>OY756972.1:15000-10015000 GCA_963580455.1 Euonymus europaeus
GAGACCTACTAGCCACGAGTTCTGAAATCAAAATCCGAAAATTCAGGATTGTAGAGCTCGAAAAGTAGTGTGAAATCAAGCTAAAAATCACCGAATTTAGAACTCGGAGTCAACGGATATTCATAAAACCGTTTACGTAAAGAAACTAGATTTTGCGGCTAACTTGGTGAGACGAGACCTACTAGCCACGAGTTCTGAAATCAAAAACCGAAACTCCAGGATTGTGGAGCTCAAAAAGTAGTGTGAAATCAAGCTAAAAATCACGGAATTCAGAACTCGGAGTCAACGGATATTCATAAAACCGTTTACGTAAAGAAACCACATTTCGCGGCTAACTAGGTGAAACGAGACTATCTTGCCACGAGTTCTGAAATCAAAATCCGAAATGCCAAGATTGTAGAGCTCGAAAAGTAGTGTGAAATCAAGCTAAAAATCACCAAATTCAGAACTCGGAGTCAACAGATATTCATAAAACCGTTTACGTAAAGAAACCACATTTCGGGGCTAACTAGGTGAAACGAGAACTACTAGCCACGAGTTCTGAAATCAAAATCCGAAAAGTCAGTATTGTAGAGCTCGAAAAGTAGTGTGAAATCAAGCTAAAAATCACCGAATTTAGAACTCGGAGTCAACGGATATTCGTAAAACCATTTACGTAAAGAAACCAAATTTCGCGGCTAAATAGGTGAAATGAGAACTACTAGCCATGAGTTCTAAAATCAAAAACAGAAAATTCAGGATTGTAGAGCTCGAAAAGCAGTATGAAATCAAGCAAAAAATCACCGAATTCAGAACTCGGAGTCAACGGATATTCATAAAACCGTTTACGTAAAGAAACCACATTTCGCGGCTAACTAGTTGAAATGAGACCTACTAGCCACGAGTTCTGAAATCAAAATCCGAAAATTCAGGATTGTAAAGCTCGAAAAGTAGTGTGAAATCAAGCTAAAAATCACCGAATTCAGAACTCGGAGTCAACGGATATTCATAAAACCGTTTACGTAAAGAAACTAGATTTCGCGGCTAACTTGGTGAAACGAGACCTACTAGCCACGAGTTCTGAAATCAAAAACCGAAACTCCAGGATTGTGGAGCTCTAAAAGTAGTGTGAAATCAAGCTAAAAATCACGGAATTCAGAACTCGGAGTCAACGGATATTCATAAAACCGTTTACGTAAAGAAACCACATTTCGCGGCTAACTAGGTGAAACGAGACCATCTTGCCACGAGTTCTGAAATCAAAATCCGAAATGCCAAGATGGTAGAGCTCGAAAAGTAGTGTGAAATCAAGCTAAAAATCACCAAATTCAGAACTCGGAGTCAACGGATATTCATAAAACCGTTTACGTAAAGAAACCACATTTCGCGGCTAACTAGGTGAAACGAGACCTACTAGCCACGATTTCTGAAATCAAAATCCGAAATGCCCGGATTGTAGAGCTCGAAATGTAGTGTGAAATCAAGCTAAAAATCACTGAATTCAGAACTCGGAGTCAACGGATATTCATAAAACCGTTTACGTAAAGAAACCACATTTCGCGGATAACAAGGTGAAACGAGAACTATTGGTCACGAGTTCTGAAATCAAAATCCGAAACGCCCGGATTGTAGAGCTCGAAAAGTAGTGTGAAATCAAGCTAAAAATCACCGAATTGAGAACTCGGAGTCAACGGATATTCGTAAAAACCGTTTACGTAAAGAAACCACATTTCGCGGATAACTAGGTGAAACGAGACCTAATAGCCACGAGTTCTGAAATCAAAATCCGAAATACCTGGATTGTAGAGCTCGAAAAGTAGCATGAAATCAAGCTAAAAATCACCGAATTCAGAACTCGGAGTCAACGGATATTCATAAAACCGTTTACGTAAAGAAACCAGATTTCGCGGATAACAAGGTGAAACGAGAACTATTGGTCACGAGTTCTGAAATCAAAATCCGAAACGCCCGGATTGTAGAGCTCGAAAAGTAGTGTGAAATCAAGCTAAAAATCACCGAATTCAGAACTCGGAGTCAACGGATATTCGTAAAAACCGTTTACGTAAAGAAACCACATTTCGCGGATAACTAGGTGAAACGAGACCTAATAGCCACGAGTTCTGAAATCAAAATCCGAAATACCTGGATTGTAGAGCTCGAAAAGTAGCATGAAATCAAGCTAAAAATCACCGAATTCAGAACTCGGAGTCAACGGATATTCGTAAAACCATTTACGTAAAGAAACCAGATTTCGTGGCTAACTAGGTGAAGGGAGAACTACTAAACACGAGTTCTGAAATCAAAAACAGAAATGCCAGGATTGTAGAGCTCGAAAAGTAGTGTGAAATCAAGCAAAAAATCACCGAATTCAGAACTCGGAGTCAACTGATATTCATAAAACCGTTTACGTAAAGAAACCACATTTCGAGGCTAACTTGGTGAAACGAGAACTACTAGCCACGAGTTCTGAAATCAAAATCCGAAACGCCGGGATTGTAGAGCTCGAAAAGTAGTGTGAAATCAAGCTAAAAATCATCGAGTTCAGAACTCGGAGTCAACGGATATTCATAAAACCGTTTACGTAAAGAAACCACATTTCGAGGCTAACTTGGTGAAACGAGAACTACTATCCACGAGTTCTGAAATCAAAATCCAAAAAGCCAGGATTGTAGAGCTCGAAAAGTAGCGTGAAATCAAGCTAAAAATCACCGAATTCAGAACTCGGAGTCAACGGATATTCGTAAAACCATTTACGTAAAGAAACCAGATTTCGCGGCTAAATAGGTGAAAGGAGAACTACTAACCATGAGTTCTGAAATCAAAAACAGAAAATTCAGGATTGTAGAGCTCGAAAAGAAGTATGAAATCAAGCAAAAAATCACCGAATTCAGAACTCGGAGTCAACGGATATTCATAAAACCGTTTACGTAAAGAAAACACATTTCGCGGCTAACTAGTTGAAATGAGACCTACTAGCCACGAGTTCTGAAATCAAAATCCGAAAATTCAGGATTGTAGAGCTCGAAAAGTAGTGTGAAATCAAGCTAAAAATCACCGAATTTAGAACTCGGAGTCAACGGATATTCATAAAACCGTTTACGTAAAGAAACCAGATTTCGCGGCTAACTTGGTGAAACGAGAACTACTAGCCACGAGTTCTGAAATCAAAAACCGAAACTCCAGGATTGTGGAGCTCAAAAAGTAGTGTGAAATCAAGCTAAAAATCACCGAATTCAGAACTCGGAGTCAACGGATATTCATAAAACCGTTTACGTAAAGAAACCACATTTCGCGGATAACTAGGTGAAACGAGACCTAATAGCTACGAGTTCTGAAATCAAAATCCGAAATACCTGGATTGTAGAGCTCGAAAAGTAGCATGAAATCAAGCTAAAAATCACCGAATTCAGAACTCGGAGTCAACGGATATTCGTAAAACCATTTACGTAAAGAAACCAGATTTCGTGGCTAAATAGGTGAAGGGAGAACTACTAAACACGAGTTCTGAAATCAAAAACAGAAATGCCAGGATTGTAGAGCTCGAAAAGTAGTGTGAAATCAAGCAAAAAATCACCGAATTCAGAACTCGGAGTCAACTGATATTCATAAAACCGTTTACGTAAAGAAACCACATTTCGATGCTAACTTGGTGAAACGAGAACTACTAGCCACGAGTTCTGAAATCCAAATCCGAAATGCCGGGATTGTAGAGCTCGAAAAGTAGTGTGAAATCAAGCTAAAAATCATCGAGTTCAGAACTCGGAGTCAACGGATATTCATAAAACCGTTTACGTAAAGAAACCACATTTCGAGGCTAACTTGGTGAAACGAGAACTACTATCCACGAGTTCTGAAATCAAAATCCAAAACGCCAGGATTGTATAGCTCGAAAAGTAGCGTGAAATCAAGCTAAAAATCACCGAATTCAGAACTCGGAGTCAACGGATATTCGTAAAACCATTTACGTAAAGAAACCAGATTTCGCGGCTAAATAGGTGAAAGGAGAACTACTAGCCACGAGTTCTGAAATCAAAAACAGAAAATTCAGGATTGTAGAGCTCGAAAAGTAGTGTGAAATCAAGCAAAAAAATCACCGAATTCAGAACTCGGAGTCAACGGATATTAATAAAACCGTTTACGTAAAGAAACCACATTTCGCGGCTAATTAGTTTAAATGAGACCTACTAGCCACGAGTTCTGAAATAAAAATCCGAAAATTCAGGATTGTAGAGCTCGAAAAGTAGTGTGAAATCAAGCTAAAAATCACCGAATTCAGAACTCGGAGTCAACGGATATTCATAAAACCGTTTACGTAAAGAAACCACATTTCGCGGCTAACTAGGTGAAACGAGACCATCTTGTCACGAGTTCTGAAATAAAAATCCGAAATGCCAAGATTGTAGAGCTCGAAAAGTAGTGTGAAATCAAGCTAAAAATCACCAAATTCAGAACTCGGAGTCAACGGATATTCATAAAACCGTTTACGTAAAGAAACCACATTTCGCGGCTAACTAGGTGAAAAGAGACCTACTAGCCACGATTTCTGAAATCAAAATCCGAAATGCCCGGATTGTAGAGCTCGAAAAGTAGTGTGAAATCAAGCTAAAAATCACCAAATTCAGAACTCGGAGTCAACGGATATTCATAAAACCGTTTACGTAAAGAAACCAAATTTCGCGGCTAACTAGGTGAAACGAGACCTACTAGCCACGATTTCTGAAATCAAAATCCGAAATGCCCGGATTGTAGAGCTCGAAATGTAGTGTGAAATCAAGCTAAAAATCACTGAATTCAGAACTCGGAGTCAACGGATATTCATAAAACCGTTTACGTAAAGAAACCACATTTCGCGGATAACAAGGTGAAACGAGAACTATTGGTCACGAGTTCTGAAATCAAAATCCGAAACGCCCGGATTGTAGAGCTCGAAAAGTAGTGTGAAATCAAGCTAAAAATCACCGAATTCAGAACTCGGAGTCAACGGATATTCGTAAAAACCGTTTACGTAAAGAAACCACATTTCGCGGATAACTAGGTGAAACGAGACCTAATAGCCACGAGTTCTGAAATCAAAATCCGAAATACCTGGATTGTAGAGCTCGAAAAGTAGCATGAAATCAAGCTAAAAATCACCGAATTCAGAACTCGGAGTCAACGGATATTCGTAAAACCATTTACGTAAAGAAACCAGATTTCGTGGCTAACTAGGTGAAGGGAGAACTACTAAACACGAGTTCTGAAATCAAAAACAGAAATGCCAGGATTGTAGAGCTCGAAAAGTAGTGTGAAATCAAGCAAAAAATCACCGAATTCAGAACTCGGAGTCAACTGATATTCATAAAACCGTTTACGTAAAGAAACCACATTTCGAGGCTAACTTGGTGAAACGAGAACTACTAGCCACGAGTTCTGAAATCAAAATCCGAAACGCCGGGATTGTAGAGCTCGAAAAGTAGTGTGAAATCAAGCTAAAAATCATCGAGTTCAGAACTCGGAGTCAACGGATATTCATAAAACCGTTTACGTAAAGAAACCACATTTCGAGGCTAACTTGGTGAAACGAGAACTACTATCCACGAGTTCTGAAATCAAAATCCAAAACGCCAGGATTGTAGAGCTCGAAAAGTAGCGTGAAATCAAGCTAAAAATCACCGAATTCAGAACTCGGAGTCAACGGATATTCGTAAAACCATTTACGTAAAGAAACCAGATTTCGCGGCTAAATAGGTGAAAGGAGAACTACTAGCCACGAGTTCTGAAATCAAAAACAGAAAATTCAGGGTTGTAGAGCTCGAAAAGTAGTGTGAAATCAAGCAAAAAATCACCGAATTCAGAACTCGGAGTCAACGGATATTAATAAAACCGTTTACGTAAAGAAACCACATTTCGCGGCTAAATAGGTGAAACGAGACCTAATAGCCACGAGTTCTGAAATCAAAATCCGAAACCCCCGGATTGTAGAGCTCGAAAAGTAGTGTGAAATCAAGCTAAAAATCACCGAATTCAGGACTCGGAGTCAACGGATATTCGTAAAAACCGTTTACGTAAAGAAACCACATTTCGCGGATAACTAGGTGAAACGAGACCTAATAGCCACGAGTTCTGAAATCAAAATCCGAAATACCTGGATTGTAGAGCTCGAAAAGTAGCATGAAATCAAGCTAAAAATCACCGAATTCAGAACTCGGAGTCAACGGATATTCGTAAAACCATTTACGTAAAGAAACCAGATTTCGTGGCTAACTAGGTGAAGGGAGAACTACTAAACACGAGTTCTGAAATCAAAAACAGAAATGCCAGGATTGTAGAGCTCGAAAAGTAGTGTGAAATCAAGCAAAAAATCACCGAATTCAGAACTCGGAGTCAACTGATATTCATAAAACCGTTTACGTAAAGAAACCACATTTCGAGGCTAACTTGGTGAAACGAGAACTACTAGCCACGAGTTCTGAAATCAAAATCCGAAACGCCGGGATTGTAGAGCTCGAAAAGTAGTGTGAAATCAAGCTAAAAATCATCGAGTTCAGAACTCGGAGTCAACGGATATTCATAAAACCGTTTACGTAAAGAAACCACATTTCGAGGCTAACTTGGTGAAACGAGAACTACTATCCACGAGTTCTGAAATCAAAATCCAAAACGCCAGGATTGTAGAGCTCGAAAAGTAGCGTGAAATCAAGCTAAAAATCACCGAATTCAGAACTCGGAGTCAACGGATATTCGTAAAACCATTTACGTAAAGAAACCAGATTTCGCGGCTAAATAGGTGAAAGGAGAACTACTAGCCACGAGTTCTGAAATAAAAAACAGAAAATTCAGGGTTGTAGAGCTCGAAAAGTAGTGTGAAATCAAGCAAAAAATCACCGAATTCAGAACTCGGAGTCAACGGATATTAATAAAACCGTTTACGTAAAGAAACCACATTTCGCGGCTAATTAGTTTAAATGAGACCTACTAGCCACGAGTTCTGAAATAAAAATCCGAAAATTCAGGATTGTAGAGCTCGAAAAGTAGTGTGAAATCAAGCTAAAAATCACCGAATTCAGAACTCGGAGTCAACGGATATTCGTAAAACCATTTACGTAAAGAAACCAGATTTCGCGGCTAAATAGGTGAAAGGAGAACTACTAGCCACGAGTTCTGAAATCAAAAACAGAAAATTCAGGATTGTAGAGCTCAAAAAGTAGTGTGAAATCAAGCTAAAAATCACCGAATTCAGAACTCGGAGTCAACGGATATTCGTAAAAACCGTTTACGTAAAGAAACCACATTTCGCGGATAACTAGGTGAAACGAGACCTAGTAGCCACTAGTTCTGAAATCAAAATCCGAAACGCCAAGATTGTAGAGCTCGAAAAGTAGCGTGAAATCAAGCTAAAAATCACCGAATTCAGAACTCGGAGTCAACGGATGTTCGTAAAACCATTTACGTAAAGAAACCTGATTTCGCGGCTAAATAGGTGAAGGGAGAACTACTAAACACGAGTTCTGAAATCAAAAACAGAAATGCCAGGATTGTAGAGCTCGAAAAGTAGTGTGAAATCAAGCAAAAAATCACCGAATTCAGAACTCGGAGTCAACTGATATTTATAAAACCGTTTACGTAAAGAAACCACATTTCGATGCTAACTTGGTGAAACGAGAACTACTAGCCACGAGTTCTGAAATCCAAATCCGAAACGCCGGGATTGTAGAGCTCGAAAAGTAGTGTGAAATCAAGCTAAAAATCATCGAGTTCAGAACTCGGAGTCAACGGATATTCATAAAACCGTTTACGTAAAGAAACCACATTTCGAGGCTAACTTGGTGAAACGAGAACTACTATCCACGAGTTCTGAAATCAAAATCCAAAACGCCAGGATTGTAGAGCTCGAAAAGTAGCGTGAAATCAAGCTAAAAATCACCGAATTCAGAACTCGGAGTCAACGGATATTCGTAAAACCATTTACGTAAAGAAACCAGATTTCGCGGCTAAATAGGTGAAAGGAGAACTACTAGCCACGAGTTCTGAAATCAAAAACAGAAAATTCAGGATTGTAGAGCTCGAAAAGTAGTGTGAAATCAAGCAAAAAAATCACCGTATTCAGAACTCGGAGTCAACGGATATTAATAAAACCGTTTACGTAAAGAAACCACATTTCGCGGCTAATTAGTTTAAATGAGACCTACTAGCCACGAGTTCTGAAATAAAAATCCGAAAATTCAGGATTGTAGAGCTCGAAAAGTAGTGTGAAATCAAGCTAAAAATCACCGAATTCAGAACTCAGAGTCAACGGATATTCATAAAACCGTTAAGTAAAGAAACTAGATTTCGCGGCTAACTTGGTGAAACGAGACCTACTAGCCACGAGTTCTGAAATCAAAAACCGAAACTCCAGGATTGTGGAGCTCAAAAAGTAGTGTGAAATCAAGCTAAAAATCACGGAATTCAGAACTCGGAGTCAACGGATATTCATAAAACCGTTTACGTAAAGAAACCACATTTCGCGGCTAACTAGGTGAAACGAGACCATCTTGCCACGAGTTCTGAAATCAAAATCCGAAATGCCAAGATTGTAGAGCTCGAAAAGTAGTGTGAAATCAAGCTAAAAATCACCAAATTCAGAACTCGGAGTCAACGGATATTCATAAAACCGTTTACGTAAAGAAACCACATTTCGCGGCTAACTAGGTGAAACGAGACCTACTAGCCACGATTTCTGAAATCAAAATCCGAAATGCCCGGATTGTAGAGCTCGAAATGTAGTGTGAAATCAAGCTAAAAATCACTGAATTCAGAACTCGGAGTCAACGGATATTCATAAAACCGTTTACGTAAAGAAACCACATTTCGCGGATAACTAGGTGAAACGAGAACTATTGGTCATGAGTTCTGAAATCAAAATCCGAAACGCCCGGATTGTAGAGCTCGAAAAGTAGTGTGAAATCAAGCTAAAAATCACCGAATTCAGAACTCGGAGTCAACGGATATTCGTAAAAACCGTTTACGTAAAGAAACCACATTTCGAGGCTAACTAGGTGAAACGAGAACTATTGGTCACGAGTTCTGAAATCAAAATCCGAAACGCCAGGATTGTAGAGCTCGAAAAGTTGTGTGAAATCAAGCTAAAAATCACCGAATTCAGAACTCGGAGTCAACGGATATTCGTAAAACTGTTTACGTAAGGAAACCACATTTCGCGGATAACTAGGTGAAACGAGACCTACTAGCCACGAGTTCTGAAATCAAAATCCGATATGCCAGGATTGTAGAGCTCGAAAAGTAGCATGAAATCAAGCTAAAAATCACCGAATTCAGAACTCGGAGTCAACGGATATTCGTAAAACCATTTACGTAAAGAAACCAGATTTCGCGCCTCAATAGGTGAAGAGAGAACTACTAAACACGAGTTCTGAAATCAAAAACAGAAATGCCAGGATTGTAGAGCTCGAAAAGTAGTGTGAAATCAAGCAAAAAATCACCGAATTCAGAACTCGGAGTTAACTGATATTCATAAAACCGTTTACGTAAAGAAACCACATTTCGAGGCTAACTTGGTGAAACGAGAACTACTAGCCACGAGTTCTGAAATCAAAATCCGAAACGCCGGGATTGTAGACCTCGAAAAGTAGTGTGAAATCAAGCTAAAAATCACCGAGTTCAGAACTCGAAGTCAACGGATATTCATAAAACCGTTTACGTAAAGAAACCACATTTCGAGGCTAACTTGGTGAAACGAGAACTACTATCCACGAGTTCTGAAATCAAAATCCGAAACGCCAGGATTGTAGAGCTCGAAAAGTAGCGTGAAATCAAGCAAAAAATCACCGAATTCAGAACTCGAAGTCAACGGATATTCGTAAAACCATTTACGTAAAGAAACCAGATTTCGCGGCTCAATAGGTGAAAGGAGAACTACTAGCCACGAGTTCTGAAATCAAAAACAGAAAATTCAGGATTGTAGAGCTCGAAAAGTAGTGTGAAATCAAGCAAAAAATCACCGAATTCAGAACTCGGAGTCAACGGATATTAATAAAACCGTTTACGTAAAGAAACCACATTTCGCGGCTAATTAGTTTAAATGAGACCTACTAGCCACGAGTTCTGAAATCAAAATCCGAAAATTCAGGATTGTAGAGCTTGAAAAGTAGTGTGAAATCAAGCTAAAAATCACCGAATTCAGAACTCGGAGTCAACGGATATTCATAAAACCGTTTACGTAAAGAAACTAGATTTCGCGGCTAACTAGGTGAAACGAGACCTACTAGCCACAAGTTCTGAAATCAAAAACCGAAACTCCAGGATTGTAGAGCTCAAAAAGTAGTGTGAAATCAAGCTAAAAATCACCGAATTCAGAACTCGGAGTCAACGGATATTCATAAAACCGTTTACGTAAAAAAACCACATTTCGCGGCTAACTAGGTGAAACGAGACCATCTTGCCACGAGTTCTGAAATCAAAATCCGAAATGCCAAGATTGTAGAGCTCGAAAAGTTGTGTGAAATCAAGCTAAAAATCACCAAATTCAGAACTCGGAGTCAACGGATATTCATAAAACCGTTTACGTAAAGAAACCACATTTCGCGGCTAACCAGGTGAAACGAGACCTACTAGCCACGATTTCTGAAATCAAAAACCGAAACTCCAGGATTGTAGAGCTCAAAAAGTAGTGTGAAATCAAGCAAAAAATCACCGAATTCAGAATTCGGAGTCAACGGATATTCATAAAACCGTTTACGTAAAGAAACCACATTTCGCGGATAACTAGGTGAAACGAGACCTACTAGCCACGAGTTCTGAAATCAAAATCCGAAATGTCAGGATTGTAGAACTCAAAAAGTAGTGTGAAATCAAGCTAAAAATCACAGAATTCAGAACTCGGAGTCAACGGATATTCGTAAAAACCGTTTACGTAAAGAAACCACATTTCGAGGCTAACTAGGTGAAATGAGAACTACTGGTCACGAGTTCTGAAATCAAAATCCGAAATGCCAGGATTGTAGAGCTCGAAAAGTAGTGTGAAATCAAGCTAAAAATCACCGAATTTAGAACTCGGAGTCAACGGATATTCATAAAACTGTTTACGTAAGGAAACCACATTTCGCGGATAACTAGGTGAAATGAGACCTAGTAGCCACTAGTTCTGAAATCAAAATCCGAAACGCCAAGATTGTAGAGCTCGAAAAGTAGCGTGAAATCAAGCTAAAAATCACCGAATTCAGAACTCGGAGTCAACGGATGTTCGTAAAACCATTTACGTAAAGAAACCTGATTTCGCGGCTAAATAGGTGAAAGGAGAACTACTAACCACGAGTTCTGAAATCAAAAACAGAAAATTCAGGATTGTAGAGCTCGAAAAGTAGTGTGAAATCAAGCAAAAAAACACCGAATTCAAAACTCGGAGTCAACGGATATTCATAAAACCGTTTACGTAAAGAAACCACATTTTGCGGCTAACTAGTTGAAATGAGACCTACTAGCCACGAGTTCTGAAATCAAAATCTGAAAATTCAGGATTGTAGAGCTCAAAAAGTACTGTGAAATCAAGCTAAAAATCACCAAATTCAGAACTCGGAGTCAACGGATATTCATAAAACCGTTTACGTAAAGAAACTAGATTTCGCGACTAACTTGGTGAAACGAGACATACTAGCCACGAGTTCTGAAATCAAAATCCGAAATGCCAGGATTGTAGAGCTCAAAAAGTAGTGTAAAATCAAGCTAAAAATCACCGAATTCAGAACTCGGAGTCAACGGATATTCATAAAACCGTTTACGTAAAGAAACCACATTTCGCGGCTAACTTGGTGAAACGTGACCTACTAGCCACGAGTTCTGAAATCAAAATCCGAAATGCCAGGATTGTAGAGCTCAAAAAGTAGTGTAAAATCAAGCTAAAAATCACCGAATTCAGAACTCGGAGTCAACGGATATTCATAAAACCGTTTACGTAAAGAAACCACATTTCGCGGCTAACTTGGTGAAACGTGACCTACTAGCCACGAGTTCTGAAATCAAAAACCGAAACTCCAGGATTGTAGAGCTCAAAAATTAGTGTGAAATCAAGCTAAAAATCACCGAATTCAGAACTCGGAGTCAACGGATATTCATAAAACCGTTTACGTAAAGGAACCACATTTCGCGGCTAACTAGGTGAAACGAGACCATCTTGCCACGAGTTCGGAAATTAAAATCCGAAATGCCAAGATTGTAGAGCTCGAAAAGTTGTGTGAAATCAAGCTAAAAATCACCGAATTCGGAACTCGGAGTCAACGGATATTCGTAAAAACCGTTTACGTAAAGAATCCACATTTCGAGGCTAACATGGTGAAACGAGAACTACGGGTCACGAGTTCTGAAATCAAAATCCGAAATGCCAGGATTGTAGAGCTCGAAAAGTAGTGTGAAATCAAGCTAAAAATCACCGAATTCAGAACTCGGAATCAACGGATATTCGTAAAACCGTTTAGGTAAGGAAACCACATTTCGCGGATAACTAGGTGAAACGAGACCTACTAGCCACGAGTTCTGAAATCGAAATCTGAAATGCCAGGATTGTAGAGCTCGAAAAGTAGCGTGAAATCAAGCTAAAAATCACCGAATTCAGAACTCGGAGTCAACGGATATTCGTAAAACCATTTACGTAAAGAAACCAGATTTCGCGGCTAAATAGGTGAAAGGAGAACTACTAACCACGATTTCTGAAATCAAAAACAGAAAATTCAGGATTGTAGAGCTCAAAAATTAGTGTGAAATCAAGCAAAAAATCACCGAATTCAGATCTCGGAGTCAACGAATATTCATAAAACCGTTTACGTAAAGAAACCACATTTCGCGGCAAACTAGTCGAAGTGATACCTACTAGCCACGAGTTCTGAAATCAAAATCCGAAAATTCAGGATTGTAGAGCTCGAAAAGTAGTGTGAAATCAAGCTAAAAATCACCGAATTCAGAACTCGGAGTCAACGGATATTCATAAAACCGTTTACGTAAAGAAACTAGATTTC
This sequence comes from Euonymus europaeus, assembly GCA_963580455.1. Classification (NCBI taxonomy): domain Eukaryota; kingdom Viridiplantae; phylum Streptophyta; class Magnoliopsida; order Celastrales; family Celastraceae; genus Euonymus; species Euonymus europaeus. The sequence continues at coordinate 27,966 of OY756972.1, forward strand.
GCGGCTAACTTGGTGAAACGAGACCTACTAGCCACGAGTTCTGAAATCAAAATCCGAAACGCCAGGATTGTAGAGCTCAAAAAGTAGTGTCAAATCAAGCTAAAAATCACCGAATTCAGAACTCGGAGTCAACGGATATTCATAAAACCGTTTACGTAAGGAAACCACATTTCGCGGATAACTAGGTGAAATGAGACCTGCTAGCCACGAGTTCTGAAATCAAAATCCGAAACGCCAGGATTGTAGAGCTCGAAAAGTAGTGTGAAATCAAGCTAAAAATCACCGAATTCAGAACTCGGAGTCAACGGATATTCATAAAACCGTTTACGTAAAGAAACCAAATTTCGCGGCTAACTAGTTGAAATGAGACCTACTAACCACGAGTTCTGAAATCAAAATCCGAAAATTTAGGATTGTAGAGCTCGAAAAGTAGTGTGAAATCAAGATAAAAATCACCGAGTTCAGAACTCGGAGTCAACGGATATTCATAAAACCGTTTACGTGAAGAAACTAGATTTCGCGGCTAACTTGGTGAAACGAGACCTACTAGCCACGAGTTCTGAAATCAAAATCCGAAATTCCAGGATTGTAGAGCTCAAAAAGTAGTGTTAAATCAAGCTAAAAATCACCGAATTCAGAACTCGGAGTCAACGGATATGTATAAAACCGTTTACGTAAAGAAACCACATTTCGCGGCTAACTGGGTGAAATGAGACCATCTAGCCACGATTTCTGAAATCAAAATCCGAAATTCCTTGATTGTAGAGCTCGAAATGTAGTGTGAAATCAAGCTAAAAATCACTGAATTCAGAACTCGGAGTCAACGGATATTCATAAAACCGTTTACGTAAAGAAACCACATTTCGCGGCTAACTAGGTGAAACGAGACCATCTAGCCACGAGTTCTGAAATCAAAATCGGAAATGCCAAGATTGTAGAGCTCGAAAAGTGGTGTGAAATCAAGCTAAAAATCACCGAATTCAGAACTCGGAGTCAATGGATATTCATAAAACCGTTTACGTAAAGAAACCACATTTCGCGGCTAACTGGGTGAAACGAGACCTACTAGCCACGATTTCTGAAATCAAAAACCGAAATTCCAGGATTGTAGAGCTCAAAAAGTAGTGTTAAATCAAGCTAAAAATCACCGAATTCAGAACTCGGAGTCAACGGATATGTATAAAACCGTTTACGTAAAGAAACCACATTTCGCGGCTAACTGGGTGAAATGAGACCATCTAGCCACGATTTCTGAAATCAAAATCCGAAATTCCCGGATTGTAGAGCTCGAAATGTAGTGTGAAATCAAGCTAAAAATCACTGAATTCAAAACTCGGAGTCAACGGATATTCATAAAACCGTTTACGTAAAGAAACCACATTTCGCGGCTAACTAGGTGAAACGAGACCTAGTAGCCACGATTTCTGAAATCAAAAACCGAAACTCCAGGATTGTAGAGCTAAAAAAGTAGTGTTAAATCAAGCTAAAAATCACCGAATTCAGAACTCGGAGTCAGCGGATATTCATAAAACTGTTTACGTAAGGAAACCACATTTCGCGGATAACTAGGTGAAACGAGACCTACTAGCCACGAGTTCTGAAATCAAAAATCGAAACTCCAGGATTGTAGAGCTCAAAAAGTAGTGTTAAATCAAGCTAAAAATCACCGGATTCAGAACTCGGAGTCAACGGATATGTATAAAACCGTTTACGTAAAGAAACCACATTTCGCGGCTAACTGGGTGAAACGAGACCATCTTGCCACGATTTCTGAAATCAAAATCCGAAATTCCCGGATTGTAGAGCTCGAAATGTAGTGTGAAATCAAGCTAAAAATCACTGAATTCAGAACTCGGAGTCAACGGATATTCATAAAACCGTTTACGTAAAGAAACCACATTTCGCGGCTAACTAGGTGAAACGAGACCTACTAGCCACGATTTCTGAAATCAAAAACCGAAACTCCAGGATTGTAGAGCTCGAAAAGTAGCATGAAATCAAGCTAAAAATCACCGAATTGAGAACTCGGAGTCAACGGATATTCATAAAACCGTTTACGTAAAGAAACCACATTTCGCGGCTAACTAGGTGAAATGAGACCTACTAGCCACGAGTTCTGAAATCAAAATCCGAAAATTCAGGATTGTAGAGCTCGAAAAGTAGTGTGAAATGAAGCTAAAAATCACCGAATTCAGAACTCGGAGTCAACGGATATTCATAAAACCGTTTACGTAAGGAAACCACATTTCGCGGATAACTAGGTGAAACGAGACCAACTAGCCACGAGTTCTGAAATCAAAATCCGAAACGTCAGGATTGTAGAGCTCAAAAAGTAGCGTGAAATCAAGCTAAAAATCACCGAATTCAGAACTCGGAGTCAACGGATATTCGTAAAACCATTTACGTAAAGAAACCAGATTTCGCGGCTAAATATGTGAAAGGATAACTACTAGCCACGAGTTCTGAAATCGAAAACAGAAAATTCATGATTGTAGAGCTCGAAAAGTAGTGTGAAATCAAGCAAAAAATCACCGAATTCAGAACTCGGAGTCAACGGATATTCATAAAACCGTTTACGTAAAGAAACCAAATTTCGCGGCTAACTAGTTGAAATGTGACCTACTAGCCACGAGTTCTGAAATCAAAATCCGAAAATTTAGGATTGTAGAGCTCGAAAAGTAGTGTGAAATCAAGATAAAAATCACCGAGTTCAGAACTCGGAGTCAACGATTATTCATAAAACCGTTTACGTAAAGAAACCACATTTCGCGGTAACTAGTTGAAATGAGACCTACTAGCCACGAGTTCTGAAATCAAAATCCGAAATGCCCGGATTGTAGAGCTCGAAATGTAGTGTGAAATTAGGCTAAAAATCACTGAATTCAGAACTCGGAGTCAACGGATATTCATAAAACCGTTTACGTAAAGAAACCACATTTCGCGGCTAACTAGTTTAAATGAGACCTACTAGCCACGAGTTCTGAAATCAAAATCCGAAAATTCAGGATTGTAGAGCTCGAAAAGTAGTGTGAAATCAAGCTAAAAATCACCGAATTCAAAACTCGGAGTCAACGGATATTCATAAAACCGTTTACGTAAAGAAACTAGATTTCGCGGCTAACTTGGTGAAATGAGACGTACTAGCCACGAGTTCTGAAATCAAAAACCGAAACTCCAGGATTGTAGAGCTCAAAAAGTAGTGTGAAATCAAGCTAAAAATCACCGAATTCAGAACTCGGAGTCAACGGATATTCATAAAACCGTTTACGTAAAGAAACCATATTTCGCGGCTAACTAGGTGAAACGAGACCATCTTGCCACGAGTTCTGAAATCAAAATCCGAAATGCCAAGATTGTAGAGCTCGAAAAGTTGTGTGAAATCAAGCTAAAAATCACCAAATTCAGAACTCGGAGTCAACGGATATTCATAAAACCGTTTACGTAAAGAAACCACATTTCGCGGCTAACCAGGTGAAACGAGACCTACTAGCCACGATTTCTGAAATCAAAATCCGAAATGCCCGGATTGTAGAGCTCGAAATGTAGTGTGAAATCAAGCTAAAAATCACTGAATTCAGAACTCGGAGTCAACGGATATTCATAAAACCGTTTACGTAAAGAAACCACATTTCGCGGATAACTAGGTGAAACGAGACATACTAGCCACGAGTTCTGAAATCAAAAACCGAAACTCCAGGATTGTAGAGCTCAAAAAGTAGTGTGAAATCAAGCAAAAAATCACCGAATTCAGAACTCGGAGTCAACGGATATTCATAAAACCGTTTACGTAAAGAAACCACATTTCGCGGCTAACTAGGTGAAACGAGACCATCTTGCCAAGAGTTCTGAAATCAAAATCCGAAATGCCAAGATTGTAGAGCTCGAAAAGTTGTGTGAAATCAAGCTAAAAATCACCAAATTCAGAACTCGGAGTCAACGGATATTCATAAAACCGTTTACGTAAAGAAACCACATTTCGCGGCTAACCAGGTGAAACGAGACCTACTAGCCACGATTTCTGAAATCAAAATCCGAAATGCTCGGATTGTAGAGCTCGAAATGTAGTGTGAAATCAAGCTAAAAATCACTGAATTCAGAACTCGGAGTCAACGGATATTCATAAAACCGTTTACGTAAAGAAACCACATTTCGCGGATAACTAGGTGAAACGAGACCTACTAGCCACGAGTTCTGAAATCAAAATCCGAAATGTCAGGATTGTAGAACTCAAAAAGTAGTGTGAAATCAAGCTAAAAATCACAGAATTCAGAACTCGGAGTCAACGGATATTCGTAAAAACCGTTTACGTAAAGAAACCACATTTCGAGGCTAACTAGGTGAAACGAGAACTACTGGTCACGAGTTCTGAAATCAAAATCCGAAATGCCAGGATTGTAGAGCTCGAAAAGTAGTGTGAAATCAAGCTAAAAATCACCGAATTTAGAACTCGGAGTCAACGGATATTCATAAAACTGTTTACGTAAGGAAACCACATTTCGCGGATAACTAGGTGAAACGAGACCTAGTAGCCACGAGTTCTGAAATCAAAATCCGAAACGCCAGGATTGTAGAGCTCGAAAAGTAGCGTGAAATCAAGCTAAAAATCACCGAATTCAGAACTCGGAGTCAACGGATGTTCGTAAAACCATTTACGTAAAGAAACCTGATTTCGCGGCTAAATAGGTGAAAGGAGAACTACTAACCACGAGTTCTGAAATCAAAAACAGAAAATTCAGGATTGTAGAGCTCGAAAAGTAGTGTGAAATCAAGCAAAAAAACACCGAATTCAAAACTCGGAGTCAACGGATATTCATAAAACCGTTTACGTAAAGAAACCACATTTTGCGGCTAACTAGTTGAAATGAGACCTACTAGCCACGAGTTCTGAAATGAAAATCCGAAAATTCAGGATTGTAGAGCTCGAAAAGTAGTGTGAAATCAAGCTAAAAATCACCAAATTCAGAACTCGGAGTCAACGGATATTCATAAAACCGTTTACGTAAAGAAACTAGATTTCGCGGCTAACTTGGTGAAACGAGACCTACTAGCCCCGAGTTCTGAAATCAAAATCCGAAACGCCAGGATTGTAGAGCTCAAAAAGTAGTGTAAAATCGAGCTAAAAATCACCGAATTCAGAACTCTGAGTCAACGGATATTCATAAAACCGTTTACGTAAAGAAACTAGATTTCACGGCTAACTTGGTGAAACGAGACCTACTAGCCACGAGTTCTGAAATCAAAATCCGAAATGCCAGGATTGTAGAGCTCGAAAAGTAGTGTGAAATCAAGCTAAAAATCACCGAATTCAGAACTCGGAGTCAACGGATATTAATAAAACCGTTTACGTAAAGAAACCACATTTTGCGGCTAACTAGTTGAAACGAGACCTACTAGCCACGAGTTCTGAAATGAAAATCCGAAAATTCAGGATTGTAGAGCTCGAAAAGTAGTGTGAAATCAAGCTAAAAATCACCAAATTCAGAACTCGGAGTCAACGGATATTCATAAAACCGTTTACGTAAAGAAACTAGATTTCGCGGCTAACTTGGTGAAACGAGACCTACTAGCCACGAGTTCTGAAATCAAAATCCGAAACGCCAGGATTGTAGAGCTCAAAAAGTAGTCTAAAATCGAGCTAAAAATCACCGAATTCAGAACTCGGAGTCAACGGATATTCATAAAACCGTTTACGTAAAGAAACCAGATTTCGCGGCTAAATAGGTGAAAGGAGAACTACTTACCACGATTTCTGAAATCAAAAACAGAAAATTCAGGATTGTAGAGCTCAAAAAGTAGTGTGAAATCAAGCAAAAAATCACAGAATTCAGATCTCGGAGTCAACGAATATTCATAAAACCGTTTACGTAAAGAAACCACATTTCGCGGCAAACTAGTTGAAGTGAGACCTACTAGCCACGAGTTCTGAAATCAAAATCCGAAAATTCAGGATTGTAGAGCTCAAAAAGTAGTGTGAAATCAAGCTAAAAATCACCGAATTCAGAACTCGGAGTCAACGGATATTCATAAAACCGTTTACGTAAAGAAACCACATTTCGCGGCTAACTTGGTGAAATGTGACCTACTAGCCACGAGTTCTGAAATCAAAAACCGAAACTCCAGGATTGTAGAGCTCAAAAAGTAGTGTGAAATCAAGCTAAAAATCACCGAATTCAGAACTCGGAGTCGACGGATATTCATAAAACCGTTTACGTAACGAAACTACATTTCGCGGCTAACTAGGTGAAACGAGACCATCTTGCCAGGAGTTCTGAAATCAAAATCCGAAATGCCAAGATTGTAGAGCTCGAAAAGTTGTGTGAAATCAAGCTAAAAATCACCGAATTCAGAACTCGGAGTCAACGGATATTCGTAAAAATCGTTTACGTAAAGAATCCACATTTTGAGGCTAACATGGTGAAACGAGAACTACTGGTCACGAGTTCTGAAATCAAAATCCGAAACGCCAGGATTGTAGAGCTCGAAAAGTAGTGTGAAATCAAGCTAAAAATCACCGAATTCAGAAGTCGGAGTCAACGGATATTCATAAAACCGTTTAGGTAAGGAAACCACATTTCGCGGATAACTAGGTGAAACGAGACCTACTAGCCACGAGTTCTGAAATCGAAATCCGAAATGCCAGGATTGTAGAGCTCGAAAAGTAGCGTGAAATCAAGCTAAAAATCACCGAATTCAGAACTCGGAGTCAACGGATATTCGTAAAACCATTTACGTAAAGAAACCAGATTTCGCGGCTAAATAGGTTAAAGGAGAACTACTAACCACGATTTCTGAAATCAAAAACAGAAAATTCAGGATTGTAGAGCTCAAAAATTAGTGTGAAATCAAGCAAAAAATCACCGAATTCAGATCTCGGAGTCAACGAATATTCATAAAACCGTTTACGTAAAGAAACCACATTTTGCGTCAAACTAGTTGAAGTGAGACCTACTAGCCACGAGTTCTGAAATCAAAATCCGAAAATTCAGGATTGTAGAGCTCGAAAAGTAGTGTGAAATCAAGCTAAAAATAACCGAATTCAGAACTCGGAGTCAACGGATATTCATAAAACCGTTTACGTAAAGAAACTAGATTTCGAGGCTAACTTGGTGAAACGAGACCTACTAGCCACGAGTTCTGAAATCAAAATCCGAAACGCCAGGATTGTAGAGCTCAAAAAGTAGTGTGAAATCAAGCTAAAAATCACCGAATTCAGAACTCGGAGTCAACGGATATTCATAAAACCGTTTACGTAAGTAAACCACATTTTGCGGATAACTAGGTGAAACGAGTCCTGCTAGCCACGAGTTCTGAAATCAAAATCCGAAACACCAGGATTGTAGAGCTCAAAAAGTAGCGTGAAATCAAGCTAAAATTCACCGAATTCAGAACTCGGAGTCAACGGATATTCGTAAAACCATTTACGTAAAGAAACCAGATTTCGCGGCAAACTAGTCGAAGTGAGACCTACTAGCCACGAGTTCTGAAATCAAAATCCGAAAATTCAGGATTGTAGAGCTCGAAAAGTAGTGTGAAATCAAGCTAAAAATCACCGAATTCAGAACTCGGAGTCAACGGATATTCATAAAACCGTTTACGTAAAGAAACCACATTTCGCGGCAAACTAGTCGAAGTGAGACCTACTAGCCACGAGTTTTGAAATCAAAATCCGAAAATTCAGGATTGTAGAGCTCGAAAAGTAGTGTGAAATCAAGCTAAAAATCACCGAATTCAGAACTCGGAGTCAACGGATATTCATAAAACCGTTTACGTAAAGAAACTAGATTTCGCGGCTAACTTGGTGAAACGAGACCTACTAGCCACGAGTTCTGAAATCAAAATCCGAAACGCCAGGATTGTAGAGCTCAAAAAGTAGTGTCAAATCAAGCTAAAAATCACCGAATTCAGAACTCGGAGTCAACGGATATTCATAAAACCGTTTACGTAAGGAAACCACATTTCGCGGATAACTAGGTGAAATGAGACCTGCTAGCCACGAGTTCTGAAATCAAAATCCGAAACGCCAGGATTGTAGAGCTCGAAAAGTAGTGTGAAATCAAGCTAAAAATCACCGAATTCAGAACTCGGAGTCAACGGATATTCATAAAACCGTTTACGTAAAGAAACCAAATTTCGCGGCTAACTAGTTGAAATGAGACCTACTAACCACGAGTTCTGAAATCAAAATCCGAAAATTTAGGATTGTAGAGCTCGAAAAGTAGTGTGAAATCAAGATAAAAATCACCGAGTTCAGAACTCGGAGTCAACGGATATTCATAAAACCGTTTACGTAAAGAAACTAGATTTCGCGGCTAACTTGGTGAAACGAGACCTACTAGCCACGAGTTCTGAAATCAAAATCCGAAATTCCAGGATTGTAGAGCTCAAAAAGTAGTGTTAAATCAAGCTAAAAATCACCGAATTCAGAACTCGGAGTCAACGGATATGTATAAAACCGTTTACGTAAAGAAACCACATTTCGCGGCTAACTGGGTGAAATGAGACCATCTAGCCACGATTTCTGAAATCAAAATCCGAAATTCCCGGATTGTAGAGCTCGAAATGTAGTGTGAAATCAAGCTAAAAATCACTGAATTCAGAACTCGGAGTCAACGGATATTCATAAAACCGTTTACGTAAAGAAACCACATTTCGCGGCTAACTGGGTGAAACGAGACCATCTAGCCACGAGTTCTGAAATCAAAATCGGAAATGCCAAGATTGTAGAGCTCGAAAAGTGGTGTGAAATCAAGCTAAAAATCACCGAATTCAGAACTCGGAGTCAATGGATATTCATAAAACCGTTTACGAAAAGAAACCACATTTCGCGGCTAACTGGGTGAAACGAGACCTACCAGCCACGATTTCTGAAATCAAAAACCGAAATTCCAGGATTGTAGAGCTCAAAAAGTAGTGTTAAATCAAGCTAAAAATCACCGAATTCAGAACTCGGAGTCAACGGATATGTATAAAACCGTTTACGTAAAGAAACCACATTTCGCGGCTAACTGGGTGAAATGAGACCATCTAGCCACGATTTGTGAAATCAAAATCCGAAATTCCCGGATTGTAGAGCTCGAAATGTAGTGTGAAATCAAGCTAAAAATCACTGAATTCAAAACTCGGAGTCAACGGATATTCATAAAACCGTTTACGTAAAGAAACCACATTTCGCGGCTAACTAGGTGAAACGAGACCTAGTAGCCACGATTTCTGAAATCAAAAACCGAAACTCCAGGATTGTAGAGCTAAAAAAGTAGTGTTAAATCAAGCTAAAAATCACCGAATTCAGAACTCGGAGTCAGCGGATATTCATAAAACTGTTTACGTAAGGAAACCACATTTCGCGGATAACTAGGTGAAACGAGACCTACTAGCCACGAGTTCTGAAATCAAAAATCGAAACTCCAGGATTGTAGAGCTCAAAAAGTAGTGTTAAATCAAGCTAAAAATCACCGGATTCAGAACTCGGAGTCAACGGATATGTATAAAACCGTTTACGTAAAGAAACCACATTTCGCGGCTAACTGGGTGAAACGAGACCATCTTGCCACGATTTCTGAAATCAAAATCCGAAATTCCCGGATTGTAGAGCTCGAAATGTAGTGTGAAATCAAGCTAAAAATCACTGAATTCAGAACTCGGAGTCAACGGATATTCATAAAACCGTTTACGTAAAGAAACCACATTTCGCGGCTAACTAGGTGAAACGAGACCTACTAGCCACGATTTCTGAAATCAAAAACCGAAACTCCAGGATTGTAGAGCTCGAAAAGTAGCGTGAAATCAAGCTAAAAATCACCGAATTCAGAACTCGGAGTCAACGGATATTCATAAAACCGTTTACGTAAAGAAACCACATTTCGCGGCTAACTAGGTGAAATGAGACCTACTAGCCACGAGTTCTGAAATCAAAATCCGAAAATTCAGGATTGTAGAGCTCGAAAAGTAGTGTGAAATGAAGCTAAAAATCACCGAATTCAGAACTCGGAGTCAACGGATATTCATAAAACCGTTTACGTAAGGAAACCACATTTCGCGGATAACTAGGTGAAACGAGACCAACTAGCCACGAGTTCTGAAATCAAAATCCGAAACGTCAGGATTGTAGAGCTCGAAAAGTAGCGTGAAATCAAGCTAAAAATCACCGAATTCAGAACTCGGAGTCAACGGATATTCGTAAAACCATTTACGTAAAGAAACCAGATTTCGCGGCTAAATATGTGAAAGGATAACTACTAGCCACGAGTTCTGAAATCGAAAACAGAAAATTCATGATTGTAGAGCTCGAAAAGTAGTGTGAAATCAAGCAAAAAATCACCGAATTCAGAACTCGGAGTCAACGGATATTCATAAAACCGTTTACGTAAAGAAACCAAATTTCGCGGCTAACTAGTTGAAATGAGACCTACTAGCCACGAGTTCTGAAATCAAAATCCGAAAATTTAGGATTGTAGAGCTCGAAAAGTAGTGTGAAATCAAGATAAAAATCACCGAGTTCAGAACTCGGAGTCAACGATTATTCATAAAACCGTTTACGTAAAGAAACCACATTTCGCGGCTAACTAGTTGAAATGAGACCTACTAGCCACGAGTTCTGAAATCAAAATCCGAAATGCCCGGATTGTAGAGCTCGAAATGTAGTGTGAAATTAGGCTAAAAATCACTGAATTCAGAACTCGGAGTCAACGGATATTCATAAAACCGTTTACGTAAAGAAACCACATTTCGCGGCTAACTAGTTTAAATGAGACCTACTAGCCACGAGTTCTGAAATCAAAATCCGAAAATTCAGGATTGTAGAGCTCGAAAAGTAGTGTGAAATCAAGCTAAAAATCACCGAATTCAAAACTCGGAGTCAACGGATATTCATAAAACCGTTTACGTAAAGAAACTAGATTTCGCGGCTAACTTGGTGAAATGAGACGTACTAGCCACGAGTTCTGAAATCAAAAACCGAAACTCCAGGATTGTAGAGCTCAAAAAGTAGTGTGAAATCAAGCTAAAAATCACCGAATTCAGAACTCGGAGTCAACGGATATTCATAAAACCGTTTACGTAAAGAAACCACATTTTGCGGCTAACTAGGTGAAACGAGACCATCTTGCCACGAGTTCTGAAATCAAAATCCGAAATGCCAAGATTGTAGAGCTCGAAAAGTTGTGTGAAATCAAGCTAAAAATCACCAAATTCAGAACTCGGAGTCAACGGATATTCATAAAACCGTTTACGTAAAGAAACCACATTTCGCGGCTAACCAGGTGAAACGAGACCTACTAGCCACGATTTCTGAAATCAAAATCCGAAATGCCCGGATTGTAGAGCTCGAAATGTAGTGTGAAATCAAGCTAAAAATCACTGAATTCAGAACTCGGAGTCAACGGATATTCATAAAACCGTTTACGTAAAGAAACCACATTTCGCGGATAACTAGGTGAAACGAGACATACTAGCCACGAGTTCTGAAATCAAAAACAGAAACTCCAGGATTGTAGAGCTCAAAAAGTAGTGTGAAATCAAGCAAAAAATCACCGAATTCAGAACTCGGAGTCAACGGATATTCATAAAACCGTTTACGTAAAGAAACCACATTTCGCGGCTAACTAGGTGAAACGAGACCATCTTGCCAAGAGTTCTGAAATCAAAATCCGAAATGCCAAGATTGTAGAGCTCGAAAAGTTGTGTGAAATCAAGCTAAAAATCACCAAATTCAGAACTCGGAGTCAACGGATATTCATAAAACCGTTTACGTAAAGAAACCACATTTCGCGGCTAACCAGGTGAAACGAGACCTACTAGCCACGATTTCTGAAATCAAAATCCGAAATGCTCGGATTGTAGAGCTCGAAATGTAGTGTGAAATCAAGCTAAAAATCACTGAATTCAGAACTCGGAGTCAACGGATATTCATAAAACCGTTTACGTAAAGAAACCACATTTCGCGGATAACTAGGTGAAACGAGACCTACTTGCCACGAGTTCTGAAATCAAAATCCGAAATGTCAGGATTGTAGAACTCAAAAAGTAGTGTGAAATCAAGCTAAAAATCACAGAATTCAGAACTCGGAGTCAACGGATATTCGTAAAAACCGTTTACGTAAAGAAACCACATTTCGAGGCTAACTAGGTGAAACGAGAACTACTGGTCACGAGTTCTGAAATCAAAATCCGAAATGCCAGGATTGTAGAGCTCGAAAAGTAGTGTGAAATCAAGCTAAAAATCACCGAATTTAGAACTCGGAGTCAACGGATATTCATAAAACTGTTTACGTAAGGAAACCACATTTCGCGGATAACTAGGTGAAACGAGACCTAGTAGCCACGAGTTCTGAAATCAAAATCCGAAACGCCAGGATTGTAGAGCTCGAAAAGTAGCGTGAAATCAAGCTAAAAATCACCGAATTCAGAACTCGGAGTCAACGGATGTTCGTAAAACCATTTACGTAAAGAAACCTGATTTCGCGGCTAAATAGGTGAAAGGAGAACTACTAACCACGAGTTCTGAAATCAAAAACAGAAAATTCAGGATTGTAGAGCTCGAAAAGTAGTGTGAAATCAAGCAAAAAAACACCGAATTCAAAACTCGGAGTCAACGGATATTCATAAAACCGTTTACGTAAAGAAACCACATTTTGCGGCTAACTAGTTGAAATGAGACCTACTAGCCACGAGTTCTGAAATGAAAATCCGAAAATTCAGGATTGTAGAGCTGGAAAAGTAGTGTGAAATCAAGCTAAAAATCACCAAATTCAGAACTCGGAGTCAACGGATATTCATAAAACCGTTTACGTAAAGAAACTAGATTTCGCGGCTAACTTGGTGAAACGAGACCTACTAGCCCCGAGTTCTGAAATCAAAATCCGAAACGCCAGGATTGTAGAGCTCAAAAAGTAGTGTAAAATCGAGCTAAAAATCACCGAATTCAGAACTCGGAGTCAACGGATATTCATAAAACCGTTTACGTAAAGAAACTAGATTTCACGGCTAACTTGGTGAAACGAGACCTACTAGCCACGAGTTCTGAAATCAAAATCCGAAATGCCAGGATTGTAGAGCTCGAAAAGTAGTGTGAAATCAAGCTAAAAATCACCGAATTCAGAACTCGGAGTCAACGGATATTAATAAAACCGTTTACGTAAAGAAACCACATTTTGCGGCTAACTAGTTGAAACGAGACCTACTAGCCACGAGTTCTGAAATGAAAATCCGAAAATTCAGGATTGTAGAGCTCGAAAAGTAGTGTGAAATCAAGCTAAAAATTACCAAATTCAGAACTCGGAGTCAACGGATATTCATAAAACCGTTTACGTAAAGAAACTAGATTTCGCGGCTAACTTGGTGAAACGAGACCTACTAGCCCCGAGTTCTGAAATCAAAATCCGAAACGCCAGGATTGTAGAGCTCAAAAAGTAGTGTAAAATCGAGCTAAAAATCACCGAATTCAGAACTCGGAGTCAACGGATATTCATAAAACCGTTTACGTAAAGAAACCAGATTTCGCGGCTAAATAGGTGAAAGGAGAACTACTTACCACGATTTCTGAAATCAAAAACAGAAAATTCAGGATTGTAGAGCTCAAAAAGTAGTGTGAAATCAAGCAAAAAATCACAGAATTCAGATCTCGGAGTCAACGAATATTCATAAAACCGTTTACGTAAAGAAACCACATTTCGCGGCAAACTAGTTGAAGTGAGACCTACTAGCCACGAGTTCTGAAATCTAAATTCGAAACACCAGGATTGTAGAGCTCGAAAAGTAGTGTGAAATCAAGCTAAAAATCACCGAATTCAGAACCCGGAGTCAACTGATATTCATAAAACCGTTTACCTAAAGAAACCACATTTCGCGGCCAACTAGGTGAAACGAGACCTGCTAGCCACGAGTTCTAAAATCAAAATCCGAGATGCCATGATTGTAGAGATCGAAAAGTAGTGTGAAATCAAGCTAAAAATCACCGAATTCAGAACTCGGAGTCAACGGATATTCATAAAACCGTTTACGTAAAGAAACCACATTTCGCGGCAAACTAGGTGAAACGAGACCTAATAGCCACGAGTTCTGAAATAAAAAACCGAAATATCAGGATTGTAGAGCTCGAAAAGTAGTGTGAAATCAAGCTAAAAATCACCGAATTCAGAACTCGGAGTCAACGGATATTCATAAAACCGTCTACGTAAAGAAACCACATTTTGCGGCTAACTAGGTGAAACGAGACCTACTATCCACGAGTTCTGAAATCAAAAACCGAAATGCGAGGATTGTATAGCTCAAAAATTAGTGTGAAATCAAGCTAAAAATCACCGAATTCAGAACTCGGAGTCAACGGATATTCATAAAACCGTTTACGTAAAGAAACAACATTTTGCGGCTAACTAGGTGAAACGAGACCTACTAGCCACGAGTTCTGAAATCAAAATCCGAAACGCCAGGATTGTAGAGCTCAAAAAGTAGTGTGAAATCAAGCTAAAAATCACCGAATTCAGAACTCGGAGTCAACGGATATTCATAAAACCGTTTATGTAAGGAAACCACATTTCGCGGCTAACTAGGTGAAATGAGACCTACTAGCCACGAGTTCTGAAATCAAAAATTGGAAATTAAGGATTGTAGATCTCGAAAAGTAGTGTGAAATCAAGCTAAAAATCACCGAATTCAGAACTCGGAGTCAACGGATATTCATAAAACCGCTTACGTAAAGAAACCACATTTCGAGGCTAATTAGGTGAAATGAGAACTACTAGCCACGAGTTCTGAAATCAAATTCCAAAACGCCAGGATTGTAGAGCTCGAAAAGTAGTGTGAAATCAAGCTAAAAATCACCGAATTCAGAACTCGGAGTCAACGGATATTCATAAAACCGTTTACGTAAGGAAACCACATTTCGCGGATAACTAGGTGAAACGAGACCTACTAGTCACGAGTTCTGAAATCAAAATCCGAAATGCCAGGATTGTTGAGGTCGAAAAGTAGTGTGAAATCAAGCTAAAAATCACCGAATTCAGAACTCGGAGTCAACGGATATTCATAAAACCGTTTACGTAAGGAAACCACATTTCGCGGATAACTAGGTGAAAGGAGAACTACTAACCACGAGTTCTGAAATCAAAAACAGAAAATTCAGGATTGTAGAGCTCGAAAAGTAGTGTGAAATCAAGCAAAAAATCACCGAATTCAGAACTCGGAGTCAACGGATATTCATAAAACCGTTTACGTAAAGAAACCACATTTCGCGGCTAACTAGTTGAATTGAGACCTACTAGCCACGAGTTCTGAAATCAAAATCCGAAAATTCAGGATTGTAGAGCTCGAAAAGTAGTGTGAAATCAAGCTAAAAATCACCGAATTCAGAACTCGGAGTCAACGGATATTCATAAAACCGTTTACGTAAAGAAACCACATTTCACGGCTAACCAGGTGAAACATGACCTACTAGCCACGAGTTCTGAAATTAAAATCCGAAATGCCAAGATTGTAGAGCTCGAAAAGTAGTGTGAAATCAAGCTAAAAATCACAGAATTCAGAACTCGGAGTCAACGGATATTCATAAAACCGTTCAAGTAAAGAAACCACATTTCGCGGCTAACTAGGTGAAACGAGACCTACTAGCCACGAGTTCTGAAATTAAAATACGAAATGCCAGGATTGTAGAGCTCGAAAAGTAGTGTGAAATCAAGCTAAAAATCACCGAATTCAGAACTCGGAGTCAACGGATATTCATAAAACCTTTTACCTAAAGAAACAACATTTCGCGGCTAACAAAGTGAAACGAGAACTACTGGTCACGAGTTCTGAAATCAAAAACAGAAAATTAAGGATTGTAGAGCTCGAAAAGTAGTGTGAAATCAAGCTAAAAATCACCGAATTCAGAACTCGGAGTCAACGGATATTCGTAAAACCATTTACGTAAAGAAACCAGATTTCGCGGCTAACTAGGTGAAACGAGAACTACTAGCCACGAGTTCTGAAATCAAAATCCAAAACGCCAGGATTGTAGAGCTCGAAAAGCAGTGTGAAATCAAGCTAAAAATCATCGAATTCAGAACTCGGAGTCAACGGATATTCATAAAACCGCTTACCTAAAGAAACCACATTTCGCGGCTAACTAGCTGAAACGAGACCTACTAGCCACGAGTTCTGAAATAAAATCCGAAACGCCATGATTGTAGAGATCGAAAAGTAGTGTGAAATCAAGCTAAAAATCACCGAATTCAGAATTCGGAGTCAACGGATATTCATAAAACCGTTTACGTAAAGAAACCACATTTCGAGGCTAACTTGGTGAAATGAGAAATACGAGCCACGAGTTCTGAAATCAAAATCCGAAACGCCAGGATTGTAGAGCTCGAAAAGTAGTGTGAAATCAAGCTAAAAATCACCGAATTCAGAACTCGGAGTCAACGGATATTCGTAAAACCGTTTATGTAAGGAAACCACATTTCGCGGCTAACTAGGTGAAATGAGACCTACTAGCCACGAGTTCTGAAATCAAAAATAGAAAATTAAGGATTGTAGACCTCGAAAAGTAGTGTGAAATCAAGCTAAAAATCACCGAATTCAGAACTCGGAGTCAACGGATATTCATAAAACCGCTTACGTAAAGAAACCACATTTCGAGGCTAACTAGGTGAAATGAGAACTACTAGCCACGAGTTCTGAAATCAAATTCAAAAACGCCAGGATTGTAGAGCTCGAAAAGTAGTGTGAAATCAAGCTAAAAATCACCGAATTCAGAACTCGGAGTCAACAGATACTCATAAAACCGTTTACGTAAGGAAACCACATTTCGCGGCTAACTAGGTGAAACGAGACCTACTAGCAATGAGTTCTGAAATCAAAATCCGAAATGCCAGGATTGTAGAGCTCGAGAAGTAGTGTGAAATCAAGCTAAAAATCACTGAATTCAGAACTCGGAGTCAACGGATATTTATAAAACCTTTTACCTAAAGAAACCACATTTCGCGGCTAACTAGGTGAAAGGAGACCTACTTGCCACGAGTTCTTAAATAAAAATCCAAAACACCAGGACTTTAGAGCTCGAAAAGTAGTGTGAAATCAAGCTAAAAATCACAGAATTCAGAACTCGGAGTCAACGGATATTCATAAAACCGTTTAAGTAAAGAGACCACATTTCGCGGCTAACTAGGTGAAACGATACCTACTAGCGACGAGTTCTGAAATCAAAATCCGAAATGCCAAGATTGTAGAGCTCGAAAAGTAGTGTGAAATCAAGCTAAAAATCACCGAATTCAGAACTCAAAGTCAACGGATATTCGTAAAAACCGTTTACGTAAAGAAACCAGATTTCGCGGCTAACTAGGTGAAACGAGACCTACTGGTCACGAGTTCTGAAATCAAAATCCGAAACACCAGGATTGTAGAGCTCGAAAAGTAGTGTGAAATCAAGCTAAAAATCACCGAATTCAGAACTCGGAGTCAACGGATATTTATAAAACCGTTTACGTAAAGAAACTACATTTCGAGGCTAACTTGGTGAAACGAGAACTACTAGCCACGAGTTCTGAAATCAAATTCCAAAACGCCAGGATTGTAGAGCTCGAAAAGTAGTGTGAAATCAAGCTAAAAATCACCGAATTCAGAACTCGGAGTCAACGGATATTCATAAAACCGTTTACATAAGGAAACCACATTTCGCGGATAACTAGGTGAAACGAGACCTACTAGTCACGAGTTCTGAAATCAAAATCCGAAATGCCAGGATTGTTGAGGTCGAAAAGTAGTGTGAAATCAAGCTAAAAATCACCGAATTCAGAACTCGGAGTCAACGGATATTCATAAAACCGTCTACGTAAAGAAACCACATTTTGCGGCTAACTAGGTTAAACGAGACCTACTATCCACGAGTTCTGAAATCAAAAACCGAAATGCGAGGATTGTATAGCTCGAAAATTAGTGTGAAATCAAGCTAAAAATCACCGAATTCAGAACTCGGAGTCAACGGATATTCATAAAACCGTTTACGTAAAGAAACAACATTTTGCGGCTAACTAGGTGAAATGAGACCTACTAGCCACGAGTTCTGAAATCAAAATCCGAAACGCCAGGATTGTAGAGCTCAAAAAGTAGTGTGAAATCAAGCTAAAAATCACCGAATTCAGAACTCGGAGTCAACGGATATTCATAAAACCGTTTATGTAAGGAAACCACATTTCGCGGCTAACTAGGTGAAATGAGACCTACTAGCCACGAGTTCTGAAATCAAAAACTGGAAATTAAGGATTGTAGATCTCGAAAAGTAGTGTGAAATCAAGCTAAAAATCACCGAATTCAGAACTCGGAGTCAACGGATATTCATAAAACCGCTTACGTAAAGAAACCACATTTCGAGGCTAATTAGGTGAAATGAGAACTACTAGCCACGAGTTCTGAAATCAAATTCCAAAACGCCAGGATTGTAGAGCTCGAAAAGTAGTGTGAAATCAAGCTAAAAATCACCGAATTCAGAACTCGGAGTCAACGGATATTCATAAAACCGTTTACGTAAGGAAACCACATTTCGCGGATAACTAGGTGAAACGAGACCTACTAGTCACGAGTTCTGAAATCAAAATCCGAAATGCCAGGATTGTTGAGGTCGAAAAGTAGTGTGAAATCAAGCTAAAAATCACCGAATTCAGAACTCGGAGTCAACGGATATTCATAAAACCGTTTACGTAAGGAAACCACATTTCGCGGATAACTAGGTGAAAGGAGAACTACTAACCACGAGTTCTGAAATCAAAAACAAAAATTCAGGATTGTAGAGCTCGAAAAGTAGTGTGAAATCAAGCAAAAAATCACCGAATTCAGAACTCGGAGTCAACGGATATTCATAAAACCGTTTACGTAAAGAAACCACATTTCGCGGCTAACTAGTTGAATTGAGACCTACTAGCCACGAGTTCTGAAATCAAAATCCGAAAATTCAGGATTGTAGAGCTCGAAAAGTAGTGTGAAATCAAGCTAAAAATCACCGAATTCAGAACTCGGAGTCAACGGATATTCATAAAACCGTTTACGTAAAGAAACCACATTTCACGGCTAACCAGGTGAAACATGACCTACTAGCCACGAGTTCTGAAATTAAAATCCGAAATGCCAAGATTGTAGAGCTCGAAAAGTAGTGTGAAATCAAGCTAAAAATCACAGAATTCAGAACTCGGAGTCAACGGATATTCATAAAACCGTTTATGTAAGGAAACCACATTTCGCGGCTAACTAGGTGAAATGAGACCTACTAGCCACGAGTTCTGAAATCAAAAACTGGAAATTAAGGATTGTAGATCTCGAAAAGTAGTGTGAAATCAAGCTAAAAATCACCGAATTCAGAACTCGGAGTCAACGGATATTCATAAAACCGCTTACGTAAAGAAACCACATTTCGAGGCTAATTAGGTGAAATGAGAACTACTAGCCACGAGTTCTGAAATCAAATTCCAAAACGCCAGGATTGTAGAGCTCGAAAAGTAGTGTGAAATCAAGCTAAAAATCACCGAATTCAGAACTCGGAGTCAACGGATATTCATAAAACCGTTTACGTAAGGAAACCACATTTCGCGGATAACTAGGTGAAACGAGACCTACTAGTCACGAGTTCTGAAATCAAAATCCGAAATGCCAGGATTGTTGAGGTCGAAAAGTAGTGTGAAATCAAGCTAAAAATCACCGAATTCAGAACTCGGAGTCAACGGATATTCATAAAACCGTTTACGTAAGGAAACCACATTTCGCGGATAACTAGGTGAAAGGAGAACTACTAACCACGAGTTCTGAAATCAAAAACAGAAAATACAGGATTGTAGAGCTCGAAAAGTAGTGTGAAATCAAGCAAAAAATCACCGAATTCAGAACTCGGAGTCAACGGATATTCATAAAACCGTTTACGTAAAGAAACCACATTTCGCGGCTAACTAGTTGAATTGAGACCTACTAGCCACGAGTTCTGAAATCAAAATCCGAAAATTCAGGATTGTAGAGCTCGAAAAGTAGTGTGAAATCAAGCTAAAAATCACCGAATTCAGAACTCGGAGTCAACGGATATTCATAAAACCGTTTACGTAAAGAAACCACATTTCACGGCTAACCAGGTGAAACATGACCTACTAGCCACGAGTTCTGAAATTAAAATCCGAAATGCCAAGATTGTAGAGCTCGAAAAGTAGTGTGAAATCAAGCTAAAAATCACAGAATTCAGAACTCGGAGTCAACGGATATTCATAAAACCGTTCAAGTAAAGAAACCACATTTCGCGGCTAACTAGGTGAAACGAGACCTACTAGCCACGAGTTCTGAAATTAAAATCCGAAATGCCAGGATTGTAGAGCTCGAAAAGTAGTGTGAAATCAAGCTAAAAATCACCGAATTCAGAACTCGGAGTCAACGGATATTCATAAAACCTTTTACCTAAAGAAACAACATTTCGCGGCTAACAAAGTGAAACGAGAACTACCGGTCACGAGTTCTGAAATCAAAAACAGAAAATTAAGGATTGTAGAGCTCGAAAAGTAGTGTGAAATCAAGCTAAAAATCACCGAATTCAGAACTCGGAGTCAACGGATATTCGTAAAACCATTTACGTAAAGAAACCAGATTTCGCGGCTAACTAGGTGAAACGAGAACTACTAGCCACGAGTTCTGAAATAAAATCCGAAACGCCATGATTGTAGAGATCGAAAAGTAGTGTGAAATCAAGCTAAAAATCACCGAATTCAGAATTCGGAGTCAACGGATATTCATAAAACCGTTTACGTAAAGAAACCACATTTCGAGGCTAACTTGGTGAAATGAGAAATACGAGCCACGAGTTCTGAAATCAAAATCCGAAACGCCAGGATTGTAGAGCTCGAAAAGTAGTGTGAAATCAAGCTAAAAATCACCGAATTCAGAACTCGGAGTCAACGGATATTCATAAAACCGTTTACGTAAAGAAACCACATTTCGAGGCTAACTTGGTGAAATGAGAAATACGAGCCACGAGTTCTGAAATCAAAATCCGAAACGCCAGGATTGTAGAGCTCGAAAAGTAGTGTGAAATCAAGCTAAAAATCACCGAATTCAGAACTCGGAGTCAACGGATATTCATAAAACCGTTTACGTAAGGAAACCACATTTCGCGGCTAACTAGGTGAAACGAGACCTACTAGCCACGAGTTCTGAAATCAAAATCCGAAATGCCAGGATTGTAGAGCTCGAAAAGTAGTGTGAAATCAAGCTAAAAATCACCGAATTCAGAACTCGAAGTCAATGGATATTCATAAAACCTTTTACCTAAAGAAACCACATTTCGCGGCTAACAAGGTGAAACGAGAACTACTGGTCACGAGTTCTGAAATCAAAAACAGAAAATTAAGGATTGTAGAGCTTGAAAAGTAGTGTGAAATCAAGCTAAAAATCACCGAATTCAGAACTCGGAGTCAACGGATATTCGTAAAACCATTTGCGTAAAGAAACCAGATTTCGCGGCTAACTAGGTGAAACGAGAACTACTAGCCACGAGTTCTGAAATCAAAATCCAAAACGCCAGGATTGAAAAGCTCGAAAAGTTGTGTGAAATCAAGCTAAAAATCTCCGAATTCAGAACTCGGAGTAAACGGATATTCAAAAAACCGTTTACGTAAGGAAACCACATTTCGCGGCTAACTAGGTGAAACGAGACCTACTAGCCACGAGTTCTGAAATCAAAAACAGAAAATTAAGGATTGTAGAGCTCGAAAAGTAGTGTGAAATCAAGCTAAAAATCACCGAATTCAGAACTCGGAGTCAACGGATATTCCTAAAACCATTTACGTAAAGAAACCAGATTTCGCGGCTATCTAGGTGAAACGAGAACTACTAGCCACGAGTTCTGAAATCAAAATCAGAAATGCCAGGATTGTAGAGCTCGAAAAGTATTTTGAAATCAAGCTAAAAATCACCGAATTCAGAACTCGGAGTCAACGGATATTCGTAAAACCATTTACGTAAAGAAACCAGATTTCGCGGCTATCTAGGTGAAACGAGACCAACTAGCCACGAGTTCTGAAATTAAAATCCGAAATGCCAGCATTGTAGAGCTCGGAAATAAGTGTGAAATCAAGCTAAAAATCACCGAATTCAGAACTCGGAGTCAACGGATATTCATAAAA
The DNA here is from genome assembly GCA_963580455.1 of Euonymus europaeus. Classification (NCBI taxonomy): domain Eukaryota; kingdom Viridiplantae; phylum Streptophyta; class Magnoliopsida; order Celastrales; family Celastraceae; genus Euonymus; species Euonymus europaeus. Next base: position 50,084 of record OY756972.1, read on the forward strand.
CCGTTTACCTAAAGAAACAACATTTCGCGGCTAACTAGGTGAAACGAGACCTACTAGCCATGAGTTCTGAATCAAAATCCAAAACGCCAGGATTGTAGAGCTTGAAAAGCAGTGTGAAATCAAGCTAAAAATCACCGAATTTAGAACTCGGAGTCAACAGATATTCATAAAACCGTTTACGTAAAGAAACCAGATTTCGTGGCTAACTAGGTGAAACGAGAGCTACTAGCCACGAGTTCTGAAATCAAAATCCGAAACTCCAGGATTGTGGAGCTCAAAAAGTAGTGTGAAATCAAGCTTAAAATCACCGAATTCAGAACTCGGAGTCAACGGATATTCATAAAACCGTTTACCTAAAGAAACCACATTTCGCGGCTAACTTGGTGAAACGAGACCTACTAGCCACGAGTTCTGAAATCTAAATTCGAAACACCAGGATTGTAGAGCTCGAAAAGTAGTGTGAAATCAAGCTAAAAATCACCGAATTCAGAACCCGGAGTCAACTGATATTCATAAAACCGTTTACCTAAAGAAAACACATTTGGCGTCCAACTAGGTGAAACGAGACCTGCTAGCCACGAGTTCTGAAATCAAAATCCGAAATGCCATGATTGTAGAGATCGAAAAGTAGTGTGAAATCAAGCTAAAAATCACCGAATTCAGAACTCGGAGTCAACGGATATTCATAAAACCGTTTACGTAAAGAAACCACATTTCGAGGCTAACTTGGTGAAACGAGAAATACTAGCCACGAGTTCTGAAATCAAAATCCGAAACACCAGGATTGTAGAGCTCAAAAAGTAGTGTGAAATCAAGCTAAAAATCACCGAATTCAGAACTCGGAGTCAACGGATATTCATAAAACCGTTTATGTAAGGAAACCACATTTCGCGGCTAACTAGGTGAAATGAGACCTACTAGCCACGAGTTCTGAAATCAAAAACTGGAAATTAAGGATTGTAGATCTCGAAAAGTAGTGTGAAATCAAGCTAAAAATCACCGAATTCAGAACTCGGAGTCAACGGATATTCATAAAACCGCTTACGTAAAGAAACCACATTTCGAGGCTAACTAGGTGAAATGAGAACTACTAGCCACGAGTTCTGAAATCAAATTCCAAAACGCCAGGATTGTAGAGCTCGAAAAGTAGTGTGAAATCAAGCTAAAAATCACCGAATTCAGAACTCGGAGTCAACGGATATTCATAAAACCGTTTACGTAAGGAAACCACATTTCGCGGATAACTAGGTGAAAGGAGAACTACTAACCACGAGTTCTGAAATCAAAAACAGAAAATTTAGGATTGTAGAGCTCGAAAAGTAGTGTGAAATCAAGCAAAAAATCACCGAATTCAGAACTCGGAGTCAACGGATATTCATAAAACCGTTTACGTAAAGAAACCACATTTCGCGGCTAACTAGTTGAATTGAGACCTACTAGCCACGAGTTCTGAAACCAAAATCCGAAAATTCAGGATTGTAGAGCTCGAAAAGTAGTGTGAAATCAAGCTAAAAATCACCGAATTCAGAACTCGGAGTCAACGGATATTCATAAAACCGTTTACGTAGAGAAACCACATTTCGCGGCTAACCAGGTGAAACATGACCTACTAGCCACGAGTTCTGAAATTAAAATCCGAAATGCCAAGATTGTAGAGCTCGAAAAGTAGTGTGAAATCAAGCTAAAAATCACAGAATTCAGAACTCGGAGTCAACGGATATTCATAAAACCGTTCAAGTAAAGAAACCACATTTCGCGGCTAACTAGGTGAAACGAGACCTACTAGCCACGAGTTCTGAAATCAAAATCCGAAATGCCAGGATTGTAGAGCTCGAAAAGTAGTGTGAAATCAAGCTAAAAATCACCGAATTCAGAACTCGGAGTCAACGGATATTCATAAAACCTTTTACCTAAAGAAACTACATTTCGCGGCTAACAAGGTGAAACGAGAACTACTGGTCACGAGTTCTGAAATCAAAAACAGAAAATTAAGGATTGTAGAGCTCGAAAAGTAGTGTGAAATCAAGCTAAAAATCACCGAATTCAGAACTCGGAGTCAACGGATATTCGTAAAACCATTTACGTAAAGAAACCAGATTTCGCGGCTAACTAGGTGAAACGAGAACTACTAGCCACGAGTTCTGAAATCAAAATCCAAAACGCCAGGATTGTAGAGCTCGAAAAGCAGTGTGAAATCAAGCTAAAAATCATCGAATTCAGAACTCGGAGTCAACGGATATTCATAAAACCGTTTACCTAAAGAAACCACATTTCGCGGCTAACTAGGTGAAACGAGACCTACTAGCCACGAGTTCTGAAATAAAATCCGAAACGCCATGATTGTAGAGATCGAAAAGTAGTGTGAAATCAAGCTAAAAATCACCGAATTCAGAATTCGGAGTCAACGGATATTCATAAAACCGTTTACGTAAAGAAACCACATTTCGAGGCTAACTTGGTGAAATGAGAAATACGAGCCACGAGTTCTGAAATCAAAATCCGAAACGCCAGGATTGTAGAGCTCGAAAAGTAGTGTGAAATCAAGCTAAAAATCACCGAATTCAGAACTCGGAGTCAACGGATATTCATAAAACCGTTTATGTAAGGAAACCACATTTCGCGGCTAACTAGGTGAAATGAGACCTACTAGCCACGAGTTCTGAAATCAAAAATAGAAAATTAAGGATTGTAGACCTCGAAAATTAGTGTGAAATCAAGCTAAAAATCACCGAATTCAGAACTCGGAGTCAACGGATATTCATAAAACCGCTTACGTAAAGAAACCACATTTCGAGGCTAACTAGGTGAAATGAGAACTACTAGCCACGAGTTCTGAAATCAAATTCAAAAACGCCAGGATTGTAGAGCTCGAAAAGTAGTGTGAAATCAAGCTAAAAATCACCGAATTCAGAACTCGGAGTCAACAGATACTCATAAAACCGTTTACGTAAGGAAACCACATTTCGCGGCTAACTAGGTGAAACGAGACCTACTAGCAATGAGTTCTGAAATCAAAATCCGAAATGCCAGGATTGTAGAGCTCGAGAAGTAGTGTGAAATCAAGCTAAAAATCACCGAATTCAGAACTCGGAGTCAACGGATATTTATAAAACCTTTTACCTAAAGAAACCACATTTCGCGGCTAACTAGGTGAAAGGAGACCTACTTGCCACGAGTTCTTAAATAAAAATCCAAAACACCAGGACTTTAGAGCTCGAAAAGTAGTGTGAAATCAAGCTAAAAATCACAGAATTCAGAACTCGGAGTCAACGGATATTCATAAAACCGTTTAAGTAAAGAGACCACATTTCGCGGCTAACTAGGTGAAACGATACCTACTAGCGACGAGTTCTGAAATCAAAATCCGAAATCCGAAGATTGTAGAGCTCAAAAAGTAGTGTGAAATCAAACTAAAAATCACCGAATTCAGAACTCAAAGTCAACGGATATTCGTAAAAACCGTTTACGTAAAGAAACCAGATTTCGCGGCTAACTAGGTGAAACGAGACCTACTGGTCACGAGTTCTGAAATCAAAATCCGAAACACCAGGATTGTAGAGCTCGAAAAGTAGTGTGAAATCAAGCTAAAAATCACCGAATTCAGAACTCGGAGTCAACGGATATTTATAAAACCGTTTACGTAAAGAAACTACATTTCGAGGCTAACTTGGTGAAACGAGAACTACTAGCCACGAGTTCTGAAATCAAAATCCGAAATGCCAGGATTGTAGAGCTCGAAAGGTAGTGTGAAATCAAGCTAAAAATCACCGAATTCAGAACTCGGAGCCAACGGATATTCATAAAACCGTTTTCGTAAGGAAACCACATTTCGCGGCTAACTAGGTCAAACGAGACCTACTAGCCACGAGTTCAGAAATCAAAAACAGAAAATTAAGGATTGTAGAGCTCAAAAATTAGTGTGAAATCAAGCTAAAAATCACCGAATTCAGAACTCGGAGTCAACGGATACTCATAAAACCGTTTACGTAAAGAAACCACATTTCGCGGCTAACTAGGCGAAACGAGACCTACTAGCCACGAGTTCTGAAATCAAAAACAGAAAATTAAGGATTGTAGAGCTCGAAAAGTAGTGTGAAATCAAGCTAAAAATCACCGAATTCAGAACTCGGAGTCAACGGATATTCATAAAACCGTTTATGTAAGGAAACCACATTTCGCGGCTAACTAGGTGAAACGAGACCTACTAGCCACGAGTTCTGAAATCAAAAACAGAAAATTAAAGATTGTAGAGCTCGAAAAGTAGTGTGAAATCAACCTAAAAATCACCGAATTCAGAACTCGGAGTCAACGGATATTCATAAAACCGCTTACGTAAAGAAACCACATTTCGAGGCTAACTAGGTGAAACGAGAACTACTAGCCACGAGTTCTGAAATCAAAATCCAAAATTCCAGGATTGTAGAGCTCGAAAATTAGTGTGAAATCAAGCTAAAAATCACCGAATTCAGAACTCGGAGTCAACAGATACTCATAAAACCGTTTACGTAAGGAAACCACATTTCGCGGCTAACTAGGTGAAACGAGACCTACTAGCAATGAGTTCTAAAATCAAAATCCGAAATGCCAGGATTGTAGAGCTCGAGAAGTAGTGTGAAATCAAGCTAAAAATCACCGAATTCAGAACTCGGAGTCAACGGATATTTATAAAACCTTTTACCTAAAGAAACCACATTTCGCGGCTAACTAGGTGAAAGGAGACCTACTTGCCACGAGTTCTTAAATAAAAATCCAAAACACCAGGACTTTAGAGCTCGAAAAGTAGTGTGAAATCAAGCTAAAAATCACAGAATTCAGTACTCGGAGTCAACGGATATTCATAAAACCGTTTAAGTAAAGAGACCACATTTCGCGGCTAACTAGGTGAAACGATACCTACTAGCGACGAGTTCTGAAATCAAAATCCGAAATGCGAAGATTGTAGAGCTCAAAAAGTAGTGTGAAATCAAGCTAAAAATCACCGAATTCAGAACTCAAAGTCAACAGATATTCGTAAAAACCGTTTACGTAAAGAAACCAGATTTCGCGGCTAACTAGGTGAAACGAGACCTACTGGTCACGAGTTCTTAAATCAAAATCCGAAACACCAGGATTGTAGAGCTCGAAAAGTAGTGTGAAATCAAGCTAAAAATCACCGAATTCAGAACTCGGAGTCAACGGATATTTATAAAACCGTTTACGTAAAGAAACTACATTTCGAGGCTAACTTGGTGAAACGAGAACTACTAGCCACGAGTTCTGAAATCAAAATCCGAAATGCCAGGATTGTAGAGCTCGAAAGGTAGTGTGAAATCAAGCTAAAAATCACCGAATTCAGAACTCGGAGCCAACGGATATTCATAAAACCGTTTTCGTAAGGAAACCACATTTCGCGGCTAACTAGGTCAAACGAGACCTACTAGCCACGAGTTCAGAAATCAAAAACAGAAAATTAAGGATTGTAGAGCTCGAAAATTAGTGTGAAATCAAGCTAAAAATCACCGAATTCAGAACTCGGAGTCAACGGATACTCATAAAACCGTTTACGTAAAGAAACCACATTTCGCGGCTAACTAGGTGAAACGAGACCTACTAGCCACGAGTTCTGAAATCAAAAACAGAAAATTAAGGATTGTAGAGCTCGAAAAGTAGTGTGAAATCAAGCTAAAAATCACCGAATTCAGAACTCGGAGTCAACGGATATTCATAAAACCGTTTATGTAAGGAAACCACATTTCGCGGCTAACTAGGTGAAACGAGACCTACTAGCCACGAGTTCTGAAATCAAAAACAGAAAATTAAAGATTGTAGAGCTCGAAAAGTAGTGTGAAATAAACCTAAAAATCACCGAATTCAGAACTCGGAGTCAACGGATATTCATAAAACCGCTTACGTAAAGAAACCACATTTCGAGGCGAACTAGGTGAAACGAGAACTACTAGCCACGAGTTCTGAAATCAAAATCCAAAATTCCAGGATTGTAGAGCTCAAAAATTAGTGTGAAATCAAGCTAAAAATCACCGAATTCAGAACTCGGAGTCAACAGATACTCATAAAACCGTTTACGTAAGGAAACCACATTTCGCGGCTAACTAGGTGAAACGAAACCTACTAGCAACGAGTTTTGAAATCAAAATCCGAAATGCCAGGATTGTAGAGCTCGAGAAGTAGTGTGAAATCAAGCTAAAAATCACCGAATTCAGAACTCGGAGTCAACGGATATTCATAAAACCTTTTACCTAAAGAAACCACATTTCGCGGCTAACTAGGTGAAAGGAGACCTACTTGCCACGAGTTCTTAAATAAAAATCCAAAACACCAGGATTTTAGAGCTCGAAAAGTAGTGTGAAATCAAGCTAAAAATCACAGAATTCCGAACTCGGAGACAACGGATATTCATAAAACCGTTTAAGTAAAGAAACCACATTTCGCGGCTAACTAGGTGAAACGTGACCTACTAGCCACGAGTTCTGAAATCAAAATCCGAAATGCCAAGATTGTAGAGCTCGAAAAGTAGTGTGAAATCAAGCTAAAAATCACCGAATTCAGAACTCGGAGTCAACGGATATTCGTAAAAACCGTTTACGTAAAGAAACCAGATTTTGCGGCTAACTAGGTGAAACGAGACCTACTGGTCACGAGTTCTTAAATCAAAATCCGAAACACCAGGATTGTAGAGCTCGAAAAGTAGTGTGAAATCAAGCTAAAAATCACCGAATTCATAACTCGGAGTCAACGGATATTTATAAAACCGTTTACGTAAAGAAACTACATTTCGAGGCTAACTTGGTGAAACGAGAACTACTAGCCACGAGTTCTGAAATCAAAATCCGAAATGCCAGGATTGTAGAGCTCGAAAGGTAGTGTGAAATCAAGCTAAAAATCACCGAATTCAGAACTCGGAGCCAACGGATATTCATAAAACCGTTTTCGTAAGGAAACCACATTTCGCGGCTAACTAGGTCAAACGAGACCTACTAGCCACGAGTTCAGAAATCAAAAACAGAAAATTAAGGATTGTAGAGCTCGAAAATTAGTGTGAAATCAAGCTAAAAATCACCGAATTCAGAACTCGGAGTCAACGGATACTCATAAAACCGTTTACGTAAAGAAACCACATTTCGCGGCTAACTAGGTGAAACGAGACCTACTAGCCACGGGTTCTGAAATCAAAAACAGAAAATTAAGGATTGTAGAGCTCGAAAAGTAGTGTGAAATCAAGCTAAAAATCACCGAATTCAGAACTCGGAGTCAACGGATATTCATATAACCGTTTATGTAAGGAAACCACATTTCGCGGCTAACTAGGTGAAACGAGACCTACTAGCCACGAGTTCTGAAATCAAAAACAGAAAATTAAAGATTGTAGAGCTCGAAAAGTAGTGTGAAATCAACCTAAAAATCACCGAATTCAGAACTCGGAGTCAACGGATATTCATAAAACCGCTTACGTAAAGAAACCACATTTCGAGGCGAACTAGGTGAAACGAGAACTACTAGCCACGAGTTCTGAAATCAAAATCCAAAATGCCAGGATTGTAGAGCTCGAAAAGTAGTGTGAAATCAAGCTAAAAATCACCGAATTCAGAACTCGGAGTCAACAGATACTCATAAAACCGTTTACGTAAGGAAACCACATTTCGCGGCTAACTAGGTGAAACGAAACCTACTAGCAACGAGTTTTGAAATCAAAATCCGAAATGCCAGGATTGTAGAGCTCGAGAAGTAGTGTGAAATCAAGCTAAAAATCACCGAATTCAGAACTCGGAGTCAACGGATATTCATAAAATCTTTTACCTAAAGAAACCACATTTCGCGGCTAACTAGGTGTAAGGAGACCTACTTGCCACGAGTTCTTAAATAAAAATCCAAAACACCAGGATTTTAGAGCTCGAAAAGTAGTGTGAAATCAAGCTAAAAATCACAGAATTCAGAACTCGGAGACAACGGATATTCATAAAACCGTTTAAGTAAAGAAACCACATTTCGCGGCTAACTAGCTGAAACGTGACCTACTAGCCACGAGTTCTGAAATCAAAATCCGAAATGCCAAGATTGTAGAGCTCGAAAAGTAGTGTGAAATCAAGCTAAAAATCACCGAATTCAGAACTCGGAGTCAACGGATATTCGTAAAAACCGTTTACGTAAAGAAACCAGATTTCGCGGCTAACTAGGTGAAACGAGACCTACTGGTCACGAGTTTTGAAATCAAAATCCGAAACACCAGGATTGTAGAGCTCGAAAAGTAGTGTGAAATCAAGCTAAAAATCACCGAATTCAGAACTCGGAGTCAACGGATATTTATAAAACCGTTTACGTAAAGAAACCACATTTCGGGGCTAACTTGGTGAAACGAGAACTACTAGCCACGAGTTCTGAAATCAAAATCCGAAGTGCCAGGATTGTAGAGCTCGAAAAGTAGTGTGAAATCAAGCTAAAAATCACCGAATTCAGAACTCGGAGTCAACGGATATTTATAAAACCGTTTACGTAAAGAAACCACATTTCGGGGCTAACTTGGTGAAACGAGAACTACTAGCCACGAGTTCTGAAATCAAAATCCGAAGTGCCAGGATTGTAGAGCTCGAAAAGTAGTGTGAAGTCAAGCTAAAAATTACCGAATTCAGAACTCGGAGTCAACGGATATTCATAAAACCGTTTACGTAAGGAAACCACATTTCGCGGCTAACTAGGTGAAACGAGACCTACTAGCCACGAGTTCTAAAATCAAAAACAGAAAATTAAGGATTGTAGAGCTCGAAAAGTAGTGTGAAATCAAGCTAAAAATCACAGAATTCAGAACTCGGAGTCAACGGATATTCATAAAACCGTTTACGTAAAGAAACCACATTTCGCGGCTAACTAGGTGAAACGAGACCTACTAGCCACGAGTTCTAAAATCAAAAACAGAAAATTAAGGATTGTAGAGCTCGAAAAGTAGTGTGAAATCAACCTAAAAATCACCGAATTCAGAACTCGGAGTCAACGGATATTCATAAAACCGCTTACGTAAAGAAACCACATTTCGAGGCTAACTAGGTGAAACCAGAACTACTAGCCACGAGTTCTGAAATCAAAATCCAAAATTCCAGGATTGTAGAGCTCGAAAAGTAGTGTGAAATCAAGCTAAAAATCACCGAATTCAGAACTCGGAGTCAACGGATACTCATAAAACCGTTATGTAAGGAAACCACATTTCGCGGCTAACTAGTTGAAACGCGACCTACTAGCCACGAGTTCTGAAATCAAAATCCGAAATGCCAGGATTGTAGAGCTCGAAAAGTGATCGCTATTTTTAATCACAAATTAAATTCGCAATTAATAATACCAACTGGTTTACCCAAACGCAAGAGTACGTGTCGATGACAGTAATTAGTGAATGGGATCGAATCACAAGGACTGTATTAACTACTAGCTATCAAGTCACGTGAACTAAAAAAAACAACTACGAAATTAAAATCAAACTTTAATTCAAGAGAACTAAATCTAGCTTTGATCTGGCTTGTCGAATACCTCCCCTTATGAACACAGATTAATATGCAAGCACACAATTTTAAGGATTTAACGCTGTCAGTCAAAAGGCCTTGGTCCAGCTACAGTCAACTAGATTTCCCTAAACAACGATCCTGACTTTGGTCCAGTTGCAAGATCTTTTCTTATCATAGGCGTCTTGGTTTGGTCTCTCCTAAGAACGTCCTAAAACAAGCATGAGCACTAGGAAATCGACAAACGCACAATCTAGGTTATTATCACCCAAACGATTATGTTCACTATTCCCGAAACTTGGATCTTATGCAAGCTCTTGTTACTTCGTCAAACACCGGGTCATGGTCAGCCGAATATGTCTGACTAACAATACCTAAAATTATGATGTTGATCAGGCATACACAACAATAGGAAATTAACAATCAAATCAGAGAACAAAGAATTAAACCCAGTCTGTTTGTCAATTAAATCTGTGAATAAGGTTTTGGTACAAGACTTACCAAACCTAGCTAGAAAATAATTTAGCTATGCATAACAATAATATTAAAATTCAGCATCAAAATCAACATTGTTCAATTTCAGTAAGGGAGAAAAAAAAAATTGATTCTCCAACGTGTGCTCTTGATTCTTCTCTCGCCTTATTGCCTTTGATCTTCCTTCTTCCTGTTCTGCCGTCTCTCCCTGGTAGCTGTATGTATTTTTAATTCCTAGGGTTTCTTCTTTAAGTATCAACCCTCTGATCCAATAAGCCCTTGCCACGTCAGCTTCAAATTCCGTAAAGAAATAAAACCGCGTCTTGCAGCCGCCAAGGTCGCAGATTTCACCCAGCTAATTCCCTTTCCATTAAATCTCCAATAAACATTCCTGAAATATAAAACACACGCCCAAGGTAGAACTTGTACCAAAATATTGGGCAAAAACTGACTTTTTAACACCAGAATATTAGGTGTTTTTAACACCTAACAAAATTCCCCCAAACTGACATGTTGCTTGTTCCCAAGCAACAACGAAATCACTCAAAATCCGAGCTCACAATTTAAGAAATCCATGTTTTGATTTTAAAAACAATAGCCATAGTCTGGACAAACAAGCTCTTCCTTAACATCACCATGAAAAAGTATCCAGCAGGAGTTGCACTTTGTTCACTACTACTCAATATATATATGAATAATTCACACCCTCACACCGATTCACACCAATTTCATGTATATGTTTGTTTCTTTTTCACTCAAGTGTTTGAAGGTTAGTGTTTCTCTCATATGGATGCATTAACTGCAGCCATAAGCCTGCATGTAAACCAATACAACTACCCACTTCTAATGTGCTCCACATAGCAAAAGGAGTTGTACTTTTAAATATGGCAAAAAGGATTGGCTTAAACAAATTAGGAAAGCTAAACCAAATAGTTAATTAGAATGTCCACAGTCCAGAAAATTAGGCTATAAAAGTAGCAAAGGCAGACAAGCATAGGTGAATAAAAGGCAGTGAAACCATGCATCAAACATGTACGAAAATTAAAACAAATTGGGCAGCCAATAGGAGACTATCCTATGTCTCTAACTAGGCACCAAAATTTGCTGCCCCCATCTGTTTATTTATTTTCTTCACTCCTCATGGCAAAGTCCAATCCTGGATAAGGTCAAACATCTCCTGCTGCTTGGCTTCATAACGCTGCTGGAACTCCTTCATATCCTGCAACATTCCATCAACATTGCCCTGCATCCCATCCACAACAGTAACTAGTTTGTCCAGCTGCCCCATCATCTTGTCTTGCACCAATTTAGCTTGCTCAAAACCAGTACCAAACACAGCTAACTTATCCTCCACAGCCTTCAATCTCTCAGCTAACTCACCCACCTGCTCACCTGAACTCTCCTTTACCACTGTACCACTCGAACCAGCCCCATCTCTACTAATGGCCTTCTGCTGCTGCCTTACCAATTGCACTTCACTTCTCTCCCACCAAGTTCTATTGAGAGGAGCCTTTCTCTTCTCAGTTGTATCTAATGGCTCAGGCTCAATCCCCTCACTTAAACAAATAGAAGTAATCAGTACTCCAAACGGCAGAATCTGCCCCACATTCTTCGCAACCTTCACCCTTACAATATGATCATAAATCGTGGCAGCCATACAAAAGTTTAATTTGCACACAATGGCATACATCAGGTAGCATGTTTTAGCATTCACAGTGGACATATGAGACACAGGAATGACATTCCGAGACACAATCTGAGCTAACAACCTATATGGCTGCAATAATTCCACATATGCAACACAGTTCTTACTCACATCCATCTCCTCCCTACCAGTCAACAAATCAACCACCACACTCCATTCGGGCCAAACCACTCCAGTGTCAGCAGTACCAAAATCCCTAAACCTATAGCTAGGCTTCTTAACTGGGTCTGGCAGTTTTAAAACAGTACTCACTTTCCTTGCATTAAAGAAAAACTGCCTACCCCTGACATAGGCAATGCAATGGTTCTCATTCACCACTAAATTAGCATAAAATTCATGGGTTAAATTCACATTAGCTACCCCTGGCACTAAGGCAATGGAAAGCCACTTCATCTCTTCTAAAACTGAATAACAACTCACCTGGGTGAAATCAGCAATTGCCACATGTCGTTCTACATGTAACCCCCTATTCTTCCATACCTCCTCATACTCTGTCTGAGCCTCTAGGGTCACAAATCGCTCTATCACAGCGTCTTCATCACTCGGGCTCCCTGGAATTTCCACTTCTTTCTCCTTCTCCTTACCCTTGATAGCTGCTACCTTCTTCCTCTTTGAGCTTCTTGTTGACATTATTGAGTTATGCAGCAACAAGGCAGAGAACTGCTTCTGGGCAGGAAAGAAGAACTCACAAAACCTACGCAAAGTGGAGCCCTAATCCCCTTTAAACCCTTATTTCATTCTGGGCTGGGCCTGATAACTTCGTAATCTGCGGCTGCCCAAGGTGCAGTTGAAGTCGCAAAAGTTTTTCTTTTCTTTTTTTCTTTTTTTCCCTTCTTTCTTGCACCTGTGTTACCCGATTCTTGCAGCCGCCAGAAGCCTGCATTTTTCTTCAAAAGCACTTAATTCAACTGGGCACTCTTCGTATTAATCTTAACTTTTTTTTTTTCAACCCCATACACCTCAAACCTTCTCAGTCACTACCCAACTTCTCTACTAAACAACCCCTCTAAAATCCCCTATTGGCATTCCATTTATTCCAAACAACCGACATGCATGACACATGCAAGGAAGGATATGGAGGTAGGTTATAAGGGTCACATACACATGGGGTAAAATTCATGAAAATGGGATCACATAAATATGGGCGTCGTGGGTGGTCAAAAAGGGGATGAGAGATACCTTCATCACACACATGAAACAACATTAGAGCAGTTTTTCGTGTATGGTATTGTGCAAGTTCTAGCTAAACAGCTTCATGACATCCATTCACACAAAATCTCTGAAGGCTCCTCACATGGGTTATTCTTGGTGTGCAATTATTATATATATCGAGCAGCCCTTCATCACAAATAAATGTGCACACTGCGCATACTAGCTACTAGAACATGGCAAGAAAAATCAACACTTGTAGGCCATAGAAAACATTGGAAAACACAGCGCAAAAATTTCAAAAAATTCCCCTCCCCCAAACTAAAATCAACATTGTCCTCAATGTAAAAAGAAATTGCAATAGTAGAAACAATAATAACATAAAGGAAAAAGGGAAAAGAAACTTAGCTTGCAGAAATAGATGCTCCTCCACATGGGTTACCTCCCATGAAGTGCTGAATTTAATGTCGTCAGCCGGACGTAGTTATAGACTGGTCAAGCCAAAGATGGCACAAGCGGAACGGAAGCTTCCTGAGGTAGAGGAATGGACTCCCAGTAAGGTTTAACCCGATGTCCATTAACTTTGAAAGTATATTCAGAATCCAGCTGCTTCAGCTCAAGGGCACCATGAGGAAATACAGCATTCACCACATAAGGACCATGCCACTTAGAGCAAAGTTTTCCCGGAAAGAGCTTGAGACGGGAATTGTACACAAGAACCTTTTGCCCCACGTGAAAATCACGACGAACCAATTTGCGATCATGGTACTTTTTGGCACGCTCTTTATACAACTTAGCATTAGCATAAGCATCCTGACGTAACTCGGCCAATTCATTGAGTTGTAATCGCCGCTTATCACCAGCTTCTTTCATATCAAAATTCAGCTGTTTAATAGCCCAATAGGCACGATGTTCCAACTCGACTGGCAAGTGACACTCTTTCCCATAAACCAAGCGGAAAGGTGACATCCCAATAGGTGTCTTATAAGCAGTTCGATACGCCCATAAGGCATCATTTAAACGCTGTGACCAATCTTTCCTAGTGGGATTCACTGTTTTCTCAAGAATAGTTTTGATCTCGCGATTGCTAATCTCCACTTGTCCGCTCGTTTGAGGATGATATGGAGTACCAACACGATGAGTAATGCCATATTTTTTCATTAATGCAGCACAAGGGTAATTGTTAAAGTGGCTGCCCCCATCACTTATGATGGCTCTTGGTGTCCCAAACCGAGCAAAAATATTATCCTGTAAAAACTTCACAACCACTTGATGATCATTAGTACGTGAGGGGACTGCCTCGACCCACTGGGACACATAATCAACACCTACTAAAATATATTCAAATCCACAAGAGTTAGGAAAAGGACCCATAAAATCAATTCCCCAAACATCAAACAATTCAATGATTTGAATATTTTGCAATGGCATTTGGTGACGAGTAGAAATATTCCCAGTCCGCTGACATCTATCACAAGTTCTACAAAAATTCCAAGCATCTTTAAAAATAGTTGGCCAATAAAAACCAGCTTGAAATACCTTAAGTGCAGTCTTTTTCGCCCCAAAGTGCCCACCACATGCATGAGCATGACAATGCCTCAACACATCCAAGTGCTCATCCTGATCAATACATAGCCGGATCACTTGGTCCGGACAAATCTTAAAGAGATATGGGTCATCCCATATATAGTCCTTAGCCCGTGAGATGATGTACTTCCGATCCTAGTAAGACAAATCAGAGGGAAATGTTTTAGTAACAAGATAGTTTACAATATCAGCATACCATGGAAGTTCGGCAATTGCGAAAAGATGGTCATCTGGAAAAGCTTCATCAATCGGCAACTCATCACTTTCTTGTGCAGGAAGCAACCGTGAGAGATGGTCAGCCACGACGTTCTCAACTCCCTTTTTGTCTTTTATCTCCAAGTCAAATTCCTGCAACAAAAGAATCCAACGTATTAGTCGAGGTTTGGCATCCTTTTTGGTCATTAAATACCTGAGAGCAGCATGATCAGTAAACACAACAACTCGTGACCCAATAAGATAGGATCGGAATTTCTCCAAAGCGAACACAACAGCCAACAACTCTTTTTCTGTGGTCGAGTAGTTTAGTTGTGCGTCATTCAGCGTGCGAGAGGCATAATAGATAGCATATGGAAGCTTATCTTTCCGTTGACCCAAAACAGCCCCCAAAGAGTAATCGCTAGCATCGCACATTAACTCAAAGGGAAGTGTCCAATCTGGAGCTCGCATTATGGGTGCTGATGTAAGTGCAATTTTTAGTTGCTCAAAAGCTACTTGACAGGTGTCTGTCCACTCAAACTCAGCATCCTTGGTAAGCAAAGCACACATTGGTCTAGATATCTTGGAAAAATCTCTGATAAAACGCCTATAAAAACCAGCGTGTCCCAAAAAACTACGCACACCTTTGACTGTCATTGGTGGAGGTAACTTCGATATGGTCTCAATCTTGGCTTTGTCAACAGCAATGCCATTGTGAGAAATTAAATGTCCTAATACTATACCCTCCTGCACCATGAAATGACACTTCTCCCAATTGAGAACAAGGTTGGTTTCCTCACATCTTTCTAGAACCAATCTGAGATGCTCCAAACAATCATCAAAATCCGACCCAAACAAACTGAAGTCATCCATGAAAACCTCAATAAATTTCTCGACCATGTCGGAGAAAATACTCATCATACACCTCTGGAATGTGGCTGGTGCATTGCATAACCCAAAAGGCATACGACGATATGCAAAGGTGCCATATGGACAGGTAAATGTAGTCTTCTCTTGATCCTCAGGCGCAATAGCTATCTGGTTGTAACCGCTATACCCATCCAGAAAGCAATAGTGGCTATACCCTGCCAACCTCTCCAACATCTTATCAGTGAAAGGCAGAGGAAAATGATCCTTCCTTGTTGCCGAATTCAATTTCCGATAATCAATACACACTCTCCATCCTGTAGTCATCCTTGTGGGTATCAATTCATTATCTGCATTCTGCACCACAGTAATTCCACTCTTCTTGGGCACAACGTGAATTGGACTCACCCACTTACTATCAGAAATTGGGTAGATCACACCCACATCTAACAACTTCAGAATTTCCGCTTTCACCACATCCTTCATGTGCGGATTTAATCTTCTTTGTGCCTCTCTAGTTGGTTTTGCGTCATTCTCCAAAAAAATCTGATGCATACACCTAGTGGGGCTGATCCCTTTTATGTCTGCAATTGTCCATCCCAAAGCTGTCTTGTGCCTCCTCAAAATTCGAAGTAATTTCTCCTCCTCCCCCAAACTTAAATTGGCAGCCACTATTACGGGTAGGGACTCATTGTCCTCCAAGTAGATATACTTCAAATGGCTTGGCAACTGTTTCAATTCCAAAGTTGGGGCTTTCACTGTAGAAGGAATAAGAGATGTGTTAGTAGGTGTCAATTGCTCAAAATTAGGAAAATTCTTACCTCCATACGGCTGATTCACTTGGAGAGCGTGAATAAACTCTTCCCTGTGCTTATCTTGCTCCATCTTACTAACAGATGTTATGCCAATGCCCAAGCTTTCAGTCAAAACAGCCTCCAAAGCGTCTTCACGTGAAACCTGAAACACCTCACTCACAAGATCATTTATAACATCTACTCTAAAACAATCACTCTGATCATCATGTTTTTTCACTGCTTCAAACACACTAAATTCAAGTTCTTGGTCATTGACTCTCATGGTAATGGTACCCTTTTTCACACAAATCCTCATGTCTGCAGTTCGCATAAATGGACGACCAAGAATAATAGGCAAAGATGATGCTACTGGACTATCTTCCATGTCTAACACAACAAAATCAGCAGGTAGAATTAAATCATTCACAGTGACCAACACATCTTCCAAAATTCCTCTAGGTCTTTTAATACTACGATCTGCCAATTGAAGAGTAATAGATGTTTCTTGTAGCTCACCCAAACCAAGTTTCTCATAAACTGAATACGGCAATAAATTTATGCTTGCACCCAAATCTAAAAGTGCCTTATCAAAGAATTGATTACCTACCTTGCAAGGTATAGTGAAACTACCTGGGTCTCTAAGTTTAGGTGGAAGCTTATGTAACAAAACAGCACTAACTTCTTCATTCAAGGCGACCTTTTCATGCTCAACAAATTTCCTTTTATTTGTACAACACTCTTTAAGAAATTTTGCATATGAAGGAATTTGTTTAATCACATCAAGCAATGGAATATTAATTTCAACCTTGCGCAAATTTTCAAAAATATCATGAGCTTTAGAATCAGATTTTTGCTTAGCAAACCTTTGCGGGAAAGGTGGAGGATCTCTTCCCCATTTTTCTACTGCCACTGGTGCAGATTTGCATCCTTCCTGCACCCTGTCGGCATCTGTCACTCCATCTGCTGCAGATTTGCACCCTGGCTGCACCCTGTCGGCAATATCTCTCTGATTTGGGTCTGATGACTTCTGCACCACTTTTTCAATTTGTTTTCCACTTCTGAGAGTTGTAACAGCTTGTAACTGTTGTTGCCCAGCTGGGTTACTCATGGGCTGTGATGGTAACTCTCCCTTTTTCCTCTCACTCATCTCCTTAGCCATTTGTCCAACTTGAGTTTCCAACTTTTGAATGGCTTGAGTTGTTTGTTGCATAAATTGCAACATCGTAGTTTCCAAATCAGGTTTCTTACCTTGTGATTGAACTGGTGCTGCTGGATTCACTACATTCTGCTCACCTCGCCATGAAAAATTCGGATGACTTCTCCATGGGTATGCTTGATTCCTATTGTTAAAATTGCCTTGTCCCATGAAATTAATTTGCTCCTGTTCCGACATAAATGTCAATGGACAAGCCTCAGTAACATGGTCCTGTTGTGAACAAACAGCGCAAAGACTAGCTGGTTGTGGCGGGACTGGCACCTTGACATTAAACCCTTTCATAGCTTCTACAAGTGCATCTAACTTTCGGTTCAAATTTCCCATCTCCGCTTGAGTCTTTGTGTCAGCACTTACTTCATACATTCCCTGCCTTTTTGATGAATTTCTTCCTCTCGTAGAAAATTGCTGGGAATCCTCACTCAAATCTTCAAATAATTCCATTGCTTCCTCACTACTCTTACGCATCAGAACACCATTACATGCTGAGTCCACTTTCATTCGATTAGCCTCATTTAACCCCTCATAAAAATGAAGAACAACGTCGTCCTTGTGCAAATTGTGAGTGGGACATCTAGCCATTCGATTTTTGAAATCCTTCCATGCCTCATAAAATAAATCCCCATCCTTTTGCTGGAAATTCTGGATGTCACGAACAAGTTGTTTAGTCCGATGGGCTGGAAAAAATTCCCTTAAAATTTTTGTTGCCATCTGCTCCCAAGTACCAATAGATCCTGACTCTATAGCGTTGTACCACATCTTTGCTCCCCCTCTAAGAGTGAAGGGAAAAAGTACCAACTTGAGATTATCAGAAGTTATCCCCGTCATGTGTTGTGTACGACACAAGTCAGTAAAATCCTTCAGATGTTGATGTGGATCCTCGTCAAATCTACCCTCATAGTGCGGCACTGAATTGAGCAATTGAGGTGACAAACTAAAATTAGCCGCCCCTGTAGGTTGGTATGTGATGCAAGATGGTTGGGCTATGTTTTGTGGAATGTAACGGTTCATCATTGGAATTCGGGCAGCAGGAACTTCTACCCCTTCAGCCTCTTGGATCTGTCGATTATTATCTCCCATATTCCTTTGTCGCAGGCCTCTTACAGTCCTCTCAATTTCTGGATCAAACTGCTCCAACGGCTCTTGTCGAGACCGAGTATTGACCATGCAACGCACAAAAAATATTCCAATGCCTGCAAAAATTTGAATTTGTAGTAAGCAAACGCACTTAATTCGAAGATAATTAAAAATAAAAACAATTCCGCTAACAACTAGTAATAACTTAACAGTCCCCGGCAACGGCGCCAAAACTTGATCGCTATTTTTAATCACAAATTAAATTCGCAATTAATAATACCAACTGGTTTACCCAAACGCAAGAGTACGTGTCGATGACAGTAATTAGTGAATGGGATCGAATCACAAGGACTGTATTAACTACTAGCTATCAAGTCACGTGAACTAAAAAAAACAACTACGAAATTAAAATCAAACTTTAATTCAAGAGAACTAAATCTAGCTTTGATCTGGCTTGTCGAATACCTCCCCTTATGAACACAGATTAATATGCAAGCACACAATTTTAAGGATTTAACGCTGTCAGTCAAAAGGCCTTGGTCCAGCTACAGTCAACTAGATTTCCCTAAACAACGATCCTGACTTTGGTCCAGTTGCAATATCTTTTCTTATCATAGGCGTCTTGGTTTGGTCTCTCCTAAGAACGTCCTAAAACAAGCATGAGCACTAGGAAATCGACAAACGCACAATCTAGGTTATTATCACCCAAACGATTATGTTCACTATTCCCGAAACTTGGATCTTATGCAAGCTCTTGTTACTTCGTCAAACACCGGGTCATGGTCAGCCGAATATGTCTGACTAACAATACCTAAAATTATGATGTTGATCAGGCATACACAACAATAGGAAATTAACAATCAAATCAGAGAACAAAGAATTAAACCCAGTCTGTTTGTCAATTAAATCTGTGAATAAGGTTTTGGTACAAGACTTACCAAACCTAGCTAGAAAATAATTTAGCTATGCATAACAATAATATTAAAATTCAGCATCAAAATCAACATTGTTCAATTTCAGTAAGGGTGAAAAAAAAATTGATTCTCCAACGTGTGCTCTTGATTCTTCTCTCGCCGTATTGCCTTTGATCTTCCTTCTTCCTGTTCTGCCGTCTCTCCCTGGTAGCTGTATGTATTTTTAATTCCTAGGGTTTCTTCTTTAAGTATCAACCCTCTGATCCAATAAGCCCTTGCCACGTCAGCTTCAAAACCGCGTCTTGCAGCCGCCAAGGTCGCAGATTTCACCCAGCTAATTCCCTTTCCATTAAATCTCCAATAAACATTCCTGAAATATAAAACACACGCCCAAGGTAGAACTTGTACCAAAATATTGGGCAAAAACTGACTTTTTAACACCAGAATATTAGGTGTTTTTAACACCTAACAAAAAGTAGTGTGAAATCAAGCTAAAAATCACCGAATTCAGAACTCGGAGTCAACAGATATTCATAAAACCTTTTACCTAAAGAAACCACATTTCGCGGCTAACTAGGTGAAAGGAGAACTACTAGCCACGAGTTCTGAAATCAAAATCCGAAGTGCCAGGATTGTAGAGCTCGAAAAGTAGTGTGAAATCAAGCTAAAAATCACCGAATTCAGAACTCGGAGTCAACGGATATTCATAAAACCGTTTACGTAAGGAAACCACATTTCGCGGCTAACTAGGTGAAACGAGACCTACTAGCCACGAGTTCTGAAATCAAAAACAGAAAATTAAGGATTGTAGAGCTCGAAAAGTAGTGTGAAATCAAGCTAAAAATCACCGAATTCAGAACTCGGAGTCAACGGATATTCATAAAACCGCTTACGTAAAGAAACCACATTTCGCGGCTAACTAGTTGAAACAAGAACTACTAGCCACGAGTTCTGAAATCAAAATCCGAAATGCCAGGATTGTAGAGCTCGAAAAGTAGTGTGAAATCAAGCTAAAAATCACCGAATTCAGAACTCGGAGTCAACAGATATTCATAAAACCTTTTACCTAAAGAAACCACATTTCGCGGCTAACTAGGTGAAAGGAGACCTACTTGCCACGAGTTCTTAAATAAAAATCCAAAACAACAGGATTTTAGAGCTCGAAAAGTAGTGTGAAATCAAGCTAAAAATCACAGAATTCAGAACTCGGAGACAACGGATATTCATAAAACTGTTTAAGTAAAGGAACCACATTTCGCGGCTAACTAGGTGAAACGAGACCTACTAGCCACGAGTTCAGAAATCAAAATCCGAAATGCCAAGATTGTAGAGCTCGAAAAGTAGTGTGATATCAAGCTAAAAATCACCGAATTCAGAACTCGGAGTCAACAGATATTCGTAAAAACCGTTTACGTAAAGAAACCAGATTTCGCGGCTAACTAGGTGAAACGAGACCTACTGGTCACGAGTTCTGAAATCAAAATCCGAAACACCAGGATTGTAGAGCTCAAAAAGTAGTGTGAAATCAAGCTAAAAATCACCGAATTCAGAACTCGGAGTCAACGGATATTTATAAAACCGTTTACGTAAAGAAACCACATTTCGGGGCTAACTTGGTGAAACGAGAACTACTAGCCACGAGTTCTGAAATCAAAATCCGAAGTGCCAGGATTGTAGAGCTCGAAAAGTAGTGTGAAATCAAGCTAAAAATCACCGAATTCAGAACTCGGAGTCAACGGATATTCATAAAACCGTTTACGTAAGGAAACCACATTTCGCGGCTAACTAGGTGAAACGAGACCTACTAGCCACGAGTTCTAAAATCAAAAACAGAAAATTAAGGATTGTAGAGCTCGAAAAGTAGTGTGAAATCAAGCTAAAAATCACCGAATTCAGAACTCGGAGTCAACGGATATTCATAAAACCGCTTACGTAAAGAAACCACATTTCGCGGCTAACTAGGTGAAACGAGAACTACTAGCCACGATTTCTGAAATCAAAATCCAAAATGCCAGGATTGTAGAGCTCGAAAAGTAGTGTGAAATCAAGCTAAAAATCACCGAATTCAGAACTCGGAGTCAGCGGATACTCATAAAACCGTTTACGTAAGGAAACCACATTTCGCGGCTAACTAGGTGAAACGAGACCTACTAGCCACGAGTTCTGAAAACAAAATCCAAAATGCCAGGATTGTAGAGCTCGAGAAGTAGTGTGAAATCAAGCTAAAAATCACCGAATTCAGAACTCGGAGTCAACGGATATTCATAAAACCGTTTAAGTAAAGAAACCACATTTCGCGGCTAACTAGGTGAAACGAGACCTACTAGCCACGAGTTCTGAAATCAAAATCCGAAATGCTAAGATTGTAGAGCTCGAAAAGTAGTGTGAAATCAAGCTAAAAATCACAGAATTCAGAACTCGGAGTCAACGGATATTCATAAAAACCGTTTACGAAAAGAAACCAGATTTCGCGGCTAACTAGGTGAAACGAGACCTACTGGTCACGAGTTCTGAAATCAAAATCCGAAACTCCAGGATTGTAGAGCTCGAAAAGGAGTGCGAAATCAAGCTAAAAATAACCGAATTCAAAACTCGGAGTCAACGGATACTTATAAAACCGTTTAAGTAAAGAAACCACATTTCGAGGCTAACTTGGTGAAACGAGAACTACTAGCCACGAGTTCTGAAATCAAAATCCGAAGTTCCAGGATTGTAGAGCTCGAAAAGTAGTGTGAAATCAAGCTAAAAATCACCGAATTCAGAACTCGGAGTCAACGGATACTCATAGAACCGTTTACGTAAGGAAACCACATTTCGCGGCTAACTAGGTGAAACGAGACCTACTAGCCACGAGTTCTGAAATCAAAAACAGAAAATTAAGGATTGTAGAGCTCGAAAAGTAGTGTGAAATCAAGCTAAAAATCACCGAATTCAGAACTCGGAGTCAACGGATATTCATAAAACCGCTTACGTAAAGAAACCACATTTCGCGGCTAGCTAGGTGAAACGAGAACTACTAGCCACGAGTTCTGAAATCAAAATCCGAAATGCCAGGATTGTAGAGCTCGAGAAGTAGTGTGAAATCAAGCTAAAAATCACCGAATTCAGAACTCGGAGTCAACGGATATTCATAAAACCTTTTACCTAAAGAAACCACATTTCGCGGCTAACTAGGTGAAAGGAGACCTACTTGCCACGAGTTCTTAAATAAAAATCCAAAACACCAGGATTTTAGAGCTCGAAAAGTAGTGTGAAATCAAGCTATAAATCACAGAATTCAGAACTCGGAGACAACGGATATTCATAAAACCGTTTAAGTAAAGAAACCACATTTTGCGGCTAACTAGGTGAAACGAGACCTACTAGCCACGAGTTCTGAAATCAAAATCCGAAATGCCAAGATTGTAGAGCTCGAAAAGTAGTGTGAAATCAAGCTAAAAATCACCGAATTCAGAACTCGGAGTCAACGGATATTCGTAAAAACCATTTACGTAAAGAAACCAGATTTCGCGGCTAACTAGGTGAAACGAGACCTACTGGTCACGAGTTCTGAAATCAAAATCCGAAACTCCAGGATTGTAGAGCTCGAAAAGTAGTGTGAAATCAAGCTAAAAATCGCCGAATTCAGAACTCGGAGTCAACGGATATTTATCAAACCGTTTACGTAAAGAAACCACATTTCGAGGCTAACTTGGTGAAACGAGAACTACTAGCCACGAGTTCTGAAATCAAAATCCGAAATGCCAGGATTGTAGAGCTCGAAAAGTAGTGTGAAATCAAGCTAAAAATCACCGAATTCAGAACTCGGAGTCAACGGATATTCATAAAACCGTTTACGTAAGGAAACCACATTTCGCGGCTAACTAGGTGAAACGAGACCTACTAGCCACGAGTTCTGAAATGAAAAACTGAAAATTAAGGATTGTGGAGCTCGAAAAGTAGTGTGAAATTACGCTAAAAATCACCGAATTCAGAACTCGGAGTCAACGGATATTCATAAAACCGCTTACGTAAAGAAACCACATTTCGCGGCTAACTAGGTGAAACGAGAACTACTAGCCACGAGTTCTGAAATCAAAATCCAAAATGCCAGGATTGTAGAGCTCGAAAAGTAGTGTGAAATCAAGCTAAAAATCACCGAATTCAGAACTCGGAGTCAACGGATACTCATAAAACCGTTTACGTAAGGAAACCACATTTCGCGGCTAACTAGTTGAAACGCGACCTACTAGCCACGAGTTCTGAAATCAAAATCCGAAATGCCGGGATTGTAGAGCTCGAAAAGTAGTGTGAAATCAAGCTAAAAATCACCGAATTCAGAACTCGGAGTCAATAGATATTCATAAAACCGTTTACGTAAAGAAACCACATTTCGCGGCTAACTAGGTGAAACGAGACCTACTAGCCACGAGTTCTGAAATCAAAATCCGAAATGCCAAGATTGTAGATCTCGAAAAGTAGTGTGAAATCAATCTAAAAATCACTGAATTCAGAACTCGGAGTCAACGGATATTCATAAAACCGTTTACCTAAAGAAACCACATTTCGCGGCTAACTAGGTGAAACGAGACCTACTAGCCACGAGTTCTGAAATCTAAATTCGAAATGCCAGGATTGTAGAGCTCGAAAATTATTTTGAAATCAAGCTAAAAATCACCGAATTCAGAACCCGGAGTCAACTGATATTCATAAAACCGTTTACGTAAGGAAACCACATTTCGCGGCTAACTAGGTGAAACGAGACCTACTAGCCACGAGTTCTGAAATCAAAAATTGAAAATTAAGGATTGTAGAGCTCGAAAAGTAGTGTGAAATTAAGCTAAAAATCACCGAATTCAGAACTCGGAGTCAACGGATATTCATAAAACCGCTTACGTAAAGAAACCACATTTCGCGGCTAACTAGGTGAAACGAGAACTACTAGCCACGAGTTCTGAAATCAAAATCCAAAACACCAGGATTGTAGAGCTCGAAAAGTAGTGTGAAATCAAGCTAAAAATCACCGAATTCAGAACTCGGAGTCAACGGATACTCATAAAACCGTTTACGTAAAGAAACCACATTTTGCGGCTAACTTGGTGAAACAAGACCAACTAGACACGAGTTCTGAAATCAAAATCCGAAATGCCAAGATTGTAGAGCTCGAAAAGTAGTGTGAAATCAAGCTAAAAATCACCGAATTCAGAACTCGGAGTCAACGGATACTCATAAAACCGTTTACGTAAGGAAACCACATTTCGCGGCTAACTAGTTGAAACGCGACCTAGTAGCCACGACTTCTGAAATCAAAATCCGAAATGCCAGGATTGTAGAGCTCGAAAAGTAGTGTGAAATCAAGCTAAAAATCATCGAATTCAAAACTCGCAGTCAACAGATATTCATAAAACCTTTTACCTAAAGAAACCACATTTTGCGGCTAACTAGGTGAAACGAGACCTACTAGCCACGAGTTCTGAAATCTAAATTCGAAATGCCAGGATTGTAGAGCTCGAAAATTATTGTGAAATCAAGCTAAAAATCACCGAATTCAGAACCCGGAGTCAACTGATATTCATAAAACCGTTTACGTAAGGAAACCACATTTCGCGGCTAACTAGGTGAAACGAGACCTACTAGCCACGAGTTTTGAAATCAAAAATTGAAAATTAAGGATTGTAGAGCTCGAAAAGTAGTGTGAAATTAAGCTAAAAATCACCGAATTCAGAACTCGGAGTCAACAGATATTCGTAAAACCATTTACGTAAAGAAACCAGATTTCGCGGCTAAATATGTGAAAGGATAACTACTAGCCACGTGTTCTGAAATCAAAAACAGAAAATTCAGGATTGTAGAGCTCGAAAAGTAGTGTGAAATCAAGCAAAAAATCACCGAATTCAGAACTCGGAGTCAACGGATATTCATAAAACCGTTTACGTAAAGAAACCAAATTTCGCGGCTAACTAGTTGAAATGAGACCTACCAGCCACGAGTTCTGAAATCAAAATCCGAAATGCCAGGATTGTAGAGCTCGAAAAGTAGTGTGAAATCAAGATAAAAATCACCGAGTTCAGAACTCGGAGTCAACGGATATTCATAAAACCTTTTACGTAAAGAAACTAGATTTCGCGGCTAACTTGGTGAAACGAGACCTACTAGCCACGAGTTCTGAAATCAAAATCCGAAATGCCAGGATTATAGAGCTCAAAAAGTAGTGTGAAATCAAGCTAAAAATCACCGAATTCAGAACTCGGAGTCAACGGATATTCATAAAACCGTTTACGTAAAGAAACCACATTTCGCGGCTAACTGGGTGAAACGAGACCATCTAGCCACGAGTTCTGAAATCTAAATCCGAAATGCCAAGATTGTAGAGCTCGAAAAGTAGTGTGAAATCAAGCTAAAAATCACCGAATTCAGAACTCGGAGTCAACGGATACTCATAAAACCGTTTACGTAAGGAAACCACATTTCGCGGCTAACTAGTTGAAACGCGACCTACTAGCCACGAGTTCTGAAATCAAAATCCGAAATGCCAGGATTGTAGAGCTCGAAAAGTAGTGTGAAATCAAGCTAAAAATCACCGAATTCAGAACTCGGAGTCAACGGATATTCGTAAAAACCGTTTACATAAAGAAACCAGATTTCGCGGCTAACTAGGTGAAACGAGACCTACTGGTCACGAGTTCTGAAATCAAAATCCGAAACGCCAGGATTGTAGAGCTCGAAAAGTAGTGTGAAATCAAGCTAAAAATCATCGAATTCAGAACTTGGAGTCAACGGATATTCATAAAACCGTTTACGTAAAGAAACTACATTTCGAGGCTAACTTGGTGAAACGAGAACTACTAGCCACGAGTTCTGAAATCAAAATCCGAAATGCCAGGATTGTAGAGCTCGAAAAGTAGTGTGAAATCAAGATAAAAATCACCGAATTCAGAACTCGGAGTCAATGGATATTCGTAAAACCATTTACGTAAAGAAACCAAATTTTGCGGCTATCTAGGTGAAACGAGAACTACTAGCCATGAGTTCTGAAATCAAAATCCGAAATGCCAGGATTGTAGAGCTCGAAAAGAAGTTTGAAATCAAGCTAAAAATCACCGAATTCAGAACTCGGAGTCAACGGATATTCATAAAACCGTTTACCTAAAGAAACAACATTTCGCTGCTAACTAGGTGAAACGAGACCTACTAGCCACGAGTTCTGAATCAAAATCCAAAATGCCAGGATTGTAGAGCTCGAAAAGCAGTGTGAAATCAAGCTAAAAATCATCGAATTCAGAACTCGGAATCAACGGATATTCATAAAACCGTTTACGTAAAGAAACCACATTTCGCGGCTAACTAGGTGAAACGAGACCTACTAGCCACGAGTTCTGAAATAAAATCCGAAATGCCAGGATTGTAGAGCTCGAAAAGTAGTGTGAAATCAAGCTAAAAATCACCGAATTCAGAACTCGGAGTCAACGGATATTCATAAGACCTTTTATCTAAAGAAACCACATTTCGCGGCTAACTAGGTGAAACGAGACCTACTAGCCACGAGTTCTGAATCAAAATCTAAAATGCCAGGATTGTATAGCTCGAAAAGCAGTGTGAAATCAAGCTAAAAATCATCGAATTCAGAACTCGAAGTCAACGGATATTCATAAAACCGTTTACCTAAAGAAACCACCTTTCGCGGCTAACTAGGTGAAACGAGACCTACTAGCCACGAGTTCTGAAATAAAATCCGAAATGCCAGGATTTTAGAGCTCGAAAAGTAGTGTGAAATCAAGCTAAAAATCACAGAATTCAGAACTCGGAGTCAACGGATATTCATAAAACCGTTTAAGTAAAGAAACCATATTTCGCGGCTAACTAGGTGAAACGAGACCTACTAGCCACGAGTTCTGAAACCAAAATCCGAAATGCCAAGATTGTAGAGCTCGAAAAGTAGTGTGAAATCAAGCTAAAAATCACCGAATTCAGAACTCGTAGTCGACGGATATTCGTAAAAACCGTTTACGTAAACAAACCAGATTTCGTAGCTAACTTGGTGAAACAAGACCTACTGGTCACGAGTTCTGAAATCAAATTCCGAAACGCCACGATTGTAGAGCTCGAAAAGTTGTGTGAAATCAAGCTAAAAATCATCGAATTCAGAACTCGGAGTCAACGGATATTCATAAAACCGTTTACGTAAAGAAACCACATTTCGAGGCTAACTTGGTGAAATGAGAACTACTAGCCACGAGTTCTGAAATCAAAATCCGAAATGCCAGGATTGTAGAGCTCGAAAAGTAGTGTAAAATCAAGCTAAAAATCACCGAAAACAGAACTCGGAGTCAATGGATATTCGTAAAACCATTTACATAAAGAAACCAAATTTTGCGGCTATCTAGGTGAAACGAGAACTACTAGCCACGAGTTCTGAAATTAAAATATGAAATTCCAGGATTGTAGAGCTCGAAAAGAAGTGTGAAATCAAGCTAAAAATCACCGAATTCAGAACTCAGAGTCAACGGATATTCATAAAACCGTTTACGTAAAGAAACAACATTTCGCTGCTAACTAGGTGAAACGAGACCTACTAGCCACGAGTTCTGAATCAAAATCCAAAATGCCAGGATTGTAGAGCTCGAAAAGCAGTGTGAAATCAAGCTAAAAATCATCGAATTCAGAACTCGGAGTCAACGGATATTCATAAAACCGTTTACGTAAGGAAACCACATTTCGCGGCTAACTAGGTGAAACGAGACGTACTAGCCACGAGTTCTGAAATCAAAAAAAGAAAATTAAGGATTGTTGAGCTCCAAAAGTAGTGTGAAATCAAGCTAAAAATCACCGAATTCAGAACTCGGAGTCAACGGATATTTATAAAACCGTTTACGTAAAGAAACCACATTTCGAGGCTAACTTGGTGAAACGAGAACTACTAGCCACAAGTTCTGAAATCAAAATCCGAAATGCCAGGATTGTAGAGCTCGAAATGTAGTGTGAAATCAAGCTAAAAATCACCGAATTCAGAACTCGGAGTCGACGGATATTCATAAAACCGTTTACGTAAAGAAACCACATTTCGCGGCTAACTAGGTGAATCGAGACCAACTAGCCACGAGTTCTGAAATCAAAATCCAAAATTCCAGGATTGTTGAGCTCGAAAAGTAGTGTGAAATCAAGCTAAAAATCACCGAATTCAGAACTCGGAGTCAACGGATATTCATAAAACCGCTTACGTAAAGAAACCACATTTCGCGGCTAACTAGGTGAAATGAGAACTACTATCCACGAGTTCTGAAATCAAAATCCAAAATGCCAGGATTGTAGAGCTCGAAAAGTAGTGTGAAATCAAGCTAAAAATCACCGAATTCAGAACTCGGAGTCAACGGATACTCATAGAACCGTTTACGTAAGGAAACCACATTTCGCGGCTAACTAGTTGAAACGCGACCTACTAGCCACGAGTTCTGAAATCAAAATCCGAAATTCCAGGATTGTAGAGCTCGAAAAGTATTGTGAAATCAAGCTAAAAATCACCGAATTCAGAACTCGGAGTCAACGGATATTTATAAAACCGTTTACGTAAAGAAACCACATTTCGAGGCTAACTTGGTGAAATGAGAACTACTAGCCACGAGTGCTGAAATCAAAATCCGAAATGCCAGGATTGTAGACTCGAAAAGTAGTGTGAAATCAAGCTAAAAATCACAGAATTCAGAACTCGGAGTCAACGGATATTCATAAAACCGTTTACGTAAGGAAACCACATTTCGCGGCTAACTAGGTGAAACGAGACCTACTAGCCACGAGTTCTGAAATCAAAAACAGAAAATTAAGTATTGTAGAGCTCGAAAAGTAGTTTGAAATCAAGCTAAAAATCACCGAATTCAGAACTCGGAGTCAACGGATATTCATAAAACCGTTTACGTAAAGAAACCACATTTCGCGGCTAACTAGGTGAAACGAGAACTACTAGCCACGAGTTCTGAAATCAAAATCCAAAACACCAGGATCGTAGAGCTCGAAAAGTAGTGTGAAATCAAGCTAAAAATCACCGAATTCAGAACTCGGAGTCAACGGATACTCATAAAACCGTTTACGTAAGGAAACCACATTTCGCGGCTAACTAGTTGAAACGCGACCTACTAGCCACGAGTTCTGAAATCAAAATCCGAAATGCCAGGATTGTAAAGCTCGAAAAGTAGTGTGAAATCAAGCTAAAAATCACGGAATTCAGAACTCGGAGTCAACGGATATTCATAAAACCTTTTACCTAAAGAAACCACATTTCGCGGCTAACTAGGTGAAACGAGACCTACTAGCCACGAGTTCTGAAATCAAAATCCGAAATGCCAAGATTGTAGATCTCGAAAAGTAGTGTGAAATCAAGCTAAAAATCACCGAATTCAGAACTCGGAGTCAACGGATATTCGTAAAAACCGTTTACGTAAAAAAACCAGATTTCGCAGCTAACTAGGTGAAACGAGACCTACTGGTCACGAGTTCTGAAATCAAATTCCGAAATGCCACGATTGTAGAGCTCGAAAAGTAGTGTGAAATCAAGCTAAAAATCATCGAATTCAGAACTCGGAGTCAACGGATATTCATAAAACCGTTTACGTAAAGAAACCACATTTCGAGGCTAACTAGGTGAAACGAGACCTACTAGCCACGAGTTCTGAAATCAAAATCCGAAATGCCAAGATTGTAGATCTCGAAAAGTAGTGTGAAATCAAGCTAAAAATCACCGAATTCAGAACTCGGAGTCAACGGATATTCGTAAAAACCGTTTACGTAAAAAAACCAGATTTCGCAGCTAACTAGGTGAAACGAGACCTACTGGTCACGAGTTCTGAAATCAAAATCCGAAATGCCAGGATTGTAGAGCTCGAAAAGTAGTGTGAAATCAAGCTAAAAATCACCGAATTCAGAACTCGGAGTCAATGGATATTCGTAAAACCATTTACGTAAAGAAACCAAATTTTGCGGATAACTAGGTGAAACGAGACCTACTAGCCACGAGTTCTGAATCAAAATCCAAAATGCCAGGATTGTAGAGCTCGAAAAGCAGTGTGAAATCAAGCTAAAAATCATCGAATTCAGAACTCGGAGTCAACGGATATTCATAAAACCGTTTACGTAAGGAAACCACATTTCGCGGCTAACTAGGTGAAACGAGAACTACTAGCCACGAGTTCTGAAATCAAAATCCAAAACGATAGGATTGTAGAGCTCGAAAAGTAGTGTGAAATCAAGCTAAAAATCACCGAATTCAGAACTCGGTGTCAACGGATATTCATAAAACCGCTTACGTAAAGAAACCACATTTCGCGGCTAACTAGGTGAAACGAGAAATACTAGCCACGAGTTCTGAAATCAAAATCCAAAACGCCAGGATTGTAGAGCTCGAAAAGTAGTGTGAAATCAAGCTAAAAATCACCGAATTCAGAACTCGGAGTCAACGGATACTCATAGAACCGTTTACGTAAGGAAACCACATTTTGCGGCAAACTAGTTTAAACGCGACCTACTAGCCACGAGTTCTGAAATCAAAATCCGAAATGCCAGGATTGTAGAGCTCGAAAAGTAGTGTGAAATCAAGCTAAAAATCACCGAATTCAGAACTCGGAGTCAACGGATATTTATAAAACCGTTTACGTAAAGAAACCACATTTCGAGGCTAACTTGGTGAAACGAGAACTACTAGCCACGAGTTCTGAAATCAAAATCCAAAATGCCAGGATTGTAGAGCTCGAAAAGTAGTGTGAAATCAAGCAAAAAATCACCGAATTCAGAACTCGGAGTCAACGGATATTCATAAAACCGTTTATGTAAGGAAACCACATTTTGCGGCTAACTAGGTGAAACGAGACCTACTAGCCACGAGTTCTGAAATCAAAAACAGAAAATTTAGGATTGTAGAGCTCGAAAAGTAGTGTGAAATCAAGCTAAAAATCACCGAATTCAGAACTCGGAGTCAACGGATATTCATAAAACCGCTTACGTAAAGAAACCACATTACGCGGCTAACTAGGTGAAACGAGAACTACTAGCCACGAGTTCTGAAATCAAAATCCAAAACTCCAGGATTGTAGAGCTCGAAAAGTAGTGTGAAATCAAGCTAAAAATCACCGAATTCAGAACTCGGAGTCAACGGATACTCATAAAACCGTTTACGTAAGGAAACCACATTTCGCGGCTAACTAGTTGAAACGCGACCTACTAGCCACGAGTTCTGAAATCAAAATCCGAAATGCCAGGATTGTAGAGCTCGAAAAGTAGTGTGAAATCAAGCTAAAAATCACCGAATTCAGAACTCGGTGTCAACAGGTATTCATAAAATCTTTTACCTAAAGAAACCATATTTCGCGGCTAACTAGGTGAAACGAGACCTACCAGCCACGAGTTCTGATATCAAAATCAAAAACACCAGGATTTTAGAGCTCGAAAAGTAGTGTGATATCAAGCTAAAAATCACAGAATTCAGAACTCGGAGTCAACGGATATTCATAAAACCGTTTACGTAAAGAAACCACATTTCGCGGCTAACTAGGTTAAACGAGACCTACTAGCCACGAGTTCGGAAATCAAAATCCGAAATGCCAAGATTGTAGAGCTCGAAAATTAGTGTGAAATCAATCTAAAAATCACTGAATTCAGAACTCGGAGTCAACGGATATTCACAAAACCGTTTACGTAAAGAAACCACATTTCGCGGCTAACTAGGTGAAACGAGGCCTACTAGCCACGTGTTCTGAAAACAAAATCTCAAATGCCAGGATTGTAGAGCTCGAAAAGTAGTGTGAAATCAAGCTAAAAATCACCGAATTCAGAACTCGGAGTCAACGGATATTCGTAAAAACCGTTTACGTAAAGAAACCAGATTTCACGGCTAACTAGGTGATACGAGACATACTGGTCACGAGTTCTGAAATCAAAATCCGAAACGCCAGGATTGTAGAGCTCGAAAAGTAGTGTGAAATCAAGCTAAAAATCATCGAATTCAGAACTCGGAGTCAACGGATATTCATAAAACCGTTTACGTAAAGAAACCATATTTCGAGGCTAACTTGGTGAAACGAGAACTACTAGCCACGAGTTCTGAAATCAAAATCCAAAATGCCAGGATTGTAGAGCTCGAAAAGTAGTGTGAAATCAAGCTAAAAATCACCGAATTCAGAACTCGGACTCAATGGATATTCGTAAAACCAATTACGTAAAGAAACCAAATTTTGCGGCTATCTAGGTGAAACGAGAACTACTAGCCACGAGTTCTGAAATCAAAATCCGAAATGCCAGGATTGTAGAGCTCGAAAAGAAGTGTGAAATCAAGCTAAAAATCACCGAATTCAGAACTCGGAGTCAACGGATATTCATAAAACCGTTTACCTAAAGAAACAACATTTCGCTGCTAACTAGGTGAAACGAGACCTACTAGCCACGAGTTCTGAATCAAAATCCAAAATGCCAGGATTGTAGAGCTCGAAAAGCAGTGTGAAATCAAGCTAAAAATCATCGAATTCAGAACTCGGAGTCAACGGATATTCATAAAACCGTTTACCTAAAGAAACCACATTTCGCGGCTAACTTGGTGAAACGAGACCTACTAGCCACGAGTTCTGAAATAAAATCCGAAATGCTAGGATTGTAGAGCTCGAAAAGTAGTGTGAAATCAAGCTAAAAATCACCAAATTCAGAACTCGGAGTCAACGGATATTCATAAAACCGTTTACGTAAGGAAACTACATTTTGCGGCTAACTAGGTGAAACGAGACCTACTATCCACGAGTTCTTAAATCAAAAACAGAAAATTAAATATTGTAGAGCTCGAAAAGTAGTGTGAAATCAAGCTAAAAATCACCGAATTCAGAACTCGAAGTCAACGGATATTCATAAAACCGCTTACGTAAAGAAACCACATTTCGCGGCTAAGTAGGTGAAAAGAGAACTACTAGCCACGAGTTCTGAAATCAAAATCCGAAATGCCAGGATTGTAGAGCTCGAAAAGTAGTGTGAAATCAAGCTAAAAATCACCGAATTCAGAACTCGGAGTCAATGGATATTCGTAAAACCATTTACGTAAAGAAACCAAATTTTGCGGATAACTAGGTGAAACGAGACCTACTAGCCACGAGTTCTGAATCAAAATCCAAAATGCCAGGATTGTAGAGCTCGAAAAGCAGTGTGAAATCAAGCTAAAAATCATCGAATTCAGAACTCGGAGTCAACGGATATTCATAAAACCGTTTACGTGAGGAAACCACATTTCGCGGCTAACTAGGTGAAACGAGAACTACTAGCCACGAGTTCTGAAATAAAAATCCAAAACGATAGGATTGTAGAGCTCGAAAAGTAGTGTGAAATCAAGCTAAAAATCACCGAATTCAGAACTCGGTGTCAACGGATATTCATAAAACCGCTTACGTAAAGAAACCACATTTCGCGGCTAACTAGGTGAAACGAGAAATACTAGCCACGAGTTCTGAAATAAAAATTCAAAACGCCAGGATTGTAGAACTCGAAAAGTAGTGTGAAATCAAGCTAAAAATCACCGAATTCAGAACTCGGAGTCAACGGATACTCATAGAACCGTTTACGTAAGGAAACCACATTTTGCGGCAAACTAGTTTAAACGCGACCTACTAGCCACGAGTTCTGAAATCAAAATCCGAAATGCCAGGATTGTAGAGCTCGAAAAGTAGTGTGAAATCAAGCTAAAAATCACCGAATTCAGAACTCGGAGTCAACGGATATTTATAAAACCGTTTACGTAAAGAAACCACATTTCGAGGCTAACTTGGTGAAACGAGAACTACTAGCCACGAGTTCTGAAATCAAAATCCAAAATGCCAGGATTGTAGAGCTCGAAAAGTAGTGTGAAATCAAGCTAAAAATCACCGAATTCAGAACTCGGAGTCAACGGATATTCATAAAACCGTTTACGTAAGGAAACCACATTTTGCGACTAACTAGGTGAAACGAGACCTACTAGCCACGAGTTCTGAAATCAAAAACAGAAAATTTAGGATTGTAGAGCTCGAAAAGTAGTGTGAAATCAAGCTAAAAATCACCGAATTCAGAACTCGGAGTCAACGGATATTCATAAAACCGCTTACGTAAAGAAACCACATTACGCGGCTAACTAGGTGAAACGAGAACTACTAGCCACGAGTTCTGAAATCAAAATCCAAAACTCCAGGATTGTAGAGCTCGAAAAGTAGTGTGAAATCAAGCTAAAAATCACCGAATTCAGAACTCGGAGTCAACGGATACTCATAAAACCGTTTACGTAAGGAAACCACATTTCGCGGCTAACTAGTTGAAACGCGACCTACTAGCCACGAGTTCTGAAATCAAAATCCGAAATGCCAGGATTGTAGAGCTCGAAAAGTAGTGTGAAATCAAGCTAAAAATCACCGAATTCAGAACTCGGTGTCAACAGGTATTCATAAAATCTTTTACCTAAAGAAACCATATTTCGCGGCTAACTAGGTGAAACGAGACCTACCAGCCACGAGTTCTGATATCAAAATCCAAAACACCAGGATTTTAGAGCTCGAAAAGTAGTGTGATATCAAGCTAAAAATCACAGAATTCAGAACTCGGAGTCAACGGATATTCATAAAACCGTTTACGTAAAGAAACCACATTTCGCGGCTAACTAGGTTAAACGAGACCAACTAGCCACGAGTTCGGAAATCAAAATCCGAAATGCCAAGATTGAAGAGCTCGAAAAGTAGTGTGAAATCAATCTAAAAATCACTGAATTCAGAACTCGGAGTCAACGGATATTCACAAAACCGTTTACGTAAAGAAACCACATTTCGCGGCTAACTAGGTGAAACGAGGCCTACTAGCCACGTGTTCTGAAAACAAAATCTCAAATGCCAGGATTGTAGAGCTCGAAAATTAGTGTGAAATCAAGCTAAAAATCACCGAATTCAGAACTCGGAGTCAACGGATATTCGTAAAAACCGTTTACGTAAAGAAACCAGATTTCACGGCTAACTAGATGAAACGAGACATACTGGTCACGAGTTCTGAAAACAAAATCCGAAACGCCAGGATTGTAGAGCTCGAAAAGTAGTGTGAAATCAAGCTAAAAATCATCGAATTCAGAACTCGGAGTCAACGGATATTCATAAAACCGTTTACGTAAAGAAACCATATTTCGAGGCTAACTTGGTGAAACGAGAACTACTAGCCACGAGTTCTGAAATCAAAATCCAAAATGCCAGGATTGTAGAGCTCGAAAAGTAGTGTGAAATCAAGCTAAAAATCACCGAATTCAGAACTCGGACTCAATGGATATTCGTAAAACCAATTACGTAAAGAAACCAAATTTTGCGGCTATCTAGGTGAAACGAGAACTACTAGCCACGAGTTCTGAAATCAAAATCCGAAATGCCAGGATTGTAGAGCTCGAAAAGAAGTGTGAAATCAAGCTAAAAATCACCGAATTCAGAACTCGGAGTCAACGGATATTCATAAAACCGT
The DNA here is from genome assembly GCA_963580455.1 of Euonymus europaeus. NCBI lineage: Eukaryota > Viridiplantae > Streptophyta > Magnoliopsida > Celastrales > Celastraceae > Euonymus > Euonymus europaeus. Next base: position 85,999 of record OY756972.1, read on the forward strand.
TTACCTAAAGAAACAACATTTCGCTGCTAACTAGGTGAAACGAGACCTACTAGCCACGAGTTCTGAATCAAAATCCAAAATGCCAGGATTGTAGAGCTCGAAAAGCAGTGTGAAATCAAGCTAAAAATCATCGAATTCAGAACTCGGAGTCAACGGATATTCATAAAACCGTTTACCTAAAGAAACCACATTTCGCGGCTAACTTGGTGAAACGAGACCTACTAGCCACGAGTTCTGAAATAAAATCCGAAATGCTAGGATTGTAGAGCTCGAAAAGTAGTGTGAAATCAAGCTAAAAATCACCAAATTCAGAACTCGGAGTCAACGGATATTCATAAAACCGTTTACGTAAGGAAACTACATTTTGCGGCTAACTAGGTGAAACGAGACCTACTATCCACGAGTTCTTAAATCAAAAACAGAAAATTAAGGATTGTAGAGCTCGAAAAGTAGTGTGAAATCAAGCTAAAAATCACCGAATTCAGAACTCGAAGTCAACGGATATTCATAAAACCGCTTACGTAAAGAAACCACATTTCGCGGCTAAGTAGGTGAAAAGAGAACTACTAGCCACGAGTTCTGAAATCAAAATCCAAAATGCCAGGATTGTAGAGCACGAAAAGTAGTGTGAAATCAAGCTAAAAATCACCGAATTCAGAACTCGGAGTCAACAGATACTCATAAAACCGTTTACGTAAAGAAACCACATTTCGAGGCTAACTTGGTGAAACGAGAACAACTAGCCACGAGTTCTGAAATCAAAATCCGAAATGCCAGGATTGTAGAGCTCGAAAAGTAGTGTGAAATCAAGCTAAAAATCACCGAATTCAGAACTCAGAGTCAACGGATATTTATAAAACCGTTTACGTAAAGAAACCACATTTCGAGGCTAACTTGGTGAAACGAGAACTACTAGCCACAAGTTCTGAAATCAAAATCCGAAATGCCAGGATTGTAGAGCTCAAAAAGTAGTGTGAAATCAAGCTAAAAATCACCGAATTCAGAACTCGGAGTCAACGGATATTCATAAAACCGTTTACGTAAGGAAACCACATTTCGCGGCTAACTAGGTGAAACGAGACCTACTAGCCACGAGTTCTGAAATCAAAAACAGAAAATTAAGGATTGTAGAGCTCGAAAAGTAGTGTGAAATCAAGCTAAAAATCACCGAATTCAGAACTCGGAGTCAACGGATATTCATAAAACCGCTTACGTAAAGAAACCACATTACGCGGCTAACTAGGTGAAACGAGAACTACTAGCCACGATTTCTGAAATCAAAATCCAAAACTCCAGGATTGTAGAGCTCGAAAAGTAGTGTGAAATCAAGCTAAAAATCACCGAATTCAGAACTCGGAGTCAACGGATACTCATAAAACCGTTTACGTAAGGAAACCACATTTCGCGGCTAACTAGTTGAAACGCGACCTACTAGCCACGAGTTCTGAAATCAAAATCCGAAATGCCAGGATTGTAGAGCTCGAAAAGTAGTGTGAAATCAAGCTAAAAATCACCGAATTCAGAACTCGGAGTCAACAGATATTCATAAAATCTTTTACCTAAAGAAACCACATTTCGCGGCAAACTAGGTGAAACGAGACCTACTAGCCTCGATTTCTGATATCAAAATCCAAAACACCAGGATTTTAGAGCTCGAAAAGTAGTGTGAAATCAAGCTAAAAATCACAGAATTCAGAACTCGGAGTCAACGGATATTCATAAAACCGTTTACGTAAAGAAACCACATTTCGCGGCTAACTAGGTGAAATGAGACCTACTAGCCACGAGTTCTAAAATCAAAATCCGAAATGCCAAGATTGTAGAGCTCGAAAAGTAGTGTGAAATCAATCTAAAAATCACTGAATTCAGAACTCGGAGTCAACGGATATTCACAAAAACGTTTACGTAAAGAAACCACATTTCGCGGCTAACTAGGTGAAACGAGGCCTACTAGCCACGAGTTCTGAAAACAAAATCTCAAATACCAGGATTGTAGAGCTCGAAAAGTAGTGTGAAATCAAGCTAAAAATCACCGAATTCAGAACTCGGAGTCAACGGATATTCGTAAAAACCGTTTACGTAAAGAAACCAGATTTCACGGCTAACTAGGTGAAACGAGACATACTGGTCACGAGTTCTGAAATCAAAATCCGAAATTCCAGTATTGTAGAGCTCGAAAAGTAGTATGAAATCAAGCTAAAAATCACCGAATTCAGAACTCGGAGTCAATGGATATTCGTAAAACCATTTAGGTAAAGAAACCAAATTTTGCGGCTATCTAGGTGAAACGAGAACTACTAGCCACGAGTTCTGAAATCAAAATCCGAAATGCCAGGATTGTAGAGCTCGAAAAGAAGAGTGAAATCAAGCTAAAAATCACCGAATTCAGAACTCGGAGTCAACGGATATTCATAAAACCGTTTACCTAAAGAAACAACATTTCGCTGCTAACTAGGTGAAACGAGACCTACTAGCCACGAGTTCTGAATCAAAATCCCAAATGCCAGGATTGTAGAGCTCGAAAAGCAGTGTGAAATCAAGCTAAAAATCATCGAATTCAGAACTCGGAGTCAACGGATATTCATAAAACCGTTTACCTAAAGAAACCACATTTCGCGGCTAACTAGGTGAAACGAGACCTACTAGCCACGAGTTCTGAAATAAAATCCGAAATGCTAGGATTGTAGAGCTCGAAAAGTAGTGTGAAATCAAGCTAAAAATCACCAAATTCAGAACTCGGAGTCAACGGATATTCATAAAACCGTTTACGTAAGGAAACCACATTTTGCGGCTAACTAGGTGAAACGAGACCTACTATCCACGAGTTCTTAAATCAAAAACAGAAAATTAAGGATTGTAGAGCTCGAAAAGTAGTGTGAAATCAAGCTAAAAATCACCGAATTCAGAACTCGGAGTCAACGGATACTCATAAAACCGTTTACGTAAGGAAACCACATTTCACGGCTAACTAGTTGAAACGCGACCTACAAGCCACGAGTTCTGAAATCAAAATCCGAAATGCCAGGATTGTAGAGCTTGAAAAGTAGTGTGAAATCAAGCTAAAAATCAACGAATTCAGAACTCGGAGTCAACAGATATTCATAAAATCTTTTACCTAAAGAAACCACATTTCGCGGCTAACTAGGTGAAACGAGACCTACTAGCCACGAGTTCTGATATCAAAATCCAAAACACCAGGATTTTAGAGCTCGAAAAGTAGTGTGAAATCAGGCTAAAAATCACAGAATTCAGAACTCGGAGTCAACGGATATTCATAAAACCGTTTACGTAAAGAAACCACATTTTGCGGCTAACTAGGTGAAACGAGACCTACTTGCCACGAGTTCTGAAATCAAAATCCGAAATTCCAAGATTGTAGAGCTCGAAAAGTAGTGTGAAATCAATCTAAAAATCACTGAATTCAGAACTCGGAGTCAACGGATATTCATAAAACCGTTTACGTAAAGAAACCACATTTCACGGCTAACTAGGTGAAACGAGGCCTACTAGCCACGAGTTCTGAAAACAAAATCTCAAATGCCAGGATTGTAGAGCTCGAAAAGTAGTGTGAAATCAAGCTAAAAATCACCGAATTCAGAACTCGGAGTCAACGGATATTCGTAAAAACCGTTTACGTAAAGAAACCAGATTTCACGGCTAACTAGGTGAAACGAGACATACTGGTCACGAGTTCTGAAATCAAAATCCGAAACGCCAGGATTGTAGAGCTCGAAAAGTAGTGTGAAATCAAGCTAAAAATCATCGAATTTAAAACTCGGAGTCAACGGATATTCATAAAACCGTTTACGTAAAGAAACCATATTTCGAGGCTAACTTGGTGAAACGAGAACTACTAGCCACGAGTTCTGAAATCAAAATCCGAAATGCCAGGATTGTAGAGCTCGAAAAGTAGTGTGAAATCAAGCTAAAAATCACCGAATTCAGAACTCGGAGTCAACAGATATTCATAAAACCTTTTACCTAAAGAAACCACATTTCGCGGCTAACTAGGTGAAACGAGACCTACTAGCCACGAGTTCTGATATCAAAATCCAAAATACCAGGATTTTAGAGCTCGAAAATTAGTGTGAAATCAAGCTAAAAATAACAGAATTCAGAACTCGGAGTCAACGGATATTCATAAAACCGTTTACGTAAAGAAACCACATTTCGCGGCTAACTAGATGAAACGCGACCTACTAGCCACGAGTTCTGAAATCAAAATCCGAAATGCCAGGATTGTAGAGCTCGAAAAGTAGTGTGAAATCAAGCTAAAAATCACCGAATTCAGAACTCGGAGTCAATGGATATTCGTAAAACCATTTACGTAAAGAAACCAAATTTTGCGGATAACTAGGTGAAACGAGACCTAGTAGCCAGGAGTTCTGAATCAAAATCCGAAATGCCAGGATTGTAGAGCTCGAAAAGCAGTGTGAAATCAAGCTAAAAATCATCGAATTCAGAACTCGGAGTAAACGGATATTCGTAAAAACCGTTTACGTAAAGAAACCAGATTTCGCAGCTAACTAGGAGAAACGAGACCTACTGGGCACGAGTTCTGAAATCAAATTCCGAAACGCCACGATTGTAGAGCTCGAAAATTAGTCTGAAATCAAGCTAAAAATCATCGAATTCAAAACTCGGAGTCAACGGATATTCATAAAACCGTTTACGTAAAGAAACCACATTTCGAGGCTAACTTGGTGAAATGAGAACAACTAGCCACGAGTTCTGAAATCAAAATCCGAAATGCCAGGATTGTAGAGCTCGAAAAGTAGTGTGAAATCAAGCTAAAAATCACCGAATTCAGAACTCGGAGTCAACGGATATTAATAAAACCGCTTACGTAAAGAAACCACATTTCGCGGCTAACTTGGTGAAACGAGAACTACTAGCCACGAGTTCTGAAATCAAAATCCAAAATGCCAGGATTGTAGAGCTCGAAAAGTAGTGTCAAATCAAGCTAAAAATCACCGAATTCAGAACTCGGAGTCAACGGATACTCATAGAACCGTTTACGTAAGGAAACCACATTTTGCGGCCAACTAGTAGAAACGCGACCTACTAGCTACGAGTTCTGAAATCAAAATCCGAAATGCCAGGATTGTAGAGCTCGAAAAGTAGTGTGAAATCAAGCTAAAAATCACCGAATTCAGAACTCGGAGTCAATGGATATTTATAAAACCGTTTACGTAAAGAAACCACATTTCGAGGCTAACTTGGTGAAACGAGAACTACTAGCCACGAGTTCTGAAATCAAAATCCGAAATTCCAGGATTGTAGAGCTCGAAAAGTAGTGTGAAATCAAGCTAACAATCACCGAATTCAGAACTCGGAGTCAACGGATATTCATAAAACCGTTTACGTAAAGAAACCACATTTCGAGGGTAAATTGGTGAAACGAGAAATACTAGCCACGAGTTCTGAAATCAAAATCCGAAAATCCAGGATTGTAGAGCTCGAAAAGTAGTGTGAAATCAAGCTAAAAATCACCGAATTCAGAACTCGGAGTCAACGGATATTCGTAATACCATTTACGTAAAGAAACCAGATTTTGCGGCTATCTAGGTGAAACAAGAACTACTAGCCACGAGTTCTGAAATTAAAATCCGAAATTCCAGGATTGTAGAGCTTGGAAATTAGTGTGAAATCAAGCTAAAACTCACCGAATTCAGAAGTCGGAGTCATCGGATATTCATAAAACCGTTTACCTAAAGAAACAACATTTCGCTGCTAACTAGGTGAAACGAGACCTACTAGCCACGAGTTCTGAATCAAAATCCAAAATGCCAGGATTGTAGAGCTCGAAAAGCAGTGTGAAATCAAGCTAAAAATCATCGAATTCAGAACTCGGAGTCAACGGATATTCATAAAACCGTTTACCTAAAGAAACCACATTTTGCGGCTAACTAGGTGAAACGAGACCTACTAGCCACGAGTTCTGAAATAAAATCCGAAACGCCAGGATTGTAGAGCTCGAAAAGCAGTGTGAAATCAAGCTAAAAATTATCGAATTCAGAACTCGGAGTCAACGGATATTCATAAAACCGTTTACCTAAAGAAACCACATTTTGCGGCTAACTAGGTGAAACGAGACCTACTAGCCACGAGTTCTGAAATAAAATCCGAAATGCCAGGATTGTAGAGCTCAAAAAGTAGCGTGAAATCAAGCTAAAAATCACCGAATTCAGAACTCGGAGTCAACGGATATTCATAAAACCGTTTACGTAAAGATACCACATTTCGAGGGTAACTTGGTGAAACGAGAAATACTAGCCACGAGTTCTGAAATCAAAATCCGAAAATCCAGGATTGTAGAGCTTGAAAAGTAGTGTGAAATCAAGCTAAAAATCACCAAATTCAGAACTCGAAGTCAACGGATATTCATAAAACCGCTTACGTAAAGAAACCACATTTCGCGGCTAACTAGGTGAAACGAGAACTACTAGCCACGAGTTCTGAAATCAAAATCCAAAATGCCAGGATTGTAGAGCTCGAAAAGTAGTGTGAAATCAAGCTAAAAATCACCGAATTCAGAACTCGGAGTCAATAGATACTCATAAAACCGTTTACGTAAGGAAACCACATTTCGCGGCTAACTAGGTGAAACGAGACCTACTAGCCACGAGTTCTGAAATCTAAATCCGAAATGCCAGGATTGTAGAGCTCGAAAAGCAGTGTGAAATCAAGCTAAAAATCATCGAATTCAGAACTCGGAGTCAACGGATATTCATAAAACCGTTTACCTAAAGAAACCACATTTCGCGGCTAACTAGGTGAAACGAGACCTACTAGCCACGAGTTCTGAAATAAAATCCGAAACTCCAGGATTGTAGAGCTCGAAAATTAGTGTGAAATCAAGCTAAAAATCACCAAATTCAAAACTCGGAGACAACGGATATTCATAAAAGCGTTTACGTAAGGAAACCACATTTCGCGGCTAACTAGGTGAAACGAGACCTACTAGCAACGAGTTCTTAAATCAAAAACAGAAAATTAAGGATTGTAGAGCTCAAAAAGTAGTGTGAAATCAAGCTAAAAATCACCGAATTCAGAACTCGAAGTCAACGGATATTCATAAAACCGCTTACGTAAAGAAACCACATTTCGCGGCTAACTAGGTGAAATGAGACCTACTAGCCACGAATTCTGAAGTCAAAATATGAAATGCCAGGATTGTAGAGCTCGAAAAGTAGTGTGAAATCAAGCTAAAAATCACGGAATTCAGAACTCGGAGTCAACGGATATTCATAAAACCGTTTACGTAAGGAAACCACATTTTGCGACTAACTAGGTGAAACGAGACCTACTAGCCACGAATTCTGAAATCAAAATCCGAAATGCCAGGATTGTAGAGCTCGAAAAGTAGTGTGAAATCAAGCTAAAAATCACCGAATTCAGAACTCGGAGTCAACGGATATTCATAAAACCTTTTACCTAAAGAAACCACATTTCGCGGCTAACTAGGTGAAAGGAGACCTACTAGCCACGAGTTCTGAAATCAAAATCCAAAACACCAGGATTTTAGAACTCGAAAAGTGGTGTGAAATCAAGCTAAAAATCACAGAATTCAGAACTCGGAGTCAACGGATATTCATAAAACCGTTTAAGTAAATAAACCACATTTCGCGGCTAACTAGGTGAAACGAGACCTACTAGCCATGAGTTGTGAAATCAAAAACAGAAAATTAAGGATTGTAGAGCTCGAAAAGTAGTGTGAAATCAAGCTAAAAATCACCGAATTCAGAACTCGGAGTAAACGGATATTCATAAAACCGCTTACGTAAAGAAACCACATTTCGAGGCTAACTAGGTGAAACGAGAACTACTAGCCACGAGTTCTGAAATCAAAAATCCTAAACGCCAGGATTGTAGAGCTCGAAAAGTAGTGTGAAATCAAGCTAAAAATCACCGAATTCAGAACTCGGAGTCAACGGATACTCATAAAACCGTTTACGTAAGAAAACCACATTTCGCGGCTAACTAGGTGAAACGAGACCTACTAGCAACGAGTTCTGAAATCAAAATCCAAAATGCCAGGATTGTAGAGCTCGAGAAGTAGTGTGAAATCAAGCTAAAAATCACCGAATTCAGAACTCCGAGTCAACGGATATTCATAAAACCTTTTACCTAAAGAAACCACATTTCGCGGCTAACTAGGTGAAAGGAGACCTACTTGCCACGAGTTCTTAAATAAAAATCCAAAACACCAGGATTTTAGAGCTCGAAAAGTAGTGTGAAATCAAGCTAAAAATCACAGAATTCAGAACTCGGAGTCAACGGATATTCATAAAACCGTTTAAGTAAAGAAACCACATTTCGCGGCTAACTAGGTGAAACGAGACCTACTAGCCACGAGTTCTGAAATCAAAATCTGAAATGCCACGATTGTAGAGCTCGAAAAGTAGTGTGAAATCAATCTAAAAATCACAGAATTCAGAACTCGGAGTCAACGGATATTCATAAAACCGTTTAAGTAAAGAAACCACATTTCGCGGCTAACTAGGTGAAACGAGACCTACTAGCCACGAGTTCTGAAATCAAAAACACAAAATTAAGGATTGTAGAGCTCGAAAAGTAGTGTGAAATCAAGCTAAAAATCGCCGAATTCAGAACTCGGAGTCAACGGATATTCATAAAACCGCTTACGTAAAGAAACCACATTTTGAGGCTAACTAGGTGAAACGAGAACTACTAGCCACGAGTTCTGAAATCAAAAATCCAAAACGCCAGGATTGTAGAGCTCGAAAAGTAGTGTGAAATCAAGCTAAAAATCATCGAATTCAGAACTCGGAGTCAACTGATACTCATAAAACCGTTTACGTAAGGAAACCACATTTCGCGGCTAACTAGGTGAAATGAGACCTACTAGCAACGAGTTCTGAAATCAAAATCCGAAATGCCAGGATTGTAGATCTCGAGAAGTAGTGTGAAATCAAGCTAAAAATCACCGTATTCAGAACTCGGAGTCAACGGATATTCATAAAACCTTTTACCTAAAGAAACCACATTTCGCGGCTAACTAGGTGAAAGGAGACCTACTTGCCACGAGTTCTTAAATAAAAATCCAAAACACCAGGATTTTAGAGCTCGAATAGTAGTGTGAAATCAAGCTAAAAATCACAGAATTCAGAACTCGGAGTCAGCGGATATTCATAAAACCGTTTAGTTAAAGAAACCACATTTCGCGGCTAACTAGGTGAAACGAGACCTACTAGCCACGAGTTCTGAAATCAAAATCTGAAATGCCTAGATTGTAGAGCTCGAAAAGTAGTGTGAAATCAATCTAAAAATCACAGAATTCAGAACTCGGAGTCAACGGATATTCATAAAACCGTTTACGTAAAGTAACCACATTTCGCGGCTAACTAGGTGAAACGAGACCTACTTGCCACGAGTTCTGAAATCAAAATCAGAAACGCCAGGATCGTAGAGCTCGAAAAGTAGTGTGAAATCAAGCTAAAAATCACCGAATTCAGAACTCGGAGTCAACGGATATTCATAAAACCGTTTACGTAAAGAAACCACATTTCGCGGCTAAATAGGTGAAACGAGATCAACTAGCCACGAGTTCTGAAATCAAAATCCAAAATACCAGGATCGTAGAGCTCAAAAAGTAGTGTGAAATCAAGCTAAAAATCACCGAATTCAGAACTCGGAGTCCACGGATATTCATAAATCGGTTTACGTAAAGAAACCACATTGCGCGGCTAAATAGGTGAAACGAGACCAACTAGCCACGAATTCTGAAGTCAAAATATGAAATGCCAGGATTGTAGAGCTCGAAAAGTAGTGTGAAATCAAGCTAAAAATCACGGAATTCAGAACTCGGAGTCAACGGATATTCATAAAACCGTTTACGTAAGGAAACCACATTTTGCGACTAACTAGGTGAAACGAGACCTACTAGCCACGAATTCTGAAATCAAAATCCGAAATGCCAGGATTGTAGAGCTCGAAAAGTAGTGTGAAATCAAGCTAAAAATCACCGAATTCAGAACTCGGAGTCAACGGATATTCATAAAACCTTTTACCTAAAGAAACCACATTTCGCGGCTAACTAGGTGAAAGGAGACCTACTAGCCACGAGTTCTGAAATCAAAATCCAAAACACCAGGATTTTAGAACTCGAAAAGTGGTGTGAAATCAAGCTAAAAATCACAGAATTCAGAACTCGGAGTCAACGGATATTCATAAAACCGTTTAAGTAAATAAACCACATTTCGCGGCTAACTAGGTGAAACGAGACCTACTAGCCACAAATTCTGAAATCAAAATCCGAAATGCCAAGATTGTAGAGCCGAAAAGTAGTGTGAAATCAATCTAAAAATCACTGAATTCAGAACTCGGAGTCAACGGATATTCATAAAACCGTTTACGTAAAGAAACCACATTTCGCGGCTAACTAGGTGAAACGAGACCTACTAGCCACGAGTTCTGAAATCAAAATCTGAAATGCCAGGATTGTAGAGCTCGAAAAGTAGTGTGAATTCAAGCTAAAAATCACCGAATTCAGAACTCGGAGTCAACGGATATTCGTAAAAACCGTTTACGTAAAGAAACCAGATTTCGCGGCTAACTAGGTGAAACGAGACCTACTGGTCACGAGTTCTGAAATCAAAATCCGAAACGCGATGATTGTAGAGCTCTAAAAGTAGTGTGAAATCAAGCTAAAAATCACCGAATTCAGAACTCGGAGTCAACGGATATTCATAAAACCGTTTACGTAAAGAAACCACATTTCGAGGGTAACTTGGTGAAACGAGAAATACTAGCCACGAGTTCTGAAATCAAAATCTGAAATGCCAGGATTGTAGAGCTTGGAAATTAGTGTGAAATCAAGCTAAAACTCACCGAATTCAGAACTCGGAGTCAACGGATATTCGTAAAACCGTTTACCTAAAGAAACAACATTTCGCGGCTAACTAGGTGAAACGAGACCTACTAGCCACGAGTTCTGAATCAAAATCCAAAACGCCAGGATTGTAGAGCTCGAAAAGCAGTGTGAAATCAAGCTAAAAATCACCGAATTCAGAACTCGGAGTCAACGGATATTCATAAAACCGTTTACCTAAAGAAACCACATTTCGCGGCTAACTAGGTGAAACGAGATCTACTAGCCACGAGTTCTAAAATAAAAATCCAAAACACCAGGATTTTAGAGCTCGAATAGTAGTGTGAAATCAAGCTAAAAATCACCGAATTCTGAACTCGGAGTCAACAGATTTTCATAAAACCGTTTTCGTAAAGAAACCAGATATCATGGCTAACTAGGTGAAACGAGAGCTACTAGGCACGAGTTCTGAAATCAAAATCCGAAACTCCAGGATTGTAGAGCTCGAAAAGTAGTGTGAAATCATGCTAAAAATCACCGAATTCAGAACTCGGAGTCAACAGATACTTATAAAACCGTTTACGTAAGGAAATCACATTTCGCGGCTAACTAGGTGAAACAAGACCTACTAGCAACGAGTTCTGAAATCAAAATCCGAAATGCCAGGATTGTAGAGCTCGAGAAGTAGTGTGAAATCAAGCTAAAAATCACCGAATTCAGAACTCGGAGTCAACGGATATTCATAAAACCTTTTACCTAAATAAACCACATTTCGCGGCTAAGTAGGTGAAAGGAGACCTACTTGCCACGAGTTCTTAAATAAAAATCCAAAACACCAGGATTTTAGAGCTCGAAAAGTAGTGTGAAATCAAGCTAAAAATCACAGAATTCAGAACTCGGAGTCAACGGATATTCATAAAACCGTTTAAGTAAAGAAACCACATTTCGCGGCTAACTAGGTGAAACGAGACCTACTAGCCACGAGTTCTGAAATCAAAATCTGAAATGCCAAGATTGTAGAGCTCGAAAAGTAGTGTGAAATCAATCTAAAAATCACTGAATTCAGAACTCGGAGTCAACGGATATTCATAAAACCGTTTACGTAAGAAACCACATTTCGCGGCTAACTAGGTGAAACGAGACCTACTTGCCACGAGTTCCGAAATCAAAATCTGAAATTCCAGGATTGTAGAGCTCGAAAAGTAGTGTGAAATCAAGCTAAAAATCACCGAATTCAGAACTCGGAGTCAACGGATATTCATAAAACCTTTTACCTAAAGAAACCACATTTCGCGGCTAACTAGGTGAAAGGAGACCTATTAGCCACGAGTTCTAAAATAAAAATCCAAAACACCAGGATTTTAGAGCTCGAAAAGTAGTGCGAAATCAAGCTAAAAATCACCGAATTCAGAACTCGGAGTCAACAGATACTCATAAAACCGTTTACGTAAAGAAACCACATTTCGCGGCTAACTAGGTGAAACGAGACCTACTAGCCACGAGTTCTGAAATCAAAATCTGAAATGCCAAGATTGTAGAGCTCGAAAAGTAGTGTGAAATCAATCTAAAAATCACTGAATTCAGAACTCGGAGTCAACGGATATTCATAAAACCGTTTACGTAAGAAACCACATTTCGCGGCTAACTAGGTGAAACGAGACCTACTTGCCACAAGTTCTGAAATCAAAATCTGAAATTCAAGGATTGTAGAGCTCGAAAAGCAGTGTGAAATCAAGCTAAAAATCACCGAATTCAGAACTCGGAGTCAACGGATATTCATAAAACCGTTTACCTAAAGAAACCACATTTCGCGGCTAACTAGGTGAAACGAGATCTACTAGCCACGAGTTCTAAAATAAAAATCCAAAACACCAGGATTTTAGAGCTCGAATAGTAGTGTGAAATCAAGCTAAAAATCACCGAATTCAGAACTCGGAGTCAACAGATTTTCATAAAACCGTTTTCGTAAAGAAACCAGATTTCATGGCTAACTAGGTGAAACGAGAGCTACTAGGCACGAGTTCTGAAATCAAAATCCGAAACTCCAGGATTGTAGAGCTCGAAAAGTAGTGTGAAATCAAGCTAAAAATCACCGAATTCAGAACTCGGAGTCAACAGATACTCATAAAACCGTTTACGTAAGGAAACCACATTTCGCGGCTAACTAGGTGAAACGAGACCTACTAGCAACGAGTTCTGAAATCAAAATCCGAAATGCCAGGATTGTAGAGCTCGAGAAGTAGTGTGAAATCAAGCTAAAAATCACCGAATTCAGAACTCGGAGTCAACGGATATTCATAAAACCTTTTACCTAAATAAACCACATTTCGCGGCTAAGTAGGTGAAAGGAGACCTACTTGCCACGATTTCTTAAATAAAAATCCAAAACACCAGGATTTTAGAGCTCGAAAAGTAGTGTGAAATCAAGCTAAAAATCACAGAATTCAGAACTCGGAGTCAACGGATATTCATAAAACCGTTTAAGTAAAGAAACCACATTTCGCGGCTAACTAGGTGAAACGAGTCCTACTAGCCACGAGTTCTGAAATCAAAATCTGAAATGCCAAGATTGTAGAGCTCGAAAAGTAGTGTGAAATCAATCTAAAAATCACTGAATTCAGAACTCGGAGTCAACGGATATTCATAAAACCGTTTACGTAAAGAAACCACATTTCGCGGCTAACTAGGTGAAACGAGACCTACTTGCCACGAGTTCTGAAATCAAAATCTGAAATTCCAGGACTGTAGAGCTCGAAAAGTAGTGTGAAATCAAGCTAAAAATCACCGAATTCAGAACTCGGAGTCAACGGATATTCATAAAACCGTTTACGTAAAGAAACCACATTTCGCGGCTAACTAGGTGAAACGAGACCTACTAGCCACGAATTCTGAAATCAAAATCCGAAATGCCAGGATTGTAGAGCTCGAAAAGTAGTGTGAAATCAAGCTAAAAATCACCGAATTTAGAACTCGGAGTCAACGGATATTCAATAGACCTTTTACCTAAAGAAACCACATTTCGCGGCTAACTAGGTGAAAGGAGACCTATTAGCCACGAGTTCTGAAATCAAAATTCAAAACACCAGGATTTTAGAGCTCAAAAAGTAGTGTGAAATCAAGCTAAAAATCACAGAATTCAGAACTCGGAGTCAACGGATATTCATAAAACCGTTTAAGTAAAGAAACCACATTTCGCAGCTAACTAGGTGAAACGAGACCTACTAGCAACGAGTTCTGAAATCAAAATCCGAAATGCCAGGATTGTAGAGCTCGAGAAGTAGTGTGAAATCAAGCTAAAAATCACCGAATTCAGAACTCGGAGTCAACGGATATTCATAAAACCTTTTACCTAAAGAAACCACATTTCGCGGCTAAGTAGGTGAAAGGAGACCTACTTGCCACGAGTTCTTAATAAAAATCCAAAACACCAGGATTTTAGAGCTCGAAAAGTAGTGTGAAATCAAGCTAAAAATCACCGAATTCAGAACTCGGAGTCAACAGATACTCATAAAACCGTTTACGTAAAGAAACCACATTTCGCGGCTAACTAGGTGAAACGACACCTACTAGCCACGAGTTCTGAAATCAAAATCTGAAATGCCAGGATTGTAGAGCTCGAAAAGTAGTGTGAAATCATGCCTAAAGTAAACGAATTCAGAAGTCGGAGTCAACGGATATTCATAAAACCGTTTACGTAAGAAACCACATTTCGCGGCTAACTAGGTGAAACGAGACCTACTTGCCACGAGTTCTGAAATCAAAATCTGAAATTCCAGGATTGTAGAGCTCGAAAAGTAGTGTGAAATCAAGCTAAAAATCACCGAATTCAGAACTCAGAGTCAACGGATATTCATAAAACCTTTTACCTAAAGAAACCACATTTCGCGGCTAACTAGGTGAAAGGAGACCTATTAGCCACGAGTTCTAAAATCAAAATCCAAAACACCAGGATGTTAGAGCTCGAAAAGTAGTGTGAAATCAAGCTAAAAATCACCGAATTCAGAACTCGGAGTCAACAGATACTCATAAAACCGTTTACGTAAAGAAACCACATTTCGCGGCTAACTAGGTGAAACGAGACCTACTAGCCACGAGTTCTGAAATCAAAATCTGAAATGCCAAGATTGTAGAGCTCGAAAAGTAGTGTGAAATCAATCTAAAAATCACTGAATTCAGAACTCGGAGTCAACGGATATTCATAAAACCGTTTACGTAAGAAACCACATTTCGCGGCTAACCAGGTGAAACGAGACCTACTTGCCACGAGTTCTGAAATCAAAATCTGAAATTCCAGGATTGTAGAGCTCGAAAAGTAGTGTGAAATCAAGCTAAAAATCACCGAATTCAGAACTCGGAGTCAACGGATATTCATAAAACCTTTTACCAAAAGAAACCACATTTCGCGGCTATCTAGGTGAAAGGAGAACTATTAGCCACGAGTTTTGAAATCAAAATCCAGACCACCAGGATTTTAGAGCTCGAAAAGTAGTGTGAAATCAACCTAAAAATCACAGAATTCAGAACTCGGAGTCAACGGATATTCATAAAACCGTTTAAGTAAATAAACCACATTTCGCGGCTAACTAGGTGAAACGAGACCTACTAGCCACGAGTTCTGAATCAAAATCCAAAAGGCCAGGATTGTAGAGCTCGAAAAGCAGTGTGAAATCAAGCTAAAAATCACCGAATTCAGAACTCGGAGTCAACGGATATTCATAAAACCGTTTACCTAAAGAAACAACATTTCGCGGCTAACTAGGTGAAACGAGATCTACTAGCCACGAGTTCTAAAATAAAATCCGAAACGCCAGGATTGTAGAGCTCAAAAAGTAGTGTGAAATCAAGCTAAAAATCACCGAATTCAGAACTCGGAGTCAACAGATATTCATAAAACCGTTTACGTAAGGAAGCCACATTTCGCGGCTAACTAGGTGAAACGAGACCTACTAGCCACGAGTTTTGAAATCAAAATCGGAAATGCCAGGATTGTAGAGCTCGAAAAGTAGTGTGAAATCAAGCTAAAAATCACCGAATTCAGAACTCGGAGTCAACGGATATTCGTAAAAACCGTTTACTTAAAGAAACCAGATTTCGCGGCTAACTAGGTGAAACGAGACCTACTGGTCACGAGTTCTGAAATCAAAATCCGAAATGCCATGATTGTAGAGCTCGAAAAGTAGTGTGAAATCAAGCTAAAAATCACCGAATTCAGAACTCGGAGTCAACGGATATTCATAAAACCGTTTACGTAAAGAAACCACATTTCGAGGGTAACTTGGTGAAACGAGAACTACTAGCCACGAGTTCTGAAATCAAAATCCAAAAATCCAGGATTGTAGAGCTCGAAAAGTAGTGTGAAATCAAGCTAAAAATCACCGAATTCTGAACTCGGAGTGAACGGATATTCGTAAAACCATTTACGTAAAGAAACCAGATTTTGCGGCTATCTAGGTGAAACAAGAACTACTAGCCACGAGTTCTGAAATTAAAATCCGAAATGCCAGGATTGTAGAGCTTGGAAATAAGTGTGAAATCAAGCTAAAAATCACCGAATTCAGAACTCGGAGTCAACGGATATTCATAAAACCGTTTACGTAAAGAAACCACATTTCGAGGGTAACTTGGTGAAACGAGAACTACTAGCCACGAGTTCTGAAATCAAAATCCAAAAATCCAGGATTGTAGAGCTCGAAAAGTAGTGTGAAATCAAGCTAAAAATCACCGAATTCTGAACTCGGAGTCAACGGATATTCGTAAAACCATTTACGTAAAGAAACCAGATTTCTCGGCTATCTAGGTGAAACAAGAACTACTAGCCACGAGTTCTGAAATTAAAATCCGAAATGCCAGGATTGTAGAGCTTGGAAATAAGTGTGAAATCAAGCTAAAAATCACCGAATTCAGAACTCGGAGTCAACGGATATTCATAAAACCGTTTACCTAAAGAAACAACATTTCGCGGCTAACTAGGTGAAACGAGACCTACTAGCCACGAGTTCTGAATCAAAATCCAAAAGGCCAGGATTGTAGAGCTCGAAAAGCAGTGTGAAATCAAGCTAAAAATCACCGAATTCAGAACTCGGAGTCAACGGATATTCATAAAACCGTTTACCTAAAGAAACCACATTTCGCGGCTAACTAGGTGAAACGAGATCTACTAGCCACGAGTTCTAAAATAAAATCCGAAATGCCAGGATTGTAGAGCTCGAAAAGTAGTGTGAAATCAAGATAAAAATCTCCGAATTCAGAACTCGGAGTCAACAGATATTCATAAAACCGTTTCCGTAAAGAAACAGATTTCGTGGCTAACTAGGTGAAACGAGAGCTACTAGGCACGAGTTCTGAAATCAAAATCCGAAACTCCAAGATTGTAGAGCTCGAAAAGTAGTGTGAAATCAAGCCTAAAGTAAACGAATTCAGAAGTCGGAGTCAACGGATATTCATAAAACCGTTTACCTAAAGAAACCACATTTCGCGGCCAACTAGGTGAAACGAGACCTACTAGCCACGAGTTCTGAAATCTAAATCCGAAATGCCAGGATCGTAGAGCTCGAAAAGTAGTGTGAAATCAAGCTAAAAATCACCGAATTCAGAACTCGGAGTCAACGGATATTCATAAAACTGTTTACGTAAAGAAACCACATTTCCCGGCTAACTAGGTGAAACGAGACCAACTAGCCACGAGTTCTGAAATCAAAATCCGAAACTCCAGGATCGTAGAGCTCGAAAAGTAGTGTGAAATCAAGCTAAAAATCACCGAATTCAGAACTCGGAGTCAACGGATATTCATAAATCCGTTTACGTAAAGAAACCACATTGCGCGGCTAAATAGGTGAAACAAGACCAACTAGCCACGAGTTCTGAAATCAATATCCGAAATGCCAGGATTGTAGAGCTCGAAAATTAGTGTGAAATCAAGCTAAAAATCACCGAATTCAGAACTCGGAGTCAACGGATATTCATAAAACCGTTTACGTAAAGAAACTACATTTCGCGGCTAACTAGGTGAAACAAGACCAACTAGCCACGAGTTCTGAAATCAAAATCCAAAATGCCAGGATTGAAGAGCTCGAAAAGTAGTGTGAAATCAAGCTAAAAATCACCGAATTCAGAACTCGGAGTCAACGGATATTCATAAAACCGTTTACGTAAAGAAACCACATTTCGCGGCTAACTAGGTGAAACGAGACCAACTAGCCACGAGTTCTGAAATCAAAATCAGAAACACCAGGATCGTAGAGCTCAAAAAGTAGTGTGAAATCAAGCTAAAAATCACCGAATTCAGAACTCGGAGTCAACGGATATTCATAAAACCGTTTACGTAAAGAAACCACATTTCGCGGCTAACTAGGTGAAACGAGATCAACTAGCCACGAGTTCTGAAATCAAAATCCAAAACACCAGGATCGTAGAGCTCAAAAAGTAGTGTGAAATCAAGCTAAAAATCACCGAATTCAGAACTCGGAGTCCACGGATATTCATAAATCTGTTTACGTAAAGAAACCACATTGCGCGGCTAAATAGGTGAAACGAGACCAACTAGCCACAAATTCTGAAATCAAAATCCGAAATGCCAGGATTGTAGAGCTCGAAAAGTAGTGTGAAATCAAGCTAAAAATCACCGAATTCAGAACTCGGAGTCAACGGATATTCATAAAACCGTTTACGTAAAGAAACCACGTTTCGCGGCTAACTAGGTGAAACGAGACCAACTAGCCACGAGTTCTGAAATAAAAATCCGAAACTCCAGGATCGTAGACCTCAAAAAGTAGTGTGAAATCAAGTTAAAAATCACCGAATTCAGAACTCGGAGTCAACGGATATTCATAAAACTGTTTACGTAAAGAAACCACATTTCGCGGCTAACTAGGTGAAATGAGACCAACTAGCCACGAGTTCTGAAATCAAAATCCGAAACTCCAGGATTGTAGAGCTCAAAAATTAGTGTGAAATCAAGCTAAAAATCACCGAATTCAGAACTCGGAGTCAACGGATATTCATAAAACCGTTTACGTAAAGAAACCACATTTCGCGGCTAACTAGGTGAAACGAGAGCAACTAGCCACGAGTTCTGAAATAAAAATACGAAACACCAGGATCGTAGAGCTCAAAAAGTAGTTTGAAATCATGTTAAAAATCACCGAATTCAGAACTCGGAGTCAACGGATATTCATAAAACTGTTTACATAAAGAAACCACATTTCGCGGCTAACTAGGTGAAACGAGACCAACTAACCACGAGTTCTGAAATCAAAATCAGAAATGCCAGGATCGTAGAGCTCGAAAAGTAGTGTGAAATCAAGCTAAAAATAACCGAATTCAGAACTCGGAGTCAACGGATATTCATAAATCCGTTTACGTAAAGAAACCACATTTCGCGGCTAAATAGGTGAAACGAGACAAACTAGCTACGAGTTCTGAAATCAAAATCCGAAAAGCCAGGATTTTAAAGCTCGAAAAGTAGTGTGAAATCAAGCTAAAAATCACCGAATTCAGAACTCGGAGTCAACGGATATTCATAAAACCGTTTACGTAAAGAAACCACATTTCGCGGCAAACTAGGTGAAACAAGACCTACTAGCCACGAGTTCTGAAATACAAATCCGAAACGCCAGGATTGTAGAGCTCGAAAAGTAGTGTGAAATCAAGCTAAAAATCACCGAATTCAGAATTCGGAGTCAACGGATATTCATAAAACCGTTTACGTAAAGAAACCACATTTCGCGGCTAACTAGGTGAAACGAGACCAACTAGCCACGAGTTCTGAAATCAAAATCAGAAATGCCAGGATCGTAGAGCTCGAAAAGTAGTGTGAAATCAAGCTAAAAATCACCGAATTCAGAACTCGGAGTCAACGGATATTCATAAAACCGTTTACGTAAAGAAACCACATTTCGCGACTAACTAGGTGAAACGAGACCAACTAGCCACGAGTTCTGAAATCAAAATCAGAAACACCAGGATCGTAGAGCTCGAAAAGTAGTGTGAAATCAAGCTAAAAATCACCGAATTCAGAACTCGGAGTCAACGGATATTCATAAATCCGTTTACGTAAAGAAACCACATTTCGCGGCTAAATAGGTGAAACAAGACCTACTAGCCACGAGTTCTGAAATCAAAATCCGAAATGCCAGGATTGTAGAGCTCGAAAAGTAGTGTGAAATCAAGCTAAAAATCACCGAATTCAGAATTCGGAGTCAATGGATATTCATAAAACCGTTTACGTAAAGAAACCACATTTCGCGGCTAACTAGGTGAAACGAGACCAACTAGCCACGAGTTCTGAAATCAAAATCAGAAACTCCAGGATCGTAGAGCTCGAAAAGTAGTGTGAAATCAAGCTAAAAATCACCGAATTCAGAACTCGGAGTCAACGGATATTCATAAAACCGTTTACGTAAAGAAACCACATTTCGCGGCTAACTAGGTGAAACGAGACCAACTAGCCACGAGTTCTGAAATCAAAATCAGAAACGCTAGGATCGTAGAGCTCGAAAAGTAGTGTGAAATCAAGCTAAAAATCACCGAATTCAGAACTCGGAGTCAACGGATATTCATAAAACCGTTTACGTAAAGAAACCACATTTCGCGGCTAACTAGGGGAAACGAGATCAACTAGCCACGAGTTCTGAAATCAAAATCCAAAACACC
This sequence comes from Euonymus europaeus, assembly GCA_963580455.1. Taxonomy (NCBI): domain Eukaryota; kingdom Viridiplantae; phylum Streptophyta; class Magnoliopsida; order Celastrales; family Celastraceae; genus Euonymus; species Euonymus europaeus. The sequence continues at coordinate 106,484 of OY756972.1, forward strand.
AGGATCGTAGAGCTCAAAAAGTAGTGTGAAATCAAGCTAAAAGTCACCGAATTCAAAACTCGGAGTCCACGGATATTCATAAATCCGTTTACGTAAAGAAACCACATTGCGCGGCTAAATAGGTAAACAAGACCAACTAGCCACGAATTCTGAAATCAAAATCCGAAATGCCAGGATTGTAGAGCTCGAAATGTTGTGTGAAATTTAGCTAAAAATCACCGAATTCAGAACTCGGAGTCAACGGATATTCATAAAACCGTTTACGTAAAGAAACCACATTTCGCGGCTAACTAGGTGAAACGAGACCAACTAGCCACAAGTTCTGAAATAAAAATCCGAAACTCCAGGATCGTAGAGCTCAAAAAGTAGTGTGAAATCAAGTTAAAAATCACCGAATTCAGAACTCGGAGTCAACGGATATTCATAAAACTGTTTACGTAAAGAAACCACATTTCGCGGCTAACTAGGTGAAACGAGACCAACTAGCCACGAGTTCTGAAATCAAAATCCGAAACTCCAGGATTGTAGAGCTCGAAAATTAGTGTGAAATCAAGCTAAAAATCACCGAATTCAGAACTCGGAGTCAACGGATATTCATAAAACCGTTTACGTAAAGAAACCACATTTCGCGGCTAACTAGGTGAAACGAGACCAACTAGCCACGAGTTCTGAAATAAAAATACGAAACACCAGGATCGTAGAGCTCAAAAAGTAGTTTGAAATCAAGTTAAAAATCACCGAATTCAGAACTCGGAGTCAACGGATATTCATAAAACTGTTTACGTAAAGAAACCACATTTCGCGGCTAACTAGGTGAAACGAGACCAACTAACCACGAGTTCTGAAATCAAAATCCGAAATGCCAGGATCGTAGAGCTCGAAAAGTAGTGTGAAATCAAGCTAAAAATAACCGAATTCAGAACTCGGAGTCAACGGATATTCATAAATCCGTTTACGTAAAGAAACAACATTTCGCGGCTAAATAGGTGAAACGAGACAAACTAGCGACGAGTTCTGAAATCAAAATCCGAAACGCCAGGATTTTAAAGCTCGAAAAGTAGTGTGAAATCAAGCTAAAAATCACCGAATTCAGAACTCGGAGTCAACGGATATTCATAAAACCGTTTACGTAAAGAAACCACATTTCGCGGCTAACTAGGTGAAACAAGACCTACTAGCCACGAGTTCTGAAATCAAAATCCGAAACGCCAGGATTGTAGAGCTCGAAAAGTAGTGTGAAATCAAGCTAAAAATCACCGAATTCAGAATTCGGAGTCAACGGATATTCATAAAACCGTTTACGTAAAGAAACCACATTTCGCGGCTAACTAGGTGAAACGAGACCAACTATCCACGAGTTCTGAAATCAAAATCCGAAACGCCAGAATCGTAGAGCTCAAAAAGTAGTGTGAAATCAAGTTAAAAATCACCGAATTCAGAACTCGGAGTCAACGGATATTCATAAAACCGTTTACGTAAAGAAACCACATTTCGCGGCTAACTAGGTGAAACAAGACCAACTAGCCATGAGTTCTGAAATCAAAATCCGAAATGCCAGGATCGTAGAGCTCAAAAATTAGTGTGAAATCAAGCTAAAAATCACCGAATTCAGAACTCGGAGTCAACGGATATTCATAAAACCGTTTACGTAAAGAAACCACATTGCGCTGCTAAATAGGTGAAACGAGACCAACTAGCCACGAGTTCTGAAATAAAAATCCGAAACGCCAGGATCGTAGAGCTCAAAAAGTAGTGTGAAATCAAGCTAAAAATCACCGAATTCAGAACTCGGAGTCAACGGATATTCGTAAAACCGTTTACGTAAAGAAACCACATTTGGCGGCTAACTTGGTCAACAGAGACCAACTACCCACGAGTTCTGAAATCAAAATCCGAAATGCCAGGATCGTAGAGCTCAAAAAGTAATGTGAAATCAAGCTAAAAATCACCGAATTCAGAACTCGGAGTCAACGGATATTCATAAAACCGTTTACGTAAAGAAACCACATTGCGCTGCTAAATAGGTGAAACGAGACCAACTAGCCACGAGTTCTGAAATCAAAATCCGAAACGCCAGGATCGTAGAGCTCAAAAAGTAGTGTGAAATCAAGTTAAAAATCACCGAATTCAGAACTCGGAGTCAACGGATATTCATAAAACTGTTTACGTAAAGAAACCACATTTCGCGGCTAACTAGGTGAAACGAGACCAACTAACCACGAGTTCTGAAATCAAAATCCGAAATGCCAGGATCGTAGAGCTCGAAAAGTAGTGTGAAATCAAGCTAAAAATAACCGAATTCAGAACTCGGAGTCAACGGATATTCATAAATCCGTTTACGTAAAGAAACCACATTTCGCGGCCAAATAGGTGAAACGAGACAAACTAGCTACGAGTTCTGAAATCAAAATCCGAAACGCCAGGATTTTAAAGCTCGAAAAGTAGTGTCAAATCAAGCTAAAAATCACCGAATTCAGAACTCGGAGTCAACGGATATTCATAAAACAGTTTACGTAAAGAAACCACATTTCGCGGCTAACTTGGTGAAACAAGACCTACTAGCCACGAGTTCTGAAATCAAAATCCGAAACGCCAGGATTGTAGAGCTCGAAAAGTAGTGTGAAATCAAGCTAAAAATCACCGAATTCAGAATTCGGAGTCAACGGATATTCATAAAACCGTTTACGTAAAGAAACCACATTTCGCGGCTAACTAGGTGAAACGAGACCAACTATCCACGAGTTCTGAAATCAAAATCCGAAACGCCAGGATCGTAGAGCTCAAAAAGTAGTGTGAAATCAAGTTAAAAATCACCGAATTCAGAACTCGGAGTCAACGGATATTCATAAAACCGTTTACGTAAAGAAACCACATTTCGCGGCTAACTAGGTGAAACAAGACCAACTAGCCATGAGTTCTGAAATCAAAATCCGAAATGCCAGGATCGTAGAGCTCAAAAATTAGTGTGAAATCAAGCTAAAAATCACCGAATTCAGAACTCGGAGTCAACGGATATTCATAAAACCGTTTACGTAAAGAAACCACATTGCGCTGCTAAATAGGTGAAACGAGACCAACTAGCCACGAGTTCTGAAATAAAAATCCGAAACGCCAGGATCGTAGAGCTCAAAAAGTAGTGTGAAATCAAGCTAAAAATCACCGAATTCAGAACTCGGAGTCAACGGATATTCGTAAAACCGTTTACGTAAAGAAACCACATTTGGCGGCTAACTTGGTGAACAGAGACCAACTACCCACGAGTTCTGAAATCAAAATCCGAAATTCCAGGATCGTAGAGCTCAAAAAGTAATGTGAAATCAAGCTAAAAATCACCGAATTCAGAACTCGGAGTCAACGGATATTCATAAAACCGTTTACGTAAAGAAACCACATTGCGCTGCTAAATAGGTGAAACGAGACCAACTAGCCACGAGTTCTGAAATCAAAATCCGAAACGCCAGGATCGTAGAGCTCAAAAAGTAGTGTGAAATCAAGTTAAAAATCACCGAATTCAGAACTCGGAGTCAACGGATATTCATAAAACTGTTTACGTAAAGAAACCACATTTCGCGGCTAACTAGGTGAAACGAGACCAACTAACCACGAGTTCTGAAATCAAAATCCGAAATGCCAGGATCGTAGAGCTCGAAAAGTAGTGTGAAATCAAGCTAAAAATAACCGAATTCAGAACTCGGAGTCAACGGATATTCATAAATCCGTTTACGTAAAGAAACCACATTTCGCGGCCAAATAGGTGAAACGAGACAAACTAGCTACGAGTTCTGAAATCAAAATCCGAAACGCCAGGATTTTAAAGCTCGAAAAGTAGTGTCAAATCAAGCTAAAAATCACCGAATTCAGAACTCGGAGTCAACGGATATTCATAAAACAGTTTACGTAAAGAAACCACATTTCGCGGCTAACTTGGTGAAACAAGACCTACTAGCCACGAGTTCTGAAATCAAAATCCGAAATGCCAGGATTGTAGAGCTCGAAAAGTAGTGTGAAATCAAGCTAAAAATCACCGAATTCAGAATTCGGAGTCAACGGATATTCATAAAACCGTTTACGTAAAGAAACCACATTTCGCGGCTAACTAGGTGAAACGAGACCAACTATCCACGAGTTCTGAAATCAAAATCCGAAACGCCAGGATCGTAGAGCTCAAAAAGTAGTGTGAAATCAAGTTAAAAATCACCGAATTCAGAATTCGGAGTCAACGGATATTCATAAAACCGTTTACGTAAAGAAACCACATTTCGCGGCTAACTAGGTGAAACAAGACCAACTAGCCATGAGTTCTGAAATCAAAATCCGAAATGCCAGGATCGTAGAGCTCAAAAATTAGTGTGAAATCAAGCTAAAAATCACCGAATTCAGAACTCGGAGTCAACGGATATTCATAAAACCGTTTACGTAAAGAAACCACATTGCGCTGCTAAATAGGTGAAACGAGACCAACTAGCCACGAGTTCTGAAATAAAAATCCGAAACGCCAGGATCGTAGAGGTCAAAAAGTAGTGTGAAATCAAGCTAAAAATCACCGAATTCAGAACTCGGAGTCAACGGATATTCGTAAAACCGTTTACGTAAAGAAACCACATTTGGCGGCTAACTTGGTGAACAGAGACCAACTACCCACGAGTTCTGAAATCAAAATCCGAATTGCCAGGATCGTAGAGCTCAAAAAGTAATGTGAAATCAAGCTAAAAATCACCGAATTCAGAACTCGGAGTCAACGGATATTCATAAAACCGTTTACGTAAAGAAACCACATTGCGCTGCTAAATAGGTGAAACGAGACCAACTAGCCACGAGTTCTGAAATCAAAATCCGAAACGCCAGGATCGTAGAGCTCAAAAAGTAGTGTGAAATCAAGTTAAAAATCACCGAATTCAGAACTCGGAGTCAACGGATATTCATAAAACTGTTTACGTAAAGAAACCACATTTCGCGGCTAACTAGGTGAAACGAGACCAACTAACCACGAGTTCTGAAATCAAAATCCGAAATGCCAGGATCGTAGAGCTCGAAAAGTAGTGTGAAATCAAGCTAAAAATAACCGAATTCAGAACTCGGAGTCAACGGATATTCATAAATCCGTTTACGTAAAGAAACCACATTTCGCGGCCAAATAGGTGAAACGAGACAAACTAGCTACGAGTTCTGAAATCAAAATCCGAAACGCCAGGATTTTAAAGCTCGAAAAGTAGTGTCAAATCAAGCTAAAAATCACCGAATTCAGAACTCGGAGTCAACGGATATTCATAAAACAGTTTACGTAAAGAAACCACATTTCGCGGCTAACTTGGTGAAACAAGACCTACTAGCCACGAGTTCTGAAATCAAAATCCGAAAAGCCAGGATTGTAGAGCTCGAAAAGTAGTGTGAAATCAAGCTAAAAATCACCGAATTCAGAACTCGGAGTCAACGGATATTCATAAAACCGTTTACGTAAAGAAACCACATTTCGCGGCTAACTAGGTGAAACGAGACCAACTATCCACGAGTTCTGAAATCAAAATCCGAAACGCTAGGATCGTAGAGCTCAAAAAGTAATGTGAAATCAATCTAAAAATCACCGAATTCAGAACTCGGAGTCAACGGATATTCATAAAACCGTTTACGTAAAGAAACCACATTGCGCTGCTAAATAGGTGAAACGAGACCAACTAGCCACGAGTTCTGAAATCAAAATCCAAAACGCCAGGATCGTAGAGCTCAAAAAGTAGTGTGAAATCAAGTTAAAAATCACCGAATTCAGAACTCGGAGTCAACGGATATTCATAAAACTGTTTACGTAAAGAAACCACATTTCGCGGCTAACTAGGTGAAACGAGACCAACTAACCACGAGTTCTGAAATCAAAATCCGAAATGCCAGGATCGTAGAGCTCGAAAAGTAGTGTGAAATCAAGCTAAAAATCACCGAATTCAGAACTCGGAGTCAACGGATATTCATAAATCCGTTTACGTAAAGAAACCACATTGCGCGGCTAAATAGGTGAAACGAGACAAACTAGCTACGAGTTCTGAAATCAAAATCCGAAACGCCAGGATTTTAAAGCTCGAAAAGTAGTGTGAAATCAAGCTAAAAATCACCGAATTTAGAACTCGGAGTCAACGGATATTCATAAAACCGTTTACGTAAAGAAACCACATTTCGCGGCTAACTAGGTGAAACAAGACCTACTAGCCACGAGTTCTGAAATCAAAATCCGAAACGCCAGGATTGTAGAGCTCGAAAAGTAGTGTGAAATCAAGCTAAAAATCACCGAATTCAGAATTCGGAGTCAACGGATATTCATAAAACCGTTTACGAAAAGAAACTACATTTCGCGGCTAACTAGGTGAAACGAGACCAACTATCCACGAGTTCTGAAATCAAAATCCGAAACGCCAGGATCGTAGAGCTCAAAAAGTAGTGTGAAATCAAGCTAAAAATCACCGAATTCAGAACTCGGAGTCAACGGATATTCATAAAACCGTTTACGTAAAGAAACCACATTTCGCGGCTAACTAGGTGAAACGAGACCAACTGGCCACGAGTTCTGAAATCAAAATCCGAAACGCCAGGATCGTAGAGCTCAAAAAGTAGTGTGAAATCAAGCTAAAAATCACCGAATTCAGAACTCGGAGTCAACAGATATTCATAAATCCGTTTACGTAAAGAAACCACATTGCGCGGCTAAATAGGTGAAACGAGACAAACTAGCTACGAGTTCTGAAATCAAAATCCGAAACGCCAGGATTTTAAAGCTCGAAAAGTAGTGTGAAATCAAGCTAAAAATCACCGAATTCAGAACTCGGAGTCAACGGATATTCGTAAAACCGTTTACGTAAAGAAACCACATTTCGCGGCTAACTTGGTGAACAGAGACCAACTAGCCACGAGTTCTGAAATCAAAATCCGAAATACCAGGATCGTAGAGCTCAAAAAGTAATGTGAAATCAAGCTAAAAATCACCGAATTCAGAACTCGGAGTCAACGGATATTCATAAAACCGTTTACGTAAAGAAACCACATTTCGCGCCTAACTAGGTGAAACGAGACCAACTAGCCACGAGTTCTGAAATCAAAATCCGAAACGCCAGGATCGTAGAGCTCAAAAAGTAGTGTGAAATCAAGCTAAAAATCACCGAATTCAGAACTCGGAGTCAACAGATATTCATAAATCCGTTTACGTAAAGAAACCACATTGCGCGGCTAAATAGGTGAAACGAGACAAACTAGCTACGAGTTCTGAAATCAAAATCCGAAACGCCAGGATTTTAAAGCTCGAAAAGTAGTGTGAAATCAAGCTAAAAATCACCGAATTCAGAACTCGGAGTCAACGGATATTCGTAAAACCGTTTACGTAAAGAAACCACATTTCGCGGCTAACTTGGTGAACAGAGACCAACTAGCCACGAGTTCTGAAATCAAAATCCGAAATGCCAGGATCGTAGAGCTCAAAAAGTAATGTGAAATCAAGCTAAAAATCACCGAATTCAGAACTCGGAGTCAACGGATATTCATAAAACCGTTTACGTAAAGAAACCACATTGCGCTGCTAAATAGGTGAAACGAGACCAACTAGCCACGAGTTCTGAAATCAAAATCCGAAACACCAGGATCGTAGAGCTCAAAAAGTAGTGTGAAATCAAGTTAAAAATCACCGAATTCAGAACTCGGAGTCAACGGATATTCATAAAACTGTTTACGTAAAGAAACCACATTTCGCGGCTAACTAGGTGAAACAAGACCAACTAACCACGAGTTCTGAAATCAAAATCCGAAATGCCAGGATCGTAGAGCTCGAAAAGTAGTGTGAAATCAAGCTAAAAATCACCGAATTCAGAACTCGGAGTCAACGGATATTCATAAATCCGTTTACGTAAAGAAACCACATTGCGCGGCTAAATAGGTGAAACGAGACAAACTAGCTACGAGTTCTGAAATTAAAATCCGAAACGCCAGGATTTTAAAGCTCGAAAAGTAGTGTGAAATCAAGCTAAAAATCACCGAATTCAGAACTCGGAGTCAACGGATATTCATAAAACCGTTTACGTAAAGAAACCACATTTCGCGGCTAACTAGGTGAAACAAGACCTACTAGCCACGAGTTCTGAAATCAAAATCCGAAACGCCAGGATTGTAGAGCTCGAAAAGTAGTGTGAAATGAAGCTAAAAATCACCGAATTCAGAATTCGGAGTCAACGGATATTCATAAAACCCTTTACGAAAAGAAACCACATTTCGCGGCTAACTAGGTGAAACGAGACCAACTATCCACGAGTTCTGAAATCAAAATCCGAAACGCCAGGATCGTAGAGCTCAAAAAGTAGTGTGAAATCAAGCTAAAAATCACCGAATTCAGAACTCGGAGTCAACGGATATTCATAAAACCGTTTACGTAAAGAAACCACATTTCGCGGCTAACTAGGTGAAACGAGACCAACTAGCCACGAGTTCTGAAATCAAAATCCGAAACGCCAGGATCATAGAGCTCAAAAAGTAGTGTGAAATCAAGCTAAAAATCACCGAATTCAGAACTCGGAGTCAACGGATATTCATAAATCCGTTTACGTAAAGAAACCACATTGCGCGGCTAAATAGGTGAAACGAGACCAACTAGCCACGAATTCTGAAATCAAAATCCGAAACTCCAGGATTGTAGAGCTCGAAAATTAGTGTGAAATCAAGCTAAAAATCACCGAATTCAGAACTCGGAGTCAACGGATATTCATAAAGCCGTTTACGTAAAGAAACCACATTTCGCGGCTAACAAGGTGAAACGAGACCAACTAGCCACGATATCTGAAATAAAAATACGAAACACCAGGATCGTAGAGCTCAAAAAGTAGTGTGAAATCAAGTTAAAAATCACCGAATTCAGAACTCGGAGTCAACGGATATTCATAAAACTGTTTACGTAAAGAAACCACATTTCGCGGCTAACTAGGTGAAACGAGACCAACTAACCACGAGTTCTGAAATCAAAATCCGAAATGCCAGGATCGTAGAGCTCGAAAAGTAGTCTGAAATCAAGCTAAAAATCACCGAATTCAGAACTCGGAGTCAACGGATATTCATAAATCCGTTTACGTAAAGAAACCACATTGCGCGGCTAAATAGGTGAAACGAGACAAACTAGCCACGAGTTCTGAAATCAAAATCCGAAATGCCAGGATTGTAAAGCTCGAAAAGTACTGTGAAATCAAGCTAAAAATCACCGAATTCAGAACTCGGAGTCAACGGATATTCATAAAACCGTTTACGTAAAGAAGCCACATTTCGCGGCTAACTAGGTGAAACAAGACCTACTAGCCACGAGTTCTGAAATCAAAATCCGAAACGCCAGGATTGTAGAGCTCGAAAAGTAGTGTGAAATCAAGCTAAAAATCACCGAATTCAGAATTCGGAGTCAACGGATATTCATAAAACCGTTTACGTAAAGAAACCACATTTCGCGGCTAACTAGGTGAAACGAGACCAACTAGCCACGAGTTTTGAAATCAAAATCCGAAACACCAGGATCGTAGAGCTCGAAAAGTAGTGTGAAATCAAGCTAAAAATCACCGAATTCAGAACTCGGAGTCAACGGATATTCATAAAACCGTTTACGTAAAGAAACCACATTTCGCGGCTAACTAGGTGAAACGAGACCAACTAGCCACGAGTTCTGAAATCAAAATCCGAAACTCCAGGATCGTAGAGCTCGAAAAGTAGTGTGAAATCAAGCTAAAAATAACCGAATTCAGAACTCGGAGTCAACGGATATTCATAAATCCGTTTACGTAAAGAAACCACATTTCGCGGCTAACTAGATGAAACGAGACCAACTAGCCACGAGTTCTGAAATCAAAATCCGAAATGCAAGGATCGTAGAGCTCGAAAAGTAGTGTGAAATCAAGCTAAAAATCACCGAATTCAGAACTCGGAGTCAACGGATATTCATAAAACCGTTTACGTAAAGAAACCACATTGCGCGGCTAAATAGGTGAAAGGAGACCAACTAGCCACGAGTTCTGAAATCAAAATCCGAAAAGCCAGGATCGTAGAGCTCGAAAAGTAGTGTGAAATCAAGCTAAAAATCACCGAATTCAGAACTCGGAGTCAACGAATATTCATAAATCCGTTTACGTAAAGAAACCACATTGCGCGGCTAAATAGGTGAAACGAGACAAACTAGCTACGAGTTCTGAAATCAAAATCCGAAACGCCAAGATTTTAAAGCTCGAAAAGTAGTGTGAAATCAAGCTAAAAATCACCGAATTCAGAACTCGGAGTCAACGGATATTCATAAAACCGTTTACGCAAAGAAACCACATTTCGCGGCTAACTAGGTGAAACAAGACCTACTAGCCAAGAGTTCTGAAATCAAAATCCGAAACGCCAGGATTGTAGAGCTCGAAAAGTAGTGTGAAATCAAGCTAAAAATCACCGAATTTAGAATTCGGAGTCAACGGATATTCATAAAACCGTTTACGAAAAGAAACCACATTTCGCGGCTAACTAGGTGAAACGAGACCAACTATCCATGAGTTCTGAAATCAAAATCCGAAACGCCAGGATCGTAGAGCTCAAAAAGTAGTGTGAAATCAAGCTAAAAATCACCGAATTCAGAACTCGGAGTCAACGGATATTCATAAAACCGTTTACGTAAAGAAACCACATTTCGCGGCTAACTAGGTGAAACGAGACCAACTAGCCACGAGTTCTGAAATCAAAATCCGAAATTCCAGGATCGTAGAGCTCAAAAAGTAGTGTGAAATCAAGCTAAAAATCACCGAATTCAGAACTCGGAGTCAACGGATATTCATAAATCCGTTTACGTAAAGAAACCACATTGCGCGGCTAAATAGGTGAAACGAGACCAACTAGCCACGAATTCTGAAATCAAAATCCGAAACTCCAGGATTGTAGAGCTCGAAAATTAGTGTGAAATCAAGCTAAAAATCACCGAATTCAGAACTCGGAGTCAAGGGATATTCATAAAACCGTTTACGTAAAGAAACCACATTTCGCGGCTAACAAGGTGAAACGAGACCAACTAGCCACGATATCTGAAATAAAAATACGAAAAACCAGGATCGTAGAGCTCAAAAAGTAGTGTGAAATCGAGTTAAAAATCACCGAATTCAGAACTCGGAGTCAACGGATATTCATAAAACTGTTTACGTAAAGAAACCACATTTCGCGGCTAACTAGGTGAAACGAGACCAACAAACCACGAGTTCTGAAATCAAAATCCGAAATGCCAGGATCGTAGAGCTCGAAAAGTAGTCTGAAATCAAGCTAAAAATCACCGAATTCAGAACTCGGAGTCAACGGATATTCATAAATCCGTTTACGTAAAGAAACCACATTGCGCGGCTAAATAGGTGAAACGAGACAAACTAGCCACGAGTTCTGAAATCAAAATCCGAAACGCCAGGATTGTAAAGCTCGAAAAGTACTGTGAAATCAAGCTAAAAATCACCGAATTCAGAACTCGGAGTCAACGGATATTCATAAAACCGTTTACGTAAAGAAACCACATTTCGCGGCTAACTAGGTGAAACAAGACCTACCATCCACGAGTTCTGAAATCAAAATCCGAAACGCCAGGATTGTAGAGCTCGAAAAGTAGTGTGAAATCAAGCTAAAAATCACCGAATTCAGAATTCGGAGTCAACGGATATTCATAAAACCGTTTACGTAAAGAAACCACATTTCGCGGCTAACTAGGTGAAACGAGACCAACTAGCCACGAGTTTTGAAATCAAAATCCGAAACGCCAGGATCGTAGAGCTCGAAAAGTAGTGTGAAATCAAGCTAAAAATCACCGAATTCAGAACTCGGAGTCAACGGATATTCATAAAACCGTTTACGTAAAGAAACCACATTTCGCGGCTAACTAGGTGAAACGAGACCAACTAGCCACGAGTTCTGAAATCAAAATCCGAAACTCCAGGATCGTAGAGCTCGAAAAGTATTGTGAAATCAAGCTAAAAATAACCGAATTCAGAACTCGGAGTCAACGGATATTCATAAATCCGTTTACGTAAAGAAACCACATTTCGCGGCTAACTAGATGAAACGAGACCAACTAGCCACGAGTTCTGAAATCGAAATCCGAAACTCAAGGATCGTAGAGCTCGAAAAGTAGTGTGAAATCAAGCTAAAAATCACCGAATTCAGAACTCGGAGTCAACGGATATTCATAAAACCGTTTACGTAAAGAAACCACATTGCGCGGCTAAATAGGTGAAAGGAGACCAACTAGCCATGAGTTCTGAAATCAAAATCCGAAAAGCCAGGATCGTAGAGCTCGAAAAGTAGTGTGAAATCAAGCTAAAAATCACCGAATTCAGAACTCGGAGTCAACGGATATTCATAAATCCGTTTACGTAAAGAAACCACATTGCGCGGCTAAATAGGTGAAACGAGACAAACTAGCTACGAGTTCTGAAATCAAAATCCGAAACGCCAGGATTTTAAAGCTCGAAAAGTAGTGTGAAATCAAGCTAAAAATCACCGAATTCAGAACTCGGAGTCAACGGATATTCATAAAACCGTTTACGTAAAGAAACCACATTTCGCGGCTAACTAGGTGAAACAAGACCTACTAGCCACGAGTTCTGAAATCAAAATCCGAAACGCCAGGATTGTAGAGCTCGAAAAGTAGTGTGAAATCAAGCTAAAAATCACCGAATTTAGAATTCGGAGTCAACGGATATTCATAAAACCGTTTACGAAAAGAAACCACATTTCGCGGCTAACTAGGTGAAACGAGACCAACTATCCACGAGTTCTGAAATCAAAATCCGAAACGCCAGGATCGTAGAGCTCAAAAAGTAGAGTGAAATCAAGCTAAAAATCACCGAATTCAGAACTCGGAGTCAACGGATATTCATAAAACCGTTTACGTAAAGAAACCACATTCCGCGGCTAACTAGGTGAAACGAGACCAACTAGCCACGAGTTCTGAAATCAAAATCCGAAATTCCAGGATCGTAGAGCTCAAAAAGTAGTGTGAAATCAAGCTAAAAATCACCGAATTCAGAACTCGGAGTCAACGGATATTCATAAATCCGTTTACGTAAAGAAACCACATTGCGCGGCTAAATAGGTGAAACGAGACCAACTAGCCACGAATTCTGAAATCAAAATCCGAAATTCCAGGATTGTAGAGCTCGAAAATTAGTGTGAAATCAAGCTAAAAATCACCGAATTCAGAACTCGGAGTCAAAGGATATTCATAAAACCGTTTACGTAAAGAAACCACATTTCGCGGCTAACAAGGTTAAACGAGACCAACTAGCCACGATATCTGAAATAAAAATACGAAACACCAGGATCGTAGAGCTCCAAAAGTAGTGTGAAATCAAGTTAAAAATCACCGAATTCAGAACTCGGAGTCAACGGATATTCATAAAACTGTTTACGTAAAGAAACCACATTTCGCGGCTAACTAGGTGAAACGAGACCAACAAACCACGTGTTCTGAAATCAAAATCCGAAATGCCAGGATCGTAGAGCTCGAAAAGTAGTCTGAAATCAAGCTAAAAATCACCGAATTCAGAACTCGGAGTCAACGGATATTCATAAATCCGTTTACGTAAAGAAACCACATTGCGCGGCTAAATAGGTGAAACGAGACAAACTAGCCACGAGTTCTGAAATCAAAATCAGAAAAGCCAGGATTGTAAAGCTCGAAAAGTACTGTGAAATCAAGCTAAAAATCACCGAATTCAGAACTCGGAGTCAACGGATATTCATAAAACCGTTTACGTAAAGAAACCACATTTCGCGGCTAACTAGGTGAAACAAGACCTACCATCCACGAGTTCTGAAATCAAAATCCGAAACGCCAGGATTGTAGAGCTCGAAAAGTAGTGTGAAATCAAGCTAAAAATCACCGAATTCAGAATTCGGAGTCAACGGATATTCATAAAACCGTTTACGTAAAGAAACCACATTTCGCGGCTAACTAGGTGAAACGAGACCAACTAGCCACGAGTTGTGAAATCAAAATCCGAAACGCCAGGATCGTAGAGCTCGAAAAGTAGTGTGAAATCAAGCTAAAAATCACCGAATTCAGAACTCGGAGTCAACGGATATTCATAAAACCGTTTACGTAAAGAAACCACATTTCGCGGCTAACTAGGTGAAACGAGACCAACTAGCCACGAGTTCTGAAATCAAAATCCGAAACTCCAGGATCGTAGAGCTCGAAAAGTAGTGTGAAATCAAGCTAAAAATAACCGAATTCAGAACTCGGAGTCAACGGATATTCATAAATCCGTTTACGTAAAGAAACCACATTTCCCGGCTAACTAGGTGAAACGAGACCAACTAGCCACGAGTTCTGAAATCAAAATCCGAAACGCAAGGATCGTAGAGCTCGAAAAGTAGTGTGAAATCAAGCTAAAAATCACCGAATTCAGAACTCGGAGTCAACGGATATTCATAAATCCGTTTACGTAAAGAAACCACATTGCGCGGCTAAATAGGTGAAACGAGACCAACTATCCACGAGTTCTGAAATCAAAATCCGAAACTCCAGGATCGTAGAGCTCAAAAAGTAGTGTGAAATCAAGCTAAAAATCGCCGAATTCAGAACTCGGAGTCAACGGATATTCATAAAACCGTTTACGTAAAGAAACCACATTGCGCTGCTAAATAGGTGAAACGAGACCAACTAGCCACGAGTTCTGAAATCAAAATCCGAAACGCCCGGATCGTAGAGCTCAAAAAGTAGTGTGAAATCAAGCTAAAAATCACCGAATTCAGAATTCGGAGTCAACGGATATTCATAAAACCGTTTACGAAAAGAAACCACATTTCGCGGCTAATTAGGTGAAACGAGACCAACTATCCACGAGTTCTGAAATCAAAATCCGAAAAGCCAGGATCGTAGAGCTCAAAAAGTAGTGTGAAATCAAGCTAAAAATCACCGAATTCAGAACTCGGAGTCAACGGATATTCATAAAACCGTTTACGTAAAGAAACCACATTTCGCGGCTAACTAGGTGAAACGAGACCAACTAGCCACAAGGTCTGAAATCAAAATCTGAAACGCCAGGATCGTAGAGCTCAAAAAGTAGTGTGAAATCAAGCTACAAATCACCGAATTCAGATCTCGGAGTCAAGGGATATTCATAAAACCGTTTACGTAAAGAAACCACATTTCGCGGCTAACAAGGTGAAACGAGACCAACAAGCCACGAGTTCTGAAATAAAAATACGAAACACCAGGATCGTAGAGCTCAAAAAGTAGTGTGAAATCAAGTTAAAAATCACCGAATTCAGAACTCGGAGTCAACGGATATTCATAAAACTGTTTACGTAAAGAAACCACATTTCGCGGCTAACTAGGTGAAATGAGACCAACTAACCACGAGTTCTGAAATCAAAATCCGAAATGCCAGGATCGTAGAGCTCGAAAAGTAGTCTGAAATCAAGCTAAAAATCACCGAATTCAGAACTCGGAGTCAACGGATATTCATAAAACCGTTTACGTAAAGAAACCACATTTCGCGGCTAACTAGGTGAAACGAGACCAACTATCCACGAGTTCTGAAATCAAAATCCGAAACGCCAGGATCGTAGAGCTCAAAAAGTAGTGTGAAATCAAGCTAAAAATCACCGAATTCAGAACTCGGAGTCAACGGATATTCATAAAACCGTTTACGTAAAGAAACCACATTGCGCTGCTAAATAGGTGAAACGAGACCAACTAGCCACGAGTTCTGAAATCAAAATCCGAAACTCCAGGATCGTAGAGCTCAAAAAGTAGTGTGAAATCAAGCTAAAAATCGCCGAATTCAGAACTCGGAGCCAACGGATATTCATAAAACCGTTTACGTAAAGAAACCACATTGCGCTGCTAAATAGGTGAAACGAGACCAACTAGCCACGAGTTCTGAAATCAAAATCCGAAACGCCCGGATCGTAGAGCTCAAAAAGTAGTGTGAAATCAAGCTAAAAATCACCGAATTCAGAATTCGGAGTCAACGGATATTCATAAAACCGTTTACGAAAAGAAACCACATTTCGCGGCTAACTAGGTGAAACGAGACCAACTATCCACGAGTTCTGAAATCAAAATCCGAAAAGCCAGGATCGTAGAGCTCAAAAAGTAGTGTGAAATCAAGCTAAAAATCACCGAATTCAGAACTCGGAGTCAACGGATATTCATAAAACCGTTTACGTAAAGAAACCACATTTCGCGGCTAACTAGGTGAAACGAGACCAACTAGCCACGAGTTCTGAAATCAAAATCTGAAATGCCAGGATCGTAGAGCTCAAAAAGTAGTGTGAAATCAAGCTACAAATCACCGAATTCAGAACTCGGAGTCAAGGGATATTCATAAAACCGTTTACGTAAAGAAACCACATTTCGCGGCTAAGAAGGTGAAACGAGACCAACAAGCCACGAGTTCTGAAATAAAAATACGAAACACCAGGATCGTAGAGCTCAAAAAGTAGTGTGAAATCAAGTTAAAAATCACCGAATTCAGAACTTGGAGTCAACGGATATTCATAAAACTGTTTACGTAAAGAAACCACATTTCGCGGCTAACTAGGTGAAATGAGACCAACTAACCACGAGTTCTGAAATCAAAATCCGAAATGCCAGGATCGTAGAGCTCGAAAAGTAGTCTGAAATCAAGCTAAAAATCACCGAATTCAGAACTCGGAGTCAACGGATATTCATAAATCCGTTTACGTAAAGAAACCACATTGCGCGGCTAAATAGGTGAAACGAGACAAACTAGCCACGAGTTCTAAAATCAAAATCCGAAACGCCAGGATTGTAAAGCTCGAAAAGTAGTGTGAAATCAAGCTAAAAATCACCGAATTCAGAACTCGGAGTCAACGGATATTCATAAAACCGTTTACATAAAGAAACCACATTTCGCGGCTAACTAGGTGAAACGAAGCTAACTAGCCACGAGTTCTGAAATCGAAATCCGAAAACCCAGGATTGTAGAGCTCGAAAAGTAGTGTGAAATCAAGCTAAAAATCACCGAATTCAGAACTCGGAGTCAACGGATATTCATAAAACCGTTTACGTAAAGAAACCACATTTTGCGGCTAACTAGGTGAAACGAGACCAACTAGCCACGATTTCTGAAATCAAAATCCGAAACACCAGGATCGTAGAGCTCGAAAAGTAGTGTGAAATCAAGCGAAAAATCACCCAATTCAGAACTCGGAGTCAACGGATATTCATAAAACTGTTTACGTAAAGAAACCACATTTCGCGGCTAACTAGGTGAAACGAGAGCAACTAGCCACGAGTTCTGAAATCAAAATCCGAAAACCCAGGATTGTAGAGCTCGAAAAGTAGTGTGAAATCAAGCTAAAAATCACCGAATTCAGAACTCGGAGTCAACGGATATTCATAAAACTGTTTACGTAAGGAAACCACATTTCGCGGCTAACTAGGTGAAACGAGACCAACTAGCCACGAGTTCTGAAATCAAAATCCGAAAACCCAGGATTGTAGAGCTCGAAAAGTAGTGTGAAATCAAGCTAAAAATCACCAAATTCAGAACTCGGAGTCAACGGATATTCATAAAACCGTTTACATAAAGAAACCACATTTCGCGGCTAACTAGGTGAAACGAGACCTACTAGCCACGAGTTTTGAAATAAAAATCCGAAACACCAGGATTGTAGAGCTCGAAAAGTAGTGTGAAATCAAGCTAAAAATCACCGAATTCAGAACTCGGAGTCAACGGATATTCATAAAATTGTTTACGTAAAGAAACCACATTTCGCGGCTAACTAGGTGAAACGAGTCCAACTAGCCACGAGTTCTCAAATCAAAATCCGAAATTCCAGGATCGTAGAGCTCGAAAAGTAGTGTGAAATCCAGCTAAAAATCACCGAATTCAGAACTCGGAGTCAACGGATATTCATAAAACCGTTTACATAAAGAAACCACATTTCGCGGCTAACTAGGTGAAACGAAGCCAACTAGCCACGAGTTCTGAAATCGAAATCCGAAAACCCAGGATTGTAGAGCTCGAAAAGTAGTGTGAAATCAAGCTAAAAATCACCGAATTCAGAACTCGGAGTCAACGGATATTCATAAAACCGTTTACGTAAAGAAACCACATTTTGCGGCTAACTAGGTGAAACGAGACCAACTAGCCACGAGTTCTGAAATCAAAATCCGAAACACCAAGATCGTAGAGCTCGAAAAGTAGTGTGAAATCAAGCGAAAAATCACCGAATTCAGAACTCGGAGTCAACGGATATTCATAAAACTGTTTACGTAAAGAAACCACATTTCGCGGCTAACTAGGTGAAACGAGACCAACTAGCCACGAGTTCTGAAATCAAAATCCGAAAACCCAGGATTGTAGAGCTCGAAAAGTACTGTGAAATCAAGCTAAAAATCACCGAATTCAGAACTCGGAGTCAACGGATATTCATAAAACTGTTTACGTAAAGAAACCACATTTCGCGGCTAACTAGGCGAAACGAGACCAACTAGCCACGAGTTCTGAAATCAAAATCCGAAAACCCATGATTGTAGAGCTCGAAAAGTAGTGTGAAATCAAGCTAAAAATCACCAAATTCAGAACTCGGAGTCAACGGATATTCATAAAACCGTTTACATAAAGAAACCACATTTCGCGGCTAACTAGGTGAAACGAAGCCAACTAGCCACGAGTTCTGAAATCGAAATCCGAAAACCCAGGATTGTAGAGCTCGAAAAGTAGTGTGAAATCAAGCTAAAAATCACCGAATTCAGAACTCGGAGTCAACGGATATTCATAAAACCGTTTACGTAAAGAAACCACATTTTGCGGCTAACTAGGTGAAACGAGACCAACTAGCCACGAGTTCTGAAATCAAAATCCAAAACACCAGGATCGTAGAGCTCGAAAAGTAGTGTGAAATCAAGCGAAAAATCACCGAATTCAGAACTCGGAGTCAACGGATATTCATAAAACTGTTTACGTAAAGAAACCACATTTCGCGGCTAACTAGGTGAAACGAGACCAACTAGCCACGAGTTCTGAAATCAAAATCCAAAAACCCAGGATTGTAGAGCTCGAAAAGTACTGTGAAATCAAGCTAAAAATCACCGAATTCAGAACTCGGAGTCAACGGATATTCATAAAACTGTTTACGTAAAGAAACCACATTTCGCGGCTAACTAGGTGAAACGAGACCAACTGGCCACGAGTTCTGAAATCAAAATCCGAAAACCCATGATTGTAGAGCTCGAAAAGTAGTGTGAAATCAAGCTAAAAATCACCAAATTCAGAACTCGGAGTCAACGGATATTCATAAAACCGTTTACATAAAGAAACCACATTTTGCGGCTAACTAGGTGAAACGAGACCTACTAGCCACGAGTTTTGAAATAAAAATCCGAAACACCAGGATTGTAGAGCTCGAAAAGTAGTGTGAAATCAAGCTAAAAATCACCGAATTCAGAACTCGGAGTCAACGGATATTCATAAAACTGATTACGTAAAGAAACCACATTTCGCGGCTAATTAGGTGAAACGAGACAAACTAGCCACGAGTTCTGAAATTAAAATCCGAAACTCCAAGATCATAGAGCTCGAAAAGAAGTGCGAAATCAAGCTAAAAATCAACGAATTCAGAACTCGGAGTCAACGGATATTCATAAAACCGTTTACGTAAAGAAACCACATTTCGCGGCTAACTAGGTGAAACGAGACCAACTAGCCACGAGTTCTGAAATTAAAATCCGAAACACCAGGATCGTAGAGCTCGAAAAGTAGTGTGAAATCAAGCGAAAAATCACCGAATTCAGAACTCGGAGTCAATGGATATTCATAAAACCGTTTACGTAAAGAAACCACATTTCGCTGCTAACTAGGTGAAACGAGACCAACTAGCCACGAGTTCTGAAATCAAAATCCGAAACACTAGGATCGTAGAGCTCGAAAAGTAGTGTGAAATCAAGCTAAAAATCATCGAATTCGGAACTCGGAGTCAACGGATATTCATAAAATTGTTTACGTAAAGAAACCACATTTCGCGGCTAACTAGGTGAAACGAGACCAACTAGCCACGAGTTCTCAAATCAAAATCCGAAATTCCAGGATCGTAGAGCTCGAAAAGTAGTGTGAAATCCAGCTAAAAATCACCGAATTCAGAACTCGGAGTCAACGGATATTCATAAAACCGTTTACGTAAAGAAACCACATTTCGCGGCTAACTAGGTGAAACGAGACCAACTAGCCACCAGTTCTGAAATCAAAATCCGAAAACCCAGGATTGTAGAGCTCGAAAAGTAGTGTGAAATCAAGCTAAAAATCACCGAATTCAGAACTCGGAGTCAACGGATATATATAAAACCGTTTACGTAAAGAAACCACATTTCGCGGCTAACTAGGTGAAACAAGACCTACTAGCCACGAGTTCTGAAATCAAAATCCGAAACGCTAGGATTGTAGAGCTCGAAATGTAGTGTGTAATCAAGCTAAAAATCACCGAATTCAGAACTCGGAGTCAACGGATATTCATAAAACCGTTTACGTAAAGAAACCATATTTCGCGGCTAACTAGGTGAAACGAGACCAACTAGCCACGAGTTCTGAAATCAAAATCCGAAATGCCAGGATCGTAGAGCTCGAAAAGTAGTGTGAAATCAAGCTAAAAATCACCGAATTCAGAACTCGGAGTCAACGGATATTCATAAAACCGTTTACGTAAAGAAACCACATTTCGCGGCTAACTAGGTGAAACGAGACCAACTAGCCACGAGTTCTGAAATCAAAATCCGAAACACCAGGATCGTAGAGCTCGAAAAGTAGTGTGAAATCAAGTGAAAAATAACCGAATTCAGAACTCGGAGTCAACGGATATTCATAAAACCGTTTACGTAAAGAAACCACATTTCGCGGCTAACTAGGTGAAACGAGACCTACTAGCTACGAGTTCTGAAATCAAAATCCGAAAGACCAGGATTGTAGAGCTCAAAAAGAAGTGTGAAATCAAGCTAAAAATCACCGAATTCAGAACTCGGAGTCAACGGATATTCATAAAACCGTTTACGTAAAGAAACCACATTTCGCGGCTAACTAGGTGAAACGAGACTAACTAGCCACGAGTTCTGAAATCAAAATCCGAAACTCCAGGATCGAAGAGCTCGAAAATTAGTGTGAAATCAAGCGAAAAATCACCGAATTCAGAACTCGGAGTCAACGGATATTCATAAAACAGTTTACGTAAAGAAACCACATTTTGCGGCTAATTAGGTGAAACGAGACAAACTAGCCACGAGTTCTGAAATCAAAATCCGAAATACTAGGATCGTAGAGCTCGAAAAGTAGTGTGAAATCAAGCTAAAAATCAACGAAATCAGAACTCGGAGTCAACGGATATTCATAAAACCGTTTACGTAAAGAAACCACATTTCGCGGCTAACTAGGTGAAATGAGACCTACTAGCCACGAGTTTTGAAATCAAAATCCGAAACACCAGGATTGTAGAGCTCGAAAAGTAGTGTGAAATCAAGCTAAAAATCATCGAATTCGGAACTCGGAGTCAACGGATATTCATAAAATTGTTTACGTAAATAAACCACATTTCGCGGCTAACTAGGTGAAACGAGACCAACTACCCACGAGTTCTCAAATCAAAATCCGAAATTCCAGGATCGTAGAGCTCGAAAAGTAGTGTGAAATCCAGCTAAAAATCACCGAATTCAGAACTCGGAGTCAACGGATATTCATAAAACCGTTTACGTAAAGAAACCACATTTCGCGGCTAACTAGGTGAAACGAGACCAACTAGCAACGAGTTCTGAAATCCAAATCCGAAAACCCAGGATTGTAGAGCTCGAAAAGTAGTGTGAAATCAAGCTAAAAATCACCGAATTCAGAACTCGGAGTCAACGGATATTTATAAAACCGTTTACGTAAAGAAACCACATTTCGCGGCTAACTAGGTGAAACAAGACCTACTAGCCACGAGTTCTGAAATCAAAATCCGAAACGCTAGGATTGTAGAGCTCGGAATGTAGTGTGTAATCAAGCTAAAAATCACCGAATTCAGAACTCGGAGTTAACGGATATTCATAAAACCATTTACGTAAAGAAACCATATTTCGCGGCTTACTAGGTGAAACGAGAACAACTAGCCACGAGTTCTGAAATCAAAATCCGAAATTCCAGGATCGTAGAGCTCGAAAAGTAGTGTGAAATCAAGCTAAAAATCACCGAATTCAGAACTCGGAGTCAACGGATATTCATAAAACCGTTTACGTAAAGAAACCACATTTCGCGGCTAACTAGGTGAAACGAGACCAACTAGCCACGAGTTCTGAAATCAAAATCCGAAACACCAGGATCGTAGAGCTCGAAAAGTAGTGTGAAATCAAGTGAAAAATAACCTAATTCAAAACTCGGAGTCAACGGATATTCATAAAACCGTTTACGTAAAGAAACCACATTTCGCGGCTAACTAGGTGAAACGAGACCTACTAGCCACGAGTTCTGAAATCAAAATCCGAAAGACCAGGATTGTAGAGCTCAAAAAGAAGTGTGAAATCAAGCTAAAAATCACCGAATTCAGAACTCGGAGTCAACGGATATTCATAAAACCGTTTACGTAAAGAAACCACATTTCGCGGCTAACTAGGTGAAACGAGACCAACTAGCCACGAGTTCTGAAATCAAAATCCGAAACTCCAGGATCGTAGAGCTCAAAAATTAGTGTGAAATCAAGCGAAAAATCACCGAATTCAGAACTCGGAGTCAACGGATATTCATAAAACAGTTTACGTAAAGAAACCACATTTTGCGGCTAATTAGGTGAAACGAGACAAACTAGCCACGAGTTCTGAAATCAAAATCCGAAATACTAGGATCGTGGAGCTCGAAAAGTAGTGTGAAATCAAGCTAAAAATCACCGAATTCAGAACTCGGAGTCAACGGATATTCATAAAACCGTTTATGTAAAGAAACCACATTTCGCGGCTAACTAGGTGAAACGAGACCTACTAGCCACGAGTTCTGAAATCAAAATCTGAAATGCTAGGATTGTAGAGCTCGAAATGTAGTGTGTAATCAATCTAAAAATCATCGAATTCAGAACTCGGAGTCAATGGATATTCATAAAACCGTTTACGTAAAGAAACCAAATTTCGCAGCTAACTAGGTGAAACGAGACCAACTAGCCACGAGTTCTGAAATCAAAATCCGAAATACCGGGATCGTAGAGCTCGAAAAGTAGTGTGAAATCAGGCTAAAAATCACCGAATTCATAACTCGGAGTCAACGGATATTCATAAAACCGTTTACATAAAGAAACCACATTTCGCGGCTAACTAGGTGAAACGAGACCTACTAGCCACGAGTTTTGAAATAAAAATCCGAAACACCAGGATTGTGGAGCTCAAAAAGTAGTGTGAAATCAAGCTAAAAATCACCGAATTCAGAACACGGAGTCAACGGATATTCATAAAACAGTTTACGTAAAGAAACCACATTTTGCGGCTAATTAGGTGAAACGAGACAAACTAGCCACGAGTTCTGAAATCAAAATCCGAAATACTAGGATCGTAGAGCTCGAAAAGTAGTGTGAAATCAAGCTAAAAATCACCGAATTCAGAACTCGGAGTCAACGGATATTCATAAAACCGTTTACGTAAAGAAACCACATTTCGCGGCTAACTAGGTGAAACGAGACCTAATAGCCACGAGTTCTGAAATCAAAATCCGAAATGCTAGGATTGTAGAGCTCGAAATGTAGTGTGTAATCAATCTAAAAATCATCGAATTCAGAACTCGGAGTCAATGGATATTCATAAAACCGTTTTCGTAAAGAAACCAAATTTCGCAGCTAACTAGGTGAAACGAGACCAACTAGCCACGAGTTCTGAAATCCAAATCCGAAATGCCGGGATCGTAGAGCTCGAAAAGTAGTGTGAAATCAGGCTAAAAATCACCGAATTCATAAATCGGAGTCAACGGATATTCATAAAACCGTTTACATAAAGAAACCACATTTCGCGGCTAACTAGGTGAAACGAGACCTACTAGCCACGAGTTTTGAAATAAAAATCCGAAACACCAGGATTGTAGAGCTCAAAAAGTAGTGTGAAATCAAGCTAAAAATCACCGAATTCAGAACACGGAGTCAACGGATATTCATAAAATTGTTTACGTAAAGAAACCACATTTCGCGGCTAATTAGGTGAAACGAGACCAACTAGCCACGAGTTCTGAAATTAAAATCCGAAACTCCAGGATCGTAGAGCTCGAAAAGTAGTGTGAAATCAAGGTAAAAATCACCGAATTCAGAACTCGGAGTCAACGGATATTCATAAAACCGTTTACATAAAGAAACCACATTTCGCGGCTAACTAGGTGAAACGAGACCTACTAGCCACGAGTTTTGAAATAAAAATCCGAAACATTAGGATTGTAGAGCTCGAAAAGTAGTGTGAAATCAAGCTAAAAATCACTGAATTCAGAACTCGGAGTCAACGGATATTCATAAAACCGTTTACGTAAAGAAACCACATTTTGCGTCTAACTAGGTGAAACGAGACCAACTAGCCACGAGTTCTGAAATTAAAATCCGAAACTCCAGGATCATAGAGCTCGAAAAGAAGTGTGAAATCAAGCTAAAAATCACCGAATTCAGAACTCGGAGTCAACGGATATTCAAAAAACCGTTTACGTAAAGAAACCACATTTTGCGGCTAACTAAGTGAAACGAGACCAACTAGCCACGAGTTCTGAAATCAAAATCCGAAACACCAGGATCGTAGAGCTCGAAAAGTAGTGTGAAATCAAGCGAAAAATCACCGAATTCAGAACTCGGAGTCAACGGATATTCATAAAACCGTTTACGTAAAGAAACCACATTTCGCGGCTAACTAGGTGAAACGAGACCAACTAGCCACGAGTTCTGAAATCAAAATCCGAAACACCAGGATCGTAGAGCTCGAAAAGTAGTGTGAAATCCAGCTAAAAATCACCGAATTCAGAACTTGGAGTCAACGGATATTCATAAAACCGTTTACGTAAAGAAACCACATTTCGCGGCTAACTAGGTGAAATGAGACCTATTAGCCACGAGTTTTGAAATCAAAATCCGAAACTCCAGGATTGTAGAGCTCGAAAAGTAGTGTGAAATTAAGCTAAAAATCACCGAATTCAGAACTCGGAGTCAACGGATATTCATAAAATTGTTTACGTAAAGAAACCACATTTCGCGGCTAACTAGGTGAAACGAGACGAACTAGCCACGAGTTCTCAAATCAAAATCCGAAATTCCAGGATCGTAGAGCTCGAAAAGTAGTGTGAAATCCAGCTAAAAATCACCGAATTCAGAACTAGGAGTCAACGGATATTCATAAAACCGTTTACGTAAAGAAACCACATTTCGCCGCTAACTAGGTGAAATGAGACCAACTAGCCGCGAGTTTTGAAATCAAAATCCGAAAACCCAGGATTGTAGAGCTCGAAAAGTAGTGTGAAATCAAGCTAAAAATCACCGAATTCAGAACTCGGAGTCAACGGATATTCATAAAGCCGTTTACGTAAAGAAACCACATTTCGCGGCAAACTAGGTGAAATGAGACCTACTAGCCACGAGTTCTGAAATCAAAATCCGAAACACCAGGATTGTAGAGCTCGAAAAGTAATGTGAAATCAAGCTAAAAATCACCGAATTCAGAACTCGGAGTCAACGGATATTCATAAAATTGTTTACGTAAAGAAACCACATTTCGCGGCTAACTAGGTGAAACGAGACCAACTAGCCACGAGTTCTCAAATCAAAATCCGAAATTCCAGGATCATAGAGCTCGAAAAGAAGTGTGAAATCAAGCTAAAAATCACCGAATTCAGAACTCGGAGTCAACGGATATTCAAAAAACCGTTTACGTAAAGAAACCACATTTTGCGGCTAACTAGGTGAAACGAGACCAACTAGCCACGAGTTCTGAAATCAAAATCCGAAACACCAGGATCGTAGAGCTCGAAAAGTAGTGTGAAATCAAGCGAAAAATCACCGAATTCAGAACTCGGAGTCAACGGATATTCATAAAACCGTTTACGTAAAGAAACCACATTTCGCGGCTAACTAGGTGAAACGAGACCAACTAGCCACGAGTTCTGAAATCAAAATCCGAAACACCAGGATCGTAGAGCTCGAAAAGTAATGTGAAATCCAGCTAAAAATCACCGAATTCAGAACTTGGAGTCAACGGATATTCATAAAACCGTTTACGTAAAGAAACCACATTTCGCGGCTAACTAGGCGAAATGAGACCTATTAGCCACGAGTTTTGAAATCAAAATCCGAAACTCCAGGATTGTAGAGCTCGAAAAGTAGTGTGAAATTAAGCTAAAAATCACCGAATTCAGAACTCGGAGTCAACGGATATTCATAAAATTGTTTACGTAAAGAAACCACATTTCGCGGCTAACTAGGTGAAACGAGACGAACTAGCCACGAGTTCTCAAATCAAAATCCGAAATTCCAGGATCGTAGAGCTCGAAAAGTAGTGTGAAATCCAGCTAAAAATCATCGAATTCAGAACTAGGAGTCAACGGATATTCATAAAACCGTT
The DNA here is from genome assembly GCA_963580455.1 of Euonymus europaeus. Classification (NCBI taxonomy): domain Eukaryota; kingdom Viridiplantae; phylum Streptophyta; class Magnoliopsida; order Celastrales; family Celastraceae; genus Euonymus; species Euonymus europaeus. Next base: position 133,041 of record OY756972.1, read on the forward strand.
TACGTAAAGAAACCACATTTCGCGGCTAACTAGGTGAAATGAGACCAACTAGCCGCGAGTTTTGAAATCAAAATCCGAAAACCCAGGATTGTAGAGCTCGAAAAGTAGTGTGAAATCAAGCTAAAAATCACCGAATTCAGAACTCGGAGTCAACGGATATTCATAAAACCGTTTACGTAAAGAAACCACATTTCGCGGCAAACTAGGTGAAATGAGACCTACTAGCCACGAGTTCTGAAATCAAAATCCGAAACACCAGGATTGTAGAGCTCGAAAAGTAATGTGAAATCAAGCTAAAAATCACCGAATTCAGAACTCGGAGTCAACGGATATTCATAAAATTGTTTACGTAAAGAAACCACATTTCGCGGCTAACTAGGTGAAACGAGACCAACTAGCCACGAGTTCTCAAATCAAAATCCGAAATTCCAGGATCATAGAGCTCGAAAAGAAGTGTGAAATCAAGCTAAAAATCACCGAATTCAGAACTCGGAGTCAACGGATATTCATAAAACCGTTTACATAAAGAAACCACATTTCGCGGCTAACTAGGTGAAACGAGACCAACTTGCCACGAGTTCTGAAATTAAAATCCGAAACTCGAGGATCATAGAGCTCGAAAAGAAGTGCGAAATCAAGCTAAAAATCACCGAATTCAGAACTCGGAGTCAACGGATATTCATAAAACCGTTTACATAAAGAAACCACATTTCGCGGCTAACTAGGTGAAACGAGACCTACTAGCCACGAGTTTTGAAATAAAAATACGAAACACCAGGATTGTAGAGCTCGAAAAGTAGTGTGAAATCAAGCTAAAAATCACCGAATTCAGAACTAGGAGTCAACGGATATTCATAAAACCGTTTACGTAAAGAAACCACATTTCGCGGCTAACTAGGTGAAATGAGACCAACTAGCCGCGAGTTTTGAAATCAAAATCCGAAAACCCAGGATTGTAGAGCTCGAAAAGTAGTGTGAAATCAAGCTAAAAATCACCGAATTCAGAACTCGGAGTCAACGGATATTCATAAAACCGTTTACGTAAAGAAACCACATTTTGCGGCTAACTAGGTGAAACGAGACCAACTAGCCACGAGTTCTGAAATCAAAATCCGAAACACCAGGATTGTAGAGCTCGAAAAGTAGTGTGAAATCAAGCGAAAAATCACCGAATTCAGAACTCGGAGTCAACGGATATTCATAAAATTGTTTACGTAAAGAAACCACATTTCGCGGCTAATTAGGTGAAACGAGACCAACTAGCCACGAGTTCTGAAATTAAAATCCGAAACTCCAGGATCGTAGAGCTCGAAAAGTAGTGTGAAATCAAGGTAAAAATCACCGAATTCAGAACTCGGAGTCAACGGATATTCATAAAACCGTTTACATAAAGAAACCACATTTCGCGGCTAACTAGGTGAAACGAGACCTACTAGCCACGAGTTTTGAAATAAAAATCCGAAACATTAGGATTGTAGAGCTCGAAAAGTAGTGTGAAATCAAGCTAAAAATCACTGAATTCAGAACTCCGAGTCAACGGATATTCATAAAACCGTTTACGTAAAGAAACCACATTTTGCGTCTAACTAGTTGAAACGAGACCAACTAGCCACGAGTTCTGAAATTAAAATCCGAAACTCCAGGATCATAGAGCTCGAAAAGAAGTGTGAAATCAAGCTAAAAATCACCGAATTCAGAACTCGGAGTCAACGGATATTCATAAAACCGTTTACGTAAAGAAACCACATTTTGCGGCTAACTAGGGGAAACGAGACCAACTAGCCACGAGTTCTGAAATAAAAATCCGAAATACCAGGATCGTAGAGCTCGAAAAGTAGTGTGAAATCAAGCGAAAAATCATCGAATTCAGCACTCGGAGTCAACGGATATTCATAAAACCGTTTACGTAAAGAAACCACATTTCGCGGCTAACTAGGTGAAACGAGACCAACTAGCCACGAGTTCTCAAATCAAAATCCGAAACACTAGGATCGTAGAGCTCGAAAAGTAGTGTGAAATCAAGCTAAAAATCACCGAATTCAGAACTCGGAGTCAACGGATATTCATAAAACCGTTTACGTAAAGAAACCACATTTCGCGGCTAACTAGGTGAAATGAGACCTACTAGACACGAGTTTTGAAATCAAAATCCGAAAATCCAGGATTGTAGAGCTCGAAAAGTAGTGTGAAATTAAGCTAAAAATCACCGAATTCAGAACTCGGAGTCAACGGATATTTATAAAACCGTTTACGTAAAGAAACCACATTTCGCGGCTAACTAGGTGAAACAAGACCTACTAGCCACGAGTTCTGAAATAAAAATCTGAAACTCTAGGATTGTAGAGCTCGAAATGTAGTGTGTAATCAAGCTAAAAATCACCGAATTCAGAACTCGGAGTCAACGGATATTCATAAAACCGTTTACGTAAAGAAACCATATTTCGCGGCTAACTAGGTGAAACGAGACCAACTAGCCACGAGTTCTGAAATCAAAATCCGAAAGGCCAGGATCGTAGAGCTCGAAAATTAGTGTGAAATCAAGCTAAAAATCACGGAATTCAGAACTCGGAGTCAACGGATATTCATAAAACCGTTTACGTAAAAAAACCACATTTCGCGGCTAACTAGGTGAAACGAGACCTACTAGCCACGAGTTCTGAAATCAAAATCCAAAACACCAGGATTGTAGAGCTCGAAAAGTAGTGTGAAATCAACCTAAAAATCACCGAATTCAGAACTTGGAGTCAACGGATATTCATAAAACTGTTTACGTAAAGAAACCACATTTCGCGGCTAACTAGGTGAAACGAGACCTACTAGCCACGAGTTCTGAAATCAAAATCCGAAACTCCAGGATCATAGAGCTCGAAAAGTAGTGTGAATTCAAGCTAAAAATCACCGAATTCAGAACTCGGAGTCAACGGATATTCATAAAAGCGTTTACGTAAAGAAACCACATTTCGCGGCTAACTAGGTGAAACGAGACCTACTAGCCACGAGTTCGGAAATCAAAATCCGAAAATCCAGGATCATAGAGCTCGAAAAGTAGGGTGAAATCAAGCTAAAAATCACCGAATTCAGAACTCGGAGTCAACGGATATTCATAAAACCGTTTACGTAAAGAAACCACATTTCGCGGCTAACTAGGTGAAACGAGACCAACTAGCCACGAGTTCTCAAATCAAAATCCGAAATTCCAGGATCGTAGAGCTTGAAAAGTAGTGTGAAATCCAGCTAAAAATCACCGAATTCAGAACTCGGAGTCAACGGATATTCATAAAACCGTTTACGTAAAGAAACCACATTTCGCGGCTAACTAGGTGAAACGAGACCAACTAGCCACGAGTTCTGAAATCAAAATCCGAAAACCCAGGATTGTAGAGCTCGAAAAGTAGTGTGAAATCAAGCTAAAAATCACCGAATTCAGAACTCGGAGTCAACGGATATTTATAAAACCGTTTACATAAAGAAACCACATTTCGCGGCTAACTAGGTGAAACAAGACCTACTAGCCACGAGTTCTGAAATCAAAATCCGAAACGCTAGGATTGTAAAGCTCGAAATGTAGTGTGTAATCAAGCTAAAAATCAACGAATTCAGAACTCGGAGTCAACGGATATTCATAAAATCGTTTACGTAAAGAAACCATATTTCGCGGCTAATTACGTGAAACGAGACCAACTAGCCACGAGTTCTGAAATCAAAATCCGAAACGCCAGGATCGTAGAGCTCGAAAAGTAGTGTGAAATCAAGCTAAAAATCACCGAATTCAGAACTCGGAGTCAACGGATATTCATAAAATTGTTTACGTAAAGAAACCACATTTCGCGGCTAACTAGGTGAAATGAGACCAACTAGCCACGAGTTCTCAAATCAAAATCCGAAATTCCAGGATCGTAGAGCTCGAAAAGTAGTGTGAAATCCAGCTAAAAACCACCGAATTCAGAGCTCGGAGTCAACGGATATTCATAAAACCGTTTACGTAAAGAAACCACATTTCGCGGCTAACTAGGTGAAACGAGACCAACTAGCCACGAGTTCTGAAATCAAAATCCGAAAACCCAGGATTGTAGAACTCGAAAAGTAGTGTGAAATCAAGCTAAAAATCACCGAATTCAGAACTCGGAGTCAACGGATATTCATAAAACCGTTTACGTAAAGAAACCACATTTCGCGGCTAACTAGGTGAAACGAGACCTACTAGCCATGAGTTCTTAAATCAAAATCCAAAACACCAGGATTGTAGAGCTCGAAAAGTATTGTGAAATCAAGCTAAAAATCACCGAATTCAGAACTCGGAGTCAACGGATATTCATAAAACTGTTTACGTAAAGAAACCACATTTCGCGGCTAACTAGGTGAAACGAGACCTACTAGCCACGACTTCTGAAATCAAAATCCGAAACTCAAGGATTATAGAGCTCGAAAACTAGTGTGAAATCAAGCTAAAAATCACCAAAATCAGAACTCGGAGTCAACGGATATTCATAAAACCGTTTACGTAAAGAAACCACATTTCGCGGCTAACTAGGTTAAACGAGACCAACTAGCCACGAGTTCTGAAATCAAAATCCAAAACTCGAGGATCGTAGAGCTCGAAAAGTAGTCTGAAATCAAGCGAAAAATAACCGAATTCAGAACTCGGAGTCAACGGATATTCATAAAACCGTTTACGTAAAGAAACCACATTTCGCGGCTAAATAGGTGAAACGAGACCTACTAGCCACGAGTTCTGAAATCAAAATCCGAAACACCAGGATTGTAGAGCTCGAAAAGTAGTGTGAAATCAAGCTAAAAATCACCGAATTCAGAACTCGGAGTCAACGGATATTCATAAAACAGTTTAGGTAAAGAAATCACATTTCGCGGCCAATTAGTTGAAACGAGACCAACTAGTCACGAGTTCTGAAATTAAAATCCGAAACTCCAGGATCATAGAGCTCGAAAAGAAGTGTGAAATCAAGCTAAAAATCACCGAATTCATAACTCGGAGTCAACGGATATTCATAAAACCGTTTACGTAAAGAAACCACATTTTGCGGCTAACTAGATGAAACGAGACCAACTAGCCACGACTTCTGAAATCAAAATCCGAAACACCAGGATCGTAGAGCTCGAAAAGTAGTGTGAAATCAAGCGAAAAATCACCGAATTCAGAACTCGGAGTCAACGGATATTCATAAAACCGTTTACGAAAAGAAACCACATTTCGCGGCTAACTAGGTGAAACGAGACCTACTAGCCACGAGTTCTGAAATCAAAATCCAAAACACCAGGATTGTAGAGCTCGAAAAGTAGTGTGAAATCAAGCTAAAAATGACCGAATTCAGAACTCGGAGTCAACGGATATTCATAAAACTGTTTACGTAAAGAAACCACATTTCGCGGCTAACTAGGTGAAACGAGACCAACTAGCCACGAGTTCTGATATCAAAATCCGAAACTTCAGGATCATAGAGCTCGAAAAGTAGTGTGAAATCAAGCTAAAAATCACCGAATTCAGAACTCGGAGTCAACTGATATTCATAAAACCGTTTACGTAAAGAAACCACATTTCGCGGCTAACTAGGTGAAACGAGACCTACTAGCCACGAGTTCTGAAATAAAAATCCGAAACTCCAGGATCGTAGAGCTCAAAAAGTAGTGTGAAATCAAGCTAAAAATCACCGAATTCAGAACTCGGAGTCAACGGATATTCATAAAACCGTTTACGTAAAGAAACTACATTTCGCGGCTAACTAGGTGAAACGAGACCAACTAGCCACGAGTTCTAAAATCAAAATCCAAAATTCCAGCATCGTAGAGCTCGAAAAGTAGTGTGAAATCAAGCTAAAAATCACCGAATTCAGAACTCGGAGTCAACGGATATTCATAAAACCGTTTACGTAAAGAAACCACATTTCGCGGCTAACTAGGTGAAACGAGACCTACTAGACACGAGTTCTGAAATTAAAATCCGAAACACCAGGATTGTAGAGCTCGAAAAGTAGTGTGAAATCAAGCTAAAAATCACCGAATTCAGAACATGGAGTCAACGGATATTCGTAAAACTGTTTACGTAAAGAAACCATATTTCGCGGCTAACTAGGTGAAACGAGACCAACTAGCCACGACTTCTGAAATCAAAATCATAAATGCCAGGATCGTAGAGCTCGAAAAGTAGTGTGAAATCAAGCTAAAAATCACCGAATTCAGAACTCGGAGTCAACGGATATTCATAAAACCGTTTACGTAAAGAAACCACATTTCGCGGCTAACTAGGTGAAACGAGACCAACTAGCCACGAGTTCTGAAATCAAAATCAGAAACGCCAGGATCGTAGAGCTCGAAAAGTAGTGTGAAATAAAGCTAAAAATCACCGAATTCAGAACTCGGAGTCAACGGATATTCATAAAACCGTTTACGTAAAGAAACCACATTTCGCGGCTAACTAGGTGAAACGAGACCAACTAGCCACGACTTCTGAAATCAAAATCATAAATGCCAGGATCGTAGAGCTCGAAAAGTAGTGTGAAATCAAGCTAAAAATCATCGAATTCAGAATTTGGAGTCAACGGATATTCATAAAACCGTTTACGTAAAGAAACCACATTTCGCGGCTAAATAGGTGAAACGAGACCTACTAGCCACGAGTTCTGAAATCGAAATCCGAAAACCCAGGATTGTAGAGCTCGAAAAGTAGTGTGAAATCAAGCTAAAAATCACCGAATTCAGAACTCGGAGTCAACGGATATTCATAAAACCGTTTACGTAAAGAAACCACATTTCGCGGCTAAATAGGTGAAACAATACCTACTAGCCACGAGTTCTGAAATCAAAATCCGAAAGACCAAGATTGTAGAGCTCGAAAAGTAGTGTGAAATCAAGCTAAAAATCACCGAATTCAGAACTCGGAGTCAACGGATATTCATAAAACCGTTTACGTAAAGAAACCACATTTCGCGGCTAACTAGGTGAAACGTGACCTACTAGCCACGAGTTCTGAAATAAAAATCCGAAACGCCAGGATCGTAGAGCTCAAAAAGTAGTGTGAAATCAAGCTAAAAATCACCGAATTCAGAACTCGGAGTCAACGGATATTCATAAAACCGTTTACGTAAAGAAACCACATTTCGCGGCTAACTAGGTGAAACGAGACCAACTAGCCACGAGTTCTAAAATCAAAATCCGAAACACCAGGATTTTAGAGCTCGAAAAGTAGTCTGAAATCAAGCTAAAAATCACCGAATTCAGAACTCGGAGTCAACGGATATTCATAAAACAGTTTAGGTAAAGAAACCACATTTCGCGGCTAATTAGGTGAAACGAGACCAACTAGTCACGAGTTCTGAAATTAAAATCCGAAACTCCAGGATCATAGAGCTCGAAAAGAAGTGTGAAATCAAGCTAAAAATCACCGAATTCAGAACTCGGAGTCAACGGATATTCATAAAACCGTTTACGTATAGAAACCACATTTCGCGGCTAACTAGGTGAAACGAGACCAACTAGCCACGACTTCTGAAATCAAAATCCGAAACACCAGGATCGTAGAGCTCGAAAAGTAGTGTGAAATCAAGCGGAAAATCACCGAATTCAGAACTCGGAGTCAACGGATATTCATAAAACCGTTTACGTAAAGAAACCACATTTCGCGACTAACTAGGTGAAACGAGACCTACTAGCCACGAGTTCTGAAATCAAAATTCAAAACACCAGGATTGTAGAGCTCGAAAAGTAGTGTGAAATCAAGCTAAAAATCACCGAATTCAGAACTCGGAGTCAACGGATATTCATAAAACTGTTTACGTAAAGAAACCACATTTCGCGGCTAACTAGGTGAAACGAGACCTACTAGCCACGAGTTCTGAAATCAAAATCCGAAACTCCAGGATCATAGAGCTCGAAAAGTAGTGTGAAATCAAGCTAAAAATCACCGAATTCAGAACTCGGAGTCAACGGATATTCATAAAACCGTTTACGTAAAGAAACCACATTTCGCGGCTAATTAGGTGAAACGAGACCTACTAGCCACGAGTTCTGATATCAAAATCCGAAACTCCAGGATCATATAGCTCGAAAAGTAGTGTGAAATCAAGCTAAAAATCACCGAATTCAGAACTCGGAGTCAACGGATATTCATAAAACCGTTTACGTAAAGAAACCACATTTCGCGGCTAACTAGGTGAAACGAGACCTACTAGACACGAGTTCTGAAATTAAAATCCGAAACACCAGGATCGTAGAGCTCGAAAAGTAGTGTGAAATCAAGCTAAAAATCACCGAATTCAGAACTCGGAGTCAACGGATATTCGTAAAACTGTTTACGTAAAGAAACCATATTTCGCGGCTAACTAGGTGAAACGAGACCAACTAGCCACAAGTTCTGGAATCAAAATCCGAAACTCCAGGATCGTAGAGCTCGAAAAGTAGTGTGAAATTAAGCTAAAAATCACCGAATTCAGAACTCGGAGTCAACGGATATTCATAAAACTGTTTACGTAAAGAAACCACATTTCGCGGCTAACTAGGTGAAATGAGACCTACTAGCCACGACTTCTGAAATCAAAATCCGAAACTCAAGGATTATAGAGCTCGAAAAGTAGTGTGAAATCAAGCTAAAAATCACCAAAATCAGAACTCGGAGTCAACGGATATTCATAAAACCGTTTACGTAAAGAAACCACATTTCGCGGCTAACTAGGTGAAACGAGACCTACTAGCCACGAGTTCTGAAATCAAAATCCAAAACGCGAGGATCGTAGAGCTCGAAAAGTAGTGTGAAATCAAGCGAAAAATCACCGAATTCAGAACTCGGAGTCAACGGATATTCATAAAACCGTTTACGTAAAGAAACCACATTTCGCGGCTAAATAGGTGAAACGAGACCTACTAGCCACGAGTTCTGAAATCAAAATCCGAAACACCAGGATTGTAGAGCTCGAAAAGTAGTGTGAAATCAAGCTAAAAATCACCGAATTCAGAACTCGGAGTCAACGGATATTCATAAAACAGTTTAGGTAAAGAAACCACATTTCGCGGCTAATTAGGTGAAACGAGACCAACTAGTCACGAGTTCTGAAATTAAAATCCGAAACTCCAGGATCATAGAGCTCGAAAAGAAGTGTGAAATCAAGCTAAAAATCACCGAATTCAGAACTCGGAGTCAACGGATATTCATAAAACCGTTTACGTAAAGAAACCACATTTCGCGGCTAACTAGGTGAAACGAGACCAACTAGCCACGACTTCAGAAATCAAAATCTGAAACACCAGGATCGTAGAGCTCGAAAAGTAGTGTGAAATCAAGCTAAAAATCATCGAATTCAGAACTCGGAGTCAACGGATATTCATAAAACTGTTTACGTAAAGAAACCACATTTCGCGGCTAACTAGGTGAAACGAGACCTACTAGCCACGAGTTCTGAAATCAAAATCCGAAACTGCAGGATCATAGGGCTCGAAAAGTAGTGTGAAATCAAGCTAAAAATCACCGAATTCAGAACTCGGAGTCAACGGATATTCATAAAACCGTTTACGTAAAGAAACCACATTTCGCGGCTAACTAGGTGAAACGTGACCTACTAGCCACGAGTTCTGAAATAAAAATCTGAAACGCCAGGATCGTAGAGCTCAAAAAGTAGTGTGAAATCAAGCTAAAAATCACCGAATTCAGAACTCGGAGTCAACGGATATTCATAAAACCGTTTACGTAAAGAAACCACATTTCGCGGCTAACTAGGTGAAACGAGACCAACTAGCCACGAGTTCTAAAATCAAAATCCGAAACACCAGGATTTTAGAGCTCGAAAAGTAGTCTGAAATCAAGCTAAAAATCACCGAATTCAGAACTCGGAGTCAACGGATATTCATAAAACAGTTTAGGTAAAGAAACCACATTTCGCGGCTAATTAGGTGAAACGAGACCAACTAGTCACGAGTTCTGAAATTAAAATCCGAAACTCCAGGATCATAGAGCTCGAAAAGAAGTGTGAAATCAAGCTAAAAATCACCGAATTCAGAACTCGGAGTCAACGGATATTCATAAAACCGTTTACGTATAGAAACCACATTTCGCGGCTAACTAGGTGAAACGAGACCAACTAGCCACGACTTCTGAAATCAAAATCCGAAACACCAGGATCGTAGAGCTCGAAAAGTAGTGTGAAATCAAGCGGAAAATCACCGAATTCAGAACTCGGAGTCAACGGATATTCATAAAACCGTTTACGTAAAGAAACCACATTTCGCGACTAACTAGGTGAAACGAGACCTACTAGCCACGAGTTCTGAAATCAAAATTCAAAACACCAGGATTGTAGAGCTCGAAAAGTAGTGTGAAATCAAGCTAAAAATCACCGAATTTAGAACTCGGAGTCAATGGATATTCATAAAACTGTTTACGTAAAGAAACCACATTTCGCGGCTAACTAGGTGAAACGAGACCTACAAGCCACGAGTTCTGAAATCAAAATCCGAAACTCCAGGATCATAGAGCTCGAAAAGTAGTGTGAAATCAAGCTAAAAATCACCGAATTCAGAACTCGGAGTCAACGGATATTCATAAAACCGTTTACGTAAAGAAACCACATTTCGCGGCTAATTAGGTGAAACGAGACCTACTAGCCACGAGTTCTGATATCAAAATCCGAAACTCCAGGATCATATAGCTCGAAAAGTAGTGTGAAATCAAGCTAAAAATCACCGAATTCAGAACTCGGAGTCAACGGATATTCACAAAACCGTTTACGTAAAGAAACCACATTTCGCGGCTAACTAGGTGAAACGGGACCTACTAGACACGAGTTCTGAAATTAAAATCCGAAACACCAGGATCGTAGAGCTCGAAAAGTAGTGTGAAATCAAGCTAAAAATCACCGAATTCAGAACTCGGAGTCAACGGATATTCGTAAAACTGTTTACGTAAAGAAACCATATTTCGCGGCTAACTAGGTGAAACGAGACCAACTAGCCACAAGTTCTGGAATCAAAATCCGAAACTCCAGGATCGTAGAGCTCGAAAAGTAGTGTGAAATTAAGCTAAAAATCACCGAATTCAGAACTCGGAGTCAACGGATATTCATAAAATTGTTTACGTAAAGAAACCACATTTCGCGGCTAACTAGGTGAAATGAGACCTACTAGCCACGACTTCTGAAATCAAAATCCGAAACTCAAGGATTATAGAGCTCGAAAAGTAGTGTGAAATCAAGCTAAAAATCACCAAAATCAGAACTCGGAGTCAACGGATATTCATAAAACCGTTTACGTAAAGAAACCACATTTCGCGGCTAACTAGGTGAAACGAGACCTACTAGCCACGAGTTCTGAAATCAAAATCCAAAACGCGAGGATCGTAGAGCTCGAAAAGTAGTGTGAAATCAAGCGAAAAATCACCGAATTCAGAACTCGGAGTCAACGGATATTCATAAAACCGTTTACGTAAAGAAACCACATTTCGCGGCTAAATAAGTGAAACGAGACCTACTAGCCACGAGTTCTGAAATCAAAATCCGAAACACCAGGATTGTTGAGCTCGAAAAGTAGTGTGAAATCAAGCTAAAAATCACCGAATTCAGAACTCGGAGTCAACGGATATTCATAAAACAGTTTAGGTAAAGAAACCACATTTCGCGGCTAATTAGGTGAAACGAGACCAACTAGTCACGAGTTCTGAAATTAAAATCCGAAACTCCAGGATCATAGAGCTCGAAAAGAAGTGTGAAATCAAGCTAAAAATCACCGAATTCAGAACTCGGAGTCAACGGATATTCATAAAACCGTTTACGTAAAGAAACCACATTTCGCGGCTAACTAGGTGAAACGAGACCAACTAGCCACGACTTCAGAAATCAAAATCCGAAACACCAGGATCGTAGAGCTCGAAAAGTAGTGTGAAATCAAGCTAAAAATCATCGAATTCAGAACTCGGAGTCAACGGATATTCATAAAACTGTTTACGTAAAGAAACCACATTTCGCGGCTAACTAGGTGAAACGAGACCTACTAGCCACGAGTTCTGAAATCAAAATCCGAAACTGCAGGATCATAGGGCTCGAAAAGTAGTGTGAAATCAAGCTAAAAATCACCGAATTCAGAACTCGGAGTCAACGGATATTCATAAAACCGTTTACGTAAAGAAACCACATTTCGCGGCTAACTAGGTGAAACGTGACCTACTAGCCACGAGTTCTGAAATAAAAATCCGAAATGCCAGGATCGTAGAGCTCAAAAAGTAGTGTGAAATCAAGCTAAAAATCACCGAATTCAGAACTCGGAGTCAACGGATATTCATAAAACCGTTTACGTAAAGAAACCACATTTCGCGGCTAACTAGGTGAAACGAGACCAACTAGCCACGAGTTCTAAAATCAAAATCCAAAATTCCAGCATCGTAGAGCTCGAAAAGTAGTGTGAAATCAAGCTAAAAATCACCGAATTCAGAACTCGGAGTCAATGGATATTCATAAAACCGTTTACGTAAAGAAACCACATTTCGCGGCTAACTAGGTGAAACGAGACCTACTAGACACGAGTTCTGAAATTAAAATCCGAAACACCAGGATTGTAGAGCTCGAAAAGTAGTGTGAAATCAAGCTAAAAATCACCGAATTCAGAACTCGGAGTCAACGGATATTCGTAAAACTGTTTACGTAAAGAAACCATATTTCGCGGCTAACTAGGTGAAACGAGACCAACTAGCCACAAGTTCTTGAATCAAAATCCGAAACTCCAGGATCGTAGAGCTCGAAAAGTAGTGTGAAATTAAGCTAAAAATCACCGAATTCAGAACTCGGAGTCAACGGATATTCATAAAACCGTTTACGTAAAGAAATCACATTTCGCGGCTAACTAGGTGAAACAAGACCAACTAGCCACGAGTTCTGAAATCAAAATCCAAAACACCAGGATTGTAGAGCTCGAAAAGTAGTGTGAAATCAAGCTAAAAATCATCGAATTCAGAACTCGGAGTGAACGGATATTCATAAAACTGTTTACGTAAAGAAACCACATTTCGCGGCTAACTAGGTGAAACGAGACCTACTAGCCACAAGTTCTGAAATCAAAATCCAAAACACCAGGATTGTAGAGCTCGAAAAGTAGTGTGAAATCAAGCTAAAAATCATCGAATTCAGAACTCGGAGTCAACGGATATTCATAAAACTGTTTACGTAAAGAAACCACATTTCGCGGCTAACTAGGTGAAACGAGACCTACTAGCCACGAGTTCTGAAATCAAAATCCGAAACTCCAGGATCATAGGGCTCGAAAAGTAGTGTGAAATCAAGCTAAAAATCACCGAATTCAGAACTCGGAGTCAACGGATATTCATAAAACCGTTTACGTAAAGAAACCACATTTCGCGGCTAACTAGGTGAAACGTGACCTACTAGCCACGAGTTCTGAAATAAAAATCCGAAACGCCAGGATCGTAGAGCTCAAAAAGTAGTGTGAAATCAAGCTAAAAATCACCGAATTCAGAACTCGGAGTCAACGGATATTCATAAAACCGTTTACGTAAAGAAACCACATTTCGCGGCTAACTAGGTGAAACGAGACCAACTAGCCACGAGTTCTAAAATCAAAATCCAAAATTCCAGCATCGTAGAGCTCGAAAAGTAGTGTGAAATCAAGCTAAAAATCACCGAATTCAGAACTCGGAGTCAATGGATATTCATGAAACCGTTTACGTAAAGAAACCACATTTCGCGGCTAACTAGGTGAAACGAGACCTACTAGACACGAGTTCTGAAATTAAAATCCGAAACACCAGGATTGTAGAGCTCGAAAAGTAGTGTGAAATCAAGCTAAAAATCACCGAATTCAGAACTCGGAGTCAACGGATATTCGTAAAACTGTTTACGTAAAGAAACCATATTTCGCGGCTAACTAGGTGAAACGAGACCAACTAGCCACAAGTTCTTGAATCAAAATCCGAAACTCCAGGATCGTAGAGCTCGAAAAGTAGTGTGAAATTAAGCTAAAAATCACCGAATTCAGAACTCGGAGTCAACGGATATTCATAAAACCGTTTACGTAAAGAAATCACATTTCGCGGCTAACTAGGTGAAACGAGACCAACTAGCCACGAGTTCTGAAATCAAAATCCGAAAAACTAGGATCGTAGAGCTCGAAAAGTAGTGTGAAATCAATCTAAAAATCACCGAATTCAGAACTCGGAGTCAACGGATATTCATAAAACCGTTTACGTAAAGAAATCTCATTTCGCGGCTAACTAGGTGAAATGAGACCTACTAGCCACGAGTTTTTAAATCAAAATCCGAAACACCAGGATTGTAGAGCTCGAAAAGTAGTGTGAAATCAAACTAAAAATCACCGAATTCAGAACTCAGAGTCAACGGATATTCATAAAACTGTTTACGTAAAGAAACAACATTTCGCGGCTAACTAGGTGAAACGAGACCAACTAGCCACGAGTTCTTAAATCAAAATCCGAAATTCCAGGATCGTAGAGCTCGAAAAGTAGTGTGAAATCCAGCTAAAAACCACCGAATTCAGAGCTCGGAGTCAACGGATATTCATAAAACCGTTTACGTAAAGAAACCACATTTCGCGGCTAACTAGGTGAAACGAGACCAACTAGCCACGAGTTCTGAAATCAAAATCCGAAAACCCAGGATTGTAGAGCTCGAAAAGTAGTGTGAAATCAAGCTAAAAATCACCGAATTCAGAAATCGGAGTCAACGGATATTCATAAAACCGTTTACGTAAAGAAACCACATTTCGCGGCTAACTAGGTGAAACGAGACCAACTAGCCACGAGTTCTTAAATCAAAATCCAAAACACCAGGATTGTAGAGCTCGAAAAGTATTGTGAAATCAAGCTAAAAATCACCGAATTCAGAACTCGGAGTCAATGGATATTCATAAAACTGTTTACGTAAAGAAACCACATTTCGCGGCTAACTAGGTGAAACGAGACCTACTAGCCACGAGTTCTGAAATCAAAATCCGAAACTCAAGGATCATAGAGCTCGAAAAGTAGTGTGAAATCAAGGTAAAAATCACCAAAATCAGAACTCGGAGTCAACGGATATTCATAAAACCGTTTACGTAAAGAAACCACATTTCGCGGCTAACTAGGTGAAACGAGACCAACTAGCCACGAGTTCTGAAATCAAAATCCAAAATGCGAGGATCGTAGAGCTCGAAAAGTAGTGTGAAATCAAGCGAAAAATAACCGAATTCAGAACTCGGAGTCAACGGATATTCATAAAACCGTTTACGTAAAGAAACCACATTTCGCGGCTAAATAGGTGAAACGAGACCTACTAGCCACGAGTTCTGAAATCAAAATCCGAAACACCAGGATTGTAGAGCTCGAAAAGTAGTGTGAAATCAAGCTAAAAATCACCGAATTCAGAACTCGGAGTCAACGGATATTCATAAAACAGTTTAGGTAAAGAAACCACATTTCGCGGCTAATTAGGTGAAACGAGACCAACTAGTCACGAGTTCTGAAATTAAAATCCGAAACTCCAGGATCATAGAGCTCGAAAAGAAGTGTGAAATCAAGCTAAAAATCACCGAATTCAGAACTCGGAGTCAACGGATATTCATAAAACCGTTTACGTAAAGAAACCACATTTCGCAGCTAACTAGGTGAAACGAGACCAACTAGCCACGACTTCTGAAATCAAAATCCGAAACACCAGGATCGTAGAGCTCGAAAAGTAGTGTGAAATCAAGCGGAAAATCACCGAATTCAGAACTCGGAGTCAACGGATATTCATAAAACCGTTTACGTAAAGAAACCACATTTCGCGGCTAACTAGGTGAAACAAGACCTACTAGCAACGAGTTCTGAAATCAAAATCCAAAACACCAGGATTGTAGAGCTCGAAAAGTAGTGTGAAATCAAGCTAAAAATCACCGAATTCAGAACTCGGAGTCAACGGATATTCATAAAACTGTTTACGTAAAGAAACCACATTTCGCGGCTAACTAGGTGAAACGAGACCTACTAGCCACGAGTTCTGAAATCAAAATCCGAAACTCCAGGATCATAGAGCTCGAAAAGTAGTGTGAAATCAAGCTAAAAATCACCGAATTTAGAACTCGGAGTCAATGGATATTCATAAAACCGTTTACGTAAAGAAACCACATTTCGCGGCTAACTAGGTGAAATGAGACCTACTAGCCACGAGTTCTGAAATAAAAATCCGAAACGCCAGGATCGTAGAGCTCAAAAAGTAGTGTGAAATCAAGCTAAAAATCACCGAATTCAGAACTCGGAGTCAACGGATATTCATAAAACCGTTTACTTAAAGAAACCACATTTCGCGGCTAACTAGGTCAAACGAGACCAACTAGCCACGAGTTCTAAAATCAAAATCCAAAATTCCAGTATCGTAGAGCTCGAAAAGTAGTGTGAAATCAAGCTAAAAATCACCGAATTCAGAACTCGGAGTAAATGGATATTCATATAACCGTTTACGTAAAGAAACCAAATTTCGCGGCTAACTAGGTGAAACGAGACCTACTAGACACGAGTTCTGAAATTAAAATCTGAAACACCAGGATTGTAGAGCTCGAAAAGTAGTGTGAAATCAAGCTAAAAATCACCGAATTCAGAACTCGGAGTCAACGGATATTCGTAAAACTGTTTACGTAAAGAAACCATATTTCGCGGCTAACTAGGTGAAACGAGACCAACTAGCCACCAGTTCTGGAATCAAAATCCGAAAATCCAGGATCGTAGAGCTCGAAAAGTAGTGTGAAATTAAGCTAAAAATCACCGAATTCAGAACTCGGAGTCAACGGATATTCATAAAACCGTTTACGTAAAGAAACCACATTTCGCGGCTAACTAGGTGAAACGAGACCAACTAGCCACGAGTTCTGAAATCAAAATCCGAAACACTAGGATCGTAGAGCTCGAAAAGTAGTGTGAAATCAATCTAAAAATCACCGAATTCAGAACTCGGAGTCAACGGATATTCATAAAACCGTTTACGTAAAGAAACCACATTTCGCGGCTAACTAGGTGAAATGAGACCTACTAGCCACGAGTTTTGAAATCAAAATCCGAAACACCAGGATTGTAGAGCTCCAAAAGTAGTGTGAAATCAAACTAAAAATCACCGAATTCAGAACTCAGAGTCAACGGATATTCATAAAACTGTTTACATAAAGAAACCACATTTCGCGGCTAACTAGGTGAAACGAGACCAACTAGCCACGAGTTCTCAAATCAAAATCCGAAATTCCAGGATCGTAGAGCTCGAAAAGTAGTGTGAAATCCAGCTAAAAACCACCGAATTCAGAGCTCGGAGTCAACGGATATTCATAAAACCGTTTACGTAAAGAAACAACATTTCGCGGCTAACTAGGTGAAACGAGACCAACTAGCCACGAGTTCTGAAATCAAAATCCGAAAACCCAGGATTGTAGAGCTCGAAAAGTAGTGTGAAATCAAGCTAAAAATCACCGAATTCAGAACTCGGAGTCAACGGATATTTATAAAACCGTTTACGTAAAGAAACCACATTTCGCGGCTAACTAGGTGAAACGAGACCTACTAGCCACGAGTTCTTAAATGAAAATCCAAAACACCAGGATTGTAGAGCTCGAAAAGTATTGTGAAATCAAGCTAAAAATCACCGAATTCAGAACTCGGAGTCAACGGATATTCATAAAACTGTTTACGTAAAGAAACCACATTTCGCGGCTAACTAGGTGAAACGAGACCTACTAGCCACGAGTTCTGAAATCAAAATCCGAAACTCAAGGATCATAGAGCTCGAAAAGTAGTGTGAAATCAAGCTAAAAATCACCAAAATCAGAATTCGGAGTCAACGGATATTCATAAAACCGTTTAAGTAAAGAAACCACATTTCGCGGCTAACTAGGTGAAACGAGACCAACTAGCCACGAGTCCTGAAATCAAAATCCGAAACGCGAGGATCGTAGAGCTCGAAAAGTAGTGTGAAATCAAGCGAAAAATAACCGAATTCAGAACTCGGAGTCAACGGATATTCATAAAACCGTTTACGTAAAGAAACCACATTTCGCGGCTAACTAGGTGAAACGAGACCTACTAGCCACGAGTTATGAAATCAAAATCCGAAACACCAGGATTGTAGAGCTCGAAAAGTAGTGTGAAATCAAGCTAAAAATCACCGAATTCAGAACTCGGAGTCAACGGATATTCATAAAACCGTTTACGTAAAGAAACCACATTTCGCGGCTAATTAGTTGAAACGAGACCAACTAGTACGAGTTCTGAAATTAAAATCCAAAACTCCAGGATCATAGACCTCGAAAAGAAGTGTGAAATCAAGCTAAAAATCACCGAATTCAGAACTCGGAGTCAACGGATATTCATAAAACCGTTTACGTAAAGAAACCACATTTCGCGGCTAACTAGGTGAAACGAGACCAACTAGCCACGAGTTCTGAAATCAAAATCCGAAACACCAGGATCGTAGAGCTCGAAAAGTAGTGTGAAATCAAGCGAAAAATCACCGAATTCAGAACTCGGAGTCAACGGATATTCATAAAACCGTTTACGTAAAGAAACCACATTTCGCGGCTAACTAGGTGAAACGAGACCTACTAGCCACGAGTTCTGAAATCAAAATCCAAAATACCAGGATTGTAGAGCTCGAAAAGTAGTGTGAAATAAAGCTAAAAATCACCGAATTCAGAACTCGGAGTCAACGGATATTCATAAAACTGTTTACGTAAAGAAACCACATTTCGCGGCTAACTAGGTGAAACGAGACCTACTAGCCACGAGTTCTGAAATCAAAATCCGAAACTCCAGGATCATAGAGCTCGAAAAGTAGTGTGAAATCAAGCTAAAAATCACCGAATTCTGAACTCGGAGTCAGCGGATATTCACAAAACCGTTTACGTAAAGAAACCACATTTCGCGGCTAACTAGGTGAAACGAGACCTACTAGCCCCGAGTTCTGAAATAAAAATCCGAAACTCGAGGATCGTAGAGCTCGAAAAGTAGTGTGAAATCAAGCGAAAAATAACCAAATTCAGAACTCGTAGTCAACGGATATTCATAAAACCGTTTACGTAAAGAAACCACATTTCGCGGCTAAATAGGTGAAACGAGACCTACTAGCCACGAGTTCTGAAATCAAAATCCGAAACACCAGGATTGTAGAGATCGAAAAGTAGTGTGAAATCAAGCTAAAAATCACCGAATTCAGAACTCGGAGTCAACGGATATTCATAAAACAGTTTAGGTAAAGAAACCACATTTCGCGGCTAATTAGGTGAAACGAGACCAACTAGTCACGAGTTCTGAAATTAAAATCCGAAACTCCAGGATCATAGAGCTCGAAAAGAAGTGTGAAATCAAGCTAAAAATCACCGAATTCAGAACTCGGAGTCAACGGATATTCATAAAACCGTTTACGTAAAGAAACTACATTTCGCGGCTAACTAGGTGAAACGAGACCAACTAGCCACGACTTCTGAAATCAAAATCCGAAACACCAGGATCGTAGAGCTCGAAAAGTAGTGTGAAATCAAGCGAAAAATCACCGAATTCAGAACTCGGAGTCAACGGATATTCATAAAACCGTTTACGTAAAGAAACCACATTTCGCGGCTAACTAGGTGAAACGAGACCTACTAGCCACGAGTTCTGAAATCAAAATCCAAAACACCAGGATTGTAGAGCTCGAAAAGTAGTGTGAAATCAAGCTAAAAATCATCGAATTCAGAACTCGGAGTCATCGGATATTCATAAAACTGTTTACGTAAAGAAACCACATTTCGCGGCTAACTAGGTGAAACGAGACCTACTAGCCACGAGTTCTGAAATCAAAATCCGAAACTCCAGGATCATAGGGCTCGAAAAGTAGTGGGAAATCAAGCTAAAAATCACCGAATTCAGAACTCGGAGTCAACGGATATTCATAAAACCGTTTACGTAAAGAAACCACATTTCGCGGCTAACTAGGTGAAACGTGACCTACTAGCCACGAGTTCTGAAATAAAAATCCGAAACGCCAGGATCGTAGAGCTCAAAAAGTAGTGTGAAATCAAGCTAAAAATCACCGAATTCAGTACTCGGAGTCAACGGATATTCATAAAACCGTTTACGTAAAGAAACCACATTTCGCGGCTAACTAGGTGAAACGAGACCAACTAGCCACGAGTTCTAAAATCAAAATCCAAAATTCCAGCATCGTAGAGCTCGAAAAGTAGTGTGAAATCAAGCTAAAAATCACCGAATTCAGAACTCGGAGTCAATGGATATTCATAAAACCGTTTATGTAAAGAAACCACATTTCGCGGCTAACTAGGTGAAACGAGACCTACTAGACACGAGTTCTGAAATTAAAATCCAAAACACCAGGATTGTAGAGCTCGAAAAGTAGTCTGAAATCAAGCTAAAAATCACCGAATTCAGAACTCGGAGTCAACGGATATTCGTAAAACTGTTTACGTAAAGAAACCATATTTCGCGGCTAACTAGGTGAAACGAGACCAACTAGCCACAAGTTCTGGAATCAAAATCTGAAACTCCAGGATCGTAGAGCTCGAAAAGTAGTGTGAAATTAAGCTAAAAATCACCGAATTCAGAACTCGGAGTCAGCGGATATTCACAAAACCGTTTACGTAAAGAAACCACATTTCGCGGCTAACTAGGTGAAACGAGACCTACTAGCCACGAGTTCTGAAATAAAAATCCGAAACTCGAGGATCGTAGAGCTCGAAAAGTAGTGTGAAATCAAGCGAAAAATAACCAAATTCAGAACTCGGAGTCAACGGATATTCATAAAACCGTTTACGTAAAGAAACCACATTTCGCGGCTAAATAGGTGAAACGAGACCTACTAGCCACGAGTTCTGAAATCAAAATCCGAAACACCAGGATTGTAGAGATCGAAAAGTAGTGTGAAATCAAGCTAAAAATCACCGAATTCAGAACTCGGAGTCAACGGATATTCATAAAACAGTTTAGGTAAAGAAACCACATTTCGCGGCTAATTAGGTGAAACGAGACCAACTAGTCACGAGTTCTGAAATTAAAATCCGAAACTCCAGGATCATAGAGCTCGAAAAGAAGTGTGAAATCAAGCTAAAAATCACCGAATTCAGAACTCGGAGTCAACGGATATTCATAAAACCGTTTACGTAAAGAAACTACATTTCGCGGCTAACTAGGTGAAACGAGACCAACTAGCCACGACTTCTGAAATCAAAATCCGAAACACCAGGATCGTAGAGCTCGAAAAGTAGTGTGAAATCAAGCGAAAAATCACCGAATTCAGAACTCGGAGTCAACGGATATTCATAAAACCGTTTACGTAAAGAAACCACATTTCGCGGCTAACTAGGTGAAACGAGACCTACTAGCCACGAGTTCTGAAATCAAAATCCAAAACACCAGGATTGTAGAGCTCGAAAAGTAGTGTGAAATCAAGCTAAAAATCATCGAATTCAGAACTCGGAGTCATCGGATATTCATAAAACTGTTTACGTAAAGAAACCACATTTCGCGGCTAACTAGGTGAAACGAGACCTACTAGCCACGAGTTCTGAAATCAAAATCCGAAACTCCAGGATCATAGGGCTCAAAAAGTAGTGGGAAATCAAGCTAAAAATCACCGAATTCAGAACTCGGAGTCAACGGATATTCATAAAACCGTTTACGTAAAGAAACCACATTTCGCGGCTAACTAGGTGAAACGTGACCTACTAGCCACGAGTTCTGAAATAAAAATCCGAAACGCCAGGATCGTAGAGCTCAAAAAGTAGTGTGAAATCAAGCTAAAAATCACCGAATTCAGAACTCGGAGTCAACGGATATTCATAAAACCGTTTACGTAAAGAAACCACATTTCGCGGCTAACTAGGTGAAACGAGACCAACTAGCCACGAGTTCTCAAATCAAAATCCAAAATTCCAGCATCGTAGAGCTCGAAAAGTAGTGTGAAATCAAGCTAAAAATCACCGAATTCAGAACTCGGAGTCAATGGATATTCATAAAACCGTTTACGTAAAGAAACCACATTTCGCGGCTAACTAGGTGAAACGAGACCTACTAGACACGAGTTCTGAAATTAAAATCCAAAACACCAGGATTGTAGAGCTCGAAAAGTAGTCTGAAATCAAGCTAAAAATCACCGAATTCAGAACTCGGAGTCAACGGATATTCGTAAAACTGTTTACGTAAAGAAACCATATTTCGCGGCTAACTAGGTGAAACGAGACCAACTAGCCACAAGTTCTGGAATCAAAATCTGAAACTCCAGGATCGTAGAGCTCGAAAAGTAGTGTGAAATTAAGCTAAAAATCACCGAATTCAGAACTCGGAGTCAACGGATATTCATAAAACCGTTTACGTAAAGAAACCACATTTCGCGGCTAACTAGGTGAAACGAGACCTACTAGCCACGAGTTCTGAAATCAAAATCCGAAACTCCAGGATCATAGGGCTCGAAAAGTAGTGGGAAATCAAGCTAAAAATCACCGAATTCAGAACTCGGAGTCAACGGATATTCATAAAACCGTTTACGTAAAGAAACCACATTTCGCGGCTAACTAGGTGAAACGTGACCTACTAGCCACGAGTTCTGAAATAAAAATCCGAAACGCCAGGATCGTAGAGCTCAAAAAGTAGTGTGAAATCAAGCTAAAAATCACCGAATTCACACCTCGGAGTCAACGGATATTCATAAAACCGTTTACGTAAAGAAACCACATTTCGCGGCTAACTAGGTGAAACGAGACCAACTAGCCACGAGTTCTCAAATCAAAATCCAAAATTCCAGCATCGTAGAGCTCGAAAAGTAGTGTGAAATCAAGCTAAAAATCACCGAATTCAGAACTCGGAGTCAATGGATATTCATAAAACCGTTTACGTAAAGAAACCACATTTCGCGGCTAACTAGGTGAAACGAGACCTACTAGACACGAGTTCTGAAATTAAAATCCAAAACACCAGGATTGTAGAGCTCGAAAAGTAGTCTGAAATCAAGCTAAAAATCACCGAATTCAGAACTCGGAGTCAACGGATATTCATAAAACCGTTTACGTAAAGAAACCACATTTCGCGGCTAACTAGGTGAAACGAGACCTACTAGCCACGAGTTCTGAAATCAAAATCCGAAACTCCAGGATCATAGGGCTCGAAAAGTATTGGGAAATCAAGCTAAAAATCACCGAATTCAGAACTCGGAGTCAACGGATATTCATAAAACCGTTTACGTAAAGAAACCACATTTCGCGGCTAACTAGGTGAAACGTGACCTACTAGCCACGAGTTCTGAAATAAAAATCCGAAACGCCAGGATCGTAGAGCTCAAAAAGTAGTGTGAAATCAAGCTAAAAATCACCGAATTCAGAACTCGGAGTCAACGGATATTCATAAAACCGTTTACGTAAAGAAACCACATTTCGCGGCTAACTAGGTGAAACGAGACCAACTAGCCACGAGTTCTCAAATCAAAATCCAAAATTCCAGCATCGTAGAGCTCGAAAAGTAGTGTGAAATCAAGCTAAAAATCACCGAATTCAGAACTCGGAGTCAATGGATATTCATAAAACCGTTTACGTAAAGAAACCACATTTCGCGGCTAACTAGGTGAAACGAGACCTACTAGACACGAGTTCTGAAATTAAAATCCAAAACACCAGGATTGTAGAGCTCGAAAAGTAGTCTGAAATCAAGCTAAAAATCACCGAATTCAGAACTCGGAGTCAACGGATATTCGTAAAACTGTTTACGTAAAGAAACCATATTTCGCGGCTAACTAGGTGAAACGAGACCAACTAGCCACAAGTTCTGGAATCAAAATCTGAAACTCCAGGATCGTAGAGCTCGAAAAGTAGTGTGAAATTAAGCTAAAAATCACCGAATTCAGAACTCGGAGTCAACGGATATTCATAAAACCGTTTACGTAAAGAAACCACATTTCGCGGCTAACTAGGTGAAACGAGACCAACTAGCCACGAGTTCTGAAATCAAAATCCGAAACACTAGGATCGTAGAGCTCGAAAAGTAGTGTGAAATCAATCTAAAAATCACCGAATTCAGAACTCGGAGTCAACGGATATTCATAAAACCGTTTACGTAAAGAAATCACATTTCGCGGCTAACTAGGTGAAATGAGACCTACTAGCCACGAGTTTTGAAATGAAAATCCGAAACACCAGGATTGTAGAGCTCGAAAAGTAGTGTAAAATCAAACTAAAAATCACCGAATTCAGAACTCAGAGTCAACGGATATTCATAAAACTGTTTACGTAAAGAAACCACATTTCGCGGCTAACTAGGTGAAACGAGACCAACTAGCCACGAGTTCTCAAATCAAAATCCGAAATTCCAGGATCGTAGAGCTCGAAAAGTAGTGTGAAATCCAGCTAAAAACCACCGAATTCAGAGCTCGGAGTCAACGGATATTCATAAAACCGTTTACGTAAAGAAACCACATTTCGCGGCTAACTAGCTGAAACGAGACCAACTAGCCACGAGTTCTGAAATCAAAATCCGAAAACCCAGGATTGTAGAGCTCGAAAAGTAGTGTGAAATCAAGCTAAAAATCACCGAATTCAGAAATCGGAGTCAACGGATATTCATAAAACCGTTTACGTAAAGAAACCACATTTCGCGGCTAATTAGGTGAAACGAGACCTACTAGCCACGAGTTCTGATATCAAAATCCGAAACTCCAGGATCATAGAGCTCGAAAAGTAGTGTGAAATCAAGCTAAAAATCACCGAATTCAGAACTCGGAGTCAACGGATATTCATAAAACCGTTTACGTAAAGAAACCACATTTCGCGGCTAACTAGGTGAAACGAGACCTACTAGACACGAGTTCTGAAATTAAAATCTGAAACACCAGGATTGTAGAGCTCGAAAAGTAGTGTGAAATCAAGCTAAAAATCACCGAATTCAGAACTCGGAGTCAACGGATATTCGTAAAACTGTTTACGTAAAGAAACCATATTTCGCGGCTAACTAAGTGAAACGAGACCAACTAGCCACAAGTTCTGGAATCAAAATCCGAAAGTCCAGGATCGTAGAGCTCGAAAAGTAGTGTGAAATTAAGCTAAAAATCACCGAATTCAGAACTCGGAGTCAACGGATATTCATAAAACTGTTTACGTAAAGAAACCACATTTCGCGGCTAACTAGGTGAAACGAGACCTACTAGCCACGACTTCTGAAATCAAAATCCGAAACTCAAGGATTATAGAGCTCGAAAAGTAGTGTGAAATCAAGCTAAAAATCACCAAAATCAGAACTCGGAGTCAACGGATATTCATAAAACCGTTTACGTAAAGAAACCACATTTCGCGGCTAACTAGGTGAAACGAGACCTACTAGCCACGAGTTCTGAAATCAAAATCCAAAACGCGAGGATCGTAGAGCTCTAAAAGTAGTGTGAAATCAAGCGAAAAATAACCGAATTCAGAACTCGGAGTCAACGGATATTCATAAAACCGTTTACGTAAAGAAACCACATTTCGCGGCTAAATAGGTGAAACGAGACCTACTAGCCACGAGTTCTGAAATCAAAATCCGAAACACCAGGACTGTAGAGCTCGAAAAGTAGTGTGAAATCAAGCTAAAAATCACCGAATTCAGAACTCGGAGTCAACGGATATTCATAAAACCGTTTACGTAAAGAAACCACATTTCGCGGCTAACTAGGTGAAACGTGACCTACTAGCCACGAGTTCTGAAATAAAAATCCGAAACGCCAGGATCGTAGAGCTCAAAAAGTAGTGTGAAATCAAGCTAAAAATCACCGAATTCAGAACTCGGAGTCAACGGATATTCATAAAACCGTTTACGTAAAGAAACCACATTTCGCGGCTAACTAGGTGAAACGAGACCAACTAGCCACGAGTTCTAAAATCAAAATCCAAAATTCCAGCATCGTAGAGCTCGAAAAGTAGTGTGAAATCAAGCTAAAAATCACCGAATTCAGAACTCGGAGTCAATGGATATTCATAAAACCGTTTACGTAAAGAAACCACATTTCGCGGCTAACTAGGTGAAACGAGACCTACTAGACACGAGTTCTGAAATTAAAATCCGAAACACCAGGATTGTAGAGCTCAAAAAGTAGTGTGAAATCAAGCAAAAAATCACCGAATTCAGAACTCGGAGTCAACGGATATTCATAAAACTGTTTACGTAAAGAAACCACATTTCGCGGCTAACTAGGTGAAACGAGACCAAGTAGCCACGAGTTCTGAAATCAAAATCCGAAACACTAGGATCGTAGAGCTCGAAAAGTAGTGTGAAATCAATCTAAAAATCACCGAATTCAGAACTCGGAGTCAACGGATATTCATAAAACCGTTTACGTAAAGAAATCACATTTCGCGGCTAACTAGGTGAAATGAGACCTACTAGCCACGAGTTTTGAAATCAAAATCCGAAACACCAGGATTGTAGAGCTCGAAAAGTAGTGTGAAATCAAACTAAAAATCACCGAATTCAGAACTCAGAGTCAACGGATATTCATAAAACTGTTTACGTAAAGAAACCACATTTCGCGGCTAACTAGGTGAAACGAGACCAACTAGCCACGAGTTATCAAATCAAAATCCGAAATTCCAGGATCGTAGAGCTCGAAAAGTAGTGTGAAATCCAGCTAAAAACCACCGAATTCAGAGCTCGGAGTCAACGGATATTCATAAAACCGTTTACGTAAAGAAACCACATTTCGCGGCTAACTAGGTGAAACGAGACCAACTAGCCACGAGTTCTGAAATCAAAATCCGAAAACCCAGGATTGTAGAGCTCGAAAAGTAGTGTGAAATCAAGCTAAAAATCACCGAATTCAGAAATCGGAGTCAACGGATATTCATAAAACCGTTTACGTAAAGAAACCACATTTCGCGGCTAATTAGGTGAAACGAGACCTACTAGCCACGAGTTCTGATATCAAAATCCGAAACTCCAGGATCATAGAGCTCGAAAAGTAGTGTGAAATCAAGCTAAAAATCACCGAATTCAGAACTCGGAGTCAACGGATATTCATAAAACCGTTTACGTAAAGAAACCACATTTCGCGGCTAACTAGGTGAAACGAGACCTACTAGACACGAGTTCTGAAATTAAAATCCGAAACATTACGATTGTAGAGCTCGAAAAGTAGTGTGAAATCAAGCTAAAAATCACCGAATTCAGAACTCGGAGTCAACGGATATTCGTAAAACTGTTTACGTAAAGAAACCATATTTCGCGGCTAACTAGGTGAAACGAGACCAACTAGCCACAAGTTCTGGAATCAAAATCCGAAACTCCAGGATCGTAGAGCTCGAAAAGTAGTGTGAAATTAAGCTAAAAATCACCGAATTCAGAACTCGGAGTCAACGGATATTCATAAAACTGTTTACGTAAAGAAACCACATTTCGCGGCTAACTAGGTGAAACGAGACCTACTAGCCACGACTTCTGAAATCAAAATCCGAAACTCAAGGATTATAGAGCTCGAAAAGTAGTGTGAAATCAAGCTAAAAATCACCAAAATCAGAACTCGGAGTCAACGGATATTCATAAAACCGTTTACGTAAAGAAACCACATTTCGCGGCTAACTAGGTGAAACGAGACCTACTAGCCACGAGTTCTGAAATCAAAATCCAAAACGCGAGGATCGTAGAGCTCGAAAAGTAGTGTGAAATCAAGCGAAAAATAACCGAATTCAGAACTCGGAGTCAACGGATATTCATAAAACCGTTTACGTAAAGAAACCACATTTCGCGGCTAAATAGGTGAAACGAGACCTACTAGCCACGAGTTCTGAAATCAAAATCCGAAACACCAGGATTGTAGAGCTCGAAAAGTAGTGTGAAATCAAGCTAAAAATCACCGAATTCAGAACTCGGAGTCAACGGATATTCATAAAACAGTTTAGGTAAAGAAACCACATTTCGCGGCTAATTAGGTGAAACGAGACCAACTAGTCACGAGTTCTGAAATTAAAATCCGAAACTCCAGGATCATAGAGCTCGAAAAGAAGTGTGAAATCAAGCTAAAAATCACCGAATTCAGAACTCGGAGTCAACGGATATTCATAAAACCGTTTACGTAAAGAAACCACATTTCGCGGCTAACTAGGTGAAACGAGACCAACTAGCCACGACTTCTGAAATCAAAATCCGAAACACCAGGATCGTAGAGCTCGAAAAGTAGTGTGAAATCAAGCGAAAAATCACCGAATTTAGAACTCGGAGTCAACGGATATTCATAAAACCGTTTACGTAAAGAAACCCCATTTCGCGGCTAACTAGGTGAAACGAGACCTACTAGCCACGAGTTCTGAAATCAAAATCCAAAACACCAAGATTGTAGAGCTCGAAAAGTAGTGTGAAATCAAGCTAAAAATCATCGAATTCAGAACTCGGAGTCAACGGATATTCATAAAACTGTTTACGTAAAGAAACCACATTTCGCGGCTAACTAGGTGAAACGAGACCTACTAGCCACGAGTTCTGAAATCAAAATCCGAAACTCCAGGATCATAGGGCTCGAAAAGTAGTGGGAAATCAAGCTAAAAATCACCGAATTCAGAACTCGGAGTCAACGGATATTCATAAAACCGTTTACGTAAAGAAACCACATTTCGCGGCTAACTAGGTGAAACGTGACCTACTAGCCACGAGTTCTGAAATAAAAATCCGAAACGCCAGGATCGTAGAGCTCAAAAAGTAGTGTGAAATCAAGCTAAAAATCACCGAATTCAGAACTCGGAGTCAACGGATATTCATAAAACCGTTTACGTAAAGAAACCACATTTCGCGGCTAACTAGGTGAAACGAGACCAACTAGCCACGAGTTCTAAAATCAAAATCCAAAATTCCAGCATCGTAGAGCTCGAAAAGTAGTGTGAAATCAAGCTAAAAATCACCGAATTCAGAACTCGGAGTCAATGGATATTCATAAAACCGTTTACGTAAAGAAACCACATTTCGCGGCTAACTAGGTGAAACGAGACCTACTAGACACGAGTTCTGAAATCAAAATCCGAAATGCCAGGATTGTAGAGCTCGAGAAGTAGTGTGAAATCAAGCTAAAAATCACCGAATTCAGAACTCGGAGTCAACGGATATTCACAAAACCTTTTACCTAAAGAAACCACATTTTGCGGCTAACAAGGTGAAACGAGACCAACTAGCCACGAGTTCTGAAATTAAAATCCGAAACTCCAGGATCATAGAGCTCGAAAAGAAGTGTGAAATCAAGCTAAAAATCACCGAATTCAGAACTCGGAGTCAACGGATATTCATAAAACCGTTTACGTAAAGAAACCACATTTCGCGGCTAATTAGGTGAAACAAGACCAACTAGCCACGACTTCTGAAATCAAAATCCGAAACACCAGGATCGTAGAGCTCGAAAAGTAGTGTGAAATCAAGCGAAAAATCACCGAATTCAGAACTCGGAGTCAACGGATATTCATAAAACCGTTTACGTAAAGAAACCATATTTCGCGGCTAACTAGGTGAAACGAGACCAACTAGCCACAAGTTCTGGAATCAAAATCCGAAACTCCAGGATCGTAGAGCTCGAAAGGTAGTGTGAAATTAAGCTAAAAATCACCGAATTCAGAACCCGGAGTCAACGGATATTCATAAAACCGTTTACGTAAAGAAATCACATTTCGCGGCTAACTAGGTGAAACGAGACCAACTAGCCACGAGTTCTGAAATCAAAATCCGAAACACTAGGATCGTAGAGCTCGAAAAGTAGTGTGAAATCAATCTAAAAATCACCGAATTCAGAACTCGGAGTCAACGGATATTCATAAAACCGTTTACGTGAAGAAATCACATTTCGCGGCTAACTAGGTGAAATGAGACCTACTAGCCACGAGTTTTGAAATCAAAATCCGAAACACCAGGATTGTAGAGCTCGAAAGGTAGTGTGAAATCAAACTAAAAATCACCGAATTCAGAACTCAGAGTCAACGGATATTCATAAAACTGTTTACGTAAAGAAACCACATTTCGCGGCTAACTAGGTGAAACGAGACCAACTAGCCACGACTTCTCAAATCAAAATCCGAAATTCCAGGATCTTAGAGCTCGAAAAGTAGTGTGAAATCCAGCTAAAAACCACCGAATTCAGAGCTCGGAGTCAACGGATATTCATAAAACCGTTTACGTAAAGAAACCACATTTCGCGGCTAACTAGGTGAAACGAGACCAACTAGCCACGAGTTCTGAAATCAAAATCCGAAAACCCAGGATTGTAGAGCTCGAAAAGTAGTGTGAAATCAAGCTAAAAATCACCGAATTCAGAAATCGGAGTCAACGGATATTCATAAAACCGTTTACGTAAAGAAACCACATTTCGCGGCTAACTAGGTGAAACGAGACCTACTAGCCACGAGTTCTTAAATCAAAATCCAAAACACCAGGATTGTAGAGCTCGAAAAGTATTGTGAAATCAAGCTAAAAATCACCGAATTCAGAACTCGGAGTCAACGGATATTCATAAAACTGTTTACGTAAAGAAACCACATTTCGCGGCTAACTAGGTGAAACGAGACCTACTAGCCACGAGTTCTGAAATCAAAAACAGAAAATTAAAGATTGTAGAGCTCGAAAAGTAGTGTGAAATCAACCTAAAAATCACCGAATTCAGAACTCGGAGTCAAGGGATATTCATAAAATCGCTTACGTAAAGAAACCACATTTCGAGACTAACTAGGTGAAACGAGAACTACTAGCCACGAGTTCTGAAATCAAAATCCAAAATGCCAGGATTGTAGAGCTCGAAAAGTAGTGTGAAATCAAGCTAAAAATCACCGAATTCAGAACTCGGAGTCAATAGATACTCATAAAACCGTTTACGAAAGGAAACCACATTTCGCGGCTAACTAGGTGAAACGAGACCTACTAGCAACGAGTTCTGAAATCAAAATCCGAAATGCCAGGATTGTAGAGCTCGAGAAGTAGTGTGAAATCAAGCTAAAAATCACCGAATTCAGAACTCGGAGTCAACGGATATTCATAAAACCTTTTACCTAAAGAAACCACATTTTGCGGCTAACTAGGTGAAACGAGACCAACTAGCCACGAGTTCTGAAATTAAAATCCGAAACTCCAGGATCATAGAGCTCGAAAAGAAGTGTGAAATCAAGCTAAAAATCACCGAATTCAGAACTCGGAGTCAACGGATATTCATAAAACCGTTTACGTAAAGAAACCACATTTCGCGGCTAACTAGGTGAAACGAGACCAACTAGCCACGACTTCTGAAATCAAAATCCGAAACACCAGGATCGTAGAGCTCGAAAAGTAGTGTGAAATCAAGCGAAAAATCACCGAATTCAGAACTCGGAGTCAACGGATATTCATAAAACCGTTTACGTAAAGAAACCACATTTCGTGGCTAACTAGGTGAAACGAGACCTACTAGCCACGAGTTCTGAAATCAAAATCCAAAACACCAGGATTGTAGAGCTCGAAAATTAGTGTGAAATCAAGCTAAAAATCACCGAATTCAGAACTCGGAGTCAACGGATATTCATAAAACTGTTTACGTAAAGAAACCACATTTCGCGGCTAACTAGGTGAAACGAGACCTACTAGCCACGAGTTCTGAAATCAAAATCCGAAACTCCAGGATCATAGAGCTCGAAAAGTAGTGTGAAATCAAGCTAAAAATCACCGAATTCAGAACTCGGAGTCAACGGATATTCATAAAACCGTTTACGTAAAGAAACCACATTTCGCGGCTAACTAGGTGAAACGAGACCTACTAGCCACGAGTTCTGAAATAAAAATCCAAAACGCCAGGATCGTAGAGCTCAAAAAGTAGTGTGAAATCAAGCTAAAAATCACCGAATTCAGAACTCGGAGTCAACGGATATTCATAAAACTGTTTACTTAAAGAAACCACATTTCGCGGCTAACTAGGTGAAACGAGACCAACTAGCCACGAGTTCTAAAATCAAAATCCAAAATTCCAGCATCGTAGACCTCGAAAAGTAGTGTGAAATCAAGCTAATAATCACCGAATTCAGAACTCGGAGTAAATGGATATTCATAAAACCGTTTACGTAAAGAAACCACATTTCGCGGCTAACTAGGTGAAACGAGACCTACTAGACACGAGTTCTGAAATTAAAATCTGAAACACCAGGATTGTAGAGCTCGAAAAGTAGTGTGAAATCAAGCTAAAAATTACCGAATTCAGAACTCGGAGTCAACGGATATTCGTAAAACTGTTTACGTAAAGAAACCATATTTCGCGGCTAACTAGGTGAAACGAGACCAACTAGCCACAAGTTCTGGAATCAAAATCCGAAACTCCAGGATCGTAGAGCTCGAAAAGTAGTGTGAAATTAAGCTAAAAATCACCGAATTCAGAACTCGGAGTCAACGGATATTCATAAAACCGTTTACGTAAAGAAACCACATTTCGCGGCTAACTTGGTGAAACGAGACCAACTAGCCACGAGTTCTGAAATCAAAATCCGAAACACTAGGATCGTAGAGCTCGAAAAGTAGTGTGAAATCAATCTAAAAATCACCGAATTCAGAACTCGGAGTCAACGGATATTCATAAAACCGTTTACGTAAAGAAACCACATTTCGCGGCTAATTAGGTGAAATGAGACCTACTAGCCACGAGTTTTGAAATCAAAATCCGAAACACCAGGATTGTAGAGCTCGAAAAGTAGTGTGAAATCAAACTAAAAATCACCGAATTCAGAACTCAGAGTCAACGGATATTCATAAAACTGTTTACATAAAGAAACCACATTTCGCGGCTAACTAGGTGAAACGAGACCAACTAGCCACGAGTTCTCAAATCAAAATCCGAAATTCCAGGATCGTAGAGCTCGAAAAGTAGTGTGAAATCCAGCTAAAAACCACCGAATTCAGAGCTCGGAGTCAACGGATATTCATAAAACCGTTTACGTAAAGAAACCACATTTCGCGGCTAACTAGGTGAAACGAGACCAACTATCCACGAGTTCTGAAATCAAAATCCGAAAACCCAGGATTGTAGAGCTCGAAAAGTAGTGTGAAATCAAGCTAAAAATCACCGAATTCAGAACTCGGAGTCAACGGATATTCATAAAACCGTTTACGTAAAGAAACCACATTTCGCGGCTAACTAGGTGAAACGAGACCTACTAGCCACGAGTTCTTAAATGAAAATCCAAAACACCAGGATTGTAGAGCTCGAAAAGTATTGTGAAATCAAGCTAAAAATCACCGAATTCAGAACTCGGAGTCAACGGATATTCATAAAACTGTTTACGTAAAGAAACCACATTTCGCGGCTAACTAGGTGAAACGAGACCTACTAGCCACGAGTTCTGAAATCAAAATCCGAAACTCAAGGATCATAGAGCTCGAAAAGTAGTGTGAAATCAAGCTAAAAATCACCAAAATCAGAACTCGGAGTCAACGGATATTCATAAAACCGTTTACGTAAAGAAACCACATTTCGCGGCTAACTAGGTGAAACGAGACCAACTAGCCACGAGTTCTGAAATCAAAATCCGAAATGCGAGGATCGTAGAGCTCGAAAAGTAGTGTGAAATCAAGCGAAAAATAACCGAATTCAGAACTCGGAGTCAACGGATATTCATAAAACCGTTTACGTAAAGAAACCACATTTCGCGGCTAACTAGGTGAAACGAGACCTACTAGCCACGAGTTATGAAATCAAAATCCGAAACACCAGGATTGTAGAGCTCGAAAAGTAGTGTGAAATCAAGCTAAAAATCACCGAATTCAGAACTCGGAGTCAACGGATATTCATAAAACCGTTTACGTAAAGAAACCACATTTCGCGGCTAATTAGTTGAAACGAGACCAACTAGTTACGAGTTCTGAAATTAAAATCCGAAACTCCAGGATCATAGAGCTCGAAAAGAAGTGTGAAATCAAGCTAAAAATCACCGAATTCAGAACTCGGAGTCAACGGATATTCATAAAACCGTTTACGTAAAGAAACCACATTTCGCGGCTAACTAGGTGAAACGAGACCTACTAGCCACGAGTTCTGAAATCAAAATCCAAAATACCAGGATTGTAGAGCTCGAAAAGTAGTGTGAAATAAAGCTAAAAATCACCGAATTCAGAACTCGGAGTCAACAGATATTCATAAAACTGTTTACGTAAAGAAACCACATTTCGCGGCTAACTAGGTGAAACGAGACCTACTAGCCACGAGTTCTGAAATCAAAATCCGAAACTCCAGGATCATAGAGCTCGAAAAGTAGTGTGAAATCAAGCTAAAAATCACCGAATTCTGAACTCGGAGTCAACGGATATTCACAAAACCGTTTACGTAAAGAAACCACATTTCGCGGCTAACTAGGTGAAACGAGACCTACTAGCCACGAGTTCTGAAATAAAAATCCGAAATGCCAGGATCGTAGAGCTCAAAAAGTAGTGTGAAATCAAGCTAAAAATCACCGAATTCAGAACTCGGAGTCAACGGATATTCATAAAACCGTTTACGTAAAGAAACCACATTTCGCGGCTAACTAGGTGAAACGAGACCAACTAACCACGAGATCTAAAATCAAAATCCGAAATTCCAGCATCGTAGAGCTCGAAAAGTAGTGTGAAATCAAGCTAAAAATCACCGAATTCAGAACTCGGAGTCAACGGATATTCATAAAACCGTTTACGTAAAGAAACCACATTTCGCGGCTAACTAGGTGAAACGAGACCTACTAGACACGAGTTCTGAAATTAAAATCCGAAACACCAGGATTGTAGAGCTCGAAAAGTAGTGTGAAATCAAGCTAAAAATCACCGAATTCAGAACTCGGAGTCAACGAATATTCGTAAAACTGTTTACGTAAAGAAACCATATTTCGCGGCTAACTAGGTGAAACGAGACCAACTAGCCACAAGTTCTGGAATCAAAATCCGAAACTCCAGGATCGTAGAGCTCGAAAAGTAGTGTGAAATTAAGCTAAAAATCACCGAATTCAGAACTCGGAGTCAACGGATATTCATAAAACCGTTTACGTAAAGAAACCACATTTCGCGGCTAACTAGGTGAAACGAGACCAACTAGCCACGAGTTCTGAAATCAAAATCCGAAACACCAGGATCGTAGAGCTCAAAAAGTAGAGTGAAATCAAGCGAAAAATCACCGAATTCAGAACTCGGAGTCAACGGATATTCATAAAACTGTTTACGTAAAGAAACCACATTTCGCGGCTAACTAGGTGAAACGAGACCAACTAGCAACGAGTTCTGAAATCAAAATCCGAAAACCCAGGATTGTAGAGCTCGAAAAGTAGTGTGAAATCAAGCTAAAAATCACCGAATTCAGAACTCGGAGTGAACGGATATTCATAAAACCGTTTACATAAAGAAACCACATTTCGCGGCTAACTAGGTGAAACGAGACCTACTAGCCACGAGTTTTGAAATAAAAATCCGAAACACCAGGATTGTAGAGCTCGAAAAGTAGTGTGAAATCAAACTAAAAATCACCGAATTCAGAACTCGGAGTCAACGGATATTCATAAAACCGTTTACGTAAAGAAACCACATTTCGCGGCTAACTAGGTGAAACGAGACCAACTAGCCACAAGTTCTGAAATCAAAATCCGAAACAACAGGATCGCAGAGCTCGAAAAGTAGAGTGAAATCCACCGAAAAATCACCGAATTCAGAACTCGGAGTCAACGGATATTCATAAAACTGTTTACGTAAAGAAACCACATTTCGCGGCTAACTAGGTGAAACGAGACCAACTAGCCA
Organism: Euonymus europaeus; assembly: GCA_963580455.1. Classification (NCBI taxonomy): domain Eukaryota; kingdom Viridiplantae; phylum Streptophyta; class Magnoliopsida; order Celastrales; family Celastraceae; genus Euonymus; species Euonymus europaeus. The sequence continues at coordinate 168,733 of OY756972.1, forward strand.
CGAGTTCTGAAATCAAAATCCGAAAACACAGGATTGTAGAGCTCGAAAAGTAGTGTGAAATCAAGCTAAAAATCACCGAATTCAGAACTCGGACTCAACGGATATTCATAAAACCGTTTACATAAAGAAACCACATTTCGCGGCTAACTAGGTGAAACGAGACCTACTAGCCACGAGTTTTGAAATAAAAATCCGAAACGCCAGGATTGTAGAGCTCGAAAAGTAGTGTGAAAGCAAGCTAAAAATCACCGAATTCAGAACTCGGAGTCAACGGATATTCACAAAACTGTTTACGTAAAGAAACCACATTTCGCGGCTAACTAGGTGAAACGAGACCAACTAGCCACGAGTTCTGAAATCAAAATCCGAAAACACAGGATTGTAGAGCTCGAAAAGTAGTGTGAAATCAAGCTAAAAATCACCGAATTCAGAACTCGGACTCAACGGATATTCATAAAACCGTTTACATAAAGAAACCACATTTCGCGGCTAACTAGGTGAAACGAGACCTACTAGCCACGAGTTTTGAAATAAAAATCCGAAACACCAGGATTGTAGAGCTCGAAAAGTAGTGTGAAAGCAAGCTAAAAATCACCGAATTCAGAACTCGGAGTCAACGGATATTCATAAAACTGTTTACGTAAAGAAACCACATTTCGCGGCTAATTAGGTGAAACGAGACCAACTAGTCACGAGTTCTGAAATTAAAATCCGAAACACCAGGATCATAGAGCTCGAAAAGAAGTGTGAAATCAAGCTAAAATCACCGAATTCAGAACTCGGATTCAACGGATATTCATAAAACCGTTTACGTAAAGAAACCGCATTTCGCGGCTAACTAGGTGAAACGAGACCAACTAGCCACGAGTTCTGAAATCAAAATCCGAAACACCAGGATCGTAGAGCTCGAAAAGTAGTGTGAAATCAAGCGAAAAATCAACGAATTCAGAACTCGGAGTCAACGGATATTCATAAAACCGTTTACATAAAGAAACCACATTTCGCGGCTAACTAGGTGAAACGAGACCAACTAGCCACGAGTTCTGAAATCAAAATCCGAAACACTAGGATCGTAGAGCTCGAAAAGTAGTGTGAAATCAAGCTAAAAATCACCGAATTCATAACTCGGAGTCAACGGATATTCATAAAACCGTTTACGTAAAGAAACCACAATTCGCGGCTAACTAGGTGAAATGTGACCTACTAGCCACGAGTTTTGAAATCAAAATCCGAAACACCAGGATTGTAGAGCTCGAAAGGTAGTGTGAAATCAAGCTAAAAATCACCGAATTCAGAACTTGGAGTCAGTGGATATTTATAAAACCGTTTACGTAAAGAAACCACATTTCGCGGCTAACTAGGTGAAACGAGACCAACTAGCCACGAGTTCTCAAATCAAAATCCGAAATTCCAGGATCGTAGAGCTCGAAAAGTAGTGTGAAATCCAGCTAAAAATCTTCGAATTCAGAGCTCGGAGTCAACGGATATTCATCAAACCTTTTACGTAAAGAAACCACATTTCGCGGCTAACCAGGTGAAACGAGACCAACTAGCCACGAGTTCTGAAATCAAAATCCGAAAACCCAGGATTGTAGAGCTCGAAAAGTAGTGTGAAATCAAGCTAAAAATCACCGAATTCAGAACTCGGAGTCAGCGGATATTTATAAAACCGTTTACGTAAAGAAACCACATTTCGCGGCTAACTAGGTGAAACTAGACCTACTAGCCACAAGTTCTGAAATCAAAATCCGAAAACACAAGATTGTAGAGCTCAAATTGTAGTGTGTAATCAAGCTAAAAATCACCGAATTCAGAACTCGGAGTCAACGGATATTCATAAAACCGTTTACGTAAAGAAACCATATTTCGCGGCTAACTAGGTGAAACGAGACCAACTAGCCACGAGTTCTGAAATCAAAATCAGAAACGCCAGGATCGTAGAGCTCGAAAAGTAGTGTGAAATCAAGCTAAAAATCACCGAAGTCAGAACTCGGAGTCAACGGATATTCATAAAACCGTTTACGTAAAGAAACCACATTTCGCGGCTAACTAGGTGAAACGAGACCAACTAGCCACGAGTTCTGAAATCAAAATCCGAAAACACAGGATTGTAGAGCTCGAAAAGTAGTGTGAAATCAAGCTAAAAATCACCGAATTCAGAACTCGGACTCAACGGATATTCATAAAACCGTTTACATAAAGAAACCACATTTCGCGGCTAACTAGGTGAAACGAGACCTACTAGCCACGAGTTTTGAAATAAAAATCCGAAACACCAGGATTGTAGAGCTCGAAAAGTAGTGTGAAAGCAAGCTAAAAATCACCGAATTCAGAACTCGGAGTCAACGGATATTCATAAAACTGTTTACGTAAAGAAACCACATTTCGCGGCTAATTAGGTGAAACGAGACCAACTAGTCACGAGTTCTGAAATTAAAATCCGAAACACCAGGATCATAGAGCTCGAAAAGAAGTGTGAAATCAAGCTAAAATCACCGAATTCAGAACTCGGATTCAACGGATATTCATAAAACCGTTTACGTAAAGAAACCGCATTTCGCGGCTAACTAGGTGAAACGAGACCAACTAGCCACGAGTTCTGAAATCAAAATCCGAAACACCAGGATCGTAGAGCTCGAAAAGTAGTGTGAAATCAAGCGAAAAATCAACGAATTCAGAACTCGGAGTCAACGGATATTCATAAAACCGTTTACATAAAGAAACCACATTTCGCGGCTAACTAGGTGAAACGAGACCAACTAGCCACGAGTTCTGAAATCAAAATCCGAAACACTAGGATCGTAGAGCTCGAAAAGTAGTGTGAAATCAAGCTAAAAATCACCGAATTCATAACTCGGAGTCAACGGATATTCATAAAACCGTTTACGTAAAGAAACCACAATTCGCGGCTAACTAGGTGAAATGTGACCTACTAGCCACGAGTTTTGAAATCAAAATCCGAAACACCAGGATTGTAGAGCTCGAAAGGTAGTGTGAAATCAAGCTAAAAATCACCGAATTCAGAACTTGGAGTCAGTGGATATTTATAAAACCGTTTACGTAAAGAAACCACATTTCGCGGCTAACTAGGTGAAACGAGACCAACTAGCCACGAGTTCTCAAATCAAAATCCGAAATTCCAGGATCGTAGAGCTCGAAAAGTAGTGTGAAATCCAGCTAAAAATCTTCGAATTCAGAGCTCGGAGTCAACGGATATTCATCAAACCTTTTACGTAAAGAAACCACATTTCGCGGCTAACCAGGTGAAACGAGACCAACTAGCCACGAGTTCTGAAATCAAAATCCGAAAACCCAGGATTGTAGAGCTCGAAAAGTAGTGTGAAATCAAGCTAAAAATCACCGAATTCAGAACTCGGAGTCAGCGGATATTTATAAAACCGTTTACGTAAAGAAACCACATTTCGCGGCTAACTAGGTGAAACTAGACCTACTAGCCACAAGTTCTGAAATCAAAATCCGAAAACACAAGATTGTAGAGCTCAAATTGTAGTGTGTAATCAAGCTAAAAATCACCGAATTCAGAACTCGGAGTCAACGGATATTCATAAAACCGTTTACGTAAAGAAACCATATTTCGCGGCTAACTAGGTGAAACGAGACCAACTAGCCACGAGTTCTGAAATCAAAATCAGAAACGCCAGGATCGTAGAGCTCGAAAAGTAGTGTGAAATCAAGCTAAAAATCACCGAAGTCAGAACTCGGAGTCAACGGATATTCATAAAACCGTTTACGTAAAGAAACCACATTTCGCGGCTAACTAGGTGAAACGAGACCTACTAGCCACGAGTTCTGAAATCAAAATCCAAAATACCAGGATTGTAGAGCTCGAAAAGTAGTGTGAAATCAAGCTAAAAATCACCGAATTCAGAACTCGGAGTCAATGGATATTCATAAAACCGTTTACGTAAAGAAACCACATTTCGCGGCTAACTAGGTGAAATGAGACCTACTAGCCACGAGTTCTGGAATTAAAATCCGAAACTCCAGGATCGTAGAGCTCGAAAAGTAGTGTGAAATCAAGCTAAAAATCACCGAATTCAGAACTCGGAGTCAACGGATATTCATAAAACCGTTTACGTAAAGAAACCATATTTCGCGGCTAACTAGGTGAAACGAGACCAACTAGCCACGAGTTCTGAAATCAAAATCCGAAAACACAGGATCGTAGAGCTCGAAAAGTAGTGTGAAATCAAGCTAAAAATCACCGAATTCAGAACTCGGAGTCAACGGATATTCATAAAACTGTTTACGTAAAGAAACCACATTTCGCGGCTAACTAGGTGAAACGAGACCTACTAGCCACAAGTTCCAAAATCAAAATCCGAAAAGCTAGGATAGTAGAGCTCGAAAAGTAGTGTGTAATCAAGGAAAAAATCACCGAATTCAGAACTCGGAGTCAACGGATATTCATAAAACCGTTTACGTAAAGAAACCACATTTCGCGGCTAAATAGGTGAATCGAGACCTACTAGCCACGAGTTCTGAAATCAAAATCCGAAATGCCAAGATTGTAGAGCTCGAAAAGTAGTGTGAAATCAAGCTAAAAATCACCGAATTCAGAACAAGGAGTCAACGGATATTCATAAAACCGTTTTTGTAAAGTAACCACATTTCGCGGCTAACTAGGTGAAACGAGACCTACTAGCGACGAGTTCCGAAATCAAAATCCGAAACCTCGGGATTGTAGAGCTCGAAAAGTAGTGTGAAATCAAGCTAAAAATCACCGAATTCAGAACTCGGAGTCAACGGATATTCATAAAACTGTTTACGTAAAGAAACCACATTTCGCGGCTAACTAGATGAAACGAGACCTAGTAGCCACGAGTTCTGAAATCGAAAACCGAAAACCCAAGATTGTAGAGCTCGAAAAGTAGTGTGAAATCAAGCTAAAAATCATCGAATTCAGAACTCGGAGTCAACGGATATTCATAAAACCGTCTACGTAAAGAAACCACATTTCGCGGCTAACTAGGTGAAACGAGACCAGCTAGCCACGAGTTCTGAAATAAAAATCCGAAAACACAGGATTGTAGAGCTCGAAAAGTAGTGTGAAATCAAGCTAAAAATCACGGAATTCAGAACTCGGAGTCAACGGATATTCATAAAACCGTTTACGTAAAGAAACCACATTTCGCGGCTAACTAGGTGAAACGAGACCTACAAGCCACGAGTTCTGAAATCAAAATCCGAAATGCTAGGATAGTAGAGCTCGAAAAGTAGTGTGTAATCAAGCAAAAAATCACCGAATTCAGAACTCGTAGTCAACGGATATTCACAAAACCGTTTACGTAAAGAAACCATATTTCGCGGCTAAATAGGTGAATCAAGACCTACTAGCCACGAGTTCTGAAATCAAAATCCGATATGCCAGGATTGTAGAGCTCGAAAAGTAGTGTGAAATCAAGCTAAAAATCACCGAATTCAGAACTCGGAGTCAACGGATATTCATAAAATTGTTTACGTAAAGAAACCACATTTCGCGGCTAACTAGGTGAAACGACACCTACTAGACACAAGTTCTGAAATCAAAATCCGAAACACCAGGATTGTAGAGCTCGAAAAGTAGTGCGAAATCAAGCTAAAAATCACTGAATTCAGAACTCGGAGTCAACGGATATTCATAAAACCGTTTACGTAAAGAAAACACATTTCGCGGCTAACTAGGTGAAACGAGACCTACTAGCCACGAGTTCTGAAATCAAAATCCGAAACAACAGGATTGTAGAGCTCGAAAAGTAGTGTGAAATCAAGCTAAAAATCAACGAATTCAGAACTCGGAGTCAACGGATATTCATAAAACGGTTTACGTAAAGAAACCAAATTTCGCGGCTAACTAGATGAAACGAGACCTAGTAGCCACAAGTTCTGAAATAGAAAACCGAAAACACAAGATTGTAGAGCTCGAAAAGTAGTGTGAAATCAAGCTAAAAATCACCGAATTCAGAACTCGGAGTCAACGGATATTCATAAAACCGTTTACGTAAAGAAACCACATTTCGCGGCTAACTAGATGAAACAAGACCTACTAGCCACGAGTTCTGAAATCAAAATTCGAAACGCTAGGATAGTATAGCTCGAAAAGTAGTGTGTAATCAAGCAAAAAATCACCGAATTCAGAACTCGGAGTCAACGGATATTCACAAAACCGTTTACGTAAAGAAACCACATTTCGCGGCTAAATAGGTGAATCGAGACCTACTAGCCACGAGTTCTAAAATCAAAATCCGAAAAGCCAAGATTGTAGAGCTCGAAAAGTAGTGTGAAATCAAGCTAAAAATCACCGAATTCAGAACTCGGAGTCAACGGATATTCATAAAACCGTTTACGTAAAGAAACCACATTTCGCGGCTAACTAGGTGAAACGAGACCTACTAGCCACGAGTTCTGAAATCGAAATCCGAAACACCAGGATTGTAGAGCTCGAAAAGTAGTGTGAAATCAAGCTAAAAATCAACGAATTCAGAACTCGGAGTCAACGGATATTCATAAAACTGTTTACGTAAAGAAACCACATTTCGCGGCTAACTAGATGAAACGAGACCTAGTAGCCACGAGTTCTGAAATCAAAATCCGAAAAGCCAAGATTGTAGAGCTCGAAAAGTAGTGTGAAATCAAGCTAAAAATCACCGAATTCAGAACTCGGAGTCAACGGATATTCATAAAACTGTTTACGTAAAGAAACCACATTTCGCGGCTAACTAGATGAAACGAGACCTAGTAGCCACGAGTTCTGAAATCGAAAACCGAAAACCCAAGATTGTAGAGCTCGAAAAGTAGTGTGAAATCAAGCTAAAAATCATCGAATTCAGAACTCGGAGTCAACGGATATTCATAAAACCGTTTACGTAAAGAAACCACATTTCGCGGCTAACTAGATGAAACAAGACCTACTAGCCACGAGTTCTGAAATCAAAATTCGAAACGCTAGGATAGTATAGCTCGAAAAGTAGTGTGTAATCAAGCAAAAAATCACCGAATTCAGAACTCGGAGTCAACGGATATTCACAAAACCGTTTACGTAAAGAAACCACATTTCGCGGCTAAATAGGTGAATCGAGACCTACTAGCCACGAGTTCTAAAATCAAAATCCGAAAAGCCAAGATTGTAGAGCTCGAAAAGTAGTGTGAAATCAAGCTAAAAATCACCGAATTCAGAACTCGGAGTCAACGGATATTCATAAAACCGTTTACGTAAAGAAACCACATTTCGCGGCTAACTAGGTGAAACGAGACCTACTAGCCACGAGTTCTGAAATCGAAATCCGAAACACCAGGATTGTAGAGCTCGAAAAGTAGTGTGAAATCAAGCTAAAAATCAACGAATTCAGAACTCGGAGTCAACGGATATTCATAAAACTGTTTACGTAAAGAAACCACATTTCGCGGCTAACTAGGTGAAACGAGACCTACTAGCCACAAGTTCCAAAATCAAAATCCGAAAAGCTAGGATAGTAGAGCTCAAAAAGTAGTGTGTAATCAAGGAAAAAATCACCGAATTCAGAACTCGGAGTCAACGGATATTCATAAAACCGTTTACGTAAAGAAACCACATTTCGCGGCTAAATAGGTGAATCGAGACCTACTAGCCACGAGTTCTGAAATCAAAATCCGAAATGCCAAGATTGTAGAGCTCGAAAAGTAGTGTGAAATCAAGCTAAAAATCACCGAATTCAGAACAAGGAGTCAACGGATATTCATAAAACCGTTTTTGTAAAGTAACCACATTTCGCGGCTAACTAGGTGAAACGAGACCTACTAGCGACGAGTTCCGAAATCAAAATCCGAAACATCGGGATTGTAGAGCTCGAAAAGTAGTGTGAAATCAAGCTAAAAATCACCGAATTCAGAACTCGGAGTCAACGGATATTCATAAAACTGTTTACGTAAAGAAACCACATTTCGCGGCTAACTAGATGAAACGAGACCTAGTAGCCACGAGTTCTGAAATCGAAAACCGAAAACCCAAGATTGTAGAGCTCGAAAAGTAGTGTGAAATCAAGCTAAAAATCATCGAATTCAGAACTCGGAGTCAACGGATATTCATAAAACCGTCTACGTAAAGAAACCACATTTCGCGGCTAACTAGGTGAAACGAGACCAGCTAGCCACGAGTTCTGAAATAAAAATCCGAAAACACAGGATTGTAGAGCTCGAAAAGTAGTGTGAAATCAAGCTAAAAATCACGGAATTCAGAACTCGGAGTCAACGGATATTCATAAAACCGTTTACGTAAAGAAACCACATTTCGCGGCTAACTAGGTGAAACGAGACCTACAAGCCACGAGTTCTGAAATCAAAATCCGAAATGCTAGGATAGTAGAGCTCGAAAAGTAGTGTGTAATCAAGCAAAAAATCACCGAATTCAGAACTCGTAGTCAACGGATATTCACAAAACCGTTTACGTAAAGAAACCATATTTCGCGGCTAAATAGGTGAATCAAGACCTACTAGCCACGAGTTCTGAAATCAAAATCCGATATGCTAGGATTGTAGAGCTCGAAAAGTAGTGTGAAATCAAGCTAAAAATCACCGAATTCAGAACTCGGAGTCAACGGATATTCATAAAATTGTTTACGTAAAGAAACCACATTTCGCGGCTAACTAGGTGAAACGACACCTACTAGACACAAGTTCTGAAATCAAAATCCGAAACACCAGGATTGTAGAGCTCGAAAAGTAGTGCGAAATCAAGCTAAAAATCACTGAATTCAGAACTCGGAGTCAACGGATATTCATAAAACCGTTTACGTAAAGAAAACACATTTCGCGGCTAACTAGGTGAAACGAGACCTACTAGCCACGAGTTCTGAAATCAAAATCCGAAACAACAGGATTGTAGAGCTCGAAAAGTAGTGTGAAATCAAGCTAAAAATCAACGAATTCAGAACTCGGAGTCAACGGATATTCATAAAACGGTTTACGTAAAGAAACCAAATTTCGCGGCTAACTAGATGAAACGAGACCTAGTAGCCACAAGTTCTGAAATAGAAAACCGAAAACACAAGATTGTAGAGCTCGAAAAGTAGTGTGAAATCAAGCTAAAAATCACCGAATTCAGAACTCGGAGTCAACGGATATTCATAAAACCGTTTACGTAAAGAAACCACATTTCGCGGCTAACTAGATGAAACAAGACCTACTAGCCACGAGTTCTGAAATCAAAATTCGAAACGCTAGGATAGTATAGCTCGAAAAGTAGTGTGTAATCAAGCAAAAAATCACCGAATTCAGAACTCGGAGTCAACGGATATTCACAAAACCGTTTACGTAAAGAAACCACATTTCGCGGCTAAATAGGTGAATCGAGACCTACTAGCCACGAGTTCTAAAATCAAAATCCGAAAAGCCAAGATTGTAGAGCTCGAAAAGTAGTGTGAAATCAAGCTAAAAATCACCGAATTCAGAACTCGGAGTCAACGGATATTCATAAAACCGTTTACGTAAAGAAACCACATTTCGCGGCTAACTAGGTGAAACGAGACCTACTAGCCACGAGTTCTGAAATCGAAATCCGAAACACCAGGATTGTAGAGCTCGAAAAGTAGTGTGAAATCAAGCTAAAAATCAACGAATTCAGAACTCGGAGTCAACGGATATTCATAAAACTGTTTACGTAAAGAAACCACATTTCGCGGCTAACTAGATGAAACGAGACCTAGTAGCCACGAGTTCTGAAATCAAAATCCGAAAAGCCAAGATTGTAGAGCTCGAAAAGTAGTGTGAAATCAAGCTAAAAATCACCGAATTCAGAACTCGGAGTCAACGGATATTCATAAAACCGTTTACGTAAAGAAACCACATTTCGCGGCTAACTAGGTGAAACGAGACCTACTAGCCACGAGTTCTGAAATCGAAATCCGAAACACCAGGATTGTAGAGCTCGAAAAGTAGTGTGAAATCAAGCTAAAAATCACCGAATTCAGAACTCGGAGTCAACGGATATTCATAAAACCGTTTACGTAAAGAAACCACATTTCGCGGCTAACTAGATGAAACAAGACCTACTAGCCATGAGTTCTGAAATCAAAATCCGAAATTCTAGGATAGTAGAGCTCGAAAAGTAGTGTGTAATCAAGCAAAAAATCACCGAATTCAGAACTCGGAGTCAACGGATATTCACAAAAACGTTTACGTAAAGAAACCACATTTCGCGGCTAAATAGGTGAATCGAGACCTACTAGCCACGAGTTCTGAAATCAAAATCCGATATTCCAGGATTGTAGAGCTCGAAAAGTAGTGTGAAATCAAGCTAAAAATCACCGAATTCAGAACTCGGAGTCAACGGATATTCATAAAACCGTTTACGTAAAGAAACCACATTTCGCGGCTAACTAGGTGAAACGAGACCAACTAGCCACGAGTTCTGAAATCAAAATCCGAAAACACAGGATTGTAGAGCTCGAAAAGTAGTGTGAAATCAAGCTAAAAATCACCGAATTCAGAACTCGGAGTCAACGGATATTCATAAAACCGTTTACGTAAAGAAACCACATTTTGCGGCTAACAAGGTGAAACGAGACCTACTAGCCACGAGTTCTGAAATCAAAATCCGAAACGCTAGGATTATAGAGCTCAAAAAGTAGTGTGTAATCAAGCAAAAAATCACCGAATTCTGAACTCGGAGTCAACGGATATTCATAAAACCGTTTACGTAAAGAAACCACATTTCGCGGCTAAATAGGTGAATCGAGACCTACTAGCCACGAGTTCTGAAATCAAAATCCGAAATGCCAAGATTGTAGAGCTCGAAAAGTAGTGTGAAATCAAGCTAAAAATCACCGAATTCAGAACTCTGAGTCAACGGATATTCATAAAACCGTTTACGTAAAGAAACCACATTTCGCGGCTAACTAGGTGAAACGAGACCTACTTGCCACGAGTTCTGAAATCAAAATCCGAAACACCAGGATTGTAGAGCTCGAAAAGTAGTGTGAAATCAAGCTAAAAATCACCGAATTCAGAACTCGGAGTCAACGGATATTCATAAAACCGTTTACGTAAAGAAACCACATTTCGCGGCTAAATAGGTGAATCGAGACCTACTAGCCACGAGTTCTAAAATCAAAATCCGAAAAGCCAAGATTGTAGAGCTCGAAAAGTAGTGTGAAATCAAGCTAAAAATCACCGAATTCAGAACTCGGAGTCAACGGATATTCATAAAACCGTTTACGTAAAGAAACCACATTTCGCGGCTAACTAGGTGAAACGAGACCTACTAGCCACGAGTTCTGAAATCGAAATCCGAAACACCAGGATTGTAGAGCTCGAAAAGTAGTGTGAAATCAAGCTAAAAATCAACGAATTCAGAACTCGGAGTCAACAGATATTCATAAAACTGTTTACGTAAAGAAACCACATTTCGCGGCTAACTAGATGAAACGAGACCTAGTAGCCACGAGTTCTGAAATCGAAAACCGAAAACCCAATATTGTAGAGCTCGAAAAGTAGTGTGAAATCAAGCTAAAAATCACCGAATTCAGAACTCGGAGTCAACGGATATTCATAAAACCGTTTACGTAAAGAAACCACATTTCGCGGCTAACTAGATGAAACAAGACCTACTAGCCATGAGTTCTGAAATCAAAATCCGAAACGCTAGGATAGTAGAGCTCGAAAAGTAGTGTGTAATCAAGCAAAAAATCACCGAATTCAGAACTCGGAGTCAATGGATATTCACAAAACCGTTTACGTAAAGAAATCACATTTCGCGGCTAAATAGGTGAATCGAGACCTACTAGCCACGAGTTCTGAAATCAAAATCCGATATGCCAGGATTGTAGAGCTCGAAAAGTAGTGTGAAATCAAGCTAAAAATCACCGAATTCAGAACTCGGAGTCAACGGATATTCATAAAATCGTTTACGTAAAGAAACCACATTTCGCGGCTAACTAGGTGAAACGAGACCAACTAGCCACGAGTTCTGAAATCAAAATCCGAAAACACAGGATTGTAAAGCTCGAAAAGTAGTGTGAAATCAAGCTAAAAATCACCGAATTCAGATCTCGGAGTCAACGGATATTCATAAAACCGTTTACGTAAAGAAACCACATTTTGCGGCTAACAAGGTGAAACGAGACCTACTAGCCACGAGTTCTGAAATCAAAATCCGAAACGCTAGGATTGTAGAGCTCAAAAAGTAGTGTGTAATCAAGCAAAAAATCACCGAATTCTGAACTCGGAGTCAACGGATATTCATAAAACCGTTTACGTAAAGAAACCACATTTCGCGGCTAAATAGGTGAATCGAGACCTACTAGCCACGAGTTCTGAAATCAAAATCCGAAATGCCAAGATTGTAGAGCTCGAAAAGTAGTGTGAAATCAAGCTAAAAATCACCGAATTCAGAACTCTGAGTCAACGGATATTCATAAAACCGTTTACGTAAAGAAACCACATTTCGCGGCTAACTAGGTGAAACGAGACCTACTAGCCACGAGTTCTGAAATCAAAATCCGAAACACCAGGATTGTAGAGCTCGAAAAGTAGTGTGAAATCAAGCTAAAAATCACCGAATTCAGAACTCGGAGTCAACGGATATTCATAAAACTGTTTACGTAAAGAAACCACATTTCGCGGCTAACTAGATGAAACGAGACCTACTAGCCACAAGTTCTGAAATCGAAAACCGAAAACCCAAGATTGTAGAGCTCGAAAAGTAGTGTGAAATCAAGCTAAAAATCACCGAATCAGAACTCGGAGTCAACGGATATTCATAAAACCGTTTACGTAGAGAAGCAACATTTCGCGGCTAACTAGGTGAAACGAGACCTACTAGCCACGAGTTCTGAAATCAAAATCCGAAATGCCAGGATTGTAGAGCTCGAAAAGTAGTGTGTAATCAAACTAAAAATCACCGAATTCAGAACTCGGAGTCAACGGATATTCATAAAACCGTTTACGTAAAGAAACCACATTTCGCGGCTAACTAGGTGAAACGAGACCAACTTTCCACAAGTTCTAAAATCAAAATCCGAAACGCCAGGATCGTAGAGCTCGAAAAGTAGTGTGAAATCAAGCTAAAAATCACCGAATTCAGAACTCGGAGTCAACGGATATTCGTAAAACTGTTTACGTAAAGAAACCATATTTCGCGGTTAACTAGGTGAAATGAGACCAACTAGCCACGAGTTCTGAAATCAAAATCCGAAATACCAGGATTGTGGAGCTCGAAAAGTAGTGTGAAATCAAGCTAAAAATCACCGAATTCAGAACTCGGAGTCAACGGATATTCGTAAAACTGTTTACGTAAAGAAACCATATTTCGCGGCTAACTAGGTGAAACGAGACCAACTAGCCATGAGTTCTGTAATCAAAATCCGAAACTCCAGGATCGTAGAGCTCGAAAAGTAGTGTGAAATCAAGCTAAAAATCACCGAATTCAGAACTCGGAGTCAACGGATATTCATAAAACCGTTTACGTAAAGAAACCACATTTCGCGGCTAACTAGGTGAAACGAGACCAACTAGCCACGAGTTCTGAAATCAAAATCCGAAAATACAGGATTGTAGAGCTCGAAAAATAGTGTGAAATCAAGCTAAAAATCACCGAATTCAGAACTCGGAGTCAACGGATATTCATAAAACCGTTTACGTAAAGAAACCACATTTCGCGGCTAACTAGGTGAAACGAGACCAACTAGCCACGAGTTCTGAAATCAAAATCCGAAACAACAGGATTGTAGAGCTCGAAAAGTAGTGTGAAATCAAGCTAAAAATCAACGAATTCAGAACTCGGAGTCAACGGATATTCATAAAACGGTTTACGTAAAGAAACCAAATTTCGCGGCTAACTAGATGAAACGAGACCTAGTAGCCACGAGTTCTGAAATCGAAAACCGAAAACACAAGATTGTAGAGCTCGAAAAGTAGTGTGAAATCAAGCTAAAAATCACCGAATTCAGAACTCGGAGTCAACGGATATTCATAAAACCGTTTACGTAAAGAAACCACATTTCGCGGCTAACTAGATGAAACAAGACCTACTAGCCACGAGTTCTGAAATCAAAATTCAAAACGCTAGGATAGTATAGCTCGAAAAGTAGTGTGTAATCAAGCAAAAAATCACCGAATTCAGAACTCGGAGTCAACGGATATTCACAAAACCGTTTACGTAAAGAAACCACATTTCGCGGCTAAATAGGTGAATCGAGACCTACTAGCCACGAGTTCTAAAATCAAAATCCGAAAAGCCAAGATTGTAGAGCTCGAAAAGTAGTGTGAAATCAAGCTAAAAATCACCGAATTCAGAACTCGGAGTCAACGGATATTCATAAAACCGTTTACGTAAAGAAACCACATTTCGCGGCTAACTAGGTGAAACGAGACCTACTAGCCACGAGTTCTGAAATCGAAATCCGAAACACCAGGATTGTAGAGCTCGAAAAGTAGTGTGAAATCAAGCTAAAAATCAACGAATTCAGAACTCGGAGTCAACGGATATTCATAAAACTGTTTACGTAAAGAAACCACATTTCGCGGCTAACTAGATGAAACGAGACCTAGTAGCCACGAGTTCTGAAATCGAAAACCGAAAACCCAATATTGTAGAGCTCAAAAAGTAGTGTGAAATCAAGCTAAAAATCACCGAATTCAGAACTCGGAGTCAACGGATATTCATAAAACCGTTTACGTAAAGAAACCACATTTCGCGGCTAACTAGATGAAACAAGACCTACTAGCCATGAGTTCTGAAATCAAAATCCGAAACGCTAGGATAGTAGAGCTCGAAAAGTAGTGTGTAATCAAGCAAAAAATCACCGAATTCAGAACTCGGAGTCAACGGATATTCACAAAACCGTTTACGTAAAGAAACCACATTTCGCGGCTAAATAGGTGAATCGAGACCTACTAGCCACGAGTTCTAAAATCAAAATCCGAAAAGCCAAGATTGTAGAGCTCGAAAAGTAGTGTGAAATCAAGCTAAAAATCACCGAATTCAGAACTCGGAGTCAACGGATATTCATAAAACCGTTTACGTAAAGAAACCACATTTCGCGGCTAACTAGGTGAAACGAGACCTACTAGCCACGAGTTCTGAAATCAAAATCCGAAAACACAGGATTGTAGAGCTCAAAAAGTAGTGTGAAATCAAGCTAAAAATCACCGAATTCAGAACTCGGAGTCAACGGATATTCATAAAACCGTTTACGTAAAGAAACCACATTTCGCGGCTAACTAGGTGAAACGAGACCTACTAGCCACGAGTTCTGAAATCAAAATCCGAAATGCCAGGATTGTAGAGCTCGAAAAGTAGTGTGTAATCAAGCTAAAAATCACCGAATTCAGAACTCGGAGTCAACGGATATTCATAAAACCGTTTACGTAAAGAAACCACATTTCGCGGCTAACTAGGTGAATCGAGACCAACTTTCCACAAGTTCTAAAATCAAAATCGGAAACGCCAGGATCGTAGAGCTCGAAAAGTAGTGTGAAATCAAGCTAAAAATCACCGAATTCAGAACTCGGAGTCAACGGATATTCGTAAAACTGTTTACGTAAAGAAACCATATTTCGCGGTTAACTAGGTGAAACGAGACCAACTAGCCACGAGTTCTGAAATCAAAATCCGAAATACCAGGATTGTAGAGCTCGAAAAGTAGTGTGAAATCAAGCTAAAAATCACCGAATTCAGAACTCGGAGTCAACGGATATTCGTAAAACTGTTTACGTAAAGAAACCATATTTCGCGGCTAACTAGGTGAAACGAGACCAACTAGCCATGAGTTCTGTAATCAAAATCCGAAACTCCAGGATCGTAGAGCTCGAAAAGTAGTGTGAAATCAAGCTAAAAATCACCGAATTCAGAACTCGGAGTCAACGGATATTCATAAAACCGTTTACGTAAAGAAACCACATTTCGCGGCTAACTATGTGAAACGAGACCAACTAGCCACGAGTTCTGAAATCAAAATCCGAAAATACAGGATTGTAGAGCTCGAAAAATAGTGTGAAATCAAGCTAAAAATCACCGAATTCAGAACTCGGAGTCAACGGATATTCATAAAACCGTTTACGTAAAGAAACCACATTTCGCGGCTAACTAGGTGAAACGAGACCAACTAGCCACGAGTTCTGAAATCAAAATCCGAAACAACAGGATTGTAGAGCTCGAAAAGTAGTGTGAAATCAAGCTAAAAATCAACGAATTCAGAACTCGGAGTCAACGGATATTCATAAAACGGTTTACGTAAAGAAACCAAATTTCGCGGCTAACTAGATGAAACGAGACCTAGTAGCCACGAGTTCTGAAATCGAAAACCGAAAACACAAGATTGTAGAGCTCGAAAAGTAGTGTGAAATCAAGCTAAAAATCACCGAATTCAGAACTCGGAGTCAACGGATATTCATAAAACCGTTTACGTAAAGAAACCACATTTCGCGGCTAACTAGATGAAACAAGACCTACTAGCCACGAGTTCTGAAATCAAAATTCGAAACGCTAGGATAGTATAGCTCGAAAAGTAGTGTGTAATCAAGCAAAAAATCACCGAATTCAGAACTCGGAGTCAACGGATATTCACAAAACCGTTTACGTAAAGAAACCACATTTCGCGGCTAAATAGGTGAATCGAGACCTACTAGCCACGAGTTCTAAAATCAAAATCCGAAAAGCCAAGATTGTAGAGCTCGAAAAGTAGTGTGAAATCAAGCTAAAAATCACCGAATTCAGAACTCGGAGTCAACGGATATTCATAAAACCGTTTACGTAAAGAAACCACATTTCGCGGCTAACTAGGTGAAACGAGACCTACTAGCCACGAGTTCTGAAATCGAAATCCGAAACACCAGGATTGTAGAGCTCGAAAAGTAGTGTGAAATCAAGCTAAAAATCAACGAATTCAGAACTCGGAGTCAACGGATATTCATAAAACTGTTTACGTAAAGAAACCACATTTCGCGGCTAACTAGATGAAACGAGACCTAGTAGCCACGAGTTCTGAAATCGAAAACCGAAAACCCAATATTGTAGAGCTCAAAAAGTAGTGTGAAATCAAGCTAAAAATCACCGAATTCAGAACTCGGAGTCAACGGATATTCAGAAAACCGTTTACGTAAAGAAACCACATTTCGCGGCTAACTAGATGAAACAAGACCTACTAGCCATGAGTTCTGAAATCAAAATCCGAAACGCTAGGATAGTAGAGCTCGAAAAGTAGTGTGTAATCAAGCAAAAAATCACCGAATTCAGAACTCGGAGTCAACGGATATTCACAAAACCGTTTACGTAAAGAAACCACATTTCGCGGTTAAATAGGTGAAACGAGACCAACTAGCCACGAGTTCTGAAATCAAAATCCGAAAATACAGCATTGTAGAGCTCGAAAAATAGTGTGAAATCAAGCTAAAAATCACCGAATTCAGAACTCGGAGTCAACGGATATTCATAAAACCGTTTACGTAAAGAAACCACATTTCGCGGCTAACTAGGTGAAACGAGACCTACTAGCCACGAGTTCTGAAATCAAAATCCGAAACAACAGGATTGTAGAGCTCGAAAAGTAGTGTGAAATCAAGCTAAAAATCAACGAATTCAGAACTCGGAGTCAACGGATATTCATAAAACGGTTTACGTAAAGAAACCAAATTTCGCGGCTAACTAGATGAAACGAGACCTAGTAGCCACGAGTTCTGAAATCGAAAACCGAAAACACAAGATTGTAGAGCTCGAAAAGTAGTGTGAAATCAAGCTAAAAATCACCGAATTCAGAACTCGGAGTCAACGGATATTCATAAAACCGTTTACGTAAAGAAACCACATTTCGCGGCTAACTAGATGAAACAAGACCTACTAGCCACGAGTTCTGAAATCAAAATTCGAAACGCTAGGATAGTATAGCTCGAAAAGTAGTGTGTAATCAAGCAAAAAATCACCGAATTCAGAACTCGGAGTCAACGGATATTCACAAAACCGTTTACGTAAAGAAACCACATTTCGCGGCTAAATAGGTGAATCGAGACCTACTAGCCACGAGTTCTAAAATCAAAATCCGAAAAGCCAAGATTGTAGAGCTCGAAAAGTAGTGTGAAATCAAGCTAAAAATCACCGAATTCAGAACTCGGAGTCAACGGATATTCATAAAACCGTTTACGTAAAGAAACCACATTTCGCGGCTAACTAGGTGAAACGAGACCTACTAGCCACGAGTTCTGAAATCAAAATCCGAAATACCAGGATTGTAGAGCTCGAAAAGTAGTGTGAAATCAAGCTAAAAATCACCGAATTCAGAACTCGGAGTCAACGGATATTCGTAAAACTGTTTACGTAAAGAAACCATATTTCGCGGCTAACTAGGTGAAACGAGACCAACTAGCCATGAGTTCTGTAATCAAAATCCGAAACTCCAGGATCGTAGAGCTCGAAAAGTAGTGTGAAATCAAGCTAAAAATCACCGAATTCAGAACTCGGAGTCAACGGATATTCATAAAACCGTTTACGTAAAGAAACCACATTTCGCGGCTAACTAGGTGAAACGAGACCAACTAGCCACGAGTTCTGAAATCAAAATCCGAAAATAAAGGATTGTAAAGCTCGAAAAATAGTGTGAAATCAAGCTAAAAATCACCGAATTCAGAACTCGGAGTCAACGGATATTCATAAAACCGTTTACGTAAAGAAACCACATTTCGCGGCTAACTAGGTGAAACGAGACCAACTAGCCACGAGTTCTGAAATCAAAATCCGAAAACACAGGATTGTAGAGCTCGAAAAGTAGTGTGAAATCAAGCTAAAAATCACCGAATTCAGAACTCGGAGTCAACGGATATTCATAAAACCGTTTACGTAAAGAAACCACATTTCGCGGTTAACTAGGTGAAATGAGACCTACTAGCCACGAGTTCTGAAATCAAAATCCGAAAAGCTAGGATGGTAGAGTTCGAAAACTAGGGTGTAATCAAGCAAAAAATCACCGAATTCAGAACTCGGAGTCAATGGATATTCATAAAACCGTTTACGTAAAGAAACCACATTTCGCGGCTAAATAAGTGAATCGAGACCTACTAGCCAGGAGTTCTGAAATCAAAATCCGAAATGCCAAGATTGTAGAGCTCGAAAAGTAGTGCGAAATCAAGCTAAAAATCACCGAATTCAGAACTCGGAGTCAACGGATATTCATAAAACCGTTTACGTAAAGAAACCACATTTCGCGGCTAACTAGGTGAAACGAGACCAACTTTCCACAAGTTCTAAAATCAAAATCCGAAACGCCAGGATCGTAGAGCTCGAAAAGTAGTGTGAAATCAAGCTAAAAATCACCGAATTCAGAACTCGGAGTCAACTGATATTCGTAAAACTGTTTACGTAAAAAACCATATTTCGCGGTTAACTAGGTGAAACGAGACCAACTAGCCACGAGTTCTGAAATCAAAATCCGAAATACAAGGATTGTAGAGCTCGAAAAGTAGTGTGAAATCAAGCTAAAAATCACCGAATTCAGAACTCGGAGTCAACGGATATTCGTAAAACTGTTTACGTAAAGAAACCATATTTCGCGGCTAACTAGGTGAAACGAGACCAACTAGCCATGAGTTCTGTAATCAAAATCCGAAACTCCAGGATCGTAGAGCTCGAAAAGTAGTGTGAAATCAAGCTAAAAATCACCGAATTCAGAACTCGGAGTCAACGGATATTCATAAAACCGTTTACGTAAAGAAACCACATTTCGCGGCTAACTAGGTGAAACGAGACCAACTAGCCACGAGTTCTGAAATCAAAATCCGAAAATAAAGGATTGTAAAGCTCGAAAAATAGTGTGAAATCAAGCTAAAAATCACTGAATTCAGAACTCGGAGTCAACGGATATTCATAAAACCGTTTACGTAAAGAAACCACATTTCGCGGCTAACTAGGTGAAACGAGACCAACTAGCCACGAGTTCTGAAATCAAAATCCGAAAACACAGGATTGTAGAGCTCGAAAAGTAGTGTGAAATCAAGCTAAAAATCACCGAATTCAGAACTCGGAGTCAACGGATATTCATAAAACCGTTTACGTAAAGAAACCACATTTCGCGGCTAACTAGGTGAAATGAGACCTACTAGCCACGAGTTCTGAAATCAAAATCCGAAAAGCTAGGATGGTAGAGTTCGAAAAGTAGGGTGTAATCAAGCAAAAAATCACCGAATTCAGAACTCGGAGTCAATGGATATTCATAAAACCGTTTACGTAAAGAAACCACATTTCGCGGCTAAATAAGTGAATCGAGACCTACTAGCCAGGAGTTCTGAAATCAAAATCCGAAATGCCAAGATTGTAGAGCTCGAAAAGTAGTGCGAAATCAAGCTAAAAATCACCGAATTCAGAACTCGGAGTCAACGGATATTCATAAAACCGTTTACGTAAAGAAACCACATTTCGCGGCTAACTAGATGAAACAAGACCTACTAGCCATGAGTTCTGAAATCAAAATCTGAAACGCTAGGATAGTAGAGCTCGAAAAGTAGTGTGTAATCAAGCAAAAAATCACCGAATTCAGAACTCGGAGTCAACGGATATTCACAAAACCGTTTACGTAAAGAAACCACATTTCGCGGTTAAATAGGTGAAACGAGACCAACTAGCCACGAGTTCTGAAATCAAAATCCGAAAATACAGGATTGTAGAGCTCGAAAAATAGTGTGAAATCAAGCTAAAAATCACCGAATTCAGAACTCGGAGTCAACGGATATTCATAAAACCGTTTACGTAAAGAAACCACATTTCGCGGCTAACTAGGTGAAACGAGACCTACTAGCCACGAGTTCTGAAATCAAAATCCGAAACAACAGGATTGTAGAGCTCGAAAAGTAGTGTGAAATCAAGCTAAAAATCAACGAATTCAGAACTCGGAGTCAACGGATATTCATAAAACGGTTTACGTAAAGAAACCAAATTTCGCGGCTAACTAGATGAAACGAGACCTAGTAGCCACGAGTTCTGAAATCGAAAACCGAAAACACAAGATTGTAGAGCTCGAAAAGTAGTGTGAAATCAAGCTAAAAATCACCGAATTCAGAACTCGGAGTCAACGGATATTCATAAAACCGTTTACGTAAAGAAACCACATTTCGCGGCTAACTAGATGAAACAAGACCTACTAGCCACGAGTTCTGAAATCAAAATTCGAAACGCTAGGATAGTATAGCTCGAAAAGTAGTGTGTAATCAAGCAAAAAATCACCGAATTCAGAACTCGGAGTCAACGGATATTCACAAAACCGTTTACGTAAAGAAACCACATTTCGCGGCTAAATAGGTGAATCGAGACCTACTAGCCACGAGTTCCAAAATCAAAATCCGAAAATCCAAGATTGTAGAGCTCGAAAAGTAGTGTGAAATCAAGCTAAAAATCACCGAATTCAGAACTCGGAGTCAACGGATATTCATAAAACCGTTTACGTAAAGAAACCACATTTCGCGGCTAACTAGGTGAAACGAGACCTACTAGCCACGAGTTCTGAAATCAAAATCCGAAATACCAGGATTGTAGAGCTCGAAAAGTAGTGTGAAATCAAGCAAAAAATAACCGAATTCAGAACTCGGAGTCAACGGATATTCGTAAAACTGTTTACGTAAAGAAACCATATTTCGCGGCTAACTAGGTGAAACGAGACCAACTAGCCATGAGTTCTGTAATCAAAATCCGAAACTCCAGGATCGTAGAGCTCGAAAAGTAGTGTGAAATCAAGCTAAAAATCACCGAATTCAGAACTCGGAGTCAACGGATATTCATAAAACCGTTTACGTAAAGAAACCACATTTCGCGGCTAACTAGGTGAAACGAGACCAACTAGCCACGAGTTCTAAAATCAAAATCCGAAAATACAGGATTGTAGAGCTCGAAAAATAGTGTGAAATCAAGCTAAAAATCACCAAATTCAGAACTCGGAGTCAACGGATATTCATAAAACCGTTTACGTAAAGAAACCACATTTCGCGGCTAACTAGGTGAAACGAGACCAACTAGCCACGAGTTCTGAAATCAAAATCCAAAAACACAGGATTGTAGAGCTCGAAAAGTAGTGTGAAATCAAGCTAAAAATCACCGAATTCAGAACTCGGAGTCAACGGATATTCATAAAACCGTTTACGTAAAGAAACCACATTTCGCGGCTAACTAGGTGAAATGAGACCTACTAGCCACGAGTTCTGAAATCAAAATCCGAAAAGCTAGGATGGTAGAGTTCGAAAAGTAGGGTGTAATCAAGCAAAAAATCACCGAATTCAGAACTCGGAGTCAATGGATATTCATAAAACCGTTTACGTAAAGAAACCACATTTCGCGGCTAAATAAGTGAATCGAGACCTACTAGCCAGGAGTTCTGAAATCAAAATCCGAAATGCCAAGATTGTAGAGCTCGAAAAGTAGTGCAAAATCAAGCTAAAAATCACCGAATTCAGAACTCGGAGTCAACGGATATTCATAAAACCGTTTACGTAAAGAAACCACATTTCGCGGCTAACTAGGTGAAACGAGACCAACTTTCCACAAGTTCTAAAATCAAAATCCGAAACGCCAGGATCGTAGAGCTCGAAAAGTAGTGTGAAATCAAGCTAAAAATCACCGAATTCAGAACTCGGAGTCAACTGATATTCGTAAAACTGTTTACGTAAAAAACCATATTTCGCGGTTAACTAGGTGAAACGAGACCAACTAGCCACGAGTTCTGAAATCAAAATCCGAAATACAAGGATTGTAGAGCTCGAAAAGTAGTGTGAAATCAAGCTAAAAATCACCGAATTCAGAACTCGGAGTCAACGGATATTCGTAAAACTGTTTACGTAAAGAAACCATATTTCGCGGCTACCTAGGTGAAACGAGACCAACTAGCCATGAGTTCTGTAATCAAAATCCGAAACTCCAGGATCGTAGAGCTCGAAAAGTAGTGTGAAATCAAGCTAAAAATCACCGAATTCAGAACTCGGAGTCAACGGATATTCATAAAACCGTTTACGTAAAGAAACCACATTTCGCGGCTAACTAGGTGAAACGAGACCAACTAGCCACGAGTTCTGAAATCAAAATCCGAAAATACAGGATTGTAAAGCTCGAAAAATAGTGTGAAATCAAGCTAAAAATCACTGAATTCAGAACTCGGAGTCAACGGATATTCATAAAACCGTTTACGTAAAGAAACCACATTTCGCGGCTAACTAGGTGAAACGAGACCAACTAGCCACGAGTTCTGAAATCAAAATCCGAAAACACAGGATTGTAGAGCTCGAAAAGTAGTGTGAAATCAAGCTAAAAATCACTGAATTCAGAACTCGGAGTCAACGGATATTCATAAAACAGTTTACGTAAAGAAACCACATTTCGCGGCTAACTAGGTGAAATGAGACCTACTAGCCACGAGTTCTGAAATCAAAATCCGAAAAGCTAGGATGGTAGAGTTCGAAAAGTAGGGTGTAATCAAGCAAAAAATCACCGAATTCAGAACTCGGAGTCAATGGATATTCATAAAACCGTTTACGTAAAGAAACCACATTTCGCGGCTAAATAAGTGAATCGAGACCTACTAGCCAGGAGTTCTGAAATCAAAATCCGAAATGCCAAGATTGTAGAGCTCGAAAAGTAGTGCGAAATCAAGCTAAAAATCACCGAATTCAGAACTCGGAGTCAACGGATATTCATAAAATCGTTTACGTAAAGAAACCACATTTCGCGGCTAAATAGGTGAATCGAGACCTACTAGCCACGAGTTCTGAAATCAAAATCCGATATGCCAGGATTGTAGAGCTCGAAAATTAGTGTGAAATCAAGCCAAAAATCACCGAATTCAGAACTCGGAGTCAACGGATATTCATAAAACCGTTTACGTAAAGAAACCACATTTCGCGGCTAACTAGGTGAAACGAGACCAACTAGCCACGAGTTCTGAAATCAAAATCCGAAAACACAGGATTGTAGAGCTCGAAAAGTAGTGTGAAATCAAGCTAAAAATCACCGAATTCAGAACTCGGAGTCAACGGATATTCATAAAACCGTTTACGTAAAGAAACCACATTTCGCGGCTAACTAGGTGAAACGAGACCTACTAGCCACGAGTTCTGAAATCAAAATCCGAAACGCTAGGATAGTAGAGCTCAAAAAGTAGTGTATAATCAAGCAAAAAATCACCGAATTCTGAACTCGGAGTCAACGGATATTCATAAAACCGTTTACGTAAAGAAACCACATTTCGCGGCTAAATAGGTAAATCGAGACCTACTAGCCACGAGTTCTGAAATCAAAATCCGAAATGCCAAGATTGTAGAGCTCGAAAAGTAGTGTGAAATCAAGCTAAAAATCACCGAATTCAGAACTCTGAGTCAACGGATATTCATAAAACTGTTTACGTAAAGAAACCACATTTCGCGGCTAACTAGATGAAACGAGACCTACTAGCCACAAGTTCTGAAATCGAAAACCGAAAACCCAAGATTGTAGAGCTGGAAAAGTAGTGTGAAATCAAGCTAAAAATCACCGAATTCAGAACTCGGAGTCAACGGATATTCATAAAACCGTTTACGTAAAGAAACCACATTTCGCGGCTAACTAGATGAAACAAGACCTACTAGCCACGAGTTCTGAAATCGAAAACCGAAAAGCCAAGATTGTAGAGCTCGAAAATTAGTGTGAAATCAAGCTAAAAATCACCGAATTCAGAACTCGGAGTCAACGGATATTCATAAAACCGTTTACGTAAAGAAGCAACATTTCGCGGCCAACTAGGTGAAACGAGACCTACTAGCCACGAGTTCTGAAATCAAAATCCGAAATGCCAGGATTTTAGAGCTCGAAAAGTAGTGTGTAATCAAGCTAAAAATCACCGAATTCAGAACTCGGAGTCAACGGATATTCATAAAACCGTTTACGTAAAGAAACCACATTTCGCGGCTAACTAGGTGAAACGAGACCAACTTTCCACAAGTTCTAAAATCAAAATCCGAAATGCCAGGATCGTAGAGCTCGAAAAGTAGTGTGAAATCAAGCTAAAAATCACTGAATTCAGAACTCGGAGTCAACGGATATTCGTAAAACTGTTTACGTAAAGAAACCATATTTCGCGGCTAACTAGGTGAAACGAGACCAACTAGCCACGAGTTCTGAAATCAAAATCCGAAAACACAGGATTGTAGAGCTCGAAAAGTAGTGTGAAATCAAGCTAAAAATCACCGAATTCAGAACTCGGAGTCAACGGATATTCATAAAACCGTTTACGTAAAGAAACCACATTTCGCGGCTAACTAGGTGAAACGAGACCAACTAGCCACGAGTTCTGAAATCAAAATCCGAAAATACAGGATTGTAGAGCTCGAAAAGTAGTGTGTAATCAAGCTAAAAATCACCGAATTCAGAACTCGGAGTCAACGGATATTCATAAAACCGTTTACGTAAAGAAACCACATTTCGCGGCTAACTAGGTGAAACGAGACCAACTAGCCACGAGTTCTGAAATCAAAATCCGAAAACACAGGATTGTAGAGCTCGAAAAGTAGTGTGAAATCAAGCTAAAAATCACCGAATTCAGAACTCGGAGTCAACGGATATTCATAAAACCGTTTACGTAAAGAAACCACATTTCGCGGCTAACTAGGTGAAATGAGACCTACTAGCCACGAGTTCTGAAATCAAAATCCGAAAAGCTAGGATAATAGAGTTCGAAAAGTAGGGTGTAATCAAGCAAAAAATCACCGAATTCAGAACTCGGAGTCAATTGATATTCTTAAAACCGTTTACGTAAAGAAACCACATTTCGCGGCTAAATAAGTGAATCGAGACCTACTAGCCAGGAGTTCTGAAATCAAAATCCGAAATGCCAAGATTGTAGAGCTCGAAAAGTAGTGCGAAATCAAGCTAAAAATCACCGAATTCAGAACTCGGAGTCAACGGATATTCATAAAATCGTTTACGTAAAGAAAACACATTTCGCGGCTAAATAGGTGAATCGAGACCTACTAGCCACGAGTTCTGAAATCAAAATCCGATATGCCAGGATTGTAGAGCTCGAAAAGTAGAGTGAAATCAAGCCAAAAATCACCGAATTCAGAACTCGGCGTCAACGGATATTCATAAAACCGTTTACGTAAAGAAACCACATTTCGCGGCTAACTAGGTGAAACGAGACCAACTAGCCACGAGTTCTGAAATCAAAATCCGAAAACACAGGATTGTAGAGCTCGAAAAGTACTGTGAAATCAAGCTAAAAATCACCGAATTCAGAACTCGGAGTCAACGGATATTCATAAAACCGTTTACGTAAAGAAACCACATTTCGCGGCTAACTAGGTGAAACGAGACCTACTAGCCACGAGTTCTGAAATCAAAATCCGAAACGCTAGGATAGTAGAGCTCAAAAAGTAGTGTATAATCAAGCAAAAAATCACCGAATTCTGAACTCGGAGTCAACGGATATTCATAAAACCGTTTACGTAAAGAAACCACATTTCGCGGCTAAATAGGTAAATCGAGACCTACTAGCCACGAGTTCTGAAATTAAAATCCGAAATGCCAAGATTGTAGAGCTCGAAAAGTAGTGTGAAATCAAGCTAAAAATCACCGAATTCAGAACTCTGAGTCAACGGATATTCATAAAACTGTTTACGTAAAGAAACCACATTTCGCGGCTAACTAGATGAAACGAGACCTACTAGCCACATGTTCTGAAATCGAAAACCGAAAACCCAAGATTGTAGAGCTCGAAAAGTTGTGTGAAATCAAGCTAAAAATCACCGAATTCAGAACTCGGAGTCAATGGATATTCATAAAACCGTTTACGTAAAGAAACCACATTTCGCGGCTAACTAGATGAAACAAGACCTACTAGCCACGAGTTCTGAAATCGAAAACCGAAAAGCCAAGATTGTAGAGCTCGAAAAGTAGTGTGAAATCAAGCTAAAAATCACCTAATTCAGAACTCGGAGTCAACGGATATTCATAAAACCGTTTACGTAAAGAAGCAACATTTCGCGGCTAACTAGGTGAAACGAGACCTACTTGCCACGAGTTCTGAAATCAAAATCCGAAATGCCAGGATTGTAGAGCTCGAAAAGTAGTGTGTAATCAAGCTAAAAATCACCGAATTCAGAACTCGGAGTCAACGGATATTCATAAAACCGTTTACGTAAAGAAACCACATTTCGCGGCTAACTAGGTGAAACGAGACCAACTTTCCACAAGTTCTAAAATCAAAATCCGAAACGCCAGGATCGTGGAGCTCGAAAAGTAGTGTGAAATCAAGCTAAAAATCACTGAATTCAGAACTCGGAGTCAACGGATATTCGTAAAACTGTTTACGTAAAGAAACCATATTTCGCGGCTAACTAGGTGAAACGAGACCAACTAGCCACGAGTTCTGAAATCAAAATCCGAAAACACAGGATTGTAGAGCTCGAAAAGTAGTGTGAAATCAAGCTAAAAATCACCGAATTCAGAACTCGGAGTCAACGGATATTCATAAAACCGTTTACGTAAAGAAACCACATTTCGCGGCTAACTAGGTGAAACGAGACCAACTAGCCACGAGTTCTGAAATCAAAATCCGAAAATACAGGATTGTAGAGCTCGAAAAATAGTGTGAAATCAAGCTAAAAATCACCGAATTCAGAACTCGGAGTCAACGGATATTCATAAAACCGTTTACGTAAAGAAACCACATTTCGCGGCTAACTAGGTGAAACGAGACCAACTAGCCACGAGTTCTGAAATCAAAATCCGAAAACACAGGATTGTAGAGCTCGAAAAGTAGTGTGAAATCAAGCTAAAAATCACCGAATTCAGAACTCGGAGTCAACGGATATTCATAAAACCGTTTACGTAAAGAAACCACATTTCGCGGCTAACTAGGTGAAATGAGACCTACTAGCCACGAGTTCTGAAATCAAAATCCGAAAAGCTAGGATGGTAGAGTTCGAAAAGTAGGGTGTAATCAAGCAAAAAATCACCGAATTCAGAACTCGGAGTCAATGGATATTCTTAAAACCGTTTACGTAAAGAAACCACATTTCGCGGCTAAATAAGTGAATCGAGACCTACTAGCCAGGAGTTCTGAAATCAAAATCCGAAATGCCAAGATTGTAGAGCTCGAAAAGTAGTGCGAAATCAAGCTAAAAATCACCGAATTCAGAACTCGGAGTCAACGGATATTCATAAAATCGTTTACGTAAAGAAACCACATTTCGCGGCTAAATAGGTGAATCGAGACCTACTAGCCACGAGTTCTGAAATTAAAATCCGATATGCCAGGATTGTAGAGCTCGAAAAGTAGTGTGAAATCAAGCCAAAAATCACCGAATTCAGAACTCGGAGTCAACGGATATTCATAAAACCGTTTACGTAAAGAAACCACATTTCGCGGCTAACTAGGTGAAACGAGACCAACTAGCCACGAGTTCTGAAATCAAAATCCGAAAACACAGGATTGTAGAGCTCGAAAAGTAGTGTGAAATCAAGCTAAAAATCACCGAATTCAGAACTCGGAGTCAACGGATATTCATAAAACCGTTTACGTAAAGAAACCACATTTCGCGGCTAACTAGGTGAAACGAGACCTACTAGCCACAAGTTCTGAAATCAAAATCCGAAACGCTAGGATAGTAGAGCTCAAAAAGTAGTGTATAATCAAGCAAAAAATCACCGAATTCTGAACTCGGAGTCAACGGATATTCATAAAACCGTTTACATAAAGAAACTACATTTCGCGGCTAAATAGGTAAATCGAGACCTACTAGCCACGAGTTCTGAAATCAAAATCCGAAATGCCAAGATTGTAGAGCTCGAAAAGTAGTGTGAAATCAAGCTAAAAATCACCGAATTCAGAACTCTGAGTCAACGGATATTCATAAAACTGTTTACGTAAAGAAACCACATTTCGCGGCTAACTAGATGAAACGAGACCTACTAGCCACAAGTTCTGAAATCGAACACCGAAAACCCAAGATTGTAGAGCTCGAAAAGTAGTGTGAAATCAAGCTAAAAATCACCGAATTCAGAACTCGGAGTCAACGGATATTCATAAAACCGTTTACGTAAAGAAACCACATTTCGCGGCTAACTAGGTGAAATGAGACCTACTAGCCACGAGTTCTGAAATCAAAATCCGAAAAGCTAGGATGGTAGAGTTCGAAAAGTAGGGTGTAATCAAGCAAAAAATCACCGAATTCAGAACTCGGAGTCAATGGATATTCATAAAACCGTTTACGTAAAGAAACCACATTTCGCGGCTAAATAAGTGAATCGAGACCTACTAGCCAGGAGTTCTGAAATCAAAATCCGAAATGCCAAGATTGTAGAGCTCGAAAAGTAGTGCGAAATCAAGCTAAAAATCACCGAATTCAGAACTCGGAGTCAACGGATATTCATAAAATCGTTTACGTAAAGAAACCACATTTCGCGGCTAAATAGGTGAATCGAGACCTACTAGCCACGAGTTCTGAAATCAAAATCCGATATGCCAGGATTGTAGAGCTCGAAAAGTAGTGTGAAATAAAGCCAAAAATCACCGAATTCAGAACTCGGAGTCAACGGATATTCATAAAACCGTTTACGTAAAGAAACCACATTTCGCGGCTGACTAGATGAAACGAGACCTACTAGCCACAAGTTCGGAAATCGAAAACCGAAAACCCAGTATTGTAGAGTTCGAAAAGTAGTGTGAAATCAAGCTAAAAATCACCGAATTCAGAACTCGGAGTCAACGGATATTCATAAAACCGTTTACGTAAAGAAACCACATTTCGCGGCTAACTAGGTGAAATGAGACCTACTAGCCACGAGTTCTGAAATCAAAATCCGAAAAGCTAGGATGGTAGAGTTCGAAAAGTAGGGTGTAATCAAGCAAAAAATCACCGAATTCAGAACTCGGAGTCAATGGATATTCATAAAACCGTTTATGTAAAGAAACCACATTTCGCGGCTAAATAAGTGAATCGAGACCTACTAGCCAGGAGTTCTGAAATCAAAATCCGAAATGCCAAGATTGTAGAGCTCGAAAAATAGTGTGAAATCAAGCTAAAAATCACCGAATTCAGAACTCGGAGTCAACGGATATTCATAAAACCGTTTACGTAAAGAAACCACATTTCGCGGCTAACTAGGTGAAACAAGACCAATTAGCCACAAGTTCTGAAATCAAAATCCGAAAACACAAGATTGTAGAGCTCGAAAAGTAGTGTGAAATCAAGCTAAAAATCACCGAATTCAGAACTCGGAGTCAACGGATATTCATAAAACCGTTTACGTAAAGAAACCACATTTCGCGGCTAACTAGGTGAAATGAGACCTACTAGCCACGAGTTCTGAAATCAAAATCCGAAAAGCTAGGATGGTAGAGTTCGAAAAGTAGGGTGTAATCAAGCAAAAAATCACCGAATTCAGAACTCGGAGTCAATGGATATTCATAAAACCGTTTACGTAAAGAAACCACATTTCGCGGCTAAATAAGTGAATCGAGACCTACTAGCCAGGAGTTCTGAAATCAAAATCCGAAACGCCAAGATTGTAGAGCTCGAAAAGTAGTGCGAAATCAAGCTAAAAATCACCGAATTCAGAACTCGGAGTCAACGGATATTCATAAAATCGTTTACGTAAAGAAACCACATTTCGCGGCTAAATAGGTGAATCGAGACCTACTAGCCACGAGTTCTGAAATCAAAATCCGATATGCCAGGATTGTAGAGCTCGAAAAGTAGTGTGAAATAAAGCCAAAAATCACCGAATTCAGAACTCGGAGTCAACGGATATTCATAAAACCGTTTACGTAAAGAAACCACATTTCGCGGCTAACTAGGTGAAACGAGACCAACTAGCCACGAGTTCTGAAATCAAAATCCGAAAACACAGGATTGTAGAGCTCGAAAAGTAGTGTGAAATCAAGCTAAAAATCACCGAAATCAGAACTCGGAGTCAACGGATATTCATAAAACCGTTTACGTAAAGAAACCACATTTCGCGGCTAACTAGGTGAAACGAGACCTACTAGCCACGAGTTCTGAAATCAAAATCCGAAACGCTAGGATAGTAGAGCTCAAAAAGTAGTGTATAATCAAGCAAAAAATCACCGAATTCTGAACTCGGAGTCAACGGATAT
The DNA here is from genome assembly GCA_963580455.1 of Euonymus europaeus. Classification (NCBI taxonomy): domain Eukaryota; kingdom Viridiplantae; phylum Streptophyta; class Magnoliopsida; order Celastrales; family Celastraceae; genus Euonymus; species Euonymus europaeus. Next base: position 199,800 of record OY756972.1, read on the forward strand.
TCATAAAACCGTTTACGTAAAGAAACCACATTTCACGGCTAAATAGGTAAATCGAGACCTACTGGCCACGAGTTCTGAAATCAAAATCCGAAACGCCAGGATCGTAGAGCTCGAAAAGTAGTGTGAAATCAAGCTAAAAATCACCGAATTCAGAACTCGGAGTCAACGGATATTCATAAAACCGTTTACGTAAAGAAACCACATTTCGCGGCTAACTAGGTGAAACGAGACCTACTAGCCACGAGTTCTGAAATCAAAATCCGAAACGCTAGGATAGTAGAGCTCAAAAAGTAGTGTATAATCAAGCAAAAAATCACCGAATTCTGAACTCGGAGTCAACGGATATTCATAAAACCGTTTACGTAAAGAAACCACATTTCGCGGCTAACTAGGTGAAATGAGACCTACTAGCCACGAGTTCTGAAATCAAAATCCGAAAAGCTAGGATGGTAGAGTTCGAAAAGTAGGGTGTAATCAAGCAAAAAATCACCGAATTCAGAACTCGGAGTCAATGGATATTCTTAAAACCGTTTACGTAAAGAAACCACATTTCGCGGCTAAATAAGTGAATCGAGACCTACTAGCCAGGAGTTCTGAAATCAAAATCCGAAATGCCAAGATTGTAGAGCTCGAAAAGTAGTGCGAAATCAAGCTAAAAATCAACGAATTCAGAACTCGGAGTCAACGGATATTCATAAAATCGTTTACGTAAAGAAACCACATTTCGCGGCTAAATAGGTGAATCGAGACCTACTAGCCACGAGTTCTGAAATAAAAATCCGATATGCCAGGATTGTAGAGCTCGAAAATTAGTGTGAAATCAAGCCAAAAATCACAGAATTTAGAACTCGGAGTCAACGGATATTCATAAAACCGTTTACGTAAAGAAACCACATTTCGCGGCTAACTAGGTGAAACGAGACCAACTAGCCACGAGTTCTGAAATCAAAATCCGAAAACACAGGATTGTAGAGCTCGAAAAGTAGGGTGTAATCAAGCAAAAAATCACCGAATTCAGAACTCGGAGTCAATGGATATTCATAAAACCGTTTACGTAAAGAAACCACATTTCGCGGCTAAATAAGTGAATCGAGACCTACTAGCCAGGAGTTCTGAAATCAAAATCCGAAATTCCAAGATTGTAGAGCTCGAAAAGTAGTGCGAAATCAAGCTAAAAATCACCGAATTCAGAACTCGGAGTCAACGGATATTCATAAAATCGTTTACGTAAAGAAACCACATTTCGCGGCTAAATAGGTGAATCGAGACCTACTAGCCACGAGTTCTGAAATCAAAATCCGATATGCCAGGATTGTAGAGCTCGAAAAGTAGTGTGAAATCAAACCAAAAATCACCGAATTCAGAACTCGGAGTCAACGGATATTCATAAAACCGTTTACGTAAAGAAACCACATTTCGCGGCTAACTAGGTGAAACGAGACCAACTAGCCACGAGTTCTGAAATCAAAATCCGAAAACACAGGATTGTAGAGCTCGAAAAGTAGTGTGAAATCAAGCTAAAAATCACCGAATTCAGAACTCGGAGTCAACGGATATTCATAAAACCGTTTACGTAAAGAAACCACATTTCGCGGCTAACTAGGTGAAACGAGACCTACTAGCCACGAGTTCTGAAATCAAAATCCGAAACGCTAGGATAGTAGAGCTCAAAAAGTAGTGTATAATCAAGTAAAAAATCACCGAATTCTGAACTCGGAGTCAACGGATATTCATAAAACCGTTTACGTAAAGAAACCACATTTCGCGGCTAAATAGGTAAATCGAGACCTACTAGCCACGAGTTCTGAAATCAAAATCCGAAATGCCAAGATTGTAGAGCTCGAAAAGTAGTGTGAAATCAAGCTAAAAATCACCGAATTCAGAACTCTGAGTCAACGGATATTCATAAAACTGTTTACGTAAAGAAACCACATTTCGCGGCTAACTAGATGAAACGAGACCTACTAGCCACAAGTTCTGAAATCGAAAACCGAAAACCCAAGATTGTAGAGCTCGAAAAGTAGTGTGAAATCAAGCTAAAAATCACCGAATTCAGAACTCGGAGTCAACGGATATTCATAAAACCAATTACGTAAAGAAACCACATTTCGCGGCTAACTAGATGAAACAAGACCTACTAGCCACGAGTTCTGAAATCGAAAACCGAAAAGCCAAGATTGTAGAGCTCGAAAAGTAGTGTGAAATCAAGCTAAAAATCACCGAATTCAGAACTCGGAGTCAACGGATATTCATAAAACCGTTTACGTAAAGAAGCAACATTTCGCGGCTAACTAGGTGAAACGAGACCTACTAGCCACGAGTTCTGAAATCAAAATCCGAAATGCCAGGATTGTAGAGCTCGAAAAGTAGTGTGTAATCAAGCTAAAAATCACCGAATTCAGAACTCGGAGTCAACGGATATTCATAAAACCGTTTACGTAAAGAAACCACATTTCGCGGCTAACTAGGTGAAACGAGACCAACTTTCCACAAGTTCTAAAATCAAAATCCGAAACGCCAGGATCGTAGAGCTCGAAAAGTAGTGTGAAATCAAGCTAAAAATCACTGAATTCAGAACTCGGAGTCAACGGATATTCGTAAAACTGTTTACGTAAAGAAACCATATTTCGCGGCTAACTAGGTGAAACGAGACCAACTAGCCACGAGTTCTGAAATCGAAAACCGAAAAGCCAAGATTGTAGAGCTCGAAAAGTAGTGTGAAATCAAGCTAAAAATCACCGAATTCAGAACTCGGAGTCAACGGATATTCATAAAACCGTTTACGTAAAGAAGCAACATTTCGCGGCTAACTAGGTGAAACGAGACCTACTAGCCACGAGTTCTGAAATCAAAATCCGAAATGCCAGGATTGTAGAGCTCGAAAAGTAGTGTGTAATCAAGCTAAAAATCAACGAATTCAGAACTCGGAGTCAACGGATATTCATAAAACCGTTTACGTAAAGAAACCACATTTCGCGGCTAACTAGGTGAAACGAGACCAACTAGCCACGAGTTCTGAAATCAAAATCCGAAAATACAGGATTGTAGAGCTCGAAAAATAGTGTGAAATCAAGCTAAAAATCACCGAATTCAGAACTCGGAGTCAACGGATATTCATAAAACTGTTTACGTAAAGAAACCACATTTCGCGGCTAACTAGGTGAAACGAGACCAACTAGCCACGAGTTATGAAATCAAAATCCGAAAACACAGGATTGTAGAGCTCGAAAAGTAGTGTGAAATCAAGCTAAAAATCACCGAATTCAGAACTCGGAGCCAACGGATATTCATAAAACCGTTTACGTAAAGAAACCACATTTTGCGGCTAACTAGGTGAAATGAGACCTACTAGCCACGAGTTCTGAAATCAAAATCCGAAAAGCTAGGATGGTAGAGTTCGAAAAGTAGGGTGTAATCAAGCAAAAAATCACCGAATTCAGAACTCGGAGTCAATGGATATTCATAAAACCGTTTACGTAAAGAAACCACATTTCGCGGCTAAATAAGTGAATCGAGACCTACTAGCCAGGAGTTCTGAAATCAAAATCCGAAATGCCAAGATTGTAGAGCTCGAAAAGTAGTGCGAAATCAAGCTAAAAATCACCGAATTCAGAACTCGGAGTCAACGGATATTCATAAAATCGTTTACGTAAAGAAACCGCATTTCGCGGCTAACTAGGTGAAACGAGACCTACTAGCCACGAGTTCTGAAATCAAAATCCGAAACGCTAGCATAGTAGAGCTCAAAAAGTAGTGTATAATCAAGCAAAAAATCACCGAATTCTGAACTCGGAGTCAACGGATATTCATAAAACCGTTTACGTAAAGAAACCACATTTCGCGGCTAAATAGGTAAATCGAGACCTACTAGCCAGGAGTTCTGAAATCAAAATCCGAAATGCCAAGATTGTAGAGCTCGAAAAGTAGTGCGAAATCAAGCTAAAAATCACCGAATTCAGAACTCGGAGTCAACGGATATTCATAAAATCGTTTACGTAAAGAAACCACATTTCGCGGCTAAATAGGTGAATCGAGACCTACTAGCCACGAGTTCTGAAATCAAAATCCGATATGCCAGGATTGTAGAGCTCGAAAAGTAGTGTGAAATCAAGCAAAAAATCACCGAATTCAGAACTCGGAGTCAACGGATATTCATAAAACCGTTTACGTAAAGAAACCACATTTCGCGGCTAACTAGGTGAAATGAGACCAACTAGCCACGAGTTCTGAAATCAAAATCCGAAAACACAGGATTGTAGAGCTCGAAAAGTAGTGTGAAATCAAGCTAAAAATCACCGAAATCAGAACTCGGAGTCAACGGATATTCATAAAACCGTTTACGTAAAGAAACCACATTTCGCGGCTAACTAGGTGAAATGAGACCAACTAGCCACGAGTTCTGAAATCAAAATCCGAAAACACAGGATTGTAGAGCTCGAAAAGTAGTGTGAAATCAAGCTAAAAATCACCGAAATCAGAACTCGGAGTCAACGGATATTCATAAAACCGTTTACGTAAAGAAACCACATTTCGCGGCTAACTAGGTGAAACGAGACCTACTAGCCACGAGTTCTGAAATCAAAATCCGAAACGCTAGGATAGTAGAGCTCAAAAAGTAGTGTATAATCAAGCAAAAAATCACCGAATTCTGAACTCGGAGTCAACGGATATTCATAAAACCGTTTACGTAAAGAAACCACATTTCGCGGCTAACTAGGTGAAACGAGACCTACTAGCCACGAGTTCTGAAATCAAAATCCGAAACGCTAGGATAGTAGAGCTCAAAAAGTAGTGTATAATCAAGCAAAAAATCACCGAATTCTGAACTCGGAGTCAACGGATATTCATAAAACCGTTTACGTAAAGAAACCACATTTCGCGGCTAACTAGGTGAAATGAGACCTACTAGCCACGAGTTCTGAAATCAAAATCCGAAAAGCTAGGATGGTAGAGTTCGAAAAGTAGGGTGTAATCAAGCAAAAAATCACCGAATTCAGAACTCGGAGTCAATGGATATTCTTAAAACCGTTTACGTAAAGAAACCACATTTCGCGGCTAAATAAGTGAATCGAGACCTACTAGCCAGGAGTTCTGAAATCAAAATCCGAAATGCCAAGATTGTAGAGCTCGAAAAGTAGTGCGAAATCAAGCTAAAAATCAACGAATTCAGAACTCGGAGTCAACGGATATTCATAAAATCGTTTACGTAAAGAAACCACATTTCGCGGCTAAATAGGTGAATCGAGACCTACTATCCACGAGTTCTGAAATCAAAATCCGATATGCCAGGATTGTAGAGCTCGAAAAGTAGTGTGAAATCAAGCCAAAAATCACCGAATTCAGAACTCGGAGTCAACGGATATTCATAAAACCGTTTACGTAAAGAAACCACATTTCGCGGCTAACTAGGTGAAACGAGACCAACTAGCCACGAGTTCTGAAATCAAAATCCGAAAACACAGGATTGTAGAGCTCGAAAAGTAGGGTGTAATCAAGCAAAAAATCACCGAATTCAGAACTCGGAGTCAATGGATATTCATAAAACCGTTTACGTAAAGAAACCACATTTCGCGGCTAAATAAGTGAATCGAGACCTACTAGCCAGGAGTTCTGAAATCAAAATCCGAAATGCCAAGATTGTAGAGCTCGAAAAGTAGTGCGAAATCAAGCTAAAAATCACCGAATTCAGAACTCGGAGTCAACGGATATTCATAAAATCGTTTACGTAAAGAAACCACATTTCGCGGCTAAATAGGTGAATCGAGACCTACTAGCCACGAGTTCTGAAATCAAAATCCGATATGCCAGGATTGTAGAGCTCGAAAAGTAGTGTGAAATCAAGCCAAAAATCACCGAATTCAGAACTCGGAGTCAACGGATATTCATAAAACCGTTTACGTAAAGAAACCACATTTTGCGGCTAACTAGGTGAAACGAGACCAACTAGCCACGAGTTCTGAAATCAAAATCCGAAAATACAGGATTGTAGAGCTCGAAAAGTAGTGTGAAATCAAGCTAAAAATCACCGAATTCAGAACTCGGAGTCAACGGATATTCATAAAACCGTTTACGTAAAGAAACCACATTTCGCGGCTAACTAGGTGAAACGAGACCTACTAGCCACGAGTTCTGAAATCAAAATCCGAAACGCTAGGATAGTAGAGCTCAAAAAGTAGTGTATAATCAAGCAAAAAATCACCGAATTCTGAACTCGGAGTCAACGGATATTCATAAAACCGTTTACGTAAAGAAACCACATTTCGCGGCTAAATAGGTAAATCGAGACCTACTAGCCACGAGTTCTGAAATCAAAATCCGAAATGCCAAGATTGTAGAGCTCGAAAAGTAGTGTGAAATCAAGCTAAAAATCACCGAATTCAGAACTCTGAGTCAACGGATATTCATAAAACTGTTTACGTAAAGAAACCACATTTCGCGGCTAACTAGATGAAACGAGACCTACTAGCCACAAGTTCTGAAATCGAAAACCGAAAACCCAAGATTGTAGAGCTCGAAAAGTAGTGTGAAATCAAGCTAAAAATCACCGAATTCAGAACTCGGAGTCAACGGATATTCATAAAACCGTTTACGTAAAGAAACCACATTTCGCGGCTAACTAGATGAAACAAGACCTACTAGCCACGAGTTCTGAAATCGAAAACCGAAAAGCCAAGATTGTAGAGCTCGAAAAGTAGTGTGAAATCAAGCTAAAAATCACCGAATTCAGAACTCGGAGTCAACGGATATTCATAAAACCGTTTACGTAAAGAAGCAACATTTCGCGGCTAACTAGGTGAAACGAGACCTACTAGCCACGAGTTCTGAAATCAAAATCCGAAATGCCAGGATTGTAGAGCTCGAAAAGTAGTGTATAATCAAGCTAAAAATCACCGAATTCAGAACTCGGAGTCAACGGATATTCATAAAACCGTTTACGTAAAGAAACCACATTTCGCGGCTAACTAGGTGAAACGAGACCAACTTTCCACAAGTTCTAAAATCAAAATCCGAAACGCCAGGATCGTAGAGCTCGAAAAGTAGTGTGAAATCAAGCTAAAAATCACCGAATTCAGAACTCTGAGTCAACGGATATTCATAAAACTGTTTACGTAAAGAAACCACATTTCGCGCCTAACTAGATGAAACGAGACCTACTAGCCACAAGTTCTGAAATCGAAAACCGAAAACCCAAGATTGTAGAGCTCGAAAAGTAGTGTGAAATCAAGCTAAAAATCACCGAATTCAGAACTCGGAGTCAACGGATATTCATAAAACCGTTTACGTAAAGAAACCACATTTCGCGGCTAACTAGGTGAAACGAGACCAACTAGCCACGAGTTCTGAAATCAAAATCCGAAAATACAGGATTGTAGAGCTCGAAAAGTAGTGTGAAATCAAGCTAAAAATCACCGAATTCAGAACTCGGAGTCAACGGATATTCATAAAACCGTTTACGTAAAGAAACCACATTTCGCGGCTAACTAGGTGAAATGAGACCTACTAGCCACGAGTTCTGAAATCAAAATCCGAAAAGCTAGGATGGTAGAGTTCGAAAAGTAGGGTGTAATCAAGCAAAAAATCACCGAATTCAGAACTCGGAGTCAATGGATATTCATAAAACCGTTTACGTAAAGAAACCACATTTCGCGGCTAAATAAGTGAATCGAGACCTACTAGCCAGGAGTTCTGAAATCAAAATCCGAAATGCCAAGATTGTAGAGCTCGAAAAGTAGTGCGAAATCAAGCTAAAAATCACCGAATTCAGAACTCGGAGTCAACGGATATTCATAAAATCGTTTACGTAAAGAAACCACATTTCGCGGCTAAATAGGTGAATCGAGACCTACTAGCCACGAGTTCTGAAATAAAAATCCGATATGCCAGGATTGTAGAGCTCGAAAAGTAGTGTGAAATCAAGCTAAAAATCACCGAATTCAGAACTCGGAGTCAACGGATATTCATAAAACCGTTTACGTAAAGAAACCACATTTCGCGGCTAACTAGGTGAAACGAGACCAACTAGCCACGAGTTCTGAAATCAAAATCCGAAAACACAGGATTGTAGAGCTCGAAAAGTAGTGTGAAATCAAGCTAAAAATCACCGAATTCAGAACTCGGAGTCAACGGATATTCATAAAACCGTTTACGTAAAGAAACCGCATTTCGCGGCTAACTAGGTGAAACGAGACCTACTAGCCACGAGTTCTGAAATCAAAATCCGAAACGCTAGGATAGTAGAGCTCAAAAAGTAGTGTATAATCAAGCAAAAAATCACCGAATTCTGAACTCGGAGTCAACGGATATTCATAAAACCGTTTACGTAAAGAAACCACATTTCGCGGCTAAATAGGTGAATCGAGACCTACTACCCACGAGTTCCGAAATCAAAATCCGAAATGCCAAGATTGTAGAGCTCGAAAAGTAGTGTGAAATCAAGCTAAAAATCACCGAATTCAGAACTCTGAGTCAACGGATATTCATAAAACTGTTTACGTAAAGAAACCACATTTCGCGGCTAACTAGATGAAACGAGACCTACTAGCCACAAGTTCTGAAATCGAAAACCGAAAACCCAAGATTGTAGAGCTCGAAAAGTTGTGTGAAATCAAGCTAAAAATCACCGAATTCAGAACTCGGAGTCAACGGATATTCATAAAACCGTTTACGTAAAGAAACCACATTTCGCGGCTAACTAGATGAAACAAGACCTACTAGCCACGAGTTCTGAAATCGAAAACCGAAAAGCCAAGATTGTAGAGCTCGAAAAGTAGTGTGAAATCAAGCTAAAAATCACCGAATTCAGAACTCGGAGTCAACGGATATTCATAAAACCGTTTACGTAAAGAAGCAACATTTCGCGGCTAACTAGGTGAAACGAGACCTACTAGCCACGAGTTCTGAAATCAAAATCCGAAATGCCAGGATTGTAGAGCTCGAAAAGTAGTGTGTAATCAAGCTAAAAATCACCGAATTCAGAACTCGGAGTCAACGGATATTCATAAAACCGTTTACGTAAAGAAACCACATTTCGCGGCTAACTAGGTGAAACGAGACCAACTTTCCACAAGTTCTAAAATCAAAATCCGAAACGCCAGGACCGTAGAGCTCGAAAAGTAGTGTGAAATCAAGCTAAAAATCACTGAATTCAGAACTCGGAGTCAACGGATATTCGTAAAACTGTTTACGTAAAGAAACCATATTTCGCGGCTAACTAGGTGAAACGAGACCAACTAGCCACGAGTTCTGAAATCAAAATCCGAAAACACAGGATTGTAGAGCTCGAAAAGTAGTGTGAAATCAAGCTAAAAATCACCGAATTCAGAACTCGGAGTCAACGGATATTCATAAAACCGTTTACGTAAAGAAACCACATTTCGCGGCTAACTAGGTGAAACGAGACCTACTAGCCACGAGTTCTGAAATCAAAATCCGAAACGCTAGGATAGTAGAGCTCAAAAAGTAGTGTATAATCAAGCAAAAAATCACCGAATTCTGAACTCGGAGTCAACGGATATTCATAAAACCGTTTACGTAAAGAAACCACATTTCGCGGCTAAATAGGTGAATCGAGACCTACTAGCCACGAGTTCTGAAATCAAAATCCGAAATGCCAGGATTGTAGAGCTCGAAAAGTAGTGTGTAATCAAGCTAAAAATCACCGAATTCAGAACTCGGAGTCAACGGATATTCATAAAACCGTTTACGTAAAGAAACCACATTTCGCGGCTAACTAGGTGAAACGAGACCTACTAGCGACGAGTTCTGAAATCAAAATCCGAAACGCTAGGATAGTAGAGCTCAAAAAGTAGTGTATAATCAAGCAAAAAATCACCGAATTCTGAACTCGGAGTCAACGGATATTCATAAAACCGTTTACGTAAAGAAACCACATTTCGCGGCTAAATAGGTGAATCGAGACCTACTGGCCACGAGTTCTGAAATCAAAATCCGAAAACACAGGATTGTAGAGCTCAAAAAGTAGTGTGAAATCAAGCTAAAAATCACCGAATTCAGAACTCGGAGTCAACGGATATTCATAAAACCGTTTACGTAAAGAAACCACATTTCGCGGCTAACTAGGTGAAACGAGACCTACTAGCGACGAGTTCTGAAATCAAAATCCGAAACGCTAGGATAGTAGAGCTCAAAAAGTAGTGTATAATCAAGCAAAAAATCACCGAATTCTGAACTCGGAGTCAACGGATATTCATAAAACCGTTTACGTAAAGAAACCACATTTCGCGGCTAAATAGGTGAATCGAGACCTACTGGCCACGAGTTCTGAAATCAAAATCCGAAATGCCAAGATTGTAGAGCTCGAAAAGTAGTGTGAAATCAAGCTAAAAATCACCGAATTCAGAACTCTGAGTCAACGGATATTCATAAAACTGTTTAAGTAAAGAAACCACATTTCGCGGCTAACTAGATGAAACGAGACCTACTAGCCACAAGTTCTGAAATCGAAAACCGAAAACCCAAGATTGTAGAGCTCGAAAAGTAGTGTGAAATCAAGCTAAAAATCACCGAATTCAGAACTCGGAGTCAACGGATATTCATAAAACCGTTTACGTAAAGAAACCACATTTCGCGGCTAACTAGATGAAACAAGACCTACTAGCCACGAGTTCTGAAATCGAAAACCGAAAAGCCAAGATTGTAGAGCTCGAAAAGTAGTGTGAAATCAAGCTAAAAATCACCGAATTCAGAACTCGGAGTCAACGGATATTCATAAAACCGTTTACGTAAAGAAGCAACATTTCGCGGCTAACTAGGTGAAACGAGACCTACTAGCCACGAGTTCTGAAATCAAAATCCGAAATGCCAGGATTGTAGAGCTCGAAAAGTAGTGTGTAATCAAGCTAAAAATCACCGAATTCAGAACTCGGAGTCAACGGATATTCATAAAACCGTTTACGTAAAGAAACCACATTTCGCGGCTAACTAGGTGAAACGAGACCAACTTTACACAAGTTCTAAAATCAAAATCCGAAACGCCAGGATCGTAGAGCTCGAAAAGTAGTGTGAAATCAAGCTAAAAATCACTGAATTCAGAACTCGGAGTCAACGGATATTCGTAAAACTGTTTACGTAAAGAAACCATATTTCGCGGTTAACTAGGTGAAACAAGACCAACTAGCCACGAGTTTTGAAATCAAAATCCGAAATACCAGGATTGTAGAGCTCGAAAAGTAGTGTGAAATCAAGCTAAAAATCACCGAATTCAGAACTCGGAGTCAACGGATATTCGTAAAACTGTTTACGTAAAGAAACCATATTTCGCGGCTAACTAGGTGAAACGAGACCAACTAGCCACGACTTATGTAATCAAAATCCGAAACTCCAGGATCGTAGAGCTCGAAAAGTAGTGTGAAATCAAGCTAAAAATCACCGAATTCAGAACTCGGAGTCAACGGATATTCATAAAACCGTTTACGTAAAGAAACCACATTTCGCGGCTAACTAGGTGAAACGAGACCAACTAGCCACGAGTTCTGAAATCAAAATCCGAAAATACAGGATTGTAGAGCTCGAAAAGTAGTGTGAAATCAAGCTAAAAATCACCGAATTCAGAACTCGGAGTCAACGGATATTCATAAAACCGTTTAGTAAAGAAACCACATTTCGCGGCTAAATAGGTGAAACGAGACCAACTAGCCACGAGTTCTGAAATCAAAATACGAAAACACAGGATTGTAGAGCTCGAAAAGTAGTGTGAAATCAAGCTAAAAATCACTGAATTCAGAACTCGGAGTCAACGGATATTCATAAAACCGTTTACGTAAAGAAACCACATTTCGCGGCTAACTAGGTGAAATGAGACCTACTAGCCACGAGTTCTGAAATCAAAATCCGAAAAGCTAGGATGGTAGAGTTCGAAAAGTAGGGTGTAATCAAGCAAAAAATCACCGAATTCAGAACTCGGAGTCAATGGATATTCATAAAACCGTTTACGTAAAGAAACCACATTTCGCGGCTAAATAAGTGAATCGAGACCTACTTGCCAGGAGTTCTGAAATCAAAATCCGAAATGCCAAGATTGTAGAGCTCAAAAAGTAGTGCGAAATCAAGCTAAAAATCACCGAATTCAGAACTCGGAGTCAACGGATATTCATAAAACCGTTTACGTAAAGAAACCACATTTCGCGGCTAAGTAGGTGAAACGAGACCTACTAGCCACGAGTTCTGAAATCAAAATCCGAAACACCAGGATTGTAGAGCTCGAAAAGTAGTGTGAAATCAAGCTAAAAATCACCGAATTCAGAACTCGGAGTCAACGGATATTCGTAAAACCGTTTACGTAAAGAAGCCACATTTCGCGGCTAAGTAGGTGAAACGAGACCTACTAGCCACGAGTTTTGAAATCAAAATCCGAAATGCCAGGATTGTAGAGCTCGAAAAGTAGTGTGTAATCAAGCTAAAAATCACCGAATTCAGAACTCGGAGTCAACGGATATTCGTAAAACCATTTACGTAAAGAAACCACATTTCGCGGCTAACTAGGTGAAACGAGACCAACTTTCCACAAGTTCTAAAATCAAAATCCGAAACGCCAGGATCGTAGAGCTCGAAAAGTAGTGTGAAATCAAGCTAAAAATCACCGAATTCTGAACTCGGAGTCAATGGATATTCGTAAAACCGTTTACGTAAAGAAACCACATTTCGCGGCTAACTAGGTGAAACGAGACCAACTAGCCACGAGTTCTGAAATCAAAATCCGAAAACACAGGATTGTAGAGCTAGAAAAGTAGTGTGAAATCAAGCTAAAAATCACCGAATTCAGAACTCGGAGTCAACGGATATTCATAAAACCGTTTACGTAAAGAAACCACATTTCGCGGCTAACTAGGTGAGATGAGACCTACTAGCCACGAGTTCTGAAATCAAAATCCGAAAAGCTAGGATGGTAGAGTTCAAAAAGTAGGGTGTAATCAAGCAAAAAATCACCGAATTCAGAACTCGGAGTCAATGGATATTCATAAAACCGTTTACGTAAAGAAACCACATTTCGCGGCTAAATAAGTGAATCGAGACCTACTAGCCAGGAGTTTTGAAATCAAAATCCGAAATGCCAAGATTGTAGAGCTCGAAAAGTAGTGTGAAATCAAGCTAAAAATCACCGAATTCAGAACTCGGAGTCAACGGATATTCATAAAACCGTTTACGTAAAGAAACCACATTTCGCGGCTAACTAGGTGAGATGAGACCTACTAGCCACGAGTTCTGAAATCAAAATCCGAAAAGCTAGGATGGTAGAGTTCAAAAAGTAGGGTGTAATCAAGCAAAAAATCACCGAATTCAGAACTCGGAGTCAATGGATATTCATAAAACCGTTTACGTAAAGAAACCACATTTCGCGGCTAAATAAGTGAATCGAGACCTACTAGCCAGGAGTTTTGAAATCAAAATCCGAAATGCCAAGATTGTAGAGCTCGAAAAGTAGTGCGAAATCAAGCTAAAAATCACCGAATTCAGAACTCGAAGTCAACGGATATTCATAAAACCGTTTACGTAAAGAAACCACATTTCGCGGCTAACTAGGTGAAATGAGACCTACTAGCCACGAGTTCTGAAATCAAAATCCGAAAAGCTAGGATGGTAGAGTTCGAAAAGTAGGGTGTAATCAAGCAAAAAATCACCGAATTCAGAACTCGGAGTCAATGGATATTCATAAAACCGTTTACGTAAAGAAACCACATTTCGCGGCTAAATAAGTGAATCGAGACCTACTAGCCAGGAGTTCTGAAATCAAAATCCGAAATGCCAAGATTGTAGAGCTCGAAAAGTAGTGCGAAATCAAGCTAAAAATCACCGAATTCAGAACTCGGAGTCAACGGATATTCATAAAATCGTTTACGTTAAGAAACCACATTTCGCGGATAACTAGGTGGAACGAGACCTACTATCCACGAGTTCTGAAATCAAAATCCGAAACGCCAGGATTGTAGAGCTCGAAAAGTAGTGTGAAATCAAGCTAAAAATCACCGAATTCAGAACTCGGAGTCAACGGATATTCATAAAACCGTTTACGTAAAGAAACCACATTTCGCGGCTAAATAGGTGAATCGAGACCTACTAGCCACGAGTTCTGAAATCAAAATCCGAAATGCCAAGATTGTAGAGCTCGAAAAGTAGTGTGAAATCAAGCTAAAAATCACCGAATTCAGAACTCGGAGTCAAAGGATATTCATAAAACCGTTTACGTAAAGAAACCACATTTCGCGGCTAACTAGGTGAAACGAGACCTACTAGCCACGAGTTCTGAAATAAAAATCCGAAATTCCAGGATTCTAGAGCTCGAAAAGTAGTATGAAATCAAACTAAAAATCACCGAATTCAGAACTCGGAGTCAACGGATATTCCTAAAACCGTTTACGTAAAGAAAGCACATTACGCGGCTAAATAGGAGAAACGAGACCAACTAGCCACGAGTTTTGAAATCAAAATCCGAAACTCCAGGATCGTAGAGCTCGAAAAGTAGTGTGAAATCAAGCTAAAAATCACCGAATTCAGAACTCGGAGTCAACGGATATTCATAAAACCGTTTACGTAAAGAAACCACATTTCGCGGCTAAATAAGTTAATCGAGACCTACTAGCCACGAGTTCTGAAATCAAAATCCGAAATGCCAAGATTGTAGATCTCGAAAAGTAGTGTGAAATCAAGCTAAAAATCACCGAATTCAGAACTCGGAGTCAACGGATATTCATAAAACCGTTTACGTAAAGAAACCACATTTCGCGGCTAACTAGGTGAAACGAGACATACTAGCCACGAGTTCTGAAATCAAAATCCGAAACACCAGGATTGTAGAGCTCGAAAAGTAGTATGAAATCAAGCTAAAAATCACCGAATTAATAATTCGGAGTCAACGGATATTCATAAAACTGTTTACGTAAAGAAACCACATTTCGCGGCTAACTAGATGAAACAAGACCTAGTAGCCACGAGTTCTGAAATCGAAAACCGAAAACCGAAGACTGTAGAGCTCAAAAAGTGGTGTGAAATCAAGCTAAAAATCACCGAATTCAGAACTCGGAGTCAACGGATATTCATAAAACCGTTTACGTAAAGAAACCACATTTGGCGGCTAACTAGGTGAAACAAGACCAACTAGCCACGAAATCTGAAATCAAAATCCGAAAACACAAGATTGTAGAGCTCGAAAAGTAGTGTGAAATCAAGCTAAAAATCACCGAATTCAGAACTCGGAGTCAACGGATATTCATAAAACCGTTTACGTAAAGAAACCACATTTCGCGGCTAACTAGGTGAAACGAGACCTACTAGCCACGAGTTCTGAAATCAAAATCCGAAATGCCAGGATTGTAGAGCTCGAAAAGTAGTGTGAAATCAAGCTAAAACTCACCGAATTCAGAACTCGGAGTCAACGGATATTCATAAAACCGTTTACGTAAAGAAACCACATTTCGCGGCTAACTAGGTGAAACAAGACCAACTAGCCACGAAATCTGAAATCAAAATCCGAAAACCCAAGATTGTAGAGCTCGAAAAGTAGTGTGTAATCAAGCAAAAAATCACCGAATTCAGAACTCGGAGTCAACGGATATTCACAAAACCGTTTACGTAAAGAAACCACATTTCGCGGCTAAATAGGTGAATCGAGACCTACTAGCCACGAGTTCTGAAATCAAAATCCGAAATGCCAGGATTGTAGAGCTCGAAAAGTAGTGTGAAATCAAGCTAAAAATCACCGAATTCAGAACTCGGAGTCAACGGATATTCATAAAACCGTTTACGTAAAGAAACCACATTTTGCGGCTAACTAGGTGAAACGAGACCAACTAGCCTCGAGTTCTGAAATCAAAATCCGAAAACACAGGATTGTAGAGCTCGAAAAGTAGTGTGAAATCAAGCTAAAAATCACCGAATTCAGAACTCGTAGTCAACGGATATTCATAAAACCGTTTACGTAAAGAAACCACATTTCGCGGCTAACTAGGTGAAACGAGACGTACTAGCCACGAGTTCTGAAATCAAAATCCGAAACACCAGGATTGTAGAGCTCGAAAAGTAGTGTGAAATCAAGCTAAAAATCACCGAATTCAGAACTCGGAGTCAACGGATATTCATAAAACCGTTTACGTAAAGAAACCACATTTCGCGGCTAACTAGATGAAACGAGACCTAGTAGCCACGAGTTCTGAAATCGAAATCCGAAACACCAGGATTGTAGAGCTCGAAAAGTAGTGTGAAATCAAGCTTAAAATCACCGAATTCAAAACTCGGAGTCAACGGATATTCATAAAACTGTTTACGTAAAGAAACCACATTTCGCGGCTAACTAGATGAAACGAGACCTAGTAGCCACGAGTTCTGAAATCGAAAACCGAAAACCCAAGATTGTAGAGCTCAAAAAGTAGTTTAAAATCAAGCTAAAAATCACCGAATTCAGAACTCGGAGTCAATGGATATTCATAAAACCGTTTACGTAAAGAAACCACATTTCGCGGCTAACTAGGTGAAACGAGACCAACTAGCCACGAAATCTGAAATCAAAATCCGAAAACACAAGATTGTAGAGCTCGAAAAGTAGTGTGAAATCAAGCTAAAAATCACCGAATTCAGAACTCGGAGTCAACGGATATTCATAAAACCGTTTACGTAAAGAAACCACATTTCGCGGCTAACTAGGTGAAACGAGACCTACTAGCCATGAGTTCTGAAATCAAAATCCGAAACGCCAGGATTGTAGAGCTCGAAAAGTAGTGCGAAATGAAGCTAAAAATCACCGAATTCAGAACTCGGAGTCAACGGATATTCACAAAACTGTTTACGTAAAGAAACCACATTTCGCGGCTAACTAGATGAAACGAGACCTAGTAGCCACGATTTCTGAAATCGAAAACCGAAATCCCAAGATTGTAGAGCTCAAAAAGTACTGTGAAATCAAGCTAAAAATCACCGAATTCAGAACTCGGAGTCAACGGATATTCATAAAACCGTTTACGTAAAGAAACCACATTTCGCGGCTAACTAGGTGAAACGAGACCAACTAGCCACGAAATCTGAAATCAAAATCCGAAAACACAAGATTGTAGAGCTCGAAAAGTAGTGTGAAATCAAGCTAAAAATCACCGAATTCAGAACTCGGAGTCAACGGATATTCATAAAACCGTTTACGTAAAGAAACCACATTTCGCGGCTAACTAGGTGAAACGAGACCTACGAGCCACGAGTTCTGAAATCAAAATCCGAAACGCCAGGATTGTAGAGCTCGAAAAGTAGTGCGAAATCAAGCAAAAAATCACCGAATTCAGAACTCGGAGTCAACGGATATTCACAAAACTGTTTACGTAAAGAAACCACATTTCGCGGCTAACTAGATGAAACGAGACCTAGTAGGCACGAGTTCTGAAATCGAAAACCGAAAATCCAAGATTGTAGAGCTCAAAAAGTAGTGTGAAATCAAGCTAAAAATCACCGAATTCAGAACTCGGAGTCAACGGATATTCATAAAACCGTTTACGTAAAGAAACCACATTTCGCGGCTAACTAGGTGAAACAGGACCAACTAGCCACGAGTTCTGAAATTAAAATCCGAAAACACAATATTGTAGAGCTCGAAAAGTAGTGTGAAATCAAGCTAAAAATCACCGAATTCAGAACTCCGAGTCAACGGATATTCATAAAACCGTTTACGTAAAGAAACCACATTTCGCGGCTAACTAGGTGAAACGAGACCTACTAGCCACGAGTTCTGAAATCAAAATCCGAAACGCTAGGATAGTAGAGCTCGAAAAGTAGTGTGTAATCAAGCAAAAAATCACCGAATTCAGAACTCGGAGTCAACGGATATTCACAAAACCGTTTACGTAAAGAAACCACATTTCGCGGCTAAATAGGTGAATCGAGACCTACTAGCCACGAGTTCTGAAATCAAAATCCGAAATTCCAGGATTGTAGAGCTCGAAAAGTAGTGTGAAATCAAGCTAAAAATCACCGAATTCAGAACTCGGAGTCAACGGATATTCATAAAACCGTTTACGTAAAGAAACCACATTTTGCGGCTAACTAGGTGAAACGAGACCAATTAGCCACGAAATCTGAAATCAAAATCCGAAAACACAGGATTGTAGAGCTCGAAAAGTAGTGTGAAATCAAGCTAAAAATCACCGAATTCAGAACTCGTAGTCAACGGATATTCATAAAACCGTTTACGTAAAGAAACCACATTTCGCGGCTAACTAGGTGAAACGAGACCTACTAGCCACGAGTTCTGAAATCAAAATCCGAAATGCCAGGATTGTAGAGCTCGAAAAGTAGTGCGAAATCAAGCTAAAAATCACCGAATTCAGAACTCGGAGTCAACAGATATTCACAAAACTGTTTACGTAAAGAAACCACATTTCGCGGCTAACTAGGTGAAACGAGACCTAGTAGCCACGAGTTCTGAAATCGAAATCCGAAACACCAGGATTGTAGAGCTCGAAAAGTAGTGTGAAATCAAGCTTAAAATCACCGAATTCAAAACTCGGAGTCAACGGATATTCATAAAACTGTTTACGTAAAGAAACCACATTTCGCGGCTAACTAGATGAAACGAGACCTAGTAGCCACGAGTTCTGAAATCGAAAACCGAAAACCCAAGATTGTAGAGCTCAAAAAGTAGTTTAAAATCAAGCTAAAAATCACCGAATTCAGAACTCGGAGTCAATGGATATTCATAAAACCGTTTACGTAAAGAAACCACATTTCGCGGCTAACTAGGTGAAACGAGACCAACTAGCCACGAAATCTGAAATCAAAATCCGAAAACACAAGATTGTAGAGCTCGAAAAGTAGTGTGAAATCAAGCTAAAAATCACCGAATTCAGAACTCGGAGTCAACGGATATTCATAAAACCGTTTACGTAAAGAAACCACATTTCGCGGCTAACTAGGTGAAACGAGACCTACTAGCCATGAGTTCTGAAATCAAAATCCGAAACGCCAGGATTGTAGAGCTCGAAAAGTAGTGCGAAATGAAGCTAAAAATCACCGAATTCAGAACTCGGAGTCAACGGATATTCACAAAACTGTTTACGTAAAGAAACCACATTTCGCGGCTAACTAGATGAAACGAGACCTAGTAGCCACGATTTCTGAAATCGAAAACCGAAATCCCAAGATTGTAGAGCTCAAAAAGTACTGTGAAATCAAGCTAAAAATCACCGAATTCAGAACTCGGAGTCAACGGATATTCATAAAACCGTTTACGTAAAGAAACCACATTTCGCGGCTAACTAGGTGAAACGAGACCAACTAGCCACGAAATCTGAAATCAAAATCCGAAAACACAAGATTGTAGAGCTCGAAAAGTAGTGTGAAATCAAGCTAAAAATCACCGAATTCAGAACTCGGAGTCAACGGATATTCATAAAACCGTTTACGTAAAGAAACCACATTTCGCGGCTAACTAGGTGAAACGAGACCTACGAGCCACGAGTTCTGAAATCAAAATCCGAAACGCCAGGATTGTAGAGCTCGAAAAGTAGTGCGAAATCAAGCAAAAAATCACCGAATTCAGAACTCGGAGTCAACGGATATTCACAAAACTGTTTACGTAAAGAAACCACATTTCGCGGCTAACTAGATGAAACGAGACCTAGTAGGCACGAGTTCTGAAATCGAAAACCGAAAATCCAAGATTGTAGAGCTCAAAAAGTAGTGTGAAATCAAGCTAAAAATCACCGAATTCAGAACTCGGAGTCAACGGATATTCATAAAACCGTTTACGTAAAGAAACCACATTTCGCGGCTAACTAGGTGAAACAGGACCAACTAGCCACGAGTTCTGAAATTAAAATCCGAAAACACAATATTGTAGAGCTCGAAAAGTAGTGTGAAATCAAGCTAAAAATCACCGAATTCAGAACTCCGAGTCAACGGATATTCATAAAACCGTTTACGTAAAGAAACCACATTTCGCGGCTAACTAGGTGAAACGAGACCTACTAGCCACGAGTTCTGAAATCAAAATCCGAAACGCTAGGATAGTAGAGCTCGAAAAGTAGTGTGTAATCAAGCAAAAAATCACCGAATTCAGAACTCGGAGTCAACGGATATTCACAAAACCGTTTACGTAAAGAAACCACATTTCGCGGCTAAATAGGTGAATCGAGACCTACTAGCCACGAGTTCTGAAATCAAAATCCGAAATTCCAGGATTGTAGAGCTCGAAAAGTAGTGTGAAATCAAGCTAAAAATCACCGAATTCAGAACTCGGAGTCAACGGATATTCATAAAACCGTTTACGTAAAGAAACCACATTTCGCGGCTAACTAGGTGAAACGAGACCAACTAGCCACGAAATCTGAAATCAAAATCCGAAAACACAAGATTGTAGAGCTCGAAAAGTAGTGTGAAATCAAGCTAAAAATCACCGAATTCAGAACTCGGAGTCAACGGATATTCATAAAACCGTTTACGTAAAGAAACCACATTTCGCGGCTAACTAGGTGAAACGAGACCTACTAGCCACGAGTTCTGAAATCAAAATCCGAAATGCCAGGATTGTAGAGCTCGAAAAGTAGTGCGAAATCAAGCTAAAAATCACCGAATTCAGAACTCGGAGTCAACAGATATTCACAAAACTGTTTACGTAAAGAAACCACATTTCGCGGCTAACTAGATGAAACGAGACCTAGTAGCCACGAGTTCTGAAATCGAAAACCGAAATCCCAAGATTGTAGAGCTCAAAAAGTACTGTGAAATCAAGCTAAAAATCACCGAATTCAGAACTCGGAGTCAACAGATATTCATAAAACCGTTTACATAAAGAAACCACATTTCGCGGCTAACTAGGTGAAACGAGACCAACTAGCCTCGAGTTCTGAAATCAAAATCCGAAAGCACAAGATTGTAGAGCTCGAAAAATAGTGTGAAATCAAGCTAAAAATCACCGAATTCAGAACTCGTAGTCAACGGATATTCATAAAACCGTTTACGTAAAGAAACCACATTTCGCGGCTAACTAGGTGAAACGAGACGTACTAGCCACGAGTTCTGAAATCAAAATCCGAAACATCAGGATTGTAGAGCTCGAAAAGTAGTTTGAAATCAATCTAAAAATCACCGAATTCAGAACTCGGAGTCAACGGATATTCATAAAACTGTTTACGTAAAGAAACCACATTTTGCGGCTAACTAGATGAAACGAGACCTAGTAGCCACGAGTTCTGAAATCGAAAACCGAAAACCCAAGATTGTAGAGCTCGAAAAGTAGTGTGAAATCAAGCTAAAAATCACCGAATTCAGAACTCGGAGTCAACGGATATTCATAAAACCGTTTACGTAAAGAAACCACATTTCGCGGCTAACTAGGTGAAACGAGACGTACTAGCCACGAGTTCTGGAATCAAAATCCGAAATTCCAGGATCGTAGAGCTCGAAAAGTAGTGTGAAATCAAGCTAAAAATCACCGAATTCAGAACTCGGAGTCAACGGATATTCATAAAACTGTTTACGTAAAGAAACCACATTTTGCGGCTAACTAGATGAAACGAGACCTAGTAGCCACGAGTTCTAAAATCGAAAACCGAAAAACCAAGATTGTAGAGCTCAAAAAGTAGTGTGAAATCAAGCTAAAAATCACCGAATTCAGAACTCGGAGTCAACGGATATTCATAAAATCGTTTACGTAAAGAAACCACATTTCGCGGCTAACTAGGTGAAACAAGACCAACTAGCCACGAGTTTCGAAATCAAAATCCGAAAAGCCAGGATTGTAGAGCTCGAAAAGTAGTGTGAAATCAAGCTAAAAATCACCGAATTCAGAACTCGGTGTCAACGGATATTCATAAAACCGTTTACGAAAAGAAACCACATTTCGCGGCTAACAAGGTGAAACGAGACGTACTAGCATTGAGTTCTGGAATCAAAATCCGAAATTCCAGGATCGTAAGCTCGAAAAGTAGTGTGAAATCAAGCTAAAAATCACCGAATTCAGAACTCGGAGTCAACGGATATTCATAAAACTGTTTACGTAAAGAAACCACATCTTGCGGCTAACTAGATGAAACGAGACCTAGTAGCCACGAGTTCTGAAATCGAAAACCGAAAACCCAAGATTGTAGAGCTCAAAAAGTAGTGTGAAATCAAGCTAAAAATCACCGAATTCAGAACTCGGAGTCAACGGATATTCATAAAACCGTTTACGTAAAGAAACCACATTTCGCGGCTAACTAGGTGAAACAAGACCAACTAGCCACGAGTTTTGAAATCAAAATCCGAAAAACCAGGATTGTAGAGCTCGAAAAGTAGTGTGAAATCAAGCTAAAAATCACCGAATTCAGAACTCGGAGTCAACGGATATTCATAAAACCGTTTACGTAAAGAAACCACATTTCGCGGCTAATTAGGTGAAACGAGACGTACTAGACACGAGTTCTGGAATCAAAATCCGAAATTCCAGGATCGTAGAGCTCGAAAAGTAGTGTGAAATCAAGCTAAAAATCACCGAATTCAGAACTCGGAGTCAACGGATATTCATAAAACTGTTTACGTAAAGAAACCACATTTTGCGGCTAACTAGATGAAACGAGACCTAGTAGCCACGAGTTCTGAAATCGAAAACCGAAAAACCAAGATTGTAGAGCTCAAAAAGTAGTGTGAAATCAAGCTAAAAATCACCGAATTCAGAACTCGGAGTCAACGGATATTCGTAAAACCGTTTACGTAAAGAAACCACATTTCGCGGCTAACTAGGCGAAACAAGACCAACTAGCCACGAGTTTTGAAATCAAAATCCGAAAAACCAGGATTGTAGAGCTCGAAAAGTAGTGTGAAATCAAGCTAAAAATCACCGAATTCAGAACTCGGAGTCAACGGATATTCATAAAACCGTTCACGTAAAGAAACCACATTTCGCGGCTAACAAGGTGAAACGAGACGTACTAGCCACGAGTTCTGGAATCAAAATCCGAAATTCCAGGATCGTAGAGCTCGAAAAGTTGTGTGAAATCAAGCTAAAAATCACCGAATTCAGAACTCGGAGTCAACGGATATTCATAAAACTGTTTACGTAAAGAAACCACATTTTGCGGCTAACTAGATGAAACGAGACCTAGTAGCCACGAGTTCTGAAATCGAAAACCGAAAACCCAAGATTGTAGAGCTCAAAAAGTAGTGTGAAATCAAGCTAAAAATCACCGAATTCAGAACTCGGAGTCAACGGATATTCATAAAACCGTTTACGTAAAGAAACCACATTTCGCGGCTAACTAGGTGAAACGAGACCTACTAGCCACGAGTTTTGAAATCAAAATCCGAAAAACCAGGATTGTAGAGCTCGAAAAGTAGTGTGAAATCAAGCTAAAAATCACCGAATTCAGAACTCGGAGTCAACGGATATTCATAAAACCGTTTACGTAAAGAAACCACATTTCGCGGCTAACTAGGTGAAACGAGACGTACTAGCCACGAGTTCTGGAATCAAAATCCGAAATTCCAGGATCTTAGAGCTCGAAAAGTAGTGTGAAATCAAGCTAAAAATCACCGAATTCAGAACTCGGAGTCAACGGATATTCATAAAACTGTTTACGTAAAGAAACCACATTTTGCGGCTAACTAGATGAAACGAGACCTAGTAGCCATGAGTTCTGAAATCGAAAACCGAAAACCCAAGATTGTAGAGCTCGAAAAGTAGTGTGAAATCAAGCTAAAAATCACCGAATTCAGAACTCGGAGTCAACGGATATTCACAAAACTGTTTACGTAAAGAAACCACATTTCGCGGCTAACTGGATGAAACGAGACCTAGTAGCCACGAGTTCTGAAATCGAAAACTGAAAACCCAAGATTGTAGAGCTCAAAAAGTAGTGTGAAATCAAGCCAAAAATCACCGAATTCAGAACTCGGAGTCAACGGATATTCATAAAACCGTTTACGTAAAGAAACCACATTTCGCGGCTAACTAGGTGAAACAAGACCAACTGGCCACGAGTTCTGAAATCAAAATCCGAAAACACAAGATTGTAGAGCTCGAAAAGTAGTGTGAAATCAAGCTAAAAATCACCGAATTCAGAACTCGGAGTCAACGGATATTCATAAAACCGTTTACGTAAAGAAACCACATTTCGCTGCTAACTAGGTGAAACGAGACCTACTAGCCACGAGTTCTGAAATCAAAATCCGAAACGCTACGATAGTAGAGCTCGAAAAGTAGTGTGTAATCAAGCAAAAAATCACCGAATTCAGAACTCGGAGTCAACGGATATTCACAAAACCGTTTACGTAAAGAAACCACATTTCGCGGCTAACTAGGTGAAACGAGACGTACTAGCCACGAGTTCTGAAATAAAAATCCGAAACACCAGGATTGTAAAGCTCGAAAAGTAGTGTGAAATCAAGCTAAAAATCACCGAATTCAGAACTCGGAGTCAACGGATATTCACAAAACTATTTAAGTAAAGAAACCACATTTCGCGGCTAACTGGATGAAACGAGACCTAGTAGCCACGAGTTCTGAAATCGAAAACTGAAAACCCAAGATTGTAGAGCTCAAAAAGTAGTGTGAAATCAAGCTAAAAATCACCGAATTCAGAACTCGTAGTCAACGGATATTCAAAAAACCGTTTACGTAAAGAAACCACATTTCGCGGCTAACTAGGTGAAACAAGACCAACTAGCCACGAGTTCTGAAATCAAAATCCGAAAACACAAGATTGTAGAGCTCGAAAAGTAGTGTGAAATCAAGCTAAAAATCACCGAATTCAGAACTCGGAGTCAACGGATATTCATAAAACCGTTTACGTAAAGAAACCACATTTCGCGGATAACTAGGTGAAACAAGACCAACTAGCCACGAGTTTTGAAATCAAAATCCGAAAAACCAGGATTGTAGAGCTCGAAAAGTAGTGTGAAATCAAGCTAAAAATCACCGAATTCAGAACTCGGAGTCAACGGATATTCATAAAACCGTTTACGTAAAGAAACCACATTTCGCGGCTAACTAGGTGAAACGAGACGTACTAGCCACGAGTTCTGGAATCAAAATCCGAAATTCCAGGATCGTAGAGCTCGAAAAGTAGTGTGAAATCAAGCTAAAAATCACCGAATTCAGAACTCGGAGTCAACGGATATTCATAAAACTGTTTACGTAAAGAAACCACATTTTGCGGCTAACTAGATGAAACGAGACCTAGTAGCCACGAGTTCTGAAATCGAAAACCGAAAAAACAAGATTGTAGAGCTCAAAAAGTAGTGTGAAATCAAGCTAAAAATCAACGAATTCAGAACTCGGAGTCAACGGATATTCATAAAACCGTTTACGTAAAGAAACCACATTTCGCGGCTAACTAGGCGAAACAAGACCAACTAGCCACGAGTTTTGAAATCAAAATCCGAAAAACCAGGATTGTAGAGCTCGAAAAGTAGTGTGAAATCAAGCTAAAAATCACCGAATTCAGAACTCGGAGTCAACGGATATTCATAAAACCGTTCACGTAAAGAAACCACATTTCGCGGCTAACAAGGTGAAACGAGACGTACTAGCCACGAGTTCTGGAATCAAAATCCGAAATTCCAGGATCGTAGAGCTCGAAAAGTAGTGTGAAATCAAGCTAAAAATCACCGAATTCAGAACTCGGAGTCAACGGATATTCATAAAACTGTTTACGTAAAGAAACCACATTTTGCGGCTAACTAGATGAAACGAGACCTAGTAGCCACGAGTTCTGAAATCGAAAACCGAAAACCCAAGATTGTAGAGCTCAAAAAGTAGTGTGAAATCAAGCTAAAAATCACCGAATTCAGAACTCGGAGTCAACGGATATTCATAAAACCGTTTACGTAAAGAAACCACATTTCGCGGCTAACTAGGTGAAACGAGACCTACTAGCCACGAGTTTTGAAATCAAAATCCGAAAAACCAGGATTGTAGAGCTC
Organism: Euonymus europaeus; assembly: GCA_963580455.1. Taxonomy (NCBI): domain Eukaryota; kingdom Viridiplantae; phylum Streptophyta; class Magnoliopsida; order Celastrales; family Celastraceae; genus Euonymus; species Euonymus europaeus. The sequence continues at coordinate 225,687 of OY756972.1, forward strand.
GAAAAGTAGTGTGAAATCAAGCTAAAAATCACCGAATTCAGAACTCGGAGTCAACGGATATTCATAAAACCGTTTACGTAAAGAAACCACATTTCGCGGCTAACTAGGTGAAACGAGACGTACTAGCCACGAGTTCTGGAATCAAAATCCGAAATTCCAGGATCTTAGAGCTCGAAAAGTAGTGTGAAATCAAGCTAAAAATCACCGAATTCAGAACTCGGAGTCAACGGATATTCATAAAACTGTTTACGTAAAGAAACCACATTTTGCGGCTAACTAGATGAAACGAGACCTAGTAGCCATGAGTTCTGAAATCGAAAACCGAAAACCCAAGATTGTAGAGCTCGAAAAGTAGTGTGAAATCAAGCTAAAAATCACCGAATTCAGAACTCGGAGTCAACGGATATTCACAAAACTGTTTACGTAAAGAAACCACATTTCGCGGCTAACTGGATGAAACGAGACCTAGTAGCCACGAGTTCTGAAATCGAAAACTGAAAACCCAAGATTGTAGAGCTCAAAAAGTAGTGTGAAATCAAGCCAAAAATCACCGAATTCAGAACTCGGAGTCAACGGATATTCATAAAACCGTTTACGTAAAGAAACCACATTTCGCGGCTAACTAGGTGAAACAAGACCAACTGGCCACGAGTTCTGAAATCAAAATCCGAAAACACAAGATTGTAGAGCTCGAAAAGTAGTGTGAAATCAAGCTAAAAATCACCGAATTCAGAACTCGGAGTCAACGGATATTCATAAAACCGTTTACGTAAAGAAACCACATTTCGCTGCTAACTAGGTGAAACGAGACCTACTAGCCACGAGTTCTGAAATCAAAATCCGAAACGCTACGATAGTAGAGCTCGAAAAGTAGTGTGTAATCAAGCAAAAAATCACCGAATTCAGAACTCGGAGTCAACGGATATTCACAAAACCGTTTACGTAAAGAAACCACATTTCGCGGCTAACTAGGTGAAACGAGACGTACTAGCCACGAGTTCTGAAATAAAAATCCGAAACACCAGGATTGTAAAGCTCGAAAAGTAGTGTGAAATCAAGCTAAAAATCACCGAATTCAGAACTCGGAGTCAACGGATATTCACAAAACTATTTAAGTAAAGAAACCACATTTCGCGGCTAACTGGATGAAACGAGACCTAGTAGCCACGAGTTCTGAAATCGAAAACTGAAAACCCAAGATTGTAGAGCTCAAAAAGTAGTGTGAAATCAAGCTAAAAATCACCGAATTCAGAACTCGTAGTCAACGGATATTCAAAAAACCGTTTACGTAAAGAAACCACATTTCGCGGCTAACTAGGTGAAACAAGACCAACTAGCCACGAGTTCTGAAATCAAAATCCGAAAACACAAGATTGTAGAGCTCGAAAAGTAGTGTGAAATCAAGCTAAAAATCACCGAATTCAGAACTCGGAGTCAACGGATATTCATAAAACCGTTTACGTAAAGAAACCACATTTCGCGGATAACTAGGTGAAACAAGACCAACTAGCCACGAGTTTTGAAATCAAAATCCGAAAAACCAGGATTGTAGAGCTCGAAAAGTAGTGTGAAATCAAGCTAAAAATCACCGAATTCAGAACTCGGAGTCAACGGATATTCATAAAACCGTTTACGTAAAGAAACCACATTTCGCGGCTAACTAGGTGAAACGAGACGTACTAGCCACGAGTTCTGGAATCAAAATCCGAAATTCCAGGATCGTAGAGCTCGAAAAGTAGTGTGAAATCAAGCTAAAAATCACCGAATTCAGAACTCGGAGTCAACGGATATTCATAAAACTGTTTACGTAAAGAAACCACATTTTGCGGCTAACTAGATGAAACGAGACCTAGTAGCCACGAGTTCTGAAATCGAAAACCGAAAAAACAAGATTGTAGAGCTCAAAAAGTAGTGTGAAATCAAGCTAAAAATCAACGAATTCAGAACTCGGAGTCAACGGATATTCATAAAACCGTTTACGTAAAGAAACCACATTTCGCGGCTAACTAGGTGAAACAAGACCAACTGGCCACGAGTTCTGAAATCAAAATCCGAAAACACAAGATTGTAGAGCTCGAAAAGTAGTGTGAAATCAAGCTAAAAATCACCGAATTCAGAACTCGGAGTCAACGGATATTCATAAAACCGCTTACGTAAAGAAACCACATTTCGCGGCTAACTAGGTGAAACGAGACCTACTAGCCACGAGTTCTGAAATCAAAATCCGAAACACAGGATTGTAGAGCTCGAAAAGTAGTGTGAAATCAAGCTAAAAATCACCGAATTCAGAACTCGGAGTCAACGGATATTCATAAAACCGTTTACGTAAAGAAACCACATTTCGCTGCTAACTAGGTGAAACGAGACCTACTAGCCACGAGTTCTGAAATCAAAATCCGAAACGCTACGATAGTAGAGCTCGAAAAATAGTGTGTAATCAAGCAAAAAATCACCAAATTCAGAACTCGGAGTCAACGGATATTCACAAAACCGTTTACGTAAAGAAACCACATTTCGCGGCTAAATAGGTGAATCGAGACCTACTAGCCACGAGTTCTGAAATCAAAATCCGAAACGCCAAGATTGTAGAGCTCGAAATGTAGTGTGAAATCAAGCTAAAAATCACCGAATTCAGAACTCGGAGTCAACGGATATTCATAAAACCGTTTACGTAAAGAAACCACATTTCGCGGCTAACTAGGTGAAACGAGACGTACTAGCCACGAGTTCTGAAATAAAAATCCGAAACACCAGGATTGTAAAGCTCGAAAAGTAGTGTGAAATCAATCTAAAAATCACCGAATTCAGAACTCGGAGTCAACGGATATTCATAAAACTGTTTACGTAAAGAAACTACATTTCGCGGCTAACTAGATGAAACGAGACCTAGTAGCCACGAGTTCTGAAATCGAAAACCGAAAACCCAAGATTGTAGAGCTCAAAAAGTAGTGTGAAATCAAGCTAAAAATCACCGAATTCAGAACTCGGAGTCAACGGATATTCATAAAACCGTTTACGTAAAGAAACCACATTTCGCGGCTAACTAGGTGAAACAAGACCAACTAGCCACGAGTTCTGAAATCAAAATCCGAAAACACAAGATTGTAGAGCTCGAAAAGTAGTGTGAAATCAAGCTAAAAATCACCGAATTCAGAACTCGGAGTCAACGGATATTCATAAAACCGTTTACGTAAAGAAACCACATTTCGCGGCTAAATAGGTGAATCGAGACCTACTAGCCACGAGTTCTGAAATCAAAATCCGAAATGACAGGATAGTAGAGCTCGAAAAGTAGTGTGAAATCAAGCTAAAAATTACCGAATTCAGAACTCGGAGTCAACGGATATTCATAAAACCGTTTACGTAAAGAAACCACATTTCGCGGCTAACTAGGTGAAACGAGACCAACTAGCCTCGAGTTCTGAAATCAAAATCCGAAAACACATGATTGTAGAGCTCGAAAAGTAGTGTGAAATCAAGCTAAAAATCACCGTATTCAGAACTCGGAGTCAACGGATTTTCATAAAACCGTTTACGTAAAGAAACCACATTTCGCGGCTAACTAGGTGAAACGAGACGTACTAGCCACGAGTTCTGAAATCAAAATCCGAAACACCATGATTGTAGAGCTCGAAAAGTAGTGTGAAATCAAGCCAAAAATCACCGAATTCAGAACTCGGAGTCAACGGATATTCGTAAAACTGTTTACGTAAAGAAACCATATTTCGCGGCTAACTAGGTGAAACGAGACCAACTAGGCACGAGTTCTGGAATTAAAATCCGAAACTCCAGGATCGTAGAGCTCGAAAAGTAGTGTGAAATCAAGCTAAAAATCACCGAATTCAGAACTCGGAGTCAACGGATATTCATAAAACCGTTTACGTACAGAAACCACATTTCGCGGCTAACTAGGTGAAACGGGACCAACTAGCCACGAGTTCTGAAATCAAAATATGAAAACACGGGATTGTAGAGCTCGAAAAGTAGTGTGAAATCAAGCAAAAAATCACCGAATTCAGAACTCGGAGTCAACGGATATTCATAAAACCGTTTACGTAAAGAAACCACATTTCGCGGCTAACTAGGTGAAACGAGACCAACTTTCCACAAGTTCTAAAATCAAAATCCGAAACGCCAGGATCGTAGAGCTCGAAAAGTAGTGTGTAATCAAGCTAAAAATCACCGAATTCAGAACTCGGAGTCAACGGATATTCATAAAACCGTTTACGTAAAGAAACCACATTTCGCGGCTAACTAGATGAAACGAGACCTAGTAGCCACGAGTTCTGAAATCGAAAACCGAAAACCCAAGATTGTAGAGCTCGAAAAGTAGTGTGAAATCAAGCTAAAAATCACCGAATTCAGAACTCGGAGTAAACGGATATTCATAAAACCGTTTACGTAAAGAAACCACATTTCGCGGCTAAATAAGTGAATCGAGACCTACTAGCCACAAGTTCTGAAATCAAAATCCGAAATGCCAAGATTGTAGAGCTCGAAAAGATTGTGTGAAATCAAGCTAAAAATCACCGAATTCAGAACTCGGAGTCAACGGATATTCATAAAACCGTTTACGTAAAGAAACCACATTTCGCGGCTAACTAGGTGAAACGAGACCTACTAGCCACGAGTTCTGAAATCAAAATCCGAAATACCAGGATTGTAGAGCTCGAAAAGTAGAGTGTAATCGAGCAAAAAATCACCGAATTCAGAACTCGGAGTCAACGGATATTCATAAAACCGTTTACGTAAAGAAACCACATTTCGCGGCTAAATAAGTGAATCGAGACCTACTAGCCACGAGTTCTGAAATCAAAATCCGAAATGCCAGGATTGTAGAGCTCGAAAAGTCGGGTGTAATCAAGCAAAAAATCACCGAATTCAGAACTCGGAGTCAATGGATATTCATAAAACCGTTTACGTAAAGAAACCACATTTCGCGGCTAACTAGGTGAAACGAGACCTACTAGCCACGAGTTCTGAAATCAAAATCCGAAACACCAGGATTGTAGAGCTCGAAAAGTAGTGTGAAATCAAGCTAAAAATCACCGAATTCAGAACTCGGAGTCAACGGATATTCACAAAACCGTTTACGTAAAGAAACCACATTTCGCGGCTAAATAGGTGAATCGAGACCTACTAGCCACGAGTTCTGAAATCAAAATCCGAAATTCCAGGATTGTAGAGCTCGAAAAGTAGTGTGAAATCAAGCTAAAAATCACCGAATTCAGAACTCGGAGTCAACGGATATTCATAAAACTGTTTACGTAAAGAAACCACATTTCGCGGCTAACTTGATGAAACGAGACCTAGTAGCCACGAGTTCTGAAATCGAAAACCGAAAACCCAAGATTGTAGAGCTCGAAAAGTAGTGTGAAATCAAGCTAAAAATCACCGAATTCAGAACTCGGAGTCAACGGATATTCATAAAACCGTTTACGTAAAGAAACCACATTTCGCGGCTAACTAGGTGAAACAAGACCAACTAGCCACGAGTTCTGAAATCAAAATCCGAAAACACAAGATTGTAGAGCTCGAAAAGTAGTGTGAAATCAAGCTAAAAATCACCGAATTCAGAACTCGGAGTCAACGGATATTCATAAAACCGTTTACGTAAAGAAACCACATTTCGCGGCTAACTAGTTGAAACGAGACCTACTAGCCACGAGTTCTGAAATCAAAATCCGAAACGCTAGGGTAGTAGAGCTCGAAAAGTAGTGTGTAATCAAGCAAAAAATCACCGAATTCAGAACTCGGAGTCAACGGATATTCACAAAACCGTTTACGTAAAGAAACCACATTTCGCGGCTAAATAGGTGAATCGAGACCTACTAGCCACGAGTTCTGAAATCAAAATCCGAAATGCCAGGATTGTAGAGCTCGAAAAGTAGTGTGAAATCAAGCTAAAAATCACCGAATTCAGAACTCGGAGTCAACGGATATTCATAAAACCGTTTACGTAAAGAAACCACATTTCGCGGCTAACTAGGTGAAACGAGACCTACTAGCCACAAGTTCTGAAATCAAAATCCGAAATACCAGGATTGTAGAGCTCGAAAAGTAGTGTGAAATCCAGCTAAAAATCACCGAATTCAGAACTCGGAGTCAACGGATATTCGTAAAACTGTTTACGTAAAGAAACCATATTTCGCGGCTAACTAGGTGAAACGAGACCAACTAGCCACGAGTTCTCGAATCAAAATCCGAAACTCCAGGATCGTAGAGCTCGAAAAGTAGTGTGAAATCAAGCTAAAAATCACCGAATTCAGAACTCGGAGTCAACGGATATTCATAAAACCGTTTACGTAAAGAAACCACATTTCGCGGCTAACTAGGTGAAACGAGACCAACTAGCCACGAGTTCTGAAATCAAAATCCGAAAACACAGGATTGTAGAGCTCGAAAAGTAGTGTGAAATCAAGCAAAAAATCACCGAATTCAGAACTCGGAGTCAACGGATATTCATAAAACCGTTTACGTAAAGAAACCACATTTCGCGGCTAAATAAGTGAATCGAGACCTACTAGCCACGAGTTCTGAAATCAAAATCCGAAAAGCTAGGATGGTAGAGCTCGAAAAGTAGGGTGTAATCAAGCAAAAAATCACCGAATTCATAACTCAGAGTCAACAGATATTCATAAAACCGTTTACGTAAAGAAACCACATTTCGCGGCTAACTAGGTGAAACGAGACCAACTAGCCACGAGTTCTGAAATCAAAATCCGAAATTCCAAGATTGTAGAGCTCGAAAAGTAGTGTGAAATCAAGCTAAAAATCACCGAATTCAGAAGTCGGAGTCAACGGATATTCATAAAACCGTTTACGTAAAGAAACCACATTTCACGGCTAACTAGGTGAAACGAGACCTACTAGCCACGAGTTCTGAAATCAAAATCCGAAATGCTAGGATAGTAGAGCTCGAAAAGTAGTGTGTAATCAAGCAAAAAATCACCGAATTCAGAACTCGGAGTCAACGGATATTCACAAAACCGTTTACGTAAAGAAACCACATTTCGCGGCTAAATAGGTGAATCGAGACCTACTAGCCACGAGTTCTGAAATCAAAATCCAAAATGCCAGGATTGTAGAGCTCGAAAAGTAGTGTGAAATCAAGCTAAAAATCACCGAATTCAGAACTCGGAGTCAACGGATATTCATAAAACCGTTTACGTAAAGAAACCACATTTCGCGGCTAACTAGGTGAAACGAGACCTACTAGCCACGAGTTCTGAAATCAAAATCCGAAAAACCAGGATTGTAGAGCTCGAAAAGTAGTGTGAAATCAAGCTAAAAATCACCGAATTCAGAACTCGGAGTCAACGGATATTCATAAAACCGTTTACGTAAAGAAACCACATTTCGCGGCTAACTAGATGAAACGAGACCTACTAGCCACGAGTTCTGAAATCAAAAACCGAAAACCCAAGATTGTAGAGCTCGAAAAGTAGTGTGAAATCAAGCTAAAAATCACCGAATTCAGAACTCGGAGTCAACGGATATTCATAAAACCGTTTACGTAAAGAAACCACATTTCGCGGCTAACTAGGTGAAACGAGACCAACTAGCCACGAGTTCTGAAATCAAAATCCGAAAACACAGGATTGTAGAGCTCGAAAATTAGTGTGAAATCAAGCTAAAAATCATCGAATTCAGAACTCGAAGTCAACGGATATTCATAAAATCGTTTACATAAAGAAACCACATTTCGCGGCTGACTAGGTGAAACGAGACCTACTAGCCACGAGTTCTGAAATCAAAATCCGAAACACCAGGATTGTACAGCTCGAAAAGTAGTGTGAAATCAAGCTAAAAATCACCGAATTCAGAACTCGGAGTCAACGGATATTCATAAAACCGTTTACGTAAAGAAACCACATTTCGCGGCTAACTAGGTGAATCGAGACCTACTAGCCACGAGTTCTGAAATCAAAATCCGAAATGCCAGGATTGTAGAGCTCGAAAAGTAGTGTGAAATCAAGCTAAAAATCACCGAATTCAGAACTCGGAGTCAACGGATATTCATAAAACCGTTTACGTAAAGAAACCACATTTCGCGGCTAACTAGGTGCAACGGGACCTACTAGCCACGAGTTCTGAAATCAAAATCCGAAATACCAGGATTGTAGAGCTCGAAAAGTAGTGTGAAATCAAGCTAAAAATCACCGAATTCAGAACTCGGAGTCAACGGATATTCATAAAACCGTTTACGTAAAGAAACCACGTTTCGCGGCTAAATAGGTTAATCGAGACCTACTAGCCACGAGTTCTGAAATCAAAATCCGAAATTCCAGGATTGTAGAGCTCGAAAAGTAGTGTGAAATCAAGCTAAAAATCACCGAATTCAGAACTCGGAGTCAACGGATATTCATAAAACCGTTTACGTAAAGAAACCACATTTCGCGGCTAACTAGGTGAAACGAGACCTACTAGCCACGAGTTCTGAAATCAAAATTCGAAATGCTAGGATAGTAGAGCTCGAAAAGTAGTGTGTAATCAAGCAAAAAATCACCGAATTCAGAACTCAGAGTCAACGGATATTCACAAAACCGTTTACGTAAAGAAACCACATTTCGCGGCTAAATAGGTGAATCGAGACCTACTATCCACGAGTTCTGAAATCAAAATCCAAAATGCCAGGATTGTAGAGCTCGAAAAGTAGTGTGAAATCAAGCTAAAAATCACCGAATTCAGAACTCGGAGTCAACGGATATTCATAAAACCGTTTACGTAAAGAAACCACATTTCGCGGCTAACTAGGTGAAACGAGACCTACTAGCCACGAGTTCTGAAATCAAAATCCGAAACACCAGGATTGTAGAGCTCGAAAAGTAGTGTGAAATCAAGCTAAAAATCACCGAATTCAGAACTCGGAGTCAACGGATATTCATAAAACCGTTTACGTAAAGAAACCACGTTTCGCGGCTAAATAGGTTAATCGAGACCTACTAGCCACGAGTTCTGAAATCAAAATCCGAAATTCCAGGATTGTAGAGCTCGAAAAGTAGTGTGAAATCAAGCTAAAAATCACCGAATTCAGAACTCGGAGTCAACGGATATTCATAAAACCGTTTACGTAAAGAAACCACATTTCGCGGCTAACTAGGTGAAACGAGACCTACTAGCCACGAGTTCTGAAATCAAAATTCGAAATGCTAGGATAGTAGAGCTCGAAAAGTAGTGTGAAATCAAGCAAAAAATCACCGAATTCAGAACTCAGAGTCAACGGATATTCACAAAACCGTTTACGTAAAGAAACCACATTTCGCGGCTAAATAGGTGAATCGAGACCTACTATCCACGAGTTCTGAAATCAAAATCCAAAATGCCAGGATTGTAGAGCTCGAAAAGTAGTGTGAAATCAAGCTAAAAATCACCGAATTCAGAACTCGGAGTCAACGGATATTCATAAAACCGTTTACGTAAAGAAACCACATTTCGCGGCTAACTAGGTGAAACGAGACCTACTAGCCACGAGTTCTGAAATCAAAATCCGAAACACCAGGATTGTAGAGCTCGAAAAGTAGTGTGAAATCAAGCTAAAAATCACCGAATTCAGAACTCGGAGTCAACGGATATTCATAAAACCGTTTACGTAAAGAAACCACATTTCGCGGCTAACTAGGTGAAACGAGACCTACTAGCCACGAGTTCTGAAATCAAAATCCGAAACGCTAGGATAGTAGAGCTCGAAAAGTAGTGTGTAATCAAGCAAAAAATCACCGAATTCAGAACTCGGAGTCAACGGATATTCACAAAACCGTTTACGTAAAGAAACCACATTTCGCGGCTAAATAGGTGAATCGAGACCTACTAGCCACGAGTTCTGAAATCAAAATTCGAAACGCCAAGATTGTAGAGCTCGAAAAGTAGTGTGATATCAAGCTAAAAATCACCGAATTCAGAACTCGGAGTCAACGGATATTCATTAAACCGTTTACGTAAAGAAACCACATTTCGCGGCTAACTAGGTGAAACGAGACCTACTAGCCACGAGTTCTGAAATCAAAATTCGAAACACCAGGATTGTATAGCTCGAAAAGTAGTGTGAAATCAAGCTAAAAATCACTGAATTCAGAACTCGGAGTCAACGGATATTCATAAAACTGTTTACGTAAAGAAACCACATTTCGCGGCTAACTAGATGAAACGAGACCTACTAGCCACGAGTTCTGAAATCGAAATCCGAAATGCCAGGATTGTAGAGCTCGAAAAGTAGTGTGAAATCAAGCTAAAAATCACCGAATTCAGAACTCGGAGTCAACGGATATTCATAAAACCGTTTACGTAAAGAAACCACATTTCGCGGCTAAATAGGTGAATCGAGACCTACTAGCCACGAGTTCTGAAATCAAAATCCGAAATGCCAAGATTGTAGAGCTCAAAAAGTAGTGTGAAATCAAGCTAAAAATCACCGAATTCAGAACTTGGAGTCAACAGATATTCATAAAACCGTTTACGTAAAGAAACCACATTTCGCGGCTAACTAGTTGAAACGAGACATACTAGCCACGAGTTCTGAAATCAAAATCCGAAACGCTAGGATAGTAGAGCTCGAAAAGTAGTGTGTAATCAAGCAAAAAATCACCGAATTCAGAACTCGGAGTCAACGGATATTCACAAAACCGTTTACGTAAAGAAACCACATCTCGCGGCTAAATAGGTGAATCGAGACCTACTAGCCACGAGTTCTGAAATCAAAATCCAAAATTCCAGGATTGTAGAGCTCGAAAAGTAGTGTGAAATCAAGCTAAAAATCACCGAATTCAGAACTCGGAGTCAACGGATATTCATAAAACCGTTTACGTAAAGAAACCATGTTTCGCGGCTAAATAGTTGAATCGAGACCTACTAGCCACGAGTTCTGAAATCAAAATCCGAAATGCCAGGATTGTAGAGCTCGAAAAGTAGTGTGAAATCAAGCTAAAAATCACCGAATTCAGAACTCGGAGTCAACGGATATTCATTAAACCGTTTACGTAAAGAAACCACATTTCGCGACTAAATAGGTGAAACGAGACCTACTAGCCACGAGTTCTGAAATCAAAATCGGAAACTCCAGGATTGTACAGCTCGAAAAGTAGTGTGAAATCATGCTAAAAATCACCGAATTCAGAACTCGGAGTCAACGGATATTCATAAAACTGTTTACGTAAAGAAACAACATTTCGCGGCTAACTAGCTGAAACGAGACCTACTAGCCATGAGTTCTGAAATAGAAAACCGAAAACCCAAGATTGTAGAGCTCGAAAAGTAGTGTGAAATCAAGCTAAAAATCACCGAATTCAGAAGTCGGAGTCAATGGATATTCATAAAACCGTTTACGTAAAGAAACCACATTTGGCGGCTAACTAGGTGAAACGAGACCTACTAGCCACGAGTTCTGAAATCAAAATCTGAAACACTAGGATAGTAGAGCTCGAAAAGTAGTGTGTAATCAAGCAAAAAATCACCGAATTCAGAACTCGGAGTCAATGGATATTCACAAAACCGTTTACGTAAAGAAACCACATTTCGCGGCTAAAAAGGTGAATCGAGACCTACTAGCCACGAGTTCTGAAATCAAAATCCGAAATGCCAGGATTGTAGAGCTCGAAAAGTAGTGTGAAATCAAGCTAAAAATCACCGAATTCAGAACTCGGAGTCAACGGATATTCGTAAAACCGTTTACGTAAAGAAACCACATTTCGCGGCTAAATAGGTGAATCGAGACCTACTAGCCACGAGTTCTGAAATCAAAATCCGAAATGCCAGGATTGTAGAGCTCGAAAAGTAGTGTGAAATCAAGCTAAAAATCACCGAATTCAGAACTCGGAGTCAACAGATATTCATAAAACCGTTTACGTAAAGAAACCACATTTCGCGGCTAACTAGGTGAAGCGAGACCTACTAGCCACGAGTTCTGAAATCAAAATCCGAAACGCTAGGATAGTAGAGCTCGAAAAGTAGTGTGTAATCAAGCAAAAAATCACCGAATTCAGAACTCGGAGTCAACGGATATTCACAAAACCGTTTACGTAAAGAAACCACATTTCGCGGCTAAATAGGTGAATCGAGACCTACTAGCCACGAGTTCTGAAATCAAAATCCAAAATTCCAGGATTGTAGAGCTCGAAAAGTAGTGTGAAATCAAGCTAAAAATCACCGAATTCAGAACTCGGAGTCAACGGATATTCATAAAACCGTTTACGTAAAGAAACCACATTTCGCGGCTAACTAGGTGAAACGAGACCTACTAGCCACGTGTTCTGAAATCAAAATCCGAAACGCTAGGATAGTAGAGCTCGAAAAGTAGTGTGTAATCAAGGAAAAAATCACCGAATTTAGAACTCGGAGTCAACGGATATTCACAAAACCGTTTACGTAAAGAAACCACATTTCGCGGCTAAATAGGTGAATCGAGACCTACTAGACACGAGTTCTGAAATCAAAATCCGAAATGCCAAGATTGTAGAGCTCGAAAAGTAGTGTGAAATCAAGCTAAAAATCACCGAATTCAGAACTCGGAGTCAACGGATATTCATTAAACCGTTTACGTAAAGAAACCACATTTCGCGGCTAACTAGGTGAAACGAGACCTACTAGCCACGAGTTCTGAAATCAAAATTCGAAACACCAGGATTGTATAGCTCGAAAAGTAGTGTGAAATCAAGCTAAAAATCACTGAATTCAGAACTCGGAGTCAACGGATATTCATAAAACTGTTTACGTAAAGAAATCACATTTCGCGGCTAACTAGATGAAACGAGACCTACTAGCCACGAGTTCTGAAATCGAAATCCGAAATGCCAGGATTGTAGAGCTCGAAAAGTAGTGTGAAATCAAGCTAAAAATCACCGAATTCAGAACTCGGAGTCAACGGATATTCATAAAACCGTTTACGTAAAGAAACCATGTTTCGCGGCTAAATAGTTGAATCGAGACCTACTAGCCACGAGTTCTGAAATCAAAATCCGAAATGCCAGGATTGTAGAGCTCGAAAAGTAGTGTGAAATCAAGCTAAAAATCACCGAATTCAGAACTCGGAGTCAACGGATATTCATTAAACCGTTTACGTAAAGAAACCACATTTCGCGACTAAATAGGTGAAACGAGACCTACTAGCCACGAGTTCTGAAATCAAAATCGGAAACTCCAGGATTGTACAGCTCGAAAAGTAGTGTGAAATCATGCTAAAAATCACCGAATTCAGAACTCGGAGTCAACGGATATTCATAAAACTGTTTACGTAAAGAAACAACATTTCGCGGCTAACTAGCTGAAACGAGACCTACTAGCCATGAGTTCTGAAATAGAAAACCGAAAACCCAAGATTGTAGAGCTCGAAAAGTAGTGTGAAATCAAGCTAAAAATCACCGAATTCAGAAGTCGGAGTCAATGGATATTCATAAAACCGTTTACGTAAAGAAACCACATTTGGCGGCTAACTAGGTGAAACGAGACCTACTAGCCACGAGTTCTGAAATCAAAATCTGAAACACTAGGATAGTAGAGCTCGAAAAGTAGTGTGTAATCAAGCAAAAAATCACCGAATTCAGAACTCGGAGTCAATGGATATTCACAAAACCGTTTACGTAAAGAAACCACATTTCGCGGCTAAAAAGGTGAATCGAGACCTACTAGCCACGAGTTCTGAAATCAAAATCCGAAATGCCAGGATTGTAGAGCTCGAAAAGTAGTGTGAAATCAAGCTAAAAATCACCGAATTCAGAACTCGGAGTCAACGGATATTCGTAAAACCGTTTACGTAAAGAAACCACATTTCGCGGCTAAATAGGTGAATCGAGACCTACTAGCCACGAGTTCTGAAATCAAAATCCGAAATGCCAGGATTGTAGAGCTCGAAAAGTAGTGTGAAATCAAGCTAAAAATCACCGAATTCAGAACTCGGAGTCAACAGATATTCATAAAACCGTTTACGTAAAGAAACCACATTTCGCGGCTAACTAGGTGAAGCGAGACCTACTAGCCACGAGTTCTGAAATCAAAATCCGAAACGCTAGGATAGTAGAGCTCGAAAAGTAGTGTGTAATCAAGCAAAAAATCACCGAATTCAGAACTCGGAGTCAACGGATATTCACAAAACCGTTTACGTAAAGAAACCACATTTCGCGGCTAAATAGGTGAATCGAGACCTACTAGCCACGAGTTCTGAAATCAAAATCCAAAATTCCAGGATTGTAGAGCTCGAAAAGTAGTGTGAAATCAAGCTAAAAATCACCGAATTCAGAACTCGGAGTCAACGGATATTCATAAAACCGTTTACGTAAAGAAACCGCATTTCGCGGCTAACTAGGTGAAACGAGACCTACTAGCCACGTGTTCTGAAATCAAAATCCGAAACGCTAGGATAGTAGAGCTCGAAAAGTAGTGTGTAATCAAGGAAAAAATCACCGAATTTAGAACTCGGAGTCAACGGATATTCACAAAACCGTTTACGTAAAGAAACCACATTTCGCGGCTAAATAGGTGAATCGAGACCTACTAGACACGAGTTCTGAAATCAAAATCCGAAATGCCAAGATTGTAGAGCTCGAAAAGTAGTGTGAAATCAAGCTAAAAATCACCGAATTCAGAACTCGGAGTCAACGGATATTCATTAAACCGTTTACGTAAAGAAACCACATTTCGCGGCTAACTAGGTGAAACGAGACCTACTAGCCACGAGTTCTGAAATCAAAATTCGAAACACCAGGATTGTATAGCTCGAAAAGTAGTGTGAAATCAAGCTAAAAATCACTGAATTCAGAACTCGGAGTCAACGGATATTCATAAAACTGTTTACGTAAAGAAATCACATTTCGCGGCTAACTAGATGAAACGAGACCTACTAGCCACGAGTTCTGAAATCGAAATCCGAAATGCCAGGATTGTAGAGCTCGAAAAGTAGTGTGAAATCAAGCTAAAAATCACCGAATTCAGAACTCGGAGTCAACGGATATTCATAAAACCGTTTACGTAAAGAAACCACATTTCGCGGCTAAATAGGTGAATCGAGACCTACTAGCCACGAGTTATGAAATCAAAATCCGAAATGCCAGGATTGTAGAGCTCGAAAAGTAGTGTGAAATCAAGCTAAAAATCACCGAATTCAGAACTCGGAGTCAACAGATATTCATAAAACCGTTTACGTAAAGAAACCACATTTCGCGGCTAACTAGGTGAAACGAGACCTACTAGCCACGAGTTCTGAAATCAAAATCCGAAACGCTAGGATAGTAGAGCTCGAAAAGTAGTGTGTAATCAAGCAAAAAATCACCGAATTCAGAACTCGGAGTCAACGGATATTCACAAAACCGTTTACGTAAAGAAACCACATTTCGCGGCTAAATAGGTGAATCGAGACCTACTAGCCACGAGTTCTGAAATCAAAATCCAAAATTCCAGGATTGTAGAGCTCGAAAAGTAGTGTGAAATCAAGCTAAAAATCACCGAATTCAGAACTCGGAGTCAACGGATATTCAAAAAACCGTTTACGTAAAGAAACCATGTTTCGCGG
Source organism: Euonymus europaeus (assembly GCA_963580455.1). Lineage (NCBI taxonomy): Eukaryota > Viridiplantae > Streptophyta > Magnoliopsida > Celastrales > Celastraceae > Euonymus > Euonymus europaeus. The sequence goes on from OY756972.1 coordinate 241,183, forward strand.
CTAAATAGGTGAATCGAGACCTACTAGCCACGAGTTCTGAAATCAAAATCCGAAATGCCAGGATTGTAGAGCTCGAAAAGTAGTGTGAAATCAAGCTAAAAATCACCGAATTCAGAACTCGGAGTCAACGGATATTCATAAAACCGTTTACGTAAAGAAACCACATTTCGCGACTAACTAGGTGAAACGAGACCTACTAGCCACGAGTTCTGAAATCAAAATCGGAAACACCAGGATTGTACAGCTCGAAAAGTAGTGTGAAATCATGCTAAAAATCACCGAATTCAGAACTCGGAGTCAACGGATATTCATAGAACTGTTTACGTAAAGAAACAACATTTCGCGGCTAACTAGCTGAAACGAGACCTACTAGCCATGAGTTCTGAAATCGAAAACCGAAAACCCAAGATTGTAGAGCTCGAAAAGTAGTGTGAAATCAAGCTAAAAATCACCGAATTCAGAAGTCGGAGTCAATGGATATTCATAAAACCGTTTACGTAAAGAAACCACATTTGGCGGCTAACTAGGTGAAACGAGACCTACTAGCCACGAGTTCTGAAATCAAAATCCGAAACACTAGGATAGTAGAGCTCGAAAAGTAGTGTGTAATCAAGCAAAAAATCACCGAATTCAGAACTCGGAGTCAACGGATATTCACAAAACCGTTTACGTAAAGAAACCACATTTCGCGGCTAAAAAGGTGAATCGAGACCTACTAGCCACGAGTTCTGAAATCAAAATCCGAAATGGCAGGATTGTAGAGCTCGAAAAGTAGTGTGAAATCAAGCTAAAAATCACCGAATTCAGAACTCGGAGTCAACGGATATTCATAAAACCGTTTACGTAAAGAAACCATGTTTCGCGGCTAAATAGGTGAATCGAGACCTACTAGCCACGAGTTCTGAAATCAAAATCCGAAATGCCAGGATTGTAGAGCTCGAAAAGTAGTGTGAAATCAAGCTAAAAATCACCGAATTCAGAACTCGGAGTCAACGGATATTCATAAAACCGTTTACATAAAGAAACCACATTTCGCGGCTAACTAGGTGAAACGAGACCTACTAGCCACGAGTTCTGAAATCAAAATCGGAAACACCAGCATTGTACAGCTCGAAAAGTAGTGTGAAATCAAGCTAAAAATCAAAGAATTCAGAACTCGGAGTCAACGGATATTCATAAAACTGTTTACGTAAAGAAACAACATTTCGCGGCTAAATAGATGAAACGAGACCTACTAGCCACGAGTTCTGAAATCGAAAACCGAAAACCCAAGATTGTAGAGCTCGAAAAGTAGTGTGAAATCAAGCTAAAAAATCACCGAATTCAGAACTCGGAGTCAATGGATATTCATAAACCGTTTACGTAAAGAAACCACATTTGGCGGCTAACTAGGTGAAACGAGACCTACTAGCCACGAGTTCTGAAATCAAAATCCGAAACGCTAGGATAGTAGAGCTCGAAAAGTAGTGTGTAATCAAGCAAAAAATCACTGAATTCAGAACTCGGAGTCAACGGATATTCACAAAACCGTTTACGTAAAGAAACCACATTTCGCGGCTAAAAAGGTGAATCGAGACCTACTAGCCACGAGTTCTTAAATCAAAATCCGAAATGACAGGATTGTAGAGCTCGAAAAGTAGTGTGAAATCAAGCTAAAAATCACCGAATTCAGAACTCGGAGTCAACGGATATTCATAAAACCGTTTACGTAAATAAACCACATTTCGCGGCTAACTAGGTGAAACGAGACCTACTAGCCACGAGTTCTGAAATCAAAATCCGAAACACCAGGATTGTACAGCTCGAAAAGTAGTGTGAAATCAAGCTAAAAATCACCGAATTCAGAACTCGGAGTCAACGGATATTCATAAAACTGTTTACGTAAAGAAACCACATTTCGCGGCTAACTAGATGAAACGAGACCTACTAGCCACGAGTTCTGAAATCGAAAACCGAAAACCCAAGATTGTAGAGCTCGAAAAGTAGGGTGAAATCAAGCTAAAAATCACCGAATTCAGAACTCGGAGTCAACGGATATTCATAAAACCGTTTACGTAAAGAAACCACATTTGGCGGCTAACTAGGTGAAACGAGACCTACTAGCCACGAGTTCTGAAATCAAAATCCGAAACGCTAGGATAGTAGAGCTCGAAAAGTAGTGTGTAATCAAGCAAAAAATCACCGAATTCAGAACTTGGAGTCAACGGATATTCACAAAACCGTTTACGTAAAGAAACCACATTTCGCGGCTAAATAGGTGAATCGAGACCAACTAGCCACGAGTTCTGAAATCAAAATCCAAAATTCCAGGATTGTAGAGCTCAAAAAGTAGTGTGAAATCAAGCTAAAAATCACCGAATTCAGAACTCGGAGTCAACGGATATTCATAAAACCGTTTACGTAAAGAAACCACATTTGGCGGCTAACTAGGTGAAACGAGACCTACTAGCCACGAGTTCTGAAATCAAAATCCGAAATGGCAGGATTGCAGAGCTCGAAAAGTAGTGTGAAATCAAGCTAAAAATCACCGAATTCAGAACTCGGAGTCAACGGATATTCACAAAACCGTTTACGTAAAGAAACCATGTTTCGCGGCTAAATAGGTGAATCGAGACCTACTAGCCACGAGGTCTGAAATCAAAATCCGAAATGACAGGATTGTAGAGCTCGAAAAGTAGTGTGAAATCAAGCTAAAAATCACCGAATTCAGAACTCGGAGTCAACGGATATTCACAAAACCGTTTACGTAAAGAAACCACATTTCGCGGCTAAAAAGGTGAATCGAGACCTACTAGCCACGAGTTCTGAAATCAAAATCCGAAATTGCAGGATTGTAGAGCTCGAAAAGTAGTGTGAAATCAAGCTAAAAATCACCGAATTCAGAACTCGGAGTCAACGGATATTCATAAAACCGTTTACGTAAAGAAACCACATTTCGCGGCTAAATAGGTGAATCGAGACATACTAGTCACGAGTTCTGAAATCAAAATCCGAAATGCCAAGATTGTAGAGCTCGAAAAGTAGTGTGAAATCAAACTAAAAATCACCGAATTCAGAACTCGGAGTCAACGGATATTCATAAAACCATTTACGTAAAGAAACCACATTTCGCGGCTAACTAGGTGAATCGAGACCTACTTGCCACGAGTTCTGAAATCAAAATCCGAAATGCCAAGATTGTAGAGCTCGAAAAGTAGTGTGAAATCAAGCTAAAAATCACCGAATTCAGAACTCGGAGTCAACGGATATTCATAAAACCGTTTACGTAAAGAAACCACATTTCGCGGCTAACTAGGTGAAACGAGACGTACTATCCACGAGTTCTGAAATCAAAATCCGAAACACCAGGATTGTAGAGCTCGAAAACTAGTGTGAAATCAATCTAAAAATCACCGAATTCAGAACTCGGAGTCAACGGATATTCATAAAACTGTTTACGTAAAGAAACCACATTTCGCGGCTAACTAGATGAAACGAGACCTAGTAGCCACGAGTTCTGAAATCGAAAACCGAAAACCCAAGATTGTAGAGCTCCAAAAGTAGTGTGAAATCAAGCTAAAAATCACCGAATTCAGAACTCGGAGTCAACGGATATTCATAAAACCGTTTACGTAAAGAAACCACATTTCGCGGCTAACTAGGTGAAACAAGACCATCTAGCCACGAGTTCTGAAATCAAAATCCGAAAACACAAGATTGTAGAGCTCGAAAAGTAGTGTGAAATCAAGCTAAAAATCACCGAATTCAGAACTCGGAGTCAACGGATATTCATAAAACCGTTTACGTAAAGAAACCACATTTCGCGGCTAACTAGGTGAAACGAGACCTACTAGCCACGAGTTCTGAAATCGAAAACCGAAAACCGAAAACCCAAGATTGTAGAGCTCGAAAAGTAGTGTGAAATCAAGCTAAAAATCACCGAATTCAGAACTCGGAGTCAACGGATATTCATAAAACCGTTTACGTAAAGAAACCACATTTCGCGGCTAACTAGGCGAAACGAGACCTACTAGCCACGAGTTCTGAAATCAAAATCCGAAACGCTAGGATAGTAGAGCTCGAAAAGTAGTGTGTAATCAAGCAAAAAATCAACGAATTCAGAACTCGGAGTCAACAGATATTCACAAAACCGTTTACGTAAAGAAACCACATTTCGCGGCTAAATAGGTGAATCGAAACCTACTAGCCACGAGTTCTGAAATCAAAATCCAAAATGCCAGGATTGTAGAGCTCGAAAATTAGTGTGAAATCAATCTAAAAATCAGAGAATTCAGAACTCGGAGTCAACGGATATTCATAAAACCGTTTACGTAAAGAAACCACATTTCGCGGCTAACTAGGTGAAACGAGACCTACTAACCACGAGTTCTGAAAAGTAGAGCTCGAAAAGTAGTGTGTAATCAAGCAAAAAATCAACGAATTCAGAACTCGGAGTCAACAGATATTCACAAAACCGTTTACGTAAAGAAACCACATTTCGCGGCTAAATAGGTGAATCGAGACCTACTAGCCACGAGTTCTGAAATCAAAATCCGAAATGCCAGGATTGTAGAGCTCGAAAAGTAGTGTGAAATCAAGATAAAAATCACCGAATTCAGAACTCGGAGTCAACGGATATTCATAAAACCGTTTACGTAAAGAAACCACATTTCGCAGCTAAATAGGTGAAACGAGACCTACTAGCCACGAGTTCTGAAATCAAAATCCGAAACGCTAGGATTGTAGAGCTCGAAAAGTAGTGTGTAATCAAGCAAAAAATCACCGAATTCAGAACTCGGAGTCAACGGATATTCACAAAACCGTTTAAGTAAAGAAACCACATTTCGCGGCTAAATAGGTGAATCGAGACCTACTAGCCACGAGTTCTGAAATCAAAATCCGAAATGCCAGGATTGTAGAGCTCGAAAAGTAGTGTGAAATCAAGCTAAAAATCACCGAATTCAGAACTCCGAGTCAACGGATATTCATAAAACCGTTTACGTAAAGAAACCACATTTCGCGGCTAACTAGGTGAAACGAGACCTACTAGCCACGAGTTCTGAAATCAAAATCCGAAACACCAGGATTGTAGAGCTCGAAAAGTAGTGTGAAATCAAGTTAAAAATCACCGAATTCAGAACTCGGAGTCAACGGATATTCATAAAACTGTTTACGTAAAGAAACCACATTTCGCGGCTAACTAGATGAAACGAGACCTACTAGCCACGGGTTCTGAAATCGAAAACCGAAAACCCCAGATTGTAGAGCTCGAAAAGTAGTGTGAAATCAAGCTAAAAATCACCGAATTCAGAACTCGGAGTCAACGGATATTCATAAAACCGTTTACGTAAAGAAAGCACATTTCGCGGCTAACTAGGTGAAACGTGACCGACTAGCCACGAGTTCTGAAATCAATATCCGAAAACACAGGATTGTAGAGCTCGAAAAACTCGAAGTCAACGGATATTCATAAAACCGTTTACATAAAGAAACCACATTTCGCGGCTAAATAGGTGAAACGAGACCTACTAGCCACGAGTTCTGAAATCAAAATCCGAATAGATAGGATAGTAGAGCTCGAAAAGTAGTGTGTAATCAAGGAAAAAATCACCGAATTCAGAACTCGGAGTCAACGGATATTCATAAAACCGTTTACGTAAAGAAACCACGTTTCGCGGCTAAGTAGGTGAATCGAGACCTACTAGCCACGAGTTCTGAAATCAAAATCCCAAATGCCAGTATTGTAGAGCTCGAAAAGTAGTGTGAAATCAAGCTAAAAATCACCGAATTCAGAACTCGGAGTCAACGGATATTCATAAAACCGTTTACGTAAAGAAACCACATTTCGCGACTAATTAGGTGAAATGAGACCTACTAGCCACGAGTTCTGAAATCAAAATCCGAAACGCTAGGATAGTAGAGCGCGAAAAGTAGTGTGTAATCAAGCAAAAAATCACCGAATTCAGAACTCGGAGTCAACGGATATTCACAAAACCGTTTACGTAAAGAAACCACATTTCGCGGCTAAATAGGTGAATCGAGACCTACTAGCCACGAGTTCTGAAATCAAAATCCGAAATGCCAGGATTGTAGAGTCAAAAAGTAGTGTGAAATCAAGCTAAAAATCACCGAATTCAGAACTCGGAGTCAACGGATATTCATAAAACCGTTTACGTAAAGAAACCACATTTCGCGGCTAACTAGGTGAAACGAGACCTACTAGCCACGAGTTCTGAAATCAAAATTCGAAACACGAAGATTGTAGAGCTCGAAAAGTAGTGTGAAATCAAGCTAAAAATCACCGAATTCAGAATTCGGATTCAACGGATATTCATAAAACTGTTTACGTAAAGAAACCACATTTTGCGGCTAACTAGATGAAACGAGACCTACTAGCCACGAGTTCTGAAATCGAAAATCGAAAACGCACGATTGTAGAGCTCGAAAAGTAGTGTGAAATCAAGCTAAGTCAACGGATATTCATAAAACCGTTTACGTAAAGAAACCACATTTCGCGGCTAACTAGGTGAAACGAGACCTACTAGCCACGAGTTCTGAAATCAAAATTCGAAACACGAAGATTGTAGAGCTCGAAAAGTAGTGTGAAATCAAGCTAAAAATCACCGAATTCAGAATTCGGAGTCAACGGATATTCATAAAACTGTTTACGTAAAGAAACCACATTTTGCGGCTAACTAGACGAAACGAGACCTACTAGCCACGAGTTCTGAAATCGAAAATCGAAAACGCATGATTGTAGAGCTCGAAAAGTAGTGTGAAATCAAGCTAAGTCAACGGATATTCATAAAACCGTTTACGTAAAGAAACCACATTTCGCGGCCAACTAGGTGAAACGAGACCAACTAGCCACGAGTTCTGAAATCAAAATCCAAAACGCCAGGATCGTAGAGCTCAAAAAGTAGTGTGAAATCAAGCTAAAAATCACCGGATTCAGAACTCGGAGTCAACGGATATTCATAAAACCGTTTACGTAAAGAAACCACATTTCGCGGCTAGCTTGGTGAAATGATACTAACTAGCCACGAGTTCTGAAATCAAAATCCGAAAACCCAGCATTGTAGAGCTCGAAATGTAGTGTGAAATCAAGCTAAAAATCACCGAATTCAGAACTCGGAGTCAACGGATATTCATAAAACCGTTTACGTAAAGAAACCACATTTCGCGGCTAACTAGGTGAAACGAGACCTACTAGCCACGAGTTCTGAAATCGAAAATCGAAAACGCATGATTGTAGAGCTCGAAAAGTAGTGTGAAATCAAGCTAAGTCAACGGATATTCATAAAACCGTTTACGTAAAGAAACCACATTTCGCGGCCAACTAGGTGAAACGAGACCAACTAGCCACGAGTTCTGAAATCAAAATCCAAAACGCCAGGATCGTAGAGCTCAAAAAGTAGTGTGAAATCAAGCTAAAAATCACCGGATTCAGAACTCGGAGTCAACGGATATTCATAAAACCGTTTACGTAAAGAAACCACATTTCGCGGCTAGCTTGGTGAAATGATACTAACTAGCCACGAGTTCTGAAATCAAAATCCGAAAACCCAGCATTGTAGAGCTCGAAATGTAGTGTGAAATCAAGCTAAAAATCACCGAATTCAGAACTCGGAGTCAACGGATATTCATAAAACCGTTTACGTAAAGAAACCACATTTCGCGGCTAACTAGGTGAAACGAGACCTACTAGCCACGAGTTCTGAAATCGAAAACCGAAAACCCAAGATTGTAGAGCTCGAAAAGTAGTGTGAAATCAAGCTAAAAATCACCGAATTCAGAACTCGGAGTCAACGGATATTCATAAAACCGTTTACGTAAAGAAACCACATTTCGCGGCTAACTAAACGAGACCTACTAGCCACGAGTTCTGAAATCAAAATCCGAAACACCAAGATTGTAGAGCTCGAAAAGTAGTGTGAAATCAAGCTAAAAATCACCGAATTCAGAACTCGGAGTCAAAGGATATTCATAAAACCGTTTACGTAAAGAAACCACATTTCGCGGCTAACAAGGTGAAACGAGACCTACTAGCCTTGAGTTCTGAAATCAAAATCCGAAATGCTAGGATTGTAGAGCTCGAAAAGTAGTGTGTAATCAAGCAAAAAATCACCGAATTCAAAACTCGGAGTCAACGGATATTCATAAAACCGTTTACGTAAAGAAACCACATTTCGCGGCTAACTAGGTGAAACGAGACCTACTAGCCACGAGTTCTGAAATCAAAATCCGAAATGCTAGGATAGTAGAGCTCAAAAAGTAGTGTGTAATCAAGCAAAAAATCACCGAATTCAGAACTCGGAGTCAACGGATATTCACAAAACCGTTTACGTAAAGAAACCACATTTCGCGGCTAAATAGGTGAATCGAGACCTACTAGCCACGAGTTCTGAAATCAAAATCCGAAACACCAAGATTGTAGAGCTCGAAAAGTAGTGTGAAATCAAGCAAAAAATCACCGAATTCAGAACTCGGAGTCAACGGATATTCACAAAACCGTTTACGTAAAGAAACCACATTTCGCGGCTAAATAGGTGAATCGAGACCTACTAGCCACGAGTTCTGAAATCAAAATCCGAAACACCGAGATTTTAGAGCTCGAAAAGTAGTGTGAAATCAAGCTAAAAATCACCGGATTCAGAACTCGGAGTCAACGGATATTCATAAAACCGTTTACGTAAAGAAACCACATTTCGCGGCCAACTAGGTGAAACGAGACCAACTAGCCACGAGTTCTGAAATCAAAATCCAAAACGCCAGGATCGTAGAGCTCAAAAAGTAGTGTGAAATCAAGCTAAAACTCACCTAATTCAGAACTCGGAGTCAACGGATATTCATAAAACCGTTTACGTAAAGAAACCACATTTCGCGGCTAACTAGGTGAAACGAGACCAACTAGCCAAGAGTTATGAAATTGAAATCCGAAAATGCAGGATTGTAGAGCTCGAAAAGTAGTGTGAAATCAAGCTAAAAATCACCGAATTCAGAACTCGGAGTCAACGGATATTCATAAAACCGTTTACGTAAAGAAACCACATTTCGCGGCCAACTAGGTGAAACGAGACCAACTAGCCACGAGTTCTGAAATCAAAATCCAAAACGCCAGGATCGTAGAGCTCAAAAAGTAGTGTGAAATCAAGCTAAAAATCACCGGATTCAGAACTCGGAGTCAACGGATATTCATAAAACCGTTTACGTAAAGAAACCACATTTCGCGGCTAGCTTGGTGAAATGATACTAACTAGCCACGAGTTCTAAAATCAAAATCCGAAAACCCAGCATTGTAGAGCTCAAAATGTAGTGTGAAATCAAGCTAAAAATCACCGAATTCAGAACTCGGAGTCAACGGATATTCATAAAACCGTTTACGTAAAGAAACCACATTTCGCGGCTAACTAGGTGAAACGAGACCTACTAGCCACGAGTTCTGAAATCGAAAACCGAAAACCCAAGATTGTAGAGCTCGAAAAGTAGTGTGAAATCAAGCTAAAAATCACCGAATTCAGAACTCGGAGTCAACGGATATTCATAAAACCATTTACGTAAAGAAACCACATTTCGCGGCTAACTAGGTGAAACGAGACCTACTAGCCACGAGTTCTGAAATCAAAATCCGAAACACCAAGATTGTAGAGCTCGAAAAGTAGTGTGAAATCAAGCTAAAAATCACCGAATTCAGAACTCGGAGTCAAAGGATATTCATAAAACCGTTTACGTAAAGAAACCACATTTCGCGGCTAACAAAGTGAAACGAGACCTACTAGCCACGAGTTCTGAAATCAAAATCCGAAATGCTAGGATTGTAGAGCTCGAAAAGTAGTGTGTAATCAAGCAAAAAATCACCGAATTCAGAACTCGGAGTCAACGGATTTTCATAAAACCGTTTACGTAAAGAAACCACATTTCGCGGCTAACTAGGTGAAACGAGACCTACTAGCCACGAGTTCTGAAATCAAAATCCGAAATGCTAGGATAGTAGAGCTCAAAAAGTAGTGTGTAATCAAGCAAAAAATCACCGAATTCAGAACTCGGAGTCAACGGATATTCACAAAACCGTTTACGTAAAGAAACCACATTTCGCGGCTAAATAGGTGAATCGAGACCTACTAGCCACGAGTTCTGAAATCAAAATCCGAAACACCAAGATTGTAGAGCTCGAAAAGTAGTGTGAAATCAAGCAAAAAATCACCGAATTCAGAACTCGGAGTCAACGGATATTCACAAAACCGTTTACGTAAAGAAACCACATTTCGCGGCTAAATAGGTGAATCGAGACCTACTAGCCACGAGTTCTGAAATCAAAATCCGAAACACCAAGATTGTAGAGCTCGAAAAGTAGTGTGAAATCAAGCTAAAAATCACCGAATTAAGAACTCGGAGTCAACGGATATTCATAAAACCGTTTACGTAAAGAAACCACATTTCGCGGCTAACAAGGTGAAACGAGACCTACTAGCCACGAGTTCTGAAATCAAAATCCGAAATGCTAGGATTGTAGAGCTCGAAAAGTAGTGTGTAATCAAGCAAAAAATCACCGAATTCAGAACTCGGAGTCAACGGATATTCATAAAACCGTTTACGTAAAGAAACCACATTTCACGGCTAACTAGGTGAATCGAGACCTACTACCCACGAGTTCTGAAATCAAAATCTGAAACACCAAGATTGTAGAGCTCGAAAAGTAGTGTGAAATCAAGCTAAAACTCACCTAATTCAGAACTCGGAGTCAACGGATATTCATAAAACCGTTTACGTAAAGAAACCACATTTCGCGGCTAACTAGGTGAAACGAGACCAACTAGCCAAGAGTTATGAAATTGAAATCCGAAAATGCAGGATTGTAGAGCTCGAAAAGTAGTGTGAAATCAAGCTAAAAATCACCGAATTCAGAACTCGGAGTCAACAGATATTCATAAAACCGTTTACGTAAAGAAACCACATTTCGCGGCTAACTAGGTGAAACGAGACCTACTAGCCACGAGTTCTGAAATCAAAATCCGAAATGCTAGGATAGTAGAGCTCAATAAGTAGTGTGTAATCAAGCAAAAAATCACCGAATTCAGAACTCGGAGTCATCGGATATTCACAAAACCGTTTACGTAAAGAAACCACATTTCGCGGCTAAATAGGTGAATCGAGACCTACTAGCCACGAGTTCTGAAATCAAAATCCGAAATGACAGGATTGTAGAGCTCAAAAAGTAGTGTGAAATCAAGCTAAAAATCACCGAATTCAGAAGTCGGAGTCAACGGATATTCATAAAACCGTTTACGTAAAGAAACCACATTTCGCGGCTAACTAGGTGAAACGAGACCTACTAGCCACGAGTTCTGAAATCTTAGTCCGAAACACCAAGATTGTAGAGCTCAAAAAGTAGTGTGAAATCAAGCTAAAAATCACCGAATTCAGAACTCGGAGTCAACGGATATTCATAAAACCGTTTACGTAAAGAAACCACATTTCGCGGCTAACTAGGTGAAACGAGACCTACTTGCCACGAGTTCTGAAATCAAAATCCGAAATGCTAGGATATTAGAGCTCGAAAAGTAGTGTGTAATCAAGCAAAAAATCACCGAATTCAGAACTCGGAGTAAACGGATATTCACAAAACCGTTTACGTGAAGAAACCACATTTCGCGGCTAAATAGGTGAATCGAGACCTACTAGCCACGAGTTCTGAAATCAAAATCCGAAATGCCAGGATTGTAGAGCTCGAACAGTAGTGTGAAATCAATCTAAAAATCACCGAATTCAGAACTCGGAGTCAACGGATATTTATAAAACCGTTTACGTAAAGAAATCACATTTCGCGGCTAACTAGGTGAAACGAGACCTACTAGCCACGAGTTCTGAAATCAAAATCCGAAACACCAAGATTGTAGAGCTCGAAAAGTAGTGTGAAATCAAGCTAAAAATCACCGAATTCAGAACTCGGAGTCAACGGATATTCATAAAACTGTTTACGTAAAGAAACCACATTTTGCGGCTAACTAGATGAAACGAGACCTACTAGCCACGAGTTCTGAAATCAAAATCCGAAATGACAGGATTGTAGAGCTCGAAAAGTAGTGTGAAATCAAGCTAAAAATCACCGAATTCAGAACTCGGAGTCAACGGATATTCATAAAACCGTTTACGAAAAGAAACCACATTTCGCGGCTAACTAGGTGAAACGAGACCTACTTGCCACGAGTTCTGAAATCAAAATCCGAAATGCTAGGATATTAGAGCTCGAAAAGTAGTGTGTAATCAAGCAAAAAATCACCGAATTCAGAACTCGGAGTAAACGGATATTCACAAAACCGTTTACGTGAAGAAACCACATTTCGCGGCTAAATAGGTGAATCGAGACCTACTAGCCACGAGTTCTGAAATCAAAATCCGAAATGCCAGGATTGTAGAGCTCGAACAGTAGTGTGAAATCAATCTAAAAATCACCGAATTCAGAACTCGGAGTCAACGGATATTTATAAAATCGTTTACGTAAAGAAATCACATTTCGCGGCTAACTAGGTGAAACGAGACCTACTAGCCACGAGTTCTGAAATCAAAATCCGAAATGCTAGGATAGTAGAGCTCAAAAAGTAGTGTGTAATCAAGCAAAAAATCACCGAATTCAGAACTCGGAGTCATCGGATATTCACAAAACCGTTTACGTAAAGAAACCACATTTCGCGGCTAAATAGGTGAATCGAGACCTACTAGCCACGAGTTCTGAAATCAAAATCCGAAATGACAGGATTGTAGAGCTCGAAAAGTAGTGTGAAATCAAGCTAAAAATCACCGAATTCAGAACTCGGAGTCAACGGATATTCATAAAACCGTTTACGTAAAGAAACCACATTTCGCGGCTAACTAGGTGAAACGAGACCTACTAGCCACGAGTTCTGAAATCTTAGTCCGAAACACCAAGATTGTAGAGCTCAAAAAGTAGTGTGAAATCAAGCTAAAAATCACCGAATTCAGAACTCGGAGTCAACGGATATTCATAAAACCGTTTACGTAAAGAAACCACATTTCGCGGCTAACTAGGTGAAACGAGACCTACTTGCCACGAGTTCTGAAATCAAAATCCGAAATGCTAGGATAGTAGAGCTCAATAAGTAGTGTGTAATCAAGCAAAAAATCACCGAATTCAGAACTCGGAGTCATCGGATATTCACAAAACCGTTTACGTAAAGAAACCACATTTCGCGGCTAAATAGGTGAATCGAGACCTACTAGCCACGAGTTCTGAAATCAAAATCCGAAATGACAGGATTGTAGAGCTCAAAAAGTAGTGTGAAATCAAGCTAAAAATCACCGAATTCAGAAGTCGGAGTCAACGGATATTCATAAAACCGTTTACGTAAAGAAACCACATTTCGCGGCTAACTAGGTGAAACGAGACCTACTAGCCACGAGTTCTGAAATCTTAGTCCGAAACACCAAGATTGTAGAGCTCAAAAAGTAGTGTGAAATCAAGCTAAAAATCACCGAATTCAGAACTCGGAGTCAACGGATATTCATAAAACCGTTTACGTAAAGAAACCACATTTCGCGGCTAACTAGGTGAAACGAGACCTACTTGCCACGAGTTCTGAAATCTTAGTCCGAAACACCAAGATTGTAGAGCTCGAAAAGTAGTGTGAAATCAAGCTAAAAATCACCGAATTCAGAACTCGGAGTCAACAGATATTCATAAAACCGTTTACGTAAAGAAACCACATTTCGCGGCTAACTAGGTGAAACGAGACCTACTAGCCACGAGTTCTGAAATCAAAATCCGAAATGCTAGGATAGTAGAGCTCAATAAGTAGTGTGTAATCAAGCAAAAAATCACCGAATTCAGAACTCGGAGTCATCGGATATTCACAAAACCGTTTACGTAAAGAAACCACATTTCGCGGCTAAATAGGTGAATCGAGACCTACTAGCCACGAGTTCTGAAATCAAAATCCGAAATGACAGGGTTGTAGAGCTCAAAAAGTAGTGTGAAATCAAGCTAAAAATCACCGAATTCAGAAGTCGGAGTCAACGGATATTCATAAAACCGTTTACGTAAAGAAACCACATTTCGCGGCTAACTAGGTGAAACGAGACCTACTAGCCACGAGTTCTGAAATCTTAGTCCGAAACACCAAGATTGTAGAGCTCAAAAAGTAGTGTGAAATCAAGCTAAAAATCACCGAATTCAGAACTCGGAGTCAACGGATATTCATAAAACCGTTTACGTAAAGAAACCACATTTCGCGGCTAACTAGGTGAAACGAGACCTACTTGCCACGAGTTCTGAAATCAAAATCCGAAATGCTAGGATATTAGAGCTCGAAAAGTAGTGTGTAATCAAGCAAAAAATCACCGAATTCAGAACTCGGAGTAAACGGATATTCACAAAACCGTTTACGTGAAGAAACCACATTTCGCGGCTAAATAGGTGAATCGAGACCTACTAGCCACGAGTTCTGAAATCAAAATCCGAAATGCCAGGATTGTAGAGCTCGAACAGTAGTGTGAAATCAATCTAAAAATCACCGAATTCAGAACTCGGAGTCAACGGATATTTATAAAACCGTTTACGTAAAGAAATCACATTTCGCGGCTAACTAGGTGAAACGAGACCTACTAGCCACGAGTTCTGAAATCAAAATCCGAAACACCAAGATTGTAGAGCTCGAAAAGTAGTGTGAAATCAAGCTAAAAATCACCGAATTCAGAACTCGGAGTCAACGGATATTCATAAAACTGTTTATGTAAAGAAACCACATTTTGCGGCTAACTAGATGAAACGAGACCTACTAGCCACGAGTTCTGAAATCAAAATCCGAAATGACAGGATTGTAGAGCTCGAAAAGTAGTGTGAAATCAAGCTAAAAATCACCGAATTCAGAACTCGGAGTCAACGGATATTCATAAAACCGTTTACGAAAAGAAACCACATTTCGCGGCTAACTAGGTGAAACGAGACCTACTTGCCACGAGTTCTGAAATCAAAATCCGAAATGCTAGGATATTAGAGCTCGAAAAGTAGTGTGTAATCAAGCAAAAAATCACCGAATTCAGAACTCGGAGTAAACGGATATTCACAAAACCGTTTACGTGAAGAAACCACATTTCGCGGCTAAATAGGTGAATCGAGACCTACTAGCCACGAGTTCTGAAATCAAAATCCGAAATGCCAGGATTGTAGAGCTCGAACAGTAGTGTGAAATCAATCTAAAAATCACCGAATTCAGAACTCGGAGTCAACGGATATTTATAAAACCGTTTACGTAAAGAAATCACATTTCGCGGCTAACTAGGTGAAACGAGACCTACTAGCCACGAGTTCTGAAATCAAAATCCGAAATGCTAGGATAGTAGAGCTCAAAAAGTAGTGTGTAATCAAGCAAAAAATCACCGAATTCAGAACTCGGAGTCATCGGATATTCACAAAACCGTTTACGTAAAGAAACCACATTTCGCGGCTAAATAGGTGAATCGAGACCTACTAGCCACGAGTTCTGAAATCAAAATCCGAAATGACAGGATTGTAGAGCTCGAAAAGTAGTGTGAAATCAAGCTAAAAATCACCGAATTCAGAACTCGGAGTCAACGGATATTCATAAAACCGTTTACGTAAAGAAACCACATTTCGCGGCTAACTAGGTGAAACGAGACCTACTAGCCACGAGTTCTGAAATCTTAGTCCGAAACACCAAGATTGTAGAGCTCAAAAAGTAGTGTGAAATCAAGCTAAAAATCACCGAATTCAGAACTCGGAGTCAACGGATATTCATAAAACCGTTTACGTAAAGAAACCACATTTCGCGGCTAACTAGGTGAAACGAGACCTACTTGCCACGAGTTCTGAAATCAAAATCCGAAATGCTAGGATATTAGAGCTCGAAAAGTAGTGTGTAATCAAGCAAAAAATCACCGAATTCAGAACTCGGAGTAAACGGATATTCACAAAATCGTTTACGTGAAGAAACCACATTTTGCGGCTAAATAGGTGAATCGAGACCTACTAGCCACGAGTTCTGAAATAAAAATCCGAAATGCCAGGATTGTAGAGCTCGAACAGTAGTGTGAAATCAATCTAAAAATCACCGAATTCAGAACTCGGAGTCAACGGATATTTATAAAACCGTTTACGTAAAGAAATCACATTTCGCGGCTAACTAGGTGAAACGAGACCTACTAGCCACGAGTTCTGAAATCAAAATCCGAAACACCAAGATTGTAGAGCTCGAAAAGTAGTGTGAAATCAAGCTAAAAATCACCGAATTCAGAACTCGGAGTCAACGGATATTCATAAAACTGTTTACGTAAAGAAACCACATTTTGCGGCTAACTAGATGAAACGAGACCTACTAGCCACGAGTTCTGAAATCAAAAATCGAAAACCCAGGATTGTAGAGCTCGAAAAGTAGTGTGAAATCAAGCTAAAAATCACCGAATTCAGAACTCGGAGTCAACGGATATTTATAAAACCGTTTACGTAAAGAAATCACATTTCGCGGCTAACTACGTGAAACGAGACCAACTAGCCACGAGTTCTGAAATCAAAATCCGAAAAACCAAGATTGTAGAGCTCGAAAAGTAGTGTGAAATCAAGCTAAAAATCACCGAATTCAGAACTCGGAGTCAATGGATATTCATAAAACTGTTTACGTAAAGAAACCACATTTTGCGGCTAACTAGATGAAACGAGACCTACTAGCCACGAGTTCTGAAATCAAAAATCGAAAACCCAGGATTGTAGAGCTCGA
This sequence comes from Euonymus europaeus, assembly GCA_963580455.1. Classification (NCBI taxonomy): domain Eukaryota; kingdom Viridiplantae; phylum Streptophyta; class Magnoliopsida; order Celastrales; family Celastraceae; genus Euonymus; species Euonymus europaeus. Next base: position 257,910 of record OY756972.1, read on the forward strand.
AAAGTAGTGTGAAATCTAGATAAAAATCACCGAATTCAGAACTCGGAGTCAACGGATATTTATAAAACCGTTTACGTAAAGAAATCACATTTCGCGGCTAACTAGGTGAAACGAGACCTACTAGCCACGAGTTCTGAAATCAAAATCCGAAATGCTAGGATAGTAGAGATCAAAAAGTAGTGTGTAATCAAGCAAAAAATCACCGAATTCAGAACTCGGAGTCATCGGATATTCACAAAACCGTTTACGTAAAGAAACCACATTTCGCGGCTAAATAGGTGAATCGAGACCTACTAGCCACGAGTTCTGAAATCAAAATCCGAAATGACAGGATTGTAGAGCTCGAAAAGTAGTGTGAAATCAAGCTAAAAATCACCGAATTCAGAACTCGGAGTCAACGGATATTCATAAAACCGTTTACGTAAAGAAACCACATTTCGCGGCTAACTAGGTGAAACGAGACCTACTAGCCACGAGTTCTGAAATCTTAGTCCGAAACACCAAGATTGTAGAGCTCAAAAAGTAGTGTGAAATCAAGCTAAAAATCACCGAATTCAGAACTCGGAGTCAACGGATATTCATAAAACCGTTTACGTAAAGAAACCACATTTCGCGGCTAACTAGGTGAAACGAGACCTACTTGCCACGAGTTCTGAAATCAAAATCCGAAATGCTAGGATATTAGAGCTCGAAAAGTAGTGTGTAATCAAGCAAAAAATCACCGAATTCAGAACTCGGAGTAAACGGATATTCACAAAACCGTTTACGTGAAGAAACCACATTTCGCGGCTAAATAGGTGAATCGAGACCTACTAGCCACGAGTTCTGAAATAAAAATCCGAAATGCCAGGATTGTAGAGCTCGAACAGTAGTGTGAAATCAATCTAAAAATCACCGAATTCAGAACTCGGAGTCAACGGATATTTATAAAACCGTTTACGTAAAGAAATCACATTTCGCGGCTAACTAGGTGAAACGAGACCTACTAGCCACGAGTTCTGAAATCAAAATCCGAAACACCAAGATTGTAGAGCTCGAAAAGTAGTGTGAAATCAAGCTAAAAATCACCGAATTCAGAACTCGGAGTCAACGGATATTCATAAAACTGTTTACGTAAAGAAACCACATTTTGCGGCTAACTAGATGAAACGAGACCTACTAGCCACGAGTTCTGAAATCAAAAATCGAAAACCCAGGATTGTAGAGCTCGAAAAGTAGTGTGAAATCAAGCTAAAAATCACCGAATTCAGAACTCGGAGTCAACGGATATTTATAAAACCGTTTACGTAAAGAAATCACATTTCGCGGCTAACTACGTGAAACGAGACCTACTAGCCACGAGTTCTGAAATCAAAATCCGAAAAACCAAGATTGTAGAGCTCGAAAAGTAGTGTGAAATCAAGCTAAAAATCACCGAATTCAGAACTCGGAGTCAATGGATATTCATAAAACTGTTTACGTAAAGAAACCACATTTTGCGGCTAACTAGATGAAACGAGACCTACTAGCCACGAGTTCTGAAATCAAAAATCGAAAACCCAGGATTGTAGAGCTCGAAAAGTAGTGTGAAATCTAGCTAAAAATCACCGAATTCAGAACTCGGAGTCAACGGATATTCATAAAACCGTTTACGTAAAGAAACCACATTTCGCGGCTAACTAGGTGAAATGATACCTACTAGCCACGAGTTCTGAAATCAAAATCCGAAACACCAAGATTGTAGAGCTCGAAAAGTAGTGTGAAATCAAGCTAAAAATCACCGAATTCAGAACTCGGAGTCAAAGGATATTCATAAAACCGTTTACGTAAAGAAACCACATTTCGCGGCTAACAAGGTGAAACGAGACCTACTAGCCACGGGTTCTGAAATCAAAATCCGAAATGCTAGGATTGTAGAGCTCGAAAAGTAGTGTGTAATCAATCAAAAAATCACCGAATTCAGAACTCGGAGTCAACGGATATTCATAAAACCGTTTACGTAAAGAAACCATATTTCGCGGCTAACTAGGTGAAACGAGACCTACTAGCCACGAGTTCTGAAATCAAAATCCGAAATGCTAGGATAGTTGAGCTCAAAAAGTAGTGTGTAATCAAGCAAAAAATCACCGAATTCAGAACTCGGAGTCAACGGATATTCACAAAACCGTTTACGTAAAGAAACCACATTTCGTGGCTAAATAGGTGAATCGAGACCTACTAGCCACGAGTTCTGAAATCAAAATCCGAAACACCAAGATTGTAGAGCTCGAAAAGTAGTGTGAAATCAAGTAAAAAATCACCGAATTCAGAACTCGGAGTCAACGGATATTCACAAAACCGTTTACGTAAAGAAACCACATTTCGCGGCTAAATAGGTGAATCGAGACCTACTAGCCACGAGTTCTGAAATCAAAATCCGAAACACCAAGATTGTAGAGCTCGAAAAGTAGTGTGAAATCAAGCTAAAAATCACCGAATTCAGAACTCGGAGTCAACGGATATTCATAAAACCGTTTACGTAAAGAAACCACATTTCGCGGCTAACAAGGTGAAACGAGACCTACTAGCCACGAGTTCTGAAATCAAAATCCGAAATGCTAGGATTGTAGAGCTCGAAAAGTAGTGTGTAATCAAGCAAAAAATCACCGAATTCAGAACTCGGAGTCAACGGATATTCATAAAACCGTTTACGTAAAGAAACCACATTTCGCGGCTAACTAGGTGAATCGAGACCTACTACCCACGAGTTCTGAAATCAAAATCTGAAACACCAAGATTGTAGAGCTCGAAAAGTAGTGTGAAATCAAGCTAAAACTCACCTAATTCAGAACTCGGAGTCAACGGATATTCATAAAACCGTTTACGTAAAGAAACCACATTTCGCGGCTAACTAGGTGAAACGAGACCAACTAGCCAAGAGTTATGAAATTGAAATCCGAAAATGCAGGATTGTAGAGCTCCAAAAGTAGTGTGAAATCAAGCTAAAAATCACCGAATTCAGAACTCGGAGTCAACGAATATTCATAAAACCGTTTACGTAAAGAAACCACATTTCGCGGCTAACTAGGTGAAACGAGACCTACTAGCCACGAGTTCTGAAATCAAAATCCGAAATGCTAGGATAGTAGAGCTCAAAAAGTAGTGTGTAATCAAGCAAAAAATCACCGAATTCAGAACTCGGAGTCAACGGATATTCACAAAACCGTTTACGTAAAGAAACTACATTTCGCGGCTAAATAGGTGAATCGAGACCTACTAGCCACGAGTTCTGAAATCAAAATCCGAAATGACAGGATTGTAGAGCTCGAAAGGTAGTGTGAAATCAAGCTAAAAATCACCGAATTCAAAACTCGGAGTCAACGGATATTCATAAAACCGTTTACGTAAAGAAACCACATTTCGCGGCTAACTAGGTGAAACGAGACCTACTAGCCACGAGTTCTGAAATCTTAATCCGAAACACCAAGATTGTAGAGCTCAAAAAGTAGTGTGAAATCAAGCTAAAAATCACCGAATTTAGAACTCGGAGTCAACGGATATTCATAAAACCGTTTACGTAAAGAAACCACATTTCGCGGCTAACTAGGTGAAACGAGACCTACTTGCCACGAGTTCTGAAATCAAAATCCGAAATGCTAGGATATTAGAGCTCGAAAAGTAGTGTGTAATCAAGCAAAAAATCACCGAATTCAGAACTCGGAGTAAACGGATATTCACAAAACCGTTTACGTGAAGAAACCACATTTCGCGGCTAAATAGGTGAATCGAGACCTACTAGCCACGAGTTCTGAAATCAAAATCCGAAATGCCAGGATTGTAGAGCTCGAACAGTAGTGTGAAATCAATCCAAAAATCACCGAATTCAGAACTCGGAGTCAACGGATATTTATAAAACCGTTTACGTAAAGAAATCACATTTCGCGGCTAACTAGGTGAAACGAGACCTACTAGCCACGAGTTCTGAAATCAAAATCCGAAACACCAAGATTGTAGAGCTCGAAAAGTAGTGTGAAATCAAGCTAAAAATCACCGAATTCAGAACTCGGAGTCAACGGATATTCATAAAACTGTTTACGTAAAGAAACCACATTTTGCGGCTAACTAGATGAAAGGAGACCTACTAGCCACGAGTTCTGAAATCAAAAATCGAAAACCCAGGATTGTAGAGCTCGAAAAGTAGTGTGAAATCAAGCTAAAAATCACCGAATTCAGAACTCGGAGTCAACGGATATTCATAAAACCGTTTACGTAAAGAAACCACATTTCGCGGCTAACTAGGTGAAACGAGACCTACTAGCCACGAGTTCTGAAATCAAAATCCGAAACACCAGGATTGTAGAGCTCGAAAAGTAGTGTGAAATCAAGCTAAAAATCACCGAATTCAGAACTCGGAGTCAACGGATATTCATAAAACTGTTTACGTAAAGAAACCACATTTCGCGGCTAACTAGGTGAAACGAGACAAACTAGCCACAAGTTCTGAAATCAAAATCCGAAATGCCAGGATCGTAGAGCTCAAAAAGTAGTGTGAAATCAAGCTAAAAATCACCGAATTCAGAACTCGGAGTGAACGGATATTCAAAAAACCGTTTAAGTAAAGAAACCACATTTCGCGGCTAACTAGGTGAAACGAGACCAACTAGCCACGAGTTCTGAAATCAAAATCCGAAAACAAAGGATTGTAGAGCTCGAAAAGTAGTGTGAAATCAAGCTAAAAATCACCGAATTCAGAACTCGGAGTCAACGGATATTCATAAAACCGTTTACGTAAAGAAACCACATTTCGCGGCTAACAAGGTGAAACGAGACCTACTAGCCACGAGTTCTGAAATCAAAATCCGAAATGCTAGGATTGTAGAGCTCGAAAAGTAGTGTGTAATCAAGCAAAAAATCACCGAATTCAGAACTCGGAGTCAACGGATATTCATAAAACCATTTACGTAAAGAAACCACATTTCGCGGCTAACTAGGTGAATCGAGACCTACTACCCACGAGTTCTGAAATCAAAATCTGAAACACCAAGATTGTAGAGCTCGAAAAGTAGTGTGAAATCAAGCTAAAACTCACCTAATTCAGAACTCGGAGTCAACGGATATTCATAAAACCGTTTACGTAAAGAAACCACATTTCGCGGCTAACTAGGTGAAACGAGACCAACTAGCCAAGAGTTATGAAATTGAAATCCGAAAATGCAGGATTGTAGAGCTCCAAAAGTAGTGTGAAATCAAGCTAAAAATCACCGAATTCTGAAACTCGGAGTCAACGGATATTCATAAAACCGTTTACGTAAAGAAACCACATTTCGCGGCTAACTAGGTGAAACGAGACCTACTAGCCACGAGTTCTGAAATCAAAATCCGAAATGCTAGGATAGTAGAGCTCAAAAAGTAGTGTGTAATCAAGCAAAAAATCACCGAATTCAGAACTCGGAGTCAACGGATATTCACAAAACCGTTTACGTAAAGAAACCACATTTCGCGGCTAAATAGGTGAATCGAGACCTACTAGCCACGAGTTCTGAAATCAAAATCCGAAATGACAGGATTGTAGAGCTCGAAAGGTAGTGTGAAATCAAGCTAAAAATCACCGAATTCAGAACTCGGAGTCAACGGATATTCATAAAACCGTTTACGTAAAGAAACCACATTTCGCGGCTAACTAGGTGAAACGAGACCTACTAGCCACGAGTTCTGAAATCAAAATCCGAAATGCTAGGATAGTAGAGCTCAAAAAGTAGTGTGTAATCAAGCAAAAAATCACCGAATTCAGAACTCGGAGTCAACGGATATTCACAAAACCGTTTACGTAAAGAAACCACATTTCGCGGCTAAATAGGTGAATCGAGACCTACTAGCCACGAGTTCTGAAATCAAAATCCGAAATGACAGGATTGTAGAGCTCGAAAGGTAGTGTGAAATCAAGCTAAAAATCACCGAATTCAGAACTCGGAGTCAACGGATATTCATAAAACCGTTTACGTAAAGAAACCACATTTCGCGGCTAACTAGGTGAAACGAGACCTACTAGCCACGAGTTCTGAAATCTTAATCCGAAACACCAAGATTGTAGAGCTCAAAAAGTAGTGTGAAATCAAGCTAAAAATCACCGAATTCAGAACTCGGAGTCAACGGATATTCATAAAACCGTTTACGTAAAGAAACCACATTTCGCGGCTAACTAGGTGAAACGAGACCTACTTGCCACGAGTTCTGAAATCAAAATCCGAAATGCTAGGATATTAGAGCTCGAAAAGTAGTGTGTAATCAAGCAAAAAATCACCGAATTCAGAACTCGGAGTAAACGGATATTCACAAAACCGTTTACGTGAAGAAACCACATTTCGCGGCTAAATAGGTGAATCGAGACCTACTAGCCACGAGTTCTGAAATCAAAATCCGAAATGCCAGGATTGTAGAGCTCGAACAGTAGTGTGAAATCAATCCAAAAATCACCGAATTCAGAACTCGGAGTCAACGGATATTTATAAAACCGTTTACGTAAAGAAATCACATTTCGCGGCTAACTAGGTGAAACGAGACCTACTAGCCACGAGTTCTGAAATCAAAATCCGAAACACCAAGATTGTAGAGCTCGAAAAGTAGTGTGAAATCAAGCTAAAAATCACCGAATTCAGAACTCGGAGTCAACGGATATTCATAAAACTGTTTACGTAAAGAAACCACATTTTGCGGCTAACTAGATGAAATGAGACCTACTAGCCACGAGTTCTGAAATCAAAAATCGAAAACCCAGGATTGTAGAGCTCGAAAAGTAGTGTGAAATCAAGCTAAAAATCACCGAATTCAGAACTCGGAGTCAACGGATATTCATAAAACCATTTACGTAAAGAAACCACATTTCGCGGCTAACTAGGTGAAACGAGACCTACTAGCCACGAGTTCTGAAATCAAAATCCGAAACACCAGGATTGTAGAGCTCGAAAAGTAGTGTGAAATCAAGCTAAAAATCACCGAATTCAGAACTCGGAGTCAACGGATATTCATAAAACTGTTTACGTAAAGAAACCACATTTCGCGGCTAACTTGGTGAAACGAGACAAACTAGCCACAAGTTCTGAAATCAAAATCCGAAATGCCAGGATCGTAGAGCTCAAAAAGTAGTGTGAAATCAAGCTAAAAATCACCGAATTCAGAACTCGGAGTGAACGGATATTCAAAAAACCGTTTAAGTAAAGAAACCACATTTCGCGGCTAACTAGGTGAAACGAGACCAACTAGCCACGAGTTCTGAAATCAAAATCCGAAAACAAAGGATTGTAGAGCTCGAAAAGTAGTGTGCAATCAAGCTAAAAATCACCGAATTCAGAACTCGGAGTAAACGGATATTCATAAAACCGTTTAAGTAAAGAAACCACATTTTGCGGCTAACTTGGTGAAACGAGACCGACTAGCCACGAGTTCTGAAATCAAAATCCGAAACGCTAGGATAGTAGAGCTCAAAAAGTAGTGTGTAATCAAGCAAAAAATCACCGAATTCAGAACTCGGAGTCAACGGATATTCACAAAACCGTTTACGTAAAGAAACGACATTTCGCGGCTAAATAGGTGAATCGAGACCTACTAGCCACGAGTTCTGAAATCAAAATCAGAAATTCCAGGATTGTGGAGCTCGAAAAGTAGTGTGAAATCAAGCTAAAAATCACCGAATTCAGAACTCGGAGTCAACGGATATTCATAAAACCGTTTACGTAAAGAAACCACATTTCGCGGCTAACTAGGTGAAAGGAGACCTACTAGCCACGAGTTCTGAAATCAAAATCCGAAACGCTAGGATTGTAGAGCTCAAAAAGTAGTGTGTAATCAAGCAAAAAATCACCGAATTCAGAACTCGGAGTCAACGGATATTCACAAAGCCGTTTACGTAAAGAAACCACATTTCGCGGCTAAGTAGGTGAATCGAGACCTACTAGCCACGAGTTCTGAAATCAAAATCAGAAATGCCAGGATTGTAGAGCTCGAAAAGTAGTGTGAAATCAAGCTAAAAATCACCGAATTCAGAACTCGGAGTCAACGGATATTCATAAAACCGTTTAAGTAAAGAAACCACATTTCGCGGCTAACTAGGTGAAATGAGACCAACTAGCCACGAGTTCTGAAATCAAAATCCTTAAAAACAGGATTGTAGAGCTCGAAAAGTAGTGTGAAATCAAGCTAAAAATCACCGAATTCAGAACTCGGAGTCAACGGATATTCATAAAACCGTTTACGTAAAGAAACCACATTTTGCGGCTAACTAGGTGAAACGAGACCTACTAGCCACGAGTTCTGAAATCAAAATCCGAAACGCTAGGATAGTAGAGCTCGAAAAGTAGTGTGAAATCAAGCTAAAAATCACCGAATTCAGAACTCGGAGTCAACGGATATTCATAAAACCGTTTACGTAAAGAAACCACATTTCGCGGCTAACTAGGTGAAACGTGACCAACTAGCCACGAGTTCTGAAATCAAAATCCTTAAAAACAGGATTGTAGAGCTCGAAAAGTAGTGTGAAATCAAGCTAAAAATCAACGAATTCAGAACTCGGAGTCAACGGATATTCATAAAACCGTTTACGTAAAGAAACCACATTTCGCGGCTAACTAGATGAAACGAGACCTACTAGCCACGAGTTCTGAAATCAAAATCTGAAACCCTAGGATTGTAGAGCTCGAAAAGTAGTGTGTAATCAAGCAAAAAATCACCGAATTCAGAACTCGGAGTCAACGGATATTCACAAAACCGTTTACGTAAAGAAACCACATTTCGCGGCTAAATAGGTGAATCGAGACCTACTAGACACAAGTTCTGAAATCAAAATCCGAAATGCCAGGATTGTAGAGCTCGAAAAGTAGTGTGAAATCAAGCTAAAAATCACCGAATTCAGAACTCGGAGTCAACGGATATTCATAAAACTGTTTACGTAAAGAAACCACATTTCGCGGCTAACTAGGTGAAACGAGACCTACTAGCCACGAGTTCTGAAATCAAAATCCGAAACTCCAGGATCGTAGAGCTCGAAAAGTAGTGTGAAATCAAGCTAAAAATCACCGAATTCAGAACTCGGAGTCAACGGATATTCATAAAACCGTTTACGTAAAGAAACCACATTTCGCGGCTCACTAGGTGAAACGAGACCAACTAGCCACGAGTTCTGAAATCAAAATCCTTAAAAACAGGATTGTAGAGCTCGAAAAGTAGTGTGAAATCAAGCTAAAAATCAACGAATTCAGAACTCGGAGTCAACGGATATTCATAAAACCGTTTACGTAAAGAAACCACATTTCGCGGCTAACTAGATGAAACGAGACCTACTAGCCACGAGTTCTGAAATCAAAATCTGAAACCCTAGGATTGTAGAGCTCGAAAAGTAGTGTGTAATCAAGCAAAAAATCACCGAATTCAGAACTCGGAGTCAACGGATATTCACAAAACCGTTTACGTAAAGAAACCACATTTCGCGGCTAAATAGGTGAATCGAGACCTACTAGACACAAGTTCTGAAATCAAAATCCGAAATGCCAGGATTGTAGAGCTCGAAAAGTAGTGTGAAATCAAGCTAAAAATCACCGAATTCAGAACTCGGAGTCAACGGATATTCATAAAACCGTTTACGTAAAGAAACCACATTTCGCGGCTAACTAGGTGAAACGAGACCAACTAGCCACGAGTTCTGAAATCAAAATCCTTAAAAACAGGATTGTAGAGCTCGAAAAGTAGTGTGAAATCAAGCTAAAAATCACCGAATTCAGAACTCGGAGTCAACGGATATTCATAAAACCGTTTACGTAAAGAAACCACATTTCGCGGCTAACTAGGTGAAACGAGACCAACTAGCCACGAGTTCTGAAATCAAAATCCTTAAAAACAGGATTGTAGAGCTCGAAAAGTAGTGTGAAATCAAGCTAAAAATCACCGAATTCAGAACTCGGAGTCAACGGATATTCATAAAATCGTTTACGTAAAGAAACCACATTTCGCGGCTAACTAGATGAAACGAGACCTACTAGCCACGAGTTCTGAAATCAAAATCCGAAACGCTAGGATTGTAGAGCTCGAAAAGTAGTGTGTAATCAAGCAAAAAATCACCGAATTCAGAACTCGGAGTCAACGGATATTCACAAAACCGTTTACGTAAAGAAACCACATTTCGCGGCTAAATAGGTGAATCGAGACCTACTAGCCACGAGTTCTGAAATCAAAAATCGAAAACCCAGGATTGTAGAGCTCAAAAAGTAGTGTGAAATCAAGCCAAAAATCACCGAATTCAGAACTCGGAGTCAACGGATATTCATAAAACCGTTTACGTAAAGAAACCACATTTCGCGGCTAACTAGGTGAAACGAGACCTACTAGCCACGAGTTCCGAAATCAAAATCCGAAACACCAGGATTGTAGAGCTCGAAAAGTAGTGTGAAATCAAGCAAAAAATCACCGAATTCAGAACTCGGAGTCAACGGATATTCACAAAACCGTTTACGTAAAGAAACCACATTTCGCGGCTAAATAGGTGAATCGAGACCTACTAGACACAAGTTCTGAAATCAAAATCCGAAATGCCAGGATCGTAGAGCTCAAAAAGTAGTGTGAAATCAAGCTAAAAATCACCGAATTCAGAACTCGGAGTGAACGGATATTCAAAAAACCGTTTAAGTAAAGAAACCACATTTCGCGGCTAACTAGGTGAAACGAGACCAACTAGCCACGAGTTCTGAACTCAAAATCCGAAAACAAAGGATTGTAGAGCTCGAAAAGTAGTGTGAAATCAAGCTAAAAATCACCGAATTCAGAACTCGGAGTGAACGGATATTCATAAAACCGTTTAAGTAAAAAAACCACATTTTGCGGCTAACTTGGTGAAACGAGACCGACTAGCCACGAGTTCTGAAATCAAAATCCGAAACGCTAGGATAGTAGAGCTCAAAAAGTAGTGTGTAATCAAGCAAAAAATCACCGAATTCAGAACTCGGAGTCAACGGATATTCACAAAACCGTTTACGTAAAGAAACCACATTTCGCGGCTAAATAGGTGAATCGAGACCTACTAGCCACGAGTTCTGAAATCAAAATCAGAAATTCCAGGATTGTGGAGCTCGAAAAGTAGTGTGAAATCAAGCTAAAAATCACCGAATTCAGAACTCGGAGTCAACGGATATTCATAAAATCGTTTACGTAAAGAAACCACATTTCGCGGCTAACTAGATGAAACGAGACCTACTAGCCACGAGTTCTGAAATCAAAATCCGAAACGCTAGGATTGTAGAGCTCGAAAAGTAGTGTGTAATCAAGCAAAAAATCACCGAATTCAGAACTCGGAGTCAACGGATATTCACAAAACCGTTTACGTAAAGAAACCACATTTCGCGGCTAAATAGGTGAATCGAGACCTACTAGCCACGAGTTCTGAAATCAAAAATCGAAAACCCAGGATTGTAGAGCTCGAAAAGTAGTGTGAAATCAAGCCAAAAATCACCGAATTCAGAACTCGGAGTCAACGGATATTCATAAAACCGTTTACGTAAAGAAACCACATTTCGCGGCTAACTAGGTGAAACGAGACCTACTAGCCACGAGTTCTGAAATCAAAATCCGAAACACCAGGATTGTAGAGCTCGAAAAGTAGTGTGAAATCAAGCTAAAAGTCACCGAATTCAGAACTCGGAGTCAACGGATATTCATAAAACCGTTTACGTTAAGAAAGCACATTTCGCGGCTAACTAGGTGAAACGAGACCTACTAGCCACGAGTTCTGAAATCAAAATCCGAAACGCTAGGATTGTAGAGCTCGAAAAGTAGTGTGTAATCAAGCAAAAAATCACCGAATTCAGAACTCGGAGTCAACGGATATTCACAAAACCGTTTACGTAAAGAAACCACATTTCGCGACTAAATAGGTGAATCGAGACCTACTAGACACGAGTTCTGAAATCAAAATCCGAAATGCCAGGATTGTAGAGCTCGAAAAGTAGTGTGAAATCAAGCTAAAAATCATCGAATTCAGAACTCGGAGTCAACGGATATTCATAAAACCGTTTACGTAAAGAAACCACATTTCGCGGCTAACTAGGTGAAACGAGACCTACAAGACACGAGTTCTGAAATCAAAATCCGAAAAACCAAGATTGTAGAGCTCGAAAAGTAGTGTGAAATCAAGCTAAAAATCACCGAATTCAGAACTCGGAGTCAACGGATATTCATAAAACTGTTTACGTAAAGAAACCACATTTTGCGGCTAACTAGATGAAACGAGACCTACTAGCCACGAGTTCTGAAATCAAAATCCGAAACACCAGGATTGTAGAACTCGAAAAGTAGTGTGAAATCAAGCTAAAAATCACCGAATTCAGAACTTGAAGTCAACGTATATTCATAAAATTGTTTACGTAAAGAAACCACATTTTGCGTCTAACTAGGTGAAACGAGACCAACTAGCCACGAGTTCTGAAATCAAAATCCGAAACGCCTGGATCGTAGAGCTCAAAACGTAGTGTGAAATCAAGCTAAAAATCACCGAATTCAGAACTCGGAGTCAACGGATATTTATAAAACCGTTTGCGTAAAGAAATCACATTTCGCGGCTAACTTGGTGAAATGAGACAAAATAGCCACGAGTTCTGAAATCAAAATCCGAAAACCCAGGATTGTAGAGCTCGAAAAATAGTGTGAAATCAAGCTAAAAATCACCGAATTCAGAACTCGGAGTCAACGGATATTCGTAAAACCGTTTACGTAAAGAAACCACATTTCGCGGCTAACTAGGTGAAACGAGACTTACTAGCCACGAGTTCTGAAATCAAAATCCGAAAAGCTAGGATTGTAGAGCTCGAAAAGTAGTGTGTAATCAAGCAAAAAATCACCGAATTCAGAACTCAGAGTCAGCAGATATTCATAAAACCGTTTACGTAAAGAAACCACATTTCGCGGCTAAATACGTGAATCGAGACCTACTAGCGACGAGTTCTGAAATCAAAATCCGAAATGCCAGGATTGTAGAGCTCGAAAAGTAGTGTGAAATCAAGCTAAAAATCACCGAATTCAGAACTCGGAGTCAAAGGATATTCATAAAACCGTTTACGTAAAGAAACCACATTTCGCGGCTAACTAGGTGAAACGAGACCTACTAGCCACGAGTTCTGAAATCAAAATCCGAAATGCTAGGATTGTAGAGCTCGAAAAGTAGTGTGTAATCAAGCAAAAAATCACCGAATTCAGAACTCGGAGTCAACGGATATTCACAAAACCGTTTACGTAAAGAAACCACATTTCGCGGCTAAATAGGTGAATCGAGACCTACTAGCCTAGAGTTCTGAAATCAAAATCTGAAATGCCAGGATTGTAGAGCTCGAAAAGTAGTGTGAAATCAAGCTAAAAATCACCGAATTCAGAACTCGGAGTCAACGGATATTCATAAAACCGTTTACGTAAAGAAACCACATTTCGCGGCTAACTAGGTGAAACGAGACCAACTAGCCACGAGTTCCGAAATCAAAATCCGAAACACCAAGATTGTAGAGCTCGAAAAGTAGTTTGAAATCAAGCTAAAAATCACCGAATTCAGAACTCGGAGTCAACGGATATTCATAAAACTGTTTAAGTAAAGAAACCACATCTTGCGGCTAACTAGATGAAACGAGACCTACTAGCCACGAGTTCTGAAATTGAAAACCGAAAACCCAGGATTGTAGAAATCGAAAAGTAGTGTGAAATCAAGCTAAAAATCACCGAATTCAGAACTCGGAGTCAACGGATATTCATAAAACCGTTTACGTAAAGAAAACACATTTCGCGGCTAACTAGGTGAAACGAGACCTACTAGCCACGAGTTCTGAAATCAAAATCCGAAACACCAGGATTGTAGAACTTGAAAAGTAGTGTGAAATCAAGCTAAAAATCACCGAATTCAGAACTCGGAGTCAATGGATATTCATAAAATTGTTTACGTAAAGAAACCACATTTCGCGGCTAAATAGGTGAATTGAGACCTACTAGCCACGAGTTCTGAAATCGAAAACCGAAAACCCAGGATTGTATAGCTCGAAAAGTAGTGTGAAATCAAGCCAAAAATCACCTAATTCAGAACTCGGAGTCAACGGATATTCATAAAACCGTTTACGTAAAGAAACCACATTTCGCGGCTAACTAGGTGAAACCAGAACTACTAGCCACGAGTTCTGAAATCAAAATCCGAAACACCAGGATTGTAGAACTTGAAAAGTAGTGTGAAATCAAGCCAAAAATCACCGAATTCAGAACTCGGAGTCAACGGATATTCGCAAAACGTTTACGTAAAGAAACCACATTTCGCGGCTAAATAGGTGAATCGAGACCTACTAGCCACGAGTTCTGAAATCAAAATCCGAAATTCCAGGATTGTAGAGCTCGAAAAGTAGTGTGAAATCAAGCTAAAAATCACCGAATTCAGAACTCGGAGTCAACCGATATTCATAAAACCGTTTACGTAAAGAAAGCACATTTCGCGGCTAACTAGGTGAAACGAGACCTACTAGCAACGAGTTCTGAAATCAAAATCCGAAACGCTAAGATTGTAGAGCTCGAAAAGTAGTGTGTAATCAAGCAAAAAATTACCGAAGTCAGAACTCGGAGTCAACGGATATTCACAAAACCGTTTACGTAAAGAAACCACATTTCGCGGCTAAATAGGTGAATCGAGACCTACTAGCCACGAGTTCTGAAATCAAAATCCGAAATGCCAGGATTGTAGAGCTCGAAAAGTAGTGTGAAATCAAGCTAAAAATTACCGACTTCAGAACTCGGAGTCAAAGGATATTCATAAAACCGTTTACGTAAAGAAACCACATTTCGCGGCTAACTAGGTGAAACGAGAGCTACTAGCCACGAGTTCTGAAATCAAAATCCGAAACGCTAGGATTGTAGAGCTCGAAATCTAGTGTGTAATCAAGCAAAAAATCACCGAATTCAGAACTCGGAGTCAACGGATATTCACAAAACCGTTTACGTAAAGAAACCACATTTCGCGGCTAAATAGGTGAATCGAGACCTACTAGCCACGAGTTCTGAAATAAAAATCCGAAAACCCAGGATTGTAGAGCTCGAAAAATAGTGTGAAATCAAGCTAAAAATCACCGAATTCAGAACTCGGAGTCAACGGATATTCGTAAAACCGTTTACGTAAAGAAACCACATTTCGCGGCTAACTAGGTGAAACGAGACTTACTAGCCACGAGTTCTGAAATCAAAATCCGAAATGCTAGGATTGTAGAGCTCGAAAAGTAGTGTGTAATCAAGAAAAAAATCACCGAATTCAGAACTCAGAGTCAGCAGATATTCATAAAACCGTTTACGTAAAGAAACCACATTTTGCGGCTAAATACGTGAATCGAGACCTACTAGCGACGAGTTCTGAAATCAAAATCCGAAATGCCAGGATTGTAGAGCTCGAAAAGTAGTGTGAAATCAAGCTAAAAATCACCGAATTCAGAACTCGGAGTCAAAGGATATTCATAAAACCGTTTACGTAAAGAAACCACATTTCGCGGCTAACTAGGTGAAACGAGAGCTACTAGCCACGAGTTCTGAAATCAAAATCCGAAACGCTAGGATTGTAGAGCTCGAAAAGTAGTGTGTAATCAAGCAAAAAATCACCGAATTCAGAACCCGGAGTCAACGGATATTCACAAAACCGTTTACGTAAAGAAACCACATTTCGCGGCTAAATAGGTGAATCGAGACCTACTAGCCTAGAGTTCTGAAATCAAAATCTGAAATGCCAGGATTGTAGAGCTCGAAAAGTAGTGTGAAATCAAACTAAAAATCACCGAATTCAGAACTCGGAGTCAACGGATATTCATAAAACCGTTTACGTAAAGAAACCACATTTCGCGGCTAACTAGGTGAAACGAGACCAACTAGCCACGAGTTCTGAAATCAAAATCCGAAACACCAAGATTGTAGAGCTCGAAAAGTAGTTTGAAATCAAGCTAAAAATCACCGAATTCAGAACTCGGAGTCAACGGATATTCATAAAACTGTTTAAGTAAAGAAACCACATCTTGCGGCCAACTAGATGAAACGAGACCTACTAGCCACGAGTTCTGAAATTGAAAACCGAAAACCCAGGATTGTAGAGCTCGAAAAGTAGTGTGAAATCAAGCTAAAAATCACCGAATTCAGATCTCGGAGTCAACGGATATTCATAAAACCGTTTACGTAAAGAAAACACATTTCGCGGCTAACTAGGTGAAACGAGACCTACTAGCCACGAGTTCTGAAATCAAAATCCGAAACACCAGAATTGTAGAACTTGAAAAGTAGTGTGAAATCAAGCTAAAAATCACCGAATTCAGAACTCGGAGTCAACGGATATTCATAAAATTGTTTACGTAAAGAAACCACATTTCGCGGCTAAATAGGTGAATCGAGACCTACTACCCACGAGTTCTGAAATCGAAAACCGAAAACCCAGGATTGTAGAGCTCGAAAAGTAGTGTGAAATCAAGCCAAAAATCACCGAATTCAGAACTCGGAGTCAACGGATATTCATAAAACCGTTTACGTAAAGAAACCACATTTCGCGGCTAACTAGGTGAAACCAGAACTACTAGCCACGAGTTCTGAAATCAAAATCCGAAACACCAGGATTGTAGAACTTGAAAAGTAGTGTGAAATCAAGCTAAAAGTCACCGAAGTCAGAACTCGGAGTCAACGGATATTCACAAAACCGTTTACGTAAAGAAACCACATTTCGCGGCTAAATAGGTGAATCGAGACCGACTAGCCACGAGTTCTGAAATCAAAATCCGAAATTCCAGGATTGTAGAGCTCGAAAAGTAGTGTGAAATCAAGCTAAAAATCGCCGAATTCAGAACTCGGAGTCAACGGATATTCATAAAACCGTTTACGTAAAGAAAGCACATTTCGCGGCTAACTAGGTGAAACGAGACCTACTAGCCACGAGTTCTGAAATCAAAATCCGAAACGCTAAGATTGTAGAGCTCGAAAAGTAGTGTGTAATCAAGCAAAAAATTACCGAAGTCAGAACTCGGAGTCAACGGATATTCACAAAACCGTTTACGTAAAGAAACCACATTTCGCGGCTAAATAGGTGAATCGAGACCTACTAGCCACGAGTTCTGAAATCAAAATCCGAAGTGCCAGGATTGTAGAGCTCGAAAAGTAGTGTGAAATCAAGCTAAAAATTACCGACTTCAGAACTCGGAGTCAACGGATATTCATAAAACCGTTTACGTAAAGAAACCACATTTCGCGGCTAAGTAGGTGAAACGAGACCTACTAGCCACAAGTTCTGAAATCAAAATCCGAAACACCAAGATTGTAGAGCTCGAAAAGTAGTGTGAAATCAAGCTAAAAATCACCGAATTCAGAACTAGGAGTCAACGGATATTCATAAAACTGTTTACGTAAAGAAACCACATTTTGCGGCTAACTAGATGAAACGAGACCTACTAGCCACGAGTTCTGAAATCGAAAACCGAAAACCCAGGATTGTAGAGCTCGAAAAGTAGTGTGAAATCAAGCTAAAAATCACCGAATTCAGAACTCGGAGTCAACGGATATTCATAAAACCGTTTACGTAAAGAAACCACATTTCGCGGCTAACTAGGTGAAACGAGACCTACTAGCCACGAGTTCTGAAATCAAAATCCGAAACACCAGGATTGTAGAACTTGAAAAGTAGTGTGAAATCAAGCTAAAAATCACCGAATTCAGAACTCGGAGTCAACGGATATTCATAAAACTGTTTACGTAAAGAAACCACATTTCGCGTCTAACTAGGTGAAACGAGACCAACTAGCCACGATTTCTGAAATCAAAATCCGAAACGCCAGGATCGTAGAGCTCAAAACGTAGTGTGAAATCAAGCTAAAAATCACCGAATTCAGAACTCGGAGTCAACGGATATTCATAAAACCGTTTACGTAAAGAAACCACATTTCGCGGCTAACTTGGTGAAATGAGACAAAATAGCCACGAGTTCTGAAATCAAAATCCGAAAACCCAGGATTGTAGAGCTCGAAAAATAGTGTGAAATCAAGCTAAAAATCACTGAATTCATAACTCGGAGTCAACGGATATTCATAAAACCGTTTACGTAAAGAAACCACATTTCGCGGCTAACTAGGTGAAACGAGACTTACTAGCCACGAGTTCTAAAATAAAAATCCGAAACGCTAGGATTGTAGAGCTCGAAAAGTTGTGTGTAATCAAGCAAAAAATCACCGAATTCAGAACTCGGAGTCAACAGATATTCATAAAACCGTTTACGTAAAGAGACCACATTTCGCGGCTAAATACGTGAATCGAGACCTACTAGCGACGAGTTTCGAAATCAAAATCCGAAATGCCAGGATTGTAGAGCTCGAAAAGTAGTGTGAAATCAAGCTAAAAATCACCGAATTCAGAACTCGGAGTCAAAGGATATTCATAAAACCGTTTACGTAAAGAAACCACATTTCGCGGCTAACTAGGTGAAACGAGACCTACTAGCCACGAGTTCTGAAATCAAAATCCGAAACGCTAGGATTGTAGAGCTCGAAAAGTAGTGTGTAAATCAAGCAAAAAATCACCGAATTCAGAACTCGGAGTCAACAGATATTCATAAAACCGTTTACGTAAAGAAACCACATTTCGCGGCTAAATACGTGAATCGAGACCTACTAGCGACGAGTTCCGAAATCAAAATCCGAAATGCCAGGATTGTAGAGCTCGAAAAGTAGTGTGAAATCAAGCTAAAAATCACCGAATTCAGAACTCGGAGTCAAAGGATATTCATAAAACCGTTTACGTAAAGAAACCACATTTCGCGGCTAACTAGGTGAAACGAGACCTACTAGCCACGAGTTCTGAAATCAAAATCCGAAATGCTAGGATTGTAGAGCTCGAAAAGTAGTGTGTAATCAAGCAAAAAATCACCGAATTCAGAACTCGGAGTCAACGGATATTCACAAAACCGTTTACGTAAAGAAACCACATTTCGCGGCTAAATAAGTGAATCGAGACCTACTAGCCACGAGTTCTGAAATCAAAATCCGAAATGCCAGGATTGTAGAGCTCGAAAATTAGTGTGAAATCATGCTAAAAATCACCGAATTCAGAACTCGGAGTCAACGGATATTCATAAAACCGTTTACGTAAAGAAACCACATTTCGCGGCTAACTAGGTGAAACGAGACCTACTAGCCACGAGTTCTGAAATCAAAATCCGAAACACCAAGATTGTAGAGCTCGAAAAGTAGTATGAAATCAAGCTAAAAATCACCGAATTCAGAACTCGGAGTCAACGGATATTCATAAAACTGTTTACGTAAAGAAACCACATTTTGCGGCTAACTAGATGAAACAAGACCTACTAGCTACGAGTTCTGAAATCAAAAACCGAAAACCCAGGATTGTAGAGCTCGAAAAGTAGTGTGAAATCAAGCTAAAAATCACCGAATTCAAAACTCGGAGTCAACGGATATTCATAAAACCGTTTACGTAAAGAAATCACATTTCGCGGCTAACTAGGTGAAACGAGACCTACTAGCCACGAGTTCTGAAATCAAAATCCGAAACACCAGGATTGTAGAACTTGAAAAGTAGTGTGAAATCAAGCTAAAAATCACCGAATTCAGAACTCGGAGTCAACGGATATTCATAAAACTGTTTACGTAAAGAAACCACATTTTGCGTCTAACTAGATGAAACGAGACCAACTAGCCACGAGTTCCGAAATCAAAATCCGAAACGCCAGGATCGTAGAGCTCAAAACGTAGTGTGAAATCAAGCTAAAAATCACCGAATTCAGAACTCGGAGTCAACGGATATTCATAAAACCGTTTACGTAAAGAAACCACATTTCGCGGCTAACTTGGTGAAATGAGACAAAATAGCCACGAGTTCTGAAATCAAAATCCGAAAATCCAGGATTGTAGAGCTCGAAAAATAGTCTGAAATCAAGCTAAAAATCACCGAATTCAGAACTCGGAGTCAACGGATATTCATAAAACCGTTTACGTAAAGAAACCACATTTCGCGGCTAACTAGGTGAAACGAGACTTACTAGCCACGAGTTCTAAAATCAAAATCCGAAACGCTAGGATTGTAGAGCTCGAAAAGTAGTGTGTAATCAAGCAAAAAATCACCGAATTCAGAACTCGGAGTCAACAGATATTCATAAAACCGTTTACGTAAAGAAACCACATTTCGCGGCTAAATACGTGAATCGAGACCTACTAGCGACGAGTTCCGAAATCAAAATCCGAAACGCTAGGATTGTAGAGCTCGAAAAGTAGTGTGTAAATCAAGCAAAAAATCACCGAATTCAGAACTCGGAGTCAACAGATATTCATAAAACCGTTTACGTAAAGAAACCACATTTCGCGGCTAAATACGTGAATCGAGACCTACTAGCGACGAGTTCCGAAATCAAAATCTGAAATGCCAGAATTGTAGAGCTCGAAAAGTAGTGTGAAATCAAGCTAAAAATCACCGAATTCAGAACTCGGAGTCGAAGGATATTCATAAAACCGTTTACGTAAAGAAACCACATTTCGCGGCTAACTAGGTGAAACGAGACCTACTAGCCACGAGTTCTGAAATCAAAATCCGAAATGCTAGGATTGTAGAGCTCGAAAAGTAGTGTGTAATCAAGCAAAAAATCACCGAATTCAGAACTCGGAGTCAACGGATATTCACAAAACCGTTTACGTAAAGAAACCACATTTCGCGGCTAAATAAGTGAATCGAGACCTACTAGCCACGAGTTCTGAAATCAAAATCCGAAATGCCAGGATTGTAGAGCTCGAAAATTAGTGTGAAATCATGCTAAAAATCACCGAATTCAGAACTCGGAGTCAACGGATATTCATAAAACCGTTTACGTAAAGAAACCACATTTCGCGGCTAACTAGGTGAAACGAGACCTACTAGCCACGAGTTCTGAAATCAAAATCCGAAACACCAAGATTGTAGAGCTCGAAAAGTAGTATGAAATCAAGCTAAAAATCACCGAATTCAGAACTCGGAGTCAACGGATATTCATAAAACTGTTTACGTAAAGAAACCACATTTTGCGGCTAACTAGATGAAACAAGACCTACTAGCTACGAGTTCTGAAATCAAAAACCGAAAACCCAGGATTGTAGAGCTCAAAAAGTAGTGTGAAATCAAGCTAAAAATCACCGAATTCAAAACTCGGAGTCAACGGATATTCATAAAACCGTTTACGTAAAGAAATCACATTTCGCGGCTAACTAGGTGAAACGAGACCTACTAGCCACGAGTTCTGAAATCAAAATCCGAAACACCAGGATTGTAGAACTTGAAAAGTAGTGTGAAATCAAGCTAAAAATCACCGAATTCAGAACTCGGAGTCAACGGATATTCATAAAACTGTTTACGTAAAGAAACCACATTTTGCGTCTAACTAGATGAAACGAGACCAACTAGCCACGAGTTCTGAAATCAAAATCCGAAACGCCAGGATCGTAGAGCTCAAAACGTAGTGTGAAATCAAGCTAAAAATCACCGAATTCAGAACTCGGAGTCAACGGATATTCATAAAACCGTTTACGTAAAGAAACCACATTTCGCGGCTAAATACGGGAATCGAGACCTACTAGCGACGAGTTCTGAAATCAAAATACGAAATGCTAGGATTGTAGAGCTCGAAAAGTAGTGTGTAATCAAGCAAAAAATCACCGAATTCAGAACTCGGAGTCAACGGATATTCATAAAACTGTTTACGTAAAGAAACCACATTTTGCGTCTAACTAGATGAAACGAGACCAACTAGCCACGAGTTCTGAAATCAAAATCCGAAACGCCAGGATCGTAGAGCTCAAAACGTAGTGTGAAATCAATCTAAAAATCACCGAATTCAGAACTCGGAGTCAACGGATATTCATAAAACCGTTTACGTAAAGAAACCACATTTCGCGGCTAAATAAGTGAATCGAGACCTACTAGCCACAAGTTCTGAAATCAAAATCCGAAATGCCAGGATTGTAGAGCTCGAAAATTAGTGTGAAATCATGCTAAAAATCACCGAATTCAGAACTCGGAGTCAACGGATATTCATAAAACCGTTTACGTAAAGAAACCACATTTCGTGGCTAACCAAGTGAAACGAGACCTACTAGCCACGAGTTCTGAAATCAAAATCCGAAACGCTAGGACTGTAGAGCTCGAAAAGTAGTGTGAAATCAAGCTAAAAATCACCGAATTCAGAACTCGGAGTCAACGGATATTCATAAAACTGTTTACGTAAAGAAACCACATTTTGCGGCTAACTAGATGAAACGAGACCTACTAGCCATGAGTTCTGAAATCGAAAACCGAAAACCCAGGATTGTAGAGCTCGAAAAGTAGTGTGAAATCAAGCTAAAAATCACCGAATTCAGAACTCGGAGTCAACGGATATTCATAAAACCGTTTACGTAAAGAAACCACATTTCGCGGCTAACTAGGTGAAACGAGACTTACTAGCCACGAGTTCTGAAATCAAAATCCGAAACGCTAGGATTGTAGAGCTCGAAAAGTAGTGTGTAATCAAGCAAAAAATCACCGAATTCAGAACTCGGAGTCAACAGATATTCATAAAACCGTTTACGTAAAGAAACCACATTTCGCGGCTAAATACGTGAATCGAGACCTACTAGCGACGAGTTCTGAAATCAAAATCCGAAATGCCAGGATTGTAGAGCTCGAAAAGTAGTGTGAAATCAAGCTAAAAATCACCGAATTCAGAACTCGGAGTCAAAGGATATTCATAAAACCGTTTACGTAAAGAAACCACATTTCGCGGCTAACTAGGTGAAACGAGACTTACTAGCCACGAGTTCTAAAATCAAAATCCGAAACGCTAGGATTGTAGAGCTCGAAAAGTAGTGTGTAATCAAGCAAAAAATCACCGAATTCAGAACTCGGAGTCAACAGATATTCATAAAACCGTTTACGTAAAGAAACCACATTTCGCGGCTAAATACGTGAATCGAGACCTACTAGCGACGAGTTCCGAAATCAAAATCCGAAATGCCAGGATTGTAGAGCTCGAAAAGTAGTGTGAAATCAAGCTAAAAATCACCGAATTCAGAACTCGGAGTCAAAGGATATTCATAAAACCGTTTACGTAAAGAAACCACATTTCGCGGCTAACTAGGTGAAACGAGACCTACTAGCCACGAGTTCTGAAATCAAAATCCGAAACGCTAGGCTTGTAGAGCTCGAAAAGTAGTGTGTAAATCAAGCAAAAAATCACCGAATTCTGAACTCGGAGTCAACAGATATTCATAAAACCGTTTACGTAAAGAAACCACATTTCGCGGCTAAATACGTGAATCGAGACCTACTAGCGACGAGTTCCGAAATCAAAATCCGAAATGCCAGGATTGTAGAGCTCGAAAAGTAGTGTGAAATCAAGCTAAAAATCACCGAATTCAGAACTCGGAGTCAAAGGATATTCATAAAACCGTTTACGTAAAGAAACCACATTTCGCGGCTAACTAGGTGAAACGAGACCTACTAGCCACGAGTTCTGAAATCAAAATCCGAAATGCTGGGATTGTAGAGCTCGAAAAGTAGTGTCTAATCAAGCAAAAAATCACCGAATTCAGAACTCGGAGTCAACGGATATTCACAAAACCGTTTACGTAAAGAAACCACATTTCGCGGCTAAATAAGTGAATCGAGACCTACTAGCCACGAGTTCTGAAATCAAAATCCGAAATGCCAGGATTGTAGAGTTCGAAAATTAGTGTGAAATCATGCTAAAAATCACCGAATTCAGAACTCGGAGTCAACGGATATTCATAAAACCGTTTACGTAAAGAAACCACATTTCGCGGCTAACTAGGTGAAACGAGACCTACTAGCCACGAGTTCTGAAATCAAAATCCGAAACACCAAGATTGTAGAGCTCGAAAAGTAGTATGAAATCAAGCTAAAAATCACCGAATTCAGAACTCGGAGTCAACGGATATTCATAAAACTGTTTACGTAAAGAAACCACAATTTGCGGCTAACTAGATGAAACCAGACCTACTAGCTACGAGTTCTGAAATCAAAAACCGAAAACCCAGGATTGTAGAGCTCGAAAAGTAGTGTGAAATCAAGCTAAAAATCAACGAATTCAAAACTCGGAGTCAACGGATATTCATAAAACCGTTTACGTAAAGAAATCACATTTCGCGGCTAACTAGGTGAAACGAGACCTACCAGCCACGAGTTCTGAAATCAAAATCCGAAACACCAGGATTGTAGAACTTGAAAAGTAGTGTGAAATCAAGCTAAAAATCACCGAATTCAGAACTCGGAGTCAACGGATATTCATAAAACTGTTTACGTAAAGAAACCACATTTTGCGTCTAACTAGAAGAAACGAGACCAACTAGCCACGAGTTCTGAAATCAAAATCCGAAACGCCAGGATCGTAGAGCTCAAAACGTAGTGTGAAATCAAGCTAAAAATCACCGAATTCAGAACTCGGAGTCAACGGATATTCATAAAACCGTTTACGTAAAGAAACCACATTTCGCGGCTAACTTGGTGAAATGAGACCAAATAGCCACGAGTTCTGAAATCAAAATCCGAAAACCCAGGATTGTAGAGCTCGAAAAATAGTGTGAAATCAAGCTAAAAATCACCGAATTCAGAACTCGGAGTCAACGGATATTCATAAAACCGTTTACGTAAAGAAACCACATTTCGCGGCTAAATACGGGAATCGAGACCTACTAGCGACGAGTTCTGAAATCAAAATCCGAAATGCCAGGATTGTAGAGCTCGAAAAGTAGTGTGAAATCAAGCTAAAAATCACCGAATTCAGAACTCGGAGTCAAAGGATATTCATAAAACCGTTTACGTAAAGAAACCACATTTCGCGGCTAAATACGGGAATCGAGACCTACTAGCGACGAGTTCTGAAATCAAAATCCGAAATGCCAGGATTGTAGAGCTCGAAAAGTAGTGTGAAATCAAGCTAAAAATCAACGAATTCAAAACTCGGAGTCAACGGATATTCATAAAACCGTTTACGTAAAGAAACCACATTTCGCGGCTAACTTGGTGAAATGAGACCAAATAGCCACGAGTTCTGAAATCAAAATCCGAAAACCCAGGATTGTAGAGCTCGAAAAATAGTGTGAAATCAAGCTAAAAATCACCGAATTCAGAACTCGGAGTCAACGGATATTCATAAAACCGTTTACGTAAAGAAACCACATTTCGCGGCTAAATACGTGAATCGAGACCTACTAGCGACGAGTTCCGAAATCAAAATCCGAAATGCCAGGATTGTAGAGCTCGAAAAGTAGTGTGAAATCAAGCTAAAAATCACCGAATTCAGAACTCGGAGTCAAAGGATATTCATAAAACCGTTTACGTAAAGAAACCACATTTCGCGGCTAACTAGGTGAAACGAGACCTACTAGCCACGAGTTCTGAAATCAAAATCCGAAATGCTAGGATTGTAGAGCTCGAAAAGTAGTGTCTAATCAAGCAAAAAATCACCGAATTCAGAACTCGGAGTCAACGGATATTCACAAAACCGTTTACGTAAAGAAACCACATTTCGCGGCTAAATAAGTGAATCGAGACCTACTAGCCACGAGTTCTGAAATCAAAATCCGAAATGCCAGGATTGTAGAGCTCGAAAATTAGTGTGAAATCATGCTAAAAATCACCGAATTCAGAACTCGGAGTCAACGGATATTCATAAAACCGTTTACGTAAAGAAACCACATTTCGCGGCTAACTAGGTGAAACGAGACCTACTAGCCACGAGTTCTGAAATCAAAATCCGAAACACCAAGATTGTAGAGCTCGAAAAGTAGTATGAAATCAAGCTAAAAATCACCGAATTCAGAACTCGGAGTCAACGGATATTCATAAAACTGTTTACGTAAAGAAACCACAATTTGCGGCTAACTAGATGAAACCAGACCTACTAGCTACGAGTTCTGAAATCAAAAACCGAAAACCCAGGATTGTAGAGCTCGAAAAGTAGTGTGAAATCAAGCTAAAAATCAACGAATTCAAAACTCGGAGTCAACGGATATTCATAAAACCGTTTACGTAAAGAAATCACATTTCGCGGCTAACTAGGTGAAACAAGACCTACCAGCCACGAGTTCTGAAATCAAAATCCGAAACACCAGGATTGTAGAACTTGAAAAGTAGTGTGAAATCAAGCTAAAAATCACCGAATTCAGAACTCGGAGTCAACGGATATTCATAAAACTGTTTACGTAAAGAAACCACATTTTGCGTCTAACTAGAAGAAACGAGACCAACTAGCCACGAGTTCTGAAATCAAAATCCGAAACGCCAGGATCGTAGAGCTCAAAACGTAGTGTGAAATCGAGCTAAAAATCACCGAATTCAGAACTCGGAGTCAACGGATATTCATAAAACCGTTTACGTAAAGAAACCACATTTCGCGGCTAACTTGGTGAAATGAGACCAAATAGCCACGAGTTCTGAAATCAAAATCCGAAAACCCAGGATTGTAGAGCTCGAAAAATAGTGTGAAATCAAGCTAAAAATCACCGAATTCAGAACTCGGAGTCAACGGATATTCATAAAACCGTTTACGTAAAGAAACCACATTTCGCGGCTAAATACGGGAATCGAGACCTACTAGCGACGAGTTCTGAAATCAAAATCCGAAATGCCAGGATTGTAGAGCTCGAAAAGTAGTGTGAAATCAAGCTAAAAATCACCGAATTCAGAACTCGGAGTCAAAGGATATTCATAAAACCGTTTACGTAAAGAAACCACATTTCGCGGCTAACTAGGTGAAACGAGACTTACTAGCCACGAGTTCTGAAATCAAAATCCGAAACGCTAGGATTGTAGAGCTCGAAAAGTAGTGTGTAATCAAGCAAAAAATCACCGAATTCAGAACTCGGAGTCAACAGATATTCATAAAACCGTTTACGTAAAGAAACCACATTTCGCGGCTAAATACGTGAATCGAGACCTACTAGCGACGAGTTCTGAAATCAAAATCCGAAATGCCAGGATTGTAGAGCTCGAAAAGTAGTGTGAAATCAAGCTAAAAATCACCGAATTCAGAACTCGGAGTCAACGGATATTCATAAAACTGTTTACGTAAAGAAACCACATTTTGCGTCTAACTAGAAGAAACGAGACCAACTAGCCACGAGTTCTGAAATCAAAATCCGAAACGCCAGGATCGTAGAGCTCAAAACGTAGTGTGAAATCAAGCTAAAAATCACCGAATTCAGAACTCGGAGTCAACGGATATTCATAAAACCGTTTACGTAAAGAAACCACATTTCGCGGCTAACTTGGTGAAATGAGACCAAATAGCCACGAGTTCTGAAATCAAAATCCGAAAACCCAGGATTGTAGAGCTCGAAAAATAGTGTGAAATCAAGCTAAAAATCACCGAATTCAGAACTCGGAGTCAACGGATATTCATAAAACCGTTTACGTAAAGAAACCACATTTCGCGGCTAAATACGGGAATCGAGACCTACTAGCGACGAGTTCTGAAATCAAAATCCGAAATGCCAGGATTGTAGAGCTCGAAAAGTAGTGTGAAATCAAGCTAAAAATCACCGAATTCAGAACTCGGAGTCAAAGGATATTCATAAAACCGTTTACGTAAAGAAACCACATTTCGCGGCTAACTAGGTGAAACGAGACTTACTAGCCACGAGTTCTGAAATCAAAATCCGAAACGCTAGGATTGTAGAGCTCGAAAAGTAGTGTGTAATCAAGCTAAAAATCAACGAATTCAAAACTCGGAGTCAACGGATATTCATAAAACCGTTTACGTAAAGAAATCACATTTCGCGGCTAACTAGGTGAAACGAGACCTACCAGCCACGAGTTCTGAAATCAAAATCCGAAACACCAGGATTGTAGAACTTGAAAAGTAGTGTGAAATCAAGCTAAAAATCACCGAATTCAGAACTCGGAGTCAACGGATATTCATAAAACTGTTTACGTAAAGAAACCACATTTTGCGTCTAACTAGAAGAAACGAGACCAACTAGCCACGAGTTCTGAAATCAAAATCCGAAACGCCAGGATCGTAGAGCTCAAAACGTAGTGTGAAATCAAGCTAAAAATCACCGAATTCAGAACTCGGAGTCAACGGATATTCATAAAACCGTTTACGTAAAGAAACCACATTTCGCGGCTAACTTGGTGAAATGAGACCAAATAGCCACGAGTTCTGAAATCAAAATCCGAAAACCCAGGATTGTAGAGCTCGAAAAATAGTGTGAAATCAAGCTAAAAATCACCGAATTCAGAACTCGGAGTCAACGGATATTCATAAAACCGTTTACGTAAAGAAACCACATTTCGCGGCTAAATACGGGAATCGAGACCTACTAGCGACGAGTTCTGAAATCAAAATCCGAAATGCCAGGATTGTAGAGCTCGAAAAGTAGTGTGAAATCAAGCTAAAAATCACCGAATTCAGAACTCGGAGTCAAAGGATATTTATAAAACCGTTTACGTAAAGAAACCACATTTCGCGGCTAACTAGGAGAAACGAGACCTACTAGCCACGAGTTCTGAAATCAAAATCCGAAACGCTAGGATTGTAGAGCTCGAAAAGTAGTGTGTAATCAAGCAAAAAATCACCGAATTCAGAACTCGGAGTCAACGGATATTCACAAAACCGTTTACGTAAAGAAACCACATTTCGCGGCTAACCAACTGAAACGAGACCTACTAGCCACGAGTTCTGAAATCAAAATCCGAAACGCTAGGATTGTAGAGCTCGAAAAGTAGTGTGAAATCAAGCTAAAAATCACCGAATTCAGAACTCGGAGTCAACGGATATTCATAAAACTGTTTACGTAAAGAAACCACATTTTGCGGCTAACTAGATGAAACGAGACCTACTAGCCATGGGTTCTGAAATCGAAAACCGAAAACCCAGGATTGTAGAGCTCGAAAAGTAGTGTGAAATCAAGCTAAAAATCACCGAATTCAGAACTCGGAGTCAACGGATATTCATAAAACCGTTTACGTAAAGAAACCACATTTCGCGGCTAACTAGGTGAAACGAGACTTACTAGCCACGAGTTCTGAAATCAAAATCCGAAACGCTAGGATTGTAGAGCTCGAAAAGTAGTGTGTAATCAAGCAAAAAATCACCGAATTCAGAACTCGGAGTCAACAGATATTCATAAAACCGTTTACGTAAAGAAACCACATTTCGCGGCTAAATACGTGAATCGAGACCTACTAGCGACGAGTTCTGAAATCAAAATCCGAAATGCCAGGATTGTAGAGCTCGAAAAGTAGTGTGAAATCAAGCTAAAAATCACCGAATTCAGAACTCGGAGTCAAAGGATATTCATAAAACCGTTTACGTAAAGAAACCACATTTCGCGGCTAACTAGGTGAAACGAGACTTACTAGCCACGAGTTCTAAAATCAAAATCCGAAACGCTAGAATTGTAGAGCTCGAAAAGTAGTGTGTAATCAAGCAAAAAATCACCGAATTCAGAACTCGGAGTCAACAGATATTCATAAAACCGTTTACGTAAAGAAACCACATTTCGCGGCTAAATACGTGAATCGAGACCTACTAGCGACGAGTTCCGAAATCAAAATCCGAAATGCCAGGATTGTAGAGCTCGAAAAGTAGTGTGAAATCAAGCTAAAAATCACCGAATTCAGAACTCGGAGTCAAAGGATATTCATAAAAC
Organism: Euonymus europaeus; assembly: GCA_963580455.1. Lineage (NCBI taxonomy): Eukaryota > Viridiplantae > Streptophyta > Magnoliopsida > Celastrales > Celastraceae > Euonymus > Euonymus europaeus. The sequence goes on from OY756972.1 coordinate 287,564, forward strand.
CGTTTACGTAAAGAAACCACATTTCGCGGCTAACTAGGTGAAACGAGACCTACTAGCCACGAGTTCTGAAATCAAAATCCGAAACGCTAGGCTTGTAGAGCTCGAAAAGTAGTGTGTAAATCAAGCAAAAAATCACCGAATTCTGAACTCGGAGTCAACAGATATTCATAAAACCGTTTACGTAAAGAAACCACATTTCGCGGCTAAATACGTGAATCGAGACCTACTAGCGACGAGTTCCGAAATCAAAATCCGAAATTCCAGGATTGTAGAGCTCGAAAAGTAGTGTGAAATCAAGCTAAAAATCACCGAATTCAGAACTCGGAGTCAAAGGATATTCATAAAACCGTTTACGTAAAGAAACCACATTTCGCGGCTAACTAGGTGAAACGAGACCTACTAGCCACGAGTTCCGAAATCAAAATCCGAAATGCTAGGATTGTAGAGCTCGAAAAGTAGTGTGTAATCAAGCAAAAAATCACCGAATTCAGAACTCGGAGTCAACGGATATTCACAAAACCGTTTACGTAAAGAAACCACATTTCGCGGCTAAATAAGTGAATCGAGACCTACTAGCCACGATTTCTGAAATCAAAATCCGAAATGCCAGGATTGTAGAGCTCGAAAATTAGTGTGAAATCATGCTAAAAATCACCGAATTCAGAACTCGGAGTCAACGGATATTCATAAAACCGTTTACGTAAAGAAACCACATTTCGCGGCTAACTAGGTGAAACGAGACCTACTAGCCACGAGTTCTGAAATCAAAATCCGAAACACCAAGATTGTAGAGCTCGAAAAGTAGTATGAAATCAAGCTAAAAATCACCGAATTCAGAACTCGGAGTCAACGGATATTCATAAAACTGTTTACGTAAAGAAACCACATTTTGCGGCTAACTAGATGAAACAAGACCTACTAGCTACGAGTTCTGAAATCAAAAACCGAAAACCCAGGATTGTAGAGCTCGAAAAGTAGTGTGAAATCAAGCTAAAAATCACCGAATTCAAAACTCGGAGTCAACGGATATTCATAAAACCGTTTACGTAAAGAAATCACATTTCGCGGCTAACTAGGTGAAACGAGACCTACCAGCCACGAGTTCTGAAATCAAAATCCGAAACACCAGGATTGTAGAACTTGAAAAGTAGTGTGAAATCAAGCTAAAAATCACCGAATTCAGAACTCGGAGTCAACGGATATTCATAAAACTGTTTACGTAAAGAAACCACATTTTGCGTCTAACTAGATGAAACGAGACCAACTAGCCACGAGTTCTGAAATCAAAATCCGAAACGCCAGGATCGTAGAGCTCAAAACGTAGTGTGAAATCAAGCTAAAAATCACCGAATTCAGAACTCGGAGTCAACGGATATTCATAAAACCGTTTACGTAAAGAAACCACATTTCGCGGCTAACTTGGTGAAATGAGACCAAATAGCCACGAGTTCTGAAATCAAAATCCGAAAACCCAGGATTGTAGAGCTCGAAAAATAGTGTGAAATTAAGCTAAAAATCACCGAATTCAGAACTCGGAGTCAACGGATATTCATAAAACCGTTTACGTAAAGAAACCACATTTCGCGGCTAAATACGGGAATCGAGACCTACTAGCGACGAGTTCTGAAATCAAAATCCGAAATGCCAGGATTGTAGAGCTCGAAAAGTAGTGTGAAATCAAGCTAAAAATCACCGAATTCAGAACTCGGAGTCAAAGGATATTCATAAAACCGTTTACGTAAAGAAACCACATTTCGCGGCAAACTAGGAGAAACGAGACCTACTAGCCACGAGTTCTGAAATCAAAATCCGAAACGCTAGGATTGTAGAGCTCGAAAAGTAGTGTGTAATCAAGCAAAAAATCACCGAATTCAGAACTCGGAGTCAACGGATATTCACAAAACCGTTTACGTAAAGAAACCACATTTCGCGGCTAACCAGGTGAAACGAGACCTACTAGCCACGAGTTCTGAAATCAAAATGCGAAACACCAAGATTGTAGAGCTCGAAAAGTAGTGTGAAATCAAGCTAAAAATCACCGAATTCAGAACTCGGAGTCAACGGATATTCATAAAACTGTTTACGTAAAGAAACCACATTTTGCGGCTAACTAGATGAAACGAGACCTACTAGCCATGAGTTCTGAAATCGAAAACCGAAAACCCAGGATTGTAGAGCTCGAAAAGTAGTGTGAAATCAAGCTAAAAATCACCGAATTCAGAACTCGGAGTCAACGGATATTCATAAAACCGTTTACGTAAAGAAACCACATTTCGCGGCTAACTAGGTGAAACGAGACTTACTAGCCACGAGTTCTGAAATCAAAATCCGAAACGCTAGGATTGTAGAGCTCGAAAAGTAGTGTGTAATCAAGCAAAAAATCACCGAATTCAGAACTCGGAGTCAACAGATATTCATAAAACCGTTTACGTAAAGAAACCACATTTCGCGGCTAAATACGTGAATCGAGACCTACTAGCGACGAGTTCTGAAATCAAAATCCGAAATGCCAGGATTGTAGAGCTCGAAAAGTAGTGTGAAATCAAGCTAAAAATCACCGAATTCAGAACTCGGAGTCAAATGATATTCATAAAACCGTTTACGTAAAGAAACCACATTTCGTGGCTAACTAGGTGAAACGAGACCTACTAGCCACGAGTTCTGAAATCAAAATCCGAAACGCTAGGATTGTACAGCTCGAAAAGTAGTGTGTAATCAAGCAAAAAATCACCGAATTCAGAACTCGGAGTCAACGGATATTCACAAAACCGTTTACGTAAAGAAACCACATTTCGCGGCTAACTAGGTGAAACGAGACCTACTAGCCACGAGTTCTGAAATCAAAATCCGAAATGCTAGGATTGTAGAGCTCGAAAAGTAGTGTGTAATCAAGCAAAAAATCACCGAATTCAGAACTCGGAGTCAACGGATATTCACAAAACCGTTTACGTAAAGAAACCACATTTTGCGGCTAACTAGATGAAACGAGACCTACTAGCCATGAGTTCTGAAATCGAAAACCGAAAACCCAGGATTGTAGAGCTCGAAAAGTAGTGTGAAATCAAGCTAAAAATCACCGAATTCAGAACTCGGAGTCAACGGATATTCACAAAACCGTTTACGTAAAGAAACCACATTTCGCGGCTAACTAGGTGAAACGAGACTTACTAGCCACGAGTTCTGAAATCAAAATCCGAAACGCTAGGATTGTAGAGCTCGAAAAGTAGTGTGTAATCAAGCAAAAAATCACCGAATTCAGAACTCGGAGTCAACAGATATTCATAAAACCGTTTACGTAAAGAAACCACATTTCGCGGCTAAATACGTGAATCGAGACCTACTAGCGACGAGTTCTGAAATCAAAATCCGAAATGCCAGGATTGTAGAGCTCGAAAAGTAGTGTGAAATCAAGCTAAAAATCACCGAATTCAGAACTCGGAGTCAAAGGATATTCATAAAACCGTTTACGTAAAGAAACCACATTTCGCGGCTAACTAGGTGAAACGAGACCTACTAGGCACGAGTTCTGAAATCAAAATCCGAAACGATAGGATTGTACAGCTCGAAAAGTAGTGTGTAATCAAGCAAAAAATCACCGAATTCAGAACTCGGAGTCAACGGATATTCACAAAACCGTTTACGTAAAGAAACCACATTTCGCGGCTAAATAAGTTAATCGAGACCTACTAGCCACGAGTTCTGAAATCAAAATCCGAAATGCCAGGATTGTAGAGCTCGAAAAGTAGTGTGAAATCAAGCTAAAAATCACCGAATTCAGAACTCGGAGTCAAAGGATATTCATAAAACCGTTTACGTAAAGAAACCACATTTCGCGGCTAAATAGGAGAAACGAGACCTACTAGCCACGAGTTCTGAAATCAAAATCCGAAACGCTAGGATTGTAGAGCTCGAAAAGTAGTGTGTAATCAAGCAAAAAATCACCGAATTCAGAACTCGGAGTCAACGGATATTCACAAAACCGTTTACGTAAAGAAACCACATTTCGCGGCTAACCAGGTGAAACGAGACCTACTAGCCACGAGTTCTGAAATCAAAATCCGAAACACCAAGATTGTAGAGCTCGAAAAGTAGTGTGAAATCAAGCTAAAAATCACCGAATTCAGAACTCGGAGTCAACGGATATTCATAAAACTGTTTACGTAAAGAAACCACATTTTGCGGCTAACTAGATGAAACGAGACCTACTAGCCACGAGTTCTGAAATCGAAAACCGAAAACCCAGGATTGTAGAGCTCGAAAAGTAGTGTGAAATCAAGCTAAAAATCACCGAATTCAGAACTCGGAGTCAACGGATATTCATAAAACCGTTTACGTAAAGAAACCACATTTCGCGGCTAACTAGGTGAAACGAGACTTACTAGCCACGAGTTCTGAAATCAAAATCCGAAATGCTAGGATTGTAGAGCTCGAAAAGTAGTGTGTAATCAAGCAAAAAATCACCGAATTCAGAACTCGGAGTCAACCGATATTCATAAAACCGTTTACGTAAAGAAACCACATTTCGCGGCTAAATACGTGAATCGAGACCTACTAGCGACGAGTTCTGAAATCAAAATCCGAAATGCCAGGATTGTAGAGCTCGAAAAGTAGTGTGAAATCAAGCTAAAAATCACCGAATTCAGAACTCGGAGTCAAAGGATATTCATAAAACCGTTTACGTAAAGAAACCACATTTCGCGGCTAACTAGGTGAAACGAGACCTACTAGCCACGAGTTCTGAAATCAAAATCCGAAACGCTAGGATTGTACAGCTCGAAAAGTAGTGTGTAATCAAGCAAAAAATCACCGAATTCAGAACTCGGAGTCAACGGATATTCACAAAACCGTTTACGTAAAGAAACCACATTTCGCGGCTAAATAAGTTAATCGAGACCTACTAGCCACGAGTTCTGAATTCAAAATCCGAAATGCCAGGATTGTAGAGCTCGAAAAGTAGTGTGAAATCAAGCTAAAAATCACCGAATTCAGAACTCGGAGTCAAAGGATATTCATAAAACCGTTTACGTAAAGAAACCACATTTCGCGGCTAAATAGGAGAAACGAGACCTACTAGCCACGAGTTCTGAAATCAAAATCCGAAACGCTAGGATTGTAGAGCTCGAAAAGTAGTGTGTAATCAAGCAAAAAATCACCGAATTCAGAACTCGGAGTCAACGGATATTCACAAAACCGTTTACGTAAAGAAACCACATTTCGCGGCTAACCAGGTGAAACGAGACCTACTAGCCACGAGTTCTGAAATCAAAATCCGAAACACCAAGATTGTAGAGCTCGAAAAGTAGTGTGAAATCAAGCTAAAAATCACCGAATTCAGAACTCGGAGTCAACGGATATTCATAAAACTGTTTACGTAAAGAAACCACATTTTGCGGCTAACTAGATGAAACGAGACCTACTAGCCACGAGTTCTGAAATCGAAAACCGAAAACCCAGGATTGTAGAGCTCGAAAAGTAGTGTGAAATCAAGCTAAAAATCACCGAATTCAGAACTCGGAGTCAACGGATATTCATAAAACCGTTTACGTAAAGAAACCACATTTCGCGGCAAACTAGGTGAAACGAGACTTACTAGCCACGAGTTCTGAAATCAAAATCCGAAATGCTAGGATTGTAGAGCTCGAAAAGTAGTGTGTAATCAAGCAAAAAATCACCGAATTCAGAACTCGGAGTCAACCGATATTCATAAAACCGTTTACGTAAAGAAACCACATTTCGCGGCTAAATACGTGAATCGAGACCTACTAGCGACGAGTTCTGAAATCAAAATCCGAAATGCCAGGATTGTAGAGCTCGAAAAGTAGTGTGAAATCAAGCTAAAAATCACCGAATTCAGAACTCGGAGTCAAAGGATATTCATAAAACCGTTTACGTAAAGAAACCACATTTCGCGGCTAACTAGGTGAAACGAGACCTACTAGCCACGAGTTCTGAAATCAAAATCCGAAACGCTAGGATTGTACAGCTCGAAAAGTAGTGTGTAATCAAGCAAAAAATCACCGAATTCAGAACTCGGAGTCAACGGATATTCACAAAACCGTTTACGTAAAGAAACCACATTTCGCGGCTAAATATGTGAATCGAGACCTACTAGCCACGAGTTCTGAAATCAAAATCCGAAATGCCAGGATTGTAGAGCTCGAAAAGTAGTGTGAAATCAAGCTAAAAATCACCGAATTCAGAACTCGGAGTCAACGGATATTCATAAAACTGTTTACGTAAAGAAACCACATTTCGCGGCTAACTAGGTGAAACGAGACCTACTAGCCACGAGTTCTGAAATCAAAATCCGAAACAAAAGGATTGTAGAACTTGAAAAGTAGTGTGAAATCAAGCTAAAAATCACCGAATTCAGAACTCGGAGTCAACGGATATTCATAAAACTGTTTACGTAAAGAAACCACATTTTGCGTCTAACTAGGTGAAACGAGACCAACTAGCCACGAGTTCTGAAATCAAAATCCGAAACGCCAGGATCGTAGAGCGCAAAACGTAGTGTGAAATCAAGCAAAAAATCACCGAATTCAGAACTCGGAGTCAACGGATATTCATAAAACCGTTTACGTAAAGAAACCACATTTCGCGGCTAACTTGGTGAAATGAGACCAAATAGCCACGAGTTCTGAAATCAAAATCCGAAAACCCAGGATTGTAGAGCTCGAAAAATAGTGTGAAATCAAGCTAAAAATCACCGAATTCAGAACTCGGAGTCAACGGATATTCATAAAACCGTTTACGTAAAGAAGAGCTCGAAAAGTAGTGTGAAATCAAGCTAAAAATCACCGAATTCAGAACTCAGAGTCAACGGATATTCATAAAACCGTTTACGTAAAGAAACCACATTTCGCGGCTAACTAGGTGAAACGAGACCAACTAGCCACGAGTTCTGAAATCAAAATCCGAAACGCCAGGATCGTAGAGCTCGAAAAGTAGTGTGAAATCAAGCTAAAAATAACCGAATTCAGAACTCGGAGTCAACGGATATTCCTAAAACCGTTTACGTAAAGAAACCACATTTCGCGGCTAAATAGGTGAAACGAGACCTACTAGCCACGAGTTCTGAAATAAAAATCCGAAACGCCAGGATCGTAGAGCTCGAAAAGTAGTGTGAAATCAAGCTAAAAATAACCGAATTCAGAACTCAGAGTCAACGGATATTCATAAAACCGTTTACGTAAAGAAACCACATTTCGCGGCTAACTAGGTGAAACGAGACCAACTAGCCACGAGTTCTGAAATCAAAATCCGAAATGCTAGGATTGTAGAGCTCGAAAAGTAGTGTGAAATCAAGCTAAAAATCACCGAATTCAGAACTCAGAGTCAACGGATATTCATAAAACCGTTTACGTAAAGAAACCACATTTCGCGGCTAACTAGGTGAAACGAGACCTACTAGCCACGAGTTCTAAAATCGAAATCCGAAAATCCAGGATTGTAGAGCTCGAAAAGTAGTGTGTAATCAAACTAAAAGTCACCGAATTCAGAACTCGGAGTCAACGGATATTCATAAAACCGTTTACGTAAAGAAACTACATTTCGCGGCTAACTAGGTGAAACGAGACCTACTAGCCACGAGTTCTGAAATCAAAATCCGAAACGCCAAGATTGTAGAGCTCGAAAATTAGTGTGCAATCAAGCTAAAAATCACCGAATTCAGAACTCGGAGTCAATGGATATTCATAAAACCGTTTACGTAAAGAAACCACATTTCGCGGCTAACTAGGTGAAACGAGACCTACTAGCCACGAGTTCTGAAATCGAAATCCGAAAACTCAGGACTGTAGAGCTCGAAAAGTAGTGTGAAATCAAGCTAAAAATCACAGAATTCAGAACTCGGAGTCAACGGATATTCATAAAACCGTTTACGTAAAGAAACCACATTTTGCGGCTAACTAGGTGAAACGAGACCAACTAGCCACGAGTTCTGAAATCAAAATCCGAAACCCCAGGATGGTAGAGCTCGAAAAGTAGTGTGTAATCAAGCTAAAAATCACCGAATTCAGAACTCGGAGTCAACGGATATTCATGAAACCGTTTACGTAAAGAAACCACATTTCGCGGCTAACTAGGTGAAACGAGACCTACTAGCCACGAGTTCTGAAATCAAAATCCGAAACACCAGGATTGTAGAGCTCGAAAAGTAGTGTGAAATCAAGCTAAAAATCACCGAATTCAGAACTCGGAGTCAACGGATATTCATAAAACTGTTTACGTAAAGAAACCACATTTCGCGGCTAACTAGGTGAAACGAGACCTACTAGCCACGATTTCTGAAATCAAAATCCGAAACGCCAGGATCGTAGAACTTGAAAAGTAGTGTGAAATCAAGCTAAAAATCACCGAATTCAGAACTCGGAGTCAACGGATATTCATAAAACTGTTTACGTAAAGAAACCACATTTTGCGTCTAACTAGGTGAAACGAGACCAACTAGCCACGTGTTCTGAAATCAAAATCCGAAACGCCAGGATCGTAGAGCTCAAAACGTAGTGTGAAATCAAGCTAAAAATAACCGAATTCAGAACTCGGAGTCAACGGATATTCATAAAACCGTTTACGTAAAAAAGAGCTCGAAAAGTAGTGTGAAATCAAGCTAAAAATCACCGAATTCAGAACTCAGAGTCAACGGATATTCATAAAACCGTTTACGTAAAGAAACCACATTTCGCGGCTAACTAGGTGAAACGAGACCAACTAGCCACGAGTTCTGAAATCAAAATCCGAAACGCCAGGATCGTAGAGCTCGAAAAGTAGTGTGAAATCAAGCTAAAAATAACCGAATTCAGAACTCGGAGTCAACGGATATTCCTAAAACCGTTTACGTAAAGAAACCACATTTCGCGGCTAAATAGGTGAAACGAGACCTACTAGCCACGAGTTCTGAAATCAAAATCCGAAACGCCAGGATTGTAGAGCTCGAAAAGTAGTGTGAAATCAAGCTAAAAATCACCGAATTCAGAACTCGGAGTCAACGGATATTCCTAAAAACGTTTACGTAAAGAAACCACATTTCGCGGCTAACTAGGTGAAACGAGACCAACTAGCCACGAGTTCTGAAATCAAAATCCGAAACGCCAGGATCGTAGAGCTCGAAAAGTAGTGTGAAATCAAGCTAAAAATCACCGAATTCAAAACTCGGAGTCAACGGATATTCATAAAACCGTTTACGTAAAGAAACCACATTTCGCGGCTAACTAGGTGAAACGAGACCAACTAGCCACGAGTTCTGAAATCGAAATCCGAAATGCTAGGATTGTAGAGCTCGAAAAGTAGTGTGAAATCAAGCTAAAAATCACCGAATTCAGAACTCAGAGTCAACGGATATTCATAAAACCGTTTACGTAAAGAAACCACATTTCGCGGCTAACTAGGTGAAACGAGACCTACTAGCCACGAGTTCTAAAATCGAAATCCGAAAATCCAGGATTGTAGAGCTCGAAAAGTAGTGTGTAATTAAACTAAAAGTCACCGAATTCAGAACTCGGAGTCAACGGATATTCATAAAACCGTTTACGTAAAGATACCACATTTCGCGGCTAACTATGTGAAACGAGACCTACTAGCCACGAGTTCTGAAATCAAAATCCGAAACGCCAAGATTGTAGAGCTCGAAAATTAGTGTGCAATCAAGCTAAAAATCACCGAATTCAGAACTCGGAGTCAATGGATATTCATAAAACCGTTTACGTAAAGAAACCACATTTCGCGGCTAACTAGGTGAAACGAGACCTACTAGCCACGAGTTCTGAAATCGAAATCCGAAAACTCAGGACTGTAGAGCTCGAAAAGTAGTGTGAAATCAAGCTAAAAATCACAGAATTCAGAACTCGGAGTCAACGGATATTCATAAAACCGTTTACGTAAAGAAACCACATTTTGCGGCTAACTAGGTGAAACGAGACCAACTAGCCACGAGTTCTGAAATCAAAATCCGAAACCCCAGGATGGTAGAGCTCGAAAAGTAGTGTGTAATCAAGCTAAAAATCACCGAATTCAGAACTCGGAGTCAACGGATATTCAAGAAACCGTTTACGTAAAGAAACCACATTTCGCGGCTAACTAGGTGAAACGAGACCTACTAGCCACGAGTTCTGAAATCAAAATCCGAAACACCAGGATTGTAGAGCTCGAAAAGTAGTGTGAAATCAAGCTAAAAATCACCGAATTCAGAACTCGGAGTCAACGGATATTCATAAAACTGTTTACGTAAAGAAACCACATTTCGCGGCTAACTAGGTGAAACGAGACCTACTAGCCACGAGTTCTGAAATCAAAATCCGAAACGCCAGGATCGTAGAACTTGAAAAGTAGTGTGAAATCAAGCAAAAAATCACCGAATTCAGAACTCGGAGTCAACGGATATTCATAAAACCGTTTACGTAAAGAAACCACATTTCGCGGCTAACTTGGTGAAATGAGACCAAATAGCCACGAGTTCTGAAATCAAAATCCGAAAACCCAGGATTGTAGAGCTCGAAAAATAGTGTGAAATCAAGCTAAAAATCAACGAATTCAGAACTCGGAGTCAACGGATATTCATAAAACCGTTTACGTAAAGAAGAGCTCGAAAAGTAGTGTGAAATCAAGCTAAAAATCACCGAATTCAGAACTCATAGTCAACGGATATTCATAAAACCGTTTACGTAAAGAAACCACATTTCGCGGCTAACTAGGTGAAACGAGACCAACTAGCCACGAGTTCTGAAATCAAAATCCGAAACGCCAGGATCGTAGAGCTCGAAAAGTAGTGTGAAATCAAGCTAAAAATAACCGAATTCAGAACTCGGAGTCAACGGATATTCCTAAAACCGTTTACGTAAAGAAACCACATTTCGCGGCTAAATAGGTGAAACGAGACCTACTAGCCACGAGTTCTGAAATCAAAATCCGAAACGCCAGGATTGTAGAGCTCGAAAAGTAGTGTGAAATCAAGCTAAAAATCACCGAATTCAGAACTCGGAGTCAACGGATATTCCTAAAAACGTTTACGTAAAGAAACCACATTTCGCGGCTAACTAGGTGAAACGAGACCAACTAGCCACGAGTTCTGAAATCAAAATCCGAAACGCCAGGATCGTAGAACTCGAAAAGTAGTGTGAAATCAAGCTAAAAATCACCGAATTCAAAACTCGGAGTCAACGGATATTCATAAAACCGTTTACGTAAAGAAACCACATTTCGCGGCTAACTAGGTGAAACGAGACCAACTAGCCACGAGTTCTGAAATCGAAATCCGAAATGCTAGGATTGTAGAGCTCGAAAAGTAGTGTGAAATCAAGCTAAAAATCACCGAATTCAGAACTCGGAGTCAACGGATATTCATAAAACCGTTTACGTAAAGAAACCACATTTCGCGGCTAACTAGGTGAAACGAGACCAACTAGCCACGAGTTCTGAAATCAAAATCCGAAACTCCAGGATCGTAGAGCTCAAAAAGTAGTGTGAAATCAAGCTAAAAATCACCGAATTCAGAACTCGGAGTCAACGGATATTCCTAAAACCGTTTACGTAAAGAAACCACATTTCGCGGCTAAATAGGTGAAACGAGACCTACTAGCCACGAGTTCTAAAATCGAAATCCGAAAATCCAGGATTGTAGAGCTCGAAAAGTAGTGTGTAATCAAACTAAAAGTCACTGAATTCAGAACTCGGAGTCAACGGATATTCATAAAACCGTTTACGTAAAGAAACCACATTTCGCGGCTAACTAGGTGAAACGAGACCTACTAGCCACGATTTCTGAAATCAAAATCCGAAACGCCAAGATTGTAGAGCTCGAAAATTAGTGTGCAATCAAGCTAAAAATCACCGAATTCAGAACTCGGAGTCAATGGATATTCATAAAACCGTTTACGTAAAGAAACCACATTTCGCGGCTAACTAGGTGAAACGAGACCTACTAGCCACGAGTTCTGAAATCGAAATCCGAAATCTCAGGACCGTAGAGCTCGAAAAGTAGTGTGAAATCAAGCTAAAAATCACAGAATTCAGAACTCGGAGTCAACGGATATTCATAAAACCGTTTACGTAAAGAAACCACATTTTGCGGCTAACTAGGTGAAACGAGACCAACTAGCCACGAGTTCTGAAATCAAAATCGGAAACCCCAGGATGGTAGAGCTCGAAAAATAGTGTGTAATCAAGCTAAAAATCACCGAATTCAGAACTCGGAGTCAACGGATATTCATGATACCGTTTACGTAAAGAAACCACATTTCGCGGCTAACTAGGTGAAACGAGACCTAATAGCCACGAGTTCTGAAATCAAATTCCGAAACACCAGGATTGTAGAGCTCAAAAAGTAGTGTGAAATCAAGCTAAAAATCACCGAATTCAGAACTCGGAGTCAACAGATATTCATAAAACCGTTTACGTAAAGAAACCACATTTCGCGGCTAACTAGGTGAAACGAGACCAACTAGCCACGAGTTCTGAAATCAAAATCCGAAATGCCAGGATCGTAGAGCTCGAAAATTAGTGTGAAATCAAGCTAAAAATCACCGAATTCAGAACTCGGAGTCAACCGATATTCATAAAACCGTTACGTAAAGAAACCACATTTCGCGGCTAACTAGGTGAAACGAGACCAACTAGCCACGAGTTCTGAAATCAAAATCCGAAACTCCATAATCGTAGAGCTCGAAAAGTAGTGTGAAATCAAGCTAAAAATCACCGAATTCAGAACTCGGAGTCAACGGATATTCATAAAACCTTTTACGTAAAGAAACCACATTTCGCGGCTAACTAGGTGAAACGAGACCAACTAGCCACGAGTTCTGAAATCAAAATCCCAAACGCCAGGATCGTAGAGCTCGAAAAGTAGTGTGAAATCAAGCTAAATTCACCGAATTCAGAACTCGGAGTCAACGGATATTCAAAAAACCGTTTACATAAAGAAACCACATTTCGCGGCTAACTAGGTGAAACGAGACCTTCTAGCCACGAGTTCTGAAATCGAAAACCGAAAAAGCAGGATTGTAGAGCTCGAAAAGTAGTGTGTAATCAAGCTAAAAATCACCGAATTCAGAACTCGGAGTCAACGGATATTCATAAAACCGTTTACGTAAAGAAACCACATTTCGCGGCTAACTAGGTGAAACGAGACCTACTAGCCACGAGTTCTGAAATCAAAATCCGAAATGCCAAGATTGTAGAGCACGAAAAGTAGTGTGAAATCAAGCTAAAAATCACCGAATTCAGAACTCGGAGTCAACGGATATTCATAAAACCGTTTACGTAAAGAAACAACATTTCGCGGCTAACTAGGTGAAACGAGACCTACCATCCACGAGTTCTGAAATCAAAATCCGAAATTCCAAAATCGTAGAGCTCGAAAAGTAGTATGAAATCAAGCTAAAAATCACCGAATTCAGAACTCGGAGTCAACGGATATTCATAAAACCGTTTACGTAAAGAAACCACATTTTGCGGCTAACTAGGTGAAACGAGACCAACTAGCCACGAGTTCTGAAATCAAAATCCGAAACGCCAGGATGGTAGAGCTCGAAAAGTAGTGTGTAATCAAGCCAAAAATCACCGAATTCAGAACTCGGAGTCAATGGATATTCCTGAAACCGTTTACGTAAAGAAACCACATTTCGCGGCTAACTAGGTGAAACGAGACCTACTAGCCACGAGTTCTGAAATCAAAATCCGAAAAGCCAGGATTGTAGAGCTCGAAAAGTATTGTGAAATCAAGCTAAAAAACACCGAATTCAGAACTCGGAGTCAACAGATATTCATAAAACCGTTTACGTAAAGAAACCACATTTCGCGGCTAACTAGGTGAAACGAGACCAACTAGCCACGAGTTCTGAAATCAAAATCCGAAATTCCAGGATCGTAGAGCTCGAAAATTAGTGTGAAATAAAGCTAAAAATCACCGAATTCAGAACTCGGAGTCAACCGATATTCATAAAACTGTTTACGTAAAGAAACCACATTTCGCGGCTAACTAGGTGAAACGAGACCAACTAGCCACGAGTTCTGAAATCAGAATCCGAAACTCCATAATCGTAGAGCTCGAAAAGTAGTGTGAAATCAAGCTAAAAATCACCGAATTCAGAACTCGGAGTCAACGGATATTCATAAAACCGTTTACGTAAACAAACCACATTTCGCGGCTAACTAGGTGAAACGAGACCAACTAGCCACGAGTTCTGAAATCAAAATCCGAAACGCCAGGATCGTAGAGCTCGAAAAGTAGTGTGAAATCAAGCTAAATTCACCGAATTCAGAACTCGGAGTCAACGGATATTCAAAAAACCGTTTACGTAAAGAAACCACATTTCGCGGCTAACTAGGTGAAACGAGACCTTTTAGCCACGAGTTCTGAAATCGAAATCCGAAAAGCAGGATTGTAGAGCTCGAAAAGTAGTATGAAATCAAGCTAAAAATCACCGAATTCAGAACTCGGAGTCAACGGATATTCATAAAACCGTTTACGTAAAGAAACCACATTTCGCGGCTAACTAGGTGAAACGAGACCTAATAGCCACGAATTCTGAAATCAAAATCCGAAACACCAGAATTGTAGCGCTCGAAAAGTAGTGTGAAATCAAGCTAAAAATCACCGAATTCAGAACTCGGAGTCAACGGATATTCATAAAACCGTTTACGTAAAGAAACCACATTTCGCGGCTAACTAGGTGAAACGAGACCTACCGGCCACGAGTTCTGAAATCAAAATCCGAAACGCCAAAATCGTAGAGCTCGAAAAGTAGTATGAAATCAAGCTAAAAATCACCGAATTCAGAACTCGGAGTCAACGGATATTCATAAAACCGTTTACGTAAAGAAACCACATTTCGCGGCTAACTAGGTGAAACGAGACCTAATAGCCACGAATTCTGAAATCAAAATCCGAAACACCAGAATTGTAGCGCTCGAAAAGTAGTGTGAAATCAAGCTAAAAATCACCGAATTCAGAACTCGGAGTCAACGGATATTCCTAAAACCGTTTAAGTAAAGAAACCACATTTCGCGGCTAACTAGGTGAAATGAGACCTAATTGCCACGAGTTCTGAAATCAAAATCCGAAACGCCAGGATTGTAGAGCTCGAAAAGTAGTGTGAAATCAAGCTAAAAATCACCGAATTCAGAACTCGGAGTCAACGGATATTCCAAAAACCGTTTACGTAAAGAAACCACATTTCGCGGCTAAATAGGTGAAACGAGACCAACTAGCCACGAGTTCTGAAATCAAAATCCGAAACGCCAGGATGGTAGAGCTCGAATAGTAGTGTGTAATCAAGCTAAAAATCACCGAATTCAGAACTCGGAGTCAACGGATATTCATGAAACCGTTTACGTAAAGAAACCACATATCGCGGCTAACTAGGTGAAACGAGACCTACTAGCCACGAGTTCTGAAATCAAAATCCGAAACGCCAGGATTGTAGAGCTCGAAAAGTAGTGTGAAATCAAGCTAAAAATCACCGAATTCAGAACTCGGAGTCAACGGATATTCCTAAAACCGTTTACGTAAAGAAACCACATTTCGCGGCTAAATAGGTGAAACGAGACCAACTAGCCACGAGTTCTGAAATCAAAATCCGAAATGCCAGGATGGTAGAGCTCGAAAAGTAGTGTGTAATCAAGCTAAAAATCACCGAATTCAGAACTCGGAGTCAACGGATATTCATGAAACCGTTTACGTAAAGAAACCACATTTCGCGGCTAACTAGGTGAAACGATACCTACTAGCCACGAGTTCTGAAATCAAAATCCGAAATGCCAGGATTGTAGAGCTCGAAAAGTAGTGTGAAATCAAGCTAAAAATCACCGAATTCAGAACTCGGAGTCAACCGATATTCATAAAACCGTTTACGTAAAGAAACCAAATTTCGCGGCAAACTAGGTGAAACGAGACCAACTAGCCACGAGTTCTGAAATCAAAATCCGAAATGCCAGGATCGCAGAGCTCGAAAATTAGTGTGAAATCAAGCTAAAAATCACCGAATTCGGAACTCGGAGTCAACGGATATTCATAAAACCGTTTACGTAAAGAAACCACATTTCGCGGCTAACTAGGTGAAATGAGACCAACTAGCCACGAGTTATGAAAGCAAAATCCGAAACGTTAGGATCGTAGAGCTCGAAAAGTAGTGTGAAATCAAGCTAAAAATCACCGAATTCAAAACTCGGAGTCAACGGATATTCATAAAACCGTTTACGTAAAGAAACCACATTTCGCGGCTAACTAGGTGAAACGAGACCAACTAGCCACGAGTTCTGAAATCGAAATCCGAAATGCTAGGATTGTAGAGCTCGAAAAGTAGTGTGAAATCAAGCTAAAAATCACCGAATTCAGAACTCAGAGTCAACGGATATTCATAAAACCGTTTACGTAAAGAAACCACATTTCGCGGCTAACTAGGTGAAACGAGACCAACTAGCCACGAGTTCTGAAATCAAAATCCGAAACTCCAGGATCGTATAGCTCGAAAAGTAGTGTGAAATCAAGCTAAAAATCACCGAATTCAGAACTCGGAGTCAACGGATATTCCTAAAACCGTTTACGTAAAGAAACCACATTTCGCGGCTAAATAGGTGAAACGAGACCTACTAGCCACGAGTTCTAAAATCAAAATCCGAAAATCCAGTATTGTAGAGCTCGAAAAGTAGTGTGTAATCAAGCTAAAAATCACCGAATTCAGAACTCGGAGTCAACGGATATTCATAAAACCGTTTACGTAAAGAAACCACATTTCGCGGCTAACAAGGTGAAACGAGACCTACTAGCCACGAGTTCTGAAATCAAAATCCGAAACGCCAAGATTGTAGAGCTCGAAAAGTAGTGTGAAATCAAGCTAAAAATCACCGAATTCAGATCTCGGAGTCAATGGATATTCATAAAACCGTTTACGTAAAGAAACCACATTTCGCGGCTAACTAGGTGAAACGAGACCTATTAGCCACGAGTTCTGAAATCGAAATCCGAAAACTCAGGATTGTAGAGCTTGAAAAGTAGTGTGAAATCAAGCTAAAAATCACCGAATTCAGAACTCGTAGTCAACGGATATTCATAAAACCGTTTACGTAAAGAAACCACATTTCGCGGCTAACTAGGTGAAACGAGACCTACTAGCCACGAGTTCTGAAATCGATATCCGAAAACCCAGGATTGTAGAGCTCGAAAAGTGGTGTGAAGTCAAGCTAAAAATCACCGAATTCAGAACTCGGAGTCAACGGATATTCATAAAACCGTTTACCTAAAGAAACCACATTTCGCGGCTAACTAGGTGGAACGAGACCTACAAGCCACGAGTTCTGAAATAGAAATCCGAAACGCTAGGATTGTAGAGCTCAAAAAGTAGTGTGAAATCAAGCTAAAAATCACAGAATTCAGAACTCGGAGTCAACGGATATTCATAAAACCGTTTACGTAAAGAAACCACATTTCGCGGCTAACTAGGTGAAACGAGACCAACTAGCCACGAGTTCTGAAATCAAAATCCGAAACGCCAGGATCGTAGAGCTCGAAAAGTAGTGTGAAATCAAGCTAAAAATCACCGAATTCAGAACTCGGAGTAAAACGGATATTCATAAAACCGTTTACGTAAAGAAACCACATTTCGCGGCTAACTAGGTGAAACGAGACCAACTAGCCACGAGTTCTGAAATCAAAATCCCAAACGCCAGGATCGTAGAGCTCGAAAAGTAGTGTGAAATCAAGCTAAAAATCACCGAATTCAGAACTCGGAGTAAAACGGATATTCATAAAACCGTTTACGTAAAGAAACCACATTTCGCGGCTAACTAGGTGAAACGAGACCTACTGGCCACGAGTTCTGAAATCGAAATGCAAAAAAGCAGGATTGTAGAGCTCGAAAAGTAGTGTGAAATCAAGTTAAAAATCACCGAATTCAGAACTCGTAGTCAACGGATATTCATAAAACCGTTTACGTAAAGAAACCACATTTCGCGGCTAACTAGGTGAAACGAGACCTACTAGCCACGAGTTCTGAAATCGAAATCCGAAAACCCAGGATTGTAGAGCTCGAAAAGTAGTGTGAAATCAAGCTAAAAATCACCGAATTCAGAACTCGGAGTCAACGGATATTCATAAAACCGTTTACGTAAAGAAACCACATTTCGCGGCTAACTAGGTGGAATGAGACCTACAAGCCACGAGTTCTGAAATAAAAATCCGAAACGCTAGGATTGTAGAGCTCAAAAAGTAGTGTGAAATCAAGCTAAAAATCACCGAATTCAGAACTCGGAATCAACGGATATTCATAAAACCGTTTACGTAAAGAAACCACATTTCGCGGCTAACTAGGTGAAACGAGACCAACTAGCCACGAGTTCTGAAATCAAAATCCGAAACGCCAGGATCGTAGAGCTCGAAAAGTAGTGTGAAATCAAGCTAAAAATCACCGAATTCAGAACTCGGAGTAAAACGGATATTCATAAAACCGTTTACGTAAAGAAACCACATTTCGCGGCTAACTAGGTGAAACGAGACCTACTAGCCACGAGTTCTGAAATAGAAATGCAAAAAACCAGGATTGTAGAGCTCGAAAAGTAGTGTGTAATCAAGCTAAAAATCACCGAATTCAGAACTCGAAGTAAACGGATATTCATAAAACCGTTTACGTAAAGAAACCACATTTCGCGGCTAACTAGGTGAAACGAGACCTACTAGCCACGAGTTCTGAAATCAAAATCCGAAATGCCAAGATTGTAGAACTTGAAAAGTAGTGTGAAATCAAGCTAAAAATCACCGAATTCAGAACTCGGAGTCAACGGATATTCGTAAAACCGTTTACGTAAAGAAACCACATTTCGCGGCTAACTAGGTGAAACGATACCTACTAGCCACGAGTTCTGAAATCAAAATCCGACCCGCCAAGATTGTAGAGCTCGAAAATTAGTGTGAAATCAAGCTAAAAATCACCGAATTCAGTACTCGGAGTCAACGGATATTCATAAAACAGTTTAATTAAAGAAACCACATTTCGCGGCTAACTAGGTGAAACGAGACCTAATAGCCACGAGTTCTGAAATCAAAATCCGAAACGCCAGGATTGTAGAGCTCGAAAAGTAGTGTGAAATCAAGCTAAAAATCACCGAATTCAGAACTCGGAGTCAACGGATATTCCTAAAACCGTTTACGTAAAGAAACCACATTTCGCGGCTAAATAGGTGAAACGAGACCTACTAGCCACGAGTTCTGAAATCAAAATCTGAAACGCCAGGATTGTAGAGCTCAAAAAGTAGTGTGGAATCAAGCTAAAAATCACCGAATTCAGAACTCGGAGTCAACGGATATTCCTAAAACCGTTTACGTAAAGAAACCACATTTCGCGGCTAAATAGTTGAAACGAGACGAACTAGCCACGAGTTCTGAAATCAAAATCCGAAACGCCAGGATGGTAGAGCTCGAAAAGTAGTGTGTAATCAAGCTAAAAATCACCGAATTCAGAACTCGGAGTCAACGGATATTCATGAAACCGTTTACGTAAAGAAACCACATTTCGCGGCTAACTAGGTGAAACGAGACCTACTAGCCACGAGTTCTGAAATCGAAATGCAAAAAACCAGGATTGTAGAGCTCGAAAAGTAGTGTGTAATCAAGCTAAAAATCACCGAATTCAGAACTCGGAGTAAACGGATATTCATAAAACCGTTTACGTAAAGAAACCACATTTCGCGGCTAACTAGGTGAAACGAGACCTACTAGCCACGAGTTCTGAAATCGAAATCCGAAAACCCAGGATTGTAGAGCTCGAAAAGTAGTGTGAAATCAAGCTAAAAATCACCGAATTCAGAACTCGGAGTCAACGGATATTCATAAAACCGTTTACGTAAAGAAACCACATTTCGCGGCTAACTAGGTGGAACGAGACCTACAAGCCACGAGTTCTGAAATAAAAATCCGAAATGCTAGGATTGTAGAGCTCCAAAAGTAGTGTGAAATCAAACTAAAAATCACCGAATTCAGAACTCGGAGTCAACGGATATTCATAAAACCGTTTACGTTAAGAAACCACATTTCGCGGCTAACTAGGTGAAACGAGACCAACTAGCCACGAGTTCTGAAATCGAAATCCGAAACGCCAGGATCGTAGAGCTCGAAAAGTAGTGTGAAATCAAGCTAAAAATCACCGAATTCAGAACTCGGAGTCAACGGATATTCATAAAACCGTTTACGTAAAGAAACCACATTTCGCGGCTAACTAGGTGAAACGAGACCTACTAGCCACGAGTTCTGAAATCGAAATCCGAAAACCCAGGATTGTAGAGCTCGAAAAGTAGTGTGAAATCAAGCTAAAAATCACCGAATTCAGAACTCGGAGTCAACGGATATTCATAAAACCGTTTACGTAAAGAAACCACATTTCGCGGCTAACTAGGTGGAACGAGACCTACAAGCCACGAGTTCTGAAATAAAAATCCGAAACGCTAGGATTGTAGAGCTCAAAAAGTAGTGTGAAATCAAGCTAAAAATCACCGAATTCAGAACTCGGAGTCAACGGATATTCATAAAACCGTTTACGTAAAGAAACCACATTTCGCGGCTAACTAGGTGAAACGAGACCAACTAGCCACGAGTTCTGAAATCAAAATCCGAAACGCCAGGATCGTAGAGCTCGAAAAGTAGTGTGAAATCAAGCTAAAAATCACCGAATTCAGAACTCGGAGTAAAACGGATATTCATAAAACCGTTTACGTAAAGAAACCACATTTCGCGGCTAACTAGGTGAAACGAGACCTACTAGCCACGAGTTCTGAAATCGAAATGCAAAAAACCAGGATTGTAGAGCTCGAAAAGTAGTGTGTAATCAAGCTAAAAATCACCGAATTCAGAACTCGGAGTAAACGGATATTCATAAAACCGTTTACGTAAAGAAACCACATTTCGCGGCTAACTAGGTGAAACGAGACCTACTAGCCACGAGTTCTGAAATCAAAATCAGAAATGCCAAGATTGTAGAGCTTGAAAAGTAGTGTGAAATCAAGCTAAAAATCACCGAATTCAGAACTCGGAGTCAACGGATATTCGTAAAACCGTTTACGTAAAGAAACCACATTTCGCGGCTAACTAGGTGAAACGATACCTACTAGCCACGAGTTCTGATATCAAAATCCGACCCGCCAAGATTGTAGAGCTCGAAAATTAGTGTGAAATCAAGCTAAAAATCACAGAATTCAGTACTCGGAGTCAACGGATATTCATAAAACCGTTTACTTAAAGAAACCACATTTCGCGGCTAACTAGGTGAAACGAGACCTAATAGCCACGAGTTCTGAAATCAAAATCCGAAACGCCAGGATTGTAGAGCTCGAAAAGTAGTGTGAAATCAAGCTAAAAATCACCGAATTCAGAACTCGGAGTCAACGGATATTCATAAAACCGTTTACGTAAAGAAACCACATTTCGCGGCTAAATAGGTGAAACGAGACCTACTAGCCACGAGTTCTGAAATCAAAATCTGAAACGCCAGGATTGTAGAGCTCGAAAAGTAGTGTGGAATCAAGCTAAAAATCAACGAATTCAGAACTCGGAGTCAACGGATATTCCTAAAACCGTTTACGTAAAGAAACCATATTTCGCGGCTAACTAGGTGGAACGAGACCTACAAGCCACGAGTTCTGAAAAAAAAATCCGAAACGCTAGGATTGTAGAGCTCAAAAAGTAGTGTGAAATCAAGCTAAAAATCACCGAATTCAGAACTCGGAGTCAACGGATATTCATAAAACCGTTTACGTAAAGAAACCACATTTCGCGGCTAACTTGGTGAAACGAGACCAACTAGCCACGAGTTCTGAAATCAAAATCCCAAACGCCAGGATCGTAGAGCTCGAAAAGTAGTGTGAAATCAAGCTAAAAATCACCGAATTCAGAACTCGGAGTAAAACGAATATTCATAAAACCGTTTACGTAAAGAAACCACATTTCGCGGCTAAGTAGGTGAAACGAGACCAACTAGCCACGAGTTCTGAAATCAAAATCTGAAACGCCAGGATGGTAGAGCTCGAATAGTAGTGTGTAATCAAGCTAAAAATCAGCGAATTCAGAACTCGGAGTCAACGGATATTCATAAAACCGTTTACGTAAAGAAACCACATTTCGCGGCTAACTAGGTGAAACGAGACCTACTAGCCACGAGTTCTGAAATCAAAATCCGAAACGCCAACATTATAGAGCTCGAAAAGTAGTGTGAAATCAAGCTAAAAATCACCGAATTCAGAACTCGGAGTCAACGGATATTCATAAAACCGTTTACGTACAGAAACCACATTTCGCGGCTAACTAGGTGAAACGAGACCTACTAGCCACGAGTTCTGAAATCAAAATCCGACATGCCAAGATTGTAGAGCTCGAAAATTAGTGTGAAATCAAGCTAAAACTCACCGAATTCAGTACTCGGAGTCAACGGATATTCATAAAACCGTTTACGTAAAGAAACCACATTTCGCTGCTAAATAGGTGAAACGAGACCAACTAGCCACGAGTTCTGAAATCAAAATCCGAAACGCCAGGATGGTAGAGCTCGAAAAGTAGTGTGTAATCAAGCTAAAAATCACCGAATTCAGAACTCGGAGTCAACGGATATTCATGAAACCGTTTACGTAAAGAAACCATATTTCGCGGCTAACTAGGTGAAACGAGACCTACTAGCCACGAGTTCTGAAATCAAAATCCGAAACGCCAGGATTGTAGAGCTCGAAAACTAGTGTGAAATCAAGCTAAAAATCACCGAATCAGAACTCGGAGTCAACGGATATTCATAAAACCGTTTACGTAAAGAAACCACATTTCGCGGCTAACTAGGTGAAACGAGACCAACTAGCCACGAGTTCTGAAATCAAAATCCGAAATGCCAGGATCGTAGAGCTCGAAAATTAGTGTGAAATCAAGCTAAAAATCACCGAATTCAGAACTCGGAGTCAACGGATATTCATAAAACCGTTTACGTAAAGAAACCACGTTTCGCGGCTAACTAGGTGAAACGAGACCAACTAGCCACGAGTTCTGAGATCAAAATCCGAAATGCCAGGATTGTAAAGCTCGAAAGGTAGTGTGTAATCAAGCTAAAAATCACCGAATTCAGAACTCGGAGTCAACGGATATTCCTAAAATCGTTTACGTAAAGAAACCACATTTCGCGGCTAAATAGGTGAAACGAGACCAACTAGCCACGAGTTCTGAAATCAAAATCCGAAATGCCAGGATGGTAGAGCTCGAAAAGTAGTGTGTAATCAAGCTAAAAATCACCGAATTCAGAACTCGGAGTCAACTGATATTCATGAAACCGTTTACGTAAAGAAACCACATTTCGCGGCTAACTAGGTGAAACGAGACCTACTAGCCACGAGTTCTGAAATCAAAATCCGAAACGCCAGGATTGTAGAGCTCGAAAAGTAGTGTGAAATCAAGCTAAAAATCACCGAATTCAGAACTCGGAGTCAACGGATATTCCTAAAACCGTTTACGTAAATAAACCACATTTCGCGGCTAAATAGGTGAAACGAGACCAACTAGCCACGAGTTCTGAAATCAAAATCCAAAACGCCAGGATGGTAGAGCTCGAAAAGTAGTGTGTAATCAAGCTAAAAATCACCGAATTCAGAACTCGGAGTCAACGGATATTCATGAAACCGTTTACGTAAAGAAACCATATTTTGCGGCTAACTAGGTGAAACGAGACCTACTAGCCACGAGTTCTGAAATCAAAATCCGAAACGCCAGGATTGTAGAGCTCGAAAAGTAGTGTGAAATCAAGCTAAAAATCACCGAATTCAGAACTCGGAGTCAACGGATATTCATAAAACCGTTTACGTAAAGAAACCACATTTCGCGGCTAACTAGGTGAAACGAGACCAACTAGCCACGAGTTCTGAAATAAAAATCCGAAATGCCAGGATCGTAGAGCTCGAAAAGTAGTGTGTAATCAAGCTAAAAATCACCGAATTCAGAACTCGGAGTCAACGGATATTCATGAAACCGTTTACGTAAAGAAACCACATTTCGCGGCTAACTAGGTGAAACGAGACCTACTAGCCACGAGTTCTGAAATCAAAATCCGAAACGCCAGGATTGTAGAGCTCGAAAAGTAGTGTGAAATCAAGCTAAAAATCACCGAATTCAGAACTCAGAGTCAACGGATATTCATAAAACCGTTTACGTAAAGAAACCATATTTCGCGGCTAACTAGGTGGAAAGAGACCTACAAGCCACGAGTTCTGAAAAAAAAATCCGAAACGCTAGGATTGTAGAGCTCAAAAAGTAGTGTGAAATCAAGCTAAAAATCACCGAATTCAGAACTCGGAGTCAACGGATATTCATAAAACCGTTTACGTAAAGAAACCACATTTCGCGGCTAACTTGGTGAAACGAGACCAACTAGCCACGAGTTCTGAAATCAAAATACCAAACGCCAGGATCGTAGAGCTCGAAAAGTAGTGTGAAATCAAGCTAAAAATCACCGAATTCAGAACTCGGAGTAAAACGGATATTCATAAAACCGTTTACGTAAAAAAACCACATTTCGCGGCTAAGTAGGTGAAACGAGACCAACTAGCCACGAGTTCTGAAATCAAAATCCGAAACGCCAGGATGGTAGAGCTCGAATAGTAGTGTGTAATCAAGCTAAAAATCAACGAATTCAGAACTCGGAGTCAACGGATATTCATAAAACCGTTTACGTAAAGAAACCACATTTCGCGGCTAACAAGGTGAAATGAGACTTACTAGCCACGAGTTCTGAAATCAAAATCCGAAACGCCAACATTATAGAGCTCGAAAAGTAGTGTGAAATCAAGCTAAAAATCACCGAATTCAGAACTCGGAGTCAACGGATATTCATAAAACCGTTTACGTAAAGAAACCACATTTCGCGGCTAACTAGGTGAAACGAGACCTACTAGCCACGAGTTCTGAAATCAAAATCCGACATGCCAAGATTGTAGAGCTCGAAAATTAGTGTGAAATCAAGCTAAAAATCACCGAATTCAGTACTCGGAGTCAACGGATATTCATAAAACCGTTTACGTAAAGAAACCACATTTCGCGGCTAACTAGGTGAAACGAGACCTAATAGCCACGAGTTTTGAAATAAAAATCCGAAATGCCAGGATTGTAGAGCTCGAAAAGTAGTGTGAAATCAAGCAAAAAATCACCGAATTCAGAACTCTGTGTCAACAGATATTCCTAAAACTGTTTACGTAAACAAACCACATTTCGCGGATAACTAGGTGAAACGAGACCTACTAGCCACGAGTTCTGAAATCAAAATCTGAAACGCCAGGATTGTAGAGCTCGAAAAGTAGTGTGAAATCAAGCTAAAAATCACCGAATTCAGAACTCGGAGTCAACGGATATTCCTAAAACCGTTTACGTAAATAAACCACATTTCGCTGCTAAATAGGTGAAACGAGACCAACTAGCCACGAGTTCTGAAATCAAAATCCGAAACGCCAGGATGGTAGAGCTCGAAAAGTAGTGTGTAATCAAGCTAAAAATCACCGAATTCAGAACTCGGAGTCAACGGATATTCATGAAACCGTTTACGTAAAGAAACCATATTTCGCGGCTAACTAGGTGAAACGAGACCTACTAGCCACGAGTTCTGAAATCAAAATCCGAAACGCCAGGATTGTAGAGCTCAAAAACTAGTGTGAAATCAAGCTAAAAATCACCGAATCAGAACTCGGAGTCAACGGATATTCATAAAACCGTTTACGTAAAGAAACCACATTTCGCGGCTAACTAGGTGAAACGAGACCAACTAGCCACGAGTTCTGAAATCAAAATCCGAAATGCCAGGATCGTAGAGCTCGAAAATTAGTGTGAAATCAAGCTAAAAATCACCGAATTCAGAACTCGGAGTCAACGGATATTCATAAAACCGTTTACGTAAAGAAACCACGTTTCGCGGCTAACTAGGTGAAACGAGACCTACTAGCCACGAGTTCTGAAATCAAAATCCGACATGCCAAGATTGTAGAGCTCGAAAATTAGTGTGAAATCAAGCTAAAAATCACCGAATTCAGTACTCGGAGTCAACGGATATTCATAAAACCGTTTACGTAAAGAAACCACATTTCGCGGCTAACTAGGTGAAACGAGACCTAATAGCCACGAGTTTTGAAATAAAAATCCGAAATGCCAGGATTGTAGAGCTCGAAAAGTAGTGTGAAATCAAGCAAAAAATCACCGAATTCAGAACTCTGTGTCAACGGATATTCCTAAAACTGTTTACGTAAACAAACCACATTTCGCGGATAACTAGGTGAAACGAGACCTACTAGCCACGAGTTCTGAAATCAAAATCTGAAACGCCAGGATTGTAGAGCTCGAAAAGTAGTGTGAAATCAAGCTAAAAATCACCGAATTCAGAACTCGGAGTCAACGGATATTCCTAAAACCGTTTACGTAAATAAACCACATTTCGCTGCTAAATAGGTGAAACGAGACCAACTAGCCACGAGTTCTGAAATCAAAATCCGAAACGCCAGGATGGTAGAGCTCGAAAAGTAGTGTGTAATCAAGCTAAAAATCACCGAATTCAGAACTCGGAGTCAACGGATATTCATGAAACCGTTTACGTAAAGAAACCATATTTCGCGGCTAACTAGGTGAAACGAGACCTACTAGCCACGAGTTCTGAAATCAAAATCCGAAACCCCAGGATTGTAGAGCTCAAAAACTAGTGTGAAATCAAGCTAAAAATCACCGAATCAGAACTCGGAGTCAACGGATATTCATAAAACCGTTTACGTAAAGAAACCACATTTCGCGGCTAACTAGGTGAAACGAGACCAACTAGCCACGAGTTCTGAAATCAAAATCCGAAATGCCAGGATCGTAGAGCTCGAAAATTAGTGTGAAATCAAGCTAAAAATCACCGAATTCAGAACTCGGAGTCAACGGATATTCATAAAACCGTTTACGTAAAGAAACCACGTTTCGCGGCTAACTAGGTGAAACGAGACCAACTAGCCACGAGTTCTGAAATCAAAATCCGAAATGCCAGGATTGTAAAGCTCGAAAGGTAGTGTGTAATCAAGCTAAAAATCACCGAATTCAGAACTCGGAGTCAACGGATATTCCTAAAACCGTTTACGTAAAGAAACCACATTTCGCGGCTAAATAGGTGAAACGAGACCAACTAGCCACGAGTTCTGAAATCAAAATCCGAAACGCCAGGATGGTAGAGCTCGAAAAGTAGTGTGTAATCAAGCTAAAAATCACCGAATTCAGAACTCGGAGTCAACTGATATTCGTGAAACCGTTTACGTAAAGAAACCACATTTCGCGGCTAACTAGGTGAAACGAGACCTACTAGCCACGAGTTCTGAAATCAAAATCCGAAACGCCAGGATTGTAGAGCTCGAAAAGTAGTGTGAAATCAAGCTAAAAATCACCGAATTCAGAACTCGGAGTCAACGGATATTCTTAAAAACCGTTTACGTAAATAAACCACATTTCGCGGCTAAATAGGTGAAACGAGACCAACTAGCCACGAGTTCTGAAATCAAAATCCGAAACGCCAGGATGGTAGAGCTCGAAAAGTAGTGTGTAATCAAGCTAAAAATCACCGAATTCAGAACTCGGAGTCAACGGATATTCATGAAACCGTTTACGTAAAGAAACCATATTTTGCGGCTAACTAGGTGAAACGAGACCTACTAGCCACGAGTTCTGAAATCAAAATCCGAAACGCCAGGATTGTAGAGCTCGAAAAGTAGTGTGAAATCAAGCTAAAAATCACCGAATTCAGAACTCGGAGTCAACGGATATTCATAAAACCGTTTACGTAAAGAAACCACATTTCGCGGCTAACTAGGTGAAACGAGACCAACTAGCCACGAGTTCTGAAATAAAAATCCGAAATGCCAGGATCGTAGAGCTCGAAAAGTAGTGTGTAATCAAGCTAAAAATCACCGAATTCAGAACTCGGAGTCAACGGATATTCATGAAACCGTTTACGTAAAGAAACCACATTTCGCGGCTAACTAGGTGAAACGAGACCTACTAGCCACGAGTTCTGAAATCAAAATCCGACACGCCAAGATTGTAGAGCTCGAAAATTAGTGTGAAATCAAGCTAAAAATCACCGAATTCAGTACTCGGAGTCAACGGATATTCCTAAAACCGTTTACGTAAAAAAACCACATTTCGCGGCTAACTAGGTGAAACGAGACCTAATAGCCACGAGTTTTGAAATGAAAATCCAAAATGCCAGGATTGTAGAACTCGAAAAGTAGTGTGAAATCAAGCTAAAAATCACCGAATTCAGAACTCTGTGTCAACGGATATTCCTAAAACTGTTTACGTAAACAAACCACATTTCGCGGCTAACTAGGTGAAACGAGACCTACTAGCCACAAGTTCTGAAATCAAAATCTGAAACGCCAGGATTGTAGAGCTCGAAAAGTAGTGTGAAATCAAGCTAAAAATCACCGAATTCAGAACTCGGAGTCAACGGATATTCCTAAAACCGTTTACGTAAATAAACCACATTTCGTGGCTAAATAGGTGAAACGAGACCAACTAGCCACGAGTTCTGAAATCAAAATCCGAAACGCCAGGATGGTAGAGCTCGAAAAGTAGTGTGTAATAAAGCTAAAAATCACCGAATTCAGAACTCGGAGTCAACGGATATTCATGAAACCGTTTACGTAAAGAAACCATATTTTGCGGCTAACTAGGTGAAACGAGACCTACTAGCCACGAGTTCTGAAATCAAAATCCGACAGGCCAAGATTGTAGAGCTCGAAAATTAGTGTGAAATCAAGCTAAAAATCACCGAATTCAGTACTCGGAGTCAACGGATATTCATAAAACCGTTTACGTAAAGAAACCACATTTCGCGGCTAACTAGGTGAAACGAGACCTAATAGCCACGAGTTCTGAAATCAAAATCCGAAACGCCAGGATGGTAGAGCTCGAAAAGTAGTGTGTAATCAAGCTAAAAATCACCGAATTCAGAACTCGGAGTCAACGGATATTCATGAAACCGTTTACGTAAAGAAACCATATTTCGCGGCTAACTAGGTGAAACGAGACCTACTAGCCACGAGTTCTGAAATCAAAATCCGAAACGCCAGGATTGTAGAGCTCGAAAAGTAGTGTGAAATCAAGCTAAAAATCACCGAATTCAGAACTCGGAGTCAACGGATATTCATAAAACCGTTTTACTTAAAGAAACCACATTTCGCGGCTAACTAGGTGAAACGAGACCTACTAGCCACGAGTTCTGAAATCAAAATCCGAAACGCCAGGATGGTAGAGCTCGAAAAGTAGTGTGTAATCAAGCTAAAAATCACCGAATTCAGAACTCGGAGTCAACGGATATTCATGAAACCATTTACGTAAAGAAACCACATTTCGCGGCTAACTAGGTGAAACGAGACCTACTAGCCACGAGTTCTGAAATCAAAGTCCGACACGCCAAGATTGTAGAGCTCGAAAATTAGTGTGAAATCAAGCTAAAAATCACCGAATTCAGTACTCGGAGTCAACGGATATTCATAAAACCGTTTACGTAAAGAAACCACATTTCGCGGCTAACTAGGTGAAACGAGACCTACTAGCCACGAGTTTTGAAATAAAAATCTGAAATGCCAGGATTGTAGAGCTCGAAAAGTAGTGTGAAATCAAGCTAAAAATCACCGAATTCAGAACTCTGTGTCAACGGATATTCCTAAAACTGTTTACGTAAACAAACCACATTTCGCGGCTAACTAGGTGAAACGAGACCTACTAGCCACGAGTTCTGAAATCAAAATCTGAAACGCCAGGATTGTAGAGCTCGAAAAGTAGTGTGAAATCAAGCTAAAAATCACCGAATTCAGAACTCGGAGTCAACGGATATTCCTAAAACCGTTTACGTAAATAAACCACATTTCACGGCTAAATAGGTGAAACGAGACCAACTAGCCACGAGTTCTGAAATCAAAATCCGAAACGCCAGGATGGTAGAGCTCGAAAAGTAGTGTGTAATAAAGCTAAAAATCACCGAATTCAGAACTCGGAGTCAACGGATATTCATGAAACCGTTTACGTAAAGAAACCATATTTTGCGGCTAACTAGGTGAAACGAGACCTACTAGCCACGAGTTCTGAAATCAAAATCCGAAACGCCAGGATTGTAGAGCTCGAAAAGTAGTGTGAAATCAAGCTAAAAATCACCGAATTCAGTACTCGGAGTCAACGGATATTCATGAAACCGTTTACGTAAAGAAACCATATTTTGCGGCTAACTAGGTGAAACGAGACCTACTAGCCACGAGTTCTGAAATCAAAATCCGAAACGCCAGGATTGTAGAGCTCGAAAATTAGTGTGAAATCAAGCTAAAAATCACCGAATTCAGTACTCGGAGTCAACGGATATTCATGAAACCGTTTACGTAAAGAAACCATATTTTGCGGCTAACTAGGTGAAACGAGACCTACTAGCCACGAGTTCTGAAATCAAAATCCGAAACGCCAGGATTGTAGAGCTCGAAAAGTAGTGTGAAATCAAGCTAAAAATCACCGAATTCAGAACTCGGAGTCAACGGATATTCATAAAACCGTTTACGTAAAGAAACCACATTTCGCGGCTAACTAGGTGAAACGAGACCAACTAGCCACGAGTTCTGAAATAAAAATCCGAAATGCCAGGATCGTAGAGCTCGAAAAGTAGTGTGTAATCAAGCTAAAAATCACCGAATTCAGAACTCGGAGTCAACGGATATTCATGAAACCGTTTACGTAAAGAAACCACATTTCGCGGCTAACTAGGTGAAACGAGACCTACTAGCCACGAGTTCTGAAATCAAAATCCGACATGCCAAGATTGTAGAGCTCGAAAATTAGTGTGAAATCAAGCTAAAAATCACCGAATTCAGAACTCGGAGTCAACGGATATTCATGAAACCGTTTACGTAAAGAAACCATATTTCGCGGCTAACTAGGTGAAACGAGACCTACTAGCCACGAGTTCTGAAATCAAAATCCGAAACACCAGGATTGTAGAGCTCGAAAAGTAGTGTGAAATCAAGCTAAAAATCACCGAATTCAGAACTCGGAGTCAACGGATATTCATAAAACCGTTTTACTTAAAGAAACCACATTTCGCGGCTAACTAGGTGAAACGAGACCTACTAGCCACGAGTTCTGAAATCAAAATCCGAAACGCCAGGATGGTAGAGCTCGAAAAGTAGTGTGTAATCAAGCTAAAAATCACCGAATTCAGAACTCGGAGTCAACGGATATTCATGAAACCATTTACGTAAAGAAACCACATTTCGCGGCTAACTAGGTGAAACGAGACCTACTAGCCACGAGTTCTGAAATCAAAGTCCGACACGCCAAGATTGTAGAGCTCGAAAATTAGTGTGAAATCAAGCTAAAAATCACCGAATTCAGTACTCGGAGTCAACGGATATTCATAAAACCGTTTACGTAAAGAAACCACATTTCGCGGCTAACTAGGTGAAACGAGACCTACTAGCCACGAGTTTTGAAATAAAAATCCGAAATGCCAGGATTGTAGAGCTCGAAAAGTAGTGTGAAATCAAGCTAAAAATCACCGAATTCAGAACTCTGTGTCAACGGATATTCCTAAAACTGTTTACGTAAACAAACCACATTTCGCGGCTAACTAGGTGAAACGAGACCTACTAGCCACGAGTTCTGAAATCAAAATCTGAAACGGCAGGATTGTAGAGCTCGAAAAGTAGTGTGAAATCAAGCTAAAAATCACCGAATTCAGAACTCGGAGTCAACGGATATTCCTAAAACCGTTTACGTAAATAAACCACATTTCGCGGCTAAATAGGTGAAACGAGACCAACTAGCCACGAGTTCTGAAATCAAAATCCGAAACGCCAGGATGGTAGAGCTCGAAAAGTAGTGTGTAATAAAGCTAAAAATCACCGAATTCAGAACTCGGAGTCAACGGATATTCATGAAACCGTTTACGTAAAGAAACCATATTTCGCGGCTAACTAGGTGAAACGAGACCTACTAGCCACGAGTTCTGAAATCAAAATCCGAAACGCCAAGATTGTAGAGCTCGAAAAGTAGTGTGAAATCAAGCTAAAAATCACCGAATTCAGAACTCGGAGTCAACGGATATTCATAAAACCGTTTTACTTAAAGAAACCACATTTCGCGGCTAACTAGGTGAAACGAGACCTACTAGCCACGAGTTCTGAAATCAAAATCCGAAACGCCAGGATGGTAGAGCTCGAAAAGTAGTGTGTAATCAAGCTAAAAATCACCGAATTCAGAACTCGGAGTCAACGGATATTCATGAAACCGTTTACGTAAAGAAACCACATTTCGCGGCTAACTAGGTGAAACGAGACCTACTAGCCACGAGTTCTGAAATCAAAATCCGACACGCCAAGATTGTAGAGCTCGAAAATTAGTGTGAAATCAAGCTAAAAATCACCGAATTCAGTACTCGGAGTCAACGGATATTCATAAAACCGTTTACGTAAAGAAACCACATTTCGCGGCTAACTAGGTGAAACGAGACCTAATAGCCACGAGTTTTGAAATAAAAATCCGAAATGCCAGGATTGTAGAGCTCGAAAAGTAGTGTGAAATCAAGCTAAAAATCACCGAATTCAGAACTCTGTGTCAACGGATATTCCTAAAACTGTTTACGTAAACAAACCACATTTCGCGGCTAACTAGGTGAAACGAGACCTACTAGCCACGAGTTCTGAAATCAAAATCTGAAACGCCAGGATTGTAGAGCTCGAAAAGTAGTGTGAAATCAAGCTAAAAATCACCGAATTCAGAACTCGGAGTCAACGGATATTCCTAAAACCGTTTACGTAAATAAACCACATTTCGCGGCTAAATAGGTGAAACGAGACCAACTAGCCACGAGTTCTGAAATCAAAATCCGAAACGCCAGGATGGTAGAGCTCGAAAAGTAGTGTGTAATAAAGCTAAAAATCACCGAATTCAGAACTCGGAGTCAACGGATATTCATGAAACCGTTTACGTAAAGAAACCATATTTCGCGGCTAACTAGGTGAAACGAGACCTACTAGCCACGAGTTCTGAAATCAAAATCCGAAACGCCAGGATTGTAGAGCTCGAAAAGTAGTGTGAAATCAAGCTAAAAATCACCGAATTCAGAACTCGGAGTCAACGGATATTCATAAAACCGTTTTACTTAAAGAAACCACATTTCGCGGCTAACTAGGTGAAACGAGACCTACTAGCCACGAGTTCTGAAATCGAAATCCGAAAGCCCAGGATTGTAGAGCTCCAAAAGTAGTGTGAAATCAATCTAAAAATCACCGAATTCAGAACTCGGAGTCAACGGATATTCCTAAAACCGTTTACGTAAATAAACCACATTTCGCGGCTAAATAGGTGAAACGAGACCAACTAGCCACGAGTTCTGAAATCAAAATCCGAAATGCCAGGATGGTAGAGCTCGAAAAGTAGTTTGTAATCAAGCTAAAAATCACCGAATTCAGAACTCGGAGTCAACGGATATTCGTGAAACCGTTTACGTAAAGAAACCACATTTCGCGGCTAACTAGGTGAAACGAGACCTACTAGCCACGAGTTCTGAAATCAAAATCCGACACGCCAAGATTGTAGAGCTCGAAAATTAGTGTGAAATCAAGCTAAAAATCACCGAATTCAGTACTCGGAGTCAACGGATATTCATAAAACCGTTTACGTAAAGAAACCACATTTCGCGGCTAACTAGGTGAAACGAGACCTAATAGCCACGAGTTTTGAAATAAAAATCCGAAATGCCAGGATTGTAGAGCTCGAAAAGTAGTGTGAAATCAAGCTAAAAATCACCGAATTCAGAACTCTGTGTCAACGGATATTCCTAAAACTGTTTACGTAAACAAACCACATTTCGCGGCTAACTAGGTGAAACGAGACCTACTAGCCACGAGTTCTGAAATCAAAATCTGAAATGCCAGGATTGTAGAGCTCGAAAAGTAGTGTGAAATCAAGCTAAAAATCACCGAATTCAGAACTCGGAGTCAACGGATATTCCTAAAACCGTTTACGTAAATAAACCACATTTCGCGGCTAAATAGGTGAAACGAGACCTACTAGCCACGAGTTTTGAAATAAAAGTCCGACACGCCAAGATTGTAGAGCTCGAAAATTAGTGTGAAATCAAGCTAAAAATCACCGAATTCAGTACTCGGAGTCAACGGATATTCATAAAACCGTTTACGTAAAGAAACCACATTTCGCGGCTAACTAGGTGAAACGAGACCTACTAGCCACGAGTTTTGAAATAAAAATCCGAAATGCCAGGATTGTAGAGCTCGAAAAGTAGTGTGAAATCAAGCTAAAAATCACCGAATTCAGAACTCTGTGTCAACGGATATTCCTAAAACTGTTTACGTAAACAAACCACATTTCGCGGCTAACTAGGTGAAACGAGACCTACTAGCCACGAGTTCTGAAATCAAAATCTGAAACGGCAGGATTGTAGAGCTCGAAAAGTAGTGTGAAATCAAGCTAAAAATCACCGAATTCAGAACTCGGAGTCAACGGATATTCCTAAAACCGTTTACGTAAATAAACCACATTTCGCGGCTAAATAGGTGAAACGAGACCAACTAGCCACGAGTTCTGAAATCAAAATCCGAAACGCCAGGATGGTAGAGCTCGAAAAGTAGTGTGTAATCAAGCTAAAAATCACCGAATTCAGAACTCGGAGTCAACGGATATTCATGAAACCATTTACGTAAAGAAACCACATTTCGCGGCTAACTAGGTGAAACGAGACCTACTAGCCACGAGTTCTGAAATCAAAGTCCGACACGCCAAGATTGTAGAGCTCGAAAATTAGTGTGAAATCAAGCTAAAAATCACCGAATTCAGTACTCGGAGTCAACGGATATTCATAAAACCGTTTACGTAAAGAAACCACATTTCGCGGCTAACTAGGTGAAACGAGACCTACTAGCCACGAGTTTTGAAATAAAAATCCGAAATGCCAGGATTGTAGAGCTCGAAAAGTAGTGTGAAATCAAGCTAAAAATCACCGAATTCAGAACTCTGTGTCAACGGATATTCCTAAAACTGTTTACGTAAACAAACCACATTTCGCGGCTAACTAGGTGAAACGAGACCTACTAGCCACGAGTTCTGAAATCAAAATCTGAAACGGCAGGATTGTAGAGCTCGAAAAGTAGTGTGAAATCAAGCTAAAAATCACCGAATTCAGAACTCGGAGTCAACGGATATTCCTAAAACCGTTTACGTAAATAAACCACATTTCGCGGCTAAATAGGTGAAACGAGACCAACTAGCCACGAGTTCTGAAATCAAAATCCGAAACGCCAGGATGGTAGAGCTCGAAAAGTAGTGTGTAATAAAGCTAAAAATCACCGAATTCAGAACTCGGAGTCAACGGATATTCATGAAACCGTTTACGTAAAGAAACCATATTTCGCGGCTAACTAGGTGAAACGAGACCTACTAGCCACGAGTTCTGAAATCAAAATCCGAAACGCCAGGATTGTAGAGCTCGAAAAGTAGTGTGAAATCAAGCTAAAAATCACCGAATTCAGAACTCGGAGTCAACGGATATTCATAAAACCGTTTTACTTAAAGAAACCACATTTCGCGGCTAACTAGGTGAAACGAGACCTACTAGCCACGAGTTCTGAAATCAAAATCCGAAACGCCAGGATGGTAGAGCTCGAAAAGTAGTGTGTAATCAAGCTAAAAATCACCGAATTCAGAACTCGGAGTCAACGGATATTCATGAAACCGTTTACGTAAAGAAACCACATTTCGCGGCTAACTAGGTGAAACGAGACCTACTAGCCACGAGTTCTGAAATCAAAATCCGACACGCCAAGATTGTAGAGCTCGAAAATTAGTGTGAAATCAAGCTAAAAATCACCGAATTCAGTACTCGGAGTCAACGGATATTCATAAAACCGTTTACGTAAAGAAACCACATTTCGCGGCTAACTAGGTGAAACGAGACCTAATAGCCACGAGTTTTGAAATAAAAATCCGAAATGCCAGGATTGTAGAGCTCGAAAAGTAGTGTGAAATCAAGCTAAAAATCACCGAATTCAGAACTCTGTGTCAACGGATATTCCTAAAACTGTTTACGTAAACAAACCACATTTCGCGGCTAACTAGGTGAAACGAGACCTACTAGCCACGAGTTCTGAAATCAAAATCTGAAACGCCAGGATTGTAGAGCTCGAAAAGTAGTGTGAAATCAAGCTAAAAATCACCGAATTCAGAACTCGGAGTCAACGGATATTCCTAAAACCGTTTACGTAAATAAACCACATTTCGCGGCTAAATAGGTGAAACGAGACCAACTAGCCACGAGTTCTGAAATCAAAATCCGAAACGCCAGGATGGTAGAGCTCGAAAAGTAGTGTGTAATAAAGCTAAAAATCACCGAATTCAGAACTCGGAGTCAACGGATATTCATGAAACCGTTTACGTAAAGAAACCATATTTCGCGGCTAACTAGGTGAAACGAGACCTACTAGCCACGAGTTCTGAAATCAAAATCCGAAACGCCAGGATTGTAGAGCTCGAAAAGTAGTGTGAAATCAAGCTAAAAATCACCGAATTCAGAACTCGGAGTCAACGGATATTCATAAAACCGTTTTACTTAAAGAAACCACATTTCGCGGCTAACTAGGTGAAACGAGACCTACTAGCCACGAGTTCTGAAATCGAAATCCGAAAGCCCAGGATTGTAGAGCTCCAAAAGTAGTGTGAAATCAATCTAAAAATCACCGAATTCAGAACTCGGAGTCAACGGATATTCCTAAAACCGTTTACGTAAATAAACCACATTTCGCGGCTAAATAGGTGAAACGAGACCAACTAGCCACGAGTTCTGAAATCAAAATCCGAAATGCCAGGATGGTAGAGCTCGAAAAGTAGTTTGTAATCAAGCTAAAAATCACCGAATTCAGAACTCGGAGTCAACGGATATTCGTGAAACCGTTTACGTAAAGAAACCACATTTCGCGGCTAACTAGGTGAAACGAGACCTACTAGCCACGAGTTCTGAAATCAAAATCCGACACGCCAAGATTGTAGAGCTCGAAAATTAGTGTGAAATCAAGCTAAAAATCACCGAATTCAGTACTCGGAGTCAACGGATATTCATAAAACCGTTTACGTAAAGAAACCACATTTCGCGGCTAACTAGGTGAAACGAGACCTAATAGCCACGAGTTTTGAAATAAAAATCCGAAATGCCAGGATTGTAGAGCTCGAAAAGTAGTGTGAAATCAAGCTAAAAATCACCGAATTCAGAACTCTGTGTCAACGGATATTCCTAAAACTGTTTACGTAAACAAACCACATTTCGCGGCTAACTAGGTGAAACGAGACCTACTAGCCACGAGTTCTGAAATCAAAATCTGAAATGCCAGGATTGTAGAGCTCGAAAAGTAGTGTGAAATCAAGCTAAAAATCACCGAATTCAGAACTCGGAGTCAACGGATATTCCTAAAACCGTTTACGTAAATAAACCACATTTCGCGGCTAAATAGGTGAAACGAGACCAACTAGCCACGAGTTCTGAAATCAAAATCCGAAACGCCAGGATGGTAGAGCTCGAAATGTAGTGTGTAATAAAGCTAAAAATCACCGAATTCAGAACTCGGAGTCAACGGATATTCATGAAACCGTTTACGTAAAGAAACCATATTTCGCGGCTAACTAGGTGAAACGAGACCTACTAGCCACGAGTTCTGAAATCAAAATCCGAAACGCCAGGATTGTAGAGCTCGAAAAGTAGTGTGAAATCAAGCTAAAAGTCACCGAATTCAGAACTCGGAGTCAACGGATATTCATAAAACCGTTTACGTAAAGAAACCACATTTCGCGGCTAACTAGGTGAAACGAGACCAACTATCCACGAGTTCTGAAATCAAAATCCGAAACCCCAGGATCGTAGAGCTCGAAAATTAGTGTGAAATCAAGCTAAAAATCACCGAATTCAGAACTCGAAGTCAACGGATATTCATAAAACCGTTTACGTAAAGAAACCACGTTTCGCGGCTAACTAGGTGAAACGAGACCAACTAGCCACGAGTTCTGAAATCAAAATCCGAAATGCCAGGATTGTAAAGCTCGAAAGGTAGTGTGTAATCAAGCTAAAAATCACCGAATTCAGAACTCGAAGTCAACGGATATTCCTAAAACCGTTTACGTAAAGAAACCACATTTCGCGGCTAAATAGGTGAAACGAGACCAACTAGCCACGAGTTCTGAAATCAAAATCCGAAACGCCAGGATGGTAGAGCTCGAAAAGTAGTGTGTAATCAAGCTAAAAATCACCGAATTCAGAACTCGGAGTCAACGGATATTCATGAAACCGTTTACGTAAAGAAACCACATTTCGCGGATAACTAGGTGAAACGAGACCTACTAGCAACGAGTTCTGAAATCAAAATCCGAAAGGCCAGGATTGTAGAGCTCGAAAAGTAGTGTGAAATCAAGCTAAAAATCACCGAATTCAGAACTCGGAGTCAACGGATATTCCAAAAACCGTTTACGTAAATAAACCACATTTCGCGGCTAAATAGGTGAAACGAGACTAACTAGCCACGAGTTCTGAAATCAAAATCCGAAATGCCAGGATGGTAGAGCTCGAAAAGTAGTGTGTAATCAAGCTAAAAATCACCGAATTCAGAACTCGGAGTCAACGGATATTCATGAAACCGTTTACGTAAAGAAACCACATTTCGCGGCTAACTAGGTGAAACGAGACCTACTAGCCACGAGTTCTGAAATCAAAATCCGACACGCCAAGATTGTAGAGCTCGAAAATTAGTGTGAAATCAAGCTAAAAATCACCGAATTCAGTACTCGGAGTCAACGGATATTCATAAAACCGTTTACGTAAAGAAACCACATTTCGCGGCTAACTAGGTGAAACGAGACCTAATAGCCACGAGTTTTGAAATAAAAATCCGAAATGCCAGGATTGTAGAGCTCGAAAAGTAGTGTGAAATCAAGCTAAAAATCACCGAATTCAGAACTCTGTGTCAACGGATATTCCTAAAACTGTTTACGTAAACAAACCACATTTCGCGGCTAACTAGGTGAAACGAGACCTACTAGCCACGAGTTCTGAAATCAAAATCTGAAATGCCAGGATTGTAGAGCTCGAAAAGTAGTGTGAAATCAAGCTAAAAATCACCGAATTCAGAACTCGGAGTCAACGGATATTCCTAAAACCGTTTACGTAAATAAACCACATTTCGCGGCTAAATAGGTGAAACGAGACCAACTAGCCACGAGTTCTGAAATCAAAATCCGAAACGCCAGGATGGTAGAGCTCGAAATGTAGTGTGTAATAAAGCTAAAAATCACCGAATTCAGAACTCGGAGTCAACGGATATTCATGAAACCGTTTACGTAAAGAAACCATATTTCGCGGCTAACTAGGTGAAACGAGACCTACTAGCCACGAGTTCTGAAATCAAAATCCGAAACGCCAGGATTGTAGAGCTCGAAAAGTAGTGTGAAATCAAGCTAAAAGTCACCGAATTCAGAACTCGGAGTCAACGGATATTCATAAAACCGTTTACGTAAAGAAACCACATTTCGCGGCTAACTAGGTGAAACGAGACCAACTATCCACGAGTTCTGAAAT
Source organism: Euonymus europaeus (assembly GCA_963580455.1). NCBI lineage: Eukaryota > Viridiplantae > Streptophyta > Magnoliopsida > Celastrales > Celastraceae > Euonymus > Euonymus europaeus. Next base: position 327,187 of record OY756972.1, read on the forward strand.
CAAAATCCGAAACCCCAGGATCGTAGAGCTCGAAAATTAGTGTGAAATCAAGCTAAAAATCACCGAATTCAGAACTCGAAGTCAACGGATATTCATAAAACCGTTTACGTAAAGAAACCACGTTTCGCGGCTAACTAGGTGAAACGAGACCAACTAGCCACGAGTTCTGAAATCAAAATCCGAAATGCCAGGATTGTAAAGCTCGAAAGGTAGTGTGTAATCAAGCTAAAAATCACCGAATTCAGAACTCGAAGTCAACGGATATTCCTAAAACCGTTTACGTAAAGAAACCACATTTCGCGGCTAAATAGGTGAAACGAGACCAACTAGCCACGAGTTCTGAAATCAAAATCCGAAACGCCAGGATGGTAGAGCTCGAAAAGTAGTGTGTAATCAAGCTAAAAATCACCGAATTCAGAACTCGGAGTCAACGGATATTCATGAAACCGTTTACGTAAAGAAACCACATTTCGCGGATAACTAGGTGAAACGAGACCTACTAGCAACGAGTTCTGAAATCAAAATCCGAAAGGCCAGGATTGTAGAGCTCGAAAAGTAGTGTGAAATCAAGCTAAAAATCACCGAATTCAGAACTCGGAGTCAACGGATATTCCAAAAACCGTTTACGTAAATAAACCACATTTCGCGGCTAAATAGGTGAAACGAGACTAACTAGCCACGAGTTCTGAAATCAAAATCCGAAATGCCAGGATGGTAGAGCTCGAAAAGTAGTGTGTAATCAAGCTAAAAATCACCGAATTCAGAACTCGGAGTCAACGGATATTCATGAAACCGTTTACGTAAAGAAACCATATTTTGCGGCTAACTAGGTGAAACGAGACCTACTAGCCACGAGTTCTGAAATCAAAATCCGAAACACCAGGATTGTAGAGCTCGAATAGTAGTGTGAAATCAAGCTAAAAATCACCGAATTCAGAACTCGGAGTCAACGGATATTCATAAAACCGTTTACGTAAAGAAACCACGTTTCGCGGCTAACTAGGTGAAACGAGACCAACTAGCCACGAGTTCTGAAATCAAAATCCGAAATGCCAGGATTGTAAAGCTCGAAAGGTAGTGTGTAATCAAGCTAAAAATCACCGAATTCAGAACTCGGAGTCAACGGATATTCCTAAAACTGTTTACGTAAATAAACCACATTTCGCGGCTAAATAGGTGAAACGAGACCAACTAGCCACGAGTTCTGAAATCAAAATCCGAAACGCCAGGATGGTAGAGCTCGAAAAGTAGTGTGTAATCAAGCTAAAAATCACCGAATTCAGAACTCGGAGTCAACGGATATTCATGAAACCGTTTACGTAAAGAAACCATATTTCGCGGCTAACTAGGTGAAACGAGACCTACTAGCCACGAGTTCTGAAATCAAAATCCGAAACGCCAGGATTGTAGAGCTCGAAAAGTAGTGTGAAATCAAGCTAAAAATCACCGAATTCAAAACTCGGAGTCAACGGATATTCCTAAAACCGTTTACGTAAATAAACCACATTTCGCGGCTAAATAGGTGAAACGAGACCAACTAGCCACGAGTTCTGAAATCAAAATCCGAAACGCCAGGATGGTAGGGCTCGAAAACTAGTGTGTAATCAAGCTAAAAATCACCGAATTCAGAACTCGGAGTCAACGGATATTCATGAAACCGTTTACGTAAAGAAACCATATTTCGCGGCTAACTAGGTGAAACGAGACCTACTAGCCACGAGTTCTGAAATCAAAATCCGAAATGCCAGGATTGTAGAGCTCGAAAAGTAGTGTGAAATCAAGCTAAAAATCACCGAATTCAGAACTCGGAGTCAACGGATATTCATAAAACCGTTTACGTAAAGAAACCACATTTCGCGGCTAACTAGGTGAAACGAGACCTACTAGCCACGAGTTCTGAAATCGAAATCCGAAATCCCAGGATTGTAGAGCTCGAAAAGTAGTGTGAAATCAATCTAAAAATCACCGAATTCAGAACTCGGAGTCAACGGATATTCATAAAACCGTTTACGTAAAGAAACCACATTTCGTGGCTAACTAGGTGAAACGAGACCTACTAGCCACGAGTTCTGAAATTGAAATCCGAAAGCCCAGGATTGTAGAGCTCGAAAAGTAGTGTGAAATCAAGCTAAAAATCATCGAATTCAGAACTCGGAGTCAACGGATATTCATAAAACCGTTTACGTAAAGAAACCACATTTTGCGGCTAACTAGGTGAAACGAGACCTACTAGCCACGAGTTCTGAAATCGAAATCCGAAAACCTAAGATTGTAGAGCTCGAAAAGTAGTGTGAAATCAAACTAAAAATCACCGAATTCAGAACTCGGAGTCAACGGATATTCATAAAACCGTTTACGTAAAGAAAACACATTTCTCGGCTAAATAGGTGAAACGAGACCTACTAGCCACGAGTTCTGAAATCGAAATCCGAAAACCCAGGATTGTAGAGCTCGAAAAGTAGTGTGAAATCAAGCTAAAAATCACCGAATTCAGAACTCAGAGTCAACGGATATTCATAAAACCGTTTACGTAAAGAAACCACATTTCGCGGCTAACTAGGTGAAACGAGACCTACTAGCCACGTGTTCTGAAATCGAAATCCGAAAATCCAGGATTGTAGAGCTCGAAAAGTAGTGTGAAATCAAGCTAAAAATCACCGAATTCAGAACTCGGAGTCAACGGATATTCGTAAAACCGTTTACGTAAAGAAACTACATTTCGCGGCTAACTAGGTGAAACGAGACCAATTAGCCACGAGTTCTGAAATCAAAATCAGAAACGCCGGGATCGTAGAGCTCGAAAAGTAGTGTGAAATCAAGCTAAAAATCACCGAATTCAGAACTCGAAGTCAACGGATATTCATAAAACCGTTTACGTAAAGAAACCACGTTTCGCGGCTAACTAGGTGAAACGAGACCAACTAGCCACGAGTTCTGAAATCAAAATCCGAAATGCCAGGATTGTAAAGCTCGAAAGGTAGTGTGTAATCAAGCTAAAAATCACCGAATTCAGAACTCGAAGTCAACGGATATTCCTAAAACCGTTTACGTAAAGAAACCACATTTCGCGGCTAAATAGGTGAAACGAGACCAACTAGCCACGAGTTCTGAAATCAAAATCCGAAACGCCAGGATGGTAGAGCTCGAAAAGTAGTGTGTAATCAAGCTAAAAATCACCGAATTCAGAACTCGGAGTCAACGGATATTCATGAAACCGTTTACGTAAAGAAACCACATTTCGCGGATAACTAGGTGAAACGAGACCTACTAGCAACGAGTTCTGAAATCAAAATCCGAAAGGCCAGGATTGTAGAGCTCGAAAAGTAGTGTGAAATCAAGCTAAAAATCACCGAATTCAGAACTCGGAGTCAACGGATATTCCAAAAACCGTTTACGTAAATAAACCACATTTCGCGGCTAAATAGGTGAAACGAGACTAACTAGCCACGAGTTCTGAAATCAAAATCCGAAATGCCAGGATGGTAGAGCTCGAAAAGTAGTGTGTAATCAAGCTAAAAATCACCGAATTCAGAACTCGGAGTCAACGGATATTCATGAAACCGTTTACGTAAAGAAACCATATTTTGCGGCTAACTAGGTGAAACGAGACCTACTAGCCACGAGTTCTGAAATCAAAATCCGAAACACCAGGATTGTAGAGCTCGAATAGTAGTGTGAAATCAAGCTAAAAATCACCGAATTCAGAACTCGGAGTCAACGGATATTCATAAAACCGTTTACGTAAAGAAACCACGTTTCGCGGCTAACTAGGTGAAACGAGACCAACTAGCCACGAGTTCTGAAATCAAAATCCGAAATGCCAGGATTGTAAAGCTCGAAAGGTAGTGTGTAATCAAGCTAAAAATCACCGAATTCAGAACTCGGAGTCAACGGATATTCCTAAAACTGTTTACGTAAATAAACCACATTTCGCGGCTAAATAGGTGAAACGAGACCAACTAGCCACGAGTTCTGAAATCAAAATCCGAAACGCCAGGATGGTAGAGCTCGAAAAGTAGTGTGTAATCAAGCTAAAAATCACCGAATTCAGAACTCGGAGTCAACGGATATTCATGAAACCGTTTACGTAAAGAAACCATATTTCGCGGCTAACTAGGTGAAACGAGACCTACTAGCCACGAGTTCTGAAATCAAAATCCGAAACGCCAGGATTGTAGAGCTCGAAAAGTAGTGTGAAATCAAGCTAAAAATCACCGAATTCAAAACTCGGAGTCAACGGATATTCCTAAAACCGTTTACGTAAATAAACCACATTTCGCGGCTAAATAGGTGAAACGAGACCAACTAGCCACGAGTTCTGAAATCAAAATCCGAAACGCCAGGATGGTAGGGCTCGAAAACTAGTGTGTAATCAAGCTAAAAATCACCGAATTCAGAACTCGGAGTCAACGGATATTCATGAAACCGTTTACGTAAAGAAACCATATTTCGCGGCTAACTAGGTGAAACGAGACCTACTAGCCACGAGTTCTGAAATCAAAATCCGAAACGCCAGGATTGTAGAGCTCGAAAAGTAGTGTGAAATCAAGCTAAAAATCACCGAATTCAGAACTCGGAGTCAACGGATATTCATAAAACCGTTTACGTAAAGAAACCACATTTCGCGGCTAACTAGGTGAAACGAGACCTACTAGCCACGAGTTCTGAAATCGAAATCCGAAATCCCAGGATTGTAGAGCTCGAAAAGTAGTGTGAAATCAATCTAAAAATCACCGAATTCAGAACTCGGAGTCAACGGATATTCATAAAACCGTTTACGTAAAGAAACCACATTTCGTGGCTAACTAGGTGAAACGAGACCTACTAGCCACGAGTTCTGAAATTGAAATCCGAAAGCCCAGGATTGTAGAGCTCGAAAAGTAGTGTGAAATCAAGCTAAAAATCATCGAATTCAGAACTCGGAGTCAACGGATATTCATAAAACCGTTTACGTAAAGAAACCACATTTTGCGGCTAACTAGGTGAAACGAGACCTACTAGCCACGAGTTCTGAAATCGAAATCCGAAAACCTAAGATTGTAGAGCTCGAAAAGTAGTGTGAAATCAAACTAAAAATCACCGAATTCAGAACTCGGAGTCAACGGATATTCATAAAACCGTTTACGTAAAGAAAACACATTTCTCGGCTAAATAGGTGAAACGAGACCTACTAGCCACGAGTTCTGAAATCGAAATCCGAAAACCCAGGATTGTAGAGCTCGAAAATTAGTGTGAAATCAAGCTAAAAATCACCGAATTCAGAACTCAGAGTCAACGGATATTCATAAAACCGTTTACGTAAAGAAACCACATTTCGCGGCTAACTAGGTGAAACGAGACCTACTAGCCACGTGTTCTGAAATCGAAATCCGAAAATCCAGGATTGTAGAGCTCGAAAAGTAGTGTGAAATCAAGCTAAAAATCACCGAATTCAGAACTCGGAGTCAACGGATATTCGTAAAACCGTTTACGTAAAGAAACTACATTTCGCGGCTAACTAGGTGAAACGAGACCAATTAGCCACGAGTTCTGAAATCAAAATCAGAAACGCCGGGATCGTAGAGCTCGAAAAGTAGTGTGAAATCAAGCTAAAAATCACCGAATTCAGAACTCGGAGTCAACGGATATTCATAAAACCGTTTACGTAAAGAAACCACATTTCGCGGCTAAATAGGTGAAACGAGACCTACTAGCCACGAGTTCTGAAATCGAAATCCGAAAATCCAGGATTGTAGAGCTCGAAAAGTAGTGTGAAATCAAGCTAAAAATCACCGAATTCAGAACTCGGAGTCAACGGATATTCATAAAACCGTTTACGTAAAGAAACCACATTTCGCGGCTAACTAGGTGAAACGAGACCTACTAGCCACGAGTTCTGAAATCAAAATCCGAAAACCTAAGATTGTAGAGCTCGAAAAGTAGTTTGAAATCAAGCTAAAAATCGCCGAATTCAGAACTCGGAGTCAACGGATATTCATAAAACCGTTTACGTAAAGAAACCACATTTCGCGGCTAACTAGGTGAAATGAGACCAACTAGCCACGAGTTCTGAAATCAAAATCATAAACGCCAGGATCGTAGATCTCGAAAAGTAGTGTGAAATCAAGCTAAAAATCACCGAATTCAGAACTCGGAGTCAACGGATATTCATAAAACCGTTTACGTAAAGAAACCACATTTCGCGGCTAAATAGGTGAAACGAGACCTACTAGCCACGAGTTCTGAAATCGAAATCCGAAAATCCAGGATTGTAGAGTTCGAAAAGTAGTGTGAAATCAAGCTAAAAATCACCGAATTCAGAACTCGGAGTCAACCGATATTCATAAAACCGTTTACGTAAAGAAACCACATTTCGCGGCTAACTAGGTGAAACGGGACCAACTAGCCACGAGTTCTGAAATCAAAATCCGAAACTCCATAATCGTAGAGCATGAAAAGTAGTGTGAAATCAAACTAAAAATCACCGAATTCAGAACTCGGAGTCAACGGATATTCATAAAACCGTTTACGTAAAGAAACCACATTTCGCGGCTAACTAGGTGAAACGAGACCAACTAGCCACGAGTTCTAAAATCAAAATCATAAATTCCAGGATCGTAGAGCTCGAAAAGTAGTGTGAAATCAAGCTAAAAATCACCGAATTCAGAACTCGGAGTCAACGGATATTCATAAAACCGTCTACGTAAAGAAACCACATTTCGCGGCTAACTAGGTGAAACGAGACCTACTAGCCATGAGTTCTGAAATCGAAATCCGAAAACCTAAGATTGTAGAGCTCGAAAAGTAGTGTGAAATCAAGCTAAAAATCACCGAATTCAGAACTCGGAGTCACCGGGTATTCATAAAACCGTTTACGTAAAGAAACCACATTTCGCGGCTAACTAGGTGAAACGAGACCAACTAGCCACGAGTTCTGAAATCAAAATCAGAAATGCCAGGATCGTAGAGCTCGAAAAGTAGTGTGAAATCCAGCTAAAAATCACCGAATTCAGAACTCGGAGTCAACGGATATTCATAAAACCGTTTACGTAAAGAAACCACATTTCGCGGCTAACTAGGTGAAACGAGACCTACTAGCCACGAGTTCTGAAATCAAAATCCGAAAACCTAAGATTGTAGAGCTCGAAAAGTAGTTTGAAATCAAGCTAAAAATCGCCGAATTCAGAACTCGGAGTCAACGGATATTCATAAAACCGTTTACGTAAAGAAACCACATTTCGCGGCTAACTAGGTGAAACGAGACCAACTAGCCACGAGTTCTGAAATCAAAATCATAAACGCCAGGATCGTAGATCTCGAAAAGTAGTGTGAAATCAAGCTAAAAATCACCGAATTCAGAACTCGGAGTCAACGGATATTCATAAAACCGTTTACGTAAAGAAACCACATTTCGCGGCTAAATAGGTGAAACGAGACCTACTAGCCACGAGTTCTGAAATCGAAATCCGAAAATCCAGGATTGTAGAGTTCGAAAAGTAGTGTGAAATCAAGCTAAAAATCACCGAATTCAGAACTCGGAGTCAACCGATATTCATAAAACCGTTTACGTAAAGAAACCACATTTCGCGGCTAACTAGGTGAAACGGGACCAACTAGCCACGAGTTCTGAAATCAAAATCCGAAACTCCATAATCGTAGAGCATGAAAAGTAGTGTGAAATCAAACTAAAAATCACCGAATTCAGAACTCGGAGTCAACGGATATTCATAAAACCGTTTACGTAAAGAAACCACATTTCGCGGCTAACTAGGTGAAACGAGACCAACTAGCCACGAGTTCTAAAATCAAAATCATAAATTCCAGGATCGTAGAGCTCGAAAAGTAGTGTGAAATCAAGCTAAAAATCACCGAATTCAGAACTCGGAGTCAACGGATATTCATAAAACCGTCTACGTAAAGAAACCACATTTCGCGGCTAACTAGGTGAAACGAGACCTACTAGCCATGAGTTCTGAAATCGAAATCCGAAAACCTAAGATTGTAGAGCTCGAAAAGTAGTGTGAAATCAAGCTAAAAATCACCGAATTCAGAACTCGGAGTCACCGGGTATTCATAAAACCGTTTACGTAAAGAAACCACATTTCGCGGCTAACTAGGTGAAACGAGACCAACTAGCCACGAGTTCTGAAATCAAAATCAGAAATGCCAGGATCGTAGAGCTCGAAAAGTAGTGTGAAATCCAGCTAAAAATCACCGAATTCAGAACTCGGAGTCAACGGATATTCGTAAAACCGTTTACGTAAAGAAACCACATTTCGTGGCTAAATAGGTGAAACGAGACCTACTAGCCACGAGTTCTGAAATCGAAATCCGAAAACCCAGGATTGTAGAGCTCGAAAAGTAGTGTGAAATCAAGCTAAAAATCACCGAATTCAGAACTCGGAGTCAACCGATATTCATAAAACCGTTTACGTAAAGAAACCACATTTCGCGGCTAACTAGGTGAAACGAGACCAACTAGCCACGAGTTCTGAAATCAAAATCCGATACTCCATAATCGTAGAGCTTGAAAAGTAGTGTGAAATCAAGCAAAAAATCAACGAATTCAGAACTCGGAGTCAACGGATATTCATAAAACCGTTTACGTAAAGAAACCACATTTCGCGGCTAACTAGGTGAAACGAGACCAACTAGCCACGAGTTCTGAAATCAAAATCAGAAATGCCAGGATCGTAGAGCTCGAAAAGTAGTGTGAAATAAAGCTAAAAATCACCGAATTCAGAACTCGGAGTCAACGGATATTCATAAAACCGTTTACGTAAAGAAACCACATTTCACGGCTAAATAGGTGAAACGAGACCTACTAGCCACGAGTTCTGAAATCGAAATCCGAAAACCCAGGATTGTGGAGCTCGAAAAGTAGTGTGTAATCAAGCTAAAAATCACCGAATTCAAAACTCGGAGTCAACGGATATTCATAAAACCGTTTACGTAAAGAAACCACATTTCGCGGCTAAATAGGTGAAACGAGACCTACTAGCCACGAGTTCTGAAATCAAAATCCGAAACGCCAAGATTGTAGAGCTCGAAAAGTAGTGTGAAATCAAGCTAAAAATCACCGAATTCAGAACTCGGATATTCATAAAACCGTTTACGTAAAGAAACCACATTTTGCGGCTAACTAGGTGAAACGAGACCAACTAGCCACGAGTTCTGAAATCGAAATCCGAAAACCCAGGATTGTAGAGCTCGAAAAGTAGTGTGAAATCAAGCTAAAAATCACCGAATTCAGAACTCGGAGTCAACCGATATTCATAAAACCGTTTACGTAAAGAAACAACATTTCGCGGCTAACTAGGTGAAACAAGACCAACTAGCCACGAGTTCTGAAATCAAAATCCCAAACTCCATAATCGTAGAGCTGGAAAAGTAGTGTGAAATCAAGCTAAAAATTATCGAATTCAGAACTCGGAGTCAACGGATATTCATAAAACCGTTTACGTAAAGAAACTACATTTCGCGGCTAACTAGGTGAAACGAGACCTACTAGCCACGAGTTCTGAAATCGAAATCAGAAACGCCAGGATCGTAGAGCTCGAAAAGTAGTGTGAAATCAAGCTAAAAATCACCGAATTCAGAACTCGGAGTCAACGGATATTCATAAAACCGTTTACGTAAAGAAACCACATTTCGCGGCTAAATAGGTGAAACGAGACCTACTAGCCACGAGTTCTGAAATCGAAATCCGAAAATCCAGGATTGTAGAGCTCGAAAAGTAGTGTGAAATCAAGCTAAAAATCACCGAATTCAGAACTCGGAGTCAACGGATATTCATAAAACCGTTTACGTAAAGAAACCACATTTCGCGGCTAACTAGGTGAAACGAGACCTACTAGCCACGAGTTCTAAAATCAAAATCCGAAAACCTAAGATTGTAGAGCTCGAAAAGTAGTTTGAAATCAAGCTAAAAATCGCCGAATTCAGAACTCGGAGTCAACGGATATTCATAAAACCGTTTACGTAAAGAAACCACATTTCGCGGCTAACTAGGTGAAATGAGACCAACTAGCCACGAGTTCTGAAATCAAAATCATAAACGCCAGGATCGTAGAGCTCGAAAAGTAGTGTGAAATCAAGCTAAAAATCACCGAATTCAGAACTCGGAGTCAACGGATATTCATAAAACCGTTTACGTAAAGAAACCACATTTCGCGGCTAAATAGGTGAAACGAGACCTACTAGCCACGAGTTCTGAAATCGAAATCCGAAAATCCAGGATTGTAGAGTTCGAAAAGTAGTGTGAAATCAAGCTAAAAATCACCGAATTCAGAACTCGGAGTCAACCGATATTCATAAAACCGTTTACGTAAAGAAACCACATTTCGCGGCTAACTAGGTGAAACGAGACCAACTAGCCACGAGTTCTGAAATCAAAATCCGAAACTCCATAATCGTAGAGCATGAAAAGTAGTATGAAATCAAGCTAAAAATCACCGAATTCTGAACTCGGAGTCAACGGATATTCATAAAACCGTTTACGTAAAGAAACCACATTTCGCGGCTAACTAGGTGAAACGAGACCAACTGGCCACGAGTTCTAAAATCAAAATCATAAATGCCAGGATCGTAGAGCTCGAAAAGTAGTGTGAAATCAAGCTAAAAATCACCGAATTCAGAACTCGGAGTCAACGGATATTCATAAAACCGTTTACGTAAAGAAACCACATTTCGCGGCTAACTAGGTGAAACGAGACCTACTAGCCATGAGTTCTGAAATCGAAATACGAAAACCTAAGATTGTAGAGCTCGAAAAGTAGTGTGAAATCAAGCTAAAAATCACCGAATTCAGAACTCGGAGTCACCGGGTATTCATAAAACCGTTTACGTAAAGAAACCACATTTCGCGGCTAACTAGGTGAAACGAGACCAACTAGCCACGAGTTCTGAAATCAAAATCAGAAATGCCAGGATCGTAGAGCTCGAAAAGTAGTGTGAAATCCAGCTAAAAATCACCGAATTCAGAACTCGGAGTCAACGGATATTCGTAAAACCGTTTACCTAAAGAAACCACATTTCGTGGCTAAATAGGTGAAACGAGACCTACTAGCCACGAGTTCTGAAATCGAAATCCGAAAACCCAGGATTGTAGAGCTCGAAAAGTAGTGTGAAATCAAGCTAAAAATCACCGAATTCAGAACTCGGAGTCAACCGATATTCATAAAACCGTTTACGTAAAGAAACCACATTTCGCGGCTAACTAGGTGAAACGAGACCAACTAGCCACGAGTTCTGAAATCAAAATCCGAAACTCCATAATCGTAGAGCTTGAAAAGTAGTGTGAAATCAAGCTAAAAATTACCGAATTCAGAACTCGGAGTCAACGGATATTCATAAAACCGTTTACGTAAAGAAACCACATTTCGCGGCTAACTAGGTGAAACGAGACCAACTAGCCACGACTTCTGAAATCAAAATCAGAAATGCCAGGATCGTAGAGCTCGAAAAGTAGTGTGAAATAAAGCTAAAAATCACCGAATTCAGAACTCGGAGTCAACGGATATTCATAAAACCGTTTACGTAAAGAAACCACATTTCACGGCTAAATAGGTGAAACGAGACCTACTAGCCACGAGTTCTGAAATCGAAATCCGAAAACCCAGGATTGTGGAGCTCGAAAAGTAGTGTGTAATCAAGCTAAAAATCACCGAATTCAAAACTCGGAGTCAACGGATATTCATAAAACCGTTTACGTAAAGAAACCACATTTCGCGGCTAAATAGGTGAAACGAGACCTACTAGCCACGAGTTCTGAAATCAAAATCCGAAACGCCAAGATTGTAGAGCTCGAAAAGTAGTGTGAAATCAAGCTAAAAATCACCGAATTCAGAACTCGGAGTCAACGGATATTCATAAAACCGTTTACGTAAAGAAACCACATTTCGCGGCTAACTAGGTGAAACGAGACCAACTAGCCACGAGTTCTGAAATCGAAATCCGAAAACCCAGGATTGTAGAGCTCGAAAAGTAGTGTGAAATCAAGCTAAAAATCACCGAATTCAGAACTCGGAGTCAACCGATATTCATAAAACCGTTTACGTAAAGAAACAACATTTCGCGGCTAACTAGGTGAAACAAGACCAACTAGCCACGAGTTCTGAAATCAAAATCCCAAACTCCATAATCGTAGAGCTGGAAAAGTAGTGTGAAATCAAGCTAAAAATTATCGAATTCAGAACTCGGAGTCAACGGATATTCATAAAACCGTTTACGTAAAGAAACCACATTTCGCGGCTAACTAGGTGAAACGAGACCAACTAGCCACGAGTTCTGAAATCAAAATCCGAAACCCCAGGATCGTAGAGCTCGAAAAGTAGTGTGAAATAAAGCTAAAAATCACCGAATTCAGAACTCGGAGTCAACGGATATTCATAAAACCGTTTACGTAAAGAAACCACATTTCGCGGCTAACTAGGTGAAACGAGACCTACTAGCCACGAGTTCTGAAATCGAAATCCGAAAACCCAGGATTGTAGAGCTCGAAAAGTAGTGTGAAATCAAGCTAAAAATCACCGAATTCAGAACTCGGAGTCAACGGATATTCATAAAACCGTTTACGTAAAGAAACCACATTTCGCGGCTAACTAGGTGAAACAAGACCTACTAGCCACGAGTTTTGAAATCGAAATCCGAAAATCCAGGATCGTAGAGCTCGAAAAGTAGTGTGAAATCAAGCTAAAAATCACCGAATTCAGAACTCGGAGTCAACGGATATTCATAAAACCGTTTACGTAAAGAAACCACATTTCGCGGCTAAATAGGTGAAACGAGACCTACTAGCCACGAGTTCTGAAATCAAAATCCGAAAATCCAGGATCGTAGAGCTTGAAAAGTAGTGTGAAATCAAGCTAAAAATCACCGAATTCAGAACTCGGAGTCAACGGATATTCATAAAACCGTTTACGTAAAGAAACCACATTTCGCGGCTAACTAGGTGAAACGAGACCTACTAGCCACGAGTTCTGAAATCGAAATCCGAAAACCTAAGATTGTAGAGCTCGAAAAGTAGTTTGAAATCAAGCTAAAAATCGCCGAATTCAGAACTCGGAGTCAACGGATATTCATAAAACCGTTTACGTAAAGAAACCACATTTCGCGGCTAACTAGGTGAAATGAGACCAACTAGCCACGAGTTCTGAAATCAAAATCAGAAACGCCAGGATCGTAGAGCTCGAAAAGTAGTGTGAAATCAAGCTAAAAATCACAGAATTCAGAACTCGGAGTCAACGGATATTCATAAAACCGTTTACGTAAAGAAACCACATTTCGCGGCTAACTAGGTGAAACGAGACCAACTAGCCACGAGTTCTGAAATCAAAATCCGAAACCCCAGGATCGTAGAGCTCGAAAAGTAGTGTGAAATAAAGCTAAAAATCACCGAATTCAGAACTCGGAGTCAACCGATATTCATAAAACCGTTTACGTAAAGAAACCACATTTCGCGGCTAACTAGGTGAAACGAGACCTACTAGCCACGAGTTCTGAAATCGAAATCCGAAAACCCAGGATTGTAGAGCTCGAAAAGTAGTGTGAAATCAAGCTAAAAATCACCGAATTCAGAACTCGGAGTCAACGGATATTCATAAAACCGTTTACGTAAAGAAACCACATTTCGCGGCTAACTAGGTGAAACGAGACCTACTAGCCACGAGTTTTGAAATCGAAATCCGAAAATCCAGGATTGTAGAGCTCGAAAAGTAGTGTGAAATCAAGCTAAAAATCACCGAATTCAGAACTCGGAGTCAACGGATATTCATAAAACCGTTTACGTAAAGAAACCACATTTCGCGGCTAACTAGGTGAAACAAGACCTACTAGCCACGAGTTTTGAAATCGAAATCCGAAAATCCAGGATCGTAGAGCTCGAAAAGTAGTGTGAAATCAAGCTAAAAATCACCGAATTCAGAACTCGGAGTCAACGGATATTCATAAAACCGTTTACGTAAAGAAACCACATTTCGCGGCTAAATAGGTGAAACGAGACCTACTAGCCACGAGTTCTGAAATCAAAATCCGAAAATCCAGGATCGTAGAGCTTGAAAAGTAGTGTGAAATCAAGCTAAAAATCACCGAATTCAGAAGTCGGAGTCAACGGATATTCATAAAACCGTTTACGTAAAGAAACCACATTTCGCGGCTAACTAGGTGAAACGAGACCTACTAGCCACGAGTTCTGAAATCGAAATCCAAAAACCTAAGATTGTAGAGCTCGAAAAGTAGTTTGAAATCAAGCTAAAAATCGCCGAATTCAGAACTCGGAGTCAACGGATATTCATAAAACCGTTTACGTAAAGAAACCACATTTCGCGGCTAACTAGGTGAAATGAGACCAACTAGCCCCGAGTTCTGAAATCAAAATCAGAAACGCCAGGATCGTAGAGCTCGAAAAGTAGTGTGAAATCAAGCTAAAAATCACAGAATTCAGAACTCGGAGTCAACGGATATTCATAAAACCGTTTACGTAAAGAAACCACATTTCGCGGCTAACTAGGTGAAACGAGACCAACTAGCCACGAGTTCTGAAATCAAAATCCGAAACCCCAGGATCGTAGAGCTCGAAAAGTAGTGTGAAATAAAGCTAAAAATCACCGAATTCAGAACTCGGAGTCAACCGATATTCATAAAACCGTTTACGTAAAGAAACCACATTTCGCGGCTAACTAGGTGAAACGAGACCTACTAGCCACGAGTTCTGAAATCGAAATCCGAAAACCCAGGATTGTAGAGCTCGAAAAGTAGTGTGAAATCAAGCTAACAATCACCGAATTCAGAACTCGGAGTCAACGGATATTCATAAAACCGTTTACGTAAAGAAACCACATTTCGCGGCTAACTAGGTGAAACGAGACCTACTAGCCACGAGTTTTGAAATCGAAATCCGAAAATCCAGGATTGTAGAGCTCGAAAAGTAGTGTGAAATCAAGCTAAAAATCACCGAATTCAGAACTCGGAGTCAACGGATATTCATAAAACCGTTTACGTAAAGAAACTACATTTCGCGGCTAACTAGGTGAAACGAGACCAACTAGCCACGAGTTCTGAAATCAAAATCAGAAACGCCAGGATCGTAGAGCTCGAAAAGTAGTGTGAAATCAAGCTAAAAATCACCGAATTCAGAACTCGGAGTCAACAGATATTCATAAAACCGTTTACGTAAAGAAACCACATTTCGCGGCTAAATAGGTGAAACGAGACCTACTAGCCACGAGTTCTGAAATCGAAATCTGAAAATCCAGGATTGTAGAGCTCGAAAAGTAGTGTGAAATCAAGCTAAAAATCACCGAATTCAGAACTCGGAGTCAACGGATATTCATAAAACCGTTTACGTAAAGAAACCACATTTCGCGGCTAACTAGGTGAAACGAGACCTACTAGCCACGAGTTCTGAAATCGAAATCCGAAAACCTAAGATTGTAGAGCTCGAAAAGTAGTTTGAAATCAAGCTAAAAATCGCCGAATTCAGAACTCGGAGTCAACGGATATTCATAAAACCGTTTACGTAAAGAAACCACATTTCGCGGCTAACTAGGTGAAATGAGACCAACTAGCCACGAGTTCTGAAATCAAAATCAGAAACGCCAGGATCGTAGAGCTCGAAAAGTAGTGTGAAATCAAGCTAAAAATCACAGAATTCAGAACTCGGAGTCAACGGATATTCATAAAACCGTTTACGTAAAGAAACCACATTTCGCGGCTAAATAGGTGAAACGAAACCTACTAGCCACGAGTTCTGAAATCGAAATCCGAAAACCCAGGATTGTAGAGCTCGAAAAGTAGTGTGAAATCAAGCTAAAAATCACCGAATTCAGAACTCGGAGTCAACCGATATTCATAAAACCGTTTACGTAAAGAAACCACATTTCGCGGCTAACTAGGTGAAACGAGACCAACTAGCCACGAGTTCTGAAATCAAAATCCGAAACTCCATAATCGTAGAGCTTGAAAAGTAGTGTGAAATCAAGCTAAAAATCACCGAATTCAGAACTCGGAGTCAACGGATATTCATAAAACCGTTTACGTAAAGAAACCACATTTCGCGGCTAACTAGGTGAAATGAGACCAACTAGCCACGAGTTCTGAAATCAAAATCATAAATGCCAGGATCGTAGAGCTCGAAAAGTAGTGTGAAATCAAGCTAAAAATCACCGAATTCAGAACTCGGAGTCAACGGATATTCATAAAACCGTTTACGTAAAGAAACCACATTTCGCGGCTAACTAGGTGAAACGAGACCGACTAGCCATGTGTTCTGAAATCGAAATCCGAAAACCTAAGATTGTAGAGCTCGAAAAGTAGTGTGAAATCAAGCTAAAAATCACCGAATTCAGAACTCGGAGTCAACGGATATTCATAAAACCGTTTACGTAAAGAAACCACATTTCGCGGCAAACTAGATGAAACGAGACCAACTAGCCACGAGTTCTGAAATCAAAATCATAAATGCCAGGATCGTAGAGCTCGAAAAGTAGTGTGAAATCAAGCTAAAAATCACCGAATTCAGAACTCGGAGTCAACGGATATTCATAAAACCGTTTACGTAAAGAAACCACATTTCGCGGCTAACTAGGTGAAACGAGACCGACTAGCCATGTGTTCTGAAATCGAAATCCGAAAACCTAAGATTGTAGAGCTCGAAAAGTAGTGTGAAATCAAGCTAAAAATCACCGAATTCAGAACTCGGAGTCAACGGATATTCATAAAACCGTTTACGTAAAGAAACCACATTTCGCGGCTAACTAGGTGAAACGAGACCTACTAGCCACGAGTTCTGAAATCGAAATCCGAAAACCTAAGATTGTAGAGCTCGAAAAGTAGTTTGAAATCAAGCTAAAAATCGCCGAATTCAGAACTCGGAGTCAACGGATATTCAAAAAACCGTTTACGTAAAGAAACCACATTTCGCGGCTAACTAGGTGAAATGAGACCAACTAGCCACGAGTTCTGAAATCAAAATCAGAAACGCCAGGATCGTAGAGCTCGAAAAGTAGTGTGAAATCAAGCTAAAAATCACAGAATTCAGAACTCGGAGTCAACGGATATTCATAAAACCGTTTACGTAAAGAAACCACATTTCGCGGCTAAATAGTTGAAACGAAACCTACTAGCCACGAGTTCTGAAATCGAAATCCGAAAACCCAGGATTGTAGAGCTCGAAAAGTAGTGTGAAATCAAGCTAAAAATCACCGAATTCAGAACTCGGAGTCAACCGATATTCATAAAACCGTTTACGTAAAGAAACCACATTTCGCGGCTAACTAGGTGAAACGAGACCAACTAGCCACGAGTTCTGAAATCAAAATCCGAAACTCCATAATCGTAGAGCTTGAAAAGTAGTGTGAAATCAAGCTAAAAATCACCGAATTCAGAACTCGGAGTCAACGGATATTCATAAAACCGTTTACGTAAAGAAACCACATTTCGCGGCTAACTAGGTGAAATGAGACCAACTAGCCACGAGTTCTGAAATCAAAATCATAAATGCCAGGATCGTAGAGCTCGAAAAGTAGTGTGAAATCAAGCTAAAAATCACCGAATTCAGAACTCGGAGTCAACGGATATTCATAAAACCGTTTACGTAAAGAAACCACATTTCGCGGCTAACTAGGTGAAACGAGACCGACTAGCCATGTGTTCTGAAATCGAAATCCGAAAACCTAAGATTGTAGAGCTCGAAAAGTAGTGTGAAATCAAGCTAAAAATCACCGAATTCAGAACTCGGAGTCAACGGATATTCATAAAACCGTTTACGTAAAGAAACCACATTTCGCGGCAAACTAGATGAAACGAGACCAACTAGCCACGAGTTCTGAAATCAAAATCAGAAACGCCAGGATCGTAGAGCTCGAAAAGTAGTGTGAAATCAAGCTAAAAATCACCGAAATCAGAACTCGGAGTCAACGGATATTCGTAAAACCGTTTACGTAAAGAAACCACATTTCGCGGCTAAATAGGTGAAACGAGACCTACTAGCCACGAGTTCTGAAATCGAAATCCGAAAACCCAGGATTGTAGAGCTCGAAAAGTAGTGTGAAATCAAGCTAAAAATCACCGAATTCAGAACTCGGAGTCAACCGATATTCATAAAACCGTTTACGTAAAGAAACCACATTTCGCGGCTAACTAGGTGAAACGAGACCAACTAGCCACGAGTTCTGAAATCAAAATCCGAAACTCCATAATCGTAGAGCTTGAAAAGTAGTGTGAAATCAAGCTAAAAATCACCGAATTCAGAACTCGGAGTCAACGGATATTCATAAAACCGTTTATGTAAAGAAACCACATTTCGCGGCTAACTAGGTGAAACGAGACCAACTAGCCACGAGTTCTGAAATCAAAATCAGAAATGCCAGGATCGTAGAGCTCGAAAAGTAGTGTGAAATCAAGCTAAAAATCACCGAATTCAGAACTCGGAGTCAACGGATATTCATAAAACCGTTTACGTAAAGAAACCACATTTTGCGGCTAACTAGGTGAAACGAGACCGACTAGCCATGAGTTCTGAAATCAAAATCCGAAAACCTAAGATTGTAGAGCTCGAAAAGTAGTGTGAAATCAAGCTAAAAATCACCGAATTCAGAACTCGGAGTCAACGGATATTCATAAAACCGTTTACGTAAAGAAAACACATTTCACGGCTAACTAGGTGAAACGAGACCAACTAGCCACGAGTTCTGAAATCAAAATCAGAAATGCCAGGATCGTAGAGCTCGAAAAGTAGTGTGAAATCAAGCTAAAAATCACCGAATTCAGAACTCGGAGTCAACGGATATTCGTAAAACCGTTTACGTAAAGAAACCACATTTCGCGGCTAAATAGGTGAAACGAGACCTACTAGCCACGAGTTCTGAAATCGAAATCCGAAAACCCAGGATTGTAGAGCTCGAAAAGTAGTGTGAAATCCAGCTAAAAATCACCGAATTCAGAACTCGGAGTCAACCGATATTCATAAAACCGTTTACGTAAAGAAACCACATTTCGCGGCTAACTAGGTGAAACGAGACCAACTAGCCACGAGTTCTGAAATCAAAATCCGAAACTCCATAATCGTAGAGCTTGAAAAGTAGTGTGAAATCAAGCTAAAAATCACCGAATTCAGAACTCGGAGTCAACGGATATTCATAAAACCGTTTACGTAAAGAAACCACATTTCGCGGCTAACTAGGTGAAACGAGACCAACAAGCCACGAGTTCTGAAATCAAAATCAGAAATGCCAGGATCGTAGAGCTCGAAAAGTAGTGTGAAATCAAGCTAAAAATCACCGAATTCAGAACTCGGAGTCAACGGATATTCATAAAACCGTTTACGTAAAGAAACCACATTTCGCGGCTAACTAGGTGAAACGAGACCAACAAGCCACGAGTTCTGAAATCAAAATCAGAAATGCCAGGATCGTAGAGCTCGAAAAGTAGTGTGAAATCAAGCTAAAAATCACCGAATTCAGAACTCGGAGTCAACGGATATTCATAAAACCGTTTACGTAAAGAAACCACATTTCGCGGCTAACTAGGTGAAACGAGACCGACTAGCCATGAGTTCTGAAATCGAAATCCGAAAACCTAAGATTGTAGAGCTCGAAAAGTAGTGTGAAATCAAGCTAAAAATCACCGAATTCAGAACTCGGAGTCAACGGATATTCATAAAACCGTTTACGTAAAGAAACCACATTTCACGGCTAACTAGGTGAAACGAGACCAACTAGCCACGAGTTCTGAAATCAAAATCAGAAATGCCAGGATCGTAGAGCTCGAAAAGTAGTGTGAAATCAAGCTAAAAATCACCGAATTCAGAACTCGGAGTCAACGGATATTCGTAAAACCGTTTACGTAAAGAAACCACATTTCGCGGCTAAATAGGTGAAACGAGACCTACTAGCCACGAGTTCTGAAATCGAAATCCGAAAACCCAGGATTGTAGAGCTCGAAAAGTAGTGTGAAATCCAGCTAAAAATCACCGAATTCAGAACTCGGAGTCAACCGATATTCATAAAACCGTTTACGTAAAGAAACCACATTTCGCGGCTAACTAGGTGAAACGAGACCAACTAGCCACGAGTTCTGAAATCAAAATCCGAAACTCCATAATCGTAGAGCTTGAAAAGTAGTGTGAAATCAAGCTAAAAATCACCGAATTCAGAACTCGGAGTCAACGGATATTCATAAAACCGTTTACGTAAAGAAACCACATTTCGCGGCTAACTAGGTGAAACGAGACCAACAAGCCACGAGTTCTGAAATCAAAATCAGAAATGCCAGGATCGTAGAGCTCGAAAAGTAGTGTGAAATCAAGCTAAAAATCACCGAATTCAGAACTCGGAGTCAACGGATATTCATAAAACCGTTTACGTAAAGAAACCACATTTCGCGGCTAACTAGGTGAAACGAGACCTACTAGCCACGAGTTCTGAAATCGAAATCCGAAAACCTAAGATTGTAGAGCTCGAAAAGTAGTTTGAAATCAAGCTAAAAATCGCCGAATTCAGAACTCGGAGTCAACGGATATTCATAAAACCGTTTACGTAAAGAAACCACATTTCGCGTCTAACTAGGTGAAACGAGACCTACTAGCCACGAGTTCTGAAATCAAAATCCGAAACGCCAGGATTGTAGAGCTCGAAAAGTAGTGTGAAATCAAGCTAAAAATCACCGAATTCAGAACTCGGAGTCAACGGATATTCCTAAAACCGTTTACGTAAATAAACCACATTTCGCGGCTAAATAGGTGAAACGAGACCAACTAGCCACGAGTTCTGAAATCAAAATCCGAAACGCCAGGATGGTAGAGCTCGAAAAGTAGTGTGTAATCAAGCTAAAAATCACCGAATTCAGAACTCGGAGTCAACGGATATTCATGAAACCGTTTACGTAAAGAAACCATATTTTGCGGCTAACTAGGTGAAATGAGACCTACTAGCCATGAGTTCTGAAATCAAAATCCGAAACGCCAGGATTGTAGAGCTCGAAAAGTAGTGTGAAATCAAGCTAAAAATCAAAGAATTCAGAACTCAGAGTCAACGGATATTCATAAAACCGTTTACGTAAAGAAACCAAATTTCGCGGCTAACTAGGTGAAACGAGACCAACTAGCCACGAGTTCTGAAATCAAAATCCGAAATGCCAGGATTGTAAAGCTCGAAAGGTAGTGTGTAATCAAGCTAAAAATCACCGAATTCAGAACTCGGAGTCAACGGATATTCCTAAAACTGTTTACGTAAATAAACCACATTTCGCGGCTAAATAGGTGAAACGAGACCAACTAGCCACGAGTTCTGAAATCAAAATCCGAAATGCCAGGATGGTAGAGCTCGAAAAGTAGTGTGTAATCAAGCTAAAAATCACCGAATTCAGAACTCGGAGTCAACGGATATTCATGAAACCGTTTACGTAAAGAAACCATATTTCGCGGCTAACTAGGTGAAACGAGACCTACTAGCCACGAGTTATGAAAACAAAATCCGAAACGCCAGGATTGTAGAGCTCGAAAAGTAGTGTGAAATCAAGCTAAAAATCACCGAATTCAGAACTCGGAGTCAACGGATATTCATAAAACCGTTTTACTTAAAGAAACCACATTTCGCGGCTAACTAGGTGAAACGAGACCTACTAGCCACGAGTTCTGAAATCGAAATCCGAAAGCCCAGGATTGTAGAGCTCGAAAAGTAGTGTGAAATCAATCTAAAAATCACCGAATTCAGAACTCGGAGTCAACGGATATTCATAAAACCGTTTACGTAAAGAAACCACATTTCGCGGCTAACTAGGTGAAACGAGACCTACTAGCCACGAGTTCTGAAATCAAAATCCGACAGGCCAAGATTGTAGAGCTCGAAAATTAGTGTGAAATCAAGCTAAAAATCACCGAATTCAGTACTCGGAGTCAACGGATATTTATAAAACCGTTTACGTAAAGAAACCACATTTCGCGGCTAACTAGATGAAACGAGACCTAATAGCCACGAGTTCTGAAATCAAAATCCGAAATGCCAGGATGGTAGAGCTCGAAAAGTAGTGTGTAATCAAGCTAAAAATCACCGAATTCAGAACTCGGAGTCAACAGATATTCATGAAACCGTTTACGTAAAGAAACCACATTTCGCGGCTAACTAGGTGAAACGAGACCTACTAGCCACGAGTTCTGAAATCAAAATCCGACACGCCAAGATTGTAGAGCTCGAAAATTAGTGTGAAATCAAGCTAAAAATCACCGAATTCAGTACTCGGAGTCAACGGATATTCATAAAACCGTTTACGTAAAGAAACCACATTTCGCGGCTAACTAGGTGAAACGAGACCTAATAGCCACGAGTTTTGAAATAAAAATCCGAAATGCCAGGATTGTAGAGCTCGAAAAGTAGTGTGAAATCAAGCTAAAAATCACCGAATTCAGAACTCTGTGTCAACAAATATTCCTAAAACTGTTTACGTAAACAAACCACATTTCGCGGCTAACTAGGTGAAACGGGACCTACTAGCCACGAGTTCTGAAATCAAAATCATAAATGCCAGGATCGTAGAGCTCGAAAAGTAGTGTGAAATCAAGCTAAAAATCACCGAATTCAGAACTCGGAGTCAACGGATATTCATAAAACCGTTTACGTAAAGAAACCACATTTCGCGGCTAACTAGGTGAAACGAGACCTACTAGCCACGAGTTCTGAAATCGAAATCCGAAAACCTAAGATTGTAGAGCTCAAAAAGTAGTTTGAAATCAAGCTAAAAATCGCCAAATTCAGAACTCGGAGTCAACGGATATTCATAAAACCGTTTACGTAAAGAAACCACATTTCGTGGCTAACTAGGTGAAATGAGACCAACTAGCCACGAGTTCTGAAATCAAAATCAGAAATGCCAGGATCGTAGAGCTCGAAAAGTAGTGTGAAATCAAGCTAAAAATCACCGAATTCAGAACTCGGAGTCAACGGATATTCATAAAACCGTTTACGTAAAGAAACCACATTTCGCGGCTAAATAGGTGAAAAGAGACCTACTGGCCACGAGTTCTGAAATCGAAATCCGAAAACCCAGGATTGTAGAGCTCGAAAAGTAGTGTGAAATCAAGCTAAAAATCACCGAATTCAGAACTCGGAGTCAACCGATATTCATAAAACCGTTTACGTAAAGAAACCACATTTCGCGGCTAACTAGGTGAAACGAGACCAACTAGCCACGAGTTCTGAAATCAAAATCCGAAACTCCATAATCGTAGAGCTTGAAAAGTAGTGTGAAATCAAGCTAAAAATCACCGAATTCAGAACTCGGAGTCAACGGATATTCATAAAACCGTTTACGTAAAGAAACCACA
The DNA here is from genome assembly GCA_963580455.1 of Euonymus europaeus. Classification (NCBI taxonomy): domain Eukaryota; kingdom Viridiplantae; phylum Streptophyta; class Magnoliopsida; order Celastrales; family Celastraceae; genus Euonymus; species Euonymus europaeus. Next base: position 350,483 of record OY756972.1, read on the forward strand.
TTTCGCGGCTAACTAGGTGAAACGAGACCAACTAGCCACGAGTTCTGAAATCAAAATCATAAATGCCAGGATCGTAGAGCTCGAAAAGTAGTGTGAAATCAAGCTAAAAATCACCGAATTCAGAACTCGGAGTCAACGGATATTCATAAAACCGTTTACGTAAAGAAACCACATTTCGCGGCTAACTAGGTGAAACGAGACCGACTAGCCATGTGTTCTGAAATCGAAATCCGAAAACCTAAGATTGTAGAGCTCGAAAAGTAGTGTGAAATCAAGCTAAAAATCACCGAATTCAGAACTCGGAGTCAACGGATATTCATAAAACCGTTTACGTAAAGAAACCACATTTCACGGCTAACTAGGTGAAACGAGACCAACTAGCCACGAGTTCTGAAATCAAAATCAGAAATGCCAGGATCGTAGAGCTCGAAAAGTAGTGTGAAATCAAGCTAAAAATCACCGAATTCAGAACTCGGAGTCAACGGATATTCGTAAAACCGTTTACGTAAAGAAACCATATTTTGCGGCTAACTAGGTGAAATGAGACCTACTAGCCATGAGTTCTGAAATCAAAATCCGAAACGCCAGGATTGTAGAGCTCGAAAAGTAGTGTGAAATCAAGCTAAAAATCAAAGAATTCAGAACTCAGAGTCAACGGATATTCATAAAACCGTTTACGTAAAGAAACCAAATTTCGCGGCTAACTAGGTGAAACGAGACCAACTAGCCACGAGTTCTGAAATCAAAATCCGAAATGCCAGGATTGTAAAGCTCGAAAGATAGTGTGTAATCAAGCTAAAAATCACCGAATTCAGAACTCGGAGTCAACGGATATTCCTAAAACTGTTTACGTAAATAAACCACATTTCGCGGCTAAATAGGTGAAACGAGACCAACTAGCCACGAGTTCTGAAATCAAAATCCGAAATGCCAGGATGGTAGAGCTCGAAAAGTAGTGTGTAATCAAGCTAAAAATCACCGAATTCAGAACTCGGAGTCAACGGATATTCATGAAACCGTTTACGTAAAGAAACCATATTTCGCGGCTAACTAGGTCAAACGAGACCTACTAGCCACGAGTTATGAAATCAAAATCCGAAACGCCAGGATTGTAGAGCTCGAAAAGTAGTGTGAAATCAAGCTAAAAATCACCGAATTCAGAACTCGGAGTCAACGGATATTCATAAAACCGTTTTACTTAAAGAAACCACATTTCGCGGCTAACTAGGTGAAACGAGACCTACTAGCCACGAGTTCTGAAATCGAAATCCGAAAGCCCAGGATTGTAGAGCTCGAAAAGTAGTGTGAAATCAATCTAAAAATCACCGAATTCAGAACTCGGAGTCAACGGATATTCATAAAACCGTTTACGTAAAGAAACCACATTTCGCGGCTAACTAGGTGAAACGAGACCTACTAGCCACGAGTTCTGAAATCAAAATCCGACAGGCCAAGATTGTAGAGCTCGAAAATTAGTGTGAAATCAAGCTAAAAATCACCGAATTCAGTACTCGGAGTCAACGGATATTCATAAAACCGTTTACGTAAAGAAACCACATTTCGCGGCTAACTAGGTGAAACGAGACCTAATAGCCACGAGTTCTGAAATCAAAATCCGAAATGCCAGGATGGTAGAGCTCGAAAAGTAGTGTGTAATCAAGCTAAAAATCACCGAATTCAGAACTCGGAGTCAACGGATATTCATGAAACCGTTTACGTAAAGAAACCACATTTCGCGGCTAACTAGGTGAAACGAGACCTACTAGCCACGAGTTCTGAAATCAAAATCCGACACGCCAAGATTGTAGAGCTCGAAAATTAGTGTGAAATCAAGCTAAAAATCACCGAATTCAGTACTCGGAGTCAACGGATATTCATAAAACCGTTTACGTAAAGAAACCACATTTCGCGGCTAACTAGGTGAAACGAGACCTAATAGCCACGAGTTTTGAAATAAAAATCCAAAATGCCAGGATTGTAGAGCTCGAAAAGTAGTGTGAAATCAAGCTAAAAATCACCGAATTCAGAACTCTGTGTCAACAAATATTCCTAAAACTGTTTACGTAAACAAACCACATTTCGCGGCTAACTAGGTGAAACGGGACCTACTAGCCACGAGTTCTGAAATCAAAATCTGAAATGTCAGGATTGTAGAGCTCGAAAAGTAGTGTGAAATCAAGCTAAAAATCACCGAATTCAGAACTCGGAGTCAACGGATATTCCTAAAACCGTTTACGTAAATAAACCACATTTCGCGGCTAAATAGGTGAAAAGAGACCAACCAGCCACGAGTTCTGAAATCAAAATCCGAAACGCCAGGATGGTAGAGCTCGAAAAGTAGTGTGTAATCAAGCTAAAAATCACCGAATTCAGAACTCGGAGTCAACGGATATTCATGAAACCGTTTACGTAAAGAAACCATATTTCGCGGCTAACTAGGTGAAACGAGACCTACTAGCCACGAGTTCTGAAATCAAAATCCGAAATGCCAGGATCGTAGAGCTCGAAAAGTAGTGTGAAATCAAGCTAAAAATCACCGAATTCAGAACTCGGAGTCAACGGATATTCATAAAACCGTTTACGTAAAGAAACCACATTTCGCGGCTAACTAGGTGAAACGAGACCTACTAGCCACGAGTTCTGAAATCGAAATCCGAAAGGCCAGGATTGTAGAGCTCGAAAAGTAGTGTGAAATCAATCTAAAAATCACCGAATTCAGAACTCGGAGTCAACGGATATTCATAAAACCGTTTACGTAAAGAAACCACATTTCGTGGCTAACTAGGTGAAACGAGACCTACTAGCCACGAGTTCTGAAATTGAAATCCGAAAGCCCAGGATTGTAGAGCTCGAAAAGTAGTGTGAAATCAAGCTAAAAATCATCGAATTCAGAACTCGGAGTCAACGGATATTCATAAAACCGTTTACGTAAAGAAAACACATTTTGCGGCTAACTAGGTGAAACGAGACCTACTAGCCACGAGTTCTGAAATCGAAATCCGAAAACCTAAGATTTTAGAGCTCGAAAAGTAGTGTGAAATCAAACTAAAAATCACCGAATTCAGAACTCGGAGTCAACGGATATTCATAAAACCGTTTACGTAAAGAAAACACATTTCGCGGCTAAATAGGTGAAACGAGACCTACTAGCCACGAGTTCTGAAATCGAAATCCGAAAACCCAGGATTGTAGAGCTCGAAAAGTAGTGTGAAATCAACCTAAAAATCACCGAATTCAGAACTCGGAGTCAACGGATATTCATAAAACCGTTTACGTAAAGAAACCACATTTCGCGGCTAACTAGGTGAAACGAGACCTACTAGCCACGTGTTCTGAAATCGAAATCCAAAAATCCAGGATTGTAGAGCTCGAAAAGTAGTGTGAAATCAAGCTAAAAATCACCGAATTCAGAACTCGGAGTCAACGGATATTCATAAAACCGTTTACGTAAAGAAACTACATTTCGCGGCTAACTAGGTGAAACGAGACCAATTAGCCACGAGTTCTGAAATCAAAATCAGAAACGCCAGGATCGTAGAGCTCGAAAAGTAGTGTGAAATCAAGCTAAAAATCACCGAATTCAGAACTCGGAGTCAACGGATATTCATAAAACCGTTTACGTAAAGAAACCACATTTCGCGGCTAAATAGGTGAAACGAGACCTACTAGCCACGAGTTCTGAAATCGAAATCCGAAAATCCAGGATTGTAGAGCTCGAAAAGTAGTGTGAAATCAAGCTAAAAATCACCGAATTCAGAACTCGGAGTCAACGGATATTCATAAAACCGTTTACGTAAAGAAACCACATTTCGCGGCTAACTAGGTGAAACGAGACCTACTAGCCACGAGTTCTGAAATCAAAATCCGAAAACCTAAGATTGTAGAGCTCGAAAAGTAGTTTGAAATCAAGCTAAAAATCGCCGAATTCAGAACTCGGAGTCAACGGATATTCATAAAACCGTTTACGTAAAGAAACCACATTTCGCGGCTAACTAGGTGAAATGAGACCAACTAGCCACGAGTTCTGAAATCAAAATCATAAAGCCAGGATCGTAGAGCTCGAAAAGTAGTGTGAAATCAAGCTAAAAATCACCGAATTCAGAACTCGGAGTCAACGGATATTCATAAAACCGTTTACGTAAAGAAACCACATTTCGCGGCTAAATAGGTGAAACGAGACCTACTAGCCACGAGTTCTGAAATCGAAATCCGAAAATCCAGGATTGTAGAGCTCGAAAAGTAGTGTGAAATCAAGCTAAAAATCACCGAATTCAGAACTCGGAGTCAACCGATATTCATAAAACTGTTTACGTAAACAAACCACATTTCGCGGCTAACTAGGTGAAACGGGACCTACTAGCCACGAGTTCTGAAATCAAAATCTGAAATGTCAGGATTGTAGAGCTCGAAAAGTAGTGTGAAATCAAGCTAAAAATCACCGAATTCAGAACTCGGAGTCAACGGATATTCCTAAAACCGTTTACGTAAATAAACCACATTTCGCGGCTAAATAGGTGAAAAGAGACCAACCAGCCACGAGTTCTGAAATCAAAATCCGAAACGCCAGGATGGTAGAGCTCGAAAAGTAGTGTGTAATCAAGCTAAAAATCACCGAATTCAGAACTCGGAGTCAACGGATATTCATGAAACCGTTTACGTAAAGAAACCATATTTCGCGGCTAACTAGGTGAAACGAGACCTACTAGCCACGAGTTCTGAAATCAAAATCCGAAATGCCAGGATCGTAGAGCTCGAAAAGTAGTGTGAAATCAAGCTAAAAATCACCGAATTCAGAACTCGGAGTCAACGGATATTCATAAAACCGTTTACGTAAAGAAACCACATTTCGCGGCTAACTAGGTGAAACGAGACCTACTAGCCACGAGTTCTGAAATCGAAATCCGAAAGGCCAGGATTGTAGAGCTCGAAAAGTAGTGTGAAATCAATCTAAAAATCACCGAATTCAGAACTCGGAGTCAACGGATATTCATAAAACCGTTTACGTAAAGAAACCACATTTCGTGGCTAACTAGGTGAAACGAGACCTACTAGCCACGAGTTCTGAAATTGAAATCCGAAAGCCCAGGATTGTAGAGCTCGAAAAGTAGTGTGAAATCAAGCTAAAAATCATCGAATTCAGAACTCGGAGTCAACGGATATTCATAAAACCGTTTACGTAAAGAAAACACATTTTGCGGCTAACTAGGTGAAACGAGACCTACTAGCCACGAGTTCTGAAATCGAAATCCGAAAACCTAAGATTTTAGAGCTCGAAAAGTAGTGTGAAATCAAACTAAAAATCACCGAATTCAGAACTCGGAGTCAACGGATATTCATAAAACCGTTTACGTAAAGAAAACACATTTCGCGGCTAAATAGGTGAAACGAGACCTACTAGCCACGAGTTCTGAAATCGAAATCCGAAAACCCAGGATTGTAGAGCTCGAAAAGTAGTGTGAAATCAACCTAAAAATCACCGAATTCAGAACTCGGAGTCAACGGATATTCATAAAACCGTTTACGTAAAGAAACCACATTTCGCGGCTAACTAGGTGAAACGAGACCTACTAGCCACGTGTTCTGAAATCGAAATCCAAAAATCCAGGATTGTAGAGCTCGAAAAGTAGTGTGAAATCAAGCTAAAAATCACCGAATTCAGAACTCGGAGTCAACGGATATTCATAAAACCGTTTACGTAAAGAAACTACATTTCGCGGCTAACTAGGTGAAACGAGACCAATTAGCCACGAGTTCTGAAATCAAAATCAGAAACGCCAGGATCGTAGAGCTCGAAAAGTAGTGTGAAATCAAGCTAAAAATCACCGAATTCAGAACTCGGAGTCAACGGATATTCATAAAACCGTTTACGTAAAGAAACCACATTTCGCGGCTAAATAGGTGAAACGAGACCTACTAGCCACGAGTTCTGAAATCGAAATCCGAAAATCCAGGATTGTAGAGCTCGAAAAGTAGTGTGAAATCAAGCTAAAAATCACCGAATTCAGAACTCGGAGTCAACGGATATTCATAAAACCGTTTACGTAAAGAAACCACATTTCGCGGCTAACTAGGTGAAACGAGACCTACTAGCCACGAGTTCTGAAATCAAAATCCGAAAACCTAAGATTGTAGAGCTCGAAAAGTAGTTTGAAATCAAGCTAAAAATCGCCGAATTCAGAACTCGGAGTCAACGGATATTCATAAAACCGTTTACGTAAAGAAACCACATTTCGCGGCTAACTAGGTGAAATGAGACCAACTAGCCACGAGTTCTGAAATCAAAATCATAAAGCCAGGATCGTAGAGCTCGAAAAGTAGTGTGAAATCAAGCTAAAAATCACCGAATTCAGAACTCGGAGTCAACGGATATTCATAAAACCGTTTACGTAAAGAAACCACATTTCGCGGCTAAATAGGTGAAACGAGACCTACTAGCCACGAGTTCTGAAATCGAAATCCGAAAATCCAGGATTGTAGAGCTCGAAAAGTAGTGTGAAATCAAGCTAAAAATCACCGAATTCAGAACTCGGAGTCAACCGATATTCATAAAACCGTTTACGTAAAGAAACCACATTTCGCGGCTAACTAGGTAAAACGAGACCAACTAGCCACGAGTTCTGAAATCAAAATCCGAAACTCCATAATCGTAGAGCATGAAAAGTAGTGTGAAATCAAGCTAAAAATCACCGAATTCAGAACTCGGAGTCAACGGATATTCATAAAACCGTTTACGTAAAGAAACCACATTTTGCGGCTAACTAGGTGAAACGAGACCAACTAGCCACGAGTTCTAAAATCAAAATCATAAATACCAGGATCGTAGAGCTCGAAAAGTAGTGTGAAATCAAGCTAAAAATCACCGAATTCAGAACTCGGAGTCAACGGATATTCATAAAACCGTTTACGTAAAGAAACCACATTTCGCGGCTAACTAGGTGAAACGAGACCTACTAGCCATGAGTTCTGAAATCGAAATCCGAAAACCTAAGATTGTAGAGCTCGAAAAGTAGTGTGAAATCAAGCTAAAAATCACCGAATTCAGAACTCGGAGTCAACGGATATTCATAAAACCGTTTACGTAAAGAAACCACATTTCGCGGCTAACTAGGTGAAACGAGACCAACTAGCCACGAGTTCTGAAATCAAAATCAGAAACACCAGGATCGTAGAGCTCGAAAAGTAGTGTGAAATCAAGCTAAAAATCACCGAATTCAGAACTCGGAGTCAACGGATATTCGTAAAACCGTTTACGTAAAGAAACCACATTTCGTGGCTAAATAGGTGAAACGAGACCTACTAGCCACGAGTTCTGAAATCAAAATCCGAAAACCCAGGATTGTAGAGCTCGAAAAGTAGTGTGAAATCAAGCTAAAAATCACCGAATTCAGAACTCGGAGTCAACCGATATTCATAAAACCGTTTACGTAAAGAAACCACATTTCGCGGCTAACTAGGTGAAACGAGACCAACTAGCCACGAGTTCTGAAATCAAAATCCGAAAATCCATAATCGTAGAGCTTGAAAAGTAGTGTGAAATCAAGCTAAAAATCACCGAATTCAGAACTCGGAGTCAACGGATATTCATAAAACCGTTTACGTAAAGAAACCACATTTCGCGGCTAACTAGGTGAAATGAGACCAACTAGCCACGAGTTCTGAAATCAAAATCAGAAATGCCAGGATCGTAGAGCTCGAAAAGTAGTGTAAAATAAAGCTAAAAATCACCGAATTCAGAACTCGGAGTCAACGGATATTCATAAAACCGTTTACGTAAAGAAACCACATTTCACGGCTAAATAGGTGAAACGAGACCTACTAGCCACGAGTTCTGAAATCGAAATCCGAAAACCCAGGATTGTGGAGCTCGAAAAGTAGTGTGTAATCAAGCTAAAAATCACCGAATTCAAAACTCGGAGTCAACGGATATTCATAAAACCGTTTACGTAAAGAAACCACATTTCGCGGCTAAATAGTTGAAACGAGACCTACTAGCCACGAGTTCTGAAATCAAAATCCGAAACGCCAAGATTGTAGAGCTCGAAAAGTAGTGTGAAATCAAGCTAAAAATCACCGAATTCAGAACTCGGAGTCAACGGATATTCATAAAACCGTTTACGTAAAGAAACCACATTTCGCGGCTAACTAGGTGAAACGAGACCAACTAGCCACGAGTTCTGAAATCGAAATCCGAAAACCCAGGATTGTAGAGCTCGAAAAGTAGTGTGAAATCAAGCTAAAAATCACCGAATTCAGAACTCGGAGTCAACCGATATTCATAAAACCGTTTACGTAAAGAAACAACATTTCGCGGCTAACTAGGTGAAACAAGACCAACTAGCCACGAGTTCTGAAATCAAAATCCCAAACTCCATAATCGTAGAGCTGGAAAAGTAGTGTGAAATCAAGCTAAAAATTATCGAATTCAGAACTCGGAGTCAACGGATATTCATAAAACCGTTTACGTAAAGAAACCACATTTCGCGGCTAACTAGGTGAAACGAGACCAACTAGCCACGAGTTCTGAAATATAAATCCGAAACCCCAGGATCGTAGATCTCGAAAAGTAGTGTGAAATAAAGCTAAAAATCACCGAATTCAGAACTCGGAGTCAACGGATATTCATAAAACCGTTTACGTAAAGAAACCACATTTCGCGGCTAACTAGGTGAAACGAGACCTACTAGCCACGAGTTCTGAAATCGAAATCCGAAAACCCAGGATTGTAGAGCTCGAAAAGTAGTGTGAAATAAAGCTAAAAATCACCGAATTCAGAACTCGGAGTCAACGGATATTCATAAAACCGTTTACGTAAAGAAACCACATTTCGCGGCTAACTAGGTGAAACGAGACCTACTAGCCACGAGTTCTGAAATCGAAATCCGAAAACCTAAGATTGTAGAGCTCGAAAAGTAGTTTGAAATCAAACTAAAAATCGCCGAATTCAGAACTCGGAGTCAACGGATATTCATAAAACCGTTTACGTAAAGAAACCACATTTCGCGGCTAACTAGGTGAAATGAGACCAACTAGCCACGAGTTCTGAAATCAAAATCAGAAACGCCAGGATCGTAGAGCTCGAAAAGTAGTGTGAAATCAAGCTAAAAATCACAGAATTCAGAACTCGGAGTCAACGGATATTCATAAAACCGTTTACGTAAAGAAACCACATTTCGCGGCTAAATAGGTGAAACGAGACCTACTAGCCACGATTTCTGAAATCGAAATCCGAAAACCCAGGATTGTAGAGCTCGAAAAGTAGTGTGAAATCAAGCTAAAAATCACCGAATTCAGAACTCGGAGTCAACCGATATTCATAAAACCGTTTACGTAAAGAAACCACATTTCGCGGCTAACTAGGTGAAACGAGACCAGCTAGCCACGAGTTCTGAAATCAAAATCTGAAACTCCATAATCGTAGAGCTTGAAAAGTAGTGTGAAATCAAGTTAAAAATCACCGAATTCAGAACTCGGAGTCAACGGATATTCATAAAACCGTTTACGTAAAGAAACCACATTTCGCGGCTAACTAGGTGAAACGAGACCAACTAGCCACGAGTTCTGAAATCAAAATCATAAATGCCAGGATCGTAGAGCTCGAAAAGTAGTGTGAAATCAAGCTAAAAATCACCGAATTCAGAACTCGGAGTCAACGGATATTCATAAAACCGTTTACGTAAAGAAACCACATTTCGCGGCTAACTAGGTGAAACGAGACCGACTAGCCATGAGTTCTGAAATCGAAATCCGAAAACCTAAGATTGTAGAGCTCGAAAAGTAGTGTGAAATCAAGCTAAAAATCACCGAATTCAGAACTCGGAGTCAACGGATATTCATAAAACCGTTTACGTAAAGAAACCACATTTCGCGGCTAAATAGGTGAAACGAGACCTACTAGCCACGAGTTCTGAAATCGAAATCCGAAAACCCAGGATTGTAGAGCTCGAAAAGTAGTGTGAAATCAAGCTAGAAATCACCGAATTCAGAACTCGGAGTCAACCGATATTCATAAAACCGTTTACGTAAAGAAACCACATTTCGCGGCTAACTAGGTGAAACGAGACCAACTAGCCACGAGTTCTGAAATCAAAATCCGAAACTCCATAATCGTAGAGCTTGAAAAGTAGTGTGAAATCAAGCTAAAAATCACCGAATTCAGAACTCGGAGTCAACGGATATTCATAAAACCGTTTACGTAAAGAAACCACATTTCGCGGCTAACTAGGTGAAACGAGACCTACTAGCCACGAGTTCTGAAATCGAAATCCGAAAACCTAAGATTGTAGAGCTCGAAAAGTAGTTTGAAATCAAGCTAAAAATCGCCGAATTCAGAACTCGGAGTCAACGGATATTCATAAAACCGTTTACGTAAAGAAACCACATTTCGCGGCTAACTAGGTGAAATGAGACCAACTAGCCACGAGTTCTGAAATCAAAATCAGAAACGCCAGGATCGTAGAGCTCGAAAAGTAGTGTGAAATCAAGCTAAAAATCACAGAATTTAGAACTCGGAGTCAACGGATATTCATAAAACCGTTTACGTAAAGAAACCACATTTCGCGGCTAAATAGGTGAAACGAGACCTACTAGCCACGAGTTCTGAAATCGAAATCCGAAAACCCAGGATTGTAGAGCTCGAAAAGTAGTGTGAAATCAAGCTAAAAATCACCGAATTCAGAACTCGGAGTCAACCGATATTCATAAAACCGTTTACGTAAAGAAACCACATTTCGCGGCTAACTAGGTGAAACGAGACCAACTAGCCACGAGTTCTGAAATCAAAATCCGAAACTCCATAATCGTAGAGCTCGAAAAGTAGTGTGAAATCAAGCTAAAAATCACCGAATTCAGAACTCGGAGTCAACGGATATTCATAAAACCGTTTACGTAAAGAAACCACATTTCGCGGCTAACTAGGTGAAATGAGACCAACTAGCCACGAGTTCTGAAGTCAAAATCAGAAACGCCAGGATCGTAGAGCTCGAAAAGTAGTGTGAAATAAAGCTAAAAATCACCGAATTCAGAACTCGGAGTCAACGGATATTCGTAAAACCGTTTACGTAAAGAAACCACATTTCGCGGCTAAATAGGTGAAACGAGACCTACTAGCCACGAGTTCTGAAATCAAAATCCGAAAACCAAGGATTGTAGAGCTCCAAAAGTAGTGTGAAATCAAGCTAAAAATCACCGAATTCAGAACTCGGAGTCAACCGATATTCATAAAACCGTTTACGTAAAGAAACCACATTTCGCGGCTAACTAGGTGAAAGGAGACCAACTAGCCACGAGTTCTGAAATCAAAATCAGAAACTCCATAATCGTAGAGCTTGAAAAGTAGTGTGAAATCAAGCTAAAAATCACCGAATTCAGAACTCGGAGTCAACGGATATTCATAAAACCGTTTACGTAAAGAAACCACATTTCGCGGCTAACTAGGTGAAACGAGACCAACAAGCCACGAGTTCTGAAATCAAAATCAGAAATGCCAGGATCGTAGAGCTCGAAAAGTAGTGTGAAATCAAGCTAAAAATCACCGAATTCAGAACTCGGAGTCAACGGATATTCATAAAACCGTTTACGTAAAGAAACCACATTTCGCGGCTAACTAGGTGAAACGAGACCTACTAGCCACGAGTTCTGAAATCGAAATCCGAAAACCTAAGATTGTAGAGCTCGAAAATTAGTTTGAAATCAAGCTAAAAATCGCCGAATTCAGAACTCGGAGTCAACGGATATTCATAAAACCGTTTACGTAAAGAAACCACATTTCGCGGCTAACTAGGTGAAATGAGACCAACTAGCCACGAGTTCTGAAATCAAAATCCGAAACTCCATAATCGTAGAGCTTGAAAAGTAGTGTGAAATCAAGCTAAAAATCACCGAATTCAGAACTCGGAGTCAACGGATATTCATAAAACCGTTTACGTAAAGAAACCACATTTCGCGGCTAACTAGGTGAAAGGAGACCAACTAGCCACGAGTTCTGAAATAAAAATCATAAATGCCAGGATCGTAGAGCTCGAAAAGTAGTGTGAAATCAAGCTAAAAATCACCGATTTCAGAACTCGGAGTCAACGGATATTCATAAAACCGTTTACGTAAAGAAACTACATTTCGCGGCTAACTAGGTGAAACGAGACCAACTAGCCACGAGTTCTGAAATCAAAATCAGAAACTCCATAATCGTAGAGCTCGAAAAGTAGTGTGAAATCAAGCTAAAAATCACCGAATTCAGAACTCGGAGTCAACGGATATTCATAAAACCGTTTACGTAAAGAAACCACATTTCGCGGCTAACTAGGTGAAACGAGACCAACAAGCCACGAGTTCTGAAATCAAAATCAGAAATGCCAGGATCGTAGAGCTCGAAAAGTAGTGTGAAATCAAGCTAAAAATCACCGAATTCAAAACTCGGAGTCAACGTATATTCATAAAACCGTTTACGTAAAGAAACCACATTTCGCGGCTAAATAGGTGAAACAATACCTACTAGCCACGAGTTCTGAAATCAAAATCCGAAAGGCCAAGATTGTAGAGCTCGAAAAGTAGTGTGAAATCAAGCTAAAAATCACCGAATTCAGAACTCGGAGTCAACGGATATTCATAAAACCGTTTACGTAAAGAAACCACATTTCGCGGCTAACTAGGTGAAACGAGACCAACTAGCCACGAGTTCTGAAATCAAAATCCGAAACTCCATAATCGTAGAGCTTGAAAAGTAGTGTGAAATAAAGCTAAAAATCACCGAATTCAGAACTCGGAGTCAACGGATATTCATAAAACCGTTTACGTAAAGAAACCACATTTCGCGGCTAACTAGGTGAAACGAGACCAACTAGCCATGAGTTCTGAAATCAAAATCCGAAAACCTAAGATTGTAGAGCTCGAAAAGTAGTGTGAAATCAAGCTAAAAATCACCGAATTCAGAACTCGGAGTCAACGGATATTCATAAAACCGTTTACGTAAAGAAACCACATTTCGCGGCTAACTAGGTGAAACGAGACCAACTAGCCATGAGTTCTGAAATCAAAATCCGAAAACCTAAGATTGTAGAGCTCGAAAAGTAGTGTGAAATCAAGCTAAAAATCACCGAATTCAGAACTCGGAGTCAACGGATATTCATAAAACCGTTTACGTAAAGAAACCACATTTCGCGGCTAACTAGGTGAAACGAGACCAACTAGCCACGAGTTCTGAAATCAAAATCAGAAATGCCAGGATCGTAGAGCTCGAAAAGTAGTGTGAAATCAAGCTAAAAATCACCGAACTCAGAACTCGGAGTCAACGGATATTCGTAAAACCGTTTACGTAAAGAAACCACATTTCGCGGCTAAATAGGTGAAACGAGACCTACTAGCCACGAGTTCTGAAATCGAAATCCGAAAGGGCAAGATTGTAGAGCTCGAAAAGTAGTTTGAAATCAAGCTAAAAATCACCGAATTCAGAACTCGGAGTCAACGGATATTCATAAAACCGTTTACGTAAAGAAACCACATTTCGCGGCTAACTAGGTGAAACGAGACCTACTAGCCACGAGTTCTGAAATCGAAATCCGAAAACCCAGGATTGTAGAGCTCGAAAAGTAGTGTGAAATCAAGCTAAAAATCACCGAATTCAGAACTCGGAGTCAACGGATATTCATAAAACCGTTTACGTAAAGAAACCACATTTCGCGGCAAACTAGGTGAAACGAGACCTACTAGCCACGAGTTCTGAAATCGAAATCCGAAAACCCAGGATTGTAGAGCTCGAAAAGTAGTGTAAAATCAAGCTAAAAATCACCGAATTCAGAACTCGGAGTCAACGGATATTCATAAAACCGTTTACGTAAAGAAATCACATTTCGCGGCTAACTAGGTGAAACGAGACCAACTAGCCACGAGTTCTGAAATCAAAATCCGAAATGCAAGGATCGTAGAGCTCAAAAATTAGTGTGAAATCAAGCTAAAAATCACCGAATTCAGAACTCGGAGTCAGCGGATATTCATAAAACCGTTTACGTAAATAAACCACATTTCGCGGCTAAATAGGTGAAACGAGACCTACTAGCCACGAGTTCTGAATTCGAAATCCGAAAATCCAGGATTGTAGAGCTCGAAAAGTAGTGTGAAATCAAGCTAAAAATCACCGAATTCAGAACTCGGAGTCAATGGATATTCATAAAACCGTTTACGTAAAGAAACCACATTTCGCGGCTAAATAGGTGAAACGAGACCTACTAGACACGAGTTCTGAAATCGAAATCCGAAAATCCAGGATTGTAGTGCTCGAAAAGTAGTGTGAAATCAAGCTAAAAATCACCGAATTCAGAACTCGGAGTCAACAAATATTCAAAAAACGGTTACGTAAAGAAACCACATTTCGCGGCTAACTAGGTGAAACAAAACCAATTAGCCACGAGTTCTGAAATCGAAATCCAAAACTCCATAATCGTAGAGCTTGAAAAGTAGTGTGAAATCAAGCTAAAAATTACCGAATTCAGAACTCGGAGTCAACGGATATTCATAAAACCGTTTACGTAAAGAAACCACATTTCGCGGCTAACTAGGTGAAACGAGACCAACTAGCCACGAGTTCTGAAATAAAAATCCGAAACTCCAGGATCGTAGAGCTCGAAAAGTAGTATGAAATAAGGCTAAAAATCACCGAATTCAGAACTCGGAGTCAACGGATATTCATAAAACCGTTTACGTAAAGAAACCACATTTCGCGGCTAACTAGGTGAAACAAGACCTACTAGCCACGAGTTCTGAAATCAAAATCAGATATGCCAGGATCGTAGAGCTCAAAAAGTAGTGTGAAATCAAAGCTAAAAATCACCGAATTCAGAACTCGGAGTCAACGGATATTCATAAAACCGTTTACGTAAAGAAACCACATTTCACGGCTAAATAGGTGAAACGATACCTACTAGCCACGAGTTCTGAAATCGAAATACGAAAACCCAGGATTGTGGAGCTCGAAAAGTAGTGTGTAATCAAGCTAAAAATCACCGAATTCAAAACTCGGAGTCAACGGATATTCAGAAAACCGTTTACGTAAAGAAACCACATTTCGCGGCTAACTAGGTGAAACGAGACCAACTAGCCACGAGTTCTGAAATCGAAATCCGAAAAGCCAGGATTGTAGAGCTCGAAAAGTAGTGTGAAATCAAGCTAAAAATTACCGAATTCAGAACACGGAGTCAATCGATATTCATAAAACCGTTTACGTAAAGAAACCACATTTCGCGGCTAACTGGGTGAAACGAGACCAACTAGCCACGAGTTCTGAAATCATAATCCGAAACTCCATAATCGTAGAGCTTGAAAAGTAGTGTGAAATCAAGTTAAAAATTACCGAATTCAGAACTCGGAGTCAACGGATATTCATAAAACCGTTTACGTAAAGAAACCACATTTCGCGGCTAAATAGGTGAAACGAGACCAACTAGCCACGAGTTCTGAATTCGAAATCCGAAATTCCAGGATTGTAGAGCTCGAAAAGTAGTGTGAAATCAAGCTAAAAATCACCGAATTTAGAACTCGGAGTCAATGGATATTCATAAAACCGTTTACGTAAAGAAACCACATTTCGCGGCTAAATAGGTGAAACGAGACCTACTAGCCACGAGTTCTGAAATCGAAATCCGAAAATCCAGGATTGTAGAGCTCGAAAAGTAGTGTGAAATCAAGCTAAAAATCACCGAATTCAGAACTCGGAGTCAACGGATATTCAAAAAACCGTTTACGTAAAGAAACCACATTTCGCGGCTAACTAGGTGAAACGAAACCAATTAGCCACGAGTTCTGAAATCGAAATCCGAAACTCCATAATCGTAGAGCTTGAAAAGTAGTGTGAAATCAAGCTAAAAATTACCGAATTCAGAACTCGGAGTCAACGGATATTCATAAAACCGTTTACGTAAAGAAACCACATTTCGCGGCTAACTAGGTGAAACGAGACCAACTAGCCACGAGTTCTGAAATAAAAATCCGAAACTCCAGGATCGTAGAGCTCGAAAACTATTGTGAAATAAAGCTAAAAATCACCGAATTCAGAACTCGGAGTCAACGGATATTCATAAAACCGTTTACGTAAAGAAACCACATTTCGCGGCTAACTAGGTGAAACGAGACCTACTAGCCACGAGTTCTGAAATCAAAATCAGAAATGCCAGGATCGTAGAGCTCGAAAAGTAGTGTGAAATCAAAGCTAAAAATCACCGAATTCAGAACTCGGAGTCAACGGATATTCATAAAACCGTTTACGTAAAGAAACCACATTTCACGGCTAAATAGGTGAAACGAGACCTACTAGCCACGAGTTCTGAAATCGAAATCCGAAAACCCGGGATTGTGGAGCTCGAAAAGTAGTGTGTAATCAAGCTAAAAATCACCGAATTCAGAACTCGGAGTCAACGGATATTCATAAAACCGTTTACGTAAAGAAACCACATTTCGCGGCTAAATAGGTGAAACAAAACCTACTAGCCACGAGTTCTGAAATCAAAATCCGAAACGCCAAGATTGTAGAGCTCAAAAAGTAGTGTGAAATCAAGCTAAAAATCACCGAATTCAGAACTCGGAGTCAACGGATATTCATAAAACCGTTTACGTAAAGAAACCACATTTCGCGGCTAACTAGGTGAAACGAGACCAACTAGCCACGAGTTCTGAAATCGAAATCCGAAAAGCCAGGATTGTAGAGCTCGAAAAGTAGTGTGAAATCAAGCTAAAAATCACCGAATTCAGAACTCGGAGTCAACCGATATTCATAAAACCGTTTACGTAAATAAACCACATTTCGCGGCTAACTGGGTGAAACGAGACCAACTAGCCACGAGTTCTGAAATCAAAATCCGAAAATCCATAATCGTAGATCTTGAAAAGTAGTGTGAAATCAAGCTAAAAATTACCGAATTCAGAACTCGGAGTCAACGGATATTCATAAAACCGTTTACGTAAAGAAACCACATTTCGTGGCTAACTAGGTGAAACGAGACCTACTAGCCACGAGTTCTGAAATTCAAATCCGAAAGCCCAGGATTGTAGAGCTCGAAAAGTAGTGTGAAATCAAGCTAAAAATCATCGAATTCAGAACTCGGAGTCAACGGATATTCATAAAACCGTTTACGAAAGAAACCACATTTTGCGGCTAACTAGGTGAAACGAGACCTACAAGCCACGAGTTCTGAAATCGAAATCCGAAAACCTAAGATTGTAGAGCTCGAAAAGTAGTGTGAAATCAAGCTAAAAATCACCGAATTCAGAACTCGGAGTCAACGGATATTCATAAAACCGTTTACGTAAAGAAACCACGTTTCGCGGCTAAATAGGTGAAACGAGACCTACTAGCCACGAGTTCTGAAATCGAAATCCGAAAACCCAGGATTGTAGAGCTCGAAAAGTAGTGTGAAATCAAGCTAAAAATCACCGAATTCAGAACTCGGAGTCAACGGATATTCATAAAACCGTTTACGTAAAGAAACCACATTTCGCGGCTAACTAGGTGAAACGAGACCAACTAGCCACGAGTTCTGAAATCGAAATCCGAAAAGCCAGGATTGTAGAGCTCGAAAAGTAGTGTGAAATCAAGCTAAAAATCACCGAATTCAGAACTCGGAGTCAACCGATATTCATAAAACCGTTTAGGTAAAGAAACCACATTTCGCGGCTAACTGGGTGAAACGAGACCAACTAGCCACGAGTTCTGAAATCATAATCCGAAACTCCATAATCGTAGAGCTTGAAAAGTAGTGTGAAATCAAGCTAAAAATTACCGAATTCAGAACTCGGAGTCAACGGATATTCATAAAACCGTTTACGTAAAGAAACCACATTTCGCGGCTAAATAGGTGAAACGAGACCAACTAGCCACGAGTTCTGAAATCAAAATCCGAAATGCAAGGATCGTAGAGCTCGAAAATTAATGTGAAATCAAGCTAAAAATCACCGAATTCAGAACTCGGAGTCAACGGATATTCATAAAACCGTTTACGTAAATAAACCACATTTCGCGGCTAACTAGATGAAACGAGACCTACTAGCCACGAGTTCTGAATTCGAAATCCGAAAATCCAGGATTGTAGAGCTCGAAAAGTAGTGTGAAATCAAGCTAAAAATCACCGAATTCAGAACTCGGAGTCAATGGATATTCATAAAACCGTTTACGTAAAGAAACCACATTTCGCGGCTAACTAGGTGAAACGAAACCAATTAGCCACGAGTTCTGAAATCGAAATCCGAAAATCCATAATCGTAGAGCTTGAAAAGTAGTGTGAAATCAAGCTAAAAATTACCGAATTCAGAACTCGGAGTCAACGGATATTCATAAAACCGTTTACGTAAAGAAACCACATTTCGCGGCTAACTAGGTGAAACGAGACCTACTAGCCACGAGTTCTGAATTCGAAATCCGAAAATCCAGCATTGTAGAGCTCGAAAAGTAGTGTGAAATCAACCTAAAAATCACCGAATTCAGAACTCGGAGTCAATGGATATTCATAAAACCGTTTACGTAAAGAAACCACATTTCGCGGCTAAATAGGTGAAACGAGACCTACTAGCCTCGAGTTCTGAAATCAAAATCCGAAAATCCAGGATTGTAGAGCTCGAAAAGTAGTGTGAAATCAAGCTAAAAATCACCGAATTCAGAACTCGGAGTCAATGGATATTCATAAAACCGTTTACGTAAAGAAACCACATTTCGCGGCTAAATAGGTGAAACGAGACCTACTAGCCACGAGTTCTGAAATCAAAATCCGAAAATCCAGGATTGTAGAGCTCGAAAAGTAGTGTGAAATCAAGCTAAAAATCACCGAATTCAGAACTCGGAGTCAACGGATATTCAAAAAACCGTTTACGTAAAGAAACCACATTTCGCGGCTAACTAGGTGAAACGAAACCAATTAGCCACAAGTTCTGAAATCGAAATCCGAAACTCCATAATCGTAGAGCTTGAAAAGTAGTGTGAAATCAAGCTAAAAATTACCGAATTCAGAACTCGGAGTCAATGGATATTCATAAAACCGTTTACGTAAAGAAACCACATTTCGCGGCTAACTAGGTGAAACGAGACCTACTAGCCACGAGTTCTGAAATCAAAATCAGAAATGCCAGGATCGTAGAGCTCGAAAAGTAGTGTGAAATCAAAGCTAAAAATCACCGAATTCAGAACTCGGAGTCAACGGATATTCAAAAAACCGTTTACGTAAAGAAACCACATTTCGCGGCTAACTAGGTGAAACGAAACCAATTAGCCACGAGTTCTGAAATCGAAATCCGAAACTCCATAATCGTAGAGCTTGAAAAGTAGTGTGAAATCAAGCTAAAAATTACCGAATTCAGAACTCGGAGTCAACGGATATTCATAAAACCGTTTACGTAAAGAAACCACATTTCGCGGCTAACTAGGTGAAACGAGACCTACTAGCCACGAGTTCTGAAATCAAAATCAGAAATGCCAGGATCGTAGAGCTCGAAAAGTAGTGTGAAATCAAAGCTAAAAATCACCGAATTCAGAACTCGGAGTCAACGGATATTCATAAAACCGTTTACGTAAAGAAACCACATTTCGCGGCTAACTAGGTGAAACGAGACCTACTAGCCACGAGTTCTGAATTCGAAATCCGAAAATCCAGGATTGTAGAGCTCGAAAAGTAGTGTGAAATCAAGCTAAAAATCACCGAATTCAGAACTCGGAGTCAATGGATATTCATAAAACCGTTTACGTAAAGAAACCACATTTCGCGGCTAAATAGGTGAAACGAGACCTACTAGCCACGAGTTCTGAAATCAAAATCCGAAAATCCAGGATTGTAGAGCTCGAAAAGTAGTGTGAAATCAAGCTAAAAATCACCGAATCCAGAACTCGGAGTCAATGGATATTCATAAAACCGTTTACGTAAAGAAACCACATTTCGCGGCTAAATAGGTGAAACGAGACCTACTAGCCACGAGTTCTGAAATCAAAATCCGAAAATCCAGGATTGTAGAGCTCAAAAAGTAGTGTGAAATCAAGCTAAAAATCACCGAATTCAGAACTCGGAGTCAACGGATATTCAAAAAACCGTTTACGTAAAGAAACCACATTTCGCGGCTAACTAGGTGAAACGAAACCAATTAGCCACGAGTTCTGAAATCGAAATCCGAAAATCCATAATCGTAGAGCTTGAAAAGTAGTGTGAAATCAAGCTAAAAATTACCGAATTCAGAACTCGGAGTCAACGGATATTCATAAAACCGTTTACGTAAAGAAACCACATTTCGCGGCTAACTAGGTGAAACGAGACCTACTAGCCACGAGTTCTGAATTCGAAATCCGAAAATTCAGGATGGTAGAGCTCGAAAAGTAGTGTGAAATCAAGCTAAAAATCACCGAATTCAGAACTCGGAGTCAATGGATATTCATAAAACCGTTTACGTAAAGAAACCACATTTTGCGGCTAACTAGGTGAAACGAGACCTACTAGCCACGAGTTCTGAAATCAAAATCCGAAAATCCAGGATTGTAGAGCTCGAAAAGTAGTGTGAAATCAAGCTAAAAATCACCGAATTCAGAACTCGGAGTCAATGGATATTCATAAAACCGTTTACGTAAAGAAACCACATTTCGCGGCTAAATAGGTGAAACGAGACCTACTAGCCACGAGTTCTGAAATCAAAATCCGAAAATCCAGGATTGTAGAGCCCGAAAAGTAGTGTGAAATCAAGCTAAAAATCACCGAATTCAGAACTCGGAGTCAACGGATATTCAAAAAACCGTTTACGTAAAGAAACCACATTTCGCGGCTAACTAGGTGAAACGAAACCAATTAGCCACGAGTTCTGAAATCGAAATCCGAAACTCCATAATCGTAGAGCTTGAAAAGTAGTGTGAAATCAAGCTAAAAATTACCGAATTCAGAACTCGGAGTCAACGGATATTCATAAAACCGTTTACGTAAAGAAACCACATTTCGCGGCTAACTAGGTGAAACGAGACCTACTAGCCACGAGTTCTGAAATCAAAATCAGAAATGCCAGGATCGTAGAGCTCGAAAAGTAGTGTGAAATCAAAGCTAAAAATCACCGAATTCAGAACTCGGAGTCAACGGATATTCATAAAACCGTTTACGTAAAAAAACCACATTTCACGGCTAAATAGGTGAAACGAGACCTACTAGCCACGAGTTCTGAAATCGAAATCCGAAAACCCAGGATTGTGGAGCTCGAAAAGTAGTGTGTAATCAAGCTAAAAATCACCGAATTCAGAACTCGGAGTCAACGGATATTCATAAAACCGTTTACGTAAAGAAACCACATTTCGCGGCTAAATAGGTAAAACAAAACCTACTAGCCACGAGTTCTGAAATCAAAATCCGAAACGCCAAGATTGTAGAGCTCAAAAAGTAGTGTGAAATCAAGCTAAAAATCACCGAATTCAGAACTCGGAGTCAACGGATATTCATAAAACCGTTTACGTAAAGAAACCACATTTCGCGGCTAACTAGGTGAAACGAGACCAACTAGCCACGAGTTCTGAAATCGAAATCCGAAAAGCCAGGATTGTAGAGCTCGAAAAGTAGTGTGAAATCAAGCTAAAAATCACCGAATTCAGAACTCGGAGTCAACCGATCTTCATAAAACCGTTTACGTAAATAAACCACATTTCGCGGCTAACTAGGTGAAACGAGACCAACTAGCCACGAGTTCTGAAATCGAAATCCGAAATGCCAGGATTGTAGAGCTCGAAAAGTAGTGTGAAATCAAGCTAAAAATCACCGAATTCAGAACTCGGAGTCAACCGATATTCATAAAACCGTTTAGGTAAAGAAACCACATTTCGCGGCTAACTGGGTGAAACGAGACCAACTAGCCACGAGTTCTGAAATCATAATCCGAAACTCGATAATCGTAGAGCTTGAAAAGTAGTGTGAAATCAAGCTAAAAATTACCGAATTCAGAACTCGGAGTCAATGGATATTCATAAAACCGTTTACGTAAAGAAACCACATTTCGCGGCTAAATAGGTGAAACGAGACCAACTAGCCACGAGTTCTGAAATCAAAATCCGAAATGCAAGGATCGTAGAGCTCGAAAATTAATGTGAAATCAAGCTAAAAATCACCGAATTCAGAACTCGGAGTCAACGGATATTCATAAAACCGTTTACGTAAATAAACCACATTTCGCGGCTAACTAGATGAAACGAGACCTACTAGCCACGAGTTCTGAATTCGAAATCCGAAAATCCAGGATTGTAGAGCTCGAAAAGTAGTGTGAAATCAAGCTAAAAATCACCGAATTCAGAACTCGGAGTCAATGGATATTCATAAAACCGTTTACGTAAAGAAACCACATTTCGCGGCTAAATAGGTGAAACGAGACCTACTAGCCACGAGTTCTGAAATCGAAATCCGAAAATCCAGGATTGTAGAGCTCGAAAAGTAGTGTGAAATCAAGCTAAAAATCACCGAATTCAGAACTCGGAGTCAACGGATATTCAAAAAACCGTTTACGTAAAGAAACCACATTTCGCGGCTAACTAGGTGAAACGAAACCAATTAGCCACGAGTTCTGAAATCGAAATCCGAAACTCCATAATCGTAGAGCTTGAAAAGTAGTGTGAAATCAAGCTAAAAATTACCGAATTCAGAACTCGGAGTCAACGGATATTCATAAAACCGTTTACGTAAAGAAACCACATTTCGCGGCTAACTAGGTGAAACGAGACCTACTAGCCACGAGTTCTGAATTCAAAATCCGAAAATCCAGGATTGTAGAGCTCGAAAAGTAGTGTGAAATCAAGCTAAAAATCACCGAATTCAGAACTCGGAGTCAATGGATATTCATAAAACCGTTTACGTAAAGAAACCACATTTCGCGGCTAAATAGGTGAAACGAGACCTACTAGCCACGAGTTCTGAAATCAAAATCCGAAAATCCAGGATTGTAGAGCTCGAAAAGTAGTGTGAAATCAAGCTAAAAATCACCGAATTCAGAACTCGGAGTCAATGGATATTCATAAAACCGTTTACGTAAAGAAACCACATTTCGCGGCTAAATAGGTGAAACGAGACCTACTAGCCACGAGTTCTGAAATCAAAATCCGAAAATCCAGGATTGTAGAGCTCGAAAAGTAGTGTGAAATCAAGCTAAAAATCACCGAATTCAGAACTCGGAGTCAACGGATATTCAAAAAACCGTTTACGTAAAGAAACCACATTTCGCGGCTAACTAGGTGAAACGAAACCAATTAGCCACGAGTTCTGAAATCGAAATCCGAAACTCCATAATCGTAGAGCCTGAAAAGTAGTGTGAAATCAAGCTAAAAATTACCGAATTCAGAACTCGGAGTCAACGGATATTCATAAAACCGTTTACGTAAAGAAACCACATTTCGCGGCTAACTAGGTGAAACGAGACCTACTAGCCACGAGTTCTGAAATCAAAATCAGAAATGCCAGGATCGTAGAGCTCGAAAAGTAGTGTGAAATCAAAGCTAAAAATCACCGAATTCAGAACTCGGAGTCAACGGATATTCATAAAACCGTTTACGTAAAGAAACCACATTTCGCGGCTAACTAGGTGAAACGAGACCTACTAGCCACGAGTTCTGAAATCGAAATCCGAAAACCCAGGATTGTGGAGCTCGAAAAGTAGTGTGTAATCAAGCTAAAAATCACCGAATTCAGAACTCGGAGTCAACGGATATTCATAAAACCGTTTACGTAAAGAAACCACATTTCGCGGCTAAATAGGTAAAACAAAACCTACTAGCCACGAGTTCTGAAATCAAAATCCGAAACGCCAAGATTGTAGAGCTCAAAAAGTAGTGTGAAATCAAGCTAAAAATCACCGAATTCAGAACTCGGAGTCAACGGATATTCATAAAACCGTTTACGTAAAGAAACCACATTTCGCGGCTAAATAGGTGAAACGAGACCTACTAGCCACGAGTTCTGAAATCAAAATCCGAAAATCCAGGATTGTAGAGCTCGAAAAGTAGTGTGAAATCAAGCTAAAAATCACCGAATTCAGAACTCGGAGTCAACGGATATTCAAAAAACCGTTTACGTAAAGAAACCACATTTTGCGGCTAACTAGGTGAAACGAGACCTACTAGCCACGAGTTCTGAAATCAAAATCCGAAAATCCAGGATTGTAGAGCTCGAAAAGTAGTGTGAAATCAAGCTAAAAATCACCGAATTCAGAACTCGGAGTCAATGGATATTCATAAAACCGTTTACGTAAAGAAACCACATTTCGCGGCTAAATAGGTGAAACGAGACCTACTAGCCACGAGTTCTGAAATCAAAATCCGAAAATCCAGGATTGTAGAGCTCGAAAAGTAGTGTAAAATCAAGCTAAAAATCACCGAATTCAGAACTCGGAGTCAGCGGATATTCAAAAAACCGTTTACGTAAAGAAACCACATTTCGCGGCTAACTAGGTGAAACGAAACCAATTAGCCACGAGTTCTGAAATCGAAATCCGAAACTCCATAATCGTAGAGCTTGAAAAGTAGTGTGAAATCAAGCTAAAAATTACCGAATTCAGAACTCGGAGTCAACGGATATTCATAAAACCGTTTACGTAAAGAAACCACATTTCGCGGCTAACTAGGTGAAACGAGACCTACTAGCCACGAGTTCTGAAATCAAAATCAGAAATGCCAGGATCGTAGAGCTCGAAAAGTAGTGTGAAATCAAAGCTAAAAATCACCGAATTCAGAACTCGGAGTCAACGGATATTCATAAAACCGTTTACGTAAAAAAACCACATTTCACGGCTAAATAGGTGAAACGAGACCTACTAGCCACGAGTTCTGAAATCGAAATCCGAAAACCCAGGATTGTGGAGCTCGAAAAGTAGTGTGTAATCAAGCTAAAAATCACCGAATTCAGAACTCGGAGTCAACGGATATTCATAAAACCGTTTACGTAAAGAAACCACATTTCGCGGCTAAATAGGTAAAACAAAACCTACTAGCCACGAGTTCTGAAATCAAAATCCGAAACACCAGGATTGTAGAGCTCGAAAAGTAGTGTGAAATCAAGCTAAAAATCACCGAATTCAGAACTCGGAGTCAACGGATATTCATAAAACCGTTTACGTAAAGAAACCACATTTCGCGGCTAACTAGGTGAAACGAAACCAATTAGCCACGAGTTCTGAAATCGAAATCCGAAAAGCCAGGATCGTAGAGCTTGAAAAGTAGTGTGAAATCAAGCTAAAAATTACCGAATTCAGAACTCGGAGTCAACGGATATTCATAAAACCGTTTACGTAAAGAAACCACATTTCGCGGCTAACTAGGTGAAACGAGACCTACTAGCCACGAGTTCTGAAATCAAAATCAGAAATGCCAGGATCGTAGAGCTCGAAAAGTAGTGTGAAATCAAAGCTAAAAATCACCGAATTCAGAACTCGGAGTCAACGGATATTCATAAAACCGTTTACGTAAAGAAACCACATTTCACGGCTAAATAGGTGAAACGAGACCTACTAGCCACGAGTTCTGAAATCGAAATACGAAAACCCAGGATTGTGGAGCTCGAAAAGTAGTGTGTAATCAAGCTAAAAATCACCGAATTCAGAACTCGGAGTCAACGGATATTCATAAAACCGTTTACGTAAAGAAACCACATTTCGCGGCTAAATAGGTAAAACAAAACCTACTAGCCACGAGTTCTGAAATCAAAATCCGAAACGCCAAGATTGTAGAGCTCAAAAAGTAGTGTGAAATCAAGCTAAAAATCACCGAATTCAGAACTCGGAGTCAACGGATATTCATAAAACCGTTTACGTAAAGAAACCACATTTCGCGGCTAACTAGGTGAAACGAGACCAACTAGCCACGAGTTCTGAAATCGAAATCCGAAAAGCCAGGATTGTAGAGCTCGAAAAGTAGTGTGAAATCAAGCTAAAAATCACCGAATTCAGAACTCGGAGTCAACCGATATTCATAAAACCGTTTACGTAAATAAACCACATTTCGCGGCTAACTGGGTGAAACGAGACCAACTAGCCACGAGTTCTGAAATCAAAATCCGAAAATCCATAATCGTAGATCTTGAAAAGTAGTGTGAAATCAAGCTAAAAATTACCGAATTCAGAACTCGGAGTCAACGGATATTCATAAAACCGTTTACGTAAAGAAACCACATTTCGGGGCTAACTAGGTGAAACGAGACCTACTAGCCACGAGTTCTGAAATTGAAATCCGAAAGCCCAGGATTGTAGAGCTCGAAAAGTAGTGTGAAATCAAGCTAAAAATCATCGAATTCAGAACTCGGAGTCAACGGATATTCATAAAACCGTTTACGTAAAGAAACCACATTTTGCGGCTAACTAGGTGAAACGAGACCTACTAGCCACGAGTTCTGAAATCGAAATCCAAAAACCTAAGATTGTAGAGCTCGAAAAGTAGTGTGAAATCAAGCTAAAAATCACCGAATTCAGAACTCGGAGTCAACGGATATTCATAAAACCGTTTACGTAAAGAAACCACATTTCGCGGCTAAATAGGTGAAACGAGACCTACTAGCCACGAGTTCTGAAATCGAAATCCGAAAACCCAGGATTGTAGAGCTCGAAAAGTAGTGTGAAATCAAGCTAAAAATCACCGAATTCAGAACTCAGAGTCAACGGATATTCATAAAACCGTTTACGTAAAGAAACCACATTTCGCGGCTAACTAGGTGAAACGAGACCTACTAGCCACGAGTTCTGAAATCGAAATCCGAAAATCCAGGATTGTAGAGCTCGAAAAGTAGTGTGAAATGAAGCTAAAAATCATCAAATTCAGAATTCGGAGTCAACGGATATTCATAAAACCGTTTACGTAAAGAAACCACATTTCGCGGCTAACTAGGTGAAACGAGACCAACTAGCCACGAGTTCTGAAATCAAAATCAGAAATGCCAGGATCGTAGAGCTCGAAAAGTAGTGTGAAATCAAGCTAAAAATCACCGAATTCAGAACTCGGAGTCAACGGATATTCATAAAACCGTTTACGTAAAGAAACCACATTTCGCGGCTAAATAGGTGAAACGAGACCTACTAGCCACGAGTTCTGAACTCGAAATCCGAAAATCCAGGATTGTAGAGCTCGAAAAGTAGTGTGAAATCAAGCTAAAAATCACCGAATTCAGAACTCGGAGTCAACGGATATTCATAAAACCGTTTACGTAAAGAAACCACATTTCGCGGCTAACTAGGTGAAACGAGACCTACTAGCCACGAGTTCTGAAATCGAAATCCGAAAACCTAAGATTGTAGAGCTCGAAAAGTAGTTTGAAATCAAGCTAAAAATCGCCGAATTCAGAACTCGGAGTCAACGGATATTCGTAAAACCGTTTACGTAAAGAAACCACATTTCGCGGCGAAATAGGTGAAACGAGACCTACTAGCCACGAGTTCTGAAATCGAAATCCAAAAACCCAGGATTGTAGAGCTCGAAAAGTAGTGTGAAATCAAGCTAAAAATCACCGAATTCAGAACTCGGAGTCAACCGATATTCATAAAACCGTTTACGTAAAGAAACCACATTTCGCGGCTAACTAGGTGAAACGAGACCAACTAGCCACGAGTTCTGAAATCAAAATCCGAAACTCCATAATCGTAGAGCTTGAAAAGTAGTGTGAAATCAAGCTAAAAATCACCGAATTAAGAACTCGGAGTCAACGGATATTCATAAAACCGTTTACGTAAAGAAACCACATTTCGCGGCTAACTAGGTGAAACGAGACCAACTAGCCACGAGTTCTGAAATCAAAATCATAAATTCCAGGATCGTAGAGCTCGAAAAGTAGTGTGAAATCAAGCTAAAAATCACCGAATTCAGAACTCGGAGTCAACGGATATTCATAAAACCGTTTACGTAAAGAAACCACATTTCTCGGCTAACTAGGTGAAATGAGACCTACTAGCCAGGAGTTCTGAAATCGAAATCCGAAAACCTAAGATTGTAGTGCTCGAAAAGTAGTGTGAAATCAAGCTAAAAATCACCTAATTTAGAACTCGGAGTCAACGGATATTCATAAAACCGTTTACGTAAAGAAACCACATTTCGCGGCTAACTAGGTGAAACGAGACCAACTAGCCAGGAGTTCTAAAATCAAAATCAGAAACGCCAGGATCGTAGAGCTCGAAAAGTAGTTTGAAATCAAGCTAAAAATCACCGAATTCAGAACTCGGAGTCAACGGATATTCGTAAAACCGTTTACGTAAAGAAACCACATTTCGCGGCTAACTAGGTGAAACGAGACCTACTAGCCACGAGTTCTGAAATCGAAATCCGAAAACCCAGGATTGTAGAGCTCGAAAAGTAGTGTGAAATCAAGCTAAAAATCACCGAATTCAGAACTCGGAGTCAACCGATATTCATAAAACCGTTTACGTAAAGAAACCACATTTCGCGGCTAACTAGGTGAAACGAGACCAACTAGCCACGAGTTCTGAAATCAAAATCCGAAACTCCATAATCGTAGAGCTTGAAAAGTAGTGTGAAATCAAACTAAAAATCACCGAATTAAGAACTCGGAGTCAACGGATATTCATAAAACCGTTTACGTAAGGAAACCACATTTCGCGGCTAACTAGGTGAAACGAGACCAACTAGCCACGAGTTCTGAAATCAAAATCATAAATGCCAGGATCGTAGAGCTCGAAAAGTAGTGTGAAATCAAGCTAAAAATCACCGAATTCAGAACTCGGAGTCAACGGATATTCATAAAACCGTTTACGTAAAGAAACCACATTTCACGGCTAAATAGGTGAAACGAGACCTACTAGCCACGAGTTCTGAAATCGAAATCCGAAAACCCAGGATTGTGGAGCTCGAAAAGTAGTGTGTAATCAAGCTAAAAATCACCGAATTCAAAACTCGGAGTCAACGGATATTCATAAAATCGTTTACGTAAAGAAACCACATTTCGCGGCTAAATAGGTGAAACGAGACCTACTAGCCACGAGTTCTGAAATCAAAATCCGAAACGCCAAGATTGTAGAGCTCGAAAAGTAGTGTGAAATCAAGCTAAAAATCACCGAATTCAGAACTCGGAGTCAACGGATATTCATAAAACCGTTTACGTAAAGAAACCACATTTCGCGGCTAACTAGGTGAAACGAGACCAACTAGCCACGAGTTCTGAAATCGAAATCCGAAAACCCAGGATTGTAGAGCTCGAAAAGTAATGTGAAATCAAGCTAAAAATCACCGAATTCAGAACTCGGAGTCAACCGATATTCATAAAACCGTTTACGTAAAGAAACAACATTTCGCGGCTAACTAGGTGAAACGAGACCAACTAGCCACGAGTTCTGAAATCAAAATCCGAAACTCCATAATCGTAGAGCTTGAAAAGTAGTGTGAAATCAAACTAAAAATCACCGAATTAAGAACTCGGAGTCAACGGATATTCATAAAACCGTTTACGTAAGGAAACCACATTTCGCGGCTAACTAGGTGAAACGAGACCAACTAGCCACGAGTTCTGAAATCAAAATCATAAATGCCAGGATCGTAGAGCTCGAAAAGTAGTGTGAAATCAAGCTAAAAATCACCGAATTAAGAACTCGGAGTCAACGGATATTCATAAAACCGTTTACGTAAAGAAACCACATTTCGCGGCTAACTAGGTGAAACGAGACCTACTAGCCACGAGTTCTGAAATCGAAATCCTAAATCCCAGGATTGTAGAGCTCGAAAAGTAGTGTGAAATCAAGCTAAAAATCACCGAATTCAGAACTCGGAGTCAATCGATATTCATAAAACCGTTTACGTAAAGAAACCACATTTCGCGGCTAACTAGGTGAAACGAGACCAACTAGCCACGAGTTCTGAAATCAAAATCCGAAACTCCATAATCGTAGAGCTTGAAAAGTAGTGTGAAATCAAGCTAAAAATCACCGAATTCAGAACTCGGAGTCAACGGATATTCATAAAACCGTTTACGTAAAGAAACCACATTTCGCGGCTAACTAGGTGAAACGAGACCAACTAGCCACGAGTTCGGAAATCAAAATCAGAAATGCCAGGATCGTAGAGCTCGAAAAGTAGTGTGAAATCAAGCTAAAAATCACCGAATTCAGAACTCGGAGTCAACGGATATTCATAAAACCGTTTACGTAAAGAAACCACATTTCACGGCTAAATAGGTGAAACGAGACCTACTAGCCACGAGTTCTGAAATCGAAATCCGAAAACCCAGGATTGTGGAGCTCAAAAAGTAGTGTGTAATCAAGCTAAAAATCACCGAATTCAAAACTCGGAGTCAACGGATATTCATAAAACCGTTTACGTAAAGAAACCACATTTCGCGGCTAAATAGGTGAAACGAGACCTACTAGCCACGAGTTCTGAAATCAAAATCCGAAACGCCAAGATTGTAGAGCTCGAAAAGTAGTGTGAAATCAAGCTAAAAATCACCGAATTCAGAACTCGGAGTCAACGGATATTCATAAAACCGTTTACGTAAAGAAACCACATTTCGCGGCTAACTAGGTGAAACGAGACCAACTAGCCACGAGTTCTGAAATCGAAATCCGAAAACCCAGGATTGTAGAGCTCGAAAAGTAGTGTGAAATCAAGCTAAAAATCACCGAATTCAGAACTCGGAGTCAATCGATATTCATAAAACCGTTTACGTAAAGAAACAACATTTCGCGGCTAACTAGGTGAAACAAGACCAACTAGCCACGAGTTCTGAAATTAAAATCCGAAACTCCATAATCGTAGAGCTGGAAAAGTAGTGTGAAATCAAGCTAAAAATTACCGAATTCAGAACTCGGAGTCAACGGATATTCATAAAACCGTTTACGTAAAGAAACCACATTTCACGGCTAACTAGGTGAAACGAGACCAACTAGCCACGAATTCTGAAATCAAAATCCAAAACCCCAGGATCGTAGAGCTCGAAAAGTAGTGTGAAATAAAGCTAAAAATCACCGAATTCAGAACTCGGAGTCAACGGATATTCATAAAACCGTTTATGTAAAGAAACCACATTTCGCGGCTAACTAGGTGAAACGAGACCTACTAGCCACGAGTTCTGAAATCGAAATCCGAAAACCCAGGATTGTAGAGCTCGAAAAGTAGTGTGAAATCAAGCTAAAAATCACCGAATTCAGAACTCGGAGTCAACGGATATTCATAAAATCGTTTACGTAAAGAAACCACATTTCGCGGCTAACTAGGTGAAACGAGACCAACTAGCCACGAGTTCTGAAATCAAAATCCGAAATGCAAGGATCGTAGAGCTCGAAAATTAGTGTGAAATCAAGCTAAAAATCACCAAATTCAGAACTCGGAGTCAGCGGATATTCATAAAACCGTTTACGTAAATAAACCACATTTCGCGGCTAACTAGGTGAAACGAGACCTACTAGCCACGAGTTCTGAATTCGAAATACGAAAATCCAGGATTGTAGAGCTCGAAAAGTAGTGTGAAATCAAGCTAAAAATCACCGAATTCAGAACTCGGAGTCAATGGATATTCATAAAACCGTTTACGTAAAGAAACCACATTTCGCGGCTAAATAGGTGAAACGAGACCTACTAGCCACGAGTTCCGAAATCGAAATCCGAAAATCCAGGATTGTAGAGCTCGAAAAGTAGTGTGAAATCAAGCTAAAAATCACCGAATTCAGAACTCGGAGTCAACAGATATTCAAAAAATCGTTTACGTAAAGAAACCACATTTCGCGGCTAACTAGGTGAAACGAAACCAATTAGCCACGAGTTCTGAAATCGAAATCCGAAACTCCATAATCGTAGAACTTGAAAAGTAGTGTGAAATCAAGCTAAAAATTACCGAATTCAGAACTCGGAGTCAACGGATATTCATAAAACCGTTTACGTAAAGAAACCACATTTCGCGGCTAACTAGGTGAAACGAGACCAACTAGCCACGAGTTCTGAAATAAAAATCCGAAATTCCAGGATCGTAGAGCTCGAAAATTAGTGTGAAATAAAGCTAAAAATCACCGAATTCAGAACTCGGAGTCAACGGATATTCATAAAACCGTTTACGTA
This sequence comes from Euonymus europaeus, assembly GCA_963580455.1. NCBI lineage: Eukaryota > Viridiplantae > Streptophyta > Magnoliopsida > Celastrales > Celastraceae > Euonymus > Euonymus europaeus. Next base: position 382,482 of record OY756972.1, read on the forward strand.
AAGAAACCACATTTCGCGGCTAACTAGGTGAAGTGAGACCTACTAGCAATGAGTTCTGAAATCGAAATCCGAAAACCTAAGATTGTAGTGCTCGAAAAGTAGTGTGAAATCAAGCTAAAAATCACCGAATTTAGAACTCGGAGTCAACGGATATTCATAAAACCGTTTACGTAAAGAAACCACATTTCGCGGCTAACTAGGTGAAACGAGACCAACTAGCCACGAGTTCTAAAATCAAAATCAGAAATGCCAGGATCGTAGAGCTCGAAAAGTAGTTTGAAATCAAGCTAAAAATCACCGAATTCAGAACTCGGAGTCAACAGATATTCGTAAAACCGTTTACGTAAAGAAACCACATTTCGCGGCTAACTAGGTGAAACGAGACCTACTAGCCACGAGTTCTGAAATCGAAATCCGAAAACCCAGGATTGTAGAGCTCGAAAAGTAGTGTGAAATCAAGCTAAAAATCACCGAATTCAGAACTCGGAGTCAACCGATATTCATAAAACCGTTTACGTAAAGAAACCACATTTCGCGGCTAACTAGGTGAAACGAGTCCAACTAGCCACGAGTTCTGAAATCAAAATCCGAAACTTCATAATCGTAGAGCTTGAAAAGTAGTGTGAAATCAAGCTAAAAATCACCGAATTAAGAACTCGGAGTCAACGGATATTCATAAAACCGTTTACGTAAAGAAACCACATTTCGCGGCTAACTAGGTCAAACGAGACCAACTAGCCACGAGTTCTGAAATCAAAATCATAAATTCCAGGATCGTAGAGCTCGAAAAGTAGTGTGAAATCAAGCTAAAAATCACCGAATTCAGAACTCGGAGTCAACGGATATTCATAAAACCGTTTACGTAAAGAAACCACATTTCGCGGCTAACTAGGTGAAATGAGACCTACTAGCCAGGAGTTCTGAAATCGAAATCCGAAAACCTAAGATTGTAGTGCTCGAAAAGTAGTGTGAAATCAAGCTAAAAATCACCGAATTTAGAACTCGGAGTCAACGGATATTCATAAAACCGTTTACGTAAAGAAACCACATTTCGCGGCTAACTAGGTGAAACGAGACCAACTAGCCACGAGTTCTAAAATCAAAATCAGAAACTCCAGGATCGTAGAGCTCGAAAAGTAGTTTGAAATCAAGCTAAAAATCACCGAATTCAGAACTCGGAGTCAACAGATATTCGTAAAACCGTTTACGTAAAGAAACCACATTTCGCGGCTAACTAGGTGAAACGAGACCTACTAGCCACGAGTTCTGAAATCGAAATCCGAAAACCCAGGATTGTAGAGCTCGAAAAGTAGTGTGAAATCAAGCTAAAAATCACCGAATTCAGAACTCGGAGTCAACCGATATTCATAAAACCGTTTACGTAAAGAAACCACATTTCGCGGCTAACTAGGTGAAACGAGTCCAACTAGCCACGAGTTCTGAAATCAAAATCCGAAACTTCATAATCGTAGAGCTTGAAAAGTAGTGTGAAATCAAGCTAAAAATCACCGAATTAAGAACTCGGAGTCAACGGATATTCATAAAACCGTTTACGTAAAGAAACCACATTTCGCGGCTAACTAGGTCAAACGAGACCAACTAGCCACGAGTTCTGAAATCAAAATCATAAATTCCAGGATCGTAGAGCTCGAAAAGTAGTGTGAAATCAAGCTAAAAATCACCGAATTCAGAACTCGGAGTCAACGGATATTCATAAAACCGTTTACGTAAAGAAACCACATTTCGCGGCTAACTAGGTGAAATGAGACCTACTAGCCAGGAGTTCTGAAATCGAAATCCGAAAACCTAAGATTGTAGTGCTCGAAAAGTAGTGTGAAATCAAGCTAAAAATCACCGAATTTAGAACTCGGAGTCAACGGATATTCATAAAACCGTTTACGTAAAGAAACCACATTTCGCGGCTAACTAGGTGAAACGAGACCAACTAGCCACGAGTTCTAAAATCAAAATCAGAAACGCCAGGATCGTAGAGCTCGAAAAGTAGTTTGAAATCAAGCTAAAAATCACCGAATTCAGAACTCGGAGTCAACAGATATTCGTAAAACCGTTTACGTAAAGAAACCACATTTCGCGGCTAACTAGGTGAAACGAGACCTACTAGCCACGAGTTCTGAAATCGAAATCCGAAAACCCAGGATTGTAGAGCTCGAAAAGTAGTGTGAAATCAAGCTAAAAATCACCGAATTCAGAACTCGGAGTCAACCGATATTCATAAAACCGTTTACGTAAAGAAACCACATTTCGCGGCTAACTAGGTGAAACGAGACCAACTAGCCACGAGTTCTGAAATCAAAATCCGAAAACCTAAGATTGTAGTGCTCGAAAAGTAGTGTGAAATCAAGCTAAAAATCACCGAATTTAGAACTCGGAGTCAACGGATATTCATAAAACCGTTTACGTAAAGAAACCACATTTCGCGGCTAACTAGGTGAAACGAGACCAACCAGCCACGAGTTCTAAAATCAAAATCAGAAACGCCAGGATCGTAGAGCTCGAAAAGTAGTTTGAAATCAAGCTAAAAATCACCGAATTCAGAACTCGGAGTCAACGGATATTCGTAAAACCGTTTACGTAAAGAAACCACATTTCGCGGCTAACTAGGTGAAACGAGACCTACTAGCCACGAGTTCTGAAATCGAAATCCGAAAACCCAGGATTGTAGAGCTCGAAAAGTAGTGTGAAATCAAGCTAAAAATCACCGAATTCAGAACTCGTAGTCAACCGATATTCATAAAACCGTTTACGTAAAGAAACCACATTTCGCGGCTAACTAGGTGAAACGAGACCAACTAGCCACGAGTTCTGAAATCAAAATCCGAAACTCCATAATCGTAGAGCTTGAAAAGTAGTGTGAAATCAAGCTAAAAATCACCGAATTCAGAACTCGGAGTCAACGGATATTCATAAAACCGTTTACGTAAAGAAACCACATTTCGCGGCTAACTAGGTGAAACGAGACCAACTAGCCACGAGTTCTGAAATCAAAATCATAAATTCCAGGATCGTAGAGCTCGAAAAGTAGTGTGAAATCAAGCTAAAAATCACCGAATTCAGAACTCGGAGTCAACGGATATTCATAAAACCGTTTACGTAAAGAAACCACATTTCGCGGCTAACTAGGTGAAATGAGACCTACTAGCAATGAGTTCTGAAATCGAAATCCGAAAACCTAAGATTGTAGTGCTCGAAAAGTAGTGTGAAATCAAGCTAAAAATCACCGAATTTAGAACTCGGAGTCAACGGATATTCATAAAACCGTTTACGTAAAGAAACCACATTTCGCGGCTAACTAGGTGAAACGAGACCAACTAGCCACGAGTTCTAAAATCAAAATCAGAAACGCCAGGATCGTAGAGCTCGAAAAGTAGTTTGAAATCAAGCTAAAAATCACCGAATTCAGAACTCGGAGTAAACAGATATTCGTAAAACCGTTTACGTAAAGAAACCACATTTCGCGGCTAACTAGGTGAAACGAGACCTACTAGCCACGAGTTCTGAAATCGAAATCCGAAAACCCAGGATTGTAGAGCTCGAAAAGTAGTGTGAAATCAAGCTAAAAATCACCGAATTCAGAACTCGGAGTCAACCGATATTCATAAAACCGTTTACGTAAAGAAACCACATTTCGCGGCTAACTAGGTGAAACGAGACCAACTAGCCACGAGTTCTGAAATCAAAATCCGAAAACCTAAGATTGTAGTGCTCGAAAAGTAGTGTGAAATCAAGCTAAAAATCACCGAATTTAGAACTCGGAGTCAACGGATATTCATAAAACCGTTTACGTAAAGAAACCACATTTCGCGGCTAACTAGGTGAAACGAGACCAACTAGCCACGAGTTCTAAAATCAAAATCAGAAACGCCAGGATCGTAGAGCTCGAAAAGTAGTTTGAAATCAAGCTAAAAATCACCGAATTCAGAACTCGGAGTCAACGGATATTCGTAAAACCGTTTACGTAAAGAAACCACATTTCACGGCTAACTAGGTGAAACGAGACCTACTAGCCACGAGTTCTGAAATCGAAATCCGAAAACCCAGGATTGTAGAACTCGAAAAGTAGTGTGAAATCAAGCTAAAAATCACCGAATTCAGAACTCGGAGTCAACCGATATTCATAAAACCGTTTACGTAAAGAAACCACATTTCGCGGCTAACTAGGTGAAACGAGACCAACTAGCCACGAGTTCTGAAATCAAAATCCGAAACTCCATAATCGTAGAGCTTGAAAAGTAGTGTGAAATCAAGCTAAAAATCACCGAATTCAGAACTCGGAGTCAATGGATATTCATAAAACCGTTTACGTAAAGAAACCACATTTCGCGGCTAACTAGGTGAAACGAGACCAACTAGCCACGAGTTCTGAAATCAAAATCAGAAATGCCAGGATCGTAGAGCTCGAAAAGTAGTGTGAAATCAAGCTAAAAATCACCGAATTCAGAACTCGGAGTCAACGGATATTCATAAAACCGTTTACGTAAAGAAACCACATTTCGCGGCTAACTAGGTGAAATGAGACCTACTAGCCAGGAGTTCTGAAATCGAAATCCGAAAAACTAAGATTGTAGTGCTCGAAAAGTAGTGTGAAATCAAGCTAAAAATCACCGAATTTAGAAATCGGAGTCAACGGATATTCATAAAACCGTTTACGTAAAGAAACCACATTTCGCGGCTAACTAGGTGAAACGAGACCAACTAGCCACGAGTTCTAAAATCAAAATCAGAAACGCCAAGATCGTAGAGCTCGAAAAGTAGTTTGAAATCAAGCTAAAAATCACCGAATTCAGAACTCGGAGTCAACAGATATTCGTAAAACCGTTTACGTAAAGAAACCACATTTCGCGGCTAACTAGGTGAAACGAGACCTACTAGCCACGAGTTCTGAAATCGAAATCCGAAAACCCAGGATTGTAGAGCTCGAAAAGTAGTGTGAAATCAAGCTAAAAATCACCGAATTCAGAACTCGGAGTCAACCGATATTCATAAAACCGTTTACGTAAAGAAACCACATTTCGCGGCTAACTAGGTGAAACGAGACCAACTAGCCACGAGTTCTGAAATCAAAATCCGAAATGCAAGGATCGTAGAGCTCGAAAATTAGTGTGAAATCAAGCTAAAAATCACCGAATTCAGAACTCGGAGTCAGCGGATATTCATAAAACCGTTTACGTAAATAAACCACATTTCGCGGCTAACTAGGTGAAACGAGACCTACTAGCCACGAGTTCTGAATTCAAAATCCGAAAATCCAGGATTGTAGAGCTCGAAAAGTAGTGTGAAATCAAGCTAAAAATCACCGAATTCAGAAGTCGGAGTCAACGGATATTCAAAAAACCGTTTACGTAAAGAAACCACATTTCGCGGCTAACTAGGTGAAACGAAACCAATTAGCCACGAGTTCTGAAATCGAAATCCGAAACTCCATAATCGTAGAACTTGAAAAGTAGTGTGAAATCAAGCTAAAAATTACCGAATTCAGAACTCGGAGTCAACGGATATTCATAAAACCGTTTACGTAAAGAAACCACATTTCGCGGCTAACTAGGTGAAACGAGACCAACTAGCCACGAGTTCTGAAATAAAAATCCGAAATTCCAGGATCGTAGAGCTCGAAAACTAGTGTGAAATAAAGCTAAAAATCACCGAATTCAGAACTCGGAGTCAACGGATATTCATAAAACCGTTTACGTAAAGAAACCACATTTCGCGGCTAACTAGGTGAAACGAGACCTACTAGCCACGAGTTCTGAAATCGAAATCCGAAAACCCAGGATTGTAGAGCTCGAAAATTAGTGTGAAATCAAGCTAAAAATCACCGAATTCAGAACTCGGAGTCAACGGATATTCATAAAACCGTTTACGTAAAGAAACCACATTTCGCGGCTAACTAGGTGAAACGAGACCAACTAGCCACGAGTTCTGAAATCAAAATCCGAAACTCCATAATCGTAGAGCTTGAAAAGTAGTGTGAAATCAAGCTAAAAATCACCGAATTCAGAACTCGGAGTCAACGGATATTCATAAAACCGTTTACGTAAAGAAACCACATTTCGCGGTTAACTAGGTGAAACGAGACCAACTAGCCACGAGTTCTGAAATCAAAATCAGAAATGCCAGGATCGTAGAGCTCGAAAAGTAGTGTGAAATCAAGCTAAAAATCACCGAATTCAGAACTCGGAGTCAACGGATATTCATAAAACCGTTTACGTAAAGAAACCACATTTCACGGCTAAATAGGTGAAACGAGACCTACAAGCCACGAGTTCTGAAATCGAAATTCGAAAATCCAGGATTGTGGAGCTCGAAAAGTAGTGTGTAATCAAGCTAAAAATCACCGAATTCAAAACTCGGAGTCAACGGATATTCATAAAACCGTTTACGTAAAGAAACCACATTTCGCGGCTAAATAGGTGAAACGAGACCTACTAGCCACGAGTTCTGAAATCAAAATCCGAACCGCCAAGATTGTAGAGCTCGAAAAGTAGTGTGAAATCAAGCTAAAAATCACCGAATTCAGAACTCGGAGTCAACGGATATTCATAAAACCGTTTACGTAAAGAAACCACATTTCGCGGCTAACTAGGTGAAACGAGACCAACTAGCCACGAGTTCTGAAATCAAAATCCGAAATGCAAGGATCGTAGAGCTCGAAAATTAGTGTGAAATCAAGCTAAAAATCACCGAATTCAGAACTCGGAGTCAGCGGATATTCATAAAACCGTTTACGTAAATAAACCACATTTCGTGGCTAACTAGGTGAAACGAGACCTACTAGCCACGAGTTCTGAATTCGAAATCCGAAAATCCAGGATTGTAGAGCTCGAAAAGTAGTGTGAAATCAAGCTAAAAATCACCGAATTCAGAACTCGGAGTCAATGGATATTCATAAAACCGTTTACGAAAAGAAACCACATTTCGCGGCTAAATAGGTGAAACGAGACCTACTAGCCACGAGTTCCAAAATCGAAATCCGAAAACCCAGGATTGTAGAGCTCGAAAAGTAGTGTGAAATCAAGCTAAAAATCACCGAATTCAGAACTCGGAGTCAACCGATATTCATAAAACCGTTTACGTAAAGAAACCACATTTCGCGGCTAACTAGGTGAAACGAGACCAACTAGCCACGAGTTCTGAAATCAAAATCCGAAATGCAAGGATCGTAGAGCTCGAAAATTAGTGTGAAATCAAGCTAAAAATCACCGAATTCAGAACTCGGAGTCAGCGGATATTCATAAAACCGTTTACGTAAATAAACCACATTTCGCGGCTAACTAGGTGAAACGAGACCTACTAGCCACGAGTTCTGAATTCAAAATCCGAAAATCCAGGATTGTAGAGCTCGAAAAGTAGTGTGAAATCAAGCTAAAAATCACCGAATTCAGAAGTCGGAGTCAATGGATATTCATAAAACCGTTTACGTAAAGAAACCACATTTCGCGGCTAAATAGGTGAAACGAGACCTACTAGCCACGAGTTCCGAAATCGAAATCCGAAAATCCAGGATTGTAGAGCTCGAAAAGTAGTGTGAAATCAAGCTAAAAATCACCGAATTCAGAACTCGGAGTCAACGGATATTCAAAAAACCGTTTACGTAAAGAAACCACATTTCGCGGCAAACTAGGTGAAACGAGACCTACTAGCCACGAGTTCTGAAATCGGAATCCGAAAACCCAGGATTGTAGAGCTCGAAAAGTAGTGTAAAATCAAGCTAAAAATTAGCGAATTCAGAACTCGGAGTCAACGGATATTCATAAAACCGTTTACGTAAAGAAACCACATTTCACGGCTAACTAGGTGAAACGAGACCAACTAGCCACGAGTTCTGAAATCAAAATCCGAAATGCAAGGATCGTAGAGCTCGAAAATTAGTGTGAAATCAAGCTAAAAATCACCGAATTCAGAACTCGGAGTCAGCGGATATTCATAAAACCGTTTACGTAAATAAACCACATTTCGCGGCTAACTAGGTGAAACGAGACCTACTAGCCACGAGTTTTGAATTCAAAATCCGAAAATCCAGGATTGTAGAGCTCGAAAAGTAGTGTGAAATCAAGCTAAAAATCACCGAATTCAGAAGTCGGAGTCAATGGATATTCATAAAACCGTTTACGTAAAGAAACCACATTTCGCGGCTAAATAGGTGAAACGAGACCTACTAGCCACGAGTTCTGAAATCGAAATCCGAAACCCCAGGATTGTAGAGCTCGAAAAGTAGTGTGAAATAAAGCTAAAAATCACCGAATTCAGAACTCGGAGTCAACGGATATTCAAAAAACCGTTTATGTAAAGAAACCACATTTCGCGGCTAACTAGGTGAAACGAGACCTACTAGCCACGAGTTCTGAAATCAAAATCCGAAAACCCAGGATTGTAGAGCTCGAAAAGTAGTGTGAAATCAAGCTAAAAATCACCGAATTCAGAACTCGGAGTCAACGGATATTCATAAAACCGTTTACATAAAGAAACCACATTTCGCGGCAAACTAGGTGAAACGAGACCTACTAGCCACGAGTTCTGAAATCGAAATCCGAAAACCCAGGATTGTAGAGCTCGAAAAGTAGTGTAAAATCAAGCTAAAAATCACCGAATTCAGAACTCGGAGTCAACGGATATTCATAAAACCGTTTACGTAAAGAAACCACATTTCGCGGCTAACTAGGTGAAACGAGACCAACTAGCCACGAGTTCTGAAATCAAAATCCGAAATGCAAGGATCGTAGAGCTCGAAAAGTAGTGTGAAATCAAGCTAAAAATCACCGAATTCAGAACTCGGAGTCAGCGGATATTCATAAAACCGTTTACGTAAATAAACCACATTTCGCGGCTAACTAGGTGAAACGAGACCTACTAGCCACGAGTTCTGAATTCAAAATCCGAAAATCCAGGATTGTAGAGCTCGAAAAGTAGTGTGAAATCAAGCTAAAAATCACCGAATTCAGAAGTCGGAGTCAATGGATATTCATAAAACCGTTTACGTAAAGAAACCACATTTCGCGGCTAAATAGGTGAAACGAGACCTACTAGCCACGAGTTCCGAAATCGAAATCCGAAAATCCAGGATTGTAGAGCTCGAAAAGTACTGTGAAATCAAGCTAAAAATCACCGAATTCAGAACTCGGAGTCAACGGATATTCAAAAAACCGTTTACGTAAAGAAACCACATTTCGCGGCTAACTAGGTGAAACGAAACCAATTAGCCACGAGTTCTGAAATCGAAATCCGAAACTCCATAATCGTAGAACTTGAAAAGTAGTGTGAAATCAAGCTAAAAATTACCGAATTCAGAACTCGGAGTCAACGGATATTCATAAAACCGTTTACGTAAAGAAACCACATTTCGCGGCTAACTAGGTGAAACGAGACCAACTAGCCACGAGTTCTGAAATAAAAATCTGAAATTCCAGGATCGTAGAGCTCGAAAAGTAGTGTGAAATAAAGCTAAAAATCACCGAATTCAGAACTCGGAGTCAACGGATATTCATAAAACCGTTTACGTAAAGAAACCACATTTCGCGGCTAACTCGGTGAAACGAGACCTACTAGCCACGAGTTCTGAAATCAAAATCAGAAATGCCAGGATCGTAGAGCTCGAAAAGTAGTGTGAAATCAAAGCTAAAAATCACCGAATTCAGAACTCGGAGTCAACGGATATTCATAAAACCGTTTACGTAAAGAAACCACATTTCACGGTTAAATAGGTGAAACGAGACCTACTAGCCACGAGTTCTGAAATCGAAATCCGAAAACCCAGGATTGTGGAGCTCAAAAAGTAGTGTGTAATCAAGCTAAAAATCACCGAATTCAGAACTCGGAGTCAACGGATATTCATAAAACCGTTTACGTAAAGAAACCACATTTCGCGGCTAAATAGGTGAAATGAGACCTACTAGCCACGAGTTCTGAAATCAAAATCCGAAACGCCAAGATTGTAGAGCTCAAAAAGTAGTGTGAAATCAAGCTAAAAATCACCGAATTCAGAACTCGGAGTCAACGGATATTCATAAAACCGTTTACGTAAAGAAACCACATTTCGCGGCAAACTAGGTGAAACGAGACCAACTAGCCACGAGTTCTGAAATCGAAATCCGAAAAGCCAGGATTGTAGAGCTTGAAAAGTAGTGTGAAATCAAGCTAAAAATTACCGAATTCAGAACTCGGAGTCAACGGATATTCATAAAACCGTTTACATAAAGAATCCACATTTCGCGGCTAACTAGGTGAAACGAGACCAACTAGCCACGAGTTCTGAAATCAAAATCCGAAATACCAGGATCGTAGAGCTCGAAAAGTAGTGTTAAATAAAGCTAAAAATCACCGAATTCAGAACTCGGAGTCAACGGATATTCATAAAACCGTTTACGTAAAGAAACCAAATTTCGCGGCTAACTTGGTGAAACGAGACCTACTAGCCACGAGTTCTGAAATCGAAATCTGAAAACCCAGGATTGTAGAGCTCGAAAAGTAGTGTGAAATCAAGCTAAAAATCACCGAATTCAGAACTCGGAGTCAACGGATATTCATAAAACCGTTTACGTAAAGAAAACACATTTCGCGGCAAACTATGTGAAACGAGACCTACTAGCCATGAGTTCGGAAATCGAAATCCGAAAACCCAGGATTGTAGAGCTCGAAAAGTAGTGTGAAATCAAGCTAAAAATCATCGAATTCAGAACTCGGAGTCAACGGACATTCATAAAACCGTTTACGTAAAGAAACCACATTTCGCGGCTAACTAGGTGAAACGAGACCAACTAGCCACGAGTTCTGAAATCAAAATCCGAAATGCAAGGATCGTAGAGCTCGAAAATTAGTGTGAAATCAAGCTAAAAATCACCGAATTCAGAACTCGGAGTCAACGGATATTCATAAAACCGTTTACGTAAAGAAACCACATTTCGCGGCTAACTAGGTGAAACGAGACCAACTAGCCACGAGTTCTGAAATCGAAATCCGAAAATCCAGGATTGTAGAGCTCGAAAAGTAGTGTGAAATCAAGTAAAAAATCACCGAATTCAGAACTCGGAGTCAATGGATATTCATAAAACCGTTTACGTAAAGAAACCACATTTCGCGGCTAAATAGGTGAAACGAGACCTACTAGCCACGAGTTCTGAAATCTAAATCCGAAAATCCAGGATTGTAGAGCTCGAAAAGTAGTGTGAAATCAAGCTAAAAATCACCGAATTCAGAACTCGGAGTCAACGGATATTCATAAAACCGTTTACGTAAAGAAACCACATTTCGCGGCTAACTAGGTGAAACGAGACCAACTAGCCACGGGTTCTGAAATCAAAATCTGAAACTCCATAATCGTAGAGCTTGAAAAGTAGTGTGAAATCAAGCTAAAAATTACCGAATTCAGAACTCGGAGTCAACGGATATTCATAAAACCGTTTACGTAAAGAAACCACATTTCGCGGCTAACTAGGTGAAACGAGACCCACTAGCCACGAGTTCTGAAATCGAAATCCGAAAACACAGGATTGTGGAGCTCGAAAAGTAGTGTGTAATCAAGCTAAAAATCACCGAATTCAGAACTCGGAGTCAACGGATATTCATAAAACCGTTTACGTAAAGAAACCACATTTCGCGGCTAAATAGGTGAAACGAGACCTACTAGCCACGAGTTCTGAAATCAAAATCCGAAACGCCAAGATTGTAGAGCTCAAAAAGTAGTGTGAAATCAAGCTAAAAATCACCGAATTCAGAACTCGGAGTCAACGGATATTCATAAAACCGTTTACGTAAAGAAACCACATTTCGCGGCTAACTAGGTGAAACGAGACCAACTAACCACGAGTTCTGAAATCGAAATCCGAAAAGCCAGGATTGTAGAGCTCGAATAGTAGTGTGAAATCAAGCTAAAAATCACCGAATTCAGAACTCGGAGTCAACCGATATTCATAAAACCGTTTACGTAAAGAAACCACATTTCGCGGCTAACTGGGTGAAACGAGACCAACTAGCCACGAGTTCTGAAATCAAAATCCGAAACTCCATAATCGTAGAGCTTGAAAAGTAGTGTGAAATCAAGCTAAAAATTACCGAATTCAGAACTCGGAGTCAACGGATATTCATAAAACCGTTTACATAAAGAATCCACATTTCGCGGCTAACTAGGTTAAACGAGACCAACTAGCCACGAGTTCTGAAATCAAAATCCGAAATACCAGGATCGTAGAGCTCGAAAAGTAGTGTTAAATAAAGCTAAAAATCACCGAATTCAGAACTCGGAGTCAACGGATATTCATAAAACCGTTTACGTAAAGAAACCAAATTTCGCGGCTAACTAGGTGAAACGAGACCTACTAGCTACGAGTTCTGAAATCGAAATCCGAAAACCCAGGATTGTAGAGCTCGAAAAGTAGTGTGAAATCAAGCTAAAAATCACCGAATTCAGAACTCGGAGTCAACGGATATTCATAAAACCGTTTACGTAAAGAAACCACATTTCGCGGCAAACTAGGTGAAACGAGACCTACTAGCCATGAGTTCTGAAATCGAAATACGAAAACCCAGGATTGTAGAGCTCGAAAAGTAGTGTGAAATCAAGCTAAAAATCATCGAATTCAGAACTCGGAGTCAACGGACATTCATAAAACCGTTTACGTAAAGAAACCACATTTCGCGGCTAACTAGGTGAAACAAGACCAACTAGCCATGAGTTCTGAAATCAAAATCCGAAATGCAAGGATCGTAGAGCTCGAAAATTGGTGTGAAATCAAGCTAAAAATCACCGAATTCAGAACTCGGAGTCAACGGATATTCATAAAACCGTTTACGTAAAGAAACCACATTTCGCGGCTAACTAGGTGAAACGAGACCTACTAGCCACGAGTTCTGAAATCGAAATCCAAAAATCCAGGATTGTAGAGCTCGAAAAGTAGTGTGAAATCAAGTTAAAAATCACCGAATTCAGAACTCGGAGTCAATGGATATTCACAAAACCGTTTACGTAAAGAAACCACATTTCGCGGCTAAATAGGTGAAACGAGACCTACTAGCCACGAGTTCTGAAATCGAAATCCGAAAATCCAGGATTGTAGAGCTCGAAAAGTAGTGTGAAATCAAGCTAAAAATCACCGAATTCAGAACTCGGAGTCAACGGATATTCATAAAACCGTTTACGTAAAGAAACCACATTTCGCGGCTAACTAGGTGAAACGAGACCAACTAGCCACGAGTTCTGAAATCAAAATCTGAAACTCCATAATCGTAGAGCTTGAAAAGTAGTGTGAAATCAAGCTAAAAATTACCGAATTCAGAACTCGGAGTCAACGGATATTCATAAAACCGTTTACGTAAAGAAACCACATTTCGCGGCTAACTAGGTGAAACGAGACCAACTAGCCACGAGTTCTGAAATAAAAATCCGAAACGCCAGGATCGTAGAGCTCGAAAAGTAGTGTGAAATAAAGCTAAAAATCACCGAATTCCGAACTCGGAGTCAACGGATATTCATAAAACCGTTTACGTAAAGAAACCATATTTCGCGGCTAACTAGGTGAAACGAGACCTACTAGCCACGAGTTCTGAAATCGAAATCCAAAATGCCAGGATCGTAGAGCTCGAAAAGTAGTGTTAAATAAAGCTAAAAATCACCGAATTCAGAACTCGGAGTCAACGGATATTCATAAAACCGTTTACGTAAAGAAACCAAATTTTGCGGCTAACTAGGTGAAACGAGACCTACTAGGCACGAGTTCTGAAATCGAAATCCGAAAACGCAGGATTGTAGAGCTCGAAAAGTAGTGTGAAATCAAGCTAAAAATCACCGAATTCAGAACTCGGAGTCAACGGATATTCATAAAACCGTTTACGTAAAGAAACCACATTTCGCGGCAAACTAGGTGAAACGAGACCTACTAGCCATGAGTTCTGAAATCGAAATCCGAAAACCCAGGATTGTAGAGCTCGAAAAGTAGTGTGAAATCAAGCTAAAAATCATCGAATTCAGAACTCGGAGTCAACGGACATTCATAAAACCGTTTACGTAAAGAAACCACATTTCGCGGCTAACTAGGTGAAACGAGACCAACTAGCCACGAGTTCTGAAATCAAAATCCGAAATGCAAGGATCGTAGAGCTCGAAAATTAGTGTGAAATCAAGCTAAAAATCACCGAATTCAGAACTCGTAGTCAACGGATATTCATAAAACCGTTTACGTAAAGAAACCATATTTCGCGGCTAACTAGGTGAAACGAGACCTACTAGCCACGAGTTCTGAAATCGAAATCCGAAAATCCAGGATTGTAGAGCTCGAAAAGTAGTGTGAAATCAAATTAAAAATCACCGAATTCATAACTCGGAGTCAATGGATATTCATAAAACCGTTTACGTAAAGAAACCACATTTCGCGGCTAAATAGGTGAAACGAGACCTACTAGCCACGAGTTCTGAAATCGAAATCCGAAAATCCAGGATTGTAGAGCTCGAAAAGTAGTGTGAAATCAAGCTAAAAATCACCGAATTCAGAACTCGGAGTCAACGGATATTCATAAAACCGTTTACGTAAAGAAACCACATTTCGCGGCTAACTAGGTGAAACGAGACCAACTAGCCACGAGTTCTGAAATCAAAATCAGAAACTCCATAATCGTAGAGCTTGAAAAGTAGTGTGAAATCAAGCTAAAAATTACCGAATTCAGAACTCGGAGTCAACGGATATTCATAAAACCGTTTACGTAAAGAAACCACATTTCGCGGCTAACTAGGTGAAACGAGACCAACTAGCCACGAGTTCTGAAATAAAAATCCGAAACGCCAGGATCGTAGAGCTCGAAAAGTAGTGTGAAATAAAGCTAAAAATCACCGAATTCAGAACTCGGAGTCAACGGATATTCATAAAACCGTTTACGTAAAGAAACCACATTTCGTGGCTAACTAGGTGAAACGAGACCTACTAGCCACGAGTTCTGAAATCGAAATCCGAAATGCCAGGATCGTAGAGCTCAAAAATTAGTGTTAAATAAAGCTAAAAATCACCGAATTCAGAACTCGGAGTCAACGGATATTCATAAAACCGTTTACGTAAAGAAACCAAATTTCGCGGCTAACTAGGTGAAACGAGACCTACTAGCCACGAGTTCTGAAATCGAAATCCGAAAATCCAGGATTGTAGAGCTCGAAAAGTAGTGTGAAATCAAGCTAAAAATCACCGAATTCAGAACTCGGAGTCAACGGATATTCATAAAACCGTTTACGTAAAGAAACCACATTTCGCGGCTAACTAGGTGAAACGAGACGTACTAGCCATGAGTTCTGAAATCGAAATCCGAAAACCCATAATCGTAGAGCTTGAAAAGTAGTGTGAAATCAAGCTAAAAATGACCGAATTCAGAACTCGGAGTCAACGGATATTCATAAAACCGTTTACGTAAAGAAACCACATTTCGCGGCTAACTAGGTGAAACGAGACCAACTAGCCACGAGTTCTGAAATCAAAATCCGAAATGCCAGGATCGTAGAGCTCGAAAAGTAGTATGAAATAAAGCTAAAAATCATCTAATTCAGAACTCGGAGTCAACGGCTATTCATAAAACCGTTTACGTAAAGAAACCACATTTCGCGGCTAACTAGGTGAAACGAGACCTACTAGCCAAGAGTTCTGAAATCGAAATCCGAAAACCCAGGATTGTAGAGCTCGAAAAGTAGTGTGAAATCAAGCTAAAAATCACCGAATTCAGAACTCGGAGTCAACGGATAGTCATAAAACCGTTTACGTAAAGAAACCTCATTTCGCGGCAAACTAGGTGAAACGAGACCTACTAGCCACGAGTTCTGAAATCGAAATCCGAAAACCCAGGATTGTAGAGCTTGAAAAGTAGTGTGAAATCAAGCTAAAAATCACCGAATTCAGAACTCGGAGTCAACGGATATTCATAAAACCGTTTACGTAAAGAAACCACATTTCGCGGCAAACTAGGTGAAACGAGACCTACTAGCCATGAGTTCTGAAATCGAAATCCGAAAACCCAGGATTGTAGAGCTCGAAAAGTAGTGTGAAATCAAGCTAAAAATCATCGAATTCAGAACTCGGAGTCAACGGACATTCATAAAACCGTTTACGTAAAGAAACCACATTTCGCGGCTAACTAGGTGAAACGAGACCAACTAGCCACGAGTTCTGAAATCAAAATCCGAAATGCAAGGATCGTAGAGCTCGAAAATTAGTGTGAAATCAAGCTAAAAATCACCGAATTCAGAACTCGGAGTCAACGGATATTCATAAAACCGTTTACGTAAAGAAACCACATTTCGCGGCTAACTAGGTGAAACGAGACCTACTAGCCACGAGTTCTGAAATCGAAATCCGAAAATCCAGGATTGTAGAGCTCGAAATGTAGTGTGAAATCAAGTTAAAAATCACCGAATTCAGAACTCGGAGTCAATGGATATTCATAAAACCGTTTACGTAAAGAAACCACATTTCGCGGCTAAATAGGTGAAACGAGACCTACTAGCCACGAGTTCTGAAATCGAAATCCGAAAATCCAGGATTGTAGAGCTCGAAAACTAGTGTGAAATCAAGCTAAAAATCACCGAATTCAGAACTCGGAGTCAACGGATATTCATAAAACCGTTTACGTAAAGAAACCACATTTCGCGGCTAACTAGGTGAAACGAGACCAACTAGCCACGAGTTCTGAAATCAAAATCCGAAACTCCATAATCGTAGAGCTTGAAAAGTAGTGTGAAATCAAGCTAAAAATTACCGAATTCAGAACTCGGAGTCAACGGATATTCATAAAACCGTTTACGTAAAGAAAACACATTTCGCGGCTAACTAGGTGAAACGAGACCTACTAGCCACGAGTTCTGAAATCGAAATCCGAAAACCCTGGATTGTAGAGCTCGAAAAGTAGTGGGAAATCAAGCTAAAAATCACCGAATTCAGAACTCGGAGTCAACGGATATTCATAAAACCGTTTACGTAAAGAAACCACATTTCGCGGCTAACTAGGTGAAACGAGACCAACTAGCCACGAGTTCTGAAATCAAAATCCGAAATGCAGGGATCGTAGAGCTCGAAAATTAGTGTGAAATCAAGCTAAAAATCACCGAATTCAGAACTCGGAGTCAGCGGATATTCATAAAACCGTTTACGTAAATAAACCACATTTCGCGGCCAACTAGATGAAACGAGACCTACTAGCCACGAGTTCTGAATTCGAAATCCGAAAATCCAGGATTGTAGAGCTCGAAAAGTAGTGTGAAATCAAGCTAAAAATCACCGAATTCAGAACTCGGAGTCAATGGATATTCATAAAACCGTTTACGTAAAGAAACCACATTTCGCGGCTAAATAGGTGAAACGAGACCTACTAGCCACGAGTTCTGAAATCGAAATCCGAAAAACCAGGATTGTAGAGCTCGAAAAGTAGTGTGAAATCAAGCTAAAAATCACCGAATTCAGAACTCGGAGTCAACGGATATTCATAAAACCGTTTACGTAAAGAAACCACATTTCGCGGCTAACTAGGTGAAACGAGACCTACTAGCCACGAGTTCTGAAATCGAAATCCGAAAATCCAGGATTGTAGAGCTCGAAAAGTAGTGTGAAATCAAGCTAAAAATCACCGAATTCAGAACTCGGAGTCAATGGATATTCATAAAACCGTTTACGTAAAGAAACCACATTTCGCGGTTAAATAGGTGAAACGAGACCTACTAGCCACGAGTTCTGAAATCGAAATCCGAAAAACCAGGATTGTAGAGCTCGAAAAGTAGTGTGAAATCAAGCTAAAAATCACCGAATTCAGAACTCGGAGTCAACGGATATTCATAAAACCGTTTACGTAAAGAAACCACATTTCACGGCTAACTAGGTGAAACGAGACCTACTAGCCACGAGTTCTGAAATCGAAATCCGAAAATCCAGGATTGTAGAGCTCGAAATGTAGTGTGAAATCAAGTTAAAAATCACCGAATTCAGAACTCGGAGTCAATGGATATTCATAAAACCGTTTACGTAAAGAAACCACATTTCGCAGCTAAATAGGTGAAACGAGACCTACTAGCCACGAGTTCTGAAATCGAAATCCGAAAATCCAGGATTCTAGAGCTCGAAAAGTAGTGCGAAATCAAGCTAAAAATCACCGAATTCAGAACTCGGAGTCAACGGATATTCAAAAAACCGTTTACGTAAAGAAACCACATTTCGCTGCTAACTAGGTGAAACGAAACCAACTAGCCACGAGTTCTGAAATCGAAATCTGAAACTCCATAATTGTAGAGCTTGAAAAGTAGTGTGAAATCAAGCTAAAAATTACCGAATTCAGAACTCGGAGTCAACGGATATTCATAAAACCGTTTACGTAAAGAAAACACATTTCGCGGCTAACTAGGTGAAACGAGACCTACTAGCCACGAGTTCTGAAATCGAAATCCGAAAACCCTGGATTGTAGAGCTCGAAAAGTAGTGTGAAATAAAGCTAAAAATCACCGAATTCAGAACTCGGAGTAAACGGATATTCATAAAACCGTTTACGTAAAGAAACCACATTTCGCGGCTAACTAGGTGAAACGAGAACTACTAGCCACGAGTTCTGAAATCAAAATCAGAAATGCCAGGATCGTAGAGCTCGAAAAGTAGTGTGAAATCAAAGCTAAAAATCACCGAATTCAGAACTCGGAGTCAACGGATATTCATAAAACCGTTTACGTAAAGAAACCACATTTCACGGCCAAATAGGTGAAACGAGACCTACTAGCCACGAGTTCTGAAATCGAAATCCGAAAACCCAGGATTGTGGAGCTCGAAAAGTAGTGTGTAATCAAGCTAAAAATCAACGAATTCAGAACTCGGAGTCAACGGATATTCATAAAACCGTTTACGTAAAGAAACCACATTTCGCGGCTAAATAGGTGAAACGAGACCTACTAGCCACGAGTTCTGAAATCAAAATCCGAAAAGCCAAGATTGTAGAGCTCAAAAAGTAGTGTGAAATCAAGCTAAAAATCACCGAATTCAGAACTCGGAGTCAACGGATATTCATAAAACCGTTTACGTAAAGAAACCACATTTCGCTGCTAACTAGGTGAAACGAAACCAACTAGCCACGAGTTCTGAAATCGAAATCTGAAACTCCATAATTGTAGAGCTTGAAAAGTAGTGTGAAATCAAGCTAAAAATTACCGAATTCAGAACTCGGAGTCAACGGATATTCATAAAACCGTTTACGTAAAGAAAACACATTTCGCGGCTAACTAGGTGAAACGAGACCTACTAGCCACGAGTTCTGAAATCGAAATCCGAAAACCCTGGATTGTAGAGCTCGAAAAGTAGTGTGAAATAAAGCTAAAAATCACCGAATTCAGAACTCGGAGTAAACGGATATTCATAAAACCGTTTACGTAAAGAAACCACATTTCGCGGCTAACTAGGTGAAACGAGAACTACTAGCCACGAGTTCTGAAATCAAAATCAGAAATGCCAGGATCGTAGAGCTCGAAAAGTAGTGTGAAATCAAAGCTAAAAATCACCGAATTCAGAACTCGGAGTCAACGGATATTCATAAAACCGTTTACGTAAAGAAACCACATTTCACGGCCAAATAGGTGAAACGAGACCTACTAGCCACGAGTTCTGAAATCGAAATCCGAAAACCCAGGATTGTGGAGCTCGAAAAGTAGTGTGTAATCAAGCTAAAAATCAACGAATTCAGAACTCGGAGTCAACGGATATTCATAAAACCGTTTACGTAAAGAAACCACATTTCGCGGCTAAATAGGTGAAACGAGACCTACTAGCCACGAGTTCTGAAATCAAAATCCGAAAAGCCAAGATTGTAGAGCTCAAAAAGTAGTGTGAAATCAAGCTAAAAATCACCGTATTTAGAACTCGGAGTCAACGGATATTCATAAAACCGTTTACGTAAAGAAACCACATTTCGCGGCTAACTAGGTGAAACGAGACCAACTAGCCACGAGTTCTGAAATCAAAATCCGAAAAGCCAGGATTGTAGAGCTCGAAAAGTAGTGTGAAATCAAGCTAAAAATCACCGAATTCAGAACTCGGAGTCAACCGATATTGATAAAACCGTTTACGTAAAGAAACCACATTTTGCGGCTAACTGGGTGAAACGAGACCAACTAGCCACGAGTTCTGAAATCAAAATCCGAAACTCCATAATCGTAGAGCTTGAAAAGTACTGTGAAATCAAGCTAAAAATTACCGAATTCAGAACTCGGAGTCAACGGATATTCATAAAACCGTTTACGTAAAGAAACTACATTTCGCGGCTAACTAGGTGAAACGAGACCAACTAGCCACGAGTTCTGAAATCAAAATCCGAAATGTAAGGATCGTAGAGCTCGAAAATTAGTGTGAAATCAAGCCAAAAATCACCGAATTCAGAACTCGGAGTCAACGGATATTCATAAAACCGTTTACGTAAAGAAACCACATTTCGCGGCTAACTAGGTGAAACGAGAACTACTAGCCACGAGTTCTGAAATCAAAATCAGAAATGCCAGGATCGTAGAGCTCGAAAAGTAGTGTGAAATCAAAGCTAAAAATCACCGAATTCAGAACTCGGAGTCAACGGATATTCATAAAACCGTTTACGTAAAGAAACCACATTTCACGGCCAAATAGGTGAAACGAGACCTACTAGCCACGAGTTCTGAAATCGAAATCCGAAAACCCAGGATTGTGGAGCTCGAAAAGTAGTGTGTAATCAAGCTAAAAATCAACGAATTCAGAACTCGGAGTCAACGGATATTCATAAAACCGTTTACGTAAAGAAACCACATTTCGCGGCTAAATAGGTGAAACGAGACCTACTAGCCACGAGTTCTGAAATCAAAATCCGAAAAGCCAAGATTGTAGAGCTCAAAAAGTAGTGTGAAATCAAGCTAAAAATCACCGTATTTAGAACTCGGAGTCAACGGATATTCATAAAACCGTTTACGTAAAGAAACCACATTTCGCGGCTAACTAGGTGAAACGAGACCAACTAGCCACGAGTTCTGAAATCAAAATCCGAAAAGCCAGGATTGTAGAGCTCGAAAAGTAGTGTGAAATCAAGCTAAAAATCACCGAATTCAGAACTCGGAGTCAACCGATATTGATAAAACCGTTTACGTAAAGAAACCACATTTTGCGGCTAACTGGGTGAAACGAGACCAACTAGCCACGAGTTCTGAAATCAAAATCCGAAACTCCATAATCGTAGAGCTTGAAAAGTACTGTGAAATCAAGCTAAAAATTACCGAATTCAGAACTCGGAGTCAACGGATATTCATAAAACCGTTTACGTAAAGAAACTACATTTCGCGGCTAACTAGGTGAAACGAGACCAACTAGCCACGAGTTCTGAAATCAAAATCCGAAATGTAAGGATCGTAGAGCTCGAAAATTAGTGTGAAATCAAGCCAAAAATCACCGAATTCAGAACTCGGAGTCAACGGATATTCATAAAACCGTTTACGTAAAGAAACCACATTTCGCGGCTAACTAGGTGAAACGAGACCAACTAGCCACGAGTTCTGAAATCAAAATCAGAAATGCCAGGATCGTAGAGCTCGAAAATTAGTGTGAAATCAAGCCAAAAATCACCGAATTCAGAACTCGGAGTCAACGGATATTCATAAAACCGTTTACGTAAAGAAACCACATTTCGCGGCTAACTAGGTGAAACGAGACCAACTAGCCACGAGTTCTAAAATCAAAATCCGAAAACCCTGGATTGTAGAGCTCGAAAAGTAGTGTGAAATCAAGCTAAAAATCACCGAATTCAGAACTCGGAGTCAACCGATATTCATAAAACCGTTTACGTAAAGAAACCACATTTTGCGGCTAACTGGGTGAAACGAGACCAACTAGCCACGAGTTCTGAAATCAAAATCCGAAAACCCAGGATTGTAGAGCTTGAAAAGTAGTGTGAAATCAAGCTAAAAATCACCGAATTCAGAACTCGGAGTCAACGGATATTCATAAAACCGTTTACGTAAAGAAACCACATTTCGCGGCAAACTAGGTGAAACGAGACCTACTAGCCATGAGTTCTGAAATCGAAATCCGAAAACCCAGGATTGTAGAGCTCGAAAAGTAGTGTGAAATCAAGCTAAAAATCATCGAATTCAGAACTCGGAGTCAACGGACATTCATAAAACCGTTTACGTAAAGAAACCACATTTCGCGGCTAACTAGGTGAAACGAGACCAACTAGCCACGAGTTCTGAAATCAAAATCCGAAATGCAAGGATCGTAGAGCTCGAAAATTAGTGTGAAATCAAGCTAAAAATCACCGAATTCAGAACTCGTAGTCAACGGATATTCATAAAACCGTTTACGTAAAGAAACCACATTTCGCGGCTAACTAGGTGAAACGAGACCTACTAGCCACGAGTTCTGAAATCGAAATCCGAAAATCCAGGATTGTAGAGCTCGAAAAGTAGTGTGAAATCAAATTAAAATCACCGAATTCATAACTCGGAGTCAATGGATATTCATAAAACCGTTTACGTAAAGAAACCACATTTCGCGGCTAAATAAGTGAAACGAGACCTACTAGCCACGAGTTCTGAAATCGAAATCCGAAAATCCAGGATTGTAGAGCTCGAAAAGTAGTGTGAAATCAAGCTAAAAATCACCGAATTCAGAACTCGGAGTCAACGGATATTCATAAAACCGTTTACGTAAAGAAACCACATTTCGCGGCTAACTAGGTGAAACGAGACCAACTAGCCACGAGTTCTGAAATCAAAATCAGAAACTCCATAATCGTAGAGCTTGAAAAGTAGTGTGAAATCAAGCTAAAAATTACCGAATTCAGAACTCGGAGTCAACGGATATTCATAAAACCGTTTACGTAAAGAAACCACATTTCGCGGCTAACTAGGTGAAACGAGACCAACTAGCCACGAGTTCTGAAATAAAAATCCGAAATGCAAGGATCGTAGAGCTCGAAAATTAGTGTGAAATCAAGCCAAAAATCACCGAATTCAGAACTCGGAGTCAACGGATATTCATAAAACCGTTTACGTAAAGAAACCACATTTCGCGGCTAACTAGGTGAAACGAGACCAACTAGCCACGAGTTCTGAAATCAAAATCCGAAAACCCTGGATTGTAGAGCTCGAAAAGTAGTGTGAAATCAAGCTAAAAATCACCGAATTCAGAACTCGGAGTCAACCGATATTCATAAAACCGTTTACGTAAAGAAACCACATTTTGCGGCTAACTGGGTGAAACGAGACCAACTAGCCACGAGTTCTGAAATCAAAATCCGAAACTCCATAATCGTAGAGCTTGAAAAGTAGTGTGAAATCAAGCTAAAAATTACCGAATTCAGAACTCGGAGTCAACGGATATTCATAAAACCGTTTACGTAAAGAAACTACATTTCGCGGCTAACTAGGTGAAACGAGACCAACTAGCCACGAGTTCTGAAATCAAAATCCGAAATGCAAGGATCGTAGAGCTCGAAAATTAGTGTGAAATCAAGCCAAAAATCACCGAATTCAGAACTCGGAGTCAACGGATATTCATAAAACCGTTTACGTAAAGAAACCACATTTCGCGGCTAACTAGGTGAAACGAGACCAACTAGCCACGAGTTCTGAAATCAAAATCCGAAAACCCTGGATTGTAGAGCTCGAAAAGTAGTGTGAAATCAAGCTAAAAATCACCGAATTCAGAACTCGGAGTCAACCGATATTCATAAAACCGTTTACGTAAAGAAACCACATTTTGCGGCTAACTGGGTGAAACGAGACCAACTAGCCACGAGTTCTGAAATCAAAATCCGAAAACCCAGGATTGTAGAGCTTGAAAAGTAGTGTGAAATCAAGCTAAAAATCACCGAATTCAGAACTCGGAGTCAACGGATATTCATAAAACCGTTTACGTAAAGAAACCACATTTCGCGGCAAACTAGGTGAAACGAGACCTACTAGCCATGAGTTCTGAAATCGAAATCCGAAAACCCAGGATTGTAGAGCTCGAAAAGTAGTGTGAAATCAAGCTAAAAATCATCGAATTCAGAACTCGGAGTCAACGGACATTCATAAAACCGTTTACGTAAAGAAACCACATTTCGCGGCTAACTAGGTGAAACGAGACCAACTAGCCACGAGTTCTGAAATCAAAATCCGAAATGCAAGGATCGTAGAGCTCGAAAATTAGTGTGAAATCAAGCTAAAAATCACCGAATTCAGAACTCGTAGTCAACGGATATTCATAAAACCGTTTACGTAAAGAAACCACATTTCGCGGCTAACTAGGTGAAACGAGACCTACTAGCCACGAGTTCTGAAATCGAAATCCGAAAATCCAGGATTGTAGAGCTCGAAAAGTAGTGTGAAATCAAATTAAAAATCACCGAATTCATAACTCGGAGTCAATGGATATTCATAAAACCGTTTACGTAAAGAAACCACATTTCGCGGCTAAATAAGTGAAACGAGACCTACTATCCACGAGTTCTGAAATCGAAATCCGAAAATCCAGGATTGTAGAGCTCGAAAAGTAGTGTGAAATCAAGCTAAAAATCACCGAATTCAGAACTCGGAGTCAACGGATATTCATAAAACCGTTTACGTAAAGAAACCACATTTCGCGGCTAACTAGGTGAAACGAGACCAACTAGCCACGAGTTCTGAAATCAAAATCAGAAACTCCATAATCGTAGAGCTTGAAAAGTAGTGTGAAATCAAGCTAAAAATTACCGAATTCAGAACTCGGAGTCAACGGATATTCATAAAACCGTTTACGTAAAGAAACCACATTTCGCGGCTAACTAGGTGAAACGAGACCAACTAGCCACGAGTTCTGAAATAAAAATCCGAAACGCCAGGATCGTAGAGCTCGAAAAGTAGTGTGAAATAAAGCTAAAAATCCCCGAATTCAGAACTCGGAGTCAACGGATATTCATAAAACCGTTTACGTAAAGAAACCACATTTCGTGGCTAACTAGTTGAAACGAGACCTACTAGCCACGAGTTCTGAAATCGAAATCCGAAATGCCAGGATCGTAGAGCTCAAAAATTAGTGTTAAATAAAGCTAAAAATCACCGAATTCAGAACTCGGAGTCAACGGATATTCATAAAACCGTTTACGTAAAGAAACCAAATTTCGCGGCTAACTAGGTGAAACGAGACCTACTAGCCACGAGTTCTGAAATCGAAATCCGAAAACCCAGGATTGTAGAGCTCGAAAACTAGTGTGAAATCAAGCTAAAAATCACCGAATTCAGAACTCGGAGTCAACGGATATTCATAAAACCGTTTACGTAAAGAAACCACATTTCGCGGCAAACTAGGTGAAACGAGACGTACTAGCCATGAGTTCTGAAATCAAAATCCGAAAACCCAGGATTGTAGAGCTCTAAAAGTAGTGTGAAATCAAGCTAAAAATCACCGAATTCAGAACTCGGAGTCAACGGACATTCATAAAACCGTTTAAGTAAAGAAACCACATTTCGCGGCTAACTAGGTGAAACGAGACCAACTAGCCACGAGTTCTGAAATCGAAATCCGAAATGCAAGGATCGTAGAGCTCGAAAAGTAGTGTGAAATCAAGCTAAAAATCACCGAATTCAGAACTCGGAGTCAACGGATATTCATAAAACCGTTTACGTAAAGAAACCACATTTCGCGGCTAACTAGGTGAAACGAGACCTACTAGCCACGAGTTCTGAAATCAAAATCCGAAATTCCAGGATTGTAGAGCTCGAAATGTAGTGTGAAATCAAGTTAAAAATCACCGAATTCAGAACTCGGAGTCAATGGATATTCATAAAACCGTTTACGTAAAGAAACCACATTTCGCGGCTAAATAGGTGAAACGAGACCAACTAGCCACGAGTTCTGAAATCAAAATCCGAAATGCCAGGATCGTAGAGCTCGAAAAGTAGTGTGAAATAAAGCCAAAAATCATCTAATTCAGAACTCGGAGTCAACGGCTATTCATAAAACCGTTTACGTAAAGAAACCACATTTCGCGGCTAACTAGGTGAAACGAGACCTACTAGCCAAGAGTTCTGAAATCAAAATCCGAAAACCCAGGATTGTAGAGCTCGAAAAGTAGTGTGAAATCAAGCTAAAAATCACCGAATTCAGAACTCGGAGTCAACGGATAGTCATAAAACCGTTTACGTAAAGAAACCTCATTTCGCGGCAAACTAGGTGAAACGAGACCTACTAGCCACGAGTTCTGAAATCGAAATCCGAAAACCCAGGATTGTAGAGCTTGAAAAGTAGTGTGAAATCAAGCTAAAAATCACCGAATTCAGAACTCGGAGTCAACGGATATTCATAAAACCGTTTACGTAAAGAAACCACATTTCGCGGCTAACAAGGTGAAACGAGACCAACTAGCCACGAGTTCTGAAATCAAAATCCGAAACGCCAGGATCGTAGAGCTCGAAAAGTAGTGTGAAATAAAGCTAAAAATCACCAAATTCAGAACTCGAAGTCAACGGATATTCATAAAACCGTTTACGTAAAGAAACCACATTTCGCGGCTAACTAGGTGAAACGAGACCTACTAGCCACGAGTTCTGAAATCGAAATCCGAAAAGCCAGGATTGTAGAGCTCGAAAAGTAGTGTGAAATCAAGCTAAAAATCACCGAATTCAGAACTCGGAGTCAACGGATATTCATAAAACCGTTTACGTAAAGAAACCACATTTCGCGGCTAACTAGGTGAAACGAGACCAACTAGCCACGAGTTCTGAAATCAAAATCTGAAATGCCAGGATCGTAGAGCTCGAAAAGTAGTGTGAAATCAAGCTAAAAATCACCGAATTCAGAACTCGGAGTCAACGGATATTCATAAAACCGTTTACGTAAAGAAACCACATTTCGCGGCTAACTAGGTGAAACGAGACGAACTAGCCACGAGTTCTGAAATCAAAATCCGAAACGCTAGGATCGTAGAGCTCGAAAAGTAGTGTGAAATAAAGCTAAAAATCACCGAATTCAGAACTCGGAGTCAACGGATATTCATAAAACCGTTTACGTAAAGAAACCACATTTCGCGGCTAACTAGGTGAAACGAGACCTACTAGCCACGAGTTCTGAAATCGAATTCCGAAAACCCAGGATTGTAGAGCTCGAAAAGCAGTGTGAAATCAAGCTAAAAATCACCGAATTCAGAACTCGGAGTCAACGGATATTCATAAAACCGTTTACGTAAAGAAACCACATTTCGCGGCTAAATAGGTGAAACGAGACCTACTAGCCACGAGTTCCGAAATCGAAATCCGAAAATCCAGGATTGTAGAGCTCGAAAAGTAGTGTGAAATCAAGCTAAAAATCACCGAATTCAGAACTCGGAGTCAACGGATATTCAAAAAACCGTTTACGTAAAGAAACCACATTTCGCGGCTAACTAGGTGAAACGAAACCAATTAGCCACGAGTTCTGAAATCGAAATCCGAAACTCCATAATCGTAGAACTTGAAAAGTAGTGTGAAATCAAGCTAAAAATTACCGAATTCAGAACTCGGAGTCAACGGATATTCATAAAACCGTTTACGTAAAGAAACCACATTTCGCGGCTAACTAGGTGAAACGAGACCAACTAGCCACGAGTTCTGAAATAAAAATCCGAAATTCCAGGATCGTAGAGCTCGAAAAGTAGTGTGAAATAAAGCTAAAAATCACCGAATTCAGAACTCGGAGTCAACGGATATTCATAAAACCGTTTACGTAAAGAAACGACATTTCGCGGCTAACTCGGTGAAACGAGACCTACTAGCCACGAGTTCTGAAATCAAAATCAGAAATGCTAGGATCGTAGAGCTCGAAAAGTAGTGTGAAATCAAAGCTAAAAATCACCGAATTCAGAACTCGGAGTCAACGGATATTCATAAAACCGTTTACGTAAAGAAACCACATTTCACGGCTAAATAGGTGAAACGAGACCTACTAGCCACGAGTTCTGAAATCGAAATCCGAAAACCCAGGATTGTGGAGCTCGAAAAGTAGTGTGTAATCAAGCTAAAAATCACCGAATTCAGAACTCGGAGTCAACGGATATTCATAAAACCGTTTACGTAAAGAAACCACATTTCGCGGCTAAATAGGTGAAATGAGACCTACTAGCCACGAGTTCTGAAATCAAAATCCGAAACGCCAAGATTGTAGAGCTCAAAAAGTAGTGTGAAATCACGCTAAAAATCACCGAATTCAGAACTCGGAGTCAACGGATATTCATAAAACCGTTTACGTAAAGAAACCACATTTCGCGGCTAACTAGGTGAAACGAGACCAACTAGCCACGAGTTCTGAAATCGAAATCCGAAAAGCCAGGATTGTAGAGCTCGAAAAGTAGTGTGAAATCAAGCTAAAAATCACCGAATTCAGAACTCGGAGTCAACCGATATTCATAAAACCGTTTACGTAAAGAAACCACATTTCGCGGCTAACTGGGTGAAACGAGACCAACTAGCCACGAGTTCTGAAATCAAAATCCGAAACTCCATAATCGTAGAGCTTGAAAAGTAGTGTGAAATCAAGCTAAAAATTACCGAATTCAGAACTCGGAGTCAACGGATATTCATAAAACCGTTTACATAAAGAATCCACATTTCGCGGCTAACTAGGTGAAACGAGACCAACTAGCCACGAGTTCTGAAATCAAAATCCGAAATACCAGGATCGTAGAGCTCGAAAAGTAGTGTTAAATAAAGCTAAAAATCACCGAATTCAGAACTCGGAGTCAACGGATATTCATAAAACCGTTTACGTAAAGAAACCAAATTTCGCGGCTAACTTGGTGAAACGAGACCTACTAGCCACGAGTTCTGAAATCGAAATCTGAAAACCCAGGATTGTAGAGCTCGAAAAGTAGTGTGAAATCAAGCTAAAAATCACCGAATTCAGAACTCGGAGTCAACGGATATTCATAAAACCGTTTACGTAAAGAAAACACATTTCGCGGCAAACTATGTGAAACGAGACCTACTAGCCATGAGTTCGGAAATCGAAATCCGAAAACCCAGGATTGTAGAGCTCGAAAAGTAGTGTGAAATCAAGCTAAAAATCATCGAATTCAGAACTCGGAGTCAACGGACATTCATAAAACCGTTTACGTAAAGAAACCACATTTCGCGGCTAACTAGGTGAAACGAGACCAACTAGCCACGAGTTCTGAAATCAAAATCCGAAATGCAAGGATCGTAGAGCTCGAAAATTAGTGTGAAATCAAGCTAAAAATCACCGAATTCAGAACTCGGAGTCAACGGATATTCATAAAACCGTTTACGTAAAGAAACCACATTTCGCGGCAAACTAGGTGAAACGAGACCTACTAGCCACGAGTTCTGAAATCGAAATCCGAAAATCCAGGATTGTAGAGCTCGAAAAGTAGTGTGAAATCAAGTAAAAAATCACCGAATTCAGAACTCGGAGTCAACGGATATTCATAAAACCGTTTACGTAAAGAAACCACATTTCGCGGCTAACTAGGTGAAACGAGACCAACTAGCCACGAGTTCTGAAATCAAAATCCGAAATGCAGGGATCGTAGAGCTCGAAAATTAGTGTGAAATCAAGCTAAAAATCACCGAATTCAGAACTCGGAGTCAGCGGATATTCATAAAACCGTTTACGTAAATAAACCACATTTCGCGGCTAACTAGATGAAACGAGACCTACTAGCCACGAGTTCTGAATTCGAAATCCGAAAATCCAGGATTGTAGAGCTCGAAAAGTAGTGTGAAATCAAGCTAAAAATCACCGAATTCAGAACTCGGAGTCAATGGATATTCATAAAACCGTTTACGTAAAGAAACCACATTTCGCGGCTAAATAGGTGAAACGAGACCTACTAGCCACGAGTTCTGAAATCGAAATCCGAAAAACCAGGATTGTAGAGCTCGAAAAGTTGTGTGAAATCAAGCTAAAAATCACCGAATTCAGAACTCGGAGTCAACGGATATTCATAAAACCGTTTACGTAAAGAAACCACATTTCGCGGCTAACTAGGTGAAACGAGACCTACTAGCCACGAGTTCTGAAATCGAAATCCGAAAATCCAGGATTGTAGAGCTCGAAAAGTAGTGTGAAATCAAGCTAAAAATCACCGAATTCAGAACTCGGAGTCAATGGATATTCATAAA
Organism: Euonymus europaeus; assembly: GCA_963580455.1. Classification (NCBI taxonomy): domain Eukaryota; kingdom Viridiplantae; phylum Streptophyta; class Magnoliopsida; order Celastrales; family Celastraceae; genus Euonymus; species Euonymus europaeus. The sequence goes on from OY756972.1 coordinate 412,576, forward strand.
ACCGTTTACGTAAAGAAACCACATTTCGCGGTTAAATAGGTGAAACGAGACCTACTAGCCACGAGTTCTGAAATCGAAATCCGAAAAACCAGGATTGTAGAGCTCGAAAAGTAGTGTGAAATCAAGCTAAAAATCACCGAATTCAGAACTCGGAGTCAACGGATATTCATAAAACCGTTTACGTAAAGAAACCACATTTCGCGGCTAACTAGGTGAAACGAGACCTACTAGCCACGAGTTCTGAAATCGAAATCCGAAAATCCAGGATTGTAGAGCTCGAAAAGTAGTGTGAAATCAAGCTAAAAATCACCGAATTCAGAACTCGGAGTCAATGGATATTCATAAAACCGTTTACGTAAAGAAACCACATTTCGCAGCTAAATAGGTGAAACGAGACCTACTAGCCACGAGTTCTGAAATCGAAATCCGAAAATCCAGGATTCTAGAGCTCGAAAAGTAGTGCGAAATCAAGCTAAAAATCACCGAATTCAGAAGTCGGAGTCAACGGATATTCAAAAAACCGTTTACGTAAAGAAACCACATTTCGCTGCTAACTAGGTGAAACGAAACCAACTAGCCACGAGTTCTGAAATCGAAATCTGAAACTCCATAATCGTAGAGCTTGAAAAGTAGTGTGAAATCAAGCTAAAAATTACCGAATTCAGAACTCGGAGTCAACGGATATTCATAAAACCGTTTACGTAAAGAAACCACATTTCGCGGCTAACTAGGTGAAACGAGACCAACTAGCCACGAGTTCTGAAATAAAAATCCGAAACTCCAGGATCGTAGAGCTCGAAAAGTAGTGTGAAATAAAGCTAAAAATCACCGAATTCAGAACTCGGAGTAAACGGATATTCATAAAACCGTTTACGTAAAGAAACCACATTTCGCGGCTAACTAGGTGAAACGAGAACTACTAGCCACGAGTTCTGAAATCAAAATCAGAAATGCCAGGATCGTAGAGCTCGAAAAGTAGTGTGAAATCAAAGCTAAAAATCACCGAATTCAGAACTCGGAGTCAACGGATATTCATAAAACCGTTTACGTAAAGAAACCACATTTCACGGCCAAATAGGTGAAACGAGACCTACTAGCCACGAGTTCTGAAATCGAAATCCGAAAACCCAGGATTGTGGAGCTCGAAAAGTAGTGTGTAATCAAGCTAAAAATCACCGAATTCAGAACTCGGAGTCAACGGATATTCATAAAACCGTTTACGTAAAGAAACCACATTTCGCGGCTAAATAGGTGAAACGAGACCTACTAGCCACGAGTTCTGAAATCAAAATCCGAAAAGCCAAGATTGTAGAGCTCAAAAAGTAGTGTGAAATCAAGCTAAAAATCACCGTATTCAGAACTCGGAGTCAACGGATATTCATAAAACCGTTTACGTAAAGAAATCAAATTTCGCGGCTAACTAGGTGAAACGAGACCTACTAGCCACGAGTTCTGAAATCGAAATCCAAAAACCCAGGATTGTAGAGCTCAAAAAGTAGTGTGAAATCAAGCTAAAAATCACCGAATTCAGAACTCGGAGTCAACGGATATTCATGAAACCGTTTACGTAAAGAAACCACATTTCGCGGCTAACTAGGTGAAACGAGACCAACTAGCCACGAGTTCTGAAATAAAAATCCGAAACTCCAGGATTGTAGAGCTCGAAAAGTAGTGTTAAATAAAGCTAAAAATCACCGAATTCAGAACTCGGAGTCAACGGATATTCATAAAACCGTTTACGTAAAGAAATCAAATTTCGCGGCTAACTAGGTGAAACGAGACCAACTAGCCACGAGTTCTGAAATAAAAATCCGAAACTCCAGGATCGTAGAGCTCGAAAAGTAGTGTTAAATAAAGCTAAAAATCACCGAATTCAGAACTCGGAGTCAACGGATATTCATAAAACCGTTTACGTAAAGAAATCAAATTTCGCGGCTAACTAGGTGAAACGAGACCTACTAGCCACGAGTTCTGAAATCGAAATCCAAAAACCCAGGATTGTAGAGCTCGAAAAGTAGTGTGAAATCAAGCTAAAAATCACCGAATTCAGAACTCGGAGTCAACGGATATTCATGAAACCGTTTACGTAAAGAAACCACATTTCGCGGCTAACTAGGTGAAACGAGACCAACTAGCCACGAGTTCTGAAATCGAAATCCGAAAAGCCAGGATTGTAGAGCTCGAAAAGTAGTGTGAAATCAAGCTAAAAATCACCGAATTCAGAACTCGGAGTCAACCGATATTCATAAAACCGTTTACGTAAAGAAACCACATTTTGCGGCTAACTGGGTGAAACGAGACCAACTAGCCACGAGTTCTGAAATCAAAATCCGAAACTCCATAATCGTAGAGCTTGAAAAGTAGTGTGAAATCAAGCTAAAAATTACCGAATTCAGAACTCGGAGTCAACGGATATTCATAAAACCGTTTACGTAAAGAAACTACATTTCGCGGCTAACTAGGTGAAACGAGACCAACTAGCCACGAGTTCTGAAATCAAAATCCGAAATGCCAGGATCGTAGAGCTCGAAAAGTAGTGTTAAATAAAGCTAAAAATCACCGAATTCAAAACTCGGAGTCAACAGATATTCATAAAACCGTTTACGTAAAGAAATCAAATTTCGCGGCTAACTAGGTGAAACGAGACCTACTAGCCACGAGTTCTGAAATCGAAATCCAAAAACCCAGGATTGTAGAGCTCGAAAAGTAGTGTGAAATCAAGCTAAAAATCACCGAATTCAGAACTCGGAGTCAACGGATATTCATGAAACCGTTTACGTAAAGAAACCACATTTCGCGGCTAACTAGGTGAAACGAGACCAACTAGCCACGAGTTCTGAAATCGAAATCCGAAAACCCAGGATTGTAGAGCTCGAAAAGTAGTGTGAAATCAAGCTAAAAATCACCGAATTCAGAACTCGGAGTCAACGGATATTCATAAAACCGTTTACGTAAAGAAACCACATTTCGCGGCTAACTAGGTGAAACGAGACCAACTAGCCACGAGTTCTGAAATAAAAATCCGAAACTCCAGGATCGTAGAGCTCGAAAAGTAGTGTGAAATCAAGCTAAAAATCACCGAATTCAGAACTCGGAGTCAACCGATATTCATAAAACCGTTTACGTAAAGAAACCACATTTTGCGGCTAACTGGGTGAAACGAGACCAACTAGCCACGAGTTCTGAAATCAAAATCCGAAACTCCATAATCGTAGAGCTTGAAAAGTAGTGTGAAATCAAGCTAACAATTACCGAATTCAGAACTCGGAGTCAACGTATATTCATAAAACCGTTTACGTAAAGAAACTACATTTCGCGGCTAACTAGGTGAAACGAGACCAACTAGCCACGAGTTCTGAAATCAAAATCCGAAATGCAAGGATCGTAGAGCTCGAAAATTAGTGTGAAATCAAGCCAAAAATCACCGAATTCAGAACTCGGAGTCAACGGATATTCATAAAACCGTTTACGTAAAGAAACCACATTTCGCGGCTAACTAGGTGAAACGAGACCAACTAGCCACAAGTTCTGAAATCAAAATCCGAAAACCCTGGATTGTAGAGCTCGAAAAGTAGTGTGAAATCAAGCTAAAAATCACCGAATTCAGAACTCGGAGTCAACCGATATTCATAAAACCGTTTACGTAAAGAAACCACATTTTGCGGCTAACTGGGTGAAACGAGACCAACTAGCCACGAGTTCTGAAATCAAAATCCGAAACTCCATAATCGTAGAGCTTGAAAAGTAGTGTGAAATCAAGCTAAAAATTACCGAATTCAGAACTCGGAGTCAACGGATATTCATAAAACCGTTTACGTAAAGAAACTACATTTCGCGGCTAACTAGGTGAAACGAGACCAACTAGCCACGAGTTCTGAAATCAAAATCCGAAACTCCATAATCGTAGAGCTTGAAAAGTAGTGTGAAATCAAGCTAAAAATTACCGAATTCAGAACTCGGAGTCAACGGATATTCATAAAACCGTTTACGTAAAGAAACTACATTTCGCGGCTAACTAGGTGAAACGAGACCAACTAGCCACGAGTTCTGAAATCAAAATCCGAAATGCAAGGATCGTAGAGCTCGAAAAGTAGTGTGAAATCAAGCCAAAAATCACCGAATTCAGAACTCGGAGTCAACGGATATTCATAAAACCGTTTACGTAAAGAAACCACATTTCGCGGCTAACTAGGTGAAACGAGACCAACTAGCCACGAGTTCTGAAATCAAAATCCGAAAACCCTGGATTGTAGAGCTCGAAAAGTAGTGTGAAATCAAGCTAAAAATCACCGAATTCAGAACTCGGAGTCAACCGATATTCATAAAACCGTTTACGTAAAGAAACCACATTTTGCGGCTAACTGGGTGAAACGAGACCAACTAGCCACGAGTTCTGAAATCAAAATCCGAAACTCCATAATCGTAGAGCTTGAAAAGTAGTGTGAAATCAAGCTTAAAATCACCGAATTCAGAACTCGGAGTCAACGGATATTCATAAAACCGTTTACGTAAAGAAACCACATTTTGCGGCTAACTGGGTGAAACGAGACCAACTAGCCACGAGTTCTGAAATCAAAATCCGAAACTCCATAATCGTAGAGCTTGAAAAGTAGTGTGAAATCAAGCTAAAAATCACCGAATTCAGAACTCGGAGTCAACGGATATTCAAAAAACCGTTAACGTAAAGAAACCACATTTCGCGGCTAACTAGGTGAAACGAAAACAACTAGCCACGAGTTCTGAAATCGAAATCCGAAACTCCATAATCGTAGAGCTTGAAAAGTAGTGTGAAATCAAGCTAAAAATTACCGAATTCAGAACTCGGAGTCAACGGATATTCATAAAACCGTTTACGTAAAGAAACCACATTTCGCGGCTAACTAGGTGAAACAAGACCAACTAGCCACGAGTTCTGAAATAAAAATCCGAAACTCCAGGATCGTAGAGCTCGAAAAGTAGTGTGAAATAAAGCTAAAAATCACCGAATTCAGAACTCGGAGTCAACGGATATTCATAAAACCGTTTACGTAAAGAAACCACATTTCACGGCTAAATAGGTGAAACGAGACCTACTAGCCACGAGTTCTGAAATCGAAATCCGAAAACCCACGATTGTGGAGCTCGAAAAGTAGTGTGTAATCAAGCTAAAAATCACCGAATTCAGAACTCGGAGTCAACGGATATTCATAAAACCGTTTACGTAAAGAAACCACATTTCGCGGCTAAATAGGTGAAACGAGACCTACTAGCCACGAGTTCTGAAATCAAAATCCGAAAAGCCAAGATTGTAGAGCTCAAAAAGTAGTGTGAAATCAAGCTAAAAATCACCGAATTTAGAACTCGGAGTCAACGGATATTCATAAAACCGTTTACGTAAAGAAACCACATTTCGCGGCTAACTAGGTGAAACGAGACCAACTAGCCACGAGTTCTGAAATCGAAATCCGAAAAGCCAGGATTGTAGAGCTCGAAAAATAGTGTGAAATCAAGCTAAAAATCACCGAATTCAGAACTCGGAGTCAACCGATATTCATAAAACCGTTTACGTAAAGAAACCACATTTTGCGGCTAACTGGGTGAAATGAGACCAACTAGCCACGAGTTCTAAAATCAAAATCCGAAACTCCATAATCGTAGAGCTTGAAAAGTAGTGTGAAATCAAACTAAAAATTACCGAATTCAGAACTCGGAGTCAACGGATATTCATAAAACCGTTTACGTAAAGAAACTACATTTCGCGGCTAACTAGGTGAAACGAGACCAACTAGCCACGAGTTCTGAAATCAAAATCCGAAATGCAAGGATCGTAGAGCTCGAAAATTAGTGTGAAATCAAGCCAAAAATCACCGAATTCAGAACTCGGAGTCAACGGATATTCATAAAAACGTTTACGTAAAGAAACCACATTTCGCGGTTAACTAGGTGAAACGAGACCTACTAGCCACGAGTTCTGAAATCGAAATCCGAAAAGCCAGGATTGTAGAGCTCGAAAAGTAGTGTGAAATCAAGCTAAAAATCACCGAATTCAGAACTCGGAGTCAACGGATATTCATAAAACCGTTTACGTAAAGAAACCACATTTCGCGGCTAACTAGGTAAAACGAGACCAACTAGCCACGAGTTCTGAAATCGAAATCCGAAAAGCCAGGATTGTAGAGCTCGAAAAGTAGTGTGAAATCAAGCTAAAAATCACCGAATTCAGAACTCGGAGTCAACCGATATTCATAAAACCGTTTACGTAAAGAAACTACATTTCGCGGCTAACTAGGTGAAACGAGACCAACTAGCCACGAGTTCTGAAATCAAAATCCGAAATGCCAGGATCGTAGAGCTCGAAAAGTAGTGTTAAATAAAGCTAAAAATCACCGAATTCAGAACTCGGAGTCAACGGATATTCATAAAACCGTTTACGTAAAGAAATCAAATTTCGCGGCTAACTAGGTGAAACGAGACCTACTAGCCACGAGTTCTGAAATCGAAATCCAAAAACCCAGGATTGTAGAGCTCGAAAAGTAGTGTGAAATCAAGCTAAAAATCACCGAATTCAGAACTCGGAGTCAACGGATATTCATGAAACCGTTTACGTAAAGAAACCACATTTCGCGGCTAACTAGGTGAAACGAGACCAACTAGCCACGAGTTCTGAAATCGAAATCCGAAAACCCAGGATTGTAGAGCTCGAAAAGTAGTGTGAAATCAAGCTAAAAATCACCGAATTCAGAACTCGGAGTCAACGGACATTCATAAAACCGTTTACGTAAAGAAACCACATTTCGCGGCTAACTAGGTGAAACGAGACCAACTAGCCACGAGTTCTGAAATCAAAATCCGAAATGCAAGGATCGTAGAGCTCGAAAATTAGTGTGAAATCAAGCTAAAAATCACCGAATTCAGAACTCGGAGTCAACAGATATTCATAAAACCGTTTACGTAAAGAAACCACATTTCGCGGTTAACTAGGTGAAATGAGACCTACTAGCCACGAGTTCTGAAATCGAAATCCGAAAATCCAGGATTGTAGAGCTCGAAAAGTAGTGTGAAATCAAGTTAACAATCACCGAATTCAGAACTCGGAGTCAACGGATATTCATAAAACCGTTTACGTAAAGAAACCACATTTCGCGGCTAACTAGGTGAAACGAGACCAACTAGCCACGAGTTCTGAAATCGAAATCCGAAAAGCCAGGATTGTAGAGCTCGAAAAGTAGTGTGAAATCAAGCTAAAAATCACCGAATTCAGAACTCGGAGTCAACCGATATTCATAAAACCGTTTACGTAAAGAAACCACATTTTGCGGCTAACTGGGTGAAACGAGACCAACTAGCCACGACTTCTGAAATCAAAATCCGAAACTCCATAATCGTAGAGCTTGAAAAGTAGTGTGAAATCAAGCTAAAAATTACCGAATTCAGAACTCGGAGTCAACGGATATTCATAAAACCGTTTACGTAAAGAAACTACATTTCGCGGCTAACTAGGTGAAACGAGACCAACTAGCCACGAGTTCTGAAATCAAAATCCGAAATGCCAGGATCGTAGAGCTCGAAAAGTAGTGTTAAATAAAGCTAAAAATCACCGAATTCAGAACTCGGAGTCAACGGATATTCATAAAACCGTTTACGTAAAGAAATCAAATTTCGCGGCTAACTAGGTGAAACGAGACCTACTAGCCACGAGTTCTGAAATCGAAATCCAAAAACCCAGGATTGTAGAGCTCAAAAAGTAGTGTGAAATCAAGCTAAAAATCACCGAATTCAGAACTCGGAGTCAACGGATATTCATGAAACCGTTTACGTAAAGAAACCACATTTCGCGGCTAACTAGGTGAAACGAGACCAACTAGCCACGAGTTCTGAAATCGAAATCCGAAAACCCAGGATTGTAGAGCTCGAAAAGTAGTGTGAAATCAAGCTAAAAATCACCGAATTCAGAACTCGGAGTCAACGGACATTCATAAAACCGTTTACGTAAAGAAACCACATTTCGCGGCTAACTAGGTGAAACGAGACCAACTAGCCACGAGTTCTGAAATCGAAATCCGAAAACCCAGGATTGTAGAGCTCGAAAAGTAGTGTTAAATAAAGTTAAAAATCACCGAATTCAGAACTCGGAGTCAACGGATATTCATAAAACCGTTTACGTAAAGAAACCAAATTTCGTGGCTAACTAGGTGAAACGAGACCTACTAGCCACGAGTTCTGAAATCGAAATCCGAAAACCCAGGATTGTAGAGCTCGAAAAGTAGTGTGAAATCAAGCTAAAAATCACCGAATTCAGAACTCGGAGTCAACGGATATTCATAAAACCGTTTACGTAAAGAAACCACATTTCGCGGCTAACTAGGTGAAACGAGACCAACTAGCCACGAGTTCTGAAATCGAAATCCGAAACTCCATAATCGTAGAGCTTGAAAAGTAGTGTGAAATCAAGCTAAAAATTACCGAATTCAGAACTCGGAGTCAACGGATATTCATAAAACCGTTTACGTAAAGAAACCAAATTTCGTGGCTAACTAGGTGAAACGAGACCAACTAGCCACGAGTTCTGAAATAAAAATCCGAAATGCCAGGATCGTAGAGCTCGAAAAGTAGTGTGAAATAAAGCTAAAAATCACCGAATTCAGAACTCGTAGTCAACGGATATTCATAAAACCGTTTACGTAAAGAAACCACATTTCGCGGCTAACTAGGTGAAACGAGACCTACTAGCCACGAGTTCTGAAATCGAAATCCGAAATGCCAGGATCGTAGAGCTCGAAAAGTAGTGTTAAATAAAGCTAAAAATCACCGAATTCAGAACTCGGAGTCAATGGATATTCATAAAACCGTTTACGTAAAGAAACCAAATTTCGTGGCTAACTAGGTGAAACGAGACCTACTAGCCATGAGTTCTGAAATCGAAATCCGAAAACCCAGGATTGTAGAGCTCGAAAAGTAGTGTGAAATCAAGCTAAAAATCACCGAATTCAGAACTCGGAGTCCACGGACATTCATAAAACCGTTTACGTAAAGAAACCACATTTCGCGGCTAACTAGGTGAAACGAGACCAACTAGCCACGAGTTCTGAAATCAAAATCCGAAATGCAAGGATCGTAGAGCTCGAAAATTAGTGTGAAATCAAGCTAAAAATCACCGAATTCAGAACTCGGAGTCAACGGATATTCATAAAACCGTTTACGTAAAGAAACCACATTTCGCGGCTAACTAGGTGAAACGAGACCTACTAGCCACGAGTTCTGAAATCGAAATCCGAAAATCCAGGATTGTAGAGCTCGAAAAGTAGTGTGAAATCAAGTTAAAAATCACCGAATTCAGAACTCGGAGTCAATGGATATTCATAAAACCGTTTACGTAAAGAAACCACATTTCGCGGCTAACTAGGTGAAACGAGACCAACTAGCCACGAGTTCTGAAATCAAAATCCGAAATGCAAGGATCGTAGAGCTCGAAAATTAGTGTGAAATCAAGCTAAAAATCACCGAATTCAGAACTCGGAGTCAACGGATATTCATAAAACCGTTTACGTAAAGAAACCACATTTCGCGGCTAACTAGGTGAAACGAGACCTACTAGCCACGAGTTCTGAAATCGAAATCCGAAAATCCAGGATTGTAGAGCTCGAAAAGTAGTGTGAAATCAAGTTAAAAATCACCGAATTCAGAACTCGGAGTCAATGGATATTCATAAAACCGTTTACGTAAAGAAACCACATTTCGCGGCTAACTAGGTGAAACGAGACCAACTAGCCACGAGTTCTGAAATCGAAATCCGAAAAGCCAGGATTGTAGAGCTCGAAAAGTAGTGTGAAATCAAGCTAAAAATCACCGAATTCAGAACTCGGAGTCAACGGATATTCATAAAACCGTTTACGTAAAGAAACCACATTTCGCGGCTAACTTGGTGAAACGAGACCAACTAGCCACGAGTTCTGAAATCGAAATCCGAAACTCCATAATCGTAGAGCTTGAAAAGTAGTGTGAAATCAAGCTAAAAATTACCGAATTCAGAACTCGGAGTCAACGGATATTCATAAAACCGTTTACGTAAAGAAACCACATTTCGCGGCTAACTAGGTGAAACGAGACCTACTAGCCACGAGTTCTGAAATCAAAATCCGAAAATCCAGGATTGTAGAGTTCGAAAAGTAGTGTGAAATCAAGCTAAAAATCACCGAATTCAGAACTCGGAGACAACGGATATTCATAAAACCGTTTACGTAAAGAAACCACATTTCGCGGCTAACTAGGTGAAACGAGACCAACTAGCCACGAGTTCTGAAATCAAAATCCGAAACTCCATAATCGTAGAGCTTGAAAACTAGTTTGAAATCAAGCTAAAAATTACCGAATTCAGAACTCGGAGTCAACGGATATTCATAAAACCGTTTACGTAAAGAAACCACATTTCGCGGCTAACTAGGTGAAACGAGACCAACTAGCCACGAGTTCTGAAATCGAAATCCGAAAACCCAGGATTGTAGAGCTCGAAAAGTAGTGTGAAATCAAGCTAAAAATCACCGAATTCAGAACTCGGAGTCAACGGACATTCATAAAACCGTTTACGTAAGGAAACCACATTTCGCGGCTAACTAGGTTAAACGAGACCAACTAGCCACGAGTTCTGAAATCAAAATCCGAAATGCCAGGATCGTAGAGCTCGAAAAGTAGTGTGAAATAAAGCTAAAAATCACCGAATTCAGAACTCGGAGTCAACGGATATTCATAAAACCGTTTACGTAAAGAAACCACATTTCGCGGCTAACTAGGTGAAACGAGACCTACTAGCCACGAGTTCTGAAATCGAAATCCAAAAACCCAGGATTGTAGAGCTCGAAAAGTAGTGTGAAATCAAGCTAAAAATCAGCGAATTCAGAACTCGGAGTCAATGGATAGTCATAAAACCGTTTACGTAAAGAAACCACATTTCGCGGCAAACTAGGTGAAACGAGACCTACTAGCCACGAGTTCTGAAATCGAAATCCGAAAACCCAGGATTGTAGAGCTTGAAAAGTTGTGTGAAATCAAGCTAAAAATCACCGAATTCAGAACTCGGAGTCAACGGATATTCATGAAACCGTTTACGTAAAGAAACCACATTTCGCGGCTAACTAGGTGAAACGAGACCAACTAGCCACGAGTTCTGAAATCGAAATCCGAAAAACCAGGATTGTAGAGCTCGAAAAGTAGTGTGAAATCAAGCTAAAAATCACCGAATTCAGAACTCGGAGTCAACGGACATTCATAAAACCGTTTACGTAAAGAAACCACATTTCGCGGCTAACTAGGTGAAATGAGACCAACTAGCCACGAGTTCTGAAATCAAAATCCGAAATGCAAGGATCGTAGAGCTCGAAAATTAGTGTGAAATCAAGCTAAAAATCACCGAATTCAGAACTCGGAGTCAACGGATATTCATAAAACCGTTTACGTAAAGAAACCACATTTCGCGGTTAACTAGGTGAAATGAGACCTACTAGCCACGAGTTCTGAAATCGAAATCCGAAAATCCAGGATTGTAGAGCTCGAAAAGTAGTGTGAAATCAAGTTAACAATCACCGAATTCAGAACTCGGAGTCAATGGATATTCATAAAACCGTTTACGTAAAGAAACCACATTTCGCGGCTAAATAGTTGAAACGAGACCTACTAGCCACGAGTTTTGAAATCGAAATCCGAAAATCCAGGATTGTAGAGCTCGAAAAGTAGTGTGAAATCAAGCTAAAAATCACCGAATTCAGAACTCGGAGTCAACGGATATTCATAAAACCGTTTACGTAAAGAAACCACATTTCGCGGCTAACTAGGTGAAACGAGACAAACTAGCCACGAGTTCTGAAATCGAAATCCGAAACTCCATAATCGTAGAGTTTGAAAAGTAGTGTGAAATCAAGCTAAAAATTACCGAATTCAGAACTCGGAGTCAACGGATATTCATAAAACCGTTTACATAAAGAAACCACATTTCGCGGCTAACTAGGTGAAACGAGACCAACTAGCCACGAGTTCTGAAATAAAAATCCGAAATGCCAGGATCGTAGAGCTCGAAAAGTAGTGTGAAATAAAGCTAAAAATCACCGAATTCAGAACTCGGAGTCAACGGATATTCATAAAACCGTTTACGTAAAGAAACCACATTTCGCGGCTAACTAGGTGAAACGAGACCTACTAGCCACGAGTTCTGAAATCGAAATCCGAAATGCCAGGATCGTAGAGCTCGAAAAGTAGTGTTAAATAAAGCTAAAAATCACCGAATTCAGAACTCGGAGTCAATGGATATTCATAAAACCGTTTACGTAAAGAAACCAAATTTCGTGGCTAACTAGGTGAAACGAGACCTACTAGCCACGAGTTCTGAAATCGAAATCCGAAAACCCAGGATTGTAGAGCTCGAAAAATAGTGTGAAATCAAGCTAAAAATCACCGAATTCAGAACTCGGAGTCAACGGATATTCATAAAACCGTTTACGTAAAGAAACCACATTTCGCGGCAAACTAGGTGAAACGAGACCTACTAGCCATGAGTTCTGAAATCAAAATCCGAAAACCCAGGATTGTAGAGCTCGAAAAGTAGTGTGAAATCAAGCTAAAAATCACCGAATTCAGAACTCGGAGTCAACGGACATTCATAAAACCGTTTACGTAAAGAAACCACATTTCGCGGCTAACTAGGTGAAACGAGACCAACTAGCCACGAGTTCTGAAATCAAAATCCGAAATACAAGGATCGTAGAGCTCGAAAATTAGTGTGAAATCAAGCTAAAAATCACCGAATTCAGAACTCGGAGTCAACGGATATTCATAAAACCGTTTACGTAAAGAAACCACATTTCGCGGCTAACTAGGTGAAACGAGACCTACTAGCCACGAGTTCTGAAATCGAAATCCGAAAATCCAGGATTGTAGAGCTCGAAAAGTAGTGTGAAATCAAGTTAAAAATCACCGAATTCAGAACTCGGAGTCAATGGATATTCATAAAACCGTTTACGTAAAGAAACCACATTTCGCGGCTAACTAGGTGAAACGAGACCAACTAGCCACGAGTTCTGAAATCAAAATCCGAAACTCCATAATCGTAGAGCTTGAAAATTAGTTTGAAATCAAGCTAAAAATTACCGAATTCAGAACTCGGAGTCAACGGATATTCATAAAACCGTTTACGTAAAGAAACCACATTTCGCGGCTAACTAGGTGAAACGAGACCAACTAGCCACGAGTTCTGAAATCGAAATCCGAAAACCCAGGATTGTAGAGCTCGAAAAGTAGTGTGAAATCAAGCTAAAAATCACCGAATTCAGAACTCGGAGTCAACGGACATTCATAAAACCGTTTACGTAAAGAAACCACATTTCGCGGCTAACTAGGTGAAACGAGACCAACTAGCCACGAGTTCTGAAATCAAAATCCGAAATGCCAGGATCGTAGAGCTCAAAAAGTAGTGTGAAATAATGCTAAAAATCACCGAATTCAGAACTCGGAGTCAACGGATATTCATAAAACCGTTTACGTAAAGAAACCACATTTCGCGGCTAACTAGGTGAAACGAGACCTACTAGCCACGAGTTCTGAAATCGAAATCCGAAAACCCAGGATTGTAGAGCTCGAAAAGTAGTGTGAAATCAAGCTAAAAATCACCGAATTCAGAACTCGGAGTCAACGGATAGTCATAAAACCGTTTACGTAAAGAAACCACATTTCGCGGCAAACTAGGTGAAACGAGACCTACTAGCCACGAGTTCTGAAATCGAAATCCGAAAACCCAGGATTGTAGAGCTTGAAAAGTTGTGTGAAATCAAGCTAAAAATCACCGAATTCAGAACTCGGAGTCAACGGATATTCATGAAACCGTTTACGTAAAGAAACCACATTTCGCGGCTAACTAGGTGAAACGAGACCAACTAGCCACGAGTTCTGAAATCGAAATCCGAAAACCCAGGATTGTAGAGCTCGAAAAGTAGTGTGAAATCAAGCTAAAAATCACCGAATTCAGAACTCGGAGTCAACGGACATTCATAAAACCGTTTACGTAAAGAAACCACATTTCGCGGCTAACTAGGTGAAACGAGACCAACTAGCCACGAGTTCTGAAATCAAAATCCGAAATGCCAGGATCGTAGAGCTCAAAAAGTAGTGTGAAATAATGCTAAAAATCACCGAATTCAGAACTCGGAGTCAACGGATATTCATAAAACCGTTTACGTAAAGAAACCACATTTCGCGGCTAACTAGGTGAAACGAGACCTACTAGCCACGAGTTCTGAAATCGAAATCCGAAAACCCAGGATTGTAGAGCTCGAAAAGTAGTGTGAAATCAAGCTAAAAATCACCGAATTCAGAACTCGGAGTCAACGGATAGTCATAAAACCGTTTACGTAAAGAAACCACATTTCGCGGCAAACTAGGTGAAACGAGACCTACTAGCCACGAGTTCTGAAATCGAAATCCGAAAACCCAGGATTGTAGAGCTTGAAAAGTTGTGTGAAATCAAGCTAAAAATCACCGAATTCAGAACTCGGAGTCAACGGATATTCATGAAACCGTTTACGTAAAGAAACCACATTTCGCGGCTAACTAGGTGAAACGAGACCAACTAGCCACGAGTTCTGAAATCGAAATCCGAAAACCCAGGATTGTAGAGCTCGAAAAGTAGTGTGAAATCAAGCTAAAAATCACCGAATTCAGAACTCGGAGTCAACGGACATTCATAAAACCGTTTACGTAAAGAAACCACATTTCGCGGCTAACTAGGTGAAACGAGACCAACTAGCCACGAGTTCTGAAATCAAAATCCGAAATGCAAGGATCGTAGAGCTCGAAAATTAGTGTGAAATCAAGCTAAAAATCACCGAATTCAGAACTCGGAGTCAACGGATATTCATAAAACCGTTTACGTAAAGAAACCACATTTCGCGGCTAACTAGGTGAAATGAGACCTACTAGCCACGAGTTCTGAAATCGAAATCTGAAAATCCAGGATTGTAGAGCTCGAAAAGTAGTGTGAAATCAAGTTAACAATCACCGAATTCAGAACTCGGAGTCAATGGATATTCATAAAACCGTTTACGTAAAGAAACCACATTTCGCGGCTAAATAGTTGAAACGAGACCTACTAGCCACGAGTTTTGAAATCGAAATCCAAAAATCCAGGATTGTAGAGCTCGAAAAGTAGTGTGAAATCAAGCTAAAAATCACCGAATTCAGAACTCGGAGTCAACGGATATTCATAAAACCGTTTACGTAAAGAAACCACATTTCGCGGCTAACTAGGTGAAACGAGACCAACTAGCCACGAGTTCTGAAATCGAAATCCAAAACTCGATAATCGTAGAGCTTGAAAAGTAGTGTGAAATCAAGCTAAAAATTACCGAATTCAGAACTCGGAGTCAACGGATATTCATAAAACCGTTTATGTAAAGAAACCACATTTCGCGGCTAACTAGGTGAAACGAGACCAACTAGCCACGAGTTCTGAAATAAAAATCCGAAATTCCAGGATCGTAGAGCTCGAAAAGTAGTGTGAAATAAAGCTAAAAATCACCGAATTCAGAACTCGGAGTCAACGGATATTCATAAAACCGTTTACGTAAAGAAACCACATTTCGCGGCTAACTAGGTGAAACGAGACCTTCTAGCCACGAGTTCTGAAATCGAAATCCGAAATGCCAGGATCGTAGAGCTCGAAAAGTAGTGTTAAATAAAGCTAAAAATCACCGAATTCAGAACTCGGAGTCAACGGATATTCATAAAACCGTTTACGTAAAGAAACCAAATTTCGTGGCTAACTAGGTGAAACGAGACCTACTAGCCACGAGTTCTGAAATCGAAATCCGAAAACCCAGGATTGTAGAGCTCGAAAAATAGTGTGAAATCAAGCTAAAAATCACCGAATTTAGAACTCGGAGTCAACGGATATTCATAAAACCGTTTACGTAAAGAAACCACATTTCGCGGCAAACTAGGTGAAACGAGACCTACTAGCCATGAGTTCTGAAATCGAAATCCGAAAACCCAAGATTGTAGAGCTCGAAAAGTAGTGTGAAATCAAGCTAAAAATCACCGAATTCAGAACTCGGAGTCAACGGACATTCATAAAACTTTTTACGTAAAGAAACCACATTTCGCGGCTAACTAGTTGAAACGAGACCAACTAGCCACGAGTTCTGAAATCAAAATCCGAAATGCAAGGATCGTAGAGCTCGAAAATTAGTGTGAAATCAAGCTAAAAATCACCGAATTCAGAACTCGGAGTCAACGGATATTCATAAAACCGTTTAAGTAAAGAAACCACATTTCGCGGCTAACTAGGTGAAACGAGACCTACTAGCCACGAGTTCTGAAATCGAAATCCGAAAATCCAGGATTGTAGAGCTCGAAAAGTAGTGTGAAATCAAGTTAAAAATCACCGAATTCAGAACTCGGAGTCAATGGATATTCATAAAACCGTTTACGTAAAGAAACCACATTTCGCGGCTAAATAGGTGAAACGAGACCTACTAGCCACGAGTTCTGAAATCAAAATCCGAAAATCCAGGATTGTAGAGCTCGAAAAGTAGTGTGAAATCAAGCTAAAAATCACCGAATTCAGAACTCGGAGTCAACGGATATTCATAAAACCGTTTACGTAAAGAAACCTCATTTCGCGGCTAACTAGGTGAAACGAGACCAACTAGCCACGAGTTCTGAAATCAAAATCCGAAACTCCATAATCGTAGAGCTTGAAAAGTAGTTTGAAATCAAGCTAAAAATTACCGAATTCAGAACTCGGAGTCAACGGATATTCATAAAACCATTTACGTAAAGAAACCACATTTCGCGGCTAACTAGGTGAAACGAGACCAACTAGCCACGAGTTCTGAAATCGAAATCCGAAAACCCAGGATTGTAGAGCTCGAAAAGTAGTGTGAAATCAAGCTAAAAATCACCGAATTCAGAACTCGGAGTCAACGGACATTCATAAAACCGTTTACGTAAAGAAACCACATTTCGCTGCTAACTAGGTGAATTGAGACCAACTAGCCACGAGTTCTGAAATCAAAATCCGAAATGCCAGGATCGTAGAGCTCGAAAAGTAGTGTGAAATAAAGCTAAAAATCACCGAATTCAGAACTCGGAGTCAACGGATATTCATAAAACCGTTTACGTAAAGAAACCACATTTCGCGGCTAACTAGGTGAAACGAGACCTACTAGCCACGAGTTCTGAAATCGAAATCCGAAAACCCAGGATTGTAGAGCTCGAAAAGTAGTGTGAAATCAAGCTAAAAATCACCGAATTCAGAACTCGGAGTCAACGGATAGTCATAAAACCGTTACGTAAAGAAACCACATTTCGCGGCAAACTAGGTGAAACGAGACCTACTAGCCACGAGTTCTGAAATCGAAATCCGAAAACCCAGGATTGTAGAGCTTGAAAAGTTGTGTGAAATCAAGCTAAAAATCACCGAATTCAGAACTCGGAGTCAACGGATATTCATAAAACCGTTTACGTAAAGAAACCACATTTCGCGGCTAACTAGGTGAAACGAGACCAACTAGCCACGAGTTCTGAAATCAAAATCCGAAATGCCAGGATCGTAGAGCTCGAAAAGTAGTGTGAAATAAAGCTAAAAATCACCAAATTCAGAACTCGGAGTCAATGGATATTCATAAAACCGTTTACGTAAAGAAACCACATTTCGCGGCTAACTAGGTGAAACGAGACCTACTAGCCACGAGTTCTGAAATCGAAATCCGAAAACCCAGGATTGTAGAGCTCGAAAAGTAGTGTGAAATCAAGCTAAAAATCACCGAATTCAGAACTCGGAGTCAACGGATAGTCATAAAACCGTTTACGTAAAGAAACCACATTTCGCGGCAAACTAGGTTAAACGAGACCTACTAGCCACGAGTTCTGAAATCGAAATCCGAAAACCCAGGATTGTAGAGCTTGAAAAGTTGTGTGAAATCAAGCTAAAAATCACCGAATTCAGAACTCGGAGTCAACGGATATTCATAAAACCGTTTACGTAAAGAAACCACATTTCGCGGCTAACTAGGTGAAACGAGACCAACTAGCCACGAGTTCTGAAATCAAAATCCGAAACTCCATAATCGTAGAGCTTGAAAAGTAGTGTGAAATCAAGCTAAAAATCACCGAATTCAGAACTTGGAGTCAACCGATATTCATAAAACCGTTTATGTAAAGAAACCACATTTCGCGGCTAACTAGGTGAAACGAGACCAACTAGCCACGAGTTCTGAAATCAAAATCCGAAATGGCAGGATCGTAGAGCTCGAAAAGTAGTGTGAAATCAAGCTAAAAATCACCGAATTCAGAACTCGGAGTCAACGGATATTCATAAAACCGTTTACGTAAAGAAACCACATTTCGCGGCAAACTAGGTGAAACGAGACCTACTAGCCACGAGTTCTGAAATCGAAATCCGAAAATCCAGGATTGTAGAGCTCAAAAAGTAGTGTGAAATCAAGCTAAAAATCACCGAATTCAGAACTCGGAGTCAACGGATATTCATAAAACCGTTTACGTAAAGAAACCACATTTCGCGGCTAACTAGGTGAAACGAGACCTACTAGCCACGAGTTCTGAAATCGAAATCCCAAAACCCAGGATCGTAGAGCTCAAAAAGTAGTGTGAAATCAAGCTAAAAATCACCGAATTCAGAACTCGGAGTCAACGGATATTCATAAAACCGTTTACGTAAAGAAACCAAATTTCGCGGCTAACTAGGTGAAACGAGACCTACTAGCCACGAGTTCTGAAATCGAAATCCGAAAATCCAGGATTGTAGAGCTCGAAAAGTAGTGTGAAATCAAGCTAAAAATCACCGAATTCAGAACTCGGAGTAAACGGATATTCATAAAACCATTTACGTAAAGAAACCACATTTTGCGGCTAACTAGGTGAAACGAGACCTACTAGCCACGAGTTCTGAAATCGAAATCCGAAAATCCAGCATTGTAGAGCTCGAAAAGTAGTGTGAAATCAAGCTAAAAATCACCGAATTCAGAACTCGGAGTCAACGGATATTCATAAAACCGTTTACGTAAAGAAACCACATTTCGCGGCTAACTAGGTGAAACGAGACCAACTGGCCACGAGTTCTGAAATCAAAATCCGAAACAGCAGGATCGTAGAGCTCAAAAATTAGTGTGAAGTCAAGCTAAAAATCACCGAATTCAGAACTCTGAGTCAACGGATATTCATAAAACCGTTTACGTAAAGAAATCACATTTCGCGGCTAACTAGGTGAAACGAGACCAACTAGCCACGAGTTCTGAAATCAAAATCCGAAACTCCATAATCGTAGAGCTTGAAAAGTAGTGTGAAATCAAGCCAAAAATCACCGAATTCAGAACTTGGAGTCAACCGATATTCATAAAACCGTTTATGTAAAGAAACCACATTTCGCGGCTAACTAGGTGAAACGAGACCAACTAGCCACGAGTTCTGAAATCAAAATCCGAAACTCCATAATCGTAGAGCTTGAAAAGTAGTGTGAAATCAAGCTAAAAATTACCGAATTCAGAACTCGGAGTCAACGGATATTCATAAAACCGTTTACGTAAAGAAACCACATTTCGCGGCTAACTAGGTGAAACGAGACCTACTAGCCACGAGTTCTGAAATCGAAATCCCAAAACCCAGGATTGTAGAACTCGAAAAGTACTGTGAAATCAAGCTAAAAATCACCGAATTCAGAACTCGGAGTCAACGGATATTCATAAAACCGTTTACGTAAAGAAACCACATTTCGCGGCAAACTAGGTGAAACGATACCTACTAGCCACGAGTTCTGAAATCGAAATCCGAAATAGCAGGATCGTAGAGCTCAAAAATTAGTGTGAAGTCAAGCTAAAAATCACCGAATTCAGAACTCTGAGTCAACGGATATTCATAAAACCGTTTACGTAAAGAAATCACATTTCGCGGCAAACTAGGTGAAACGAGACCAACTAGCCACGAGTTCTGAAATCAAAATCCGAAACTCCATAATCGTAGAGCTTGAAAAGTAGTGTGAAATCAAGCTAAAAATCACCGAATTCAGAACTTGGAGTCAACCGATATTCATAAAACCGTTTATGTAAAGAAACCACATTTCGCGGCTAACTAGGTGAAACGAGACCAACTAGCCACGAGTTCTGAAATCAAAATCCGAAACTCCATAATCGTAGAGCTTGAAAAGTAGTGTGAAATCAAGCTAAAAATTACCGAATTCAGAACTCGGAGTCAACGGATATTCATAAAACCGTTTACGTAAAGAAACCACATTTCGCGGCTAACTAGGTGAAACGAGACCTACTAGCCACGAGTTCTGAAATCGAAATCCCAAAACCCAGGATTGTAGAACTCGAAAAGTACTGTGAAATCAAGCTAAAAATCACCGAATTCAGAACTCGGAGTCAACGGATATTCATAAAACCGTTTACGTAAAGAAACCACATTTCGCGGCAAACTGGGTGAAACGAGACCTACTAGCCACGAGTTCTGAAATCGAAATCCGAAAACCCAGGATTGTAGAGCTCGAAAAGTAGTGTGAAATCAAGCTAAAAATCACCGAATTCAGAACTCGGAGTCAATGGATATTCATAAAACCGTTTACGTAAAGAAACCACATTTCGCGGCTAACTAGGTGAAACGAGACCAACTAGCCACGAGTTCTGAAATCAAAATCCGAAATGCCAGGATCGTAGAGCTCAAAAAGTAGTGTGAAATGAAGCTAAAAATCACCGAATTCAGAACTCGGAGTCAACGGATTTTCATAAAACCGTTTACGTAAAGAAACCACATTTCGCGGCTAACTAGGTGAAACGAGACCTACTAGCCACGAGTTCTGAAATCGAAATCCGAAAATCCAGGATTGTAGAGCTCGAAAAGTAGTGTGAAATCAAGCTAAAAATCACCGAATTCAGAACTCGGAGTCAACGGATATTCATAAAACCGTTTACGTAAAGAAACCACATTTCGCGGCTAACTAGGTGAAACGAGACCTACTAGCCACGAGTTCTGAAATCGAAATCCGAAAATCCAGCATTGTAGAGCTCGAAAAGTAGTGTCAAATCAAGCTAAAAATCACCGAATTCAGAACTCGGAGTCAACGGATATTCATAAAACCGTTTACGTAAAGAAACCACATTTCGCGGCAAACTAGGTGAAACGAGACCTACTAGCCACGAGTTCTGAAATCAAAATCCGAAATGCCAGGATCGTAGAGCTCAAAAAGTAGTGTGAAATCAAGCTAAAAATTACCGAATTCAGAACTCGGAGTCAACGGATATTCATAAAACCGTTTACGTAAATAAACCACATTTCGCGGCTAACTAGGTGAAACGAGACCTACTAGCCACGAGTTCTGAAATCGAAATCCGAAACACCAGGATTGTAGAGCTCGAAAAGTAGTGTGAAATCAAGCTAAAAATCACCGAATTCAGAACTCGGAGTCAACCGATATTCATAAAACCGTTTACGTAAAGAAACCACATTTCGCGGCTAACTAGGTGAAACGAGACCAACTAGCCACGAGTTCTGAAATCAAAATCCGAAACTCCATAATCGTAGAGCTTGAAAAGTAGTGTGAAATCAAGCTAAAAATTACCGAATTCAGAACTCGGAGTCAACGGATATTCATAAAACCGTTTACGTAAAGAAACCACATTTCGCGGCTAACTAGGTGAAACGAGACCAACTAGCCACGAGTTCTGAAATCAAAATCCGAAACTCCATCATCGTAGAGCTTGAAAAGTAGTGTGAAATCAAGCTAAAAATCACCGAATTCAGAACTCGGAGTCAACCGATATTCATAAAACCGTTTACGTAAAGAAACAACATTTCGCGGCTAACTAGGTGAAACGAGACCAACTAGCCACGAGTTCTGAAATCAAAATCCGAAACTCCATAATCGTAGAGCTTGAAAAGTAGTGTGAAATGAAGCCAAAAATTACCGAATTCAGAACTCGGAGTCAACGGATATTCATAAAACCGTTTACGTAAAGAAACCACATTTCGCGGCTAACTAGGTGAAACGAGACCAACTAGCCACGAGTTCTGAAATCAAAATCCGAAAACCCAGGATTGTAGAGCTCGAAAAGTAGTGTGAAATCAAGCTAAAAATCACCGAATTCAGAACTCGGAGTCAACGGATATTCATAAAACCGTTTACGTAAAGAAACCACATTTCGCGGCAAACTAGGTGAAACGAGACCTACTAGCCATGAGTTCTGAAATCGAAATCCGAAAACCCAGGATTGTAGAGCTCGAAAAGTAGTGTGAAATCAAGCGAAAAATCGCCGAATTCAGAACTCGGAGTCAACGGATATTCATAAAACCGTTTACGTAAAGAAACCACATTTCGCGGCTAACTAGGTGAAACGAGACCAACTAGCCACGAGTTCCGAAATCAAAATCCGAAATGCCAGGATCGTAGAGCTCGAAAAGTAGTGTGAAATCAAGCTAAAAATCGCCGAATTCAGAACTCGGAGTCAGCGGATATTCATAAAAACGTTTACGTAAAGAAACCACATTTCGCGGTTAACTAGGTGAAACGAGACCTACTAGCCATGAGTTCTGAAATCGAAATCCGAAAACCCAGGATTGTAGAGCTCGAAAAGTAGTGTGAAATCAAGCGAAAAATCGCCGAATTCAGAACTCGGAGTCAACGGATATTCATAAAACCGTTTACGTAAAGAAACCACATTTCGCGGCTAACTAGGTGAAACGAGACCAACTAGCCACGAGTTCCGAAATCAAAATCCGAAATGCCAGGATCGTAGAGCTCGAAAAGTAGTGTGAAATCAAGCTAAAAATCGCCGAATTCAGAACTCGGAGTCAACGGATATTCATAAAAACGTTTACGTAAAGAAACCACATTTCGCGGTTAACTAGGTGAAACGAGACCTACTAGCCATGAGTTCTGAAATCGAAATCCGAAAACCCAGGATTGTAGAGCTCGAAAAGTAGTGTGAAATCAAGCGAAAAATCGCCGAATTCAGAACTCGGAGTCAACGGATATTCATAAAACCGTTTACGTAAAGAAACCACATTTCGCGGCTAACTAGGTGTAACGAGACCAACTAGCCACGAGTTCCGAAATCAAAATCCGAAATGCCAGGATCGTAGAGCTCGAAAAGTAGTGTGAAATCAAGCGAAAAATCGCCGAATTCAGAACTCGGAGTCAACGGATATTCATAAAACCGTTTACGTAAAGAAACCACATTTCGCGGCTAACTAGGTGAAACGAGACCAACTAGCCACGAGTTCCGAAATCAAAATCCGAAATGCCAGGATCGTAGCGCTCGAAAAGTAGTGTGAAATCAAGCTAAAAATCGCCGAATTCAGAACTCGGAGTCAACGGATATTCATAAAAACGTTTACGTAAAGAAACCACATTTCGCGGTTAACTAGGTGAAACGAGACCTACTAGCCACGAGTTCTGAAATCGAAATCCGAAAATCCAGGATTGTAGAGCTCAAAAAGTAGTGTGAAATCAAGCTAAAAATCACAGAATTCAGAACTCGGAGTCAACGGATATTCATAAAACCGTTTACGTAAAGAAACCACATTTCGCGGCTAACTAGGTGAAACGAGACCAACTAGCCACGAGTTCTGAAATCAAAATCCGAAACACCAGGATCGTAGAGC
This sequence comes from Euonymus europaeus, assembly GCA_963580455.1. NCBI lineage: Eukaryota > Viridiplantae > Streptophyta > Magnoliopsida > Celastrales > Celastraceae > Euonymus > Euonymus europaeus. Next base: position 436,207 of record OY756972.1, read on the forward strand.
TCGAAGATTAGTGTGAAATCAAGCTAAAAATCACCGAATTCAGAACTTGGAGTCAACCGATATTCATAAAACCGTTTACGTAAAGAAACCACATTTCGCGGCTAACTAGGTGAAACGAGACCAACTAGCCACAAGTTCTGAAATCAAAATCCGAAATGGCAGGATCGTAGAGCTCGAAAAGTAGTGTGAAATCAAGCTAAAAATCACCGAATTCAGAACTCGGAGTCAACGGATATTCATAAAACCGTTTACGTAAAGAAACCACATTTCGCGGCAAACTAGGTGAAACGAGACCTACTAGCCACGAGTTCTGAAATCGAAATCCGAAAATCCAGGATTGTAGAGCTCAAAAAGTAGTGTGAAATCAAGCTAAAAATCACCGAATTCAGAACTCGGAGTCAACGGATATTCATAAAACCGTTTACGTAAAGAAACCACATTTCGCGGCTAACTAGGTGAAACGAGACCTACTAGCCACGAGTTCTGAAATCGAAATCCCAAAACCCAGGATCGTAGAGCTCAAAAAGTAGTGTGAAATCAAGCTAAAAATCACCGAATTCAGAACTCGGAGTCAACGGATATTCATAAAACCGTTTACGTAAAGAAACCACATTTCGCGGCTAACTAGGTGAAACGAGACCTACTAGCCACGAGTTCTGAAATCGAAATCCGAAAATCCAGGATTGTAGAGCTCGAAAAGTAGTGTGAAATCAAGCTAAAAATCACCGAATTCAGAACTCGGAGTCAACGGATATTCATAAAACCATTTACGTAAAGAAACCACATTTTGCGGCTAACTAGGTGAAACGAGACCTACTAGCCACGAGTTCTGAAATCGAAATCCGAAAATCCAGCATTGTAGAGCTCGAAAAGTAGTGTGAAATCAAGCTAAAAATCACCGAATTCAGAACTCGGAGTCAACGGATATTCATAAAACCGTTTACGTAAAGAAACCACATTTCGCGGCTAACTAGGTGAAACGAGACCAACTGGCCACGAGTTCTGAAATCAAAATCCGAAACAGCAGGATCGTAGAGCTCAAAAATTAGTGTGAAGTCAAGCTAAAAATCACCGAATTCAGAACTCTGAGTCAACGGATATTCATAAAACCGTTTACGTAAAGAAACCACATTTCGCGGCTAACTAGGTGAAACGAGACCAACTAGCCACGAGTTCTGAAATCAAAATCCGAAACTCCATAATCGTAGAGCTTGAAAAGTAGTGTGAAATCAAGCTAAAAATCACCGAATTCAGAACTTGGAGTCAACCGATATTCATAAAACCGTTTATGTAAAGAAACCACATTTCGCGGCTAACTAGGTGAAACGAGACCAACTAGCCACGAGTTCTGAAATCAAAATCCGAAACTCCATAATCGTAGAGCTTGAAAAGTAGTGTGAAATCAAGCTAAAAATTACCGAATTCAGAACTCGGATTCAACGGATATTCATAAAACCGTTTACGTAAAGAAACCACATTTCGCGGCTAACTAGGTGAAACGAGACCTACTAGCCACGAGTTCTGAAATCGAAATCCCAAAACCCAGGATTGTAGAACTCGAAAAGTACTGTGAAATCAAGCTAAAAATCACCGAATTCAGAACTCGGAGTCAACGGATATTCATAAAACCGTTTACGTAAAGAAACCACATTTCGCGGCAAACTAGGTGAAACGAGACCTACTAGCCACGAGTTCTGAAATCGAAATCCGAAAACCCAGGATTGTAGAGCTCGAAAAGTAGTGTGAAATCAAGCTAAAAATCACCGAATTCAGAACTCGGAGTCAATGGATATTCATAAAACCGTTTACGTAAAGAAACCACATTTCGCGGCTAACTAGTTTAAACGAGACCAACTAGCCACGAGTTCTGAAATCAAAATCCGAAATGCCAGGATCGTAGAGCTCAAAAAGTAGTGTGAAATCAAGCTAAAAATCCCCGAATTCAGAACTCGGAGTCAACGGATATTCATAAAACCGTTTACGTAAAGAAACCACATTTCGCGGCTAACTAGGTGAAACGAGACCTACTAGCCACGAGTTCTGAAATCGAAATCCGAAAATCCAGGATTGTAGAGCTCGAAAAGTAGTGTGAAATCAAGCTAAAAATCACCGAATTCAGAACTCGGAGTCAACGGATATTCATAAAACCGTTTACGTAAAGAAACCACATTTCGCGGCTAACTAGGTGAAACGAGACCTACTAGCCACGAGTTCTGAAATCAAAATCCGAAAATCCAGCATTGTAGAGCTCGAAAAGTAGTGTGAAATCAAGCTAAAAATCACCGAATTCAGAACTCGGAGTCAACGGATATTCATAAAACCGTTTACGTAAAGAAACCACATTTCGCGGCTAACTAGGTGAAACGAGACCAACTGGCCACGAGTTCTGAAATCAAAATCCGAAACACCAGGATCGTAGAGCTCGAAAATTAGTGTGAAGTCAAGCTAAAAATCACCGAATTCAGAACTCTGAGTCAACGGATATTCATAAAACCGTTTACGTAAAGAAACCACATTTCGCGGCTAACTAGGTGAAACGAGACCTACTAGCCACGAGTTCTGAAATCAAAATCCCAAAACCAGGATTGTAGAACTCGAAAAGTACTGTGAAATCAAGCTAAAAATCACCGAATTCAGAACTCGGAGTCAACGGATATTCATAAAACCGTTTACGTAAAGAAACCACATTTCGCGGCAAACTAGGTGAAACGAGACCTACTAGCCACGAGTTCTGAAATCAAAATCCAAAATGCCAGGATCGTAGAGCTCAAAAAGTAGTGTGAAATCAAGCTAAAAATTACCGAATTCAGAACTCGGAGTCAACGTATATTCATAAAACCGTTTACGTAAATAAACCACATTTCGCGGCTAACTAGGTGAAACGAGACCTACTAGCCACGAGTTCTGAAATCGAAATCCGAAACACCAGGATTGTAGAGCTCGAAAAGTAGTGTGAAATCAAGCTAAAAATCACCGAATTCAGAACTCGGAGTCAACCGATATTCATAAAACCGTTTACGTAAAGAAACCACATTTCGCGGCTAACTAGGTGAAACGAGACCAACTAGCCACGAGTTCTGAAATCAAAATCCGAAACTCCATAATCGTAGAGCTTGAAAAGTAGTGTGAAATCAAGCTAAAAATTACCGAATTCAGAACTCGGAGTCAACGGATATTCATAAAACCGTTTACGTAAAGAAACCACATTTCGCGGCTAACTAGGTGAAACGAGACCAACTAGCCACGAGTTCTGAAATCAAAATCCAAAACTCCATAATCGTAGAGCTTGAAAAGTAGTGTGAAATCAAGCTAAAAATCACCGAATTCAGAACTCGGAGTCAACCGATATTCATAAAACCGTTTACGTAAAGAAACAACATTTCGCGGCTAACTAGGTGAAACGAGACCAACTAGCCACGAGTTCTGAAATCAAAATCCGAAACTCCATAATCGTAGAGCTTGAAAAGTAGTGTGAAATGAAGCCAAAAATTACCGAATTCAGAACTCGGAGTCAACGGATATTCATAAAACCGTTTACGTAAAGAAACCACATTTCGCGGCTAACTAGGTGAAACGAGACCAACTAGCCACGAGTTCTGAAATCAAAATCCGAAAACCCAGGATTGTAGAGCTCGAAAAGTAGTGTGAAATCAAGCTAAAAATCACCGAATTCAGAACTCGGAGTCAACGGATATTCATAAAACCGTTTACGTAAAGAAACCACATTTCGCGTTAAACTAGGTGAAACGAGACCTACTAGCCATGAGTTCTGAAATCAAAATCCGAAAACCCAGGATTGTAGAGCTCGAGAAGTAGTGTGAAATCAAGCGAAAAATCGCCGAATTCAGAACTCGGAGTCAACGGATATTCATAAAACCGTTTACGTAAAGAAACCACATTTCGCGGCTAACTAGGTGAAACGAGACCAACTAGCCACGAGTTCTGAAATCAAAATCCGAAATGCCAGGATCGTAGAGCTCGAAAAGTAGTGTGAAATCAAGCTAAAAATCGCCGAATTCAGAACTCGGAGTCAACGGATATTCATAAAAACGTTTACGTAAAGAAACCACATTTCGTGGTTAACTAGGTGAAACGAGACCAACTAGCCACGAGTTCTGAAATCGAAATCCGAAAATCCAGGATTGTAGAGCTCAAAAAGTAGTGTGAAATCAAGCTAAAAATCACAGAATTCAGAACTCGGAGTCAACGGATATTCATAAAACCGTTTACGTAAAGAAACCACATTTCGCGGCTAACTAGGTGAAACGAGACCAACTGGCCACGAGTTCTGAAATCAAAATCCGAAACAGCAGGATCGTAGAGCTCAAAAATTAGTGTGAAGTCAAGCTAAAAATCACCGAATTCAGAACTTGGAGTCAACCGATATTCATAAAACCGTTTACGTAAAGAAACCACATTTCGCGGCTAACTAGGTGAAACGAGACCAACTAGCCACGAGTTCTGAAATTAAAATCCGAAACTCCATAATCGTAGAGCTTGAAAAGTAGTGTGAAATCAAGCTAAAAATTACCGAATTCAGAACTCGGAGTCAACGGATATTCATAAAACCGTTTACGTAAAGAAACCACATTTCGCGGCTAACTAGGTGAAACGAGACCAACTAGCCACGAGTTCTGAAATCAAAATCCGAAACTCCAGGATCGTAGAGCTCGAAAAGTAGTGTGAAATAAAGCTAAAAATCACCGAATTCAGAACTCGGAGTCAACGGATATTCATAAAACCGTTTACGTAAAGAAACCACATTTCGCGGCTAACTAGGTGAAACGAGACCTACTAGCCACGAGTTCTGAAATCGAAATACCAAAACCCAGGATTGTAGAACTCGAAAAGTAGTGTGAAATCAAGCTAAAAATCACCGAATTCAGAACTCGGAGTCAACGGATATTCATAAAACCGTTTACATAAAGAAACCACATTTCGCGGCAAACTAGGTGAAACGAGACCTACTAGCCACGAGTTCTGAAATCGAAATCCGAAAACCCAGGATTGTAGAGCTCGAAAAGTAGTGTGAAATCAAGCTATAAATCACCGAATTCAGAACTCAGAGTCAATGGATATTCATAAAACCGTTTACGTAAAGAAACCACATTTCGCGGCTAACTAGGTGAAACGAGACCAACTAGCCACGAGTTCTGAAATCAAAATCCGAAATGCCAGGATCGTAGAGCTCAAAAAGTAGTGTGAAATCAAGCTAAAAATCACCGAATTCAGAACTCGGAGTCAACGGATATTCATAAAACCGTTTACGTAAAGAAACCACATTTCGCGGCTAACTAGTTGAAACGAGACCTACTAGCCACGAGTTCTGAAATCGAAATCCGAAATTCCAGGATTGTAGAGCTCGAAAAGTAGTGTGAAATCAAGCTAAAAATCACCGAATTCAGAACTCGGAGTCAACGGATATTCATAAAACCGTTTACGTAAAGAAACCACATTTCGCGGCTAACTAGGTGAAATGAGACCTACTAGCCACGAGTTCTGAAATCGAAATCCGAAAATCCAGCATTGTAGAGCTCGAAAAGTAGTGTGAAATCAAGCTAAAAATCACCGAATTCAGAACTCGGAGTCAACGGATATTCATAAAACCGTTTACATAAAGAAACCACATTTCGCGGCTAACTAGGTGAAACGAGACCAACTGGCCACGAGTTCTGAAATCAAAATCCGAAACACCAGGTTCGTAGAGCTCGAAAATTAGTGTGAAGTCAAGCTAAAAATCACCGAATTCAGAACTCTGAGTCAACGGATATTCATAAAACCGTTTACGTAAATAAACCACATTTCGCGGCTAACTAGGTGAAACGAGACCAACTAGCCACGAGTTCTGAAATCAAAATCCGAAACTCCATAATCGTAGAGCTTGAAAAGTAGTGTGAAATCAAGCTAAAAATCACCGAATTCAGAACTCGGAGTCAACCGATATTCATAAAACCGTTTACGTAAAGAAACCACATTTCGCGGCTAACTAGGTGAAACGAGACCAACTGGCCACGAGTTCTGAAATCAAAATCCGAAACACCAGGATCGTAGAGCTCGAAAATTAGTGTGAAGTCAAGCTAAAAATCACCGAATTCAGAACTCTGAGTCAACGGATATTCATAAAACCGTTTACGTAAAGAAACCACATTTCGCGGCTAAATAGGTGAAACGAGACCAACTGGCCACGAGTTCTGAAATCAAAATCCGAAACACCAGGATCGTAGAGCTCGAAAATTAGTGTGAAGTCAAGCTAAAAATCACCGAATTCAGAACTCTGAGTCAACGGATATTCATAAAACCGTTTACGTAAAGAAACCACATTTCGCGGCTAACTAGGTGAAACGAGACCAACTAGCCACGAGTTCTGAAATCAAAATCCGAAAAACCAGGATTGTAGAGCTCGAAAAGTAGTGTGAAATCAAGCTAAAAATCACCGAATTCAGAACTCGGAGTCAACGGATATTCATAAAACCGTTTACGTAAAGAAACCACATTTCGCGGCTAACTAGGTGAAACGAGACCAACTAGCCACGAGTTCTGAAATCGAAATCCGAAAACCCAGGATTGTAGAGCTCGAAAAGTAGTGTGAAATCAAGCTAAAAATCACCGAATTCAGAACTCTGAGTCAACGGATATTCATAAAACCGTTTACGTAAAGAAACCACATTTCGCGGCTAACTAGGTGAAACGAGACCAACTGGCCACGAGTTCTGAAATCAAAATCCGAAACACCAGGATCGTAGAGCTCGAAAATTAGTGTGAAGTCAAGCTAAAAATCACCGAATTCAGAACTCTGAGTCAACGGATATTCATAAAACCGTTTACGTAAAGAAACCACATTTCGCGGCTAACTAGGTGAAACGAGACCAACTAGCCACGAGTTCTGAAATCAAAATCCGAAACTCCATAATCGTAGAGCTTGAAAAGTAGTGTGAAATCAAGCTAAAAATCACCGAATTCAGAACTCGGAGTCAACCGATATTCATAAAACCGTTTACGTAAAGAAACAACATTTCGCGGCTAACTAGGTGAAACGAGACCAACTAGCCACGAGTTCTGAAATCAAAATCCGAAACTCCATAATCGTAGAGCTTGAAAAGTAGTGTGAAATCAAGCTAAAAATTACCGAATTCAGAACTCGGAGTCAACGGATATTCATAAAACCGTTTACGTAAAGAAACCACATTTCGCGGCTAACTAGGTGAAACGAGACCAACTAGCCACGAGTTCTGAAATCAAAATCCGAAAACCCAGGATTGTAGAGCTCGAAAAGTAGTGTGAAATCAAGCTAAAAATCACCGAATTCAGAACTCGGAGTCAACGGATATTCATAAAACCGTTTACGTAAAGAAACCACATTTCGCGGCAAACTAGGCGAAACGAGACCTACTAGCCATGAGTTCTGAAATCGAAATCCGAAAACCCAGGATTGTAGAGCTCGAAAAGTAGTGTGAAATCAAGCTAAAAATCACCGAATTCAGAACTCGGAGTCAACGGATATTCATAAAACCGTTTACGTAAAGAAACCACATTTCGCGGCTAACTAGGTGAAACGAGACCAACTAGCCACGAGTTCTGAAATCAAAATCCGAAATGCCAGGATCGTAGAGCTCGAAAAGTAGTGTGAAATCAAGCTAAAAATCACCGAATTCAGAACTCGGAGTCAACGGATATTCATAAAAACGTTTACGTAAAGAAACCACATTTCGCGGTTAACTAGGTGAAACGAGACCTACTAGCCACGAGTTCTGAAATCGAAATCCGAAAATCCAGGATTGTAGAGCTCAAAAAGTAGTGTGAAATCAAGCTAAAAATCACAGAATTCAGAACTCGGAGTCAACGGATATTAATAAAACCGTTTACGTAAAGAAACCATATTTCGCGGCTAACTAGTTGAAACGAGACCAACTAGCCACGAGTTCTGAAATCAAAATCCGAAACACCATGATCGTAGAGCTCGAAGATTAGTGTGAAATCAAGCTAAAAATCACCGAATTCAGAACTTGGAGTCAACCGATATTCATAAAACCGTTTACGTAAAGAAACCACATTTCGCGGCTAACTAGGTGAAACGAGACCAACTAGCCACGAGTTCTGAAATCAAAATCCGAAACTCCATAATCGTAGAGCTTGAAAAGTAGTGTGAAATCAAGCTAAAAATTACCGAATTCAGAACTCGGAGTCAACGGATATTCATAAAACCGTTTACGTAAAGAAACCACATTTCGCGGCTAACTAGGTGAAACGAGACCAACTAGCCACGAGTTCTGAAATCAAAATCCGAAACTCCAGGATCGTAGAGCTCGAAAAGTAGTGTGAAATAAAGCTAAAAATCACCGAATTCAGAACTCGGAGTCAACGGATATTCATAAAACCGTTTACGTAAAGAAACCACATTTCGCGGCTAACTAGGTGAAACGAGACCTACTAGCCACGAGTTCTGAAATCGAAATCCCAAAACCCAGGATTGTAGAACTCGAAAAGTAGTGTGAAATCAAGCTAAAAATCACCGAATTCAGAACTCGGAGTCAACGGATATTCATAAAACCGTTTACGTAAAGAAACCACATTTCGCGGCAAACTAGGTGAAACGAGACCTACTAGCCACGAGTTCTGAAATCAAAATCCGAAAACCCAGGATTGTAGAGCTCGAAAAGTAGTGTGAAATCAAGCTAAAAATCACCGAATTCAGAACTCGGAGTCAACGGATATTCATAAAACCGTTTACGTAAAGAAACCACATTTCGCGGCTAACTAGGTGAAACGAGACCAACTAGCCACGAGTTCTGAAATCAAAATCCGAAATGCCAGGATCGTAGAGCTCAAAAAGTAGTGTGAAATCAAGCAAAAAATCACCGAATTCAGAACTCGGAGTCAACGGATATTCATAAAACCGTTTACGTAAAGAAAGCACATTTCGCGGCTAACTAGGTGAAACGAGACCAACTAGCCACGAGTTCTGAAATCAAAATCCGAAACACCAGGATTGTAGAGCTCGAAAATTAGTGTGAAATCAAGCTAAAAATCACCGAATTCAGAACTCGGAGTCAACGGATATTCATAAAACCGTTTACGTAAAGAAACCACATTTCGCGGCAAACTAGGTGAAACGAGACCAACTGGCCACGAGTTCTGAAATCAAAATCCGAAACACCAGGATCGTAGAGCTCGAAAATTAGTGTGAAGTCAAGCTAAAAATCACCGAATTCAGAACTCTGAGTCAACGGATATTCATAAAACCGTTTACGTAAAGAAACCACATTTCGCGGCTAACTAGGTGAAACGAGACCAACTAGCCACGAGTTCTGAAATCAAAATCCAAAATGCCAGGATCGTAGAGCTCAAAAAGTAGTGTGAAATCAAGCTAAAAATCACCGAATTCAGAACTCGGAGTCAACGGATATTCATAAAACCGTTTACGTAAAGAAAGCACATTTCGCGGCTAACTAGGTGAAACGAGACCAACTAGCCACGAGTTCTGAAATCAAAATCCGAAAACCCAGGATTGTAGAGCTCGAAAAGTAGTGTGAAATCAAGCTAAAAATCACCGAATTCAGAACTCGGAGTCAACGGATATTCATAAAACCGTTTACGTAAAGAAACCACATTTCGCGGCAAACTAGGTGAAACGAGACCTACTAGCCACGAGTTCTGAAATCAAAATCCGAAAACCCAGGATTGTAGAGCTCGAAAAGTAGTGTGAAATCAAGCTAAAAATCACCGAATTCAGAACTCGGAGTCAACGGATATTCATAAAACCGTTTACGTAAAGAAACCACATTTTGCGGCTAACTAGGTGAAACGAGACCAACTAGCCACGAGTTCTGAAATCAAAATCCGAAATGCCAGGATCGTAGAGCTCAAAAAGTAGTGTGAAATCAAGCTAAAAATCACCGAATTCAGAACTCGGAGTCAACGGATATTCATAAACCGTTTACGTAAAGAAACCACATTTCGCGGCAAACTAGATGAAACGAGACCTACTAGCCACGAGTTCTGAAATCAAAATCCGAAAACCCAGGATTGTAGAGCTCGAAAAGTAGTGTGAAATGAAGCTAAAAATCACCGAATTCAGAACTCGGAGTCAACGGATATTCATAAAACCGTTTACGTAAAGAAACCACATTTCGCGGCTAACTAGGTGAAACGAGACCAACTAGCCACGAGTTCTGAAATCAAAATCCAAAATGCCAGGATCGTAGAGCTCAAAAAGTAGTGTGAAATCAAGCTAAAAATCACCGAATTCAGAACTCGGAGTCAACGGATATTCATAAAACCGTTTACGTAAAGAAAGCACATTTCGCGGCTAACTAGGTGAAACGAGACCAACTAGCCACGAGTTCTGAAATCAAAATCCGAAAACCCAGGATTGTAGAGCTCGAAAAGTAGTGTGAAATCAAGCTAAAAATCACCGAATTCAGAACTCGGAGTCAACGGATATTCATAAAACCGTTTACGTAAAGAAACCACATTTCGCGGCAAACTAGGTGAAACGAGACCTACTAGCCACGAGTTTTGAAATCAAAATCCGAAAACCCAGGATTGTAGAGCTCGAAAAGTAGTGTGAAATCAAGCTAAAAATCACCGAATTCAGAACTCGGAGTCAACGGATATTCATAAAACCGTTTACGTAAAGAAAGCACATTTCGCGGCTAACTAGGTGAAACGAGACCAACTAGCCACGAGTTCTGAAATCAAAATCCGAAACTCCATAATCGTAGAGCTTGAAAAGTAGTGTGAAATCAAGCTAAAAATCACCGAATTCAGAACTCGGAGTCAACCGATATTCATAAAACCGTTTACGTAAAGAAACCACATTTCGCGGCTAACTAGGTGAAACGAGACCAACTGGCCACGAGTTCTGAAATCAAAATCCGAAACACCAGGATCGTAGAGCTCGAAAATTAGTGTGAAGTCAAGCTAAAAATCACCGAATTCAGAACTCTGAGTCAACGGATATTCATAAAACCGTTTACGTAAAGAAACCACATTTCGCGGCTAAATAGGTGAAACGAGACCAACTGGCCAAGAGTTCTGAAATCAAAATCCGAAACACCAGGATCGTAGAGCTCGAAAATTAGTGTGAAGTCAAGCTAAAAATCACCGAATTCAGAACTCGGAGTCAACGGATATTCATAAAACCGTTTACGTAAAGAAACCACATTTCGCGGCTAACTAGGTGAAACGAGACCAACTAGCCACGAGTTCTGAAATCAAAATCCAAAATGCCAGGATCGTAGAGCTCAAAAAGTAGTGTGAAATCAAGCTAAAAATCACCGAATTCAGAACTCTGAGTCAACGGATATTCATAAAACCGTTTACGTAAAGAAACCACATTTCGCGGCTAACTAGGTGAAACGAGACCAACTAGCCACGAGTTCTGAAATCAAAATCCAAAATGCCAGGATCGTAGAGCTCAAAAAGTAGTGTGAAATCAAGCTAAAAATCACCGAATTCAGAACTCGGAGTCAACGGATATTCATAAAACCGTTTACGTAAAGAAAGCACATTTCGCGGCTAACTAGGTGAAACGAGACCAACTAGCCACGAGTTCTGAAATCAAAATCCGAAAACCCAGGATTGTAGAGCTCGAAAAGTAGTGTGAAATCAAGCTAAAAATCACCGAATTCAGAACTCGGAGTCAACGGATATTCATAAAACCGTTTACGTAAAGAAACCACATTTCGCGGCAAACTAGGTGAAACGAGACCTACTAGCCACGAGTTCTGAAATCAAAATCCGAAAACCCAGGATTGTAGAGCTCGAAAAGTAGTGTGAAATCAAGCTAAAAATCACCGAATTCAGAACTCGGAGTCAACGGATATTCATAAAACCGTTTACGTAAAGAAACCACATTTTGCGGCTAACTAGGTGAAACGAGACCAACTAGCCACGAGTTCTGAAATCAAAATCCGAAATGCCAGGATCGTAGAGCTCAAAAAGTAGTGTGAAATCAAGCTAAAAATCACCGAATTCAGAACTCGGAGTCAACGGATATTCATAAACCGTTTACGTAAAGAAACCACATTTCGCGGCAAACTAGATGAAACGAGACCTACTAGCCACGAGTTCTGAAATCAAAATCCGAAAACCCAGGATTGTAGAGCTCGAAAAGTAGTGTGAAATGAAGCTAAAAATCACCGAATTCAGAACTCGGAGTCAACGGATATTCATAAAACCGTTTACGTAAAGAAACCACATTTCGCGGCTAACTAGGTGAAACGAGACCAACTAGCCACGAGTTCTGAAATCAAAATCCAAAATGCCAGGATCGTAGAGCTCAAAAAGTAGTGTGAAATCAAGCTAAAAATCACCGAATTCAGAACTCGGAGTCAACGGATATTCATAAAACCGTTTACGTAAAGAAAGCACATTTCGCGGCTAACTAGGTGAAACGAGACCAACTAGCCACGAGTTCTGAAATCAAAATCCGAAAACCCAGGATTGTAGAGCTCGAAAAGTAGTGTGAAATCAAGCTAAAAATCACCGAATTCAGAACTCGGAGTCAACGGATATTCATAAAACCGTTTACGTAAAGAAACCACATTTCGCGGCAAACTAGGTGAAACGAGACCTACTAGCCACGAGTTTTGAAATCAAAATCCGAAAACCCAGGATTGTAGAGCTCGAAAAGTAGTGTGAAATCAAGCTAAAAATCACCGAATTCAGAACTCGGAGTCAACGGATATTCATAAAACCGTTTACGTAAAGAAAGCACATTTCGCGGCTAACTAGGTGAAACGAGACCAACTAGCCACGAGTTCTGAAATCAAAATCCGAAACTCCATAATCGTAGAGCTTGAAAAGTAGTGTGAAATCAAGCTAAAAATCACCGAATTCAGAACTCGGAGTCAACCGATATTCATAAAACCGTTTACGTAAAGAAACCACATTTCGCGGCTAACTAGGTGAAACGAGACCAACTGGCCACGAGTTCTGAAATCAAAATCCGAAACACCAGGATCGTAGAGCTCGAAAATTAGTGTGAAGTCAAGCTAAAAATCACCGAATTCAGAACTCTGAGTCAACGGATATTCATAAAACCGTTTACGTAAAGAAACCACATTTCGCGGCTAAATAGGTGAAACGAGACCAACTGGCCAAGAGTTCTGAAATCAAAATCCGAAACACCAGGATCGTAGAGCTCGAAAATTAGTGTGAAGTCAAGCTAAAAATCACCGAATTCAGAACTCTGAGTCAACGGATATTCATAAAACCGTTTACGTAAAGAAACCACATTTCGCGGCTAACTAGGTGAAACGAGACCAACTAGCCACGAGTTCTGAAATCAAAATCCGAAATGCCAGGATCGTAGAGCTCAAAAAGTAGTGTGAAATCAAGCTAAAAATCACCGAATTCAGAACTCGGAGTCAACGGATATTCATAAAACCGTTTACGTAAAGAAACCACATTTCGCGGCAAACTAGGTGAAACGAGACCAACTAGCCACGAGTTCTGAAATCAAAATCCGAAACTCCATAATAGTAGAGCTTGAAAAGTAGTGTGAAATCAAGCTAAAAATTACCGAATTCAGAACTCGGAGTCAACGGATATTCATAAAACCGTTTACGTAAAGAAACCACATTTCGCGGCTAACTAGGTGAAACGAGACCAACTAGCCACGAGTTCTGAAATCAAAATCCGAAACAGCAGGATCGTAGAGCTCGAAAAGTAGTGTGAAATAAAGCTAAAAATCACCGAATTCAGAACTCGGAGTCAACGGATATTCATAAAACCGTTTACGTAAAGAAACCACATTTCGCGGCTAACTAGGTGAAACGAGACCTACTAGCCACGAGTTCTGAAATCGAAATCCGAAAACCCAGGATTGTAGAGCTCGAAAAGTAGTGTCAAATCAAGCTAAAAATCACCGAATTCAGAACTCGGAGTCAACGGATATTCATAAAACCGTTTACGTAAAGAAACCACATTTCGCGACAAACTAGGTGAAACGAGACCTACTAGCCACGAGTTCTGAAATCGAAATCCGAAAATCCAGGATCGTAGAGCTCGAAAAGTAGTGTGAAATCAAGCTAAAAATCACCGAATTCAGAACTCGGAGTCAACGGATATTCATAAAACCGTTTACGTAAAGAAACCACATTTCGCGGCTAACTAGGTGAAACGAGACCTACTAGCCACGAGTTCTGAAATCGAAATCCGAAAATACAGCATTGTAGAGCTCGAAAAGTAGTGTGAAATCAAGCTAAAAATCACCGAATTCAGAACTCGGAGTCAACGGATATTCATAAAACCGTTTACGTAAAGAAACCACATTTCGCGGCTAACTAGGTGAAACGAGACCAACTAGCCACGAGTTCTGAAATCGAAATCCGAAATTCCAGGATTGTAGAGCTCGAAAAGTAGTGTGAAATCAAGCTAAAAATCACCGAATTCAGAACTCGGAGTCAACGGATATTCATAAAACCGTTTACGTAAAGAAACCACATTTCGCGGCTAACTAGGTGAAACGAGACCAACTAGCCACGAGTTCTGAAATCAAAATCCGAAACACCAGGATTGTAGAGCTCGAAAATTAGTGTGAAATCAAGCTAAAAATCACCGAATTCAGAACTCGGAGTCAACCGATATTCATAAAACCGTTTACATAAAGAAACCACATTTCGCGGCTAACTAGGTGAAACGAGACCAACTAGCCACGAGTTCTGAAATCAAAATCCGAAACTCCATAATAGTAGAGCTTGAAAAGTAGTGTGAAATCAAGATAAAAATTATCGAATTCAGAACTCGGAGTCAACGGATATTCATAAAACCGTTTACGTAAAGAAACCACATTTCGCGGCTAACTAGGTGAAACGAGACCAACTAGCCACGAGTTCTGAAATCAAAATCCGAAACACCAGGATTGTAGAGCTCGAAAATTAGTGTGAAATCAAGCTAAAAATCACCGAATTCAGAACTCGGAGTCAACCGATATTCATAAAACCGTTTACATAAAGAAACCACATTTCGCGGCTAACTAGGTGAAACGAGACCAACTAGCCACGAGTTCTGAAATCAAAATCCGAAACTCCATAATAGTAGAGCTTGAAAAGTAGTGTGAAATCAAGATAAAAATTATCGAATTCAGAACTCGGAGTCAACGGATATTCATAAAACCGTTTACGTAAAGAAACCACATTTCGCGGCTAACTAGGTGAAACGAGACCAACTAGCCTCGAGTTCTGAAATCAAAATCCGAAACACCAGGATCGTAGAGCTCGAAAAGTAGTGTGAAATAAAGCTAAAAATCACCGAATTCAGAACTCGGAGTCAACGGATATTCATAAAACCGTTTACGTAAAGAAACCACATTTCGCGGTGAACTAGGTGAAACGAGACCTACTAGCCACGAGTTCTGAAATCAAAATCTAAAACGCCAAGATTGTAGAGCTCGAAAAGTAGTATGAAATCAAGCTAAAAATCACCGAATTCAGAACTCGGAGTCAACGGATATTCATATAACTGTTTACGTAGAGAAACCACATTTCGCGGCTAACTAGGTGAAACGAGACCAACTAGCCACGAGTTCTGAAATCAAAATCCGAAGCACCAGGCTCGTAGAGCTCGAAAATTAGTGTGAAATCAAGCTAAAAATCACCGAATTCAGAACTCGGAGTCAACCGATATTTATAAAACCGTTTACGTAAAGAAACCACATTTCGCGGCTAACTATGTCAAACGAGACCAACTAGCCACGAGTTCTGAAATCAAAATCCGAAACTCCATAATCGTAGAGCTTGAAAAGTAGTGTGAAATCAAGCTAAAAATTACCGAATTCAGAACTCGGAGTCAACGGATATTTATAAAACCGTTTACGTAAAGAAACCACATTTCGCGGCTAAATAGGTGAAAAAAGACCTACTAGCCACGAGTTCTGAAATCAAAATCCGAAACTCCATAATCGTAGAGCTTGAAAAGTAGTGTGAAATCAAGCTAAAAATCACCGAATTCAGAACCCGGAGTCAACGGATATTCATAAAACCGTTTACGTAAAGAAACCACATTTCGCGGCTAACTAGGTGAAACGAGACCTACTAGCCACGAGTTCTGAAATCGAAATCCGAAAACTCAGGATTGTAGAGCTCGAAAAGTAGTGTGAAATCAAGCTAAAAATAACTGAATTCAGAACTCGGAGTCAACGGATATTCATAAAACCGTTTACGTAAAGAAACCACATTTCGCGGCTAACTAGGTGAAACGAGACCAACTAGCCACGAGTTCCGAAATCAAAATCCGAAACGTCAGGATCGTAGAGCTCAAAAAGTAGTGTGAAATCAAGCAAAAAATCACGGAATTTAGAACTCGGAGTCAACGGATATTCATAAAACCGTTTACGTAAAGAAACCACATTTCGCGGCTAACTAGGTGAAACGAGACCTACTAGCCACAAGTTCTGAAATCGAAATCCGAAAATCCAGGATTGTAGAGCTTGAAAAGTAGTGTGAAATCAAGCTAAAAATCACCGAATTCAGAACTCGGAGTCAACGGATATTCATAAAACCGTTTACGTAAAGAAACTACATTTCGCGGCTAACTAGGTGAAACGAGACCTACTAGCCACAAGTTCTGAAATCGAAATCCGAAAATCCAGGATTGTAGAGCTTGAAAAGTAGTGTAAAATCAAGCTAAAAATCACCGAATTCAGAACTCGGAGTCAACGGATATTCATAAAACCGTTTACGTAAAGAAACCACATTTCGCGGCTAAATAGGTGAAACGAGACCTACTAGACACGAGTTCTGAAATCGAAATCCGAAAATCCAGGATTGTAGAGCTTGAAAAGTAGTGTGAAATCAAGCTAAAAATCACCGAATTCAGAACTCGGAGTCAACGGATATTCATAAAACCGTTTACGTAAAGAAACCACATTTCGCGGCTAACTAGGTGAAACGAGACCTACTAGCCACGAGTTCTGAAATCGAAATCCGAAAATACAGGATTGTAGAGCTCGAAAAGTAGTGTGTAATCAAGCTAAAAATCACCGAATTCAGAACTCGGAGTCATCGGATATTCATAAAACCGTTTACGTAAAGAAACCACATTTCGCGGCTAAATAGGTGAAACGAGACCTACTAGCCACAAGCTCTGAAATCAAAATCCGAAAACCCTGGGTTGTAGAGGTCGAAAAGTAGTGTGAAATCAAGCTAAAAATCACCGAATTCAGAACTCGGAGTCAACGGATATTCATAAAACCGTTTACGTAAAGAAACTACATTTCGCGGCTAACTAGGTGAAACGAGACCTACTAGCCACAAGTTCTGAAATCGAAATCCGAAAATCCAGGATTGTAGAGCTTGAAAAGTAGTGTGAAATCAAGCTAAAAATCACCGAATTCAGAACTCGGAGTCAACGGATATTCATAAAACCGTTTACGTAAAGAAACCACATTTCGCGGCTAAATAGGTGAAACGAGACCTACTAGCCACGAGTTCTGAAATCGAAATCCGAAAATCCAGGATTGTAGAGCTTGAAAAGTAGTGTGAAATCAAGCTAAAAATCACCGAATTCAGAACTCGGAGTCAACGGATATTCATAAAACCGTTTACGTAAAGAAACCACATTTCGCGGCTAACTAGGTGAAACGAGACCTACTAGCCACGAGTTCTGAAATCGAAATCCGAAAATACAGGATTGTAGAGCTCGAAAAGTAGTGTGTAATCAAGCTAAAAATCACCGAATTCAGAACTCGGAGTCATCGGATATTCATAAAACCGTTTACGTAAAGAAACCACATTTCGCGGCTAAATAGGTGAAACGAGACCTACTAGCCACAAGCTCTGAAATCAAAATCCGAAAACCCTGGGTTGTAGAGGTCGAAAAGTAGTGTGAAATCAAGCTAAAAATCACCGAATTCAGAACTCGGAGTCAACCGATATTCATAAAACCGTTTACGTAAAGAAACCACATTTCGCGGCTAACTAGGTGAAACGAGACCAACTAGCCACGGGTTCTGAAATCAAAATCCGAAACTCCATAATCGTAGAGCTTGAAAAGTAGTGTGAAATCAAGCTAAAAATTACCGAATTCAGAACTCGGAGTCAACGGATATTCATAAAACCGTTTACGTAAAGATACCACATTTCGCGGCTAACTAGGTGAAACGAGACCAACTAGCCACGAGTTCTGAAATCAAAATCCGAAACGTCAGGATCGTAGAGCTCGAAAAGTAGTGTGAAATAAAGCAAAAAATCACGGAATTTAGAACTCGGAGTCAACGGATATTCATAAAACCGTTTACGTAAAGAAACCACATTTCGCGGCTAACTAGGTGAAACGAGACCTACTAGCCACGAATTCTGAAATCGAAATCCAAAAAGCCAGGATTGTAGAGCTCAAAAAGTAGTGTGAAATCGAGCTAAAAATCACCGAATTCAGAACTCGGAGTCAACGGATATTCATAAAACCGTTTACGTAAAGAAACCACATTTCGCGGCTAACTAGGTGAAACAAGACCTACTAGCCACGAGTTCTGAAATCGAAATCCGAAAACCCAGGATTGTAGAGCTCGAAAAGTAGTGTGAAATCAAGCTAAAAATCACCGAATTCAGAACTCGGAGTCAACGGATATTCATAAAACCGTTTACGTAAAGAAACCACATTTCGCGGCTAACTAGGTGAAACGAGACCAACTATCCACGAGTTCTGAAATCAAAATCCGAAACGCCAGGAACGTAGAGCTCGAAAAGTAGTGTGAAATCAAGCTAAAAATCACCGAATTCAGAACTCGGAGTCAACGGATATTCATAAAACCGTTTACGTAAAGAAACCACATTTCGCGGCTAACAAGGTGAAACGAGACCTACTAGCCACGAGTTCTGAAATCGAAATCCGAAAATCCAGGATTGTAGAGCTCGAAAAGTAGTGTGGAATCAAGCTAAAAATCACCGAATTCAGAACTCGGAGTCAACGGATATTCATAAAACCGTTTACGTAAAGAAACCACATTTCGCGGCTAACTAGTTGAAACGATACCTACTAGCCACGAGTTCTGAAATCGAAATCCGAAAATCCAGGATTGTAGAGCTCGAAAAGTAGTGTGAAATCAAGCTAAAAATCACCGAATTCAGAACTCGGAGTCAACGGATATTCATAAAACCGTTTACGTAAAGAAACCACATTTCGCGGCTAACTAGTTGAAACGATACCTACTAGCCACGAGTTCTGAAATCGAAATCCGAAAATCCAGGATTGTAGAGCTCGAAAAGTAGTGTGAAATCAAGCTAAAAATCACCGAATTCAGAACTCGGAGTCAACGGATATTCATAAAACCGTTTACGTAAAGAAACCACATTTCGCGGCTAACTAGGTGAAACGAGGCCTACTAGCCACGAGTTCTGAAATCGAAATCCGAAAACCCAGGATTGTAGAGCTCGAAAAGTAGTGTGAAATCAAGCTAAAAATCACCGAATTCAGAACTCGGAGTCAACGGATATTCATAAAACCGTTTACGTAAAGAAACCACATTTCGCGGCTAACTAGGTGAAACGAGACCAACTAGCCACGAGTTCTGAAATCAAAATCCAAAAACCCAGGATTGTAGAGCTCGAAAAGTAGTGTGAAATCAAGCTAAAAATCACCGAATTCAGAACTCGGAGTCAACGGATATTCATAAAACCGTTTACGTAAAGAAACCACATTTCGCGGCTAAATAGGTGAAAAAAGACCTACTAGCCACGAGTTCTGAAATCAAAATCCGAAACTCCATAATCGTAGAGCTTGAAAAGTAGTGTGAAATCAAGCTAAAAATTACCGAATTCAGAACTCGGAGTCAACGGATATTCATAAAACCGTTTACGTAAAGAAACCACATTTCGCGGCAAACTAGGTGAAGCGAGACCAACTAGCCACGAGTTCTTAAATCAAAATCAGAAATGCCAGGATCGTAGAGCTCGAAAAGCAGTGTGAAATCAAGCTAAAAATCACCGAATTCAGAACTCGGAGTCAACGGATATTCATAAAACCGTTTACGTAAAGAAACCACATTTCGCGGCTAAATAGGTGAAACGAGACCTACTAGCCACGAGTTCTGAAATCGAAATCCGAAAACCCAGGATTGTAGAGCTCGAAAAGTAGTGTGAAATCAAGCTAAAAATCACCGAATTCAGAACTCGGAGTCAACGGATATTCATAAAACCGTTTACGTAAAGAAACCACATTTCGCGGCTAACTAGGTGAAACGAGACCAACTAGCCACGAGTTCTGAAATCAAAATCCGAAACACCAGGAACGTAGAGCTCGAAAAGTATTGTGAAATCAAGCTAAAAATCACCGAATTCAGAACTCGGAGTCAACGGATATTCATAAAACCGTTTACGTAAAGAAACCACATTTCGCGGCTAACAAGGTGAAACGAGACCTACTAGCCACGAGTTCTGAAATCGAAATCCGAAAATCCAGGATTGTAGAGCTCGAAAAGTAGTGTGGAATCAAGCTAAAAATCACCGAATTCAGAACTCGGAGTCAACGGATATTCATAAAACCGTTTACGTAAAGAAACCACATTTCGCGGCTAACTAGTTGAAACGAGACCTACTAGCCACAAGTTCTGAAATCGAAATCCGAAAATCCAGGATTGTAGAGCTCGAAAAGTAGTGTGAAATCAAGCTAAAAATCACCGAATTCAGAACTCGGAGTCAACGGATATTCATAAAACCGTTTACGTAAAGAAACCACATTTCGCGGCTAACTAGGTGAAACGAGGCCTACTATCCACGAGTTCTGAAATCAAAATCCGAAAACCCAGGATTGTAGAGCTCGAAAAGTAGTGTGAAATCAAGCTAAAAATCACCGAATTCAGAACTCGGAGTCAACGGATATTCATAAAACCGTTTACGTAAAGAAACCACATTTCGCGGCTAACTAGGTGAAACGAGACCAACTAGCCACGAGTTCTGAAATCAAAATCCAAAAACCCAGGATTGTAGAGCTCAAAAAGTAGTGTGAAATCAAGCTAAAAATCACCCGAATTCAGAACTCGGAGTCAACGGATATTCATAAAACCGTTTACGTAAAGAAACCACATTTCGCGGCTAACAAGGTGAAACGAGACCTACTAGCCACGAGTTCTGAAATCAAAATCCGAAACACCAGGAACGTAGAGCTCGAAAAGTATTGTGAAATCAAGCTAAAAATCACCGAATTCAGAACTCGGAGTCAACGGATATTCATAAAACCGTTTACGTAAAGAAACCACATTTCGCGGCTAACAAGGTGAAACGAGACCTACTAGCCACGAGTTCTGAAATCGAAATCCGAAAATCCAGGATTGTAGAGCTCGAAAAGTTGTGTGGAATCAAGCTAAAAATCACCGAATTCAGAACTCGGAGTCAACGGATATTCATAAAACCGTTTACGTAAAGAAACCACATTTCGCGGCTAACAAGGTGAAACGAGACCTACTAGCCACGAGTTCTGAAATCGAAATCCGAAAATCCAGGATTGTAGAGCTCGAAAAGTAGTGTGGAATCAAGCTAAAAATCACCGAATTCAGAACTCGGAGTCAACGGATATTCATAAAACCGTTTACGTAAAGAAACCACATTTCGCGGCTAACTAGTTGAAACGAGACCTACTAGCCACAAGTTCTGAAATCGAAATCCGAAAATCCAGGATTGTAGAGCTCGAAAAGTAGTGTGAAATCAAGCTAAAAATCACCGAATTCAGAACTCGGAGTCAACGGATATTCATAAAACCGTTTACGTAAAGAAACCACATTTCGCGGCTAACAAGGTGAAACGAGACCTACTAGCCACGAGTTCTGAAATCGAAATCCGAAAATCCAGGATTGTAGAGCTCGAAAAGTAGTGTGGAATCAAGCTAAAAATCACCGAATTCAGAACACGGAGTCAACGGATATTCATAAAACCGTTTACGTAAAGAAACCACATTTCGCGGCTAACTAGTTGAAACGATACCTACTAGCCACGAGTTCTGAAATCGAAATCCGAAAATCCAGGATTGTAGAGCTCGAAAAGTAGTGTGAAATCAAGCTAAAAATCACCGAATTCAGAACTCGGAGTCAACGGATATTCATAAAACCGTTTACGTAAAGAAACCACATTTCGCGGCTAACTAGTTGAAACGATACCTACTAGCCACGAGTTCTGAAATCGAAATCCGAAAATCCAGGATTGTAGAGCTCGAAAAGTAGTGTGAAATCAAGCTAAAAATCACCGAATTCAGAACTCGGAGTCAACGGATATTCATAAAACCGTTTACGTAAAGAAACCACATTTCGCGGCTAACTAGGTGAAACGAGGCCTACTAGCCACGAGTTCTGAAATCGAAATCTGAAAACCCAGGATTGTAGAGCTCGAAAAGTAGTGTGAAATCAAGCTAAAAATCACCGAATTCAGAACTCGGAGTCAACGGATATTCATAAAACCGTTTACGTAAAGAAACCACATTTCGCGGCTAACTAGGTGAAACGAGACCAACTAGCCACGAGTTCTGAAATCAAAATCCAAAAACCCAGGATTGTAGAGCTCGAAAAGTAGTGTGAAATCAAGCTAAAAATCACCGAATTCAGAACTCGGAGTCAACGGATATTCATAAAACCGTTTACGTAAAGAAACCACATTTCGCGGCTAAATAGGTGAAAAAAGACCTACTAGCCACGAGTTCTGAAATCAAAATCCGAAACTCCATAATCGTAGAGCTTGAAAAGTAGTGTGAAATCAAGCTAAAAATTACCGAATTCAGAACTCGGAGTCAACGGATATTCATAAAACCGTTTACGTAAAGAAACCACATTTCGCGGCAAACTAGGTGAAGCGAGACCAACTAGCCACGAGTTCTTAAATCAAAATCAGAAATGCCAGGATCGTAGAGCTCGAAAAGCAGTGTGAAATCAAGCTAAAAATCACCGAATTCAGAACTCGGAGTCAACGGATATTCATAAAACCGTTTACGTAAAGAAACCACATTTCGCGGCTAAATAGGTGAAACGAGACCTACTAGCCACGAGTTCTGAAATCGAAATCCGAAAACCCAGGATTGTAGAGCTCGAAAAGTAGTGTGAAATCAAGCTAAAAATCACCGAATTCAGAACTCGGAGTCAACGGATATTCATAAAACCGTTTACGTAAAGAAACCACATTTCGCGGCTAACTAGGTGAAACGAGACCAACTAGCCACGAGTTCTGAAATCAAAATCCGAAACACCAGGAACGTAGAGCTCGAAAAGTATTGTGAAATCAAGCTAAAAATCACCGAATTCAGAACTCGGAGTCAACGGATATTCATAAAACCGTTTACGTAAAGAAACCACATTTCGCGGCTAACAAGGTGAAACGAGACCTACTAGCCACGAGTTCTGAAATCGAAATCCGAAAATCCAGGATTGTAGAGCTCGAAAAGTAGTGTGGAATCAAGCTAAAAATCACCGAATTCAGAACTCGGAGTCAACGGATATTCATAAAACCGTTTACGTAAAGAAACCACATTTCGCGGCTAACTAGTTGAAACGAGACCTACTAGCCACAAGTTCTGAAATCGAAATCCGAAAATCCAGGATTGTAGAGCTCGAAAAGTAGTGTGAAATCAAGCTAAAAATCACCGAATTCAGAACTCGGAGTCAACGGATATTCATAAAACCGTTTACGTAAAGAAACCACATTTCGCGGCTAACTAGGTGAAACGAGGCCTACTATCCACGAGTTCTGAAATCAAAATCCGAAAACCCAGGATTGTAGAGCTCGAAAAGTAGTGTGAAATCAAGCTAAAAATCACCGAATTCAGAACTCGGAGTCAACGGATATTCATAAAACCGTTTACGTAAAGAAACCACATTTCGCGGCTAACTAGGTGAAACGAGACCAACTAGCCACGAGTTCTGAAATCAAAATCCAAAAACCCAGGATTGTAGAGCTCAAAAAGTAGTGTGAAATCAAGCTAAAAATCACCCGAATTCAGAACTCGGAGTCAACGGATATTCATAAAACCGTTTACGTAAAGAAACCACATTTCGCGGCTAAATAGGTGAAACGAGAACTACTAGCCACGAGTTCTGAAATCGAAATCCGAAAACCCAGGATTGTAGAGCTCAAAAAGTAGTGTGAAATCAAGCTAAAAATCACCGAATTCAGAACTCGGAGTCAACGGATATTCATAAAACCGTTTACGTAAAGAAACCACATTTCGCGGCTAACTAGTTGAAACGAGACCTACTAGCCACAAGTTCTGAAATCGAAATCCGAAAATCCAGGATTGTAGAGCTCGAAAAGTAGTGTGAAATCAAGCTAAAAATTACCGAATTCAGAACTCGGAGTCAACGGATATTCTTAAAACCGTTTACGTAAAGAAACCACATTTCGCGGCTAACTAGGTGAAGCGAGACCAACTAGCCACGAGTTCTTAAATCAAAATCAGAAATTCCAGGATCGTAGAGCTCGAAAAGTAGTGTGAAATCAAGCTAAAAATCACCGAATTCGGAACTCGGAGTCAACGGATATTCATAAAACCGTTTACGTAAAGAAACCACATTTCGCGGCTAAATAGGTGAAACGAGACCTACTATCCACGAGTTCTGAAATCGAAATCCGAAAACCCAGGATTTTAGAGCTCGAAAAGTAGTGTGTAATCAAGCTAAAAATCACCGAATTCAGAACTCGGAGTCAACGGATATTCATAAAACCGTTTACGTAAAGAAACCACATTTCGCGGCTAAATAGGTGAAACGAGACCTACTAGCCACAAGTTCTGAAATCAAAATCTGAAACGCCAAGATTGTAGAGCTCGAAAAGTAGTATGAAATCAAGCTAAAAATCACCGAATTCAGAACTCGGAGTCAACGGATATTCATATAACTGTTTACGTAAAGAAACCACATTTCGCGGCTAACTAGGTGAAACGAGACCAACTAGCCACGAGTTCTGAAATCAAAATCCGAAGCACCAGGCTCGTAGAGCTCGAAAATTAGTGTGAAATCAAGCTAAAAATCACCGAATTCAGAACTCGGAGTCAACCGATATTTATAAAACCGTTTACGTAAAGAAACCACATTTCGCGGCTAACTAGGTCAAACGAGACCAACTAGCCACGAGTTCTGAAATCAAAATCCGAAACTCCATAATCGTAGAGCTTGAAAAGTAGTGTGAAATCAAGCTAAAAATTACCGAATTCAGAGCTCGGAGTCAACGGATATTCATAAAACCGTTTACGTAAAGAAACCACATTTCGTGGCTAACTAGGAGAAACGAGACCAACTAGCCACGAGTTCTGAAATCAAAATCCGAAACGCCAGGATCGTAGAGCTCGAACGTAGTGTGAAATAAAGTAAAAAATCACCGAATTCAGAACTCGGAGTCAACGGATATTCATAAAACCGTTTACGTAAAGGTACCACATTTCGCGGCTAACTAGGTGAAACGAGACCTACTAGCCACGAGTTCTGAAATCAAAATCCGAAAACCCAGGATTGTAGAGCTCGAAAAGTAGTGTGAAATCAAGCTAAAAATCACCGAATTCAGAACCCGGAGTCAACGGATATTCATAAAACAGTTTACGTAAAGGTACCACATTTCGCGGCTAACTAGGTGAAACGAGACCTACTAGCCACGAGTTCTGAAATCAAAATCCGGAACACCAGGAACGTAGAGCTCGAAAAGTATTGTGAAATCAAGCTAAAAATCACCGAATTCCGAACTCGGAGTCAACGGATATTCATAAAACCGTTTACGTAAAGAAACCACATTTCGCGGCTAACAAGGTGAAACGAGACCTACTAGCCACGAGTTCTGAAATCGAAATCCGAAAATCCAGGATTGTAGAGCTCGAAAAGTAGTGTGGAATCAAGCTAAAAATCACCGAATTCAGAACTCGGAGTCAACGGATATTCATAAAACCGTTTACGTAAAGAAACCACATTTCGCGGCTAACTAGTTGAAACGAGACCTACTAGCCACAAGTTCTGAAATCGAAATCCGAAAATCCAGGATTGTAGAGCTCGAAAAGTAGTGTGAAATCAAGCTAAAAATCACCGAATTCAGAACTCGGAGTCAATGGATATTCATAAAACCGTTTACGTAAAGAAACCACATTTCGCGGCTAACTAGGTGAAACGAGGCCTACTAGCCACGAGTTCTGAAATCAAAATCCGAAAACCCAGGATTGTAGAGCTCGAAAAGTAGTGTGAAATCAAGCTAAAAATCACCGAATTCAGAACTCGGAGTCAACGGATATTCATAAAACCGTTTACGTAAAGAAACCACATTTCGCGGCTAACTAGGTGAAACGAGACCAACTAGCCACGAGTTCTGAAATCAAAATCCAAAAACCCAGGATTGTAGAGCTCGAAAAGTAGTGTGAAATCAAGCTAAAAATCACCCGAATTCAGAACTCGGAGTCAACGGATATTCATAAAACCGTTTACGTAAAGAAACCACATTTCGCGGCTAACTAGGTGAAACGAGAACTACTAGCCACGAGTTCTGAAATCGAAATCCGAAAACCCAGGATTGTAGAGCTCGAAAAGTAGTGTGAAATCAAGCTAAAAATCACCGAATTCAGAACTCGGAGTCAACGGATATTCATAAAACCGTTTACGTAAAGAAACCACATTTCGCGGCTAAATAGGTGAAAAAAGACCTACTAGCCACGAGTTCTGAAATCAAAATCCGAAACTCCATAATCATAGAGCTTGAAAAGTAGTGTGAAATCAAGCTAAAAATTACCGAATTCAGAACTCGGAGTCAACGGATATTCATAAAACCGTTTACGTAAAGAAACCACATTTCGCGGCTAAATAGGTGAAACGAGACCTACTATCCACGAGTTCTGAAATCGAAATCCGAAAACCCAGGATTGTAGAGCTCGAAAAGTAGTGTGTAATCAAGCTAAAAATCACCGAATTCAGAACTCGGAGTCAACGGATATTCATAAAACCGTTTACGTAAAGAAACCACATTTCGCGGCTAAATAGGTGAAACGAGACCTACTAGCCACAAGTTCTGAAATCAAAATCTGAAACGCCAAGATTGTAGAGCTCGAAAAGTAGTATGAAATCAAGCTAAAAATCACCGAATTCAGAACTCGGAGTCAACGGATATTCATATAACTGTTTACGTAAAGAAACCACATTTCGCGGCTAACTAGGTGAAACGAGACCAACTAGCCACGAGTTCTGAAATCAAAATCCGAAGCACCAGGCTCGTAGAGCTCGAAAATTAGTGTGAAATCAAGCTAAAAATCACCGAATTCAGAACTCGGAGTCAACCGATATTTATAAAACCGTTTACGTAAAGAAACCACATTTCGCGGCTAACTAGGTCAAACGAGACCAACTAGCCACGAGTTCTGAAATCAAAATCCGAAACTCCATAATCGTAGAGCTTGAAAAGTAGTGTGAAATCAAGCTAAAAATTAACGAATTCAGAGCTCGGAGTCAACGGATATTCATAAAACCGTTTACGTAAAGAAACCACATTTCGCGGCTAAATAGGTGAAAAAAGACCTACTAGCCACGAGTTCTGAAATCAAAATCCGAAACTCCATAAACGTAGAGCTTGAAAAGTAGTGTGAAATCAAGCTAAAAATCACCGAATTCAGAACCCGGAGTCAACGGATATTCATAAAACAGTTTACGTAAAGAAACCACATTTCGCGGCTAACTAGTTGAAACGAGACCTACTAGCCACGAGTTCTGAAATCGAAATCCGAAAACCCAGGATTGTAGAGCTCGAAAAGTAGTGTGAAATCAAGCTAAAAATAACTGAATTCAGAACTCGGAGTCAACGGATATTCATAAAACCGTTTACGTAAAGAAACCACATTTCGCGACAAACTAGGTGAAACGAGACCTACTAGCCACGAGTTCTGAAATCGAAATCCAAAAACCCAGGATTGTAGAGCTCGAAAAGTAGTGTGAAATCAAGCTAAAAATCACCGAATTAAGAACTCGGAGTCAACGGATATTCATAAAACCGTTTACGTAAAGAAACCACATTTCGCGGCTAACTAGGTGAAACGAGACCTACTAGCCACAAGTTCTGAAATCAAAATCTGAAACGCCAAGATTGTAGAGCTCGAAAAGTAGTATGAAATCAAGCTAAAAATCACCGAATTCAGAACTCGGAGTCAACGGATATTCATATAACTGTTTACGTAAAGAAACCACATTTCGCGGCTAACTAGGTGAAACGAGACCAACTAGCCACGAGTTCTGAAATCAAAATCCGAAGCACCAGGCTCGTAGAGCTCGAAAATTAGTGTGAAATCAAGCTAAAAATCACCGAATTCAGAACTCGGAGTCAACGGATATTCATAAAACCGTTTACGTAAAGAAACCACATTTCGCGGCTAACTAGGTCAAACGAGACCAACTAGCCACGAGTTCTGAAATCAAAATCCGAAACTCTATAATCGTAGAGCTTGAAAAGTAGTGTGAAATCAAGCTAAAAATTACCGAATTCAGAACTCGGAGTCAACGGATATTTATAAAACCGTTTACGTAAAGAAACCACATTTCGCGGCTAAATAGGTGAAAAAAGACCTACTAGCCACGAGTTCTGAAATCAAAATCCGAAACTCCATAATCGTAGAGCTTGAAAAGTAGTGTGAAATCAAGCTAAAAATCACCGAATTCAGAACCCGGAGTCAACGGATATTCATAAAACAGTTTACGTAAAGAAACCACATTTCGCGGCTAACTAGGTGAAACGAGACCTACTTGCCACGAGTTCTGAAATCGAAATCCGAAAACCCAGGATTGTAGAGCTCGAAAAGTAGTGTGTAATCAAGCTAAAAATCACCGAATTCAGAACTCGGAGTCAACGGATATTCATAAAACCGTTTACGTAAAGAAACCACATTTCGCGGCTAAATAGGTGAAACGAGACCTACTAGCCACAAGTTCTGAAATCAAAATCTGAAACGCCAAGATTGTAGAGCTCGAAAAGTAGTATGAAATCAAGCTAAAAATCACCGAATTCAGAACTCGGAGTCAACGGATATTCATATAACTGTTTACGTAAAGAAACCACATTTCGCGGCTAACTAGGTGAAACGAGACCAACTAGCCACGAGTTCTGAAATCAAAATCCGAAGCACCAGGCTCGTAGAGCTCGAAAATTAGTGTGAAATCAAGCTAAAAATCACCGAATTCAGAACTCGGAGTCAACCGATATTTATAAAACCGTTTACGTAAAGAAACCACATTTCGCGGCTAACTAGGTCAAACGAGACCAACTAGCCACGAGTTCTGAAATCAAAATCCGAAACTCCATAATCGTAGAGCTTGAAAAGTAGTGTGAAATCAAGCTAAAAATTAACGAATTCAGAGCTCGGAGTCAACGGATATTCATAAAACCGTTTACGTAAAGAAACCACATTTCGCGGCTAAATAGGTGAAAAAAGACCTACTAGCCACGAGTTCTGAAATCAAAATCCGAAACTCCATAAACGTAGAGCTTGAAAAGTAGTGTGAAATCAAGCTAAAAATCACCGAATTCAGAACCCGGAGTCAACGGATATTCATAAAACAGTTTACGTAAAGAAACCACATTTCGCGGCTAACTAGTTGAAACGAGACCTACTAGCCACGAGTTCTGAAATCGAAATCCGAAATCCCAGGATTGTAGAGCTCGAAAAGTATTGTGAAATCAAGCTAAAAATAACTGAATTCAGAACTCGGAGTCAACGGATATTCATAAAACCGTTTACGTAAAGAAACCACATTTCGCGACAAACTAGGTGAAACGAGACCTACTAGCCACGAGTTCTGAAATCGAAATCCAAAAACCCAGGATTGTAGAGCTCGAAAAGTAGTGTGAAATCAAGCTAAAAATCACCGAATTAAGAACTCGGAGTCAACGGATATTCATAAAACCGTTTACGTAAAGAAACCACATTTCGCGGCTAACTAGGTGAAACGAGACCTACTAGCCACAAGTTCTGAAATCAAAATCTGAAACGCCAAGATTGTAGAGCTCGAAAAGTAGTATGAAATCAAGCTAAAAATCACCGAATTCAGAACTCGGAGTCAACGGATATTCATATAACTGTTTACGTAAAGAAACCACATTTCGCGGCTAACTAGGTGAAACGAGACCAACTAGCCACGAGTTCTGAAATCAAAATCCGAAGCACCAGGCTCGTAGAGCTCGAAAATTAGTGTGAAATCAAGCTAAAAATCACCGAATTCAGAACTCGGAGTCAACGGATATTCATAAAACCGTTTACGTAAAGAAACCACATTTCGCGGCTAACTAGGTCAAACGAGACCAACTAGCCACGAGTTCTGAAATCAAAATCCGAAACTCCATAATCGTAGAGCTTGAAAAGTAGTGTGAAATCAAGCTAAAAATTACCGAATTCAGAACTCGGAGTCAACGGATATTTATAAAACCGTTTACGTAAAGAAACCACATTTCGCGGCTAAATAGGTGAAAAAAGACCTACTAGCCACGAGTTCTGAAATCAAAATCCGAAACTCCATAATCGTAGAGCTTGAAAAGTAGTGTGAAATCAAGCTAAAAATCACCGAATTCAGAACCCGGAGTCAACGGATATTCATAAAACAGTTTACGTAAAGAAACCACATTTCGCGGCTAACTAGGTGAAACGAGACCTACTTGCCACGAGTTCTGAAATCGAAATCCGAAAACCCAGGATTGTAGAGCTCGAAAAGTAGTGTGAAATCAAGCTAAAAATAACTGAATTCAGAACTCGGAGTCAACGGATATTCATAAAACCGTTTAGGTAAAGAAACCACATTTCGCGGCTAACTAGGTGAAACGAGACCAACTAGCCACGAGTTCCGAAATCAAAATCCAGAACGCCAGGAACGTAGAGCTCGAAAAGTAGTGTGAAATCAAGCTAAAAATCACCGAATTAAGAACTCGGAGTCAACGGATATTCATAAAACCGTTTACGTAAAGAAACCACATTTCGCGGCTAACTAGGTGAAAAAAGACCTACTAGCCACGAGTTCTGAAATCAAAATCCGAAACTCCATAATCGTAGAGCTTGAAAAGTAGTGTGAAATCAAGCTAAAAATCACCGAATTCAGAACTCGGAGTCAACGGATATTCATAAAACAGTTTACGTAAAGAAACCACATTTCGCGGCTAACTAGGTGAAACGAGACCTACTAGCCACGAGTTCTGAAATCGAAATCAGAAATGCCAGGATCGTAGAGCTCGAAAAGTAGTGTGAAATCAAGCTAAAAATCACCGAATTCAGAACTCGGAGTCAACGGATATTCATAAAACCGTTTACGTAAAGAAACCACATTTCGCGGCTAAATAGGTGAAACGAGGCCTACTAGCCACGAGTTCTGAAATCAAAATCCGAAAACCCAGGATTGTAGAGCTCGAAAAGTAGTGTGAAATCAAGCTAAAAATCACCGAATTCAGAACTCGGAGTCAACGGATATTCATAAAACCGTTTACGTAAAGAAACCACATTTCGCGGCTAACTAGGTGAAACGAGACCAACTAGCCACGAGTTCTGAAATCAAAATCCGAAACACCAGGAACGTAGAGCTCGAAAAGTATTGTGTAATCAAGCTAAAAATCACCGAATTCAGAACTCGGAGTCAACGGATATTCATAAAACCGTTTACGTAAAGAAACCACATTTCGCGGCTAACTAGGTGAAACGAGACCAACTAGCCACGAGTTCTGAAATCAAAATCCGAAACACCAGGCTCGTAGAGCTCGAAAATTAGTGTGAAATCAAGCTAAAAATCACCGAATTCAGAACTCGGAGTCAACCGATATTCATAAAACCGTTTACGTAAAGAAACCACATTTCGCGGCTAACTAGGTCAAACGAGACCAACTAGCCACGAGTTCTGAAATCAAAATCCGAAACTCCATAATCGTAGAGCTTGAAAAGTAGTGTGAAATCAAGCTAAAAATCACCGAATTCAGAACTCGGAGTCAACGGATATTCATAAAACCGTTTACGTAAAGAAACCACATTTCGCGGCTAACTAGGTGAAACGAGACCAACTAGCCACGAGTTCTGAAATCAAAATCCGAAACACCAGGCTCGTAGAGCTCGAAAATTAGTGTGAAATCAAGCTAAAAATCACCGAATTCAGAACTCGGAGTCAACCGATATTCATAAAACCGTTTACGTAAAGAAACCACGTTTCGCGGCTAAATAGGTGAAACGAGACCTACTAGCCACAAGTTCTGAAATCAAAATCCGAAACGCCAAGATTGTAGAGCTCGAAAAGTATTGTGAAATCAAGCTAAAAATCACCGAATTCAGAACTCGGAGTCTACGGATATTCATATAACTGTTTACGTAAAGAAACCACATTTCGCGGCTAACTAGGTGAAACGAGACCAACTAGCCACGAGTTCTGAAATCAAAATCCGAAGCACCAGGCACGTAGAGCTCGAAAATTAGTGTGAAATCAAGCTAAAAATCACCGAATTCAGAACTCGGAGTCAACGGATATTCATATAACTGTTTACGTAAAGAAACCACATTTCGCGGCTAACTAGGTGAAACGAGACCAACTAGCCACGAGTTCTGAAATCAAAATCCGAAGCACCAGGCTCGTAGAGCTCGAAAATTAGTGTGAAATCAAGCTAAAAATCACCGAATTCAGAACTCGGAGTCAACGGATATTCATAAAACCGTTTATGTAAAGAAACCACATTTCGCGGCTAACTAGGTGAAACGAGACCAACTAGCCACGAGTTCTGAAATCAAAATCCGAAACTCCATAATCGTAGAGCTTGAAAAGTAGTGTGAAATCAAGCTAAAAATTACCGAATTCAGAACTCGGAGTCAACGGATATTTATAAAACCGTTTACGTAAAGAAACCACATTTCGCGGCTAAATAGGTGAAAAAAGACCTACTAGCCACGAGTTCTGAAATCAAAATCCGAAACTCCATAATCGTAGAGCTTGAAAAGTAGTGTGAAATCAAGCTAAAAATCACCGAATTCAGAACCCGGAGTCAACGGATATTCATAAAACAGTTTACGTAAAGAAACCACATTTCTCGGCTAACTAGGTGAAACGAGACCTACTAGCCACGAGTTCTGAAATCGAAATCAGAAATGCCAGGATCGTAGAGCTCGAAAAGTAGTGTGAAATCAAGCTAAAAATCACCGAATTCAGAACCCGGAGTCAACGGATATTCATAAAACAGTTTACGTAAAGAAACCACATTTCGCGGCTAACTAGGTGAAACGAGACCTACTAGCCACGAGTTCTGAAATCGAAATCCGAAAACCCAGGATTGTAGAGCTCGAAAAGTAGTGAGAAATCAAGCTAAAAATAACGGAATTCAGAACTCGGAGTCAACGGATATTCATAAAACCGTTTACGTAAAGAAACCACATTTCGCGGCTAACTAGGTGAAACGAGACCAACTAGCCACGAGTTCCGAAATCAAAATCCAGAACGCCAGGAACGTAGAGCTCGAAAAGTAGTGTGAAATCAAGCTAAAAATCACCGAATTAAGAACTCGGAGTCAACGGATATTCATAAAACCGTTTGCGTAAAGAAACCACATTTCTCGGCTAACTAGGTGAAACGAGACCAACTAGCCACGAGTTCTGAAATCAAAATCCGAAACTCCATAATCGTAGAGCTCGAAAAGTAGTGTGAAATCAAGCTAAAAATCACCGAATTCAGAACCCGGAGTCAACGGATATTCATAAAACAGTTTACGTAAAGAAACCACATTTCTCGGCTAACTAGGTGAAACGAGACCTACTAGCCACGAGTTCTGAAATCGAAATCAGAAATGCCAGGATCGTAGAGCTCGAAAAGTAGTGTGAAATCAAGCTAAAAATCACCGAATTCAGAACTCGGAGTCAACGGATATTCATAAAACCGTTTACGTAAAGAAACCACATTTCGCGGCTAAATAGGTGAAACGAGACCTACTAGCCACGAGTTCTGAAATCGAAATCCGAAAACCCAGGATTGTAGAGCTCGAAATGTAGTGTGAAATCAAGCTAAAAATCACCGAATTCAGAACTCGGAGTCAACGGATATTCATAAAACCGTTTACGTAAAGAAACCACATTTCGCGGCTAACTAGGTGAAACGAGACCAACTAGCCACGAGTTCTGAAATCAAAATCCGAAACACCAGGAACGTAGAGCTCGAAAAGTATTGTGAAATCAAGCTAAAAATCACCGAATTCAGAACTCGGAGTCAACGGATATTCATAAAACCGTTTACGTAAAGAAACCACATTTCGCGGCTAACTAGGTGAAACGAGACCAACTAGCCACGAGTTCTGAAATCAAAATCCGAAACACCAGGAACGTAGAGCTCGAAAAGTATTGTGAAATCAAGCTAAAAATCACCGAATTCAGAACTTGGAGTCAACGGATATTCATAAAACCGTTTACGTAAAGAAACCACATTTCGCGGCTAACTAGTTGAAACGAGACCTACTAGCCACAAGTTCTGAAATCGAAATCCGAAAATCCAGGATTGTAGAGCTCGAAAAGTAGTGTGAAATCAAGCTAAAAATCACCGAATTCAGAACTCGGAGTCAACGGATATTCATAAAACCGTTTACGTAAAGAAACCACATTTCGCGGCTAACTAGGTGAAACGAGGCCTACTAGCCACGAGTTCTGAAATCAAAATCCGAAAACCCAGGATTGTAGAGCTCGAAAAGTAGTGTGAAATCAAGCTAAAAATCACCGAATTCAGAACTCGGAGTCAACGGATATTCATAAAACCGTTTACGTAAAGAAACCACATTTCGCGGCTAACTAGGTGAAACGAGGCCTACTAGCCACGAGTTCTGAAATCAAAATCCAAAAACCCAGGATTGTAGAGCTCGAAAAGTAGTGTGAAATCAAGCTAAAAATCACCGAATTCAGAACTCGGAGTCAACGGATATTCATAAAACCGTTTACGTAAAGAAACCACATTTCGTGGCTAACTAGGTGAAACGAGACCTACTAGCCACGAGTTCTGAAATCGAAATCCGAAAACCCAGGATTGTAGAGCTCGAAAATTAGTGTGAAATCAAGCTAAAAATCACCGAATTCAGAACTCGGAGTCTACGGATATTCATATAACTGTTTACGCAAAGAAACCACATTTCGCGCCTAACTAGGTGAAACGAGACCAACTAGCCACGAGTTATGAAATCAAAATCCGAAGCACCAGGCTCGTAGAGCTCGAAAATTAGTGTGAAATCAAGCTAAAAATCACCGAATTCAGAACTCGGAGTCAACGGATATTCATAAAACCGTTTACGTAAAGAAACCACATTTCGCGGCTAACTAGGTGAAACGAGACCAACTAGCCACGAGTTCTGAAATCAAAATCCGAAACTCTAGGATTGTAGAGCACGAAAAGTAGTGTGAAATCAAGCTAAAAATTACCGAATTCAGAACTCGGAGTCAACGGATATTTATAAAACCGTTTACGTAAAGAAACCACATTTCGCGGCTAACTAGGTGAAACGAGACCAACTAGCCACGAGTTTTGAAATCAAAATCCGAAACTCCATAATCGTAGAGCTTGAAAAGTAGTGTGAAATCAAGCTAAAAATTACCGAATTCAGAACTCGGAGTCAACGGATATTCATAAAACCGTTTACGTAAAGAAACCACATTTCGCGGCTAACTAGGTGAAACGAGACCAACTAGCCACGAGTTCTGAAATCAAAATCCGAAACTCCATAATCGTAGAGCTTGAAAAGTAGTATGAAATCAAGCTAAAAATCACCGAATTCAGAACTCGGAGTCAACGGATATTCATATAACTGTTTACGTAAAGAAACCACATTTCGCGGCTAACTAGGTGAAACGAGACCAACTAGCCACGAGTTCTGAAATCAAAATCCGAAGCACCAGGCTCGTAGAGCTCGAAAATTAGTGTGAAATCAAGCTAAAAATCACCGAATTCAGAACTCGGAGTCAACGGATATTCATAAAACCGTTTACGTAAAGAAACCACATTTCGCGGCTAACTAGGTGAAACGAGACCAACTAGCCACGAGTTCTGAAATCAAAATCCGAAACTCCATAATCGTAGAGCTTGAAAAGTAGTGTGAAATCAAGCTAAAAATTACCGAATTCAGAACTCGGAGTCAACGGATATTTATAAAACCGTTTACGTAAAGAAACCACATTTTGCGGCTAAATAGGTGAAAAAAGACCTACTAGCCACGAGTTCTGAAATCAAAATCCGAAACTCCATAATCGTAGAGCTTGAAAAGTAGTGTGAAATCAAGCTAAAAATCACCGAATTCAGAACCCGGAGTCAACGGATATTCATAAAACAGTTTACGTAAAGAAACCACATTTCGCGGCTAACTAGGTGAAACGAGACCTACTAGCCACGAGTTCTGAAATCGAAATCCGAAAACCCAGGATTGTAGAGCTCGAAAATTAGTGTGAAATCAAGCTAAAAATCACCGAATTCAGAACTCGGAGTCTACGGATATTCATATAACTGTTTACGTAAAGAAACCACATTTCGCGCCTAACTAGGTGAAACGAGACCAACTAGCCACGAGTTCTGAAATCAAAATCCGAAGCACCAGGCTCGTAGAGCTCGAAAATTAGTGTGAAATCAAGCTAAAAATCACCGAATTCAGAACTCGGAGTCAACCGATATTTATAAAACCGTTTACGTAAAGAAACCACATTTCGCGGCTAACTAGGTCAAACGAGACCAACTAGCCACGAGTTCTGAAATCAAAATCCGAAATTCCATAATCGTAGAGCTTGAAAAGTAGTGTGAAATCAAGCTAAAAATTACCGAATTCAGAGCTCGGAGTCAACGGATATTCATAAAACCGTTTACGTAAAGAAACCACATTTCGCGGCTAACTAGGTGAAACGAGACCAACTAGCCACGAGTTCTGAAATCAAAATCCGAAATGCCAGGATCGTAGAGCTCGAAAAGTAGTGTGAAATAAAGCAAAAAATCACCGAATTCAGAACTCGGAGTCAACGGATATTCATAAAACCGTTTACGTAATGGTACCACATTTCGCGGCTAACTAGGTGAAACGAGACCTACTAGCCACGAGTTCTGAAATCAAAATCCGAAAACCCAGGATTGTAGAGCTCGAAAAGTAGTTTGAAATCAAGCCAAAAATCACCGAATTCAGAACCCGGAGTCAACGGATATTCATAAAACAGTTTACGTAAAGAAACCACATTTCGCGGCTAACTAGGTGAAACGAGACGTACTAGCCACGAGTTCTGAAATCGAAATCCGAAAACCCAGTATTGTAGATCTCGAAAAGTAGTGTGAAATCAAGCTAAAAATCACGGAATTCAGAACTCGGAGTCAACGGATATTCATAAAACCGTTTACGTAAAGAAACCACATTTCGCGGCTAACTAGGTGAAACGAGACCAACTAGCCACGAGTTCTGAAATCGAAATCCGAAACTCTAGGATTGTAGAGCTCGAAAAGTAGTGTGAAATCAA
The DNA here is from genome assembly GCA_963580455.1 of Euonymus europaeus. Taxonomy (NCBI): domain Eukaryota; kingdom Viridiplantae; phylum Streptophyta; class Magnoliopsida; order Celastrales; family Celastraceae; genus Euonymus; species Euonymus europaeus. Next base: position 473,596 of record OY756972.1, read on the forward strand.
GCTAAAAATCACCGAATTCAGAACTCGGAGTCAACAGATATTCATAAAACCGTTTACGTAAAGAAACCACATTTCGCGGCTAACTAGGTGGAACGAGACCTACAAGCCACAAGTTCTGAAATCAAAATCCGAAACTCTAGGATTGTAGAGCACGAAAAGTAGTGTGAAATCAAGCTAAAAATCACCGAATTCAGAACTCGGAGTCAACAGATATTCATAAAACCGTTTACGTAAAGAAACCACATTTCGCGGCTAACTAGGTGAAACGAGGCCTACTAGCCACGAGTTCTGAAATCGAAATCCGAAAACCCAGTATTGTAGATCTCGAAAAGTAGTGTGAAATCAAGTTAAAAATCACCGAATTCAGAACTCGTAGTCAACGGATATTCATAAAACCGTTTACGTAAAGAAACCACATTTCGCGGCTAACTAGGTGAAACGAGACCTACTAGCCACGAGTTCTGAAATCAAAATCCAAAAACGCAGGATTGTAGAGCTCGAAAAGTAGCGTGAAATCAAGCTAAAAATCACCGAATTCAGAACTCGGAGTCAACGGATATTCATAAAACCGTTTACGTAAAGAAACCACATTTCGCGGCTAACTAGGTGAAACGAGACCTACTAGCCACGAGTTCTGAAATCGAAATCCGAAAACCCAGGATTGTAGAGCTCGAAAAGTAGTGTGTAATCAAGCTAAAAATCACCGAATTCAGAACTCGGAGTCAACGGATATTCATAAAACCGTTTACGTAAAGAAACCACATTTCGCGGCTAACTAGGTGAAACGAGACCAATTAGCCACGAGTTCTGAAATCAAAATCCGAAACACCAGGCTCGTAGAGCTCGAAAATTAGTGTGAAATCAAGCTAAAAATCACCGAATTCAGAACTCGGAGTCAACCGATATTCATAAAACCGTTTACGTAAAGAAACCACATTTCGCGGCTAACTAGGTCAAACGAGACCAACAAGCCACGAGTTCTGAAATCAAAATCCGAAACTCCATAATCGTAGAGCTTGAAAAGTAGTGTGTAATCAAGCTAAAAATCACCGAATTCAGAACTCGGAGTCAACGGATATTCATAAAACCGTTTACGTAAAGAAACCACATTTCGCGGCTAAATAGGTGAAACGAGACCTACTAGCCACAAGTTCTGAAATCAAAATCCGAAACGGCAAGATTGTAGAGCTCGAAAAGTAATGTGAAATCAAGCTAAAAATCACCAAATTCAGAACTCGGAGTCTACGGATATTCATAAAACCGATTACGTAAAGAAACCACATTTCGCGGCTAACTAGATGAAACGAGACCAACTAGCCACGAGTTCTGAAATCAAAATCCGAAACACCAGGCTCGTAGAGCTCGAAAATTAGTGTGAAATCAAGCTAAAAATCACCGAATTCTGAACTCGGAGTCAACCGATATTCATAAAACCGTTTACGTAAAGAAACCACATTTCGCGGCTAACTAGGTCAAACGAGACCAACTAGCCACGAGTTCTGAAATCAAAATCCGAAACTCCATAATCGTAGAGCTTGAAAAGTAGTGTGAAATCAAGCTAAAAATTACCGAATTCAGAGCTCGGAGTCAACGGATATTCATAAAACCGTTTACGTAAAGAAACCACATTTCGCGGCTAACTAGGTGAAACGAGACCAACTAGCCACGAGTTCTGAAATCAAAATCCGAAACGCCAGGATCGTAGAGCTCAAAAAGTAGTGTGAAATAAAGCAAAAAATCACCGAATTCAGAACTCGGAGTCAACGGATATTCATAAAACCGTTTACGTAAAGGTACCACATTTCGCGGCTAACTAGGTGAAACGAGACCTACTAGCCACGAGTTCTGAAATCGAAATCGGAAAATCCAGCATTGTAGAGCTCGAAAAGTAGTGTGAAATCAAGCTAAAAATCACCGAATTCAGAACTCGGAGTCAACGGATATTCATAAAACCGTTTACGTAAAGAAACCACATTTCGTGGCTAACAAGGTGAAACGAGACCTACTAGCCACAAGTTCTGAAATCGAAATCCGAAAATCCAGGATTGTAGAGCTTGAAAAGTAGTGTGAAATCAAGTTAAAAATCACCGAATTCAGAACTCGGAGTCAACGGATATTCATAAAACCGTTTACGTAAAGAAACCACATTTCGCGGCTAACTAGGTGGAACGAGACCTACAAGCCACAAGTTCTGAAATCAAAATCCGAAACTCTAGGATTGTAGAGCTCGAAAAGTAGTGTGAAATCAAGCTAAAAATCACCGAATTCAGAACTCGGAGTCAACGGATATTCATAAAACCGTTTACGTAAAGAAACCACATTTCGCGGCTAACTAGGTGAAACGAGGCCTACTAGCCACGAGTTCTGAAATCAAAATCCAAAAACCCAGGATTGTAGAGCTCGAAAAGTAGTGTGAAATCAAGCTAAAAATCACCGAATTCAGAACTCGGAGTCAACGGATATTCATAAAACCGTTTACGTAAAGAAACCACATTTCGTGGCTAACTAGGTGAAACGAGACCTACTAGCCACGAGTTCTGAAATCAAAATCCAAAAACCCAGGATTGTAGAGCTCGAAAAGTAGTGTGAAATCAAGCTAAAAATCACCGAATTCAGAACTCGGAGTCAACGGATATTCATAAAACCGTTTACGTAAAGAAACCACATTTCGCGGCTAACTAGGTGAAACGAGACCTACTAGCCACGAGTTCTGAAATCGAAATCCGAAAACCCAGGATTGTAGAGCTCGAAAAGAAGTGTGTAATCAAGCTAAAAATCACCGAATTCAGAACTCGGAGTCAACGGATATTCATAAAACCGTTTACGTAAAGAAACCACATTTCGCGGCTAACTAGGTGAAACGAGACCAACTAGCCACGAGTTCTGAAATCAAAATCCGAAACACCAGGCTCGTAGAGCTCGAAAATTAGTGTGAAATCAAGCTAAAATTCACCGAATTCAGAACTCGGAGTCAACCGATATTCATAAAATCGTTTACGTAAAGAAACCACATTTCGCGGCTAACTAGGTCAAACGAGACCAACTAGCCACGAGTTCTGAAATCAAAATCCGAAACTCCATAATCATAGAGCTTGAAAAGTAGTGTGTAATCAAGCTAAAAATCACCGAATTCAGAACTCGGAGTCAACGGATATTCATAAAACCGTTTACGTAAAGAAACCACATTTCGCGGCTAAATAGGTGAAACGAGACCTACTAGCCACAAGTTCTGAAATCAAAATCCGAAACGCCAAGATTGTAGAGCTCGAAAAGTAGTGTGAAATCAAGCTAAAAATCACCGAATTCAGAACTCGGAGTCTACGGATATTCATAAAACCGTTTACGTAAAGAAACCACATTTCGCGGCTAACTAGGTGAAACGAGACCAACTAGCCACGAGTTCTGAAATCAAAATCCAAAAGACCAGGCTCGTAGAGCTCGAAAATTAGTGTGAAATCAAGCTAAAAATCACCGAATTCAGAACTCGGAGTCAACCGATATTCATAAAACCGTTTACGTAAAGAAACCACATTTCGCGGCTAACTAGGTCAAACGAGACCAACTAGCCACGAGTTCTGAAATCAAAATCCGAAACTCCATAATCGTAGAGCTTGAAAAGTAGTGTGAAATCAAGCTAAAAATTACCGAATTCAGAGCTCGGAGTCAACGGATATTCATAAAACCGTTTACGTAAAGAAACCACATTTCGCGGCTAACTAGGTGAAACGAGACCAACTAGCCACGAGTTCTGAAATCAAAATCCGAAACGCCAGGATCGTAGAGCTCGAAAAGTAGTGTGAAATAAAGCAAAAAATCACCGAATTCAGAACTCGGAGGCAACTGATATTCATAAAACCGTTTACGTAAAGAAACCACATTTCGCGGCTAACTAGGTGAAACGAGACCAACTAGCCACGAGTTCTGAAATCAAAATCCGAAACGCCAGGATCGTAGAGCTCGAAAAGTAGTGTGAAATAAAGCAAAAAATCACCGAATTCAGAACTCGGAGTCAACTGATATTCATAAAACCGTTTACGTAAAGGTACCACATTTCGCGGCTAACTAGGTGAAACGAGACCTACTAGCCACGAGTTCTGAAATCAAAATCCGAAAATCCAGCATTGTAGAGCTCGAAAAGTAGTGTGAAATCAAGCTAAAAATCACCGAATTCAAAACTCGGAGTCAACGGATATTCATAAAACCGTTTACGTAAAGAAACCACATTTCGCGGCTAACTAGGTGAAACGAGACCTACTAGCCACAAGTTCTGAAATCGAAATCCGAAAATCCAGGATTGTAGAGCTTCAAAAGTAGTGTGAAATCAAGCTAAAAATCACCGAATTCAGAACTCGGAGTCAACGGATATTCATAAAACCGTTTACGTAAAGAAACCACATTTCGCGGCTAACTAGGTGAAACGAGACCAACTAGCCACGAGTTCAGAAATCAAAATCCGAAATGCCAGGATCGTAGAGCTCGAAAAGTAGTGTGAAATCGAGCTAAAAATCACCGAATTCAGAACTCGGAGTCGACGGATATTCATAAAACTGTTTACGTAAAGAAACCACATTTCGCGGCTAACTTGGTGAAACGAGACCAACTAGCCACGAGTTCTGAAATCAAAATCCGAAACTCCAGGATCGTAGAGCTCAAAAAGTAGTGTGAAATCAAGCCAAAAATCACCGAATTCAGAACTCGGAGTCAACGGATATTCATAAAACCGTTTACGTAAAGAAACCACATTTCGCGGCTAACTAGGTGGAACGAGACCTACAAGCCACAAGTTCTGAAATCAAAATCCGAAACTCTAGGATTGTAGAGCTCGAAAAGTAGTGTGAAATCAAGCTAAAAATCACCGAATTCAGAACTCGGAGTCAACGGATATTCATAAAACCGTTTACGTAAAGAAACCACATTTCGCGGCTAACTAGGTGAAACGAGGCCTACTAGCCACGAGTTCTGAAATCAAAATCCAAAAACCCAGGATTGTAGAGCTCGAAAAGTAGTGTGAAATCAAGCTAAAAATCACCGAATTCAGAACTCGGAGTCAACGGATATTCATAAAACCGTTTACGTAAAGAAACCACATTTCGTGGCTAACTAGGTGAAACGAGACCTACTAGCCACGAGTTCTGAAATCAAAATCCAAAAACCCAGGATTGTAGAGCTCGAAAAGTAGTGTGAAATCAAGCTAAAAATCACCGAATTCAGAACTCGGAGTCAACGGATATTCATAAAACCGTTTACGTAAAGAAACCACATTTCGCGGCTAACTAGGTGAAACGAGACCTACTAGCCACGAGTTCTGAAATCGAAATCCGAAAATCCAGGATTGTAGAGCTCGAAAAGTAGTGTGTAATCAAGCTAAAAATCACCGAATTCAGAACTCGGAGTCAACGGATATTCATAAAACCGTTTACGTAAAGAAACCACATTTCGCGGCTAACTAGGTGAAACGAGACCAACTAGCCACGAGTTCTGAAATCAAAATCCGAAACACCAGGCTCGTAGAGCTCGAAAATTAGTGTGAAATCAAGCTAAAATTCACCGAATTCAGAACTCGGAGTCAACCGATATTCATAAAACCGTTTACGTAAAGAAACCACATTTCGCGGCAAACTAGGTCAAACGAGACCAACTAGCCACGAGTTCTGAAATCAAAATCCGAAACTCCATAATCATAGAGCTTGAAAAGTAGTGTGTAATCAAGCTAAAAATCACCGAATTCAGAACTCGGAGTCAACGGATATTCATAAAACCGTTTACGTAAAGAAACCACATTTCGCGGCTAAATAGGTGAAACGAGACCTACTAGCCACAAGTTCTGAAATCAAAATCCGAAACGCCAAGATTGTAGAGCTCGAAAAGTAGTGTGAAATCAAGCTAAAAATCACCGAATTCAGAACTCGGAGTCTACGGATATTCATAAAACCGTTTACGTAAAGAAACCACATTTCGCGGCTAACTAGGTGAAACGAGACCAACTAGCCACGAGTTCTGAAATCAAAATCCGAAACACCAGGCTCGTAGAGCTCGAAAATTAGTGTGAAATCAAGCTAAAAATCACCGAATTCAGAACTCGGAGTCAACCGATATTCATAAAACCGTTTACGTAAAGAAACCACATTTCGCGGCTAACTAGGTCAAACGAGACCAACTAGCCACGAGTTCTGAAATCAAAATCCGAAACTCCATAATCGTAGAGCTTGAAAAGTAGTGTGAAATCAAGCTAAAAATTACCGAATTCAGAGCTCGGAGTCAACGGATATTCATAAAACCGTTTACGTAAAGAAACCACATTTCGCGGCTAACTAGGTGAAACGAGACCAACTAGCCACGAGTTCTGAAATCAAAATCCGAAACGCCAGGATCGTAGAGCTCGAAAAGTAGTGTGAAATAAAGCAAAAAATCACCGAATTCAGAACTCGGAGTCAACTGATATTCATAAAACCGTTTACGTAAAGGTACCACATTTCGCGGCTAACTAGGTGAAACGAGACCTACTAGCCACGAGTTCTGAAATCGAAATACGAAAATCCAGCAGTGTAGAGCTCGAAAAGTAGTGTGAAATCAAGCTAAAAATCACCGAATTCAAAACTCGGAGTCAACGGATATTCATAAAACCGTTTACGTAAAGAAACCACATTTCGCGGCTAAGTAGGTTAAACGAGACCTACTAGCCACAAGTTCTGAAATCGAAATCCGAAAATCCAGGATAGTAGAGCTTCAAAAGTAGTGTGAAATCAAGCTAAAAATCACCGAATTCAGAACTCGGAGTCAACGGATATTCATAAAACCGTTTACGTAAAGAAACCACATTTCGCGGCTAACTAGGTGGAACGAGACCTACAAGCCACAAGTTCTGAAATCAAAATCCGAAACTCTAGGATTGTAGAGCTCGAAAAGTAGTGTGAAATCAAGCTAAAAATCACCGAATTCAGAACTCGGAGTCAACGGATATTCATAAAACCGTTTACATAAAGAATCCACATTTCGCGGCTAACTAGGTGAAACGAGACCAACTAGCCACGAGTTCTGAAATCAAAATCCGAAATACCAGGATCGTAGAGCTCGAAAAGTAGTGTTAAATAAAGCTAAAAATCACCGAATTCAGAACTCGGAGTCAACGGATATTCATAAAACCGTTTACGTAAAGAAACCAAATTTCGCGGCTAACTAGGTGAAACGAGACCTACTAGCCACGAGTTCTGAAATCGAAATCCGAAAACCCAGGATTGTAGAGCTCGAAAAGTAGTGTGAAATCAAGCTAAAAATCACCGAATTCAGAACTCGGAGTCAACGGATATTCATAAAACCGTTTACGTAAAGAAACCACATTTCGCGGCAAACTAGGTGAAACGAGACCTACTAGCCATGAGTTCTGAAATCGAAATCCGAAAACCCAGGATTGTAGAGCTCGAAAAGTAGTGTGAAATCAAGCTAAAAATCACCGAATTCAGAACTCGGAGTCAACGGACATTCATAAAACCGTTTACGTAAAGAAACCACATTTCGCGGCTAACTAGGTGAAACGAGACCAACTAGCCACGAGTTCTGAAATCAAAATCCGAAATGCAAGGATCGTAGAGCTCGAAAATTAGTGTGAAATCAAGCTAAAAATCACCGAATTCAGAACTCGGAGTCAACGGATATTCATAAAACCGTTTACGTAAAGAAACCACATTTCGCGGCTAACTAGGTGAAACGAGACCTACTAGCCACGAGTTCTGAAATCGAAATCCGAAAATCGAGGATTGTAGAGCTCGAAAAGTAGTGTGAAATCAAGTTAAAAATCACCGAATTCAGAACTCGGAGTCAATGGATATTCATAAAACCGTTTACGTAAAGAAACCACATTTCGCGGCTAAATAGGTGAAATGAGACCTACTAGCCACGAGTTCTGAAATCGAAATCCGAAAATCGAGGATTGTAGAGCTCGAAAAGTAGTGTGAAATCAAGTTAAAAATCACCGAATTCAGAACTCGGAGTCAATGGATATTCATAAAACCGTTTACATAAAGAATCCACATTTCGCGGCTAACTAGGTGAAACGAGACCAACTAGCCACGAGTTCTGAAATCAAAATCCGAAATACCAGGATCGTAGAGCTCGAAAAGTAGTGTTAAATAAAGCTAAAAATCACCGAATTCAGAACTCGGAGTCAACGGATATTCATAAAACCGTTTACGTAAAGAAACCAAATTTCGCGGCTAACTAGGTGAAACGAGACCTACTAGCCACGAGTTATGAAATCGAAATCCGAAAACCCAGGATTGTAGAGCTCGAAAAGTAGTGTGAAATCAAGCTAAAAATCACCGAATTCAGAACTCGGAGTCAACGGATATTCATAAAACCGTTTACGTAAAGAAACCACATTTCGCGGCAAACTAGGTGAAACGAGACCTACTAGCCATGAGTTCTGAAATCGAAATCCGAAAACCCAGGATTGTAGAGCTCGAAAAGTAGTGTGAAATCAAGCTAAAAATCACCGAATTCAGAACTCGGAGTCAACGGACATTCATAAAACCGTTTACGTAAAGAAACCACATTTCGCGGCTAACTAGGTGAAACGAGACCAACTAGCCACGAGTTCTGAAATCAAAATCCGAAATGCAAGGATCGTAGAGCTCGAAAATTAGTGTGAAATCAAGCTAAAAATCACCGAATTCAGAACTCGGAGTCAACGGATATTCATAAAACCGTTTACGTAAAGAAACCACATTTCGCGGCTAACTAGGTGAAACGAGACCTACTAGCCACGAGTTCTGAAATCGAAATCCGAAAATCGAGGATTGTAGAGCTCGAAAAGTAGTGTGAAATCAAGTTAAAAATCACCGAATTCAGAACTCGGAGTCAATGGATATTCATAAAACCGTTTACATAAAGAATCCACATTTCGCGGCTAACTAGGTGAAACGAGACCAACTAGCCACGAGTTCTGAAATCAAAATCCGAAATACCAGGATCGTAGAGCTCGAAAAGTAGTGTTAAATAAAGCTAAAAATCACCGAATTCAGAACTCGGAGTCAACGGATATTCATAAAACCGTTTACGTAAAGAAACCAAATTTCGCGGCTAACTAGGTGAAACGAGACCTACTAGCCACGAGTTATGAAATCGAAATCCGAAAACCCAGGATTGTAGAGCTCGAAAAGTAGTGTGAAATCAAGCTAAAAATCACCGAATTCAGAACTCGGAGTCAACGGATATTCATAAAACCGTTTACGTAAAGAAACCACATTTCGCGGCAAACTAGGTGAAACGAGACCTACTAGCCATGAGTTCTGAAATCGAAATCCGAAAACCCAGGATTGTAGAGCTCGAAAAGTAGTGTGAAATCAAGCTAAAAATCACCGAATTCAGAACTCGGAGTCAACGGACATTCATAAAACCGTTTACGTAAAGAAACCACATTTCGCGGCTAACTAGGTGAAACGAGACCAACTAGCCACGAGTTCTGAAATCAAAATCCGAAATGCAAGGATCGTAGAGCTCGAAAATTAGTGTGAAATCAAGCTAAAAATCACCGAATTCAGAACTCGGAGTCAACGGATATTCATAAAACCGTTTACGTAAAGAAACCACATTTCGCGGCTAACTAGGTGAAACGAGACCTACTAGCCACGAGTTCTGAAATCGAAATCCGAAAATCGAGGATTGTAGAGCTCGAAAAGTAGTGTGAAATCAAGTTAAAAATCACCGAATTCAGAACTCGGAGTCAATGGATATTCATAAAACCGTTTACGTAAAGAAACCACATTTCGCGGCTAAATAGGTGAAATGAGACCTACTAGCCACGAGTTCTGAAATCGAAATCCGAAAACCCAGGATTGTAGAGCTCGAAAAGTAGTGTGAAATCAAGCTAAAAATCACCGAATTCAGAACTCGGAGTCAACGGATATTCATAAAACCGTTTACGTAAAGAAACCACATTTCGCGGCAAACTAGGTGAAACGAGACCTACTAGCCATGAGTTCTGAAATCGAAATCCGAAAACACAGGATTGTAGAGCTCGAAAAGTAGTGTGAAATCAAGCTAAAAATCACCGAATTCAGAACTCGGAGTCAACGGACATTCATAAAACCGTTTACGTAAAGAAACCACATTTCGCGGCTAACTAGGTGAAACGAGACCAACTAGCCACGAGTTCTGAAATCAAAATCCGAAATGCAAGGATCGTAGAGCTCGAAAATTAGTGTGAAATCAAGCTAAAAATCACCGAATTCAGAACTCGGAGTCAACGGATATTCATAAAACCGTTTACATAAAGAAACCACATTTCGCGGCTAACTAGGTGAAACGAGACCTACTAGCCACGAGTTCTGAAATCGAAATCCGAAAATCCAGGATTGTAGAGCTCGAAAAGTAGTGTGAAATCAAGTTAAAAATCACCGAATTCAGAACTCGGAGTCAATGGATATTCATAAAACCGTTTACGTAAAGAAACCACATTTCGCGGCTAAATAGGTGAAACGAGACCTACTAGCCACGAGTTCTGAAATCAAAATCCGAAAATCCAGGATTGTAGAGCTCGAAAAGTAGTGTGAAATCAAGCTAAAAATCACCGAATTCAGAACTCGGAGTCAACGGATATTCATAAAACCGTTTACGTAAAGAAACCACATTTCGCGGCTAACTAGGTGAAACGAGACCAACTAGCCACGAGTTCTAAAATCAAAATCCGAAACTCCATAATCGTAGAGCTTGAAAAGTAGTTTGAAATCAAGCTAAAAATTACCGAATTCAGAACTCGGAGTCAACGGATTTTCATAAAACCGTTTACGTAAAGAAACCACATTTCGCGGCTAACTAGGTGAAACGAGACCAACTAGCCACGAGTTCTGAAATCGAAATCCGAAAACCCAGGATTGTAGAGCTCGAAAAGTAGTGTGAAATCAAGCTAAAAATCACCGAATTCAGAACTCGGAGTCAACGGATATTCATAAAACCGTTTAAGTAAAGAAACCATATTTCGCGGCAAACTAGGTGAAACGAGACCTACTAGCCATGAGTTCTGAAATCAAAATCCGAAAACCCAGGATTGTAGAGCTCGAAAAGTAGTGTGAAATCAAGCTAAAAATCACCGAATTCAGAACTCGGAGTCAACGGACATTCATAAAACCGTTTACGTAAAGAAACCACATTTCGCGGCTAACTAGGTGAAACGAGACCAACTGGCCACGAGTTCTGAAATCAAAATCCGAATTTCCAGGATCGTAGAGCTCGAAAAGTAGTGTGAAATAAAGCTAAAAATCACCGAATTCAGAACTCGGAGTCAACGGATATTCATAAAACCGTTTACTTAAAGAAACCACATTTCGCGGCTAACTAGGTGAAACGAGACCTACTAGCCACGAGTTCTGAAATCGAAATCCGAAAACCCAGGATTGTAGAGCTCGAAAAGTAGTGTGAAATCAAGCTAAAAATCACCGAATTCAGAACTCGGAGTCAACGGATAGTCATAAAACCGTTTACGTAAAGAAACCACATTTCGCGGCAAACTAGGTGAAACGAGACCTACTAGCCACGAGTTCTGAAATCGAAATCCGAAAACCCTGGATTGTAGAGCTTGAAAAGTTGTGTGAAATCAAGCTAAAAATCACCGAATTCAGAACTCGGAGTCAACGGATATTCATAAAACCGTTTACGTAAAGAAACCACATTTCGCGGCTAACTAGGTGAAACGAGACGAACTAGCCACGAGTTCTGAAATCAAAATCCGAAACGCCAGGATCGTAGAGCTCGAAAAGTAGTGTGAAATAAAGCTAAAAATCACCAAATTCAGAACTCGGAGTCAACGGATATTCATAAAACCGTTTACGTAAAGAAACCACATTTCGCGGCTAACTAGGTGAAACGAGACCTACTAGCCACAAGTTCTGAAATCGAAATCCGAAAACCCAGGATTGTAGAGCTCGAAAAGTAGTGTGAAATCAAGCTAAAAATCACCGAATTCAGAACTCGGAGTCAACGGATATTCATAAAACCGTTTACGTAAAGAAACCACATTTCGCGGCTAACTAGGTGAAACGAGACCAACTAGCCACGAGATCTGAAATCAAAATCCGAAATGCCAGGATCGTAGAGCTCGAAAAGTAGTGTGAAATCAAGCTAAAAATCACCGAATTCAGAACTCGGAGTCAACGGATATTCATAAAACCGTTTACGTAAAGAAACCATATTTCGCGGCAAACTAGGTGAAACGAGACCTACTAGCCACGATTTCTGAAATCGAAATCCGAAAATCCAGGATTGTAGAGCTCAAAAAGTAGTGTGAAATCAAGCTAAAAATCACCGAATTCAGAACTCGGAGTCAACGGATATTCATAAAACCGTTTACGTAAAGAAACCACATTTTGCGGCTAACTAGGTGAAACGAGACCAACTAGCCACGAGTTCTGAAATCAAAATCCGAAACACCAGGATCGTAGAGCTCGAAAATTAGTGTGAAATCAAGCTAAAAATCACCGAATTCAGAACTCGGAGTCAACCGATATTCATAAAATCGTTTACGTAAAGAAACCACATTTCGCGGCTAACTAGGTGAAACGAGACCAACTAGCCACGAGTTCTGAAATCAAAATCCGAAACTCCATAATCGTAGAGCTTGAAAAGTAGTGTGAAATCAAGCTAAAAATTACCGAATTCAGAACTCGGAGTCAACGGATATTCATAAAACCGTTTACGTAAAGAAACCACATTTCGCGGCTAACTAGGTGAAACAAGATCAACTAGCCACGAGTTCTGAAATCAAAATCCGAAACTCCAGGATCGTAGAGCTCGAAAAGTAGTGTGAAATAAAGCTAAAAATCACCGAATTCAGAACTCGGAGTCAACGGATATTCATAAAACCGTTTACGTAAAGAAACCACATTTCGCGGCTAACTAGGTGAAACGAGACCTACTAGCGACGAGTTCTGAAATCGAAATCCAAAAACCCAGGATTGTAGAACTCGAAAAGTTGTGTGAAATCAAGCTAAAAATCACCGAATTCATAACTCGGAGTCAACGGATATTCATAAAACCGTTTACGTAAAGAAACCACATTTCGCGGCAAACTAGGTGAAACGAGACCTACTAGCCACGAGTTCTGAAATCGAAATCCGAAAAACCCGGATTTTAGAGCTCGAAAAGTAGTGTGAAATCAAGCTAAAAATCATCGAATTCAGAACTCGGAGTCAACGGATATTCATAAAACCGTTTACGTAAAGAAACCACATTTCGCGGCTAACTAGGTGAAACGAGACCAACTAGCCACGAGTTCTGAAATCAAAATCCGAAACTCCATAATCATAGAGCTTGAAAAGTAGTGTGAAATCAAGCTAAAAATTACCGAATTCAGAACTCGGAGTCAACGGATATTCATAAAACCGTTTACGTAAAGAAACCACATTTCGCGGCTAACTAGGTGAAACGAGACCAACTAGCCACGAGTTCTGAAATCAAAATCCGAAACTCCAGGATCGTAGAGCTCGAAAAGTAGTGTGAAATAAAGCTAAAAATCACCGAATTCAGAACTCGGAGTCAACGGATATTCATAAAACCGTTTACGTAAAGAAACCACATTTCGCGGCTAACTAGGTGAAACGAGACCTACTAGCCACGAGTTCTGAAATCGAAATCCAAAAACCCAGGATTGTAGAACTCGAAAAGTAGTGTGAAATCAAGCTAAAAATCACCGAATTCAGAACTCGGAGTCAACGGATATTCGTAAAACCGTTTACGTAAAGAAACCACATTTCGCGGCAAACTAGGTGAAACGAGACCTACTAGGCACGAGTTCTGAAATCGAAATCCGAAAACCCAGGATTGTAGAGCTCGAAAAGTAGTGTGAAATCAAGCTAAAAATCATCGAATTCAGAACTCGGAGTCAACGGATATTCATAAAACCGTTTACGTAAAGAAACCACATTTCGCGGCTAACTAGGTGAAACGAGACCAACTAGCCACGAGTTCTGAAATCAAAATCCGAAATGCCAGGATCGTAGAGCTCAAAAAGTAGTGTGAAATCAAGCTAAAAATCACTGAATTCAGAACTCGGAGTCAACGGATATTCATAAAACCGTTTACGTAAAGAAACCACATTTCGCGGCTAACTAGGTGAAACGAGACCTACTAGCCACGAGTTCTGAAATCGAAATTCGAAAATCCAGGATTGTAGAGCTCGAAAAGTAGTGTCAAATCAAGCTAAAAATCACCGAATTCAGAACTCGGAGTCAACGGATATTCATAAAACCGTTTACGTAAAGAAACCACATTTCGCGGCTAACTAGGTAAAACGAGACCTACTAGCCACGAGTTCTGAAATCGAAATCCGAAAATCCAGCATTGTAGAGCTCGAAAAGTAGTGTGAAATCAAGCTAAAAATCACCGAATTCAGAACTCGGAGTCAACGAATATTCATAAAACCGTTTACGTAAAGAAACCACATTTCGCGGCTAACTAGGTGAAACGAGACCAACTGGCCACGAGTTCTGAAATCAAAATCCGAAACACCAGGATCGTAGAGCTCGAAAATTAGTGTGAAGTCAAGCGAAAAATCACCGAATTCAGAACTCTGAGTCATCGGATATTCATAAAACCGTTTACGTAAAGAAACCACATTTCGCGGCTAACTAGGTGAAACGAGACCAACTAGCCACGAGTTCTGAAATCAAAATCCGAAACTGCATAATCGTAGAGCTTGAAAAGTAGTGTGAAATCAAGCTAAAAATCACCGAATTCAGAACTCGGTGTCAACCGATATTCATAAAACCGTTTACGTAAAGAAACAACATTTCGCGGCTAACTAGGTGAAACGAGACCAACTAGCCACGAGTTCTGAAATCAAAATCCGAAACTCCATAATCGTAGAGCTTGAAAAGTAGTGTGAAATCAAGCTAAAAATCACCGAATTCAGAACTCGGAGTCAACGGATATTCATAAAACCGTTTACGTAAAGAGACCACATTTTGCGGCAAACTAGGTGAAACGAGACCTACTAGCCATGGGTTCTGAAATCGAAATCCGAAAACCCAGGATTGTAGAGCTCGAAAAGTAGTGTGAAATCAAGCTAAAAATCACCGAATTCAGAACTCGGAGTCAACGGATATTCATAAAACCGTTTACGTAAAGAAACCACATTTCGCGGCTAACTAGGTGAAACGAGACCAACTAGCCACAAGTTCTGAAATCAAAATCCGAAACTCCAGGATCGTAGAGCTCGAAAAGTAGTGTGAAATAAAGCTAAAAATCACCGAATTCAGAACTCGGAGTCAACGGATATTCATAAAACCGTTTACGTAAAGAAACCACATTTCGCGGCTAACTAGGTGAAACGAGACCAACTAGCCACGAGTTCTGAAATCAAAATCCGAAACACCAGGATTGTAGAGCTCGAAAATTAGTGTGAAATCAAGCTAAAAATCACCGAATTCAGAACTCGGAGTCAACGGATATTCATAAAACCGTTTACGTAAAGAAACCACATTTCGCGGCTAACTAGGTGAAACAAGATCAACTAGCCACGAGTTCTGAAATCAAAATCCGAAACTCCAGGATCGTAGAGCTCGAAAAGTAGTGTGAAATAAAGCTAAAAATCACCGAATTCAGAACTCGGAGTCAACGGATATTCATAAAACCGTTTACGTAAAGAAACCACATTTCGCGGCTAACTAGGTGAAACGAGACCTACTAGCCACGAGTTCTGAAATCGAAATCCAAAAACCCAGGATTGTAGAACTCGAAAAGTAGTGTGAAATCAAGCTAAAAATCACCGAATTCATAACTCGGAGTCAACGGATATTCATAAAACCGTTTACGTAAAGAAACCACATTTCGCGGCAAACTAGGTGAAACGAGACCTACTAGCCACGAGTTCTGAAATCGAAATCCGAAAACCCCGGATTTTAGAGCTCGAAAAGTAGTGTGAAATCAAGCTAAAAATCATCGAATTCAGAACTCGGAGTCAACGGATATTCATAAAACCGTTTACGTAAAGAAACCACATTTCGCGGCTAACTAGGTGAAACGAGACCAACTAGCCACGAGTTCTGAAATCAAAATCCGAAACTCCATAATCATAGAGCTTGAAAAGTAGTGTGAAATCAAGCTAAAAATTACCGAATTCAGAACTCGGAGTCAACGGATATTCATAAAACCGTTTACGTAAAGAAACCACATTTCGCGGCTAACTAGGTGAAACGAGACCAACTAGCCACGAGTTCTGAAATCAAAATCCGAAACTCCAGGATCGTAGAGCTCGAAAAGTAGTGTGAAATAAAGCTAAAAATCACCGAATTCAGAACTCGGAGTCAACGGATATTCATAAAACCGTTTACGTAAAGAAACCACATTTCGCGGCTAACTAGGTGAAACGAGACCTACTAGCCACGAGTTCTGAAATCGAAATCCAAAAACCCAGGATTGTAGAACTCGAAAAGTAGTGTGAAATCAAGCTAAAAATCACCGAATTCAGAACTCGGAGTGAACGGATATTCATAAAACCGTTTACGTAAAGAAACCACATTTCACGGCAAACTAGGTGAAACGAGACCTACTAGCCACGAGTTCTGAAATCGAAATCCGAAAACCCAGGATTGTAGAGCTCGAAAAGTAGTGTGAAATCAAGCTAAAAATCATCGAATTCAGAACTCGGAGTCAACGGATATTCATAAAACCGTTTACGTAAAGAAACCACATTTCGCGGCTAACTAGGTGAAACGAGACCAACTAGCCACGAGTTCTGAAATCAAAATCCGAATTGCCAGGATCGTAGAGCTCAAAAAGTAGTGTGAAATCAAGCTAAAAATCACCGAATTCATAACTCGGAGTGAACGGATATTCATAAAACCGTTTACGTAAAGAAACCACATTTCACGGCAAACTAGGTGAAACGAGACCTACTAGCCACGAGTTCTGAAATCGAAATCCGAAAACCCAGGATTGTAGAGCTCGAAAAGTAGTGTGAAATCAAGCTAAAAATCATCGAATTCAGAACTCGGAGTCAACGGATATTCATAAAACCGTTTACGTAAAGAAACCACATTTCGCGGCTAACTAGGTGAAACGAGACCAACTAGCCACGAGTTCTGAAATCAAAATCCGAATTGCCAGGATCGTAGAGCTCAAAAAGTAGTGTGAAATCAAGCTAAAAATCACTGAATTCAGAACTCGGAGTCAACGGATATTCATAAAACCGTTTACGTAAAGAAACCACATTTCGCGGCAAACTAGGTGAAACGAGACCTACTAGCCACGAGATCTGAAATCGAAATCCAAAAACCCAGGATTGTAGAGCTCGAAAAGTAGTGTGAAATCAAGCTAAAAATCATCGAATTCAGAACTCGGAGTCAACGGATATTCATAAAACCGTTTACGTAAAGAAACCACATTTCGCGGCTAACTAGGTGAAACGAGACCAACTAGCCACGAGTTCTGAAATCAAAATCCGAAACTCCAGGATCGTAGAGCTCGAAAAGTAGTGTGAAATAAAGCTAAAAATCACCGAATTCAGAACTCGGAGTCAACGGATATTCATAAAACCGTTTACGTAAAGAAACCACATTTCGCGGCTAACTAGGTGAAACGAGACCTACTAGCCACGAGTTCTGAAATCGAAATCCAAAAACCCAGGATTGTAGAACTCGAAAAGTAGTGTGAAATCAAGCTAAAAATCACCGAATTCAGAACTCGGAGTGAACGGATATTCATAAAACCGTTTACGTAAAGAAACCACATTTCACGGCAAACTAGGTGAAACGAGACCTACTAGCCACGAGTTCTGAAATCGAAATCCGAAAACCCAGGATTGTAGAGCTCGAAAAGTAGTGTGAAATCAAGCTAAAAATCATCGAATTCAGAACTCGGAGTCAACGGATATTCATAAAACCGTTTACGTAAAGAAACCACATTTCGCGGCTAACTAGGTGAAACGAGACCAACTAGCCACGAGTTCTGAAATCAAAATCCGAATTGCCAGGATCGTAGAGCTCAAAAAGTAGTGTGAAATCAAGCTAAAAATCACTGAATTCAGAACTCGGAGTCAACGGATATTCATAAAACCGTTTACGTAAAGAAACCACATTTCGCGGCAAACTAGGTGAAACGAGACCTACTAGCCACGAGATCTGAAATCGAAATCCAAAAACCCAGGATTGTAGAGCTAGAAAAGTAGTGTGAAATCAAGCTAAAAATCATCGAATTCAGAACTCGGAGTCAACGGATATTCATAAAACCGTTTACGTAAAGAAACCACATTTCGCGGCTAACTAGGTGAAACGAGACCAACTAGCCACGAGTTCTGAAATCAAAATCCGAAACTCCATAATCATAGCGCTTGAAAAGTAGTGTGAAATCAAGCTAAAAATTACCGAATTCAGAACTCGGAGTCAACGGATATTCATAAAACCGTTTACGTAAAGAAACCACATTTCGCGGCTAACTAGGTGAAACGAGACCAACTAGCCACGAGTTCTGAAATCAAAATCCGAAACTCCAGGATCGTAGAGCTCGAAAAGTAGTGTGAAATAAAGCTAAAAATCACCGAATTCAGAACTCGGAGTCAACGGATATTCATAAAACCGTTTACGTAAAGAAACCACATTTTGCGGCAAACTAGGTGAAACGAGACCTACTAGCCATGGGTTCTGAAATCGAAATCCGAAAACCCAGGATTGTAGAGCTCGAAAAGTAGTGTGAAATCAAGCTAAAAATCACCGAATTCAGAACTCGGAGTCAACGGATATTCATAAAACCGTTTACGTAAAGAAACCACATTTCGCGGCTAACTAGGTGAAACGAGACCAACTAGCCACGAGTTCTGAAATCAAAATCCGAAACTCCAGGATCGTAGAGCTCGAAAAGTAGTGTGAAATAAAGCTAAAAATCACCGAATTCAGAACTCGGAGTCAACGGATATTCATAAAACCGTTTACGTAAAGAAACCACATTTCGCGGCTAACTAGGTGAAACGAGACCAACTAGCCACGAGTTCTGAAATCAAAATCCGAAACACCAGGATTGTAGAGCTCGAAAATTAGTGTGAAATCAAGCTAAAAATCACCGAATTCAGAACTCGGAGTCAACGGATATTCATAAAACCGTTTACGTAAAGAAACCACATTTCGCGGCTAACTAGGTGAAACAAGATCAACTAGCCACGAGTTCTGAAATCAAAATCCGAAACTCCAGGATCGTAGAGCTCGAAAAGTAGTGTGAAATAAAGCTAAAAATCACCGAATTCAGAACTCGGAGTCAACGGATATTCATAAAACCGTTTACGTAAAGAAACCACATTTCGCGGCTAACTAGGTGAAACGAGACCTACTAGCCACGAGTTCTGAAATCGAAATCCAAAAACCCAGGATTGTAGAACTCGAAAAGTAGTGTGAAATCAAGCTAAAAATCACCGAATTCATAACTCGGAGTCAACGGATATTCATAAAACCGTTTACGTAAAGAAACCACATTTCGCGGCAAACTAGGTGAAACGAGACCTACTAGCCACGAGTTCTGAAATCGAAATCCGAAAACCCCGGATTTTAGAGCTCGAAAAGTAGTGTGAAATCAAGCTAAAAATCATCGAATTCAGAACTCGGAGTCAACGGATATTCATAAAACCGTTTACGTAAAGAAACCACATTTCGCGGCTAACTAGGTGAAACGAGACCAACTAGCCACGAGTTCTGAAATCAAAATCCGAAACTCCATAATCATAGAGCTTGAAAAGTAGTGTGAAATCAAGCTAAAAATTACCGAATTCAGAACTCGGAGTCAACGGATATTCATAAAACCGTTTACGTAAAGAAACCACATTTCGCGGCTAACTAGGTGAAACGAGACCAACTAGCCACGAGTTCTGAAATCAAAATCCGAAACTCCAGGATCGTAGAGCTCGAAAAGTAGTGTGAAATAAAGCTAAAAATCACCGAATTCAGAACTCGGAGTCAACGGATATTCATAAAACCGTTTACGTAAAGAAACCACATTTCGCGGCTAACTAGGTGAAACGAGACCTACTAGCCACGAGTTCTGAAATCGAAATCCAAAAACCCAGGATTGTAGAACTCGAAAAGTAGTGTGAAATCAAGCTAAAAATCACCGAATTCAGAACTCGGAGTGAACGGATATTCATAAAACCGTTTACGTAAAGAAACCACATTTCACGGCAAACTAGGTGAAACGAGACCTACTAGCCACGAGTTCTGAAATCGAAATCCGAAAACCCAGGATTGTAGAGCTCGAAAAGTAGTGTGAAATCAAGCTAAAAATCATCGAATTCAGAACTCGGAGTCAACGGATATTCATAAAACCGTTTACGTAAAGAAACCACATTTCGCGGCTAACTAGGTGAAACGAGACCAACTAGCCACGAGTTCTGAAATCAAAATCCGAATTGCCAGGATCGTAGAGCTCAAAAAGTAGTGTGAAATCAAGCTAAAAATCACTGAATTCAGAACTCGGAGTCAACGGATATTCATAAAACCGTTTACGTAAAGAAACCACATTTCGCGGCAAACTAGGTGAAACGAGACCTACTAGCCACGAGATCTGAAATCGAAATCCAAAAACCCAGGATTGTAGAGCTCGAAAAGTAGTGTGAAATCAAGCTAAAAATCATCGAATTCAGAACTCGGAGTCAACGGATATTCATAAAACCGTTTACGTAAAGAAACCACATTTCGCGGCTAACTAGGTGAAACGAGACCAACTAGCCACGAGTTTTGAAATCAAAATCCGAAACTCCATAATCATAGCGCTTGAAAAGTAGTGTGAAATCAAGCTAAAAATTACCGAATTCAGAACTCGGAGTCAACGGATATTCATAAAACCGTTTACGTAAAGAAACCACATTTCGCGGCTAACTAGGTGAAACGAGACCAACTAGCCACGAGTTCTGAAATCAAAATCCGAAACTCCAGGATCGTAGAGCTCGAAAAGTAGTGTGAAATAAAGCTAAAAATCACCGAATTCAGAACTCGGAGTCAACGGATATTCATAAAACCGTTTACGTAAAGAAACCACATTTCGCGGCTAACTAGGTGAAACGAGACCTACTAGCCACGAGTTCTGAAATCGAAATCCAAAAACCCAGGATTGTAGAACTCGAAAAGTAGTGTGAAATCAAGCTAAAAATCACCGAATTCAGAACTCGGAGTGAACGGATATTCATAAAACCGTTTACGTAAAGAAACCACATTTCGCGGCAAACTAGGTGAAACGAGACCTACTAGCCACGAGTTCTGAAATCGAAATCCGAAAACCCAGGATTGTAGAGCTCGAAAGGTAGTGTGAAATCAAGCTAAAAATCATCGAATTCAGAACTCGGAGTCAACGGATATTCATAAAACCGTTTACGTAAAGAAACCACATTTCGCGGCTAACTAGGTGAAACGAGACCAACTAGCCACGAGTTCTGAAATCAAAATCCGAAATGCCAGGATCGTAGAGCTCAAAAAGTAGTGTGAAATCAAGCTAAAAATCACTGAATTCAGAACTCGGAGTCAACGGATATTCATAAAACCGTTTACGTAAAGAAACCACATTTCGCGGCTAACTAGGTGAAACGAGACCTACTAGCCACGAGTTCTGAAATCGAAATTCAAAAATCCAGGATTGTAGAGCTCGAAAAGTAGTGTCAAATCAAGCTAAAAATCACCGAATTCAGAACTCGGAGTCAACGGATATTCATAAAACCGTTTACGTAAAGAAACCACATTTCGCGGCTAACTAGGTAAAACGAGACCTACTAGCCACGAGTTCTGAAATCGAAATCCGAAAATCCAGCATTGTAGAGCTCGAAAAGTAGTGTGAAATCAAGCTAAAAATCACCGAATTCAGAACTCGGAGTCAACGAATATTCATAAAACCGTTTACGTAAAGAAACCACATTTCGCGGCTAACTAGGTGAAACGAGACCAATTGGCCACGAGTTCTGAAATCAAAATCCGAAACACCAGGATCGTAGAGCTCGAAAATTAGTGTGAAGTCAAGCGAAAAATCACCGAATTCAGAACTCTGAGTCAACGGATATTCATAAAACCGTTTACGTAAAGAAACCACATTTCGCGGCTAACTAGGTGAAACGAGACCAACTAGCCACGAGTTCTGAAATCAAAATCCGAAACTCCATAATCGTAGAGCTTGAAAAGTAGTGTGAAATCAAGCTAAAAATCACCGAATTCAGAACTCGGTGTCAACCGATATTCATAAAACCGTTTACGTAAAGAAACAACATTTCGCGGCTAACTAGGAGAAACGAGACCAACTAGCCACGAGTTCTGAAATCAAAATCCGAAACTCCATAATCGTAGAGCTTGAAAAGTAGTGTGAAATCAAGCTAAAAATTACCGAATTCAGAACTCGGAGTCAACGGATATTCATAAAACCGTTTACGTAAAGAAACCGCATTTCGCGGCTAACTAGGTGAAACGAGACCAACTAGCCACGAGTTCTGAAATAAAAATCCGAAAACCCAGGATTGTAGAGCTCGAAAAGTAGTGTGAAATCAAGCTAAAAATCACCGAATTCAGAACTCGGAGTCAACGGATATTCATAAAACCGTTTACGTAAAGAAACCACATTTTGCGGCAAACTAGGTGAAACGAGACCTACTAGCCATGAGTTCTGAAATCGAAATCCGAAAACTCAGGATTGTAGAGCTCGAAAAGTAGTGTGAAATCAAGCTAAAAATCACCGAATTCAGAACTCGGAGTCAACGGATATTCATAAAACCGTTTACGTAAAGAAACCACATTTCGCGGCTAACTAGGCGAAACGAGACCAACTAGCCACGAGTTCTGAAATCAAAATCCGAAACTCCAGGATCGTAGAGCTCGAAAAGTAGTGTGAAATAAAGCTAAAAATCACCGAATTCAGAACTCGGAGTCAACGGATATTCATAAAACCGTTTACGTAAAGAAACCACATTTCGCGGCTAACTAGGTGAAACGAGACCAACTAGCCACGAATTCTGAAATCAAAATCCGAAACACCAGGATTGTAGAGCTCGAAAATTAGTGTGAAATCAAGCTAAAAATCACCGAATTCAGAACTCGGAGTCAACGGATATTCATAAAACCGTTTACGTAAAGAAACCACATTTCGCGGCTAACTAGGTGAAACAAGATCAACTAGCCACGAGTTCTGAAATCAAAATCCGAAACTCCAGGATCGTAGAGCTCGAAAAGTAGTGTGAAATAAAGCTAAAAATCACCGAATTCAGAACTCGGAGTCAACGGATATTCATAAAACCGTTTACGTAAAGAAACCACATTTCGCGGCTAACTAGGTGAAACGAGACCTACTAGCCACGAGTTCTGAAATCGAAATCCAAAAACCCAGGATTGTAGAACTCGAAAAGTAGTGTGAAATCAAGCTAAAAATCACCGAATTCATAACTCGGAGTCAACGGATATTCATAAAACCGTTTACGTAAAGAAACCACATTTCGCGGCAAACTAGGTGAAACGAGACCTACTAGCCACGAGTTCTGAAATCGAAATCCGAAAACCCCGGATTTTAGAGCTCGAAAAGTAGTGTGAAATCAAGCTAAAAATCATCGAATTCAGAACTCGGAGTCAACGGATATTCATAAAACAGTTTACGTAAAGAAACCACATTTCGCGGCTAACTAGGTGAAACGAGACCAACTAGCCACGAGTTCTGAAATAAAAATCCGAAACTCCATAATCATAGAGCTTGAAAAGTAGTGTGAAATCAAGCTAAAAATTACCGAATTCAGAACTCGGAGTCAACGGATATTCATAAAACCGTTTACGTAAAGAAACCACATTTCGCGGCTAACTAGGTGAAACGAGACCAACTAGCCACGAGTTCTGAAATCAAAATCCGAAACTCCAGGATCGTAGAGCTCGAAAAGTAGTGTGAAATAAAGCTAAAAATCACCGAATTCAGAACTCGGAGTCAACGGATATTCATAAAACCGTTTACGTAAAGAAACCACATTTCGCGGCTAACTAGGTGAAACGAGACCTACTAGCCACGAGTTCTGAAATCGAAATCCAAAAACCCAGGATTGTAGAACTCGAAAAGTAGTGTGAAATCAAGCTAAAAATCACCGAATTCAGAACTCGGAGTGAACGGATATTCATAAAACCGTTTACGTAAAGAAACCACATTTCGCGGCAAACTAGGTGAAACGAGACCTACTAGCCACGAGTTCTGAAATCGAAATCCGAAAAACCAGGATTGTAGAGCTCGAAAAGTAGTGTGAAATCAAGCTAAAAATCATCGAATTCAGAACTCGGAGTCAACGGATATTCATAAAACCGTTTACGTAAAGAAACCACATTTCGCGGCTAACTAGATGAAACGAGACCAACTAGCCACGAGTTCTGAAATCAAAATCCGAAATGCCAGGATCGTAGAGCTCAAAAAGTAGTGTGAAATCAAGCTAAAAATCACTGAATTCAGAACTCGGAGTCAACGGATATTCATAAAACCGTTTACGTAAAGAAACCACATTTTGCGGCAAACTAGGTGAAACGAGACCTACTAGCCATGAGTTCTGAAATCGAAATCCGAAAACTCAGGATTGTAGAGCTCGAAAAGTAGTGTGAAATCAAGCTAAAAATCACCGAATTCAGAACTCGGAGTCAACGGATATTCATAAAACCGTTTACGTAAAGAAACCACATTTCGCGGCTAACTAGGTGAAACGAGACCAACTAGCCACGAGTTCTGAAATCAAAATCCGAAACTCCAGGATCGTAGAGCTCGAAAAGTAGTGTGAAATAAAGCTAAAAATCACCGAATTCAGAACTCGGAGTCAACGGATATTCATAAAACCGTTTACGTAAAGAAACCACATTTCGCGGCTAACTAGGTGAAACGAGACCAACTAGCCACGAGTTCTGAAATCAAAATCCGAAACTCCAGGATCGTAGAGCTCGAAAAGTAGTGTGAAATAAAGCTAAAAATCACCGAATTCAGAACTCGGAGTCAACGGATATTCATAAAACCGTTTACGTAAAGAAACCACATTTCGCGGCTAACTAGGTGAAACGAGACCAACTAGCCACGAGTTCTGAAATCAAAATCCGAAACACCAGGATTGTAGAGCTCGAAAATTAGTGTGAAATCAAGCTAAAAATCACCGAATTCAGAACTCGGAGTCAACGGATATTCATAAAACCGTTTACGTAAAGAAACCACATTTCGCGGCTAACTAGGTGAAACGAGACCAACTAGCCACGAGTTCTGAAATCAAAATCCGAAACGCCAGGATTGTAGAGCTCGAAATGTAGTGTGAAATCAAGCTAAAAATCAATGAATTCAGAACTCGGAGTCAATGGATATTCATAAAACCGTTTACGTAAACGAACCACATTTCGCGGCTAACAAGGTGAAACGAGACCTACTAGCCAAGATTTCTGAAATTAAAATCCGAACTATCAGGATTGTAGAGCTCGAAAAGTAGTGTGAAATCAAGCTAAGAATCACCGAATTCAGAACTCGGAGTCAACAGATATTTATAAAACCGTTTACGTAAAGAAACCACATTTCGCGGCCAACTAGGCGAAACGAGACCTACTAGCCACGAGTTCTAAAATCAAAATCCAAAACACCAGGATTGTAGAGCTCGAAATGTAGTGTGAAATCAAGCTAAAAATCACCGAATTCAGAACTCGGAGTCAACGGATATTCATAAAACCGTTTACGTAAAGAAACCACATTTCGCGGCTAACTAGGTGAAACGAGACCTACTAGCCACGAGTTCTGAAATCGAAATTCGAAAATCCAGGATTGTAGAGCTCGAAAAGTAGTGTGAAATCAAGCTAAAAATCACCGAATTCAGAACTCGGAGTCAACGAATATTCATAAAACCGTTTACGTAAAGAAACCACATTTCGCGGCTAACTAGGTAAAACGAGACCTACTAGCCACGAGTTCTGAAATCGAAATCCGAAAATCCAGCATTGTAGAGCTCGAAAAGTAGTGTGAAATCAAGCTAAAAATCACCGAATTCAGAACTCGGAGTCAACGAATATTCATAAAACCGTTTACGTAAAGAAACCACATTTCGCGGCTAACTAGGTGAAACGAGACCAACTGGCCACGAGTTCTGAAATCAAAATCCGAAACACCAGGATCGTAGAGCTCGAAAATTAGTGTGAAGTCAAGCGAAAAATCACCGAATTCAGAACTCTGAGTCAACGGATATTCATAAAACCGTTTACGTAAAGAAACCACATTTCGCGGCTAACTAGGTGAAACGAGACCAACTAGCCACGAGTTCTGAAATCAAAATCCGAAACTCCATAATCGTAGAGCTTGAAAAGTAGTGAGAAATCAAGCTAAAAATCACCGAATTCAGAACTCGGTGTCAACCGATATTCATAAAACCGTTTACGTAAAGAAACAACATTTCGCGGCTAACTAGGTGAAACGAGACCAACTAGCCACGAGTTCTGAAATCAAAATCCGAAACTCCATAATCGTAGAGCTTGAAAAGTAGTGTGAAATCAAGCTAAAAATTACCGAATTCAGAACTCGGAGTCAACGGATATTCATAAAACCGTTTACGTAAAGAAACCACATTTCGCGGCTAACTAGGTGAAACGAGACCAACTAGCCACGAGTTCTGAAATAAAAATCCGAAAACCCAGGATTGTAGAGCTCGAAAAGTAGTGTGAAATCAAGCTAAAAATCACCGAATTCAGAACTCGGAGTCAACGGATATTCATAAAACCGTTTACGTAAAGAAACCACATTTTGCGGCAAACTAGAAGAAACGAGACCTACTAGCCATGAGTTCTGAAATCGAAATCCGAAAACCCAGGATTGTAGAGCTCGAAAAGTAGTGTGAAATCAAGCTAAAAATCACCGAATTCAGAACTCGGAGTCAACGGATATTCATAAAACCGTTTACGTAAAGAAACCACATTTCGCGGCTAACTAGGTGAAACGAGACCAACTAGCCACGAGTTCTGAAATCAAAATCCGAAACTCCAGGATCGTAGAGCTCGAAAAGTAGTGTGAAATAAAGCTAAAAATCACCGAATTCAGAACTCGGAGTCAACGGATATTCATAAAACCGTTTACGTAAAGAAACCACATTTCGCGGCTAACTAGGTGAAACGAGACCAACTAGCCACGAGTTCTGAAATCAAAATCCGAAACACCAGGATTGTAGAGCTCGAAAATTAGTGTGAAATCAAGCTAAAAATCACCGAATTCAGAACTCGGAGTCAACGGATATTCATAAAACCGTTTACGTAAAGAAACCACATTTCGCGGCTAACTAGGTGAAACAAGATCAACTAGCCACGAGTTCTGAAATCAAAATCCGAAACTCCAGGATCGTAGAGCTCGAAAAGTAGTGTGAAATAAAGCTAAAAATCACCGAATTCAGAACTCGGAGTCAACGGATATCCATAAAACCGTTTACGTAAAGAAACCACATTTCGCGGCTAACTAGGTGAAACGAGACCTACTAGCCACGAGTTCTGAAATCGAAATCCAAAAACCCAGGATTGTAGAACTCGAAAAGTAGTGTGAAATCAAGCTAAAAATCACCGAATTCATAACTCGGAGTCAACGGATATTCATAAAACCGTTTACGTAAAGAAACCACATTTCGCGGCAAACTAGGTGAAACGAGACCTACTAGCCACGAGTTCTGAAATCAAAATCCGAAAACCCCGGATTTTAGAGCTCGAAAAGTAGTGTGAAATCAAGCTAAAAATCATCGAATTCAGAACTCGGAGTCAACGGATATTCATAAAACCGTTTACGTAAAGAAACCACATTTCGCGGCTAACTAGGTGAAACGAGACCAACTAGCCACGAGTTCTGAAATCAAAATCCGAAACTCCATAATCATAGAGCTTGAAAAGTAGTGTGAAATCAAGCTAAAAATTACCGAATTCAGAACTCGGAGTCAACGGATATTCATAAAACCGTTTACGTAAAGAAACCACATTTCGCGGCAAACTAGGTGAAACGAGACCAACTAGCCACGAGTTCTGAAATCGAAATCCGAAACTCCAGGATCGTAGAGCTCGAAAAGTAGTGTGAAATAAAGCTAAAAATCACCGAATTCAGAACTCGGAGTCAACGGATATTCATAAAACCGTTTACGTAAAGAAACCACATTTCGCGGCTAACTAGGTGAAACGAGACCTACTAGCCACGAGTTCTGAAATCGAAATCCAAAAACCCAGGATTGTAGAACTCGAAAAGTAGTGTGAAATCAAGCTAAAAATCACCGAATTCAGAACTCGGAGTGAACGGATATTCATAAAACCGTTTACGCAAAGAAACCACATTTCGCGGCTAACTAGGTGAAACGAGACCAACTAGCCACGAGTTCTGAAATCAAAATCCGAAATGCCAGGATCGTAGAGCTCAAAAAGTAGTGTGAAATCAAGCTAAAAATCACTGAATTCAGAACTCGGAGTCAACGGATATTCATAAAACCGTTTACGTAAAGAAACCACATTTTGCGGCAAACTAGGTGAAACGAGACCTACTAGCCATGAGTTCTGAAATCGAAATCCGAAAACCCAGGATTGTAGAGCTCGAAAATTAGTGTGAAATCAAGCTAAAAATCACCGAATTCAGAACTCGGAGTCAACGGATATTCATAAAACCGTTTACGTAAAGAAACCACATTTCGCGGCTAACTAGGTGAAACGAGACCAACTAGCCACGAGTTCTGAAATCAAAATCCGAAACTCCAGGATCGTAGAGCTCGAAAAGTAGTGTGAAATAAAGCTAAAAATCACCGAATTCAGAACTCGGAGTCAACGGATATTCATAAAACCGTTTACGTAAAGAAACCACATTTCGCGGCTAACTAGGTGAAACGAGACCAACTAGCCACGAGTTCTGAAATCAAAATCCGAAACACCAGGATTGTAGAGCTCGAAAATTAGTGTGAAATCAAGCTAAAAATCACCGAATTCAGAACTCGGAGTCAACGGATATTCATAAAACCGTTTACGTAAAGAAACCACATTTCGCGGCTAACTAGGTGAAACGAGACCAACTAGCCACGAGTTCTGAAATCAAAATCCGAAACTCCAGGATCGTAGAGCTCGAAAAGTAGTGTGAAATAAAGCTAAAAATCACCGAATTCAGAACTCGGAGTCAACGGATATTCATAAAACCGTTTACGTAAAGAAACCACATTTCGCGGCTAACTAGGTGAAACGAGACCTACTAGCCACGAGTTCTGAAATCGAAATCCGAAAAACCAGGATTGTAGAGCTCGAAAAGTAGTGTGAAATCAAGCTAAAAATCATCGAATTCAGAACTCGGAGTCAACGGATATTCATAAAACCGTTTACGTAAAGAAACCACATTTCGCGGCTAACTAGGTGAAACGAGACCAACTAGCCACGAGTTCTGAAATCAAAATCCGAAATGCCAGGATCGTAGAGCTCAAAAAGTAGTGTGAAATCAAGCTAAAAATCACTGAATTCAGAACTCGGAGTCAACGGATATTCATAAAACCGTTTACGTAAAGAAACCACATTTCGCGGCTAACTAGGTGAAACGAGACCTACTAGCCACGAGTTCTGAAATCGAAATCCGAAAATCCAGGATTGTAGAGCTCGAAAAGTAGTTTGAAATCAAGCTAAAAATCACTGAATTCAGAACTCGGAGTCAACGGATATTCATAAAACCGTTTACGTAAAGAAACCACATTTCGCGGCTAACTAGGTGAAACGAGACCAACTAGCCACGAGTTCTGAAATAAAAATCCGAAACTCCAGGATCGTAGAGCTCAAAAAGTAGTGTGAAATAAAGCTAAAAATCACCGAATTCAGAACTCGGAGTCAACGGATATTCATAAAACCGTTTACGTAAAGAAACCACATTTCGCGGCTAACTAGGTGAAACGAGACCTACTAGCCACGAGTTCTGAAATCGAAATCCAAAAACCCAGGATTGTAGAACTCGAAAAGTAGTGTGAAATCAAGCTAAAAATCACCGAATTCAGAACTCGGAGTCAACGGATATTGATAAAACCGTTTACGTAAAGAAACCACATTTTGCGGCAAACTAGGTGAAACGAGACCTACTAGCCACGAGTTCTGAAATCGAAATCCGAAAACCCAGGATTGTAGAGCTCGAAAAGTAGTGTGAAATCAAGCTAAAAATCATCGAATTCAGAACTCGGAGTCAACGGATATTCATAAAACCGTTTACGTAAAGAAACCACATTTCGCGGCTAACTAGGTGAAACGAGACCAACTAGCCACGAGTTCTGAAATCAAAATCCGAAATGCCAGGATCGTAGAGCTCAAAAAGTAGTGTGAAATCAAGCTAAAAATCACTGAATTCAGAACTCGGAGTCAACGGATATTCATAAAACCGTTTACGTAAAGAAACCACATTTCGCGGCTAACTAGGTGAAACGAGACCTACCAGCCACGAGTTCTGAAATCGAAATCCGAAAATCCAGGATTGTAGAGCTCGAAAAGTAGTGTCAAATCAAGCTAAAAATCACCGAATTCAGAACTCGGAGTCAACGGATATTCATAAAACCGTTTACGTAAAGAAACCACATTTCGCGGCTAACTAGGTAAAACGAGACCTACTAGCCACGAGTTCTGAAATCGAAATCCGAAAATCCAGCATTGTAGAGCTCGAAAAGTAGTGTGAAATCAAGCTAAAAATCACCGAATTCAGAACTCGGAGTCAACGAATATTCATAAAACCGTTTACGTAAAGAAACCACATTTCGCGGCTAACTAGGTGAAACGAGACCAACTAGCCACGAGTTCTGAAATCAAAATCCGAAACTCCATAATCGTAGAGCTTGAAAAGTAGTGTGAAATCAAGCTAAAAATCACCGAATTCAGAACTCGGAGTCAACCGATATTCATAAAACCGTTTACGTAAAGAAACAACATTTCGCGGCTAACTAGGTGAAACGAGACCAACTAGCCACGAGTTCTGAAATCAAAATCCGAAACTCCATAATCGTAGAGCTTGAAAAGTAGTGTGAAATCAAGCTAAAAATTACCGAATTCAGAACTCGGAGTCAACGGATATTCATAAAACCGTTTACGTAAAGAAACCACATTTCGCGGCTAACTAGGTGAAACGAGACCAACTAGCCACGAGTTCTGAAATCAAAATCCGAAAACCGAGGATTGTAGAGCTCGAAAAGTAGTGTGAAATCAAGCTAAAAATCACCGAATTCAGAACTCGGAGTCAACGGATATTCATAAAACCGTTTACGTAAAGAAACCACATTTTGCGGCAAACTAGGTGAAACGAGACCTACTAGCCATGAGTTCTGAAATCGAAATCCGAAAACCCAGGATTGTAGAGCTCGAAAAGTAGTGTGAAATCAAGCTAAAAATCACCGAATTCAGAACTCGGAGTCAACGGATATTCATAAAACCGTTTACGTAAAGAAACCACATTTCGCGGCTAACTAGGTGAAACGAGACCAACTAGCCACGAGTTCTGAAATCAAAATCCGAAATGCCAGGATCGTAGAGCTCGAAAAGTAGTGTGAAATCAAGCTAAAAATCACCGAATTCAGAACTTGGAGTCAACGGATATTCATAAAAACGTTTACGTAAAGAAACCACATTTCGCGGTTAACTAGGTGAAACGAGACCTACTAGCCACGAGTTCTGAAATCGAAATCCGAAAATCCAGGATTGTAGAGCTCAAAAAGTAGTGTGAAATCAAGCTAAAAATCACAGAATTCAGAACTCGGAGTCAACGGATATTCATAAAACCGTTTACGTAAAGAAACCACATTTCGCGGCTAACTAGGTGAAACGAGAACAACTAGCCACGAGTTCTGAAATCAAAATCCGAAACACCAGGATCGTAGAGCTCGAAGATTAGTGTGAAATCAAGCTAAAAATCACTGAATTCAGAACTTGGAGTCAACCGATATTCATAAAACCGTTTACGTAAAGAAACCACATTTCGCGGCTAACTAGGTGAAACGAGACCAACTAGCCACGAGTTCTGAAATCGAAATCCGAAATTCCAGGATTGTAGAGCTCGAAAAGTAGTGTGAAATCAAGCTAAAAATCACCGAATTCAGAACTCGGAGTCAACGGATATTCATAAAACCGTTTACGTAAAGAAACCACATTTCGCGGCTAACTAGGTGAAACGAGACCAACTAGCCACGAGTTCTGAAATCAAAATCTGAAAACCCAGGATTGTAGAGCTCGAAAAGTAGTGTGAAATCAAGCTAAAAATCACCGAATTCAGAACTCGGAGTCAACGGATATTCATAAAACCGTTTACGTAAAGAAACCACATTTTGCGGCAAACTAGGTGAAACGAGACCTACTAGCCATGAGTTCTGAAATCGAAATCCGAAAACCCAGGCTTGTAGAGCTCGAAAATTAGTGTGAAATCAAGCTAAAAATCACCGAATTCAGAACTCGGAGTCAACCGATATTCATAAAACCGTTTACGTAAAGAAACCACATTTCGCGGCTAACTAGGTGAAACGAGACCAACTAGCCACGAGTTCTGAAATCAAAATCCGAAACCCCATAATCGTAGAGCTTGAAAAGTAGTGTGAAATCAAGCTAAAAATTACCGAATTCAGAACTCGGAGTCAACGGATATTCATAAAACCGTTTACGTAAAGAAAACACATTTCGCGGCTAACTAGGTGAAATAAGATCAACTAGCCACGAGTTCTGAAATCAAAATCCGAAACTCCAGGATCGTAGAGCTCGAAAAGTAGTGTGAAATAAAGCTAAAAATCACCGAATTCAAAACTCGGAGTCAACGGATATTCATAAAACCGTTTACGTAAAGAAACCACATTTCGCGGCAAACTAGGTGAAACGAGACCTACTAGCCACGAGTTCTGAAATCGAAATCCAAAAACCCAGGATTGTAGAACTCGAAAAGTAGTGTGAAATCAAGCTAAAAATCACCGAATTCAGAACTCGGAGTCAACGGATACTCATAAAACCGTTTACGTAAAGAAACCACATTTCGCGGCAAACTAGGTGAAACGAGACCTACTAGCCACGAGTTCTGAAATCGAAATCCGAAAACCCAGGATTGTAGAGCTCGAAAAGTAGTGTGAAATCAAGCTAAAAATCATCGAATTCAGAACTCGGAGTCAACGGATATTCATAAAACTGTTTACGTAAAGAAACCACATTTCGCGGCTAACTAGGTGAAACGAGACCAACTAGCCACGAGTTCTGAAATCAAAATCCGAAACTCCATAATCATAGAGCTTGAAAAGTAGTGTGAAATCAAGCTAAAAATTACCGAATTCAGAACTCGGAGTCAACGGATATTCATAAAACCGTTTACGTAAAGAAACCACATTTCGCGGCTAACTAGGTGAAACGAGACCAACTAGCCACGAGTTCTGAAATCAAAATCCGAAACTCCAGGATCGTAGAGCTCGAAAAGTAGTGTGAAATAAAGCTAAAAATCACCGAATTCAGAACTCGGAGTCAACGGATATTCATAAAACCATTTACGTAAAGAAACCACATTTCGCGGCTAACTAGGTGAAACGAGACCTACTAGCCACGAGTTCTGAAATCGAAATCCGAAAATCCAGGATTGTAGAGCTCAAAAATTAGTGTGAAATCAAGCTAAAAATCACAGAATTCAGAACTCGGAGTCAACGAATATTCATAAAACCGTTTACGTAAAGAAACCACATTTCGCGGCTAACTAGGTGAAACGAGACCAACTAGCCACGAGTTCTGAAATCAGAATCCGAAACACCAGGATCGTAGAGCTCGAAGATTAGTGTGAAATCAAGCTAAAAATCACCGAATTCAGAACTTGGAGTCAACCGATATTCATAAAACCGTTTACGTAAAGAAACCACATTTCGCGGCTAACTAGGTGAAACGAGACCAACTAGCCACGAGTTCTGAAATCAAAATCCGAAACACCAGGATCGTAGAGCTCGAAGATTAGTGTGAAATCAAGCTAAAAATCATCGAATTCAGAACTTGGAGTCAACCGATATTCATAAAACCGTTTACGTAAAGAAACCACATTTCGCGGCTAACTAGGTGAAACGAGACCAACTAGCCACGAGTTCTGAAATCGAAATCCGAAATTCCAGGATTGTAGAGCTCGAAAAGTAGTGTGAAATCAAGCTAAAAATCACCGAATTCAGAACTCGGAGTCAACCGATATTCATAAAACCGTTTACGTAAAGAAACCACATTTTGCGGCAAACTAGGTGAAACGAGACCTACTAGCCATGAGTTCTGAAATCGAAATCCGAAAACCCAGGATTGTAGAGCTCGAAAATTAGTGTGAAATCAAGCTAAAAATCACCGAATTCAGAACTCGGAGTCAACCGATATTCATAAAATCGTTTACGTAAAGAAACCACATTTCGCGGCTAACTAGGTGAAACGAGACCAACTAGCCACGAGTTCTGAAATCAAAATCCGAAACTCCATAATCGTAGAGCTTGAAAAGTAGTGTGAAATCAAGCTAAAAATTACCGAATTCAGAACTCGGAGTCAACGGATATTCATAAAACCGTTTACGTAAAGAAACCACAATTCGCGGCTAACTAGGTGAAACGAGACCAACTAGCCACGAGTTCTGAAATCAAAATCCGAAACACCAGGATCGTAGAGCTCGAAGATTAGTGTGAAATCAAGCTAAAAATCACCGAATTCAGAACTTGGAGTCAACCGATATTCATAAAACCGTTTACGTAAAGAAACCACATTTCACGGCTAACTAGGTGAAACGAGACCAACTAGCCACGAGTTCTGAAATCGAAATCCGAAATTCCAGGATTGTAGAGCTCGAAAAGTAGTGTGAAATCAAGCTAAAAATCACCGAATTCAGAACTCGGAGTCAACGGATATTCATAAAACCGTTTACGTAAAGAAACCACATTTCGCGGCTAACTAGGTGAAACGAGACCAACTAGCCACGAGTTCTGAAATCAAAATCCGAAAACCCAGGATTGTAGAGCTCGAAAAGTAGTGTGAAATCAAGCTAAAAATCACCGAATTCAGAACTCGGAGTCAACGGATATTCATAAAACCGTTTACGTAAAGAAACCACATTTTGCGGCAAACTAGGTGAAACGAGACCTACTAGCCATGAGTTCTGAAATCGAAATCCGAAAACCCAGGATTGTAGAGCTCGAAAATTATTGTGAAATCAAGCTAAAAATCACCGAATTCAGAACTCGGAGTCAACCGATATTCATAAAATCGTTTACGTAAAGAAACCACATTTCGCGGCTAACTAGGTGAAACGAGACCAACTAGCCACGAGTTCTGAAATCAAAATCCGAAACTCCATAATCGTAGAGCTTGAAAAGTAGTGTGAAATCAAGCTAAAAATTACCGAATTCAGAACTCGGAGTCAACGGATATTCATAAAACCGTTTACGTAAAGAAACCACATTTCGCGGCTAACTAGGTGAAACAAGATCAACTAGCCACGAGTTCTGAAATCAAAATCCGAAACCCAGGATCGTAGAGCTCGAAAAGTAGTGTGAAATAAAGCTAAAAATCACCGAATTCAGAACTCGGAGTCAACGGATATTCATAAAACCGTTTACGTAAAGAAACCACATTTCGCGGCAAACTAGGTGAAACGAGACCTACTAGCCACGAGTTCTGAAATCGAAATCCAAAAACCCAGGATTGTAGAACTCGAAAAGTAGTGTGAAATCAAGCTAAAAATCACCGAATTCAGAACTCGGAGTCAACGGATATTCATAAAACCGTTTACGTAAAGAAACCACATTTCGCGGCAAACTAGGTGAAACGAGACCTACTAGCCACGAGTTCTGAAATCGAAATCCCAAAACCCAGGATTGTAGAACTCGAAAAGTAGTGTGAAATCAAGCTAAAAATCACAGAATTCAGAACTCGGAGTCAACGGATATTCATAAAACCGTTTACGTAAAGAAACCACATTTCGCGGCTAACTAGGTGAAACGAGACCAACTAGCCACGAGTTCTGAAATCAAAATCCGAAACACCAGGATCGTAGAGCTCGAAGATTAGTGTGAAATCAAGCTAAAAATCACCGAATTCAGAACTTGGAGTCAACCGATATTCATAAGACCGTTTACGTAAAGAAACCACATTTCGCGGCTAACTAGGTGAACCGAGACCAACTAGCCACGAGTTCTGAAATCGAAATCCGAAATTCCAGGATTGTAGAGCTCGAAAAGTAGTGTGAAATCAAGCTAAAAATCACCGAATTCAGAACTCGGAGTCAACGGATATTCATAAAACCGTTTACGTAAAGAAACCACATTTCGCGGCTAACTAGGTGAAACGAGACCAACTAGCCACGAGTTCTGAAATCAAAATCCGAAAACCCAGGATTGTAGAGCTCGAAAAGTAGTGTGAAATCAAGCTAAAAATCACCGAATTCAGAACTCGGAGTCAACGGATATTCATAAAACCGTTTACGTAAAGAAACCACATTTTGCGGCAAACTAGGTGAAACGAGACCTACTAGCCATGAGTTCTGAAATCGAAATCCGAAAACCCAGGATTGTAGAGCTCGAAAATTAGTGTGAAATCAAGCTAAAAATCACCGAATTCAGAACTCGGAGTCAACCGATATTCATAAAATCGTTTACGTAAAGAAACCACATTTCGCGGCTAACTAGGTGAAACGAGACCAACTAGCCACGAGTTCTGAAATCAAAATCCGAAACTCCATAATCGTAGAGCTTGAAAAGTAGTGTGAAATCAAGCTAAAAATTACCGAATTCAGAACTCGGAGTCAACGGATATTCATAAAACCGTTTACGTAAAGAAACCACATTTCGCGGCTAACTAGGTGAAACGAGACCAACTAGCCACGAGTTCTGAAATCAAAATCCGAAACTCCAGGATCGTAGAGCTCGAAAAGTAGTGTGAAATAAAGCTAAAAATCACCGAATTCAGAACTCGGAGTCAACGGATATTCATAAAACCGTTTACGTAAAGAAACCACATTTCGCGGCAAACTAGGTGAAACGAGACCTACTAGCCACGAGTTCTGAAATCGAAATCCAAAAACCCAGGATTGTAGAACTCGAAAAGTAGTGTGAAATCAAGCTAAAAATCACCGAATTCAGAACTCGGAGTCAACGGATATTCATAAAACCGTTTACGTAAAGAACCCACATTTCGCGGCAAACTAGGCGAAACGAGACCTACTAGCCACGAGTTCTGAAATCGAAATCCAAAAACCCAGGATTGTAGAGCTCGAAAAGTAGTGTGAAATCAAGCTAAAAATCATCGAATTTAGAACTCGGAGTCAACGGATATTCATAAAACCGTTTACGTAAAGAAACCACATTTCGCGGCTAACTAGGTGACACGAGACCAACTAGCCACGAGTTCTGAAATCAAAATCCGAAACTCCATAATCATAGAGCTTGAAAAGTAGTGTGAAATCAAGCTAAAAATTACCGAATTCAGAACTCGGAGTCAACGGATATTCATAAAACCGTTTACGTAAAGAAACCACATTTCGCGGCTAACTAGGTGAAACGAGACCAACTAGCCACGAGTTCTGAAATCAAAATCCGAAACTCCAGGATCGTAGAGCTCGAAAAGTAGTGTGAAATAAAGCTAAAAATCACCGAATTCAGAACTCGGAGTCAACGGATATTCATAAAACCGTTTACGTAAAGAAACCACATTTCGCGGCAAACTAGGTGAAACGAGACCTACTAGCCACGAGTTCTGAAATCGAAATCCAAAAACCCAGGATTGTAGAATTCGAAAAGTAGTGTGAAATCAAGCTAAAAATCACCGAATTCAGAACTCGGAGTCAACGGATATTCATAAAACCGTTTACGTAAAGAAACCACATTTCGCGGCAAACTAGGTGAAACGAGACCTACTAGCCACGAGTTCTGAAATCGAAATCCGAAAACCCAAGATTGTAGAGCTCGAAAAGTAGTGTGAAATCAAGCTAAAAATCATCGAATTCAGAACTCGGAGTCAACGGATATTCATAAAACCGTTTACGTAAAGAAACCACATTTCGCGGCTAACTAGGTGAAACGAGACCAACTAGCCACGAGTTCTGAAATCAAAATCCGAAACTCCAGGATCGTAGAGCTCGAAAAGTAGTGTGAAATAAAGCTAAAAATCACCGAATTCAGAACTCGGAGTCAACGGATATTCATAAAACCGTTTACGTAAAGAAACCACATTTCGCGGCAAACTAGGTGAAACGAGACCTACTAGCCACGAGTTCTGAAATCGAAATCCAAAAACCCAGGATTGTAGAACTCGAAAAGTAGTGTGAAATCAAGCTAAAAATCACCGAATTCAGAACTCGGAGTCAACGGATATTCATAAAACCGTTTACGTAAAGAAACCACATTTCGCGGCAAACTAGGTGAAACGAGACCTACTAGCCACGAGTTCTGAAATCGAAATCCGAAAACCCAGGATTGTAGAGCTCGAAAAGTAGTGTGAAATCAAGCTAAAAATCATCGAATTCAGAACTCGGAGTCAACGGATATTCATAAAACCGTTTACGTAAAGAAACCACATTTCGCGGCTAACTAGGTGACACGAGACCAACTAGCCACGAGTTCTGAAATCAAAATCCGAAACTCCATAATCATAGAGCTTGAAAAGTAGTGTGAAATCAAGCTAAAAATTACCGAATTCAGAACTCGGAGTCAACGGATATTCATAAAACCGTTTACGTAAAGAAACCACATTTCGCGGCTAACTAGGTGAAACGAGACCAACTAGCCACGAGTTCTGAAATCAAAATCCGAAACTCCAGGATCGTAGAGCTCGAAAAGTAGTGTGAAATAAAGCTAAAAATCACCGAATTCAGAACTCGGAGTCAACGGATATTCATAAAACCGTTTACGTAAAGAAACCACATTTCGCGGCAAACTAGGTGAAACGAGACCTACTAGCCACGAGTTCTGAAATCGAAATCCAAAAACCCAGGATTGTAGAATTCGAAAAGTAGTGTGAAATCAAGCTAAAAATCACCGAATTCAGAACTCGGAGTCAACGGATATTCATAAAACCGTTTACGTAAAGAAACCACATTTCGCGGCAAACTAGGTGAAACGAGACCTACTAGCCACGAGTTCTGAAATCGAAATCCGAAAACCCAAGATTGTAGAGCTCGAAAAGTAGTGTGAAATCAAGCTAAAAATCATCGAATTCAGAACTCGGAGTCAACGGATATTCATAAAACCGTTTACGTAAAGAAACCACATTTCGCGGCTAACTAGGTGAAACGAGACCAACTAGCCACGAGTTCTGAAATCAAAATCCGAAACTCCAGGATCGTAGAGCTCGAAAAGTAGTGTGAAATAAAGCTAAAAATCACCGAATTCAGAACTCGGAGTCAACGGATATTCATAAAACCGTTTACGTAAAGAAACCACATTTCGCGGCAAACTAGGTGAAACGAGACCTACTAGCCACGAGTTCTGAAATCGAAATCCAAAAACCCAGGATTGTAGAACTCGAAAAGTAGTGTGAAATCAAGCTAAAAATCACCGAATTCAGAACTCGGAGTCAACGGATATTCATAAAACCGTTTACGTAAAGAAACCACATTTCGCGGCAAACTAGGTGAAACGAGACCTACTAGCCACGAGTTCTGAAATCGAAATCCGAAAACCCAGGATTGTAGAGCTCGAAAAGTAGTGTGAAATCAAGCTAAAAATCATCGAATTCAGAACTCGGAGTCAACGGATATTCATAAAACCGTTTACGTAAAGAAACCACATTTCGCGGCTAACTAGGTGAAACGAGACCAACTAGCCACGAGTTCTGAAATCAAAATCCGAAACTCCATAATCATAGAGCTTGAAAAGTAGTGTGAAATCAAGCTAAAAATTACCGAATTCAGAACTCGGAGTCAACGGATATTCATAAAACCGTTTACGTAAAGAAACCACATTTCGCGGCTAACTAGGTGAAACAAGACCAACTAGCCACGAGTTCTGAAATCAAAATCCGAAACTCCAGGATCGTAGAGCTCGAAAAGTAGTGTGAAATAAAGCTAAAAATCACCGAATTCAGAACTCGGAGTCAAGGGATATTCATAAAACCGTTTACGTAAAGAAACCACATTTCGCGGCTAACTAGGTGAAACGAGACCTACTAGCCACGAGTTCTGAAATCGAAATCCGAAAATCCAGGATTGTAGAGCTCAAAAATTAGTGTGAAATCAAGCTAAAAATCACAGAATTCAGAACTCGGAGTCAACGAATATTCATAAAACCGTTTACGTAAAGAAACCACATTTCGCGGCTAACTAGGTGAAACGAGACCAACTAGCCACGAGTTCTGAAATCAGAATCCGAAAAACCAGGATCGTAGAGCTCGAAGATTAGTGTGAAATCAAGCTAAAAATCACCGAATTCAGAACTTGGAGTCAACCGATATTCATAAAACCGTTTACGTAAAGAAACCACATTTCGCGGCTAACTAGGTGAAACGAGACCAACTAGCCACGAGTTCTGAAATCAAAATCCGAAACTCCATAATCGTAGAGCTTGAAAAGTAGTGTGAAATCAAGCTAAAAATTACCGAATTCAGAACTCGGAGTCAACGGATATTCATAAAACCGTTTACGTAAAGAAACCACATTTCGCGGCTAACTAGGTGAAACGAGACCAACTAGCCACGAGTTCTGAAATCAAAATCCGAAACTCCAGGATCGTAGAGCTCGAAAAGTAGTGTGAAATAAATCTAAAAATCACCGAATTCAGAACTCGGAGTCAACGGATATTCATAAAACCGTTTACGTAAAGAAACCACATTTCGCGGCTAACTAGGTGAAACGAGACCTACTAGCCACGAGTTCTGAAATCGAAATCCCAAAACACAGGATTGTAGAACTCGAAAAGTAGTGTGAAATCAAGCTAAAAATCACCGAATTCAGAACTCGGAGTCAACGGATATTCATAAAACCGTTTACGTAAAGAAACCAAATTTCGCGGCAAACTAGGTGAAACGAGACCTACTAGCCACGAGTTCTGAAATCGAAATCCAAAAACCCAGGATTGTAGAATTCGAAAAGTAGTGTGAAATCAAGCTAAAAATCACCGAATTCAGAACTCGGAGTCAACGGATATTCATAAAACCGTTTACGTAAAGAAACCACATTTCGCGGCAAACTAGGTGAAACGAGACCTACTAGCCACGAGTTCTGAAATCGAAATCCGAAAACCCAAGATTGTAGAGCTCGAAAAGTAGTGTGAAATCAAGCTAAAAATCATCGAATTCAGAACTCGGAGTCAACGGATATTCATAAAACCGTTTACGTAAAGAAACCACATTTCGCGGCTAACTAGGTGAAACGAGACCAACTAGCCACGAGTTCTGAAATCGAAATCCAAAAACCCAGGATTGTAGAATTCGAAAAGTAGTGTGAAATCAAGCTAAAAATCACCGAATTCAGAACTCGGAGTCAACGGATATTCATAAAACCGTTTACGTAAAGAAACCACATTTCGCGGCAAACTAGGTGAAACGAGACCTACTAGCCACGAGTTCTGAAATCGAAATCCGAAAACCCAAGATTGTAGAGCTCGAAAAGTAGTGTGAAATCAAGCTAAAAATCATCGAATTCAGAACTCGGAGTCAACGGATATTCATAAAACCGTTTACGTAAAGAAACCACATTTCGCGGCTAACTCGGTGAAACGAGACCAACTAGCCACGAGTTCTGAAATCAAAATCCGAAACTCCAGGATCGTAGAGCTCGAAAAGTAGTGTGAAATAAAGCTAAAAATCACCGAATTCAGAACTCGGAGTCAACGGATATTCATAAAACCGTTTACGTAAAGAAACCACATTTCGCGGCAAACTAGGTGAAACGAGACCTACTAGCCACGAGTTCTGAAATCGAAATCCAAAAACCCAGGATTGTAGAACTCGAAAAGTAGTGTGAAATCAAGCTAAAAATCACCGAATTCAGAACTCGGAGTCAACGGATATTCATAAAACCGTTTACGTAAAGAAACCACATTTCGCGGCAAACTAGGTGAAACGAGACCTACTAGCCACGAGTTCTGAAATCGAAATCCGAAAACCCAGGATTGTAGAGCTCGAAAAGTAGTGTGAAATCAAGCTAAAAATCATCGAATTCAGAACTCGGAGTCAACGGATATTCATAAAACCGTTTACGTAAAGAAACCACATTTCGCGGCTAACTAGGTGAAACGAGACCAACTAGCCACGAGTTCTGAAATCAAAATCCGAAACTCCATAATCATAGAGCTTGAAAAGTAGTGTGAAATCAAGCTAAAAATTACCGAATTCAGAACTCGGAGTCAACGGATATTCATAAAACCGTTTACGTAAAGAAACCACATTTCGCGGCTAACTAGGTGAAACAAGACCAACTAGCCACGAGTTCTGAAATCAAAATCCGAAACTCCAGGATCGTAGAGCTCGAAAAGTAGTGTGAAATAAAGCTAAAAATCACCGAATTCAGAACTCGGAGTCAAGGGATATTCATAAAACCGTTTACGTAAAGAAACCACATTTCGCGGCTAACTAGGTGAAACGAGACCTACTAGCCACGAGTTCTGAAATCGAAATCCGAAAATCCAGGATTGTAGAGCTCAAAAATTAGTGTGAAATCAAGCTAAAAATCACAGAATTCAGAACTCGGAGTCAACGAATATTCATAAAACCGTTTACGTAAAGAAACCACATTTCGCGGCTAACTAGGTGAAACGAGACCAACTAGCCACGAGTTCTGAAATCAGAATCCGAAAAACCAGGATCGTAGAGCTCGAAGATTAGTGTGAAATCAAGCTAAAAATCACCGAATTCAGAACTTGGAGTCAACCGATATTCATAAAACCGTTTACGTAAAGAAACCACATTTCGCGGCTAACTAGGTGAAACGAGACCAACTAGCCACGAGTTCTGAAATCAAAATCCGAAACTCCATAATCGTAGAGCTTGAAAAGTAGTGTGAAATCAAGCTAAAAATTACCGAATTCAGAACTCGGAGTCAACGGATATTCATAAAACCGTTTACGTAAAGAAACCACATTTCGCGGCTAACTAGGTGAAACGAGACCAACTAGCCACGAGTTCTGAAATCAAAATCCGAAACTCCAGGATCGTAGAGCTCGAAAAGTAGTGTGAAATAAATCTAAAAATCACCGAATTCAGAACTCGGAGTCAACGGATATTCATAAAACCGTTTACGTAAAGAAACCACATTTCGCGGCTAACTAGGTGAAACGAGACCTACTAGCCACGAGTTCTGAAATCGAAATCCCAAAACACAGGATTGTAGAACTCGAAAAGTAGTGTGAAATCAAGCTAAAAATCACCGAATTCAGAACTCGGAGTCAACGGATATTCATAAAACCGTTTACGTAAAGAAACCAAATTTCGCGGCAAACTAGGTGAAACGAGACCTACTAGCCACGAGTTCTGAAATCGAAATCCGAAAACCCAGGATTGTAGAGCTCGAAAAGTACTGTGAAATCAAGCTAAAAATCACCGAATTCAGAACTCGGAGTCAACGGATATTCATAAAACCGTTTACGTAAAGAAACCATATTTCGCGGCTAACTAGGTGAAACGAGACCAACTAGCCACGAGTTCTGAAATCAAAATCCGAAATGCCAGGATCGTAGAGCTCAAAAAGTAGTGTGAAATCAAGCTAAAAATCACCGAATTCAGAACTCGGAGTCAACGGATATTCATAAAACCGTTTACGTAAAGAAAGCACATTTCGCGGCTAACTAGGTGAAACGAGACCAACTAGCCACGAGTTCTGAAATCAAAATCCGAAACTCCATAATCGTAGAGCTTGAAAAGTAGTGTGAAATCAAGCTAAAAATTACCGAATTCAGAACTCGGAGTCAACGGATATTCATAAAACTGTTTACGTAAAGAAACCACATTTCGCGGCTAACTAGGTGAAACAAGATCAACTAGCCACGAGTTCTGAAATCAAAATCCGAAACTCCAGGATCGTAGAGCTCGAAAATTAGTGTGAAATAAAGCTAAAAATCACCGAATTCAGAACTCGGAGTCAACGGATATTCATAAAACCGTTTCGTAAAGAAACCACATTTCGCGGCAAACTAGGTGAAACGAGACCTACTAGCCACGAGTTCTGAAATCGAAATCCAAAAACCCAGGATTGTAGAACTCGAAAAGTAGTGTGAAATCAAGCTAAAAATCACCGAATTCAGAACTCGGAGTCAACGGATATTCATAAAACCGTTTACGTAAAGAAACCACATTTCGCGGCAAACTAGGTGAAACGAGACCTACTAGCCACGAGTTCTGAAATCGAAATCCGAAAACCCAGGATTGTAGAGCTCGAAAAGTAGTGTGAAATCAAGCTAAAAATCATCGAATTCAGAACTCGGAGTCAACGGATATTCATAAAACCGTTTACGTAAAGAAACCACATTT
The DNA here is from genome assembly GCA_963580455.1 of Euonymus europaeus. Taxonomy (NCBI): domain Eukaryota; kingdom Viridiplantae; phylum Streptophyta; class Magnoliopsida; order Celastrales; family Celastraceae; genus Euonymus; species Euonymus europaeus. The sequence goes on from OY756972.1 coordinate 517,956, forward strand.
CGCAGCTAACTAGGTGAAACGAGGCCAACTAGCCACGAGTTCTGAAATCAAAATCCGAAACTCCATAATCATAGAGCTTGAAAAGTAGTGTGAAATCAAGCTAAAAATTACCGAATTCAGAACTCGGAGTCAACGGATATTCATAAAACCGTTTACGTAAAGAAACCACATTTCGCGGCTAACTAGGTGAAACGAGATCAACTAGCCACGAGTTCTGAAATCAAAATCCGAAACTCCAGGATCGTAGAGCTCGAAAAGTAGTGTGAAATAAAGCTAAAAATCACCGAATTCAGAACTCGGAGTCAACGGATATTCATAAAACCGTTTACGTAAAGAAACCACATTTCGCGGCTAACTAGGTGAAACGAGACCAACTAGCCACGAGTTCTGAAATCAAAATCCGAAACTCTAGGATCGTAGAGCTCGAAAAGTAGTGTGAAATAAAGCTAAAAATCACCGAATTCAGAACTCGGAGTCAACGGATATTCATAAAACCGTTTACGTAAAGAAACCACATTTCGCGGCAAACTAGGTGAAACGAGACCTACTAGCCACGAGTTCTGAAATCGAAATCCAAAAACCCAGGATTGTAGAACTCGAAAAGTAGTGTGAAATCAAGCTAAAAATCACCGAATTCAGAACTCGGAGTCAACGGATATTCATAAAACCGTTTACGTAAAGAAACCACATTTCGCGGCAAACTAGGTGAAACGAGACCTACTAGCCACGAGTTCTGAAATCGAAATCCGAAAACCCAGGATTGTAGAGCTCGAAAAGTAGTGTGAAATCAAGCTAAAAATCATCGAATTCAGAACTCGGAGTCAACGGATATTCATAAAACCGTTTACGTAAAGAAACCACATTTCGCGGCTAACTAGGTGAAACGAGTCCAACTAGCCACGAGTTCTGAAATCAAAATCCGAAACTCCATAATCATAGAGCTTGAAAAGTAGTGTGAAATCAAGCTAAAAATTACCGAATTCAGAACTCGGAGTCAACGGATATTCATAAAACCGTTTACGTAAAGAAACCACATTTCGCGGCTAACTAGGTGAAACGAGACCAACTAGCCACGAGTTCTGAAATCAAAATCCGAAACTCCAGGATCGTAGAGCTCGAAAAGTAGTGTGAAATAAAGCTAAAAATCACCGAATTCAGAACTCGGAGTCAACGGATATTCATAAAACCGTTTACGTAAAGAAACCACATTTCGCGGCTAACTAGGTGAAACGAGACCTACTAGCCACGAGTTCTGAAATCGAAATCCGAAAATCCAGGATTGTAGAGCTCAAAAATTAGTGTGAAATCAAGCTAAAAATCACAGAATTCAGAACTCGGAGTCAACGAATATTCATAAAACCGTTTACGTAAAGAAACCACATTTCGCGGCTAACTAGGTGAAACGAGACCAACTAGCCACGAGTTCTGAAATCAGAATCCGAAACACCAGGATCGTAGAGCTCGAAGATTAGTGTGAAATCAAGCTAAAAATCACCGAATTCAGAACTTGGAGTCAACCGATATTCATAAAACCGTTTACGTAAAGAAACCACATTTCGCGGCTAACTAGGTGAAACGAGACCAACTAGCCACGAGTTCTGAAATCAAAATCCGAAACTCCATAATCGTAGAGCTTGAAAAGTAATGTGAAATCAAGCTAAAAATTACCGAATTCAGAACTCGGAGTCAACGGATATTCATAAAACCGTTTACGTAAAGAAACCACATTTCGCGGCTAACTAGGTGAAACGAGACCAACTAGCCACGACTTCTGAAATCAAAATCCGAAACTCCAGGATCGTAGAGCTCGAAAAGTAGTGTGAAATAAATCTAAAAATCACCGAATTCAGAACTCGGAGTCAACGGATATTCATAAAACCGTTTACGTAAAGAAACCACATTTCGCGGCTAACTAGGTGAAACGAGACCTACTAGCCACGAGTTCTGAAATCGAAATCCCAAAACCCAGGATTGTAGAACTCGAAAAGTAGTGTGAAATCAAGCTAAAAATCACCGAATTCAGAACTCGGAGTCAACGGATATTCATAAAACCGTTTACGTAAAGAAACCAAATTTCGCGGCAAACTAGGTGAAACGAGACCTACTAGCCACGAGTTCTGAAATCGAAATCCGAAAACCCAGGATTGTAGAGCTCGAAAAGTACTGTGAAATCAAGCTAAAAATCACCGAATTCAGAACTCGGAGTCAACGGATATTCATAAAACCGTTTACGTAAAGAAAGCACATTTCGCGGCTAACTAGGTGAAACGAGACCAACTAGCCACGAGTTCTGAAATCAAAATCCGAAACTCCATAATCGTAGAGCTTGAAAAGTAGTGTGAAATCAAGCTAAAAATTACCGAATTCAGAACTCGGAGTCAACGGATATTCATAAAACTGTTTACGTAAAGAAACCACATTTCGCGGCTAACTAGGTGAAACAAGATCAACTAGCCACGAGTTCTGAAATCAAAATCCGAAACTCCAGGATCGTAGAGCTCGAAAATTAGTGTGAAATAAAGCTAAAAATCACCGAATTCAGAACTCGGAGTCAACGGATATTCATAAAACCGTTTCGTAAAGAAACCACATTTCGCGGCAAACTAGGTGAAACGAGACCTACTAGCCACGAGTTCTGAAATCGAAATCCAAAAACCCAGGATTGTAGAACTCGAAAAGTAGTGTGAAATCAAGCTAAAAATCACCGAATTCAGAACTCGGAGTCAACGGATATTCATAAAACCGTTTACGTAAAGAAACCACATTTCGCGGCAAACTAGGTGAAACGAGACCTACTAGCCACGAGTTCTGAAATCGAAATCCGAAAACCCAGGATTGTAGAGCTCGAAAAGTAGTGTGAAATCAAGCTAAAAATCATCGAATTCAGAACTCGGAGTCAACGGATATTCATAAAACCGTTTACGTAAAGAAACCACATTTCGCAGCTAACTAGGTGAAACGAGGCCAACTAGCCACGAGTTCTGAAATCAAAATCCGAAACTCCATAATCATAGAGCTTGAAAAGTAGTGTGAAATCAAGCTAAAAATTACCGAATTCAGAACTCGGAGTCAACGGATATTCATAAAACCGTTTACGTAAAGAAACCACATTTCGCGGCTAACTAGGTGAAACGAGATCAACTAGCCACGAGTTCTGAAATCAAAATCCGAAACTCCAGGATCGTAGAGCTCGAAAAGTAGTGTGAAATAAAGCTAAAAATCACCGAATTCAGAACTCGGAGTCAACGGATATTCATAAAACCGTTTACGTAAAGAAACCACATTTCGCGGCTAACTAGGTGAAACGAGACCAACTAGCCACGAGTTCTGAAATCAAAATCCGAAACTCCAGGATCGTAGAGCTCGAAAAGTAGTGTGAAATAAAGCTAAAAATCACCGAATTCAGAACTCGGAGTCAACGGATATTCATAAAACCGTTTACGTAAAGAAACCACATTTCGCGGCAAACTAGGTGAAACGAGACCTACTAGCCACGAGTTCTGAAATCGAAATCCAAAAACCCAGGATTGTAGAACTCGAAAAGTAGTGTGAAATCAAGCTAAAAATCACCGAATTCAGAACTCGGAGTCAACGGATATTCATAAAACCGTTTACGTAAAGAAACCACATTTCGCGGCAAACTAGGTGAAACGAGACCTACTAGCCACGAGTTCTGAAATCGAAATCCGAAAACCCAGGATTGTAGAGCTCGAAAAGTAGTGTGAAATCAAGCTAAAAATCATCGAATTCAGAACTCGGAGTCAACGGATATTCATAAAACCGTTTACGTAAAGAAACCACATTTCGCGGCTAACTAGGTGAAACGAGTCCAACTAGCCACGAGTTCTGAAATCAAAATCCGAAACTCCATAATCATAGAGCTTGAAAAGTAGTGTGAAATCAAGCTAAAAATTACCGAATTCAGAACTCGGAGTCAACGGATATTCATAAAACCGTTTACGTAAAGAAACCACATTTCGCGGCTAACTAGGTGAAACGAGACCAACTAGCCACGAGTTCTGAAATCAAAATCCGAAACTCCAGGATCGTAGAGCTCGAAAAGTAGTGTGAAATAAAGCTAAAAATCACCGAATTCAGAACTCGGAGTCAACGGATATTCATAAAACCGTTTACGTAAAGAAACCACATTTCGCGGCTAACTAGGTGAAACGAGACCTACTAGCCACGAGTTCTGAAATCGAAATCCGAAAATCCAGGATTGTAGAGCTCAAAAATTAGTGTGAAATCAAGCTAAAAATCACAGAATTCAGAACTCGGAGTCAACGAATATTCATAAAACCGTTTACGTAAAGAAACCACATTTCGCGGCTAACTAGGTGAAACGAGACCAACTAGCCACGAGTTCTGAAATCAGAATCCGAAACACCAGGATCGTAGAGCTCGAAGATTAGTGTGAAATCAAGCTAAAAATCACCGAATTCAGAACTTGGAGTCAACCGATATTCATAAAACCGTTTACGTAAAGAAACCACATTTCGCGGCTAACTAGGTGAAACGAGACCAACTAGCCACGAGTTCTGAAATCAAAATCCGAAACTCCATAATCGTAGAGCTTGAAAAGTAATGTGAAATCAAGCTAAAAATTACCGAATTCAGAACTCGGAGTCAACGGATATTCATAAAACCGTTTACGTAAAGAAACCACATTTCGCGGCTAACTAGGTGAAACGAGACCAACTAGCCACGACTTCTGAAATCAAAATCCGAAACTCCAGGATCGTAGAGCTCGAAAAGTAGTGTGAAATAAATCTAAAAATCACCGAATTCAGAACTCGGAGTCAACGGATATTCATAAAACCGTTTACGTAAAGAAACCACATTTCGCGGCTAACTAGGTGAAACGAGACCTACTAGCCACGAGTTCTGAAATCGAAATCCCAAAACCCAGGATTGTAGAACTCGAAAAGTAGTGTGAAATCAAGCTAAAAATCACCGAATTCAGAACTCGGAGTCAACGGATATTCATAAAACCGTTTACGTAAAGAAACCAAATTTCGCGGCAAACTAGGTGAAACGAGACCTACTAGCCACGAGTTCTGAAATCGAAATCCGAAAACCCAGGATTGTAGAGCTCGAAAAGTACTGTGAAATCAAGCTAAAAATCACCGAATTCAGAACTCGGAGTCAACGGATATTCATAAAACCGTTTACGTAAAGAAAGCACATTTCGCGGCTAACTAGGTGAAACGAGACCAACTAGCCACGAGTTCTGAAATCAAAATCCGAAACTCCATAATCGTAGAGCTTGAAAAGTAGTGTGAAATCAAGCTAAAAATTACCGAATTCAGAACTCGGAGTCAACGGATATTCATAAAACTGTTTACGTAAAGAAACCACATTTCGCGGCTAACTAGGTGAAACAAGATCAACTAGCCACGAGTTCTGAAATCAAAATCCGAAACTCCAGGATCGTAGAGCTCGAAAATTAGTGTGAAATAAAGCTAAAAATCACCGAATTCAGAACTCGGAGTCAACGGATATTCATAAAACCGTTTCGTAAAGAAACCACATTTCGCGGCAAACTAGGTGAAACGAGACCTACTAGCCACGAGTTCTGAAATCGAAATCCAAAAACCCAGGATTGTAGAACTCGAAAAGTAGTGTGAAATCAAGCTAAAAATCACCGAATTCAGAACTCGGAGTCAACGGATATTCATAAAACCGTTTACGTAAAGAAACCACATTTCGCGGCAAACTAGGTGAAACGAGACCTACTAGCCACGAGTTCTGAAATCGAAATCCGAAAACCCAGGATTGTAGAGCTCGAAAAGTAGTGTGAAATCAAGCTAAAAATCATCGAATTCAGAACTCGGAGTCAACGGATATTCATAAAACCGTTTACGTAAAGAAACCACATTTCGCAGCTAACTAGGTGAAACGAGGCCAACTAGCCACGAGTTCTGAAATCAAAATCCGAAACTCCATAATCATAGAGCTTGAAAAGTAGTGTGAAATCAAGCTAAAAATTACCGAATTCAGAACTCGGAGTCAACGGATATTCATAAAACCGTTTACGTAAAGAAACCACATTTCGCGGCTAACTAGGTGAAACGAGATCAACTAGCCACGAGTTCTGAAATCAAAATCCGAAACTCCAGGATCGTAGAGCTCGAAAAGTAGTGTGAAATAAAGCTAAAAATCACCGAATTCAGAACTCGGAGTCAACGGATATTCATAAAACCGTTTACGTAAAGAAACCACATTTCGCGGCTAACTAGGTGAAACGAGACCAACTAGCCACGAGTTCTGAAATCAAAATCCGAAACTCCAGGATCGTAGAGCTCGAAAAGTAGTGTGAAATAAAGCTAAAAATCACCGAATTCAGAACTCGGAGTCAACGGATATTCATAAAACCGTTTACGTAAAGAAACCACATTTCGCGGCAAACTAGGTGAAACGAGACCTACTAGCCACGAGTTCTGAAATCGAAATCCAAAAACCCAGGATTGTAGAACTCGAAAAGTAGTGTGAAATCAAGCTAAAAATCACCGAATTCAGAACTCGGAGTCAACGGATATTCATAAAACCGTTTACGTAAAGAAACCACATTTCGCGGCAAACTAGGTGAAACGAGACCTACTAGCCACGAGTTCTGAAATCGAAATCCGAAAACCCAGGATTGTAGAGCTCGAAAAGTAGTGTGAAATCAAGCTAAAAATCATCGAATTCAGAACTCGGAGTCAACGGATATTCATAAAACCGTTTACGTAAAGAAACCACATTTCGCGGCTAACTAGGTGAAACGAGTCCAACTAGCCACGAGTTCTGAAATCAAAATCCGAAACTCCATAATCATAGAGCTTGAAAAGTAGTGTGAAATCAAGCTAAAAATTACCGAATTCAGAACTCGGAGTCAACGGATATTCATAAAACCGTTTACGTAAAGAAACCACATTTCGCGGCTAACTAGGTGAAACGAGACCAACTAGCCACGAGTTCTGAAATCAAAATCCGAAACTCCAGGATCGTAGAGCTCGAAAAGTAGTGTGAAATAAAGCTAAAAATCACCGAATTCAGAACTCGGAGTCAACGGATATTCATAAAACCGTTTACGTAAAGAAACCACATTTCGCGGCTAACTAGGTGAAACGAGACCTACTAGCCACGAGTTCTGAAATCGAAATCCGAAAATCCAGGATTGTAGAGCTCAAAAATTAGTGTGAAATCAAGCTAAAAATCACAGAATTCAGAACTCGGAGTCAACGAATATTCATAAAACCGTTTACGTAAAGAAACCACATTTCGCGGCTAACTAGGTGAAACGAGACCAACTAGCCACGAGTTCTGAAATCAGAATCCGAAACACCAGGATCGTAGAGCTCGAAGATTAGTGTGAAATCAAGCTAAAAATCACCGAATTCAGAACTTGGAGTCAACCGATATTCATAAAACCGTTTACGTAAAGAAACCACATTTCGCGGCTAACTAGGTGAAACGAGACCAACTAGCCACGAGTTCTGAAATCAAAATCCGAAACTCCATAATCGTAGAGCTTGAAAAGTAGTGTGAAATCAAGCTAAAAATTACCGAATTCAGAACTCGGAGTCAACGGATATTCATAAAACCGTTTACGTAAAGAAACCACATTTCGCGGCTAACTAGGTGAAACGAGACCAACTAGCCACGAGTTCTGAAATCAAAATCCGAAACTCCAGGATCGTAGAGCTCGAAAAGTAGTGTGAAATAAAGCTAAAAATCACCGAATTCAGAACTCGGAGTCAACGGATATTCATAAAACCGTTTACGTAAAGAAACCACATTTCGCGGCAAACTAGGTGAAACGAGACCTACTAGCCACGAGTTCTGAAATCGAAATCCGAAAACCCAGGATTGTAGAGCTCGAAAAGTAGTGTGAAATCAAGCTAAAAATCATCGAATTCAGAACTCGGAGTCAACGGATATTCATAAAACTGTTTACGTAAAGCAACCACATTTCGCGGCTAACTAGGTGAAACAAGATCAACTAGCCACGAGTTCTGAAATCAAAATCCGAAACTCCAGGATCGTAGAGCTCGAAAATTAGTGTGAAATAAAGCTAAAAATCACCGAATTCAGAACTCGGAGTCAACGGATATTCATAAAACCGTTTCGTAAAGAAACCACATTTCGCGGCAAACTAGGTGAAACGAGACCTACTAGCCACGAGTTCTGAAATCGAAATCCAAAAACCCAGGATTGTAGAACTCGAAAAGTAGTGTGAAATCAAGCTAAAAATCACCGAATTCAGAACTCGGAGTCAACGGATATTCATAAAACCGTTTACGTAAAGAAACCACATTTCGCGGCAAACTAGGTGAAACGAGACCTACTAGCCACGAGTTCTGAAATCGAAATCCGAAAACCCAGGATTGTAGAGCTCGAAAAGTAGTGTGAAATCAAGCTAAAAATCATCGAATTCAGAACTCGGAGTCAACGGATATTCATAAAACCGTTTACGTAAAGAAACCACATTTCGCAGCTAACTAGGTGAAACGAGGCCAACTAGCCACGAGTTCTGAAATCAAAATCCGAAAATCCATAATCGTAGAGCTTGAAAAGTAGTGTGAAATCAAGCTAAAAATCACCGAATTCAGAACTCGGAGTCAACGGATATTCATAAAACCGTTTACGTAAAGAAACCACATTTCGCGGCTAACTAGGTGAAACGAGATCAACTAGCCACGAGTTCTGAAATCAAAATCCGAAACTCCAGGATCGTAGAGCTCGAAAAGTAGTGTGAAATAAAGCTAAAAATCACCGAATTCAGAACTCGGAGTCAACGGATATTCATAAAACCGTTTACGTAAAGAAACCACATTTCGCGGCTAACTAGGTGAAACGAGACCTACTAGCCACGAGTTCTGAAATCGAAATCCGAAAATCCAGGATTGTAGAGCTCAAAAAGTAGTGTGAAATCAAGCGAAAAATCACAGAATTCAGAACTCGGAGTCAACGGATATTCATAAAACCGTTTATGTAAAGAAACCACATTTCGCGGCTAACTAGGTGAAACGAGACCAACTAGCCACGAGTTCTGAAATCAAAATCCGAAACACCAGGATCGTAGAGCTCGAAGATTAGTGTGAAATCAAGCTAAAAATCACCGAATTCAGAACTTGGAGTCAACCGATATTCATAAAACCGTTTACGTAAAGAAACCACATTTCGCGGCTAACTAGGTGAAACGAGACCAACTAGCCACGAGTTCTGAAATCAAAATCCGAAACTCCATAATCGTAGAGCTTGAAAAGTAGTGTGAAATCAAGCTAAAAATTACCGAATTCAGAACTCGGAGTCAACGGATATTCATAAAACCGTTTACGTAAAGAAACCACATTTCGCGACTAACTAGGTGAAACGAGACCAACTAGCCACGAGTTCTGAAATCAAAATCCGAAACTCCAGGATCGTAGAGCTCGAAAAGTAGTGTGAAATAAAGCTAAAAATCACCGAATTAAGAACTCGGAGTCAACGGATATTCATAAAACCGTTTACGTAAAGAAACCACATTTCGCGGCTAACTAGGTGAAACGAGACCTACTAGCCACGAGTTCTGAAATCGAAATCCCAAAACCCAGGATTGTAGAACTCGAAAAGTAGTGTGAAATCAAGCTAAAAATCACCGAATTCAGAACTCGGAGTCAACGGATATTCATAAAACCGTTTACGTAAAGAAACCACATTTCGCGGCAAACTAGGTGAAACGAGACCTACTAGCCACGAGTTCTGAAATCGAAATCCGAAAACCCAGGATTGTAGAGCTTGAAAAGTACTGTGAAATCAAGCTAAAAATCACCGAATTCAGAACTCGGAGTCAACGGATATTCATAAAACCGTTTACGTAAAGAAACCACATTTCGCGGCTAACTCTGTGAAACAAGACCAACTAGCCACGAGTTCTGAAATCAAAATCCGAAATGCCAGGATCGTAGAGCTCAAAAAGTAGTGTGAAATCAAGCTAAAAATCACCGAATTCAGAACTCGGAGTCAACGGATATTCGTAAAACCGTTTACGTAAAGAAACCACATTTCGCGGCTAACTAGGTGAAACGAGACCAACTAGCCACGAGTTCCGAAATCAAAATCCAAAACACCAGGATTGTAGAGCTCGAAAATTAGTGTGAAATCAAGCTAAAAATCACCGAATTCAGAACTCGGAGTCAACCGATATTCATAAAACTGTTTACGTAAAGAAACCACATTTCGCGGCTAACTAGGTGAAACGAGACCAACTAGCCACGAGTTCTGAAATCAAAATCCGAAACTCCATAATAGTAGAGCTTGAAAAGTAGTGTGAAATCAAGCTAAAAATCACCGAATTCAGAACTCGGAGTCAACGGATATTCATAAAACCGTTTACGTAAAGAAACCACATTTCGCGGCTAACTAGGTGAAACGAGACCAACTAGCCTCGAGTTCTGAAATCGAAATCCGAAATTCCAGGATTGTAGAGCTCGAAAAGTAGTGTGAAATCAAGCTAAAAATCACCGAATTCAGAACTCGGAGTCAACGGATATTCATAAAACCGTTTACGTAAAGAAACCACATTTCGCGGCTAACTAGGTGAAACGAGACCAACTAGCCACGAGTTCTGAAATCAAAATCCGAAATACCAGGATTGTAGAGCTCGAAAATTAGTGTGAAATCAAGCTAAAAATCACCGAATTCAGAACTCGGAGTCAACCGATATTCATAAAACCGTTTACGTAAAGAAACCACATTTCGCGGCTAACTAGATGAAACGAGACCAACTAGCCACGAGTTCTGAAATCAAAATCCGAAATTCCATAATAGTAGAGCTTGAAAAGTAGTGTGAAATCAAGCTAAAAATTACCGAATTCAGAACTCGGAGTCAACGGATATTCATAAAACCGTTTACGTAAAGAAACCACATTTCGCGGCTAACTCTGTGAAACGAGACCAACTAGCCACGAGTTCTGAAATCAAAATCCGAAAATCCAGCATTGTAGAGCTCGAAAAGTAGTGTGAAATCAAGCTAAAAATCACCGAATTCAGAACTCGGAGTCAACGGATATTCATAAAACCGTTTACGTAAAGAAAGCACATTTCGCGGCTAACTAGGTGAAACGAGACCAACTAGCCACGAGTTCTGAAATCAAAATCCGAAACACCAGGATTGTAGAGCTCGAAAATTATTGTGAAATCAAGCTAAAAATCACCGAATTCAGAACTCGGAGTCAACCGATATTCATAAAACTGTTTACGTAAAGAAACCACATTTCGCGGCTAACTAGGTGAAACGAGACCAACTAGCCACGAGTTCTGAAATCAAAATCCGAAACTCCATAATAGTAGAGCTTGAAAAGTAGTGTGAAATCAATCTAAAAATTACCGAATTCAGAACTCGGAGTCAACGGATATTCATAAAACCGTTTACGTAAAGAAACCACATTTCGCGGCTAACTAGGTGAAACGAGACCAACTAGCCACGAGTTCTGAAATCAAAATCCGAAACTCCATAATAGTAGAGCTTGAAAAGTAGTGTGAAATCAAGCTAAAAATTACCGAATTCAGAACTCGGAGTCAACGGATATTCATAAAACCGTTTACGTAAAGAAACCACATTTCGCGGCTAACTAGGTGAAACGAGACCAACTAGCCTCGAGTTCTGAAATCGAAATCCGAAATTCCAGGATTGTAGAGCTCGAAAAGTAGTGTGAAATCAAGCTAAAAATCACCGAATTCAGAACTCGGAGTCAACGGATATTCATAAAACCGTTTACGTAAAGAAACCACATTTCGCGGCTAACTAGGTGAAACGAGACCAACTAGCCACGAGTTCTGAAATCAAAATCCGAAATACCAGGATTGTAGAGCTCGAAAATTAGTGTGAAATCAAGCTAAAAATCACCGAATTCAGAACTCGGAGTCAACCGATATTCATAAAACCGTTTACGTAAAGAAACCACATTTCGCGGCTAACTAGATGAAACGAGACCAACTAGCCACGAGTTCTGAAATCAAAATCCGAAATTCCATAATAGTAGAGCTTGAAAAGTAGTGTGAAATCAAGCTAAAAATTACCGAATTCAGAACTCGGAGTCAACGGATATTCATAAAACCGTTTACGTAAAGAAACCACATTTCGCGGCTAACTCTGTGAAACGAGACCAACTAGCCACGAGTTCTGAAATCAAAATCCGAAAATCCAGCATTGTAGAGCTCGAAAAGTAGTGTGAAATCAAGCTAAAAATCACCGAATTCAGAACTCGGAGTCAACGGATATTCATAAAACCGTTTACGTAAAGAAAGCACATTTCGCGGCTAACTAGGTGAAACGAGACCAACTAGCCACGAGTTCTGAAATCAAAATCCGAAACACCAGGATTGTAGAGCTCGAAAATTATTGTGAAATCAAGCTAAAAATCACCGAATTCAGAACTCGGAGTCAACCGATATTCATAAAACTGTTTACGTAAAGAAACCACATTTCGCGGCTAACTAGGTGAAACGAGACCAACTAGCCACGAGTTCTGAAATCAAAATCCGAAACTCCATAATAGTAGAGCTTGAAAAGTAGTGTGAAATCAATCTAAAAATTACCGAATTCAGAACTCGGAGTCAACGGATATTCATAAAACCGTTTACGTAAAGAAACCACATTTCGCGGCTAACTAGGTGAAACGAGACCAACTAGCCTCGAGTTCTGAAATCAAAATCCGAAACTCCATAATAGTAGAGCTTGAAAAGTAGTGTGAAATCAAGCTAAAAATTACCGAGTTCAGAACTCGGAGTCAACGGATATTCATAAAACCGTTTACGTAAAGAAACCACATTTCGCGGCTAACTCTGTGAAACGAGACCAACTAGCCACGAGTTCTGAAATCAAAATCCGAAAATCCAGCATTGTAGAGCTCGAAAAGTAGTGTGAAATCAAGCTAAAAATCACCGAATTCAGAACTCGGAGTCAACGGATATTCATAAAACCGTTTACGTAAAGAAAGCACATTTCGCGGCTAACTAGGTGAAACGAGACCAACTAGCCACGAGTTTTGAAATCAAAATCCGAAACACCAGGATTGTAGAGCTCGAAAATTAGTGTGAAATCAAGCTAAAAATCACCGAATTCAGAACTCGGAGTCAACCGATATTCATAAAACTGTTTACGTAAAGAAACCACATTTCGCGGCTAACTAGGTGAAACGAGACCAACTAGCCACGAGTTCTGAAATCAAAATCCGAAACTCCATAATAGTAGAGCTTGAAAAGTAGTGTGAAATCAATCTAAAAATTACCGAATTCAGAACTCGGAGTCAACGGATATTCATAAAACCGTTTACGTAAAGAAACCACATTTCGCGGCTAACTAGGTGAAACGAGACCAACTAGCCTCGAGTTCTGAAATCAAAATCCGAAACACCAGGATCGTAGAGCTCGAAAATTAGTGTGAAATAAAGCTAAAAATCACCGAATTCAGAACTCGGAGTCAACGGATATTCATAAAACCGTTTACGTAAAGAAACCACATTTCGCGGCTAACTAGGTGAAACGAGACCTACTAGCCGTGAGTTCTGAAATCGAAATCCGAAAACCCAGGATTGTAGAGCTCGAAAAGTAGTATGAAATCAAGCTAAAAATCACCGAATTCAGAACTCGGAGTCAACGGATATTCATAAAACCGTTTACGTAAAGAAACCACATTTCGCGGCAAACTAGGTGAAACGAGACCTACTAGCCACGAGTTCTGAAATCGAAATCCAAATACCCAGGATTGTAGAGCTCGAAAAGTAGTGTGAAATCAAGCTAAAAATCACCGAATTCAGAACTCGGAGTCAACGGATATTCATAAAACCGTTTACGTAAAGAAACCACATTTTGCGGCTAACTAGGTGAAACGAGACTTAGTAGCCACGAGTTCTGAAATCAAAATCCGAAAATCCAGGATCGTAGAGCTCGAAAAGTAGTGTGAAATCAAGCTAAAAATCACCGAATTCAGAACTCGGAGTCAACGGATATTCATAAAACCGTTTACGTAAAGAAACCACATTTCGCGGCTAACTAGGTGAAACGAGACCTACTAGCCACGAGTTCTGAAATCGAAATCCGAAAATCCAGCATTGTAGAGCTCGAAAAGTAGTGTGAAATCAAGCTAAAAATCACCGAATTCAGAACTCGGAGTCAACGGATATTCATAAAACCGTTTACGTAAAGAAACCACATTTCGCGGCTAACTAGGTGAAACGAGACCAACTAGCCACGAGTTCTGAAATCAAAATCCGAAATTCCAGGATTGTAGAGCTCGAAAAGTAGTGTGAAATCAAGCTAAAAATCACCGAATTCAGAACTCGGAGTCAACGGATATTCATAAAACCGTTTACGTAAAGAAACCACATTTCGCGGCTAACTAGGTGAAACGAGACCAACTAGCCACGAGTTCTGAAATCAAAATCCGAAACACCAGGATTGTAGAGCTCGAAAATTAGTGTGAAATCAAGCTAAAAATCACCGAATTCAGAACTCGGAGTCAACCGATATTCATAAAACCGTTTACGTAAAGAAACCACATTTCGCGGCTAACTAGATGAAACGAGACCAACTAGCCACGAGTTCTGAAATCAAAATCCGAAACTCCATAATAGTAGAGCTTGAAAAGTAGTGTGAAATCAAGCTAAAAATTACCGAATTCAGAACTCGGAGTCAACGGATATTCATAAAACCTTTTACGTAAAGAAACCACATTTCGCGGCTAACTAGGTGAAACGAGACCTACTAGCCACGAGTTCTGAAATCGAAATCCAAAATTCCAGGATTGTAGAGCTCGAAAAGTAGTGTGAAATCAAGCTAAAAATCACCGAATTCAGAACTCGGAGTCAACGGATATTAATAAAACCGTTTACGTAAAGAAACCACATTTCGCGGCTAACTAGGTGAAACGAGACCTACTAGCCACGAGTTCTGAAATCGAAATCCAAAAATCCAGGATCGTAGAGCTCGAAAAGTAGTGTGAAATCAAGCTAAAAATCACCGAATTCAGAACTCGGAGTCAACCGATATTCATAAAACCGTTTACGCAAAGAAACCACATTTCGCGGCTAACTAGGTGAAACGAGACCAACTAGCCACGAGTTCTGAAATCAAAATCCGAAACTCCATAATAGTAGAGCTTGAAAAGTAGTGTGAAATCAAGCTAAAAATTACCGAATTCAGAACTCGGAGTCAATGGATATTCATAAAACCGTTTACGTAAAGAAACCACATTTCGCGGCTAACTAGGTGAAACGAGACCAACTAGCCACGAGTTCTGAAATCAAAATCCGAAACTCCATAATAGTAGAGCTTGAAAAGTAGTGTGAAATCAAGCTAAAAATTACCGAATTCAGAACTCGGAGTCAATGGATATTCATAAAACCGTTTACGTAAAGAAACCACATTTCGCGGCAAACTAGGTGAAACGAGACCTACTAGCCACGAGTTCTGAAATCGAAATCCAAATACCCAGGATTGTAGAACTCGAAAAGTAGTGTGAAATCAAGCTAAAAATCACCGAATTCAGAACTCGGAGTCAACGGATATTCATAAAACCGTTTACGTAAAGAAACCACATTTCGCGGCTAACTAGGTGAAAGGAGACCAACTAGCCACGAGTTCTGAAATCAAAATCCGAAATTCCAGGATTGTAGAGCTCGAAAAGTAGTGTGAAATCAAGCTAAAAATCACCGAATTCAGAACTCGGAGTCAACGGATATTCATAAAACCGTTTACGTAAAGAAACCACATTTCGCGGCTAACTAGGTGAAACGAGACCAACTAGCCACGAGTTCTGAAATCAAAATCCGAAACACCAGGATTGTAGAGCTCGAAAATTAGTGTGAAATCAAGCTAAAAATCACCGAATTCAGAACTCGGAGTCAACCGATATTCATAAAACCGTTTACGTAAAGAAACCACATTTCGCGGCTAACTAGATGAAACGAGACCAACTAGCCACGAGTTCTGAAATCAAAATCCGAAACTCCATAATAGTAGAGCTTGAAAAGTAGTGTGAAATCAAGCTAAAAATTACCGAATTCAGAACTCGGAGTCAACGGATATTCATAAAACCGTTTACGTAAAGAAACCACATTTCGCGGCTAACTAGGTGAAACGAGACTTACTAGCCACGAGTTCTGAAATCAAAATCCGAAAATCCAGGATCGTAGAGCTCGAAAAGTAGTGTGAAATCAAGCTAAAAATCACCGAATTCAGAACTCGGAGTCAACGGATATTCATAAAACCGTTTACGTAAAGAAACCACATTTCGCGGCTAACTAGGTGAAACGAGACCTACTAGCCACGAGTTCTGAAATCGAAATCCGAAAATCCAGCATTGTAGAGCTCGAAAAGTAGTGTGAAATCAAGCTAAAAATCACCGAATTCAGAACTCGGAGTCAACGGATATTCATAAAACCGTTTACGTAAAGAAACCACATTTCGCGGCTAACTAGGTGAAACGAGACCAACTAGCCACGAGTTCTGAAATCAAAATCCGAAATTCCAGGATTGTAGAGCTCGAAAAGTAGTGTGAAATCAAGCTAAAAATCACCGAATTCAGAACTCGGAGTCAACGGATATTCATAAAACCGTTTACGTAAAGAAACCACATTTCGCGGCTAACTAGGTGAAACGAGACCAACTAGCCACGAGTTCTGAAATCAAAATCCGAAACACCAGGATTGTAGAGCTCGAAAATTAGTGTGAAATCAAGCTAAAAATCACCGAATTCAGAACTCGGAGTCAACCGATATTCATAAAACCGTTTACGTAAAGAAACCACATTTCGCGGCTAACTAGATGAAACGAGACCAACTAGCCACGAGTTCTGAAATCAAAATCCGAAACTCCATAATAGTAGAGCTTGAAAAGTAGTGTGAAATCAAGCTAAAAATTACCGAATTCAGAACTCGGAGTCAACGGATATTCATAAAACCTTTTACGTAAAGAAACCACATTTCGCGGTTAACTAGGTGAAACGAGACCTACTAGCCACGAGTTTTGAAATCGAAATCCAAAATTCCAGGATTGTAGAGCTCGAAAAGTAGTGTGAAATCAAGCTAAAAATCACCGAATTCAGAACTCGGAGTCAACGGATATTCATAAAACCGTTTACGTAAAGAAACCACATTTCGCGGCTAACTAGGTGAAACGAGACCTACTAGCCACGAGTTCTGAAATCGAAATCCAAAAATCCAGGATCGTAGAGCTCGAAAAGTAGTGTGAAATCAAGCTAAAAATCACCGAATTCAGAACTCGGAGTCAACCGATATTCATAAAACCGTTTACGCAAAGAAACCACATTTCGCGGCTAACTAGGTGAAACGAGACCAACTAGCCACGAGTTCTGAAATCAAAATCCGAAACTCCATAATAGTAGAGCTTGAAAAGTAGTGTGAAATCAAGCTAAAAATTACCGAATTCAGAACTCGGAGTCAATGGATATTCATAAAACCGTTTACGTAAAGAAACCACATTTCGCGGCTAACTAGGTGAAACGAGACCAACTAGCCACGAGTTCTGAAATCAAAATCCGAAACTCCATAATAGTAGAGCTTGAAAAGTAGTGTGAAATCAAGCTAAAAATTACCGAATTCAGAACTCGGAGTCAACGGATATTCATAAAACCCTTTACGTAAAGAAACCACATTTCGCGGCAAACTAGGTGAAACGAGTCCTACTAGCCACGAGTTCTGAAATCAAAATCCGAAAATCCAGGATCGTAGAGCTCGAAAAGTAGTGTGAAATCAAGCTAAAAATCACCGAATTCAGAACTCGGAGTCAACGGATATTCATAAAACCGTTTACGTAAAGAAACCACATTTCGCGGCTAACTAGGTGAAATGAGACCTACTAGCCACGAGTTCTGAAATCGAAATCCGAAAATCCAGGATCGTAGAGCTCGAAAAGTAGTGTCAAATCAAGCTAAAAATCACCGAATTCAGAACTCGGAGTCAACGGATATTCATAAAACCGTTTACGTAAAGAAACCACATTTCGCGGCTAACTAGGTGAAACGAGACCTACTAGCCACGAGTTCTGAAATCGAAATCCGAAAATCCAGGATCGTAGAGCTCGAAAAGTAGTGTGAAATCAAGCTAAAAATCACCGAATTCAGAACTCGGAGTCAACGGATATTCATAAAACCGTTTACGTAAAGAAACCACATTTCGCGGCTAACTAGGTGAAACGAGACCTACTAGCCACGAGTTCTGAAATCGAAATCCGAAAATCCAGCATTGTAGAGCTCGAAAAGTAGTGTGAAATCAAGCTAAAAATCACCGAATTCAGAACTCGGAGTCAACGGATATTCATAAAACCGTATACGTAAAGAAACCACATTTCGCGGCTAACTAGGTGAAACGAGACCAACTAGCCACGAGTTCTGAAATCAAAATCCGAAACACCAGGATCGTAGAGCTCGAAGATTAGTGTGAAATCAAGCTAAAAATCACCGAATTCAGAACTTGGAGTCAACCGATATTCATAAAACCGTTTACGTAAAGAAATCACATTTCGCGGCTAACTAGTTGAAACGAGACCTACTAGCCACGAGTTCTGAAATCGAAATCCAAAAACCCAGGATTGTAGAACTCGAAAAGTAGTGTGAAATCAAGCTAAAAATCACCGAATTCAGAACTCGGAGTCAACGGAGATTCATAAAACCGTTTACGTAAAGAAACCACATTTCGCGGCTAACTAGTTGAAATGAGACCTACTAGCCACGAGTTCTGAAATCGAAATCCGAAATTCCAGGATTGTAGAGCTCGAAAAGTAGTGTGAAATCAAGCTAAAAATCACCGAATTCAGAACTCGGAGTCAACGGATATTCATAAAACCGTTTACGTAAAGAAACCACATTTCGCGGCTAACTAGGTGAAACGAGACCAACTAGCCACGAGTTCTGAAATCAAAATCCGAAACACCAGGATCGTAGAGCTCGAAGATTAGTGTGAAATCAAGCTAAAAATCACCGAATTCAGAACTTGGAGTCAATCGATATTCATAAAACCGTTTACGTAAAGAAATCACATTTCGCGGCTAACTAGTTGAAACGAGACCTACTAGCCACGAGTTCTGAAATCGAAATCCAAAAACCCAGGATTGTAGAACTCGAAAAGTAGTGTGAAATCAAGCTAAAAATCACCGAATTCAGAACTCGGAGTCAACGGAGATTCATAAAACCGTTTACGTAAAGAAACCACATTTCGCGGCTAACTAGTTGAAATGAGACCTACTAGCCACGAGTTCTGAAATCGAAATCCGAAATTCCAGGATTGTAGAGCTCGAAAAGTAGTGTGAAATCAAGCTAAAAATCACCGAATTCAGAACTCGGAGTCAACGGATATTCATAAAACCGTTTACGTAAAGAAACCACATTTCGCGGCTAACTAGGTGAAACGAGACCAACTAGCCACGAGTTCTGAAATCAAAATCCGAAACACCAGGATTGTAGAGCTCGAAAATTAGTGTGAAATCAAGCTAAAAATCACCGAATTCAGAACTCGGAGTCAACCGATATTCATAAAACCGTTTACGTAAAGAAACCACATTTCGCGGCTAACTAGGTGAAACGAGACCTACTAGCCACGAGTTCTGAAATCAAAATCCGAAACTCCATAATAGTAGAGCTTGAAAAGTAGTGTGAAATCAATCTAAAAATTACCGAATTCAGAACTCGGAGTCAACGGATATTCATAAAACCGTTTACGTAAAGAAACCACATTTCGCGGCTAACTAGGTGAAACGAGACCAACTAGCCTCGAGTTCTGAAATCAAAATCCGAAACTCCATAATAGTAGAGCTTGAAAAGTAGTGTGAAATCAAGCTAAAAATTACCGAATTCAGAACTCGGAGTCAACGGATATTCATAAAACCGTTTACGTAAAGAAACCACATTTCGCGGCTAACTCTGTGAAACGAGACCAACTAGCCACGAGTTCTGAAATCAAAATCCGAAAATCCAGCATTGTAGAGCTCGAAAAGTAGTGTGAAATCAAGCTAAAAATCACCGAATTCAGAACTCGGAGTCAACGGATATTCATAAAACCGTTTACGTAAAGAAAGCACATTTCGCGGCTAACTAGGTGAAACGAGACCAACTAGCCACGAGTTTTGAAATCAAAATCCGAAACACCAGGATTGTAGAGCTCGAAAATTAGTGTGAAATCAAGCTAAAAATCACCGAATTCAGAACTCGGAGTCAACCGATATTCATAAAACTGTTTACGTAAAGAAACCACATTTCGCGGCTAACTAGGTGAAACGAGACCAACTAGCCACGAGTTCTGAAATCAAAATCCGAAACTCCATAATAGTAGAGCTTGAAAAGTAGTGTGAAATCAATCTAAAAATTACCGAATTCAGAACTCAGAGTCAACGGATATTCATAAAACCGTTTACGTAAAGAAACCACATTTCGCGGCTAACTAGGTGAAACGAGACCAACTAGCCTCGAGTTCTGAAATCAAAATCCGAAACACCAGGATCGTAGAGCTCGAAAATTAGTGTGAAATAAAGCTAAAAATCACCGAATTCAGAACTCGGAGTCAACGGATATTCATAAAACCGTTTACGTAAAGAAACCACATTTCGCGGCTAACTAGGTGAAACGAGACCTACTAGCCGCGAGTTCTGAAATCGAAATCCGAAAACCCAGGATTGTAGAGCTCGAAAAGTAGTATGAAATCAAGCTAAAAATCACCGAATTCAGAACTCGGAGTCAACGGATATTCATAAAACCGTTTACGTAAAGAAACCACATTTCGCGGCAAACTAGGTGAAACGAGACCTACTAGCCACGAGTTCTGAAATCGAAATCCAAATACCCAGGATTGTAGAGCTCGAAAAGTAGTGTGAAATCAAGCTAAAAATCACCGAATTCAGAACTCGGAGTCAACGGATATTCATAAAACCGTTTACGTAAAGAAACCACATTTCGCGGCTAACTAGGTGAAACGAGACTTACTAGCCACGAGTTCTGAAATCAAAATCCGAAAATCCAGGATCGTAGAGCTCGAAAAGTAGTGTGAAATCAAGCTAAAAATCACCGAATTCAGAACTCGGAGTCAACGGATATTCATAAAACCGTTTACGTAAAGAAACCACATTTCGCGGCTAACTAGGTGAAACGAGACCTACTAGCCACGAGTTCTGAAATCGAAATCCGAAAATCCAGCATTGTAGAGCTCAAAAAGTAGTGTGAAATCAAGCTAAAAATCACCGAATTCAGAACTCGGAGTCAACGGATATTCATAAAACCGTTTACGTAAAGAAACCACATTTCGCGGCTAACTAGGTGAAACGAGACCTACTAGCCGCGAGTTCTGAAATCGAAATCCGAAAACCCAGGATTGTAGAGCTCGAAAAGTAGTATGAAATCAAGCTAAAAATCACCGAATTCAGAACTCGGAGTCAACGGATATTCATAAAACCGTTTACGTAAAGAAACCACATTTCGCGGCAAACTAGGTGAAACGAGACCTACTAGCCACGAGTTCTGAAATCGAAATCCAAATACCCAGGATTGTAGAGCTCGAAAAGTAGTGTGAAATCAAGCTAAAAATCACCGAATTCAGAACTCGGAGTCAACGGATATTCATAAAACCGTTTACGTAAAGAAACCACATTTCGCGGCTAACTAGGTGAAACGAGACTTACTAGCCACGAGTTCTGAAATCAAAATCCGAAAATCCAGGATCGTAGAGCTCGAAAAGTAGTGTGAAATCAAGCTAAAAATCACCGAATTCAGAACTCGGAGTCAACGGATATTCATAAAACCGTTTACGTAAAGAAACCACATTTCGCGGCTAACTAGGTGAAACGAGACCTACTAGCCACGAGTTCTGAAATCGAAATCCGAAAATCCAGCATTGTAGAGCTCGAAAAGTAGTGTGAAATCAAGCTAAAAATCACCGAATTCAGAACTCGGAGTCAACGGATATTCATAAAACCGTTTACGTAAAGAAACCACATTTCGCGGCTAACTAGGTGAAACGAGACCAACTAGCCACGAGTTCTGAAATCGAAATCCGAAATTCCAGGATTGTAGAGCTCGAAAAGTAGTGTGAAATCAAGCTAAAAATCACCGAATTCAGAACTCGGAGTCAACGGATATTCATAAAACCGTTTACGTAAAGAAACCACATTTCGCGGCTAACTAGGTGAAACGAGACCAACTAGCCACGAGTTCTGAAATCAAAATCCGAAACACCAGGATTGTAGAGCTCGAAAATTAGTGTGAAATCAAGCTAAAAATCACCGAATTCAGAACTCGGAGTCAACCGATATTCATAAAACCGTTTACGTAAAGAAACCACATTTCGCGGCTAACTAGATGAAACGAGACCAACTAGCCACGAGTTCTGAAATCAAAATCCGAAACTCCATAATAGTAGAGCTTGAAAAGTAGTGTGAAATCAAGCTAAAAATTACCGAATTCAGAACTCGGAGTCAACGGATATTCATAAAACCTTTTACGTAAAGAAACCACATTTCGCGGCTAACTAGGTGAAACGAGACATACTAGCCACGATTCTGAAATCGAAATCCAAAATTCCAGGATTGTAGAGCTCGAAAAGTAGTGTGAAATCAAGCTAAAAATCACCGAATTCAGAACTCGGAGTCAACGGATATTCATAAAACCGTTTACGTAAAGAAACCACATTTCGCGGCTAACTAGGTGAAACGAGACCTACTAGCCACGAGTTCTGAAATCGAAATCCAAAAATCCAGGATCGTAGAGCTCGAAAAGTAGTGTGAAATCAAGCTAAAAATCACCGAATTCAGAACTCGGAGTCAACTGATATTCATAAAACCGTTTACGCAAAGAAACTACATTTCGCGGCTAACTAGGTGAAACGAGACCAACTAGCCACGAGTTCTGAAATCAAAATCCGAAACTCCATAATAGTAGAGCTTGAAAAGTAGTGTGAAATCAAGCTAAAAATTACCGAATTCAGAACTCGGAGTCAACGGATATTCATAAAACCGTTTACGTAAAGAAACCACATTTCGCGGCTAACTAGGTGAAACGAGACCAACTAGCCACGAGTTCTGAAATCGAAATCCGAAATTCCAGGATTGTAGAGCTCGAAAAGTAGTGTGAAATCAAGCTAAAAATCACCGAATTCAGAACTCGGAGTCAACGGATATTCATAAAACCGTTTACGTAAAGAAACCACATTTCGCGGCTAACTAGGTGAAACGAGACCAACTAGCCACGAGTTCTGAAATCAAAATCCGAAACACCAGGATTGTAGAGCTCGAAAATTAGTGTGAAATCAAGCTAAAAATCACCGAATTCAGAACTCGGAGTCAACCGATATTCATAAAACCGTTTACGTAAAGAAACCACATTTCGCGGCTAACTAGATGAAACGAGACCAACTAGCCACGAGTTCTGAAATCAAAATCCGAAACTCCATAATAGTAGAGCTTGAAAAGTAGTGTGAAATCAAGCTAAAAATTACCGAATTCAGAACTCGGAGTCAACGGATATTCATAAAACCTTTTACGTAAAGAAACCACATTTCGCGGCTAACTAGGTGAAACGAGACATACTAGCCACGAGTTCTGAAATCGAAATCCAAAATTCCAGGATTGTAGAGCTCGAAAAGTAGTGTGAAATCAAGCTAAAAATCACCGAATTCAGAACTCGGAGTCAACGGATATTCATAAAACCGTTTACGTAAAGAAACCACATTTCGCGGCTAACTAGGTGAAACGAGACCTACTAGCCACGAGTTCTGAAATCGAAATCCAAAAATCCAGGATCGTAGAGCTCGAAAAGTAGTGTGAAATCAAGCTAAAAATCACCGAATTCAGAACTCGGAGTCAACCGATATTCATAAAACCGTTTACGCAAAGAAACCACATTTCGCGGCTAACTAGGTGAAACGAGACCAACTAGCCACGAGTTCTGAAATCAAAATCCGAAACTCCATAATAGTAGAGCTTGAAAAGTAGTGTGAAATCAAGCTAAAAATTACCGAATTCAGAACTCGGAGTCAATGGATATTCATAAAACCGTTTACGTAAAGAAACCACATTTCGCGGCTAACTAGGTGAAACGAGACCAACTAGCCACGAGTTCTGAAATCAAAATCCGAAACTCCATAATAGTAGAGCTTGAAAAGTAGTGTGAAATCAAGCTAAAAATTACCGAATTCAGAACTCGGAGTCAACGGATATTCATAAAACCGTTTACGTAAAGAAACCACATTTCGCGGCAAACTAGGTGAAACGAGTCCTACTAGCCACGAGTTCTGAAATCAAAATCCGAAAATCCAGGATCGTAGAGCTCGAAAAGTAGTGTGAAATCAAGCTAAAAATCACCGAATTCAGAACTCGGAGTCAACGGATATTCATAAAACCGTTTACGTAAAGAAACCACATTTCGCGGCTAACTAGGTGAAATGAGACCTACTAGCCACGAGTTCTGAAATCGAAATCCGAAAATCCAGGATCGTAGAGCTCGAAAAGTAGTGTCAAATCAAGCTAAAAATCACCGAATTCAGAACTCGGAGTCAACGGATATTCATAAAACCGTTTACGTAAAGAAACCACATTTCGCGGCTAACTAGGTGAAACGAGACCTACTAGCCACGAGTTCTGAAATCGAAATCCGAAAATCCAGCATTGTAGAGCTCGAAAAGTAGTGTGAAATCAAGCTAAAAATCACCGAATTCAGAACTCGGAGTCAACGGATATTCATAAAACCGTATACGTAAAGAAACCACATTTCGCGGCTAACTAGGTGAAACGAGACCAACTAGCCACGAGTTCTGAAATCAAAATCCGAAACACCAGGATCGTAGAGCTCGAAGATTAGTGTGAAATCAAGCTAAAAATCACCGAATTCAGAACTTGGAGTCAACCGATATTCATAAAACCGTTTACGTAAAGAAATCACATTTCGCGGCTAACTAGTTGAAACGAGACCTACTAGCCACGAGTTCTGAAATCGAAATCCAAAAACCCAGGATTGTAGAACTCGAAAAGTAGTGTGAAATCAAGCTAAAAATCACCGAATTCAGAACTCGGAGTCAACGGAGATTCATAAAACCGTTTACGTAAAGAAACCACATTTCGCGGCTAACTAGTTGAAATGAGACCTACTAGCCACGAGTTCTGAAATCGAAATCCAAAAACCCAGGATTGTAGAACTCGAAAAGTAGTGTGAAATCAAGCTAAAAATCACCGAATTCAGAACTCGGAGTCAACGGATATTCATAAAACCGTTTACGTAAAGAAACCACATTTCGCGGCAAACTAGGTGAAACGAGACCTACTAGCCACGAGTTATGAAATCGAAATCCGAAAACCCAGGATTGTAGAGCTCGAAAAGTAGTGTGAAATCAAGCTAAAAATCACCGAATTCAGAACTCGGAGTCAACGGATATTCATAAAACCGTTTACGTAAAGAAACCACATTTCGCGGCTAACTAGGTGAAACGAGACCAACTAGCCACGAGTTCTGAAATCAAAATCCGAAATGCCAGGATCGTAGAGCTCAAAAAGTAGTGTGAAATCAAGCTAAAAATCTCCGAATTCAGAACTCGGAGTCAACGGATATTCATAAAACCGTTTACGTAAAGAAACCACATTTCGCGGCTAACTAGGTGAAACGAGACCAACTAGCCACGAGTTCTGAAATCAAAATCCGAAACACCAGGATTGTAGAGCTCGAAAATTAGTGTGAAATCAAGCTAAAAATCACCGAATTCAGAACTCGGAGTCAACCGATATTCATAAAACCGTTTACGTAAAGAAACTACATTTCGCGGCTAACTAGGTGAAACGAGACCAACTAGCCACGAGTTCTGAAATCAAAATCCGAAACTCCATAATAGTAGAGCTTGAAAAGTAGTGTGAAATCAAGCTAAAAATTACCGAATTCAGAACTCGGAGTCAACGGATATTCATAAAACCGTTTACGTAAAGAAACCACATTTCGCGGCTAACTAGGTGAAATGAGACCAACTAGCCTTGAGTTCTGAAATCAAAATCCGAAACACCAGGATCGTAGAGCTCAAAAATTAGTGTGAAATAAAGCTAAAAATCACCGAATTCAGAACTCGGAGTCAACGGATATTCATAAAACCGTTTACGTAAAGAAACCACATTTCGCGGCTAACTAGGTGAAACGAGACCTACTAGCCACGAGTTCTGAAATCGAATTCCGAAAACCCAGGATTGTAGAGCTCGAAAAGTAGTGTGAAATCAAGCTAAAAATCACCGAATTCAGAACTCGGAGTCAACGGATATTCATGAAACCGTTTACGTAAAGAAACCACATTTCGCGGCAAACTAGGTGAAACGAGACCTACTAGCCACGAGTTCTGAAATCAAAATCCGAAAACCCAGGATTGTAGAGCTCGAAAAGTAGTGTGAAATCAAGCTAAAAATCACCGAATTCAGAACTCGGAGTCAACGGATATTCATGAAACCGTTTACGTAAAGAAACCACATTTCGCGGCTAACTAGGTGAAACGAGACCAACTAGCCACGAGTTCTGAAATCAAAATCCAAAAACCCAGGATTGTAGAGCTCGAAAAGTAGTGTGAAATCAAGCTAAAAATCACCGAATTCAGAACTCGGAGTCAACGGATATTCATAAAACCGTTTACGTAAAGAAACCACATTTCGCGGCTAAATAGGTGAAACGAGACCTACTAGCCACGAGTTCTGAAATCGAAATCCGAAAACCCAGGATTGTAGAGCTCGAAAAGTAGTGTGAAATCAAGCTAAAAATCACCGAATTCAGAACTCGGAGTCAACGGATATTCATAAAACTGTTTACGTAAAGAAACCACATTTCGCGGCTAACTAGGTGAAACGAGACCAACTAGCCACGAGTTCTGAAATCAAAATCCAAAAACCCAGGATTGTAGAGCTCGAAAAGTAGTGTGAAATCAAGCTAAAAATCACCGAATTCAGAACTC
Organism: Euonymus europaeus; assembly: GCA_963580455.1. Taxonomy (NCBI): domain Eukaryota; kingdom Viridiplantae; phylum Streptophyta; class Magnoliopsida; order Celastrales; family Celastraceae; genus Euonymus; species Euonymus europaeus. Next base: position 544,892 of record OY756972.1, read on the forward strand.
GGAGTCAACGGATATTCATAAAACCGTTTACGTAAAGAAACCACATTTCGCGGCTAACTAGGTGAAACGAGACCTACTAGCCACGAGTTCTGAAATCGAAATCCGAAAATCCAGGATCGTAGAGCTCGAAAAGTAGTGTGAAATCAAGCTAAAAATCACCGAATTCAGAACTCGGAGTCAACGGATATTCATAAAACCGTTTACGTAAAGAAACCACATTTCGCGGCTAACTAGGTGAAACGAGACCTACTAGCCACGAGTTCTGAAATCGAAATCCGAAAATCCAGCATTGTAGAGCTCGAAAAGTAGTGTGAAATCAAGCTAAAAATCACCGAATTCAGAACTCGGAGTCAACGGATATTCATAAAACCGTTTACGTAAAGAAACCACATTTCGCGGCTAACTAGTTGAAACGAGACCAACTAGCCACGAGTTCTGAAATCAAAATCCGAAACACCAGGATCGTAGAGCTCGAAGATTAGTGTGAAATCAAGCTAAAAATCAGCGAATTCAGAACTTGGAGTCAACCGATATTCATAAAACCGTTTACGTAAAGAAATCACATTTCACGGCTAACTAGTTGAAACGAGACCTACTAGCCACGAGTTCTGAAATCGAAATCCAAAAACCCAGGATTGTAGAACTCGAAAAGTAGTGTGAAATCAAGCTAAAAATCACCGAATTCAGAACTCGGAGTCAACGGATATTCATAAAACCGTTTACGTAAAGAAACCACATTTCGCGGCTAACAAGTTGAAGTGAGACCTACTAGCCACGAGTTCTGAAATCGAAATCCAAAAACCCAGGATTGTAGAACTCGAAAAGTAGTGTGAAATCAAGCTAAAAATCACCGAATTCAGAACTCGGAGTCAACGGATATTCATAAAACCGTTTACGTAAAGAAACCACATTTCGCGGCAAACTAGGTGAAACGAGACCTACTAGCCACGAGTTATGAAATCGAAATCCGAAAACCCAGGATTGTAGAGCTCAAAAAGTAGTGTGAAATCAAGCTAAAAATCACCGAATTCAGAACTCGGAGTCAACGGATATTCATAAAACCGTTTACGTAAAGAAACCACATTTCGCGGCTAACTAGGTGAAACGAGACCAACTAGCCACGAGTTCTGAAATCAAAATCCGAAACACCAGGATTGTAGAGCTCGAAAATTAGTGTGAAATCAAGCTAAAAATCACCGAATTCAGAACTCGGAGTCAACCGATATTCATAAAATCGTTTACGTAAAGAAACCACATTTCGCGGCTAACTAGGTGAAACGAGACCAACTAGCCACGAGTTCTGAAATCAAAATCCGAAACTCCATAATAGTAGAGCTTGAAAAGTAGTGTGAAATCAAGCTAAAAATTACCGAATTCAGAACTCGGAGTCAACGGATATTCATAAAACCGTTTACGTAAAGAAACCACATTTCGCGGCTAACTAGGTGAAACGAGACCAACTAGCCTTGAGTTCTGAAATCAAAATCCGAAACACCAGGATCGTAGAGCTCGAAAATTAGTGTGAAATAAAGCTAAAAATCACCGAATTCAGAACTCGGAGTCAACGGATATTCATAAAACCGTTTACGTAAAGAAACCACATTTCGCGGCTAACTAGGTGAAACGAGACCTACTAGCCACGAGTTCTGAAATCGAATTCCGAAAACCCAGGATTGTAGAGCTCGAAAAGTAGTGTGAAATCAAGCTAAAAATCACCGAATTCAGAACTCGGAGTCAACGGATATTCATGAAACCGTTTACGTAAAGAAACCACATTTCGCGGCAAACTAGGTGAAACGAGACCTACTAGCCACGAGTTCTGAAATCAAAATCCGAAAACCCAGGATTGTAGAGCTCGAAAAGTAGTGTGAAATCAAGCTAAAAATCACCGAATTCAGAACTCGGAGTCAACGGATATTCATGAAACCGTTTACGTAAAGAAACCACATTTCGCGGCTAACTAGGTGAAACGAGACCAACTAGCCACGAGTTCTGAAATCAAAATCCAAAAACCCAGGATTGTAGAGCTCGAAAAGTAGTGTGAAATCAAGCTAAAAATCACCGAATTCAGAACTCGGAGTCAACGGATATTCATAAAACCGTTTACGTAAAGAAACCACATTTCGCGGCTAAATAGGTGAAACGAGACCTACTAGCCACGAGTTCTGAAATCAAAATCCGAAAACCCAGGATTGTAGAGCTCGAAAAGTAGTGTGAAATCAAGCTAAAAATCACCGAATTCAGAACTCGGAGTCAACGGATATTCATAAAACTGTTTACGTAAAGAAACCACATTTCGCGGCTAACTAGGTGAAACGAGACCAACTAGCCACGAGTTCTGAAATCAAAATCCAAAAACCCAGGATTGTAGAGCTCGAAAAGTAGTGTGAAATCAAGCTAAAAATCACCGAATTCAGAACTCGGAGTCAACGGATATTCATAAAACAGTTTACGTAAAGAAACCACATCTCGCGGCTAAATAGGTGAAACGAGACCTACTGGCCACGAGTTCTGAAATCGAAATCCGAAAACCCAGGATTGTAGAGCTCGAAAAGTAGTGTGTAATCAAGCTAAAAATCACCGAATTCAGAACTCGTAGTCAACGGATATTCATAAAACCGTTTACGTAAAGAAACCACATTTCGCGGCTAACAAGGTGAAACGAGACCTACTAGCCACGAGTTCTGAAATCGAAATCAGAAAATCCAGGATTGTAGAGCTCGAAAAGTAGTGTGGAATCAAGCTAAAAATCACCGAATTCAGAACTCGGAGTCAACGGATATTCATAAAACCGTTTACGTAAAGAAACCACATTTCGCGGCTAACTAGTTGAAACGAGACCTACTAGCCACGGGTTCTGAAATCAAAATCCGAAACGTCAAGATCGTAGAGCTCGAAAAGTAGTGTGAAATAAAGCAAAAAATCACGGAATTTAGAACTCGGAGTCAACGGATATTCATAAAACCGTTTACGTAAAGAAACCACATTTCGCGGCTAACTAGGTGAAACGAGACCTACTAGCCACGAGTTCTGAAATCGAAATCCGAAAACCGAGGATTGTAGAGCTCGAAAAGTAGTGTGAAATCAAGCTAAAAATCACCGAATTCAGAACTCGGAGTCAACGGATATTCATAAAACTGTTTACGTAAAGAAACCACATTTCGCGGCTAAATAGTTGAAAAAAGACCTACTAGCCACGAGTTCTGAAATGAAAATCCGAAAATCCATAATCGTAGAGCTCGAAAAGTAGTGTGAAATCAAGCTAAAAATTACCGAATTCAGAACTCGGAGTCAACGGATATTCATAAAACCGTTTACGTAAAGAAACCACATTTCGCGGCTAACTAGTTGAAACGAGACCTACTAGCCACGAGTTCTGAAATCGAAATCCGAAAATCCAGGATTGTAGAGCTCGAAAAGTAGTGTGAAATCAAGCTAAAAATCACCGAATTCAGAACTCGGAGTCAACGGATATTCATAAAACCGTTTACGTAAAGAAAGCACATTTCGCGGCTAACTAGGTGAAACGAGGCCTACTAGCCACGAGTTCTGAAATCGAAATCCGAAAACCCAGGATTGTAGAGCTCGAAAAGTAGTGTGAAATCAAGCTAAAAATCACCGAATTCAGAACTCGGAGTCAACGGATATTCATAAAACCGTTTACGTAAAGAAACCACATTTCGCGGCTAACTAGGTGAAACGAGACCAACTAGCTACGAGTTCTGAAATCAAAATCCAAAAACCCAGGATTGTAGAGCTCGAAAAGTAGTGTGAAATCAAGCTAAAAATCACCGAATTCAGAACTCGGAGTCAACGGATATTCATAAAACCGTTTACGTAAAGAAACCACATTTCGCGGCTAAATAGGAGAAAAAAGACCTACTAGCCACGAGTTCTGAAATGAAAATCCGAAACTCCATAATCGTAGAGCTTGAAAAGTAGTGTGAAATCAAGCTAAAAATTACCGAATTCAGAACTCGGAGTCAACGGATATTCATGAAACCGTTTACGTAAAGAAACCACATTTCGCGGCTAACTAGGTGAAGCGAGACCAACTAGCCACGAGTTCTTAAATCAAAATCAGAAATGCCAGGATCGTAGAGCTCGAAAAGTAGTGTGAAATCAAGCTAAAAATCACCGAATTCAGAACTCGGAGTCAACGGATATTCATAAAACCGTTTACGTAAAGAAACCACATTTCGCGGCTAACTAGGTGAAACGAGACCAACTAGCCACGAGTTCTGAAATCAAAATCCGAAACACCAGGATCGTAGAGCTCGAAAATTAGTGTGAAATCAAGCTAAAAATCACCGAATTCAGAACTCGGAGTCAACGGATATTCATAAAACCGTTTACGTAAAGAAAACACATTTCGCGGCTAACTAGGTGAAACGAGACCAACTAGCCACGAGTTCTTAAATCAAAATCAGAAATGCCAGGATCGTAGAGCTCGAAAAGTAGTGTGAAATCAAGCTAAAAATCACCGAATTCAGAACTCGGAGTCAACGGATATTCATAAAACCGTTTACGTAAAGAAACCACATTTCGCGGCTAAATAGGTGAAACGAGACCTACTAGCCACGAGTTCTGAAATCGAAATCCGAAAACCCTGGATTGTAGAGCTCGAAAAGTAGTGTGTAATCAAGCTAAAAATCACCGAATTCAGAACTCGGAGTCAACGGATATTCATAAAACCGTTTACGTAAAGAAACCACATTTCGCGGCTAACAAGGTGAAACGAGACCTACTAGCCACGAGTTCTGAAATCGAAATCAGAAAATCCAGGATTGTAGAGCTCGAAAAGTAGTGTGGAATCAAGCTAAAAATCACCGAATTCAGAACTCGGAGTCAACGGATATTCATAAAACCGTTTACGTAAAGAAACCACATTTCGCGGCTAACTAGTTGAAACGAGACCTACTAGCCACGGGTTCTGAAATCAAAATCCGAAACGTCAAGATCGTAGAGCTCGAAAAGTAGTGTGAAATAAAGCAAAAAATCACGGAATTTAGAACTCGGAGACAACGGATATTCATAAAACCGTTTACGTAAAGAAACCACATTTCGCGGCTAACTAGGTGAAACGAGACCTACTAGCCACGAGTTCTGAAATCGAAATCCGAAAAACCAGGATTGTAGAGCTCGAAAAGTAGTGTGAAATCAAGCTAAAAATCACCGAATTCAGAACTCGGAGTCAACGGATATTCGTAAAACCGTTTACGTAAAGAAACCACATTTCGCGGCTAAATAAGAGAAAAAAGACCTACTAGCCACGAGTTCTGAAATCAAAATCCGAAACTCCATAATCGTAGAGCTTGAAAAGTAGTGTGAAATCAAGCTAAAAATTACCGAATTCAGAACTCGGAGTCAACGGATATTCATAAAACCGTTTACGTAAAGAAACCACATTTCGCGGCTAACTAGGTGAAGCGAGACCAAATAGCCACGAGTTCTTAAATCAAAATCAGAAATGCCAGGATCGTAGAGCTCGAAAAGTAGTGTGAAATCAAGCTAAAAATCACCGAATTCAGAACTCGGAGTCAACGGATATTCATAAAACCGTTTACGTAAAGAAACCACATTTCGCGGCTAAATAGGTGAAACGAGACCTACTAGCCACGAGTTCTGAAATCGAAATCCGAAAACCCAGGATTATAGAGCTCGAAAAGTAGTGTGAAATCAAGCTAAAAATCACCGAATTCAGAACTCGGAGTCAACGGATATTCATAAAACCGTTTACGTAAAGAAACCACATTTCGCGGCTAACTAGGTGAAGCGAGACCAAATAGCCACGAGTTCGTAAATCAAAATCAGAAATGCCAGGATCGTAGAGCTCGAAAAGTAGTGTGAAATCAAGCTAAAAATCACCGAATTCAGAACTCGGAGTCAACGGATATTCATAAAACCGTTTACGTAAAGAAACCACATTTCGCGGCTAACTAGGTGAAGCGAGACCAAATAGCCACGAGTTCTTAAATCAAAATCAGAAATGCCAGGATCGTAGAGCTCGAAAAGTAGTGTGAAATCAAGCTAAAAATCACCGAATTCAGAACTCGGAGTCAACGGATATTCATAAAACTGTTTACGTAAAGAAACCACATTTCGCGGCTAACTAGGTGAAACGAGACCTACTAGCCACGAGTTCTGAAATCAAAATCCGAAACGCCAGGAACGTAGAGCTCGAAAAGTAGTGTGAAATCAAGCTAAAATTCACCGAATTCAGAACTCGGAGTCAACGGATATTCATAAAACCGTTTACGTAAAGAAACCACATTTCGCGGCTAACAAGGTGAAACGAGACCTACTAGCCACGAGTTCTGAAATCGAAATCCGAAAATCCAGGATTGTAGAGCTCGAAAAGTAGTGTGGAATCAAGCTAAAAATCACCGAATTCAGAACTCGGAGTCAACGGATATTCATAAAACCGTTTACGTAAAGAAACCACATTTCGCAGCTAACTAGTTGAAACGAGACCTACTAGCCACGAGTTCTGAAATCGAAATCAGAAAATCCAGGATTGTAGAGCTCGAAAAGTAGAGTGGAATCAAGCTAAAAATCACCGAATTCAGAACTCGGAGTTAACGGATATTCATAAAACCGTTTACGTAAAGAAACCACATTTCGCGGCTAACTAGTTGAAACGAGACCTACTAGCCACGAGTTCTGAAATCGAAATCCGAAAATCCAGGATTGTAGAGCTCGAAAAGTAGTGTGAAATCAAGCTAAAAATCACCGAATTCAGAACTCGGAGTCAACGGATATTCATAAAACCGTTTACGTAAAGAAAGCACATTTCGCGGCTAACTAGGTGAAACGAGGCCTACTAGCCACGAGTTCTGAAATCGAAATCCGAAAACCCAGGATTGTAGAGCTCGAAAAGTAGTGTGAAATCAAGCTAAAAATCACCGAATTCAGAACTCGGAGTCAACGGATATTCATAAAACCGTTTACGTAAAGAAACCACATTTCGCGGCTAACTAGGTGAAACGAGACCAACTAGCTACGAGTTCTGAAATCAAAATCCAAAAACCCAGGATTGTAGAGCTCGAAAAGTAGTGTGAAATCAAGCTAAAAATCACCGAATTCAGAACTCGGAGTCAACGGATATTCATAAAACCGTTTACGTAAAGAAACCACATTTCGCGGCTAAATAGGAGAAAAAAGACCTACTAGCCACGAGTTCTGAAATCAAAATCCGAAACTCCATAATCGTAGTGCTTGAAAAGTAGTGTGAAATCAAGCTAAAAATTACCGAATTCAGAACTCGGAGTCAACGGATATTCATAAAACCGTTTACGTAAAGAAACCACATTTCGCGGCTAACTAGGTGAAGCGAGACCAACTAGCCACGAGTTCTTAAATCAAAATCAGAAATGCCAGGATCGTAGAGCTAAAAAAGTAGTGTGAAATCAAGCTAAAAATCACCGAATTCAGAACTCGGAGTCAACGGATATTCATAAAACCGTTTACGTAAAGAAACCACATTTCGCGGCTAAATAGGTGAAACGAGACCTACTAGCCACGAGTTCTGAAATCGAAATCCGAAAACCCGGGATTATAGAGCTCGAAAAGTAATGTGAAATCAAGCTAAAAATCACCGAATTCAGAACTCGGAGTCAACGGATATTCATAAAACCGTTTACGTAAAGAAACCACATTTCGCGGCTAACTAGGTGAAACGAGACCTACTAGCCACGAGTTCTGAAATCAAAATCCGAAATGCCAGGAACGTAGAGCTCGAAAAGTAGTGTGAAATCAAGCTAAAAATCACCGAATTCAGAACTCGGAGTCAACGGATATTCATAAAACCGTTTACGTAAAGAAACCACATTTCGCGGCTAACAAGGTGAAACGAGACCTACTAGCCACGAGTTCTGAAATCGAAATCCGAAAATCCAGGATTGTAGAGCTCGAAAAGTAGTGTGGAATCAAACTAAAAATCACCGAATTCAGAACTCGGAGTCAACGGATATTCATAAAACCGTTTACGTAAAGAAACCACATTTCGCGGCTAACTAGGTGAAACGAGAACTACTAGCCACGAGTTCTGAAATCGAAATCCGAAAACCCAGGACTGTAGAGCTCGAAAAGTAGTGTGAAATCAAGCTAAAAATCACCGAATTCAGAACTCGGAGTCAACGGATATTCATAAAACCGTTTACGTAAAGAAACCACATTTCGCGACTAAATAGGTGAAAAAAGTCCTATTAGCCACGAGTTCTGAAATCAAAATCCGAAACTCTATAATCGTAGAGCTTGAAAAGTAGTGTGAAATCAAGCTAAAAATTACCGAATTCAGAACTCGGAGTCAACGGATATTCATAAAACCGTTTACGTAAAGAAACCACATTTCGCGGCTAACTAGGTGAAGCGAGACCAACTAGCCACGAGTTCTTAAATCAAAATCAGAAATGCCAGGATCGTAGAGCTCGAAAAGTAGTGTGAAATCAAGCTAAAAATCACCGAATTCAGAACTCGGAGTCAACGGATATTCATAAAACCGTTTACGTAAAGAAACCACATTTCGCGGCTAACTAGGTGAAACGAGACCAACTAGCCACGAGTTCTGAAATCAAAATCCGAAATGCCAGGAACGTAGAGCTCGAAAAGTAGTGTGAAATCAAGCTAAAAATCACCGAATTCAGAACTCGGAGTCAACGGATATTCATAAAACCGTTTACGTAAAGAAACCACATTTCGCGGCTAACTAGGTGAAGCGAGACCAACTAGCCACGAGTTCTTAAATCAAAATCAGAAATGCCAGGATCGTAGAGCTCGAAAAGTAGTGTGAAATCAAGCTAAAAATCACCGAATTCAGAACTCGGAGTCAACGGATATTCATAAAACCGTTTACGTAAAGAAACCACATTTCGCGGCTAACTAGGTGAAACGAGACCTACTAGCCACGAGTTCTGAAATCGAAATCCGAAAATCCGGGATTGTAGAGCTCGAAAATTAGTGTGAAATCAAGCTAAAAATCACCGAATTCAGAACTCGGAGTCAACGGATATTCATAAAACCGTTTACGTAAAGAAACCACATTTCGCGGCTAACTAGGTGAAACGAGACCAACTAGCCACGAGTTCTGAAATCAAAATCCGAAATGCCAGGAACGTAGAGCTCGAAAAGTAGTGTGAAATCAAGCTAAAAATCACCGAATTCAGAACTCGGAGTCAATGGATATTCATAAAACCGTTTACGTAAAGAAACCACATTTCGCGGCTAACAAGGTGAAACGAGACCTACTAGCCACGAGTTCTGAAATCGAAATCCGAAAATCCAGGATTGTAGAGCTCGAAAAGTAGTGTGGAATCAAGCTAAAAATCACCGAATTCAGAACTCGGAGTCAACGGATATTCATAAAACCGTTTACGTAAAGAAACCACATTTCGCGGCTAACAAGGTGAAACGAGACCTACTAGCCACGAGTTCTGAAATCGAAATCCGAAAATCCAGGATTGTAGAGCTCGAAAAGTAGTGTGGAATCAAACTAAAAATCACCGAATTCAGAACTCGGAGTCAACGGATATTCATAAAACCGTTTACGTAAAGAAACCACATTTCGCGGATAACTAGTTGAAACGAGACCTACTAGCCACGAGTTCTGAAATCAAAATCCGAAAATCCAGGATTGTAGAGCTCGAAAAGTAGTGTGGAATCAAGCTAAAAATCACCGAATTCAGAACTCGGAGTCAACGGATATTCATAAAACCGTTTACGTAAAGAAACCACATTTCGCGGCTAACTAGGTGAAACGAGACCAACTAGCTACGAGTTCTGAAATCAAAATCCAAAAACCCAGGATTGTAGAGCTCGAAAAGTAGTGTGAAATCAAGCTAAAAATCACCGAATTCAGAACTCGGAGTCAACGGATATTCATAAAACCGTTTACGTAAAGAAACCACATTTCGCGGCTAAATAGGAGAAAAAAGTCCTACTAGCCACGAGTTCTGAAATCAAAATCCGAAACTCCATAATCGTAGTGCTTGAAAAGTAGTGTGAAATCAAGCTAAAAATTACCGAATTCAGAACTCGGAGTCAACGGATATTCATAAAACCGTTTACGTAAAGAAACCACATTTCGCGGCTAACTAGGTGAAGCGAGACCAACTAGCCACGAGTTCTTAAATCAAAATCAGAAATTCCAGGATCGTAGAGCTAAAAAAGTAGTGTGAAATCAAGCTAAAAATCACCGAATTCAGAACTCGGAGTCAACGGATATTCATAAAACCGTTTACGTAAAGAAACCACATTTCGCGGCTAAATAGGTGAAACGAGACCTACTAGCCACGAGTTCTGAAATCGAAATCCGAAAACCCGGGATTATAGAGCTCGAAAAGTAATGTGAAATCAAGCTAAAAATCACCGAATTCAGAACTCGGAGTCAACGGATATTCATAAAACCGTTTACGTAAAGAAACCACATTTCGCGGCTAACTAGGTGAAACGAGACCTACTAGCCACGAGTTCTGAAATCAAAATCCGAAATGCCAGGAACGTAGAGCTCGAAAAGTAGTGTGAAATCAAGCTAAAAATCACCGAATTCAGAACTCGGAGTCAACGGATATTCATAAAACCGTTTACGTAAAGAAACCACATTTCGCGGCTAACAAGGTGAAACGAGACCTACTAGCCACGAGTTCTGAAATCGAAATCCGAAAATCCAGGATTGTAGAGCTCGAAAAGTAGTGTGGAATCAAACTAAAAATCACCGAATTCAGAACTCGGAGTCAACGGATATTCATAAAACCGTTTACGTAAAGAAACCACATTTCGCGGATAACTAGGTGAAACGAGGCCTACTAGCCACGAGTTCTGAAATCGAAATCCGAAAACCCAGGATTGTAGAGCTCGAAAAGTAGTGTGAAATCAAGCTAAAAATCATCGAATTCAGAACTCGGAGTCAACGGATATTCATAAAACCGTTTACGTAAAGAAACCACATTTCGCGGCTAACTAGGTGAAACGAGAACTACTAGCCACGAGTTCTGAAATCGAAATCCGAAAACCCAGGATTGTAGAGCTCGAAAAGTAGTGTGAAATCAAGCTAAAAATCACCGAATTCAGAACTCGGAGTCAACGGATATTCATAAAACCGTTTACGTAAAGAAACCACATTTCGCGACTAAATAGGTGAAAAAAGTCCTATTAGCCACGAGTTCTGAAATCAAAATCCGAAACTCTATAATCGTAGAGCTTGAAAAGTAGTGTGAAATCAAGCTAAAAATTACCGAATTCAGAACTCGGAGTCAACGGATATTCATAAAACCGTTTACGTAAAGAAACCACATTTCGCGACTAAATAGGTGAAAAAAGTCCTATTAGCCACGAGTTCTGAAATCAAAATCCGAAACTCTATAATCGTAGAGCTTGAAAAGTAGTGTGAAATCAAGCTAAAAATTACCGAATTCAGAACTCGGAGTCAACGGATATTCATAAAACCGTTTACGTAAAGAAACCACATTTCGCGGCTAACTAGGTGAAGCGAGACCTACTAGCCACGAGTTCTGAAATCGAAATCCGAAAATCCAGGATTGTAGAGCTCGAAAAGTAGTGTGAAATCAAGCTAAAAATCATCGAATTGAGAACTCGGAGTCAACGGATATTCATAAAACCGTTTACGTAAAGAAACCACATTTCGCGGCTAACTAGGTGAAACGAGGCCTACTAGCCACGAGTTCTGAAATCGAAATCCGAAAACCCAGGATTGTAGAGCTCGAAAAGTAGTGTGAAATCAAGCTAAAAATCATCGAATTCAGAACTCGGAGTCAACGGATATTCATAAAACCGTTTACGTAAAGAAACCACATTTCGCGGCTAACTAGGTGAAACGAGAACTACTAGCCACGAGTTCTGAAATCGAAATCCGAAAACCCAGGATTGTAGAGCTCGAAAAGTAGTGTGAAATCAAGCTAAAAATCACCGAATTCAGAACTCGGAGTCAACGGATATTCATAAAACCGTTTACGTAAAGAAACCACATTTCGCGACTAAATAGGTGAAAAAAGTCCTATTAGCCACGAGTTCTGAAATCAAAATCCGAAACTCTATAATCGTAGAGCTTGAAAAGTAGTGTGAAATCAAGCTAAAAATTACCGAATTCAGAACTCGGAGTCAACGGATATTCATAAAACCGTTTACGTAAAGAAACCACATTTCGCGGCTAACTAGGTGAAGCGAGACCAACTAGCCACGAGTTCTTAAATCAAAATCAGAAATGCCAGGATCGTAGAGCTCGAAAAGTAGTGTGAAATCAAGCTAAAAATCACCGAATTCAGAACTCGGAGTCAACGGATATTCATAAAACCGTTTACGTAAAGAAACCACATTTCGCGGCTAAATAGGTGAAACGAGACCTACTAGCCACGAGTTCTGAAATCGAAATCCGAAAACCCGGGATTGTAGAGCTCGAAAATTAGTGTGAAATCAAGCTAAAAATCACCGAATTCAGAACTCGGAGTCAACGGATATTCATAAAACCGTTTACGTAAAGAAACCACATTTCGCGGCTAACTAGGTGAAACGAGACCAACTAGCCACGAGTTCTGAAATCAAAATCCGAAATGCCAGGAACGTAGAGCTCGAAAAGTAGTGTGAAATCAAGCTAAAAATCACCGAATTCAGAACTCGGAGTCAACGGATATTCATAAAACCGTTTACGTAAAGAAACCACATTTCGCGGCTAACAAGGTGAAACGAGACCTACTAGCCACGAGTTCTGAAATCGAAATCCGAAAATCCGGGATTGTAGAGCTCGAAATGTAGTGTGGAATCAAGCTAAAAATCACCGAATTCAGAACTCAGAGTCAACGGATATTCATAAAACCGTTTACGTAAAGAAACCACATTTCGCGGCTAACTAGTTGAAACGAGACCTACTAGCCACGAGTTCTGAAATCGAAATCCGAAATTCCAGGATTGTAGAGCTCGAAAAGTAGTGTGAAATCAAGCTAAAAATCATCGAATTCAGAACTCGGAGTCAACGGATATTCATAAAACCGTTTACGTAAAGAAACCACATTTCGCGGCTAACTAGGTGAAACGAGGCCTACTAGCCACGAGTTCTGAAATCGAAATCCGAAAACCCAGGATTGTAGAGCTCGAAAAGTAGTGTGAAATAAAGCTAAAAATCACCGAATTCAGAACTCGGAGTCAATGGATATTGATAAAACCGTTTACGTAAAGAAACCACATTTCGCGGCTAACTTGGTGAAACGAGACCAACTAGCCACGAGTTCTGAAATAAAAATCCAAAAAACCAGCATTGTAGAGCTCGAAAAGTAGTGTGAAATCAAGCTAAAAATCACCCGAATTCAGAACTCGGAGTCAACGGATATTCATAAAACCGTTTACGTAAAGAAACCACATTTCGCGGCTAACTAGGTGAAACGAGAACTACTAGCCACGAGTTCTTAAATCGAAATCCGAAAACCCAGGATTGCAGAGCTCGAAAAGTAGTGTGAAATCAAGCTAAAAATCACCGAATTCAGAACTCGGAGTCAACGGATATTCATAAAACCGTTTACGTAAAGAAACCACATTTCGCGGCTAACTAGGTGAAGCGAGACCAACTAGCCACGAGTTCTTAAATCAAAATCAGAAATGCCAGGATCGTAGAGCTCGAAAAGTAGTGTGAAATCAAGCTAAAAATCACCGAATTCAGAACTCGGAGTCAACGGATATTCATAAAACCGTTTACGTAAAGAAACCACATTTCGCGGCTAAATAGGTGAAACGAGACCTACTAGCCACGAGTTCTGAAATCGAAATCCGAAAACCCGGGATTGTAGAGCTCGAAAATTAGTGTGAAATCAAGCTAAAAATCACCGAATTCAGAACTCGGAGTCAACGGATATTCATAAAACCGTTTACGTAAAGAAACCACATTTCGCGGCTAACTAGGTGAAACGAGACCAACTAGCCACGAGTTCTGAAATCAAAATCCGAAATGCCAGGAACGTAGAGCTCGAAAAGTAGTGTGAAATCAAGCTAAAAATCACCGAATTCAGAACTCGGAGTCAACGGATATTCATAAAACCGTTTACGTAAAGAAACCACATTTCGCGGCTAACAAGGTGAAACGAGACCTACTAGCCACGAGTTCTGAAATCGAAATCCGAAAATCCAGGATTGTAGAGCTCGAAAAGTAGTGTGGAATCAAGCTAAAAATCACCGAATTCAGAACTCGGAGTCAACGGATATTCATAAAACCGTTTACGTAAAGAAACCACATTTCGTGGCTAACTAGTTGAAACGAGACCTACTAGCCACGAGTTCTGAAATCGAAATCCGAAATTCCAGGATTGTAGAGCTCGAAAAGTAGTGTGAAATCAAGCTAAAAATCATCGAATTCAGAACTCGGAGTCAACGGATATTCATAAAACCGTTTACGTAAAGAAACCACATTTCGCGGCTAACTAGGTGAAACGAGGCCTACTAGCCACGAGTTCTGAAATCGAAATCCGAAAACCCAGGATTGTAGAGTTCGAAAAGTAGTGTGAAATAAAGCTAAAAATCACCGAATTCAGAACTCGGAGTCAATGGATATTCATAAAACCGTTTACCTAAAGAAACCACATTTCGCGGCTAAATAGGAGAAAAAAGACCTACTAGCCACGAGTTCTGAAATCAAAATCCGAAACTCCATAATCGTAGTGCTTGAAAAGTAGTGTGAAATCAAGCTAAAAATTACCGAATTCAGAACTCGGAGTCAACGGATATTCATAAAACCGTTTACGTAAAGAAACCACATTTCGCGGCTAACTAGATGAAGCGAGACCAACTAGCCACGAGTTCTTAAATCAAAATCAGAAATGCCAGGATCGTAGAGCTAAAAAAGTAGTGTGAAATCAAGCTAAAAATCACCGAATTCAGAACTCGGAGTCAACGGATATTCATAAAACCGTTTACGTAAAGAAACCACATTTCGCGGCTAAATAGGTGAAACGAGACCTACTAGCCACGAGTTCTGAAATCGAAATCCGAAAACCCGGGATTATAGAGCTCGAAAAGTAATGTGAAATCAAGCTAAAAATCACCGAATTCAGAACTCGGAGTCAACGGATATTCATAAAACCGTTTACGTAAAGAAACCACATTTCGCGGCTAACTAGGTGAAACGAGACCTACTAGCCACGAGTTCTGAAATCAAAATCCGAAATGCCAGGAACGTAGAGCTCGAAAAGTAGTGTGAAATCAAGCTAAAAATCACCGAATTCAGAACTCGGAGTCAACGGATATTCATAAAACCGTTTACGTAAAGAAACCACATTTCGCGGCTAACAAGGTGAAACGAGACCTACTAGCCACGAGTTCTGAAATCGAAATCCGAAAATCCAGGATTGTAGAGCTCGAAAAGTAGTGTGGAATCAAACTAAAAATCACCGAATTCAGAACTCGGAGTCAACGGATATTCATAAAACCGTTTACGTAAAGAAACCACATTTCGCGGATAACTAGTTGAAACGAGACCTACTAGCCACGAGTTCTGAAATCGAAATCCGAAAATCCAAGATTGTAGAGCTCGAAAAGTAGTGTGAAATCAAGCTAAAAATCATCGAATTCAGAACTCGGAGTCAACGGATATTCATAAAACCGTTTACGTAAAGAAACCACATTTCGCGGCTAACTAGGTGAAACGAGGCCTACTAGCCACGAGTTCTGAAATCGAAATCCGAAAACCCAGGATTGTAGAGCTCGAAAAGTAGTGTGAAATCAAGCTAAAAATCATCGAATTCAGAACTCGGAGTCAACGGATATTCATAAAACCGTTTACGTAAAGAAACCACATTTCGCGGCTAACTAGGTGAAACGAGAACTACTAGCCACGAGTTCTGAAATCGAAATCCGAAAACCCAGGATTGTAGAGCTCGAAAAGTAGTGTGAAATCAAGCTAAAAATCACCGAATTCAGAACTCGGAGTCAACGGATATTCATAAAACCGTTTACGTAAAGAAACCACATTTCGCGACTAAATAGGTGAAAAAAGTCCTATTAGCCACGAGTTCTGAAATCAAAATCCGAAACTCTATAATCGTAGAGCTTGAAAAGTAGTGTGAAATCAAGCTAAAAATTACCGAATTCAGAACTCGGAGTCAACGGATATTCATAAAACCGTTTACGTAAAGAAACCACATTTCGCGGCTAACTAGGTGAAGCGAGACCAACTAGCCACGAGTTCTTAAATCAAAATCAGAAATGCCAGGATCGTAGAGCTCGAAAAGTAGTGTGAAATCAAGCTAAAAATCACCGAATTCAGAACTCGGAGTCAACGGATATTCATAAAACCGTTTACGTAAAGAAACCACATTTCGCGGCTAAATAGGTGAAACGAGACCTACTAGCCACGAGTTCTGAAATCGAAATCCGAAAACCCGGGATTGTAGAGCTCGAAAATTAGTGTGAAATCAAGCTAAAAATCACCGAATTCAGAACTCGGAGTCAACGGATATTCATAAAACCGTTTACGTAAAGAAACCACATTTCGCGGCTAACTAGGTGAAACGAGACCAACTAGCCACGAGTTCTGAAATCAAAATCCGAAATGCCAGGAACGTAGAGCTCGAAAAGTAGTGTGAAATCAAGCTAAAAATCACCGAATTCAGAACTCGGAGTCAACGGATATTCATAAAACCGTTTACGTAAAGAAACCACATTTCGCGGCTAACAAGGTGAAACGAGACCTACTAGCCACGAGTTCAGAAATCGAAATCCGAAAATCCAGGATTGTAGAGCTCGAAAAGTAGTGTGGAATCAAGCTAAAAATCACCGAATTCAGAACTCGGAGTCAACGGATATTCATAAAACCGTTTACGTAAAGAAACCACATTTCGCGGCTAACTAGTTGAAACGAGACCTACTAGCCACGAGTTCTGAAATCGAAATCCGAAATTCCAGGATTGTAGAGCTCGAAAAGTAGTGTGAAATCAAGCTAAAAATCATCGAATTCAGAACTCGGAGTCAACGGATATTCATAAAACCGTTTACGTAAAGAAACCACATTTCGCGGCTAACTAGGTGAAACGAGGCCTACTAGCCACGAGTTCTGAAATCGAAATCCGAAAACCCAGGATTGTAGAGCTCGAAAAGTAGTGTGAAATAAAGCTAAAAATCACCGAATTCAGAACTCGGAGTCAATGGATATTCATAAAACCGTTTACGTAAAGAAACCACATTTCGCGGCTAACTTGGTGAAACGAGACCAACTAGCCACGAGTTCTGAAATCAAAATCCGAAAACCCAGGATTGTAGAGCTCGAAAAGTAGTGTGAAATCAAGCTAAAAATCATCGAATTCAGAACTCGGAGTCAACGGATATTCATAAAACCGTTTACGTAAAGAAACCACATTTCGCGGCTAACTAGGTGAAACGAGAACTACTAGCCACGAGTTCTGAAATCGAAATCCGAAAACCCAGGATTGTAGAGCTCAAAAAGTAGTGTGAAATCAAGCTAAAAATCACCGAATTCAGAACTCGGAGTCAACGGATATTCATAAAACCGTTTACGTAAAGAAACCACATTTCGCGGCTAACTAGGTGAAGCGAGACCAACTAGCCACGAGTTCTTAAATCAAAATCAGAAATGCCAGGATCGTAGAGCTCGAAAAGTAGTGTGAAATCAAGCTAAAAATCACCGAATTCAGAACTCGGAGTCAACGGATATTCATAAAACCGTTTACGTAAAGAAACCACATTTCGCGGCTAAATAGGTGAAACGAGACCTACTAGCCACGAGTTCTGAAATCGAAATCCGAAAACCCGGGATTGTAGAGCTCGAAAATTAGTGTGAAATCAAGCTAAAAATCACCGAATTCAGAACTCGGAGTCAACGGATATTCATAAAACCGTTTACGTAAAGAAACCACATTTCGCGGCTAACTAGGTGAAACGAGACCAACTAGCCACGAGTTCTGAAATCAAAATCCGAAATGCCAGGAACGTAGAGCTCGAAAAGTAGTGTGAAATCAAGCTAAAAATCACCGAATTCAGAACTCGGAGTCAACGGATATTCATAAAACCGTTTACGTAAAGAAACCACATTTCGCGGCTAACAAGGTGAAACGAGACCTACTAGCCACGAGTTCAGAAATCGAAATCCGAAAATCCAGGATTGTAGAGCTCGAAAAGTAGTGTGGAATCAAGCTAAAAATCACCGAATTCAGAACTCGGAGTCAACGGATATTCATAAAACCGTTTACGTAAAGAAACCACATTTCGCGGCTAACTAGTTGAAACGAGACCTACTAGCCACGAGTTCTGAAATCGAAATCCGAAATTCCAGGATTGTAGAGCTCGAAAAGTAGTGTGAAATCAAGCTAAAAATCATCGAATTCAGAACTCGGAGTCAACGGATATTCATAAAACCGTTTACGTAAAGAAACCACATTTCGCGGCTAACTAGGTGAAACGAGGCCTACTAGCCACGAGTTCTGAAATCGAAATCCGAAAACCCAGGATTGTAGAGCTCGAAAAGTAGTGTGAAATAAAGCTAAAAATCACCGAATTCAGAACTCGGAGTCAATGGATATTCATAAAACCGTTTACGTAAAGAAACCACATTTCGCGGCTAACTTGGTGAAACGAGACCAACTAGCCACGAGTTCTGAAATCAAAATCCAAAAAACCAGCATTGTAGAGCTCGAAAAGTAGTGTGAAATCAAGCTAAAAATCACCCGAATTCAGAACTCGGAGTCAACGGATATTCATAAAACCGTTTACGTAAAGAAACCACATTTCGCGGCTAACTAGGTGAAACGAGAACTACTAGCCACGAGTTCTTAAATCGAAATCCGAAAACCCAGGATTGCAGAGCTCGAAAAGTAGTGTGAAATCAAGCTAAAAATCACTGAATTCAGAACTCGGAGTCAACGGATATTCATAAAACCGTTTACGTAAAGAAACCACATTTCGCGGCTAACTAGGTGAAGCGAGACCAACTAGCCACGAGTTCTTAAATCAAAATCAGAAATGCCAGGATCGTAGAGCTCGAAAAGTAGTGTGAAATCAAGCTAAAAATCACCGAATTCAGAACTCGGAGTCAACGGATATTCATAAAACCGTTTACGTAAAGAAACCACATTTCGCGGCTAAATAGGTGAAACGAGACCTACTAGCCACGAGTTCTGAAATCGAAATCCGAAAACCCGGGATTGTAGAGCTCGAAAAGTAGTGTGAAATCAAGCTAAAAATCACCCGAATTCAGAACTCGGAGTCAACGGATATTCATAAAACCGTTTACGTAAAGAAACCACATTTCGCGGCTAACTAGGTGAAACGAGAATTACTAGCCACGAGTTCTTAAATCGAAATCCGAAAACCCAGGATTGCAGAGCTCGAAAAGTAGTGTGAAATCAAGCTAAAAATCACCGAATTCAGAACTCGGAGTCAACGGATATTCATAAAACCGTTTACGTAAAGAAACCACATTTCGCGGCTAACTAGGTGAAGCGAGACCAACTAGCCACGAGTTCTTAAATCAAAATCAGAAATGCCAGGATCGTAGAGCTCGAAAAGTAGTGTGAAATCAAGCTAAAAATCACCGAATTCAGAACTCGGAGTCAACGGATATTCATAAAACCGTTTACGTAAAGAAACCACATTTCGCGGCTAAATAGGTGAAACGAGACCTACTAGCCACGAGTTCTGAAATCGAAATCCGAAAACCCGGGATTGTAGAGCTCGAAAATTAGTGTGAAATCAAGCTAAAAATCACCGAATTCAGAACTCGGAGTCAACGGATATTCATAAAACCGTTTACGTAAAGAACCACATTTCGCGGCTAACTAGGTGAAACGAGACCAACTAGCCACGAGTTCTGAAATCAAAATCCGAAATGCCAGGAACGTAGAGCTCGAAAAGTAGTGTGAAATCAAGCTAAAAATCACCGAATTCAGAACTCGGAGTCAACGGATATTCATAAAACCGTTTACGTAAAGAAACCACATTTCGCGGCTAACAAGGTGAAACGAGACCTACTAGCCACGAGTTCTGAAATCGAAATCCGAAAATCCAGGATTGTAGAGCTCGAAAAGTAGTGTGGAATCAAGCTAAAAATCACCGAATTCAGAACTCGGAGTCAACGGATATTCATAAAACCGTTTACGTAAAGAAACCACATTTCGCGGCTAACTAGTTGAAACGAGACCTACTAGCCACGAGTTCTGAAATCGAAATCCGAAATTCCAGGATTGTAGAGCTCGAAAAGTAGTGTGAAATCAAGCTAAAAATCATCGAATTCAGAACTCGGAGTCAACGGATATTCATAAAACCGTTTACGTAAAGAAACCACATTTCGCGGCTAACTAGGTGAAACGAGGCCTACTAGCCACGAGTTCTGAAATCGAAATCCGAAAACCCAGGATTGTAGAGTTCGAAAAGTAGTGTGAAATAAAGCTAAAAATCACCGAATTCAGAACTCGGAGTCAATGGATATTCATAAAACCGTTTACCTAAAGAAACCACATTTCGCGGCTAAATAGGAGAAAAAAGACCTACTAGCCACGAGTTCTGAAATCAAAATCCGAAACTCCATAATCGTAGTGCTTGAAAAGTAGT
This sequence comes from Euonymus europaeus, assembly GCA_963580455.1. Classification (NCBI taxonomy): domain Eukaryota; kingdom Viridiplantae; phylum Streptophyta; class Magnoliopsida; order Celastrales; family Celastraceae; genus Euonymus; species Euonymus europaeus. The sequence goes on from OY756972.1 coordinate 565,445, forward strand.
GTGAAATCAAGCTAAAAATTACCGAATTCAGAACTCGGAGTCAACGGATATTCATAAAACCGTTTACGTAAAGAAACCACATTTCGCGGCTAACTAGGTGAAGCGAGACCAACTAGCCACGAGTTCTTAAATCAAAATCAGAAATGCCAGGATCGTAGAGCTAAAAAAGTAGTGTGAAATCAAGCTAAAAATCACCGAATTCAGAACTCGGAGTCAACGGATATTCATAAAACCGTTTACGTAAAGAAACCACATTTCGCGGCTAAATAGGTGAAACGAGACCTACTAGCCACGAGTTCTGAAATCGAAATCCGAAAACCCGGGATTATAGAGCTCGAAAAGTAATGTGAAATCAAGCTAAAAATCACCGAATTCAGAACTCGGAGTCAACGGATATTCATAAAACCGTTTACGTAAAGAAACCACATTTCGCGGCTAACTAGGTGAAACGAGACCTACTAGCCACGAGTTCTGAAATCAAAATCCGAAATGCCAGGAACGTAGAGCTCGAAAAGTAGTGTGAAATCAAGCTAAAAATCACCGAATTCAGAACTCGGAGTCAACGGATATTCATAAAACCGTTTACGTAAAGAAACCACATTTCGCGGCTAACAAGGTGAAACGAGACCTACTAGCCACGAGTTCTGAAATCGAAATCCGAAAATCCAGGATTGTAGAGCTCGAAAAGTAGTGTGGAATCAAACTAAAAATCACCGAATTCAGAACTCGGAGTCAACGGATATTCATAAAACCGTTTACGTAAAGAAACCACATTTCGCGGATAACTAGTTGAAACGAGACCTACTAGCCACGAGTTCTGAAATCGAAATCCGAAAATCCAGGATTGTAGAGCTCGAAAAGTAGTGTGAAATCAAGCTAAAAATCATCGAATTCAGAACTCGGAGTCAACGGATATTCATAAAACCGTTTACGTAAAGAAACCACATTTCGCGGCTAACTAGGTGAAACGAGGCCTACTAGCCACGAGTTCTGAAATCGAAATCCGAAAACCCAGGATTGTAGAGCTCGAAAAATAGTGTGAAATCAAGCTAAAAATCATCGAATTCAGAACTCGGAGTCAACGGATATTCATAAAACCGTTTACGTAAAGAAACCACATTTCGCGGCTAAATAGGTGAAACGAGACCTACTAGCCACGAGTTCTGAAATCGAAATCCGAAAACCCGGGATTGTAGAGCTCGAAAAGTAGTGTGAAATCAAGCTAAAAATCACCCGAATTCAGAACTCGGAGTCAACGGATATTCATAAAACCGTTTACGTAAAGAAACCACATTTCGCGGCTAACTAGGTGAAACAAGAACTACTAGCCACGAGTTCTTAAATCGAAATCCAAAAACCCAGGATTGCAGAGCTCGAAAAGTAGTGTGAAATCAAGCTAAAAATCACCGAATTCAGAACTCGGAGTCAACGGATATTCATAAAACCGTTTACGTAAAGAAACCACATTTCGCGGCTAACAAGGTGAAACGAGACCTACTAGCCACGAGTTCTGAAATCGAAATCCGAAAATCCAGGATTGTAGAGCTCGAAAAGTAGTGTGGAATCAAGCTAAAAATCACCGAATTCAGAACTCGGAGTCAATGGATATTCATAAAACCGTTTACGTAAAGAAACCACATTTCGCGGCTAACTTGGTGAAACGAGACCAACTAGCCACGAGTTCTGAAATCAAAATCCAAAAAACCAGCATTGTAGAGCTCGAAAAGTAGTGTGAAATCAAGCTAAAAATCACCCGAATTCAGAACTCGGAGTCAACGGATATTCATAAAACCGTTTACGTAAAGAAACCACATTTCGCGGCTAACTAGGTGAAACGAGAACTACTAGCCACGAGTTCTTAAATCGAAATCCGAAAACCCAGGATTGCAGAGCTCGAAAAGTAGTGTGAAATCAAGCTAAAAATCACTGAATTCAGAACTCGGAGTCAACGGATATTCATAAAACCGTTTACGTAAAGAAACCACATTTCGCGGCTAACTAGGTGAAGCGAGACCAACTAGCCACGAGTTCTTAAATCAAAATCAGAAATGCCAGGATCGTAGAGCTCGAAAAGTAGTGTGAAATCAAGCTAAAAATCACCGAATTCAGAACTCGGAGTCAACGGATATTCATAAAACCGTTTACGTAAAGAAACCACATTTCGCGACTAAATAGGTGAAACGAGACCTACTAGCCACGAGTTCTGAAATCGAAATCCGAAAACCCGGGATTGTAGAGCTCGAAAATTAGTGTGAAATCAAGCTAAAAATCACCGAATTCAGAACTCGGAGTCAACGGATATTCATAAAACCGTTTACGTAAAGAACCACATTTCGCGGCTAACTAGGTGAAACGAGACCAACTATCCACGAGTTCTGAAATCAAAATCCGAAATGCCAGGAACGTAGAGCTCGAAAAGTAGTGTGAAATCAAGCTAAAAATCACCGAATTCAGAACTCGGAGTCAACGGATATTCATAAAACCGTTTACGTAAAGAAACCACATTTCGCGGCTAACAAGGTGAAACGAGACCTACTAGCCACGAGTTCTGAAATCGAAATCCGAAAATCCAGGATTGTAGAGCTCGAAAAGTAGTGTGGAATCAAGCTAAAAATCACCGAATTCAGAACTCGGAGTCAACGGATATTCATAAAACCGTTTACGTAAAGAAACCACATTTCGCGGCTAACTAGTTGAAACGAGACCTACTAGCCACGAGTTCTGAAATCGAAATCCGAAATTCCAGGATTGTAGAGCTCGAAAAGTAGTGTGAAATCAAGCTAAAAATCATCGAATTCAGAACTCGGAGTCAACGGATATTCATAAAACCGTTTACGTAAAGAAACCACATTTCGCGGCTAACTAGGTGAAACGAGGCCTACTAGCCACGAGTTCTGAAATCGAAATCCGAAAACCCAGGATTGTAGAGTTCGAAAAGTAGTGTGAAATAAAGCTAAAAATCACCGAATTCAGAACTCGGAGTCAATGGATATTCATAAAACCGTTTACCTAAAGAAACCACATTTCGCGGCTAAATAGGAGAAAAAAGACCTACTAGCCACGAGTTCTGAAATCAAAATCCGAAACTCCATAATCGTAGTGCTTGAAAAGTAGTGTGAAATCAAGCTAAAAATTACCGAATTCAGAACTCTGAGTCAACGGATATTCATAAAACCGTTTACGTAAAGAAACCACATTTCGCGGCTAACTAGGTGAAGCGAGACCAACTAGCCACGAGTTCTTAAATCAAAATCAGAAATGCCAGGATCGTAGAGCTAAAAAAGTAGTGTGAAATCAAGCTAAAAATCACCGAATTCAGAACTCGGAGTCAACGGATATTCATAAAACCGTTTACGTAAAGAAACCACATTTCGCGGCTAAATAGGTGAAACGAGACCTACTAGCCACGAGTTCTGAAATTGAAATCCGAAAACCCGGGATTATAGAGCTCGAAAAGTAATGTGAAATCAAGCTAAAAATCACCGAATTCAGAACTCGGAGTCAACGGATATTCATAAAACCGTTTACGTAAAGAAACCACATTTCGCGGCTAACTAGGTGAAACGAGACCTACTAGCCACGAGTTCTGAAATCAAAATCCGAAATGCCAGGAACGTAGAGCTCGAAAAGTAGTGTGAAATCAAGCTAAAAATCACCGAATTCAGAACTCGGAGTCAACGGATATTCATAAAACCGTTTACGTAAAGAAACCACATTTCGCGGCTAACAAGGTGAAACGAGACCTACTAGCCACGAGTTCTGAAATCGAAATCCGAAAATCCAGGATTGTAGAGCTCGAAAAGTAGTGTGGAATCAAACTAAAAATCACCGAATTCAGAACTCGGAGTCAACGGATATTCATAAAACCGTTTACGTAAAGAAACCACATTTCGCGGATAACTAGTTGAAACGAGACCTACTAGCCACGAGTTCTGAAATCGAAATCCGAAAATCCAGGATTGTAGAGCTCGAAAAGTAGTGTGAAATCAAGCTAAAAATCATCGAATTCAGAACTCGGAGTCAACGGATATTCATAAAACCGTTTACGTAAAGAAACCACATTTCGCGGCTAACTAGGTGAAACGAGGCCTACTAGCCACGAGTTCTGAAATCGAAATCCGAAAACCCAGGATTGTAGAGCTCGAAAAGTAGTGTGAAATCAAGCTAAAAATCATCGAATTCAGAACTCGGAGTCAACGGATATTCATAAAACCGTTTACGTAAAGAAACCACATTTCGCGGCTAACTAGGTGAAACGAGAACTACTAGCCACGAGTTCTGAAATCGAAATCCGAAAACCCAGGATTGTAGAGCTCGAAAAGTAGTGTGAAATCAAGCTAAAAATCACCGAATTCAGAACTCGGAGTCAACGGATATTCATAAAACCGTTTACGTAAAGAAACCACATTTCGCGACTAAATAGGTGAAAAAAGTCCTATTAGCCACGAGTTCTGAAATCAAAATCCGAAACTCTATAATCGTAGAGCTTGAAAAGTAGTGTGAAATCAAGCTAAAAATTACCGAATTCAGAACTCGGAGTCAACGGATATTCATAAAACCGTTTACGTAAAGAAACCACATTTCGCGGCTAACTAGGTGAAGCGAGACCAACTAGCCACGAGTTCTTAAATCAAAATCAGAAATGCCAGGATCGTAGAGCTCGAAAAGTAGTGTGAAATCAAGCTAAAAATCACCGAATTCAGAACTCGGAGTCAACGGATATTCATAAAACCGTTTACGTAAAGAAACCACATTTCGCGGCTAACTAGGTGAAACGAGGCCTACTAGCCACGAGTTCTGAAATCGAAATCCGAAAACCCAGGATTGTAGAGCTCGAAAAATAGTGTGAAATCAAGCTAAAAATCATCGAATTCATAACTCGGAGTCAACGGATATTCATAAAACCGTTTACGTAAAGAAACCACATTTCGCGGCTAAATAGGTGAAACGAGACCTACTAGCCACGAGTTCTGAAATCGAAATACGAAAACCCGGGATTGTAGAGCTCGAAAAGTAGTGTGAAATCAAGCTAAAAATCACCCGAATTCAGAACTCGGAGTCAACGGATATTCATAAAACCGTTTACGTAAAGAAACCACATTTCGCGGCTAACTAGGTGAAACAAGAACTACTAGCCACGAGTTCTTAAATCGAAATCCAAAAACCCAGGATTGCAGAGCTCGAAAAGTAGTGTGAAATCAAGCTAAAAATCACCGAATTCAGAACTCGGAGTCAACGGATATTCATAAAACCGTTTACGTAAAGAAACCACATTTCGCGGCTAACTAGGTGAAGCGAGACCAACTAGCCACGAGTTCTTAAATCAAAATCAGAAATGCCAGGATCGTAGAGCTCGAAAAGTAGTGTGAAATCAAGCTAAAAATCACCGAATTCAGAACTCGGAGTCAACGGATATTCATAAAACCGTTTACGTAAAGAAACCACATTTCGCGGCTAAATAGGTGAAACGAGACCTACTAGCCACGAGTTCTGAAATCGAAATCCGAAAACCCGGGATTGTAGAGCTCGAAAATTAGTGTGAAATCAAGCTAAAAATCACCGAATTCAGAACTCGGAGTCAACGGATATTCATAAAACCGTTTACGTAAAGAACCACATTTCGCGGCTAACTAGGTGAAACGAGACCAACTAGCCACGAGTTCTGAAATCAAAATCCGAAATGCCAGGAACGTAGAGCTCGAAAAGTAGTGTGAAATCAAGCTAAAAATCACCGAATTCAGAACTCGGAGTCAACGGATATTCATAAAACCGTTTACGTAAAGAAACCACATTTCGCGGCTAACAAGGTGAAACGAGACCTACTAGCCACGAGTTCTGAAATCGAAATCCGAAAATCCAGGATTGTAGAGCTCGAAAAGTAGTGTGGAATCAAGCTAAAAATCACCGAATTCAGAACTCGGAGTCAACGGATATTCATAAAACCGTTTACGTAAAGAAACCACATTTCGCGGCTAACTAGTTGAAACGAGACCTACTAGCCACGAGTTCTGAAATCGAAATCCGAAATTCCAGGATTGTAGAGCTCGAAAAGTAGTGTGAAATCAAGCTAAAAATCATCGAATTCAGAACTCGGAGTCAACGGATATTCATAAAACCGTTTACGTAAAGAAACCACATTTCGCGGCTAACAAGGTGAAACGAGACCTACTAGCCACGAGTTCTGAAATCGAAATCCGAAAATCCAGGATTGTAGAGCTCGAAAAGTAGTGTGGAATCAAGCTAAAAATCACCGAATTCAGAACTCGGAGTCAATGGATATTCATAAAACCGTTTACCTAAAGAAACCACATTTCGCGGCTAAATAGGAGAAAAAAGACCTACTAGCCACGAGTTCTGAAATCAAAATCCGAAACTCCATAATCGTAGTGCTTGAAAAGTAGTGTGAAATCAAGCTAAAAATTACCGAATTCAGAACTCGGAGTCAACGGATATTCATAAAACCGTTTACGTAAAGAAACCACATTTCGCGGCTAACTAGGTGAAGCGAGACCAACTAGCCACGAGTTCTTAAATCAAAATCCGAAAACCCGGGATTATAGAGCTCGAAAAGTAATGTGAAATCAAGCTAAAAATCACCGAATTCAGAACTCGGAGTCAACGGATATTCATAAAACCGTTTACGTAAAGAAACCACATTTCGCGGCTAACTAGGTGAAACGAGACCTACTAGCCACGAGTTCTGAAATCAAAATCCGAAATGCCAGGAACGTAGAGCTCGAAAAGTAGTGTGAAATCAAGCTAAAAATCACCGAATTCAGAACTCGGAGTCAACGGATATTCATAAAACCGTTTACGTAGAGAAACCACATTTCGCGGCTAACAAGGTGAAACGAGACCTACTAGCCACGAGTTCTGAAATCGAAATCCGAAAATCCAGGATTGTAGAGCTCGAAAAGTAGTGTGGAATCAAACTAAAAATCACCGAATTCAGAACTCGGAGTCAACGGATATTCATAAAACCGTTTACGTAAAGAAACCACATTTCGCGGATAACTAGTTGAAACGAGACCTACTAGCCACGAGTTCTGAAATCGAAATCCGAAAATCCAGGATTGTAGAGCTCGAAAAGTAGTGTGAAATCAAGCTAAAAATCATCGAATTCAGAACTCGGAGTCAACGGATATTCATAAAACCGTTTACGTAAAGAAACCACATTTCGCGGCTAACTAGGTGAAACGAGGCCTACTAGCCACGAGTTCTGAAATCGAAATCCGAAAACCCAGGATTGTAGAGCTCGAAAAGTAGTGTGAAATCAAGCTAAAAATCATCGAATTCAGAACTCGGAGTCAACGGATATTCATAAAACCGTTTACGTAAAGAAACCACATTTCGCGGCTAACTAGGTGAAACGAGAACTACTAGCCACGAGTTCTGAAATCGAAATCCGAAAACCCAGGATTGTAGAGCTCGAAAAGTAGTGTGAAATCAAGCTAAAAATCACCGAATTCAGAACTCGGAGTCAACGGATATTCATAAAACCGTTTACGTAAAGAAACCACATTTCGCGACTAAATAGGTGAAAAAAGTCCTATTAGCCACGAGTTCTGAAATCAAAATCCGAAACTCTATAATCGTAGAGCTTGAAAAGTAGTGTGAAATCAAGCTAAAAATTACCGAATTCAGAACTCGGAGTCAACGGATATTCATAAAACCGTTTACGTAAAGAAACCACATTTCGCGGCTAACTAGGTGAAGCGAGACCAACTAGCCACGAGTTCTTAAATCAAAATCAGAAATGCCAGGATCGTAGAGCTCGAAAAGTAGTGTGAAATCAAGCTAAAAATCACCGAATTCAGAACTCGGAGTCAACGGATATTCATAAAACCGTTTACGTAAAGAAACCACATTTCGCGGCTAAATAGGTGAAACGAGACCTACTAGCCACGAGTTCTGAAATCGAAATCCGAAAACCCGGGATTGTAGAGCTCGAAAATTAGTGTGAAATCAAGCTAAAAATCACCGAATTCAGAACTCGGAGTCAACGGATATTCATAAAACCGTTTACGTAAAGAAACCACATTTCGCGGCTAACTAGGTGAAACGAGACCAACTAGCCACGAGTTCTGAAATCAAAATCCGAAATGCCAGGAACGTAGAGCTCGAAAAGTAGTGTGAAATCAAGCTAAAAATCACCGAATTCAGAACTCGGAGTCAACGGATATTCATAAAACCGTTTACGTAAAGAAACCACATTTCGCGGCTAACAAGGTGAAACGAGACCTACTAGCCACGAGTTCTGAAATCGAAATCCGAAAATCCAGGATTGTAGAGCTCGAAAAGTAGTGTGGAATCAAGCTAAAAATCACCGAATTCAGAACTCGGAGTCAACGGATATTCATAAAACCGTTTACGTAAAGAAACCACATTTCGCGGCTAACTAGTTGAAACGAGACCTACTAGCCACGAGTTCTGAAATCGAAATCCGAAAATCCAGGATTGTAGAGCTCGAAAAGTAGTGTGGAATCAAGCTAAAAATCACCGAATTCAGAACTCGGAGTCAACGGATATTCATAAAACCGTTTACGTAAAGAAACCACATTTCGCGGCTAAATAGGTGAAAAAAGTCCTACTAGCCACGACTTCTGAAATCAAAATCCGAAACTCCATAATCGTAGAGCTTGAAAAGTAGTGTGAAATCAAGCTAAAAATTACCGAATTCAGAACTCGGAGTCAACGGATATTCATAAAACCGTTTACGTAAAGAAACCACATTTCGCGGCTAACTGGGTGAAACGAGGCCTACTAGCCACGAGTTCTGAAATCGAAATCCGAAAACCCAGGATTGTAGAGCTCGAAAAGTAGTGTGAAATAAAGCTAAAAATCACCGAATTCAGAACTCGGAGTCAATGGATATTCATAAAACCGTTTACGTAAAGAAACCACATTTCGCGGCTAACTTGGTGAAACGAGACCAACTAGCCACGAGTTCTGAAATCAAAATCCAAAAAACCAGCATTGTAGAGCTCGAAAAGTAGTGTGAAATCAAGCTAAAAATCACCCGAATTCAGAACTCGGAGTCAACGGATATTCATAAAACCGTTTACGTAAAGAAACCACATTTCGCGGCTAACTAGGTGAAACGAGAACTACTAGCCACGAGTTCTTAAATCAAAATCCGAAAACCCAGGATTGCAGAGCTCGAAAAGTAGTGTGAAATCAAGCTAAAAATCACCGAATTCAGAACTCGGAATCAACGGATATTCATAAAACCGTTTACGTAAAGAAACCACATTTCGCGGCTAACTAGGTGAAGCGAGACCAACTAGCCACGAGTTCTTAAATCAAAATCAGAAATGCCAGGATCGTAGAGCTCGAAAAGTAGTGTGAAATCAAGCTAAAAATCACCGAATTCAGAACTCGGAGTCAACGGATATTCATAAAACCGTTTACGTAAAGAAACCACATTTCGCGGCTAAATAGGTGAAACGAGACCTACTAGCCACGAGTTCTGAAATCGAAATCCGAAAACCCGGGATTGTAGAGCTCGAAAATTAGTGTGAAATCAAGCTAAAAATCACCGAATTCAGAACTCGGAGTCAACGGATATTCATAAAACCGTTTACGTAAAGAAACCACATTTCGCGGCTAACTAGGTGAAACGAGACCAACTAGCCACGAGTTCTGAAATCAAAATCCGAAATGCCAGGAACGTAGAGCTCGAAAAGTAGTGTGAAATCAAGCTAAAAATCACCGAATTCAGAACTCGGAGTCAACGGATATTCATAAAACCGTTTACGTAAAGAAACCACATTTCGCGGCTAACAAGGTGAAACGAGACCTACTAGCCACGAGTTCTGAAATCGAAATCCGAAAATCCAGGATTGTAGAGCTCGAAAAGTAGTGTGGAATCAAGCTAAAAATCACCGAATTCAGAACTCGGAGTCAACGGATATTCATAAAACCGTTTACGTAAAGAAACCACATTTCGCGGCTAACTAGTTCAAACGAGACCTACTAGCCACGAGTTCTGAAATCGAAATCCGAAATTCCAGGATTGTAGAGCTCGAAAAGTAGTGTGAAATCAAGCTAAAAATCATCGAATTCAGAACTCGGAGTCAACGGATATTCATAAAACCGTTTACGTAAAGAAACCACATTTCGCGGCTACTTAGGTGAAACGAGGCCTACTAGCCACGAGTTCTGAAATCGAAATCCGAAAACCCAGGATTGTAGAGTTCGAAAAGTAGTGTGAAATAAAGCTAAAAATCACCGAATTCAGAACTCGGAGTCAATGGATATTCATAAAACCGTTTACCTAAAGAAACTACATTTCGCGGCTAACTTGGAGAAACGAGACCAACTAGCCACGAGTTCTGAAATCAAAATCCCAAAAACCAGGATTGTAGAGCTCGAAAAGTAGTGTGAAATCAAGCTAAAAATCACCCGAATTCAGAACTCGGAGTCAACGGATATTCATAAAACCGTTTACGTAAAGAAACCACATTTCGCGGCTAACTAGGTGAAACGAGAACTACTAGCCACGAGTTCTGAAATCGAAATCCAAAAACCCAGGATTGCAGAGCTCGAAAAGTAGTGTGAAATCAAGCTAAAAATCACCGAATTCAGAACTCGGAGTCAACGGATATTCATAAAACCGTTTACGTAAAGAAACCACATTTCGCGGCTAAATAGGTGAAAAAAGTCCTACTAGCCACGACTTCTGAAATCAAAATCCGAAACTCCATAATCGTAGAGCTTGAAAAGTAGTGTGAAATCAAGCTAAAAATTACCGAATTCAGAACTCGGAGTCAACGGATATTCATAAAACCGTTTACATAAAGAAACCACATTTCGCGGCTAACTAGGTGAAGCGAGACCAACTAGCCACGAGTTCTTAAATCAAAATCAGAAATGCCAGGATCGTAGAGCTCGAAAAGTAGTGTGAAATCAAGCTAAAAATCACCGAATTCAGAACTCGGAGTCAACGGATATTCATAAAACCGTTTACGTAAAGAAACCACATTTCGCGGCTAAATAGGTGAAACGAGACCTACTAGCCACGAGTTCTGAAATCGAAATCCGAAAACCCAGGATTGTAGAGCTCGAAAAGTAGTGTGTAATCAAGCTAAAAATCACCGAATTCAGAACTCGGAGTCAACGGATATTCATAAAACCGTTTACGTAAAGAAACCACATTTTACGGCTAAATAGGTGAAACGAGACCTACTAGCCACAAGTTCTGAAATCAAAATCTGAAATGCCAAGATTGTAGAGCTCGAAAAGTAGTGTGAAATCAAGCTAAAAATCACCGAATTCAGAACTCGGAGTCAACGGATATTCATATAACTGTTTACGTAAAGAAACCACATTTCGCGGCTAACTAGGTGAAACGAGACCAACTAGCCACGAGTTCTGAAATCAAAATCCGAAGCACCAGGCTCGTAGAGCTCGAAAATTAGTGTGAAATCAAGCTAAAAATCACCGAATTCAGAACTCGGAGTCAATCGATATTTATAAAACCGTTTACGTAAAGAAACCACATTTCGCGGCTAACTAGGTCAAACGAGACCAACTAGCCACGAGTTCTGAAATCAAAATCCGAAACTCCATAATCGTAGAGCTTGAAAAGTAGTGTGAAATCAAGCTAAAAATTACCGAATTCAGAGCTCGGAGTCAACGGATATTCATAAAACCGTTTACGTAAAGAAACCACATTTCGCGGCTAACTAGGTGAAACGAGACCTACTAGCCCGAGTTCTGAAATCGAAATTTGAAAATCCAGGATTGTAGAGCTCGAAAAGTAGTGTGAAATCAAGCTAAAAATCACCGAATTCAGAACTCGGAGTCAACGGATTTTCATAAAACCGTTTACGTAAAGAAACCACATTTCGCGGCTAACTAGGTGAAACGAGACCTACTAGCCACAAGTTCTGAAATCGAAATCCAAAAATTCAGGATTGTAGAGCTTGAAAAGTAGTGTGAAATCAAGCTAAAAATCACCGAATTCAGAACTCGGAGTCAACGAATATTCATAAAACCGTTTACGTAAAGAAACCACATTTCGCGGCTAACTAGGTGGAACGAGACCTACTAGCCCGAGTTCTGAAATCGAAATTTGAAAATCCAGGATTGTAGAGCTCGAAAAGTAGTGTGAAATCAAGCAAAAAATCACCGAATTCAGAACTCGGAGTCAACGGATATTCATAAAACCGTTTACGTAAAGAAACCACATTTCGCGGCTAACTAGGTGAAACGAGACCTACTAGCCACAAGTTCTGAAATCGAAATCCGAAAATCCAGGATTTTAGAGCTTGAAAAGTAGTGTGAAATCAAGCTACAAATCACCGAATTCAGAACTCGGAGTCAACGGATATTCATAAAACCGTTTACGTAAAGAAACCACATTTCGCGGCTAACTAGGTGGAACGAGACCTACAAGCCACAAGTTCTGAAATGAAAATCCGAAACTCTAGGATTGTAGAGCTCGAAAAGTAGTGTGAAATCAAGCTAAAAATCACCGAATTCAGAACTCGGAGTCAACAGATATTCATAAAACCGTTTACGTAAAGAAACCACATTTCGCGGCTAACTAGGTGAAACGAGGCCTACTAGCCACGAGTTCTGAAATCGAAATCCGAAAACCCAGGATTGTAGAGCTCGAAAAGTAGTGTGAAATCAAGCTAAAAATCACCGAATTCAGAACTCGGAGTCAACGGATATTCATAAAACCGTTTACGTAAAGAAACCACATTTCGCGGCTAACTAGGTGAAACGAGACCTACTAGCCACGAGTTCTGAAATCAAAATCCGAAAACCCAGGATTGTAGAGCTCGAAAAGTAGTGTGAAATCAAGCTAAAAATCACCGAATTCAGAACTCGGAGTCAACGGATATTCATAAAACCGTTTACGTAAAGAAACCACATTTCGCGGCTAACTAGGTGAAACGAGACCTACTAGCCACGAGTTCTGAAATCGAAATCCGAAAACCCAGGATTGTAGAGCTCGAAAAGTAGTGTGAAATCAAGCTAAAAATCACCGAATTCAGAACTCGGAGTGAACGGATATTCATAAAACCGTTTACGTAAAGAAACCACATTTCGCGGCTAACTAGGTGAAACGAGGCCTACTAGCCACGAGTTCTGAAATCGAAATCCAAAAACCCAGGATTGTAGAGCTCGAAAAGTAGTGTGAAATCAAGCTAAAAATCACCGAATTCAGAACTCGGAGTCAACGGATATTCATAAAACCGTTTACGTAAAGAAGTCACATTTCGCGGCTAACTAGGTGAAACGAGACCTACTAGCCACGAGTTCTGAAATCAAAATCCAAAAACCCAGGATTGTAGAGCTCGAAAAGTAGTGTGAAATCAAGCTAAAAATCACCGAATTCAGAACTCGGAGTCAACGGATATTCATAAAACCGTTTACGTAAAGAAACCACATTTCGCGGCTAACTAGGTGAAAAGAGACCTACTAGCCACGAGTTCTGAAATCGAAATCCGAAAACCCAGGATTGTAGAGCTCGAAAAGTAGTGTGTAATCAAGCTAAAAATCACCGAATTCAGAACTCGGAGTCAACGGATATTCATAAAACCGTTTACGTAAAGAAACCACATTTCGCGGCTAACTAGGTGAAACGAGACCAACTAGCCACGAGTTCTGAAATCAAAATCCGAAATACCAGGCTCGTAGAGCTCGAAAATTAGTGTGAAATCAAGCTAAAAATCACCGAATTCAGAACTCGGAGTCAACCGATATTCATAAAACCGTTTACGTAAAGAAACCACATTTCGCGGCTAACTAGGTCAAACGAGACCAACTAGCCACGAGTTCTGAAATCAAAATCCGAAACTCCATAATCGTAGAGCTTGAAAAGTAGTGTGTAATCAAGCTAAAAATCACCGAATTCAGAACTCGGAGTCAACGGATATTCATAAAACCGTTTATGTAAAGAAACCACATTTCGCAGCTAAATAGGTGAAACGAGACCTACTAGCCACAAGTTCTGAAATCAAAATCCGAAACGCCAAGATTGTAGAGCTCGAAAAGTAGTGTGAAATCAAGCTAAAAATCACCGAATTCAGAACTCGGAGTCTACGGATATTCATAAAACCGTTTACGTAAAGAAACCACATTTCGCGGCTAACTAGGTGAAACGAGACCAACTAGCCACGAGTTCTGAAATCAAAATCCGAAACCCCAGGCTCGTAGAGCTCGAAAAGTAATGTGAAATCAAGCTAAAAATCACCGAATTCAGAACTCGGTGTCAACGGATATTCATAAAACCGTTTACGTAAAGAAACCACATTTCGCGGCTAACTGGGTGAAACGAGACCTACTAGCCACGAGTTCTGAAATCGAAATCCGAAAACCCAGGATTGTAGAGCTCGAAAAGTAGTGGTTAATCAAGCTAAAAATCACCGAATTCAGAACTCGGAGTCAACGGATATTCATAAAACCGTTTACGTAAAGAAACCACATTTCGCGGCTAACTAGGTGAAACGAGACCAACTAGCCACGAGTTCTGAAATCAAAATCCGAAATACCAGGCTCGTAGAGCTCGAAAAGTAGTGTGAAATAAACCAAAAAATCACCGAATTCAGAACTCGGAGTCAACGGATATTCATAAAACCGTTTACGTAAAGGTACCACATTTCGCGGCTAACTAGGTGAAACGAGACCTACTAGCCACGAATTATGAAATCAAAATCCGAAAACCCAGGATTGTAGAGCTCGAAAAGTAGTGTGAAATCAAGCTAAAAATCACCGAATTCAGAACCCGGAGTCAACGGATATTCATAAAACCGTTTACGTAAAGAAACCACATTTCGCGGCTAACTAGGTGAAACGAGACCTACTAGCCACGAGTTCTGAAATCGAAATCCGAAAACCCAGGATTGTAGAGCTCGAAAAGTAGTGTGAAATCAAGCTAAAAATCACCGAATTCAGAACTCGGAGTCAACGGATATTCATAAAACCGTTTACGTAAAGAAACCACATTTCGCGGCTAACTAGGTGAAACGAGACCAACTAGCCACGAGTTCTGAAATCAAAATCCAGAATTCCAGGAACGTAGAGCTCGAAAAGTAGTGTGAAGTCAAGCTAAAAATCACCGAATTCAGAACTCGAAGTCAACGGATATTTGTAAAACCGTTTACGTAAAGAAACCACATTTCGCGGCTAACTAGGTGAAACGAGACCTACTAGGCACGAGTTCTGAAATCGAAATCTGAAAATCCAGGATTGTGGAGCTCGAAAAGTAGTGTGAAATCAAGCTAAAAATCACCGAATTCAGAACTCGGAGTCAACGGATATTCATAAAACCGTTTACGTAAAGAAACCACATTTCGCGGCTAACTAGGTGGAACGAGACCTACAAGCCACGAGTTCTGAAATCAAAATCCGAAACGCTAGAACTGTAGAACTCGAAAAGTAGTGTGAAATGAAGCTAAAAATCACCGAATTCAGAACTCGGAGTCAACGGATATTCATAAAACCGTTTACGTAAAGAAACCACATTTCGCGGCAAACTAGGTGAAACGAGGCCTACTAGCCACGAGTTCTGAAATCGAAATCCGAAAACCCAGGATTGTAGAGCTCGAAAAGTAGTGTGAAATCAAGCTAAAAATCACCGAATTCAGAACTCGGAGTCAACGGATATTCATAAAACCGTTTACGTAAAGAAACCACATTTCGCGGCTAACTAGGTGAAACGAGACCTACAAGCCACGAGTTCTGAAATCAAAATGCAAAAACCCAGGATTGTAGAGCTCGAAAAGTAGTGTGAAATCAAGCTAAAAATCACCGAATTCAGAACTCGGTGTCAACGGATATTCATAAAACCGTTTACGTAAAGAAACCACATTTCGCGGCTAACTAGGTGAAACGAGACCTACTAGCCACGAGTTCTGAAATCGAAATCCGAAAACCCAGGATTGTAGAGCTCGAAAACTAGTGTGTAATCAAGCTAAAAATCACCGAATTCAGAACTCGGAGTCAACGGATATTCATAAAACCGTTTACGTAAAGAAACCACATTTCGCGGCTAACTAGGTTAAACGAGACCAACTAGCCACGAGTTCTTAAATCAAAATCAGAAATGCCAGGATCGTAGAGCTCAAAAAGTAGTGTGAAATCAAGCTAAAAATCACCGAATTCAGAACTCGGAGTCAACGGATATTCATAAAACCGTTTACGTAAAGAAACCACATTTCGCGGCTAAATAGGTGAAACGAGACCTACTAGCCACGAGTTCTGAAATCGAAATCCGAAAACCCAGGATTGTAGAGCTCGAAAAGTAGTGTGTAATCAAGCTAAAAATCACCGAATTCAGAACTCGGAGTCAACGGATATTCATAAAACCGTTTACGTAAAGAAACCACATTTCGCGGCTATATAGGTGAAACGAGACCTACTAGCCACAAGTTCTGAAATCAAAATCCGAAACGCCAAGATTGTAGAGCTCGAAAAGTAGTGTGAAATCATGCTAAAAATCACCGAATTCAGAACTCGGAGTCAAAGGATATTCATAAAACCGTTTACGTAAAGAAACCACATTTCGCGGCTAACTAGGTGAAACGAGACCAACTAGCCACGAGTTCTGAAATCAAAATCCGAAACATCAGGCTCGTAGAGCTCAAAAATTAGTGTGATATCAAGCTAAAAATCACCGAATTCAGAACTCGGAGTCAACCGATATTCATAAAACCGTTTACGTAAAGAAACCACATTTCGCGGCAAACTAGGTCAAACGAGACCAACTAGCCACGAGTTCTGAAATCAAAATCCGAAACTCCATAATCGTAGAGCTTGAAAAGTAGTGTGAAATCAAGCTAAAAATTACCGAATTCAGAACTCGGAGTCAACGGATATTCATAAAACCGTTTACGTAAAGAAACCACATTTCGCGGCTAACTAGGTGAAACGAGACCTACTAGCCACGAGTTCTGAAATCAAAATCCGAAAACCCAGGATTGTAGAGCTCGAAAAGTAGTGTGTAATCAAGCTAAAAATCACCGAATTCAGAACTCGGAGTCAATGGATATTCATAAAACCGTTTACGTAAAGAAACCACATTTCGCGGCTATATAGGTGAAACGAGACCTACTAGCCACAAGTTCTGAAATCAAAATCCGAAACGCCAAGATTGTAGAGCTCGAAAAGTAGTGTGAAATCATGCTAAAAATCACCGAATTCAGAACTCGGAGTCAACGGATATTCATAAAACCGTTTACGTAAAGAAACCACATTTCGCGGCTAACTAGGTGAAACGAGGCCTACTAGCCACGAGTTCTGAAATCAAAATGCAAAAACCCAGGCTTGTAGAGCTCGAAAAGTAGTGTGAAATCAAGCTAAAAATCACCGAATTCAGAACTCGGAGTCAACGGATATTCATAAAACCGTTTACGTAAAGAAACCACATTTCGCGGCTAACTAGGTGAAACGAGACCTACTAGCCACGAGTTCTGAAATCGAAATCCGAAAACCCAGGATTGTAGAGCTCGAAAAGTAGTGTGTAATCAGGCTAAAAATCACCGAATTCAGAACTCGGAGTCAACGGATATTCATAAAACCGTTTACGTAAAGAAACCACATTTCGCGGCTAACTAGGTGAAACGAGACCTACTTGCCACGAGTTCTGAAATCGAAATCCAGAATTCCAGGAACGTAGAGCTCGAAAAGTAGTGTGAAATCAAGCTAAAAATCACCGAATTCAGAACTCGGAGTCAACGGATATTCATAAAACCGTTTACGTAAAGAAACCACATTTCGCGGCTAACTAGGTGAAACGAGACCAACTAGCCACGAGTTCTGAAATCAAAATCCAGAATTCCAGGAACGTAGAGCTCGAAAAGTAGTGTGAAGTCAAGCTAAAAATCACCGAATTCAGAACTCGGAGTCAACGGATATTCGTAAAACCGTTTACGTAAAGAAACCACATTTCGCGGCTAACTAGGTGAAACGAGACCTACTAGGCACGAGTTCTGAAATCGAAATCTGAAAATCCAGGATTGTGGAGCTCGAAAAGTAGTGTGAAATCAAGCTAAAAATCACCGAATTCAGAACTCGGAGTCAACGGATATTCATAAAACCGTTTACGTAAAGAAACCATATTTCGCGGCTAACTAGGTGGAACGAGACCTACAAGCCACGAGTTCTGAAATCAAAATCCGAAACTCTAGAACTGTAGAACTCGAAAAGTAGTGTGAAATGAAGCTAAAAATCACCGAATTCAGAACTCGGAGTCAACGGATATTCATAAAACCGTTTACGTAAAGAAACCACATTTCGCGGCAAACTAGGTGAAACGAGGCCTACTAGCCACGAGTTCTGAAATCGAAATCCGAAAACCCAGGATTGTAGAGCTCGAAAAGTAGTGTGAAATCAAGCTAAAAATCACCGAATTCAGAACTCGGAGTCAACGGATATTCATAAAACCGTTTACGTAAAGAAACCACATTTCGCGGCTAACTAGGTGAAACGAGACCTACAAGCCACGAGTTCTGAAATCAAAATGCAAAAACCCAGGATTGTAGAGCTCGAAAAGTAGTGTGAAATCAAGCTAAAAATCACCGAATTCAGAACTCGGTGTCAACGGATATTCATAAAACCGTTTACGTAAAGAAACCACATTTCGCGGCTAACTAGGTGAAACGAGACCTACTAGCCACGAGTTCTGAAATCGAAATCCGAAAACCCAGGATTGTAGAGCTCGAAAACTAGTGTGTAATCAAGCTAAAAATCACCGAATTCAGAACTCGGAGTCAACGGATATTCATAAAACCGTTTACGTAAAGAAACCACATTTCGCGGCTAACTAGGTTAAACGAGACCAACTAGCCACGAGTTCTTAAATCAAAATCAGAAATGCCAGGATCGTAGAGCTCAAAAAGTAGTGTGAAATCAAGCTAAAAATCACCGAATTCAGAACTCGGAGTCAACGGATATTCATAAAACCGTTTACGTAAAGAAACCACATTTCGCGGCTAAATAGGTGAAACGAGACCTACTAGCCACGAGTTCTGAAATCGAAATCCGAAAACCCAGGATTGTAGAGCTCGAAAAGTAGTGTGTAATCAAGCTAAAAATCACCGAATTCAGAACTCGGAGTCAACGGATATTCATAAAACCGTTTACGTAAAGAAACCACATTTCGCGGCTATATAGGTGAAACGAGACCTACTAGCCACAAGTTCTGAAATCAAAATCCGAAACGCCAAGATTGTAGAGCTCGAAAAGTAGTGTGAAATCATGCTAAAAATCACCGAATTCAGAACTCGGAGTCAACGGATATTCATAAAACCGTTTACGTAAAGAAACCACATTTCGCGGCTAACTAGGTGAAACGAGACCAACTAGCCACGAGTTCTGAAATCAAAATCCAAAACATCAGGCTCGTAGAGCTCAAAAATTAGTGTGATATCAAGCTAAAAATCACCGAATTCAGAACTCGGAGTCAACCGATATTCATAAAACCGTTTACGTAAAGAAACCACATTTCGCGGCAAACTAGGTCAAACGAGACCAACTAGCCACGAGTTCTGAAATCAAAATCCGAAACTCCATAATCGTAGAGCTTGAAAAGTAGTGTGAAATCAAGCTAAAAATTACCGAATTCAGAACTCGGAGTCAACGGATATTCATAAAACCGTTTACGTAAAGAAACCACATTTCGCGGCTAACTAGGTGAAACGAGACCTACTAGCCACGAGTTCTGAAATCAAAATCCGAAAACCCAGGATTGTAGAGCTCGAAAAGTAGTGTGTAATCAAGCTAAAAATCACCGAATTCAGAACTCGGAGTCAATGGATATTCATAAAACCGTTTACGTAAAGAAACCACATTTCGCGGCTATATAGGTGAAACGAGACCTACTAGCCACAAGTTCTGAAATCAAAATCCGAAACGCCAAGATTGTAGAGCTCGAAAAGTAGTGTGAAATCATGCTAAAAATCACCGAATTCAGAACTCGGAGTCAACGGATATTCATAAAACCGTTTACGTAAAGAAACCACATTTCGCGGCTAACTAGGTGAAACGAGGCCTACTAGCCACGAGTTCTGAAATCAAAATGCAAAAACCCAGGTTTGTAGAGCTCGAAAAGTAGTGTGAAATCAAGCTAAAAATCACCGAATTCAGAACTCGGAGTCAACGGATATTCATAAAACCGTTTACGTAAAGAAACCACATTTCGCGGCTAACTAGGTGAAACGAGACCTACTAGCCACGAGTTCTGAAATCGAAATCCGAAAACCCAGGATTGTAGAGCTCGAAAAGTAGTGTGTAATCAAGCTAAAAATCACCGAATTCAGAACTCGGAGTCAACGGATATTCATAAAACCGTTTACGTAAAGAAACCACATTTCGCGGCTAACTAGGTGAAACGAGACCAACTAGCCACGAGTTCTGAAATCAAAATCCAGAATTCCAGGAACGTAGAGCTCGAAAAGTAGTGTGAAATCAAGCTAAAAATCACCGAATTCAGAACTCGGAGTCAACGGATATTCATAAAACCGTTTACGTAAAGAAACCACATTTCGCGGCTAACTAGGTGAAACGAGACCAACTAGCCACGAGTTCTGAAATCAAAATCCAGAATTCCAGGAACGTAGAGCTCGAAAAGTAGTGTGAAGTCAAGCTAAAAATCACCGAATTCAGAACTCGGAGTCAACGGATATTCGTAAAACCGTTTACGTAAAGAAACCACATTTCGCGGCTAACTAGGTGAAACGAGACCTACTAGGCACGAGTTCTGAAATCGAAATCTGAAAATCCAGGATTGTGGAGCTCGAAAAGTAGTGTGAAATCAAGCTAAAAATCACCGAATTCAGAACTCGGAGTCAACGGATATTCATAAAACCGTTTACGTAAAGAAACCACATTTCGCGGCTAACTAGGTGGAACGAGACCTACAAGCCACGAGTTCTGAAATCAAAATCCGAAACGCTAGAACTGTAGAGCTCGAAAAGTAGTGTGAAATCAAGCTAAAAATCACCGAATTCAGAACTCGGAGTTAACGGATATTCATAAAACCGTTTACGTAAAGAAACCACATTTCGCGGCTAACTAGGTGAAACGAGGCCTACTAGCCACGAGTTCTGAAATCGAAATCCGAAAACCCAGGATTGTAGAGCTCGAAAAGTAGTGTGAAATCAAGCTAAAAATCACCGAATTCAGAACTCGGAGTCAACGGATATTCATAAAACCGTTTACGTAAAGAAACCACATTTCGCGGCTAACTAGGTGAAACGAGACCTACAAGCCACGAGTTCTGAAATCAAAATGCAAAAACCCAGGATTGTAGAGCTCGAAAAGTAGTGTGAAATCAAGCTAAAAATCACCGAATTCAGAACTCGGTGTCAACGGATATTCATAAAACCGTTTACGTAAAGAAACCACATTTCGCGGCTAACTAGGTGAAACGAGACCTACTAGCCACGAGTTCTGAAATCGAAATCCGAAAACCCAGGATTGTAGAGCTCGAAAACTAGTGTGTAATCAAGCTAAAAATCACCGAATTCAGAACTCGGAGTCAACGGATATTCATAAAACCGTTTACGTAAAGAAACCACATTTCGCGTCTAACTAGGTTAAACGAGACCAACTAGCCACGAGTTCTTAAATCAAAATCAGAAATGCCAGGATCGTAGAGCTCAAAAAGTAGTGTGAAATCAAGCTAAAAATCACCGAATTCAGAACTCGGAGTCAACGGATATTCATAAAACCGTTTACGTAAAGAAACCACATTTCGCGACTAAATAGGTGAAACGAGACCTACTAGCCACGAGTTCTGAAATCGAAATCCGAAAACCCAGGATTGTAGAGCTCGAAAAGTAGTGTGTAATCAAGCTAAAAATCACCGAATTCAGAACTCGGAGTCAACGGATATTCATAAAACCGTTTACGTAAAGAAACCACATTTCGCGGCTATATAGGTGAAACGAGACCTACTAGCCACAAGTTCTGAAATCAAAATCCGAAACGCCAAGATTGTAGAGCTCGAAAAGTAGTGTGAAATCATGCTAAAAATCACCGAATTCAGAACTCGGAGTCAACGGATATTCATAAAACCGTTTACGTAAAGAAACCACATTTCGCGGCTAACTACGTGAAACTAGACCAACTAGCCACGAGTTCTGAAATCAAAATCCGAAACATCAGGCTCGTAGAGCTCGAAAATTAGTGTGATATCAAGCTAAAAATCACCGAATTCAGAACTCGGAGTCAACCGATATTCATAAAACCGTTTACGTAAAGAAACCACATTTCGCGGCAAACTAGGTCAAACGAGACCAACTAGCCACGAGTTCTGAAATCAAAATCCGAAACTCCATAATCGTAGAGCTTGAAAAGTAGTGTGAAATCAAGCTAAAAATCACCGAATTCAGAACTCGGAGTCAACGGATATTCATAAAACCGTTTACGTAAAGAAACCACATTTCGCGGCTATATAGGTGAAACGAGACCTACTAGCCACAAGTTCTGAAATCAAAATCCGAAACGCCAAGATTGTAGAGCTCGAAAAGTAGTGTGAAATCATGCTAAAAATCACCGAATTCAGAACTCGGAGTCAACGGATATTCATAAAACCGTTTACGTAAAGAAACCACATTTCGCGGCTAACTAGGTGAAACGAGGCCTACTAGCCACGAGTTCTGAAATCAAAATGCAAAAACCCAGGATTGTAGAGCTCGAAAAGTAGTGTGAAATCAAGCTAAAAATCACCGAATTCAGAACTCGGAGTCAACGGATATTCATAAAACCGTTTACGTAAAGAAACCACATTTCGCGGCTAACTAGTTGAAACGAGACCAACTAGCCACGAGTTCTGAAATCAAAATCCGAAACATCAGGCTCGTAGAGCTCGAAAATTAGTGTGATATCAAGATAAAAATCACCGAATTCAGAACTCGGAGTCAACCGATATTCATAAAACCGTTTACGTAAAGAAACCACATTTCGCGGCTAACTAGGTGAAACGAGACCTACAAGCCACGAGTTCTGAAATCAAAATCGGAAAACCCAGGATTGTAGAGCTCGAAAAGTAGTGTGTAATCAAGCTAAAAATCACCGAATTCAGAACTCGGAGTCAACGGATATTCATAAAACCGTTTACGTAAAGAAACCACATTTCGCGGCTATATAGGTGAAACGAGACCTACTAGCCACAAGTTCTGAAATCAAAATCCGAAACGCCAAGATTGTAGAGCTCGAAAAGTAGTGTGAAATCATGCTAAAAATCACCGAATTCAGAACTCGGAGTCAACGGATATTCATAAAACCGTTTACGTAAAGAAACCACATTTCGCGGCTAACTAGGTGAAACGAGGCCTACTAGCCACGAGTTCTGAAATCAAAATGCAAAAACCCAGGATTGTAGAGCTCGAAAAGTAGTGTGAAATCAAGCTAAAAATCACCGAATTCAGAACTCGGAGTCAACGGATATTCATAAAACCGTTTACGTAAAGAAACCACATTTCGCGGCTAACTAGGTGAAACGAGACCTACTAGCCACGAGTTCTGAAATCGAAATCCGAAAACCCAGGATTGTAGAGCTCGAAAAGTAGTGTGTAATCAAGCTAAAAATCACCGAATTCAGAACTCGGAGTCAACGGATATTCATAAAACCGTTTACGTAAAGAAACCACATTTCGCGGCTAACTAGGTTAAACGAGACCAACTAGCCACGAGTTCTTAAATCAAAATCAGAAATGCCAGGATCGTAGAGCTCGAAAAGTAGTGTGAAATCAAGCTAAAAATCACCGAATTCAGAACTCGGAGTCAACGGATATTCATAAAACCGTTTACGTAAAGAAACCACATTTCGCGGCTAACTTGGTGAAACGAGACCTACTAGCCACAAGTTCTGAAATCGAAATCCGAAAATCCAGGATTTTAGAGCTTGAAAAGTAGTGTGAAATCAAGCTACAAATCACCGAATTCAGAACTCGGAGTCAACGGATATTCATAAAACCGTTTACGTAAAGAAACCACATTTCGCGGCTAACTAGGTGGAACGAAACCTACAAGCCACAAGTTCTGAAATGAAAATCCGAAACTCTAGGATTGTAGAGCTCGAAAAGTAGTGTGAAATCAAGCTAAAAATCACCGAATTCAGAACTCGGAGTCAACGGATATTCATAAAACCGTTTACGTAAAGAAACCACATTTCGCGGCTAACTAGGTGAAACGAGGCCTACTAGCCACGAGTTCTGAAATCGAAATCCGAAAACCCAGGATTGTAGAGCTCGAAAAGTAGTGTGAAATCAAGCTAAAAATCACCGAATTCCGAACTCGGAGTCAACGGATATTCATAAAACCGTTTACGTAAAGAAACCACATTTCGCGGCTAACTAGGTGAAACGAGACCAACTAGCCACGAGTTCTGAAATCAAAATCCGAAGTACCAGGCTCGTAGAGCTCAAAAATTAGTGTGAAATCAAGCTAAAAATCACCGAATTCAGAACTCGGAGTCAACCGATATTCATAAAACCGTTTACGTAAAGAAACCACATTTCGCGGCTAACTAGGTCAAACGAGACCAACTAGCCACGAGTTCTGAAATCAAAATCCGAAACCCCATAATCGTAGAGCTTGAAAAGTAGTGTGTAATCAAGCTAAAAATCACCGAATTCAGAACTCGGAGTCAACGGATATTCATAAAACCGTTTACGTAAAGAAACCACATTTCGCGGCTAAATAGGTGAAACGAGACCTACTAGCCACAAGTTCTGAAATCAAAATCCGAAACGCCAAGATTGTAGAACTCGAAAAGTAGTGTGAAATCAAGCTAAAAATCACCAAATTCAGAACTCGGAGTCTACGGATATTCATAAAACCGTTTACGTAAAGAAACCACATTTCGCGGCTAACTAGGTGAAACGAGACCAACTAGCCACGAGTTCTGAAATCAAAATCCAAAACCCCAGGCTCGTAGAGCTCGAAAATTAGTGTGAAATCAAGCTAAAAATCACCGAATTCAGAACTCGGAGTCAACCGATATTCATAAAACCGTTTACGTAAAGAAACCACATTTCGCGGCAAACTAGGTCAAACGAGACCAACTAGCCACGAGTTCTGAAATCAAAATCCGAAACTCCATAATCGTAGAGCTTGAAAAGTAGCGTGAAATCAAGCTAAAAATTACCGAATTCAGAGCTCGGAGTCAACGGATATTCATAAAACCGTTTACGTAAAGAAACCACATTTCGCGGCTAACTAGGTGAAACGAGACCAACTAGCCACGAGTTCTGAAATCAAAATCCGAAACGCCAGGATCGTAGAGCTCGAAAAGTAGTGTGAAATAAAGCAAAAAATCACCGAATTCAGAACTCGGAGTCAACGGATATTCATAAAACCGTTTACGTAAAGGTACCACATTTCGCGGCTAACTAGGTGAAACGAGACCTACTAGCCACGAGTTATGAAATCAAAATCCGAAAACCCAGGATTGTAGAGCTCGAAAAGTAGTGTGAAATCAAGCTAAAAATCACCGAATTCAGAACCCGGAGTCAACGGATATTCATAAAACCGTTTACGTAAAGAAACCACATTTCGCGGCTAACTAGGTGAAACGAGACCTACTAGCCACGAGTTCTGAAATCGAAATCCGAAAACCCAGGATTGTAGAGCTCGAAAAGTAGTGTGAAATCAAGCTAAAAATCACCGAATTCAGAACTCGGAGTCAACGGATATTCATAAAACCGTTTACGTAAAGAAACCACATTTCGCGGCTAACTAGGTGAAACGAGACCAACTAGCCACGAGTTCTGAAATCAAAATCCAGAATGCCAGGAACGTAGAGCTCGAAAAGTAGTGTGAAATCAAGCTAAAAATCACCGAATTCAGAACTCGGAGTCAACGGATATTCATAAAACCGTTTACGTAAAGAAACCACATTTCGCGGCTAACTAGGTGAAACGAGACCTACTAGCCACGAGTTCTGAAATCGAAATCTGAAAATCCAGGATTGTAGAGCTCGAAAAGTAGTGTGAAATCAAGCTAAAAATCACCGAATTCAGAACTCGGAGTCAACGGATATTCATAAAACCGTTTACGTAAAGAAACCACATTTCGCGGCTAACTAGGTGGAACGAGACCTACAAGCCACGAGTTCTGAAATCAAAATCCGAAACGCTAGAATTGTAGAGCTCGAAAAGTAGTGTGAAATCAAGCTAAAAATCACCGAATTCAGAACTCGGAGTCAACGGATATTCATAAAACCGTTTACGTAAAGAAACCACATTTCGCGGCTAACTAGGTGAAACGAGACCTACTTGCCACGAGTTCTGAAATCGAAATCCGAAAACCCAGGATTGTAGAGCTCGAAAAGTAGTGTGTAATCAAGCTAAAAATCACCGAATTCAGAACTCGGAGTCAACGGATATTCATAAAACCGTTTACGTAAAGAAACCACATTTCGCGGCTAACTAGGTTAAACGAGACCAACTAGCCACGAGTTCTTAAATCAAAATCAGAAATGCCAGGATCGTAGAGCTCGAAAAGTAGTGTGAAATCAAGCTAAAAATCACCGAATTCAGAACTCGGAGTCAACGGATATTCATAAAACCGTTTACGTAAAGAAACCACATTTCGCGGCTAACTAGGTGAAACGAGACCTACTAGCCACAAGTTCTGAAATCGAAATCCGAAAATCCAGGATTTTAGAGCTTGAAAAGTAGTGTGAAATCAAGCTACAAATCACCGAATTCAGAACTCGGAGTCAACGGATATTCATAAAACCGTTTACGTAAAGAAACCACATTTCGCGGCTAACTAGGTGGAACGAAACCTACAAGCCACAAGTTCTGAAATGAAAATCCGAAACTCTAGGATTGTAGAGCTCGAAAAGTAGTGTGAAATCAAGCTAAAAATCACCGAATTCAGAACTCGGAGTCAACGGATATTCATAAAACCGTTTATGTAAAGAAACCACATTTCGCGGCTAACTAGGTGAAACGAGGCCTACTAGCCACGAGTTCTGAAATCGAAATCCGAAAACCCAGGATTGTAGAGCTCGAAAAGTAGTGTGAAATCAAGCTAAAAATCACCGAATTCCGAACTCGGAGTCAACGGATATTCATATAACCGTTTACGTAAAGAAACCACATTTCGCGGCTAACTAGGTGAAACGAGACCTACTAGCCACGAGTTCTGAAATCAAAATCCAAAAACCCAGGATTGTAGAGCTCGAAAAGTAGTGTGAAATCAAGCTAAAAATCACCGAATTCAGAACTCGGAGTCAACGGATATTCATAAAACCGTTTACGTAAAGAAACCACATTTCGCGGCTAACTAGGTGAAACGAGACCTACTAGCCACGAGTTCTGAAATCGAAATCCGAAAACCCAGGATTGTAGAGCTCGAAAAGTAGTGTGTAATCAAGCTAAAAATCACCGAATTCAGAACTCGGAGTCAACGGATATTCATAAAACCGTTTACGTAAAGAAACCACATTTCGCGGCTAACTAGGTGAAACGAGACCAACTAGCCACGAGTTCTGAAATCAAAATCCGAAGTACCAGGCTCGTAGAGCTCAAAAATTAGTGTGAAATCAAGCTAAAAATCACCGAATTCAGAACTCGGAGTCAACCGATATTCATAAAACCGTTTACGTAAAGAAACCACATTTCGCGGCTAACTAGGTCAAACGAGATCAACTAGCCACGAGTTCTGAAATCAAAATCCGAAACTCCATAATCGTAGAGCTTAAAAAGTAGTGTGTAATCAAGCTAAAAATCACCGAATTCAGAACTCGGAGTCAACGGATATTCATAAAACCGTTTACGTAAAGAAACCACATTTCGCGGCTAAATAGGTGAAACGAGACCTACTAGCCACAAGTTCTGAAATCAAAATCCGAAACACCAAGATTGTAGAGCTCGAAAAGTAGTGTGAAATCAAGCTAAAAATCACCAAATTCAGAACTCGGAGTCTACGAATATTCATAAAACCGTTTACGTAAAGAAACCACATTTCGCGGCTAACTAGGTGAAACGAGACCAACTAGCCACGAGTTCTGAAATCAAAATCCAAAACCCCAGGCTCGTAGAGCTCGAAAATTAGTGTGAAATCAAGCTAAAAATCACCGAATTCAGAACTCGGAGTCAACCGATATTCATAAAACCGTTTACGTAAAGAAACCACATTTCGCGGCTAACTAGGTCAAACGAGACCAACTAGCCACGAGTTCTGAAATCAAAATCCGAAACTCCATAATCGTAGAGCTTGAAAAGTAGTGTGAAATCAAGCTAAAAATCACCGAATTCAGAGCTCGGAGTCAACGGATATTCATAAAACCGTTTACGTAAAGAAACCACATTTCGCGGCTAACTAGGTGAAACGAGACCTACTAGCCACAAGTTCTGAAATCGAAATCCGAAAATCCAGGATTTTAGAGCTTGAAAAGTAGTGTGAAATCAAGCTACAAATCACCGAATTCAGAACTCGGAGTCAACGGATATTCATAAAACCGTTTACGTAAAGAAACCACATTTCGCGGCTAACTAGGTGGAACGAAACCTACAAGCCACAAGTTCTGAAATGAAAATCCGAAACTCTAGGATTGTAGAGCTCGAAAAGTAGTGTGAAATCAAGCTAAAAATCACCGAATTCAGAACTCGGAGTCAACGGATATTCATAAAACCGTTTACGTAAAGAAACCACATTTCGCGGCTAACTAGGTGAAACGAGGCCTACTAGCCACGAGTTCTGAAATCAAAATCCGAAACTCCATAATCGTAGAGCTTGAAAAGTAGTGTGTAATCAAGCTAAAAATCACCGAATTCAGAACTCGGAGTCAACGGATATTCATAAAACCGTTTACGTAAAGAAACCACATTTCGCGGCTAAATAGGTGAAACGAGACCTACTAGCCACAAGTTCTGAAATCAAAATCCGAAACGCCAAGATTGTAGAGCTCGAAAAGTAGTGTGAAATCAAGCTAAAAATCACCAAATTCAGAACTCGGAGTCTACGGATATTCATAAAACCGTTTACGTAAAGAAACCACATTTCGCGGCTAACTAGGTGAAACGAGACCAACTAGCCACGAGTTCTGAAATCAAAATCCAAAACCCCAGGCTCGTAGAGCTCGAAAATTAGTGTGAAATCAAGCTAAAAATCACCGAATTCAGAACTCGGAGTCAACCGATATTCATAAAACCGTTTACGTAAAGAAACCACATTTCGCGGCTAACTAGGTCAAACGAGACCAACTAGCCACGAGTTCTGAAATCAAAATCCGAAACTCCATGATCGTAGAGCTTGAAAAGTAGTGTGAAATCAAGCTAAAAATTACCGAATTCAGAGCTCGGAGTCAACGGATATTCATAAAACCGTTTACGTAAAGAAACCACATTTCGCGGCTAACTAGGTGAAACGAGACCAACTAGCCACGAGTTCTGAAATCAAAATCCGAAACTGCAGGATCGTAGAGCTCCAAAAGTAGTGTGAAATAAAGCAAAAAATCACCGAATTCAGAACTCGGAGTCAACGGATATTCATAAAACCGTTTACGTAAAGGTACCACATTTCGCGGCTAACTAGGTGAAACGAGACCTACTAGCCACGAGTTATGAAATCAAAATCCGAAAACCCAGGATTGTAGAGCTCGAAAAGTAGTGTGAAATCAAGCTAAAAATCACCGAATTCAGAACCCGGAGTCAACGGATATTCATAAAACCGTTTACGTAAAGAAACCACATTTCGCGGCTAACTAGGTGAAACGAGACCTACTAGCCACGAGTTCTGAAATCGAAATCCGAAAACCCAGGATTGTAGAGCTCGAAAAGTAGTGTGAAATCAAGCTAAAAATCACCGAATTCAGAACTCGGAGTCAACGGATATTCATAAAACCGTTTACGTAAAGAAACCACATTTCGCGGCTAACTAGGTGAAACGAGACCAACTAGCCACGAGTTCTGAAATCAAAATCCAGAATGCCAGGAACGTAGAGCTCGAAAAGTAGTGTGAAATCAAGCTAAAAATCACCGAATTCAGAACTCGGAGTCAACGGATATTCATAAAACCGTTTATGTAAAGAAACCACATTTCGCGGCTAACTAGGTGAAACGAGACCTACTAGCCACGAGTTCTGAAATCGAAATCTGAAAATCCAGGATTGTAGAGCTCGAAAAGTAGTGTGAAATCAAGCTAAAAATCACCGAATTCAGAACTCGGAGTCAACGGATATTCATAAAACCGTTTACGTAAAGAAACCACATTTCGCGGCTAACTAGGTGGAACGAGACCTACAAGCCACGAGTTCTGAAATCAAAATCCGAAACGCTAGAATTGTAGAGCTCGAAAAGTAGTGTGAAATCAAGCTAAAAATCACCGAATTCAGAACTCGGAGTCAACGGATATTCATAAAACCGTTTACGTAAAGAAACCACATTTCGCGGCTAACTAGGTGAAACGAGACCAACTAGCCACGAGTTCTGAAATCAAAATTCAAAACCCCAGGCTCGTAGAGCTCAAAAATTAGTGTGAAATCAAGCTAAAAATCACCGAATTCAGAACTCGGAGTCAACCGATATTCATAAAACCGTTTACGTAAAGAAACCACATTTCGCGGCTAACTAGGTCAAACGAGACCAACTAGCCACGAGTTCTGAAATCAAAATCCGAAACTCCATAATCGTAGAGCTTGAAAAGTAGTGTGAAATCAAGCAAAAAATTACCGAATTCAGAGCTCGGAGTCAACGGATATTCATAAAACCGTTTACGTAAAGAAACCACATTTCGCGGCTAACTAGGTGAAACGAGACCAACTAGCCACGAGTTCTGAAATCAAAATCCGAAACGCCAGGATCGTAGAGCTCGAAAAGTAGTGTGAAATAAAGCAAAAAATCACCGAATTCAGAACTCGGAGTCAACGGATATTCATAAAACCGTTTACGTAAAGGTACCACATTTCGCGGCTAACTAGGTGAAACGAGACCTACTAGCCACGAGTTATGAAATCAAAATCCGAAAACCCAGGATTGTAGAGCTCGAAAAGTAGTGTGAAATCAAGCTAAAAATCACCGAATTCAGAACCCGGAGTCAACGGATATTCATAAAACCGTTTACGTAAAGAAACCACATTTCGCGGCTAACTAGGTGAAACGAGACCTACTAGCCACGAGTTCTGAAATCGAAATCCGAAAACCCAGGATTGTAGAGCTCGAAAAGTAGTGTGAAATCAAGCTAAAAATCACCGAATTCAGAACTCGGAGTCAACGGATATTCATAAAACCGTTTACGTAAAGAAACCACATTTCGCGGCTAACTAGGTGAAACGAGACCAACTAGCCACGAGTTCTGAAATCAAAATCCAGAATGCCAGGAACGTAGAGCTCGAAAAGTTGTGTGAAATCAAGCTAAAAATCACCGAATTCAGAACTCGGAGTCAACGGATATTCATAAAACCGTTTACGTAAAGAAACCACATTTCGCGGCTAACTAGGTGAAACGAGACCTACTAGCCACGAGTTCTGAAATCGAAATCTGAAAATCCAGGATTGTAGAGCTCGAAAAGTAGTGTGAAATCAAGCTAAAAATCACCGAATTCAGAACTCGGAGTCAACGGATATTCATAAAACCGTTTACGTAAAGAAACCACATTTCGCGGCTAACTAGGTGGAACGAGACCTACAAGCCACGAGTTCTGAAATCAAAATCCGAAACGCTAGAATTGTAGAGCTCGAAAAGTAGTGTGAAATCAAGCTAAAAATCACCGAATTCAGAACTCGGAGTCAACGGATATTCATAAAACCGTTTACGTAAAGAAACCACATTTCGCGGCTAACTAGGTGAAACGAGGCCTACTAGCCACGAGTTCTGAAATCGAAATCCGAAAACCCAGGATTGTAGAGCTCGAAAAGTAGTGTGTAATCAAGCTAAAAATCACCAAATTCAGAACCCGGAGTCAACGGATATTCATAAAACCGTTTACGTAAAGAAACCACATTTCGCGGCTAACTAGGTGAAACGAGACCTACTAGCCACGAGTTCTGAAATCGAAATCCGAAAACCCAGGATTGTAGAGCTCGAAAAGTAGTGTGAAATCAAGCTAAAAATCACCGAATTCAGAACTCGGAGTCAACGGATATTCATAAAACCGTTTACGTAAAGAAACCACATTTCGCGGCTAACTAGGTGAAACGAGACCAACTAGCCACGAGTTCTGAAATCAAAATCCAGAATGCCAGGAACGTAGAGCTCGAAAAGTAGTGTGAAATCAAGCTAAAAATCACCGAATTCAGAACTCGGAGTCAACGGATATTCATAAAACCGTTTATGTAAAGAAACCACATTTCGCGGCTAACTAGGTGAAACGAGACCTACTAGCCACGAGTTCTGAAATCGAAATCTGAAAATCCAGGATTGTAGAGCTCGAAAAGTAGTGTGAAATCAAGCTAAAAATCACCGAATTCAGAACTCGGAGTCAACGGATATTCATAAAACCGTTTACGTAAAGAAACCACATTTCGCGGCTAACTAGGTGGAACGAGACCTACAAGCCACGAGTTCTGAAATCAAAATCCGAAACGCTAGAATTGTAGAGCTCGAAAAGTAGTGTGAAATCAAGCTAAAAATCACCGAATTCAGAACTCGGAGTCAACGGATATTCATAAAACCGTTTACGTAAAGAAACCACATTTCGCGGCTAACTAGGTGAAACGAGACCAACTAGCCACGAGTTCTGAAATCAAAATTCAAAACCCCAGGCTCGTAGAGCTCGAAAATTAGTGTGAAATCAAGCTAAAAATCACCGAATTCAGAACTCGGAGTCAACCGATATTCATAAAACCGTTTACGTAAAGAAACCACATTTCGCGGCTAACTAGGTCAAACGAGACCAACTAGCCACGAGTTCTGAAATCAAAATCCGAAACTCCATAATCGTAGAGCTTGAAAAGTAGTGTGAAATCAAGCAAAAAATTACCGAATTTAGAGCTCGGAGTCAACGGATATTCATAAAACCGTTTACGTAAAGAAACCACATTTCGCGGCTAACTAGGTGAAACGAGACCAACTAGCCACGAGTTCTGAAATCAAAATCCGAAACGCCAGGATCGTAGAGCTCGAAAAGTAGTGTGAAATAAAGCAAAAAATCACCGAATTCAGAACTCGGAGTCAACGGATATTCATAAAACCGTTTACGTAAAGGTACCACATTTCGCGGCTAACTAGGTGAAACGAGACCTACTAGCCACGAGTTATGAAATCAAAATCCGAAAACCCAGGATTGTAGAGCTCGAAAAGTAGTGTGAAATCAAGCTAAAAATCACCGAATTCAGAACCCGGAGTCAACGGATATTCATAAAACCGTTTACGTAAAGAAACCACATTTCGCGGCTAACTAGGTGAAACGAGACCTACTAGCCACGAGTTCTGAAATCGAAATCCGAAAACCCAGGATTGTAGAGCTCGAAAAGTAGTGTGAAATCAAGCTAAAAATCACCGAATTCAGAACTCGGAGTCAACGGATATTCATAAAACCGTTTACGTAAAGAAACCACATTTCGCGGCTAACTAGGTGAAACGAGACCAACTAGCCACGAGTTCTGAAATCAAAATCCAGAATGCCAGGAACGTAGAGCTCGAAAAGTAGTGTGAAATCAAGCTAAAAATCACCGAATTCAGAACTCGGAGTCAACGGATATTCATAAAACCGTTTACGTAAAGAAACCACATTTCGCGGCTAACTAGGTGAAACGAGACCTACTAGCCACGAGTTCTGAAATCGAAATCTGAAAATCCAGGATTGTAGAGCTCGAAAAGTAGTGTGAAATCAAGCTAAAAATCACCGAATTCAGAACTCGGAGTCAACGGATATTCATAAAACCGTTTACGTAAAGAAACCACATTTCGCGGCTAACTAGGTGGAACGAGACCTACAAGCCACGAGTTCTGAAATCAAAATCCGAAACGCTAGAATTGTAGAGCTCGAAAAGTAGTGTGAAATCAAGCTAAAAATCACCGAATTCAGAACTCGGAGTCAACGGATATTCATAAAACCGTTTACGTAAAGAAACCACATTTCGCGGCTAACTAGGTGAAACGAGGCCTACTAGCCACGAGTTCTGAAATCGAAATCCGAAAACCCAGGATTGTAGAGCTCGAAAAGTAGTGTGAAATCAAGCTAAAAATCACCGAATTCAGAACTCGGAGTCAACGGATATTCATAAAACCGTTTACGTAAAGAAACCACATTTCGCGGCTAACTAGGTGAAACGAGACCTACTAGCCACGAGTTCTGAAATCAAAATGCAAAAACCCAGGATTGTAGAGCTCGAAAAGTAGTGTGAAATCAAGCTAAAAATCACCGAATTCAGAACTCGGAGTCAACGGATATTCATAAAACCGTTTACGTAAAGAAACCACATTTTGCGGCTAACTAGGTGAAACGAGACCTACTAGCCACGAGTTCTGAAATCGAAATCCGAAAACCCAGGATTTTAGAGCTCGAAAAGTAGTGTGTAATCAAGCTAAAAATCACCGAATTCAGAACTCGGAGTCAACGGATATTCATAAAACCGTTTACGTAAAGAAACCACATTTCGCGGCTAACTAGGTTAAACGAGACCAACTAGCCACGAGTTCTTAAATCAAAATCAGAAATGCCAGGATCGTAGAGCTCGAAAAGTAGTGTGAAATCAAGCTAAAAATCACCGAATTCAGAACTCGGAGTCAACGGATATTCATAAAACCGTTTACGTAAAGAAACCACATTTCGCGGCTAAATAGGTGAAACGAGACCTACTAGCCACGAGTTCTGAAATCGAAATCCGAAAACCCAGGATTGTAGAGCTCGAAAAGTAGTGTGTAATCAAGCTAAAAATCACCGAATTCAGAACTCGGAGTCAACGGATATTCATAAAACCGTTTACGTAAAGAAACCACATTTCGCGGCTATATAGGTGAAACGAGACCTACTAGCCACAAGTTCTGAAATCAAAATCCGAAACGCCAAGATTGTAGAGCTCGAAAAGTAGTGTGAAATCATGCTAAAAATCACCGAATTCAGAACTCGGAGTCAACGGATATTCATAAAACCGTTTACGTAAAGAAACCACATTTCGCGGCTAACTAGGTGAAACGAGACCAACTAGCCACGAGTTCTGAAATCAAAATCCGAAACATCAGGCTCATAGAGCTCGAAAATTAGTGTGATATCAAGCTAAAAATCACCGAATTCAGAACTCGGAGTCAACCGATATTCATAAAACCGTTTACGTAAAGAAACCACATTTCGCGGCTAACTAGGTCAAACGAGAAAAACTAGCCACGAGTTCTGAAATCAAAATCCGAAACTCCATAATCGTAGAGCTTGAAAAGTAGTGTGAAATCAAGCTAAAAATGACCGAATTCAGAACTCGGAGTCAACGGATACTCATAAAACCGTTTACGTAAAGAAACCACATTTCGCGGCTAACAAGGTGAAACGAGACCAACTAGCCACGAGTTCTGAAATCAAAATCCGAAACGCCAGGATCGTAGAGCTCGAAAAGTAGTGTGAAATAAAGCAAAAAATCACCGAATTCAGAACTCGGAGTCAACGGATATTCATAAAACCGTTTACGTAAAGGTACCACATTTCGCGGCTAACTAGGTGAAACGAGACCTACTAGCCACGAGTTCTGAAATCAAAATCCGAAAACCCAGGATTGTAGATCTCGAAAAGTAGTGTGAAATCATGCTAAAAATCACCGAATTCAGAACTCGGAGTCAACGGATATTCATAAAACCGTTTACGTAAAGAAACCACATTTCGCGGCTAACTAGGTGAAACGAGACCTACTAGCCACGAGTTCTGAAATCAAAATGCAAAAACCCAGGATTGTAGAGCTCGAAAAGTAGTGTGAAATCAAGCTAAAAATCACCGAATTCAGAACTCGGAGTCAATGGATATTCATAAAACCGTTTACGTAAAGAAACCACATTTCGCGGCTAACTAGGTGAAACGAGACCTACTAGCCAAGAGTTCTGAAATCGAAATCCGAAAACCCAGGATTGTAGAGCTCGAAAAGTAGTGTGTAATCAAGCTAAAAATCACCGAATTCAGAACTCGGAGTCAACGGATATTCATAAAACCGTTTACGTAAAGAAACCACATTTCGCGGCTATATAGGTGAAACGAGACCTACTAGCCACAAGTTCTGAAATCAAAATCCGAAAACCCAGGATTGTAGAGCTCGAAAAGTAGTGTGTAATCAAGCTAAAAATCACCGAATTCAGAACTCGGAGTCAACGGATATTCATAAAACCGTTTACGTAAAGAAACCACATTTCGCGGCTATATAGGTGAAACGAGACCTACTAGCCACAAGTTCTGAAATCAAAATCCGAAACGCCAAGATTGTAGAGCTCGAAAAGTAGTGTGAAATCATGCTAAAAATCACCGAATTCAGAACTCGGAGTCAACGGATATTCATAAAACCGTTTACGTAAAGAAACCACATTTCGCGGCTAACTAGGTGAAACGAGACCTACTAGCCACGAGTTCTGAAATCAAAATGCAAAAAATCAGGATTGTAGAGCTCGAAAAGTAGTGTGAAATCAAGCTAAAAATCACCGAATTCAGAACTCGGAGTCAATGGATATTCATAAAACCGTTTACGTAAAGAAACCACATTTCGCGGCTAACTAGGTGAAACGAGACCAACTAGCCACGAGTTCTGAAATCAAAATCCGAAACATCAGGCTCATAGAGCTCGAAAATTAGTGTGATATCAAGCTAAAAATCACCGAATTCAGAACTCGGAGTCAACCGATATTCATAAAACCGTTTACGTAAAGAAACCACATTTCGCGGCTAACTAGGTCAAACGAGACCAACTAGCCACGAGTTCTGAAATCAAAATCCGAAACTCCATAATCGTAGAGCTTGAAAAGTAGTGTGAAATCAAGCTAAAAATGACCGAATTCAGAACTCGGAGTCAACGGATATTCATAAAACCGTTTACGTAAAGAAACCACATTTCGCGGCTAACAAGGTGAAACGAGACCAACTAGCCACGAGTTCTGAAATCAAAATCCGAAACTCCAGGATCGTAGAGCTCGAAAAGTAGTGTGAAATAAAGCAAAAAATCACCGAATTCAGAACTCGGAGTCAACGGATATTCATAAAACCGTTTACGTAAAGGTACCACATTTCGCGGCTAACTAGGTGAAACGAGACCAACTAGCCACGAGTTCTGAAATCAAAATCCAGAATGCCAGGAACGTAGAGCTCGAAAAGTAGTGTGAAATCAAGCTAAAAATCACCGAATTCAGAACTCGGAGTCAACGGATATTCATAAAACCGTTTACGTAAAGAAACCACATTTCGCGGCTAACTAGGTGAAACGAGACCTACTAGCCACGAGTTCTGAAATCGAAATCTGAAAATCCAGGATTGTAGAGCTCGAAAAGTAGTGTGAAATCAAGCTAAAAATCACCGAATTCAGAACTCGGAGTCAACGGATATTCATAAAACCGTTTACGTAAAGAAACCACATTTCGCGGCTAACTAGGTGGAACGAGACCTACAAGCCACGAGTTCTGAAATCAAAATCCGAAACGCTAGAATTGTAGAGCTCGAAAAGTAGTGTGAAATCAAGCTAAAAATCACCGAATTCAGAACTCGGAGTCAACGGATATTCATAAAACCGTTTACGTAAAGAAACCACATTTCGCGGCTAACTAGGTGGAACGAGACCTACAAGCCACGAGTTCTGAAATCAAAATCCGAAACGCTAGAATTGTAGAGCTCGAAAAGTAGTGTGAAATCAAGCTAAAAATCACCGAATTCAGAACTCGGAGTCAACGGATATTCATAAAACCGTTTACGTAAAGAAACCACATTTCGCGGCTAACTAGGTGAAACGAGGCCTACTAGCCACGAGTTCTGAAATCGAAATCCGAAAACCCAGGATTTTGAAGCTCGAAAAGTAGTGTGAAATCAAGCTAAAAATCACCGAATTCAGAACTCGGAGTCAACGGATATTCATAAAACCGTTTACGTAAAGAAACCACATTTCGCGGCTAACTAGGTGAAACGAGATCTACTAGCCACGAGTTCTGAAATCAAAATGCAAAAACCCAGGATTGTAGAGCTCGAAAAGTAGTGTGAAATCAAGCTAAAAATCACCGAATTCAGAACTCGGAGTCAACGGATATTCATAAAACCGTTTACGTAAAGAAACCACATTTCGCGGCTAACTAGGTGAAACGAGACCTACTAGCCACGAGTTCTGAAATCGAAATCCGAAAACCCAGGATTTTAGAGCTCGAAAAGTAGTGTGTAATCAAGCTAAAAATCACCGAATTCAGAACTCGGAGTCAACGGATATTCATAAAACCGTTTACGTAAAGAAACCACATTTCGCGGCTAACTAGGTTAAACGAGACAAACTAGCCACGAGTTCTTAAATCAAAATCAGAAATGCCAGGATCGTAGAGCTCGAAAAGTAGTGTGAAATCAAGCTAAAAATCACCGAATTCAGAACTCGGAGTCAACGGATATTCATAAAACCGTTTACGTAAAGAAACCATATTTCGCGGCTAAATAGGTGAAACGAGACCTACTAGCCACGAGTTCTGAAATCGAAATCCGAAAACCCAGGATTGTAGAGCTCGAAAAGTAGTGTGTAATCAAGCTAAAAATCACCGAATTCAGAACTCGGAGTCAACGGATATTCATAAAACCGTTTACGTAAAGAAACCACATTTCGCGGCTATATAGGTGAAACGAGACCTACTAGCCACAAGTTCTGAAATCAAAATCCGAAACGCCAAGATTGTAGAGCTCGAAAAGTAGTGTGAAATCATGCTAAAAATCACCGAATTCAGAACTCGGAGTCAACGGATATTCATAAAACCGTTTACGTAAAGAAACCACATTTCGCGGCTAACTAGGTGAAACGAGACCAACTAGCCACGAGTTCTGAAATCAAAATCCGAAACATCAGGCTCATAGAGCTCGAAAATTAGTGTGATATCAAGCTAAAAATCACCGAATTCAGAACTCGGAGTCAACCGATATTCATAAAACCGTTTACGTAAAGAAACCACATTTCGCGGCTAACTAGGTCAAACGAGACCAACTAGCCACGAGTTCTGAAATCAAAATCCGAAACTCCATAATCGTAGAGCTTGAAAAGTAGTGTGAAATCAAGCTAAAAATGACCGAATTCAGAACTCGGAGTCAACGGATATTCATAAAACCGTTTACGTAAAGAAACCACATTTCGCGGCTAACAAGGTGAAACGAGACCAACTAGCCACGAGTTCTGAAATCAAAATCCGAAACACCAGGATCGTAGAGCTCGAAAAGTAGTGTGAAATAAAGCAAAAAATCACCGAATTCAGAACTCGGAGTCAACGGATATTCATAAAACCGTTTACGTAAAGGTACCACATTTCGCGGCTAACTAGGTGAAACGAGACCTACTAGCCACGAGTTCTGAAATCAAAATCCGAAAACCCAGGATTGTAGAGCTCGAAAAGTAGTGTGTAATCAAGCTAAAAATCACCGAATTCAGAACTCGGAGTCAACGGATATTCATAAAACCGTTTACGTAAAGAAACCACATTTCGCGGCTATATAGGTGAAACGAGACCTACTAGCCACAAGTTCTGAAATCAAAATCCGAAACGCCAAGATTGTAGAGCTCGAAAAGTAGTGTGAAATCATGCTAAAAATCACCGAATTCAGAACTCGGAGTCAACGGATATTCATAAAACAGTTTACGTAAAGAAACCACATTTCGCGGCTAACTAGGTGAAACGAGACCTACTAGCCACGAGTTCTGAAATCAAAATGCAAAAACCCAGGATTGTAGAGCTCGAAAAGTAGTGTGAAATCAAGCTAAAAATCACCGAATTCAGAACTCGGAGTCAATGGATATTCATAAAACCGTTTACGTAAAGAAACCACATTTCGCGGCTAACTAGGTGAAACGAGACCTACTAGCCACGAGTTCTGAAATCGAAATCCGAAAACCCAGGATTGTAGAGCTCGAAAAGTAGTGTGTAATCAAGCTAAAAATCACCGAATTCAGAACTCGGAGTCAACGGATATTCATAAAACCGTTTACGTAAAGAAACCACATTTCGCGGCTAACTAGGTTAAACGAGACCAACTAGCCACGAGTTCTTAAATCAAAATCAGAAATGCCAGGATCGTAGAGCTCGAAAAGTAGTGTGAAATCAAGCTAAAAATCACCGAATTCAGAACTCGGAGTCAACGGATATTCATAAAACCGTTTACGTAAAGAAACCACATTTCGCGGCTAAATAGGTGAAACGAGACCTACTAGCCACGTGTTCTGAAATCGAAATCCGAAAACCCAGGATTGTAGAGCTCGAAAAGTAGTGTGTAATCAAGCTAAAAATCACCGAATTCAGAACTCGGAGTCAACGGATATTCATAAAACCGTTTACGTAAAGAAACCACATTTCGCGGCTATATAGGTGAAACGAGACCTACTAGCCACAAGTTCTGAAATCAAAATCCGAAACCCCAAGATTGTAGAGCTCGAAAAGTAGTGTGAAATCATGCTAAAAATCACCGAATTCAGAACTCGGAGTCAACGGATATTCATAAAACCGTTTACGTAAAGAAACCACATTTCGCGGCTAACTAGGTGAAACGAGACCAACTAGCCACGAGTTCGGAAATCAAAATCCGAAACATCAGGCTCGTAGAGCTCGAAAATTAGTGTGATATCAAGCTAAAAATCACCGAATTCAGAACTCGGAGTCAACGGATATTCATAAAACCGTTTACGTAAAGGTACCACATTTCGCGGCTAACTAGGTGAAACGAGACCTACTAGCCACGAGTTCTGAAATCAAAATCCGAAAACCCAGGATTGTAGAGCTCGAAAAGTAGTGTGAAATCAAGCTAAAAATCACCGAATTCAGAACCCGGAGTCAACGGATATTCATAAAACCGTTTACGTAAAGAAACCACATTTCGCGGCTAACTAGGTGAAACGAGACCTACTAGCCACGAGTTCTGAAATCGAAATCCGAAAACCCAGGATTGTAGAGCTCGAAAAGTAGTGTGAAATCAAGCTAAAAATCACCGAATTCAGAACTCGGAGTCAACGGATATTCATAAAACCGTTTACGTAAAGAAACCACATTTCGCGGCTAACTAGGTGAAACGAGACCAACTAGCCACGATTTCTGAAATCAAAATCCAGAATGCCAGGAACGTAGAGCTCGAAAAGTAGTGTGAAATCAAGCTAAAAATCACCGAATTCAGAACTCGGAGTCAACGGATATTCATAAAACCGTTTACGTAAAGAAACCACATTTCGCGGCTAACTAGGTGAAACGAGACCTACTAGCCACGAGTTCTGAAATCGAAATCTGAAAATCCAGGATTGTAGAGCTCGAAAAGTAGTGTGAAATAAAGCTAAAAATCACCGAATTCAGAACTCGGAGTCAACGGATATTCATAAAACAGTTTACGTAAAGAAACCACATTTCGCGGCTAACTAGGTGGAACGAGACCTACAAGCCACGAGTTCTGAAATCAAAATCCGAAACGCTAGAATTGTAGAGCTCGAAAAGTAGTGTGAAATCAAGCTAAAAATCACCGAATTCAGAACTCGGAGTCAACGGATATTCATAAAACCGTTTACGTAAAGAAACCACATTTCGCGGCTAACTAGGTGAAACGAGGCCTACTAGCCACGAGTTCTGAAATCGAAATCCGAAAACCCAGGATTGTAGAGCTCGAAAAGTAGTGTGAAATCAAGCTAAAAATCACCGAATTCAGAACTCGGAGTCAACGGATATTCATAAAACCGTTTACGTAAAGAAACCACATTTCGCGGCTAACTAGGTGAAATGAGACCTACTAGCCACGAGTTCTGAAATCAAAATGCAAAAATCCAAGATTGTAGAGCTCGAAAAGTAGTGTGAAATCAAGCTAAAAATCACCGAATTCAGAACTCGGAGTCAACGGATATTCATAAAACCGTTTACGTAAAGAAACCACATTTCGCGGCTAACTAGGTGAAACGAGACCTACTAGCCACGAGTTCTGAAATCGAAATCCGAAAACCCAGGATTGTAGAGCTCGAAAAGTAGTGTGTAATCAAGCTAAAAATCACCGAATTCAGAACTCGGAGTCAACGGATATTCATAAAACCGTTTACGTAAAGAAACCACATTTCGCGGCTAACTAGGTTAAACGAGACCAACTAGCCACGAGTTCTTAAATCAAAATCAGAAATGCCAGGATCGTAGAGCTCGAAAAGTAGTGTGAAATCAAGCTAAAAATCACCGAATTCAGAACTCGGAGTCAACGGATATTCATAAAACCGTTTACGTAAAGAAACCACATTTCGCGGCTAAATAGGTGAAACGAGACCTACTAGCCCCGAGTTCTGAAATCGAAATCCGAAAACCCAGGATTGTAGAGCTCGAAAAGTAGTGTGTAATCAAGCTAAAAATCACCTAATTCAGAACTCGGAGTCAACGGATATTCATAAAACCGTTTACGTAAAGAAACCACATTTCGCGGCTATATAGGTGAAACGAGACCTACTAGCCACAAGTTCTGAAATCAAAATCCGAAACGCCAAGATTGTAGAGCTCGAAAAGTAGTGTGAAATCATGCTAAAAATCACCGAATTCAGAACTCGGAGTCAACGGATATTCATAAAACCGTTTACGTAAAGAAACCACATTTCGCGGCTAACTAGGTGAAACGGGACCAACTAGCCACGAGTTCGGAAATCAAAATCCGAAACATCAGGCTCGTAGAGCTCGAAAATTAGTGTGATATCAAGCTAAAAATCACCGAATTCAGAACTCGGAGTCAACCGATATTCATAAAACCGTTTACGTAAAGGTACCACATTTCGCGGCTAACTAGGTGAAACGAGACCAACTAGCCACGAGTTCTGAAATCAAAATCCGAAACTCCATAATCGTAGAGCTTGAAAAGTAGTGTGAAATCAAGCTAAAAATTACCGAATTCAGAACTCGGAGTCAACGGATATTCATAAAACCGTTTACGTAAAGAAACCACATTTCGCGGCTAACAAGGTGAAACGAGACCAACTAGCCACGAGTTCTGAAATCAAAATCCGAAACACCAGGATCGTAGAGCTCGAAAAGTAGCGTGAAATAAAGCAAAAAATCACCGAATTCAGAACTCGGAGTCAAAGGATATTCATAAAACCGTTTACGTAAAGGTACCACATTTCGCGGCTAACTAGGTGAAACGAGACCTACTAGCCACGAGTTCTGAAATCAAAATCCGAAAACCCAGGATTGTAGAGCTCGAAAAGTAGTGTGAAATCAAGCTAAAAATCACCGAATTCAGAACCCGGAGTCAACGGATATTCATAAAACCGTTTACGTAAAGAAACCACATTTTGCGGCTAACTAGGTGAAACGAGACCTACTAGCCACGAGTTCTGAAATCAAAATCCGAAAACCCAGGATTCTAGAGCTCGAAAAGTAGTGTGAAATCAAGCTAAAAATCACCGAATTCAGAACTCGGAGTCAACGGATATTCATAAAACCGTTTACGTAAAGAAACCACATTTCGCGGCTAACTAGGTGAAACGAGACCAACTAGCCACGAGTTCTGAAATCAAAATCCAGAATGCCAGGAACGTAGAGCTCGAAAAGTAGTGTGAAATCTAGCTAAAAATCACCGAATTCAGAACTCGGAGTCAACGGATATTCATAAAACCGTTTACGTAAAGAAACCACATTTCGCGGCTAACTAGGTGAAACGAGACCTACTAGCCACGAGTTCTGAAATCGAAATCTGAAAATCCAGGATTGTAGAGCTCGAAAAGTAGTGTGAAATCAAGCTAAAAATCACCGAATTCAGAACTCGGAGTCAACGGATATTCATAAAACCGTTTACGTAAAGAAACCACATTTCGCGGCTAACTAGGTGGAACGAGACCTACAAGCCACGAGTTCTGAAATCAAAATCCGAAACGCTAGAATTGTAGAGCTCGAAAAGTAGTGTGAAATCAAGCTAAAAATCACCGAATTCAGAACTCGGAGTCAACGGATATTCATAAAACCGTTTACGTAAAGAAACCACATTTCGCGGCTAACTAGGTGAAACGAGGCCTACTAGCCACGAGTTCTGAAATCGAAATCCGAAAACCCAGGATTGTAGAGCTCGAAAAGTAGTGTGAAATCAAGCTAAAAATCACCGAATTCAGAACTCGGAGTCAACGGATATTCATAAAACCGTTTACGT
Source organism: Euonymus europaeus (assembly GCA_963580455.1). Classification (NCBI taxonomy): domain Eukaryota; kingdom Viridiplantae; phylum Streptophyta; class Magnoliopsida; order Celastrales; family Celastraceae; genus Euonymus; species Euonymus europaeus. The sequence continues at coordinate 609,630 of OY756972.1, forward strand.
AAAGAAACCACATTTCGCGGCTAACTAGGTGAAATGAGACCTACTAGCCACGAGTTCTGAAATCAAAATGCAAAAACCCAAGATTGTAGAGCTCAAAAAGTAGTGTGAAATCAAGCTAAAAATCACCGAATTCAGAACTCGGAGTCAACGGATATTCATAAAACCGTTTACGTAAAGAAACCACATTTCGCGGCTAACTAGGTGAAACGAGACCTACTAGCCACGAGTTCTGAAATCGAAATCCGAAAACCCAGGATTGTAGAGCTCGAAAAGTAGTGTGTAATCAAGCTAAAAATCACCGAATTCAGAACTCGGAGTCAACGGATATTCATAAAACCGTTTACGTAAAGAAACCACATTTCGCGGCTAACTAGGTTAAACGAGACCAACTAGCCACGAGTTCTTAAATCAAAATCAGAAATGCCAGGATCGTAGAGCTCGAAAAGTAGTGTGAAATCAAGCTAAAAATCACCGAATTCAGAACTCGGAGTCAACGGATATTCATAAAACCGTTTACGTAAAGAAACCACATTTCGCGGCTAAATAGGTGAAACGAGACCTACTAGCCACGAGTTCTGAAATCGAAATCCGAAAACCCAGGATTGTAGAGCTCGAAAAGTAGTGTGTAATCAAGCTAAAAATCACCTAATTCAGAACTCGGAGTCAACGGATATTCATAAAACCGTTTACGTAAAGAAACCACATTTCGCGGCTATATAGGTGAAACGAGACCTACTAGCCACAAGTTCTGAAATCAAAATCCGAAACGCCAAGATTGTAGAGCTCGAAAAGTAGTGTGAAATCATGCTAAAAATCACCGAATTCAGAACTCGGAGTCAACGGATATTCATAAAACCGTTTACGTAAAGAAACCACATTTCGCGGCTAACTAGGTGAAACGGGACCAACTAGCCACGAGTTCGGAAATCAAAATCCGAAACATCAGGCTCGTAGAGCTCGAAAATTAGTGTGATATCAAGCTAAAAATCACCGAATTCAGAACTCGGAGTCAACCGATATTCATAAAACCGTTTACGTAAAGGTACCACATTTCGCGGCTAACTAGGTGAAACGAGACCAACTAGCCACGAGTTCTGAAATCAAAATCCGAAACTCCATAATCGTAGAGCTTGAAAAGTAGTGTGAAATCAAGCTAAAAATTACCGAATTCAGAACTCGGAGTCAACGGATATTCATAAAACCGTTTACGTAAAGAAACCACATTTCGCGGCTAACAAGGTGAAACGAGACCAACTAGCCACGAGTTCTGAAATCAAAATCCGAAACACCAGGATCGTAGAGCTCGAAAAGTAGCGTGAAATAAAGCAAAAAATCACCGAATTCAGAACTCGGAGTCAAAGGATATTCATAAAACCGTTTACGTAAAGGTACCACATTTCGCGGCTAACTAGGTGAAACGAGACCTACTAGCCACGAGTTCTGAAATCAAAATCCGAAAACCCAGGATTGTAGAGCTCGAAAAGTAGTGTGAAATCAAGCTAAAAATCACCGAATTCAGAACCCGGAGTCAACGGATATTCATAAAACCGTTTACGTAAAGAAACCACATTTTGCGGCTAACTAGGTGAAACGAGACCTACTAGCCACGAGTTCTGAAATCAAAATCCGAAAACCCAGGATTCTAGAGCTCGAAAAGTAGTGTGAAATCAAGCTAAAAATCACCGAATTCAGAACTCGGAGTCAACGGATATTCATAAAACCGTTTACGTAAAGAAACCACATTTCGCGGCTAACTAGGTGAAACGAGACCAACTAGCCACGAGTTCTGAAATCAAAATCCAGAATGCCAGGAACGTAGAGCTCGAAAAGTAGTGTGAAATCTAGCTAAAAATCACCGAATTCAGAACTCGGAGTCAACGGATATTCATAAAACCGTTTACGTAAAGAAACCACATTTCGCGGCTAACTAGGTGAAACGAGACCTACTAGCCACGAGTTCTGAAATCGAAATCTGAAAATCCAGGATTGTAGAGCTCGAAAAGTAGTGTGAAATCAAGCTAAAAATCACCGAATTCAGAACTCGGAGTCAACGGATATTCATAAAACCGTTTACGTAAAGAAACCACATTTCGCGGCTAACTAGGTGGAACGAGACCTACAAGCCACGAGTTCTGAAATCAAAATCCGAAACGCTAGGATTGTAGAGCTCAAAAATTATTGTGAAATCAAGCTAAAAATCACCGAATTCAGAACTCGGAGTCAACGGATATTCATAAAACCGTTTACGTAAAGAAACCACATTTCGCGGCTAACTAGGTGAAACGAGGCCTACTAGCCACGAGTTCTGAAATCGAAATCTGAAAATCCAGGATTGTAGAGCTCGAAAAGTAGTGTGAAATCAAGCTAAAAATCACCGAATTCAGAACTCGGAGTCAACGGATATTCATAAAACCGTTTACGTAAAGAAACCACATTTCGCGGCTAACTAGGTGAAACGAGACCTACTAGCCACGAGTTCTGAAATCGAAATCCGAAAACCCAGGATTGTAGAGCTCGAAAAGTAGTGTGTAATCAAGCTAAAAATCACCGAATTCAGAACTCGGAGTCAACGGATATTCATAAAACCGTTTACGTAAAGAAACCACATTTCGCGGCTAACTAGGTTAAACGAGACCAACTAGCCACCAGTTCTTAAATCAAAATCAGAAATGCCAGGATCGTAGAGCTCGATAAGTAGTGTGAAATCAAGCTAAAAATCACCGAATTCAGAACTCGGAGTCAACGGATATTCATAAAACCGTTTACGTAAAGAAACCACATTTCGCGGCTAACTAGGTGAAACGAGACCTACTAGCCACGAGTTCTGAAATCGAAATCCGAAAACCCAGGATTGTAGAGCTCGAAAAGTAGTGTGTAATCAAGCTAAAAATCACCGAATTCAGAACTCGGAGTCAACGGATATTCATAAAACCGTTTACGTAAAGAAACCACATTTCGCGGCTAACTAGGTTAAACGAGACCAACTAGCCACCAGTTCTTAAATCAAAATCAGAAATGCCAGGATCGTAGAGCTCGAAAAGTAGTGTGAAATCAAGCTAAAAATCACCGAATTCAGAACTCGGAGTCAACGGATATTCATAAAACCGTTTACGTAAAGAAACCACATTTCGCGGCTAAATAGGTGAAACGAGACCTACTAGCCACGAGTTCTGAAATCGAAATCCGAAAACCCAGGATTGTAGAGCTCGAAAAGTAGTGTGTAATCAAGCTAAAAATCACCGAATTCAGAACTCGGAGTCAACGGATATTCATAAAACCGTTTACGTAAAGAAACCACATTTCGCGGCTAACTAGGTGAAACGAGACCTACTAGCCACGAGTTCTGAAATCAAAATCCGAAATGATAGGATAGTAGAGCTCGAAAATTAGTGTGAAATCAAGCTAAAAATCACCGAATTCAGAACTCGGAGTCAACGGATATTCATAAAACCGTTTACGTAAAGAAACCACATTTCGCGGCTAACTAGGTGAAACGAGACCAACTAGCCACGAGTTCTGAAATCAAAATCCAAAATGCCAGGATCGTAGAGCTCGAAAAGTAGTGTGAAATCAAGCTAAAAATCACCGAATTCAGAACTCGGAGTCAACGGATATTCATAAAACCGTTTACGTAAAGAAACCACATTTCGCGGCTAACTTGGTGAAACGAGACCAACTAGCCACGAGTTCTGAAATCAAAATCCGAATCACCAGGATCGTAGAGCTCGAAAAGTAGTGTGAAATCAAGCGAAAAATCACTGAATTCAGAACTCGGAGTCAACGGTTATTCATAAAACCGTTTACGTAAAGAAACCACATTTCGCAGCTAACTAGGTGAAACGAGACCTACTAGCCACGAGTTCTGAAATCAAAATACGAAATGCCAGGATTGTAGAGCGTAATCAAGCTAAAAATCACCGAATTCAGAACTCGGAGTCAACGGATATTCATGAAACCGTTTACGTAAAGAAACCACATTTCGCGGCTAACTAGGTGAAATGAGACCAACTAGCCACGAGCTCTGAAATCAAAATCCGAAACTCCAGGATCGTACAGCTCGAAAAGTACTGTGAAATCAAGCTAAAAATCACCGAATTCAGAACTCGGAGTCAACGGATATTCATAAAATCGTTTACGTAAAGAAACCACATTTCGCGGCTATATAGGTGAAACGACACCTACTAGCCACGAGTTCTGAAATCAAAATACGAAATGCGAGGATTGTAGAGCTCGAAAAGTAGTGTGAAATCAAGCTAAAAATCACCGAATTCAGAACTCGGAGTCAACGGATATTCATAAAACCGTTTACGTAAAGAAACCATATTTCGCGGCTAACTAGGTGAAACGAGACCAACTAGCCACGAGTTCTGAAACCAAAATCCGAAACTCCAGGATCATAGATCTCGAAAATTAGAGTGAAATCAAGCTAAAAATCACCGAATTCAGAACTCGGAGTCAACGGATATTCATAAAACCGTTTACGTAAAGAAACCACATTTCGCGGCTAACTAGGTGAAACGAGACCAACTAGCCACGAGTTCAGAAATCAAAATCCGAAACTCCAGGATGGTAGAGCTCAAAAAGTAGTGTGAAATCAAGCTAAAAATCAACGAATTCAGAACTCGGAGTCAACGGATATTCATAAAACTGTTTACGTAAAGGAACCACATTTCGCGGCTAACTAGGTGAAACGAGACCTACTAGCCACGAGTTCTGAAATCAAAATCCGAAACGCCAGGATCGTAGAGCTCGAAAAGTAGTGTGAAATCAAGCTAAAAATCACCGAATTCAGAACTCGGAGTCGGATATTCATAAAACCGTTTACGTAAAGAAACCACATTTCGCGGCTAACTAGGTGAAACGAGACCTACTAGCCACGAGTTCTGAAATCAAAATCCGAAACGCTAGGATAGTAGAGCTCGAAAATTAGTGTGAAATCAAGCTAAAAATCACCGAATTCAGAACTCGGAGTCAACGGATATTCATAAAACCGTTTACGTAAAGAAACCACATTTCGCGGCTAACTAGGTGAAACGAGACCTACTGGCCACGAGTTCTGAAATCAAAATCCGAAACGTTATGATAGTAGAGCTCGAAAATTAGTGTGAAATCAAGCTAAAAATCACCGAATTCAGAACTCGGAGTCAATGGATATTCATAAAACCGTTTACGTAAAGAAACCACATTTCGCGGCTAACTAGGTGAAACGAGACCAACTAGCCACGAGTTCTGAAATCAAAATCCGAAATGCCAGGATTGTAGAGCTCGAAAAGTAGTGTGAAATCAAGCGAAAAATCGCCGAATTCAGAACTCGGAGTCAACGGATATTCATAAAACCGTAAGTAAAGAAACCACATTTCGCGGCTAACTAGGTGAAACGAGACCTACTAGCCACGAGTTCTGAAATCAAAATCCGAAACCCCAGGATTGTAGAGCTCAAAAAGTAGTGTGAAATCAAGAAAAAAATCACCGAATTCAGAACTCGGAGTCAATGGATATTCATAAAACCGTTTACGTAAAGAAACCACATTTCGCGGCTAACTAGGTGAAACGAGACCTACTAGCACGAGTTCTGAAATCAAAATCCGAAACGCCAGGATCGTAGAGCTCGAAAAGTAGTGTGAAATCAAGCAAAAAATCACCGAATTCAGAACTCGGAGTCAACGGATATTCATAAAACCGTTTACGTAAAGAAACCACATTTCGCGGCTAACTAGGTGAAACGAGACCTACTAGCCACGAGTTCTGAAATCAAAATCCGAAATGCCAGGATCGTAGAGCTCGAAAATTAGTGTGAAATCAAGCTAAAAATCACCGAATTCAGAACTCGGAGTCAACGGATATTCATAAAACCGTTTACGTAAAGAAACCACATTTCGCGGCTAACTAGGTGAAGCGAGACCAACTAGCCACGAGTTCTGAAATCAAAATCTGAAACACCAGGATTGTAGAGCTCAAAAAGAAGTGTGAAATCAAGCTAAAAATAACCGAATTCAGAACTCGGAGTCAACGGATATTCATAAAACCGTTTACGTAAAGAAACCACATTTCGCGGCTAACTAGGTGAAACGAGACCAACTAGCCACGAGTTCTGAAATCAAAATCCGAATCACCAGGATCGTAGAGCTCGAAAAGTAGAGTGAAATCAAGCGAAAAATAACCGAATTCAGAACTCGGAGTCAACGGATATTCATAAAACCGTTTACGTAAAGAAACCACATTTCGCGGCTAACTAGGTGAAACGAGACCTACTAGCCACGAGTTCTGAAATCAAAATCCGAAGCACTAGGATTGTAGAGCTCGAAATGTAGTGTGTAATCAAGCTAAAAATCACCGAATTCAGAACTCGGAGTCAACGGATATTCATAAAACCGTTTACGTAAAGAAACCACTTTTCGCGGCTAACTAGGTGAAACGATACCAACTAGCCACGAGTTCTGAAATCAAAATCCAAAATGCCAGGATCGTAGAGCTCGAAAAGTAGTATGAAATCAAGCTAAAAATCACCGAATTCAGAACTCGGAGTCAACGGATATTCATAAAACCGTTTACGTAAAGAAACCACATTTCGCGGCTAAATAGGTGAAACGAGACCAACTAGCCACGAGTTCTGAAATCGAAATCCGAAAACCCAGGATTGTAGAGCTAAAAAAGAAGTGTGAAATCAAGCTAAAAATCACCGAATTCAGAACTCGGAGTCAATGGATATTCATAAAACCGTTTACGTAAAGAAAACACATTTCGCGGCTAACTAGGTGAAACGAGACCAACAAGCCACGAGTTCTGAAATCAAAATCCGAAACACCAGGATCGTAGAGCTCGAAAAGTAGCGTGAAATCAAGCGAAAAATAACCGAATTCAGAACTCGGAGTCAACCGATATTCATAAAACTGTTTACGTAAAGAAACCACATTTCGCGGCTAACTAGGTGAAACGAGACCTACTAGCCACGAATTCTGAAATCAAAATCGGAAAGACCAGGATTGTAGAGCTCAAAAAGAAGTGTGAAATCAATCTAAAAATCACCGAATTCAGAACTCGGAGTCAACGGATATTCATAAAACCGTTTACGTAAAGAAACCACATTTCGCGGCTAACTAGGTGAAACGAGACCAACTAGCCACGAGTTCTGAAATCAAAATCCGAAATGCCAGGATCATAGAGCTCGAAAAGTAGTGTGAAATCAAGCTAAAAATCATCGAATTCAGATCTCGGAGTCAACAGATATTCATAAAACCGTTTACGTAAAGAAACCACATTTCGCGGCTAACTAGGTGAAACGAGACCAACTAGCCACGAGTTCTGAAATCAAAATCCGAAACTCCAGGATCGTAGAGCTCAAAAATTAGTGTGAAATCAAGCAAAAAATCACCGAATTCAGAACTCGGAGTCAACAGATATTCATAAAACAGTTTACGTAAAGAAACCACATTTCGCGGCTAACTACGTGAAACGAGACCTACTAGCCACGAATTCTGAAATCAAAATCGGAAAGACCAGGATTGTAGAGCTCAAAAAGAAGTGTGAAATCAATCTAAAAATCACCGAATTCAGAACTCGGAGTCAACGGATATTCATAAAACCGTTTACGTAAAGAAACCACATTTCGCGGCTAACTAGGTGAAACGAGACCTACTAGCCACGAATTCTGAAATCAAAATCGGAAAGACCAGGATTGTAGAGCTCAAAAAGAAGTGTGAAATCAATCTAAAAATCACCGAATTCAGAACTCGGAGTCAACGGATATTCATAAAACCGTTTACGTAAAGAAACCACATTTCGCGGCTAACTAGGTGAAACGAGACCAACTAGCCACGAGTTCTGAAATCAAAATCCGAAACTCCAGGATCGTAGAGCTCAAAAATTAGTGTGAAATCAAGCAAAAAATCACCGAATTCAGAACTCGGAGTCAACAGATATTCATAAAACAGTTTACGTAAAGAAACCACATTTCGCGGCTAACTACGTGAAACGAGACCAACTAGCCACGAGTTTTGAAATCAAAATCCGAAACTCCAGGATCGTAGAGCTCAAAAAGTAGTGTGAAATCAAGCTAAAAATCACCAAATTCAGAACTCGGAGTCAACGGATATTCATAAAACCGTTTACGTAAAGAAACCACATTTCGCGGTTAACTAGGTGAAACGAGACCAACTAGCCACGATTTCTGAAATCAAAATCCGAAACTCCAGGATCGTACAGCTCGAAAATTAATGTGAAATCAAGCTAAAAATCACCGAATTCAGAACTCGGAGTCAACGGATATTCATAAAATCGTTTACGTAAAGAAACCACATTTCGCGGCTATATAGGTGGAACGACACCTACTAGCCACGAGTTCTGAAATCAAAATACGAAATGCCAGGATTGTAGAGCTTGAAAAGTAGTGTGAAATAAAGCTAAAAATCACCGAATTCAGAACTCGGAGTCAACGGATATTCATAAAACCGTTTACGTAAAGAAACCATATTTCGCGGCTAACTAGGTGAAACGAGACCAACTAGCCACGAGTTCTAAAACCAAAATCCGAAACGCCAGGATCATAGAGCTCGAAAATTAGTGTGAAATCAAGCTAAAAATCACCGAATTCAGATCTCGGAGTCAACGGATATTCATAAAACCGTTTACGTAAAGAAACCACATTTCGCGGCTAACTAGGTGAAACGAGACCAACTAGCCACGAGTTCAGAAATCAAAATCTGAAACGCCAGGATCGTAGAGCTCGAAAAGTAGTATGAAATCAAGCTAAAAATCACCGAATTCAGAACTCGGAGTAGACGGATATTCATAAAACTGTTTACGTAAAAAAACCACATTTCGCGGCTAACTAGGTGAAACGAGACCAACTAGCCACGTGTTCTGAAATCAAAATCCGAAACTCCAGGATGGTAGAGCTCAAAAAGTAGTGTGAAATCAAGCTAAAAATCAACGAATTCAGAACTCGGAGTCAACGGATATTTATAAAACTGTTTAGGTAAAAAAACCACATTTCGCGGCTAACTAGGTGAAACGAGACCTAATAGCCACGAGTTTTGAAATCAAAATCTGAGATGCCAGGATCGTAGAGCTCGAAAAGTAGTGTGAAATCAAGCTAAAAATCACCGAATTCAGAACTCGGAGTCAACGGATATTCATAAAACTGTTTACGTAAAGAAACCACATTTCGCGGCTAACTAGGTGAAACGAGACCAACTAGCCACGAGTTCTGAAATCAAAATCCGAAACGCCAGGATCGTAGAGCTCGAAAAGTAGTGTGAAATCAAGCGAAAAATCACTTAATTCAGAACTCGGAGTCAACGGTTATTCATAAAACCGTTTACGTAAAGAAACCACATTTCGCGGCTAACTAGGTGAAACGAGACCAACTAGCCACGAGTTCTGAAATCAAAATCTGAAACACCAGGATTGTAGAGCTCAAAAAGAAGTGTGAAATCAAGCTAAAAATAACCGAATTCAGAACTCGGAGTCAACGGATATTCATAAAACGGTTTACGTAAAGAAACCACATTTCGTGGCTAACTAGGTGAAACGAGACCAACTAGCCACGAGTTCTGAAATCAAAATCCGAATCACCAGGATCGTAGAGCTCGAAAAGTAGTGTGAAATCAAGCGAAAAATCACCGAATTCAGAACTCGGAGTCAACGGATATTCATAAAACCGTTTACGTAAAGAAACCACATTTCGCGGCTAACTAGGTGAAACGAGACCAACTAGCCACGAGTTCTGAAATCAAAATCCGAAGCTCCAGGATCGTAGAGCTCGAAAAGTAGTGTGAAATCAAGCTAAAAATCACCGAATTCAGAACTCGGAGTCAACGGATATTCATAAAACCGTTTACGTAAAGAAACCACATTTCGCGGCTATATAGGTGAAACGAGACAAACTAGCCATGAGTTCTGAAATCAAAATCCGAAACTCCAGGATCGTAGAGCTAAAAAAGAAGTGTGAAATCAAGCTAAAAATCACCGAATTCAGAACTCGGAGTCAACGGAAATTCATAAAACCGTTTACGTAAAGAAAACACATTTCGCGGCTAACTAGGTGAAACGAGACCAACTAGCCACGAGTTCTGAAATCAAAATCCGAAACACCAGGATCGTAGAGCTCGAAAAGTAGTGTGAAATCTAGCGAAAAATAACCGAATTCAGAACTCGGAGTCAACAGATATTCATAAAACCGTTTACGTAAAGAAACCACATTTCGCGGCTAACTAGGTGAAACAAGACCTACTAGCCACGAATTCTGAAATCAAAATCCGAAAGACCAGGATTGTAGAGCTCAAAAAGAAGTGTGAAATCAAGCTAAAAATCACCGAATTCAGAACTCGGAGTCAACGGATATTCATAAAACCGCTTACGTAAAGAAACCACATTTCGCGGCTAACTAGGTGAAACGAGACCAACTAGCCACGAGTTCTGAAATCAAAATCCGAAACGCCAGGATCGTAGAGCTCGAAAAGTAGTGTGAAATCAAGCTAAAAATCACCGAATTCAGAACTCGGAGTCAACGGATATTCATAAAACCGTTTACGTAAAGAAACCACATTTCGCGGCTAACTAGGTGAAACGAGACCTACTAGCGACGAGTTCTGAAATCAAAATCCGAAACGCTAGGATAGTAGAGCTCGAAAATTAGTGTGAAATCAAGCTAAAAATCACCGAATTCAGAACTCGGAGTCAATGGATATTCATAAAACCGTTTACGTAAAGAAACCACATTTCGCGGCTAACTAGGTGAAACGAGACCAACTAGCCACGAGTTCTGAAATCAAAATCTGAAACACCAGGATTGTAGAACTCAAAAAGAAGTGTGAAATCAAGCTAAAAATAACCGAATTCAGAACTCGGAGTCAACAGATATTCATAAAACCGTTTACGTAAAGAAACCACATTTCGCGGCTAACTAGGTGAAACGAGACCAACTAGCCACGAGTTCTGAAATCAAAATCCGAATCACCAGGATCGTAGAGCTCAAAAAGTAGTGTGAAATCAAGCTAAAAATCACCGAATTCAGAACTCGGAGTAGACGGATATTCATAAAACTGTTTACGTAAAAAAACCACATTTCGCGGCTAACTAGGTGAAACGAGACCAACTAGCCACGTGTTCTGAAATCAAAATCCGAAACTCCAGGATGGTAGAGCTCAAAAAGTAGTGTGAAATCAAGCTAAAAATCAACGAATTCAGAACTCGGAGTCAACGGATATTTATAAAACTGTTTAGGTAAAAAAACCACATTTCGCGGCTAACTAGGTGAAACGAGACCTAATAGCCACGAGTTTTGAAATCAAAATCTGAGATGCCAGGATCGTAGAGCTCGAAAAGTAGTGTGAAATCAAGCTAAAAATCACCGAATTCAGAACTCGGAGTCAACGGATATTCATAAAACTGTTTACGTAAAGAAACCACATTTCGCGGCTAACTAGGTGAAACGAGACCAACTAGCCACGAGTTCTGAAATCAAAATCCGAAACGCCAGGATCGTAGAGCTCGAAAAGTAGTGTGAAATCAAGCGAAAAATCACTTAATTCAGAACTCGGAGTCAACGGTTATTCATAAAACCGTTTACGTAAAGAAACCACATTTCGCGGCTAACTAGGTGAAACGAGACCAACTAGCCACGAGTTCTGAAATCAAAATCTGAAACACCAGGATTGTAGAGCTCAAAAAGAAGTGTGAAATCAAGCTAAAAATAACCGAATTCAGAACTCGGAGTCAACGGATATTCATAAAACGGTTTACGTAAAGAAACCACATTTCGTGGCTAACTAGGTGAAACGAGACCAACTAGCCACGAGTTCTGAAATCAAAATCCGAATCACCAGGATCGTAGAGCTCGAAAAGTAGTGTGAAATCAAGCGAAAAATCACCGAATTCAGAACTCGGAGTCAACGGATATTCATAAAACCGTTTACGTAAAGAAACCACATTTCGCGGCTAACTAGGTGAAACGAGACCAACTAGCCACGAGTTCTGAAATCAAAATCCGAAGCTCCAGGATCGTAGAGCTCGAAAAGTAGTGTGAAATCAAGCTAAAAATCACCGAATTCAGAACTCGGAGTCAACGGATATTCATAAAACCGTTTACGTAAAGAAACCACATTTCGCGGCTATATAGGTGAAACGAGACGAACTAGCCATGAGTTCTGAAATCAAAATCCGAAACTCCAGGATCGTAGAGCTAAAAAAGAAGTGTGAAATCAAGCTAAAAATCACCGAATTCAGAACTCGGAGTCAACGGAAATTCATAAAACCGTTTACGTAAAGAAAACACATTTCGCGGCTAACTAGGTGAAACGAGACCAACTAGCCACGAGTTCTGAAATCAAAATCCGAAACACCAGGATCGTAGAGCTCGAAGAGTAGTGTGAAATCTAGCGAAAAATAACCGAATTCAGAACTCGGAGTCAACAGATATTCATAAAACCGTTTACGTAAAGAAACCACATTTCGCGGCTAACTAGGTGAAACAAGACCTACTAGCCACGAATTCTGAAATCAAAATCCGAAAGACCAGGATTGTAGAGCTCAAAAAGAAGTGTGAAATCAAGCTAAAAATCACCGAATTCAGAACTCGGAGTCAACGGATATTCATAAAACCGCTTACGTAAAGAAACCACATTTCGCGGCTAACTAGGTGAAACGAGACCAACTAGCCACGAGTTCTGAAATCAAAATCCGAAACGCCAGGATCGTAGAGCTCGAAAAGTAGTGTGAAATCAAGCTAAAAATCACCGAATTCAGAACTCGGAGTCAACGGATATTCATAAAACCGTTTACGTAAAGAAACCACATTTCGCGGCTAACTAGGTGAAACGAGACCTACTAGCGACGAGTTCTGAAATCAAAATCCGAAACGCTAGGATAGTAGAGCTCGAAAATTAGTGTGAAATCAAGCTAAAAATCACCGAATTCAGAACTCGGAGTCAATGGATATTCATAAAACCGTTTACGTAAAGAAACCACATTTCGCGGCTAACTAGGTGAAACGAGACCAACTAGCCACGAGTTCTGAAATCAAAATCTGAAACACCAGGATTGTAGAGCTCAAAAAGAAGTGTGAAATCAAGCTAAAAATAACCGAATTCAGAACTCGGAGTCAACAGATATTCATAAAACCGTTTACGTAAAGAAACCACATTTCGCGGCTAACTAGGTGAAACGAGACCAACTAGCCACGAGTTCTGAAATCAAAATCCGAATCACCAGGATCGTAGAGCTCAAAAAGTAGTGTGAAATCAAGCGAAAAATCACCGAATTCAGAACTCGGAGTCAATGGATATTCATAAAACCGTTTACGTAAAGAAACCATATTTCGCGGCTAACTAGGTGAAACGAGACCTACTAGCCACGAGTTCTGAAATCAAAATCCGAAGCACTAGGATTGTAGAGCTCGAAATGTAGTGTGTAATCAACCTAAAAATCACCGAATTCAGAACTCGGAGTCAACGGATATTCATAAAACCGTTTACGTAAAGAAACCACATTTCGCGGCTAACTAGGTGAAACGAGACCAACTAGCCACGAGTTCTGAAATCAAAATCTGAAACACCAGGATTGTTGAGCTAAAAAAGAAGTGTGAAATCAAGCTAAAAATCACCGAATTCAGAACTTGGAGTCAATGGATATTCATAAAACCGTTTACGTAAAGAAAACACATTTCGCGGCTAACTAGGTGAAACGAGACCAACTAGCCACGAGTTCTGAAATCAAAATCCGAAACACCAGGATCGTAGAGCTCGAAAAGTAGTGTGAAATCAAGCGAAAAATAACCGAATTCAGAACTCGGAGTCAACAGATATTCATAAAACCGTTTACGTAAAGAAACCACATTTCGCGGCTAACTAGGTGAAACAAGACCTACTAGCCACGAATTCTGAAATCAAAATCCGAAAGACCAGGATTGTAGAGCTCAAAAAGAAGTGTGAAATCAAGCTAAAAATCACCGAATTCAGAACTCGGAGTCCACGGATATTCATAAAACCGTTTACGTAAAGAAACCACATTTCGCGGCTAACTAGGTGAAACGAGACCAACTAGCCACGAGTTTTGAAATAAAATTCCGAAACTCCAGGATCGTAGAGCTTGAAAAGTACTATGTAATCAAGCAAAAAATCACCGAATTCAGAACTCGGAGTCAACGGATATTCATAAAACCGTTTACGTAAAAAAACCACATTTCGCGGCTAACTAGGTTAAACGAGACCTACTAGCCACGAGTTCTGAAATCAAAATACGAAATGCCAGGATTGTAGAGCGTAATCAAGCTAAAAATCACCGAATTCAGAACTCGGAGTCAACGGATATTCATGAAACCGTTTACGTAAAGAAACCACATTTCGCGGCTAACTAGGTGAAACGAGACCAACTAGCCACGAGTTCTGAAATCAAAATCCGAAACTCCAGGATCGTACAGCTCGAAAAGTACTGTGAAATCAAGTTAAAAATCAACGAATTCAGAACTCAGAGTGAACGGATATTCATAAAATCGTTTACGTAAAGAAACCACATTTCGCGGCTATATAGGTGAAGCGAGACCTACTAGCCACGAGTTCTGAAATAAAAATACGAAATGCCAGGATTGTAGAGCACGAAAAGTAGTGTGAAATCAAGCTAAAAATCACCGAATTCAGAACTCGGAGTCAACGGATATTCATAAAACCGTTTACGTAAAGAAACCACATTTCGCGGCTAACTAGGTGAAACGAGACCAACTAGCCACGAGTTCTGAAATCAAAATCCGAAACACCAGGATCGTAGAGCTCGAAAAGTAGTGTGAAATCAAGCAAAAAATGACCGAATTCAGAACTCGGAGTCAACGGATATTCATAAAACCGTTTACGTAAAGAAACCAAATTTCGCGGCTAACTAGGTGAAACGAGACCTACTAGCCACGAGTTCTGAAATCAAAATCCGAAGCACTACGATTGTAGAGCTCGAAAGGTAGTGTGTAATCAAGCTAAAAATCAACGAATTCAGAACTCGGAGTCAACGGATATTCATAAAACCGTTTACATAAAGAAACCACATTTCGCGGCTAACTAGGTGAAACGATACCAACTAGCCACGAGTTCTGAAATCAAAATCCGAAGCTCCAGGATCGTAGAGCTCGAAAAGTAGTGTGAAATCAAGCTAAAAATCAACGAATTCAGAACTCGGAGTCAACGGATATTCATAAAACCGTTTACGTAAAGAAAGCACATTTCGCGGCTATATAGGTGAAACGAGACGAACTAGCCATGAGTTCTGAAATCAAAATCCGAAACTCCAGGATCGTAGAGCTCAAAAATTAGTGTGAAATCAAGCTAAAAATCACCGA
The DNA here is from genome assembly GCA_963580455.1 of Euonymus europaeus. NCBI lineage: Eukaryota > Viridiplantae > Streptophyta > Magnoliopsida > Celastrales > Celastraceae > Euonymus > Euonymus europaeus. Next base: position 624,949 of record OY756972.1, read on the forward strand.
ATTCAGAACTCGGAGTCAACGGATATTCACAAAACCGTTTACGTAAAGAAACCACATTTCGCGGCTAACTAGGTGAAACGAGACCAACTAGCCACGAGTTCGGAAATCAAAATCCGGAACACCAGGATTGTAGAGCTCGAAAAGTAGTGTGAAATCAAGCTAAAAATCACCGAATTCAGAACTCGGAGTCAACGGATATTCATAAAACCGTTTACGTAAAGAAACCACATTTCACGGCTAACTAGGTGAAACGAGACCAACTAGCCACGAGTTCTGAAATAATAATCCGAAACGCCAGGATCGTAGAGCTCGAAAAGTACTGTGTAATCAAGCAAAAAATCACCGAATTCAGAACTCGGAGTCAACGGATATTCATAAAACCGTTTACGTAAAGAAACCACATTTCGCGGTTAACTAGGTGAAACGAGACCAACTAGCCACGAGTTCTGAAATCAAAATCCGAAACGCCAGGATCGTAGAGCTCGAAAAGTAGTGTGAAATCAAGCTAAAAATCACCGAATTCAGAACTCGGAGTCAACATATATTCATAAAACCGTTTACGTAAAGAAACCACATTTCGCGGCTAACTAGGTGAAACGAGATCAACTAGCCACGAGTTCTGAAATAAAAATCCGAAATGCCAGGATCGTAGAGCTCGAAAAGTACTGTGTAATCAAGCAAAAAATCACCGAATTCAGATATCGGAGTCAATGGATATTCATAAAACCGTTTACGTAAAAAAACCACATTTCGCGGCTAACTAGGTGAAACGAGACCTACTAGCCACGAGTTTTGAAATCAAAATACGAAATGCCAGGATTGTAGAGCGTAATCAAGCTAAAAATCACCGAATTCAGAACTCGGAGTCAACGGATATTCATAAAACCGTTTACGTAAAGAAACCACATTTCGCGGCTAACTAGGTGAAACGAGACCAACTAGCCACGAGTTCTGAAATCAAAATCCGAAACACCAGGATCGTAGAGCTCGAAAAGTAGTGTGAAATCAAGGGAAAAATGACCGAATTCAGAACTCGGAGTCAACGGATATTCATAAAACCGTTTACGTAAAGAAACCACATTTCGCGGCTAACTAGGTGAAACGAGACCTACTAGCCACGAGTTCTGAAATATAAATCCGAAGCACTAGGATTGTAGAGCTCGAAATGTAGTGTGTAATCAAGCTAAAGATCAACGAATTCAGAACTCGGAGTCAACGGATATTCATAAAACCGTTTACGTAAAGAAACCACATTTCGCGGTTAACTAGGTGAAACGAGACCAACTAGCCACGAGTTCTGAAATCAAAATCCGAAACGCCAGGATCGTAGAGCTCGAAAAGTAGTGTGAAATCAAGCTAAAAATCACCGAATTCAGAACTCGGAGTCAACATATATTCATAAAACCGTTTACGTAAAGAAACCACATTTCGCGGCTAACTAGGTGAAACGAGATCAACTAGCCACGAGTTCTGAAATAAAAATCCGAAATGCCAGGATCGTAGAGCTCGAAAAGTACTGTGTAATCAAGCAAAAAATCACCGAATTCAGATATCGGAGTCAACGGATATTCATAAAACCGTTTACGTAAAAAAACCACATTTCGCGGCTAACTAGGTGAAACGAGACCTACTAGCCACGAGTTTTGAAATCAAAATACGAAATGCCAGGATTGTAGAGCGTAATCAAGCTAAAAATCACCGAATTCAGAACTCGGAGTCAACGGATATTCATAAAACCGTTTACGTAAAGAAACCACATTTCGCGGCTAACTAGGTGAAACGAGACCAACTAGCCACGAGTTCTGAAATCAAAATCCGAAACACCAGGATCGTAGAGCTCGAAAAGTAGTGTGAAATCAAGGGAAAAATGACCGAATTCAGAACTCGGAGTCAACGGATATTCATAAAACCGTTTACGTAAAGAAACCACATTTCGCGGCTAACTAGGTGAAACGAGACCTACTAGCCACGAGTTCTGAAATATAAATCCGAAGCACTAGGATTGTAGAGCTCGAAATGTAGTGTGTAATCAAGCTAAAGATCAACGAATTCAGAACTCGGAGTCAACGGATATTCATAAAACCGTTTACGTAAAGAAACCACATTTCGCGGCTAACTAGGTGAAACGAGACCAACTAGCCACGAGTTCTGAAATCAAAATCCGAAGCTCCAGGATCGTAGAGCTCGAAAAGTAGTGTGAAATCAAGCTAAAAATCACCGAATTCAGAACTCGGAGTCAACGGATATTCATAAAACCGTTTACGTAAAGAAACCACATTTCGCGGCTATATAGGTGAAACGAGACGAACTAGCCATGAGTTCTGAAATCAAAATCCGAAACTCCAGGATCGTAGAGCTCGAAAAGTAGTGTTAAATCAAGCTAAAAATCACCGAATTCAGAACTCGGAGTCAACATATATTCATAAAACCGTTTACGTAAAGAAACCACATTTCGCGGCTAACTAGGTGAAACGAGATCAACTAGCCACGAGTTCTGAAATAAAAATCCGAAATGCCAGGATCGTAGAGCTCGAAAAGTACTGTGTAATCAAGCAAAAAATCACCGAATTCAGATATCGGAGTCAATGGATATTCATAAAACCGTTTACGTAAAAAAACCACATTTCGCGGCTAACTAGGTGAAACGAGACCTACTAGCCACGAGTTTTGAAATCAAAATACGAAATGCCAGGATTGTAGAGCGTAATCAAGCTAAAAATCACCGAATTCAGAACTCGGAGTCAACGGATATTCATAAAACCGTTTACGTAAAGAAACCACATTTCGCGGCTAACTAGGTGAAACGAGACCAACTAGCCACGAGTTCTGAAATCAAAATCCGAAACACCAGGATCGTAGAGCTCGAAAAGTAGTGTGAAATCAAGGGAAAAATGACCGAATTCAGAACTCGGAGTCAACGGATATTCATAAAACCGTTTACGTAAAGAAACCACATTTCGCGGCTAACTAGGTGAAACGAGACCTACTAGCCACGAGTTCTGAAATATAAATCCGAAGCACTAGGATTGTAGAGCTCGAAATGTAGTGTGTAATCAAGCTAAAGATCAACGAATTCAGAACTCGGAGTCAACGGATATTCATAAAACCGTTTACGTAAAGAAACCACATTTCGCGGTTAACTAGGTGAAACGAGACCAACTAGCCACGAGTTCTGAAATCAAAATCCGAAACGCCAGGATCGTAGAGCTCGAAAAGTAGTGTGAAATCAAGCTAAAAATCACCGAATTCAGAACTCGGAGTCAACATATATTCATAAAACCGTTTACGTAAAGAAACCACATTTCGCGGCTAACTAGGTGAAACGAGATCAACTAGCCACGAGTTCTGAAATAAAAATCCGAAATGCCAGGATCGTAGAGCTCGAAAAGTACTGTGTAATCAAGCAAAAAATCACCGAATTCAGATATCGGAGTCAACGGATATTCATAAAACCGTTTACGTAAAAAAACCACATTTCGCGGCTAACTAGGTGAAACGAGACCTACTAGCCACGAGTTTTGAAATCAAAATACGAAATGCCAGGATTGTAGAGCGTAATCAAGCTAAAAATCACCGAATTCAGAACTCGGAGTCAACGGATATTCATAAAACCGTTTACGTAAAGAAACCACATTTCGCGGCTAAATAGGTGAAACGAGACCAACTAGCCACGAGTTCTGAAATCAAAATCCGAAACACCAGGATCGTAGAGCTCGAAAAGTAGTGTGAAATCAAGGGAAAAATGACCGAATTCAGAACTCGGAGTCAACGGATATTCATAAAACCGTTTACGTAAAGAAACCACATTTCGCGGCTAACTAGGTGAAACGAGACCTACTAGCCACGAGTTCTGAAATATAAATCCGAAGCACTAGGATTGTAGAGCTCGAAATGTAGTGTGTAATCAAGCTAAAGATCAACGAATTCAGAACTCGGAGTCAACGGATATTCATAAAACCGTTTACGTAAAGAAACCACATTTCGCGGCTAACTAGGTGAAACGAGACCAACTAGCCACGAGTTCTGAAATCAAAATCCGAAGCTCCAGGATCGTAGAGCTCGAAAAGTAGTGTGAAATCAAGCTAAAAATCACCGAATTCAGAACTCGGAGTCAACGGATATTCATAAAACCGTTTACGTAAAGAAACCACATTTCGCGGCTATATAGGTGAAACGAGACGAACTAGCCATGAGTTCTGAAATCAAAATCCGAAACTCCAGGATCGTAGAGCTCAAAAATTAGTGTGAAATCAAGCTAAAAATCACCGAATTCAGAACTCGGAGTCAACGGATATTCACAAAACCGTTTACGTAAAGAAACCACATTTCGCGGCTAACTAGGTGAAACGAGACCAACTAGCCACGAGTTCGGAAATCAAAATCCGAAACACCAGGATTGTAGAGCTCAAAAAGTAGTGTGAAATCAAGCTAAAAATCACCGAATTCAGAACTCGGAGTCAATGGATATTCATAAAACCGTTTACGTAAAGAAACCACATTTCGCGGCTAACTAGGTGAAACGAGACCAACTAGCCACGAGTTCTGAAATCAAAATCCGAAATGCCAGGATCATAGAGCTCGAAAAGTAGTTTGAAATCATGCTAAAAATCACTGAATTCAGAACTCGGAGTCAACGGATATTCATAAAACCGTTTACATAAAGAAACCACATTTCGCGGCTAACTAGGTGAAACGAGACCAATTAGCCACGAGTTCTGAAATCAAAATCCGAAATGCCAGGATCGTAGAGCTCGAAAAGTAGTGTGAAATCAAGCTAAAAATCACCGAATTCAGAACTCGGAGTCAACGGATATTCATAAAACCGTTTACGTAATGAAACCACATTTCACGGCTAACTAGGTGAAACGAGACCAACTAGCCACGAGTTCTGAAATAATAATCCGAAATGCCAGGATCGTAGAGCTCGAAAAGTACTGTGTAATCAAGCTAAAAATCACCGAATTCAGAACTCGGAGTCAACGGATATTCATAAAACCGTTTACGTAAAGAAACCACATTTCGCGGCTAACTAGGTGAAACGAGACCAACTAGCCACGAGTTCTGAAATAATAATCCGAAACACCAGGATTGTAGAGCTCAAAAAGTAGTGTGAAATCAAGCTAAAAATCACCGAATTCAGAACTCGGAGTCAATGGATATTCATAAAACCGTTTACGTAAAGAAACTAAATTTCGCGGCTAACTAGGTGAAACGAGACCAACTAACCACGAGTTCTGAAATCAAAATCCGAAATGCCAGGATCATAGAGCTCGAAAAGTAGTGTGAAATCAAGCTAAAAATCACCGAATTCAGATCTCGGAGTCAACGGATATTCATAAAACCGTTTACGTAAAGAAACCACATTTCGCGGTTAACTAGGTGAAATGAGACCAACTAGCCACGAGTTCTGAAATAATAATCCGAAACACCAGGATTGTAGAGCTCAAAAAGTAGTGTGAAATCAAGCTAAAAATCACCGAATTCAGAACTCGGAGTCAATGGATATTCATAAAACCGTTTACGTAAAGAAACCACATTTCGCGGCTAACTAGGTGAAACGAGACCAACTAGCCACGAGTTCTGAAATCAAAATCCGAAATGCCAGGATCATAGAGCTCGAAAAGTAGTGTGAAATCAAGCTAAAAATCACCGAATTCAGATCTCGGAGTCAACGGATATTCATAAAACCGTTTACGTAAAGAAACCACATTTCGCGGTTAACTAGGTGAAACGAGACCAACTAGCCACGAGTTCTGAAATAATAAACCGAAACACCAGGATTGTAGAGCTCAAAAAGTAGTGTGAAATCAAGCTAAAAATCACCGAATTCAGAACTCGGAGTCAATGGATATTCATAAAACCGTTTACGTAAAGAAACCACATTTCGCGGCTAACTAGGTGAAACGAGACCAACTAGCCACGAGTTCTGAAATCAAAATCCGAAATGCCAGGATCATAGAGCTCGAAAAGTAGTGTGAAATCAAGCTAAAAATCACCGAATTCAGATCTCGGAGTCAACGGATATTCATAAAACCGTTTACGTAAAGAAACCACATTTCGCGGCTAACTAGGTGAAACGAGACCAACTAGCCACGAGTTCTGAAATCAAAATCCGAAATGCCAGGATCATAGAGCTCGAAAAGTAGTGTGAAATCAAGCTAAAAATCCCCGAATTCAGATCTCGGAGTCAACGGATATTCACAAAACCGTTTACGTAAAGGAACCACATTTCGCGGTTAACTAGGTGAAACGAGACCAACTAGCCACGAGTTCTGAAATAATAATCCGAAACACCAGGATTGTAGAGCTCAAAAAGTAGTGTGAAATCAAGCTAAAAATCACCGAATTCAGAACTCGGAGTCAATGGATATTCATAAAACCGTTTACGTAAAGAAACCACATTTCGCGGCTAACTAGGTGAAACGAGACCAACTAGCCACGAGTTCTGAAATCAAAATCCGAAATGCCAGGATCATAGAGCTCGAGAAGTAGTGTGAAATCAAGCTAAAAATCATCGAATTCAGATCTCGGAGTCAACAGATATTCATAAAACCGTTTACGTAAAGAAACCACATTTCGCGGCTAACTAGGTGAAACGAGACCAATTAGCCACGAGTTCTGAAATCAAAATCCGAAATGCCAGGATCGTAGAGCTCGAAAAGTAGTGTGAAATCAAGCTAAAAATCACCGAATTCAGAACTCGGAGTCAACGGATATTCATAAAACCGTTTACGTAATGAAACCACATTTCACGGCTAACTAGGTGAAACGAGACCAACTAGCCACGAGTTCTGAAATAATAATCCGAAACGCCAGGATCGTAGAGCTCGAAAAGTACTGTGTAATCAAGCTAAAAATCACAGAATTCAGAACTCGGAGTCAACGGATATTCATAAAACCGTTTACGTAAAGAAACCACATTTCGCGGCTAACTAGGTGAAACGAGACCAACTAGCCACGAGTTCTGAAATAATAATCCGAAACACCAGGATTGTAGAGCTCAAAAAGTAGTGTGAAATCAAGCTAAAAATCACCGAATTCAGAACTCGGAGTCAATGGATATTCATAAAACCGTTTACGTAAAGAAACTAAATTTCGCGGCTAACTAGGTGAAACGAGACCAACTAACCACGAGTTCTGAAATCAAAATCCGAAATGCCAGGATCATAGAGCTCGAAAAGTAGTGTGAAATCAAGCTAAAAATCACCGAATTCAGATCTCGGAGTCAACGGATATTCATAAAACCGTTTACGTAAAGAAACCACATTTCGCGGTTAACTAGGTGAAACGAGACCAACTAGCCACGAGTTCTGAAATAATAATCCGAAACACCAGGATTGTAGAGCTCAAAAAGTAGTGTGAAATCAAGCTAAAAATCACCGAATTCAGAACTCGGAGTCAATGGATATTCATAAAACCGTTTACGTAAAGAAACCACATTTCGCGGCTAACTAGGTGAAACGAGACCAACTAGCCACGAGTTCTGAAATCAAAATCCGAAATGCCAGGATCATAGAGCTCGAAAAGTAGTGTGAAATCAAGCTAAAAATCACCGAATTCAGATCTCGGAGTCAACGGATATTCATAAAACCGTTTACGTAAAGAAACCACATTTCGCGGTTAACTAGGTGAAACGAGACCAACTAGCCACGAGTTCTGAAATAATAATCCGAAACACCAGGATTGTAGAGCTCAAAAAGTAGTGTGAAATCAAGCTAAAAATCACCGAATTCAGAACTCGGAGTCAATGGATATTCATAAAACCGTTTACGTAAAGAAACCACATTTCGCGGCTAACTAGGTGAAACGAGACCAACTAGCCACGAGTTCTGAAATCAAAATCCGAAATGCCAGGATCATAGAGCTCGAAAAGTAGTGTGAAATGAAGCTAAAAATCACCGAATTCAGATCTCGGAGTCAACGGATATTCATAAAACCGTTTACGTAAAGAAACCACATTTCGCGGCTAACTAGGTGAAACGAGACCAACTAGCCACGAGTTCTGAAATCAAAATCCGAAATGCCAGGATCATAGAGCTCGAAAAGTAGTGTGAAATCAAGCTAAAAATCCCCGAATTCAGATCTCGGAGTCAACGGATATTCATAAAACCGTTTACGTAAAGAAACCACATTTCGCGGTTAACTAGGTGAAACGAGACCAACTAGCCACGAGTTCTGAAATAATAATCCGAAACACCAGGATTGTAGAGCTCAAAAAGTAGTGTGAAATCAAGCTAAAAATCACCGAATTCAGAACTCGGAGTCAATGGATATTCATAAAACCGTTTACGTAAAGAAACCACATTTCGCGGCTAACTAGGTGAAACGAGACCAACTAGCCACGAGTTCTGAAATCAAAATCCGAAATGCCAGGATCATAGAGCTCGAGAAGTAGTGTGAAATCAAGCTAAAAATCATCGAATTCAGATCTCGGAGTCAACAGATATTCATAAAACCGTTTACGTAAAGAAACCACATTTCGCGGTTAACTAGGTGAAACGAGACCAACTAGCCACGAGTTCTGAAATAATAATCCGAAACATCAGGATTGTAGAGCTCAAAAAGTAGTGTGAAATCAAGCTAAAAATCACCGAATTTAGAACTCGGAGTCAATGGATATTCATAAAACCGTTTACGTAAAGAAACCACATTTCGCGGCTAACTAGGTGAAACGAGACCAACTAGCCACGAGTTCTGAAATCAAAATCCGAAATGCCAGGATCATAGAGCTCGAAAAGTAGTGTGAAATCAAGCTAAAAATCACCGAATTCAGATCTCGGAGTCAACGGATAATCATAAAACCGTTTACGTAAAGAAACCACATTTCGCGGTTAACTAGGTGAAACGAGACCAACTAGCCACGAGTTCTGAAATAATAATCCGAAACACCAGGATTGTAGAGCTCAAAAAGTAGTGTGAAATCAAGCTAAAAATCACCGAATTCAGAACTCGGAGTCAACGGATATTCATAAAACCGTTTACGTAAAGAAACCACATTTCGCGGCTAACTAGGTGAAACGAGACCTACTAGCCACGAGTTCTGAAATCAAAATCCGAAGCACTACGATTGTAGAGCTCGAAATGTAGTGTGTAATCAAGCTAAAAATCAACGAATTCAGAACTCGGAGTCAACGGATATTCATAAAACCGTTTACGTAAAGAAACCACATTTCGCGGCTAACTAGGTGAAACGAGACCAACTAGCCACGAGTTCTGAAATCAAAATCCGAAGCTCCAGGATCGTAGAGCTCGAAAAGTAGTGTGAAATCAAGCTAAAAATCACCGAATTCAGAACTCGGAGTCAACGGATATTCATAAAACCTTTTACGTAAAGAAACCACATTTCGCGGCTATATAGGTGAAACGAGACGAACTAGCCATGAGTTCTGAAATCAAAATCCGAAACTCCAGGATCGTAGAGCTCAAAAATTAGTGTGAAATCAAGCTAAAAATCACCGAATTCAGAACTCGGAGTCAACGGATATTCACAAAACCGTTTACGTAAAGAAACCACATTTCGCGGCTAACTAGGTGAAACGAGACCAACTAGCCACGAGTTCTGAAATCAAAATCCGAAATGCCAGGATCATAGAGCTCGAAAAGTAGTTTGAAATCATGCTAAAAATCACTGAATTCAGAACTCGGAGTCAACGGATATTCATAAAACCGTTTACATAAAGAAACCACATTTCGCGGCTAACTAGGTGAAACGAGACCAACTAGCCACGAGTTCTGAAATCAAAATCCGAAATGCCAGGATCGTAGAGCTCGAAAAGTAGTGTGAAATCAAGCTAAAAATCACCGAATTCAGATCTCGGAGTCAACGGATATTCATAAAACCGTTTACGTAAAGAAACCACATTTCGCGGTTAACTAGGTGAAACGAGACCAACTAGCCACGAGTTCTGAAATCAAAATCCGAAGCTCCAGGATCGTAGAGCTCGAAAATTAGTGTGAAATCAAGCTAAAAATCACCGAATTCAGAACTCGGAGTCAACGGATAATCATAAAACCGTTTACGTAAAGAAACCACATTTCGCGGCTAACTAGGTGAAACGAGACCAACTAGCCACGAGTTCTGAAATCAAAATCCGAAATGCCAGGATCATAGAGCTCGAGAAGTAGTGTGAAATCAAGCTAAAAATCATCGAATTCAGATCTCGGAGTCAACAGATATTCATAAAACCGTTTACGTAAAGAAACCACATTTCGCGGTTAACTAGGTGAAACGAGACCAACTAGCCACGAGTTCTGAAATAATAATCCGAAACATCAGGATTGTAGAGCTCAAAAAGTAGTGTGAAATCAAGCTAAAAATCACCGAATTTAGAACTCGGAGTCAATGGATATTCATAAAACCGTTTACGTAAAGAAACCACATTTCGCGGCTAACTAGGTGAAACGAGACCAACTAGCCACGAGTTCTGAAATCAAAATCCGAAATGCCAGGATCATAGAGCTCGAAAAGTAGTGTGAAATCAAGCTAAAAATCACCGAATTCAGATCTCGGAGTCAACGGATAATCATAAAACCGTTTACGTAAAGAAACCACATTTCGCGGTTAACTAGGTGAAACGAGACCAACTAGCCACGAGTTCTGAAATAATAATCCGAAACACCAGGATTGTAGAGCTCAAAAAGTAGTGTGAAATCAAGCTAAAAATCACCGAATTCAGAACTCGGAGTCAACGGATATTCATAAAACCGTTTACGTAAAGAAACCACATTTCGCGGCTAACTAGGTGAAACGAGACCTACTAGCCACGAGTTCTGAAATCAAAATCCGAAGCACTACGATTGTAGAGCTCGAAATGTAGTGTGTAATCAAGCTAAAAATCAACGAATTCAGAACTCGGAGTCAACGGATATTCATAAAACCGTTTACGTAAAGAAACCACATTTCGCGGCTAACTAGGTGAAACGAGACCAACTAGCCACGAGTTCTGAAATCAAAATCCGAAGCTCCAGGATCGTAGAGCTCGAAAAGTAGTGTGAAATCAAGCTAAAAATCACCGAATTCAGAACTCGGAGTCAACGGATATTCATAAAACCTTTTACGTAAAGAAACCACATTTCGCGGCTATATAGGTGAAACGAGACGAACTAGCCATGAGTTCTGAAATCAAAATCCGAAACTCCAGGATCGTAGAGCTCAAAAATTAGTGTGAAATCAAGCTAAAAATCACCGAATTCAGAACTCGGAGTCAACGGATATTCACAAAACCGTTTACGTAAAGAAACCACATTTCGCGGCTAACTAGGTGAAACGAGACCAACTAGCCACGAGTTCTGAAATCAAAATCCGAAATGCCAGGATCATAGAGCTCGAAAAGTAGTTTGAAATCATGCTAAAAATCACTGAATTCAGAACTCGGAGTCAACGGATATTCATAAAACCGTTTACATAAAGAAACCACATTTCGCGGCTAACTAGGTGAAACGAGACCAACTAGCCACGAGTTCTGAAATCAAAATCCGTAATGCCAGGATCGTAGAGCTCGAAAAGTAGTGTGAAATCAAGCTAAAAATCACCGAATTCAGATCTCGGAGTCAACGGATATTCATAAAACCGTTTACGTAAAGAAACCACATTTCGCGGTTAACTAGGTGAAACGAGACCAACTAGCCACGAGTTCTGAAATCAAAATCCGAAGCTCCAGGATCGTAGAGCTCGAAAATTAGTGTGAAATCAAGCTAAAAATCACCGAATTCAGAACTCGGAGTCAACGGATATTCATAAAACCGTTTACGTAAAGAAACCACATTTTGCGGCTATATAGGTGAAACGAGACGAACTAGCCACGAGTTCAGAAATCAAAATCCGAAACTCCAGGATCATAGAGCTCAAAAATTAGTGTGAAATCAAGCTAAAAATCACCGAATTCAGAACTCGGAGTCAACGGATATTCATAAAACTGTTTACGTAAAGAAACCACATTTCGCGGCTAACAAGGTGAAACGAGACCAACTAGCCACGAGTTCTGAAATCAAAATCCGGAGCACCAGGATCGTAGAGCTCGAAAAGTAGTGTGAAATCAAGCGAAAAATCACCGAATTCAGAACTCGGAGTCAATGGATATTCATAAAACCGTTTACGTAAAGAAACCATATTTCGCGGCTAACTAGGTGAAACGAGACCTACTAGCCACGAGTTCTGAAATCAAAATCCGAAGCACTAGGATTGTAGAGCTCGAAATGTAGTGTGTAATCAAGCTAAAAATCACCGAATTCAGAACTCGGAGTCAACGGATATTCATAAAACCGTTTACGTAAAGAAACCACTTTTCGCGGCTAACTAGGTGAAACGAGACCAACTAGCCACGAGTTCTGAAATCAAAATCCAAAATGCCAGGATCGTAGAGCTCGAAAAGTAGTATGAAATCAAGCTAAAAATCACCGAATTCAGAACTCGGAGTCAACGGATATTCATAAAACCGTTTACGTAAAGAAACCACATTTCGCGGCTAACTAGGTGAAACGAGACCAACTAGCCACGAGTTCTGAAATCAAAATCTGAAACACCAGGATTGTAGAGCTAAAAAAGAAGTGTGAAATCAAGCTAAAAATCACCGAATTCAGAATTCGGAGTCAATGGATATTCATAAAACCGTTTACGTAAAGAAAACACATTTCGCGGTTAACTAGGTGAAACGAGACCAACTAGCCACGAGTTCTGAAATCAAAATCCGAAACACCAGGATCGTAGAGCTCGAAAAGTAGTGTGAAATCAAGCGAAAAATAACCGAATTCAGAACTCGGAGTCAACAGATATTCATAAAACCGTTTACGTAAAGAAACCACATTTCGCGGCTAACTAGGTGAAACAAGACCTACTAGCCACGAATTCTGAAATCAAAATCCGAAAGACCAGGATTGTAGAGCTCAAAAAGAAGTGTGAAATCAAGCTAAAAATCACCGAATTCAGAACTCGGAGTCAACGGATATTCATAAAACCGTTTACGTAAAGAAACCACATTTCGCGGCTAACTAGGTGAAACGAGACCAACTAGCCACGAGTTTTGAAATAAAAATCCGAAACGCCAGGATCGTAGAGCTTGAAAAGTACTATGTAATCAAGCAAAAAATCACCGAATTCAGAACTCGGAGTCAACGGATATTCATAAAACCGTTTACGTAAAAAAACCACATTTCGCGGCTAACTAGGTGAAACGAGACCTACTAGCCACGAGTTCTGAAATCAAAATACAAAATGCCAGGATTGTAGAGCGTAATCAAGCTAAAAATCATCGAATTCAGAACTCGGAGTCAACGGATATTCGTGAAACCGTTTACGTAAAGAAACCACATTTCGCGGCTAACTAGGTGAAACGAGACCAACTAGCCACGAGTTCTGAAATCAAAATCCGAAACTCCAGGATCGTACAGCTCGAAAAGTACTGTGAAATCAAGCTAAAAATCACCGAATTCAGAACTCAGAGTCAACGGATATTCATAAAACCGTTTACGTAAAGAAACCACATTTCGCGGCTAACTAGGTGAAACGAGACCTACTAGCCACGAGTTCTGAAATCAAAATCCGAAGCACTACGATTGTAGAGCTCGAAATGTAGTGTGTAATCAAGCTAAAAATCAACGAATTCAGAACTCGGAGTCAACGGATATTCATAAAACCGTTTACGTAAAGAAACCACATTTCGCGGCTAACTAGGTGAAACGAGACCAACTAGCCACGAGTTCTGAAATCAAAATCCGAAGCTCCAGGATCGTAGAGCTCGAAAAGTAGTGTGAAATCAAGCTAAAAATCACCGAATTCAGAACTCGGAGTCAACGGATATTCATAAAACCTTTTACGTAAAGAAACCACATTTCGCGGCTATATAGGTGAAACGAGACGAACTAGCCATGAGTTCTGAAATCAAAATCCGAAACTCCAGGATCGTAGAGCTCAAAAATTAGTGTGAAATCAAGCTAAAAATCACCGAATTCAGAACTCGGAGTCAACGGATATTCACAAAACCGTTTACGTAAAGAAACCACATTTCGCGGCTAACTAGGTGAAACGAGACCAACTAGCCACGAGTTCGGAAATCAAAATCCGGAACACCAGGATTGTAGAGCTCGAAAAGTAGTGTGAAATCAAGCTAAAAATCACCGAATTCAGAACTCGGAGTCAATGGATATTCATAAAACCGTTTATGTAAAGAAACCACATTTCGCGGCTAACTAGGTGAAACGAGACCAACTAGCCACGAGTTCTGAAATCAAAATCCGAAATGCCAAGATCATAGAGCTCGAAAAGTAGTTTGAAATCATGCTAAAAATCACCGAATTCAGAACTCGGAGTCAACGGATATTCATAAAACCGTTTACATAAAGAAACCACATTTCGCGGCTAACTAGGTGAAACGAGACCAACTAGCCACGATTTCTGAAATCAAAATCCGAAATTCCAGGATCGTAGAGCTCGAAAAGTAGTGTGAAATCAAGCTAAAAATCACCGAATTCAGAACTCGGAGTCAACGGATATTCATAAAACCGTTTACGTAAAGAAACCACATTTCACGGCTAACTAGGTGAAACGAGACCAACTAGCCACGAGTTCTGAAATAATAATCCGAAACGCCAGGATCGTAGAGCTCGAAAAGTACTGTGTAATCAAGCAAAAAATCACCGAATTCAGAACTCGGAGTCAACGGATATTCATAAAACCGTTTACGTAAAGAAACCACATTTCGCGGTTAACTAGGTGAAACGAGACCAACTAGCCACGAGTTCTGAAATCAAAATCCGAAACGCCAGGATCGTAGAGCTCGAAAAGTAGTGTGAAATCAAGCTAAAAATCAACGAATTCAGAACTCGGAGTCAACATATATTCATAAAACCGTTTACGTAAAGAAACCACATTTCGCGGCTAACTAGGTGAAACGAGATCAACTAGCCACGAGTTCTGAAATAAAAATCTGAAATGGCAGGATCGTAGAGCTCGAAAAGTACTGTGTAATCAAGCAAAAAATCACCGAATTCAGAACTCGGAGTCAACGGATATTCATAAAACCGTTTACGTAAAAAAACCACATTTCGCGGCTAACTAGATGAAACGAGACCTACTAGCCCCGAGTTTTGAAATCAAAATACGAAATGCCAGGATTGTAGAGCGTAATCAAGCTAAAAATCACCGAATTCAGAACTCGGAGTCAACGGATATTCATAAAATCGTTTACGTAAAGAAACCACATTTCGCGGCTAACTAGGTGAAACGAGACCAACTTGCCACGAGTTCTGAAATCAAAATCCGAAACACCAGGATCGTAGAGCTCGAAAAGTAGTGTGAAATCAAGGGAAAAATGACCGAATTCAGAACTCGGAGTCAACGGATATTCATAAAACCGTTTACGTAAAGAAACCACATTTCGCGGCTAACTAGGTGAAACGAGACCAACTAGCCACGAGTTCTGAAATCAAAATCCGAAGCTCCAGGATCGTAGAGCTCGAAAAGTAGTGTGAAATCAAGCTAAAAATCACCGAATTCAGAACTCGGAGTCAACGGATATTCATAAAACCGTTTACGTAAAGAAACCACATTTCGCGGCTATATAGGTGAAACGAGACGAACTAGCCATGAGTTCTGAAATCAAAATCCGAAATTCCAGGATCGTAGAGCTCAAAAATTAGTGTGAAATCAAGCTAAAAATCACCGAATTCAGAACTCGGAGTCAACGGATATTCACAAAACCGTTTACGTAAAGAAACCACATTTCGCGGCTAACTAGGTGAAACGAGACCAACTAGCCACGAGTTCGGAAATCAAAATCCGAAACACCAGGATTGTAGAGCTCGAAAAGTAGTGTGAAATCAAGCTAAAAATCACCGAATTCAGAACTCGGAGTCAATGGATATTCATAAAACCGTTTACGTAAAGAAACCACATTTCGCGGCTAACTAGGTGAAACAAGACCAACTAGCCACGAGTTCTGAAATCAAAATCCGAAATGCCAGGATTATAGAGCTCGAAAAGTAGTTTGAAATCATGCTAAAAATCACTGAATTCAGAACTCGGAGTCAACGGATATTCATAAAACCGTTTACATAAAGAAACCACATTTCGCGGCTAACTAGGTGAAACGAGACCAACTAGCCACGAGTTCTCAAATCAAAATCCGAAATGCCAGGATCGTAGAGCTCGAAAAGTAGTGTGAAATCAAGCTAAAAATCACCGAATTCAGAACTCGGAGTCATTGGATATTCATAAAACCGTTTACGTAATGAAACCACATTTCACGGCTAACTAGGTGAAACGAGACCAACTAGCCACGAGTTCTGAAATAATAATCCGAAACGCCAGGATCGTAGAGCTCGAAAAGTACTGTGTAATCAAGCAAAAAATCACCGAATTCAGAACTCGGAGTCAACGGATATTCATAAAACCGTTTACGTAAAGAAACCACATTTCGCGGTTAACTAGGTGAAACGAGACCAACTAGCCACGAGTTCTGAAATCAAAATCCGAAACGCCAGGATCGTAGAGCTCGAAAAGTAGTGTGAAATCAAGCTAAAAATCACCGAATTCAGAACTCGGAGTCAACATATATTCATAAAACCGTTTACGTAAAGAAACCACATTTCGCGGCTAACTAGGTGAAACGAGATCAACTAGCCACGAGTTCTGAAATAAAAATCCGAAATTCCAGGATCGTAGAGCTCGAAAAGTACTGTGTAATCAAGCAAAAAATCACCGAATTCAGAACTCGGAGTCAACGGATATTCATAAAACCGTTTACGTAAAAAAACCACATTTCGCGGCTAACTAGGTGAAACGAGACCTACTAGCCACGAGTTCTGAAATCAAAATACGAAATGCCAGGATTGTAGAGCGTAATCAAGCTAAAAATCACCGAATTCAGAACTCGGAGTCAACGGATATTCATGAAACCGTTTACGTAAAGAAACCACATTTCGCGGCTAACTAAGTGAAACGATACCAACTAGCCACGAGTTCTGAAATCAAAATCCGAAACTCCAGGATCGTACAGCTCGAAGAGTACTGTGAAATCAAGCTAAAAATCACCGAATTCAGAACTCAGAGTCAACGGATATTCATAAAATCGTTTACGTAAAGAAACCACATTTCGCGGCTATATAGGTGAAACGAGACCTACTAGCCACGAGTTCTGAAATCAAAATACGAAATGCCAGGATTGTATAGCTCGAAAAGTAGTGTGAAATCAAGCTAAAAATCACCGAATTCAGAACTCGGAGTCAACGGATATTCCTAAAACCGTTTACGTAAAGAAACCACATTTCGCGGCTAACTAGGTGAATCGAGACCAACTAGCCACGAGTTCTGAAATCAAAATCCGAAATGCCAGGATCGTAGAGCTCGAAAAGTAGTGTGAAATCAAGCGAAAAATGACCGAATTCAGAACTCGGAGTCAACGGATATTCATAAAACCGTTTACGTAAAGAAACCACATTTCGCGGCTAACTAGGTGAAACGAGACCTACTAGCCACGAGTTCTGAAATCAAAATCCGAAGCACTAGGATTGTAGAGCTCGAAATGTAGTGTGTAATCAAGCTAAAAATCACCGAATTCAGAACTCGGAGTCAACGGATATTCATAAAACCGTTTACGTAAAGAAACCACATTTCGCGGCTAACTAGGTGAAACGAGACCAACTAGCCACGAGTTCTGAAATCAAAATCCGAAGCTCCAGGATCGTAGAGCTCGAAAATTAGTGTGAAATCAAGCTAAAAATCACCGAATTCAGAACTCGGAGTCAACGGATATTCATAAAACCGTTTACGTAAAGAAACCACATTTCGCGGCTATATAGGTGAAACGAGACGAACTAGCCACGAGTTCAGAAATCAAAATCCGAAACTCCAGGATCATAGAGCTCAAAAATTAGTGTGAAATCAAGCTAAAAATCACCGAATTCAGAACTCGGAGTCAACGGATATTCATAAAACTGTTTACGTAAAGAAACCACATTTCGCGGCTAACTAGGTGAAACGAGACCAACTAGCCACGAGTTCTGAAATCAAAATCCGAAACTCCAGGATGGTAGAGCTCAAAAAGTAGTTTGAAATCAAGCTAAAAATCATCGAATTCAGAACTCGGAGTCAACGGATATTCATAAAATTGTTTACGTAAAAAAACCAGATTTCGCGGCTAACTAGGTGAAACGAGACCTAATAGCCACGAGTTCTGAAATCAAAATCTGAGACGCCAGGATCGTAGAGCTCGAAAAGTAGTGTGAAATCAAGCTAAAAATCACCGAATTCAGAACTTGGAGTCAACGCATATTCATAAAACTGTTTACGTAAAGAAACCACATTTCGCGGCTAACTATGTGAAACGAGACCAACTAGCCACGAGTTCTGAAATCAAAATCCGAAATGCCAGGATCGTAGAGCTCGAAAAGTAGTGTGAAATCAAGCGAAAAATCACCGAATTCAGAACTCGAAGTCAACGGTTATTCATAAAACCGTTTACGTAAAGAAACCACATTTCGCGGCTAACTAGGTGAAACGAGACCAACTAGCCACGAGTTCTGAAATCAAAATCCGAAATGCCAGGATCATAGAGCTCGAAAAATAGTTTGAAATCATGCTAAAAATCACCGAATTCAGAACTCGAAGTCAACGAATATTCATAAAACCGTTTACGTAAAGAAACCACATTTCGCGGCTAACTAGGTGAAACGAGACCAACTAGCCACGAGTTCTGAAATCAAAATCCGAAATGCCAGGATCGTAGAGCTCAAAAAGTAGTGTGAAATCAAGCTAAAAATCACCGAATTCAGAACTCAGAGTCAACGGATATTCATAAAATCGTTTACGTAAAGAAACCACATTTCGCGGCTATATAGGTGAAACGAGACCTACTAGCCACGAGTTCTGAAATCAAAATACGAAATGCCAGGATTGTATAGCTCGAAAAGTAGTGTGAAATCAAGCTAAAAATCACCGAATTCAGAACTCGGAGTCAACGGATATTCCTAAAACCGTTTACGTAAAGAAACCACATTTCGCGGCTAACTAGGTGAAACGAGACCAACTAGCCACGAGTTCTGAAATCAAAATCCGAAATGCCAGGATCGTAGAGCTCGAAAAGTAGTGTGAAATCAAGCGAAAAATGACCGAATTCAGAACTCGGAGTCAACGGATATTCATAAAACCGTTTACGTAAAGAAACCACATTTCGCGGCTAACTAGGTGAAACGAGACCTACTAGCCACGAGTTCTGAAATCAAAATCCGAAGCACTAGGATTGTAGAGCTCGAAATGTAGTGTGTAATCAAGCTAAAAATCACCGAATTCAGAACTCGGAGTCAACGGATATTCATAAAACCGTTTACGTAAAGAAACCACATTTCGCGGCTAACTAGGTGAAACGAGACCAACTAGCCACGAGTTCTGAAATCAAAATCCGAAGCTCCAGGATCGTAGAGCTCGAAAATTAGTGTGAAATCAAGCTAAAAATCACCGAATTCAGAACTCGGAGTCAACGGATATTCATAAAACCGTTTACGTAAAGAAACCACATTTCGCGGCTATATAGGTGAAACGAGACGAACTAGCCACGAGTTCAGAAATCAAAATCCGAAACTCCAGGATCATAGAGCTCAAAAATTAGTGTGAAATCAAGCTAAAAATCACCGAATTCAGAACTCGGAGTCAACGGATATTCATAAAACTGTTTACGTAAAGAAACCACATTTCGCGGCTAACTAGGTGAAACGAGACCAACTAGCCACGAGTTCTGAAATCAAAATCCGAAACTCCAGGATGGTAGAGCTCAAAAAGTAGTGTGAAATCAAGCTAAAAATCATCGAATTCAGAACTCGGAGTCAACGGATATTCATAAAATTGTTTACGTAAAAAAACCAGATTTCGCGGCTAACTAGGTGAAACGAGACCTAATAGCCACGAGTTCTGAAATCAAAATCTGAGACGCCAGGATCGTAGAGCTCGAAAAGTAGTGTGAAATCAAGCTAAAAATCACCGAATTCAGAACTTGGAGTCAACGGATATTCATAAAACTGTTTACGTAAAGAAACCACATTTCGCGGCTAACTATGTGAAACGAGACCAACTAGCCACGAGTTCTGAAATCAAAATCCGAAATGCCAGGATCGTAGAGCTCGAAAAGTAGTGTGAAATCAAGCGAAAAATCACCGAATTCAGAACTCGAAGTCAACGGTTATTCATAAAACCGTTTACGTAAAGAAACCACATTTCGCGGCTAACTAGGTGAAACGAGACCAACTAGCCACAAGTTCTGAAATCAAAATCCGAAATGCCAGGATCATAGAGCTCGAAAAGTAGTTTGAAATCATGCTAAAAATCACCGAATTCAGAACTCGGAGTCAACGAATATTTATAAAACCGTTTACGTAAAGAAACCACATTTCGCGGCTAACTAGGTGAAACGAGACCAACTAGCCACGAGTTCTGAAATCAAAATCTGAAATGCCAGGATCGTAGAGCTCAAAAACTAGTGTGAAATAAAGCTAAAAATCACCGAATTCAGAACTCGGAGTCAACGGATATTCATAAAACCGTTTACGTAAAGAAACCACATTTCACGGCTAACTAGGTGAAACGAGACCAACTAGCCACGAGTTCTGAAATAAAAATCCGAAACGCCAGGATCGTAGAGCTCGAAAAGTACTGTGTAATCAAGCAAAAAATCACCGAATTCAGAACTCGGAGTCAACATATATTCATAAAACCGTTTACGTAAAAAAACCACATTTCGCGGCTAACTAGGTGAAACGAGACCTACTAGCCACGAGTTCTGAAATCAAAGTACGAAATGCCAGTATTGTAGAGCGTAATCAAGCTAAAAATCACCGAATTCAGAACTCGGAGTCAACGGATATTCATAAAACCGTTTACGTAAAGAAACCATATTTCGCGGCTAACTATGTGAAACGAGACCAACTAGCCACGAGTTCTGAAATCAAAATCCGAAACTCCAGGATCGTAGAGCTCGAAAAGTACTGTGAAATCAAGCTAAAAATCACCGAATTCAGAACTCGGAGTCAACGGATATTCATAAAATCGTTTACGTAAAGAAACCACATTTCGCGGCTATATAGGTGAAACGAGACCTACTAGCCACGAGTTCTGAAATCAAAATACGAAATGCCAGGATTGTAGAGCTCAAAAAGTAGTGTGAAATCAAGCTAAAAATCACCGAATTCAGAACTCGGAGTCAACGGATATTCATAAAACCGTTTACGTAAAGAAACCATAATTCGCGGCTAACTAGGTGAAACGAGACCAACTAGCCACGAGTTCTGAAACCAAAATCCGAAATGCCCGGATCATAGAGCTCGAAAGGTAGTGTGAAATCAAGCTAAAAATCACCGAATTCATAACTCGGAGTCAACGGATATTCATAAAACCGTTTACGTAAAGAAACCACATTTCGCGGCTAACTAGGTGAAACGAGACCAACTAGCCACGAGTTCAGAAATCAAAATCCGAAACGCCAGGATCGTAGAGCTCGAAAAGTAGGGTGAAATCAAGCTAAAAATCACCGAATTCAGAACTCGGAGTCAACGGATATTCATAAAACTGTTTACGTAAAGAAACCACATTTCGCGGCTAACTAGGTGAAACGAGACCAACTAGCCACGAGTTCTGAAATCAAAATCCGAAACTCCAGGATCGTAGAGCTCAAAAAGTAGTGTGAAATCAAGCTAAAAATCACCGAATTCAGAACTCAGAGTCAACGGATATTCATAAAACCGTTTACGTAAAGAAACCACATTTCGCGGTTAACTAGGTAAAACGAGACCAACTTGCCACGAGTTCTGAAATCAAAATCCGAAACGCCAGGATCGTAGAGCTCGAATAGTAGTGTGAAATCAAGCTAAAAATCACCGAATTCAGAACTCGGAGTCAACATATATTCATAAAACCGTTTACGTAAAGAAACTACATTTCGCGGCTAACTAGGTGAAACGAGATCAACTAGCCACGAGTTCTGAAATAAAAATCCGAAATGCCAGGATCGTAGAGCTCGAAAAGTACTGTGTAATCAAGCAAAAAATCACCGAATTCAGAACTCGGAGTCAACGGATATTCATAAAACCGTTTACGTAAAAAAACCACATTTCGCGGCTAACTAGGTGAAACGAGACCTACTAGCCACGAGTTCTGAAATCAAAATACGAAATGCCAGGATTGTAGAGCGTAATCAAGCTAAAAATCACCGAATTCAGAACTCGGAGTCAACGGATATTCATGAAACCGTTTACGTAAAGAAACCACATTTCGCGGCTAACCAGGTGAAACGAGACCAACTAGCCACGAGTTCTGAAATCAAAATCCGAAACTCCAGGATCGTACGGCTCGAAAAGTACTGTGAAATCAAGCTAAAAATCACCGAATTCAGAACTCGGAGTCAACGGATATTCATAAAATTGTTTACGTAAAGAAACCACATTTCGCGGCTATATAGGTGAAACGAGACCTACTAGCCACGAGTTCTGAAATCAAAATACGAAATGCCAGGATTGTAGAGCTCGAAAAGTAGTGTGAAATCAAGCTAAAAATCACCGAATTCAGAACTTGGAGTCAACGGATATTCATAAAACCGTTTACGTAAAGAAACCATATTTCGCGGCTAACTAGGTGAAACGAGACCAACTAGCCACGAGTTCTGAAACCAAAATCCGAAACGCCAGGATCATAGAGCTCGAAAATTAGTGTGAAATCAAGCTAAAAATCACCGAATTCAGAACTCGGAGTCAACGGATATTCATAAAACCGTTTACGTAAAGAAACCACATTTCACGGCTAACTAGGTGAAACGAGACCAACTAGCCACGAGTTCTGAAATCAAAATCCGAAACTCCAAGATGGTAGAGCTCAAAAAGTAGTGTGAAATCAAGATAAAAATCACCGAATTCAGAACTCGGAGTCAACGGATATTCATAAAATTGTTTACGTAAAAAAACCACATTTCGCGGCTAACTAGGTGAAACGAGACCTAATAGCCACGAGTTCTGAAATCAAAATCTGAGACACCAGGATCGTAGAGCTCGAAAATTAGTGTGAAATCAAGCTAAAAATCACCGAATTCAGAACTCGGAGTCAACGGATATTCATAAAACTGTTTACGTAAAGAAACCACATTTCGCGGCTAACTAGGTGAAACGAGACCAATTAGCCACGAGTTCTGAAATCAAAATCCGAAATGCCAAGATCGTAGAGCTCGAAAAGTAGTGTGAAATCAAGCGAAAAATCACCGAATTCAGAACTCGGAGTCAACGGTTATTCATAAAACCGTTTACGTAAAGAAGCCACATTTCGCGGCTAACTAGGTGAAACGAGACCAACTAGCCACGAGTTCTGAAATCAAAATCCGAAATGCCAGGATCATAGAGCTCGAAAAGTAGTTTGAAATCATGCTAAAAATCACCGAATTCAGAACTCGGAGTCAACGAATATTCATAAAACCGTTTACGTAAAGAAACCACATTTCGCGGCTAACTAGGTGA
Organism: Euonymus europaeus; assembly: GCA_963580455.1. Classification (NCBI taxonomy): domain Eukaryota; kingdom Viridiplantae; phylum Streptophyta; class Magnoliopsida; order Celastrales; family Celastraceae; genus Euonymus; species Euonymus europaeus. Next base: position 648,427 of record OY756972.1, read on the forward strand.
AACGAGACTAACTAGCCATGAGTTCTGAAATCAAAATCCGAAATGCCAGGATCGTAGAGCTCGAAAAGTAGTGTGAAATCAAGCTAAAAATCACCAAATTCAGAACTCGGAGTCAACGGATATTCATAAAACCGTTTACGTAAAGAAACCACATTTCGCGGCTAACTAGGTGAAACGAGACCAACTAGCCACGAGTTCTGAAATAAAAATCCGAAACGCCAGGATCGTAGAGCTCGAAAAGTACTGTGTAATCAAGCAAAAAATCACCGAATTCAGAACTCGGAGTCAACGGATATTCATAAAACCGTTTACGTAAAAAAACCACATTTCGCGGCTAACTAGGTGAAACGAGACCTACTAGCCACGAGTTCTGAAATCAAAATACGAAATGCCAGGATTGTAGAGCGTAATCAAGCTAAAAATCACCGAATTCAGAACTCGGAGTCAACGGATATTCATGAAACCGTTTACGTAAAGAAAGCACATTTCGCGGCTAACTAGGTGAAACGAGACCAACTAGCCACGAGTTCTGAAATCAAAATCCGAAACTGTAGGATCGTAGAGCTCGAAAAGTACTGTGAAATCAAGCTAAAAATCACCGAATTCAGAACTCGGAGTCAACGGATATTCATAAAATCGTTTACGTAAAGAAACCACATTTCGAGGCTATATAGGTGAAACGAGACCTACTAGCCACGAGTTCTGAAATCAAAATACGAAATGCCAGGATTGTAGAGCTCAAAAAGTAGTGTGAAATCAAGCTAAAAATCACCGAATTCAGAACTCGGAGTCAACGGATATTCATAAAACCGTTTACGTAAAGAAACCATATTTCGCGGCTAGCTAGGTGAAACGAGACCAACTAGCCACGAGTTCTGAAACCAAAATCCGAAACGCCCGGATCATAGAGCTCGAAAGGTAGTGTGAAATCAAGCTAAAAATCACCGAATTCATAACTCGGAGTCAACGGATATTCATAAAACCGTTTACGTAAAGAAACCACATTTTGCGGCTAACTAGGTGAAACGAGATCAACTAGCCACGAGTTCTGAAATAAAAATCCGAAACGCCAGGATAGTAGAGCTCGAAAAGTACTGTGTAATCAAGCAAAAAATCACCGAATTCAGAACTCGGAGTCAACGGATATTCATAAAACCGTTTACGTAAAAAAACCACATTTCGCGGCTAACTAGGTGAAACGAGACCAACTAGCCACGAGTTCTGAAATCAAAATCCGAAACGCCAGGATCATAGAGCTCGAAAAGTAGTTTGAAATCATGCTAAAAATCACCGAATTCAGAACTCGGAGTCAACGAATATTCATAAAACCGTTTACGTAAAGAAACCAAATTTTGCGGCTAACTAGGTGAAACGAGACTAACTAGCCATGAGTTCTGAAATCAAAATCCGAAATGCCAGGATCGTAGAGCTCGAAAAGTAGTGTGAAATCAAGCTAAAAATCACCGAATTCAGAACTCGGAGTCAACGGATATTCATAAAACCGTTTACGTAAAGAAACCACATTTCGCGGCTAACTAGGTGAAACGAGACCAACTAGCCACGAGTTCTGAAATAAAAATCCGAAACGCCAGGATCGTAGAGCTCGAAAAGTACTGTGTAATCAAGCAAAAAATCACCGAATTCAGAACTCGGAGTCAACGGATATTCATAAAACCGTTTACGTAAAGAAACTACATTTCGCGGCTAACTAGGTGAAACGAGACCAACTAGCCACGAGTTCTAAATCAAAATCCGAAACTCCAGGATCGTAGAGCTCAAAAAGTAGTGTGAAATCAAGCTAAAAATCAACAAATTCAGAACTCGGAGTCAACGGATATTCATAAAACCGTTTACGTAAAGAAACCACATTTCGCGGTTAACTAGGTGAAACGAGACCAACTAGCCACGAGTTCTGAAATCAAAATCCGAAATGCCAGGATCGTAGAGCTCGAAAAGTAGTGTGAAATCAAGCTAAAAATCACCGAATTCAGAACTCGGAGTCAACGGATATTCATAAAACCGTTTACGTAAAGAAACCACATTTTGCGGCTAACTAGGTGAAACGAGATCAACTAGCCACGAGTTCTGAAATAAAAATCCGAAACGCCAGGATCGTAGAGCTCGAAAAGTACTGTGTAATCAAGCAAAAAATCACCGAATTCAGAACTCGGAGTCAACGGATATTCATAAAACCGTTTACGTAAAAAAACCACATTTCGCGGCTAACTAGGTGAAACGAGACCTACTAGCCACGAGTTCTGAAATCAAAATACGAAATGCCAGGATTGTAGAGCGTAATCAAGCTAAAAATCACCGAATTCAGAACTCGGAGTCAACGGATATTCATGAAACCGTTTACGTAAAGAAAGCACATTTCGCGGCTAACTAGGTGAAACGAGACCAACTAGCCACGAGTTCTGAAATCAAAATCCGAAACTGTAGGATCGTAGAGCTCGAAAAGTACTGTGAAATCAAGCTAAAAATCACCGAATTCAGAACTCGGAGTCAACGGATATTCATAAAATCGTTTACGTAAAGAAACCACATTTCGAGGCTATATAGGTGAAACGAGACCTACTAGCCACGAGTTCTGAAATCAAAATACGAAATGCCAGGATTGTAGAGCTCAAAAAGTAGTGTGAAATCAAGCTAAAAATCACCGAATTCAGAACTCGGAGTCAACGGATATTCATAAAACCGTTTACGTAAAGAAACCATATTTCGCGGCTAACTAGGTGAAACGAGACCAACTAGCCACGAGTTCTGAAACCAAAATCCGAAACGCCCAGATCATAGAGCTCAAAAGGTAGTGTGAAATCAAGCTAAAAATCACCGAATTCAGAACTCGGAGTCAACGGATATTCATAAAACCGTTTACGTAAAGAAACCACATTTCGCGGCTAACTAGGTGAAACGAGACCAACTAGCCACGAGTTCTGAAATCAATATCCGAAACGCCAGGATCGTAGAGCTCGAAAAGTAGTGTGAAATGAAGCTAAAAATCACCGAATTCAGAACTCGGAGTCGACGGATATTCATAAAACTGTTTACGTAAAGAAACCACATTTCACGGCTAACTAGGTGAAACGAGACCAACTAGCCACGAGTTCTGAATTCGATGATTTTTAGCTTGATTTCACACTACTTTTCGAGCTCTACAATCCTGGGTTTTCGATTTTCGATTTCAGAACTCGTGGCTATTTGGTCTCGATTCACCTATTTAGCCGCGAAATGTGGTTTCTTTACGTAAACGGTTTTGTGAATATCCGTTGACTCCGAGTTCTGAATTCGGTGATTTTTAGCTTGATTTCACACTACTTTTCGAGCTCTACAATCCTGGAATTTCGGATTTTGATTTCAGAACTCGTGGCTAGTAGGTCTCGATTCACCTATTTAGCCGCGAAATGTGGTTTCTTTACGTAAACGGTTTTATGAATATCCGTTGACTCCGAGTTCTGAATTCAGTGATTTTTAGCTTGATTTCACACTACTTTTCGAGCTATACAATCCTGTGTTTTCGGATTTTGATTTCAGAACTCGTGGCTAGTTGGTCTCGTTTCACCTAGTTAGCCGCGAAATGTGGTTTCTTCACTTAAACGGTTTTTTGAATATCCGTTGACTCCGAGTTCTGAATTCGGTGATTTTTAGCTTGATTTCACACTACTTTTTGAGCTCTACGATCCTGGCGTTTCGGATTTTGATTTCAGAACTTGTGGCTAGTTTGTCTCGTTTCACCTAGTTAGCCGCGAAATGTGGTTTCTTTACGTAAACAGTTTTATGAATATCCGTTGACTCCGAGTTCTGAATTCGATGATTTTTAGCTTGATTTCACACTAGTTTTCGAGCTCTACAATCCTGGGTTTTCGATTTTCGATTTCAGAACTCGTGGCTATTTGGTCTCGATTCACCTATTTAGCCGCGAAATGTGGTTTCTTTACGTAAACGGTTTTGTGAATATCCGTTGACTCCGAGTTCTGAATTCGGTGATTTTTTGCTTGATTACACACTACTTTTTGAGCTCTGCTATCCTAGGGTTTCGGATTTTGATTTCAGAACTCGTGGCTAGTAGGTCTCGTTTCACCTAGTTAGCCGCAAAATGTGGTTTCTTTACGTAAACGGTTTTATGAATATCCGTTGACTCCGAGTTCTGAATTCAGTGATTTTTAGCTTGATTTCACAAACTTTTCGAGCTCTACGATCCTGGCATTTCGGATTTTGATTTCAGAACTCGTGGCTAGTTGGTCTCGTTTCACCTAGTTAGCCGCGAAATGTGGTTTCTTTACGTAAACAGTTTTATGAATATCCGTTGACTCCGAGTTCTGAATTCGGTGATTTTTAGCATGATTTCACACTACTTTTCGAGCTCTACAATCTTGGTGTTTCGGATTTTGATTTCAGAACTCGTGGCTAGTAGGTCTCGTTTCACCTAATTAGCCGTGAAATCTGATTTCTTTACGTAAACGGTTTTATGAATATCCGTTGACTCCGAGTTCTGAATTCGGTGATTTTTAGCCTGATTTCACACTACTTTTCGAGCTCTACAATCCTGGCATTTCGGATTTTGATTTCAGAACTCGTGGCTAGTAGGTCTCGATTCACCTATTTAGCCGCGAAATGTGGTTTCTTCACGTAAACGGTTTTGTGAATATCCGTTTACTCCGAGTTCTGAATTCGGTGATTTTTTGCTTGATTACACACTAGTTTTCGAGCTCTACTATCCTAGAGTTTCGGATTTTGATTTCAGAACTCGTGGCTAGTAGGTCTCGTTTCAGCTAGTTAGCCGCAAAATGTGGTTTCTTTACGTAAACAATTTTATGAATATCCGTTGACTCCGAGTTCTGAATTCGGTGATTTTTAGCTTGATTTCACACTACTTTTCGAGCTCTACAATCTTGGTGTTTCGGATTTTGATTTCAGAACTCGTGGCTAGTAGGTCTCGTTTCACCTAGTTAGCCGCGAAATGTGATTTCTTTACGTAAACGGTTTTATGAATATCCGTTGACTCCGAGTTCTGAATTCGGTGATTTTTTGCTTGATTACACACTAGTTTTCGAGCTCTACTATCCTAGCGTTTCGGATTTTGATTTCAGAACTCGTGGCTAGTAGGTCTCGTTTCACCTAGTTAGCCGCAAAATGTGGTTTCTTTACGTAAACGGTTTTATGAATATCCGTTGACTCCGAGTTCTGAATTCAGTGATTTTTAGCTTGATTTCACAAACTTTTCGAGCTCTACGATCCTGGCATTTCGGATTTTGATTTCAGAACTCGTGGCTAGTTGGTCTCGTTTCACCTAGTTAGCCGCGAAATGTGGTTTCTTTACGTAAACAGTTTTATGAATATCCGTTGACTCCGAGTTCTGAATTCGGTGATTTTTAGCATGATTTCACACTACTTTTCGAGCTCTACAATCTTGGTGTTTCGGATTTTGATTTCAGAACTCGTGGCTAGTAGGTCTCGTTTCACCTAGTTAGCCGTGAAATCTGATTTCTTTACGTAAACGGTTTTATGAATATCCGTTGACTCCGAGTTCTGAATTCGGTGATTTTTAGCCTGATTTCACACTACTTTTCGAGCTCTACAATCCTGGCATTTCGGATTTTGATTTCAGAACTCGTGGCTAGTAGGTCTCGATTCACCTATTTAGCCGCAAAATGTGGTTTCTTCACGTAAACGGTTTTGTGAATATCCGTTTACTCCGAGTTCTGAATTCGGTGATTTTTTGCTTGATTACACACTAGTTTTCGAGCTCTACTATCCTAGCGTTTCGGATTTTGATTTCAGAACTCGTGGCTAGTAGGTCTCGTTTCAGCTAGTTAGCCGCAAAATGTGGTTTCTTTACGTAAACAATTTTATGAATATCCGTTGACTCCGAGTTCTGAATTCGGTGATTTTTAGCTTGATTTCACACTACTTTTCGAGCTCTACAATCTTGGTGTTTCGGATTTTGATTTCAGAACTCGTGGCTAGTAGGTCTCGTTTCACCTAGTTAGCCGCGAAATGTGATTTCTTTACGTAAACGGTTTTATGAATATCCGTTGACTCCGAGTTCTGAATTCGGTGATTTTTAGCTTGATTTCACACTACTTTTTGAGCTCTACAATCCTGGCATTTCGGATTTTGATTTCAGAACTCGTGGCTAGTAGGTCTCGATTCACCTATTTAGCCGCGAAATGTGGTTTCTTCACGTAAACGGTTTTGTGAATATCCGTTTACTCCGAGTTCTGAATTCGGTGATTTTTTGCTTGATTACACACTACTTTTCGAGCTCTACTATCCTAGCGTTTCGGATTTTGATTTCAGAACTCGTGGCTAGTAGGTCTCGTTTCACCTAGTTAGCCGCGAAATGTGGTTTCTTTACGTAAACGGTTTTATGAATATCCGTTGACTCCGAGTTCTGAATTCGGTGATTTTTAGCTTGATTTCACACTACTTTTCGAGCTCTACAATCCTGTGTTTTTGGATTTTGATTTCAGAACTCGTGGCTAGTTGGTCTCGTTTCACCTAGTTAGCCGCGAAATGTGGTTTCTTTACAGAAACGGTTTTATGAATATTCGTTGACTCCGAGTTCTGAATTCGGTGATTTTTAGCTTGATTTCACACTACTTTTCGAGCTCTACAATCTTGGTGTTTCGGATTTAGATTTCAGAACTCGTGGCTAGTAGGTCTCGTTTCACCTAGTTAGCCGCGAAATGTGGTTTCTTTACGTAAACGGTTTTATGAATATCCGTTGACTCCGAGTTCTGAATTCGGTGATTTTTAGCCTGATTTCACACTACTTTCGAGCTCTAGAATCCTGGCATTTCGGATTTTGATTTCAGAACTCGTGGCTAGTAGGTCTCGATTCACCTATTTAGCCGCGAAATGTGGTTTTTTTAAGTAAACGGTTTTGTGAATATCCGTTGACTCCGAGTTCTGAATTCGGTGATTTTTTGCTTGATTACACACTACTTTTTGAGCTCTACTATCCAAGCATTTCAGATTTTGATTTCAGAACTCGTGGCTAGTAGGTCTCGTTTCACCTAGTTAGCCGCGAAATGTGGTTTCTTTACGTAAACGGTTTTATGAATATCCGTTGACTCCGAGTTCTGAATTCGGTGATTTTTACCTTGATTTCACACTACTTTTCGAGCTCTACTATCCTAGCATTTCGGATTTTGATTTCAGAACTCGTGGCTAGTAGGTCTCGTTTCACCTAGTTAGCCGCGAAATGTGGTTTCTTTACGTAAACGGTTTTATGAATATCCGTTGACTCCGAGTTCTGAATTCGGTGATTTTTAGCTTGATTTCACACTACTTTTTGAGCTCTACAATCCTGCATTTTCGGATTTCGATTTCATAACTCTTGGCTAGTTGGTCTCGTTTCCCCAAGTTAGCCGCGAAATGTGGTTTCTTTACGTAAACGGTATTGTGAATATCCGTTGACTCCGAGTTCTGAATTCGGTGATATTTTGCTTGATTACACACTACTTTTCGAGCTCTACAATCCTAGCGTTTCGGATTTTGATTTCAGAACTCGTGGCTAGTAGGTCTCGTTTCACCTAGTTAGCCGCGAAATGTGGTTTCTTTACGTACACGGTTTTATGAATATCCTTTGACTCCGAGTTCTGAATTCGGTGATTTTTAGCTTGATTTCACACTACTTTTCGAGCTCTACAATCTTGGTGTTTCGGATTTTGATTTCAGAACTCGTGGCTAGTAGGTCTCGTTTCACCTAGTTAGCCGCGAAATGTGGTTTCTTTACGTAAACGGTTTTATGAATATCCGTTGACTCCGAGTTCTGAATTCGGTGATTTTTAGCTTGATTTCACACTACTTTTCGAGCTCTACAATCCTGGGTTTTCGATTTTCGATTTCAGAACTCGTGGCTAGTAGGTCTCGTTTCAGCTAGTTAGCCGCAAAATGTGGTTTCTTTACGTAAACAATTTTATGAATATCCGTTGACTCCGAGTTCTGAATTCGGTGATTTTTAGCTTGATTTCACACTACTTTTCGAGCTCTACAATCTTGGTGTTTCGGATTTTGATTTCAGAACTCGTGGCTAGTAGGTCTCGTTTCACCTAGTTAGCCGCAAAATGTGATTTCTTTACGTAAACGGTTTTATGAATATCCGTTGACTCCGAGTTCTGAATTCGGTGATTTTTAGCTTGATTTCACACTACTTTTTGAGCTCTACAATCCTGGCATTTCGGATTTTGATTTCAGAACTCGTGGCTAGTAGGTCTCGATTCACCTATTTAGCCGCGAAATGTGGTTTCTTCACGTAAACGGTTTTGTGAATATCCGTTTACTCCGAGTTCTGAATTCGGTGATTTTTTGCTTGATTACACACTACTTTTCGAGCTCTACTATCCTAGCGTTTCGGATTTTGATTTCAGAACTCGTGGCTAGTAGGTCTCGTTTCAGCTTGTTAGCCGCAAAATGTGGTTTCTTTACGTAAACAATTTTATGAATATCCGTTGACTCCGAGTTCTGAATTCGGTGATTTTTAGCTTGATTTCACACTACTTTTCGAGCTCTACAATCTTGGTGTTTCGGATTTTGATTTCGGAACTCGTGGCTAGTAGGTCTCGTTTCACCTAGTTAGCCGCGAAATGTGATTTCTTTACGTAAACGGTTTTATGAATATCCGTTGACTCCGAGTTCTGAATTCGGTGATTTTTAGCTTGATTTCACACTACTTTTCGAGCTCTACAATCCTGTGTTTTTGGATTTTGATTTCAGAACTCGTGGCTAGTTGGTCTCGTTTCACCTAGTTAGCCGCGAAATGTGGTTTCTTTACGTAAACGGTTTTATGAATATCCGTTGACTCCGAGTTCTGAATTCGGTGATTTTTAGCTTGATTTCACACTACTTTTCGAGCTCTACAATCCTGTGTTTTTGGATTTTGATTTCAGAACTCGTGGCTAGTTGGTCTCGTTTCACCTAGTTAGCCGCGAAATGTGGTTTCTTTACGTAAACGGTTTTATGAATATTCGTTGACTCCGAGTTCTGAATTCGGTGATTTTTAGCTTGATTTCACACTACTTTTCGAGCTCTACAATCTTGGTGTTTCGGATTTAGATTTCAGAACTCGTGGCTAGTAGGTCTCGTTTCACCTAGTTAGCCGCGAAATGTGGTTTCTTTACGTAAACGGTTTTATGAATATCCGTTGACTCCGAGTTCTGAATTCGGTGATTTTTAGCTTGATTTCACACTACTTTTGAGCTCTACAATCCTGGCATTTCGGATTTTGATTTCAGAACTCGTGGCTAGTAGGTCTCGATTCACCTATTTAGCCGCGAAATGTGGTTTCTTCACTTAAACGGTTTTGTGAATATCCGTTGACTTCGAGTTCTGAATTCGGTGATTTTTAGCTTGATTTCACACTACTTTTCGAGCTCTACAATCCTGGGTTTTCGATTTTCGATTTCAGAACTCGTGGCTAGTAGGTCTCGTTTCAGCTAGTTAGCCGCAAAATGTGGTTTCTTTACGTAAACAATTTTACGAATATCCGTTGACTCCGAGTTCTGAATTCGGTGATTTTTAGCTTGATTTCACACTACTTTTCGAGCTCTACAATCTTGGTGTTTCGGATTTTGATTTCAGAACTCGTGGCTAGTAGGTCTCGTTTCACCTAGTTAGCCGCGAAATGTGATTTCTTTACGTAAACGGTTTTATGAATATCCGTTGACTCCGAGTTCTGAATTCGGTGATTTTTAGCTTGATTTCACACTACTTTTTGAGCTCTACAATCCTGGCATTTCGGATTTTGATTTCAGAACTCGTGGCTAGTAGGTCTCGATTCACCTATTTAGCCGCGAAATGTGGTTTCTTCACGTAAACGGTTTTGTGAATATCCGTTTACTCCGAGTTCTGAATTCGGTGATTTTTTGCTTGATTACACACTACTTTTCGAGCTCTACTATCCTAGCGTTTCGGATTTTGATTTCAGAACTCGTGGCTAGTAGGTCTCGTTTCACCTAGTTAGCCGCGAAATGTGGTTTCTTTACGTAAACGGTTTTATGAATATCCGTTGACTCCGAGTTCTGAATTCGGTGATTTTTAGCTTGATTTCACACTACTTTTCGAGCTCTACAATCCTGTGTTTTTGGATTTTGATTTCAGAACTCGTGGCTAGTTGGTCTCGTTTCACCTAGTTAGCCGCGAAATGTGGTTTCTTTACAGAAACGGTTTTATGAATATTCGTTGACTCCGAGTTCTGAATTCGGTGATTTTTAGCTTGATTTCACACTACTTTTCGAGCTCTACAATCTTGGTGTTTCGGATTTAGATTTCAGAACTCGTGGCTAGTAGGTCTCGTTTCACCTAGTTAGCCGCGAAATGTGGTTTCTTTACGTAAACGGTTTTATGAATATCCGTTGACTCCGAGTTCTGAATTCGGTGATTTTTAGCCTGATTTCACACTACTTTCGAGCTCTAGAATCCTGGCATTTCGGATTTTGATTTCAGAACTCGTGGCTAGTAGGTCTCGATTCACCTATTTAGCCGCGAAATGTGGTTTCTTTAAGTAAACGGTCTTGTGAATATCCGTTGACTCCGAGTTCTGAATTCGGTGATTTTTTGCTTGATTACACACTACTTTTTGAGCTCTACTATCCTAGCATTTCAGATTTTGATTTCAGAACTCGTGGCTAGTAGGTCTCGTTTCACCTAGTTAGCCGCGAAATGTGGTTTCTTTACGTAAACGGTTTTATGAATATCCGTTGACTCCGAGTTCTGAATTCGGTGATTTTTACCTTGATTTCACACTACTTTTCGAGCTCTACTATCCTAGCATTTCGGATTTTGATTTCAGAACTCGTGGCTAGTAGGTCTCGTTTCACCTAGTTAACCGCGAAATGTGTTTTCTTTACGTAAACGGTTTTATGAATATCCGTTGACTCCGAGTTCTGAATTCGGTGATTTTTAGCTTGATTTCACAATACTTTTTGAGCTCTACAATCCTGCATTTTCGGATTTCGCTTTCATAACTCTTGGCTAGTTGGTCTCGTTTCCCCAAGTTAGCCGCGAAATGTGGTTTCTTTACGTAAACGGTATTGTGAATATCCGTTGACTCCGAGTTCTGAATTCGGTGATATTTTGCTTGATTACACACTACTTTTCGAGCTCTACAATCCTAGCGTTTCGGATTTTGATTTCAGAACTCGTGGCTAGTAGGTCTCGTTTCACCTAGTTAGCCGCGAAATGTGGTTTCTTTACGTACACGGTTTTATGAATATCCTTTGACTCCGAGTTCTGAATTCGGTGATTTTTAGCTTGATTTCACACTACTTTTCGAGCTCTACAATCTTGGTGTTTCGGATTTTGATTTCAGAACTCGTGGCTAGTAGGTCTCGTTTCACCTAGTTAGCCGCGAAATGTGGTTTCTTTACGTAAACGGTTTTATGAATATCCGTTGACTCCGAGTTCTGAATTCGGTGATTTTTAGCTTGATTTCACACTACTTTTCGAGCTCTACAATCCTGGGTTTTCGATTTTCGATTTCAGAACTCGTGGCTAGTAGGTCTCGTTTCAGCTAGTTAGCCGCAAAATGTGGTTTCTTTACGTAAACAATTTTATGAATATCCGTTGACTCCGAGTTCTGAATTCGGTGATTTTTAGCTTGATTTCACACTACTTTTCGAGCTCTACAATCTTGGTGTTTCGGATTTTGATTTCAGAACTCGTGGCTAGTAGGTCTCGTTTCACCTAGTTAGCCGCAAAATGTGATTTCTTTACGTAAACGGTTTTATGAATATCCGTTGACTCCGAGTTCTGAATTCGGTGATTTTTAGCTTGATTTCACACTACTTTTTGAGCTCTACAATCCTGGCATTTCGGATTTTGATTTCAGAACTCGTGGCTAGTAGGTCTCGATTCACCTATTTAGCCGCGAAATGTGGTTTCTTCACGTAAACGGTTTTGTGAATATCCGTTTACTCCGAGTTCTGAATTCGGTGATTTTTTGCTTGATTACACACTACTTTTCGAGCTCTACTATCCTAGCGTTTCGGATTTTGATTTCAGAACTCGTGGCTAGTAGGTCTCGTTTCAGCTAGTTAGCCGCAAAATGTGGTTTCTTTACGTAAACAATTTTATGAATATCCGTTGACTCCGAGTTCTGAATTCGGTGATTTTTAGCTTGATTTCACACTACTTTTCGAGCTCTACAATCTTGGTGTTTCGGATTTTGATTTCAGAACTCGTGGCTAGTAGGTCTCGTTTCACCTAGTTAGCCGCGAAATGTGATTTCTTTACGTAAACGGTTTTATGAATATCCGTTGACTCCGAGTTCTGAATTCGGTGATTTTTAGCTTGATTTCACACTACTTTTCGAGCTCTACAATCCTGGCATTTCGGATTTTGATTTCAGAACTCGTGGCTAGTAGGTCTCGATTCACCTATTTAGCCGCGAAATGTGGTTTCTTCACGTAAACGGTTTTATGAATATCCGTTGACTCCGAGTTCTGAATTCGGTGATTTTTAGCTTGATTTCACACTACTTTTCGAGCTCTACAATCCTGGGTTTTCGATTTTCGATTTCAGAACTCGTGGCTAGTAGGTCTCGTTTCAGCTAGTTAGCCGCAAAATGTGGTTTCTTTACGTAAACAATTTTATGAATATCCGTTGACTCCGAGTTCTGAATTCGGTGATTTTTAGCTTGATTTCACACTACTTTTCGAGCTCTACAATCTTGGTGTTTCGGATTTTGATTTCAGAACTCGTGGCTAGTAGGTCTCGTTTCACCTAGTTAGCCGCGAAATGTGATTTCTTTACGTAAACGGTTTTATGAATATCCGTTGACTCCGAGTTCTGAATTCGGTGATTTTTAGCTTGATTTCACACTACTTTTTGAGCTCTACAATCCTGGCATTTCGGATTTTGATTTCAGAACTCGTGGCTAGTAGGTCTCGATTCACCTATTTAGCCGCGAAATGTGGTTTCTTCACGTAAACGGTTTTGTGAATATCCGTTTACTCCGAGTTCTGAATTCGGTGATTTTTTGCTTGATTACACACTACTTTTCGAGCTCTACTATCCTAGCTTTTCGGATTTTGATTTCAGAACTCGTGGCTAGTAGGTCTCGTTTCACCTAGTTAGCCGCGAAATGTGGTTTCTTTACGTAAACGGTTTTATGAATATCCGTTGACTCCGAGTTCTGAATTCGGTGATTTTTAGCTTGATTTCACACTACTTTTCGAGCTCTACAATCCTGTGTTTTTGGATTTTGATTTCAGAACTCGTGGCTAGTTGGTCTCGTTTCACCTAGTTAGCCGCGAAATGTGGTTTCTTTACAGAAACGGTTTTATGAATATTCGTTGACTCCGAGTTCTGAATTCGGTGATTTTTAGCTTGATTTCACACTACTTTTCGAGCTATACAATCTTGGTGTTTCGGATTTAGATTTCAGAACTCGTGGCTAGTAGGTCTCGTTTCACCTAGTTAGCCGCGAAATGTGGTTTCTTTACGTAAACGGTTTTATGAATATCCGTTGACTCCGAGTTCTGAATTCGGTGATTTTTAGCCTGATTTCACACTACTTTCGAGCTCTAGAATCCTGGCATTTCGGATTTTGATTTCAGAACTCGCGGCTAGTAGGTCTCGATTCACCTATTTAGCCGCGAAATGTGGTTTCTTTAAGTAAACGGTTTTGTGAATATCCGTTGACTCCGAGTTCTGAATTCGGTGATTTTTTGCTTGATTACACACTACTTTTTGAGCTCTACTATCCTAGCATTTCAGATTTTGATTTCAGAACTCGTGGCTAGTAGGTCTCGTTTCACCTAGTTAGCCGCGAAATGTGGTTTCTTTACGTAAACGGTTTTATGAATATCCGTTGACTCCGAGTTCTGAATTCGGTGATTTTTACCTTGATTTCACACTACTTTTCGAGCTCTACTATCCTAGAATTTCGGATTTTGATTTCAGAACTCGTGGCTAGTAGGTCTCGTTTCACCTAGTTAGCCGCGAAATGTGGTTTCTTTACGTAAACGGTTTTATGAATATCTGTTGACTCCGAGTTCTGAATTCGGTGATTTTTAGCTTGATTTCACACTACTTTTCGAGCTCTACAATCCTGCATTTTCGGATTTCGATTTCATAACTCTTGGCTAGTTGGTCTCGTTTCCCCAAGTTAGCCGCAAAATGTGGTTTCTTTATGTAAACGGTATTGTGAATATCCGTTGACTCCGAGTTCTGAATTCGGTGATATTTTGCTTGATTACACACTACTTTTCGAGCTCTACAATCCTAGCGTTTCGGATTTTGATTTCAGAACTCGTGGCTAGTAGGTCTCGTTTCACCTAGTTAGCCGCGAAATGTGGTTTCTTTACGTACACGGTTTTATGAATATCCTTTGACTCCGAGTTCTGAATTCGGTTATTTTTAGCTTGATTTCACACTACTTTTGGAGCTCTACAATCCTGGCATTTCGGATTTTGATTTCAGAACTCGTGGCTAGTAGGTCTCGATTCACCTATTTAGCCGCGAAATGTGGTTTCTTCACGTAAACGGTTTTGTGAATATCCGTTGACTCCGAGTTCTGAATTCGGTGATTTTTAGCTTGATTTCACACTACTTTTTGAGCTCTACAATCCTGGCATTTCGGATTTTTATTTCAGAACTCGTGGCTAGTAGGTCTCGATTCACCTATTTAGCCGCGAAATGTGGTTTCTTCACGTAAACGGTTTTGTGAATATCCGTTGACTCCGAGTTCTGAATTCGTTGATTTTTAGCTTGATTTCGTAGTACTTTTTGAGCTCTACAATCCTGCATTTTCGGATTTCGATTTCATAACTCTTGGCTAGTTGGTCTCGTTTCCCCTAGTTAGCCGCGAAATGTGGTTTCTTTACGTAAACGGTTTTATGAATATCCGTTGACTCCGAGTTCTGAATTCGGTGATTTTTAGCTTGATTTCACACTACTTTTCAAGCTCTACAATCCTGGCATTTCGGATTTTGATTTCAGAACTCGTGGCTAGTAGGTCACGATTCACCTATTTAGCCGCGAAATGTGGTTTCTTTACGTAAACGGTTTTGTGAATATCCGTTGACTCCGAGTTCTGAATTCGGTGATATTTTGCTAGATTACACACTACTTTTCGAGCTCTACAATCCTAGCGTTTCGGATTTTGATTTCAGAACTCGTGGCTAGTAGGTCTCGTTTCACCTAGTCAGCCGCGAAATGTGGTTTCTTTGCGTACACGGTTTTATGAATATCCTTTGACTCCGAGTTCTGAATTCAGTGATTTTTAGCTTGATTTCACACTACTTTTCGAGCTCTACAATCCTGTTGTTTCGGATTTTGATTTCAGAACTCGTGGCTAGTAGGTCTCGTTTCACCTAGTTAGCCGCAAAATGTGGTTTCTTTACGTAAAAGGTTTTATGAATATCCGTTGACTCCGAGTTCTGAATTCGGTGATTTTTAGCTTGATTTCACACTACTTTTCGAGCTCTACAATCCTGGTGTTTCGGATTTTGATTTCAGAACTTGTGGCTAGTAGGTCTCGTTTCACCTAGTTAGCCGCGAAATGTGGTTTCTTTACGTAAACGGTTTTATGAATATCCGTTGACTCCGAGTTCTGAATTCGGTGATTTTTAGCTTGATTTCACACTACTTTTCGAGCTCTACAATCCTGGGTTTTCGATTTTCGATTTCAGAACTCGTGGCTAGCAGGTCTCGTTTCATCTAGTTAGCCGCAAAATGTGGTTTCTTTACGTAAACAGTTTTATGAATATCCGTTGACTCCGAGTTCTGAATTCGGTGATTTTTTGCTTGATTTCACACTACTTTTCGAGCTCTACAATCTTGGTGTTTCGGATTTTGATTTCAGAACTCGTGGCTAGTAGGTCTCGTTTCACCTAGTTAGCCGCGAAATGTGATTTCTTTACGTAAACGGTTTTATGAATATCCGTTGACTCCGAGTTCTGAATTCGGTGATTTTTAGCTTGATTTCACACTACTTTTTGAGCTCTACAATCCTGGCATTTCGGATTTTGATTTCAGAACTCGTGGCTAGTAGGTCTCGATTCACCTATTTAGCCGCGAAATGTGGTTTCTTCACGTAAACGGTTTTGTGAATCTCCGTTTACTCCGAGTTATGAATTCGGTGATTTTTTGCTTGATTACACACTACTTTTCGAGCTCTACTATCCTAGCGTTTCGGATTTTGATTTCAGAACTCGTGGCTAGTAGGTCACGTTTCACCTAGTTAGCCGCGAAATGTGGTTTCTTTACGTAAACGGTTTTATGAATATCCGTTGACTCCGAATTCTGAATTCGGTGATTTTTAGCTTGATTTCACACTACTTTTCGAGCTCTACAATCCTCTGTTTTCGGATTTTAATTTCAGAACTCGTGGCTAGTTGGTCTCGTTTCACCTAGTTAGCCGCGAAATGTGGTTTCTTTACGTAAACGGTTTTATGAATATTCGTTGACTCCGAGTTCTGAATTCGGTGATTTTTAGCTTGATTTCACACTACTTTCGAGCTCTACAATCCTGGCATTTCGGATTTTGATTTCAGAACTCGTGGCTAGTAGGTCTCGATTCACCCATTTAGCCGCGAAATGTGGTTTCTTTAAGCAAACGGTTTTGTGAATATCCGTTGACTCCGAGTTCCGAATTCGGTGATTTTTTGCTTGATTACACACTACTTTTTGAGCTCTACTATCCTAGCATTTCGGATTTTGATTTCAGAACTCGTGGCTAGTAGGTCTCGTTTCACCTAGTTAGCAGCGAAATGTGGTTTCTTTACGTAAACGGTTTTATGAATATCCGTTGACTCCGAGTTCTGAATTCGTTGATTTTTAGCTTGATTTCGTACTACTTTTCGAGCTCTACAATCCTGCATTTTCGGATTTCGATTTCATAACTCTTGGCTAGTTGGTCTCGTTTCCCCCAGTTAGCCGCGAAATGTGGTTTCTTTACGTAAACGGTTTTATGAATATCCGTTGACTCCGAGTTCTGAATTCGGTGATTTTTAGCTTGATTTCACACTACTTTTCAAGCTCTACAATCCTGGCATTTCGGATTTTGATTTCAGAACTCGTGGCTAGTAGGTCTCGATTCACCTATTTAGCCGCGAAATGTGGTTTCTTTACGTAAACGGTTTTGTGAATATCCGTTGACTCCGAGTTCTGAATTCGGTGATATTTTGTTTGATTACACACTACTTTTCGAGCTCTACAATCCTAGCGTTTCGGATTTTGATTTCAGAACTCGTGGCTAGTAGGTCTCGTTTCACCTAGTTAGCCGCGAAATGTGGTTTCTTTACGTACACGGTTTTATGAATATCCTTTGACTCCGAGTTCTGAATTCGGTGATTTTTAGCTTGATTTCACACTACTTTTCGAGCTCTACAATCTTGTTGTTTCGGATTTTGATTTCAGAACTCGTGGCTAGTAGGTCTCGTTTCACCTAGTTAGCCGCGAAATGTGGTTTCTTTACGTAAAAGGTTTTATGAATATCCGTTGACTCCGAGTTCTGAATTCGGTGATTTTTAGCTTGATTTCACACTACTTTTCGAGCTCTACAATCCTGGTGTTTCGGATTTTGATTTCAGAACTTGTGGCTAGTAGGTCTCGTTTCACCTAGTTAGCCGCGAAATGTGGTTTCTTTACGTAAACGGTTTTATGAATATCCATTGACTCCGAGTTCTGAATTCGGTGATTTTTAGCTTGATTTCACACTACTTTTCGAGCTCTACAATCCTGGGTTTTCGATTTTCGATTTCAGAACTCGTGGCTAGTAGGTCTCGTTTCATCTAGTTAGCCGCAAAATGTGGTTTCTTTACGTAAACAGTTTTATGAATATCCGTTGACTCCGAGTTCTGAATTCGGTGATTTTTAGCTTGATTTCACACTACTTTTCGAGCTCTACAATCTTGGTGTTTCGGATTTTGATTTCAGAACTCGTGGCTAGTAGGTCTCGTTTCACCTAGTTAGCCGCGAAATGTGATTTCTTTACGTAAACGGTTTTATGAATATCCGTTGACTCCGAGTTCTGAATTCGGTGATTTTTAGCTTGATTTCACACTACTTTTCGAGCTCTACAATCCTGGCATTTCGGATTTTGATTTCAGAACTCGTGGCTAGTAGGTCTCGATTCACCTATTTAGCCGCGAAATGTGGTTTCTTTACGTAAACGGTTTTATGAATATCCGTTGACTCCGAGTTCTGAATTCGGTGATTTTTAGCTTGATTTCACACTACTTTTCGAGCTCTACAATCCTGTGTTTTCGGATTTTGATTTCAGAACTCGTGGCTAGTAGGTCTCGTTTCACCTAGTTAGCCGCGAAATGTGGTTTCTTTACGTAAACGGTTTTATGAATATCCGTTGACTCCGAGTTCTGAATTCGGTGATTTTTAGCTTGATTTCACACTACTTTCGAGCTCTACAATCCTGGCATTTCGGATTTTGATTTCAGAACTCGTGGCTAGTAGGTCTCGATTCACCTATTTAGCCGCGAAATGTGGTTTCTTTACGTAAACGGTTTTGTGAATATCCGTTGACTCCGAGTTCTGAATTCGGTGATTTTTTGCTTGATTACACACTACTTTTTGAGCTCTACTATCCTAGCATTTCGGATTTTGATTTCAGAACTCGTGGCTAGTAGGTCTCGTTTCACCTAGTTAGCCGCGAAATGTGGTTTCTTTACGTAAACGGTTTTATGAATATCCGTTGACTCCGAGTTCTGAATTCGGTGATTTTTAGCTTGATTTCACACTACTTTTCGAGCTCTACAATCCTGCATTTTCGGATTTCGATTTCATAACTCTTGGCTAGTTGGTCTCGTTTCCCCTAGTTAGCCGCGAAATGTGGTTTCTTTACGTAAACGGTTTTATGAATATCCGTTGACTCCGAGTTCTGAATTCGGTGATTTTTAGCTTGATTTCACACTACTTTTCCAGCTCTACAATCCTGGCATTTCGGATTTTGATTTCAGAACTCGTGGCTAGTAGGTCTCGATTCACGTATTTAGCCGCGAAATGTGGTTTCTTCACGTAAACGGTTTTGTGAATATCCGTTTACTCCGAGTTCTGAATTCGGTGATTTTTTGCTTGATTACAAACTACTTTTCGAGCTCTACTATCCTAGCGTTTCGGATTTTGATTTCAAAACTCGTGGCTAGTAGGTCTCGTTTCACCTAGTTAGCCGCGAAATGTGGTTTCTTTACGTAAACGGTTTTATGAATATCCGTTGACTCTGAGTTCTGAATTCGGTGATTTTTAGCTTGATTTCACACTACTTTTCGAGCTCTACAATCCAGTGTTTTCGGATTTTGATTTCAGAACTCGTGGCTAGTTGGTCTCGTTTCACCTAGTTAGCCGCGAAATGTGGTTTCTTTACGTAAACGGTTTTATGAATATTCGTTGACTCCGAGTTCTGAATTCGGTGATTTTTAGCTTGATTTCACACTACTTTTCGAGCTCTACAATCCTGCATTTTCGGATTTCGATTTCATAACTCTTGGCTAGTTGGTCTCGTTTCCCCTAGTTAGCCGCGAAATGTGGTTTCTTTACGTAAACGGTTTTATGAATATCCGTTGACTCCGAGTTCTGAATTCGGTGATTTTTAGCTTGATTTCATACTACTTTTCGAGCTCTACAATCCTGGCATTTCGGAATTTGATTTCAGAACTCGTGGCTAGTAGGTCTCGATTCACCTATTTAGCCGCGAAATGTGGTTTCTTTACGTAAACGGTTTTGTGAATATCCGTTGACTCCGAGTTCTGAATTCGGTGATTTTTAGCTTGATTTCACACTACTTTCGAGCTCTACAATCCTGGCATTTCGGATTTTGATTTCAGAACTCGTGGCTAGTAGGTCTCGTTTCACCTAGTTAGCCGTGAAATCTGATTTCTTTACGTAAACGGTTTTATGAATATCCGTTGACTCCGAGTTCTGAATTCGGTGATTTTTAGCCTGATTTCACACTACTTTTCGAGCTCTACAATCCTGGCATTTCGGATTTTGATTTCAGAACTCGTGGCTAGTAGGTCTCGATTCACCTATTTAGCCGCAAAATGTGGTTTCTTCACGTAAACGGTTTTGTGAATATCCGTTTACTCCGAGTTCTGAATTCGGTGATTTTTTGCTTGATTACACACTAGTTTTCGAGCTCTACTATCCTAGCGTTTCGGATTTTGATTTCAGAACTCGTGGCTAGTAGGTCTCGTTTCAGCTAGTTAGCCGCAAAATGTGGTTTCTTTACGTAAACAATTTTATGAATATCCGTTGACTCCGAGTTCTGAATTCGGTGATTTTTAGCTTGATTTCACACTACTTTTCGAGCTCTACAATCTTGGTGTTTCGGATTTTGATTTCAGAACTCGTGGCTAGTAGGTCTCGTTTCACCTAGTTAGCCGCGAAATGTGATTTCTTTACGTAAACGGTTTTATGAATATCCGTTGACTCCGAGTTCTGAATTCGGTGATTTTTAGCTTGATTTCACACTACTTTTTGAGCTCTACAATCCTGGCATTTCGGATTTTGATTTCAGAACTCGTGGCTAGTAGGTCTCGATTCACCTATTTAGCCGCGAAATGTGGTTTCTTCACGTAAACGGTTTTGTGAATATCCGTTTACTCCGAGTTCTGAATTCGGTGATTTTTTGCTTGATTACACACTACTTTTCGAGCTCTACTATCCTAGCGTTTCGGATTTTGATTTCAGAACTCGTGGCTAGTAGGTCTCGTTTCACCTAGTTAGCCGCGAAATGTGGTTTCTTTACGTAAACGGTTTTATGAATATCCGTTGACTCCGAGTTCTGAATTCGGTGATTTTTAGCTTGATTTCACACTACTTTTCGAGCTCTACAATCCTGTGTTTTTGGATTTTGATTTCAGAACTCGTGGCTAGTTGGTCTCGTTTCACCTAGTTAGCCGCGAAATGTGGTTTCTTTACAGAAACGGTTTTATGAATATTCGTTGACTCCGAGTTCTGAATTCGGTGATTTTTAGCTTGATTTCACACTACTTTTCGAGCTCTACAATCTTGGTGTTTCGGATTTAGATTTCAGAACTCGTGGCTAGTAGGTCTCGTTTCACCTAGTTAGCCGCGAAATGTGGTTTCTTTACGTAAACGGTTTTATGAATATCCGTTGACTCCGAGTTCTGAATTCGGTGATTTTTAGCCTGATTTCACACTACTTTCGAGCTCTAGAATCCTGGCATTTCGGATTTTGATTTCAGAACTCGTGGCTAGTAAGTCTCGATTCACCTATTTAGCCGCGAAATGTGGTTTTTTTAAGTAAACGGTTTTGTGAATATCCGTTGACTCCGAGTTCTGAATTCGGTGATTTTTTGCTTGATTACACACTACTTTTTGAGCTCTACTATCCAAGCATTTCAGATTTTGATTTCAGAACTCGTGGCTAGTAGGTCTCGTTTCACCTAGTTAGCCGCGAAATGTGGTTTCTTTACGTAAACGGTTTTATGAATATCCGTTGACTCCGAGTTCTGAATTCGGTGATTTTTACCTTGATTTCACACTACTTTTCGAGCTCTACTATCCTAGCATTTCGGATTTTGATTTCAGAACTCGTGGCTAGTAGGTCTCGTTTCACCTAGTTAGCCGCGAAATGTGGTTTCTTTACGTAAACGGTTTTATGAATATCCGTTGACTCCGAGTTCTGAATTCGGTGATTTTTAGCTTGATTTCACACTACTTTTTGAGCTCTACAATCCTGCATTTTCGGATTTCGATTTCATAACTCTTGGCTAGTTGGTCTCGTTTCCCCAAGTTAGCCGCGAAATGTGGTTTCTTTACGTAAACGGTATTGTGAATATCCGTTGACTCCGAGTTCTGAATTCGGTGATATTTTGCTTGATTACACACTACTTTTCGAGCTCTACAATCCTAGCGTTTCGGATTTTGATTTCAGAACTCGTGGCTAGTAGGTCTCGTTTCACCTAGTTAGCCGCGAAATGTGGTTTCTTTACGTACACGGTTTTATGAATATCCTTTGACTCCGAGTTCTGAATTCGGTGATTTTTAGCTTGATTTCACACTACTTTTCGAGCTCTACAATCTTGGTGTTTCGGATTTTGATTTCAGAACTCGTGGCTAGTAGGTCTCGTTTCACCTAGTTAGCCGCGAAATGTGGTTTCTTTACGTAAACGGTTTTATGAATATTCGTTGACTCCGAGTTCTGAATTCGGTGATTTTTAGCTTGATTTCACACTACTTTTCGAGCTCTACAATCCTGCATTTTCGGATTTCGATTTCATAACTCTTGGCTAGTTGGTCTCGTTTCCCCTAGTTAGCCGCGAAATGTGGTTTCTTTACGTAAACGGTTTTATGAATATCCGTTGACTCCGAGTTCTGAATTCGGTGATTTTTAGCTTGATTTCATACTACTTTTCGAGCTCTACAATCCTGGCATTTCGGAATTTGATTTCAGAACTCGTGGCTAGTAGGTCTCGATTCACCTATTTAGCCGCGAAATGTGGTTTCTTTACGTACACGGTTTTATGAATATCCTTTGACTCCGAGTTCTGAATTCGGTGATTTTTAGCTTGATTTCACACTACTTTTCGAGCTCTACAATCCAGTGTTTTCGGATTTTGATTTCAGAACTCGTGGCTAGTTGGTCTCGTTTCACCTAGTTAGCCGCGAAATGTGGTTTCTTTACGTAAACGGTTTTATGAATATTCGTTGACTCCGAGTTCTGAATTCGGTGATTTTTAGCTTGATTTCACACTACTTTTCGAGCTCTACAATCCAGTGTTTTCGGATTTTGATTTCAGAACTCGTGGCTAGTTGGTCTCGTTTCACCTAGTTAGCCGCGAAATGTGGTTTCTTTACGTAAACGGTTTTATGAATATTCGTTGACTCCGAGTTCTGAATTCGGTGATTTTTAGCTTGATTTCACACTACTTTTCGAGCTCTACAATCCTGCATTTTCGGATTTCGATTTCATAACTCTTGGCTAGTTGGTCTCGTTTCCCCTAGTTAGCCGCGAAATGTGGTTTCTTTACGTAAACGGTTTTATGAATATCCGTTGACTCCGAGTTCTGAATTCGGTGATTTTTAGCTTGATTTCATACTACTTTTCGAGCTCTACAATCCTGGCATTTCGGAATTTGATTTCAGAACTCGTGGCTAGTAGGTCTCGATTCACCTATTTAGCCGCGAAATGTGGTTTCTTTACGTAAACGGTTTTGTGAATATCCGTTGACTCCGAGTTCTGAATTCGGTGATTTTTAGCTTGATTTCACACTACTTTCGAGCTCTACAATCCTGGCATTTCGGATTTTGATTTCAGAACTCGTGGCTAGTAGGTCTCGATTCACCTATTTAGCCGCGAAATGTGGTTTCTTTACGTAAACGGTTTTGTGAATATCCGTTGACTCCGAGTTCTGAATTCGGTGATTTTTTGCTTGATTACACACTACTTTTTGAGCTCTACTATCCTAGCATTTCGGATTTTGATTTCAGAACTCGTGGCTAGTAGGTCTCGTTTCACCTAGTTAGCCGCGAAATGTGGTTTCTTTACGTAAACGGTTTTATGAATATCCGTTGACTCCGAGTTCTGAATTCGGTGATTTTTAGCTTGATTTCACACTACTTTTCGAGCTCTACAATCCTGCATTTTCGGATTTCGATTTCATAACTCTTGGCTAGTTGGTCTCGTTTCCCCTAGTTAGCCGCGAAATGTGGTTTCTTTACGTAAACGGTTTTATGAATATCCGTTGACTCCGAGTTCTGAATTCGGTGATTTTTAGCTTGATTTCACACTACTTTTCCAGCTCTACAATCCTGGCATTTCGGATTTTGATTTCAGAACTCGTGGCTAGTAGGTCTCGATTCACGTATTTAGCCGCGAAATGTGGTTTCTTCACGTAAACGGTTTTGTGAATATCCGTTTACTCCGAGTTCTGAATTCGGTGATTTTTTGCTTGATTACAAACTACTTTTCGAGCTCTACTATCCTAGCGTTTCGGATTTTGATTTCAAAACTCGTGGCTAGTAGGTCTCGTTTCACCTAGTTAGCCGCGAAATGTGGTTTCTTTACGTAAACGGTTTTATGAATATCCGTTGACTCTGAGTTCTGAATTCGGTGATTTTTAGCTTGATTTCACACTACTTTTCGAGCTCTACAATCCAGTGTTTTCGGATTTTGATTTCAGAACTCGTGGCTAGTTGGTCTCGTTTCACCTAGTTAGCCGCGAAATGTGGTTTCTTTACGTAAACGGTTTTATGAATATTCGTTGACTCCGAGTTCTGAATTCGGTGATTTTTAGCTTGATTTCACACTACTTTTCGAGCTCTACAATCCTGCATTTTCGGATTTCGATTTCATAACTCTTGGCTAGTTGGTCTGGTTTCCCCTAGTTAGCCGCGAAATGTGGTTTCTTTACGTAAACGGTTTTATGAATATCCGTTGACTCCGAGTTCTGAATTCGGTGATTTTTAGCTTGATTTCATACTACTTTTCGAGCTCTACAATCCTGGCATTTCGGAATTTGATTTCAGAACTCGTGGCTAGTAGGTCTCGATTCACCTATTTAGCCGCGAAATGTGGTTTCTTTACGTAAACGGTTTTGTGAATATCCGTTGACTCCGAGTTCTGAATTCGGTGATATTTTGCTTGATTACACACTACTTTTCGAGCTCAACAATCCTGCATTTTCGGATTTCGATTTCATAACTCTTGGCTAGTTGGTCTCATTTCCCCTAGTTAGCCGCGAAATGTGGTTTCTTTACGTAAACGGTTTTATGAATATCCGTTGACTCCGAGTTCTGAATTCGGTGATTTTTAGCTTGATTTCATACTACTTTTCGAGCTCTACAATCCTGGCATTTCGGAATTTGATTTCAGAACTCGTGGCTAGTAGGTCTCGATTCACCTATTTAGCCGCGAAATGTGGTTTCTTTACGTAAACGGTTTTGTGAATATCCGTTGACTCCGAGTTCTGAATTCGGTGATATTTTGCTTGATTACACACTACTTTTCGAGCTCAACAATCCTAGCGTTTCGGATTTTAATTTCAGAACTCGTGGCTAGTAGGTCTCGTTTCACCTAGTTAGCCGCAAAATGTGGTTTCTTTACGTAAACGGTTTTATGAATATCCTTTGACTCCGAGTTCTGAATTCGGTGATTTTTAGCTTGATTTCACACTACTTTTCGAGCTTTACAATCTTGGTGTTTCGGATTTTGATTTCAGAACTCGTGGCTAGTTGGTCTCGTTTCACCTAGTTAGCCGCGAAATGTGGTTTCTTTACGTAAACGGTTTTATGAATATCCGTTGACTCCGAGTTCTGAATTCGGTGATTTTTAGCTTGATTTCACACTACTTTTCGAGCTCTACAATCCTGGCATTTAGGATTTTGATTTCAGAACTCCTCGCTAGTAGGTCTCGATTCACCTATTTAGCCGCGAAATTTGGTTTCTTTACGTAAACGGTTTTATGAATATCCTTTGACTCCGAGTTCTGAATTCGGTGATTTTTAGCTTGATTTCACACTACTTTTCGAGCTCTACAATCTTGGTGTTTCGGATTTTTATTTCAGAACTCGTGGCTAGTAGGTCTCGTTTCACCTAGTTAGCCGCGAAATGTGGTTTCTTTACGTAAACGGTTTTATGAATATCCTTTGACTCCGAGTTCTGAATTCGGTGATTTTTAGCTTGATTTCACACTACTTTTCGAGCTCTACAAACTTGGTGTTTCGGATTTTTATTTCAGAACTCGTGGCTAGTAGGTCTCGTTTCACCTAGTTAGCCGCGAAATGTGGTTTCTTTACGTAAACGGTTTTATGAATATCCTTTGACTCCGAGTTCTGAATTCGGTGATTTTTAGCTTGATTTCACACTACTTTTCGAGCTCTCCAATCTTGGTGTTTCGGATTTAGATTTCAGAACTCGTGGCTAGTAGGTCTCGTTTCACCTAGTTAGCCGCGAAATGTCGTTTCTCTACGTAAACGGTTTTATGAATATCCGTTGACTCCGAGTTCTGAATTCGATGATTTTTAGCTTGATTTCAAACTAATTTTCGAGCTCTACAATCTTGGTGTTTCGGATTTTGATTTCAGAACTCGTGGCTTGTAGGTCTCGTTTCACCTAGTTAGCCGCGAAATGTGATTTCTTTACGTAAACGGTTTTATGAATATCCGTTGACTCCGAGTTCTGAATTCGGTGATTTTTAGCTTGATTTCACACTACTTTTCGAGCTCTACAATCTTGGTGTTTCGGATTTTTATTTCAGAACTCGTGGCTAGTAGGTCTCGTTTCACCTAGTGAGCCGCGAAATGTGGTTTCTTTACGTAAACGGTTTTATGAATATCCTTTGACTTCGAGTTCTGAATTCGGTGATTTTTAGCTTGATTTCACACTACTTTTCGAGCTCTACAATCTTGGTGTTTCGGATTTTTATTTCAGAACTCGTGGCTAGTAGGTCTCGTTTCACCTAGTGAGCCGCGAAATGTGGTTTCTTTACGTAAACGGTTTTATGAATATCCGTTGACTCCGAGTTCTGAATTCGGTGATTTTTAGCTTGATTTCACACTACTTTTCGAGCTCTACAATCTTGGTGTTTCGGATTTTTATTTCAGAACTCGTGGCTAGTAGGTCTCGTTTCACCTAGTGAGCCGCGAAATATGGTTTCTTTACGTAAACGGTTTTATGAATATCCGTTGACTCCGAGTTCTGAATTCGGTGATTTTTAGCTTGATTTCACACTACTTTTTGAGCTCTACAATCCTGTTTTTCGGATTTTGATTTCAGAACTCGTGGCTAGTAGGTCTCGTTTCACCTAGTGAGCCGCGAAATGTGGTTTCTTTACGTAAACGGTTTTATGAATATCCGTTGACTCCGAGTTCTGAATTCGGTGATTTTTAGCTTGATTTCACACTACTTTTCGAGCTCTACAATCCTGGCATTTAGGATTTTGATTTCAGAACTCCTCGCTAGTAGGTCTCGATTCACCTATTTAGCCGCGAAATTTGGTTTCTTTACGTAAACGGTTTTATGAATATCCTTTGACTCCGAGTTCTGAATTCGGTGATTTTTAGCTTGATTTCACACTACTTTTCGAGCTCTACAATCTTGGTGTTTCGGATTTTTATTTCAGAACTCGTGGCTAGTAGGTCTCGTTTCACCTAGTTAGCCGCGAAATGTGGTTTCTTTACGTAAACGGTTTTATGAATATCCTTTGACTCCGAGTTCTGAATTCGGTGATTTTTAGCTTGATTTCACACTACTTTTCGAGCTCTACAAACTTGGTGTTTCGGATTTTTATTTCAGAACTCGTGGCTAGTAGGTCTCGTTTCACCTAGTTAGCCGCGAAATGTGGTTTCTTTACGTAAACGGTTTTATGAATATCCTTTGACTCCGAGTTCTGAATTCGGTGATTTTTAGCTTGATTTCACACTACTTTTCGAGCTCTCCAATCTTGGTGTTTCGGATTTAGATTTCAGAACTCGTGGCTAGTAGGTCTCGTTTCACCTAGTTAGCCGCGAAATGTCGTTTCTCTACGTAAACGGTTTTATGAATATCCGTTGACTCCGAGTTCTGAATTCGATGATTTTTAGCTTGATTTCAAACTAATTTTCGAGCTCTACAATCTTGGTGTTTCGGATTTTGATTTCAGAACTCGTGGCTTGAAGGTCTCGTTTCACCTAGTTAGCCGCGAAATGTGATTTCTTTACGTAAACGGTTTTATGAATATCCGTTGACTCCGAGTTCTGAATTCGGTGATTTTTAGCTTGATTTCACACTACTTTTCGAGCTCTACAATCTTGGTGTTTCGGATTTTTATTTCAGAACTCGTGGCTAGTAGGTCTCGTTTCACCTAGTGAGCCGCGAAATGTGGTTTCTTTACGTAAACGGTTTTATGAATATCCTTTGACTTCGAGTTCTGAATTCGGTGATTTTTAGCTTGATTTCACACTACTTTTCGAGCTCTACAATCTTGGTGTTTCGGATTTTTATTTCAGAACTCGTGGCTAGTAGGTCTCGTTTCACCTAGTTAGCCGCGAAATGTGGTTTCTTTACGTAAACGGTTTTATGAATATCCGTTGACTCCGAGTTCTGAATTCGGTGATTTTTAGCTTGATTTCACACTACTTTTCGAGCTCTACAATCCTGGCATTTCGGATTTTGATTTCAGAACTCCTCGCTAGTAGGTCTCGATTCACCTATTTAGCCGCGAAATTTGGTTTCTTTACGTAAACGGTTTTGTGAATATCCGTTGACTCCGAGTTCTGAATTCGGTGATTTTTTGCTTGATTACACACTACTTTTGGAGCTATACTATCCTAGGGTTTCGGATTTTGATTTCAGAAGTCGTGGCTAGTAGGTCTCGTTTCTCCTAGTTAGCCGCGAAATGTGGTTTCTTTACGTAAACGGTTTTATTAATATCCATTTACTCCGAGTTCTGAATTCGGTGATTTTTAGCTTGATTTCACACTACTTTTCGATCTCTACCATCCTGTGTTTTCGGATTTTGATTTCAGAACTCGTGGCTAGTTGGTCTCGTTTTACCTAGTTAGCCGCGAAATGTGGTTTCTTTACTTAAACAGTTTTATGAATATCCGTTGACTCCGAGTTCTGAATTCGGTGATTTTTAGCTTGATTTCACACTACTTTTCGAGCTCTACAATCCTGGCATTTCGGATTTTTATTTCAGAACTCGTGGCTAGTAGGTCTCGATTCACCTATTTAGCCGCGAAATGTGGTTTCTTTACGTAAACGGTTTTGTGAATATTCGTTGACTCCGAGATCTGAATTCGGTGATTTTTTGCTTGATTACACACTACTTTTAGAGCTCTACAATCCTGGTATTTCGGATTTTGATTTCAGAACTCGTGGCTAGTAGGTCTCGATTCACCTATTTAGCCGCGAAATGTGGTTTCTTTACGTAAACGGTTTTGTGAATATCCGTTGACTCCGAGTTCTGAATTCGGTGATTTTTTGCTTGATTACACACTACTTTTCGAGCTCTACTATCCTAGCGTTTCGGATTTTGTTTTCAGAACTCGTGGCTAGTAGGTCTCGTTTCACCTAGTTAGCCGCGAAATGTGGTTTCTTTACGTAAACGGTTTTATGAATATCCTTTGACTCCGAGTTCTGAATTCGGTGATTTTTAGCTTGATTTCACACTACTTTTCGAGCTCTACAATCCTGGCATTTCGGATTTTGATTTCAGAACTCGTGGCTAGTAGGTCTCGATTCACCTATTTAGCCGCGAAATGTGGTTTCTTTACGTAAACGGTTTTATGAATATCCGTTGACTCCGAGTTCTGAATTCGGTGCTTTTTTGCTTGATTACACACTACTTTTCGAGCTCTACAATCCTAGCGTTTCGGATTTTGATTTCAGAACTCGTGGCTAGTAGGTCCCGTTTCACCTAGTTAGCCGCGAAATGTGGTTTCTTTACGTAAACGGTTTTATGAATATCCGTTGACTCCGAGTTCTGAATTCGGTGCTTTTTTGCTTGATTACACACTACTTTTCGAGCTCTACAATCCTAGCGTTTCGGATTTTGATTTCAGAACTCGTGGCTAGTAGGTCTCGTTTCACCTAGTTAGCCGCGAAATGTGGTTTCTTTACGTTAACGGTTTTATGAATATCCGTTGACTCCGAGTTCTGAATTCGGTGATTTTTAGCTTGATTTCACACTACTTTTCGAGCTCTACAATCTTGGTATTTCGGTTTTCGATTTCAGAACTCGTGGCTAGTAGGTCTCGTATCATCTAGTTAGCCGCGAAATGTGGTTTCTTTACGTAAACAGTTTTACGAATATCCATTGACTCCGAGTTCTGAATTCGGTGATTTTTAGCTTGATTTCACACTACTTTTCGAGCTCTACAATCTTGGTATTTCGGTTTTCGATTTCAGAACTCTTGGCTAGTAGGTCTCGTTTCATCTAGTTAGCCGCGAAATGTGGTTTCTTTACGTAAACAGTTTTATGAATATCCATTGACTCCGAGTTCTGAATTCGGTGATTTTTAGCTTGATTTCACACTACTTTTCGAGCTCTACAATCCTGGTGTTTCGGATTTTGATTTCAGAACTCTTGGCTAGTAGGTCTCGTTTCACCTAGTTAGCCGCGAAATGTGGTTTCTTTACGTAAACGGTTTTATGAATATCCTTTGACTCCGAGTTCTGAATTCGGTGATTTTTAGCTTGATTTCACACTACTTTTCGAGCTCTACAATCCTGGCATTTCGGATTTTGATTTCAGAACTCGTGGCTAGTAGGTCTCGATTCACCTATTTAGCCGCGAAATGTGGTTTCTTTACGTAAACGGTTTTATGAATATCCGTTGACTCCGAGTTCTGAATTCGGTGCTTTTTTGCTTGATTACACACTACTTTTCGAGCTCTACAATCCTAGCGTTTCGGATTTTGATTTCAGAACTCGTGGCTAGTAGGTCCCGTTTCACCTAGTTAGCCGCGAAATGTGGTTTCTTTACGTAAACGGTTTTATGAATATCCGTTGACTCCGAGTTCTGAATTCGGTGCTTTTTTGCTTGATTACACACTACTTTTCGAGCTCTACAATCCTAGCGTTTCGGATTTTGATTTCAGAACTCGTGGCTAGTAGGTCTCGTTTCACCTAGTTAGCCGCGAAATGTGGTTTCTTTACGTTAACGGTTTTATGAATATCCGTTGACTCCGAGTTCTGAATTCGGTGATTTTTAGCTTGATTTCACACTACTTTTCGAGCTCTACAATCTTGGTATTTCGGTTTTTGATTTCAGAACTCGTGGCTAGTAGGTCTCGTTTCATCTAGTTAGCCGCGAAATGTGGTTTCTTTACGTAAACAGTTTTATGAATATCCATTGACTCCGAGTTCTGAATTCGGTGATTTTTAGCTTGATTTCACACTACTTTTCGAGCTCTACAATCCTGGTGTTTCGGATTTTGATTTCAGAACTCTTGGCTAGTAGGTCTCGTTTCACCTAGTTAGCCGCGAAATGTGGTTTCTTTACGTAAACGGTTTTATGAATATCCGTTGACTCGGAGTTCTGAATTCGGTGATTTTTAGCTTGATTTCACACTACTATTCGAGCTCTACAATCCTGGCATTTCGGATTTTGATTTCAGAACTCGTGGCTAGTAGGTCTCGATTCACCTATTTAGCCGCGAAATGTGGTTTCTTTACGTAAACGGTTTTGTGAATATCCGTTGACTCCGAGTTCTGAATTCTGTGATTTTTAGCTTGATTTCACACTACTTTTCGAGCTCTACAATCTTGGTGTTTCGGATTTAGATTTCAGAACTCGTGGCTAGTAGGTCTCGTTTCACCTAGTTAGCCGCGAAATGTGGTTTCTTTACGTAAACGGTTTTATGAATATCCGTTGACTCCGAGTTCTGAATTCGGTGATTTTTAGCCTGATTTCACACTACTTTCGAGCTCTAGAATCCTGGCATTTCGGATTTTGATTTCAGAACTCGTGGCTAGTAGGTCTCGATTCACCTATTTAGCCGCGAAATGTGGTTTCTTTAAGTAAACGGTTTTGTGAATATCCGTTGACTCCGAGTTCTGAATTCGGTGATTTTTTGCTTTATTACACACTACTTTTTGAGCTCTACTATCCTAGAATTTCAGATTTTGATTTCAGAACTCGTGGCTAGTAGGTCTCGTTTCACCTAGTTAGCCGCGAAATGTGGTTTCTTTACGTAAACGGTTTTATGAATATCCGTTGACTCCGAGTTCTGAATTCGGTGATTTTTACCTTGATTTCACACTACTTTTCGAGCTCTACTATCCTAGCATTTCGGATTTTGATTTCAGAACTCGTGGCTAGTAGGTCTCGTTTCACCTAGTTAGCCGCGAAATGTGGTTTCTTTACGTAAACGGTTTTATGAATATCCGTTGACTCCGAGTTCTGAATTCGGTGATTTTTAGCTTGATTTCACACTACTTTTTGAGCTCTACAATCCTGCATTTTCGGATTTCGATTTCATAACTCTTGGCTAGTTGGTCTCGTTTCCCCAAGTTAGCCGCGAAATGTGGTTTCTTTACGTAAACGGTATTGTGAATATCCGTTGACTCCGAGTTCTGAATTCGGTGATATTTTGTTTGATTACACACTACTTTTCGAGCTCTACAATCCTAGCGTTTCGGATTTTGATTTCAGAACTCGTGGCTAGTAGGTCTCGTTTCACCTAGTTAGCCGCGAAATGTGGTTTCTTTACGTACACGGTTTTATGAATATCCTTTGACTCCGAGTTCTGAATTCGGTGATTTTTAGCTTGATTTCACACTACTTTTCGAGCTCTACAATCTTGGTGTTTCGGATTTTGATTTCAGAACTCGTGGCTAGTAGGTCTCGTTTCACCTAGTTAGCCGCGAAATGTGGTTTCTTTACGTAAACGGTTTTATGAATATCCGTTGACTCCGAGTTCTGAATTCGGTGATTTTTAGCTTGATTTCACACTACTTTTCGAGCTCTACAATCCTGGGTTTTCGATTTTCGATTTCAGAACTCGTGGCTAGTAGGTCTCGTTTCAGCTAGTTAGCCGCAAAATGTGGTTTCTTTACGTAAACAATTTTATGAATATCCGTTGACTCCGAGTTCTAAATTCGGTGATTTTTAGCTTGATTTCACACTACTTTTCGAGCTCTACAATCTTGGTGTTTCGGATTTTGATTTCAGAACTCGTGGCTAGTAGGTCTCGTTTCACCTAGTTAGCCGCAAAATGTGATTTCTTTACGTAAACGGTTTTATGAATATCCGTTGACTCCGAGTTCTGAATTCGGTGATTTTTAGCTTGATTTCACACTACTTTTTGAGCTCTACAATCCTGGCATTTCGGATTTTGATTTCAGAACTCGTGGCTAGTAGGTCTCGATTCAACTATTTAGCCGCGAAATGTGGTTTCTTCACGTAAACGGTTTTGTGAATATCCGTTTACTCCGAGTTCTGAATTCGGTGATTTTTTGCTTGATTACACACTACTTTTCGAGCTCTACTATCCTAGCATTTCGGATTTTGATTTCAGAACTCGTGGCTAGTAGGTCTCGTTTCACCTAGTTAGCCGCGAAATGTGATTTCTTTACGTAAACGGTTTTATGAATATCCGTTGACTCCGAGTTCTGAATTCGGTGATTTTTAGCTTGATTTCACACTACTTTTTGAGCTCTACAATCCTGGCATTTCGGATTTTGATTTCAGAACTCGTGGCTAGTAGGTCTCGATTCACCTATTTAGCCGCGAAATGTGGTTTCTTCACGTAAACGGTTTTGTGAATATCCGTTTACTCCGAGTTCTGAATTCGGTGATTTTTTGCTTGATTACACACTACTTTTCGAGCTCTACTATCATAGCGTTTCGGATTTTGATTTCAGAACTCGTGGCTAGTAGGTCTCGTTTCACCTAGTTAGCCGCGAAATGTGGTTTCTTTACGTAAACGGTTTTATGAATATCCGTTGACTCCGAGTTCTGAATTCGGTGATTTTTAGCTTGATTTCACACTACTTTTCGAGCTCTACAATCCTGTGTTTTTGGATTTTGATTTCAGAACTCGTGGCTAGTTGGTCTCGTTTCACCTAGTTAGCCGCGAAATGTGGTTTCTTTACAGAAACGGTTTTATGAATATTCGTTGACTCCGAGTTCTGAATTCGGTGATTTTTAGCTTGATTTCACACTACTTTTCGAGCTATACAATCTTGGTGTTTCGGATTTAGATTTCAGAACTCGTGGCTAGTAGGTCTCGTTTCACCTAGTTAGCCGCGAAATGTGGTTTCTTTACGTAAACGGTTTTATGAATATCCGTTGACTCCGAGTTCTGAATTCGGTGATTTTTAGCCTGATTTCACACTACTTTCGAGCTCTAGAATCCTGGCATTTTGGATTTTGATTTCAGAACTCGTGGCTAGTAGGTCTCGATTCACCTATTTAGCCGCGAAATGTGGTTTCTTTAAGTAAACGGTTTTGTGAATATCCGTTGACTCCGAGTTCTGAATTCGGTGATTTTTTGCTTGATTACACACTACTTTTTGAGCTCTACTATCCTAGCATTTCAGATTTTGATTTCAGAACTCGTGGCTAGTAGGTCTCGTTTCACCTAGTTAGCCGCGAAATGTGGTTTCTTTACGTAAACGGTTTTATGAATATCCGTTGACTCCGAGTTCTGAATTCGGTGATTTTTACCTTGATTTCACACTACTTTTCGAGCTCTACTATCCTAGCATTTCGGATTTTGATTTCAGAACTCGTGGCTAGTAGGTCTCGTTTCACCTAGTTAGCCGCGAAATGTGGTTTCTTTACGTAAACGGTTTTATGAATATCCGTTGACTCCGAGTTCTGAATTCGGTGATTTTTAGCTTGATTTCACACTACTTTTCGAGCTCTACAATCCTGCATTTTCGGATTTCGATTTCATAACTCTTGGCTAGTTGGTCTCGTTTCCCCAAGTTAGCCGCGAAATGTGGTTTCTTTACGTAAACGGTATTGTGAATATCCGTTGACTCCGAGTTCTGAATTCGGTGATATTTTGCTTGATTACACACTACTTTTCGAGCTCTACAATCCTAGCATTTCGGATTTTGATTTCAGAACTCGTGGCTAGTAGGTCTCGTTTCACCTAGATAGCCGCGAAATGTGGTTTCTTTACGTACACGGTTTTATGAATATCCTTTGACTCCGAGTTCTGAATTCGGTGATTTTTAGCTTGATTTCACACTACTTTTTGAGCTCTACAATCCTGGCATTTCGGATTTTGATTTCAGAACTCGTGGCTAGTAGGTCTCGATTCACCTATTTAGCCGCGAAATGTGGTTTCTTCACGTAAACGGTTTTGTGAATATCCGTTGACTCCGAGTTCTGAATTCGGTGATTTTTAGCTTGATTTCACCCTACTTTTTGAGCTCTACAATCCTGGAATTTCGGATTTTGATTTCAGAACTCGTGGCTAGTAGGTCTCGATTCACCTATTTAGCCGCGAAATGTGGTTTCTTCACGTAAACGGTTTCGTGAATATCCGTTGACTCCGAGTTCTGAATTCGTTGATTTTTAGCTTGATTTCGTAGTACTTTTCGAGCTCTACAATCCTGCATTTTCGGATTTCGATTTCATAACTCTTGGCTAGTTGGTCTCGTTTCCCCTAGTTAGCCGCGAAATGTGGTTTCTTTACGTAAACGGTTTTATGAATATCCGTTGACTCCGAGTTCTGAATTCGGTGATTTTTAGCTTGATTTCACACTACTTTTCAAGCTCTACAATCCTGGCATTTCGGATTTTGATTTCAGAACTCGTGGCTAGTAGGTCACGATTCACCTATTTAGCCGCGAAATGTGGTTTCTTTACGTAAACGGTTTTGTGAATATCCGTTGACTCCGAGTTCTGAATTCGGTGATATTTTGCTTGATTACACACTACTTTTCGAGCTCTACAATCCTAGCGTTTCGGATTTTGATTTCAGAACTCGTGGCTAGTAGGTCTCGTTTCACCTAGTCAGCCGCGAAATGTGGTTTCTTTGCGTACACGGTTTTATGAATATCCTTTGACTCCGAGTTCTGAATTCGGTGATTTTTAGCTTGATTTCACACTACTTTTCGAGCTCTACAATCTTGTTGTTTCGGATTATGATTTCAGAACTCGTGGCTAGTAGGTCTCGTTTCACCTAGTTAGCCGCGAAATGTGGTTTCTTTACGTAAACGGTTTTATGAATATCCGTTGACTCCGAGTTCTGAATTCGGTGATTTTTAGCCTGATTTCACACTACTTTCGAGCTCTAGAATCCTGGCATTTTGGATTTTGATTTCAGAACTCGTGGCTAGTAGGTCTCGATTCACCTATTTAGCCGCGAAATGTGGTTTCTTTAAGTAAACGGTTTTGTGAATATCCGTTGACTCCGAGTTCTGAATTCGGTGATTTTTTGCTTGATTACACACTACTTTTTGAGCTCTACTATCCTAGCATTTCAGATTTTGATTTCAGAACTCGTGGCTAGTAGGTCTCGTTTCACCTAGTTAGCCGCGAAATGTGGTTTCTTTACGTAAACGGTTTTATGAATATCCGTTGACTCCGAGTTCTGAATTCGGTGATTTTTACCTTGATTTCACACTACTTTTCGAGCTCTACTATCCTAGCATTTCGGATTTTGATTTCAGAACTCGTGGCTAGTAGGTCTCGTTTCACCTAGTTAGCCGCGAAATGTGGTTTCTTTACGTAAACGGTTTTATGAATATCCGTTGACTCCGAGTTCTGAATTCGGTGATTTTTAGCTTGATTTCACACTACTTTTCGAGCTCTACAATCCTGCATTTTCGGATTTCGATTTCATAACTCTTGGCTAGTTGGTCTCGTTTCCCCAAGTTAGCCGCGAAATGTGGTTTCTTTACGTAAACGGTATTGTGAATATCCGTTGATTCCGAGTTCTGAATTCGGTGATATTTTGCTTGATTACACACTACTTTTCGAGCTCTACAATCCTAGCATTTCGGATTTTGATTTCAGAACTCGTGGCTAGTAGGTCTCGTTTCACCTAGATAGCCGCGAAATGTGGTTTCTTTACGTACACGGTTTTATGAATATCCTTTGACTCCGAGTTCTGAATTCGGTGATTTTTAGCTTGATTTCACACTACTTTTTGAGCTCTACAATCCTGGCATTTCGGATTTTGATTTCAGAACTCGTGGCTAGTAGGTCTCGATTCACCTATTTAGCCGCGAAATGTGGTTTCTTCACGTAAACGGTTTTGTGAATATCCGTTGACTCCGAGTTCTGAATTCGGTGATTTTTAGCTTGATTTCACCCTACTTTTTGAGCTCTACAATCCTGGAATTTCGGATTTTGATTTCAGAACTCGTGGCTAGTAGGTCTCGATTCACCTATTTAGCCGCGAAATGTGGTTTCTTCACGTAAACGGTTTTGTGAATATCCGTTGACTCCGAGTTCTGAATTCGTTGATTTTTAGCTTGATTTCGTAGTACTTTTCGAGCTCTACAATCCTGCATTTTCGGATTTCGATTTCATAACTCTTGGCTAGTTGGTCTCGTTTCCCCTAGTTAGCCGCGAAATGTGGTTTCTTTACGTAAACGGTTTTATGAATATCCGTTGACTCCGAGTTCTGAATTCGGTGATTTTTAGCTTGATTTCACACTACTTTTCAAGCTCTACAATCCTGGCATTTCGGATTTTGATTTCAGAACTCGTGGCTAGTAGGTCACGATTCACCTATTTAGCCGCGAAATGTGGTTTCTTTACGTAAACGGTTTTGTGAATATCCGTTGACTCCGAGTTCTGAATTCGGTGATATTTTGCTTGATTACACACTACTTTTCGAGCTCTACAATCCTAGCGTTTCGGATTTTGATTTCAGAACTCGTGGCTAGTAGGTCTCGTTTCACCTAGTCAGCCGCGAAATGTGGTTTCTTTTCGTACACGGTTTTATGAATATCCTTTGACTCCGAGTTCTGAATTCGGTGATTTTTAGCTTGATTTCACACTACTTTTCGAGCTCTACAATCTTGTTGTTTCGGATTTTGATTTCAGAACTCGTGGCTAGTAGGTCTCGTTTCACCTAGTTAGCCGCGAAATGTGGTTTCTTTACGTAAAAGGTTTTATGAATATCCGTTGACTCCGAGTTCTGAATTCGGTGATTTTTAGCTTGATTTCACACTACTTTTCGAGCTCTACAATCCTGGTGTTTCGGATTTTGATTTCAGAACTTGTGGCTAGTAGGTCTCGTTTCACCTAGTTAGCCGCGAAATGTGGTTTCTTTACGTAAACGGTTTTATGAATATCCGTTGACTCCGAGTTCTGAATTCAGTGATTTTTAGCTTGATTTCACACTACTTTTCGAGCTCTACAATCCTGGGTTTTCGATTTTCGATTTCAGAACTCGTGGCTAGTAGGTCTCGTTTCATCTAGTTAGCCGCAAAATGTGGTTTCTTTACGTAAACAGTTTTATGAATATCCGTTGACTCCGAGTTCTGAATTCGGTGATTTTTAGCTTGATTTCACACTACTTTTCGAGCTCTACAATCTTGGTGTTTCGGATTTTGATTACAGAACTCGTGGCTAGTAGGTCTCATTTCACCTAGTTAGCCGCGAAATGTGATTTCTTTACGTAAACGGTTTTATGAATATCCGTTGACTCCGAGTTCTGAATTCGGTGATTTTTAGCTTGATTTCACACTAATTTTTGAGCTCTACAATCCTGGCATTTCGGATTTTGATTTCAGAACTCGTGGCTTGTAGGTCTCGATTCACCTATTTAGCCGCGAAATGTGGTTTCTT
The DNA here is from genome assembly GCA_963580455.1 of Euonymus europaeus. NCBI lineage: Eukaryota > Viridiplantae > Streptophyta > Magnoliopsida > Celastrales > Celastraceae > Euonymus > Euonymus europaeus. The sequence continues at coordinate 686,601 of OY756972.1, forward strand.
CACGTAAACGGTTTTGTGAATATCCGTTTACTCCGAGTTCTGAATTCGGTGATTTTTTGCTTGATTACACACTACTTTTCGAGCTCTACTATCCTAGCGTTTCGGATTTTGATTTCAGAACTCGTGGCTAGTAGGTCTCGTTTCACCTAGTTAGCCGCGAAATGTGGTTTCTTTACGTAAACGGTTTTATGAATATCCGTTGACTCCGAGTTCTGAATTCGGTGATTTTTAGCTTGATTTCACACTACTTTTCGAGCTCTACAATCCTCTGTTATCGGATTTTGATTTCAGAACTCGTGGCTAGTTGGTCTCGTTTCACCTAGTTAGCCGCGAAATGTGGTTTCTTTACGTAAACGGTTTTATGAATATTCGTTGACTCCGAGTTCTGAATTCGGTGATTTTTAGCTTGATTTCACACTACTTTCGAGCTCTACAATCCTGGCATTTCGGATTTTGATTTCAGAACTCGTGGCTAGTAGGTCTCGATTCACCCATTTAGCCGCGAAATGTGGTTTCTTTAAGCAAACGCTTTTGTGAATATCCGTTGACTCCGAGTTCTGAATTCGGTGATTTTTTGCTTGATTACACACTACTTTTTGAGCTCTACTATCCTAGCATTTCGGATTTTGATTTCAGAACTCGTGGCTAGTAGGTCTCGTTTCACCTAGTTAGCCGCGAAATGTGGTTTCTTTACGTAAACGGTTTTATGAATATCCGTTGACTCCGAGTTTTGAATTCGGTGATTTTTAGCATTATTTCACACTACTTTTCGAGCTCTACAATCCTGGCGTTTCGGATTTTGATTTCAGAACTCGTGGCTAGTTGGTCTCGTTTCACCTAGTTAGCCGCGAAATGTGGTTTCTTTACGTAAACGGTTTTATGAATATCCGTTGACTCCGAGTTCTGAATTCGGTGATTTTTAGCTTGATTTCACACTACTTTTCAAGCTCTACAATCCTGGCATTTCGGATTTTGATTTCAGAACTCGTGGCTAGTAGGTCTCGATTCACCTATTTAGCCGCGAAATGTGGTTTCTTTACGTAAACGGTTTTGTGAATATTCGTTGACTCCGAGTTCTGAATTCGGTGATATTTTGTTTGATTACACACTACTTTTCGAGCTCTACAATCCTAGCGTTTCGGATTTTGATTTCAGAACTCGTGGCTAGTAGGTCTCGTTTCACCTAGTTAGCCGCGAAATGTGGTTTCTTTACGTACACGGTTTTATGAATATCCTTTGACTCCGAGTTCTGAATTCGGTGATTTTTAGCTTGATTTCACACTACTTTTCGAGCTCTACAATCTTGGTGTTTCGGATTTTTATTTCAGAACTCGTGGCTAGTAGGTCTCGTTTCACCTAGTTAGCCGCGAAATGTGGTTTCTTTACGTAAAAGGTTTTATGAATATCCGTTGACTCCGAGTTCTGAATTCGGTGATTTTTAGCTTGATTTCACACTACTTTTCGAGCTCTACAATCCTGGTGTTTCGGATTTTGATTTCAGAACTTGTGGCTAGTAGGTCTCGTTGCACCTAGTTAGCCGCGAAATGTGGTTTCTTTACGTAAACGGTTTTATGAATATCCATTGACTCCGAGTTCTGAATTCGGTGATTTTTAGCTTGATTTCACACTACTTTTCGAGCTCTACTATCCTAGCGTTTCGGATTTTGATTTCAAAACTCGTGGCTAGTAGGTCTCGTTTCATCTAGTTAGCCGCAAAATGTGGTTTCTTTACGTAAACAGTTTTATGAATATCCGTTGACTCCGAGTTCTGAATTCGGTGATTTTTAGCTTGATTTCACACTACTTTTCGAGCTCTACAATCTTGGTGTTTCGGATTTTGATTTCAGAACTCGTGGCTAGTAGGTCTCGTTTCACCTAGTTAGCCGCGAAATGTGATTTCTTTACGTAAACGGTTTTATGAATATCCGTTGACTCCGAGTTCTGAATTCGGTGATTTTTAGCTTGATTTCACACTACTTTTCGAGCTCTACAATCCTGGCATTTCGGATTTTGATTTCAGAACTCGTGGCTAGTAGGTCTCGATTCACCTATTTAGCCGCGAAATGTGGTTTCTTTACGTAAACGGTTTTATGAATATCCGTTGACTCCGAGTTCTGAATTCGGTGATTTTTAGCTTGATTTCACACTACTTTTCGAGCTCTACAATCCTGTGTTTTCGGATTTTGATTTCAGAACTCGTGGCTAGTTGGTCTCGTTTCACCTAGTTAGCCGCGAAATGTGGTTTCTTTACGTAAACGGTTTTATGAATATTCGTTGACTCCGAGTTCTGAATTCGGTGATTTTTAGCTTGATTTCACACTACTTTTCGAGCTCTACAATCTTGGTTTTTCGAATTTAGATTTCAGAACTCGTGGCTAGTAGGTCTCGTTTCACCTAGTTAGCCGCGAAATGTGGTTTCTTTACGTAAACGGTTTTATGAATATCCGTTGACTCCGAGTTCTGAATTCGGTGATTTTTAGCTTGATTTCACACTACTTTCGAGCTCTACAATCCTGGCATTTCGGATTTTGATTTCAGAACTCGTGGCTAGTAGGTCTCGATTCACCTATTTAGCCGCGAAATGTGGTTTCTTTACGTAAACGGTTTTGTGAATATCCGTTGACTCCGAGTTCTGAATTTGGTGATTTTTTGCTTGATTACACACTACTTTTTGAGCTCTACTATCCTAGCATTTCGGATTTTGATTTCAGAACTCGTGGCTAGTAGGTCTCGTTTCACCTAGTTAGCCGCGAAATGTGGTTTCTTTACGTAAACTGTTTTATGAATATCCGTTGACTCCGAGTTCTGAATTCGGTGATTTTTAGCTAGATTTCACACTACTTTTCGAGCTCTACAATCCTGCATTTTCGGATTTCGATTTCATAACTCTTGGCTAGTTGGTCTCGTTTCCCCTAGTTAGCCGCGAAATGTGGTTTCTTTACGTAAACGGTTTTATGAATATCCGTTGACTCCGAGTTCTGAATTCGGTGATTTTTAGCTTGATTTCACACTACTTTTCCAGCTCTAGAATCCTGGCATTTCGGATTTTGATTTCAGAACTCGTGGCTAGTAGGTCTCGATTCACGTATTTAGCCGCGAAATGTGGTTTCTTCACGTAAACGGTTTTGTGAATATCCGTTTACTCCGAGTTCTGAATTCGGTGATTTTTTGCTTGATTACAAACTACTTTTCGAGCTCTACTATCCTAGCGTTTCGGATTTTGATTTCAAAACTCGTGGCTAGTAGGTCTCGTTTCACCTAGTTAGCCGCGAAATGTGGTTTCTTTACGTAAACGGTTTTATGAATATCCGTTGACTCCGAGATCTGAATTCGGTGATTTTTAGCTTGATTTCACACTACTTTTCGAGCTCTACAATCCAGTGTTTTCGGATTTTGATTTCAGAACTCGTGGCTAGTTGGTCTCGTTTCACCTAGTTAGCCGCGAAATGTGGTTTCTTTACGTAAACGGTTTTATGAATATTCGTTGACTCCGAGTTCTGAATTCGGTGATTTTTAGCTTGATTTCACACTACTTTTCGAGCTCTACAATCCTGGAATTTCGGATTTTTATTTCAGAACTCGTGGCTAGTAGGTCTCGATTCACCTATTTAGCCGCGAAATATGGTTTCTTTACGTAAACGGTTTTGTGAATATCCGTTTGACTCCGAGTTCTGAATTCGGTGATTTTTTGCTTGATTACACACTACTTTTCGAGCTCTACAATCCTAGCGTTTCGGATTTTGATTTCAGAACTCGTGGCTAGTAGGTCTCGTTTCACCTAGTTAGCCGCGAAATGTGGTTTCTTTACGTAAACGGTTTTATGAATATCCTTTGACTCCGAGTTCTGAATTCGGTGATTTTTACTTGATTTCACACTACTTTTCGAGCTCTACAATCCTGGCATTTCGGATTTTGATTTCAGAACTCGTGGCTAGTAGGTCTCGATTCACCTATTTAGCCGCGAAATGTGGTTTCTTTACGTAAACGGTTTTATGAATATCCGTTGACTCCGAGTTCTGAATTCGGTGCTTTTTTGCTTGATTACACACTACTTTTCGAGCTCTACAATCCTAGCGTTTCGGATTTTGATTTCCGAACTCGTGGCTAGTAGGTCTCGTTTCACCTAGTTAGCCGCGAAATGTGGTTTCTTTACGTAAACGGTTTTATGAATATCCGTTGACTCCGAGTTCTGAATTCGGTGCTTTTTTGCTTGATTACACACTACTTTTCGAGCTCTACAATCCTAGCGTTTCGGATTTTGATTTCAGAACTCGTGGCTAGTAGGTCTCGTTTCACCTAGTTAGCCGCGAAATGTGGTTTCTTTACGTAAACGGTTTTATGAATATCCGTTGACTCCGAGTTCTGAATTCGGTGATTTTTAGCTTGATTTCACACTACTTTTCGAGCTCTCCAATCTTGGTGTTTCGGATTTAGATTTCAGAACTCGTGGCTAGTAGGTCTCGTTTCACCTAGTTAGCCGCGAAATGTGGTTTCTCTACGTAAACGGTTTTATGAATATCCGTTGACTCCGAGTTCTGAATTCGATGATTTTTAGCTTGATTTCAAACTAATATTCGAGCTCTACAATCTTGGTGTTTCGGATTTTGATTTCAGAACTCGTGGCTAGTAGTTCTCGTTTCACCTAGTTAGCCGCGAAATGTGATTTCTTTACGTAAACGGTTTTATGAATATCCGTTGACTCCGAGTTCTGAATTCGGTGATTTTTAGCTTGATTTCACACTACTTTTCGAGCTCTACAATCTTGGTGTTTCGGATTTTTATTTCAGAACTCGTGGCTAGTAGGTCTCGTTTCACCTAGTTAGCCGCGAAATGTGGTTTCTTTACGTAAACGGTTTTATGAATATCCTTTGACTCCGAGTTCTGAATTCGGTGATTTTTAGCTTGATTTCACACTACTTTTCGAGCTCTACAATCTTGGTGTTTCGGATTTTTATTTCAGAAGTCGTGGCTAGTAGGTCTCGTTTCACCTAGTTAGCCGCGAAATGTGGTTTCTTTACGTAAACGGTTTTATGAATATCCGTTGACTCCGAGTTCTGAATTCGGTGATTTTTAGCTTGATTTCACACTACTTTTCGAGCTCTACAATCCTGGCATTTCGGATTTTGATTTCAGAACTCCTCGATAGTAGGTCTCGATTCACCTATTTAGCCACGAAATTTGGTTTCTTTACGTAAACGGTTTTGTGAATATCCGTTGACTCCGAGTTCTGAATTCGGTGATTTTTTGCTTGATTACACACTACTTTTCGAGCTCTACTATCCTAGGGTTTCGGATTTTGATTTCAGAAGTCGTGGCTAGTAGGTCTCGTTTCTCCTAGTTAGCCGCGAAATGTGGTTTCTTTACGTAAACGGTTTTATTAATATCCGTTTACTCCGAGTTCTGAATTCGGTGATTTTTAGCTTGATTTCACACTACTTTTCGATCTCTACCATCCTGTGTTTTCGGATTTTGATTTCAGAACTCGTGGCTAGTTGGTCTCGTTTCACCTAGTTAGCCGCGAAATGTGGTTTCTTTACTTAAACAGTTTTATGAATATCCGTTGACTCCGAGTTCTGAATTCGGTGATTTTTAGCTTGATTTCACACTACTTTTCGAGCTCTACAATCCTGGCATTTCGGATTTTTATTTCAGAACTCGTGGCTAGTAGGTCTCGATTCACCTATTTAGCCGCGAAATGTGGTTTCTTTACGTAAACGGTTTTGTGAATATTCGTTGACTCCGAGTTCTGAATTCGGTGATTTTTTGCTTGATTACACACTACTTTTAGAGCTCTACAATCCTAGCGTTTCGGATTTTGATTTCAGAACTCGTGGCTAGTAGGTCTCGTTTCACCTAGTTAGCCGCGAAATGTGGTTTCTTTACGTAAACGGTTTTATGAATATCCTTTGACTCCGAGTTCTGAATTCGGTGATTTTTAGATTGATTTCACACTACTTTTCGAGCTCTACAATCCTGGCATTTCGGATTTTGATTTCAGAACTCGTGCCTAGTAGGTCTCGATTCACCTATTTAGCCGCGAAATGTGGTTTTTTTACGTAAACGGTTTTATGAATATCCGTTGACTCCGAGTTCTGAATTCGGTGCTTTTTTGCTTGATTACACACTACTTTTCGAGCTCTACAATCCTAGCGTTTCGGATTTTGATTTCAGAACTCGTGGCTAGTAGGTCACGTTTCACCTAGTTAGCCGCGAAATGTGGTTTCTTTACGTAAACGGTTTTATGAATATCCGTTGACTCCGAGTTCTGAATTCGGTGCATTTTTGCTTGATTACACACTACTTTTCGAGCTCTACAATCCTAGCGTTTCGGATTTTGATTTCAGAACTCGTGGCTAGTAGGTCTCGTTTCACCTAGTTAGCCGCGAAATGTTGTTTCTTTACGTTAACGGTTTTATGAATATCCGTTGACTCCGAGTTCTGAATTCGGTGATTTTTAGCTTGATTTCACACTACTTTTCGAGCTCTACAATCTTGGTGTTTCGGTTTTCGATTTCAGAACTCGTGGCTAGTAGGTCTCGTTTCATCTAGTTAGCCGCGAAATGTGGTTTCTTTACGTAAACAGTTTTATGAATATCCATTGACTCCGAGTTCTGAATTCGGTGATTTTTAGCTTGATTTCACACTACTTTTCGAGCTCTACAATCCTGGTGTTTCGGATTTTGATTTCAGAACTCTTGGCTAGTAGGTCTCGTTTCACCTAGTTAGCCGCGAAATGTGGTTTCTTTACGTAAACGGTTTTATGAATATCCGTTGACTCCGAGTTCCGAATTCGGTGATTTTTAGCTTGATTTCACACTACTTTTCGAGCTCTACAATCCTGGTGTTTCGGATTTTGATTTCAGAATTCGTGGCTAGTAGGTCCCGTTTCACCTAGTTAGCCGCGAAATGTGGTTTCTTTACGTAAACGGTTTTGTGAATATCCGTTGACTCCGAGTTCTGAATTCGGTGATTTTTTGCTTGATTACACACTACTTTTCGATCTCTACTATCCTAGCGTTTCGGATTTTGATTTCAGAACTCGTGGCTAGTAGATCTCGTTTCACCTAGTTAGCCGCGAAATGTGATTTCTTTACGTAAACGGTTTTATGAATATCCGTTGACTCCGAGTTCTGAATTCGGTGATTTTTAGCTTGATTTCACACTACTTTTCGAGCTCTACAATCCTGGCATTTCGGATTTTGATTTCAGAACTCGTGGCTTGTAGGTCTCGATTCACCTATTTAGCCGCGAAATGTGGTTTCTTTACGTAAACGGTTTTATGAATATCCGTTGACTCCGAGTTCTAAATTCGTTGATTTTTAGCTTGATTTCACACTACTTTTCGAGCTCTACAATACTGGCATTTCGGATTTTTATTTCAGAACTCGTGGCTAGTAGGTCTCGATTCACCTATTTAGCCGCGAAACGTGGTTTCTTTACGTAAACGGTTTTGTGAATATCCGTTGACTCCGAGTTCTGAATTCGGTGATTTTTTCCTTGATTACACACTACTTTTCGAGCTCTACTATCCTAGCTTTTCGGATTTTGATTTCAGAACTCGTGGCTAGTAGGTCTCGTTTCACCTAGTTAGCCGCGAAATTTGGTTTCTTTATGTAAACGGTTTTATGAATATCCGTTGACTTCGAGTTCTGAATTCGGTGATTTTTAGCTTGATTTCACGCTACTTTTCGAGCTCTAAAATTCTGTGTTTTCGGATTTTGATTTCAGAACTCGTGGCTAGTTGGTCTCGTTTCACCTAGTTAGCCGCAAAATGTGGTTTCTTTACGTAAACGGTTTTATGAATATCCGTTGACTCCGAGTTCTGAATTCGGTGATTTTTAGCTTGATTTCACACTACTTTTCGAGCTCTACAATCTTGGGTTTTCGGTTTTCGATTTCAGAACTCGTGGCCAGTAGGTCTCGTTTCATCTAGTTAGCCGCGAAATGTGGTTTCTTTACGTAAACAGTTTTATGAATATCCATTGACTCCGAGTTCTGAATTCGGTGATTTTTAGCTTGATTTCACACTACTTTTCGAGCTCTACAATCCTGGTGTTTCGGATTTTGATTTCAGAACTCGTGGCTAGTAGGTCTCGTTTCACCTAGTTAGCCGCGAAATGTGGTTTCTTTACGTAAACGGTTTTATGAATATCCGTTGACTCGGAGTTCTGAATTCGGTGATTTTTAGCTTGATTTCACACTACTTTTCGAGCTCTACAATCCTGGCATTTCGGATTTTGATTTCAGAACTCGTGGCTAGTAGGTCTCGATTCACCTATTTAGCCGCGAAATGTGGTTTCTTTACGTAAACGGTTTTGTGAATATCCGTTGACTCCGAGTTCTGAATTCGGTGATTTTTTGCTTGATTACACACTACTTTTCGAGCTCTACTATCCTAGCATTTCGGATTTTGATTTCAGAACTCGTGGCTAGTAGGTCTCGTTTCACCTAGTTAGCCGCGAAATGTGATTTCTTTACGTAAACGGTTTTATGAATATCCGTTGACTCCGAGTTCTGAATTCGGTGATTTTTAGCTTGATTTCACACTACTTTTCGAGCTCTACAATCCTGGCATTTCGGATTTTGATTTCAGAACTCGTGGCTAGTAGGTCTCGATTCACCTATTTAGCCGCGAAATGTGGTTTCTTTACGTAAACGGTTTTATGAATATCCGTTGACTGCGAGTTCTGAATTCGGTGCTTTTTTGCTTGATTACACACTACTTTTCGAGCTCTACAATCCTAGCGTTTCGGATTTTGATTTCAGAACTCGTGGATAGTAGGTCTCATTTCACCTAGTTAGCCGCGAAATGTGGTTTCTTTACGTAAACGGTTTTATGAATATCCGTTGACTCCGAGTTCTGAATTCGGTGCTTTTTTGCTTGATTACACACTACTTTTCGAGCTCTACAATCCTAGCGTTTCGGATTTTGATTTCAGAACTCGTGGCTAGTAGGTCTCGTTTCACCTAGTTAGCCGCGAAATGTGGTTTCTTTACGTAAACGGTTTTATGAATATCCGTTGACTCCGAGTTCTGAATTCGGTGATTTTTAGCTTGATTTCACACTACTTTTCGAGCTCTACAATCTTGGTGTTTCGGTTTTCGATTTCAGAACTCGTGGCTAGTAGGTCTCGTTTCACCTAGTTAGCCGCGAAATGTGATTTCTTTACGTAAACGGTTTTATGAATATCCGTTGACTCCGAGTTCTGAATTCGGTGATTTTTAGCTTGATTTCACACTACTTTTCGAGCTCTACAATCCTGGTGTTTCGGATTTTGATTTCAGAACTCGTGGCTAGTAGGTCTCGTTTCACCTAGTTAGCCGCGAAATGTGGTTTCTTTACGTAAACGGTTTTATGAATATCCGTTGACTCGGAGTTCTGAATTCGGTGATTTTTAGCTTGATTTCACACTACTTTTCGAGCTCTACAATCCTGGAATTTCGGATTTTGATTTCAGAACTCGTGGCTAGTAGGTCTCGATTCACCTATTTAGCCGCGAAATGTGGTTTCTTTACGTAAACGGTTTTATGAATATCCGTTGACTCCGAGTTCTGAATTCGGTGATTTTTAGCTTGATTTCACACTACTTTTCGAGCTCTACAATACTGGCATTTCGGATTTTTATTTCAGAACTCGTGGCTAGTAGGTCTCGATTCACCTATTTAGCCGCGAAACGTGGTTTGTTTACGTAAACGGTTTTGTGAATATCCGTTGACTCCGAGTTCTGAATTCGGTGATTTTTTCCTTGATTTCACACTACTTTTCGAGCTCTACTATCCTAGCTTTTCGGATTTTGATTTCAGAACTCGTGGCTAGTAGGTCTCGTTTCACCTAGTTAGCCGCGAAATTTGGTTTCTTTATGTAAACGGTTTTATGAATATCCGTTGACTTCGAGTTCTGAATTCGGTGATTTTTAGCTTGATTTCACACTACTTTTCGAGCTCTAAAATTCTGTGTTTTCGGATTTTGATTTCAGAACTCGTGGCTAGTTGGTCTCGTTTCACCTAGTTAGCCGCGAAATGTGGTTTCTTTACGTAAACGGTTTTATGAATATCCGTTGACTCCGAGTTCTGAATTCGGTGATTTTTAGCTTGATTTCACACTACTTTTCGAGCTCTACAATCTTGGTTTTTCGGTTTTCGATTTCAGAACTCGTGGCTAGTAGGTCTCGTTTCATCTAGTTAGCCGCGAAATGTGGTTTCTTTACGTAAACGGTTTTATGAATATCCGTTGACTCCGAGTTCTGAATTCGGTGATTTTTAGCTTGATTTCACAATACTTTTCGAGCTCTACAATCCTGGTGTTTCGGATTTTGATTTCAGAACTCGTGGCTAGTAGGTCTCGTTTCACCTAGTTAGCCGCGAAATGTGGTTTCTTTACGTAAACGGTTTTATGAATATCCGTTGACTCCGAGTTCTGAATTCGGTGATTTTTAGCTTGATTTCACACTACTTTTCGAGCTCTACAATCCTGGTGTTTCGGATTTTGATTTCAGAACTCGTGGCTAGTAGGTCTCGTTTCACCTAGTTAGCCGCGAAATGTGGTTTCTTTACGTAAACGGTTTTATGAATATCCGTTGACTCCGAGTTCTGAATTAGGTGATTTTTAGCTTGATTTCACACTACTTTTCGAGCTCTACAATCCTGGCATTTCGGATTTTGATTTCAGAACTCGTGGCTAGTAGGTCTCGATTCACCTATTTAGCCGCGAAATGTGGTTTCTTTACGTAAACGGTTTTGTGAATATCCGTTGACTCCGAGTTCTGAATTCGGTGATTTTTTGCTTGATTACACACTACTTTTCGAGCTCTACTATCCTAGCTTTTCGGATTTTGATTTCAGAACTCGTGGCTAGTAGGTCTCGTTTCACCTAGTTAGCCGCGAAATGTGGTTTCTTTACGTAAACGGTTTTATGAATATCCGTTGACTCCGAGTTCTGAATTCGGTGATTTTTAGCTTGATTTCACACTACTTTTCGAGCTCTACAATTCTGGCATTTCGGATTTTGATTTCAGAACTCGTGGCTTGTAGGTCTCGATTCACCTATTTAGCCGCGAAATGTGGTTTCTTTACGTAAACGGTTTTATGAATATCCGTTGACTCCGAGTTCTGAATTCGGTGATTTTTAGCTTGATTTCACACTACTTTTCGAGCTCTACAATCCTGGCATTTCGGATTTTGATTTCAGAACTCGTGGCTAGTAGGTCTCGATTCACCTATTTAGCCGCGAAATGTGGTTTTTTTACGTAAACGGTTTTGTGAATATCTGTTGACTCCGAGTTCTGAATTCGGTGATTTTTAGCTTGATTACACACTACTTTTCGAGCTCTACTATCCTAGCGTTTCGGATTTTGATTTCAGAACTCGTGGCTAGTAGGTCTCGTTTCACCAAGTTAGCCGCGAAATGTGGTTTCTTTACGTCAACGGTTTTATGAATATCCGTTGACTCCGAGTTCTGAATTCGGTGATTTTTAGCTTGATTTCATACTACTTTTCGAGCTCTACAATCCTGGGTTTTCGGTTTTCGATTTCAGAACTCGTGGCTAGTAGGTCTCGTTTCATCTAGTTAGCCGCGAAATGTGGTTTCTTTACGTAAACAGTTTTATGAATATCCGTTGACTCCGAGTTCTGAATTCGGTGATTTTTAGCTTGATTTCATACTACTTTTCGAGCTGTACAATCCTGGTGTTTCGGATTTTGATTTCAGAACTCGTGGCTAGTAAGTCTCGTTTCACCTAGTTAGCCGCGAAATGTGGTTTCTTTATGTAAACGGTTTTATGAATATCCGTTGACTTCGAGTTCTGAATTCGATGATTTTTAGCTTGATTTCACACTACTTTTCGAGCTCTACAATCCTGTGTTTTCGGATTTTGATTTCAGAACTCGTGGCTAGTTGGTCTCGTTTCACCTAGTTAGCCGCGAAATGTGGTTTCTTTACGTAAACGGTTTTATGAATATCCGTTGACTCCGAGTTCTGAATTCGGTGATTTTTAGCTTGATTTCACACTACTTTTCGAGCTCTACAATCCTGGCATTTCGGATTTTGATTTCAGAACTCGTGGCTAGTAGGTCTCGATTCACCTATTTAGCCGCGAAATGTGGTTTCTTTACGTAAACAGTTTTATGAATATCCGTTGACTCCGAGTTCTGAATTCGGTGATTTTTAGCTTGATTTCACACTACTTTTCGAGCTCTAAAATCCTGGCATTTCGGATTTTGATTTCAGAACTCGTGGCTAGTAGGTTTTGATTCACCTATTTAGCCGCGAAATGTGGTTTCTTTACGTAAACGGTTTTGTGAATATCCGTTGACTCCGAGTTCTGAATTCGGTGATTTTTTGCTTGATTACACACTACTTTTCGAGCTCTACTATCCTAGAGTTTCGGATTTTGATTTCAGAACTCGTGGCTAGTAGGTCTCGTTTCACCTAGTTAGCCGCGAAATGTGGTTTCTTTACGTAAACGGTTTTATGAATATCCGTTGACTCCGAGTTCTGAATTCGGTGATTTTTAGCTTGATTTCACACTACTTTTCGAGCTCTACAATCTTGGGTTTTCGGTTTTCGATTTCAGAACTCGTGGCTAGTAGGTCTCGTTTCATCTAGTTAGCCGCGAAATGTGGTTTCTTTACGTAAACAGTTTTATGAATATCCGTTGACTCCGAGTTCTGAATTCGGTGATTTTTAGCTTGATTTCATACTACTTTTCGAGCTGTACAATCCTGGTGTTTCGGATTTTGATTTCAGAACTCGTGGCTTGTAGGTCTCGTTTCACCTAGTTAGCCGCGAAATGTGGTTTCTTTATGTAAACGGTTTTATGAATATCCGTTGACTTCGAGTTCTGAATTCGATGATTTTTAGCTTGATTTCACACTACTTTTCGAGCTCTACAATCCTGTATTTTCGGATTTCGATTTCAGAACTCGTGGCTAGTTGGTCTCGTTTCACCTAGTTAGCCGCGAAATGTGGTTTCTTTACGTAAACGGTTTTATGAATATCTGTTGACTCCGAGTTCTGAATTCGGTGATTTTTAGCTTGATTTCACACTACTTTTCGAGCTCTACAATCTTGGGTTTTCGGTTTTCGATTTCAGAACTCGTGGCTAGTAGGTCACGTTTCATCTAGTTAGCCACGAAATGTGGTTTCTTTACGTAAACAGTTTTATGAATATCCGTTGACTCCGAGTTCTGAATTCGGTGATTTTTAGCTTGATTTCACACTACTTTTCGAGCTCTACAATCCTGGTGTTTCGGATTTTGATTTCAAAACTCGTGGCTAGTAGGTCTCGTTTCACCTAGTTAGCCGCGAAATGTGGTTTCTTTACATAAACGGTTTTACGAATATCCGTTGACTCCGAGTTCTGAATTCGGTGATTTTTAGCTTGATTTCACACTACTTTTCAAGCTCTACAATCCTGGCATTTTGGATTTTGATTTCAGAACTCGTGGCTAGTAGGTCTCGATTCACCTATTTAGCCGCGAAATGTGGTTTCTTTACGTAAACGGTTTTGTGAATATCCGTTGACTCCGAGTTCTGAATTCGGTGATTTTTTGCTTGATTACACACTACTTTTCGAGCTCTACTATCCTAGCGTTTCGGATTTTGATTTCAGAACTCGTGGCCAGTAGGTCTCGTTTCACCTAGTTAGCCGCGAAATGTGGTTTCTTTACGTAAACGGTTTTATGAATATCCGTTGACTCCGACTTCTGAATTCGGTGATTTTTAGCTTGATTTCACACTACTTTTCGAGCTCTACAATCCTGGAATTTCGGATTTTGATTTCAGAACTCGTGGCTAGTAGGTCTCGATCAACCTATTTAGCCGCGAAACGTGGTTTCTTTACGTAAACAGTTTTATGAATATCCGTTGACTCCGAGTTCTGAATTCGGTGATTTTTAGCTTGATTTCACACTACTTTTCGAGCTCTAAAATCCTGGCATTTCGGATTTTGATTTCAGAACTCGTGGCTAGTAGGTTTTGATTCACCTATTTAGCCACGAAATGTGGTTTCTTTACGTAAACTGTTTTGTGAATATCCGTTGACTCCGAGTTCTGAATTCGGTGATTTTTTGCTTGATTATACACTACTTTTCGAGCTCTACTATCCTAGAGTTTCGGATTTTGATTTCAGAACTCGTGGCTAGTAGGTCTCGTTTCACCTAGTTAGCCGCGAAATGTGGTTTCTTTACGTAAACGGTTTTATGAATATCCGTTGACTCCGAGTTCTGAATTCGGTGATTTTTAGCTTGATTTCACACTACTTTTCGAGCTCTAAAATCCTGGCATTTCTGATTTTGATTTCAGAACTCGTGGCTAGTAGGTTTTGATTCACCTATTTAGCCGCGAAATGTGGTTTCTTTACGTAAACGGTTTTGTGAATATCCGTTGACTACGAGTTCTGAATTCGGTGATTTTTTGCTTGATTACACACTACTTTTCGAGCTCTACTATCCTAGAGTTTCGGATTTCGATTTCAGAACTCGTGGCTAGTAGTTCTCGTTTCACCTAGTTAGCCGCGAAATGTGATTTCTTTACGTAAACGGTTTTATGAATATCCGTTGACTCCGAGTTCTGAATTCGGTGATTTTTAGCTTGATTTCACACTACTTTTCGAGCTCTACAATCTTGGGTTTTCGGTTTTCGATTTCAGAACTCGTGGCTAGTAGGTCTCGTTTCATCTAGTTAGCCGCGAAATGTGGTTTCTTTACGTAAACAGTTTTATGAATATCCGTTGACTCCGAGTTCTGAATTCGGTGATTTTTAGCTTGATTTCATACTACTTTTCGAGCTGTACAATCCTGGTGTTTCGGATTTTGATTTCAGAACTCGTGGCTAGTAGGTCTCGTTTCACCTAGTTAGCCGCGAAATGTGGTTTCTTTATGTAAACGGTTTTATGAATATCCGTTGACTTCGAGTTCTGAATTCGATGATTTTTAGCTTGATTTCACACTACTTTTCGAGCTCTACAATCCTGTGTTTTCGGATTTCGATTTCAGAACTCGTGGCTAGTTGGTCTCGTTTCACCTAGTTAGCCGCGAAATGTGGTTTCTTTACGTAAACGGTTTTATGAATATCTGTTGACTCCGAGTTCTGAATTCGGTGATTTTTAGCTTGATTTCACACTACTTTTCGAGCTCTACAATCTTGGGTTTTCGGTTTTCGATTTCAGAACTCGTGGCTAGTAGGTCACGTTTCATCTAGTTAGCCGCGAAATGTGGTTTCTTTACGTAAACAGTTTTATGAATATCCGTTGACTCCGAGTTCTGAATTCGGTGATTTTTAGCTTGATTTCACACTACTTTTCGAGCTCTACAATCCTGGTGTTTCGGATTTTGATTTCAAAACTCGTGGCTAGTAGGTCTCGTTTCACCTAGTTAGCCGCGAAATGTGGTTTCTTTACATAAACGGTTTTATGAATATCCGTTGACTCCGAGTTCTGAATTCGGTGATTTTTAGCTTGATTTCACACTACTTTTCGAGCTCTACAATCCTGGCATTTTGGATTTTGATTTCAGAACTCGTGGCTAGTAGGTCTCGATTCACCTATTTAGCCGCGAAATGTGGTTTCTTTACGTAAACGGTTTTGTGAATATCCGTTGACTCCGAGTTCTGAATTCGGTGATTTTTTGCTTGATTACACACTACTTTTCGAGCTCTACTATCTTAGCGTTTCGGATTTTGAATTCAGAACTCGTGGCTAGTAGGTCTCGATTCACCTATTTAGCCGCGAAATGTGATTTCTTTACGTAAACGGTTTTATGAATATCCGTTGACTCCGAGTTCTGAATTCGGTGATTTTTTGCTTGAT
The DNA here is from genome assembly GCA_963580455.1 of Euonymus europaeus. Classification (NCBI taxonomy): domain Eukaryota; kingdom Viridiplantae; phylum Streptophyta; class Magnoliopsida; order Celastrales; family Celastraceae; genus Euonymus; species Euonymus europaeus. Next base: position 702,407 of record OY756972.1, read on the forward strand.
TACACACTACTTTTCGAGCTCTACTATCCTAGAGTTTCGGATTTTGATTTCAGAACTCGTGGCTAGTAGGTCTCGTTTCACCTAGTTAGCCGCGAAATGTGATTTCTTTACGTAAACGGTTTTGTGAATATCCGTTGACTCCGAGTTCTGAATTCGGTGATTTTTAGCTTGATTTCACACTACTTTTCAAGCTCTACAATCCTGGCATTTTGGATTTTGATTTCAGAACTCGTGGCTAGTTGGTCTCGATTCACCTATTTAGCCGCGAAATGTGGTTTCTTTACGTAAACGGTTTTGTGAATATCCGTTGACTCCGAGTTCTGAATTCGGTGATTTTTTGCTTGATTACACACTACTTTTCGAGCTCTACTATCTTAGCGTTTCGGATTTTGATTTCAGAACTCGTGGCTAGTAGGTCTCGTTTCACCTAGTTAGCCGCGAAATGTGGTTTCTTTACGTAAACGGTTTTATGAATATCCGTTGACTCCGACTTCTGAATTCGGTGATTTTTAGCTTGATTTCACACTACTTTTCGAGCTCTACAATCTTGGGTTTTCGGTTTTCGATTTCAGAACTCGTGGCTAGTAGGTCTCGTTTCATCTAGTTAGCCGCGAAATGTGGTTTCTTTACGTAAACAGTTTTATGAATATCCGTTGACTCCGAGTTCTGAATTCGGTGATTTTTAGCTTGATTTCACACTACTTTTCGAGCTCTACAATCCTCGTGTTTCGGATTTTGATTTCAGAACTCGTGGCTAGTAGGTCTTGTTTCACCTAGTTAGCCGCGAAATGTGGTTTCTTTATGTAAACGGTTTTATGAATATCCGTTGACTTCGAGTTCTGAATTCGATGATTTTTAGCTTGATTTCACACTACTTTTCGAGCTCTACAATCCTGTGTTTTCGGATTTTGATTTCAGAACTCGTGACTAGTTGGTCTCGTTTCACCTAGTTAGCCGCGAAATGTGGTTTCTTTACGTAAACGGTTTTATGAATATCCGTTGACTCCGAGTTCTGAATTCGGTGATTTTTAGCTTGATTTCACACTACTTTTCGAGCTCTACAATCTTGGGTTTTCGGTTTTCGTTTTCAGAACTCGTGGCTAGTAGGTCTCGTTTCATCTAAATAGCCGCGAAATGTGGTTTCTTTACGAAAACATTTTTATGAATATCCGTTGACTCCGAGTTCTGAATTCGGTGATTTTTAGCTTGATTTCACACTACTTTTCGAGCTCTACAATCCTGGTGTTTCGGATTTTGATTTCAGAACTCGTGGCTAGTAGGTCTCGTTTCACCTAGTTAGCCGCGAAATGTGGTTTCTTTACGTAAACGGTTTTATGAATATCCATTGACTCCGAGTTCTGAATTCGGTGATTTTTAGCTTGATTTCACACTACTTTTCGAGCTCTACAATCCTGTGTTTTCGGATTTTGATTTCAGAACTCGGGGCTAGTTGGTCTCGTTTCACCTAGTTAGCCGCGAAATGTGGTTTCATTACGTAAACGGTTTTCTGAATATTCGTTGACTCCGAGTTCTGAATTCGGTGATTTTTAGCTTGATTTCACACTTCTTTTCGAGCTCTACAATCTTGGTTTTTCGGTTTTCGATTTCAGAACTCGTGGCTAGTAGGTCTCGTTTCATCTAGTTAGCCGCGAAATGTGGTTTCTTTACGTAAACGGTTTTATGAATATCCGTTGACTCCGAGTTCTGAATTCGGTGATTTTTAGCTTGATTTCACACTACTTTTCGAGCTCTACAATCCTAGTGTTTCGGATTTTGATTTCAGAACTCGTGGCTAGTAGGTCTCGTTTCACCTAGTTAGCCGCGAAATGTGGTTTCTTTACGTAAACGGTTTTATGAATATCCGTTGACTCCGAGTTCTGAATTCGGTGATTTTTAGCTTGATTTCACACTACTTTTCGAGCTCTACAATCTTGGGTTTTCGGTTTTCGATTTGAGAACTCGTGGCTAGTAGGTCTCGTTTCATCTAGTTAGCCGCGAAATGTGGTTTCTTTACGAAAACAGTTTTATGAATATCCGTTGACTCCGAGTTCTGAATTCGGTGATTTTTAGCTTGATTTCACACTACTTTTCGAGCTCTACAATCCTGGTGTTTCGGATTTTGATTTCCGAACTCGTGGCTAGTAGGTCTCGTTTCACCTAGTTAGCCGCGAAATGTGGTTTCTTTACGTAAACGGTTTTATGAATATCCGTTGACTCCGAGTTCTGAATTCGGTGATTTTTAGCTTGATTTCACACTACTTTTCGAGCTCTACAATCCTGGAATTTGGGAGTTTGATTTCAGAACTCGTGGCTAGTAGGTCTCGATTCACCTATTTAGCCGCGAAATGTGGTTTCTTTACGTAAACGGTTTTGTGAATATCCGTTGACTCCGAGTTCTGAATTCGGTGATTTTTTGCTTGATTACACACTACTTTTCGAGCTCTACTATCCTAGCATTTCGGATTTTGATTTCAGAACTCGTGGCTAGTAGGTCTCGTTTCACCTAGTTAGCCGCGAAATGTTGTTTCTTTACGTAAACGGTTTTATGAATATCCGTTGACTCCGACTTCTGAATTCGGTGATTTTTAGCTTGATTTCACACTACTTTTCGAGCTCTACAATCCTGGCATTTCGGATTTTGATTTCAGAACTCGTGGCTAGTAGGTCTCGATTAACCTATTTAGCCGCGAAACGTGGTTTCTTTACGTAAACGGTTTTATGAATATCCGTTGACTCCGAGTTCTGAATTCGGTGATTTTTAGCTTGATTTCACACTACTTTTCGAGCTCTACAATCCTAGGGTTTCGGATTTTGATTTCAGAACTCGTGGCTAGTAGGTCTCGTTTCACCTTGTTAGCCGCGAAATGTGGTTTCTTTACGTAAACGGTTTTATGAATATCCGTTGACTCCGGGTTCTGAATTCGGTGATATTTAGCTTGATTTCACACTACTTTTCGAGCTCTACAATCCTGGCATTTCGGATTTTGATTTCAGAACTTGTGGCTAGTAGGTCTCGATTCACCTATTTAGCCGCGAAATGTGGTTTCTTTACGTAAACGGTTTTATGAATATCCGTTGACTCCGAGTTCTGAATTCGGTGATTTTTTAGCTTCATTTCACACTACTTTTCGAGCTCTACAATCCTGGTATTTCGGATTTTGATTTCAGAACTCGTGGCTAGTAGGTCTCGATTCACCTATTTAGCCGCGAAATGTGGTTTCTTTACGTAAACGGTTTTGTGAATATCCGTTGACTCCGAGTTCTGAATTCGGTGATTTTTTGCTTGATTACACACTACTTTTCGAGCTCTACTATCCTAGCGTTTCGGATTTTGATTTCAGAACTCGTGGCTAGTAGGTCTCGTTTCACCTAGTTAGCCGCGAAATGTGGTTTCTTTACGTAAACGGTTTTATGAATATCCGTTGACTCCGAGTTCTGAATTCGGTGATTTTTAGCTTGATTTCACACTACTTTTCGAGCTCTACAATCCTGGCATTTCGGATTTTGATTTCAGAACTCGTGGCTAGTAGGTCTCGATTAACCTATGTAGCCGCGAAACGTGGTTTCTTTACGTAAACGGTTTTATGAATATCCGTTGACTACGAGTTCTGAATTCGGTGATTTTTAGCTTTATTTCACACTACTTTTCGAGCTCTACAATCCTGGTGTTTCGGATTTTGATTTTAGAACTCGTGGCTAGTAGGTCTCATTTCACCTAGTTAGCCGCGAAATGTGGTTCCTTTACGTAAACGGTTTTATGAATATCCGTTGACTCCGACTTCTGAATTCGGTGATTTTTAGCTTGATTTCACACTACTTTTCGAGATCTACAATCCTGGCATTTCGGATTTTGATTTCAGAACTCGTGGCTAGTAGCTCTCGATTAACCTATTTAGCCGCGAAACGTGGTTTCTTTACGTAAACGGTTTTATGAATATCCGTTGACTCCGAGTTCTGAATTCGGTGATTTTTAGCTTGATTACACACTACTTTTCGAGCTCTACAATCCTGGAATTTCGGATTTTGATTTCAGAACTCGTGGCTAGTAGGTCTCGATTCACCTATTTAGACGCGAAATGTGGTTTCTTTACGTAAACGGTTTTGTGAATATCCGTTGACTCCGAGTTCTGAATTCGGTGATTTTTTGCTTGATTACACACTAATTTTCGAGCTCTACTATCCTAGGGTTTCGGATTTTGATTTCAGAACTCATGGCTAGTAGGTCTCGTTTCACCTAGTTAGCCGCGAAATGTGGTTTCTTTACGTAAACGGTTTTATGAATATCCGTTGACTCCGAGTTCTGAATTCGGTGATTTTTAGCTTGATTTCACACTACTTTTCGAGCTCTACAATCTTGGGTTTTCGGTTTTCGATTTCAGAACTCGTGGTTAGTAGGTCTCGTTTCATCTAGTTAGCCACGAAATGTGGTTTCTTTACGTAAACAGTTTTATGAATATCCGATGACTCCGAGTTCTGAATTCGGTGATTTTTAGCTTGATTTCACACTACTTTTCGAGCTCTACAATCCTGGTGTTTCGGATTTTGATTTCAGAACTCGTGGCTAGTAGGTCTCGTTTCACCTAGTTAGCCGCGAAATGTGGTTTCTTTACGTAAACATGTTTATGAATATCCGTTGACTCCGAGTTCTGAATTCGGTGATTTTTAGCTTGATTTCACACTACTTTTCGAGCTCTACAATCCTGGCATTTCGGATTTTGATTTCAGAACTCGTGGCTAGTAGGTCTCGATTCACCTATTTAGCCGCGAAATGTGGTTTCTTTACGTAAACGGTTTTTCGAATATCCGTTGACTCCGAGTTCTGAATTCGGTGATTTTTAGCTTGATTTCACACTACTTTTCGAGCTCTACAATCCTGGCATTTCGGATTTTTATTTCAGAGCTCGTGGCTAGTAGGTCTCGATTCACCTATTTAGCCGCGAAATCTGGTTTCTTTACGTAAACGGTTTTGTGAATATCCGTTGACTCCGAGTTCTAAATTCGGTGATTTTTTGATTGATTACACACTACTTTTTGAGATCTACTATCCTAGCGTTTCGGATTTTGATTTCAGAACTCGTGGCTAGTAGGTCTCGTTTCAGCTAGTTAGCCGCGAAATGTGGTATCTTTACGTAAACGGTTTTATGAATATCCGTTGACTCCGAGTTCTGAATTCGGTGATTTTTAGCTTGATTTCACACTACTTTTCGAGCTCTACAATCTTGGGTTTTCGGTTTTCGATTTCAGAACTCGTGGCTAGTAGGTCTCGTTTCATCTAGTTAGCCGCGAAATTTGGTTTCTTTACGTAAACAGTTTTATGAATATCCGTTGACTCCGAGTTCTGAATTCGGTGATTTTTAGCTTGATTTCACACTACTTTTCGAGCTGTACAATCCTGGTGTTTCGGATTTTTATTTCAGAACTCGTGGCTAGTAGGTCTCGTTTCACCTACTTAGCCGCGAAATGTGGTTTCTTTATCTAAACGGTTTTATGAATATCCGTTGACTTCGAGTTCTGAATTCAATGATTTTTAGCTTGATTTCACACTACTTTTCGAGCTCTACAATCTTGTGTTTTCGGATTTTGATTTCAGAACTCGTGGCTAGTTGGTCTCGTTTCACCTAGTTAGCCGCGAAATGTGGTTTCTTTACGTAAACGGTTTTGTGAATATCCGTTGACTCCGAGTTCTGAATTCGGTGATTTTTTGCTTGATTACACACTACTTTTCGAGCTCTACTATCCTAGCGTTTCGGATTTTGATTTCAGAACTCATGGCTAGTAGGTCTCGTTTCACCTATTTAGCCGCGAAATGTGGTTTCTTTACGTAAACGGTTTTGTGAATATCCGTTGACTCCGAGTTCTGAATTCGGTGATTTTTTGCTTGATTTCACACTACTTTTCGAGCTCTACAATCCTGGCTTTTCGGATTTTGATTTCAGAACTCGTGGCTAGTAGGTCTCGATTCACCTATTTAGCCGCGAAATTTGGTTTCTTTACGTAAACGGTTTTGTGAATATCCGTTGACTCCGAGTTCTGAATTCGGTGATTTTTTGCTTGATTACACACTACTTTTCGAGCTCTACAATCTTGGGTTTTCGGTTTTCGATTTCAGAACTCGTGGCTAGTAGGTCTCGTTTCATCTAGTTAGCCACGAAATGTGGTTTCTTTACGTAAACAGTTTTATGAATATCCGATGACTCCGAGTTCTGAATTCGGTGATTTTTAGCTTGATTTCACACTACTTTTCGAGCTCTACAATCCTGGTGTTTCCGATTTTGATTTCAGAACTCGTGGCTAGTAGGTCTCGTTTCAGCTAGTTAGCCGCGAAATGTGGTTTCTTTACGTAAACATGTTTATGAATATCCGTTGACTCCGAGTTCTGAATTCGGTGATTTTTAGCTTGATTTCAAACTACTTTTCGAGCTCTACAATCCTGGCATTTCGGATTTTGATTTCAGAACTCGTGGCTAGTAGGTCTCGATTCACCTATTTAGCCGCGAAATGTGGTTTCTTTACGTAAACGGTTTTATGAATATCCGTTGACTCCGAGTTCTGAATTCGGTGATTTTTAGCTTGATTTCACACTACTTTTCGAGCTCTACAATCCTGGCATTTCGGATTTTTATTTCAGAGCTCGTGGCTAGTAGGTCTCGATTCACCTATTTGGCCGCGAAATCTGGTTTCTTTACGTAAACGGTTTTGTGAATATCCGTTGACTCCGAGTTCTAAATTCGGTGATTTTTTGATTGATTACACACTACTTTTTGAGATCTACTATCCTAGCGTTTCAGATTTTGATTTCAGAACTCGTGGCTAGTAGGTCTCGTTTCAGCTAGTTAGCCGCGAAATGTGGTTTCTTTACGTAAACGGTTTTGTGAATATCCGTTGACTCCGAGTTCTGAATTCGGTGATTTTTTGCTTTATTTCACACTACTTTTCGAGCTCTACAATCCTGGCTTTTCGGATTTTGATTTCAGAACTCGTGGCTAGTAGGTATCGATTCACCTATTTAGCCGCGAAATTTGGTTTCTTTACGTAAACGGTTTTGTGAATATCCGTTGACTCCGAGTTCTGAATTCGGTGATTTTTTGCTTGATTACACACTACTTTTCGAGCTCTACAATCTTGGGTTTTCGGTTTTCGATTTCAGAACTCGTGGCTAGTAGGTCTCGTTTCATCTAGTTAGCCACGAAATGTGGTTTCTTTACGTAAACAGTTTTATGAATATCCGATGACTCCGAGTTCTGAATTCGGTGATTTTTAGCTTGATTTCACACTACTTTTCGAGCTCTACAATCCTGGTGTTTCCGATTTTGATTTCAGAACTCGTGGCTAGTAGGTCTCGTTTCAGCTAGTTAGCCGCGAAATGTGGTTTCTTTACGTAAACAGTTTTATGAATATCCGATGACTCCGAGTTCTGAATTCGGTGATTTTTAGCTTGATTTCACACTACTTTTTGAGATCTACTATCCTAGGGTTTCGGATTTTGATTTCAGAACTCGTGGCTAGTAGGTCTCGTTTCACCTAGTTAGCCGCGAAATGTGGTTTCTTTGCGTAAACGGTTTTATGAATATCCGTTGACTCCGAGTTCTGAATTCGGTGATTTTTAGCTTGATTTCACACTACTTTTCGAGCTCTACAATCCTGGCATTTCGGATTTTGATTTCAGAACTCGTGGCTAGTAGATCTCGATTCACCTATTTAGCCGCGAAATCTGGTTTCTTTACGTAAACGGTTTTGTGAATATCCGTTGACTCCGAGTTCTGAATTCGGTGATTTTTAGCTTGATTTCACACTACCTTTCGAGCTGTACAATGCTGGTGTTTCGGATTTTGATTTCAGAACTCGTGGCTAGTAGGTCTCGTTTCATCTAGTTAGCCGCGAAATGTGGTTTCTTTACGTAAACAGTTTTATGAATATCCGTTGACTCCGAGTTCTGAATTCGGTGATTTTTAGCTTGATTTCACACTACTTTTCGAGCTCTACTATCCTAGCTTTTCGGATTTTGATTTCAGAACTCATGGCTAGTAGGTCTCGTTTCACCTAGTTAGCCGCGAAATGTGGTTTCTTTACGTAAACGGTTTTATGAATATCCGTTGACTCCGAGTTCTGAATTCGGTGATTTTTAGCTTGATTTCACACTACTTTTCGAGCTCTACAATCTTGGGTTTTCGGTTTTCGATTTCAGAACTCGTGGCTAGTAGGTCTCGTTTCATCTAGTTAGCCGCGAAATGTGGTTTCTTTACGTAAACGGTTTTATGAATATCCGTTGACTCCGACTTCTGAATTCGGTGATTTTTAGCTTGATTTCACACTACTTTTCGAGCTCTACTATCCTAGCGTTTCGGATTTTTAGCTTGATTTCACTATACTTTTCGAGCTCTACAATCTTGGGTTTTCGGTTTTCAATTTCAGAACTCGTGGCTAAGGTCTCGTTTCATCTAGTTAGCCGCGAAATGTGGTTCCTTTACGTAAACAGTTTTATGAATATCCGTTGACTTCGAGTTCTGAATTCGATGATTTTTAGCTTGATTTCACACTAATTTTCGAGCTCTACAATCCTGTGTTTTCGGATTTTGATTTCAGAACTCGTGGCTAGTTGGTCTCGTTTCACCTAGTTAGCCGCGAAATGTGGTTTCTTTACGTAAACAGTTTTATGAATATCCGTTGACTCCGAGTTCTGAATTTGGTGATTTTTAGCTTGATTTCACACTACTTTTCGAGCTCTACAATCCTGTTATTTCGGATTTTGATTTCAGAACTCGTGGCTAGTAGGTCTCGTTTCACCTAGTTAGCCGCGAAATGTGGTTTCTTTACGTAAACGGTTTTATGAATATCCGTTGACTCCGAGTTCTGAATTCTGTGATTTTTAGCTTGATTTCACACTACTTTTCGAGCTCTACAATCCTGGTGTTTCGGATTTTGATTTCAGAACTCGTGGCTAGTAGGTCTCGTTTCACCTAGTTAGCCGCGAAATGTGGTTTCTTTACGTAAACGGTTTTATGAATATCCGTTGACTCCGGGTTCTGAATTCGGTGATTTTTAGCTTGATTTCACAGTACTTTTCGAGCTCTACAATCCTGGCATTTCGGATTTTGATTTCAGAACTCGTGGCTAGTAGGTCTCGGTTCACCTATTTAGCCGCGAAATGTGGTTTCTTTACGTAAACGGTTTTATGAATATCCGTTGACTCCGAGTTCTGAATTCGGTGATTTTTAGCTTGATTTCACACTACTTTTCGAGCTCTACAATCCTGGCATTTCGGATTTTGATTTCAGAACTCGTGGCTAGTAGGTCTCGGTTCACCTATTTAGCCGCGAAATGTGGTTTCTTTACGTAAACGGTTTTATGAATATCCGTTGACTCCGGGTTCTGAATTCGGTGATTTTTAGCTTGATTTCACACTACTTTTCGAGCTCTACTATCCTAGCGTTTCGGATTTTGATTTCAGAACTCGTGGCTAGTAGGTCTCGTTTCACCTAGTTAGCCGCGAAATGTGGTTTCTTTACATAAACGGTTTTATGAATATCCGTTGACTCCGAGTTCTGAATTCGGTGATTTTTAGCTTGATTTCACACTACGTTTCGAGCTCTACAATCTTGGGTTTTCGGTTTTCGATTTCAGAACTCGTGGCTAGTAGGTCTCGGTTCACCTATTTAGCCGCGAAATGTGGTTTCTTTACGTAAACGGTTTTATGAATATCCGTTGACTCCGAGTTCTGAATTCTGTGATTTTTAGCTTGATTTCACACTACTTTTCGAGCTCTACAATCCTGGTGTTTCGGATTTTGATTTCAGAACTCGTGGCTAGTAGGTCTCGTTTCACCTAGTTAGCCGCGAAATGTGGTTTCTTTATGTAAACGGTTTTATGAATATCCGTTGACTTCGAGTTCTGAATTCGATGATTTTTAGCTTGATTTCACACTACTTTTCGAGCTCTACAATCCTGTGTTTTCGGATTTTGATTTCAGAACTCGTGACTAGTTGGTCTCGTTTCACCTAGTTAGCCGCGAAATGTGGTTTCTTTACGTAAACGGTTTTATGAATATCCGTTGACTCCGAGTTCTGAATTCGGTGATTTTTAGCTTGATTTCAGACTACTTTTCGAGCTCTACAATCTTGGGTTTTCGGTTTTCGTTTTCAGAACTCGTGGCTAGTAGGTCTCGTTTCACCTAGTTAGCCGCGAAATGTGGTTTCTTTACGAAAACATTTTTATGAATATCCGTTGACTCCGAGTTCTGAATTCGGTGATTTTTAGCTTGATTTCACACTACTTTTCGAGCTCTACAATCCTGGTGTTTCGGATTTTGATTTCAGAACTCGTGGCTAGTAGGTCTCGTTTCACCTAGTTAGCCGCGAAATGTGGTTTCTTTATGTAAACGGTTTTATGAATATCCATTGACTCCGAGTTCTGAATTCGGTGATTTTTAGCTTGATTTCACACTACTTTTCGAGCTCTACAATCCTGTGTTTTCGGATTTTGATTTCAGAACTCGTGGCTAGTTGGTCTCGTTTCACCTAGTTAGCCGCGAAATGTGGTTTCTTTACGTAAACGGTTTTCTGAATATTCGTTGACTCCGAGTTCTGAATTCGGTGATTTTTAGCTTGATTTCACACTACTTTTCGAGCTCTACAATCTTGGGTTTTCGGTTTTCGATTTCAGAACTCGTGGCTAGTAGGTCTCGTTTCATCTAGTTAGCCGCGAAATGTGGTTTCTTTACGTAAACGGTTTTATGAATATCCGTTGACTCCGAGTTCTGAATTCGGTGATTTTTAGCTTGATTTCACACTACTTTTCGAGCTCTACAATCCTGGTGTTTCGGATTTTGATTTCAGAACTCGTGGCTAGTAGGTCTCGTTTCACCTAGTTAGCCGCGAAATGTGGTTTCTTTACGTAAACGGTTTTATGAATATCCGTTGACTCCGAGTTCTGAATTCGGTGATTTTTAGCTTGATTTCACACTACTTTTCGAGCTCTACAATCCTGGCATTTCGGATTTTGATTTCAGAACTCGTGGCTAGTAGGTCTCGGTTCACCTATTTAGCCGCGAAATGTGGTTTCTTTACGTAAACGGTTTTATGAATATCCGTTGACTCCGGGTTCTGAATTCGGTGATTTTTAGCTTGATTTCACACTACTTTTCGAGCTCTACAATCCTTTGTTTTCGGATTTTGATTTCAGAACTCGTGGCTAGTTGGTCTCGTTTCACCTAGTTAGCCGCGAAATGTGGTTTCTTTACGTAAACGGTTTTCTGAATATTCGTTGACTCCGAGTTCTGAATTCGGTGATTTTTAGCTTGATTTCACACTACTTTTCGAGCTCTACAATCTTGGGTTTTCGGTTTTCGATTTCAGAACTCGTGGCTAGTAGGTCTCGTTTCATCTAGTTAGCCGCGAAATGTGGTTTCTTTACGTAAACGGTTTTATGAATATCCGTTGACTCCGAGTTCTGAATTCGGTGATTTTTAGCTTGATTTCACACTACTTTTCGAGCTCTACAATCCTCGTGTTTCGGATTTTGATTTCAGAACTCGTGGCTAGTAGGTCTTGTTTCACCTAGTTAGCCGCGAAATGTGGTTTCTTTATGTAAACGGTTTTATGAATATCCGTTGACTTCGAGTTCTGAATTCGATGATTTTTAGCTTGATTTCACACTACTTTTCGAGCTCTACAATCCTGTGTTTTCGGATTTTGATTTCAGAACTCGTGACTAGTTGGTCTCGTTTCACCTAGTTAGCCGCGAAATGTGGTTTCTTTACGTAAACGGTTTTATGAATATCCGTTGACTCCGAGTTCTGAATTCGGTGATTTTTAGCTTGATTTCACACTACTTTTCGAGCTCTACAATCTTGGGTTTTCGGTTTTCGTTTTCAGAACTCGTGGCTAGTAGGTCTCGTTTCATCTAAATAGCCGCGAAATGTGGTTTCTTTACGAAAACATTTTTATGAATATCCGTTGACTCCGAGTTCTGAATTCGGTGATTTTTAGCTTGATTTCACACTACTTTTCGAGCTCTACAATCCTGGTGTTTCGGATTTTGATTTCAGAACTCGTGGCTAGTAGGTCTCGTTTCACCTAGTTAGCCGCGAAATGTGGTTTCTTTACGTAAACGGTTTTATGAATATCCATTGACTCCGAGTTCTGAATTCGGTGATTTTTAGCTTGATTTCACACTACTTTTCGAGCTCTACAATCCTGTGTTTTCGGATTTTGATTTCAGAACTCGGGGCTAGTTGGTCTCGTTTCACCTAGTTAGCCGCGAAATGTGGTTTCTTTACGTAAACGGTTTTCTGAATATTCGTTGACTCCGAGTTCTGAATTCGGTGATTTTTAGCTTGATTTCACACTACTTTTCGAGCTCTACAATCTTGGTTTTTCGGTTTTCGATTTCAGAACTCGTGGCTAGTAGGTCTCGTTTCATCTAGTTAGCCGCGAAATGTGGTTTCTTTACGTAAACGGTTTTATGAATATCCGTTGACTCCGAGTTCTGAATTCGGTGATTTTTAGCTTGATTTCACACTACTTTTCGAGCTCTACAATCCTGGTGTTTCGGATTTTGATTTCAGAACTCGTGGCTAGTAGGTCTCGTTTCACCTAGTTAGCCGCGAAATGTGGTTTCTTTACGTAAACGGTTTTATGAATATCCGTTGACTCCGAGTTCTGAATTCGGTGATTTTTAGCTTGATTTCACACTACTTTTCGAGCTCTACAATCTTGGGTTTTCGGTTTTCGATTTGAGAACTCGTGGCTAGTAGGTCTCGTTTCATCTAGTTAGCCGCGAAATGTGGTTTCTTTACGAAAACAGTTTTATGAATATCCGTTGACTCCGAGTTCTGAATTCGGTGATTTTTAGCTTGATTTCACACTACTTTTCGAGCTCTACAATCCTGGTGTTTCGGATTTTGATTTCCGAACTCGTGGCTAGTAGGTCTCGTTTCACCTAGTTAGCCGCGAAATGTGGTTTCTTTACGTAAACGGTTTTATGAATATCCGTTGACTCCGAGTTCTGAATTCGGTGATTTTTAGCTTGATTTCACACTACTTTTCGAGCTCTACAATCCTGGAATTTGGGAGTTTGATTTCAGAACTCGTGGCTAGTAGGTCTCGATTCACCTATTTAGCCGCGAAATGTGGTTTCTTTACGTAAACGGTTTTGTGAATATCCGTTGACTCCGAGTTCTGAATTCGGTGATTTTTTGCTTGATTACACACTACTTTTCGAGCTCTACTATCCTAGCATTTCGGATTTTGATTTCAGAACTCGTGGCTAGTAGGTCTCGTTTCACCTAGTTAGCCGCGAAATGTTGTTTCTTTACGTAAACGGTTTTATGAATATCCGTTGACTCCGACTTCTGAATTCGGTGATTTTTAGCTTGATTTCACACTACTTTTCGAGCTCTACAATCCTGGAATTTCGGATTTTGATTTCAGAACTCGTGGCTAGTAGGTCTCGATTAACCTATTTAGCCGCGAAACGTGGTTTCTTTACGTAAACGGTTTTATGAATATCCGTTGACTCCGAGTTCTGAATTCGGTGATTTTTAGCTTGATTTCACACTACTTTTCGAGCTCTACAATCCTGGGGTTTCGGATTTTGATTTCAGAACTCGTGGCTAGTAGGTCTCGTTTCACCTTGTTAGCCGCGAAATGTGGTTTCTTTACGTAAACGGTTTTATGAATATCCGTTTACTCCGGGTTCTGAATTCGGTGATATTTAGCTTGATTTCACACTACTTTTCGAGCTCTACAATCCTGGCATTTCGGATTTTGATTTCAGAACTTGTGGCTAGTAGGTCTCGATTCACCTATTTAGCCGCGAAATGTGGTTTCTTTACGTAAACGGTTTTATGAATATCCGTTGACTCCGAGTTCTGAATTCGGTGATTTTCTAGCTTGATTTCACACTACTTTTCGAGCTCTACAATCCTGGTATTTCGGATTTTGATTTCAGAACTCGTGGCTAGTAGGTCTCGATTCACCTATTTAGCCGCGAAATGTGGTTTCTTTACGTAAACGGTTTTGTGAATATCCGTTGACTCCGAGTTCTGAATTCGGTGATTTTTTGCTTGATTACACACTACTTTTCGAGCTCTACTATCCTAGCGTTTCGGATTTTGATTTCAGAACTCGTGGCTAGTAGGTCTCGTTTCACCTAGTTAGCCGCGAAATGTGGTTTCTTTACGTAAACGGTTTTATGAATATCCGTTGACTCCGAGTTCTGAATTCGGTGATTTTTAGCTTGATTTCACACTACTTTTCGAGCTCTACAATCCTGGCATTTCGGATTTTGATTTCAGAACTCGTGGCTAGTAGGTCTCGATTAACCTATGTAGCCGCGAAACGTGGTTTCTTTACGTAAACGGTTTTATGAATATCCGTTGACTACGAGTTCTGAATTCGGTGATTTTTAGCTTTATTTCACACTACTTTTCGAGCTCTACAATCCTGGTGTTTCGGATTTTGATTTTAGAACTCGTGGCTAGTAGGTCTCATTTCACCTAGTTAGCCGCGAAATGTGGTTCCTTTACGTAAACGGTTTTATGAATATCCGTTGACTCCGACTTCTGAATTCGGTGATTTTTAGCTTGATTTCACACTACTTTTCGAGCTCTACAATCCTGGCATTTCGGATTTTGATTTCAGAACTCGTGGCTAGTATCTCTCGATTAACCTATTTAGCCGCGAAACGTGGTTTCTTTACGTAAACGGTTTTATGAACATCCGTTGACTCCGAGTTCTGAATTCGGTGATTTTTAGCTTGATTACACACTACTTTTCGAGCTCTACAATCCTGGCATTTCGGATTTTGATTTCAGAACTCGTGGCTAGTAGGTTTCGATTCACCTATTTAGACGCGAAATGTGGTTTCTTTACGTAAACGGTTTTGTGAATATCCGTTGACTCCGAGTTCTGAATTCGGTGATTTTTTGCTTGATTACACACTACTTTTCGAGCTCTACTATCCTAGGGTTTCGGATTTTGATTTCAGAACTCATGGCTAGTAGGTCTCGTTTCACCTAGTTAGCCGCGAAATGTGGTTTCTTTACGTAAACGGTTTTATGAATATCCGTTGACTCCGAGTTCTGAATTCGGTGATTTTTAGCTTGATTTCACACTACTTTTCGAGCTCTACAATCTTGGGTTTTCGGTTTTCGATTTCAGAACTCGTGGCTAGTAGGTCTCGTTTCATCTAGTTAGCCACGAAATGTGGTTTCTTTACGTAAACAGTTTTATGAATATCCGATGACTCCGAGTTCTGAATTCGGTGATTTTTAGCTTGATTTCACACTACTTTTCGAGCTCTACAATCCTGGTGTTTCGGATTTTGATTTCAGAACTCGTGGCTAGTAGGTCTCGTTTCACCTAGTTAGCCGCGAAATGTGGTTTCTTTACGTAAACATGTTTATGAATATCCGTTGACTCCGAGTTCTGAATTCGGTGATTTTTAGCTTGATTTCACACTACTTTTCGAGCTCTACAATCCTGGCATTTCGGATTTTGATTTCAGAACTCGTGGCTAATAGGTCTCGATTCACCTATTTAGCCGCGAAATGTGGTTTCTTTACGTAAACGGTTTTATGAATATCCGTTGACTCCGAGTTCTGAATTCGGTGATTTTTAGCTTGATTTCACACTACTTTTCGAGCTCTACAATCCTGGCATTTCGGATTTTGATTTCAGAACTCGTGGCTAGTATCTCTCGATTAACCTATTTAGCCGCGAAACGTGGTTTCTTTACGTAAACGGTTTTATGAACATCCGTTGACTCCGAGTTCTGAATTCGGTGATTTTTAGCTTGATTACACACTACTTTTCGAGCTCTACAATCCTGGCATTTCGGATTTTGATTTCAGAACTCGTGGCTAGTAGGTTTCGATTCACCTATTTAGACGCGAAATGTGGTTTCTTTACGTAAACGGTTTTGTGAATATCCGTTGACTCCGAGTTCTGAATTCGGTGATTTTTTGCTTGATTACACACTACTTTTCGAGCTCTACTATCCTAGGGTTTCGGATTTTGATTTCAGAACTCATGGCTAGTAGGTCTCGTTTCACCTAGTTAGCCGCGAAATGTGGTTTCTTTACGTAAACGGTTTTATGAATATCCGTTGACTCCGAGTTCTGAATTCGGTGATTTTTAGCTTGATTTCACACTACTTTTCGAGCTCTACAATCTTGGGTTTTCGGTTTTCGATTTCAGAACTCGTGGCTAGTAGGTCTCGTTTCATCTAGTTAGCCACGAAATGTGGTTTCTTTACGTAAACAGTTTTATGAATATCCGATGACTCCGAGTTCTGAATTCGGTGATTTTTAGCTTGATTTCACACTACTTTTCGAGCTCTACAATCCTGGTGTTTCGGATTTTGATTTCAGAACTCGTGGCTAGTAGGTCTCGTTTCACCTAGTTAGCCGCGAAATGTGGTTTCTTTACGTAAACATGTTTATGAATATCCGTTGACTCCGAGTTCTGAATTCGGTGATTTTTAGCTTGATTTCACACTACTTTTCGAGCTCTACAATCCTGGCATTTCGGATTTTGATTTCAGAACTCGTGGCTAATAGGTCTCGATTCACCTATTTAGCCGCGAAATGTGGTTTCTTTACGTAAACGGTTTTATGAATATCCGTTGACTCCGAGTTCTGAATTCGGTGATTTTTAGCTTGATTTCACACTACTTTTCGAGCTCTACAATCCTGGCATTTCGGATTTTTATTTCAGAGCTCGTGGCTAGTAGGTCTCGATTCACCTATTTAGCCGCGAAATCTGGTTTCTTTACGTAAACGGTTTTGTGAATATCCGTTGACTCCGAGTTCTAAATTCGGTGATTTTTTGATTGATTACACACTACTTTTTGAGATCTACTATCCTAGCGTTTCGGATTTTGATTTCAGAACTCGTGGCTAGTAGGTCTCGTTTCAGCTAGTTAGCCGCGAAATGTGGTATCTTTACGTAAACGGTTTTATGAATATCCGTTGACTCCGAGTTCTGAATTCGGTGATTTTTAGCTTGATTTCACACTACTTTTTGAGCTCTACAATCTTGGGTTTTCGGTTTTCGATTTCAGAACTCGTGGCTAGTAGGTCTCGTTTCATCTAGTTAGCCGCGAAATGTGGTTTCTTTACGTAAACAGTTTTATGAATATCCGTTGACTCCGAGTTCTGAATTCGGTGATTTTTAGCTTGATTTCACACTACTTTTCGAGCTGTACAATCCTGGTGTTTCGGATTTTGATTTCAGAACTCGTGGCTAGTAGGTCTCGTTTCACCTACTTAGCCGCGAAATGTGGTTTCTTTATCTAAACGGTTTTATGAATATCCGTTGACTTCGAGTTCTGAATTCGATGATTTTTGGCTTGATTTCACACTACTTTTCGAGCTCTACAATCTTGTGTTTTCGGATTTTGATTTCAGAACTCGTGGCTAGTTGGTCTCGTTTCACCTAGTTAGCCGCGAAATGTGGTTTCTTTACGTAAACGGTTTTGTGAATATCCGTTGACTCCGAGTTCTGAATTCGGTGATTTTTTGCTTGATTACACACTACTTTTCGAGCTCTACTATCCTAGCGTTTCGGATTTTGATTTCAGAACTCATGGCTAGTAGGTCTCGTTTCACCTATTTAGCCGCGAAATGTGGTTTCTTTACGTAAACGGTTTTGTGAATATCCGTTGACTCCGAGTTCTGAATTCGGTGATTTTTTGCTTGATTTCACACTACTTTTCGAGCTCTACAATCCTGGCTTTTCGGATTTTGATTTCAGAACTCGTGGCTAGTAGGTCTCGATTCACCTATTTAGCCGCGAAATTTGGTTTCTTTACGTAAACGGTTTTGTGAATATCCGTTGACTCCGAGTTCTGAATTCGGTGATTTTTTGCTTGATTACACACTACTTTTCGAGCTCTACAATCTTGGGTTTTCGGTTTTCGATTTCAGAACTCGTGGCTAGTAGGTCTCGTTTCATCTAGTTAGCCACGAAATGTGGTTTCTTTACGTAAACAGTTTTATGAATATCCGATGACTCCGAGTTCTGAATTCGGTGATTTTTAGCTTGATTTCACACTACTTTTCGAGCTCTACAATCCTGGTGTTTCCGATTTTGATTTCAGAACTCGTGGCTAGTAGGTCTCGTTTCAGCTAGTTAGCCGCGAAATGTGGTTTCTTTACGTAAACATGTTTATGAATATCCGTTGACTCCGAGTTCTGAATTCGGTGATTTTTAGCTTGATTTCAAACTACTTTTCGAGCTCTACAATCCTGGCATTTCGGATTTTGATTTCAGAACTCGTGGCTAGTAGGTCTCGATTCACCTATTTAGCCGCGAAATGTGGTTTCTTTACGTAAACGGTTTTATGAATATCCGTTGACTCCGAGTTCTGAATTCGGTGATTTTTAGCTTGATTTCACACTACTTTTCGAGCTCTACAATCCTGGCATTTCGGATTTTTATTTCAGAGCTCGTGGCTAGTAGGTCTCGATTCACCTATTTGGCCGCGAAATCTGGTTTCTTTACGTAAACGGTTTTGTGAATATCCGTTGACTCCGAGTTCTAAATTCGGTGATTTTTTGATTGATTACACACTACTTTTTGAGATCTACTATCCTAGCGTTTCGGATTTTGATTTCAGAACTCGTGGCTAGTAGGTCTCGTTTCAGCTAGTTAGCCGCGAAATGTGGTTTCTTTACGTAAACGGTTTTGTGAATATCCGTTGACTCCGAGTTCTGAATTCGGTGATTTTTTGCTTGATTTCACACTACTTTTCGAGCTCTACAATCCTGGCTTTTCGGATTTTGATTTCAGAACTCGTGGCTAGTAGGTCTCGATTCACCTATTTATCCGCGAAATTTGGTTTCTTTACGTAAACGGTTTTGTGAATATCCGTTGACTCCGAGTTCTGAATTCGGTGATTTTTTGCTTGATTACACACTACTTTTCGAGCTCTACAATCTTGGGTTTTCGGTTTTCGATTTCAGAACTCGTGGCTAGTAGGTCTCGTTTCATCTAGTTAGCCACGAAATGTGGTTTCTTTACGTAAACAGTTTTATGAATATCCGATGACTCCGAGTTCTGAATTCGGTGATTTTTAGCTTGATTTCACACTACTTTTCGAGCTCTACTATCCTAGCTTTTCGGATTTTGATTTCAGAACTCATGGCTAGTAGGTCTCGTTTCACCTAGTTAGCCGCGAAATGTGGTTTCTTTACGTAAACGGTTTTATGAATATCCGTTGACTCCGAGTTCTGAATTCGGTGATTTTTAGCTTGATTTCACACTACTTTTCGAGCTCTACAATCTTGGGTTTTCGGTTTTCGATTTCAGAACTCGTGGCTAGTAGGTCTCGTTTCACCTAGTTAGCCGCGAAATGTGGTTTCTTTACGTAAACAGTTTTATGAATATCCGATGACTCCGAGTTCTGAATTCGGTGATTTTTAGCTTGATTTCACACTACTTTTTGAGATCTACTATCCTAGCGTTTCGGATTTTGATTTCAGAACTCGTGGCTAGTAGGTCTCGTTTCACCTAGTTAGCCGCGAAATGTGGTTTCTTTGCGTAAACGGTTTTATGAATATCCGTTGACTCCGAGTTCTGAATTCGGTGATTTTTAGCTTGATTTCACACTACTTTTCGAGCTCTACAATCCTGGCATTTCGGATTTTGATTTCAGAACTCGTGGCTAGTAGATCTCGATTCACCTATTTAGCCGCGAAATCTGGTTTCTTTACGTAAACGGTTTTGTGAATATCCGTTGACTCCGAGTTCTGAATTCGGTGATTTTTAGCTTGATTTCACACTACCTTTCGAGCTGTACAATGCTGGTGTTTCGGATTTCGATTTCAGAACTCGTGGCTAGTAGGTCTCGTTTCATCTAGTTAGCCGCGAAATGTGGTTTCTTTACGTAAACAGTTTTATGAATATCCATTGACTCCGAGTTCTGAATTCGGTGATTTTTAGCTTGATTTCACACTACTTTTCGAGCTCTACTATCCTAGCTTTTCGGATTTTGATTTCAGAACTCATGGCTAGTAGGTCTCGTTTCACCTAGTTAGCCGCGAAATGTGGTTTCTTTACGTAAACGGTTTTATGAATATCCGTTGACTCCGAGTTCTGAATTCGGTGATTTTTAGCTTGATTTCACACTACTTTTCGAGCTCTACAATCTTGGGTTTTCGGTTTTCGATTTCAGAACTCGTGGCTAGTAGGTCTCGTTTCATCTAGTTAGCCGCGAAATGTGGTTTCTTTACGTAAACGGTTTTATGAATATCCGTTGACTCCGACTTCTGAATTCGGTGATTTTTAGCTTGATTTCACACTACTTTTCGAGCTCTACTATCCTAGCGTTTCGGATTTTTAGCTTGATTTCACTATACTTTTCGAGCTCTACAATCTTGGGTTTTCGGTTTTCAATTTCAGAACTCGTGGCTAAGGTCTCGTTTCATCTAGTTAGCCGCGAAATGTGGTTCCTTTACGTAAACAGTTTTATGAATATCCGTTGACTTCGAGTTCTGAATTCGATGATTTTTAGCTTGATTTCACACTAATTTTCGAGCTCTACAATCCTGTGTTTTCGGATTTTGATTTCAGAACTCGTGGCTAGTTGGTCTCGTTTCACCTAGTTAGCCGCGAAATGTGGTTTCTTTACGTAAACAGTTTTATGAATATCCGTTGACTCCGAGTTCTGAATTCGGTGATTTTTAGCTTCATTTCACACTACTTTTCGAGCTCTACAATCCTGTTATTTCGGATTTTGATTTCAGAACTCGTGGCTAGTAGGTCTCGTTTCACCTAGTTAGCCGCGAAATGTGGTTTCTTTACGTAAACGGTTTTATGAATATCCGTTGACTCCGAATTCTGAATTCTGTGATTTTTAGCTTGATTTCACACTACTTTTCGAGCTCTACAATCCTGGCATTTCGGATTTTGATTTCAGAACTCGTGGCTAGTAGGTCTCGATTCACCTATTTAGCCGCGAAATGTGGTTTCTTTACGTAAACGGTTTTATGAATATCCGTTGACTCCGAGTTCTGAATTCGGTGATTTTTAGCTTGATTTCACACTAATTTTCGAGCTCTACAATCCTGGCATTTCGGATTTTTATTTCAGAGCTCGTGCCTAGTAGGTCTCGATTCACCTATTTAGCCGCGAAATGTGGTTTCTTTACGTAAACGGTTTTGTGAATATCCGTTGACTCCGAGTTCTGAATTCGGTGATTTTTGGCTTGATTTCACACTACTTTTCGAGCTCTACAATCCTGGAATTTTGGATTTTGATTTCAGAACTCGTGTCTAGTAGGTCTCGATTCATCTAGTTAGCCGCGAAATGTGGTTCCTTTACGTAAACAGTTTTATGAATATCCGTTGACTCCGAGTTCTGAATTCGGTGATTTTTAGCTTGATTTCACACTACTTTTCGAGCTGTACAATCCTGGTATTTCGGATTTTGATTTCAGAACTCGTGGCTTATAAGTTTCGTTTCACCTAGTTAGCCGCGAAATGTGGTTTCTTTATGTAAACGGTTTTATGAATATCCGTTGACTTCGAGTTCTGAATTCGATGATTTTTAGCTTGATTTCACACTACTTTTCGAGCTCTACAATCCTGTGTTTTCGGATTTTGATTTCAGAACTCGTGGCTAGTTGGTCTCGTTTCACCTAGTTAGCCGCGAATTGTGGTTTCTTTACGTAAACGGTTTTATGAATATCCGTTGACTCCGAGTTCTGAATTCGGTGATTTTTAGCTTGATTTCACACTACTTTTCGAGCTCTACAATCCTGGCTTTTCGGATTTTGATTTCAGAACTCGTGGCTAGTAGGTCTCGATTCACCTATTTAGCCGCGAAATGTGGTTTCTTTACGTAAACGGTTTTGTGAATATCCGTTGACTCCGAGTTCTGAATTCGGTGATTTTTTGCTTGATTACACACTACTTTTCGAGCTCTACAATCTTGGGTTTTCGGTTTTCGATTTCAGAACTCGTGGCTAGTAGGTCTCGTTTCATCTAGTTAGCCGCGAAATGTGGTTTCTTTACGAAAACCGTTTTATGAATATCCGTTGACTCCGAGTTCTGAATTCGGTGATTTTTAGCTTGATTTCACACTACTTTTCGAGCTCTACAATCCTGGTGTTTCGGATTTTGATTTCAGAACTCGTGGCTAGTAGGTCTCGTTACACCTAGTTAGCCGCGAAATGTGGTTTCTTTACGTAAACGGTTTTATGAATATCCGTTGACTCCGAGTTCTGAATTCGGTGATTTTTAGCTTGATTTCACACTACTTTTTGAGCTCTACAATCCTGGCTTTTCGGATTTTGATTTCAGAACTCGTGGCTAGTAGGTCTCGATTCACCTATTTAGCCGCGAAATTTGGTTTCTTTACGTAAACGGTTTTGTGAATATCCGTTGACTCCGAGTTCTGAATTCGGTGATTTTTAGCTTGATTTCACACTACTTTTCGAGCTCTACAATCCTGGTGTTTCGGATTTTGATTTCAGAACACGTGGCTAGTAGGTCTCGTTTCACCTAGTTAGCCGCGAAATGTGGTTTCTTTACGTAAACGGTTTTATGAATATCCGTTGACTCCGAGTTCTGAATTCGGTGATTTTTAGCTTGATTTCACACTACTTTTCGAGCTCTACAATCCCGGCATTTCGGATTTTGATTTCAGAACCCGTGGCTAGTAGGTCTCAATTCACCTATTTAGCCGCGAAATGTGGTTTCTTTACGTAAACGGTTTTATGAATATCCGTTGACTCCGAGTTCTGAATTCGGTGATTTTTAGCTTGATTTCACACTACTTTTCGAGCTCTACAATCCTGGCATTCCGGATTTTTATTTCAGAGTTCGTGGCTAGTAGGTCTCGATTCACCTATTTAGCCGCGAAATGTGGTTTCTTTACGTAAACGGTTTTGTGAATATCCGTTGACTCCGAGTTCTGAATTCGGTGATTTTTAGCTTGATTTCACACTACTTTTCGAGCTCTACAATCCTGGCATTTCGGATTTTTATTTCAGAACTCGTGGCTAGTAGGTCTCGATTAACCTATTTAGCCGCGAAATGTGGTTTCTTTACGTAAACGGTTTTGTGAATATCCGTTGACTCCGAGTTCTGAATTCGGTGATTTTTTGCTTGATTACGCACTACTTTTCGAGCTCTACTATCCTAGCGTTTCGGATTTTGATTTCAGAACTCGTGGCTAGTAGGTCTCGTTTCACCTAGTTAGCCGCGAAATGTGGTTTCTTTACGTAAACGGTTTTATGAATATCAATTGACTCCGAGTTCTGAATTCGATGATTTTTAGCTTGATTTCACACTACTTTTCGAGCTCTACAATCTTGGGTTTTCGGTTTTCGATTTCAGAACTCGTGGCTAGTAGGTCTCGTTTCATCTAGTTAGCCGCGAAATGTGGTTTCTTTACGTAAACAGTTTTATGAATATCCGTTGACTCCGAGTTCTGAATTCGGTGACTTTTAGCTTGATTTCACACTACTTTTCGAGCTGTACAATCCTAGTGTTTCGGATTTTGATTTCAGAACTCGTGGCTAGTAAGTCTCGTTTCACCTAGTTAGCCGCGAAATGTGGTTTCTTTATGTAAACGGTTTTATGAATATCCGTTGACTTCGAGTTCTGAATTCGATGATTTTTAGCTTGATTTCACACTACTTTTCGAGCTCTACAATCCTGTGTTTTCGGATTTTGATTTCAGAACTCGTGGCTAGTTGGTCTCGTTTCACCTAGTTAGCCGCGAAATGTGGTTTCTTTACGTAAACGGTTTTATGAATATCCGTTGACTCCGAGTTCTGAATTCGGTGATTTTTAGCTTGATTTCACACTACTTTTCGAGCTCTACAATCTTGGGTTTTCGGTTTTCGATTTCAGAACTCGTGGCTAGTAGGTCTCGTTTCATCTAGTTAGCCGCGAAATGTGGTTTCTTTACGAAAACAGTTTTATAAATATCCGTTGTCTCCGAGTTCTGAATTCGGTGATTTTTAGCTTGATTTCACACTAATTTTCGAGCTCTACAATCCTGGTGTTTCGGATTTTGATTTCAGAACTCGTGGCTACTAGGTCTCGTTTCATCTAGTTAGCCGCGAAATGTGGTTTCTTTACGTAAACGGTTTTATGAATATCCGTTGACTCCGAGTTCTGAATTCGGTGATTTTTAGCTTGATTTCACACTACTTTTCGAGCTCTACAATCCTGGCTTTTCGGATTTTGATTTCAGAACTCGTGGCTAGTAGGTCTCGATTCACCTATTTAGCCGCGAAATGTGGTTTCTTTACGTAAACGGTTTTGTGAATATCCGTTAACTCCGAGTTCTGAATTCGGTGATTTTTTACTTGATTACACACTACTTTTCGAGCTCTACTATCCTCGCGTTTCGAATTTTTTTTTCAGAACTCGTGGCTAGTAGGTCTCGTTTCATCTAGTTAGCCGCGAAATGTGGTTTCTTTACGTAAACGGTTTTATGAATATCCGTTGACTCCGACTTCTGAATTCGGTGATTTTTAGCTTGATTTCACACTACTTTTCGAGCTCTACAATCCTGGCATTTCGGATTTTTATTTCAGAACTCGTGGCTAGTAGGTCTCGATTAACCTATTTAGCCGCAAAACGTGGTTTCTTTACGTAAACGGTTTTATGAATATCCGTTGACTCCGAGTTCTGAATTCGGTGATTTTTAGCTTGATTTCACACTACTTTTCTAGCTCTACAATCCAAGTGTTTCGGATTTTGATTTCAGAACTCGTGGCTAGTAGGTCTCGTTTCACCTAGTTAGCCGCGCAATGTGGTTTCTTTACGTAAACGGTTTTATGAATATCCGTTGACTCCGGGTTCTGAATTCGGTGATTTTTAGCTTGATTTCACACTACTTTTCGAGCTCTACAATCCTGGCATTTCGGATTTTTATTTCAGAACTCGTGGCTAGTAGGTCTCGACTCACCTATTTAGCCGCGAAATGTGGTTTCTTTACGTAAACGGTTTTCTGAATATCAGTTGACTCCGAGTTCTGAATTCGGTGATTTTTTGCTTGATTACACACTACTTTTCGAGCTCTACAATCCTGGTATTTCGGATTTTTATTTCAGAACTCGTGGCTAGTAAGTCTTGTTTCACCTAGTTAGCCGCGAAATGTGGTTTCTTTATGTAAACGGTTTTATGAATATCCGTTGACTTCGAGTTCTGAATTCGATGATTTTTAGCTTGATTTCACACTACTTTTCGAGCTCTACAATCCTGTGTTTTCGGATTTTGATTTCAGAACTCGTGGCTAGTTGGTCTCGTTTCACCTAGTTAGCCGCGAAATATGGTTTCTTTACGTAAACGGTTTTATGAATATCCGTTGACTCCGAGTTCTGAATTCGGTGATTTTTAGCTTGATTTCACACTACTTTTCGAGCTCTACAATCCTGGTGTTTTCGGTTTTCGATTTCAGAACTCGTGGCTAGTAGGTCTCGTTTCATCTAGTTAGCCGCGAAATGTGGTTTCTTTACGAAAACAGTTTTATGACTATCCGTTGACTCCGAGTTCTGAATTCGGTGATTTTTAGCTTGATTTCACACTACTTTTCGAGCTCTACAATCCTGGCTTTTCGGATTTTGATTTCAGAACTCGTGGCTAGTAGATCTCGATTCACCTATTTAGCCGCGAAATTTGGTTTCTTTACGTAAACGGTTTTGTGAATATCCGTTGACTCCGAGTTCTGAATTCGGTGATTTTTTGCTTGATTACACACTACTTTTCGAGCTCTACTATCCTCGCATTTCGGATTTTTATTTCAGAACTCGTGGCTAGTAGGTCTCGTTTCACCTAGTTAGCCGCGAAATGTGGTTTCTTTACGTAAACGGTTTTATGAATATCCGTTGACTCCGACTTCTGAATTCGGTGATTTTTAGCTTGATTTCACACTACTTTTCGAGCTCTACAATCTTGGGTTTTCGGTTTTCGATTTCAGAACTCGTGGCTAGTAGGTCTCGTTTCATCTAGTTAGCCGCGAAATGTGGTTTCTTTACGTAAACAGTTTTATGAATATCCGTTGACTCCGAGTTCTGAATTCGGTGATTTTTAGCTTGATTTCACACTACTTTTCGAGCTCTACAATCCTGGTGTTTCGGATTTTGATTTCAGAACTCGTGGCTAGTAGGTCTCGTTTCACCTAGTTAGCCGCGAAATGTGGTTTCTTTACGTAAACGGTTTTATGAATATCCGTTGACTCCGAGTTCTGAATTCGGTGATTTTTAGCTTGATTTCACACTACTTTTCGAGCTCTACAATCCTGGCATTTCGGATTTTGATTTCAGAACTCGTGGCTAGTAGGTCTCGATTCACCTATTTAGCCGCGAAATGTGGTTTCTTTACGTAAACGGTTTTCTGAATATCCGTTGACTCCGAGTTCTGAATTCGGTGATTTTTTGCTTGATTACACACTACTTTTCGAGCTCAACTATCCTCGCGTTTCGGATTTTTATTTCAGAACTCGTGGCTAGTACGTCTCGTTTCACCTAGTTAGCCGCGAAATGTGGTTTCTTTACGTAAACGGTTTTATGAATATCCGTTGACTCCGACTTCTGAATTCGGTGATTTTTAGCTTGATTTCACACTACTTTTCGAGCTCTACAATCCTGGCATTTCGGATTTTGATTTCAGAACTCGTGGCTAGTAGGTCTCGATTAACCTATTTAGCCGCGAAACGTGGTTTCTTTACGTAAACGGTTTTATGAATATCCGTTGACTCCGACTTCTGAATTCGGTGATTTTTAGCTTGATTTCACACTACTTTTCGAGCTCTACAATCCAAGTGTTTCGGATTTTGATTTCAGAACTCGTGGTTAGTAGGTCTCGTTTCACCTAGTTAGCCGCGCAATGTGGTTTCTTTACGTAAACGGTTTTATGAATATCCGTTGACTCCGGGTTCTGAATTCGGTGATTTTTAGCTTGATTTCACACTACTTTTCGAGCTCTACAATCCTGGCATTTCGGATTTTGATTTCAGAACTCGTGGCTAGTAGGTCTCGATTCACCTATTTAGCCGCGAAATGTGGTTTCTTTACGTAAACGGTTTTCTGAATATCCGTTGACTCCGTGTTCTGAATTCGGTGATTTTTTGCTTGATTACACACTACTTTTCGAGCTCTACAATCATGGGTTTTCGGTTTTGGATTTCAGAACTCGTGGCTAGTAGGTCCCGTTTCATCTAGTTAGCCGCGAAATGTGGTTTCTTTACGAAAACAGTTTTATGAATATCCGTTGACTCCGAGTTCTGAATTCGGTGATTTTTAGCTTGATTTCACACTACTTTTCGAGCTCTACAATCCTGGTGTTTCGGATTTTTATTTCAGAACTCGTGGCTAGTAGGTCTCGTTTCACCTAGTTAGCCGCGAAATGTGGTTTCTTTACGTAAACGGTTTTATGAATATCCGTTGACTCCGAGTTCTGAATTCGGTGATTTTTAGCTTGATTTCACACTACTTTTCGAGCTCTACAATCCTGGCTTTTCGGATATTGATTTCAGAACTCGTGGCTAGTAGGTCTCGATTAACCTATTTAGCCGCGAAACGTGGTTTCTTTACGTAAACGGTTTTATGAATATCCGTTGACTCCGAGTTCTGAATTCGGTGATTTTTAGCTTGATTTCACACTACTTTTCGAGCTCTACAATCCTGGCATTTCGGATTTTGATTTCAGAACTCGTGGCTAGTAGGTCTCGATTAACCTATTTAGCCGCGAAACGTGGTTTCTTTACGTAAACGGTTTTATGAATATCCGTTGACTCCGAGTTCTGAATTCGGTGATTTTTAGCTTGATTTCACACTACTTTTCGAGCTCTACAATCCAAGTGTTTCGGATTTTGATTTCAGAACTCGTGGCTAGTAGGTCTCGTTTCACCTAGTTAGCCGCGCAATGTGGTTTCTTTACGTAAACGATTTTATGAATATCCGTTGACTCCGGGTTATGAATTCGGTGATTTTTAGCTTGATTTCACACTACTTTTCGAGCTCTACAATCCTGGCATTTCGGATTTTTATTTCAGAACTCGTGGCTAGTAAGTCTCGTTTCACCTAGTTAGCCGCGAAATGTGGTTTCTTTATGTAAACGGTTTTATGAATATCCGTTGACTTCGAGTTCTGAATTCGATGATTTTTAGCTTGATTTCACACTACTTTTCGAGCTCTACAATCCTGTGTTTTCGGATTTTGATTTCAGAACTCGTGGCTAGTTGGTCTCGTTTCACCTAGTTAGCCGCGAAATATGGTTTCTTTACGTAAACGGTTTTATGAATATCCGTTGACTCCGAGTTCTGAATTCGGTGATTTTTAGCTTGATTTCACACTACTTTTCGAGCTCTACAATCCTGGTGTTTTCGGTTTTCGATTTCAGAACTCGTGGCTAGTAGGTCTCGTTTCATCTAGTTAGCCGCGAAATGTGGTTTCTTTACGAAAACAGTTTTATGAATATCCGTTGACTCCGAGTTCTGAATTCGATGATTTTTAGCTTGATTTCACACTACTTTTCGAGCTCTACAATCCTGTGTTTTCGGATTTTGATTTCAGAACTCGTGGCTAGTAGGTCTCGTTTCACCTAGTTAGCCGCGAAATGTGGTTTCTTTACGTAAACGGTTTTATGAATATCCGTTGACTCCGAGTTCTGAATTCGGTGATTTTTATCTTGATTTCACACTACTTTTCGAGCTCTACAATCCTGGATTTTCGGATTTTGATTTCAGAACTCGTGGCTAGTAGATCTCGATTCACCTATTTAGCCGCGAAATTTGGTTTCTTTACGTAAACGGTTTTGTGAATATCCGTTGACTCCGAGTTCTGAATTCGGTGATTTTTTGCTTGATTACACACTACTTTTCGAGCTCTACTATCCTCGCATTTCGGATTTTTATTTCAGAACTCGTGGCTAGTAGGTCTCGTTTCACCTAGTTAGCCGCGAAATGTGGTTTCTTTACGTAAACGGTTTTATGAATATCCGTTGACTCCGACTTCTGAATTCGGTGATTTTTAGCTTGATTTCACACTACTTTTCGAGCTCTACAATCTTGGGTTTTCGGTTTTCGATTTCAGAACTCGTGGCTAGTAGGTCTCGTTTCATCTAGTTAGCCGCGAAATGTGGTTTCTTTACGTAAACAGTTTTATGAATATCCGTTGACTCCGAGTTCTGAATTCGGTGATTTTTAGCTTGATTTCACACTACTTTTCGAGCTCTACAATCCTGGTGTTTCGGATTTTTATTTCAGAACTCGTGGCTAGTAGGTCTCGTTTCACCTAGTTAGCCGCGAAATGTGGTTTCTTTACGTAAACGGTTTTATGAATATCCGTTGACTCCGAGTTCTGAATTCGGTGATTTTTAGCTTGATTTCACACTACTTTTCGAGCTCTACAATCCTGGCATTTCGGATTTTGATTTCAGAACTCGTGGCTAGTAGGTCTCGATTCACCTATTTAGCCGCGAAATGTGGTTTCTTTACGTAAACGGTTTTCTGAATATCCGTTGACTCCGAGTTCTGAATTCGGTGATTTTTTGCTTGATTACACACTACTTTTCGAGCTCAACTATCCTCGCGTTTCGGATTTTTATTTCAGAACTCGTGGCTAGTAGGTCTCGTTTCACCTAGTTAGCCGCGAAATGTGGTTTCTTTAAGTAAACGGTTTTATGAATATCCGTTGACTCCGACTTCTGAATTCGGTGATTTTTAGCTTGATTTCACACTACTTTTCGAGCTCTACAATCCTGGCATTTCGGATTTTGATTTCAGAACTCGTGGCTAGTAGGTCTCGATTAACCTATTTAGCCGCGAAACGTGGTTTCTTTACGTAAACGGTTTTATGAATATCCGTTGACTACGAGTTCTGAATTCGGTGATTTTTAGCTTTATTTCACACTACTTTTCGAGCTCTACAATCCTGGTGTTTCGGATTTTGATTTTAGAACTCGTGGCTAGTAGGTCTCATTTCACCTAGTTAGCCGCGAAATGTGGTTCCTTTACGTAAACGGTTTTATGAATATCCGTTGACTCCGAGTTCTGAATTCGGTGATTTTTAGCTTGATTTCACACTACTTTTCTAGCTCTACAATCCAAGTGTTTCGGATTTTGATTTCAGAACTCGTGGCTAGTAGGTCTCGTTTCACCTAGTTAGCCGCGCAATGTGGTTTCTTTACGTAAACGGTTTTATGAATATCCGTTGACTCCGGGTTCTGAATTCGGTGATTTTTAGCTTGATTTCACACTACTTTTCGAGCTCTACAATCCTGGCATTTCGGATTTTGATTTCAGAACTCGTGGCTAGTAGGTCTCGATTCACCTATTTAGCCGCGAAATGTGGTTTCTTTACGTAAACGGTTTTCTGAATATCCGTTGACTCCGTGTTCTGAATTCGGTGATTTTTTGCTTGATTACACACTACTTTTCGAGCTCTACAATCATGGGTTTTCGGTTTTGGATTTCAGAACTCGTGGCTAGTAGGTCCCGTTTCATCTAGTTAGCCGCGAAATGTGGTTTCTTTACGAAAACAGTTTTATGAATATCCGTTGACTCCGAGTTCTGAATTCGGTGATTTTTAGCTTGATTTCACACTACTTTTCGAGCTCTACAATCCTGGTGTTTCGGATTTTTATTTCAGAACTCGTGGCTAGTAGGTCTCGTTTCACCTAGTTAGCCGCGAAATGTGGTTTCTTTACGTAAACGGTTTTATGAATATCCGTTGACTCCGAGTTCTGAATTCGGTGATTTTTAGCTTGATTTCACACTACTTTTCGAGCTCTACAATCCTGGCTTTTCGGATATTGATTTCAGAACTCGTGGCTAGTAGGTCTCGATTAACCTATTTAGCCGCGAAACGTGGTTTCTTTACGTAAACGGTTTTATGAATATCCGTTGACTCCGAGTTCTGAATTCGGTGATTTTTAGCTTGATTTCACACTACTTTTCGAGCTCTACAATCCTGGCATTTCGGATTTTGATTTCAGAACTCGTGGCTAGTAGGTCTCGATTAACCTATTTAGCCGCGAAACGTGGTTTCTTTACGTAAACGGTTTTATGAATATCCGTTGACTCCGAGTTCTGAATTCGGTGATTTTTAGCTTGATTTCACACTACTTTTCGAGCTCTACAATCCAAGTGTTTCGGATTTTGATTTCAGAACTCGTGGCTAGTAGGTCTCGTTTCACCTAGTTAGCCGCGCAATGTGGTTTCTTTACGTAAACGGTTTTATGAATATCCGTTGACTCCGGGTTATGAATTCGGTGATTTTTAGCTTGATTTCACACTACTTTTCGAGCTCTACAATCCTGGCATTTCGGATTTTTATTTCAGAACTCGTGGCTAGTAAGTCTCGTTTCACCTAGTTAGCCGCGAAATGTGGTTTCTTTATGTAAACGGTTTTATGAATATCCGTTGACTTCGAGTTCTGAATTCGATGATTTTTAGCTTGATTTCACACTACTTTTCGAGCTCTACAATCCTGTGTTTTCGGATTTTGATTTCAGAACTCGTGGCTAGTTGGTCTCGTTTCACCTAGTTAGCCGCGAAATATGGTTTCTTTACGTAAACGGTTTTATGAATATCCGTTGACTCCGAGTTCTGAATTCGGTGATTTTTAGCTTGATTTCACACTACTTTTCGAGCTCTACAATCCTGGTGTTTTCGGTTTTCGATTTCAGAACTCGTGGCTAGTAGGTCTCGTTTCATCTAGTTAGCCGCGAAATGTGGTTTCTTTACGAAAACAGTTTTATGAATATCCGTTGACTCCGAGTTCTGAATTCGATGATTTTTAGCTTGATTTCACACTACTTTTCGAGCTCTACAATCCTGTGTTTTCGGATTTTGATTTCAGAACTCGTGGCTAGTAGGTCTCGTTTCACCTAGTTAGCCGCGAAATGTGGTTTCTTTACGTAAACGGTTTTATGAATATCCGTTGACTCCGAGTTCTGAATTCGGTGATTTTTATCTTGATTTCACACTACTTTTCGAGCTCTACAATCCTGGATTTTCGGATTTTGATTTCAGAACTCGTGGCTAGTAGATCTCGATTCACCTATTTAGCCGCGAAATTTGGTTTCTTTACGTAAACGGTTTTGTGAATATCCGTTGACTCCGAGTTCTGAATTCGGTGATTTTTTGCTTGATTACACACTACTTTTCGAGCTCTACTATCCTCGCATTTCGGATTTTTATTTCAGAACTCGTGGCTAGTAGGTCTCGTTTCACCTAGTTAGCCGCGAAATGTGGTTTCTTTACGTAAACGGTTTTATGAATATCCGTTGACTCCGACTTCTGAATTCGGTGATTTTTAGCTTGATTTCACACTACTTTTCGAGCTCTACAATCTTGGGTTTTCGGTTTTCGATTTCAGAACTCGTGGCTAGTAGGTCTCGTTTCATCTAGTTAGCCGCGAAATGTGGTTTCTTTACGTAAACAGTTTTATGAATATCCGTTGACTCCGAGTTCTGAATTCGGTGATTTTTAGCTTGATTTCACACTACTTTTCGAGCTCTACAATCCTGGTGTTTCGGATTTTGATTTCAGAACTCGTGGCTAGTAGGTCTCGTTTCACCTAGTTAGCCGCGAAATGTGGTTTCTTTACGTAAACGGTTTTATGAATATCCGTTGACTCCGAGTTCTGAATTCGGTGATTTTTAGCTTGATTTCACACTACTTTTCGAGCTCTACAATCCTGGCATTTCGGATTTTGATTTCAGAACTCGTGGCTAGTAGGTCTCGATTCACCTATTTAGCCGCGAAATGTGGTTTCTTTACGTAAACGGTTTTCTGAATATCCGTTGACTCCGAGTTCTGAATTCGGTGATTTTTTGCTTGATTACACACTACTTTTCGAGCTCAACTATCCTCGCGTTTCGGATTTTTATTTCAGAACTCGTGGCTAGTAGGTCTCGTTTCATCTAGTTAGCCGCGAAATGTGGTTTCTTTACGAAAACAGTTTTATGAATATCCGTTGACTCCGAGTTCTGAATTCGATGATTTTTAGCTTGATTTCACACTACTTTTCGAGCTCTACAATCCTGTGTTTTCGGATTTTGATTTCAGAACTCGTGGCTAGTAGGTCTCGTTTCACCTAGTTAGCCGCGAAATGTGGTTTCTTTACGTAAACGGTTTTATGAATATCCGTTGACTCCGAGTTCTGAATTCGGTGATTTTTATCTTGATTTCACACTACTTTTCGAGCTCTACAATCCTGGATTTTCGGATTTTGATTTCAGAACTCGTGGCTAGTAGATCTCGATTCACCTATTTAGCCGCGAAATTTGGTTTCTTTACGTAAACGGTTTTGTGAATATCCGTTGACTCCGAGTTCTGAATTCGGTGATTTTTTGCTTGATTACACACTACTTTTCGAGCTCTACTATCCTCGCATTTCGGATTTTTATTTCAGAACTCGTGGCTAGTAGGTCTCGTTTCACCTAGTTAGCCGCGAAATGTGGTTTCTTTACGTAAACGGTTTTATGAATATCCGTTGACTCCGACTTCTGAATTCGGTGATTTTTAGCTTGATTTCACACTACTTTTCGAGCTCTACAATCTTGGGTTTTCGGTTTTCGATTTCAGAACTCGTGGCTAGTAGGTCTCGTTTCATCTAGTTAGCCGCGAAATGTGGTTTCTTTACGTAAACAGTTTTATGAATATCCGTTGACTCCGAGTTCTGAATTCGGTGATTTTTAGCTTGATTTCACACTACTTTTCGAGCTCTACAATCCTGGTGTTTCGGATTTTGATTTCAGAACTCGTGGCTAGTAGGTCTCGTTTCACCTAGTTAGCCGCGAAATGTGGTTTCTTTACGTAAACGGTTTTATGAATATCCGTTGACTCCGAGTTCTGAATTCGGTGATTTTTAGCTTGATTTCACACTACTTTTCGAGCTCTACAATCCTGGCATTTCGGATTTTGATTTCAGAACTCGTGGCTAGTAGGTCTCGATTCACCTATTTAGCCGCGAAATGTGGTTTCTTTACGTAAACGGTTTTCTGAATATCCGTTGACTCCGAGTTCTGAATTCGGTGATTTTTTGCTTGATTACACACTACTTTTCGAGCTCAACTATCCTCGCGTTTCGGATTTTTATTTCAGAACTCGTGGCTAGTAGGTCTCGTTTCACCTAGTTAGCCGCGAAATGTGGTTTCTTTAAGTAAACGGTTTTATGAATATCCGTTGACTCCGACTTCTGAATTCGGTGATTTTTAGCTTGATTTCACACTACTTTTCGAGCTCTACAATCCTGGCATTTCGGATTTTGATTTCAGAACTCGTGGCTAGTAGGTCTCGATTAACCTATTTAGCCGCGAAACGTGGTTTCTTTACGTAAACGGTTTTATGAATATCCGTTGACTACGAGTTCTGAATTCGGTGATTTTTAGCTTTATTTCACACTACTTTTCGAGCTCTACAATCCTGGTGTTTCGGATTTTGATTTTAGAACTCGTGGCTAGTAGGTCTCATTTCACCTAGTTAGCCGCGAAATGTGGTTCCTTTACGTAAACGGTTTTATGAATATCCGTTGACTCCGAGTTCTGAATTCGGTGATTTTTAGCTTGATTTCACACTACTTTTCTAGCTCTACAATCCAAGTGTTTCGGATTTTGATTTCAGAACTCGTGGCTAGTAGGTCTCGTTTCACCTAGTTAGCCGCGCAATGTGGTTTCTTTACGTAAACGGTTTTATGAATATCCGTTGACTCCGGGTTCTGAATTCGGTGATTTTTAGCTTGATTTCACACTACTTTTCGAGCTCTACAATCCTGGCATTTCGGATTTTGATTTCAGAACTCGTGGCTAGTAGGTCTCGATTCACCTATTTAGCCGCGAAATGTGGTTTCTTTACGTAAACGGTTTTCTGAATATCCGTTGACTCCGTGTTCTGAATTCGGTGATTTTTTGCTTGATTACACACTACTTTTCGAGCTCTACAATCATGGGTTTTCGGTTTTGGATTTCAGAACTCGTGGCTAGTAGGTCCCGTTTCATCTAGTTAGCCGCGAAATGTGGTTTCTTTACGAAAACAGTTTTATGAATATCCGTTGACTCCGAGTTCTGAATTCGGTGATTTTTAGCTTGATTTCACACTACTTTTCGAGCTCTACAATCCTGGTGTTTCGGATTTTTATTTCAGAACTCGTGGCTAGTAGGTCTCGTTTCACCTAGTTAGCCGCGAAATGTGGTTTTTTTACCTAAACGGTTTTATGAATATCCGTTGACTCCGAGTTCTGAATTCGGTGATTTTTAGCTTGATTTCACACTACTTTTCGAGCTCTACAATCCTGGCTTTTCGGATTTTGATTTCAGAACTCGTGGCTAGTAGGTCTCGATTCTCCTATTTAGCCGCGAAATGTGGTTTCTTTACGTAAACAGTTTTGTGAATATCCGTTGACTCCGAGTTCTGAATTCGGTGATTTTTTGCTTGATTACACACTACTTTTCGAGCTCTACTATCCTCGCGTTTCGGATTTTTATTTCAGAACTCGTGGCTAGTAGGTCTCGTTTCACCTAGTTAGCCGCGAAATGTGGTTTCTTTACGTAAATGGTTTTATGAATATCCGTTGACTCCGACGTCTGAATTCGGTGATTTTTATCTTGATTTCACACTACTTTTCGAGCTCTACAATCCTGGCATTTCGGATTTTGATTTCAGAACTCGTGGCTAGTAGGTCTCGATTAACCTATTTAGCCGCGAAACGTGGTTTCTTTAAGTAAACGGTTTTATGAATATCCGTTGACTCCGAGTTCTGAATTCGGTGATTTTTAGCTTGATTTCACACTACTTTTCGAGCTCTACAATCCAAGTGTTTCGGATTTTGATTTCAGAACTCGTGGCTAGTAGGTCTCGTTTCACCTAGTTAGCCGCGCAATGTGGTTTCTTTACGTAAACGGTTTTATGAATATCCGTTGACTCCGGGTTATGAATTCGGTGATTTTTAGCTTGATTTCACACTACTTTTCGAGCTCTACAATCCTGGCATTTCGGATTTTTATTTCAGAACTCGTGGCTAGTAGGTCTCGATTCACCTATTTAGCCGCGAAATGTGGTTTCTTTACGTAAACGGTTTTGTGAATATCCGTTGACTCCGAGTTCTGAATTCGGTGATTTTTTGCTTGATTACTCACTACTTTTCGAGCTCTACCATCCTAGCGTTTCGGATTTTAATTTCAGAACTCGTGGCTAGTTGGTCTCGTTTCACCTAGTTAGCCGCGAAATGTGGTTTCTTTACGTAAACGGTTTTGTGAATATCCGTTGACTCCGAGTTCTGAATTCGGTGATTTTTCGCTTGATTACACACTACTTTTCGAGCTCTACTATCCTAGCGTTTCGGATTTTGATTTCAGAACTCGTGGCTAGTAGGTCTCGTTTCACCTAGTTAGCCGCGAAATGTGGTTTCTTTACGTAAACGGTTTTATGAATATCCGTTGACTCCGAGTTCTGAATTCGGTGATTTTTAGCTTGATTTCACACTACTTTTCGAGCTCTACAATCTTGGGTTTTCGGTTTTCGATTTCAAAACTCGTGGCTAGTAGGTCTCGTTTCATCTAGTTAGCCGCGAAATGTGGTTTCTTTACGAAAACAGTTTTATGAATATCCGTTGACTCCGAGTTCTGAATTCGATGATTTTTAGCTTGATTTCACACTAATTTTCGAGCTCTACAATCCTGTGTTTTCGGATTTTGATTTCAGAACTCGTGGCTAGTAGGTCTCGTTTCACCTAGTTAGCCGCGAAATGTGGTTTCTTTACGTAAACGGTTTTATGAATATCCGTTGACTCCGAGTTCTGAATTCGGTGATTTTTATCTTGATTTCACACTACTTTTCGAGCTCTACAATCCTGGCTTTTCGGATTTTGATTTCAGAACTCGTGGCTAGTAGATCTCGATTCACCTATTTAGCCGCGAAATTTGGTTTCTTTACGTAAACGGTTTTGTGAATATCCGTTGACTCCGAGTTCTGAATTCGGTGATTTTTTGCTTGATTACACACTACTTTTCGAGCTCTACTATCCTCGCATTTCGGATTTTTATTTCAGAACTCGTGGCTAGTAGGTCTCGTTTCACCTAGTTAGCCGCGAAATGTGGTTTCTTTACGTAAACGGTTTTATGAATATCCGTTGACTCCGACTTCTGAATTCGGTGATTTTTAGCTTGATTTCACACTACTTTTCGAGCTCTACAATCTTGGGTTTTCGGTTTTCGATTTCAGAACTCGTGGCTAGTAGGTCTCGTTTCATCTAGTTAGCCGCGAAATGTGGTTTCTTTACGTAAACAGTTTTATGAATATCCGTTGACTCCGAGTTCTGAATTCGGTGATTTTTTGCTTGATTACACACTACTTTTCGAGCTCTACTATCCTCGCATTTCGGATTTTTATTTCAGAACTCGTGGCTAGTAGGTCTCGTTTCACCTAGTTAGCCGCGAAATGTGGTTTCTTTACGTAAACGGTTTTATGAATATCCGTTGACTCCGACTTCTGAATTCGGTGATTTTTAGCTTGACTTCACACTACTTTTCGAGCTCTACAATCTTGGGTTTTCGGTTTTCGATTTCAGAACTCGTGGCTAGTAGGTCTCGTTTCGTCTAGTTAGCCGCGAAATGTGGTTTCTTTACGTAAACAGTTTTATGAATATCCGTTGACTCCGAGTTCTGAATTCGGTGATTTTTAGCTTGATTTCACACTACTTTTCGAGCTCTACAATCCTGGTGTTTCGGATTTTGATTTCAGAACTCGTGGCTAGTAGGTCTCGTTTCACCTAGTTAGCCGCGAAATGTGGTTTCTTTACGTAAACGGTTTTATGAATATCCGTTGACTCCGAGTTCTGAATTCGGTGATTTTTATCTTGATTTCACACTACTTTTCGAGCTCTACAATCCTGGCTTTTCGGATTTTGATTTCAGAACTCGTGGCTAGTAGATCTCGATTCACCTATTTAGCCGCGAAATTTGGTTTCTTTACGTAAACGGTTTTGTGAATATCCGTTGACTCCGAGTTCTGAATTCGGTGATTTTTTGCTTGATTACACACTACTTTTCGAGCTCTACTATCCTCGCATTTCGGATTTTTATTTCAGAACTCGTGGCTAGTAGGTCTCGTTTCACCTAGTTAGCCGCGAAATGTGGTTTCTTTACGTAAACGGTTTTATGAATATCCGTTGACTCCGAGTTCTGAATTCGGTGATTTTTAGCTTGATTTCACACTACTTTTCGAGCTCTACAATCTTGGGTTTTCGGTTTTCGATTTCAGAACTCGTGGCTAGTAGGTCTCGTTTCATCTAGTTAGCCGCGAAATGTGGTTTCTTTACGTAAACAGTTTTATGAATATCCGTTGACTCCGAGTTCTGAATTCGGTGATTTTTAGCTTGATTTCACACTACTTTTCGAGCTCTACAATCCTGGTGTTTCGGATTTTGATTTCAGAACTCGTGGCTAGTAGGTCTCGTTTCACCTAGTTAGCCGCGAAATGTGGTTTCTTTACGTAAACGGTTTTATGAATATCCGTTGACTCCGAGTTCTGAATTCGGTGATTTTTAGCTTGATTTCACACTACTTTTCGAGCTCTACAATCCTGGCATTTCGGATTTTGATTTCAGAACTCGTGGCTAGTAGGTCTCGATTCACCTATTTAGCCGCGAAATGTGGTTTCTTTACGTAAACGGTTTTCTGAATATCCGTTGACTCCGAGTTCTGAATTCGGTGATTTTTTGCTTGATTACACACTACTTTTCGAGCTCAACTATCCTCGCGTTTCGGATTTTTATTTCAGAACTCGTGGCTAGTAGGTCTCGTTTCACCTAGTTAGCCGCGAAATGTGGTTTCTTTACGTAAACGGTTTTATGAATATCCGTTGACTCCGACTTCTGAATTCGGTGATTTTTAGCTTGATTTCACACTACTTTTCGAGCTCTACAATCCTGGCATTTCGGATTTTGATTTCAGAACTCGTGGCTAGTAGGTCTCGATTAACCTATTTAGCCGCGAAACGTGGTTTCTTTACGTAAACGGTTTTATGAATATCCGTTGACTCCGAGTTCTGAATTCGGTGATTTTTAGCTTGATTTCACACTACTTTTCGAGCTCTACAATCCTGGTGTTTCGGATTTTGAGTTCAGAACTCGTGGCTAGTAGGTCTCGTTTCACCTAGTTAGCCGCGAAATGTGGTTTCTTTACGTAAACGGTTTTATGAATATCCGTTGACTCCGAGTTCTGAATTCGGTGATTTTTAGCTTGATTTCACACTACTTTTCGAGCTCTACAATCCCGGCATTTCGGATTTTGATTTCAGAACCCGTGGCTAGTAGGTCTCAATTCACCTATTTAGCCGCGAAATGTGGTTTCTTTACGTAAACGGTTTTATGAATATCCGTTGACTCCGAGTTCTGAATTCGGTGATTTTTAGCTTGATTTCACACTACTTTTCGAGCTCTACAATCCTGGCATTCCGGATTTTTATTTCAGAGTTCGTGGCTAGTAGGTCTCGATTCACCTATTTAGCCGCGAAATGTGGTTTCTTTACGTAAACGGTTTTGTGAATATCCGTTGACTCCGAGTTCTGAATTCGGTGATTTTTAGCTTGATTTCACACTACTTTTCGAGCTCTACAATCCTGGCATTTCGGATTTTTATTTCAGAACTCGTGGCTAGTAGGTCTCGATTAACCTATTTAGCCGCGAAATGTGGTTTCTTTACGTAAACGGTTTTGTGAATATCCGTTGACTCCGAGTTCTGAATTCGGTGATTTTTTGCTTGATTACGCACTACTTTTCGAGCTCTACTATCCTAGCGTTTCGGATTTTGATTTCAGAACTCGTGGCTAGTAGGTCTCGTTTCACCTAGTTAGCCGCGAAATGTGGTTTCTTTACGTAAACGGTTTTATGAATATCAATTGACTCCGAGTTCTGAATTCGATGATTTTTAGCTTGATTTCACACTACTTTTCGAGCTCTACAATCTTGGGTTTTCGGTTTTCGATTTCAGAACTCGTGGCTAGTAGGTCTCGTTTCATCTAGTTAGCCGCGAAATGTGGTTTCTTTACGTAAACAGTTTTATGAATATCCGTTGACTCCGAGTTCTGAATTCGGTGACTTTTAGCTTGATTTCACACTACTTTTCGAGCTGTACAATCCTAGTGTTTCGGATTTTGATTTCAGAACTCGTGGCTAGTAAGTCTCGTTTCACCTAGTTAGCCGCGAAATGTGGTTTCTTTATGTAAACGGTTTTATGAATATCCGTTGACTTCGAGTTCTGAATTCGATGATTTTTAGCTTGATTTCACACTACTTTTCGAGCTCTACAATCCTGTGTTTTCGGATTTTGATTTCAGAACTCGTGGCTAGTTGGTCTCGTTTCACCTAGTTAGCCGCGAAATGTGGTTTCTTTACGTAAACGGTTTTATGAATATCCGTTGACTCCGAGTTCTGAATTCGGTGATTTTTAGCTTGATTTCACACTACTTTTCGAGCTCTACAATCTTGGGTTTTCGGTTTTCGATTTCAGAACTCGTGGCTAGTAGGTCTCGTTTCATCTAGTTAGCCGCGAAATGTGGTTTCTTTACGAAAACAGTTTTATAAATATCCGTTGTCTCCGAGTTCTGAATTCGGTGATTTTTAGCTTGATTTCACACTAATTTTCGAGCTCTACAATCCTGGTGTTTCGGATTTTGATTTCAGAACTCGTGGCTACTAGGTCTCGTTTCATCTAGTTAGCCGCGAAATGTGGTTTCTTTACGTAAACGGTTTTATGAATATCCGTTGACTCCGAGTTCTGAATTCGGTGATTTTTAGCTTGATTTCACACTACTTTTCGAGCTCTACAATCCTGGCTTTTCGGATTTTGATTTCAGAACTCGTGGCTAGTAGGTCTCGATTCACCTATTTAGCCGCGAAATGTGGTTTCTTTACGTAAACGGTTTTGTGAATATCCGTTAACTCCGAGTTCTGAATTCGGTGATTTTTTACTTGATTACACACTACTTTTCGAGCTCTACTATCCTCGCGTTTCGAATTTTTTTTTCAGAACTCGTGGCTAGTAGGTCTCGTTTCATCTAGTTAGCCGCGAAATGTGGTTTCTTTACGTAAACGGTTTTATGAATATCCGTTGACTCCGACTTCTGAATTCGGTGATTTTTAGCTTGATTTCACACTACTTTTCGAGCTCTACAATCCTGGCATTTCGGATTTTTATTTCAGAACTCGTGGCTAGTAGGTCTCGATTAACCTATTTAGCCGCAAAACGTGGTTTCTTTACGTAAACGGTTTTATGAATATCCGTTGACTCCGAGTTCTGAATTCGGTGATTTTTAGCTTGATTTCACACTACTTTTCTAGCTCTACAATCCAAGTGTTTCGGATTTTGATTTCAGAACTCGTGGCTAGTAGGTCTCGTTTCACCTAGTTAGCCGCGCAATGTGGTTTCTTTACGTAAACGGTTTTATGAATATCCGTTGACTCCGGGTTCTGAATTCGGTGATTTTTAGCTTGATTTCACACTACTTTTCGAGCTCTACAATCCTGGCATTTCGGATTTTTATTTCAGAACTCGTGGCTAGTAGGTCTCGACTCACCTATTTAGCCGCGAAATGTGGTTTCTTTACGTAAACGGTTTTCTGAATATCAGTTGACTCCGAGTTCTGAATTCGGTGATTTTTTGCTTGATTACACACTACTTTTCGAGCTCTACAATCCTGGTATTTCGGATTTTTATTTCAGAACTCGTGGCTAGTAAGTCTTGTTTCACCTAGTTAGCCGCGAAATGTGGTTTCTTTATGTAAACGGTTTTATGAATATCCGTTGACTTCGAGTTCTGAATTCGATGATTTTTAGCTTGATTTCACACTACTTTTCGAGCTCTACAATCCTGTGTTTTCGGATTTTGATTTCAGAACTCGTGGCTAGTTGGTCTCGTTTCACCTAGTTAGCCGCGAAATATGGTTTCTTTACGTAAACGGTTTTATGAATATCCGTTGACTCCGAGTTCTGAATTCGGTGATTTTTAGCTTGATTTCACACTACTTTTCGAGCTCTACAATCCTGGTGTTTTCGGTTTTCGATTTCAGAACTCGTGGCTAGTAGGTCTCGTTTCATCTAGTTAGCCGCGAAATGTGGTTTCTTTACGAAAACAGTTTTATGACTATCCGTTGACTCCGAGTTCTGAATTCGGTGATTTTTAGCTTGATTTCACACTACTTTTCGAGCTCTACAATCCTGGCTTTTCGGATTTTGATTTCAGAACTCGTGGCTAGTAGATCTCGATTCACCTATTTAGCCGCGAAATTTGGTTTCTTTACGTAAACGGTTTTGTGAATATCCGTTGACTCCGAGTTCTGAATTCGGTGATTTTTTGCTTGATTACACACTACTTTTCGAGCTCTACTATCCTCGCATTTCGGATTTTTATTTCAGAACTCGTGGCTAGTAGGTCTCGTTTCACCTAGTTAGCCGCGAAATGTGGTTTCTTTACGTAAACGGTTTTATGAATATCCGTTGACTCCGACTTCTGAATTCGGTGATTTTTAGCTTGATTTCACACTACTTTTCGAGCTCTACAATCTTGGGTTTTCGGTTTTCGATTTCAGAACTCGTGGCTAGTAGGTCTCGTTTCATCTAGTTAGCCGCGAAATGTGGTTTCTTTACGTAAACAGTTTTATGAATATCCGTTGACTCCGAGTTCTGAATTCGGTGATTTTTAGCTTGATTTCACACTACTTTTCGAGCTCTACAATCCTGGTGTTTCGGATTTTGATTTCAGAACTCGTGGCTAGTAGGTCTCGTTTCACCTAGTTAGCCGCGAAATGTGGTTTCTTTACGTAAACGGTTTTATGAATATCCGTTGACTCCGAGTTCTGAATTCGGTGATTTTTAGCTTGATTTCACACTACTTTTCGAGCTCTACAATCCTGGCATTT
This sequence comes from Euonymus europaeus, assembly GCA_963580455.1. Taxonomy (NCBI): domain Eukaryota; kingdom Viridiplantae; phylum Streptophyta; class Magnoliopsida; order Celastrales; family Celastraceae; genus Euonymus; species Euonymus europaeus. The sequence goes on from OY756972.1 coordinate 745,285, forward strand.
CGGATTTTGATTTCAGAACTCGTGGCTAGTAGGTCTCGATTCACCTATTTAGCCGCGAAATGTGGTTTCTTTACGTAAACGGTTTTATGAATATCCGTTGACTCCGAGTTCTGAATTCGGTGATTTTTAGCTTGATTTCACACTACTTTTCGAGCTCTACAATCCTGGCATTTCGGATTTTGATTTCAGAACTCGTGGCTAGTAGGTCTCGATTCACCTATTTAGCCGCGAAATGTGGTTTCTTTACGTAAACGGTTTTCTGAATATCCGTTGACTCCGACTTCTGAATTCGGTGATTTTTAGCTTGATTTCACACTACTTTTCGAGCTCTACAATCCTGGCATTTCGGATTTTGATTTCAGAACTCGTGGCTAGTAGGTCTCGATTAACCTATTTAGCCGCGAAACGTGGTTTCTTTACGTAAACGGTTTTATGAATATCCGTTGACTCCGAGTTCTGAATTCGGTGATTTTTAGCTTGATTTCACACTACTTTTCTAGCTCTACAATCCAAGTGTTTCGGATTTTGATTTCAGAACTCGTGGCTAGTAGGTCTCGTTTCACCTAGTTAGCCGCGCAATGTGGTTTCTTTACGTAAACGGTTTTATGAATATCCGTTGACTCCGGGTTCTGAATTCGGTGATTTTTAGCTTGATTTCACACTACTTTTCGAGCTCTACAATCCTGGCATTTCGGATTTTGATTTCAGAACTCGTGGCTAGTAGGTCTCGATTCACCTATTTAGCCGCGAAATGTGGTTTCTTTACGTAAACGGTTTTCTGAATATCCGTTGACTCCGTGTTCTGAATTCGGTGATTTTTTGCTTGATTACACACTACTTTTCGAGCTCTACAATCATGGGTTTTCGGTTTTGGATTTCAGAACTCGTGGCTAGTAGGTCCCGTTTCATCTAGTTAGCCGCGAAATGTGGTTTCTTTACGAAAACAGTTTTATGAATATCCGTTGACTCCGAGTTCTGAATTCGGTGATTTTTAGCTTGATTTCACACTACTTTTCGAGCTCTACAATCCTGGTGTTTCGGATTTTTATTTCAGAACTCGTGGCTAGTAGGTCTCGTTTCACCTAGTTAGCCGCGAAATGTGGTTTCTTTACGTAAACGGTTTTATAAATATCCGTTGACTCCGAGTTCTGAATTCGGTGATTTTTAGCTTGATTTCACACTACTTTTCGAGCTCTACAATCCTGGCTTTTCGGATATTGATTTCAGAACTCGTGGCTAGTAGGTCTCGATTAACCTATTTAGCCGCGAAACGTGGTTTCTTTACGTAAACGGTTTTATGAATATCCGTTGACTCCGAGTTCTGAATTCGGTGATTTTTAGCTTGATTTCACACTACTTTTCGAGCTCTACAATCCTGGCATTTCGGATTTTGATTTCAGAACTCGTGGCTAGTAGGTCTCGATTAACCTATTTAGCCGCGAAACGTGGTTTCTTTACGTAAACGGTTTTATGAATATCCGTTGACTCCGAGTTCTGAATTCGGTGATTTTTAGCTTGATTTCACACTACTTTTCGAGCTCTACAATCCAAGTGTTTCGGATTTTGATTTCAGAACTCGTGGCTAGTAGGTCTCGTTTCACCTAGTTAGCCGCGCAATGTGGTTTCTTTACGTAAACGGTTTTATGAATATCCGTTGACTCCGGGTTATGAATTCGGTGATTTTTAGCTTGATTTCACACTACTTTTCGAGCTCTACAATCCTGGCATTTCGGATTTTTATTTCAGAACTCGTGGCTAGTAAGTCTCGTTTCACCTAGTTAGCCGCGAAATGTGGTTTCTTTATGTAAACGGTTTTATGAATATCCGTTGACTTCGAGTTCTGAATTCGATGATTTTTAGCTTGATTTCACACTACTTTTCGAGCTCTACAATCCTGTGTTTTCGGATTTTGATTTCAGAACTCGTGGCTAGTTGGTCTCGTTTCACCTAGTTAGCCGCGAAATATGGTTTCTTTACGTAAACGGTTTTATGAATATCCGTTGACTCCGAGTTCTGAATTCGGTGATTTTTAGCTTGATTTCACACTACTTTTCGAGCTCTACAATCCTGGTGTTTTCGGTTTTCGATTTCAGAACTCGTGGCTAGTAGGTCTCGTTTCATCTAGTTAGCCGCGATATGTGGTTTCTTTACGAAAACAGTTTTATGAATATCCGTTGACTCCGAGTTCTGAATTCGATGATTTTTAGCTTGATTTCACACTACTTTTCGAGCTCTACAATCCTGTGTTTTCGGATTTTGATTTCAGAACTCGTGGCTAGTAGGTCTCGTTTCACCTAGTTAGCCGCGAAATGTGGTTTCTTTACGTAAACGGTTTTATGAATATCCGTTGACTCCGAGTTCTGAATTCGGTGATTTTTATCTTGATTTCACACTACTTTTCGAGCTCTACAATCCTGGATTTTCGGATTTTGATTTCAGAACTCGTGGCTAGTAGATCTCGATTCACCTATTTAGCCGCGAAATTTGGTTTCTTTACGTAAACGGTTTTGTGAATATCCGTTGACTCCGAGTTCTGAATTCGGTGATTTTTTGCTTGATTACACACTACTTTTCGAGCTCTACTATCCTCGCATTTCGGATTTTTATTTCAGAACTCGTGGCTAGTAGGTCTCGTTTCACCTAGTTAGCCGCGAAATGTGGTTTCTTTACGTAAACGGTTTTATGAATATCCGTTGACTCCGACTTCTGAATTCGGTGATTTTTAGCTTGATTTCACACTACTTTTCGAGCTCTACAATCTTGGGTTTTCGGTTTTCGATTTCAGAACTCGTGGCTAGTAGGTCTCGTTTCATCTAGTTAGCCGCGAAATGTGGTTTCTTTACGTAAACAGTTTTATGAATATCCGTTGACTCCGAGTTCTGAATTCGGTGATTTTTAGCTTGATTTCACACTACTTTTCGAGCTCTACAATCCTGGTGTTTCGGATTTTGATTTCAGAACTCGTGGCTAGTAGGTCTCGTTTCACCTAGTTAGCCGCGAAATGTGGTTTCTTTACGTAAACGGTTTTATGAATATCCGTTGACTCCGAGTTCTGAATTCGGTGATTTTTAGCTTGATTTCACACTACTTTTCGAGCTCTACAATCCTGGCATTTCGGATTTTGATTTCAGAACTTGTGGCTAGTAGGTCTCGATTCACCTATTTAGCCGCGAAATGTGGTTTCTTTACGTAAACGGTTTTCTGAATATCCGTTGACTCCGAGTTCTGAATTCGGTGATTTTTTGCTTGATTACACACTACTTTTCGAGCTCAACTATCCTCGCGTTTCGGATTTTTATTTCAGAACTCGTGGCTAGTAGGTCTCGTTTCACCTAGTTAGCCGCGAAATGTGGTTTCTTTAAGTAAACGGTTTTATGAATATCCGTTGACTCCGACTTCTGAATTCGGTGATTTTTAGCTTGATTTCACACTACTTTTCGAGCTCTACAATCCTGGCATTTCGGATTTTGATTTCAGAACTCGTGGCTAGTAGGTCTCGATTAACCTATTTAGCCGCGAAACGTGGTTTCTTTACGTAAACGGTTTTATGAATATCCGTTGACTACGAGTTCTGAATTCGGTGATTTTTAGCTTTATTTCACACTACTTTTCGAGCTCTACAATCCTGGTGTTTCGGATTTTGATTTTAGAACTCGTGGCTAGTAGGTCTCATTTCACCTAGTTAGCCGCGAAATGTGGTTCCTTTACGTAAACGGTTTTATGAATATCCGTTGACTCCGAGTTCTGAATTCGGTGATTTTTAGCTTGATTTCACACTACTTTTCTAGCTCTACAATCCAAGTGTTTCGGATTTTGATTTCAGAACTCGTGGCTAGTAGGTCTCGTTTCACCTAGTTAGCCGCGCAATGTGGTTTCTTTACGTAAACGGTTTTATGAATATCCGTTGACTCCGGGTTCTGAATTCGGTGATTTTTAGCTTGATTTCACACTACTTTTCGAGCTCTACAATCCTGGCATTTCGGATTTTGATTTCAGAACTCGTGGCTAGTAGGTCTCGATTCACCTATTTAGCCGCGAAATGTGGTTTCTTTACGTAAACGGTTTTCTGAATATCCGTTGACTCCGTGTTCTGAATTCGGTGATTTTTTGCTTGATTACACACTACTTTTCGAGCTCTACAATCATGGGTTTTCGGTTTTGGATTTCAGAACTCGTGGCTAGTAGGTCCCGTTTCATCTAGTTAGCCGCGAAATGTGGTTTCTTTACGAAAACAGTTTTATGAATATCCGTTGACTCCGAGTTCTGAATTCGGTGATTTTTAGCTTGATTTCACACTACTTTTCGAGCTCTACAATCCTGGTGTTTCGGATTTTTATTTCAGAACTCGTGGCTAGTAGGTCTCGTTTCACCTAGTTAGCCGCGAAATGTGGTTTTTTTACCTAAACGGTTTTATGAATATCCGTTGACTCCGAGTTCTGAATTCGGTGATTTTTAGCTTGATTTCACACTACTTTTCGAGCTCTACAATCCTGGCTTTTCGGATTTTGATTTCAGAACTCGTGGCTAGTAGGTCTCGATTCTCCTATTTAGCCGCGAAATGTGGTTTCTTTACGTAAACAGTTTTGTGAATATCCGTTGACTCCGAGTTCTGAATTCGGTGATTTTTTGCTTGATTACACACTACTTTTCGAGCTCTACTATCCTCGCGTTTCGGATTTTTATTTCAGAACTCGTGGCTAGTAGGTCTCGTTTCACCTAGTTAGCCGCGAAATGTGGTTTCTTTACGTAAACGGTTTTCTGAATATCCGTTGACTCCGAGTTCTGAATTCGGTGATTTTTTGCTTGATTACACACTACTTTTCGAGCTCAACTATCCTCGCGTTTCGGATTTTTATTTCAGAACTCGTGGCTAGTAGGTCTCGTTTCACCTAGTTAGCCGCGAAATGTGGTTTCTTTAAGTAAACGGTTTTATGAATATCCGTTGACTCCGACTTCTGAATTCGGTGATTTTTAGCTTGATTTCACACTACTTTTCGAGCTCTACAATCCTGGCATTTCGGATTTTGATTTCAGAACTCGTGGCTAGTAGGTCTCGATTAACCTATTTAGCCGCGAAACGTGGTTTCTTTACGTAAACAGTTTTATGAATATCCGTTGACTCCGAGTTCTGAATTCGGTGATTTTTAGCTTGATTTCACACTACTTTTCGAGCTCTACAATCCTGGTGTTTCGGATTTTGATTTCAGAACTCGTGGCTAGTAGGTCTCGTTTCACCTAGTTAGCCGCGAAATGTGGTTTCTTTACGTAAACGGTTTTATGAATATCCGTTGACTCCGAGTTCTGAATTCGGTGATTTTTAGCTTGATTTCACACTACTTTTCGAGCTCTACAATCCTGGCATTTCGGATTTTGATTTCAGAACTTGTGGCTAGTAGGTCTCGATTCACCTATTTAGCCGCGAAATGTGGTTTCTTTACGTAAACGGTTTTCTGAATATCCGTTGACTCCGAGTTCTGAATTCGGTGATTTTTTGCTTGATTACACACTACTTTTCGAGCTCAACTATCCTCGCGTTTCGGATTTTTATTTCAGAACTCGTGGCTAGTAGGTCTCGTTTCACCTAGTTAGCCGCGAAATGTGGTTTCTTTAAGTAAACGGTTTTATGAATATCCGTTGACTCCGACTTCTGAATTCGGTGATTTTTAGCTTGATTTCACACTACTTTTCGAGCTCTACAATCCTGGCATTTCGGATTTTGATTTCAGAACTCGTGGCTAGTAGGTCTCGATTAACCTATTTAGCCGCGAAACGTGGTTTCTTTACGTAAACGGTTTTATGAATATCCGTTGACTACGAGTTCTGAATTCGGTGATTTTTAGCTTTATTTCACACTACTTTTCGAGCTCTACAATCCTGGTGTTTCGGATTTTGATTTTAGAACTCGTGGCTAGTAGGTCTCATTTCACCTAGTTAGCCGCGAAATGTGGTTCCTTTACGTAAACGGTTTTATGAATATCCGTTGACTCCGAGTTCTGAATTCGGTGATTTTTAGCTTGATTTCACACTACTTTTCTAGCTCTACAATCCAAGTGTTTCGGATTTTGATTTCAGAACTCGTGGCTAGTAGGTCTCGTTTCACCTAGTTAGCCGCGCAATGTGGTTTCTTTACGTAAACGGTTTTATGAATATCCGTTGACTCCGGGTTCTGAATTCGGTGATTTTTAGCTTGATTTCACACTACTTTTCGAGCTCTACAATCCTGGCATTTCGGATTTTGATTTCAGAACTCGTGGCTAGTAGGTCTCGATTCACCTATTTAGCCGCGAAATGTGGTTTCTTTACGTAAACGGTTTTCTGAATATCCGTTGACTCCGTGTTCTGAATTCGGTGATTTTTTGCTTGATTACACACTACTTTTCGAGCTCTACAATCATGGGTTTTCGGTTTTGGATTTCAGAACTCGTGGCTAGTAGGTCCCGTTTCATCTAGTTAGCCGCGAAATGTGGTTTCTTTACGAAAACAGTTTTATGAATATCCGTTGACTCCGAGTTCTGAATTCGGTGATTTTTAGCTTGATTTCACACTACTTTTCGAGCTCTACAATCCTGGTGTTTCGGATTTTTATTTCAGAACTCGTGGCTAGTAGGTCTCGTTTCACCTAGTTAGCCGCGAAATGTGGTTTTTTTACCTAAACGGTTTTATGAATATCCGTTGACTCCGAGTTCTGAATTCGGTGATTTTTAGCTTGATTTCACACTACTTTTCGAGCTCTACAATCCTGGCTTTTCGGATTTTGATTTCAGAACTCGTGGCTAGTAGGTCTCGATTCTCCTATTTAGCCGCGAAATGTGGTTTCTTTACGTAAACAGTTTTGTGAATATCCGTTGACTCCGAGTTCTGAATTCGGTGATTTTTTGCTTGATTACACACTACTTTTCGAGCTCTACTATCCTCGCGTTTCGGATTTTTATTTCAGAACTCGTGGCTAGTAGGTCTCGTTTCACCTAGTTAGCCGCGAAATGTGGTTTCTTTACGTAAATGGTTTTATGAATATCCGTTGACTCCGACGTCTGAATTCGGTGATTTTTATCTTGATTTCACACTACTTTTCGAGCTCTACAATCCTGGCATTTCGGATTTTGATTTCAGAACTCGTGGCTAGTAGGTCTCGATTAACCTATTTAGCCGCGAAACGTGGTTTCTTTAAGTAAACGGTTTTATGAATATCCGTTGACTCCGAGTTCTGAATTCGGTGATTTTTAGCTTGATTTCACACTACTTTTCGAGCTCTACAATCCAAGTGTTTCGGATTTTGATTTCAGAACTCGTGGCTAGTAGGTCTCGTTTCACCTAGTTAGCCGCGCAATGTGGTTTCTTTACGTAAACGGTTTTATGAATATCCGTTGACTCCGGGTTATGAATTCGGTGATTTTTAGCTTGATTTCACACTACTTTTCGAGCTCTACAATCCTGGCATTTCGGATTTTTATTTCAGAACTCGTGGCTAGTAGGTCTCGATTCACCTATTTAGCCGCGAAATGTGGTTTCTTTACGTAAACGGTTTTGTGAATATCCGTTGACTCCGAGTTCTGAATTCGGTGATTTTTTGCTTGATTACTCACTACTTTTCGAGCTCTACCATCCTAGCGTTTCGGATTTTAATTTCAGAACTCGTGGCTAGTTGGTCTCGTTTCACCTAGTTAGCCGCGAAATGTGGTTTCTTTACGTAAACGGTTTTGTGAATATCCGTTGACTCCGAGTTCTGAATTCGGTGATTTTTCGCTTGATTACACACTACTTTTCGAGCTCTACTATCCTAGTGTTTCGGATTTTGATTTCAGAACTCGTGGCTAGTAGGTCTCGTTTCACCTAGTTAGCCGCGAAATGTGGTTTCTTTACGTAAACGGTTTTATGAATATCCGTTGACTCCGAGTTCTGAATTCGGTGATTTTTAGCTTGATTTCACACTACTTTTCGAGCTCTACAATCTTGGGTTTTCGGTTTTCGATTTCAAAACTCGTGGCTAGTAGGTCTCGTTTCATCTAGTTAGCCGCGAAATGTGGTTTCTTTACGAAAACAGTTTTATGAATATCCGTTGACTCCGAGTTCTGAATTCGATGATTTTTAGCTTGATTTCACACTACTTTTCGAGCTCTACAATCCTGTGTTTTCGGATTTTGATTTCAGAACTCGTGGCTAGTAGGTCTCGTTTCACCTAGTTAGCCGCGAAATGTGGTTTCTTTACGTAAACGGTTTTATGAATATCCGTTGACTCCGAGTTCTGAATTCGGTGATTTTTATCTTGATTTCACACTACTTTTCGAGCTCTACAATCCTGGCTTTTCGGATTTTGATTTCAGAACTCGTGGCTAGTAGATCTCGATTCACCTATTTAGCCGCGAAATTTGGTTTCTTTACGTAAACGGTTTTGTGAATATCCGTTGACTCCGAGTTCTGAATTCGGTGATTTTTTGCTTGATTACACACTACTTTTCGAGCTCTACTATCCTCGCATTTCGGATTTTTATTTCAGAACTCGTGGCTAGTAGGTCTCGTTTCACCTAGTTAGCCGCGAAATGTGGTTTCTTTACGTAAACGGTTTTATGAATATCCGTTGACTCCGACTTCTGAATTCGGTGATTTTTAGCTTGATTTCACACTACTTTTCGAGCTCTACAATCTTGGGTTTTCGGTTTTCGATTTCAGAACTCGTGGCTAGTAGGTCTCGTTTCATCTAGTTAGCCGCGAAATGTGGTTTCTTTACGTAAACAGTTTTATGAATATCCGTTGACTCCGAGTTCTGAATTCGGTGATTTTTTGCTTGATTACACACTACTTTTCGAGCTCTACTATCCTCGCATTTCGGAATTTTATTTCAGAACTCGTGGCTAGTAGGTCTCGTTTCACCTAGTTAGCCGCGAAATGTGGTTTCTTTACGTAAACGGTTTTATGAATATCCGTTGACTCCGACTTCTGAATTCGGTGATTTTTAGCTTGACTTCACACTACTTTTCGAGCTCTACAATCTTGGGTTTTCGGTTTTCGATTTCAGAACTCGTGGCTAGTAGGTCTCGTTTCATCTAGTTAGCCGCGAAATGTGGTTTCTTTACGTAAACAGTTTTATGAATATCCGTTGACTCCGAGTTCTGAATTCGGTGATTTTTAGCTTGATTTCACACTACTTTTCGAGCTCTACAATCCTGGTGTTTCGGATTTTGATTTCAGAACTCGTGGCTAGTAGGTCTCGTTTCACCTAGTTAGCCGCGAAATGTGGTTTCTTTACGTAAACGGTTTTATGAATATCCGTTGACTCCGAGTTCTGAATTCGGTGATTTTTATCTTGATTTCACACTACTTTTCGAGCTCTACAATCCTGGCTTTTCGGATTTTGATTTCAGAACTCGTGGCTAGTAGATCTCGATTCACCTATTTAGCCGCGAAATTTGGTTTCTTTACGTAAACGGTTTTGTGAATATCCGTTGACTCCGAGTTCTGAATTCGGTGATTTTTTGCTTGATTACACACTACTTTTCGAGCTCTACTATCCTCGCATTTCGGATTTTTATTTCAGAACTCGTGGCTAGTAGGTCTCGTTTCACCTAGTTAGCCGCGAAATGTGGTTTCTTTACGTAAACGGTTTTATGAATATCCGTTGACTCCGACTTCTGAATTCGGTGATTTTTAGCTTGATTTCACACTACTTTTCGAGCTCTACAATCTTGGGTTTTCGGTTTTCGATTTCAGAACTCGTGGCTAGTAGGTCTCGTTTCATCTAGTTAGCCGCGAAATGTGGTTTCTTTACGTAAACAGTTTTATGAATATCCGTTGACTCCGAGTTCTGAATTCGGTGATTTTTAGCTTGATTTCACACTACTTTTCGAGCTCTACAATCCTGGTGTTTCGGATTTTGATTTCAGAACTCGTGGCTAGTAGGTCTCGTTTCACCTAGTTAGCCGCGAAATGTGGTTTCTTTACGTAAACGGTTTTATGAATATCCGTTGACTCCGAGTTCTGAATTCGGTGATTTTTAGCTTGATTTCACACTACTTTTCGAGCTCTACAATCCTGGCATTTCGGATTTTGATTTCAGAACTCGTGGCTAGTAGGTCTCGATTCACCTATTTAGCCGCGAAATGTGGTTTCTTTACGTAAACGGTTTTCTGAATATCCGTTGACTCCGAGTTCTGAATTCGGTGATTTTTTGCTTGATTACACACTACTTTTCGAGCTCAACTATCCTCGCGTTTCGGATTTTTATTTCAGAACTCGTGGCTAGTAGGTCTCGTTTCACCTAGTTAGCCGCGAAATGTGGTTTCTTTACGTAAACGGTTTTATGAATATCCGTTGACTCCGACTTCTGAATTCGGTGATTTTTAGCTTGATTTCACACTACTTTTCGAGCTCTACAATCCTGGCATTTCGGATTTTGATTTCAGAACTCGTGGCTAGTAGGTCTCGATTAACCTATTTAGCCGCGAAACGTGGTTTCTTTACGTAAACGGTTTTATGAATATCCGTTGACTCCGAGTTCTGAATTCGGTGATTTTTAGCTTGATTTCACACTACTTTTCTAGCTCTACAATCCAAGTGTTTCGGATTTTGATTTCAGAACTCGTGGCTAGTAGGTCTCGTTTCACCTAGTTAGCCGCGCAATGTGGTTTCTTTACGTAAACGGTTTTATGAATATCCGTTGACTCCGGGTTCTGAATTCGGTGATTTTTAGCTTGATTTCACACTACTTTTCGAGCTCTACAATCCTGGCATTTCGGATTTTGATTTCAGAACTCGTGGCTAGTAGGTCTCGATTCACCTATTTAGCCGCGAAATGTGGTTTCTTTACGTAAACGGTTTTCTGAATATCTGTTGACTCCGTGTTCTGAATTCGGTGATTTTTTGCTTGATTACACACTACTTTTCGAGCTCTACAATCATGGGTTTTCGGTTTTGGATTTCAGAACTCGTGGCTAGTAGGTCCCGTTTCATCTAGTTAGCCGCGAAATGTGGTTTCTTTACGAAAACAGTTTTATGAATATCCGTTGACTCCGAGTTCTGAATTCGGTGATTTTTAGCTTGATTTCACACTACTTTTCGAGCTCTACAATCCTGGTGTTTCGGATTTTTATTTCAGAACTCGTGGCTAGTAGGTCTCGTTTCACCTAGTTAGCCGCGAAATGTGGTTTTTTTACCTAAACGGTTTTATGAATATCCGTTGACTCCGAGTTCTGAATTCGGTGATTTTTAGCTTGATTTCACACTACTTTTCGAGCTCTACAATCCTGGCTTTTCGGATTTTGATTTCAGAACTCGTGGCTAGTAGGTCTCGATTCTCCTATTTAGCCGCGAAATGTGGTTTCTTTACGTAAACAGTTTTGTGAATATCCGTTGACTCCGAGTTCTGAATTCGGTGATTTTTTGCTTGATTACACACTACTTTTCGAGCTCTCCTATCCTCGCGTTTCGGATTTTTATTTCAGAACTCGTGGCTAGTAGGTCTCGTTTCACCTAGTTAGCCGCGAAATGTGGTTTCTTTACGTAAACGGTTTTATGAATATCCGTTGACTCCGACGTCTGAATTCGGTGATTTTTATCTTGATTTCACACTACTTTTCGAGCTCTACAATCCTGGAATTTCGGATTTTGATTTCAGAACTCGTGGCTAGTAGGTCTCGATTAACCTATTTAGCCGCGAAACGTGGTTTCTTTAAGTAAACGGTTTTATGAATATCCGTTGACTCCGAGTTCTGAATTCGGTGATTTTTAGCTTGATTTCACACTACTTTTCGAGCTCTACAATCCAAGTGTTTCGGATTTTGATTTCAGAACTTGTGGCTAGTAGGTCTCGTTTCACCTAGTTAGCCGCGCAATGTGGTTTCTTTACGTAAACGGTTTTATGAATATCCGTTGACTCCGGGTTATGAATTCGGTGATTTTTAGCTTGATTTCACACTACTTTTCGAGCTCTACAATCATGGCATTTCGGAGTTTTATTTCAGAACTCGTGGCTAGTAGGTCTCGATTCACCTATTTAGCCGCGAAATGTGGTTTCTTTACGTAAACGGTTTTGTGAATATCCGTTGACTCCGAGTTCTGAATTCGGTGATTTTTTGCTTGATTACACACTACTTTTCGAGCTCTACCATCCTAGCGTTTCGGATTTTGATTTCAGAACTCGTGGCTAGTTGGTCTCGTTTCACCTAGTTAGCCGCGAAATGTGGTTTCTTTACGTAAACGGTTTTGTGAATATCCGTTGACTCCGAGTTCTGAATTCGGTGATTTTTCGCTTGATTACACACTACTTTTCGAGCTCTACTATCCTAGCGTTTCGGATTTTGATTTCAGAACTCGTGGCTAGTAGGTCTCGTTTCACCTAGTTAGCCGCGAAATGTGGTTTCTTTACGTAAACGGTTTTATGAATATCCGTTGACTCCGAGTTCTGAATTCGGTGATTTTTAGCTTGATTTCACACTACTTTTCGAGCTCTACAATCTTGGGTTTTCGGTTTTCGATTTCAAAACTCGTGGCTAGTAGGTCTCGTTTCATCTAGTTAGCCGCGAAATGTGGTTTCTTTACGTAAACAGTTTTAGGAATATCCGTTGACTCCGAGTTCTGAATTTGGTGATTTTTAGCTTGATTTCACTCTACTTTTCGAGCTGTACAATCCTGGTGTTTCGGATTTTGATTTCAGAACTCGTGGCTAGTAGGTCTTGTTTCACCTAGTTAGCCGCGAAATGTGGTTTCTTTATGTAAACGGTTTTATGAATATCCGTTGACTTCGAGTTCTGAATTCGATGATTTTTAGCTTGATTTCACACTACTTTTCGAGCTCTACAATCCTGTGTTTTCGGATTTTGATTTCAGAACTCTTGGCTAGTTGGTCTCGTTTCACCTAGTTAGCCGCGAAATGTGGTTTCTTTACGTAAACGGTTTTATGAATATCCGTTGACTCCGAGTTCTGAATTCGGTGATTTTTAGCTTGATTTCACACTACCTTTCGAGCTCTACAATCTTGGGTTTTCGGTTTTCGATTTCAGAACTCGTGGCTAGTAGGTCTCGTTTCATCTAGTTAGCCGCGAAATGTGGTTTCTTTACGAAAACAGTTTTATGAATATCCGTTGACTCCGAGTTCTGAATTCGGTGATTTTTAGCTTGATTTCACACTACTTTTCGAGCTCTACAATCCTGGTGTTTCGGATTTTGATTTCAGAACTCGTGGCTAGTAGGTCTCGTTTCACCTAGTTAGCCGCGAAATGTGGTTTCTTTACGTAAACGGTTTTATGAATATCCGTTGACTCCGAGTTCTGAATTCGGTGATTTTTAGCTTGATTTCACACTACTTTTCGAGCTCTACAATCCTGGCTTTTCGGATTTTGATTTCAGAACTCGTGGCTAGTAGGTCTCGATTCACCTATTTAGCCGCGAAATGTGGTTTCTTTACGTAAACGGTTTTGTGAATATCCGTTGACTCCGAGTTCTGAATTCGGTGATTTTTCGCTTGATTACACACTACTTTTCGAGCTCTACTATCCTAGCGTTTCGGATTTTGATTTCAGAACTCGTGGCTAGTAGGTATCGTTTCACCTAGTTAGCCGCGAAACGTGGTTTCTTTACGTAAACGGTTTTATGAATATCCGTTGACTCCGACTTTTGAATTCGGTGATTTTTAGCTTCATTTCACACTACTTTTCGAGCTCTACAATCCTGGCATTTCGGATTTTGATTTCAGAACTCGTGGCTAGTAGGTCTCGTTTCACCTAGTTAGCCGCGCAATGTGGTTTCTTTACGTAAACGGTTTTATGAATATCCGTTGACTCCGGGTTCTGAATTCGGTGATTTTTAGTTTGATTTCACACTACTTTTTGTGCTCTACAATCCTGGCATTTCGGATTTTGATTTCAGAACTCGTGGCTAGTAGGTCTCGATTCACCTATTTAGCCGCGAAATGTGGTTTCTTTACGTCAACGGTTTTGTGAATATCCGTTGACTCCGAGTTCTGAATTCGGTGATTTTTTGCTTGATTACACACTACTTTTCGAGCTCTACTATCCTAGCGTTTCGGATTTTGATTTCAGAACTCGTGGCTAGTGGGTCTCGTTTCACCTAGTTAGCCGCGAAATGTGGTTTCTTTATGTAAACGATTTTATGAATATCCGTTGACTTCGAGTTCTGAATTCGATGATTTTGAGCTTGATTTCACACTACTTTTCGAGCTCTACAATCCTGGGTTTTCGGATTTTGATTTCAGAACTCGTGGCTAGTTGGTCTCGTTTCACCTAGTTAGCCGCGAAATGTGGTTTCTTTACGTAAACGGTTTTATGAATATCCGTTGACTCCGAGTTCTGAATTCGGTGATTTTTAGCTTGATTTCACACTACTTTTCGAGCTCTACAATCTTGGGTTTTCGGTTTTCGTTTTCAGAACTCGTGGCTAGTAGGTCTCGTTTCATCTAGTTAGCCGCGAAATGTGGTTTCTTTACGAAAACAGTTTTATGAATATCCGTTGACTCCGAGTTCTGAATTCGGTGATTTTTAGCTTGATTTCACACTACTTTTCGAGCTCTACAATCCTGGTGTTTCGGATTTTCATTTCAGAACTCGTGGCTAGTAGGTCTCGTTTCACCTAGTTAGGCGCGAAATATAGTCTCTTTACGTAAACGGTTTTATGAATATCCGTTGACTCCGAGTTCTGAATTCGGTGATTTTTAGCTTGATTTCACACTACTTTTCGAGCTCTACAATCCTGGCATTTTGGATTTTGATTTCAGAACTCGTGGCTAGTAGGTCTTGATTCACCTATTTAGCCGCGAAATGTGATTTCTTTACGTAAACGGTTTTGTGAATATCCTTTGACTCTGAGTTCTAAATTCGGTGATTTTTTTCTTGATTACACACTACTTTTCGATCTCTACTATCCTAGCGTTTCGAATTTTGATTTCAGAACTCGTGGCTAGTAGGTCTCGTTTCACCTAGTTAGCCGCGAAATGTGGTTTCTTTACGTAAACGGTTTTATGAATATCCGTTGACTCCGACTTCTGAATTCGGTGATTTTTAGCTTGATTTCACACTACTTTTCGAGCTCTATAATCCTGGCATTTCGGATTTTGATTTCAGAACTCGTGGCTAGTAGGTCTCGATTAACCTATTTAGCCGCGAAACGTGGTTTCTTTACGTAAACGGTTTTATGAATATCCGTTGACTCCGAGTTCTGAATTCGGTGATTTTTAGCATGATTTCACACTACTTTTCGAGCTCTACAATCCTGGTGATTCGGATTTTGATTTCAGAACTCGTGGCTAGTAGGTCTCGTTTCACCTAGTTAGCCGCGAAATGTGGTTTCTTTACGTAAACGGTTTTATGAATATCCGTTGACTCCGGGTTCTGAATTCGGTGATTTTTAGCTTGATTTCACACTACTTTTCGAGCTCTACAATCCTGGCATTTTGGATTTTGATTTCAGAACTCGTGGCTAGTAGGTCTCGATTCACCTATTTAGCCGCGAAATATGGTTTCTTTACGTAAACGGTTTTATGAATATCCGTTGACTCCGAGTTCTGAATTCGGTGATTTTTAGCTTGATTTCACACTACTTTTCGAGCTCTACAATCCAGGCATTTCGGATTTTGATTTCAGAAGTCGTGGCTAGTAGGTCTCGATTCACCTATTTAGCCGCGAAATGTGGTTTCTTTACGTCAACGGTTTTGTGAATATCCGTTGACTCCGAGTTCTGAATTCGGTGATTTTTTGCTTGATTACACACTACTTTTCGAGCTCTACTATCCTAGCGTTTCGGATTTTGATTTCAGAACTCGTGGCTAGTGGGTCTCGTTTCACCTAGTTAGCCGCGAAATGTGGTTTCTTTATGTAAACGGTTTTATGAATATCCGTTGACTTCGAGTTCTGAATTCGATGATTTTGAGCTTGATTTCACACTACTTTTCGAGCTCTACAATCCTGGGTTTTCGGATTTTGATTTCAGAACTCGTGGCTAGTTGGTCTCGTTTCACCTAGTTAGCCGCGAAATGTGGTTTCTTTACGTAAACGGTTTTATGAATATCCGTTGACTCCGAGTTCTGAATTCGGTGATTTTTAGCTTGATTTCACACTACTTTTCGAGCTCTACAATCTTGGGTTTTCGGTTTTCGTTTTCAGAACTCGTGGCTAGTAGGTCTCGTTTCATCTAGTTAGCCGCGAAATGTGGTTTCTTTACGAAAACAGTTTTATGAATATCCGTTGACTCCGAGTTCTGAATTCGGTGATTTTTAGCTTGATTTCACACTACTTTTCAAGCTCTACAATCCTGGTGTTTCGGATTTTCATTTCAGAACTCGTGGCTAGTAGGTCTCGTTTCACCTAGTTAGGCGCGAAATATAGTCTCTTTACGTAAACGGTTTTATGAATATCCGTTGACTCCGAGTTCTGAATTCGGTGATTTTTAGCTTGATTTCACACTACTTTTCGAGCTCTACAATCCTGGCATTTTGGATTTTGATTTCAGAACTCGTGGCTAGTAGGTCTTGATTCACCTATTTAGCCGCGAAATGTGGTTTCTTTACGTAAACGGTTTTGTGAATATCCGTTGACTCTGAGTTCTAAATTCGGTGATTTTTTTCTTGATTACACACTACTTTTCGATCTCTACTATCCTAGCGTTTCGGATTTTGATTTCAGAACTCGTGGCTAGTAGGTCTCGTTTCACCTAGTTAGCCGCGAAATGTGGTTTCTTTACGTAAACGGTTTTATGAATATCCGTTGACTCCGACTTCTGAATTCGGTGATTTTTAGCTTGATTTCACACTACTTTTCGAGCTCTATAATCCTGGCATTTCGGATTTTGATTTCAGAACTCGTGGCTAGTAGGTCTCGATTAACCTATTTAGCCGCGAAACGTGGTTTCTTTACGTAAACGGTTTTATGAATATCCGTTGACTCCGAGTTCTGAATTCGGTGATTTTTAGCATGATTTCACACTACTTTTCGAGCTCTACAATCCTGGTGATTCGGATTTTGATTTCAGAACTCGTGGCTAGTAGGTCTCGTTTCACCTAGTTAGCCGCGAAATGTGGTTTCTTTACGTAAACGGTTTTATGAATATCCGTTGACTCCGGGTTCTGAATTCGGTGATTTTTAGCTTGATTTCACACTACTTTTCGAGCTCTACAATCCTGGCATTTTGGATTTTGATTTCAGAACTCGTGGCTAGTAGGTCTCGATTCACCTATTTAGCCGCGAAATATGGTTTCTTTACGTAAACGGTTTTATGAATATCCGTTGACTCCGAGTTCTGAATTCGGTGATTTTTAGCTTGATTTCACACTACTTTTCGAGCTCTACAATCCAGGCATTTCGGATTTTGATTTCAGAAGTCGTGGCTAGTAGGTCTCGATTCACCTATTTAGCCGCGAAATGTGGTTTCTTTACGTAAACGGTTTTGTGAATATCCGTTGACTCCGAGTTCTCAATTCGGTGATTTTTTGCTTGATTACACACTACTTTTCGAGCTCTACTATCCTAGCGTTTCGGATTTTGATTTCAGAACTCGTGGCTAGTAGGTCTCGTTTCACCTAGTTAGCCGCGAAATGTGGTTTCTTTACGTAAACGGTTTTATGAATATCCGTTGACTCCGAGTTCTGAATTCGGTGATTTTTAGCTTGATTTCACACTACTTTTCGAGCTCTACAATCCAAGTGTTTCGGATTTTGATTTCAGAACTCGTGGCTAGTAGGTCTCGTTTCACCCAGTTAGCCGCGCAATGTGGTTTCTTTACGTAAACGGTTTTATGAATATCCGTTGACTCCGGGTTCTGAATTCGGTGATTTTTAGCTTGATTTCACACTACTTTTTGAGCTCTACAATCCTGGCATTTCGGATTTTGATTTCGGAACTCGTGGCTAGTAGGTCTCGATTCACCTATTTAGCCGCGAAATGTGGTTTCTTTACGTAAACGGTTTTGTGAATATCCGTTGACTCCGAGTTCTGAATTCAGTGATTTTTTGCTTGATTACACACTACTTTTCGAGCTCTACTATCCTAGCTTTTTGGATTTTGATTTCAGAACTCGTGGCTAGTAGGTCTCGTTTCACCTAGTTAGCCGCGAAATGTGCTTTCTTTATGTAAACGGTTTTATGAATATCCGTTGACTTCGAGTTCTGAATTCGATGATTTTTAGCTTGATTTCACACTACTTTTCGAGCTCTACAATCCTGTTTTTTCGGATTTTGATTTCAGAACTCGTGGCTAATTGGTCTCGTTTCACCTAGTCAGCCGCGAAATGTGATTTCTTTACGTAAACGGTTTTATGAATATCCGTTGACTCCGAGTTCTGAATTCGGTGATTTTTAGCTTGATTTCACACTACTTTTCGAGCTCTACAATCTTCGGTTTTCGGTTTTCGTTTTCAGAACTCGTGGCTAGTAGGTCTCGTTTCATCTAGTTAGCCGCGAAATGTGGTTTCTTTACGTAAACAGTTTTATGAATATCCGTTGACTCCGAGTTCTGAATTCCGTGATTTTTAGCTTGATTTCACACTACTTTTCGAGCTCTACAATCCTGGTGTTTCGGATTTTGATTTCAGAACTCGTGGCTAGTAGGTCTCGTTTCACCTAGTTAGGCGCGAAATGTGGTTTCTTTACGTAAACAGTTTTATGAATATCCGTTGACTCCGAGTTCTGAATTCAGTGATTTATAGCTTGATTTCACACTACTTTTCGAGATGTACAATCCTGGTGTTTCGAATTTTGATTTCAGAACTCGTGGCTAGTAGGTCTCGTTTCACCAAGTTTGCCGCGAAATGTGGTTTCTTTACGTTAACGGTTTTATGAATATCCGTTGACTCCGAGTTCTGAATTCGGTGATTTTTAGCTTGATTTCACACTACTTTTCGAGCTCTACAATCTCGGAATTTCGGATTTTGATTTCAGAACTCGTGGCTAGTAGGTCTCGTTTCATCTAGTTAGCCGCGAAATGTGGTTTCTTTACGAAAACAGTTTTATGAATATCCGTTGACTCCGAGTTCTGAATTCGGTGATTTTTACCTTGATTTCACACTACTTTTCGAGCTCTACAATCCTGGCATTTTGGATTTTGATTTCAGAACTCGTGGCTAGTAGGTCTCGATTCACCTATTTAGCCGCGAAATGTGGTTTCTTTACGTAAACGGTTTTGTGAATATCCGTTGACTCCGAGTTCTGAATTCGGTGATTTTTTGCTTGATTACACACTACTTTTCGAGCTCTACTATCCTAGCGTTTCGGATTTTGATTTCAGAACTCGTGGCTAGTAGGTCTCGTTTCACCTAGTTAGCCGCGAAATATGGTTTCTTTACATAAACGGTTTTATGAATATCCGTTGACTCCGACTTCTGAATTCGGTGATTTTTAGCTTGATTTCACACTACTTTTCGAGCTCTATAATCCTGGCATTTCGGATTTTGATTTCAGAAGTCGTGGCTAGTAGGTCTCGATTAACCTATTTGGCCGCGAAACGTGGTTTCTTTACGTAAACGGTTTTATGAATATCCGTTGACTCCGAGTTCTGAATTCGGTGATTTTTAGATTGATTTCACACTAATTTTCGAGCTCTACAATCCTGGTGTTTCGGATTTTGATTTCAGAACTCGTGGCTAGTAGGTCTCGTTTCGCCTAGTTAGCCGCGAAATGTGGTTTCTTTACGTAAACGGTTTTATGAATATCCGTTGACTCCGGGTTCTGAATTCGGTGATTTTTAGCTTGATTTCACACTACTTTTCGAGCTCTACAATCCTGGCATTTTGGATTTTGATTTCAGAACTCGTGGCTAGTAGGTCTCGATTCACCTATTTAGCCGCGAAATGTGGTTTCTTTACGTAAACGGTTTTGTGAATATCCGTTGACTCCGAGTTCTGAATTCGGTGATTTTTTGCTTGATTACACACTACTTTTCGAGCTCTACTATCCTAGCATTTCGGATTTTGATTTCAGAACTCGTGGCTAGTAGGTCTCGTTTCACCTAGTTAGCCGCGAAATGTGGTTTCTTTACGTAAACGGTTTTATGAATATCCGTTGACTCCGAGTTCTGAATTCGGTGATTTTTAGCTTGATTTCACACTACTTTTCGAGCTCTACAATCTTGGGTTCTCGGTTTTCGATTTCAAAACTCGTGGCTAGTAGGTCTCGTTTCATCTAGTTAGCCGCGAAATGTGGTTTCTTTACGTAAATAGTTTTATGAATATCCGTTGACTCCGAGTTCTGAATTCAGTGATTTATAGCTTGATTTCACACTACTTTTCGAGATGTACAATCCTGGTGTTTCGAATTTTGATTTCAGAACTCGTGGCTAGTAGGTCTCGTTTCACCTAGTTAGCCGCGAAATGTGGTTTCTTTACGTAAACGGTTTTATGAATATCCGTTGACTCCGAGTTCTGAATTCGGTGATTTTTAGCTTGATTTCACACTACTTTTCGAGCTCTACAATCTCAGAATTTCGGATTTTGATTTCAGAACTCGTGGCTAGTAGGTCTCGTTTCATATAGTTAGCCGCGAAATGTGGTTTCTTTACGAAAACAGTTTTATGAATATCCGTTGACTCCGAGTTCTGAATTCGGTGATTTTTAGCTTGATTCACAATACTTTTCGAGCTCTACAATCCTGGTGTTTCGGATTTTGATTTCAGAACTCGTGGCTAGTAGGTCTCGTTTCACCTAGTTAGGCGCGAAATATGGTCTCTTTACGTAAACGGTTTTATGAATATCCGTTGACTCCGAGTTCTGAATTCGGTGATTTTTAGCTTGATTTCACACTACTTTTCGAGCTCTACAATCCTGGCATTTTGGATTTTGATTTCAGAACTCGTGGCTAGTAGGTCTCGATTCACCTATTTAGCCGCGAAATGTGGTTTCTTTACGTAAACGGTTTTGTGAATATCCGTTGACTCCGAGTTCTGAATTCGGTGATTTTTTGCTTGATTACACACTACTTTTCGAGCTCTACTATCCTAGCGTTTCGGATTTTGATTTCAGAACTCGTGGCTAGTAGGTCTCGTTTCACCTAGTTAGCCGCGAAATGTGGTTTCTTTACTTAAACGGTTTTATGAATATCCGTTGACTCCGACTTCTGAATTCGGTGATTTTTAACTTGATTTCACACTACTTTTCGAGCTCTATAATCCTGGCATTTCGGATTTTGATTTCAGAACTCGTGGCTAGTTGGTCTCGTTTCACCTAGTTAGCCGCGAAATGTGGTTTCTTTACGTAAACGGTTTTATGAATATCCGTTGACTCCGAGTTCTGAATTCGGTGATTTTTAGCTTGATTTCACACTACCTTTCGAGCTCTACAATCTTGGGTTTTCGGTTTTCGATTTCAGAACTCGTGGCTAGTAGGTCTCGTTTCATCTAGTTAGCCGCGAAATGTGGTTTCTTTACGAAAACAGTTTTATGAATATCCGTTGACTCCGAGTTCTGAATTCGGTGATTTTTAGCTTGATTTCACACTACTTTTCGAGCTCTACAATCCTGGTGTTTCGGATTTTGATTTCAGAACTCGTGGCTAGTAGGTTTCGTTTCACCTAGTTAGCCGCAAAATGTGGTTTCTTTACGTAAACGGTTTTATGAATATCCGTTGACTCCGAGTTCTGAATTCGGTGATTTTTAGCTTGATTTCACACTACTTTTCGAGCTCTACAATCCTGGTGTTTCGGATTTTGATTTCAGAACTCGTGGCTAGTAGGTCTCGTTTCACCTAGTTAGGCGCGAATTATGGTCTCTTTACGTAAACGGTTTTATGAATATCCGTTGACTCCGAGTTCTGAATTCGGTGATTTTTAGCTTGATTTCACACTACTTTTCGAACTCTACAATCCTGGCATTTTGGATTTTGATTTCAGAACTCGTGGCTAGTAGGTCTCGTTTCACCTAGTTAGCCGCGAAATGTGGTTTCTTTACGTAAACGGTTTTATGAATATCCGTTGACACCGACTTCTGAATTCGGTGATTTTTAGCTTGATTTCACACTACTTTTCGAGCTCTATAATCCTGGCATTTCGGATTTTGATTTCAGAAGTCGTGGCTAGTATGTCTCGATTAACCTATTTGGCCGCGAAACGTGGTTTCTTTACGTAAACGGTTTTATGAATATCCGTTGACTCCGAGTTCTGAATTCGGTGATTTTTAGCATGATTTCACACTACTTTTCGAGCTCTACAATCCTGGTGTTTCGGATTTTGATTTCAGAACTCGTGGCTAGTAGGTCTCGTTTCGCCTAGTTAGCCGCGAAATGTGGTTTCTTTACGTAAACGGTTTTATGAATATCCGTTGACTCCGGGTTCTGAATTCGGTGATTTTTAGCTTGATTTCACACTACTTTTCGAGCTCTACAATCCTGGAATTTCGGATTTTGATTTCAGAACTCGTGGCTAGTAGGTCTCGATTCACCTATTTAGCCGCGAAATGTGGTTTCTTTACGTAAACGGTTTTATGAATATCCGTTGACTCCGAGTTCTGAATTCGGTGATTTTTAGCTTGATTTCACACTACTTTTCGAGCTCTACAATCCAGGCATTTCGGATTTTGATTTCAGAACACGTGGCTAGTAGGTCTCGATTCACCTATTTAGCCGCGAAATGTGGTTTCTTTACGTAAACGGTTTTGTGAATATCCGTTGACTCCGAGTTCTCAATTCGGTGATTTTTTGCTTGATTACACACTACTTTTCGAGCTCTACTATCCTAGCGTTTCGGATTTTGATTTCAGAACTCGTGGCTAGTAGGTCTCGTTTCACCTAGTTAGCCGCGAAATGTGGTTTCTTTACGTAAACGGTTTTATGAATATCCGTTGACTCCGAGTTCTGAATTCGGTGATTTTTAGCTTGATTTCACACTACTTTTCGAGCTCTACAATCTTGGGTTTTCGGTTTTCGATTTCAAAACTCGTGGCTAGTAGGTCTCGTTTCATCTAGTTAGCCGCGAAATGTGGTTTCTTTACGTAAACAGTTTTATGAATATCCGTTGACTCCGAGTTCTGAATTCAGTGATTTATAGCTTGATTTCACACTACTTTTCGAGATGTACAATCCTGGTGTTTCGAATTTTGATTTCAGAACTCGTGGCTATTAGGTCTCGTTTCACCTAGTTAGCCGCGAAATGTGGTTTCTTTACGTAAACGGTTTTATGAATATCCGTTGACTCCGAGTTCTGAATTCGGTGATTTTTAGCTTGATTTCACACTACTTTTCGAGCTCTACAATCTAGGAATTTCGGATTTTGATTTCAGAACTCGTGGCTAGTAGGTCTCGTTTCATCTAGTTAGCCGCGAAATGTGGTTTCTTTACGAAAACAGTTTTATGAATATCCGTTGACTCCGAGTTCTGAATTCGGTGATTTTTAGCTTGATTCACACTACTTTTCGAGCTCTACAATCCTGGTGTTTCGGATTTTGATTTCAGAACTCGTGGCTAGTAGGTCTCGTTTCACCTAGTTAGGCGCGAAATATGGTCTCTTTACGTAAACGGTTTTATGAATATCCGTTGACTCCGAGTTCTGAATTCGGTGATTTTTAGCTTGATTTCACACTACTTTTCGAGCTCTACAATCCAGGCATTTTGGATTTTGATTTCAGAACTCGTGGCTAGTAGGTCTCGATTCACCTATTTAGCCGCGAAATGTGGTTTCTTTACGTAAACGGTTTTGTGAATATCCGTTGACTCCGAGTTCTGAATTCGGTGATTTTTTGCTTGATTACACACTACTTTTCGAGCTCTACTATCCTAGCGTTTCGGATTTTGATTTCAGAACTCGTGGCTAGTAGGTCTCGTTTCACCTAGTTAGCCGCGAAATGTGGTTTCTTTACGTAAACGGTTTTATGAATATCCGTTGACTCCGACTTCTGAATTCGGTGATTTTTAGCTTGATTTCACACTACTTTTCGAGCTCTATAATCCTGGCATTTCGGATTTTGATTTCAGAACTCGTGGCTAGTTGGTCTCGTTTCACCTAGTTAGGCGCGAAATATGGTCTCTTTACGTAAACGGTTTTATTAATATCCGTTGACTCCGAGTTCTGAATTCGGTGATTTTTAGCTTGATTTCACACTACTTTTCGAGCTCTACAATCCAGGCATTTTGGATTTTGATTTCAGAACTCGTGGCTAGTAGGTCTCGATTCACCTATTTAGCCGCGAAATGTGGTTTCTTTACGTAAACGGTTTTATGAATATCCGTTGACTCCGAGTTCTGAATTCGGTGATTTTTAGCTTGATTTCACACTACTTTTCGAGCTCTACAATCCAGGCATTTCGGATTTTGATTTCAGAACTCGTGGCTAGTAGGTCTCGATTCACCTATTTAGCCGCGAAATGTGGTTTCTTTACGTAAACGGTTTTGTGAATATCCGTTGACTCCGAGTTCTCAATTCGGTGATTTTTTGCTTGATTACACACTACTTTTCGAGCTCTACTATCCTAGCGTTTCGGATTTTGATTTCAGAACTCGTGGCTAGTAGGTCTCGTTTCACCTAGTTAGCCGCGAAATGTGGTTTCTTTACGTAAACGGTTTTATGAATATCCGTTGACTCCGAGTTCTGAATTCGGTGATTTTTAGCTTGATTTCACACTACTTTTCGAGCTCTACAATCTTGGGTTTTCGGTTTTCGATTTCAAAACTCGTGGCTAGTAGGTCTCGTTTCATCTAGTTAGCCGCGAAATGTGGTTTCTTTACGTAAACAGTTTTATGAATATCCGTTGACTCCGAGTTCTGAATTCAGTGATTTATAGCTTGATTTCACACTACTTTTCGAGATGTACAATCCTGGTGTTTCGAATTTTGATTTCAGAACTCGTGGCTAGTAGGTCTCGTTTCACCTAGTTAGCCGCGAAATGTGGTTTCTTTACGTAAACGGTTTTATGAATATCCGTTGACTCCGAGTTCTGAATTCGGTGATTTTTAGCTTGATTTCACACTACTTTTCGAGCTCTACAATCTAGGAATTTCGGATTTTGATTTCAGAACTCGTGGCTAGTAGGTCTCGATTCACCTATTTAGCCGCGAAATGTGGTTTCTTTACGTAAACGGTTTTGTGAATATCCGTTGACTCCGAGTTCTGAATTCGGTGATTTTTTGCTTGATTACACACTACTTTTCGAGCTCTACTATCCTAGCGTTTCGGATTTTGATTTCAGAACTCGTGGCTAGTAGGTCTCGTTTCACCTAGTTAGCCGCGAAATGTGGTTTCTTTACGTAAACGGTTTTATGAATATCCGTTGACTCCGACTTCTGAATTCGGTGATTTTTAGCTTGATTTCACACTACTTTTCGAGCTCTATAATCCTGGCATTTCGGATTTTGATTTCAGAACTCGTGGCTAGTTGGTCTCGTTTCACCTAGTTAGGCGCGAAATATGGTCTCTTTACGTAAACGGTTTTATTAATATCCGTTGACTCCGAGTTCTGAATTCGGTGATTTTTAGCTTGATTTCACACTACTTTTCGAGCTCTACAATCCAGGCATTTTGGATTTTGATTTCAGAACTCGTGGCTAGTAGGTCTCGATTCACCTATTTAGCCGCGAAATGTGGTTTCTTTACGTAAACGGTTTTATGAATATCCGTTGACTCCGAGTTCTGAATTCGGTGATTTTTAGCTTGATTTCACACTACTTTTCGAGCTCTACAATCCAGGCATTTCGGATTTTGATTTCAGAACTCGTGGCTAGTAGGTCTCGATTCACCTATTTAGCCGCGAAATGTGGTTTCTTTACGTAAACGGTTTTGTGAATATCCGTTGACTCCGAGTTCTCAATTCGGTGATTTTTTGCTTGATTACACACTACTTTTCGAGCTCTACTATCCTAGCGTTTCGGATTTTGATTTCAGAACTCGTGGCTAGTAGGTCTCGTTTCACCTAGTTAGCCGCGAAATGTGGTTTCTTTACGTAAACGGTTTTATGAATATCCGTTGACTCCGAGTTCTGAATTCGGTGATTTTTAGCTTGATTTCACACTACTTTTCGAGCTCTACAATCTTGGGTTTTCGGTTTTCGATTTCAAAACTCGTGGCTAGTAGGTCTCGTTTCATCTAGTTAGCCGCGAAATGTGGTTTCTTTACGTAAACAGTTTTATGAATATCCGTTGACTCCGAGTTCTGAATTCAGTGATTTATAGCTTGATTTCACACTACTTTTCGAGATGTACAATCCTGGTGTTTCGAATTTTGATTTCAGAACTCGTGGCTAGTAGGTCTCGTTTCACCTAGTTAGCCGCGAAATGTGGTTTCTTTACGTAAACGGTTTTATGAATATCCGTTGACTCCGAGTTCTGAATTCGGTGATTTTTAGCTTGATTTCACACTACTTTTCGAGCTCTACAATCTAGGAATTTCGGATTTTGATTTCAGAACTCGTGGCTAGTAGGTCTCGTTTCATCTAGTTAGCCGCGAAATGTGGTTTCTTTACGAAAACAGTTTTATGAATATCCGTTGACTCCGAGTTCTGAATTCGGTGATTTTTAGCTTGATTCACACTACTTTTCGAGCTCTACAATCCTGGTGTTTCGGATTTTGATTTCAGAACTCGTGGCTAGTAGGTCTCGTTTCACCTAGTTAGGCGCGAAATATGGTCTCTTTACGTAAACGGTTTTATGAATATCCGTTGACTCCGAGTTCTGAATTCGGTGATTTTTAGCTTGATTTCACACTACTTTTCGAGCTCTACAATCCAGGCATTTTGGATTTTGATTTCAGAACTCGTGGCTAGTAGGTCTCGATTCACCTATTTAGCCGCGAAATGTGGTTTCTTTACGTAAACGGTTTTGTGAATATCCGTTGACTCCGAGTTCTGAATTCGGTGATTTTTTGCTTGATTACACACTACTTTTCGAGCTCTACTATCCTAGCGTTTCGGATTTTGATTTCAGAACTCGTGGCTAGTAGGTCTCGTTTCACCTAGTTAGCCGCGAAATGTGGTTTCTTTACGTAAACGGTTTTATGAATATCCGTTGACTCCGACTTCTGAATTCGGTGATTTTTAGCTTGATTTCACACTACTTTTCGAGCTCTATAATCCTGGCATTTCGGATTTTGATTTCAGAACTCGTGGCTAGTTGGTCTCGTTTCACCTAGTTAGCCGCGAAATGTGGTTTCTTTACGTAAACGGTTTTATGAATATCCGTTGACTCCGAGTTCTGAATTCGGTGATTTTTAGCTTGATTTCACACTACCTTTCGAGCTCTACAATCTTGGGTTTTCGGTTTTCGATTTCAGAACTCGTGGCTAGTAGGTCTCGTTTCATCTAGTTAGCCGCGAAATGTGGTTTCTTTACGAAAACAGTTTTATGAATATCCGTTGACTCCGAGTTCTGAATTCGGTGATTTTTAGCTTGATTTCACACTACTTTTCGAGCTCTACAATCCTGGTGTTTCGGATTTTGATTTCAGAACTCGTGGCTAGTAGGTTTCGTTTCACCTAGTTAGCCGCAAAATGTGGTTTCTTTACGTAAACGGTTTTATGAATATCCGTTGACTCCGAGTTCTGAATTCGGTGATTTTTAGCTTGATTTCACACTACTTTTCGAGCTCTACAATCCTGGTGTTTCGGATTTTGATTTCAGAACTCGTGGCTAGTAGGTCTCGTTTCACCTAGTTAGGCGCGAAATATGGTCTCTTTACGTAAACGGTTTTATGAATATCCGTTGACTCCGAGTTTTGAATTCGGTGATTTTTAGCTTGATTTCACACTACTTTTCGAACTCTACAATCCTGGCATTTTGGATTTTGATTTCAGAACTCGTGGCTAGTAGGTCTCGTTTCACCTAGTTAGCCGCGAAATGTGGTTTCTTTACGTAAACGGTTTTATGAATATCCGTTGACACCGACTTCTGAATTCGGTGATTTTTAGCTTGATTTCACACTACTTTTCGAGCTCTATAATCCTGGCATTTCGGATTTTGATTTCAGAAGTCGTGGCTAGTAGGTCTCGATTAACCTATTTGGCCGCGAAACGTGGTTTCTTTACGTAAACGGTTTTATGAATATCCGTTGACTCCGAGTTCTGAATTCGGTGATTTTTAGCATGATTTCACACTACTTTTCGAGCTCTACAATCCTGGTGTTTCGGATTTTTATTTCAGAACTCGTGGCTAGTAGGTCTCGTTTCGCCTAGTTAGCCGCGAAATGTGCTTTCTTTACGTAAACGGTTTTATGAATATCCGTTGACTCCGGGTTCTGAATTCGGTGATTTTTAGCTTGATTTCACACTACTTTTCGAGCTCTACAATCCTGGCATTTCGGATTTTGATTTCAGAACTCGTGGATAGTAGGTCTCGATTCACCTATTTAGCCGCGAAATGTGGTTTCTTTACGTAAACGGTTTTATGAATATCCGTTGACTCCGAGTTCTGAATTCGGTGATTTTTAGCTTGATTTCACACTACTTTTCGAGCTCTACAATCCAGGCATTTCGGATTTTGATTTCAGAACTCGTGGCTAGTAGGTCTCGATTCACCTATTTAGCCGCGAAATGTGGTTTCTTTACGTAAACGGTTTTGTGAATATCCGTTGACTCCGAGTTCTGAATTCGGTGATTTTTTGCTTGATTACACACTACTTTTCGAGCTCTAGTATCCTAGCGTTTCGGATTTTGATTTCAGAACTCGTGGCTAGTAGGTCTCGTTTCACCTAGTTAGCCGCGAAATGTGGTTTCTTTACGTAAACGGTTTTATGAATATCCGTTGACTCCGACTTCTGAATTCGGTGATTTTTAGCTTGATTTCACACTACTTTTCGAGCTCTATAATCCTGGCATTTCGGATTTTGATTTCAGAACTCGTGGCTAGTTGGTCTCGTTTCACCTAGTTAGCCGCGAAATATGGTCTCTTTACGTAAACGGTTTTATGAATATCCGTTGACTCCGAGTTCTGAATTCGGTGATTTTTAGCTTGATTTCACACTACCTTTCGAGCTCTACAATCTTGGGTTTTCGGTTTTCGATTTCAGAACTCGTGGCTAGTAGGTCTCGTTTCATCTAGTTAGCCGCGAAATGTTGTTTCTTTACGAAAACAGTTTTATGAATATCCGTTGACTCCGAGTTCTGAATTCGGTGATTTTTAGCTTGATTTCACACTACTTTTCGAGCTCTACAATCCTGGTGTTTCGGATTTTGATTTCAGAACTCGTGGCTAGTAGGTTTCGTTTCACCTAGTTAGCCGCAAAATGTGGTTTCTTTACGTAAACGGTTTTATGAATATCCGTTGACTCCGAGTTCTGAATTCGGTGATTTTTAGCTTGATTTCACACTACTTTTCGAGCTCTACAATCCTGGTGTTTCGGATTTTGATTTCAGAACTCGTGGCTAGTAGGTCTCGTTTCACCTAGTTAGGCGCGAAATATGGTCTCTTTACGTAAACGGTTTTATGAATATCCGTTGACTCCGAGTTCTGAATTCGGTGATTTTTAGCTTGATTTCACACTACTTTTCGAACTCTACAATCCTGGCATTTTGGATTTTGATTTCAGAACTCGTGGCTAGTAGGTCTCGTTTCACCTAGTTAGCCGCGAAATGTGGTTTCTTTACGTAAACGGTTTTATGAATATCCGTTGACACCGACTTCTGAATTCGGTGATTTTTAGCTTGATTTCACACTACTTTTCGAGCTCTATAATCCTGGCATTTCGGATTTTGATTTCAGAAGTCGTGGCTAGTAGGTCTCGATTAACCTATTTGGCCGCGAAACGTGGTTTCTTTACGTAAACGGTTTTATGAATATCCGTTGACTCCGAGTTCTGAATTCGGTGATTTTTAGCATGATTTCACACTACTTTTCGAGCTCTACAATCCTGGTGTTTCGGATTTTTATTTAAGAACTCGTGGCTAGTAGGTCTCGTTTCGCCTAGTTAGCCGCGAAATGTGCTTTCTTTACGTAAACGGTTTTATGAATATCCGTTGACTCCGGGTTCTGAATTCGGTGATTTTTAGCTTGATTTCACACTACTTTTCGAGCTCTACAATCCTGGCATTTCGGATTTTGATTTCAGAACTCGTGGCTAGTAGGTCTCGATTCACCTATTTAGCCGCGAAATGTGGTTTCTTTACGTAAACGGTTTTATGAATATCCGTTGACTCCGAGTTCTGAATTCGGTGATTTTTAGCTTGATTTCACACTACTTTTCGAGCTCTACAATCCAGGCATTTCGGATTTTGATTTCAGAACTCGTGGCTAGTAGGTCTCGATTCACCTATTTAGCCACGAAATGTGGTTTCTTTACGTAAACGGTTTTGTGAATATCCGTTGACTCCGAGTTCTCAATTCGGTGATTTTTTGCTTGATTACACACTACTTTTCGAGCTCTACTATCCTAGCGTTTCGGATTTTGATTTCAGAACTCGTGGCTAGTAGGTCTCGTTTCACCTAGTTAGCCGCGAAATGTGGTTTCTTTACGTAAACGGTTTTATGAATATCCGTTGACTCCGAGTTCTGAATTCGGTGATTTTTAGCTTGATTTCACACTACTTTTCGAGCTCTACAATCTTGGGTTTTTGGTTTTCGATTTCAAAACTCGTGGCTAGTAGGTCTCGTTTCATCTAGTTAGCCGCGAAATGTGGTTTCTTTACGTAAACAGTTTTATGAATATCCGTTGACTCCGAGTTCTGAATTCAGTGATTTATAGCTTGATTTCACACTACTTTTCGAGATGTACAATCCTGGTGTTTCGAATTTTGATTTCAGAACTCGTGGCTAGTAGGTCTCGTTTCACCTAGTTAGCCGCGAAATGTGGTTTCTTTACGTAAACGGTTTTATGAATATCCGTTGACTCCGAGTTCTGAATTCGGTGATTTTTAGCTTGATTTCACACTACTTTTCGAGCTCTACAATCTCGGAATTTCGAATTTTGATTTCAGAACTCGTGGCTAGTAGGTCTCGTTTCATCTAGTTAGCCGCGAAATGTGGTTTCTTTACGAAAACAGTTTTATGAATATCCGTTGACTCCGAGTTCTGAATTCGGTGATTTTTAGCTTGATTCACACTACTTTTCGAGCTCTACAATCCTGGTGTTTCGGATTTTGATTTCAGAACTCGTGGCTAGTAGGTCTCGTTTCACCTAGTTAGGCGCGAAATATGGTCTCTTTACGTAAACGGTTTTATGAATATCCGTTGACTCCGAGTTCTGAATTCGGTGATTTTTAGCTTGATTTCACACTACTTTTCGAGCTCTACAATCCTGGCATTTTGGATTTTGATTTCAGAACTCGTGGCTAGTAGGTCTCGATTCACCTATTTAGCCGCGAAATGTGGTTTCTTTACGTAAACGGTTTTGTGAATATCCTTTGACTCCGAGTTTTGAATTCGGTGATTTTTTGCTTGATTACACACTACTTTTCGAGCTCTACTATCCTAGCGTTTCGGATTTTGATTTCAGAACTCGTGGCTAGTAGGTCTCGTTTCACCTAGTTAGCCGCGAAATGTGGTTTCTTTACGTAAACGGTTTTATGAATATCCGTTGACTCCGACTTCTGAATTCGGTGATTTTTAGCTTGATTTCACACTACTTTTCGAGCTCTATAATCCTGGCATTTCGGATTTTGATTTCAGAACTCGTGGCTAGTTGGTCTCGTTTCGCCTAGTTAGCCGCGAAATGTGGTTTCTTTACGTAAACGGTTTTATGAATATCCGTTGACTTCTGAGTTCTGAATTCAGTGATTTTTAGCTTGATTTCACACTACCTTTCGAGCTCTACAATCTAGGGTTTTCGGTTTTCGATTTCAGAACTCGTGGCTAGTAGGTCTCGTTTCATCTAGTTAGCCGCGAAATGTGGTTTCTTTACGAAAACAGTTTTATGAATATCCGTTGACTCCGAGTTCTGAATTCGGTGATTTTTAGCTTGATTTCACACTACTTTTCGAGCTCTACAATCCTGGTGTTTCGGATTTTGATTTCAGAACTCGTGGCTAGTAGGTTTCGTTTCACCTAGTTAGCCGCAAAATGTGGTTTCTTTACGTAAACGGTTTTATGAATATCCGTTGACTCCGAGTTCTGAATTCGGTGATTTTTAGCTTGATTTCACACTACTTTTCGAGCTCTACAATCCTGGTGTTTCGGATTTTGATTTCAGAACTCATGGCTAGTAGGTCTCGTTTCACCTAGTTAGGTGCGAAATATGGTCTCTTTACGTAAACGGTTTTATGAATATCCGTTGACTCCGAGTTCTGAATTCGGTGATTTTTAGCTTGATTTCACACTACTTTTCGAACTCTACAATCCTGGCATTTTGGATTTTGATTTCAGAACTCGTGGCTAGTAGGTCTCGATTCACCTATTTAGCCGCGAAATGTGGTTTCTTTACGTAAACGGTTTTGTGAATATCCGTTGACTCCGAGTTCTGAATTCGGTGATTTTTTGCTTGATTACACACTACTTTTCGAGCTCTATAATCCTAGCGTTTCGGATTTTGATTTCAGAACTCGTGGCTAGTAGGTCTCGTTTCACCTAGTTAGCCGCGAAATGTGGTTTCTTTACGTAAACGGTTTTATGAATATCCGTTGACTCCGACTTCTGAATTCGGTGATTTTTAGCTTGATTTCACACTACTTTTCGAGCTCTACAATCTCGGAATTTCGGATTTTGATTTCAGAACTCGTGGCTAGTAGGTCTCGTTTCATCTAGTTAGCCGCGAAATGTGGTTTCTTTACGAAAACAGTTTTATGAATATCCGTTGACTCCGAGTTCTGAATTCGGTGATTTTTAGCTTGATTCACACTACTTTTCGAGCTCTACAATCTCGGAATTTCGGATTTTGATTTCAGAACTCGTGGCTAGTAGGTCTCGTTTCATCTAGTTAGCCGCGAAATGTGGTTTCTTTACGTAAACAGTTTTATGAATATCCGTTGACTCCGAGTTCTGAATTCGGTGATTTTTAGCTTGATTTCACACTACTTTTCGAGCTCTACAATCCTGGTGTTTCGGATTTTGATTTCAGAACTCGTGGCTAGTAGGTCTCGATTCACCTATTTAGCCGCGAAATGTGGTTTCTTTACGTAAACGGTTTTGTGAATATCCGTTGACTCCGAGTTCTGAATTCGGTGATTTTTTGCTTGATTACACACTACTTTTCGAGCTCTACTATCCTAGCGTTTCGGATTTTGATTTCAGAACTCGTGGCTAGTAGGTCTCGTTTCACCTAGTTAGCCGCGAAATGTGGTTTCTTTACGTAAACGGTTTTATGAATATCCGTTGACTCCGAGTTCTCAATTCGGTGATTTTTTGCTTGATTACACACTACTTTTCGAGCTCTACTATCCTAGCGTTTCGGATTTTGATTTCAGAACTCGTGGCTAGTAGGTCTCGTTTCACCTAGTTAGCCGCGAAATGTGGTTTCTTTACGTAAACGGTTTTATGAATATCCGTTGACTCCGAGTTCTGAATTCGGTGATTTTTAGCTTGATTTCACACTACTTTTCGAGCTCTACAATCTTGGGTTTTTGGTTTTCGATTTCAAAACTCGTGGGTAGTAGGTCTCGTTTCATCTAGTTAGCCGCGAAATGTGGTTTCTTTACGTAAACAGTTTTATGAATATCCGTTGACTCCGAGTTCTGAATTCAGTGATTTATAGCTTGATTTCACACTACTTTTCGAGATGTACAATCCTGGTGTTTCGAATTTTGATTTCAGAACTCGTGGCTAGTAGGTCTCGTTTCACCTAGTTAGCCGCGAAATGTGGTTTCTTTACGTAAACGGTTTTATGAATATCCGTTGACTCCGAGTTCTGAATTCGGTGATTTTTAGCTTGATTTCACACTACTTTTCGAGCTCTACAATCTCGGAATTTCGGATTTTGATTTCAGAACTCGTGGCTAGTAGGTCTCGTTTCATCTAGTTAGCCGCGAAATGTGGTTTCTTTACGAAAACAGTTTTATGAATATCCGTTGACTCCGAGTTCTGAATTCGGTGATTTTTAGCTTGATTCATACTACTTTTCGAGCTCTACAATCCTGGTGTTTCGGATTTTGATTTCAGAACTCGTGGCTAGTAGGTCTCGTTTCACCTAGTTAGGCGCGAAATATGGTCTCTTTACGTAAACGGTTTTATGAATATCCGTTGACTCCGAGTTCTGAATTCGGTGATTTTTAGCTTGATTTCACACTACTTTTCGAGCTCTACAATCCAGGCATTTTGGATTTTGATTTCAGAACTCGTGGCTAGTAGGTCTCGATTCACCTATTTAGCCGCGAAATGTGGTTTCTTTACGTAAACGGTTTTGTGAATATCCGTTGACTCCGAGTTCTGAATTCGGTGATTTTTTGCTTGATTACACACTACTTTTCGAGCTCTACTATCCTAGCGTTTCGGATTTTGATTTCAGAACTCGTGGCTAGTAGGTCTCGTTTCACCTAGTTAGCCACGAAATGTGGTTTCTTTACGTAAACGGTTTTATGAATATCCGTTGACTCCGACTTCTGAATTCGGTGATTTTTAGCTTGATTTCACACTACTTTTCGAGCTCTATAATCCTGGCATTTCGGATTTTGATTTCAGAACTCGTGGCTAGTTGGTCTCGTTTCACCTAGTTAGCCGCGAAATGTGGTTTCTTTACGTAAACGGTTTTATGAATATCCGTTGACTCCGAGTTCTGAATTCGGTGATTTTTAGCTTGATTTCACACTACCTTTCGAGCTCTACAATCTTGGGTTTTCGGTTTTCGATTTCAGAACTCGTGGCTAGTAGGTCTCGTTTCATCTAGTTAGCCGCGAAATGTGGTTTCTTTACGAAAACAGTTTTATGAATATCCGTTGACTCCGAGTTCTGAATTCGGTGATTTTTAGCTTGATTTCACACTACTTTTCGAGCTCTACAATCCTGGTGTTTCGGATTTTGATTTCAGAACTCGTGGCTAGTAGGTTTCGTTTCACCTAGTTAGCCGCAAAATGTGGTTTCTTTACGTAAACGGTTTTATGAATATCCGTTGACTCCGAGTTCTGAATTCGGTGATTTTTAGCTTGATTTCACACTACTTTTCGAGCTCTACAATCCTGGTGTTTCGGATTTTGATTTCAGAACTCGTGGCTAGTAGGTCTCGTTTCACCTAGTTAGGCGCGAAATAAGGTCTCTTTACGTAAACGGTTTTATGAATATCCGTTGACTCCGAGTTTTGAATTCGGTGATTTTTAGCTTGATTTCACACTACTTTTCGAACTCTACAATCCTGGCATTTTGGATTTTGATTTCAGAACTCGTGGCTAGTAGGTCTCGTTTCACCTAGTTAGCCGCGAAATGTGGTTTCTTTACGTAAACGGTTTTATGAATATCCGTTGACACCGACTTCTGAATTCGGTGATTTTTAGCTTGATTTCACACTACTTTTCGAGCTCTATAATCCTGGCATTTCGGATTTTGATTTCAGAAGTCGTGGCTAGTAGGTCTCGATTAACCTATTTGGCCGCGAAACGTGGTTTCTTTACGTAAACGGTTTTATGAATATCCGTTGACTCCGAGTTCTGAATTCGGTGATTTTTAGCATGATTTCACACTACTTTTCGAGCTCTACAATCCTGGTGTTTCGGATTTTTATTTCAGAACTCGTGGCTAGTAGGTCTCGTTTCGCCTAGTTAGCCGCGAAATGTGCTTTCTTTACGTAAACGGTTTTATGAATATCCGTTGACTCCGGGTTCTGAATTCGGTGATTTTTAGCTTGATTTCACACTACTTTTCGAGCTCTACAATCCTGGCATTTCGGATTTTGATTTCAGAACTCGTGGATAGTAGGTCTCGATTCACCTATTTAGCCGCGAAATGTGGTTTCTTTACGTAAACGGTTTTATGAATATCCGTTGACTCCGAGTTCTGAATTCGGTGATTTTTAGCTTGATTTCACACTACTTTTCGAGCTCTACAATCCAGGCATTTCGGATTTTGATTTCAGAACTCGTGGCTAGTAGGTCTCGATTCACCTATTTAGCCGCGAAATGTGGTTTCTTTACGTAAACGGTTTTGTGAATATCCGTTGACTCCGAGTTCTCAATTCGGTGATTTTTTGCTTGATTACACACTACTTTTCGAGCTCTACTATCCTAGCGTTTCGGATTTTGATTTCAGAACTCGTGGCTAGTAGGTCTCGTTTCACCTAGTTAGCCGCGAAATGTGGTTTCTTTACGTAAACGGTTTTATGAATATCCGTTGACTCCGACTTCTGAATTCGGTGATTTTTAGCTTGATTTCACACTACTTTTCGAGCTCTATAATCCTGGCATTTCGGATTTTGATTTCAGAACTCGTGGCTAGTTGGTCTCGTTTCACCTAGTTAGCCGCGAAATATGGTCTCTTTACGTAAACGGTTTTATGAATATCCGTTGACTCCGAGTTCTGAATTCGGTGATTTTTAGCTTGATTTCACACTACCTTTCGAGCTCTACAATCTTGGGTTTTCGGTTTTCGATTTCAGAACTCGTGGCTAGTAGGTCTCGTTTCATCTAGTTAGCCGCGAAATGTGGTTTCTTTACGAAAACAGTTTTATGAATATCCGTTGACTCCGAGTTCTGAATTCGGTGATTTTTAGCTTGATTTCACACTACTTTTCGAGCTCTACAATCCTGGTGTTTCGGATTTTGATTTCAGAACTCGTGGCTAGTAGGTTTCGTTTCACCTAGTTAGCCGCAAAATGTGGTTTCTTTACGTAAACGGTTTTATGAATATCCGTTGACTCCGAGTTCTGAATTCGGTGATTTTTAGCTTGATTTCACACTACTTTTCGAGCTCTACAATCCTGGTGTTTCGGATTTTGATTTCAGAACTCGTGGCTAGTAGGTCTCGTTTCACCTAGTTAGGCGCGAAATATGGTCTCTTTACGTAAACGGTTTTATGAATATCCGTTGACTCCAAGTTCTGAATTCGGTGATTTTTAGCTTGATTTCACACTACTTTTCGAACTCTACAATCCTGGCATTTTGGATTTTGATTTCAGAACTCGTGGCTAGTAGGTCTCGTTTCACCTAGTTAGCCGCGAAATGTGGTTTCTTTACGTAAACGGTTTTATGAATATCCGTTGACACCGACTTCTGAATTCGGTGATTTTTAGCTTGATTTCACACTACTTTTCGAGCTCTATAATCCTGGCATTTCGGATTTTGATTTCAGAAGTCGTGGCTAGTAGGTCTCGATTAACCTATTTGGCCGCGAAACGTGGTTTCTTTACGTAAACGGTTTTATGAATATCCGTTGACTCCGAGTTCTGAATTCGGTGATTTTTAGCATGATTTCACACTACTTTTCGAGCTCTACAATCCTGGTGTTTCGGATTTTAATTTCAGAACTCGTGGCTAGTAGGTCTCGTTTCGCCTAGTTAGCCGCGAAATGTGCTTTCTTTACGTAAACGGTTTTATGAATATCCGTTGACTCCGGGTTCTGAATTCGGTGATTTTTAGCTTGATTTCACACTACTTTTCGAGCTCTACAATCCTGGCATTTCGGATTTTGATTTCAGAACTCGTGGCTAGTAGGTCTCGTTTCACCTAGTTAGGTGCGAAATATGGTCTCTTTACGTAAACGGTTTTATGAATATCCGTTGACTCCGAGTTCTGAATTCGGTGATTTTTAGCTTGATTTCACACTACTTTTCGACCTCTACAATCCTGGCATTGTGATTTTGATTTCAGAACTCGTGGCTAGTAGGTCTCGATTCACCTATTTAGCCGCGAAATGTGGTTTCTTTACGTAAACGGTTTTGTGAATATCCGTTGACTCCGAGTTCTGAATTCGGTGATTTTTTGCTTGATTACACACTACTTTTCGAGCTTTATAATCCTAGCGTTTCGGATTTTGATTTCAGAACTCGTGGCTAGTAGGTCTCGTTTCACCTAGTTAGCCGCGAAATGTGGTTTCTTTACGTAAACGGTTTTATGAATATCCGTTGACTCCGAGTTCTGAATTCGGTGATTTTTAGCTTGATTTCACACTACTTTTCGAGCTCTACAATCCAGGCATTTCGGATTTTGATTTCAGAACTCGTGGCTAGTAGGTCTCGATTCACCTATTTAGCCGCGAAATGTGGTTTCTTTACGTAAACGGTTTTGTGAATATCCGTTGACTCCGAGTTCTCAATTCGGTGATTTTTTGCTTGATTACACACTACTTTTCGAGCTCTACTATCCTAGCGTTTCGGATTTTGATTTCAGAACTCGTGGCTAGTAGGTCTCGTTTCACCTAGTTAGCCGCGAAATGTGGTTTCTTTACGTAAACGGTTTTATGAATATCCGTTGACTCCGACTTCTGAATTCGGTGATTTTTAGCTTGATTTCACACTACTTTTCGAGCTCTATAATCCTGGCATTTCGGATTTTGATTTCAGAACTCGTGGCTAGTTGGTCTCGTTTCACCTAGTTAGCCGCGAAATATGGTCTCTTTACGTAAACGGTTTTATGAATATCCGTTGACTCCGAGTTCTGAATTCGGTGATTTTTAGCTTGATTTCACACTACCTTTCGAGCTCTACAATCTTGGGTTTTCGGTTTTCGATTTCAGAACTCGTGGCTAGTAGGTCTCGTTTCATCTAGTTAGCCGCGAAATGTGGTTTCTTTACGAAAACAGTTTTATGAATATCCGTTGACTCCGAGTTCTGAATTCGGTGATTTTTAGCTTGATTTCACACTACTTTTCGAGCTCTACAATCCTGGTGTTTCGGATTTTGATTTCAGAACTCGTGGCTAGTAGGTTTCGTTTCACCTAGTTAGCCGCAAAATGTGGTTTCTTTACGTAAACGGTTTTATGAATATCCGTTGACTCCGAGTTCTGAATTCGGTGATTTTTAGCTTGATTTCACACTACTTTTCGAGCTCTACAATCCTGGTGTTTCGGATTTTGATTTCAGAACTCGTGGCTAGTAGGTCTCGTTTCACCTAGTTAGGCGCGAAATATGGTCTCTTTACGTAAACGGTTTTATGAATATCCGTTGACTCCAAGTTCTGAATTCGGTGATTTTTAGCTTGATTTCACACTACTTTTCGAACTCTACAATCCTGGCATTTTGGATTTTGATTTCAGAACTCGTGGCTAGTAGGTCTCGTTTCACCTAGTTAGCCGCGAAATGTGGTTTCTTTACGTAAACGGTTTTATGAATATCCGTTGACACCGACTTCTGAATTCGGTGATTTTTAGCTTGATTTCACACTACTTTTCGAGCTCTATAATCCTGGCATTTCGGATTTTGATTTCAGAAGTCGTGGCTAGTAGGTCTCGATTAACCTATTTGGCCGCGAAACGTGGTTTCTTTACGTAAACGGTTTTATGAATATCCGTTGACTCCGAGTTCTGAATTCGGTGATTTTTAGCATGATTTCACACTACTTTTCGAGCTCTACAATCCTGGTGTTTCGGATTTTAATTTCAGAACTCGTGGCTAGTAGGTCTCGTTTCGCCTAGTTAGCCGCGAAATGTGCTTTCTTTACGTAAACGGTTTTATGAATATCCGTTGACTCCGGGTTCTGAATTCGGTGATTTTTAGCTTGATTTCACACTACTTTTCGAGCTCTACAATCCTGGCATTTCGGATTTTGATTTCAGAACTCGTGGCTAGTAGGTCTCGTTTCACCTAGTTAGGTGCGAAATATGGTCTCTTTACGTAAACGGTTTTATGAATATCCGTTGACTCCGAGTTCTGAATTCGGTGATTTTTAGCTTGATTTCACACTACTTTTCGACCTCTACAATCCTGGCATTGTGATTTTGATTTCAGAACTCGTGGCTAGTAGGTCTCGATTCACCTATTTAGCCGCGAAATGTGGTTTCTTTACGTAAACGGTTTTGTGAATATCCGTTGACTCCGAGTTCTGAATTCGGTGATTTTTTGCTTGATTACACACTACTTTTCGAGCTTTATAATCCTAGCGTTTCGGATTTTGATTTCAGAACTCGTGGCTAGTAGGTCTCGTTTCACCTAGTTAGCCGCGAAATGTGGTTTCTTTACGTAAACGGTTTTATGAATATCCGTTGACTCCGACTTCTGAATTCGGTGATTTTTAGCTTGATTTCACACTACTTTTCGAGCTCTACAATCTCGGAATTTCGGATTTTGATTTCAGAACTCGTGGCTAGTAGGTCTCGTTTCATCTAGTTAGCCGCGAAATGTGGTTTCTTTACGAAAACAGTTTTATGAATATCCGTTGACTCCGAGTTCTGAATTCGGTGATTTTTAGCTTGATTCACACTACTTTTCGAGCTCTACAATCCTGGTGTTTCGGATTTTGATTTCAGAACTCGTGGCTAGTAGGTCTCGTTTCACCTAGTTAGGCACGAAATATGGTCTCTTTACGTAAACGGTTTTATGAATATCCGTTGACTCCGAGTTCTGAATTCGGTGATTTTTAGCTTGATTTCACACTACTTTTCGAGCTCTACAATCCTGGCATTTTGGATTTTGATTTCAGAACTCGTGGCTAGTAGGTCTCGATTCACCTATTTAGCCGCGAAATGTGGTTTCTTTACGTAAACGGTTTTGTGAATATCCGTTGACTCCGAGTTCTGAATTCGGTGATTTTTTGCTTGATTACACACTACTTTTCGAGCTCTACTATCCTGGCGTTTCGGATTTTGATTTCAGAACTCGTGGCTAGTAGGTCTCGTTTCACCTAGTTAGCCGCGAAATGTGGTTTCTTTACGTAAACGGTTTTATGAATATCCGTTGACTCCGACTTCTGAATTCGGTGATTTTTAGCTTGATTTCACACTACTTTTCGAGCTCTACAATCTTGGGTTTTCGGTTTTCGATTTCAGAACTCGTGGCTAGTAGGTCTCGTTTCATCTAGTTAGCCGCGAAATGTGGTTTCTTTACGTAAACAGTTTTATGAATATCCGTTGACTCCGAGTTCTGAATTCAGTGATTTATAGCTTGATTTCACACTACTTTTCGAGATGTACTATCCTGGTGTTTCGAATTTTGATTTCAGAACTCGTGGCTAGTAGGTCTCGTTTCACCTAGTTAGCCGCGAAATGTGGTTTCTTTACGTAAATGGTTTTATGAATATCCGTTGACTCCGAGTTCTGAATTCGGTGATTTTTAGCTTGATTTCACACTACTTTTCGAGCTCTACAATCTCGGAATTTCGGATTTTGATTTTAGAACTCGTGGCTAGTAGGTCTCGTTTCATCTTGTTAGCCGCGAAATGTGGTTTCTTTACGAAAACAGTTTTATGAATATCCGTTGACTCCGAGTTCTGAATTCGGTGATTTTTAGCTTGATTTCACACTACTTTTCGAGCTCTACAATCCTGGTGTTTCGGATTTTGATTTCAGAACTCGTGGCTAGTAGGTCTCGTTTCACCTAGTTAGGCGCGAAATATTGTTTCTTTACGTAAACGGTTTTATGAATATCCGTTGACTCCGAGTTCTGAATTCGGTGATTTTTAGCTTGATTTCACACTACTTTTCGAGCTCTACAATCCTGGCATTTCGGATTTTGATTTCAGAACTCGTGGCTAGTAGGTCTCGTTTCACCTAGTTAGGTGCGAAATATGGTCTCTTTACGTAAACGGTTTTATGAATATCCGTTGACTCCGAGTTCTGAATTCGGTGATTTTTAGCTTGATTTCACACTACTTTTCGACCTCTACAATCCTGGCATTGTGATTTTGATTTCAGAACTCGTGGCTAGTAGGTCTCGATTCACCTATTTAGCCGCGAAATGTGCTTTCTTTACGTAAACGGTTTTATGAATATCCGTTGACTCCGGGTTCTGAATTCGGTGATTTTTAGCTTGATTTCACACTACTTTTCGAGCTCTACAATCCTGGCATTTCGGATTTTGATTTCAGAACTCGTGGCTAGTAGGTCTCGTTTCACCTAGTTAGGTGCGAAATATGGTCTCTTTACGTAAACGGTTTTATGAATATCCGTTGACTCCGAGTTCTGAATTCGGTGATTTTTAGCTTGATTTCACACTACTTTTCGACCTCTACAATCCTGGCATTGTGATTTTGATTTCAGAACTCGTGGCTAGTAGGTCTCGATTCACCTATTTAGCCGCGAAATGTGGTTTCTTTACGTAAACGGTTTTGTGAATATCCGTTGACTCCGAGTTCTGAATTCGGTGATTTTTTGCTTGATTACACACTACTTTTCGAGCTCTATAATCCTAGCGTTTCGGATTTTGATTTCAGAACTCGTGGCTAGTAGGTCTCGTTTCACCTAGTTAGCCGCGAAATGTGGTTTCTTTACGTAAACGGTTTTATGAATATCCGTTGACTCCGACTTCTGAATTCGGTGATTTTTAGCTTGATTTCACACTACTTTTCGAGCTCTACAATCTCGGAATTTCGGATTTTGATTTCAGAACTCGTGGCTAGTAGGTCTCGTTTCATCTAGTTAGCCGCGAAATGTGGTTTCTTTACGAAAACAGTTTTATGAATATCCGTTGACTCCGAGTTCTGAATTCGGTGATTTTTAGCTTGATTCACACTACTTTTCGAGCTCTACAATCCTGGTGTTTCGGATTTTGATTTCAGAACTCGTGGCTAGTAGGTCTCGTTTCACCTAGTTAGGCACGAAATATGGTCTCTTTACGTAAACGGTTTTATGAATATCCGTTGACTCCGAGTTCTGAATTCGGTGATTTTTAGCTTGATTTCACACTACTTTTCGAGCTCTACAATCCTGGCATTTTGGATTTTGATTTCAGAACTCGTGGCTAGTAGGTCTCGATTCACCTATTTAGCCGCGAAATGTGGTTTCTTTACGTAAACGGTTTTGTGAATATCCGTTGACTCCGAGTTCTGAATTCGGTGATTTTTTGCTTGATTACACACTACTTTTCGAGCTCTACTATCCTGGCGTTTCGGATTTTGATTTCAGAACTCGTGGCTAGTAGGTCTCGTTTCACCTAGTTAGCCGCGAAATGTGGTTTCTTTACGTAAACGGTTTTATGAATATCCGTTGACTCCGACTTCTGAATTCGGTGATTTTTAGCTTGATTTCACACTACTTTTCGAGCTCTATAATCCTGGCATTTCGGATTTTGATTTCAGAACTCGTGGCTAGTTGGTCTCGTTTCACCTAGTTAGCCGCGAAATGTGGTTTCTTTACGTAAACGGTTTTATGAATATCCTTTGACTCCGAGTTCTGAATTCGGTGATTTTTAGCTTGATTTCACACTACCTTTCGAGCTCTACAATCTTGGGTTTTCGGTTTTCGATTTCAGAACTCGTGGCTAGTAGGTCTCGTTTCATCTAGTTAGCCGCGAAATGTGGTTTCTTTACGAAAACAGTTTTATGAATATCCGTTGACTCCGAGTTCTGAATTCGGTGATTTTTAGCTTGATTTCACACTACTTTTCGAGCTCTACAATCCTGGTGTTTCGGATTTTGATTTCAGAACTCGTGGCTAGTAGGTTTCGTTTCCCCTAGTTAGCCGCAAAATGTGGTTTCTTTACGTAAACGGTTTTATGAATATCCGTTGACTCCGAGTTCTGAATTCGGTGATTTTTAGCTTGATTTCACACTACTTTTCGAGCTCTACAATCCTGGTGTTTCGGATTTTGATTTCAGAACTCGTGGCTAGTAGGTCTCGTTTCACCTAGTTAGGCGCGAAATATGGTCTCTTTACGTAAACGGTTTTATGAATATCCGTTGACTCCGAGTTCTGAATTCGGTGATTTTTAGCTTGATTTCACACTACTTTTCGAACTCTACAATCCTGGCATTTTGGATTTTTATTTCAGAACTCGTGGCTAGTAGGTCTCGTTTCACCTAGTCAGCCGCGAAATGTGGTTTCTTTACGTAAACGGTTTTATGAATATCCGTTGACTCCGACTTCTGAATTCGGTGATTTTTAGCTTGATTTCATACTACTTTTCGAGCTCTATAATCCTGGCATTTCGGATTTTGATTTCAGAAGTCGTGGCTAGTAGGTCTCGATTAACCTATTTGGCCGCGAAACGTGGTTTCTTTACGTAAACGGTTTTATGAATATCCGTTGACTCCGAGTTCTGAATTCGGTGATTTTTAGCATGATTTCACACTACTTTTCGAGCTCTACAATCCTGGTGTTTCGGATTTTGATTTCAGAACTCGTGGCTAGTTGGTCTCGTTTCGCCTAGTTAGCCGCGAAATGTGGTTTCTTTACGTAAACGGTTTTATGAATATCCGTTGACTCCGGGTTCTGAATTCGGTGATTTTTAGCTTGATTTCACACTACTTTTCGAGCTCTACAATCCTGGCATTTCGGATTTTGATTTCAGAACTCGTGGCTAGTAGGTCTCGATTCACCTATTTAGCCGCGAAATGTGGTTTCTTTACGTAAACGGTTTTATGAATATCCGTTGACTCCGAGTTCTGAATTCGGTGATTTTTAGCTTGATTTCACACTACTTTTCGAGCTCTACAATCCAGGCATTTCGGATTTTGATTTCAGAACTCGTGGCTAGTAGGTCTCGATTCACCTATTTAGCCGCGAAATGTGGTTTCTTTACGTAAACGGTTTTGTGAATATCCGTTGACTCCGAGTTCTCAATTCGGTGATTTTTTGCTTGATTACACACTACTTTTCGAGCTCTACTATCCTAGCGTTTCGGATTTTGATTTCAGAACTCGTGGCTAGTAGGTCTCGTTTGACCGAGTTAGCCGCGAAATGTGGTTTCTTTACGTAAACGGTTTTATGAATATCCGTTGACTCCGAGTTCTGAATTCGGTGATTTTTAGCTTGATTTCACACTACTTTTCGAGCTCTACAATCTTGGGTTTTCGGTTTTCGATTTCAAAACTCGTGGCTAGTAGGTCTCGTTTCATCTAGTTAGCCGCGAAATGTGGTTTCTTTACGTAAACAGTTTTATGAATATCCGTTGACTCCGAGTTCTGAATTCAGTGATTTATAGCTTGATTTCACACTACTTTTCGAG
Source organism: Euonymus europaeus (assembly GCA_963580455.1). Taxonomy (NCBI): domain Eukaryota; kingdom Viridiplantae; phylum Streptophyta; class Magnoliopsida; order Celastrales; family Celastraceae; genus Euonymus; species Euonymus europaeus. Next base: position 790,063 of record OY756972.1, read on the forward strand.
ATGTACAATCCTGGTGTTTCGAATTTTGAATTCAGAACTCGTGGCTAGTAGGTCTCGTTTCACCTAGTTAGCCGCGAAATGTGGTTTCTTTACGTAAACGGTTTTATGAATATCCGTTGACTCCGAGTTCTGAATTCGGTGATTTTTAGCTTGATTTCACACTACTTTTCGAGCTCTACAATCTCGGAATTTCGGATTTTGATTTCAGAACTCGTGGCTAGTAGGTCTCGTTTCATCTAGTTAGCCGCGAAATGTGGTTTCTTTACGAAAACAGTTTTATGAATATCCGTTTACTCCGAGTTCTGAATTCGGTGATTTTTAGCTTGATTCACACTACTTTTCGAGCTCTACAATCCTGGTGTTTCGGATTTTGATTTCAGAACTCGTGGCTAGTAGGTCTCGTTTCACCTAGTTAGGCGCGAAATATGGTCTCTTTACGTAAACGGTTTTATGAATATCCGTTGACTCCGAGTTCTGAATTCGGTGATTTTTAGCTTGATTTCACACTACTTTTCGAGCTCTACAATCCTGGCATTTTGGATTTTGATTTCAGAACTCGTGGCTAGTAGGTCTCGATTCACCTATTTAGCCGCGAAATGTGGTTTCTTTACGTAAACGGTTTTGTGAATATCCGTTGACTCCGAGTTCTGAATTCGGTGATTTTTTGCTTGATTACACAGTACTTTTCGAGCTCTACTATCCTAGCGTTTCGGATTTTGATTTCAGAACTCGTGGCTAGTAGGTCTCGTTTCACCTAGTTAGCCGCGAAATGTGGTTTCTTTACGTAAACGGTTTTATGAATATCCGTTGACTCCGACTTCTGAATTCAGTGATTTTTAGCTTGATTTCACACTACTTTTCGAGCTCTATAATCCTGGAATTTCGGATTTTGATTTCAGAACTCGTGGCTAGTTGGTCTCGTTTCACCTAGTTAGCCGCGAAATATGGTCTCTTTACGTAAACGGTTTTATGAATATCCGTTGACTCCGAGTTCTGAATTCGGTGATTTTTAGCTTGATTTCACACTACCTTTCGAGCTCTACAATCTTGGGTTTTCGGTTTTCGATTTCAGAACTCGTGGCTAGTAGGTCTCGTTTCATCTAGTTAGCCGCGAAATGTGGTTTCTTTACGAAAACAGTTTTATGAATATCCGTTGACTCCGAGTTCTGAATTCGGTGATTTTTAGCTTGATTTCACACTACTTTTCGAGCTATACAATCCTGGTGTTTCGGATTTTGATTTCAGAACTCGTGGCTAGTATGTTTCGTTTCACCTAGTTAGCCGCAAAATGTGGTTTCTTTACGTAAACGGTTTTATGAATATCCGTTGACTACGAGTTCTGAATTCGGTGATTTTTAGCTTGATTTCACACTACTTTTCGAGCTCTACAATCCTGGTGTTTCGGATTTTGATTTCAGAACTCGTGGCTAGTAGGTCTCATTTCACCTAGTTAGGCGCGAAATATGGTCTCTTTACGTAAACGGTTTTATGAATATCCGTTGACTCCGAGTTCTGAATTCGGTGATTTTTAGCTTGATTTCACACTACTTTTCGAACTCTACAATCCTGGCATTTTGGATTTTGATTTCAGAACTCGTGGCTAGTAGGTCTCGTTTCACCTAGTCAGCCGCGAAATGTGGTTTCTTTACGTAAACGGTTTTATGAATATCCGTTGACTCCGACTTCTGAATTCGGTGATTTTTAGCTTGATTTCACACTACTTTTCGAGCTCTATAATCCTGGCATTTCGGATTTTGATTTCAGAAGTCGTGGCTAGTAGGTCTCGATTAACCTATTTGGCCGCGAAACGTGGTTTCTTTACGTAAACGGTTTTATGAATATCCGTTGACTCCGAGTTCTGAATTCGGTGATTTTTAGCATGATTTCACACTACTTTTCGAGCTCTACAATCCTGGTGTTTCGGATTTTGATTTCAGAACTCGTGGCTAGTTGGTCTCGTTTCGCCTAGTTAGCCGCGAAATGTGGTTTCTTTACGTAAACGGTTTTATGAATATCCGTTGACTCCGGGTTCTGAATTCGGTGATTTTTAGCTTGATTTCACACTACTTTTCGAGCTCTACAATCCTGGCATTTCGGATTTTGATTTCAGAACTCGTGGCTAGTAGGTCTCGATTCACCTATTTAGCCGCGAAATGTGGTTTCTTTACGTAAACGGTTTTATGAATATCCGTTGACTCCGAGTTCTGAATTCGGTGATTTATAGCATGATTTCACACTACTTTTCGAGATGTACAATCCTGGTGTTTCGAATTTTGATTTCAGAACTCGTGGCTAGTAGGTCTCGTTTCACCTAGTTAGCCGCGAAATATGGTTTCTTTACGTAAACGGTTTTATGAATATCCGTTGACTTCGAGTTCTGAATTCGGTGATTTTTAGCTTGATTTCACACTACTTTTCGAGCTCTACAATCCTGGCATTTCAGATTTTGATTTCAGAAGTCGTGGCTAGTAGGTCTCGATTAACCTATTTAGCCGCGAAACGTGGTTTCTTTACGTAAACAGTTTTATGAATATCCGTTGACTCTGAGTTCTGAATTCGGTGATTTTTAGCATGATTTCACACTACTTTTCGAGCTCTACAATCCTGGTGTTTCGGATTTTGATTTCAGAACTCGTGGCTAGTAGGTCTCGTTTCGCCTAGTTAGCCGCGAAATGTGGTTTCTTTACGTAAACGGTTTTATGAATATCCGTTGACTCCGGGTTCTGAATTCGGTGATTTTTAGCTTGATTTCACACTACTTTTCGAGCTCTACAATCCTGGCATTTCGGATTTTGATTTCAGAACTCGTGGCTAGTATGTCTCGATTCACCTATTTAGCCGCGAAATGTGGTTTCTTTACGTAAACGGTTTTATGAATATCCGTTGACTCCGAGTTCTGAATTCGGTGATTTTTAGCTTGATTTCACACTACTTTTCGAGCTCTACAATCCAGGCATTTCGGATTTTGATTTCAGAACTCGTGGCTAGTAGGTCTCGATTCACCTATTTAGCCGCGAAATGTGGTTTCTTTACGTAAACGGTTTTGTGAATATCCGTTGACTCCGAGTTCTGAATTCGGTGATTTTTTGCTTGATTACACACTACTTTTCGAGCTCTACTATCCTAGCGTTTCGGATTTTGATTTCAGAACTCGTGGCTAGTAGGTCTCGTTTCACCTAGTTAGCCGCGAAATGTGGTTTCTTTACGTAAACGGTTTTATGAATATCCGTTGACTCCGACTTCTGAATTCAGTGATTTTTAGCTTGATTTCACACTACTTTTCGAGCTCTATAATCCTGGAATTTCGGATTTTGATTTCAGAACTCGTGGCTAGTTGGTCTCGTTTCACCTAGTTAGCCGCGAAATATGGTCTCTTTACGTAAACAGTTTTATGAGTATCCGTTGACTCCGAGTTCTGAATTCGGTGATTTTTAGCTTGATTTCACACTACCTTTCGAGCTCTACAATCTTGGGTTTTCGGTTTTCGATTTCAGAACTCGTGGCTAGTAGGTCTCGTTTCATCTAGTTAGCCGCGAAATGTGGTTTCTTTACGAAAACAGTTTTATGAATATCCGTTGACTCCGAGTTCTGAATTCGGTGATTTTTAGCTTGATTTCACACTACTTTTCGAGCTATACAATCCTGGTGTTTCGGATTTTGATTTCAGAACTCGTGGCTAGTAGGTTTCGTTTCACCTAGTTAGCCGCAAAATGTGGTTTCTTTACGTAAACGGTTTTATGAATATCCGTTGACTACGAGTTCTGAATTCGGTGATTTTTAGCTTGATTTCACACTACTTTTCGAGCTCTACAATCCTGGTGTTTCGGATTTTGATTTCAGAACTCGTGGCTAGTAGGTCTCATTTCACCTAGTTAGGCGCGAAATATGGTCTCTTTACGTAAACGGTTTTATGAATATCCGTTGACTCCGAGTTCTGAATTCGGTGATTTTTAGCTTGATTTCACACTACTTTTCGAACTCTACAATCCTGGCATTTTGGATTTTGATTTCAGAACTCGTGGCTAGTAGGTCTCGTTTCACCTAGTCAGCCGCGAAATGTGGTTTCTTTACGTAAACGGTTTTATGAATATCCGTTGACTCCGACTTCTGAATTCGGTGATTTTTAGCTTGATTTCACACTACTTTTCGAGCTCTATAATCCTGGCATTTCGGATTTTGATTTCAGAAGTCGTGGCTAGTAGGTCTCGATTAACCTATTTGGCCGCGAAACGTGGTTTCTTTACGTAAACGGTTTTATGAATATCCGTTGACTCCGAGTTCTGAATTCGGTGATTTTTAGCATGATTTCACACTACTTTTCGAGCTCTACAATCCTGGTGTTTCGAATTTTGATTTCAGAACTCGTGGCTAGTAGGTCTCGTTTCACCTAGTTAGCCGCGAAATATGGTTTCTTTACGTAAACGGTTTTATGAATATCCGTTGACTTCGAGTTCTGAATTCGGTGATTTTTAGCTTGATTTCACACTACTTTTCGAGCTCTACAATCCTGGCATTTCAGATTTTGATTTCAGAAGTCGTGGCTAGTAGGTCTCGATTAACCTATTTAGCCGCGAAACGTGGTTTCTTTACGTAAACAGTTTTATGAATATCCGTTGACTCTGAGTTCTGAATTCGGTGATTTTTAGCATGATTTCACACTACTTTTCGAGCTCTACAATCCTGGTGTTTCGGATTTTGATTTCAGAACTCGTGGCTAGTAGGTCTCGTTTCGCCTAGTTAGCCGCGAAATGTGGTTTCTTTACGTAAACGGTTTTATGAATATCCGTTGACTCCGGGTTCTGAATTCGGTGATTTTTAGCTTGATTTCACACTACTTTTCGAGCTCTACAATCCTGGCATTTCGGATTTTGATTTCAGAACTCGTGGCTAGTATGTCTCGATTCACCTATTTAGCCGCGAAATGTGGTTTCTTTACGTAAACGGTTTTATGAATATCCGTTGACTCCGAGTTCTGAATTCGGTGATTTTTAGCTTGATTTCACACTACTTTTCGAGCTCTACAATCCAGGCATTTCGGATTTTGATTTCAGAACTCGTGGCTAGTAGGTCTCGATTCACCTATTTAGCCGCGAAATGTGGTTTCTTTACGTAAACGGTTTTGTGAATATCCGTTGACTCCGAGTTCTGAATTCGGTGATTTTTTGCTTGATTACACACTACTTTTCGAGCTCTACTATCCTAGCGTTTCGGATTTTGATTTCAGAACTCGTGGCTAGTAGGTCTCGTTTCACCTAGTTAGCCGCGAAATGTGGTTTCTTTACGTAAACGGTTTTATGAATATCCGTTGACTCCGAGTTCTGAATTCGGTGATTTTTAGCTTGATTTCACACTACTTTTCGAGCTCTACAATCCTGGCATTTCGGATTTTGATTTCAGAACTCGTGGCTAGTAGGTCTCGATTCACCTATTTAGCCGCGAAATGTGGTTTCTTTACGTAAACGGTTTTATGAATATCCGTTGACTCCGAGTTCTGAATTCGGTGATTTATAGCTTGATTTCACACTACTTTTCGAGATGTACAATCCTGGTGTTTCGAATTTTGATTTCAGAACTCGTGGCTAGTAGGTCTCGTTTCACCTAGTTAGCCGCGAAATATGGTTTCTTTACGTAAACGGTTTTATGAATATCCGTTGACTTCGAGTTCTGAATTCGGTGATTTTTAGCTTGATTTCACACTACTTTTCGAGCTCTACAATCCTGGCATTTCAGATTTTGATTTCAGAAGTCGTGGCTAGTAGGTCTCGATTAACCTATTTAGCCGCGAAACGTGGTTTCTTTACGTAAACAGTTTTATGAATATCCGTTGACTCTGAGTTCTGAATTCGGTGATTTTTAGCATGATTTCACACTACTTTTCGAGCTCTACAATCCTGGTGTTTCGGATTTTGATTTCAGAACTCGTGGCTAGTAGGTCTCGTTTCGCCTAGTTAGCCGCGAAATGTGGTTTCTTTACGTAAACGGTTTTATGAATATCCGTTGACTCCGGGTTCTGAATTCGGTGATTTTTAGCTTGATTTCACACTACGTTTCGAGCTCTACAATCCTGGCATTTCGGATTTTGATTTCAGAACTCGTGGCTAGTATGTCTCGATTCACCTATTTAGCCGCGAAATGTGGTTTCTTTACGTAAACGGTTTTATGAATATCCGTTGACTCCGAGTTCTGAATTCGGTGATTTTTAGCTTGATTTCACACTACTTTTCGAGCTCTACAATCCAGGCATTTCGGATTTTGATTTCAGAACTCGTGGCTAGTAGGTCTCGATTCACCTATTTAGCCGCGAAATGTGGTTTCTTTACGTAAACGGTTTTGTGAATATCCGTTGACTCCGAGTTCTGAATTCGGTGATTTTTTGCTTGATTACACACTACTTTTCGAGCTCTACTATCCTAGCGTTTCGGATTTTGATTTCAGAACTCGTGGCTAGTAGGTCTCGTTTCACCTAGTTAGCCGCGAAATGTGGTTTCTTTACGTAAACGGTTTTATGAATATCCGTTGACTCCGAGTTCTGAATTCGGTGATTTTTAGCTTGATTTCACACTACTTTTCGAGCTCTACAATCTTGGGTTTTCGGTTTTCGATTTCAGAACTCGTGGCTAGTAGGTCTCGTTTCATCTAGTTAGCCGCGAAATGTGGTTTCTTTACGTAAACAGTTTTATGAATATCCGTTGACTCCGAGTTCTGAATTCAGTGATTTATAGCTTGATTTCACACTACTTTTCGAGATGTACTATCCTGGTGTTTCGAATTTTGATTTCAGAACTCGTGGCTAGTAGGTCTCGTTTCACCTAGTTAGCCGCGAAATGTGGTTTCTTTACGTAAATGGTTTTATGAATATCCGTTGACTCCGAGTTCTGAATTCGGTGATTTTTAGCTTGATTTCACACTACTTTTCGAGCTCTACAATCTCGGAATTTCGGATTTTGATTTTAGAACTCGTGGCTAGTAGGTCTCGTTTCATCTTGTTAGCCGCGAAATGTGGTTTCTTTACGAAAACAGTTTTATGAATATCCGTTGACTCCGAGTTCTGAATTCGGTGATTTTTAGCTTGATTTCACACTACTTTTCGAGCTCTACAATCCTGGTGTTTCGGATTTTGATTTCAGAACTCGTGGCTAGTTGGTCTCGTTTCACCTAGTTAGCCGCGAAATGTGGTTTCTTTACGTAAACGGTTTTATGAATATCCGTAGACTCCGACTTCTGAATTCGGTGATTTTTGGCTTGATTTCACACTACTTTTCGAGCTCTATAATCCTGGCATTTCGGATTTTGATTTCAGAACTCGTGGCTAGTTGGTCTCGTTTCACCTAGTTAGCCGCGAAATGTGGTTTCTTTACGTAAACGGTTTTATGAATATCCGTTGACTCCGAGTTCTGAATTCGGTGATTTTTGGCTTGATTTCACACTACTTTTCGAGCTCTACAATCCTGGTATTTCGGATTTTGATTTCAGAACTCGTGGCTAGTAGGTTTCGTTTCACCTAGTTAGCCGCGAAATGTGGTTTCTTTACGTAAACGGTTTTATGAATATCCGTTGACTCCGAGTTCTGAATTCGGTGATTTTTAGCTTGATTTCACACTACTTTTCGAGCTCTACAATCCTGGTGTTTCGGATTTTGATTTCAGAACTCGTGGCTAGTAGGTCTCGATTAACCTATTTAGCCGCGAAATGTGGTTTCTTTACGTAAACGGTTTTGTGAATATCCGTTGACTCCGAGTTCTGAATTCGGTGATTTTTTGCTTGATTACACACTACTTTTCGAGCTCTACTATCCTAGCTTTTCGGATTTTGATTTCAGAACTCGTGGCTAGTAGGTCTCGTTTCACCTAGTTAGCCGCGAAATGTGGTTTCTTTACGTAAACGGTTTTATGAATATCCGTTGACTCCGACTTCTGAATTCTGTGATTTTTAGCTTGATTTCACACTACTTTTCGAGCTCTATAATCCTGGGATTTCGGATTTTGATTTCAGAACTCGTGGCTAGTTGGTCTCGTTTCACCTAGTTAGCCGCGAAATGTGGTTTCTTTACGTAAACGGTTTTGTGAATATCCGTTGACTCCGAGTTCTGAATTCGGTGATTTTTAGCTTGATTTCACACTACTTTTCGAGCTCTACAATCCTGGCATTTCGGATTTTGATTTCAGAACTCGTGGCTAGTAGGTCTCGATTCACCTATTTAGCCGCGAAATGTGGTTTCTTTACGTAAACGGTTTTGTGAATATCCGTTGACTCCGAGTTCTGAATTCGGTGATTTTTAGCTTGATTTCAGACTACTTTTCGAGCTCTACAATCCTGGCATTTCGGATTTTGATTTCAGAACTCGTGGCTAGTAGGTCTCGATTCACCTATTTAGCCGCGAAATGTGGTTTCTTTACGTAAACGGTTTTATGAATATCCGTTGACTCCGAGTTCTGAATTCGGTGATTTATAGCTTGATTTCACACTACTTTTCGAGATGTACAATCCTGGTGTTTCGAATTTTGATTTCAGAACTCGTGGCTAGTAGGTCTCGTTTCACCTAGTTAGCCGCGAAATATGGTTTCTTTACGTAAACGGTTTTATGAATATCCGTTGACTTCGAGTTCTGAATTCGGTGATTTTTAGCTTGATTTCACACTACTTTTCGAGCTCTACAATCCTGGCATTTCAGATTTTGATTTCAGAAGTCGTGGCTAGTAGGTCTCGATTAACCTATTTAGCCGCGAAACGTGGTTTCTTTACGTAAACAGTTTTATGAATATCCGTTGACTCTGAGTTCTGAATTCGGTGATTTTTAGCATGATTTCACACTACTTTTCGAGCTCTACAATCCTGGTGTTTCGGATTTTGATTTCAGAACTCGTGGCTAGTAGGTCTCGTTTCGCCTAGTTAGCCGCGAAATGTGGTTTCTTTACGTAAACGGTTTTATGAATATCCGTTGACTCCGGGTTCTGAATTCGGTGATTTTTAGCTTGATTTCACACTACTTTTCGAGCTCTACAATCCTGGAATTTCGGATTTTGATTTCAGAACTCGTGGCTAGTATGTCTCGATTCACCTATTTAGCCGCGAAATGTGGTTTCTTTACGTAAACGGTTTTATGAATATCCGTTGACTCCGAGTTCTGAATTCGGTGATTTTTAGCTTGATTTCACACTACTTTTCGAGCTCTACAATCCAGGCATTTCGGATTTTGATTTCAGAACTCGTGGCTAGTAGGTCTCGATTCACCTATTTAGCCGCGAAATGTGGTTTCTTTACGTAAACGGTTTTGTGAATATCCGTTGACTCCGAGTTCTGAATTCGGTGATTTTTTGCTTGATTACACACTACTTTTCGAGCTCTACTATCCTAGCGTTTCGGATTTTGATTTCAGAACTCGTGGCTAGTAGGTCTCGTTTCACCTAGTTAGCCGCGAAATGTGGTTTCTTTACGTAAACGGTTTTATGAATATCCGTTGACTCCGAGTTCTGAATTCGGTGATTTTTAGCTTGATTTCACACTACTTTTCGAGCTCTACAATCTTGGGTTTTCGGTTTTCGATTTCAGAACTCGTGGATAGTAGGTCTCGTTTCATCTAGTTAGCCGCGAAATGTGGTTTCTTTACGTAAACAGTTTTATGAATATCCGTTGACTCCGAGTTCTGAATTCAGTGATTTATAGCTTGATTTCACACTACTTTTCGAGATGTACTATCCTGGTGTTTCGAATTTTGATTTCAGAACTCGTGGCTAGTAGGTCTCGTTTCACCTAGTTAGCCGCGAAATGTGGTTTCTTTACGTAAATGGTTTTATGAATATCCGTTGACTCCGAGTTCTGAATTCGGTGATTTTTAGCTTGATTTCACACTACTTTTCGAGCTCTACAATCTCGGAATTTCGGATTTTGATTTTAGAACTCGTGGCTAGTAGGTCTCGTTTCATCTTGTTAGCCGCGAAATGTGGTTTCTTTACGAAAACAGTTTTATGAATATCCGTTGACTCCGAGTTCTGAATTCGGTGATTTTTAGCTTGATTTCACACTACTTTTCGAGCTCTACAATCCTGGTGTTTCGGATTTTGATTTCAGAACTCGTGGCTAGTAGGTCTCGTTTCACCTAGTTAGGCGCGAAATATTGTCTCTTTACGTAAACGGTTTTATGAATATCCGTTGACTCCGAGTTCTGAATTCGGTGATTTTTAGCTTGATTTCACACTACTTTTCGAGCTCTACAATCCTGGTGTTTCGGATTTTGATTTCAGAACTCGTGGCTACTAGGTCTCGTTTCACCTAGTTAGGCGCGAAATATGGTCTCTTTACGTAAACGGTTTTATGAATATCCGTTGACTCCGAGTTCTGAATTCTGTGATTTTTAGCTTGATTTCACACTACCTTTCGAGCTCTATAATCCTGGCATTTCGGATTTTGATTTCAGAACTCGTGGCTAGTTGGTCTCGTTTCACCTAGTTAGCCGCGAAATGTGGTTTCTTTACGTAAACGGTTTTATGAATATCCGTTGACTCCGATTTCTGAATTCGGTGATTTTTAGCTTGATTTCACACTACCTTTCGAGCTCTACAATCTTGGGTTTTCGGTTTTTGATTTCAGAACTCGTGGCTAGTAGGTCTCGTTTCATCTAGTTAGCCGCGAAATGTGGTTTCTTTACGAAAACAGTTTTATGAATATCCGTTGACTCCGAGTTCTGAATTCGGTGATTTTTAGCTTGATTTCACACTACTTTTCGAGCTCTACAATCCTGGTGTTTCGGATTTTGATTTCAGAACTCGTGGCTAGTAGGTTTCGTTTCACCTAGTTAGCCGCGAAATGTGGTTTCTTTACGTAAACGGTTTTATGAATATCCGTTGACTCCGAGTTCTGAATTCGGTGATTTTTAGCTTGATTTCACACTACTTTTCGAGCTCTACAATCCTGGTGTTTCGGATTTTGATTTCAGAACTCGTGGCTAGTACGTCTCGATTCACCTATTTAGCCGCGAAATGTGGTTTCTTTACGTAAACGGTTTTGTGAATATCCGTTGACTCCGAGTTCTGAATTCGGTGATTTTTTGCTTGATTACACACTACTTTTCGAGCTTTACTATCCTAGCATTTCGGATTTTGATTTCAGAACTCGTGGCTAGTAGGTCTCGTTTCACCTAGTTAGCCGCGAAATGTGGTTTCTTTACGTAAACGGTTTTATGAATATCCGTTGACTCCGACTTCTGAATTCTGTGATTTTTAGCTTGATTTCACACTACTTTTCGAGCTCTATAATCCTGGCATTTCGGATTTTGATTTCAGAACTCGTGGCTAGTTGGTCTCGTTTCACCTAGTTAGCCGCGAAATGTGGTTTCTTTACGTAAACGGTTTTATGAATATCCGTTGACTCCGAGTTCTGAATTCGGTGATTTTTCGCTTGATTTCACACTACTTTTCGAGCTCTACAATCCAGGCATTTCGGATTTTGATTTCAGAACTCGTGGCTAGTAGGTCTCGATTCACCTATTTAGCCGCGAAATGTGGTTTCTTTACGTAAACGGTTTTGTGAATATCCGTTGACTCCGAGTTCTCAATTCGGTGATTTTTTGCTTGATTACACACTACTTTTCGAGCTCTACTATCCTAGCATTTCGGATTTTGATTTCAGAACTCGTGGCTAGTAGGTCTCGTTTCACCTAGTTAGCCGCGAAATGTGGTTTCTTTACGTAAACAGTTTTGTGAATATCGTTGACTCCGAGTTCTGAATTCGGTGATTTTTTGCTTGATTACACACTACTTTTCGAGCTCTACAATCCTGGCGTTTCGGATTTTGATTTCAGAACTCGTGGCTAGTCGGTCTCGTTTCCCCTAGTTAGCCGCGAAATGTGGTTTCTTTACGTAAACGGTTCTATGAATATCCGTTGACTCCGAGTTCTGATTTCGGTGATTTTTAGCTTGATTTCACACTACTTTCGAGCTCTACAATCTTGGAATTTCGGATTTTGATTTCAGAACTCGTGGCTAGTAGGTCTCGTTTCACCTAGTTAGCCGCGAAATGTGGTTTCTTTACGTAAACGGTTTTGTGAATATCCGTTGACTCCGAGTTCTGAATTCGGTGATTTTTTGCTTGATTACACACTACTTTTCAAGCTCTACAATCCTAGAGTTTCGGATTTTGATTTCAGAACTCGTGGCTAGTAGGTCTCGTTTCACCTAGTTAGCCGCGAAATGTGTTTTCTTTACGTAAACGGTTTTATGAATATCCTTTGACTCCGAGTTCTGAATTCGGTGATCTTTAGCTTGATTTCACACTACTTTTCGAGCTCTACAATCCTGGCATTTCGGATTTTGATTTTAGAACTCGTGGCTAGTAGGTCTCGATTCACCTATTTAGCCGCGAAATGTGGTTTCTTTACGTAAACGGTTTTATGAATATCTGTTGACTCCGAGTTCTGAATTCGGTGATTTTTATCTTGATTTCACACTACTTTTCGAGCTCTACAATCCTGGAATTTCGGATTTGGATTTCAGAACTCGTGGCTAGTAGGTCTCGATTCACCTATTTAGCCGCGAAATGTGGTTTCTTTACGTAAACGGTTTTATGAATATCTGTTGACTCCGAGTTCTGAATTCGGTGATTTTTAGCTTGATTTCACACTACTTTTCGAGCTCTACAATCCTGGCGTTTCGGATTATGATTTTAGAACTCGTGGCTAGTAGGTCTCGTTTCACCTAGTTAGCCGGGAAATGTGGTTTCTTTACGTAAACGGTTTTATGAATATCCCTTGACTCCGAGTTCTGAATTCGGTGATTTTTAGCTTGATTTCACACTACTTTTCGAGCTCTACGAACCTGGCGTTTCGGATTTTGATTTCAGAACTTGTGGCTAGTTGGTCTCATTTCACCTAGTTAGCCGCGAAATGTGGTTTCTTTACGTAAACGGTTTTATGAATATCCGTTGACTCCGAGTTCTGAATTCGGTGATATTTAGATTGATTTCACACTACTTTTCGAGCTCTAAAATCCTGGATTTCCGGATTTTGGTATCAGAACTCGTGGCTAATAGGTCTCGATTCACCTATTTAGCCGCGAAATGTGGTTTCTTTACGTAAACGGTTTTGTGAATATCGTTGACTCCGAGTTCTGAATTCGGTGATTTTTTGCTTGATTACACAATAATTTTCGAGCTCTAGAATCCTAGCGTTTCGGATTTTGATTTCAGAACTCGTGGCTAGTAGGTCTCGTTTCACCTAGTTAGCCGCGAAATGTGGTTTCTTTACGTAAACAGTTTTGTGAATATCGTTGACTCCGAGTTCTGAATTCGGTGATTTTTTGCTTGATTACACACTACTTTTCGAGCTCTACAATCCTGGCGTTTCGGATTTTGATTTCAGAACTCGTGGCTAGTCGGTCTCGTTTCCCCTAGTTAGCCGCGAAATGTGGTTTCTTTACGTAAACGGTTCTATGAATATCCGTTGACTCCGAGTTCTGATTTCGGTGATTTTTAGCTTGATTTCACACTACTTTCGAGCTCTACAATCTTGGAATTTCGGATTTTGATTTCAGAACTCGTGGCTAGTAGGTCTCGTTTCACCTAGTTAGCCGCGAAATGTGGTTTCTTTACGTAAACGGTTTTGTGAATATCCGTTGACTCCGAGTTCTGAATTCGGTGATTTTTTGCTTGATTACACACTACTTTTCAAGCTCTACAATCCTAGAGTTTCGGATTTTGATTTCAGAACTCGTGGCTAGTAGGTCTCGTTTCACCTAGTTAGCCGCGAAATGTGTTTTCTTTACGTAAACGGTTTTATGAATATCCTTTGACTCCGAGTTCTGAATTCGGTGATCTTTAGCTTGATTTCACACTACTTTTCGAGCTCTACAATCCTGGCATTTCGGATTTTGATTTTAGAACTCGTGGCTAGTAGGTCTCGATTCACCTATTTAGCCGCGAAATGTGGTTTCTTTACGTAAACGGTTTTATGAATATCTGTTGACTCCGAGTTCTGAATTCGGTGATTTTTATCTTGATTTCACACTACTTTTCGAGCTCTACAATCCTGGAATTTCGGATTTGGATTTCAGAACTCGTGGCTAGTAGGTCTCGATTCACCTATTTAGCCGCGAAATGTGGTTTCTTTACGTAAACGGTTTTATGAATATCTGTTGACTCCGAGTTCTGAATTCGGTGATTTTTAGCTTGATTTCACACTACTTTTCGAGCTCTACAATCCTGTTGTTTCGGATTTTGATTTCAGAACTCGTGGCTAGTTGGTCTCGTTTCACCTAGTTAGCCGCGAAATGTGGTTTCTTTACGTAAACAGTTTTATTTATATCCGTTGACTCCGAGTTCTGAATTCGGTGATTTTTAGCTTGATTTCACACTACTTTTCGAGCTCTACAATCCTGGCGTTTCGGATTTTGATTTCAGAACTCGTGGCTAGTAGGTCTCGTTTCACCTAGTTAGCCGCGAAATGTAGTTTCTTTACGTAAACGGTTTTATGAATATCCCTTGACTCCGAGTTCTGAATTCGGTGATTTTTAACTTGATTTCACACTACTTTTCGAGCTCTACGATCCTGGTGTTTCGGATTTTGATTTCAGAACTTGTGGCTAGTTGGTCTCGTTTCACCTAGTTAGCCGCGAAATGTGGTTTCTTTACGTAAACGGTTTTATGAATATCGTTGACTCCGAGTTCTGAATTCGGTGATTTTTTGCTTGATTACACACTACTTTTCGAGCTCTACAATCCTAGCGTTTCGGATTTTGATTTCAGAACTCGTGGCTAGTAGGTCTCGTTTCACCTAGTTAGCCGCGAAATGTGGTTTCTTTACTTAAACGGTTTTATTAATATCCGTTGACACCGAGTTCTGAATTCGGTGATTTTAAGCTTGATTTCACACTACTTTTTGAGCTCTACAATCCTGGGTTTTCGGATTTTGATTTCAGAACTCGTGGCTAGTTGGTCTCGTTTCACCAAGTTAGCCGCGAAATGTGGTTTCTTTACGTAAACGGTTTTATGAATATCCGTTGACTCCGAGTTCTGAATTCGGTGATTTTTAGCTTGATTTCACACTACTTTTTGAGCTCTACGATCCTGGCGTTTCGGATTTTGATTTATGAACTCGTGGCTAGTTGGTCTCGTTTCAACTAGTTAGCCGCAAAATGTGGTTTCTTTACGTAAACAGTTTTATGAATATCCGTTGACTCCGAGTTCTGAATTCGGTGATTTTTAGCTTGATTTCACACTAATTTTCGAGCTCTACAATCCTGGCGTTTCGGATTTTGATTTTAGAACTCGTGGCTAGTAGGTCTCGTTCCACCTAGTTAGCCGCGAAATGTGGTTTCTTTACGTAAACTGTTTTATGAATATCCCTTGACTCCGAGTTCTGAATTCGGTGATTTTTAGCTTGATTTCACACTACTTTTCGAGCTCTACGATCCTGGTGTTTCGGATTTTGATTTCAGAACTTGTGGCTAGTTGGTCTCGTTTCACCTAGTTAGCCGCGAAATGTGGTTTCTTTACGTAAACGGTTTTATGAATATCCGTTGACTCCGAGTTTTGAATTCGGTGATTTTTAGCTTGATTTCACACTACTTTTCGAGCTCTACAATCCTGGATTTCCGGATTTTGGTTTCAGAACTCGTGGCAATAGGTCTCGATTCATCTATTTAGCCGCGAAATGTGGTTTCTTTACGTAAACGGTTTTGTGAATATCGTTGACTCCGAGTTCTGAATTCGGTGATTTTTTGCTTGATTACACACTAATTTTCGAGCTCCACAATCCTAGCGTTTCTGATTTTGATTTCAGAACTCGTGGCTAGTAGGTCTCGTTTCACCTAGTTAGCCGCGAAATGTGGTTTCTTTACGTAAACGGTTTTGTGAATATCGTTGACTCCGAGTTCTGAATTCGGTGATTTTTTGCTTGATTACACACTACTTTTCGAGCTCTACAATCCTGGCGTTTCGGATTTTGATTTCAGAACTCGTGGCTAGTCGGTCTCGTTTCACCTAGTTAGCCGCGAAATGTGGTTTCTTTACGTAAACGGTTCTATGAATATCCGTTGACTCCGAGTTCTGATTTCGGTGATTTTTAGCTTGATTTCACACTACTTTCGAGCTATACAATCCTGGAATTTCGGATTTTGATTTCAGAACTCGTGGCTAGTAGGTCTCGTTTCAGCTAGTTAGCCGCGAAATGTGGTTTCTTTACGTAAACGGTTTTATGAATATCCCTTGACTCCGAGTTCTGAATTCGGTGATTTTTAGCTTGATTTCACACTACTTTTCGAGCTCTACGATCCTGGCGTTTCGGATTTTGATTTCAGAACTTGTGGCTAGTTGGTCTCGTTTCACCTAGTTAGCCGCGAAATGTGGTTTCTTTACGTAAACGGTTTTATGAATATCCCTTGACTCCGAGTTCTGAATTCGGTGATTTTTAGCTTGATTTCACACTACTTTTCGAGCTCTACGATCCTGGCGTTTCGGATTTTTATTTCAGAACTCGTGGCTAGTAGGTCTCGTTTCACCTAGTTAGCCGCGAAATGTGGTTTCTTTACTTAAACGGTTTTATTAATATCCGTTGACACCGAGTTCTGAATTCGGTGATTTTTAGCTTGATTTCACACTACTTTTTGAGCTCTACAATCCTGGGTTTTCGGATTTTGATTTCAGAACTCGTGGCTAGTTGGTCTCGTTTCACCAAGTTAGCCGCGAAATGTGGTTTCTTTACGTAAACGGTTTTATGAATATCCGTTGACTCCGAGTTCTGAATTCGGTGATTTTTAGCTTGATTTCACACTACTTTTTGAGCTCTACGATCCTGGCATTTCGGATTTTGATTTCTGAACTCGTGGCTAGTTGGTCTCGTTTCAACTAGTTAGCCGCGAAATGTGGTTTCTTTACGTAAACAGTTTTATGAATATCCGTTGACTCCGAGTTCTGAATTCGTTGATTTTTAGCTTGATTTCACACTACTTTTCGAGCTCGACAATCCTGGCGTTTCGGATTTTGATTTTAGAACTCGTGGCCAGTAGGTCTCGTTTCACCTAGTTAGCCGCGAAATGTGGTTTCTTTACGTAAACGGTTTTATGAATATCCCTTGACTCCGAGTTCTAAATTCGGTGATTTTTAGCTTGATTTCACACTACTTTTCGAGCTCTACGAACCTGGCATTTCGGATTTTGATTTCAGAACTGGTGGCTAGTTGGTCTCGTTTCACCTAGTTAGCCGCGAAATGTGGTTTCTTTACGTAAACGGTTTTATGAATATCCGTTGACTCCGAGTTCTGAATTCGGTGATTTTTAGCTTGATTTCACACTACTTTTCGAGCTCTACAATCCTGGATTTCCGGATTTTGGTTTCAGAACTCGTGGCTAATAGGACTCGATTCACCTATTTAGCCGCGAAATGTGGTTTCTTTACGTAAACGGTTTTGTGAATATCGTTGACTCCGAGTTCTGAATTCGGTGATTTTTTGCTTTATTACACACTAATTTTCGAGCTCTACAATCCTAGCGTTTCGGATTTTGATTTCAGAACTCGTGGCTAGTAGGTCTCGTTTCACCTAGTTAGCCGCGAAATGTGGTTTCTTTACGTAAACGGTTTTGTGAATATCGTTGACTCCGAGTTCTGAATTCGGTGATTTTTTGCTTGATTACACACTACTTTTCGAGCTCTACAATCCTGGCGTTTTGGATTTTGATTTCAGAACTCGTGGCTAGTCGGTCTCGTTTCACCTAGTTAGCCGCGAAATGTGGTTTCTTTACGTAAACGGTTCTATGAATATCCGTTGACTCCGAGTTCTGATTTCGGTGATTTTTAGCTTGATTTCACACTACTTTCGAGCTCTACAATTCTGGAATTTCGGATTTTGATTTCAGAACTCGTGGCTAGTAGGTCTCGTTTCACCTAGTTAGCCGCGAAATGTGGTTTCTTTACGTAAACGGTTTTGTGAATATCCGTTGACTCCGAGTTCTGAATTCGGTGATTTTTTGTTTGATTACACACTACTTTTCAAGCTCTACAATCCTAGAGTTTCGGATTTTGATTTCAGAAATCGTGGCTAGTAGGTCTCGTTTCACCTAGTTAGCCGCGAAATGTGTTTTCTTTACGTAAACGGTTTTATGAATATCCTTTGACTCCGAGTTCTGAATTCGGTGATCTTTAGCTTGATTTCACACTACTTTTCGAGCTCTACAATCCTGGCATTTCGGATTTTGATTTTAGAACTCGTGGCTAGTAGGTCTCGATTCACCTATTTAGCCGCGAAATGTGGTTTCTTTACGTAAACGGTTTTATGAATATCTGTTGACTCCGAGTTCTGAATTCGGTGATTTTTAGCTTGATTTCACAATACTTTTCGAGCTCTACAATCCTGTTTTTTCGGATTTTGATTTCAGAACTCGTGGCTAGTTGGTCTCGTTTCACCTATTTAGCCGCGAAATGTGGTTTCTTTACGTAAACGGTTTTATGAATATCCGTTGACTCCGAGTTCTGAATTCGGTGATTTTTAGCATGATTTCACACTACTTTTCGAGCTCTACAATCCTGTGTTTTCGGATTTTGATTTCAGAACTCGTGGCTAGTTGGTCTCGTTTCACCTAGTTAGCCGCGAAATGTGGTTTCTTTACGTAAACGGTTTTATGAATATCCGTTTACTCCGAGTTCTGAATTCGGTGATCTTTAGCTTGATTTCGCACTACTTTTCGAGCTCTACAATCCTGGCATTTCGGATTTTGATTTTAGAACTCGTGGCTAGTAGGTCTCGATTCACCTATTTAGCCGCGAAATGTGGTTTCTTTAAGTAAACGGTTTTATGAATATCTGTTGACTCCGAGTTCTGAATTCGGTGATTTTTAGCTTGATTTCACACTACTTTTCGAGCTCTACAATCCTGGAATTTCGGATTTGGATTTCAGAACTCGTAGCTAGTAGGTCTCGATTCACCTATTTAGCCGCGAAATGTGGTTTCTTTACGTAAACGGTTTTATGAATATCTGTTGACTCCGAGTTCTGAATTCGGTGATTTTTAGCTTGATTTCACACTACTTTTCGAGCTCTACAATCCTGTTGTTTCGGATTTTGATTTCAGAACTCGTGGCTAGTTGGTCTCGTTTCACCTAGTTAGCCGCGAAATGTGGTTTCTTTACGTAAACAGTTTTATTTATATCCGTTGACTCCGAGTTCTGAATTCGGTGATTTTTAGCTTGATTTCACACTACTTTTCGAGCTCTACAATCCTGGCGTTTCGGATTTTGATTTCAGAACTCGTGGCTAGTAGGTCTCGTTTCACCTAGTTAGCCGCGAAATGTGGTTTCTTTACGTAAACGGTTTTATGAATATCCCTTGACTCCGAGTTCTGAATTCGGTGATTTTTAGCTTGATTTCACACTACTTTTCGAGCTCTACGATCCTGGTGTTTCGGATTTTGATTTCAGAACTTGTGGCTAGTTGGTCTCGTTTCACATAGTTAGCCGCGAAATGTGGTTTCTTTACGTAAATGGTTTTATGAATATCGTTGACTCCGAGTTCTGAATTCGGTGATTTTTTGCTTGATTACACACTACTTTTCGAGCTCTACAATCCTAGCGTTTCGGATTTTGATTTCAGAACTCGTGGCTAGATGGTCTCGTTTCACCTAGTTAGCCGCGAAATGTAGTTTCTTTACTTAAACGGTTTTATTAATATCCGTTGACACCGAGTTCTGAATTCGGTGATTTTAAGCTTGATTTCACACTACTTTTTGAGCTCTACAATCCTGGGTTTTCGGATTTTGATTTCAGAACTCGTGGCTAGTTGGTCTCGTTTCACCAAGTTAGCCGTGAAATGTGGTTTCTTTACGTAAACGGTTTTATGAATATCCGTTGACTCCGAGTTCTGAATTCGGTGATCTTTAGCTTGATTTCACACTACTTTTCGAGCTCTACAATCCTGGCATTTCGGATTTTGATTTTAGAACTCGGGGCTAGTAGGTCTCGATTCACCTATTTAGCCGCGAAATGTGGTTTCTTTACGTAAACGGTTTTATGAATATCTGTTGACTCCGAGTTCTGAATTCGGTGATTTTTATCTTGATTTCACACTACTTTTCGAGCTCTACAATCCTGTTGTTTCGGATTTTGATTTCAGAACTCGTGGCTAGTTGGTCTCGTTTCACCTATTTAGCCGCGAAATGTGGTTTCTTTACGTAAACGGTTTTATGAATATCCGTTGAATCCGAGTTCTGAATTCGGTGATTTTTAGCATGATTTCACACTACTTTTCGAGCTCTACAATCCTGTGTTTTCGGATTTTGATTTCAGAACTCGTGGCTAGTTGGTCTCGTTTCACCTAGTTAGCCGCGAAATGTGGTTTCTTTACGTAAACGGTTTTATGAATATCCGTTTACTCCGAGTTCTGAATTCGGTGATCTTTAGCTTGATTTCACACTACTTTTCGAGCTCTACAATCCTGGCATTTCGGATTTTGATTTTAGAACTCGTGGCTAGTAGGTCTCGATTCACCTATTTAGCCGCGAAATGTGGTTTCTTTACGTAAACGGTTTTATGAATATCTGTTGACTCCGAGTTCTGAATTCGGTGATTTTTAGCTTGATTTCACACTACTTTTCGAGCTCTACAATCCTGGTATTTCGGATTTGGATTTCAGAACTCGTGGCTAGTAGGTCTCGATTCACCTATTTAGCCGCGAAATGTGGTTTCTTTACGTAAACGGTTTTATGAATATCCATTGACTCCGAGTTCTGAATTCGGTGATTTTTAGCTTGATTTCACACTACTTTTCGAGCTCTACAATCCTGTGTTTTCGGATTTTGATTTCAGAAGTCGTGGCTAGTCGGTCTCGTTTCACCTAGTTAGCCGCGAAATGTGGTTTCTTTACGTAAACGGTTTTATGAATATCCGTTGACTCCGAGTTCTGAATTCGGTGATTTTTAGCTTGATTTCACACTACTTTTCGAGCTCTACGATCCTGGCGTTTCGGATTTTGATTTCAGAAATCGTGGCTAGTAGGTCTCGTTTCACCTAGTTAGCCGCGAAATGTGGTTTCTTTACGTAAACGGTTTTATGAATATCCGTTGACTCCGAGTTCTGAATTCGGTGATTTTTAGCATGATTTCACACTACTTTTCGAGCTCTACAATCCTGTGTTTTCGGATTTTGATTTCAGAACTCGTGGCTAGTTGGTCTCGTTTCACCTAGTTAGCCGCGAAATGTGGTTTCTTTACGTAAATGGTTTTATGAATATCCTTTGACTACGAGTTCTGAATTCGGTGATTTTTAGCTTGATTTCACACTACTTTTCGAGCTCTACAATCCTGGAATTTCGGATTTGGATTTCAGAACTCGTGGCTAGTAGGTCTCGATTCACCTATTTAGCCGCGAAATGTGGTTTCTTTACGTAAACGGTTTTATGAATATCTGCTGACTCCGAGTTCTGAATTCGGTGATTTTTAGCTTGATTTCACACTTCTTTTCGAGCTCTACAATCCTGTTGTTTCGGATTTTGATTTCAGAACTCGTGGCTAGTTGGTCTCGTTTCACCTAGTTAGCCGCTAAATGTGGTTTCTTTACGTAAACAGTTTTATTTATATCCGTTGACTCCGAGTTCTAAATTCGGTGATTTTTAGCTTGATTTCACACTACTTTTCGAGCTCTACAATCCTGGAGTTTCGGATTTTCATTTCAGAACTCATGGCTAGTAGGTCTCGTTTCACCTAGTTAGCCGCGAAATGTGGTTTCTTTACGTAAACGGTTTTATGAATATCCCTTGACTCCGAGTTCTAAATTCGGTGATTTTTAGCTTGATTTCACACTACTTTTCGAGCTCTACAATCCTGGGGTTTCGGATTTTGATTTCAGAACTCATGGCTAGTAGGTCTCGTTTCACCTAGTTAGCCGCGAAATGTGGTTTCTTTACGTAAACGGTTTTATGAATATCCCTTGACTCCGAGTTCTGAATTCGGTGATTTTTAGCTTGATTTCACACTACTTTTCGAGCTCTACGATCCTGGTGTTTCGGATTTTGATTTCAGAACTTGTGGCTAGTTGGTCTCGTTTCACCTAGTTAGCCGCGAAATGTGGTTTCTTTACGTAAACGGTTTTATGAATATCGTTGACTCCGAGTTCTGAATTCGGTGATTTTTTGCTTGATTACACACTACTTTTCGAGCTCTACAATCCTAGCGTTTCGGATTTTGATTTCAGAACTCGTGGCTAGTAGGTCTCGTTTCACCTAGTTAGCCGCGAAATGTGGTTTCTTTACTTAAACGGTTTTATTAATATCCGTTGACACCGAGTTCTGAATTCGGTGATTTTAAGCTTGATTTCACACTACTTTTTGAGCTCTACAATCCTGGGTTTTCGGATTTTGATTTCAGAACTCGTGGCTAGTTGGTCTCGTTTCACCAAGTTAGCCGCGAAATGTGGTTTCTTTACGTAAACGGTTTTATGAATATCCGTTGACTCCGAGTTCTGAATTCGGTGATCTTTAGCTTGATTTCACACTACTTTTCGAGCTCTACAATCCTGGCATTTCGGATTTTGATTTTAGAACTCGTGGCTAGTTGGTCTCGATTCACCTATTTAGCCGCGAAATGTGGTTTCTTTACGTAAACGGTTTTATGAATATCTGTTGACTCCGAGTTCTGAATTCGGTGATTTTTATCTTGATTTCACACTACTTTTCGAGCTCTACAATCCTGTTGTTTCGGATTTTGATTTCAGAACTCGTGGCTAGTTGGTCTCGTTTCAACTATTTAGCCGCGAAATGTGGTTTATTTACGTAAACGGTTTTATGAATATCCGTTGACTCCGAGTTCTGAATTCGGTGATTTTTAGCATGATTTCACACTACTTTTCGAGCTCTACAATCCTGTGTTTTCGGATTTTGATTTCAGAACTCGTGGCTAGTTGGTCTCGTTTCACCTAGTTAGCCGCGAAATGTGGTTTCTTTACGTAAACGGTTTTATGAATATCCGTTTACTCCGAGTTCTGAATTCGGTGATCTTTAGCTTGATTTCACACTACTTTTCGAGCTCTACAATCCTGGCATTTCGGATTTGGATTTTAGAACTCGTGGCTAGTAGGTCTCGATTCACCTATTTAGCCGCGAAATGTGGTTTCTTTACGTAAACGGTTTTATGAATATCTGTTGACTCCGAGTTCTGAATTCGGTGATTTTTAGCTTGATTTCACACTACTTTTCGAGCTCTACAATCCTGGAATTTCGGATTTGGATTTCAGAACTCGTGGCTAGTAGGTCTCGATTCACCTATTTAGCCGTGAAATGTGGTTTCTTTACGTAAACGGTTTTATGAATATCCGTTGACTCCGAGTTCTGAAATCGGTGATTTTTAGCATGATTTCACACTACTTTTCGAGCTCTACAATCCTGTGTTTTCGGATTTTGATTTCAGAACTCGTGGCTAGTTGGTCTCGTTTCACCTAGTTAGCCGCGAAATGTGGTTTCTTTACGTAAACGGTTTTATGAATATCCGTTTACTCCGAGTTCTGAATTCGGTGATTTTTAGCTTGATTTCACACTACTTTTCGAGCTCTACAATCCTGTTTTTTCGGATTTTGATTTCAGAAGTCGTGGCTAGTCGGTCTCGTTTCACCTAGTTAGCCCCGAAATGTGGTTTCTTTACGTAAATGGTTTTATGAATATCCTTTGACTCCGAGTTCTGAATTCGGTGATTTTTAGCTTGATTTCACACTACTTTTCGAGCTCTACAATCCTGGAATTTCGGATTTGGATTTCAGAACTCGTGGCTAGTAGGTCTCGATTCACCTATTTAGCCGCGAAATGTGGTTTCTTTACGTAAACGGTTTTACGAATATCTGCTGACTCCGAGTTCTGAATTCGGTGATTTTTAGCTTGATTTCACACTACTTTTCGAGCTCTACAATCCTGTTGTTTCGGATTTTGATTTCAGAACTCGTGGCTAGTTGGTCTCGTTTCACCTAGTTAGCCGCTAAATGTGGTTTCTTTACGTAAACAGTTTTATTTATATCCGTTGACTCCGAGTTCTAAATTCGGTGATTTTTAGCTTGATTTCACACTACTTTTCGAGCTCTACAATCCTGGCGTTTCGGATTTTGATTTCAGAACTCATGGCTAGTAGGTCTCGTTTCACCTAGTTAGCCGCGAAATGTGGTTTCTTTACGTAAACGGTTTTATGAATATCCCTTGACTCCGAGTTCTAAATTCGGTGATTTTTAGCTTGATTTCACACTACTTTTCGAGCTCTACGATCCTGGCGTTTCGGATTTTGATTTCAGAACTTGTGGCTAGTCGGTCTCGTTTCACCTAGTTAGCCGCGAAATGTGGTTTCTTTACGTAAACGGTTTTGTGAATATCCGTTGACTCCGAGTTCTGAATTCGGTGATTTTTTGCTTGATTACACACTACTTTTCAAGCTCTACAATCCTAGAGTTTCGGATTTTGATTTCAAAACTCGTGGCTAGTAGGTCTCGTTTCACCTAGTTAGCCGCGAAATGCGGTTTCTTTACGTAAACGGTTTTATGAATATCATTTGACTCCGAGTTCTGAATTCGGTGATTTTTAGATTGATTTCACACTACTTTTCGAGCTCTACAATCCTGGCATTTCGGATTTTGATTTTAAAAATCGTGGCTAGTAGGTCTCGATTCACCTATTTAGCCGCGAAATGTGGTTTCTTTACGTAAACGGTTTTATGAATATCTGTTGACTCCGAGTTCTGAATTCGGTGATTTTTAGCTTGATTTCACACTACTTTTCGAGCTCTACAATCCTGTTGTTTCGTATTTTGATTTCAGAACTCGTGGCTAGTTGGTCTCGTTTCACCTAGTTAGCCGCGAAATGTGGTTTCTTTACGTAAACGGTTTTATGAATATCCGTTTACTCCGAGTTCTAAATTAGGTGATTTTTAGCTTGATTTCACACTACTTTTCGAGCTCTACAATCCTGGCGTTTCGGATTTTGATTTCAGAACTCGTGGCTAGTAGGTCTTGTTTCACCTAGTTAGCCGCGAAATGTGGTTTCTTTACGTAAACGGTTTTATGAATATCCCTTGACTCCGAGTTCTGCATTCGGTGATTTTTAGCTTGATTTCACACGAATTTTCGAGCTCTACGATCCTGGCATTTCGGATTTTGATTTCAGAACTCGTGGCTAGTTGGTCTCGTTTCACCTAGTTAGCTGCGAAATGTGGTTTCTTTACGTAAACAGTTTTATGAATATCCGTTGACTCCGAGTTCTGAATTCGGTGATTTTTAGCTTGATTTCACACTACTTTTCGAGCTCTACAATCCTGGCATTTCGGATTTTGATTTCAGAACTCGTGGCTATTAGGTCTCGTTTCACCTAGTTAGCCGCGAAATGTGGTTTCTTTACGTAAACGGTTTTATGAATATCCCTTGACTCCGAGTTCTGAATTCGGTGATTTTTAGCTCGATTTCACACTACTTTTCGAGCTCTACGATCCTGGCGTTTCGGATTTTGATTTCAGAACTCGTGGCTAGTTGGTCTCGTTTCACCTATTTGTCCGCGAAATGTGGTTTCTTTACGTAAACGGTTTTATGAATATCCGTTGACTCCGAGTTCTAAATTCGGTGATTTTTAGCTTGATTTCACACTACTTTTCGAGCTCTACGATCCTGGCATTTCGGATTTTGATTTCAGAAATCGTGGCTAGTAGGTCTCGTTTCACCTAGTTAGCCGCGAAATGTGGTTTCTTTACGTAAACGGTTTTATGAATATCCGTTGACTCCGAGTTCTGAATTCGGTGATTTTTAGCATGATTTCACACTACTTTTCGAGCTCTACAATCCTGTGTTTTCGGATTTTGATTTCAGAACTCGTGGCTAGTTGGTCTCGTTTCACCTAGTTAGCCGCGAAATGTGGTTTCTGTACGAAAACGGTTTTATGAATATCCGTTTACTCCGAGTTCTGAATTCGGTGATTTTTAGCTTGATTTCACACTACTTTTCGAGCTCTACAATCCTGTTTTTTCGGATTTTGATTTCAGAAGTCGTGGCTAGTCGGTCTCGTTTCACCTAGTTAGCCCCGAAATGTGGTTTCTTTACGTAAATGGTTTTATGAATATCCTTTGACTCCGAGTTCTGAATTCGGTGATTTTTAGCTTGATTTCACACTACTTTTCGAGCTCTACAATCCTGGAATTTCGGATTTGGATTTCAGAACTCGTGGCTAGTAGGTCTCGATTCACCTATTTAGCCGCGAAATGTGGTTTCTTTACGTAAACGGTTTTACGAATATCTGCTGACTCCGAGTTCTGAATTCGGTGATTTTTAGCTTGATTTCACACTACTTTTCGAGCTCTACAATCCTGTTTGTTTCGAATTTTGATTTCAGAACTCGTGGCTAGTTGGTCTCGTTTCACCTAGTTAGCCGCTAAATGTGGTTTCTTTACGTAAACAGTTTTATTTATATCCGTTGACTCCGAGTTCTAAATTCGGTGATTTTTAGCTTGATTTCACACTACTTTTCGAGCTCTACAATCCTGGCGTTTCGGATTTTGATTTCAGAACTCATGGCTAGTAGGTCTCGTTTCACCTAGTTAGCCGCGAAATGTGGTTTCTTTACGTAAACGGTTTTATGAATATCCCTTGACTCCGAGTTCTAAATTCGGTGATTTTTAGCTTGATTTCACACTACTTTTCGAGCTCTACGATCCTGGCGTTTCGGATTTTGATTTCAGAACTTGTGGCTAGTCGGTCTCGTTTCACCTAGTTAGCCGCGAAATGTGGTTTCTTTACGTAAACGGTTTTGTGAATATCCGTTGACTCCGAGTTCTGAATTCGGTGATTTTTTGCTTGATTACACACTACTTTTCAAGCTCTACAATCCTAGAGTTTCGGATTTTGATTTCAAAACTCGTGGCTAGTAGGTCTCGTTTCACCTAGTTAGCCGCGAAATGCGGTTTCTTTACGTAAACGGTTTTATGAATATCATTTGACTCCGAGTTCTGAATTCGGTGATTTTTAGATTGATTTCACACTACTTTTCGAGCTCTACAATCCTGGCATTTCGGATTTTGATTTTAAAAATCGTGGCTAGTAGGTCTCGATTCACCTATTTAGCCGCGAAATGTGGTTTCTTTACGTAAACGGTTTTATGAATATCTGTTGACTCCGAGTTCTGAATTCGGTGATTTTTAGCTTGATTTCACACTACTTTTCGAGCTCTACAATCCTGTTGTTTCGTATTTTGATTTCAGAACTCGTGGCTAGTTGGTCTCGTTTCACCTAGTTAGCCGCGAAATGTGGTTTCTTTACGTAAACGGTTTTATGAATATCCGTTTACTCCGAGTTCTAAATTCGGTGATTTTTAGCTTGATTTCACACTACTTTTCGAGCTCTACAATCCTGGCGTTTCGGATTTTGATTTCAGAACTCGTGGCTAGTAGGTCTTGTTTCACCTAGTTAGCCGCGAAATGTGGTTTCTTTACGTAAACGGTTTTATGAATATCCCTTGACTCCGAGTTCTGCATTCGGTGATTTTTAGCTTGATTTCACACGAATTTTCGAGCTCTACGATCCTGGCATTTCGGATTTTGATTTCAGAACTCGTGGCTAGTTGGTCTCGTTTCACCTAGTTAGCTGCGAAATGTGGTTTCTTTACGTAAACAGTTTTATGAATATCCGTTGACTCCGAGTTCTGAATTCGGTGATTTTTAGCTTGATTTCACACTACTTTTCGAGCTCTACAATCCTGGCATTTCGGATTTTGATTTCAGAACTCGTGGCTATTAGGTCTCGTTTCACCTAGTTAGCCGCGAAATGTGGTTTCTTTACGTAAACGGTTTTATGAATATCCCTTGACTCCGAGTTCTGAATTCGGTGATTTTTAGCTCGATTTCACACTACTTTTCGAGCTCTACGATCCTGGCGTTTCGGATTTTGATTTCAGAACTCGTGGCTAGTTGGTCTCGTTTCACCTATTTGTCCGCGAAATGTGGTTTCTTTACGTAAACGGTTTTATGAATATCCGTTGACTCCGAGTTCTAAATTCGGTGATTTTTAGCTTGATTTCACACTACTTTTCGAGCTCTACGATCCTGGCATTTCGGATTTTGATTTCAGAAATCGTGGCTAGTAGGTCTCGTTTCACCTAGTTAGCCGCGAAATGTGGTTTCTTTACGTAAACGGTTTTATGAATATCCGTTGACTCCGAGTTCTGAATTCGGTGATTTTTAGCATGATTTCACACTACTTTTCGAGCTCTACAATCCTGTGTTTTCGGATTTTGATTTCAGAACTCGTGGCTAGTTGGTCTCGTTTCACCTAGTTAGCCGCGAAATGTGGTTTCTGTACGAAAACGGTTTTATGAATATCCGTTGACTCCGAGTTCTGAATTAGGTGATTTTTAGCTTGATTTTACACTACTTTTCGAGCTCTACGATCCTGTCATTTCGGATTTTGATTTCAGAACTTGTGGCTAGTTGGTCTCGTTTCACCTAGTTAGCCGCGAAATGTGGTTTCTTTACGTAAATGGTTTTATGAATATCCTTTGACTCCGAGTTCTGAATTCGGTGATTTTTAGCTTGATTTCACACTACTTTTCGAGCTCTACAATCCTGGATTTCCGGATTTGGATTTCAGAACTCGTGTCTAGTAGGTCTCGATTCACCTATTTAGCCGCGAAATGTGGTTTCTTTACGTAAACGGTTTTATGAATATCTGTTGACTCCGAGTTCTGAATTCGGTGATTTTTAGCTTGATTTCACACTACTTTTCGAGCTCTACAATCCTGTTGTTTCGGATTTTGATTTCAGAATTCGTGGCTAGTTGGTCTCGTTTCACCTAGTTAGCCGCGAAATGTGGTTTCTTTACGTAAACAGTTTTATTTATATCCGTTGACTCCGAGTTCTAAATTCGGTGATTTTTAGCTTGATTTCACACTACTTTTCGAGCTATACAATCCTGGCGTTTCGGATTTTGATTTCAGAACTCGTGGCTAGTAGGTCTCGTTTCACCTATTTAGCCGCGAAATGTGGTTTCTTTACGTAAACGGTTTTATGAATATCCCTTGACTCCGAGTTCTAAATTCGGTGATTTTTAGCTTGATTTCACACTACTTTTCGAGCTCTACGATCCTGGCGTTTCGGATTTTGATTTCAGAACTTGTGGCTAGTTGGTCTCGTTTCACCTAGTTAGCCGCGAAATGTGGTTTCTTTACGTAAACGGTTTTATGAATATCCGTTTACTCCGAGTTCTAAATTCGGTGATTTTTAGCTTGATTTCACACTACTTTTCGAGCTCTACAATCCTGGCGTTTCGGATTTTGATTTCAGAACTCGTGGCTAGTAGGTCTTGTTTCACCTAGTTAGCCGCGAAATGTGGTTTCTTTACGTAAACGGTTTTATGAATATCCCTTGACTCCGAGTTCTGCATTCGGTGATTTTTAGCTTGATTTCACACGAATTTTCGAGCTCTACGATCCTGGCATTTCGGATTTTGATTTCAGAACTCGTGGCTAGTTGGTCTCGTTTCACCTAGTTAGCTGCGAAATGTGGTTTCTTTACGTAAACAGTTTTATGAATATCCGTTGACTCCGAGTTCTGAATTCGGTGATTTTTAGCTTGATTTCACACTACTTTTCGAGCTCTACAATCCTGGCATTTCGGATTTTGATTTCAGAACTCGTGGCTATTAGGTCTCGTTTCACCTAGTTAGCCGCGAAATGTGGTTTCTTTACGTAAACGGTTTTATGAATATCCCTTGACTCCGAGTTCTGAATTCGGTGATTTTTAGCTCGATTTCACACTACTTTTCGAGCTCTACGATCCTGGCGTTTCGGATTTTGATTTCAGAACTCGTGGCTAGTTGGTCTCGTTTCACCTATTTGTCCGCGAAATGTGGTTTCTTTACGTAAACGGTTTTATGAATATCCGTTGACTCCGAGTTCTAAATTCGGTGATTTTTAGCTTGATTTCACACTACTTTTCGAGCTCTACGATCCTGGCATTTCGGATTTTGATTTCAGAAATCGTGGCTAGTAGGTCTCGTTTCACCTAGTTAGCCGCGAAATGTGGTTTCTTTACGTAAACGGTTTTATGAATATCCGTTGACTCCGAGTTCTGAATTCGGTGATTTTTAGCATGATTTCACACTACTTTTCGAGCTCTACAATCCTGTGTTTTCGGATTTTGATTTCAGAACTCGTGGCTAGTTGGTCTCGTTTCACCTAGTTAGCCGCGAAATGTGGTTTCTGTACGAAAACGGTTTTATGAATATCCGTTGACTCCGAGTTCTGAATTAGGTGATTTTTAGCTTGATTTTACACTACTTTTCGAGCTCTACGATCCTGTCATTTCGGATTTTGATTTCAGAACTTGTGGCTAGTTGGTCTCGTTTCACCTAGTTAGCCGCGAAATGTGGTTTCTTTACGTAAATGGTTTTATGAATATCCTTTGACTCCGAGTTCTGAATTCGGTGATTTTTAGCTTGATTTCACACTACTTTTCGAGCTCTACAATCCTGGATTTCCGGATTTGGATTTCAGAACTCGTGTCTAGTAGGTCTCGATTCACCTATTTAGCCGCGAAATGTGGTTTCTTTACGTAAACGGTTTTATGAATATCTGTTGACTCCGAGTTCTGAATTCGGTGATTTTTAGCTTGATTTCACACTACTTTTCGAGCTCTACAATCCTGTTGTTTCGGATTTTGATTTCAGAACTCGTGGCTAGTTGGTCTCGTTTCACCTAGTTAGCCGCGAAATGTGGTTTCTTTACGTAAACAGTTTTATTTATATCCGTTGACTCCGAGTTCTAAATTCGGTGATTTTTAGCTTGATTTCACACTACTTTTCGAGCTATACAATCCTGGCGTTTCGGATTTTGATTTCAGAACTCGTGGCTAGTAGGTCTCGTTTCACCTATTTAGCCGCGAAATGTGGTTTCTTTACGTAAACGGTTTTATGAATATCCCTTGACTCCGAGTTCTAAATTCGGTGATTTTTAGCTTGATTTCACACTACTTTTCGAGCTCTACGATCCTGGCGTTTCGGATTTTGATTTCAGAACTTGTGGCTAGTTGGTCTCGTTTCACCTAGTTAGCCGCGAAATGTGGTTTCTTTACGTAAACGGTTTTATGAATATCCGTTGACTCCGAGTTCTGAATTCGGTGATTTTTAGCTTGATTTCACACTACTTTCGAGCTCTACAATCCTGGAATTTTGGATTTTGATTTCAGAACTCGTGGCTAGTAGGTCTCGTTTCACCTAGTTAGCCGCGAAATGTGGTTTCTTTACGTAAACGGTTTTGTGAATATCGTTGACTCCGAGTTCTGAATTCGGTGATTTTTTGCTTGATTACACACTACTTTTCGAGCTCTACAATCCTAGCGTTTCGGATTTTGATTTCAGAACTCGTGGCTAGTCGATCTCGTTTCACCTAGTTAGCCGCGAAATGTGGTTTCTTTACGTAAACGGTTTTATGAATATCCGTTGACTCCGAGTTCTGAATTCGGCGATTTTTAGCTTGATTTCACACTACTTTCGAGCTCTACAATCCTGGAATTTCGGATTTTGATTTCAGAACTCGTGGCTAGTAGGTCTCGTTTCACCTAGTTAGCCGCGAAATGTGGTTTCTTTACGTAAACGGTTTTGTGAATATCCGTTGACTCCGAGTTCTGAATTCGGTGATTTTTTGCTTGATTACACACTACTTTTCAAGCTCTACAATCCTAGAGTTTCGGATTTTGATTTCAAAACTCGTGGCTAGTAGGTCTCGTTTCACCTAGTTAGCCGCGAAATGCGGTTTCTTTACGTAAACGGTTTTATGAATATCCTTTGACTCCGAGTTCTGAATTCGGTGATTTTTAGCTTGATTTCACACTACTTTTCGAGCTCTACAATCCTGGCATTTCGGATTTTGATTTGAAAAATCGTGGCTAGTAGGTCTCGATTCACCTATTTAGCCGCGAAATGTGGTTTCTTTACGTAAACGGTTTTATGAATATCTGTTGACTCCGAGTTCTGAATTCGGTGATTTTTAGCTTGATTTCACACTACTTTTCGAGCTCTACAATCCTGTTGTTTCGGATTTTGATTTCAGAACTCGTGGCTAGTCGATCTCGTTTCACCTAGTTAGCCGCGAAATGTGGTTTCTTTACGTAAACGGTTTTATGAATATCCGTTGACTCCGAGTTCTGAATTCGGCGATTTTTAGCTTGATTTCACACTACTTTCGAGCTCTACAATCCTGGAATTTCGGATTTTGATTTCAGAACTCGTGGCTAGTAGGTCTCGTTTCACCTAGTTAGCCGCGAAATGTGGTTTCTTTACGTAAACAGTTTTGTGAATATCCGTTGACTCCGAGTTCTGAATTCGGTGATTTTTTGCTTGATTACACACTACTTTTCAAGCTCTACAATCCTAGAGTTTCGGATTTTGATTTCAAAACTCGTGGCTAGTAGGTCTCGTTTCACCTAGTTAGCCGCGAAATGCGGTTTCTTTACGTAAACGGTTTTATGAATATCCTTTGACTCCGAGTTCTGAATTCGGTGATTTTTAGCTTGATTTCACACTACTTTTCGAGCTCTACAATCCTGGCATTTCGGATTTTGATTTTAAAAATCGTGGCTAGTAGGTCTCGATTCACCTATTTAGCCGCGAAATGTGGTTTCTTTACGTAAACGGTTTTATGAATATCTGTTGACTCCGAGTTCTGAATTCGGTGATTTTTAGCTTGATTTCACACTACTTTTCGAGCTCTACAATCCTGTTGTTTCGGATTTTGATTTCAGAACTCGTGGCTAGTTGGTCTCGTTTCACCTAGTTAGCCGCGAAATGTGGTTTCTTTACGTAAACAGTTTTATTTATATCCGTTGACTCCGAGTTCTAAATTCGGTGATTTTTAGCTTGATTTCACACTACTTTTCGAGCTCTACAATCCTGGCGTTTCGGATTTTGATTTCAGAACTCGTGGCTAGTAGGTCTCGTTTCACCTAGTTAGCCGCGAAATGTGGTTTCTTTACGTAAACGGTTTTGTGAATATCGTTGACTACGAGTTCTGAATTCGGTGATTTTTTGCTTGATTACACACTACTTTTCGAGCTCTACAATCCTAGCGTTTCGGATTTTGATTTCAGAACTCGTGGCTAGTCGGTCTCGTTTCACCTAGTTAGCCGCGAAATGTGGTTTCTTTTCGTAAACGGTTTTATGAATATCCGTTGACTCCGAGTTCTGAATTCGGCGATTTTTAGCTTGATTTCACACTACTTTCGAGCTCTACAATCCTGGAATTTCTGATTTTGATTTCAGAACTCGTGGCTAGTAGGTCTCGTTTCACCAAGTTAGCCGCGAAATGTGGTTTCTTTACGTAAACGGTTTTGTGAATATCCGTTGACTCCGAGTTCTGAATTCGGTGATTTTTTGCTTGATTACACACTACTTTTCAAGCTCTACAATCCTAGAGTTTCGGATTTTGATTTCAAAACTCGTGGCTAGTAGGTCTCGTTTTACCTAGTTAGCCGCGAAATGCGGTTTCTTTACGTAAACGGTTTGATGAATATCCTTTGACTCCGAGTTCTGAATTCGGTGATTTTTAGCTTGATTTCACACTACTTTTCGAGCTCTACAATCCTGGCATTTCGGATTTTGATTTTAAAAATCGTGGCTAGTAGGTCTCGATTCACCTATTTTGCCGCGAAATGTGGTTTCTTTACGTAAACGGTTTTTTGAATATCCGTTGACTCCGAGTTCTGAATTCGGTGATTTTTAGCTTGATTTCACACTACTTTTCAAGTTCTACAATCCAGGTGTTTCGGATTTTGATTTCAGAACTCGTGGCTAGTAGGTCTCGTTTCACCTAGTTAGCCGCGAAATGTGGTTTCTTTACGTAAACGGTTTTATGAATATCCGTTGACTCCGAGTTCTGCATTCGGTGATTTTTAGCTTGATTTCACACGAATTTTCGAGCTCTACGATCCTACGGTTTTATGAATATCCGTTGACTCCGAGTTCTGAATTCGGTGATTTTTAGCTTGATTTCACACTACTTTTCGAGCTCTACAATCTTGGAGTTTCGGATTTTGATTTCAGAACTCGTGGCTAGTAGGTCTCGTTTCACCTAGTTAGCCGCAAAATGTGGTTTCTTTACGTAAACGGTTTTATGAATATCCCTTGACTCCGAGTTCTGAATTCGGTGATTTTTAGCTCGATTTCACACTACTTTTCGAGCTCTACGATCCTGGCGTTTCGGATTTTCATTTCAGAACTCGTGGCTAGTTGGTCTCGTTTCACCTAGTTAGCCGCGAAATGTGGTTTCTTTACGTAAACGGTTTTATGAATATCCGTTGACTCCGAGTTCTGAATTCGGTGATTTTTAGCATGATTTCACACTACTTTTCGAGCTCTACAATCCTGTTGTTTTGGATTTTGATTTCAGAACTCGTGGCTAGTTGGTCTCGTTTCACCTATTTAGCCGCGAAATGTGGTTTCTTTACGTAAACGGTTTTATGAATATCCGTTGACTCCGAGTTCTGAATTCGGTGATTTTTAGCATGATTTCACACTACTTTTCGAGCTCTACGATCCTGGCGTTTCGGATTTTGATTTCAGAACTCGTGGCTAGTTGGTCTCGTTTCACCTAGTTAGCCGCGAAATGTGGTTTCTTTACGTAAACGGTTTTATGAATATCCGTTGACTCCGAGTTCTGAATTCGGTGATTTTTAGCATGATTTCACACTACTTTTCGAGCTCTACAATCCTGTGTTTTCGGATTTTGATTTCAGAACTCGTGGCTAGTTGGTCTCGTTTCACCTAGTTAGCCGCGAAATGTGGTTTCTTTACGAAAACGGTTTTATGAATATCCGTTGACTCCGAGTTCTGAATTAGGTGATTTTTAGCTTGATTTCACACTACTTTTCGAGCTCTACAATCCTGGATTTCCGGATTTGGATTTCAGAACTCGTGGCTAGTAGGTCTCGATTCACCTATTTAGCCGCGAAATGTGGTTTCTTTACGTAAACGGTTTTATGAATATCTGTTGACTCCGAGTTCTGAATTCGGTGATTTTTTGCTTGATTACACACTACTTTTCAAGCTCTACGATCCTGTCATTTCGGATTTTGATTTCAGAACTTGTGGCTAGTTGGTCTCGTTTCACCTAGTTAGCCGCGAAATGTGGTTTCTTTACGTAAATGGTTTTATGAATATCCTTTGACTCCGAGTTCTGAATTCGGTGATTTTTAGCTTGATTTCACACTACTTTTCGAGTTCTACAATCCTGGATTTCTGGATTTGGATTTCAGAACTCGTGGCTAGTAGGTCTTGATTCACCTATTTAGCCGCGAAATGTGGTTTCTTTACGTAAACGGTTTTGTGAATATCGTTGACTCCGAGTTCTGAATTCGGTGATTTTTTGCTTGATTACACACTAATTTTCAAGCTCTACGATCCTGTCATTTCGGATTTTGATTTCAAAACTTGTGGCTAGTTGGTCTCGTTTCACCTAGTTAGCCGCGAAATGTGGTTTCTTTACGTAAATGGTTTTATGAATATCCTTTGACTCCGAGTTCTGAATTCGGTGATTTTTAGCTTGATTTCACACTACTTTTCGAGCTCTACAATCCTGGATTTCCGGATTTGGATTTCAGAACTCGTGGCTAGTAGGTCTCGATTCACTTATTTAGCCGCGAAATGTGGTTTCTTTACGTAAACGGTTTTATGAATATCTGTTGACTCCGAGTTCTGAATTCGGTGATTTTTAGCTTGATTTCACACTACTTTTCGAGCTCTACAATCCTAGCGTTTCGGATTTTGATTTCAGAACTCGTGGCTAGTCGGTCTCGTTTCACCTAGTTAGCCGCGAAATGTGGTTTCTTTACGTAAACGGTTTTATGAATATCCGTTGACTCCGAGTTCTGAATTCGGTGATTTTTAGCATGATTTCACACTACTTTTCGAGCTCTACAATCCTGTGTTTTCGGATTTTGATTTCAGAACTCGTGGCTAGTTGGTCTCGTTTCACCTAGTTATCCGCGAAATGTGGTTTCTTTACGTAAACGGTTTTATGAATATCCGTTTACTCCGAGTTCTGAATTCGGTGATTTTTAACTTGATTTCACACTACTTTTTGAGCTCTACAATCCTGGCGTTTCGGATTTTGATTTCAGAACTCGTGGCTAGTAGGTCTCGTTTCACCTAGTTAGCCGCGAAATGTGGTTTCTTTACGTAAACGGTTTTATGAATATCCCTTGACTCCGAGTTCTGCATTCGGTGATTTTTAGCTTGATTTCACAATAATTTTCGAGCTCTACGATCCTGGCGTTTCGGATTTTGATTTCAGAACTTGTGGCTAGTTGGTCTCGTTTCACCTAGTTAGCTGCGAAATGTGGTTTCTTTACGTAAACAGTTTTATGAATATCCGATGACTCCGAGTTCTGAATTCGATGATTTTTAGCTTGATTTCACACTACTTTTCGAGCTCTACAATCCTGGCATTTCGGATTTTGATTTCAGAACTCGTGGCTAGTAGGTCTCGTTTCACCTAGTTAGCCGCGAAATGTGGTTTCTTTACGTAAACGGTTTTATGAATATCTCTTGACTCCGAGTTCTGAATTCGGTGATTTTTAGCTCGATTTCACAATACTTTTCGAGCTCTACGATCCTGGTGTTTCGGATTTT
Source organism: Euonymus europaeus (assembly GCA_963580455.1). Classification (NCBI taxonomy): domain Eukaryota; kingdom Viridiplantae; phylum Streptophyta; class Magnoliopsida; order Celastrales; family Celastraceae; genus Euonymus; species Euonymus europaeus. The sequence continues at coordinate 826,659 of OY756972.1, forward strand.
GATTTCAGAACTCGTGGCTAGTTGGTCTCGTTTCACCTATTTGGCCGCGAAATGTGGTTTCTTTACGTAAACGGTTTTATGAATATCCGTTGACTCCGAGTTCTAAATTCGGTGATTTTTAGCTTGATTTCACACTACTTTTCGAGCTCTACGATCCTGGAATTTCGGATTTTGATTTCAGAAATCGTGGCTAGTAGGTCTCGTTTCACCTAGTTAGCCGCGAAATGTGGTTTCTTTACGTAAACGGTTTTATGAATATCCGTTGACTCCGAGTTCTGAATTCGGTGATTTTTAGCATGATTTCACACTACTTTTCGAGCTCTACAATCCTGTGTTTTCGGATTTTGATTTCAGAACTCGTGGCTAGTTGGTCTCGTTTCACCTAGTTAGCCGCGAAATGTGGTTTCTTTACGAAAACGGTTTTATGAATATCCGTTGACTCCGAGTTCTGAATTAGGTGATTTTTAGCTTGATTTTACACTACTTTTCGAGCTCTACGATCCTGTCGTTTCGGATTTTGATTTCAGAAATTGTGGCTAGTTGGTCTCGTTTCACCTAGTTAGCCGCGAAATGTGGTTTGTTTACGTAAATGGTTTTATGAATATCCTTTAACTCCGAGTTCTGAATTCGGTGATTTTTAGCTTGATTTCACACTACTTTTCGAGCTCTACAATCCTGGCATTTCGGATTTGGATTTCAGAACTCGTGGCTAGTAGGTCTTGATTCACCTATTTAGCCGCGAAATGTGGTTTCTTTACGTAAACGGTTTTATGAATATCCGTTGACTCCGAGTTCTGAATTCGGTGATTTTTTGCTTGTTTACACACTACTTTTCGAGCTCTACAATCCTAGCGTTTCGGATTTTGATTTCAGAACTCGTGGCTAGTAGGTCTCGTTTCACCTAGTTAGCCGCGAAATGTGGTTTCTTTACGAAAACGGTTTTATGAATATCCTTTGACTCCGAGTTCTGAATTCGGTGATTTTTAGCTTGATTTCACGCTACTTTTGGAGCTCTACAATACTGGCATTTCAGATTTTGATTTCAGAACTCGTGGCTAGTAGGTCTCGATTCACCTATTTAGCCGCAATATGTGGTTTCTTTACGTAAACGGTTTTAGGAATATCCGTTGACTCCGAGTTCTGAATTCGGTGATTTTTTGCTTGATTACACACTACTTTTCGAGCTCTACAATCCTAGCGTTTCGGATTTTGATTTCAGAACTTGTGGCTAGTAGGTCTCGTTTCACCTATTTAGCCGCGAAATTGGTTTCTTTACGTAAACAGTTTTATGAATATCCGTTGACTCCGAGTTCTGAATTCGGTGATTTTTAGCTTGATTTCACACTACTTTTCGAGCTCTACAATCCTGGCATTTCGGATTTTGATTTCAGAACTCGTGGCTAGTAGGTCTCGTTTCACCTAGTTAGCCGCGAAATGTGGTTTCTTTACGTAAACGGTTCTATGAATATCCGTTGACTCCGAGTTCTGATTTCGGTGATTTTTAGCTTGATTTCACACTACTTTCGAGCTCTACAATCCTGGAATTTCGGATTTTGATTTCAGAACTCGTGGCTAGTAGGTCTCCTTTCACCTAGTTAGCCGCGAAATGCGGTTTCTTTACGTAAACGGTTTTTTGAATATCCGTTGACTACGATTTCTGAATTCGGTGATTTTTTGCTTGATTACACACTACTTTTCAAGCTCTACAATCCTAGAGTTTCGGATTTTGATTTCAGAACTCGTGGCTAGTAGGTCTCGTTTCACCTAGTTAGCCGCGAAATGTGTTTTCTTTACGTAAACGGTTTTATGAATATCCTTTGACTCCGAGTTCTGAATTCGGTGATATTTAGCTTGATTTCACACTACTTTTCGAGCTCTACAATCCTGGCATTTCGGATTTTGATTTTAGAACTCGTGGCTAATAGGTCTCGATTCACCTATTTAGCCTCGAAATGTGGTTTCTTTACGTAAACGGTTTTATGAATATCCGTTTACTCCGAGTTCTAAATTCGGTGATTTTTAGCTTGATTTCACACTACTTTTCGAGCTGTACGATCCTGGCATTTCGGATTTTGATTTCAGAACTCATGGCTAGTAGGTCTCGTTTCACCTAGTTAGCCGCGAAATGTGGTTTCTTTACGTAAACGGTTTTATGAATATCCCTTGACTCCGAGTTCTAAATTCGGTGATTTTTAGCTTGATTTCACACTACTTTTCGAGCTGTACGATCCTGGCATTTCGGATTTTGATTTCAGAACTTGTTGCTAGTTGGTCTCGTTTCACCTAGTTAGCCGCGAAATGTGGTTTCTTTACGTAAACGGTTTTATGAATATCCGTTGACTCCGAGTTCTGAATTCGGTGATTTTTAGCATGATTTCACACTACTTTTCGAGCTCTACAATCCTGTGTTTTCGGATTTTGATTTCAGAACTCGTGGCTAGTTGGTCTCGTTTCACCTAGTTAGCCGCGAAATGTGGTTTCTTTACGAAAACGGTTTTATGAATATCCGTTGACTCCGAGTTCTGAATTAGGTGATTTTTAGCTTGATTTTACACTACTTTTCGAGCTCTACGATCCTGTCGTTTCGGATTTTGATTTCAGAAATTGTGGCTAGTTGGTCTTGTTTCACCTAGTTAGCCGCGAAATGTGGTTTGTTTACGTAAATGGTTTTATGAATATCCTTTAACTCCGAGTTCTGAATTCGGTGATTTTTAGCTTGATTTCACACTACTTTTCGAGCTCTACAATCCTGGCATTTCGGATTTGGATTTCAGAACTCGTGGCTAGTAGGTCTTGATTCACCTATTTAGCCGCGAAATGTGGTTTCTTTACGTAAACGGTTTTATGAATATCCGTTGACTCCGAGTTCTGAATTCGGTGATTTTTTGCTTGTTTACACACTACTTTTCGAGCTCTACAATCCTAGCGTTTCGGATTTTGATTTCAGAACTCGTGGCTAGTAGGTCTCGTTTCACCTAGTTAGCCGCGAAATGTGGTTTCTTTACGAAAACGGTTTTATGAATATCCTTTGACTCCGAGTTCTGAATTCGGTGATTTTTAGCTTGATTTCACGCTACTTTTGGAGCTCTACAATACTGGCATTTCAGATTTTGATTTCAGAACTCGTGGCTAGTAGGTCTCGATTCACCTATTTAGCCGCAATATGTGGTTTCTTTACGTAAACGGTTTTAGGAATATCCGTTGACTCCGAGTTCTGAATTCGGTGATTTTTTGCTTGATTACACACTACTTTTCGAGCTCTACAATCCTAGCGTTTCGGATTTTGATTTCAGAACTTGTGGCTAGTAGGTCTCGTTTCACCTATTTAGCCGCGAAATGTGGTTTCTTTACGTAAACAGTTTTATGAATATCCGTTGACTCCGAGTTCTGAATTCGGTGATTTTTAGCTTGATTTCACACTACTTTTCGAGCTCTACAATCCTGGCATTTCGGATTTTGATTTCAGAACTCGTGGCTAGTAGGTCTCGTTTCACCTAGTTAGCCGCGAAATGTGGTTTCTTTACGTAAACGGTTCTATGAATATCCGTTGACTCCGAGTTCTGATTTCGGTGATTTTTAGCTTGATTTCACACTACTTTCGAGCTCTACAATCCTGGAGTTTCGGATTTTGATTTCAGAACTCGTGGCTAGTAGGTCTCCTTTCACCTAGTTAGCCGCGAAATGCGGTTTCTTTACGTAAACGGTTTTTTGAATATCCGTTGACTACGATTTCTGAATTCGGTGATTTTTTGCTTGATTACACACTACTTTTCAAGCTCTACAATCCTAGAGTTTCGGATTTTGATTTCAGAACTCGTGGCTAGTAGGTCTCGTTTCACCTAGTTAGCCGCGAAATGTGTTTTCTTTACGTAAACGGTTTTATGAATATCCTTTGACTCCGAGTTCTGAATTCGGTGATTTTTAGCTTGATTTCACACTACTTTCGAGCTCTACAATCCTGGAATTTTGGATTTTGATTTCAGAACTCGTGGCTAGTAGGTCTCGTTTCACCTAGTTAGCCGCGAAATGTGGTTTCTTTACGTAAACGGTTTTGTGAATATCGTTGACTCCGAGTTCTGAATTCGGTGATTTTTTGCTTGATTACACACTACTTCTCGAGCTCTACAATCCTAGCGTTTCGGATTTTGATTTCAGAACTCGTGGCTAGTAGGTCTCGTTTCACCTAGTTAGCCGCGAAATGTGTTTTCTTTACGTAAACGGTTTTATGAATATCCTTTGACTCCGAGTTCTGAATTCGGTGATATTTAGCTTGATTTCACACTACTTTTCGAGCTCTACAATCCTGGCATTTCGGATTTTGATTTTAGAACTCGTGGCTAATAGGTCTCGATTCACCTATTTAGCCTCGAAATGTGGTTTCTTTACGTAAACGGTTTTATGAATATCCGTTTACTCCGAGTTCTAAATTCGGTGATTTTTAGCTTGATTTCACACTACTTTTCGAGCTGTACGATCCTGGCATTTCGGATTTTGATTTCAGAACTCGTGGCTAGTAGGTCTCGTTTCACCTAGTTAGCCGCGAAATGTGGTTTCTTTACGTAAACGGTTTTATGAATATCCCTTGACTCCGAGTTCTAAATTCGGTGATTTTTAGCTTGATTTCACACTACTTTTCGAGCTGTACGATCCTGGAATTTCGGATTTTGATTTCAGAACTTGTTGCTAGTTGGTCTCGTTTCACCTAGTTAGCCGCGAAATGTGGTTTCTTTACGTAAACGGTTTTATGAATATCCGTTGACTCCGAGTTCTGAATTCGGTGATTTTTAGCTTGATTTCACACTACTTTCGAGCTCTACAATCCTGGAATTTTGGATTTTGATTTCAGAACTCGTGGCTAGTAGGTCTCGTTTCACCTAGTTAGCCGCGAAATGTGGTTTCTTTACGTAAACGGTTTTGTGAATATCGTTGACTCCGAGTTCTGAATTCGGTGATTTTTTGCTTGATTACACACTACTTTTCGAGCTCTACAATCCTAGCGTTTCGGATTTTGATTTCAGAACTCGTGGCTAGTCGGTCTCGTTTCACCTAGTTAGCCGCGAAATGTGGTTTCTTTACGTAAACGGTTTTATGAATATCCGTTGACTCCGAGTTCTGAATTCGGCGATTTTTAGCTTGATTTCACACTACTTTCGAGCTCTACAATCCTGGAATTTCTGATTTTGATTTCAGAACTCGTGGCTAGTAGGTCTCGTTTCACCAAGTTAGCCGCGAAATGTGGTTTCTTTACGTAAACGGTTTTGTGAATATCCGTTGACTCCGAGTTCTGAATTCGGTGATTTTTTGCTTGATTACACACTACTTTTCAAGCTCTACAATCCTAGAGTTTCGGATTTTGATTTCAAAACTCGTGGCTAGTAGGTCTCGTTTTACCTAGTTAGCCGCGAAATGCGGTTTCTTTACGTAAACGGTTTTATGAATATCCTTTGACTCCGAGTTCTGAATTCGGTGATTTTTAGCTTGATTTCACACTACTTTTCGAGCTCTACAATCCTGGCATTTCGGATTTTGATTTTAAAAATCGTGGCTAGTAGGTCTCGATTCACCTATTTTGCCGCGAAATGTGGTTTCTTTACGTAAACGGTTTTTTGAATATCCGTTGACTCCGAGTTCTGAATTCGGTGATTTTTAGCTTGATTTCACACTACTTTTCAAGTTCTACAATCCAGGTGTTTCGGATTTTGATTTCAGAACTCGTGGCTAGTAGGTCTCGTTTCACCTAGTTAGCCGCGAAATGTGGTTTCTTTACGTAAACGGTTTTATGAATATCCGTTGACTCCGAGTTCTGCATTCGGTGATTTTTAGCTTGATTTCACACGAATTTTCGAGCTCTACGATCCTACGGTTTTATGAATATCCGTTGACTCCGAGTTCTGAATTCGGTGATTTTTAGCTTGATTTCACACTACTTTTCGAGCTCTACAATCTTGGAGTTTCGGATTTTGATTTCAGAACTCGTGGCTAGTAGGTCTCGTTTCACCTAGTTAGCCGCAAAATGTGGTTTCTTTACGTAAACGGTTTTATGAATATCCCTTGACTCCGAGTTCTGAATTCGGTGATTTTTAGCTCGATTTCACACTACTTTTCGAGCTCTACGATCCTGGCGTTTCGGATTTTCATTTCAGAACTCGTGGCTAGTTGGTCTCGTTTCACCTAGTTAGCCGCGAAATGTGGTTTCTTTACGTAAACGGTTTTATGAATATCCGTTGACTCCGAGTTCTGAATTCGGTGATTTTTAGCATGATTTCACACTACTTTTCGAGCTCTACAATCCTGTTGTTTCGGATTTTGATTTCAGAACTCGTGGCTAGTTGGTCTCGTTTCACCTATTTAGCCGCGAAATGTGGTTTCTTTACGTAAACGGTTTTATGAATATCCGTTGACTCCGAGTTCTGAATTCGGTGATTTTTAGCATGATTTCACACTACTTTTCGAGCTCTACGATCCTGGCGTTTCGGATTTTGATTTCAGAACTCGTGGCTAGTTGGTCTCGTTTCACCTAGTTAGCCGCGAAATGTGGTTTCTTTACGTAAACGGTTTTATGAATATCCGTTGACTCCGAGTTCTGAATTCGGTGATTTTTAGCATGATTTCACACTACTTTTCGAGCTCTACAATCCTGTGTTTTCGGATTTTGATTTCAGAACTCGTGGCTAGTTGGTCTCGTTTCACCTAGTTAGCCGCGAAATGTGGTTTCTTTACGAAAACGGTTTTATGAATATCCGTTGACTCCGAGTTCTGAATTAGGTGATTTTTAGCTTGATTTCACACTACTTTTCGAGCTCTACAATCCTGGATTTCCGGATTTGGATTTCAGAACTCGTGGCTAGTAGGTCTCGATTCACCTATTTAGCCGCGAAATGTGGTTTCTTTACGTAAACGGTTTTATGAATATCTGTTGACTCCGAGTTCTGAATTCGGTGATTTTTTGCTTGATTACACACTACTTTTCAAGCTCTACGATCCTGTCATTTCGGATTTTGATTTCAGAACTTGTGGCTAGTTGGTCTCGTTTCACCTAGTTAGCCGCGAAATGTGGTTTCTTTACGTAAATGGTTTTATGAATATCCTTTGACTCCGAGTTCTGAATTCGGTGATTTTTAGCTTGATTTCACACTACTTTTCGAGCTCTACAATCCTGGATTTCTGGATTTGGATTTCAGAACTCGTGGCTAGTAGGTCTCGATTCACCTATTTAGCCGCGAAATGTGGTTTCTTTACGTAAACGGTTTTGTGAATATCGTTGACTCCGAGTTCTGAATTCGGTGATTTTTTGCTTGATTACACACTACTTTTCAAGCTCTACGATCCTGTCATTTCGGATTTTGATTTCAAAACTTGTGGCTAGTTGGTCTCGTTTCACCTAGTTAGCCGCGAAATGTGGTTTCTTTACGTAAATGGTTTTATGAATATCCTTTGACTCCGAGTTCTGAATTCGGTGATTTTTAGCTTGATTTCACACTACTTTTCGAGCTCTACAATCCTGGATTTCCGGATTTGGATTTCAGAACTCGTGGCTAGTAGGTCTCGATTCACCTATTTAGCCGCGAAATGTGGTTTCTTTACGTAAACGGTTTTATGAATATCTGTTGACTCCGAGTTCTGAATTCGGTGATTTTTAGCTTGATTTCACACTACTTTTCGAGCTCTACAATCCTAGCGTTTCGTATTTTGATTTCAGAACTCGTGGCTAGTCGGTCTCGTTTCACCTAGTTAGCCGCGAAATGTGGTTTCTTTACGTAAACGGTTTTGTGAATATCCGTTGACTCCGAGTTCTGAATTCGGTGATTTTTTGCTTGATTACACACTACTTTTCAAGCTCTACAATCCTAGAGTTTCGGATTTTGATTTCAAAACTCGTGGCTAGTAGGTCTCGTTTTACCTAGTTAGCCGCGAAATGCGGTTTCTTTACGTAAACGGTTTTATGAATATCCTTTGACTCCGAGTTCTGAATTCGGTGATTTTTAGCTTGATTTCACACTACTTTTCGAGCTCTACAATCCTGGCATTTCGGATTTTGATTTCAAAACTTGTGGCTAGTAGGTCTCGATTCACCTATTTTGCCGCGAAATGTGGTTTCTTTACGTAAACGGTTTTTTGAATATCCGTTCACTCCGAGTTCTGAATTCGGTGATTTTTAGCTTGATTTCACACTACTTTTCAAGTTCTACAATCCAGGTGTTTCGGATTTTGATTTCAGAACTCGTGGCTAGTAGGTCTCGTTTCACCTAGTTAGCCGCGAAATGTGGTTTCTTTACGTAAACGGTTTTATGAATATCCGTTGACTCCGAGTTCTGCATTCGGTGATTTTTAGCTTGATTTCACACGAATTTTCGAGCTCTACGATCCTACGGTTTTATGAATATCCGTTGACTCCGAGTTCTGAATTCGGTGATTTTTAGCTTGATTTCACACTACTTTTCGAGCTCTACAATCTTGGAGTTTCGGATTTTGATTTCAGAACTCGTGGCTAGTAGGTCTCGTTTCACCTAGTTAGCCGCAAAATGTGGTTTCTTTACGTAAACGGTTTTATGAATATCCCTTGACTCCGAGTTCTGAATTCGGTGATTTTTAGCTCGATTTCACACTACTTTTCGAGCTCTACGATCCTGGCGTTTCGGATTTTCATTTCAGAACTCGTGGCTAGTTGGTCTCGTTTCACCTAGTTAGCCGCGAAATGTGGTTTCTTTACGTAAACGGTTTTCTGAATATCCGTTGACTCCGAGTTCTGAATTCGGTGATTTTTAGCATGATTTCACACTACTTTTCGAGCTCTACAATCCTGTTGTTTCGGATTTTGATTTCAGAACTCGTGGCTAGTTGGTCTCGTTTCACCTATTTAGCCGCGAAATGTGGTTTCTTTACGTAAACGGTTTTATGAATATCCGTTGACTCCGAGTTCTGAATTCGGTGATTTTTAGCATGATTTCACACTACTTTTCGAGCTCTACGATCCTGGCGTTTCGGATTTTGATTTCAGAACTCGTGGCTAGTTGGTCTCGTTTCACCTAGTTAGCCGCGAAATGTGGTTTCTTTACGTAAACGGTTTTATGAATATCCGTTGACTCCGAGTTCTGAATTCGGTGATTTTTAGCATGATTTCACACTACTTTTCGAGCTCTACAATCCTGTGTTTTCGGATTTTGATTTCAGAACTCGTGGCTAGTTGGTCTCGTTTCACCTAGTTAGCCGCGAAATGTGGTTTCTTTACGTAAACGGTTTTATGAATATCCGTTGACTCCGAGTTCTGAATTCGGTGATTTTTAGCTTGATTTCACACTACTTTTCGAGCTCTACAATACTGGATTTTCGGATTTTAATTTCAGAAATCGTGGCTAGTAGGTCTCGTTTCATCTAGTTAGCCGCAAAATGTGGTTTCTTTACGTAAACGGTTTTATGAATATCCGTTGACTCCGAGTTCTGAATTCGGTGATTTTTTGCTTGATTTCACAGTACTTTTCGAGCTCTACAATCCTGGAATTTCGGATTTTGGTTTCAGAACTCGTGGCTAGTTGGTCTCGATTCACCTATTTAGCCGCGAAATGTGGTTTCTTTACGTAAATGGTTTTATGAATATCCTTTGACTCCGAGTTCTGAATTCGGTGATTTTTAGCTTGATTTCACACTACTTTTTGAGCTCTACAATCCTGGATTTCTGGATTTGGATTTCAGAACTCGTGGCTAGTAGGTCTCGATTCACCTATTTAGCCGCGAAATGTGGTTTCTTTACGTAAACGGTTTTGTGAATATCGTTGACTCCGAGTTCTGAATTCGGTGATTTTTTGCTTGATTACACACTACTTTTCAAGCTCTACGATCCTGTCATTTCGGATTTTGATTTCAAAACTTGTGGCTAGTTGGTCTCGTTTCACCTAGTTAGCCGCGAAATGTGGTTTCTTTACGTAAATGGTTTTATGAATATCCTTTGACTCCGAGTTCTGAATTCGGTGATTTTTAGCTTGATTTCACACTACTTTTCGAGCTCTACAATCCTGGATTTCCATATTTGGATTTCAGAACTCGTGGCTAGTAGGTCTCGATTCACCTATTTAGCCGCGAAATGTGGTTTCTTTACGTAAACGGTTTTATGAATATCTGTTGACTCCGAGTTCTGAATTCGGTGATTTTTAGCTTGATTTCACACTACTTTTCGAGCTCTACAATCCTAGCGTTTCGTATTTTGATTTCAGAACTCGTGGCTAGTCGGTCTTGTTTCACCTAGTTAGCCGCGAAATGTGGTTTCTTTACGTAAACGGTTTTATGAATATCCGTTGACTCCGAGTTCTGAATTCGGTGATTTTTAGCATGATTTCACACTACTTTTCGAGCTCTACAATCCTGTGTTTTCGGATTTTGATTTCAGAACTCGTGGCTAGTTGGTCTCGTTTCACCTAGTTATCCGCGAAATGTGGTTTCTTTACGTAAACGGTTTTATGAATATCCGTTTACTCCGAGTTCTGAATTCGATGATTTTTAGCTTGATTTCACACTACTTTTTGAGCTCTACAATCCTGGCATTTCGGATTTTGATTTCAGAACTCGTGGCTAGTAGGTCTCGTTTCACCTAGTTAGCCGCGAAATGTGGTTTCTTTACGTAAACGGTTTTATGAATATCCCTTGACTCCGAGTTCTGCATTCGGTGATTTTTAGCTTGATTTCACAATAATTTTCGAGCTCTACGATCCTGGCGTTTCGGATTTTGATTTCAGAACTTGTGGCTAGTTGGTCTCGTTTCACCTAGTTAGCTGCGAAATGTGGTTTCTTTACGTAAACAGTTTTATGAATATCCGTTGACTCCGAGTTCTGAATTCGGTGATTTTTAGCTTGATTTCACACTACTTTTCGAGCTCTACAATCCTGGCATTTCGGATTTTGATTTCAGAACTCGTGGCTAGTAGGTCTCGTTTCACCTAGTTAGCCGCGAAATGTGGTTTCTTTACGTAAACGGTTTTATGAATATCTCTTGACTCCGAGTTCTGAATTCGGTGATTTTTAGCTCGATTTCACAATACTTTTCGAGCTCTACGATCCTGGTGTTTCGGATTTTGATTTCAGAACTCGTGGCTAGTTGGTCTCGTTTCACCTATTTGGCCGCGAAATGTGGTTTCTTTACGTAAACGGTTTTATGAATATCCGTTGACTCCGATTTCTAAATTCGGTGATTTTTAGCTTGATTTCACACTACTTTTCGAGCTCTACGATCCTGGAATTTCGGATTTTGATTTCAGAAATCGTGGCTAGTAGATCTCGTTTCACCTAGTTAGCCGCGAAATGTGGTTTCTTTACGTAAACGGTTTTATGAATATCCGTTGACTCCGAGTTCTGAATTCGGTGATTTTTAGCATGATTTCACACTACTTTTCGAGCTCTACAATCCTGTGTTTTCGGATTTTGATTTCAGAACTCGTGGCTAGTTGGTCTCGTTTCACCTAGTTAGCCGCGAAATGTGGTTTCTTTACGAAAACGGTTTTATGAATATCCGTTGACTCCAAGTTCTGAATTAGGTGATTTTTAGCTTGATTTTACACTACTTTTCGAGCTCTACGATCCTGTCGTTTCGGATTTTGATTTCAGAAATTGTGGCTAGTTGGTCTCGTTTCAACTAGTTAGCCGCGAAATGTGGTTTGTTTACGTAAATGGTTTTATGAATATCCTTTAACTCCGAGTTCTGAATTCGGTGATTTTTAGCTTGATTTCACACTACTTTTCGAGCTCTACAATCCTGGCATTTCGGATTTGGATTTCAGAACTCGTGGCTAGTAGGTCTTGATTCACCTATTTAGCCGCGAAATGTGGTTTCTTTACGTAAACGGTTTTATGAATATCCGTTGACTCCGAGTTCTGAATTCGGTGATTTTTTGCTTGTTTACACACTACTTTTCGAGCTCTACAATCCTAGCGTTTCGGATTTTGATTTCAGAACTCGTGGCTAGTAGGTCTCGTTTCACCTAGTTAGCCGCGAAATGTGGTTTCTTTACGAAAACGGTTTTATGAATATCCTTTGACTCCGAGTTCTGAATTCGGTGATTTTTAGCTTGATTTCACGCTACTTTTGGAGCTCTACAATACTGGCATTTCAGATTTTGATTTCAGAACTCGTGGCTAGTAGGTCTCGATTCACCTATTTAGCCGCAATATGTGGTTTCTTTACGTAAACGGTTTTAGGAATATCCGTTGACTCCGAGTTCTGAATTCGGTGATTTTTTGCTTGATTACACACTACTTTTCGAGCTCTACAATCCTAGCGTTTCGGATTTTGATTTCAGAACTTGTGGCTAGTAGGTCTCGTTTCACCTATTTAGCCGCGAAATGTGGTTTCTTTACGTAAACAGTTTTATGAATATCCGTTGACTCCGAGTTCTGAATTCGGTGATTTTTAGCTTGATTTCACACTACTTTTCGAGCTCTACAATCCTGGCATTTCGGATTTTGATTTCAGAACTCGTGGCTAGTAGGTCTCGTTTCACCTAGTTAGCCGCGAAATGTGGTTTCTTTACGTAAACGGTTCTATGAATATCCGTTGACTCCGAGTTCTGATTTCGGTGATTTTTAGCTTGATTTCACACTACTTTCGAGCTCTACAATCCTGGAATTTCGGATTTTGATTTCAGAACTCGTGGCTAGTAGGTCTCGTTTCACCTAGTTAGCCGCGAAATGCGGTTTCTTTACGTAAACGGTTTTTTGAATATCCGTTGACTACGATTTCTGAATTCGGTGATTTTTTGCTTGATTACACACTACTTTTCAAGCTCTACAATCCTAGAGTTTCGGATTTTGATTTCAGAACTCGTGGCTAGTAGGTCTCGTTTCACCTAGTTAGCCGCGAAATGTGTTTTCTTTACGTAAACGGTTTTATGAATATCCTTTGACTCCGAGTTCTGAATTCGGTGATATTTAGCTTGATTTCACACTACTTTTCGAGCTCTACAATCCTGGCATTTCGGATTTTGATTTTAGAACTCGTGGCTAATAGGTCTCGATTCACCTATTTAGCCTCGAAATGTGGTTTCTTTACGTAAACGGTTTTATGAATATCCGTTTACTCCGAGTTCTGAATTCGGTGATTTTTAACTTGATTTCACACTACTTTTCGAGCTCTACAATCCTGACGTTTCGGATTTTGATTTCAGACATCGTGGCTAGTAGGTCTCGTTTCACCTAGTTAGCCGCGAAATGTGGTTTCTTTACGTAAACGGTTTTATGAATATCCCTTGACTCCGAGTTCTGCATTCGGTGATTTTTAGCTTGATTTCACACTAATTTTCGAGCTCTACGATCCTGGCGTTTCGGATTTTGATTTCAGAACTTGTGGCTAGTTGGTCTCGTTTCACCTAGTTAGCTGCGAAATGTGGTTTCTTTACGTAAACAGTTTTATGAATATCCGTTGACTCCGAGTTCTGAATTCGGTGATTTTTAGCTTGATTTTACACTACTTTTCGAGCTCTACGATCCTGTCGTTTCGGATTTTGATTTCAGAACTCGTGGCTAGTAGGTCTCATTTCACCTAGTTAGCCGCGAAATGTGGTTTCTTTACGTAAACGGTTCTATGAATATCAGTTGACTCCGAGTTCTGCATTCGGTGATTTTTAGCTTGATTTCACACTAATTTTCGAGCTCTACGATCCTGGCATTTCGGATTTTGATTTCAGAACTTGTGGCTAGATGGTCTCGTTTCACCTAGTTAGCTGCGAAATGTGGTTTCTTTACGTAAACAGTTTTATGAATATCCGTTGACTCCGAGTTCTGAATTCGGTGATTTTTAGCTTGATTTCACACTACTTTTCGAGCTCTACAATCCTGGCGTTTCGGATTTTGATTTCAGAACTCGTGGCTAGTAGGTCTCGTTTCACCTAGTTAGCCGCGAAATGTGGTTTCTTTACGTAAACAGTTTTATGAATATCCGTTGACTCCGAGTTCTGAATTCGGTGATTTTTAGCTTGATTTCACACTACTTTTCGAGCTCTACAATCCTGGCGTTTTGGATTTTGATTTCAGAACTCGTGGCTAGTAGGTCTCATTTCACCTAGTTAGCCGCGAAATGTGGTTTCTTTACGTAAACGGTTCTATGAATATCCGTTGACTCCGAGTTCTGATTTCGGTGATTTTTAGCTTGATTTCACACTACTTTCGAGCTCTACAATCCTGGAATTTCGGATTTTGATTTCAGAACTCGTGGCTAGTAGGTCTCGTTTCACCTAGTTAGCCGCGAAATGTGGTTTCTTTACGTAAACTGTTTTGTGATTATCCGTTGACTCCGAGTTCTGAATTCGGTGATCTTTTGATTGATTACACACTACTTTTCGAGCTCTACAATCCTAGAGTTTCGGATTTTGATTTCAGAACTCGTGGCTAGTAGGTCTCGTGTCACCTAGTTAGCCGCGAAATGTGGTTTCTTTACGTAAACGGTTTTATGAATATCCTTTGACTCCGAGTTCTGAATTCGGTGATTTTTTGCTTGATTTCACACTACTTTTCGAGCTCTACAATCCTAGAGTTTCGGATTTTGATTTCAGAACTCGTGGCTAGTAGGTCTCGTGTCACCTAGTTAGCCGCGAAATGTGGTTTCTTTACGTAAACGGTTTTATGAATATCCGTTGACTCCGAGTTCTGAATTCGGTGATTTTTAGCTTGATTTTACACTACTTTTTGAGCTCTACGATCCTGTCGTTTCGGATTTTGATTTCAGAACTCGTGGCTAGTAGGTCTCATTTCACCTAGTTAGCCGCGAAATGTGGTTTCTTTACGTAAACGGTTCTATGAATATTCGTTGACTCCGAGTTCTGCATTCGGCGATTTTTAGCTTGATTTCACACTAATTTTCGAGCTCTACGATCCTGGCATTTCGGATTTTGATTTCAGAACTTGTGGCTAGTTGGTCTCGTTTCACCTAGTTAGCTGCGAAATGTGGTTTCTTTACGTAAACAGTTTTATGAATATCCGTTGACTCCGAGTTCTGAATTCGGTGATTTTTAGCTTGATTTCACACTACTTTTCGAGCTCTACAATCCTAGAGTTTCGGATTTTGATTTCAGAACTCGTGGCTAGTAGGTCTCATTTCACCTAGTTAGCCGCAAAATGTGGTTTCTTTACGTAAACGGTTCTATGAATATCCGTTGACTCCGAGTTCTGATTTCGGTGATTTTTAGCTTGATTTCACACTACTTTCGAGCTCTACAATCCTGGAATTTCGGATTTTGATTTCAGAACTCGTGGCTAGTAGGTCTCCTTTCACCTAGTTAGCCGCGAAATGTGGTTTCTTTACGTAAACGGTTCTATGAATATCCGTTGACTCCGAGTTCTGATTTCGGTGATTTTTAGCTTGATTTCACACTACTTTCGAGCTCTACAATCCTGGAATTTCGGATTTTGATTTCAGAACTCGTGGCTAGTAGGTCTCCTTTCACCTAGTTAGCCGCGAAATGCGGTTTCTTTACGTAAACGGTTTTTTGAATATCCGTTGACTACGAGTTCTGAATTCGGTGATTTTTTGCTTGATTACACACTACTTTTCAAGCTCTACAATCCTAGAGTTTCGGATTTTGATTTCAGAACTCGTGGCTAGTAGGTCTCGTTTCACCTAGTTAGCCGCGAAATGTGTTTTCTTTACGTAAACGGTTTTGTGAATATCCTTTGACTCCGAGTTCTGAATTCGGTGATATTTAGCTTGATTTCACACTACTTTTCGAGCTCTACAATCCTGGCATTTCGGATTTTTATTTTAGAACTCGTGGCTAATAGGTCTCGATTCACCTATTTAGCCGCAAAATGTGGTTTCTTTACGTAAACGGTTTTATGAATATCTGTTGACTCCGAGTTCTGAATTCGGTGATCTTTAGCTTGATTTCACACTACTTTTCGAGCTCTACAATCCTGTTGTTTCGGATTTTGATTTCAGAACTCGTGGCTAGTTGGTCTCATTTCACCTAGTTAGCCGCGAAATGTGGTTTCTTTACGTAAACAGTTTTATGAATATCCATTGACTCCGAGTTCTGAATTCGGTGATTTTTAGCTTGATTTCACACTACTTTTCGAGCTCTACAATCCTGGCATTTCGGATTTTGATTTCAGAACTCGTGGCTAGTAGGTCTCGTTTCACCTAGTTAGCCGCGAAATGTGGTTTCTTTACGTAAACGGTTTTATGAATTTTCCTTGACTCCGAGTTCTGCATTCGGTGATTTTTAGCTTGATTTCACACTACTTTTCGAGCTCTACGATCCTGGCATTTCGGATTTTGATTTCAGAACTTGTGGCTAGTTGGTCTCGTTACACCTAGTTAGCCGCGAAATGTGGTTTCTTTACGTAAACGGTTTTATGAATATCCGTTGACTCCGAGTTCTGAATTCGGTGATTTTTAGCTTGATTTCACACTACTTTTCGAGCTCTACAATACTGGATTTTCGGATTTTAATTTCAGAAATCGTGGCTAGTAGGTCTCGTTTCATCTAGTTAGCCGCAAAATGTGGTTTCTTTACGTAAACGGTTTTATGAATATCCGTTGACTCCGAGTTCTGAATTCGGTGATTTTTAGCTTGATTTCACAGTACTTTTCGAGCTCTACAATCCTGGAATTTCGGATTTTGGTTTCAGAACTCGTGGCTAGTTGGTCTCGATTCACCTATTTAGCCGCGAAATGTGGTTTCTTTACGTAAACGGTTTTGTGAATATCGTTGACTCCGAGTTCTGAATTCGGTGATTTTTTGCTTGATTACACACTACTTTTCGAGCTCTACAATCCTAGCGTTTCGGATTTTGATTTCAGAACTCATGGCTAGTAGGTCTCGTTTCACCTAGTTAGCCGCGAAATGTGGTTTCTTTACGTAAACGGTTTTGTGAATATCGTTGACTCCGAGTTCTGAATTCGGTGATTTTTTGCTTGATTACACACTACTTTTCGAGCTCTACAATCCTAGCGTTTCGGATTTTGGTTTCAGAACTCGTGGCTAGTCGGTCTCGTTTCACCTAGTTAGCCCCGAAATGTGGTTTCTTTATGTAAACGGTTTTATGAATATCCGTTGACTCCGAGTTCTGAATTCGTTGATTTTTAGCTTGATTTCACACTACTTTCGAGCTCTACAATCCTGGAATTTCGGATTTTGATTTCAGAACTCAAGGCTAGTAGGTCTCGTTTCACCTAGTTAGCCGCGAAATGTGGTTTCTTTACGTAAACTGTTTTGTGATTATCCGTTGACTCCGAGTTCTGAATTCGGTGATCTTTTGATTGATTACACACTACTTTTCGAGCTCTACTATCCTAGAGTTTCGTATTTTGATTTCAGAACTCGTGGCTAGTAGGTCTCGTGTCACCTAGTTAGCCGCGAAATGTGGTTTCTTTACGTAAACGGTTTTATGAATATCCTTTGACTCCGAGTTCTGAATTCGGTGATTTTTAGCTTGATTTCACACTACTTTTCGAGCTCTACAATCCTGGCATTTCGGATTTTGATTTTAGAACTCGTGGCTAGTAGGTCTCGATTCACCTATTTAGCCGCGAAATGTGGTTTCTTTACGTAAACGGTTTTATGAATATTTGTTGACTCCGAGTTCTGAATTCGGTGATTTTTTGCTTGATTACACACTACTTTTCGAGCTCTACAATCCTCGCGTTTCGGATTTTTATTTCAGAACTCGTGGCTAGTAAGTCTCGTTTCACCTAGTTAGCCGCGAAATGTGGTTTCTTTACGTAAACGGTTTTATGAATATCCGTTGACTCTGAGTTCTGAATTCGGTGATTTTTAGCTTGATTTCACACTATTTTTAGAGCTCTACAATCATGGGTTTTCGGATTTTGATTTCAGAACTCGTGGCTAGTTGGTCTCATTTCACCAAGTTAGCCGCGAAATGTGGTTTCTTTACGTAAACGGTTTTATGAATATCCGTTGACTCCGAGTTCTGAATTCGGTGATTTTTAGCTTGATTTCACACTACATTTTGAGCTCTACAATCTTGGGTTTTCGTTTTTCGATTTCAGAACTCGTGGCTAGTAGGTCTCGTTTCATCTAGTTAGCTGCAAAATGTGGTTTCTTTACGTAAACAGTTTTATGAATATCCGTTGACTCCGAGTTCAATTCGGTGATTTTTAGCTTGATTTCAAACTACTTTTCGAGCTCTACAATCTTGGTGTTTCGGATTTTGATTTCAGAACTCGGGGCTAGTAGGTCTCATTTCACCTAGTTAGCCGCGAAATGTGGTTTCTTTACGTAAACGGTTTTATGAATATCCGTTGACTCCGAGTTCTAAATTCGGTGATTTTTAGCTTGATTTCACACTACTTTTCGAGCTCTACAATCCTGGGTTTTCGGTTTTCGATTTCAGAACTCGTGGCTAGTAGGTCTCGTTTCATCTAGTTAGCCGCAAAATGTGGTTTCTTTACGTAAACAGTTTTATGAATATCCGTTGACTCCGAGTTCTGAATTCCGTGATTTTTAGTTTGATTTCACACTACTTTTGGAGCTCTACAATCTTGGTGTTTCGGATTTTGATTTCAGAACTCGTGGCTAGTAGGTCTCATTTCACCTAGTTAGCCGCGAAATGTGGTTTCTTTACGTAAACGGTTTTATGAATATCCGTTGACTCCGAGTTCTGAAGTCGGTGATTTTTAGCTTGATTTCACACTACTTTTCGAGCTCTACAATCCTGGCATTTCGGATTTTGATTTCAGAACTCGTGGCTAGTAGGTCTCGATTCACCTATTTAGCCGCGAAATGTGGTTTCTTTACGTAAACGGTTTTGTGAATATCCGTTGACTCCGAGTTCTGAATTCGGTGATTTTTTGCTTGATTACACACTACTTTTCGAGCTCTAAAATCCTGGAATTTCGGATTTTGATTTCAGAACTCGTGGCTAGTAGGTCTCGTTTCACCTAGTTAGCCGCGAAATGTGCTTTCTTTACGTAAACGGTTTTATGAATATCCGTTGACTCCGAGTTCTGAATTCGGTGATTTTTAGCTTGATTTCACACTACTTTTCGAGCTCTACAATCCTGGAATTTCGGATTTTGATTTCAGAACTCGTGGCTAGTAGGTCTCGATTCACCTATTTTGCCGCGAAATGTGGTTTCTTTACGTAAACGGTTTTTTGAATATCCGTTGACTCCGAGTTCTGAATTCGGTGATTTTTATCTTGATTTCACACTACTTTTCAAGTTCTACAATCCAGGTGTTTCGGATTTTGATTTCAGAACTCGTGGCTAGTAGGTCTCGTTTCACCTAGTTAGCCGCGAAATGTGGTTTCTTTACGTAAACGGTTTTATGAATATCCGTTGACTCCGAGTTCTGAATTCGGTGATTTTCAGCTTGATTTCACACTACTTTTCGAGCTCTACAATCCTGGGTTTTCGGTTTTCGATTTCAGAACTCGTGGCTAGTAGGTCTCGATTCACCTATTTAGCCGCGAAATGTGGTTTCTTTACTTAAACAGTTTTATGAATATCCGTTGACTCCGAGTTCTGAATTCGGTGATTTTTAGCTTGATTTCACACTACTTTTCAAGTTCTACAATCCTGGTTTTTCGGATTTTGATTTCAGAACTCGTGGCTAGTAGGTCTCGTTTCACCTAGTTAGCCGCGAAATGTGTTTTCTTTACGTAAACGGTTTTATGAATATCCGTTGACTCCGAGTTCTGAATTCGGTGATTTTTAGCTTGATTTCACACTACTTTTCAAGTTCTACAATCTTGGAGTTTCGGATTTTGATTTCAGAACTCGTGGCTAGTAGGTCTCGTTTCACCTTGTTAGCCGCGAAATGTGGTTTCTTTACGTAAACGGTTTTATGAATATCCGTTGACTCCGAGTTCTGAATTCGGTGATTTTTAGCTTGATTTCACACTACTTTTCGAGCTCTACAATCTTGGGTTTTCGGTTTTCGATTTCAGAACTCGTGGCTAGTAGGTCTCGTTTCATCTAGTTAGCTGCAAAATGTGGTTTCTTTACGTAAACAGTTTTATGAATATCCGTTGACTCCGAGTTCTGAATTCGGTGATTTTTAGCTTGATTTCAAACTACTTTTCGAGCTCTACAATCTTGGTGTTTCGGATTTTGATTTCAGAACTCGTGGCTAGTAGGTCTCGTTTCACCTAGTTAGCCGCGAAATGTGGTTTCTTTACGTAAACGGTTTTATGAATATCCGTTGACTCCGAGTTCTAAATTCGGTGATTTTTAGCTTGATTTCACACTACTTTTCGAGCTCTACAATCCTGGGTTTTCGGTTTTCGATTTCAGAACTCGTGGCTAGTAGGTCTCGTTTCATCTAGTTAGCCGCAAAATGTGGTTTCTTTACGTAAACAGTTTTATGAATATCCGTTGACTCCGAGTTCTGAATTCCGTGATTTTTAGTTTGATTTCACACTACTTTTGGAGCTCTACAATCTTGGTGTTTCGGATTTTGATTTCAGAACTCGTGGCTAGTAGGTCTCATTTCACCTAGTTAGCCGCGAAATGTGGTTTCTTTACGTAAACGGTTTTATGAATATCCGTTGACTCCGAGTTCTGAAGTCGGTGATTTTTAGCTTGATTTCACACTACTTTTCGAGCTCTACAATCCTGGCATTTCGGATTTTGATTTCAGAACTCGTGGCTAGTAGGTCTCGATTCACCTATTTAGCCGCGAAATGTGGTTTCTTTACGTAAACGGTTTTGTGAATATCCGTTGACTCCGAGTTCTGAATTCGGTGATTTTTTGCTTGATTACACACTACTTTTCGAGCTCTAAAATCCTGGAATTTCGGATTTTGATTTCAGAACTCGTGGCTAGTAGGTCTCGTTTCACCTAGTTAGCCGCGAAATGTGCTTTCTTTACGTAAACGGTTTTATGAATATCCGTTAACTCCGAGTTCTGAATTCGGTGATTTTTAGCTTGATTTCACACTACTTTTCGAGCTCTACAATCCTGGAATTTCGGATTTTGATTTCAGAACTCGTGGCTAGTAGGTCTCGATTCACCTATTTTGCCGCGAAATGTGGTTTCTTTACGTAAACGGTTTTTTGAATATCCGTTGACTCCGAGTTCTGAATTCGGTGATTTTTAGCTTGATTTCACACTACTTTTCAAGTTCTACAATCCAGGTGTTTCGGATTTTGATTTCAGAACTCGTGGCTAGTAGGTCTCGTTTCACCTAGTTAGCCGCGAAATGTGGTTTCTTTACGTAAACGGTTTTATGAATATCCGTTGACTCCGAGTTCTGAATTCGGTGATTTTCAGCTTGATTTCACACTACTTTTCGAGCTCTACAATCCTGGGTTTTCGGTTTTCGATTTCAGAACTCGTGGCTAGTAGGTCTCGATTCACCTATTTAGCCGCGAAATGTGGTTTCTTTACTTAAACAGTTTTATGAATATCCGTTGACTCCGAGTTCTGAATTCGGTGATTTTTAGCTTGATTTCACACTACTTTTCAAGTTCTACAATCCTGGTTTTTCGGATTTTGATTTCAGAACTCGTGGCTAGTAGGTCTCGTTTCACCTAGTTAGCCGCGAAATGTGTTTTCTTTACGTAAACGGTTTTATGAATATCCGTTGACTCCGAGTTCTGAATTCGGTGATTTTTAGCTTGATTTCACACTACTTTTCAAGTTCTACAATCTTGGAGTTTCGGATTTTGATTTCAGAACTCGTGGCTAGTAGGTCTCGTTTCACCTTGTTAGCCGCGAAATGTGGTTTCTTTACGTAAACGGTTTTATGAATATCCGTTGACTCCGAGTTCTGAATTCGGTGATTTTTAGCTTGATTTCACACTACTTTTCGAGCTCTACAATCTTGGGTTTTCGGTTTTCGATTTCAGAACTCGTGGCTAGTAGGTCTCGTTTCATCTAGTTAGCTGCAAAATGTGGTTTCTTTACGTAAACAGTTTTATGAATATCCGTTGACTCCGAGTTCTGAATTCGGTGATTTTTAGCTTGATTTCAAACTACTTTTCGAGCTCTACAATCTTGGTGTTTCGGATTTTGATTTCAGAACTCGTGGCTAGTAGGTCTCGTTTCACCTAGTTAGCCGCGAAATGTGGTTTCTTTACGTAAACGGTTTTATGAATATCCGTTGACTCCGAGTTCTAAATTCGGTGATTTTTAGCTTGATTTCACACTACTTTTCGAGCTCTACAATCCTGGGTTTTCGGTTTTCGATTTCAGAACTCGTGGCTAGTAGGTCTCGTTTCATCTAGTTAGCCGCAAAATGTGGTTTCTTTACGTAAACAGTTTTATGAATATCCGTTGACTCCGAGTTCTGAATTCCGTGATTTTTAGTTTGATTTCACACTACTTTTGGAGCTCTACAATCTTGGTGTTTCGGATTTTGATTTCAGAACTCGTGGCTAGTAGGTCTCATTTCACCTAGTTAGCCGCGAAATGTGGTTTCTTTACGTAAACGGTTTTATGAATATCCGTTGACTCCGAGTTCTGAAGTCGGTGATTTTTAGCCTGATTTCACACTACTTTTCGAGCTCTACAATCCTGGCATTTCGGATTTTGATTTCAGAACTCGTGGCTAGTAGGTCTCGATTCACCTATTTAGCCGCGAAATGTGGTTTCTTTACGTAAACGGTTTTGTGAATATCCTTTGACTCCGAGTTCTGAATTCGGTGATTTTTTGCTTGATTACACACTACTTTTCGAGCTCTAAAATCCTGGAATTTCGGATTTTGATTTCAGAACTCGTGGCTAGTAGGTCTCGTTTCACCTAGTTAGCCGCGAAATGTGCTTTCTTTACGTAAACGGTTTTATGAATATCCGTTGACTCCGAGTTCTGAATTCGGTGATTTTTAGCTTGATTTCACACTACTTTTCGAGCTCTACAATCCTGGAATTTCGGATTTTGATTTCAGAACTCGTGGCTAGTAGGTCTCGATTCACCTATTTTGCCGCGAAATGTGGTTTCTTTACGTAAACGGTTTTTTGAATATCCGTTGACTCCGAGTTCTGAATTCGGTGATTTTTAGCTTGATTTCACACTACTTTTCAAGTTCTACAATCCAGGTGTTTCGGATTTTGATTTCAGAACTCGTGGCTAGTAGCTCTCGTTTCACCTAGTTAGCCGCGAAATGTGGTTTCTTTACGTAAACGGTTTTATGAATATCCGTTGACTCCGAGTTCTGAATTCGGTGATTTTTAGCTTGATTTCACACTACTTTTCAAGTTCTACAATCCTGGTTTTTCGGATTTTGATTTCAGAACTCGTGGCTAGTAGGTCTCGTTTCACCTAGTTAGCCGCGAAATGTGTTTTCTTTACGTAAACGGTTTTATGAATATCCGTTGACTCCGAGTTCTGAATTCGGTGATTTTTAGCTTGATTTCACACTACTTTTCAAGTTCTACAATCTTGGAGTTTCGGATTTTGATTTCAGAACTCGTGGCTAGTAGGTCTCGTTTCACCTTGTTAGCCGCGAAATGTGGTTTCTTTACGTAAACGGTTTTATGAATATCCGTTGACTCCGAGTTCTGAATTCGGTGATTTTTAGCTTGATTTCACACTACTTTTCGAGCTCTACAATCTTGGGTTTTCGGTTTTCGATTTCAGAACTCGTGGCTAGTAGGTCTCGTTTCATCTAGTTAGCTGCAAAATGTGGTTTCTTTACGTAAACAGTTTTATGAATATCCGTTGACTCCGAGTTCTGAATTCGGTGATTTTTAGCTTGATTTCAAACTACTTTTCGAGCTCTACAATCTTGGTGTTTCGGATTTTGATTTCAGAACTCGTGGCTAGTAGGTCTCGTTTCACCTAGTTAGCCGCGAAATGTGGTTTCTTTACGTAAACGGTTTTATGAATATCCGTTGACTCCGAGTTCTAAATTCGGTGATTTTTAGCTTGATTTCACACTACTTTTCGAGCTCTACAATCCTGGGTTTTCGGTTTTCGATTTCAGAACTCGTGGCTAGTAGGTCTCGTTTCATCTAGTTAGCCGCAAAATGTGGTTTCTTTACGTAAACAGTTTTATGAATATCCGTTGACTCCGAGTTCTGAATTCCGTGATTTTTAGTTTGATTTCACACTACTTTTGGAGCTCTACAATCTTGGTGTTTCGGATTTTGATTTCAGAACTCGTGGCTAGTAGGTCTCATTTCACCTAGTTAGCCGCGAAATGTGGTTTCTTTACGTAAACGGTTTTATGAATATCCGTTGACTCCGAGTTCTGAAGTCGGTGATTTTTAGCTTGATTTCACACTACTTTTCGAGCTCTACAATCCTGGCATTTCGGATTTTGATTTCAGAACTCGTGGCTAGTAGGTCTCGATTCACCTATTTAGCCGCGAAATGTGGTTTCTTTACGTAAACGGTTTTGTGAATATCCGTTGACTCCGAGTTCTGAATTCGGTGATTTTTTGCTTGATTACACACTACTTTTCGAGCTCTAAAATCCTGGAATTTCGGATTTTGATTTCAGAACTCGTGGCTAGTAGGTCTCGTTTCACCTAGTTAGCCGCGAAATGTGCTTTCTTTACGTAAACGGTTTTATGAATATCCGTTGACTCCGAGTTCTGAATTCGGTGATTTTTAGCTTGATTTCACACTACTTTTCGAGCTCTACAATCCTGGAATTTCGGATTTTGATTTCAGAACTCGTGGCTAGTAGGTCTCGATTCACCTATTTTGCCGCGAAATGTGGTTTCTTTACGTAAACGGTTTTTTCAATATCCGTTGACTCCGAGTTCTGAATTCGGTGATTTTTAGCTTGATTTCACACTACTTTTCAAGTTCTACAATCCAGGTGTTTCGGATTTTGATTTCAGAACTCGTGGCTAGTAGGTCTCGTTTCACCTAGTTAGCCGCGAAATGTGGTTTCTTTACGTAAACGGTTTTATGAATATCCGTTGACTCCGAGTTCTGAATTCGGTGATTTTCAGCTTGATTTCACACTACTTTTCGAGCTCTACAATCCTGGGTTTTCGGTTTTCGATTTCAGAACTCGTGGCTAGTAGGTCTCGATTCACCTATTTAGCCGCGAAATGTGGTTTCTTTACTTAAACAGTTTTATGAATATCCGTTGACTCCGAGTTCTGAATTCGGTGATTTTTAGCTTGATTTCACACTACTTTTCAAGTTCTACAATCCTGGTTTTTCGGATTTTGATTTCAGAACTCGTGGCTAGTAGGTCTCGTTTCACCTAGTTAGCCGCGAAATGTGTTTTCTTTACGTAAACGGTTTTATGAATATCCGTTGACTCCGAGTTCTGAATTCGGTGATTTTTAGCTTGATTTCACACTACTTTTCAAGTTCTACAATCTTGGAGTTTCGGATTTTGATTTCAGAACTCGTGGCTAGTAGGTCTCGTTTCACCTTGTTAGCCGCGAAATGTGGTTTCTTTACGTAAACGGTTTTATGAATATCCGTTGACTCCGAGTTCTGAATTCGGTGATTTTTAGCTTGATTTCACACTACTTTTCGAGCTCTACAATCTTGGGTTTTCGGTTTTCGATTTCAGAACTCGTGGCTAGTAGGTCTCGTTTCATCTAGTTAGCTGCAAAATGTGGTTTCTTTACGTAAACAGTTTTATGAATATCCGTTGACTCCGAGTTCTGAATTCGGTGATTTTTAGCTTGATTTCAAACTACTTTTCGAGCTCTACAATCTTGGTGTTTCGGATTTTGATTTCAGAACTCGTGGCTAGTAGGTCTCGTTTCACCTAGTTAGCCGCGAAATGTGGTTTCTTTACGTAAACGGTTTTATGAATATCCGTTGACTCCGAGTTCTAAATTCGGTGATTTTTAGCTTGATTTCACACTACTTTTCGAGCTCTACAATCCTGGGTTTTCGGTTTTCGATTTCAGAACTCGTGGCTAGTAGGTCTCGTTTCATCTAGTTAGCCGCAAAATGTGGTTTCTTTACGTAAACAGTTTTATGAATATCCGTTGACTCCGAGTTCTGAATTCCGTGATTTTTAGTTTGATTTCACACTACTTTTGGAGCTCTACAATCTTGGTGTTTCGGATTTTGATTTCAGAACTCGTGGCTAGTAGGTCTCATTTCACCTAGTTAGCCGCGAAATGTGGTTTCTTTACGTAAACGGTTTTATGAATATCCGTTGACTCCGAGTTCTGAAGTCGGTGATTTTTAGCCTGATTTCACACTACTTTTCGAGCTCTACAATCCTGGCATTTCGGATTTTGATTTCAGAACTCGTGGCTAGTAGGTCTCGATTCACCTATTTAGCCGCGAAATGTGGTTTCTTTACGTAAACGGTTTTGTGAATATCCGTTGACTCCGAGTTCTGAATTCGGTGATTTTTTGCTTGATTACACACTACTTTTCGAGCTCTAAAATCCTGGAATTTCGGATTTTGATTTCAGAACTCGTGGCTAGTAGGTCTCGTTTCACCTAGTTAGCCGCGAAATGTGCTTTCTTTACGTAAACGGTTTTATGAATATCCGTTGACTCCGAGTTCTGAATTCGGTGATTTTTAGCTTGATTTCACACTACTTTTCGAGCTCTACAATCCTGGAATTTCGGATTTTGATTTCAGAACTCGTGGCTAGTAGGTCTCGATTCACCTATTTTGCCGCGAAATGTGGTTTCTTTACGTAAACGGTTTTTTGAATATCCGTTGACTCCGAGTTCTGAATTCGGTGATTTTTAGCTTGATTTCACACTACTTTTCAAGTTCTACAATCCAGGTGTTTCGGATTTTGATTTCAGAACTCGTGGCTAGTAGCTCTCGTTTCACCTAGTTAGCCGCGAAATGTGGTTTCTTTACGTAAACGGTTTTATGAATATCCGTTGACTCCGAGTTCTGAATTCGGTGATTTTTAGCTTGATTTCACACTACTTTTCGAGCTCTACAATCCTGGGTTTTCGGTTTTCGATTTCAGAACTCGTGGCTAGTAGGTCTCGATTCACCTATTTAGCCGCGAAATGTGGTTTCTTTACTTAAACAGTTTTATGAATATCCGTTGACTCCGAGTTCTGAATTCGGTGATTTTTAGCTTGATTTCACACTACTTTTCAAGTTCTACAATCCTGGTTTTTCGGATTTTGATTTCAGAACTCGTGGCTAGTAGGTCTCGTTTCACCTAGTTAGCCGCGAAATGTGTTTTCTTTACGTAAACGGTTTTATGAATATCCGTTGACTCCGAGTTCTGAATTCGGTGATTTTTAGCTTGATTTCACACTACTTTTCGAGCTCTACAATCCTGGGTTTTCGGTTTTCCATTTCAGAACTCGTGGATAGTAGGTCTCGTTTCATCTAGTTAGCCGCAAAATGTGGTTTCTTTACGTAAACAATTTTATGAATATCCGTTGACTCCGAGTTCTGAATTCGGTGATTTTTAGCTTGATTTTATACTACGTTTTGAGCTCTACGATCCTGGCGTTTCGGATTTTGATTTCAGAACTCGTGGCTAGTTGGTCTCGTTTCACCTAGTTAGACGCAAAATGTGGTTTCTTTACGTAAACAGTTTTATGAATATCCGTTGACTCCGAGTTCTGAATTCGGTGATTTTTAACTTGATTTCACACTACTTTTCGAGCTCTACAATCCTGGGTTTTCGGTTTTTGATTTCAGAACTCGTGGCTAGTAGGTCTCGTTTCATCTAGTTAGCCGCAAAATGTGGTTTCTTTACGTAAACAGTTTTATGAATATCCGTTGACTCCGAGTTCTGAATTCGGTGATTTTTAGCTTGATTTCACACTACTTTTCGAGCTCTACAATCTTGGTGTTTCGGATTTTGATTTCAGAACTCGTGGCTAGTAGGTCTCGTTTCACCTAGTTAGCCGCGAAATGTGGTTTCTTTTTGTAAACGGTTTTATGAATATCCGTTGACTCCGAGTTCTGAATTCGGTGATTTTTAGCTTGATTTCACACTACTTTTCGAGCTCTACAATCCTGGAATTTCGGATTTTGATTTCAGAACTCGTGGCTAGTAGGTCTCGATTCACCTATTTAGCCGCGAAATGTGGTTTCTTTACGTAAACGGTTTTGTGAATATCCGTTGACTCCGAGTTCTGAATTCGGTGATTTTTTGCTTGATTACACACTACTTTTCGAGCTCTACAATCCTAGCATTTCGGATTTTGATTTCAGAACTCGTGGCTAGTAGGTCTCGTTTCACCTAGTTAGCCGCGAAATGTGCTTTCTTTACGTAAACGGTTTTATGAATATCCGTTGACTCCGAGTTCTGAATTCGGTGATTTTTAGCTTGATTTCACACTACTTTTCGAGCTCTACAATCCTGGTATTTCGGATTTTGATTTCAGAACTCGTGGCTAGTAGGTCTCGATTCACCTATTTAGCCGCAAAATGTGGTTTCTTTACTTAAACAGTTTTATGAATATCCGTTGACTCCGAGTTCTGAATTCGGTGATTTTTAGCTTGATTTCACACTACTTTTCAAGTTCTACAATCCTGGTGTTTCGGTGGCTAGTAGGTCTCGTTTCACCTAGTTAGCCGCGAAATGTGTTTTCTTTACGTAAACGGTTTTATGAATATCCGTTGACTCCGAGTTCTGAATTCGGTGATTTTTAGCTTGATTTCACACTACTTTTCGAGCTCTACAATCCTGGGTTTTCGGTTTTCCATTTCAGAACTCGTGGCTAGTAGGTCTCGTTTCATCTAGTTAGCCGCAAAATGTGGTTTCTTTACGTAAACAGTTTTATGAATATCCGTTGACTCCGAGTTCTGAATTCGGTGATTTTTAGCTTGATTTCACACTACTTTTCGAGCTCTACAATCTTGGTGTTTCGGATTTTGATGTCAGAACTCGTGGCTAGTTGGTCTCGTTTCACCTAGTTAGCCGCGAAATGTGGTTTCTTTACGTAAACGGTTTTATGAATATCCGTTGACTCCGAGTTCTGAATTCGGTGATTTTTAGCTTGATTTCACACTACTTTTCGAGCTCTACAATCCTGGCATTTCGGATTTTGATTT
Organism: Euonymus europaeus; assembly: GCA_963580455.1. Classification (NCBI taxonomy): domain Eukaryota; kingdom Viridiplantae; phylum Streptophyta; class Magnoliopsida; order Celastrales; family Celastraceae; genus Euonymus; species Euonymus europaeus. The sequence goes on from OY756972.1 coordinate 855,520, forward strand.
CAGAAGTCGTGGCTAGTAGGTCTCGATTCACCTATTTAGCCGCGAAATGTGGTTTCTTTACGTAAACGGTTTTGTGAATATCCGTTGACTCCGAGTTCTGAATTCGGTGATTTTTTGCTTGATTACACACTACTTTTCGAGCTCTACAATCCTACTGTTTTGGATTTTGATTTCAGAACTCGTGGCTAGTAGGTCTCGTTTCACCTAGTTAGCCGCGAAATTTGGTTTCTTTACGTAAACGGTTTTATGAATATCCTTTGACTCCGAGTTCTGAATTCGGTGATTTTTAGCTTGATTTCACACTACTTTTCGAGCTCTACAATCCTGGCATTTCGGATTTTGATTTCAGAACTCGTCGCTAGTAGGTCTCGATTCACGTATTTAGCCGCGAAATGTGGTTTCTTTACGTAAACGGTTTTATGAATATCTGTTGACTCCGAGTTCTGAATTCGGTGATTTTTTGCTTGATTACACACTACTTTTCCAGCTCTACAATCCTAGCGTTTTGGATTTTGATTTCAGAACTCGTGGCTAGTAAGTCGCGTTTCACCTAGTTAGCCGTGAAATGTGGTTTCTTTACGTAAACGGTTTTATGAATATCCTTTGACTCCGAGTTCTGAATTCGGTGATTTTTAGTTTGATTTCACACTACTTTTCGAGCTCTACAATCCTGGAATTTCGGATTTTGATTTTAGAACTCGTGGCTAGTAGGTCTCGATTCACCTATTTAGCCGCGAAATGTGGTTTCTTTACGTAAACGGTTTTATGAATATTTGTTGACTCCGAGTTCTGCATTCGGTGATTTTTTGCTTGATTACACACTACTTTTCGAGCTCTACAATCCTGGCATTTCGGATTTTGATTTCCGAACTCGTCGCTAGTAGGTCTCGATTCACGTATTTTGCCGCGAAATGTGGTTTCTTTACGTAAACGGTTTTATGAATATCTATTGACTCCGAGTTCTGAATTCGGTGATTTTTTGCTTGATTACACACTACTTTTCGAGCTCTACAATCCTAGCGTTTCGAATTTTGATTTCAGAACTCGTGGCTAGTAAGTCTCGTTTCACCTAGTTAGCCGCGAAATGTGGTTTCTTTACGTAAACGGTTTTATGAATATCCGTTGACTCCGAGTTCTGAATTCGGTGATTTTTAACTTGATTTCACACTTCTTTTCGAGCTCTACAATCCTGGCATTTCGGATTTTGATTTCCGAACTCGTCGCTAGTAGGTCTCGATTCACGTATTTTGCCGCGGAATGTGGTTTCTTTACGTAAACGGTTTTATGAATATCCGTTGACTCCGAGTTCTGAATTCGGTGATTTTTAACTTGATTTCACACTACTTTTCGAGCTCTACAATCCTGGGTTTTCGGTTTTCGATTTCAGAACTCGTGGCTAGTAGGTCTCGTTTCACCTAGTTAGCCGCGAAATGTGGTTTCTTTACGTAAACGGTTTTATGACTATCCGTTGACTCCGAGTTCTGAATTCGGTGATTTTTAGCTTGATTTCACACTACTTTTTGAGCTCTACAATCCTGGGTTTTCGGTTTTCGATTTCAGAACTCGTGGCTAGTAGGTCTCGTTTCATCTAGTTAGCCGCAAAATGTGGTTTCTTTACGTAAACAGTTTTATGAATATCCGTTGACTCCGAGTTCTGAATTCGGTGATTTTTAGCTTGATTTCACACTACTTTTCGAGCTCTACAATCTTGGTGTTTCGGATTTTGATTTCAGAACTCGTGGCTAGTAGGTCTCGTTTCACCTAGTTAGCCGCGAAATGTGGTTTTTTTACGTAAACGGTTTTATGAATATCCGTTGACTCCGAGTTCTGAATTCGGTGATTTTTAGCTTGATTTCACACTACTTTTCGAGCTCTACAATCCTGGCATTTCGGATTTTGATTTCAGAACTCGTGGCTAGTAGGTCTCGATTCACCTATTTAGCCGCGAAATGTGGTTTCTTTACGTAAACGGTTTTGTGAATATCCGTTGACTCCGAGTTCTAAATTCGGTGATTTTTTGCTTGATTACACACTACTTTTCGAGCTCTACAATCCTAGCGTTTCGGATTTTGATTTCAGAACTCGTGGCTAGTAGGTCTCGTTTCACCTAGTTAGCTGCGAAATGTGGTTTCTTTACGTAAACGGTTTTATGAATATCCTTTGACTCCGAGTTCTGAATTCGGTGATTTTTAGCTTGATTTCACACTACTTTTCGAGCTCTACAATCCTGGAATTTCGGATTTTGATTTCAGAACTCGTCGCTAGTAGGTCTCGATTCACGTATTTTGCCGCGAAATGTGGTTTCTTTACGTAAACGGTTTTATGAATATCTGTTGACTCCGAGTTCTGAATTCGGTGATTTTTAGCTTGATTTCACACTACTTTTCGAGCTCTACAATCCCGTGTTTTCGGTTTTCGATTTCAGAACTCGTGGCTAGTAGGTCTCGTTTCACCTAGTTAGCCGCGAAATGTGGTTTCTTTACGTAAACGGTTTTATGAATATCCGTTGACTCCGAGTTCTGAATTCGGTGATTTTTAGCTTGATCTCACACTACTTTTCGAGCTCTACAATCCTGGGTTTTCGGTTTTCGATTTCAGAACTCGTGGCTAGTAGGTCTCGTTTCATCAAGTTAGCCGCAAAATGTGGTTTCTTTACGTAAACAGTTTTATGAATATCCGTTGACTCCGAGTTCTGAATTCGGTGATTTTTAGCTTGATTTCACACTACTTTTCGAGCTCTACAATCTTGGTGTTTCGGATTATGATTTCAGAACTCGTGGCTAGTAGGTCTCTTTTCACCTAGTTAGCCGCGAAATGTGGTTTCTTTACGTAAACGGTTTTATGAATATCCGTTGACTCCGAGTTCTGAATTCGGTGATTTTTAGCTTGATTTCACACTACTTTTCGAGCTCTACAATCCTGGCATTTCGGATTTTGATTTCAGAACTCGTGGCTAGTAGGTCTCGATTCACCTATTTAGCCGCGAAATGTGGTTTCTTTACGTAAACGGTTTTGTGAATATCCGTTGACTTCGAGTTCTAAATTCGTTGATTTTTTGCTCGATTACACACTACTTTTCGAGCTCTACAATCCTAGCGTTTCGGATTTTGATTTCAGAACTCGTGGCTAGTAGGTCTCGTTTCACCTAGTTAGCCGCGAAATGTGGTTTCTTTACGTAAACGGTTTTATGAATATCCTTTGACTCCGAGTTCTGAATTCGGTGATTTTTAGCTTGATTTCACACTACTTTTCGAGCTCTACAATCCTGGCATTTCGGATTTTGATTTCCGAACTCGTCGCTAGTAGGTCTCGATTCACGTATTTTGCCGCGAAATGTGGTTTCTTTACGTAAACGGTTTTATGAATATCTATTGACTCCGAGTTCTGAATTCGGTGATTTTTTGCTTGATTACACACTACTTTTCGAGCTCTACAATCCTAGCGTTTCGGATTTTGATTTCAGAACTCGTGGCTAGTAAGTCTCGTTTCACCTAGTTAGCCGCGAAATGTGGTTTCTTTACGTAAACGGTTTTATGAATATCCGTTGACTCCGAGTTCTGAATTCGGTGATTTTTAGCTTGATTTCACACTATTTTTCGAGCTCTACAATGCTGGGTTTTCGGATTTTGATTTCAGAACTCGTGGCTATTTTGTCTCATTTCACCAAGTTAGCCGCGAAATGTGGTTTCTTTACGTAAACGGTTTTATGAATATCCGTTGACTCCGAGTTCTGAATTCGGTGATTTTTAGCTTGATTTCACACTACGTTTTGAGCTCTACGATCCTGGCATTTCGGATTTTGATTTCAGAACTCGTGGCTAGTAGGTCTCGTTTCACCTAGTTAGCCGCGAAATGTGCTTTCTTTACGTAAACGGTTTTATGAATATCCGTTGACTCCGAGTTCTGAATTCGGTGATTTTTAGCTTGATTTCACACTACATTTCGAGCTCTACAATCCTGGAATTTCGGATTTTGATTTCAGAACTCGTGGCTAGTAGGTCTCGATTCACCTATTTAGGCGCGAAATGTGGTTTCTTTACTTAAACAGTTTTATGAATATCCGTTGACTCCGAGTTCTGAATTTGGTGATTTTTAGCTTGATTTCACACTACTTTGCAAGTTCTACAATCCTGGTGTTTCGGTGGCTAGTAGGTCTCGTTTCACCTAGTTAGCCGCGAAATGTGTTATCTTTACGTAAACGGTTTTATGAATATCCGTTGACTCCGAGTTCTGAATTCGGTGATTTTTAGCTTGATTTCACACTACTTTTCGAGCTCTACAATCCTTGGTTTTCGGTTTTCCATTTCAGAACTCGTGGCTAGTAGGTCTCGTTTCATCTAGTTAGCCGCAAAATGTGGTTTCTTTACATAAACAGTTTTATGAATATCCGTTGACTCCGAGTTCTGAATTCGGTGATTTTTAGCTTGATTTCACACTACTTTTCGAGCTCTACAATCTTGGTGTTTCGGATTTTGATTTCAGAACTCGTGGCTAGTTGGTCTCGTTTCACCTAGTTAGCCGCGAAATGTGGTTTCTTTACGTAAACGGTTTTATGAATATCCGTTGACTCCGAGTTCTGAATTCGGTGATTTTTAGCTTGATTTCACACTACTTTTCGAGCTCTACAATCCTGGCATTTCGGATTTTGATTTCAGAACTCGTGGCTAGTAGGTCTCGATTCACCTATTTAGCCGCGAAATGTGGTTTCTTTACGTAAACGGTTTTGTGAATATCCGTTGACTCCGAGTTCTGAATTCGGTGATTTTTTGCTTGATTACACACTACTTTTCGAGCTCTACAATCCTAGCGTTTCGGATTTTGATTTCAGAACTCGTGGCTAGTAGGTCTCGTTTCACCTAGTTAGCCGCGAAATTTGGTTTCTTTACGTAAACGGTTTTATGAATATCCTTTGACTCCGAGTTCTGAATTCGGTGATTTTTAGCTTGATTTCACACTACTTTTCGAGCTCTACAATCCTGGCATTTCGGATTTTGATTTCAGAACTCGTCGCTAGTAGGTCTCGATTCACGTATTTAGCCGCGAAATGTGGTTTCTTTACGTAAACGGTTTTATGAATATCTATTGACTCCGAGTTCTGAATTCGGTGATTTTTTGCTTGATTACACACTACTTTTCAAGCTCTACAATCCTAGCGTTTCGGATTTTGATTTCAGAACTCGTGGCTAGTAAGTCTCGTTTCACCTAGTTAGCCGCGAAATGTGGTTTCTTTACGTAAACGGTTTTATGAATATCCGTTGACTCCGAGTTCTGAATTCGGTGATTTTTAGCTTGATTTCACACTATTTTTCGAGCTCTACAATCCTGGTTTTTCAGATTTTGATTTCAGAACTCGTGGCTATTTTGTCTCATTTCACCAAGTTAGCCGCGAAATGTGGTTTCTTTACGCAAACGGTTTTATAAATATCCGTTGACTCCGAGTTCTGAATTCGGTGATTTTTAGCTTGATTTCACACTACGTTTTGAGCTCTACGATCCTGGGGTTTCGGATTTTGATTTCAGAACTCGTGGCTAGTTGGTCTCGTTTCACCTAGTTAGATGCGAAATGTGGTTTGTTTACGTAAACAGTTTTATGAATATACGTTCACTTCGAGTTCTGAATTCGGTGATTTTTAGCTTGATTTCACACTACTTTTCAAGTTCTACAATCCTGGTTTTTCGGATTTTGATTTCAGAACTCGTGGCTAGTAGGTCTCGTTTCACCTAGTTAGCCGCGAAATGTGGTTTCTTTACGTAAACGGTTTTATGAATATCCGTTGACTCCGAGTTCTGAATTCGGTGATTTTTAGCTTGATTTCACACTACTTTTCGAGCTCTACAATCCTGAGTTTTCGGTTTTCTATTTCAGAACTCGTGGCTAGTAGGTCTCGTTTCATCTAGTTAGCCGCAAAATGTGGTTTCTTTACGTAAACAGTTTTATGAATATCCGTTGACTCCGAGTTCTGAATTCGGTGATTTTTAGCTTGATTTCACACTACTTTTCGAGCTCTACAATCTTGGTGTTTCGGATTTTGATTTCAGAAATCGTGGCTAGTAGGTCTCGTTTCACCTAGTTAGCCGCGAAATGTGGTTTCTTTACGTAAACGGTTTTATGAATATCCGTTGACTCCGAGTTCTGAATTCGGTGATTTTTTGCTTGATTACACACTACTTTTCGAGCTCTACAATCCTAGCGTTTCGGATATTGATTTCAGAACTCGTGGCCAGTAGGTCTCGTTTCACCTAGTTAGCCGTGAAATGTGCTTTCTTTACGTAAACGGTTTTATGAATATCCGTTGACTCCGAGTTCTGAATTCGGTGATTTTTAGCTTGATTTCACACTACTTTTCGAGCTCTACAATCCTGGAATTTTGGATTTTGATTTCAGAACTCGTGGCTAGAAGGTCTCGATTCAACTATTTAGCCGCGAAATGTGGTTTCTTTACGTAAACGGTTTTGTGAATATCCGTTGACTCCGAGTTCTGAATTGGGTGATTTTTTGCTTGATTACACACTACTTTTCGAGCTCTACTATCCTAGCGTTTCGGATTTTGATTTCAGAACTCGTGGCTAGTAGGTCTCGTTTCACTTAGTTAGCCGCAAAATGTGGTTTCTTTACGTAAACGGTTTTATGAATATCCGTTGACTCCGAGTTCTGAATTCGGTGATTTTTAGCTTGATTTCACACTACTTTTCGAGCTCTACAATCCTGTTTTTAAGGATTTTGATTTCAGAACTCGTGGCTAGTTGGTCTCCTTTCACCAAGTTAGCCGTGAAATGTGGTTTCTTTAATTAAACGGTTTTATGAATATCCGTTGACTCCGAGTTCTGAATTCGGTGATTTTTAGCTTGATTTCACACTAATTTTCGAGCTCTACAATCCTGGCATTTCTGATTTTGATTTCAGAACTCGTGGCTAGTAGGTCTCGATTAACCTATTTAGCCGCGAAATGTGGTTTCTTTACTTAAACGGTTTTGTGAATATCCGTTGACTCCGAGTTCTGAATTCGGTGATTTTTTGCTTGATTACACACTACTTTTTGAGCTCTACAATCCCAGCATTTCGGATTTTGATTTCAGAACTCGTGGCTAGTAGGTCTCGATTCACCTATTTAGCCGCGAAATGTGGTTTCTTTACTTAAACAGTTTTATGAATATCCGTTGACTCCGAGTTCTGAATTCGGTGATTTGTAGCTTGATTTCACACTACTTTTCAAGTTCTACAATCCTGGTGTTTCGGTGGCTAGTAGGTCTCGTTTCACCTAGTTAGCCGCGAAATGTGTTTTCTTTACGTAAACGGTTTTATGAATATCCGTTGACTCCGAGTTCTGAATTCGGTGATTTTTAGCTTGATTTCACACTACTTTTCGAGCTCTACAATCTTGGTGTTTCGGATTTTGATTTCAGAAATCGTGGCTAGTAGGTCTCGTTTCACCTAGTTAGCCGCGAAATGTGGTTTCTTTACGTAAACGGTTTTATGAATATCCGTTGACTCCGAGTTCTGAATTCGGTGATTTTTTGCTTGATTACACACTACTTTTCGAGCTCTACAATCCTAGTGTTTCGGATTTTGATTTCAGAACTCGTGGCTAGTAGGTCTCGTTTCACCTAGTTAGCCGCGAAATGTGCTTTCTTTACGTAAACGGTTTTATGAATATCCGTTGACTCCGAGTTCTGAATTCGGTGATTTTTAGCTTGATTTCACACTACTTTTCGAGCTCTACAATCCTGGAATTTTGGATTTTGATTTCAGAACTCGTGGCTAGAAGGTCTCGATTCAACTATTTAGCCGCGAAATGTGGTTTCTTTACGTAAACGGTTTTGTGAATATCCGTTGACTCCGAGTTCTGAATTGGGTGATTTTTTGCTTGATTACACACTACTTTTCGAGCTCTACCATCCTAGTGTTTCGGATTTTGATTTCAGAACTCGTGGCTAGTAGGTCTCGTTTCACTTATTTAGCCGCAAAATGTGGTTTCTTTACGTAAACGGTTTTATGAATATCCGTTGACTCCGAGTTCTGAATTCGGTGATTTTTAGCTTGATTTCACACTACTTTTCGAGCTCTACAATCCTGTTTTTAAGGATTTTGATTTCAGAACTCGTGGCTAGTTGGTCTCGTTTCACCAAGTTAGCCGTGAAATGTGGTTTCTTTAATTAAACGATTTTATGAATATCCGTTGACTCCGAGTTCTGAATTCGGTGATTTTTAGCTTGATTTTACACTAATTTTCGAGCTCTACAATCCTGGCATTTCTGATTTTGATTTCAGAACTCGTGGCTAGTAGGTCTCGATTCACCTATTTAGCCGCGAAATGTGGTTTCTTTACTTAAACGGTTTTGTGAATATCCGTTGACTCCGAGTTCTGAATTCGGTGATTTTTTGCTTGATTACACACTACTTTTTGAGCTCTACAATCCTAGCATTTCGGATTTTGATTTCAGAACTCGTGGCTATTAGGTCTCGATTCACCTATTTAGCCGCGAAATGTGGTTTCTTTACTTAAACAGTTTTATGAATATCCGTTGACTCCGAGTTCTGAATTCGGTGATTTGTAGCTTGATTTCACACTACTTTTCAAGTTCTACAATCCTGGTGTTTCGGTGGCTAGTAGGTCTCGTTTCACCTAGTTAGCCGCGAAATGTGTTTTCTTTACGTAAACGGTTTTATGAATATCCGTTGACTCCTAGTTCTGAATTCGGAGATTTTTAGCTTGATTTCACACTACTTTTCGAGCTCTACAATCCTGGGTTTTCGGTTTTCCATTTCAGAACTCGTGGCTAGTAGGTCTCGTTTCATCTACTTAGCCGCAAAATGTGGTTTCTTTACGTAAACAGTTTTATGAATATCCGTTGACTCCGAGTTCTGAATTCGGTGATTTTTAGCTTGATTTCACACTACTTTTCGAGCTCTACAATCTTGGTGTTTCGGATTTTGATTTCAGAACTCGTGGCTAGTTGGTCTCGTTTCACCTAGTTAGCCGCGAAATGTGGTTTCTTTACGTAAACGGTTTTATGAATATCCGTTGACTCCGAGTTCTGAATTCGGTGATTTTTAGCTTGATTTCACACTACTTTTCGAGCTCTACAATCCTGGCATTTCGGATTTTGATTTCAGAACCCGTGGCTAGTAGGTCTCGATTCACCTATTTAGCCGCGAAATGTGGTTTCTATACGTAAACGGTTTTGTGAATATCCGCTGACTCCGAGTTCTGAATTCGGTGATTTTTTGCTTGATTACACACTACTTTTCGAGCTCTACAATCCTAGCATTTCGGATTTTGATTTCAGAACTCGTGGCTAGTAGGTCTCGTTTCACCTAGTTAGCCGCGAAATTTGGTTTCTTTACGTAAACGGTTTTATGAATATCCTTTGACTCCGAGTTCTGAATTCGGTGATTTTTAGCTTGATTTCACACTACTTTTCGAGCTATACAATCCTGGCATTTCGGATTTTGATTTCAGAACTCGTCGCTAGTAGGTCTCGATTCACGTATTTAGCCGCGAAATGTGGTTTCTTTACGTAAACGGTTTTATGAATATCTGTTGACTCCGAGTTCTGAATTCGGTGATTTTTTGCTTGATTACACACTACTTTTCAAGCTCTACAATCCTAGCGTTTCGGATTTTGATTTCAGAACTCGTGGCTAGTAAGTCTCGTTTCACCTAGTTAGCCGCGAAATGTGGTTTCTTTACGTAAACGGTTTTATGAATATCCGTTGACTCCGAAGTCTGAATTCGGTGATTTTTAGCTTTATTTCACACTATTTTTCGAGCTCTACAATCCTGGTTTTTCAGATTTTGATTTCAGAACTCGTGGCTATTTTGTCTCATTTCACCAAGTTAGCCGCGAAATGTGGTTTCTTTACGCAAACGGTTTTATAAATATCCGTTGACTCCGAGTTCTGAATTCGGTGATTTTTAGCTTGATTTCACACTACGTTTTGAGCTCTACGATCCTGGCGTTTCGGATTTTGATTTCAGAACTCGTGGCTAGTTGGTCTCGTTTCACCTAGTTAGACGCGAAATGTGGTTTGTTTACGTAAACAGTTTTATGAATATACGTTGACTTCGAGTTCTGAATTCGGTGATTTTTAGCTTGATTTCACACTACTTTTCAAGTTCTACAATCCTGGTGTTTCGGATTTTGATTTCAGAACTCGTGGCTAGTAGGTCTCGTTTCACCTAGTTAGCCGCGAAATGTGGTTTCTTTACGTAAACGGTTTTATGAATATCCGTTGACTCCGAGTTCTGAATTCGGTGATTTTTAGCTTGATTTCACACTACTTTTCGGGCTCTACAATCCTGAGTTTTCGGTTTTCTATTTCAGAACTCGTGGCTAGTAGGTCTCGTTTCATCTAGTTAGCCGCAAAATGTGGTTTCTTTACGTAAACAGTTTTATGAATATCCGTTGACTCCGAGTTCTGAATTCGGTGATTTTTAGCTTGATTTCACACTACTTTTCGAGCTCTACAATCTTGGTGTTTCGGATTTTGATTTCAGAAATCGTGGCTAGTAGGTCTCGTTTCACCTAGTTAGCCGCGAAATGTGGTTTCTTTACGTAAACGGTTTTATGAATATCCGTTGACTCCGAGTTCTGAATTCGGTGATTTTTTGCTTGATTACACACTACTTTTCGAGCTCTACAATCCTAGCGTTTCGGATTTTGATTTCAGAACTCGTGGCTAGTAGGTCTCGTTTCACCTAGTTAGCCGCGAAATGTGCTTTTTTTACGTAAACGGTTTTATGAATATCCGTTGACTCCGAGTTCTGAATTCGGTGATTTTTAGCTTGATTTCACACTACTTTTCGAGCTCTACAATCCTGGAATTTCGGATTTTGATTTCAGAACTCGTGGCTAGAAGGTCTCGATTCACCTATTTAGCCGCGAAATGTGGTTTCTTTACGTAAACGGTTTTGTGAATATCCGTTGACTCCGAGTTCTGAATTGGGTGATTTTTTGCTTGATTACACACTACTTTTCGAGCTCTACTATCCTAGCGTTTTGGATTTTGATTTCAGAACTCGTGGCTAGTAGGTCTCGTTTCACTTAGTTAGCCGCAAAATGTGGTTTCTTTACGTAAACGATTTTATGAATATCCGTTGACTCCGAGTTCTGAATTCGGTGATTTTTAGCTTGATTTCACACTACTTTTCGAGCTCTACAATCCTGTTTTTAAGGATTTTGATTTCAGAACTCGTGGCTAGTTGGTCTCGTTTCACCAAGTTAGCCGTGAAATGTGGTTTCTTTAATTAAACGGTTTTATGAATATCCGTTGACTCCGAGTTCTGAATTCGGTGATTTTTAGCTTGATTTCACACTAATTTTCGAGCTCTACAATCCTGGCATTTCTGATTTTGATTTCAGAACTCGTGGCTAGTAGGTCTCGATTCACCTATTTAGCCGCGAAATGTGGTTTCTTTACTTAAACGGTTTTGTGAATATCCGTTGACTCCGAGTTCTGAATTCGGTGATTTTTTGCTTGATTACACACTACTTTTTGAGCTCTACAATCCTAGCATTTTGGATTTTGATTTCAGAACTCGTGGCTAGTAGGTCTCGTTTCACCTAGTTAGCCGCAAAATGTGGTTTCTTTACGTAAACGGTTTTATGAATATCCGTTGACTCCGAGTTCTGAATTCGGTGATTTTTAGCTTGATTTCACACTACTTTTCGAGCTCCACAATCCTGGAATTTCTGATTTTGATTTCAGAACTCGTGGCTAGTAGGTCTCGATTCACCTATTTAGCCGCGAAATGTGGTTTCTTTACGTAAACGGTTTTGTGAATATCCGTTGACTCCGAGTTCTGAATTCGGTGATTTTTTGCTTGATTACACACTACTTTTTGAGCTCTACTATCCTAGCGTTTCGGATTTTGATTTCAGAACTCGTGGCTAGTCGGTCTCGTTTTACCAAGTTAGCCGCAAAATGTGGTTTCTTTACGTAAACGGTTTTATGAATATCCGTTGACTCCGAGTTCTGAATTCGGTGATTTTTAGCTTGATTTCACACTACTTTTCGAGCTCTACAATCCTGGTGTTTCGGATTTTGATTTCAGAACTCGTTGCTAGTAGGTCTCGTTTCACCTATTTAGCCGCGAAATGTGGTTTCTTTACTTAAACGGTTTTATGAATATCCGTTCACTCCGAGTTCTGAATTCGGTGATTTTTAGCTTGATTTCACACTACTTTTCGAGCTCTACAATCCTTTGTTTTCGGATTTTGATTTCAGAACTCGTGGCTATTTGGTCTCGTTTCACCTAGTTAGCCGCGAAATGTGGTTTCTTTACGTAAAAGGTTTTATGAATATCCGTTGACTCCGAGTTCTGAATTCGGTGATTTTTAGCTTGATTTCACACTAGTTAGCCGCGAAATGTGCTTGATTACACACTACTTTTCGAGCTCTACAATCCTAGCGTTTCGGATTTTGATTTCAGAACTCGTGGCTAGTAGGTCTCGTTTCACCTAGTTAGCCGGGAAATGTGGTTTCTTTACGTAAACGGTTTTATGAATATCCTTTGACTCCGAGTTCTGAATTCGGCGATTTTTAGCTTGATTTCACACTACTTTTCGAGCTCTACAATCTTGGTGTTTCGGATATTGATTTCAGAACTCGTGGCTAGTAGGTCTCGTTTCACCTAGTTAGCCGCGAAATGTGGTTTCTTTACGTAAACGGTTTTATGAATATCCGTTGACTCCGAGTTCTGAATTCGGTGATTTTTAGCTTGATTTCACACTACTTTTCGAGCTCTACAGTCCTGGCATTTCGGATTTTGATTTCAGAACTCCTGGCTAGTAGGTCTCGATTCACCTATTTAGCCGCGAAATTTGGTTTCTTTACGTAAACGGTTTTGTGAATATCCGTTGACTCCGAGTTCTGAATTCGGGGATTTTTTGCTTGATTACACACTACTTTTCGAGCTCTACTATCCTAGCATTTCGGATTTTGATTTCAGAAGTCGTGGCTAGTAGGTCTCGTTTCACCTAGTTAGCCGCGAAATGTGGTTTCTTTACGTAAACGGTTTTATTAATATCCGTTGACTCCGAGTTCTGAATTCGGTGATTTTTAGCTTGATTTCACACTACTTTTCGATCTCTACCATCCTGTATTTTTGGATTTTGATTTCAGAACTCGTGGCTAGTTGGTCTCGTTTCACCTAGTTAGCCGCGAAATGTGGTTTCTTTACTTAAACAGTTTTATGAATATCCGTTGACTCCGAGTTCTGAATTCGGTGATTTTTAGCTTGATTTCACACTACTTTTCGAGCTCTACAATCCTGGCATTTTGGATTTTGATTTCAGAACTCGTGGCTAGTAGGTCTCGATTCACCTATTTAGCCGCGAAATGTGGTTTCTTTACGTAAACGGTTTTGTGAATATCCGTTGACTCCGAGTTCTGGATTCGGTGATTTTTTGCTTGATTACACACTACTTTTCGAGCTCTACAATCCTAGCGTTTCGAATTTTGATTTCAGAACTCGTGGCTAGTAGGTCTCGTTTCACCTAGTTAGCCGCGAAATGTGGTTTCTTTACGTAAACGGTTTTATGAATATCCGTTGACTCCGAGTTCTGAATTCGGTGCTTTTTTGCTTTATTACACACTACTTTTCGAGCTCTACAATCCTCGCGTTTCGGATTTTGATTTCAGAACTCGTGGCTAGTAGGTCTCGTTTCACCTAGTTAGCCGCGAAATGTGGTTTCTTTACGTAAACGCTTTTATGAATAACCGTTGACTCCGAGTTCTGAATTCGGTGATTTTTAGCTTGATTTCACACTACTTTTCGAGCTCTACAATCCTGGGTTTTCGGATTTTGATTTCAGAACTCGTGGCTAGTTAGTATCCTTTCACCAAGTTAGCCGCGAAATGTGGTTTCTTTACGTAAACGGTTTTATGAATATCCGTTGACTCCGAGTTCTGAATTCGGTGATTTTTAGCTTGATTTCACACTACTTTTTGAGCTCTACGATCCTGGCGTTTTGGATTTTGATTTCAGAACTCGTGGCTAGTTGGTCTCGTTTCACCTAGTTGGCTGCGAAATGTGGTTTCTTTACGTAAACAGTTTTATGAATATCCGTTGACTCCGAGTTCTGAATTCGGTGATTTTTAGCTTGATTTCACACTACTTTTCGAGCTCTACAATCCTGGTGTTTCGGATTTTGATTTCAGAACTCGTTGCTAGTAGGTCTCGATTCACCTATTTAGCCGCGAAATGTGGTTTCTTTACGTAAACGGTTTTGTGAATATCCGTTGACTTAGCTTGATTTCACACTACTTTTCGAGCTCTACAATCCTGGGTTTTCGGTTTTCGATTTCAGAACTCGTGGCTAGTAGGTCTCGTTTCATCTAGTTAGCCGCAAAATGTGTTTTCTTTACGTAAACAGTTTTATGAATATCCGTTGACTCCGAATTCTGAATTCGGTGATTTTTAGCTTGATTTCACACTACTTTTCGAGCTCTACAATCCTGGCATTTCGGATTTCGATTTCAAAACTCGTGGCTAGTAGGTCTCGATTCACCTATTTAGCCGCGAAATGTGGTTTCTTTACGTAAACGGTTTTATGAATATCCGTTGACTCCGAGTTCTGAATTCGGTGCTTTTTTGCTTGATTACACACTACTTTTCGAGCTCTACAATCCTAGCGTTTCGGATTTTGATTTCAGAACTCGTGGCTAGTAGGTCTCGTTTCACCTAGTTAGCCGCGAAATGTGGTTTCTTTACGTAAACGGTTTTATGAATATCCGTTGACTCCGAGTTCTGAATTCGGTGCTTTTTTGCTTGATTACACACTACTTTTCGAGCTCTACAATCCTAGCGTTTCGGATTTTGATTTCAGAACTCGTGGCTAGTAGGTCTCGTTTCACGTAGTTAGCCGCGAAATGTGGTTTTTTTACGTAAACGGTTTTATGAATATCCGTTGACTCCGAGTTCTGAATTCGGTGCTTTTTTGCTTGATTACACACTACTTTTCGAGCTCTACAATCCTAGCGTTTCGGATTTTGATTTCAGAACTCGTGGCTAGTAGGTCTCGTTTCACGTAGTTAGCCGCGAAATGTGGTTTTTTTACGTAAACGGTTTTATGAATATCCGTTGACTCCGAGTTCTGAATTCGGTGATTTTTAGCTTGATTTCACACTACTTTTTGAGCTCTACGATCCTGGCGTTTTGGATTTTGATTTCAGAACTCGTGGCTAGTTGGTCTCGTTTCACCTAGTTGGCCGCGAAATGTGGTTTCTTTACGTAAACAGTTTTATGAATATCCGTTGAGTCCGAGTTCTGAATTCGGTGATTTTTAGCTTGATTTCACACTACTTTTCGAGCTCTACAATCTTGGTGTTTCGGATTTTGATTTCAGAACTCGTGGCTAGTAGGTCTCGTTTCACCTAGTTAGCCGCGAAATGTGGTTTCTTTACGTAAACGGATTTATGAATATCCGTTGACTTA
The DNA here is from genome assembly GCA_963580455.1 of Euonymus europaeus. Taxonomy (NCBI): domain Eukaryota; kingdom Viridiplantae; phylum Streptophyta; class Magnoliopsida; order Celastrales; family Celastraceae; genus Euonymus; species Euonymus europaeus. The sequence continues at coordinate 870,960 of OY756972.1, forward strand.
GCTTGATTTCACACTACTTTTCGAGCTCTACAATCCTGGGTTTTCGGTTTTCGATTTCAGAACTCGTGGCTAGTAGGTCTCGTTTCATCTAGTTAGCCGCAAAATGTGTTTTCTTTACGTAAACAGTTTTATGAATATCCGTTGACTCCGAATTCTGAATTCGGTGATTTTTAGCTTGATTTCACACTACTTTTCGAGATCTACAATCTTGGCGTTTCGAATTTTGATTTCAGAACTCGTGGCTAGTAGTTCTCGTTTCACCTAGTTAGCCGCGAAATGTGGTTTCTTTACGTAAACGGTTTTATGAATATCCGTTGACTCCGAGTTCTGAATTCGGTGATTTTTAGCTTGATTTCACACTACTTTTTGAGCTCTACAATCCTGGCATTTCGGATTTTGATTTCAGAACTCGTGGCTAGTAGGTCTCGATTCACCTATTTAGCCGCGAAATGTGGTTTCTTTACGTAAACGGTTTTGTGAATATCCGTTGACTCCGAGTTCTGAATTCGGTGATTTTTTGCTTGATTACACACTACTTTTTGAGCTCTACTATCCTAGTGTTTCGGATTTTGATTTCAGAACTCGTGGCTAGTAGGTCTCGTTTCACCTAATTAGTCGCGAAATGTGGTTTCTTTACGTAAACGGTTTTATGAATATCCGTTGACTCCGAGTTCTGAATTCGGTGATTTTTAGCTTAATTTCACACTACTTTTCGAGCTCTACAATCCTGGCATTTCGGATTTTGATTTCAGAACTCCTGGCTAGTAGGTCTCGATTCAACTATTTAGCCGCGAAATTTGGTTTCTTTACGTAAACGGTTTTGTGAATATCCGTTGACTCCGAGTTCTGAATTCGGTGATTTTTTGCTTGATTACACACTACTTTTCGAGCTCTACTATCCTAGCGTTTCGGATTTTGATTTCAGAAGTCGTGGCTAGTAGGTCTCGTTTCACCTACTTAGCCGCGAAATGTGGTTTCTTTACGTAAACGGTTTTACTAATATCCGTTGACTCCAAGTTCTGAATTCGGTGATTTTTAGCTTGATTTCACACTACTTTTCGATCTCTACCATTCTGTGTTTTCGGATTTTGATTTCAGAACTCGTGGCTAGTTGGTCTCGTTTCACCTAGTTAGCCGCGAAATGTGGTTTCTTTACTTAAACAGTTTTATGAATATCCGTTGACTCCGAGTTCTGAATTCGGTGATTTTTAGCTTGATTTCACACTACTTTTCGAGCTCTACAATCCTGGCATTTCGGATTTTGATTTCAGAACTCGTGGCTAGTAGGTCTCGATTCACCTATTTAGCCGCGAAATGTGGTTTCTTTACGTAAACGTTTTTGTGAATATCCGTTGACTCCGAGTTCTGAATTCGGTGATTTTTTGCTTGATTACACACTACTTTTCGAGCTCTACAATCCTAGAATTTCGGATTTTGATTTCAGAACTCGTGGCTAGTATGTCTCGTTTCATCTAGTTAGCCGCGAAATGTGGTTTCTTTACGTAAACGGTTTTATGAATATCCTTTGACTCCGAGTTCTGAATTCGGTGATTTTTAGCTTGATTTCACACTACTTTTCGAGCTCTACAATCCTGGCATTTCGGATTTTGATTTCAGAACTTTTGGCTAGTAGGTCTCGATTCACCTATTTAGCCGCGAAATGTGGTTTCTTTACGTAAACGGTTTTATAAATATCCGTTGACTCCGAGTTCTGAATTCGGTGCTTTTTTGCTTGATTACACACTACTTTTCGAGCTCTACAATCCTAGCATTTCGGATTTTGATTTCAGAACTCGTGGCTAGTAGGTCTCGTTTCACCTAGTTAGCCGCGAAATGTGGTTTCTTTACGTAAACGGTTTTATGAATATCCGTTGACTGCGAGTTCTGAATTCGGTGCTTTTTTGCTTGATTACACACTACTTTTCGAGCTCTACAATCTTCGCATTTCGGATTTTGATTTCAGAACTCGTGGCTAGTAGGTCTCGTTTCACCTAGTTAGCCGCGAAATGTGGTTTCTTTACGTAAACGCTTTTATGAATATCCGTTGACTCCGAGTTCTGAATTCGGTGATTTTTAGCTTGATTTCACACTACTTTTCGAGCTCTACAATCCTGGGTTTTCGGATTTTGATTTCAGAACTCGTGGCTAGTTAGTATCCTTTCACCAAGTTAGCCGCGAAATGTCGTTTCTTACGTAAACGGTTTTATGAATATCCGTTGACTCCGAGTTCTGAATTCGGTGCTTTTTTGCTTGATTACACACTACTTTTCGAGCTCTACAATCCTAGCATTTCGGATTTTGATTTCAGAACTCGTGGCTAGTAGGTCTCGTTTCACCTAGTTAGCCGCGAAATGTGGTTTCTTTACGTAAACGGTTTTATGAATATCCGTTGACTGCGAGTTCTGAATTCGGTGCTTTTTTGCTTGATTACACACTACTTTTCGAGCTCTACAATCTTCGCATTTCGGATTTTGATTTCAGAACTCGTGGCTAGTAGGTCTCGTTTCACCTAGTTAGCCGCGAAATGTGGTTTCTTTACGTAAACGCTTTTATGAATATCCGTTGACTCCGAGTTCTGAATTCGGTGATTTTTAGCTTGATTTCACACTACTTTTCGAGCTCTACAATCCTGGGTTTTCGGATTTTGATTTCAGAACTCGTGGCTAGTTAGTATCCTTTCACCAAGTTAGCCGCGAAATGTCGTTTCTTACGTAAACGGTTTTATGAATATCCGTTGACTCCGAGTTCTGAATTCGGTGATTTTTAGCTTGATTTCACACTACTTTTTGAGCTCTACGATCCTGGCGTTTTGGATTTTGATTTCAGAACTCGTGGCTAGTTGGTCTCGTTTCACCTAGTTGGCCACGAAATGTGGTTTCTTTACATAAACAGTTTTATGAATATCCGTTGACTCCGAGTTCTGAATTCGGTAATTTTTAGCTTGATTTCACACTACTTTTCGAGCTCTACAATCCTGGTGTTTCGGATTTTGATTTCAGAACTCGTGGTTAGTAGGTCTCGTTTCACCTAGTTAGCCGCGAAATGTGGTTTCTTTACGTAAACGGTTTTATGAATGTCCGTTGACTTAGCTTGATTTCACACTACTTTTCGAGCTCTACAATCCTGGGTTTTCGGTTTTCGGTTTTCGATTTCAGAACTCGTGGCTAGTAGGTCTTGTTTCATCTAGTTAGCCGCAAAATGTGGTTTCTTTACGTAAACAGTTTTACGAATATCCGTTGACTCCGAATTCTGAATTCGGTGATTTTAGCTTGATTTCACACTACTTTTCGAGCTCTACAATCCTGGCATTTCGGATTTTGATTTCAGAACTCGTGGCTAGTAGGTCTCGATTCACCTATTTAGCCGCGAAATGTGGTTTCTTTACGTAAACGGTTTTATGAATATCCGTTGACTCCGAGTTCTGAATTCGGTGCATTTTTGCTTGATTACACACTACTTTTCGAGCTCTACAATCCTAGAGTTTCGGATTTTGATTTCAGAACTCGTGGCTAGTAGGTCTCGTTTCACCTAGTTAGCCGCGAAATATGGTTTCTTTACGTAAACGGTTTTATGAATATCCGTTGACTCCGAGTTCTGAATTCGGTGCTTTTTTGCTTGATTACACACTACTTTTCGAGCTCTACAATCCTAGCGTTTCGGATTTTGATTTCAGAACTCGTGGCTAGTAGGTCTCGTTTCACCTAGTTAGCCGCGAAATGTGGTTTCTTTACGTAAACGGTTTTATGAATATCCGTTGACTCCGAGTTCTGAATTCGGTGATTTTTAGCTTGATTTCACACTACTTTTCGAGCTCTACAATCCTGGGTTTTCGGATTTTGATTTCAGAACTCGTGGCTAGCTAGTATCCTTTCACCAAGTTAGCCGCGAAATGTGGTTTCTTTACGTAAACGGTTTTATGAATATCCGTTGACTTCGAGTTCTGAATTCGGTGATTTTTAGCTTGATTTCACACTACTTTTTGAGCTCTACGATCCTGGTGTTTTGGATTTTGATTTCAGAACTCGTGGCTAGTTGGTCTCGTTTCACCTAGTTGGCCGCGAAATGTGGTTTCTTTACGTAAACAGTTTTATGAATATCCGTTGACTCCGAGTTCTGAATTCGTTGATTTTTAGCTTGATTTCACACTACTTTTCGAGCTCTACAATCCTGGTGTTTCGGATTTTGATTTCAGAACTCGTGGCTAGTAGGTCTCGTTTCACCTAGTTAGCCGCGAAATGTGGTTTCTTTACGTAAACGGTTTTATGAATATCCGTTGACTTAGCTTGATTTCACACTACTTTTCGAGCTCTACAATCCTGGGGTTTCGGTTTTCGATTTCAGAACTCGTGGCTAGTAGGTCTCGTTTCATCTAATTAGCCGCAAAATGTGGTTTCTTTACGTAAACAGTTTTATGAATATCCGTTGACTCCGAATTCTGAATTCGGTGATTTTTAGCTTGATTTCACACTACTTTTCGAGATCTACAATCTTGGAGTTTCGAATTTTGATTTCAGAACTCGTGGCTAGTAGGTCTCGTTTCACCTAGTTAGCCGCGAAATTTGGTTTCTTTACGTAAACGGTTTTATGAATATCCGTTGACTCCGAGTTCTGAATTCGGTGATTTTTAGCTTGATTTCACACTACTTTTTGAGCTCTACAATCCGGGCATTTCGGATTTTGATTTCAGAACTCGTGGCTAGTAGGTATCGATTCACCTATTTAGCTGCGAAATGTGGTTTCTTTACGTAAACGGTTTTGTGAATATCCGTTGACTCCGAGTTCTGAATTCGGTGATTTTTTCCTTGATTACACACTACTTTTCGAGCTCTACTATCCTAGCGTTTCGGATTTTGATTTCAGAAGTCGTGGCTAGTAGGTCTCGTTTCACCTAGTTAGCCGCGAAATGTGGTTTCTTTACGTAAACGGTTTTATGAATATCCGTTTACTCGGAGTTCTGAATTCGGTGATTTTTAGCTTGATTTCACACTACTTTTCGAGCTCTACAATCCTGGCATTTCGAATTTTGATTTCAGAACTCGTGGCTAGTAGGTCTCGATTCACCTATTTAGCCGCGAAATGTGGTTTCTTTACGTAAACGGTTTTGTGAATATCCGTTGACTCCGAGTTCTGAATTCGGTGATTTTTTGCTTGATTACACACTACTTTTCGAGCTCTACTATCCTAGCGTTTCGGATATTGATTTCAGAACTCGTGGCTAGTAGGTCTCGTTTCACCTAGTTAGCCGCGAAATGTGGTTTCTTTACGTAAACGGTTTTATGAATATCCGTTGACTCCGAGTTCTGAATTCGGTGATTTTTAGCTTGATTTCACACTACTTTTCAAGCTCTACAATCCTGGCATTTCGGATTTTGATTTCAGAACTCGTGGCTAGTAGGTCTCGATTCACCTATTTAGCCGCGAAACGTGGTTTCTTTACGTAAACGGTTTTATGAATATCCGTTGACTCCGAGTTCTGAATTCGTTGATTTTTAGCTTGATTTCACACTACTTTTCGAGCTCTACAATCCTGGTGTTTCGGATTTTGATTTCAGAACTCGTGGCTAGTAGGTCTCGTTTCACCTAGTTAGCCCCGAAATGTGGTTACTTTACGTAAACGGTTTTATGAATATCCCTTGACTCCGAGTTCTGAATTCGGTGATTTTTAGCTTGATTTCACACTACTTTTCGAGCTCTACAATCCTGGCATTTCGGATTTTGATTTCAGAACTCGTGGCTAGTAGGTCTCGATTCACCTATTTAGCCGCGAAATGTGGTTTCTTTACGTAAACGGTTTTATTAATATCCGTTGACTCCGAGTTCTGAATTCGGTGATTTTTAGCTTGATTTCACACTACTTTTCGAGCTCTAAAATCCTGGCATTTCGGATTTTGATTTCAGAACTCGTGGCTAGTAGGTCTCGATTCACCTATTTAGCCGCGAAATGTGGTTTCTTTACGTAAACGGTTTTGTGAGTATCTGTTGACTCCGAGTTCTGAATTCGGTGATTTTTTGCTTGATTACACACTACTTTTCGAGCTCTAGTATCCTAGCGTTTCGGATTTTGATTTCAGAACTCGTGGCTAGTAGGTCTCGTTTCACCTAGTTAGCCGCGAAATGTGGTTTCTTTACGTAAACGGTTTTATGAATATCCGTTGACTCCGAGTTCTGAATTCGGTGATTTTTAGCTTGATTTCACACTACTTTTCGAGCTCTACAATCTTGGGTTTTCGGTTTTCGATTTCAGAACTCGTGGCTAGTAGGTCTCGTTTCATCTAGTTAGCCGCGAAATGTCGTTTCTTTACGTAAACAGTTTTATGAATATCCGTTGACTCCAAGTTCTGAATTCGGTGATTTTTAGCTCGATTTCATACTACTTTTCGAGCTCTACAATCCTGGTGTTTCGGATTTTGATTTCAGAACTCGTGGCTAGTAGGTCTCGTTTCACCTAGTTAGCCGCGAAATGTGGTTTCTTTACGTAAACGGTTTTATGAATATCCGTTGACTGCGAGTTCTGAATTCGGTGCTTTTTTGCTTGATTACACACTATTTTTGGAGCTCTACAATCCTCGCGTTTCGGATTTTGATTTCAGAACTCGTGGCTAGTAGGTCTCGTTTCACCTAGTTAGCCGCGAAATGTGGTTTCTTTACGTAAACGGTTTTATGAATATCCGTTGACTCCGAGTTCTGAATTCGGTGATTTTTAGCTTGATTTCACACTACTTTTCGAGCTCTACAATCTTGGGTTTTCGGTTTTCGATTTCAGAACTCGTGGCCAGTAGGTCTCGTTTCATCTAGTTAGCCGCGAAATGTCGTTTCTTTACGTAAACAGTTTTATGAATATCCGTTGACTCCAACTTCTGAATTCGGTGATTTTTAGCTCGATTTCATACTACTTTTCGAGCTCTACAATCCTGGTGTTTCGGATTTTGATTTCAGAACTCGTGGCTAGTAGGTCTCGTTTCACCTAGTTAGCCGCGAAATGTGGTTTCTTTACGTAAACGGTTTTATGAATATCCGTTGACTGCGAGTTCTGAATTCGGTGCTTTTTTGCTTGATTACACACTATTTTTCGAGCTCTACAATCCTCGCGTTTCGGATTTTGATTTCAGAACTCGTGGCTAGTAGGTCTCGTTTCACCTAGTTAGCCGCGAAATGTGGTTTCTTTACGTAAACGGTTTTATGAATATCCGTTGACTCCGAGTTCTGAATTCGGTGATTTTTAGCTTGATTTCACACTACTTTTCGAGCTCTACAATCTTGGGTTTTCGGTTTTCAATTTCAGAACTCGTGGCTAGTAGGTCTCGTTTCATCTAGTTAGCCGCGAAATGTGGTTTCTTTACGTTAACAGTTTTATGAATATCCGTTGACTCCGAGTTCTGAATTCGGTGATTTTTAGCTTGATTTCACACTACTTTTCGAGCTCTACAATCTTGGATTTTCGGTTTTCAATTTAAGAACTCGTGGCTAGTAGGTCTCGTTTCATCTAGTTAGCCGCAAAATGTGGTTTCTTTATGTAAACAGTTTTATGAATATCCGTTGACTCCGAGTTCTGAATTCGGTGATTTTTAGCTTGATTTCACACTACTTTTCGAGCTCTACAATCCTGGTGTTTCGGATTTTGATTTCAGAACTCGTGGCTAGTAGGTCTCGTTTCACCTAGTTAGCCTCGAAATGTGGTTTCTTTACGTAAACGGTTTTATGAATATCCGTTGACTCTGAGTTCTGAATTCGGTGATTTTTAGCTTGATTTCATACTACTTTTCGAGCTCTACAATCCTGGTGTTTCGGATTTTGATTTCAGAACTCGTGGCTAGTAGGTCTCGTTTCACCTAGTTAGCCGCGAAATGTGGTTTCTTTACGTAAACGGTTTTATGAATATCCGTTGACTGCGAGTTCTGAATTCGGTGCTTTTTTGCTTGATTACACACTATTTTTCGAGCTCTACAATCCTCGCGTTTCGGATTTTGATTTCAGAACTCGTGGCTAGTAGGTCTCGTTTCACCTAGTTAGCCGCGAAATGTGGTTTCTTTACGTAAACGGTTTTATGAATATCCGTTGACTCCGAGTTCTGAATTCGGTGATTTTTATCTTGATTTCACACTACTTTTCGAGCTCTACAATCTTGGGTTTTCGGTTTTCAATTTCAGAACTCGTGGCTAGTAGGTCTCGTTTCATCTTGTTAGCCGTGAAATGTCGTTTCTTTACGTAAACAGTTTTATGAATATCCGTTGACTCCGAGTTCTGAATTCGGTGATTTTTAGCTTGATTTCATACTAATTTTCGAGCTCTACAATCCTGGTGTTTCGGATTTTGATTTCAGAACTCGTGGCTAGTACGTCTCGTTTCACCTAGTTAGCCGCGAAATGTGGTTTCTTTATGTAAACGGTTTTATGAATATCCGTTGACTTCGAGTTCTGAATTCGATGATTTTTAGCTGATTTCACACTAGTTTTCGAGCTCTACAATCCTGTGTTTTCGGATTTTGATTTCAGAACTCGTGGCTAGTTGGTCTCGTTTCACCTAGTTAGCCGCGAAATGTGGTTTCTTTACGTAAACGGTTTTATGAATATCCGTTGACTCCGAGTTCTGAATTCGATGATTTTTAGCTTGATTTCACACTACTTTTCAAGCTCTACAATCTTGGGTTTTCGGTTTTCAATTTCAGAACTCGTGGCTAGTAGGTCTCGTTTCATCTAGTTAGCCGCAAAATGTGGTTTCTTTATGTAAACAGTTTTATGAATATCCGTTGACTCCGAGTTCTGAATTCGGTGATTTTTAGCTTGATTTCACACTACTTTTCGAGCTCTACAATCCTGGTATTTCGGATTTTGATTTCAGAAATCGTGGCTAGTAGGTCTCGTTTCACCTAGTTAGCCGCGAAATGTGGTTTCTTTACGTAAACAGTTTTATGAATATCCGTTGAATCCGAGTTCTGAATTCGCTGATTTTTAGCTTGATTTCACACTACTTTTCGAGCTCTACAATCCTGTGTTTTCGGATTTTGATTTCAGAACTCGTGGCTAGTTGGTCTCGTTTCAGCTAGTTAGCCGCGAAATTTGGTTTCTTTACGTAAACGGTTTTATGAATATCCGTTGACTCCGAGTTCTGAATTCGGTGATTTTTAGCTTGATTTCACACTACTTTTTGAGCTCTACAATCCTGGCATTTCGGATTTTGATTTCAGAACTCGTGGCTAGTAGGTCTCGATTCACCTATTTAGCCGCGAAATGTGGTTTCTTTACGTAAACGGTTTTGTGAATATCCGTTGACTCCGAGTTCTGAATTCGGTGATTTTTTGCTTGAATACACACTACTTTTCGAGCTCTACTATCCAGCTTTTCGGATTTTGATTTCAGAACTCGTGGCTAGTAGGTCTCGTTTCACCTAATTAGCCGCGAAATGTGGTTTCTTTACGTAAACGGTTTTATGAATATCCGTTGACTCCGAGTTCTGAATTCGCTGATTTTTAGCTTGATTTCACACTACTTTTCGAGCTCTACAATCCTGTGTTTTCGGATTTTGATTTCAGAACTCGTGGCTAGTTGGTCTCGTTTCACCTAGTTAGCCGCGAAATGTGGTTTCTTTACGTAAACGGTTTTATGAATATCCATTGACTCCGAGTTCTGAATTCGGTGATTTTTAGCTTGATTTCACACTACTTTTCGAGCTCTACAATACTGGCATTTCGGATTTTGATTTCAGAACTCGTGGCTAGTAGGTCTTGATTCACCTATTTAGCCGCGAAACGTGGTTTCTTTACGTAAACGGTTTTGTGAATATCCGTTGACTCCGAGTTCTGAATTCGGTGATTTTTTCCTTGATTACACACTACTTTTCGAGCTCTACTATCCTAGCATTTCGGATTTTGATTTCAGAACTCGTGGCTAGTAGGTCTCGTTTCACCTAGTTAGCCGCAAAATGTGGTTTCTTTATGTAAACGGTTTTATGAATATCCGTTGACTGCGAGTTCTGAATTCGGTGATTTTTAGCTTGATTTCACACTACTTTTCGAGCTCTACAATCCTGTGTTTTCGGATTTTGATTTCATAACTCGTGGCTAGTTGGTCACGTTTCACCTAGTTAGCCGCGAAATGTGGTTTCTTTACGTAAACGGTTTTATGAATATCCGTTGACTCCGAGTTCTGAATTCGGCGATTTTTAGCTTGATTTCACACTACTTTTCCAGCTCTACAATCTTGGGTTTTCGGTTTTCGATTTCAGAACTCGTGGCTAGTAGGTCTCGTTTCATCAAGTTAGCCGCGAAATGTGGTTTCTTTACGTAAACAGTTTTATGAATATCCGTTGACTCCGAGTTCTGAATTCGGTGATTTTTAGCTTGATTTCACACTACTTTTCGAGCTCTACAATCGTGGTGTTTCGGATTTTGATTTCAGAACTCGTGGCTAGTAGGTCTCGTTTCACCTAGTTAGCCGCGAAATGTGGTTTCTTTACGTAAACGGTTTTATGAATATCCGTTTACTCGGAGTTCTGAATTCGGTGATTTTTAGCTTGATTTCACACTACTTTTCGAGCTCTACAATCCTGGCATTTCGGATTTTGATTTCAGAACTCGTGGCTAGTAGGTCTCGATTCACCTATTTAGCCGCGAAATGTGGTTTCTTTACGTAAACGGTTTTGTGAATATCCGTTGACTCCGAGTTCTGAATTCGGTGATTTTTTGCTTGATTACACACTACTTTTCGAGCTCTACTATCCTAGCGTTTCGGATATTGATTTCAGAACTCGTGGCTAGTAGGTCTCGTTTCACCTAGTTAGCCGCGAAATGTGGTTTCTTTACGTAAACGGTTTTATGAATATCCGTTGACTCCGAGTTCTGAATTCGGTGATTTTTAGCTTGATTTCACACTACTTTTCGAGCTCTACAATCCTGGCATTTCGGATTTTGATTTCAGAACTCGTGGCTAGTAGGTCTCGATTCACCTATTTAGCCGCGAAACGTGGTTTCTTTACGTAAACGGTTTTATGAATATCCGTTGACTCCGAGTTCTGAATTCGGTGATTTTTAGCTTGATTTCACACTACTTTTCGAGCTCTACAATCCTGGTGTTTCAGATTTTGATTTCAGAACTCGTGGCTAGTAGGTCTCGTTTCACCTAGTTAGCCGCGAAATGTGGTTACTTTACGTAAACGGTTTTATGAATATCCGTTGACTCCGAGTTCTGAATTCGGTGATTTTTTGCTTGATTACACACTACTTTTCGAGCTCTACTATCCTAGCGTTTCGGATATTGATTTCAGAACTCGTGGCTAGTAGGTCTCGTTTCACCTAGTTAGCCGCGAAATGTGGTTTCTTTACGTAAACGGTTTTATGAATATCCGTTGACTCCGAGTTCTGAATTCGGTGATTTTTAGCTTGATTTCACACTACTTTTCGAGCTCTACAATCCTGGCATTTCGGATTTTTATATCAGAACTCGTGGCTAGTAGGTCTCGTTTCACCTAGTTAGCCGCGAAATGTGGTTACTTTACGTAAACGGTTTTATGAATATCCGTTGACTCCGAGTTCTGAATTCGGTGATTTTTAGCTTGATTTCACACTACTTTTCGAGCTCTACAATCCTGGCATTTCGGATTTTGATTTCAGAACTCGTGGCAAGTAGGTCTCGATTCACCTATTTAGCCGCGAAATGTGGTTTCTTTACGTAAACGGTTTTATGAATATCCGTTGACTCCGAGTTCTGAATTCGGTGATTTTTAGCTTGATTTCACACTACTTTTCGAGCTCTACAATCGTGGTGTTTCGGATTTTGATTTCAGAGCTCGTGGCTAGTAGGTCTCGTTTCACCTAGTTAGCCGCGAAATGTGATTTCTTTACGTAAACGGTTTTATGAATATCCGTTGACTCCGAGTTCTGAATTCGGTGATTTTTAGCTTGATTTCACACTACTTTTCGAGCTCTACAATCTTGGGTTTTCGGTTTTCAATTTCAGAACTCGTGGTTAGTAGGTCTCGTTTCATCTAGTTAGCCGTGAAATGTCATTTCTTTACGTAAACAGTTTTATGAATATCCGTTGACTCCGAGTTCTGAATTCGGTGATTTTTAGCTTGATTTCATACTAATTTTCGAGCTCTACAATCCTGGTGTTTCGGATTTTGATTTCAGAACTCGTGGCTAGTAGGTCTCGTTTCACCTAGTTAGCCGCGAAATGTGGTTTCTTTACGTAAACGGTTTTATGAATATCCGTTGACTCCGAGTTCTGAATTCGGTGATTTTTAGCTTGATTTCACACTACTTTTCGAGCTCTACAATCCTGGCATTTCGGATTTTGATTTCAGAACTCGTGGCTAGTAGGTCTCGATTCACCTATTTAGCCGCGAAATGTGGTTTCTTTACGTAAACGGTTTTATGAATATCCGTTGACTCCGAGTTCTGAATTCGGTGATTTTTAGCTTGATTTCACACTACTTTTCGAGCTCTACAATCGTGGTGTTTCGGATTTTGATTTCAGAGCTCGTGGCTAGTAGGTCTCGTTTCACCTAGTTAGCCGCGAAATGTGGTTTCTTTACGTAAACGGTTTATGAATATCCGTTGACTCCGAGTTCTGAATTCGGTGATTTTTAGCTTGATTTCACACTACTTTTCGAGCTCTACAATCTTGGGTTTTCGGTTTTCAATTTCAGAACTCGTGGCTAGTAGGTCTCGTTTCATCTAGTTAGCCGTGAAATGTCGTTTCTTTACGTAAACAGTTTTATGAATATCCGTTGACTCCGAGTTCTGAATTCGGTGATTTTTAGCTTGATTTCATACTAATTTTCGAGCTCTACAATCCTGGTGTTTCGGATTTTGATTTCAGAACTCGTGGCTAGTAGGTCTCGTTTCACCTAGTTAGCCGCGAAATGTGGTTTCTTTATGTAAACGGTTTTATGAATATCCGTTGACTTCGAGTTCTGAATTCGATGATTTTTAGCTTGATTTCATACTAGTTTTCGAGCTCTACAATCCTGTGTTTTCGGATTTTGATTTCAGAACTCGTGGCTAGTTGGTCTCGTTTCACCTAGTTAGCCGCGAAATGTGGTTTCTTTACGTAAACGGTTTTATGAATATCCGTTGACTCCGAGTTCTGAATTCGGTGATTTTTAGCTTGATTTCACACTACTTTTCGAGCTCTACAATCGTGGTGTTTCGGATTTTGATTTCAGAGCTCGTGGCTAGTAGGTCTCGTTTCACCTAGTTAGCCGCGAAATGTGGTTTCTTTACGTAAACGGTTTATGAATATCCGTTGACTCCGAGTTCTGAATTCGGTGATTTTTAGCTTGATTTCACACTACTTTTCGAGCTCTACAATCTTGGGTTTTCGGTTTTCAATTTCAGAACTCGTGGCTAGTAGGTCTCGTTTCATCTAGTTAGCCGTGAAATGTCGTTTCTTTACGTAAACAGTTTTATGAATATCCGTTGACTCCGAGTTCTGAATTCGGTGATTTTTAGCTTGATTTCATACTAATTTTCGAGCTCTACAATCCTGGTGTTTCGGATTTTGATTTCAGAACTCGTGGCTAGTAGGTCTCGTTTCACCTAGTTAGCCGCGAAATGTGGTTTCTTTATGTAAACGGTTTTATGAATATCCGTTGACTACGAGTTCTGAATTCGATGATTTTTAGCTTGATTTCATACTAGTTTTCGAGCTCTACAATCCTGTGTTTTCGGATTTTGATTTCAGAACTCGTGGCTAGTTGGTCTCGTTTCACCTAGTTAGCCGCGAAATGTGGTTTCTTTACGTAAACGGTTTTATGAATATCCGTTGACTCCGAGTTCTGAATTCGGTGATTTTTAGCTTGATTTCACACTACTTTTCGAGCTCTACAATCTTGGTTTTTCGGTTTTAAATTTCAGAACTCGTGGCTAGTAGGTCTCGTTTCATCTAGTTAGCCGCAAAATGTGGTTTCTTTATGTAAACAGTTTTATGAATATCCGTTGACTCCGAGTTCTGAATTCGGTGATTTTTAGCTTGATTTCACACTACTTTTCGAGCTCTACAATCCTGGTGTTTCGAATTTTGATTTCAGAACTCGTGGCTAGTAGGTCTCGTTTCACCTAGTTAGCCGCGAAATGTGGTTTCTTTACGTAAACGGTTTTATGAATATCCGTTGACTCTGAGTTCTGAATTCGGTGATTTTTAGCTTGATTTCGCACTACTTTTTGAGCTCTACAATCTTGGGTTTTCGGTTTTCGATTTCAGAACTCGTGGCTAGTAGGTCTCGTTTCAGCTAGTTAGCCGCGAAATGTGGTTTCTTTACGTAAACAGTTTTATGAATATCCGTTGACTCCGAGTTCTGAATTCGGTGATTTTTAGCTTGATTTCATACTAATTTTCGAGCTCTACAATCCTGGTGTTTCGGATTTTGATTTCAGAACTCGTGGCTAGTAGGTCTCGTTTCACCTAGTTAGCCGCGAAATGTGGTTTCTTTATGTAAACGGTTTTATGAATATCCGTTGACTTCGAGTTCTGAATTCGATGATTTTTAGCTTGATTTCATACTAGTTTTCGAGCTCTACAATCCTGTGTTTTCGGATTTTGATTTCAGAACTCGTGGCTAGTTGGTCTCGTTTCACCTAGTTAGCCGCGAAATGTGGTTTCTTTACGTAAACGGTTTTATAAATATCCGTTGACTCCGAGTTCTGAATTCGGTGATTTTTAGCTTGATTTCACACTACTTTTCGAGCTCTACAATCTTGGTTTTTCGGTTTTAAATTTCAGAACTCGTGGCTAGTAGGTCTCGTTTCATCTAGTTAGCCGCAAAATGTGGTTTCTTTATGTAAACAGTTTTATGAATATCCGTTGACTCCGAGTTCTGAATTCGGTGATTTTTAGCTTGATTTCACACTACTTTTCGAGCTCTACAATCCTGGTGTTTCGAATTTTGATTTCAGAACTCGTGGCTAGTAGGTCTCGTTTCACCTAGTTAGCCGCGAAATGTGGTTTCTTTACGTAAACGGTTTTATGAATATCCGTTGACTCTGAGTTCTGAATTCGGTGATTTTTAGCTTGATTTCGCACTACTTTTTGAGCTCTACAATCTTGGGTTTTCGGTTTTCGATTTCAGAACTCGTGGCTAGTAGGTCTCGTTTCAGCTAGTTAGCCGCGAAATGTGGTTTCTTTACGTAAACAGTTTTATGAATATCCGTTGACTACGAGTTCTGAATTCGGTGATTTTTAGCTTGATTTCACACTACTTTTCGAGCTCTACAATCCTGGCATTTCGGATTTTGATTTCAGAACTCGTGGCTAGTAGGTCTTGATTCACCTATTTAGCCGCGAAATGTGGTTTCTTTACGTAAACGGTTTTGTGAATATCCGTTGACTCCGAGTTCTGAATTCGGTGATTTTTTGCTTGATTACACACTACTTTTCGAGCTCTACAATCCTAGCGTTTCGGATTTTGATTTCAGAACTCGTGGCTAGTAGGTCTCGTTTCATCTAGTTAGCCGCGAAATGTGGTTTCTTTACGTAAACGGTTTTATGAATATCCTTTGACTCCGAGTTCTGAATTCGGTGATTTTTAGCTTGATTTCACACTACTTTTCGAGCTCTACAATCCTGGCATTTCGGATTTTGATTTCAGAACTCGTGGCTAGTAGGTCTCGATTCACCTATTTAGCCGCGAAACGTGGTTTCTTTACGTAAACGGTTTTATGAATATCCGTTGACTCCGAGTTCTGAATTCGGTGATTTTTAGCTTGATTTCACACTACTTTTCGAGCTCTACAATCTTGGTGTTTCAGATTTTGATTTCAGAACTCGTGGCTAGTAGGTCTCGTTTCACCTAGTTAGCCGCGAAATGTGGTTACTTTACGTAAACGGTTTTATGAATATCCGTTGACTCCGAGTTCTGAATTCGGTGATTTTTTGCTTGATTACACACTACTTTTCGAGCTCTACTATCCTAGCGTTTCGGATATTGATTTCAGAACTCGTGGCTAGTAGGTCTCGTTTCACCTAGTTAGCCGCGAAATGTGGTTTCTTTACGTAAACGGTTTTATGAATATCCGTTGACTCCGAGTTCTGAATTCGGTGATTTTTAGCTTGATTTCACACTACTTTTCGAGCTCTACAATCCTGGCATTTCGGATTTTGATTTCAGAACTCGTGGCTAGTAGGTCTCGATTCACCTATTTAGCCGCGAAACGTGGTTTCTTTACGTAAACGATTTTATGAATATCCGTTGACTCCGAGTTCTGAATTCGGTGATTTTTAGCTTGATTTCACACTACTTTTCGAGCTCTACAATCCTGGTGTTTTTGATTTTGATTTCAGAACTCGTGGCTAGTAGGTCTCGTTTCACCTAGTTAGCCGCGAAATGTGGTTACTTTACGTAAACGGTTTTATGAATATCCGTTGACTCCGAGTTCTGAATTCGGTGATTTTTAGCTTGATTTCACACTACTTTTCGAGCTCTACAATCCTGGCATTTCGGATTTTGATTTCAGAACTCGTGGCTAGTAGGTCTCGATTCACCTATTTAGCCGCGAAATGTGGTTTCTTTACGTAAACGGTTTTATGAATATCCGTTGACTCCGAGTTCTGAATTCGGTGATTTTTAGCTTGATTTCACACTACTTTTCGAGCTCTACAATCGTGGTGTTTCGGATTTTGATTTCAGAGCTCGTGGCTAGTAGGTCTCGTTTCACCTAGTTAGCCGCGAAATGTGCTTTTTTACGTAAACGGTTTTATGAATATCCGTTGACTCCGAGTTCTGAATTCGGTGATTTTTAGCTTGATTTCACACTACTTTTCGAGCTCTACAATCTTGGGTTTTCGGTTTTCAATTTCAGAACTCGTGGCTAGTAGGTCTCGTTTCATCTAGTTAGCCGTGAAATGTCGTTTCTTTACGTAAACAGTTTTATGAATATCCGTTGACTCCGAGTTCTGAATTCGGTGATTTTTAGCTTGATTTCACACTACTTTTCGAGCTCTACAATCCAGGTGTTTCGGATTTTGATTTCAGAACTCGTGGCTAGTAGGTCTCGTTTCACCTAGTTAGCCGCGAAATGTGGTTTCTTTACGTAAACGGTTTTATGAATATCCGTTGACTCTGAGTTCTGAATTCGGTGATTTTTAGCTTGATTTCGCACTACTTTTTGAGCTCTACAATCTTGGGTTTTCGGTTTTCGATTTCAGAACTCGTGGCTAGTAGGTCTCGTTTCAGCTAGTTAGCCGCGAAATGTGGTTTCTTTACGTAAACAGTTTTATGAATATCCGTTGACTACGAGTTCTGAATTCGGTGATTTTTAGCTTGATTTCACACTACTTTTCGAGCTCTACAATCCTGGCATTTCGGGTTTTGATTTCAGAACTCGTGGCTAGTAGGTCTTGATTCACCTATTTAGCCGCGAAATGTGGTTTCTTTACGTAAACGGTTTTGTGAATATCCGTTGACTCCGAGTTCTGAATTCGGTGATTTTTTGCTTGATTACACACTACTTTTCGAGCTCTACAATCCTAGCGTTTCGGATTTTGATTTCAGAACTCGTGGCTAGTAGGTCTCGTTTCATCTAGTTAGCCGCGAAATGTGGTTTCTTTACGTAAACGGTTTTATGAATATCCTTTGACTCCGAGTTCTGAATTCGGTGATTTTTAGCTTGATTTCACACTACTTTTCGAGCTCTACAATCCTGGCATTTCGGATTTTGATTTCAGAACTCGTGGCTAGTAGGTCTCGATTCACCTATTTAGCCGCGAAACGTGGTTTCTTTACGTAAACGGTTTTATGAATATCCGTTGACTCCGAGTTCTGAATTCGGTGATTTTTAGCTTGATTTCACACTACTTTTCGAGCTCTACAATCCTGGTGTTTCAGATTTTGATTTCAGAACTCGTGGCTAGTAGGTCTCGTTTCACCTAGTTAGCCGCGAAATGTGGTTACTTTACGTAAACGGTTTTATGAATATCCGTTGACTCCGAGTTCTGAATTCGGTGATTTTTTGCTTGATTACACACTACCTTTCGAGCTCTACTATCCTAGCGTTTCGGATATTGATTTCAGAACTCGTGGCTAGTAGGTCTCATTTCACCTAGTTAGCCGCGAAATGTGGTTTCTTTACGTAAACGGTTTTATGAATATCCGTTGACTCCGAGTTCTGAATTCGGTGATTTTTAGCTTGATTTCACACTACTTTTCGAGCTCTACAATCCTGGCATTTCGGATTTTGATTTCAGAACTCGTGGCTAGTAGGTCTCGATTCACCTATTTAGCCGCGAAATGTGGTTTCTTTACGTAAACGGTTTTATGAATATCCGTTGACTCCGAGTTCTGAATTCGGTGATTTTTAGCTTGATTTCACACTACTTTTCGAGCTCTACAATCGTGGTGTTTCGGATTTTGATTTCAGAGCTCGTGGCTAGTAGGTCTCGTTTCACCTAGTTAGCCGCGAAATGTGGTTTCTTTACGTAAACGGTTTTATGAATATCCGTTGACTCCGAGTTCTGAATTCTGTGATTTTTAGCTTGATTTCACACTACTTTTCGAGCTCTACAATCTTGGGTTTTCGGTTTTCAATTTCAGAACTCGTGGCTAGTAGGTCTCGTTTCATCTAGTTAGCCGTGAAATGTCGTTTCTTTACGTAAACAGTTTTATGAATATCCGTTGACTCCGAGTTCTGAATTCGGTGATTTTTAGCTTGATTTCATAATAATTTTCGAGCTCTACAATCCTGGTGTTTCGGATTTTGATTTCAGAACTCGTGGCTAGTAGGTCTCGTTTCACCTAGTTAGCCGCGAAATGTGGTTTTTTTATGTAAACGGTTTTATGAATATCCGTTGACTTCGAGTTCTGAATTCGATGATTTTTAGCTTGATTTCACACTAGTTTTCGAGCTCTACAATCCTGTGTTTTCGGATTTTGATTTCAGAACTCGTGGCTAGTTGGTCTCGTTTCACCTAGTTAGCCGCGAAATGTGGTTTCTTTACGTAAACGGTTTTATGAATATCCGTTGACTCCGAGTTCTGAATTCGGTGATTTTTAGCTTGATTTCACACTACTTTTCGAGCTCTACAATCTTGGGTTTTCGGTTTTAAATTTCAGAACTCGTGGCTAGTAGGTCTCGTTTCATCTAGTTAGCCGCAAAATGTGGTTTCTTTATGTAAACAGTTTTATGAATATCCGTTGACTCCGAGTTCTGAATTCGGTGATTTTTAGCTTGATTTCACACTACTTTTCGAGCTCTACAATCCTGGTGTTTCGGATTTTGATTTCAGAACTCGTGGCTAGTAGGTCTCGTTTCACCTAGTTAGCCGCGAAATGTGGTTTCTTTGCGTAAACGGTTTTATGAATATCCGTTGACTCTGAGTTCTGAATTCGGTGATTTTTAGCTTGATTTCGCACTACTTTTTGAGCTCTACAATCTTGGGTTTTCGGTTTTCGATTTCAGAACTCGTGGCTAGTAGGTCTCGTTTCAGATAGTTAGCCGCGAAATGTGGTTTCTTTACGTAAACAGTTTTATGAATATCCGTTGACTACGAGTTCTGAATTCGGTGATTTTTAGCTTGATTTCACACTACTTTTCGAGCTCTACAATCCTGGCATTTCGGATTTTGATTTCAGAACTCGTGGCTAGTAGGTCTTGATTCACCTATTTAGCCGCGAAATGTGGTTTCTTTACGTAAACGGTTTTGTGAATATCCGTTGACTCCGAGTTCTGAATTCGGTGATTTTTTGCTTGATTACACACTACTTTTCGAGCTCTACAATCCTAGCGTTTCGGATTTTGATTTCAGAACTCGTGGCTAGTAGGTCTCGTTTCATCTAGTTAGCCGCGAAATGTGGTTTCTTTACGTAAACGGTTTTATGAATATCCTTTGACTCCGAGTTCTGAATTCGGTGATTTTTAGCTTGATTTCACACTACTTTTCGAGCTCTACAATCCTGGCATTTCGGATTTTGATTTCAGAACTCGTGGCTAGTAGGTCTCGATTCACCTATTTAGCCGCGAAATGTGGTTTCTTTACGTAAACGGTTTTATAAATATCCGTTGACTCCGAGTTCTGAATTCGGTGCTTTTTTGCTTGATTACACACTACTTTTCGAGCTCTACAATCCTAGCGTTTCGGATTTTGATTTCAGAATTCGTGGCTAGTAGGTCTCGTTTCACCTAGTTAGCCGCGAAATGTGGTTTCTTTACGTAAACGGTTTTATGAATATCCGTTGACTGCGAGTTCTGAATTCGGTGCTTTTTTGCTTGATTACACACTACTTTTCGAGCTCTACAATCCTCGCGTTTCGTATTTTGATTTCAGAACTCGTGGCTAGTAGGTCTCGTTTCACCTAGTTAGCCGCGAAATGTGGTTTCTTTACGTAAACGCTTTTATGAATATCCGTTGACTCCGAGTTCTGAATTCGGTGATTTTTAGCTTGATTTCACACTACTTTTCGAGCTCTACAATCCTGGGTTTTCGGATTTTGATTTCAGAACTCGTGGATAGTTAGTATCCTTTCACCAAGTTAGCCGCGAAATGTGGTTTCTTTACGTAAACGGTTTTATGAATATCCGTTGACTGCGAGTTCTGAATTCGGTGATTTTTAGCTTGATTTCACACTACTTTTCGAGCTCTACGATCCTGGCATTTTGGATTTTGATTTCAGAACTCGTGGCTAGTTGGTCTCGTTTCACCTAGTTGGCCGCGAAATGTGGTTTCTTTACGTAAACAGTTTTATGAATATCCGTTGACTCCGAGTTCTGAATTCGGTAATTTTTAGCTTGATTTCACACTACTTTTCGAGCTCTACAATCCTGGTTTTTCTGATTTTGATTTCAGAACTCGTGGCTAGTAGGTCTCGTTTCACCTAGTTAGCCGCGAAATGTGGTTTCTTTACGTAAACGGTTTTATGAATATCCGTTGACTTAGCTTGATTTCACACTACTTTTCGAGCTCTACAATCCTGGGTTTTCGGTTTTCGATTTCAGAACTCGTGGCTAGTAGGTCTCGTTTCATCTAGTTAGCCGCAAAATATGGTTTCTTTACGTAAACAGTTTTATGAATATCCGTTGACTCCGAATTCTGAATTCGGTGATTTTTAGCTTGATTTCACACTACTTTTCGAGCTCTACAATCCTGGCATTTCGGATTTTGATTTCAGAACTCGTGGCTAGTAGGTCTCGATTCACCTATTTAGCCGCGAAATGTGGTTTCTTTACGTAAACGGCTTTATGAATATCCGTTGACTCCGAGTTCTGAATTCGGTGATTTTTTGCTTGATTACACACTACTTTTCGAGCTCTACAATCCTAGAGTTTCGGATTTTGATTTCAGAACTCGTGGCTAGTTGGTCTCGTTTCACCTAGTTAGCCGCGAAATGTGGTTTCTTTACGTAAACGGTTTTATGAATATCCGTTGACTGCGAGTTCTGAATTCGGTGCTTTTTTGCTTGATTACACACTACTTTTCGAGCTCTACAATCCTCGCATTTCGTATTTTGATTTCAGAACTCGTGGCTAGTAGGTCTCGTTTCACCTAGTTAGCCGCGAAATGTGGTTTCTTTACGTAAACGCTTTTATGAATATCCGTTGACTCCGAGTTCTGAATTCGGTGATTTTTAGCTTGATTTCACACTACTTTTCGAGCTCTACAATCCTGGGTTTTCGGATTTTGATTTCAGAACTCGTGGATAGTTAGTATCCTTTCACCAAGTTAGCCGCGAAATGTGGTTTCTTTACGTAAACGGTTTTATGAATATCCGTTGACTACGAGTTCTGAATTCGGTGATTTTTAGCTTGATTTCACACTACTTTTTGAGCTCTACGATCCAGGCGTTTTGGATTTTGATTTCAGAACTCGTGGCTAGTTAGTCTCGTTTCACCTAGTTGGCCGCGAAATGTGGTTTCTTTACGTAAACAGTTTTATGAATATCCGTTGACTCCGAGTTCTGAATTCGGTGATTTTTAGCTTGATTTCACACTACTTTTCGAGCTCTACAATCCTGGCATTTCGGATTTTGATTTCAGAACTCGTGGCTAGTAGGTCTCGATTCACCTATTTAGCCGCGAAACGTGGTTTCTTTACGTAAACGGTTTTATGAATATCCGTTGACTCCGAGTTCTGAATTCAGTGATTTTTAGCTTGATTTCACACTACTTTTCGAGCTCTACAATCCTGGTGTTTCCGATTTTGATTTCAGAACTCGTGGCTAGTAGGTCTCGTTTCACCTAGTTAGCCGCGAAATGTGGTTACTTTACGTAAACGGTTTTATGAATATCCGTTGACTCCGAGTTCTGAATTCGGTGATTTTTAGCTTGATTTCACACTACTTTTCGAGCTCTACAATCCTGGCATTTCGGATTTTGATTTCAGAACTCGTGGCTAGTAGGTCTCGATTCACCTATTTAGCCGCGAAATGTGGTTTCTTTACGTAAACGGTTTTATGAATATCCGTTGACTCCGAGTTCTCAATTCGGTGATTTTTAGCTTGATTTCACACTACTTTTCGAGCTCTACAATCGTGGTGTTTCGGATTTTGATTTCAGAGCTCGTGGCTAGTAGGTCTCGTTTCACCTAGTTAGCCGCGAAATGTGGTTTCTTTACGTAAACGGTTTTATGAATATCCGTTGACTCCGAGTTCTGAATTCGGTGATTTTTAGCTTGATTTCACACTACTTTTCGAGCTCTACAATCTTGGGTTTTCGGTTTTCAATTTCAGAACTCGTGGCTAGTAGGTCTCGTTTCATCTAGTTAGCCGTGAAATGTCGTTTCTTTACGTAAACAGTTTTATGAATATCCGTTGACTCCGAGTTCTGAATTCGGTGATTTTTAGCTTGATTTCATACTAATTTTCGAGCTCTACAATCCTGGTATTTCGGATTTTGATTTCAGAACTCGTGGCTAGTAGGTCTCGTTTCACCTAGTTAGCCGCGAAATGTGGTTTCTTTATGTAAACGGTTTTATGAATATCCGTTGACTTCGAGTTCTGAATTCGATGATTTTTAGCTTGATTTCACACTAGTTTTCGAGCTCTACAATCGTGTGTTTTCGGATTTTGATTTCAGAACTCGTGGCTAGTTGGTCTCGTTTCACCTAGTTAGCCGCGAAATGTGGTTTCTTTACTTAAACGGTTTTATGAATATCCGTTGACTCCGAGTTCTGAATTCGGTGATTTTTAGCTTGATTTCACACTACTTTTCGAGCTCTACAATCTTGGGTTTTCGGTTTTAAATTTCAGAACTCGTGGCTAGTAGGTCTCGTTTCATCTAGTTAGCCGCAAAATGTGGTTTCTTTATGTAAACAGTTTTATGAATATCCGTTGACTCCGAGTTCTGAATTCGGTGATTTTTAGCTTGATTTCACACTACTTTTCGAGCTCTACAATCCTGGTGTTTCGGATTTTGATTTCAGAACTCGTGGCTAGTAGGTCTCGTTTCACCTAGTTAGCCGCGAAATGTGGTTTCTTTGCGTAAACGGTTTTATGAATATCCGTTGACTCTGAGTTCTGAATTCGGTGATTTTTAGCTTGATTTCGCACTACTTTTTGAGCTCTACAATCTTGGGTTTTCGGTTATCGATTTCAGAACTCGTGGCTAGTAGGTCTCGTTTCAGATAGTTAGCCGCGAAATGTGGTTTCTTTACGTAAACAGTTTTATGAATATCTGTTGACTACGAGTTCTGAATTCGGTGATTTTTAGCTTGATTTCACACTACTTTTCGAGCTCTACAATCCTGGCATTTCGGATTTTGATTTCAGAACTCGTGGCTAGTAGGTCTTGATTCACCTATTTAGCCGCGAAATGTGGTTTCTTTACGTAAACGGTTTTGTGAATATCCGTTGACTCCGAGTTCTGAATTCGGTGATTTTTTGCTTGATTACACACTACTTTTCGAGCTCTACAATCCTAGCGTTTCGGATTTTGATTTCAGAACTCGTGGCTAGTAGGTCTCGTTTCATCTAGTTAGCCGCGAAATGTGGTTTCTTTACGTAAACGGTTTTATGAATATCCTTTGACTCCGAGTTCTGAATTCGGTGATTTTTAGCTTGATTTCACACTACTTTTCGAGCTCTACAATCCTGGCATTTCGGATTTTGATTTCAGAACTCGTGGCTAGTAGGTCTCGATTCACCTATTTAGCCGCGAAATGTGGTTTCTTTACGTAAACGGTTTTATAAATATCCGTTGACTCCGAGTTCTGAATTCGGTGCTTTTTTGCTTGATTACACACTACTTTTCGAGCTCTACAATCCTAGCGTTTCGGATTTTGATTTCAGAACTCGTGGCTAGTAGGTCTCGTTTCACCTAGTTAGCCGCGAAATGTGGTTTCTTTACGTAAACGGTTTTATGAATATCCGTTGACTGCGAGTTCTGAATTCGGTGCTTTTTTGCTTGATTACACACTACTTTTCGAGCTCTACAATCCTCGCGTTTCGTATTTTGATTTCAGAACTCGTGGCTAGTAGGTCTCGTTTCACCTAGTTAGCCGCGAAATGTGGTTTCTTTACGTAAACGCTTTTATGAATATCCGTTGACTCCGAGTTCTGAATTCGGTGATTTTTAGCTTGATTTCACACTACTTTTCGAGCTCTACAATCCTGGGTTTTCGGATTTTGATTTCAGAACTCGTGGATAGTTAGTATCCTTTCACCAAGTTAGCCGCGAAATGTGGTTTCTTTACGTAAACGGTTTTATGAATATCCGTTGACTGCGAGTTCTGAATTCGGTGATTTTTAGCTTGATTTCACACTACTTTTCGAGCTCTACGATCCTGGCGTTTTGGATTTTGATTTCAGAACTCGTGGCTAGTTGGTCTCGTTTCACCTAGTTGGCCGCGAAATGTGGTTTCTTTACGTAAACAGTTTTATGAATATCCGTTGACTCCGAGTTCTGAATTCGGTAATTTTTAGCTTGATTTCACACTACTTTTCGAGCTCTACAATCCTGGTTTTTCTGATTTTGATTTCAGAACTCGTGGCTAGTAGGTCTCGTTTCACCTAGTTAGCCGCGAAATGTGGTTTCTTTACGTAAACGGTTTTATGAATATCCGTTGACTTAGCTTGATTTCACACTACTTTTCGAGCTCTACAATCCTGGGTTTTCGGTTTTCGATTTCAGAACTCGTGGCTAGTAGGTCTCGTTTCATCTAGTTAGCCGCAAAATATGGTTTCTTTACGTAAACAGTTTTATGAATATCCGTTGACTCCGAATTCTGAATTCGGTGATTTTTAGCTTGATTTCACACTACTTTTCGAGCTCTACAATCCTGGCATTTCGGATTTTGATTTCAGAACTCGTGGCTAGTAGGTCTCGATTCACCTATTTAGCCGCGAAATGTGGTTTCTTTACATAAACGGCTTTATGAATATCCGTTGACTCCGAGTTCTGAATTCGGTGCTTTTTTGCTTGATTACACACTACTTTTCGAGCTCTACAATCCTAGAGTTTCGGATTTTGATTTCAGAACTCGTGGCTAGTTGGTCTCGTTTCACCTAGTTAGCCGCGAAATGTGGTTTCTTTACGTAAACGGTTTTATGAATATCCGTTGACTGCGAGTTCTGAATTCGGTGCTTTTTTGCTTGATTACACACTACTTTTCGAGCTCTACAATCCTCGCATTTCGTATTTTGATTTCAGAACTCGTGGCTAGTAGGTCTCGTTTCACCTAGTTAGCCGCGAAATGTGGTTTCTTTACGTAAACGCTTTTATGAATATCCGTTGACTCCGAGTTCTGAATTCGGTGATTTTTAGCTTGATTTCACACTACTTTTCGAGCTCTACAATCCTGGGTTTTCGGATTTTGATTTCAGAACTCGTGGATAGTTAGTATCCTTTCACCAAGTTAGCCGCGAAATGTGGTTTCTTTACGTAAACGGTTTTATGAATATCCGTTGACTCCGAGTTCTGAATTCGGTGATTTTTAGCTTGATTTCACACTACTTTTTGAGCTCTACGATCCAGGCGTTTTGGATTTTGATTTCAGAACTCGTGGCTAGTTGGTCTCGTTTCACCTAGTTGGCCGCGAAATGTGGTTTCTTTACGTAAACAGTTTTATGAATATCCGTTGACTCCGAGTTCTGAATTCGGTAATTTTTAGCTTGATTTCACACTACTTTTCGAGCTCTACAATCCTGGTTTTTCTGATTTTGATTTCAGAACTCGTGGCTAGTAGGTCTCGTTTCACCTAGTTAGCCGCGAAATGTGGTTTCTTTACGTAAACGGTTTTATGAATATCCGTTGACTTAGCTTGATTTCACACTACTTTTCGAGCTCTACAATCCTGGGTTTTCGGTTTTCGATTTCAGAACTCGTGGCTAGTAGGTCTCGTTTCATCTAGTTAGCCGCAAAATATGGTTTCTTTACGTAAACAGTTTTATGAATATCCGTTGACTCCGAATTCTGAATTCGGTGATTTTTAGCTTGATTTCACACTACTTTTCGAGCTCTACAATCCTGGCATTTCGGATTCTGATTTCAGAACTCGTGGCTAGTAGGTCTCGATTCACCTATTTAGCCGCGAAATGTGGTTTCTTTACGTAAACGGTTTTATGAATATCCGTTGACTCCGAGTTCTGAATTCGGTGCTTTTTTGCTTGATTGCACACTACTTTTCGAGCTCTACAATCCTAGAGTTTCGGATTTTGATTTCAGAACTCGTGGCTAGTTGGTCTCGTTTCACCTAGTTAGCCGCGAAATGTGGTTTCTTTACGTAAATGGTTTTATGAATATCCGTTGACTCCGAGTTCTGAATTCGGTGCTTTTTTGCTTGATTACACACTACTTTTCGAGCTCTACAATCCTAGCATTTCGGATTTTGATTTCAGAACTCGTGGCTAGTAGGTCTCGTTTCACCTAGTTAGCCGCGAAATGTGGTTTCTTTACGTAAACGGTTTTATGAATATCCGTTGACTCCGAGTTCTGAATTCGGTGATTTTTAGCTTGATTTCACACTACTTTTCGAGCTCTACAATCCTGGGTTTTCGGATTTTGATTTCAGAACTCGTGGCTAGCTAGTATCCTTTCACAAAGTTAGCCGCGAAATGTGGTTTCTTTACGTAAACGGTTTTATGAATATCCGTTGACTCCGAGTTCTGAATTCGTTGATTTTTAGCTTGATTTCACACTACTTTTTGAGCTCTACGATCCTGGTGTTTTGGATTTTGATTTCAGAACTCGTGGCTAGTTGGTCTCGTTTCACCTAGTTGGCCGCGAAATGTGGTTTCTTTACGTAAACAGTTTTATGAATATCCGTTGACTGCGAGTTCTGAATTCGGTGCTTTTTTGCTTGATTACACACTATTTTTCGAGCTCTACAATCCTCGCGTTTCGGATTTTGATTTCAGAACTCGTGGCTAGTAGGTCTCGTTTCACCTAGTTAGCCGCGAAATGTGGTTTCTTTACGTAAACGGTTTTATGAATATCCGTTGACTCCGAGTTCTGAATTCGGTGATTTTTAGCTTGATTTCACACTACTTTTCGAGCTCTACAATCTTGGGTTTTCGGTTTTCAATTTCAGAACTCGTGGCTAGTAGGTCTCGTTTCATCTAGTTAGCCGCGAAATGTCGTTTCTTTACGTAAACAGTTTTATGAATATCCGTTGACTCCGAGTTCTGAATTCGGTGATTTTTAGCTTGATTTCATACTACTTTTCGAGCTCTACAATCCTGGTCTTTCGGATTTTGATTTCAGAACTCGTGGCTAGTAGGTCTCGTTTCACCTAGTTAGCCGCGAAATGTGGTTTCCTTATGTAAACGGTTTTATGAATATCCGTTGACTTCGAGTTCTGAATTCGATGATTTTTAGCTTGATTTCACACTAGTTTTCGAGCTCTACAATCCTGTGTTTTCGGATTTTGATTTCAGAACTCGTGGCTAGTTGGTCTCGTTTCACCTAGTTAGCCGCGAAATGTGGTTTCTTTACGTAAACGGTTTTATGAATATCGGTTGACTCCGAGTTCTGAATTCGGTGATTTTTAGCTTGATTTCACACTACTTTTCGAGCTCTACAATCTTGGGTTTTCGGTTTTCAATTTCAGAACTCGTGGCTAGTAGGTCTCGTTTCATCTAGTTAGCCGCAAAATGTGGTTTCTTTATGTAAACAGTTTTATGAATATCCGTTGACTCCGAGTTCTGAATTCGGTGATTTTTAGCTTGATTTCACACTACTTTTCGAGCTCTACAATCCTGGTTTTTTCGGATTTTGATTTCAGAACTCGTGGCTAGTAGGTCTCGTTTCACCTAGTTAGCCGCGAAATCTGGTTTCTTTACGTAAACGGTTTTATGAATATCCGTTGACTCTGAGTTCTGAATTCGGTGATTTTTAGCTTGATTTCGCACTACTTTTCGAGCTCTACAATCTTGGGTTTTCGGTTTTCGATTTCAGAACTCGTGGCTAGTAGGTCTCGTTTCAGCTAGTTAGCCGCGAAATGTGGTTTCTTTACGTAAACAGTTTTATGAATATCCGTTGACTCCGAGTTCTGAATTCGGTGATTTTTAGCTTGATTTCACACTACTTTTCGAGCTCTACAATCCTGGCATTTCGGATTTTGATTTCAGAACTCGTGGCTAGTAGGTCTTGATTAACCTATTTAGCCGCGAAATGTGGTTTCTTTACGTAAACGGTTTTGTGAATATCCGTTGACTCCGAGTTCTGAATTCGGTGATTTTTTGCTTGATTACACACTACTTTTCGAGCTCTACAATCCTGGCATTTCGGATTTTGATTTCAGAACTCGTGGCTAGTAGGTCTCGATTCACCTATTTAGCCGCGAAATGTGGTATCTTTACGTAAACGGTTTTATAAATATCCGTTGACTCCGAGTTCTGAATTCGGTGCTTTTTTGCTTGATTACACACTACTTTTCGAGCTCTACAATCCTAGCGTTTCGGATTTTGATTTCAGAACTCGTGGCTAGTAGGTCTCGATTCACCTATTTAGCCGCGAAACGTGGTTTCTTTACGTAAACGGTTTTATGAATATCCGTTGACTCCGAGTTCTGAATTCGGTGATTTTTTGCTTGATTACACACTACTTTTCGAGCTCTACTATCCTAGCGTTTCGGATATTGATTTCAGAACTCGTGGCTAGTAGGTCTCGTTTCACCTAGTTAGCCGCGAAATGTGGTTTCTTTACGTAAACGGTTTTATGAATATCCGTTGACTCCGAGTTCTGAATTCGGGGATTTTTAGCTTGATTTCACACTACTTTTCGAGCTCTACAATCCTGGCATTTCGGATTTTGATTTCAGAACTCGTGGCTAGTAGGTCTCGATTCACCTATTTAGCCGCGAAACGTGGTTTCTTTACGTAAACGGTTTTATGAATATCCGTTGACTCCGAGTTCTGAATTCGGTGATTTTTAGCTTGATTTCACACTACTTTTCGAGCTCTACAATCCTGGTGTTTCCGATTTTGATTTCAGAACTCGTGGCTAGTAGGTCTCGTTTCACCTAGTTAGCCGCGAAATGTGGTTACTTTACGTAAACGGTTTTATGAATATCCGTTGACTCCGAGTTCTGAATTCGGTGATTTTTAGCTTGATTTCACACTACTTTTCGAGCTCTACAATCCTGGCATTTCGGATTTTGATTTCAGAACTCGTGGCTAGTAGGTCTCGATTCACCTATTTAGCCGCGAAATGTGGTTTCTTTACGTAAACGGTTTTATGAAAATCCGTTGACTCCGAGTTCTGAATTCGGTGATTTTTAGCTTGATTTCACACTACTTTTCGAGCTCTACAATCGTGGTGTTTCGGATTTTGATTTCAGAGCTCGTGGCTAGTAGGTCTCGTTTCACCTAGTTAGCCGCGAAATGTGGTTTCTTTACGTAAACGGTTTTATGAATATCCGTTGACTCCGAGTTCTGAATTCGGTGATTTTTAGCTTGATTTCACACTACTTTTCGAGCTCTACAATCTTGGGTTTTCGGTTTTCAATTTCAGAACTCGTGGCTAGTAGGTCTCGTTTCATCTAGTTAGCCGTGAAATGTCGTTTCTTTACGTAAACAGTTTTATGAATATCCGTTGACTCCGAGTTCTGAATTCGGTGAGTTTTAGCTTGATTTCATACTAATTTTCGAGCTCTACAATCCTGGTGTTTCGGATTTTGATTTCAGAACTCGTGGCTAGTAGGTCTCGTTTCACCTAGTTAGCCGCGAAATGTGGTTTCTTTATGTAAACGGTTTTATGAATATCCGTTGACTTCGAGTTCTGAATTCGATGATTTTTAGCTTGATTTCACACTAGTTTTCGAGCTCTACAATCCTGTGTTTTCGGATTTTGATTTCAGAACTCGTGGCTAGTTGGTCTCGTTTCACCTAGTTAGCCGCGAAATTTGGTTTCTTTACGTAAACGGTTTTATGAATATCCGTTGACTCCGAGTTCTGAATTCGGTGATTTTTAGCTTGATTTCACACTACTTTTCGAGCTCTACAATCTTGGGTTTTCGGTTTTAAATTTCAGAACTCGTGGCTAGTAGGTCTCGTTTCATCTAGTTAGCCGCAAAATGTGGTTTCTTTATGTAAACAGTTTTATGAATATCCGTTGACTCCGAGTTCTGAATTCGGTGATTTTTAGCTTGATTTCACACTACTTTTCGAGCTCTACAATCCTGGTTTTTTCGGATTTTGATTTCAGAACTCGTGGCTAGTAGGTCTCGTTTCACCTAGTTAGCCGCGAAATCTGGTTTCTTTACGTAAACGGTTTTATGAATATCCGTTGACTCTGAGTTCTGAATTCGGTGATTTTTAGCTTGATTTCGCACTACTTTTCGAGCTCTACAATCTTGGGTTTTCGGTTTTCGATTTCAGAACTCGTGGCTAGTAGGTCTCGTTTCAGCTAGTTAGCCGCGAAATGTGGTTTCTTTACGTAAACAGTTTTATGAATATCCGTTGACTCCGAGTTCTGAATTCGGTGATTTTTAGCTTGATTTCACACTACTTTTCGAGCTCTACAATCCTGGCATTTCGGATTTTGATTTCAGAACTCGTGGCTAGTAGGTCTTGATTAACCTATTTAGCCGCGAAATGTGGTTTCTTTACGTAAACGGTTTTGTGAATATCCGTTGACTCCGAGTTCTGAATTCGGTGATTTTTTGCTTGATTACACACTACTTTTCGAGCTCTACAATCCTGGCATTTCGGATTTTGATTTCAGAACTCGTGGCTAGTAGGTCTCGATTCACCTATTTAGCCGCGAAATGTGGTTTCTTTACGTAAACGGTTTTATAAATATCCGTTGACTCCGAGTTCTGAATTCGGTGCTTTTTTGCTTGATTACACACTACTTTTCGAGCTCTACAATCCTAGCGTTTCGGATTTTGATTTCAGAACTCGTGGCTAGTAGGTCTCGATTCACCTATTTAGCCGCGAAACGTGGTTTCTTTACGTAAACGGTTTTATGAATATCCGTTGACTCCGAGTTCTGAATTCGGTGATTTTTTGCTTGATTACACACTACTTTTCGAGCTCTACTATCCTAGCGTTTCGGATATTGATTTCAGAACTCGTGGCTAGTAGGTCTCGTTTCACCTAGTTAGCCGCGAAATGTGGTTTCTTTACGTAAACGGTTTTATGAATATCCGTTGACTCCGAGTTCTGAATTCGGGGATTTTTAGCTTGATTTCACACTACTTTTCGAGCTCTACAATCCTGGCATTTCGGATTTTGATTTCAGAACTCGTGGCTAGTAGGTCTCGATTCACCTATTTAGCCGCGAAACGTGGTTTCTTTACGAAAACGGTTTTATGAATATCCGTTGACTCCGAGTTCTGAATTCGGTGATTTTTAGCTTGATTTCACACTACTTTTCGAGCTCTACAATCCTGGTGTTTCCGATTTTGATTTCAGAACTCGTGGCTAGTAGGTCTCGTTTGACCTAGTTAGCCGCGAAATGTGGTTACTTTACGTAAACGGTTTTATGAATATCCGTTGACTCCGAGTTCTGAATTCGGTGATTTTTAGCTTGATTTCACACTACTTTTCGAGCTCTACAATCCTGGCATTTCGGATTTTGATTTCAGAACTCGTGGCTAGTAGGTCTCGATTCATCTAGTTAGCCGTGAAATGTCGTTTCTTTACGTAAACAGTTTTATGAATATCCGTTGACTCCGAGTTCTGAATTCGGTGAGTTTTAGCTTGATTTCATACTAATTTTCGAGCTCTACAATCCTGGTGTTTCGGATTTTGATTTCAGAACTCGTGGCTAGTAGGTCTCGTTTCACCTAGTTAGCCGCGAAATGTGGTTTCTTTATGTAAACGGTTTTATGAATATCCGTTGACTTCGAGTTCTGAATTCGATGATTTTTAGCTTGATTTCACACTAGTTTTCGAGCTCTACAATCCTGTGTTTTCGGATTTTGATTTCAGAACTCGTGGCTAGTTGGTCTCGTTTCACCTAGTTAGCCGCGAAATTTGGTTTCTTTACGTAAACGGTTTTATGAATATCCGTTGACTCCGAGTTCTGAATTCGGTGATTTTTAGCTTGATTTCACACTACTTTTCGAGCTCTACAATCTTGGGTTTTCGGTTTTAAATTTCAGAACTCGTGGCTAGTAGGTCTCGTTTCATCTAGTTAGCCGCAAAATGTGGTTTCTTTATGTAAACAGTTTTATGAATATCCGTTGACTCCGAGTTCTGAATTCGGTGATTTTTAGCTTGATTTCACACTACTTTTCGAGCTCTACAATCCTGGTGTTTCGGATTTTGATTTCAGAACTCGTGGCTAGTAGGTCTCGTTTCACCTAGTTAGCCGCGAAATGTGGTTTCTTTACGTAAACGGTTTTATAAATATCCGTTGACTCTGAGTTCTGAATTCGGTGATTTTTAGTTTGATTTCGCACTACTTTTTGAGCTCTACAATCTTGGGTTTTCGGTTTTCGATTTCAGAACTCGTGGCTAGTAGGTCTCGTTTCAGCTAGTTAGCCGCGAAATGTGGTTTCTTTACGTAAACAGTTTTATGAATATCCGTTGACTACGAGTTCTGAATTCGGTGATTTTTAGCTTGATTTGACACTACTTTTCGAGCTCTACAATCCTGGCATTTCGGATTTTGATTTCAGAACTCGTGGCTAGTAGGTCTTGATTCACCTATTTAGCCGCGAAATGTGGTTTCTTTACGTAAACGGTTTTGTGAATATCCGTTGACTCCGAGTTCTGAATTCGGTGATTTTTTGCTTGATTACACACTACTTTTCGAGCTCTACAATCCTAACGTTTCGGATTTTGATTTCCGAACTCGTGGCTAGTACGTCTCGTTTCATCTAGTTAGCCGCGAAATGTGGTTTCTTTACGTAAACGGTTTTATGAATATCCTTTGACTCCGAGTTCTGAATTCGGTGATTTTTAGCTTGATTTCACACTACTTTTCGAGCTCTACAATCCTGGCATTTCGGATTTTGATTTCAGAACTCGTGGCTAGTAGGTCTCGATTCACCTATTTAGCCGCGAAACGTGGTTTCTTTACGTAAACGGTTTTATGAATATCCGTTGACTACGAGTTCTGAATTCGGTGATTTTTAGCTTGATTTCACACTACTTTTCGAGCTCTACAATCCTGGTGTTTCAGATTTTGATTTCAGAACTCGTGGCTAGTAGGTCTCGTTTCACCTAGTTAGCCGCGAAATGTGGTTACTTTACGTAAACGGTTTTATGAATATCCGTTGACTCCGAGTTCTGAATTCGGTGATTTTTTGCTTGATTACACACTACTTTTCGAGCTCTACTATCCTAGCATTTCGGATATTGATTTCAGAACTCGTGGCTAGTAGGTCTCGTTTCACCTAGTTAGCCGCGAAATGTGGTTTCTTTACGTAAACGGTTTTATGAATATCCGTTGACTCCGAGTTCTGAA
Source organism: Euonymus europaeus (assembly GCA_963580455.1). Classification (NCBI taxonomy): domain Eukaryota; kingdom Viridiplantae; phylum Streptophyta; class Magnoliopsida; order Celastrales; family Celastraceae; genus Euonymus; species Euonymus europaeus. The sequence goes on from OY756972.1 coordinate 904,735, forward strand.
TTCGGTGATTTTTAGCTTGATTTCACACTACTTTTCGAGCTCTACAATCCTGGCATTTTGGATTTTGATTTCAGAACTCGTGGCTAGTTGGTCTCGATTCACCTATTTAGCCGCGAAACGTGGTTTCTTTACGTAAACGGTTTTATGAATATCCGTTGACTCCGAGTTCTGAATTCGGTGATTTTTAGCTTAATTTCACACTACTTTTCGAGCTCTACAATCCTGGTGTTTCCGATTTTGATTTCAGAACTCGTGGCTAGTAGGTCTCGTTTCACCTAGTTAGCCGCGAAATGTGGTTACTTTACGTAAACGGTTTTATGAATATCCGTTGACTCCGAGTTCTGAATTCGGTGATTTTTAGCTTGATTTCACACTACTTTTCGAGCTCTACAATCCTGGCATTTCGGATTTTGATTTCAGAACTCGTGGCTAGTAGGTCTCGATTCACCTATTTAGCCGCGAAATGTGGTTTCTTTACGTAAACGGTTTTATGAATATCCGTTGACTCCGAGTTCTGAATTCGGTGATTTTTAGCTTGATTTCACACTACTTTTCGAGCTCTACAATCGTGGTGTTTCGGATTTTGATTTCAGAGCTCGTGGCTAGTAGGTCTCGTTTCACCTAGTTAGCCGCGAAATGTGGTTTCTTTACGTAAACGGTTTTATGAATATCCGTTGACTCCGAGTTCTGAATTCGGTGATTTTTAGCTTGATTTCACACTACTTTTCGAGCTCTACAATCTTGGGTTTTCGGTTTTCAATTTCAGAAGTCGTGGCTAGTAGGTCTCGTTTCATCTAGTTAGCCGTGAAATGTCGTTTCTTTACGTAAACAGTTTTATGAATATCCGTTGACTCCGAGTTCTGAATTCGGTGATTTTTAGCTTGATTTCATACTAATTTTCGAGCTCTACAATCCTGGTGTTTCGGATTTTGATTTCAGAACTCGTGGCTAGTAGGTCTCGTTTCACCTAGTTAGCCGCGAAATGTGGTTTCTTTATGTAAACGGTTTTATGAATATCCGTTGACTTCGAGTTCTGAATTCGATGATTTTTAGCTTGATTTCACACTAGTTTTCGAGCTCTACAATCCTGTGTTTTCGGATTTTGATTTCAGAACTCGTGGCTAGTTGGTCTCGTTTCACCTAGTTAGCCGCGAAATTTGGTTTCTTTACGTAAACGGTTTTATGAATATCCGTTGACTCCGAGTTCTGAATTCGGTGATTTTTAGCTTGATTTCACACTACTTTTCGAGCTCTACAATCTTGGGTTTTCGGTTTTAAATTTCAGAACTCGTGGCTAGTAGGTCTCGTTTCATCTAGTTAGCCGCAAAATGTGGTTTCTTTATGTAAACAGTTTTATGAATATCCGTTGACTCCGAGTTCTGAATTCGGTGATTTTTAGCTTGATTTCACACTACTTTTCGAGCTCTACAATCCTGGTGTTTCGGATTTTGATTTCAGAACTCGTGGCTAGTAGGTCTCGTTTCACCTAGTTAGCCGCGAAATGTGGTTTCTTTACGTAAACGGTTTTATGAATATCCGTTGACTCTGAGTTCTGAATTCGGTGATTTTTAGTTTGATTTCGCACTACTTTTTGAGCTCTACAATCTTGGGTTTTCGGTTTTCGATTTCAGAACTCGTGGCTAGTAGGTCTCGTTTCAGCTAGTTAGCCGCGAAATGTGGTTTCTTTACGTAAACAGTTTTATGAATATCCGTTGACTACGAGTTCTGAATTCGGTGATTTTTAGCTTGATTTGACACTACTTTTCGAGCTCTACAATCCTGGCATTTCGGATTTTGATTTCAGAACTCGTGGCTAGTAGGTCTTGATTCACCTATTTAGCCGCGAAATGTGGTTTCTTTACGTAAACGGTTTTGTGAATATCCGTTGACTCCGAGTTCTGAATTCGGTGATTTTTTGCTTGATTACACACTACTTTTCGAGCTCTACAATCCTAACGTTTCGGATTTTGATTTCCGAACTCGTGGCTAGTAGGTCTCGTTTCATCTAGTTAGCCGCGAAATGTGGTTTCTTTACGTAAACGGTTTTATGAATATCCTTTGACTCCGAGTTCTGAATTCGGTGATTTTTAGCTTGATTTCACACTACTTTTCGAGCTCTACAATCCTGGCATTTCGGATTTTGATTTCAGAACTCGTGGCTAGTAGGTCTCGATTCACCTATTTAGCCGCGAAACGTGGTTTCTTTACGTAAACGGTTTTATGAATATCCGTTGACTCCGAGTTCTGAATTCGGTGATTTTTAGCTTGATTTCACACTACTTTTCGAGCTCTACAATCCTGGTGTTTCAGATTTTGATTTCAGAACTCGTGGCTAGTAGGTCTCGTTTCACCTAGTTAGCCGCGAAATGTGGTTACTTTACGTAAACGGTTTTATGAATATCCGTTGACTCCGAGTTCTGAATTCGGTGATTTTTTGCTTGATTACACACTACTTTTCGAGCTCTACTATCCTAGCGTTTCGGATATTGATTTCAGAACTCGTGGCTAGTAGGTCTCGTTTCACCTAGTTAGCCGCGAAATGTGGTTTCTTTACGTAAACGGTTTTATGAATATCCGTTGACTCCGAGTTCTGAATTCGGTGATTTTTAGCTTGATTTCACACTACTTTTCGAGCTCTACAATCCTGGCATTTTGGATTTTGATTTCAGAACTCGTGGCTAGTTGGTCTCGATTCACCTATTTAGCCGCGAAACGTGGTTTCTTTACGTAAACGGTTTTATGAATATCCGTTGACTCCGAGTTCTGAATTCGGTGATTTTTAGCTTGATTTCACACTACTTTTCGAGCTCTACAATCCTGGTGTTTCCGATTTTGATTTCAGAACTCGTGGCTAGTAGGTCTCGTTTCACCTAGTTAGCCGCGAAATGTGGTTACTTTACGTAAACGGTTTTATGAATATCCGTTGACTCCGAGTTCTGAATTCGGTGATTTTTAGCTTGATTTCACACTACTTTTCGAGCTCTACAATCCTGGCATTTCGGATTTTGATTTCAGAACTCGTGGCTAGTAGGTCTCGATTCACCTATTTAGCCGCGAAATGTGGTTTCTTTACGTAAACGGTTTTATGAATATCCGTTGACTCCGAGTTCTGAATTCGGTGATTTTTAGCTTGATTTCACACTACTTTTCGAGCTCTACAATCGTGGTGTTTCGGATTTTGATTTCAGAGCTCGTGGCTAGTAGGTCTCGTTTCACCTAGTTAGCCGCGAAATGTGGTTTCTTTACGTAAACGGTTTTATGAATATCCGTTGACTCCGAGTTCTGAATTCGGTGATTTTTAGCTTGATTTCACACTACTTTTCGAGCTCTACAATCTTGGGTTTTCGGTTTTCAATTTCAGAAGTCGTGGCTAGTAGGTCTCGTTTCATCTAGTTAGCCGTGAAATGTCGTTTCTTTACGTAAACAGTTTTATGAATATCCGTTGACTCCGAGTTCTGAATTCGGTGATTTTTAGCTTGATTTCATACTAATTTTCGAGCTCTACAATCCTGGTGTTTCGGATTTTGATTTCAGAACTCGTGGCTAGTAGGTGTCGTTTCACCTAGTTAGCCGCGAAATGTGGTTTCTTTATGTAAACGGTTTTATGAATATCCGTTGACTTCGAGTTCTGAATTCGATGATTTTTAGCTTGATTTCACACTAGTTTTCGAGCTCTACAATCCTGTGTTTTCGGATTTTGATTTCAGAACTCGTGGCTAGTTGGTCTCGTTTCACCTAGTTAGCCGCGAAATGTGGTTTCTTTACGTAAACGGTTTTATGAATATCCGTTGACTCCGAGTTCTGAATTCGGTGATTTTTAGCTTGATTTCACACTACTTTTCGAGCTCTACAATCTTGGGTTTTCGGTTTTAAATTTCAGAACTCGTGGCTAGTAGGTCTCGTTTCATCTAGTTAGCCGCAAAATGTGGTTTCTTTATGTAAACAGTTTTATGAATATCCGTTGACTCCGAGTTCTGAATTCGGTGATTTTTAGCTTGATTTCACACTACTTTTCGAGCTCTACAATCCTGGTGTTTCGGATTTTGATTTCAGAACTCGTGGCTAGTAGGTCTCGTTTCACCTAGTTAGCCGCGAAATGTGGTTTCTTTACGTAAACGGTTTTATGAATATCCGTTGACTCTGAGTTCTGAATTCGGTGATTTTTAGCTTGATTTCGCACTACTTTTTGAGCTCTACAATCTTGGGTTTTCGGTTTTCGATTTCAGAACTCGTGGCTAGTAGGTCTCGTTTCAGCTAGTTAGCCGCGAAATGTGGTTTCTTTACGTAAACAGTTTTATGAATATCCGTTGACTACGAGTTCTGAATTCGGTGATTTTTAGCTTGATTTCACACTACTTTTCGAGCTCTACAATCCTGGCATTTCGGATTTTGATTTCAGAACTCGTGGCTAGTAGGTCTTGATTCACCTATTTAGCCGCGAAATGTGGTTTCTTTACGTAAACGGTTTTGTGAATATCCGTTGACTCCGAGTTCTGAATTCGGTGATTTTTTGCTTGATTACACACTACTTTTCGAGCTCTACAATCCTAGCGTTTCGGATTTTGATTTCAGAACTCGTGGCTAGTAGGTCTCGTTTCATCTAGTTAGCCGCGAAATGTGGTTTCTTTACGTAAACGGTTTTATGAATATCCTTTGACTCCGAGTTCTGAATTCGGTGATTTTTAGCTTGATTTCACACTACTTTTCGAGCTCTACAATCCTGGCATTTCGGATTTTGATTTCAGAACTCGTGGCTAGTAGGTCTAAATTCACCTATTTAGCCGCGAAATGTGGTTTCTTTACGTAAACGGTTTTATAAATATCCGTTGACTCCGAGTTCTGAATTCGGTGCTTTTTTGCTTGATTACACACTACTTTTCGAGCTCTACAATCCTAGCGTTTCGGATTTTGATTTCAGAACTCGTGGCTAGTAGGTCTCGTTTCACCTAGTTAGCCGCGAAATGTGGTTTCTTTACGTAAACGGTTTTATGAATATCCGTTGACTGCGAGTTCTGAATTCGGTGCTTTTTTGCTTGATTACACACTACTTTTCGAGCTCTACAATCCTCGCGTTTCGTATTTTGATTTCAGAAGTCGTGGCTAGTAGGTCTCGTTTCACCTAGTTAGCCGCGAAATGTGGTTTCTTTACGTAAACGCTTTTATGAATATCCGTTGACTCCGAGTTCTGAATTCGGTGATTTTTAGCTTGATTTCACACTACTTTTCGAGCTCTACAATCCTGGGTTTTCGGATTTTGATTTCAGAACTCGTGGATAGTTAGTATCCTTTCACCAAGTTAGCCGCGAAATGTGGTTTCTTTACGTAAACGGTTTTATGAATATCCGTTGACTGCGAGTTCTGAATTCGGTGATTTTTAGCTTGATTTCACACTACTTTTCGAGCTCTACGATCCTGGCGTTTTGGATTTTGATTTCAGAACTCGTGGCTAGTTGGTCTCGTTTCACCTAGTTGGCCGCGAAATGTGGTTTCTTTACGTAAACAGTTTTATGAATATCCGTTGACTCCGAGTTCTGAATTTGGTAATTTTTAGCTTGATTTCACACTACTTTTCGAGCTCTACAATCCTGGTTTTTCTGATTTTGATTTCAGAACTCGTGGCTAGTAGGTCTCGTTTCACCTAGTTAGCCGCGAAATGTGGTTTCTTTACGTAAACGGTTTTATGAATATCCGTTGACTTAGCTTGATTTCACACTACTTTTCGAGCTCTACAATCCTGGGTTTTCGGTTTTCGATTTCAGAACTCGTGGCTAGTAGGTCTCGTTTCATCTAGTTAGCCGCAAAATATGGTTTCTTTACGTAAACAGTTTTATGAATATCCGTTGACTCCGAATTCTGAATTCGATGATTTTTAGCTTGATTTCACACTACTTTTCGAGCTCTACAATCCTGGCATTTCGGATTTTGATTTCAGAACTCGTGGCTAGTAGGTCTCGATTCACCTATTTAGCCGCGAAATGTGGTTTCTTTACGTAAACGGTTTTATGAATATCCGTTGACTCCGAGTTCTGAATTCGGTGCTTTTTTGCTTGATTACACACTACTTTTCGAGCTCTACAATCCTAGAGTTTCGGATTTTGATTTCAGAACTCGTGGCTAGTTGGTCTCGTTTCACCTAGTTAGCCGCGAAATGTGGTTTCTTTACGTAAACGGTTTTATGAATATCCGTTGACTGCGAGTTCTGAATTCGGTGCTTTTTAGCTTGATTACACACTACTTTTCGAGCTCTACAATCCTCGCGTTTCGTATTTTGATTTCAGAACTCGTGGCTAGTAGGTCTCGTTTCACCTAGTTAGCCGCGAAATGTGGTTTCTTTACGTAAACGCTTTTATGAATATCCGTTGACTCCGAGTTCTGAATTCGGTGATTTTTAGCTTGATTTCACACTACTTTTCGAGCTCTACAATCCTGGGTTTTCGGATTTTGATTTCAGAACTCGTGGATAGTTAGTATCCTTTCACCAAGTTAGCCGCGAAATGTGGTTTCTTTACGTAAACGGTTTTATGAATATCCGTTGACTGCGAGTTCTGAATTCGGTGATTTTTAGCTTGATTTCACACTACTTTTCGAGCTCTACGATCCTGGCGTTTTGGATTTTGATTTCAGAACTCGTGGCTAGTTGGTCTCGTTTCACCTAGTTGGCCGCGAAATGTGGTTTCTTTACGTAAACAGTTTTATGAATATCCGTTGACTCCGAGTTCTGAATTTGGTAATTTTTAGCTTGATTTCACACTACTTTTCGAGCTCTACAATCCTGGTTTTTCTGATTTTGATTTCAGAACTCGTGGCTAGTAGGTCTCGTTTCACCTAGTTAGCCGCGAAATGTGGTTTCTTTACGTAAACGGTTTTATGAATATCCGTTGACTTAGCTTGATTTCACACTACTTTTCGAGCTCTACAATCCTGGGTTTTCGGTTTTCGATTTCAGAACTCGTGGCTAGTAGGTCTCGTTTCATCTAGTTAGCCGCAAAATATGGTTTCTTTACGTAAACAGTTTTATGAATATCCGTTGACTCCGAATTCTGAATTCGGTGATTTTTAGCTTGATTTCACACTACTTTTCGAGCTCTACAATCCTGGCATTTCGGATTTTGATTTCAGAACTCGTGGCTAGTAGGTCTCGATTCACCTATTTAGCCGCGAAATGTGGTTTCTTTACGTAAACGGTTTTATGAATATCCGTTGACTCCGAGTTCTGAATTCGGTGCTTTTTTGCTTGATTACACACTACTTTTCGAGCTCTACAATCCTAGAGTTTCGGATTTTGATTTCAGAACTCGTGGCTAGTTGGTCTCGTTTCACCTAGTTAGCCGCGAAATGTGGTTTCTTTACGTAAACGGTTTTATGAATATCCGTTGACTGCGAGTTCTGAATTCGGTGCTTTTTAGCTTGATTACACACTACTTTTCGAGCTCTACAATCCTCGCGTTTCGTATTTTGATTTCAGAACTCGTGGCTAGTAGGTCTCGTTTCACCTAGTTAGCCGCGAAATGTGGTTTCTTTACGTAAACGCTTTTATGAATATCCGTTGACTCCGAGTTCTGAATTCGGTGATTTTTAGCTTGATTTCACACTACTTTTCGAGCTCTACAATCCTGGGTTTTCGGATTTTGATTTCAGAACTCGTGGATAGTTAGAATCCTTTCACCAAGTTAGCCGCGAAATGTGGTTTCTTTACGTAAACGGTTTTATGAATATCCGTTGACTGCGAGTTCTGAATTCGGTGATTTTTAGCTTGATTTCACACTACTTTTCGAGCTCTACGATCCTGGCGTTTTGGATTTTGATTTCAGAACTCGTGGCTAGTTGGTCTCGTTTCACCTAGTTGGCCGCGAAATGTGGTTTCTTTACGTAAACAGTTTTATGAATATCCGTTGACTCCGAGTTCTGAATTTGGTAATTTTTAGCTTGATTTCACACTACTTTTCGAGCTCTACAATCCTGGTTTTTCTGATTTTGATTTCAGAACTCGTGGCTAGTAGGTCTCGTTTCACCTAGTTAGCCGCGAAATGTGGTTTCTTTACGTAAACGGTTTTATGAATATCCGTTGACTTAGCTTGATTTCACACTACTTTTCGAGCTCTACAATCCTGGGTTTTCGGTTTTCGATTTCAGAACTCGTGGCTAGTAGGTCTCGTTTCATCTAGTTAGCCGCAAAATATGGTTTCTTTACGTAAACAGTTTTATGAATATCCGTTGACTCCGAATTCTGAATTCGGTGATTTTTAGCTTGATTTCACACTACTTTTCGAGCTCTACAATCCTGGCATTTCGGATTTTGATTTCAGAACTCGTGGCTAGTAGGTCTCGATTCACCTATTTAGCCGCGAAATGTGGTTTCTTTACGTAAACGGTTTTATGAATATCCGTTGACTCCGAGTTCTGAATTCGGTGCTTTTTTGCTTGATTACACACTACTTTTCGAGCTCTACAATCCTAGAGTTTCGGATTTTGATTTCAGAACTCGTGGCTAGTTGGTCTCGTTTCACCTAGTTAGCCGCGAAATGTGGTTTCTTTACGTAAACGGTTTTATGAATATCCGTTGACTGCGAGTTCTGAATTCGGTGCTTTTTAGCTTGATTACACACTACTTTTCGAGCTCTACAATCCTCGCGTTTCGTATTTTGATTTCAGAACTCGTGTCTAGTAGGTCTCGTTTCACCTAGTTAGCCGCGAAATGTGGTTTCTTTACGTAAACGCTTTTATGAATATCCGTTGACTCCGAGTTCTGAATTCGGTGATTTTTAGCTTGATTTCACACTACTTTTCGAGCTCTACAATCCTGCGTTTTCGGATTTTGATTTCAGAACTCGTGGATAGTTAGTATCCTTTCACCATGTTAGCCGCGAAATGTGGTTTCTTTACGTAAACGGTTTTATGAATATCCGTTGACTCCGAGTTCTGAATTCGGTGATTTTTAGCTTGATTTCACACTACTTTTTGAGCTCTACGATCCTGGCGTTTTGGATTTTGATTTCAGAACTCGTGGCTAGTTGGTCTCGTTTCACCTAGTTGGCCGCGAAATGTGGTTTCTTTACGTAAACAGTTTTATGAATATCCGTTGACTCCGAGTTCTGAATTCGGTAATTTTTAGCTTGATTTCACACTACTTTTCGAGCTCTACAATCCTGGTTTTTCTGATTTTGATTTCAGAACTCGTGGCTAGTAGGTCTCGTTTCACCTTGTTAGCCGCGAAATGTGGTTTCTTTACGTAAACGGTTTTATGAATATCCGTTGACTTAGCTTGATTTCACACTACTTTTCGAGCTCTACAATCCTGCGTTTTCGGATTTTGATTTCAGAACTCGTGGATAGTTAGTATCCTTTCACCATGTTAGCCGCGAAATGTGGTTTCTTTACGTAAACGGTTTTATGAATATCCGTTGACTCCGAATTCTGAATTCGGTGATTTTTAGCTTGATTTCACACTACTTTTCGAGCTCCACAATCCTGGCATTTCGGATTTTGATTTCAGAACTCGTGGATAGTAGGTCTCGATTCACCTATTTAGCCGCGAAATGTGGTTTCTTTACGTAAACGGTTTTATGAATATCCGTTGACTCCGAGTTCTGAATTCGGTGCTTTTTTGCTTGATTGCACACTACTTTTCGAGCTCTACAATCCTAGAGTTTCGGATTTTGATTTCAGAACTCGTGGCTAGTTGGTCTCGTTTCACCTAGTTAGCCGCGAAATGTGGTTTCTTTACGTAAACGGTTTTATGAATATCCGTTGACTCCGAGTTCTGAATTCGGTGCTTTTTTGCTTGATTACACACTACTTTTCGAGCTCTACAATCCTAGCATTTCGGATTTTGATTTCAGAACTCGTGGCTAGTAGGTCTCGTTTCACCTAGTTAGCCGCGAAATGTGGTTTCTTTACGTAAACGGTCTTATGAATATCCGTTGACTCCGAGTTCTGAATTCGGTGATTTTTAGCTTGATTTCACACTACTTTTCGAGCTCTACAATCCTGGGTTTTCGGATTTTGATTTCAGAACTCGTGGCTAGCTAGTATCCTTTCACCAAGTTGGCCGCGAAATGTGGTTTCTTTACGTAAACGGTTTTATGAATATCCGTTGACTCCGAGTTCTGAATTCGTTGATTTTTAGCTTGATTTCACACTACTTTTTGAGCTCTACGATCCTGGTGTTTTGGATTTTGATTTCAGAACTCGTGGCTAGTTGGTCTCGTTTCACCTAGTTGGCCGCGAAATGTGGTTTCTTTACGTAAACAGTTTTATGAATATCCGTTGACTGCGAGTTCTGAATTCGGTGCTTTTTTGCTTGATTACACACTATTTTTCGAGCTCTACAATCCTCGCGTTTCGGATTTTGATTTCAGAACTCGTGGCTAGTAGGTCTCGTTTCACCTAGTTAGCCGCGAAATGTGGTTTCTTTACGTAAACGGTTTTATGAATATCCGTTGACTCCGAGTTCTGAATTCGGTGATTTTTAGCTTGATTTCACACTACTTTTCGAGCTCTACAATCTTGGGTTTTCGGTTTTCAATTTCAGAACTCGTGGCTAGTAGGTCTCGTTTCATCTAGTTAGCCGCGAAATGTCGTTTCTTTACGTAAACAGTTTTATGAATATCCGTTGACTCCGAGTTCTGAATTCGGTGATTTTTAGCTTGATTTCATACTACTTTTCGAGCTCTACAATCCTGGTGTTTCGGATATTGATTTCAGAACTCGTGGCTAGTAGGTCTCGTTTCACCTAGTTAGCCGCGAAATGTGGTTTCTTTATGTAAACGGTTTTATGAATATCCGTTGACTTCGAATTCTGAATTCGATGATTTTTAGCTTGATTTCACACTAGTTTTCGAGCTCTACAATCCTGTGTTTTCGGATTTTGATTTCAGAACTCGTGGCTAGTTGGTCTCGTTTCACCTAGTTAGGCGCGAAATGTGGTTTCTTTACGTAAACGGTTTTATGAATATCCGTTGACTCCGAGTTCTGAATTCGGTGATTTTTAGCTTGATTTCACACTACTTTTCGAGCTCTACAATCTTGGGTTTTCGGTTTTCAATTTCAGAACTCGTGGCTAGTAGGTCTCGTTTCATCTAGTTAGCCGCAAAATGTGGTTTCTTTATGTAAACAGTTTTATGAATATCCGTTGACTCCGAGTTCTGAATTCGGTGATTTTTAGCTTGATTTCACACTACTTTTCGAGCTCTACAATCCTGGTGTTTCGGATTTTGATTTCAGAACTCGTGGCTAGTAGGTCTCGTTTCACCTAGTTAGCCGCGAAATGTGGTTTCTTTACGTAAACAGTTTTATGAATATCCGTTGACTCTGAGTTCTGAATTCGGTGATTTTTAGCTTGATTTCGCACTACTTTTCGAGCTCTACAATCTTGGGTTTTCGGTTTTCGATTTCAGAACTCGTGGCTAGTAGGTCTCGTTTCAGCTAGTTAGCCGCGAAATGTGGTTTCTTTACGTAAACAGTTTTATGAATATCCGTTGACTCCGAGTTCTGAATTCGGTGATTTTTAGCTTGATTTCACACTACTTTTCGAGCTCTACAATCCTGGCATTTCGGATTTTGATTTCAGAACTCGTGGCTAGTAGGTCTTGATTCACCTATTTAGCCGCGAAATGTGGTTTCTTTACGTAAACGGTTTTGTGAATATCCGTTGACTCCGAGTTCTGAATTCGGTGATTTTTTGCTTGATTACACACTACTTTTCGAGCTCTACAATCCTAGCGTTACGGATTTTGATTTCAGAACTCGTGGCTAGTAGGTCTCGTTTCATCTAGTTAGCTGCGAAATGTGGTTTCTTTACGTAAACGGTTTTATGAATATCCTTTGACTCCGAGTTCTGAATTCGGTGATTTTTAGCTTGATTTCACACTACTTTTCGAGCTCTACAATCCTGGCATTTCGGATTTTGATTTCAGAACTCGTGGCTAGTAGGTCTCGATTCACCTATTTAGCCGCGAAATGTGGTTTCTTTACGTAAACGGTTTTATAAATATCCGTTGACTCCGAGTTCTGAATTCGGTGCTTTTTTGCTTGATTACACACTACTTTTCGAGCTCTACAATCCTAGCGTTTCGGATTTTGATTTCAGAACTCGTGGGTAGTAGGTCTCGTTTCACCTAGTTAGCCGCGAAATGTGGTTTCTTTACGTAAACGGTTTTATGAATATCCGTTGACTGCGAGTTCTGAATTCGGTGCTTTTTTGCTTGATTACACACTACTTTTCGAGCTCTACAATCCTCGCGTTTCGGATTTTGATTTCAGAACTCGTGGCTAGTAGGTCTCGTTTCACCTAGTTAGCCGCGAAATGTGGTTTCTTTACGTAAACGTTTTTATGAATATCCGTTGACTCCGAGTTCTGAATTCGGTGATTTTTAGCTTGATTTCACACTACTTTTCGAGCTCTACAATCCTGGGTTTTCGGATTTTGATTTCAGAACTCGTGGCTAGTTAGTATCCTTTCACCAAGTTGGCCGCGAAATGTGGTTTCTTTACGTAAACGGTTTTATGAATATCCGTTGACTCCGAGTTCTGAATTCGGTGATTTTTAGCTTGATTTCACACTACTTTTTGAGCTCTACGATCCTGGCGTTTTGGATTTTGATTTCAGAACTCGTGGCTAGTTGGTCTCGTTTCACCTAGTTGGCCGCGAAATGTGGTTTCTTTACGTAAACAGTTTTATGAATATCCGTTGACTCCGAGTTCTGAATTCGGTAATTTTTAGCTTGATTTCACACTACTTTTCGAGCTCTACAATCCTGGTTTTTTTATTTTGATTTCAGAACTCGTGGCTAGTAGGTCTCGTTTCACCTAGTTAGCCGCGAAATGTGGTTTCTTTACGTAAACGGTTTTATGAATATCCGTTGACTCCGAGTTCTGAATTCGGTGATTTTTTGCTTGATTACACACTACTTTTCGAGCTCTACTATCCTAGCGTTTCGGATTTTGATTTCAGAACTCGTGGCTAGTAGGTCTCGTTTCACCTAATTAGCCGCGAAATGTGGTTTCTTTACGTAAACGGTTTTATGAATATCCGTTGACTCCGAATTCTGAATTCGGTGATTTTTAGCTTGATTTCACACTACTTTTCGAGCTCTACAATCCTGGGTTTTCGGTTTTCGATTTCAGAACTCGTGGCTAGTAGGTCTCGTTTCATCTAGTTAGCCGCAAAATATGGTTTCTTTACGTAAACAGTTTTATGAATATCCGTTGACTCCGAATTCTGAATTCGGTGATTTTTAGCTTGATTTCACACTACTTTTCGAGCTCTACAATCCTGGTGTTTCGGATTTCGATTTCAGAACTCGTGGCTAGTAGGTCTCGTTTCACCTAGTTAGCCGCAAAATGTGGTTTCTTTACGTAAACGGTTTTATGAATATCCGTTGACTCCGAGTTCTGAATTCGGTGATTTTTAGCTTGATTTCACACTACTTTTCGAGCTCTACAATCCTGGCATTTCGGATTTTGATTTCAGAACTCGTGGCTAGTAGGTCTCGATTCACCTATTTAGCCGCGAAATGTGGTTTCTTTACGTAAACGGTTTTATGAATATCCGTTGACTCCGAGTTCTGAATTCGGTGCTTTTTTGCTTGATTACACACTACTTTTCAAGCTCTACAATCCTAGAGTTTCGGATTTTGATTTCAGAACTCGTGGCTAGTAGGTCTCGTTTCACCTAGTTAGCCGCGAAATGTGGTTTCTTTACGTAAACGGTTTTATGAATATCCGTTGACTCCGAGTTCTAAATTCGGTGCTTTTTTGCTTGATTACACACTACTTTTCGAGCTCTACAAAACTAGCATTTCGGATTTTGATTTCAAAACTCGTGGCTAGTAGGTCTCGTTTCACCTAGTTAGCCGCGAAATGTGGTTTCTTTACGTAAACGGTTTTATGAATATCCGTTGACTCCGAGTTCTGAATTCGGTGATTTTTAGCTTGATTTCACACTACTTTTCGAGCTCTACAATCCTGGGTTTTCGGATTTTGATTTCAGAACTCGTGGCTAGCTAGTATTCTTTCACCAAGTTAGCCGCGAAATGTGGTTTCTTTACGTAAACGGTTTTATGAATATCCGTTGACTCCGAGTTCTGAATTCGTTGATTTTTAGCTTGATTTCACACTACTTTTTGAGCTCTACGATCCTGGTGTTTTGGATTTTGATTTCAGAACTCGTGGCTAGTTGGTCTCGTTTCACCTAGTTGGCCGCGAAATGTGGTTTCTTTACGTAAACAGTTTTATGAATATCCGTTGACTCCGAGTTCTGAATTCGGTGATTTTTAGCTTGATTTCACACTACTTTTCGAGCTCTACAATCCTGGTGTTTCGGATTTCGATTTCAGAACTCGTGGCTAGTAGGTCTCGTTTCACCTAGTTAGCCGCAAAATGTGGTTTCTTTACGTAAACGGTTTTATGAATATCCGTTGACTCCGAGTTCTGAATTCGGTGATTTTTAGCTTGATTTCACACTACTTTTCGAGCTCTACAATCCTGGCATTTCGGATTTTGATTTCAGAACTCGTGGCTAGTAGGTCTCGATTCACCTATTTAGCCGCGAAATGTGGTTTCTTTACGTAAACGGTTTTATAAATATCCGTTGACTCCGAGTTCTGAATTCGGTGCTTTTTTGCTTGATTACACACTACTTTTCGAGCTCTACAATCCTAGCGTTTCGGATTTTGATTTCAGAACTCGTGGGTAGTAGGTCTCGTTTCACCTAGTTAGCCGCGAAATGTGGTTTCTTTACGTAAACGGTTTTATGAATATCCGTTGACTGCGAGTTCTGAATTCGGTGCTTTTTTGCTTGATTACACACTACTTTTCGAGCTCTACAATCCTCGCGTTTCGGATTTTGATTTCAGAACTCGTGGCTAGTAGGTCTCGTTTCACCTAGTTAGCCGCGAAATGTGGTTTCTTTACGTAAACGTTTTTATGAATATCCGTTGACTCCGAGTTCTGAATTCGGTGATTTTTAGCTTGATTTCACACTACTTTTCGAGCTCTACAATCCTGGGTTTTCGGATTTTGATTTCAGAACTCGTGGCTAGTTAGTATCCTTTCACCAAGTTGGCCGCGAAATGTGGTTTCTTTACGTAAACGGTTTTATGAATATCCGTTGACTCCGAGTTCTGAATTCGGTGATTTTTAGCTTGATTTCACACTACTTTTTGAGCTCTACGATCCTGGCGTTTTGGATTTTGATTTCAGAACTCGTGGCTAGTTGGTCTCGTTTCACCTAGTTGGCCGCGAAATGTGGTTTCTTTACGTAAACAGTTTTATGAATATCCGTTGACTCCGAGTTCTGAATTCGGTAATTTTTAGCTTGATTTCACACTACTTTTCGAGCTCTACAATCCTGGTTTTTTTATTTTGATTTCAGAACTCGTGGCTAGTAGGTCTCGTTTCACCTAGTTAGCCGCGAAATGTGGTTTCTTTACGTAAACGGTTTTATGAATATCCGTTGACTCCGAGTTCTGAATTCGGTGATTTTTTGCTTGATTACACACTACTTTTCGAGCTCTACTATCCTAGCGTTTCGGATTTTGATTTCAGAACTCGTGGCTAGTAGGTCTCGTTTCACCTAATTAGCCGCGAAATGTGGTTTCTTTACGTAAACGGTTTTATGAATATCCGTTGACTCCGAATTCTGAATTCGGTGATTTTTAGCTTGATTTCACACTACTTTTCGAGCTCTACAATCCTGGGTTTTCGGTTTTCGATTTCAGAACTCGTGGCTAGTAGGTCTCGTTTCATCTAGTTAGCCGCAAAATATGGTTTCTTTACGTAAACAGTTTTATGAATATCCGTTGACTCCGAATTCTGAATTCGGTGATTTTTAGCTTGATTTCACACTACTTTTCGAGCTCTACAATCCTGGCATTTCGGATTTTGATTTCAGAACTCGTGGCTAGTAGGTCTCGATTCACCTATTTAGCCGCGAAATGTGGTTTCTTTACGTAAACGGTTTTATGAATATCCGTTGACTCCGAGTTCTGAATTCGGTGCTTTTTTGCTTGATTACACACTACTTTTCAAGCTCTACAATCCTAGAGTTTCGGATTTTGATTTCAGAACTCGTGGCTAGTAGGTCTCGTTTCACCTAGTTAGCCGCGAAATGTGGTTTCTTTACGTAAACGGTTTTATGAATATCCGTTGACTCCGAGTTCTAAATTCGGTGCTTTTTTGCTTGATTACACACTACTTTTCGAGCTCTACAAAACTAGCATTTCGGATTTTGATTTCAAAACTCGTGGCTAGTAGGTCTCGTTTCACCTAGTTAGCCGCGAAATGTGGTTTCTTTACGTAAACGGTTTTATGAATATCCGTTGACTCCGAGTTCTGAATTCGGTGATTTTTAGCTTGATTTCACACTACTTTTCGAGCTCTACAATCCTGGGTTTTCGGATTTTGATTTCAGAACTCGTGGCTAGCTAGTATTCTTTCACCAAGTTAGCCGCGAAATGTGGTTTCTTTACGTAAACGGTTTTATGAATATCCGTTGACTCCGAGTTCTGAATTCGTTGATTTTTAGCTTGATTTCACACTACTTTTTGAGCTCTACGATCCTGGTGTTTTGGATTTTGATTTCAGAACTCGTGGCTAGTTGGTCTCGTTTCACCTAGTTGGCCGCGAAATGTGGTTTCTTTACGTAAACAGTTTTATGAATATCCGTTGACTCCGAGTTCTGAATTCGGTGATTTTTAGCTTGATTTCACACTACTTTTCGAGCTCTACAATCCTGGTGTTTCGGATTTCGATTTCAGAACTCGTGGCTAGTAGGTCTCGTTTCACCTAGTTAGCCGCAAAATGTGGTTTCTTTACGTAAACGGTTTTATGAATATCCGTTGACTTAGCTTGATTTCACACTACTTTTCGAGCTCTACAATCCTGGGTTTTCGGTTTTCGATTTCAGAACTCGTGGCTTGTAGGTCTCGTTTCATCTAGTTAGCCGCAAAATGTGGTTTCTTTACGTAAACAGTTTTATGAATATCCGTTGACTCCGAATTCTGAATTCGTTTATTTTTAGCTTGATTTCACAATACTTTTCGAGATCTACAATCTTGGCGTTTCGAATTTTGATTTCAGAACTCGTGGCTAGTAGGTCTCGTTTCACCTAGTTAGCCGCGAAATGTGGTTTCTTTACGTAAACGGTTTTATGAATATCCGTTGACTCCGAGTTCTGAATTCGGTGATTTTTAGCTTGATTTCACACTACTTTTTGAGCTCTACAATCCTGGCATTTCGGATTTTGATTTCAGAACTCGTGGCTAGTAGGTCTCGATTCACCTATTTAGACGCGAAATGTGGTTTCTTTACGTAAACGGTTTTGTGAATATCCGTTGACTCCGAGTTCTGAATTCGGTGATTTTTTGCTTGATTACACACTACTTTTCGAGCTCTACTATCCTAGCGTTTCGGATTTTGATTTCAGAACTCGTGGCTAGTAGGTCTCGTTTCACCTAATTAGCCGCGAAATGTGGTTTCTTTACGTAAACGGTTTTATGAATATCCGTTGACTCCGAGTTCTGAATTCGCTGATTTTTAGCTTGATTTCACACTACTTTTCGAGCTCTACAATCCTGTGTTTTCGGATTTTGATTTCAGAACTCGTGGCTAGTTGGTCTCGTTTCACCTAGTTAGCCGCGAAATGTGGTTTCTTTACGTAAACGGTTTTATGAATATCCATTGACTCCGAGTTCTGAATTCGGTGATTTTTAGCTTGATTTCACACTACTTTTCGAGCTCTACAATACTGTCATTTCGGATTTTGATTTCAGAACTCGTGGCTAGTAGGTCTTGATTCACCTATTTAGCCGCGAAACGTGGTTTCTTTACGTAAACGGTTTTGTGAATATCCGTTGACTCCGAGTTCTGAATTCGGTGATTTTTTGCTTGATTACACACTACTTTTCGAGCTCTACTATCCTAGCATTTCGGATTTTGATTTCAAAACTCGTGGCTAGTGGGTCTCGTTTCACCTAGTTAGCCGCGAAATGTGGTTTCTTTATGTAAACGGTTTTATGAATATCCGTTGACTGCGAGTTCTGAATTCGGTGATTTTTAGCTTGATTTCACACTACTTTTCGAGCTCTACAATCCTGTGTTTTCGGATTTTGATTTCAGAACTCGTGGCTAGTTGGTCACGTTTCACCTAGTTAGCCGCGAAATGTGGTTTCTTTACGTAAACGGTTTTATGAATATCCGTTGACTCCGAGTTCTGAATTCGGCGATTTTTTCCTTGATTTCACACTACTTTTCGAGCTCTACAATCTTGGGTTTTCGGTTTTCGATTTCAGAACTCGTGGCTAGTAGGTCTCGTTTCATCTAGTTAGCCGCAAAATGTGGTTTCTTTACGTAAACGGTTTTGTGAATATCCGTTGACTCCGAGTTCTGAATTCGGTGATTTTTAGCTTGATTTCACACTACTTTTCGAGCTCTACAATCCTAGCGTTTCGGATTTTGATTTCAGAACTCGTGGCTAGTAGGTCTCGTTTCACCTAATTAGCCGCGAAATGTGGTTTCTTTACGTAAACGGTTTTATGAATATCCGTTGACTCCGAGTTCTGAATTCGCTGATTTTTAGCTTGATTTGACACTACTTTTCGAGCTCTACAATCCTGTGTTTTCGGATTTTGATTTCAGAACTCGTGGCTAGTTGGTCTCGTTTCACCTAGTTAGCCGCGAAATGTGGTTTCTTTACGTAAACGGTTTTATGAATATCCATTGACTCCGAGTTCTGAATTCGGTGATTTTTAGCTTGATTTCACACTACTTTTCGAGCTCTACAATCCTGGCATTTCGGATTTTGATTTCAGAACTCGTGGCTAGTAGGTCTTGATTCACCTATTTAGCCGCGAAACGTGGTTTCTTTACGTAAACGGTTTTGTGAATATCCGTTGACTCCGAGTTCTGAATTCGGTGATTTTTTCCTTGATTACACACTACTTTTCGAGCTCTACTATCCTAGCGTTTCGGATTTTGATTTCAGAACTCGTGGCTAGTAGGTCTCGTTTCACCTAGTTAGCCGCGAAATGTGGTTTCTTTATGTAAACGGTTTTATGAATATCCGTTGACTGCGAGTTCTGAATTCGGTGATTTTTAGCTTGATTTCACACTACTTTTCGAGCTCTACAATCCTGGTGTTTCGGATTTTGATTTCAGAACTCGTGGCTAGTAGGTCTCGTTTCACCTAGTTAGCCGCGAAATGTGGTTTCTTTACGTAAACGGTTTTGTGAATATCCGTTGACTCCGAGTTCTCAATTCGGTGATTTTTTCCTTGATTACACACTACTTTTCGAGCTCTACTATCCTAGTGTTTCGGATTTTGATTTCAGAACTCGTGGCTAGTAGGTCTTGATTCACCTATTTAGCCGCGAAACGTGGTTTCTTTACGTAAACGGTTTTGTGAATATCCGTTGACTCCGAGTTCTGAATTCGGTGATTTTTTCCTTGATTACACACTACTTTTCGAGCTCTACTATCCTAGCGTTTCGGATTTTGATTTCAAAACTCGTGGCTAGTAGGTCTCGTTTCACCTAGTTAGCCGCGAAATGTGGTTTCTTTATGTAAACGGTTTTATGAATATCTGTTGACTGCGAGTTCTGAATTCGGTGATTTTTAGCTTGATTTCACACTACTTTTCGAGCTCTACAATCCTGTGTTTTCTGATTTTGATTTCAGAACTCGTGTCTAGTTGGTCACGTTTCACCTAGTTAGCCGCGAAATGTGGTTTCTTTACGTAAACGGTCTTATGAATATCCGTTGACTCCGAGTTCTGAATTCGGCGATTTTTAGCTTGATTTCACACTACTTTTCGAGCTCTACAATCTTGGGTTTTCGGTTTTCGATTTCAGAACTCGTGGCTAGTAGGTCTCGTTTCATCTAGTTAGCCGCGAAATGTGGTTTCTTTACGTAAACAGTTTTATGAATATCCGTTGACTCCGAGTTCTGAATTCGGTGATTTTTGGCTTGATTTCACACTACTTTTCGAGCTCTACAATCGTGGTGTTTCGGATTTTGATTTGAGAGCTCGTGGCTAGTAGGTCTCGTTTCACCTAGTTAGCCGCGAAATGTGGTTTCTTTACGTAAACGGTTTTATGAATATCCGTTGACTCCGAGTTCTGAATTCGTTGATTTTTAGCTTGATTTCACACTACTTTTTGAGCTCTACGATCCTGGTGTTTTGGATTTTGATTTCAGAACTCGTGGCTAGTTGGTCTCGTTTCACCTAGTTGGCCGCGAAATGTGGTTTCTTTACGTAAACAGTTTTATGAATATCCGTTGACTCCGAGTTCTGAATTCGGTGATTTTTAGCTTGATTTCACACTACTTTTCGAGCTCTACAATCCTGGTGTTTCGGATTTCGATTTCAGAACTCGTGGCTAGTAGGTCTCGTTTCACCTAGTTAGCCGCGAAATGTGGTTTCTTTACGTAAACGGTTTTATGAATATCCGTTGACTTAGCTTAATTTCACACTACTTTTCGAGCTCTACAATCCTGGGTTTTCGGTTTTCGATTTCAGAACTCGTGGCTAGTAGGTCTCGTTTCATCTAGTTAGCCGCAAAATGTGGTTTCTTTACGTAAACAGTTTTATGAATATCCGTTGACTCCGAATTCTGAATTCGTTGATTTTTAGCTTGATTTCACAATACTTTTCGAGGTCTACAATCTTGGCGTTTCGAATTTTGATTTCAGAACTCGTGGCTAGTAGGTCTCGTTTCACCTAGTTAGCCGCGAAATGTGGTTTCTTTACGTAAACGGTTTTATGAATATCCGTTGACTCCGAGTTCTGAATTCGGTGATTTTTAGCTTGATTTCACACTACTTTTTGAGCTCTACAATCCTGGCATTTCGGATTTTGATTTCAGAACTCGTGGCTAGTAGGTCTCGATTCACCTATTTAGCCGCGAAATGTGGTTTCTTTACGTAAACGGTTTTGTGAATATCCGTTGACTCCGAGTTCTGAATTCGGTGATTTTTAGCTTGATTTCACACTACTTTTCGAGCTCTACAATCCTGTGTTTTCGGATTTTGATTTCAGAACTCGTGGCTAGTTGGTCTCGTTTCACCTAGTTAGCCGCGAAATGTGGTTTCTTTACGTAAACGGTTTTATGAATATCCATTGACTCCGAGTTCTGAATTCGGTGATTTTTAGCTTGATTTCACACTACTTTTCGAGCTCTACAATCCTGTGTTTTCGGATTTTGATTTCAGAACTCGTGGCTAGTTGGTCTCGTTTCACCTAGTTAGCCGCGAAATGTGGTTTCTTTACGTAAACGGTTTTATGAATATCCATTGACTCCGAGTTCTGAATTCGGTGATTTTTAGCTTGATTACACACTACTTTTCGAGTTCTACTATCCTAGCGTTTCGGATTTTGATTTCAGAACTCGTGGCTAGTAGGTCTCGTTTCACCTAATTAGCCGCGAAATGTGGTTTCTTTACGTAAACGGTTTTATGAATATCCGTTGACTCCGAGTTCTGAATTCGCTGATTTTTAGCTTGATTTCACACTACTTTTCGAGCTCTACAATCCTGTGTTTTCGGATTTTGATTTCAGAACTCGTGGCTAGTTGGTCTCGTTTCACCTAGTTAGCCGCGAAATGTGGTTTCTTTACGTAAACGGTTTTATGAATATCCATTGACTCCGAGTTCTGAATTCGGTGATTTTTAGCTTGATTTCACACTACTTTTCGAGCTCTACAATACTGGCATTTCGGATTTTGATTTCAGAACTCGTGGCTAGTAGGTCTTGATTCACCTATTTAGCCGCGAAACGTGGTTTCTTTACGTAAACGGTTTTGTGAATATCCGTTGACTCCGAGTTCTGAATTCGGTGATTTTTTCCTTGATTACACACTACTTTTCGAGCTCTACTATCCTAGCGTTTCGGATTTTGATTTCAGAACTCGTGGCTAGTAGGTCTCGTTTCACCTAGTTAGCCGCGAAATGTGGTTTCTTTATGTAAACGGTTTTATGAATATCCGTTGACTGCGAGTTCTGAATTCGGTGATTTTTAGCTTGATTTCACACTACTTTTCGAGCTCTACAATCCTGGTGTTTCGGATTTTGATTTCAGAACTCGTGGCTAGTAGGTCTCGTTTCACCTAGTTAGCCGCGAAATGTGGTTTCTTTACGTAAACGGTTTTATGAATATCCGTTGACTTTGAGTTCTGAATTCGGTGATTTTTAGCTTGATTTCGCACTACTTTTCGAGCTCTACAATCTTGGGTTTTCGGTTTTCGATTTCAGAACTCGTGGCTAGTAGGTCTCGTTTCATCTAGTTAGTCGCGAAATGTGGTTTCTTTACGTAAACAGTTTTATGAATATCCGTTGACTCCGAGTTCTGAATTCGGTGATTTTTAGCTTGATTTCATACTACTTTTCGAGCTGTACAATCCTGGTGTTTCGGATTTTGATTTCAGAACTCGTGGCTAGTAGGTCTCGTTTCACCTAGTTAGCCGCGAAATGTGGTTTCTTTATGTAAACGGTTTTATGAATATCCGTTCACTTCGAGTTCTGAATTCGACGATTTTTAGCTTGATTTCACACTAGTTTTCGAGCTCTACAATCCTGTGTTTTCGGATTTTGATTTCAGAACTCGTGGCTAGTTGGTCTCGTTTCACCTAGTTAGCCGCGAAATGTGGTTTCTTTACGTAAACGGTTTTATGAATATCCGTTGACTCCGAGTTCTGAATTCGGTGATTTTTAGCTTGATTTCACACTACTTTTCGAGCTCTACAATCTTGGGTTTTCGGTTTTCAATTTCAGAACTCGTGGCTAGTAGGTCTCGTTTCATCTAGTTAGCCGCAAAATGTGGTTTCTTTACGTAAACAATTTTATGAATATCCGTTGACTCCGAGTTCTGAATTCGGTGATTTTTAGCTTGATTTCTCACTACTTTTCGAGCTCTACAATCCTGGTGTTTCGGATTTTGATTTCAGAACTCGTGGCTAGTAGGTCTCGTTTCACCTAGTTAGCCGCGAAATGTGGTTTCTTTACGTAAACGGTTTTATGAATATCCGTTGACTCTGAGTTCTGAATTCGGTGATTTTTAGCTTGATTTCGCACTACTTTTCGAGCTCTACAATCTTGGGTTTTCGGTTTTCGATTTCAGAACTCGTGGCTAGTAGGTCTCGTTTCATCTAGTTAGTCGCGAAATGTGGTTTCTTTACGTAAACTGTTTTATGAATATCCGTTGACTCCGAGTTCTGAATTCGGTGATTTTTAGCTTGATTTCATACTACTTTTCGAGCTGTACAATCCTGGTGTTTCGGATTTTGATTTCAGAACTCGTGGCTAGTAGGTCTCGTTTCACCTAGTTAGCCGCGAAATGTGGTTTATTTATGTAAACGGTTTTATGAATATCCGTGGACTTCGAGTTCTGAATTCGACGATTTTTAGCTTGATTTCACACTAGTTTTCGAGCTCTACAATCCTGTGTTTTCGGATTTTGATTTCAGAACTCGTGGCTAGTTGGTCTCGTTTCACCTAGTTAGCCGCGAAATGTGGTTTCTTTACGTAAACGGTTTTATGAATATCCGTTTACTCCGAGTTCTGAATTCGGTGATTTTTAGCTTGATTTCACACTACTTTTCGAGCTCTACTATCTTCGGTTTTCGGTTTTCAATTTCAGAACTCGTGGCTAGTAGGTCTCGTTTCATCTAGTTAGCCGCAAAATGTGGTTTCTTTACGTAAACAGTTTTATGAATATCCGTTGACTCCGAGTTCTGAATTCGGTGATTTTTAGCTTGATTTCACACTACTTTTCGAGCTCTACAATCCCGGTGTTTCGGATTTTGATTTCAGAACTCGTGGCTAGTAGGTCTCGTTTCACCTAAATAGCCGCGAAATGTGGATTCTTTACGTAAACGGTTTTATGAATATCCGTTGACTCCGAGTTCTGAATTCGGTGATTTTTAGCTTGATTTCACACTACTTTTCGAGCTCTACAATCCTGGAATTTCGGATTTTGATTTCAGAACTCGTGGCTAGTAGGTCTCGTTTCACCTAGTTAGCCGCGAAATGTGGTTCCTTTACATAAACGGTTTTATGAATATCCGTTGACTCCGAGTTCTGAATTCGGTGTTTTTTAGCTTGATTTCACACTACTTTTCGAGCTCTACAATCCTGGTCTTTCGGATTTTGATTTCAGAACTCGTGGCTAGTAGGTCTCGATTCACCTATTTAGCCGCGAAATGTGGTTTCTTTACGTAAACGGTTTTGTGAATATCCGTTGACTCCGAGTTCTGAATTCGTTGATTTTTTACTTGATTACACACTACTTTTCGAGCTCTACTATCCTAGCATTTCGGATTTTGATTACAGAACTCGTGGCTAGTACGTCTCGTTTCACCTAGTTAGCCGCGAAATGTGGTTTCTTTACGTAAACGGTTTTATGAATATCCGTTGACTCCGAGTTCTGAATTCGGTGTTTTTTAGCTTGATTTCACACTACTTTTCGAGCTCTACAATCCTGTGTTTTCGGATTTTGATTTCAGAACTCGTGACCAGTTGGTCTCGTTTCACCTAGTTAGCCGCGAAATGTGGTTTCTTTACGTAAACGGTTTTATGAATATCCGTTGACTCCGAGTTCTGAATTCGGTGATTTTTAGCTTGATTTCACACTACTTTTCGAGCTCTACAATCTTGGGTTTTCGGTTTTCAATTTCAGAACTCGTGGATAGTAGGTCTCGTTTCATCTAGTTAGCCGCAAAATGTGGTTTCTTTATGTAAACAGTTTTATGAATATCCGTTGACTCCGAGTTCTGAATTCGGTGATTTTTAGCTTGATTTCACACTACTTTTCGAGCTCTACAATCCTGGTGTTTCGGATTTTGATTTCAGAACTCGTGGCTAGTAGGTCTCGTTTCACCTAGTTAGCCGCGAAATGAAGTTTCTTTACGTAAACGGTTTTATGAATATCCGTTGACTCTGAGTTCTGAATTCGGTGATTTTTAGCTTGATTTCGCACTACTTTTCGAGCTCTACAATCTTGGGGTTTCGGTTTTCGATTTCAGAACTCGTGGCTAGTAGGTCTCGTTTCATCTAGTTAGCCGCGAAATGTGGTTTCTTTACGTAAACAGTTTTATGAATATCCGTTGACTCCGAGTTCTGAATTCGGTGATTTTTAGCTTGATTTCATACTACTTTTCGAGCTGTACAATCCTGGTGTTTCGGATTTTGATTTCAGAACTCGTGGCTAGTAGGTCTCGTTTCACCTAGTTAGCCGCGAAATGTGGTTTCTTTATGTAAACGGTTTTATGAATATCCGTTGACTTCGAGTTCTGAATTCGATGATTTTTAGCTTGATTTCACACTAGTTTTCGAGCTCTACAATCCTGTGTTTTCGGATTTTGATTTCAGAACTCGTGGCTAGTTGGTCTCGTTTCACCTAGTTAGCCGCGAAATGTGGTTTCTTTACGTAAACGGTTTTATGAATATCCGTTGACTCCGAGTTCTGAATTCGGTGATTTTTAGCTTGATTTCACACTAC
This sequence comes from Euonymus europaeus, assembly GCA_963580455.1. Lineage (NCBI taxonomy): Eukaryota > Viridiplantae > Streptophyta > Magnoliopsida > Celastrales > Celastraceae > Euonymus > Euonymus europaeus. The sequence goes on from OY756972.1 coordinate 930,224, forward strand.
TTTTCGAGCTCTACAATCTTGGGTTTTCGATTTTCAATTTCAGAACTCGTGGCTAGTAGGTCTCGTTTCATGTAGTTAGCCGCAAAATGTTGTTTCTTTACGTAAACAGTTTTATGAATATCCGTTGACTCCGAGTTCTGAATTCGGTGATTTTTAGCTTGATTTCACACTACTTTTCGAGCTCTACAATCCTGGTGTTTCGGATTTTGATTTCAGAACTCGTGGCTAGTAGGTCTCGTTTCACCTAGTTAGCCGCGAAATGTGGTTTCTTTACGTAAACGGTTTTATGAATATCCGTTGACTCCGAGTTCTGAATTCGGTGATTTTTAGCTTGATTTCACACTACTTTTCGAGCTCTACAATCCTGGAATTTTGGATTTTTATTTCATAACTCGTGGCTAGTAGGTCTCGATTCACCTATTTAGCCGCGAAATGTGGTTTCTTTACGTAAACGGTTTTATGAATATCCGTTGACTCCGAGTTCTGAATTCGGTGATTTTTAGCTTGATTTCACACTACTTTTCGAGCTCTACAATCCTGGCATTTCGGATTTTGATTTCAGAACTCGTGGCTAGTAGGTCTCGATTCACCTATTTAGCCGCGAAATGTGGTTTCTTTACGTAAACGGTTTTGTGAATATCCGTTGACTCCGAGTTCTGAATTCGGTGATTTTTTGCTTGATTACACACTACTTTTCGAGCTCTACTATCCTAGCGTTTCGGATTTTGATTTCAGAACTCGTGGCTAGTAAGTCTCGTTTCACCTAGTTAGCCGCGAAATGTGGTTCCTTTACGTAAACGGTTTTATGAATATCCGTTGACTCCGAGTTCTGAATTCGGTGTTTTTTAGCTTGATTTCACACTACTTTTCGAGCTCTACAATCTTGGGTTTTCGGTTTTCGATTTCAGAACTCGTGGCTAGTAGGTCTCGTTTCATCTAGTTAGCCGCGAAATGTGGTTTCTTTACGTAAACAGTTTTATGAATATCCGTTGACTCCGAGTTCTGAATTCGGTGATTTTTAGCTTGATTTCACACTAGTTTTCGAGCGGTACAATCCTTGTGTTTCGTATTTTGATTTCAGAACTCGTGGCTAGTAGGTCTCGTTTCACCTAGTTAGCCGCGAAATGTGGTTTCTTTATGTAAACGGTTTTATGAATATCCGTTGACTTCGAGTTCTGAATTCGATGATTTTTAGCTTGATTTCACACTAGTTTTCGAGCTCTACAATCCTGTGTTTTCGGATTTTGATTTCAGAACTCGTGGCTAGTTGGTCTCGTTTCACCTAGTTAGCCGCGAAATGTGGTTTCTTTACGTAAACGGTTTTATGAATATCCGTTGACTCCGAGTTCTGAATTCGGTGATTTTTAGCTTGATTTCACACTACTTTTCGAGCTCTACAATCTTGGGATTTCGGTTTTCAATTTCAGAACTCGTGGCTAGTAGGTCTCGTTTCATCTAGTTAGCCGCAAAATGTGGTTTCTTTATGTAAACAGTTTTATGAATATCCGTTGACTCCGAGTTCTGAATTCGGTGATTTTTAGCTTGATTTCACACTACTTTTCGAGCTCTACAATCCTGGAATTTCGGATTTTGATTTCAGAACTCGTGGCTAGTAGGTCTCGTTTCACCTAGTTAGCCGCGAAATGTGGTTCCTTTACGTAAACGGTTTTATGAATATCCGTTGACTTCGAGTTCTGAATTCGATGATTTTTAGCTTGATTTCACACTAGTTTTCGAGCTCTACAATCCTGTGTTTTCGGATTTTGATTTCAGAACTCGTGGCTAGTTGGTCTCATTTCACCTAGTTAGCCGCGAAATGTGGTTTCTTTACGTAAACGGTTTTATGAATATCCGTTGACTCCGAGTTCTGAATTCGGTGATTTTTAGCTTGATTTCACACTACTTTTCGAGCTCTACAATCTTGGGATTTCGGTTTTCAATTTCAGAACTCGTGGCTAGTAGGTCTCGTTTCATCTAGTTAGCCGCAAAATGTGGTTTCTTTATGTAAACAGTTTTATGAATATCCGTTGACTCCGAGTTCTGAATTCGGTGATTTTTAGCTTGATTTCACACTACTTTTTGAGCTCTACAATCCTGGTGTTTCGGATTTTGATTTCAGAACTCGTGGCTAGTAGGTCTCGTTTCACCTATTTAGCCGCGAAATGTGGTTTCTTTACGTAAACGGTTTTATGAATATCCGTTGACTCTGAGTTCTGAATTCGGTGATTTTTAGCTTGATTTCGCACTACTTTTCGAGCTCTACAATCTTGGGTTTTCGGTTTTCGATTTCAGAATTCGTGGCTAGTTGGTCTCGTTTCATCTAGTTAGTCGCGAAATGTGGTTTCTTTACGTAAACAGTTTTATGAATATCCGTTGACTCCGAGTTCTGAATTCGGTGATTTTTAGCTTGATTTCATACTACTTTTCGAGCTGTACAATCCTGGTGTTTCGGATTTCGATTTCAGAACTCGTGGCTAGTAGGTCTCGTTTCACCTAGTTAGCCGCGAAATGTGGTTTCTTTATGTAAACGGTTTTATGAATATCTGTTGACTTCGAGTTCTGAATTCGATGATTTTTAGCTTGATTTCACACTAGTTTTCGAGCTCTACAATCCTGTGTTTTCGGATTTTGATTTCAGAACTCGTGGCTAGTTGGTCTCATTTCACCTAGTTAGCCGCGAAATGTGGTTTCTTTACGTAAACGGTTTTATGAATATCCGTTGACTCCGAGTTCTGAATTCGGTGATTTTTAGCTTGATTTCACACTACTTTTCGAGCTCTACAATCTTGGGTTTTCGGTTCTCAATTTCAGAACTCGTGGCTAGTAGGTCTCGTTTCATCTAGTTAGCCGCAAAATGTGGTTTCTTTACGTAAACAGTTTTATGAATATCCGTTGACTCCGAGTTCTGAATTCGGTGATTTTTAGCTTGATTTCACACTACTTTTCGAGCTCTACAATCCCGGTGTTTCGGATTTTTATTTCAGAACTCGTGGCTAGTAGGTCTCGTTTCACCTAGTTAGCCGCGAAATGTGGATTCTTTACGTAAACGGTTTTATGAATATCCGTTGACTCCGAGTTCTGAATTCGGTGATTTTTAGCTTGATTTCACACTACTTTTCGAGCTCTACAATCCTGGAATTTCGGATTTTGATTTCAGAACTCGTGGCTAGTAGGTCTCGTTTCACCTAGTTAGCCGCGAAATGTGGTTCCTTTACGTAAACGGTTTTATGAATATCTGTTGACTCCGAGTTCTGAATTCGGTGTTTTTTAGCTTGATTTCACACTACTTTTCGAGCTCTACAATCCTGGTCTTTCGGATTTTGATTTCAGAACTCGTGGCTAGTAGGTCTCGATTCACCTATTTAGCCGCGAAATGTGGTTCCTTTACGTAAACGGTTTTATGAATATCTGTTGACTCCGAGTTCTGAATTCGGTGTTTTTTAGCTTGATTTCACACTACTTTTCGAGCTCTACTATCCTAGCATTTCGGATTTTGATTACAGAACTCGTGGCTAGTAGGTCTCGATTCACCTATTTAGCCGCGAAATGTGGTTTCTTTACGTAAACGGTTTTGTGAATATCCGTTGACTCCGAGTTCTGAATTCGTTGATTTTTTGCTTGATTACACACTACTTTTCGAGCTCTACTATCCTAGCATTTCGGATTTTGATTACAGAACTCGTGGCTAGTAGGTCTCGTTTCACCTAGTTAGCCGCGAAATGTGGTTTCTTTACGTAAACGGTTTTATGAATATCCGTTGACTCCGAGTTCTGAATTCGGTGTTTTTTAGCTTGATTTCACACTACTTTTCGAGCTCTACAATCTTGGGTTTTCGGTTTTCGATTTCAGAACTCGTGGCTAGTAGGTCTCGTTTCATCTAGTTAGCCACGAAATGTGGTTTCTTTACGTAAACGGTTTTATGAATATCCGTTGACTCCGAGTTCTGAATTCGGTGATTTTTAGCTTGATTTCACACTACTTTTCGAGCGGTACAATCCTTGTGTTTCGGATTTTGATTTCAGAACTCGTGGCTAGTAGGTCTCGTTTCACCTAGTTAGCTGCGGAATGTGGTTTCTTTACGTAAACGGTTTTATGAATATCCGTTGACTCCGAGTTCTGAATTCGGTGATTTTTAGCTTGATTTCACACTACTTTTCGAGCTCTACAATCTTGGGTTTTCGGTTTTCAATTTCAGAACTCGTGGCTAGTAGGTCTCGTTTCATCTAGTTAGCCGCAAAATGTGGTTTCTTTATGTAAACAGTTTTATGAATATCCGTTGACTCCGAGTTATGAATTCGGTGATTTTTAGCTTGATTTCATACTACTTTTCGAGCTGTACAATCCTGGTGTTTCGGATTTTGATTTCAGAACTCGTGGCTAGTAGGTCTCGTTTCACCTAGTTAGCCGCGAAATGTGGTTTCTTTACGTAAACGGTTTTATGAATATCCGTTGACTCTGAGTTCTGAATTCGGTGATTTTTAGCTTGATTTCGCACTACTTTTCGAGCTCTACAATCTTGGGTTTTCGGTTTTCGATTTCAGAACTCGTGGCTAGTAGGTTTCGTTTCATCTAGTTAGCCGCGAAATGTGGTTTCTTTACGTAAACAGTTTTATGAATATCCGTTGACTCCGAGTTCTGAATTCGGTGATTTTTAGCTTGATTTCATACTACTTTTCGAGCTGTACAATCCTGGTGTTTCGGATTTTGATTTCAGAACTCGTGGCTAGTAGGTCTCGTTTCACCTAGTTAGCCGCGAAATGTGGTTTCTTTATGTAAACGGTTTTATGAATATCCGTTGACTTCGAGTTCTGAATTCGATGATTTTTAGCTTGATTTCACACTAGTTTTCGAGCTCTACAATCCTGTGTTTTCGGATTTTGATTTCAGAACTCGTGGCTAGTTGGTCTCGTTTCACCTAGTTAGCCGCGAAATGTGGTTTCTTTACGTAAACGGTTTTATGAATATCCGTTGACTCCGAGTTCTGAATTCGGTGATTTTTAGCTTGATTTCACACTACTTTTCGAGCTCTACAATCCTGGCATTTCGGATTTTTATTTCAGAACTCGTGGTTAGTAGGTCTCGATTCACCTATTTAGCCGCGAAATGTGGTTTCTTTACGTAAACGGTTTTATGAATATCCGTTGACTCCGAGTTCCGAATTCGGTGATTTTTAGCTTGATTTCACACTACTTTTCGAGCTCTACAATCCTGGCATTTCGGATTTTGATTTCAGAACTCGTGGCTAGTAGGTCTCGTTTCACCTAGTTAGCCGCGAAATGTGGTTCCTTTACGTAAACGGTTTTATGAATATCCGTTGACTCCGAGTTCTGAATTCGGTGTTTTTTAGCTTGATTTCACACTACTTTTCGAGCTCTACAATCTTGGGTTTTCGGTTTTCGATTTCAGAACTCGTGGCTAGTAGGTCTCGTTTCATCTAGTTAGCCGCGAAATGTGGTTTCTTTACGTAAACAGTTTTATGAATATCCGTTGACTCCGAGTTCTGAATTCAGTGATTTTTAGCTTGATTTCATACTACTTTTCGAGCTGTACAATCCTGGTGTTTCGGATTTTGATTTCAGAACTCGTGGCTAGTAGGTCTCGTTTCACCTAGTTAGCCGCGAAATGTGGTTTCTTTATGTAAACGGTTTTATGAATATCCGTTGACTTCGAGTTCTGAATTCGATGATTTTTAGCTTGATTTCACACTAGTTTTCGAGCTCTACAATCCTGTGTTTTCGGATTTTGATTTCAGAACTCGTGGCTAGTTGGTCTCGTTTCACCTAGTTAGCCGCGAAATGTGGTTTCTTTACGTAAACGGTTTTATGAATATCCGTTGACTCCGAGTTCTGAATTCCGTGATTTTTAGCTTGATTTCACACTACTTTTCGAGCTCTACAATCTTGGGTTTTCGATTTTCAATTTCAGAACTCGTGGCTAGTAGGTCTCGTTTCATGTAGTTAGCCGCAAAATGTTGTTTCTTTACGTAAACAGTTTTATGAATATCCGTTGACTCCGAGTTCTGAATTCGGTGATTTTTAGCTTGATTTCACAATACTTTTCGAGCTCTACAATCCTGGTGTTTCGGATTTTGATTTCAGAACTCGTGGCTAGTAGGTCTCGTTTCACCTAGTTAGCCGCGAAATGTGGTTTCTTTACGTAAACGGTTTTATGAATATCCGTTGACTCCGAGTTCTGAATTCGGTGATTTTTAGCTTGATTTCACACTACTTTTCGAGCTCTACAATCCTGGAATTTTGGATTTTTATTTCAGAACTCGTGGCTAGTAGGTCTCGATTCACCTATTTAGCCGCGAAATGTGGTTTCTTTACGTAAACGGTTTTATGAATATCCGTTGACTCCGAGTTCTGAATTCGGTGATTTTTAGCTTGATTTCACACTACTTTTTGAGCTCTACAATCCTGGCATTTCGGATTTTGATTTCAGATCTCGTGGCTAGTAGGTCTCGATTCACCTATTTAGCCGCGAAATGTGGTTTCTTTACGTAAACGGTTTTGTGAATATCCGTTGACTCCGAGTTCTGAATTCGGTGATTTTTTGCTTGATTTCACACTACTTTTCGAGCGGTACAATCCTTGTGTTTCGGATTTTGATTTCAGAACTCGTGGCTAGTAGGTCTCGTTTCATCTAGTTAGCCGCGAAATGTGGTTTCTTTACGTAAACGGTTTTATGAATATCCGTTGACTCCGAGTTCTGAATTCGGTGTTTTTTAGCTTGATTTCACACTTCTTTTCGAGCTCTACAATCTTGGGTTTTCGGTTTTTGATTTCAGAACTCGTGGCTAGTAGGTCTCGTTTCATCTAGTTAGCCGCGAAATGTGGTTTCTTTACGTAAACAGTTTTATGAATATCCGTTGACTCCGAGTTCTGAATTCAGTGATTTTTAGCTTGATTTCATACTACTTTTCGAGCTGTACAATCCTGGTGTTTCGGATTTTGATTTCAGAACTCGTGGCTAGTAGGTCTCGTTTCACCTAGTTAGCCGCGAAATGTGGTTTCTTTATGTAAACGGTTTTATGAATATCCGTTGACTTCGAGTTCTGAATTCGATGATTTTTAGCTTGATTTCACACTAGTTTTCGAGCTCTACAATCCTGTGTTTTCGGATTTTGATTTCAGAACTCGTGGCTAGTTGGTCTCGTTTCACCTAGTTAGCCGCGAAATGTGGTTTCTTTACGTAAACGGTTTTATGAATATCCGTTGACTCCGAGTTCTGAATTCCGTGATTTTTAGCTTGATTTCACACTACTTTTCGAGCTCTACAATCTTGGGTTTTCGGTTTTCGATTTCAGAACTCGTGGCTAGTAGGTCTCGTTTCATCTAGTTAGCCGCGAAATGTGGTTTCTTTACGTAAACGGTTTTATGAATATCCGTTGACTCCGAGTTCTGAATTCGGTGATTTTTAGCTTGATTTCACACTACTTTTCGAGCGGTACAATCCTTGTGTTTCGGATTTTGATTTCAGAACTCGTGGCTAGTAGGTCTCGTTTCACCTAGTTAGCCGCGAAATGTGGTTTCTTTATGTAAACGGTTTTATGAATATCCGTTGACTTCGAGTTCTGAATTCGATGATTTTTTGCTTGATTTCACACTAGTTTTCGAGCTCTACAATCCTGTGTTTTCGGATTTTGATTTCAGAACTCGTGGCTAGTTGGTCTCGTTTCACCTAGTTAGCCGCGAAATGTGGTTTCTTTACGTAAACGGTTTTGTGAATATCCGTTGACTCCGAGTTCTGAATTCGGTGATTTTTTGCTTGATTTCACACTACTTTTCGAGCGGTACAATCCTTGTGTTTCGGATTTTGATTTCAGAACTCGTGGCTAGTAGGTCTCGTTTCATCTAGTTAGCCGCGAAATGTGGTTTCTTTACGTAAACGGTTTTATGAATATCCGTTGACTCCGAGTTCTGAATTCGGTGTTTTTTAGCTTGATTTCACACTTCTTTTCGAGCTCTACAATCTTGGGTTTTCGGTTTTTGATTTCAGAACTCGTGGCTAGTAGGTCTCGTTTCATCTAGTTAGCCGCGAAATGTGGTTTCTTTACGTAAACAGTTTTATGAATATCCGTTGACTCCGAGTTCTGAATTCGGTGATTTTTAGCTTGATTTCACACTACTTTTCGAGCGGTACAATCCTTGTGTTTCGGATTTCGATTTCAGAACTCGTGGCTAGTAGGTCTCGTTTCACCTAGTTAGCCGCGAAATGTGGTTTCTTTATGTAAACGGTTTTATGAATATCCGTTGACTCCGAGTTCTGAATTCGGTGTTTTTTAGCTTGATTTCACACTTCTTTTCGAGCTCTACAATCTTGGGTTTTCGGTTTTCGATTTCAGAACTCGTGGCTAGTAGGTCTCGTTTCATCTAGTTAGCCGCGAAATGTGGTTTCTTTACGTAAACAGTTTTATGAATATCCGTTGACTCCGAGTTCTGAATTCGGTGATTTTTAGCTTGATTTCACACTACTTTTCGAGCAGTACAATCCTTGTGTTTCGGATTTTGATTTCAGAACTCGTGGCTAGTAGGTCTCGTTTCACCTAGTTAGCCGCGAAATGTGGTTTCTTTATGTAAACGGTTTTATGAATATCCGTTGACTTCGAGTTCTGAATTCGATGATTTTTTGCTTGATTTCACACTAGTTTTCGAGCTCTACAATCCTGTGTTTTCGGATTTTGATTTCAGAACTCGTGGCTAGTTGGTCTCGTTTCACCTAGTTAGCCGCGAAATGTGGTTTCTTTACGTAAACGGTTTTATGAATATCCGTTGACTCCGAGTTCTGAATTCGGTGATTTTTAGCTTGATTTCACACTACTTTTCGAGCTCTACAATCTTGGGTTTTCGGTTTTCGATTTCAGAACTCGTGGCTAGTAGGTCTCGTTTCATCTAGTTAGCCGCGAAATGTGGTTTCTTTACGTAAACGGTTTTATGAATATCCGTTGACTCCGAGTTCCGAATTCGGTGATTTTTAGCTTGATTTCACACTACTTTTCGAGCTCTACAATCCTGGCATTTCGGATTTTGATTTCAGAACTCGTGGCTAGTAGGTCTCGTTTCACCTAGTTAGCCGCGAAATGTGGTTCCTTTACGTAAACGGTTTTATGAATATCCGTTGACTCCGAGTTCTGAATTCGGTGTTTTTTAGCTTGATTTCACACTACTTTTCGAGCTCTACAATCTTGGGTTTTCGGTTTTCGATTTCAGAACTCGTGGCTAGTAGGTCTCGTTTCATCTAGTTAGCCGCGAAATGTGGTTTCTTTACGTAAACAGTTTTATGAATATCCGTTGACTCCGAGTTCTGAATTCAGTGATTTTTAGCTTGATTTCATACTACTTTTCGAGCTGTACAATCCTGGTGTTTCGGATTTTGATTTCAGAACTCGTGGCTAGTAGGTCTCGTTTCACCTAGTTAGCCGCGAAATGTGGTTTCTTTATGTAAACGGTTTTATGAATATCCGTTGACTTCGAGTTCTGAATTCGATGATTTTTAGCTTGATTTCACACTAGTTTTCGAGCTCTACAATCCTGTGTTTTCGGATTTTGATTTCAGAACTCGTGGCTAGTTGGTCTCGTTTCACCTAGTTAGCCGCGAAATGTGGTTTCTTTACGTAAACGGTTTTATGAATATCCGTTGACTCCGAGTTCTGAATTCCGTGATTTTTAGCTTGATTTCACACTACTTTTCGAGCTCTACAATCTTGGGTTTTCGATTTTCAATTTCAGAACTCGTGGCTAGTAGGTCTCGTTTCATGTAGTTAGCCGCAAAATGTTGTTTCTTTACGTAAACAGTTTTATGAATATCCGTTGACTCCGAGTTCTGAATTCGGTGATTTTTAGCTTGATTTCACAATACTTTTCGAGCTCTACAATCCTGGTGTTTCGGATTTTGATTTCAGAACTCGTGGCTAGTAGGTCTCGTTTCACCTAGTTAGCCGCGAAATGTGGTTTCTTTACGTAAACGGTTTTATGAATATCCGTTGACTCCGAGTTCTGAATTCGGTGATTTTTAGCTTGATTTCACACTACTTTTCGAGCTCTACAATCCTGGAATTTTGGATTTTTATTTCAGAACTCGTGGCTAGTAGGTCTCGATTCACCTATTTAGCCGCGAAATGTGGTTTCTTTACGTAAACGGTTTTATGAATATCCGTTGACTCCGAGTTCTGAATTCGGTGATTTTTAGCTTGATTTCACACTACTTTTTGAGCTCTACAATCCTGGCATTTCGGATTTTGATTTCAGATCTCGTGGCTAGTAGGTCTCGATTCACCTATTTAGCCGCGAAATGTGGTTTCTTTACGTAAACGGTTTTGTGAATATCCGTTGACTCCGAGTTCTGAATTCGGTGATTTTTTGCTTGATTTCACACTACTTTTCGAGCGGTACAATCCTTGTGTTTCGGATTTTGATTTCAGAACTCGTGGCTAGTAGGTCTCGTTTCATCTAGTTAGCCGCGAAATGTGGTTTCTTTACGTAAACGGTTTTATGAATATCCGTTGACTCCGAGTTCTGAATTCGGTGTTTTTTAGCTTGATTTCACACTTCTTTTCGAGCTCTACAATCTTGGGTTTTCGGTTTTTGATTTCAGAACTCGTGGCTAGTAGGTCTCGTTTCATCTAGTTAGCCGCGAAATGTGGTTTCTTTACGTAAACAGTTTTATGAATATCCGTTGACTCCGAGTTCTGAATTCAGTGATTTTTAGCTTGATTTCATACTACTTTTCGAGCTGTACAATCCTGGTGTTTCGGATTTTGATTTCAGAACTCGTGGCTAGTAGGTCTCGTTTCACCTAGTTAGCCGCGAAATGTGGTTTCTTTATGTAAACGGTTTTATGAATATCCGTTGACTTCGAGTTCTGAATTCGATGATTTTTAGCTTGATTTCACACTAGTTTTCGAGCTCTACAATCCTGTGTTTTCGGATTTTGATTTCAGAACTCGTGGCTAGTTGGTCTCGTTTCACCTAGTTAGCCGCGAAATGTGGTTTCTTTACGTAAACGGTTTTATGAATATCCGTTGACTCCGAGTTCTGAATTCCGTGATTTTTAGCTTGATTTCACACTACTTTTCGAGCTCTACAATCTTGGGTTTTCGGTTTTCGATTTCAGAACTCGTGGCTAGTAGGTCTCGTTTCATCTAGTTAGCCGCGAAATGTGGTTTCTTTACGTAAACGGTTTTATGAATATCCGTTGACTCCGAGTTCTGAATTCGGTGATTTTTAGCTTGATTTCACACTACTTTTCGAGCGGTACAATCCTTGTGTTTCGGATTTTGATTTCAGAACTCGTGGCTAGTAGGTCTCGTTTCACCTAGTTAGCCGCGAAATGTGGTTTCTTTATGTAAACGGTTTTATGAATATCCGTTGACTTCGAGTTCTGAATTCGATGATTTTTTGCTTGATTTCACACTAGTTTTCGAGCTCTACAATCCTGTGTTTTCGGATTTTGATTTCAGAACTCGTGGCTAGTTGGTCTCGTTTCACCTAGTTAGCCGCGAAATGTGGTTTCTTTACGTAAACGGTTTTGTGAATATCCGTTGACTCCGAGTTCTGAATTCGGTGATTTTTTGCTTGATTTCACACTACTTTTCGAGCGGTACAATCCTTGTGTTTCGGATTTTGATTTCAGAACTCGTGGCTAGTAGGTCTCGTTTCATCTAGTTAGCCGCGAAATGTGGTTTCTTTACGTAAACGGTTTTATGAATATCCGTTGACTCCGAGTTCTGAATTCGGTGTTTTTTAGCTTGATTTCACACTTCTTTTCGAGCTCTACAATCTTGGGTTTTCGGTTTTTGATTTCAGAACTCGTGGCTAGTAGGTCTCGTTTCATCTAGTTAGCCGCGAAATGTGGTTTCTTTACGTAAACAGTTTTATGAATATCCGTTGACTCCGAGTTCTGAATTCGGTGATTTTTAGCTTGATTTCACACTACTTTTCGAGCGGTACAATCCTTGTGTTTCGGATTTCGATTTCAGAACTCGTGGCTAGTAGGTCTCGTTTCACCTAGTTAGCCGCGAAATGTGGTTTCTTTATGTAAACGGTTTTATGAATATCCGTTGACTCCGAGTTCTGAATTCGGTGTTTTTTAGCTTGATTTCACACTTCTTTTCGAGCTCTACAATCTTGGGTTTTCGGTTTTCGATTTCAGAACTCGTGGCTAGTAGGTCTCGTTTCATCTAGTTAGCCGCGAAATGTGGTTTCTTTACGTAAACAGTTTTATGAATATCCGTTGACTCCGAGTTCTGAATTCGGTGATTTTTAGCTTGATTTCACACTACTTTTCGAGCAGTACAATCCTTGTGTTTCGGATTTTGATTTCAGAACTCGTGGCTAGTAGGTCTCGTTTCACCTAGTTAGCCGCGAAATGTGGTTTCTTTATGTAAACGGTTTTATGAATATCCGTTGACTTCGAGTTCTGAATTCGATGATTTTTTGCTTGATTTCACACTAGTTTTCGAGCTCTACAATCCTGTGTTTTCGGATTTTGATTTCAGAACTCGTGGCTAGTTGGTCTCGTTTCACCTAGTTAGCCGCGAAATGTGGTTTCTTTACGTAAACGGTTTTATGAATATCCGTTGACTCCGAGTTCTGAATTCGGTGATTTTTAGCTTGATTTCACACTACTTTTCGAGCTCTACAATCTTGGGTTTTCGGTTTTCGATTTCAGAACTCGTGGCTAGTAGGTCTCGTTTCATCTAGTTAGCCGCGAAATGTGGTTTCTTTACGTAAACGGTTTTATGAATATCCGTTGACTCCGAGTTCTGAATTCGGTGATTTTTAGCTTGATTTCACACTACTTTTCGAGCGGTACAATCCTTGTGTTTCGGATTTTGATTTCAGAACTCGTGGCTAGTAGGTCTCGTTTCACCTAGTTAGCCGCGAAATGTGGTTTCTTTATGTAAACGGTTTTATGAATATCCGTTGACTTCGAGTTCTGAATTCGATGATTTTTTGCTTGATTTCACACTAGTTTTCGAGCTCTACAATCCTGTGTTTTCGGATTTTGATTTCAGAACTCGTGGCTAGTTGGTCTCGTTTCACCTAGTTAGCCGCGAAATGTGGTTTCTTTACGTAAACGGTTTTATGAATATCCGTTGACTCCGAGTTCTGAATTCGGTGATTTTTAGCTTGATTTCACACTACTTTTCGAGCTCTACAATCTTGGGTTTTCGGTTTTCAATTTCAGAACTCGTGGCTAGTAGGTCTCGTTTCATCTAGTTAGCCGCAAAATGTGGTTTCTTTACGTAAACAGTTTTATGAATATCCGTTGACTCCGAGTTCTGAATTCGGTGATTTTTAGCTTGATTTCACACTGCTTTTCGAGCTCTACAATCCTGGTGTTTCGGATTTTGATTTCAGAACTCGTGGCTAGTAGGTCTCGCTTCACCTAGTTAGCCGCGAAATGTGGTTTCTTTACGTAAACGGTTTTATGAATATCCGTTGACTCCGAGTTCTGAATTAGGTGATTTTTAGCTTGATTTCACACTACTTTTCGAGCTCTACAATTCTGGCATTTCGGATTTTTATTTCAGAACTCGTGGCTAGTAGGTCTCGATTCACCTATTTAGCCGCGAAATGTGGTTTCTTTACGTAAACGGTTTTATGAATATCCGTTGACTCCGAGTTCCGAATTCGGTGATTTTTAGCTTGATTTCACACTACTTTTCGAGCTCTACAATCCTGGCATTTCGGATTTTGATTTCAGAACACGTGGCTAGTAGGTCTCGTTTCACCTAGTTAGCCGCGAAATGTGGTTCCTTTACGTAAACGGTTTTATGAATATCCGTTGACTCCGAGTTCTGAATTCGGTGTTTTTTAGCTTGATTTCACACTACTTTTCGAGCTCTACAATCTTGGGTTTTCGGTTTTCGATTTCAGAACTCGTGGCTAGTAGGTCTCGATTCACCTATTTAGCCGCGAAATGTGGTTTCTTTACGTAAACGGTTTATGAATATCCGTTGACTCCGAGTTCTGAATTCGTTGATTTTTAGCTTGATTTCACACTACTTTTCGAGCTGTACAATCCTTGTATTTCGGATTTTGATTTCAGAACTCGTGGCTAGTAGGTCTCGTTTCACCTAGTTAGCCGCGAAATGTGGTTTCTTTATGTAAACGGTTTTATGAATATCCGTTGACTTCGAGTTCTGAATTCGATGATTTTTTGCTTGATTTCACACTAGTTTTCGAGCTCTACAATCCTGTGTTTTCGGATTTTGATTTCAGAACTCGTGGCTAGTTGGTCTCGTTTCACCTAGTTTGCCGCGAAATGTGGTTTCTTTACGTAAACGGTTTTATGAATATCCGTTGACTCCGAGTTCTGAATTTGGTGATTTTTAGCTTGATTTCACACTACTTTTCGAGATCTACAATCTTGGGTTTTCGGTTTTCAATTTCAGAACTCGTGGCTAGTAGGTCTCGTTTCATCTAGTTAGCCGCAAAATGTGGTTTCTTTACGTAAACAGTTTTATGAATATCCGTTGACTCCGAGTTCTGAATTCGGTGATTTTTAGCTTGATTTCACACTACTTTTCGAGCTCTACAATCCTGGTGTTTCGGATTTTGATTTCAGAACTCGTGGCTAGTAGGTCTCGTTTCACCTAGTTAGCCGCAAAATGTGGTTTCTTTACGTAAACGGTTTTATGAATATCCGTTGACTCCGAGTTCTGAATTCGGTGATTTTTAGCTTGATTTCACACTAATTTTCGAGCTCTACAATCCTGGCATTTAGGATTTTGATTTCAGAACTCGTGGCTAGTAGATCTCGATTCACCTATTTAGCCGCGAAATGTGGTTTCTTTACATAAACGGTTTTATGAATATCCGTTGACTCCGAGTTCTGAATTCGGTGATTTTTAGCTTGATTTCACACTACTTTTCGAGCTCTACAATCCTGGTATTTCGGATTTTGATTTCAGAACTCGTGGCTAGTAGGTCTCGATTCACCTATTTAGCCGCGAAATGTGGTTTCTTTACGTAAACGGTTTTGTGAATATCCGTTGACTCCGAGTTCTGAATTCGGTGATTTTTTGCTTGATTACACACTACTTTTCGAGCTCTACTATCCTAGCGTTTCGGATTTTGATTTCAGAACTCGTGGCTAGTAGGTCTCTTTTCACCTAGTTAGCCGCGAAATGTGGTTTCTTTACGTAAACGGTTTTATGAATATCCGTTGACTCCGAGTTCTGAATTCGGTGTTTTTTAGCTTGATTTCACACTACTTTTCGAGCTCTACAATCTAGGGTTTTCGGTTTTCGATTTCAGAACTCGTGGCTAGTAGGTCTCGTTTCATCTAGTTAGCCGCGAAATGTGGTTTCTTTACGTAAACAGTTTTATGAATATCCGTTGACTCCGAGTTCTGTAATTCGGTGATTTTTAGCTTGATTTCACACTACTTTTCGAGCTGTACAATCCTTGTGTTTCGGATTTTGATTTCAGAACTCGTGGCTAGTAGGTCTCGTTTCACCTAGTTAGCCGCGAAATGTGGTTTCTTTATGTAAACGGTTTTATGAATATCCGTTGACTTCGAGTTCTGAATTCGATGATTTTTAGCTTGATTTCACACTACTTTTCGAGCTCTACAATCCTGTTTTTTCGGATTTTGATTTCAGAACTCGTGGCTAGTTGGTCTCGTTTCACCTAGTTAGCCGCGAAATGTGGATTCTTTACGTAAACGGTTTTATGAATATCCGTTTACTCCGAGTTCTGAATTCGGTGATTTTTAGCTTGATTTCACACTACTTTTCAAGCTATACAATCCTTGTGTTTCGGATTTTGATTTCAGAACTCGTGGCTAGTAGGTCTCGTTTCACCTAGTTAGCCGCGAAATGTGGTTTCTTTACGTAAACAGTTTTATGAATATCCGTTGACTCCGAGTTCTGAATTCGGTGATTTTTAGCTTGATTTCACACTACTTTTCGAGCTCTACAATCCTGGTGTTTCGGATTTTGATTTCAGAACTCGTGGCTAGTAGGTCTCGTTTCACCTAGTTAGCCGCGAAATTTGGTTTCTTTACGTAAACGGTTTTATGAATATCCGTTGACTCCGAGTTCTAAATTTGGTGATTTTTAGCTTGATTTCACATTACTTTTCGAGCTCTACAATCCTGGAATTTTGGATTTTGATTTCAGAACTCGTGGCAAGTAGGTCTCGATTCACCTATTTAGCCGCGAAATGTGGTTTCTTTACGTAAACGGTTTTGTGAATATCCGTTGACTCCGAGTTCTGAATTCGGTGATTTTTTGCTTGATTACACACTACTTTTCGAGCTCTACTATCCTAGCATTTCGGATTTTTATTTCAGAACTCGTGGCTAGTAGGTCTCGTTTCACCTAGTTAGCCGCGAAATGTGGTTTCTTTACGTAAACGGTTTTATGAATATCCGTTGACTCCGAGTTCTGAATTCGGTGATTTTTAGCTTGATTTCACACTACTTTTCGAGCTCTACAATCCTGGTGTTTCGGATTTTGATTTCAGAACTCGTGGCTAGTAGGTCTCGTTTCACCTAGTTAGCCGCGAAATTTGGTTTCTTTACGTAAACGGTTTTATGAATATCCGTTGACTCCGAGTTCTGAATTAGGTGATTTTTAGCTTGATTTCACATTACTTTTCGAGCTCTACAATCCTGGAATTTTGAATTTTGATTTCAGAACTCGTGGCAAGTAGGTCTCGATTCACCTATTTAGCCGCGAAATGTGGTTTCTTTACGTAAACGGTTTTATGAATATCCGTTGACTCCGAGTTCTGAATTCGGTGATTTTTTGCTTGATTACACACTACTTTTCGAGCTCTACTATCCTAGCGTTTCGGATTTTGATTTCAGAACTCGTGGCTAGTAGGTCTCGTTTCACCTAGTTAGCCGCGAAATGTGGTTTCTTTACGTAAACGGTTTTATGAATATCCGTTGACTCCGAGTTCTGAATTCGGTGATTTTTAGCTTGATTTCACACTACTTTTCGAGCTCTACAATCCTGGAATTTTGGATTTTGATTTCAGAACTCGTGGCTAGTAGGTCTCGATTAACCTATTTAGCCGCGAAACATGGTTTCTTTACGTAAACGATTTTATGAATATCCGTTGACTCCGAGTTCTGAATTCGGTGATTTTTAGCTTGATTTCACACTACTTTTCGAGCTCTACAATCCTGGTGTTTCGGATTTTGATTTCAGAACTCGTGGCTAGTAGGTCTCGATTCACCTATTTAGCCGCGAAATGTGGTTTCTTTACGTAAACGGTTTTATGAATATCCGTTGACTCCGAGTTCTGAATTCGGTGATTTTTAGCTTGATTTCACACTACTTTTCGAGCTCTACAATCTTGGGTTTTCGGTTTTCGATTTCAGAACTCGTGGCTAGTAGGTCTCGTTTCATCTAGTTAGCCGCGAAATGTGGTTTCTTTACGTAAACAGTTTTATGAATATCCGTTGACTCCGAGTTCTGAATTCGGTGATTTTTAGCTTGATTTCACACTACTTTTCGAGCTGTACAATCCTAGCGTTTCGGATTTTGATTTCAGAACTCGTGGCTAGTAGGTCTCGTTTCACCTAGTTAGCCGCGAAATGTGGTTTCTTTACGTAAACGGTTTTATGAATATCCGTTGACTCCGAGTTCTGAATTCGGTGTTTTTTAGCTTGATTTCACACTACTTTTCGAGCTCTACAATCTAGGGTTTTCGGTTTTCGATTTCAGAACTCGTGGCTAGTAGGTCTCGTTTCATCTAGTTAGCCGCGAAATGTGGTTTCTTTACGTAAACAGTTTTATGAATATCCGTTGACTCCGAGTTCTGTAATTCGGTGATTTTTAGCTTGATTTCACACTACTTTTCGAGCTGTACAATCCTTGTGTTTCGGATTTTGATTTCAGAACTCGTGGCTAGTAGGTCTCGTTTCACCTAGTTAGCCGCGAAATGTGGTTTCTTTATGTAAACGGTTTTATGAATATCCGTTGACTTCGAGTTCTGAATTCGATGATTTTTAGCTTGATTTCACACTACTTTTCGAGCTCTACAATCCTGTTTTTTCGGATTTTGATTTCAGAACTCGTGGCTAGTTGGTCTCGTTTCACCTAGTTAGCCGCGAAATGTGGATTCTTTACGTAAACGGTTTTATGAATATCCGTTTACTCCGAGTTCTGAATTCGGTGATTTTTAGCTTGATTTCACACTACTTTTCAAGCTATACAATCCTTGTGTTTCGGATTTTGATTTCAGAACTCGTGGCTAGTAGGTCTCGTTTCACCTAGTTAGCCGCGAAATGTGGTTTCTTTACGTAAACAGTTTTATGAATATCCGTTGACTCCGAGTTCTGAATTCGGTGATTTTTAGCTTGATTTCACACTACTTTTCGAGCTCTACAATCCTGGTGTTTCGGATTTTGATTTCAGAACTCGTGGCTAGTAGGTCTCGTTTCACCTAGTTAGCCGCGAAATTTGGTTTCTTTACGTAAACGGTTTTATGAATATCCGTTGACTCCGCGTTCTAAATTTGGTGATTTTTAGCTTGATTTCACATTACTTTTCGAGCTCTACAATCCTGGAATTTTGGATTTTGATTTCAGAACTCGTGGCAAGTAGGTCTCGATTCACCTATTTAGCCGCGAAATGTGGTTTCTTTACGTAAACGGTTTTGTGAATATCCGTTGACTCCGAGTTCTGAATTCGGTGATTTTTTGCTTGATTACACACTACTTTTCGAGCTCTACTATCCTAGCATTTCGGATTTTTATTTCAGAACTCGTGGCTAGTAGGTCTCGTTTCACCTAGTTAGCCGCGAAATGTGGTTTCTTTACGTAAACGGTTTTATGAATATCCGTTGACTCCGAGTTCTGAATTCGGTGATTTTTAGCTTGATTTCACACTACTTTTCGAGCTCTACAATCCTGGTGTTTCGGATTTTGATTTCAGAACTCGTGGCTAGTAGGTCTCGTTTCACCTAGTTAGCCGCGAAATTTGGTTTCTTTACGTAAACGGTTTTATGAATATCCGTTGACTCCGAGTTCTGAATTAGGTGATTTTTAGCTTGATTTCACATTACTTTTCGAGCTCTACAATCCTGGAATTTTGAATTTTGATTTCAGAACTCGTGGCAAGTAGGTCTCGATTCACCTATTTAGCCGCGAAATGTGGTTTCTTTACGTAAACGGTTTTATGAATATCCGTTGACTCCGAGTTCTGAATTCGGTGATTTTTTGCTTGATTACACACTACTTTTCGAGCTCTACTATCCTAGCGTTTCGGATTTTGATTTCAGAACTCGTGGCTAGTAGGTCTCGTTTCACCTAGTTAGCCGCGAAATGTGGTTTCTTTACGTAAACGGTTTTATGAATATCCGTTGACTCCGAGTTCTGAATTCGGTGATTTTTAGCTTGATTTCACACTACTTTTCGAGCTCTACAATCCTGGAATTTTGGATTTTGATTTCAGAACTCGTGGCTAGTAGGTCTCGATTAACCTATTTAGCCGCGAAACATGGTTTCTTTACGTAAACGATTTTATGAATATCCGTTGACTCCGAGTTCTGAATTCGGTGATTTTTAGCTTGATTTCACACTACTTTTCGAGCTCTACAATCCTGGTGTTTCGGATTTTGATTTCAGAACTCGTGGCTAGTAGGTCTCGATTCACCTATTTAGCCGCGAAATGTGGTTTCTTTACGTAAACGGTTTTATGAATATCCGTTGACTCCGAGTTCTGAATTCGGTGATTTTTAGCTTGATTTCACACTACTTTTCGAGCTCTACAATCTAGGGTTTTCGGTTTTCGATTTCAGAACTCGTGGCTAGTAGGTCTCGTTTCATCTAGTTAGCCGCGAAATGTGGTTTCTTTACGTAAACAGTTTTATGAATATCCGTTGACTCCGAGTTCTGTAATTCGGTGATTTTTAGCTTGATTTCACACTACTTTTCGAGCTGTACAATCCTTGTGTTTCGGATTTTGATTTCAGAACTCGTGGCTAGTAGGTCTCGTTTCACCTAGTTAGCCGCGAAATGTGGTTTCTTTATGTAAACGGTTTTATGAATATCCGTTGACTTCGAGTTCTGAATTCGATGATTTTTAGCTTGATTTCACACTACTTTTCGAGCTCTACAATCCTGTTTTTTCGGATTTTGATTTCAGAACTCGTGGCTAGTTGGTCTCGTTTCACCTAGTTAGCCGCGAAATGTGGATTCTTTACGTAAACGGTTTTATGAATATCCGTTTACTCCGAGTTCTGAATTCGGTGATTTTTAGCTTGATTTCACACTACTTTTCAAGCTATACAATCCTTGTGTTTCGGATTTTGATTTCAGAACTCGTGGCTAGTAGGTCTCGTTTCACCTAGTTAGCCGCGAAATGTGGTTTCTTTACGTAAACAGTTTTATGAATATCCGTTGACTCCGAGTTCTGAATTCGGTGATTTTTAGCTTGATTTCACACTACTTTTCGAGCTCTACAATCCTGGTGTTTCGGATTTTGATTTCAGAACTCGTGGCTAGTAGGTCTCGTTTCACCTAGTTAGCCGCGAAATTTGGTTTCTTTACGTAAACGGTTTTATGAATATCCGTTGACTCCGAGTTCTAAATTTGGTGATTTTTAGCTTGATTTCACATTACTTTTCGAGCTCTACAATCCTGGAATTTTGGATTTTGATTTCAGAACTCGTGGCAAGTAGGTCTCGATTCACCTATTTAGCCGCGAAATGTGGTTTCTTTACGTAAACGGTTTTGTGAATATCCGTTGACTCCGAGTTCTGAATTCGGTGATTTTTTGCTTGATTACACACTACTTTTCGAGCTCTACTATCCTAGCATTTCGGATTTTTATTTCAGAACTCGTGGCTAGTAGGTCTCGTTTCACCTAGTTAGCCGCGAAATGTGGTTTCTTTACGTAAACGGTTTTATGAATATCCGTTGACTCCGAGTTCTGAATTCGGTGATTTTTAGCTTGATTTCACACTACTTTTCGAGCTCTACAATCCTGGTGTTTCGGATTTTGATTTCAGAACTCGTGGCTAGTAGGTCTCGTTTCACCTAGTTAGCCGCGAAATTTGGTTTCTTTACGTAAACGGTTTTATGAATATCCGTTGACTCCGAGTTCTGAATTAGGGGATTTTTAGCTTGATTTCACATTACTTTTCGAGCTCTACAATCCTGGAATTTTGAATTTTGATTTCAGAACTCGTGGCAAGTAGGTCTCGATTCACCTATTTAGCCGCGAAATGTGGTTTCTTTACGTAAACGGTTTTATGAATATCCGTTGACTCCGAGTTCTGAATTCGGTGATTTTTTGCTTGATTACACACTACTTTTCGAGCTCTACTATCCTAGCGTTTCGGATTTTGATTTCAGAACTCGTGGCTAGTAGGTCTCGTTTCACCTAGTTAGCCGCGAAATGTGGTTTCTTTACGTAAACGGTTTTATGAATATCCGTTGACTCCGAGTTCTGAATTCGGTGATTTTTAGCTTGATTTCACACTACTTTTCGAGCTCTACAATCCTGGAATTTTGGATTTTGATTTCAGAACTCGTGGCTAGTAGGTCTCGATTAACCTATTTAGCCGCGAAACATGGTTTCTTTACGTAAACGATTTTATGAATATCCGTTGACTCCGAGTTCTGAATTCGGTGATTTTTAGCTTGATTTCACACTACTTTTCGAGCTCTACAATCCTGGTGTTTCGGATTTTGATTTCAGAACTCGTGGCTAGTAGGTCTCGATTCACCTATTTAGCCGCGAAATGTGGTTTCTTTACGTAAACGGTTTTATGAATATCCGTTGACTCCGAGTTCTGAATTCGGTGATTTTTAGCTTGATTTCACACTACTTTTCGAGCTCTACAATCTTGGGTTTTCGGTTTTCGATTTCAGAACTCGTGGCTAGTAGGTCTCGTTTCATCTAGTTAGCCGCGAAATGTGGTTTCTTTACGTAAACAGTTTTATGAATATCCGTTGACTCCGAGTTCTGAATTCGGTGATTTTTAGCTTGATTTCACACTACTTTTCGAGCTGTACAATCCTAGCGTTTCGGATTTTGATTTCAGAACTCGTGGCTAGTAGGTCTCGTTTCACCTAGTTAGCCGCGAAATGTGGTTTCTTTACGTAAACGGTTTTATGAATATCCGTTGACTCCGAGTTCTGAATTCGGTGATTTTTAGTTTGATTTCACATTACTTTTCGAGCTCTACAATCCTGGAATTTTGGATTTTGATTTCAGAACTCGTGGCAAGTAGGTCTCGATTCACCTATTTAGACGCGAAATGTGGTTTCTTTACGTAAACGGTTTTGTGAATATCCGTTGACTCCGAGTTCTGAATTCGGTGATTTTTTGCTTGATTACACACTACTTTTCGAGCTCTACAATCCTGGTGTTTCGGATTTTGATTTCAGAACTCGTGGCTAGTAGGTCTCGTTTCACCTAGTTAGCCGCGAAATGTGGTTTCTTTACGTTAACGGTTTTATGAATATCCGTTGACTCCGAGTTCTGAATTCGGTGATTTTTAGCTTGATTTCACACTACTTTTCGAGCTCTACAATCCTGGCATTTCGGATTTTGATTTCAGAACTCGTGGCTAGTAGGTCTCGATTAACCTATTTAGCCGCGAAACATGGTTTCTTTACGTAAACGGATTTATGAATATCCGTTGACTCCGAGTTCTGAATTCGGTGATTTTTAGCTTGATTTCACACTACTTTTCGAGCTCTACAATCCTGGTGTTTCGGATTTTGATTTCAGAACTCGTGGCTAGTAGGTCTCGTTTCACCTAGTTAGCCGCGAAATTTGGTTTATTTACGTAAACGGTTTTATGAATATCCGTTGACTCCGAGTTCTGAATTCGGTGATTTTTTGCTTGATTACACACTACTTTTCGAGCTCTACTATCCTAGCGTTTCGGATTTTGATTTCAGAACTCGTGGCTAGTAGGTCTCGTTTCACCTAGTTAGCCGCGAAATGTGGTTTCTTTACGTAAACGGTTTTATGAATATCCGTTGACTCCGAGTTCTGAATTCGGTGATTTTTAGCTTGATTTCACACTACTTTTCGAGCTCTACAATCCTGGTGTTTCTGATTTTGATTTCAGAACTCGTGGCTAGTAGGTCTCGTTTCACCTAGTTAGCCGCGAAATTTGGTTTCTTTACGTAAACGGTTTTATGAATATCCGTTGACTTCGAGTTCTGAATTCGGTGATTTTTAGCTTGATTTCACATTACTTTTCGAGCTCTACAATCCTGGAATTTTGGATTTTGATTTCAGAACTCGTGGCAAGTAGGTCTCGATTCACCTATTTAGCCGCGAAATGTGGTTTCTTTACGTAAACGGTTTTGTGAATATCCGTTGACTCCGAGTTCTGAATTCGGTGATTTTTTGCTTGATTACACACTACTTTTCGAGCTCTACTATCCTAGCGTTTCGGATTTTGATTTCAGAACTCGTGGCTAGTAGGTCTCGTTTCACCTAGTTAGCCGCGAAATGTGGTTTCTTTACGTAAACGGTTTTATGAATATCCGTTGACTCCGAGTTCTGAATTCGGTGATTTTTAGCTTGATTTCACACTACTTTTCGAGCTCTACAATCCTGGTGTTTCGGATTTTGATTTCAGAACTCGTGGCTAGTAGGTCTCGTTTCACCTAGTTAGCCGCGAAATGTGGTTTCTTTACGTAAACGGTTTTATGAATATCCGTTGACACCGAGTTCTGAATTCGGGGATTTTTAGCTTGATTTCACACTACTTTTCGAGCTCTACAATCCTGGCATTTTGATTTTGATTTCAGAACTCGTGGCTAGTAGGTCTCGATTCACCTATTTAGCCGCGAAATGTAGTTTCTTTACGTAAACGGTTTTATGAATATCCGTTGACTCCGAGTTCTGAATTCGGTGATTTTTAGCTTGATTTCACACTACTTTTCGAGCTCTACAATCTTGGGTTTTCGGTTTTCGATTTCAGAACTCGTGGCTAGTAGGTCTCGTTTCATCTAGTTAGCCGCGAAATGTGGTTTCTTTACGTAAACTGTTTTATGAATATCCGTTGACTCCGAGTTCTGAATTCGGTGATTTTTAGCTTGATTTCACACTACTTTTCGAGCTGTACAATCCTAGCGTTTCGGATTTTGATTTCAGAACTCGTGGCTAGTAGGTCTCGTTTCACCTAGTTAGCCGCGAAATGTGGTTTCTTTACGTAAACGGTTTTATGAATATCCGTTGACTCCGAGTTCTGAATTCGGTGATTTTTAGCTTGATTTCAAACTACTTTTCGAGCTCTACAATCTTGTGTTTTCGGATTTTGA
Source organism: Euonymus europaeus (assembly GCA_963580455.1). Classification (NCBI taxonomy): domain Eukaryota; kingdom Viridiplantae; phylum Streptophyta; class Magnoliopsida; order Celastrales; family Celastraceae; genus Euonymus; species Euonymus europaeus. Next base: position 954,482 of record OY756972.1, read on the forward strand.
TTTCAGAACTCGTGGCTAGATGGTCTTCTTTCACCTAGTTAGCCGCGAAATGTGGTTTCTTTACGTAAACGGTTTTATGAATATCCGTTGACTCCGAGTTCTGAATTCGGTGATTTTTAGCTTGATTTAACACTACTTTTTGAGCTCTAAAATCCTGGAATTTCGGATTTTGATTTCAGAACTCGTGGCTAGTAGGTCTCGTTTCACCTTGTTAGCCGCGAAATGTGGTTTCTTTACGTAAACGGTTTTATGAATATCCGTTGACTCCGAGTTCTGAATTCGTTGAGTTTTAGCTTGATTTCACACTACTTTTCGAGCTCTACAATCCTGGTGTTTCGGATTTTGATTTCAGAACTCGTGGCTAGTACGTCTCGTTTCACCTAGTTAGCCGCGAAATGTGGTTTCTTTACGTAAACGGTTTTATGAATATCCGTTGAATCCGAGTTTTGAATTCGGTGATTTTTAGCTTGATTTCACACTACTTTTCGAGCTCTACAATCTTGGCATTTCGGATTTTGATTTCAGAACTCGTGGCTAGTAGGTCTCGATTCACTTATTTAGCCGCGAAATGTGGTTTCTTTACGTAAACGGTTTTATGAATATCCGTTGACTCCGAGTTCTGAATTCGGTGATTTTTTGCTTGATTACACCCTACTTTTCGAGCTCTACTATCCTAGCTTTTCGGATTTTGATTTCAGAACTCGTGGCTAGTAGGTCTCGTTTCACCTAGTTAGCCGCGAAATGTGATTTCTTTACGTAAACGGTTTTATGAATATCCGTTGACTCCGAGTTTTGAATTCGGTGATTTTTAGCTTGATTTCACACTACTTTTCGAGCTCTACAATCCTGTGTTTTCGGATTTTGATTTCAGAACTCGTGGCTAGTTGGTCTTGTTTCACCTAGTTAGCCGCGAAATGTGGTTTCTTTACGTAAACGGTTTTATGAATATCCGTTGACTCCGAGTTCTGAATTCGGTGATTTTTAGCTTGATTTCACACTACTTTTCGAGCTAAACGATCCTGGAGTTTCGGTTTTTGATTCCAGAACTCGTGCCTAGTTGGTCTCGTTTCACCTAGTTAGCCGCGAAATATGGTTTCTTTACGTAAACAGTTTTACGAATATCCGTTGACTCCGAGTTCTGAATTCGGTGATTTTTAGCTTGATTTCACACTACTTTTCGAGCTCTACAATCCTGGTATTTCGGATTTTGATTTCAGAACTCGTGGCTAGTAGGTCTCGTTTCACCTAGTTAGCCGCGAAATGTGGTTTCTTTACGTAAACGGTTTTATGAGTATCCGTTGACTCCGAGTTCTGAATTCGGTGATTTTTAGCTTGATTTCACACTACTTTTCGAGCTCTACATTCCTGACATTTCGGATTTTGATTTCAGAACTCGTGGCTAGTAGGTCTCGATTCACCTATTTAGCCGCGAAATGTGGTTTCTTTACGTAAACGGTTTTGTGAATATCCGTTGACTCCGAGTTCTGAATTCGGTGATTTTTTTCTTGATTACACACTACTTTTCGAGCTCTACTATCCTAGCGTTTCGGATTTTGATTTCAGAATTCGTGGCTAGTAGGTCTCGTTTCACCTAGTTAGCCGCGAAATGTGGTTTCTTTACGTAAACGGTTTTATGAATATCCGTTGACTCCGAGTTCTGAATTCGGTGATTTTTAGCTTGATTTCACACTACTTTTCGAGCTCTACAATCTTGTGTTTTCGGATTTTGATTTCAGAACTCGTGGCTAGTTGGTCTTCTTTCACCTAGTTAGCCGCGAAATGTGGTTTCTTTACGTAAACGGTTTTATGAATATCCGTTGACTCCGAGTTCTGAATTCGGTGATTTTTAGCTTGATTTCACACTACTTTTTGAGCTCTACAATCTTGGGTTTTCGGTTTTCGATTTCACAACTCGTGGCTACTAGGTCTCGTTTCATCTAGTTAGCCGCGAAATGTGGTTTCTTTACGTAAACAGTTTTATGAATATCCGTTGACTCCGAGTTCTGAATTCGGTGAATTTTAGCTTGATTTCACACTACTTTTCGAGCTCTACAATCCTGGTGTTTCGGATTTTGATTTCAGAACTCGTGGCTAGTAGGTCTCGTTTCACCTAGTTAGCCGCGAAATGTGGTTTCTTTACGTAAACGGTTTTATGAATATCCGTTGACTCCGAGTTCTGAATTCGGTGATTTTTAGCTTGATTTCACACTACTTTTCGAGCTCTACAATCTTGGCATTTCAGATTTTGATTTCATAACTCGTGGCTAGTAGGTCTCGATTCACTTATTTAGCCGCGAAATGTGGTTTCTTTACGTAAACGGTTTTATGAATATCCGTTGACTCCGAGTTCTGAATTCGGTGATTTTTTGCTTGATTACACCCTACTTTTCGAGCTCTACAATCCTGGTATCTCGGATTTTGATTACAGAACTCGTGGCTAGTAGGTCTCGTTTCACCTAGTTAGCCGCGAAATGTGGTTTCTTTACGTAAACGGTTTTATGAATATCCGTTGACTCTGAGTTCTGAATTCGGTGATTTTTAGCTTGATTTCACACTACTTTTCAAGCTCTACAATCCTGTGTTTTCGGATTTTGATTTCAGAACTCGTGGCTAGTTGGTCTCGTTTCACCTAGTTAGCCGCGAAATGTGATTTCTGTACGGAAAAGGTTTTATGAATATCCGTTGACTCCGAGTTCTGAATTCGGTGATTTTTAGCTTGATTTCACACCACTTTTCGAGCTCTACGATCCTGGAGTTTTGGATTTTGATTCCAGAACTCGTGCCCAGTTGGTCTCGTTTCACCTAGTTAGCCGCGAAATATGGTTTCTTTACGTAAACGGTTTTATGAATATCCGTTGACTCCGAGTTCTGAATTCGGTGATTTTTTGCTTGATTACACCCTACTTTTCGAGCTCTACTATCCTAGCTTTTCGGATTTTGATTTCAGAACTCGTGGCTAGTAGGTCTCGTTTCACCTAGTTAGCCGCGAAATGTGATTTCTTTACGTAAACGGTTTTATGAATATCCGTTGACTCCGAGTTTTGAATTCGGTGATTTTTAGCTTGATTTCACACTACTTTTCGAGCTCTACAATCCTGTGTTTTCGGATTTTGATTTCAGAACTCGTGGCTAGTTGGTCTTGTTTCACCTAGTTAGCCGCGAAATGTGGTTTCTTTACGTAAACGGTTTTATGAATATCCGTTGACTCCGAGTTCCGAATTCGGTGATTTTTAGCTTCATTTCACACTACTTTTCGAGCTAAACGATCCTGGAGTTTCGGTTTTTGATTCCAGAACTCGTGCCTAGTTGGTCTCGTTTCACCTAGTTAGCCGCGAAATATGGTTTCTTTACGTAAACAGTTTTACGAATATCCGTTGACTCCGAGTTCTGAATTCGGTGATTTTTAGCTTGATTTCACACTACTTTTCGAGCTCTACAATCCTGGTATTTCGGATTTTGATTTCAGAACTCGTGGCTAGTAGGTCTCGTTTCACCTAGTTAGCCGCGAAATGTGGTTTCTTTACGTAAACGGTTTTATGAGTATCCGTTGACTCCGAGTTCTGAATTCGGTGATTTTTAGCTTGATTTCACACTACTTTTCGAGCTCTACATTCCTGACATTTCGGATTTTGATTTCAGAACTCGTGGCTAGTAGGTCTCGATTCACCTATTTAGCCGCAAAATGTGGTTTCTTTACGTAAACGGTTTTGTGAATATCCGTTGACTCCGAGTTCTGAATTCGGTGATTTTTTTCTTGATTACACACTACTTTTCGAGCTCTACTATCCTAGCGTTTCGGATTTTGATTTCAGAATTCGTGGCTAGTAGGTCTCGTTTCACCTAGTTAGCCGCGAAATGTGGTTTCTTTACGTAAACGGTTTTATGAATATCCGTTGACTCCGAGTTCTGAATTCGGTGATTTTTAGCTTGATTTCACACTACTTTTCGAGCTCTACAATCTTGTGTTTTCGGATTTTGATTTCAGAACTCGTGGCTAGTTGGTCTTCTTTCACCTAGTTAGCCGCGAAATGTGGTTTCTTTACGTAAACGGTTTTATGAATATCCGTTGACTCCGAGTTCTGAATTCGGTGATTTTTAGCTTGATTTCACACTACTTTTTGAGCTCTACAATCTTGGGTTTTCGGTTTTCGATTTCACAACTCGTGGCTACTAGGTCTCGTTTCATCTAGTTAGCCGCGAAATGTGGTTTCTTTACGTAAACAGTTTTATGAATATCCGTTGACTCCGAGTTCTGAATTCGGTGAATTTTAGCTTGATTTCACACTACTTTTCGAGCTCTACAATCCTGGTGTTTCGGATTTTGATTTCAGAACTCGTGGCTAGTAGGTCTCGTTTCACCTAGTTAGCCGCGAAATGTGGTTTCTTTACGTAAACGGTTTTATGAATATCCGTTGACTCCGAGTTCTGAATTCGGTGATTTTTAGCTTGATTTCACACTACTTTTCGAGCTCTACAATCTTGGCATTTCAGATTTTGATTTCATAACTCGTGGCTAGTAGGTCTCGATTCACTTATTTAGCCGCGAAATGTGGTTTCTTTACGTAAACGGTTTTATGAATATCCGTTGACTCCGAGTTCTGAATTCGGTGATTTTTTGCTTGATTACACCCTACTTTTCGAGCTCTACAATCCTGGTATCTCGGATTTTGATTACAGAACTCGTGGCTAGTAGGTCTCGTTTCACCTAGTTAGCCGCGAAATGTGGTTTCTTTACGTAAACGGTTTTATGAATATCCGTTGACTCTGAGTTCTGAATTCGGTGATTTTTAGCTTGATTTCACACTACTTTTCAAGCTCTACAATCCTGTGTTTTCGGATTTTGATTTCAGAACTCGTGGCTAGTTGGTCTCGTTTCACCTAGTTAGCCGCGAAATGTGATTTCTGTACGGAAAAGGTTTTATGAATATCCGTTGACTCCGAGTTCTGAATTCGGTGATTTTTAGCTTGATTTCACACCACTTTTCGAGCTCTACGATCCTGGAGTTTTGGATTTTGATTCCAGAACTCGTGCCCAGTTGGTCTCGTTTCACCTAGTTAGCCGCGAAATATGGTTTCTTTACGTAAACAGTTTTACGAATATCCGTTGACTCCGAGTTCTGAATTCGGTGATTTTTAGCTTGATTTCACACTACTTTTCGAGCTCTACAATCCTGGTATTTCGGATTTTGATTTCATAACTCGTGGCTAGTAGGTCTCGTTTCACCTAGTTAGCCGCGAAATGTGGTTTCTTTACGTAAACAGTTTTATGAATATCCGTTGATTCCGAGTTCTTAATTCATTGATTTTTAGCTTGATTACACACTACTTTTCGAGCTCTACGATCCTGGCGTTTCGGATTTTGATTTTAGAACTTGTGGAATGTTGGTCTCGTTTCACCTAGTTAGCCGCGAAATGTGGTTTCTTTACGTAAACGGTTTTATGAATATCCGTTGACTCCGAGTTCTGAATTCGGTGATTTTTAGCTTGATTTCTCACTACTTTTCGAGCTCTACAATCTTGTGTTTTCGGATTTTGATTTCAGAACTCGTGGCTAGTTGGTCTTGTTTCACCTAGTTAGCCGCGAAATGTGGTTTCTTTACGTAAACGGTTTTATGAATATCCGTTGACTCCGAGTTCTGAATTCGGTGATTTTTAGCTTGATTTCACACTACTTTTCGAGCTCTACAATCCTGGTATTTCGGATTTTGATTTCAGAACTCGTGGCTAGTAGGTCTCGTTTCACCTAGTTAGCCGCGAAATGTGGTTTCTTTACGTAAACGGTTTTATGAGTATCCGTTGACTCCGAGTTCTGAATTCGGTGATTTTTAGCTTGATTTCACACTACTTTTCGAGCTCTACATTCCTGACATTTCGGATTTTGATTTCAGAACTCGTGGCTAGTAGGTCTCGATTCACCTATTTAGCCGCGAAATGTGGTTTCTTTACGTAAACGGTTTTGTGAATATCCGTTGACTCCGAGTTCTGAATTCGGTGATTTTTTTCTTGATTACACACTACTTTTCGAGCTCTACTATCCTAGCGTTTCGGATTTTGATTTCAGAATTCGTGGCTAGTAGGTCTCGTTTCACCTAGTTAGCCGCGAAATGTGGTTTCTTTACGTAAACGGTTTTATGAATATCCGTTGACTCCGAGTTCTGAATTCGGTGATTTTTAGCTTGATTTCACACTACTTTTCGAGCTCTACAATCTTGTGTTTTCGGATTTTGATTTCAGAACTCGTGGCTAGTTGGTCTTCTTTCACCTAGTTAGCCGCGAAATGTGGTTTCTTTACGTAAACGGTTTTATGAATATCCGTTGACTCCGAGTTCTGAATTCGGTGATTTTTAGCTTGATTTCACACTACTTTTTGAGCTCTACAATCTTGGGTTTTCGGTTTTCGATTTCACAACTCGTGGCTACTAGGTCTCGTTTCATCTAGTTAGCCGCGAAATGTGGTTTCTTTACGTAAACAGTTTTATGAATATCCGTTGACTCCGAGTTCTGAATTCGGTGAATTTTAGCTTGATTTCACACTACTTTTCGAGCTCTACAATCCTGGTGTTTCGGATTTTGATTTCAGAACTCGTGGCTAGTAGGTCTCGTTTCACCTAGTTAGCCGCGAAATGTGGTTTCTTTACGTAAACGGTTTTATGAATATCCGTTGACTCCGAGTTCTGAATTCGGTGATTTTTAGCTTGATTTCACACTACTTTTCGAGCTCTACAATCTTGGCATTTCAGATTTTGATTTCAGAACTCGTGGCTAGTAGGTCTCGATTCACTTATTTAGCCGCGAAATGTGGTTTCTTTACGTAAACGGTTTTATGAATATCCGTTGACTCCGAGTTCTGAATTCGGTGATTTTTTGCTTGATTACACCCTACTTTTCGAGCTCTACAATCCTGGTATCTCGGATTTTGATTACAGAACTCGTGGCTAGTAGGTCTCGTTTCACCTAGTTAGCCGCGAAATGTGGTTTCTTTACGTAAACGGTTTTATGAATATCCGTTGACTCTGAGTTCTGAATTCGGTGATTTTTAGCTTGATTTCACACTACTTTTCAAGCTCTACAATCCTGTGTTTTCGGATTTTGATTTCAGAACTCGTGGCTAGTTGGTCTCGTTTCACCTAGTTAGCCGCGAAATGTGATTTCTGTACGGAAAAGGTTTTATGAATATCCGTTGACTCCGAGTTCTGAATTCGGTGATTTTTAGCTTGATTTCACACCACTTTTCGAGCTCTACGATCCTGGAGTTTTGGATTTTGATTCCAGAACTCGTGCCCAGTTGGTCTCGTTTCACCTAGTTAGCCGCGAAATATGGTTTCTTTACGTAAACAGTTTTACGAATATCCGTTGACTCCGAGTTCTGAATTCGGTGATTTTTAGCTTGATTTCACACTACTTTTCGAGCTCTACAATCCTGGTATTTCGGATTTTGATTTCATAACTCGTGGCTAGTAGGTCTCGTTTCACCTAGTTAGCCGCGAAATGTGGTTTCTTTACGTAAACAGTTTTATGAATATCCGTTGATTCCGAGTTCTTAATTCATTGATTTTTAGCTTGATTACACACTACTTTTCGACCTCTACGATCCTGGCGTTTCGGATTTTGATTTTAGAACTTGTGGAATGTTGGTCTCGTTTCACCTAGTTAGCCGCGAAATGTGGTTTCTTTACGTAAACGGTTTTATGAATATCCGTTGACTCCGAGTTCTGAATTCGGTGATTTTTAGCTTGATTTCACACTACTTTTCGAGCTCTACATTCCTGACATTTCGGATTTTGATTTCAGAACTCGTGGCTAGTAGGTCTCGTTTCACCTAGTTAGCCGCGAAATGTGGTTTCTTTACGTAAACGGTTTTATGAGTATCCGTTGACTCCGAGTTCTGAATTCGGTGATTTTTAGCTTGATTTCACACTACTTTTCGAGCTCTACATTCCTGACATTTCGGATTTTGATTTCAGAACTCGTGGCTAGTAGGTCTCGATTCACCTATTTAGCCGCGAAATGTGGTTTCTTTACGTAAACGGTTTTGTGAATATCCGTTGACTCCGAGTTCTGAATTCGGTGATTTTTTTCTTGATTACACACTACTTTTCGAGCTCTACTATCCTAGCGTTTCGGATTTTGATTTCAGAATTCGTGGCTAGTAGGTCTCGTTTCACCTAGTTAGCCGCGAAATGTGGTTTCTTTACGTAAACGGTTTTATGAATATCCGTTGACTCCGAGTTCTGAATTCGGTGATTTTTAGCTTGATTTCACACTACTTTTCGAGCTCTACAATCTTGTGTTTTCGGATTTTGATTTCAGAACTCGTGGCTAGTTGGTCTTCTTTCACCTAGTTAGCCGCGAAATGTGGTTTCTTTACGTAAACGGTTTTATGAATATCCGTTGACTCCGAGTTCTGAATTCGGTGATTTTTAGCTTGATTTCACACTACTTTTTGAGCTCTACAATCTTGGGTTTTCGGTTTTCGATTTCACAACTCGTGGCTACTAGGTCTCGTTTCATCTAGTTAGCCGCGAAATGTGGTTTCTTTACGTAAACAGTTTTATGAATATCCGTTGACTCCGAGTTCTGAATTCGGTGAATTTTAGCTTGATTTCACACTACTTTTCGAGCTCTACAATCCTGGTGTTTCGGATTTTGATTTCAGAACTCGTGGCTAGTAGGTCTCGTTTCACCTAGTTAGCCGCGAAATGTGGTTTCTTTACGTAAACGGTTTTATGAATATCCGTTGACTCCGAGTTCTGAATTCGGTGATTTTTAGCTTGATTTCACACTACTTTTCGAGCTCTACAATCTTGGCATTTCAGATTTTGATTTCAGAACTCGTGGCTAGTAGGTCTCGATTCACTTATTTAGCCGCGAAATGTGGTTTCTTTACGTAAACGGTTTTATGAATATCCGTTGACTCCGAGTTCTGAATTCGGTGATTTTTTGCTTGATTACACCCTACTTTTCGAGCTCTACAATCCTGGTATCTCGGATTTTGATTACAGAACTCGTGGCTAGTAGGTCTCGTTTCACCTAGTTAGCCGCGAAATGTGGTTTCTTTACGTAAACGGTTTTATGAATATCCGTTGACTCTGAGTTCTGAATTCGGTGATTTTTAGCTTGATTTCACACTACTTTTCAAGCTCTACAATCCTGTGTTTTCGGATTTTGATTTCAGAACTCGTGGCTAGTTGGTCTCGTTTCACCTAGTTAGCCGCGAAATGTGATTTCTGTACGGAAAAGGTTTTATGAATATCCGTTGACTCCGAGTTCTGAATTCGGTGATTTTTAGCTTGATTTCACACCACTTTTCGAGCTCTACGATCCTGGAGTTTTGGATTTTGATTCCAGAACTCGTGCCCAGTTGGTCTCGTTTCACCTAGTTAGCCGCGAAATATGGTTTCTTTACGTAAACAGTTTTACGAATATCCGTTGACTCCGAGTTCTGAATTCGGTGATTTTTAGCTTGATTTCACACTACTTTTCGAGCTCTACAATCCTGGTATTTCGGATTTTGATTTCATAACTCGTGGCTAGTAGGTCTCGTTTCACCTAGTTAGCCGCGAAATGTGGTTTCTTTACGTAAACAGTTTTATGAATATCCGTTGATTCCGAGTTCTTAATTCATTGATTTTTAGCTTGATTACACACTACTTTTCGACCTCTACGATCCTGGCGTTTCGGATTTTGATTTTAGAACTTGTGGAATGTTGGTCTCGTTTCACCTAGTTAGCCGCGAAATGTGGTTTCTTTACGTAAACGGTTTTATGAATATCCGTTGACTCCGAGTTCTGAATTCGGTGATTTTTAGCTTGATTTCACACTACTTTTCGAGCTCTACAATCTTGTGTTTTCGGATTTTGATTTCAGAACTCGTGGCTAGTTGGTCTTCTTTCACCTAGTTAGCCGCGAAATGTGGTTTCTTTACGTAAACGGTTTTATGAATATCCGTTGACTCCGAGTTCTGAATTCGGTGATTTTTAGCTTGATTTCACACTACTTTTTGAGCTCTACAATCTTGGGTTTTCGGTTTTCGATTTCACAACTCGTGGCTACTAGGTCTCGTTTCATCTAGTTAGCCGCGAAATGTGGTTTCTTTACGTAAACAGTTTTATGAATATCCGTTGACTCCGAGTTCTGAATTCGGTGAATTTTAGCTTGATTTCACACTACTTTTCGAGCTCTACAATCCTGGTGTTTCGGATTTTGATTTCAGAACTCGTGGCTAGTAGGTCTCGTTTCACCTAGTTAGCCGCGAAATGTGGTTTCTTTATGTAAACGGTTTTATGAATATCCGTTGACTCCGAGTTCTGAATTCGGTGATTTTTAGCTTGATTTCACACTAATTTTCGAGCTCTACAATCTTGGCATTTCAGATTTTGATTTCAGAACTCGTGGCTAGTAGGTCTCGATTCACTTATTTAGCCGCGAAATGTGGTTTCTTTACGTAAACGGTTTTATGAATATCCGTTGACTCCGAGTTCTGAATTCGGTGATTTTTTGCTTGATTACACCCTACTTTTCGAGCTCTACAATCCTGGTATCTCGGATTTTGATTACAGAACTCGTGGCTAGTAGGTCTCGTTTCACCTAGTTAGCCGCGAAATGTGGTTTCTTTACGTAAACGGTTTTATGAATATCCGTTGACTCTGAGTTCTGAATTCGGTGATTTTTAGCTTGATTTCACACTATTTTTCAAGCTCTACAATCCTGTGTTTTCGGATTTTGATTTCAGAACTCGTGGCTAGTTGGTCTCGTTTCACCTAGTTAGCCGCGAAATGTGATTTCTGTACGGAAAAGGTTTTATGAATATCCGTTGACTCCGAGTTCTGAATTCGGTGATTTTTAGCTTGATTTCACACCACTTTTCGAGCTCTACGATCCTGGAGTTTTGGATTTTGATTCCAGAACTCGTGCCCAGTTGGTCTCGTTTCACCTAGTTAGCCGCGAAATATGGTTTCTTTACGTAAACAGTTTTACGAATATCCGTTGACTCCGAGTTCTGAATTCGGTGATTTTTAGCTTGATTTCACACTACTTTTCGAGCTCTACAATCCTGGTATTTCGGATTTTGATTTCATAACTCGTGGCTAGTAGGTCTCGTTTCACCTAGTTAGCCGCGAAATGTGGTTTCTTTACGTAAACAGTTTTATGAATATCCGTTGATTCCGAGTTCTTAATTCATTGATTTTTAGCTTGATTACACACTACTTTTCGAGCTCTACGATCCTGGCGTTTCGGATTTTGATTTTAGAACTTGTGGAATGTTGGTCTCGTTTCACCTAGTTAGCCGCGAAATGTGGTTTCTTTACGTAAACGGTTTTATGAATATCCGTTGACTCCGAGTTCTGAATTCGGTGATTTTTAGCTTGATTTCTCACTACTTTTCGAGCTCTACAATCTTGTGTTTTCGGATTTTGATTTCAGAACTCGTGGCTAGTTGGTCTTGTTTCACCTAGTTAGCCGCGAAATGTGGTTTCTTTACGTAAACGGTTTTATGAATATCCGTTGACTCCGAGTTCTGAATTCGGAGATTTTTAGCTTGATTTCACACTACTTTTCGAGCTCTACAATCTTGGTTTTTCGGTTTTCGATTTAAGAACTCGTGGCTACTAGGTCTCGTTTCATCTAGTTAGCCGCGAAATGTGGTTTCTTTACGTAAATAGTTTTATGAATATCCGTTGACTCCGAGTTCTGAATTCGGTGATTTTTAGCTTGATTTCACACTACTTTTCGAGCTCTACAATCCTGGTGTTTCGGATTTTGATTTCTGAACTCGTGGCTAGTAGGTCTTGTTTCACCTAGTTAGCCGCGAAATGTGGTTTCTTTACGTAAACGGTTTTATGAATATCCGTTGACTCCGAGTTCTGAATTCGGTGATTTTTTGCTTGATTTCACACTACTTTTCGAGCTCTACTATCCTCGCGTTTCGGATTTTGATTTCAGAACTCGTGGCTAGTAGGTCTCGTTTCACCTAGTTAGCCGCGAAATGTGGTTTCTTTACGTTAACGGTTTTATGAATATCCGTTGACTCCGAGTTCTGAATTCGGTGATTTTTAGCTTGATTTCTCACTACTTTTCGAGCTCTACAATCTTGTGTTTTCGGATTTTGATTTCAGAACTCGTGGCTAGTTGGTCTTGTTTCACCTAGTTAGCCGCGAAATGTGGTTTCTTTACGTAAACGGTTTTATGAATATCCGTTGACTCCGAGTTCTGAATTCGGAGATTTTTAGCTTGATTTCACACTACTTTTCGAGCTCTACAATCTTGGTTTTTCGGTTTTCGATTTAAGAACTCGTGGCTACTAGGTCTCGTTTCATCTAGTTAGCCGCGAAATGTGGTTTCTTTACGTAAACGGTTTTATGAATATCCGTTGACTCCGAGTTCTGAATTCGGTGATTTTTAGCTTGATTTCACACTACTTTTCGAGCTCTACAATCTTGGCATTTCAGATTTTGATTTCAGAACTCGTGGCTAGTAGGTCTCGATTCACTTATTTAGCCGCGAAATGTGGTTTCTTTACGTAAACGGTTTTATGAATATCCGTTGACTCCGAGTTCTGAATTCGGTGATTTTTTGCTTGATTACACCCTACTTTTCGAGCTCTACAATCCTGGTATCTCGGATTTTGATTACAGAACTCGTGGCTAGTAGGTCTCGTTTCACCTAGTTAGCCGCGAAATGTGGTTTCTTTACGTAAACGGTTTTATGAATATCCGTTGACTCTGAGTTCTGAATTCGGTGATTTTTAGCTTGATTTCACACTACTTTTCGAGCTCTACAATCCTGTGTTTTCGGATTTTGATTTCAGAACTCGTGGCTAGTTGGTCTCGTTTCACCTAGTTAGCCGCGAAATGTGATTTCTGTACGGAAAAGGTTTTATGAATATCCGTTGACTCCGAGTTCTGAATTCGGTGATTTTTAGCTTGATTTCACACCACTTTTCGAGCTCTACGATCCTGGAGTTTTGGATTTTGATTCCAGAACTCGTGCCCAGTTGGTCTCGTTTCACCTAGTTAGCCGCGAAATATGGTTTCTTTACGTAAACAGTTTTACGAATATCCGTTGACTCCGAGTTCTGAATTCGGTGATTTTTAGCTTGATTTCACACTACTTTTCGAGCTCTACAATCTTGGGTTTTCGGTTTTCGATTTCAGAACTCGTGGCTACTAGGTCTCGTTTTATCTAGTTAGACGCGAAATGTGGTTTCTTTACGTAAACAGTTTTATGAATATCCGTTGACTCCGAGTTCTGAATTCGGTGATTTTTAGCTTGATTTCACACTACTTTTCGAGCTCTACAATCCTGGTGTTTCGGATTTCGATTTCAGAACTCGTGGCTAGTAGGTCTCGTTTCACCTAGTTAGCCGCGAAATGTGGTTTCTTTACGTAAACGGTTTTATGAATATCCGTTGACTCCGAGTTCTGAATTCGGTGATTTTTAGCTTGATTTCACACTACTTTTCGAGCTCTACAATCTTGGAATTTCAGATTTTGATTTCAGAACTCGTGGCTAGTAGGTCTCGATTCACTTATTTAGCCGCGAAATGTGGTTTCTTTACGTAAACGGTTTTATGAATATCCGTTGACTCCGAGTTCTGAATTCGGTGATTTTTTGCTTGATTACACCCTACTTTTCGAGCTCTACAATCCTGGTATTTCGGATTTTGATTTCAGAACTCGTGGCTAGTAGGTCTCGTTTCACCTAGTTAGCCGCGAAATGTGGTTTCTTTACGTAAACGGTTTTATGAATATCCGTTGACTCCGAGTTCTGAATTCGGTGATTTTTAGCTTGATTACACCCTACTTTTCGAGCTCTACAATCCTGGTATTTCGGATTTTGATTTCAGAACTCGTGGCTAGTAGGTCTCGTTTCACCAAGTTAGCCGCGAAATGTGGTTTCTTTACGTAAACGGTTTTATGAATATCCGTTGACTCCGAGTTCTGAATTCGGTGATTTTTAGCTTGATTTCACACTACTTTTCGAGCTCTACAATCCTGTGTTTTCGGATTTTGATTTCAGAACTCGTGGCAAGTTGGTCTCGTTTCACCTAGTTAGCCGCGAAATATGGTTTCTGTACGTAAACAGTTTTACGAATATCCGTTGACTCCGAGTTCTGAATTCGGTGATTTTTAGCTTGATTTCACACTACTTTTCGAGCTCTACAATCCTGGTATTTCGGATTTTGATTCTAGAACTCGTGGCTAGTAGGTCTCGTTTCACCTAGTTAGCCGCGAAATGTGGTTTCTTTACGTAAACGGTTTTATGAATATCCGTTGATTCCGAGTTCTTAATTCGTTGATTTTTAGCTTGATTACACACTACTTTTCGAGCTCTACAATCTTGGGTTTTCGGTTTTCGATTTCAGAACTCGTGGCTACTAGGTCTCGTTTCATCTAGTTAGCCGCGAAATGTGGTTTCTTTACGTAAACAGTTTTATGAATATCCGTTGACTCCGAGTTCTGAATTCGGTGATTTTTAGCTTGATTTCACACTACTTTTCGAGCTCTACAATCCTGGTGTTTCGGATTTTGATTTCAGAACTCGTGGCTAGTAGGTCTCGTTTCACCTAGTTAGCCGCGAAATGTGGTTTCTTTACGTAAACGGTTTTATGAATATCCGTTGACTCCGAGTTCTGAATTCGGTGATTTTTAGCTTGATTTCACACTACTTTTCGAGCTCTACAATCTTGGCATTTCAGATTTTGATTTCAGAACTCGTGGCTAGTAGGTCTCGATTCACTTATTTAGCCGCGAAATGTGGTTTCTTTACGTAAACGGTTTTATGAATATCCGTTGACTCCGAGTTCTGAATTCGGTGATTTTTTGCTTGATTACACCCTACTTTTCGAGCTCTACAATCCTGGTATTTCGGATTTTGATTTCAGAACTCGTGGCTAGTAGGTCTCGTTTCACCTAGTTAGCCGCGAAATGTGGTTTCTTTACGTAAACGGTTTTATGAATATCCGTTGACTCTGAGTTCTGAATTCGGCGATTTTTAGCTTGATTTCACACTACTTTTCGAGCTCTACAATCCTGTGTTTTCGGATTTTGATTTCAGAACTCGTGGCTAGTTGGTCTCGTTTCACCAAGTTAGCCGCGAAATGTGGTTTCTGTACGGAAACGGTTTTATGAATATCCGTTGACTCCGAGTTCTGAATTCGGTGATTTTTAGCTTGATTTCACACTACCTTTCGAGCTCTACGATCCTGGAGTTTCGGATTTTGATTCCAGAACTCGTGCCTAGTTTGTCTCGTTTCACCTAGTTAGCCGCGAAATATGGTTTCTTTACGTAAACAGTTTTACGAATATCCGTTGACTCCGAGTTCTGAATTCGGTGATTTTTAGCTTGATTTCACACTACTTTTTGAGCTCTACAATCCTGGTATTTCGGATTTTGATTTCAGAACTCGTGGCTAGTAGGTCTCGTTTCACCTAGTTAGCTGCGAAATGTGGTTTCTTTACGTAAATGGTTTTATGAATATCCGTTGATTCCAAGTTCTTAATTCGTTGATTTTTAGCTTGATTACACACTACTTTTCGAGCTCTACGATCCTGGCATTTCGGATTTTGATTTTAGAACTTGTGGAAAGTTGGTCTCGTTTTACCTTGTTAGCCGCGAAATGTGGTTTCTTTACGTAAACGGTTTTATGAATATCCGTTGACTCCGAGTTCTGAATTCGGTGATTTTTAGCTTGATTTCTCACTACTTTTCGAGCTCTACAATCTTGTGTTTTCGGATTTTGATTTCAGAAGTCGTGGCTAGTTGGTCTTGTTTCACCTAGTTAGCCGCGAAATGTGGTTTCTTTACGTAAACGGTTTTATGAATATCCGTTGACTACGAGTTCTGAATTCGGTGATTTTTAGCTTGATTTCACACTACTTTTTGAGCTCTACAATCTTGGGTTTTCGGTTTTCGATTTCAGAACTCGTGGCTAGTAGGTCTCGTTTCACCTAGTTAGCCGCGAAATGTGGTTTCTTTACGTAAACGGTTTTATGAATATCCGTTGACTCCGAGTTCTGAATTCGGTGATTTTTAGCTTGATTTCACACTACTTTTCGAGCTCTACAATCTTGGCATTTTGGATTTTGATTTCAGAACTCGTGGCTAGTAGGTCTCGATTCACTTATTTAGCCGCGAAATTTGGTTTCTTTACGTAAACGGTTTTATGAATATCCGTTGACTCCGAGTTCTGAATTCGGTGACTTTTTGCTTGATTACACCCTACTTTACGAGCTCTACAATCCTGGTATTTCGGATTTTGATTTCAGAACTCGTGGCTAGTAGGTATCGTTTCACCTAGTTAGCCGCGAAATGTGGTTTCTTTACGTAAACGGTTTTATGAATATCCGTTGACTCCGAGTTCTGAATTCGGTGATTTTTAGCTTGATTTCACACTACTTTTTGAGCTCTACAATCTTGGGTTTTCGGTTTTCGATTTCAGAACTCGTGGCTAGTAGGTCTCGTTTCACCTAGTTAGCCGCGAAATGTGGTTTCTTTACGTAAACGGTTTTATGAATATCCGTTGACTCCGAGTTCTGAATTCGGTGATTTTTAGCTTGATTTCACACTACTTTTCGTGCTCTACAATCCTGGCATTTCGGATTTTGATTTCAGAACTCGTGGCTAGTAGGTCTCGATTCACCTATTTAGCCGCGAAATGTTGTTTCTTTACGTAAACGGTTTTGTGAATATCCGTTGACTCCGAGTTCTGAATTCGGTGATTTTTTGCTTGATTACACACTACTTTTCGAGCTCTACTATCCTCGCGTTTCGGATTTTGATTTCAGAACTCGTGGCTAGTAGGTCTCGTTTCACCTAGTTAGCCGCGAAATGTGGTTTCTTTACGTAAACGGTTTTATGAATATCCGTTGACTCCGAGATCTGAATTCGGTGATTTTTAGCTTGATTTCACACTACTTTTCGAGCTCTACAATCTTGTGTTTTCAGATTTTGATTTCAGAACTCGTGGCTAGTTGGTATTGTTTCACCTAGTTAGCCGCGAAATGTGGTTTCTTTACGTAAACGGTTTTATGAATATCCGTTGACTCCGAGTTCTGAATTCGGTGATTTTTAGCTTGATTTCACACTACTTTTCGAGCTCTACAATCTTGGGTTTTCGGTTTTCGATTTTAGAACTCGTGGCTACTAGGTCTCGTTTCATCTAGTTAGCCGCGAAATGTGGTTTCTTTACGTAAACAGTTTTATGAATATCCGTTGACTTCGAGTTCTGAATTCGGTGATTTTTAGCTTGATTTCACACTACTTTTCGAGCTCTACAATCCTGGTGTTTCGGATTTTGATTTCAGAACTCGTGGCTAGTAGGTCTCGTTTCACCTAGTTAGCCGCGAAATGTGGTTTCTTTACATTAACGGTTTTATGAATATCCGTTTACTCCGAGTTTTGAATTCGGTGATTTTTAGCTTGATTTCACACTACTTTTCGAGCTCTACAATCTTGGCATTTTGGATTTTGATTTCAGAACTCGTGGCTAGTAGGTCTCGATTCACTTATTTAGCCGCGAAATTTGGTTTCTTTACGTAAACGGTTTTATGAATATCCGTTGACTCCGAGTTCTGAATTCGGTGACTTTTTGCTTGATTACACCCTACTTTACGAGCTCTACAATCCTGGTATTTCGGATTTTGATTTCAGAACTCGTGGCTAGTAGGTCTCGTTTCACCTAGTTAGCCGCGAAACGTGGTTTCTTTACGTAAACGGTTTTATGAATATCCGTTGACTCTGAGTTCTGAATTCGGTGATTTTTAGCTTGATTTCACACTACTTTTCGAGCTCTACAATCCTGTGTTTTCGGATTTTGATTTCAGAAATCGTGGCAAGTTGGTCTCGTTTCACCTAGTTAGCCGCGAAATTTGGTTTCTTTACGTAAACGGTTTTATGAATATCCGTTGACTCCGAGTTCTGAATTCGGTGATTTTTAGCTTGATTTCACACTACTTTTCGAGCTCTACGATCCTGGAGTTTCGGATTTTGATTCCAGAACTCGTGCCTAGTTGGTCTCGTTTCACCTAGTTAGCCGCGAAATATGGTTTCTTTACGTAAACAGTTTTACGAATATCCGTTGACTCCGAGTTCTGAATTCGGTGATTTTTAGCTTGATTTCACACTACTTTTCGAGCTCTACAATCTTGGGTTTTCGGTTTTCGATTTCAGAACTCGTGGCTACTAGGTCTCGTTTCATCTAGTTAGCCGCGAAATGTGGTTTCTTTACGTAAACAGTTTTATGAATATCCGTTGACTCCGAGTTCTGAAGTCGGTGATTTTTAGCTTGATTTCACACTACTTTTCGAGCTCTACAATCCTGGTATTTCGGATTTTGATTTCAGAACTCGTGGCTAGTAGGTCTCGTTTCACCTAGTTAGCCGCGAAATGTGGTTTCTTTACGTAAACAGTTTTATGAATATCCATTGACTCCGAGTTCTGAATTCGGTGATTTTTAGCTTGATTTCACACTACTTTTCGAGCTCTACAATCTTGGTGTTTCGGATTTTGATTTCAGAACTCGTGGCTAGTAGGTCTTGTTTCACCTAGTTAGCCGCGAAATGTGGTTTCTTTACGTAAACGGTTTTATGAATATCCGTTGACTCCGAGTTCTGAATTCGGTGATTTTTAGCTTGATTTCACACTACTTTTTCAGCTCTACAATCTTGGGTTTTCGGTTTTCGATTTCAGAACTCGTGGCTACTACGTCTCGTTTCACCTAGTTAGTCGCGAAATGTGGTTTCTTTACGTAAACGGTTTTATGAATATCCGTTGACTCCGAGTTCTGAATTCGGTGATTTTTAGCTTGATTTCACACTACTTTTCGAGCTCTACAATCCTGGCATTTCGGATTTTGATTTCAGAACTCGTGGCTAGTAGGTCTCGATTCACCTATTTAGCCGCGAAATGTTGTTTCTTTACGTAAACGGTTTTGTGAATATCCGTTGACTCCGAGTTCTGAATTCGGTGATTTTTTGCTTGATTACACACTACTTTTCGAGCTCTACTATCCTCGCGTTTCGGATTTTGATTTCAGAACTCGTGGCTAGTAGGTCTCGTTTCACCTAGTTAGCCGCGAAATGTGGTTTCTTTACGTAAACGGTTTTATGAATATCCGTTGACTCCGAGTTCTGAATTCGGTGATTTTTAGCTTGATTTCACACTACTTTTTGAGCTCTACAATCCTGGCATTTCGGATTTTGATTTCAGAACTCGTGGCTAGTAGGTCTCGATTCACCTATTTAGCCGCGAAATGTTGTTTCTTTACGTAAACGGTTTTGTGAATATCCGTTGACTCCGAGTTCTGAATTCGGTGATTTTTTGCTTGATTACACACTACTTTTCGAGCTCTACTATCCTCGCGTTTCGGATTTTGATTTCAGAACTCGTGGTTAGTAGGTCTCGTTTCACCTAGTTAGCCGCGAAATGTGGTTTCTTTACGTAAACGGTTTTATGAATATCCGTTGACTCCGAGTTCTGAATTCGGTGATTTTTAGCTTGATTTCACACTACTTTTCGAGCTCTACAATCTTGTGTTTTCGGATTTTGATTTCAGAACTCGTGGCTAGTTGGTATTGTTTCACCTAGTTAGCCGCGAAATGTGGTTTCTTTACGTAAACGGTTTTATGAATATCCGTTGACTCCGAGTTCTGAATTCGGTGATTTTTAGCTTGATTTCACACTACTTTTCGAGCTCTACAATCTTGGGTTTTCGGTTTTCGATTTCAGAACTCGTGGCTACTAGGTCTCGTTTCATCTAGTTAGCCGTGAAATGTGGTTTCTTTACGTAAACAGTTTTATGAATATCCGTTGACTCCGAGTTCTGAATTCGGTGATTTTTAGCTTGATTTCACACTACTTTTCGAGCTCTACAATCCTGGTGTTTCGGATTTTGATTTCAGAACTCGTGGCTAGTAGGTCTCGTTTCACCTAGTTAGCCGCGAAATGTGGTTTCTTTACGTAAACAGTTTTATGAATATCCGTTGACTCCGAGTTCTGAATTCGGTGATTTTTAGCTTGATTTCACACTACTTTTCGAGCTCTACAATCCTGGTGTTTCGGATTTTGATTTCAGAACTCGTGGCTAGTAGGTCTTGTTTCACCTAGTTAGCCGCGAAATGTGGTTTCTTTACGTAAACGGTTTTATGAATATCCGTTGACTCCGAGTTCTGAATTCGGTGATTTTTAGCTTGATTTCACACTACTTTTTGAGCTCTACAATCTTGGGTTTTCGGTTTTCGATTTCAGAACTCGTGGCTACTACGTCTCGTTTCACCTAGTTAGCCGCGAAATGTGGTTTCTTTACGTAAACGGTTTTATGAATATCCGTTGACTCCGAGTTCTGAATTCGGTGATTTTTAGCTTGATTTCACACTACTTTTCGAGCTCTACAATCCTGGCATTTCGGATTTTGATTTCAGAACTCGTGGCTAGTAGGTCTCGATTCACCTATTTAGCCGCGAAATGTTGTTTCTTTACGTAAACGGTTTTGTGAATATCCGTTGACTCCGAGTTCTGAATTCGGTGATTTTTTGCTTGATTACACACTACTTTTCGAGCTCTACTATCCTCGCGTTTCGGATTTTGATTTCAGAACTCGTGGCTAGTAGGTCTCGTTTCACCTAGTTAGCCGCGAAATGTGGTTTCTTTACGTAAACGGTTTTATGAATATCCGTTGACTCCGAGTTCTGAATTCGGTGATTTTTAGCTTGATTTCACACTACTTTTTGAGCTCTACAATCCTGGCATTTCGGATTTTGATTTCAGAACTCGTGGCTAGTAGGTCTCGATTCACCTATTTAGCCGCGAAATGTTGTTTCTTTACGTAAACGATTTTGTGAATATCCGTTGACTCCGAGTTCTGAATTCGGTGATTTTTTGCTTGATTACACACTACTTTTCGAGCTCTACTATCCTCGCGTTTCGGATTTTGATTTCAGAACTCGTGGTTAGTAGGTCTCGTTTCACCTAGTTAGCCGCGAAATGTGGTTTCTTTACGTAAACGGTTTTATGAATATCCGTTGACTCCGAGTTCTGAATTCGGTGATTTTTAGCTTGATTTCACACTACTTTTCGAGCTCTACAATCTTGTGTTTTCGGATTTTGATTTCAGAACTCGTGGCTAGTTGGTATTGTTTCACCTAGTTAGCCGCGAAATGTGGTTTGTTTACCTAAACGGTTTTATGAATATCCGTTGACTCCGAGTTCTGAATTCGGTGATTTTTAGCTTGATTTCACACTACTTTTCGAGCTCTACAATCTTGGGTTTTCGGTTTTCGATTTCAGAACTCGTGGCTACTAGGTCTCGTTTCATCTAGTTAGCCGCGAAATGTGGTTTCTTTACGTAAACAGTTTTATGAATATCCGTTGACTCCGAGTTCTGAATTCGGTGATTTTTAGCTTGATTTCACACTACTTTTCGAGCTCTACAATCCTGGTGTTTCGGATTTTGATTTCAGAACTCGTGGCTAGTAGGTCTCGTTTCACTTAGTTAGCCGCGAAATGTGGTTTCTTTACGTTAACGGTTTTATGAATATCCGTTGACTCCGAGTTTTGAATTCGGTGATTTTTAGCTTGATTTCACACTACTTTTCGAGCTCTACAATCTTGGCATTTTGGATTTTGATTTCAGAACTCGTGGCTAGTAGGTCTCGATTCACTTATTTAGCCGCGAAATGTGGTTTCTTTACGTAAACGGTTTTATGAATATCCGTTGACTCTGAGTTCTGAATTCGGTGATTTTTAGCTTGATTTCACACTACTTTTCGAGCTCTACAATCCTGTGTTTTCGGATTTTGATTTCAGAACTCGTGGCAAGTTGGTCTCGTTTCACCTAGTTAGCCGCGAAATTTGGTTTCTTTACGTAAACGGTTTTATGAATATCCGTTGACTCCGAGTTCTGAATTCGGTGATTTTTAGCTTGATTTCACACTACTTTTCGAGCTCTACGATCCTGGAGTTTCGGATTTTGATTCCAGAACTCGTGCCTAGTTGGTCTCGTTTCACCTAGTTAGCCGCGAAATATGGTTTCTTTACGTAAACAGTTTTACGAATATCCGTTGACTCCGAGTTCTGAATTCGGTGATTTTTAGCTTGATTTCACACTACTTTTCGAGCTCTACAATCTTGGGTTTTCGGTTTTCGATTTCAGAACTCGTGGCTACTAGGTCTCGTTTCATCTAGTTAGCAGCGAAATGTGGTTTCTTTACGTAAACAGTTTTATGAATATCCGTTGACTCCGAGTTCTGAATTCGGTGATTTTTAGCTTGATTTCACACTACTTTTCGAGCTCTACAATCCTGGTCTTTCGGATTTTGATTTCAGAACTCGTGGCTAGTAGGTCTCGTTTCACCTAGTTAGCCGCGAAATGTGGTTTCTTTACGTAAACGGTTTTATGAATATCCGTTGACTCCGAGTTCTGAATTCGGTGATTTTTAGCTTGATTTCACACTACTTTTCGAGCTTTACAATCTTGTCATTTCAGATTTTGATTTCAGAACTCGTGGCTAGTAGGTCTCGATTCACTTATTTAGCCGCGAAATGTGGTTTCTTTACGTAAACGGTTTTATGAATCTCCGTTGACTCCGAGTTCTGAATTCGGTGATTTTTAGCTTGATTTCACACTACTTTTCGAGCTCTACAATCCTGGTCTTTCGGATTTTGATTTCAGAACTCGTGGCTAGTAGGTCTCGTTTCACCTAGTTAGCCGCGAAATGTGGTTTCTTTACGTAAACGGTTTTATGAATATCCGTTGACTCCGAGTTCTGAATTCGGTGATTTTTAGCTTGATTTCACACTACTTTTCGAGCTCTACAATCTTGTCATTTCAGATTTTGATTTCAGAACTCGTGGCTAGTAGGTCTCGATTCACTTATTTAGCCGCCAAATGTGGTTTCTTTACGTAAACGGTTTTATGAATCTCCGTTGACTCCGAGTTCTGAATTCGGTGATTTTTAGCTTGATTTCACACTACTTTTCGAGCTCTACAATCCTGGTCTTTCGGATTTTGATTTCAGAACTCGTGGCTAGTAGGTCTCGTTTCACCTAGTTAGCCGCGAAATGTGGTTTCTTTACGTAAACGGTTTTATGAATATCCGTTGACTCCGAGTTCTGAATTCGTTGATTTTTAGCTTGATTTCACACTACTTTTCGAGCTCTACAATCTTGTCATTTCAGATTTTGATTTCAGAACTCGTGGCTAGTAGGTCTCGATTCACTTATTTAGCCGCGAAATGTGGTTTCTTTACGTAAACGGTTTTATGAATATCCGTTGACTCTGAGTTCCGAATTCGGTGATTTTTAGCTTGATTTCACACTACTTTTCGAGCTCTACAATCCTGTGTTTTCGGATTTTGATTTCAGAACTCGTGGCTAGTTGGTCTCGTTTCACCAAGTTAGCCGCGAAATGTGGTTTCTGTACGGAAACGGTTTTATGAATATCCGTTGACTCCGAGTTCTGAATTCGGTGATTTTTAGCTTGATTTCACACTACCTTTCGAGCTCTACGATCCTGGAGTTTCGGATTTTGATTCCAGAACTCGTGCCTAGTTTGTCTCGTTTCACATAGTTAGCCGCGAAATATGGTTTCTTTACGTAAACAGTTTTACGAATATCCGTTGACTCCGAGTTCTGAATTCGGTGATTTTTAGCTTGATTTCACACTACTTTTCGAGCTCTACAATCTTGGGTTTTCGGTTTTTGATTTCAGAACTCGTGGCTACTAGGTCTCGTTTCATCTAGTTAGCCGCGAAATGTGGTTTCTTTACGTAAACAGTTTTATGAATATCCGTTGACTCCGAGTTCTGAATTCGTTGATTTTTAGCTTGATTTCACACTACTTTTCGAGCTCTACAATCCTGGTGTTTCGGATTTTGATTTCAGAACTCGTGGCTAGTAGGTCTCGTTTCACCTAGTTAGCCATTAAATGTGGTTTCTTTACGTAAACAGTTTTATGAATATCCGTTGACTCCGAGTTCTGAATTCGGTGATTTTTAGCTTGATTTCACACTACTTTTCGAGCTCTACAATCCTGGTGTTTCGGATTTTGATTTCAGAACTCGTGGCTAGTAGGTCTTGTTTCACCTAGTTAGCCGCGAAATGTGGTTTCTTTACGTAAACGGTTTTATGAATATCCGTTGACTCCGAGTTCTGAATTCGTTGATTTTTAGCTTGATTTCACACTACTTTTCGAGCTCTACAATCTTGTCATTTCAGATTTTGATTTCAGAACTCGTGGCTAGTAGGTCTCGATTCACTTATTTAGCCGCGAAATGTGGTTTCTTTACGTAAACGGTTTTATGAATATCCGTTGACTCTGAGTTCCGAATTCGGTGATTTTTAGCTTGATTTCACACTACTTTTCGAGCTCTACAATCCTGTGTTTTCGGATTTTGATTTCAGAACTCGTGGCTAGTTGGTCTCGTTTCACCAAGTTAGCCGCGAAATGTGGTTTCTGTACGGAAACGGTTTTATGAATATCCGTTGACTCCGAGTTCTGAATTCGGTGATTTTTAGCTTGATTTCACACTACCTTTCGAGCTCTACGATCCTGGAGTTTCGGATTTTGATTCCAGAACTCGTGCCTAGTTTGTCTCGTTTCACATAGTTAGCCGCGAAATATGGTTTCTTTACGTAAACAGTTTTACGAATATCCGTTGACTCCGAGTTCTGAATTCGGTGATTTTTAGCTTGATTTCACACTACTTTTCGAGCTCTACAATCTTGGGTTTTCGGTTTTTGATTTCAGAACTCGTGGCTACTAGGTCTCGTTTCATCTAGTTAGCCGCGAAATGTGGTTTCTTTACGTAAACAGTTTTATGAATATCCGTTGACTCCGAGTTCTGAATTCGTTGATTTTTAGCTTGATTTCACACTACTTTTCGAGCTCTACAATCCTGGTGTTTCGGATTTTGATTTCAGAACTCGTGGCTAGTAGGTCTCGTTTCACCTAGTTAGCCATTAAATGTGGTTTCTTTACGTAAACAGTTTTATGAATATCCGTTGACTCCGAGTTCTGAATTCGGTGATTTTTAGCTTGATTTCACACTACTTTTCGAGCTCTACAATCCTGGTGTTTCGGATTTTGATTTCAGAACTCGTGGCTAGTAGGTCTTGTTTCACCTAGTTAGCCGCGAAATGTGGTTTCTTTACGTAAACGGTTTTATGAATATCCGTTGACTCCGAGTTCTGAATTCGGTGATTTTTAGCTTGATTTCACACTACTTTTTGAGCTCCACAATCTTGGGTTTTCGGTTTTCGATTTCAGAACTCGTGGCTAGTAGGTCTCGTTTCACCTAGTTAGCCGCGAATTGTGGTTTCTTTACGTAAACGGTTTTATGAATATCCGTTGACTCCGAGTTCTGAATTCGGTGATTTTTAGCTTGATTTCACACTACTTTTCGAGCTCTACAATCTTGGGTTTTCGGTTTTTGATTTCAGAACTCGTGGCTACTAGGTCTCATTTCATCTAGTTAGCCGCGAAATGTGGTTTCTTTACGTAAACAGTTTTATGAATATCCGTTGACTCCGAGTTCTGAATTCGGTGATTTTTAGCTTGATTTCACACTACTTTTCGAGCTCTACAATCCTGGTGTTTCGGATTTTGATTTCAGAACTCGTGGCTAGTAGGTCTCGTTTCACCTAGTTAGCCATTAAATGTCGTTTCTTTACGTAAACAGTTTTATGAATATCCGTTGACTCCGAGTTCTGAATTCGGTGATTTTTAGCTTGATTTCACACTACTTTTCGAGCTCTACAATCCTGGTGTTTCGGATTTTGATTTCAGAACTCGTGGCTAGTAGGTCTTGTTTCACCTAGTTAGCCGCGAAATGTGGTTTCTTTACGTAAACGGTTTTATGAATATCCGTTGACTCCGAGTTCTGAATTCGGTGATTTTTAGCTTGATTTCACACTACTTTTTGAGCTCTACAATCTTGGGTTTTCGGTTTTCGATTTCAGAACTCGTGGCTAGTAGGTCTCGTTTCACCTAGTTAGCCGCGAAATGTGGTTTCTTTACGTAAACGGTTTTATGAATATCCGTTGACTCCGAGTTCTGAATTCGGTGATTTTTAGCTTGATTTCACACTACTTTTCGAGCTCTACAATCCTGGCATTTCGGATTTTGATTTCAGAACTCGTGGCTAGTAGGTCTCGATTCACCTATTTAGCCGCGAAATGTTGTTTCTTTACGTAAACGGTTTTGTGAATATCCGTTGACTCCGAGTTCTGAATTCGGTGATTTTTTGCTTGATTACACACTACTTTTCGAGCTCTACTATCCTCGCGTTTCGGATTTTGATTTCAGAACTCGTGGCTAGTAGGTCTCGTTTCACCTAGTTAGCCGCGAAATGTGGTTTCTTTACGTAAACGGTTTTATGAATATCCGTTGACTCCGAGTTCTGAATTCGGTGATTTTTAGCTTGATTTCACACTACTTTTCGAGCTCTACAATCTTGGCATTTCAGATTTTGATTTCAGAACTCGTGGCTAGTAGGTCTCGATTCACTTATTTAGCCGCGAAATGTGGTTTCTTAACGTAAACGGTTTTATGAATATCCGTTGACTCCGAGTTCTGAATTCGGTGATTTTTTGCTTGATTACACCCTACTTTTCGAGATCTACAATCCTGGTATTTCGGATTTTGATTTCAGAACTCGTGGCTAGTAGGTCTCGTTTCACCTAGTTAGCCGCGAAATGTGGTTTCTTTACGTAAACGGTTTTATGAATATCCGTTGACTCTGAGTTCTGAATTCGGTGATTTTTAGCTTGATTTCACAATACTTTTCGAGCTCTACAATCTTGTGTTTTCGGATTTTGATTTCAGAACTCGTGGCTAGTTGGTAATGTTTCACCTAGTTAGCCGCGAAATGTGGTTTCTTTACGTAAACGGTTTTATGAATATCCGTTGACTCCGAGTTCTGAATTCGGTGATTTTTAGCTTGATTTCACACTACTTTTCGAGCTCTACAATCTTGGGTTTTCGGTTTTCGATTTCAGAACTCGTGGCTACTAGGTCTCGTTTCATCTAGTTAGCCGCGAAATGTGGTTTCTTTACGTAAACAGTTTTATGAATATCCGTTGACTCCGAGTTCTGAATTCGGTGATTTTTAGCTTGATTTCACACTACTTTTCGAGCTCTACAATCCTGTTGTTTCGGATTTTGATTTCAGAACTCGTGGCTAGTAGGTCTCGTTTCACCTAGTTAGCCGCGAAATGTGGTTTCTTTACGTTAACGGTTTTATGAATATCCGTTGACTCCGAGTTTTGAATTCGGTGATTTTTAGCTTGATTTCACACTACTTTTCAAGCTCTACAATCTTGGCATTTTGGATTTTGATTTCGGAACTCGTGCCTAGTAGGTCTCGATTCACTTATTTAGCCGCGAAATTTGGTTTCTTTACGTAAACGGTTTTATGAATATCCGTTGACTCCGAGTTCTGAATTCGGTGACTTTTTGCTTGATTACACCCTACTTTACGAGCTCTACAATCCTGGTATTTCGGATTTTGATTTCAGAACTCGTGGCTAGTAGGTCTCGTTTCACCTAGTTAGCCGCGAAATGTGGTTTCTTTACGTAAACGGTTTTATGAATATACGTTGACTCTGAGTTCTGAATTCGGTGATTTTTAGCTTGATTTCACACTACTTTTGGAGCTCTACAATCCTGCGTTTTCGGATTTTGATTTCAGAACTCGTGGCAAGTTGGTCTCGTTTCACCTAGTTAGCCGCGAAATTTGGTTTCTTTATGTAAACGGTTTTATGAATATCCGTTGACTCCGAGTTCTGAATTCGGTGATTTTTAGCTTGATTTCACACTACTTTTCGAGCTCTACGATCCTGGATTTTCGGATTTTGATTCCAGAACTCGTGCCTAGTTGGTCTCGTTTCACCAAGTTAGCCGCGAAATATGGTTTCTTTACGTAAACAGTTTTACGAATATTCGTTGACTCCGAGTTCTGAATTCGGTGATTTTTAGCTTGATTTCACACTACTTTTCGAGCTCTACAATCTTGGGTTTTCGGTTTTCGATTTCAGAACTCGTGGCTACTAGGTCTCGTTTCATCTAGTTAGCCGCGAAATGTGGTTTCTTTACGTAAACAGTTTTATGAATATCCGTTGACTCCGAGTTCTGAATTCGGTGATTTTTAGCTTGATTTCACACTACTTTTCGAGCTCTACAATCCTGGTCTTTCGGATTTTGATTTCAGAACTCGTGGCTAGTAGGTCTCGTTTCACCTAGTTAGCCGCGAAATGTGGTTTCTTTACGTAAACGGTTTTATGAATATCCGTTGACTCCGAGTTCTGAATTCGGTGATTTTTAGCTTGATTTCACACTACTTTTCGAGCTCTACAATCTTGGCATTTCAGATTTTGATTTCAGAACTCGTGGCTAGTAGGTCTCGATTCACTTATTTAGCCGCGAAATGTGGTTTCTTAACGTAAACGGTTTTATGAATATCCGTTGACTCCGAGTTCTGAATTCGGTGATTTTTTGCTTGATTACACCCTACTTTTCGAGATCTACAATCCTGGTATTTCGGATTTTGATTTCAGAACTCGTGGCTAGTAGGTCTCGTTTCACCTAGTTAGCCGCGAAATGTGGTTTCTTTACGTAAACGGTTTTATGAATATCCGTTGACTCTGAGTTCTGAATTCGGTGATTTTTAGCTTGATTTCACAATACTTTTCGAGCTCTACAATCTTGTGTTTTCGGATTTTGATTTCAGAACTCGTGGCTAGTTGGTAATGTTTCACCTAGTTAGCCGCGAAATGTGGTTTCTTTACGTAAACGGTTTTATGAATATCCGTTGACTCCGAGTTCTGAATTCGGTGATTTTTAGCTTGATTTCACACTACTTTTCGAGCTCTACAATCTTGGGTTTTCGGTTTTCGATTTCAGAACTCGTGGCTACTAGGTCTCGTTTCATCTAGTTAGCCGCGAAATGTGGTTTCTTTACGTAAACAGTTTTATGAATATCCGTTGACTCCGAGTTCTGAATTCGGTGATTTTTAGCTTGATTTCACACTACTTTTCGAGCTCTACAATCCTGGTGTTTCGGATTTTGATTTCAGAACTCGTGGCTAGTAGGTCTCGTTTCACCTAGTTAGCCGCGAAATGTGGTTTCTTTACGTAAACGGTTTTATGAATATCCGTTGACTCGGAGTTCTGAATTCGGTGATTTTTAGCTTGATTTCACAATACTTTTCGAGCTCTACAATCTTGTGTTTTCGGATTTTGATTTCAGAACTCGTGGCTAGTTGGTAATGTTTCACCTAGTTAGCCGCGAAATGTGGTTTCTTTACGTAAACGGTTTTATGAATATCCGTTGACTCCGAGTTCTGAATTCGGTGATTTTTAGCTTGATTTCACACTACTTTTCGAGCTCTACAATCCTGGCATTTCGGATTTTGATTTCAGAACTCGTGGCTAGTAGGTCTCGATTCACCTATTTAGCCGCGAAATGTTGTTTCTTTACGTAAACGGTTTTGTGAATATCCGTTGACTCCGAGTTCTGAATTCGGTGATTTTTTGCTTGATTACACACTACTTTTCGAGCTCTACTATCCTCGCGTTTCGGATTTTGATTTCAGAACTCGTGGCTAGTAGGTCTCGTTTCACCTAGTTAGCCGCGAAATGTGGTTTCTTTACGTAAACGGTTTTATGAATATCCGTTGACTCCGAGTTCTGAATTCGGTGATTTTTAGCTTGATTTCACACTACTTTTCGAGCTCTACAATCTTGGCATTTCAGATTTTGATTTCAGAACTCGTGGCTAGTAGGTCTCGATTCACTTATTTAGCCGCGAAATGTGGTTTCTTAACGTAAACGGTTTTATGAATATCCGTTGACTCCGAGTTCTGAATTCGGTGATTTTTTGCTTGATTACACCCTACTTTTCGAGATCTACAATCCTGGTATTTCGGATTTTGATTTCAGAACTCGTGGCTAGTAGGTCTCGTTTCACCTAGTTAGCCGCGAAATGTGGTTTCTTTACGTAAACGGTTTTATGAATATCCGTTGACTCTGAGTTCTGAATTCGGTGATTTTTAGCTTGATTTCACAATACTTTTCGAGCTCTACAATCTTGTGTTTTCGGATTTTGATTTCAGAACTCGTGGCTAGTTGGTAATGTTTCACCTAGTTAGCCGCGAAATGTGGTTTCTTTACGTAAACGGTTTTATGAATATCCGTTGACTCCGAGTTCTGAATTCGGTGATTTTTAGCTTGATTTCACACTACTTTTCGAGCTCTACAATCTTGGGTTTTCGGTTTTCGATTTCAGAACTCGTGGCTACTAGGTCTCGTTTCATCTAGTTAGCCGCGAAATGTGGTTTCTTTACGTAAACAGTTTTATGAATATCCGTTGACTCCGAGTTCTGAATTCGGTGATTTTTAGCTTGATTTCACACTACTTTTCGAGCTCTACAATCCTGTTGTTTCGGATTTTGATTTCAGAACTCGTGGCTAGTAGGTCTCGTTTCACCTAGTTAGCCGCGAAATGTGGTTTCTTTACGTTAACGGTTTTATGAATATCCGTTGACTCCGAGTTTTGAATTCGGTGATTTTTAGCTTGATTTCACACTACTTTTCGAGCTCTACAATCTTGGCATTTTGGATTTTGATTTCGGAACTCGTGCCTAGTAGGTCTCGATTCACTTATTTAGCCGCGAAATTTTGTTTCTTTACGTAAACGGTTTTATGAATATCCGTTGACTCCGAGTTCTGAATTCGGTGACTTTTTGCTTGATTACACCCTACTTTACGAGCTCTACAATCCTGGTATTTCGGATTTTGATTTCAGAACTCGTGGCTAGTAGGTCTCGTTTCACCTAGTTAGCCGCGAAATGTGGTTTCTTTACGTAAACGGTTTTATGAATATACGTTGACTCTGAGTTCTGAATTCGGTGATTTTTAGCTTGATTTCACACTACTTTTGGAGCTCTACAATCCTGCGTTTTCGGATTTTGATTTCAGAACTCGTGGCAAGTTGGTCTCGTTTCACCTAGTTAGCCGCGAAATTTGGTTTCTTTATGTAAACGGTTTTATGAATATCCGTTGACTCCGAGTTCTGAATTCGGTGATTTTTAGCTTGATTTCACACTACTTTTCGAGCTCTACGATCCTGGATTTTCGGATTTTGATTCCAGAACTCGTGCCTAGTTGGTCTCGTTTCACCAAGTTAGCCGCGAAATATGGTTTCTTTACGTAAACAGTTTTACGAATATTCGTTGACTCCGAGTTCTGAATTCGGTGATTTTTAGCTTGATTTCACACTACTTTTCGAGCTCTACAATCTTGGGTTTTCGGTTTTCGATTTCAGAACTCGTGGCTACTAGGTCTCGTTTCATCTAGTTAGCCGCGAAATGTGGTTTCTTTACGTAAACAGTTTTATGAATATCCGTTGACTCCGAGTTCTGAATTCGGTGATTTTTAGCTTGATTTCACACTACTTTTCGAGCTCTACAATCCTGGTCTTTCGGATTTTGATTTCAGAACTCGTGGCTAGTAGGTCTCGTTTCACCTAGTTAGCCGCGAAATGTGGTTTCTTTACGTAAACGGTTTTATGAATATCCGTTGACTCCGAGTTCTGAATTCGGTGATTTTTAGCTTGATTTCACACTACTTTTCGAGCTCTACAATCTTGGCATTTCAGATTTTGATTTCAGAACTCGTGGCTAGTAGGTCTCGATTCACTTATTTAGCCGCGAAATGTGGTTTCTTAACGTAAACGGTTTTATGAATATCCGTTGACTCCGAGTTCTGAATTCGGTGATTTTTTGCTTGATTACACCCTACTTTTCGAAATCTACAATCCTGGTATTTCGGATTTTGATTTCAGAACTCGTGGCTAGTAGGTCTCGTTTCACCTAGTTAGCCGCGAAATGTGGTTTCTTTACGTAAACGGTTTTATGAATATCCGTTGACTCTGAGTTCTGAATTCGGTGATTTTTAGCTTGATTTCACACTACTTTTCGAGCTCTACAATCCTGTGTTTTCGGATTTTGATTTCAGAACTCGTGGCTAGTTGGTCTCGTTTCACCAAGTTAGCCGCGAAATGTGGTTTCTGTACGGAAACGGTTTTATGAATATCCGTTGACTCCGAGTTCTGAATTCGGTGATTTTTAGCTTGATTTCACACTACCTTTCGAGCTCTACGATCCTGGAGTTTCGGATTTTGATTCCAGAACTCGTGCCTAGTTTGTCTCGTTTCACATAGTTAGCCGCGAAATATGGTTTCTTTACGTAAACTGTTTTACGAATATCCGTTGACTCCGAGTTCTGAATTCGGTGATTTTTAGCTTAATTTCACACTACTTTTCGAGCTCTACAATCTTGGGTTTTCGGTTTTCGATTTCAGAACTCGTGGCTACTAGGTCTGGTTTCATCTAGTTAGCCGCGAAATGTGGTTTCTTTACGTAAACAGTTTTATGAATATCCGTTGACTCCGAGTTCTGAATTCGGTGATTTTTAGTTTGATTTCTCACTACTTTTCGAGCTCTACAATCTTGTGTTTTCGGATTTTGATTTCAGAACTCGTGGCTAGTTGGTATAGTTTCACCTAGTTAGCCGCGAAATGTGGTTTCTTTACGTAAACGGTTTGATGAATATCCGTTGACTCTGAGTTTTGAATTCGGTGATTTTTAGCTTGATTTCACACTACTTTTCGAGCTCTACAATCCTGTGTTTTCGGACTTTGATTTCAGAACTCGTGGCAAGTTGGTCTCGTTTCACCTAGTTAGCCGCGAAATTTGGTTTCTTTACGTAAACGGTTTTATGAATATCCGTTGACTCCGAGTTCTGAATTCGGTGATTTTTAGCTTGATTTCACCCTACTTTTCGAGCTCTACGATCCTGGAGTTTCGGATTTTGATTCTAGAACTCGTGCCTAGTTGGTCTCGTTTCACCTAGTTAGCCGCGAAATATGGTTTCTTTACGTAAACAGTTTTACGAATATCCGTTGACTCCGAGTTCTGAATTCGGTGATTTTTAGCTTGATTTCTCACTACTTTTCGAGCTCTACAATCTTGGGTTTTCGGATTTTGATTTCAGAACTCGTGGCTAGTTGGTATTGTTTCACCTAGTTAGCCGCGAAATGTGGTTTCTTTACGTAAACGGTTTTATGAATATCCGTTGACTCTGAGTTTTGAATTCGGTGATTTTTAGCTTGATTTCACACTACTTTTCGAGCTCTACAATCCTGTGTTTTCGGATTTTGATTTCAGAACTCGTGGCAAGTTGGTCTCGTTTCACCTAGTTAGCCGCGAAATTTGGTTTCTTTACGTAAACGGTTTTATGAATATCCGTTGACTCCGAGTTCTGAATTCGGTGATTTTTAGCTTGATTTCACCCTACTTTTCGAGCTCTACGATCCTGGAGTTTCGGATTTTGATTCCAGAACTCGTGCCTAGTTGGTCTCGTTTCACCTAGTTAGCCGCGAAATATGGTTTCTTTACGTAAACAGTTTTACGAATATCCGTTGACTCCGAGTTCTGAATTCGGTGATTTTTAGCTTGATTTCTCACTACTTTTCGAGCTCTACAATCTTGGGTTTTCGGATTTTGATTTCAGAACTCGTGGCTAGTTGGTATTGTTTCACCTAGTTAGCCGCGAAATGTGGTTTCTTTACGTAAACGGTTTTATGAATATCCGTTGACTCCGAGTTCTGAATTCGGTGATTTTTAGCTTGATTTCACACTAATTTTCGAGCTCTACAATCTTGGGTTTTCGGTTTTTGATTTCAGAACTCGTGGCTAGTTGGTATTGTTTCACCTAGTTAGCCGCGAAATGTGGTTTCTTTACGTAAACGGTTTTATGAATATCCGTTGACTCCGAGTTCTGAATTCGGTGACTTTTTGCTTGATTACACCCTACTTTACGAGCTCTACAATCCTGGTATTTCGGATTTTGATTTCAGAACTCGTGGCTAGTAGGTCTCGTTTCACCTAGTTAGCCGCGAAATGTGGTTTCTTTACGTAAACGGTTTTATGAATATACGTTGACTCTGAGTTCTGAATTCGGTGATTTTTAGCTTGATTTCACACTACTTTTGGAGCTCTACAATCCTGCGTTTTCGGATTTTGATTTCAGAACTCGTGGCAAGTTGGTCTCGTTTCACCTAGTTAGCCGCGAAATTTGGTTTCTTTATGTAAACGGTTTTATGAATATCCGTTGACTCCGAGTTCTGAATTCGGTGATTTTTAGCTTGATTTCACACTACTTTTCGAGCTCTACGATCCTGGATTTTCGGATTTTGATTCCAGAACTCGTGCCTAGTTGGTCTCGTTTCACCAAGTTAGCCGCGAAATATGGTTTCTTTACGTAAACAGTTTTACGAATATTCGTTGACTCCGAGTTCTGAATTCGGTGATTTTTAGCTTGATTTCACACTACTTTTCGAGCTCTACAATCTTGGGTTTTCGGTTTTCGATTTCAGAACTCGTGGCTACTAGGTCTCGTTTCACCTAGTTAGCCGCGAAATGTGGTTTCTTTACGTAAACGGTTTTATGAATATCCGTTGACTCCGAGTTCTGAATTCGGTGATTTTTAGCTTGATTTCACACTACTTTTCGAGCTCTACAATCTTGGCATTTCAGATTTTGATTTCAGAACTCGTGGCTAGTAGGTCTCGATTCACTTATTTAGCCGCGAAATGTGGTTTCTTTACGTAAACGGTTTTATGAATATCCGTTGACTCCGAGTTCTGAATTCGGTGATTTTTAGCTTGATTTCACACTACTTTTCGAGCTCTACAATCTTGGCATTTCCGATTTTGATTTCAGAACTCGTGGCTAGTAGGTCTCGATTCACTTATTTAGCCGCGAAATGTGGTTTCTTTACGTAAACGGTTTTATGAATATCCGTTGACTCCGAGTTCTGAATTCGGTGATTTTTAGCTTGATTTCACACTACTTTTCGAGCTCTACAATCTTGGCATTTCAGATTTTGATTTCAGAACTCGTGGCTAGTAGGTCTCGATTCACTTATTTAGCCGCGAAATGTGGTTTCTTAACGTAAACGGTTTTATGAATATCCGTTGACTCCGAGTTCTGAATTCGGTGATTTTTTGCTTGATTACACCCTACTTTTCGAGATCTACAATCCTGGTATTTCGGATTTTGATTTCAGAACTCGTGGCTAGTAGGTCTCGTTTCACCTAGTTAGCCGCGAAATGTGGTTTCTTTACGTAAACAGTTTTATGAATATCCGTTGACTCCGAGTTCTGAATTCGGTGATTTTTAGTTTGATTTCTCACTACTTTTCGAGCTCTACAATCTTGTGTTTTCGGATTTTGATTTCAGAACTCGTGGCTAGTTGGTATAGTTTCACCTAGTTAGCCGCGAAATGTGGTTTCTTTACGTAAACGGTTTGATGAATATCCGTTGACTCTGAGTTTTGAATTCGGTGATTTTTAGCTTGATTTCACACTACTTTTCGAGCTCTACAATCCTGTGTTTTCGGATTTTGATTTCAGAACTCGTGGCAAGTTGGTCTCGTTTCACCTAGTTAGCCGCGAAATTTGGTTTCTTTACGTAAACGGTTTTATGAATATCCGTTGACTCCGAGTTCTGAATTCGGTGATTTTTAGCTTGATTTCACCCTACTTTTCGAGCTCTACGATCCTGGAGTTTCGGATTTTGATTCTAGAACTCGTGCCTAGTTGGTCTCGTTTCACCTAGATAGCCGCGAAATATGGTTTCTTTACGTAAACAGTTTTACGAATATCCGTTGACTCCGAGTTCTGAATTCGGTGATTTTTAGCTTGATTTCTCACTACTTTTCGAGCTCTACAATCTTGGGTTTTCGGATTTTGATTTCAGAACTCGTGGCTAGTTGGTATTGTTTCACCTAGTTAGCCGCGAAATGTGGTTTCTTTACGTAAACGGTTTTATGAATATCCGTTGACTCTGAGTTTTGAATTCGGTGATTTTTAGCTTGATTTCACACTACTTTTCGAGCTCTACAATCCTGTGTTTTCGGATTTTGATTTCAGAACTCGTGGCAAGTTGGTCTCGTTTCACCTAGTTAGCCGCGAAATTTGGTTTCTTTACGTAAACGGTTTTATGAATATCCGTTGACTCCGAGTTCTGAATTCGGTGATTTTTAGCTTGATTTCACCCTACTTTTCGAGCTCTACGATCCTGGAGTTTCGGATTTTGATTCCAGAACTCGTGCCTAGTTGGTCTCGTTTCACCTAGTTAGCCGCGAAATATGGTTTCTTTACGTAAACAGTTTTACGAATATCCGTTGACTCCGAGTTCTGAATTCGGTGATTTTTAGCTTGATTTCTCACTACTTTTCGAGCTCTACAATCTTGGGTTTTCGGATTTTGATTTCAGAACTCGTGGCTAGTTGGTATTGTTTCACCTAGTTAGCCGCGAAATGTGGTTTCTTTACGTAAACGGTTTTATGAATATCCGTTGACTCCGAGTTCTGAATTCGGTGATTTTTAGCTTGATTTCACACTAATTTTCGAGCTCTACAATCTTGGGTTTTCGGTTTTTGATTTCAGATCTCGTGGCTAGTTGGTATTGTTTCACCTAGTTAGCCGCGAAATGTGGTTTCTTTACGTAAACGGTTTTATGAATATCCGTTGACTCCGAGTTCTGAATTCGGTGATTTTTAGCTTGATTTCACACTAATTTTCGAGCTCTACAATCTTGGGTTTTCGGTTTTTGATTTCAGAACTCGTGGCTACTAGGTCTCGTTTCATCTAGTTAGCCGCGAAATGTGGTTTCTTTACGTAAACAGTTTTATGAATATCCGTTGACTCCGAGTTCTGAATTCGGTGATTTTTAGCTTGATTTCACACTACTTTTCGAGCTCTACAATCCTGGCGTTTCGGATTTTAATTTCCGAACTCGTGGCTAGTAGGTCTCGTTTCACCTAGTTAGCCGCGAAATGTGGTTTCTTTACGTAAACGGTTTTATGAATATCCGTTGACTCTGAGTTTTGAATTCGGTGATTTTTAGCTTGATTTCACACTACTTTTCGAGCTCTACAATCTTGTGTTTTCGGATTTTGATTTCAGAAGTCGTGGCAAATTGGTCTCGTTTCACCTAGTTAGCCGCGAAATTTGGTTTCTTTACGTAAACGGTTTTATGAATATCCGTTGACTCCGAGTTCTGAATTCGGTGATTTTTAGCTTGATTTCTCACTACTTTTCGAGCTCTACAATCTTGTGTTTTCGGATTTTGATTTCAGAACTCGTGGCTAGTTGGTATTGTTTCACCTAGTTAGCCGCGAAATGTGGTTTCTTTACGTAAACGGTTTTATGAATATCCGTTGACTCCGAGTTCTGAATTCGGTGATTTTTAGCTTGATTTCACACTAATTTTCGAGCTCTACAATCTTGGGTTTTCGGTTTTCGATTTCAGAACTCGTGGCTACTAGGTCTCGTTTCATCTAGTTAGCCGCGAAATGTGGTTTCTTTACGTAAACAGTTTTATGAATATCCGTTGACTCCGAGTTCTGAATTCGGTGATTTTTAGCTTGATTTCACACTACTTTTCGAGCTCTACAATCCTGGAGTTTCGGATTTTGATTTCCGAACTCGTGTCTAGTAGGTCTCGTTTCACCTAGTTAGCCGCGAAATGTGGTTTCTTTACGTAAACGGTTTTATGAATATCCGTTGACTCTGAGTTTTGAATTCGGTGATTTTTAGCTTGATTTCACACTACTTTTCGAGCTCTACAATCCTGTGTTTTCGGATTTTGATTCCAGAACTCGTGCCTAGTTGGTCTCGTTTCACCTAGTTAGCCGCGAAATATGGTTTCTTTACGTAAACAGTTTTACGAATATCCGTTGACTCCGAGTTCTGAATTCGGTGATTTTTAGCTTGATTTCACACTACTTTTCGAGCTCTACAATCTTGGGTTTTCGGTTTTCGATTTCAGAACTCGTGGCTACTAGGTCTCGTTTCATCTAGTTAGCCGCGAAATGTGGTTTCTTTACGTAAACAGTTTTATGAATATCCGTTGACTCCGAGTTCTGAATTCGGTGATTTTTAGCTTGATTTCACACAACTTTTCGAGCTCTACAATCCTGGTGTTTCGGATTTTGATTTCAGAACTCGTGGCTAGTAGGTCTCGTTTCACCTAGTTAGCCGCGAAATGTGGTTTCTTTACGTAAACGTTTTTATGAATATCCGTTGACTCCGAGTTCTGAATTCGGTGATTTTTAGCTTGATTTCACACTACTTTTCGAGCTCTACAATCTTGGCATTTCAGATTTTGATTTCAGAACTCGTGGCTAGTAGGTCTCGATTCACTTATTTAGCCGCGAAATGTTGTTTCTTTACGTAAACGGTTTTATGAATATCCGTTGACTCCGAGTTCTGAATTCGGTGATTTTTTGCTTGATTACACCCTACTTTTCGAGCTCTACAATCCTGGTATTTCGGATTTTGATTTCAGAACTCGTGGCTAGTAGGTCTCGTTTCACCTAGTTAGCCGCGAAATGTGGTTTCTTTACGTAAACGGTTTTATGAATATCCGTTGACTCTGAGTTCTGAATTCGGTGATTTTTAGCTTGATTTCACACTACTTTTCGAGCTCTACAATCCTGTGTTTTCGGATTTTGATTTCAGAACTCGTGGCTAGTTGGTCTCGTTTCACCAAGTTAGCCGCGAAATGTGGTTTCTGTACGGAAACGGTTTTATGATTATCCGTTGACTCCGAGTTCTGAATTCGGTGATTTTTAGCTTGATTTCACACTACCTTTCGAGCTCTAAGATCCTGGAGTTTCGGATTTTGATTCCAGAACTCGTGCCTAGTTTGTCTCGTTTCACGTAGTTAGCCGCGAAATATGGTTTCTTTACGTAAACAGTTTTACGAATATCCGTTGACTCCGAGTTCTGAATTCGGTGATTTTTAGCTTGATTACACACTACTTTTCGAGCTCTACGATCCTGGCGTTTCGGATTTTGATTTTAGAACTTGTGGAAAGTTGGTCTCGTTTTACCTTGTTAGCCGCGAAATGTGGTTTCTTTACGTAAACGGTTTTATGAATATCCGTTGACTCCGAGTTCTGAATTCGGTGATTTTTAGCTTGATTTCTCACTACTTTTCGAGCTCTACAATCTTGTGTTTTCGGATTTTGATTTCAGAACTCGTGGCTAGTTGGTATTGTTTCACCTAGTTAGCCGCGAAATGTGGTTTCTTTACGTAAACGGTTTTATGAATATCCGTTGACTCCGAGTTCTGAATTCGGTGATTTTTAGCTTGATTTCACACTAATTTTCGAGCTCTACAATCTTGGGTTTTCGGTTTTCGATTTCAGAACTCGTGGCTACTAGGTCTCGTTTCATCTAGTTAGCCGCGAAATGTGGTTTCTTTACGTAAACAGTTTTATGAATATCCGTTGACTCCGAGTTCTGAATTCGGTGATTTTTAGCTTGATTTCACACTACTTTTCGAGCTCTACAATCCTGGTGTTTCGGATTTTGATTTCAGAACTCGTGGCTAGTAGGTCTCGTTTCACCTAGTGAGCCGCGAAATGTGGTTTCTTTACGTAAACGGTTTTATGAATATCCGTTGACTCCGAGTTCTGAATTCGGTGATTTTTAGCTTGATTTCACACTACTTTTGGAGCTCTACAATCTTGGCATTTCGGATTTTGATTTCAGAACTCGTGGCTAGTAGGTATCGATTCACTTATTTAGCCGCGAAATTTGGTTTCTTTACGTAAACGGTTTTATGAATATCCGTTGACTCCGAGTTCTGAATTCGGTGATTTTTTGCTTGATTACACCCTACTTTTCGAGCTCTACAATCCTGGTATTTCGGATTTTGATTTCAGAACTCGTGGGTAGTAGGTCTCGTTTCACCTAGTTAGCCGCGAAATGTGGTTTCTTTACGTAAACGGTTTTATGAATATCCGTTGACTCTGAGTTCTGAATTCGGTGATTTTTAGCTTGATTTCACACTACTTTTCGAGCTCTACAATCCTGTGTTTTCGGATTTTGATTTCAGAACTCGTGGCTAGTTGGTCTCGTTTCACCTAGTTAGCCGCGAAATGTGATTTCTGTACGTAAACGGTTTTATGAATATCCGTTGACTCCGAGTTCTGAATTCGGTGATTTTTAGCTTGATTTCACACTACTTTTCGAGCTCTACGATCTTGGAGTTTCGGATTTTGATTCCAGAACTCGTGCCTAGTTGGTCTCGTTTCACCTAGTTAGCCGCGAAATATGGTTTCTTTACGTAAACAGTTTTACGAATATCCGTTGACTCCGAGTTCTGAATTCGGTGATTTTTAGCTTGATTTCACACTACTTTTCGAGCTCTACGATCTTGGAGTTTCGGATTTTGATTCCAGAACTCGTGCCTAGTTGGTCTCGTTTCACCTAGTTAGCCGCGAAATATGGTTTCTTTACGTAAACAGTTTTACGAATATCCGTTGACTCCGAGTTCTGAATTCGGTGATTTTTAGCTTGATTTCACACTACTTTTCGAGCTCTACAATCCTGGTATTTCGGATTTTGATTTCAGAACTCGTGGCTAGTTGGTCTCGTTTCACCTAGTTAGCCGCGAAATGTGGTTTCTTTACGTAAACGGTTTTATGAATATCCGTTGACTCTGAGTTTTGAATTCGGTGATTTTTAGCTTGATTTCACACTACTTTTCGAGCTCTACAATCCTGTGTTTTCGGATTTTGATTTCAGAACTCGTGGCAAGTTGGTCTCGTTTCACCTAGTTAGCCGCGAAATTTGGTTTCTTTACGTAAACGGTTTTATGAATATCCGTTGACTCCGAGTTCTGAATTCGGTGATTTTTAGCTTGATTTCTCACTACTTTTCGAGCTCTACAATCTTGTGTTTTCGGATTTTGATTTCAGAACTCGTGGCTAGTTGGTATTGTTTCACCTAGTTAGCCGCGAAATGTGGTTTCTTTACGTAAACGGTTTTATGAATATCCGTTGACTCCGAGTTCTGAATTCGGTGATTTTTAGCTTGATTTCACACTAATTTTCGAGATCTACAATCTTGGGTTTTCGGTTTTCGATTTCAGAACTCGTGGCTACTAGGTCTCGTTTCATCTAGTTAGCCGCGAAATGTGGTTTCTTTACGTAAACAGTTTTATGAATATCCGTTGACTCCGAGTTCTGAATTCGGTGATTTTTAGCTTGATTTCACACTACTTTTCGAGCTCTACAATCCTGGTGTTTCGGATTTTGATTTCCGAACTTGTGGCTAGTAGGTCTCGTTTCACCTAGTTAGCCGCGAAATGTGGTTTCTTTACGTAAACGGTTTTATGAATATCCGTTGACTCTGAGTTTTGAATTCGGTGATTTTTAGCTTGATTTCACACTACTTTTCGAGCTCTACAATCCTGTGTTTTCGGATTTTGATTTCAGAACTCGTGGCAAGTTGGTCTCGTTTCACCTAGTTAGCCGCGAAATTTGGTTTCTTTACGTAAACGGTTTTATGAATATCCGTTGACTCCGAGTTCTGAATTCGGTGATTTTTAGCTTGATTTCACCCTACTTTTCGAGCTCTACGATCCTGGAGTTTCGGATTTTGATTCCAGAACTCGTGCCTAGTTGGTCTCGTTTCACCTAGTTAGCCGCGAAATATGGTTTCTTTACGTAAACAGTTTTACGAATATCCGTTGACTCCGAGTTCTGAATTCGGTGATTTTTAGCTTGATTTCACACTACTTTTCGAGCTCTACAATCTTGGGTTTTCGGTTTTCGATTTCAGAACTCGTGGCTACTAGGTCTCGTTTCATCTAGTTAGCCGTGAAATGTGGTTTCTTTACGTAAACAGTTTTATGAATATCCGTTGACTCCGAGTTCTGAATTCGGTGATTTTTAGCTTGATTTGACACTACTTTTCGAGCTCTACAATCCTGGTGTTTCGGATTTTGATTTCAGAACTCGTGGCTAGTAAGTCTCGTTTCACCTAGTTAGCCGCGAAATGTGGTTTCTTTACGTAAACGTTTTTATGAATATCCGTTGACTCCGAGTTCTGAATTCGGTGATTTTTAGCTTGATTTCACACTACTTTTCGAGCTCTACAATCTTGGCATTTCAGATTTTGATTTCAGAACTCGTGGCTAGTAGGTCTCGATTCACTTATTTAGCCGCGAAATGTTGTTTCTTTACGTAAACGGTTTTATGAATATCCGTTGACTCCGAGTTCTGAATTCGGTGATTTTTTGCTTGATTACACCCTACTATTCGAGCTCTACAGTCCTGGTATTTCGGATTTTGATTTCAGAACTCGTGGCTAGTAGGTCTCGTTTCACCTAGTTAGCCGCGAAATGTGGTTTCTTTACGTAAACGGTTTTATGAATATCCGTTGACTCTGAGTTCTGAATTCGGTGATTTTTAGCTTGATTTCACACTACTTTTCGAGCTCTACAATCCTGTGTTTTTGGATTTTGATTTCAGAACTCGTGGCTAGTTGGTCTCGTTTCACCAAGTTAGCCGCGAAATGTGGTTTCTGTACGGAAACGGTTTTATGAATATCCGTTGACTCCGAGTTCTGAATTCGGTGATTTTTAGCTTGATTTCACACTACCTTTCGAGCTCTACGATCCTGGAGTTTCGGATTTTGATTCCAGAACTCGTGCCTAGTTTGTCTCGTTTCACATAGTTAGCCGCGAAATATGGTTTCTTTACGTAAACAGTTTTACGAATATCCGTTGACTCCGAGTTCTGAATTCGGTGATTTTTAGCTTGATTTCACACTACTTTTCGAGCTCTACAATCCTGGTATTTCGGATTTTGATTTCAGAACTCATGGCTAGTAGGTCTCGTTTCACCTAGTTAGCCGCGAAATGTGGTTTCTTTACGTAAACGGTTTTATGAATATCCATTGATTCCGAGTTCTTAATTCGTTGATTTTTAGCTTGATTACACACTACTTTTCGAGCTCTACGATCCTGGCGTTTCGGATTTTGATTTTAGAACTTGTGGAAAGTTGGTCTCGTTTCACCTAGTTAGCCGCGAAATGTGGTTTCTTTACGTAAACGGTTTTATGAATATCCGTTGACTCCGAGTTCTGAATTTGGTGATTTTTAGCTTGATTACACACTACTTTTCGAGCTCTACGATCCTGGCATTTCGGATTTTGATTTTAGAACTTGTGGAATGTTGGTCTCGTTTCACCTAGTTAGCCGCGAAATGTGGTTTCTTTACGTAAACGGTTTTATGAATATCCGTTGACTCCGAGTTCTGAATTCGGTGATTTTTAGCTTGATTTCTCACTACTTTTCGAGCTCTACAATCTTGTGTTTTCGGATTTTGATTTCAGAACTCGTGGCTAGTTGGTCTTGTTTCACCTAGA
This sequence comes from Euonymus europaeus, assembly GCA_963580455.1. NCBI lineage: Eukaryota > Viridiplantae > Streptophyta > Magnoliopsida > Celastrales > Celastraceae > Euonymus > Euonymus europaeus. The sequence goes on from OY756972.1 coordinate 997,771, forward strand.
TAGCCGCGAAATGTGGTTTCTTTACGTAAACGGTTTTATGAATATCCGTTGACTCCGAGTTCTGAATTCGGAGATTTTTAGCTTGATTTCACACTACTTTTCGAGCTCTACAATCTTGGTTTTTCGGTTTTCGATTTAAGAACTCGTGGCTACTAGGTCTCGTTTCATCTAGTTTGCCGCGAAATGTGGTTTCTTTACGTAAACAGTTTTATGAATATCCGTTGACTCCGAGTTCTGAATTCGGTGATTTTTAGCTTGATTTCACACTACTTTTGGAGCTCTACAATCTTGACATTTCGGATTTTGATTTCAGAACTCGTGGCTAGTAGGTCTCGTTTCACCTAGTTAGCCGCGAAATGTGGTTTCTTTACGTAAACGGTTTTATGAATATCCGTTGACTCTGAGTTCTGAATTCGTTGATTTTTAGCTTGATTTCACACTAATTTTCGAGCTCTACAATCCTGTGTTTTCGGATTTTGATTTCAGAACACGTGGCTAGTTGGTCTCGTTTCACCTAGTTAGCCGCGAAATGTGATTTCTGTACGTAAACGGTTTTATGAATATCCGTTGACTCCGAGTTCTGAATTCGGTGATTTTTAGCTTGATTTCACACTACTTTTCGAGCTCTACGATCTTGGAGTTTCGGATTTTGATTCCAGAACTCGTGCCTAGTTGGTCTCGTTTCACCTAGTTAGCCGCGAAATATGGTTTCTTTACGTAAACAGTTTTACGAATATCCGTTGACTCCGAGTTCTGAATTCGGTGATTTTTAGCTTGATTTCACACTACTTTTCGAGCTCTACAATCCTGGTATTTCGGATTTTGATTTCAGAACTCGTGGCTAGTTGGTCTCGTTTCACCTAGTTAGCCGCGAAATGTGGTTTCTTTACGTAAACGGTTTTATGAATATCCGTTGACTCCGAGTTCTGAATTTGGTGATTTTTAGCTTGATTACACACTACTTTTCGAGCTCTACGATCCTGGCGTTTCGGATTTTGATTTTAGAACTTGTGGAAAGTTGGTCTCGTTTCACCTAGTTAGCCGCGAAATGTGGTTTCTTTACGTAAACGGTTTTATGAATATCCGTTGACTCCGAGTTCTGAATTCGGTGATTTATAGCTTGATTTCACACTACTTTTCGAGCTCTACGATCTTGGAGTTTCGGATTTTGATTCCAGAACTCGTGCCTAGTTGGTCTCGTTTCACCTAGTTAGCCGCGAAATGTGATTTCTGTACGTAAACGGTTTTATGAATATCCGTTGACTCCGAGTTCTGAATTCGGAGATTTTTAGCTTGATTTCACACTACTTTTCGAGCTCTACAATCTTGGTTTTTCGGTTTTCGATTTAAGAACTCGTGGCTACTAGGTCTCGTTTCATCTAGTTTGCCGCGAAATGTGGTTTCTTTACGTAAACAGTTTTATGAATATCCGTTGACTCCGAGTTCTGAATTCGGTGATTTTTAGCTTGATTTCACTCTACTTTTCGAGCTCTACAATCTTGGCATTTCGGATTTTGATTTCAGAACTCTTGGCTAGTAGGTCTCGATTCACTTATTTAGCCGCGAAATGGGGTTTCTTTACGTAAACGGTTTTATGAATATCCGTTGACTCCGAGTTCTGAATTCGTTGATTTTTTGCTTGATTACACCCTACTTTTCGAGCTCTACCATCCTAGCTTTTCGGATTTTGATTTCAGAACTCGTGGTTAGTAGGTCTCGTTTCACCTAGTTAGCCGCGAAATGTGGTTTCTTTACGTAAACGGTTTAATGAATATCCGTAGACTACGAGTTCTAAATTCGGTGATTTTTAGCTTGATTTCACACTACTTTTCGAGCTCTACAATCCTGTGTTTTCGGATTTTGATTTCAGAACTCGAGGCTAGTTGGTCTCGTTTCACCTAGTTAGCCGCGAAATGTGGTTTCTTTACGTAAACGGTTTTATGAATATCCGTTGACTCCGAGTTCTGAATTCGGTGATTTTTAGCTTGATTTCACACTACTTTTCGAGCTCTACAATCCTGGCATTTTGGATTTTGATTTCAGAACTCGTGGCTAGTAGTTCTCGATTCACCTATTTAGCCGCGAAATGTGGTTTCTTTACGTAAACGGTTTTGTGAATATCCGTTGACTCCGAGTTCTGAATTCGGTGATTTTTTGCTTGATTACACACTACTTTTCGAGCTCTACTATCCTAGCGTTTCGGATTTTGATTTCAGAACTCGTGGCTAGTAGGTCTCGTTTCACCTAGTTAGCCGCGAAATGTGGTTTCTTTACGTAAACGGTTTTATGAATATCCGTTGACTCCGAGTTCTGAATTCGGTGATTTTTTGCTTGATTTCACACTACTTTTCGAGCTCTACAATCTTGTGTTTTCGGATTTTGATTCCAGAACTCGTGGCTAGTTGGTCTTGTTTCACCTAGTTAGCCGCGAAATGTGGTTTCTTTACGTAAACGGTTTTATGAATATCCGTTGACTCCGAGTTCTGAATTCGGTGATTTTTAGCTTGATTTCATACTACTTTTCGAGCTCTACAATCTTGGGTTTTCGGTTTTCGATTTCAGAACTCGTGGCTACTAGGTCTCATTTCATCTAGTTAGCCGCGAAATGTGGTTTCTTTACGTAAACAGTTTTATGAATATCCGTTGACTCCGAGTTCTGAATTCGGTGATTTTTAGCTTGATTTCACACTACTTTTCGAGCTCTACAATCCTGGTGTTTCGGATTTTGATTTCAGAACTCGTGGCTAGTAGGTCTCGTTTCACCTAGTTAGCCGCGAAATGTGGTTTCTTTACGTAAACGGTTTTATGAATATCCGTTGACTCCGAGTTCTGAATTCGGTGATTTTTAGCTTGATTTCACACTACATTTCGAGCTCTACAATCTTGGCATTTCGGATTTTGATTTCAGAACTCGTGGCTAGTAGGTCTCGATTCACTTATTTAGCCGCGAAATGTGGTTTCTTTACGTAAACGGTTTTATGAATATCCGTTGACTCCGAGTTCTGAATTCGGTGTTTTTTTGCTTGATTACACACTACTTTTCAAGCTCTACAATCCTAGCATTTCGGATTTTGATTTCAGAACTCGTGGCTAGTAGGTCTCGTTTCACCTAGTTAGCCGCGAAATGTGGTTTCTTTACGTAAACGGTTTTATGAATATCCGTTGACTCCGAGTTCTGAATTCGGTGATTTTTTGCTTCATTTCACACTACTTTTCGAGCTATACAATCCTGTGTTTTCGGATTTTGATTTCAGAACTCGTGGCTAGTTGGTCTCGATTCACCTAGTTAGCCGCGAAATGTGGTTTCTTTACGTAAACGGTTTTATGAATATCCGTTGACTCCGAGTTCTGAATTCGGTGATTTTTAGCTTGATTTCACACTACTTTTCGAGCTCTACGATCCTGGGGTTTCGGATTTTGATTCCAGAACTCGTGGCTAGTTGGTCTCGTTTCACCTAGTTAGCCGCGAAATATGGTTTCTTTACGTAAACAGTTTTACGAATATCCGTTGACTCCGAGTTCTGAATTCGGTGATTTTTAGCTTGATTTCACACTACTTTTCGACCTCTACAATCCTGGTATTTCGGATTTTGATTTCAGAACTCGTGGCTAGTAGGTCTCGTTTCACCTAGTTAGCCGCGAAATGTGGTTTCTTTACGTAAACGGTTTTATGAATATCCGTTGACTCCGAGTTCTGAATTCGGTGATTTTTAGCTTGATTTCACACCACTTTTCGAGCTCTACAATCCTGGTGTTTCGGATTTTGATTTTAGAACTTGTGGAAAGTTGGTCTCGTTTCACCTAGTTAGCCGCGAAATGTGGTTTCTTTACGTAAACGGTTTTATGAATATCCGTTGACTCCGAGTTCTGAATTCGGTGATTTTTAGCTTGATTACACACTACTTTTCGAGCTCTACAATCCTAGCATTTCGGATTTCGATTTCAGAACTCGGGGCTAGTAGGTCTCTTTCACCTAGTTAGCCGCGAAATGTGGCTTCTTTACGTAAACGGTATTTATGAATATCCGTTGACTCCGAGTTCTGAATTTGGTGATTTTTAGCTTGATTTCACACTACTTTTCGAGCTCTACAATCTTGGGTTTTCGTTTTTCGATTTCAGAACTCGTGGCTAGTAGGTCTTGTTTCATCTAGTTAGCCGCGAAATGTGGTTTCTTTATGTAAACGGTTTTATGAATATCCGTTGACTCCGAGTTCTGAATTCGGTGATTTTTAGCTTGATTTCACACTACTTTTCGAGCTCTACAATCCTGGTGTTTCGGATTTTGATTTCAGAACTCGTGGCTAGTAGGTCTCGTTTCACCTAGTTAGCCGCGAAATATGGTTTCTTTACGTAAACGGTTTTCTGAATATCCGTTGACTCCGAGTTCTGAATTCGGTGATTTTTAGCTTGATTTCGCACTACTTTTCGAGCTCTACAATCTTGGCATTTCGGATTTTGATTTCAGAACTCCTGGCTAGTAGGTCTCGATTCACTTATTTAGCCGCGAAATGTGATTTCTTTACGTAAACGGTTTTATGAATATCCGTTGACTCCGAGTTCTGAATTCGGTGATTTTTTGCTTGATTACACCCTACTTTTCGAGCTCTACGATCCTGGAGTTTCGGATTTTAATTCCAGAACTCGTGGCTAGTTGGTCTCGTTTCACCTAGTTAGCCGCGAAATATGGTTTCTTTACGTAAACAGTTTTACGAATATCCATTGACTCCGAGTTCTGAATTCGGTGATTTTTAGCTTGATTTCACACTACTTTTCGAGCTCTACAATCCCAGTATTTCGGATTTCGATTTCAGAACTCGTGGCTAGTAGGTCTCGTTTCACCTAGTTAGCTGCGAAATGTGGTTTCTTTACGTAAACGGTTTATGAATATCCGTTGACTCCGAGTTCTGAATTCGGAGATTTTTAGCTTGATTTCACACTACTTTTGGAGCTCTACGATCCCGGAGTTTCAGATTTTGATTCCAGAACTCGTGGCTAGTTGGTCTCGTTTCACCTAGTTAGCCGCGAAATATGGTTTCTTTACGTAAACAGTTTTACGAATATCCGTTGACTCCGAGTTCTGAATTCGGTGATTTTTAGCTTGATTTCACACTACTTTTCGACCTCTACAATCCTGGTATTTCGGATTTTGATTTCAGAACTCGTGGCTAGTTGGTCTCGTTTCACCTAGTTAGCCGCGAAATATGGTTTCTTTACTAAACAGTTTTACGAATATCCGTTGACTCCGACTTCTGAATTCGGTGATTTTTAGCTTGATTTCACACTACTTTTCGAGCTCTACAATCCTGGTATTTCGGATTTTGATTTCAGAACTCGTGGCCAGTAGGTCTCGTTTCACCTAGTTAGCCGCGAAATGTGGTTTCTTTACGTAAACGGTTTTATGAATATCCGTTGACTCCGAGTTCTGAATTCGGTGATTTTTAGCTTGATTTCACACTACTTTTCGAGCTCTACAATCCTCGTATTTCGGATTTCGATTTCAGAACTCGTGGCTAGTAGGTCTCGTTTCACCTAGTTAGCCGCGAAATGTGGTTTCTTTACGTAAACGGTTTTATGAATATTTGTTGACTCCGAGTTCTGAATTCGGAGATTTTTAGCTTGATTTCACACTACTTTTGGAGCTCTACGATCCCGGAGTTTCGGATTTTGATTCCAGAACTCGTGGCTAGTTGGTCTCGTTTCACCTAGTTAGCCGCGAAATATGGTTTCTTTACGTAAATAGTTTTACGAATATCCGTTGACTCCGAGTTCTGAATTCGGTGATTTTTAGCTTGATTTCACACTACTTTTCGACCTCTACAATCCTGGTATTTCGGATTTTGATTTCAGAACTCGTGGCTAGTTGGTCTCGTTTCACCTAGTTAGCCGCGAAATATGGTTTCTTTACTAAACAGTTTTACGAATATCCGTTGACTCCGACTTCTGAATTCGGTGATTTTTAGCTTGATTTCACACTACTTTTCGAGCTCTACAATCCTGGTATTTCGGATTTTGATTTCAGAACTCGTGGCCAGTAGGTCTCATTTCACCTAGTTAGCCGCGAAATGTGGTTTCTTTATGTAAACGGTTTTATGAATATCCGTTGACTCCGAGTTCTGAATTCGGTGATTTTTAACTTGATTTCACACTACTTTTCGAGCTCTAAGATCCTGGCATTTCGGATTTTGATTTTAGAACTTGTGGAAAGTTGGTCTCGTTTCACCTAGTTAGCCGCGAAATGTGGTTTCTTTACGTAAACGATTTTATGAATATCCGTTGACTCCGAGTTCTGAATTCGGTGATTTTTAGATTGATTACACACTACTTTTCGAGCTCTACAATCCTGGCGTTTCGGATTTTGATTTCAGAACTCGTGGCTAGTAGGTATCGTTTCACCTAGTTAGCCGCGAAATGTGGCTTCTTTACGTAAACGGTTTTATGAATATCCGTTGACTCCGAGTTCAGAATTCGGTGATTTTTTGCTTGATTACACACTACTTTTTGAGCTCTACTATCCTAGCATTTCGGATTTTGATTTCAGAACTCGTGGCTAGTAGGTCTCGTTTCACCTAGTTACCCGCGAAATGTGGTTTCTTTACTAAACGGTTTTATGAATATCCGTTGACTCCGAGTTCTGAATTCAGTGATTTTTAGCTTGATTTCACACTACTTTTCGAGCTCTACAATCCTGGTATTTCAGATTTTGATTTCAGAACTCGTGGCTAGTTGGTCTCGTTTCACCTAGTTAGCCGCGAAATATGGTTTCTTTACGTAAACAGTTTTACGAATATCCGTTGACTCCGAGTTCTGAATTCGGTGATTTTTAGCTTGATTTCACACTAGTTTTCGAGCTCTACAATCCTGGTATTTCGGATTTTGATTTCAGAACTCGTGGCTAGTAGGTCTCGTTTCACCTAGTTAGCCGCGAAATGTGGTTTCTTTACGTAAACGGTTTTATGAATATCCGTTGACTCCGAGTTCTGAATTCGGTGATTTTTAGCTTGATTTCACACTACTTTTCGAGCTTTACGATCCTGGTATTTCAGATTTTGATTTTAGAACTTGTGGAAAGTTGGTCTCGTTTCACCTAGTTAGCCGCGAAATGTGGTTTCTTTACGTAAACGGTTTTATGAATATCCGTTGACTCCGAGTTCTGAATTCTGTGATTTTTAGCTTGATTTCACACTACTTTTCGAGCTCTACAATCTTGGCATTTCGGATTTTGATTTCAGAACTCGTGGCTAGTAGGTCTCGATTCACCTATTTAGCCGCGAAATGTGGTTTCTTTACGTAAACGGTTTTGTAAATATCCGTTGACTCCGAGTTCAGAATTCAGTATTTTTTGCTTGATTACACACTACTTTTTGAGCTCTACTATCCTAGCGTTTCGGATTTTGATTTCAGAACTCGTGGCTAGTAGGTCTCGTTTCACCTAGTTAGCCGCGAAATGTGGTTTCTTTACGTAAACGGTTTTATGAATATCCGTTGACTCCGAGTTCTGAATTCGGTGATTTTTAGCTTGATTTCACACTACTTTTCGAGCTCTACAATCTTGGCATTTCGGATTTTGATTTCAGAACTCGTGGCTAGTAGGTCTCGATTCACCTATTTAGCCGCGAAATGTGGTTTCTTTACGTAAACGGTTTTATGAATATCCGTTGACTCCGAGTTCTGAATTCGGAGATTTTTAGCTTGATTTCACACTACTTTTGGAGCTCTACTATCCTAGCATTTCGGATTTTGATTTCAGAACTCGTGGCTAGTAGGTCTCGTTTCACCTAGTTAGCCGCGAAATGTGATTTCTTTACGTAAACGGTTTTATGAATATCCGTTGACTCCGAGTTCTGAATTCGGTGATTTTTAGCTTGATTTCACACTACTTTTCGAGCTCTACAATCCTGTGTTTTCGGATTTTGATTTCAGAACTCGTGGCTAGTTGGTCTCGTTTCACCTAGTTAGCCGCGAAATGTGGCTTCTTTACGTAAACGGTTTTATGAATATCCGTTGACTCCGAGTTCTGAATTCGGTGATTTTTAGCTTGATTTCACACTACTTTTCGAGCTCTACAATCCTGGTATTTCGGATTTTGATTTCAGAACTCGTGGCCAGTAGGTCTCGTTTCACCTAGTTAGCCGCAAAATGTGGTTTCTTTATGTAAACGGTTTTATGAATATCCGTTGACTCCGAGTTCTGAATTCGGTGATTTTTAGCTTGATTTCACACTACTTTTCGAGCTCTAAGATCCTGGCGTTTCGTATTTTGATTTTAGAACTTGTGGAAAGTTGGTCTCGTTTCACCTAGTTAGCCGCGAAATGTGGTTTCTTTACGTAAACGATTTTATGAATATCCGTTGACTCCGAGTTCTGAATTCGGTGATTTTTAGATTGATTACACACTACTTTTCGAGCTCTACAATCCTGGCATTTCGGATTTTGATTTCAGAACTCGTGGCTAGTAGGTATCGTTTCACCTAGTTAGCCGCGAAATGTGGCTTCTTTACGTAAACGGTTTTATGAATATCCGTTGACTCCGAGTTCAGAATTCGGTGATTTTTTGCTTGATTACACACTACTTTTTGAGCTCTACTATCCTAGCATTTCGGATTTTGATTTCAGAACTCGTGGCTAGTAGGTCTCGTTTCACCTAGTTAGCCGCGAAATGTGGTTTCTTTACGTAAACGGTTTTATGAATATCGGTTGACTCCGAGTTCTGAATTCGGTGATTTTTAGCTTGATTTCACACTACTTTTCGAGCTCTACAATCCTGGTATTTCGGATTTTGATTTCAGAACTCGTGGCTAGTTGGTCTCGTTTCACCTAGTTAGCCGCGAAATATGGTTTCTTTACGTAAACAGTTTTACGAATATCCGTTGACTCCGAGTTCTGAATTCGGTGATTTTTAGCTTGATTTCACACTAGTTTTCGAGCTCTACAATCCTGGTATTTCGGATTTTGATTTCAGAACTCGTGGCTAGTAGGTCTCGTTTCACCTAGTTAGCCGCGAAATGTGGTTTCTTTACGTAAACGGTTTTATGAATATCCGTTGACTCCGAGTTCTGAATTCGGTGATTTTTAGCTTGATTTCACACTACTTTTCGAGCTCTACAATCCTGGTATTTCGGATTTTGATTTCAGAACTCGTGGCTAGTTGGTCTCGTTTCACCTAGTTAGCCGCGAAATATGGTTTCTTTACGTAAACAGTTTTACGAATATCCGTTGACTCCGAGTTCTGAATTCGGTGATTTTTAGCTTGATTTCACACTAGTTTTCGAGCTCTACAATCCTGGTATTTCGGATTTTGATTTCAGAACTCGTGGCTAGTAGGTCTCGTTTCACCTAGTTAGCCGCGAAATGTGGTTTCTTTACGTAAACGGTTTTATGAATATCCGTTGACTCCGAGTTCTGAATTCGGTGATTTTTAGCTTGATTTCACACTACTTTTCGAGCTTTACGATCCTGGCGTTTCGGATTTTGATTTTAGAACTTGTGGAAAGTTGGTCTCGTTTCACCTAGTTAGCCGCGAAATGTGGTTTCTTTACGTAAACGGTTTTATGAATATCCGTTGACTCCGAGTTCTGAATTCGGTGATTTTTAGCTTGATTTCACACTACTTTTCGAGCTCTACAATCTTGGCATTTCGGATTTTGATTTCAGAACTCGTGGCTAGTAGGTCTCGATTCACCTATTTAGCCGCGAAATGTGGTTTCTTTACGTAAACGGTTTTATGAATATCCGTTGACTCCGAGTTCAGAATTCGGTATTTTTTGCGTGATTACACACTACTTTTTGAGCTCTACTATCCTAGCGTTTCGGATTTTGATTTCAGAACTCGTGGCTAGTTGGTCTCGTTTCACCTAGTTAGCCGCGAAATGTGGTTTCTTTACGTAAACGGTTTTATGAATATCCGTTGACTCCGAGTTCTGAATTCGGTGATTTTTAGCTTGATTTCACACTACTTTTCGAGCTCTACAATCTTGGCATATCGGATTTTGATTTCAGAACTCGTGGCTAGTAGGTCTCGATTCACATATTTAGCCGCGAAATGTGGTTTCTTTACGTAAACGGTTTTATGAATATCCGTTGACTCCGAGTTCAGAATTCGGTGATTTTTTGCTTGATTACACACTACTTTTTGAGCTCTACTATCCTAGCGTTTCGGATTTTGATTTCAGAACTCGTGGCTAGTAGGTCTCGTTTCACCTAGTTAGCCGCGAAATGTGGTTTCTTTACGTAAACGGTTTTATGAATATCCGTTGACTCCGAGTTCTGAATTCGGTGATTTTTAGCTTGATTTCACACTACATTTCGAGCTCTACAATCTTGGCATTTCGGATTTTGATTTCAGAACTCGTGGCTAGTAGGTCTCGATTCACCTATTTCGCCGCGAAATGTGGTTTCTTTACGTAAACGGTTTTATGAATATCCGTTGACTCCGAGTTCAGAATTCGGTGATTTTTTGCTTGATTACACACTACTTTTTGAGCTCTACTATCCTAGCGTTTCGGATTTTGATTTCAGAACTCGTGGCTAGTAGGTCTCGTTTCACCTAGTTAGCCGCGAAATGTGGTTTCTTTACGTAAACGGTTTTATGAATATCCGTTGACTCCGAGTTCTGAATTCGGTGATTTTTAGCTTGATTTCACACTACTTTTCGAGCTTTACGATCCTGGCGTTTCGGATTTTGATTTTAGAACTTGTGGAAAGTTGGTCTCGTTTCACCTAGTTAGCCGCGAAATGTGGTTTCTTTACGTAAACGGTTTTATGAATATCCGTTGACTCCGAGTTCTGAATTCGGTGATTTTTAGCTTGATTTCACACTACTTTTCGAGCTCTACAATCTTGGCATTTCGGATTTTGATTTCAGAACTCGTGGCTAGTAGGTCTCGATTCACCTATTTAGCCGCGAAATGTGGTTTCTTTACGTAAACGGTTTTATGAATATCCGTTGACTCCGAGTTCAGAATTCGGTATTTTTTGCTTGATTACACACTACTTTTTGAGCTCTACTATCCTAGCGTTTCGGATTTTGATTTCAGAACTCGTGGCTAGTTGGTCTCGTTTCACCTAGTTAGCCGCGAAATGTGGTTTCTTTACGTAAACGGTTTTATGAATATCCGTTGACTCCGAGTTCTGAATTCGGTGATTTTTAGCTTGATTTCACACTACTTTTCGAGCTCTACAATCTTGGCATTTCGGATTTTGATTTCAGAACTCGTGGCTAGTAGGTCTCGATTCACATATTTAGCCGCGAAATGTGGTTTCTTTACGTAAACGGTTTTATGAATATCCGTTGACTCCGAGTTCAGAATTCGGTGATTTTTTGCTTGATTACACACTACTTTTTGAGCTCTACTATCCTAGCGTTTCGGATTTTGATTTCAGAACTCGTGGCTAGTAGGTCTCGTTTCACCTAGTTAGCCGCGAAATGTGGTTTCTTTACGTAAACGGTTTTATGAATATCCGTTGACTCCGAGTTCTGAATTCGGTGATTTTTAGCTTGATTTCACACTACATTTCGAGCTCTACAATCTTGGCATTTCGGATTTTGATTTCAGAACTCGTGGCTAGTAGGTCTCGATTCACCTATTTAGCCGCGAAATGTGGTTTCTTTACGTAAACGGTTTTATGAATATCCGTTGACTCCGAGTTCAGAATTCGGTGATTTTTTGCTTGATTACACACTACTTTTTGAGCTCTACTATCCTAGCGTTTCGGATTTTGATTTCAGAACTCGTGGCTAGTAGGTCTCGTTTCACCTAGTTAGCCGCGAAATGTGGTTTCTTTACGTAAACGGTTTTATGAATATCCGTTGACTCCGAGTTCTGAATTCGGTGATTTTTAGCTTGATTTCACACTACTTTTCGAGCTTTACGATCCTGGCGTTTCGGATTTTGATTTTAGAACTTGTGGAAAGTTGGTCTCGTTTCACCTAGTTAGCCGCGAAATGTGGTTTCTTTACGTAAACGGTTTTATGAATATCCGTTGACTCCGAGTTCTGAATTCGGTGATTTTTAGCTTGATTTCACACTACTTTTCGAGCTCTACAATCTTGGCATTTCGGATTTTGATTTCAGAACTCGTGGCTAGTAGGTCTCGATTCACCTATTTAGCCGCGAAATGTTGTTTCTTTACGTAAACGGTTTTATGAATATCCGTTGACTCCGAGTTCAGAATTCGGTATTTTTTGCTTGATTAAACACTACTTTTTGAGCTCTACTATCCTAGCGTTTCGGATTTTGATTTCAGAACTCGTGGCTAGTTGGTCTCGTTTCACCAAGTTAGCCGCGAAATGTGGTTTCTTTACGTAAACGGTTTTATGAATATCCGTTGACTCCGAGTTCTGAATTCGGTGATTTTTAGCTTGATTTCACACTACTTTTCGAGCTCTACAATCTTGGCATTTCGGATTTTGATTTCAGAACTCGTGGCTAGTAGGTCTCGATTCACATATTTAGCCGCGAAATGTGGTTTCTTTACGTAAACGGTTTTATGAATATCCGTTGACTCCGAGTTCAGAATTCGGTGATTTTTTGCTTGATTACACACTACTTTTTGAGCTCTACTATCCTAGCGTTTCGGATTTTGATTTCAGAACTCGTGGCTAGTAGGTCTCGTTTCACCTAGTTAGCCGCGAAATGTGGTTTCTTTACGTAAACGGTTTTATGAATATCCGTTGACTCCGAGTTCTGAATTCGGTGATTTTTAGCTTGATTTCACACTACTTTTCGAGCTCTACAATCCTGTGTTTTCGGATTTTGATTTCAGAACTCGTGGTTAGTTGGTCTCGTTTCACCTAGTTAGCCGCGAAATGTGGTTTCTTTACGTAAACGGTTTTATGAATATCCGTTGACTCCGAGTTCTGAATTCGGTGATTTTTAGCTTGATTTCACACTACTTTTTGAGCTCTACTATCCTAGCGTTTCGGATTTTGATTTCAGAACTCGTGGCTAGTAGGTCTCGTTTCACCTAGTTAGCCGCGAAATGTGGTTTCTTTACGTAAACGGTTTTATTAATATCCGTTGACTCCGAGTTCTGAATTCGGTGATTTTTAGCTTGATTTCACACTAGTTTTCGAGCTCTACAATCCTGGTATTTCGGATTTTGATTTCAGAACTCGTGGCTAGTAGGTCTCGTTTCACCTAGTTAGCCGCGAAATGTGGTTTCTTTACGTAAACGGTTTTATGAATATCCGTTGACTCCGAGTTCTGAATTCTGTGATTTTTAGCTTGATTTCACACTACTTTTCAAGCTCTACGATCCTGGCGTTTCGGATTGTGATTTTAGAACTTGTGGAAAGTTGGTCTCGTTTCACCTAGTTAGCCGTGAAATGTGGTTTCTTTACGTAAACGGTTTTATGAATATCCGTTGACTCCGAGTTCTGAATTCTGTGATTTTTAGCTTGATTTCACACTACTTTTCGAGCTCTACGATCCTGGCGTTTCGGATTGTGATTTTAGAACTTGTGGAAAGTTGGTCTCGTTTCACCTAGTTAGCCGCGAAATGTGGTTTCTTTACGTAAACGGTTTTATGAATATCCGTTGACTCCGAGTTCTGAATTCGGTGATTTTTAGCTTGATTTCACACTACTTTTTGAGCTCTACTATCCTAGCGTTTCGGATTTTGATTTCAGAACTCGTGGCTAGTAGGTCTCGTTTCACCTAGTTAGCCGCGAAATGTGGTTTCTTTACGTAAACGGTTTTATGAATATCCGTTGACTCCGAGTTCTGAATTCGGTGATTTTTAGCTTGATTTCACACTACTTTTCGAGCTCTACAATCTTGGCATTTCGGATTTTGATTTCAGAACTCGTGGCTAGTAGGTCTCGATTCACATATTTAGCCGCGAAATGTGGTTTCTTTACGTAAACGGTTTTATGAATATCCGTTGACTCCGAGTTCAGAATTCGGTGATTTTTTGCTTGATTACACACTACTTTTTGAGCTCTACTATCCTAGCGTTTCGGATTTTGATTTCAGAACTCCTGGCAAGTAGGTCTCGTTTCACCTAGTTAGCCGCGAAATGTGGTTTCTTTACGTAAACGGTTTTATGAATATCCGTTGACTCCGAGTTCTGAATTCGGTGATTTTTAGCTTGATTTCACACTACTTTTCGAGCTCTACAATCCTGTGTTTTCGGATTTTGATTTCAGAACTCGTGGCAAGTTGGTCTCGTTTCACCTAGTTAGCCGCGAAATGTGGTTTCTTTACGTAAACGGTTTTATGAATATCCGTTGACTCCGAGTTCTGAATTCGGTGATTTTTAGCTTGATTTCACACTACATTTCGAGCTCTACAATCTTGGCATTTCGGATTTTGATTTCAGAACTCGTGGCTAGTAGGTCTCGATTCACCTATTTTGCCGCAAAATGTGGTTTCTTTACGTAAACGGTTTTATGAATATCCGTTGACTCCGAGTTCAGAATTCGGTGATTTTTTGCTTGATTACACACTACTTTTTGAGCTCTACTATCCTAGCGTTTCGGATTTTGATTTCAGAACTCGTGGCTAGTAGGTCTCGTTTCACCTAGTTAGCCGCGAAATGTGGTTTCTTTACGTAAACGGTTTTATGAATATCCGTTGACTCCGAGTTCTGAATTCGGTGATTTTTAGCTTGATTTCACACTAATTTTCGAGCTCTACAATCTTGGCATATCGGGTTTTGATTTCAGAACTCGTGGCTAGTAGGTCTCGATTCACCTATTTAGCCGCGAAATGTGGTTTCTTTACGTAAACGGTTTTATGAATATCCGTTGACTCCGAGTTCAGAATTCGGTGATTTTTTGCTTGATTACACACTACTTTTGGAGCTCTACTATCCTAGCATTTCGGATTTTGATTTCAGAACTCGTGGCTAGTAGGTCTCGTTTCACCTAGTTAGCCGCGAAATGTGGTTTCTTTACGTAAACGGTTTTATGAATATCCGTTGACTCCGAGTTCTGAATTCGGTGATTTTTAGCTTGATTTCACACTACTTTTCGAGCTCTACAATCCTGGTATTTCGGATTTTGATTTCAGAACTCGTGGCTAGTTGGTCTCGTTTCACCTAGTTAGCCGCGAAATATGGTTTCTTTACGTAAACAGTTTTACGAATATCCGTTGACTCCGAGTTCTGAATTCGGTGATTTTTAGCTTGATTTCACACTAGTTTTTGTGCTCTACAATCCTGGTATTTCGGATTTTGATTTCAGAACTCGTGGCTAGTAGGTCTCGTTTCACCTAGTTAGCCGCGAAATGTGGTTTCTTTACGTAAACGGTTTTATGAATATCCGTTGACTCCGAGTTCTGAATTCTGTGATTTTTAGCTTGATTTCACACTACTTTTCGAGCTCTACGATCCTGGCATTTCGGATTGTGATTTTAGAACTTGTGGAAAGTTGGTCTCGTTTCACCTAGTTAGCCGTGAAATGTGGTTTCTTTACGTAAACGGTTTTATGAATATCCGTTGACTCCGAGTTCTGAATTCTGTGATTTTTAGCTTGATTTCACACTACTTTTCGAGCTCTACGATCCTGGCGTTTCGGATTGTGATTTTAGAACTTGTGGAAATTTGGTCTTGTTTCACCTAGTTAGCCGCGAAATGTGGTTTCTTTACGTAAACGGTTTTATGAATATCCGTTGACTCCGAGTTCTGAATTCGGTGATTTTTAGCTTGATTTCAAACTACTTTTCGAGCTCTACAATCTTGGCATTTCGGATTTTGATTTCAGAACTCGTGGCTAGTAGGTCTCGATTCACCTATTTAGCCGCGAAATGTGGTTTCTTTACGTAAACGGTTTTATGAATATCCGTTGACTCCGAGTTCAGAATTCGGTGATTTTTTGCTTGATTACACACTACTTTTTGAGCTCTACTATCCTAGCGTTTCGGATTTTGATTTCAGAACTCGTGGCTAGTAGGTCTCGTTTCACCTAGTTAGCCGCGAAATGTGGTTTCTTTACGTAAACGGTTTTATGAATATCCGTTGACTCCGAGTTCTGAATTCGGTGATTTTTAGCTTGATTTCACACTACTTTTCGAGCTCTACAATCTTGGCATTTCGGATTTTGATTTCAGAACTCGTGGCTAGTAGGTCTCGTTTCACCTAGTTAGCCGCGAAATGTGGTTTCTTTACGTAAACGGTTTTATGAATATCCGTTGACTCCGAGTTCTGAATTCGGTGATTTTTAGCTTGATTTCACACTACTTTTCGAGCTCTACAATCTTGTCATTTCGGATTTTGATTTCAGAACTCGTGGCTAGTAGGTCTCGATTCACCTATTTAGCCGCGAAATGTGGTTTCTTTACGTAAACGGTTTTATGAATATCCGTTGATTCCGAGTTCAGAATTCGGTGATTTTTTGCTTGATTACACACTACTTTTTGAGCTCTACTATCCTAGCGTTTCGGATTTTGATTTCAGAACTCGTGGCTAGTAGGTCTCGTTTCACCTAGTTAGCCGCGAAATGTGGTTTCTTTACGTAAACGGTTTTATGAATATCCGTTGACTCCGAGTTCTGAATTCGGTGATTTTTAGCTTGATTTCACACTACTTTTCGAGCTCTACAATCTTGGCATTTCGGATTTTGATTTCAGAACTCGTGGCTAGTAGGTCTCGTTTCACCTAGTTAGCCGCGAAATGTGGTTTCTTTACGTAAACTGTTTTATGAATATCCGTTGACTCCGAGTTCTGAATTCGGTGATTTTTAGCTTGTTTTCACACTACTTTTCGAGCTCTACAATCTTGGCATTTCGGATTTTGATTTCAGAACTCGTGGATAGTAGGTCTCGATTCACCTATTTAGCCGCGAAATGTGGTTTCTTTACGTAAACGGTTTTATGAATATCCGTTGACTCCGAGTTCAGAATTCGGTGATTTTTTGCTTGATTACACACTACTTTTTGAGCTCTACTATCCTAGCGTTTCGGATTTTGATTTCAGAACTCGTGGCTAGTAGGTCTCGTTTCACCTAGTTAGCCGCGAAATGTGGTTTCTTTACGTAAACGGTTTTATGAATATCCGTTGACTCCGAGTTCTGAATTCGGTGATTTTTAGCTTGATTTCACACTACTTTTCGAGCTCTACAATCTTGGCATTTCGGATTTTGATTTCAGAACTCGTGGCTAGTAGGTCTCGTTTCACCTAGTTAGCCGCGAAATGTGGTTTCTTTACGTAAACGGTTTTATGAATATCCGTTGACTCCGAGTTCTGAATTCGGTGATTTTTAGCTTGATTTCAAACTACTTTTCGAGCTCTACAATCTTGGCTTTTCGGATTTTGATTTCCGAACTCGTGGCTAGTAGGTCTCGATTCACCTATTTAGCCGCAAAATGTGGTTTCTTTACGTAAACGGTTTTATGAATATCCGTTGACTCCGAGTTCAGAATTCGGTGATTTTTTGCTTGATTACACACTACTTTTTGAGCTCTACTATCCTAGCATTTCGGATTTTGATTTCAGAACTCGTGGCTAGTAGGTCTCGTTTCACCTAGTTAGCCGCGAAATGTGGTTTCTTTACGTAAACGGTTTTATGAATATCCGTTGACTCCGAGTTCTGAATTCGGTGATTTTTAGCTTGATTTCACACTACTTTTCGAGCTCTACAATCTTGGCATTTCGGATTTTGATTTCAGAACTCGTGGCTAGTAGGTCTCGTTTCACCTAGTTAGCCGCGAAATGTGGTTTCTTTACGTAAACGGTTTTATGAATATCCGTTGACTCCGAGTTCTGAATTCGGTGATTTTTAGCTTGATTTCACACTACTTTTCGAGCTCTACAATCTTGGCATTTCGGATTTTGATTTCAGAACTCGTGGCTAGTAGGTCTCGTTTCACCTAGTTAGCCGCGAAATGTGGTTTCTTTACGTAAACAGTTTTATGAATATCCGTTGACTCCGAGTTCTGAATTCGGTGATTTTTAGCTTGATTTCACACTACTTTTGGAGCTCTACAATCTTGGCATTTCGGATTTTGATTTCAGAACTCGTGGCTAGTAGGTCTCGTTTCACCTAGTTAGCCGCGAAATGTGGTTTCTTTACGTAAACGGTTTTATGAATATCCGTTGACTCCGAGTTCTGAATTCGGTGATTTTTAGCTTGATTTCACACTACTTTTCGAGCTCTACAATCTTGGCATTTCGGATTTTGATTTCAGAACTCGTGGATAGTAGGTCTCGATTCACCTATTTAGCCGCGAAATGTGGTTTCTTTACGTAAACGGTTTTATGAATATCCGTTGACTCCGAGTTCTGAATTCGGTGATTTTTAGCTTGATTTCAAACTACTTTTCGAGCTCTACAATCTTGGCTTTTCGGATTTTGATTTCCGAACTCGTGGCTAGTAGGTCTCGATTCACCTATTTAGCCGCAAAATGTGGTTTCTTTACGTAAACGGTTTTATGAATTCGGTGATTTTTAGCTTGATTTCACACAACTTTTCGAGCTCTACAATCCTGGCGTTTCGGATTTTGATTTCGGAACTCGTGGCTAGTTGGTCTCGTTTCACCTAGTTAGCCGCGAAATGTGGTTTCTTTACGTAAACGGTTTTATGAATATCCGTTGACTCCGAGTTCTGAATTCGGTGATTTTTAGCTTGATTTCACACAACTTGTCGAGCTCTACGATCCTGGCGTTTCGGATTTTGATTTCAGAACTCGTGGCTAGTAGGTCTCGTTTCTCCCAATTAGCCGCGAAATGTGGTTTCTTTACGTAAACGGTTTTATGAATATCCGTTGACTCCGAGTTCTGAATTCGGTGATTTTTAGCTTGATTTCACACAACTTTTCGAGCTCTACAATCCTGGCGTTTCGGATTTTGATTTCAGAACTCGTGGCTAGTTGGTCTCGTTTCACCTAGTTAGCCGCGAAATGTGGTTTCTTTACGTAAACGGTTTTATGAATATCCGTTGACTCCGAGTTCTGAATTCGGTGATTTTTAGCTTGATTTCACACTACTTGTCGAGCTCTACAATCTTGGAGTTTCAGATTTTGATTTCAGAACTCGTGGCTAGTTGGTCTCGTTTCACCTAGTTAGCCGCGAAATGTGGTTTCTTTACGTAAACGGTTTTATGAATATCCGTTGACTTCGAGTTCTGAATTCGGTGATTTTTAGCTTGATTTCACACTACTTTACGAGCTCTACAATCCTGGCGTTTCGGATTTTGATTTCAGAACTCGTGGCTAGTTGGTCTCGTTTCACCTAGTTAGCCGCGAAATGTGGTTTCTTTACGTAAATGGTTTTATGAATATTCGTTGACTCCGAGTTCTGAATTCGGTGATTTTTAGGTTGATTACACACTACTTTTCGAGCTCTACGATCCTGGTATTTCAGATTTTGATTTCAGAACTCGTGGCTAGTTGGTCTCGTTTCACCTAGTTAGCCGCGAAATGTGGTTTCTTTACGTAAACGGTTTTATGAATATCCGTTGACTCCGAGTTCTGAATTCGGTGATTTTTAGCTTGATTTCACACAACTTTTCGAGCTCTACGATCTTGGCGTTTCGGATTTTGATTTCAGAACTCGTGGCTAGTAGGTTTCGTTTCACCTAGTTAGCCGCGAAATGTGGTTTCTTTACGTAAACGGTTTTATGAATATCCGTTGACTCCGAGTTCTGAATTCGGTGATTTTTAGCTTGATTTCACACAACTTTTCGAGCTCTACAATCCTGGCGTTTCGGATTTTGATTTCAGAACTCGTGGCTAGTTGGTCTCGTTTCACCTAGTTAGCCGCGAAATGTGGTTTCTTTACGTAAACGGTTTTATGAATATCCGTTGACTCCGAGTTCTGAATTCGGTGATTTTTAGCTTGATTTCACACTACTTGTCGAGCTCTACAATCTTGGCCTTTCGGATTTTGATTTCAGAACTCGTGGCTAGTTGGTCTCGTTTCACCGAGTTAGCCGCGAAATGTGGTTTCTTTACGTAAACAGTTTTATGAATATCCGTTGACTCCGAGTTCTGAATTCGGTGATTTTTAGCTTGATTTCACACAACTTTTCGAGCTCTACAATCCTGGCGTTTCGGATTTTGATTTCAGAACTCGTGGCTAGTTGGTCTCGTTTCACCTAGTTAGCCGCGAAATGTGGTTTCTTTACGTAAACGGTTTTATGAATATCCGTTGACTCCGAGTTCTGAATTCGGTGATTTTTAGCTTGATTTCACACTACTTGTCGAGCTCTACAATCTTGGAGTTTCAGATTTTGATTTCAGAACTCGTGGCTAGTTGGTCTCGTTTCACCTAGTTAGCCGCGAAATGTGGTTTCTTTACGTAAACGGTTTTATGAATATCCGTTGACTCCGAGTTCTGAATTCGGTGATTTTTAGCTTGATTTCACACTACTTTACGAGCTCTACAATCCTGGCGTTTCGGATTTTGATTTCAGAACTCGTGGCTAGTTGGTCTCGTTTCACCTAGTTAGCCGCGAAATGTGGTTTCTTTACGTAAATGGTTTTATGAATATTCGTTGACTCCGAGTTCTGAATTCGATGATTTTTAGGTTGATTACACACTACTTTTCGAGCTCTACGATCCTGGTCTTTCAGATTTTGATTTCAGAACTCGTGGCTAGTTGGTCTCGTTTCACCTAGTTAGCCGCGAAATGTGGTTTCTTTACGTAAACGGTTTTATGAATATCCGTTGACTCCGAGTTCTGAATTCGATGATTTTTAGCTTGATTTCACACAACTTTTCGAGCTCTACGATCTTGGCGTTTCGGATTTTGATTTCAGAACTCGTGGCTAGTAGGTTTCGTTTCACCTAGTTAGCCGCGAAATGTGGTTTCTTTACGTAAACGGTTTTATGAATATCCGTTGACTCCGAGTTCTGAATTCGGTGATTTTTAGCTTGATTTCACACAACTTTTCGAGCTCTACAATCCTGGCGTTTCGGATTTTGATTTCAGAACTCGTGGCTAGTTGGTCTCGTTTCACCTAGTTAGCCGCGGAATGTGGTTTCTTTACGTAAACGGTTTTATGAATATCCGTTGACTCCGAGTTCTGAATTCGGTGATTTTTAGCTTGATTTCACACTACTTGTCGAGCTCTACAATCTTGGCCTTTCGGATTTTGATTTCAGAACTCGTGGCTAATTGGTCTCGTTTCACCGAGTTAGCCGCGAAATGTGGTTTCTTTACGTAAACAGTTTTATGAATATCCGTTGACTCCGAGTTCTGAATTCGGTGATTTTTAGCTTGATTTCACACTACTTTACGAGCTCTACAATCCTGGGGTTTCGGATTTTTATTTCAGAACTCGTGGCTAGTTGGTCTCGTTTCACCTAGTTAGCCGCGAAATGTGGTCTCGCTTCTCCCAATTAGCCGCGAAATGTGGTTTCTTTACGTAAACGGTTTTATGAATATCCGTTGACTCCGAGTTCTGAATTCGGTGATTTTTAGCTTGATTACACACTACTTTTCGAGCTCTACAATCCTGGCGTTTTGGATTTTGATTTCAGAACTCGTGGCTAGTTTGTCTCGTTTCACCTAGTTAGCCGCGAAATGTGGTTTCTTTACGTAAACGGTTTTATGAATATCCATTGACTCCGAGTTCTGAATTTGGTGATTTTTAGCTTGATTACACACTAATTTTCGAGCTCTACAATCCTGGAGTTTCGGATTCTTATTTCAGAACTGGTGGCTAGTTGGTCTCGTTTCACCTAGTTAGCCGCGAAATGTGGTTTCTTTACGTAAACGGTTTTATGAATATCCGTTGACTCCGAGTTCTGAATTCGGTGATTTTTAGCTTGATTTCACACTACTTTTTGAGCTCTACAATCCTCGCGTTTCGGATTTTGATTTCAGAACTCGTGGCTAGTTGGTCTCGTTTCACCTAGTTAGCCGCGAAATGTGGTTTCTTTACGTAAACGGTTTTATGAATATCCGTTGACTCCGAGTTCTGAATTCGGTGATTTTTAGCTTGATTTCACACTACTTTTCGAGCTCTACGATCCTGGCGTTTCGGATTTTGATTTCAAAACTCGTGGCTAGTTGGTCTCGTTTCACCGAGTTAGGCGCGAAATGTGGTTTCTTTACGTAAACGGTTTTATGAATATCCGTTGACTCCGAGTTCTGAATTCGGTGATTTTTAGCTTGATTTCACACAACTTTTCGAGCTCTACGATCCTGGCGTTTCGGATTTTGATTTCAGAACTCGTGGCTAGTAGGTCTCGTTTCTCCCAATTAGCCGCGAAATGTGGTTTCTTTACGTAAACGGTTTTATGAATATCCGTTGACTCCGAGTTCTGAATTCGGTGATTTTTAGCTTGATTTCACACAACTTTTCGAGCTCTACGATCCTGGCGTTTCGGATTTTGATTTCAGAACTCGTGGCTAGTAGGTCTCGTTTCTCCCAATTAGCCGCGAAATGTGGTTTCTTTACGTAAACGGTTTTATGAATATCCGTTGACTCCGAGTTCTGAATTCGGTGATTTTTAGCTTGATTTCACACTAATTTTTGCGCTCTACGATCCTGGCATTTCGGATTTTGATTTCAGAACTCGTGGCTAGTTTGTCTCGTTTCACCTAGTTAGCCGCGAAATGTGGTTTCTTTACGTAAACGGTTTTATGAATATCCATTGACTCCGAGTTCTGAATTCGGTGATTTTTAGCTTGATTTCACACTACTTTACGAGCTCTACAATCCTGGGGTTTCGGATTTTTATTTCAGAACTCGTGGCTAGTTGGTCTCGTTTCACCTAGTTAGCCGCGAAATGTGGTTTCTTTACGTAAACGGTTTTATGAATATCCGTTGACTCCGAGTTCTGAATTTGGTGATTTTTAGCTTGATTTCACACTACTTTTCGAGCTCTACGATCCTGGCATTTCGGATATTGATTTCAGAACTCGTGGCTGGTTGGTCTCGTTTCAACTAGTTAGCCGCGAAATGTGGTCTCGCTTCTCCCAATTAGCCGCGAAATGTGGTTTCTTTACGTAAACGGTTTTATGAATATCCGTTGACTCCGAGTTCTGAATTCGGTGATTTTTAGCTTGATTACACACTACTTTTCGAGCTCTACAATCCTGGCATTTTGGATTTTGATTTCAGAACTCGTGGCTAGTTTGTCTCGTTTCACCTAGTTAGCCGCGAAATGTGGTTTCTTTACGTAAACGGTTTTATGAATATCCGTTGACTCCGAGTTCTGAATTCGGTGATTTTTAGCTTGATTTCACACTAATTTACGAGCTCTACAATCCTGGAGTTTCGGATTTTGATTTCAGAACTCGTGGCTAGTTGGTCTCGTTTCACCTAGTTAGCCGCGAAATGTGGTTTCTTTACGTAAATGGTTTTATGAATATTCGTTGACTCCGAGTTCTGAATTCGGTGATTTTTAGCTTGATTTCACACTACTTTTTGAGCTCTACCATCCTAGCGTTTCGGATTTTGATTTCAAAACTCGTGGCTAGTTGGTCTCGTTTCACCGAGTTAGCCGCGAAATGTGGTTTCTTTACGTAAACGGTTTTATGAATATCCGTTGACTCCGAGTTCTGAATTCGGTGATTTTTAGCTTGATTACACACTACTTTTCGAGCTCTACAATCCTGGAGTTTCGGATTCTTATTTCAGAACTGGTGGCTAGTTGGTCTCGTTTCACCTAGTTAGCCGCGAAATGTGGTTTCTTTACGTAAACGGTTTTATGAATATCCGTTGACTCCGAGTTCTGAATTCGGTGATTTTTAGCTTGATTTCACACTACTTTTTGAGCTCTACAATCCTCACGTTTCGGATTTTGATTTCAGAACTCGTGGCTAGTTGGTCTCGTTTCACCTAGTTAGCCGCGAAATGTGGTTTCTTTACGTAAACGGTTTTATGAATATCCGTTGACTCCGAGTTCTGAATTCGGTGATTTTTAGCTTGATTTCACACTACTTTTCGAGCTCTACGATCCTGGCGTTTCGGATTTTGATTTCAAAACTCGTGGCTAGTTGGTCTCGTTTCACCGAGTTAGGCGCGAAATGTGGTTTCTTTACGTAAACGGTTTTATGAATATCCGTTGACTCCGAGTTCTGAATTCGGTGATTTTTAGCTTGATTTCACACAACTTTTCGAGCTCTACGATCCTGGCGTTTCGGATTTTGATTTCAGAACTCGTGGCTAGTAGGTCTCGTTTCTCCCAATTAGCCGCGAAATGTGGTTTCTTTACGTAAACGGTTTTATGAATATCCGTTGACTCCGAGTTCTGAATTCGGTGATTTTTAGCTTGATTACACACTACTTGTCGAGCTCTACAATCTTGGAGTTTCAGATTTTGATTTCAGAACTCGTGGCTAGTTGGTCTCGTTTCACCGAGTTAGCCGCGAAATGTGGTTTCTTTACGTAAACGGTTTTATGAATATCCGTTGACTCCGAGTTCTGAATTCGGTGATTTTTAGCTTGATTTCACACTACTTTACGAGCTCTACAATCCTGGGGTTTCGGATTTTTATTTTAGAACTCGTGGCTAGTTGGTCTCGTTTCACCTAGTTAGCCGCGAAATGTGGTTTCTTTACGTAAACGGTTTTATGAATATCCGTTTACTCCGAGTTCTGAATTTGGTGATTTTTAGCTTGATTTCACACTACTTTTCGAGCTCTACGATCCTGGCATTTTGGATATTGATTTCAGAACTCGTGGCTGGTTGGTCTCGTTTCAACTAGTTAGCCGCGAAATGTGGTCTCGTTTCACCTAGTTAGCCGCGAAATGTGGTTTCTTTACGTAAACGGTTTTATGAATATCCGTTGACTCCGAGTTCTGAATTCGGTGATTTTTAGCTTGATTACACACTACTTTTCGAGCTCTACAATCCTGGCATTTTGGATTTTGATTTCAGAACTCGTGGCTAGTTTGTCTCGTTTCACCTAGTTAGCCGCGAAATGTGGTTTCTTTACGTAAACGGTTTTATGAATATCCGTTGACTCCGAGTTCTGAATTCGGTGATTTTTAGCTTGATTTCACACTAATTTACGAGCTCTACAATCCTGGAGTTTCGGATTTTGATTTCAGAACTCGTGGCTAGTTGGTCTCGTTTCACCTAGTTAGCCGCGAAATGTGGTTTCTTTACGTAAATGGTTTTATGAATATTCGTTGACTCCGAGTTCTGAATTCGGTGATTTTTAGCTTGATTTCACACTACTTTTTGAGCTCTACCATCCTAGCGTTTCGGATTTTGATTTCAAAACTCGTGGCTAGTTGGTCTCGTTTCACCGAGTTAGCCGCGAAATGTGGTTTCTTTACGTAAACGGTTTTATGAATATCCGTTGACTCCGAGTTCTGAATTCGGTGATTTTTAGCTTGATTACACACTACTTTTCGAGCTCTACAATCCTGGAGTTTCGGATTCTTATTTCAGAACTGGTGGCTAGTTGGTCTCGTTTCACCTAGTTAGCCGCGAAATGTGGTTTCTTTACGTAAACGGTTTTATGAATATCCGTTGACTCCGAGTTCTGAATTCGGTGATTTTTAGCTTGATTTCACACTACTTTTTGAGCTCTACAATCCTCACGTTTCGGATTTTGATTTCAGAACTCGTGGCTAGTTGGTCTCGTTTCACCTAGTTAGCCGCGAAATGTGGTTTCTTTACGTAAACGGTTTTATGAATATCCGTTGACTCCGAGTTCTGAATTCGGTGATTTTTAGCTTGATTTCACACTACTTTTCGAGCTCTACGATCCTGGCGTTTCGGATTTTGATTTCAAAACTCGTGGCTAGTTGGTCTCGTTTCACCGAGTTAGGCGCGAAATGTGGTTTCTTTACGTAAACGGTTTTATGAATATCCGTTGACTCCGAGTTCTGAATTCGGTGATTTTTAGCTTGATTTCACACAACTTTTCGAGCTCTACGATCCTGGCGTTTCGGATTTTGATTTCAGAACTCGTGGCTAGTAGGTCTCGTTTCTCCCAATTAGCCGCGAAATGTGGTTTCTTTACGTAAACGGTTTTATGAATATCCGTTGACTCCGAGTTCTGAATTCGGTGATTTTTAGCTTGATTACACACTACTTGTCGAGCTCTACAATCTTGGAGTTTCAGATTTTGATTTCAGAACTCGTGGCTAGTTGGTCTCGTTTCACCGAGTTAGCCGCGAAATGTGGTTTCTTTACGTAAACGGTTTTATGAATATCCGTTGACTCCGAGTTCTGAATTCGGTGATTTTTAGCTTGATTTCACACTACTTTACGAGCTCTACAATCCTGGGGTTTCGGATTTTTATTTCAGAACTCGTGGCTAGTTGGTCTCGTTTCACCTAGTTAGCCGCGAAATGTGGTTTCTTTACGTAAACGGTTTTATGAATATCCGTTTACTCCGAGTTCTGAATTTGGTGATTTTTAGCTTGATTTCACACTACTTTTCGAGCTCTACGATCCTGGCATTTTGGATATTGATTTCAGAACTCGTGGCTGGTTGGTCTCGTTTCAACTAGTTAGCCGCGAAATGTGGTCTCGTTTCACCTAGTTAGCCGCGAAATGTGGTTTCTTTACGTAAACGGTTTTATGAATATCCGTTGACTCCGAGTTCTGAATTCGGTGATTTTTAGCTTGATTACACACTACTTTTCGAGCTCTACAATCCTGGCGTTTTGGATTTTGATTTCAGAACTCGTGGCCAGTTTGTCTCGTTTCACCTAGTTAGCCGCGAAATGTGGTTTCTTTACGTAAACGGTTTTATGAATATCCATTGACTCCGAGTTCTGAATTTGGTGATTTTTAGCTTGATTACACACTACTTTTCGAGCTCTACAATCCTGGAGTTTCGGATTCTTATTTCAGAACTGGTGGCTAGTTGGTCTCGTTTCACCTAGTTAGCCGCGAAATGTGGTTTCTTTACGTAAACGGTTTTATGAATATCCGTTGACTCCGAGTTCTGAATTCGGTGATTTTTAGCTTGATTTCACACTACTTTTTGAGCTCTACAATCCTCGCGTTTCGGATTTTGATTTCAGAACTCGTGGCTAGTTGGTCTCGTTTCACCTAGTTAGCCGCGAAATGTGGTTTCTTTACGTAAACGGTTTTATGAATATCCGTTGACTCCGAGTTCTGAATTCGGTGATTTTTAGCTTGATTTCACACTACTTGTCGAGCTCTACAATCTTGGAGTTTCAGATTTTGATTTCAGAACTCGTGGCTAGTTGGTCTCGTTTCACCTAGTTAGCCGCGAAATGTGGTTTCTTTACGTAAACGGTTTTATGAATATCCGTTGACTCCGAGTTCTGAATTCGGTGATTTTTAGCTTGATTACACACTACTTTTCGAGCTCTACAATCCTGGCGTTTTGGATTTTGATTTCAGAACTCGTGGCCAGTTTGTCTCGTTTCACCTAGTTAGCCGCGAAATGTGGTTTCTTTACGTAAATGGTTTTATGAATATCCGTTGACTCCGAGTTCTGAATTCGGTGATTTTTAGCTTGATTTCACACTACTTGTCGAGCTCTACAATCTTGGCCTTTCGGATTTTGATTTCAGAACTCGTGGCTAGTTGGTCTCGTTTCACCGAGTTAGCCGCGAAATGTGGTTTCTTTACGTAAACGGTTTTATGAATATCCGTTGACTCCGAGTTCTGAATTCGGTGATTTTTAGCTTGATTTCACACTACTTTACGAGCTCTACAATGCTGGCATTTCGGATTTTTATTTCAGAACTCGTGGCTAGTTGGTCTCGTTTCACCTAGTTAGCCGCGAAATGTGGTTTCTTTACGTAAATGGTTTTATGAATATTCGTTGACTCCGAGTTCTGAATTCGGTGATTTTTAGCTTGATTTCACACTACTTTTTGAGCTCTACCATCCTAGCGTTTCGGATTTTGATTTCAAAACTCGTGGCTAGTTGGTCTCGTTTCACCGAGTTAGCCGCGAAATGTGGTTTCTTTACGTAAACGGTTTTATGAATATCCGTTGACTCCGAGTTCTGAATTCGGTGATTTTTAACTTGATTTCACACTACTTTTCGAGCTCTACAATCCTGGCATTTCGGATTTTTATTTCAGAACTCGTGGCTAGTTGGTCTCGTTTCACCTAGTTAGCTGCGAAATGTGGTTTCTTTACGTAAACGGTTTTATGAATATCCGTTGACTCCGAGTTCTGAATTCGGTGATTTTTAACTTGATTTCACACTACTTTTCGAGCTCTACGATCCTGGCATTTCGGATATTGATTTCAGAACTCGTGGCTGGTTGGTCTCGTTTCACCTAGTTAGCCGCGAAATGTGGTTTCTTTACGTAAACGGTTTTATGAATATCCGTTGACTCCGAGTTCTAAATTCGGTGATTTTTAGCTTGATTTCACACTACTTTTTGAGCTCTACAATCCTATCGTTTCGGATTTTTATTTCAAAACTCGTGGCTAGTTGGTCTCGTTTCACCGAGTTAGCCGCGAAATGTGGTTTCTTTACGTAAACGGTTTTATGAATATCCGTTGACTCCGAGTTCTGAATTCGGTGATTTTTAGCTTGATTTCACACATCTTTTCGAGCTCTACGATCCTGGCGTTTCGGATTTTGATTTCAGAACTCGTGGCTAGTAGGTCTCGTTTCTCCCAATTAGCCGCGAAATGTGGTTTCTTTACGTAAACGGTTTTATGAATATCCGTTGACTCCGAGTTCTGAATTCGGTGATTTTTAGCTTGATTACACACTACTTTTCGAGCTCTACAATCCTGGCGTTTTGGATTTTGATTTCAGAACTCGTGGCCAGTTTGTCTCGTTTCACCTAGTTAGCCGCGAAATGTGGTTTCTTTACGTAAATGGTTTTATGAATATCCGTTGACTCCGAGTTCTGAATTCGGTGATTTTTAGCTTGATTTCACACTACTTGTCGAGCTCTACAATCTTGGCCTTTCGGATTTTGATTTCAGAACTCGTGGCTAGTTGGTCTCGTTTCACCGAGTTAGCCGCGAAATGTGGTTTCTTTACGTAAACGGTTTTATGAATATCCGTTGACTCCGAGTTCTGAATTCGGTGATTTTTAGCTTGATTTCACACTACTTTACGAGCTCTACAATGCTGGCATTTCGGATTTTTATTTCAGAACTCGTGGCTAGTTGGTCTCGTTTCACCTAGTTAGCCGCGAAATGTGGTTTCTTTACGTAAATGGTTTTATGAATATTCGTTGACTCCGAGTTCTGAATTCGGTGATTTTTAGCTTGATTTCACACTACTTTTTGAGCTCTACCATCCTAGCGTTTCGGATTTTGATTTCAAAACTCGTGGCTAGTTGGTCTCGTTTCACCGAGTTAGCCGCGAAATGTGGTTTCTTTACGTAAACGGTTTTATGAATATCCGTTGACTCCGAGTTCTGAATTCGGTGATTTTTAACTTGATTTCACACTACTTTTCGAGCTCTACAATCCTGGCATTTCGGATTTTTATTTCAGAACTCGTGGCTAGTTGGTCTCGTTTCACCTAGTTAGCTGCGAAATGTGGTTTCTTTACGTAAACGGTTTTATGAATATCCGTTGACTCCGAGTTCTGAATTCGGTGATTTTTAACTTGATTTCACACTACTTTTCGAGCTCTACGATCCTGGCATTTCGGATATTGATTTCAGAACTCGTGGCTGGTTGGTCTCGTTTCACCTAGTTAGCCGCGAAATGTGGTTTCTTTACGTAAACGGTTTTATGAATATCCGTTGACTCCGAGTTCTAAATTCGGTGATTTTTAGCTTGATTTCACACTACTTTTTGAGCTCTACAATCCTATCGTTTCGGATTTTTATTTCAAAACTCGTGGCTAGTTGGTCTCGTTTCACCGAGTTAGCCGCGAAATGTGGTTTCTTTACGTAAACGGTTTTATGAATATCCGTTGACTCCGAGTTCTGAATTCGGTGATTTTTAGCTTGATTTCACACATCTTTTCGAGCTCTACGATCCTGGCGTTTCGGATTTTGATTTCAGAACTCGTGGCTAGTAGGTCTCGTTTCTCCCAATTAGCCGCGAAATGTGGTTTCTTTACGTAAACGGTTTTATGAATATCCGTTGACTCCGAGTTCTGAATTCGGTGATTTTTAGCTTGATTTCACACAACTTTTCGAGCTCTACGATCCTGGCGTTCCGGATTTTGATTTCAGAACTCGTGGCTGGTAGGTCTCGTTTCTCCCAATTAGCCGCGAAATTTGGTTTCTTTACGTAAACGGTTTTATGAATATCCGTTGACTCCGAGTTCTGAATTCGGTGATTTTTAGCTTGATTTCACACTAATTTTTGCGCTCTACGATCCTGGCATTTCGGATTTTGATTTCAGAACTCGTGGCTAGTTTGTCTCGTTTCACCTAGTTAGCCGCGAAATGTGGTTTCTTTACGTAAACGGTTTTATGAATATCCATTGACTCCGAGTTCTGAATTCGGTGATTTTTAGCTTGATTTCACACTACTTTACGAGCTCTACAATCCTGGGGTTTCGGATTTTTATTTCAGAACTCGTGGCTAGTTGGTCTCGTTTCACCTAGTTAGCCGCGAAATGTGGTTTCTTTACGTAAACGGTTTTATGAATATCCGTTGACTCCGAGTTCCGAATTTGGTGATTTTTAGCTTGATTTCACACTACTTTTCGAGCTCTACGATCCTGGCATTTCGGATATTGATTTCAGAACTCGTGGCTGGTTGGTCTCGTTTCAACTAGTTAGCCGCGAAATGTGGTCTCGCTTCTCCCAATTAGCCGCGAAATGTGGTTTCTTTACGTAAACGGTTTTATGAATATCCGTTGACTCCGAGTTCTGAATTCGGTGATTTTTAGCTTGATTACACACTACTTTTCGAGCTCTACAATCCTGGCGTTTTGGATTTTGATTTCAGAACTCGTGGCTAGTTGGTCTCGTTTCACCTAGTTAGCCGCGAAATGTGGTTTCTTTACGTAAACGGTTTTAGGAATATCCGTTGACTCCGAGTTCTAAATTCGGTGATTTTTAGCTTGATTTCACACTACTTTTCGAGCTCTACGATCTTGGCATTTCCGATTTTGATTTCAGAACTCGTGGCTAGTTGGTCTCGTTTCACCTAGTTAGCCGCGAAATGTGGTTTCTTTACGTAAATGGTTTTATGAATATCCGTTGACTCCGAGTTCTGAATTCGGTGATTTTTAGCTTGATTTCACACTACTTTTCGAGCTCTACGATCCGGGCGTTTCGGATTTTGATTTCAGAACTCGTGGCTAGTTTGTCTCGTTTCACCTATTTAGCCGCGAAATGTGGTTTCTTTACGTAAACGGTTTTATGAATATCCGTTGACTCCGAGTTCTGAATTCGGTGATTTTTAGCTTGATTTCACACTAATTTTCGAGCTCTACGATCCTGGCATTTCGGATTTTGATTTCAGAACTCGTGGCTAGTTTGTCTCGTTTCACCTAGTTAGCCGCGAAATGTGGTTTCTTTACGTAAACGGTTTTATGAATATCCGTTGACTCCGAGTTCTGAATTCGGTGATTTTAGCTTGATTTCACACTACTTTACGAGCTCTACCATCCTGGCATTTCGGATTTTGATTTCAGAACTCGTGGCTAGTTGGTCTCGTTTCACCTAGTTAGCCGCGAAATGTGGTTTCCTTACGTAAATGGTTTTATGAATATCCGTTGACTCCGAGTTCTGAATTCGGTGATTTTTAACTTGATTTCACACTACTTTTCGAGCTCTACGATCCTGGCATTTCGGATTTTGATTTCAGAACTCGTGGCTAGTTGGTCTCGTTTCACCTAGTTAGACGCGAAATGTGGTTTCTTTACGTAAACGGTTTTATGAATATCCGTTGACTCCGAGTTCTGAATTCAGTGATTTTTAGCTTGATTACACACTACTTTTCGACCTCTACGATCTTGGAGTTTCGGATTTTGATTTCAGAACTCGTGGCTAGTTGGTCTCGTTTTACCTAGTTAGCCGCGAAATGTGGTTTCTTTACGTAAACGGTTTTATGAATATCCGTTGACTCCAAGTTCTGAATTCGGTGATTTTTAGCTTGATTTCACACTACTTTTCGAGCTCTAAAATCCTGGAGTTTCGGATTTTGATTTCAGAACTCGTGGCTAGTAGGTCTCGTTTCACCTAGTTAGCCGCGAAATGTGGTTTCTTTACGTAAACGGTTTTATGAATATCCGTTGACTCCGAGTTCTGAATTCGGTGATTTTTAGCTTGATTTCACACTACTTTTCGAGCTCTACGATCCTGGCGTTTCGGAATTTGATTTCAGAACTCGTGGCTAGTTGGTCTCGTTTCACCTAGTTAGCCGCGAAATGTGGTTTCTTTACGTAAACGGTTTTATGAATATCCGTTGACTCCGAGTTCTGAATTCGGTGATTTTTAACTTGATTTCACACTACTTTTCGAGCTCTACGATCCTGGCATTTCGGATATTGATTTCAGAACTCGTGGCTGGTTGGTCTCGTTT
The DNA here is from genome assembly GCA_963580455.1 of Euonymus europaeus. Classification (NCBI taxonomy): domain Eukaryota; kingdom Viridiplantae; phylum Streptophyta; class Magnoliopsida; order Celastrales; family Celastraceae; genus Euonymus; species Euonymus europaeus. The sequence goes on from OY756972.1 coordinate 1,030,068, forward strand.
CACCTAGTTAGCCGCGAAATGTGGTTTCTTTACGTAAACGGTTTTATAAATATCCGTTGACTCCGAGTTCTGAATTCGGTGATTTTTAGCTTGATTTCACACTACTTTTCGAGCTCTACGATCCTGGAGTTTCGGATTTTGATTTCAGAACTCGTGGCTAGTTGGTCTCGTTTCACCAAGTTAGCCGCGAAATGTGGTTTCTTTACGTAAACGGTTTTATGAATATCCGTTGACTCCGAGTTCTGAATTCGGTGATTTTTAGCTTGATTTCACACTACTTTTCGAGCTCTAAAATCCTGGAGTTTCGGATTTTGATTTCAGAACTCGTGGCTAGTAGGTCTCGTTTCACCTAGTTAGCCGCGAAATGTGGTTTCTTTACGTAAACGGTTTTATGAATATCCGTTGACTCCGAGTTCTGAATTCGGTGATTTTTAGCTTGATTTCACACTACTTTTCGAGCTCTATGATCCTGACTTTTCGGAATTTGATTTCAGAACTCGTGGCTAGTTGGTCTCGTTTCACCTAGTTAGCCGCGAAATGTGGTTTCTTTACGTAAACGGTTTTATGAATATCCATTGACTCCGAGTTCTGAATTTGGTGATTTTTAGCTTGATTACACACTACTTTTCGAGCTCTACAATCCTGGAGTTTCGGATTTTTATTTCAGAACTCGTGGCTAGTTGGTCTCGTTTCACCTAGTTAGCCGCGAAATGTGGTTTCTTTACGTAAACGGTTTTATGAATATCCGTTGACTCCGAGTTCTGAATTCGGTGATTTTTAACTTGATTTCACACGACTTTTCGAGCTCTACGATCCTGGCATTTCGGATATTGATTTCAGAACTCGTGGCTGGTTGGTCTCGTTTCACCTAGTTAGCCGCGAAATGTGGTTTCTTTACGTAAACGGTTTTATGAATATCCGTTGACTCCGAGTTCTGAATTCGGTGATTTTTAGCTTGATTTCACACTACTTTTTGAGCTCTACAATCCTAGCGTTTCGGATTTTTATTTCAAAACTCGTGGCTAGTTGGTCTCGTTTCACCGAGTTAGCCGCGAAATGTGGTTTCTTTACGTAAACGGTTTTATGAATATCCGTTGACTCCGAGTTCTGAATTCGGTGATTTTTAGCTTGATTTCACACATCTTTTCGAGCTCTACGATCCTGGCGTTTCGGATTTTGATTTCAGAACTCGTGGCTAGTAGGTCTCGTTTCACCTAGTTAGCCGCGAGATGTGGTTTCTTTACGTAAACGGTTTTATGAATATCCGTTGAGTCCGAGTTCTGAATTCGGTGATTTTTAGCTTGATTTCACACTACTTTTCGAGCTCTACGATCCTGGCGTTTCGGAATTTGATTTCAGAACTCGTGGCTAGTTGGTCTCGTTTCACCTAGTTAGCCGCGAAATGTGGTTTCTCTACGTAAACGGTTTTATGAATATCCATTGACTCCGAGTTCTGAATTTGGTGATTTTTAGCTTGATTACACACTACTTTTCGAGCTCTACAATCCTGGAGTTTCGGATTTTTATTTCAGAACTCGTGGCTAGTTGGTCTCGTTTCACCTAGTTAGCTGCGAAATGTGGTTTCTTTACGTAAACGGTTTTATGAATATCCGTTGACTCCGAGTTCTGAATTCGGTGATTTTTAACTTGATTTCACACTACTTTTCGAGCTCTACGATCCTGGCATTTCGGATATTGATTTCAGAACTCGTGGCTGGTTGGTCTCGTTTCACCTAGTTAGCCGCGAAATGTGGTTTCTTTACGTAAACGGTTTTATGAATATCCGTTGACTCCGAGTTCTAAATTCGGTGATTTTTAGCTTGATTTCACACTACTTTTTGAGCTCTACAATCCTATCGTTTCGGATTTTTATTTCAAAACTCGTGGCTAGTTGGTCTCGTTTCACCGAGTTAGCCGCGAAATGTGGTTTCTTTACGTAAACGGTTTTATGAATATCCGTTGACTCCGAGTTCTGAATTCGGTGATTTTTAGCTTGATTTCACACATCTTTTCGAGCTCTACGATCCTGGCGTTTCGGATTTTGATTTCAGAACTCGTGGCTAGTAGGTCTCGTTTCTCCCAATTAGCCGCGAGATGTGGTTTCTTTACGTAAACGGTTTTATGAATATCCGTTGACTCCGAGTTCTGAATTCGGTGATTTTTAGCTTGATTACACACTACTTTTCGAGCTCTACGATCCTGGCGTTTCGGAATTTGATTTCAGAACTCGTGGCTAGTTGGTCTCGTTTCACCTAGTTAGCCGCGAAATGTGGTTTCTTTACGTAAACGGTTTTAGGAATATCCGTTGACTCCGAGTTCTGAATTTGGTGATTTTTAGCTTGATTACACACTACTTTTCGAGCTCTACAATCCTGGCATTTCGGATTTTTATTTCAGAACTCGTGGCTAGTTGGTCTCGTTTCACCTAGTTAGCAGCGAAATGTGGTTTCTTTACGTAAACGGTTTTATGAATATCCGTTGACTCCGAGTTCTGAATTCGGTGATTTTCAACTTGATTTCACACTACTTTTCGAGCTCTACGATCCTGGCATTTCGGATATTGATTTCAGAAATCGTGGCTGGTTGGTCTCGTTTCACCTAGTTAGCCGCGAAATGTGGTTTCTTTACGTAAACGGTTTTATGAATATCCGTTGACTCCGAGTTCTAAATTCGGTGATTTTTAGCTTGATTTCACACTACTTTTTGAGCTCTACAATCCTATCGTTTCGGATTTTTATTTCAAAACTCGTGGCTAGTTGGTCTCGTTTCACCGAGTTAGCCGCGAAATGTGGTTTCTTTACGTAAACGGTTTTATGAATATCCGTTGACTCCGAGTTCTGAATTCGGTGATTTTTAGCTTGATTTCACACATCTTTTCGAGCTCTACGATCCTGGCGTTTCGGATTTTGATTTCAGAACTCGTGGCTAGTAGGTCTCGTTTCTCCCAATTAGCCGCGAAATGTGGTTTCTTTACGTAAACGGTTTTATGAATATCCGTTGACTCCGAGTTCTGAATTCGGTGATTTTTAGCTTGATTACACACTACTTTTCGAGCTCTACAATCCTGGCGTTTTGGATTTTGATTTCAGAACTCGTGGCTAGTTGGTCTCGTTTCACCTAGTTAGCCGCGAAATGTGGTTTCTTTACGTAAACGGTTTTAGGAATATCCGTTGACTCCGAGTTCTAAATTCGGTGATTTTTAGCTTGATTTCACACTACTTTTCGAGCTCTACGATCCTGGCATTTCCGATTTTGATTTCAGAACTCGTGGCTCGTTGGTCTCGTTTCACCTAGTTAGCCGCGAAATGTGGTTTCTTTACGTAAACGGTTTTATAAATATCCGTTGACTCCGAGTTCTGAATTTGGTGATTTTTAGCTTGATTTCACACTACTTTTTGAGCTCTACAATCCTGGCGTTTCGGATTTTGATTTCAGAACTCGTGGCTAGTAGGTTTCGTTTCACCTAGTTAGCCGCGAAATGTGGTTTCTTTATGTAAACGGTTTTATGAATATCCATTGACTCCGAGTTCTGAATTCGGTGATTTTTAGCTTTATTTCACACTACTTTACGAGCTCTGCAATCCTGGCGTTTCGGATTTTTATTTCAGAACTCGTGGCTAGTTGGTCTCGTTTCACCTAGTTAGCCGCGAAATGTGGTTTCTTTACGTAAATGGTTTTATGAATATCCGTTGACTCCGAGTTCTGAATTCGGTGATTTTTAGCTTGATTTCACACTACTTTTCGAGCTCTACGATCCGGGCGTTTCGGAATTTGATTTCAGAACTCGTGGCTAGTTGGTCTCGTTTCACCCAGTTAGCTGCGAAATGTGGTTTCTTTACGTAAACGGTTTTATGAATATCCATTGACTCCGAGTTCTGAATTTGGTGATTTTTAGCTTGATTACACACTACTTTTCGAGCTCTATAATCCTGGAGTTTCGGATTTTTATTTCAGAACTCGTGGCTAGTTGGTCTCGTTTCACCTAGTTAGCCGCGAAATGTGGTTTCTTTACGTAAACGGTTTTATGAATATCCGTTGACTCCGAGTTCTGAATTCGGTGATTTTTAGCTTGATTTCACACATCTTTTCGAGCTCTACGATCCTGGCGTTTCGGATTTTGATTTCAGAACTCGTGGCTAGTAGGTCTCGTTTCTCCCAATTAGCCGCGAAATGTGGTTTCTTTACGTAAACGGTTTTATGAATATCCGTTGACTCCGAGTTCTGAATTCGGTGATTTTTAGCTTGATTACACACTACTTTTCGAGCTCTACAATCCTGGCGTTTTGGATTTTGATTTCAGAACTCGTGGCTAGTTGGTCTCGTTTCACCTAGTTAGCCGCGAAATGTGGTTTCTTTACGTAAACGGTTTTAGGAATATCCGTTGACTCCGAGTTCTAAATTCGGTGATTTTTAGCTTGATTTCACACTACTTTTCGAGCTCTACGATCCTGGCATTTCCGATTTTGATTTCAGAACTCGTGGCTCGTTGGTCTCGTTTCACCTAGTTAGCCGCGAAATGTGGTTTCTTTACGTAAACGGTTTTATAAATATCCGTTGACTCCGAGTTCTGAATTTGGTGATTTTTAGCTTGATTTCACACTACTTTTTGAGCTCTACAATCCTGGCGTTTCGGATTTTGATTTCAGAACTCGTGGCTAGTAGGTTTCGTTTCACCTAGTTAGCCGCGAAATGTGGTTTCTTTATGTAAACGGTTTTATGAATATCCATTGACTCCGAGTTCTGAATTCGGTGATTTTTAGCTTTATTTCACACTACTTTACGAGCTCTGCAATCCTGGCGTTTCGGATTTTTATTTCAGAACTCGTGGCTAGTTGGTCTCGTTTCACCTAGTTAGCCGCGAAATGTGGTTTCTTTACGTAAATGGTTTTATGAATATCCGTTGACTCCGAGTTCTGAATTCGGTGATTTTTAGCTTGATTTCACACTACTTTTCGAGCTCTACGATCCGGGCGTTTCGGAATTTGATTTCAGAACTCGTGGCTAGTTGGTCTCGTTTCACCCAGTTAGCTGCGAAATGTGGTTTCTTTACGTAAACGGTTTTATGAATATCCATTGACTCCGAGTTCTGAATTTGGTGATTTTTAGCTTGATTACACACTACTTTTCGAGCTCTATAATCCTGGAGTTTCGGATTTTTATTTCAGAACTCGTGGCTAGTTGGTCTCGTTTCACCTAGTTAGCCGCGAAATGTGGTTTCTTTACGTAAACGGTTTTATGAATATCCGTTGACTCCGAGTTCTGAATTCGGTGATTTTTAACTTGATTTCACACTACTTTTCGAGCTCTACGATCCTGGCATTTCGGATATTGATTTCAGAACTCGTGGCTGGTTGGTCTCGTTTCACCTAGTTAGCCGCGAGATGTGGTTTCTTTACGTAAACGGTTTTATGAATATCCGTTGACTCCGAGTTCCGAATTCGGTGATTTTTAGCTTGATTTCACACTACTTTTTGAGCTCTACAATCCTCGCGTTTCGGATTTTTATTTCAAAACTCGTGGCTAGTTGGTCTCGTTTCACCGAGTTAGCCGCGAAATGTGGTTTCTTTACGTAAACGGTTTTATGAATATCCGTTGACTCCGAGTTCTGAATTCGGTGATTTTTAGCTTGATTTCACACTACTTTTCGAGCTCTAAAATCCTGGAGTTTCGGATTTTGATTTCAGAACTCGTGGCTAGTAGGTCTCGTTTCACCTAGTTAGCCGCGAAATGTGGTTTCTTTACGTAAACGGTTTTATGAATATCCGTTGACTCCGAGTTCTGAATTCGGTGATTTTTAGCTTGATTTCACACTACTTTTCGAGCTCTACGATCCTGGCGTTTCGGAATTTGATTTCAGAACTCGTGGCTAGTTGGTCTCGTTTCACCTAGTTAGCCGCGAAATGTGGTTTCTTTACGTAAACGGTTTTATGAATATCCATTGACTCCGAGTTCTGAATTTGGTGATTTTTAGCTTGATTACACACTACTTTTCGAGCTCTACAATCCTGGAGTTTCGGATTTATATTTCAGAACTCGTGGCTAGTTGGTCTCGTTTCACCTAGTTAGCCGCGAAATGTGGTTTCTTTACGTAAACGGTTTTATGAATATCCGTTGACTCCGAGTTCTGAATTTGGTGATTTTTAACTTGATTTCACACTACTTTTCGAGCTCTACGATCCTGGCATTTCGGATATTGATTTCAGAACTCGTGGCTGGTTGGTCTCGTTTCACCTAGTTAGCCGCGAAATGTGGTTTCTTTACGTAAACGGTTTTATGAATATCCGTTGACTCCGAGTTCTGAATTCGGTGATTTTTAGCTTGATTTCACACTACTTTTTGAGCTCTACAATCCTAGCGTTTCGGATTTTTATTTCAAAACTCGTGGCTAGTTGGTCTCGTTTCACCGAGTTAGCCGCGAAATGTGGTTTCTTTACGTAAACGGTTTTATGAATATCCGTTGACTCCGAGTTCTGAATTCGGTGATTTTTAGCTTGATTTCACACATCTTTTCGAGCTCTACGATCCTGGCGTTTCGGATTTTGATTTCAGAACTCGTGGCTAGTAGGTCTCGTTTCTCCCAATTAGCCGCGAAATGTGGTTTCTTTACGTAAACGGTTTTATGAATATCCGTTGACTCCGAGTTCTGAATTCGGTGATTTTTAGCTTGATTACACACTACTTTTCGAGCTCTACAATCCTGGCATTTTGGATTTTGATTTCAGAACTCGTGGCTAGTTGGTCTCGTTTCACCTAGTTAGCCGCGAAATGTGGTTTCTTTACGTAAACGGTTTTAGGAATATCCGTTGACTCCGAGTTCTAAATTCGGTGATTTTTAGCTTGATTTCACACTACTTTTCGAGCTCTACGATCCTGGGATTTCCGATTTTGATTTCAGAACTCGTGGCTAGTTGGTCTCGTTTCACCTAGTTAGCCGCGAAATGTGGTTTCTTTACGTAAACGGTTTTATAAATATCCGTTGACTCCGAGTTCTGAATTTGGTGATTTTTGGCTTGATTTCACACTACTTTTTGAGCTCTACAATCCTGGCGTTTCGGATTTTGATTTCAGAACTCGTGGCTAGTAGGTTTCGTTTCACCTAGTTAGCCGCGAAATGTGGTTTCTTTATGTAAACGGTTTTATGAATATCCATTGACGCCGAGTTCTGAATTCGGTGATTTTTAGCTTTATTTCACACTACTTTACGAGCTCTACAATCCTGGCGTTTCGGATTTTTATTTCAGAACTCGTGGCTAGTTGGTCTCGTTTCACCTAGTTAGCCGCGAAATGTGGTTTCTTTACGTAAATGGTTTTATGAATATCCGTTGACTCCGAGTTCTGAATTCGGTGATTTTTTGCTTGATTTCACACTACTTTTCGAGCTCTACAATCCTGGAGTTTTGGATTTTTATTTCAGAACTCGTGGCTAGTTGGTCTCGTTTCACCTAGTTAGCCGCGAAATGTGGTTTCTTTACGTAAACGGTTTTATGAATATCTGTTGACTTCGAGTTCTGAATTCGGTGATTTTTAGCTTGATTTCACACTACTTTTCGAGCTCTACAATCCTGGCGTTTCGGATTTTGATTTCAGAACTCGTGGCTAGTAGGTCTCGTTTCACCTAGTTAGCCGCGAAATGTGGTTTCTTTACGTAAACGATTTTATGAATATCCGTTGACTCCGAGTTCTGAATTCGGTGATTTTTAGCTTGATTTCACACTACTTTACGAGCTCTACAATCCTGGCATTTCGGATTTTGATTTCAGAACTCGTGGCTAGTTGGTCTCGTTTCACCTAGTTAGCCGCGAAATTTGGTTTCCTTACGTAAATGGTTTTATGAATATCCGTTGACTCCGAGTTCTGAATTCGGTGATTTTTAACTTGATTTCACACTACTTTTTGAGCTCTACGATCCTGGCGTTTCGGATTTTGATTTCAGAACTCGTGGCTAGTTGGTCTCGTTTCACCTAGTTAGACGCGAAATGTGGTTTCTTTACGTAAACGGTTTTATGAATATCCGTTGACTCCGAGTTCTGAATTCGGTGATTTTTAACTTGATTTCACACTACTTTTCGAGCTCTACGATCCTGGCGTTTCGGATTTTGATTTCATAACTCGTGGCTAGTTGGTCTCGTTTCACCTAGTTAGACGCGAAATGTGGTTTCTTTACGTAAACGGTTTTATGAATATTTGTTGACTCCGAGTTCTGAATTCAGTGATTTTTAGCTTGATTACACACTACTTTTCGACCTCTACGATCTTGGAGTTTCGGATTTTGATTTCAGAACTCGTGGCTAGTTGGTCTCGTTTCACCTAGTTAGCCGTGAAATGTGGTTTCTTTACGTAAACGGTTTTATGAATATCCGTTGACTCCGAGTTCTGAATTCGGTGATTTTTTGCTTGATTTCACACTACTTTTCGAGCTCTACAATCCTGGAGTTTCGGATTTTTATTTCAGAACTCGTGGCTAGTTGGTCTCGTTTCACCTAGTTAGCCGCGAAATGTGGTTTCTTTACGTAAACGGTTTTATGAATATCTGTTGACTTCGAGTTCTGAATTCGGTGATTTTTAGCTTGATTTCACACTACTTTTCGAGCTCTACAATCCTGGCGTTTCGGATTTTGATTTCAGAACTCGTGGCTAGTAGGTCTCGTTTCACCTAGTTAGCCGCGAAATGTGGTTTCTTTACGTAAACGATTTTATGAATATCCGTTGACTCCGAGTTCTGAATTCGGTGATTTTTAGCTTGATTTCACACTACTTTACGAGCTCTACAATCCTGGCATTTCGGATTTTGATTTCAGAACTCGTGGCTAGTTGGTCTCGTTTCACCTAGTTAGCCGCGAAATTTGGTTTCCTTACGTAAATGGTTTTATGAATATCCGTTGACTCCGAGTTCTGAATTCGGTGATTTTTAACTTGATTTCACACTACTTTTTGAGCTCTACGATCCTGGCGTTTCGGATTTTGATTTCATAACTCGTGGCTAGTTGGTCTCGTTTCACCTAGTTAGACGCGAAATGTGGTTTCTTTACGTAAACGGTTTTATGAATATTTGTTGACTCCGAGTTCTGAATTCAGTGATTTTTAGCTTGATTACACACTACTTTTCGACCTCTACGATCTTGGAGTTTCGGATTTTGATTTCAGAACTCGTGGCTAGTTGGTCTCGTTTCACCTAGTTAGCCGCGAAATGTGGTTTCTTTACGTAAACGGTTTTATGAATATCCGTTGACTCCGAGTTCTGAATTCGGTGATTTTTTGCTTGATTTCACACTACTTTTCGAGCTCTACAATCCTGGAGTTTCGGATTTTTATTTCAGAACTCGTGGCTAGTTGGTCTCGTTTCACCTAGTTAGCCGCGAAATGTGGTTTCTTTACGTAAACGGTTTTATGAATATCTGTTGACTTCGAGTTCTGAATTCGGTGATTTTTAGCTTGATTTCACACTACTTTTCGAGCTCTACAATCCTGGCGTTTCGGATTTTGATTTCAGAACTCGTGGCTAGTAGGTCTCGTTTCACCTAGTTAGCCGCGAAATGTGGTTTCTTTACGTAAACGATTTTATGAATATCCGTTGACTCCGAGTTCTGAATTCGGTGATTTTTAGCTTGATTTCACACTACTTTTTGAGCTCTACAATCCTCGCATTTCGGATTTTGACTCCAGAACTCGTGGCTAGTTGGTCTCGTTTCAACTAGTTAGCCGCGAAATGTGGTTTCTTTACGTAAACGGTTTTATGAATATCTGTTGACTCCGAGTTCTGAATTCGGTGATTTTTAGCTTGATTTCGCACTACTTTTCGAGCTCTACAATCCTGGTGTTTCGGATTTTGATTTCAGAACTCGTGGCTAGTAGGTCTCGTTTCACCTAGTTAGCAGCGAAATGTGGTTTCCTTACATAAACGGTTTTATGAATATCCGTTGACTCCGAGTTCTGAATTCGGTGATTTTTAGCTTGATTTCACACTAATTTTCGAGCTCAACGATCCTGGCGTTTCGGATTTTGATTTCAGAAGTCGTGGCTAGTTGGTCTCGTTTCACCTAGTTAGCCGCGAAATGTGGTTTCTTTACGTAAACGGTTTTATAAATATCCGTTGACTCCGAGTTCTGAATTTGGTGATTTTTAGCTTGATTTCACACTACTTTTTGAGCTCTACAATCCTGGCGTTTCGGATTTTGATTTCAGAACTCGTGGCTAGTAGGTTTCGTTTCACCTAGTTAGCCGCGAAATGTGGTTTCTTTATGTAAACGGTTTTAGGAATATCCATTGACTCCGAGTTCTGAATTCGGTGATTTTTAGCTTTATTTCACACTACTTTACGAGCTCTGCAATCCTGGCGTTTCGGATTTTTATTTCAGAACTCGTGGCTAGTTGGTCTCGTTTCACCTAGTTAGCCGCGAAATGTGGTTTCTTTACGTAAACGGTTTTATAAATATCCGTTGACTCTGAGTTCTGAATTCGGTGATTTTTAGCTTGATTTCACACTACTTTTTGAGCTCTACAATCCTAGCGTTTCGGATTTTTATTTCAAAACTCGTGGCTAGTTGGTCTCGTTTCACCGAGTAGGTCGCGAAATGTGGTTTCTTTACGTAAACGGTTTTATGAATATCCGTTGACTCCGAGTACTGAATTCGGTGATTTTTAGCTTGATTTCACACTACTTTTCGAGCTCTACGATCCTGGAGTTTCGGATTTTGATTTCAGAACTCGTGGCTAGTTGGTCTCGTTTCACCTAGTTAGCCGCGAAATGTGGTTTCTTTACGTAAACGGTTTTATGAATATCCGTTGACTCCGAGTTCTGAATTCGGTGATTTTTAGCTTGATTTCACACTACTTTTCGAGCTCTAAAATCCTGGAGTTTCGGATTTTGATTTCAGAACTCGTGGCTAGTAGGTCTCGTTTCACCTAGTTAGCCGCGGGATGTGGTTTCTTTACGTAAACGGTTTTATGAATATCCGTTGACTCCGAGTTCTGAATTCGGTGATTTTTAGCTTGATTTCACACTACTTTTTGAGCTCTACAATCCTCGCGTTTCGGATTTTTATTTCAAAACTCGTGGCTAGTTGGTCTCGTTTCACCGAGTTAGCCGCGAAATGTGGTTTCTTTACGTAAACGGTTTTATGAATATCCGTTGACTCCGAGTTCTGAATTCGGTGATTTTTAGCTTGATTTCACACTACTTTTCGAGCTCTAAAATCCTGGAGTTTCGGATTTTGATTTCAGAACTCGTGGCTAGTAGGTCTCGTTTTACCTAGTTAGCCGCGAAATGTGGTTTCTTTACGTAAACGGTTTTATGAATATCCGTTGACTCCGAGTTCTGAATTCGGTGATTTTTAGCTTGATTTCACACTACTTTTCGAGCTCTACGATCCTGGCGTTTCGGAATTTGATTTCAGAACTCGTGGCTAGTTGGTCTCGTTTCACCTAGTTAGCCGCGAAATGTGGTTTCTTTACGTAAACGGTTTTATGAATATCCATTGACTCCGAGTTCTGAATTTGGTGATTTTTAGCTTGATTACACACTACTTTTCGAGCTCTACAATCCTGGAGTTTCGGATTTATATTTCAGAACTCGTGGCTAGTTGGTCTCGTTTCACCTAGTTAGCCGCGAAATGTGGTTTCTTTACGTAAACGGTTTTATGAATATCCGTTGACTCCGAGTTCTGAATTTGGTGATTTTTAACTTGATTTCACACTACTTTTCGAGCTCTACGATCCTGGCATTTCGGATATTGATTTCAGAACTCGTGGCTGGTTGGTCTCGTTTCACCTAGTTAGCCGCGAAATGTGGTTTCTTTACGTAAACGGTTTTATGAATATCCGTTGACTCCGAGTTCTGAATTCGGTGATTTTTAGCTTGATTTCACACTACTTTTTGAGCTCTACAATCCTAGCGTTTCGGATTTTTATTTCAAAACTCGTGGCTAGTTGGTCTCGTTTCACCGAGTTAGCCGCGAAATGTGGTTTCTTTACGTAAACGGTTTTATGAATATCCGTTGACTCCGAGTTCTGAATTCGGTGATTTTTAGCTTGATTTCACACATCTTTTCGAGCTCTACGATCCTGGCGTTTCGGATTTTGATTTCAGAACTCGTGGCTAGTAGGACTCGTTTCTCCCAATTAGCCGCGAAATGTGGTTTCTTTACGTAAACGATTTTATGAATATCCGTTGACTCCGAGTTCTGAATTCGGTGATTTTTAGCTTGATTACACACTACTTTTCGAGCTCTACAATCCTGGCATTTTGGATTTTGATTTCAGAACTCGTGGCTAGTTGGTCTCGTTTCACCTAGTTAGCCGCGAAATGTGGTTTCTTTACGTAAACGGTTTTAGGAATATCCGTTGACTCCGAGTTCTAAATTCGGTGATTTTTAGCTTGATTTCACACTACTTTTCGAGCTCTACGATCCTGGGATTTCCGATTTTGATTTCAGAACTCGTGGCTAGTTGGTCTCGTTTCACCTAGTTAGCCGCGAAATGTGGTTTCTTTACGTAAACGGTTTTATAAATATCCGTTGATTCCGAGTTCTGAATTGGGTGATTTTTAGCTTGATTTCACACTACTTTTTGAGCTCTACAATCCTGGCGTTTCGGATTTTGATTTCAGAACTCGTGGCTAGTAGGTTTCGTTTCACCTAGTTAGCCGCGAAATGTGGTTTCTTTATGTAAACGGTTTTATGAATATCCATTGACTCCGAGTTCTGAATTCGGTGATTTTTAGCTTTATTTCACACTACTTTACGAGCTCTACAATCCTGGCGTTTCGGATTTTTATTTCAGAACTCGTGGCTAGTTGGTCTCGTTTCACCTAGTTAGCCGCGAAATGTGGTTTCTTTACGTAAATGGTTTTATGAATATCCGTTAACTCCGAGTTCTGAATTCGGTGATTTTTAGCTTGATTTCACACTACTTTTCGAGCTCTACGATCCGGGCGTTTCGGATTTTGATTTCAGAACTCGTGGCTAGTTGGTCTCGTTTCACCTAGTTGGCCGCGAAATGTGGTTTCTTTACGTAAACGGTTTTATGAATATCCGTTGACTCCGAGTTCTGAATTCGGTGATTTTTAGCTTGATTTCACACTAATTTTCGAGCTCTACGATCCTGGCATTTCGGATTTTGATTTCAGAACTCGTGGCTAGTTTGTCTCGTTTCACCTAGTTAGCCGCGAAATGTGGTTTCTTTACGTAAACGGTTTTATGAATATCCGTTGACTCCGAGTTCTGAATTCGGTGATTTTAGCTTGATTTCACACTACTTTACGAGCTCTACAATCCTGGCATTTCGGATTTTGATTTCAGAACTCGTGGCTAGTTGGTCTCGTTTCACCTAGTTAGCCGCGAAATTTGGTTTCCTTACGTAAATGGTTTTATGAATATCCGTTGACTCCGAGTTCTGAATTCGGTGATTTTTAACTTGATTTCACACTACTTTTCGAGCTCTACGATCCTGGCGTTTCGGATTTTGATTTCATAACTCGTGGCTAGTTGGTCTCGTTTCACCTAGTTAGACGCGAAATGTGGTTTCTTTACGTAAACGGTTTTATGAATATTTGTTGACTCCGAGTTCTGAATTCAGTGATTTTTAGCTTGATTACACACTACTTTTCGACCTCTACGATCTTGGAGTTTCGGATTTTGATTTCAGAACTCGTGGCTAGTTGGTCTCGTTTCACCTAGTTAGCCGCGAAATGTGGTTTCTTTACGTAAACGGTTTTATGAATATCCGTTGACTCCGAGTTCTGAATTCGGTGATTTTTTGCTTGATTTCACACTACTTTTCGAGCTCTACAATCCTGGAGTTTCGGATTTTTATTTCAGAACTCGTGGCTAGTTAGTCTCGTTTCACCTAGTTAGCCGCGAAATGTGGTTTCTTTACGTAAACGGTTTTATGAATATCTGTTGACTTCGAGTTCTGAATTCGGTGATTTTTAGCTTGATTTCACACTACTTTTCGAGCTCTACAATCCTGGCGTTTCGGATTTTGATTTCAGAACTCGTGGCTAGTAGGTCTCGTTTCACCTAGTTAGCCGCGAAATGTGGTTTCTTTACGTAAACGATTTTATGAATATCCGTTGACTCCGAGTTCTGAATTCGGTGATTTTTAGCTTGATTTCACACTACTTTTTGAGCTCTACAATCCTCGCATTTCGGATTTTGACTTCAGAAATCGTGGCTAGTTGGTCTCGTTTCAACTAGTTAGCCGCGAAATGTGGTTTCTTTACGTAAACGGTTTTATGAATATCTGTTGACTCCGAGTTCTGAATTCGGTGATTTTTAGCTTGATTTCGCACTACTTTTCGAGCTCTACAATCCTGGTGTTTCGGATTTTGATTTCAGAACTCGTGGCTAGTAGGTCTCGTTTCACCTAGTTAGCCGCGAAATGTGGTTTCCTTACATAAACGGTTTTATGAATATCCGTTGACTCCGAGTTCTGAATTCGGTGATTTTTAGCTTGATTTCACACTACTTTTCGAGCTCTACGATCCTGGGGATTCGGATTTTTATTTCAGAACTCGTGGCTAGTTGGTCTCGTTTCACCTAGTTAGCCGCGAAATGTGGTTTCTTTACGTAAACGGTTTTATGAATATCCGTTGACTCCGAGTTCTGAATTCGGTGATTTTTAGCTTGATTTCACACTAATTTTCGAGCTCTACGATCCTGGCGTTTCGGATTTTGATTTCAGAAGTCGTGGCTAGTTGGTCTCGTTTCACCTAGTTAGCCGCGAAATGTGGTTTCTTTACGTAAACGGTTTTATGAATATCCGTTGACTCCGAGTTCTGAATTCGGTGATTTTTAGCTTGATTTCACACTACTTTTCGAGCTCTACGATCCTGGCATTTCGGATATTGATTTCAGAACTCGTGGCTGGTTGGTCTCGTTTCACCTAGTTAGCCGCGAAATGTGGTTTCTTTACGTAAACGGTTTTATGAATATCCGTTGACTCCGAGTTCTGAATTCGGTGATTTTTAGCTTGATTTCACACTACTTTTTGAGCTCTACAATCCTGGCGTTTCGGATTTTGATTTCAGAACTCGTGGCTAGTTGGTCTCGTTTCACCTAGTTAGCCGCGAAATGTGGTTTCTTTACGTAAACGGTTTTATGAATATCCGTTGACTCCGAGTTCTGAATTTGGTGATTTTTAGCTTGATTACACACTACTTTTCGAGCTCTACAATCCTGGAGTTTCGGATTTTTATTTCAGAACTCGTGGCTAGTTGGTCTCGTTTTACCTAGTTAGCCGCGAAATGTGGTTTCTTTACGTAAACGGTTTTATGAATATCCGTTGACTCCGAGTTCTGAATTCGGTGATTTTTAGCTTGATTTCACACTACTTTTCGAGCTCTACGATCCTGGCATTTCGGATATTGATTTCAGAACTCGTGGCTGGTTGGTCTCCTTTCACCTAGTTAGCCGCGAAATGTGGTTTCTTTACGTAAACGGTTTTATGAATATCCGTTGACTCCGAGTTCTGAATTCGGTGATTTTTAGCTTGATTTCACACTACTTTTTTAGCTCTACAATCCTAGCATTTCGGATTTTGATTTCAGAACTCGTGGCTAGTTGGTCTCGTTTCACCTAGTTAGCCGCGAAATGTGGTTTCTTTACGTAAACGGTTTTATGAATATCTGTTGACTTTGAGTTCTGAATTCGGTGATTTTTAGCTTGATTTCACACTACTTTTCGAGCTCTACAATCCTGGCGTTTCGGATTTTGATTTCAGAACTCGTGGCTAGTAGGTCTCGTTTCACCTAGTTAGCCGCGAAATGTGGTTTCTTTACGTAAACGATTTTATGAATATCCATTGACTCCGAGTTCTGAATTCGGTGATTTTTAGCTTGATTTCACACTACTTTTTGAGCTCTACAATCCTAGCATTTCGGATTTTGACTTCAGAACTCGTGGCTAGTTGGTCTCGTTTCACCTAGTTAGCCGCGAAATGTGGTTTCTTTACGTAAACGGTTTTATGAATATCTGTTGACTCCGAGTTCTGAATTCGGTGATTTTTAGCTTGATTTCACACTACTTTTCGAGCTCTACAATCCTGGTGTTTCGGATTTTGATTTCAGAACTCGTGGCTAGTAGGTCTCGTTTCACCTAGTTAGCCGCGAAATGTGGTTTCCTTACATAAACGGTTTTATGAATATCCGTTCACTCCGAGTTCTGAATTCGGTGATTTTTAGCTTGATTTCACACTACTTTTCGAGCTCTACGATCCTGGGGATTCGGATTTTTATTTCAGAACTCGTGGCTAGTTGGTCTCGTTTCACCTAGTTAGCCGCGAAATGTGGTTTCTTTACGTAAACGGTTTTATGAATATCCGTTGACTCCGAGTTCTGAATTCGGTGATTTTTAGCTTGATTTCACACTAATTTTCGAGCTCTACGATCCTGGCATTTCGGATTTTGATTTCAGAAGTCGTGGCTAGTTGGTCTCGTTTCACCTAGTTAGCCGCGAAATGTGGTTTCTTTACGTAAACGGTTTTATGAATATCCGTTGACTCCGAGTTCTGAATTCGGTGATTTTTAGCTTGATTTCACACTACTTTTCGAGCTCTACGATCCTGGCGTTTCGGATTTTGATTTCAGAACTCGTGGCTAGTTGGTCTCGTTTCACCTAGTTAGCCGCGAAATGTGGTTTCTTTACGTAAACGGTTTTATGAATATCCGTTGACTCCGAGTTCTGAATTCGGTGATTTTTAGCTTGATTTCACACTACTTTTGGAGCTCTACAATCCTGGCATTTCGGATTTTTATTTCAGAACTCGTGGCTAGTAGGTCTCGTTTCACCTAGTTAGCCGCGAAATGTGGTTTCTTTACGTAAACGGTTTTATGAATATCCGTTGACTCCGAGTTCTGAATTCGGTTATTTTTAGCTTGATTTCACACAACTTTTCGAGCTCTACGATCCTGGCCTTTCGGATTTTGATTTCAGAACTCGTGACTAGTAGGTCTCGTTTCTCCCAATTAGCCGCGAAATGTGGTTTCTTTACGTAAACGGTTTTATGAATATCCGTTGACTTCGAGTTCTGAATTCGGTGATTTTTAGCTTGATTACACACTACTTTTCGAGCTCTACGATCCTGGAGTTTCGGATTTTGATTTCAGAACTCGTGGCTATTTGGTCTCGTTTCACCTAGTTAGCCGCGAAATGTGGTTTCTTTACGTAAACGGTTTCACGAATATCCGTTGACTCCGAGTTCTGAATTCGGTGATTTTTTGCTTGATTTCACACTACTTTTCGAGCTCTACAATCCTGGCGTTTTGTATTTTGATTTCAGAACTCGTGGCTAGTTGGTCTCGTTTCAACTAGTTAGCCGCGAAATGTGGTTTCTTTACGTAAACGGTTTTATGAATATCCGTTGACTCCGAGTTCTGAATTCGGTGATTTTTAGCTTGATTTCACACTAATTTTCGTGCTCTACGATCCTGGCATTTCGGATTTTGATTTCAGAACTCGTGGCTAGTTGGTCTCGTTTCACCTAGTTAGCCGCGAAATGTGGTTTCTTTACGTAAACGGTTTTATGAATATCCGTTGACTCCGAGTTCTGAATTCGGTGATTTTTAGCTTGATTTCACACTACTTTTCGAGCTCTACAATCCTGGTGTTTCGGATTTTGATTTCAGAACTCGTGGCTAGTAGGTCTCGTTTCACCTAGTTAGCCGCGAAATGTGGTTTCTTTACGTAAACGGTTTTATGAATATCCGTTGACTCCGAGTTCTGAATTCGGTGATTTTTAGCTTGATTTCACACAACTTTTCGAGCTCTACGATCCTGGCCTTTCGGATTTTGATTTCAGAACTCGTGACTAGTAGGTCTCGTTTCTCCCAATTAGCCGCGAAATGTGGTTTCTTTACGTAAACGGTTTTATGAATATCCGTTGACTCCGAGTTCTGAATTCGGTGATTTTTAGCTTGATTTCACACTAATTTTCGAGCTCTACGATCTTGGCGTTTCGGATTTTGATTTCGGAAGTCGTGGCTAGTTGGTCTCGTTTCACCTAGTTAGCCGCGAAATGTGGTTTCTTTACGTAAACGGTTTTATGAATATCCGTTGACTCCGAGTTCTGAATTCGGTGATTTTTAGCTTGATTTCACACTACTTTTCGAGCTCTACGATCCTGGCATTTCGGATTTTGATTTTAGAACTCGTGGCTAGTTGGTCTCGTTTCACCTAGTTAGCCGCGAAATGTGGTTTCTTTACGTAAACGGTTTTATGAATATCCGTTGACTCCGAGTTCTGAATTCGGTGATTTTTTGCTTGATTTCACACTACTTTTCGAGCTCTACAATCCTGGCATTTCGGATTTTGATTTCAGAACTCGTGGCTAGTTGGTCTCGTTTCAACTAGTTAGCCGCGAAATGTGGTTTCTTTACGTAAACGGTTTTATGAATATCCGTTGACTCCGAGTTCTGAATTCGGTGATTTTTAGCTTGATTTCACAATAATTTTCGAGCTCTACGATCCTGGAATTCGGATTTTGATTTCAGAACTCGTGGCTAGTTGGTCTCGTTTCACCTAGTTAGCCGCGAAATGTGGTTTCTTTACGTAAACGGTTTTATGAATATCCGTTGACTCCGAGTTCTGAATTCGGTGATTTTTAGCTTGATTTCACACTACTTTTCGAGCTCTACGATCCTGGGATTTCGGATATTGATTTCAGAACTCGTGGCTGGTTGGTCTCCTTTCACCTAGTTAGCCGCGAAATGTGGTTTCTTTACGTAAACGGTTTTATGAATATCCGTTGACTCCGAGTTCTGAATTCGGTGATTTTTAGCTTGATTTCACACTACTTTTTTAGCTCTACAATCCTAGCATTTCGGATTTTGATTTCAGAACTCGTGGCTAGTTGGTCTCGTTTCACCTAGTTAGCCGCGAAATGTGGTTTCTTTACGTAAACGGTTTTATGAATATCTGTTGACATTGAGTTCTGAATTCGGTGATTTTTAGCTTGATTTCACACTACTTTTCGAGCTCTACAATCCTGGCGTTTCGGATTTTGATTTCAGAACTCGTGGCTAGTAGGTCTCGTTTCACCTAGTTAGCCGCGAAATGTGGTTTCTTTACGTAAACGATTTTATGAATATCCATTGACTCCGAGTTCTGAATTCGGTGATTTTTAGCTTGATTTCACACTACTTTTTGAGCTCTACAATCCTAGCATTTCGGATTTTGACTTCAGAACTCGTGGCTAGTTGGTCTCGTTTCACCTAGTTAGCCGCGAAATGTGGTTTCTTTACGTAAACGGTTTTATGAATATCTGTTGACTCCGAGTTCTGAATTCGGTGATTTTTAGCTTGATTTCACACTACTTTTCGAGCTCTACAATCCTGGTGTTTCGGATTTTGATTTCAGAACTCGTGGCTAGTAGGTCTCGTTTCACCTAGTTAGCCGCGAAATGTGGTTTCCTTACATAAACGGTTTTATGAATATCCGTTCACTCCGAGTTCTGAATTCGGTGATTTTTAGCTGGATTTCACACTACTTTTCGAGCTCTACGATCCTGGGGATTCGGATTTTTATTTCAGAACTCGTGGCTAGTTGGTCTCGTTTCACCTAGTTAGCCGCGAAATGTGGTTTCTTTACGTAAACGGTTTTATGAATATCCGTTGACTCCGAGTTCTGAATTCGGTGATTTTTAGCTTGATTTCACACTAATTTTCGAGCTCTACGATCCTGGCGTTTCGGATTTTGATTTCAGAAGTCGTGGCTAGTTGGTCTCGTTTCACCTAGTTAGCCGCGAAATGTGGTTTCTTTACGTAAACGGTTTTATGAATATCCGTAGACTCCGAGTTCTGAATTCGGTGATTTTTAGCTTGATTTCACACTACTTTTCGAGCTCTACGATCCTGGCGTTTCGGATTTTGATTTCAGAACTCGTGGCTAGTTGGTCTCGTTTCACCTAGTTAGCCGCGAAATGTGGTTTCTTTACGTAAACGGTTTTATGAATATCCGTTGACTCCGAGTTCTGAATTCGGTGATTTTTAGCTTGATTTCACATTACTTTTCGAGCTCTACAATCCTGGCATTTCGGATTTTTATTTCAGAACTCGTGGCTAGTAGGTCTCGTTTCACCTAGTTAGCCGCCAAATGTGGTTTCTTTACGTAAACGGTTTTATGAATATCCGTTGACTCCGAGTTCTGAATTCGGTTATTTTTAGCTTGATTTCACACAACTTTTCGAGCTCTACGATCCTGGCCTTTCAGATTTTGATTTCAGAACTCGTGACTAGTAGGTCTCGTTTCTCCCAATTAGCCGCGAAATGTGGTTTCTTTACGTAAACGGTTTTATGAATATCCGTTGACTTCGAGTTCTGAATTCGGTGATTTTTAGCTTGATTACACACTACTTTTCGAGCTCTACGATCCTGGAGTTTCGGATTTTGATTTCAGAACTCGTGGCTATTTGGTCTCGTTTCACGTAGTTAGCCGCGAAATGTGGTTTCTTTACGTAAACGGTTTTATGAATATCCGTTGACTCCGAGTTCTGAATTCGGTGATTTTTTGCTTGATTTCACACTACTTTTCGAGCTCTACAATCCTGGCGTTTTGTATTTTGATTTCAGAACTCGTGGCTAGTTGGTCTCGTTTCAACTAGTTAGCCGCGAAATGTGGTTTCTTTACGTAAACGGTTTTATGAATATCCGTTGACTCCGAGTTCTGAATTCGGTGATTTTTAGCTTGATTTCACACTAATTTTCGAGCTCTACGATCCTGGCATTTCGGATTTTGATTTCAGAACTCGTGGCTAGTTGGTCTCGTTTCACCTAGTTAGCCGCGAAATGTGGTTTCTTTACGTAAACGGTTTTATGAATATCTGTTGACTCCGAGTTCTGAATTCGGTGATTTTTAGCTTGATTTCACACTACTTTTCGAGCTCTACAATCCTGTTGTTTCGGATTTTGATTTCAGAACTCGTGGCTAGTAGGTCTCGTTTCACCTAGTTAGCCGCGAAATGTGGTTTCCTTACATAAACGGTTTTATGAATATCCGTTCACTCCGAGTTCTGAATTCGGTGATTTTTAGCTTGATTTCACACTACTTTTCGAGCTCTACGATCCTGGGGATTCGGATTTTTATTTCAGAACTCGTGGCTAGTTGGTCTCGTTTCACCTAGTTAGCCGCGAAATGTGGTTTCTTTACGTAAACGGTTTTATGAATATCCGTTGACTCCGAGTTCTGAATTCGGTGATTTTTAGCTTGATTTCACACTAATTTTCGAGCTCTACGATCCTGGCGTTTCGGATTTTGATTTCAGAAGTCGTGGCTAGTTGGTCTCGTTTCACCTAGTTAGCCGCGAAATGTGGTTTCTTTACGTAAACGGTTTTATGAATATCCGTAGACTCCGAGTTCTGAATTCGGTGATTTTTAGCTTGATTTCACACTACTTTTCGAGCTCTACGATCCTGGCGTTTCGGATTTTGATTTCAGAACTCGTGGCTAGTTGGTCTCGTTTCACCTAGTTAGCCGCGAAATGTGGTTTCTTTACGTAAACGGTTTTATGAATATCCGTTGACTCCGAGTTCTGAATTCGGTGATTTTTAGCTTGATTTCACATTACTTTTCGAGCTCTACAATCCTGGCATTTCGGATTTTTATTTCAGAACTCGTGGCTAGTAGGTCTCGTTTCACCTAGTTAGCCGCGAAATGTGGTTTCTTTACGTAAACGGTTTTATGAATATCCGTTGACTCCGAGTTCTGAATTCGGTTATTTTTAGCTTGATTTCACACAACTTTTCGAGCTCTACGATCCTGGCCTTTCGGATTTTGATTTCAGAACTCGTGACTAGTAGGTCTCGTTTCTCCCAATTAGCCGCGAAATGTGGTTTCTTTACGTAAACGGTTTTATGAATATCCGTTGACTTCGAGTTCTGAATTCGGTGATTTTTAGCTTGATTACACACTACTTTTCGAGCTCTACGATCCTGGAGTTTCGGATTTTGATTTCAGAACTCGTGGCTATTTGGTCTCGTTTCACCTAGTTAGCCGCGAAATGTGGTTTCTTTACGTAAACGGTTTTATGAATATCCGTTGACTCCGAGTTCTGAATTCGGTGATTTTTTGCTTGATTTCACACTACTTTTCGAGCTCTACAATCCTGGCGTTTTGTATTTTGATTTCAGAACTCGTGGCTAGTTGGTCTCGTTTCAACTAGTTAGCCGCGAAATGTGGTTTCTTTACGTAAACGGTTTTATGAATATCCGTTGACTCCGAGTTCTGAATTCGGTGATTTTTAGCTTGATTTCACACTAATTTTCGAGCTCTACGATCCTGGCATTTCGGATTTTGATTTCAGAACTCGTGGCTAGTTGGTCTCGTTTCACCTAGTTAGCCGCGAAATGTGGTTTCTTTACGTAAACGGTTTTATGAATATCCGTTGACTCCGAGTTCTGAATTCGGTGATTTTTAGCTTGATTTCACACTAATTTTCGAGCTCTACAATCCTGGTGTTTCGGATTTTGATTTCAGAACTCGTGGCTAGTAGGTCTCGTTTCTCCCAATTAGCCGCGAAATGTGGTTTCTTTACGTAAACGGTTTTATGAATATCCGTTGACTCCGAGTTCTGAATTCGGTGATTGTTAGCTTGATTTCACACAACTTTTCGAGCTCTACGATCCTGGCCTTTCGGATTTTGATTTCAGAACTCGTGACTAGTAGGTCTCGTTTCTCCCAATTAGCCGCGAAATGTGGTTTCTTTACGTAAACGGTTTTATGAATATCCGTTGACTCCGAGTTCTGAATTCGGTGATTTTTAGCTTGATTTCACACTAATTTTCGAGCTCTACGATCCTGGCGTTTCGGATTTTGATTTCAGAAGTCGTGGCTAGTTGGTCTCGTTTCACCTAGTTAGCCGCGAAATGTGGTTTCTTTACGTAAACGGTTTTATGAATATCCGTTGACTCCGAGTTCTGAATTCGGTGATTTTTAGCTTGATTTCACACTACTTTTCGAGCTCTACAATCCTGGCGTTTCGGATTTTGATTTCAGAACTCGTGGCTAGTAGGTCTCGTTTCACCTAGTTAGCCGCGAAATGTGGTTTCTTTACGTAAACGGTTTTATGAATATCCGTTGACTCCGAGTTCTGAATTCGGTGATTTTTAGCTTGATTTCACACAACTTTTCGAGCTCTACGATCCTGGACTTTCGGATTTTGATTTCAGAACTCGTGACTAGTAGGTCTCGTTTCTCCCAATTAGCCGCGAAATGTGGTTTCTTTACGTAAACGGTTTTATGAATATCCGTTGACTCCGAGTTCTGAATTCGGTGATTTTTAGCTTGATTTCACAATAATTTTCGAGCTCTACGATCCTGGCGTTTCGAATTTTGATTTCAGAACTCGTGGCTATTTGGTCTCGTTTCACCTAGTTAGCCGCGAAATGTGGTTTCTTTACGTAAACGGTTTTATGAATATCCGTTGACTCCGAGTTCTGAATTCGGTGATTTTTAGCTTGATTTCACACTACTTTTCGAGCTCTACGATCCTGGCATTTCGGATTTTGATTTCAGAACTCGTGGCTAGTTGGTCTCATTTCACCTAGTTAGCCGCGAAATGTGGTTTCTTTACGTAAACGGTTTTATGAATATCCGTTGACTCCGAGTTCTGAATTCGGTGATTTTTAGCTTGATTTCACACTAATTTTCGAGCTCTACGATCCTGGCGTTTCGGATTTTGAATTCAGAAGTCGTGGCTAGTTGGTCTCGTTTCACCTAGTTAGCCGCGAAATGTGGTTTCTTTACGTAAACGGTTTTATGAATATCCGTTGACTCCGAGTTCTGAATTCGGTGATTTTTTGCTTGATTTCACACTACTTTTCGAGCTCTACGATCCTGGCGTTTCGGATTTTGATTTCAGAACTCGTGGCTAGTTGGTCTCGTTTCACCTAGTTAGCCGCGAAATGTGGTTTCTTTACGTAAACGGTTTTATGAATATCCGTTGACTCCGAGTTCTGAATTCGGTGATTTTTTGCTTGATTTCACACTACTTTTCGAGCTCTACAATCCTGGCGTTTCGGATTTTGATTTCAGAACTCGTGGCTAGTAGGTCTCGTTTCACCTAGTTAGCCGCGAAATGTGGTTTCTTTACGTAAACGGTTTTATGAATATCCGTTGACTCCGAGTTCTGAATTCGGTGATTTTTAGCTTGATTTCACACAACTTTTCGAGCTCTACGATCCTGGACTTTCGGATTTTGATTTCAGAACTCGTGACTAGTAGGTCTCGTTTCTCCCAATTAGCCGCGAAATGTGGTTTCTTTACGTAAACGGTTTTATGAATATCCGTTGACTCCGAGTTCTGAATTCGGTGATTTTTAGCTTGATTTCACACTAATTTTCGAGCTCTACGATCCTGGCGTTTCGGATTTTGATTTCAGAAGTCGTGGCTAGTTGGTCTCGTTTCACCTAGTTAGCCGCGAAATGTGGTTTCTTTACGTAAACGGTTTTATGAATATCCGTTGACTCCGAGTTCTGAATTCGGTGATTTTTAGCTTGATTTCACACAACTTTTCGAGCTCTACGATCCTGGACTTTCGGATTTTGATTTCAGAACTCGTGACTAGTAGGTCTCGTTTCTCCCAATTAGCCGCGAAATGTGGTTTCTTTACGTAAACGGTTTTATGAATATCCGTTGACTCCGAGTTCTGAATTCGGTGATTTTTAGCTTGATTTCACACTAATTTTCGAGCTCTACGATCCTGGCGTTTCGGATTTTGATTTCAGAACTCGTGGCTATTTGGTCTCGTTTCACCTAGTTAGCCGCGAAATGTGGTTTCTTTACGTAAACGGTTTTATGAATATCCGTTGACTCCGAGTTCTGAATTCGGTGATTTTTAGCTTGATTTCACACTACTTTTCGAGCTCTACGATCCTGGCATTTCGGATTTTGATTTCAGAACTCGTGGCTAGTTGGTCTCGTTTCACCTAGTTAGCCGCGAAATGTGGTTTCTTTACGTAAACGGTTTTATGAATATCCGTTGACTCCGAGTTCTGAATTCGGTGATTTTTAGCTTGATTTCACACTACTTTTCGAGCTCTACGATCCTGGCCTTTCGGATTTTGATTTCAGAAGTCGTGGCTAGTTGGTCTCGTTTCACCTAGTTAGCCGCGAAATGTGGTTTCTTTACGTAAACGGTTTTATGAATATCCGTTGACTCCGAGTTCTGAATTCGGTGATTTTATGCTTGATTTCACACTACTTTTCGAGCTCTACGATCCTGGCGTTTCGGATTTTGATTTCAGAACTCGTGGCTAGTTGGTCTCGTTTCACCTAGTTAGCCGCGAAATGTGGTTTCTTTACGTAAACGGTTTTATGAATATCCGTTGACTCCGAGTTCTGAATTCGGTGATTTTTTGCTTGATTTCACACTACTTTTCGAGCTCTACAATCCTGGCGTTTCGGATTTTGATTTCAGAACTCGTGGCTAGTAGGTCTCGTTTCACCTAGTTAGCCGCGAAATGTGGTTTCTTTACGTAAACGGTTTTATGAATATCCGTTGACTCCGAGTTCTGAATTCGGTGATTTTTAGCTTGATTTCACACAACTTTTCGAGCTCTACGATCCTGGACTTTCGGATTTTGATTTCAGAACTCGTGACTAGTAGGTCTCGTTTCTCCCAATTAGCCGCGAAATGTGGTTTCTTTACGTAAACGGTTTTATGAATATCCGTTGACTCCGAGTTCTGAATTCGGTGATTTTTAGCTTGATTTCACACTAATTTTCGAGCTCTACGATCCTGGCTTTTCGGATTTTGATTTCAGAAGTCGTGGCTAGTTGGTCTCGTTTCACCTAGTTAGCCGCGAAATGTGGTTTCTTTACGTAAACGGTTTTATGAATATCCGTTGACTCCGAGTTCTGAATTCGGTGATTTTTAGCTTGATTTCACACAACTTTTCGAGCTCTACGATCCTGGACTTTCGGATTTTGATTTCAGAACTCGTGACTAGTAGGTCTCGTTTCTCCCAATTAGCCGCGAAATGTGGTTTCTTTACGTAAACGGTTTTATGAATATCCGTTGACTCCGAGTTCTGAATTCGGTGATTTTTAGCTTGATTTCACACTAATTTTCGAGCTCTACGATCCTGGCGTTTCGGATTTTGATTTCAGAACTCGTGGCTATTTGGTCTCGTTTCACCTAGTTAGCCGCGAAATGTGGTTTCTTTACGTAAACGGTTTTATGAATATCCGTTGACTCCGAGTTCTGAATTCGGTGATTTTTAGCTTGATTTCACACTACTTTTCGAGCTCTACGATCCTGGCATTTCGGATTTTGATTTCAGAACTCGTGGCTAGTTGGTCTCGTTTCACCTAGTTAGCCGCGAAATGTGGTTTCTTTACGTAAACGGTTTTATGAATATCCGTTGACTCCGAGTTCTGAATTTGGTGATTTTTAGCTTGATTTCACACTACTTTTCGAGCTCTACGATCCTGGCCTTTCGGATTTTGATTTCAGAAGTCGTGGCTAGTTGGTCTCGTTTCACCTAGTTAGCCGCGAAATGTGGTTTCTTTACGTAAACGGTTTTATGAATATCCGTTGACTCCGAGTTCTGAATTCGGTGATTTTTTGCTTGATTTCACACTACTTTTCGAGCTCTACGATCCTGGCGTTTCGGATTTTGATTTCAGAACTCGTGGCTAGTTGGTCTCGTTTCACCTAGTTAGCCGCGAAATGTGGTTTCTTTACGTAAACGGTTTTATGAATATCCGTTGACTCCGAGTTCTGAATTCGGTGATTTTTTGATTGATTTCACACTACTTTTCGAGCTCTACAATCCTGGCGTTTCGGATTTTGATTTCAGAACTCGTGGCTAGTAGGTCTCGTTTCACCTAGTTAGCCGCGAAATGTGGTTTCTTTACGTAAACGGTTTTATGAATATCCGTTGACTCCGAGTTCTGAATTCGGTGATTTTTAGCTTGATTTCACACAACTTTTCGAGCTCTACGATCCTGGACTTTCGGATTTTGATTTCAGAACTCGTGACTAGTAGGTCTCGTTTCTCCCAATTAGCCGCGAAATGTGGTTTCTTTACGTAAACGGTTTTATGAATATCCGTTGACTCCGAGTTCTGAATTCGGTGATTTTTAGCTTGATTTCACACTAATTTTCGAGCTCTACGATCCTGGAGTTTCGGATTTTGATTTCAGAAGTCGTGGCTAGTTGGTCTCGTTTCACCTAGTTAGCCGCGAAATGTGGTTTCTTTACGTAAACGGTTTTATGAATATCCGTTGACTCCGAGTTCTGAATTCGGTGATTTTTAGCTTGATTTCACACTACTTTTCGAGCTCTACGATCCTGGCATTTCGGATTTTGATTTCAGAACTCGTGGCTAGTTGGTCTCGTTTCACCTAGTTAGCCGCGAAATGTGGTTTCTTTACGTAAACGGTTTTATGAATATCCGTTGACTCCGAGTTCTGAATTCGGTGATTTTTAGCTTGATTTCACACTAATTTTCGAGCTCTACGATCCTGGCGTTTCGGATTTTGATTTCAGAACTCGTGGCTATTTGGTCTCGTTTCACCTAGTTAGCCGCGAAATGTGGTTTCTTTACGTAAACGGTTTTATGAATATCCGTTGACTCCGAGTTCTGAATTCGGTGATTTTTAGCTTGATTTCACACTACTTTTCGAGCTCTACGATCCTGGCATTTCGGATTTTGATTTCAGAACTCGTGGCTAGTTGGTCTCGTTTCACCTAGTTAGCCGCGAAATGTGGTTTCTTTACGTAAACGGTTTTATGAATATCCGTTGACTCCGAGTTCTGAATTCGGTGATTTTTAGCTTGATTTCACACTACTTTTCGAGCTCTACGATCCTGGCGTTTCGGATTTTGATTTCAGAAGTCGTGGCTAGTTGGTCTCATTTCAGCTAGTTAGCCGCGAAATGTGGTTTCTTTACGTAAACGGTTTTATGAATATCCGTTGACTCCGAGTTCTGAATTCGGTGATTTTTTGCTTGATTTCACACTACTTTTCGAGCTCTACGATCCTGGCGTTTCGGATTTTGATTTCAGAACTCGTGGCTAGTTGGTCTCGTTTCACCTAGTTAGCCGCGAAATGTGGTTTCTTTACGTAAACGGTTTTATGAATATCCGTTGACTCCGAGTTCTGAATTCGGTGATTTTTAGCTTGATTTCACACTAATTTTCGAGCTCTACGATCCTGGCGTTTCGGATTTTGATTTCAGAAGTCGTGGCTAGTTGGTCTCGTTTCACCTAGTTAGCCGCGAAATGTGGTTTCTTTACGTAAACGGTTTTATGAATATCCGTTGACTCCGAGTTCTGAATTCGGTGATTTTTTGCTTGATTTCACACTACTTTTCGAGCTCTACGATCCTGGCGTTTCGGATTTTGATTTCAGAACTCGTGGCTAGTTGGTCTCGTTTCACCTAGTTAGCCGCGAAATGTGGTTTCTTTACGTAAACGGTTTTATGAATATCCGTTGACTCCGAGTTCTGAATTCGGTGATTTTTAGCTTGATTTCACACTAATTTTCGAGCTCTACGATCCTGGCGTTTCGGATTTTGATTTCAGAACTCGTGGCTATTTGGTCTCGTTTCACCTAGTTAGCCGCGAAATGTGGTTTCTTTACGTAAACGGTTTTATGAATATCCGTTGACTCCGAGTTCTGAATTCGGTGATTTTTAGCTTGATTTCACACTACTTTTCGAGCTCTACGATCCTGGCATTTCGGATTTTGATTTCAGAACTCGTGGCTAGTTGGTCTCGTTTCACCTAGTTAGCCGCGAAATGTGGTTTCTTTACGTAAACGGTTTTATGAATATCCGTTGACTCCGAGTTCTGAATTCGGTGATTTTTAGCTTGATTTCACACTACTTTTCGAGCTCTACGATCCTGGCGTTTCGGATTTTGATTTCAGAAGTCGTGGCTAGTTGGTCTCGTTTCACCTAGTTAGCCGCGAAATGTGGTTTCTTTACGTAAACGGTTTTATGAATATCCGTTGACTCCGAGTTCTGAATTCGGTGATTTTTTGCTTGATTTCACACTACTTTTCGAGCTCTACGATCCTGGCGTTTCGGATTTTGATTTCAGAACTCGTGGCTAGTTGGTCTCGTTTCACCTAGTTAGCCGCGAAATGTGGTTTCTTTACGTAAACGGTTTTATGAATATCCGTTGACTCCGAGTTCTGAATTCGGTGATTTTTTGCTTGATTTCACACTACTTTTCGAGCTCTACAATCCTGGCGTTTCGGATTTTGATTTCAGAACTCGTGGCTAGTAGGTCTCGTTTCACCTAGTTAGCCGCGAAATGTGGTTTCTTTACGTAAACGGTTTTATGAATATCCGTTGACTCCGAGTTCTGAATTCGGTGATTTTTAGCTTGATTTCACACAACTTTTCGAGCTCTACGATCCTGGACTTTCGGATTTTGATTTCAGAACTCGTGACTAGTAGGTCTCGTTTCTCCCAATTAGCCGCGAAATGTGGTTTCTTTACGTAAACGGTTTTATGAATATCCGTTGACTCCGAGTTCTGAATTCGGTGATTTTTAGCTTGATTTCACACTAATTTTCGAGCTCTACGATCCTGGCGTTTCGGATTTTGATTTCAGAAGTCGTGGCTAGTTGGTCTCGTTTCACCTAGTTAGCCGCGAAATGTGGTTTCTTTACGTAAACGGTTTTATGAATATCCGTTGACTCCGAGTTCTGAATTCGGTGATTTTTAGCTTGATTTCACACTACTTTTCGAGCTCTACGATCCTGGCGTTTCGGATTTTGATTTCAGAAGTCGTGGCTAGTTGGTCTCGTTTCACCTAGTTAGCCGCGAAATGTGGTTTCTTTACGTAAACGGTTTTATGAATATCCGTTGACTCCGAGTTCTGAATTCGGTGATTTTTAGCTTGATTTCACACTAATTTTCGAGCTCTACGATCCTGGCGTTTCGGATTTTGATTTCAGAACTCGTGGCTAGTTGGTCTCGTTTCACCTAGTTAGCCGCGAAATGTGGTTTCTTTACGTAAACGGTTTTATGAATATCCGTTGACTCCGAGTTCTGAATTCGGTGATTTTTTGCTTGATTTCACACTACTTTTCGAGCTCTACAATCCTGGCGTTTCGGATTTTGATTTCAGAACTCGTGGCTAGTAGGTCTCGTTTCACCTAGTTAGCCGCGAAATGTGGTTTCTTTACGTAAACGGTTTTATGAATATCCGTTGACTCCGAGTTCTGAATTCGGTGATTTTTAGCTTGATTTCACACAACTTTTCGAGCTCTACGATCCTGGACTTTCGGATTTTGATTTCAGAACTCGTGACTAGTAGGTCTCGTTTCTCCCAATTAGCCGCGAAATGTGGTTTCTTTACGTAAACGGTTTTATGAATATCCGTTGACTCCGAGTTCTGAATTCGGTGATTTTTAGCTTGATTTCACACTAATTTTCGAGCTCTACGATCCTGGCGTTTCGGATTTTGATTTCAGAAGTCGTGGCTAGTTGGTCTCGTTTCACCTAGTTAGCCGCGAAATGTGGTTTCTTTACGTAAACGGTTTTATGAATATCCGTTGACTCCGAGTTCTGAATTCGGTGATTTTTAGCTTGATTTCACACAACTTTTCGAGCTCTACGATCCTGGACTTTCGGATTTTGATTTCAGAACTCGTGACTAGTAGGTCTCGTTTCTCCCAATTAGCCGCGAAATGTGGTTTCTTTACGTAAACGGTTTTATGAATATCCGTTGACTCCGAGTTCTGAATTCGGTGATTTTTAGCTTGATTTCACACTAATTTTCGAGCTCTACGATCCTGGCGTTTCGGATTTTGATTTCAGAACTCGTGGCTATTTGGTCTCGTTTCACCTAGTTAGCCGCGAAATGTGGTTTCTTTACGTAAACGGTTTTATGAATATCCGTTGACTCCGAGTTCTGAATTCGGTGATTTTTTTCTTGATTTCACACTACTTTTCGAGCTCTACAATCCCGGCGTTTCGGATTTTGATTTCAGTACTCGTGGCTAGTAGGTCTCGTTTCACCTAGTTAGCCGCGAAATGTGGTTTCTTTACGTAAACGGTTTTATGAATATCCGTTGACTCCGAGTTCTGAATTCGGTGATTTTTAGCTTGATTTCACACAACTTTTCGAGCTCTACGATCCTGGACTTTCGGATTTTGATTTCAGAACTCGTGACTAGTAGGTCTCGTTTCTCCCAATTAGCCGCGAAATGTGGTTTCTTTACGTAAACGGTTTTATGAATATCCGTTGACTCCGAGTTCTGAATTCGGTGATTTTTAGCTTGATTTCACACTAATTTTCGAGCTCTACGATCCTGGCGTTTCGGATTTTGATTTCAGAAGTCGTGGCTAGTTGGTCTCGTTTCACCTAGTTAGCCGCGAAATGTGGTTTCTTTACGTAAACGGTTTTATGAATATCCGTTGACTCCGAGTTCTGAATTCGGTGATTTTTAGCTTGATTTCACACTACTTTTCGAGCTCTACGATCCTGGCATTTCGGATTTTGATTTCAGAACTCGTGGCTAGTTGGTCTCGTTTCACCTAGTTAGCCGCGAAATGTGGTTTCTTTACGTAAACGGTTTTATGAATATCCGTTGACTCCGAGTTCTGAATTCGGTGATTTTTAGCTTGATTTCACACTAATTTTCGAGCTCTACGATCCTGGCGTTTCGGATTTTGATTTCAGAAGTCGTGGCTAGTTGGTCTCGTTTCACCTAGTTAGCCGCGAAATATGGTTTCTTTACGTAAACGGTTTTATGAATATCCGTTGACTCCGAGTTCTGAATTCGGTGATTTTTAGCTTGATTTCACACTACTTTTCGAGCTCTACGATCCTGGCGTTTCGGATTTTGATTTCAGAACTCGTGGCTAGTTGGTCTCGTTTCACCTAGTTAGCCGCGAAATGTGGTTTCTTTACGTAAACGGTTTTATGAATATCCGTTGACTCCGAGTTCTGAATTCGGTGATTTTTTGCTTGATTTCACACTACTTTTTGAGCTCTACAATCCTGGCGTTTCGGATTTTGATTTCAGAACTCGTGGCTAGTTGGTCTCTTTTCAACTAGTTAGCCGCGAAATGTGGTTTCTTTACGTAAACGGTTTTATGAATATCCGTTGACTCCGAGTTCTGAATTCGGTGATTTTTAGCTTGATTTCACACCAATTTTCGAGCTCTACGATCCTGGCATTTCGGATTTTGATTTCAGAACTCGTGGCTAGTTGGTCTCGTTTCACCTAGTTAGCCGCGAAATGTGGTTTCTTTACGTAAACGGTTTTATGAATATCCGTTGACTCCGAGTTCTGAATTCGGTGATTTTTAGCTTGATTTCACACTACTTTTCGAGCTCTACAATCCTGGCATTTCGGATTTTGATTTCAGAACTCGTGGCTAGTAGGTCTCGTTTCACCTAGTTAGCCGCGAAATGTGGTTTCTTTACGTAAACGGTTTTATGAATATCCGTTGACTCCGAGTTCTGAATTCGGTGATTTTTAGCTTGATTTCACACAACTTTTCGAGCTCTACGATCCTGGACTTTCGGATTTTGATTTCAGAACTCGTGACTAGTAGTTCTCGTTTCCCCCAATTAGCCGCGAAATGTGGTTTCTTTACGTAAACGGTTTTATGAATATCCGTTGACTCCGAGTTCTGAATTCGGTGATTTTTAGCTTGATTTCACACTACTTTTCGAGCTCTACGATCCTGGCATTTTGGATTTTGATTTCAGAACCCGTGGCTAGTTGGTCTCCTTTCACCTAGTTAGCCGCGAAATGTGGTTTCTTTACGTAAACGGTTTTATGAATATCCGTTGACTCCGAGTTCTGAATTCGGTGATTTTTAGCTTGATTTCACACTACTTTTCGAGCTCTACGATCCTGGCATTTTGGATTTTGATTTCAGAACTCGTGGCTAGTTGGTCTCCTTTCACCTAGTTAGCCGCGAAATGTGGTTTCTTTACGTAAACGGTTTTATGAATATCCGTTGACTCCGAGTTCTGAATTCGGTGATTTTTAGCTTGATTTCACACTACTTTTCGAGCTCTACAATCCTGGCATTTCGGATTTTGATTTCAGAACTCGTGGCTAGTAGGTCTCGTTTCACCTAGTTAGCCGCGAAATGTGGTTTCTTTACGTAAACGGTTTTATGAATATCCGTTGACTCCGAGTTCTGAATTCGGTTATTTTTAGCTTGATTTCACACAACTTTTCGAGCTCTACGATCCTGGCCTTTCGGATTTTGATTTCAGAACTCGTGACTAGTAGGTATTGTTTCTCCCAATTAGCCGCGAAATGTGGTTTCTTTACGTAAACGGTTTTATGAATATCCGTTGACTTCGAGTTCTGAATTCGGTGATTTTTAGCTTGATTACACACTACTTTTCGAGCTCTACGATCCTGGAGTTTCGGATTTTGATTTCAGAACTCGTGGCTATTTGGTCTCGTTTCACCTAGTTAGCCGCGAAATGTGGTTTCTTTACGTAAACGGTTTTATGAATATCCGTTGACTCCGAGTTCTGAATTCGGTGATTTTTTGCTTGATTTCACACTACTTTTCGAGCTCTACAATCCTGGCGTTTCGGATTTTGATTTCAGAACTCGTGGCTAGTAGGTCTCGTTTCACCTAGTTAGCCGCGAAATGTGGTTTCTTTACGTAAACGGTTTTATGAATATCCGTTGACTCCGAGTTCTGAATTCGGTTATTTTTAGCTTTATTTCACACTAATTTTCGAGCTCTACGATCCTGGCGTTTCGGATTTTGATTTCAGAACTCGTGGCTAGTTGGTCTCGTTTCACCTAGTTAGCCGCGAAATGTGGTTTCTTTACGTAAACGGTTTTATGAATATCCGTTGACTCCGAGTTCTGAATTCGGTGGTTTTTAGCTTGATTTCACACTAATTTTCGAGCTCTACGATCCTGGCGTTTCGGATTTTGATTTCAGAAGTCGTGGCTAGTTGGTCTCGTTTCACCTAGTTAGCCGCGAAATGTGGTTTCTTTACGTAAACGGTTTTATGAATATCCGTTGACTCCGAGTTCTGAATTCGGTGATTTTTAGCTTGATTTCACACTACTTTTCGAGCTCTACGATCCTGGCGTTTTGGATTTTGATTTCAGAACTCGTGGCTAGTTGGTCTCGTTTCACCTAGTTAGCCGCGAAATGTGGTTTCTTTACGTAAACGGTTTTATGAATATCCGTTGACTCCGAGTTCTGAATTCGGTGATTTTTAGCTTGATTTCACACTACTTTTTGAGCTCTACAATCCTGGCATTTCGGATTTTGATTTCAGAACTCGTGGCTTGTAGGTCTCGTTTCACCTAGTTAGCCGCGAAATGTGGTTTCTTTACGTAAACGGTTTTATGAATATCCGTTGACTCCGAGTTCTGAATTCGGTTATTTTTAGCTTGATTTCACACAACTTTTCGAGCTCTACGATCCTGGCCTTTCGGATTTTGATTTCAGAACTCGTGACTAGTAGGTCTCGTTTCTCCCAATTAGCCGCGAAATGTGGTTTCTTTACGTAAACGGTTTTATGAATATCCGTTGACTTCGAGTTCTGAATTCGGTGATTTTTAGCTTGATTACACACTACTTTTCGAGCTCTACGATCCTGGAGTTTCGGATTTTGATTTCAGAACTCGTGGCTATTTGGTCTCGTTTCACCTAGTTAGCCGCGAAATGTGGTTTCTTTACGTAAACGGTTTTATGAATATCCGTTGACTCCGAGTTCTGAATTCGGTGATTTTTTGCTTGATTTCACACTACTTTTCGAGCTCTACAATTCTGGCGTTTCGGATTTTGATTTCAGAACTCGTGGCTAGTAGGTCTCGTTTCACCTAGTTAGCCGCGAAATGTGGTTTCTTTACGTAAACGGTTTTATGAATATCCGTTGACTCCGAGTTCTGAATTCGGTGATTTTTAGCTTGATTTCACACTACTTTTCGAGCTCTACGATCCTGGACTTTCGGATTTTGATTTCAGAACTCGTGACTAGTAGGTCTCGTTTCTCCCAATTAGCCGCGAAATGTGGTTTCTTTACGTAAACGGTTTTATGAATATCCGTTGACTCCGAGTTCTGAATTCGGTGATTTTTAGCTTGATTTCACACTAATTTTCGAGCTCTACGATCCTGGCGTTTTGGATTTCGATTTCAGAAGTCGTGGCTAGTTGGTCTCGTTTCACCTAGTTAGCCGCGAAATGTGGTTTCTTTACTTAAACGGTTTTTTGAATATCCGTTGACTCCGAGTTCTGAATTCGGTGATTTTTAGCTTGATTTCACACTACTTTTCGAGCTCTACGATCCTGGCATTTCGGATTTTGATTTCAGAACTCGTGGCTAGTTGGTCTCGTTTCACCCAATTAGCCGCGAAATGTGGTTTCTTTACGTAAACGGTTTTATGAATATCCGTTGACTCCGAGTTCTGAATTCGGTGATTTTTAGCTTGATTTCACACTAATTTTCGAGCTCTACGATCCTGGCGTTTCGGATTTTGATTTCAGAAGTCGTGGCTAGTTGGTCTCGTTTCACCTAGTTAGCCGCGAAATATGGTTTCTTTACGTAAACGGTTTTATAAATATCCGTTGACTCCGAGTTCTGAATTCGGTGATTTTTAGCTTGATTTCACACTACTTTTCGAGCTCTACGATCCTGGCGTTTCGGATTTTGATTTCAGAACTCGTGGCTAGTTGGTCTCGTTTCACCTAGTTAGCCGCGAAATGTGGTTTCTTTACGTAAACGGTTTTATGAATATCCGTTGACTCCGAGTTCTGAATTCGGTGATTTTTTGCTTGATTTCACACTACTTTTCGAGCTCTACAATCCTAGCGTTTCGGATTTTGATTTCAGAACTCGTGGCTAGTTGGTCTCGTTTCAACTAGTTAGCCGCGAAATGTGGTTTCTTTACGTAAACGGTTTTATGAATATCCGTTGACTCCGAGTTCTGAATTCGGTGATTTTTAGCTTGATTTCACACCAATTTTCGAGCTCTACGATCCTGGCATTTCGGATTTTGATTTCAGAACTCGTGGCTAGTTGGTCTCGTTTCACCTAGTTAGCCGCGAAATGTGGTTTCTTTACGTAAACGGTTTTATGAATATCCGTTGACTCCGAGTTCTGAATTCGGTGATTTTTAACTTGATTTCACACTACTTTTCGAGCTCTACAATCCTGGCATTTCGGATTTTGATTTCAGAACTCGTGGCTAGTAGGTCTCGTTTCACCTAGTTAGCCGCGAAATGTGGTTTCTTTACGTAAACGGTTTTATGAATATCCGTTGACTCCGAGTTCTGAATTCGGTGATTTTTAGCTTGATTTCACACAACTTTTCGAGCTCTACGATCCTGGACTTTCGGATTTTGATTTCAGAACTCGTGACTAGTAGTTCTCGTTTCTCCCAATTAGCCGCGAAATGTGGTTTCTTTACGTAAACGGTTTTATGAATATCCGTTGACTCCGAGTTCTGAATTCGGTGATTTTTAGCTTGATTTCACACTACTTTTCGAGCTCTACGATCCTGGCATTTTGGATTTTGATTTCAGAACTCGTGGCTAGTTGGTCTCCTTTCACCTAGTTAGCCGCGAAATGTGGTTTCTTTACGTAAACGGTTTTATGAATATCCGTTGACTCCGAGTTCTGAATTCGGTGATTTTTAGCTTGATTTCACACTACTTTTCGAGCTCTACAATCCTGGCATTTCGGATTTTGATTTCAGAACTCGTGGCTAGTAGGTCTCGTTTCACCTAGTTAGCCGCGAAATGTGGTTTCTTTACGTAAACGGTTTTATGAATATCCGTTGACTCCGAGTTCTGAATTCGGTGATTTTTAGCTTGATTTCACACTAATTTTCGAGCTCTACGATCCTGGCGTTTCGGATTTTGATTTCAGAAGTCGTGGCTAGTTGGTCTCGTTTCACCTAGTTAGCCGCGAAATGTGGTTTCTTTACTTAAACGGTTTTATGAATATCCGTTGACTCCGAGTTCTGAATTCGGTGATTTTTAGCTTGATTTCACACTACTTTTCGAGCTCTACGATCCTGGCATTTCGGATTTTGATTTCAGAACTCGTGGCTAGTTGGTCTCGTTTCACCTAGTTAGCTGCGAAATGTGGTTTCTTTACGTAAACGGTTTTATGAATATCCGTTGACTCCGAGTTCTGAATTCGGTGATTTTTAGCTTGATTTCACACTAATTTTCGAGCTCTACGATCCTGGCGTTTCGGATTTTGATTTCAGAAGTCGTGGCTAGTTGGTCTCGTTTCACCTAGTTAGCCGCGAAATATGGTTTCTTTACGTAAACGGTTTTATAAATATCCGTTGACTCCGAGTTCTGAATTCGGTGATTTTTAGCTTGATTTCACACTACTTTTCGAGCTCTACGATCCTGGCGTTTCGGATTTTGATTTCAGAACTCGTGGCTAGTTGGTCTCGTTTCACCTAGTTAGCCGCGAAATGTGGTTTCTTTACGTAAACGGTTTTATGAATATCCGTTGACTCCGAGTTCTGAATTCGGTGATTTTTTGCTTGATTTCACACTACTTTTCGAGCTCTACAATCCTGGCGTTTCGGATTTTGATTTCAGAACTCGTGGCTAGTTGGTCTCGTTTCAACTAGTTAGCCGCGAAATGTGGTTTCTTTACGTAAACGGTTTTATGAATATCCGTTGACTCCGAGTTCTGAATTCGGTGATTTTTAGCTTGATTTCACACCAATTTTCGAGCTCTACGATCCTGGCATTTCGGATTTTGATTTCAGAACTCGTGGCTAGTTGGTCTCGTTTCACCTAGTTAGCCGCGAAATGTGGTTTCTTTACGTAAACGGTTTTATGAATATCCGTTGACTCCGAGTTCTGAATTCGGTGATTTTTAACTTGATTTCACACTACTTTTCGAGCTCTACAATCCTGGCATTTCGGATTTTGATTTCAGAACTCGTGGCTAGTAGGTCTCGTTTCACCTAGTTAGCCGCGAAATGTGGTTTCTTTACGTAAACGGTTTTATGAATATCCGTTGACTCCGAGTTCTGAATTCGGTGATTTTTAGCTTGATTTCACACAACTTTTCGAGCTCTACGATCCTGGACTTTCGGATTTTGATTTCAGAACTCGTGACTAGTAGTTCTCGTTTCTCCCAATTAGCCGCGAAATGTGGTTTCTTTACGTAAACGGTTTTATGAATATCCGTTGACTCCGAGTTCTGAATTCGGTGATTTTTAGCTTGATTTCACACTACTTTTCGAGCTCTACGATCCTGGCATTTTGGATTTTGATTTCAGAACTCGTGGCTAGTTGGTCTCCTTTCACCTAGTTAGCCGCGAAATGTGGTTTCTTTACGTAAACGGTTTTATGAATATCCGTTGACTCCGAGTTCTGAATTCGGTGATTTTTAGCTTGATTTCACACTACTTTTCGAGCTCTACAATCCTGGCATTTCGGATTTTGATTTCAGAACTCGTGGCTAGTAGGTCTCGTTTCACCTAGTTAGCCGCGAAATGTGGTTTCTTTACGTAAACGGTTTTATGAATATCCGTTGACTCCGAGTTCTGAATTCGGTGATTTTTAGCTTGATTTCACACTAATTTTCGAGCTCTACGATCCTGGCGTTTCGGATTTTGATTTCAGAAGTCGTGGCTAGTTGGTCTCGTTTCACCTAGTTAGCCGCGAAATGTGGTTTCTTTACTTAAACGGTTTTATGAATATCCGTTGACTCCGAGTTCTGAATTCGGTGATTTTTAGCTTGATTTCACACTACTTTTCGAGCTCTACGATCCTGGCATTTCGGATTTTGATTTCAGAACTCGTGGCTAGTTGGTCTCGTTTCACCTAGTTAGCTGCGAAATGTGGTTTCTTTACGTAAACGGTTTTATGAATATCCGTTGACTCCGAGTTCTGAATTCGGTGATTTTTAGCTTGATTTCACACTAATTTTCGAGCTCTACGATCCTGGCGTTTCGGATTTTGATTTCAGAAGTCGTGGCTAGTTGGTCTCGTTTCACCTAGTTAGCCGCGAAATATGGTTTCTTTACGTAAACGGTTTTATAAATATCCGTTGACTCCGAGTTCTGAATTCGGTGATTTTTAGCTTGATTTCACACTACTTTTCGAGCTCTACGATCCTGGCGTTTCGGATTTTGATTTCAGAACTCGTGGCTAGTTGGTCTCGTTTCACCTAGTTAGCCGCGAAATGTGGTTTCTTTACGTAAACGGTTTTATGAATATCCGTTGACTCCGAGTTCTGAATTCGGTGATTTTTTGCTTGATTTCACACTACTTTTCGAGCTCTACAATCCTGGCGTTTCGGATTTTGATTTCAGAACTCGTGGCTAGTTGGTCTCGTTTCAACTAGTTAGCCGCGAAATGTGGTTTCTTTACGTAAACGGTTTTATGAATATCCGTTGACTCCGAGTTCTGAATTCGGTGATTTTTAGCTTGATTTCACACCAATTTTCGAGCTCTACGATCCTGGCATTTCGGATTTTGATTTCAGAACTCGTGGCTAGTTGGTCTCGTTTCACCTAGTTAGCCGCGAAATGTGGTTTCTTTACGTAAACGGTTTTATGAATATCCGTTGACTCCGAGTTCTGAATTCGGTGATTTTTAACTTGATTTCACACTACTTTTCGAGCTCTACAATCCTGGCATTTCGGATTTTGATTTCAGAACTCGTGGCTAGTAGGTCTCGTTTCACCTAGTTAGCCGCGAAATGTGGTTTCTTTACGTAAACGGTTTTATGAATATCCGTTGACTCCGAGTTCTGAATTCGGTGATTTTTAGCTTGATTTCACACAACTTTTCGAGCTCTACGATCCTGGACTTTCGGATTTTGATTTCAGAACTCGTGACTAGTAGTTCTCGTTTCTCCCAATTAGCCGCGAAATGTGGTTTCTTTACGTAAACGGTTTTATGAATATCCGTTGACTCCGAGTTCTGAATTCGGTGATTTTTAGCTTGATTTCACACTACTTTTCGAGCTCTACGATCCTGGCATTTTGGATTTTGATTTCAGAACTCGTGGCTAGTTGGTCTCCTTTCACCTAGTTAGCCGCGAAATGTGGTTTCTTTACGTAAACGGTTTTATGAATATCCGTTGACTCCGAGTTCTGAATTCGGTGATTTTTAGCTTGATTTCACACTACTTTTCGAGCTCTACAATCCTGGCATTTCGGATTTTGATTTCAGAACTCGTGGCTAGTAGGTCTCGTTTCACCTAGTTAGCCGCGAAATGTGGTTTCTTTACGTAAACGGTTTTATGAATATCCGTTGACTCCGAGTTTTGAATTCGGTTATTTTTAGCTTGATTTCACACAACTTTTCGAGCTCTACGATCCTGGCCTTTCGGATTTTGATTTCAGAACTCGTGACTAGTAGGTATTGTTTCTCCCAATTAGCCGCGAAATGTGGTTTCTTTACGTAAACGGTTTTATGAATATCCGTTGACTTCGAGTTCTGAATTCGGTGATTTTTAGCTTGATTACACACTACTTTTCGAGCTCTACGATCCTGGAGTTTCGGATTTTGATTTCAGAACTCGTGGCTATTTGGTCTCGTTTCACCTAGTTAGCCGCGAAATGTGGTTTCTTTACGTAAACGGTTTTATGAATATCCGTTGACTCCGAGTTCTGAATTCGGTGATTTTTTGCTTGATTTCACACTACTTTTCGAGCTCTACAATCCTGGCGTTTCGGATTTTGATTTCAGAACTCGTGGCTAGTAGGTCTCGTTTCACCTAGTTAGCCGCGAAATGTGGTTTCTTTACGTAAACGGTTTTATGAATATCCGTTGACTCCGAGTTCTGAATTCGGTTATTTTTAGCTTTATTTCACACTAATTTTCGAGCTCTACGATCCTGGCGTTTCGGATTTTGATTTCAGAACTCGTGGCTAGTTGGTCTCGTTTCACCTAGTTAGCCGCGAAATGTGGTTTCTTTACGTAAACGGTTTTATGAATATCCGTTGACTCCGAGTTCTGAATTCGGTGGTTTTTAGCTTGATTTCACACTAATTTTCGAGCTCTACGATCCTGGCGTTTCGGATTTTGATTTCAGAAGTCGTGGCTAGTTGGTCTCGTTTCACCTAGTTAGCCGCGAAATGTGGTTTCTTTACGTAAACGGTTTTATGAATATCCGTTGACTCCGAGTTCTGAATTCGGTGATTTTTAGCTTGATTTCACACTACTTTTCGAGCTCTACGATCCTGGCGTTTTGGATTTTGATTTCAGAACTCGTGGCTAGTTGGTCTCGTTTCACCTAGTTAGCCGCGAAATGTGGTTTCTTTACGTAAACGGTTTTATGAATATCCGTTGACTCCGAGTTCTGAATTCGGTGATTTTTAGCTTGATTTCACACTACTTTTCGAGCTCTACAATCCTGGCATTTCGGATTTTAATTTCAGAACTCGTGGCTTGTAGGTCTCGTTTCACCTAGTTAGCCGCGAAATGTGGTTTCTTTACGTAAACGGTTTTATGAATATCCGTTGACTCCGAGTTCTGAATTCGGTTATTTTTAGCTTGATTTCACACAACTTTTCGAGCTCTACGATCCTGGCCTTTCGGATTTTGATTTCAGAACTCGTGACTAGTAGGTCTCGTTTCTCCCAATTAGCCGCGAAATGTGGTTTCTTTACGTAAACGGTTTTATGAATATCCGTTGACTTCGAGTTCTGAATTCGGTGATTTTTAGCTTGATTACACACTACTTTTCGAGCTCTACGATCCTGGAGTTTCGGATTTTGATTTCAGAACTCGTGGCTATTTGGTCTCGTTTCACCTAGTTAGCCGCGAAATGTGGTTTCTTTACGTAAACGGTTTTATGAATATCCGTTGACTCCGAGTTCTGAATTCGGTGATTTTTTGCTTGATTTCATACTACTTTTCGAGCTCTACAATTCTGGCGTTTCGGATTTTGATTTCAGAACTCGTGGCTAGTAGGTCTCGTTTCACCTAGTTAGCCGCGAAATGTGGTTTCTTTACGTAAACGGTTTTATGAATATCCGTTGACTCCGAGTTCTGAATTCGGTGATTTTTAGCTTGATTTCACACTACTTTTCGAGCTCTACGATCCTGGACTTTCGGATTTTGATTTCAGAACTCGTGACTAGTAGGTCTCGTTTCTCCCAATTAGCCGCGAAATGTGGTTTCTTTACGTACACGGTTTTATGAATATCCGTTTACTCCGAGTTCTGAATTCGGTGATTTTTAGCTTGATTTCACACTAATTTTCGAGCTCTACAATCCTGGCGTTTCGGATTTTGATTTTAGAAGTCGTGGCTAGTTGGTCTCGTTTCACCTAGGTAGCCGCGAAATGTGGTTTCTTTACGTAAACGGTTTTATGAATATCCGTTGACTCCGAGTTCTGAATTCGGTGATTTTTAGCTTGATTTCACACTACTTTTCGAGCTCTACGATCCTGCCGTTTCGGATTTTGATTTCAGAACTTGTGGCTAGTTGGTCTCGTTTCACCTAGTTAGCCGCGAAATGTTGTTTCTTTACGTAAACGGTTTTATGAATATCCGTTGACTCCGAGTTCTGAATTCGGTTATTTTTAGCTTTATTTCACACTAATTTTCGAGCTCTACGATCCTGGCGTTTCGGATTTTGATTTCAGAACTCGTGGCTAGTTGGTCTCGTTTCACCTAGTTAGCCGCGAAATGTGGTTTCTTTACGTAAACGGTTTTATGAATATCCGTTGACTCCGAGTTCTGAATTCGGTTATTTTTAGCTTTATTTCACACTAATTTTCGAGCTCTACGATCCTGGCGTTTCGGATTTTGATTTCAGAACTCGTGGCTAGTTGGTCTCGTTTCACCTAGTTAGCCGCGAAATGTGGTTTCTTTATGTAAACGGTTTTATGAATATCCGTTGACTCCGAGTTCTGAATTCGGTGATTTTTAGCTTGATTTCACACTACTTTTCGAGCTCTACGATCCTGGCGTTTCGGATTTTGATTTCAGAACTCGTGGCTAGTTGGTGTCGTTTCACCTAGTTAGCCGCGAAATGTGGTTTCTTTACGTAAACGGTTTTATGAATATCCGTTGACTCCGAGTTCTGAATTCGGTGATTTTTAGCTTGATTTCACACTACTTTTCGAGCTCTACGATCCTGGCATTTCGGATTTTGATTTCAGAACTCGTGGCCAGTTGGTCTCGTTTCACCTAGTTAGCCGCGAAATGTGGTTCTTTACGTAAACGGTTTTATGAATATCCGTTGACTCCGAGTTCTGAATTCGGTGATTTTTAGCTTGATTTCACACAACTTTTCGAGCTCTACGATCCTGGCCTTTCGGATTTTGATTTCAGAACTCGTGGCTAGTTGGTCTCGTTTCACCTAGTTAGCCGCCAAATGTGGTTTCTTTACGTAAACGGTTTT
Source organism: Euonymus europaeus (assembly GCA_963580455.1). NCBI lineage: Eukaryota > Viridiplantae > Streptophyta > Magnoliopsida > Celastrales > Celastraceae > Euonymus > Euonymus europaeus. The sequence continues at coordinate 1,073,360 of OY756972.1, forward strand.
ATGAATATCCGTTGACTCCGAGTTCTGAATTCGGTGATTTTTAGCTTGATTTCACACTACTTTTCGAGCTCTACGATCCTGGCGTTTCGGATTTTGATTTCAGAACTCGTGGCTAGTTGGTGTCGTTTCACCTAGTTAGCCGCGAAATGTGGTTTCTTTACGTAAACGGTTTTATGAATATCCGTTGACTCCGAGTTCTGAATTCGGTGATTTTTAGCTTGATTTCACACTACTTTTCGAGCTCTACGATCCTGGCATTTCGGATTTTGATTTCAGAACTCGTGGCCAGTTGGTCTCGTTTCACCTAGTTAGCCGCGAAATGTGGTTCTTTACGTAAACGGTTTTATGAATATCCGTTGACTCCGAGTTCTGAATTCGGTGATTTTTAGCTTGATTTCACACAACTTTTCGAGCTCTACGATCCTGGCCTTTCGGATTTTGATTTCAGAACTCGTGGCTAGTTGGTCTCGTTTCACCTAGTTAGCCGCCAAATGTGGTTTCTTTACGTAAACGGTTTTATGAATATCCGTTGACTCCGAGTTCTGAATTCGGTGATTTTTAGCTTGATTTCACACTAATTTTCGAGCTCTACGATCCTGGAGTTTCGGATTTTGATTTCAGAACTCGTGGCTAGTTGGTCTCGTTTCACCTAGTTAGCCGCGAAATGTGGTTTCTTTACGTAAACGGTTTTATGAATATCCGTTGACTCCGAGTTCTGAATTCTGTGATTTTTAGCTTGATTTCACACTACTTTTCGAGCTCTACAATCCTGGCGTTTCGGATTTTGATTTCAGAACTCGTGGCTAGTAGGTCTCGTTTCACCTAGTTAGCCGCGAAATGTTGTTTCTTTACGTAAACGGTTTTATGAATATCCGTTGACTCCGAGTTCTGAATTCGGTGAATTTTAGCTTGATTTCACACTACTTTTCGAGCTCTACAATCCTGCTGTTTCGGATTTTTATTTCAAAACTCGTGGCAAGTTGGTCTCGTTTCACCTAGTTAGCCGCGAAATGTGGTTTCTTTACGTAAACGGTTTTATGAATATCCGTTGACTCCGAGTTCTGAATTCGGTGATTTTTAGCTTGATTTCACACTACTTTTCGAGCTCTACGATCCTGGCATTTCGGATTTTGATTTCAGAACTCGTGGCTAGTTGGTCTCGTTTCACCTAGTTAGCCGCGAAATGTGGTTTCTTTACGTAAACGGTTTTATGAATATCCGTTGACTCCGAGTTCTAATTTCGGTGATTTTTAGCTTGATTTCACGCTAATTTTTGAGCTCTACGATCCTGGCGTTTCGGATTTTGATGTCAGAAGTCGTGGCTAGTTGGTCTCGTTTCACCTAGTTAGCCGCGAAATGTGGTTTCTTTACGTAAACGGTTTTATGAATATCCGTTGACTCCGAGTTCTGAATTCGGTGATTTTTAGCTTGATTTCACACTATTTTTCGAGCTCTATAATCCTGCCGTTTCGGATTTTGATTTCAGAACTCGTGGCTAGTTGGTCTCGTTTCACCTAGTTAGCCGCGAAATGTGGTTTCTTTACGTAAACGGTTTTATGAATATCCGTTGACTCCGAGTTCTAATTTCGGTGATTTTTAGCTTGATTTCACGCTAATTTTTGAGCTCTACGATCCTGGCGTTTCGGATTTTGATGTCAGAAGTCGTGGCTAGTTGGTCTCGTTTCACCTAGTTAGCCGCGAAATGTGGTTTCTTTACGTAAACGGTTTTATGAATATCCGTTGACTCCGAGTTCTGAATTCGGTGATTTTTAGCTTGATTTCAAACTATTTTTCGAGCTCTATAATCCTGCCGTTTCGGATTTTGATTTCAGAACTCGTGGCTAGTGGGTCTCGTTTCACCTAGTTAGCCGCGAAATGTGGTTTCTTTACGTAAACGGTTTTATGAATATCCGTTGACTCCGAGTTCTGAATTCGGTGATTTCTAGCTTGATTTCACACTACTTTTCGAGCTCTACGATCCTGGCATTTCGGATTTTGATTTCAGAACTCGTGGCTAGTTGGTCTCGTTTCACCTAGTTAGCCGCGAAATGTGGTTCTTTACGTAAACGGTTTTATGAATATCCGTTGACTCCGAGTTCTGAATTCGGTGATTTTTAGCTTGATTTCACACTACTTTTCGAGCTCTACGATCCTGGCATTTCGGATTTTGATTTCAGAACTCGTGGCTATTTGGTCTCGTTTCACCTAGTTAGCCGCGAAATGTGGTTTCTTTACGTAAACGGTTTTATGAATATCCGTTGACTCCGAGTTCTGAATTCGGTTATTTTTAGCTTGATTTCACACAACTTTTCAAGCTCTACGATCCTGGCCTTTCGGATTTTGATTTCAGAACTCGTGACTAGTAGGTCTCATTTCTCCCAATTAGCCGCGAAATGTGGTTTCTTTACGTAAACGGTTTTATGAATATCCGTTGACTTCGAGTTCTGAATTCGGTGATTTTTAGCTTGATTACACACTACTTTTCGAGCTCTACGATCCTGGAGTTTCGGATTTTGATTTCAGAACTCGTGGCTATTTGGTCTCGTTTCACCTAGTTAGCCGCGAAATGTGGTTTCTTTACGTAAACGGTTTTATGAATATCCGTTGACTCCGAGTTCTGAATTCGGTGATTTTTTGCTTGATTTCACACTATTTTTCGAGCTCTACAATCCTGGCGTTTCGGATTTTGATTTCAGAACTCGTGGCTAGTAGGTCTCGTTTCACCTAGTTAGCCGCGAAATGTGGTTTCTTTACGTAAACGGTTTTATGAATATCCGTTGACTCCGAGTTCTGAATTCGGTGATTTTTAGCTTGATTTCACACTACTTTTCGAGCTCTACGATCCTGGAATTTCGGATTTTGATTTCAGAACTCGTGATTAGTAGGTCTCGTTTCTCCCAATTAGCCGCGAAATGTGGTTTCTTTACGTAAACGGTTTTATGAATATCCGTTTACTCCGAGTTCTGAATTCGGTGATTTTTAGCTTGATTTCACACTAATTTTCGAGCTCTACGATCCTGGCGTTTCGGATTTTGATTTCAGAAGTCGTGGCTAGTTGGTCTCGTTTCACCTAGTTAGCCGCGAAATGTGGTTTCTTTACGTAAACGGTTTTATGAATATCCGTTGACTCCGAGTTCTGAATTCGGTGATTTTTAGCTTGATTTCACACTACTTTTCGAGCTCTACGATCCTGGCGTTTCGGATTTTGATTTCAGAACTCGTGGCTAGTTGGTCTCGTTTCACCTAGTTAGCCGCGAAATGTGGTTTCTTTACGTAAACGGTTTTATGAATATCCGTTGACTCCGAGTTCTGAATTCGGTGATTTTTAGCTTGATTTCACACTACTTTTCGAGCTCTACAATCCTGGCATTTCGGATTTTGATTTCAGAACTCGTGGCTAGTAGGTCTCGTTTCACCTAGTTAGCCGCGAAATGTGGTTTCTTTATGTAAACGGTTTTATGAATATCCGTTGACTCCGAGTTCTGAATTCGGTGATTTTTTGTTTGATTTCACACTACTTTTCGAGCTCTACAATCCTGGCGTTTCGGATTTTGATTTCAGAAATCGTGGCTAATAGGTCTCGTTTCACCTAGTTAGCCGCGAAATGTGGTTTCTTTACGTAAACGGTTTTATGAATATCCGTTGACTCCGAGTTCTGAATTCAGTGATTTTTAGCTTGATTTCACACTACTTTTCGAGCTCTACGATCCTGGACTTTCGGATTTTGATTTCAGAACTCGTGACTAGTAGGTCTCGTTTCTCCCAATTAGCCGCGAAATGTGGTTTCTTTACGTAAACGGTTTTATGAATATCCGTTTACTCCGAGTTCTGAATTCGGTGATTTTTAGCTTGATTTCACACTAATTTTCGAGCTCTACGATCCTGGCATTTCGGATTTTGATTTCAGAAGTCGTGGCTAGTTGGTCTCGTTTCACCTAGTTAGCCGCGAAATGTGGTTTCTTTACGTAAACGGTTTTATGAATATCCGTTGACTCCGAGTTCTGAATTCGGTGATTTTTAGCTTGATTTCACACTACTTTTCGAGCTCTACGATCCTGGCGTTTCGGATTTTGATTTCAGAAGTCGTGGCTAGTTGGTCTCGTTTCACCTAGTTAGCCGCGAAATGTGGTTTCTTTACGTAAACGGTTTTATGAATATCCGTTGACTCCGAGTTCTGAATTCGGTGATTTTTAGCTTGATTTCACACTACTTTTCGAGCTCTACGATCCTGGCGTTTCGGATTTTGATTTCAGAACTCGTGGCTAGTTGGTCTCGTTTCACCTAGTTAGCCGCGAAATGTGGTTTCTTTACGTAAACGGTTTTATGAATATCCGTTGACTCCGAGTTCTGAATTCGGTGATTTTTAGCTTGATTTCACACTACTTTTCGAGCTCTACAATCCTGGCATTTCGGATTTTGATTTCAGAACTCGTGGCTAGTAGGTCTCGTTTCACCTAGTTAGCCGCGAAATGTGGTTTCTTTACGTAAACGGTTTTATGAATATCCGTTGACTCCGAGTTCTGAATTCGGTGATTTTTTGTTTGATTTCACACTACTTTTCGAGCTCTACAATCCTGGCGTTTCGGATTTTGATTTCAGAAATCGTGGCTAGTAGGTCTCGTTTCACCTAGTTAGCCGCGAAATGTGGTTTCTTTACGTAAACGGTTTTATGAATATCCGTTGACTCCGAGTTCTGAATTCAGTGATTTTTAGCTTGATTTCACACTACTTTTCGAGCTCTACGATCCTGGACTTTCGGATTTTGATTTCAGAACTCGTGACTAGTAGGTCTCGTTTCTCCCAATTAGCCGCGAAATGTGGTTTCTTTACGTAAACGGTTTTATGAATATCCGTTTACTCCGAGTTCTGAATTCGGTGATTTTTAGCTTGATTTCACACTAATTTTCGAGCTCTACGATCCTGGCATTTCGGATTTTGATTTCAGAAGTCGTGGCTAGTTGGTCTCGTTTCACCTAGTTAGCCGCGAAATGTGGTTTCTTTACGTAAACGGTTTTATGAATATCCGTTGACTCCGAGTTCTGAATTCGGTGATTTTTAGCTTGATTTCACACTACTTTTCGAGCTCTACGATCCTGGCGTTTCGGATTTTGATTTCAGAACTCGTGGCTAGTTGGTCTCGTTTCACCTAGTTAGCCGCGAAATGTGGTTTCTTTACGTAAACGGTTTTATGAATATCCGTTGACTCCGAGTTCTGAATTCGGTGATTTTTAGCTTGATTTCACACTACTTTTCGAGCTCTACAATCCTGGCATTTCGGATTTTGATTTCACAACTCGTGGCTAGTAGGTCTCGTTTCACCTAGTTAGCCGCGAAATGTGGTTTCTTTACGTAAACGGTTTTATGAATATCCGTTGACTCCGAGTTCTGAATTCGGTTATTTTTAGCTTTATTTCACACTAATTTTCGAGCTCTACGATCCTGGCGTTTCGGATTTTGATTTCAGAACTCGTGGCTAGTTGGTCTCGTTTCACCTAGTTAGCCGCGAAATGTGGTTTCTTTACGTAAACGGTTTTATGAATATCCGTTGACTCCGAGTTCTGAATTCGGTTATTTTTAGCTTGATTTCACACAACTTTTCAAGCTCTCCGATCCTGGCCTTTCGGATTTTGATTTCAGAACTCGTGACTAGTAGGTCTCGTTTCTCCCAATTAGCCGCGAAATGTGGTTTCTTTACGTAAACGGTTTTATGAATATCCGTTGACTTCGAGTTCTGAATTCGGTGATTTTTAGCTTGATTACACACTACTTTTCGAGCTCTACGATCCTGGAGTTTCGGATTTTGATTTCAGAACTCGTGGCTATTTGGTCTCGTTTCACCTAGTTAGCCGCGAAATGTGGTTTCTTTACGTAAACGGTTTTATGAATATCCGTTGACTCCGAGTTCTGAATTCGGTGATTTTTTGCTTGATTTCACACTATTTTTCGAGCTCTACAATCCTGGCGTTTCGGATTTTGATTTCAGAACTCGTGGCTAGTAGGTCTCGTTTCACCTAGTTAGCCGCGAAATGTGGTTTCTTTACGTAAACGGTTTTATGAATATCCGTTGACTCCGAGTTCTGAATTCGGTGATTTTTAGCTTGATTTCACACTACTTTTCGAGCTCTACGATCCTGGACTTTCGGATTTTGATTTCAGAACTCGTGATTAGTAGGTCTCGTTTCTCCCAATTAGCCGCGAAATGTGGTTTCTTTACGTAAACGGTTTTATGAATATCCGTTTACTCCGAGTTCTGAATTCGGTGATTTTTAGCTTGATTTCACACTAATTTTCGAGCTCTACGATCCTGGCGTTTCGGATTTTGATTTCAGAAGTCGTGGCTAGTTGGTCTCGTTTCACCTAGTTAGCCGCGAAATGTGGTTTCTTTACGTAAACGGTTTTATGAATATCCGTTGACTCCGAGTTCTGAATTCGGTGATTTTTAGCTTGATTTCACACTACTTTTCGAGCTCTACGATCCTGGCGTTTCGGATTTTGATTTCAGAACTCGTGGCTAGTTGGTCTCGTTTCACCTAGTTAGCCGCGAAATGTGGTTTCTTTACGTAAACGGTTTTATGAATATCCGTTGACTCCGAGTTCTGAATTCGGTGATTTTTAGCTTGATTTCACACTACTTTTCGAGCTCTACAATCCTGGCATTTCGGATTTTGATTTCAGAACTCGTGGCTAGTAGGTCTCGTTTCACCTAGTTAGCCGCGAAATGTGGTTTCTTTACGTAAACGGTTTTATGAATACCCGTTGACTCCGAGTTCTGAATTCGGTGATTTTTTGTTTGATTTCACACTACTTTTCGAGCTCTACAATCCTGGCGTTTCGGATTTTGATTTCAGAACTCGTGGCTAGTAGGTCTCGTTTCACCTAGTTAGCCGCGAAATGTGGTTTCTTTACGTAAACGGTTTTATGAATATCCGTTGACTCCGAGTTCTGAATTCAGTGATTTTTAGCTTGATTTCACACTACTTTTCGAGCTCTACGATCCTGGACTTTCGGATTTTGATTTCAGAACTCGTGACTAGTAGGTCTCGTTTCTCCCAATTAGCCGCGAAATGTGGTTTCTTTACGTAAACGGTTTTATGAATATCCGTTTACTCCGAGTTCTGACTTCGGTGATTTTTAGCTTGATTTCACACTAATTTTCGAGCTCTACGATCCTGGCATTTCGGATTTTGATTTCAGAAGTCGTGGCTAGTTGGTCTCGTTTCACCTAGTTAGCCGCGAAATGTGGTTTCTTTACGTAAACGGTTTTATGAATATCCGTTGACTCCGAGTTCTGAATTCGGTGATTTTTAGCTTGATTTCACACTACTTTTCGAGCTCTACGATCCTGGCGTTTCGGATTTTGATTTCAGAACTCGTGGCTAGTTGGTCTCGTTTCACCTAGTTAGCCGCGAAATGTGGTTTCTTTACGTAAACGGTTTTATGAATATCCGTTGACTCCGAGTTCTGAATTCGGTGATTTTTAGCTTGATTTCACACTACTTTTCGAGCTCTACAATCCTGGCATTTCGGATTTTGATTTCACAACTCGTGGCTAGTAGGTCTCGTTTCACCTAGTTAGCCGCGAAATGTGGTTTCTTTACGTAAACGGTTTTATGAATATCCGTTGACTCCGAGTTCTGAATTCGGTTATTTTTAGCTTTATTTCACACTAATTTTCGAGCTCTACGATCCTGGCGTTTCGGATTTTGATTTCAGAACTCGTGGCTAGTTGGTCTCATTTCACCTAGTTAGCCGCGAAATGTGGTTTCTTTACGTAAACGGTTTTATGAATATCCGTTGACTCCGAGTTCTGAATTCGGTGATTTTTAGCTTGATTTCACACTACTTTTCGAGCTCTACGATCCTGGCGTTTCGGATTTTGATTTCAGAACTCGTGGCTAGTTGGTGTCGTTTCACCTAGTTAGCCGCGAAATGTGGTTTCTTTACGTAAACGGTTTTATGAATATCCGTTGACTCCGAGTTCTGAATTCGGTGATTTTTAGCTTGATTTCACACTACTTTTCGAGCTCTACGATCCTGGCATTTCGGATTTTGATTTCAGAACTCGTGGCCAGTTGGTCTCGTTTCACCTAGTTAGCCGCGAAATGTGGTTCTTTACGTAAACGGTTTTATGAATATCCGTTGACTCCGAGTTCTGAATTCGGTGATTTTTAGCTTGATTTCACACTACTTTTCGAGCTCTACAATCCTGGCATTTTGGATTTTGATTTCAGAACTCGTGGCTAGTTGGTCTCGTTTCACCTAGTTAGCCGCCAAATGTGGTTTCTTTACGTAAACGGTTTTATAAATATCCGTTCACTCCGAGTTCTGAATTCGGTGATTTTTAGCTTGATTTCACACTAATTTTCGAGCTCTACGATCCTGGCGTTTCGGATTTTGATTTCAGAACTCGTGCCTAGTTGGTCTCGTTTCACCTAGTTAGCCGCGAAATGTGGTTTCTTTACGTAAACGGTTTTATGAATATCCGTTGACTCCGAGTTCTGAATTCTGTGATTTTTAGCTTGATTTCACACTACTTTTCGAGCTCTACAATCCTGGCGTTTCGGATTTTGATTTCAGAACTCGTGGCTAGTAGGTCTCGTTTCACCTAGTTAGCCGCGAAATGTTGTTTCTTTACGTAAACGGTTTTATGAATATCCGTTGACTCCGAGTTCTGAATTCGGTGAATTTTAGCTTGATTTCACACTACTTTTCGAGCTCTACAATCCTGCCGTTTCGGATTTTTATTTCAAAACTCGTGGCTAGTTGGTCTCGTTTCACCTAGTTAGCCGCGAAATGTGGTTTCTTTACGTAAACGGTTTTATGAATATCCGTTGACTCCGAGTTCTGAATTCGGTGATTTTTAGCTTGATTTCACACTACTTTTCGAGCTCTACGATCCTGGCATTTCGGATTTTGATTTCAGAACTCGTGGCTAGTTGGTCTCGTTTCACCTAGTTAGCCGCGAAATGTGGTTTCTTTACGTAAACGGTTTTATGAATATCCGTTGACTCCGAGTTCTAATTTCGGTGATTTTTAGCTTGATTTCACGCTAATTTTTGAGCTCTACGATCCTGGCCTTTCGGATTTTGATGTCAGAAGTCGTGGCTAGTTGGTCTCGTTTCACCTAGTTAGCCGCGAAATGTGGTTTCTTTACGTAAACGGTTTTATGAATATCCGTTGACTCCGAGTTCTGAATTCGGTGATTTTTAGCTTGATTTCACACTATTTTTCGAGCTCTATAATCCTGCCGTTTCGGATTTTGATTTCAGAACTCGTGGCTAGTTGGTCTCGTTTCACCTAGTTAGCCGCGAAATGTGGTTTCTTTACGTAAACGGTTTTATGAATATCCGTTGACTCCGAGTTCTAATTTCGGTGATTTTTAGCTTGATTTCACGCTAATTTTTGAGCTCTACGATCCTGGCGTTTCGGATTTTGATGTCAGAAGTCGTGGCTAGTTGGTCTCGTTTCACCTAGTTAGCCGCGAAATGTGGTTTCTTTACGTAAACGGTTTTATGAATATCCGTTGACTCCGAGTTCTGAATTCGGTGATTTTTAGCTTGATTTCACACTATTTTTCGAGCTCTATAATCCTGCCGTTTCGGATTTTGATTTCAGAACTCGTGGCTAGTAGGTCTCGTTTCACCTAGTTAGCCGCGAAATGTGGTTTCTTTACGTAAACGGTTTTATGAATATCCGTTGACTCCGAGTTCTGAATTCGGTGATTTTTAGCTTGATTTCACACTACTTTTCGAGCTCTACGATCCTGGCATTTCGGATTTTGATTTCAGAACTCGTGGCTAGTTGGTCTTGTTTCACCTAGTTAGCCGCGAAATGTGGTTCTTTACGTAAACGGTTTTATGAATATCCGTTGACTCCGAGTTCTGAATTCGGTGATTTTTAGCTTGATTTCACACTACTTTTCGAGCTCTACAATCCTGGCATTTCGGATTTTGATTTCAGAACTCGTGGCTAGTTGGTCTCGTTTCACCTAGTTAGCCGCGAAATGTGGTTCTTTACGTAAACGGTTTTATGAATATCCGTTGACTCCGAGTTCTGAATTCGGTGATTTTTAGCTTGATTTCACACTACTTTTCGAGCTCTACGATCCTGGCTTTTCGGATTTTGATTTCAGAACTCGTGGCTAGTTGGTCTCGATTCACCTAGTTAGCCGCGAAATGTGGTTCTTTACGTAAACGGTTTTATGAATATCCGTTGACTCCGAGTTCTGAATTCGGTGATTTTTAGCTTGATTTCACACTACTTTTCGAGCTCTACAATCCTGGCATTTTGGATTTTGATTTCAGAACTCGTGGCTAGTTGGTCTCGTTTCACCTAGTTAGCCGCAAAATGTGGTTTCTTTACGTAAACGGTTTTATAAATATCCGTTCACTCCGAGTTCTGAATTCGGTGATTTTTAGCTTGATTTCACACTAATTTTCGAGCTCTACGATCCTGGCGTTTCGGATTTTGATTTCAGAACTGGTGGCTAGTAGGTCTCGTTTCAACTAGTTAGCCGCGAAATGTGGTTTCTTTACGTAAACGGTTTTATGAATATCCGTTTACTCCGAGTTCTGAATTCGGTGATTTTTAACTTGATTTCACACTAATTTTCGAGCTCTACGATCCTGGCATTTCGGATTTTGATTTCAGAACTCGTGGCTAGTTGGTGTCGTTTCACCTAGTTAGCCGCGAAATGTGGTTTCTTTACGTAAACGGTTTTATGAATATCCGTTGACTCCGAGTTCTGAATTCGATGATTTTTAGCTTGATTTCACACTAATTTTCGAGCTCTACGATCCTGGCGTTTCGGATTTTGATTTCAGAACTCGTGGCTAGTTGGTCTCCTTTCACCTAGTTAGCCGCGAAATGTGGTTTCTTTACGTAAACGGTTTTATGAATATCCGTTGACTCCGAGTTCTGAATTCGGTGATTTTTAGCTTGATTTCACACTACTTTTCGAGCTTTACAATCCTGGCGTTTCGGATTTTGATTTCAGAACTCGTGGCTAGTAGGTCTCGTTTCACCTAGTTAGCCGCGAAATGTGGTTTCTTTACGTAAACGGTTTTATGAATATCCGTTGACTCCGAGTTCCGAATTCGGTGATTTTTAGCTTTATTTCACACTAATTTTCGAGCTCTACGATCCTGGCGTTTCGGATTTTGATTTCAGAACTCGTGGCTAGTTGGTCTCGTTTCACCTAGTTAGCCGCGAAATGTGGTTTCTTTACGTAAACGGTTTTATAAATATCCGTTCACTCCGAGTTCTGAATTCGGTGATTTTTAGCTTGATTTCACACTAATTTTCGAGCTCTACGATCCTGGCGTTTCGGATTTTGATTTCAGAACTCGTGGCTAGTTGGTCTCGTTTCACCTAGTTAGCCGCGAAATGTGGTTTCTTTACGTAAACGGTTTTATGAATATCCGTTGACTCCGAGTTCTGAATTCGGTGATTTTTAGCTTGATTTCACACTACTTTTCGAGCTCTACGATCCTGGCGTTTCGGATTTTGATTTCAGAACTCGTGGCTAGTAGGTCTCGTTTCACCTAGTTAGCCGCGAAATGTGGTTTCTTTACGTAAACGGTTTTATGAATATCCGTTGACTCCGAGTTCTGAATTCGGTGATTTTTAGCTTGATTTCACACTAATTTTCGAGCTCTACGATCCTGCCGTTTCGGATTTTGATTTCAGAACTCGTGGCTAGTTGGTCTCGTTTCACCTAGTTAGCCGCGAAATGTGGTTTCTTTACGTAAACGGTTTTATGAATATCCGTTGACTCCGAGTTCTGAATTCGGTGATTTTTAGCTTGATTTCACACTACTTTTCGAGCTCTACGATCCTGGCGTTTCGGATTTTGATTTCAGAACTCGTGGCTAGTTGGTGTCGTTTCACCTAGTTAGCCGCGAAATGTGGTTTCTTTACGTAAACGGTTTTATGAATATCCGTTGACTCCGAGTTCTGAATTCGGTGATTTTTAGCTTGATTTCACACTACTTTTCGAGCTCTACGATCCTGGCATTTCGGATTTTGATTTCAGAACTCGTGGCAAGTTGGTCTCGTTTCACCTAGTTAGCCGCGAAATGTGGTTTCTTTACGTAAACGGTTTTATGAATATCCGTTGACTCCGAGTTCTGAATTCGGTGATTTTTAGCTTGATTTCACACTAATTTTCGAGCTCTACGATCCTGCCGTTTCGGATTTTGATTTCAGAACTCGTGGCTAGTTGGTCTCGTTTCACCTAGTTAGCCGCGAAATGTGGTTTCTTTACGTAAACGGTTTTATGAATATCCGTTGACTCCGAGTTCTGAATTCGGTGATTTTTAGCTTGATTTCACACTACTTTTCGAGCTCTACGATCCTGGCGTTTCGGATTTTGATTTCAGAACTCGTGGCTAGTTGGTGTCGTTTCACCTAGTTAGCCGCGAAATGTGGTTTCTTTACGTAAACGGTTTTATGAATATCCGTTGACTCCGAGTTCTGAATTCGGTGATTTTTAGCTTGATTTCACACTACTTTTCGAGCTCTACGATCCTGGCATTTCGGATTTTGATTTCAGAACTCGTGGCTAGTTGGTCTCGTTTCACCTAGTTAGCCGCGAAATGTGGTTTCTTTACGTAAACGGTTTTATAAATATCCGTTCACTCCGAGTTCTGAATTCGGTGATTTTTAGCTTGATTTCACACTAATTTTCGAGCTCTACGATCCTGGCGTTTCGGATTTTGATTTCAGAACTCGTGGCTAGTTGGTCTCGTTTCACCTAGTTAGCCGCGAAATGTGGTTTCTTTACGTAAACGGTTTTATGAATATCCGTTGACTCCGAGTTCTGAATTCGGTGATTTTTAGCTTGATTTCACACTAATTTTCGAGCTCTACGATCCTGGTGTTTCGGATTTTGATTTCAGAACTCGTGGCTAGTTGGTCTCGTTTCACCTAGTTAGCCGCGAAATGTGGTTTCTTTACGTAAACGGTTTTATGAATATCCGTTGACTCCGAGTTCCGAATTCGGTGATTTTTAGCTTTATTTCACACTAATTTTCGAGCTCTACGATCCTGGCGTTTCGGATTTTGATTTCAGAACTCGTGGCTAGTTGGTCTCGTTTCACCTAGTTAGCCGCGAAATGTGGTTTCTTTACGTAAACGGTTTTATAAATATCCGTTCACTCCGAGTTCTGAATTCGGTGATTTTTAGCTTGATTTCACACTAATTTTCGAGCTCTACGATCCTGGCGTTTCGGATTTTGATTTCAGAACTCGTGGCTAGTTGGTCTCGTTTCACCTAGTTAGCCGCGAAATGTGGTTTCTTTACGTAAACGGTTTTATGAATATCCGTTGACTCCGAGTTCTGAATTCGGTGATTTTTAGCTTGATTTCACACTACTTTTCGAGCTCTACGATCCTGGCGTTTCGGATTTTGATTTCAGAACTCGTGGCTAGTAGGTCTCGTTTCACCTAGTTAGCCGCGAAATGTGGTTTCTTTACGTAAACGGTTTTATGAATATCCGTTGACTCCGAGTTCTGAATTCGGTGATTTTTAGCTTGATTTCACACTAATTTTCGAGCTCTACGATCCTGCCGTTTCGGATTTTGATTTCAGAACTCGTGGCTAGTTGGTCTCGTTTCACCTAGTTAGCCGCGAAATGTGGTTTCTTTACGTAAACGGTTTTATGAATATCCGTTGACTCCGAGTTCTGAATTCGGTGATTTTTAGCTTGATTTCACACTACTTTTCGAGCTCTACGATCCTGGCGTTTCGGATTTTGATTTCAGAACTCGTGGCTAGTTGGTGTCGTTTCACCTAGTTAGCCGCGAAATGTGGTTTCTTTACGTAAACGGTTTTATGAATATCCGTTGACTCCGAGTTCTGAATTCGGTGATTTTTAGCTTGATTTCACACTACTTTTCGAGCTCTACGATCCTGGCATTTCGGATTTTGATTTCAGAACTCGTGGCTAGTTGGTCTCGTTTCACCTAGTTAGCCGCGAAATGTGGTTTCTTTACGTAAACGGTTTTATGAATATCCGTTGACTCCGAGTTCTGAATTCGGTGATTTTTAGCTTGATTTCACACTAATTTTCGAGCTCTACGATCCTGCCGTTTCGGATTTTGATTTCAGAACTCGTGGCTAGTTGGTCTCGTTTCACCTAGTTAGCCGCGAAATGTGGTTTCTTTACGTAAACGGTTTTATGAATATCCGTTGACTCCGAGTTCTGAATTCGGTGATTTTTAGCTTGATTTCACACTACTTTTCGAGCTCTACGATCCTGGCGTTTCGGATTTTGATTTCAGAACTCGTGGCTAGTTGGTGTCGTTTCACCTAGTTAGCCGCGAAATGTGGTTTCTTTACGTAAACGGTTTTATGAATATCCGTTGACTCCGAGTTCTGAATTCGGTGATTTTTAGCTTGATTTCACACTACTTTTCGAGCTCTACGATCCTGGCATTTCGGATTTTGATTTCAGAACTCGTGGCTAGTTGGTCTCGTTTCACCTAGTTAGCCGCGAAATGTGGTTTCTTTACGTAAACGGTTTTATAAATATCCGTTCACTCCGAGTTCTGAATTCGGTGATTTTTAGCTTGATTTCACACTAATTTTCGAGCTCTACGATCCTGGCGTTTCGGATTTTGATTTCAGAACTCGTGGCTAGTTGGTCTCGTTTCACCTAGTTAGCCGCCAAATGTGGTTTCTTTACGTAAACGGTTTTATGAATATCCGTTGACTCCGAGTTCTGAATTCGGTGATTTTTAGCTTGATTTCACACTAATTTTCGAGCTCTACGATCCTGGTGTTTCGGATTTTGATTTCAGAACTCGTGGCTAGTTGGTCTCGTTTCACCTAGTTAGCCGCGAAATGTGGTTTCTTTACGTAAACGGTTTTATGAATATCCGTTGACTCCGAGTTCTGAATTCGGTGATTTTTAGCTTGATTTTACACTACTTTTCGAGCTCTACAATCCTGGCGTTTTGGATTTTGATTTCAGAACTCGTGGCTAGTTGGTCTCGTTTCACCTAGTTAGCCGCAAAATGTGGTTTCTTTACGTAAACGGTTTTATAAATATCCGTTCACTCCGAGTTCTGAATTCGGTGATTTTTAGCTTGATTTCACACTAATTTTCGAGCTCTACGATCCTGGTGTTTCGGATTTTGATTTCAGAACTCGTGGCTAGTTGCTCTCGTTTCACCTAGTTAGCCGCGAAATGTGGTTTCTTTACGTAAACGGTTTTATGAATATCCGTTGACTCCGAGTTCTGAATTCGGTGATTTTTAGCTTGATTTCACACTACTTTTCGAGCTCTACAATCCTGGCGTTTCGGATTTTGATTTCAGAACTCGTGGCTAGTTGGTGTCGTTTCACCTAGTTAGCCGCGAAATGTGGTTTCTTTACGTAAACGGTTTTATGAATATCCGTTGACTCCGAGTTCTGAATTCGGTGATTTTTAGCTTGATTTCACACTAATTTTCGAGCTCTACGATCCTGGCATTTCGGATTTTGATTTCAGAACTCGTGGCTAGTTGGTCTCGTTTCACCTAGTTAGCCGCGAAATGTGGTTCTTTACGTAAACGGTTTTATAAATATCCGTTCACTCCGAGTTCTGAATTCGGTGATTTTTAGCTTGATTTCACACTAATTTTCGAGCTCTACGATCCTGGCGTTTCGGATTTTGATTTCAGAACTCGTGGCTAGTTGGTCTCGTTTCACCTAGTTAGCCGCGAAATGTGGTTTCTTTACGTAAACGGTTTTATGAATATCCGTTGACTCCGAGTTCTGAATTCGGTGATTTTTAGCTTGATTTCACACTACTTTTCGAGCTCTACAATCCTGGCGTTTCGGATTTTGATTTCAGAACTCGTGGCTAGTAGGTCTCGTTTCACCTAGTTAGCCGCGAAATGTGGTTTCTTTACGTAAACGGTTTTATGAATATCCGTTGACTCCGAGTTCTGAATTCGGTGATTTTTAGCTTTATTTCACACTAATTTTCGAGCTCTACGATCCTGGCGTTTCGGATTTTGATTTCAGAACTCGTGGCTAGTTGGTCTCGTTTCACCTAGTTAGCCGCGAAATGTGGTTTCTTTACGTAAACGGTTTTATGAATATCCGTTGACTCCGAGTTCTGAATTCGGTGATTTTTAGCTTGATTTCACACTACTTTTCGAGCTCTACGATCCTGGCGTTTCGGATTTTGATTTCAGAACTCGTGGCTAGTTGGTGTCGTTTCACCTAGTTAGCCGCGAAATGTGGTTTCTTTACGTAAACGGTTTTATGAATATCCGTTGACTCCGAGTTCTGAATTCGGTGATTTTTAGCTTGATTTCACACTAATTTTTGAGCTCTACGATCCTGGCATTTCGGATTTTGATTTCAGAACTCGTGGCTAGTTGGTCTCGTTTCACCTAGTTAGCCGCGAAATGTGGTTTCTTTACGTAAACGGTTTTATGAATATCCGTTGACTCCGAGTTCTGAATTCGGTGATTTTTAGCTTGATTTCACACTACTTTTCGAGCTCTACAATCCTGGCGTTTCGGATTTTGATTTCAGAACTCGTGGCTAGTAGGTCTCGTTTCACCTAGTTAGCCGCGAAATGTGGTTTCTTTACGTAAACGGTTTTATGAATATCCGTTGACTCCGAGTTCTGAATTCGGTGATTTTTAGCTTGATTTCACACTACTTTTCGAGCTCTACAATCCTGGCGTTTCGGATTTTGATTTCAGAACTCGTGGCTAGTAGGTCTCGTTTCACCTAGTTAGCCGCGAAATGTGGTTTCTTTACGTAAACGGTTTTATGAATATCCGTTGACTCCGAGTTCTGAATTCGGTGATTTTTAGCTTTATTTCACACTAATTTTCGAGCTCTACGATCCTGGCGTTTCGGATTTTGATTTCAGAACTCGTGGCTAGTTGGTCTCGTTTCACCTAGTTAGCCGCGAAATGTGGTTTCTTTACGTAAACGGTTTTATGAATATCCGTTGACTCCGAGTTCTGAATTCGGTGATTTTTAGCTTGATTTCACACTACTTTTCGAGCTCTACGATCCTGGCGTTTCGGATTTTGATTTCAGAACTCGTGGCTAGTTGGTGTCGTTTCACCTAGTTAGCCGCGAAATGTGGTTTCTTTACGTAAACGGTTTTATGAATATCCGTTGACTCCGAGTTCTGAATTCGGTGATTTTTAGCTTGATTTCACACTAATTTTCGAGCTCTACGATCCTGGCATTTCGGATTTTGATTTCAGAACTCGTGGCTAGTTGGTCTCGTTTCACCTAGTTAGCCGCGAAATGTGGTTTCTTTACGTAAACGGTTTTATGAATATCCGTTGACTCCGAGTTCTGAATTCGGTGATTTTTAGCTTTATTTCACACTAATTTTCGAGCTCTACGATCCTGGCGTTTCGGATTTTGATTTCAGAACTCGTGGCTAGTTGGTCTCGTTTCACCTAGTTAGCCGCGAAATGTGGTTTCTTTACGTAAACGGTTTTATGAATATCCGTTGACTCCGAGTTCTGAATTCGGTGATTTTTAGCTTGATTTCACACTACTTTTCGAGCTCTACGATCCTGGCGTTTCGGATTTTGATTTCAGAACTCGTGGCTAGTTGGTGTCGTTTCACCTAGTTAGCCGCGAAATGTGGTTTCTTTACGTAAACGGTTTTATGAATATCCGTTGACTCCGAGTTCTGAATTCGGTGATTTTTAGCTTGATTTCACACTAATTTTCGAGCTCTACGATCCTGGCATTTCGGATTTTGATTTCAGAACTCGTGGCTAGTTGGTCTCGTTTCACCTAGTTAGCCGCGAAATGTGTTTCTTTACGTAAACGGTTTTATGAATATCCGTTGACTCCGAGTTCTGAATTCGGTGATTTTTAGCTTGATTTCACACTAATTTTCGAGCTCTACGATCCTGGCATTTCGGATTTTGATGTCAGAACTCGTGGCTAGTTGGTCTCGTTTCACCTAGTTAGCCGCGAAATGTGGTTTCTTTACGTAAACGGTTTTATGAATATCCGTTGACTCCGAGTTCTGAATTCGGTGATTTTTAGCTTGATTTCACACTACTTTTCGAGCTCTATAATCCTGGCGTTTCGGATTTTGATTTCAGAACTCGTGGCTAGTAGGTCTCGTTTCACCTAGTTAGCCGCGAAATGTTGTTTCTTTACGTAAACGGTTTTATGAATATCCGTTGACTCCGAGTTCTGAATTCGGTGATTTTTAGCTTGATTTCACACTACTTTTCGAGCTCTAGAATCCTGGCGTTTCGGATTTTGATTTCAGAACTCGTGGCTAGTTGGTCTCGTTTCACCTAGTTAGCCGCGAAATGTGGTTTCTTTACGTAAACGGTTTTATGAATATCCGTTGACTCCGAGTTCTGAATTCGATGATTTTTAGCTTGATTTCACACTACTTTTCGAGCTCTACGATCCTGGCATTTCGGATTTTGATTTCAGAACTCGTGGCTAGTTGGTCTCGTTTCACCTAGTTAGCCGCGAAATGTGGTTTCTTTACGTAAACGGTTTTATGAATATCCGTTGACTCCGAGTTCTGAATTCGGTGATTTTTAGCTTGATTTCACACTAATTTTCGAGCTCTACGATCCTGCCGTTTCGGATTTTGATTTCAGAACTCGTGGCTAGTTGGTCTCGTTTCACCTAGTTAGCCGCGAAATGTGGTTTCTTTACGTAAACGGTTTTATGAATATCCGTTGACTCCGAGTTCTGAATTCGGTGATTTTTAGCTTGATTTCACACTACTTTTCGAGCTCTACGATCCTGGCGTTTCGGATTTTGATTTCAGAACTCGTGGCTAGTTGGTGTCGTTTCACCTAGTTAGCCGCGAAATGTGGTTTCTTTACGTAAACGGTTTTATGAATATCCGTTGACTCCGAGTTCTGAATTCGGTGATTTTTAGCTTGATTTCACACTACTTTTCGAGCTCTACGATCCTGGCATTTCGGATTTTGATTTCAGAACTCGTGGCTAGTTGGTCTCGTTTCACCTAGTTAGCCGCGAAATGTGGTTTCTTTACGTAAACGGTTTTATAAATATCCGTTCACTCCGAGTTCTGAATTCGGTGATTTTTAGCTTGATTTCACACTAATTTTCGAGCTCTACGATCCTGGCGTTTCGGATTTTGATTTCAGAACTCGTGGCTAGTTGGTCTCGTTTCACCTAGTTAGCCGCGAAATGTGGTTTCTTTACGTAAACGGTTTTATGAATATCCGTTGACTCCGAGTTCTGAATTCGGTGATTTTTAGCTTGATTTCACACTAATTTTCGAGCTCTACGATCCTGGTGTTTCGGATTTTGATTTCAGAACTCGTGGCTAGTTGGTCTCGTTTCACCTAGTTAGCCGCGAAATGTGGTTTCTTTACGTAAACGGTTTTATGAATATCCGTTGACTCCGAGTTCTGAATTCGGTGATTTTTAGCTTGATTTTACACTACTTTTCGAGCTCTACAATCCTGGCGTTTTGGATTTTGATTTCAGAACTCGTGGCTAGTTGGTCTCGTTTCACCTAGTTAGCCGCAAAATGTGGTTTCTTTACGTAAACGGTTTTATAAATATCCGTTCACTCCGAGTTCTGAATTCGGTGATTTTTAGCTTGATTTCACACTAATTTTCGAGCTCTACGATCCTGGTGTTTCGGATTTTGATTTCAGAACTCGTGGCTAGTTGGTCTCGTTTCACCTAGTTAGCCGCGAAATGTGGTTTCTTTACGTAAACGGTTTTATGAATATCCGTTGACTCCGAGTTCTGAATTCGGTGATTTTTAGCTTGATTTCACACTACTTTTCGAGCTCTACAATCCTGGCGTTTCGGATTTTGATTTCAGAACTCGTGGCTAGTTGGTGTCGTTTCACCTAGTTAGCCGCGAAATGTGGTTTCTTTACGTAAACGGTTTTATGAATATCCGTTGACTCCGAGTTCTGAATTCGGTGATTTTTAGCTTGATTTCACACTAATTTTCGAGCTCTACGATCCTAGAATTTCGGATTTTGATTTCAGAACTCGTGGCTAGTTGGTCTCGTTTCACCTAGTTAGCCGCGAAATGTGGTTCTTTACGTAAACGGTTTTATAAATATCCGTTCACTCCGAGTTCTGAATTCGGTGATTTTTAGCTTGATTTCACACTAATTTTCGAGCTCTACGATCCTGGCGTTTCGGATTTTGATTTCAGAACTCGTGGCTAGTTGGTCTCGTTTCACCTAGTTAGCCGCGAAATGTGGTTTCTTTACGTAAACGGTTTTATGAATATCCGTTGACTCCGAGTTCTGAATTCGGTGATTTTTAGCTTGATTTCACACTACTTTTCGAGCTCTACAATCCTGGCGTTTCGGATTTTGATTTCAGAACTCGTGGCTAGTAGGTCTCGTTTCACCTAGTTAGCCGCGAAATGTGGTTTCTTTACGTAAACGGTTTTATGAATATCCGTTGACTCCGAGTTCTGAATTCGGTGATTTTTAGCTTTATTTCACACTAATTTTCGAGCTCTACGATCCTGGCGTTTCGGATTTTGATTTCAGAACTCGTGGCTAGTTGGTCTCGTTTCACCTAGTTAGCCGCGAAATGTGGTTTCTTTACGTAAACGGTTTTATGAATATCCGTTGACTCCGAGTTCTGAATTCGGTGATTTTTAGCTTGATTTCACACTACTTTTCGAGCTCTACGATCCTGGCGTTTCGGATTTTGATTTCAGAACTCGTGGCTAGTTGGTGTCGTTTCACCTAGTTAGCCGCGAAATGTGGTTTCTTTACGTAAACGGTTTTATGAATATCCGTTGACTCCGAGTTCTGAATTCGGTGATTTTTAGCTTGATTTCACACTAATTTTTGAGCTCTACGATCCTGGCATTTCGGATTTTGATTTCAGAACTCGTGGCTAGTTGGTCTCGTTTCACCTAGTTAGCCGCGAAATGTGGTTTCTTTACGTAAACGGTTTTATGAATATCCGTTGACTCCGAGTTCTGAATTCGGTGATTTTTAGCTTGATTTCACACTACTTTTCGAGCTCTACAATCCTGGCGTTTCGGATTTTGATTTCAGAACTCGTGGCTAGTAGGTCTCGTTTCACCTAGTTAGCCGCGAAATGTGGTTTCTTTACGTAAACGGTTTTATGAATATCCGTTGACTCCGAGTTCTGAATTCGGTGATTTTTAGCTTGATTTCACACTACTTTTCGAGCTCTACAATCCTGGCGTTTCGGATTTTGATTTCAGAACTCGTGGCTAGTAGGTCTCGTTTCACCTAGTTAGCCGCGAAATGTGGTTTCTTTACGTAAACGGTTTTATGAATATCCGTTGACTCCGAGTTCTGAATTCGGTGATTTTTAGCTTTATTTCACACTAATTTTCGAGCTCTACGATCCTGGCGTTTCGGATTTTGATTTCAGAACTCGTGGCTAGTTGGTCTCGTTTCACCTAGTTAGCCGCGAAATGTGGTTTCTTTACGTAAACGGTTTTATGAATATCCGTTGACTCCGAGTTCGGAATTCGGTGATTTTTAGCTTGATTTCACACTACTTTTCGAGCTCTACGATCCTGGCGTTTCGGATTTTGATTTCAGAACTCGTGGCTAGTTGGTGTCGTTTCACCTAGTTAGCCGCGAAATGTGGTTTCTTTACGTAAACGGTTTTATGAATATCCGTTGACTCCGAGTTCTGAATTCGGTGATTTTTAGCTTGATTTCACACTAATTTTCGAGCTCTACGATCCTGGCATTTCGGATTTTGATTTCAGAACTCGTGGCTAGTTGGTCTCGTTTCACCTAGTTAGCCGCGAAATGTGGTTTCTTTACGTAAACGGTTTTATGAATATCCGTTGACTCCGAGTTCTGAATTCGGTGATTTTTAGCTTTATTTCACACTAATTTTCGAGCTCTACGATCCTGGCGTTTCGGATTTTGATTTCAGAACTCGTGGCTAGTTGGTCTCGTTTCACCTAGTTAGCCGCGAAATGTGGTTTCTTTACGTAAACGGTTTTATGAATATCCGTTGACTCCGAGTTCTGAATTCGGTGATTTTTAGCTTGATTTCACACTACTTTTCGAGCTCTACGATCCTGGCGTTTCGGATTTTGATTTCAGAACTCGTGGCTAGTTGGTGTCGTTTCACCTAGTTAGCCGCGAAATGTGGTTTCTTTACGTAAACGGTTTTATGAATATCCGTTGACTCCGAGTTCTGAATTCGGTGATTTTTAGCTTGATTTCACACTAATTTTCGAGCTCTACGATCCTGGCATTTCGGATTTTGATTTCAGAACTCGTGGCTAGTTGGTCTCGTTTCACCTAGTTAGCCGCGAAATGTGTTTCTTTACGTAAACGGTTTTATGAATATCCGTTGACTCCGAGTTCTGAATTCGGTGATTTTTAGCTTGATTTCACACTAATTTTCGAGCTCTACGATCCTGGCATTTCGGATTTTGATGTCAGAACTCGTGGCTAGTTGGTCTCGTTTCACCTAGTTAGCCGCGAAATGTGGTTTCTTTACGTAAACGGTTTTATGAATATCCGTTGACTCCGAGTTCTGAATTCGGTGATTTTTAGCTTGATTTCACACTACTTTTCGAGCTCTATAATCCTGGCGTTTCGGATTTTGATTTCAGAACTCGTGGCTAGTAGGTCTCGTTTCACCTAGTTAGCCGCGAAATGTTGTTTCTTTACGTAAACGGTTTTATGAATATCCGTTGACTCCGAGTTCTGAATTCGGTGATTTTTAGCTTGATTTCACACTACTTTTCGAGCTCTAGAATCCTGGCGTTTCGGATTTTGATTTCAGAACTCGTGGCTAGTTGGTCTCGTTTCACCTAGTTAGCCGCGAAATGTGGTTTCTTTACGTAAACGGTTTTATGAATATCCGTTGACTCCGAGTTCTGAATTCGATGATTTTTAGCTTGATTTCACACTACTTTTCGAGCTCTACGATCCTGGCATTTCGGATTTTGATTTCATAACTCGTGGCTAGTTGGTGTCGTTTCACCTAGTTAGCCGCGAAATGTGGTTTCTTTACGTAAACGGTTTTATGAATATCCGTTGACTCCGAGTTCTGAATTCGATGATTTTTAGCTTGATTTCACACTAATTTTCGAGCTCTACGATCCTGGCGTTTCGGATTTTGATTTCAGAACTCGTGGCTAGTTGGTCTCCTTTCACCTAGTTAGCCGCGAAATGTGGTTTCTTTACGTAAACGGTTTTATGAATATCCGTTGACTCCGAGTTCTGAATTCGGTGATTTTTAGCTTGATTTCACACTACTTTTCGAGCTTTACAATCCTGGCGTTTCGGATTTTGATTTCAGAACTCGTGGCTAGTAGGTCTCGTTTCACCTAGTTAGCTGCGAAATGTGGTTTCTTTACGTAAACGGTTTTATGAATATCCGTTGACTCCGAGTTCTGAATTCGGTGATTTTTAGCTTTATTTCACACTAATTTTCGAGCTCTACGATCCTGGCGTTTCGGATTTTGATTTCAGAACTCGTGGCTAGTTGGTCTCGTTTCACCTAGTTAGCCGCGAAATGTGGTTTCTTTACGTAAACGGTTTTATAAATATCCGTTCACTCCGAGTTCTGAATTCGGTGATTTTTAGCTTGATTTCACACTAATTTTCGAGCTCTACGATCCTGGCGTTTCGGATTTTGATTTCAGAACTCGTGGCTAGTTGGTCTCGTTTCACCTAGTTAGCCGCGAAATGTGGTTTCTTTACGTAAACGGTTTTGTGAATATCCGTTGACTCCGAGTTCTGAATTCGGTGATTTTTAGCTTGATTTCACACTACTTTTCGAGCTCTACAATCCTGGCATTTCGGATTTTGATTTCAGAACTCGTGGCTAGTAGGTCTCGTTTCACCTAGTTAGCCGCGAAATGTGGTTTCTTTACGTAAACGGTTTTATGAATATCCGTTGACTCCGAGTTCTGAATTCGGTGATTTTTAGCTTTATTTCACACTAATTTTCGAGCTCTACGATCCTGGCGTTTCGGATTTTGATTTCAGAACTCGTGGCTAGTTGGTCTCGTTTCACCTAGTTAGCCGCGAAATGTGGTTTCTTTACGTAAACGGTTTTATGAATATCCGTTGACTCCGAGTTCTGAATTCGGTGATTTTTAGCTTGATTTCACACTACTTTTCGAGCTCTACGATCCTGGCGTTTCGGATTTTGATTTCAGAACTCGTGGCTAGTTGGTGTCGTTTCACCTAGTTAGCCGCGAAATGTGGTTTCTTTACGTAAACGGTTTTATGAATATCCGTTGACTCCGAGTTCTGAATTCGGTGATTTTTAGCTTGATTTCACACTACTTTTCGAGCTCTACGATCCTGGAATTTCGGATTTTGATTTCAGAACTCGTGGCTAGTTGGTCTCGTTTCACCTAGTTAGCCGCGAAATGTGGTTTCTTTACGTAAACGGTTTTATAAATATCCGTTCACTCCGAGTTCTGAATTCGGTGGTTTTTAGCTTGATTTCACACTAATTTTCGAGCTCTACGATCCTGGCGTTTCGGATTTTGATTTCAGAACTCGTGGCTAGTTGGTCTCGTTTCACCTAGTTAGCCGCGAAATGTGGTTTCTTTACGTAAACGGCTTTATGAATATCCGTTGACTCCGAGTTCTGAATTCGGTGATTTTTAGCTTGATTTCACACTACTTTTCGAGCTCTACAATCCTGGCGTTTCGGATTTTGATTTCAGAACTTGTGGCTAGTAGGTCTCGTTTCACCTAGTTAGCCGCGAAATGTGGTTTCTTTACGTAAACGGTTTTATGAATATCCGTTTACTCCGAGTTCTGAATTCGGTGATTTTTAACTTGATTTCACACTAATTTTCGAGCTCTACGATCCTGGCATTTCGGATTTTGATTTCAGAACTCGTGGCTAGTTGGTGTCGTTTCACCTAGTTAGCCGCGAAATGTGGTTTCTTTACGTAAACGGTTTTATGAATATCCGTTGACTCCGAGTTCTGAATTCGATGATTTTTAGCTTGATTTCACACTAATTTTCGAGCTCTACGATCCTGGCGTTTCGGATTTTGATTTCAGAACTCGTGGCTAGTTGGTCTCCTTTCACCTAGTTAGCCGCGAAATGTGGTTTCTTTACGTAAACGGTTTTATGAATATCCGTTGACTCCGAGTTCTGAATTCGGTGATTTTTAGCTTGATTTCACACTACTTTTCGAGCTTTACAATCCTGGCGTTTCGGATTTTGATTTCAGAACTCGTGGCTAGTAGGTCTCGTTTCACCTAGTTAGCCGCGAAATGTGGTTTCTTTACGTAAACGGTTTTATGAATATCCGTTGACTCCGAGTTCTGAATTCGGTGATTTTTAGCTTTATTTCACACTAATTTTCGAGCTCTACGATCCTGGCGTTTCGGATTTTGATTTCAGAACTCGTGGCTAGTTGGTCTCGTTTCACCTAGTTAGCCGCGAAATGTGGTTTCTTTACGTAAACGGTTTTATAAATATCCGTTCACTCCGAGTTCTGAATTCGGTGATTTTTAGCTTGATTTCACACTAATTTTCGAGCTCTACGATCCTGGCGTTTCGGATTTTGATTTCAGAACTCGTGGCTAGTTGGTCTCGTTTCACCTAGTTAGCCGCGAAATGTGGTTTCTTTACGTAAACGGTTTTATGAATATCTGTTGACTCCGAGTTCTGAATTCGGTGATTTTTAGCTTGATTTCACACTACTTTTCGAGCTCTACAATCCTGGCGTTTCGGATTTTGATTTCAGAACTCGTGGCTAGTAGGTCTCGTTTCACCTAGTTAGCCGCGAAATGTGGTTTCTTTACGTAAACGGTTTTATAAATATCCGTTCACTCCGAGTTCTGAATTCGGTGATTTTTAGCTTGATTTCACACTAATTTTCGAGCTCTACGATCCTGGCGTTTCGGATTTTGATTTCAGAACTCGTGGCTAGTTGGTCTCGTTTCACCTAGTTAGCCGCGAAATGTGGTTTCTTTACGTAAACGGCTTTATGAATATCCGTTGACTCCGAGTTCTGAATTCGGTGATTTTTAGCTTGATTTCACACTACTTTTCGAGCTCTACAATCCTGGCGTTTCGGATTTTGATTTCAGAACTTGTGGCTAGTAGGTCTCGTTTCACCTAGTTAGCCGCGAAATGTGGTTTCTTTACGTAAACGGTTTTATGAATATCCGTTTACTCCGAGTTCTGAATTCGGTGATTTTTAACTTGATTTCACACTAATTTTCGAGCTCTACGATCCTGGCGTTTCGGATTTTGATTTCAGAACTCGTGGCTAGTTGGTCTCGTTTCACCTAGTTAGCCGCGAAATGTGGTTTCTTTACGTAAACGGTTTTATGAATATCCGTTGACTCCGAGTTCTGAATTCGGTGATTTTTAGCTTGATTTCACACTACTTTTCGAGCTCTACAATCCTGGCATTTCGGATTTTGATTTCAGAACTCGTGGCTAGTTGGTCTCGTTTCACCTAGTTAGCCGCGAAATGTGGTTTCTTTACGTAAACGGTTTTATAAATATCCGTTCACTCCGAGTTCTGAATTCGGTGATTTTTAGCTTGATTTCACACTAATTTTCGAGCTCTACGATCCTGGCGTTTCGGATTTTGATTTCAGAACTCGTGGCTAGTTGGTCTCGTTTCACCTAGTTAGCCGCGAAATGTGGTTTCTTTACGTAAACGGCTTTATGAATATCCGTTGACTCCGAGTTCTGAATTCGGTGATTTTTAGCTTGATTTCACACTACTTTTCGAGCTCTACAATCCTGGCGTTTCGGATTTTGATTTCAGAACTTGTGGCTAGTAGGTCTCGTTTCACCTAGTTAGCCGCGAAATGTGGTTTCTTTACGTAAACGGTTTTATGAATATCCGTTTACTCCGAGTTCTGAATTCGGTGATTTTTAACTTGATTTCACACTAATTTTCGAGCTCTACGATCCTGGCATTTCGGATTTTGATTTCAGAACTCGTGGCTAGTTGGTGTCGTTTCACCTAGTTAGCCGCGAAATGTGGTTTCTTTACGTAAACGGTTTTATGAATATCCGTTGACTCCGAGTTCTGAATTCGATGATTTTTAGCTTGATTTCACACTAATTTTCGAGCTCTACGATCCTGGCGTTTCGGATTTTGATTTCAGAACTCGTGGCTAGTTGGTCTCCTTTCACCTAGTTAGCCGCGAAATGTGGTTTCTTTACGTAAACGGTTTTATGAATATCCGTTGACTCCGAGTTCTGAATTCGGTGATTTTTAGCTTGATTTCACACTACTTTTCGAGCTTTACAATCCTGGCGTTTCGGATTTTGATTTCAGAACTCGTGGCTAGTAGGTCTCGTTTCACCTAGTTAGCCGCGAAATGTGGTTTCTTTACGTAAACGGTTTTATGAATATCCGTTGACTTCGAGTTCTGAATTCGGTGATTTTTAGCTTTATTTCACACTAATTTTCGAGCTCTACGATCCTGGCGTTTCGGATTTTGATTTCAGAACTCGTGGCTAGTTGGTCTCGTTTCACCTAGTTAGCCGCGAAATGTGGTTTCTTTACGTAAACGGTTTTATAAATATCCGTTCACTCCGAGTTCTGAATTCGGTGATTTTTAGCTTGATTTCACACTAATTTTCGAGCTCTACGATCCTGGCGTTTCGGATTTTGATTTCAGAACTCGTGGCTAGTTGGTCTCGTTTCACCTAGTTAGCCGCGAAATGTGGTTTCTTTACGTAAACGGTTTTATGAATATCCGTTGACTCCGAGTTCTGAATTCGGTGATTTTTAGCTTGATTTCACACTACTTTTCGAGCTCTACAATCCTGGCGTTTCGGATTTTGATTTCAGAACTCGTGGCTAGTAGGTCTCGTTTCACCTAGTTAGCCGCGAAATGTGGTTTCTTTACGTAAACGGTTTTATGAATATCCGTTGACTCCGAGTTCTGAATTCGGTGATTTTTAGCTTTATTTCACACTAATTTTCGAGCTCTACGATCCTGGCGTTTCGGATTTTGATTTCAGAACTCGTGGCTAGTTGGTCTCGTTTTACCTAGTTAGCCGCGAAATGTGGTTTCTTTACGTAAACGGTTTTATGAATATCCGTTGACTCCGAGTTCTGAATTCGGTGATTTTTAGCTTGATTTCACACTACTTTTCGAGCTCTACGATCCTGGCGTTTCGGATTTTGATTTCAGAACTCGTGGCTAGTTGGTGTCGTTTCACCTAGTTAGCCGCGAAATGTGGTTTCTTTACGTAAACGGTTTCATGAATATCCGTTGACTCCGAGTTCTGAATTCGGTGATTTTTAGCTTGATTTCACACTACTTTTCGAGCTCTACGATCCTGGCATTTCGGATTTTGATTTCAGAACTCGTGGCTAGTTGGTCTCGTTTCACCTAGTTAGCCGCGAAATGTGGTTCTTTACGTAAACGGTTTTATGAATATCCGTTGACTCCGAGTTCTGAATTCGGTGATTTTTAGCTTGATTTCACACTAATTTTCGAGCTCTACGATCCTGGCGTTTCGGATTTTGATTTCAGAACTCGTGGCTAGTTGGTCTCGTTTCACCTAGTTAGCCGCGAAATGTGGTTTCTTTACGTAAACGGTTTTATGAATATCCGTTGACTCCGAGTTCTGAATTCGGTGATTTTTAGCTTGATTTCACACTACTTTTCGAGCTCTACAATCCTGGCGTTTCGGATTTTGATTTCAGAACTCGTGGCTAGTAGGTCTCGTTTCACCTAGTTAGCCGCGAAATGTTGTTTCTTTACGTAAACGGTTTTATGAATATCCGTTGACTCCGAGTTCTGAATTCGGTGATTTTTAGCTTGATTTCACACTACTTTTCGAGCTCTAGAATCCTGACATTTCGGATTTTTATTTCAAAACTCGTGGCTAGTTGGTCTCGTTTCACCTAGTTAGCCGCGAAATGTGGTTTCTTTACGTAAACGGTTTTATGAATATCCGTTGACTCCGAGTTCTGAATTCGGTGATTTTTAGCTTGATTTCACACTACTTTTCGAGCTCTACGATCCTGGCATTTCGGATTTTGATTTCAGAACTCGTGGCTAGTTGGTCTCGTTTCACCTAGTTAGCCGCGAAATGTGGTTTCTTTACGTAAACGGTTTTATGAATATCCGTTGACTCCGAGTTCTAATTTCGGTGATTTTTAGCTTGATTTCACGCTAATTTTTGAGCTCTACGATCCTGGCATTTCGGATTTTGATGTCAGAACTCGTGGCTAGTTGGTCTCGTTTCACCTAGTTAGCCGCGAAATGTGGTTTCTTTACGTAAACGGTTTTATGAATATCCGTTGACTCCGAGTTCTGAATTCGGTGATTTTTAGCTTGATTTCACACTATTTTTCGAGCTCTATAATCCTGCCGTTTCGGATTTTGATTTCAGAACTCGTGGCTAGTAGGTCTCGTTTCACCTAGTTAGCCGCGAAATGTGGTTTCTTTACGTAAACGGTTTTATGAATATCCGTTGACTCCGAGTTCTGAATTCGGTGATTTTTAGCTTGATTTCATACTACTTTTCGAGCTCTACGATCCTGGCATTTCGGATTTTGATTTCAGAACTCGTGGCTAGTTGGTCTCGTTTCACCTAGTTAGCCGCGAAATGTGGTTCTTTACGTAAACGGTTTTATGAATATCCGTTGACTCCGAGTTCTGAATTCGGTGATTTTTAGCTTGATTTCACACTACTTTTCGAGCTCTACAATCCTGGCATTTTGGATTTTGATTTCAGAACTCGTGGCTAGTTGGTCTCGTTTCACCTAGTTAGCCGCGAAATGTGGTTTCTTTACGTAAACGGTTTTATAAATATCCGTTCACTCCGAGTTCTGAATTCGGTGATTTTTAGCTTGATTTCACACTAATTTTCGAGCTCTACGATCCTGGCGTTTCGGATTTTGATTTCAGAACTCGTGGCTAGTTGGTCTCGTTTCACCTAGTTAGCCGCGAAATGTGGTTTCTTTACGTAAACGGTTTTATGAATATCCGTTGACTCCGAGTTCTGAATTCGGTGATTTTTAGCTTGATTTCACACTACTTTTCGAGCTCTACAATCCTGGCGTTTCGGATTTTGATTTCAGAACTCGTGGCTAGTAGGTCTCGTTTCACCTAGTTAGCCGCGAAATGTGGTTTCTTTACGTAAACGGTTTTATGAATATCCGTTGACTCCGAGTTCTGAATTCGGTGATTTTTAGCTTTATTTCACACTAATTTTCGAGCTCTACGATCCTGGCGTTTCGGATTTTGATTTCAGAACTCGTGGCTAGTTGGTCTCGTTTCACCTAGTTAGCCGCGAAATGTGGTTTCTTTACGTAAACGGTTTTATAAATATCCGTTCACTCCGAGTTCTGAATTCGGTGATTTTTAGCTTGATTTCACACTAATTTTCGAGCTCTACGATCCTGGCGTTTCGGATTTTGATTTCAGAACTCGTGGCTAGTTGGTCTCGTTTCACCTAGTTAGCCGCGAAATGTGGTTTCTTTACGTAAACGGTTTTATGAATATCTGTTGACTCCGAGTTCTGAATTCGGTGATTTTTAGCTTGATTTCACACTACTTTTCGAGCTCTACAATCCTGGCGTTTCGGATTTTGATTTCAGAACTCGTGGCTAGTAGGTCTCGTTTCACCTAGTTAGCCGCGAAATGTGGTTTCTTTACGTAAACGGTTTTATAAATATCCGTTCACTCCGAGTTCTGAATTCGGTGATTTTTAGCTTGATTTCACACTAATTTTCGAGCTCTACGATCCTGGCGTTTCGGATTTTGATTTCAGAACTCGTGGCTAGTTGGTCTCGTTTCACCTAGTTAGCCGCGAAATGTGGTTTCTTTACGTAAACGGCTTTATGAATATCCGTTGACTCCGAGTTCTGAATTCGGTGATTTTTAGCTTGATTTCACACTACTTTTCGAGCTCTACAATCCTGGCGTTTCGGATTTTGATTTCAGAACTCGTGGCTAGTAGGTCTCGTTTCACCTAGTTAGCCGCGAAATGTGGTTTCTTTACGTAAACGGTTTTATGAATATCCGTTTACTCCGAGTTCTGAATTCGGTGATTTTTAACTTGATTTCACACTAATTTTCGAGCTCTACGATCCTGGCGTTTCGGATTTTGATTTCAGAACTCGTGGCTAGTTGGTCTCGTTTCACCTAGTTAGCCGCGAAATGTGGTTTCTTTACGTAAACGGTTTTATGAATATCCGTTGACTCCGAGTTCTGAATTCGGTGATTTTTAGCTTGATTTCACACTACTTTTCGAGCTCTACAATCCTGGCATTTCGGATTTTGATTTCAGAACTCGTGGCTAGTTGGTCTCGTTTCACCTAGTTAGCCGCGAAAT
The DNA here is from genome assembly GCA_963580455.1 of Euonymus europaeus. Lineage (NCBI taxonomy): Eukaryota > Viridiplantae > Streptophyta > Magnoliopsida > Celastrales > Celastraceae > Euonymus > Euonymus europaeus. The sequence goes on from OY756972.1 coordinate 1,104,636, forward strand.
GTGGTTTCTTTACGTAAACGGTTTTATAAATATCCGTTCACTCCGAGTTCTGAATTCGGTGATTTTTAGCTTGATTTCACACTAATTTTCGAGCTCTACGATCCTGGCGTTTCGGATTTTGATTTCAGAACTCGTGGCTAGTTGGTCTCGTTTCACCTAGTTAGCCGCGAAATGTGGTTTCTTTACGTAAACGGCTTTATGAATATCCGTTGACTCCGAGTTCTGAATTCGGTGATTTTTAGCTTGATTTCACACTACTTTTCGAGCTCTACAATCCTGGCGTTTCGGATTTTGATTTCAGAACTTGTGGCTAGTAGGTCTCGTTTCACCTAGTTAGCCGCGAAATGTGGTTTCTTTACGTAAACGGTTTTATGAATATCCGTTTACTCCGAGTTCTGAATTCGGTGATTTTTAACTTGATTTCACACTAATTTTCGAGCTCTACGATCCTGGCATTTCGGATTTTGATTTCAGAACTCGTGGCTAGTTGGTGTCGTTTCACCTAGTTAGCCGCGAAATGTGGTTTCTTTACGTAAACGGTTTTATGAATATCCGTTGACTCCGAGTTCTGAATTCGATGATTTTTAGCTTGATTTCACACTAATTTTCGAGCTCTACGATCCTGGCGTTTCGGATTTTGATTTCAGAACTCGTGGCTAGTTGGTCTCCTTTCACCTAGTTAGCCGCGAAATGTGGTTTCTTTACGTAAACGGTTTTATGAATATCCGTTGACTCCGAGTTCTGAATTCGGTGATTTTTAGCTTGATTTCACACTACTTTTCGAGCTTTACAATCCTGGCGTTTCGGATTTTGATTTCAGAACTCGTGGCTAGTAGGTCTCGTTTCACCTAGTTAGCCGCGAAATGTGGTTTCTTTACGTAAACGGTTTTATGAATATCCGTTGACTTCGAGTTCTGAATTCGGTGATTTTTAGCTTTATTTCACACTAATTTTCGAGCTCTACGATCCTGGCGTTTCGGATTTTGATTTCAGAACTCGTGGCTAGTTGGTCTCGTTTCACCTAGTTAGCCGCGAAATGTGGTTTCTTTACGTAAACGGTTTTATAAATATCCGTTCACTCCGAGTTCTGAATTCGGTGATTTTTAGCTTGATTTCACACTAATTTTCGAGCTCTACGATCCTGGCGTTTCGGATTTTGATTTCAGAACTCGTGGCTAGTTGGTCTCGTTTCACCTAGTTAGCCGCAAAATGTGGTTTCTTTACGTAAACGGTTTTATGAATATCCGTTGACTCCGAGTTCTGAATTCGGTGATTTTTAGCTTGATTTCACACTACTTTTCGAGCTCTACAATCCTGGCGTTTCGGATTTTGATTTCAGAACTCGTGGCTAGTAGGTCTCGTTTCACCTAGTTAGCCGCGAAATGTGGTTTCTTTACGTAAACGGTTTTATGAATATCCGTTGACTCCGAGTTCTGAATTCGGTGATTTTTAGCTTTATTTCACACTAATTTTCGAGCTCTACGATCCTGGCGTTTCGGATTTTGATTTCAGAACTCGTGGCTAGTTGGTCTCGTTTTACCTAGTTAGCCGCGAAATGTGGTTTCTTTACGTAAACGGTTTTATGAATATCCGTTGACTCCGAGTTCTGAATTCGGTGATTTTTAGCTTGATTTCACACTACTTTTCGAGCTCTACGATCCTGGCGTTTCGGATTTTGATTTCAGAACTCGTGGCTAGTTGGTGTCGTTTCACCTAGTTAGCCGCGAAATGTGGTTTCTTTACGTAAACGGTTTCATGAATATCCGTTGACTCCGAGTTCTGAATTCGGTGATTTTTAGCTTGATTTCACACTACTTTTCGAGCTCTACGATCCTGGCATTTCGGATTTTGATTTCAGAACTCGTGGCTAGTTGGTCTCGTTTCACCTAGTTAGCCGCGAAATGTGGTTCTTTACGTAAACGGTTTTATGAATATCCGTTGACTCCGAGTTCTGAATTCGGTGATTTTTAGCTTGATTTCACACTAATTTTCGAGCTCTACGATCCTGGCGTTTCGGATTTTGATTTCAGAACTCGTGGCTAGTTGGTCTCGTTTCACCTAGTTAGCCGCGAAATGTGGTTTCTTTACGTAAACGGTTTTATGAATATCCGTTGACTCCGAGTTCTGAATTCGGTGATTTTTAGCTTGATTTCACACTACTTTTCGAGCTCTACAATCCTGGCGTTTCGGATTTTGATTTCAGAACTCGTGGCTAGTAGGTCTCGTTTCACCTAGTTAGCCGCGAAATGTTGTTTCTTTACGTAAACGGTTTTATGAATATCCGTTGACTCCGAGTTCTGAATTCGGTGATTTTTAGCTTGATTTCACACTACTTTTCGAGCTCTAGAATCCTGACATTTCGGATTTTTATTTCAAAACTCGTGGCTAGTTGGTCTCGTTTCACCTAGTTAGCCGCGAAATGTGGTTTCTTTACGTAAACGGTTTTATGAATATCCGTTGACTCCGAGTTCTGAATTCGGTGATTTTTAGCTTGATTTCACACTACTTTTCGAGCTCTACGATCCTGGCATTTCGGATTTTGATTTCAGAACTCGTGGCTAGTTGGTCTCGTTTCACCTAGTTAGCCGCGAAATGTGGTTTCTTTACGTAAACGGTTTTATGAATATCCGTTGACTCCGAGTTCTAATTTCGGTGATTTTTAGCTTGATTTCACGCTAATTTTTGAGCTCTACGATCCTGGCATTTCGGATTTTGATGTCAGAACTCGTGGCTAGTTGGTCTCGTTTCACCTAGTTAGCCGCGAAATGTGGTTTCTTTACGTAAACGGTTTTATGAATATCCGTTGACTCCGAGTTCTGAATTCGGTGATTTTTAGCTTGATTTCACACTATTTTTCGAGCTCTATAATCCTGCCGTTTCGGATTTTGATTTCAGAACTCGTGGCTAGTAGGTCTCGTTTCACCTAGTTAGCCGCGAAATGTGGTTTCTTTACGTAAACGGTTTTATGAATATCCGTTGACTCCGAGTTCTGAATTCGGTGATTTTTAGCTTGATTTCATACTACTTTTCGAGCTCTACGATCCTGGCATTTCGGATTTTGATTTCAGAACTCGTGGCTAGTTGGTCTCGTTTCACCTAGTTAGCCGCGAAATGTGGTTCTTTACGTAAACGGTTTTATGAATATCCGTTGACTCCGAGTTCTGAATTCGGTGATTTTTAGCTTGATTTCACACTACTTTTCGAGCTCTACAATCCTGGCATTTTGGATTTTGATTTCAGAACTCGTGGCTAGTTGGTCTCGTTTCACCTAGTTAGCCGCGAAATGTGGTTTCTTTACGTAAACGGTTTTATAAATATCCGTTCACTCCGAGTTCTGAATTCGGTGATTTTTAGCTTGATTTCACACTAATTTTCGAGCTCTACGATCCTGGCGTTTCGGATTTTGATTTCAGAACTCGTGGCTAGTTGGTCTCGTTTCACCTAGTTAGCCGCGAAATGTGGTTTCTTTACGTAAACGGTTTTATGAATATCCGTTGACTCCGAGTTCTGAATTCGGTGATTTTTAGCTTGATTTCACACTACTTTTCGAGCTCTACAATCCTGGCGTTTCGGATTTTGATTTCAGAACTCGTGGCTAGTAGGTCTCGTTTCACCTAGTTAGCCGCGAAATGTGGTTTCTTTACGTAAACGGTTTTATGAATATCCGTTGACTCCGAGTTCTGAATTCGGTGATTTTTAGCTTTATTTCACACTAATTTTCGAGCTCTACGATCCTGGCGTTTCGGATTTTGATTTCAGAACTCGTGGCTAGTTGGTCTCGTTTTACCTAGTTAGCCGCGAAATGTGGTTTCTTTACGTAAACGGTTTTATGAATATCCGTTGACTCCGAGTTCTGAATTCGGTGATTTTTAGCTTGATTTCACACTACTTTTCGAGCTCTACGATCCTGGCGTTTCGGATTTTGATTTCAGAACTCGTGGCTAGTTGGTGTCGTTTCACCTAGTTAGCCGCGAAATGTGGTTTCTTTACGTAAACGGTTTCATGAATATCCGTTGACTCCGAGTTCTGAATTCGGTGATTTTTAGCTTGATTTCACACTACTTTTCGAGCTCTACGATCCTGGCATTTCGGATTTTGATTTCAGAACTCGTGGCTAGTTGGTCTCGTTTCACCTAGTTAGCCGCGAAATGTGGTTCTTTACGTAAACGGTTTTATGAATATCCGTTGACTCCGAGTTCTGAATTCGGTGATTTTTAGCTTGATTTCACACTAATTTTCGAGCTCTACGATCCTGGCGTTTCGGATTTTGATTTCAGAACTCGTGGCTAGTTGGTCTCGTTTCACCTAGTTAGCCGCGAAATGTGGTTTCTTTACGTAAACGGTTTTATGAATATCCGTTGACTCCGAGTTCTGAATTCGGTGATTTTTAGCTTGATTTCACACTACTTTTCGAGCTCTACAATCCTGGCGTTTCGGATTTTGATTTCAGAACTCGTGGCTAGTAGGTCTCGTTTCACCTAGTTAGCCGCGAAATGTTGTTTCTTTACGTAAACGGTTTTATGAATATCCGTTGACTCCGAGTTCTGAATTCGGTGATTTTTAGCTTGATTTCACACTACTTTTCGAGCTCTAGAATCCTGACATTTCGGATTTTTATTTCAAAACTCGTGGCTAGTTGGTCTCGTTTCACCTAGTTAGCCGCGAAATGTGGTTTCTTTACGTAAACGGTTTTATGAATATCCGTTGACTCCGAGTTCTGAATTCGGTGATTTTTAGCTTGATTTCACACTACTTTTCGAGCTCTACGATCCTGGCATTTCGGATTTTGATTTCAGAACTCGTGGCTAGTTGGTCTCGTTTCACCTAGTTAGCCGCGAAATGTGGTTTCTTTACGTAAACGGTTTTATGAATATCCGTTGACTCCGAGTTCTAATTTCGGTGATTTTTAGCTTGATTTCACGCTAATTTTTGAGCTCTACGATCCTGGCATTTCGGATTTTGATGTCAGAACTCGTGGCTAGTTGGTCTCGTTTCACCTAGTTAGCCGCGAAATGTGGTTTCTTTACGTAAACGGTTTTATGAATATCCGTTGACTCCGAGTTCTGAATTCGGTGATTTTTAGCTTGATTTCACACTATTTTTCGAGCTCTATAATCCTGCCGTTTCGGATTTTGATTTCAGAACTCGTGGCTAGTAGGTCTCGTTTCACCTAGTTAGCCGCGAAATGTGGTTTCTTTACGTAAACGGTTTTATGAATATCCGTTGACTCCGAGTTCTGAATTCGGTGATTTTTAGCTTGATTTCATACTACTTTTCGAGCTCTACGATCCTGGCATTTCGGATTTTGATTTCAGAACTCGTGGCTAGTTGGTCTCGTTTCACCTAGTTAGCCGCGAAATGTGGTTCTTTACGTAAACGGTTTTATGAATATCCGTTGACTCCGAGTTCTGAATTCGGTGATTTTTAGCTTGATTTCACACTACTTTTCGAGCTCTACAATCCTGGCATTTTGGATTTTGATTTCAGAACTCGTGGCTAGTTGGTCTCGTTTCACCTAGTTAGCCGCGAAATGTGGTTTCTTTACGTAAACGGTTTTATAAATATCCGTTCACTCCGAGTTCTGAATTCGGTGATTTTTAGCTTGATTTCACACTAATTTTCGAGCTCTACGATCCTGGCGTTTCGGATTTTGATTTCAGAACTCGTGGCTAGTTGGTCTCGTTTCACCTAGTTAGCTGCGAAATGTGGTTTCTTTACGTAAACGGTTTTATGAATATCCGTTGACTCCGAGTTCTAATTTCGGTGATTTTTAGCTTGATTTCACACTAATTTTTGAGCTCTACGATCCTGGCGTTTCGGATTTTGATTTCAGAACTCGTGGCTAGTTGGTCTCGTTTCACCTAGTTAGCCGCGAAATGTGGTTTCTTTACGTAAACGGTTTTATGAATATCCGTTTACTCCGAGTTCTGAATTCGGTGATTTTTAGCTTGATTTCACACTATTTTTCGAGCTCTATAATCCTGCTGTTTCGGATTTTGATTTCAGAACTCGTGGCTAGTAGGTCTCGTTTCACCTAGTTAGCCGCGAAATGTGGTTTCTTTACGTAAACGGTTTTATGAATATCCGTTGACACCGAGTTCTGAATTCGATGATTTTTAGCTTGATTTCACACTACTTTTCGAGCTCTACGATCCTGGCATTTCGGATTTTGATTTCAGAACTCGTGGCTAGTTGGTCTCGTTTCACCTAGTTAGCCGCGAAATGTGGTTCTTTACGTAAACGGTTTTATGAATATCCGTTGACTCCGAGTTCTGAATTCGGTGATTTTTAGCTTGATTTCACACTACTTTTCGAGCTCTACAATCCTGGCATTTTGGATTTTGATTTCAGAACTCGTGGCTAGTTGGTCTCGTTTCACCTAGTTAGCCGCGAAATGTGGTTTCTTTACGTAAACGGTTTTATAAATATCCGTTCACTCCGAGTTCTGAATTCGGTGATTTTTAGCTTGATTTCACACTAATTTTCGAGCTCTACGATCCTGGCGTTTCGGATTTTGATTTCAGAAATCGTGGCTAGTTGGTCTCGTTTCACCTAGTTAGCCGCGAAATGTGGTTTCTTTACGTAAACGGTTTTATGAATATCCGTTGACTCCGAGTTCTGAATTCGGTGATTTTTAGCTTGATTTCACACTAATTTTCGAGCTCTACGATCCTGGCGTTTCGGATTTTGATTTCAGAACTCGTGGCTAGTTGGTCTCGTTTCACCTAGTTAGCCGCGAAATGTGGTTTCTTTACGTAAACGGTTTTATGAATATCCGTTGACTCCGAGTTCTGAATTCGGTGATTTTTAGCTTGATTTCACACTACTTTTCGAGCTCTACAATCCTGGCGTTTTGGATTTTGATTTCAGAACTCGTGGCTAGTTGGTCTCGTTTCACCTAGTTAGCCGCAAAATGTGGTTTCTTTACGTAAACGGTTTTATAAATATCCGTTCACTCCGAGTTCTGAATTCGGTGATTTTTAGCTTGATTTCACACTAATTTTCGAGCTCTACGATCCTGGCGTTTCGGATTTTGATTTCAGAACTCGTGGCTAGTTGGTCTCGTTTCACCTAGTTAGCCGCGAAATGTGGTTTCTTTACGTAAACGGTTTTATGAATATCCGTTGACTCCGAGTTCTGAATTCGGTGATTTTTAGCTTGATTTCACACTACTTTTCGAGCTCTACGATCCTGGCATTTCGGATTTTGATTTCAGAACTCGTGGCTAGTTGGTCTCGTTTCACCTAGTTAGCCGCGAAATGTGGTTTCTTTACGTAAACGGTTTTATGAATATCCGTTGACTCCGAGTTCTAATTTCGGTGATTTTTAGCTTGATTTCACGCTAATTTTTGAGCTCTACGATCCTGGCGTTTCGGATTTTGATGTCAGAACTCGTGGCTAGTTGGTCTCGTTTCACCTAGTTAGCCGCGAAATGTGGTTTCTTTACGTAAACGGTTTTATGAATATCCGTTGACTCCGAGTTCTGATTTCGGTGATTTTTAGCTTGATTTCACGCTAATTTTTGAGCTCTACGATCCTGGCGTTTCGGATTTTGATGTCAGAACTCGTGGCTAGTTGGTCTCGTTTCACCTAGTTAGCCGCGAAATGTGGTTTCTTTACGTAAACGGTTTTATGAATATCCGTTGACTCCGAGTTCTGAATTCGGTGATTTTTAGCTTGAATTCACACTATTTTTCGAGCTCTATAATCCTGCCGTTTCGGATTTTGATTTCAGAACTCGTGGCTAGTAGGTCTCGTTTCACCTAGTTAGCCGCGAAATGTGGTTTCTTTACGTAAACGGTTTTATGAATATCCGTTGACTCCGAGTTCTGAATTCGGTGATTTTTAGCTTGATTTCACACTACTTTTCGAGCTCTACGATCCTGGCATTTCGGATTTTGATTTCAGAACTCGTGGCTAGTTGGTCTCGTTTCACCTAGTTAGCCGCGAAATGTGGTTTCTTTACGTAAACGGTTTTATGAATATCCGTTGACTCCGAGTTCTGAATTCGGTGATTTTTAGCTTGATTTCACACTACTTTTCGAGCTCTACGATCCTGGCGTTTCGGATTTTGATTTCAGAACTCGTGGCTAGTTGGTCTCGTTTCACCTAGTTAGCTGCGAAATGTGGTTTCTTTACGTAAACGGTTTTATGAATATCCGTTGACTCCGAGTTCTAATTTCGGTGATTTTTAGCTTGATTTCACACTAATTTTTGAGCTCTACGATCCTGGCGTTTCGGATTTTGATTTCAGAACTCGTGGCTAGTTGGTCTCGTTTCACCTAGTTAGCCGCGAAATGTGGTTTCTTTACGTAAACGGTTTTATGAATATCCGTTTACTCCGAGTTCTGAATTCGGTGATTTTTAGCTTGATTTCACACTATTTTTCGAGCTCTATAATCCTGCCGTTTCGGATTTTGATTTCAGAACTCGTGGCTAGTAGGTCTCGTTTGACCTAGTTAGCCGCGAAATGTGGTTTCTTTACGTAAACGGTTTTATGAATATCCGTTTACTCCGAGTTCTGAATTCGGTGATTTTTAGCTTGATTTCACACTAATTTTCGAGCTCTACGATCCTGGCATTTCGGATTTTGATTTCAGAACTCGTGGCTAGTTGGTCTCGTTTCACCTAGTTAGCCGCGAAATGTGGTTCTTTACGTAAACGGTTTTATGAATATCCGTTGACTCCGAGTTCTGAATTCGGTGATTTTTAGCTTGATTTCACACTACTTTTCGAGCTCTACAATCCTGGAATTTTGGATTTTGATTTCAGAACTCGTGGCTAGTTGGTCTCGTTTCACCTAGTTAGCCGCGAAATGTGGTTTCTTTACGTAAACGGTTTTATAAATATCCGTTCACTCCGAGTTCTGAATTCGGTGATTTTTAGCTTGATTTCACACTAATTTTTGAGCTCTACGATCATGGCGTTTCGGATTTTGATTTCAGAACTCGTGGCTAGTTGGTCTCGTTTCACCTAGTTAGCCGCGAAATGTGGTTTCTTTACGTAAACGGTTTTATGAATATCCGTTGACTCCGAGTTCTGAATTCGGTGATTTTTAGCTTGATTTCACACTAATTTTCGAGCTCTACGATCCTGGCGTTTCGGATTTTGATTTCAGAACTCGTGGCTAGTAGGTCTCGTTTCACCTAGTTAGCCGCGAAATGTGGTTTCTTTACGTAAACGGTTTTATGAATATCCGTTGACTCCGAGTTCTGAATTCGATGATTTTTAGCTTGATTTCACACTACTTTTCGAGCTCTACGATCCTGGCATTTCGGATTTTGATTTCAGAACTCGTGGCTAGTTGGTCTCGTTTCACCTAGTTAGCCGCGAAATGTGGTTCTTTACGTAAACGGTTTTATGAATATCCGTTGACTCCGAGTTCTGAATTCGGTGATTTTTAGCTTGATTTCACACTACTTTTCGAGCTCTACAATCCTGGCATTTTGGATTTTGATTTCAGAACTCGTGGCTAGTTGGTCTCGTTTCACCTAGTTAGCCGCGAAATGTGGTTTCTTTACGTAAACGGTTTTATAAATATCCGTTCACTCCGAGTTCTGAATTCGGTGATTTTTAGCTTGATTTCACACTAATTTTCGAGCTCTACGATCCTGGCGTTTCGGATTTTGATTTCAGAACTCGTGGTTAGTTGGTCTCGTTTCACCTAGTTAGCCGCGAAATGTGGTTTCTTTACGTAAACGGTTTTATGAATATCCGTTGACTCCGAGTTCTGAATTCGGTGATTTTTAGCTTGATTTCACACTAATTTTCGAGCTCTACGATCCTGGCGTTTCGGATTTTGATTTCAGAACTCGTGGCTAGTTGGTCTCGTTTCACCTAGTTAGCCGCGAAATGTGGTTTCTTTACGTAAACGGTTTTATGAATATCCGTTGACTCCGAGTTCTGAATTCGGTGATTTTTAGCTTGATTTCACACTACTTTTCGAGCTCTACAATCCTGGCGTTTTGGATTTTGATTTCAGAACTCGTGGCTAGTTGGTCTCGTTTCACCTAGTTAGCCGCAAAATGTGGTTTCTTTACGTAAACGGTTTTATAAATATCCGTTCACTCCGAGTTCTGAATTCGGTGATTTTTAGCTTGATTTCACACTAATTTTCGAGCTCTACGATCCTGGCGTTTCGGATTTTGATTTCAGAACTCGTGGCTAGTTGGTCTCGTTTCACCTAGTTAGCCGCGAAATGTGGTTTCTTTACGTAAACGGTTTTATGAATATCCGTTGACTCCGAGTTCTGAATTCGGTGATTTTTAGCTTGATTTCACACTACTTTTCGAGCTCTACGATCCTGGCATTTCGGATTTTGATTTCAGAACTCGTGGCTAGTTGGTCTCGTTTCACCTAGTTAGCCGCGAAATGTGGTTTCTTTACGTAAACGGTTTTATGAATATCCGTTGACTCCGAGTTCTAATTTCGGTTATTTTTAGCTTGATTTCACGCTAATTTTTGAGCTCTACGATCCTGGCGTTTCGGATTTTGATGTCAGAACTCGTGGCTAGTTGGTCTCGTTTCACCTAGTTAGCCGCGAAATGTGGTTTCTTTACGTAAACGGTTTTATGAATATCCGTTGACTCCGAGTTCTGATTTCGGTGATTTTTAGCTTGATTTCACGCTAATTTTTGAGCTCTACGATCCTGGCGTTTCGGATTTTGATGTCAGAACTCGTGGCTAGTTGGTCTCGTTTCACCTAGTTAGCCGCGAAATGTGGTTTCTTTACGTAAACGGTTTTATGAATATCCGTTGACTCCGAGTTCTGAATTCGGTGATTTTTAGCTTGATTTCACACTAATTTTCGAGCTCTACGATCCTGGCGTTTCGGATTTTGATTTCAGAACTCGTGGCTAGTTGGTCTCGTTTCACCTAGTTAGCCGCGAAATGTGGTTTCTTTACGTAAACGGTTTTATGAATATCCGTTGACTCCGAGTTCTGAATTCGGTGATTTTTAGCTTGATTTCACACTACTTTTCGAGCTCTACAATCCTGGCGTTTTGGATTTTGATTTCAGAACTCGTGGCTAGTTGGTCTCGTTTCACCTAGTTAGCCGCAAAATGTGGTTTCTTTACGTAAACGGTTTTATAAATATCCGTTCACTCCGAGTTCTGAATTCGGTGATTTTTAGCTTGATTTCACACTAATTTTCGAGCTCTACGATCCTGGCGTTTCGGATTTTGATTTCAGAACTCGTGGCTAGTTGGTCTCGTTTCACCTAGTTAGCCGCGAAATGTGGTTTCTTTACGTAAACGGTTTTATGAATATCCGTTGACTCCGAGTTCTGAATTCGGTGATTTTTAGCTTGATTTCACACTACTTTTCGAGCTCTACGATCCTGGCATTTCGGATTTTGATTTCAGAACTCGTGGCTAGTTGGTCTCGTTTCACCTAGTTAGCCGCGAAATGTGGTTTCTTTACGTAAACGGTTTTATGAATATCCGTTTACTCCGAGTTCTGAATTCGGTGATTTTTAGCTTGATTTCACACTATTTTTCGAGCTCTATAATCCTGCCGTTTCGGATTTTGATTTCAGAACTCGTGGCTAGTAGGTCTCGTTTCACCTAGTTAGCCGCGAAATGTGGTTTCTTTACGTAAACGGTTTTATGAATATCCGTTTACTCCGAGTTCTGAATTCGGTGATTTTTAGCTTGATTTCACACTAATTTTTGAGCTCTACGATCCTGGCATTTCGGATTTTGATTTCAGAACTCGTGGCTAGTTGGTCTCGTTTCACCTAGTTAGCCGCGAAATGTGGTTCTTTACGTAAACGGTTTTATGAATATCCGTTGACTCCGAGTTCTGAATTCGGTGATTTTTAGCTTGATTTCACACTACTTTTCGAGCTCTACAATCCTGGAATTTTGGATTTTGATTTCAGAACTCGTGGCTAGTTGGTCTCGTTTCACCTAGTTAGCCGCGAAATGTGGTTTCTTTACGTAAACGGTTTTATAAATATCCGTTCACTCCGAGTTCTGAATTCGGTGATTTTTAGCTTGATTTCACACTAATTTTTGAGCTCTACGATCCTGGCGTTTCGGATTTTGATTTCAGAACTCGTGGCTAGTTGGTCTCGTTTCACCTAGTTAGCCGCGAAATGTGGTTTCTTTACGTAAACGGTTTTATGAATATCCGTTGACTCCGAGTTCTGAATTCGGTGATTTTTAGCTTGATTTCACACTAATTTTCGAGCTCTATAATCCTGCTGTTTCGGATTTTGATTTCAGAACTCGTGGCTAGTAGGTCTCGTTTCACCTAGTTAGCCGCAAAATGTGGTTTCTTTACGTAAACGGTTTTATGAATATCCGTTGACTCCGAGTTCTGAATTCGATGATTTTTAGCTTGATTTCACACTACTTTTCGAGCTCTACGATCCTGGCATTTCGGATTTTGATTTCAGAACTCGTGGCTAGTTGGTCTCGTTTCACCTAGTTAGCCGCGAAATGTGGTTTCTTTACGTAAACGGTTTTATGAATATCCGTTGACTCCGAGTTCTGATTTCGGTGATTTTTAGCTTGATTTCACGCTAATTTTTGAGCTCTACGATCCTGGCGTTTCGGATTTTGATGTCAGAACTCGTGGCTAGTTGGTCTCGTTTCACCTAGTTAGCCGCGAAATGTGGTTTCTTTACGTAAACGGTTTTATGAATATCCGTTGACTCCGAGTTCTGAATTCGGTGATTTTTAGCTTGAATTCACACTATTTTTCGAGCTCTATAATCCTGCCGTTTCGGATTTTGATTTCAGAACTCGTGGCTAGTAGGTCTCGTTTCACCTAGTTAGCCGCGAAATGTGGTTTCTTTACGTAAACGGTTTTATGAATATCCGTTGACTCCGAGTTCTGAATTCGGTGATTTTTAGCTTGATTTCACACTACTTTTCGAGCTCTACGATCCTGGCATTTCGGATTTTGATTTCAGAACTCGTGGCTAGTTGGTCTCGTTTCACCTAGTTAGCCGCGAAATGTGGTTTCTTTACGTAAACGGTTTTATGAATATCCGTTGACTCCGAGTTCTGAATTCGGTGATTTTTAGCTTGATTTCACACTACTTTTCAAGCTCTACGATCCTGGCGTTTCGGATTTTGATTTCAGAACTCGTGGCTAGTTGGTCTCGTTTCACCTAGTTAGCTGCGAAATGTGGTTTCTTTACGTAAACGGTTTTATGAATATCCGTTGACTCCGAGTTCTAATTTCAGTGATTTTTAGCTTGATTTCACACTAATTTTTGAGCTCTACGATCCTGGCGTTTCGGATTTTGATTTCAGAACTCGTGGCTAGTTGGTCTCGTTTCACCTAGTTAGCCGCGAAATGTGGTTTCTTTACGTAAACGGTTTTATGAATATCCGTTTACTCCGAGTTCTGAATTCGGTGATTTTTAGCTTGATTTCACACTATTTTTCGAGCTCTATAATCCTGCCGTTTCGGATTTTGATTTCAGAACTCGTGGCTAGTAGGTCTCGTTTCACCTAGTTAGCCGCGAAATGTGGTTTCTTTACGTAAACGGTTTTATGAATATCCGTTTACTCCGAGTTCTGAATTCGGTGATTTTTAGCTTGATTTCACACTAATTTTTGAGCTCTACGATCCTGGCATTTCGGATTTTGATTTCAGAACTCGTGGCTAGTTGGTCTCGTTTCACCTAGTTAGCCGCGAAATGTGGTTCTTTACGTAAACGGTTTTATGAATATCCGTTGACTCCGAGTTCTGAATTCGGTGATTTTTAGCTTGATTTCACACTACTTTTCGAGCTCTACAATCCTGGAATTTTGGATTTTGATTTCAGAACTCGTGGCTAGTTGGTCTCGTTTCACCTAGTTAGCCGCGAAATGTGGTTTCTTTACGTAAACGGTTTTATAAATATCCGTTCACTCCGAGTTCTGAATTCGGTGATTTTTAGCTTGATTTCACACTAATTTTTGAGCTCTACGATCCTGGCGTTTCGGATTTTGATTTCAGAACTCGTGGCTAGTTGGTCTCGTTTCACCTAGTTAGCCGCGAAATGTGGTTTCTTTACGTAAACGGTTTTATGAATATCCGTTGACTCCGAGTTCTGAATTCGGTGATTTTTAGCTTGATTTCACACTAATTTTCGAGCTCTATAATCCTGCTGTTTCGGATTTTGATTTCAGAACTCGTGGCTAGTAGGTCTCGTTTCACCTAGTTAGCCGCGAAATGTGGTTTCTTTACGTAAACGGTTTTATGAATATCCGTTGACTCCGAGTTCTGAATTCGATGATTTTTAGCTTGATTTCACACTACTTTTCGAGCTCTACGATCCTGGCATTTCGGATTTTGATTTCAGAACTCGTGGCTAGTTGGTCTCATTTCACCTAGTTAGCCGCGAAATGTGGTTCTTTACGTAAACGGTTTTATGAATATCCGTTGACTCCGAGTTCTGAATTCGGTGATTTTTAGCTTGATTTCACACTACTTTTCGAGCTCTACAATCCTGGCATTTTGGATTTTGATTTCAGAACTCGTGGCTAGTTGGTCTCGTTTCACCTAGTTAGCCGCGAAATGTGGTTTCTTTACGTAAACGGTTTTATAAATATCCGTTCACTCCGAGTTCTGAATTCGGTGATTTTTAGCTTGATTTCACACTAATTTTCGAGCTCTACGATCCTGGCGTTTTGGATTTTGATTTCAGAACTCGTGGCTAGTTGGTCTCGTTTCACCTAGTTAGCCGCGAAATGTGGTTTCTTTACGTAAACGGTTTTATGAATATCCGTTGACTCCGAGTTCTGAATTCGGTGACTTTTAGCTTGATTTCACACTAATTTTCGAGCTCTACGATCCTGGCGTTTCGGATTTTGATTTCAGAACTCGTGGCTAGTTGGTCTCGTTTCACCTAGTTAGCCGCGAAATGTGGTTTCTTTACGTAAACGGTTTTATGAATATCCGTTGACTCCGAGTTCTGAATTCGGTGATTTTTAGCTTGATTTCACACTACTTTTCGAGCTCTACAATCCTGGCATTTTGGATTTTGATTTCAGAACTCGTGGCTAGTTGGTCTCGTTTCACCTAGTTAGCCGCAAAATGTGGTTTCTTTACGTAAACGGTTTTATAAATATCCGTTCACTCCGAGTTCTGAATTCGGTGATTTTTAGCTTGATTTCACACTAATTTTCGAGCTCTACGATCCTGGCGTTTCGGATTTTGATTTCAGAACTCGTGGCTAGTTGGTCTCGTTTCACCTAGTTAGCCGCGAAATGTGGTTTCTTTACGTAAACGGTTTTATGAATATCCGTTGACTCCGAGTTCTGAATTCGGTGATTTTTAGCTTGATTTCACACTACTTTTCGAGCTCTACGATCCTGGCATTTCGGATTTTGATTTCAGAACTCGTGGCTAGTTGGTCTCGTTTCACCTAGTTAGCCGCGAAATGTGGTTTCTTTACGTAAACGGTTTTATGAATATCCGTTGACTCCGAGTTCTAATTTCGGTGATTTTTAGCTTGATTTCACGCTAATTTTTGAGCTCTACGATCCTGGCATTTCGGATTTTGATGTCAGAACTCGTGGCTAGTTGGTCTCGTTTCACCTAGTTAGCCGCGAAATGTGGTTTCTTTACGTAAACGGTTTTATGAATATCCGTTGACTCCGAGTTCTGAATTCGGTGATTTTTAACTTGATTTCACACTATTTTTCGAGCTCTACGATCCTGCCGTTTCGGATTTTGATTTCAGAACTCGTGGCTAGTAGGTCTCGTTTCACCTAGTTAGCCGCGAAATGTGGTTTCTTTACGTAAACGGTTTTATGAATATCCGTTTACTCCGAGTTCTGAATTCGGTGATTTTTAACTTGATTTCACACTAATTTTCGAGCTCTACGATCCTGGCATTTCGGATTTTGATTTCAGAACTCGTGGCTAGTTGGTGTCGTTTCACCTAGTTAGCCGCGAAATGTGGTTTCTTTACGTAAACAGTTTTATGAATATCCGTTGACTCCGAGTTCTGAATTCGGTGATTTTTAGCTTGATTTCACACTATTTTTCGAGCTCTACGATCCTGGAGTTTCGGATTTTGATTTCAGAACTCGTGGCTAGTTGGTCTCCTTTCACCTAGTTAGCCGCGAAATGTGGTTTCTTTACGTAAACGGTTTTATGAATATCCGTTGACTCCGAGTTCTGAATTCGGTGATTTTTAGCTTGATTTCACACTACTTTTCGAGCTCTACAATCCTGGCGTTTCGGATTTTGATTTCAGAACTCGTGGCTAGTAGGTCTCGTTTCACCTAGTTAGCCGCGAAATGTGGTTTCTTTACGTAAACGGTTTTATGAATATCCGTTGACTCCGAGTTCTGAATTCGGTGATTTTTAGCTTTATTTCACACTAATTTTCGAGCTCTACGATCCTGGCGTTTCGGATTTTGATTTCAGAACTCGTGGCTAGTTGGTCTCGTTTCACCTAGTTAGCCGCGAAATGTGGTTTCTTTACGTAAACGGTTTTATAAATATCCGTTCACTCCGAGTTCTGAATTCGGTGATTTTTAGCTTGATTTCACACTAATTTTCGAGCTCTACGATCCTGGCGTTTCGGATTTTGATTTCAGAACTCGTGGCTAGTTGGTCTCGTTTCACCTAGTTAGCCGCGAAATGTGGTTTCTTTACGTAAACGGTTTTATGAATATCCGTTGACTCCGAGTTCTGAATTCGGTGATTTTTAGCTTGATTTCACACTACTTTTCGAGCTCTACAATCCTGGCGTTTCGGATTTTGATTTCAGAACACGTGGCTAGTAGGTCTCGTTTCACCTAGTTAGCCGCGAAATGTGGTTTCTTTACGTAAAC
The DNA here is from genome assembly GCA_963580455.1 of Euonymus europaeus. NCBI lineage: Eukaryota > Viridiplantae > Streptophyta > Magnoliopsida > Celastrales > Celastraceae > Euonymus > Euonymus europaeus. The sequence goes on from OY756972.1 coordinate 1,121,426, forward strand.
GGTTTTATAAATATCCGTTCACTCCGAGTTCTGAATTCGGTGATTTTTAGCTTGATTTCACACTAATTTTCGAGCTCTACGATCCTGGCGTTTCGGATTTTGATTTCAGAACTCGTGGCTAGTTGGTCTCGTTTCACCTAGTTAGCCGCGAAATGTGGTTTCTTTACGTAAACGGCTTTATGAATATCCGTTGACTCCGAGTTCTGAATTCGGTGATTTTTAGCTTGATTTCACACTACTTTTCGAGCTCTACAATCCTGGCGTTTCGGATTTTGATTTCAGAACTCGTGGCTAGTAGGTCTCGTTTCACCTAGTTAGCCGCGAAATGTGGTTTCTTTACGTAAACTGTTTTATAAATATCCGTTCACTCCGAGTTCTGAATTCGGTGATTTTTAGCTTGATTTCACACTAATTTTCGAGCTCTACGATCCTGGCGTTTCGGATTTTGATTTCAGAACTCGTGGCTAGTTGGTCTCGTTTCACCTAGTTTGCCGCGAAATGTGGTTTCTTTACGTAAACGGTTTTATGAATATCCGTTGACTCCGAGTTCTGAATTCGGTGATTTTTAGCTTGATTTCACACTACTTTTCGAGCTCTACAATCCTGGCGTTTCGGATTTTGATTTCAGAACTCGTGGCTAGTAGGTCTCGTTTCACCTAGTTAGCCGCGAAATGTGGTTTCTTTACGTAAACGGTTTTATAAATATCCGTTGACTCCGAGTTCTGAATTCGGTGATTTTTAGCTTGATTTCACACTAATTTTCGAGCTCTACGATCCTGGCGTTTCGGATTTTGATTTCAAAACTCGTGGCTAGTTGGTCTCGTTTCACCTAGTTAGCCGCGAAATGTGGTTTCTTTACGTAAACGGCTTTATGAATATCCGTTGACTCCGAGTTCTGAATTCGGTGATTTTTAGCTTGATTTCACACTACTTTTCGAGCTCTACAATCCTGGCGTTTCGGATTTTGATTTCAGAACTCGTGGCTAGTAGGTCTCGTTTCACCTAGTTAGCCGCGAAATGTGGTTTCTTTACGTAAACGGTTTTATAAATATCCGTTGACTCCGAGTTCTGAATTCGGTGATTTTTAGCTTGATTTCACACTACTTTTCGAGCTCTACAATCCTGGCGTTTCGGATTTTGATTTCAGAACTCGTGGCTAGTAGGTCTCGTTTCACCTAGTTAGCCGCGAAATGTGGTTTCTTTACGTAAACGGTTTTATAAATATCCGTTCACTCCGAGTTCTGAATTCGGTGATTTTTAGCTTGATTTCACACTAATTTTCGAGCTCTACGATCCTGGCGTTTCGGATTTTGATTTCAGAACTCGTGGCTAGTTGGTCTCGTTTCACCTAGTTAGCCGCGAAATGTGGTTTCTTTACGTAAACGGTTTTATGAATATCCGTTGACTCCGAGTTCTGAATTCGGTGATTTTTAGCTTGATTTCACACTACTTTTCGAGCTCTACAATCCTGGCGTTTCGGATTTTGATTTCAGAACTCGTGGCTAGTAGGTCTCGTTTCACCTAGTTAGCCGCGAAATGTGGTTTCTTTACGTAAACGGTTTTATAAATATCCGTTCACTCCGAGTTCTGAATTCGGTGATTTTTAGCTTGATTTCACACTAATTTTCGAGCTCTACGATCCTGGCCTTTCGGATTTTGATTTCAGAACTCGTGGCTAGTTGGTCTCGTTTCACCTAGTTAGCCGCGAAATGTGGTTTCTTTACGTAAACGGCTTTATGAATATCCGTTGACTCCGAGTTCTGAATTCGGTGATTTTTAGCTTGATTTCACACTACTTTTCGAGCTCTACAATCCTGGCCTTTCGGATTTTGATTTCAGAACTCGTGGCTAGTAGGTCTCGTTTCACCTAGTTAGCCGCGAAATGTGGTTTCTTTACGTAAACGGTTTTTTGAATATCCGTTGACTCCGAGTTCTGAATTCGGTGATTTTTAACTTGATTTCACACTAATTTTCGAGCTCCACGATCCTGGCATTTCGGATTTTGATTTCAGAACTGGTGGCTAGTTGGTCTCGTTTCACCTAGTTAGCCGCGAAATGTGGTTCTTTACGTAAACGGTTTTACGAATATCCGTTGACTCCGAGTTCTGAATTCGGTGATTTTTAGCTTGATTTCACACTACTTTTCGAGCTCTACAATCCTGGCGTTTTGTATTTTGATTTCAGAACTCGTGGCTAGTTGGTCTCGTTTCACCTAGTTAGCCGCAAAATGTGGTTTCTTTACGTAAACGGTTTTATAAATATCCGTTCACTCCGAGTTCTGAATTCGGTGATTTTTAGCTTGATTTCACACTAATTTTCGAGCTCTACGATCCTGGCGTTTCGGATTTTGATTTCAGAACTCGTGGCTAGTTGGTCTCGTTTCACCTAGTTAGCCGCGAAATGTGGTTTCTTTACGTAAACGGTTTTATGAATATCCGTTGACTCCGAGTTCTGAATTCGGTGATTTTTAGCTTGATTTCACACTACTTTTCGAGCTCTACGATCCTGGCGTTTCGGATTTTGATTTCAGAACTCGTGGCTAGTAGGTCTCGTTTCACCTAGTTAGCCGCGAAATGTTGTTTCTTTATGTAAACGGTTTTATGAATATCCGTTGACTCCGAGTTCTGAATTCGGTGATTTTTAGCTTGATTTCACACTACTTTTCGAGCTCTACAATCCTGACGTTTCGGATTTTTATTTCAAAACTCGTGGCTAGTTGGTTTCCTTTCACCTAGTTAGCCGCGAAATGTGGTTTCTTTACGTAAACGGTTTTATGAATATCCGTTGACTCCGAGTTCTGAATTCGGTGATTTTTAGCTTGATTTCACACTACTTTTCGAGCTCTACGATCCTGGCATTTCGGATTTTGATTTCAGAACTCGTGGCTAGTTGGTCTCGTTTCACCTAGTTAGCCGCGAAATGTGGTTTCTTTACATAAACGGTTTTATGAATATCCGTTGACTCCGAGTTCTAATTTCGGTGATTTTTAGCTTGATTTCACGCTAATTTTTGAGCTCTACGATCCTGGCGTTTCGGATTTTGATGTCAGAACTCGTGGCTAGTTGGTCTCGTTTCACCTAGTTAGCCGCGAAATGTGGTTTCTTTACGTAAACGGTTTTATGAATATCCGTTGACTCCGAGTTCTGAATTCGGTGATTTTTAGCTTGATTTCACACTATTTTTCGAGCTCTATAATCCTGCCGTTTCGGATTTTGATTTCAGAACTCGTGGCCAGTAGGTCTCGTTTCACCTAGTTAGCCGCGAAATGTGGTTTCTTTACGTAAACGGTTTTATGAATATCCGTTGACTCCGAGTTCTGAATTCGGTGATTTTTAGCTTGATTTCACACTACTTTTCGAGCTCTACGATCCTGGCATTTCGGATTTTGATTTCAGAACTCGTGGCTAGTTGTACTCGTTTCACCTAGTTAGCCGCGAAATGTGGTTCTTTACGTAAACGGTTTTATGAATATCCGTTGACTCCGAGTTCTGAATTCGGTGATTTTTAGCTTGATTTCACACTACTTTTCGAGCTCTACAATCCTGGCATTTTGGATTTTGATTTCAGAACTCGTGGCCAGTTGGTCTCGTTTCACCTAGTTAGCCGCGAAATGTGGTTTCTTTACGTAAACGGTTTTATGAATATCCGTTGACTCCGAGTTCTGAATTCGGTGATTTTTAGCTTGATTTCACACTACTTTTCGAGCTCTACGATCCTGGCGTTTCGGATTTTGATTTCAGAACTCGTGGCTAGTTGGTGTCGTTTCACCTAGTTAGCCGCAAAATGTGGTTTCTTTACGTAAACGGTTTTATGAATATCCGTTGACTCCGAGTTCTGAATTCGGTGATTTTTAGCTTGATTTCACACTACTTTTCGAGCTCTACGATCCTGGCATTTCGGATTTTGATTTCAGAAATTGTGGCTAGTAGGTCTCGTTTCACCTAGTTAGCCGCGAAATGTGGTTTCTTTACGTAAACGGTTTTATGAATATCCGTTTACTCCGAGTTCTGAATTCGGTGATTTTTAGCTTGATTTCACACTAATTTTCGAGCTCTACGATCCTGGCGTTTCGGATTTTGATTTCAGAACTCGTGGCTAGTTGGTGTCGTTTCACCTAGTTAGCCGCGAAATGTGGTTTCTTTACGTAAACGGTTTTATGAATATCCGTTGACTCCGAGTTCTGAATTCGGTGATTTTTAGCTTGATTTCACACTAATTTTCGAGCTCTACGATCCTGGCGTTTCGGATTTTGATTTCAGAACTCGTGGCCAGTTGGGCTCATTTCACCTAGTTAGCCGCGAAATGTGGTTTCTTTACGTAAACGGTTTTATGAATATCCGTTGACTACGAGTTCTGAATTCGGTGATTTTTAGCTTGATTTCACACTACTTTTCGAGCTCTACAATCCTGGAGTTTCGGATTTTGATTTCAGAACTCGTGGCTAGTAGGTCTCGTTTCACCTAGTTAGCCGCGAAATGTGGTTTCTTTACGTAAACGGTTTTATGAATATCCGTTGACTCCGAGTTCTGAATTCGGTGATTTTTAGCTTTATTTCACACTAATTTTCGAGCTCTACGATCCTGGCATTTCGGATTTTGATTTCAGAACTCGTGGCTAGTTGGTCTCGTTTCACCTAGTTAGCCGCGAAATGTGGTTTCTTTACGTAAACGGTTTTATGAATATCCGTTGACTCCGAGTTCTGAATTCGGTGATTTTTAGCTTGATTTCACACTACTTTTCGAGCTCTACGATCCTGGCATTTCGGATTTTGATTTCAGAACTCGTGGCTAGTTGGTCTCGTTTCACCTAGTTAGCCGCGAAATGTGGTTTCTTTACGTAAACGGTTTTATGAATATCCGTTGACTCCGAGTTCTAATTTCGGTGATTTTTAGCTTGATTTCACGCTAATTTTTGAGCTCTACGATCCTGGCGTTTCGGATTTTGATGTCAGAACTCGTGGCTAGTTGGTCTAGTTTCACCTAGTTAGCCGCGAAATGTGGTTTCTTTACGTAAACGGTTTTATGAATATCCGTTGACTCCGAGTTCTGAATTCGGTGATTTTTAGCTTGATTTCACACTATTTTTCGAGCTCTATAATCCTGCCATTTCGGATTTTGATTTCAGAACTCGTGGCTAGTAGGTCTCGTTTCACCTAGTTAGCCGCGAAATGTGGTTTCTTTACGTAAACGGTTTTATGAATATCCGTTGACTCCGAGTTCTGAATTCGGTGATTTTTAGCTTGATTTCACACTACTTTTCGAGCTCTACGATCCTGGCGTTTCGGATTTTGATTTCAGAACTCGTGGCTAGTTGGTCTCGTTTCACCTAGTTAGCCGCGAAATGTGGTTCTTTACGTAAACGGTTTTATGAATATCCGTTGACTCCGAGTTCTGAATTCGGTGATTTTTAGCTTGATTTCACACTACTTTTCGAGCTCTACAATCCTGGCATTTTGGATTTTGATTTCAGAACTCGTGGCTAGTTGGTCTCGTTTCACCTAGTTAGCCGCGAAATGTGGTTTCTTTACGTAAACGGTTTTATAAATATCCGTTCACTCCGAGTTCTGAATTCGGTGATTTTTAGCTTGATTTCACACTAATTTTCGAGCTCTACGATCCTGGCGTTTCGGATTTTGATTTCAGAACTCGTGGCTAGTTGGTCTCGTTTCACCTAGTTAGCCGCGAAATGTGGTTTCTTTACGTAAACGGTTTTATGAATATCCGTTGACTCCGAGTTCTGAATTCGGTGATTTTTAGCTTGATTTCACACTACTTTTCGAGCTCTACAATCCTGGCGTTTCGGATTTTGATTTCAGAACTTGTGGCTAGTAGGTCTCGTTTCACCTAGTTAGCCGCGAAATGTGGTTTCTTTACGTAAACGGTTTTATGAATATCCGTTTACTCCGAGTTCTGAATTCGGTGATTTTTAGCTTGATTTCACACTAATTTTCGAGCTCTACGATCCTGGCATTTCGGATTTTGATTTCAGAACTCGTGGCTAGTTTGTGTCGTTTCACCTAGTTAGCCGCGAAATGTGGTTTCTTTACGTAAACGGTTTTATGAATATCCGTTGACTCCGAGTTCTGAATTCGATGATTTTTAGCTTGATTTCACACTAATTTTCGAGCTCTACGATCCTGGGGTTTCGGATTTTGATTTCAGAACTCGTGGCTAGTTGGTCTCGTTTCACCTAGTTAGCCGCGAAATGTGGTTTCTTTACGTAAACGGTTTTATGAATATCCGTTGACTCCGAGTTCTGAATTCGGTGATTTTTAGCTTGATTTCACACTACTTTTCGAGCTCTACAATCCTGGCATTTTGGATTTTGATTTCAGAACTCGTGGCTAGTAGGTCTCGTTTCACCTAGTTAGCCGCGAAATGTGGTTTCTTTACGTAAACGGTTTTATGAATATCCGTTGACTCCGAGTTCTGAATTCGGTGATTTTTAGCTTTATTTCACACTAATTTTCGAGCTCTACGATCCTGGGGTTTCGGATTTTGATTTCAGAACTCGTGGCTAGTTGGTCTCGTTTCACCTAGTTAGCCGCGAAATGTGGTTTCTTTACGTAAACGGTTTTATGAATATCCGTTGACTCCGAGTTCTGAATTCGGTGATTTTTAGCTTGATTTCACACTACTTTTTGAGCTCTACGATCCTGGCATTTCGGATTTTGATTTCAGAACTCGTGGCTAGTTGGTCTCGTTTCACCTAGTTAGCCGCGAAATGTGGTTTCTTTACGTAAACGGTTTTATGAATATCCGTTGACTCCGAGTTCTAATTTCGGTGATTTTTAGCTTGATTTCACGCTAATTTTTGAGCTCTACGATCCTGGCGTTTCGGATTTTGATGTCAGAACTCGTGGCTAGTTGGTCTCGTTTCACCTAGTTAGCCGCGAAATGTGGTTTCTTTACGTAAACGGTTTTATGAATATCCGTTGACTCCGAGTTCTGAATTCGGTGATTTTTAGCTTAATTTCACACTATTTTTCGAGCTCTATAATCCTGCCGTTTCGGATTTTGATTTCAGAACTCGTGGCTAGTAGGTCTCGTTTCACCTAGTTAGCCGCGAAATGTGGTTTCTTTACGTAAACGGTTTTATGAATATCTGTTGACTCCGAGTTCTGAATTCGGTGATTTTTAGCTTGATTTCACACTACTTTTTGAGCTCTACGATCCTGGCATTTCGGATTTTGATTTCAGAACTCGTGGCTAGTTGGTCTCGTTTCACCTAGTTAGCCGCGAAATGTGGTTCTTTACGTAAACGGTTTTATGAATATCCGTTGACTCCGAGTTCTGAATTCGGTGATTTTTAGCTTGATTTCACACTACTTTTCGAGCTCTACAATCCTGGCATTTTGGATTTTGATTTCAGAACTCGTGGCTAGTTGGTCTCGTTTCACCTAGTTAGCCGCGAAATGTGGTTTCTTTACGTAAACGGTTTTATAAATATCCGTTCACTCCGAGTTCTGAATTCGGTGATTTTTAGCTTGATTTCACACTAATTTTCGAGCTCTACGATCCTGGCGTTTCGGATTTTGATTTCAGAACTCGTGGCTAGTTGGTCTCGTTTCACCTAGTTAGCCGCGAAATGTGGTTTCTTTACGTAAACGGTTTTATGAATATCCGTTGACTCCGAGTTCTGAATTCGGTGATTTTTAGCTTGATTTCACACTACTTTTCGAGTTCTACAATCCTGGCGTTTCAGATTTTGATTTCAGAACTTGTGGCTAGTAGGTCTCGTTTCACCTAGTTAGCCGCGAAATGTGGTTTCTTTACGTAAACGGTTTTATGAATATCCGTTTACTCCGAGTTCTGAATTCGGTGATTTTTAGCTTGATTTCACACTAATTTTCGAGCTCTACGATCCTGGCATTTCGGATTTTGATTTCAGAACTCGTGGCTAGTTGGTGTCGTTTCACCTAGTTAGCCGCGAAATGTGGTTTCTTTACGTAAACGGTTTTATGAATATCCGTTGACTCCGAGTTCTGAATTCGGTGATTTTTAGCTTGATTTCACACTACTTTTCGAGCTCTACAATCCTGGCGTTTCGGATTTTGATTTCAGAACTCGTGGCTAGTAGGTCTCGTTTCACCTAGTTAGCCGCGAAATGTGGTTTCTTTACGTAAACGGTTTTATGAATATCCGTTGACTCCGAGTTCTGAATTCGGTGATTTTTAGCTTTATTTCACACAAATTTTCGAGCTCTACGATCCTGGCGTTTCGGATTTTGATTTCAGAACTCGTGGCTAGTTGGTCTCGTTTCACCTAGTTAGCCGCGAAATGTGGTTTCTTTACGTAAACGGTTTTATGAATATCCGTTGACTCCGAGTTCTGAATTCGGTGATTTTTAGCTTGATTTCACACTACTTTTCGAGCTCTACAATCCTGGCGTTTCGGATTTTGATTTCAGAACTCGTGGCTAGTAGGTCTCGTTTCACCAAGTTAGCCGCGAAATGTGGTTTCTTTACGTAAACGGTTTTATGAATATCCGTTGACTCCGAGTTCTGAATTCGGTGATTTTTAGCTTGATTTCACACTACTTTTCGAGCTCTACGATCCTGGCATTTCGGATTTTGATTTCAGAACTCGTGGCTAGTTGGTCTCGTTTCACCTAGTTAGCCGCGAAATGTGGTTCTTTACGTAAACGGTTTTATGAATATTCGTTGACTCCGAGTTCTGAATTCGGCGATTTTTAGCTTGATTTCACACTACTTTTCGAGCTCTACAATCCTGGCGTTTTGGATTTTGATTTCAGAACTCGTGGCTAGTTGGTCTCGTTTCACCTAGTTAGCCGCGAAATGTGGTTTCTTTACGTAAACGGTTTTATGAATATCCGTTGACTCCGAGTTCTGAATTCGGTGATTTTTAGCTTGATTTCACACTACTTTTCGAGCTCTACAATCCTGGAGTTTCGGATTTTGATTTCAGAACTCGTGGCTAGTTGGTCTCGTTTCACCTAGTTAGCCGCGAAATGTGGTTTCTTTACGTAAACGGTTTTATGAATATCCGTTGACTCCGAGTTCTGAATTCGGTGATTTTTAGCTTGATTTCACACTACTTTTCGAGCTCTACAATCCTGGTGTTTCGGATTTTGATTTCAGAACTCGTGGCTAGTTGGTCTCGTTTCACCTAGTTAGACGCGAAATGTGGTTTCTTTACGTAAACGGTTTTATGAATATCCGTTGACTCCGAGTTCTGAATTCGGTGATTTTTAGCTTGATTTCACACTACTTTTCGAGCTCTACTATCCTGGCGTTTCGGATTTTGATTTCAGAACTCGTGGCTAGTTGGTCTCGTTTCACCTAGTTAGACGCGAAATGTGGTTTCTTTACGTAAACGGTTTTATGAATATCCGTTGACTCCGAGTTCTGAATTCGGTGATTTTTAGCTTGATTTCACACTACTTTTTGAGCTCTACTATCCTGGGGTTTCGGATTTTGATTTCAGAACTCGTGGCTAGTTGGTCTCGTTTCACCTAGTTTGCCGCGAAATGTGGTTTCTTTACGTAAACGGTTTTATGAATATCCGTTGACTCCGAGTTCTGAATTCGGTGATTTTTAGCTTGATTTCACACTACTTTTCGAGCTCTACGATCCTGGCGTTTCGGATTTTGATTTCAGAACTCGTGGATAGTTGGTCTCGTTTCACCTAGTTAGCCGCGAAATGTGGTTTCTTTACGTAAACGGTTTTATGAATATCCGTTGACTCCGAGTTCTGAATTCAGTGATTTTTAGCTTGATTTCACACTAATTTTCGTGCTCTACGATCCTGGCGTTTCGGATTTTGATTTCAGAACTCGTGGCTAGTAGGTCTCGTTTCACCTAGTTAGCCGCGAAATGTGGTTTCTTTACGTAAACAGTTTTATGAATATCCGTTGACTCCGAGTTCTGAATTCGATGATTTTTAGCTTGATTTCAGACTACTTTTCGAGCTCTACAATCCTGGCATTTCGGATTTTGATTTCAGAACTCGTGGCTAGTAGGTCTCGATTCACCTATTTTGCCGCAAAATGTGGTTTCTTTACGTAAACGGTTTTATGAATATCCGTTGACTCCGAGTTCTGAATTCGGTGATTTTTAGCTTGATTTCACACTACTTTTCGAGCTCTACAATCCTGGCGTTTCGGATTTTGATTTCAGAACTCGTGGCTAGTAGGTCTCGTTTCACCAAGTTAGCCGCGAAATGTGGTTTCTTTACGTAAACGGTTTTATGAATATCCGTTGACTCCGAGTTCTGAATTCGGTGATTTTTAGCTTGATTTCACACTACTTTTCGAGCTCTACGATCCTGGCATTTCGGATTTTGATTTCAGAACTCGTGGCTAGTTGGTCTCGTTTCACCTAGTTAGCCGCGAAATGTGGTTCTTTACGTAAACGGTTTTATGAATATTCGTTGACTCCGAGTTCTGAATTCGGCGATTTTTAGCTTGATTTCACACTACTTTTCGAGCTCTACAATCCTGGCGTTTTGGATTTTGATTTCAGAACTCGTGGCTAGTTGGTCTCGTTTCACCTAGTTAGCCGCGAAATGTGGTTTCTTTACGTAAACGGTTTTATGAATATCCGTTGACTCCGAGTTCTGAATTCGGTGATTTTTAGCTTGATTTCACACTACTTTTCGAGCTCTACAATCCTGGAGTTTCGGATTTTGATTTCAGAACTCGTGGCTAGTTGGTCTCGTTTCACCTAGTTAGCCGCGAAATGTGGTTTCTTTACGTAAACGGTTTTATGAATATCCGTTGACTCCGAGTTCTGAATTCGGTGATTTTTAGCTTGATTTCACACTACTTTTCGAGCTCTACAATCCTGGTGTTTCGGATTTTGATTTCAGAACTCGTGGCTAGTTGGTCTCGTTTCACCTAGTTAGACGCGAAATGTGGTTTCTTTACGTAAACGGTTTTATGAATATCCGTTGACTCCGAGTTCTGAATTCGGTGATTTTTAGCTTGATTTCACACTACTTTTCGAGCTCTACTATCCTGGCGTTTCGGATTTTGATTTCAGAACTCGTGGCTAGTTGGTCTCGTTTCACCTAGTTAGACGCGAAATGTGGTTTCTTTACGTAAACGGTTTTATGAATATCCGTTGACTCCGAGTTCTGAATTCGGTGATTTTTAGCTTGATTTCACACTACTTTTTGAGCTCTACTATCCTGGGGTTTCGGATTTTGATTTCAGAACTCGTGGCTAGTTGGTCTCGTTTCACCTAGTTTGCCGCGAAATGTGGTTTCTTTACGTAAACGGTTTTATGAATATCCGTTGACTCCGAGTTCTGAATTCGGTGATTTTTAGCTTGATTTCACACTACTTTTCGAGCTCTACGATCCTGGCGTTTCGGATTTTGATTTCAGAACTCGTGGATAGTTGGTCTCGTTTCACCTAGTTAGCCGCGAAATGTGGTTTCTTTACGTAAACGGTTTTATGAATATCCGTTGACTCCGAGTTCTGAATTCAGTGATTTTTAGCTTGATTTCACACTAATTTTCGTGCTCTACGATCCTGGCATTTCGGATTTTGATTTCAGAACTCGTGGCTAGTAGGTCTCGTTTCACCTAGTTAGCCGCGAAATGTGGTTTCTTTACGTAAACAGTTTTATGAATATCCGTTGACTCCGAGTTCTGAATTCGATGATTTTTAGCTTGATTTCAGACTACTTTTCGAGCTCTACAATCCTGGCATTTCGGATTTTGATTTCAGAACTCGTGGCTAGTAGGTCTCGATTCACCTATTTTGCCGCAAAATGTGGTTTCTTTACGTAAACGGTTTTATGAATATCCGTTGACTCCGAGTTTTGAATTCGGTGATTTTTAGCTTGATTTCACACTACTTTTCGAGCTCTACAATCCTGGCATTTCGGATTTTGATTTCAGAACTCGTGGCTAGTAGGTCTCGTTTCACGTAGTTAACCGCGAATACGTAAACGGTTTTATGAATATCCGTTGACTCCGAGTTCTGAATTCGGTGATTTTTAGCTTGATTTCACACTACTTTTCGAGCTCTACGATCCTGGCGTTTCGGATTTTGATTTCAGAACTCGTGGCTAGTAGGTCTCGTTTCACGTACTTAGCCGCGAAATGTGGTTTCTTTACGTAAACGGTTTTATGAATATCCGTTGACTCCGAGTTCTGAATTCGGTGATTTTTAGCTTGATTTCACACTACTTTTCGAGCTCTACGATCCTGGCGTTTCGGATTTTGATTTCAGAACTCGTGGCTAGTACGTCTCGTTTCACGTACTTAGCCGCGAAATGTGGTTTCTTTACGTAAACGGTTTTATGAATATCCGTTGACTCCGAGTTCTGAATTCGGTGATTTTTAACTTGATTTCACACTACTTTTCGAGCTCTACAATCCTGGACTTTCGGATTTTGATTTCAGAACTCGTGGCTAGTTGGTCTCGTTTCACCTAGTTAGCCGCGAAATGTGGTTTCTTTACGTAAACGGTTTTATGAATATCCGTTGACTCCGAGTTCTGAATTCGGTGATTTTTAGCTTGATTTCACACTACTTTTCGAGCTCTACAATCCTGATGTTTCGGATTTTGATTTCAGAACTCGTGGCTAGTTGGTCTCGTTTCACCTAGTTAGACGCGAAATGTGGTTTCTTTACGTAAACGGTTTTATGAATATCCGTTGACTCCGAGTTCTGAATTCGGTGATTTTTAGCTTGATTTCACACTACTTTTCGAGCTCTACTATCCTGGCGTTTCGGATTTTGATTTCAGAACTCGTGGCTAGTTGGTCTCGTTTCACCTAGTTAGACGCGAAATGTGGTTTCTTTACGTAAACGGTTTTATGAATATCCGTTGACTCCGAGTTCTGAATTCGGTGATTTTTAGCTTGATTTCACACTACTTTTTGAGCTCTACTATCCTGGGGTTTCGGATTTTGATTTCAGAACTCGTGGCTAGTTGGTCTCGTTTCACCTAGTTTGCCGCGAAATGTGGTTTCTTTACGTAAACGGTTTTATGAATATCCGTTGACTCCGAGTTCTGAATTCGGTGATTTTTAGCTTGATTTCACACTACTTTTCGAGCTCTACGATCCTGGCGTTTCGGATTTTGATTTCAGAACTCGTGGATAGTTGGTCTCGTTTCACCTAGTTAGCCGCGAAATGTGGTTTCTTTACGTAAACGGTTTTATGAATATCCGTTGACTCCGAGTTCTGAATTCAGTGATTTTTAGCTTGATTTCACACTAATTTTCGTGCTCTACGATCCTGGCGTTTCGGATTTTGATTTCAGAACTCGTGGCTAGTAGGTCTCGTTTCACCTAGTTAGCCGCGAAATGTGGTTTCTTTACGTAAACAGTTTTATGAATATCCGTTGACTCCGAGTTCTGAATTCGATGATTTTTAGCTTGATTTCAGACTACTTTTCGAGCTCTACAATCCTGGCATTTCGGATTTTGATTTCAGAACTCGTGGCTAGTAGGTCTCGATTCACCTATTTTGCCGCAAAATGTGGTTTCTTTACGTAAACGGTTTTATGAATATCCGTTGACTCCGAGTTTTGAATTCGGTGATTTTTAGCTTGATTTCACACTACTTTTCGAGCTCTACAATCCTGGCATTTCGGATTTTGATTTCAGAACTCGTGGCTAGTAGGTCTCGTTTCACGTAGTTAGCCGCGAATACGTAAACGGTTTTATGAATATCCGTTGACTCCGAGTTCTGAATTCGGTGATTTTTAGCTTGATTTCACACTACTTTTCGAGCTCTACGATCCTGGCGTTTCGGATTTTGATTTCAGAACTCGTGGCTAGTAGGTCTCGTTTCACGTACTTAGCCGCGAAATGTGGTTTCTTTACGTAAACGGTTTTATGAATATCCGTTGACTCCGAGTTCTGAATTCGGTGATTTTTAGCTTGATTTCACACTACTTTTCGAGCTCTACGATCCTGGCGTTTCGGATTTTGATTTCAGAACTCGTGGCTAGTAGGTCTCGTTTCACGTACTTAGCCGCGAAATGTGGTTTCTTTACGTAAACGGTTTTATGAATATCCGTTGACTCCGAGTTCTGAATTCGGTGATTTTTAGCTTGATTTCACACTACTTTTCGAGCTCTACAATCCTGGCATTTTGGATTTTGATTTCAGAACTCGTGGCTAGTAGGTCTCGTTTCACCTAGTTAGGCGCGAAATGTGGTTTCTTTACGTAAACGGTTTTATGAATATCCGTTGACTCCGAGTTCTGAATTCGGTGATTTTTAACTTGATTTCACACTACTTTTCGAGCTCTACAATCCTGGCGTTTCGGATTTTGATTTCAGAACTCGTGGCTAGTTGGTCTCGTTTCACCTAGTTAGCCGCGAAATGTGGTTTCTTTACGTAAACGGTTTTATGAATATCCGTTGACTCCGAGTTCTGAATTCGGTGATTTTTAGCTTGATTTCACACTAATTTTTGAGCTCTACGATCCTGGCGTTTCGGATTTTGATTTCAGAACTCGTGGCTAGTTGGTCTCGTTTCACCTAGTTAGCCGCGAAATGTGGTTTCTTTACGTAAACGGTTTTAGGAATATCCGTTGACTCCGAGTTTTGAATTCGGCGATTTTTAGCTTGATTTCACACTACTTTTCGAGCTGTACGATCCTGGCATTTCGGATTTTGATTTCAGAACTCGTGGCTAGTAGGTCTCGTTTCACCTAGTTAGCCGCGAAATGTGGTTTCTTTACGTAAACGGTTTTATGAATATCCGTTGACTCCGAGTTCTGAATTCAGTGATTTTTAGCTTGATTTCACACTAATTTTCGTGCTCTACGATCCTGGCGTTTCGGATTTTGATTTCAGAACTCGTGGCTAGTAGGTCTCGTTTCACCTAGTTAGCCGCGAAATGTGGTTTCTTTACGTAAACAGTTTTATGAATATCCGTTGACTCCGAGTTCTGAATTCGATGATTTTTAGCTTGATTTCAGACTACTTTTCGAGCTCTACGATCCTGGCGTTTCGGATTTTGATTTCAGAACTCGTGGCTAGTTGGTCTCGTTTCACCTAGTTAGCCGCGAAATGTAGTTTCTTTACGTAAACGGTTTTAGGAATATCCGTTGACTCCGAGTTTTGAATTCGGCGATTTTTAGCTTGATTTCACACTACTTTTCGAGCTGTACGATCCTGGCATTTCGGATTTTGATTTCAGAACTCGTGGCTAGTAGGTCTCGTTTCACCTAGTTAGCCGCGAAATGTGGTTTCTTTACGTAAACGGTTTTATGAATATCCGTTGACTCCGAGTTCTGAATTCAGTGATTTTTAGCTTGATTTCACACTAATTTTCGTGCTCTACGATCCTGGCGTTTCGGATTTTGATTTCAAAACTCGTGGCTAGTAGGTCTCGTTTCACCTAGTTAGCCGCGAAATGTGGTTTCTTTACGTAAACAGTTTTATGAATATCCGTTGACTCCGAGTTCTGAATTCGATGATTTTTAGCTTGATTTCAGACTACTTTTCGAGCTCTACAATCCTGGAATTTCGGATTTTGATTTCAGAACTCGTGGCTAGTAGGTCTCGATTCACCTATTTTGCCGCAAAATGTGGTTTCTTTACGTAAACGGTTTTATGAATATCCGTTGACTCCGAGTTTTGAATTCGGTGATTTTTAGCTTGATTTCACACTACTTTTCGAGCTCTACAATCCTGGCATTTCGGATTTTGATTTCAGAACTCGTGGCTAGTAGGTCTCGTTTCACGTAGTTAGCCGCGAATACGTAAACGGTTTTATGAATATCCGTTGACTCCGAGTTCTGAATTCGGTGATTTTTAGCTTGATTTCACACTACTTTTCGAGCTCTACGATCCTGGCGTTTCGGATTTTGATTTCAGAACTCGTGGCTAGTTGGTCTCGTTTCACCTAGTTAGCCGCGAAATGTGGTTTCTTTACGTAAACGGTTTTATGAATATACGTTGACTCCGAGTTCTGAATTCGGTGATTTTTAGCTTGATTTCACACTACTTTTCGAGCTCTACAATCCTGGCGTTTCGGATTTTGATTTCAGAACTCGTGGCTAGTTGGTCTCGTTTCACCTAGTTAGCCGCGAAATGTGGTTTCTTTACGTAAACGGTTTTAGGAATATCCGTTGACTCCGAGTTTTGAATTCGGCGATTTTTAGCTTGATTTCACACTACTTTTCGAGCTGTACGATCCTGGCATTTCGGATTTTGATTTCAGAACTCGTGGCTAGTAGGTCTCGTTTCACCTAGTTAGCCGCGAAATGTGGTTTCTTTACGTAAACGGTTTTATGAATATCCGTTGACTCCGAGTTCTGAATTCAGTGATTTTTAGCTTGATTTCACACTAATTTTCGTGCTCTACGATCCTGGCGTTTCGGATTTTGATTTCAGAACTCGTGGCTAGTAGGTCTCGTTTCACCTAGTTAGCCGCGAAATGTGGTTTCTTTACGTAAACAGTTTTATGAATATCCGTTGACTCCGAGTTCTGAATTCGATGATTTTTAGCTTGATTTCAGACTACTTTTCGAGCTCTACAATCCTGGCGTTTCGGATTTTGATTTCAGAACTCGTGGCTAGTAGGTCTCGATTCACCTATTTTGCCGCAAAATGTGGTTTCTTTGCGTAAACGGTTTTATGAATATCCGTTGACTCCGAGTTCTGAATTCGGTGATTTTTAGCTTGATTTCACACTACTTTTCGAGCTCTACGATCCTGGCGTTTCGGATTTTGATTTCAGAACTCGTGGCTAGTTGGTCTCGTTTCACCTAGTTAGCCGCGAAATGTGGTTTCTTTACGTAAACGGTTTTATGAATATACGTTGACTCCGAGTTTTGAATTCGGCGATTTTTAGCTTGATTTCACACTACTTTTCGAGCTGTACGATCCTGGCGTTTCGGATTTTGATTTCAGAACTCGTGGCTAGTTGGTCTCGTTTCACCTAGTTAGCCGCGAAATGTGGTTTCTTTACGTAAACGGTTTTATGAATATCCGTTGACTCCGAGTTCTGAATTCAGTGATTTTTAGCTTGATTTCACACTAATTTTTGTGCTCTACGATCCTGGCGTTTCGGATTTTGATTTCAGAACTCGTGGCTAGTAGGTCTCGTTTCACCTAGTTAGCCGCGAAATGTGGTTTCTTTACGTAAACAGTTTTATGAATATCCGTTGACTCCGAGTTCTGAATTCGATGATTTTTAGCTTGATTTCAGACTACTTTTCGAGCTCCACAATCCTGGCATTTCGGATTTTGATTTCAGAACTCGTGGCTAGTAGGTCTCGTTTCACGTAGTTAGCCGCGAATACGTAAACGGTTTTATGAATATCCGTTGACTCCGAGTTCTGAAATCGGTGATTTTTAGCTTGATTTCACACTACTTTTCGAGCTCTACGATCCTGGCGTTTCGGATTTTGATTTCAGAACTCGTGGCTAGTTGGTCTCGTTTCACCTAGTTAGCCGCGAAATGTGGTTTCTTTACGTAAACGGTTTTAGGAATATCCGTTGACTCCGAGTTTTGAATTCGGCGATTTTTAGCTTGATTTCACACTACTTTTCGAGCTGTACGATCCTGGCATTTCGGATTTTGATTTCAGAACTCGTGGCTAGTAGGTCTCGTTTCACCTAGTTAGCCGCGAAATGTGGTTTCTTTACGTAAACGGTTTTATGAATATCCGTTGACTCCGAGTTCTGAATTCAGTGATTTTTAGCTTGATTTCACACTAATTTTCGTGCTCTACGATCCTGGCGTTTCGGATTTTGATTTCAGAACTCGTGGCTAGTAGGTCTCGTTTCACCTAGTTAGCCGCGAAATGTGGTTTCTTTACGTAAACAGTTTTATGAATATCCGTTGACTCCGAGTTCTGAATTCGATGATTTTTAGCTTGATTTCAGACTACTTTTCGAGCTCCACAATCCTGGCATTTCGGATTTTGATTTCAGAACTCGTGGCTAGTAGGTCTCGTTTCACGTAGTTAGCCGCGAATACGTAAACGGTTTTATGAATATCCGTTGACTCCGAGTTCTGAATTCGGTGATTTTTAGCTTGATTTCACACTACTTTTCGAGCTCTACGATCCTGGCGTTTCGGATTTTGATTTCAGAACTCGTGGCTAGTTGGTCTCGTTTCACCTAGTTAGCCGCGAAATGTGGTTTCTTTACGTAAACGGTTTTATGAATATACGTTGACTCCGAGTTCTGAATTCGGTGATTTTTAGCTTGATTTCACACTAATTTTCGAGCTCTACGATCCTGGCGTTTCGGATTTTGATTTCAGAACTCGTGGCTAGTTGGTCTCGTTTCACCTAGTTAGCCGCGAAATGTGGTTTCTTTACGTAAACGGTTTTAGGAATATCCGTTGACTCCGAGTTTTGAATTCGGCGATTTTTAGCTTGATTTCACACTACTTTTCGAGCTGTACGATCCTGGCATTTCGGATTTTGATTTCAGAACTCGTGGCTAGTAGGTCTCGTTTCACCTAGTTAGCCGCGAAATGTGGTTTCTTTACGTAAACGGTTTTATGAATATCCGTTGACTCCGAGTTCTGAATTCAGTGATTTTTAGCTTGATTTCACACTAATTTTCGTGCTCTACGATCCTGGCGTTTCGGATTTTGATTTCAGAACTCGTGGCTAGTAGGTCTCGTTTCACCTAGTTAGCCGCGAAATGTGGTTTCTTTACGTAAACAGTTTTATGAATATCCGTTGACTCCGAGTTCTGAATTCGATGATTTTTAGCTTGATTTCAGACTACTTTTCGAGCTCCACAATCCTGGCATTTCGGATTTTGATTTCAGAACTCGTGGCTAGTAGGTCTCGTTTCACGTAGTTAGACTCGAATACGTAAACGGTTTTATGAATATCCGTTGACTCCGAGTTCTGAAATCGGTGATTTTTAGCTTGATTTCACACTACTTTTCGAGCTCTACGATCCTGGCGTTTCGGATTTTGATTTCAGAACTCGTGGCTAGTTGGTCTCGTTTCACCTAGTTAGCCGCGAAATGTGGTTTCTTTACGTAAACTGTTTTATGAATATACGTTGACTCCGAGTTCTGAATTCGGTGATTTTTAGCTTGATTTCACACTAATTTTCGAGCTCTACGATCCTGGCGTTTCGGATTTTGATTTCAGAACTCGTGGCTAGTTGGTCTCGTTTCACCTAGTTAGCCGCGAAATGTGGTTTCTTTACGTAAACGGTTTTAGGAATATCCGTTGACTCCGAGTTTTGAATTCGGCGATTTTTAGCTTGATTTCACACTACTTTTCGAGCTGTACGATCCTGGCTTTTCGGATTTTGATTTCAGAACTCGTGGCTAGTAGGTCTCGTTTCACCTAGTTAGCCGCGAAATGTGGTTTCTTTACGTAAACAGTTTTATGAATATCCGTTGACTCCGAGTTCTGAATTCGATGATTTTTAGCTTGATTTCAGACTACTTTTCGAGCTCCACAATCCTGGCATTTCGGATTTTGATTTCAGAACTCGTGGCTAGTAGGTCTCGTTTCACGTAGTTAGCCGCGAATACGTAAACGGTTTTATGAATATCCGTTGACTCCGAGTTCTGAAATCGGTGATTTTTAGCTTGATTTCACACTACTTTTCGAGCTCTACGATCCTGGCGTTTCGGATTTTGATTTCAGAACTCGTGGCTAGTTGGTCTCGTTTCACCTAGTTAGCCGCGAAATGTGGTTTCTTTACGTAAACGGTTTTAGGAATATCCGTTGACTCCGAGTTTTGAATTCGGCGATTTTTAGCTTGATTTCACACTACTTTTCGAGCTGTACGATCCTGGCATTTCGGATTTTGATTTCAGAACTCGTGGCTAGTAGGTCTCGTTTCACCTAGTTAGCCGCGAAATGTGGTTTCTTTACGTAAACGGTTTTATGAATATCCGTTGACTCCGAGTTCTGAATTCAGTGATTTTTAGCTTGATTTCACACTAATTTTCGTGCTCTACGATCCTGGCGTTTCGGATTTTGATTTCAGAACTCGTGGCTAGTAGGTCTCGTTTCACCTAGTTAGCCGCGAAATGTGGTTTCTTTACGTAAACAGTTTTATGAATATCCGTTGACTCCGAGTTCTGAATTCGATGATTTTTACCTTGATTTCAGACTACTTTTCGAGCTCCACAATCCTGGCATTTCGGATTTTGATTTCAGAACTCGTGGCTAGTAGGTCTCGTTTCACGTAGTTAGCCGCGAAATGTGGTTTCTTTACGTAAACAGTTTTATGAATATCCGTTGACTCCGAGTTCTGAATTCGATGATTTTTAGCTTGATTTCAGACTACTTTTCGAGCTCTACAATCCTGGCATTTCGGATTTTGATTTCAGAACTCGTGGCTAGTAGGTCTCGATTCACCTATTTTGCCGCAAAATGTGGTTTCTTTACGTAAACGGTTTTATGAATATCCGTTGACTCCGAGTTTTGAATTCGGTGATTTTTAGCTTGATTTCACACTACTTTTCGAGCTCTACAATCCTGGCGTTTCGGATTTTGATTTCAGAACTCGTGGCTAGTAGGTCTCGTTTCACGTAGTTAGCCGCGAATACGTAAACGGTTTTATGAATATCCGTTGACTCCGAGTTCTGAATTCGGTGATTTTTAGCTTGATTTCACACTACTTTTCGAGCTCTACGATCCTGGCGTTTCGGATTTTGATTTCAGAACTCGTGGCTAGTTGGTCTCGTTTCACCTAGTTAGCCGCAAAATGTGGTTTCTTTACGTAAACTGTTTTATGAATATACGTTGACTCCGAGTTCTGAATTCGGTGATTTTTAGCTTGATTTCACACTACTTTTCGAGCTCTACAATCCTGGCGTTTCGGATTTTGATTTCAGAACTCGTGGCTAGTTGGTCTCGTTTCACCTAGTTAGCCGCGAAATGTGGTTTCTTTACGTAAACGGTTTTAGGAATATCCGTTGACTCCGAGTTTTGAATTCGGCGATTTTTAGCTTGATTTCACACTACTTTTCGAGCTGTACGATCCTGGCATTTCGGATTTTGATTTCAGAACTCGTGGCTAGTAGGTCTCGTTTCACCTAGTTAGCCGCGAAATGTGGTTTCTTTACGTAAACGGTTTTATGAATATCCGTTGACTCCGAGTTCTGAATTCAGTGATTTTTAGCTTGATTTCACACTAATTTTCGTGCTCTACGATCCTGGCGTTTCGGATTTTGATTTCAGAACTCGTGGCTAGTAGGTCTCGTTTCACCTAGTTAGCCGCGAAATGTGGTTTCTTTACGTAAACAGTTTTATGAATATCCGTTGACTCCGAGTTCTGAATTCAGTGATTTTTAGCTTGATTTCAGACTACTTTTTGAGCTCTACAATCCTGGCATTTCGGATTTTGATTTCAGAACTCGTGGCTAGTAGGTCTCGATTCACCTATTTTGCCGCAAAATGTGGTTTCTTTACGTAAACGGTTTTATGAATATCCGTTGACTCCGAGTTTTGAATTCGGTGATTTTTAGCTTGATTTCACACTACTTTTCGAGCTCTACAATCCTGGCGTTTCGGATTTTGATTTCAGAACTCGTGGCTAGTAGGTCTCGTTTCACGTAGTTAGCCGCGAATACGTAAACGGTTTTATGAATATCCGTTGACTCCGAGTTCTGAATTCGGTGATTTTTAGCTTGATTACACACTCCTTTTCGAGCTCTACAATCCTGGCATTTTGGATTTTGATTTCAGAACTCGTGGCTAGTAGGTCTCGTTTCACCTAGTTAGCCGCGAAATGTGGTTTCTTTACGTAAACGGTTTTATTAATATCCGTTGACTCCGAGTTCTGAATTCGGTGATTTTTAGCTTGATTTCACACTACTTTTCGAGCTCTACGATCCTGGCGTTTCGGATTTTGATTTCAGAACTCGTGGCTAGTTGGTCTCGTTTCACCTAGTTAGCCGCGAAATGTGGTTTCTTTACGTAAACGGTTTTATGAATATACGTTGACTCCGAGTTCTGAATTCGGTGATTTTTAGCTTGATTTCACACTACTTTTCGAGCTCTACAATCCTGGCGTTTCGGATTTTGATTTCAGAACTCGTGGCTAGTTGGTCTCGTTTCACCTAGTTAGCCGCGAAATGTGGTTTCTTTACGTAAACGGTTTTAGGAATATCCGTTGACTCCGAGTTTTGAATTCGGCGATTTTTAGCTTGATTTCACACTACTTTTCGAGCTGTACGATCCTGGCATTTCGGATTTTGATTTCAGAACTCGTGGCTAGTAGGTCTCGTTTCACCTAGTTAGCCGCGAAATGTGGTTTCTTTACGTAAACGGTTTTATGAATATCCGTTGACTCCGAGTTCTGAATTCAGTGATTTTTAGCTTGATTTCACACTAATTTTCGTGCTCTACGATCCTGGCGTTTCGGATTTTGATTTCAGAACTCGTGGCTAGTAGGTCTCGTTTCACCTAGTTAGCCGCGAAATGTGGTTTCTTTACGTAAACAGTTTTATGAATATCCGTTGACTCCGAGTTCTGAATTCGATGATTTTTAGCTTGATTTCAGACTACTTTTTGAGCTCTACAATCCTGGCATTTCGGATTTTGATTTCAGAACTCGTGGCTAGTAGGTCTCGATTCACCTATTTTGCCGCAAAATGTGGTTTCTTTACGTAAACGGTTTTATGAATATCCGTTGACTCCGAGTTTTGAATTCGGTGATTTTTAGCTTGATTTCACACTACTTTTCGAGCTCTACAATCCTGGCGTTTCGGATTTTGATTTCAGAACTCGTGGCTAGTAGGTCTCGTTTCACGTAGTTAGCCGCGAATACGTAAACGGTTTTATGAATATCCGTTGACTCCGAGTTCTGAATTCGGTGATTTTTAGCTTGATTACACACTCCTTTTCGAGCTCTACAATCCTGGCATTTCGGATTTTGATTTCAGAACTCGTGGCTAGTAGGTCTCGTTTCACCTAGTTAGCCGCGAAATGTGGTTTCTTTACGTAAACGGTTTTATTAATATCCGTTGACTCCGAGTTCTGAATTCGGTGATTTTTAGCTTGATTTCACACTACTTTTCGAGCTCTACGATCCTGGCGTTTCGGATTTTGATTTCAGAACTCGTGGCTAATTGGTCTCGTTTCACCTAGTTAGCCGCGAAATGTGGTTTCTTTACGTAAACGGTTTTATGAATATACGTTGACTCCGAGTTCTGAATTCGGTGATTTTTAGCTTGATTTCACACTACTTTTCGAGCTCTACAATCCTGGCGTTTCGGATTTTGATTTCAGAACTCGTGGCTAGTTGGTCTCGTTTCACCTAGTTAGCCGCGAAATGTGGTTTCTTTACGTAAACGGTTTTATGAATATCCGTTGACTCCGAGTTCTGAATTCGGTGATTTTTAGCTTGATTTCACACTACTTTTCGAGCTCTACAATCCTGGCGTTTCGGATTTTGATTTCAGAACTCGTGGCTAGTTGGTCTCGTTTCACCTAGTTAGCCGCGAAATGTGGTTTCTTTACGTAAACGGTTTTATGAATATCCGTTGACTCCGAGTTCTGAATTCGATGATTTTTAGCTTGATTTCACACTAATTTTCGAGCTCTACGATCCTGGCGTTTTGGATTTTGATTTCAGAACTCGTGGCTAGTTGGTCTCGTTTCACCTAGTTAGCCGCGAAATGTGGTTTCTTTACGTAAACGGTTTTATGAATATCCGTTGACTCCGAGTTCTGAATTCGGTGATTTTTAGCTTTATTTCACATTACTTTTCGAGCTCTACAATCCTGGTGTTTCGGATTTTGATTTCAGAACTCGTGGCTAGTTGGTCTCATTTCACCTAGTTAGCCGCGAAATGTGGTTTCTTTACGTAAACGGTTTTATGAATATCCGTTGACTCCGAGTTCTGAATTCGGTGATTTTTAGCTTGATTTCACACTACTTTTCGAGCTCTACGATCCTGGGGTTTCGGATTTTGATTTCAGAACTCGTGGCTAGTTGGTCTCGTTTCACCTAGTTAGCCACGAAATGTGGTTTCTTTACGTAAACGGTTTTATGAATATCCGTTGACTCCGAGTTCTGAATTCAGTGATTTTTAGCTTGATTTCACACTAATTTTCGTGCTCTACGATCCTGGCATTTCGTATTTTGATTTCAGAACTCGTGGCTAGTAGGTCTCGTTTCACCTAGTTAGCCGCGAAATGTGGTTTCTTTACGTAAACAGTTTTATGAATATCCGTTGACTCCGAGTTCTGAATTCGATGATTTTTAGCTTGATTTCAGACTACTTTTCGAGCTCTACAATCCTGGCATTTCGGATTTTGATTTCAGAACTCGTGGCTAGTAGGTCTCGATTCACCTATTTTGCCGCAAAATGTGGTTTCTTTACGTAAACGGTTTTATGAATATCCGTTGACTCCGAGTTTTGAATTCGGTGATTTTTAGCTTGATTTCACACTACTTTTCGAGCTCTACAATCCTGGCGTTTCGGATTTTGATTTCAGAACTCGTGGCTAGTAGGTCTCGTTTCACATAGTTAGCCGCGAATACGTAAACGGTTTTATGAATATCCGTTGACTCCGAGTTCTGAATTCGGTGATTTTTAGCTTGATTACACACTCCTTTTCGAGCTCTACAATCCTGGCATTTCGGATTTTGATTTCAGAACTCGTGGCTAGTAGGTCTCGTTTCACCTAGTTAGCCGCGAAATGTGGTTTCTTTACGTAAACGGTTTTATTAATATCCGTTGACTCCGAGTTTTGAATTCGGTGATTTTTAGCTTGATTTCACACTACTTTTCGAGCTCTACGATCCTGGCGTTTCGGATTTTGATTTCAGAACTCGTGGCTAGTTGGTCTCGTTTCACCTAGTTAGCCGCGAAATGTGGTTTCTTTACGTAAACGGTTTTATGAATATACGTTGACTCCGAGTTCTGAATTCGGTGATTTTTAGCTTGATTTCACACTACTTTTCGAGCTCTACAATCCTGGCGTTTCGGATTTTGATTTCAGAACTCGTGGCTAGTTGGTCTCGTTTCACCTAGTTAGCCGCGAAATGTGGTTTCTTTACGTAAACGGTTTTATGAATATCCGTTGACTCCGAGTTCTGAATTCGGTGATTTTTAGCTTGATTTCACACTACTTTTCGAGCTCTACAATCCTGGCGTTTCGGATTTTGATTTCAGAACTCGTGGCTAGTTGGTCTCGTTTCACCTAGTTAGCCGCGAAATGTGGTTTCTTTACGTAAACGGTTTTATGAATATCCGTTGACTCCGAGTTCTGAATTCGATGATTTTTAGCTTGATTTCACACTAACTTTCGAGCTCTACGATCCTGGCGTTTTGGATTTTGATTTCAGAACTCGTGGCTAGTTGGTCTCGTTTCACCTAGTTAGCCGCGAAATGTGGTTTCTTTACGTAAACGGTTTTATGAATATCCGTTGACTCCGAGTTCTGAATTCGGTGATTTTTAGCTTTATTTCACATTACTTTTCGAGCTCTACAATCCTGGTGTTTCGGATTTTGATTTCAGAACTCGTGGCTAGTTGGTCTCATTTCACCTAGTTAGCCGCGAAATGTGGTTTCTTTACGTAAACGGTTTTATGAATATCCGTTGACTCCGAGTTCTGAATTCGGTGATTTTTAGCTTGATTTCACACTACTTTTCGAGCTCTACGATCCTGGGGTTTCGGATTTTGATTTCAGAACTCGTGGCTAGTTGGTCTCGTTTCACCTAGTTAGCCACGAAATGTGGTTTCTTTACGTAAACGGTTTTATGAATATCCGTTGACTCCGAGTTCTGAATTCAGTGATTTTTAGCTTGATTTCACACTAATTTTCGTGCTCTACGATCCTGGCATTTCGGATTTTGATTTCAGAACTCGTGGCTAGTAGGTCTCGTTTCACCTAGTTAGCCGCGAAATGTGGTTTCTTTACGTAAACAGTTTTATGAATATCCGTTGACTCCGAGTTCTGAATTCGATGATTTTTAGCTTGATTTCAGACTACTTTTCGAGCTCTACAATCCTGGCATTTCGGATTTTGATTTCAGAACTCGTGGCTAGTAGGTCTCGATTCACCTATTTTGCCGCAAAATGTGGTTTCTTTACGTAAACGGTTTTATGAATATCCGTTGACTCCGAGTTTTGAATTCGGTGATTTTTAGCTTGATTTCACACTACTTTTCGAGCTCTACAATCCTGGCGTTTCGGATTTTGATTTCAGAACTCGTGGCTAGTAGGTCTCGTTTCACATAGTTAGCCGCGAATACGTAAACGGTTTTATGAATATCCGTTGACTCCGAGTTCTGAATTCGGTGATTTTTAGCTTGATTACACACTCCTTTTCGAGCTCTACAATCCTGGCATTTCGGATTTTGATTTCAGAACTCGTGGCTAGTAGGTCTCGTTTCACCTAGTTAGCCGCGAAATGTGGTTTCTTTACGTAAACGGTTTTATTAATATCCGTTGACTCCGAGTTTTGAATTCGGTGATTTTTAGCTTGATTTCACACTACTTTTCGAGCTCTACGATCCTGGCGTTTCGGATTTTGATTTCAGAACTCGTGGCTAGTTGGTCTCGTTTCACCTAGTTAGCCGCGAAATGTGGTTTCTTTACGTAAACGGTTTTATGAATATACGTTGACTCCGAGTTCTGAATTCGGTGATTTTTAGCTTGATTTCACACTACTTTTCGAGCTCTACAATCCTGGCGTTTCGGATTTTGATTTCAGAACTCGTGGCTAGTTGGTCTCGTTTCACCTAGTTAGCCGCGAAATGTGGTTTCTTTACGTAAACGGTTTTATGAATATCCGTTGACTCCGAGTTCTGAATTCGGTGATTTTTAGCTTGATTTCACACTACTTTTCGAGCTCTACAATCCTGGCGTTTCGGATTTTGATTTCAGAACTCGTGGCTAGTTGGTCTCGTTTCACCTAGTTAGCCGCGAAATGTGGTTTCTTTACGTAAACGGTTTTATGAATATCCGTTGACTCCGAGTTCTGAATTCGGTGATTTTTAGCTTGATTTCACACTAATTTTCGAGCTCTACGATCCTGGCGTTTTGGATTTTGATTTCAGAACTCGTGGCTAGTTGGTCTCGTTTCACCTAGTTAGCCGCGAAATGTGGTTTCTTTACGTAAACGGTTTTATGAATATCCGTTGACTCCGAGTTCTGAATTCGGTGATTTTTAGCTTGATTTCACATTACTTTTCGAGCTCTACAATCCTGGCGTTTCGGATTTTGATTTCATAACTCGTGGCTAGTTGGTCTCATTTCACCTAGTTAGTCGCGAAATGTGGTTTCTTTACGTAAACGGTTTTATGAATATCCGTTGACTCCGAGTTCTGAATTCGGTGATTTTTAGCTTGATTT
Organism: Euonymus europaeus; assembly: GCA_963580455.1. Lineage (NCBI taxonomy): Eukaryota > Viridiplantae > Streptophyta > Magnoliopsida > Celastrales > Celastraceae > Euonymus > Euonymus europaeus. Next base: position 1,148,668 of record OY756972.1, read on the forward strand.
CACACTACTTTTCGAGCTCTACAATCCTGGCGTTTCGGATTTTGATTTCAGAACTCGTGGCTAGTTGGTCTCGTTTCACCTAGTTAGCCGCGAAATGTGGTTTCTTTACGTAAACGGTTTTATGAATATCCGTTGACTCCGAGTTCTGAATTCGGTGATTTTTAGCTTGATTTCACACTAATTTTCGAGCTCTACGATCCTGGCGTTTTGGATTTTGATTTCAGAACTCGTGGCTAGTTGGTCTCGTTTCACCTAGTTAGCCGCGAAATGTGGTTTCTTTACGTAAACGGTTTTATGAATATCCGTTGACTCCGAGTTCTGAATTCGGTGATTTTTAGCTTGATTTCACATTACTTTTCGAGCTCTACAATCCTGGCGTTTCGGATTTTTATTTCATAACTCGTGGCTAGTTGGTCTCATTTCACCTAGTTAGCCGCGAAATGTGGTTTCTTTACGTAAACGGTTTTATGAATATCCGTTGACTCCGAGTTCTGAATTCGGTGATTTTTAGCTTGATTTCACACTACTTTTCGAGCTCTACAATCCTGGCATTTCGGATTTTGATTTCAGAACTCGTGGCTAGTTGGTCTCGTTTCACCTAGTTAGCCGCGAAATGTGGTTTCTTTACGTAAACGGTTTTATGAATATCCGTTGACTCCGAGTTCTGAATTCGGTGATTTTTAGCTTGATTTCACACTAATTTTTGAGCTCTACGATCCTGGCGTTTCGGATTTTGATTTCAGAACTCGTGGCTAGTTGGTCTCGTTTCACCTAGTTAGCCGCGAAATGTGGTTTCTTTACGTAAACGGTTTTATGAATATCCGTTGACTCCGAGTTCTGAATTCGGTGATTTTTAGCTTGATTTCACACTACTTTTCGAGCTCTACAATCCTGGCATTTCGGATTTTGATTTCAGAACTCGTGGCTAGTTGGTCTCGTTTCACCTAGTTAGCCGCGAAATGTGGTTTCTTTACGTAAACGGTTTTATGAATATACGTTGACTCCGAGTTCTGAATTCGGTGATTTTTAGCTTGATTTCACACTACTTTTCGAGCTCTACAATCCTGGCGTTTCGGATTTTGATTTCAGAACTCGTGGCTAGTTGGTCTCGTTTCACCTAGTTAGCCGCGAAATGTGGTTTCTTTACGTAAACGGTTTTAGGAATATCCGTTGACTCCGAGTTTTGAATTCGGCGATTTTTAGCTTGATTTCACACTACTTTTCGAGCTGTACGATCCTGGCATTTCGGATTTTGATTTCAGAACTCGTGGCTAGTAGGTCTCGTTTCACCTAGTTAGCCGCGAAATGTGGTTTCTTTACGTAAACGGTTTTATGAATATCCGTTGACTCCGAGTTCTGAATTCAGTGATTTTTAGCTTGATTTCACACTAATTTTCGTGCTCTACAATCCTGGCGTTTCGGATTTTGATTTCAGAACTCGTGGCTAGTAGGTCTCGTTTCACATAGTTAGCCGCGAATACGTAAACGGTTTTATGAATATCCGTTGACTCCGAGTTCTGAATTCGGTGATTTTTAGCTTGATTACACACTCCTTTTCGAGCTCTACAATCCTGGCATTTCGGATTTTGATTTCAGAACTCGTGGCTAGTAGGTCTCGTTTCACCTAGTTAGCCGCGAAATGTGGTTTCTTTACGTAAACGGTTTTATTAATATCCGTTGACTCCGAGTTTTGAATTCGGTGATTTTTAGCTTGATTTCACACTACTTTTCGAGCTCTACGATCCTGGCGTTTCGGATTTTGATTTCAGAACTCGTGGCTAGTTGGTCTCGTTTCACCTAGTTAGCCGCGAAATGTGGTTTCTTTACGTAAACGGTTTTATGAATATACGTTGACTCCGAGTTCTGAATTCGGTGATTTTTAGCTTGATTTCACACTACTTTTCGAGCTCTACAATCCTGGCGTTTCGGATTTTGATTTCAGAACTCGTGGCTAGTTGGTCTCGTTTCACCTAGTTAGCCGCGAAATGTGGTTTCTTTACGTAAACGGTTTTATGAATATCCGTTGACTCCGAGTTCTGAATTCGGTGATTTTTAGCTTGATTTCACACTACTTTTCGAGCTCTACAATCCTGGCGTTTCGGATTTTGATTTCAGAACTCGTGGCTAGTTGGTCTCGTTTCACCTAGTTAGCCGCGAAATGTGGTTTCTTTACGTAAACGGTTTTATGAATATCCGTTGACTCCGAGTTCTGAATTCGGTGATTTTTAGCTTGATTTCACACTAATTTTCGAGCTCTACGATCCTGGCGTTTTGGATTTTGATTTCAGAACTCGTGGCTAGTTGGTCTCGTTTCACCTAGTTAGCCGCGAAATGTGGTTTCTTTACGTAAACGGTTTTATGAATATCCGTTGACTCCGAGTTCTGAATTCGGTGATTTTTAGCTTGATTTCACATTACTTTTCGAGCTCTACAATCCTGGCGTTTCGGATTTTGATTTCATAACTCGTGGCTAGTTGGTCTCATTTCACCTAGTTAGCCGCGAAATGTGGTTTCTTTACGTAAACGGTTTTATGAATATCCGTTGACTCCGAGTTCTGAATTCGGTGATTTTTAGCTTGATTTCACACTACTTTTCGAGCTCTACAATCCTGGCGTTTCGGATTTTGATTTCAGAACTCGTGGCTAGTTGGTCTCGTTTCACCTAGTTAGCCGCGAAATGTGGTTTCTTTACGTAAACGGTTTTATGAATATCCGTTGACTCCGAGTTCTGAATTCGGTGATTTTTAGCTTGATTTCACACTAATTTTCGAGCTCTACGATCCTGGCGTTTTGGATTTTGATTTCAGAACTCGTGGCTAGTTGGTCTCGTTTCACCTAGTTAGCCGCGAAATGTGGTTTCTTTACGTAAACGGTTTTATGAATATCCGTTGACTCCGAGTTCTGAATTCGGTGATTTTTAGCTTGATTTCACATTACTTTTCGAGCTCTACAATCCTGGCGTTTCGGATTTTTATTTCATAACTCGTGGCTAGTTGGTCTCATTTCACCTAGTTAGCCGCGAAATGTGGTTTCTTTACGTAAACGGTTTTATGAATATCCGTTGACTCCGAGTTCTGAATTCGGTGATTTTTAGCTTCATTTCACACTACTTTTCGAGCTCTACAATCCTGGCATTTCGGATTTTGATTTCAGAACTCGTGGCTAGTTGGTCTCGTTTCACCTAGTTAGCCGCCAAATGTGGTTTCTTTACGTAAACGGTTTTATGAATATCCGTTGACTCCGAGTTCTGAATTCGGTGATTTTTAGCTTGATTTCACACTAATTTTTGAGCTCTACGATCCTGGCGTTTCGGATTTTGATTTCAGAACTCGTGGCTAGTTGGTCTCGTTTCACCTAGTTAGCCGCGAAATGTGGTTTCTTTACGTAAACGGTTTTATGAATATCCGTTGACTCCGAGTTCTGAATTCGGTGATTTTTAGCTTGATTTCACACTACTTTTCGAGCTCTACAATCCTGGCGTTTCGGATTTTGATTTCAGAACTCGTGGCTAGTTGGTCTCGTTTCACCTAGTTAGCCGCGAAATGTGGTTTCTTTACGTAAACGGTTTTATGAATATACGTTGACTCCGAGTTCTGAATTCGGTGATTTTTAGCTTGATTTCACACTACTTTTCGAGCTCTACAATCCTGGCGTTTCGGATTTTGATTTCAGAACTCGTGGCTAGTTGGTCTCGTTTCACCTAGTTAGCCGCGAAATGTGGTTTCTTTACGTAAACGGTTTTAGGAATATCCGTTGACTCCGAGTTTTGAATTCGGCGATTTTTAGCTTGATTTCACACTACTTTTCGAGCTGTACGATCCTGGCATTTCGGATTTTGATTTCAGAACTCGTGGCTAGTAGGTCTCGTTTCACCTAGTTAGCCGCGAAATGTGGTTTCTTTACGTAAACGGTTTTATGAATATCCGTTGACTCCGAGTTCTGAATTCAGTGATTTTTAGCTTGATTTCACACTAATTTTCGTGCTCTACGATCCTGGCGTTTCGGATTTTGATTTCAGAACTCGTGGCTAGTAGGTCTCGTTTCACCTAGTTAGCCGCGAAATGTGGTTTCTTTACGTAAACAGTTTTATGAATATCCGTTGACTCCGAGTTCTGAATTCGATGATTTTTAGCTTGATTTCAGACTACTTTTCGAGCTCTACAATCCTGGCATTTCGGATTTTGATTTCAGAACTCGTGGCTAGTAGGTCTCGATTCACCTATTTTGCCGCAAAATGTGGTTTCTTTACGTAAACGGTTTTATGAATATCCGTTGACTCCGAGTTTTGAATTCGGTGATTTTTAGCTTGATTTCACACTACTTTTCGAGCTCTACAATCCTGGCGTTTCGGATTTTGATTTCAGAACTCGTGGCTAGTAGGTCTCGTTTCACGTAGTTAGCCGCGAATACGTAAACGGTTTTATGAATATCCGTTGACTCCGAGTTCTGAATTCGGTGATTTTTAGCTTGATTTCACACTACTTTTCGAGCTCTACGATCCTGGCGTTTCGGATTTTGATTTCAGAACTCGTGGCTAGTTGGTCTCGTTTCACCTAGTTAGCCGCGAAATGTGGTTTCTTTACGTAAACGGTTTTATGAATATACGTTGACTCCGAGTTCTGAATTCGGTGATTTTTAGCTTGATTTCACACTACTTTTCGAGCTCTACAATCCTGGCGTTTCGGATTTTGATTTCAGAACTCGTGGCTAGTTGGTCTCGTTTCACCTAGTTAGCCGCGAAATGTGGTTTCTTTACGTAAACGGTTTTAGGAATATCCGTTGACTCCGAGTTTTGAATTCGGCGATTTTTAGCTTGATTTCACACTACTTTTCGAGCTGTACGATCCTGGCATTTCGGATTTTGATTTCAGAACTCGTGGCTAGTAGGTCTCGTTTCACCTAGTTAGCCGCGAAATGTGGTTTCTTTACGTAAACGGTTTTATGAATATCCGTTGACTCCGAGTTCTGAATTCAGTGATTTTTAGCTTGATTTCACACTAATTTTCGTGCTCTACGATCCTGGCGTTTCGGATTTTGATTTCAGAACTCGTGGCTAGTAGGTCTCGTTTCACCTAGTTAGCCGCCAAATGTGGTTTCTTTACGTAAACAGTTTTATGAATATCCGTTGACTCCGAGTTCTGAATTCGATGATTTTTAGCTTGATTTCAGACTACTTTTCGAGCTCTACAATCCTGGCATTTCGGATTTTGATTTCAGAACTCGTGGCTAGTAGGTCTCGATTCACCTATTTTGCCGCAAAATGTGGTTTCTTTACGTAAACGGTTTTATGAATATCCGTTGACTCCGAGTTTTGAATTCGGTGATTTTTAGCTTGATTTCACACTACTTTTCGAGCTCTACAATCCTGGCGTTACGGATTTTGATTTCAGAACTCGTGGCTAGTAGGTCTCGTTTCACGTAGTTAGCCGCGAATACGTAAACGGTTTTATGAATATCCGTTGACTCCGAGTTCTGAATTCGGTGATTTTTAGCTTGATTACACACTCCTTTTCGAGCTCTACAATCCTGGCATTTCGGATTTTGATTTCAGAACTCGTGGCTAGTAGGTCTCGTTTCACCTAGTTAGCCGCGAAATGTGGTTTCTTTACGTAAACGGTTTTATTAATATCCGTTGACTCCGAGTTTTGAATTCGGTGATTTTTAGCTTGATTTCACACTACTTTTTGAGCTCTACGATCCTGGCGTTTCGGATTTTGATTTCAGAACTCGTGGCTAGTTGGTCTCGTTTCACCTAGTTAGCCGCGAAATGTGGTTTCTTTACGTAAACGGTTTTATGAATATACGTTGACTCCGAGTTCTGAATTCGGTGATTTTTAGCTTGATTTCACACTACTTTTCGAGCTCTACAATCCTGGCATTTCGGATTTTGATTTCAGAACTCGTGGCTAGTTGGTCTCGTTTCACCTAGTTAGCCGCGAAATGTGGTTTCTTTACGTAAACGGTTTTATGAATATCCGTTGACTCCGAGTTCTGAATTCGGTGATTTTTAGCTTGATTTCACACTACTTTTCGAGCTCTACAATCCTGGCGTTTCGGATTTTGATTTCAGAACTCGTGGCTAGTAGGTCTCGTTTCACGTAGTTAGCCGCGAATACGTAAACGGTTTTATGAATATCCGTTGACTCCGAGTTCTGAATTCGGTGATTTTTAGCTTGATTTCACACTACTTTTCGAGCTCTACGATCCTGGCGTTTCGGATTTTGATTTCAGAACTCGTGGCTAGTTGGTCTCGTTTCACCTAGTTAGCCGCGAAATGTGGTTTCTTTACGTAAACGGTTTTATGAATATACGTTGACTCCGAGTTCTGAATTCGGTGATTTTTAGCTTGATTTCACACTACTTTTCGAGCTCTACAATCCTGGCGTTTCGGATTTTGATTTCAGAACTCGTGGCTAGTTGGTCTCGTTTCACCTAGTTAGCCGCGAAATGTGGTTTCTTTACGTAAACGGTTTTAGGAATATCCGTTGACTCCGAGTTTTGAATTCGGCGATTTTTAGCTTGATTTCACACTACTTTTCGAGCTGTACGATCCTGGCATTTCGGATTTTGATTTCAGAACTCGTGGCTAGTAGGTCTCGTTTCACCTAGTTAGCCGCGAAATGTGGTTTCTTTACGTAAACGGTTTTATGAATATCCGTTGACTCCGAGTTCTGAATTCAGTAATTTTTAGCTTGATTTCACACTAATTTTCGTGCTCTACGATCCTGGCATTTCGGATTTTGATTTCAGAACTCGTGGCTAGTAGGTCTCGTTTCACCTAGTTAGCCGCGAAATGTGGTTTCTTTACGTAAACAGTTTTATGAATATCCGTTGACTCCGAGTTCTGAATTCGATGATTTTTAGCTTGATTTCAGACTACTTTTCGAGCTCTACAATCCTGGCATTTCGGATTTTGATTTCAGAACTCGTGGCTAGTAGGTCTCGATTCACCTATTTTGCCGCAAAATGTGGTTTCTTTACGTAAACGGTTTTATGAATATCCGTTGACTCCGAGTTTTGAATTCGGTGATTTTTAGCTTGATTTCACACTACTTTTCGAGCTCTACAATCCTGGCGTTTCGGATTTTGATTTCAGAACTCGTGGCTAGTAGGTCTCGTTTCACGTAGTTAGCCGCGAATACGTAAACGGTTTTATGAATATCCGTTGACTCCGAGTTCTGAATTCGGTGATTTTTAGCTTGATTACACACTCCTTTTCGAGCTCTACAATCCTGGCATTTCGGATTTTGATTTCAGAACTCGTGGCTAGTAGGTCTCGTTTCACCTAGTTAGCCGCGAAATGTGGTTTCTTTACGTAAACGGTTTTATTAATATCCGTTGACTCCGAGTTTTGAATTCGGTGATTTTTAGCTTGATTTCACACTACTTTTCGAGCTCTACGATCCTGGCGTTTCGGATTTTGATTTCAGAACTCGTGGCTAGTTGGTCTCGTTTCACCTAGTTAGCCGCGAAATGTGGTTTCTTTACGTAAACGGTTTTATGAATATACGTTGACTCCGAGTTCTGAATTCGGTGATTTTTAGCTTGATTTCACACTACTTTTCGAGCTCTACAATCCTGGCATTTCGGATTTTGATTTCAGAACTCGTGGCTAGTTGGTCTCGTTTCACCTAGTTAGCCGCGAAATGTGGTTTCTTTACGTAAACGGTTTTATGAATATCCGTTGACTCCGAGTTCTGAATTCGGTGATTTTTAGCTTGATTTCACACTACTTTTCGAGCTCTACAATCCTGGCGTTTCGGATTTTGATTTCAGAACTCGTGGCTAGTAGGTCTCGTTTCACGTAGTTAGCCGCGAATACGTAAACGGTTTTATGAATATCCGTTGACTCCGAGTTCTGAATTCGGTGATTTTTAGCTTGATTTCACACTACTTTTCGAGCTCTACGATCCTGGCGTTTCGGATTTTGATTTCAGAACTCGTGGCTAGTTGGTCTCGTTTCACCTAGTTAGCCGCGAAATGTGGTTTCTTTACGTAAACGGTTTTATGAATATACGTTGACTCCGAGTTCTGAATTCGGTGATTTTTAGCTTGATTTCACACTACTTTTCGAGCTCTACAATCCTGGCGTTTCGGATTTTGATTTCAGAACTCGTGGCTAGTTGGTCTCGTTTCACCTAGTTAGCCGCGAAATGTGGTTTCTTTACGTAAACGGTTTTAGGAATATCCGTTGACTCCGAGTTTTGAATTCGGCGATTTTTAGCTTGATTTCACACTACTTTTCGAGCTGTACGATCCTGGCATTTCGGATTTTGATTTCAGAACTCGTGGCTAGTAGGTCTCGTTTCACCTAGTTAGCCGCGAAATGTGGTTTCTTTACGTAAACGGTTTTATGAATATCCGTTGACTCCGAGTTCTGAATTCAGTGATTTTTAGCTTGATTTCACACTAATTTTCGTGCTCTACGATCCTGGCGTTTCGGATTTTGATTTCAGAACTCGTGGCTAGTAGGTCTCGTTTCACCTAGTTAGCCGCGAAATGTGGTTTCTTTACGTAAACAGTTTTATGAATATCCGTTGACTCCGAGTTCTGAATTCGATGATTTTTAGCTTGATTTCAGACTACTTTTCGAGCTCTACAATCCTGGCATTTCGGATTTTGATTTCAGAACTCGTGGCTAGTAGGTCTCGATTCACCTATTTTGCCGCAAAATGTGGTTTCTTTACGTAAACGGTTTTATGAATATCCGTTGACTCCGAGTTTTGAATTCGGTGATTTTTAGCTTGATTTCACACTACTTTTCGAGCTCTACAATCCTGGCGTTTCGGATTTTGATTTCAAAACTCGTGGCTAGTAGGTCTCGTTTCACGTAGTTAGCCGCGAATACGTAAACGGTTTTATGAATATCCGTTGACTCCGAGTTCTGAATTCGGTGATTTTTAGCTTGATTACACACTCCTTTTCGAGCTCTACAATCCTGGCATTTCGGATTTTGATTTCAGAACTCGTGGCTAGTAGGTCTCGTTTCACCTAGTTAGCCGCGAAATGTGGTTTCTTTACGTAAACGGTTTTATTAATATCCGTTGACTCCGAGTTTTGAATTCGGTGATTTTTAGCTTGATTTCACACTACTTTTCGAGCTCTACGATCCTGGCGTTTCGGATTTTGATTTCAGAACTCGTGGCTAGTTGGTCTCGTTTCACCTAGTTAGCCGCGAAATGTGGTTTCTTTACGTAAACGGTTTTATGAATATACGTTGACTCCGAGTTCTGAATTCGGTGATTTTTAGCTTGATTTCACACTACTTTTCGAGCTCTACAATCCTGGCGTTTCGGATTTTGATTTCAGAACTCGTGGCTAGTTGGTCTCGTTTCACCTAGTTAGCCGCGAAATGTGGTTTCTTTACGTAAACGGTTTTATGAATATCCGTTGACTCCGAGTTCTGAATTCGGTGATTTTTAGCTTGATTTCACACTACTTTTCGAGCTCTACAATCCTGGCGTTTCGGATTTTGATTTCAGAACTCGTGGCTAGTTGGTCTCGTTTCACCTAGTTAGCCGCGAAATGTGGTTTCTTTACGTAAACGGTTTTATGAATATCCGTTGACTCCGAGTTCTGAATTCGGTGATTTTTAGCTTGATTTCACACTAATTTTCGAGCTCTACGATCCTGGTGTTTTGGATTTTGATTTCAGAACTCGTGGCTAGTTGGTCTCGTTTCACCTAGTTAGCCGCGAAATGTGGTTTCTTTACGTAAACGGTTTTATGAATATCCGTTGACTCCGAGTTCTGAATTCGGTGATTTTTAGCTTGATTTCACATTACTTTTCGAGCTCTACAATCCTGGCGTTTCGGATTTTGATTTCATAACTCGTGGCTAGTTGGTCTCATTTCACCTAGTTAGCCGCGAAATGTGGTTTCTTTACGTAAACGGTTTTATGAATATCCGTTGACTCCGAGTTCTGAATTCGGTGATTTTTAGCTTGATTTCACACTACTTTTCGAGCTCTACAATCCTGGCATTTCGGATTTTGATTTCAGAACTCGTGGCTAGTTGGTCTCGTTTCACCTAGTTAGCCGCGAAATGTGGTTTCTTTACGTAAACGGTTTTATGAATATCCGTTGACTCCGAGTTCTGAATTCGGTGATTTTTAGCTTGATTTCACACTAATTTTTGAGCTCTACGATCCTGGCGTTTCGGATTTTGATTTCAGAACTCGTGGCTAGTTGGTCTCGTTTCACCTAGTTAGCCGCGAAATGTGGTTTCTTTACGTAAACGGTTTTATGAATATCCGTTGACTCCGAGTTCTGAATTCGGTGATTTTTAGCTTGATTTCACACTACTTTTCGAGCTCTACAATCCTGGCATTTCGGATTTTGATTTCAGAACTCGTGCCTAGTAGGTCTCGTTTCACGTAGTTAGCCGCAAATACGTAAACGGTTTTATGAATATCCATTGACTCCGAGTTCTAAATTCGGTGTTTTTTAGCTTGATTACACACTCCTTTTGGAGCTCTACAATCCTGGCATTTCGGATTTTGATTTCAAAACTCGTGGCTAGTAGGTCTCGTTTCACCTAGTTAGCCGCGAAATGTGGTTTCTTTACGTAAACGGTTTTATGAATATCCGTTGACTCCGAGTTCTGAATTCGGTGATTTTTAGCTTGATTTCACACTACTTTTCGAGCTCTACAATCCTGGCGTTTCGGATTTTGATTTCAGAACTCGTGGCTAGTTGGTCTCGTTTCACCTAGTTAGCCGCGAAATGTGGTTTCTTTACTTAAACGGTTTTAGGAATATCCGTTGACTCCGAGTTTTGAATTCGGCGATTTTTAGCTTGATTTCACACTACTTTTCGAGCTGTACGATCCTGGCATTTCGGATTTTGATTTCAGAACTCGTGGCTAGTAGGTCTCGTTTCACCTAGTTAGCCGCGAAATGTGGTTTCTTTACGTAAACGGTTTTATGAATATCCGTTGACTCCGAGTTCTGAATTCAGTGATTTTTAGCTTGATTTCACACTAATTTTCGTGCTCTACGATCCTGGCGTTTCGGATTTTGATTTCAGAACTCGTGGCTAGTAGGTCTCGTTTCACCTAGTTAGCCGCGAAATGTGGTTTCTTTACGTAAACAGTTTTATGAATATCCGTTGACTCCGAGTTCTGAATTCGATGATTTTTAGCTTGATTTCAGACTACTTTTCGAGCTCTACAATCCTGGCATTTCGGATTTTGATTTCAGAACTCGTGGCTAGTAGGTCTCGATTCACCTATTTTGCCGCAAAATGTGGTTTCTTTACGTAAACGGTTTTATGAATATCCGTTGACTCCGAGTTTTGAATTCGGTGATTTTTAACTTGATTTCACACTACTTTTCGAGCTCTACAATCCTGGCATTTCGGATTTTGATTTCAGAACTCGTGGCTAGTAGGTCTCGTTTCACGTAGTTAGCCGCGAATACGTAAACGGTTTTATGAATATCCGTTGACTCCGAGTTCTGAATTCGGTGATTTTTAGCTTGATTTCACACTAATTTTTGAGCTCTACGATCCTGGCGTTTCGGATTTTGATTTCAGAACTCGTGGCTAGTTGGTCTCGTTTCACCTAGTTAGCCGCGAAATGTGGTTTCTTTACGTAAACGGTTTTATGAATATCCGTTGACTCCGAGTTCTGAATTCGGTGATTTTTAGCTTGATTTCACACTACTTTTCGAGCTCTACAATCCTGGCATTTCGGATTTTGATTTCAGAACTCGTGCCTAGTAGGTCTCGTTTCACGTAGTTAGCCGCAAATACGTAAACGGTTTTATGAATATCCATTGACTCCGAGTTCTAAATTCGGTGTTTTTTAGCTTGATTACACACTCCTTTTCGAGCTCTACAATCCTGGCATTTCGGATTTTGATTTCAGAAATCGTGGCTAGTAGGTCTCGTTTCACCTAGTTAGCCGCGAAATGTGGTTTCTTTACGTAAACGGTTTTATGAATATCCGTTGACTCCGAGTTCTGAATTCGGTGATTTTTAGCTTGATTTCACACTACTTTTCGAGCTCTACAATCCTGGCGTTTCGGATTTTGATTTCAGAACTCGTGGCTAGTTTGTCTCGTTTCACCTAGTTAGCCGCGAAATGTGGTTTCTTTACTTAAACGGTTTTAGGAATATCCGTTGACTCCGAGTTTTGAATTCGGCGATTTTTAGCTTGATTTCACACTACTTTTCGAGCTGTACGATCCTGGCATTTCGGATTTTGATTTCAGAACTCGTGGCTAGTAGGTCTCGTTTCACCTAGTTAGCCGCGAAATGTGGTTTCTTTACGTAAACGGTTTTATGAATATCCGTTGACTCCGAGTTCTGAATTTAGTGATTTTTAGCTTGATTTCACACTAATTTTCGTGCTCTACGATCCTGGCGTTTCGGATTTTGATTTCAGAACTCGTGGCTAGTAGGTCTTGTTTCACCTAGTTAGCCGCGAAATGTGGTTTCTTTACGTAAACAGTTTTATGAATATCCGTTGACTCCGAGTTCTGAATTCGATGATTTTTAGCTTGATTTCAGACTACTTTTCGAGCTCTACAATCCTGGCATTTCGGATTTTGATTTCAGAACTCGTGGCTAGTAGGTCTCGATTCACCTATTTTGCCGCAAAATGTGGTTTCTTTACGTAAACGGTTTTATGAATATCCGTTGACTCCGAGTTTTGAATTCGGTGATTTTTAGCTTGATTTCACACTACTTTTCGAGCTCTACAATCCTGGCGTTTCGGATTTTGATTTCAGAACTCGTGGCTAGTAGGTCTCGTTTCACGTAGTTAGCCGCGAATACGTAAACGGTTTTATGAATATCCGTTGACTCCGAGTTCTGAATTCGGTGATTTTTAGCTTGATTACACACTCCTTTTCGAGCTCTACAATCCTGGCATTTCGGATTTTGATTTCAGAACTCGTGGCTAGTAGGTCTCGTTTCACCTAGTTAGCCGCGAAATGTGGTTTCTTTACGTAAACGGTTTTATTAATATCCGTTGACTCCGAGTTTTGAATTCGGTGATTTTTAGCTTGATTTCACACTACTTTTCGAGCTCTACGATCCTGGGGTTTCGGATTTTGATTTCAGAACTCGTGGCTAGTTGGTCTCGTTTCACCTAGTTAGCCGCGAAATGTGGTTTCTTTACGTAAACGGTTTTATGAATATACGTTGACTCCGAGTTCTGAATTCGGTGATTTTTAGCTTGATTTCACACTACTTTTCGAGCTCTACAATCCTGGCGTTTCGGATTTTGATTTCAGAACTCGTGGCTAGTTGGTCTCGTTTCACCTAGTTAGCCGCGAAATGTGGTTTCTTTACGTAAACGGTTTTATGAATATCCGTTGACTCCGAGTTCTGAATTCGGTGATTTTTAGCTTGATTTCACACTACTTTTCGAGCTCTACAATCCTGGCGTTTCGGATTTTGATTTCAGAACTCGTGGCTAGTAGGTCTCGTTTCACGTAGTTAGCCGCGAATACGTAAACGGTTTTATGAATATCCGTTGACTCCGAGTTCTGAATTCGGTGATTTTTAGCTTGATTTCACACTACTTTTCGAGCTCTACGATCCTGGCGTTTCGGATTTTGATTTCAGAACTCGTGGCTAGTTGGTCTCGTTTCACCTAGTTAGCCGCGAAATGTGGTTTCTTTACGTAAACGGTTTTATGAATATACGTTGACTCCGAGTTCTGAATTCGGTGATTTTTAGCTTGATTTCACATTACTTTTCGAGCTCTACAATCCTGGCGTTTCGGATTTTGATTTCATAACTCGTGGCTAGTTGGTCTCATTTCACCTAGTTAGCCGCGAAATGTGGTTTCTTTACGTAAACGGTTTTATGAATATCCGTTGACTCCGAGTTCTGAATTCGGTGATTTTTAGCTTGATTTCACACTACTTTTCGAGCTCTACAATCCTGGCATTTCGGATTTTGATTTCAGAACTCGTGGCTAGTTGGTCTCGTTTCACCTAGTTAGCCGCGAAATGTGGTTTCTTTACGTAAACGGTTTTATGAATATCCGTTGACTCCGAGTTCTGAATTCGGTGATTTTTAGCTTGATTTCACACTAATTTTTGAGCTCTACGATCCTGGCGTTTCGGATTTTGATTTCAGAACTCGTGGCTAGTTGGTCTCGTTTCACCTAGTTAGCCGCGAAATGTGGTTTCTTTACGTAAACGGTTTTATGAATATCCGTTGACTCCGAGTTCTGAATTCGGTGATTTTTAGCTTGATTTCACACTACTTTTCGAGCTCTACAATCCTGGCATTTCGGATTTTGATTTCAGAACTCGTGCCTAGTAGGTCTCGTTTCACGTAGTTAGCCGCGAAATGTGGTTTCTTTACGTAAACGGTTTTACGAATATCCGTTGACTCCGAGTTCTGAATTCGGTGATTTTTAGCTTGATTTCACACTCCTTTTCGAGCTCTACAATCCTGGCATTTCGGATTTTGATTTCAGAACTCGTGGCTAGTAGGTCTCGTTTCACCTAGTTAGCCGCGAAATGTGGTTTCTTTACGTAAACGGTTTTATGAATATACGTTGACTCCGAGTTCTGAATTCGGTGATTTTAAGCTTGATTTCACACTACTTTTCGAGCTCTACAATCCTGGCGTTTCGGATTTTGATTTCAGAACTCGTGGCTAGTTGGTCTCGTTTCACCTAGTTAGCCGCGAAATGTGGTTTCTTTACGTAAACGGTTTTATGAATATCCGTTGACTCCGAGTTCTGAATTCGGTGATTTTTAGCTTGATTTCACACTACTTTTCGAGCTCTACAATCCTGGCGTTTCGGATTTTGATTTCAGAACTCGTGGCTAGTTGGTCTCGTTTCACCTAGTTAGCCGCGAAATGTGGTTTCTTTACGTAAACGGTTTTATGAATATCCGTTGACTCCGAGTTCTGAATTCGGTGATTTTTAGCTTGATTTCACACTAATTTTCGAGCTCTACGATCCTGGCGTTTTGGATTTTGATTTCAGAACTCGTGGCTAGTTGGTCTCGTTTCACCTAGTTAGCCGCGAAATGTGGTTTCTTTACGTAAACGGTTTTATGAATATCCGTTGACTCCGAGTTCTGAATTCGGTGATTTTTAGCTTGATTTCACATTACTTTTCGAGCTCTACAATCCTGGAGTTTCGGATTTTGATTTCATAACTCGTGGCTAGTTGGTCTCATTTCACCTATTTAGCCGCGAAATGTGGTTTCTTTACGTAAACGGTTTTATGAATATCCGTTGACTCCGAGTTCTGAATTCGGTGATTTTTAGCTTGATTTCACACTACTTTTCGAGCTCTACAATCCTGGCATTTCGGATTTTGATTTCAGAACTCGTGGCTAGTTGGTCTCGTTTCACCTAGTTAGCCGCGAAATGTGGTTTCTTTACGTAAACGGTTTTATGAATATCCGTTGACTCCGAGTTCTGAATTCGGTGATTTTTAGCTTGATTTCACACTAATTTTTGAGCTCTACGATCCTGGCGTTTCGGATTTTGATTTCAGAACTCGTGGCTAGTTGGTCTCGTTTCACCTAGTTAGCCGCGAAATGTGGTTTCTTTACGTAAACGGTTTTATGAATATCCGTTGACTCCGAGTTCTGAATTCGGTGATTTTTAGCTTGATTTCACACTACTTTTCGAGCTCTACAATCCTGGCATTTCGGATTTTGATTTCAGAACTCGTGCCTAGTAGGTCTCGTTTCACGTAGTTAGCCGCAAATACGTAAACGGTTTTATGAATATCCATTGACTCCGAGTTCTAAATTCGGTGTTTTTTAGCTTGATTACACACTCCTTTTCGAGCTCTACAATCCTGGCATTTCGGATTTTGATTTCAAAACTCGTGGCTAGTAGGTCTCGTTTCACCTAGTTAGCCGCGAAATGTGGTTTCTTTACGTAAACGGTTTTATGAATATCCGTTGACTCCGAGTTCTGAATTCGGTGATTTTTAGCTTGATTTCACACTACTTTTCGAGCTCTACAATCCTGGCGTTTCGGATTTTGATTTCAGAACTCGTGGCTAGTTGGTCTCGTTTCACCTAGTTAGCCGCGAAATGTGGTTTCTTTACTTAAACGGTTTTAGGAATATCCGTTGACTCCGAGTTTTGAATTCGGCGATTTTTAGCTTGATTTCACACTACTTTTCGAGCTGTACGATCCTGGAATTTAAGATTTTGATTTCAGAACTCGTGGCTAGTAGGTCTCGTTTCACCTTGTTAGCCGCGAAATGTGGTTTCTTTACGTAAACGGTTTTATGAATATCTGTTGACTCCGAGTTCTGAATTCAGTGATTTTTAGCTTGATTTCACACTAATTTTCGTGCTCTACGATCCTGGCGTTTCGGATTTTGATTTCAGAACTCGTGGCTAGTAGGTCTCGTTTCACCTAGTTAGCCGCGAAATGTGGTTTCTTTACGTAAACAGTTTTATGAATATCCGTTGACTCCGAGTTCTGAATTCGATAATTTTTAGCTTGATTTCAGACTACTTTTCGAGCTCTACAATCCTGGCATTTCGGATTTTGATTTCAGAACTCGTGGCTAGTAGGTCTCGATTCACCTATTTTGCCGCAAAATGTGGTTTCTTTACGTAAACGGTTTTATGAATATCCGTTGACTCCGAGTTTTGAATTCGGTGATTTTTAGCTTGATTTCACACTACTTTTCGAGCTCTACAATCCTGGCGTTCGGATTTTGATTTCAGAACTCGTGGCTAGTAGGTCTCGTTTCACGTAGTTAGCCGCGAATACGTAAACGGTTTTATGAATATCCGTTGACTCCGAGTTCTGAATTCGGTGATTTTTAGCTTGATTTCACACTAATTTTTGAGCTCTACGATCCTGGCGTTTCGGATTTTGATTTCAGAACTCGTGGCTAGTTGGTCTCGTTTCACCTAGTTAGCCGCGAAATGTGGTTTCTTTACGTAAACGGTTTTATGAATATCCGTTGACTCCGAGTTCTGAATTCGGTGATTTTTAGCTTGATTTCACACTACTTTTCGAGCTCTACAATCCTGGCGTTTCGGATTTTGATTTCAGAACTCGTGCCTAGTAGGTCTCGTTTCACGTAGTTAGCCGCAAATACGTAAACGGTTTTATGAATATCCATTGACTCCGAGTTCTAAATTCGGTGTTTTTTAGCTTGATTACACACTCCTTTTCGAGCTCTACAATCCTGGCATTTCGGATTTTGATTTCAGAAATCATGGCTAGTAGGTCTCGTTTCACCTAGTTAGCCGCGAAATGTGGTTTCTTTACGTAAACGGTTTTATGAATATCCGTTGACTCCGAGTTCTGAATTCGGTGATTTTTAGCTTGATTTCACGCTACTTTTCGAGCTCTACAATCCTGGCGTTTCGGATTTTGATTTCAGAACTCGTGGCTAGTTTGTCTCGTTTCACCTAGTTAGCCGCGAAATGTGGTTTCTTTACTTAAACGGTTTTAGGAATATCCGTTGACTCCGAGTTTTGAATTCGGCGATTTTTAGCTTGATTTCACACTACTTTTCGAGCTGTACGATCCTGGCATTTCGGATTTTGATTTCAGAACTCGTGGCTAGTAGGTCTCGTTTCACCTAGTTAGCCGCGAAATGTGGTTTCTTTACGTAAACGGTTTTATGAATATCCGTTGACTCCGAGTTCTGAATTCAGTGATTTTTAGCTTGATTTCACACTAATTTTCGTGCTCTACGATCCTGGCGTTTCGGATTTTGATTTCAGAACTCGTGGCTAGTAGGTCTCGTTTCACCTAGTTAGCCGCGAAATGTGGTTTCTTTACGTAAACGGTTTTATGAATATCCGTTGACTCCGAGTTCTGAATTCGGTGATTTTTAGCTTGATTTCACACTACTTTTCGAGCTCTACAATCCTGGCGTTTCGGATTTTGATTTCAGAACTCGTGGCTAGTAGGTCTCGTTTCACCTAGTTAGCCGCGAAATGTGGTTTCTTTACGTAAACGGTTTTATGAATATCCGTTGACTCCGAGTTCTGAATTCGGTGATTTTTAGATTGATTTCACACTACTTTTCGAGCTCTACAATCCTGGCGTTTCGGATTTTGATTTCAGAACTCGTGGCTAGTAGGTCTCGTTTCACCTAGTTAGCCGCGAAATGTGGTTTCTTTACGTAAACGGTTTTATGAATATACGTTGACTCCGAGTTCTGAATTCGGTGATTTTTAGCTTGATTTCACACTACTTTTCGAGCTCTACAATCCTGGCGTTTCGGATTTTGATTTCAGAACTCGTGGCTAGTTGGTCTCGTTTCACCTAGTTAGCCGCGAAATGTGGTTTCTTTACGTAAACGGTTTTATGAATATCCGTTGACTCCGAGTTCTGAATTCGGTGATTTTTAGCTTGATTTCACACTACTTTTCGAGCTCTACAATCCTGGCGTTTCGGATTTTGATTTCAGAACTCGTGGCTAGTTGGTCTCGTTTCACCTAGTTAGCCGCGAAATGTGGTTTCTTTACGTAAACGGTTTTATGAATATCCGTTGACTCCGAGTTCTGAATTCGGTGATTTTTAGCTTGATTTCACACTAATTTTCGAGCTCTACGATCCTGGCGTTTTGGATTTTGATTTCAGAACTCGTGGCTAGTTGGTCTCGTTTCACCTAGTTAGCCGCGAAATGTGGTTTCTTTACGTAAACGGTTTTATGAATATCCGTTGACTCCGAGTTCTGAATTCGGTGATTTTTAGCTTGATTTCACATTACTTTTCGAGCTCTACAATCCTGGCGTTTCGGATTTTGATTTCATAACTCGTGGCTAGTTGGTCTCATTTCACCTATTTAGCCGCGAAATGTGGTTTCTTTACGTAAACGGTTTTATGAATATCCGTTGACTCCGAGTTCTGAATTCGGTGATTTTTAGCTTGATTTCACACTACTTTTCGAGCTCTACAATCCTGGCATTTCGGATTTTGATTTCAGAACTCGTGGCTAGTTGGTCTCGTTTCACCTAGTTAGCCGCGAAATGTGGTTTCTTTACGTAAACGGTTTTATGAATATCCGTTGACTCCGAGTTCTGAATTCGGTGATTTTTAGCTTGATTTCACACTAATTTTTGAGCTCTACGATCCTGGCGTTTCGGATTTTGATTTCAGAACTCGTGGATAGTTGGTCTCGTTTCACCTAGTTAGCCGCGAAATGTGGTTTCTTTACGTAAACGGTTTTATGAATATCCGTTGACTCCGAGTTCTGAATTCGGTGATTTTTAGCTTGATTTCACACTACTTTTCGAGCTCTACAATCCTGGCATTTCGGATTTTGATTTCAGAACTCGTGCCTAGTAGGTCTCGTTTCACGTAGTTAGCCGCAAATACGTAAACGGTTTTATGAATATCCATTGACTCCGAGTTCTAAATTCGGTGTTTTTTAGCTTGATTACACACTCCTTTTCGAGCTCTACAATCCTGGCATTTCGGATTTTGATTTCAAAACTCGTGGCTAGTAGGTCTCGTTTCACCTAGTTAGCCGCGAAATGTGGTTTCTTTACGTAAACGGTTTTATGAATATCCGTTGACTCCGAGTTCTGAATTCGGTGATTTTTAGCTTGATTTCACACTACTTTTCGAGCTCTACAATCCTGGCGTTTCGGATTTTGATTTCAGAACTCGTGGCTAGTTGGTCTCGTTTCACCTAGTTAGCCGCGAAATGTGGTTTCTTTACTTAAACGGTTTTAGGAATATCCGTTGACTCCGAGTTTTGAATTCGGCGATTTTTAGCTTGATTTCACACTACTTTTCGAGCTGTACGATCCTGGAATTTAAGATTTTGATTTCAGAACTCGTGGCTAGTAGGTCTCGTTTCACCTTGTTAGCCGCGAAATGTGGTTTCTTTACGTAAACGGTTTTATGAATATCTGTTGACTCCGAGTTCTGAATTCAGTGATTTTTAGCTTGATTTCACACTAATTTTCGTGCTCTACGATCCTGGCGTTTCGGATTTTGATTTCAGAACTCGTGGCTAGTAGGTCTCGTTTCACCTAGTTAGCCGCGAAATGTGGTTTCTTTACGTAAACAGTTTTATGAATATCCGTTGACTCCGAGTTCTGAATTCGATAATTTTTAGCTTGATTTCAGACTACTTTTCGAGCTCTACAATCTTGGCATTTCGGATTTTGATTTCAGAACTCGTGGCTAGTAGGTCTCGATTCACCTATTTTGCCGCAAAATGTGGTTTCTTTACGTAAACGGTTTTATGAATATCCGTTGACTCCGAGTTTTGAATTCGGTGATTTTTAGCTTGATTTCACACTACTTTTCGAGCTCTACAATCCTGGCGTTTCGGATTTTGATTTCAGAACTCGTGGCTAGTAGGTCTCGTTTCACGTAGTTAGCCGCGAATACGTAAACGGTTTTATGAATATCCGTTGACTCCGAGTTCTGAATTCGGTGATTTTTAGCTTGATTTCACACTAATTTTTGAGCTCTACGATCCTGGCGTTTCGGATTTTGATTTCAGAACTCGTGGCTAGTTGGTCTCGTTTCACCTAGTTAGCCGCGAAATGTGGTTTCTTTACGTAAACGGTTTTATGAATATCCGTTGACTCCGAGTTCTGAATTCGGTGATTTTTAGCTTGATTTCACACTACTTTTCGAGCTCTACAATCCTGGCGTTTCGGATTTTGATTTCAGAACTCGTGCCTAGTAGGTCTCGTTTCACGTAGTTAGCCGCAAATACGTAAACGGTTTTATGAATATCCATTGACTCCGAGTTCTAAATTCGGTGTTTTTTAGCTTGATTACACACTCCTTTTCGAGCTCTACAATCCTGGCATTTCGGATTTTGATTTCAGAAATCATGGCTAGTAGGTCTCGTTTCACCTAGTTAGCCGCGAAATGTGGTTTCTTTACGTAAACGGTTTTATGAATATCCGTTGACTCCGAGTTCTGAATTCGGTGATTTTTAGCTTGATTTCACGCTACTTTTCGAGCTCTACAATCCTGGCGTTTCGGATTTTGATTTCAGAACTCGTGGCTAGTTTGTCTCGTTTCACCTAGTTAGCCGCGAAATGTGGTTTCTTTACTTAAACGGTTTTAGGAATATCCGTTGACTCCGAGTTTTGAATTCGGCGATTTTTAGCTTGATTTCACACTACTTTTCGAGCTGTACGATCCTGGCATTTCGGATTTTGATTTCAGAACTCGTGGCTAGTAGGTCTCGTTTCACCTAGTTAGCCGCGAAATGTGGTTTCTTTACGTAAACGGTTTTATGAATATCCGTTGACTCCGAGTTCTGAATTCAGTGATTTTTAGCTTGATTTCACACTAATTTTCGTGCTCTACGATCCTGGCGTTTCGGATTTTGATTTCAGAACTCGTGGCTAGTAGGTCTCGTTTCACCTAGTTAGCCGCGAAATGTGGTTTCTTTACGTAAACAGTTTTATGAATATCCGTTGACTCCGAGTTCTGAATTCGATGATTTTTAGCTTGATTTCAGACTACTTTTCGAGCTCTACAATCCTGGCATTTCGGATTTTGATTTCAGAACTCGTGGCTAGTAGGTCTCGATTCACCTATTTTGCCGCAAAATGTGGTTTCTTTACGTAAACGGTTTTATGAATATCCGTTGACTCCGAGTTTTGAATTCGGTGATTTTTAGCTTGATTTCACACTACTTTTCGAGCTCTACAATCCTGGCGTTTCGGATTTTGATTTCAGAACTCGTGGCTAGTAGGTCTCGTTTCACGTAGTTAGCCGCGAATACGTAAACGGTTTTATGAATATCCGTTGACTCCGAGTTCTGAATTCGGTGATTTTTAGCTTGATTACACACTCCTTTTCGAGCTCTACAATCCTGGCATTTCGGATTTTGATTTCAGAACTCGTGGCTAGTAGGTCTCGTTTCACCTAGTTAGCCGCGAAATGTGGTTTCTTTACGTAAACGGTTTTATTAATATCCGTTGACTCCGAGTTTTGAATTCGGTGATTTTTAGCTTGATTTCACACTACTTTTCGAGCTCTACGATCCTGGGGTTTCGGATTTTGATTTCAGAACTCGTGGCTAGTTGGTCTCGTTTCACCTAGTTAGCCGCGAAATGTGGTTTCTTTACGTAAACGGTTTTATGAATATACGTTGACTCCGAGTTCTGAATTCGGTGATTTTTAGCTTGATTTCACACTACTTTTCGAGCTCTACAATCTTGGCGTTTCGGATTTTGATTTCAGAACTCGTGGCTAGTTGGTCTCGTTTCACCTAGTTAGCCGCGAAATGTGGTTTCTTTACGTAAACGGTTTTATGAATATCCGTTGACTCCGAGTTCTGAATTCGGTGATTTTTAGCTTGATTTCACACTACTTTTCGAGCTCTACAATCCTGGCGTTTCGGATTTTGATTTCAGAACTCGTGGCTAGTTGGTCTCGTTTCACCTAGTTAGCCGCGAAATGTGGTTTCTTTACGTAAACGGTTTTATGAATATCCGTTGACTCCGAGTTCTGAATTCGGTGATTTTTAGCTTGATTTCACACTAATTTTCGAGCTCTACGATCCTGGCGTTTTGGATTTTGATTTCAGAACTCGTGGCTAGTTGGTCTCGTTTCACCTAGTTAGCCGCGAAATGTGGTTTCTTTACGTAAACGGTTTTATGAATATCCGTTGACTCCGAGTTCTGAATTCGGTGATTTTTAGCTTGATTTCACATTACTTTTCGAGCTCTACAATCCTGGCGTTTCGGATTTTGATTTCAGAACTCGTGGCTAGTTGGTCTCGTTTCACCTAGTTAGCCGCGAAATGTGGTTTCTTTACGTAAACGGTTTTATGAATATCCGTTGACTCCGAGTTCTGAATTCGGTGATTTTTAGCTTGATTTCACACTAATTTTCGAGCTCTACGATCCTGGCGTTTTGGATTTTGATTTCAGAACTCGTGGCTAGTTGGTCTCGTTTCACCTAGTTAGCCGCGAAATGTGGTTTCTTTACGTAAACGGTTTTATGAATATCCGTTGACTCCGAGTTCTGAATTCGGTGATTTTTAGCTTGATTTCACACTACTTTTCGAGCTCTACAATCCTGGCATTTCGGATTTTGATTTCAGAACTCGTGCCTAGTAGGTCTCGTTTCACGTAGTTAGCCGCAAATACGTAAACGGTTTTATGAATATCCATTGACTCCGAGTTCTAAATTCGGTGTTTTTTAGCTTGATTACACACTCCTTTTCGAGCTCTACAATCCTGGCATTTCGGATTTTGATTTCAAAACTCGTGGCTAGTAGGTCTCGTTTCACCTAGTTAGCCGCGAAATGTGGTTTCTTTACGTAAACGGTTTTATGAATATCCGTTGACTCCGAGTTCTGAATTCGGTGATTTTTAGCTTGATTTCACACTACTTTTCGAGCTCTACAATCCTGGCGTTTCGGATTTTGATTTCAGAACTCGTGGCTAGTTGGTCTCGTTTCACCTAGTTAGCCGCGAAATGTGGTTTCTTTACTTAAACGGTTTTAGGAATATCCGTTGACTCCGAGTTTTGAATTCGGCGATTTTTAGCTTGATTTCACACTACTTTTCGAGCTGTACGATCCTGGAATTTAAGATTTTGATTTCAGAACTCGTGGCTAGTAGGTCTCGTTTCACCTTGTTAGCCGCGAAATGTGGTTTCTTTACGTAAACGGTTTTATGAATATCTGTTGACTCCGAGTTCTGAATTCAGTGATTTTTAGCTTGATTTCACACTAATTTTCGTGCTCTACGATCCTGGCGTTTCGGATTTTGATTTCAGAACTCGTGGCTAGTAGGTCTCGTTTCACCTAGTTAGCCGCGAAATGTGGTTTCTTTACGTAAACAGTTTTATGAATATCCGTTGACTCCGAGTTCTGAATTCGATAATTTTTAGCTTGATTTCAGACTACTTTTCGAGCTCTACAATCCTGGCATTTCGGATTTTGATTTCAGAACTCGTGGCTAGTAGGTCTCGATTCACCTATTTTGCCGCAAAATGTGGTTTCTTTACGTAAACGGTTTTATGAATATCCGTTGACTCCGAGTTTTGAATTCGGTGATTTTTAGCTTGATTTCACACTACTTTTCGAGCTCTACAATCCTGGCGTTTCGGATTTTGATTTCAGAACTCGTGGCTAGTAGGTCTCGTTTCACGTAGTTAGCCGCGAATACGTAAACGGTTTTATGAATATCCGTTGACTCCGAGTTCTGAATTCGGTGATTTTTAGCTTGATTTCACACTAATTTTTGAGCTCTACGATCCTGGCGTTTCGGATTTTGATTTCAGAACTCGTGGCTAGTTGGTCTCGTTTCACCTAGTTAGCCGCGAAATGTGGTTTCTTTACGTAAACGGTTTTATGAATATCCGTTGACTCCGAGTTCTGAATTCGGTGATTTTTAGCTTGATTTCACACTACTTTTCGAGCTCTACAATCCTGGCGTTTCGGATTTTGATTTCAGAACTCGTGCCTAGTAGGTCTCGTTTCACGTAGTTAGCCGCAAATACGTAAACGGTTTTATGAATATCCATTGACTCCGAGTTCTAAATTCGGTGTTTTTTAGCTTGATTACACACTCCTTTTCGAGCTCTACAATCCTGGCATTTCGGATTTTGATTTCAGAAATCATGGCTAGTAGGTCTCGTTTCACCTAGTTAGCCGCGAAATGTGGTTTCTTTACGTAAACGGTTTTATGAATATCCGTTGACTCCGAGTTCTGAATTCGGTGATTTTTAGCTTGATTTCACGCTACTTTTCGAGCTCTACAATCCTGGCGTTTCGGATTTTGATTTCAGAACTCGTGGCTAGTTTGTCTCGTTTCACCTAGTTAGCCGCGAAATGTGGTTTCTTTACTTAAACGGTTTTAGGAATATCCGTTGACTCCGAGTTTTGAATTCGGCGATTTTTAGCTTGATTTCACACTACTTTTCGAGCTGTACGATCCTGGCATTTCGGATTTTGATTTCAGAACTCGTGGCTAGTAGGTCTCGTTTCACCTAGTTAGCCGCGAAATGTGGTTTCTTTACGTAAACGGTTTTATGAATATCCGTTGACTCCGAGTTCTGAATTCAGTGATTTTTAGCTTGATTTCACACTAATTTTCGTGCTCTACGATCCTGGCGTTTCGGATTTTGATTTCAGAACTCGTGGCTAGTAGGTCTCGTTTCACCTAGTTAGCCGCGAAATGTGGTTTCTTTACGTAAACAGTTTTATGAATATCCGTTGACTCCGAGTTCTGAATTCGATGATTTTTAGCTTGATTTCAGACTACTTTTCGAGCTCTACAATCCTGGCATTTCGGATTTTGATTTCAGAACTCGTGGCTAGTAGGTCTCGATTCACCTATTTTGCCGCAAAATGTGGTTTCTTTACGTAAACGGTTTTATGAATATCCGTTGACTCCGAGTTTTGAATTCGGTGATTTTTAGCTTGATTTCACACTACTTTTCGAGCTCTACAATCCTGGCGTTTCGGATTTTGATTTCAGAACTCGTGGCTAGTAGGTCTCGTTTCACGTAGTTAGCCGCGAATACGTAAACGGTTTTATGAATATCCGTTGACTCCGAGTTCTGAATTCGGTGATTTTTAGCTTGATTACACACTCCTTTTCGAGCTCTACAATCCTGGCATTTCGGATTTTGATTTCAGAACTCGTGGCTAGTAGGTCTCGTTTCACCTAGTTAGCCGCGAAATGTGGTTTCTTTACGTAAACGGTTTTATTAATATCCGTTGACTCCGAGTTTTGAATTCGGTGATTTTTTGCTTGATTTCACACTACTTTTCGAGCTCTACGATCCTGGGGTTTCGGATTTTGATTTCAGAACTCGTGGCTAGTTGGTCTCGTTTCACCTAGTTAGCCGCGAAATGTGGTTTCTTTACGTAAACGGTTTTATGAATATACGTTGACTCCGAGTTCTGAATTCGGTGATTTTTAGCTTGATTTCACACTACTTTTCGAGCTCTACAATCTTGGCGTTTCGGATTTTGATTTCAGAACTCGTGGCTAGTTGGTCTCGTTTCACCTAGTTAGCCGCGAAATGTGGTTTCTTTACGTAAACGGTTTTATGAATATCCGTTGACTCCGAGTTCTGAATTCGGTGATTTTTAGCTTGATTTCACACTACTTTTCGAGCTCTACAATCCTGGCGTTTCGGATTTTGATTTCAGAACTCGTGGCTAGTTGGTCTCGTTTCACCTAGTTAGCCGCGAAATGTGGTTTCTTTACGTAAACGGTTTTATGAATATCCGTTGACTCCGAGTTCTGAATTCGGTGATTTTTAGCTTGATTTCACACTAATTTTCGAGCTCTACGATCCTGGCGTTTTGGATTTTGATTTCAGAACTCGTGGCTAGTTGGTCTCGTTTCACCTAGTTAGCCGCGAAATGTGGTTTCTTTACGTAAACGGTTTTATGAATATCCGTTGACTCCGAGTTCTGAATTCGGTGATTTTTAGCTTGATTTCACATTACTTTTCGAGCTCTACAATCCTGGCGTTTCGGATTTTGATTTCAGAACTCGTGGCTAGTTGGTCTCGTTTCACCTAGTTAGCCGCGAAATGTGGTTTCTTTACGTAAACGGTTTTATGAATATCCGTTGACTCCGAGTTCTGAATTCGGTGATTTTTAGCTTGATTTCACACTAATTTTCGAGCTCTACGATCCTGGAGTTTTGGATTTTGATTTCAGAACTCGTGGCTAGTTGGTCTCGTTTCACCTAGTTAGCCGCGAAATGTGGTTTCTTTACGTAAACGGTTTTATGAATATCCGTTGACTCCGAGTTCTGAATTCGGTGATTTTTAGCTTGATTTCACATTACTTTTCGAGCTCTACAATCCTGGCGTTTCGGATTTTGATTTCATAACTCGTGGCTAGTTGGTCTCATTTCACCTAGTTAGCCGCGAAATGTGGTTTCTTTACGTAAACGGTTTTATGAATATCCGTTGACTCCGAGTTCTAAATTCAGTGATTTTTAGCTTGATTTCACACTACTTTTCGAGCTCTACAATCCTGGCATTTCAGATTTTGATTTCAGAACTCGTGGCTAGTTGGTCTCGTTTCACCTAGTTAGCCGCGAAATGTGGTTTCTTTACGTAAACGGTTTTATGAATATCCGTTGACTCCGAGTTCTGAATTCGGTGATTTTTAGCTTGATTTCACACTAATTTTTGAGCTCTACGATCCTGGCGTTTCGGATTTTGATTTCAGAACTCGTGGCTAGTTGGTCTCGTTTCACCTAGTTAGCCGCGAAATGTGGTTTCTTTACGTAAACGGTTTTATGAATATCCGTTGACTCCGAGTTCTGAATTCGGTGATTTTTAGCTTGATTTCACACTACTTTTCGAGCTCTACAATCCTGGCGTTTCGGATTTTGATTTCAGAACTCGTGCCTAGTAGGTCTTGTTTCACGTAGTTAGCCGCAAATACGTAAACGGTTTTATGAATATCCATTGACTCCGAGTTCTAAATTCGGTGTTTTTTAGCTTGATTACACACTCCTTTTCGAGCTCTACAATCCTGGCATTTCGGATTTTGATTTCAGAACTCGTGGCTAGTAGGTCTCGTTTCACCTAGTTAGCCGCGAAATGTGGTTTCTTTACGTAAACGGTTTTATGAATATCCGTTGACTCCGAGTTCTGAATTCGGTGATTTTTAGCTTGATTTCACACTACTTTTCGAGCTCTACAATCCTGGCGTTTCGGATTTTGATTTCAGAACTCGTGGCTAGTTGGTCTCGTTTCACCTAGTTAGCCGCGAAATGTGGTTTCTTTACTTAAACGGTTTTAGGAATATCCGTTGACTCCGAGTTTTGAATTCGGCGATTTTTAGCTTGATTTCACACTACTTTTCGAGCTGTACGATCCTGGCATTTCGGATTTTGATTTCAGAACTCGTGGCTAGTAGGTCTCGTTTCACCTAGTTAGCCGCGAAATGTGGTTTCTTTACGTAAACGGTTTTATGAATATCCGTTGACTCCGAGTTCTGAATTCAGTGATTTTTAGCTTGATTTCACACTAATTTTCGTGCTCTACGATCCTGGCGTTTGGGATTTTGATTTCAGAACTCGTGGCTAGTAGGTCTCGTTTCACCTAGTTAGCCGCGAAATGTGGTTTCTTTACGTAAACAGTTTTATGAATATCCGTTGACTCCGAGTTCTGAATTCGATGATTTTTAGCTTGATTTCAGACAACTTTTCGAGCTCTACAATCCTGGCATTTCGGATTTTGATTTCAGAACTCGTGGCTAGTAGGTCTCGATTCACCTATTTTGCCGCAAAATGTGGTTTCTTTACGTAAACGGTTTTATGAATATCTGTTGACTCCGAGTTTTGAATTCGGTGATTTTTAGCTTGATTTCACACTACTTTTCGAGCTCTACAATCCTGGCGTTTCGGATTTTGATTTCAGAACTCGTGGCTAGTAGGTCTCGTTTCACGTAGTTAGCCGCGAATACGTAAACGGTTTTATGAATATCCGTTGACTCCGAGTTCTGAATTCGGTGATTTTTAGCTTGATTACACACTCCTTTTCGAGCTCTACAATCCTGGCATTTCGGATTTTGATTTCAGAACTCGTGGCTAGTAGGTCTCGTTTCACCTAGTTAGCCGCGAAATGTGGTTTCTTTACGTAAACGGTTTTATTAATATCCGTTGACTCCGAGTTTTGAATTCGGTGATTTTTAGCTTGATTTCACACTACTTTTCGAGCTCTACGATCCTGGCGTTTCGGATTTTGATTTCAGAACTCGTGGCTAGTTGGTCTCGTTTCACCTAGTTAGCCGCGAAATGTGGTTTCTTTACGTAAACGGTTTTATGAATATACGTTGACTCCGAGTTCTGAATTCGGTGATTTTTAGCTTGATTTCACACTACTTTTCGAGCTCTACAATCCTGGCGTTTCGGATTTTGATTTCAGAACTCGTGGCTAGTTGGTCTCGTTTCACCTAGTTAGCCGCGAAATGTGGTTTCTTTACGTAAACGGTTTTATGAATATCCGTTGACTCCGAGTTCTGAATTCGGTGATTTTTAGCTTGATTTCACACTACTTTTCGAGCTCTACAATCCTGGCGTTTCGGATTTTGATTTCAGAACTCGTGGCTAGTTGGTCTCGTTTCACCTAGTTAGCCGCGAAATGTGGTTTCTTTACGTAAACGGTTTTATGAATATCCGTTGACTCCGAGTTCTGAATTCGGTGATTTTTAGCTTGATTTCACACTAATTTTCGAGCTCTACGATCCTGGCGTTTTTGATTTTGATTTCAGAACTCGTGGCTAGTTGGTCTCGTTTCACCTAGTTAGCCGCGAAATGTGGTTTCTTTACGTAAACGGTTTTATGAATATCCGTTGACTCCGAGTTCTGAATTCGGTGATTTTTAGCTTGATTTCACATTACTTTTCGAGCTCTACAATCCTGGCGTTTCGGATTTTGATTTCATAACTCGTGGCTAGTTGGTCTCATTTCACCTAGTTAGCCGCGAAATGT
Source organism: Euonymus europaeus (assembly GCA_963580455.1). NCBI lineage: Eukaryota > Viridiplantae > Streptophyta > Magnoliopsida > Celastrales > Celastraceae > Euonymus > Euonymus europaeus. The sequence continues at coordinate 1,178,048 of OY756972.1, forward strand.
GGTTTCTTTACGTAAACGGTTTTATGAATATCCGTTGACTCCGAGTTCTGAATTCGGTGATTTTTAGCTTGATTTCACACTACTTTTCGAGCTCTACAATCCTGGCATTTCGGATTTTGATTTCAGAACTCGTGGCTAGTTGGTCTCGTTTCACCTAGTTAGCCGCGAAATGTGGTTTCTTTACGTAAACGGTTTTATGAATATCCGTTGACTCCGAGTTCTGAATTCGGTGATTTTTAGCTTGATTTCACACTAATTTTTGAGCTCTACGATCCTGGCGTTTCGGATTTTGATTTCAGAACTCGTGGCTAGTTGGTCTCGTTTCACCTAGTTAGCCGCGAAATGTGGTTTCTTTACGTAAACGGTTTTATGAATATCCGTTGACTCCGAGTTCTGAATTCGGTGATTTTTAGCTTGATTTCACACTACTTTTCGAGCTCTACAATCCTGGCGTTTCGGATTTTGATTTCAGAACTCGTGCATAGTAGGTCTCGTTTCACGTAGTTAGCCGCAAATACGTAAACGGTTTTATGAATATCCATTGACTCCGAGTTCTAAATTCGGTGTTTTTTAGCTTGATTACACACTCCTTTTCGAGCTCTACAATCCTGGCATTTCGGATTTTGATTTCAGAACTCGTGGCTAGTAGGTCTCGTTTCACCTAGTTAGCCGCGAAATGTGGTTTCTTTACGTAAACGGTTTTATGAATATCCGTTGACTCCGAGTTCTGAATTCGGTGATTTTTAGCTTGATTTCACACTACTTTTCGAGCTCTACGATCCTGGCGTTTCGGATTTTGATTTCAGAACTCGTGGCTAGTTGGTCTCGTTTCACCTAGTTAGCCGCGAAATGTGGTTTCTTTACGTAAACGGTTTTATGAATATCCGTTGACTCCGAGTTCTGAATTCGGTGATTTTTAGCTTGATTTCACACTACTTTTCGAGCTCTACAATCCTGGCATTTCGGATTTTGATTTCAGAACTCGTGGCTAGTTGGTCTCGTTTCACCTAGTTAGCCGCGAAATGTGGTTTCTTTACGTAAACGGTTTTATGAATATCCGTTGACTCCGAGTTCTGAATTCGGTGATTTTTAGCTTGATTTCACACTAATTTTTGAGCTCTACGATCCTGGCGTTTCGGATTTTGATTTCAGAACTCGTGGCTAGTTGGTCTCATTTCACCTAGTTAGCCGCGAAATGTGGTTTCTTTACGTAAACGGTTTTATGAATATCCGTTGACTCCGAGTTCTGAATTCGGTGATTTTTAGCTTGATTTCACACTACTTTTCGAGCTCTACAATCCTGGCGTTTCGGATTTTGATTTTAGAACTCGTGCCTAGTAGGTCTCGTTTCACGTAGTTAGCCGCAAATACGTAAACGGTTTTATGAATATCCATTGACTCCGAGTTCTGAATTCGGTGATTTTTAGCTTGATTACACACTCCTTTTCGAGCTCTACAATCCTGGCATTTCGGATTTTGATTTCAGAACTCGTGGCTAGTAGGTCTCGTTTCACCTAGTTAGCCGCGAAATGTGGTTTCTTTACGTAAACGGTTTTATGAATATCCGTTGACTCCGAGTTCTGAATTCGGTGATTTTTAGCTTGATTTCACACTACTTTTCGAGCTCTACGATCCTGGCGTTTCGGATTTTGATTTCAGAACTCGTGGCTAGTTGGTCTCGTTTCACCTAGTTAGCCGCGAAATGTGGTTTCTTTACGTAAACGGTTTTATGAATATCCGTTGACTCCGAGTTCTGAATTCGGTGATTTTTAGCTTGATTTCACACTAATTTTCGAGCTCTACGATCCTGGCGTTTTGGATTTTGATTTCAGAACTCGTGGCTAGTAGGTCTCGTTTCACCTAGTTAGCCGCGAAATGTGGTTTCTTTACGTAAACAGTTTTATGAATATCCGTTGACTCCGAGTTCTGAATTCGATGATTTTTAGCTTGATCTCAGACTACTTTTCGAGCTCTACAATCCTGGCATTTCGGATTTTGATTTCAGAACTCGTGGCTAGTAGGTCTCGATTCACCTATTTTGCCGCAAAATGTGGTTTCTTTACGTAAACGGTTTTATGAATATCCGTTGACTCCGAGTTTTGAATTCGGTGATTTTTAGCTTGATTTCACACTACTTTTCGAGCTCTACAATCCTGGCGTTTCGGATTTTGATTTCAGAACTCGTGGCTAGTAGGTCTCGTTTCACGTAGTTAGCCGCGAATACGTAAACGGTTTTATGAATATCCGTTGACTCCGAGTTCTGAATTCGGTGATTTTTAGCTTGATTACACACTCCTTTTCGAGCTCTACAATCCTGGCATTTCGGATTTTGATTTCAGAACTCGTGGCTAGTAGGTCTCGTTTCACCTAGTTAGCCGCGAAATGTGGTTTCTTTACGTAAACGGTTTTATTAATATCCGTTGACTCCGAGTTTTGAATTCGGTGATTTTTAGCTTGATTTCACACTACTTTTCGAGCTCTACGATCCTGGCGTTTCGGATTTTGATTTCAGAACTCGTGGCTAGTTGGTCTCGTTTCACCTAGTTAGCCGCGAAATGTGGTTTCTTTACGTAAACGGTTTTATGAATATACGTTGACTCCGAGTTCTGAATTCGGTGATTTTTAGCTTGATTTCACACTACTTTTCGAGCTCTACAATCCTGGCGTTTCGGATTTTGATTTCAGAACTCGTGGCTAGTTGGTCTCGTTTCACCTAGTTAGCCGCGAAATGTGGTTTCTTTACGTAAACGGTTTTATGAATATCCGTTGACTCCGAGTTCTGAATTCGGTGATTTTTAGCTTGATTTCACACTACTTTTCGAGCTCTACAATCCTGGCGTTTCGGATTTTGATTTCAGAACTCGTGGCTAGTTGGTCTCGTTTCACCTAGTTAGCCGCGAAATGTGGTTTCTTTACGTAAACGGTTTTATGAATATCCGTTGACTCCGAGTTCTGAATTCGGTGATTTTTAGCTTGATTTCACACTAATTTTCGAGCTCTACGATCCTGGCGTTTTGGATTTTGATTTCAGAACTCGTGGCTAGTTGGTCTCGTTTCACCTAGTTAGCCGCGAAATGTGGTTTCTTTACGTAAACGGTTTTATGAATATCCGTTGACTCCGAGTTCTGAATTCGGTGATTTTTAGCTTGATTTCACATTACTTTTCGAGCTCTACAATCCTGGCGTTTCGGATTTTGATTTCATAACTCGTGGCTAGTTGGTCTCATTTCACCTAGTTAGCCGCGAAATGTGGTTTCTTTACGTAAACGGTTTTATGAATATCCGTTGACTCCGAGTTCTGAATTCGGTGGTTTTTAGCTTGATTTCACACTGCTTTTCGAGCTCTACAATCCTGGCATTTCGGATTTTGATTTCAGAACTCGTGGCTAGTTGGTCTCGTTTCACCTAGTTAGCCGCGAAATGTGGTTTCTTTACGTAAACGGTTTTATGAATATCCGTTGACTCCGAGTTCTGAATTCGGTGATTTTTAGCTTGATTTCACACTAATTTTTGAGCTCTACGATCCTGGCGTTTCGGATTTTGATTTCAGAACTCGTGGCTAGTTGGTCTCGTTTCACCTAGTTAGCCGCGAAATGTGGTTTCTTTACGTAAACGGTTTTATGAATATCCGTTGACTCCGAGTTCTGAATTCGGTGATTTTTAGCTTGATTTCACACTACTTTTCGAGCTCTACAATCCTGGCGTTTCGGATTTTGATTTCAGAACTCGTGCATAGTAGGTCTCGTTTCACGTAGTTAGCCGCAAATACGTAAACGGTTTTATGAATATCCATTGACTCCGAGTTCTAAATTCGGTGTTTTTTAGCTTGATTACACACTCCTTTTCGAGCTCTACAATCCTTGCATTTCGGATTTTGATTTCAGAACTCGTGGCTAGTAGGTCTCGTTTCACCTAGTTAGCCGCGAAATGTGGTTTCTTTACGTAAACGGTTTTATGAATATCCGTTGACTCCGAGTTCTGAATTCGGTGATTTTTAGCTTGATTTCACACTACTTTTCGAGCTCTACGATCCTGGCGTTTCGGATTTTGATTTCAGAACTCGTGGCTAGTTGGTCTCGTTTCACCTAGTTAGCCGCGAAATGTGGTTTCTTTACGTAAACGGTTTTATGAATATCCGTTGACTCCGAGTTCTGAATTCGGTGATTTTTAGCTTGATTTCACACTACTTTTCGAGCTCTACAATCCTGCCATTTCGGATTTTGATTTCAGAACTCGTGGCTAGTTGGTCTCGTTTCACCTAGTTAGCCGCGAAATGTGGTTTCTTTACGTAAACGGTTTTATGAATATCCGTTGACTCCTAGTTCTGAATTCGGTGATTTTTAGCTTGATTTCACACTAATTTTTGAGCTCTACGATCCTGGCGTTTCGGATTTTGATTTCAGAACTCGTGGCTAGTTGGTCTCATTTCACCTAGTTAGCCGCGAAATGTGGTTTCTTTACGTAAACGGTTTTATGAATATCCGTTGACTCCGAGTTCTGAATTCGGTGATTTTTAGCTTGATTTCACACTACTTTTCGAGCTCTACAATCCTGGCGTTTCGGATTTTGATTTTAGAACTCGTGCCTAGTAGGTCTCGTTTCACGTAGTTAGCCGCAAATACGTAAACGGTTTTATGAATATCCATTGACTCCGAGTTCTGAATTCGGTGATTTTTAGCTTGATTACACACTCCTTTTCGAGCTCTACAATCCTGGCATTTCGGATTTTGATTTCAGAACTCGTGGCTAGTAGGTCTCGTTTCACCTAGTTAGCCGCGAAATGTGGTTTCTTTACGTAAACGGTTTTATGAATATCCGTTGACTCCGAGTTCTGAATTCGGTGATTTTTAGCTTGATTTCACACTACTTTTTGAGCTCTACGATCCTGGCGTTTCGGATTTTGATTTCAGAACTCGTGGCTAGTTGGTCTCGTTTCACCTAGTTAGCCGCGAAATGTGGTTTCTTTACGTAAACGGTTTTATGAATATCCGTTGACTCCGAGTTCTGAATTCGGTGATTTTTAGCTTGATTTCACACTAATTTTTGAGCTCTACGATCCTGGCGTTTTGGATTTTGATTTCAGAACTCGTGGCTAGTTGGTCTCGTTTCACCTAGTTAGCCGCGAAATGTGGTTTCTTTACGTAAACGGTTTTATGAATATCCGTTGACTCCGAGTTCTGAATTCGGTGATTTTTAGCTTGATTTCACATTACTTTTCGAGCTCTACAATCCTGGCGTTTCGGATTTTGATTTCATAACTCGTGGCTAGTTGGTCTCATTTCACCTAGTTAGCCGCGAAATGTGGTTTCTTTACGTAAACGGTTTTATGAATATCCGTTGACTCCGAGTTCTGAATTCGGTGATTTTTAGCTTGATTTCACACTACTTTTCGAGCTCTACAATCCTGGCATTTGGGATTTTGATTTCAGAACTCGTGGCTAGTTGGTCTCGTTTCACCTAGTTAGCCGCGAAATGTGGTTTCTTTACGTAAACGTTTTTATGAATATCCGTTGACTCCGAGTTCTGAATTCGATGATTTTTAGCTTGATTTCACACTAATTTTTGAGCTCTACGATCCTGGCGTTTCGGATTTTGATTTCAGAACTCGTGGCTAGTTGGTCTCGTTTCACCTAGTTAGCCGCGAAATGTGGTTTCTTTACGTAAATGGTTTTATGAATATCCGTTGACTCCGAGTTCTGAATTCGGTGATTTTTAGCTTGATTTCACACTACTTTTCGAGCTCTACAATCCTGGCGTTTCGGATTTTGATTTCAGAACTCGTGCCTAGTAGGTCTCGTTTCACGTAGTTAGCCGCAAATACGTAAACGGTTTTATGAATATCCATTGACTCCGAGTTCTAAATTCGGTGATTTTTAGCTTGATTACACACTCCTTTTCGAGCTCTACAATCCTGGCATTTCGGATTTTGATTTCAGAACTCGTGGCTAGTAGGTCTCGTTTCACCTAGTTAGCCGCGAAATGTGGTTTCTTTACGTAAACGGTTTTATGAATATCCGTTGACTCCGAGTTCTGAATTCGGTGATTTTTAGCTTGATTTCACACTACTTTTCGAGCTCTACGATCCTGGCGTTTCGGATTTTGATTTCAGAACTCGTGGCTAGTTGGTCTCATTTCACCTAGTTAGCCGCGAAATGTGGTTTCTTTACGTAAACGGTTTTATGAATATCCGTTGACTCCGAGTTCTGAATTCGGTGATTTTTAGCTTGATTTCACACTACTTTTCGAGCTCTACAATCCTGGCATTTCGGATTTTGATTTCAGAACTCGTGGCTAGTTGGTCTCGTTTCACCTAGTTAACCGCGAAATGTGGTTTCTTTACGTAAACGGTTTTATGAATATCCGTTGACTCCGAGTTCTGAATTCGGTGATTTTTAGCTTGATTTCACACTAATTTTTGAGCTCTACGATCCTGGCGTTTCGGATTTTGATTTCAGAACTCGTGGCTAGTTGGTCTCGTTTCACCTAGTTAGCCGCGAAATGTGGTTTCTTTACGTAAACGGTTTTATGAATATCCGTTGACTCCGAGTTCTGAATTCGGTGATTTTTAGCTTGATTTCACACTACTTTTCGAGCTCTACAATCCTGGCGTTTCGGATTTTGATTTTAGAACTCGTGCCTAGTAGGTCTCGTTTCACGTAGTTAGCCGCAAATACGTAAACGGTTTTATGAATATCCATTGACTCCGAGTTCTGAATTCGGTGATTTTTAGCTTGATTACACACTCCTTTTCGAGCTCTACAATCCTGGCATTTCGGATTTTGATTTCAGAACTCGTGGCTAGTAGGTCTCGTTTCACCTAGTTAGCCGCGAAATGTGGTTTCTTTACGTAAACGGTTTTATGAATATCCGTTGACTCCGAGTTCTGAATTCGGTGATTTTTAGCTTGATTTCACACTACTTTTCGAGCTCTACGATCCTGGCGTTTCGGATTTTGATTTCAGAACTCGTGGCTAGTTGGTCTCGTTTCACCTAGTTAGCCGCGAAATGTGGTTTCTTTACGTAAACGGTTTTATGAATATCCGTTGACTCCGAGTTCTGAATTCGGTGATTTTTAGCCTGATTTCACACTACTTTTCGAGCTCTACAATCCTGGCGTTTCGGATTTTGATTTCAGAAATCGTGGCTAGTAGGTCTCGTTTCACCTAGTTAGCCGCGAAATGTGGTTTCTTTACGTAAACGGTTTTATGAATATCCGTTGACTCCGAGTTCTGAATTCGGTGATTTTTAGCTTGATTTCACACTAATTTTCAAGCTCTACGATCCTGGTGTTTCGGATTTTGATTTCAGAACTCGTGGCTAGTTTGTCTCGTTTCACCTAGTTAGCCGCGAAATGTGGTTTCTTTACGTAAACGGTTTTATGAATATCCGTTGACTCCGAGTTCTGAATTCGGTGATTTTTAGCTTGATTTCACACTACTTTTCGAGCTCTACAATCCTGGCGTTTCGGATTTTGATTTCAGAACTCGTGGCTAGTTGGTCTCGTTTCACCTAGTTAGCCGCGAAATGTGGTTTCTTTACGTAAACTGTTTTATGAATATCCGTTGACTCCGAGTTCTGAATTCGGTGATTTTTAGCTTGATTTCACACTACTTTTCGAGCTCTACAATCCTGGCGTTTCGGATTTTGATTTCAGAAATCGTGGCTAGTAGGTCTCGTTTCACCTAGTTAGCCGCGAAATGTGGTTTCTTTACGTAAACGGTTTTATGAATATCCGTTGACTCCGAGTTCTGAATTCGGTGATTTTTAGCTTGATTTCACACTAATTTTCGAGCTCTACGATCCTGGCATTTCGGATTTTGATTTCAGAACTCGTGGCTAGTTGGTCTCGTTTCACCTAGTTAGCCGCGAAATGTGGTCTCTTTACGTAAACGGTTTTAGGAATATCCGTTGACTCCGAGTTTTGAATTCGGCGATTTTTAGCTTGATTTCACACTACTTTTCGAGCTGTACGAACCTGGCATTTCGGATTTTGATTTCAGAACTCGTGGCTAGTAGGTCTCGTTTCACCTAGTTAGCCGCGAAATGTGGTTTCTTTACGTAAACGGTTTTATGAATATCCGTTGACTCCGAGTTCTGAATTCGGTGATTTTTAGCTTGATTTCACACTACTTTTCGAGCTCTACGATCCTGGCGTTTCGGATTTTGATTTCAGAACTCGTGGCTAGTTGGTCTCGTTTCACCTAGTTAGCCGCGAAATGTGGTTTCTTTACGTAAACGGTTTTATGAATATCCGTTGACTCCGAGTTCTGAATTCGGTGATTTTTAGCCTGATTTCACACTACTTTTCGAGCTCTACAATCCTGGGGTTTCGGATTTTGATTTCAGAACTCGTGGCTAGTTGGTCTCGTTTCACCTAGTTAGCCGCGAAATGTGGTTTCTTTACGTAAACGGTTTTATGAATATCCCTTTACTCCGAGTTCTGAATTCGGTGATTTTTAGCTTGATTTCACACTAATTTTCGAGCTCTACGATCCTGGCGTTTCGTATTTTGATTTCAGAACTCGTGGCTAGTTGGTCTCGTTTCACCTAGTTAGCCGCGAAATGTGGTTTCTTTACGTAAACGGTTTTATGAATATCTGTTGACTCCGAGTTCTGAATTCGGTGATTTTTAGCTTGATTTCACACTACTTTTCGAGCTCTACAATCCTGGCGTTTCGGATTTTGATTTCAGAACTCGTGGCTAGTTGGTCTCGTTTCACCTAGTTAGCCGCGAAATGTGGTTTCTTTACGTAAACGGTTTTATGAATATCCGTTGACTCCGAGTTCTGAATTCGGTGATTTTTAGCTTGATTTCACACTAATTTTCGAGCTCTACGATCCTGGCGGTTTGGATTTTGATTTCAGAACTCGTGGCTAGTTGGTCTCGTTTCTCCTAGTTAGCCGCGAAATGTGGTTTCTTTACGTAAACTGTTTTATGAATATCCGTTGACTCCGAGTTCTGAATTCGGCGATTTTTAGCTTGATTTCACACTACTTTTCGAGCTCTACAATCCTGGCGTTTCGGATTTTGATTTCAGAAATCGTGGCTAGTAGGTCTCGTTTCACCTAGTTAGCCGCGAAATGTGGTTTCTTTACGTAAACGGTTTTATGAATATCCGTTGACTCCGAGTTCTGAATTCGGTGATTTTTAGCTTGATTTCACACTAATTTTCGAGCTCTACGATCCTGGCATTTCGGATTTTGATTTCAGAACTCGTGGCTAGTTGGTCTCGTTTCACCTAGTTAGCCGCGAAATGTGGTCTCTTTACGTAAACGGTTTTAGGAATATCCGTTGACTCCGAGTTTTGAATACGGCGATTTTTAGCTTGATTTCACACTACTTTTCGAGCTGTACGATCCTGGCATTTCGGATTTTGATTTCAGAACTCGTGGCTAGTAGGTCTCGTTTCACCTAGTTAGCCGCGAAATGTGGTTTCTTTACGTAAACGGTTTTATGAATATCCGTTGACTCCGAGTTCTGAATTCGGTGATTTTTAGCTTGATTTCACACTACTTTTCGAGCTCTACGATCCTGGCGTTTCGGATTTTGATTTCAGAACTCGTGGCTAGTTGGTCTCGTTTCACCTAGTTAGCCGCGAAATGTGGTTTCTTTACGTAAACGGTTTTATGAATATCCGTTGACTCCGAGTTCTGAATTCGGTGATTTTTAGCTTGATTTCACACTAATTTTCGAGCTCTACGATCCTGGCGTTTCGGATTTTGATTTCAGAACACGTGGCTAGTTGGTCTCGTTTCACCTAGTTAGCCGCGAAATGTGGTTTCTTTACGTTAACGGTTTTATGAATATCCGTTGACTCCGAGTTCTGAATTCGGTGATTTTTAGCTTGATTTCACACTACTTTTCGAGCTCTACGAACCTGGGGTTTTGGATTTTGATTTCAGAACTCGTGGCTAGTCGGTCTCGTTTCACCTAGTTAGCCGCGAAATGTGGTTTCTTTACGTAAACGGTTTTATGAATATCCGTTGACTCCGAGTTCTGAATTCGGTGATTTTTAGCTTGATTTCACACTAATTTTCGAGCTCTACGATCCTGGTGTTTCGGATTTTGATTTCAGAACTCGTGGATAGTTGGTCTCGTTTCACCTAGTTAGCCGCGAAATGTGGTTTCTTTACGTAAACGGTTTTATGAATATCCGTTGACTCCGAGTTCTGAATTCGGTGATTTTTAGCTTGATTTCACACTACTTTTCGAGCTCTACAATGCTGGCGTTTCGGATTTTGATTTCAGAACTCGTGGCTAGTAGGTCTCGTTTCACCTAGTTAGCCGTAAAATGTGGTTTCTTTACGTAAACGGTTTTACGAATATCCGTTGACTCCGAGTTCTGAATTCGGTGATTTTTAGCTTGATTTCACACTACTTTTCGAGCTCTACGAACCTGGCGTTTCGGATTTTGATTTCAGAACTCGTGGCTAGTTGGTCTCGTTTCACCTAGTTAGCCGCGAAATGTGGTTTCTTTACGTAAACGGTTTTATGAATATTCGTTGACTCCGAGTTCTAAATTCGGTGATTTTTAGCTTGATTTCACACTACTTTTCGAGCTCTACGAACCTGGGGTTTCGGATTTTGATTTCAGAACTCGTGGCTAGTCGGTCTCGTTTCACCTAGTTAGCCGCGAAATGTGGTTTCTTTACGTAAACGGTTTTATGAATATCCGTTGACTCCGAGTTCTAAATTCGGTGATTTTTAGCTTGATTTCACACTACTTTTCGAGCTCTACAATCCTGGCGTTTCGGATTTTGATTTCAGAACTCGTGGCTAGTTGGTCTCGTTTCACCTGGTTAGCCGCGAAATGTGGTTTCTTTACGTAAACGGTTTTATGAATATCCGTTGACTCCGAGTTCTAAATTCGGTGATTTTTAGCTTGATTTCACACTACTTTTCGAGCTCTACGAACCTGGCTTTTCGGATTTTGATTTCAGAACTCGTGGCTAGTTGGTATCGTTTCACCTAGTTAGCCGCGAAATGTGGTTTCTTTACGTAAACGGTTTTATGAATATCCGTTGACTCCGAGTTCTAAATTTGGCGATTTTTAGCTTGATTTCACACTACTTTTTGAGCTCTACGAACCTGGCGTTTCGGATTTTGATTTCAGAACTCGTGGCTAGTTGGTCTCGTTTCACCTAGTTAGCCGCGAAATGTGGTTTCTTTACGTAAACGGTTTTATGAATATCCGTTGACTCCGAGTTCTAAATTCGGTGATTTTTAGCTTGATTTCACACTAATTTTCGAGCTCTACAATCCTGGAGTTTCGGATTTTGATTTCAGAACTCGTGGCTAGTAGGTCTCGTTTCACCTAGTTAGCCGCGAAATGTGGTTTCTTTACGTAAATGGTTTTATGAATATCCGTTGACTCCGAGTTCTGAATTCGGTGATTTTTAGCCTGATTTCACACTACTTTTCGAGCTCTACGATCCTGGCGTTTCGGATTTTGATTTCAGAACTCGTGGCTAGTTGGTCTCGTTTCACCTAGTTAGCCGCGAAATGTGGTTCTTTACGTAAACGGTTTTATGAATATCCGTTGACTCCGAGTTCTGAATTCGGTGATTTTTAGCTTGATTTCACACTACTTTTCGAGCTCTACAATCCTGGCGTTTTGGATTTTGATTTCAGAAGTCGTGGCTAGTTGGTCTCGTTTCACCGAGTTAGCCGCGAAATGTGGTTTCTTTACGTAAACGGTTTTATAAATATCCGTTGACTCCGAGTTCTGAATTCGGTGATTTTTAGCTTGATTTCACACTACTTTTCGAGCTCTACTATCCTGGCGTTTTGGATTTTGATTTCAGAACTCGTGGCTAGTTGGTCTCGTTTCACCTAGTTAGCCGCGAAATGTGTTTTCTTTACGTAAACGGTTTTATGAATATCCGTTGACTCCGAGTTCTGAATTCGGTGATTTTTAGCTTGATTTCACACTACTTTTCGAGCTCTACAATCCTTGGGTTTCGGATTTTGATTTCAGAACTCGTGGCTAGTAGGTCTCGTTTCACCTAGTTAGCGGCGAAATGTGGTTTCTTTACGTAAACGGTTTTATGAATATCCGTTGACTCCGAGTTCTGAATTCGGTGATTTTTAGCTTTATTTCACACTAATTTTCGAGCTCTACGATCCTGGCATTTCGGATTTTGATTTTAGAACTCCTGGCTAGTTGGTCTCGTTTCACCTAGTTAGCCGCGAAATGTGGTTTCTTTACGTAAACGGTTTTATGAATATCCGTTGACTCCGAGTTCTGAATTCGGTGATTTTTAGCTTGATTTCACACTACTTTTCGAGCTCTACAATTCTGGCGTTTCGGATTTTGATTTCAGAACTGGTGGCTAGTAGGTCTCGTTTCACCTAGTTAGCCGCGAAATGTGGTTTCTTTACGTAAACGGTTTTATGAATATCCGTTGACTCCGAGTTCTGAATTCGGTGATTTTTAGCTTGATTTCACACTACTTTTCGAGCTCTACGATCCTGGCATTTCGGATTTTGATTTCAGAACTCGTGGCTAGTTGGTCTCGTTTCACCTAGTTAGTTGCGAAATGTGGTTTCTTTACTTAAACGGTTTTATGAATATCCGTTGACTCCGAGTTCTGAATTCGGTGATTTTTAGCTTGATTTCACACTACTTTTCGAGCTCTACGATCCTGGCGTTTCGGATTTTGTTTTCGGAACTCGTGGCTAGTTGCTCTCGTTTCACCTAGTTAGCCGCGAAATGTGGTTTCTTTATGTAAACGGTTTTATGAATATCCGTTGACTCCGAGTTCTGAATTCGGTGATTTTTAGCTTGATTTCACACTACTTTTCGAGCTTTACAATCCTGGCATTTTGGATTTTGATTTCAGAACTCGTGGCTAGTTGGTTTCGTTTCACCGAGTTAGCCGCGAAATGTGGTTTCTTTACGTAAACGGTTTTATCAATATCCGTTGACTCCGAGTTCTGAATTCGGTGATTTTTAGCTTGATTTCACACTACTTTTCGAGCTCTACGATCCTGGCGTTTCGGATTTTGATTTCGGAACTCGTGGCTAGTTGGTCTCGTTTCACCTAGTTAGCCGCGAAATGTGGTTTCTTTACGTAAACGGTTTTATGAATATCCGTTGACTCCGAGTTCTGAATTCGGTGATTTTTAGCTTGATTTCACACTACTTTTCGAGCTCTACAATTCTGGCATTTCGGATTTTGATTTCAGAAGTGGTGGCTAGTAGGTCTCGTTTCACCTAGTTAGCCGCAAAATGTGGTTTCTTTACGTAAACGGTTTTATGAATATCCGTTGACTCCGAGTTCTGAATTCGGTGATTTTTAGCTTGATTTCACACTAATTTTCGAGCTCTACGATCCTGGAGTTTCGGATTTTGATTTCAGAACTCGTGGCTAGTTGGTCTCGTTTCACCTAGTTAGCCGCGAAATGTGGTTTCTTTACGTAAACGGTTTTATGAATATCCGTTGACTCCGAGTTCTGAATTCGGTGATTTTTATCTTGATTTCACACTAATTTTCGAGCTCTACAATCCTGGATTTTCGGATTTTGATTTCAGAACTCGTGGCTAGTAGGTCTCGTTTCACCTAGTTAGCCGCGAAATGTGGTTTCTTTACGTAAACGGTTTTTTGAATATCCGTTGACTCCGAGTTCTGAATTCGGTGATTTTTAGCTTGATTTCACACTACTTTTCGAGCTCTACGATCCTGGCGTTTCGGAATTTGATATCAGAACTCGTGGCTAGTTGGTCTCGTTTCACCTAGTTAGCCGCGAAATGTGGTTTCTTTACGTAAACGGTTTTATGAATATCCGTTGACTCCGAGTTCTGAATTCGGTGATTTTTAGCTTGATTTCACACTACTTTTCGAGCTCTACAATCCCGGACTTTCGGATTTTGATTTCAGAACTCGTGGCTAGTTGGTCTCGTTTCAACTAGTTAGCCGCGAAATGTGGTTTCTTTACGTAAACGGTTTTATGAATATCCGTTGACTCCGAGTTCTGAATTCGGTGATTTTTTGCTTGATTTCACACTACTTTTGGAGCTCTACAATCCTGGGGTTTCGGATTTTGATTTCAGAACTCGTGGCTAGTTGGTCTCGTTTCACCTAGTTAGCCGCGAAATGTGGTTTCTTTACGTAAACGGTTTTATGAATATCCCTTTACTCCGAGTTCTGAATTCGGTGATTTTTAGCTTGATTTCACACTAATTTTCGAGCTCTACGATCCTGGCGTTTCGGATTTTGATTTCAGAACTCGTGGCTAGTTGGCCTCGTTTCACCTAGTTAGCCGCGAAATGTGGTTTCTTTACGTAAACGGTTTTATGAATATCCGTTGACTCCGAGTTCTGAATTCGGTGATTTTTTGCTTGATTTCACACTACTTTTCGAGCTCTACAATCCTGGCGTTTCGGATTTTGATTTCAGAACTCGTGGCTAGTTGGTCTCGTTTCACCTAGTTAGCCGCGAAATGTGGTTTCTTTACGTAAACGGTTTTATGAATATCCGTTTACTCCGAGTTCTGAATTCGGTGATTTTTAGCTTGATTTCACACTAATTTTCGAGCTCTACGATCCTGGCGTTTCGGATTTTGATTTCAGAACTCGTGGCTAGTTGGTCTCGTTTCACCGAGTTATCCGCGAAATGTGGTTTCTTTACGTAAACGGTTTTATAAATATCCGTTGACTCCGAGTTCTGAATTCGGTGATTTTTAGCTTGATTTCACACTACTTTTCGAGCTCTACGATCCTGGCGTTTCGGATTTTGATTTCGGAACTCGTGGCTAGTTGGTCTCGTTTCACCTAGTTAGCCGCGAAATGTGGTTTCTTTACGTAAACGGTTTTATGAATATCCGTTGACTCCGAGTTCTGAATTCGGTGATTTTTAGCTTGATTTCACACTACTTTTCGAGCTCTACAATTCTGGCGTTTCGGATTTTGATTTCAGAACTCGTGGCTAGTTGGTCTCGTTTCAACTAGTTAGCCGCGAAATGTGGTTTCTTTACGTAAACGGTTTTATGAATATCCGTTGACTCCGAGTTCTGAATTCGGTGATTTTTTGCTTGATTTCACACTACTTTTGGAGCTCTACAATCCTGGGGTTTCGGATTTTGATTTCAGAACTCGTGGCTAGTTGGTCTCGTTTCACCTAGTTAGCCGCGAAATGTGGTTTCTTTACGTAAACGGTTTTATGAATATTCCTTTACTCCGAGTTCTGAATTCGGTGATTTTTAGCTTGATTTCACACTAATTTTCGAGCTCTACGATCCTGGCGTTTCGGATTTTGATTTCAGAACTCGTGGCTAGTTGGCCTCGTTTCACCTAGTTAGCCGCGAAATGTGGTTTCTTTACGTAAACGGTTTTATGAATATCCGTTGACTCCGAGTTCTGAATTCGGTGATTTTTTGCTTGATTTCACACTACTTTTCGAGCTCTACAATCCTGGCGTTTCGGATTTTGATTTCAGAACTCGTGGCTAGTTGGTCTCGTTTCACCTAGTTAGCCGCGAAATGTGGTTTCTTTACGTAAACGGTTTTATGAATATCCGTTTACTCCGAGTTCTGAATTCGGTGATTTTTAGCTTGATTTCACACTAATTTTCGGGCTCTACGATCCTGGCGTTTCGGATTTTGATTTCAGAACTCGTGGCTAGTTGGTCTCGTTTCACCGAGTTATCCGCGAAATGTGGTTTCTTTACGTAAACGGTTTTATAAATATCCGTTGACTCCGAGTTCTGAATTCGGTGATTTTTAGCTTGATTTCACACTACTTTTCGAGCTCTACGATCCTGGCGTTTCGGATTTTGATTTCGGAACTCGTGGCTAGTTGGTCTCGTTTCACCTAGTTAGCCGCGAAATGTGGTTTCTTTACGTAAACGGTTTTATGAATATCCGTTGACTCCGAGTTCTGAATTCGGTGATTTTTAGCTTGATTTCACACTACTTTTCGAGCTCTACATATCTGGCGTTTCGGATTTTGATTTTAGAACTGGTGGCTAGTTGGTCTCGTTTCACCTAGTTAGCCGCGAAATGTGGTTTCTTTACGTAAACGGTTTTATGAATATCCGTTGACTCCGAGTTCTGAATTCGGTGATTTTTAGCTTGATTTCACACTAATTTTCGAGCTCTACGATCCTGGCGTTTCGGATTTTGATTTCAGAACTCGTGGCTAGTTGGTCTCGTTTCACCTAGTTAGCCGCGAAATGTGGTTTCTTTACGTAAACGGTTTTATGAATATCCGTTGACTCCGAGTTCTGAATTCGGTGATTTTTAGCTTGATTTCACACTACTTTTCGAGCTCTACAATCCTGGCGTTTCGGATTTTGATTTCAGAACTCGTGGCTAGTAGGTCTCGTTTCACCTAGTTAGCCGCGAAATGTGGTTTCTTTACGTAAACGGTTTTATGAATATCCGTTGACTCCGAGTTCTGAATTCGGTGATTTTTAGATTGATTTCACACTACTTTTCGAGCTCTACAATCCTGGCGTTTCGGATTTTGATTTCAGAACTCGTGGCTAGTTGGTCTCGTTTCACCTAGTTAGACGCGAAATGTGGTTTCTTTACCTTAACGGTTTTATGAATATCCGTTAACTCCGAGTTCTGAATTCGGTGATTTTTAGCTTGATTTCACACTACTTTTCGAGCTCTACAATCCTGGCGTTTCGGATTTTGATTTCAGAACTCGTGGCTTGTTGGTCTCGTTTCACCTAGTTAGCCGCGAAATGTGGTTTCTTTACGTAAACGGTTTTATGAATATCCGTTGACTCCGAGTTCTGAATTCGGTGATTTTTAGCTTGATTTCACACTACTTTTCGAGCTCTACAATCCTGGCGTTTCGGATTTTGATTTCAGAACTCCTGGCTACTTTGTCTCGTTTCACCTAGTTAGCGCGAAATGTGGTTTCTTTACGTAAACGGTTTTATGAATATCCGTTGACTCCGAGTTCTGAATTCGGTGATTTTTAGCTTGATTTCACACTAATTTTCGAGCTCTACAATCCTGGCATTTCGGATTTTGATTTCAGAAATCGTGGCTAGTAGGTCTCGTTTCACCTAGTTAGCCGCGAAATGTGGTTTCTTTACGTAAATGGTTTTATGAATATCCGTTGACTCCGAGTTCTGAATTCGGTGATTTTTAGCTTGATTTCACACTACTTTTCGAGCTCTACAATCCTGGCGTTTCGGATTTTGATTTCAGAAATCGTGGTTTGTAGGTCTCGTTTCACCTAGTTAGCCGCGAAATGTGGTTTCTTTACGTAAACGGTTTTATGAATATCCGTTGACTCCGAGTTCTGAATTCGGTGATTTTTAGCTTGATTTCACACTACTTTTCGAGCTCTACAATCCTGGACTTTCGGATTTTGATTTCAGAACTCGTGGCTAGTTGGTCTCGTTTCAACTAGTTAGCCGCAAAATGTGGTTTCTTTACGTAAACGGTTTTATGAATATCCGTTGACTCCGAGTTCTGAATTCGGTGATTTTTTGCTTGATTTCACACTACTTTTCGAGCTCTACAATCCTGGCGTTTCGGATTTTGATTTCAGAACTCGTGGCTAGTTGGTCTCGTTTCACCTAGTTAGCCGCGAAATGTGGTTTCTTTACGTAAACGGTTTTATGAATATCCGTTTACTCCGAGTTCTGAATTCGGTGATTTTTAGCTTGATTTCACACTAATTTTTGAGCTCTACGATCCTGGCTTTTCGGATTTTGATTTCAGAACTCGTGGCTAGTTGGTCTCGTTTCACCTAGTTAGCCGCGAAATGTGGTTTCTTTAAGTAAACGGTTTTATGAATATCCGTTGACTCCGAGTTCTGAATTCGGTGATTTTTAGCTTGATTTCACACTACTTTTCGAGCTCTACAATCCTGGCTTTTCGGATTTTGATTTCAGAACTCGTGGCTAGTAGGTCTCGTTTCACCTAGTTAGCCGCGAAATGTGGTTTCTTTACGTAAACGGTTTTATGAATATCCGTTGACTCCGAGTTCTGAATTCGGTGATTTTTAGCTTGATTTCACACTACTTTTTGAGCTCTACAATCCTGGCGTTTCGGATTTTGATTTCAGAACTCGTGGCTAGTAGGTCTCGTTTCACCTAGTTAGCCGCGAAATGTGGTTTCTTTACGTAAACGGTTTTATGAATATCCGTTGACTCCGAGTTCTGAATTCGGTGATTTTTAGCTTGATTTCACACTACTTTTTGAGCTCTACAATCCTGGCGTTTCGGATTTTGATTTCAGAACTCGTGGCTAGTAGGTCTCGTTTCACCTAGTTAGCCGCGAAATGTGGTTTCTTTACGTAAACGGTTTTATGAATATCCGTTGACTCCGAGTTCTGAATTCGGTGATTTTTAGCTTGATTTCACACTACTTTTCGAGCTCTACAATCCTGGCGTTTCGGATTTTGATTTCAGAACTCGTGGCTAGTTGGTCTCGTTTCACCTAGTTAGCCGCGAAATGTGGTTTCTTTACGTAAACGGTTTTATGAATATCCGTTAACTCCGAGTTCTGAATTCGGTGATTTTTAGCTTGATTTCACACTACTTTTCGAGCTCTACAATCCTGGCGTTTCGGATTTTGATTTCAGAACTCGTGGCTTGTTGGTCTCGTTTCACCTAGTTAGCCGCGAAATGTGGTTTCTTTACGTAAACGGTTTTATGAATATCCGTTGACTCCGAGTTCTGAATTCGGTGATTTTTAGCTTGATTTCACACTACTTTTCGAGCTCTACAATCCTGGCGTTTCGGATTTTGATTTCAGAACTCGTGGCTAGTTGGTCTCGTTTCACCTAGTTAGCCGCGAAATGTGGTTTCTTTACGTAAACGGTTTTATGAATATCCGATGACTCCGAGTTCTGAATTCGGTGATTTTTAGCTTGATTTCACACTAATTTTTGAGCTCTACAATCCTGGCGTTTCGGATTTTGATTTCATAAATCGTGGCTAGTAGGTCTCGTTTCACCTAGTTAGCCGCGAAATGTGGTTTCTTTACGTAAACGGTTTTATGAATATCCGTTGACTCCGAGTTCTGAATTCGGTGATTTTTAGCTTGATTTCACACTACTTTTCGAGCTCTACAATCCTGGACTTTCGGATTTTGATTTCAGAAATCGTGGCTTGTAGGTCTCGTTTCACCTAGTTAGTCGCGAAATGTGGTTTCTTTACGTAAACGGTTTTATGAATATCCGTTGACTCCGAGTTCTGAATTCGGTGATTTTTAGCTTGATTTCACACTACTTTTCGAGCTCTACAATCCTGGACTTTCGGATTTTGATTTCAGAACTCGTGGCTAGTTGGTCTCGTTTCAACTAGTTAGCCGCGAAATGTGGTTTCTTTACGTAAACGGTTTTATGAATATCCGTTGACTCCGAGTTCTGAATTCGGTGATTTTTTGCTTGATTTCACACTACTTTTCGAGCTCTACAATCCTGGCGTTTCGGATTTTGATTTCAGAACTCGTGGCTAGTTGGTCTCGTTTCACCTAGTTAGTCGCGAAATGTGGTTTCTTTACGTAAACGGTTTTATGAATATCCGTTGACTCCGAGTTCTGAATTCGGTGATTTTTAGCTTGATTTCACACTACTTTTTGAGCTCTACAATCCTGGCGTTTCGGATTTTGATTTCAGAACTCGTGGCTAGTTGGTCTCGTTTCACCTAGTTACCCGCGAAATGTGGTTTCTTTACGTAAACGGTTTTATGAATATCCGTTTACTCCGAGTTCTGAATTCGGTGATTTTTAGCTTGATTTCACACTAATTTTCGAGCTCTACGATCCTGGCGTTTCGGATTTTGATTTCAGAACTCGTGGCTAGTTGGTCTCCTTTCACCTAGTTAGCCGCGAAATGTGGTTTCTTTACGTAAACGGTTTTATGAATATCCGTTGACTCCGAGTTCTGAATTCGGTGATTTTTAGCTTGATTTCACACTACTTTTCGAGCTCTACAATCCTGGCGTTTCGGATTTTGATTTCAGAACTCGTCGCTAGTAGGTCTCGTTTCACCTAGTTAGCCGCGAAATGTGGTTTCTTTACGTAAACGGTTTTATGAATATCCGTTGACTCCGAGTTCTGAATTCGGTGATTTTTAGCTTGATTTCACACTACTTTTCGAGCTCTACAATCCTGGACTTTCGGATTTTGATTTCAGAACTCGTGGCTAGTTGGTCTCGTTTCAACTAGTTAGCCGCAAAATGTGCTTTCTTTACGTAAACGGTTTTATGAATATCCGTTGACTCCGAGTTCTGAATTCGGTGATTTTTTGCTTGATTTCACACTACTTTTTCGAGCTCTACAATCCTGGCGTTTCGGATTTTGATTTCAGAACTCGTGGCTAGTTGGTCTCGTTTCACCTAGTTAGCCGCGAAATGTGGTTTCTTTACGTAAACGGTTTTATGAATATCCGTTTACTCCGAGTTCTGAATTCGGTGATTTTTAGCTTGATTTCACACTAATTTTCGAGCTCTACGATCCTGGCGTTTCGGATTTTGATTTCAGAACTCGTGGCTAGTTGGTCTCCTTTCACCTAGTTAGCCGCGAAATGTGGTTTCTTTACGTAAATGGTTTTATGAATATCCGTTGACTCCGAGTTCTGAATTCGGTGATTTTTAGCTTGATTTCACACTACTTTTCGAGCTCTACAATCCTGGCATTTCGGATTTTGATTTCAGAACTCGTGGCTAGTAGGTCTCGTTTCACCTAGTTAGCCGCGAAATGTGGTTTCTTTACGTAAACGGTTTTATGAATATCCGTTGACTCCGAGTTCTGAATTCGGTGATTTTTAGCTTGATTTCACACTACTTTTCGAGCTCTACAATCCTGGACTTTCGGATTTTGATTTCAGAACTCGTGGCCAGTTGGTCTCGTTTCAACTAGTTAGCCGCGAAATGTGGTTTCTTTACGTAAACGGTTTTATGAATATCCGTTGACTCCGAGTTCTGAATTCGGTGATTTTTTGCTTGATTTCACACTACTTTTCGAGCTCTACAATCCTGGCGTTTCGGATTTTGATTTCAGAACTCGTGGCTAGTTGGTCTCGTTTCACCTAGTTAGCCGCGAAATGTGGTTTCTTTACGTAAACGGTTTTATGAATATCCGTTGACTCCGAGTTCTGAATTCGGTGATTTTTAGCTTGATTTGACGCTACTTTTCGAGCTCTACAATCCTGGCGTTTCGGATTTTGATTTCAGAACTCGTGGCTAGTTGGTCTCGTTTCACCTAGTTAGCCGCGAAATGTGGTTTCTTTACGTAAACGGTTTTATGAATATCCGTTGACTCCGAGTTCTGAATTCGGTGATTTTTAGCTTGATTTGACGCTACTTTTCGAGCTCTACAATCCTGGAGTTTCGGATTTTGATTTCAGAAATCGTGGCTTGTAGGTCTCGTTTCACCTAGTTAGCCGCGAAATGTGGTTTCTTTACGTAAACGGTTTTATGAATATCCGTTTACTCCGAGTTCTGAATTCGGTGATTTTTAGCTTGATTTCACACTAATTTTTGAGCTCTACGATCCTGGCTTTTCGGATTTTGATTTCAGAACTCGTGGCTAGTTGGTCTCGTTTCATCTAGTTAGCCGCGAAATGTGGTTTCTTTAAGTAAACGGTTTTATGAATATCCGTTGACTCCGAGTTCTGAATTCGGTGATTTTTAGCTTGATTTCACACTACTTTTCGAGCTCTACAATCCTGGCTTTTCGGATTTTGATTTCAGAACTCGTGGCTAGTAGGTCTCGTTTCACCTAGTTAGCCGCGAAATGTGGTTTCTTTACGTAAACGGTTTTATGAATATCCGTTGACTCCGAGTTCTGAATTCGGTGATTTTTAGCTTGATTTCACACTACTTTTTGAGCTCTACAATCCTGGCGTTTCGGATTTTGATTTCAGAACTCGTGGCTAGTAGGTCTCGTTTCACCTAGTTAGCCGCGAAATGTGGTTTCTTTACGTAAACGGTTTTATGAATATCCGTTGACTCCGAGTTCTGAATTCGGTGATTTTTAGCTTGATTTCACACTACTTTTCGAGCTCTACAATCCTGGCGTTTCGGATTTTGATTTCAGAACTCGTGGCTAGTTGGTCTCGTTTCACCTAGTTAGCCGCGAAATGTGGTTTCTTTACGTAAACGGTTTTATGAATATCCGTTAACTCCGAGTTCTGAATTCGGTGATTTTTAGCTTGATTTCACACTACTTTTCGAGCTCTACAATCCTGGCGTTTCGGATTTTGATTTCAGAACTCGTGGCTTGTTGGTCTCGTTTCACCTAGTTAGCCGCGAAATGTGGTTTCTTTACGTAAACGGTTTTATGAATATCCGTTGACTCCGAGTTCTGAATTCGGTGATTTTTAGCTTGATTTCACACTACTTTTCGAGCTCTACAATCCTGGCGTTTCGGATTTTGATTTCAGAACTCGTGGCTAGTTGGTCTCGTTTCACCTAGTTAGCCGCGAAATGTGGTTTCTTTACGTAAACGGTTTTATGAATATCCGATGACTCCGAGTTCTGAATTCGGTGATTTTTAGCTTGATTTCACACTAATTTTCGAGCTCTACAATCCTGGCGTTTCGGATTTTGATTTCAGAAATCGTGGCTAGTAGGTCTCGTTTCACCTAGTTAGCCGCGAAATGTGGTTTCTTTACGTAAACGGTTTTATGAATATCCGTTGACTCCGAGTTCTGAATTCGGTGATTTTTAGCTTGATTTCACACTACTTTTCGAGCTCTACAATCCTGGCATTTCGGATTTTGATTTCAGAAATCGTGGCTTGTAGGTCTCGTTTCACCTAGTTAGTCGCGAAATGTGGTTTCTTTACGTAAACGGTTTTATGAATATCCGTTGACTCCGAGTTCTGAATTCGGTGATTTTTAGCTTGATTTCACACTACTTTTCGAGCTCTACAATCCTGGACTTTCGGATTTTGATTTCAGAACTCGTGGCTAGTTGGTCTCGTTTCAACTAGTTAGCCGCGAAATGTGGTTTCTTTACGTAAACGGTTTTATGAATATCCGTTGACTCCGAGTTCTGAATTCGGTGATTTTTTGCTTGATTTCACACTACTTTTCGAGCTCTACAATCCTGGCGTTTCGGATTTTGATTTCAGAACTCGTGGCTAGTTGGTCTCGTTTCACCTAGTTAGTCGCGAAATGTTGTTTCTTTACGTAAACGGTTTTATGAATATCCGTTGACTCCGAGTTCTGAATTCGGTGATTTTTAGCTTGATTTCACACTACTTTTTGAGCTCTACAATCCTGGCGTTTCGGATTTTGATTTCAGAACTCGTGGCTAGTTGGTCTCGTTTCACCTAGTTACCCGCGAAATGTGGTTTCTTTACGTAAACGGTTTTATGAATATCCGTTTACTCCGAGTTCTGAATTCGGTGATTTTTAGCTTGATTTCACACTAATTTTCGAGCTCTACGATCCTGGCGTTTCGGATTTTGATTTCAGAACTCGTGGCTAGTTGGTCTCCTTTCACCTAGTTAGCCGCGAAATGTGGTTTCTTTACGTAAACGGTTTTATGAATATCCGTTGACTCCGAGTTCTGAATTCGGTGATTTTTAGCTTGATTTCACACTACTTTTCGAGCTCTACAATCCTGGCGTTTCGGATTTTGATTTCAGAACTCGTCGCTAGTAGGTCTCGTTTCACCTAGTTAGCCGCGAAATGTGGTTTCTTTACGTAAACGGTTTTATGAATATCCGTTGACTCCGAGTTCTGAATTCGGTGATTTTTAGCTTGATTTCACACTACTTTTCGAGCTCTACAATCCTGGACTTTCGGATTTTGATTTCAGAACTCGTGGCTAGTTGGTCTCGTTTCAACTAGTTAGCCGCAAAATGTGCTTTCTTTACGTAAACGGTTTTATGAATATCCGTTGACTCCGAGTTCTGAATTCGGTGATTTTTTGCTTGATTTCACACTACTTTTTCGAGCTCTACAATCCTGGCGTTTCGGATTTTGATTTCAGAACTCGTGGCTAGTTGGTCTCGTTTCACCTAGTTAGCCGCGAAATGTGGTTTCTTTACGTAAACGGTTTTATGAATATCCGTTTACTCCGAGTTCTGAATTCGGTGATTTTTAGCTTGATTTCACACTAATTTTCGAGCTCTACGATCCTGGCGTTTCGGATTTTGATTTCAGAACTCGTGGCTAGTTGGTCTCCTTTCACCTAGTTAGCCGCGAAATGTGGTTTCTTTACGTAAATGGTTTTATGAATATCCGTTGACTCCGAGTTCTGAATTCGGTGATTTTTAGCTTGATTTCACACTACTTTTCGAGCTCTACAATCCTGGCATTTCGGATTTTGATTTCAGAACTCGTGGCTAGTAGGTCTCGTTTCACCTAGTTAGCCGCGAAATGTGGTTTCTTTACGTAAACGGTTTTATGAATATCCGTTGACTCCGAGTTCTGAATTCGGTGATTTTTAGCTTGATTTCACACTACTTTTCGAGCTCTACAATCCTGGACTTTCGGATTTTGATTTCAGAACTCGTGGCCAGTTGGTCTCGTTTCAACTAGTTAGCCGCGAAATGTGGTTTCTTTACGTAAACGGTTTTATGAATATCCGTTGACTCCGAGTTCTGAATTCGGTGATTTTTTGCTTGATTTCACACTACTTTTCGAGCTCTACAATCCTGGCGTTTCGGATTTTGATTTCAGAACTCGTGGCTAGTTGGTCTCGTTTCACCTAGTTAGCCGCGAAATGTGGTTTCTTTACGTAAACGGTTTTATGAATATCCGTTGACTCCGAGTTCTGAATTCGGTGATTTTTAGCTTGATTTGACGCTACTTTTCGAGCTCTACAATCCTGGAGTTTCGGATTTTGATTTCAAAAATCGTGGCTTGTAGGTCTCGTTTCACCTAGTTAGCCGCGAAATGTGGTTTCTTTACGTAAACGGTTTTATGAATATCCGTTGACTCCGAGTTCTGAATTCGGTGATTTTTAGCTTGATTTCACACTACTTTTCGAGCTCTACGATCCTGGTGTTTCAGATTTTGATTTCAGAACCCGTGGCTAGTTGGTCTCGTTTCACCTAGTTAGCCGCGAAATGTGGTTTCTTTACGTAAACGGTTTTATGAATATCCGTTTACTCCGAGTTCTGAATTCGGTGATTTTTAGCTTGATTTCACACTAATTTTCGAGCTCTACGATCCTGGCGTTTTGGATTTTGATTTCAGAACTCGTGGCTAGTTGGTCTCGTTTCACCTAGTTAGCCGCGAAATGTGGTTTCTTTACGTAAACGGTTTTATGAATATCCGTTGACTCCGAGTTCTGAATTCGGTGATTTTTAGCTTGATTTCACACTACTTTTCGAGCTCTACAATCCTGGCGTTTCGGATTTTGATTTCAGAACTCGTGGCTAGTTGGTCTCGTTTCACCTAGTTAGCCGCGAAATGTGGTTTCTTTACGTAAACGGTTTTATGAATATCCGTTTACTCCGAGTTCTGAATTCGGTGATTTTTAGCTTGATTTCACACTAATTTTCGAGCTCTACGATCCTGGCGTTTCGGATTTTGATTTCAGAACTCGTGGCTAGTTGGTCTCCTTTCACCTAGTTAGCCGCGAAATGTGGTTTCTTTACGTAAACGGTTTTATGAATATCCGTTGACTCCGAGTTCTGAATTCGGTGATTTTTAGCTTGATTTCACACTACATTTCGAGCTCTACAATCCTGGCGTTTCGGATTTTGATTTCAGAAATCGTGGCTAGTAGGTCTCGTTTCACCTAGTTAGCCGCGAAATGTGGTTTCTTTACGTAAACGGTTTTATGAATATCCGTTGACTCCGAGTTCTGAATTCGGTGATTTTTAGCTTGATTTCACACTACTTTTCGAGCTCTACAATCCTGGACTTTCGGATTTTGATTTCAGAACTCGTGGCTAGTTGGTCTCGTTTCAACTAGTTAGCCGCGAAATGTGGTTTCTTTACGTAAACGGTTTTATGAATATCCGTTGACTCCGAGTTCTGAATTCGGTGATTTTTTGCTTGATTTCACACTACTTTTCGAGCTCTACAATCCTGGCGTTTCGGATTTTGATTTCAGAACTCGTGGCTAGTTGGTCTCGTTTCACCTAGTTAGCCGCGAAATGTGGTTTCTTTACGTAAACGGTTTTATGAATATCCGTTTACTCCGAGTTCTGAATTCGGTGATTTTTAGCTTGATTTCACACTAATTTTGGAGCTCTACGATCCTGGCGTTTCGGATTTTGATTTCAGAACTCGTGGCTAGTTGGTCTCCTTTCACCTAGTTAGCCGCGAAATGTGGTTTCTTTACGTAAACGGTTTTATGAATATCCGTTGACTCCGAGTTCTGAATTCGGTGATTTTTAGCTTGATTTCACACTACTTTTCGAGCTCTACAATCCTGGCGTTTCGGATTTTGATTTCAGAACTCGTGGCTAGTAGGTCTCGTTTCACCTAGTTAGCCGCGAAATGTGGTTTCTTTACGTAAACGGTTTTATGAATATCCGTTGACTCCGAGTTCTGAATTCGGTGATTTTTAGCTTGATTTCACACTACTTTTCGAGCTCTACAATCCTGGACTTTCGGATTTTGATTTCAGAACTCGTGGCTAGTTGGTCTCGTTTCAACTAGTTAGCCGCGAAATGTGGTTTCTTTACGTAAACGGTTTTATGAATATCCGTTGACTCCGAGTTCTGAATTCGGTGATTTTTTGCTTGATTTCACATTACTTTTCGAGCTCTACAATCCTGGCGTTTCGGATTTTGATTTCAGAACTCGTGGCTAGTTGGTCTCGTTTCACCTAGTTAGCCGGGAAATGTGGTTTCTTTACGTAAACGGTTTTATGAATATCCGTTTACTCCGAGTTCTGAATTCGGTGATTTTTAGCTTGATTTCACACTAATTTTCGAGCTCTACGATCCTGGCGTTTCGGATTTTGATTTCAGAACTCGTGGCTAGTTGGTCTCCTTTCACCTAGTTAGCCGCGAAATGTGGTTTCTTTACGTAAACGGTTTTATGAATATCCGTTGACTCCGAGTTCTGAATTCGGTGATTTTTAGCTTGATTTCACACTACTTTTCGAGCTCTACAATCCTGGCGTTTCGGATTTTGATTTCAGAACTCGTGGCTAGTAGGTCTCGTTTCACCTAGTTAGCCGCGAAATGTGGTTTCTTTACGTAAACGGTTTTATGAATATCCGTTGACTCCGAGTTCTGAATTCGGTGATTTTTAGCTTGATTTCACACTACTTTTCGAGCTCTACAATCCTGGACTTTCGGATTTTGATTTCAGAACTCGTGGCTAGTTGGTCTCGTTTCAACTAGTTAGCCGCGAAATGTGGTTTCTTTACGTAAACGGTTTTATGAATATCCGTTGACTCCGAGTACTGAATTCGGTGATTTTTTGCTTGATTTCACACTACTTTTCGAGCTCTACAATCCTGGCGTTTCGGATTTTGATTTCAGAACTCGTGGCTAGTTGGTCTCGTTTCACCTAGTTACCCGCGAAATGTGGTTTCTTTACGTAAACGGTTTTATGAATATCCGTTTACTCCGAGTTCTGAATTCGGTGATTTTTAGCTTGATTTCACACTAATTTTCGAGCTCTACGATCCTGGCGTTTCGGATTTTGATTTCAGAACTCGTGGCTAGTTGGTCTCCTTTCACCTAGTTAGCCGCGAAATGTGGTTTCTTTACGTAAACGGTTTTATGAATATCCGTTGACTCCGAGTTCTGAATTCGGTGATTTTTAGCTTGATTTCACACTACTTTTCGAGCTCTACAATCCTGGCGTTTCGGATTTTGATTTCAGAACTCGTCGCTAGTAGGTCTCGTTTCACCTAGTTAGCCGCGAAATGTGGTTTCTTTACGTAAACGGTTTTATGAATATCCGTTGACTCCGAGTTCTGAATTCGGTGATTTTTAGCTTGATTTCACACTACTTTTCGAGCTCTACAATCCTGGACTTTCGGATTTTGATTTCAGAACTCGTGGCTAGTTGGTCTCGTTTCAACTAGTTAGCCGCAAAATGTGGTTTCTTTACGTAAACGGTTTTATGAATATCCGTTGACTCCGAGTTCTGAATTCGGTGATTTTTTGCTTGATTTCACAATACTTTTCGACCTCTACAATCCTGGCGTTTCGGATTTTGATTTCAGAACTCGTGGCTAGTTGGTCTCGTTTCACCTAGTTAGCCGCGAAATGTGGTTTCTTTACGTAAACGGTTTTATGAATATCCGTTTACTCCGAGTTCTGAATTCGGTGATTTTTAGCTTGATTTCACACTAATTTTCGAGCTCTACGATCCTGGCGTTTCGGATTTTGATTTCAGAACTCGTGGCTAGTTGGTCTCCTTTCACCTAGTTAGCCGCGAAATGTGGTTTCTTTACGTAAATGGTTTTATGAATATCCGTTGACTCCGAGTTCTGAATTCGGTGATTTTTAGCTTGATTTCACACTACTTTTCGAGCTCTACAATCCTGGCGTTTCGGATTTTGATTTCAGAACTCGTGGCTAGTAGGTCTCGTTTCACCTAGTTAGCCGCTAAATGTGGTTTCTTTACGTAAACGGTTTTATGAATATCCGTTGACTCCGAGTTCTGAATTCGGTGATTTTTAGCTTGATTTCACACTACTTTTCGAGCTCTACAATCCTGGACTTTCGGATTTTGATTTCAGAACTCGTGGCTAGTTGGTCTCGTTTCAACTAGTTAGCCGCGAAATGTGGTTTCTTTACGTAAACGGTTTTATGAATATCCGTTGACTCCGAGTTCTGAATTCGGTGATTTTTTGCTTGATTTCACACTACTTTTCGAGCTCTACAATCCTGGTGTTTCGGATTTTGATTTCAGAACTCGTGGCTAGTTGGTCTCGTTTCACCTAGTTAGCCGCGAAATGTGGTTTCTTTACGTAAACGGTTTTATGAATATCCGTTGACTCCGAGTTCTGAATTCGGTGATTTTTAGCTTGATTTCACGCTACTTTTCGAGCTCTACAATCCTGGAGTTTCGGATTTTGATTTCAGAAATCGTGGCTTTTAGGTCTCGTTTCACCTAGTTAGCCGCGAAATGTGGTTTCTTTACGTAAACGGTTTTATGAATATCCATTGACTCCGAGTTCTGAATTCGGTGATTTTTAGCTTGATTTCACACTAATTTTCGAGCTCTACGATCCTGGCATTTCGGATTTTGATTTCAGAACTCGTGGCTAGTTGGTCTCGTTTCACCTAGTTAGCCGCGAAATGTGGTTTCTTTACGTAAACGGTTTTATGAATATACGTTGACTCCGAGTTTCGAATTCGGTGATTTTTAGCTTGATTTCACACTACTTTTCGAGCTCTACAATCCTGGACTTTCGGATTTTGATTTCAGAACTCGTGGCTAGTTGGTCTCGTTTCACCTAGTTAGCCGCGAAATGTGGTTTCTTTACGTAAACGGTTTTATGAATATCCGTTGACTCCGAGTTCTGAATTCGGTGATTTTTAGCTTGATTTCACACTACTTTTCGAGCTCTACAATCCTGGCATTTCAGATTTTGATTTCAGAACCCGTGGCTAGTTGGTCTCGTTTCACCTAGTTAGCCGCGAAATGTGGTTTCTTTACGTAAACGGTTTTATGAATATCCGTTGACTCCGAGTTCTGAATTCGGTGATTTTTAGCTTGATTTCACACTACTTTTCGAGCTCTACAATCCTGGACTTTCGGATTTTGATTTCAGAACTCGTGGCTAGTTGGTCTCGTTTCAACTAGTTAGCCGCGAAATGTGGTTTCTTTACGTAAACGGTTTTATTAATATCCGTTGACTCCGAGTTCTGAATTCGGTGATTTTTTGCTTGATTTCACACTACTTTTCGAGCTCTACAATCCTGGCGTTTCGGATTTTGATTTCAGAACTCGTGGCTAGTTGGTCTCGTTTCACCTAGTTACCCGCGAAATGTGGTTTCTTTACGTAAACGGTTTTATGAATATCCGTTTACTCCGAGTTCTGAATTCGGTGATTTTTAGCTTGATTTCACAATAATTTTCGAGCTCTACAATCCTGGCGTTTCGGATTTTGATTTCAGAACTCGTGGCTAGTTGGTCTCCTTTCACCTAGTTAGCCGCGAAATGGGGTTTCTTTACGTAAACGGTTTTATGAATATCCGTTGACTCCGAGTTCTGAATTCGGTGATTTTTAGCTTGATTTCACACTACTTTTCGAGCTCTACAATCCTGGCGTTTCGGATTTTGATTTCAGAACTCGTCGCTAGTAGGTCTCGTTTCACCTAGTTAGCCGCGAAATGTGGTTTCTTTACGTAAACGGTTTTATGAATATCCGTTGACTCCGAGTTCTGAATTCGGTGATTTTTAGCTTGATTTCACACTACTTTTCGAGCTCTACAATCCTGGACTTTCGGATTTTGATTTCAGAACTCGTGGCTAGTTGGTCTCGTTTCAACTAGTTAGCCGCAAAATGTGGTTTCTTTACGTAAACGGTTTTATGAATATCCGTTGACTCCGAGTTCTGAATTCGGTGATTTTTTGCTTGATTTCACACTACTTTTCGAGCTCTACAATCCTGGCATTTCGGATTTTGATTTCAGAACTCGTGGCTAGTTGGTCTCGTTTCACCTAGTTAGCCGCGAAATGTGGTTTCTTTACGTAAACGGTTTTATGAATATCCGTTTACTCCGAGTTCTGAATTCGGTGATTTTTAGCTTGATTTCACACTAATTTTCGAGCTCTACGATCCTGGCGTTTCGGATTTTGATTTCAGAACTCGTGGCTAGTTGGTCTCCTTTCACCTAGTTAGCCGCGAAATGTGGTTTCTTTACGTAAACGGTTTTATGAATATCCGTTGACTCCGAGTTCTGAATTCGGTGATTTTTAGCTTGATTTCACACTACTTTTCGAGCTCTACAATCCTGGCGTTTCGGATTTTGATTTCAGAACTCGTGGCTAGTAGGTCTCGTTTCACCTAGTTAGCCGCGAAATGTGGTTTCTTTACGTAAACGGTTTTATGAATATCCGTTGACTCCGAGTTCTGAATTCGGTGATTTTTAGCTTGATTTCACACTACTTTTCGAGCTCTACAATCCTGGACTTTCGGATTTTGATTTCAGAACTCGTGGCTAGTTGGTCTCGTTTCAACTAGTTAGCCGCGAAATGTGGTTTCTTTACGTAAACGGTTTTATGAATATCCGTTGACTCCGAGTTCTGAATTCGGTGATTTTTTGCTTGATTTCACACTACTTTTCGAGCTCTACATTCCTGGCGTTTCGGATTTTGATTTCAGAACTCGTGCCTAGTTGGTCTCGTTTCACCTAGTTAGCCGCGAAATGTGGTTTCTTTACGTAAACGGTTTTATGAATATCCGTTGACTCCGAGTTCTGAATTCGGTGATTTTTAGCTTGATTTCACGCTACTTTTCGAGCTCTACAATCCTGGAGTTTCGGATTTTGATTTCAGAAATCGTGGCTTGTAGGTCTCGTTTCACCTAGTTAGCCGCGAAATGTGGTTTCTTTACGTAAACGGTTTTATGAATATCCGTTGACTCCGAGTTCTGAATTCGGTGATTTTTAGCTTGATTTCACACTAATTTTCGAGCTCTACGATCCTGGCATTTCGGATTTTGATTTCAGAACTCGTGGCTAGTTGGTCTCGTTTCACCTAGTTAGCCGCGAAATGTGGTTTCTTTACGTAAACGGTTTTATGAATATACATTGACTCCGAGTTCCGAATTCGGTGATTTTTAGCTTGATTTCACACTACTTTTCGAGCTCTACAATCCTGGAGTTTCGGATTTTGATTTCAGAACTCGTGGCTAGTTGGTCTCGTTTCACCTAGTTAGCCGCGAAATGTGGTTTCTTTACGTAAACGGTTTTATGAATATCCGTTGACTCCGAGTTCTGAATTCGGTGATTTTTAGCTTGATTTCACACTACTTTTCGAGCTCTACAATCCTGGAATTTCAGATTTTGATTTCAGAACCCGTGGCTAGTTGGTCTCGTTTCACCTAGTTAGCCGCGAAATGTGGTTTCTTTACGTAAACGGTTTTATGAATATCCGTTGACTCCGAGTTCTGAATTCGGTGATTTTTAGCTTGATTTCACACTACTTTTCGAGCTCTACAATCCTGGACTTTCGGATTTTGATTTCAGAACTCGTGGCTAGTTGGTCTCGTTTCAACTAGTTAGCCGCGAAATGTGGTTTCTTTACGTAAACGGTTTTATGAATATCCGTTGACTCCGAGTTCTGAATTCGGTGATTTTTTGCTTGATTTCACACTACTTTTCGAGCTCTACAATCCTGGCATTTCGGATTTTGATTTCAGAACTCGTGGCTAGTTGGTCTCGTTTCACCTAGTTACCCGCGAAATGTGGTTTCTTTACGTAAACGGTTTTATGAATATCCGTTTACTCCGAGTTCTGAATTCGGTGATTTTTAGCTTGATTTCACACTAATTTTCGAGCTCTACGATCCTGGCGTTTCGGATTTTGATTTCAGAACTCGTGGCTAGTTGGTCTCCTTTCACCTAGTTAGCCGCGAAATGTGGTTTCTTTACGTAAACGGTTTTATGAATATCCGTTGACTCCGAGTTCTGAATTCGGTGATTTTTAGCTTGATTTCACACTACTTTTCGAGCTCTACAATCCTGGCGTTTCGGATTTTGATTTCAGAACTCGTCGCTAGTAGGTCTCGTTTCACCTAGTTAGCCGCGAAATGTGGTTTCTTTACGTAAACGGTTTTATGAATATCCGTTGACTCCGAGTTCTGAATTCGGTGATTTTTAGCTTGATTTCACACTACTTTTCGAGCTCTACAATCCTGGACTTTCGGATTTTGATTTCAGAACTCGTGGCTAGTTGGTCTCGTTTCAACTAGTTAGCCGCAAAATGTGGTTTCTTTACGTAAACGGTTTTATGAATATCCGTTGACTCCGAGTTCTGAATTCGGTGATTTTTTGCTTGATTTCACACTACTTTTCGAGCTCTACAATCCTGGCGTTTCGGATTTTGATTTCAGAACTCGTGGCTAGTTGGTCTCGTTTCACCTAGTTAGCCGCGAAATGTGGTTTCTTTACGTAAACGGTTTTATGAATATCCGTTTACTCCGAGTTCTGAATTCGGTGATTTTTAGCTTGATTTCACACTAATTTTCGAGCTCTACGATCCTGGCGTTTCGGATTTTGATTTCAGAACTCGTGGCTAGTTGGTCTCCTTTCACCTAGTTAGCCGCGAAATGTGGTTTCTTTACGTAAATGGTTTTATGAATATCCGTTGACTCCGAGTTCTGAATTCGGTGATTTTTATCTTGATTTCACACTACTTTTCGAGCTCTACAATCCTGGCGTTTCGGATTTTGATTTCAGAACTCGTGGCTAGTAGGTCTCGTTTCACCTAGTTAGCCGCGAAATGTGGTTTCTTTACGTAAACGGTTTTATGAATATCCGTTGACTCCGAGTTCTGAATTCGGTGATTTTTAGCTTGATTTCACACTACTTTTCGAGCTCTACAATCCTGGACTTTCGGATTTTGATTTCAGAACTCGTGGCTAGTTGGTCTCGTTTCAACTAGTTAGCCGCGAAATGTGGTTTCTTTACGTAAACGGTTTTATGAATATCCGTTGACTCCGAGTTCTGAATTCGGTGATTTTTTGCTTGATTTCACACTACTATTCGAGCTCTACAATCCTGGCGTTTCGGATTTTGATTTCAGAACTCGTGGCTAGTTGGTCTCGTTTCACCTAGTTAGCCGCGAAATGTGGTTTCTTTACGTAAACGGTTTTATGAATATCCGTTGACTCCGAGTTCTGAATTCGGTGATTTTTAGCTTGATTTCACGCTACTTTTCGAGCTCTACAATCCTGGAGTTTCGGATTTTGATTTCAGAAATCGTGGCTTGTAGGTCTCGTTTCACCTAGTTAGCCGCGAAATGTGGTTTCTTTACGTAAACGGTTTTATGAATATCCGTTGACTCCGAGTTCTGAATTCGGTGATTTTTAGCTTGATTTCACACTAATTTTCGAGCTCTACGATCCTGGCATTTCGGATTTTGATTTCAGAACTCGTGGCTAGTTGGTCTCGTTTCACCTAGTTAGCCGCGAAATGTGGTTTCTTTACATAAACGGTTTTATGAATATACGTTGACTCCGAGTTCCGAATTCGGTGATTTTTAGCTTGATTTCACACTACTTTTCGAGCTCTACAATCCTGGTGTTTCGGATTTTGATTTCAGAACTCGTGGCTAGTTGGTCTCGTTTCACCTAGTTAGCCGCGAAATGTGGTTTCTTTACGTAAACGGTTTTATGAATATCCGTTGACTCCGAGTTCTGAATTCGGTGATTTTTAGCTTGATTTCACACTACTTTTCGAGCTCTACAATCCTGGCATTTCAGATTTTGATTTCAGAACCCGTGGCTAGTTGGTCTCGTTTCACCTAGTTAGCCGCGAAATGTGGTTTCTTTACGTAAACGGTTTTATGAATATCCGTTGACTCCGAGTTCTGAATTCGGTGATTTTTAGCTTGATTTCACACTACTTTTCGAGCTCTACAATCCTGGTGTTTCAGATTTTGATTTCAGAACCCGTGGCTAGTTGGTCTCGTTTCACCTAGTTAGCCGCGAAATGTGGTTTCTTTACGTAAACGGTTTTATGAATATCCGTTTACTCCGAGTTCTGAATTCGGTGATTTTTAGCTTGATTTCACACTAATTTTCGAGCTCTACGATCCTGGCATTTTGGATTTTGATTTCAGAACTCGTGGCTAGTTGGTCTCGTTTCACCTAGTTAGCCGCGAAATGTGGTTTCTTTACGTAAACGGTTTTATGAATATCCGTTGACTCCGAGTTCTGAATTCGGTGATTTTTAGCTTGATTTCAAACTACTTTTCGAGCTCTACAATCCTGGCATTTCGGATTTTGATTTCAGAACTCGTGGCTAGTAGGTCTCGTTTCATCTAGTTAGCCGCGAAATGTGGTTTCTTTACGTAAACGGTTTTATGAATATCCGTTGACTCCGAGTTCTGAATTCGGTGATTTTTAGCTTGATTTCACACTACTTTTCGAGCTCTACAATCCTGGACTTTCGGATTTTGATTTCAGAACTCGTGGCTAGTTGGTCTCGTTTCAACTAGTTAACCGCGAAATGTGGTTTCTTTACGTAAACGGTTTTATGAATATCCGTTGACTCCGAGTTCTGAATTCGGTGATTTTTTGCTTGATTTCACACTACTTTTCGAGCTCTACAATCCTGGCATTTCGGATTTTGATTTCAGAACTCGTGGCTAGTTGGTCTCGTTTCACCTAGTTACCCGCGAAATGTGGTTTCTTTACGTAAACGGTTTTATGAATATCCGTTTACTCCGAGTTCTGAATTCGGTGATTTTTAGCTTGATTTCACACTAATTTTCGAGCTCTACGATCCTGGCGTTTCGGATTTTGATTTCAGAACTCGTCGCTAGTAGGTCTCGTTTCACCTAGTTAGCCGCGAAATGTGGTTTCTTTACGTAAACGGTTTTATGAATATCCGTTGACTCCGAGTTCTGAATTCGGTGATTTTTAGCTTGATTTCACACTACTTTTCGAGCTCTACAATCCTGGACTTTCGGATTTTGATTTCAGAACTCGTGGCTAGTTGGTCTCGTTTCAACTAGTTAGCCGCAAAATGTGGTTTCTTTACGTAAACGGTTTTATGAATATCCGTTGACTCCGAGTTCTGAATTCGGTGATTTTTTGCTTGATTTCACACTACTTTTCGAGCTCTACAATCCTGGCGTTTCGGATTTTGATTTCAGAACTCGTGGCTAGTTGGTCTCGTTTCACCTAGTTAGCCGCGAAATGTGGTTTCTTTACGTAAACGGTTTTATGAATATCCGTTTACTCCGAGTTCTGAATTCGGTGATTTTTAGCTTGATTTCACACTAATTTTCGAGCTCTACGATCCTGGCGTTTCGGATTTTGATTTCAGAACTCGTGGCTAGTTGGTCTCCTTTCACCTAGTTAGCCGCGAAATGTGGTTTCTTTACGTAAATGGTTTTATGAATATCCGTTGACTCCGAGTTCTGAATTCGGTGATTTTTATCTTGATTTCACACTACTTTTCGAGCTCTACAATCCTGGCGTTTCGGATTTTGATTTCAGAACTCGTGGCTAGTAGGTCTCGTTTCACCTAGTTAGCCGCGAAATGTGGTTTCTTTACGTAAACGGTTTTATGAATATCCGTTGACTCCGAGTTCTGAATTCGGTGATTTTTAGCTTGATTTCACACTACTTTTCGAGCTCTACAATCCTGGACTTTCGGATTTTGATTTCAGAACTCGTGGCTAGTTGGTCTCGTTTCAACTAGTTAGCCGCGAAATGTGGTTTCTTTACGTAAACGGTTTTATGAATATCCGTTGACTCCGAGTTCTGAATTCGGTGATTTTTTGCTTGATTTCACACTACTTTTCGAGCTCTACAATCCTGGCGTTTCGGATTTTGATTTCAGAACTCGTGGCTAGTTGGTCTCGTTTCACCTAGTTAGCCGCGAAATGTGGTTTCTTTACGTAAACGGTTTTATGAATATCCGTTGACTCCGAGTTCTGAATTCGGTGATTTTTAGCTTGATTTCACGCTACTTTTCGAGCTCTACAATCCTGGAGTTTCGGATTTTGATTTCAGAAATCGTGGCTTGTAGGTCTCGTTTCACCTAGTTAGCCGCGAAATGTGGTTTCTTTACGTAAACGGTTTTATGAATATCCGTTGACTCCGAGTTCTGAATTCGGTGATTTTTAGCTTGATTTCACACTAATTTTCGAGCTCTACGATCCTGGCATTTCGGATTTTGATTTCAGAACTCGTGGCTAGTTGGTCTCGTTTCACCTAGTTAGCCGCGAAATGTGGTTTCTTTACGTAAACGGTTTTATGAATATACGTTGACTCCGAGTTCCGAATTCGGTGATTTTTAGCTTGATTTCACACTACTTTTCGAGCTCTACAATCCTGGTGTTTCGGATTTTGATTTCAGAACTCGTGGCTAGTTGGTCTCGTTTCACCTAGTTAGCCGCGAAATGTGGTTTCTTTACGTAAACGGTTTTATGAATATCCGTTGACTCCGAGTTCTGAATTCGGTGATTTTTAGCTTGATTTCACACTACTTTTCGAGCTCTACAATCCTGGCATTTCAGATTTTGATTTCAGAACCCGTGGCTAGTTGGTCTCGTTTCACCTAGTTAGCCGCGAAATGTGGTTTCTTTACGTAAACGGTTTTATGAATATCCGTTGACTCCGAGTTCTGAATTCGGTGATTTTTAGCTTGATTTCACACTACTTTTCGAGCTCTACAATCCTGGTGTTTCAGATTTTGATTTCAGAACCCGTGGCTAGTTGGTCTCGTTTCACCTAGTTAGCCGCGAAATGTGGTTTCTTTACGTAAACGGTTTTATGAATATCCGTTTACTCCGAGTTCTGAATTCGGTGATTTTTAGCTTGATTTCACACTAATTTTCGAGCTCTACGATCCTGGCATTTTGGATTTTGATTTCAGAACTCGTGGCTAGTTGGTCTCGTTTCACCTAGTTAGCCGCGAAATGTGGTTTCTTTACGTAAACGGTTTTATGAATATCCGTTGACTCCGAGTTCTGAATTCGGTGATTTTTAGCTTGATTTCAAACTACTTTTCGAGCTCTACAATCCTGGCATTTCGGATTTTGATTTCAGAACTCGTGGCTAGTAGGTCTCGTTTCATCTAGTTAGCCGCGAAATGTGGTTTCTTTACGTAAACGGTTTTATGAATATCCGTTGACTCCGAGTTCTGAATTCGGTGATTTTTAGCTTGATTTCACACTACTTTTCGAGCTCTACAATCCTGGACTTTCGGATTTTGATTTCAGAACTCGTGGCTAGTTGGTCTCGTTTCAACTAGTTAACCGCGAAATGTGGTTTCTTTACGTAAACGGTTTTATGAATATCCGTTGACTCCGAGTTCTGAATTCGGTGATTTTTTGCTTGATTTCACACTACTTTTCGAGCTCTACAATCCTGGCATTTCGGATTTTGATTTCAGAACTCGTGGCTAGTAGGTCTCGTTTCATCTAGTTAGCCGCGAAATGTGGTTTCTTTACGTAAACGGTTTTATGAATATCCGTTGACTCCGAGTTCTGAATTCGGTGATTTTTAGCTTGATTTCACACTACTTTTCGAGCTCTACAATCCTGGACTTTCGGATTTTGATTTCAGAACTCGTGGCTAGTTGGTCTCGTTTCAACTAGTTAACCGCGAAATGTGGTTTCTTTACGTAAACGGTTTTATGAATATCCGTTGACTCCGAGTTCTGAATTCGGTGATTTTTTGCTTGATTTCACACTACTTTTCGAGCTCTACAATCCTGGCATTTCGGATTTTGATTTCAGAACTCGTGGCTAGTTGGTCTCGTTTCACCTAGTTACCCGCGAAATGTGGTTTCTTTACGTAAACGGTTTTATGAATATCCGTTTACTCCGAGTTCTGAATTCGGTGATTTTTAGCTTGATTTCACACTAATTTTCGAGCTCTACGATCCTGGCGTTTCGGATTTTGATTTCAGAACTCGTCGCTAGTAGGTCTCGTTTCACCTAGTTAGCCGCGAAATGTGGTTTCTTTACGTAAACGGTTTTATGAATATCCGTTGACTCCGAGTTCTGAATTCGGTGATTTTTAGCTTGATTTCACACTACTTTTCGAGCTCTACAATCCTGGACTTTCGGATTTTGATTTCAGAACTCGTGGCTAGTTGGTCTCGTTTCAACTAGTTAGCCGCAAAATGTGGTTTCTTTACGTAAACGGTTTTATGAATATCCGTTGACTCCGAGTTCTGAATTCGGTGATTTTTTGCTTGATTTCACACTACTTTTCGAGCTCTACAATCCTGGCGTTTCGGATTTTGATTTCAGAACTCGTGGCTAGTTGGTCTCGTTTCACCTAGTTAGCCGCGAAATGTGGTTTCTTTACGTAAACGGTTTTATGAATATCCGTTTACTCCGAGTTCTGAATTCGGTGATTTTTAGCTTGATTTCACACTAATTTTCGAGCTCTACGATCCTGGCGTTTCGGATTTTGATTTCAGAACTCGTGGCTAGTTGGTCTCCTTTCACCTAGTTAGCCGCGAAATGTGGTTTCTTTACGTAAATGGTTTTATGAATATCCGTTGACTCCGAGTTCTGAATTCGGTGATTTTTATCTTGATTTCACACTACTTTTCGAGCTCTACAATCCTGGCGTTTCGGATTTTGATTTCAGAACTCGTGGCTAGTAGGTCTCGTTTCACCTAGTTAGCCGCGAAATGTGGTTTCTTTACGTAAACGGTTTTATGAATATCCGTTGACTCCGAGTTCTGAATTCGGTGATTTTTAGCTTGATTTCACACTACTTTTCGAGCTCTACAATCCTGGACTTTCGGATTTTGATTTCAGAACTCGTGGCTAGTTGGTCTCGTTTCAACTAGTTAGCCGCGAAATGTGGTTTCTTTACGTAAACGGTTTTATGAATATCCGTTGACTCCGAGTTCTGAATTCGGTGATTTTTTGCTTGATTTCACACTACTTTTCGAGCTCTACAATCCTGGCGTTTCGGATTTTGATTTCAGAACTCGTGGCTAGTTGGTCTCGTTTCACCTAGTTAGCCGCGAAATGTGGTTTCTTTACGTAAACGGTTTTATGAATATCCGTTGACTCCGAGTTCTGAATTCGGTGATTTTTAGCTTGATTTCACGCTACTTTTCGAGCTCTACAATCCTGGAGTTTCGGATTTTGATTTCAGAACTCGTGGCTAGTTGGTCTCCTTTCACCTAGTTAGCCGCGAAATGTGGTTTCTTTACGTAAACGGTTTTATGAATATCCGTTGACTCCGAGTTCTGAATTCGGTGATTTTTAGCTTGATTTCACACTACTTTTCGAGCTCTACAATCCTGGCGTTTCGGATTTTGATTTCAGAACTCGTCTCTAGTAGGTCTCGTTTCACCTAGTTAGCCGCGAAATGTGGTTTCTTTACGTAAACGGTTTTATGAATATCCGTTGACTCCGAGTTCTGAATTCGGTGATTTTTAGCTTGATTTCACACTACTTTTCGAGCTCTACAATCCTGGACTTTCGGATTTTGATTTCAGAACTCGTGGCTAGTTGGTCTCGTTTCAACTAGTTAGCCGCAAAATGTGGTTTCTTTACGTAAACGGTTTTATGAATATCCGTTGACTCCGAGTTCTGAATTCGGTGATTTTTTGCTTGATTTCAAACTACTTTTCGAGCTCTACAATCCTGGCGTTTCGGATTTTGATTTCAGAACTCGTGGCTAGTTGGTCTCGTTTCACCTAGTTAGCCGCGAAATGTGGTTTCTTTACGTAAACGGTTTTATGAATATCCGTTTACTCCGAGTTCTGAATTCGGTGATTTTTAGCTTGATTTCACACTAATTTTCGAGCTCTACGATCCTGGCGTTTCGGATTTTGATTTCAGAACTCGTGGCTAGTTGGTCTCCTTTCACCTAGTTAGCCGCGAAATGTGGTTTCTTTACGTAAATGGTTTTATGAATATCCGTTGACTCCGAGTTCTGAATTCGGTGATTTTTATCTTGATTTCACACTACTTTTCGAGCTCTACAATCCTGGCGTTTCGGATTTTGATTTCAGAACTCGTGGCTAGTAGGTCTCGTTTCACCTAGTTACCCGCGAAATGTGGTTTCTTTACGTAAACGGTTTTATGAATATCCGTTGACTCCGAGTTCTGAATTCGGTGATTTTTAGCTTGATTTCACACTACTTTTCGAGCTCTACAATCCTGGACTTTCGGATTTTGATTTCAGAACTCGTGGCTAGTTGGTCTCGTTTCAACTAGTTAGCCGCGAAATGTGGTTTCTTTACGTAAACGGTTTTACGAATATCCGTTGACTCCGAGTTCTGAATTCGGTGATTTTTTGCTTGATTTCACACTACTTTTCGAGCTCTACAATCCTGGCGTTTCGGATTTTGATTTCAGAACTCGTGGCTAGTTGGTCTCGTTTCACCTAGTTAGCCGCGAAATGTGGTTTCTTTACGTAAACGGTTTTATGAATATCCGTTGACTCCGAGTTCTGAATTCGGTGATTTTTAGCTTGATTTCACGCTACTTTTCGAGCTCTACAATCCTGGAGTTTCGGATTTTGATTTCAGAAATCGTGGCTTGTAGGTCTCGTTTCACCTAGTTAGCCGCGAAATGTGGTTTCTTTACGTAAACGGTTTTATGAATATCCGTTGACTCCGAGTTCTGAATTCGGTGATTTTTAGCTTGATTTCACACTAATTTTCGAGCTCTACGATCCTGGCATTTCGGATTTTGATTTCAGAACTCGTGGCTAGTTGGTCTCGTTTCACCTAGTTAGCCGCGAAATGTGGTTTCTTTACGTAAACGGTTTTATGAATATACGTTGACTCCGAGTTCCGAATTCGGTGATTTTTAGCTTGATTTCACACTACTTTTCGAGCTCTACAATCCTGGTATTTCGGATTTTGATTTCAGAACTCGTGGCTAGTTGGTCTCGTTTCACCTAGTTAGCCGCGAAATGTGGTTTCTTTACGTAAACGGTTTTATGAATATCCGTTGACTCCGAGTTCTGAATTCGGTGATTTTTAGCTTGATTTCACACTACTTTTCGAGCTCTACAATCCTGGCATTTCAGATTTTGATTTCAGAACCCGTGGCTAGTTGGTCTCGTTTCACCTAGTTAGCCGCGAAATGTGGTTTCTTTACGTAAACGGTTTTATGAATATCCGTTGACTCCGAGTTCTGAATTCGGTGATTTTTAGCTTGATTTCACACTACTTTTCGAGCTCTACAATCCTGGTGTTTCAGATTTTGATTTCAGAACCCGTGGCTAGTTGGTCTCGTTTCACCTAGTTAGCCGCGAAATGTGGTTTCTTTACGTAAACGGTTTTATGAATATCCGTTTACTCCGAGTTCTGAATTCGGTGATTTTTAGCTTGATTTCACACTAATTTTCGAGCTCTACGATCCTGGCATTTTGGATTTTGATTTCAGAACTCGTGGCTAGTTGGTCTCGTTTCACCTAGTTAGCCGCGAAATGTGGTTTCTTTACGTAAACGGTTTTATGAATATCCGTTGACTCCGAGTTCTGAATTCGGTGATTTTTAGCTTGATTTCAAACTACTTTTCGAGCTCTACAATCCTGGCATTTCGGATTTTGATTTCAGAACTCGTGGCTAGTAGGTCTCGTTTCATCTAGTTAGCCGCGAAATGTGGTTTCTTTACGTAAACGGTTTTATGAATATCCGTTGACTCCGAGTTCTGAATTCGGTGATTTTTAGCTTGATTTCACACTACTTTTCGAGCTCTACAATCCTGGACTTTCGGATTTTGATTTCAGAACTCGTGGCTAGTTGGTCTCGTTTCAACTAGTTAACCGCGAAATGTGGTTTCTTTACGTAAACGGTTTTATGAATATCCGTTGACTCCGAGTTCTGAATTCGGTGATTTTTTGCTTGATTTCACACTACTTTTCGAGCTCTACAATCCTGGCATTTCGGATTTTGATTTCAGAACTCGTGGCTAGTTGGTCTCGTTTCACCTAGTTACCCGCGAAATGTGGTTTCTTTACGTAAACGGTTTTATGAATATCCGTTTACTCCGAGTTCTGAATTCGGTGATTTTTAGCTTGATTTCACACTAATTTTCGAGCTCTACGATCCTGGCGTTTCGGATTTTGATTTCAGAACTCGTCGCTAGTAGGTCTCGTTTCACCTAGTTAGCCGCGAAATGTGGTTTCTTTACGTAAACGGTTTTATGAATATCCGTTGACTCCGAGTTCTGAATTCGGTGATTTTTAGCTTGATTTCACACTACTTTTCGAGCTCTACAATCCTGGACTTTCGGATTTTGATTTCAGAACTCGTGGCTAGTTGGTCTCGTTTCAACTAGTTAGCCGCAAAATGTGGTTTCTTTACGTAAACGGTTTTATGAATATCCGTTGACTCCGAGTTCTGAATTCGGTGATTTTTTGCTTGATTTCACACTACTTTTCGAGCTCTACAATCCTGGCGTTTCGGATTTTGATTTCAGAACTCGTGGCTAGTTGGTCTCGTTTCACCTAGTTAGCCGCGAAATGTGGTTTCTTTACGTAAACGGTTTTATGAATATCCGTTTACTCCGAGTTCTGAATTCGGTGATTTTTAGCTTGATTTCACACTAATTTTCGAGCTCTACGATCCTGGCGTTTCGGATTTTGATTTCAGAACTCGTGGCTAGTTGGTCTCCTTTCACCTAGTTAGCCGCGAAATGTGGTTTCTTTACGTAAATGGTTTTATGAATATCCGTTGACTCCGAGTTCTGAATTCGGTGATTTTTATCTTGATTTCACACTACTTTTCGAGCTCTACAATCCTGGCGTTTCGGATTTTGATTTCAGAACTCGTGGCTAGTAG
Source organism: Euonymus europaeus (assembly GCA_963580455.1). Lineage (NCBI taxonomy): Eukaryota > Viridiplantae > Streptophyta > Magnoliopsida > Celastrales > Celastraceae > Euonymus > Euonymus europaeus. The sequence goes on from OY756972.1 coordinate 1,221,356, forward strand.
GTCTCGTTTCACCTAGTTAGCCGCGAAATGTGGTTTCTTTACGTAAACGGTTTTAAGAATATCCGTTGACTCCGAGTTCTGAATTCGGTGATTTTTAGCTTGATTTCACACTACTTTTCGAGCTCTACAATCCTGGACTTTCGGATTTTGATTTCAGAACTCGTGGCTAGTTGGTCTCGTTTCAACTAGTTAGCCGCGAAATGTGGTTTCTTTACGTAAACGGTTTTATGAATATCCGTTGACTCCGAGTTCTGAATTCGGTGATTTTTTGCTTGATTTCACACTACTTTTCGAGCTCTACAATCCTGGCGTTTCGGATTTTGATTTCAGAACTCGTGGCTAGTTGGTCTCGTTTCACCTAGTTAGCCGCGAAATGTGGTTTCTTTACGTAAACGGTTTTATGAATATCCGTTGACTCCGAGTTCTGAATTCGGTGATTTTTAGCTTGATTTCACGCTACTTTTCGAGCTCTACAATCCTGGAGTTTCGGATTTTGATTTCAGAAATCGTGGCTTGTAGGTCTCGTTTCACCTAGTTAGCCGCGAAATGTGGTTTCTTTACGTAAACGGTTTTATGAATATCCGTTGACTCCGAGTTCTGAATTCGGTGATTTTTAGCTTGATTTCACACTAATTTTCGAGCTCTACGATCCTGGCATTTCGGATTTTGATTTCAGAACTCGTGGCTAGTTGGTCTCGTTTCACCTAGTTAGCCGCGAAATGTGGTTTCTTTACGTAAACGGTTTTATGAATATACGTTGACTCCGAGTTCCGAATTCGGTGATTTTTAGCTTGATTTCACACTACTTTTCGAGCTCTACAATCCTGGTGTTTCGGATTTTGATTTCAGAACTCGTGGCTAGTTGGTCTCGTTTCACCTAGTTAGCCGCGAAATGTGGTTTCTTTACGTAAACGGTTTTATGAATATCCGTTGACTCCGAGTTCTGAATTCGGTGATTTTTAGCTTGATTTCAAACTACTTTTCGAGCTCTACAATCCTGGCATTTCGGATTTTGATTTCAGAACTCGTGGCTAGTAGGTCTCGTTTCATCTAGTTAGCCGCGAAATGTGGTTTCTTTACGTAAACGGTTTTATGAATATCCGTTGACTCCGAGTTCTGAATTCGGTGATTTTTAGCTTGATTTCACACTACTTTTCGAGCTCTACAATCCTGGACTTTCGGATTTTGATTTCAGAACTCGTGGCTAGTTGGTCTCGTTTCAACTAGTTAGCCGCGAAATGTGGTTTCTTTACGTAAACGGTTTTATGAATATCCGTTGACTCCGAGTTCTGAATTCGGTGATTTTTTGCTTGATTTCACACTACTTTTCGAGCTCTACAATCCTGGCATTTCGGATTTTGATTTCAGAACTCGTGGCTAGTTGGTCTCGTTTCACCTAGTTACCCGCGAAATGTGGTTTCTTTACGTAAACGGTTTTATGAATATCCGTTTACTCCGAGTTCTGAATTCGGTGATTTTTAGCTTGATTTCACACTAATTTTTGAGCTCTACGATCCTGGCGTTTCGGATTTTGATTTCAGAACTCGTGGCTAGTTGGTCTCCTTTCACCTAGTTAGCCGCGAAATGTGGTTTCTTTACGTAAACGGTTTTATGAATATCCGTTGACTCCGAGTTCTGAATTCGGTGATTTTTAGCTTGATTTCACACTACTTTTCGAGCTCTACAATCCTGGCGTTTCGGATTTTGATTTCAGAACTCGTCGCTAGTAGGTCTCGTTTCACCTAGTTAGCCGCGAAATGTGGTTTCTTTACGTAAACGGTTTTATGAATATCCGTTGACTCCGAGTTCTGAATTCGGTGATTTTTAGCTTGATTTCACACTACTTTTCGAGCTCTACAATCCTGGACTTTCGGATTTTGATTTCAGAACTCGTGGCTAGTTGGTCTCGTTTCAACTAGTTAGCCGCAAAATGTGGTTTCTTTACGTAAACGGTTTTATGAATATCCGTTTACTCCGAGTTCTGAATTCGGTGATTTTTACCTTGATTTCACACTAATTTTCGAGCTCTACGATCCTGGCGTTTTGGATTTTGATTTCAGAACTTGTGGCTAGTTGGTCTCGTTTCACCTAGTTAGCCGCGAAATGTGGTTTCTTTACGTAAACGGTTTTATGAATATACGTTGACTCCGAGTTCCGAATTCGGTGATTTTTAGCTTGATTTCACACTACTTTTCGAGCTCTACAATCCTGGTGTTTCGGATTTTGATTTCAGAACTCGTGGCTAGTTGGTCTCGTTTCACCTAGTTAGCCGCGAAATGTGGTTTCTTTACGTAAACGGTTTTATGAATATCCGTTGACTCCGAGTTCTGAATTCGGTGATTTTTAGCTTGATTTCACGCTACTTTTCGAGCTCTACAATCCTGGAGTTTCGGATTTTGATTTCAGAAATCGTGGCTTGTAGGTCTCGTTTCACCTAGTTAGCCGCGAAATGTGGTTTCTTTACGTAAACGGTTTTATGAATATCCGTTGACTCCGAGTTCTGAATTCGGTGATTTTTAGCTTGATTTCACACTAATTTTCGAGCTCTACGATCCTGGCATTTCGGATTTTGATTTCAGAACTCGTGGCTAGTTGGTCTCGTTTCACCTAGTTAGCCGCGAAATGTGGTTTCTTTACGTAAACGGTTTTATGAATATACGTTGACTCCGAGTTCCGAATTCGGTGATTTTTAGCTTGATTTCACACTACTTTTCGAGCTCTACAATCCTGGTGTTTCGGATTTTGATTTCAGAACTCGTGGCTAGTTGGTCTCGTTTCACCTAGTTAGCCGCGAAATGTGGTTTCTTTACGTAAACGGTTTTATGAATATCCGTTGACTCCGAGTTCTGAATTCGGTGATTTTTAGCTTGATTTCACACTACTTTTCGAGCTCTACAATCGTGGCATTTCAGATTTTGATTTCAGAACCCGTGGCTAGTTGGTCTCGTTTCACCTAGTTAGCCGCGAAATGTGGTTTCTTTACGTAAACGGTTTTATGAATATCCGTTGACTCCGAGTTCTGAATTCGGTGATTTTTAGCTTGATTTCACACTACTTTTCGAGCTCTACAATCCTGGTGTTTCAGATTTTGATTTCAGAACCCGTGGCTAGTTGGTCTCGTTTCACCTAGTTAGCCGCGAAATGTGGTTTCTTTATGTAAACGGTTTTATGAATATCCGTTTACTCCGAGTTCTGAATTCGGTGATTTTTAGCTTGATTTCACACTAATTTTCGAGCTCTACGATCCTGGCATTTTGGATTTTGATTTCAGAACTCGTGGCTAGTTGGTCTCGTTTCACCTAGTTAGCCGCGAAATGTGGTTTCTTTACGTAAACGGTTTTATGAATATCCGTTGACTCCGAGTTCTGAATTCGGTGATTTTTAGCTTGATTTCAAACTACTTTTCGAGCTCTACAATCCTGGCATTTCGGATTTTGATTTCAGAACTCGTGGCTAGTAGGTCTCGTTTCATCTAGTTAGCCGCGAAATGTGGTTTCTTTACGTAAACGGTTTTATGAATATCCGTTGACTCCGAGTTCTGAATTCGGTGATTTTTAGCTTGATTTCACACTACTTTTCGAGCTCTACGATCCTGGCGTTTCGGATTTTGATTTCAGAACTCGTGGCTAGTTGGTCTCGTTTCACCTAGTTAGCCGCGAAATGTGGTTTCTTTACGTAAACGGTTTCATGAATATCCGTTGACTCCGAGTTCTTAATTCGGTGATTTTTAGCTGGATTTCACACTACTTTTCGAGCTCTACAATCCTGGACTTTCGGATTTTGATTTCAGAACTCGTGGCTAGTTGGTCTCGTTTCAACTAGTTAGCCGCGAAATGTGGTTTCTTTACGTAAACGGTTTTATGAATATCCGTTGACTCCGAGTTTTGAATTCGGTGATTTTTTGCTTGATTTCACACTACTTTTCGAGCTCTACAATCCTGGCATTTCGGATTTTGATTTCAGAACTCGTGGCTAGTTGGTCTCGTTTCACCTAGTTAGCCGCAAAATGTGGTTTCTTTACGTGAACGGTTTTATGAATATCCGTTGACTCCGAGTTCTGAATTCGGTGATTTTTAGCTTGATTTCACACTACTTTTCGAGCTCTACGATCCTGGTGTTTCGGATTTTGATTTCAGAACTCGTGGCTAGTTGGTCTCGTTTCACCTAGTTAGCCACGAAATGTGGTTTCTTTACGTAAACGGTTTTATGAATATCCGTTGAGTCCGAGTTCCAAATTCGGTGATTTTTAGCTTGATTTCACACTAATTTTCGAGCTCTACAATCCTGGCATTTCGGATTTTGATTTCAGAACTCGTGGCTAGTAGGTCTCGTTTCACCTAGTTAGCCGCAAAATGTGGTTTCTTTACGTAAACGGTTTTATGAATATCCGTTGACTCCGAGTTCTGAATTCGGAGATTTTTAGCTTGATTTCACACTACTTTTCGAGCTCTACGATCCTGGCGTTTCGGATTTTGATTTCAGAACTCGTGGCTAGTTGGTCTCGTTTCACCTAGTTAGCCGCGAAATGTGGTTTCTTTACGTAAACGGTTTTATGAATATCCGTTGACTCCGAGTTCTAAATTCGGTGATTTTTAGCTTGATTTCACACTACTTTTCGAGCTCTACAATCCTGGCGTTTCGGATTTTGATTTGAGAACCCGTGGATAGTTGGTCTCGTTTCACCTAGTTAGCCGCGAAATGTGGTTTCTTTACGTAAACGGTTTTATGAATATCCGTTTACTCCGAGTTCTGAATTCGGTGATTTTTAGCTTGATTTCACACTAATTTTCGAGCTCTACGATCCTGGCGTTTCGGATTTTGATTTCAGAACTCGTGGCTAGTTGGTCTCATTTCACCTAGTTAGCCGCGAAATGTGGTTTCTTTACGTAAACGGTTTTATGAATATCCGTTGACTCCGAGTTCTGAATTCGGTGATTTTTAGCTTGATTTCAAACTACTTTTCGAGCTCTACAATCCTGGCTTTTCGGATTTTGATTTCAGAACTCGTGGCTAGTAGGTCTCGTTTCACCTAGTTAGCCGCGAAATGTGGTTTCTTTACGTAAACGGTTTTATGAATATCCGTTGACTCCGAGTTCTGAATTCGGTGATTTTTAGCTTGATTTCACACTACTTTTCGAGCTCTACAATCCTGGCCTTTCGGATTTTGATTTCAGAACTCGTGGCTAGTAGGTCTCGTTTCACCTAGTTAGCCGCGAAATGTGGTTTCTTTACGTAAACGGTTTTATGAATATCCGTTGACTCCGAGTTCTGAATTCGGTGATTTTTAGCTTGATTTCACACTACTTTTCGAGCTCTACAATCCTGGCGTTTCGGATTTTGATTTCAGAACTCGTGGCTAGTTGGTCTCGTTTCACCTAGTTAGCCGCGAAATGTGGTTTCTTTACGTAAACGGTTTTATGAATATCCGTTAACTCCGAGTTCTGAATTCGGTGATTTTTAGCTTGATTTCACACTACTTTTCGAGCTCTACAATCCTGGCGTTTCGGATTTTGATTTCAGAACTCGTGGCTAGTAGGTCTCGTTTCACCTAGTTAGCCGCGAAATGTGGTTTCTTTACGTAAACGGTTTTATGAATATCCGTTTACTCCGAGTTCTGAATTCGGTGATTTTTAGCTTGATTTCACACTAATTTTCGAGCTCTACGATCCTGGCGTTTCGGATTTTGATTTCAGAACTCGTGGCTAGTTGGTCTCGTTTCACCTAGTTAGCCGCGAAATGTGGTTTCTTTACGTAAACGGTTTTATGAATATCCGTTGACTCCGAGTTCTGAATTCGGTGATTTTTAGCTTGATTTCAAACTACTTTTCGAGCTCTACAATCCTGGCTTTTCGGATTTTGATTTCAGAACTCGTGGCTAGTAGGTCTCGTTTCACCTAGTTAGCCGCGAAATGTGGTTTCTTTACGTAAACGGTTTTATGAATATCCGTTGACTCCGAGTTCTGAATTCGGTGATTTTTAGCTTGATTTCACACTACTTTTCGAGCTCTACAATCCTGGCCTTTCGGATTTTGATTTCAGAACTCGTGGCTAGTAGGTCTCGTTTCACCTAGTTAGCCGCGAAATGTGGTTTCTTTACGTAAACGGTTTTATGAATATCCGTTGACTCCGAGTTCTGAATTCGGTGATTTTTAGCTTGATTTCACACTACTTTTCGAGCTCTACAATCCTGGCGTTTCGGATTTTGATTTCAGAACTCGTGGCTAGTTGGTCTCGTTTCACCTAGTTAGCCGCGAAATGTGGTTTCTTTACGTAAACGGTTTTATGAATATCCGTTAACTCCGAGTTCTGAATTCGGTGATTTTTAGCTTGATTTCACACTACTTTTCGAACTCTACAATCCTGGCGTTTCGGATTTTGATTTCAGAACTCGTGGCTAGTAGGTCTCGTTTCACCTAGTTAGCCGCGAAATGTGGTTTCTTTACGTAAACGGTTTAATGAATATCCGTTGACTCCGAGTTCTGAATTCGGTGATTTTTAGCTTGATTTCACACTACTTTTCGAGCTCTACAATCCTGGAGTTTCGGATTTTGATTTCAGAAATCGTGGCTTGTAGGTCTCGTTTCACCTAGTTAGCCGCGAAATGTGGTTTCTTTACGTAAACGGTTTTATGAATATCCGTTGACTCCGAGTTCTGAATTCGGTGATTTTTAGCTTGATTTCACACTAATTTTCGAGCTCTACGATCCTGGCGTTTCGGATTTTGATTTCAGAACTCGTGGCTAGTTGGTCTCGTTTCACCTAGTTAGCCGCAAAATGTGGTTTCTTTACGTAAACGGTTTTATGAATATCCGTTGACTTCGAGTTCTGAATTCGGAGATTTTTAGCTTGATTTCACACTACTTTTCGAGCTCTACGATCCTGGCGTTTCGGATTTTGATTTCAGAACTCGTGGCTAGTTGGTCTCGTTTCACCTAGTTAGCCGCGAAATGTGGTTTCTTTACGTAAACGGTTTTATGAATATCCGTTGACTCCGAGTTCTGAATTCGGTGATTTTTAGCTTGATTTCACACTAATTTTCGAGCTCTACGATCCTGGCGTTTCGGATTTTGATTTCAGAACTCGTGGCTAGTTGGTCTCGTTTCACCTAGTTAGCCGCAAAATGTGGTTTCTTTACGTAAACGGTTTTATGAATATCCGTTGACTCCGAGTTCTGAATTCGGAGATTTTTAGCTTGATTTCACACTACTTTTCGAGCTCTACGATCCTGGCGTTTCGGATTTTGATTTCAGAACTCGTGGCTAGTTGGTCTCGTTTCACCTAGTTAGCCGCGAAATGTGGTTTCTTTACGTAAACGGTTTTATGAATATCCGTTGACTCCGAGTTCTAAATTCGGTGATTTTTAGCTTGATTTCACACTACTTTTCGAGCTCTACAATCCTGGCGTTTCGGATTTTGATTTGAGAACCCGTGGATAGTTGGTCTCGTTTCACCTAGTTAGCCGTGAAATGTGGTTTCTTTACGTAAACGGTTTTATGAATATCCGTTTACTCCGAGTTCTGAATTCGGTGATTTTTAGCTTGATTTCACACTAATTTTCGAGCTCTACGATCCTGGCGTTTCGGATTTTGATTTCAGAACTCGTGGCTAGTTGGTCTCGTTTCACCTAGTTAGCCGCGAAATGTGGTTTCTTTACGTAAACGGTTTTATGAATATCCGTTGACTCCGAGTTCTGAATTCGGTGATTTTTAGCTTGATTTCAAACTACTTTTCGAGCTCTACAATCCTGGCTTTTCGGATTTTGATTTCAGAACTCGTGGCTAGTAGGTCTCGTTTCACCTAGTTAGCCGCGAAATGTGGTTTCTTTACGTAAACGGTTTTATGAATATCCGTTGACTCCGAGTTCTGAATTCGGTGATTTTTAGCTTGATTTCACACTACTTTTCGAGCTCTACAATCCTGGCCTTTCGGATTTTGATTTCAGAACTCGTGGCTAGTAGGTCTCGTTTCACCTAGTTAGCCGCGAAATGTGGTTTCTTTACGTAAACGGTTTTATGAATATCCGTTGACTCCGAGTTCTGAATTCGGTGATTTTTAGCTTGATTTCACACTACTTTTCGAGCTCTACAATCCTGGCGTTTCGGATTTTGATTTCAGAACTCGTGGCTAGTTGGTCTCGTTTCACCTAGTTAGCCGCGAAATGTGGTTTCTTTACGTAAACGGTTTTATGAATATCCGTTAACTCCGAGTTCTGAATTCGGTGATTTTTAGCTTGATTTCACACTACTTTTCGAGCTCTACAATCCTGGCGTTTCGGATTTTGATTTCAGAACTCGTGGCTAGTAGGTCTCGTTTCACCTAGTTAGCCGCGAAATGTGGTTTCTTTACGTAAACGGTTTAATGAATATCCGTTGACTCCGAGTTCTGAATTCGGTGATTTTTAGCTTGATTTCACACTACTTTTCGAGCTCTACAATCCTGGAGTTTCGGATTTTGATTTCAGAAATCGTGGCTTGTAGGTCTCGTTTCACCTAGTTAGCCGCGAAATGTGGTTTCTTTACGTAAACGGTTTTATGAATATCCGTTGACTCCGAGTTCTGAATTCGGTGATTTTTAGCTTGATTTCACACTAATTTTCGAGCTCTACGATCCTGGCGTTTCGGATTTTGATTTCAGAACTCGTAGCTAGTTGGTCTCGTTTCACCTAGTTAGCCGCGAAATGTGGTTTCTTTACGTAAACGGTTTTATGAATATACGTTGACTCCGAGTTCCGAATTCGGTGATTTTTAGCTTGATTTCACACTAATTTTCGAGCTCTACAATCCTGGCGTTTCGGATTTTGATTTCAGAACTCGTGGCTAGTAGGTCTCGTTTCACCTAGTTAGCCGCAAAATGTGGTTTCTTTACGTAAACGGTTTTATGAATATCCGTTGACTCCGAGTTCTGAATTCGGAGATTTTTAGCTTGATTTCACACTACTTTTCGAGCTCTACGATCCTGGCGTTTCGGATTTTGATTTCAGAACTCGTGGCTAGTTGGTCTCGTTTCACCTAGTTAGCCGCGAAATGTGGTTTCTTTACGTAAACGGTTTTATGAATATCCGTTGACTCCGAGTTCTGAATTCGGTGATTTTTAGCTTGATTTCACACTACTTTTCGAGCTCTACAATCCTGGTGTTTCAGATTTTGATTTCAGAACCCGTGGCTAGTTGGTCTCGTTTCACCTAGTTAGCCGCGAAATGTGGTTTCTTTACGTAAACGGTTTTATGAATATCCGTTTACTCCGAGTTCTGAATTCGGTGATTTTTAGCTTGATTTCACACTAATTTTCGAGCTCTACGATCCTGGCGTTTTGGATTTTGATTTCAGAACTCGTGGCTAGTTGGTCTCGTTTCACCTAGTTAGCCGCGAAATGTGGTTTCTTTACGTAAACGGTTTTATGAATATCCGTTGACTCCGAGTTCTGAATTCGGTGATTTTTAGCTTGATTTCAAACTACTTTTCGAGCTCTACAATCCTGGCATTTCGGATTTTGATTTCAGAACTCGTGGCTAGTAGGTCTCGTTTCATCTAGTTAGCCGCGAAATGTGGTTTCTTTACGTAAACGGTTTTATGAATATCCGTTGACTCCGAGTTCTGAATTCGGTGATTTTTAGCTTGATTTCACACTACTTTTCGAGCTCTACGATCCTGGAGTTTCGGATTTTGATTTCAGAACTCGTGGCTAGTTGGTCTCGTTTCACCTAGTTAGCCGCGAAATGTGGTTTCTTTACGTAAACGGTTTTATGAATATCCGTTGACTCCGAGTTCTTAATTCGGTGATTTTTAGCTTGATTTCACACTACTTTTCGAGCTCTACAATCCTGGACTTTCGGATTTTGATTTCAGAACTCGTGGCTAGTTGGTCTCGTTTCAACTAGTTAGCCGCGAAATGTGGTTTCTTTACGTAAACGGTTTTATGAATATCCGTTGACTCCGAGTTCTGAATTCGGTGATTTTTTGCTTGATTTCACACTACTTTTCGAGCTCTACAATCCTGGCGTTTCGGATTTTGATTTCAGAACTCGTGGCTAGTTGGTCTCGTTTCACCTAGTTAGCCGCGAAATGTGGTTTCTTTACGTAAACGGTTTTATGAATATACGTTGACTCCGAGTTCCGAATTCGGTGATTTTTAGCTTGATTTCACACTAATTTTCGAGCTCTACAATCCTGGCGTTTCGGATTTTGATTTCAGAACTCGTGGCTAGTAGGTCTCGTTTCACCTAGTTAGCCGCAAAATGTGGTTTCTTTACGTAAACGGTTTTATGAATATCCGTTGACTCCGAGTTCTGAATTCGGAGATTTTTAGCTTGATTTCACACTACTTTTCGAGCTCTACGATCCTGGCGTTTCGGATTTTGATTTCAGAACTCGTGGCTAGTTGGTCTCGTTTCACCTAGTTAGCCGCGAAATGTGGTTTCTTTACGTAAACGGTTTTATGAATATCCGTTGACTCCGAGTTCTGAATTCGGTGATTTTTAGCTTGATTTCACACTACTTTTCGAGCTCTACAATCCTGGCGTTTCGGATTTTGATTTCAGAACTCGTGGCTAGTTGGTCTCGTTTCACCTAGTTAGCCGCAAAATGTGGTTTCTTTACGTGAACGGTTTTATGAATATCCGTTGACTCCGAGTTCTGAATTCGGTGATTTTTAGCTTGATTTCACACTACTTTTCGAGCTCTACGATCCTGGTGTTTCGGATTTTGATTTCAGAACTCGTGGCTAGTTGGTCTCGTTTCACCTAGTTAGCCGCGAAATGTGGTTTCTTTACGTAAACGGTTTTATGAATATCCGTTGAGTCCGAGTTCCAAATTCGGTGATTTTTAGCTTGATTTCACACTAATTTTCGAGCTCTACAATCCTGGCGTTTCGGATTTTGATTTCAGAACTCGTGGCTAGTAGGTCTCGTTTCACCTAGTTAGCCGCAAAATGTGGTTTCTTTACGTAAACGGTTTTATGAATATCCGTTGACTCCGAGTTCTGAATTCGGAGATTTTTAGCTTGATTTCACACTACTTTTCGAGCTCTACGATCCTGGCGTTTCGGATTTTGATTTCAGAACTCGTGGCTAGTTGGTCTCGTTTCACCTAGTTAGCCGCGAAATGTGGTTTCTTTACGTAAACGGTTTTATGAATATCCGTTGACTCCGAGTTCTAAATTCGGTGATTTTTAGCTTGATTTCACACTACTTTTCGAGCTCTACAATCCTGGCGTTTCGGATTTTGATTTGAGAACCCGTGGCTAGTTGGTCTCGTTTCACCTAGTTAGCCGCGAAATGTGGTTTCTTTACGTAAACGGTTTTATGAATATCCGTTTACTCCGAGTTCTGAATTCGGTGATTTTTAGCTTGATTTCACACTAATTTTCGAGCTCTACGATCCTGGCGTTTCGGATTTTGATTTCAGAACTCGTGGCTAGTTGGTCTCGTTTCACCTAGTTAGCCGCGAAATGTGGTTTCTTTACGTAAACGGTTTTATGAATATCCGTTGACTCCGAGTTCTGAATTCGGTGATTTTTAGCTTGATTTCAAACTACTTTTCGAGCTCTACAATCCTGGCATTTCGGATTTTGATTTCAGAACTCGTGGCTAGTAGGTCTCGTTTCATCTAGTTAGCCGCGAAATGTGGTTTCTTTACGTAAACGGTTTTATGAATATCCGTTGACTCCGAGTTCTGAATTCGGTGATTTTTAGCTTGATTTCACACTACTTTTCGAGCTCTACGATCCTGGCGTTTCGGATTTTGATTTCAGAACTCGTGGCTAGTTGGTCTCGTTTCACCTAGTTAGCCGCGAAATGTGGTTTCTTTACGTAAACGGTTTTATGAATATCCGTTGACTCCGAGTTCTTAATTCGGTGATTTTTAGCTTGATTTCACACTACTTTTCGAGCTCTACAATCCTGGACTTTCGGATTTTGATTTCAGAACTCGTGGCTAGTTGGTCTCGTTTCAACTAGTTAGCCGCGAAATGTGGTTTCTTTACGTAAACGGTTTTATGAATATCCGTTGACTCCGAGTTCTGAATTCGGTGATTTTTTGCTTGATTTCACACTACTTTTCGAGCTCTACAATCCTGGCGTTTCGGATTTTGATTTCAGAACTCGTGGCTAGTTGGTCTCGTTTCACCTAGTTAGCCGCAAAATGTGGTTTCTTTACGTGAACGGTTTTATGAATATCCGTTGACTCCGAGTTCTGAATTCGGTGATTTTTAGCTTGATTTCACGCTACTTTTCGAGCTCTACAATCCTGGCGTTTCGGATTTTGATTTCAGAACTCGTGGCTAGTTGGTCTCGTTTCACCTTGTTAGCCGCGAAATGTGGTTTCTTTACGTAAACGGTTTTATGAATATCCGTTGACTCCGAGTTCTGAATTCGGTGATTTTTAGCTTGATTTCACACTAATTTTTGAGCTCTACGATCCTGGCGATTCAGATTTTGATTTCAGAACTCGTGGCTAGTTGGTCTCGTTTCACCTAGTTAGCCGCGAAATGTGGTTTCTTTACGTAAACGGTTTTATGAATATCCGTTGACTCCGATTTCTGAATTCGGTGATTTTTAGCTTGATTTCACACTACTTTTCGAGCTCTACAATCCTGGCGTTTCGGATTTTGATTTCAGAACTCGTGGCTAGTAGGTCTCGTTTCACCTAGTTAGCCGGTAAATGTGGTTTCTTTACGTAAACGGTTTTATGAATATCCGTTGACTCCGAGTTCTGAATTCGGTGATTTTTAGCTTGATTTCACACTTTTTTTCGAGCTCTACAATCCTGGCTTTTCGGATTTTGATTTCAGAACTCGTGGCTAGTTGGTCTCGTTTCACCTAGTTAGCCGCGAAATGTGGTTTCTTTACGTAAACGGTTTTATGAATATCCGTTGACTCCGAGTTCTGAATTCGGTGATTTTTTGCTTGATTTCACACTAATTTTCGAGCTCTACGATCATGGCGTTTCGGATTTTGATTTCAGAACTCGTGGCTAGTTGGTCTCGTTTCACCTAGTTAGCCGCGAAATGTGGTTTCTTTACGTAAACGGTTTTATGAATATCCGTTGACTCCGAGCTCTGAATTCGGTGATTTTTAGCTTGATTTCACACTACTTTTCGAGCTCTACAATCCTGGCGTTTCGGATTTTGATTTCAGAACTCGTGGCTAGTAGGTCTCGTTTCACCTAGTTAGCCGCGAAATGTGGTTTCTTTACGTAAACGGTTTTATGAATATCCGTTGACTCCGAGTTCTGAATTCGGTGATTTTTAGCTTGATTTCACACTACTTTTCGAGCTCTACAATTCTGGCGTTTCGGATTTTGATTTCAGAACTCGTGGCTAGTTGCTCTCGTTTCACCTAGTTAGCCGCGAAATGTGGTTTCTTTACGTAAACGGTTTTATGAATATCCGTTGACTCCGAGTTCTGAATTCGGTGATTTTTAGCTTGATTCCACACTAATTTTCGAGCTCTACGATCCTGGCGTTTCGGATTTTGATTTCAGAACTCGTGGCTAGTTGGTCTCGTTTCACCTAGTTAGCCGCGAAATGTGGTTTCTTTACGTAAACGGTTTTATGAATATCAGTTGACTCCGAGTTCCGAATTCGGTGATTTTTAGCTTGATTTTACACTAATTTTCGAGCTCTGCGATCCTGGCGTTTCGGATTTTGATTTCAGAACTCGTGGCTAGTGGGTCTCGTTTCACCTAGTTAGCCGCGAAATGTGGTTTCTTTACGTAAACGGTTTTATGAATATCCGTTGACTCCGAGTTCTGAATTCGGTGATTTTTAGCTTGATTTCACACTACTTTTTGAGCACTACAATCGTGGCATTTCGGATTTTGATTTCATAACTCGTGGCTTGTTGGTCTCGTTTCACCTAGTTAGCCGCGAAATGTGGTTTCTTTACGTAAACAGTTTTATGAATATCCTTTGACTCTGAGTTCTGAATTCGGTGATTTTTAGCTTGATTTCACACTACTTTTCGAGCTCTACGATCCTGGCGTTTCGGATTTTGATTTCAGAACTCGTGGCTAGTTGGTCTCGTTCCACCTAGTTAGCCGCGAAATGTGGTTTCTTTACGTTAACGGTTTTAGGAATATCCGTTGACTCCGAGTTCTAAATTCTGTGATTTTTAGCTTAATTTCACACTACTTTTCGAGCTCTACGCTCATAGCATTTCGGATTTTGATTTCAGAACTCGTGGTTAGTAGGTCTCGTTTCACCTATTTAGCCGCCAAATGTGGTTTCTTTACGTAAACGGTTTTAGGAATATCCGTTGACTCCGAGTTCTGAATTCGATGATTTTTAGCTTGATTTCACACTACTTTTCGAGCTCTACAATCCTGGCGTTTCGGATTTTGATTTCAGAACTCGTGGCTAGTTGGTCTCGTTTCACCTAGTTAGCCGCGAAATGTGGTTTCTTTACGTAAACGGTTTTATGAATATCCGTTGACTCCGAGTTCTGAATTCGGTGATTTGCTTGATTTCACACTAATTTTCGAGCTCTACGATCCTGGCGTTTCGGATTTTGATTTCAGAACTCTTGGCTAGTTGGTCTCGTTTCACCTAGTTTCCCGCGAAATGTGGTTTCTTTACGTAAACAGTTTTATGAATATCCGTTGACTCCGAGTTCTGAATTCGGTGATTTTTAGCTTGATTTCACACTACTTTTTGAGCTCTACAATCCTGGCGTTTTGGATTTTGATTTCAGAACTCGTGGCTAGTTGATCTTTTTTCACCTATTTAGCCGCAAAATGTGGTTTCTTTATGTAAACAGTTTTAGGAATATCCGTTGACTCCGAGTTCTGAATTCTGTGATTTTTAGCTTGATTTCAGACTACTTTTTGAGCTCTACGCTCCTAGCGTTTCGGATTTTGATTTCAGAACTCGTGGCTAGTAGGACCCGTTTCACCTAGTTAGCCGCGAAATGTGGTTTGTTTACGTAAACGGTTTTATGAATATCCGTTGACTTCGAGTTCTGAATTAGGTGATTTTTAGCTTGATTTCACACTAATTTTTGAGCTCTACGATCCTGGCGTTTCGGATTTTGATTTCAGAACTCGTGGCTAGTTGGTCTCGTTTCACCTAGTTAGCCGCGAAATGTGGTTTCTTTACGTAAACGATTTTATGAATATCCTTTGACTCCGAGTTCTGAATTCGGTGATTTTTAGCTTGATTTCACACTAATTTTCGAGCTCTACGATCCTGGCGTTTCGGATTTTGATTTCAGAACTCGTGGCTAGTTGGTCTCGTTTCACCTAGTTAGCCGCGAAATGTGGTTTCTTTACGTAAACGGTTTTATGAATATCCATTGACTCCGAGTTCTGAATTCGGTGATTTTTAGCTTGATTTCACACTACTTTTCGAGCTCTACGATCCTGGAATTTCGGATTTTGATTTCAGAACTCGTGGCTAGTTGGTCTCGTTTCACCTAGTTAGCCGCGAAATGTGGTTTCTTTACGTAAACGGTTTTATGAATATCCTTTGACTCCGAGTTCTGAATTCGGTGATTTTTAGCTTGATTTCACACTACTTTTCGAGCTCTACGATCCTGGAATTTCGGATTTTGATTTCAGAACTCGTGGCTAGTAGGTCTCGTTTCACCTATTTAGCCGCCAAATGTGGTTTCTTTACGTAAACGGTTTTAGGAATATCCGTTGACTCCGAGTTCTGAATTCGATGATTTTTAGATTGATTTCACACTACTTTTCGAGCTCTACAATCCTGGCATTTCGGATTTTGATTTCAGAACTCGTGGCTAGTTGGTCTCGTTTCACCTAGTTAGCCGCGAAATGTGGTTTCTTTACGTAAACGGTTTTATGAATATCCGTTGACTCCGAGTTCTGAATTCGGTGATTTGCTTGATTTCACACTAATTTTCGAGCTCTACGATCCTGGCGTTTCGGATTTTGATTTCAGAACTCTTGGCTTGTTGGTCTCGTTTCACCTAGTTTCCCGCGAAATGTGGTTTCTTTACGTAAACAGTTTTATGAATATCCGTTGACTCCGAGTTCTGAATTCGGTGATTTTTAGCTTGATTTCACTCTACTTTTTGAGCTCTACAATCCCGGCGTTTTGGATTTTGATTTCAGAACTCGTGGCTAGTTGGTCTTTTTTCACCTATTTAGCCGCAAAATGTGGTTTCTTTATGTAAACAATTTTTGGAATATCCGTTGACTCCGACTTCTGAATTCTGTGATTTTTAGCTTGATTTCAGACTACTTTTTGAGCTCTACGCTCCTAGCGTTTCGGATTTTGATTTCAGAACTCGTGGCTAGTAGGTCTCATTTCACCTAGTTAGCCGCGAAATGTGGTTTCTTTACGTAAACGGTTTTATGAATATCCGTTGACTTCGAGTTCTGAATTCGGTGATTTTTATCTTGATTTCACACTAATTTTTGAGCTCTACGATCCTGGCGTTTCGGATTTTGATTTCAGAACTCGTGGCTAGTTGGTCTCGTTTCACCTAGTTAGCCGCGAAATGTGGTTTCTTTACGTAAACGATTTTATGAATATCCTTTGACTCCGAGTTCTGAATTCGGTGATTTTTAGCTTGATTTCACACTAATTTTTGAGCTCTACGATCCTGGCGTTTCGAATTTTGATTTCACAACTCGTGGCTAGTTGGTCTCGTTTCACCTAGTTAGCCGCGAAATGTGGTTTCTTTACGTAAACTGTTTTATGAATATCCATTGACTCCGAGTTCTGAATTCGGTGAATTTTAGCTTGATTTCACACTACTTTTCGAGCTCTACGATCCTGGCATTTCGGATTTTGATTTCAGAACTCGTGGCTAGTTGGTCTCGTTTCACCTAGTTAGCCGCGAAATGTGGTTTCTTTACGTAAACGATTTTATGAATATCCTTTGACTCCGAGTTCTGAATTCGGTGATTTTTAGCTTGATTTCACACTACTTTTCGAGCTCTACGATCCTGGCATTTCGGATTTTGATTTCAGAACTCGTGGCTAGTAGGTCTCGTTTCACCTATTTAGCCGCCATATGTGGTTTCTTTACGTAAACGGTTTTAGGAATATCTGTTGACTCCGAGTTCTGAATTCGATGATTTTTAGCTTGATTTCACACTACTTTTCGAGCTCTACAATCCTGGCGTTTCGGATTTTGATTTCAGAACTCGTGGCTAGTTGGTCTCGTTTCACCTAGTTAGCCGCGAAATGTGGTTTCTTTACGTAAACGGTTTTATGAATATCCGTTGACTCCGAGTTCTGAATTCGGTGATTTGCTTGATTTCACACTAATTTTCGAGCTCTACGATCCTGGCGTTTCGGATTTTGATTTCAGAACTCTTGGCTAGTTGGTCTCGTTTCACCTAGTTTCCCGCGAAATGTGGTTTCTTTACGTAAACAGTTTTATGAATATCCGTTGACTCCGAGTTCTGAATTCGGTGATTTTTAGCTTGATTTCACTCTACTTTTTGAGCTCTACAATCCCGGCGTTTTGGATTTTGATTTCAGAACTCGTGGCTAGTTGGTCTTTTTTCACCTATTTAGCCGCAAAATGTGGTTTCTTTATGTAAACAATTTTTGGAATATCCGTTGACTCCGACTTCTGAATTCTGTGATTTTTAGCTTGATTTCAGACTACTTTTTGAGCTCTACGCTCCTAGCGTTTCGGATTTTGATTTCAGAACTCGTGGCTAGTAGGTCTCATTTCACCTAGTTAGCCGCGAAATGTGGTTTCTTTACGTAAACGGTTTTATGAATATCCGTTGACTTCGAGTTCTGAATTCGGTGATTTTTATCTTGATTTCACACTAATTTTTGAGCTCTACGATCCTGGCGTTTCGGATTTTGATTTCAGAACTCGTGGCTAGTTGGTCTCGTTTCACCTAGTTAGCCGCGAAATGTGGTTTCTTTACGTAAACGATTTTATGAATATCCTTTGACTCCGAGTTCTGAATTCGGTGATTTTTAGCTTGATTTCACACTAATTTTTGAGCTCTACGATCCTGGCGTTTCGAATTTTGATTTCACAACTCGTGGCTAGTTGGTCTCGTTTCACCTAGTTAGCCGCGAAATGTGGTTTCTTTACGTAAACTGTTTTATGAATATCCATTGACTCCGAGTTCTGAATTCGGTGAATTTTAGCTTGATTTCACACTACTTTTCGAGCTCTACGATCCTGGCATTTCGGATTTTGATTTCAGAACTCGTGGCTAGTTGGTCTCGTTTCACCTAGTTAGCCGCGAAATGTGGTTTCTTTACGTAAACGATTTTATGAATATCCTTTGACTCCGAGTTCTGAATTCGGTGATTTTTAGCTTGATTTCACACTACTTTTCGAGCTCTACGATCCTGGCATTTCGGATTTTGATTTCAGAACTCGTGGCTAGTAGGTCTCGTTTCACCTATTTAGCCGCCATATGTGGTTTCTTTACGTAAACGGTTTTAGGAATATCTGTTGACTCCGAGTTCTGAATTCGATGATTTTTAGCTTGATTTCACACTACTTTTCGAGCTCTACAATCCTGGCGTTTCGGATTTTGATTTCAGAACTCGTGGCTAGTTGGTCTCGTTTCACCTAGTTAGCCGCGAAATGTGGTTTCTTTACGTAAACGGTTTTATGAATATCCGTTGACTCCGAGTTCTGAATTCGGTGATTTGCTTGATTTCACACTAATTTTCGAGCTCTACGATCCTGGCGTTTCGGATTTTGATTTCAGAACTCTTGGCTAGTTGGTCTCGTTTCACCTAGTTTCCCGCGAAATGTGGTTTCTTTACGTAAACAGTTTTATGAATATCCGTTGACTCCGAGTTCTGAATTCGGTGATTTTTAGCTTGATTTCACTCTACTTTTTGAGCTCTACAATCCCGGCGTTTTGGATTTTGATTTCAGAACTCGTGGCTAGTTGGTCTTTTTTCACCTATTTAGCCGCAAAATGTGGTTTCTTTATGTAAACAATTTTTGGAATATCCGTTGACTCCGACTTCTGAATTCTGTGATTTTTAGCTTGATTTCAGACTACTTTTTGAGCTCTACGCTCCTAGCGTTTCGGATTTTGATTTCAGAACTCGTGGCTAGTAGGTCTCATTTCACCTAGTTAGCCGCGAAATGTGGTTTCTTTACGTAAACGGTTTTATGAATATCCGTTGACTTCGAGTTCTGAATTCGGTGATTTTTATCTTGATTTCACACTAATTTTTGAGCTCTACGATCCTGGCGTTTCGGATTTTGATTTCAGAACTCGTGGCTAGTTGGTCTCGTTTCACCTAGTTAGCCGCGAAATGTGGTTTCTTTACGTAAACGATTTTATGAATATCCTTTGACTCCGAGTTCTGAATTCGGTGATTTTTAGCTTGATTTCACACTAATTTTTGAGCTCTACGATCCTGGCGTTTCGAATTTTGATTTCACAACTCGTGGCTAGTTGGTCTCGTTTCACCTAGTTAGCCGCGAAATGTGGTTTCTTTACGTAAACTGTTTTATGAATATCCATTGACTCCGAGTTCTGAATTCGGTGAATTTTAGTTTGATTTCACACTACTTTTCGAGCTCTACGATCCTGGCATTTCGGATTTTGATTTCAGAACTCGTGGCTAGTTGGTCTCGTTTCACCTAGTTAGCCGCGAAATGTGGTTTCTTTACGTAAACGATTTTATGAATATCCTTTGACTCCGAGTTCTGAATTCGGTGATTTTTAGCTTGATTTCACACTACTTTTCGAGCTCTACGATCCTGGCATTTCGGATTTTGATTTCAGAACTCGTGGCTAGTAGGTCTCGTTTCACCTATTTAGCCGCCATATGTGGTTTCTTTACGTAAACGGTTTTAGGAATATCTGTTGACTCCGAGTTCTGAATTCGATGATTTTTAGCTTGATTTCACACTACTTTTCGAGCTCTACAATCCTGGCGTTTCGGATTTTGATTTCAGAACTCGTGGCTAGTTGGTCTCGTTTCACCTAGTTAGCCGCGAAATGTGGTTTCTTTACGTAAACGGTTTTATGAATATCCGTTGACTCCGAGTTCTGAATTCGGTGATTTGCTTGATTTCACACTAATTTTCGAGCTCTACGATCCTGGCGTTTCGGATTTTGATTTCAGAACTCTTGGCTAGTTGGTCTCGTTTCACCTAGTTTCCCGCGAAATGTGGTTTCTTTACGTAAACAGTTTTATGAATATCCGTTGACTCCGAGTTCTGAATTCGGTGATTTTTAGCTTGATTTCACACTACTTTTTGAGCTCTACAATCCTGGCATTTTGGATTTTGATTTCAGAACTCGTGGCTAGTTGGTCTTTTTTCACCTATTTAGCCGCAAAATGTGGTTTCTTTACGTAAACGATTTTATGAATATCCTTTGACTCCGAGTTCTGAATTCGGTGATTTTTAGCTTGATTTCACACTACTTTTCGAGCTCTACAATCCTGGACTTTCGGATTTTGATTTCAGAACTCGTGGCTAGTTGGTCTCGTTTCACCTAGTTAGCCGCGAAATGTGGTTTCTTTACGTAAACGATTTTATGAATATCCTTTGACTCCGAGTTCTGAATTCGGTGATTTTTAGCTTGATTTCACACTAATTTTCGAGCTCTACGATCCTGGCGTTTCGGATTTTGATTTCAGAACTCGTGGCTAGTTGGTCTCGTTTCACCTAGTTAGCCGCGAAATGTGGTTTCTTTACGTAAACGATTTTATGAATATCCTTTGACTCCGAGTTCTGAATTCGGTGATTTTTAGCTTGATTTCACACTACTTTTCGAGCTCTACGCTCCTAGCATTTCGGATTTTGATTTCAGAACTCGTGGCTAGTAGGTCTCGTTTCACCTAGTTAGCCGCGAAATGTGGTTTCTTTACGTAAACGGTTTTATGAATATCTGTTGACTCCGAGTTCTGAATTCGGTGATTTTTAGCTTGATTTCACACTACTTTTCGAGCTCTACGATCCTGGAGTTTCGGATTTTGATTTCAGAACTCGTGGCTAGTTGGTCTCGTTTCACCTAGTTAGCCGCGAAATGTGGTTTCTTTACGTAAACGATTTTATGAATATCCTTTGACTCCGAGTTCTGAATTCGGTGATTTTTAGCTTGATTTCACACTACTTTTCGAGCTCTA
This sequence comes from Euonymus europaeus, assembly GCA_963580455.1. Taxonomy (NCBI): domain Eukaryota; kingdom Viridiplantae; phylum Streptophyta; class Magnoliopsida; order Celastrales; family Celastraceae; genus Euonymus; species Euonymus europaeus. Next base: position 1,242,401 of record OY756972.1, read on the forward strand.
CGCTCCTAGCGTTTCGGATTTTGATTTCAGAACTCGTGGCTAGTAGGTCTCGTTTCACCTAGTTAGCCGCGAAATGTGGTTTCTTTACGTAAACGGTTTTATGAATATCTGTTGACTCCGAGTTCTGAATTCGGTGATTTTTAGCTTGATTTCACACTACTTTTCGAGCTCTACGATCCTGGAGTTTCGGATTTTGATTTCAGAACTCGTGGCTAGTTGGTCTCGTTTCACCTAGTTAGCCGCGAAATGTGGTTTCTTTACGTAAACGGTTTTATGAATATCCGTTGACTCCGAGTTCTGAATTCGGTGATTTTTATCTTGATTTCACACTACTTTTCGAGCTCTACAATCCTGGATTTTCGGATTTTGATTTCAGAACTCGTGGCTAGTAGGTCTCGTTTCACCTAGTTAGCCGCGAAATGTGGTTTCTTTACGTAAACGGTTTTTTGAATATCCGTTGACTCCGAGTTCTGAATTCGGTGATTTTTAGCTTGATTTCACAATAATTTTCGAGCTCTACGATCCTGGAGTTTCGGATTTTGATTTCAGAACTCGTGGCTAGTTGGTCTCGTTTCACCTAGTTAGCCGCGAAATGTGGTTTCTTTACGTAAACGATTTTATGAATATCCTTTGACTCCGAGTTCTGAATTCGGTGATTTTTAGCTTGATTTCACACTACTTTTCGAGCTCTACGCTCCTAGCGTTTCGGATTTTGATTTCAGAACTCGTGGCTAGTAGGTCTCGTTTCACCTAGTTAGCCGCGAAATGTGGTTTCTTTACGTAAACGGTTTTATGAATATCTGTTGACTCCGAGTTCTGAATTCGGTGATTTTTAGCTTGATTTCACACTACTTTTCGAGCTCTACGATCCTGGAGTTTCGGATTTTGATTTCAGAACTCGTGGCTAGTTGGTCTCGTTTCACCTAGTTAGCCGCGAAATGTGGTTTCTTTACGTAAACGGTTTTATGAATATCCGTTGACTCCGAGTTCTGAATTCGGTGATTTTTATCTTGATTTCACACTACTTTTCGAGCTCTACAATCCTGGATTTTCGGATTTTGATTTCAGAACTCGTGGCTAGTTGGTCTCGTTTCACCTATTTAGCCGCGAAATGTGGTTTCTTTACGTAAACTGTTTTAGGAATATCCATTGACTCCGAGTTCTGAATTCGGTGATTTTTAGCTTGATTTCACACTACTTTTCGAGCTCTACGCTCCTAGCGTTTCGGATTTTGATTTCAGAACTCGTGGCTAGTAGGTCTCGTTTCACCTAGTTAGCCGCGAAATGTGGTTTCTTTACGTAAACGGTTTTATGAATATCTGTTGACTCCGAGTTCTGAATTCGGTGATTTTTAGCTTGATTTCACACTACTTTTCGAGCTCTACGATCCTGGAGTTTCGGATTTTGATTTCAGAACTCGTGGCTAGTTGGTCTCGTTTCACCTAGTTAGCCGCGAAATGTGGTTTCTTTACGTAAACGGTTTTATGAATATCCGTTGACTCCGAGTTCTGAATTCGGTGATTTTTATCTTGATTTCACACTACTTTTCGAGCTCTACAATCCTGGATTTTCGGATTTTGATTTCAGAACTCGTGGCTAGTAGGTCTCGTTTCACCTAGTTAGCCGCGAAATGTGGTTTCTTTACGTAAACGGTTTTTTGAATATCCGTTGACTCCGAGTTCTGAATTCAGTGATTTTTAGCTTGATTTCACACTACTTTTCGAGCTCTACGATCCTGGCGTTTCGGATTTTGATATCAGAACTCGTGGCTAGTTGGTCTCGTTTCACCTAGTTAGCCGCGAAATGTGGTTTCTTTACGTAAACGGTTTTATGAATATCCGTTGACTCCGAGTTCTGAATTCGGTGATTTTTAGCTTGATTTCACACTACTTTTTGAGCTCTACAATCCTGGACTTTCGGATTTTGATTTCAGAACTCGTGGCTAGTTGGTCTCGTGTCACCTATTTAGCCGCGAAATGTTGTTTCTTTACGTAAACTGTTTTAGGAATATCCGTTGACTCCGAGTTCTGAATTCGGTGATTTTTAGCTTGATTTCACACTACTTTTCGAGCTCTACGATCCTGGAATTTCGGATTTTGATTTCAGAACTCGTGGCTAGTTGGTCTCGTTTCACCTATTTAGCCGCGAAATGTGGTTTCTTTATGTAAACGGTTTTATGAATATCCGTTGACTCAGAGTTCTGAATTCGGTGATTTTTAGCTTGATTTCACACTACTTTTCGAGCTCTACGATCCTGGCATTTCTGATTTTGATTTCAGAACTCGTGGCTAGTTGGTCTCGCTTCACCTAGTTAGCCGCGAAATGTGGTTTCTTTACGTAAACGGGTTTATGAATATCCGTTGACTCCGTGTTCTGAATTCGGTTATTTTTAGCTTGATTTCACACTACTTTTCGAGCTCTACAATCCTGGCGTTTCGGATTTTGATTTCAGAACTCGTGGCTAGTAGGTCTCGTTTCACCTAGTTAGCCGCGAAATGTGGTTTCTTTATGTAAACGGTTTTATGAATATCCGTTGACTCCGAGTTCTGAATTCGGTGATTTTTAGCTTGATTTCACAATAATTTTCGAGCTCTACGATCCTGGAGTTTCGGATTTTGATTTCAGAACTCGTGGCTAGTTGGTCTCGTTTCACCTAGTTAGCCGCGAAATGTGGTTTCTTTACGTAAACGATTTTATGAATATCCTTTGACTCCGAGTTCTGAATTCGGTGATTTTTAGCTTGATTTCACACTACTTTTCGAGCTCTACGATCCTGGCATTTCTGATTTTGATTTCAGAACTCGTGGCTAGTTGGTCTCGTTTCACCTAGTTGGCCGCGAAATGTGGTTTCTTTACGTAAACGGTTTTATGAATATCTGTTGACTCCGAGTTCTGAATTCGGTGATTTTTAGCTTGATTTCACACTACTTTTCGAGCTCTACGCTCCTAGCGTTTCGGATTTTGATTTCAGAACTCGTGGCTAGTAGGTCTCGTTTCACCTAGTTAGCCGCGAAATGTGGTTTCTTTACGTAAACAGTTTTATGAATATCCTTTGACTCCGAGTTCTGAATTCGGTGATTTTTAGCTTGATTTCACACTACTTTTCGAGCTCTACAATCCTGGCGTTTCGGATTTTGATTTTAGAACTCGTGGCTAGTTGGTCTCGTTTCACCTATTTAGCCGCGAAATGTGGTTTCTTTACGTAAACGGTTTTAGGAATATCCGTTGACTCCGAGTTCTGAATTCGGTGATTTTTAGCTTGATTTCACACTACTTTTTGAGCTCTACAATCCTGGCATTTCGGATTTTGATTTTAGAACTCGTGGCTAGTTGGTCTCGTGTCAACTATTTAGCCGCGAAATGTGGTTTCTTTACGTAAACGGTTTTATGAATATCCGTTGACTCCGAGTTCTGAATTCGGTGATTTTTAGCTTGATTTCACACTACTTTTCGAGCTCTACGCTCCTATCGTTTCGGATTTTGATTTCAGAACTCGTGGCTAGTAGGTCTCGTTTCACCTAGTTAGCCGCGAAATGTGGTTTCTTTACGTAAACGGTTTTATGAATATCCGTTGACTCCGAGTTCTGAATTCGGTGATTTTTAGCTTGATTTCACAATAATTTTCGAGCTCTACGATCCTGGAGTTTCGGATTTTGATTTCAGAACTCGTGGCTAGTTGGTCTCGTTTCACCTAGTTAGCCGCGAAATGTGGTTTCTTTACGTAAACGATTTTATGAATATCCTTTGACTCCGAGTTCTGAATTCGGTGATTTTTAGCTTGATTTCACACTACTTTTCGAGCTCTACGATCCTGGCGTTTCGGATTTTGATTTCAGAACTCGTGGCTAGTTGGTCTCGTGTCACCTATTTAGCCGCGAAATGTTGTTTCTTTACGTAAACTGTTTTAGGAATATCCGTTGACTCCGAGTTCTGAATTCGGTGATTTTTAGCTTGATTTCACACTACTATTCGAGCTCTACGATCCTGGCATTTCGGATTTTGATTTCAGAACTCGTGGCTAGTTGGTCTCCTTTCACCTATTTAGCCGCGAAATGTGGTTTCTTTATGTAAACGGTTTTATGAATATCCGTTGACTCAGAGTTCTGAATTCGGTGATTTTTAGCTTGATTTCACACTACTATTCGAGCTCTACGATCCTGGCGTTTCGGATTTTGATTTCAGAACTCGTGGCTAGTTGGTCTCCTTTCACCTATTTAGCCGCGAAATGTGGTTTCTTTACGTAAACGGTTTTATGAATATCCGTTGACTCCGAGTTCTGAATTCGGTGATTTTTAGCTTGATTTCACACTACTTTTCGAGCTCTACGCTCCTAGCGTTTCGGATTTTGATTTCAGAACTCGTGGCTAGTAGGTCTCGTTTCACCTAGTTAGCCGCGAAATGTGGTTTCTTTACGTAAACGGTTTTATGAATATCCGTTGACTCCGAGTTCTGAATTCGGTGATTTTTAGCTTGACTTCACAATAATTTTCGAGATCTACGATCCTGGAGTTTCGGATTTTGATTTCAGAACTCGTGGCTAGTTGGTCTCGTTTCACCTAGTTAGCCGCGAAATGTGGTTTCTTTACGTAAACGATTTTATGAATATCCTTTGACTCCGAGTTCTGAATTCGGTGATTTTTAGCTTGATTTCACACTACTTTTCGAGCTCTACGATCCTGGCGTTTCGGATTTTGATTTCAGAACTCGTGGCTAGTTGGTCTCGTGTCACCTAGTTAGCCGCGAAATGTTGTTTCTTTACGTAAACTGTTTTAGGAATATCCGTTGACTCCGAGTTCCGAATTCGGTGATTTTTAGCTTGATTTCACACTACTATTCGAGCTCTACGATCCTGGCATTTCGGATTTTGATTTCAGAACTCGTGGCTAGTTGGTCTCCTTTCACCTATTTAGCCGCGAAATGTGGTTTCTTTATGTAAACGGTTTTATGAATATCCGTTGACTCAGAGTTCTGAATTCGGTGATTTTTAGCTTAATTTCACACTACTTTTCGAGCTCTACGATCCTGGCATTTCTGATTTTGATTTCAGAACTCGTGGCTAGTTGGTCTCGCTTCACCTAGTTAGCCGCGAAATGTGGTTTCTTTATGTAAACGGTTTTATGAATATCCGTTGACTCCGAGTTCTGAATTCGGTGATTTTTAGCTTGATTTCACACTACTTTTCGAGCTCTATAATCCTGGCATTTCGGATTTTGATTTCAGAACTCGTGGCTAGTAGGTCTCGTTTCACCTAGTTAGCCGCGAAAAGTGGTTTCTTTACGTAAACGGTTTTAGGAATATCCTTTGACTCCGAGTTCTGAATTCGTTGATTTTTAGCTTGATTTCACACTACTTTTTGAGCTCTACGATACTGGCGTTTCGGATTTTGATTTCAGAACTCGTGGCTAGTTGGTCTCGTTTCACCTAGTTAGCCGCGAAATGTGGTTTCTTTGCGTAAACAGTTTTACGAATATCCGTTGACTCCGAGTTCTGAATTCGGTGATTTTTAGCTTGATTTCACACTACTTTTCGAGCTCTACAATCCTGGTGTTTCGGATTTTTATTTCAGAACTCGTGGCTAGTAGGTCTCGTTTCACCTAGTTAGCCGCGAAATGTGGTTTCTTTACGTAAACGGTTTTATGAATATCCGTTGACTCCGAGTTCTGAATTCGGTGATTTTTAGCTTGATTTCACACTACTTTTCGAGCTCTACGATCCTGGGGTTTCGGATTTTGATTTCAGAACTCGTGGCCAGTTGGTCTCGTTTCACCTAGTTAGCCGCGAAATGTGGTTTCTTTACGTAAACAGTTTTATTAATATCCGTTGACTCCGAGTTAAGAATTCGGTGATTTTTAGCTTGATTTCACACTACTTTTCAAGCTCTACGATCCTGGCGTTTCGGATTTTGATTTCAGAACTCGTGGCTAGTTGGTCTCGTTTCACCTAGTTAGCCGCAAAATGTTGTTTCTTTACGTAAACGGTTTTATGAATATCCGTTGACTCCGAGTTCTGAATTCGGTGATTTTTAGCTTGATTTCACACTACTTTTTGAGCTCTACAATCCTGGAATTTCGGATTTTGATTTCAGAACTCGTGGCTAGTAGGTCTCGTTTCACCTATTTAGCCGCGAAATGTGGTTTCTTTACGTAAACGGTTTTAGGAATATCCGTTGACTCCGAGTTCTGAATTCTGTGATTTTTAGCTTGATTTCACACTACTTCTCGAGCTCTACGCTCTTAGCATTTCGGATTTTGATTTCAGAACTCGTGGCTAGTAGGTCTCGTTTCACCTAGTTAGCCGCGAAATGTGGTTTCTTTATGTAAACGGTTTTATGAATATCCGTTGACTCCGAGTTCTGAATTCGGTGATTTTTAGCTTGATTTCACACTACTTTTCGAGCTCTACGATCCTGGCTTTTCGGATTTTGATTTCAGAACTCGTGGCTAGTTGGTCTCGTTTCACCTAGTTAGCCGCGAAATGTGGTTTCTTTACGTAAACGATTTTATGAATATCCTTTGACTCCGAGTTCTGAATTCGGTGATTTTTAGCTTGATTTCACACTACTTTTCGAGCTCTACGATCCTGGCGTTTCGGATTTTGATTTCAGAACTCGTGGCTAGTTGGTCTCGTTTCACCTAGTTAGCCGCGAAATGTAGTTTCTTTACGTAAACGGTTTTAGGAATATCCGTTGACTCCGAGTTCTGAATTCGGTGATTTTTAGCTTGATTTCACACTACTTTTCAAGCTCTACGATCCTGGCGTTTCGGATTTTGATTTCAGAACTCGTGGCTAGTTGGTCTCGTTTCACCTAGTTAGCCGCAAAATGTTGTTTCTTTACGTAAACGGTTTTATGAATATCCGTTGACTCCGAGTTCTGAATTCGGTGATTTTTAGCTTGATTTCACACTACTTTTTGAGCTCTACAATCCTGGAATTTCGGATTTTGATTTCAGAACTCGTGGCTAGTAGGTCTCGTTTCACCTATTTAACCGCGAAATGTGGTTTCTTTACGTAAACGGTTTTAGGAATATCCGTTGACTCCGAGTTCTGAATTCTGTGATTTTTAGCTTGATTTCACACTACTTCTCGAGCTCTACGCTCTTAGCATTTCGGATTTTGATTTCAGAACTCGTGGCTAGTAGGTCTCGTTTCACCTAGTTAGCCGCGAAATGTGGTTTCTTTATGTAAACGGTTTTATGAATATCCGTTGACTCCGAGTTCTGAATTCGGTGATTTTTAGCTTGATTTCACACTACTTTTCGAGCTCTACGATCCTGGCTTTTCGGATTTTGATTTCAGAACTCGTGGCTAGTTGGTCTCGTTTCACCTAGTTAGCCGCGAAATGTGGTTTCTTTACGTAAACGATTTTATGAATATCCTTTGACTCCGAGTTCTGAATTCGGTGATTTTTAGCTTGATTTCACACTACTTTTCGAGCTCTACGATCCTGGCGTTTCGGATTTTGATTTCAGAACTCGTGGCTAGTTGGTCTCGTTTCACCTAGTTAGCCGCGAAATGTAGTTTCTTTACGTAAACGGTTTTAGGAATATCCGTTGACTCCGAGTTCTGAATTCGGTGATTTTTAGCTTGATTTCACACTACTTTTCGAGCTGTACGATCCTGGCGTTTCGGATTTTGATTTCAGAACTCGTGGCTATTAGGTCTCGTTTCACCTAGTTAGCCGCGAAATGTGGTTTCTTTATGTAAACGGTTTTATGAATATCCGTTGACTCCGAGTTCTGAATTCGGTGATTTTTAGCTTGATTTCAGACTAATTTTCGAGCTCTACGATCCTGGCATTTTGGATTTTGATTTCAGAACTCGTGGCTAGTTGGTCTCGTTTCACCTAGTTAGCCGCGAAATGTGGTTTCTTTACGTAAACGGTTTTATGAATATCCGTTGACTCCGAGTTCTGAATTCTGTGATTTTTAGTTTGATTTCACACTACTTTTCGAGCTCTACAATTCTGGCATTTCGGATTTTGATTTCAGAACTCGTGGCTAGTTGGTCTCGTTTCACCTAGTTAGCCGCGAAATGTGATTGCTTTACGTAAACGGTTTTATGAATATCCGTTGACTCCGAGTTCTGAATTCGGTGATTTTTAGCTTGATTTCACACTACTTTTCGAGCTCTACGATCCTGGCATTTCAGATTTTGATTTTAGAACTCGTGGCTAGTTGGTCTCGTGTCAACTATTTAGCCGCGAAATGTGGTTTCTTTACGTAAACTGTTTTAGGAATATCCATTGACTCCGAGTTCTGAATTCGGTGATTTTTAGCTTGATTTCACACTACTTTTCGAGCTCTACGCTCCAAGCGTTTCGGATTTTGATTTCAGAACTCGTGGCTAGTAGGTCTCGTTTCACCTAGTTAGCCGCGAAATGTGGTTTCTTTACGTAAACGGTTTTATGAATATCCGTTGACTCCGAGTTCTGAATTCGGTGATTTTTAGCTTGATTTCACACTACTTTTCGAGCTCTACGATCCTGGCGTTTCGGATTTTGATTTCAGAACTCGTGGCCAGTTAGTCTCGTTTCACCTAGTTAGCCGCGAAATGTGGTTTCTTTACGTAAACAGTTTTATTAATATCCGTTGACTCCGAGTTAAGAATTCGGTGATTTTTAGCTTGATTTCACACTACTTTTCAAGCTCTACGATCCTGGCGTTTCGGATTTTGATTTCAGAACTCGTGGCTAGTTGGTCTCGTTTCACCTAGTTAGCCGCAAAATGTTGTTTCTTTACGTAAACGGTTTTATGAATATCCGTTGACTCCGAGTTCTGAATTCGGTGATTTTTAGCTTGATTTCACACTACTTTTTGAGCTCTACAATCCTGGAATTTCGGATTTTGATTTCAGAACTCGTGGCTAGTAGGTCTCGTTTCACCTATTTAGCCGCGAAATGTGGTTTCTTTACGTAAACGGTTTTAGGAATATCCGTTGACTCCGAGTTCTGAATTCTGTGATTTTTAGCTTGATTTCACACTACTTCTCGAGCTCTACGCTCTTAGCATTTCGGATTTTGATTTCAGAACTCGTGGCTAGTAGGTCTCGTTTCACCTAGTTAGCCGCGAAATGTGGTTTCTTTATGTAAACGGTTTTATGAATATCCGTTGACTCCGAGTTCTGAATTCGGTGATTTTTAACTTGATTTCACACTACTTTTCGAGCTCTACGATCCTGGCTTTTCGGATTTTGATTTCAGAACTCGTGGCTAGTTGGTCTCGTTTCACCTAGTTAGCCGCGAAATGTGGTTTCTTTACGTAAACGATTTTATGAATATCCTTTGACTCCGAGTTCTGAATTCGGTGATTTTTAGCTTGATTTCACACTACTTTTCGAGCTCTACGATCCTGGCGTTTCGGATTTTGATTTCAGAACTCGTGGCTAGTTGGTCTCGTTTCACCTAGTTAGCCGCGAAATGTAGTTTCTTTACGTAAACGGTTTTAGGAATATCCGTTGACTCCGAGTTAAGAATTCGGTGATTTTTAGCTTGATTTCACACTACTTTTCAAGCTCTACGATCCTGGCGTTTCGGATTTTGATTTCAGAACTCGTGGCCAGTTAGTCTCGTTTCACCTAGTTAGCCGCGAAATGTGGTTTCTTTACGTAAACAGTTTTATTAATATCCGTTGACTCCGAGTTAAGAATTCGGTGATTTTTAGCTTGATTTCACACTACTTTTCAAGCTCTACGATCCTGGCGTTTCGGATTTTGATTTCAGAACTCGTGGCTAGTTGGTCTCGTTTCACCTAGTTAGCCGCAAAATGTTGTTTCTTTACGTAAACGGTTTTATGAATATCCGTTGACTCCGAGTTCTGAATTCGGTGATTTTTAGCTTGATTTCACACTACTTTTTGAGCTCTACAATCCTGGAATTTCGGATTTTGATTTCAGAACTCGTGGCTAGTAGGTCTCGTTTCACCTATTTAGCCGCGAAATGTGGTTTCTTTACGTAAACGGTTTTAGGAATATCCGTTGACTCCGAGTTCTGAATTCTGTGATTTTTAGCTTGATTTCACACTACTTCTCGAGCTCTACGCTCTTAGCATTTCGGATTTTGATTTCAGAACTCGTGGCTAGTAGGTCTCGTTTCACCTAGTTAGCCGCGAAATGTGGTTTCTTTATGTAAACGGTTTTATGAATATCCGTTGACTCCGAGTTCTGAATTCGGTGATTTTTAACTTGATTTCACACTACTTTTCGAGCTCTACGATCCTGGCTTTTCGGATTTTGATTTCAGAACTCGTGGCTAGTTGGTCTCGTTTCACCTAGTTAGCCGCGAAATGTGGTTTCTTTACGTAAACGATTTTATGAATATCCTTTGACTCCGAGTTCTGAATTCGGTGATTTTTAGCTTGATTTCACACTACTTTTCGAGCTCTACGATCCTGGCGTTTCGGATTTTGATTTCAGAACTCGTGGCTAGTTGGTCTCGTTTCACCTAGTTAGCCGCGAAATGTAGTTTCTTTACGTAAACGGTTTTAGGAATATCCGTTGACTCCGAGTTCTGAATTCGGTGATTTTTAGCTTGATTTCACACTACTTTTCAAGCTCTACGATCCTGGCGTTTCGGATTTTGATTTCAGAACTCGTGGCTAGTTGGTCTCGTTTCACCTAGTTAGCCGCAAAATGTTGTTTCTTTACGTAAACGGTTTTATGAATATCCGTTGACTCCGAGTTCTGAATTCGGTGATTTTTAGCTTGATTTCACACTACTTTTTGAGCTCTACAATCCTGGAATTTCGGATTTTGATTTCAGAACTCGTGGCTAGTAGGTCTCGTTTCACCTATTTAACCGCGAAATGTGGTTTCTTTACGTAAACGGTTTTAGGAATATCCGTTGACTCCGAGTTCTGAATTCTGTGATTTTTAGCTTGATTTCACACTACTTCTCGAGCTCTACGCTCTTAGCATTTCGGATTTTGATTTCAGAACTCGTGGCTAGTAGGTCTCGTTTCACCTAGTTAGCCGCGAAATGTGGTTTCTTTATGTAAACGGTTTTATGAATATCCGTTGACTCCGAGTTCTGAATTCGGTGATTTTTAGCTTGATTTCACACTACTTTTCGAGCTCTACGATCCTGGCATTTCAGATTTTGATTTCAGAACTCGTGGCTAGTTGGTCTCGTTTCACCTAGTTAGCCGCGAAATGTGGTTTCTTTACGTAAACGGTTTTATGAATATCCGTTGACTCCGAGTTCTGAATTCGGTGATTTTTAGCTTGATTTCACACTACTTTTCGAGCTCTACAATCCTGGCGTTTCGGATTTTGATTTCAGAACTCGTGGCTAGTAGGTCTCGTTTCACCTAGTTAGCCGCGAAATGTGGTTTCTTTATGTAAACGGTTTTATGAATATCCGTTGACTCCGAGTTCTGAATTCTGTGATTTTTAGCTTGATTTCAGACTAATTTTCGAGCTCTACGATCCTGGTATTTCGGATTTTGATTTCAGAACTCGTGGCTAGTTGGTCTCCTTTCACCTAGTTAGCCGCGAAATGTGGTTTCTTTACGTAAACGGTTTTATGAATATCCGTTGACTCCGAGTTCTGAATTCTGTGATTTTTAGTTTGATTTCACACTACTTTTCGAGCTCTACAATTCTGGCATTTCGGATTTTGATTTCAGAACTCGTGGCTAGTTGGTCTCGTTTCACCTAGTTAGCCGCGAAATGTGGTTTCTTTACGTAAACGGTTTTATGAATATCCGTTGACTCCGAGTTCTGAATTCGGTGATTTTTAGCTTGATTTCACACTACTTTTCGAGCTCTACGATCCTGGCATTTCAGATTTTGATTTCAGAACTCGTGGCTAGTTGGTCTCGTTTCACCTAGTTAGCCGCGAAATGTGGTTTCTTTACGTAAACGGTTTTATGAATATCCGTTGACTCCGAGTTCTGAATTCGGTGATTTTTAGCTTGATTTCACACTACTTTTCGAGCTCTACGATCCTGGCGTTTCGGATTTTGATTTCAGAACTCGTGGCTAGTTGGTCTCGTTTCACCTATTTAGCCGCGAAATGTGGTTTCTTTACGTAAACGGTTTTAGGAATATCCGTTGACTCCGAGTTCTGAATTCGGTGATTTTTAGCTTGATTTCACACTACTTTTCGAGCTCTACAATCCTGGCATTTCGGATTTTGATTTTAGAACTCGTGGCTAGTTGGTCTCGTGTCAACTATTTAGCCGCGAAATGTGGTTTCTTTACGTAAACTGTTTTAGGAATATCCATTGACTCCGAGTTCTGAATTCGGTGATTTTTACCTTGATTTCACACTACTTTTCGAGCTCTACGCTCCTAGCGTTTCGGATTTTGATTTCAGAACTCGTGGCTAGTAGGTCTCGTTTCACCTAGTTAGCCGCGAAATGTGGTTTCTTTACGTAAACGGTTTTATGAATATCCGTTGACTCCGAGTTCTGAATTTGGTGATTTTTAGCTTGATTTCACACTACTTTTCAAGCTCTACGCTCCTAGAGTTTCGGATTTTGATTTCAGAACTCGTGGCTAGTAGGTCTCGTTTCACCTAGTTAGCCGCGAAATGTGGTTTCTTAACGTAAACGGTTTTATGAATATCCGTTGACTCCGAGTTCTGAATTCGGTGATTTTTAGCTTGATTTCACAATAATTTTCGAGCTCTACGATCCTGGAGTTTCGGATTTTGATTTCAGAACTCGTGGCTAGTTGGTCTCGTTTCACCTAGTTAGCCGCGAAATGTGGTTTCTTTACGTAAACGATTTTATGAATATCCTTTGACTCCGAGTTCTGAATTCGGTGATTTTTAGCTTGATTTCACACTACTTTTTGAGCTCTACGATCCTGGAGTTTCGGATTTTGATTTCAGAACTCGTTGCCAGTTGGTCTCGTTTCACCTAGTTAGCCGCGAAATGTGGTTTCTTTACGTAAACAGTTTTATTAATATCCGTTGACTCCGAGTTAAGAATTCGGTGATTTTTAGCTTGATTTCACACTACTTTTCAAGCTCTACGATCCTGGCGTTTCGGATTTTGATTTCAGAACTCGTGGCTAGTTGGTCTCGTTTCACCTAGTTAGCCGCAAAATGTGGTTTCTTTACGTAAACGGTTTTAGGAACATCCGTTGACTCCGAGTTCTGAATTCGGTGATTTTTAGCTTGATTTCACACTACTTTTCGAGCTCTACGATCCTGGCGTTTCGGATTTTGATTTCAGAACTCGTGGCTATTAGGTCTCGTTTCACCTAGTTAGCCGCGAAATGTGGTTTCTTTATGTAAACGGTTTTATGAATATCCGTTGACTCCGAGTTCTGAATTCGGTGATTTTTAGCTTGATTTCAGACTAATTTTCGAGCTCTACGATCCTGGCATTTCGGATTTTGATTTCAGAACTCGTGGCTAGTTGGTCTCGTTTCACCTAGTTAGCCGCGAAATGTGGTTTCTTTACGTAAACGGTTTTATGAATATCCGTTGACTCCGAGTTCTGAATTCTGTGATTTTTAGTTTGATTTCACACTACTTTTCGAGCTCTACAATTCTGGCATTTCGGATTTTGATTTCAGAACTCGTGGCTAGTAGGTCTCGTTTCACCTAGTTAGCCGCGAAATGTGGTTTCTTAACGTAAACGGTTTTATGAATATCCGTTGACTCCGAGTTCTGAATTCGGTGATTTTTAGCTTGATTTCACAATAATTTTCGAGCTCTACGATCCTGGAGTTTCGGATTTTGATTTCAGAACTCGTGGCTAGTTGGTCTCGTTTCACCTAGTTAGCCGCGAAATGTGGTTTCTTTACGTAAACGATTTTATGAATATCCTTTGACTCCGAGTTCTGAATTCGGTGATTTTTAGCTTGATTTCACACTACTTTTCGAGCTCTACGATCCTGGAGTTTCGGATTTTGATTTCAGAACTCGTTGCCAGTTGGTCTCGTTTCACCTAGTTAGCCGCGAAATGTGGTTTCTTTACGTAAACAGTTTTATTAATATCCGTTGACTCCGAGTTAAGAATTCGGTGATTTTTAGCTTGATTTCACACTACTTTTCAAGCTCTACGATCCTGGCGTTTCGGATTTTGATTTCAGAACTCGTGGCTAGTTGGTCTCGTTTCACCTAGTTAGCCGCAAAATGTGGTTTCTTTACGTAAACGGTTTTAGGAACATCCGTTGACTCCGAGTTCTGAATTCGGTGATTTTTAGCTTGATTTCACACTACTTTTCGAGCTCTACGATCCTGGCGTTTCGGATTTTGATTTCAGAACTCGTGGCTATTAGGTCTCGTTTCACCTAGTTAGCCGCGAAATGTGGTTTCTTTATGTAAACGGTTTTATGAATATCCGTTGACTCCGAGTTCTGAATTCGGTGATTTTTAGCTTGATTTCAGACTAATTTTCGAGCTCTACGATCCTGGCATTTCGGATTTTGATTTCAGAACTCGTGGCTAGTTGGTCTCGTTTCACCTAGTTAGCCGCGAAATGTGGTTTCTTTACGTAAACGGTTTTATGAATATCCGTTGACTCCGAGTTCTGAATTCTGTGATTTTTAGTTTGATTTCACACTACTTTTCGAGCTCTACAATTCTGGCATTTCGGATTTTGATTTCAGAACTCGTGGCTAGTTGGTCTCGTTTCACCTAGTTAGCCGCGAAATGTGGTTTCTTTACGTAAACGGTTTTATGAATATCCGTTGACTCCGAGTTCTGAATTCGGTGATTTTTAGCTTGATTTCACACTACTTTTCGAGCTCTACGATCCTGGCATTTCAGATTTTGATTTCAGAACTCGTGGCTAGTTGGTCTCGTTTCACCTAGTTAGCCGCGAAATGTGGTTTCTTTACGTAAACGGTTTTATGAATATCCGTTGACTCCAAGTTCTGAATTCGGTGATTTTTAGCTTGATTTCACACTACTTTTCGAGCTCTACGATCCTGGCGTTTCGGATTTTGATTTCAGAACTCGTGGCTAGTTGGTCTCGTTTCACCTATTTAGCCGCGAAATGTGGTTTCTTTACGTAAACGGTTTTAGGAATATCCGTTGACTCCGAGTTCTGAATTCGGTGATTTTTAGCTTGATTTCACACTACTTTTCGAGCTCTACAATCCTGGCATTTCGGATTTTGATTTTAGAACTCGTGGCTAGTTGGTCTCGTGTCAACTATTTAGCCGCGAAATGTGGTTTCTTTACGTAAACTGTTTTAGGAATATCCATTGACTCCGAGTTCTGAATTCGGTGATTTTTACCTTGATTTCACACTACTTTTCGAGCTCTACGCTCCTAGCGTTTCGGATTTTGATTTCAGAACTCGTGGCTAGTAGGTCTCGTTTCACCTAGTTAGCCGCGAAATGTGGTTTCTTTACGTAAACGGTTTTATGAATATCCGTTGACTCCGAGTTCTGAATTCGGTGATTTTTAGCTTGATTTCACACTACTTTTCAAGCTCTACGCTCCTAGCGTTTCGGATTTTGATTTCAGAACTCGTGGCTAGTAGGTCTCGTTTCACCTAGTTAGCCGCGAAATGTGGTTTCTTAACGTAAACGGTTTTATGAATATCCGTTGACTCCGAGTTCTGAATTCGGTGATTTTTAGCTTGATTTCACAATAATTTTCGAGCTCTACGATCCTGGAGTTTCGGATTTTGATTTCAGAACTCGTGGCTAGTTGGTCTCGTTTCACCTAGTTAGCCGCGAAATGTGGTTTCTTTACGTAAACGATTTTATGAATATCCTTTGACTCCGAGTTCTGAATTCGGTGATTTTTAGCTTGATTTCACACTACTTTTCGAGCTCTACGATCCTGGAGTTTCGGATTTTGATTTCAGAACTCGTGGCCAGTTGGTCTCGTTTCACCTAGTTAGCCGCGAAATGTGGTTTCTTTACGTAAACAGTTTTATTAATATCCGTTGACTCCGAGTTAAGAATTCGGTGATTTTTAGCTTCATTTCACACTACTTTTCAAGCTCTACGATCCTGGCGTTTCGGATTTTGATTTCAGAACTCGTGGCTAGTTGGTCTCGTTTCACCTAGTTAGCCGCAAAATGTGGTTTCTTTACGTAAACGGTTTTATGAATATCCGTTGACTCCGAGTTCTGAATTCGGTGATTTTTAGCTTGATTTCACACTACTTTTCGAGCTCTACGATCCTGGCATTTCGGATTTTGATTTCAGAACTCGTGGCTAGTAGGTCTCGTTTCACCTATTTAGCCGCGAAATGTGGTTTCTTTACGTAAACGGTTTTAGGAATATCCGTTGACTCCGAGTTCTGAATTCTGTGATTTTTAGCTTGATTTCACACTACTTTTCGAGCTCTACGCTCTTAGCATTTCGGATTTTGATTTCAGAACTCGTGGCTTGTAGGTCTCGTTTCACCTAGTTAGCCGCGAAATGTGGTTTCTTTACGTAAACGGTTTTATGAATATCCGTTGACTCCGAGTTCTGAATTCGGTGATTTTTAGCTTGATTTCAAACTACTTTTCGAGCTCTACAATCCTGGCTTTTCGGATTTTGATTTCAGAACTCGTGGCTAGTAGGTCTCGTTTCACCTAGTTAGCCGCGAAATGTGGTTTCTTTACGTAAACGGTTTTATGAATATCCGTTGACTCCGAGTTCTGAATTCGGTGATTTTTAGCTTGATTTCAAACTACTTTTCGAGCTCTACAATCCTGGCTTTTCGGATTTTGATTTCAGAACTCGTGGCTAGTAGGTCTCGTTTCACCTAGTTAGCCGCGAAATGTGGTTTCTTTACGTAAACGGTTTTATGAATATCCGTTGACTCCGAGTTCTGAATTCGGTGATTTTTAGCTTGATTTCACACTACTTTTTGAGCTCTACGATCCTGGCGTTTCGGATTTTGATTTCAGAACTCGTGGCTAGTTGGTCTCGTTTCACCTAGTTAGCCGCGAAATGTGGTTTCTTTACGTAAACAGTTTTATGAATATCCGTTGACTCCGAGTTCTGAATTCGGTGATTTTTAGCTGGATTTCACACTACTTTTCGAGCTCTACAATCCTGGACTTTCGGATTTTGATTTCAGAACTCGTGGCTAGTTGGTCTCGTTTCAACTAGTTAGCCGCGAAATGTGGTTTCTTTACGTAAACGGTTTTATGAATATCCGTTGACTCCGAGTTCTGAATTCGGTGATTTTTTGCTTGATTTCACACTATTTTTCGAGCTCTACAATCCTGGCGTTTCGGATTTTGATTTTAGAACTCGTGGCTTGTTGGTCTCGTTTCACCTAGTTAGCCGCGAAATGTGGTTTCTTTACGTGAACGGTTTTATGAATATCCGTTGACTCCGAGTTCTGAATTCGGTGATTTTTAGCTTGATTTCACACTACTTTTCGAGCTCTACGATCCTGGCTTTTCGGATTTTGATTTCAGAACTCGTGGCTAGTTGGTCTCGTTTCACCTAGTTAGCCGTGAAATGTGGTTTCTTTACGTAAACGGTTTTATGAATATCCGTTGACTCCGAGTTCCGAATTCGGTGATTTTTAGCTTGATTTCACACTAATTTTCGAGCTCTACAATCCTGGCATTTCGGATTTTGATTTCAGAACTCGTGGCTTGTAGGTCTCGTTTCACCTAGTTAGCCGCAAAATGTGGTTTCTTTACATAAACGGTTTTATGAATATCCGTTGACTCCGAGTTCTGAATTCGGAGATTTTTAGCTTGATTTCACACTACTTTTCGAGCTCTACGATCCTGGTGTTTCGGATTTTGATTTCAGAACTCGTGGCTGGTTGGTCTCGTTTCACCTAGTTAGCCGCGAAATGTGGTTTCTTTACGTAAACGGTTTTATGAATATCCGTTGACTCCGAGTTCTGAATTCGGTGATTTTTAGCTTGATTTCACACTACTTTTTGAGCTCTACAATCCTGGCGTTTCGGATTTTGATTTCAGAACCCGTGGCTAGTTGGTCTCGTTTCACCTAGTTAGCCGCGAAATGTGGTTTCTTTACGTAAACGGTTTTATGAATATCCGTTTACTCCGAGTTCTGAATTCGGTGATTTTTAGCTTGATTTCACACTAATTTTCGAGCTCTACGATCCTGGCGTTTCGGATTTTGATTTCAGAACTCGTGGCTAGTTGGTCTCGTTTCACCTAGTTAGTCGCGAAATGTGGTTTCTTTACGTAAACGGTTTTATGAATATCCGTTGACTCCGAGTTCTGAATTCGGTGATTTTTAGCTTGATTTCACACTACTTTTCGAGCTCTACAATCCTGGCGTTTCGGATTTTGATTTCAGAACCCGTGGCTAGTTGGTCTCGTTTCACCTAGTTAGCCGCGAAATGTGCTTTCTTTACGTAAACGGTTTTATGAATATCCGTTTACTCCGAGTTCTGAATTCGGTGATTTTTAGCTTGATTTCACACTAATTTTCGAGCTCTACGATCCTGGCGTTTCGGATTTTGATTTGAGAACTCGTGGCTAGTTGGTCTCGTTTCACCTAGTTAGCCGCGAAATGTGGTTTCTTTACGTAAACGGTTTTATGAATATCCGTTGACTCCGAGTTCTGAATTCGGTGATTTTTAGCTTGATTTCAAACTACTTTTCGAGCTCTACAATCCTGGCTTTTCGGATTTTTATTTCAGAACTCGTGGCTAGTAGGTCTCGTTTCACCTAGTTAGCCGCGAAATGTGGTTTCTTTACGTAAACGGTTTTATGAATATCCGTTGACTCCGAGTTCTGAATTCGGTGATTTTTAGCTTGATTTCACACTACTTTTCGAGCTCTACAATCCTGGCGTTTCGGATTTTGATTTCAGAAATCGTGGCTTGTAGGTCTCGTTTCACCTAGTTAGTCGCGAAATGTGGTTTCTTTACGTAAACGGTTTTATGAATATCCGTTGACTCCGAGTTCTGAATTCGGTGATTTTTAGCTTGATTTCACACTAATTTTCGAGCTCTACGATCCTGGCGTTTCGGATTTTGATTTCAGAACTCGTGGCTAGTTGGTCTCGTTTCAACTAGTTAGCCGCGAAATGTGGTTTCTTTACGTAAACGGTTTTATGAATATCCGTTGACTCCGAGTTCTGAATTCGGTGATTTTTAGCTTGATTTCACACTACTTTTCGAGCTATACAATCCTGGCGTTTCGGATTTTGATTTCAGAACTCGTGGCTAGTAGGTCTCGTTTCACCTAGTTAGCCGCGAAATGTGGTTTCTTTACGTAAACGGTTTTATGAATATCCGTTGACTCCGAGTTCTGAATTCGGTGATTTTTAGCTTGATTTCACACTACTTTTCGAGCTCTACAATCCTGGCGTTTCGGATTTTGATTTCAGAACTCGTGGCTAGTTGGTCTCGTTTCACCTAGTTAGCCGCGAAATGTGGTTTCTTTACGTAAACGGTTTTATGAATATCCGTTAACTCCGAGTTCTGAATTCGGTGATTTTTAGCTTGATTTCACACTACTTTTCGAGCTATACAATCCTGGCGTTTCGGATTTTGATTTCAGAACTCGTGGCTAGTAGGTCTCGTTTCACCTAGTTAGCCGCGAAATGTGGTTTCTTTACGTAAACGGTTTTATGAATATCCGTTGACTCCGAGTTCTGAATTCGGTGATTTTTAGCTTGATTTCACACTACTTTTCGAGCTCTACAATCCTGGCGTTTCGGATTTTGATTTCAGAACTCGTGGCTAGTTGGTCTCGTTTCACCTAGTTAGCCGCGAAATGTGGTTTCTTTACGTAAACGGTTTTATGAATATCCGTTAACTCCGAGTTCTGAATTCGGTGATTTTTAGCTTGATTTCACACTACTTTTCGAGCTCTACAATCCTGGCGTTTCGGATTTTGATTTCAGAACTCGTGGCTAGTTGGTCTCGTTTCACCTAGTTAGCCGCGAAATGTGGTTTCTTTACGTAAACGGTTTTATGAATATCCGTTGACTCCGAGTTCTGAATTCGGTGATTTTTAGCTTGATTTCACACTACTTTTCGAGCTCTACAATCCTGGCGTTTCGGATTTTGATTTCAGAACTCGTGGCTAGTAGGTCTCGTTTCACCTAGTTAGCCGCGAAATGTGGTTTCTTTACGTAAACGGTTTTATGAATATCCGTTGACTCCGAGTTCTGAATTCGGTGATTTTTAGCTTGATTTCACACTACTTTTCGAGCTCTACAATCCTGGCAATTCGGATTTTGATTTCAGAACTCGTGGCTAGTAGGTCTCGTTTCACCTAGTTAGCCACGAAATGTGGTTTCTTTACGTAAACGGTTTTATGAATATCCGTTGACTCCGAGTTCTGAATTCGGTGATTTTTAGCTTGATTTCACACTACTTTTCGAGCTCTACGATCCTGGCGTTTCGGATTTTAATTTCAGAACTCGTGGCTAGTTGGTCTCGTTTCACCTAGTTAGCCGCGAAATGTGGTTTCTTTACGTAAACGGTTTTATGAATATCCGTTGACTCCGAGTTCTGAATTCGGTGATTTTTAGCTTGATTTCACACTACTTTTTGAGCTCTACAATCCTGGACTTTCGGATTTTGATTTCAGAACTCGTGGCTAGTTGGTCTCGTTTCAACTAGTTAGCCGCGAAATGTGGTTTCTTTACGTAAACGGTTTTATGAATATCCGTTGACTCCGAGTTCTGAATTCGGTGATTTTTAGCTTGATTTCACACTACTTTTCGAGCTCTACAATCTTGGGGTTTCGGATTTTGATTTCAGAAATCGTGGCTTGTAGGTCTCGTTTCACCTAGTTAGTCGCGAAATGTGGTTTCTTTACGTAAACGGTTTTATGAATATCCGTTGACTCCGAGTTCTGAATTCGGTGATTTTTAGCTTGATTTCACACTAATTTTCGAGCTCTACGATCCTGGCGTTTCGGATTTTGATTTCAGAACTCGTGGCTAGTTGGTCTCGTTTCAACTAGTTAGCCGCGAAATGTGGTTTCTTTACGTAAACGGTTTTATGAATATCCGTTGACTCCGAGTTCTGAATTCGGTGATTTTTAGCTTGATTTCACACTACTTTTCGAGCTATACAATCCTGGCGTTTCGGATTTTGATTTCAGAACTCGTGGCTAGTAGGTCTCGTTTCACCTAGTTAGCCGCGAAATGTGGTTTCTTTACGTAAACGGTTTTATGAATATCCGTTGACTCCGAGTTCTGAATTCGGTGATTTTTAGCTTGATTTCACACTACTTTTCGAGCTCTACAATCCTGGCGTTTCGGATTTTGATTTCAGAACTCGTGGCTAGTTGGTCTCGTTTCACCTAGTTAGCCGCGAAATGTGGTTTCTTTACGTAAACGGTTTTATGAATATCCGTTAACTCCGAGTTCTGAATTCGGTGATTTTTAGCTTGATTTCACACTACTTTTCGAGCTCTACAATCCTGGCGTTTCGGATTTTGATTTCAGAACCCGTGGATAGTTGGTCTCGTTTCACCTAGTTAGCCGCGAAATGTGGTTTCTTTACGTAAACGGTTTTATGAATATCCGTTGACTCCGAGTTCTGAATTCGGTGATTTTTAGCTTGATTTCACACTACTTTTCGAGCTCTACAATCCTGGCGTTTCGGATTTTGATTTCAGAACTCGTGGCTAGTAGGTCTCGTTTCACCTAGTTAGCCGCGAAATGTGGTTTCTTTACGTAAACGGTTTTATGAATATCCGTTGACTCCGAGTTCTGAATTCGGTGATTTTTAGCTTGATTTCACACTACTTTTTGAGCTCTACAATCCTGGACTTTCGGATTTTGATTTCAGAACTCGTGGCTAGTTGGTCTCGTTTCAACTAGTTAGCCGCGAAATGTGGTTTCTTTACGTAAACGGTTTTATGAATATCCGTTGACTCCGAGTTCTGAATTCGGTGATTTTTAGCTTGATTTCACACTACTTTTCGAGCTCTACAATCTTGGGGTTTCGGATTTTGATTTCAGAAATCGTGGCTTGTAGGTCTCGTTTCACCTAGTTAGTCGCGAAATGTGGTTTCTTTACGTAAACGGTTTTATGAATATCCGTTGACTCCGAGTTCTGAATTCGGTGATTTTTAGCTTGATTTCACACTAATTTTCGAGCTCTACGATCCTGGCGTTTCGGATTTTGATTTCAGAACTCGTGGCTAGTTGGTCTCGTTTCAACTAGTTAGCCGCGAAATGTGGTTTCTTTACGTAAACGGTTTTATGAATATCCGTTGACTCCGAGTTCTGAATTCGGTGATTTTTAGCTTGATTTCACACTACTTTTCGAGCTATACAATCCTGGCGTTTCGGATTTTGATTTCAGAACTCGTGGCTAGTAGGTCTCGTTTCACCTAGTTAGCCGCGAAATGTGGTTTCTTTACGTAAACGGTTTTATGAATATCCGTTGACTCCGAGTTCTGAATTCGGTGATTTTTAGCTTGATTTCACACTACTTTTCGAGCTCTACAATCCTGGCGTTTCGGATTTTGATTTCAGAACTCGTGGCTAGTTGGTCTCGTTTCACCTAGTTAGCCGCGAAATGTGGTTTCTTTACGTAAACGGTTTTATGAATATCCGTTAACTCCGAGTTCTGAATTCGGTGATTTTTAGCTTGATTTCACACTACTTTTCGAGCTCTACAATCCTGGCGTTTCGGATTTTGATTTCAGAACTCGTGGATAGTTGGTCTCGTTTCACCTAGTTAGCCGCGAAATGTGGTTTCTTTACGTAAACGGTTTTATGAATATCCGTTGACTCCGAGTTCTGAATTCGGTGATTTTTAGCTTGATTTCACACTACTTTTCGAGCTCTACAATCCTGGCGTTTCGGATTTTGATTTCAGAACTCGTGGCTAGTAGGTCTCGTTTCACCTAGTTAGCCGCGAAATGTGGTTTCTTTACGTAAACGGTTTTATGAATATCCGTTGACTCCGAGTTCTGAATTCGGTGATTTTTAGCTTGATTTCACACTACTTTTCGAGCTCTACAATCCTGGCAATTCGGATTTTGATTTCAGAACTCGTGGCTAGTTGGTCTCGTTTCACCTAGTTAGCCGCGAAATGTGGTTTCTTTACGTAAACGGTTTTATGAATATCCGTTAACTCCGAGTTCTGAATTCGGTGATTTTTAGCTTGATTTCACACTACTTTTCGAGCTCTACAATCCTGGCCTTTCGGATTTTGATTTCAGAACTCGTGGCTAGTTGGTCTCGTTTCACCTAGTTAGCCGCGAAATGTGGTTTCTTTACGTAAACGGTTTTATGAATATCCGTTGACTCCGAGTTCTGAATTCGGTGATTTTTAGCTTGATTTCACACTAATTTTCGAGCTCTACAATCCTGACGTTTCGGATTTTGATTTCAGAACTCGTGGCTAGTTGGTCTCGTTTCACCTAGTTAGCCGCGAAATGTGGTTTCTTTACGTAAACGGTTTTATGAATATCCGTTTACTCCGAGTTCTGAATTCGGTGATTTTTAGCTTGATTTCACACTAATTTTCGAGCTCTACGATCCTGGCGTTTCGGATTTTGATTTCAGAACTCGTGGCTAGTTGGTCTCGTTTCACCTAGTTAGCCGCAAAATGTGGTTTCTTTACGTAAACGGTTTTATGAATATCCGTTGACTCCGAGTTCTGAATTCGGTGATTTTTAGCTTGATTTCACACTACTTTTCGAGCTCTACAATCCTGGACTTTCGGATTTTGATTTCAGAACTCGTGGCTAGTTGGTCTCGTTTCAACTAGTTAGCCGCGAAATGTGGTTTCTTTACGTAAACGGTTTTATGAATATCCGTTGACTCCGAGTTCTGAATTCGGTGATTTTTTGCTTGATTTCACACTACTTTTCGAGCTCTACAATCCTGGCATTTCGGATTTTGATTTCAGAACTCGTGGCTAGTTGGTCTCGTTTCACCTAGTTAGCCGCGAAATGTGGTTTCTTTACGTGAACGGTTTTATGAATATCCGTTGACTCCGAGTTCTGAATTCGGTGATTTTTAGCTTGATTTCACACTACTTTTCGAGCTCTACGATCCTGGCGTTTCGGATTTTGATTTCAGAACTCGTGGCTAGTTGGTCTCGTTTCACCTAGTTAGCCGCGAAATGTGGTTTCTTTACGTAAACGGTTTTATGAATATCCGTTGACTCCGAGTTCTGAATTCGGTGATTTTTAGCTTGATTTCACACTACTTTTCGAGCTCTACAATCCTGGTGTTTCGGATTTTGATTTCAGAACTCGTGGCTAGTTGGTCTCGTTTCACATAGTTAGCCGCGAAATGTGGTTTCTTTACGTAAACGGTTTTTATTAATATCCGTTTACTCCGAGTTCTGAATTCGGTGATTTTTAGCTTGATTTCACACTAATTTTCGAGATCTACGATCCTGGTGTTTCGGATTTTGATTTCAGAACTCGTGGCTAGTTGGTCTCGTTTCACCTAGTTAGCCGCGAAATGTGGTTTCTTTACTTAAACGATTTAATAAATATCCTTTGACTCCGAGTTCTGAATTCGGTGATTTTTAGCTTGATTTCACACTAATTTTCGAGCTCTACGATCCTGGCTTTTCGGATTTTGATTTCAGAACTCGTGGCTAGTAGGTCTCGTTTCACCTAGTTAGCCACGAAATGTGGTTTCTTTACGTAAACGGTTTTATGAATATCCGTTGACTCCGAGTTCTGAATTCGGTGATTTTTAGCTTGATTTCACACTACTTTTCGAGCTCTACAATCCTGGCATTTCGGATTTTGATTTCAGAACTCGTGGCTAGTTGGTCTCGTTTCACCTTGTTAGCCGCGAAATGTGGTTTCTTTACGTAAACGGTTTTATGAATATCCGTTGACTCCGAGTTCTGAATTCGGTGATTTTTAGCTTGATTTCACACTAATTTTTGAGCTCTACGATCCTGGCGATTCAGATTTTGATTTCAGAACTCGTGGCTAGTTGGTCTCGTTTCACCTAGTTAGCCGCGAAATGTGGTTTCTTTACGTAAACGGTTTTATGAATATCCGTTGACTCCGATTTCTGAATTCGGTGATTTTTAGCTTGATTTCACACTACTTTTCGAGCTCTACAATCCTGGCGTTTCGGATTTTGATTTCAGAACTCGTGGCTAGTAGGTCTCGTTTCACCTAGTTAGCCGCGAAATGTGGTTTCTTTACGTAAACGGTTTTATGAATATCCGTTGACTCCGAGTTCTGAATTCGGTGATTTTTAGCTTGATTTTACACTACTTTTCGAGCTCTACAATCCTGGCGTTTCGGATTTTGATTTCAGAACTCGTGGCTAGTTGGTCCCGTTTCACCTAGTTAGCCGCGAAATGTGGTTTCTTTACGTAAACGGTTTTATGAATATCCGTTGACTCCGAGTTCTGAATTCGGTGATTTTTTGCTTGATTTCACACTAATTTTCGAGCTCTACGATCATGGCGTTTCGGATTTTGATTTCAGAACTCGTGGCTAGTTGGTCTCGTTTCACCTAGTTAGCCGCGAAATGTGGTTTCTTTACGTAAACGGTTTTATGAATATCCGTTGACTCCGAGCTCTGAATTCGGTGATTTTTAGCTTGATTTCACACTACTTTTCGAGCTCTACAATCCTGGCGTTTCGGATTTTGATTTCAGAACTCGTGGCTAGTAGGTCTCGTTTCACCTAGTTAGCCGCGAAATGTGGTTTCTTTACGTAAACGGTTTTATGAATATCCGTTGACTCCGAGTTCTGAATTCGGTGATTTTTAGCTTGATTTCACACTACTTTTCGAGCTCTACAATTCTGGCGTTTCGGATTTTGATTTCAGAACTCGTGGCTAGTTGGTCTCGTTTCACCTAGTTAGCCGCGAAATGTGGTTTCTTTACGTAAACGGTTTTATGAATATCCGTTGACTCCGAGTTCTGAATTCGGTGATTTTTAGCTTGATTCCACACTAATTTTCGAGCTCTACGATCCTGGCGTTTCGGATTTTGATTTCAGAACTCGTGGCTAGTTGGTCTCGTTTCACCTAGTTAGCCGCGAAATGTGGTTTCTTTACGTAAACGGTTTTATGAATATCAGTTGACTCCGAGTTCTGAATTCGGTGATTTTTAGCTTGATTTTACACTAATTTTCGAGCTCTGCGATCCTGGCGATTCAGATTTTGATTTCAGAACTCGTGGCTAGTTGGTCTCGTTTCACCTAGTTAGCCGCGAAATGTGGTTTCTTTACGTAAACGGTTTTATGAATATCCGTTGACTCCGAGTTCTGAATTCGGTGATTTTTTGCTTGATTTCACACTAATTTTCGAGCTCTACGATCATGGCGTTTCGGATTTTGATTTCAGAACTCGTGGCTAGTTGGTCTCGTTTCACCTAGTTAGCCGCGAAATGTGGTTTCTTTACGTAAACGGTTTTATGAATATCCGTTGACTCCGAGCTCTGAATTCGGTGATTTTTAGCTTGATTTCACACTACTTTTCGAGCTCTACAATCCTGGCATTTCGGATTTTGATTTCAGAACTCGTGGCTAGTAGGTCTCGTTTCACCTAGTTAGCCGCGAAATGTGGTTTCTTTACGTAAACGGTTTTATGAATATCCGTTGACTCTGAGTTCTGAATTCGGTGATTTTTAGCTTGATTTCACACTACTTTTCGAGCTCTACAATTCTGGCGTTTCGGATTTTGATTTCAGAACTCGTGGCTAGTTGGTCTCGTTTCACCTAGTTAGCCGCGAAATGTGGTTTCTTTACGTAAACGGTTTTATGAATATCCGTTGACTCCGAGTTCTGAATTCGGTGATTTTTAGCTTGATTCCACACTAATTTTCGAGCTCTACGATCCTGGCGTTTCGGATTTTGATTTCAAAACTCGTGGCTAGTTGGTCTCGTTTCACCTAGTTAGCCGCGAAATGTGGTTTCTTTACGTAAACGGTTTTATGAATATCAGTTGACTCCGAGTTCTGAATTCGGTGATTTTTAGCTTGATTTTACACTAATTTTCGAGCTCTGCGATCCTGGTGTTTCGGATTTTGATTTCAGAACTCGTGGCTAGTTGGTCTCGTTTCACCTAGTTAGCCGCGAAATGTGGTTTCTTTACGTAAACGGTTTTATGAATATCCGTTGACTCCGAGTTCTGAATTCGGTGATTTTTAGCTTGATTTCACACTACTTTTTGAGCACTACAATCGTGGCATTTCGGATTTTGATTTCATAACTCGTGGCTTGTTGGTCTCGTTTCACCTAGTTAGCCGCGAAATGTGGTTTCTTTACGTAAACAGTTTTATGAATATCCTTTGACTCTGAGTTCTGAATTCGGTGATTTTTAGCTTGATTTCACACTACTTTTCGAGCTCTACGATCCTGGCGTTTCGGATTTTGATTTCAGAACTCGTGGCTAGTTGGTCTCGTTCCACCTAGTTGGCCGCGAAATGTGGTTTCTTTACGTAAACGGTTTTAGGAATATCCGTTGACTCCGAGTTCTAAATTCTGTGATTTTTAGCTTAATTTCACACTACTTTTCGAGCTCTACGCTCATAGCATTTCGGATTTTGATTTCAGAACTCGTGGTTAGTAGGTCTCGTTTCACCTATTTAGCCGCCAAATGTGGTTTCTTTACGTAAACGGTTTTAGGAATATCCGTTGACTCCGAGTTCTGAATTCGATGATTTTTAGCTTGATTTCACACTACTTTTCGAGCTCTACAATCCTGGCGTTTCGGATTTTGATTTCAGAACTCGTGGCTAGTTGGTCTCGTTTCACCTAGTTAGCCGCGAAATGTGGTTTCTTTACGTAAACGGTTTTATGAATATCCGTTGACTCCGAGTTCTGAATTCGGTGATTTGCTTGATTTCACACTAATTTTCGAGCTCTACGATCCTGGCGTTTCGGATTTTGATTTCAGAACTCTTGGCTAGTTGGTCTAGTTTCACCTAGTTTCCCGCGAAATGTGGTTTCTTTACGTAAACAGTTTTATGAATATCCGTTGACTCCGAGTTCTGAATTCGGTGATTTTTAGCTTGATTTCACACTACTTTTTGAGCTCTACAATCCTGGCGTTTTGGATTTTGATTTCAGAACTCGTGGCTAGTTGATCTTTTTACATATTTAGCCGCAAAATGTGGTTTCTTTATGTAAACAGTTTTAGGAATATCCGTTGACTCCGAGTTCTGAATTCTGTGATTTTTAGCTTGATTTCAGACTACTTTTTGAGCTCTACGCTCCTAGCGTTTCGGATTTTGATTTCAAAACTCGTGGCTAGTAGGACCCGTTTCACCTAGTTAGCCGCGAAATGTGGTTTGTTTACGTAAACGGTTTTATGAATATCCGTTGACTTCGAGTTCTGAATTCGGTGACTTTTAGCTTGATTTCACACTAATTTTTGAGCTCTACGATCCTGGCGTTTCGGATTTTGATTTCAGAACTCGTGGCTAGTTGGTCTCGTTTCACCTAGTTAGCCGCGAAATGTGGTTTCTTTACGTAAACGATTTTATGAATATCCTTTGACTCCGAGTTCTGAATTCGGTGATTTTTAGCTTGATTTCACACTAATTTTCGAGCTCTACGATCCTGGCGTTTCGGATTTTGATTTCAGAACTCGTGGCTAGTTGGTCTCGTTTCACCTAGTTAGCCGCGAAATGTGGTTTCTTTACGTAAACGGTTTTATGAATATCCATTGACTCCGAGTTCTGAATTCGGTGATTTTTAGCTTGATTTCACACTACTTTTCGAGCTCTACGATCCTGGAATTTCGGATTTTGATTTCAGAACTCGTGGCTAGTTGGTCTCGTTTCACCTAGTTAGCCGCGAAATGTGGTTTCTTTACGTAAACGGTTTTATGAATATCCTTTGACTCCGAGTTCTGAATTCGGTGATTTTTAGCTTGATTTCACACTACTTTTCGAGCTCTACGATCCTGGAATTTCGGATTTTGATTTCAGAACTCGTGGCTAGTAGGTCTCGTTTCACCTATTTAGCCGCCAAATGTGGTTTCTTTACGTAAACGGTTTTAGGAATATCCGTTGACTCCGAGTTCTGAATTCGATGATTTTTAGATTGATTTCACACTACTTTTCGAGCTCTACAATCCTGGCATTTCGGATTTTGATTTCAGAACTCGTGGCTAGTTGGTCTCGTTTCACCTAGTTAGCCGCGAAATGTGGTTTCTTTACGTAAACGGTTTTATGAATATCCGTTGACTCCGAGTTCTGAATTCGGTGATTTGCTTGATTTCACACTAATTTTCGAGCTCTACGATCCTGGCGTTTCGGATTTTGATTTCAGAACTCTTGGCTTGTTGGTCTCGTTTCACCTAGTTTCCCGCGAAATGTGGTTTCTTTACGTAAACAGTTTTATGAATATCCGTTGACTCCGAGTTCTGAATTCGGTGATTTTTAGCTTGATTTCACTCTACTTTTTGAGCTCTACAATCCCGGCGTTTTGGATTTTGATTTCAGAACTCGTGGCTAGTTGGTCTTTTTTCACCTATTTAGCCGCAAAATGTGGTTTCTTTATGTAAACAATTTTTGGAATATCCGTTGACTCCGACTTCTGAATTCTGTGATTTTTAGCTTGATTTCAGACTACTTTTTGAGCTCTACGCTCTTAGCGTTTCGGATTTTGATTTCAGAACTCGTGGCTAGTAGGTCTCATTTCACCTAGTTAGCCGCGAAATGTGGTTTCTTTACGTAAACGGTTTTATGAATATCCGTTGACTTCGAGTTCTGAATTCGGTGATTTTTATCTTGATTTCACACTAATTTTTGAGCTCTACGATCCTGGCGTTTCGGATTTTGATTTCAGAACTCGTGGCTAGTTGGTCTCGTTTCACCTAGTTAGCCGCGAAATGTGGTTTCTTTACGTAAACGGTTTTATGAATATCCGTTGACTCCGAGTTCTGAATTCGGTGATTTTTAGCTTGATTTCACACTACTTTTCGAGCTCTACGATCCTGGCATTTCGGATTTTGATTTCAGAACTCGTGGCTAGTAGGTCTCGTTTCACCTAGTTAGCCGCGAAATGTGGTTTCTTTACGTAAACGGTTTTATGAATATCCGTTGACTCCGAGTTCTGAATTCGGTGATTTTTAGCTTGATTTCACACTACTTTTCGAGCTCTACAATTCTGGCATTTCGGATTTTGATTTCAGAACTCGTGGCTAGTTGGTCTCGTTTCACCTAGTTAGCCGCGAAATGTGGTTTCTTTACGTAAACGGTTTTATGAATATCCGTTGACTCCGAGTTCTGAATTCGGTGATTTTTAGCTTGATTCCACACTAATTTTCGAGCTCTACGATCCTGGCGTTTCGGATTTTGATTTCAGAACTCGTGGCTAGTTGGTCTCGTTTCACCTAGTTAGCCGCGAAATGTGGTTTCTTTACGTAAACGGTTTTATGAATATCAGTTGACTCCGAGTTCTGAATTCGGTGATTTTTAGCTTGATTTTACACTAATTTTCGAGCTCTGCGATCCTGGCGTTTCGGATTTTGATTTCAGAACTCGTGGCTAGTTGGTCTCGTTTCACCTAGTTAGCCGCGAAATGTGGTTTCTTTACGTAAACGGTTTTATGAATATCCGTTGACTCCGAGTTCTGAATTCGGTGATTTTTAGCTTGATTTCACACTACTTTTTGAGCACTACAATCGTGGCATTTCGGATTTTGATTTCATAACTCGTGGCTTGTTGGTCTCGTTTCACCTAGTTAGCCGCGAAATGTGGTTTCTTTACGTAAACAGTTTTATGAATATCCTTTGACTCTGAGTTCTGAATTCGGTGATTTTTAGCTTGATTTCACACTACTTTTCGAGCTCTACGATCCTGGCGTTTCGGATTTTGATTTCAGAACTCGTGGCTAGTTGGTCTCGTTCCACCTAGTTAGCCGCGAAATGTGGTTTCTTTACGTAAACGGTTTTAGGAATATCCGTTGACTCCGAGTTCTAAATTCTGTGATTTTTAGCTTAATTTCACACTACTTTTCGAGCTCTACGCTCATAGCATTTCGGATTTTGATTTCAGAACTCGTGGTTAGTAGGTCTCGTTTCACCTATTTAGCCGCCAAATGTGGTTTCTTTACGTAAACGGTTTTAGGAATATCCGTTGACTCCGAGTTCTGAATTCGATGATTTTTAGCTTGATTTCACACTACTTTTCGAGCTCTACAATCCTGGCGTTTCGGATTTTGATTTCAGAACTCGTGGCTAGTTGGTCTCGTTTCACCTAGTTAGCCGCGAAATGTGGTTTCTTTACGTAAACGGTTTTATGAATATCCGTTGACTCCGAGTTCTGAATTCGGTGATTTGCTTGATTTCACACTAATTTTCGAGCTCTACGATCCTGGCGTTTCGGATTTTGATTTCAGAACTCTTGGCTAGTTGGTCTAGTTTCACCTAGTTTCCCGCGAAATGTGGTTTCTTTACGTAAACGGTTTTATGAATATCCATTGACTCCGAGTTCTGAATTCGGTGATTTTTAGCTTGATTTCACACTACTTTTCGAGCTCTACGATCCTGGAATTTCGGATTTTGATTTCAGAACTCGTGGCTAGTTGGTCTCGTTTCACCTAGTTAGCCGCGAAATGTGGTTTCTTTACGTAAACGGTTTTATGAATATCCTTTGACTCCGAGTTCTGAATTCGGTGATTTTTAGCTTGATTTCACACTACTTTTCGAGCTCTACGATCCTGGAATTTCGGATTTTGATTTCAGAACTCGTGGCTAGTAGGTCTCGTTTCACCTATTTAGCCGCCAAATGTGGTTTCTTTACGTAAACGGTTTTAGGAATATCCGTTGACTCCGAGTTCTGAATTCGATGATTTTTAGATTGATTTCACACTACTTTTCGAGCTCTACAATCCTGGCATTTCGGATTTTGATTTCAGAACTCGTGGCTAGTTGGTCTCGTTTCACCTAGTTAGCCGCGAAATGTGGTTTCTTTACGTAAACGGTTTTATGAATATCCGTTGACTCCGAGTTCTGAATTCGGTGATTTGCTTGATTTCACACTAATTTTCGAGCTCTACGATCCTGGCGTTTCGGATTTTGATTTCAGAACTCTTGGCTTGTTGGTCTCGTTTCACCTAGTTTCCCGCGAAATGTGGTTTCTTTACGTAAACAGTTTTATGAATATCCGTTGACTCCGAGTTCTGAATTCAGTGATTTTTAGCTTGATTTCACTCTACTTTTTGAGCTCTACAATCCCGGCGTTTTGGATTTTGATTTCAGAACTCGTGGCTAGTTGGTCTTTTTTCACCTATTTAGCCGCAAAATGTGGTTTCTTTATGTAAACAATTTTTGGAATATCCGTTGACTCCGACTTCTGAATTCTGTGATTTTTAGCTTGATTTCAGACTACTTTTTGAGCTCTACGCTCTTAGCGTTTCGGATTTTTATTTCAAAACTCGTGGCTAGTAGGTCTCATTTCACCTAGTTAGCCGCGAAATGTGGTTTCTTTACGTAAACGGTTTTATGAATATCCGTTGACTTCGAGTTCTGAATTCGGTGATTTTTATCTTGATTTCACACTAATTTTTGAGCTCTACGATCCTGGCGTTTCGGATTTTGATTTCAGAACTCGTGGCTAGTTGGTCTCGTTTCACCTAGTTAGCCGCGAAATGTGGTTTCTTTACGTAAACGGTTTTATGAATATCCGTTGACTCCGAGTTCTGAATTCGGTAATTTGCTTGATTTCACACTAATTTTCGAGCTCTACGATCCTGGCGTTTCGGATTTTGATTTCAGAACTCTTGGCTAGTTGGTCTCGTTTCACCTAGTTAGCCGCGAAATGTGGTTTCATTACGTAAACGATTTTATGAATATCCTTTGACTCCGAGTTCTGAATTCGGTGATTTTTAGCTTGATTTCACACTACTTTTCGAGCTCTACGATCCTGGCATTTCGGATTTTGATTTCAGAACTCGTGGCTAGTAGGTCTCGTTTCACCTATTTAGCCGCCAAATGTGGTTTCTTTACGTAAACGGTTTTAGGAATATCTGTTGACTCCGAGTTCTGAATTCGATGATTTTTAGCTTGATTTCACACTACTTTTCGAGCTCTACAATCCTGGCGTTTCGGATTTTGATTTCAGAACTCGTGGCTAGTTGGTCTCGTTTCACCTAGTTAGCCGCGAAATGTGGTTTCTTTACGTAAACGGTTTTATGAATATCCGTTGACTCCGAGTTCTGAATTCGGTAATTTGCTTGATTTCACACTAATTTTCGAGCTCTACGATCCTGGCGTTTCGGATTTTGATTTCAGAACTCTTGGCTAGTTGGTCTCGTTTCACCTAGTTTCCCGCGAAATGTGGTTTCTTTACGTAAACAGTTTTATGAATATCCGTTGACTCCGAGTTCTGAATTCGGTGATTTTTTGCTTGATTTCACACTACTTTTTGAGCTCTACAATCCTGGCATTTTGGATTTTGATTTCAGAACTCGTGGCTAGTTGGTCTTTTTTCACCTATTTAGCCGCAAAATGTGGTTTCTTTATGTAAACAGTTTTAGGAATATCCGTTGACTCCGAGTTCTGAATTCGGTGATTTTTAGCTTGATTTCAGACTACTTTTTGAGCTCTACGCTCCTAGCGTTTCAGATTTTGATTTCAGAACTCGTGGCTAGTAGGTCTCGTTTCACCTAGTTAGCCGCGAAATGTGGTTTCTTTACGTAAACGGTTTTATGAATATCCGTTGACTTCGAGTTCTGAATTCGGTGATTTTTAGCTTGATTTCACACTAATTTTTGAGCTCTACGATCCTGGGGTTTCGGATTTTGATTTCAGAACTCGTGGCTAGTTGGTCTCGTTTCACCTAGTTAGCCGCGAAATGTGGTTTCTTTACGTAAACGATTTTATGAATATCCTTTGACTCCGAGTTCTGAATTCGGTGATTTTTAGCTTGATTTCACACTAATTTTCGAGCTCTACGATCCTGGCGTTTCGGATTTTGATTTCAGAACTCGTGGCTAGTTGGTCTCGTTTCACCTAGTTAGCCGCGAAATGTGGTTTCTTTACGTAAACGGTTTTATGAATATCCATTGACTCGGAGTTCTGAATTCGGTGATTTTTAGCTTGATTTCACACTACTTTTCGAGCTCTACGATCCTGGCATTTCGGATTTTGATTTCAGAACTCGTGGCTAGTTGGTCTTTTTTCACCTATTTAGCCGCAAAATGTGGTTTCTTTATGTAAACAGTTTTAGGAATATCCGTTGACTCCGAGTTCTGAATTCGGTGATTTTTAGCTTGATTTCAGACTACTTTTTGAGCTCTACGCTCCTAGCGTTTCGGATTTTGATTTCAGAACTCGTGGCTAGTAGGTCTCGTTTCACCTAGTTAGCCGCGAAATGTGGTTTCTTTACGTAAACGGTTTTATGAATATCCGTTGACTTCGAGTTCTGAATTCGGTGATTTTTAGCTTGATTTCACACTAATTTTTGAGCTCTACGATCCTGGCGTTTCGGATTTTGATTTCAGAACTCGTGGCTAGTTGGTCTCGTTTCACCTAGTTAGCCGCGAAATGTGGTTTCTTTACGTAAACGATTTTATGAATATCCTTTGACTCCGAGTTCTGAATTCGGTGATTTTTAGCTTGATTTCACACTACTTTTCGAGCTCTACGATCCTGGCATTTCGGATTTTGATTTCAGAACTCGTGGCTAGTAGGTCTCGTTTCACCTATTTAGCCGCCAAATGTGGTTTCTTTACGTAAACGGTTTTAGGAATATCTGTTGACTCCGAGTTCTGAATTCGATGATTTTTAGCTTGATTTCACACTACTTTTCGAGCTCTACAATCCTGGCGTTTCGGATTTTGATTTCAGAACTCGTGGCTAGTTGGTCTCGTTTCACCTAGTTAGCCGCGAAATGTGGTTTCTTTACGTAAACGGTTTTATGAATATCCGTTGACTCCGAGTTCTGAATTCGGTAATTTGCTTGATTTCACACTAATTTTCGAGCTCTACGATCCTGGCGTTTCGGATTTTGATTTCAGAACTCTTGGCTAGTTGGTCTCGTTTCACCTAGTTTCCCGCGAAATGTGGTTTCTTTACGTAAACAGTTTTATGAATATCCGTTGACTCCGAGTTCTGAATTCGGTGATTTTTTGCTTGATTTCACACTACTTTTTGAGCTCTACAATCCTGGCATTTTGGATTTTGATTTCAGAACTCGTGGCTAGTTGGTCTTTTTTCACCTATTTAGCCGCAAAATGTGGTTTCTTTATGTAAACAGTTTTAGGAATATCCGTTGACTCCGAGTTCTGAATTCGGTGATTTTTAGCTTGATTTCAGACTACTTTTTGAGCTCTACGCTCCTAGCGTTTCAGATTTTGATTTCAGAACTCGTGGCTAGTAGGTCTCGTTTCACCTAGTTAGCCGCGAAATGTGGTTTCTTTACGTAAACGGTTTTATGAATATCCGTTGACTTCGAGTTCTGAATTCGGTGATTTTTAGCTTGATTTCACACTAATTTTTGAGCTCTACGATCCTGGGGTTTCGGATTTTGATTTCAGAACTCGTGGCTAGTTGGTCTCGTTTCACCTAGTTAGCCGCGAAATGTGGTTTCTTTACGTAAACGATTTTATGAATATCCTTTGACTCCGAGTTCTGAATTCGGTGATTTTTAGCTTGATTTCACACTAATTTTCGAGCTCTACGATCCTGGCGTTTCGGATTTTGATTTCAGAACTCGTGGCTAGTTGGTCTCGTTTCACCTAGTTAGCCGCGAAATGTGGTTTCTTTACGTAAACGGTTTTATGAATATCCATTGACTCGGAGTTCTGAATTCGGTGATTTTTAGCTTGATTTCACACTACTTTTCGAGCTCTACGATCCTGGCATTTCGGATTTTGATTTCAGAACTCGTGGCTAGTTGGTCTTTTTTCACCTATTTAGCCGCAAAATGTGGTTTCTTTATGTAAACAGTTTTAGGAATATCCGTTGACTCCGAGTTCTGAATTCGGTGATTTTTAGCTTGATTTCAGACTACTTTTTGAGCTCTACGCTCCTAGCGTTTCGGATTTTGATTTCAGAACTCGTGGCTAGTAGGTCTCGTTTCACCTAGTTAGCCGCGAAATGTGGTTTCTTTACGTAAACGGTTTTATGAATATCCGTTGACTTCGAGTTCTGAATTCGGTGATTTTTAGCTTGATTTCACACTAATTTTTGAGCTCTACGATCCTGGCGTTTCGGATTTTGATTTCAGAACTCGTGGCTAGTTGGTCTCGTTTCACCTAGTTAGCCGCGAAATGTGGTTTCTTTACGTAAACGATTTTATGAATATCCTTTGACTCCGAGTTCTGAATTCGGTGATTTTTAGCTTGCTTTCACACTAATTTTCGAGCTCTACGATCCTGGCGTTTCGGATTTTGATTTCAGAACTCGTGGCTAGTTGGTCTCGTTTCACCTAGTTAGCCGCGAAATGTGGTTTCTTTACGTAAACGGTTTTATGAATATCCATTGACTCGGAGTTCTGAATTCGGTGATTTTTAGCTTGATTTCACAATACTTTTCGAGCTCTACGATCCTGGCATTTCGGATTTTGATTTCAGAACTCGTGGCTAGTTGGTCTCGTTTCACCTAGTTTGCCGCGAAATGTGGTTTCTTTACGTAAACGATTTTATGAATATCCTTTGACTCCGAGTTCTGAATTCGGTGATTTTTAGCTTGATTTCACACTAATTTTCAAGCTCTACGATCCTGGCGTTTCGGATTTTGATTTCAGAACTCGTGGCTAGTTGGTCTCGTTTCACCTAGTTAGCCGCGAAATGTGGTTTCTTTACGTAAACGATTTTATGAATATCCTTTGACTCTGAGTTCTGAATTCGGTGATTTTTAGCTTGATTTCACTCTACTTTTCGAGCTCTACAATCCTGGCATTTCGGATTTTGATTTCATAACTCGTGGCTAGTAGGACTCGTTTCACCTAGTCAGCCGCGAAATGTGGTTTCTTTACGTAAACGGGTTTATGAATATCCTTTGACTCCGTGTTCTGAATTCGTTGATTTTTAGCTTGATTTCACACTACTTTTCGAGCTCTACAATCCTGGCATTTCGGATTTTGATTTCAGAACTCGTGGCTAGTAGGTCTCGTTTCACCTAGTTAGCCGCGAAATGTGGTTTCTTTACGTAAACGGTTTTATGAATATCCGTTGAC
Source organism: Euonymus europaeus (assembly GCA_963580455.1). Lineage (NCBI taxonomy): Eukaryota > Viridiplantae > Streptophyta > Magnoliopsida > Celastrales > Celastraceae > Euonymus > Euonymus europaeus. The sequence continues at coordinate 1,279,344 of OY756972.1, forward strand.
TTCGAGTTCTGAATTCGGTGATTTTTAGCTTGATTTCACACTAATTTTTGAGCTCTACGATCCTGGCGTTTCGGATTTTGATTTCAGAACTCGTGGCTAGTTGGTCTCGTTTCACCTAGTTAGCCGCGAAATGTGGTTTCTTTACGTAAACGATTTTATGAATATCCTTTGACTCCGAGTTCTGAATTCGGTGATTTTTAGCTTGCTTTCACACTAATTTTCGAGCTCTACGATCCTGGCGTTTCGGATTTTGATTTCAGAACTCGTGGCTAGTTGGTCTCGTTTCACCTAGTTAGCCGCGAAATGTGGTTTCTTTACGTAAACGGTTTTATGAATATCCATTGACTCGGAGTTCTGAATTCGGTGATTTTTAGCTTGATTTCACAATACTTTTCGAGCTCTACGATCCTGGCATTTCGGATTTTGATTTCAGAACTCGTGGCTAGTTGGTCTCGTTTCACCTAGTTTGCCGCGAAATGTGGTTTCTTTACGTAAACGATTTTATGAATATCCTTTGACTCCGAGTTCTGAATTCGGTGATTTTTAGCTTGATTTCACACTAATTTTCAAGCTCTACGATCCTGGCGTTTCGGATTTTGATTTCAGAACTCGTGGCTAGTTGGTCTCGTTTCACCTAGTTAGCCGCGAAATGTGGTTTCTTTACGTAAACGATTTTATGAATATCCTTTGACTCTGAGTTCTGAATTCGGTGATTTTTAGCTTGATTTCACTCTACTTTTCGAGCTCTACAATCCTGGCATTTCGGATTTTGATTTCATAACTCGTGGCTAGTAGGACTCGTTTCACCTAGTCAGCCGCGAAATGTGGTTTCTTTACGTAAACGGGTTTATGAATATCCTTTGACTCCGTGTTCTGAATTCGTTGATTTTTAGCTTGATTTCACACTACTTTTCGAGCTCTACAATCCTGGCATTTCGGATTTTGATTTCAGAACTCGTGGCTAGTAGGTCTCGTTTCACCTAGTTAGCCGCGAAATGTGGTTTCTTTACGTAAACGGTTTTATGAATATCCGTTGACTCCGAGTTCTGAATTCGGTGATTTTTAGCTTGATTTCACACTACTTTTCGAGCTCTACGCTCCTAGCGTTTCGGATTTTGATTTCAGAACTCGTGGCTAGTAGGTCTCGTTTCACCTAGTTAGCCGCGAAATGTGGTTTCTTTACGTAAACGGTTTTATGAATATCCGTTGACTCCGAGTTCTGAATTCGGTGATTTTTAGCTTGATTTCACAATAATTTTCGAGCTCTACGATCCTGGAGTTTCGGATTTTGATTTCAGAACTCGTGGCTAGTTGGTCTCGTTTCACCTAGTTAGCCGCGAAATGTGGTTTCTTTACGTAAACGATTTTATGAATATCCTTTGACTCCGAGTTCTGAATTCGGTGATTTTTAGCTTGATTTCACACTACTTTTCGAGCTCTACGATCCTGGCGTTTCGGATTTTGATTTCAGAACTCGTGGCTAGTTGGTCTCGTGTCACCTATTTAGCCGCGAAATGTTTTTTCTTTACGTAAACTGTTTTAGGAATATCCGTTGACTCCGAGTTCTGAATTCGGTGATTTTTAGCTTGATTTCACACTACTTTTCGAGCTCTACGATCCTGGAGTTTCAGATTTTGATTTCAGAACTCGTGGCTAGTTGGTCTCGTTTCACCTATTTAGCCGCGAAATGTGGTTTCTTTATGTAAACGGTTTTATGAATATCCGTTGACTCAGAGTTCTGAATTCGGTGATTTTTAGCTTGATTTCACACTACTTTTCGAGCTCTACGATCCTGGCATTTCTGATTTTGATTTCAGAACTCGTGGCTAGTTGGTCTCGCTTCACCTAGTTAGCCGCGAAATGTGGTTTCTTTACGTAAACGGGTTTATGAATATCCGTTGACTCCGTGTTCTGAATTCGGTTATTTTTAGCTTGATTTCACACTACTTTTCGAGCTCTACGATCCTGGCGTTTCGGATTTTGATTTCAGAACTCGTGGCTAGTTGGTCTCGTGTCACCTATTTAGCCGCGAAATGTTTTTTCTTTACGTAAACTATTTTAGGAATATCCGTTGACTCCGAGTTCTGAATTCGGTGATTTTTAGCTTGATTTCACACTACTTTTCGAGCTCTACGATCCTGGAGTTTCAGATTTTGATTTCAGAACTCGTGGCTAGTTGGTCTCGTTTCACCTATTTAGCCGCGAAATGTGGTTTCTTTATGTAAACGGTTTTATGAATATCCGTTGACTCAGAGTTCTGAATTCGGTGATTTTTAGCTTGATTTCACACTACTTTTCGAGCTCTACGATCCTGGCATTTCTGATTTTGATTTCAGAACTCGTGGCTAGTTGGTCTCGCTTCACCTAGTTAGCCGCGAAATGTGGTTTCTTTACGTAAACGGGTTTATGAATATCCGTTGACTCCGTGTTCTGAATTCGGTTATTTTTAGCTTGATTTCACACTACTTTTCGAGCTCTACAATCCTGGCGTTTCGGATTTTGATTTCAAAACTCGTGGCTAGTAGGTCTCGTTTCACCTAGTTAGCCGCCAAATGTGGTTTCTTTATGTAAACGGTTTTATGAATATCCGTTGACTCCGAGTTCTGAATTCGGTGATTTTTAGCTTGATTTCACACTACTTTTCGAGTTCTACGCTCCTAGCATTTCGGATTTTGATTTCAGAACTCGTGGCTAGTAGGTCTCGTTTCACCTAGTTAGCCGCGAAATGTGGTTTCTTTACGTAAACAGTTTTATGAATATCCTTTGACTCCGAGTTCTGAATTCGGTGATTTTTAGCTTGATTTCACACTACTTTTCGAGCTCTACAATCCTGGCGTTTCGGATTTTGATTTCAGAACTCGTGGCTAGTTGGTCTCGTTTCACCAATTTTGCCGCGAAATGTGGTTTCTTTACGTAAACGGTTTAATGAATATCTGTTGACTCCGAGTTCTGAATTCGGTGATTTTTAGCTTGATTTCACACTACTTTTCGAGCTCTACGCTCCTAGCATTTCGGATTTTGATTTCAGAACTCGTGGCTAGTAGGTCTCGTTTCACCTAGTTAGCCGCGAAATGTGGTTTCTTTACGTAAACAGTTTTATGAATATCCTTTGACTCCGAGTTCTGAATTCGGTGATTTTTAGCTTGATTTCACACTACTTTTCGAGCTCTACGCTCCTAGCGTTTCGGATTTTGATTTCAGAACTCGTGGCTAGTAGGTCTCGTTTCACCTAGTTAGCCGCGAAATGTGGTTTCTTTACGTAAACGGTTTTATGAATATCTGTTGACTCCGAGTTCTGAATTCGGTGATTTTTAGCTTGATTTCACACTACTTTTCGAGCTCTACGCTCCTAGCGTTTCGGATTTTGATTTCAGAACTCGTGGCTAGTAGGTCTCGTTTCACCTAGTTAGCCGCGAAATGTGGTTTCTTTACGTAAACGGTTTTATGAATATCCGTTGACTTCGAGTTCTGAATTCGGTGATTTTTAGCTTGATTTCACAATAATTTTCGAGCTCTACGATCCTGGAGTTTCGGATTTTGATTTCAGAACTCGTGGCTAGTTGGTCTCGTTTCACCTAGTTGGCCGCGAAATGTGGTTTCTTTACATAAACGATTTTATGAATATCCTTTGACTCCGAGTTCTGAATTCGGTGATTTTTAGCTTGATTTCACACTACTTTTCGAGCTCTACGATCCTGGCGTTTCGGATTTTGATTTCAGAACTCGTGGCTAGTTGGTCTCGTGTCACCTATTTAGCCGCGAAATGTTGTTTCTTTACGTAAACTGTTTTAGGAATATCCGTTGACTCCGAGTTCTGAATTCGGTGATTTTTAGCTTGATTTCACACTACTTTTCGAGCTCTACAATCCTGGAATTTCGGATTTTGATTTCAGAACTCGTGGCTAGTTGGTCTCGTTTCACCTATTTAGCCGCGAAATGTGGTTTCTTTATGTAAACGGTTTTATGAATATCCGTTGACTCAGAGTTCTGAATTCGGTGATTTTTAGCTTGATTTCACACTACTTTTCGAGCTCTACGATCCTGGCATTTCTGATTTTGATTTCAGAACTCGTGGCTAGTTGGTCTCGCTTCACCTAGTTAGCCGCGAAATGTGGTTTCTTTACGTAAACGGGTTTATGAATATCCGTTGACTCCGTGTTCTGAATTCGGTGATTTTTAGCTTGATTTCACACTACTTTTCGAGCTCTACAATCCTGGCATTTCGGATTTTGATTTCAGAACTCGTGGCTAGTAGGTCTCGTTTCACCTAGTTAGCCGCGAAATGTGGTTTCTTTATGTAAACGGTTTTATGAATATCCGTTGACTCCGAGTTCTGAATTCGGTGATTTTTAGCTTGATTTCACAATAATTTTCGAGCTCTACGATCCTGGAGTTTCGGATTTTGATTTCAGAACTCGTGGCTAGTTGGTCTCGTTTCACCTAGTTAGCCGCGAAATGTGGTTTCTTTACGTAAACGATTTTATGAATATCCTTTGACTCCGAGTTCTGAATTCGGTGATTTTTAGCTTGATTTCACACTACTTTTCGAGCTCTACGATCCTGGCATTTCTGATTTTGATTTCAGAACTCGTGGCTAGTTGGTCTCGTTTCACCTAGTTGGCCGCGAAATGTGGTTTCTTTACGTAAACGGTTTTATGAATATCTGTTGACTCCGAGTTCTGAATTCGGTGATTTTTAGCTTGATTTCACACTACTTTTCGAGCTCTACGCTCCTAGCGTTTCGGATTTTGATTTCAGAACTCGTGGCTAGTAGGTCTCGTTTCACCTAGTTAGCCGCGAAATGTGGTTTCTTTACGTAAACAGTTTTATGAATATCCTTTGACTCCGAGTTCTGAATTCGGTGATTTTTAGCTTGATTTCACACTACTTTTCGAGCTCTACAATCCTGGCGTTTCGGATTTTGATTTTAGAACTCGTGGCTAGTTGGTCTCGTTTCACCTATTTAGCCGCGAAATGTGGTTTCTTTACGTAAACGGTTTTAGGAATATCCGTTGACTCCGAGTTCTGAATTCGGTGATTTTTAGCTTGATTTCACACTACTTTTTGAGCTCTACAATCCTGGCATTTCGGATTTTGATTTTAGAACTCGTGGCTAGTTGGTCTCGTGTCAACTATTTAGCCGCGAAATGTGGTTTCTTTACGTAAACGGTTTTATGAATATCCGTTGACTCCGAGTTCTGAATTCGGTGATTTTTAGCTTGATTTCACACTACTTTTCGAGCTCTACGCTCCTATCGTTTCGGATTTTGATTTCAGAACTCGTGGCTAGTAGGTCTCGTTTCACCTAGTTAGCCGCGAAATGTGGTTTCTTTACGTAAACGGTTTTATGAATATCCGTTGACTCCGAGTTCTGAATTCGGTGATTTTTAGCTTGATTTCACAATAATTTTCGAGATCTACGATCCTGGAGTTTCGGATTTTGATTTCAGAACTCGTGGCTAGTTGGTCTCGTTTCACCTAGTTAGCCGCGAAATGTGGTTTCTTTACGTAAACGATTTTATGAATATCCTTTGACTCCGAGTTCTGAATTCGGTGATTTTTAGCTTGATTTCACACTACTTTTCGAGCTCTACGATCCTGGGGTTTCGGATTTTGATTTCAAAACTCGTGGCTAGTTGGTCTCGTGTCACCTATTTAGCCGCGAAATGTTGTTTCTTTACGTAAACTGTTTTAGGAATATCCGTTGACTCCGAGTTCTGAATTCGGTGATTTTTAGCTTGAATTCACACTACTATTCGAGCTCTACGATCCTGGCATTTCGGATTTTGATTTCAGAACTCGTGGCTAGTTGGTCTCCTTTCACCTATTTAGCCGCGAAATGTGGTTTCTTTATGTAAACGGTTTTATGAATATCCGTTGACTCAGAGTTCTGAATTCGGTGATTTTTAGCTTGATTTCACACTACTATTCGAGCTCTACGATCCTGGCGTTTCGGATTTTGATTTCAGAACTCGTGGCTAGTTGGTCTCCTTTCACCTATTTAGCCGCGAAATGTGGTTTCTTTACGTAAACGGTTTTATGAATATCCGTTGACTCCGAGTTCTGAATTCGGTGATTTTTAGCTTGATTTCACACTACTTTTCGAGCTCTACGCTCCTAGCGTTTCGGATTTTGATTTCAGAACTCGTGGCTAGTAGGTCTCGTTTCACCTAGTTAGCCGCAAAATGTGGTTTCTTTACGTAAACGGTTTTATGAATATCCGTTGACTCCGAGTTCTGAATTCGGTGATTTTTAGCTTGACTTCACAATAATTTTCGAGCTCTACGATCCTGGAGTTTCGGATTTTGATTTCAGAACTCGTGGCTAGTTGGTCTCGTTTCACCTAGTTAGCCGCGAAATGTGGTTTCTTTACGTAAACGATTTTATGAATATCCTTTGACTCCGAGTTCTGAATTCGGTGATTTTTAGCTTGATTTCACACTACTTTTCGAGCTCTACGATCCTGGCGTTTCGGATTTTGATTTCAGAACTCGTGGCTAGTTGGTCTCGTGTCACCTAGTTAGCCGCGAAATGTTGTTTCTTTACGTAAACTGTTTTAGGAATATCCGTTGACTCCGAGTTCCGAATTTGGTGATTTTTAGCTTGATTTCACACTACTATTCGAGCTCTACGATCCTGGCGTTTCGGATTTTGATTTCAGAACTCGTGGCTAGTTGGTCTCCTTTCACCTATTTAGCCGCGAAATGTGGTTTCTTTATGTAAACGGTTTTATGAATATCCGTTGACTCAGAGTTCTGAATTCGGTGATTTTTAGCTTAATTTCACACTACTTTTCGAGCTCTACGATCCTGGCATTTCTGATTTTGATTTCAGAACTCGTGGCTAGTTGGTCTCGCTTCACCTAGTTAGCCGCGAAATGTGGTTTCTTTATGTAAACGGTTTTATGAATATCCGTTGACTCCGAGTTCTGAATTCGGTGATTTTTAGCTTGATTTCACACTACTTTTCGAGCTCTATAATCCTGGCGTTTCGGATTTTGATTTCAGAACTCGTGGCTAGTAGGTCTCGTTTCACCTAGTTAGCCGCGAAAAGTGGTTTCTTTACGTAAACGGTTTTAGGAATATCCTTTGACTCCGAGTTCTGAATTCGTTGATTTTTAGCTTGATTTCACACTACTTTTTGAGCTCTACGATACTGGCGTTTCGGATTTTGATTTCAGAACTCGTGGCTAGTTGGTCTCGTTTCACCTAGTTAGCCGCGAAATGTGGTTTCTTTGCGTAAACAGTTTTACGAATATCCGTTGACTCCGAGTTCTGAATTCGGTGATTTTTAGCTTGATTTCACACTACTTTTCGAGCTCTACAATCCTGGTGTTTCGGATTTTTATTTCAGAACTCGTGGCTAGTAGGTCTCGTTTCACCTAGTTAGCCGCGAAATGTGGTTTCTTTACGTAAACGGTTTTATGAATATCCGTTGACTCCGAGTTCTGAATTCGGTGATTTTTAGCTTGATTTCACACTACTTTTCGAGCTCTACGATCCTGGCGTTTCGGATTTTGATTTCAGAACTCGTGGCCAGTTGGTCTCGTTTCACCTAGTTAGCCGCGAAATGTGGTTTCTTTACGTAAACAGTTTTATTAATATCCGTTGACTCCGAGTTAAGAATTCGGTGATTTTTAGCTTGATTTCACACTACTTTTCAAGCTCTACGATCCTGGCGTTTCGGATTTTGATTTCAGAACTCGTGGCTAGTTGGTCTCGTTTCACCTAGTTAGCCGCAAAATGTTGTTTCTTTACGTAAACGGTTTTATGAATATCCGTTGACTCCGAGTTCTGAATTCGGTGATTTTTAGCTTGATTTCACACTACTTTTCGAGCTCTACAATCCTGGAATTTCGGATTTTGATTTCAGAACTCGTGGCTAGTAGGTCTCGTTTCACCTATTTAGCCGCGAAATGTGGTTTCTTTACGTAAACGGTTTTAGGAATATCCGTTGACTCCGAGTTCTGAATTCTGTGATTTTTAGCTTGATTTCACACTACTTCTCGAGCTCTACGCTCTTAGCATTTCGGATTTTGATTTCAGAACTCGTGGCTAGTAGGTCTCGTTTCACCTAGTTAGCCGCGAAATGTGGTTTCTTTACGTAAACGATTTTATGAATATCCTTTGACTCCGAGTTCTGAATTCGGTGATTTTTAGCTTGATTTCACACTACTTTTCGAGCTCTACGATCCTGGCGTTTCGGATTTTGATTTCAGAACTCGTGGCTAGTTGGTCTCGTGTCACCTAGTTAGCCGCGAAATGTTGTTTCTTTACGTAAACTGTTTTAGGAATATCCGTTGACTCCGAGTTCCGAATTTGGTGATTTTTAGCTTGATTTCACACTACTATTCGAGCTCTACGATCCTGGCGTTTCGGATTTTGATTTCAGAACTCGTGGCTAGTTGGTCTCCTTTCACCTATTTAGCCGCGAAATGTGGTTTCTTTATGTAAACGGTTTTATGAATATCCGTTGACTCAGAGTTCTGAATTCGGTGATTTTTAGCTTAATTTCACACTACTTTTCGAGCTCTACGATCCTGGCATTTCTGATTTTGATTTCAGAACTCGTGGCTAGTTGGTCTCGCTTCACCTAGTTAGCCGCGAAATGTGGTTTCTTTATGTAAACGGTTTTATGAATATCCGTTGACTCCGAGTTCTGAATTCGGTGATTTTTAGCTTGATTTCACACTACTTTTCGAGCTCTATAATCCTGGCGTTTCGGATTTTGATTTCAGAACTCGTGGCTAGTAGGTCTCGTTTCACCTAGTTAGCCGCGAAAAGTGGTTTCTTTACGTAAACGGTTTTAGGAATATCCTTTGACTCCGAGTTCTGAATTCGTTGATTTTTAGCTTGATTTCACACTACTTTTTGAGCTCTACGATACTGGCGTTTCGGATTTTGATTTCAGAACTCGTGGCTAGTTGGTCTCGTTTCACCTAGTTAGCCGCGAAATGTGGTTTCTTTGCGTAAACAGTTTTACGAATATCCGTTGACTCCGAGTTCTGAATTCGGTGATTTTTAGCTTGATTTCACACTACTTTTCGAGCTCTACAATCCTGGTGTTTCGGATTTTTATTTCAGAACTCGTGGCTAGTAGGTCTCGTTTCACCTAGTTAGCCGCGAAATGTGGTTTCTTTACGTAAACGGTTTTATGAATATCCGTTGACTCCGAGTTCTGAATTCGGTGATTTTTAGCTTGATTTCACACTACTTTTCGAGCTCTACGATCCTGGCGTTTCGGATTTTGATTTCAGAACTCGTGGCCAGTTGGTCTTGTTTCACCTAGTTAGCCGCGAAATGTGGTTTCTTTACGTAAACAGTTTTATTAATATCCGTTGACTCCGAGTTAAGAATTCGGTGATTTTTAGCTTGATTTCACACTACTTTTCAAGCTCTACGATCCTGGCGTTTCGGATTTTGATTTCAGAACTCGTGGCTAGTTGGTCTCGTTTCACCTAGTTAGCCGCAAAATGTTGTTTCTTTACGTAAACGGTTTTATGAATATCCGTTGACTCCGAGTTCTGAATTCGGTGATTTTTAGCTTGATTTCACACTACTTTTCGAGCTCTACAATCCTGGAATTTCGGATTTTGATTTCAGAACTCGTGGCTAGTAGGTCTCGTTTCACCTATTTAGCCGCGAAATGTGGTTTCTTTACGTAAACGGTTTTAGGAATATCCGTTGACTCCGAGTTCTGAATTCTGTGATTTTTAGCTTGATTTCACACTACTTCTCGAGCTCTACGCTCTTAGCATTTCGGATTTTGATTTCAGAACTCGTGGCTAGTAGGTCTCGTTTCACCTAGTTAGCCGCGAAATGTGGTTTCTTTATGTAAACGGTTTTATGAATATCCGTTGACTCCGAGTTCTGAATTCGGTGATTTTTAGCTTGATTTCACACTACTTTTCGAGCTCTACGATCCTGGCGTTTCGGATTTTGATTTCAGAACTCGTGGCTAGTTGGTCTCGTTTCACCTAGTTAGCCGCGAAATGTGGTTTCTTTACGTAAACGATTTTATGAATATCCTTTGACTCCGAGTTCTGAATTCGGTGATTTTTAGCTTGATTTCACACTACTTTTCGAGCTCTACGATCCTGGCGTTTCGGATTTTGATTTCAGAACTCGTGGCTAGTTGGTCTCGTTTCACCTAGTTAGCCGCGAAATGTAGTTTCTTTACGTAAACGGTTTTAGGAATATCCGTTGACTCCGAGTTCTGAATTCGGTGATTTTTAGCTTGATTTCACACTACTTTTCGAGCTGTACGATCCTGGCGTTTCGGATTTTGATTTCAGAACTCGTGGCTATTAGGTCTCGTTTCACCTAGTTAGCCGCGAAATGTGGTTTCTTTATGTAAACGGTTTTATGATTATCCGTTGACTCCGAGTTCTGAATTCGGTGATTTTTAGCTTGATTTCAGACTAATTTTCGAGCTCTACGATCCTGGCATTTTGGATTTTGATTTCAGAACTCGTGGCTAGTTGGTCTCGTTTCACCTAGTTAGCCGCGAAATGTGGTTTCTTTACGTAAACGGTTTTATGAATATCCGTTGACTCCGAGTTCTGAATTCTGTGATTTTTAGTTTGATTTCACACTACTTTTCGAGCTCTACAATTCTGGCATTTCGGATTTTGATTTCAGAACTCGTGGCTAGTTGGTCTCGTTTCACCTAGTTAGCCGCGAAATGTGATTGCTTTACGTAAACGGTTTTATGAATATCCGTTGACTCCGAGTTCTGAATTCGGTGATTTTTAGCTTGATTTCACACTACTTTTCGAGCTCTACGATCCTGGCATTTCAGATTTTGATTTTAGAACTCGTGGCTAGTTGATCTCGTGTCAACTATTTAGCCGCGAAATGTGGTTTCTTTACGTAAACTGTTTTAGGAATATCCATTGACTCCGAGTTCTGAATTCGGTGATTTTTAGCTTGATTTCACACTACTTTTCGAGCTCTACGCTCCAAGCGTTTCGGATTTTGATTTCAGAACTCGTGGCTAGTAGGTCTCGTTTCACCTAGTTAGCCGCGAAATGTGGTTTCTTTACGTAAACGGTTTTATGAATATCCGTTGACTCCGAGTTCTGAATTCGGTGATTTTTAGCTTGATTTCACACTACTTTTCGAGCTCTACGATCCTGGCGTTTCGGATTTTGATTTCAGAACTCGTGGCCAGTTGGTCTCGTTTCACCTAGTTAGCCGCGAAATGTGGTTTCTTTACGTAAACAGTTTTATTAATATCCGTTGACTCCGAGTTAAGAATTCGGTGATTTTTAGCTTGATTTCACACTACTTTTCAAGCTCTACGATCCTGGCGTTTCGGATTTTGATTTCAGAACTCGTGGCTAGTTGGTCTCGTTTCACCTAGTTAGCCGCAAAATGTGGTTTCTTTACGTAAACGGTTTTATGAATATCCGTTGACTCCGAGTTCTGAATTCGGTGATTTTTAGCTTGATTTCACACTACTTTTCGAGCTCTACGATCCTGGCATTTCGGATTTTGATTTCAGAACTCGTGGCTAGTAGGTCTCGTTTCACCTATTTAGCCGCGAAATGTGGTTTCTTTACGTAAACGGTTTTAGGAATATCCGTTGACTCCGAGTTCTGAATTCTGTGATTTTTAGCTTGATTTCACACTACTTTTCGAGCTCTACGCGCTTAGCATTTCGGATTTTGATTTCAGAACTCGTGGCTTGTAGGTCTCGTTTCACCTAGTTAGCCGCGAAATGTGGTTTCTTTATGTAAACGGTTTTATGAATATCCGTTGACTCCGAGTTCTGAATTCGGTGATTTTTAGCTTGATTTCACACTACTTTTCGAGCTCTACGATCCTGGCGTTTCGGATTTTGATTTCAGAACTCGTGGCTAGTTGGTCTCGTTTCACCTAGTTAGCCGCGAAATGTGGTTTCTTTACGTAAACGATTTTATGAATATCCTTTGACTCCGAGTTCTGAATTCGGTGATTTTTAGCTTGATTTCACACTACTTTTCGAGCTCTACGATCCTGGAGTTTCGGATTTTGATTTCAGAACTCGTGGCTAGTTGGTCTCGTTTCACCTAGTTAGCCGCGAAATGTAGTTTCTTTACGTAAACGGTTTTAGGAATATTCGTTGACTCCGAGTTCTGAATTCGGTGATTTTTAGCTTGATTTCACACTACTTTTCGAGCTCTACGATCCTGGCGTTTCGGATTTTGATTTCAGAACTCGTGGCTATTAGGTCTCGTTTCACCTAGTTAGCCGCGAAATGTGGTTTCTTTATGTAAACGGTTTTATGAATATCCGTTGACTCCGAGTTCTGAATTCTGTGATTTTTAGCTTGATTTCAGACTAATTTTCGAGCTCTACGATCCTGGTATTTCGGATTTTGATTTCAGAACTCGTGGCTAGTTGGTCTCGTTTCACCTAGTTAGCCGCGAAATGTGGTTTCTTTACGTAAACGGTTTTATGAATATCCGTTGACTCCGAGTTCTGAATTCTGTGATTTTTAGTTTGATTTCACACTACTTTTCGAGCTCTACAATTCTGGCATTTCGGATTTTGATTTCAGAACTCGTGGCTAGTTGGTCTCGTTTCACCTAGTTAGCCGCGAAATGTGGTTTCTTTACGTAAACGGTTTTATGAATATCCGTTGACTCCGAGTTCTGAATTCTGTGATTTTTAGTTTGATTTCACACTACTTTTCGAGCTCTACAATTCTGGCATTTCGGATTTTGATTTCAGAACTCGTGGCTAGTTGGTCTCGTTTCACCTAGTTAGCCGCGAAATGTGGTTTCTTTACGTAAACGGTTTTATGAATATCCGTTGACTCCGAGTTCTGAATTCGGTGATTTTTAGATTGATTTCACACTACTTTTCGAGCTCTACGATCCTGGCATTTCAGATTTTGATTTCAGAACTCGTGGCTAGTTGGTCTCGTTTCACCTAGTTAGCCGCGAAATGTGGTTTCTTTACGTAAACGGTTTTATGAATATCCGTTGACTCCAAGTTCTGAATTCGGTGATTTTTAGCTTGATTTCACACTACTTTTCGAGCTCTACGATCCTGGCGTTTCGGATTTTGATTTCAGAACTCGTGGCTAGTTGGTCTCGTTTCACCTATTTAGCCGCGAAATGTGGTTTCTTTACGTAAACGGTTTTAGGAATATCCGTTGACTCCGAGTTCTGAATTCGGTGATTTTTAGCTTGATTTCACACTAATTTTCGAGCTCTACAATCCTGGCATTTCGGATTTTGATTTTAGAACTCGTGGCTAGTTGGTCTCGTGTCAACTATTTAGCCGCGAAATGTGGTTTCTTTACGTAAACTGTTTTAGGAATATCCATTGACTCCGAGTTCTGAATTCGGTGATTTTTACCTTGATTTCACACTAATTTTCGAGCTCTACGCTCCTAGCGTTTCGGATTTTGATTTCAGAACTCGTGGCTAGTAGGTCTCGTTTCACCTAGTTAGCCGCGAAATGTGGTTTCTTTACGTAAACGGTTTTATGAATATCCGTTGACTCCGAGTTCTGAATTCGGTGATTTTTAGCTTGATTTCACACTACTTTTCAAGCTCTACGCTCCTAGAGTTTCGGATTTTGATTTCAGAACTCGTGGCTAGTAGGTCTCGTTTCACCTAGTTAGCCGCGAAATGTGGTTTCTTAACGTAAACGGTTTTATGAATATCCGTTGACTCCGAGTTCTGAATTCGGTGATTTTTAGCTTGATTTCACAATAATTTTCGAGCTCTACGATCCTGGAGTTTCGGATTTTGATTTCAGAACTCGTGGCTAGTTGGTCTCGTTTCACCTAGTTAGCCGCGAAATGTGGTTTCTTTACGTAAACGATTTTATGAATATCCTTTGACTCCGAGTTCTGAATTCGGTGATTTTTAGCTTGATTTCACACTACTTTTCGAGCTCTACGATCCTGGAGTTTCGGATTTTGATTTCAGAACTCGTTGCCAGTTGGTCTCGTTTCACCTAGTTAGCCGCGAAATGTGGTTTCTTTACGTAAACAGTTTTATTAATATCCGTTGACTCCGAGTTAAGAATTCGGTGATTTTTAGCTTGATTTCACACTACTTTTCAAGCTCTACGATCCTGGCGTTTCGGATTTTGATTTCAGAACTCGTGGCTAGTTGGTCTCGTTTCACCTAGTTAGCCGCAAAATGTGGTTTCTTTACGTAAACGGTTTTAGGAATATCCGTTGACTCCGAGTTCTGAATTCGGTGATTTTTAGCTTGATTTCACACTACTTTTCGAGCTCTACGATCCTGGCATTTCGGATTTTGATTTCAGAACTCGTGGCTATTAGTTCTCGTTTCACCTAGTTAGCCGCGAAATGTGGTTTCTTTATGTAAACGGTTTTATGAATATCCGTTGACTCCGAGTTCTGAATTCGGTGATTTTTAGCTTGATTTCAGACTAATTTTCGAGCTCTACGATCCTGGCATTTCGGATTTTGATTTCAGAACTCGTGGCTAGTTGGTCTCGTTTCACCTAGTTAGCCGCGAAATGTGGTTTCTTTACGTAAACGGTTTTATGAATATCCGTTGACTCCGAGTTCTGAATTCTGTGATTTTTAGTTTGATTTCACACTACTATTCGAGCTCTACAATTCTGGCATTTCGGATTTTGATTTCAGAACTCGTGGCTAGTTGGTCTCGTTTCACCTAGTTAGCCGCGAAATGTGGTTTCTTTACGTAAACGGTTTTATGAATATCCGTTGACTCCGAGTTCTGAATTCGGTGATTTTTAGCTTGATTTCACACTACTTTTCGAGCTCTACGATCCTGGCATTTCAGATTTTGATTTCAGAACTCGTGGCTAGTTGGTCTCGTTTCACCTAGTTAGCCGCGAAATGTGGTTTCTTTACGTAAACGGTTTTATGAATATCCGTTGACTCCAAGTTCTGAATTCGGTGATTTTTAGCTTGATTTCACACTACTTTTCGAGCTCTACGATCCTGGCGTTTCGGATTTTGATTTCAGAACTCGTGGCTAGTTGGTCTCGTTTCACCTATTTAGCTGCGAAATGTGGTTTCTTTACGTAAACGGTTTTAGGAATATCCGTTGACTCCGAGTTCTGAATTCGGTGATTTTTAGCTTGATTTCACACTACTTTTCGAGCTCTACAATCTTGGCATTTCGGATTTTGATTTTAGAACTCGTGGCTAGTTGGTCTCGTGTCAACTATTTAGCCGCGAAATGTGGTTTCTTTACGTAAACTGTTTTAGGAATATCCATTGACTCCGAGTTCTGAATTCGGTGATTTTTACCTTGATTTCACACTACTTTTCGAGCTCTACGCTCCTAACGTTTCGGATTTTGATTTCAGAACTCGTGGTTAGTAGGTCTCGTTTCACCTAGTTAGGCGCGAAATGTGGTTTCTTTACGTAAACGGTTTTATGAATATCCGTTGACTCCGAGTTCTGAATTCGGTGATTTTTAGCTTGATTTCACACTACTTTTCAAGCTCTACGCTCCTAGCGTTTCGGATTTTGATTTCAGAACTCGTGGCTAGTAGGTCTCGTTTCACCTAGTTAGCCGCGAAATGTGGTTTCTTAACGTAAACGGTTTTATGAATATCCGTTGACTCCGAGTTCTGAATTCGGTGATTTTTAGCTTGATTTCACAATAATTTTCGAGCTCTACGATCCTGGAGTTTCGGATTTTGATTTCAGAACTCGTGGCTAGTTGGTCTCGTTTCACCTAGTTAGCCGCGAAATGTGGTTTCTTTACGTAAACGATTTTATGAATATCCTTTGACTCCGAGTTCTGAATTCGGTGATTTTTAGCTTGATTTCACACTACTTTTCGAGCTCTACGATCCTGGAGTTTCGGATTTTGATTTCAGAACTCGTGGCCAGTTGGTCTCGTTTCACCTAGTTAGCCGCGAAATGTGGTTTCTTTACGTAAACAGTTTTATTAATATCCGTTGACTCCGAGTTAAGAATTCGGTGATTTTTAGCTTCATTTCACACTACTTTTCAAGCTCTACGATCCTGGCGTTTCGGATTTTGATTTCAGAACTCGTGGCTAGTTGGTCTCGTTTCACCTAGTTAGCCGCAAAATGTGGTTTCTTTACGTAAACGGTTTTATGAATATCCGTTGACTCCGAGTTCTGAATTCGGTGATTTTTAGCTTGATTTCACACTACTTTTCGAGCTCTACGATCCTGGCATTTCGGATTTTGATTTCAGAACTCGTGGCTAGTAGGTCTCGTTTCACCTATTTAGCCGCGAAATGTGGTTTCTTTACGTAAACGGTTTTAGGAATATCCGTTGACTCCGAGTTCTGAATTCTGTGATTTTTAGCTTGATTTCACACTACTTTTCGAGCTCTACGCTCTTAGCATTTCGGATTTTGATTTCAGAACTCGTGGCTTGTAGGTCTCGTTTCACCTAGTTAGCCGCGAAATGTGGTTTCTTTATGTAAACGGTTTTATGAATATCCGTTGACTCCGAGTTCTGAATTCTGTGATTTTTAGTTTGATTTCACACTACTTTTCGAGCTCTACAATTCTGGCATTTCGGATTTTGATTTCAGAACTCGTGGCTAGTTGGTCTCGTTTCACCTAGTTAGCCGCGAAATGTGGTTTCTTTACGTAAACGGTTTTATGAATATCCGTTGACTCCGAGTTCTGAATTCGGTGATTTTTAGCTTGATTTCACACTACTTTTCGAGCTCTACGATCCTGGCATTTCAGATTTTGATTTCAGAACTCGTGGCTAGTTGGTCTCGTTTCACCTAGTTAGCCGCGAAATGTGGTTTCTTTACGTAAACGGTTTTATGAATATCCGTTGACTCCGAGTTCTGAATTCGGTGATTTTTAGCTTGATTTCACACTACTTTTCGAGCTCTACGATCCTGGCGTTTCGGATTTTGATTTCAGAACTCGTGGCTAGTTGGTCTCGTTTCACCTATTTAGCCGCGAAATGTGGTTTCTTTACGTAAACGGTTTTAGGAATATCCGTTGACTCCGAGTTCTGAATTCGGTGATTTTTAGCTTGATTTCACACTACTTTTCGAGCTCTACCATCCTGGCATTTCGGATTTTGATTTTAGAACTCGTGGCTAGTTGGTCTCGTGTCAACTATTTAGCCGTGAAATGTGGTTTCTTTACGTAAACTGTTTTAGGAATATCCATTGACTCCGAGTTCTGAATTCGGTGATTTTTACCTTGATTTCACACTACTTTTCGAGCTCTACGCTCCTAACGTTTCGGATTTTGATTTCAGAACTCGTGGCTAGTAGGTCTCGTTTCACCTAGTTAGCCGCGAAATGTGGTTTCTTTACGTAAACGGTTTTATGAATATCCGTTGACTCCGAGTTCTGAATTCGGTGATTTTTAGCTTGATTTCACACTAATTTTCGAGCTCTACAATCCTGGCATTTCGGATTTTGATTTTAGAACTCGTGGCTAGTAGGTCTCGTTTCACCTAGTTAGCCGCGAAATGTGGTTTCTTTACGTAAACGGTTTTATGAATATCCGTTGACTCCGAGTTCTGAATTCGGTGATTTTTAGCTTGATTTCACACTAATTTTCGAGCTCTACAATCCTGGCATTTCGGATTTTGATTTTAGAACTCGTGGCTAGTTGGTCTCGTGTCAACTATTTAGCCGTGAAATGTGGTTTCTTTACGTAAACTGTTTTAGGAATATCCATTGACTCCGAGTTCTGAATTCGGTGATTTTTACCTTGATTTCACACTACTTTTCGAGCTCTACGCTCCTAACGTTTCGGATTTTGATTTCAGAACTCGTGGCTAGTTGGTCTCGTTTCACCTAGTTAGCCGCGAAATGTGGTTTCTTTACGTAAACGGTTTTATGAATATCCGTTGACTCCAAGTTCTGAATTCGGTGATTTTTAGCTTGATTTCACACTACTTTTCGAGCTCTACGATCCTGGCGTTTCGGATTTTGATTTCAGAACTCGTGGCTAGTTGGTCTCGTTTCACCTATTTAGCCGCGAAATGTGGTTTCTTTACGTAAACGGTTTTAGGAATATCCGTTGACTCCGAGTTCTGAATTCGGTGATTTTTAGCTTGATTTCACACTAATTTTCGAGCTCTACAATCCTGGCATTTCGGATTTTGATTTTAGAACTCGTGGCTAGTTGGTCTCGTGTCAACTATTTAGCCGCGAAATGTGGTTTCTTTACGTAAACTGTTTTAGGAATATCCATTGACTCCGAGTTCTGAATTCGGTGATTTTTACCTTGATTTCACACTAATTTTCGAGCTCTACGCTCCTAGCGTTTCGGATTTTGATTTCAGAACTCGTGGCTAGTAGGTCTCGTTTCACCTAGTTAGCCGCGAAATGTGGTTTCTTTACGTAAACGGTTTTATGAATATCCGTTGACTCCGAGTTCTGAATTCGGTGATTTTTAGCTTGATTTCACACTACTTTTCAAGCTCTACGCTCCTAGAGTTTCGGATTTTGATTTCAGAACTCGTGGCTAGTAGGTCTCGTTTCACCTAGTTAGCCGCGAAATGTGGTTTCTTAACGTAAACGGTTTTATGAATATCCGTTGACTCCGAGTTCTGAATTCGGTGATTTTTAGCTTGATTTCACAATAATTTTCGAGCTCTACGATCCTGGAGTTTCGGATTTTGATTTCAGAACTCGTGGCTAGTTGGTCTCGTTTCACCTAGTTAGCCGCGAAATGTGGTTTCTTTACGTAAACGATTTTATGAATATCCTTTGACTCCGAGTTCTGAATTCGGTGATTTTTAGCTTGATTTCACACTACTTTTCGAGCTCTACGATCCTGGAGTTTCGGATTTTGATTTCAGAACTCGTTGCCAGTTGGTCTCGTTTCACCTAGTTAGCCGCGAAATGTGGTTTCTTTACGTAAACAGTTTTATTAATATCCGTTGACTCCGAGTTAAGAATTCGGTGATTTTTAGCTTGATTTCACACTACTTTTCAAGCTCTACGATCCTGGCGTTTCGGATTTTGATTTCAGAACTCGTGGCTAGTTGGTCTCGTTTCACCTAGTTAGCCGCAAAATGTGGTTTCTTTACGTAAACGGTTTTAGGAATATCCGTTGACTCCGAGTTCTGAATTCGGTGATTTTTAGCTTGATTTCACACTACTTTTCGAGCTCTACGATCCTGGCATTTCGGATTTTGATTTCAGAACTCGTGGCTATTAGTTCTCGTTTCACCTAGTTAGCCGCGAAATGTGGTTTCTTTATGTAAACGGTTTTATGAATATCCGTTGACTCCGAGTTCTGAATTCGGTGATTTTTAGCTTGATTTCAGACTAATTTTCGAGCTCTACGATCCTGGCATTTCGGATTTTGATTTCAGAACTCGTGGCTAGTTGGTCTCGTTTCACCTAGTTAGCCGCGAAATGTGGTTTCTTTACGTAAACGGTTTTATGAATATCCGTTGACTCCGAGTTCTGAATTCTGTGATTTTTAGTTTGATTTCACACTACTATTCGAGCTCTACAATTCTGGCATTTCGGATTTTGATTTCAGAACTCGTGGCTAGTTGGTCTCGTTTCACCTAGTTAGCCGCGAAATGTGGTTTCTTTACGTAAACGGTTTTATGAATATCCGTTGACTCCGAGTTCTGAATTCGGTGATTTTTAGCTTGATTTCACACTACTTTTCGAGCTCTACGATCCTGGCATTTCAGATTTTGATTTCAGAACTCGTGGCTAGTTGGTCTCGTTTCACCTAGTTAGCCGCGAAATGTGGTTTCTTTACGTAAACGGTTTTATGAATATCCGTTGACTCCAAGTTCTGAATTCGGTGATTTTTAGCTTGATTTCACACTACTTTTCGAGCTCTACGATCCTGGCGTTTCGGATTTTGATTTCAGAACTCGTGGCTAGTTGGTCTCGTTTCACCTATTTAGCTGCGAAATGTGGTTTCTTTACGTAAACGGTTTTAGGAATATCCGTTGACTCCGAGTTCTGAATTCGGTGATTTTTAGCTTGATTTCACACTACTTTTCGAGCTCTACAATCTTGGCATTTCGGATTTTGATTTTAGAACTCGTGGCTAGTTGGTCTCGTGTCAACTATTTAGCCGCGAAATGTGGTTTCTTTACGTAAACTGTTTTAGGAATATCCATTGACTCCGAGTTCTGAATTCGGTGATTTTTACCTTGATTTCACACTACTTTTCGAGCTCTACGCTCCTAACGTTTCGGATTTTGATTTCAGAACTCGTGGTTAGTAGGTCTCGTTTCACCTAGTTAGGCGCGAAATGTGGTTTCTTTACGTAAACGGTTTTATGAATATCCGTTGACTCCGAGTTCTGAATTCGGTGATTTTTAGCTTGATTTCACACTACTTTTCAAGCTCTACGCTCCTAGCGTTTCGGATTTTGATTTCAGAACTCGTGGCTAGTAGGTCTCGTTTCACCTAGTTAGCCGCGAAATGTGGTTTCTTAACGTAAACGGTTTTATGAATATCCGTTGACTCCGAGTTCTGAATTCGGTGATTTTTAGCTTGATTTCACAATAATTTTCGAGCTCTACGATCCTGGAGTTTCGGATTTTGATTTCAGAACTCGTGGCTAGTTGGTCTCGTTTCACCTAGTTAGCCGCGAAATGTGGTTTCTTTACGTAAACGATTTTATGAATATCCTTTGACTCCGAGTTCTGAATTCGGTGATTTTTAGCTTGATTTCACACTACTTTTCGAGCTCTACGATCCTGGAGTTTCGGATTTTGATTTCAGAACTCGTGGCCAGTTGGTCTCGTTTCACCTAGTTAGCCGCGAAATGTGGTTTCTTTACGTAAACAGTTTTATTAATATCCGTTGACTCCGAGTTAAGAATTCGGTGATTTTTAGCTTCATTTCACACTACTTTTCAAGCTCTACGATCCTGGCGTTTCGGATTTTGATTTCAGAACTCGTGGCTAGTTGGTCTCGTTTCACCTAGTTAGCCGCAAAATGTGGTTTCTTTACGTAAACGGTTTTATGAATATCCGTTGACTCCGAGTTCTGAATTCGGTGATTTTTAGCTTGATTTCACACTACTTTTCGAGCTCTACGATCCTGGCATTTCGGATTTTGATTTCAGAACTCGTGGCTAGTAGGTCTCGTTTCACCTATTTAGCCGCGAAATGTGGTTTCTTTACGTAAACGGTTTTAGGAATATCCGTTGACTCCGAGTTCTGAATTCTGTGATTTTTAGCTTGATTTCACACTACTTTTCGAGCTCTACGCTCTTAGCATTTCGGATTTTGATTTCAGAACTCGTGGCTTGTAGGTCTCGTTTCACCTAGTTAGCCGCGAAATGTGGTTTCTTTATGTAAACGGTTTTATGAATATCCGTTGACTCCGAGTTCTGAATTCTGTGATTTTTAGTTTGATTTCACACTACTTTTCGAGCTCTACAATTCTGGCATTTCGGATTTTGATTTCAGAACTCGTGGCTAGTTGGTCTCGTTTCACCTAGTTAGCCGCGAAATGTGGTTTCTTTACGTAAACGGTTTTATGAATATCCGTTGACTCCGAGTTCTGAATTCGGTGATTTTTAGCTTGATTTCACACTACTTTTCGAGCTCTACGATCCTGGCATTTCAGATTTTGATTTCAGAACTCGTGGCTAGTTGGTCTCGTTTCACCTAGTTAGCCGCGAAATGTGGTTTCTTTACGTAAACGGTTTTATGAATATCCGTTGACTCCGAGTTCTGAATTCGGTGATTTTTAGCTTGATTTCACACTACTTTTCGAGCTCTACGATCCTGGCGTTTCGGATTTTGATTTCAGAACTCGTGGCTAGTTGGTCTCGTTTCACCTATTTAGCCGCGAAATGTGGTTTCTTTACGTAAACGGTTTTAGGAATATCCGTTGACTCCGAGTTCTGAATTCGGTGATTTTTAGCTTGATTTCACACTACTTTTCGAGCTCTACCATCCTGGCATTTCGGATTTTGATTTTAGAACTCGTGGCTAGTTGGTCTCGTGTCAACTATTTAGCCGTGAAATGTGGTTTCTTTACGTAAACTGTTTTAGGAATATCCATTGACTCCGAGTTCTGAATTCGGTGATTTTTACCTTGATTTCACACTACTTTTCGAGCTCTACGCTCCTAACGTTTCGGATTTTGATTTCAGAACTCGTGGCTAGTAGGTCTCGTTTCACCTAGTTAGCCGCGAAATGTGGTTTCTTTACGTAAACGGTTTTATGAATATCCGTTGACTCCGAGTTCTGAATTCGGTGATTTTTAGCTTGATTTCACACTAATTTTCGAGCTCTACGATCCTGGAGTTTCGGATTTTGATTTCAGAACTCGTGGCTAGTTGGTCTCGTTTCACCTAGTTAGCCGCGAAATGTGGTTTCTTTACGTAAACGATTTTATGAATATCCTTTGACTCCGAGTTCTGAATTCGGTGATTTTTAGCTTGATTTCACACTACTTTTCGAGCTCTACGATCCTGGAGTTTCGGATTTTGATTTCAGAACTCGTGGCCAGTTGGTCTCGTTTCACCTAGTTAGCCGCGAAATGTGGTTTCTTTACGTAAACAGTTTTATTAATATCCGTTGACTCCGAGTTAAGAATTCGGTGATTTTTAGCTTCATTTCACACTACTTTTCAAGCTCTACGATCCTGGCGTTTCGGATTTTGATTTCAGAACTCGTGGCTAGTTGGTCTCGTTTCACCTAGTTAGCCGCAAAATGTGGTTTCTTTACGTAAACGGTTTTATGAATATCCGTTGACTCCGAGTTCTGAATTCGGTGATTTTTAGCTTGATTTCACACTACTTTTCGAGCTCTACGATCCTGGCATTTCGGATTTTGATTTCAGAACTCGTGGCTAGTAGGTCTCGTTTCACCTATTTAGCCGCGAAATGTGGTTTCTTTACGTAAACGGTTTTAGGAATATCCGTTGACTCCGAGTTCTGAATTCTGTGATTTTTAGCTTGATTTCACACTACTTTTCGAGCTCTACGCTCTTAGCATTTCGGATTTTGATTTCAGAACTCGTGGCTTGTAGGTCTCGTTTCACCTAGTTAGCCGCGAAATGTGGTTTCTTTATGTAAACGGTTTTATGAATATCCGTTGACTCCGAGTTCTGAATTCTGTGATTTTTAGTTTGATTTCACACTACTTTTCGAGCTCTACAATTCTGGCATTTCGGATTTTGATTTCAGAACTCGTGGCTAGTTGGTCTCGTTTCACCTAGTTAGCCGCGAAATGTGGTTTCTTTACGTAAACGGTTTTATGAATATCCGTTGACTCCGAGTTCTGAATTCGGTGATTTTTAGCTTGATTTCACACTACTTTTCGAGCTCTACGATCCTGGCATTTCAGATTTTGATTTCAGAACTCGTGGCTAGTTGGTCTCGTTTCACCTAGTTAGCCGCGAAATGTGGTTTCTTTACGTAAACGGTTTTATGAATATCCGTTGACTCCAAGTTCTGAATTCGGTGATTTTTAGCTTGATTTCACACTACTTTTCGAGCTCTACGATCCTGGCGTTTCGGATTTTGATTTCAGAACTCGTGGCTAGTTGGTCTCGTTTCACCTATTTAGCCGCGAAATGTGGTTTCTTTACGTAAACGGTTTTAGGAATATCCGTTGACTCCGAGTTCTGAATTCGGTGATTTTTAGCTTGATTTCACACTACTTTTCGAGCTCTACAATCCTGGCATTTCGGATTTTGATTTTAGAACTCGTGGCTAGTTGGTCTCGTGTCAACTATTTAGCCGCGAAATGTGGTTTCTTTACGTAAACTGTTTTAGGAATATCCATTGACTCCGAGTTCTGAATTCGGTGATTTTTACCTTGATTTCACACTACTTTTCGAGCTCTACGCTCCTAGCGTTTCGGATTTTGATTTCAGAACTCGTGGCTAGTAGGTCTCGTTTCACCTAGTTAGCCGCGAAATGTGGTTTCTTTACGTAAACGGTTTTATGAATATCCGTTGACTCCGAGTTCTGAATTCGGTGATTTTTAGCTTGATTTCACACTACTTTTCAAGCTCTACGCTCCTAGAGTTTCGGATTTTGATTTCAGAACTCGTGGCTAGTAGGTCTCGTTTCACCTAGTTAGCCGCGAAATGTGGTTTCTTAACGTAAACGGTTTTATGAATATCCGTTGACTCCGAGTTCTGAATTCGGTGATTTTTAGCTTGATTTCACAATAATTTTCGAGCTCTACGATCCTGGAGTTTCGGATTTTGATTTCAGAACTCGTGGCTAGTTGGTCTCGTTTCACCTAGTTAGCCGCGAAATGTGGTTTCTTTACGTAAACGATTTTATGAATATCCTTTGACTCCGAGTTCTGAATTCGGTGATTTTTAGCTTGATTTCACACTACTTTTCGAGCTCTACGATCCTGGAGTTTCGGATTTTGATTTCAGAACTCGTTGCCAGTTGGTCTAGTTTCACCTAGTTAGCCGCGAAATGTGGTTTCTTTACGTAAACAGTTTTATTAATATCCGTTGACTCCGAGTTAAGAATTCGGTGATTTTTAGCTTGATTTCACACTACTTTTCAAGCTCTACGATCCTGGCGTTTCGGATTTTGATTTCAGAACTCGTGGCTAGTTGGTCTCGTTTCACCTAGTTAGCCGCAAAATGTGGTTTCTTTACGTAAACGGTTTTAGGAATATCCGTTGACTCCGAGTTCTGAATTCGGTGATTTTTAGCTTGATTTCACACTACTTTTCGAGCTCTACGATCCTGGCGTTTCGGATTTTGATTTCAGAACTCGTGGCTATTAGGTCTCGTTTCACCTAGTTAGCCGCGAAATGTGGTTTCTTTATGTAAACGGTTTTATGAATATCCGTTGACTCCGAGTTCTGAATTCGGTGATTTTTAGCTTGATTTCAGACTAATTTTCGAGCTCTACGATCCTGGCATTTCGGATTTTGATTTCAGAACTCGTGGCTAGTTGGTCTCGTTTCACCTAGTTAGCCGCGAAATGTGGTTTCTTTACGTAAACGGTTTTATGAATATCCGTTGACTCCGAGTTCTGAATTCTGTGATTTTTAGTTTGATTTCACACTACTATTCGAGCTCTACAATTCTGGCATTTCGGATTTTGATTTCAGAACTCGTGGCTAGTTGGTCTCGTTTCACCTAGTTAGCCGCGAAATGTGGTTTCTTTACGTAAACGGTTTTATGAATATCCGTTGACTCCGAGTTCTGAATTCGGTGATTTTTAGCTTGATTTCACACTACTTTTTGAGCTCTACGATCCTGGCATTTCAGATTTTGATTTCAGAACTCGTGGCTAGTTGGTCTCGTTTCACCTAGTTAGCCGCGAAATGTGGTTTCTTTACGTAAACGGTTTTATGAATATCCGTTGACTCCAAGTTCTGAATTCGGTGATTTTTAGCTTGATTTCACACTACTTTTCGAGCTCTACGATCCTGGCGTTTCGGATTTTGATTTCAGAACTCGTGGCTAGTTGGTCTCGTTTCACCTATTTAGCCGCGAAATGTGGTTTCTTTACGTAAACGGTTTTAGGAATATCCGTTGACTCCGAGTTCTGAATTCGGTGATTTTTAGCTTGATTTCACACTACTTTTCGAGCTCTACAATCCTGGCATTTCGGATTTTGATTTTAGAACTCGTGGCTAGTTGGTCTCGTGTCAACTATTTAGCCGCGAAATGTGGTTTCTTTACGTAAACTGTTTTAGGAATATCCATTGACTCCGAGTTCTGAATTCGGTGATTTTTACCTTGATTTCACACTACTTTTCGAGCTCTACGCTCCTAGCGTTTCGGATTTTGATTTCAGAACTCGTGGCTAGTAGGTCTCGTTTCACCTAGTTAGCCGCGAAATGTGGTTTCTTTACGTAAACGGTTTTATGAATATCCGTTGACTCCGAGTTCTGAATTCGGTGATTTTTAGCTTGATTTCACACTACTTTTCAAGCTCTACGCTCCTAGCGTTTCGGATTTTGATTTCAGAACTCGTGGCTAGTAGGTCTCGTTTCACCTAGTTAGCCGCGAAATGTGGTTTCTTAACGTAAACGGTTTTATGAATATCCGTTGACTCCGAGTTCTGAATTCGGTGATTTTTAGCTTGATTTCACAATAATTTTCGAGCTCTACGATCCTGGAGTTTCGGATTTTGATTTCAGAACTCGTGGCTAGTTGGTCTCGTTTCACCTAGTTAGCCGCGAAATGTGGTTTCTTTACGTAAACGATTTTATGAATATCCTTTGACTCCGAGTTCTGAATTCGGTGATTTTTAGCTTGATTTCACACTACTTTTCGAGCTCTACGATCCTGGAGTTTCGGATTTTGATTTCAGAACTCGTGGCCAGTTGGTCTCGTTTCACCTAGTTAGCCGCGAAATGTGGTTTCTTTACGTAAACAGTTTTATTAATATCCGTTGACTCCGAGTTAAGAATTCGGTGATTTTTAGCTTCATTTCACACTGCTTTTCAAGCTCTACGATCCTGGCGTTTCGGATTTTGATTTCAGAACTCGTGGCTAGTTGGTCTCGTTTCACCTAGTTAGCCGCAAAATGTGGTTTCTTTACGTAAACGGTTTTATGAATATCCGTTGACTCCGAGTTCTGAATTCGGTGATTTTTAGCTTGATTTCACACTACTTTTCGAGCTCTACGATCCTGGCATTTCAGATTTTGATTTCAGAACTCGTGGCTAGTTGGTCTCGTTTCACCTAGTTAGCCGCGAAATGTGGTTTCTTTACGTAAACGGTTTTATGAATATCCGTTGACTCCAAGTTCTGAATTCGGTGATTTTTAGCTTGATTTCACACTACTTTTCGAGCTCTACGATCCTGGCGTTTCGGATTTTGATTTCAGAACTCGTGGCTAGTTGGTCTCGTTTCACCTATTTAGCCGCGAAATGTGGTTTCTTTACGTAAACGGTTTTAGGAATATCCGTTGACTCCGAGTTCTGAATTCGGTGATTTTTAGCTTGATTTCACACTACTTTTCGAGCTCTACAATCCTGGCATTTCGGATTTTGATTTTAGAACTCGTGGCTAGTTGGTCTCGTGTCAACTATTTAGCCGCGAAATGTGGTTTCTTTACGTAAACTGTTTTAGGAATATCCATTGACTCCGAGTTCTGAATTCGGTGATTTTTACCTTGATTTCACACTACTTTTCGAGCTCTACGCTCCTAGCGTTTCGGATTTTGATTTCAGAACTCGTGGCTAGTAGGTCTCGTTTCACCTAGTTAGCCGCGAAATGTGGTTTCTTTACGTAAACGGTTTTATGAATATCCGTTGACTCCGAGTTCTGAATTCGGTGATTTTTAGCTTGATTTCACACTACTTTTCAAGCTCTACGCTCCTAGCGTTTCGGATTTTGATTTCAGAACTCGTGGCTAGTAGGTCTCGTTTCACCTAGTTAGCCGCGAAATGTGGTTTCTTAACGTAAACGGTTTTATGAATATCCGTTGACTCCGAGTTCTGAATTCGGTGATTTTTAGCTTGATTTCACAATAATTTTCGAGCTCTACGATCCTGGAGTTTCGGATTTTGATTTCAGAACTCGTGGCTAGTTGGTCTCGTTTCACCTAGTTAGCCGCGAAATGTGGTTTCTTTACGTAAACGATTTTATGAATATCCTTTGACTCCGAGTTCTGAATTCGGTGATTTTTAGCTTGATTTCACACTACTTTTCGAGCTCTACGATCCTGGAGTTTCGGATTTTGATTTCAGAACTCGTGGCCAGTTGGTCTCGTTTCACCTAGTTAGCCGCGAAATGTGGTTTCTTTACGTAAACAGTTTTATTAATATCCGTTGACTCCGAGTTAAGAATTCGGTGATTTTTAGCTTCATTTCACACTACTTTTCAAGCTCTACGATCCTGGCGTTTCGGATTTTGATTTTAGAACTCGTGGCTAGTTGGTCTCGTTTCACCTAGTTAGCCGCAAAATGTGGTTTCTTTACGTAAACGGTTTTATGAATATCCGTTGACTCCGAGTTCTGAATTCGGTGATTTTTAGCTTGATTTCACACTACTTTTCGAGCTCTACGATCCTGGCATTTCGGATTTTGATTTCAGAACTCGTGGCTAGTAGGTCTCGTTTCACCTATTTAGCCGCGAAATGTGGTTTCTTTACGTAAACGGTTTTAGGAATATCCGTTGACTCCGAGTTCTGAATTCTGTGATTTTTAGCTTGATTTCACACTACTTTTCGAGCTCTACGCTCTTAGCATTTCGGATTTTGATTTCAGAACTCGTGGCTTGTAGGTCTCGTTTCACCTAGTTAGCCGCGAAATGTGGTTTCTTTATGTAAACGGTTTTATGAATATCCGTTGACTCCGAGTTCTGAATTCGGTGATTTTTAGCTTGATTTCACACTACTTTTCGAGCTCTACGATCCTGCCGTTTCGGATTTTGATTTCAGAACTCGTGGCTAGTTGGTCTCGTTTCACCTAGTTAGCCGCGAAATGTGGTTTCTTTACGTAAACGATTTTATGAATATCCTTTGACTCCGAGTTCTGAATTCGGTGATTTTTAGCTTGATTTCACACTACTTTTCGAGCTCTACGATCCTGGCATTTCAGATTTTGATTTCAGAACTCGTGGCTAGTTGGTCTCGTTTCACCTAGTTAGCCGCGAAATGTGGTTTCTTTACGTAAACGGTTTTATGAATATCCGTTGACTCCAAGTTCTGAATTCGGTGATTTTTAGCTTGATTTCACACTACTTTTCGAGCTCTACGATCCTGGCGTTTCGGATTTTGATTTCAGAACTCGTGGCTAGTTGGTCTCGTTTCACCTATTTAGCCGCGAAATGTGGTTTCTTTACGTAAACGGTTTTAGGAATATCCGTTGACTCCGAGTTCTGAATTCGGTGATTTTTAGCTTGATTTCACACTACTTTTCGAGCTCTACAATCCTGGCATTTCGGATTTTGATTTTAGAACTCGTGGCTAGTTGGTCTCGTGTCAACTATTTAGCCGCGAAATGTGGTTTCTTTACGTAAACTGTTTTAGGAATATCCATTGACTCCGAGTTCTGAATTCGGTGATTTTTACCTTGATTTCACACTACTTTTCGAGCTCTACGCTCCTAGCGTTTCGGATTTTGATTTCAGAACTCGTGGCTAGTAGGTCTCGTTTCACCTAGTTAGCCGCGAAATGTGGTTTCTTTACGTAAACGGTTTTATGAATATCCGTTGACTCCGAGTTCTGAATTCGGTGATTTTTAGCTTGATTTCACACTACTTTTCAAGCTCTACGCTCCTAGCGTTTCGGATTTTGATTTCAGAACTCGTGGCTAGTAGGTCTCGTTTCACCTAGTTAGCCGCGAAATGTGGTTTCTTAACGTAAACGGTTTTATGAATATCCGTTGACTCCGAGTTCTGAATTCGGTGATTTTTAGCTTGATTTCACAATAATTTTCGAGCTCTACGATCCTGGAGTTTCGGATTTTGATTTCAGAACTCGTGGCTAGTTGGTCTCGTTTCACCTAGTTAGCCGCGAAATGTGGTTTCTTTACGTAAACGATTTTATGAATATCCTTTGACTCCGAGTTCTGAATTCGGTGATTTTTAGCTTGATTTCACACTACTTTTCGAGCTCTACGATCCTGGAGTTTCGGATTTTGATTTCAGAACTCGTGGCCAGTTGGTCTCGTTTCACCTAGTTAGCCGCGAAATGTGGTTTCTTTACGTAAACAGTTTTATTAATATCCGTTGACTCCGAGTTAAGAATTCGGTGATTTTTAGCTTCATTTCACACTACTTTTCAAGCTCTACGATCCTGGCGTTTCGGATTTTGATTTCAGAACTCGTGGCTAGTTGGTCTCGTTTCACCTAGTTAGCCGCAAAATGTGGTTTCTTTACGTAAACGGTTTTATGAATATCCGTTGACTCCGAGTTCTGAATTCGGTGATTTTTAGCTTGATTTCACACTACTTTTCGAGCTCTACGATCCTGGCATTTCGGATTTTGATTTCAGAACTCGTGGCTAGTAGGTCTCGTTTCACCTATTTAGCCGCGAAATGTGGTTTCTTTACGTAAACGGTTTTAGGAATATCCGTTGACTCCGAGTTCTGAATTCTGTGATTTTTAGCTTGATTTCACACTACTTTTCGAGCTCTACGCTCTTAGCATTTCGGATTTTGATTTCAGAACTCGTGGCTTGTAGGTCTCGTTTCACCTAGTTAGCCGCGAAATGTGGTTTCTTTATGTAAACGGTTTTATGAATATCCGTTGACTCCGAGTTCTGAATTCGGTGATTTTTAGCTTGATTTCACACTACTTTTCGAGCTCTACGATCCTGCCGTTTCGGATTTTGATTTCAGAACTCGTGGCTAGTTGGTCTCGTTTCACCTAGTTAGCCGCGAAATGTGGTTTCTTTACGTAAACGATTTTATGAATATCCTTTGACTCCGAGTTCTGAATTCGGTGATTTTTAGCTTGATTTCACACTACTTTTCGAGCTCTACGATCCTGGCGTTTCGGATTTTGATTTTAGAACTCGTGGCTAGTTGGTCTCGTTTCACCTAGTTAGCCGCAAAATGTAGTTTCTTTACGTAAACGGTTTTAGGAATATCCGTTGACTCCGAGTTCTGAATTCGGTGATTTTTAGCTTGATTTCACACTACTTTTCGAGCTCTACGATCCTGGCGTTTCGGATTTTGATTTCAGAACTCGTGGCTATTAGGTCTCGTTTCACCTAGTTAGCCGCAAAATGTGGTTTCTTTATGTAAACGGTTTTAGGAATATCCGTTGACTCCGAGTTCTGAATTCGGTGATTTTTAGCTTGATTTCAGACTAATTTTCGAGCTCTACGATCCTGGCATTTCGGATTTTGATTTCAGAACTCGTGGCTAGTTGGTCTCGTTTCACCTAGTTAGCCGCGAAATGTGGTTTCTTTACGTAAACGGTTTTATGAATATCCGTTGACTCCGAGTTCTGAATTCTGTGATTTTTAGTTTGATTTCACACTACTTTTCGAGCTCTACAATTCTGGCATTTCGGATTTTGATTTCAGAACTCGTGGCTAGTTGGTCTCGTTTCAGCTAGTTAGCCGCGAAATGTGGTTTCTTTACGTAAACGGTTTTATGAATATCCGTTGACTCCGAGTTCTGAATTCGGTGATTTTTAGCTTGATTTCACACTACTTTTCGAGCTCTACGATCCTGGCATTTCAGATTTTGATTTCAGAACTCGTGGCTAGTTGGTCTCGTTTCCCCTAGTTAGCCGCGAAATGTGGTTTCTTTACGTAAACGGTTTTATGAATATCCGTTGACTCCAAGTTCTGAATTCGGTGATTTTTAGCTTGATTTCACACTACTTTTCGAGCTCTACGATCCTGGCGTTTCGGATTTTGATTTCAGAACTCGTGGCTAGTTGGTCTCGTTTCACCTATTTAGCCGCGAAATGTGGTTTCTTTACGTAAACGGTTTTAGGAATATCCGTTGACTCCGAGTTCTGAATTCGGTGATTTTTAGCTTGATTTCACACTACTTTTCGAGCTCTACAATCCTGGCATTTCGGATTTTGATTTTAGAACTCGTGGCTAGTTGGTCTTGTGTCAACTATTTAGCCGCGAAATGTGGTTTCTTTACGTAAACTGTTTTAGGAATATCCATTGACTCCGAGTTCTGAATTCGGTGATTTTTACCTTGATTTCACACTACTTTTCGAGCTCTACGCTCCTAGCGTTTCGGATTTTGATTTCAGAACTCGAGGCTAGTAGGTCTCGTTTCACCTAGTTAGCCGCGAAATGTGGTTTCTTTACGTAAACGGTTTTATGAATATCCGTTGACTCCGAGTTCTGAATTCGGTGATTTTTAGCTTGATTTCACACTACTTTTCAAGCTCTACGCTCCTAGCGTTTCGGATTTTGATTTCAGAACTCGTGGCTAGTAGGTCTCGTTTCACCTAGTTAGCCGCGAAATGTGGTTTCTTAACGTAAACGGTTTTATGAATATCCGTTGACTCCGAGTTCTGAATTCGGTGATTTTTAGCTTGATTTCACAATAATTTTCGAGCTCTACGATCCTGGAGTTTCGGATTTTGATTTCAGAACTCGTGGCTAGTTGGTCTCGTTTCACCTAGTTAGCCGCGAAATGTGGTTTCTTTACGTAAACGATTTTATGAATATCCTTTGACTCCGAGTTCTGAATTCGGTGATTTTTAGCATGATTTCACACTACTTTTCGAGCTCTACGATCCTGGAGTTTCGGATTTTGATTTCAGAACTCGTGGCCAGTTGGTCTCGTTTCACCTAGTTAGCCGCGAAATGTGGTTTCTTTACGTAAACAGTTTTATTAATATCCGTTGACTCCGAGTTAAGAATTCGGTGATTTTTAGCTTGATTTCACACTACTTTTCAAGCTCTACGATCCTGGCGTTTCGGATTTTGATTTCAGAACTCGTGGCTAGTTGGTCTCGTTTCACCTAGTTAGCCGCGAAATGTGGTTTCTTTACGTAAACGATTTTATGAATATCCTTTGACTCCGAGTTCTGAATTCGGTGATTTTTAGCTTGATTTCACACTACTTTTCGAGCTCTACGATCCTGGAGTTTCGGATTTTGATTTCAGAACTCGTGGCCAGTTGGTCTCGTTTCACCTAGTTAGCCGCGAAATGTGGTTTCTTTACGTAAACAGTTTTATTAATATCCGTTGACTCCGAGTTAAGAATTCGGTGATTTTTAGCTTGATTTCACACTACTTTTCGAGCTCTACGCTCTTAGCATTTCGGATTTTGATTTCAGAACTCGTGGCTAATAGGTCTCGTTTCACCTATTTAGCCGCGAAATGTGGTTTCTTTACGTAAACGGTTTTAGGAATATCCGTTGACTCCGAGTTCTGAATTCGGTGATTTTTAGCTTGATTTCACACTACTTTTCGAGCTCTACAATCCTGGCATTTCGGATTTTGATTTTAGAACTCGTGGCTAGTTGGTCTTGTGTCAACTATTTAGCCGCGAAATGTGGTTTCTTTACGTAAACTGTTTTAGGAATATCCATTGACTCCGAGTTCTGAATTCGGTGATTTTTACCTTGATTTCACACTACTTTTCGAGCTCTACGCTCCTAGCGTTTCGGATTTTGATTTCAGAACTCGAGGCTAGTAGGTCTCGTTTCACCTAGTTAGCCGCGAAATGTGGTTTCTTTACGTAAACGGTTTTATGAATATCCGTTGACTCCGAGTTCTGAATTCGGTGATTTTTAGCTTGATTTCACACTACTTTTCAAGCTCTACGCTCCTAGCGTTTCGGATTTTGATTTCAGAACTCGTGGCTAGTAGGTCTCGTTTCACCTAGTTAGCCGCGAAATGTGGTTTCTTAACGTAAACGGTTTTATGAATATCCGTTGACTCCGAGTTCTGAATTCGGTGATTTTTAGCTTGATTTCACAATAATTTTCGAGCTCTACGATCCTGGAGTTTCGGATTTTGATTTCCGAACTCGTGGCTAGTTGGTCTCGTTTCACCTAGTTAGCCGCGAAATGTGGTTTCTTTACGTAAACGATTTTATGAATATCCTTTGACTCCGAGTTCTGAATTCGGTGATTTTTAGCTTGATTTCACACTACTTTTCGAGCTCTACGATCCTGGAGTTTCGGATTTTGATTTCAGAACTCGTGGCCAGTTGGTCTCGTTTCACCTAGTTAGCCGCGAAATGTGGTTTCTTTACGTAAACAGTTTTATTAATATCCGTTGACTCCGAGTTAAGAATTCGGTGATTTTTAGCTTGATTTCACACTACTTTTCAAGCTCTACGATCCTGGCGTTTCGGATTTTGATTTCAGAACTCGTGGCTAGTTGGTCTCGTTTCACCTAGTTAGCCGCGAAATGTGGTTTCTTTACGTAAACGATTTTATGAATATCCTTTGACTCCGAGTTCTGAATTCGGTGATTTTTAGCTTGATTTCACACTACTTTTCGAGCTCTACGATCCTGGAGTTTCGGATTTTGATTTCAGAACTCGTGGCCAGTTGGTCTCGTTTCACCTAGTTAGCCGCGAAATGTGGTTTCTTTACGTAAACAGTTTTATTAATATCCGTTGACTCCGAGTTAAGAATTCGGTGATTTTTAGCTTGATTTCACACTACTTTTCGAGCTCTACGCTCTTAGCATTTCGGATTTTGATTTCAGAACTCGTGGCTAATAGGTCTCGTTTCACCTAGTTAGCCGCGAAATATGGTTTCTTTATGTAAACGGTTTTATGAATATCCGTTGACTCCGAGTTCTGAATTCGGTGATTTTTAGCTTGATTTCACACTACTTTTCGAGCTCTACGATCCTGGAGTTTTGGATTTTGATTTCAGAACTCGTGGCCAGTTGGTCTCGTTTCACCTAGTTAGCCGCGAAATGTGGTTTCTTTACGTAAACAGTTTTATTAATATCCGTTGACTCCGAGTTAAGAATTCGGTGATTTTTAGCTTGATTTCACACTACTTTTCAAGCTCTACGATCCTGGCGTTTTGGATTTTGATTTCAGAACTCGTGGCTAGTTGGTCTCGTTTCACCTAGTTAGCCGCAAAATGTGGTTTCTTTACGTAAACGGTTTTATGAATATCCGTTGACTCCGAGTTCTGAATTCGGTGATTTTTAGCTTGATTTCACACTACTTTTCGAGCTCTACGATCCTGGCATTTCGGATTTTGATTTCAGAACTCGTGGCTAGTAGGTCTCGTTTCACCTATTTAGCCGCGAAATGTGGTTTCTTTACGTAAACGGTTTTAGGAATATCCGTTGACTCCGAGTTCTGAATTCTGTGATTTTTAGCTTGATTTCACACTACTTTTCGAGCTCTACGCTCTTAGCATTTCGGATTTTGATTTCAGAACTCGTGGCTAGTAGGTCTCGTTTCACCTAGTTAGCCGCGAAATATGGTTTCTTTATGTAAACGGTTTTATGAATATCCGTTGACTCCGAGTTCTGAATTCGGTGATTTTTAGCTTGATTTCACACTACTTTTCGAGCTCTACGATCCTGGCGTTTCGGATTTTGATTTCAAAACTCGTGGCTAGTTGGTCTCGTTTCACCTAGTTAGCCGCGAAATGTGGTTTCTTTACGTAAACGATTTTATGAATATCCTTTGACTCCGAGTTCTGAATTCGGTGATTTTTAGTTTGATTTCACACTACTTTTCGAGCTCTACGATCCTGGCGTTTCGGATTTTGATTTCAGAACTCGTGGCTATTAGGTCTCGTTTCACCTAGTTAGCCGCGAAATGTGGTTTCTTTATGTAAACGGTTTTATGAATATCCGTTGACTCCGAGTTCTGAATTCGGTGATTTTTAGCTTGATTTCGGACTAATTTTCTAGCTCTACGATCCTGGCATTTCGGATTTTGATTTCAGAACTCGTGGCTAGTTGGTCTCGTTTCACCTAGATAGCCGCGAAATGTGGTTTCTTTACGTAAACGGTTTTATGAATATCCGTTGACTCCGAGTTCTGAATTCTGTAATTTTTAGTTTGATTTCACACTACTTTTCGAGCTCTACAATTCTGGCATTTCGGATTTTGATTTCAGAACTCGTGGCTAGTTGGTCTCGTTTCACCTAGTTAGCCGCGAAATGTGGTTTCTTTACGTAAACGGTTTTATGAATATCCGTTGACTCCGAGTTCTGAATTCGGTGATTTTTAGCTTGATTTCACACTACTTTTCGAGCTCTACAATCCTGGCATTTCAGATTTTGATTTCAGAACTCGTGGCTAGTTGGTCTCGTTTCACCTAGTGAGCCGCGAAATGTGGTTTCTTTACGTAAACGGTTTTAGGAATATCCGTTGACTCCGAGTTCTGAATTCGGTGATTTTTAGCTTGATTTCACACTACTTTTCGAGCTCTACGATCCTGGCGTTTCAGATTTTGATTTCAGAATTCGTGGCTATTAGGTCTCGTTTCACCTAGTTAGCCGCGAAATGTGGTTTCTTTATGTAAACGGTTTTAGGAATATCCGTTGACTCCGAGTTCTGAATTCGGTGATTTTTAGCTTGATTTCACACTACTTTTCGAGCTCTACGATCCTGGCATTTCGGATTTTGATTTCAGAACTCGTGGCTATTAGGTCTCGTTTCACCTAGTTAGCCGCGAA
Source organism: Euonymus europaeus (assembly GCA_963580455.1). NCBI lineage: Eukaryota > Viridiplantae > Streptophyta > Magnoliopsida > Celastrales > Celastraceae > Euonymus > Euonymus europaeus. The sequence goes on from OY756972.1 coordinate 1,315,285, forward strand.
ATGTGGTTTCTTTATGTAAACGGTTTTATGAATATCCGTTGACTCCGAGTTTTGAATTCGGTGATTTTTAGCTTGATTTCAGACTAATTTTCGAGCTCTACGATCCTGGCATTTCGGATTTTGATTTCAGAACTCGTGGCTAGTTGGTCTCGTTTCACCTAGTTAGCCGCGAAATGTGGTTTCTTTACGTAAACGGTTTTATGAATATCCGTTGACTCCGAGTTCTGAATTCTGTGATTTTTAGTTTGATTTCACACTACTTTTCGAGCTCTACAATTCTGGCATTTCGGATTTTGATTTCAGAACTCGTGGCTAGTTGGTCTCGTTTCACCTAGTTAGCCGCGAAATGTGGTTTCTTTACGTAAACGGTTTTATGAATATCCGTTGACTCCGAGTTCTGAATTCGGTGATTTTTAGCTTGATTTCACACTACTTTTCGAGCTCTACAATCCTGGCATTTCAGATTTTGATTTCAGAACTCGTGGCTAGTTGGTCTCGTTTCACCTAGTGAGCCGCGAAATGTGGTTTCTTTACGTAAACGGTTTTAGGAATATCCGTTGACTCCGAGTTCTGAATTCGGTGATTTTTAGCTTGATTTCACACTACTTTTCGAGCTCTACGATCCTGGCGTTTCAGATTTTGATTTCAGAATTCGTGGCTATTAGGTCTCGTTTCACCTAGTTAGCCGCGAAATGTGGTTTCTTTATGTAAACGGTTTTAGGAATATCCGTTGACTCCGAGTTCTGAATTCGGTGATTTTTAGCTTGATTTCACACTACTTTTCGAGCTCTACGATCCTGGCATTTCGGATTTTGATTTCAGAACTCGTGGCTATTAGGTCTCGTTTCACCTAGTTAGCCGCGAAATGTGGTTTCTTTATGTAAACGGTTTTATGAATATCCGTTGACTCCGAGTTTTGAATTCGGTGATTTTTAGCTTGATTTCAGACTAATTTTCGAGCTCTACGATCCTGGCATTTCGGATTTTGATTTCAGAACTCGTGGCTAGTTGGTCTCGTTTCACCTAGTTAGCCGCGAAATGTGGTTTCTTTACGTAAACGGTTTTATGAATATCCGTTGACTCCGAGTTCTGAATTCTGTGATTTTTAGTTTGATTTCACACTACTTTTCGAGCTCTACAATTCTGGCATTTCGGATTTTGATTTCAGAACTCGTGGCTAGTTGGTCTCGTTTCACCTAGTTAGCCGCGAAATGTGGTTTCTTTACGTAAACGGTTTTATGAATATCCGTTGACTCCGAGTTCTGAATTCGGTGATTTTTAGCTTGATTTCACACTACTTTTCGAGCTCTACGATCCTGGCATTTCAGATTTTGATTTCAGAACTCGTGGCTAGTTGGTCTCGTTTCACCTAGTTAGCCGCGAAATGTGGTTTCTTTACGTAAACGGTTTTATGAATATCCGTTGACTCCGAGTTCTGAATTCGGTGATTTTTAGCTTGATTTCACACTACTTTTCGAGCTCTACGATCCTGGCATTTCGGATTTTGATTTCAGAACTCGTGGCTAGTTGGTCTCGTTTCACCTATTTAGCCGCGAAATGTGTTTTCTTTACGTAAACGGTTTTAGGAATATCCGTTGACTCCGAGTTCTGAATTCGGTGATTTTTAGCTTGATTTCACACTACTTTTCGAGCTCTACAATCCTGGCATTTCGGATTTTGATTTTAGAACTCGTGGCTAGTTGGTCTCGTGTCAACTATTTAGCCGCGAAATGTGGTTTCTTTACGTAAACTGTTTTAGGAATATCCATTGACTCCGAGTTCTGAATTCGGTGATTTTTAGCTTGATTTCACATTACTTTTCGAGCTCTACGCTCCTAGCGTTTCGGATTTTGATTTCAGAACTCGTGGCTAGTAGGTCTCGTTTCACCTGGTTAGCCGCGAAATGTGGTTTCTTTACGTAAACGGTTTTATGAATATCCGTTGACTCCGAGTTCTGAATTCGGTGATTTTTAGCTTGATTTCACACTACTTTTCAAGCTCTACGCTCCTAGAGTTTCGGATTTTGATTTCAGAACTCGTGGCTAGTAGGTCTCGTTTCACCTAGTTAGCCGCGAAATGTGGTTTCTTTACGTAAACGGTTTTATGAATATCCGTTGACTCCGAGTTCTGAATTCGGTGATTTTTAGCTTGATTTCACAATAATTTTCGAGCTCTACGATCCTGGAGTTTCGGATTTTGATTTCAGAACTCGTGGCTAGTTGGTCTCGTTTCACCTAGTTAGCCGCGAAATGTGGTTTCTTTACGTAAACGATTTTATGAATATCCTTTGACTCCGAGTTCTGAATTCGGTGATTTTTAGCTTGATTTCACACTACTTTTCGAGCTCTACGATCCTGCCGTTTCGGATTTTGAATTCAGAACTCGTGGCTAGTTGGTCTCGTGTCACCTATTTAGCCGCGAAATGTTGTTTCTTTACGTAAACTGTTTTAGGAATATCCGTTGACTCCGAGTTCTGAATTCGGTGATTTTTAGCTTGATTTCACAATACTTTTCGAGCTCTACGATCCTGGCGTTTCGGATTTTGATTTCAGAACTCGTGGCTAGTTGGTCTCGTTTCACCTATTTAGCCGCAAAATGTGGTTTCTTTATGTAAACGGTTTTATGAATATCCGTTGACTCAGAGTTCTGAATTCGGTGATTTTTAGCTTGATTTCACACTACTTTTCGAGCTCTACGATCCTGGCATTTCTGATTTTGATTTCAGAACTCGTGGCTAGTTGGTCTCGCTTCACCTAGTTATCCGCGAAATGTGGTTTCTTTATTTAAACGGTTTTATGAATATCCGTTGACTCCGAGTTCTGAATTCGGTGATTTTTAGCTTGATTTCACACTACTTTTCGAGCTCTACAATCCTGGCGTTTCGGATTTTGATTTCAGAACTCGTGGCTAGTAGGTCTCGTTTCACCTAGTTAGCCGCGAAAAGTGGTTTCTTTACGTAAACGGTTTTAGGAATATCCTTTGACTCCGAGTTCTGAATTCGTTGATTTTTAGCTTGATTTCACACTACTTTTTGAGCTCTACGATCCTGGCGTTTCGGATTTTGATTTCAGAACTCGTGGCTAGTTGGTCTCGTGTCACCTATTTAGCCGCGAAATGTTGTTTCTTTACGTAAACTGTTTTAGGAATATCCGTTGACTCCGAGTTCTGAATTCGGTGATTTTTAGCTTGATTTCACAATACTTTTCGAGCTCTACGATCCTGGCGTTTCGGATTTTGATTTCAGAAATCGTGGCTAGTTGGTCTCGTTTCACCTATTTAGCCGCGAAATGTGGTTTCTTTATGTAAACGGTTTTATGAATATCCGTTGACTCAGAGTTCTGAATTCGGTGATTTTTAGCTTGATTTCACACTACTTTTCGAGCTCTACAATCCTGGCGTTTCGGATTTTGATTTCAGAACTCGTGGCTAGTAGGTCTCGTTTCACCTAGTTAGCCGCGAAAAGTGGTTTCTTTACGTAAACGGTTTTAGGAATATCCTTTGACTCCGAGTTCTGAATTCGTTGATTTTTAGCTTGATTTCACACTACTTTTTGAGCTCTACGATCCTGGCGTTTCGGATTTTGATTTCAGAACTCGTGGCTAGTTGGTCTCGTGTCACCTATTTAGCCGCGAAATGTTGTTTCTTTACGTAAACTGTTTTAGGAATATCCGTTGACTCCGAGTTCTGAATTCGGTGATTTTTAGCTTGATTTCACAATACTTTTCGAGCTCTACGATCCTGGCGTTTCGGATTTTGATTTCAGAAATCGTGGCTAGTTGGTCTCGTTTCACCTATTTAGCCGCGAAATGTGGTTTCTTTATGTAAACGGTTTTATGAATATCCGTTGACTCAGAGTTCTGAATTCGGTGATTTTTAGCTTGATTTCACACTACTTTTCGAGCTCTACGATCCTGGCATTTCTGATTTTGATTTCAGAACTCTTGGCTAGTTGGTCTCGCTTCACCTAGTTAGCCGCGAAATGTGGTTTCTTTATTTAAACGGTTTTATGAATATCCGTTGACTCCGAGTTCTGAATTCGGTGATTTTTAGCTTGATTTCACACTACTTTTCGAGCTCTACGCTCCTAGCGTTTCGGATTTTGATTTCAGAACTCGTGGCTAGTAGGTCTCGTTTCACCTAGTTAGCCGCGAAATGTGGTTTCTTTACGTAAACGGTTTTATGAATATCCGTTGACTCCGAGTTCTGAATTCGGTGATTTTTAGCTTGATTTCACACTACTTTTCAAGCTCTACGCTCCTAGAGTTTCGGATTTTGATTTCAAAACTCGTGGCTAGTAGGTCTCGTTTCACCTAGTTAGCCGCGAAATGTGGTTTCTTTACGTAAACGGTTTTATGAATATCCGTTGACTCCGAGTTCTGAATTCGGTGATTTTTAGCTTGATTTCACAATAATTTTCGAGCTCTACGATCCTGGAGTTTCGGATTTTGATTTCAGAACTCGTGGCTAGTTGGTCTCGTTTCACCTAGTTAGCCGCGAAATGTGGTTTCTTTACGTAAACGATTTTATGAATATCCTTTGACTCCGAGTTCTGAATTCGGTGATTTTTAGCTTGATTTCACACTACTTTTCGAGCTCTACGATCCTGCCGTTTCGGATTTTGATTTCAGAACTCGTGGCTAGTTGGTCTTGTGTCACCTATTTAGCCGCGAAATGTTGTTTCTTTACGTAAACTGTTTTAGGAATATCCGTTGACTCCGAGTTCTGAATTCGGTGATTTTTAGCTTGATTTCACAATAATTTTTGAGCTCTACGATCCTGGAGTTTCGGATTTTGATTTCAGAACTCGTGGCTAGTTGGTCTCGTTTCACCTATTTAGCCGCGAAATGTGGTTTCTTTATGTAAACGGTTTTATGAATATCCTTTGACTCCGAGTTCTGAATTCGTTGATTTTTAGCTTGATTTCACACTACTTTTTGAGCTCTACGATCCTGGCGTTTCGGATTTTGATTTCAGAACTCGTGGCTAGTTGGTCTCGTGTCACCTATTTAGCCGCGAAATGTTGTTTCTTTACGTAAACTGTTTTAGGAATATCCGTTGACTCCGAGTTCTGAATTCGGTGATTTTTAGCTTGATTTCACAATACTTTTCGAGCTCTACGATCCTGGCGTTTCGGATTTTGATTTCAGAACTCGTGGCTAGTTGGTCTCGTTTCACCTATTTAGCCGCGAAATGTGGTTTCTTTATGTAAACGGTTTTATGAATATCCGTTGACTCAGAGTTCTGAATTCGGTGATTTTTAGCTTGATTTCACACTACTTTTCGAGCTCTACGATCCTGGCATTTCTGATTTTGATTTCAGAACTCTTGGCTAGTTGGTCTCGCTTCACCTAGTTAGCCGCGAAATGTGGTTTCTTTATTTAAACGGTTTTATGAATATCCGTTGACTCCGAGTTCTGAATTCGGTGATTTTTAGCTTGATTTCACACTACTTTTCGAGCTCTACGCTCCTAGCGTTTCGGATTTTGATTTCAGAACTCGTGGCTAGTAGGTCTCGTTTCACCTAGTTAGCCGCGAAATGTGGTTTCTTTACGTAAACGGTTTTATGAATATCCGTTGACTCCGAGTTCTGAATTCGGTGATTTTTAGCTTGATTTCACACTACTTTTCAAGCTCTACGCTCCTAGAGTTTCGGATTTTGATTTCAGAACTCGTGGCTAGTAGGTCTCGTTTCACCTAGTTAGCCGCGAAATGTGGTTTCTTTACGTAAACGGTTTTATGAATATCCGTTGACTCCGAGTTCTGAATTCGGTGATTTTTAGCTTGATTTCACAATAATTTTCGAGCTCTACGATCCTGGAGTTTCGGATTTTGATTTCAGAACTCGTGGCTAGTTGGTCCCGTTTCACCTAGTCAGCCGCGAAATGTGGTTTCTTTACGTAAACGATTTTATGAATATCCTTTGACTCCGAGTTCTGAATTCGGTGATTTTTAGCTTGATTTCACACTACTTTTCGAGCTCTACGATCCTGCCGTTTCGGATTTTTATTTCAGAACTCGTGGCTAGTTGGTCTCGTGTCACCTATTTAGCCGCGAAATGTTGTTTATTTACGTAAACTGTTTTAGGAATATCCGTTGACTCCGAGTTCTGAATTCGGTGATTTTTAGCTTGATTTCACAATACTTTTCGAGCTCTACGATCCTGGCGTTTCGGATTTTGATTTCAGAACTCGTGGCTAGTTGGTCTCGTTTCACCTATTTAGCCGCGAAATGTGGTTTCTTTATGTAAACGGTTTTATGAATATCCGTTGACTCAGAGTTCTGAATTCGGTGATTTTTAGCTTGATTTCACACTACTTTTCGAGCTCTACGATCCTGGCATTTCTGATTTTGATTTCAGAACTCTTGGCTAGTTGGTCTCGCTTCACCTAGTTAGCCGCGAAATGTGGTTTCTTTATTTAAACGGTTTTATGAATATCCGTTGACTCCGAGTTCTGAATTCGGTGATTTTTAGCTTGATTTCACACTACTTTTCGAGCTCTACAATCCTGGCGTTTCGGATTTTGATTTCAGAACTCGTGGCTAGTAGGTCTCGTTTCACCTAGTTAGCCGCGAAAAGTGGTTTCTTTACGTAAACGGTTTTAGGAATATCTTTTGACTCCGAGTTCTGAATTCGTTGATTTTTAGCTTGATTTCACACTACTTTTTGAGCTCTACGATCCTGGCTTTTCGGATTTTGATTTCAGAACTCGTGGCTAGTTGGTCTCGTGTCACCTATTTAGCCGCGAAATGTTGTTTCTTTACGTAAACTGTTTTAGGAATATCCGTTGACTCCGAGTTCTGAATTCGGTGATTTTTAGCTTGATTTCACAATACTTTTCGAGCTCTACGATCCTGGCGTTTCGGATTTTGATTTCAGAACTCGTGGCTAGTTGGTCTCGTTTCACCTATTTAGCCGCGAAATGTGGTTTCTTTATGTAAACGGTTTTATGAATATCCGTTGACTCAGAGTTCTGAATTCGGTGATTTTTAGCTTGATTTCACACTACTTTTCGAGCTCTACGATCCTGGCATTTCTGATTTTGATTTCAGAACTCTTGGCTAGTTGGTCTCGCTTCACCTAGTTAGCCGCGAAATGTGGTTTCTTTATTTAAACGGTTTTATGAATATCCGTTGACTCCGAGTTCTGAATTCGGTGATTTTTAGCTTGATTTCACACTACTTTTCGAGCTCTACAATCCTGGCGTTTCGGATTTTGATTTCAGAACTCGTGGCTAGTAGGTCTCGTTTCACCTAGTTAGCCGCGAAAAGTGGTTTCTTTACGTAAACGGTTTTAGGAATATCCTTTGACTCCGAGTTCTGAATTCGTTGATTTTTAGCTTGATTTCACACTACTTTTTGAGCTCTACGATCCTGGGGTTTCGGATTTTGATTTCAGAACTCGTGGCTAGTTGGTCTCGTTTCACCTAGTTAGCCGCGAAATGTGGTTTCTTTGCGTAAACAGTTTTATGAATATCCGTTGACTCCGAGTTCTGAATTCGGTGATTTTTAGCTTGATTTCACACTACTTTTCGAGCTCTACAATCCTGGTGTTTCGGATTTTTATTTCAGAACTCGTGGCTAGTAGGTCTCGTTTCACCTAGTTAGCCGCGAAATGTGGTTTCTTTACGTAAACGGTTTTATGAATATCCGTTGACTCCGAGTTCTGAATTCGGTGATTTTTAGCTTGATTTCACACTACTTTTCGAGCTCTACGATCCTGGAGTTTCGGATTTTGATTTTAGAACTCGTGGCCAGTTGGTCTCGTTTCACCTAGTTAGCCGCGAAATGTGGTTTCTTTACGTAAACGGTTTTATGAATATCCGTTGACTCCGAGTTAAGAATTCGGTGATTTTTAGCTTGATTTCACACTACTTTTCGAGCTCTACAATCCTGGCATTTCGGATTTTGATTTCAGAACTCGTGGCTAGTTGGTCTCGTTTCACCTAGTTAGCCGCAAAATGTGGTTTCTTTACGTAAACGGTTTTATGAATATCCGTTGACTCCGAGTTCTGAATTCGGTGACTTTTAGCTTGATTTCACACTACTTTTCGAGCTCTACGATCCTGGCATTTCGGATTTTGATTTCAGAACTCGTGGCTAGTAGGTCTCATTTCACCTATTTAGCCGCGAAATATGGTTTCTTTACGTAAACGGTTTTAGGAATATCCGTTGACTCCGAGTTCTGAATTCTGTGATTTTTAGATTGATTTCACACTACTTTTCGAGCTCTATGCTCCTAGCATTTTGGATTTTTATTTCAGAACTCGTGGCTAGTAGGTCTCGTTTCTCCTAGTTAGCCGCGAAATGCGGTTTCTTTACGTAAACGGTTTTATGAATATCCGTTGACTCCGAGTTCTGAATTCGGTGATTTTTAGCTTGATTTCACAATAATTTTCGAGCTCTACGATCCTGGAGTTTCGGATTTTGATTTCAGAACTCGTGGCTAGTTGGTCTCGTTTCACCTAGTTAGCCGCGAAATGTACTTTCTTTACGTAAACGGTTTTAGGAATATCCGTTGACTCCGAGTTCTGAATTCGGTGATTTTTAGCTTGATTTCACACTACTTTTCGAGCTCTACGATCCTGGCGTTTCGGATTTTGATTTCAGAACTCGTGGCTAGTTGGTCTCGTTTCACCTAGTTAGCCGCGAAAAGTGGTTTCTTTACGTAAACGGTTTTAGGAATATCCTTTGACTCCGAGTTCTGAATTCGTTGATTTTTAGCTTGATTTCACACTACTTTTTGAGCTCTACGATCCTGGCGTTTCGGATTTTGATTTCAGAACTCGTGGCTAGTTGGTCTCGTTTCACCTAGTTAGCCGCGAAATGTGGTTTCTTTGTGTAAACAGTTTTATGAATATCCGTTGACTCCGAGTTCTGAATTCGGTGATTTTTAGCTTGATTTCACACTACTTTTCGAGCTCTACAATCCTGGTGTTTCGGATTTTTATTTCAGAACTCGTGGCTAGTAGGTCTCGTTTCACCTAGTTAGCCGCGAAATGTGGTTTCTTTACGTAAACGGTTTTATGAATATCCGTTGACTCCGAGTTCTGAATTCGGTGATTTTTAGCTTGATTTCACACTACTTTTCGAGCTCTACGATCCTGGCGTTTCGGATTTTGATTTCAGAACTCGTGGCCAGTTGATCTCGTTTCACCTAGTTAGCCGCGAAATGTGGTTTCTTTACGTAAACGGTTTTATGAATATCCGTTGACTCCGAGTTAAGAATTCGGTGATTTTTAGCTTGATTTCACAATACTTTTCGAGCTCTACGATCCTGGCGTTTCGGATTTTGATTTCAGAACTCGTGGCTAGTTGGTCTCGTTTCACCTAGTTAGCCGCGAAATGTAGTTTCTTTACGTAAACGGTTTTAGGAATATCCATTGACTCCGAGTTCTGAATTCGGTGATTTTTAGCTTGATATCACACTACTTTTCGAGCTCTACGATCCTGGCGTTTCGGATTTTGATTTCAGAACTCGTGGCTATTAGGTCTCGTTTCACCTAGTTAGCCGCGAAATGTGGTTTCTTTATGTAAACGGTTTTATGAATATCCGTTGACTCCGAGTTCTGAATTCGGTGATTTTTAGCTTGATTTCAGACTAATTTTCGAGCTCTACGATCCTTGCATTTCGGATTTTGATTTCAGAACTCGTGGCTAGTTGGTCTCGTTTCACCTAGTTAGCCGCAAAATGTGGTTTCTTTACGTAAACGGTTTTATGAATATCTGTTGACTCCGAGTTCTGAATTCGCTGATTTTTAGTTTGATTTCACACTACTTTTCGAGCTCTACAATTCTGGCATTTCGGATTTTGATTTCAGAACTCGTGGCTAGTTGGTCTCATTTCACCTAGTTAGCCGCGAAATGTGGTTTCTTTACGTAAACAGTTTTATGAATATCCTTTGACTCCGAGTTCTGAATTCGGTGATTTTTAGCTTGATTTCACACTACTTTTCGAGCTCTACGATCCTGGCATTTCTGATTTTGATTTCAAAACTCGTGGCTAGTTGGTCTCGTTTCAACTAGTTAGCCGCGAAATGTGGTTTCTTTACGTAAACGGTTTTATGAATATCCGTTGACTCCAAGTTCTGAATTCGGTGATTTTTAGCTTGATTTCACACTACTTTTCGAGCTCTACAATCCTGGCGTTTCGGATTTTGATTTCAGAACTCGTGGCTAGTAGGTCTCGTTTCACCTATTTAGCCGTGAAATGTGGTTTCTTTACGTAAACGGTTTTAGGAATATCCGTTGACTCCGAGTTCTGAATTCTGTGATTTTTTGCTTGATTTCACACTACTTTTCGAGCTCTACGCTCTTAGCATTTCGGATTTTGATTTCAGAACTCGTGGCTAGTAGGTCTCGTTTCACCTAGTTAGCCGCGAAATGTGGTTTCTTTATGTAAACGGTTTTATGAATATCCGTTGACTCCGAGTTCTGAATTCGGTGATTTTTAGCTTGATTTCACACTACTTTTCGAGCTCTACGATCCTGGCGTTTCGGATTTTGATTTCAGAACTCGTGGCTAGTTGGTCTCGTTTCACCTAGTTAGCCGCGAAATGTGGTTTCTTTACGTAAACGATTTTATGAATATCCTTTGACTCCGAGTTCTGAATTCGGTGATTTTTAGCTTGATTTCACACTACTTTTCGAGCTCTACGATCCTGGCATTTCGGATTTTGATTTCAGAACTCGTGACTAGTTGGTCTCGTTTCACCTAGTTAGCCGCAAAATGTAGTTTCTTTACGTAAACGGTTTTAGGAATATCCATTGACTCCGAGTTCTGAATTCGGTGATTTTTAGCTTGATTTCACACTACTTTTCGAGCTCTACGATCCTGGCATTTCGGATTTTGATTTCAGAACTCGTGGCTATTAGGTCTCGTTTCACCTAGTTAGCCGCGAAATGTAGTTTCTTTACGTAAACGGTTTTAGGAATATCCATTGACTCCGAGTTCTGAATTCGGTGATTTTTAGCTTGATATCACACTACTTTTCGAGCTCTACGATCCTGGCGTTTCGGATTTTGATTTCAGAACTCGTGGCTATTAGGTCTCGTTTCACCTAGTTAGCCGCGAAATGTGGTTTCTTTACGTAAACGGTTTTATGAATATCCGTTGACTCCGAGTTCTGAATTCGGTGATTTTTAGCTTGATTTCAGACCAATTTTCGAGCTCTACGATCCTTGCATTTCGGATTTTGATTTCAGAACTCGTGGCTAGTTGGTCTCGTTTCACCTAGTTAGCCGCGAAATGTGGTTTCTTTACGTAAACGGTTTTAGGAATATCCGTTGACTCCGAGTTCTGAATTCTGTGATTTTTTGCTTGATTTCACACTACTTTTCGAGCTCTACGCTCTTAGCATTTCGGATTTTGATTTCAGAACTCGTGGCTAGTAGGTCTCGTTTCACCTAGTTAGCCGCGAAATGTGGTTTCTTTATGTAAACGGTTTTATGAATATCCGTTGACTCCGAGTTCTGAATTCGGTGATTTTTAGCTTGATTTCACACTACTTTTCGAGCTCTACGATCCTGGCATTTCGGATTTTGATTTCAGAACTCGTGGCTAGTTGGTCTCGTTTCACCTAGTTAGCCGCGAAATGTGGTTTCTTTACGTAAACTGTTTTATGAATATCCGTTGACTCCAAGTTCTGAATTCGGTGATTTTTAGCTTGATTTCACACTACTTTTCGAGCTCTACGATCCTGGCATTTCGGATTTTGATTTCAGAACTCGTGACTAGTTGGTCTCGTTTCACCTAGTTAGCCGCGAAATGTAGTTTCTTTACGTAAACGGTTTTAGGAATATCCGTTGACTCCGAGTTCTGAATTCGGTGATTTTTAGCTTGATTTCACACTACTTTTCGAGCTCTACGATCCTGGCATTTCGGATTTTGATTTCAGAACTCGTGGCTATTAGGTCTCGTTTCACCTAGTTAGCCGCGAAATGTAGTTTCTTTACGTAAACGGTTTTAGGAATATCCATTGACTCCGAGTTCTGAATTCGGTGATTTTTAGCTTGATTTCACACTACTTTTCGAGCTCTACGATCCTGGCGTTTCGGATTTTGATTTCAGAACTCGTGGCTATTAGGTCTCGTTTCACCTAGTTAGCCGCGAAATGTGGTTTCTTTATGTAAACGGTTTTATGAATATCCGTTGACTCCGAGTTCTGAATTCGGTGATTTTTAGCTTGATTTCAGACTAATTTTCGAGCTCTACGATCCTTGCATTTCGGATTTTGATTTCAGAACTCGTGGCTAGTTGGTCTCGTTTCACCTAGTTAGCCGCGAAATGTGGTTTCTTTACGTAAACGGTTTTATGAATATCCGTTGACTCCGAGTTCTGAATTCGCTGATTTTTAGTTTGATTTCACACTACTTTTCGAGCTCTACAATTCTGGCATTTCGGATTTTGATTTCAGAACTCGTGGCTAGTTGGTCTCATTTCACCTAGTTAGCCGCGAAATGTGGTTTCTTTACGTAAACAGTTTTATGAATATCCTTTGACTCCGAGTTCTGAATTCGGTGATTTTTAGCTTGATTTCACACTACTTTTCGAGCTCTACGATCCTGGCATTTCTGATTTTGATTTCAAAACTCGTGGCTAGTTGGTCTCGTTTCACCTAGTTAGCCGCGAAATGTGGTTTCTTTACGTAAACGGTTTTATGAATATCCGTTGACTCCAAGTTCTGAATTCGGTGATTTTTAGCTTGATTTCACACTACTTTTCGAGCTCTACAATCCTGGCGTTTCGGATTTTGATTTCAGAACTCGTGGCTAGTAGGTCTCGTTTCACCTATTTAGCCGCGAAATGTGGTTTCTTTACGTAAACGGTTTTAGGAATATCCGTTGACTCCGAGTTCTGAATTCTGTGATTTTTAGCTTGATTTCGCACTACTTTTCGAGCTCTACGCTCTTAGCATTTCGGATTTTGATTTCAGAACTCGTGGCTAGTAGGTCTCGTTTCACCTAGTTAGCCGCGAAATGTGGTTTCTTTATGTAAACGGTTTTATGAATATCCGTTGACTCCGAGTTCTGAATTCGGTGATTTTTAGCTTGATTTCACACTACTTTTCGAGCTCTACGATCCTGGCGTTTCGGATTTTGATTTCAGAACTCGTGGCTTGTTGGTCTCGTTTCACCTAGTTAGCCGCGAAATGTGGTTTCTTTATGTAAACGGTTTTATGAATATCCGTTGACTCCGAGTTCTGAATTCGGTGATTTTTAGCTTGATTTCAGACTAATTTTCGAGCTCTACGATCCTGGCGTTTCGGATTTTGATTTCAGAACTCGTGGCTAGTTGGTCTCGTTTCACCTAGTTAGCCGCGAAATGTGGTTTCTTTACGTAAACGATTTTATGAATATCCTTTGACTCCGAGTTCTGAATTCGGTGATTTTTAGCTTGATTTCACACTACTTTTCGAGCTCTACGATCCTGGCATTTCGGATTTTGATTTCAGAACTCGTGACTAGTTGGTCTCGTTTCACCTAGTTAGCCGCGAAATGTAGTTTCTTTACGTAAACGGTTTTAGGAATATCCATTGGCTCCGAGTTCTGAATTCGGTGATTTTTAGCTTGATTTCACACTACTTTTCGAGCTCTACGATCCTGGCATTTCGGATTTTGATTTCAGAACTCGTGGCTATTAGGTCTCGTTTCACCTAGTTAGCCGCGAAATGTGGTTTCTTTATGTAAACGGTTTTATGAATATCCGTTGACTCCGAGTTTTGAATTCGGTGATTTTTAGCTTGATTTCAGACTAATTTTCGAGCTCTACGATCCTGGCATTTCGGATTTTGATTTCAGAACTCGTGGCTAGTTGGTCTCGTTTCACCTAGTTAGCCGCGAAATGTGGTTTCTTTACGTAAACGGTTTTACGAATATCCGTTGACTCCGAGTTCTGAATTCTGTTATTTTTAGTTTGATTTCACACTACTTTTCGAGCTCTACGCTCCTAGCATTTCGGATTTTTATTTCAGAACTCGTGGCTAGTACGTCTCGTTTCACCTAGTTAGCCGCGAAATGCGGTTTCTTTACGTAAACGGTTTTATGAATATCCGTTGACTCCGAGTTCTGAATTCGGTGATTTTTAGCTTGATTTCACAATAATTTTCGAGCTCTACGATCCTGGAGTTTCGGATTTTGATTTCAGAACTCGTGGCTAGTTGGTCTCGTTTCACCTAGTTAGCCGCGAAATGTGGTTTCTTTACGTAAACGATTTTATGAATATCCTTTGACTCCGAGTTCTGAATTCGGTGATTTTTAGCTTGATTTCACACTACTTTTCGAGCTCTACGATCCTGGCGTTTCGGATTTTGATTTCAGAACTCGTGGCTAGTTGGTCTCGTTTCACCTAGTTAGCCGCGAAATGTAGTTTCTTTACGTAAACGGTTTTAGGAGTATCCATTGACTCCGAGTTCTGAATTCGGTGATTTTTAGCTTGATATCACACTACTTTTCGAGCTCTACGATCCTGGCGTTTCGGATTTTGATTTCAGAACTCGTGGCTATTAGGTCTCGTTTCACCTAGTTAGCCGCGAAATGTGGTTTCTTTATGTAAACGGTTTTATGAATATCCGTTGACTTCGAGTTCTGAATTCGGTGATTTTTAGCTTGATTTCAGACTAATTTTCGAGCTCTACGATCCTTGCATTTCGGATTTTGATTTCAGAACTCGTGGCTAGTTGGTCTCGTTTCACCTAGTTAGCCGCGAAATGTGGTTTCTTTACGTAAACGGTTTTATGAATATCCGTTGACTCCGAGTTCTGAATTCGCTGATTTTTAGTTTGATTTCACACTACTTTTCGAGCTCTACAATTCTGGCATTCCGGATTTTGATTTCAGAACTCGTGGCTAGTTGGTCTCATTTCACCTAGTTAGCCGCGAAATGTGGTTTCTTTACGTAAACAGTTTTATGAATATCCTTTGACTCCGAGTTCTGAATTCGGTGATTTTTAGCTTGATTTCACACTACTTTTCGAGCTCTACGATCCTGGCATTTCTGATTTTGATTTCAGAACTCGTGGCTAGTTAGTCTCGTTTCACCTAGTTAGCCGCGAAATGTGGTTTCTTTACGTAAACGGTTTTATGAATATCCGTTGACTCCAAGTTCTGAATTCGGTGATTTTTAGCTGGATTTCACACTACTTTTCGAGCTCTACAATCCTGGCGTTTCGGATTTTGATTTCAGAACTCGTGGCTAGTAGGTCTCGTTTCACCTATTTAGCCGCGAAATGTGGTTTCTTTACGTAAACGGTTTTAGGAATATCCGTTGACTCCGAGTTCTGAATTCTGTGATTTTTAGCTTGATTTCACACTACTTTTCGAGCTCTACGCTCTTAGCATTTCGGATTTTGATTTCAGAACTCGTGGCTAGTAGGTCTCGTTTCACCTAGTTAGCCGCGAAATGTGGTTTTTTTATGTAAACGGTTTTATGAATATCCGTTGACTCCGAGTTCTGAATTCGGTGATTTTTAGCTTGATTTCACACTACTTTTCGAGCTCTACGATCCTGGCGTTTCGGATTTTGATTTCAGAACTCGTGGCTAGTTGGTCTCGTTTCACCTAGTTAGCCGCGAAATGTGGTTTCTTTACGTAAACGATTTTATGAATATCCTTTGACTCCGAGTTCTGAATTCGGTGATTTTTAGCTTGATTTCACACTACTTTTCGAGCTCTACGATCCTGGAGTTTCGGATTTTGATTTCAGAACTCGTGACTAGTTGGTCTCGTTTCACCTAGTTAGCCGCGAAATGTAGTTTCTTTACGTAAACGGTTTTAGGAATATCCATTGACTCCGAGTTCTGAATTCGGTGATTTTTAGCTTGATTTCACACTACTTTTCGAGCTCTACGATCCTGGCATTTCGGATTTTGATTTCAGAACTCGTGGCTATTAGGTCTCGTTTCACCTAGTTAGCCGCGAAATGTGGTTTCTTTATGTAAACGGTTTTATGAATATCCGTTGACTCCGAGTTCTGAATTCGGTGATTTTTGGCTTGATTTCAGACTAATTTTCGAGCTCTACGATCCTGGCATTTCGGATTTTGATTTCAGAACTCGTGGCTAGTTGGTCTCGTTTCACCAAGTTAGCCGCGAAATGTGGTTTCTTTACGTAAACGGTTTTATGAATATCCGTTGACTCCGAGTTCTGAATTCTGTGATTTTTAGTTTGATTTCACACTACTTTTTGAGCTCTACAATTCTGGCATTTCGGATTTTGATTTCAGAACTCGTGGCTAGTTGGTCTCGTTTCACCTAGTTAGCCGCGAAATGTGGTTTCTTTACGTAAACGGTTTTAGGAATATCCGTTGACTCCGAGTTCTGAATTCGGTGATTTTTAGCTTGATTTCACAATACTTTTCGAGCTCTACGATCCTGGCATTTCGGATTTTGATTTCAGAACTCGTGGCTAGTAGGTCTCGTTTCACCTATTTAGCCGCGAAATGTGGTTTCTTTACGTAAACGGTTTTAGGAATATCCGTTGACTCCGAGTTCTGAATTCTGTGATTTTTAGATTGATTTCACACTACTTTTCGAGCTCTACGCTCCTAGCATTTCGGATTTTTATTTCAGAACTCGTGGCTAGTAGGTCTCGTTTCACCTAGTTAGCCGCGAAATGCGGTTTCTTTACGTAAACGGTTTTATGAATATCCGTTGATTCGAGTTCTGAATTCGGTGATTTTTAGCTTGATTTCACAATAATTTTCGAGCTCTACGATCCTGGAGTTTCGGATTTTGATTTCAGAACTCGTGGCTAGTTGGTCTCGTTTCACCTAGTTAGCCGCGAAATGTGGTTTCTTTACGTAAACGATTTTATGAATATCGTTTGACTCCGAGTTCTGAATTCGGTGATTTTTAGCTTGATTTCACACTACTTTTCGAGCTCTACGATCCTGGCGTTTCGGATTTTGATTTCAGAACTCGTGGCTAGTTGGTCTCGTTTCACCTAGTTAGCCGCGAAATGTAGTTTCTTTACGTAAACGGTTTTAGGAATATCCGTTGACTCCGAGTTCTGAATTCGGTGATTTTTAGCTTGATTTCACACTACCTTTCGAGCTCTACAATCCTGGCGTTTCGGATTTTGATTTCAGAACTCGTGGCTAGTTGGTCTCGTTTCACCTAGTTAGCCGCGAAATGTGGTTTCTTTACGTAAACGGTTTTAGGAATATCCGTTGACTCCGAGTTCTGAATTCGGTGATTTTTAGCTTGATTTCACACTACTTTTCGAGCTCTACGATCCTGGCATTTCGGATTTTGATTTCAGAACTCGTGGCTAGTTGGTCTCGTTTCACCTAGTTAGCCGCGAAATGTAGTTTCTTTACGTAAACGGTTTTAGGAATATCCATTGACTCCGAGTTCTGAATTCGGTGATTTTTAGCTTGATATCACACTACTTTTCAAGCTCTACGATCCTGGCGTTTCGGATTTTGATTTCAGAACTCGTGGCTATTAGGTCTCGTTTCACCTAGTTAGCCGCGAAATGTGGTTTCTTTATGTAAACGGTTTTATGAATATCCGTTGACTCCGAGTTCTGAATTCGGTGATTTTTAGCTTGATTTCAGACTAATTTTCGAGCTCTACGATCCTTGCATTTCGGATTTTGATTTCAGAACTCGTGGCTAGTTGGTCTCGTTTCACCTAGTTAGCCTCGAAATGTGGTTTCTTTACGTAAACGGTTTTATGAATATCCGTTGACTCCGAGTTCTGAATTCGCTGATTTTTAGTTTGATTTCACACTACTTTTCGAGCTCTACAATTCTGGCATTTCGGATTTTGATTTCAGAACTCGTGGCTAGTTGGTCTCATTTCACCTAGTTAGCCGCGAAATGTGGTTTCTTTACGTAAACAGTTTTATGAATATCCTTTGACTCCGAGTTCTGAATTCGGTGATTTTTAGCTTGATTTCACACTACTTTTCGAGCTCTACGATCCTGGCATTTCTGATTTTGATTTCAGAACTCGTGGCTAGTTAGTCTCATTTCACCTAGTTAGCCGCGAAATGTGGTTTCTTTACGTAAACGGTTTTATGAATATCCGTTGACTCCAAGTTCTGAATTCGGCGATTTTTAGCTTGATTTCACACTACTTTTCGAGCTCTACAATCCTGGCGTTTCGGATTTTGATTTCAGAACTCGTGGCTAGTAGGTCTCGTTTCACCTATTTAGCCGC
Organism: Euonymus europaeus; assembly: GCA_963580455.1. Classification (NCBI taxonomy): domain Eukaryota; kingdom Viridiplantae; phylum Streptophyta; class Magnoliopsida; order Celastrales; family Celastraceae; genus Euonymus; species Euonymus europaeus. The sequence continues at coordinate 1,333,446 of OY756972.1, forward strand.
GAAATGTGGTTTCTTTACGTAAACGGTTTTAGGAATATCCGTTGACTCCGAGTTCTGAATTCTGTGATTTTTAGCTTGATTTCACACTACTTTTCGAGCTCTACGCTCTTAGCATTTCGGATTTTGATTTCAGAACTCGTGGCTAGTAGGTCTCGTTTCACCTAGTTAGCCGCGAAATGTGGTTTCTTTATGTAAACGGTTTTATGAATATCCGTTGACTCCGAGTTCTGAATTCGGTGATTTTTAGCTTGATTTCACACTACTTTTCGAGCTCTACGATCCTGGCGTTTCGGATTTTGATTTCAGAACTCGTGTCTAGTTGGTCTCGTTTCACCTAGTTAGCCGCGAAATGTGGTTTCTTTACGTAAACGATTTTATGAATATCCTTTGACTCCGAGTTCTGAATTCGGTGATTTTTAGCTTGATTTCACACTACTTTTCGAGCTCTACGATCCTGGCGTTTCGGATTTTGATTTCATAACTCGTGACTAGTTGGTCTCGTTTCACCTAGTTAGCCGCGAAATGTAGTTTCTTTACGTAAACGGTTTTAGGAATATCCGTTGACTCCGAGTTCTGAATTCGGTGATTTTTAGCTTGATTTCACACTACTTTTCGAGCTCTACGATCCTGGCGTTTCGGATTTTGATTTCAGAACTCGTGGCTATTAGGTCTCGTTTCACCTAGTTAGCCGCGAAATGTGGTTTCTTTATGTAAACGGTTTTATGAATATCCGTTGACTCCGAGTTCTGAATTCGGTGATTTTTAGCTTGATTTCAGACTAATTTTCGAGCTCTACGATCTTGGCATTTCGGATTTTGATTTCAGAACTCGTGGCTAGTTGGTCTCGCTTCACCTAGTTAGCCGCGAAATGTGGTTTCTTTACGTAAACGATTTTATGAATATCCGTTGACTCCGAGTTCTGAATTCGGTGATTTTTAGTTTGATTTCACACTACTTTTCAAGCTCTACAATTCTGGCATTTCGGATTTTGATTTCAGAACTCGTGGCTAGTTGGTCTCGTTTCACCTAGTTAGCCGCGAAATGTGGTTTCTTTACGTAAACAGTTTTATGAATATCCTTTGACTCCGAGTTCTGAATTCGGTGATTTTTAGCTTGATTTCACACTACTTTTCGAGCTCTACGATCCTGGCATTTCTGATTTTGATTTCAGAACTCGTGGCTAGTTGGTCTCGTTTCACCTAGTTAGCCGCGAAATGTGGTTTCTTTACGTAAACGGTTTTATGAATATCCGTTGACTCCAAGTTCTGAATTCGGTGATTTTTAGCTTGATTTCACACTACTTTTCGAGCTCTACAATCCTGGAGTTTCGGATTTTGATTTCAGAACTCGTGGCTAGTAGGTCTCGTTTCACCTGGTTAGCCGCGAAAAGTGGTTTCTTTACGTAAACGGTTTTAGGAATATCCGTTGACTCCGAGTTCTGAATTCGTTGATTTTTAGCTTGATTTCACACTACTTTTTGAGCTCTACGATCCTGGCGTTTCGGATTTTGATTTCAGAACTCGTGGCTAGTTGGTCTCGTTTCACCTAGTTGGCCGCGAAATGTGGTTTCTTTGCGTAAACAGTTTTATGAATATCCGTTGACTCCGAGTTCTGAATTCGGTGATTTTTAGCTTGATTTCACACTACTTTTCGAGCTCTACAATCCTGGTGTTTCGGATTTTTATTTCAGAACTCGTGGCTAGTAGGTCTCGTTTCACCTAGTTAGCCGCGAAATGTAGTTTCTTTACGTAAACGGTTTTAGGAATATCCGTTGACTCCGAGTTCTGAATTCGGTGATTTTTAGCTTGATTTCACACTACTTTTCGCGCTCTACAATCCTGGTGTTTCGGATGTTTATTTCAGAACTCGTGGCTAGTAGGTCTCGTTTCACCTACTAAGCCGCGAAATGTGGTTTCTTTACGTAAACGGTTTTATGAATATCCGTTGACTCCGAGTTCTGAATTCGGTGATTTTGAGCTTGATTTCACACTACTTTTCGAGCTCTACGATCCTGGCGTTTCGGATTTTGATTTCAGAACTCGTGGCTAGTTGGTCTCGTTTCACCTAGTTAGCCGCAAAATGTGGTTTCTTTACGTAAACGGTTTTATGAATATCCGTTGACTCCGAGTTCTGAATTCGGTGATTTTTAGCTTGATTTCACACTACTTTTCGAGCTCTACGATCCTGGCATTTCGGATTTTGATTTCAGAACTCGTGGCTAGTAGGTCTCGTTTCACCTATTTAGCCGCGAAATGTGGTTTCTTTACGTAAACGGTTTTAGGAATATCCGTTGACTCCGAGTTCTGAATTCTGTGATTTTTAGATTGATTTCACACTACTTTTCGAGCTCTACGATCCTGGCATTTCGGATTTTGATTTCAGAACTCGTGGCTTGTTGGTCTCGTTTCACCTAGTTAGCCGCGAAATGTAGTTTCTTTACGTAAACGGTTTTAGGAATATCCGTTGACTCCGAGTTCTGAATTCGGTGATTTTTAGCTTGATTTCACACTACTTTTCGAGCTCTACGATCCTGGCGTTTCAGATTTTGATTTCAGAATTCGTGGCTATTAGGTCTCGTTTCACCTAGTTAGCCGCGAAATGTGGTTTCTTTATGTAAACGGTTTTATGAATATCCGTTGACTCCGAGTTCTGAATTCGGTGATTTTTAGCTTGATTTCGGACTAATTTTCGAGCTCTACGATCCTGGAATTTCGGATTTTGATTTCAGAACTTGTGGCTAGTTGGTCTCGTTTCACCTAGTTAGCCGCGAAATATGGTTTCTTTACTTAAACGGTTTTATGAATATCCGTTGACTCCGAGTTCTGAATTCGGTGATTTTTAGTTTGATTTCACACTACTTTTCGAGCTCTACAATTCTGGCATTTCGGATTTTGATTTCAGAACTCGTGGCTAGTTGGTCTCGTTTCACCTAGTTAGCCGCGAAATGTGGTTTCTTTACGTAAACAGTTTTATGAATATCCTTTGACTCCGAGTTCTGAATTCGGTGATTTTTAGCTTGATTTCACACTACTTTTCGAGCTCTACGATCCTGGCATTTCTGATTTTGATTTCAGAACTCGTGGCTAGTTGGTCTCATTTCACCTAGTTAGCCGCGAAATGTGGTTTCTTTACGTAAACGGTTTTATGAATATCCGTTGACTCCAAGTTCTGAATTCGGTGATTTTTAGCTTGATTTCACACTACTTTTCGAGCTCTACAATCCTGGCGTTTCGGATTTTGATTTCAGAACTCGTGGCTAGTAGGTCTCGTTTCACCTAGTTAGCCGCGAAAAGTGGTTTCTTTCCGTAAACGGTTTTAGGAATATCCGTTGACTCCGAGTTCTGAATTCGTTGATTTTTAGCTTGATTTCACACTACTTTTTGAGCTCTACGATCCTGGCGTTTCGGATTTTGATTTCAGAACTCGTGGCTAGTTGGTCTCGTTTCACCTAGTTAGCCGCGAAATGTGGTTTCTTTGCATAAACAGTTTTATGAATAACCGTTGACTCCGAGTTCTGAATTCGATGATTTTTAGCTTGATTTCACACTACTTTTCGAGCTCTACAATCCTGGTGTTTCGGATTTTTATTTCAGAACTCGTGGCTAGTAGGTCTCGTTTCACCTAGTTAGCCGCGAAATGTAGTTTCTTTACGTAAACGGTTTTAGGAATATCCGTTGACTCCGAGTTCTGAATTCGGTGATTTTTAGCTTGATTTCACACTACTTTTCCAGCTCTACGATCCTAGCGTTTCGGATTTTGATTTCAGAACTCGTGGCTAGTAGGTCTCATTTCACCTAGTTAGCCGCGAAAAGTGGTTTCTTTACGTAAACGGTTTTAGGAATATCCGTTGACTCCGAGTTCTGAATTCGGTGATTTTTAGCTTGATTTCACCCTACTTTTCGAGCTCTACGATCCTGGCGTTTCGGATTTTGATTTCAGAACTCGTGGCTAGTTGGTCTCGTTTCACCTAGTTAGCCGCGAAATGTAGTTTCTTTACGTAAACGGTTTTAGGAATATCCGTTGACTCCGAGTTCTGAATTCGGTGATTTTTAGCTTGATTTCACACTACTTTTCGAGCTCTACGATCCTGGCGTTTCGGATTTTGATTTCAGAACTCCTGGCTAGTTGGTCTCGTTTCACTTATTTAGCCGCGAAATGTGGTTTCTTTAGGTAAACGGTTTTATGAATATCCGTTGACTCCGAGTTCTGAATTCGGTGATTTTTAGCTTGATTTCACACTACTTTTCGAGCTCTACAATCCTGGTGTTTCGGATTTTTATTTCAGAACTCGTGGCTAGTAGGTCTCGTTTCACCTAGTTAGCCGCGAAATGTGGTTTCTTTACGTAAACGGTTTTATGAATATCCGTTGACTCCGAGTTCTGAATTCGGTGATTTTTAGCTTGATTTCACACTACTTTTCGAGCTCTACGATCCTGGCGTTTGGGATTTTGATTTCAGAACTCGTGGCCAGTTGGTCTCGTTTCACCTAGTTAGCCGCGAAATGTGGTTTCTTTACGTAAACAGTTTTCTGAATATCCGTTGACTCCGAGTTCTGAATTCGGTGATTTTTAGCTTGATTTCACACTACTTTTCGAGCTCTACAATCCTGGTGTTTTGGATTTTTATTTCAGAACTCGTGGCTAGTAGGTCTCGTTTCACCTAGTTAGCCGCGAAATGTGATTTCTTTACGTAAACGGTTTTATGAATATCCGTTGACTCCGAGTTCTGAATTCGGTGATTTTTAGCTTGATTTCACACTACTTTTCGAGCTCTACGATCCTGGCGTTTCGGATTTTGATTTCAGAACTCGTGGCTAGTTGGTCTCGTTTCACCTAGTTAGCCGCGAAATGTGGTTTCTTTACGTAAACGGTTTTATGAATATCCGTTGACTCCGAGTTGTGAATTCGGTGATTTTTAGCTTGATTTCACACTACTTTTCGAGCTCTACAATCCTGGCGTTTCGGATTTTGATTTCAGAACTCGTGGCTAGTAGGTCTCGTTTCACCTAGTTAGCCGCGAAAAGTGGTTTCTTTCCGTAAACGGTTTTAGGAATATCCGTTGACTCCGAGTTCTGAATTCGTTGATTTTTAGCTTGATTTCACACTACTTTTTGAGCTCTACGATCCTGGCATTTCGGATTTTGATTTCAGAACTCGTGGCTAGTTGGTCTCGTTTCACCTAGTTAGCCGCGAAATGTGGTTTCTTTGCGTAAACAGTTTTATGAATATCCGTTGACTCCGAGTTCTGAATTCGGTGATTTTTAGCTTGATTTCACACTACTTTTCGAGCTCTACAATCCTGGTGTTTCGGATTTTGATTTCAGAACTCGTGGCCAGTTGGTCTCGTTTCACCTCGTTAGCCGCGAAATGTGGTTTCTTTACGTAAACAGTTTTATGAATATCCGTTGACTCCGAGTTCTGAATTCGGTGATTTTTAGCTTGATTTCACACTACTTTTCGAGCTCTACGATCCTGTTGTTTCGGATTTTTATTTCAGAACTCGTGGCTAGTAGGTCTCGTTTCACCTAGTTACCCGCGAAATGTGGTTTCTTTACGTCAACGGTTTTATGAATATCTGTTGACACCGAGTTCTGAATTCGGTGATTTTTAGCTTGATTTCATACTACTTTTCGAGCTCTACGATCCTGGTATTTCGGATTTTTATTTCAGAACTCGTGGCTAGTTGGTCTCGTTTCACCTAGTTAGCCGCGAAATGTGGTTTCTTTACGTAAACGGTTTTATGAATATCCGTTGACTCCGAGTTCTGAATTCGGTGATTTTTAGCTTGATTTCACACTACTTTTCGAGCTCTACGATCTTGGCGTTTGGGATTTTGATTTCAGAACTCGTGGCCAGTTGGTCTCGTTTCACCTAGTTAGCCGCGAAATGTGGTTTCTTTACGTAAACAGTTTTCTGAATATCCGTTGACTCCGAGTTCTGAATTCGGTGATTCTTAGCTTGATTTCACACTACTTTTCGAGCTCTACAATCCTGGTGTTTTGGATTTTTATTTCAGAACTCGTGGCTAGTAGGTCTCGTTTCACCTAGTTAGCCGCGAAATGTGGTTTCTTTACGTAAACGGTTTTATGAATATCCGTTGACTCCGAGTTCTGAATTCGGTGATTTTTAGCTTGATTTCACAATAATTTTTGAGCTCTACGATCCTGGAGTTTCGGATTTTGATTTCAGAACTCGTGGCTAGTTGGTCTCGTTTCACCTAGTTAGCCGCGAAATGTGGTTTCTTTACGTAAACGATTTTATGAATATCGTTTGACTCCGAGTTCTGAATTCGGTGATTTTTAGCTTGATTTCACACTACTTTTCGAGCTCTACGATCCTGGCATTTCGGATTTTGATTTCAGAACTCGTGGCTAGTTGGTCTCGTTTCACCTAGTTAGCCGCGAAATGTAGTTTCTTTACGTAAACGGTTTTAGGAATATCCGTTGACTCCGAGTTCTGAATTCGGTGATTTTTAGCTTGATTTCACACTACTTTTCGAGCTCTACGATCCTGGCATTTCGGATTTTGATTTCAGAACTCGTGGCTAGTTGGTCTCGTTTCACCTAGTTAGCCGCGAAATGTAGTTTCTTTACGTAAACGGTTTTAGGAATATCCGTTGACTCCGAGTTCTGAATTCGGTGATTTTTAGCTTGATTTCACACTACTTTTCGAGCTCTACGATCCTGGCGTTTCGGATTTTGATTTCAGAACTCGTGGCTAGTAGGTCTCGTTTCACCTAGTTAGCCGCGAAATGTGGTTTCTTTACGTAAACGGTTTTATGAATATCCGTTGACTCCGAGTTCTGAATTCGGTAATTTTTAGCTTGATTTCACACTAATTTTCGAGCTCTATGATCCTGGAGTTTCGGATTTTGATTTCAGAACTCGTGGTTAGTTGGTCTCGTTTCACCTAGTTAGCCGCGAAATGTGGTTTCTTTACGTAAACGGTTTTAGGAATATCCGTTGACTCCGAGTTCTGAATTTGGTGATTTTTAGGTTGATTTCACACTAATTTTCGAGCTCTACGCTCCTGGAATTTCGGATTTTGATTTCAGAACTCGTGGCTAGTAGGTCTCGTTTCACCTAGTTAGCCGCGAAATGCGGTTTCTTTACGTAAACGGTTTTGTGAATATCCGTTGACTCCGAGTTCTGAATTCGGTGATTTTTAGCTTGATTTCACAATAATTTTCGAGCTCTACGCTCCTGGAATTTCGGATTTTGATTTCAGAACTCGTGGTTAGTTGGTCTCGTTTCACCTAGTTAGCCGCGAAATGTGGTTTCTTTACGTAAACGGTTTTAGGAATATCCGTTGACTCCGAGTTCTGAATTTGGTGATTTTTAGGTTGATTTCACACTAATTTTCGAGCTCTACGCTCCTGGAATTTCGGATTTTGATTTCAGAACTCGTGGCTAGTAGGTCTCGTTTCACCTAGTTAGCCGCGAAATGCGGTTTCTTTACGTAAACGGTTTTGTGAATATCCGTTGACTCCGAGTTCTGAATTTGGTGATTTTTAGGTTGATTTCACACTAATTTTCGAGCTCTACGCTCCTGGAATTTCGGATTTTGATTTCAGAACTCGTGGCTAGTAGGTCTCGTTTCACCTAGTTAGCCGCGAAATGTGGTTTCTTTACGTAAACGGTTTTATGAATATCCGTTGACTCCGAGTTCTGAATTCGGTAATTTTTAGCTTGATTTCACACTAATTTTCGAGCTCTACGATCCTGGAGTTTCGGATTTTGATTTCAGAACTCGTGGCTAGTTGCTCTCGTTTCACCTAGTTAGCCGCGAAATGTGGTTTCTTTACGTAATCGGTTTTATGAATATCCTTTGACTCCGAGTTCTGAATTCGGTGATTTTTAGTTTGATTTCACACTACTTTTCGAGCTCTACAATCCTGGCGTTTCGGATTTTGATTTCAGAACTCGTGGCTAGTTGGTATCGTTTCACCTAGTTAGCCGCGAAATTTGGTTTCTTTACGTAAACGGTTTTATGAATATCCGTTGACTCCGAGTTCTTAATTCGGTGATTTTTAGCTTGATTTCACACTACTTTTCGAGCTCTACAATCCTGGCGTTTCGGATTTTGATTTCAGAACTCGTGGCTAGTAGGTCTCGTTTCACCTAGTTAGCCGCGAAAAGTGCTTTCTTTACGTAAACGGTTTTAGGAATATCCGTTGACTCCGAGTTCTAAATTCGGTGATTTTTAGCTTGATTTCACACTACTTTTTGAGCTCTACGATCCTGGCGTTTCGGATTTTGATTTCAGAACTCATGCCTAGTTGGTCTCGTTTCACCTATTTAGCCGCGAAATGTGGTTTCTTTACGTAAACAGTTTTATGAATATCCTTTGACTCCGAGTTCTGAATTCGGTGATTTTTAGCTTGATTTCACACTACTTTTCGAGCTCTACAATCCTGACGTTTCGGATTTTGATTTCAGAACTCGTGGCTAGTTGGTCTCGTTTCACCTATTTAGCCGCGAAATGTGGTTTCTTTACGTAAACGGTTTTAGGAATATCCGTTGACTCCGAGTTCTGAATTCGGTGATTTTTAGCTTGATTTCACACTACTTTTCGAGATCTACGATCCTGGCGTTTCGGATTTTGATTTCAGAACTCGTGGCTAGTTGGTCTCGTTTCACCTATTTAGCCGCGAAATGTGGTTTCTTTATGTAAACGGTTTTATGAATATCCGTTGACTCAGAGTTCTGAATTCGGTGATTTTTAGCTTGATTTCACACTAATTTTCGAGCTCTACGATCTTGGCATTTCGGATTTTGATTTCAGAACTCGTGGCTAGTTGGTATCGTTTCACCTAGTTAGCCGCGAAATTTGGTTTCTTTACGTAAACGGTTTTATGAATATCCGTTGACTCCGAGTTCTGAATTCGGTGATTTTTAGCTTGATTTCACACTACTTTTCGAGCTCTACAATCCTGGCGTTTCGGATTTTGATTTCAGTACTCGTGGCTAGTAGGTCTCGTTTCACCTAGTTAGCCGCGAAAAGTGCTTTCTTTACGTAAACGGTTTTAGGAATATCCGTTGACTCCGAGTTCTGAATTCGGTGATTTTTAGCTTGATTTCACACTACTTTTCGAGCTCTACAATCCTGGCGTTTCGGATTTTGATTTCAGAACTCGTGGCTAGTAGGTCTCGTTTCACCTAGTTAGCCGCGAAAAGTGCTTTCTTTACGTAAACGGTTTTAGGAATATCCGTTGACTCCGAGTTCTGAATTCGGTGATTTTTAGCTTGATTTCACACTACTTTTTGAGCTCTACGATCCTGGCGTTTCGGATTTTGATTTCAGAACTCGTGGCTAGTTGGTCTCGTTTCACCTAGTTAGCCGCGAAATGTGGTTTCTTTACGTAAACAGTTTTCTGAATATCCGTTGACTCCGAGTTCTGAATTCGGTGATTTTTAGCTTGATTTCACACTACTTTTCGAGCTTTACAATCCTGGTGTTTTGGATTTTTATTTCAGAACTCGTGGCTAGTAGGTCTCGTTTCACCTAGTTAGCCGCGAAATGTGGTTTCTTTACGTAAACGGTTTTATGAATATCCGTTGACTCCGAGTTCTGAATTCGGTGATTTTTAGCTTGATTTCACACTACTTTTCGAGCTCTACGATCCTGGCGTTTCGGATTTTGATTTCAGAACTCGTGGCTAGTTGGTCTCGTTTCACCTAGTTAGCCGCGAAATGTGGTTTCTTTACGTAAACGGTTTTAGGAATATCCGTTGACTACGAGTTCTGAATTCGTTGATTTTTAGCTTGATTTCACACTACTTTTTGAGCTCTACGATCCTGGCATTTCGGATTTTTATTTCAGAACTCGTGGCTAGTTGGTATCGTTTCACCTAGTTAGCCGCGAAATGTGGTTTCTTTACGTAAACGGTTTTATGAATATCCGTTGACTCCGAGTTCTGAATTCGGTGATTTTTAGCTTGATTTCACACTACTTTTCGAGCTCTACGATCCTGGCATTTCGGATTTTGATTTCAGAACTGGTGGCTAGTTGGTCTCGTTTCACCTAGTTAGCCGCGAAATGTGGTTTCTTTACGTAAACGGTTTTAGGAATATCCGTTGACTACGAGTTCTGAATTCGTTGATTTTTAGCTTGATTTCACACTACTTTTTGAGCTCTACGATCCTGGCATTTCGGATTTTTATTTCAGAACTCGTGGCTAGTTGGTATCGTTTCACCTAGTTAGCCGCGAAATGTGGTTTCTTTACGTAAACGGTTTTATGAATATCCGTTGACTCCGAGTTCTGAATTCGGTGATTTTTAGCTTGATTTCACACTACTTTTCGAGCTCTACAATCCTGGCGTTTCGGATTTTGATTTCAGAACTCGTAGCTAGTAGGTCTCGTTTCACCTAGTTAGCCGCGAAAAGTGCTTTCTTTACGTAAACGGTTTTAGGAATATCCGTTGACTCCGAGTTCTGAATTCGGTGATTTTTAGATTGATTTCACACTACTTTTTGAGCTCTACGATCCTGGCGTTTCGGATTTTGATTTCAGAACTCGTGGCTAGTTGGTCTCGTTTCACCTAGTTAGCCGCGAAATGTGGTTTCTTTACGTAAACAGTTTTCTGAATATCCGTTGACTCCGAGTTCTTAATTCGGTGATTTTTAGCTTGATTTCACACTACTTTTCGAGCTCTACAATCCTGGCGTTTCGGATTTTGATTTCAGAACTCGTGGCTAGTTGGTCTCGTTTCACCTAGTTAGCCGCGAAATGTGGTTTCTTTACGTAAACGGTTTTAGGAATATCCGTTGACTACGAGTTCTGAATTCGTTGATTTTTAGCTTGATTTCACACTACTTTTTGAGCTCTACGATCCTGGCGTTTCGGATTTTTATTTCAGAACTCGTGGCTAGTTGGTATCGTTTCACCTAGTTAGCCGCGAAATGTGGTTTCTTTACGTAAACGGTTTTATGAATATCCGTTGACTCCGAGTTCTGAATTCGGTGATTTTTAGCTTGATTTCACACTACTTTTCGAGCTCTACAATCCTGGCGTTTCGGATTTTGATTTCAGAACTCGTGGCTAGTAGGTCTCGTTTCACCTAGTTAGCCGCGAAAAGTGCTTTCTTTACGTAAACGGTTTTAGGAATATCCGTTGACTCCGAGTTCTGAATTCGGTGATTTTTAGCTTGATTTCACACTACTTTTTGAGCTCTACGATCCTGGTGTTTCGGATTTTGATTTCAGAACTCGTGGCTAGTTGGTCTCGTTTCACCTAGTTAGCCGCGAAATGTGGTTTCTTTACGTAAACAGTTTTCTGAATATCCATTGACTCCGAGTTCTTAATTCGGTGATTTTTAGCTTGATTTCACACTACTTTTCGAGCTCTACAATCCTGTTGTTTGGATTTTTATTTCAGAACTCGTGGCTAGTAGGTCTCGTTTCACCTAGTTACCCGCGAAATGTGGTTTCTTTACGTCAACGGTTTTATGAATATCTGTTGACTCCGAGTTCTGAATTCGGTGATTTTTAGCTTGATTCCATACTACTTTTCGAGCTCTACGATCCTGGCGTTTCGGATTTTGATTTCAGAACTCGTGGCGAGTTGGTCTCGTTTCACCTAGTTAGCCGCGAAATGTGGTTTCTTTACGTAAACGGTTTTATGAATATCCGTTGACTCCGAGTTCTGAATTCGGTGATTTTTAGCTTGATTTCACACTACTTTTTGAGCTCTACGATCCTGGTATTTCGGATTTTGATTTCAGAACCCGTGGCTAGTTGGTCTCGTTTCACCTAGTTAGCCGCGAAATGTGGTTTCTTTACGTAAACGGTTTTATGAATATCCGTTGACTCCGAGTTCTGAATTCGGTGATTTTTTGCTTGATTTCACACTACTTTTTGAGCTCTACGATCCTGGTATTTCGGATTTTGTTTTCAGAACTCGTGGCTAGTTGGTCTCGTTTCACCTAGTTAGCCGCGAAATGTGGTTTCTTTACGTAAACAGTTTTATGAATATCCTTTGACTCCGAGTTCTGAATTCGGTGATTTTTAGCTTGATTTCACACTACTTTTCGAGCTCTATAATCTTGACGTTTCGGATTTTGATTTCAGAACTCGTGGCTAGTTGGTCTCGTTTCACCTATTTAGCCGCGAAATGTGGTTTCTTTACGTAAACGGTTTTAGGAATATCCGTTGACTCCGAGTTCTGAATTCGGTGATTTTTAGCTTGATTTCAGACTACTTTTCGAGCTCTACGATCCTGGCGTTTCGGATTTTGATTTCAGAACTCGTGGCTAGTTGGTCTCGTTTCACCTATTTAGCCGCGAAATGTGGTTTCTTTATGTAAACGGTTTTATGAATATCCGTTGACTCAGAGTTCTGAATTCGGTGATTTTTAGCTTGATTTCACACTACTTTTCGAGCTCTACGATCCTGGCATTTCTGATTTTGATTTCAGAACTCGTGGCTAGTTGGTCTCGTTTCACCTAGTTAGCCGCGAAATGTGGTTTCTTTATGTAAACGGTTTTATGAATATCCGTTGACTAAGAGTTCTGAATTCGGTGATTTTTAGCTTGTTTTCACACTACTTTTCGAGCTCTACGATCCTGGTATTTCGGATTTTGATTTCAGAACTCGTGGCTAGTTGGTATCGTTTCACCTATTTAGCCGCGAAATGTGGTTTCTTTATGTAAACGGTTTTATGAATATCCGTTGACTCAGAGTTCTGAATTCGGTGATTTTTAGCTTGATTTCACACTACTTTTCGAGCTCTACGATCCTGACATTTCTGATTTTGATTTCAGAACTCGTGGCTAGTTGGTCTCGTTTCACCTAGTTAGCCGCGAAATGTGGTTTCTTTATGTAAACGGTTTTATGAATATCCGTTGACTCAGAGTTCTGAATTCGGTGATTTTTAGCTTGTTTTCACACTACTTTTTGAGCTCTACGATCTTGGCGTTTCGGATTTTGATTTCAGAACTCGTGGCTAGTTGGTCTCGTTTCACCTAGTTAGCCGCGAAATGTGGTTTCTTTACGTAAACGGTTTTATGAATATCCGTTGACTCCGAGTTCTGAATTCGGTGATTTTTAGCTTGATTTCACACTACTTTTCGAGCTCTACAATCCTGGCGTTTCGGATTTTGATTTCAGAACTCGTGGCTAGTAGGTCTCGTTTCACCTAGTTAGCCGCGAAAAGTGCTTTCTTTACGTAAACGGTTTTAGGAATATCCGTTGACTCCGAGTTCTGAATTCGGTGATTTTTAGCTTGATTTCACACTACTTTTTGAGCTCTACGATCCTGGTGTTTCGGATTTTGATTTCAGAACTCGTGGCTAGTTGGTCTCGTTTCACCTAGTTAGCCGCGAAATGTGGTTTCTTTACGTAAACAGTTTTCTGAATATCCGTTGACTCCGAGTTCTTAATTCGGTGATTTTTAGCTTGATTTCACACTACTTTTCGAGCTCTACAATCCTGTTGTTTCGGATTTTTATTTCAGAACTCGTGGCTAGTAGGTCTCGTTTCACCTAGTTACCCGCGAAATGTGGTTTCTTTACGTCAACGGTTTTATGAATATCTGTTGACTCCGAGTTCTGAATTCGGTGATTTTTAGCTTGATTTCATACTACTTTTCGAGCTCTACGATCCTGGCGTTTCGGATTTTGATTTCAGAACTCGTGGCTAGTTGGTCTCGTTTCACCTAGTTAGCCGCGAAATGTGGTTTCTTTACGTAAACGGTTTTATGAATATCCGTTGACTCCGAGTTCTGAATTCGGTGATTTTTAGCTTGATTTCACACTACTTTTTGAGCTCTACGATCCTGGTATTTCGGATTTTGATTTCAGAACCCGTGGCTAGTTGGTCTCGTTTCACCTAGTTAGCCGCGAAATGTGGTTTCTTTACGTAAACGGTTTTATGAATATCCGTTGACTCCGAGTTCTGAATTCGGTGATTTTTAGCTTGATTTCACACTACTTTTTGAGCTCTACGATCCTGGTATTTCGGATTTTGTTTTCAGAACTCGTGGCTAGTTGGTCTCGTTTCACCTAGTTAGCCGCGAAATGTGGTTTCTTTACGTAAACAGTTTTATGAATATCCTTTGACTCCGAGTTCTGAATTCGGTGATTTTTAGCTTGATTTCACACTACTTTTCGAGCTCTATAATCTTGACGTTTCGGATTTTGATTTCAGAACTCGTGGCTAGTTGGTCTCGTTTCACCTATTTAGCCGCGAAATGTGGTTTCTTTACGTAAACGGTTTTAGGAATATCCGTTGACTCCGAGTTCTGAATTCGGTGATTTTTAGCTTGATTTCAGACTACTTTTCGAGCTCTACGATCCTGGCTTTTCGGATTTTGATTTCAGAACTCGTGGCTAGTTGGTCTCGTTTCACCTATTTAGCCGCGAAATGTGGTTTCTTTATGTAAACGGTTTTATGAATATCCGTTGACTCAGAGTTCTGAATTCGGTGATTTTTAGCTTGATTTCACACTACTTTTCGAGCTCTACGATCCTGGCATTTCTGATTTTGATTTCAGAACTCGTGGCTAGTTGGTCTCGTTTCACCTATTTAGCCGCGAAATGTGGTTTCTTTATGTAAACGGTTTTATGAATATCCGTTGACTCAGAGTTCTGAATTCGGTGATTTTTAGCTTGTTTTCACACTACTTTTCGAGCTCTACGATCCTGGCATTTCGGATTTTGATTTCAGAACTCGTGGCTAGTTGGTATCGTTTCACCTATTTAGCCGCGAAATGTGGTTTCTTTATGTAAACGGTTTTATGAATATCCGTTGACTCAGAGTTCTGAATTCGGTGATTTTTAGCTTGATTTCACACTACTTTTCGCGCTCTACAATCCTGGTGTTTCGGATGTTTATTTCAGAACTCGTGGCTAGTTGGTCTCGTTTCACCTAGTTAGCCGCGAAATGTGGTTTCTTTATGTAAACGGTTTTATGAATATCCGTTGACTCAGAGTTCTGAATTCGGTGATTTTTAGCTTGTTTTCACACTACTTTTTGAGCTCTACGATCTTGGCGTTTCGGATTTTGATTTCAGAACTCGTGGCTAGTTGGTCTCGTTTCACCTAGTTAGCCGCGAAATGTGGTTTCTTTACGTAAACAGTTTTCTGAATATCCGTTGACTCCGATTTCTGAATTCGGTGATTTTTAGCTTGATTTCACACTACTTTTCGAGCTCTACAATCCTGGTGTTTTGGATTTTATTTCAGAACTCGTGGCTAGTAGGTCTCGTTTCACCTAGTTAGCCGCGAAATGTGGTTTCTTTACGTAAACGGTTTTATGAATATCCGTTGACTCCGAGTTCTGAATTCGGTGATTTTTAGTTTGATTTCACACTACTTTTCGAGCTCTTCAATTCTGGCATTTCGGATTTTGATTTCAGAACTCGTGGCTAGTTGGTCTCGTTTCACCTAGTTGGCCGCGAAATGTGGTTTCTTTACGTAAACCGTTTTATGAATATCCTTTGACTCCGAGTTCTGAATTCGGTGATTTTTAGCTTGATTTCACACTACTTTTCGAGCTCTACGATCCTGGCGTTTCGGATTTTGATTTCAGAACTCTTGGCTAGTTGGTCTCGTTTCACCTAGTTAGCCGCGAAATGTGGTTTCTTTACGTAAACGGTTTTAGGAATATCCGTTGACTCCGAGTTCTGAATTCGTTGATTTTTAGCTTGATTTCACACTACTTTTTGAGCTCTACGATCCTGGCGTTTCGGATTTTGATTTCAGAACTCGTGGCTAGTTGGTCTCGTTTCACCTAGTTAGCCGCGAAATGTGGTTTCTTTGCGTAAACAGTTTTATGAATATCCGTTGACTCCGAGTTCTGAATTCGGTGATTTTTAGCTTGATTTCACACTACTTTTCGAGCTCTAGAATCCTGGTGTTTCAGATTTTTATTTCAGAACTCGTGGCTAGTAGGTCTCGTTTCACCTAGTTAGCCGCGAAATGTGGTTTCTTTACGTAAACGGTTTTATGAATATCCGTTGACTCCGAGTTCTGAATTCGGTGATTTTTAGCTTGATTTCACACTACTTTTCGAGCTCTACGATCCTGGCGTTTCGGATTTTGATTTCAGAACTCGTGGCAAGTTGGTCTCGTTTCACCTAGTTAGCCGCGAAATGTGGTTTCTTTACGTAAACGGTTTTATGAATATCCGTTGTTTCCGAGTTCTGAATTCGGTGATTTTTAGCTTGATTTGACACTACTTTTCGAGATCTACGATCCTGGCATTTCGGATTTTGATTTCAGAACTCGTGGCTTGTTGGTCTCGTTTCACCTAGTTAGCCGCAAAATGTGGTTTCTTTACGTAAACGGTTTTATGAATATCCGTTGACTCCGAGTTCTGAATTCGGTGATTTTTAGCTTGATTTCACACTACTTTTCGAGCTCTACAATTCTGGCATTTCGGATTTTGATTTCAGAACTCGTGGCTAGTTGGTCTCGTTTCACCAAGTTGGCCGCGAAATGTGGTTTCTTTACGTAAACAGTTTTATGAATATCCTTTGACTCCGAGTTCTGAATTCGGTGATTTTTAGCTTGATTTCACACTACTTTTCGAGCTCTACGATCCTGGCGTTTCGGATTTTGATTTCAGAACTCTTGGCTAGTTGGTCTCGTTTCACCTAGTTAGCCGCGAAATGTGGTTTCTTTACGTAAACGGTTTTAGGAATATCCGTTGACTCCGAGTTCTGAATTCGTTGATTTTTAGCTTGATTTCACACTACTTTTTGAGCTCTACGATCCTGGCGTTTCGGATTTTGATTTCAGAACTCGTGGCTAGTTGGTCTCGTTTCACCTAGTTAGCCGCGAAATGTGGTTTCTTTGCGTAAACAGTTTTATGAATATCCGTTGACTCCGAGTTCTGAATTCGGTGATTTTTAGCTTGATTTCACACTACTTTTCGAGCTCTAGAATCCTGGTGTTTCGGATTTTTATTTCAGAACTCGTGGCTAGTAGGTCTCGTTTCACCTAGTTAGCCGCGAAATGTGGTTTCTTTACGTAAACGGTTTTATGAATATCCGTTGACTCCGAGTTCTGAATTCGGTGATTTTTAGCTTGATTTCACACTACTTTTCGAGCTCTACGATCCTGGCGTTTCGGATTTTGATTTCAGAACTCGTGGCAAGTTGGTCTCGTTTCACCTAGTTAGCCGCGAAATGTGGTTTCTTTACGTAAACGGTTTTATGAATATCCGTTGTTTCCGAGTTCTGAATTCGGTGATTTTTAGCTTGATTTGACACTACTTTTCGAGATCTACGATCCTGGCATTTCGGATTTTGATTTCAGAACTCGTGGCTTGTTGGTCTCGTTTCACCTAGTTAGCCGCAAAATGTGGTTTCTTTACGTAAACGGTTTTATGAATATCCGTTGACTCCGAGTTCTGAATTCGGTGATTTTTAGCTTGATTTCACACTACTTTTCGAGCTCTACGATCCTGGCATTTCGGATTTTGATTTCAGAACTCGTGGCTAGTAGGTCTCGTTTCACCTATTTAGCCGCGAAATGTGGTTTCTTTACGTAAACGGTTTTAGGAATATACGTTGACTCCGAGTTCTGAATTCGGTGATTTTTAGCTTGATTTCACACTACTTTTCGAGCTCTACGATCCTGGCATTTCGGATTTTGATTTCAGAACTCGTGGCTTGTTGGTCTCGTTTCACCTAGTTAGCCGCAAAATGTGGTTTCTTTACGTAAACGGTTTTATGAACATCCGTTGACTCCGAGTTCTGAATTCGGTGATTTTTAGCTTGATTTCACACTACTTTTCGAGCTCTACGATCCTGGCATTTCGGATTTTGATTTCAGAACTCGTGGCTAGTAGGTCTCGTTTCACCTATTTAGCCGCGAAATGTGGTTTCTTTACGTAAACGGTTTTAGGAATATCCGTTGACTCCGAGTTTTGAATTCGGTGATTTTTAGCTTGATTTCACACTACTTTTCGAGCTCTACGCTCCTAGCATTTCGGATTTTGATTTCAGAACTCGTGGCTAGTAGGTCTCGTTTCACCTAGTTAGCCGCGAAATGCGGTTTCTTTACGTAAACGGTTTTATGAATATCCGTTGACTCCGAGTTCTGAATTCGGTGATTTTTAGCTTGATTTCACAATAATTTTCGAGCTCTACGATCCTGGAGTTTCGGATTTTGATTTCAGAACTCGTGGCTAGTTGGTCTCGTTTCACCTAGTTAGCCATGAAATATGGTTTCTTTACGTAAACGATTTTATGAATATCCTTTGACTCCGAGTTCTGAATTCGGTGATTTTTAGCTTGATTTCACACTACTTTTCGAGCTCTACGATCCTGGCGTTTCGGATTTTGATTTCTGAACTCGTGGCTAGTTGGTCTCGTTTCACCTAGTTAGCCGTGAAATGTAGTTTCTTTACGTAAACGGTTTTAGGAATATCCGTTGACTCCGAGTTCTGAATTCGGTGATTTTTAGCTTGATTTCATACTACTTTTCGAGCCCTACGATCCTGGCGTTTCGGATTTTGATTTCAGAACCTGTGGCTATTAGGTCTCGTTTCACCTAGTTAGCCGCGAAATGTGGTTTCTTTATGTAAACGGTTTTATGAATATCCGTTGACTCCGAGTTCTGAATTCGGTGATTTTTAGCTTGATTTCAGACTAATTTTCGAGCTCTACGATCCTGGCATTTCGGATTTTGATTTCAGAACTCGTGGCTAGTTGGTCTCGTTTCACCTAGTTAGCCGCGAAATGTGGTTTCTTTACGTAAACGGTTTTATGAATATCCGTTGACTCCGAGTTCTGAATTCGGTGATTTTTAGTTTGATTTCACACTACTTTTCGAGCTCTACAATTCTGGCATTTCGGATTTTGATTTCAGAACTCGTGGCTAGTTGGTCTCGTTTCACCTAGTTAGCCGCGAAAAGTGGTTTCTTTACGTAAACGGTTTTAGGTATATCCGTTGACTCCGAGTTCTGAATTCGGTGATTTTTAGCTTGATTTCACACTACTTTTTGAGCTCTACGATCCTGGCATTTCGGATTTTGATTTCAGAACTCGTGGCCAGTTGGTCTCGTTTCACCTCGTTAGCCGCGAAATGTGGTTTCTTTACGTAAACAGTTTTATGAATATCCGTTGACTCCGAGTTCTGAATTCGGTGATTTTTAGCTTGATTTCACACTACTTTTCGAGCTCTACGATCCTGTTGTTTCGGATTTTTATTTCAGAACTCGTGGCTAGTAGGTCTCGTTTCACCTAGTTACCCGCGAAATGTGGTTTCTTTACGTCAACGGTTTTATGAATATCTGTTGACACCGAGTTCTGAATTCGGTGATTTTTAGCTTGATTTCATACTACTTTTCGAGCTCTACGATCCTGGTATTTCGGATTTTGATTTCAGAACTCGTGGCTAGTTGGTCTCGTTTCACCTAGTTAGCCGCGAAATGTGGTTTCTTTACGTAAACGGTTTTATGAATATCCGTTGACTCCGAGTTCTGAATTCGGTGATTTTTAGCTTGATTTCACACTCCTTTTTGAGCTCTACGATCCTGGTATTTCGGATTTTGATTTCAGAACTCGTGTCCAGTTGGTCTCGTTTCACCTAGTTAGCCGCGAAATGTGGTTTCTTTACGTAAACAGTTTTATGAATATCTGTTGACTCCGAGTTCAGAATTTGGTGATTTTTAGCTTGATTTCACACTACTTTTCGAGCTCTACAATCCTGTTGTTTCGGATTTTTATTTCAGAACTCGTGGCTAGTAGGTCTCGTTTCACCTTGTTACCCGCGAAATGTGGTTTCTTTACTTAAACGGTTTTATGAATATCCGTTGACTCCGAGTTCTGAATTCGGTGATTTTTAGCTTGATTTCACACTACTTTTCGAGCTCTACGATCCTGGTGTTTCGGATTTTGATTTCAGAACTCGTGGCTAGTTGGTCTCGTTTCACCTAGTTAGCCGCGAAATGTGGTTTCTTTACGTAAACGGTTTTATGAATATCCGTTGACTCCGAGTTCTGAATTCGGTGATTTTTAGCTTAATTTCACACTACTTTTCGAGCTCTACAATCCTGGGTTTTCGGGATTTTATTTCAGAACTCGTGGCTAGTAGGTCTCGTTTCACCTAGTTAGCCGCGAAATGTGGTTTCTTTACGTAAACGGTTTTATGAATATCCGTTGACTCCGAGTTCTGAATTCGTTGATTTTTAGCTTGATTTCACAGTACTTTTCGAGCTCTACCATCCTGGTGTTTCGGATTTTTATTTCAGAACTCGTGGCTAGTATGTCTCGTTTTACCTAGTTAGCCGCGAAATGTGGTTTCTTTATGTAAACGGTTTTATGAATATCCGTTGACTCCGAGTTCTGAATTCGGTGATTTTTAGCTTGATTTCACACTACTTTTCGAGCTCTACGATCCTTGCATTTCGGATTTTGATTTCAGAACTCGTGGCTAGTTGGTCTCGTTTCACCTAATTAGCCGCGTGATGTGGTTTCTTTACGTAAACGGTTTTATGAATATCCGTTGACTCCGACTTCTGAATTCGGTGATTTTTAGCTTGATTTCACACTACTTTTCGAGCTCT
Source organism: Euonymus europaeus (assembly GCA_963580455.1). NCBI lineage: Eukaryota > Viridiplantae > Streptophyta > Magnoliopsida > Celastrales > Celastraceae > Euonymus > Euonymus europaeus. Next base: position 1,353,960 of record OY756972.1, read on the forward strand.
ACAATCCTGGCATTTCGGATTTTGATTTCAGAACTCGTGGCTAGTAGGTCTCGTTTCACCTAGTTAGCCGCGAAAAGTGGTTTCTTTACGTAAACGGTTTTAGGAATATCCGTTGACTCCGAGTTCTGAATTCGGTGATTTTTAGCTTGATTTCACACTACTTTTCGAGCTCTACGATCCTGGAATTTCGGATTTTGATTTCGGAACTCGTGGCTAGTTGGTCTCATTTCACCTAGTTAGCCGCGAAATGTGGTTTCTTTACGTAAACGGTTTTATGAATATCTGTTGACTCCGAGTTCTGAATTCGGTGATTTTTAGCTTGATTTCACACTACTTTTTGAGCTCTACAATCCTGGTGTTTCGGATTTTTATTTCAGAACTCGTGGCTAGTAGGTCTCGTTTCACCTAATTAGCCGCGAAATGTGGTTTCTTTACGTAAACGGTTTTATGAATATCCGTTGACTCCGAGTTCTGAATTCGTTGATTTTTAGCTTGATTTCACACTACTTTTCGAGCTCTACCATCCTGGTGTTTCGGATTTTTATTTCAGAACTCGTGGCTAGTAGGTCTCGTTTTACCTAGTTAGCCGCGAAATGTGGTTTCTTTATGTAAACGGTTTTATGAATATCCGTTGACTCCGAGTTCTGAATTCGGTGATTTTTAGCTTGATTTCACGCTACTTTTCGAGCTCTACGATCCTGGCATTTCGGATTTTGATTTCAGAACTCGTGGCTAGTTGGTCTCGTTTCACCTAATTAGCCGCGTAATGTGGTTTCTTTACGTAAACGGTTTTATGAATATCCGTTGACTCCGAGTTCTGAATTCGGTGATTTTTAGCTTGATTTCACACTACTTTTCGAGCTCTACAATCCTGGCATTTCGGATTTTGATTTCAGAACTCGTGGCTAGTAGGTCTCGTTTCACCTAGTTAGCCGCGAAAAGTGGTTTCTTTACGTAAACGGTTTTAGGAATATCCGTTGACTCCGAGTTCTGAATTCGGTGATTTTTAGCTTGATTTCACACTACTTTTCGAGCTCTACGATCCTGGAATTTCGGATTTTGATTTCGGAACTCGTGGCTAGTTGGTCTCATTTCACCTAGTTAGCCGCGAAATGTGGTTTCTTTACGTAAACGGTTTTATGAATATCTGTTGACTCCGAGTTCTGAATTCGGTGATTTTTAGCTTGATTTCACACTACTTTTCGAGCTCTACAATCCTGGCATTTCGGATTTTGATTTCAGAACTCGTGGCTAGTAGGTCTCGTTTCACCTAGTTAGCCGGGAAATGTGGTTTCTTTATGTAAACGGTTTTATGAATATCCGTTGACTCCGAGTTCTGAATTCGGTGATTTTTAGCTTGATTTCACACTAATTTTCGAGCTCTACGATCCTGGCATTTCGGATTTTGATTTCAGAACTCGTGGCTAGTTGGTCTCATTTCACCTAGTTAGCCGCGAAATGTGGTTTCTTTACGTAAACGGTTTTATGAATATCCGTTGACTCCGAGTTCTGAATTCGGTGATTTTTAGCTTGATTTCACACTACTTTTCGAGCTCTACAATCCTGGCATTTCGGATTTTGATTTCAGAACTCGTGGCTAGTAGGTCTCGTTTCACCTAGTTAGCCGCGAAATGTGGTTTCTTTACGTAAACAGTTTTATGAATATCCTTTGACTCCGAGTTCTGAATTCGGTGATTTTTAGCTTGATTTCATACTACTTTTCGAGCTCTACAATCCTGGAGTTTCGGATTTTGATTTCAGAACTGGTGGCTATTTGGTCTCGTTTCACCTAGTTAGCCGCGAAATATGGTTTCTTTACGTAAACGGTTTTATGAATATCCGTTGACTCCGAGTTCTGAATTCGGTGATTTTTAGCTTGATTTCACACTACTTTTCGAGCTCTACGATCCTGGTGTTTCGGATTTTGATTTCAGAACTCGTGGCTAGTTGGTCTCGTTTCACCTAGTTAGCCGCGAAATGTGGTTTCTTTACGTAAACGGTTTTATGAATATCCGTTGACTCCGAGTTCTGAATTCGGTGATTTTTAGCTTAATTTCACACTACTTTTCGAGCTCTACAATCCTGGGTTTTCGGGATTTTATTTCAGAACTCGTGGCTAGTAGGTCTCGTTTCACCTAGTTAGCCGCGAAATGTGGTTTCTTTACGTAAACAGTTTTATGAATATCCGTTGACTCCGAGTTCTGAATTCGTTGATTTTTAGCTTGATTTCACACTACTTTTCGAGCTCTACCATCCTGGTGTTTCGGATTTTTATTTCAGAACTCGTGGCTAGTAGGTCTCGTTTTACCTAGTTAGCCGCGAAATGTGGTTTCTTTATGTAAACGGTTTTATGAATATCCGTTGACTCCGAGTTCTGAATTCGGTGATTTTTAGCTTGATTTCACACTACTTTTCGAGCTCTACGATCCTGGCATTTCGGATTTTGATTTCAGAACTCGTGGCTAGTTGGTCTCGTTTCACCTAATTAGCCGCGAAATGTGGTTTCTTTACGTAAACGGTTTTATGAATATCCGTTGACTCCGAGTTCTGAATTCGGTGATTTTTAGCTTGATTTCACACTACTTTTCGAGCTCTACAATCCTGGCATTTCGGATTTTGATTTCAGAACTCGTGGCTAGTAGGTCTCGTTTCACCTAGTTAGCCGCGAAAAGTGGTTTCTTTACGTAAACGGTTTTAGGAATATCCGTTGACTCCGAGTTCTGAATTCGGTGATTTTTAGCTTGATTTCACACTACTTTTCGAGCTCTACGATCCTGGAATTTCGGATTTTGATTTCGGAACTCGTGGCTAGTTGGTCTCATTTCACCTAGTTAGCCGCGAAATGTGGTTTCTTTACGTAAACGGTTTTATGAATATCTGTTGACTCCGAGTTCTGAATTCGGTGATTTTTAGCTTGATTTCACACTACTTTTCGAGCTCTACAATCCTGGCATTTCGGATTTTGATTTCAGAACTCGTGGCTAGTAGGTCTCGTTTCACCTAGTTAGCCGCGAAATGTGGTTTCTTTACTTAAACAGTTTTATGAATATCCGTTGACTCCGAGTTCTGAATTCGGTGATTTTTAGCTTGATTTCACACTACTTTTCGAGCTCTACGATCCTGGCATTTCGGATTTTGATTTCAGAACTCGTGGCTAGTTGGTCTCGTTTCACCTAATTAGCCGCGAAATGTGGTTTCTTTACGTAAACGGTTTTATGAATATCCGTTGACTCCGAGTTCTGAATTCGGTGATTTTTAGCTTGATTTCACACTACTTTTCGAGCTCTACAATCCTGGCATTTCAGATTTTGATTTCAGAACTCGTGGCTAGTAGGTCTCGTTTCACCTAGTTAGCCGCGAAAAGTGGTTTCTTTACGTAAACGGTTTTAGGAATATCCGTTGACTCCGAGTTCTGAATTCGGTGATTTTTAGCTTGATTTCACACTACTTTTTGAGCTCTACAATCCTGGAGTTTCGGATTTTTATTTCAGAACTCGTGGCTAGTAGGTCTCGTTTCACCTAGTTAGCCGCGAAATGTGGTTTCTTTACGTAAACGGTTTTATGAATATCCGTTGACTCCGAGTTCTGAATTCGGTGATTTTTAGCTTGATTTCACACTACTTTTCGAGCTCTACAATCCTGGCATTTCGGATTTTGATTTCAGAACTCGTGGCTAGTAGGTCTCGTTTCACCTAGTTAGCCGCGAAATGTGGTTTCTTTACTTAAACAGTTTTATGAATATCCGTTGACTCCGAGTTCTGAATTCGGTGATTTTTAGCTTGATTTCACACTACTTTTCGAGCTCTACGATCCTGGCATTTCGGATTTTGATTTCAGAACTCGTGGCTAGTAGGTCTCGTTTCACCTAGTTAGCCGGGAAATGTGGTTTCTTTATGTAAACGGTTTTATGAATATCCGTTGACTCCGAGTTCTGAATTCGGTGATTTTTAGCTTGATTTCACACTAATTTTCGAGCTCTACGATCCTGGCATTTCGGATTTTGATTTCAGAAGTCGTGGCTAGTTGGTCTCGTTTCACCTAGTTAGCCGCGAAATGTGGTTTCTTTACGTAAACGGTTTTATGAATATCCGTTGACTCCGAGTTCTGAATTCGGTGATTTTTAGCTTGATTTCACACTACTTTTCGAGCTCTACAATCCTGGCATTTCGGATTTTGATTTCAGAACTCGTGGCTAGTAGGTCTCGTTTCACCTAGTTAGCCGCGAAATGTGGTTTCTTTACGTAAACAGTTTTATGAATATCCTTTGACTTCGAGTTCTGAATTCGGTGATTTTTAGCTTGATTTCATACTACTTTTCGAGCTCTACAATCCTGGAGTTTCGGATTTTGATTTCAGAACTGGTGGCTATTTGGTCTCGTTTCACCTAGTTAGCCGCGAAATATGGTTTCTTTACGTAAACGGTTTTATGAATATCCGTTGACTCCGAGTTCTGAATTCGGTGATTTTTAGCTTGATTACACACTACTTTTCGAGCTCTACGATCCTGGCGTTTCAGATTTTGATTTCAGAACTCGTGGCCAGTTGGTCTCGTTTCACCTAGTTAGCCGCGAAATGTGGTTTCATTACGTAAACGGTTTTAGGAATATCCGTTGACTCCGAGTTCTGAATTCGGTGATTTTTAGCTTGATTTCACACTACTTTTCGAGCTCTACAATCCTGGTGTTTCGGATTTTTATTTCAGAACTCGTGGCTAGTAGGTCTCGTTTCACCTAGTTAGCCGCGAAATGTGGTTTCTTTACGTCAACGGTTTTATGAATATCCATTGACTCCGAGTTCTGAATTCGGTGATTTTTAGCTTGATTTCACACTACTTTTTGAGCTCTACGATCCTGGCGTTTCGGATTTTGATTTCAGAACTCGTGGCTAGTTGGTCTCGTTTCACCTAGTTAGCCGCGAAATGTGGTTTCTTTACGTAAACAGTTTTATGAATATCCGTTGACTCCGAGTTCTGAATTCGGTGATTTTTAGCTTGATTTCACACTACTTTTCGAGCTCTACAATCCTGGCATTTCGGATTTTGATTTCAGAACTCGTGGCTAGTTGATCTCGTTTCACCTAGTTAGCCGCGAAAAGTGGTTTCTTTACGTAAACCGTTTTAGGTATATCCGTTGACTCCGAGTTCTGAATTCGGTGATTTTTAGCTTGATTTCACACTACTTTTCGAGCTCTACAATCCTGGCATTTCGGATTTTTATTTCAGAACTCGTGGCCAGTAGGTCTCGTTTCACCTAGTTAGCCGCGAAAAGTGGTTTCTTTACGTAAACGGTTTTAGGAATATCCGTTGACTCCGAGTTCTGAATTCGGTGATTTTTAGCTTGATTTCAGACTACTTTTTGAGCTCTACGATCCTTGAGTTTCGGATTTTGATTTCAGAAATCGTGGCTAGTTGGTCTCGTTTCACCTAGTTAGCCGCGAAATGTGGTTTCTTTACGTAAACAGTTTTATGAATATCCGTTGACTCCGAGTTCTGAATTTGGTGATTTTTAGCTTGATTTCACACTACTTTTCGAGCTCTACAATCCTGGTGTTTCGGATTTTTATTTCAGAACTCGTGGCTAGTAGGTCTCGTTTCACCTAGTTAGCCGCGAAATGTGGTTTCTTTACGTAAACGGTTTTATGAATATCCGTTGACTCCGAGTTCTGAATTCGATGATTTTTAGCTTGATTTCACACTACTTTTTGAGCTCTACGATCCTGGAGTTTCGGATTTTGATTTCAGAACTCGTGGCTAGTTGGTCTCGTTTCACCTAGTTAGCCGTGAAATGTGGTTTCTTTACGTAAACCGTTTTTATGAATATCCGTTGACTCCGAGTTCTGAATTCGGTGATTTTTAGCTTGATTTCACACTACTTTTCGAGCTCTATAATCCTGTTGTTTCGGATTTTTATTTCAGAACTCGTGGCTAGTAGGTCTCGTTTCACCTAGTTACCCGCGAAATGTGGTTTCTTTACTTAAACAGTTTTATGAATATCCGTTGACTCCGAGTTCTGAATTCGGTGATTTTTAGCTTGATTTCACACTACTTTTCGAGCTCTACGATCCTGGCATTTCGGATTTTCATTTCAGAACTCGTGGATAGTAGGTCTCGTTTCACCTAGTTAGCCGCGAAATGTGGTTTCTTTACGTAAACAGTTTTATGAATATCCTTTGACTCCGAGTTCTGAATTCGGTGATTTTTAGCTTGATTTCACACTACTTTTTGAGCTCTACAATCCTGGCGTTTCGGATTTTGATTTCAGAACTCGTGGCTAGTTGGTCTCGTTTCACCTTGTTAGCCGCGAAATATGGTTTCTTTACGTAAACGGTTTTATGAATATCCGTTGACTCCGAGTTCTGAATTCGGTGATTTTTAGCTTGATTACACACTACTTTTCGAGCTCTACGATCCTGGCGTTTCAGATTTTGATTTCAGAACTCGTGGCCAGTTGGTCTCGTTTCACCTAGTTAGCCGCGAAATGTGGTTTCTTTACGTAAACGGTTTTAGGAATATCCATTGACTCCGAGTTCTGAATTCGGTCATTTTTAGCTTGATTTCACACTACTTTTCGAGCTCTACAATCCTGGTTTTTCGGATTTTTATTTCAGAACTCGTGGCTAGTAGGTCTCGTTTCACCTAGTTAGCCGGGAAATGTGGTTTCTTTACGTCAACGGTTTTATGAATATCCGTTGACTCCGAGTTCTGAATTCGGTGATTTTTAGCTTGATTTCACACTACTTTTTGAGCTCTACGATCCTGGCGTTTCGGATTTTGATTTCAGAACTCGTGGCTAGTTGGTCTCGTTTCACCTAGTTAGCCGCGAAATGTGGTTTCTTTACGTAAACAGTTTTATGAATATCCGTTGACTCCAAGTTCTGAATTCGGTGATTTTTAGCTTGATTTCACACTACTTTTCGAGCTCTACAATCCTGGCATTTCGGATTTTGATTTCAGAACTCGTGGATAGTTGGTCTCGTTTCACCTAGTTAGCCGCGAAAAGTGGTTTCTTTACGTAAACGGTTTTAGGAATATCCGTTGACTCCGAGTTCTGAATTCGGTGATTTTTAGCTTGATTTCACACTACTTTTTGAGCTCTACGATCCTGGCGTTTCGGATTTTGATTTCAGAACTCGTGGCTAGTTGGTCTCGTTTCACCTAGTTAGCCGTGAAATGTGGTTTCTTTACGTAAACAGTTTTATGAATATCCGTTGACTCCGAGTTCTGAATTCGGTGATTTTTAGCTTGATTTCACACTACTTTTCGAGCTCTATAATCCTGTTGTTTCGGATTTTTATTTCAGAACTCGTGGCTAGTAGGTCTCGATTCACCTAGTTACCCGCGAAATGTGATTTCTTTACGCAAACGGTTTTATGAATATCCGTTGACTCCGAGTTCTGAATTCGGTGATTTTTAGCTTGATTTCACACTACTTTTCGAGCTCTACGATCCTGGTGTTTCGGATTTTGATTTCAGAACTCGTGGCTTGTTGTTCTCGTTTCACCTAGTTAGCCGCGAAATGTGGTTTCTTTACGTAAACGGTTTTATGAATATCCGTTGACTCCGAGTTCTGAATTCGGTAATTTTTAGCTTGATTTCACACTACTTTTCGAGCTCTACGATCCTGGCATTTCGGATTTTGATTTCAGAACTCGTGGCTAGTAGGTCTCGTTTCATCTAGTTAGCCGCAAAATGTGGTTTCTTTATGTAAACGGTTTTATGAATATCCGTTGACTCCGAGTTCTGAATTCGGTGATTTTTAGCTTGATTTCACACTACTTTTCGAGCTCTACAATCCTGGCGTTTCGGATTTTGATTTCAGAACTCGTGGCTAGTTGGTCTCGTTTCACCTTGTTAGCCGCGAAATATGGTTTCTTTAGGTAAACGGTTTTATGAATATCCGTTCACTCCGAGTTCTGAATTCGGTGATTTTTAGCTTGATTACACACTACTTTTCGAGCTCTACGATCCTGGCGTTTCAGATTTTGATTTCAGAACTCGTGGCCAGTTGGTCTCGTTTCACCTAGTTAGCCGCGAAATGTGGTTTCATTACGTAAACGGTTTTAGGAATATCCGTTGACTCCGAGTTCTGAATTCGGTCATTTTTAGCTTGATTTCACACTACTTTTCAAGCTCTACAATCCTGGTGTTTCGGATTTTTATTTCAGAACTCGTGGCTAGTAGGTCTCGTTTCACCTAGTTAGCCGGGAAATGTGGTTTCTTTACGTCAACGGTTTTATGAATATCCGTTGACTCCGAGTTCTGAATTCGGTGATTTTTAGCTTGATTTCACACTACTTTTTGAGCTCTACGATCCTGGCATTTCGGATTTTGATTTCAGAACTCGTGGCTAGTTGGTCTCGTTTCACCTAGTTAGCCGCGAAATGTGGTTTCTTTACGTAAACAGTTTTATGAATATCCGTTGACTCCAAGTTCTGAATTCGGTGATTTTTAGCTTGATTTCACACTACTTTTCGAGCTCTACAATCCTGGCATTTCGGATTTTGATTTCAGAACTCGTGGCTAGTTGGTCTCGTTTCACCTAGTTAGCCGCGAAAAGTGGTTTCTTTACGTAAACGGTTTTAGGAATATCCGTTGACTCCGAGTTCTGAATTCGGTGATTTTTAGCTTGATTTCACACTACTTTTTGAGCTCTACGATCCTGGCGTTTCGGATTTTGATTTCAGAACTCGTGGCTAGTTGGTCTCGTTTCACCTAGTTAGCCGTGAAATGTGGTTTCTTTACGTAAACCGTTTTTATGAATATCCGTTGACTCCGAGTTCTGAATTCGGTGATTTTTAGCTTGATTTCACACTACTTTTCGAGCTCTATCATCCTGTTGTTTCGGATTTTTATTTCAGAACTCGTGGCTAGTAGGTCTCGTTTCACCTAGTTACCCGCGAAATGTGATTTCTTTACGTAAACGGTTTTATGAATATCCGTTGACTCCGAGTTCTGAATTCGTTGATTTTTAGCTTGATTTCACACTAGTTTTCGAGCTCTACGATCCTGGTGTTTCGGATTTTGATTTCAGAACTCGTGGCTAGTTGTTCTCGTTTCACCTAGTTAGCCGCGAAATGTGGTTTCTTTACGTAAACGGTTTTATGAATATCCGTTGACTCCGAGTTCTGAATTCGGTAATTTTTAGCTTGATTTCACACTACTTTTCGAGCTCTACGATCCCGGCATTTCGGATTTTGATTTCAGAACTCGGGGCTAGTAGGTCTCGTTTCACCTAGTTAGCCGTGAAATGTGGTTTCTTTATGTAAACGGTTTTATGAATATCCGTTGACTCCGAGTTCTGAATTCTGTGATTTTTAGCTTGATTTCACACTAATTTTCGAGCTCTACGATCCTGGCATTTCGGATTTGGATTTCAGAACTTGTGGCTAGTTGGTCTCGTTTCACCTAGTTAGCCGCGAAATGTGGTTTCTTTACGAAAACGGTTTTATGAATATCCGTTGACTCCGAGTTCTGAATTCGGTGATTTTTAGCTTGATTTCACACTACTTTTCGAGCTCTACAATCCTGGCATTTCGGATTTTGATTTCAGAACTCGTGGCTAGTAGGTCTCGTTTCCCCTAGTTAGCCGCAAAAAGTGGTTTCTTTACGTAAACGGTTTTAGGAATATACGTTGACTCCGAGTTCTGAATTCGGTGATTTTTAGCTTGATTTCACACTACTTTTTGAGCTCTACGATCCTGCCGTTTCGGATTTTGATTTCAGAACTCGTGGCTAGTAGGTCTCGTTTCACCTAGTTAGCCGCGAAATGTGGTTTCTTTACGTAAAAGGTTTTATGAATATCCGTTGACTCTGAGTTCTGAATTCGGTGATTTTGAGCTTGATTTCAGACTACTTTTTGAGCTCTACGATCCTGGCGTTTCGGATTTTGATTTCAGAATTCGTGGCTAGTTGGTCTCGTTTCACCTAGTTAGCCGCGAAATGTGGTTTCTTTACGTAAACGGTTTTATGAATATCCGTTGACTCCGAGTTCTGAATTCGGTGATTTTTAGCTTGATTTCACACTACTTTTCGAGCTCTACGATCCTGGCGTTTCGGATTTTGATTTCAGAACTCGTGGCTAGTAGGTCTCGTTTCACCTAGTTAGCCGTGAAATGTGGTTTCTTTATGTAAACGGTTTTATGAATATCCGTTGACTCCGAGTTCTGAATTCGGTGATTTTTAGCTTGATTTCACACTAATTTTCGAGCTCTACGATCCTGGCATTTCGGATTTCGATTTCAGAACTCGTGGCTAGTTGGTCTCGTTTCACCTAGTTAGCCGCGAAATGTGGTTTCTTTACGTAAACGGTTTTATGAATATCCGTTGACTCCGAGTTCTGAATTCGGTGATTTTTAGCTTGATTTCACACTACTTTTCGAGCTCTACAATCCTGGCATTTCGGATTTTGATTTCAGAACTCGTGGCTAGTAGGTCTCATTTCACCTAGTTAGCCGCGAAATGTGGTTTCTTTACGTAAACAGTTTTATGAATATCCTTTGACTCCGAGTTCTGAATTCGTTGATTTTTAGCTTGATTTCACACTACTTTTCGAGCTCTACAATCCTGGCATTTCGGATTTTGATTTCAGAACTCGTGGCTAGTTGGTCTCGTTTCACCTAGTTAGCCGCGAAATGTGGTTTCTTTACGTAAACGGTTTTATGAATATCCGTCGACTCCGAGTTCTGAATTCGATGATTTTTAGCTTGATTACACACTACTTTTCGACCTCTACGATCCTGGCATTTCGGATTTTGATTTCAGAACTCGTGGCTAGTTGGTCTCGTTTCACCTAGTTAGCCGCGAAATGTGGTTTCTTTACGTAAACGGTTTTATGAATATCCGTTGACTCCGAGTTATGAATTCGGTGATTTTTAGCTTGATTTCACACTACTTTTCGAGCTCTACAATCCTGGTGTTTCGGATTTTTATTTCAGAACTCGTGGCTAGTAGGTCTCGTTTCACCTAGTTAGCCGCGAAATGTGGTTTCTTTACGTCAACGGTTTTATGAATATCCGTTGACTCCGAGTTCTGAATTCGGTGATTTTTAGCTTGATTTCACACTACTTTTCGAGCTCTACAATCCTTGCATTTCGGATTTTGATTTCAGAACTCGTGGCTAGTAGGTCTCGTTTCACCTAGTTAGCCGCGAAATGTGGTTTCTTTACGTAAACAGTTTTATGAATATCCTTTGACTCCGAGTTCTGAATTCGTTGATTTTTAGCTTGATTTCACACTACTTTTCGAGCTCTACAATCCTGGCGTTTCGGATTTTGATTTCAGAAATCGTGGCTAGTTTGTCTCGTTTCACCTAGTTAGCCGCGAAATGTGGTTTCTTTACGTAAACGGTTTTATGAATATCCATCGACTCCGAGTTCTGAATTCGATGATTTTTAGCTTGATTACACACTACTTTTCGACCTCTACGATCCTGGCATTTCGGATTTTGATTTCAGAACTCGTGGCTAGTTGGTCTCGTTTCACCTAGTTAGCCGCGAAATGTGGTTTCTTTACGTAAACGGTTTTATGAATATCCGTTGACTCCGAGTTATGAATTCGGTGATTTTTAGCTTGATTTCACACTACTTTTCGAGCTCTACAATCCTGGTGTTTCGGATTTTTATTTCAGAACTCGTGGCTAGTAGGTCTCGTTTCACCTAGTTAGCCGCGAAATGTGGTTTCTTTACGTCAACGGTTTTATGAATATCCGTTGACTCCGAGTTCTGAATTCGGTGATTTTTAGCTTGATTTCACACTACTTTTCGAGCTCTACGATCCTGGCATTTCGGATTTGGATTTCAGAACTCGTGGCTAGTAGGTCTCGTTTCACCTAGTTAGCCGCGAAATGTGGTTTCTTTACGTAAACAGTTTTATGAATATCCTTTGACTCCGAGTTCTGAATTCGTTGATTTTTAGCTTGATTTCACACTACTTTTCGAGCTCTACAATCCTGGCGTTTCGGATTTTGATTTCAGAACTCGTGGCTAGTTTGTCTCGTTTCACCTAGTTAGCCGCGAAATGTGGTTTCTTTACGTAAACGGTTTTATGAATATCCATCGACTCCGAGTTCTGAATTCGATGATTTTTAGCTTGATTACACACTACTTTTCGACCTCTACGATCCTGGAATTTCGGATTTTGATTTCAGAACTCGTGGCTAGTTGGTCTCGTTTCACCTAGTTAGCCGCGAAATGTGGTTTCTTTACGTAAACGGTTTTATGAATATCCGTTGACTCCGAGTTATGAATTCGGTGATTTTTAGCTTGATTTCACACTACTTTTCGAGCTCTACAATCCTGGTGTTTCGGATTTTTATTTCAGAACTCGTGGCTAGTAGGTCTCGTTTCACCTAGTTAGCAGCGAAATGTGGTTTCTTTACGTCAACGGTTTTATGAATATCCGTTGACTCCGAGTTCTGAATTCGGTGATTTTTAGCTTGATTTCACACTACTTTTTGAGCTCTACGATCCTGGCATTTCGGATTTTGATTTCAGAACTCGTGGCTAGTTGGTCTCGTTTCACCTAGTTAGCCGCGAAATGTGGTTTCTTTACGTAAACAGTTTTATGAATATCCGTTGACTCCGAGTTCTGAATTCGGTGATTTTTAGCTTTATTTCACACTACTTTTCGAGCTCTACAATCCTGGTGTTTCGGATTTTTATTTCAGAACTCGTGGCTAGTAGGTCTCGTTTCACCTAGTTAGCCGCGAAATGTGGTTTCTTTACGTAAACGGTTTTATGAATATCCGTTGACTCCGAGTTCTGAATTCGGTGATTTTTAGCTTGATTTCACACTACTTTTCGAGCTCTACAATCCTGGGGTTTCGGATTTTTATTTCAGAACTCGTGGCTAGTTGGTCTCGTTTCACCTATTTAGCCGCGAAATGTGGTTTCTTTACGTAAACTGTTTTATGAATATCTGTTGACTCCGAGTTCTATTTTCGGTGATTTTTAGCTTGATTTCACACTACTTTTCGAGCTCTACGAACCTGGCATTTCGGATTTTGATTTCAGAACTCGTGGCTAGTAGGTCTCGTTTCACCTAGTTAGCCGCGAAATGTGGTTTCTTTACGTAAACAGTTTTATGAATATCCTTTGACTCCGAGTTCTGAATTCGTTGATTTTTAGCTTGATTTCACACTACTTTTCGAGCTCTACAATCTTGGCATTTCGGATTTTGATTTCAGAACTCGTGGCTAGTTGGTCTCGTTTCACCTAGTTAGCCGCGAAATGTGGTTTCTTTACGTAAACGGTTTTATGAATATCCGTCGACTCCGAGTTCTGAATTCGATGATTTTTAGCTTGATTACACACTACTTTTCGACCTCTACGATCCTGGCATTTCGGATTTTGATTTCAGAACTCGTGGCTAGTTGGTCTCGTTTCACCTAGTTAGCCGCGAAATGTGGTTTCTTTACGTAAACGGTTTTATGAATATCTGTTGACTCCGAGTTCTATTTTTGTTGATTTTTAGCTTGATTTCACACTACTTTTCGAGCTCTACGATCCTGGTGTTTCGGATTTTGATTTCAGAACTCGTGGCTAGTAGGTCTCGTTTCACCTAGTTAGCCGCGAAATGTGGTTTCTTTAAGTAAACGATTTTATGAATATCCGTTGACTCCGAGTTCTGAATTCGGTGATTTTTAGCTTGATTTCACACTACTTTTTGAGCTCTACAATCCTGGGGTTTCGGATTTTTATTTCAAAACTCGTGGCTAGTTGGTCTCGTTTCACCTAGTTAGCCGTGAAATGTGGTTTCTTTATGTAAACGGTTTTATGAATATCCGTTGACTCCGAGTTCTGAATTCGGTGATTTTTAGCTTGATTTCACACTAATTTTCGAGCTCTACGATCCTGGCATTTCGGATTTTGATTTCAGAACTCGTGGCTAGTTGGTCTCGTTTCACCTAGTTAGCCGCGAAATGTGGTTTCTTTACGTAAACGGTTTTATGAATATCCGTTGACTCCGAGTTATGAATTCGGTGATTTTTAGCTTGATTTCACACTACTTTTCGAGCTCTACAATCCTGGTGTTTCGGATTTTTATTTCAGAACTCGTGGCTAGTAGGTCTCATTTCACCTAGTTAGCCGCGAAATGTGGTTTCTTTACGTCAACGGTTTTATGAATATCCGTTGACTCCGAGTTCTGAATTCGGTGATTTTTAGCTTGATTTCACACTACTTTTTGAGCTCTACGATCCTGGCATTTCGGATTTTGATTTCAGAACTCGTGGCTAGTTGGTCTCGTTTCACCTAGTTAGCCGCGAAATGTGGTTTCTTTACGTAAACAGTTTTATGAATATCCGTTGACTCCGAGTTCTGAATTCGGTGATTTTTAGCCTGATTTCACACTACTTTTCGGGCTCTACGATCCTGGCATTTCGGATTTTGATTTCAGAACTCGTGGCTAGTTGGTCTCGTTTCACCTAGTTAGCCGCGAAATGTGGTTTCTTTACGTAAACGGTTTTATGAATATCCGTCGACTCCGAGTTCTGAATTCGATGATTTTTAGCTTGATTACACACTACTTTTCGACCTCTACGATCCTGGCATTTCGGATTTTGATTTCAGAACTCGTGGCTAGATGGTCTCGTTTCACCTAGTTAGCCGCGAAATGTGGTTTCTTTACGTAAACGGTTTTATGAATATCCGTTGACTCCGAGTTATGAATTCGGTGATTTTTAGCTTGATTTCACACTACTTTTCGAGCTCTACAATCCTGGTGTTTCGGATTTTTATTTCAGAACTCGTGGCTAGTAGGTCTCATTTCACCTAGTTAGCCGCGAAATGTGGTTTCTTTACGTCAACGGTTTTATGAATATCCGTTGACTCCGAGTTCTGAATTCGGTGATTTTTAGCTTGATTTCACACTACTTTTTGAGCTCTACGATCCTGGCATTTCGGATTTTGATTTCAGAACTCGTGGCTAGTTGGTCTCGTTTCACCTAGTTAGCCGCGAAATGTGGTTTCTTTACGTAAACCGTTTTATGAATATCCGTTGACTCCGAGTTCTGAATTCGGTGATTTTTAGCTTGATTTCACACTACTTTTCGAGCTCTATAATCCTGGTGTTTCGGATTTTTATTTCAGAACTCGTGGCTAGTAGGTCTCGTTTCACCTAGTTAGCCGCGAAATGTGGTTTCTTTACGTAAACGGTTTTATGAATATCCGTTGACTCCGAGTTCTGAATTCGGTGATTTTTAGCTTGATTTCACACTACTTTTCGAGCTCTACAATCCTGGGGTTTCGGATTTTTATTTCAGAACTCGTGGCTAGTTGGTCTCGTTTCACCTATTTAGCCGCGAAATGTGGTTTCTTTAGGTAAACGGTTTTATGAATATCATTTGACTCCGAGTTCTGAATTCGGTGATTTTTAGCTTGATTTCACACTACTTTTCGAGCTCTACGATCCTGGCGTTTCGGATTTTGATTTCAGAACTCGTGGCTAGTTGGTCTCGTTTCACCTAGTTAGCCGCGAAATGTGGTTTCTTTATGTAAACAGTTTTATGAATATCCGTTGACTCCGAGTTCTGAATTCGATGATTTTTAGCTTGATTACACACTACTTTTCGACCTCTACGATCCTGGCATTTCGGATTTTGATTTCAGAACTCGTGGCTAGTTGGTCTCCTTTCACCTAGTTAGCCGCGAAATGTGGTTTCTTTACGTAAACGGTTTTATGAATATCCGTTGACTCCGAGTTCTGAATTCGGTGATTTTTAGCTTGATTTCACACTACTTTTCGAGCTCTACAATCCTGGTGTTTCGGATTTTTATTTCAGAACTCGTGGCTAGTAGGTCTCGTTTCACCTAGTTAGCCGCGAAATGTGGTTTCTTTACGTCAACGGTTTTATGAATATCCGTTGACTCCGAGTTCTGAATTCGGTGATTTTTAGCTTGATTTCACACTACTTTTTGAGCTCTACGATCCTGGCATTTCGGATTTTGATTTCAGAACTCATGGCTAGTTGGTCTCGTTTCACCTAGTTAGCCGCGAAATGTGGTTTCTTTACGTAAACAGTTTTATGAATATCCGTTGACTCCGAGTTCTGAATTCGGTGATTTTTAGCTTGATTTCACACTACTTTTCGAGCTCTACAATCCTGGTGTTTCGGATTTTTATTTCAGAACTCGTGGCTAGTAGGTCTCGTTTCACCTAGTTAGCCGCGAAATGTGGTTTCTTTACGTAAACGGTTTTATGAATATCCGTTGACTCCGAGTTATGAATTCGGTGATTTTTAGCTTGATTTCACACTACCTTTCGAGCTCTACAATCCTGGGGTTTCGGATTTTTATTTCAGAACTCGTGGCTAGTTGGTCTCGTTTCACCTAATTAGCCGCGAAATGTGGTTTCTTTACGTAAACGGTTTTATGAATATCTGTTGACTCCGAGTTCTGAATTCGGTGCTTTTAAGCTTGATTTCACACTACTTTTTGAGCTCTACGATCCTGGCGTTTCGGATTTTGATTTCAGAACTCGTGACTTGTTGGTCTCGTTTCACCTACTTAGCCGCGAAATGTGGTTTCTTTACGTAAACGGTTTTATGAATATCCGTTGACTCCGAGTTCTGAATTCGATGATTTTTAGCTTGATTACACACTACTTTTCGACCTCTACGATCCTGGCGTTTCGGATTTTGATTTCAGAACTCGTGGCTAGTTGGTCTCGTTTCACCTAGTTAGCCGCGAAATGTGGTTTCTTTACGTAAACGGTTTTATGAATATCCGTTGACTCCGAGTTCTGAATTCGGTGATTTTTAGCTTGATTTCACACTAATTTTCGAGCTCTACAATCCTGGCATTTCGGATTTTGATTTCAGAACTCGTGGCTAGTAGGTCTCGTTTCACCTAGTTAGCCGCGAAATGTGGTTTCTTTACGTAAACAGTTTTATGAATATCCTTTGACTCCGAGTTCTGAATTCGTTGATTTTTAGCTTGATTTCACAGTACTTTTCGAGCTCTACAATCCTGGCGTTTCGGATTTTGATTTCAGAACTCGTGGCTAGTTGGTCTCGTTTCACCTAGTTAGCCGCGAAATGTGGTTTCTTTACGTAAACGGTTTTATGAATATCCGTCGACTCCGAGTTCTGAATTCGATGATTTTTAGCTTGATTACACACTACTTTTCGACCTCTACGATCCTGGCATTTCGGATTTTGATTTCAGAACTCGTGGCTAGATGGTCTCGTTTCACCTAGTTAGCCGCGAAATGTGGTTTCTTTACGTAAACGGTTTTATGAATATCCGTTGACTCCGAGTTATGAATTCGGTGATTTTTAGCTTGATTTCACACTACTTTTCGAGCTCTACAATCCTGGTGTTTCGGATTTTTATTTCAGAACTCGTGGCTAGTAGGTCTCATTTCACCTAGTTAGCCGCGAAATGTGGTTTCTTTACGTCAACGGTTTTATGAATATCCGTTGACTCCGAGTTCTGAATTCGGTGATTTTTAGCTTGATTTCACACTACTTTTTGAGCTCTACGATCCTGGCATTTCGGATTTTGATTTCAGAACTCGTGGCTAGTTGGTCTCGTTTCACCTAGTTAGCCGCGAAATGTGGTTTCTTTACGTAAACAGTTTTATGAATATCCGTTGACTCCGAGTTCTGAATTCGGTGATTTTTAGCTTGATTTCACACTACTTTTCGAGCTCTATAATCCTGGTGTTTCGGATTTTTATTTCAGAACTCGTGGCTAGTAGGTCTCGTTTCACCTAGTTAGCCGCGAAATGTGGTTTCTTTACGTAAACGGTTTTATGAATATCCGTTGACTCCGAGTTCTGAATTCGGTGATTTTTAGCTTGATTTCACACTACTTTTCGAGCTCTACAATCCTGGGGTTTCGGATTTTTATTTCAGAACTCGTGGCTAGTTGGTCTCGTTTCACCTATTTAGCCGCGAAATGTGGTTTCTTTACGTAAACGGTTTTATGAATATCTGTTGACTCCGAGTTCTGAATTCGGTGATTTTTAGCTTGATTTCACACTACTTTTCGAGCTCTACGATCCTGGCAATTCGGATTTTGATTTCAGAACTCGTGGCTAGTTGGTCTCGTTTCACCTAGTTAGCCGCGAAATGTGGTTTCTTTATGTAAACAGTTTTATGAATATCCGTTGACTCCGAGTTCTGAATTCGATGATTTTTAGCTTGATTACACACTACTTTTCGACCTCTACGATCCTGGCATTTCGGATTTTGATTTCAGAACTCGTGGCTAGTTGGTCTCCTTTCACCTAGTTAGCCGCGAAATGTGGTTTCTTTACGTAAACGGTTTTATGAATATCCGTTGACTCCGAGTTCTGAATTCGGTGATTTTTAGCTTGATTTCACACTACTTTTCGAGCTCTACAATCCTGGTGTTTCGGATTTTTATTTCAGAACTCGTGGCTAGTAGGTCTCGTTTCACCTAGTTAGCCGCGAAATGTGGTTTCTTTACGTCAACGGTTTTATGAATATCCGTTAACTCCGAGTTCTGAATTCGGTGATTTTTAGCTTGATTTCACACTACTTTTTGAGCTCTACGATCCTGGCATTTCGGATTTTGATTTCAGAACTCATGGCTAGTTGGTCTCGTTTCACCTAGTTAGCCGCGAAATGTGGTTTCTTTACGTAAACAGTTTTATGAATATCCGTTGACTCCGAGTTCTGAATTCGGTGATTTTTAGCTTGATTTCACACTACTTTTCGAGCTCTACAATCCTGGTGTTTCGGATTTTTATTTCAGAACTCGTGGCTAGTAGGTCTCGTTTCACCTAGTTAGCCGCGAAATGTGGTTTCTTTACGTAAACGGTTTTATGAATATCCGTTGACTCCGAGTTCTGAATTCGGTGATTTTTAGCTTGATTTCACACTACCTTTCGAGCTCTACAATCCTGGGGTTTTGGATTTTTATTTCAGAACTCGTGGCTAGTTGGTCTCGTTTCACCTATTTAGCCGCGAAATGTGGTTTCTTTACGTAAACGGTTTTATGAATATCTGTTGACTCCGAGTTCTGAATTCGGTGCTTTTAAGCTTGATTTCACACTACTTTTCGAGCTCTACGATCCTGGCGTTTCGGATTTTGATTTCAGAACTCGTGACTAGTTGGTCTCGTTTCACCTACTTAGCCGCGAAATGTGGTTTCTTTACGTAAACGGTTTTATGAATATCCGTTGACTCCGAGTTCTGAATTCGATGATTTTTAGCTTGATTACACACTACTTTTCGACCTCTACGATCCTGGCGTTTCAGATTTTGATTTCAGAACTCGTGGCTAGTTGGTCTCGTTTCACCTAGTTAGCCGCGAAATGTGGTTTCTTTACGTAAACGGTTTTATGAATATCCGTTGACTCCGAGTTCTGAATTCGGTGATTTTTAGCTTGATTTCACACTACTTTTCGAGCTCTACAATCCTGGTGTTTCGGATTTTTATTTCAGAACTCGTGGCTAGTAGGTCTCGTTTCACCTAGTTAGCCGCGAAATGTGGTTTCTTTACGTCAACGGTTTTATGAATATCCGTTGACTCCGAGTTCTGAATTCGGTGATTTTTAGCTTGATTTCACAATACTTTTTGAGCTCTACGATCCTGGCGTTTCGGATTTTGATTTCAGAACTCGTGGCTAGTTGGTCTCGTTTCACCTAGTTAGCCGCGAAATGTGGTTTCTTTACGTAAACAGTTTTATGAATATCCGTTGACTCCGAGTTCTGAATTCGGTGATTTTTAGCTTGATTTCACACTACTTTTCGAGCTCTACAATCCTGGTGTTTCAGATTTTTATTTCAGAACTCGTGGCTAGTAGGTCTCGTTTCACCTAGTTAGCCGCGAAATGTGATTTCTTTACGTAAACGGTTTTATGAATATCCGTTGACTCCGAGTTCTGAATTCGGTGATTTTTAGCTTGATTTCACACTACTTTTCGAGCTCTACAATCCTGGCGTTTCGGATTTTTATTTCAGAACTCGTGGCTAGTTGGTCTCGTTTCACCTATTTAGCCGCGAAATGTGGTTTCTTTACGTAAACGGTTTTATGAATATCTGTTGACTCCGAGTTCTGAATTCGGTGATTTTTAGCTTGATTTCACACTACTTTTTGAGCTCTACGATCCTGGCGTTTCGGATTTTGATTTCAGAACTCGTGGCTAGTTGGTCTTGTTTAACCTATTTAGCCGCAAAATATGGTTTCTTTATGTAAACGGTTTTATGAATATCCGTTGACTCAGAGTTCTGAATTCGGTGATTTTTAGCTTGATTTCACACTACTTTTCGAGCTCTACGATCCTGGCATTTCGGATTTTGATTTCAGAACTCATGGCTAGTTGGTCTCGTTTCACCTAGTTAGCCGCGAAATGTGGTTTCTTTACGTAAACAGTTTTATGAATATCCGTTGACTCCGAGTTCTGAATTCGGTGATTTTTAGCTTGATTTCACACTACTTTTCGAGCTCTACAATCCTGGCATTTCGGATTTTGATTTCAGAACTCATGGCTAGTTGGTCTCGTTTCACCTAGTTAGCCGCGAAATGTGGTTTCTTTACGTAAACAGTTTTATGAATATCCGTTGACTCCGAGTTCTGAATTCGGTGATTTTTAGCTTGATTTCACACTACTTTTCGAGCTCTACAATCCTGGCATTTCGGATTTTGATTTCAGAACTCGTGGCTAGTTAGTCTCGTTTCACCTATTTAGCCGCGGAATGTGGTTTCTTTACGTAAACGGTTTTAGGAATATCCGTTGACTCCGAGTTCTGAATTCGGTGATTTTTAGCTTGATTTCACACTACTTTTCGAGCTCTACGATCCTGGCGTTTCGGATTTTGATTTCAGAACTCGTGGCTAGTTGGTCTTGTTTAACCTATTTAGCCGCAAAATGTGGTTTCTTTACGTAAACGGTTTTATGAATATCCGTTGACTCCGAGTTCTGAATTCGATGATTTTTAGCTTGATTACACACTACTTTTCGACCTCTACGATCCTGGCGTTTCAGATTTTGATTTCAGAACTCGTGGCTAGTTGGTCTCGTTTCACCTAGTTAGCCGCGAAATGTGGTTTCTTTACGTAAACGGTTTTATGAATATCCGTTGACTCCGAGTTCTGAATTCGGTGATTTTTAGCTTGATTTCACACTACTTTTCGAGCTCTACAATCCTGGTGTTTCGGATTTTTATTTCAGAACTCGTGGCTAGTAGGTCTCGTTTCACCTAGTTAGCCGCGAAATGTGGTTTCTTTACGTCAACGGTTTTATGAATATCCGTTGACTCCGAGTTCTGAATTCGGTGATTTTTAGCTTGATTTCACAATACTTTTTGAGCTCTACGATCCTGGCGTTTCGGATTTTGATTTCAGAACTCGTGGCTAGTTGGTCTCGTTTCACCTAGTTAGCCGCGAAATGTGGTTTCTTTACGTAAACAGTTTTATGAATATCCGTTGACTCCGAGTTCTGAATTCGGTGATTTTTAGCTTGATTTCACACTACTTTTCGAGCTCTACAATCCTGGTGTTTCAGATTTTTATTTCAGAACTCGTGGCTAGTAGGTCTCGTTTCACCTAGTTAGCCGCGAAATGTGATTTCTTTACGTAAACGGTTTTATGAATATCCGTTGACTCCGAGTTCTGAATTCGGTGATTTTTAGCTTGATTTCACACTACTTTTCGAGCTCTACAATCCTGGCGTTTCGGATTTTTATTTCAGAACTCGTGGCTAGTTGGTCTCGTTTCACCTATTTAGCCGCGAAATGTGGTTTCTTTACGTAAACGGTTTTATGAATATCTGTTGACTCCGAGTTCTGAATTCGGTGATTTTTAGCTTGATTTCACACTACTTTTCGAGCTCTACGATCCTGGCATTTCGGATTTTGATTTCAGAACTCATGGCTAGTTGGTCTCGTTTCACCTAGTTAGCCGCGAAATGTGGTTTCTTTACGTAAACAGTTTTATGAATATCCGTTGACTCCGAGTTCTGAATTCGGTGATTTTTAGCTTGATTTCACACTACTTTTTGAGCTCTACGATCCTGGCGTTTCGGATTTTGATTTCAGAACTCGTGGCTAGTTGGTCTTGTTTAACCTATTTAGCCGCAAAATATGGTTTCTTTATGTAAACGGTTTTATGAATATCCGTTGACTCAGAGTTCTGAATTCGGTGATTTTTAGCTTGATTTCAAACTACTTTTCGAGCTCTACGATCCTGGCATTTCGGATTTTGATTTCAGAACTCGTGGCTAGTTGGTCTTGTTTAACCTATTTAGCCGCAAAATATGGTTTCTTTATGTAAACGGTTTTATGAATATCCGTTGACTCAGAGTTCTGAATTCGGTGATTTTTAGCTTGATTTCACACTACTTTTCGAGCTCTACGATCCTGGCATTTCGGATTTTGATTTCAGAACTCATGGCTAGTTGGTCTCGTTTCACCTAGTTAGCCGCGAAATGTGGTTTCTTTACGTAAACAGTTTTATGAATATCCGTTGACTCCGAGTTCTGAATTCGGTGATTTTTAGCTTGATTTCACACTACTTTTCGAGCTCTACAATCCTGGCATTTCGGATTTTGATTTCAGAACTCATGGCTAGTTGGTCTCGTTTCACCTAGTTAGCCGCGAAATGTGGTTTCTTTACGTAAACAGTTTTATGAATATCCGTTGACTCCGAGTTCTGAATTCGGTGATTTTTAGCTTGATTTCACACTACTTTTCGAGCTCTACAATCCTGGCATTTCGGATTTTGATTTCAGAACTCGTGGCTAGTTAGTCTCGTTTCACCTATTTAGCCGCGGAATGTGGTTTCTTTACGTAAACGGTTTTAGGAATATCCGTTGACTCCGAGTTCTGAATTCGGTGATTTTTAGCTTGATTTCACACTACTTTTCGAGCTCTACGATCCTGGCGTTTCGGATTTTGATTTCAGAACTCGTGGCTAGTTGGTCTTGTTTAACCTATTTAGCCGCAAAATGTGGTTTCTTTACGTAAACGGTTTTATGAATATCCGTTGACTCCGAGTTCTGAATTCGATGATTTTTAGCTTGATTACACACTACTTTTCGACCTCTACGATCCTGGCGTTTCAGATTTTGATTTCAGAACTCGTGGCTAGTTGGTCTCGTTTCACCTAGTTAGCCGCGAAATGTGGTTTCTTTACGTAAACGGTTTTATGAATATCCGTTGACTCCGAGTTCTGAATTCGGTGATTTTTAGCTTGATTTCACACTACTTTTCGAGCTCTACAATCCTGGTGTTTCGGATTTTTATTTCAGAACTCGTGGCTAGTAGGTCTCGTTTCACCTAGTTAGCCGCGAAATGTGGTTTCTTTACGTCAACGGTTTTATGAATATCCGTTGACTCCGAGTTCTGAATTCGGTGATTTTTAGCTTGATTTCACAATACTTTTTGAGCTCTACGATCCTGGCGTTTCGGATTTTGATTTCAGAACTCGTGGCTAGTTGGTCTCGTTTCACCTAGTTAGCCGCGAAATGTGGTTTCTTTACGTAAACAGTTTTATGAATATCCGTTGACTCCGAGTTCTGAATTCGGTGATTTTTAGCTTGATTTCACACTACTTTTCGAGCTCTACAATCCTGGTGTTTCAGATTTTTATTTCAGAACTCGTGGCTAGTAGGTCTCGTTTCACCTAGTTAGCCGCGAAATGTGATTTCTTTACGTAAACGGTTTTATGAATATCCGTTGACTCCGAGTTCTGAATTCGGTGATTTTTAGCTTGATTTCACACTACTTTTCGAGCTCTACAATCCTGGCGTTTCGGATTTTTATTTCAGAACTCGTGGCTAGTTGGTCTCGTTTCACCTATTTAGCCGCGAAATGTGGTTTCTTTACGTAAACGGTTTTATGAATATCTGTTGACTCCGAGTTCTGAATTCGGTGATTTTTAGCTTGATTTCACACTACTTTTCGAGCTCTACGATCCTGGCATTTCGGATTTTGATTTCAGAACTCATGGCTAGTTGGTCTCGTTTCACCTAGTTAGCCGCGAAATGTGGTTTCTTTACGTAAACAGTTTTATGAATATCCGTTGACTCCGAGTTCTGAATTCGGTGATTTTTAGCTTGATTTCACACTACTTTTTGAGCTCTACGATCCTGGCGTTTCGGATTTTGATTTCAGAACTCGTGGCTAGTTGGTCTTGTTTAACCTATTTAGCCGCAAAATATGGTTTCTTTATGTAAACGGTTTTATGAATATCCGTTGACTCAGAGTTCTGAATTCGGTGATTTTTAGCTTGATTTCAAACTACTTTTCGAGCTCTACGATCCTGGCATTTCGGATTTTGATTTCAGAACTCGTGGCTAGTTGGTCTTGTTTAACCTATTTAGCCGCAAAATGTGGTTTCTTTACGTAAACGGTTTTATGAATATCCGTTGACTCCGAGTTCTGAATTCGATGATTTTTAGCTTGATTACACACTACTTTTCGACCTCTACGATCCTGGCGTTTCAGATTTTGATTTCAGAACTCGTGGCTAGTTGGTCTCGTTTCACCTAGTTAGCCGCGAAATGTGGTTTCTTTACGTAAACGGTTTTATGAATATCCGTTGACTCCGAGTTCTGAATTCGGTGATTTTTAGCTTGATTTCACACTACTTTTCGAGCTCTACAATCCTGGTGTTTCGGATTTTTATTTCAGAACTCGTGGCTAGTAGGTCTCGTTTCACCTAGTTAGCCGCGAAATGTGGTTTCTTTACGTCAACGGTTTTATGAATATCCGTTGACTCCGAGTTCTGAATTCGGTGATTTTTAGCTTGATTTCACAATACTTTTTGAGCTCTACGATCCTGGCGTTTCGGATTTTGATTTCAGAACTCGTGGCTAGTTGGTCTCGTTTCACCTAGTTAGCCGCGAAATGTGGTTTCTTTACGTAAACAGTTTTATGAATATCCGTTGACTCCGAGTTCTGAATTCGGTGATTTTTAGCTTGATTTCACACTACTTTTCGAGCTCTACAATCCTGGAGTTTCGGATTTTTATTTCAGAACTCGTGGCTAGTTGGTCTCGTTTCACCTAGTTAGCCGCGAAATGTGGTTTCTTTACGTAAAGGATTTTATGAATATCCGTTGACTCCGAGTTCTGAATTCGGTGATTTTTAGCTTGATTTCACACTACTTTTCGAGCTCTACGATCCTGGCGTTTCGGATTTTGATTTCAGAACTCGTGGCTAGTAGGTCTCGTTTCACCTAGTTAGCCGCGAAATGTGGTTTCTTTACGTAAACGGTTTTATGAATATCCGTTGACTCCGAGTTCTGAATTCGGTGATTTTTAGCTTGATTTCACACTACTTTTCAAGCTCTACGATCCTGGCGTTTCGGATTTTGATTTCAGAACTCGTGGCTAGTTGGTCTCATTTCACCTATTTAGCCGCGAAATGTGGTTTCTTTATGTAAACGGTTTTATGAATATCCGTTGACTCAGAGTTCTGAATTCGGTGATTTTTAGCTTGATTTCACACTACTTTTCGAGCTCTACGATCCTGGCATTTCGGATTTTGATTTCAGAACTCATGGCTAGTTGGTCTCGTTTCACCTAGTTAGCCGCGAAATGTGGTTTCTTTACGTAAACAGTTTTATGAATATCCGTTGACTCCGAGTTCTGAATTCGGTGATTTTTAGCTTGATTTCACACTACTTTTCGAGCTCTACAATCCTGGCATTTCGGATTTTGATTTCAGAACTCATGGCTAGTTGGTCTCGTTTCACCTAGTTAGCCGCGAAATGTGGTTTCTTTACGTAAACAGTTTTATGAATATCCGTTGACTCCGAGTTCTGAATTCGGTGATTTTTAGCTTGATTTCACACTACTTTTCGAGCTCTACAATCCTGGCATTTCGGATTTTGATTTCAGAACTCGTGGCTAGTTAGTCTCGTTTCACCTATTTAGCCGCGGAATGTGGTTTCTTTACGTAAACGGTTTTAGGAATATCCGTTGACTCCGAGTTCTGAATTCGGTGATTTTTAGCTTGATTTCACACTACTTTTCGAGCTCTACGATCCTGGCGTTTCGGATTTTGATTTCAGAACTCGTGGCTAGTTGGTCTTGTTTAACCTATTTAGCCGCAAAATGTGGTTTCTTTATGTAAACGGTTTTATGAATATCCGTTGACTCAGAGTTCTGAATTCGGTGATTTTTAGCTTGATTTCACACTACTTTTCGAGCTCTACGATCCTGGCATTTCGGATTTTCATTTCAGAACTCATGGCTAGTTGGTCTCGTTTCACCTAGTTAGCCGCGAAATGTGGTTTCTTTACGTAAACAGTTTTATGAATATCCGTTGACTCCGAGTTCTGAATTCGGTGATTTTTAGCTTGATTTTACACTACTTTTCGAGCTCTACAATCCTGGAGTTTCGGATTTTTATTTCAGAACTCGTGGCTAGTAGGTCTCCTTTCACCTAATTAGCCGCGAAATGTGGTTTCTTTACGTAAACGATTTTATGAATATCCGTTGACTCCGAGTTCTGAATTCGGTGATTTTTAGCTTGATTTCACACTACTTTTCGAGCTCTACGATCCTGGCATTTCGGATTTTGATTTCAGAACTCGTGGCTAGTTGGTCTCGTTTCACCTAGTTAGCCCCGAAATGTGGTTTCTTTACATAAACGGTTTTATGAATATCCGTTGACTCCGAGTTCTGAATTCGGTGATTTTTAGCTTGATTACACACTACTTTTCGAGCTCTACGATCCTGGAATTTCGGATTTTGATTTCAAAACTCGTGGCTAGTTGGTCTCGTTTCACCTATTTAGCCGCGAAATGTGGTTTCTTTACGTAAATAGTTTTATGAATATCCTTTGACTCCGAGTTCTGAATTCGGTGATTTTTAGCTTGATTTCACACTACTTTTCGAGCTCTACGATCCTGGCGTTTCGGATTTTGATTTCAGAACTCGTGGCTAGTAGGTCTCGTTTCACCTAGTTAGCCGCGAAATGTGGTTTCTTTACGTAAACGGTTTTATGAATATCCGTTGACTCCGAGTTCTGAATTCGGTGATTTTTAGCTTGATTTCACACTACTTTTCGAGCTCTACGATCCTGGCGTTTCGGATTTTGATTTCAGAACTCGTGGCTAGTTGGTCTCGTTTCACCTATTTAGCCGCGAAATGTGGTTTCTTTACGTAAACGGTTTTTTGAATATCTATTGACTCCGAGTTCTGAATTCGGTGATTTTTAGCTTGATTTCACACAACTTTTCGAGCTCTACGATCCTGGCGTTTCGGATAGTGATTTCAGAACTCGTGGCTAGTTGGTCTCGTTTCACCTAGTTAGCCGCGAAATGTGGTTTCTTTACGTAAACGGTTTTATGAATATCCGTTGACTCCGAGTTCTGAATTCGGTGATTTTTAGCTTGATTTCACACTACTTTTCGAGCTCTACAATCCTGGCATTTCGGATTTTGATTTCAGAACTCGTGGCTAGTAGGTCTCGTTTCACCAAGTTAGCCGCGAAATGTGGTTTCTTTACGTAAACGATTTTATGAATATCCGTTGACTCCGAGTTCTGAATTCGGTGATTTTTAGCTTGATTTCACACTACTTTTCGAGCTCTACGATCCTGGCATTTCGGATTTTGATTTCAGAACTCGTGGCTAGTTGGTCTCGTTTCACCTAGTTAGCCCCGAAATGTGGTTTCTTTACATAAACGGTTTTATGAATATCCGTCGACTCCGAGTTCTGAATTCGGTGATTTTTAGCTTGATTACACACTACTTTTCGAGCTCTACGATCCTGGCATTTCGGATTTTGATTTCAAAACTCGTGGCTAGTTGGTCTCGTTTCACCTAGTTAGCCGCGAAATGTTGTTTCTTTACGTAAACAGTTTTATGAATATCCGTTGACTCCGAGTTCTGAATTCGGTGATTTTTAGCTTGATTTCACACTACTTTTCGAGCTCTACAATCCTGGAGTTTCGGATTTTTATTTCAGAACTCGTGGCTAGTTGGTCTCGTTTCACCTAGTTAGCCGCGAAATGTGGTTTCTTTACGTAAAGGATTTTATGAATATCCGTTGACTCCGAGTTCTGAATTCGGTGATTTTTAGCTTGATTTCACACTACTTTTCGAGCTCTACGATCCTGGCGTTTCGGATTTTGATTTCAGAACTCGTGGCTAGTAGGTCTCGTTTCACCTAGTTAGCCGCGAAATGTGGTTTCTTTACGTAAACGGTTTTATGAATATCCGTTGACTCCGAGTTCTGAATTCGGTGATTTTTAGCTTGATTTCACACTACTTTTCAAGCTCTACGATCCTGGCGTTTCGGATTTTGATTTCAGAACTCGTGGCTAGTTGGTCTCATTTCACCTATTTAGCCGCGAAATGTGGTTTCTTTACGTAAACGGTTTTTTGAATATCTATTGACTCCGATTTCTGAATTCGGTGATTTTTAGCTTGATTTCACACAACTTTTCGAGCTCTACGATCCTGGCATTTCGGATAGTGATTTCAGAACTCGTGGCTAGTTGGTCTCGTTTCAACTAGTTAGCCGCGAAATGTGGTTTCTTTACGTAAACGGTTTTATGAATATCCGTTGACTCCGAGTTCTGAATTCGGTGATTTTTAGCTTGATTTCACACTACTTTTTGAGCTCTACAATCCTGGCATTTCGGATTTTGATTTCAGAACTCGTGGCTAGTAGGTCTCGTTTCACCAAGTTAGCCGCGAAATGTGGTTTCTTTACGTAAACGATTTTATGAATATCCGTTGACTCCGAGTTCTGAATTCGGTGATTTTTAGCTTGATTTCACACTACTTTTCGAGCTCTACGATCCTGGCATTTCGGATTTTGATTTCAGAACTCGTGGCTAGTTGGTCTCGTTTCACCTAGTTAGCCCCGAAATGTGGTTTCTTTACGTAAACGGTTTTATGAATATCCGTCGACTCCGAGTTCTGAATTCGGTGATTTTTAGCTTGATTACACACTACTTTTCGAGCTCTACGATCCTGGAATTTCGGATTTTGATTTCAGAACTCGTGGCTAGTTGGTCTTGTTTAACCTATTTAGCCGCAAAATATGGTTTCTTTATGTAAACGGTTTTATGAATATCCGTTGACTCAGAGTTCTGAATTCGGTGATTTTTAGCTTGATTTCACACTACTTTTCGAGCTCTACGATCCTGGCATTTCGGATTTTGATTTCAGAACTCATGGCTAGTTGGTCTCGTTTCACCTAGTTAGCCGCGAAATGTGGTTTCTTTACGTAAACAGTTTTATGAATATCCGTTGACTCCGAGTTCTGAATTCGGTGATTTTTAGCTTGATTTCACACTACTTTTCGAGCTCTACAATCCTGGCATTTCGGATTTTGATTTCAGAACTCATGGCTAGTTGGTCTCGTTTCACCTAGTTAGCCGCGAAATGTGGTTTCTTTACGTAAACAGTTTTATGAATATCCGTTGACTCCGAGTTCTGAATTCGGTGATTTTTAGCTTGATTTCACACTACTTTTCGAGCTCTACAATCCTGGCATTTCGGATTTTGATTTCAGAACTCGTGGCTAGTTAGTCTCGTTTCACCTATTTAGCCGCGGAATGTGGTTTCTTTACGTAAACGGTTTTAGGAATATCCGTTGACTCCGAGTTCTGAATTCGGTGATTTTTAGCTTGATTTCACACTACTTTTCGAGCTCTACGATCCTGGCGTTTCGGATTTTGATTTCAGAACTCGTGGCTAGTTGGTCTTGTTTAACCTATTTAGCCGCAAAATGTGGTTTCTTTATGTAAACGGTTTTATGAATATCCGTTGACTCAGAGTTCTGAATTCGGTGATTTTTAGCTTGATTTCACACTACTTTTCGAGCTCTACGATCCTGGCATTTCGGATTTTCATTTCAGAACTCATGGCTAGTTGGTCTCGTTTCACCTAGTTAGCCGCGAAATGTGGTTTCTTTACGTAAACAGTTTTATGAATATCCGTTGACTCCGAGTTCTGAATTCGGTGATTTTTAGCTTGATTTCACACTACTTTTCGAGCTCTACAATCCTGGAGTTTCGGATTTTTATTTCAGAACTCGTGGCTAGTAGGTCTCGTTTCACCTAGTTAGCCGCGAAATGTTGTTTCTTTACGTAAACAGTTTTATGAATATCCGTTGACTCCGAGTTCTGAATTCGGTGATTTTTAGCTTGATTTCACACTACTTTTCGAGCTCTACAATCCTGGAGTTTCGGATTTTTATTTCAGAACTCGTGGCTAGTTGGTCTCGTTTCACCTAGTTAGCCGCGAAATGTGGTTTCTTTACGTAAAGGATTTTATGAATATCCGTTGACTCAGAGTTCTGAATTCGGTGATTTTTAGCTTGATTTCACACTACTTTTCGAGCTCTACAATCCTGGAGTTTCGGATTTTTATTTCAGAACTCGTGGCTAGTAGGTCTCGTTTCACCTAATTAGCCGCGAAATGTGGTTTCTTTACGTAAACGATTTTATGAATATCCGTTGACTCCGAGTTCTGAATTCGGTGATTTTTAGCTTGATTTCACACTACTTTTCGAGCTCTACGATCCTGGCATTTCGGATTTTGATTTCAGAACTCGTGGCTAGTTGGTCTCGTTTCACCTAGTTAGCCCCGAAATGTGGTTTCTTTACATAAACGGTTTTATGAATATCCGTTGACTCCGAGTTCTGAATTCGGTGATTTTTAGCTTGATTACACACTACTTTTCGAGCTCTACGATCCTGGAATTTCGGATTTTGATTTCAAAACTCGTGGCTAGTTGGTCTCGTTTCACCTATTTAGCCGCGAAATGTGGTTTCTTTACGTAAATAGTTTTATGAATATCCTTTGACTCCGAGTTCTGAATTCGGTGATTTTTAGCTTGATTTCACACTACTTTTCGAGCTCTACGATCCTGGCGTTTCGGATTTTGATTTCAGAACTCGTGGCTAGTAGGTCTCGTTTCACCTAGTTAGCCGCGAAATGTGGTTTCTTTACGTAAACGGTTTTATGAATATCCGTTGACTCCGAGTTCTGAATTCGGTGATTTTTAGCTTGATTTCACACTACTTTTTGAGCTCTACGATCCTGGGGTTTCGGATTTTGATTTCAGAACTCGTGGCTAGTTGGTCTCGTTTCACCTATTTAGCCGCGAAATGTGGTTTCTTTACGTAAACGGTTTTTTGAATATCTATTGACTCCGAGTTCTGAATTCGGTGATTTTTAGCTTGATTTCACACAACTTTTCGAGCTCTACGATCCTGGCGTTTCGGATAGTGATTTCAGAACTCGTGGCTAGTTGGTCTCGTTTCACCTAGTTAGCCGCGAAATGTGGTTTCTTTACGTAAACGGTTTTATGAATATCCGTTGACTCCGAGTTCTGAATTCGGTGATTTTTAGCTTGATTTCACACTACTTTTCGAGCTCTACAATCCTGGCATTTCGGATTTTGATTTCAGAACTCGTGGCTAGTAGGTCTCGTTTCACCAAGTTAGCCGCGAAATGTGGTTTCTTTACGTAAACGATTTTATGAATATCCGTTGACTCCGAGTTCTGAATTCGGTGATTTTTAGCTTGATTTCACACTACTTTTCGAGCTCTACGATCCTGGCATTTCGGATTTTGATTTCAGAACTCGTGGCTAGTTGGTCTCGTTTCACCTAGTTAGCCCCGAAATGTGGTTTCTTTACGTAAACGGTTTTATGAATATCCGTCGACTCCGAGTTCTGAATTCGGTGATTTTTAGCTTGATTACACACTACTTTTCGAGCTCTACGATCCTGGCATTTCGGATTTTGATTTCAAAACTCGTGGCTAGTTGGTCTCGTTTCACCTAGTTAGCCGCGAAATGTTGTTTCTTTACGTAAACAGTTTTATGAATATCCGTTGACTCCGAGTTCTGAATTCGGTGATTTTTAGCTTGATTTCACACTACTTTTCGAGCTCTACAATCCTGGAGTTTCGGATTTTTATTTCAGAACTCGTGGCTAGTTGGTCTCGTTTCACCTAGTTAGCCGCGAAATGTGGTTTCTTTACGTAAAGGATTTTATGAATATCCGTTGACTCCGAGTTCTGAATTCGGTGATTTTTAGCTTGATTTCACACTACTTTTCGAGCTCTACGATCCTGGCGTTTCGGATTTTGATTTCAGAACTCGTGGCTAGTAGGTCTCGTTTCACCTAGTTAGCCGCGAAATGTGGTTTCTTTACGTAAACGGTTTTATGAATATCCGTTGACTCCGAGTTCTGAATTCGGTGATTTTTAGCTTGATTTCACACTACTTTTCGAGCTCTACGATCCTGGAATTTCGGATTTTGATTTCAAAACTCGTGGCTAGTTGGTCTCGTTTCACCTATTTAGCCGCGAAATGTGGTTTCTTTACGTAAATAGTTTTATGAATATCCTTTGACTCCGAGTTCTGAATTCGGTGATTTTTAGCTTGATTTCACACTACTTTTCGAGCTCTACGATCCTGGCGTTTCGGATTTTGATTTCAGAACTCGTGGCTAGTAGGTCTCGTTTCACCTAGTTAGCCGCGAAATGTGGTTTCTTTACGTAAACGGTTTTATGAATATCCGTTGACTCCGAGTTCTGAATTCGGTGATTTTTAGCTTGATTTCACACTACTTTTCGAGCTCTACGATCCTGGCATTTCGGATTTTCATTTCAGAACTCATGGCTAGTTGGTCTCGTTTCACCTAGTTAGCCGCGAAATGTGGTTTCTTTACGTAAACAGTTTTATGAATATCCGTTGACTCCGAGTTCTGAATTCGGTGATTTTTAGCTTGATTTCACACTACTTTTCGAGCTCTACAATCCTGGAGTTTCGGATTTTTATTTCAGAACTCGTGGCTAGTAGGTCTCGTTTCACCTAATTAGCCGCGAAATGTGGTTTCTTTACGTAAACGATTTTATGAATATCCGTTGACTCCGAGTTCTGAATTCGGTGATTTTTAGCTTGATTTCACACTACTTTTCGAGCTCTACGATCCTGGCATTTCGGATTTTGATTTCAGAACTCGTGGCTAGTTGGTCTCGTTTCACCTAGTTAGCCCCGAAATGTGGTTTCTTTACATAAACGGTTTTATGAATATCCGTTGACTCCGAGTTCTGAATTCGGTGATTTTTAGCTTGATTACACACTACTTTTCGAGCTCTACGATCCTGGAATTTCGGATTTTGATTTCAAAACTCGTGGCTAGTTGGTCTCGTTTCACCTATTTAGCCGCGAAATGTGGTTTCTTTACGTAAATAGTTTTATGAATATCCTTTGACTCCGAGTTCTGAATTCGGTGATTTTTTGCTTGATTTCACACTACTTTTCGAGCTCTACGATCCTGGCGTTTCGGATTTTGATTTCAGAACTCGTGGCTAGTAGGTCTCGTTTCACCTAGTTAGCCGCGAAATGTGGTTTCTTTACGTAAACGGTTTTATGAATATCCGTTGACTCCGAGTTCTGAATTCGGTGATTTTTAGCTTGATTTCACACTACTTTTCGAGCTCTACGATCCTGGCATTTCGGATTTTGATTTCAGAACCCGTGGCTAGTTGGTCTCGTTTCACCTATTTAGCCGCGAAATGTGGTTTCTTTACGTAAACGGTTTTTTGAATATCTATTGACTCCGAGTTCTGAATTCGGTGATTTTTAGCTTGATTTCACACAACTTTTCGAGCTCTACGATCCTGGCGTTTCGGATAGTGATTTCAGAACTCGTGGCTAGTTGGTCTCGTTTCACCTAGTTAGCCGCGAAATGTGGTTTCTTTACGTAAACGGTTTTATGAATATCCGTTGACTCCGAGTTCTGAATTCGGTGATTTTTAGCTTGATTTCACACTACTTTTCGAGCTCTACAATCCTGGCATTTCGGATTTTGATTTCAGAACTCGTGGCTAGTAGGTCTCGTTTCACCAAGTTAGCCGCGAAATGTGGTTTCTTTACGTAAACGATTTTATGAATATCCGTTGACTCCGAGTTCTGAATTCGGTGATTTTTAGCTTGATTTCACACTACTTTTCGAGCTCTACGATCCTGGCATTTCGGATTTTGATTTCAGAACTCGTGGCTAGTTGGTCTCGTTTCACCTAGTTAGCCCCGAAATGTGGTTTCTTTACGTAAACGGTTTTATGAATATCCGTCGACTCCGAGTTCTGAATTCGGTGATTTTTAGCTTGAGTACACTCTACTTTTCGAGCTCTACGATCCTGGCATTTCGGATTTTGATTTCAAAACTCGTGGCTAGTTGGTCTCGTTTCACCTAGTTAGCCGCGAAATGTTGTTTCTTTACGTAAACAGTTTTATGAATATCCGTTGACTCCGAGTTCTGAATTCGGTGATTTTTAGCTTGATTTCACACTACTTTTCGAGCTCTACAATCCTGGAGTTTCGGATTTTTATTTCAGAACTCGTGGCTAGTTGGTCTCGTTTCACCTAGTTAGCCGCGAAATGTGGTTTCTTTACGTAAAGGATTTTATGAATATCCGTTGACTCCGAGTTCTGAATTCGGTGATTTTTAGCTTGATTTCA
The DNA here is from genome assembly GCA_963580455.1 of Euonymus europaeus. NCBI lineage: Eukaryota > Viridiplantae > Streptophyta > Magnoliopsida > Celastrales > Celastraceae > Euonymus > Euonymus europaeus. The sequence continues at coordinate 1,388,371 of OY756972.1, forward strand.
CACTACTTTTCGAGCTCTACGATCCTGGCGTTTCGGATTTTGATTTCAGAACTCGTGGCTAGTAGGTCTCGTTTCACCTAGTTAGCCGCGAAATGTGGTTTCTTTACGTAAACGGTTTTATGAATATCCGTTGACTCCGAGTTCTGAATTCGGTGATTTTTAGCTTGATTTCACACTACTTTTCGAGCTCTACGATCCTGGCGTTTCGGATTTTGATTTCAGAACTCGTGGCTAGTTGGTCTCATTTCACCTATTTAGCCGCGAAATGTGGTTTCTTTACGTAAACGGTTTTTTGAATATCTATTGACTCCGAGTTCTGAATTCGGTGATTTTTAGCTTGATTTCACACAACTTTTCGAGCTCTACGATCCTGGCGTTTCGGATAGTGATTTCAGAACTCGTGGCTAGTTGGTCTCGTTTCAACTAGTTAGCCGCGAAATGTGGTTTCTTTACGTAAACGGTTTTATGAATATCCGTTGACTCCGAGTTCTGAATTCGGTGATTTTTAGCTTGATTTCACACTACTTTTCGAGCTCTACAATCCTGGCATTTCGGATTTTGATTTCAGAACTCGTGGCTAGTAGGTCTCGTTTCACCAAGTTAGCCGCGAAATGTGGTTTCTTTACGTAAACGATTTTATGAATATCCGTTGACTCCGAGTTCTGAATTCGGTGATTTTTAGCTTGATTTCACACTAATTTTCGAGCTCTACGATCCTGGCATTTCGGATTTTGATTTCAGAACTCGTGGCTAGTTGGTCTCGTTTCACCTAGTTAGCCCCGAAATGTGGTTTCTTTACGTAAACGGTTTTATGAATATCCGTCGACTCCGAGTTCTGAATTCGGTGATTTTTAGCTTGATTACACACTACTTTTCGAGCTCTACGATCCTGGAATTTCGGATTTTGATTTCAAAACTCGTGGCTAGTTGGTCTCGTTTCACCTATTGAGCCGCGAAATGTGGTTTTTTTACGTAAACAGTTTTATGTATATCCTTTGACTCCGAGTTCTGAATTCGGTGATTTTTAGCTTGATTTCACACTACTTTTCGAGCTCTACGATAATGGCGTTTCGGATTTTGATTTCAGAACTCGTGGCTAGTAGGTCTCGTTTCACCTAGTTAGCCGCGAAATGTGGTTTCTTTACGTAAACGGTTTTATGAATATCCGTTGACTCCGAGTTCTGAATTCGGTGATTTTTAGCTTGATTTCACACTACTTTTCGAGCTCTACGATCCTGGCGTTTCGGATTTTGATTTCAGAACTCGTGGCTAGTTGGTCTCGTTTCACCTATTTAGCCACGAAATGTGGTTTCTTTACGTAAACGGTTTTTTGAATATCTAATGACTCCGAGATCTGAATTCGGTGATTTTTAGCTTGATTTCACACTACTTTTCGAGCTCTACGATCCTGGCATTTCGGATATTGATTTCAGAACTCGTGGCTAGTTGGTCTCGTTTCACCTAGTTAGCCGCGAAATGTGGTTTCTTTACGTAAACGGTTTTATGAATATCCGTTGACTCCGAGTTCTGAATTCGGTGATTTTTAGCTTGATTTCACACTACTTTTCGAGCTCTACAATCCTGGCATTTCGGATTTTGATTTCAGAACTCGTGGCTAGTTGGTCTCGTTTCACCTAGTTAGCCGCGAAATGTGGTTTCTTTACGTAAACAGTTTTATGAATATCCTTTGACTCCGAGTTCTAAATTCGGTGATTTTTAGCTTGATTTCACACTACTTTTCGAGCTCTACAATCCTGGCATTTCGGATTTTGATTTCAGAACTCGTGGCTAGTTGGTCTCGTTTCACCTATTTAGCCGCGGAATGTGGTTTCTTTACGTAAACGGTTTCGGGGCTAACTAGGTGAAACGAGACCAACTAGCCACGAGTTCTTAAATCAAAATCCGAAACGCCAGGATCGTAGAGCTCAAAAAGTATTGTGAAATGAAGCTAAAAATCACCGAATTCAGAACTCGGAGTCAACGGATATTCATAAAACCGTTGACGTAAAGAAACCACATTTCGCGGCTAACTAGGTGAAACGAGACCTACTAGCCACGAGTTCTGAAATAAAAATCCGAAATGCCAGGATTGTAGAGCTCGAAAAGTAGTGTGAAATCAAGCTAAAAATCACCGAATTCAGGACTCGGAGTCAAAGGATATTCATAAAACTATTTACGTAAAGAAACCACATTTCGCGGCTAAATAGGTGAAACGAGACCAACTAGCCACGAGTTTTGAAATCAAAATCCGAAATTCCAGGATTGTAGAGCTCGAAAAGTAGTGTGTAATCAAGCTAAAAATCACCGAATTCAGAACTCGGAGTCAACGGATATTCATAAAATCGTTTACGTAAAGAAACCACATTTCGCGGCTAACTTGGTGAAACAAGACCTACTAGCCACGAGTTCTGAAATCAAAATCCGAAATGCCAGGATCGTAGAGCTCGAAAAGTAGTGTGAAATCAAGCTAAAAATCACCGAATTCAGAACTCGGAGTCAACGGATATTCATAAAATCGTTTACGTAAAGAAACCACATTTCGCGGCTAACTTGGTGAAACGAGACCTACTAGCCACGTGTTCTGAAATCAAAATCCGAAATGCCAGGATTGTAGAGCTCGAAAAGTAGTGTGAAATCAAGCTAAAAATCACCGAATTCAGAACTCGGAGTCAACGGATATTCATAAAACCGTTTACGTAAAGAAACCACATTTCGCGGCTAACTAGGTGAAACGAGACCAACTAGCCACGAGTTCTGAAATCACTATCCGAAACCCCAGGATCGTAGAGCTCGAAAAGTAGTGTGAAATCAAGCTAAAAATCACCGAATTCAGAACTCGGAGTCAATAGATATTCAAAAAACCGTTTACGTAAAGAAACCACATTTCGCGGCTAAATAGGTGAAACGAGACCAACTAGCCACGAGTTCTGAAATCAAAATCCGAAACGCCAGGATCGTAGAGCTCGAAAAGTAGTGTGAAATCAAGCTAAAAATCACCGAATTCAGAACTCGGAGTCAACGGATATTCATAAAACTGTTTACGTAAAGAAACCACATTTCGCGGCTAACTAGGTGAAACGAGACCTACTAGTCACGAGTTCTGAAATAAAAATCCGAAACACCAGGATTGTAGAGCTCGAAAAGTAGTGTGAAATCAAGCTAAAAATCACCGAATTCAGAACTCGGAGTCAACGGATATTCATAAAACTGTTTACGTAAAGAAACCACATTTCGCGGCTAACTAGGTGAAACGAGACCAACTAGCCACGAGTTCTGAAATCAAAATCCGAAATGCCAGGATCGTAGAGCTCGAAAAGTAGTGTGAAATCAAGCTAAAAATCACCGAATTCAGAACTCTGTGTCAACGGATATTCATAAAACCGTTTACATAAAGAAACCACATTTCGCGGCTAAATAGGTTAAACGAGACCAACTAGCCACGAGTTCTGAAATCAAAATACGAAACGCCAGGATCGTAGAGCTCGAAAATTAGTGTGAAATCAAGCTAAAAATCACCGAATTCAGAACTCGGAGTCAACGGATATTCATAAAATCGTTTACGTAAAGAAACCACATTTCGCGGCTAACTAGGTGAAACGAGACCTACTAGCCACGAGTTCTGAAATAAAAATCCGAAACTCCAGGATTGTAGAGCTCGAAAAGTAGTGTGAAATCAAGCTAAAAATCACCGAATTCAGAACTCGGAGTCAACGGATATTCATAAAACTGTTTACGTAAAGAAACAACATTTCGCGCCTAACTAGGTGAAACGAGACCAACTAGCCATGAGTTCTGAAATCAAAATCCGAAATGCCAGGATCGTAGAGCTCGAAAAGTAGTGTGAAATCAAGCTAAAAATCACCGAATTCAGAACTCTGTGTCAACGGATATTCATAAAACCGTTTACATAAAGAAACCACATTTCGCGGCTAAATAGGTTAAACGAGACCAACTAGCCACGAGTTCTGAAATCAAAATACGAAACGCCAGGATCGTAGAGCTCGAAAAGTAGTGTGAAATCAAGCTTAAACTCGTGGCTAGTTGGTCTCGTTTCACCTAGTTAGCCGCGAAATGTGGTTTCTTTACGTGAACAGTTTTATGAATATCCGTTGACTCCGAGTTCTGAATTCGGTGATTTTTAGCTTGATTTCACACTACTTTTCGAGCTCTACAATCCTGGTGTTTCGGATTTTTATTTCAGAACTCGTGGCTAGTAGGTCTCGTTTCACCAAGTTAGCCGCGAAATGTGGTTTCTTTACGTCAACGATTTTATGAATATCCGTTGACTCCGAGTTCTGAATTCGGTGATTTTTAGCTTGATTTCACACTACTTTTCGAGCTCTACAATCCTGGCATTTCGGATTTTGATTTCAGAACTCGTGGCTAGTAGGTCTCGTTTCACCAAGTTAGCCGCGAAATGTGGTTTCTTTACGTAAACGATTTTATGAATATCCGTCGACTCCGAGTTCTGAATTCGGTGATTTTTAGCTTGATTACACACTACTTTTCGAGCTCTACGATCCTGGAATTTCGGATTTTGATTTCAAAACTCGTGGCAAGTTGGTATCGTCTCACCTATTTATCCGCGAAATGTGGTTTCTTTTCGTAAACAGTTTTAGGAATATTCTTTACCTCCGAGTTCTGAATTCGGTGATTTTTAGCTTTATTTCACACTACTTTTCGAGCTCTACGATCCTGGAATTTCGGATTTTGATTTCAAAACCCGTGGCTAGTTGGTATCGTCTCACCTATTTAGCCGCGAAATGTGGTTTCTTTTCGTAAACAGTTTTATGAATATTCTTTACCTCCGAGTTCTGAATTCGGTGATTTTTAGCTTGATTTCACACTACTTTTCGAGCTCTACGATCCTGGTGTTTCGGATTTTGATTTCAGAACTCGTGGCTAGTAGGTCTCGTTTCACCTAGTTAGCCGCGAAATGTGGTTTCTTTACGTAAACGGTTTTATGAATATCCGTTGACTCCGAGTTCTGAATTCGGTGATTTTTAGCTTGATTTCACACTACTTTTCGAGCTCTACGATCCTGGAATTTCGGATTTTGATTTCAAAATTCGTGGCTAGTTGGTATCGTTTCACCTATTTAGCCGCGAAATGTGGTTTCTTTACGTAAACGGTTTTATGAATATCCGTTGACTCCGAGTTCTGAATTCGGTGATTTTTAGCTTGATTACACACTACTTTTCGAGCTCTACGATCCTGGCATTTCGGATATTGATTTCAGAACTCGTGGCTAGTTGGTCTCGTTTCACCTAGTTAGCCGCGAAATGTGGTTTCTTTACGTAAACGGTTTTATGAATATCCGTTGACTCCGAGTTCTGAATTCGGTGATTTTTAGCTTGATTTCACACTACTTTTCGAGCTCTACAATCCTGGCATTTCGGATTTTGATTTCAGAACTCGTGGCTAGTTGGTCTCGTTTCACCTAGTTAGCCGCGAAATGTGGTTTCTTTACGTAAACAGTTTTATGAATATCCTTTGACTCCGAGTTCTAAATTCGGTGATTTTTAGCTTGATTTCACACTACTTTTCGAGCTCTACAATCCTGGCATTTCGGATTTTGATTTCAGAACTCGTGGCTAGTTGGTCTCGTTTCACCTATTTAGCCGCGAAATGTGGTTTCTTTACGTAAACGGTTTTAGGAATATCCGTTGACTCCGAGTTCTGAATTCGGTGATTTTTAGCTTGATTTCACACTACTTTTCGAGCTCTACGATCCTGGCGTTTCGTATTTTGATTTCAGAACTCGTGGCTAGTTGGTCTCGTTTAACCTATTTAGCCGCGAAATGTGGTTTCTTTATGTAAACGGTTTTATGAATATCCGTTGACACAGAGTTCTGAATTCGGTGATTTTTAGCTTGATTTCACACTACTTTTTGAGCTCTACGATCCTGGCATTTCGGATTTTGATTTCAGAACTCGTGGCTAGTTGGTCTCGTTTCACCTAGTTAGCCGCGAAATGTGGTTTCTTTACGTAAACAGTTTTATGAATATCCGTTGACTCCGAGTTCTGAATTCGGTGATTTTTGGCTTGATTTCACACTAATTTTCGAGCTCTACAATCCTGGTGTTTCGGATTTTTATTTCAGAACTCGTGACTAGTAGGTCTCGTTTCACCTAGTTAGCCGCGAAATGTGGTTTCTTTACGTAAACGGTTTTATGAATATCCGTTGACTCCGAGTTCTGAATTCGGTGATTTTTAGCTTGATTTCACACTACTTTTCGAGCTCTACGATCCTGGCGTTTCGGATTTTGATTTCAGAACTCGTGGCTAGTTGGTCTCGTTTCACCTATTTAGCCGCGAAATGTGGTTTCTTTACGTAAACGGTTTTTTGAATATCTAATGACTCCGAGTTCTGAATTCGGTGATTTTTAGCTTGATTTCACACTACTTTTCGAGCTCTACGATCCTGGCATTTCGGATATTGATTTCAGAACTCGTGGCTAGTTGGTCTCGTTTCACCTAGTTAGCCGCGAAATGTGGTTTCTTTACGTAAACGGTTTTATGAATATCCGTTGACTCCGAGTTCTGAATTCGGTGATTTTTAGCTTGATTTCACACTACTTTTCGAGCTCTACAATCTTGGCATTTCGGATTTTGATTTCAGAACTCGTGGCTAGTTGGTCTCGTTTCACCTAGTTAGCCGCGAAATGTGGTTTCTTTACGTAAACAGTTTTATGAATATCCTTTGACTCCGAGTTCTAAATTCGGTGATTTTTAGCTTGATTTCACACTACTTTTCGAGCTCTACAATCCTGGCATTTCGGATTTTGATTTCAGAACTCGTGGCTAGTTGGTCTCGTTTCACCTATTTAGCCGCGAAATTTGGTTTCTTTACGTAAACGATTTTAGGAATATCCGTTGACTCCGAGTTCTGAATTCGGTTATTTTTAGCTTGATTTCACACTACTTTTCGAGCTCTACGATCCTGGAGTTTCGTATTTTGATTTCAGAACTCGTGGCTAGTTGGTCTCGTTTAACCTATTAAGCCGCGAAATGTGGTTTCTTTATGTAAACGGTTTTATGAATATCCGTTGACTCAGAGTTCTGAATTCGGTGATTTTTAGCTTGATTTCACACTACTTTTCGAGCTCTACGATCCTGGCATTTCGGATTTTGATTTCAGAACTCGTGGCTAGTTGGTCTCGTTTCACCTAGTTAGCCGCGAAATGTGGTTTCTTTACGTGAACAGTTTTATGAATATCCGTTGACTCCGAGTTCTGAATTCGGTGATTTTTAGCTTGATTTCACACTACTTTTCGAGCTCTACAATCCTGGTGTTTCGGATTTTTATTTCAGAACTCGTGGCTAGTAGGTCTCGTTTCACCTAGTTAGCCGCGAAATGTGGTTTCTTTACGTCAACGATTTTATGAATATCCGTTGACTCCGAGTTCTGAATTCGGTGATTTTTAGCTTGATTTCACACTACTTTTCGAGCTCTACAATCCTGGCATTTCGGATTTTGATTTCAGAACTCGTGGCTAGTTGGTCTCGTTTCACCTATTTAGCCGCGAAATTTGGTTTCTTTACGTAAACGATTTTAGGAATATCCGTTGACTCCGAGTTCTGAATTCGGTGATTTTTAGCTTGATTTCACACTACTTTTCGAGCTCTACAATCCTGGCATTTCGGATTTTGATTTCAGAACTCGTGGCTAGTTGGTCTCGTTTCACCTAGTTAGCCGCGAAATGTGGTTTCTTTACGTAAACAGTTTTATGAATATCCTTTGACTCCGAGTTCTAAATTCGGTGATTTTTAGCTTGATTTCACACTACTTTTCGAGCTCTACAATCCTGGCATTTCGGATTTTGATTTCAGAACTCGTGGCTAGTTGGTCTCGTTTCACCTATTTAGCCGCGAAATTTGGTTTCTTTACGTAAACGATTTTAGGAATATCCGTTGACTTCGAGTTCTGAATTCGGTGATTTTTAGCTTGATTTCACACTACTTTTCGAGCTCTACGATCCTGGAGTTTCGTATTTTGATTTCAGAACTCGTGGCTAGTTGGTCTCGTTTAACCTATTAAGCCGCGAAATGTGGTTTCTTTATGTAAACGGTTTTATGAATATCCGTTGACTCAGAGTTCTGAATTCGGTGATTTTTAGCTTGATTTCACACTACTTTTCGAGCTCTACGATCCTGGCATTTCGGATTTTGATTTCAGAACTCGTGGCTAGTTGGTCTCGTTTCACCAAGTTAGCCGCGAAATGTGGTTTCTTTACGTGAACAGTTTTATGAATATCCGTTGACTCCGAGTTCTGAATTCGGTGATTTTTAGCTTGATTTCACACTACTTTTCGAGCTCTACAATCCTGGTGTTTCGGATTTTTATTTCAGAACTCGTGGCTAGTAGGTCTCGTTTCACCTAGTTAGCCGCGAAATGTGGTTTCTTTACGTCAACGATTTTATGAATATCCGTTGACTCCGAGTTCTGAATTCGGTGATTTTTCGCTTGATTTCACACTACATTTCGAGCTCTACAATCCTGGCATTTCGGATTTTGATTTCAGAACTCGTGGCTAGTTGGTCTCGTTTCACCTATTTTGCCGCGAAATTTGGTTTCTTTACGTAAACGATTTTAGGAATATCCGTTGACTCCGAGTTCTGAATTCGGTGATTTTTAGCTTGATTTCACACTACTTTTCGAGCTCTACGATCCTGGAGTTTCGTATTTTGATTTCAGAACTCGTGGCTAGTTGGTCTCGTTTAACCTATTAAGCCGCGAAATGTGGTTTCTTTATGTAAACGGTTTTATGAATATCCGTTGACTCAGAGTTCTGAATTCGGTGATTTTTAGCATGATTTCACACTACTTTTCGAGCTCTACGATCCTGGCATTTCGGATTTTGATTTCAGAACTCGTGGCTAGTTGGTCTCGTTTCACCTAGTTAGCCGCGAAATGTGGTTTCTTTACGTGAACAGTTTTATGAATATCCGTTGACTCCGAGTTCTGAATTCGGTGATTTTTAGCTTGATTTCACACTACTTTTCGAGCTCTACAATCCTGGTGTTTCGGATTTTTATTTCAGAACTCGTGGCTAGTAGGTCTCGTTTCACCTAGTTAGCCGCGAAATGTGGTTTCTTTACGTCAACGATTTTATGAATATCCGTTGACTCCGAGTTCTGAATTCGGTGATTTTTAGCTTGATTTCACACTACTTTTCGAGCTCTACAATCCTGGCATTTCGGATTTTGATTTCAGAACTCGTGGCTAGTAGGTCTCGTTTCACCAAGTTAGCCGCGAAATGTGGTTTCTTTACGTAAACGATTTTATGAATATCCGTTGACTCCGAGTTCTGAATTCGGTGATTTTTAGCTTGATTTCACACTATTTTTCGAGCTCTACGATCCTGGCATTTCGGATTTTGATTTCAGAACTCGTGGCTAGTTGGTCTCGTTTCACCTAGTTAGCCCCGAAATGTGGTTTCTTTACGTAAACGGTTTTATGAATATCCGTCGACTCCGAGTTCTGAATTCGGTGATTTTTAGCTTGATTACACACTACTTTTCGAGCTCTACGATCCTGACATTTCGGATTTTGATTTCAGAACTCGTGGCTAGTTGGTCTCGTTTCACCTAGTTAGCCGCGAAATGTGGTTTCTTTACGTGAACAGTTTTATGAATATCCGTTGACTCCGAGTTCTGAATTCGGTGATTTTTAGCTTGATTTCACACTACTTTTCGAGCTCTACAATCCTGGTGTTTCGGATTTTTATTTCAGAACTCGTGGCTAGTAGGTCTCGTTTCACCTAGTTAGCCGCGAAATGTGGTTTCTTTACGTCAACGATTTTATGAATATCCGTTGACTCCGAGTTCTGAATTCGGTGATTTTTAGCTTGATTTCACACTACTTTTCGAGCTCTACAATCCTGGCATTTCGGATTTTGATTTCAGAACTCGTGGCTAGTAGGTCTCGTTTCACCAAGTTAGCCGCGAAATGTGGTTTCTTTACGTAAACGATTTTATGAATATCCGTTGACTCCGAGTTCTGAATTCGGTGATTTTTAGCTTGATTTCACACTACTTTTCGAGCTCTACGATCCTGGCATTTCGGATTTTGATTTCAGAACTCGTGGCTAGTTGGTCTCGTTTCACCTAGTTAGCCCCGAAATGTGGTTTCTTTACGTAAACGGTTTTATGAATATCCGTCGACTCCGAGTTCTGAATTCGGTGATTTTTAGCTTGATTACACACTACTTTTCGAGCTCTACGATCCTGGAATTTCGGATTTTGATTTCAAAACTCGTGGCTAGTTGGTCTCGTTTCACCTATTGAGCCGCGAAATGTGGTTTCTTTACGTAAACAGTTTTATGAATATCCTTTGACTCCGAGTTCTGAATTCGGTGATTTTTAGCTTGATTTCACACTACTTTTCGAGCTCTACGATAATGGCGTTTCGGATTTTGATTTCAGAACTCGTGGCTAGTAGGTCTCGTTTCACCTAGTTAGCCGCGAAATGTGGTTTCTTTACGTAAACGGTTTTATGAATATCCGTTGACTCCGAGTTCTGAATTCGGTGATTTTTAGCTTGATTTCACACTACTTTTCGAGCTCTACGATCCTGGCGTTTCGGATTTTGATTTCAGAACTCGTGGCTAGTTGGTCTCGTTTCACCTATTTAGCCACGAAATGTGGTTTCTTTACGTAAACGGTTTTTTGAATATCTAATGACTCCGAGTTCTGAATTCGGTGATTTTTAGCTTGATTTCACACTACTTTTCGAGCTCTACGATCCTGGCATTTCGGATATTGATTTCAGAACTCGTGGCTAGTTGGTCTCGTTTCACCTAGTTAGCCGCGAAATGTGGTTTCTTTACGTAAACGGTTTTATGAATATCCGTTGACTCCGAGTTCTGAATTCGGTGATTTTTAGCTTGATTTCACACTACTTTTCGAGCTCTACGATCCTGGCGTTTCGGATTTTGATTTCAGAACTCGTGTCTAGTTGGTCTCGTTTCACCTAGTTAGCCCCGAAATGTGGTTTCTTTACGTAAACGGTTTTATGAATATCCGTTGACTCCGAGTTCTGAATTCGGTGATTTTTAGCTTGATTACACACTACTTTTCGAGCTCTACGATCCTGGAATTTCGGATTTTGATTTCAAAACTCGTGGCTAGTTGGTATCGTCTCACCTATTTATCCGCAAAATGTGGTTTCTTTTCGTAAACAGTTTTAGGAATATTCTTTACCTCCGAGTTCTGAATTCGGTGATTTTTAGCTTTATTTCACACTACTTTTCGAGCTCTACGATCCTGGAATTTCGGATTTTGATTTCAAAACTCGTGGCTAGTTGGTATCGTCTCACCTATTTAGCCGCGAAATGTGGTTTCTTTTCGTAAACAGTTTTATGAATATTCTTTACCTCCTAGTTCTGAATTCGGTGATTTTTAGCTTGATTTCACACTACTTTTCGAGCTCTACGATCCTGGTGTTTCGGATTTTGATTTCAGAACTCGTGGCTAGTAGGTCTCGTTTCACCTAGTTAGCCGCGAAATGTGGTTTCTTTACGTAAACGGTTTTATGAATATCCGTTGACTCCGAGTTCTGAATTCGGTGATTTTTAGCTTGATTTCACACTACTTTTCGAGCTCTACGATCCTGGAATTTCGGATTTTGATTTCAAAATTCGTGGCTAGTTGGTATCGTTTCACCTATTTAGCCGCGAAATGTGGTTTCTTTACGTAAACGGTTTTATGAATATCCGTTGACTCCGAGTTCTGAATTCGGTGATTTTTAGCTTGATTACACACTACTTTTCGAGCTCTACGATCCTGGAATTTCGGATTTTGATTTCAGAACTCGTGGCTAGTTGGTCTCGTTTCACCTAGTTAGCCCCGAAATGTGGTTTCTTTACGTAAACGGTTTTATGAATATCCGTTGACTCCGAGTTCTGAATTCGGTGATTTTTAGCTTGATTACAACTACTTTTCGAGCTCTACGATCCTGGAATTTCGGATTTTGATTTCAAAACTCGTGGCTAGTTGGTATCGTTTCACCTATTTAGCCGCGAAATGTGGTTTCTTTACGTAAACAGTTTTATGAATATCCGTTGACTCCGAGTTCTGAATTCGGTGATTTTTAGCTTGATTTCACACTACTTTTCGAGCTCTACAATCCTGGTGTTTCGGATTTTTATTTCAGAACTCGTGACTAGTAGGTCTCGTTTCACCTAGTTAGCCGCGAAATGTGGTTTCTTTACGTAAACGGTTTTATGCATATCCGTTGACTTCGAGTTCTGAATTCGGTGATTTTTAGCTTTATTTCACACTACTTTTCGAGCTCTACGATCCTGGCGTTTCGGATTTTGATTTCAGAACTCGTGGCTAGTTGGTCTCGTTTCACCTAGTTAGCCGCGAAATGTGGTTTCTTTACGTAAACAGTTTTATGAATATCCGTTGACTCCGAGTTCTGAATTCGGTGATTTTTAGCTTGATTTCACACTACTTTTCGAGCTCTACAATCCTGGTGTTTCGGATTTTTATTTCAGAACTCGTGACTAGTAGGTCTCGTTTCACCTAGTTAGCCGTGAAATGTGGTTTCTTTACGTAAACGGTTTTATGAATATCCGTTGACTCCGAGTTCTGAATTCGGTGATTTTTAGCTTGATTTCACACTACTTTTCGAGCTCTACGATCCTGGAATTTCGGATTTTGATTTCAAAACTCGTGGCTAGTTGGTCTCGTTTCACCTAGTTAGCCGCGAAATGTGGTTTCTTTACGTGAACAGTTTTATGAATATCCGTTGACTCCGAGTTCTGAATTCGGTGATTTTTAGCTTGATTTCACACTACTTTTCGAGCTCTACAATCCTGGTGTTTCGGATTTTTATTTCAGAACTCGTGGCTAGTAGGTCTCGTTTCACCTAGTTAGCCGCGAAATGTGGTTTCTTTACGTCAACGATTTTATGAATATCCGTTGACTCCGAGTTCTGAATTCGGTGATTTTTAGCTTGATTTCACACTACTTTTCGAGCTCTACGATCCTGGAATTTCGGATTTTGATTTCAAAACTCGTGGCTAGTTGGTATCGTTTCACATATTTAGCCGCGAAATGTGGTTTCTTTACGTAAACAGTTTTATGAATATCCTTTGACTCCGAGTTCTGAATTCGGTGATTTTTAGCTTGATTTCACACTACTTTTCGAGCTCTACGATCCTGGTGTTTCGGATTTTGATTTCAGAACTCGTGTCTAGTTGGTCTCGTTTCACCTAGTTAGCCCCGAAATGTGGTTTCTTTACGTAAACGGTTTAGTGAATATCCGTTGACTCCGAGTTCTGAATTCGGTGATTTTTAGCTTGATTACACACTACTTTTCGAGCTCTACGATCCTGGAATTTTGGATTTTGATTTCAAAACTCGTGGCTAGTTGGTATCGTCTCACCTATTTATCCGCGAAATGTGGTTTCTTTTCGTAAACAGTTTTATGAATATTCTTTACCTCCGAGTTCTGAATTCGGTGATTTTTAGCTTGATTTCACACTAAATTTCGAGCTCTACGATCCTGGCATTTCGGATTTTGATTTCAGAACTCGTGGCTAGTTGGTCTCGTTTCACCTAGTTAGCCGCGAAATGTGGTTTCTTTACGTGAACAGTTTTATGAATATCCGTTGACTCCGAGTTTTGAATTCGGTGATTTTTAGCTTGATTTCACACTACTTTTCGAGCTCTACAATCCTGGTGTTTCGGATTTTTATTTCAGAACTCGTGGCTAGTAGGTCTCGTTTCACCTAGTTAGCCGCGAAATGTGGTTTCTTTACGTCAACGATTTTATGAATATCCGTTGACTCCGAGTTCTGAATTCGGTGATTTTTAGCTTGATTTCACACTACTTTTCGAGCTCTACGATCCTGGAATTTCGGATTTTGATTTCAAAACTCGTGGCTAGTTGGTATCGTTTCACATATTTAGCCGCGAAATGTGGTTTCTTTACGTAAACAGTTTTATGAATATCCTTTGACTCCGAGTTCTGAATTCGGTGATTTTTAGCTTGATTTCACACTACTTTTCGAGCTCTACGATCCTGGCGTTTCGGATTTTGATTTCAGAACTCGTGTCTAGTTGGTCTCGTTTCACCTAGTTAGCCCCGAAATGTGGTTTCTTTACGTAAACGGTTTTATGAATATCCGTTGACTCCGAGTTCTGAATTCGGTGATTTTTAGCTTGATTACACACTACTTTTCGAGCTCTACGATCCTGGAATTTCGGATTTTGATTTCAAAACTCGTGGCTAGTTGGTATCGTCTCACCTATTTATCCGCGAAATGTGGTTTCTTTTCGTAAACAGTTTTATGAATATTCTTTACCTCCGAGTTCTGAATTCGGTGATTTTTAGCTTTATTTCACACTACTTTTCGAGCTCTACGATCCTGGAATTTCGGATTTGGATTTCAAAACTCGTGGCTAGTTGGTATCGTCTCACCTATTTAGCCGCGAAATGTGGTTTCTTTTCGTAAACAGTTTTATGAATATTCTTTACCTCCGAGTTCTGAATTCGGTGATTTTTAGCTTTATTTCACACTACTTTTCGAGCTCTACGATCCTGGTGTTTCGGATTTTGATTTCAGAACTCGTGGCTAGTAGGTCTCGTTTCACCTAGTTAGTCGCGAAATGTGGTTTCTTTACGTAAACGGTTTTATGAATATCCGTTGACTCCGAGTTCTGAATTCGGTGATTTTTAGCTTGATTTCGCACTACTTTTCGAGCTCTACGATCCTGGAATTTCGGATTTTGATTTCAAAATTCGTGGCTAGTTGGTATCGTTTCACCTATTTAGCCGCGAAATGTGGTTTCTTTACGTAAACGGTTTTATGAATATCCGTTGACTCCGAGTTCTGAATTCGGTGATTTTTAGCTTGATTACACACTACTTTTCGAGCTCTACGATCCTGAAATTTCGGATTTTGATTTCAGAACTCGTGGCTAGTTGGTCTCGTTTCACCTAGTTAGCCCCGAAATGTGGTTTCTTTACGTAAACGGTTTTATGAATATCCGTTGACTCCGAGTTCTGAATTCGGTGATTTTTAGCTTGATTACAACTACTTTTCGAGCTCTACGAACCTGGAATTTCGGATTTTGATTTCAAAACTCGTGGCTAGTTGGTATCGTTTCACCTATTTAGCCGCGAAATGTGGTTTCTTTACGTAAACAGTTTTATGAATATCCGTTGACTCCGAGTTCTGAATTCGGTGATTTTTAGCTTGATTTCACACTACTTTTCGAGCTCTACAATCCCGGCGTTTCGGATTTTTATTTCAGAACTCGTGACTAGTGGGTCTCGTTTCACCTAGTTAGCCGCGAAATGTGGTTGTTTTACGTAAACGGTTTTATGAATATCCGTTGACTTCGAGTTCTGAATTCGGTGATTTTTAGCTTTATTTCACACTACTTTTCGAGCTCTACGATCCTGGCGTTTCGGATTTTGATTTCAGAACTCGTGGCTAGTTGGTCTCGTTTCACCTAGTTAGCCGCGAAATGTGGTTTCTTTACGTAAACAGTTTTATGAATATCCGTTGACTCCGAGTTCTGAATTCGGTGATTTTTAGCTTGATTTCACACTACTTTTCGAGCTCTACAATCCTGGTGTTTCGGATTTTTATTTCAGAACTCGTGACTAGTAGGTCTCGTTTCACCTAGTTAGCCGTGAAATGTGGTTTCTTTACGTAAACGGTTTTATGAATATCCGTTGACTCCGAGTTCTGAATTCGGTGATTTTTAGCTTGATTTCACACTACTTTTCGAGCTCTACGATCCTGGAATTTCGGATTTCGATTTCAAAACTCGTGGCTAGTTGGTATCGTTTCACCTATTTAGCCGCGAAATGTGGTTTCTTTTCGTAAACAGTTTTATGAATATTCTTTGACTCCGAGTTCTGAATTCGGTGATTTTTAGCTTTATTTCACACTACTTTTCGAGCTCTACAATCCTGGTGTTTCGGATTTTTATTTCAGAACTCGTGACTAGTAGGTCTCGTTTCACCTAGTTAGCCGCGAAATGTGGTTGTTTTACGTAAACGGTTTTATGAATATCCGTTGACTTCGAGTTCTGAATTCGGTGATTTTTAGCTTTATTTCACACTACTTTTCGAGCTCTACGATCCTGGCGTTTCGGATTTTGATTTCAGAACTCGTGGCTAGTTGGTCTCGTTTCACCTAGTTAGCCGCGAAATGTGGTTTCTTTACGTAAACAGTTTTATGAATATCCGTTGACTCCGAGTTCTGAATTCGGTGATTTTTAGCTTGATTTCACACTACTTTTCGAGCTCTACAATCCTGGTGTTTCGGATTTTTATTTCAGAACTCGTGACTAGTAGGTCTCGTTTCACCTAGTTAGCCGTGAAATGTGGTTTCTTTACGTAAACGGTTTTATGAATATCCGTTGACTCCGAGTTCTGAATTCGGTGATTTTTAGCTTGATTTCACACTACTTTTCGAGCTCTACGATCCTGGAATTTCGGATTTTGATTTCAAAACTCGTGGCTAGTTGGTATAGTTTCACCTATTTAGCCGCGAAATGTGGTTTCTTTTCGTAAACAGTTTTATGAATATTCTTTGACTCCGAGTTCTGAATTCGGTGATTTTTAGCTTTATTTCACACTACTTTTCGAGCTCTACGATCCTGGTGTTTCGGGTTTTGATTTCAGAACTCGTGGCTAGTAGGTCTCGTTTCACCTAGTTAGCCGCGAAATGTGGTTTCTTTACGTAAACGGTTTTATGAATATCCGTTGACTCCGAGTTCTGAATTCGGTGATTTTTAGCTTGATTTCACACTACTTTTCGAGCTCTACGATCCTGGAATTTCGGATTTTGATTTCAAAATTCGTGGCTAGTTGGTATCGTTTCACCTATTTAGCCGCGAAATGTGGTTTCTTTACGTAAACGGTTTTATGAATATCCGTTGACTCCGAGTTCTGAATTCGGTGATTTTTAGCTTGATTACACACTACTTTTCGAGCTCTACGATCCTGGAATTTCGGATTTTGATTTCAGAACTCGTGGCTAGTTGGTCTCGTTTCACCTAGTTAGCCCCGAAATGTGGTTTCTTTACGTAAACGGTTTTATGAATATCCGTTGACTCCGAGTTCTGAATTCGGTGATTTTTAGCTTGATTACAACTACTTTTCGAGCTCTACGATCCTGGAATTTCGGATTTTGATTTCAAAACTCGTGGCTAGTTGGTATCGTTTCACCTATTTAGCCGCGAAATGTGGTTTCTTTACGTAAACAGTTTTATGAATATCCGTTGACTCCGAGTTCTGAATTCGGTGATTTTTAGCTTGATTTCACACTACTTTTCGAGCTCTACAATCCTGGTGTTTCGGATTTTTATTTCAGAACTCGTGACTAGTAGGTCTCGTTTCACCTAGTTAGCCGCGAAATGTGGTTTCTTTACGTAAACGGTTTTATGAATATCCGTTGACTTCGAGTTCTGAATTCGGTGATTTTTAGCTTTATTTCACACTACTTTTCGAGCTCTACGATCCTGGCGTTTCGGATTTTGATTTCAGAACTCGTGGCTAGTTGGTCTCGTTTCACCTAGTTAGCCGCGAAATGTGGTTTCTTTACGTAAACAGTTTTATGAATATCCGTTGACTCCGAGTTCTGAATTCGGTGATTTTTAGCTTGATTTCACACTACTTTTCGAGCTCTACAGTCCTGGTGTTTCGGATTTTTATTTCAGAACTCGTGACTAGTAGGTCTCGTTTCACCTAGTTAGCCGCGAAATGTGGTTTCTTTACGTAAACGGTTTTATGAATATCCGTTGACTCCGAGTTCTGAATTCGGTGATTTTTAGCTTGATTTCACACTACTTTTCGAGCTCTACGATCCTGGCGTTTCGGATTTTGATTTCAGAACTCGTGGCTAGTTGGTCTCGTTTCACCTATTTAGCCGCGAAATGTGGTTTCTTTACGTAAACGGTTTTTTGAATATCTAATGACTCCGAGTTCTGAATTCGGTGATTTTTAGCTTGATTTCACACTACTTTTCGAGCTCTACGATCCTGGCGTTTCGGATATTGATTTCAGAACTCGTGGCTAGTTGGTCTCGTTTCACCTAGTTAGCCGCGAAATGTGGTTTCTTTACGTAAACGGTTTTATGAATATCCGTTGACTCCGAGTTCTGAATTCGGTGAGTTTTAGCTTGATTTCACACTACTTTTCGAGCTCTACAATCCTGGCATTTCGGATTTTGATTTCAGAACTCGTGGCTAGTTGGTCTCGTTTCACCTAGTTAGCCGCGAAATGTGGTTTCTTTACGTAAACAGTTTTATGAATATCCTTTGACTCCGAGTTCTAAATTCGGTGATTTTTAGCTTGATTTCACACTACTTTTCGAGCTCTACAATCCTGGCATTTCGGATTTTGATTTCAGAACTCGTGGCTAGTTGGTCTCGTTTCACCTATTTAGCCGCGAAATTTGGTTTCTTTACGTAAACGGTTTTAGGAATATCCGTTGACTCCGAGTTCTGAATTCGGTGATTTTTAGCTTGATTTCACACTACTTTTCGAGCTCTACGATCCTGGAGTTTCGTATTTTGATTTCAGAACTCGTGGCTAGTTGGTCTCGTTTAACCTATTTAGCCGCGAAATGTGGTTTCTTTATGTAAACGGTTTTATGAATATCCGTTGACTCAGAGTTCTGAATTCGGTGATTTTTAGCTTGATTTCACACTACTTTTCGAGCTCTACGATCCTGGCATTTCGGATTTTGATTTCAGAACTCGTGGCTAGTTGGTCTCGTTTCACCTAGTTAGCCGCGAAATGTGGTTTCTTTACGTAAACAGTTTTATGAATATCCGTTGACTCCGAGTTCTGAATTCGGTGATTTTTAGCTTGATTTCACACTACTTTTCGAGCTCTACAATCCTGGTGTTTCGGATTTTTATTTCAGAACTCGTGGCTAGTAGGTCTCGTTTCACCTAGTTAGCCGCGAAATGTGGTTTCTTTACGTAAACGATTTTATGAATATCCGTTGACTCCGAGTTCTGAATTCGGTGATTTTTAGCTTGATTTCACACTACTTTTCGAGCTCTACGATCCTGGAATTTCGGATTTTGATTTCAAAACTCGTGGCTAGTTGGTATCGTTTTACCTATTTAGCTGCGAAATGTGGTTTCTTTACGTAAACAGTTTTATGAATATCCTTTGACTCCGAGTTCTGAATTCGGTGATTTTTAGCTTGATTTCACACTACTTTTCGAGCTCTACGATCCTGGCGTTTCGGATTTTGTTTTCAGAACTCGTGGCTAGTTGGTCTCGTTTCACCTAGTTAGCCCCGAAATGTGGTTTCTTTACGTAAACGGTTTTATGAATATCCGTTGACTCCGAGTTCTGAATTCGGTGATTTTTAGCTTGATTACACACTACTTTTCGAGCTCTACGATCCTGGAATTTCGGATTTTGATTTCAAAACTCGTGGCTAGTTGGTATCGTTTCACCTATTTAGCCGCGAAATGTGGTTTCTTTTCGAAAACAGTTTTATGAATATCCTTTGACTCCGAGTTCTGAATTCGGTGATTTTTAGCTTTATTTCACACTACTTTTCGAGCTCTACGATCCTGGCGTTTCGGATTTTGATTTCAGAACTCGTGGCTAGTAGGTCTCGTTTCACCTAGTTAGCCGCGAAATGTGGTTTCTTTACGTAAACGGTTTTATGAATATCCGTTGACTCCGAGTTCTGAATTCGGTGATTTTTAGCTTGATTTCACACTACTTTTCGAGCTCTACGATCCTGGAATTTCGGATTTTGATTTCAAAATTCGTGGCTAGTTGGTATCGTTTCACCTATTTAGCCGCGAAATGTGGTTTCTTTACGTAAACGGTTTTATGAATATCCGTTGACTCCGAGTTCTGAATTCGGTGTATTTTAGCTTGATTACACACTACTTTTCGAGCTCTACGATCCTGGAATTTCGGATTTGATTTCAGAACTCGTGGCTAGTTGGTCTCGTTTCACCTAGTTAGCCCCGAAATGTGGTTTCTTTACGTAAACGGTTTTATGAATATCCGTTGACTCCGAGTTCTGAATTCGGTGATTTTTAGCTTGATTACAACTACTTTTCGAGCTCTACGATCCTGGAATTTCGGATTTTGATTTCAAAACTCGTGGCTAGTTGGTATCGTTTCACCTATTTAGCCGCGAAATGTGGTTTCTTTACGTAAACAGTTTTATGAATATCACTCGACTCCGAGTTCTGAATTCGGTGATTTTTAGCTTTATTTCACACTACTTTTCGAGCTCTACGATCCTGGCGTTTCGGATTTTGATTTCAGAACTCGTTGCTAGTTGGTCTCGTTTCACCTAGTTAGCCGCGAAATGTGGTTTCTTTACGTAAACGGTTTTATGAATATCCGTTGACTCCGAGTTCTGAATTCGGTGATTTTTAGCTTGATTTCACACTACTTTTCGAGCTCTACGATCCTGGCGTTTCGGATTTTGATTTCAGAACTCGTGGCTAGTTGGTCTCGTTTCACCTAGTTAGCCGCGAAATGTGGTTTCTTTACGTAAACGGTTTTATGAATATCCGTTGACTCCGAGTTCTGAATTCGGTGATTTTTAGCTTGATTACACACTAGTTTTCGAGCTCTACGATCCTGGAATTTCGGATTTTGATTTCAAAACTTGTGGCTAGTTGGTCTCGTTTCACCTATTTAGCCGCGAAATGTGGTTTCTTTACGTAAACAGTTTTATGAATATCCTTTGACTCCGAGTTCTGAATTCGGTGATTTTTAGCTTGATTTCACACTACTTTTCGAGCTCTACGATCCTGGCATTTCCGATTTTGATTTCGGAACTCGTGGCTAGTTGGTCTCATTTCAACTAGTTAGCCGCGAAATGTGGTTTCTTTACGTAAACGGTTTTAGGAATATCGGTTGACACCGAGTTCTGAATTCTGTGATTTTTAGCTTGATTTCACACTACTTTTCGAGCTCTACGATCCTGGAGTTTCGTATTTTGATTTCAGAACTCGTGGCTAGTTGGTCTCGTTTAACCTATTTAGCCGCGAAATGTGGTTTCTTTATGTAAACGGTTTTATGAATATCCGTTGACTCAGAGTTCTGAATTCGGTGATTTTTAGCTTGATTTCACACTACTTTTCGAGCTCTACGATCCTGGCATTTCGGATTTTGATTTCAGAACTCGTGGCTTGTTGGTCTCGTTTCACCTAGTTAGCCGCGAAATGTGGTTTCTTTACGTAAATAGTTTTATGAATATCCGTTGACTCCGAGTTCTGAATTCGGTGATTTTTAGCTTGATTTCACACTACTTTTCGAGCTCTACAATCCTGGTGTTTCGGATTTTTATTTCAGAACTCGTGGCTAGTAGGTCTCGTTTCACCTAGTTAGCCGCGAAATGTGGTTTCTTTACGTAAACGATTTTATGAATATCCGTTGACTCCGAGTTCTGAATTCGGTGATTTTTAGCTTGATTTCACACTACTTTTCGAGCTCTACGATCCTGGATTTTCGGATTTTGATTTCAAAACTCGTGGCTAGTTGGTATCGTTTCACCTATTTAGCCGCGAAATGTGGTTTCTTTACGTAAACAGTTTTATGAATATCCTTTGACTCCGAGTTCTGAATTCGGTGATTTTTAGCTTGATTTCACACTACTTTTCGAGCTCTACGATCCTGGCCTTTCGGATTTTGATTTCAGAACTCGTGGCTAGTTGGTCTCGTTTCACCTAGTTAGCCCCGAAATGTGGTTTCTTTACGTAAACGGTTTTATGAATATCCGTTGACTCCGAGTTCTGAATTCGGTGATTTTTAGCTTGATTACACACTACTTTTCGAGCTCTACGATCCTGGAATTTCGGATTTTGATTTCAAAACTCGTGGCTAGTTGGTATCGTTTCACCCATTTAGCCGCGAAATGTGGTTTCTTTTCGTAAACAGTTTTATGAATATCCTTTGACTCCGAGTTCTGAATTCGGTGATTTTTAGCTTTATTTCACACTACTTTTCGAGCTCTACGATCCTGGCGTTTCGGATTTTGATTTCAGAACTCGTGGCTAGTAGGTATCGTTTCACCTAGTTAGCCGCGAAATGTGGTTTCTTTACGTAAACGGTTTTATGAATATCCGTTGACTCCGAGTTCTGAATTCGGTGATTTTTAGCTTGATTTCACACTACTTTTCGAGCTCTATGATCCTGGAATTTCGGATTTTGATTTAAAAATTCGTGGCTAGTTGGTATCGTTTCACCTATTTAGCCGCGAAATGTGGTTTCTTTACGTAAACGGTTTTATGAATATCCGTTGACTCCGAGTTCTGAATTCGGTGATTTTTAGCTTGATTACACACTACTTTTCGAGCTCTACGATCCTGGAATTTCGGATTTTAATTTCAGAACTCGTGGCTAGTTGGTCTTGTTTCACCTAGTTAGCCCCGAAATGTGGTTTCTTTACGTAAACGGTTTTATGAATATCCGTTGACTCCGAGTTCTGAATTCGGTGATTTTTAGCTTGATTACAACTACTTTTCGAGCTCTACGATCCTGGAATTTCGGATTTTGATTTCAAAACTCGTGGCTAGTTGGTATCGTTTCACCTATTTAGCCGCGAAATGTGGTTTCTTTACGTAAACAGTTTTATGAATATCCTTTGACTCCGAGTTCTGAATTCGGTGATTTTTAGCTTTATTTCACACTACTTTTCGAGCTCTACGATCCTGGCGTTTCGAATTTTGATTTCAGAACTCGTGGCTAGTAGGTCTCGTTTCACCTAGTTAGCCGCGAAATGTGGTTTCTTTACGTAAACTGTTTTATGAATATCCGTTGACTCCGAGTTCTGAATTCGGTGATTTTTAGCTTGATTTCACACTACCTTTCGAGCTCTACGATCCTGGCTTTTCGGATTTTGATTTCAAAACTCGTGGCTAGTTGGTCTCGTTTCACCTAGTTAGCCGCGAAATGTGGTTTCTTTACGTATACGGTTTTATGAATATCCGTTGACTCCGAGTTCTGAATTCGGTGATTTTTAGCTTGATTACACACTACTTTTCGAGCTCTACGATCCTGGAATTTCAGATTTTGATTTCAAAACTCGTGGCTAGTTGGTCTCGTTTCACCTATTTAGCCGCGAAATGTGGTTTCTTTATGTAAACAGTTTTATGAATATCCTTTGACTCCGAGTTCTGAATTCGGTGATTTTTAGCTTGATTTCACACTACTTTTCGAGCTCTACGATCCTGGCGTTTCGGATTTTGATTTCAGAACTCGTGGCTAGTTGGTCTCGTTTCACCTAGTTAGCCGCGAAATGTGGTTTCTTTACGTAAACAGTTTTAGGAATATCCGTTGACTCCGAGTTCTGAATTCGTTGATTTTTAGCTTGATTTCACACTACTTTTCGAGCTCTACGATCCTGGCGTTTCGGATTTTGATTTCAGAACTCGTGGCTAGTAGGTCTCGTTTCACCTAGTTAGCCGCGAAATGTGGTTTCTTTACGTAAACGGTTTTATGAATATCCGTTGACTCCGAGTTCTGAATTCGGTGATTTTTAGCTTGATTTCACACTACTTTTCGAGCTCTACGATCCTGGCGTTTCGGATTTTGATTTCAGAACTCGTGGCTAGTTGGTATCGTTTCACCTATTTAGCCGCGAAATGTTGTTTCTTTACGTAAACAGTTTTATGAATATCCTTTGACTCCGAGTTCTGAATTCGGTGATTTTTAGCTTGATTTCACACTACTTTTCGAGCTCTACGATCCTGGCATTTCGGATTTTGATTTCAGAACTCGTGGCTAGTTGGTATCGTTTCACCTATTTAGCCGCGAAATGTGGTTTCTTTACGTAAACAGTTTTATGAATATCCTTTGACTCCGAGTTCTGAATTCGGTGATTTTTAGCTTGATTTCACACTACTTTTCGAGCTCTACGATCCTGGAGTTTAGGATTTTGATTTCAGAACTCGTGGCTAGTAGGTCTCGTTTCACCTAGTTAGCCGCGAAATGTGGTTTCTTTACGTAAACGGTTTTATGAATATCCGTTGACTCCGAGTTCTGAATTCGGTGATTTTTAGCTTGATTTCACACTACTTTTCGAGCTCTACGATCCTGGCGTTTCGGATTTTGATTTCAGAACTCGTGGCTAGTTGGTCTCGTTTCACCTAGTTAGCCGCGAAATGTGGTTTCTTTACGTAAACGGTTTTAGGAATATCGGTTGACTCCGAGTTCTGAATTCGGTGATTTTTAGCTTGATTTCACACTACTTTTCGAGCTCTACGATCCTGGTGTTTCGGATTTTGATTTCAGAACTCATGGCTAGTTGGTCTCGTTTCACCTAGTTAGCCGCGAAATGTGGTTTCTTTACGTAAACAGTTTTGTGAATATCCGTTGACTCCGAGTTCTGAATTCGGTGATTTTTAGCTTGATTACACACTAGTTTTCGAGCTCTACGATCCTGGAATTTCGGATTTTGATTTCAAAACTCGTGGCTAGTTGGTCTCGTTTCACCTATTTAGCCGCGAAATGTTGTTTCTTTACGTAAACAGTTTTATGAATATCCTTTGACTCCGAGTTCTGAATTCGGTGATTTTTAGCTTGATTTCACACTACTTTTCGAGCTCTACGATCCTGGCATTTTTGATTTTGATTTCAGAACTCGTGGCTAGTTGGTATCGTTTCACCTATTTAGCCGCGAAATGTGGTTTCTTTACGTAAACAGTTTTATGAATATCCTTTGACTCCGAGTTCTGAATTCGGTGATTTTTAGCTTGATTTCACACTACTTTTCGAGCTCTACGATCCTGGAATTTCAGATTTTGATTTCAAAACTCGTGGCTAGTTGGTCTCGTTTCACCTATTTAGCCGCGAAATGTGGTTTCTTTATGTAAACAGTTTTATGAATATCCTTTGACTCCGAGTTCTGCATTCGGTGATTTTTAGCTTGATTTCACACTACTTTTCGAGCTCTACGATCCTGGCGTTTCGGATTTTGATTTCAGAACTCGTGGCTAGTTGGTCTCGTTTCACCTAGTTAGCCGCGAAATGTGGTTTCTTTACGTAAACAGTTTTAGGAATATCCGTTGGCTCCGAGTTCTGAATTCGTTGATTTTTAGCTTGATTTCACACTACTTTTCGAGCTCTACGATCCTGGCGTTTCGGATTTTGATTTCAGAACTCGTGGCTAGTAGGTCTCGTTTCACCTACTTAGCCGCGAAATGTGGTTTCTTTACGTAAACGGTTTTATGAATATCCGTTGACTCCGAGTTCTGAATTCGGTGATTTTTAGCTTGATTTCACACTACTTTTCGAGCTCTACGATCCTGGCGTTTCGGATTTTGATTTCAGAACTCGTGGCTAGTTGGTCTCGTTTCACCTAGTTAGCCGCGAAATGTGGTTTCTTTACGTAAACGGTTTTATGAATATCCGTTGACTCCGAGTTCTGAATTCGGTGATTTTTAGCTTGATTACACACTAGTTTTCGAGCTCTACGATCCTGGAATTTCGGATTTTGATTTCAAAACTTGTGGCTAGTTGGTCTCGTTTCACCTATTTAGCCGCGAAATGTGGTTTCTTTACGTAAACAGTTTTATGAATATCCTTTGACTCCGAGTTCTGAATTCGGTGATTTTTAGCTTGATTTCACACTACTTTTCGAGCTCTACGATCCTGGAATTTCCGATTTTGATTTCGGAACTCGTGGCTAGTTGGTCTCGTTTCAACTAGTTAGCCGCGAAATGTGGTTTCTTTACGTAAACGGTTTTAGGAATATCGGTTGACTCCGAGTTCTGAATTCGGTGATTTTTAGCTTGATTTCACACTACTTTTCGAGCTCTACGATCCTGGCGTTTCGGATTTTGATTTCAGAACTCGTGGCTAGTTGGTCTCGTTTCACCTATTTAGCCGCGAAATGTGGTTTCTTTACGTAAACAGTTTTATGAATATCCTTTGACTCCGAGTTCTGAATTCGGTGATTTTTAGCTTGATTTCACACTACTTTTCGAGCTCTACGATCCTGGAATTTCCGATTTTGATTTCGGAACTCGTGGCTAGTTGGTCTCATTTCAACTAGTTAGCCGCGAAATGTGGTTTCTTTATGTAAACAGTTTTATGAATATCCTTTGACTCCGAGTTCTGCATTCGGTGATTTTTAGCTTGATTTCACACTACTTTTCGAGCTCTACGATCCTGGCGTTTCGGATTTTGATTTCAGAACTCGTGGCTAGTTGGTCTCGTTTCACCTAGTTAGCCGCGAAATGTGGTTTCTTTACGTAAACAGTTTTAGGAATATCCGTTGGCTCCGAGTTCTGAATTCGTTGATTTTTAGCTTGATTTCACACTACTTTTCGAGCTCTACGATCCTGGCGTTTCGGATTTTGATTTCAGAACTCGTGGCTAGTAGGTCTCGTTTCACCTACTTAGCCGCGAAATGTGGTTTCTTTACGTAAACGGTTTTATGAATATCCGTTGACTCCGAGTTCTGAATTCGGTGATTTTTAGCTTGATTTCACACTACTTTTCGAGCTCTACGATCCTGGCGTTTCGGATTTTGATTTCAGAACTCGTGGCTAGTTGGTCTCGTTTCACCTAGTTAGCCGCGAAATGTGGTTTCTTTACGTAAACGGTTTTATGAATATCCGTTGACTCCGAGTTCTGAATTCGGTGATTTTTAGCTTGATTACACACTAGTTTTCGAGCTCTACGATCCTGGAATTTCGGATTTTGATTTCAAAACTTGTGGCTAGTTGGTCTCGTTTCACCTATTTAGCCGCGAAATGTGGTTTCTTTACGTAAACAGTTTTATGAATATCCTTTGACTCCGAGTTCTGAATTCGGTGATTTTTAGCTTGATTTCACACTACTTTTCGAGCTCTACGATCCTGGAATTTCCGATTTTGATTTCGGAACTCGTGGCTAGTTGGTCTCGTTTCAACTAGTTAGCCGCGAAATGTGGTTTCTTTACGTAAACGGTTTTAGGAATATCGGTTGACTCCGAGTTCTGAATTCGGTGATTTTTAGCTTGATTTCACACTACTTTTCGAGCTCTACGATCCTGGCGTTTCGGATTTTGATTTCAGAACTCGTGGCTAGTTGGTCTCGTTTCACCTAGTTAGCCGCGAAATGTTGTTTCTTTACATAAACGGTTTTATGAATATCCATTGACTCCGAGTTCTGAATTCGGTGATTTTTAGCTTGATTTCACACTACTTTTCGAGCTCTACGATCCTGGTGTTTCGGATTTTGATTTCAGAACTCATGGCTAGTTGGTCTCGTTTCACCTAGTTAGCCGCGAAATGTGGTTTCTTTACGTAAACAGTTTTGTGAATATCCGTTGACTCCGAGTTCTGAATTCGGTGATTTTTAGCTTGATTTCACACTACTTTTCGAGCTCTACAATCCTGGCATTTCGGATTTTTATTTCAGAACTCGTGGATAGTAGGTCTCGTTTCACCTAGTTAGCCACGAAATGTGGTTTCTTTACGTAAACGGTTTTATGAATATCCGTTGACTCCGAGTTCTGAATTCGATGATTTTTAGCTTGATTTCACACTACTTTTCGAGCTCTACGATCCTGGCGTTTCGGATTTTGATTTCAGAACTCGTGGCTAGTTGGTCTCATTTCACCTAGTTAGCCGCGAAATGTGGTTTCTTTACGTAAACGGTTTTATGAATATCCGTTGACTCCGAGTTCTGAATTCGGTGATTTTTAGCTTGATTACACACTAGTTTTCGAGCTCTACGATCCTGGAATTTCGGATTTTGATTTCAAAACTCGTGGCTAGTTGGTCTCGTTTCACCTATTTAGCCGCGAAATGTTGTTTCTTTACGTAAACAGTTTTATGAATATCCTTTGACTCCGAGTTCTGAATTCGGTGATTTTTAGCTTGATTTCACACTACTTTTCGAGCTCTACGATCCTGGCATTTCGGATTTTGATTTCAGAACTCGTGGCTAGTTGGTATCGTTTCACCTATTTAGCCGCGAAATGTGGTTTCTTTACGTAAACAGTTTTATGAATATCCTTTGACTCCGAGTTCTGAATTCGGTGATTTTTAGCTTTATTTCACACTACTTTTCGAGCTCTACGATCCTGGAGTTTCGGATTTTGATTTCAGAACTCGTGGCTAGTAGGTCTCGTTTCACCTAGTTAGCCGCGAAATGTGGTTTCTTTACGTAAACGGTTTTATGAATATCCGTTGACTCCGAGTTCTGAATTCGGTGATTTTTAGCTTGATTTCACACTACTTTTCGAGCTCTACGATCCTGGAATTTCGGATTTTGATTTCAAAATTCGTGGCTAGTTGGTATCGTTTCACCTATTTAGCCGCGAAATGTGGTTTCTTTACGTAAACGGTTTTATGAATATCCGTTGACTCCGAGTTCTGAATTCGGTGATTTTTAGCTTGATTACACACTACTTTTCGAGCTCTACGATCCTGGAATTTCGGATTTTGATTTCAGAACTCGTGGCTAGTTGGTCTCGTTTCACCTAGTTAGCCCCGAAATGTGGTTTCTTTACGTAAACGGTTTTATGAATATCCGTTGACTCCGAGTTCTGAATTCGGTGATTTTTAGCTTGATTACAACTACTTTTCGAGCTCTACGATCCTGGAATTTCGGATTTTGATTTCAAAACTCGTGGCTAGTTTGTATCGTTTCACCTATTTAGCCGCGAAATGTGGTTTCTTTACGTAAACAGTTTTATGAATATCCTTTGACTCCGAGTTCTGAATTCGGTGATTTTTAGCTTTATTTCACACTACTTTTCGAGCTCTACGATCCTGGCGTTTCGAATTTTGATTTCAGAACTCGTGGCTAGTAGGCCTCGTTTCACCTAGTTAGCCGCGAAATGTGGTTTCTTTACGTAAACTGTTTTATGAATATCCGTTGACTCCGAGTTCTGAATTCGGTGATTTTTAGCTTGATTACACACTACTTTTCGAGCTCTACGATCCTGGAATTTCGGATTTTGATTTCAGAACTCGTGGCTAGTTGGTCTCGTTTCACCTAGTTAGCCCCGAAATGTGGTTTCTTTACGTAAACGGTTTTATGAATATCCGTTGACTCCGAGTTCTGAATTCGGTGATTTTTAGCTTGATTACAACTACTTTTCGAGCTCTACGATCCTGGAATTTCGGATTTTGATTTCAAAACTCGTGGCTAGTTGGTATCGTTTCACCTATTTAGCCGCGAAATGTGGTTTCTTTACGTAAACAGTTTTATGAATATCCTTTGACTCCGAGTTCTGAATTCGGTGATTTTTAGCTTTATTTCACACCACTTTTCGAGCTCTACGATCCTGGCGTTTCGAATTTTGATTTCAGAACTCGTGGCTAGTAGGTCTCGTTTCACCTAGTTAGCCGCGAAATGTGGTTTCTTTACGTAAACTGTTTTATGAATATCCGTTGACTCCGAGTTCTGAATTCGGTGATTTTTAGCTTGATTTCACACTACTTTTCGAGCTCTACAATCCTGGCATTTCGGATTTTTATTTCAGAACTCGTGGATAGTAGGTCTCGTTTCACCTAGTTAGCCACGAAATGTGGTTTCTTTACGTAAACGGTTTTATGAATATCCGTTGACTCCGAGTTCTGAATTCGATGATTTTTAGCTTGATTTCACACTACTTTTCGAGCTCTACGATCCTGGCGTTTCGGATTTTGATTTCAGAACTCGTGGCTAGTTGGTCTCGTTTCACCTAGTTAGCCGCGAAATGTGCTTTCTTTACGTAAACGGTTTTATGAATATCCGTTGACTCCGAGTTCTGAATTCGGTGATTTTTAGCTTGATTACACACTAGTTTTCGAGCTCTACGATCCTGGAATTTCGGATTTTGATTTCAAAACTTGTGGCTAGTTGGTCTCGTTTCACCTATTTAGCCGCGAAATGTGGTTTCTTTACGTAAACAGTTTTATGAATATCCGTTGACTCCGAGTTCTGAATTCGGTGATTTTTAGCTTGATTTCACACTACTTTTCGAGCTCTACGATCCTGGAATTTCGGATTTTGATTTCAAAATTCGTGGCTAGTTGGTATCGTTTCACCTATTTAGCCGCGAAATGTGGTTTCTTTACGTAAACGGTTTTATGAATATCCGTTGACTCCGAGTTCTGAATTCGGTGATTTTTAGCTTGATTTCACACTACTTTTCGAGCTCTACAATCCTGGCATTTCGGATTTTTATTTCAGAACTCGTGGATAGTAGGTCTCGTTTCACCTAGTTAGCCACGAAATGTGGTTTCTTTACGTAAACGGTTTTATGAATATCCGTTGACTCCGAGTTCTGAATTCGATGATTTTTAGCTTGATTTCACACTACTTTTCGAGCTCTACGATCCTGGCGTTTCGGATTTTGATTTCAGAACTCGTGGCTAGTTGGTCTCGTTTCACCTAGTTAGCCGCGAAATGTGCTTTCTTTACGTAAACGGTTTTATGAATATCCGTTGACTCCGAGTTCTGAATTCGGTGATTTTTAGCTTGATTACAGACTACTTTTCGAGCTCTACGATCCTGGCATTTCGGATTTTGATATCAAAACTCGTGGCTAGTTGGTCTCGTTTCACCTATTTAGCCGCGAAATGTGGTTTCTTTACGTAAACGGTTTTATGAATATCCGTTGACTCCGAGTTCTGAATTCGGTGATTTTTAGCTTGATTACACACTAGTT
The DNA here is from genome assembly GCA_963580455.1 of Euonymus europaeus. Lineage (NCBI taxonomy): Eukaryota > Viridiplantae > Streptophyta > Magnoliopsida > Celastrales > Celastraceae > Euonymus > Euonymus europaeus. The sequence goes on from OY756972.1 coordinate 1,418,992, forward strand.
TTCGAGCTCTACGATCATGGAATTTCGGATTTTGATTTCAAAACTCGTGGCTAGTTGGTCTCGTTTCACCTATTTTGCCGCGAAATGTTGTTTCTTTACGTAAACAGTTTTATGAATATCCTTTGACTCCGAGTTCTGAATTCGGTGATTTTTAGCTTGATTTCACACTACTTTTCGAGCTCTACGATCCTGGCATTTCGGATTTTGATTTCAGAACTCGTGGCTAGTTGGTATCGTTTCACCTATTTAGCCGCGAAATGTGGTTTCTTTACGTAAACAGTTTTATGAATATCCTTTGACTCCGAGTTCTGAATTCGGTGATTTTTAGCTTTATTTCACACTACTTTTCGAGCTCTACGATCCTGGCGTTTCGGATTTTGATTTCAGAACTCGTGGCTAGTAGGTCTCGTTTCACCTAGTTAGCCGCGAAATGTGGTTTCTTTACGTAAACGGTTTTATGAATATCCGTTGACTCCGAGTTCTGAATTCGGTGATTTTTAGCTTGATTTCACACTACTTTTCGAGCTCTACGATCCTGGAATTTCGGATTTTGATTTCAAAATTCGTGGCTAGTTGGTATCGTTTCACCTATTTAGCCGCGAAATGTGGTTTCTTTACGTAAACGGTTTTATGAATATCCGTTGACTCCGAGTTCTGAATTCGGTGATTTTTAGCTTGATTACACACTACTTTTCGAGCTCTACGATCCTGGAATTTCGGATTTTGATTTCAGAACTCGTGGCTAGTTGGTCTCGTTTCACCTAGTTAGCCCCGAAATGTGGTTTCTTTACGTAAACGGTTTTATGAATATCCGTTGACTCCGAGTTCTGAATTCGGTGATTTTTAGCTTGATTACAACTACTTTTCGAGCTCTACGATCCTGGAATTTCGGATTTTGATTTCAAAACTCGTGGCTAGTTGGTATCGTTTCACCAATTTAGCCGCGAAATGTGGTTTCTTTACGTAAACAGTTTTATGAATATCCTTTGACTCCGAGTTCTGAATTCGGTGATTTTTAGCTTTATTTCACACTACTTTTCGAGCTCTACGATCCTGGCGTTTCGAATTTTGATTTCAGAACTCGTGGCTAGTAGGTCTCGTTTCACCTAGTTAGCCGCGAAATGTGGTTTCTTTACGTAAACTGTTTTATGAATATCCGTTGACTCCGAGTTCTGAATTCGGTGATTTTTAGCTTGATTTCACACTATCTTTCGAGCTCTACGATCCTGGCTTTTCGGATTTTGATTTCAGAACTCGTGGCTAGTTGGTCTCGTTTCACCTAGTTAGCCGCGAAATGTGGTTTCTTTACGTATACGGTTTTATGAATATCCGTTGACTCCGAGTTCTGAATTCGGGGATTTTTAGCTTGATTACACACTACTTTTCGAGCTCTACGATCCTGGAATTTCAGATTTTGATTTCAAAACTCGTGGCTAGTTGGTCTCGTTTCACCTATTTAGCCGCGAAATGTGGTTTCTTTATGTAAACAGTTTTATGAATATCCTTTGACTCCGAGTTCTGAATTCGGTGATTTTTAGCTTGATTTCACACTACTTTTCGAGCTCTACGATCCTGGCTTTTCGGATTTTGATTTCAGAACTCGTGGCTAGTTGGTCTCGTTTCACCTAGTTAGCCGTGAAATGTGGTTTCTTTACGTAAACAGTTTTAGGAATATCCGTTGACTCCGAGTTCTGAATTCGTTGATTTTTAGCTTGATTTCACACTACTTTTCGAGCTCTACGATCCTGGCGTTTCGGATTTTGATTTCAGAACTCGTGGCTAGTAGGTCTCGTTTCACCTAGTTAGCCGCGAAATGTGGTTTCTTTACGTAAACGGTTTTATGAATATCCGTTGACTCCGAGTTCTGAATTCGGTGATTTTTAGCTTGATTTCACACTACTTTTCGAGCTCTACGATCCTGGCGTTTCGGATTTTGATTTCAGAACTCGTGGCTAGTTGGTCTCGTTTCACCTAGTTAGCCGCGAAATGTGGTTTCTTTACGTAAACGGTTTTATGAATATCCGTTGACTCCGAGTTCTGAATTCGGTGATTTTTAGCTTGATTACACACTAGTTTTCGAGCTCTACGATCCTGGAATTTCGGATTTTGATTTCAAAACTTGTGGCTAGTTGGTCTCGTTTCACCTATTTAGCCGCGAAATGTGGTTTCTTTACGTAAACAGTTTTATGAATATCCTTTGACTCCGAGTTCTGAATTCGGTGATTTTTAGCTTGATTTCACACTACTTTTCGAGCTCTACGATCCTGGAATTTCCGATTTTGATTTCGGAACTCGTGGCTAGTTGGTCTCGTTTCAACTAGTTAGCCGCGAAATGTGGTTTCTTTACGTAAACGGTTTTAGGAATATCGGTTGACTCCGAGTTCTGAATTCGGTGATTTTTAGCTTGATTTCACACTACTTTTCGAGCTCTACGATCCTGGCGTTTCGGATTTTGATTTCAGAACTCGTGGCTAGTTGGTCTCGTTTCACCTAGTTAGCCGCGAAATGTGGTTTCTTTACGTAAACGGTTTTATGAATATCCGTTGACTCCGAGTTCTGAATTCGGTGATTTTTAGCTTGATTTCACACTACTTTTCGAGCTCTACGATCCTGGTGTTTCGGATTTTGATTTCAGAACTCATGGCTAGTTGGTCTCGTTTCACCTTGTTAGCCGCGAAATGTGGTTTCTTTACGTAAACAGTTTTGTGAATATCCGTTGACTCCGAGTTCTGAATTCGGTGATTTTTAGCTTGATTTCACACTACTTTTCGAGCTCTACAATCCTGGCATTTCGGATTTTTATTTCAGAACTCGTGGATAGTAGGTCTCGTTTCACCTAGTTAGCCACGAAATGTGGTTTCTTTACGTAAACGGTTTTATGAATATCCGTTGACTCCGAGTTCTGAATTCGATGATTTTTAGCTTGATTTCACACTACTTTTCGAGCTCTACGATCCTGGCGTTTCGGATTTTGATTTCAGAACTCGTGGCTAGTTGGTCTCGTTTCACCTAGTTAGCCGCGAAATGTGCTTTCTTTACGTAAACGGTTTTATGAATATCCGTTGACTCCGAGTTCTGAATTCGGTGATTTTTAGCTTGATTACAGACTACTTTTCGAGCTCTACGATCCTGGCATTTCGGATTTTGATATCAAAACTCGTGGCTAGTTGGTCTCGTTTCACCTATTTAGCCGCGAAATGTGGTTTCTTTACGTAAACGGTTTTATGAATATCCGTTGACTCCGAGTTCTGAATTCGGTGATTTTTAGCTTGATTACACACTAGTTTTCGAGCTCTACGATCCTGGAATTTCGGATTTTGATTTCAAAACTCGTGGCTAGTTGGTCTCGTTTCACCTATTTAGCCGCGAAATGTTGTTTCTTTACGTAAACAGTTTTATGAATATCCTTTGACTCCGAGTTCTGAATTCGGTGATTTTTAGCTTGATTTCACACTACTTTTCGAGCTCTACGATCCTGGCATTTCGGATTTTGATTTCAGAACTCGTGGCTAGTTGGTATCGTTTCACCTATTTAGCCGCGAAATGTGGTTTCTTTACGTAAACAGTTTTATGAATATCCTTTGACTCCGAGTTCTGAATTCGGTGATTTTTAGCTTTATTTCACACTACTTTTCGAGCTCTACGATCCTGGCGTTTCGGATTTTGATTTCAGAACTCGTGGCTAGTAGGTCTCGTTTCACCTAGTTAGCCGCGAAATGTGGTTTCTTTACGTAAACGGTTTTATGAATATCCGTTGACTCCGAGTTCTGCATTCGGTGATTTTTAGCTTGATTTCACACAACTTTTCGAGCTCTACGATCCTGGCGTTTCGGATTTTGATTTCAGAACTCGTGGCTAGTTGGTCTCGTTTCACCTAGTTAGCCGCAAAATGTGGTTTCTTTACGTAAACGGTTTTATGAATATCCGTTGACTCCGAGTTCTCAATTTGGTGATTTTTAGCATGATTACACACTACTTTTCGAGCTCTACGATCCTGGAATTCCAGATTTTGATTTCAAAACTCGTGGCTAGTTGGTCTCGTTTCACCTGTTTAGCCGCGAAATGTGGTTTCTTTACGTAAACAGTTTTATGAATATCCTTTGACTCCGAGTTCTGAATTCGGTGATTTTTAGCTTGATTACAGACTACTTTTCGAGCTCTACGATCCTGGCATTTCAGATTTTGATATCAAAACTCGTGGCTAGTTGGTCTCGTTTCACCTATTTAGCCGCGAAATGTGGTTTCTTTACGTAAACGGTTTTATGAATATCCGTTGACTCCGAGTTCTGAATTCGGTGATTTTTAGCTTGATTACACACTAGTTTTCGAGCTCTACGATCCTGGAATTTCGGATTTTGATTTCAAAACTCGTGGCTAGTTGGTCTCGTTTCACCTATTTAGCCGCGAAATGTGGTTTCTTTACGTAAACAGTTTTATGAATATCCTTTGACTCCGAGTTCTGAATTCGGTGATTTTTAGCTTGATTTCACACTACTTTTCGAGCTCTACGATCCTGGCATTTCGGATTTTGATTTCAGAACTCGTGGCTAGTTGGTATCGTTTCACCGATTTAGCCGCGAAATGTGGTTTCTTTACGTAAACAGTTTTATGAATATCCTTTGACTCCGAGTTCTGAATTCGGTGATTTTTAGCTTTATTTCACACTACTTTTCGAGCTCTACGATCCTGGCGTTTCGGATTTTTATTTCAGAACTCGTGGCTAGTAGGTCTCGTTTCACCTAGTTAGCCGCGAAATGTGGTTTCTTTACGTAAACGGTTTTATGAATATCCGTTGACTCCGAGTTCTGCATTCGGTGATTTTTAGCTTGATTTCACACAACTTTTCGAGCTCTACGATCCTGGCATTTCGGATTTTGATTTCAGAACTCGTGGCTAGTTGGTCTCGTTTCACCTAGTTAGCCGCAAAATGTGGTTTCTTTACGTAAACGGTTTTATGAATATCCGTTGACTCCGAGTTCTCAATTTGGTGATTTTTAGCATGATTACACACTACTTTTCGAGCTCTACGATCCTGGAATTTCAGATTTTGATTTCAAAACTCGTGGCTAGTTGGTCTCGTTTCACCTGTTTAGCCGCGAAATGTGGTTTCTTTACGTAAACAGTTTTATGAATATCCTTTGACTCCGAGTTCTGAATTCGGTGATTTTTAGCTTGATTTCACACTACTTTTCGAGCTCTACGATCCTGGCATTTCGGATTTTGATTTCAGAACTCGTGGCTAGTTGGTCTCGTTTCACCTAGTTAGCCGGGAAATGTGGTTTCTTTACGTAAACAGTTTTAGGAATATCCGTTGACTCCGAGTTCTGAATTCGTTGATTTTTAGCTTGATTTCACACTACTTTTCGAGCTCTACGATCCTGGCATTTCGGATTTTGATTTTAGAACTCGTGGCTAGTAGGTCTCGTTTCACCTAGTTAGCCGCGAAATGTGGTTTCTTTACGTAAACGGTTTTATGAATATCCGTTGACTCCGAGTTCTGAATTCGGTGATTTTTAGCTTGATTTCACACTACTTTTCGAGCTCTACGATCCTGGCAATTCGGATTTTGATTTCAGAACTCGTGGCTAGTTGGTCTCGTTTCACCTAGTTAGCCGCGAAATGTGGTTTCTTTACGTAAACGGTTTTATGAATATCCGTTGACTCCGAGTTCTGAATTCGGTGATTTTTAGCTTGATTACACACTAGTTTTCGAGCTCTACGATCCTGGAATTTCGGATTTTGATTTCAAAACTCGTGGCTAGTTGGTCTCGTTTCACCTATTTAGCCGCGAAATGTGGTTTCTTTACGTAAACAGTTTTATGAATATCCTTTGACTCCGAGTTCTGAATTCGGTGATTTTTTGCTTGATTTCACACTACTTTTCGAGCTCTACGATCCTGGCATTTCCGATTTTGATTTCAGAACTCGTGGCTAGTTGGTCTCGTTTCAAATAGTTAGCCGCGAAATGTGGTTTCTTTACGTAAACGGTTTTAGGAATATCGGTTGACTCCGAGTTCTGAATTCGGTGATTTTTAGCTTGATTTCACACTACTTTTCGAGCTCTACGATCCTGGCGTTTCGGATTTTGATTTCAGAACTCGTGGCTAGTTAGTCTCGTTTAACCTATTTAGCCGCGAAATGTGGTTTCTTTATGTAAACGGTTTTATGAATATCCGTTGACTCAGAGTTCTGAATTCGGTGATTTTTAGCTTGATTTCACACTACTTTTCGAGCTCTACGATCCTGGCATTTCGGATTTTGATTTCAGAACTCGTGGCTAGTTGGTCTCGTTTCACCTAGTTAGCCGCGAAATGTGCTTTCTTTACGTAAACGGTTTTATGAATATCCGTTGACTCCGAGTTCTCAATTTGGTGATTTTTAGCATGATTACACACTACTTTTCGAGCTCTACGATCCTGGAATTTCAGATTTTGATTTCAAAACTCGTGGCTAGTTGGTCTCGTTTCACCTGTTTAGCCGCGAAATGTGGTTTCTTTACGTAAACAGTTTTATGAATATCCTTTGACTCCGAGTTCTGAATTCGGTGATTTTTAGCTTGATTTCACACTACTTTTCGAGCTCTACGATCCTGGCATTTCGGATTTTGATTTCAGAACTCGTGGCTAGTTGGTATCGTTTCACCGATTTAGCCGCGAAATGTGGTTTCTTTACGTAAACAGTTTTATGAATATCCTTTGACTCCGAGTTCTGAATTCGGTGATTTTTAGCTTTATTTCACACTACTTTTCGAGCTCTACGATTCTGGCGTTTCGGATTTTGATTTCAGAACTCGTGGCTAGTAGGTCTCGTTTCACCTAGTTAGCCGCGAAATGTGGTTTCTTTACGTAAACGGTTTTATGAATATCCGTTGACTCCGAGTTCTGCATTCGGTGATTTTTAGCTTGATTTCACACAACTTTTCGAGCTCTACGATCCTGGCGTTTCGGATTTTGATTTCAGAACTCGTGGCTAGTTGGTCTCGTTTCACCTAGTTAGCCGCAAAATGTGGTTTCTTTACGTAAACGGTTTTATGAATATCCGTTGACTCCGAGTTCTCAATTTGGTGATTTTTAGCATGATTACACACTACTTTTCGAGCTCTACGATCCTGGAATTTCAGATTTTGATTTCAAAACTCGTGGCTAGTTGGTCTCGTTCCACCTGTTTAGCCGCGAAATGTGGTTTCTTTACGTAAACAGTTTTATGAATATCCTTTGACTCCGAGTTCTGAATTCGGTGATTTTTAGCTTGATTTCACACTACTTTTCGAGCTCTACGATACTGGCATTTCGGATTTTGATTTCAGAACTCGTGGCTAGTTGGTCTCGTTTCACCTAGTTAGCCGGGAAATGTGGTTTCTTTACGTAAACAGTTTTAGGAATATCCGTTGACTCCGAGTTCTGAATTCGTTGATTTTTAGCTTGATTTCACACTACTTTTCGAGCTCTACGATCCTGGCATTTCGGATTTTGATTTCAGAACTCGTGGCTAGTAGGTCTCGTTTCACCTAGTTAGCCGCGAAATATGGTTTCTTTACGTAAACGGTTTTATGAATATCCGTTGACTCCGAGTTCTGAATTCGGTGATTTTTAGCTTGATTTCACACTACTTTTCGAGCTCTACGATCCTGGCATTTCGGATTTTGATTTCAGAACTCGTGGCTAGTTGGTCTCGTTTCACCTATTTAGCCGCGAAATGTGGTTTCTTTACGTAAACGGTTTTATGAATATCCGTTGACTCCGAGTTCTGAATTCGGTGATTTTTAGCTTGATTACACACTAGTTTTCGAGCTCTACGATCCTGGAATTTCGGATTTTGATTTCAAAACTCGTGGCTAGTTGGTCTCGTTTCACCTATTTACCCGCGAAATGTGGCTTCTTTACGTAAACAGTTTTATGAATATCCTTTGACTCCGAGTTCTGAATTCGGTGATTTTTTGCTTGATTTCACACTACTTTTCGAGCTCTACGATCCTGGCATTTCCGATTTTGATTTCAGAACTCGTGGCTAGTTGGTCTCGTTTCAAATAGTTAGCCGCGAAATGTGGTTTCTTTACGTAAACGGTTTTAGGAATATCGGTTGACTCCGAGTTCTGAATTCGGTGATTTTTAGCTTGATTTCACACTACTTTTCGAGCTCTACGATCCTGGCGTTTCGGATTTTGATTTCAGAACTCGTGGCTAGTTAGTCTCGTTTAACCTATTTAGCCGCGAAATGTGGTTTCTTTATGTAAACGGTTTTATGAATATCCGTTGACTCAGAGTTCTGAATTCGGTGATTTTTAGCTTGATTTCACACTACTTTTCGAGCTCTACGATCCTGGCATTTCGGATTTTGATTTCAGAACTCGTGGCTAGTTGGTCTCGTTTCACCTAGTTAGCCGCGAAATGTGCTTTCTTTACGTAAACGGTTTTATGAATATCCGTTGACTCCGAGTTCTCAATTTGGTGATTTTTAGCATGATTACACACTACTTTTCGAGCTCTACGATCCTGGAATTTCAGATTTTGATTTCAAAACTCGTGGCTAGTTGGTCTCGTTTCACCTGTTTAGCCGCGAAATGTGGTTTCTTTACGTAAACAGTTTTATGAATATCCTTTGACTCCGAGTTCTGAATTCGGTGATTTTTAGCTTGATTTCACACTACTTTTCGAGCTCTACGATCCTGGCATTTCGGATTTTGATTTCAGAACTCGTGGCTAGTTGGTCTCGTTTCACCTAGTTAGCCGGGAAATGTGGTTTCTTTACGTAAACAGTTTTAGGAATATCCGTTGACTCCGAGTTCTGAATTCGTTGATTTTTAGCTTGATTTCACACTACTTTTCGAGCTCTACGATCCTGGCATTTCGGATTTTGATTTCAGAACTCGTGGCTAGTAGGTCTCGTTTCACCTAGTTAGCCGCGAAATGTGGTTTCTTTACGTAAACGGTTTTATGAATATCCGTTGACTCCGAGTTCTGAATTCGGTGATTTTTAGCTTGATTTCACACTACTTTTCGAGCTCTACGATCCTGGCATTTCGGATTTTGATTTCAGAACTCGTGGCTAGTTGGTCTCGTTTCACCTAGTTAGCCGCGAAATGTGGTTTCTTTACGTAAACGGTTTTATGAATATCCGTTGACTCCGAGTTCTGAATTCGGTGATTTTTAGCTTGATTACACACTAGTTTTCGAGCTCTACGATCCTGGAATTTCGGATTTTGATTTCAAAACTCGTGGCTAGTTGGTCTCGTTTCACCTATTTAGCCGCGAAATGTGGTTTCTTTACGTAAACAGTTTTATGAATATCCTTTGACTCCGAGTTCTGAATTCGGTGATTTTTTGCTTGATTTCACACTACTTTTCGAGCTCTACGATCCTGGCATTTCCGATTTTGATTTCAGAACTCGTGGCTAGTTGGTCTCGTTTCAAATAGTTAGCCGCGAAATGTGGTTTCTTTACGTAAACGGTTTTAGGAATATCGGTTGACTCCGAGTTCTGAATTCGGTGATTTTTAGCTTGATTTCACACTACTTTTCGAGCTCTACGATCCTGGCGTTTCGGATTTTGATTTCAGAACTCGTGGCTAGTTAGTCTCGTTTAACCTATTTAGCCGCGAAATGTGGTTTCTTTATGTAAACGGTTTTATGAATATCCGTTGACTCAGAGTTCTGAATTCGGTGATTTTTAGCTTGATTTCACACTACTTTTCGAGCTCTACGATCCTGGCATTTCGGATTTTGATTTCAGAACTCGTGGCTAGTTGGTCTCGTTTCACCTAGTTAGCCGCGAAATGTGCTTTCTTTACGTAAACGGTTTTATGAATATCCGTTGACTCCGAGTTCTCAATTTGGTGATTTTTAGCATGATTACACACTACTTTTCGAGCTCTACGATCCTGGAATTTCAGATTTTGATTTCAAAACTCGTGGCTAGTTGGTCTCGTTTCACCTGTTTAGCCGCGAAATGTGGTTTCTTTACGTAAACAGTTTTATGAATATCCTTTGACTCCGAGTTCTGAATTCGGTGATTTTTAGCTTGATTTCACACTACTTTTCGAGCTCTACGATCCTGGAATTTCGGATTTTGATTTCAGAACTCGTGGCTAGTTGGTCTCGTTTCACCTAGTTAGCCGGGAAATGTGGTTTCTTTACGTAAACAGTTTTAGGAATATCCGTTGACTCCGAGTTCTGAATTCGTTGATTTTTAGCTTGATTTCACATTACTTTTCGAGCTCTACGATCCTGGCATTTCGGATTTTGATTTCAGAACTCGTGGCTAGTAGGTCTCGTTTCACCTAGTTAGCCGCGAAATGTGGTTTCTTTACGTAAACGGTTTTATGAATATCCGTTGACTCCGAGTTCTGAATTCGGTGATTTTTAGCTTGATTTCACACTACTTTTCGAGCTCTACGATCCTGGCATTTCGGATTTTGATTTCAGAACTCGTGGCTAGTTGGTCTCGTTTCACCTAGTTAGCCGCGAAATGTGGTTTCTTTACGTAAACGGTTTTATGAATATCCGTTGACTCCGAGTTCTGAATTCGGTGATTTTTAGCTTGATTACACACTAGTTTTCGAGCTCTACGATCCTGGAATTTCGGATTTTGATTTCAAAACTCGTGGCTAGTTGGTCTCGTTTCACCTATTTAGCCGCGAAATGTGGTTTCTTTACGTAAACAGTTTTATGAATATCCTTTGACTCCGAGTTCTGAATTCGGTGATTTTTTGCTTGATTTCACACTACTTTTCGAGCTCTACGATCCTGGCATTTCCGATTTTGATTTCAGAACTCGTGGCTAGTTGGTCTCGTTTCAAATAGTTAGCCGCGAAATGTGGTTTCTTTACGTAAACGGTTTTAGGAATATCGGTTGACTCCGAGTTCTGAATTCGGTGATTTTTAGCTTGATTTCACACTACTTTTCGAGCTCTACGATCCTGGCGTTTCGGATTTTGATTTCAGAACTCGTGGCTAGTTAGTCTCGTTTAACCTATTTAGCCGCGAAATGTGGTTTCTTTATGTAAACGGTTTTATGAATATCCGTTGACTCAGAGTTCTGAATTCGGTGATTTTTAGCTTGATTTCACACTACTTTTCGAGCTCTACGATCCTGGCATTTCGGATTTTGATTTCAGAACTCGTGGCTAGTTGGTCTCGTTTCACCTAGTTAGCCGCGAAATGTGGTTTCTTTACGTAAACGGTTTTATGAATATCCGTTGACTCCGAGTTCTGAATTCGGTGATTTTTAGCTTGATTACACACTAGTTTTCGAGCTCTACGATCCTGGAATTTCGGATTTTGATTTCAAAACTCGTGGCTAGTTGGTCTCGTTTCACCTATTTAGCCGCGAAATGTGGTTTCTTTACGTAAACAGTTTTATGAATATCCTTTGACTCCGAGTTCTGAATTCGGTGATTTTTTGCTTGATTTCACACTACTTTTCGAGCTCTACGATCCTGGCATTTCCGATTTTGATTTCAGAACTCGTGGCTAGTTGGTCTCGTTTCAAATAGTTAGCCGCGAAATGTGGTTTCTTTACGTAAACGGTTTTAGGAATATCGGTTGACTCCGAGTTCTGAATTCGGTGATTTTTAGCTTGATTTCACACTACTTTTCGAGCTCTACGATCCTGGCGTTTCGGATTTTGATTTCAGAACTCGTGGCTAGTTAGTCTCGTTTAACCTATTTAGCCGCGAAATGTGGTTTCTTTATGTAAACGGTTTTATGAATATCCGTTGACTCAGAGTTCTGAATTCGGTGATTTTTAGCTTGATTTCACACTACTTTTCGAGCTCTACGATCCTGGCATTTCGGATTTTGATTTCAGAACTCGTAGCTAGTTGGTCTCGTTTCACCTAGTTAGCCGCGAAATGTGCTTTCTTTACGTAAACGGTTTTATGAATATCCGTTGACTCCGAGTTCTCAATTTGGTGATTTTTAGCATGATTACACACTACTTTTCGAGCTCTACGATCCTGGAATTTCAGATTTTGATTTCAAAACTCGTGGCTAGTTGGTCTCGTTTCACCTGTTTAGCCGCGAAATGTGGTTTCTTTACGTAAACAGTTTTATGAATATCCTTTGACTCCGAGTTCTGAATTCGGTGATTTTTAGCTTGATTTCACACTACTTTTCGAGCTCTACGATCCTGGAATTTCGGATTTTGATTTCAGAACTCGTGGCTAGTTGGTCTCGTTTCACCTAGTTAGCCGGGAAATGTGGTTTCTTTACGTAAACAGTTTTAGGAATATCCGTTGACTCCGAGTTCTGAATTCGTTGATTTTTAGCTTGATTTCACACTACTTTTCGAGCTCTACGATCCTGGCGTTTCGGATTTTGATTTCAGAACTCGTGGCTAGTAGGTCTCGTTTCACCTAGTTAGCCGCGAAATGTGGTTTCTTTACGTAAACGGTTTTATGAATATCCGTTGACTCCGAGTTCTGAATTCGGTGATTTTTAGCTTGATTTCACACTACTTTTCGAGCTCTACGATCCTGGCATTTCGGATTTTGATTTCAGAACTCGTGGCTAGTTGGTCTCGTTTCACCTAGTTAGCCGCGAAATGTGGTTTCTTTACGTAAACGGTTTTATGAATATCCGTTGACTCCGAGTTCTGAATTCGGTGATTTTTAGCTTGATTACACACTAGTTTTCGAGCTCTACGATCCTGGAATTTCGGATTTTGATTTCAAAACTCGTGGCTAGTTGGTCTCGTTTCACCTATTTAGCCGCGAAATGTGGTTTCTTTACGTAAACAGTTTTATGAATATCCTTTGACTCCGAGTTCTGAATTCGGTGATTTTTTGCTTGATTTCACACTACTTTTCGAGCTCTACGATCCTGGCATTTCCGATTTTGATTTCAGAACTCGTGGCTAGTTGGTCTCGTTTCAAATAGTTAGCCGCGAAATGTGGTTTCTTTACGTAAACGGTTTTAGGAATATCGGTTGACTCCGAGTTCTGAATTCGGTGATTTTTAGCTTGATTTCACACTACTTTTCGAGCTCTACGATCCTGGCGTTTCGGATTTTGATTTCAGAACTCGTGGCTAGTTGGTCTCGTTTCACCTAGTTAGCCGGGAAATGTGGTTTCTTTACGTAAACAGTTTTAGGAATATCCGTTGACTCCGAGTTCTGAATTCGTTGATTTTTAGCTTGATTTCACACTACTTTTCGAGCTCTACGATCCTGGCGTTTCGGATTTTGATTTCAGAACTCGTGGCTAGTAGGTCTCGTTTCACCTAGTTAGCCGCGAAATGTGGTTTCTTTACGTAAACGGTTTTATGAATATCCGTTGACTCCGAGTTCTGAATTCGGTGATTTTTAGCTTGATTTCACACTACTTTTCGAGCTCTACGATCCTGGCATTTCGGATTTTGATTTCAGAACTCGTGGCTAGTTGGTCTCGTTTCACCTAGTTAGCCGCGAAATGTGGTTTCTTTACGTAAACGGTTTTATGAATATCGGTTGACTCCGAGTTCTGAATTCGGTGATTTTTAGCTTGATTTTACACTACTTTTCGAGCTCTACAATCCTGGCATTTCGGATTTTTATTTCAGAACTCGTGGATAGTAAGTCTCGTTTCACCTAGTTAGCCACGAAATTTGGTTTCTTTACGTAAACGGTTTTATGAATATCCGTTTACTCCGAGTTCTGAATTCGATGATTTTTAGCTTGATTTCACACTACTTTTCGAGCTCTACGATCCTGGCGTTTCGGATTTTGATTTCAGAACTCGTGGCTAGTTGGTCTCGTTTCACCTAGTTAGCCGCGAAATGTGGTTTCTTTACGTAAACAGTTTTGTGAATATCCGTTGACTCCGAGTTCTGAATTCGGTGATTTTTAGCTTGATTTCACACTACTTTTCGAGCTCTACGATCCTGGCGTTTCGGATTTTGATTTCAGAACTCGTGGCTAGTTGGTCTCGTTTCACCTAGTTAGCCGCGAAATGTGGTTTCTTTACGTAAACAGTTTTGTGAATATCCGTTGACTCCGAGTTCTGAATTCGGTGATTTTTAGCTTGATTTCACACTACTTTTCGAGCTCTACGATCCTGGCGTTTCGGATTTTGATTTCAGAACTCGTGGCTAGTTGGTCTCGTTTCACCTAGTTAGCTGCGAAATGTGCTTTCTTTACGTAAACGGTTTTATGAATATCCGTTGACTCCGAGTTCTGAATTCGGTGATTTTTAGCTTGATTACAGACTACTTTTCGAGCTCTACGATCCTGGCGTTTCGGATTTTGATTTCAGAACTCGTGGCTAGTTGGTCTCGTTTCACCTAGTTAGCCGCGAAATGTGGTTTCTTTACGTAAACAGTTTTGTGAATATCCGTTGACTCCGAGTTCTGAATTCGGTGATTTTTAGCTTGATTTCACACTACTTTTTGAGCTCTACAATCCTGGCATTTCGGATTTTTATTTCAGAACTCGTGGATAGTAGGTCTCGTTTCACCTAGTTAGCCACGAAATGTGGTTTCTTTACGTAAACGGTTTTATGAATATCCGTTGACTCCGAGTTCTGAATTCGATGATTTTTAGCTTGATTTCACACTACTTTTCGAGCTCTACGATCCTGGCGTTTCGGATTTTGATTTCAGAACTCGTGGCTAGTTGGTCTCGTTTCACCTAGTTAGCCGCGAAATGTGCTTTCTTTACGTAAACGGTTTTATGAATATCCGTTGACTCCGAGTTCTGAATTCGTTGATTTTTAGCTTGATTACAGACTACTTTTCGAGCTCTACGATCCTGGCATTTCGGATTTTGATATCAAAACTCGTGGCTAGTTGGTCTCGTTTCACCTATTTAGCCGCGAAATGTGGTTTCTTTACGTAAACGGTTTTATGAATATCCGTTGACTCCGAGTTCTGAATTCGGTGATTTTTAGCTTGATTACACACTAGTTTTTGAGCTCTACGATCCTGGAATTTCGGATTTTGATTTCAAAACTCGTGGCTAGTTGGTCTCGTTTCACCTATTTAGCCGCGAAATGTGGTTTCTTTACGTAAACAGTTTTATGAATATCCTTTGACTCCGAGTTCTGAATTCGGTGATTTTTAGCTTGATTTCACACTACTTTTTGAGCTCTACGATCCTGGCATTTCGGATTTTGATTTCAGAACTCGTGGCTAGTTGGTATCGTTTCACCTATTTAGCCGCGAAATGTGGTTTCTTTACGTAAACAGTTTTATGAATATCCTTTGACTCCGAGTTCTGAATTCGGTGATTTTTAGCTTTATTTCACACTACTTTTCGAGCTCTACGATCCTGGCGTTTCGGATTTTGATTTCAGAACTCGTGGCTAGTAGGTCTCGTTTCACCTAGTTAGCCGCGAAATGTGGTTTCTTTACGTAAACGGTTTTATGAATATCCGTTGACTCCGAGTTCTGAATTCGGTGATTTTTAGCTTGATTTCACACAACTTTTTGAGCTCTACGATCCTGGCGTTTCGGATTTTGATTTCAGAACTCGTGGCTAGTTGATCTCGTTTCACCTAGTTAGCCGCAAAATGTGGTTTCTTTACGTAAACGGTTTTATGAATATCCGTTGACTCCGAGTTCTCAATTCGGTGATTTTTAGCATGATTACACACTACTTTTCGAGCTCTACGATCCTGGAATTTCAGATTTTGATTTCAAAACTCGTGGCTAGTTGGTCTCGTTTCACCTGTTTAGCCGCGAAATGTGGTTTCGTTACGTAAACAGTTTTATGAATATCCTTTGACTCCGAGTTCTGAATTCGGTGATTTTTAGCTTGATTTCACACTACTTTTCGAGCTCTACGATCCTGGCATTTCGGATTTTGATTTCAGAACTCGTGGCTAGTTGGTCTCGTTTCACCTAGTTAGCCGGGAAATGTGGTTTCTTTACGTAAACAGTTTTAGGAATATCCGTTGACTCCGAGTTCTGAATTCGTTGATTTTTAGCTTGATTTCACACTACTTTTCGAGCTCTACGATCCTGGCGTTTCGGATTTTGATTTCAGAACTCGTGGCTAGTAGGTCTCGTTTCACCTAGTTAGCCGCGAAATGTGGTTTCTTTACGTAAACGGTTTTATGAATATCCGTTGACTCCGAGTTCTGAATTCGGTGATTTTTAGCTTGATTTCACACAACTTTTCGAGCTCTACGATCCTGGCGTTTCGGATTTTGATTTCAGAACTCGTGGCTAGTTGGTCTCGTTTCACCTAGTTAGCCGCGAAATGTGGTTTCTTTACGTAAACGGTTTTATGAATATCCGTTGACTCCGAGTTCTGAATTCGGTGATTTTTAGCTTGATTACACACTAGTTTTCGAGCTCTACGATCCTGGAATTTCGGATTTTGATTTCAAAACTCGTGGCTAGTTGGTCTCGTTTCACCTATTTAGCCGCGAAATGTGGTTTCTTTACGTAAACAGTTTTATGAATATCCTTTGACTCCGAGTTCTGAATTCGGTGATTTTTTGCTTGATTTCACACTACTTTTCGAGCTCTACGATCCTGGCATTTCCGATTTTGATTCCAGAACTCGTGCCTAGTTGGTCTCGTTTCAAATAGTTAGCCGCGAAATGTGGTTTCTTTACGTAAACGGTTTTAGGAATATCGGTTGACTCCGAGTTCTGAATTCGGTGATTTTTAGCTTGATTTCACACTACTTTTCGAGCTCTACGATCCTGGCGTTTTGGATTTTGATTTCAGAACTCGTGTCAAGTTGGTCTCGTTTAACCTATTTAGCCGCGAAATGTGGTTTCTTTATGTAAACGGTTTTATGAATATCCGTTGACTCAGAGTTCTGAATTCGGTGATTTTTAGCTTGATTTCACACTACTTTTCGAGCTCTACGATCCTGGCATTTCGGATTTTGATTTCAGAACTCGTGGCTAGTTGGTCTCGTTTCACCTAGTTAGCCGCGAAATGTGGTTTCTTTACGTAAACAGTTTTATGAATATCCGTTGACTCCGAGTTCTGAATTCGTTGATTTTTAGCTTGATTTCACACTACTTTTCGAGCTCTACAATCCTGGAGTTTCGGATTTTTATTTCAGAACTCGTGGATAGTAGGTCTCGTTTCACCTAGTTAGCCGCGAAATGTGGTTTCTTTACGTAAACGGTTTTATGAATATCTGTTGACTCCGAGTTCTGAATTCGGTGATTTTTAGCTTGATTTCACACTACTTTTCGAGCTCTACGATCCTGGCGTTTCGGATTTTGATTTCAGAACTCGTGGCTAGTTGGTCTCGTTTCACCTAGTTAGCCGCGAAATGTGGTTTCTTTACGTAAACGGTTTTATGAATATCCGTTGACTCCGAGTTCTGAATTCGGTGATTTTTAGCTTGATTACACACTAGTTTTCGAGCTCTACGATCCTGGAATTTCGGATTTTGATTTCAAAACTCGTGGCTAGATGGTCTCGTTTCACCTATTTAGCCGCGAAATGTGGTTTCTTTACGTAAACAGTTGTATGAATATCCTTTGACTCCGAGTTCTGAATTCGGTGATTTTTAGCTTGATTTCACACTACTTTTCGAGCTCTACGATCCTGGCATTTCCGATTTTGATTTCAGAACTCGTGGCTAGTTGGTCTCGTTTCAACTAGTTAGCCGCGAAATTTGGTTTCTTTACGTAAACGGTTTTAGGAATATCGGTTGACTCCGAGTTCTGAATTCGGTGATTTTTAGCTTGATTTCACACTACTTTTCGAGCTCTACGATCCTGGCATTTCGGATTTTGATTTCAGAACTCGTGGCTAGTTGGTCTCGTTTCACCTAGTTAGCCGCGAAATGTGGTTTCTTTACGAAAACAGTTTTATGAATATCCGTTGACTCCGAGTTCTGAATTCGGTGATTTTTAGCTTGATTTCACACTACTTTTCGAGCTCTACAATCCTGGCGTTTCGGATTTTTATTTCAGAACTCGTGGATAGTAGGTCTCGTTTCACCTAGTTAGCCGCGAAATGTGGTTTCTTTACGTAAACGGTTTTATGAATATCCGTTGACTCCGAGTTCTGAATTCGGTGATTTTTAGCTTGATTTCACACTACTTTTCGAGCTCTACGATCCTGGCGTTTCGGATTTTGATTTCAGAACTCGTGGCTAGTTGGTCTCGTTTCACCTAGTTAGCCGCGAAATGTGCTTTCTTTACGTAAACGGTTTTATGAATATCCGTTGACTCCGAGTTCTGAATTCGGTGATTTTTAGCTTGATTACAGACTACTTTTCGAGCTCTACGATCCTGGCATTTCGGATTTTGATATCAAAACTCGTGGCTAGTTGGTCTCGTTTCACCTATTTAGCCGCGAAATGTGGTTTCTTTACGTAAACGGTTTTATGAATATCCGTTGACTCCGAGTTCTGAATTCGGTGATTTTTAGCTTGATTACACACTAGTTTTCGAGCTCTACGATCCTGGAATTTCGGATTTTGATTTCAAAACTCGTGGCTAGTTGGTCTCGTTTCACCTATTTAGCCGCGAAATGTGGTTTCTTTACGTAAACAGTTTTATGAATATCCTTTGACTCCGAGTTCTGAATTCGGTGATTTTTAGCTTGATTTCACACTACTTTTCGAGCTCTACGATCCTGGCATTTCGGATTTTGATTTCAGAACTCGTGGCTAGTTGGTATCGTTTCACCTATTTAGCCGCGAAATGTGGTTTCTTTACGTAAACAGTTTTATGAATATCCTTTGACTCCGAGTTCTGAATTCGGTGATTTTTAGCTTTATTTCACACTACTTTTCGAGCTCTACGATCCTGGCGTTTCGGATTTTGATTTCAGAACTCGTGGCTAGTAGGTCTCGTTTCATCTAGTTAGCCGTGAAATGTGGTTTCTTTACGTAAACGGTTTTATGAATATCCGTTGACTCCGAGTTCTGAATTCGGTGATTTTTAGCTTGATTTCACACTACTTTTCGAGCTCTACGATCCTGGCGTTTCGGATTTTGATTTCAGAACTCGTGGCTAGTTGGTCTCGTTTCACCTAGTTAGCCGCAAAATGTGGTTTCTTTACGTAAACGGTTTTATGAATATCCATTGACTCCGAGTTCTGAATTCGGTGATTTTTAGCTTGATTACACACTACTTTTTGAGCTCTACGATCCTGGAATTTCAGATTTTGATTTCAAAACTCGTGGCTAGTTGGTCTCGTTTCACCTATTTAGCCGCGAAATGTGGTTTCTTTACGTAAACAGTTTTATGAATATCCGTTGACTCCGAGTTCTGAATTCGGTGATTTTTAGCTTGATTTCACACTACTTTTCGAGCTCTACGATCCTGGCATTTCGGATTTTGATTTCAGAACTCGTGGCTAGTTGGTCTCGTTTCACCTAGTTAGCCGCGAAATGTGGTTTCTTTACGTAAACAGTTTTAGGAATATCCGTTGACTCCGAGTTCTGAATTCGTTGATTTTTAGCTTGATTTCACACTACTTTTCGAGCTCTACGATCCTGGCGTTTCGGATTTTGATTTCAGAACTCGTGGCTAGTCGGTCTCGTTTCACCTAGTTAGCCGCGAAATGTGGTTTCTTTACGTAAACGGTTTTATGAATATCCGTTGACTCCGAGTTCTGAATTCGGTGATTTTTAGCTTGATTACAGACTACTTTTCGAGCTCTACGATCCTGGCATTTCGGATTTTGATATCAAAACTCGTGGCTAGTTGGTCTCGTTTCACCTATTTAGCCGCGAAATGTGGTTTCTTTACGTAAACGGTTTTATGAATATCCGTTGACTCCGAGTTCTGAATTCGGTGATTTTTAGCTTGATTACACACTAGTTTTCGAGCTCTACGATCCTGGAATTTCGGATTTTGATTTCAAAACTCGTGGCTAGTTGGTCTCGTTTCACCTATTTAGCCGCGAAATGTGGTTTCTTTACGTAAACAGTTTTATGAATATCCTTTGACTCCGAGTTCTGAATTCGGTGATTTTTAGCTTGATTTCACACTACTTTTCGAGCTCTACGATCCTGGAATTTCCGATTTTGATTTCAGAACTCGTGGCTAGTTGGTATCGTTTCACCTATTTAGCCGCGAAATGTGGTTTCTTTACGTAAACAGTTTTATGAATATCCTTTGACTCCGAGTTCTGAATTCGGTGATTTTTTGCTTTATTTCACACTACTTTTCGAGCTCTACGATCCTGGCGTTTCGGATTTTGATTTCAGAACTCGTGGCTAGTAGGTCTCGTTTCATCTAGTTAGCCGTGAAATGTGGTTTCTTTACGTAAACGGTTTTATGAATATCCGTTGACTCCGAGTTCTGAATTCGGTGATTTTTAGCTTGATTTCACACTACTTTTCGAGCTCTACGATCCTGGAATTTCGGATTTTGATTTCAGAACTCGTGGCTAGTTGGTCTCGTTTCACCTAGTTAGCCGCAAAATGTGGTTTCTTTACGTAAACGGTTTTATGAATATCCGTTGACTCCGAGTTCTGAATTCGGTGATTTTTAGCTTGATTACACACTACTTTTTGAGCTCTACGATCCTGGAATTTCAGATTTTGATTTCAAAACTCGTGGCTAGTTGGTCTCGTTTCACCTATTTAGCCGCGAAATGTGGTTTCTTTACGTAAACAGTTTTATGAATATCCGTTGACTCCGAGTTCTGAATTCGGTGATTTTTAGCTTGATTTCACACTACTTTTCGAGCTCTACGATCCTGGCATTTCGGATTTTGATTTCAGAACTCGTGGCTAGTTGGTCTCGTTTCACCTAGTTAGCCGCGAAATGTGGTTTCTTTACGTAAACGGTTTTATGAATATCCGTTGACTCCGAGTTCTGAATTCGGTGATTTTTAGCTTGATTTCACACTACTTTTCGAGCTCTACGATCCTGGCGTTTCGGATTTTGATTTCAGAACTCGTGGCTAGTTGGTCTCGTTTCACCTAGTTAGCCGCGAAATGTGCTTTCTTTACGTAAACGGTTTTATGAATATCCGTTGACTCCGAGTTCTGAATTCGGTGATTTTTAGCTTGATTACAGACTACTTTTCGAGCTCTACGATCCTGGCATTTCGGATTTTGATATCAAAACTCGTGGCTAGTTGGTCTCGTTTCACCTATTTAGCCGCGAAATGTGGTTTCTTTACGTAAACGGTTTTATGAATATCCGTTGACTCCGAGTTCTGAATTCGGTGATTTTTAGCTTGATTACACACTAGTTTTCGAGCTCTACGATCCTGGAATTTCGGATTTTGATTTCAAAACTCGTGGCTAGTTGGTCTCGTTTCACCTATTTAGCCGCGAAATGTGGTTTCTTTACGTAAACAGTTTTATGAATATCCTTTGACTCCGAGTTCTGAATTCGGTGATTTTTAGCTTGATTTCACACTACTTTTCGAGCTCTACGATCCTGGCATTTCGGATTTTGATTTCAGAACTCGTGGCTAGTTGGTATCGTTTCACCTATTTAGCCGCGAAATGTGGTTTCTTTACGTAAACAGTTTTATGAATATCCTTTGACTCCGAGTTCTGAATTCGGTGATTTTTAGCTTTATTTCACACTACTTTTCGAGCTCTACGATCCTGGCATTTCGGATTTTGATTTCAGAACTCGTGGCTAGTAGGTCTCGTTTCATCTAGTTAGCCGTGAAATGTGGTTTCTTTACGTAAACGGTTTTATGAATATCCGTTGACTCCGAGTTCTGAATTCGGTGATTTTTAGCTTGATTTCACACTACTTTTCGAGCTCTACGATCCTGGCATTTCGGATTTTGATTTCAGAACTCGTGGCTAGTTGGTCTCGTTTCACCTAGTTAGCCGCGAAATGTGGTTTCTTTACGTAAACGGTTTTATGAATATCCGTTGACTCCGAGTTCTGAATTCGGTGATTTTTAGCTTGATTACACACTACTTTTTGAGCTCTACGATCCTGGAATTTCAGATTTTGATTTCAAAACTCGTGGCTAGTTGGTCTCGTTTCACCTATTTAGCCGCGAAATGTGGTTTCTTTACGTAAACGGTTTTATGAATATCCGTTGACTCCGAGTTCTGAATTCGGTGATTTTTAGCTTGATTATACACTAGTTTTCGAGCTCTACGATCCTGGAATTTCGGATTTTGATTTCAGAACTCGTGGCTAGTTGGTCTCGTTTCACCTAGTTAGCCGCGAAATGTGGTTTCTTTACGTAAACAGTTTTAGGAATATCCGTTGACTCCGAGTTCTGAATTCGTTGATTTTTAGCTTGATTTCACACTACTTTTCGAGCTCTACGATCCTGGCGTTTCGGATTTTGATTTCAGAACTCGTGGCTACTCGGTCTCGTTTCACCTAGTTAGCCGCGAAATGTGGTTTCTTTACGTAAACGGTTTTATGAATATCCGTTGACTCCGAGTTCTGAATTCGGTGATTTTTAGCTTGATTATACACTAGTTTTCGAGCTCTACGATCCTGGAATTTCGGATTTTGATTTCACAACTCGTGGCTAGTTGGTCTCGTTTCACCTATTTAGCAGCGAAATGTGGTTTCTTTACGTAAACAGTTTTATGAATATCCTTTGACTCCGAGTTCTGAATTCGGTGATTTTTAGCTTGATTTCACACTACTTTTCGAGCTCTACGATCCTGGCATTTCCGATTTTGATTTCAGAACTCGTGGCTAGTTGGTCTCGTTTCATCTAGTTAGCCGCGAAATGTGGTTTCTTTACGTAAACGGTTTTAGGAATATCGGTTGACTCCGAGTTCTGAATTCGGTGATTTTTAGCTTGATTTCACACTACTTTTCGAGCTCTACGATCCTGGCGTTTCGGATTTTGATTTCAGAACTCGTGGCTAGTTGGTCTCGTTTAACCTATTTAGCCGCGAAATGTGGTTTCTTTATGTAAACGGTTTTATGAATATCCGTTGACTCAGAGTTCTGAATTCGGTGATTTTTAGCTTGATTTCACACTACTTTTCGAGCTCTACGATCTTGGCATTTCGGATTTTGATTTCAGAACTCGTGGCTAGTTGGTCTCGTTTCACCTATTTAGCTGCGAAATGTGGTTTCTTTACGTAAACGGTTTTATGAATATCCGTTGACTCCGAGTTCTGAATTCGGTGATTTTTAGCTTGATTACACACTAGTTTTCGAGCTCTACGATCCTGGAATTTCGGATTTTGATTTCAAAACTCGTGGCTAGTTGGTCTCGTTTCACCTATTTAGCCGCGAAATGTGGTTTCTTTACGTAAACAGTTTTATGAATATCCTTTGACTCCGAGTTCTGAATTCGGTGATTTTTAGCTTGATTTCACACTACTTTTCGAGCTCTACGATCCTGGAATTTCAGATTTTGATATCAAAACTCGTGGCTAGTTGGTATCGTTTCACCTATTTAGCCGCGAAATGTGGTTTCTTTACGTAAACAGTTTTATGAATATCCGTTGACTCCGAGTTCTGAATTCGGTGATTTTTAGCTTGATTTCACACTACTTTTCGAGCTCTACGATCCTGGAATTTCGGATTTTGATTTCAGAACTCGTGGCTAGTTGGTCTCGTTTCACCTAGTTAGCCGCGAAATGTGGTTTCTTTACGTAAACAGTTTTAGGAATATCCGTTGACTCCGAGTTCTGAATTCGGTGATTTTTAGCTTGATTTCACACTACTTTTCGAGCTCTACGATCCTGGCGTTTCGGATTTTGATTTCAAAACTCGTGGCTAGTTGGTCTCGTTTCACCTATTTAGCAGCGAAATGTGGTTTCTTTACGTAAACAGTTTTATGAATATCCTTTGACTCCGAGTTCTGAATTCGGTGATTTTTAGCTTGATTTTACACTACTTTTCGAGCTCTACGATCCTGGCATTTCCGATTTTGATTTCAGAACTCGTGGCTAGTTGGTCTCGTTTCATCTAGTTAGCCGCGAAATGTGGTTTCTTTACGTAAATGGTTTTAGGAATATCGGTTGACTCCGAGTTCTGAATTCGGTGATTTTTAGCTTGATTTCACACTACTTTTCGAGCTCTACGATCCTGGCATTTCGGA
Organism: Euonymus europaeus; assembly: GCA_963580455.1. NCBI lineage: Eukaryota > Viridiplantae > Streptophyta > Magnoliopsida > Celastrales > Celastraceae > Euonymus > Euonymus europaeus. The sequence goes on from OY756972.1 coordinate 1,442,894, forward strand.
TTTTGATTTCAGAACTCGTGGCTAGTTGGTCTCGTTTAACCTATTTAGCCGCGAAATGTGGTTTCTTTATGTAAACGGTTTTATGAATATCCGTTGACTCAGAGTTCTGAATTCGGTGATTTTTAGCTTGATTTCACACTACTTTTCGAGCTCTACGATCCTGGCATTTCGGATTTTGATTTCAGAACTCGTGGCTAGTTGGTCTCGTTTCACCTATTTAGCCGCGAAATGTGGTTTCTTTACGTAAACGGTTTTATGAATATCCGTTGACTCCGAGTTCTGAATTCGGTGATTTTTAGCTTGATTACACACTAGTTTTCGAGCTCTACGATCCTGGAATTTCGGATTTTGATTTCAAAACTCGTGGCTAGTTGGTCTCGTTTCACCTATTTAGCCGCGAAATGTGGTTTCTTTACGTAAACAGTTTTATGAATATCCTTTGACTCCGAGTTCTGAATTCGGTGATTTTTAGCTTGATTTCACACTACTTTTCGAGCTCTACGATCCTGGAATTTCAGATTTTGATTTCAAAACTCGTGGCTAGTTGGTATCGTTTCACCTATTTAGCCGCGAAATGTGGTTTCTTTACGTAAACAGTTTTATGAATATCCGTTGACTCCGAGTTCTGAATTCGGTGATTTTTAGCTTGATTTCACACTACTTTTCGAGCTCTACGATCCTGGCGTTTCGGATTTTGATTTCAGAACTCGTGGCTAGTTGGTCTCGTTTCACCTAGTTAGCCGCGAAATGTGGTTTCTTTACGTAAACAGTTTTAGGAATATCCGTTGACTCCGAGTTCTGAATTCGGTGAGTTTTAGCTTGATTTCACACTATTTTTCGAGCTCTACGATCCTGGCGTTTCGGATTTTGATTTCAAAACTCGTGGCTAGTTGGTCTCATTTCACCTATTTAGCAGCGAAATGTGGTTTCTTTACGTAAACAGTTTTATGAATATCCTTTGACGCCGAGTTCTGAATTCGGTGATTTTTAGCTTGATTTTACACTACTTTTCGAGCTCTACGATCCTGGCATTTCCGATTTTGATTTCAGAACTCGTGGCTAGTTGGTCTCGTTTCATCTAGTTAGCCGCGAAATGTGGTTTCTTTACGTAAATGGTTTTAGGAATATCGGTTGACTAAGAGTTCTGAATTCGTTGATTTTTAGCTTGATTTCACACTACTTTTCGAGCTCTACGATCCTGGCGTTTCGGATTTTGATTTCAGAACTCGTGGCTAGTAGGACTCGTTTCACCTAGTTAGCCGCGAAATGTGGTTTCTTTACGTAAACGGTTTTATGAATATCCGTTGACTCCGAGTTCTGAATTCGGTGATTTTTAGCTTGATTTCACACTACTTTTCGAGCTCTACGATCCTGGCGTTTCGGATTTTGATTTCAGAACTTGTGGCTAGTAGGTCTCGTTTCACCTAGTTAGCCGCGAAATGTGGTTTCTTTATGTAAACGGTTTTATGAATATCCGTTGACTCCGAGTTCTGAATTCGGTGATTTTTAGCTTGATTTCACACTACTTTTCGAGCTCTACGATCCTGGCGTTTCGGATTTTGATTTCAGAACTCGTGGCTAGTTGGTCTCGTTTCACCTAGTTAGCCGCGAAATGTGGTTTCTTTACGTAAACGGTTTTATGAATATCCGTTGACTCCGAGTTCTGAATTCGGTGATTTTTAGCTTGATTATACACTAGTTTTCGAGCTCTACGATCCTGGAATTTCGGATTTTGATTTCAAAACTCGTGGCTAGTTGGTCTCGTTTCACCTATTTAGCCGCGAAATGTGGTTTGTTTACGTAAACAGTTTTATGAATATCCTTTGACTCCGAGTTCTGAATTCGGTGATTTTTAGCTTGATTTCACACTAATTTTCGAGCTCTACGATCCTGGCATTTCCGATTTTGATTTCAGAACTCGTGGCTAGTTGGTCTCGTTTCAACTAGTTAGCCGCGAAATGTGGTTTCTTTACGTAAACGGTTTTAGGAATATCGGTTGACTCCGAGTTCTGAATTCGGTGATTTTTAGCTTGATTTCACACTACTTTTCGAGCTCTACGATCCTGGCGTTTCGGATTTTGATTTCAGAACTCGTGGCTAGTTGGTCTCGTTTAACCTATTTAGCCGCGAAATGTGGTTTCTTTACGTAAACAGTTTTATGAATATCCGTTGACTCCGAGTTCTGAATTCGGTGATTTTTAGCTTGATTTCACACTACTTTTCGAGCTCTACGATCCTGGCGTTTCGGATTTTGATTTCAGAACTCGTGGCTAGTTGGTCTCGTTTCACCTAGTTAGCCGCAAAATGTGGTTTCTTTATGTAAACGGTTTTATGAATATCCATTGACTCCGAGTTCTGAATTCGGTGATTTTTAGCTTGATTACACACTACTTTTCGAGCTCTACGATCCTGGAATTTCAGATTTTGATTTCAAAACTCGTGGATAGTTGGTCTCGTTTCACCTATTTAGCCGCGAAATGTGGTTTCTTTACGTAAACAGTTTTATGAATATCCGTTGACTCCGAGTTCTGAATTCGGTGATTTTTAGCTTGATTTCACACTACTTTTCGAGCTCTACGATCCTGGCATTTCGGATTTTGATTTCAGAACTCGTGGCTAGTTGGTCTCGTTTCACCTAGTTAGTCGCGAAATGTGGTTTCTTTACGTAAACAGTTTTAGGAATATCCGTTGACTCCGAGTTCTGAATTCGTTGATTTTTAGCTTGATTTCACACTACTTTTCGAGCTCTACGATCCTGGCTTTTCGGATTTTGATTTCAGAACACGTGGCTAGTAGGTCTCGTTTCACCTAGTTAGCCGCGAAATGTGGTTTCTTTACGTAAACGGTTTTATGAATATCCGTTGACTCCGAGTTCTGAATTCGGTGATTTTTAGCTTGATTTCACACTACTTTTCGAGCTCTACGATCCTGGCGTTTCGGATTTTGATTTCAGAACTCGTGGCTAGTTTGTCTCGTTTCACCTAGTTAGCCGCGAAATGTGTTTTCTTTACGTAAACGGTTTTATGAATATCCGTTGACTCCGAGTTCTGAATTCGGTGATTTTTAGCTTGATTATACACTAGTTTTCGAGCTCTACGATCCTGGAATTTCGGATTTTGATTTCAAAACTCGTGGCTAGTTGGTCTCGTTTCACCTATTTAGCCGCGAAATGTGGTTTCTTTACGTAAACAGTTTTATGAATATCCTTTGACTCCGAGTTCTGAATTCGGTGATTTTTAGCTTGATTTCACACTACTTTTCGAGCTCTACGATCCTGGCATTTCCGATTTTGATTTCAGAACTCGTGGCTAGTTGGTCTCGTTTCAACTAGTTAGCCGCGAAATGTGGTTTCTTTACGTAAACGGTTTTAGGAATATCGGTTGACTCCGAGTTCTGAATTCGGTGATTTTTAGCTTGATTTCACACTACTTTTCGAGCTCTACGATCCTGGCGTTTCGGATTTTGATTTCAGAACTCGTGGCTAGTTGGTCTCGTTTAACCTATTTAGCCGCGAAATGTGGTTTCTTTACGTAAACAGTTTTATGAATATCCTTTGACTCCGAGTTCTGAAGTCGTTGATTTTTAGCTTTATTTCGCACTACTTTTCGAGCTCTACGATCCTGGTGTTTCGGATTTTGATTTCAGAACTCGTGGCTAGTAGGTCTCGTTTCACCTATTTAGCCGCGAAATGTGGTTTCTTTACGTAAACGGTTTTATGAATATCCGTTGACTCCGAGTTCTGAATTCGGTGATTTTTAGCTTGATTTCACACTACTTTTCGAGCTCTACGATCCCGGCGTTTCGGATTTTGATTTCAGAACTCGTGGCTAGTTGGTCTCGTTTCACCTAGTTAGCCGCAAAATGTGGTTTCTTTACGTAAACGGTTTTATGAATATCCGTTGACTCCGAGTTCTGAATTCGGTGATTTTTAGCTTGATTACACACTACTTTTCGAGCTCTACGATCCTGGAATTTCAGATTTTGATTTCAAAACTCGTGGATAGTTGGTCTCGTTTAACCTATTTAGCCGCGAAATGTGGTTTCTTTATGTAAACGGTTTTATGAATATCCGTTGACTCAGAGTTCTGAATTCGGTGATTTTTAGCTTGATTTCACACTACTTTTCGAGCTCTACGATCCTGGCATTTCGGATTTTGATTTCAGAACTCGTGGCTAGTTGGTCTCGTTTCACCTATTTAGCCGCGAAATGTGGTTTCTTTACGTAAACGGTTTTATGAATATCCGTTGACTCCGAGTTCTGAATTCGGTGATTTTTAGCTTGATTACACACTAGTTTTCGAGCTCTACGATCCTGGAATTTCGGATTTTGATTTCAAAACTCGTGGCTAGTTGGTCTCGTTTCACCTATTTAGCCGCGAAATGTGGTTTCTTTACGTAAACAGTTTTATGAATATCCTTTGACTCCGAGTTCTGAATTCGGTGATTTTTAGCTTGATTTCACACTACTTTTCGAGCTCTACGATCCTGGCATTTCAGATTTTGATTTCAGAACTCGTGGCTAGTTGGTATCGTTTCACCTATTTAGCCGCGAAATGTGGTTTCTTTACGTAAACAGTTTTATGAATATCCTTTGACTCCGAGTTCTGAATTCGGTGATTTTTAGCTTTATTTCACACTACTTTTCGAGCTCTACGATCCTGGCATTTCAGATTTTGATTTCAGAACTCGTGGCTAGTTGGTATCGTTTCACCTATTTAGCCGCGAAATGTGGTTTCTTTACGTAAACGGTTTTATGAATATCCGTTGACTCCGAGTTCTGAATTCGGTGATTTTTAGCTTGATTTCACACTACTTTTCGAGCTCTACGATCCTGGCGTTTCGGATTTTGATTTCAGAACTCGTGGCTAGTTGGTCTCGTTTCACCTAGTTAGCCGCAAAATGTGGTTTCTTTATGTAAACGGTTTTATGAATATCCATTGACTCCGAGTTCTGAATTCGGTGATTTTTAGCTTGATTACACACTACTTTTCGAGCTCTACGATCCTGGAATTTCAGATTTTGATTTCAAAACTCGTGGATAGTTGGTCTCGTTTCACCTATTTAGCCGCGAAATGTGGTTTCTTTACGTAAACAGTTTTATGAATATCCGTTGACTCCGAGTTCTGAATTCGGTGATTTTTAGCTTGATTTCACACTACTTTTCGAGCTCTACGATCCTGGCATTTCGGATTTTGATTTCAGAACTCGTGGCTAGTTGGTCTCGTTTCACCTAGTTAGCCGCGAAATGTGGTTTCTTTACGTAAACAGTTTTAGGAATATCCGTTGACTCCGAGTTCTGAATTCGTTGATTTTTAGCTTGATTTCACACTACTTTTCGAGCTCTACGATCCTGGCGTTTCGGATTTTGATTTCAGAACTCGTGGCTAGTAGGACTCGTTTCACCTAGTTAGCCGCGAAATGTGGTTTCTTTACGTAAACGGTTTTATGAATATCCGTTGACTCCGAGTTCTGAATTCGGTGATTTTTAGCTTGATTTCACACTACTTTTCGAGCTCTACGATCCTGGAGTTTCGGATTTTGATTTCAGAACTCGTGGCTAGTAGGTCTCGTTTCACCTAGTTAGCCGCGAAATGTGGTTTCTTTATGTAAACGGTTTTATGAATATCCGTTGACTCCGAGTTCTGAATTCGGTGATTTTTAGCTTGATTTCACAGTACTTTTCGAGCTCTACGATCCTGGCGTTTCGGATTTTGATTTCAGAACTCGTGGCTAGTTGGTCTCGTTTCACCTAGTTAGCCGCGAAATGTGGTTTCTTTACGTAAACGGTTTTATGAATATCCGTTGACTCCGAGTTCTGAATTCGGTGATTTTTAGCTTGATTATACACTAGTTTTCGAGCTCTACGATCCTGGAATTTCGGATTTTGATTTCAAAACTCGTGGCTAGTTGGTCTCGTTTCACCTATTTAGCCGCGAAATGTGGTTTCTTTACATAAACAGTTTTATGAATATCCTTTGACTCCGAGTTCTGAATTCGGTGATTTTTAGCTTGATTTCACACTAATTTTCGAGCTCTACGATCCTGGCATTTCCGATTTTGATTTCAGAACTCGTGGCTAGTTGGTCTCGTTTCAACTAGTTAGCCGCGAAATGTGGTTTCTTTACGTAAACGGTTTTAGGAATATCGGTTGACTCCGAGTTCTGAATTCGGTGATTTTTAGCTTGATTTCACACTACTTTTCGAGCTCTACGATCCTGGCGTTTCGGATTTTGATTTCAGAACTCGTGGCTAGTTGGTCTCGTTTAACCTATTTAGCCGCGAAATGTGGTTTCTTTACGTAAACAGTTTTATGAATATCCGTTGACTCCGAGTTCTGAATTCGGTGATTTTTAGCTTGATTTCACACTACTTTTCGAGCTCTACGATCCTGGCATTTCGGATTTTGATTTCAGAACTCGTGGCTAGTTGGTCTCGTTTCACCTAGTTAGCCGCAAAATGTGGTTTCTTTACGTAAACGGTTTTATGAATATCCATTGACTCCGAGTTCTGAATTCGGTGATTTTTAGCTTGATTAGACACTACTTTTCGAGCTCTACGATCCTGGAATTTCAGATTTTGATTTTAAAACTCGTGGATAGTTGGTCTCGTTTCACCTATTTAGCCGCGAAATGTGGTTTCTTTACGTAAACAGTTTTATGAATATCCGTTGACTCCGAGTTCTGAATTCGGTGATTTTTAGCTTGATTTCACACTACTTTTCGAGCTCTACGATCCTGGCATTTCGGATTTTGATTTCAGAACTCGTGGCTAGTTGGTCTCGTTTCACCTAGTTAGCCGCGAAATGTGGTTTCTTTACGTAAACAGTTTTAGGAATATCCGTTGACTCCGAGTTCTGAATTCGTTGATTTTTAGCTTGATTTCACACTACTTTTCGAGCTCTACGATCCTGGCGTTTCGGATTTTGATTTCAGAACATGTGGCTAGTAGGTCTCGTTTCACCTAGTTAGCCGCGAAATGTGGTTTCTTTACGTAAACGGTTTTATGAATATCCGTTGACTCCGAGTTCTGAATTCGGTGATTTTTAGCTTGATTTCACACTACTTTTCGAGCTCTACGATCCTGGCGTTTCGGATTTTGATTTCAGAACTCGTGGCTAGTTGGTCTCGTTTCACCTAGTTAGCCGCGAAATGTGTTTTCTTTACGTAAACGGTTTTATGAATATCCGTTGACTCCGAGTTCTGAATTCGGTGATTTTTAGCTTGATTATACACTAGTTTTCGAGCTCTACGATCCTGGAATTTTGGATTTTGATTTCAAAACTCGTGGCTAGTTGGTCTCGTTTCACCTATTTAGCCGCGAAATGTGGTTTCTTTACGTAAACAGTTTTATGAATATCCTTTGACTCCGAGTTCTGAATTCGGTGATTTTTAGCTTGATTTCACACTACTTTTCGAGCTCTACGATCCTGGCATTTCCGATTTTGATTTCAGAACTCGTGGCTAGTTGGTCTCGTTTCAACTAGTTAGCCGCGAAATGTGGTTTCTTTACGTAAACGGTTTTAGGAATATCGGTTGACTCCGAGTTCTGAATTCGGTGATTTTTAGCTTGATTTCACACTACTTTTCGAGCTCTACGATCCTGGCGTTTCGGATTTTGATTTCAGAACTCGTGGCTAGTTGGTCTCGTTTAACCTATTTAGCCGCGAAATGTGGTTTCTTTACGTAAACAGTTTTATGAATATCCTTTGACTCCGAGTTCTGAATTCGGTGATTTTTAGCTTTATTTCACACTACTTTTCGAGCTCTACGATCCTGCTGTTTCGGATTTTGATTTCAGAACTCGTGGCTAGTAGGTCTCGTTTCACCTAGTTAGCCGCGAAATGTGGTTTCTTTACGTAAACGGTTTTATGAATATCCGTTGACTCCGAGTTCTGAATTCGGTGATTTTTAGCTTGATTTCACACTACTTTTCGAGCTCTACGATCCCGGCGTTTCGGATTTTGATTTCAGAACTCGTGGCTAGTTGGTCTCGTTTCACCTAGTTAGCCGCAAAATGTGGTTTCTTTACGTAAACGGTTTTATGAATATCCGTTGACTCCGAGTTCTGAATTCGGTGATTTTTAGCTTGATTACACACCACTTTTCGAGCTCTACGATCCTGGAATTTCAGATTTTGATTTCAAAACTCGTGGCTAGTTGGTCTCGTTTCACCTATTTAGCCGCGAAATGTGGTTTCTTTACGTAAACAGTTTTATGAATATCCGTTGACTCCGAGTTCTGAATTCAGTGATTTTTAGCTTGATTTCACACTACTTTTCGAGCTCTACGATCCTGGCATTTCGGATTTTGATTTCAGAACTCGTGGCTAGTTGGTCTCGTTTCACCTAGTTAGCCGCGAAATGTGGTTTCTTTACGTAAACAGTTTTAGGAATATCCGTTGACTCCGAGTTCTGAATTCGTTGATTTTTAGCTTGATTTCACACTACTTTTCGAGCTCTACGATCCTGGCGTTTCGGATTTTGATTTCAGAACTCGTGGCTAGTAGGTCTCGTTTCACCTAGTTAGCCGCGAAATGTGGTTTCTTTACGTAAACGGTTTTATGAATATCCGTTGACTCCGAGTTCTGAATTCGGTGATTTTTAGCTTGATTTCACACTACTTTTCGAGCTCTACGATCCTGGCGTTTCGGATTTTGATTTCAGAACTCGTGGCTAGTTGGTCTCGTTTCACCTAGTTAGCCGCGAAATGTGGTTTCTTTACGTAAACGGTTTTATGAATATCCGTTGACTCCGAATTCTGAATTCGGTGATTTTTAGCTTGATTATACACTAGTTTTCGAGCTCTACGATCCTGGAATTTCGGATTTTGATTTCAAAACTCGTGGCTAGTTGGTCTCGTTTCACTTATTTAGCCGCGAAATGTGGTTTCTTTACGTAAACAGTTTTACGAATATCCTTTGACTCCGAGTTCTGAATTCGGTGATTTTTAGCTTGATTTCACACTACTTTTCGAGCTCTACGATCCTGGCATTTCCGATTTTGATTTCAGAACTCGTGGCTAGTTGGTCTCGTTTCAACTAGTTAGCCGCGAAATGTGGTTTCTTTACGTAAACAGTTTTAGGAATATCGGTTGACTCCGACTTCTGAATTCGGTGATTTTTAGCTTGATTTCACACTACTTTTCGAGCTCTACGATCCTGGAATTTCAGATTTTGATTTCAAAACTCGTGGCTAGTTGGTCTCGTTTCACCTATTTAGCCGCGAAATGTGGTTTCTTTACGTAAACAGTTTTATGAATATCCGTTGACTCCGAGTTCTGAATTCAGTGATTTTTAGCTTGATTTCACACTACTTTTCGAGCTCTACGATCCTGGCATTTCGGATTTTGATTTCAGAACTCGTGGCTAGTTGGTCTCGTTTCACCTAGTTAGCCGCGAAATGTGGTTTCTTTACGTAAACAGTTTTAGGAATATCCGTTGACTCCGAGTTCTGAATTCGTTGATTTTTAGCTTGATTTCACACTACTTTTCGAGCTCTACGATCCTGGCATTTCGGATTTTGATTTCAGAACTCGTGGCTAGTAGGTCTCGTTTCACCTAGTTAGCCGCGAAATGTGGTTTCTTTACGTAAACGGTTTTATGAATATCCGTTGACTCCGAGTTCTGAATTCGGTGATTTTTAGCTTGATTTCACACTACTTTTCGAGCTCTACGATCCTGGCGTTTCGGATTTTGATTTCAGAACTCGTGGCTAGTTGGTCTCGTTTCACCTAGTTAGCCGCGAAATGTGGTTTCTTTACGTAAACAGTTTTATGAATATCCGTTGACTCCGAGTTCTGAATTCGGTGATTTTTAGCTTGATTACACACCACTTTTCGAGCTCTACGATCCTGGAATTTCAGATTTTGATTTCAAAACTCGTGGCTAGTTGGTCTCGTTTCACCTATTTAGCCGCGAAATGTGGTTTCTTTACGTAAACAGTTTTATGAATATCCGTTGACTCCGAGTTCTGAATTCAGTGATTTTTAGCTTGATTTCACACTACTTTTCGAGCTCTACGATCCTGGCATTTCGGATTTTGATTTCAGAACTCGTGGCTAGTTGGTCTCGTTTCACCTAGTTAGCCGCGAAATGTGGTTTCTTTACGTAAACAGTTTTAGGAATATCCGTTGACTCCGAGTTCTGAATTCGTTGATTTTTAGCTTGATTTCACACTACTTTTCGAGCTCTACGATCCTGGCGTTTCGGATTTTGATTTCAGAACTCGTGGCTAGTAGGTCTCGTTTCACCTAGTTAGCCGCGAAATGTGGTTTCTTTACGTAAACGGTTTTATGAATATCCGTTGACTCCGAGTTCTGAATTCGGTGATTTTTAGCTTGATTTCACACTACTTTTCGAGCTCTACGATCCTGGCGTTTCGGATTTTGATTTCAGAACTCGTGGCTAGTTGGTCTCGTTTCACCTAGTTAGCCGCGAAATGTGGTTTCTTTACGTAAACGGTTTTATGAATATCCGTTGACTCCGAATTCTGAATTCGGTGATTTTTAGCTTGATTATACACTAGTTTTCGAGCTCTACGATCCTGGAATTTCGGATTTTGATTTCAAAACTCGTGGCTAGTTGGTCTCGTTTCACTTATTTAGCCGCGAAATGTGGTTTCTTTACGTAAACAGTTTTACGAATATCCTTTGACTCCGAGTTCTGAATTCGGTGATTTTTAGCTTGATTTCACACTACTTTTCGAGCTCTACGATCCTGGCATTTCCGATTTTGATTTCAGAACTCGTGGCTAGTTGGTCTCGTTTCAACTAGTTAGCCGCGAAATGTGGTTTCTTTACGTAAACAGTTTTAGGAATATCGGTTGACTCCGACTTCTGAATTCGGTGATTTTTAGCTTGATTTCACACTACTTTTCGAGCTCTACGATCCTGGCGTTTCGGATTTTGATTTCAGAACTCGTGGCTAGTTGGTCTCGTTTAACCTATTTAGCCGCGAAATGTGGTTTCTTTATGTAAACGGTTTTATGAATATCCGTTGACTCAGAGTTCTGAATTCGGTGATTTTTAGCTTCATTTCACACTACTTTTCGAGCTCTACGATCCTGGCATTTCGGATTTTGATTTCAGAACTCGTGGCTAGTTGGTCTCGTTTCACCTATTTAGCCGCGAAATGTGGTTTCTTTACGTAAACGGTTTTATGAATATCCGTTGACTCCGAGTTCTGAATTCGGTGATTTTTAGCTTGATTACACACTAGTTTTCGAGCTCTACGATCCTGGAATTTCGGATTTTGATTTCAAAACTCGTGGCTAGTTGGTCTCGTTTCACCTATTTAGCCGCGAAATGTGGTTTCTTTACGTAAACAGTTTTATGAATATCCTTTGACTCCGAGTTCTGAATTCGGTGATTTTTAGCTTGATTTCACACTACTTTTCGAGCTCTACGATCCTGGAATTTCGGATTTTGATTTCAAAACTCGTGGCTAGTTGGTCTCGTTTCACCTATTTAGCCGCGAAATGTGGTTTCTTTACGTAAACGGTTTTATGAATATCCGTTGACTCCGAGTTCTGAATTCGGTGATTTTTAGCTTTATTTCACACTACTTTTCGAGCTCTACGATCCTGGCGTTTCGGATTTTTATTTCAGAACTCGTGGCTAGTTGGTCTCGTTTCACCTAGTCAGCCGCGAAATGTGGTTTCTTTAAGTAAACGGTTTTATGAATATCCGTTGACTCCGAGTTCTGAATTCGGTGATTTTTCGCTTGATTTCACACTACTTTTCGAGCTCTACGATCCTGGCATTTCGGATTTTGATTTCAGAACTCGTGGCTAGTTGGTCTCGTTTCACCTAGTTAGCCGCGAAATGTGGTTTCTTTACGTAAACAGTTTTATGAATATCCGTTGACTCCGAGTTCTGAATTCAGTGATTTTTAGCTTGATTTCACAATACTTTTCGAGCTCTACAATCCTGGAGTTTCGGATTTTTATTTCAGAACTCGTGGATAGTAGGTCTCGTTTCACCTAGTTAGCCGCGAAATGTGGTTTCTTTACGTAAACGGTTTTATGAATATCCGTTGACTCCGAGTTCTGAATTAGGTGATTTTTAGCTTGATTTCACACTACTTTTCGAGCTCTACGATCCTGGCATTTTGGATTTTGATTTCAGAACTCGTGGCTAGTTGGTCTCGTTTCACCTAGTTAGCCTCGAAATGTGGTTTCTTTACGTAAACGGTTTTATGAATATCCGTTGACTCCGAGTTCTGAATTCGGTGATTTTTAGCTTGATTTCACACTACTTTTCGAGCTCTACGATCCTGGTGTTTCGGATTTTGATTTCAGAACTCGTGGCTAGTTGGTCTCGTTTCACCTAGTTAGCCGCGAAATGTGCTTTCTTTACGTAAACGGTTTTATGATTATCCGTTGACTCCGAGTTCTGAATTCGGTGATTTTTAGCTTGATTATAGACTACATTTCGAGCTCTACGATCCTGGCATTTCGGATTTTGATTTCAGAACTCGTGGCTAGTTGGTCTCGTTTCAACTATTTAGCCGCGAAATGTGGTTTCTTTACGTAAACGGTTTTATGAATATCCGTTGACTCCGAGTTCTGAATTCGGTGATTTTTAGCTTGATTTCACACTACTTTTCGAGCTCTACGATCCTGGCGTTTCGGATTTCTATTTCAGAACTCGTGGCTAGTTGGTCTCGTTTCACCTAGTCAGCCGCGAAATGTGGTTCCTTTAAGTAAACGGTTTTATGAATATCCGTTGACTCCGAGTTCTGAATTCGGTGATTTTTAGCTTGATTTCACACTACTTTTCGAGCTCTACGATCCTGGCGTTTCGGATTTTGATTTCAGAACTCGTGGCTAGTTGGTCTCGTTTCACCTATTTAGCCGCGAAATGTGGTTTCTTTACGTAAACAGTTTTATGAATATCCGTTGACTCCGAGTTCTGAATTCGGTGATTTTTAGCTTGATTTCACACTACTTTTCGAGCTCTACGATCCTGGCATTTCGGATTTTGATTTCAGAACTCGTGGCTAGTTGGTCTCGTTTCACCTAGTCAGCCGCGAAATGTGGTTTCTTTAAGTAAACGGTTTTATGAATATCCGTTGACTCCGAGTTCTGAATTCGTTGATTTTTAGCTTGATTTCACACTACTTTTCGAGCTCTACGATCCTGGCGTTTCGGATTTCGATTTAAGAACTCATAGCTAGTTGGTCTCGTTTCACCTATTTAGCCGCGAAATGTGGTTTCTTTACGTAAACGGTTTTATGAATATCCGTTGACTCCGAGTTCTGAATTCGGTGATTTTTAGCTTGATTTCACACTACTTTTCGAGCTCTACGATCCTGGCATTTCGGATTTTGATTTCAGAACTCGTGGCTAGTTGGTCTCGTTTCACCTAGTCAGCCGCGAAATGTGGTTTCTTTAAGTAAACGGTTTTATGAATATCCGTTGACTCCGAGTTCTGAATTCGTTGATTTTTAGCTTGATTTCACACTACTTTTCGAGCTCTACGATCCTGGCATTTCGGATTTTGATTTCAGAATTTGTGGCTAGTTGGTCTCGTTTCACCTATTTAGCCGCGAAATGTGGTTTCTTTACGTAAACGGTTTTATGAATATCCGTTGACTCCGAGTTCTGAATTCGGTGATTTTTAGCTTGATTTCACACTACTTTTCGAGCTCTACGATCCTGCCGTTTCGGATTTTGATTTCAGAACTCGTGGCTAGTTGGTCTCGTTTCACCTAGTCAGCCGCGAAATGTGGTTTCATTAAGTAAACGGTTTTATGAATATCCGTTGACTCCGAGTTCTGAATTCGGTGATTTTTAGCTTGATTTCACACTACTTTTCGAGCTCTACGATCCTGGCATTTCGGATTTTGATTTCAGAACTCGTGGCTAGTTGGTCTCGTTTCACCTAGTTAGCCGCGAAATGTGGTTTCTTTACGTAAACAGTTTTATGAATATCCGTTGACTCCGAGTTCTGAATTCGGTGATTTTTAGCTTGATTTCACACTACTTTTCGAGCTCTACAATCCTGGCGTTTCGGATTTTTATTTCAGAACTCGTGGATAGTAGGTCTCGTTTCACCTAGTTAGCCGCGAATACGTAAACGGTTTTATGAATATCCGTTGACTCCGAGTTCTGAATTCGGTGATTTTTAGCTTGATTTCACACTACTTTTCGAGCTCTACGATCCTGGCGTTTCGGATTTTGATTTCAGAACTCGTGGCTAGTTGGTCTCGTTTCACCTAGTTAGCCGCGAAATGTGCTTTCTTTACGTAAACGGTTTTATGAATATCCGTTGACTCCGAGTTCTGAATTCGGTGATTTTTAGCTTGATTACAGACTACATTTAGAGCTCTACGATCCTGGGATTTCGGATTTTGATTTCAAAACTCGTGGCTAGTTGGTCTCGTTTCACCTATTTAGCCGCGAAATGTGGTTTCTTTACGTAAACAGTTTTATGAATATCCGTTGACTCCGAGTTTTGAATTCGGTGATTTTTAGCGTGATTTCACACTACTTTTCGAGCTCTACGATCCTGGCATTTCGGATTTTGATTTCAGAACTCGTGGCTAGTTGGTCACGTTTCACCTATTTAGCCGCGAAATGTGGTTTCTTTACGTAAACGGTTTTATGAATATCCGTTGACTCCGAGTTCTGAATTCGGTGATTTTTAGCTTTATTTCACACTACTTTTCGAGCTCTACGATCCTGGCGTTTCGGATTTTGATTTCAGAACTCGTGGCTAGTTGGTCTCATTTCACCTATTTAGCCGCGAAATGTGGTTTCTTTACGTAAACGGTTTTATGAATATCCGTTGACTCCGAGTTCTGAATTCGGTGATTTTTAGCTTGATTTCACACTATTTTTCGAGCTCTACGATCCTGGCATTTCGGATTTTGATTTCAGAACTCGTGGCTAGTTGGTCTCGTTTCACCTAGTCAGCCGCGAAATGTGGTTTCTTTAAGTAAACAGTTTTATGAATATCCGTTGACTCCGAGTTCTGAATTCGGTGATTTTTAGCTTGATTTCACACTACTTTTCGAGCTCTACGATCCTGGCATTTCGGATTTTGATTTCAGAACTCGTGGCTAGTTGGTCTCGTTTCACCTATTTAGCCGCGAAATGTGGTTTCTTTACGTAAACGGTTTTATGAATATCCGTTGACTCCGAGTTCTGAATTCGGTGATTTTTAGCTTGATTTCACACTACTTTTCGAGCTCTACGATCCTGCCGTTTCGGATTTTGATTTCAGAACTCGTGGCTAGTTGGTCTCGTTTCACCTAGTCAGCCGCGAAATGTGGTTTCTTTAAGTAAACGGTTTTATGAATATCCGTTGACTCCGAGTTCTGAATTCGGTGATTTTTAGCTTGATTTCACACTACTTTTCGAGCTCTACGATCCTGGGATTTCGGATTTTGATTTCAGAACTCGTGGCTAGTTGGTCTCGTTTCACCTAGTTAGCCGCGAAATGTGGTTTCTTTACGTAAACAGTTTTATGAATATCCGTTGACTCCGAGTTCTGAATTCGGTGATTTTTAGCTTGATTTCACACTACTTTCCGAGCTCTACAATCCTGGCATTTCGGATTTTTATTTCAGAACTCGTGGATAGTAGGTCTCGTTTCACCTAGTTAGCCGCGAAATGTGGTTTCTTTACGTAAACGGTTTTATGAATATCCGTTGACTCCGAGTTCTGAATTCGGTGATTTTTAGCTTGATTTCACACTACTTTTCGAGCTCTACGATCCTGGAGTTTCGGATTTTGATTTCAGAACTCGTGGCTAGTTGTTCTCGTTTCACCTAGTTAGCCGCGAAATGTACTTTCTTTACGTAAACGGTTTTATGAATATCCATTGACTCCGAGTTCTGAATTCGGTGATTTTTAGCTTGATTACAGACTACATTTAGAGCTCTACGATCCTGGCATTTCGGATTTTGATTTCAAAACTCGTGGCTAGTTGGTCTCGTTTCACCTATTTAGCCGCGAAATGTGGTTTCTTTACGTAAACAGTTTTATGAATATCCGTTGACTCCGAGTTCTGAAATCGGTGATTTTTAGCTTGATTTCACACTACTTTTCGAGCTCTACGATCCTGGCGTTTCGGATTTTGATTTCAGAACTCGTGGCTAGCTGGTCTCGTTTCACCTAGTCAGCCGCGAAATGTGGTTTCTTTAAGTAAACGGTTTTATGAATATCCGTTGACTCCGAGTTCTGAATTCGGTGATTTTTAGCTTGATTTCACACTACTTTTCGAGCTCTACGAACCTGGCATTTCGGATTTTGATTTCAGAACTCGTGGCTAGTTGGTCACGTTTCACCTATTTAGCCGCGAAATGTGGTTTCTTTACGTAAACGGTTTTATGAATATCCGTTGACTCCGAGTTCTGAATTCGGTGATTTTTAGCTTGATTTCACACTACTTTTCGAGCTCTACGATCCTGGCGTTTCGGATTTTGATTTCAGAACTCGTGGCTAGTAGGTCTCGTTTCACCTAGTTAGCCGCGAAATGTGGTTTCTTTACGTAAACGGTTTTATGAATATCCGATGACTCCGAGTTCTGAATTCGGTGATTTTTAGCTTGATTTCACACTACTTTTTGAGCTCTACGATCCTGGAATTTCGGATTTTGATTTCAGAACTCGTGGCTAGTGTATCTCGTTTCACCTAGTTAGCCGCGAAATGTGGTTTCTTTACGTAAACGGTTTTAGGAATATCCGTTGACTCCGAGTTCTGAATTCGGTGATTTTTAGCTTGATTTCACACTACTTTTCGAGCTCTACGATCCTGGCGTTTCGGATTTTGATTTCAGAACTCTTGGCTAGTAGGTATCGTTTCACCTAGTTAGCCGCGAAATGTGGTTTCTTTACGTAAACGGTTTTATGAATATCCGATGACTCCGAGTTCTGAATTCGGTGATTTTTAGCTTGATTTCACACCACTTTTCGAGCTCTACGATCCTGGCGTTTCGGATTTTGATTTCAGAACTCGTGGCTAGTTGGTCTCGTTTCACCTATTTAGCCGCGAAATGTGGTTTCTTTACGTAAACGGTTTTATGAATATCTGTTGACTCCGAGTTCTGAATTCGGTGATTTTTAGCTTGATTTCACACTACTTTTCGAGCTCTACGATCCTGGCATTTCGGATTTTGATTTCAAAACTCGTGGCTAGTTGGTCTCGTTTCACCTAGTTGGCAGCGAAATGTGGTTTCTTTACGTAAACAGTTTTATGAATATCCTTTGACTCCGAGTTCTGAATTCGGTGATTTTTAGCTTGATTTCAAACTACTTTTCGAGCTCTACAATCCTGGCATTTCGGATTTTGATTTCAGAACTCGTGGCTAGTTGGTCTCGTTTCACCTAGTTAGCCGCGAAATGTGGTTTCTTTACGTAAACAGTTTTATGAATATCCGTTGACTCCGAATTCGGTGATTTTTAGCTTGATTTCACACTAATTTTTGAGCTCTACAATCCTGGCGTTTCGGATTTTTATTTCAGAACTCGTGGCTAGTTGGTCTCGTTTCACCTATTTAGCCGCGAAATGTGGTTTCTTTACGTAAACGGTTTTATGAATATCCTTTGACTCCGAGTTCTGAATTCGGTGATTTTTAGCTTGATTTCACACTACTTTTCGAGCTATACAATCCTGGCATTTCGGATTTTGATTTCAAAACTCGTGGCTAGTTGGTCTCGTTTCACCTAGTTAGCCGCGAAATGTGGTTTCTTTACGTAAACAGTTTTATGAATATCCTTTGACTCCGAGTTCTGAATTCGGTGATTTTTAGCTTGATTTCACACTACTTTTCGAGCTCTACAATCCTGGCATTTCGGATTTTGATTTCAGAACTCGTGGCTAGTTGGTCTCGTTTCACCTAGTTAGCCGCGAAATGTGGTTTCTTTACGTAAACAGTTTTATGAATATCCGTTGACTCCGAGTTCTGAATTCGGTGATTTTTTGCTTGATTTCACACTAATTTTTGAGCTCTACAATCCTGGCGTTTCGGATTTTTATTTCAGAACTCGTGGCTAGTTGGTCTCGTTTCACCTATTTAGCCGCGAAATGTGGTTTCTTTACGTAAACGGTTTTATGAATATCCTTTGACTCCGAGTTCTGAATTCGGTGATTTTTAGCTTGATTTCACACTACTTTTCGAGCTCTACAATCCTGGCGTTTCGGATTTTGATTTCAGAACTCGTGGCTAGTAGGTCTCGTTTCACCTTGTTAGCCGCGAAATGTGGTTTCTTTACGTAAACGGTTTTATGAATATCCGATGACTCCGAGTTCTGAATTCGGAGATTTTTATCTTTATTTCACACTACTTTTTGAGCTCTACGATCCTGGCGTTTCGGATTTTGATTTCAGAACTCGTGGCTAGTGTTTCTCGTTTCACCTAGTTAGCCGCGAAATGTGGTTTCTTTACGTAAACGGTTTTAGGAATATCCGTTGACTCCGAGTTCTGAATTCGGTGATTTTTAGCTTGATTTCACACTACTTTTTGAGCTCTACGATCCTGGCGTTTCGGATTTTGATTTCAGAACTCGTGGCTAGTAGGTCTCGATTCACCTATTTAGCTGCGAAATGTGGTTTCTTTACGTAAGTGGTTTTATGAATATCCGTTGACTCCGAGTTCTGAATTCGGTGATTTTTTGCTTGATTTCACACTAATTTTTGAGCTCTACAATCCTGGCGTTTCGGATTTTTATTTCAGAACTCGTGGCTAGTTGGTCTCGTTTCACCTATTTAGCCGCGAAATGTGGTTTCTTTACGTAAACGGTTTTATGAATATCCTTTGACTCCGAGTTCTGAATTCGGTGATTTTTAGCTTGATTTCACACTACTTTTCGAGCTCTACAATCCTGGCGTTTCGGATTTTGATTTCAGAACTCGTGGCTAGTAGGTCTCGTTTCACCTAGTTAGCCGCGAAATGTGGTTTCTTTACGTAAACGGTTTTATGAATATCCGATGACTCCGAGTTCTGAATTCGGAGATTTTTATCTTTATTTCACACTACTTTTTGAGCTCTACGATCCTGGCGTTTCGGATTTTGATTTCAGAACTCGTGGCTAGTGTTTCTCGTTTCACCTAGTTAGCCGCGAAATGTGGTTTCTTTACGTAAACGGTTTTAGGAATATCCGTTGACTCCGAGTTCTGAATTCGGTGATTTTTAGCTTGATTTCACACTACTTTTTGAGCTCTACGATCCTGGCGTTTCGGATTTTGATTTCAGAACTCGTGGCTAGTAGGTCTCGATTCACCTGTTTAGCTGCGAAATGTGGTTTCTTTACGTAAGTGGTTTTATGAATATCCGTTGACTCCGAGTTCTGAATTCGGTGATTTTTAGCTTGATTACACACTACTTTTCGAGCTCTATAATCCTGGTGTTTCGAATTTTGATTTCAGAACTCGTGGCTAGTTGGTCTCGTTTCACCTATTTAGCCGCGAAATGTGGTTTCTTTACGTAAACGGTTTTATGAATATCCGTTGACTCCGAGTTCTGAATTCGGTGATTTTTAGCTTGATTTCACACTACTTTTCGAGCTCTACGATCCTGGAGTTTCGGATTTTGATTTCAGAACTGGTGGCTAGTTGGTCTCGTTTCACCTAGTTAGCCCCGAAATGTGATTTCTTTACGTAAACAGTTTTATGAATATCCGTTGACTCCGAGTTCTGAATTCGGTGATTTTTAGCTTGATTTCACACTACTTTTCGAGCTCTACAATCCTGGTGTTTCGGATTTTGATTTCAGAACTCGTGGCTAGTTGGTCTCGATTCACCTATTTAGCCGCGAAATGTGCTTTCTTTACGTAAACGGTTTTAGGAATATCCGTTGACTCCGAGTTCTGAATTCGGTGATTTTTAGCTTGATTTCACACTACTTTTGGAGCTCTACGATCCTGGAGTTTCGGATTTTTATTTCAGAACTCGTGGCTAGTAGGTCTCGTTTCACCTAGTTAGCCGCGAAATGTGGTTTCTTTACGTAAACAGTTTTATGAATATCCGTTGACTCCGAGTTCTGAATTCGGTGATTTTTAGCTTGATTTCACACTAATTTTCGAGCTCTACAATCCTGGAATTTCAGATTTTGATTTCAGAACTCGTGGCTAGTAGGTCTCGATTCACCTATTTAGCCGCGAAATGTGGTTTCTTTACGTAAGTGGTTTTATGAATATCCGTTGACTCCGAGTTCTGAATTCGGTGATTTTTAGGTTGATTACACACTACTTTTCGAGCTCTACAATCCTGGCATTTCGGATTTTGATTTCAGAACTCGTGGCTAGTTGATCTCTTTTCACCCATTTAGCCGCGAAATGTGGTTTCTTTACGTAAACGGTTTTATGAATATCCGTTGACTCCGAGTTCTGAATTCGGTGATTTTTAGCTTGATTTCACACTACTTTTCGAGCTCTACGATCCTGGATTTTCGGATTTTGATTTCAGAACTCGTGGCTAGTTGGTCTCGTTTCACCTAGTTAGCCCCGAAATGTGGTTTCTTTACGTAAACAGTTTTATTAATATCCGTTGACTCCGAGTTCTGAATTCGGTGATTTTTAGCTTGATTTCACACTACTTTTCGAGCTCTACAATCCTGGTGTTTCGGATTTTGATTTCAGAACTCGTGGCTAGTTGGTCTCGTTTCACCTATTTAGCCGCGAAATGTTCTTTCTTTACGTAAACGGTTTTAGGAATATCCGTTGACTCCGAGTTCTGAATTCGGTGATTTTTAGCTTGATTTCACACTACTTTTCGAGCTCTACGATCCTGGCGTTTTGGATTTTGATTTCAGAACTCGTGGCTAGTAGGTCTCGTTTCACCTAGTTAGCCGCGAAATGTGGTTTCTTTACGTAAGTGGTTTTATGAATATCCGTTGACTCCGAGTTCTGAATTCGGTGATTTTTAGCTTGATTACACACTAGTTTTCGAGCTCTACAATCCTGGCCTTTCGGATTTTGATTTAAGAACTCGTAGCTAGTTGGTCTCGTTTCACCTATTTAGCCGCGAAATGTGGTTTCTTTACGTAAACGGTTTTATGAATATCCGTTGACTCCGAGTTCTGAATTCGCTGATTTTTAGCTTGATTTCACACTACTTTTCGAGTTCTACGATCCTGGGGTTTCGGATTTTGATTTCAGAACTCGTGGCTAGTTGGTCTAGTTTCACCTAGTTAGCCGCGAAATGTGGTTTCTTTACGTAAACAGTTTTATGAATATCCGTTGACTCCGAGTTCTGAATTCGGTGATTTTTAGCTTGATTTCACACTACTTTTTTCGAGCTCTACAATCCTGGTTTTTCGGATTTTTATTTCAGAACTCGTGGCTAGTAGGTCTCGATTCACCTATTTAGCCGCGAAATGTGGTTTCTTTACGTAAACGGTTTTATGAATATCCGTTGACTCCGAGTTCTGAATTCGTTGATTTTTAGCTTGATTACACACTACTTTTCGAGCTCTACAATCCTGGTGTTTCGGATTTTGATTTCAGAACTCGTGGCTAGTTGGTCTCGTTTCACCTATTTAGCCGCGAAATGTGGTTTCTTTACGTAAACGGTTTTATGAATATCCGTTGACTCCGAGTTCTGAATTCGGTGATTTTTAGCTTGATTACACACTAATTTTCGAGCTCTACAATCCTGGTGTTTCGGATTTTGATTTCAGAACTCGTGGCTAGTTGGTCTCGTTTCACCTATTTAGCCCGAAATGTGGTTTCTTTACGTAAACGGTTTTATGAATATCCGTTGACTCCGAGTTCTGAATTCGGTGATTTTTAGCTTGATTTCACACTACTTTTCGAGCTCTACGATCTTGGAGTTTCGGATTTTGATTTCAGAACTCGTGGATAGTAGGTCTCGTTTCACCTATTTAGCCGCGAAAAGTGGTTTCTTTACGTTAGTGGTTTTATGAATATCCGTTGACTCCGAGTTCTGAATTCGGTGATTTTTAGGTTGATTACACACTACTTTTCGAGCTCTACAATCCTGGCATTTCGGATTTTGATTTCAGAACTCGTGGCAAGTTGGTCTCGTTTCACCTATTTAGCCGCGAAATGTGGTTTCTTTACGTAAACGGTTTTATGAATATCCGTTGACTCCGAGTTCTGAATTCGGTGATTTTTAGCTTGATTTCACACTACTTTTCGAGCTCTACAATCCTGGTGTTTCGGATTTTGATTTCAGAAATGGTGGCTAGTTGGTCTCGATTCTCCTATTTAGCCGCGAAATTTTCTTTCTTTACGTAAACGGTTTTAGGAATATCCGTTGACTCCGAGTTCTGAATTCGGTGATTTTTAGATTGATTTCACACTACTTTTCGAGCTCTACGATCCTGGTGTTTCGGATTTTAATTTCAGAACTCGTGGATAGTAGGTCTCGTTTCACCTATTTAGCCGCGAAAAGTGGTTTCTTTACGTTAGTGGTTTTATGAATATCCGTTGACTCCGAGTTCTGAATTCGGTGATTTTTAGGTTGATTACACACTACTTTTCGAGCTCTACAATCCTGGCATTTCGGATTTTGATTTCAGAACTCGTGGCAAGTTGGTCTCGTTTCACCTATTTAGCCGCGAAATGTGGTTTCTTTACGTAAGTGGTTTTATGAATATCCGTTGACTCCGAGTTCTGAATTCGGTGATTTTTAGCTTGATTTCACACTACTTTTCGAGCTCTACAATCCTGGTGTTTCGGATTTTGATTTCAGAACTCGTGGTTAGTAGGTCTCGTTTCACGTAGTTAGCCGCGAATACGTAAACGGTTTTATGAATATCCGTTGACTCCGAGTTCTGAATTCGGTGATTTTTAGCTTGATTACACACTCCTTTTCGAGCTCTAGAATCCTGGCATTTCGGATTTTGATTTCAGAACTCGTGGTTAGTAGGTCTCGTTTCACCTAGTTAGCCGCGAAATGTGGTTTCTTTACGTAAACGGTTTTATGAATATCCGTTGACTCCGAGTTCTGAATTCGGTGATTTTTATCTTGATTTCACACTACTTTTCGAGCTCTACAATCCTGGCATTTCGGATTTTGATTTTAGAACTCGTGGCTAGTTGGTCTCGTTTCACCTATTTAGTCGCGAAATGTGGTTTCTTTACGTAAACAGTTTTATGAATATCCGTTGACTCCGAGTTCTGAATTTGGTGATTTTTAGCTTGATTTCACACTACTTTTCGAGCTCTACAATCCTGGCGTTTCGGATTTTTATTTCAGAACTCGTGGATAGTAGGTCTCGTTTCACCTAGTTAGCCGCGAAATGTGGTTTCTTTACGTAAACGGTTTTATGAATATCCGTTGACTCCGAGTTCTGAATTCGGTGATTTTTAGCTTGATTTCACACTACTTTTCGAGCTCTACGATCCTGGCGTTTCGGATTTTGATTTCAGAACTCGTGGCTAGTTGGTCTCGTTTCACCTAGTTAGCCGCGAAATGTGCTTTCTTTACGTAAACGGTTTTATGAATATCCGTTGACTCCGAGTTCTGAATTCGGTGATTTTTAGCTTGATTACAGACTACATTTAGAGCTCTACGATCCTGGCATTTCGGATTTTGATTTCAGAACTCGTGGTTAGTAGGTCTCGTTTCACCTAGTTAGCCGCGAAATGTGGTTTCTTTACGTAAACGGTTTTATGAATATCCGTTGACTCCGAGTTCTGAATTCGGTGATTTTTAGCTTGATTTCACACTACTTTTCGAGCTCTACGATCCTGGCGTTTCGGATTTTGATTTCAGAACTCGTGGCTAGTTGGTCTCGTTTCACCTAGTCAGCCACGAAATGTGGTTTCTTTAAGTAAACGGTTTTATGAATATCCGTTGACTCCGAGTTCTGAATTCGGTGATTTTTAGCTTGATTTCACACTACTTTTCGAGCTCTACGATCCTGGGGTTTCGGATTTTGATTTCAGAACTCGTGGCTAGTTGGTCTCGTTTCACCTAGTCAGCCGCGAAATGTGGTTTCTTTAAGTAAACGGTTTTATGAATATCCGTTGACTCCGAGTTCTGAATTCGGTGATTTTTAGCTTGATTTCACACTACTTTTCGAGCTCTACGAACCTGGCGTTTCGGATTTTGATTTCAGAACTCGTGGCTAGTAGGTCTCGTTTCACCTAGTTAGCCGCGAAATGTGGTTTCTTTACGTAAACGGTTTTATGAATATCCGATGACTCCGAGTTCTGAATTCGGTGATTTTTAGCTTGATTTCACACTACTTTTTGAGCTCTACGATCCTGGTGTTTCGGATTTTGATTTCAGAACTCGTGGCTAGTGTTTCTCGTTTCACCTAGTTAGCCGCGAAATGTGGTTTCTTTACGTAAACGGTTTTAGGAATATCCGTTGACTCCGAGTTCTGAATTCGGTGATTTTTAGCTTGATTTCACACTACTTTTCGAGCTCTACGATCCTGGCTTTTCGGATTTTGATTTCAGAACTCGTGGCTAGTAGGTCTCGTTTCACCTAGTTAGCCGCGAAATGTGGTTTCTTTACGTAAACGGTTTTATGAATATCCGATGACTCCGAGTTCTGAATTCGGTGATTTTTAGCTTGATTTCACACCACTTTTCGAGCTCTACGATCCTGGAGTTTCGGATTTTGATTTCAGAACTCGTGGCTAGTTGGTCTCGTTTCACCTATTTAGCCGCGAAATGTGGTTTCTTTACGTAAACGGTTTTATGAATATCTGTTGACTCCGAGTTCTGAATTCGGTGATTTTTAGCTTGATTTCACACTACTTTTTGAGCTCTACGATCCTGGCATTTCGGATTTTGATTTCAAAACTCGTGGCTAGTTGGTCTCGTTTCACCTAGTTGGCCGCGAAATGTGGTTTCTTTACGTAAACAGTTTTATGAATATCCTTTGACTCCGAGTTCTGAATTCGGTGATTTTTAGCTTGATTTCACACTACTTTTCGAGCTCTACAATCCTGGCATTTCGGATTTTGATTTCAGAACTCGTGGCTAGTTGGTCTCGTTTCACCTAGTTAGCCGCGAAATGTGGTTTCTTTACGTAAACAGTTTTATGAATATCCGTTGACTCCTAATTCGGTGATTTTTAGCTTGATTTCACACTAATTTTCGAGCTCTACAATCCTGGCGTTTCGGATTTTTATTTCAGAACTCGTGGCTAGTTGGTCTCGTTTCACCTATTTAGCCGCGAAATGTGGTTTCTTTACGTAAACGGTTTTATGAATATCCTTTGACTCCGAGTTCTGAATTCGGTGATTTTTAGCTTGATTTCACACTACTTTTCGAGCTCTACAATCCTGGCATTTCGGATTTTGATTTCAAAACTCGTGGCTAGTTGGTCTCGTTTCACCTACTTAGCCGCGAAATGTGGTTTCTTTACGTAAACAGTTTTATGAATATCCTTTGACTCCGAGTTCTGAATTCGGTGATTTTTAGCTTGATTTCACACTACTTTTCGAGCTCTACAATCTTGGCATTTCGGATTTTGATTTCAGAACTCGTGGTAAGTTGGTCTTGTTTCACCTAGTTAGCCGCGAAATGTGGTTTCTTTACGTAAACAGTTTTATGAATATCCGTTGACTCCGAGTTCTGAATTCGGTGATTTTTAGCTTGATTTCACACTAATTTTCGAGCTCTACAATCCTGGCGTTTCGGATTTTTATTTCAGAACTCGTGGCTAGTTGGTCTCGTTTCACCTATTTAGCCGCGAAATGTGGTTTCTTTACGTAAACGGTTTTATGAATATCCTTTGACTCCGAGTTCTGAATTCGGTGATTTTTAGCTTAATTTCACACTACTTTTCGAGCTCTACAATCCTGGCGTTTCGGATTTTGATTTCAGAACTCGTGGCTAGTAGGTCTCGTTTCACCTAGTTAGCCGCGAAATGTGGTTTCTTTACGTAAACGGTTTTATGAATATCCGATGACTCCGAGTTCTGAATTCGATGATTTTTAGCTTGATTTCACACTACTTTTTGAGCTCTACGATCCTGGCGTTTCGGATTTTGATTTCAGAACTCGTGGCTAGTGTTTCTCGTTTCACCTAGTTAGCCGCGAAATGTGGTTTCTTTACGTAAACGGTTTTAGGAATATCCGTTGACTCCGAGTTCTGAATTCGGCGATTTTTAGCTTGATTTCACACTACTTTTTGAGCTCTACGATCCTGGCGTTTCGGATTTTGATTTCAGAACTCGTGGCTAGTAGGTCTCGATTCACCTATTTAGCTGCGAAATGTGGTTTCTTTACGTAAGTGGTTTTATGAATATCCGTTGACTCCGAGTTCTGAATTCGGTGATTTTTAGCTAGATTACACACTACTTTTCGAGCTCTACAATCCTGGCATTTCGGATTTTGATTTCAAAACTCGTGGCTAGTTGGTCTCGTTTCACCTAGTTAGCCGCGAAATGTGGTTTCTTTACGTAAACAGTTTTATGAATATCCTTTGACTCCGAGTTCTGAATTCGGTGATTTTTAGCTTGATTTCACACTACTTTTCGAGCTCTACAATCTTGGCATTTCGGATTTTGATTTCAGAACTCGTGGCTAGTTGGTCTTGTTTCACCTAGTTAGCCGCGAAATGTGGTTTCTTTACGTAAACAGTTTTATGAATATCCGTTGACTCCGAGTTCTGAATTCGGTGATTTTTAGCTTGATTTCACACTAATTTTCGAGCTCTACAATCCTGGCGTTTCGGATTTTTATTTCAGAACTCGTGGCTAGTTGGTCTCGTTTCACCTATTTAGCCGCGAAATGTGGTTTCTTTACGTAAACAGTTTTATGAATATCCGTTGACTCCGAGTTCTGAATTCGGTGATTTTTAGCTTGATTTCACACTACTTTACGAGCTCTACAATCCTAGGTTTTCGGATTTCGATTTCAGAACTCGTGGCTAGTAGGTCTCGTTTCACCTAGTTAGCTGCGAAATGTGGTTTCTTTACGTAAACGGTTTTATGAATATCCGTTGACTCCGAGTTCTGAATTCGGTGATTTTTAGCTTGATTTCACACTACTTTTCGAGCTCTACAATCCTGGCGTTTCGGATTTTGATTTCAGAACTCGTGGCTAGTAGGTCTCGTTTCACCTAGTTAGCCGCGAAATGTGGTTTCTTTACGTAAACGGTTTTATGAATATCCGATGACTCCGAGTTCTGAATTCGATGATTTTTAGCTTGATTTCACACTACTTTTTGAGCTCTACGATCCTGGCGTTTCGGATTTT
Source organism: Euonymus europaeus (assembly GCA_963580455.1). NCBI lineage: Eukaryota > Viridiplantae > Streptophyta > Magnoliopsida > Celastrales > Celastraceae > Euonymus > Euonymus europaeus. Next base: position 1,470,022 of record OY756972.1, read on the forward strand.
GATTTCAGAACTCGTGGCTAGTGTTTCTCGTTTCACCTAGTTAGCCGCGAAATGTGGTTTCTTTACGTAAACGGTTTTAGGAATATCCGTTGACTCCGAGTTCTGAATTCGGTGATTTTTAGCTTGATTTCACACTACTTTTTGAGCTCTACGATCCTGGCGTTTCGGATTTTGATTTCAGAACTCGTGGCTAGTAGGTCTCGATTCACCTATTTAGCTGCGAAATGTGGTTTCTTTACGTAAGTGGTTTTATGAATATCCGTTGACTCCGAGTTCTGAATTCGGTGATTTTTAGCTAGATTACACACTACTTTTCGAGCTCTATAATCCTGGTGTTTCGGATTTTGATTTCAGAACTCGTGGCTAGTTGGTCTCGTTTCACCTATTTAGCCGCGAAATGTGGTTTCTTTACGTAAACGGTTTTATGAATATCCGTTGACTCCGAGTTCTGAATTCGGTGATTTTTAGCTTGATTTCCCACTACTTTTCGAGCTCTACGATCCTGGAGTTTTGGATTTTGATTTCAGAACTGGTGGCTAGTTGGTCTCGTTTCACCTAGTTAGCCCCGAAATGTGATTTCTTTACGTAAACAGTTTTATGAATATCCGTTGACTCCGAGTTCTGAATTCGGTGATTTTTAGCTTGATTTCACACTACTTTTCGAGCTCTACAATCCTGGCATTTCGGATTTTGATTTCAGAACTCGTGGCTAGTTGGTCTCGATTCACCTATTTAGCCGCGAAATGTGCTTTCTTTACGTAAACGGTTTTAGGAATATCCGTTGACTCCGAGTTCTGTATTCGGTGATTTTTAGCTTGATTTCACACTACTTTTGGAGCTCTACGATCCTGGCGTTTCGGATTTTTATTTCAGAACTCGTGGCTAGTAGGTCTCGTTTCACCTAGTTAGCCGCGAAATGTGGTTTCTTTACGTAAACAGTTTTATGAATATCCGTTGACTCCGAGTTCTGAATTCGGTGATTTTTAGCTTGATTTCACACTAATTTTCGAGCTCTACAATCCTGGAATTTCAGATTTTGATTTCAGAACTCGTGGCTAGTAGGTCTCGATTCACCTATTTAGCCGCGAAATGTGGTTTCTTTACGTAAGTGGTTTTATGAATATCCGTTGACTCCGAGTTCTGAATTCGGTGATTTTTAGGTTGATTACACACTACTTTTCCAGCTCTACAATCCTGGCATTTCGGATTTTGATTTCAGAACTCGTGGCTAGTTGATCTCTTTTCACCCATTTAGCCGCGAAATGTGGTTTCTTTACGTAAACGGTTTTATGAATATCCGTTGACTCCGAGTTCTGAATTCGGTGATTTTTAGCTTGATTTCACACTACTTTTCGAGCTCTACAATCTTGGCATTTCGGATTTTGATTTCAGAACTCGTGGCTAGTTGGTCTCGTTTCACCTAGTTAGCCGCGAAATGTGGTTTCTTCACGTAAACAGTTTTATGAATATCCGTTGACTCCGAGTTCTGAATTCGGTGATTTTTAGCTTGATTTCACACTAATTTTCGAGCTCTACAATCCTGGCGTCTGATTTTTATTTCAGAACTCGTGGCTAGTTGGTCTCGTTTCACCTATTTAGCCGCGAAATGTGGTTTCTTTACGTAAACGGTTTTATGAATATCCTTTGACTCCGAGTTCTGAATTCGGTGATTTTTAGCTTGATTTCACACTACTTTTCGAGCTCTACAATCCTGGCGTTTCGGATTTTGATTTCAGAACTCGTGGCTAGTAGGTCTCGTTTCACCTAGTTAGCCGCGAAATGTGGTTTCTTTACGTAAACGGTTTTATGAATATCCGATGACTCCGAGTTCTGAATTCAGTGATTTTTAGCTTGATTTCACACTACTTTTTGAGCTCTACGATCCTGGCGTTTCGGATTTTGATTTCAGAACTCGTGGCTAGTGTTTCTCGTTTCACCTAGTTAGCCGCGAAATGTGGTTTATTTACGTAAACGGTTTTAGGAATATCCGTTGACTCCGAGTTCTGAATTCGGTGATTTTTAGCTTGATTTCACACTACTTTTTGAGCTCTACGATCCTGGCGTTTCGGATTTTGATTTCAGAACTCGTGGCTAGTAGGTCTCGATTCACCTATTTAGCTGCGAAATGTGGTTTCTTTACGTAAGTGGTTTTATGAATATCCGTTGACTCCGAGTTCTGAATTCGGTGATTTTTAGCTTGATTACACACAACTTTTCGAGCTCTATAATCCTGGTGTTTCGGATTTTGATTTCAGAACTCGTGGCTAGTTGGTCTCGTTTCACCTATTTAGCCGCGAAATGTGGTTTCTTTACGTAAACGGTTTTATGAATATCCGTTGACTCCGAGTTCTGAATTCGGTGATTTTTAGCTTGATTTCACACTACTTTTCGAGCTCTACGATCCTGGAGTTTTGGATTTTGATTTCAGAACCGGTGGCTAGTTGGTCTCGTTTCACCTAGTTAGCCCCGAAATGTGATTTCTTTACGTAAACAGTTTTATGAATATCCGTTGACTCCGAGTTCTGAATTCGGTGATTTTTAGCTTGATTTCACACTACTTTTCGAGCTCTACAATCCTGGTGTTTCGGATTTTGATTTCAGAACTCGTGGCTAGTTGGTCTCGATTCACCTATTTAGCCGCGAAATGTGCTTTCTTTACGTAAACGGTTTTAGGAATATCCGTTGACTCCGAGTTCTGAATTCGGTGATTTTTAGCTTGATTTCACACTACTTTTGGAGCTCTACGATCCTGGCGTTTCGGATTTTTATTTCAGAACTCGTGGCTAGTAGGTCTCGTTTCACCTAGTTAGCCGCGAAATGTGGTTTCTTTACGTAAACAGTTTTATGAATATCCGTTGACTCCGAGTTCTGAATTCGGTGATTTTTAGCTTGATTTCACACTAATTTTCGAGCTCTACAATCCTGGAATTTCAGATTTTGATTTCAGAACTCGTGGCTAGTAGGTCTCGATTCACCTATTTAGCCGCGAAATGTGGTTTCTTTACGTAAGTGGTTTTATGAATATCCGTTGACTCCGAGTTCTGAATTCGGTGATTTTTAGGTTGATTACACACTACTTTTCGAGCTCTACAATCCTGGCATTTCGGATTTTGATTTCAGAACTCGTGGCTAGTTGATCTCTTTTCACCCATTTAGCCGCGAAATGTGGTTTCTTTACGTAAACGGTTTTATGAATATCCGATGACTCCGAGTTCTGAATTCGATGATTTTTAGCTTGATTTCACACTACTTTTTGAGCTCTACGATCCTGGCGTTTCGGATTTTGATTTCAGAACTCGTGGCTAGTGTTTCTCGTTTCACCTAGTTAGCCGCGAAATGTGGTTTCTTTACGTAAACGGTTTTAGGAATATCCGTTGACTCCGAGTTCTGAATTCGGTGATTTTTAGCTTGATTTCACACTACTTTTTGAGCTCTACGATCCTGGCGTTTCGGATTTTGATTTCAGAACTCGTGGCTAGTAGGTCTCGATTCACCTATTTAGCTGCGAAATGTGGTTTCTTTACGTAAGTGGTTTTATGAATATCCGTTGACTCCGAGTTCTGAATTCGGTGATTTTTAGCTAGATTACACACTACTTTTCGAGCTCTATAATCCTGGTGTTTCGGATTTTGATTTCAGAACTCGTGGCTAGTTGGTCTCGTTTCACCTATTTAGCCGCGAAATGTGGTTTCTTTACGTAAACGGTTTTATGAATATCCGTTGACTCCGAGTTCTGAATTCGGTGATTTTTAGCTTGATTTCACACTACTTTTCGAGCTCTACGATCCTGGAGTTTTGGATTTTGATTTCAGAACTGGTGGCTAGTTGGTCTCGTTTCACCTAGTTAGCCCCGAAATGTGATTTCTTTACGTAAACAGTTTTATGAATATCCGTTGACTCCGAGTTCTGAATTCGGTGATTTTTAGCTTGATTTCACACTACTTTTTGAGCTCTACAATCCTGGTGTTTTTGATTTCAGAACTCGTGGCTAGTAGGTCTCGTTTCACCTATTTAGCCGCGAAATGTGGTTTCTTTACGTAAACGGTTTTATGAATATCCATTGACTCCGAGTTCTAAATTCGGTGATTTTTAGCTTGATTTCACACTCCTTTTCGAGCTGTACAATCCTGGAGTTTCAGATTTCGATTTCAGAACTCGTGGCTAGTAGGTCTCGTTTCACCTAGTTAGCCGCGAAATGTGGTTTCTTTACGTAAACGGTTTTATGAATATCCGTTGACTCCGAGTTCTGAATTCGGTGATTTTTAGCTTGATTTCACACTACTTTTCGAGCTCTACAATCCTGGCATTTCGGATTTTGATTTCGGAACTCGTGGCTAGTAGGTCTCGTTTCACCTATTTAGCCGCGAAATGTGGTTTCTTTACGTAAACGGTTTTATGAATATCCGTTGACTCCGAGTTCTAAATTCGGTGATTTTTAGCTTGAATTCACACTCCTTTTCGAGCTCTACAATCCTGGAGTTTCGGATTTTGATTTCAGAACTCGTGGCTAGTAGGTCTCGTTTCACCTAGTTAGCCGCGAAATGTGGTTTCTTTACGTAAACGGTTTTATGAATATCCGTTGACTCCGAGTTCTGAATTCGGTGATTTTTAGCTTGATTTCACACTACTTTTTGAGCTCTACAATCCTGGAGTTTTGGATTTGGATTTCAGAACTCCTGGCTAGTAGGTCTCGTTTAACCTAGTTAGCCGCGAAATGTGGTTTCTTTACGTAAACGGTTTTATGAATATCCGTTGACTCCGAGTTCTGAATTCGGTAATTTTTAGCTTGATTTCACACTCCTTTTCGAGCTCTATAATCCTGGAGTTTCGGATTTCGATTTCAGAACTCGTGGCTAGTAGGTCTCATTTCACCTAGTTAGCCGCGAAATGTGGTTACTTTATGTAAACGATTTTATGAATATCCGTTGACTCCGAGTTCTGAATTCGGTGATTTTTTCGAGCTCTACAATCATGGAGTTTCGGATTTGGATTTCAGAACTCGTGGCTAGTAGGTCTCGTTTCACCTAGTTAGCCGCGAAATGTGGTTTCTTTACGTAAACGGTTTTATGAATATCCGTTGACTCCGAGTTCTGAATTCGGTGATTTTTAGCTTGATTTCACACTACTTTTCGAGCTCTACAATCCTGGAGTTTCGGATTTGGATTTAAGAACTCATGGCTAGTAGGTCTCGTTTCACCAAGTTAGCCGCGAAATGTGGTTTCTTTACGTAAACGGTTTTATGAATATCCGTTGACTCCGAGTTCTGAATTCGGTGATTTTTCGCTTGATTTCACACTCCTTTTCGAGCTCTACAATCCTGGAGTTTCGGATTTTGATTTCAGAACTCGTGGCTAGTAGGTCTTGTTTCACCTAGTTAGCCGCGAAATGTGGTTTCTTTACGTAAACGATTTAATGAATATCCGTTGACTCCGAGTTCTGAATTCGGTGATTTTTAGCTTGATTTCACACTACTTTTCGAGCACTACAATCCTGGCTTTTCGGATTTTGATTTCAGAACTCCTGGCTAGTAGGTCTCGTTTCACCTATTTAGCCGCGAAATGTGGTTTCTTTACGTAAACGGTTTTATGAATATCCATTGACTCCGAGTTCTCAATTCGGTGATTTTTAGCTTGATTTCACACTCCTTTTCGAGCTCTACAATCCTGGCATTTCGGATTTTGATTTCAGAACTCGTGGCTAGTAGGTCCCGTTTCACCTAGTTAGCCGCGAAATGTAGTTTCTTTACGTAAACGGTTTTATGAATATCCATTGACTCCGAGTTCTAAATTCGGTGATTTTTAGCTTGAATTCACACTCCTTTTCGAGCTCTACAATCCTGGAGTTTCGGATTTCGATTTCAGAACTCGTGGCTAGTAGGTCTCGTTTCACCTAGTTAGCCGCGAAATGTGGTTTCTTTACGTAAACGGTTTTATGAATATCCGTTGACTCCGAGTTCTGAATTCGATGATTTTTAGGTTGATTTCACACTACTTTTCGAGCTCTACAATCCTGGAGTTTCGGATTTGGATTTCAGAACTCGTGGCTAGTAGGTCTCGTTTCACCAAGTTAGCCGCGAAATGTGGTTTCTTTACGTAAACGGTTTTATGAATATCCGTTGACTCCGAGTTCTGAATTCGGTGATTTTTAGCTTGATTTCACACTCCTTTTCGAGCTCTACAATCCTGGAGTTTCGGATTTCAATTTCAGAACTCGTGGCTAGTAGGTCTCGTTTCACCTAGTTAGCCGTGAAATGTGGTTTCTTTACGTAAACGATTTTATGAATATCCGTTGACTCCGAGTTCTGAATTCGGTGATTTTTTCGAGCTCTACAATCCTGGAGTTTCGGATTTGGATTTCAGAACTCGTGGCTAGTAGGTCTCGTTTCACCTAGTTAGCCGCGAAATGTGGTTTCTTTACGTAAACGGTTTTATGAATATCCGTTGACTCCCAGTTCTGAATTCGGTGATTTTTAGCTTGATTTCACACTCCTTTTCGAGCTCTACAATCCTGGAGTTTCGGATTTCGATTTCAGAACTCGTGGCTAGTAGGTCTCGTTTCACCTAGTTAGCCGCGAAATGTGGTTTCTTTACGTAAACGATTTTATGAATATCCGTTGACTCCGAGTTCTGAATTCGGTGATTTTTTCGAGCTCTACAATCCTGGAGTTTCTGATTTGGATTTCAGAACTCGTGGCTAGTAGGTCTCGTTTCACCTAGTTAGCCGCGAAATGTGGTTTCTTTACGTAAACGGTTTTATGAATATCCGTTGACTCCGAGTTCAGAATTCGGTGATTTTTAGCTTGATTTCACACTACTTTTCGAGCTCTACAATCCTGGAGTTTCGGATTTGGATTTCAGAACTCGTGGCTAGTAGGTCTCGTTTCACCAAGTTAGCCGCGAAATGTGGTTTCTTTACGTAAACGGTTTTATGAATATCCGTTGACTCCGAGTTCTGAATTCGGTGATTTTTCGCTTGATTTCACACTGCTTTTCGAGCTCTACAATCCTGACGTTTCGATTTTTGATTTCAGAACTCGTGGCTAGTAGGTCTCGTTTCATCTAGTTAGCCGCGAAATGTGGTTTCTTTACGTAAACGGTTTTATAAATATCCGTTGACTCCGAGTTCTGAATTCGGTGATTTTTAGCTTGATTTCATACTCCTTTTCGAGCTCTACAATCCTGGAGTTTCGGATTTTGATTTCAGAACTCGTGGCTAGTAGGTCTCGTTTCACCTAGTTAGCCGCGAAATGTGGTTTCTTTACGTAAACGGTTTTATGAATATCCGTTGACTCCGAGTTCAGAATTCGGTGATTTTTAGCTTGATTTCACACTACTTTTCGAGCTCTACAATCCTGGAGTTTCGGATTTGGATTTCAGAACTTGTGGCTAGTAGGTCTCGTTTCACCAAGTTAGCCGCGAAATGTGGTTTCTTTACGTAAACGGTTTTATGAATATCCGTTGACTCCGAGTTCTGAATTCGGTGATTTTTCGCTTGATTTCACACTGCTTTTCGAGCTCTACAATCCTGGCGTTTCGATTTTTGATTTCAGAACTCGTGGCTAGTAGGTCTCGTTTCATCTAGTTAGCCGCGAAATGTGGTTTCTTTACGTAAACGGTTTTATAAATATCCGTTGACTCCGAGTTCTGAATTCGGTGATTTTTAGCTTGATTTCACACTCCTTTTCGAGCTCTACAATCCTGGAGTTTCGGATTTTGATTTCAGAACTCGTGGCTAGTAGGTCTCATTTCACCTAGTTAGCCGCGAAATGTGGTTTCTTTACGTAAACGATTTAATGAATATCCGTTGACTCCGAGTTCTGAATTCGGTTATTTTTAGCTTGATTTCACACTACTTTTCGAGCTCTACAATCCTGTCATTTCGGATTTTGATTTCAGAACTCGTGGCTAGTAGGTCCCGTTTCACCAATTTAGCCGCGAAATGTGGTTTCTTTACGTAAACGGTTTTATGAATATCCATTGACTCCGAGTTCTAAATTCGGTGATTTTTAGCTTGATTTCACACTCCTTTTCGAGCTCTACAATCCTGGCATTTCGGATTTTGATTTCAAAACTCGTGGCTAGTAGGTCTCGTTTCACCTAGTTAGCCGCGAAATGTGGTTTCTTTACGTAAACGATTTAATGAATATCCGTTGACTCCGAGTTCTGAATTCGGTGATTTTTAGCTTGATTTCACACTACTTTTCGAGCACTACAATCCTGGCTTTTCGGATTTTGATTTCAGGACTCTTGGCTAGTAGGTCTCGTTTCACCTATTTAGCCGCGAAATGTGGTTTCTTTACGTAAACGGTTTTATGAATATCCATTGACTCCGAGTTCTGAATTCGGTGATTTTTAGCTTGATTTCACACTACTTTTTGAGCACTACAATCCTGGAGTTTCGGATTTGGATTTCAGAACTCGTGGCTAGTAGGTCTCGTTTCACCTAGTTAGCCGCGAAATGTGGTTTCTTTACGTAAACGGTTTTATGAATATCCGTTGACTCCGAGTTCTGAATTCGGTGATTTTTAGCTTGATTTCACACTCCTTTTCGAGCTCTACAATCCTGGAGTTTCGGATTTCGATTTCAGAACTCGTGGCTAGTAGGTCTCGTTTCACCTAGTTAGCCGCGAAATGTGGTTTCTTTACGTAAACGATTTTATGAATATCCGTTGACTCCGAGTTCTGAATTCGGTGATTTTTTCGAGCTCTACAATCCTGGAGTTTCTGATTTGGATTTCAGAACTCGTGGCTAGTAGGTCTCGTTTCACCTAGTTAGCCGCGAAATGTGGTTTCTTTACGTAAACGGTTTTATGAATATCCGTTGACTCCGAGTTCAGAATTCGGTGATTTTTAACTTGATTTCACACTACTTTTCGAGCTCTACAATCCTGGAGTTTCGGATTTGGATTTCAGAACTCGTGGCTAGTAGGTCTCGTTTCACCAAGTTAGCCGCGAAATGTGGTTTCTTTACGTAAACGGTTTTATGAATATCCGTTGACTCCGAGTTCTGAATTCGGTGATTTTTCGCTTGATTTCACACTCCTTTTCAAGCTCTAAAATCCTAGAGTTTCGGATTTTGATTTCAGAACTCGTGGCTAGTAGGTCTCGTTTCACCTAGTTAGCCGCGAAATGTGGTTTCTTTACGTAAACGATTTAATGAATATCCGTTGACTCCGAGTTCTGAATTCGGTGATTTTTAGCTTGATTTCACACTACTTTTCGAGCTCTACAATCCTGGCATTTCGGATTTTGATTTCAGAACTCGTGGCTAGTAGGTCTCGTTTCACCTATTTAGCCGCGAAATGTGGTTTCTTTACGTAAACGGTTTTATGAATATCCATTGACTCCGAGTTCTCAATTCGGTGATTTTTAGCTTGATTTCACACTCCTTTTCGAGCTGTACAATCCTGGAGTTTCAGATTTCGATTTCAGAACTCGTGGCTAGTAGGTCTCGTTTCACCTAGTTAGCCGCGAAATGTGGTTTCTTTACGTAAACGGTTTTATGAATATCCGTTGACTCCGAGTTCTGAATTCGGTGATTTTTAGCTTGATTTCACACTACTTTTCGAGCTCTACAATCCTGGCATTTCGGATTTTGATTTCGGAACTCGTGGCTAGTAGGTCTCGTTTCACCTATTTAGCCGCGAAATGTGGTTTCTTTACGTAAACGGTTTTATGAATATCCGTTGACTCCGAGTTCTAAATTCGGTGATTTTTAGCTTGAATTCACACTCCTTTTCGAGCTCTACAATCCTGGAGTTTCGGATTTTGATTTCAGAACTCGTGGCTAGTAGGTCTCGTTTCACCTAGTTAGCCGCGAAATGTGGTTTCTTTACGTAAACGGTTTTATGAATATCCGTTGACTCCGAGTTCTGAATTCGGTGATTTTTAGCTTGATTTCACACTACTTTTTGAGCTCTACAATCCTGGAGTTTTGGATTTGGATTTCAGAACTCGTGGCTAGTAGGTCTCGTTTCACCTAGTTAGCCGCGAAATGTGGTTTCTTTACGTAAACGATTTAATGAATATCCGTTGACTCCGAGTTCTGAATTCGGTGATTTTTAGCTTGATTTCACACTACTTTTCGAGCTCTACAATCCTGGAGTTTCGGATTTGGATTTCAGAACTCGTGGCTAGTAGGTCTCGTTTCACCAATTTAGCCGCGAAATGTGGTTTCTTTACGTAAACGGTTTTATGAATATCCGTTGACTCCGAGTTCTGAATTCGGTGATTTTTCGCTTGATTTCACACTGCTTTTCGAGCTCTACAATCCTGGCGTTTCGATTTTTGATTTCAGAACTCGTGGCTAGTAGGTCTCGTTTCATCTAGTTAGCCGCGAAATGTGGTTTCTTTACGTAAACGGTTTTATAAATATCCGTTGACTCCGAGTTCTGAATTCGGTGATTTTTAGCTTGATTTCACACTCCTTTTCGAGCTCTACAATCCTGGAGTTTCGGATTTTGATTTCAGAACTCGTGGCTAGTAGGTCTCATTTCACCTAGTTAGCCGCGAAATGTGGTTTCTTTACGTAAACGATTTAATGAATATCCGTTGACTCCGAGTTCTGAATTCGGTGATTTTTAGCTTGATTTCACACTACTTTTCGAGCTCTACAATCCTGTCATTTCGGATTTTGATTTCAGAACTCGTGGCTAGTAGGTCCCGTTTCACCTATTTAGCCGCGAAATGTGGTTTCTTTACGTAAACGATTTAATGAATATCCGTTGACTCCGAGTTCTGAATTCGGTGATTTTTAGCTTGATTTCACACTACTTTTCGAGCTCTACAATCCTGGCATTTCGGATTTTGATTTCAGAACTCGTGGCTAGTAGGTCTCGTTTCACCTATTTAGCCGCGAAATGTGGTTTCTTTACGTAAACGGTTTTATGAATATCCATTGACTCCGAGTTCTCAATTCGGTGATTTTTAGCTTGATTTCACACTCCTTTTCGAGCTGTACAATCCTGGAGTTTCAGATTTCGATTTCAGAACTCGTGGCTAGTAGGTCTCGTTTCACCTAGTTAGCCGCGAAATGTGGTTTCTTTACGTAAACGGTTTTATGAATATCCGTTGACTCCGAGTTCTGAATTCGGTGATTTTTAGCTTGATTTCACACTACTTTTCGAGCTCTACAATCCTGGCATTTCGGATTTTGATTTCGGAACTCGTGGCTAGTAGGTCTCGTTTCACCTATTTAGCCGCGAAATGTGGTTTCTTTACGTAAACGGTTTTATGAATATCCGTTGACTCCGAGTTCTAAATTCGGTGATTTTTAGCTTGAATTCACACTCCTTTTCGAGCTCTACAATCCTGGAGTTTCGGATTTTGATTTCAGAACTCGTGGCTAGTAGGTCTCGTTTCACCTAGTTAGCCGCGAAATGTGGTTTCTTTACGTAAACGGTTTTATGAATATCCGTTGACTCCGAGTTCTGAATTCGGTGATTTTTAGCTTGATTTCACACTACTTTTTGAGCTCTACAATCCTGGAGTTTTGGATTTGGATTTCAGAACTCGTGGCTAGTAGGTCTCGTTTCACCTAGTTAGCCGCGAAATGTGGTTTCTTTACGTAAACGATTTAATGAATATCCGTTGACTCCGAGTTCTGAATTCGGTGATTTTTAGCTTGATTTCACACTACTTTTCGAGCTCTACAATCCTGGAGTTTCGGATTTGGATTTCAGAACTCGTGGCTAGTAGGTCTCGTTTCACCAATTTAGCCGCGAAATGTGGTTTCTTTACGTAAACGGTTTTATGAATATCCGTTGACTCCGAGTTCTGAATTCGGTGATTTTTCGCTTGATTTCACACTGCTTTTCGAGCTCTACAATCCTGGCGTTTCGATTTTTGATTTCAGAACTCGTGGCTAGTAGGTCTCGTTTCATCTAGTTAGCCGCGAAATGTGGTTTCTTTACGTAAACGGTTTTATAAATATCCGTTGACTCCGAGTTCTGAATTCGGTGATTTTTAGCTTGATTTCACACTCCTTTTCGAGCTCTACAATCCTGGAGTTTCGGATTTTGATTTCAGAACTCGTGGCTAGTAGGTCTCATTTCACCTAGTTAGCCGCGAAATGTGGTTTCTTTACGTAAACGATTTAATGAATATCCGTTGACTCCGAGTTCTGAATTCGGTGATTTTTAGCTTGATTTCACACTACTTTTCGAGCTCTACAATCCTGTCATTTCGGATTTTGATTTCAGAACTCGTGGCTAGTAGGTCCCGTTTCACCTATTTAGCCGCGAAATGTGGTTTCTTTACGTAAACGGTTTTATGAATATCCATTGACTCCGAGTTCTAAATTCGGTGATTTTTAGCTTGATTTCACACTCCTTTTCGAGCTCTACAATCCTGGCATTTCGGATTTTGATTTCAGAACTCGTGGCTAGTAGGTCTCGTTTCACCTAGTTAGCCGCGAAATGTGGTTTCTTTACGTAAACGATTTAATGAATATCCGTTGACTCCGAGTTCTGAATTCGGTGATTTTTAGCTTGATTTCACACTACTTTTCGAGCACTACAATCCTGGCTTTTCGGATTTTGATTTCAGAACTCCTGGCTAGTAGGTCTCGTTTCACCTATTTAGCCGCGAAATGTGGTTTCTTTACGTAAACGGTTTTATGAATATCCATTGACTCCGAGTTCTGAATTCGGTGATTTTTAGCTTGATTTCACACTACTTTTTGAGCACTACAATCCTGGAGTTTCGGATTTGGATTTCAGAACTCGTGGCTAGTAGGTCTCGTTTCACCTAGTTAGCCGCGAAATGTGGTTTCTTTACGTAAACGGTTTTATGAATATCCGTTGACTCCGAGTTCTGAATTCGGTGATTTTTAGCTTGATTTCACACTCCTTTTCGAGCTCTACAATCCTGGAGTTTCGGATTTCGATTTCAGAACTCGTGGCTAGTAGGTCTCGTTTCACCTAGTTAGCCGCGAAATGTGGTTTCTTTACGTAAACGATTTTATGAATATCCGTTGACTCCGAGTTCTGAATTCGGTGATTTTTTCGAGCTCTACAATCCTGGAGTTTCTGATTTGGATTTCAGAACTCGTGGCTAGTAGGTCTCGTTTCACCTAGTTAGCCGCGAAATGTGGTTTCTTTACGTAAACGGTTTTATGAATATCCGTTGACTCCGAGTTCAGAATTCGGTGATTTTTAACTTGATTTCACACTACTTTTCGAGCTCTACAATCCTGGAGTTTCGGATTTGGATTTCAGAACTCGTGGCTAGTAGGTCTCGTTTCACCAAGTTAGCCGCGAAATGTGGTTTCTTTACGTAAACGGTTTTATGAATATCCGTTGACTCCGAGTTCTGAATTCGGTGATTTTTCGCTTGATTTCACACTCCTTTTCAAGCTCTAAAATCCTAGAGTTTCGGATTTTGATTTCAGAACTCGTGGCTAGTAGGTCTCGTTTCACCTAGTTAGCCGCGAAATGTGGTTTCTTTACGTAAACGATTTAATGAATATCCGTTGACTCCGAGTTCTGAATTCGGTGATTTTTAGCTTGATTTCACACTACTTTTCGAGCTCTACAATCCTGGCATTTCGGATTTTGATTTCAGAACTCGTGGCTAGTAGGTCTCGTTTCACCTATTTAGCCGCGAAATGTGGTTTCTTTACGTAAACGGTTTTATGAATATCCATTGACTCCGAGTTCTAAATTCGGTGATTTTTAGCTTGATTTCACACTCCTTTTCGAGCTGTACAATCCTGGAGTTTCAGATTTCGATTTCAGAACTCGTGGCTAGTAGGTCTCGTTTCACCTAGTTAGCCGCGAAATGTGGTTTCTTTACGTAAACGGTTTTATGAATATCCGTTGACTCCGAGTTCTGAATTCGGTGATTTTTAGCTTGATTTCACACTACTTTTCGAGCTCTACAATCCTGGCATTTCGGATTTTGATTTCGGAACTCGTGGCTAGTAGGTCTCGTTTCACCTATTTAGCCGCGAAATGTGGTTTCTTTACGTAAACGGTTTTATGAATATCCGTTGACTCCGAGTTCTAAATTCGGTGATTTTTAGCTTGAATTCACACTCCTTTTCGAGCTCTACAATCCTGGAGTTTCGGATTTTGATTTCAGAACTCGTGGCTAGTAGGTCTCGTTTCACCTAGTTAGCCGCGAAATGTGGTTTCTTTACGTAAACGGTTTTATGAATATCCGTTGACTCCGAGTTCTGAATTCGGTGATTTTTAGCTTGATTTCACACTACTTTTTGAGCTCTACAATCCTGGAGTTTTGGATTTGGATTTCAGAACTCGTGGCTAGTAGGTCTCGTTTCACCTAGTTAGCCGCGAAATGTGGTTTCTTTACGTAAACGGTTTTATGAATATCCGTTGACTCCGAGTTCTGAATTCGGTAATTTTTAGCTTGATTTCACACTCCTTTTCGAGCTCTACAATCCTGGAGTTTCGGATTTCGATTTCAGAACTCGTGGCTAGTAGGTCTCATTTCACCTAGTTAGCCGCGAAATGTGGTTACTTTATGTAAACGATTTTATGAATATTCGTTGACTCCGAGTTCTGAATTCGGTGATTTTTTCGAGCTCTACAATCCTGGAGTTTCGGATTTGTATTTCAGAACTCGTGGCTAGTAGGTCTCGTTTCACCTAGTTAGCCGCGAAATGTGGTTTCTTTACGTAAACGGTTTTATGAATATCCGTTGAGTCCGAGTTCTGAATTCGGTGATTTTTAGCTTGATTTCACACTACTTTTCGAGCTCTACAATCCTGGAGTTTCGGATTTGGATTTAAGAACTCGTGGCTAGTAGGTCTCGTTTCACCAAGTTAGCCGCGAAATGTGGTTTCTTTACGTAATCGGTTTTATGAATATCCGTTGACTCCGAGTTCTGAATTCGGTGATTTTTCGCTTGATTTCACACTCCTTTTCGAGCTCTACAATCCTGGAGTTTCGGATTTTGATTTCAGAACTCGTGGCTAGTAGGTCTCGTTTCACCTAGTTAGCCGCGAAATGTGGTTTCTTTACGTAAACGATTTAATGAATATCCGTTGACTCCGAGTTCTGAATTCGGTGATTTTTAGCTTGATTTCACACTACTTTTCGAGCACTACAATCCTGGCTTTTCGGATTTTGATTTCAGAACTCCTGGCTAGTAGGTCTCGTTTCACCTATTTAGCCGCGAAATGTGGTTTCTTTACGTAAACGGTTTTATGAATATCCATTGACTCCGAGTTCTCAATTCGGTGATTTTTAGCTTGATTTCACACTCCTTTTCGAGCTCTACAATCCTGGCATTTCGGATTTTGATTTCAGAACTCGTGGCTAGTAGGTCCCGTTTCACCTAGTTAGCCGCGAAATGTAGTTTCTTTACGTAAACGGTTTTATGAATATCCATTGACTCCGAGTTCTAAATTCGGTGATTTTTAGCTTGAATTCACACTCCTTTTCGAGCTCTACAATCCTGGAGTTTCGGATTTCGATTTCAGAACTCGTGGCTAGTAGGTCTCGTTTCACCTAGTTAGCCGCGAAATGTGGTTTCTTTACGTAAACGGTTTTATGAATATCCGTTGACTCCGAGTTCTGAATTCGATGATTTTTAGGTTGATTTCAAACTACTTTTCGAGCTCTACAATCCTGGAGTTTCGGATTTGGATTTCAGAACTCGTGGCTAGTAGGTCTCGTTTCACCAAGTTAGCCGCGAAATGTGGTTTCTTTACGTAAACGGTTTTATGAATATCCGTTGACTCCGAGTTCTGAATTCGGTGATTTTTAGCTTGATTTCACACTCCTTTTCGAGCTCTACAATCCTGGAGTTTCGGATTTCAATTTTAGAACTCGTGGCTAGTAGGTCTCGTTTCACCTAGTTAGCCGTGAAATGTGGTTTGTTTACGTAAACGATTTTATGAATATCCGTTGACTCCGAGTTCTGAATTCGGTGATTTTTTCGAGCTCTACAATCCTGGAGTTTCGGATTTGGATTTCAGAACTCGTGGCTAGTAGGTCTCGTTTCACCTAGTTAGCCGCGAAATGTGGTTTCTTTACGTAAACGGTTTTATGAATATCCGTTGACTCCCAGTTCTGAATTCGGTGATTTTTAGCTTGATTTCACACTCCTTTTCGAGCTCTACAATCCTGGAGTTTCGGATTTCGATTTCAGAACTCGTGGCTAGTAGGTCTCGTTTCACCTAGTTAGCCGCGAAATGTGGTTTCTTTACGTAAACGATTTTATGAATATCCGTTGACTCCGAGTTCTGAATTCGGTGATTTTTTCGAGCTCTACAATCCTGGAGTTTCTGATTTGGATTTCAGAACTCGTGGCTAGTAGGTCTCGTTTCACCTAGTTAGCCGCGAAATGTGGTTTCTTTACGTAAACGGTTTTATGAATATCCGTTGACTCCGAGTTCAGAATTCGGTGATTTTTAGCTTGATTTCACACTACTTTTCGAGCTCTACAATCCTGGAGTTTCGGATTTGGATTTCAGAACTCGTGGCTAGTAGGTCTCGTTTCACCAAGTTAGCCGCGAAATGTGGTTTCTTTACGTAAACGGTTTTATGAATATCCGTTGACTCCGAGTTCTGAATTCGGTGATTTTTCGCTTGATTTCACACTGCTTTTCGAGCTCTACAATCCTGACGTTTCGATTTTTGATTTCAGAACTCGTGGCTAGTAGGTCTCGTTTCATCTAGTTAGCCGCGAAATGTGGTTTCTTTACGTAAACGGTTTTATAAATATCCGTTGACTCCGAGTTCTGAATTCGGTGATTTTTAGCTTGATTTCACACTCCTTTTCGAGCTCTACAATCCTGGAGTTTCGGATTTTGATTTCAGAACTCGTGGCTAGTAGGTCTCGTTTCACCTAGTTAGCCGCGAAATGTGGTTTCTTTACGTAAACGGTTTTATGAATATCCGTTGACTCCGAGTTCAGAATTCGGTGATTTTTAGCTTGATTTCACACTACTTTTCGAGCTCTACAATCCTGGAGTTTCGGATTTGGATTTCAGAACTCGTGGCTAGTAGGTCTCGTTTCACCAAGTTAGCCGCGAAATGTGGTTTCTTTACGTAAACGGTTTTATGAATATCCGTTGACTCCGAGTTCTGAATTCGGTGATTTTTCGCTTGATTTCACACTGCTTTTCGAGCTCTACAATCCTGGCGTTTCGATTTTTGATTTCAGAACTCGTGGCTAGTAGGTCTCGTTTCATCTAGTTAGCCGCGAAATGTGGTTTCTTTACGTAAACGGTTTTATAAATATCCGTTGACTCCGAGTTCTGAATTCGGTGATTTTTAGTTTGATTTCACACTCCTTTTCGAGCTCTACAATCCTGGAGTTTCGGATTTTGATTTCAGAACTCGTGGCTAGTAGGTCTCATTTCACATAGTTAGCCGCGAAATGTGGTTTCTTTACGTAAACGATTTAATGAATATCCATTGACTCCGAGTTCTGAATTCGGTGATTTTTAGCTTGATTTCACACTACTTTTCGAGCTCTACAATCCTGTCATTTTGGATTTTGATTTCAGAACTCGTGGCTAGTAGGTCCCGTTTCACCTATTTAGCCGCGAAATATGGTTTCTTTACGTAAACGGTTTTATGAATATCCATTGACTCCGAGTTCTAAATTCGGTGATTTTTAGCTTGATTTCACACTCCTTTTCGAGCTCTACAATCCTGGCATTTCGGATTTTGATTTCAGAACTCGTGGCTAGTAGGTCTCGTTTCACCTAGTTAGCCGCGAAATGTAGTTTCTTTACGTAAACGGTTTTATGAATATCCATTGACTCCGAGTTCTAAATTCGGTGATTTTTAGCTTGAATTCACACTCCTTTTCGAGCTCTACAATCCTGGAGTTTCGGATTTCGATTTCAGAACTCGTGGCTAGTAGGTCTCGTTTAACCTAGTTAGCCGCGATATGTGGTTTCTTTACGTAAACGGTTTTGTGAATATCCGTTGATTCCGAGTTCTGAATTCGGTGATTTTTAGCTTGATTTCACACTACTTTTTGAGCACTACAATCCTGGAGTTTCGGATTTGGATTTCAGAACTCGTGGCTAGTAGGTCTCGTTTCACCTAGTTAGCCACGAAATGTGGTTTCTTTACGTAAACGGTTTTATGAATATCCGTTGACTCCGAGTTCTGAATTCGGTGATTTTTAGCTTGATTTCACACTCCTTTTCGAGCTCTACAATCCTGGAGTTTCGGATTTCGATTTCAGAACTCGTGGCTAGTAGGTCTCGTTTCACCTAGTTAGCCGCGAAATGTGGTTTCTTTACGTAAACGATTTTATGAATATCCGTTGACTCCGAGTTCTGAATTCGGTGATTTTTTTGAGCTCTACAATCCTGGAGTTTCTGATTTGGATTTCAGAACTCGTGGCTAGTAGGTCTCGTTTCACCTAGTTAGCCGCGAAATGTGGTTTCTTTACGTAAACGGTTTTATGAATATCCGTTGACTCCGAGTTCAGAATTCGGTGATTTTTAACTTGATTTCACACTACTTTTCGAGCTCTACAATCCTGGAGTTTCGGATTTGGATTTCAGAACTCGTGGCTAGTAGGTCTCGTTTCACCAAGTTAGCCGCGAAATGTGGTTTCTTTACGTAAACGGTTTTATGAATATCCGTTGACTCCGAGTTCTGAATTCGGTGATTTTTCGCTTGATTTCACACTCCTTTTCAAGCTCTAAAATCCTAGAGTTTCGGATTTTGATTTCAGAACTCGTGGCTAGTAGGTCTCGTTTCACCTAGTTAGCCGCGAAATGTGGTTTCTTTACGTAAACGATTTAATGAATATCCGTTGACTCCGAGTTCTGAATTCGGTGATTTTTAGCTTGATTTCACACTACTTTTCGAGCTCTACAATCCTGGCATTTCGGATTTTGATTTCAGAACTCGTGGATAGTAGGTCTCGTTTCACCTATTTAGCCGCGAAATGTGGTTTCTTTACGTAAACGGTTTTATGAATATCGATTGACTCCGAGTTCTAAATTCGGTGATTTTTAGCTTGATTTCACACTCCTTTTCGAGCTGTACAATCCTGGAGTTTCAGATTTCGATTTCAGAACTCGTGGCTAGTAGGTCTCGTTTCACCTAGTTAGCCGCGAAATGTGGTTTCTTTACGTAAACGGTTTTATGAATATCCGTTGACTCCGAGTTCTGAATTCGGTGATTTTTAGCTTGATTTCACACTACTTTTTGAGCACTACAATCCTGGAGTTTCGGATTTGGATTTCAGAACTCGTGGCTAGTAGGTCTCGTTTCACCTAGTTAGCCACGAAATGTGGTTTCTTTACGTAAACGGTTTTATGAATATCCGTTGACTCCGAGTTCTGAATTCGGTGATTTTTAGCTTGATTTCACACTACTTTTCGAGCTCTACAATCCTGGAGTTTCGGATTTGGATTTCAGAACTCGTGGCTAGTAGGTCTCGTTTCACCAAGTTAGCCGCGAAATGTGGTTTCTTTACGTAAACGGTTTTATGAATATCCGTTGACTCCGAGTTCTGAATTCGGTGATTTTTCGCTTGATTTCACACTGCTTTTCGAGCTCTACAATCCTGGCGTTTCGATTTTTGATTTCAGAACTCGTGGCTAGTAGGTCTCGTTTCATCTAGTTAGCCGCGAAATGTGGTTTCTTTACGTAAACGGTTTTATAAATATCCGTTGACTCCGAGTTCTGAATTCGGTGATTTTTAGTTTGATTTCACACTCCTTTTCGAGCTCTACAATCCTGGAGTTTCGGATTTTGATTTCAGAACTCGTGGCTAGTAGGTCTCATTTCACATAGTTAGCCGCGAAATGTGGTTTCTTTACGTAAACGATTTAATGAATATCCATTGACTCCGAGTTCTGAATTCGGTGATTTTTAGCTTGATTTCACACTACTTTTCGAGCTCTACAATCCTGTCATTTCGGATTTTGATTTCAGAACTCGTGGCTAGTAGGTCCCGTTTCACCTATTTAGCCGCGAAATGTGGTTTCTTTACGTAAACGGTTTTATGAATATCCATTGACTCCGAGTTCTAAATTCGGTGATTTTTAGCTTGATTTCACACTCCTTTTCGAGCTCTACAATCCTGGCATTTCGGATTTTGATTTCAGAACTCGTGGCTAGTAGGTCTCGTTTCACCTAGTTAGCCGCGAAATGTAGTTTCTTTACGTAAACGGTTTTATGAATATCCATTGACTCCGAGTTCTAAATTCGGTGATTTTTAGCTTGAATTCACACTCCTTTTCGAGCTCTACAATCCTGGAGTTTCGGATTTCGATTTCAGAACTCGTGGCTAGTAGGTCTCGTTTAACCTAGTTAGCCGCGATATGTGGTTTCTTTACGTAAACGGTTTTGTGAATATCCGTTGATTCCGAGTTCTGAATTCGGTGATTTTTAGCTTGATTTCACACTACTTTTTGAGCACTACAATCCTGGAGTTTCGGATTTGGATTTCAGAACTCGTGGCTAGTAGGTCTCGTTTCACCTAGTTAGCCGCGAAATGTGGTTTCTTTACGTAAACGATTTTATGAATATCCGTTGACTCCGAGTTCTGAATTCGGTGATTTTTTCGAGCTCTACAATCCTGGAGTTTCTGATTTGGATTTCAGAACTCGTGGCTAGTAGGTCTCGTTTCACCTAGTTAGCCGCGAAATGTGGTTTCTTTACGTAAACGGTTTTATGAATATCCGTTGACTCCGAGTTCAGAATTCGGTGATTTTTAACTTGATTTCACACTACTTTTCGAGCTCTACAATCCTGGAGTTTCGGATTTGGATTTCAGAACTCGTGGCTAGTAGGTCTCGTTTCACCAAGTTAGCCGCGAAATGTGGTTTCTTTACGTAAACGGTTTTATGAATATCCGTTGACTCCGAGTTCTGAATTCGGTGATTTTTCGCTTGATTTCACACTCCTTTTCAAGCTCTAAAATCCTAGAGTTTCGGATTTTGATTTCAGAACTCGTGGCTAGTAGGTCTCGTTTCACCTAGTTAGCCGCGAAATGTGGTTTCTTTACGTAAACGATTTAATGAATATCCGTTGACTCCGAGTTCTGAATTCGGTGATTTTTAGCTTGATTTCACACTACTTTTCGAGCTCTACAATCCTGGCATTTCGGATTTTGATTTCAGAACTCGTGGCTAGTAGGTCTCGTTTCACCTATTTAGCCGCGAAATGTGGTTTCTTTACGTAAACGGTTTTATGAATATCCATTGACTCCGAGTTCTAAATTCGGTGATTTTTAGCTTGATTTCACACTCCTTTTCGAGCTGTACAATCCTGGAGTTTCAGATTTCGATTTCAGAACTCGTGGCTAGTAGGTCTCGTTTCACCTAGTTAGCCGCGAAATGTGGTTTCTTTACGTAAACGGTTTTATGAATATCCGTTGACTCCGAGTTCTGAATTCGGTGATTTTTAGCTTAATTTCACACTACTTTTCGAGCTCTACAATCCTGGCATTTCGGATTTTGATTTCGGAACTCGTGGCTAGTAGGTCTCGTTTCACCAAGTTAGCCGCGAAATGTGGTTTCTTTACGTAAACGGTTTTATGAATATCCGTTGACTCCGAGTTCTGAATTCGGTGATTTTTAGCTTGATTTCACACTACTTTTCGACCTCTACAATCCTGGCATTTCGGATTTTGATTTCAGAACTCTTGGCTAGTAGGTCTCGTTTCACCTAGTTAGCCGCGAAATGTGGTTTCATTACGTAAACGATTTAATGAATATCCGTTGACTACGAGTTCTGAATTCGATGATTTTTAGCTTGATTTCACACTACTTTTCGAGCTCTACAATCTTGGCATTTCGGATTTTGATTTCAGAACTCGTGGCTAGTAGGTCTCGTTTCACCTATTTAGCCGCGAAATGTGGTTTCTTTACGTAAACGGTTTTATGAATATCCGTTGACTCCGAGTTCTGAATTCGGTGATTTTTAGCTTGATTTCACACTCCTTTTCGAGCTCTACAATCCTGGAGTTTCGGATTTCAATTTCAGAACTCGTGGCTAGTAGGTCTCGTTTCACCTAGTTAGCCGTGAAATGTGCTTTCTTTACGTAAACGATTTTATGAATATCCGTTGACTCCGAGTTCTGAATTCGGTGATTTTTTCGAGCTCTACAATCCTGGAGTTTCGGATTTGGATTTCAGAACTCGTGGCTAGTAGGTCTCGTTTCACCTAGTTAGCCGCGAAATGTGGTTTCTTTACGTAAACGGTTTTATGAATATCCGTTGACTCCGAGTTCTGAATTCGGTGATTTTTAGCTTGATTTCACACTCCTTTTCGAGCTCTACAATCCTGGAGTTTCGGATTTCAATTTCAGAACTCGTGGCTAGTAGGTCTCGTTTCACCTAGTTAGCCGTGAAATGTGCTTTCTTTACGTAAACGATTTTATGAATATCCGTTGACTCCGAGTTCTGAATTCGGTGATTTTTTCGAGCTCTACAATCCTGGAGTTTCGGATTTGGATTTCAGAACTCGTGGCTAGTAGGTCTCGTTTCACCTAGTTAGCCGCGAAATGTGGTTTCTTTACGTAAACGGTTTTATGAATAGCCGTTGACTCCGAGTTCTGAATTCGGTGATTTTTAGCTTGATTTCACACTACTTTTCGAGCTCTACAATCCTGGAGTTTCGGATTTGGATTTCAGAACTCGTGGCTAGTAGGTCTCGTTTCACCAAGTTAGCCGCGAAATGTGGTTTCTTTACGTAAACGGTTTTATGAATATCCGTTGACTCCGAGTTCTGAATTCGGTGATTTTTAGCTTGATTTCACACTACTTTTCGACCTCTACAATCCTGGCATTTCGGATTTTGATTTCAGAACTCTTGGCTAGTAGGTCTCGTTTCACCTAGTTAGCCGCGAAATGTGGTTTCATTACGTAAACGATTTAATGAATATCCGTTGACTACGAGTTCTGAATTCGATGATTTTTAGCTTGATTTCACACTACTTTTCGAGCTCTACAATCTTGGGATTTCGGATTTTGATTTCAGAACTCGTGGCTAGTAGGTCTCGTTTCACCTATTTAGCCGCGAAATGTGGTTTCTTTACGTAAACGGTTTTATGAATATCCATTGACTCCGAGTTCTAAATTCGGTGATTTTTAGCTTGATTTCACACTCCTTTTCGAGCTCTACAATCCTGGCATTTCGGATTTTGATTTCAGAACTCGTGGCTAGTAGGTCTCGTTTCACCTAGTTAGCCGCGAAATGTGGTTTCTTTACGTAAACGGTTTTATGAATATCCATTGACTCCGAGTTCTAAATTCGGTGATTTTTAGCTTGATTTCACACTCCTTTTTGAGCTCTACAATCCTGGAGTTTCGGATTTCGATTTCAGAACTCGTGGCTAGTAGGTCTCGTTTCACCTAGTTAGCCGCGAAATGTGGTTTCTTTACGTAAACGGTTTTACGAATATCCGTTGACTCCGAGTTCTGAATTCGGTGATTTTTAGCTTCATTTCACACTACTTTTTGAGCTCTACAATCCTGAAGTTTCGGATTTGGATTTCAGAACTCGTGGCTAGTAGGTCTCTTATCACCTAGTTAGCCGCGAAATGTGGTTTCTTTACTTAAACGGTTTTATGAATATCCGTTGACTCCGAGTTCTGAATTCGATGATTTTTAGCTTGATTTCACACTCCTTTTTGAGCTCTAGAATCCTGGAGTTTCGGATTTCGATTTCAGAACTCGTGGCTAGTAGGTCTCGTTTCACCTAGTTAGCCGCGAAATGTGGTTTCTTTACGTAAACGGTTTTGTGAATATCCGTTGACTCCGAGTTCTGAATTCGGTGATTTTTCGCTTGATTTCACACTCCTTTTCGAGCTCTACAATCCTGGAGTTTCGGATTTTGATTTCAGAACTCGTGGCTAGTAGGTCTCGTTTCACCTAGTTAGCCGCGAAATGTGGTTTCTTTACGTAAACGATTTAATGAATATCCGTTGACTCCGAGTTCTGAATTCGGTGATTTTTAGCTTGATTTCACACTACTTTTCGAGCACTACAATCCTGGCATTTCGGATTTTGATTTCAGAACTCGTGGCTAGTAGGTCTCGTTTCACCTATTTAGCCGCGAAATGTGGTTTCTTTACGTAAACGGTTTTATGAATATCCATTGACTCCGAGTTCTCAATTCGGTGATTTTTAGCTTGATTTCACACTCCTTTTCGAGCTCTACAATCCTGGCATTTCGGATTTTGATTTCAGAACTCGTGGCTAGTAGGTCCCGTTTCACCTAGTTAGCCGCGAAATGTAGTTTCTTTACGTAAACGGTTTTATGAATATCCATTGACTCCGAGTTCTAAATTCGGTGATTTTTAGCTTGAATTCACACTCCTTTTCGAGCTCTACAATCCTGGAGTTTCGGATTTCGATTTCAGAACTCGTGGCTAGTAGGTCTCGTTTCACCTAGTTAGCCGCGAAATTTGGTTTCTTTACGTAAACGGTTTTATGAATATCCGTTGACTCCGAGTTCTGAATTCGATGATTTTTAGGTTGATTTCACACTACTTTTCGAGCTCTACAATCCTGGAGTTTCGGATTTGGATTTCAGAACTCGTGGCTAGTAGGTCTCGTTTCACCAAGTTAGCCGCGAAATGTGGTTTCTTTACGTAAACGGTTTTATGAATATCCGTTGACTCCGAGTTCTGAATTCGGTGATTTTTAGCTTGATTTCACACTCCTTTTCGAGCTCTACAATCCTGGAGTTTCGGATTTCAATTTCAGAACTCGTGGCTAGTAGGTCTCGTTTCACCTAGTTAGCCGTGAAATGTGCTTTCTTTACGTAAACGATTTTATGAATATCCGTTGACTCCGAGTTCTGAATTCGGTGATTTTTTCGAGCTCTACAATCCTGGAGTTTCGGATTTGGATTTCAGAACTCGTGGCTAGTAGGTCTCGTTTCACCTAGTTAGCCGCGAAATGTGGTTTCTTTACGTAAACGGTTTTATGAATAGCCGTTGACTCCGAGTTCTGAATTCGGTGATTTTTAGCTTGATTTCACACTACTTTTCGAGCTCTACAATCCTGGAGTTTCGGATTTGGATTTCAGAACTCGTGGCTAGTAGGTCTCGTTTCACCAAGTTAGCCGCGAAATGTGGTTTCTTTACGTAAACGGTTTTATGAATATCCGTTGACTCCGAGTTCTGAATTCGGTGATTTTTAGCTTGATTTCACACTACTTTTCGACCTCTACAATCCTGGCATTTCGGATTTTGATTTCAGAACTCTTGGCTAGTAGGTCTCGTTTCACCTAGTTAGCCGCGAAATGTGGTTTCATTACGTAAACGATTTAATGAATATCCGTTGACTCCGAGTTCTGAATTCGATGATTTTTAGCTTGATTTCACACTACTTTTCGAGCTCTACAATCTTGGCATTTCGGATTTTGATTTCAGAACTCGTGGCTAGTAGGTCTCGTTTCACCTATTTAGCCGCGAAATGTGGTTTCTTTACGTAAACGGTTTTATGAATATCCATTGACTCCGAGTTCTAAATTCGGTGATTTTTAGCTTGATTTCACACTCCTTTTCGAGCTCTACAATCCTGGCATTTCGGATTTTGATTTCAGAACTCGTGGCTAGTAGGTCTCGTTTCACCTAGTTAGCCGCGAAATGTGGTTTCTTTACGTAAACGGTTTTATGAATATCCATTGACTCCGAGTTCTAAATTCGGTGATTTTTAGCTTGATTTCACACTCCTTTTTGAGCTCTACAATCCTGGAGTTTCGGATTTCGATTTCAGAACTCGTGGCTAGTAGGTCTCGTTTCACCTAGTTAGCCGCGAAATGTGGTTTCTTTACGTAAACGGTTTTACGAATATCCGTTGACTCCGAGTTCTGAATTCGGTGATTTTTAGCTTGATTTCACACTACTTTTTGAGCTCTACAATCCTGAAGTTTCGGATTTGGATTTCAGAACTCGTGGCTAGTAGGTCTCTTATCACCTAGTTAGCCGCGAAATGTGGTTTCTTTACGTAAACGGTTTTATGAATATCCGTTGACTCCGAGTTCTGAATTCGGTGATTTTTAGCTTGATTTCACACTACTTTTCGACCTCTACAATCCTGGCATTTCGGATTTTGATTTCAGAACTCTTGGCTAGTAGGTCTCGTTTCACCTAGTTAGCCGCGAAATGTGGTTTCATTACGTAAACGATTTAATGAATATCCGTTGACTCCGAGTTCTGAATTCGATGATTTTTAGCTTGATTTCACACTACTTTTCGAGCTCTACAATCTTGGCATTTCGGATTTTGATTTCAGAACTCGTGGCTAGTAGGTCTCGTTTCACCTATTTAGCCGCGAAATGTGGTTTCTTTACGTAAACGGTTTTATGAATATCCATTGACTCCGAGTTCTAAATTCGGTGATTTTTAGCTTGATTTCACACTCCTTTTCGAGCTCTACAATCCTGGCATTTCGGATTTTGATTTCAGAACTCGTGGCTAGTAGGTCTCGTTTCACCTAGTTAGCCGCGAAATGTGGTTTCTTTACGTAAACGGTTTTATGAATATCCATTGACTCCGAGTTCTAAATTCGGTGATTTTTAGCTTGATTTCACACTCCTTTTTGAGCTCTACAATCCTGGAGTTTCGGATTTTGATTTCAGAACTCGTGGCTAGTAGGTCTCGTTTCACCTAGTTAGCCGCGAAATGTGGTTTCTTTACGTAAACGGTTTTACGAATATCCGTTGACTCCGAGTTCTGAATTCGGTGATTTTTAGCTTGATTTCACACTCCTTTTCGAGCTCTACAATCCTGGAGTTTCGGATTTGGATTTCAGAACTCGTGGCTAGTAGGTCTCGTTTCACCAAGTTAGCCGCGAAATGTGGTTTCTTTACGTAAACGGTTTTATGAATAGCCGTTGACTCCGAGTTCTGAATTCGGTGATTTTTAGCTTGATTTCACACTACTTTTCGAGCTCTACAATCCTGGAGTTTCGGATTTGGATTTCAGAACTCGTGGCTAGTAGGTCTCGTTTCACCAAGTTAGCCGCGAAATGTGGTTTCTTTACGTAAACGGTTTTATGAATATCCGTTGACTCCGAGTTCTGAATTCGGTGATTTTTAGCTTGATTTCACACTCCTTTTCGAGCTCTACAATCCTGGAGTTTCGGATTTCAATTTCAGAACTCGTGGCTAGTAGGTCTCGTTTCACCTAGTTAGCCGTGAAATGTGCTTTCTTTACGTAAACGATTTTATGAATATCCGTTGACTCCGAGTTCTGAATTCGGTGATTTTTTCGAGCTCTACAATCCTGGAGTTTCGGATTTGGATTTCAGAACTCGTGGCTAGTAGGTCTCGTTTCACCTAGTTAGCCGCGAAATGTGGTTTCTTTACGTAAACGGTTTTATGAATAGCCGTTGACTCCGAGTTCTGAATTCGGTGATTTTTAGCTTGATTTCACACTACTTTTCGAGCTCTACAATCCTGGAGTTTCGGATTTGGATTTCAGAACTCGTGGCTAGTAGGTCTCGTTTCACCAAGTTAGCCGCGAAATGTGGTTTCTTTACGTAAACGGTTTTATGAATATCCGTTGACTCCGAGTTCTGAATTCGGTGATTTTTAGCTTGATTTCACACTACTTTTCGACCTCTACAATCCTGGCATTTCGGATTTTGATTTCAGAACTCTTGGCTAGTAGGTCTCGTTTCACCTAGTTAGCCGCGAAATGTGGTTTCATTACGTAAACGATTTAATGAATATCCGTTGACTCCGAGTTCTGAATTCAATGATTTTTAGCTTGATTTCACACTACTTTTCGAGCTCTACAATCTTGGCATTTCGGATTTTGATTTCAGAACTCGTGGCTAGTAGGTCTCGTTTCACCTATTTAGCCGCGAAATGTGGTTTCTTTACGTAAACGGTTTTATGAATATCCATTGACTCCGAGTTCTAAATTCGGTGATTTTTAGCTTGATTTCACACTCCTTTTCGAGCTCTACAATCCTGGCATTTCGGATTTTGATTTCAGAACTCGTGGCTAGTAGGTCTCGTTTCACCTAGTTAGCCGCGAAATGTGGTTTCTTTACGTAAACGGTTTTATGAATATCCATTGACTCCGAGTTCTAAATTCGGTGATTTTTAGCTTGATTTCACACTCCTTTTTGAGCTCTACAATCCTGGAGTTTCGGATTTCGATTTCAGAACTCGTGGCTAGTAGGTCTCGTTTCACCTAGTTAGCCGCGAAATGTGGTTTCTTTACGTAAACGGTTTTACGAATATCCGTTGACTCCGAGTTCTGAATTCGGTGATTTTTAGCTTGATTTCACACTACTTTTTGAGCTCTACAATCCTGAAGTTTCGGATTTGGATTTCAGAACTCTTGGCTAGTAGGTCTCTTATCACCTAGTTAGCCGCGAAATGTGGTTTCTTTACGTAAACGGTTTTATGAATATCCGTTGACTCCGAGTTCTGAATTCGGTGATTTTTAGCTTGATTTCACACTACTTTTCGACCTCTACAATCCTGGCATTTCGGATTTTGATTTCAGAACTCTTGGCTAGTAGGTCTCGTTTCACCTAGTTAGCCGCGAAATGTGGTTTCATTACGTAAACGATTTAATGAATATCCGTTGACTCCGAGTTCTGAATTCGATGATTTTTAGCTTGATTTCACACTACTTTTCGAGCTCTACAATCTTGGCATTTCGGATTTTGATTTCAGAACTCGTGGCTAGTAGGTCTCGTTTCACCTATTTAGCCGCGAAATGTGGTTTCTTTACGTAAACGGTTTTATGAATATCCATTGACTCCGAGTTCTAAATTCGGTGATTTTTAGCTTGATTTCACACTCCTTTTCGAGCTCTACAATCCTGGCATTTCGGATTTTGATTTCAGAACTCGTGGCTAGTAGGTCTCGTTTCACCTAGTTAGCCGCGAAATGTGGTTTCTTTACGTAAACGGTTTTATGAATATCCATTGACTCCGAGTTCTAAATTCGGTGATTTTTAGCTTGATTTCACACTCCTTTTTGAGCTCTACAATCCTGGAGTTTCGGATTTCGATTTCAGAACTCGTGGCTAGTAGGTCTCGTTTCACCTAGTTAGCCGCGAAATGTGGTTTCTTTACGTAAACGGTTTTACGAATATCCGTTGACTCCGAGTTCTGAATTCGGTGATTTTTAGCTTGATTTCACACTACTTTTTGAGCTCTACAATCCTGAAGTTTCGGATTTGGATTTCAGAACTCGTGGCTAGTAGGTCTCTTATCACCTAGTTAGCCGCGAAATGTGGTTTCTTTACGTAAACGGTTTTATGAATATCCGTTGACTCCGAGTTCTGAATTCGATGATTTTTAGCTTGATTTCACACTCCTTTTTGAGCTCTAGAATCCTGGAGTTTCGGATTTCGATTTCAGAACTCGTGGCTAGTAGGTCTCGTTTCACCTAGTTAGCCGCGAAATGTGGTTTCTTTACGTAAACGGTTTTATGAATATCCGTTGACTCCGAGTTCTGAATTCGGTGATTTTTCGCTTGATTTCACACTCCTTTTCGAGCTCTACAATCCTTGAGTTTCGGACTTTGATTTCAGAACTCGTGGCTAGTAGGTCTCGTTTCACCTAGTTATCCGCGAAATGTGGTTTCTTTACGTAAACGATTTAATGAATATCCGTTGACTCCGAGTTCTGAATTCGGTGATTTTTAGCTTGATTTCACACTACTTTTCGAGCTCTAAAATCCTGGCATTTCGGATTTTGATTTCAGAACTCGTGGCTAGTAGGTCTCGTTTCACCTATTTAGCCGCAAAATGTGGTTTCTTTACGTAAACGGTTTTATGAATATCCATTGACTCCGAGTTCTAAATTCGGTGATTTTTAGCTTGATTTCACACTCCTTTTCGAGCTCTACAATCCTGGCATTTCGGATTTTGATTTCAGAACTCGTGGCTAGTAGGTCTCGTTTCACCAAGTTAGCCGCGAAATGTAGTTTCTTTACGTAAACGGTTTTATGAATATCCATTGACTCCGAGTTCTAAATTCGGTGATTTTTAGCTTGAATTCAAACTCCTTTTCGAGCTCTACAATCCTAGAGTTTCGGATTTCGATTTCAGAACTCGTGGCTAGTAGGTCTCGTTTCACCTAGTTAGCCGCGAAATGTGGTTTCTTTACGTAAACGGTTTTGTGAATATCCGTTGACTCCGAGTTCTGAATTCGATGATTTTTAGGTTGATTTCACACTACTTTTCGAGCTCTACAATCCTGGAGTTTCGGATTTGGATTTCAGAACTCGTGGCTAGTAGGTCTCGTTTCACCAAGTTAGCCGCGAAATGTGGTTTCTTTACGTAAACGGTTTTATGAATATCCGTTGACTCCGAGTTCTGAATTCGGTGATTTTTAGCTTGATTTCACACTCCTTTTCGAGCTCTACAATCCTGGAGTTTCGGATTTCAATTTCAGAACTCGTGGCTAGTAGGTCTCGTTTCACCTAGTTAGCCGTGAAATGTGGTTTCTTTACGTAAACGATTTTATGAATATCCGTTGAGTCCGAGTTCTGAATTCGGTGATTTTTTCGAGCTCTACAATCCTGGAGTTTTGGATTTGGATTTCAGAACTCGTGGCTAGTAGGTCTCGTTTCACCTAGTTAGCCGCGAAATGTGGTTTCTTTACGTAAACGGTTTTATGAATATCCGTTGACTCCGAGTTCTGAATTCGGTGA
Organism: Euonymus europaeus; assembly: GCA_963580455.1. Taxonomy (NCBI): domain Eukaryota; kingdom Viridiplantae; phylum Streptophyta; class Magnoliopsida; order Celastrales; family Celastraceae; genus Euonymus; species Euonymus europaeus. The sequence goes on from OY756972.1 coordinate 1,500,608, forward strand.
TTTTTAGCTTGATTTCACACTACTTTTCGAGCTCTACAATCCTGGAGTTTCGGATTTGGATTTCAGAACTCGTGGCTAGTAGGTCTCGTTTCACCAAGTTAGCCGCGAAATGTGGTTTCTTTACGTAAACGGTTTTATGAATATCCGTTGACTCCGAGTTCTGAATTCGGTGATTTTTAGCTTGATTTCACACTACTTTTCGACTTCTACAATCCTGGCATTTCGGATTTTGATTTCAGAACTCGTGGCTAGTAGGTCTCGTTTCACCTAGTTAGCCGCGAAATGTGGTTTCTTTACGTAAACGATTTAATGAATATCCATTGACTCCGAGTTCTGAATTCGGTGATTTTTAGCTTGATTTCACACTACTTTTCGAGCTCTACAATCTTGGCATTTCGGATTTTGATTTCAGAACTCGTGGCTAGTAGGTCTCGTTTCACCTATTTAGCCGCGAAATTTGGTTTCTTTACGTAAACGGTTTTATGAATATCCATTGACTCCGAGTTCTAAATTCGGTGATTTTTAGCTTGATTTCACACTCCTTTTCGAGCTCTACAATCCTGGCATTTCGGATTTTGATTTCAGAACTCGTGGCTAGTAGGTCTCGTTTCACCTAGTTAGCCGCGAAATGTGGTTTCTTTACGTAAACGGTTTTATGAATATCCATTGACTCCGAGTTCTAAATTCGGTGATTTTTAGCTTGATTTCACACTCCTTTTTGAGCTCTACAATCCTGGAGTTTCGGATTTCGATTTCAGAACTCGTGGCTAGTAGGTCTCGTTTCACCTAGTTAGCCGCGAAATGTGGTTTCTTTACGTAAACGGTTTTACGAATATCCGTTGACTCCGAGTTCTGAATTCGGTGATTTTTAGCTTGATTTCACACTACTTTCTGAGCTCTACAATCCTGGAGTTTCGGATTTTGATTTCAGAACTCGTGGCTAGTAGGTCTCGTTTCACCTAGTTAGCCGCGAAATGTGGTTTCTTTACGTAAACGGTTTTATGAATATCCGTTGACTCCGAGTTCTGAATTCGATGATTTTTAGCTTGATTTCACACTCCTTTTCGAGCTCTACAATCCTGGAGTTTCGGATTTCGATTTCAGAACTCGTGGCTAGTAGGTCTCGTTTCACCTAGTTAGCCGCGAAATGTGGTTTCTTTACGTAAACGGTTTTATGAATATCCGTTGACTCCGAGTTCTGAATTCGGTGATTTTTCGCTTGATTTCACACTACTTTTCGAGCTCTACAATCCTGGAGTTTCGGATTTGGATTTCAGAACTCGTGGCTAGTAGGTCTCGTTTCACCTAGTTAGCCGCGAAATGTGGTTTCTTTACGTAAACGGTTTTATGAATATCCGTTGACTCCGAGTTCTGAATTCGATGATTTTTAGCTTGATTTCACACTCCTTTTTGAGCTCTAGAATCCTGGAGTTTCGGATTTCGATTTCAGAACTCGTGGCTAGTAGGTCTCGTTTCACCTAGTTAGCCGCGAAATGTGGTTTCTTTACGTAAACGGTTTTATGAATATCCGTTGACTCCGAGTTCTGAATTCGGTGATTTTTCGCTTGATTTCACACTCCTTTTCGAGCTCTACAATCCTGGAGTTTCGGACTTTGATTTCAGAACTCGTGGCTAGTAGGTCTCGTTTCACCTAGTTATCCGCGAAATGTGGTTTCTTTACGTAAACGATTTAATGAATATCCGTTGACTCCGAGTTCTGAATTCGGTGATTTTTAGCTTGATTTCACACTACTTTTCGAGCTCTAAAATCCTGGCATTTCGGATTTTGATTTCAGAACTCGTGGCTAGTAGGTCTCGTTTCACCTATTTAGCCGCAAAATGTGGTTTCTTTACGTAAACGGTTTTATGAATATCCATTGACTCCGAGTTCTAAATTCGGTGATTTTTAGCTTGATTTCACACTCCTTTTCGAGCTCTACAATCCTGGCATTTCGGATTTTGATTTCAGAACTCGTGGCTAGTAGGTCTCGTTTCACCAAGTTAGCCGCGAAATGTAGTTTCTTTACGTAAACGGTTTTATGAATATCCATTGACTCCGAGTTCTAAATTCGGTGATTTTTAGCTTGAATTCAAACTCCTTTTCGAGCTCTACAATCCTAGAGTTTCGGATTTCGATTTCAGAACTCGTGGCTAGTAGGTCTCGTTTCACCTAGTTAGCCGCGAAATGTGGTTTCTTTACGTAAACGGTTTTGTGAATATCCGTTGACTCCGAGTTCTGAATTCGATGATTTTTAGGTTGATTTCACACTACTTTTCGAGCTCTACAATCCTGGAGTTTCGGATTTGGATTTCAGAACTCGTGGCTAGTAGGTCTCGTTTCACCAAGTTAGCCGCGAAATGTGGTTTCTTTACGTAAACGGTTTTATGAATATCCGTTGACTCCGAGTTCTGAATTCGGTGATTTTTAGCTTGATTTCACACTCCTTTTCGAGCTCTACAATCCTGGAGTTTCGGATTTCAATTTCAGAACTCGTGGCTAGTAGGTCTCGTTTCACCTAGTTAGCCGTGAAATGTGGTTTCTTTACGTAAACGATTTTATGAATATCCGTTGAGTCCGAGTTCTGAATTCGGTGATTTTTTCGAGCTCTACAATCCTGGAGTTTTGGATTTGGATTTCAGAACTCGTGGCTAGTAGGTCTCGTTTCACCTAGTTAGCCGCGAAATGTGGTTTCTTTACGTAAACGGTTTTATGAATATCCGTTGACTCCGAGTTCTGAATTCGGTGATTTTTAGCTTGATTTCACACTACTTTTCGAGCTCTACAATCCTGGAGTTTCGGATTTGGATTTCAGAACTCGTGGCTAGTAGGTCTCGTTTCACCAAGTTAGCCGCGAAATGTGGTTTCTTTACGTAAACGGTTTTATGAATATCCGTTGACTCCGAGTTCTGAATTCGGTGATTTTTAGCTTGATTTCACACTACTTTTCGACTTCTACAATCCTGGCATTTCGGATTTTGATTTCAGAACTCGTGGCTAGTAGGTCTCGTTTCACCTAGTTAGCCGCGAAATGTGGTTTCTTTACGTAAACGATTTAATGAATATCCATTGACTCCGAGTTCTGAATTCGGTGATTTTTAGCTTGATTTCACACTACTTTTCGAGCTCTACAATCTTGGCATTTCGGATTTTGATTTCAGAACTCGTGGCTAGTAGGTCTCGTTTCACCTATTTAGCCGCGAAATTTGGTTTCTTTACGTAAACGGTTTTATGAATATCCATTGACTCCGAGTTCTAAATTCGGTGATTTTTAGCTTGATTTCACACTCCTTTTCGAGCTCTACAATCCTGGCATTTCGGATTTTGATTTCAGAACTCGTGGCTAGTAGGTCTCGTTTCACCTAGTTAGCCGCGAAATGTGGTTTCTTTACGTAAACGGTTTTATGAATATCCATTGACTCCGAGTTCTAAATTCGGTGATTTTTAGCTTGATTTCACACTCCTTTTTGAGCTCTACAATCCTGGAGTTTCGGATTTCGATTTCAGAACTCGTGGCTAGTAGGTCTCGTTTCACCTAGTTAGCCGCGAAATGTGGTTTCTTTACGTAAACGGTTTTACGAATATCCGTTGACTCCGAGTTCTGAATTCGGTGATTTTTAGCTTGATTTCACACTACTTTCTGAGCTCTACAATCCTGGAGTTTCGGATTTTGATTTCAGAACTCGTGGCTAGTAGGTCTCGTTTCACCTAGTTAGCCGCGAAATGTGGTTTCTTTACGTAAACGGTTTTATGAATATCCGTTGACTCCGAGTTCTGAATTCGATGATTTTTAGCTTGATTTCACACTCCTTTTCGAGCTCTACAATCCTGGAGTTTCGGATTTCGATTTCAGAACTCGTGGCTAGTAGGTCTCGTTTCACCTAGTTAGCCGCGAAATGTGGTTTCTTTACGTAAACGGTTTTATGAATATCCGTTGACTCCGAGTTCTGAATTCGGTGATTTTTCGCTTGATTTCACACTACTTTTCGAGCTCTACAATCCTGGAGTTTCGGATTTGGATTTCAGAACTCGTGGCTAGTAGGTCTCGTTTCACCTAGTTAGCCGCGAAATGTGGTTTCTTTACGTAAACGGTTTTATGAATATCCGTTGACTCCGAGTTCTGAATTCGATGATTTTTAGCTTGATTTCACACTCCTTTTTGAGCTCTAGAATCCTGGAGTTTCGGATTTCGATTTCAGAACTCGTGGCTAGTAGGTCTCGTTTCACCTAGTTAGCCGCGAAATGTGGTTTCTTTACGTAAACGGTTTTATGAATATCCGTTGACTCCGAGTTCTGAATTCGGTGATTTTTCGCTTGATTTCACACTCCTTTTCGAGCTCTACAATCCTGGAGTTTCGGATTTTGATTTCAGAACTCGTGGCTAGTAGGTCTCGTTTCACCTAGTTATCCGCGAAATGTGGTTTCTTTACGTAAACGATTTAATGAATATCCGTTGACTCCGAGTTCTGAATTCGGTGATTTTTAGCTTGATTTCACACTACTTTTCGAGCTCTAAAATCCTGGCATTTCGGATTTTGATTTCAGAATTCGTGGCTAGTAGGTCTCGTTTCACCTATTTAGCCGCAAAATGTGGTTTCTTTACGTAAACGGTTTTATGAATATCCATTGACTCCGAGTTCTAAATTCGGTGATTTTTAGCTTGATTTCACACTCCTTTTCGAGCTCTACAATCCTGGCATTTCGGATTTTGATTTCAGAACTCGTGGCTAGTAGGTCTCGTTTCACCAAGTTAGCCGCGAAATGTAGTTTCTTTACGTAAACGGTTTTATGAATATCCATTGACTCCGAGTTCTAAATTCGGTGATTTTTAGCTTGAATTCAAACTCCTTTTCGAGCTCTACAATCCTAGAGTTTCGGATTTCGATTTCAGAACTCGTGGCTAGTAGGTCTCGTTTCACCTAGTTAGCCGCGAAATGTGGTTTCTTTACGTAAACGGTTTTGTGAATATCCGTTGACTCCGAGTTCTGAATTCGATGATTTTTAGGTTGATTTCACACTACTTTTCGAGCTCTACAATCCTGGAGTTTCGGATTTGGATTTCAGAACTCGTGGCTAGTAGGTCTCGTTTCACCAAGTTAGCCGCGAAATGTGGTTTCTTTACGTAAACGGTTTTATGAATATCCGTTGACTCCGAGTTCTGAATTCGGTGATTTTTAGCTTGATTTCACACTCCTTTTCGAGCTCTACAATCCTGGAGTTTCGGATTTCAATTTCAGAACTCGTGGCTAGTAGGTCTCGTTTCACCTAGTTAGCCGTGAAATGTGGTTTCTTTACGTAAACGATTTTATGAATATCCGTTGAGTCCGAGTTCTGAATTCGGTGATTTTTTCGAGCTCTACAATCCTGGAGTTTTGGATTTTGATTTCAGAACTCGTGGCTAGTAGGTCTCGTTTCACCTAGTTAGCCGCGAAATGTGGTTTCTTTACGTAAACGGTTTTATGAATATATCCGTTGACTCCGAGTTCTGAATTCGTTGATTTTTAGCTTGATTTCACACTACTTTTCGAGCTCTACAATCCTGGAGTTTCGGATTTGGATTTCAGAACTCGTGGCTAGTAGGTCTCGTTTCACCAAGTTAGCCGCGAAATGTGGTTTCTTTACGTAAACGGTTTTATGAATATCCGTTGACTCCGAGTTCTGAATTCGGTGATTTTTAGCTTGATTTCACACTACTTTTTGACTTCTACAATCCTGGCATTTCGGATTTTGATTTCAGAACTCGTGGCTAGTAGGTCTCGTTTCACCTAGTTAGCCGCGAAATGTGGTTTCTTTACGTAAACGATTTAATGAATATCCATTGACTCCGAGTTCTGAATTCGGTGATTTTTAGCTTGATTTCACACTACTTTTCGAGCTCTACAATCTTGGCATTTCGGATTTTGATTTCAGAACTCGTGGCTAGTAGGTCTCGTTTCACCTATTTAGCCGCGAAATTTGGTTTCTTTACGTAAACGGTTTTATGAATATCCATTGACTCCGAGTTCTAAATTCGGTGATTTTTAGCTTGATTTCACACTCCTTTTCGTGCTCTACAATCCTGGCATTTCGGATTTTGATTTCAGAACTCGTGGCTAGTAGGTCTCGTTTCACCTAGTTAGCCGCGAAATGTGGTTTCTTTACGTAAACGGTTTTATGAATATCCATTGACTCCGAGTTCTAAATTCGGTGATTTTTAGCTTGATTTCACACTCCTTTTTGAGCTCTACAATCCTGGAGTTTCGGATTTCGATTTCAGAACTCGTGGCTAGTAGGTCTCGTTTCACCTAGTTAGCCGCGAAATGTGGTTTCTTTACGTAAACGGTTTTACGAATATCCGTTGACTCCGAGTTCTGAATTCGGTGATTTTTAGCTTGATTTCACACTACTTTTTGAGCTCTACAATCCTGGAGTTTCGGATTTTGATTTCAGAACTCGTGGCTAGTAGGTCTCGTTTCACCTAGTTAGCCGCGAAATGTGGTTTCTTTACGTAAACGGTTTTATGAATATCCGTTGACTCCGAGTTCTGAATTCGATGATTTTTAGCTTGATTTCACACTCCTTTTCGAGCTCTACAATCCTGGAGTTTCGGATTTCGATTTCAGAACTCGTGGCTAGTAGGTCTCGTTTCACCTAGTTAGCCGCGAAATGTGGTTTCTTTACGTAAACGGTTTTATGAATATCCGTTGACTCCGAGTTCTGAATTCGGTGATTTTTCGCTTGATTTCACACTACTTTTCGAGCTCTACAATCCTGGAGTTTCGGATTTGGATTTCAGAACTCGTGGCTAGTAGGTCTCGTTTCACCTAGTTAGCCGCGAAATGTGGTTTCTTTACGTAAACGGTTTTATGAATATCCGTTGACTCCGAGTTCTGAATTCTGTGATTTTTGGCTTGATTTCACACTCCTTTTCGAGCTCTACAATCCTGGAGTTTCGGATTTGGATTTCAGAACTCGTGGCTAGTAGGTCTCGTTTCACCAAGTTAGCCGCGAAATGTGGTTTCTTTACGTAAACGGTTTTATGAATATCCGTTGACTCCGAGTTCTGAATTCGGTGATTTTTAGCTTGATTTCACACTACTTTTCGACCTCTACAATCCTGGCATTTCGGATTTTGATTTCAGAACTCGTGGCAAGTAGGTCTCGTTTCACCTAGTTAGCCGCGAATACGTAAACGGTTTTATGAATATCCGTTGACTCCGAGTTCTGAATTCGGTGATTTTTAGCTTGATTTCACACTCCTTTTCGAGCTCTACAATCCTGGCATTTTGGATTTTGATTTCAGAACTCGTGGCTAGTGGGTCTCGTTTCACCTAGTTAGCCGCGAAATGTGGTTTCTTTACGTAAACGGTTTTATGAATATCCGTTGACTCCGAGTTCTGAATTCGGTGATTTTTAGCTTGATTTCACACTACTTTACGAGCTCTACAATCCTAGGTTTTCGGATTTCGATTTCAGAACTCGTGGCTAGTAGGTCTCGTTTCACCTAGTTAGCTGCGAAATGTGGTTTCTTTACGTAAACGGTTTTATGAATATCCGTTGACTCCGAGTTCTGAATTCGGTGATTTTTAGCTTGATTTCACACTACTTTTCGAGCTCTACAATCCTGGAGTTTCGGATTTTGATTTCTGAACTCGTGGCTAGTAGGTCTCGTTTCACCTAGTTAGCCGCGAAATGTGGTTTCTTTACGTAAACGGTTTTATGAATATCCTTTGACTCCGAGTTCTGAATTCGGTGATTTTTAGCTTGATTTCACACTACTTTTCGAGCTCTACAATCCTGGCATTTCGTATTTTGATTTCAGAACTCGTGGCTAGTAGGTCTCGATTCACCTATTTAGCCGCGAAATGTGGTTTCTTTTCGTAAACGGTTTTATGAATATCCGTTGACTCCGAGTTCTGAATTCGGTGATTTTTAGCTTGATTACACACTAATTTTCGAGCTCTACAATCCTGGTGTTTCGGATTTAAATTTCAGAACTCGTGGCTAGTTGGTCTCGTTTCACCTATTTAGCCGCGAAATGTGGTTTCTTTAAGTAAACGGTTTTATGAATATCCGTTGACTCCGAGTTCTGAATTCGGTGATTTTTAGCTTGATTTCACACTACTTTTCGAGCTTTACAATCCTGGCGTTTCGGATTTTGATTTCAGAACTCGTGGCAAGTGGGTCTCGTTTCACCTAGTTAGCCGCGAATACGTAAACGGTTTTATGAATATCCGTTGACTCCGAGTTCTGAATTCGGTGATTTTTAGCTTGATTTCACACTCCTTTTTGAGCTCTACAATCCTGCCATTTCGGATTTTGATTTCAGAACTCGTGGCTAGTAGGTCTCGTTTCACCTAGTTAGCCGCGAAATGTGGTTTCTTTACGTAAACGGTTTTATCAATATCCGTTGACTCCGAGTTCTGAATTCGGTGATTTTTAGCTTGATTTCACACTACTTTTCGAGCTCTAAAATCTTGGAGTTTCGGATTTTGATTTCAGAACTCGTGGCTAGTAGTCTCGTTTCATCTAGTTAACCGCGAAATGTGGTTTCTTTACGTAAACGGTTTTATGAATATCCGTTGACTCCAAGTTCTAAATTCGGCGATTTTTAGCTTGATTTTACACTCCTTTTCGAGCTCTACAATCCTGGAGTTTCGGATTTCGATTTCAGAACTCGTGGCTAGTAGGTCTCGTTTCACCTAGTTAGCCGCGAAATGTGGTTTCTTTACGTAAACGGTTTTATGAATATCCGTTGACTCCGAGTTCTGAATTCTGTGATTTTTGGCTTGATTTCACACTCCTTTTCGAGCTCTACAATCCTGGAGTTTCGGATTTGGATTTCAGAACTCGTGGCTAGTAGGTCTCGTTTCACCAAGTTAGCCGCGAAATGTGGTTTCTTTACGTAAACGGTTTTATGAATATCCGTTGACTCCGAGTTCTGAATTCGGTGATTTTTAGCTTGATTTCACACTCCTTTTCGAGCTCTACAATCCTGGCATTTTGGATTTTGATTTCAGAACTCGTGGCTAGTAGGTCTCGTTTCACCTATTTAGCCGCAAAATGTGGTTTCTTTACGTAAACGGTTTTATGAATATCCATTGACTCCGAGTTCTAAATTCGGTGATTTTTAGCTTGATTTCACACTCCTTTTCGAGCTCTACAATCCTGGCATTTCGGATTTTGATTTCAGAACTCGTGGCTAGTAGGTCTCGTTTCAACTAGTTAACCGCGAAATGTGGTTTCTTTACGTAAACGGTTTTATGAATATCCGTTGACTCCGAGTTCTGAATTCTGCGATTTTTAGCCTGATTTCACACTGCTTTTCGAGCTCTACAATCCTGGCGTTTCGATTTTTGATTTCAGAACTCGTGGCCAGTAGGTCTCGTTTCATCTAGTTAGCCGCGAAATGTGGTTTCTTTACGTAAACGGTTTTATGAATATCCGTTGACTCCGAGTTCTGAATTCGGTGATTTTTAGCTTGATTTGACATTCCTTTTCGAGCTCTACAATCCTGGAGTTTCGGATTTTGATTTCAGAACTCGTGGCTAGTAGGTCTCGTTTCACCTAGTTAGCCGCGAAATGTGGTTTCTTTACGTAAACGATTTAATGAATATCCGTTGACTCCGAGTTCTGAATTCGGTGATTTTTAGCTTGATTTCACACTACTTTTCGAGCTCTACAATCCTGGTTTTTCGGATTTTGATTTCAGAACTCGTGGCTAGTAGGTCCCGTTTAACCTAGTTAGCCGCGAAATGTGGTTTCTTTACGTAAACGATTTTATGAATATCCGTTGACTCCGATTTCTGAATTCGGTGATTTTTAGCTTGATTTCACAATACTTTTCGAGATCTACAATCCTGGCATTTCGGATTTTTATTTCAGAACTCGTGGATAGTAGGTCTCGTTTCACCTAGTTAGCCGCAAAATGTGGTTTCTTTACGTAAACGGTTTTATGAATATCCGTTGACTCCGAGTTCTGAATTCGGTGATTTTTAGCTTGATTACACACTAATTTTCGAGCTCTACAATCCTGGTGTTTCGGATTTTGATTTCAGAACTCGTGGCTAGTTGGTCTCGTTTCACCTATTTAGCCGCGAAATGTAGTTTCTTTACGTAAACGGTTTTATGAATATCCGTTGACTCCGAGTTCTGAATTCGGTGATTTTTAGCTTGATTTCACACTACTTTTCGAGCTTTACAATCCTGGCTTTTCGGATTTTGATTTCAGAACTCGTGGCAAGTGGGTCTCGTTTCACCTAGTTAGCCGCGAATACGTAAACGGTTTTATGAATATCCGTTGACTCCGAGTTCTAAATTTGGTGATTTTTAGCTTGATTTCACACTCTTTTTCGAGCTCTACAATCGTGGAGTTTCGGATTTCGATTTTAGAACTCGTGGCTAGTAGGTCTCGTTTCACCTAGTTAGCCGCGAAATGTGGTTTCTTTACGTAAACGGTTTTATGAATATCCGTTGACTCCGAGTTCTGAATTCTGTGATTTTTAGCTTGATTTCACACTGCTTTTCGAGCTCTACAATCCTGGAGTTTCGGATTTTGATTTCAGAACTCGTGGCTAGTAGGTCTTGTTTCACCTAGTTAGCCGCGAAATGTGGTTTCTTTACGTAAACGGTTTTATGAATATCCGTTGACTCCAAGTTCTAAATTCGCAGATTTTTTGCTTGATTTTACACTCCTTTTCGAGCTCTACAATCCTGGAGTTTTTGATTTCGATTTCAGAACTCGTGGCTAGTAGGTCTCGTTTCACCTAGTTAGCCGCGAAATGTGGTTTCTTTACGTAAACGGTTTTATGAATATCCGTTGACTCCGAGTTCTGAATTCGGTGATTTTTAGCTTGATTTCACACTACTTTTTGAGCTCTACAATCCTGGCATTTCGGATTTTGATTTCAGAACTCGTGGCTAGTAGGTCTCGTTTCACCTAGTTAGCCGCGAAATGTGGTTTCTTTACGTAAACGGTTTTATGAATATCCGTTGACTCCGAGTTCTGAATTCGGTGATTTTTAGCTTGATTTGACACTACTTTACGAGCTCTACAATCCTGGCATTTAGGATTTTGATTTCAGAACTCGTGGCTAGTAGGTCTCGTTTCACCTAGTTAGCCGCGAAATGTGTTTTCTTTACGTAAATGGTTTTATGAATATTTGTTGACTCCGAGTTCTGAATTCGGTGATTTTTAGCTTGATTTCACACTCCTTTTTGAGCTCTACAATCCTAGAGTTTCGGATTTTGATTTCAGAACTCGTGGCTAGTAGGTCTCGTTTCACCTAGTTAACCGCGAAATGTGGTTTCTTTACGTAAACGGTTTTATGAATATCCGTTGACTCCGAGTTCTGAATTCGGTGATTTTTAGCTTGATTTCACACTCCTTTTCGAGCTCTACAATCCTGGAGTTTCGGATTTTGATTTCAGAACTCGTGGCTAGTAGGTCTCATTTCACCTAGTTAGCCGCGAAATGTGGTTTCTTTACGTAAACGATTTAATGAATATCCGTTGACTCCGAGTTCTGAATTCGGTGATTTTTAGCTTGATTTCACACTACTTTTCGATCTCTACAATCCTGGAATTTCGGATTTTAATTTCAGAACTCGTGGCTAGTAGGTCTCGTTCAACCTATTTAGCCGCGAAATGTGGTTTCTTTACGTAAACGATTTTATGAATATCCGTTGACTCCGAGTTCTGAATTCGGTGATTTTTAGCTTGATTTCACACTACTTTTCGAGCTCTACAATCCTGGCATTTGGGATTTTGATTTCAGAACTGGTGGCTACTAGGTCTCGTTTCACCTAGTTAGCCGCAAAATGTGGTTTCTTTACGTAAACGGTTTTATGAATATCTGTTGACTCCGTGTTCTGAATTCTGTGATTTTTAGCTTGATTTCACACTGCTTTTTGAGCTCTACAATCCTGGCTTTTCAGTTATTGATTTCAGAACTCGTGGCTAGTAGGTCTCGTTTCATCTAGTTAGCCGCGAAATGTGGTTTCTTTATGTAAACGGTTTTATGAATATCCGTTGACTCCGAGTTCTGAATTCGGTGATTTTTAGCTTGATTTCACACTCCTTTTCGAGCTCTACAATCCTGGAGTTTCGGATTTTGATTTCAGAACTCGTGGCTAGTAGGTCTCGTTTCACCTAGTTAGCCGCGAAATGTGGTTTCTTTACGTAAACGGTTTTATGAATATCCGTTGACTCCGAGTTCTGAATTCGGTGACTTTTAGCTTGATTTCACACTCCTTTTCGAGCTCTACAATCCTGGAGTTTCAGATTTTGATTTCAGAACTCGTGGCTAGTAGGTCTCGTTTCACATAGTTAGCCGCGAAATGTGGTTTCTTTACGTAAACGGTTTTATGAATATCCGTTGACTCCGAGTTCTGAATTCGGTGATTTTTAGCTTGATTTCACACTGCTTTTCGAGCTCTACAATCCTGGCATTTCGATTTTCGATTTCAAAACTCGTGGCTAGTAGGTCTCATTTCATCTAGTTAGCCGCGAAATGTGGTTTCTTTAAGTAAACGGTTTTATGAATATCCGTTGACTCCGAGTTCTGAATTCGGTGATTTTTAGCTTGATTTCACACTCCTTTTTGAGCTCTACAATCCTGGAGTTTCGGATTTTGATTTCAGAACTCGTGGCTAGTAGGTCCCGTTTAACCTAGTTAGCCGCGAAATGTGGTTTCTTTACGTAAACGGTTTTATGAATATCCGTTGACTCCGATTTCTGAATTCGGTGATTTTTAGCTTGATTTCACAATACTTTTCGAGATCTACAATCCTGGCATTTCGGATTTTTATTTCAGAACTCGTGGATAGTAGGTCTCGTTTCACCTAGTTAGCCGCGAAATGTGGTTTCTTTACGTAAACGGTTTTATGAATATCCGTTGACTCCGAGTTCTAAATTTGGTGATTTTTAGCTTGATTTCACACTCTTTTTCGAGCTCTACAATCGTGGAGTTTCGGATTTCGATTTCAGAACTCGTGGCTAGTAGGTCTCGTTTCACCTAGTTAGCCGCGAAATGTGGTTTCTTTACGTAAACGGTTTTATGAATATCCGTTGACTCCGAGTTCTGAATTCTGTGATTTTTAGCTTGATTTCACACTGCTTTTCGAGCTCTACAATCCTGGAGTTTCGGATTTTGATTTCAGAACTCGTGGCTAGTAGGTCTTGTTTCACCTAGTTAGCCGCGAAATGTGGTTTCTTTACGTAAACGGTTTTATGAATATCCGTTGACTCCGAGTTCTGAATTCGGTGATTTTTAGCTTGATTTCACACTCCTTTTCGAGCTCTACAATCCTGGAGTTTCGGATTTTGATTTCAGAACTCGTGACTAGTAGGTCTCATTTCACCTAGTTAGCCGCGAAATGTGGTTTCTTTACGTAAACGGCTTTATGAATATCCGTTGACTCCGAGTTCTGAATTCGGTGATTTTTAGCTTGATTTCACACTCCTTTTCGAGCTCTACAATCCTGGAGTTTCGGATTTTGATTTCAGAACTCGTGGCTAGTAGGTCTTGTTTCACCTAGTTAGCCGCGAAATGTGGTTTCTTTACGTAAACGGTTTTATGAATATCCGTTGACTCCGAGTTCTGAATTCGGTGATTTTTAGCTTGATTTCACACTCCTTTTCGAGCTCTACAATCCTGGAGTTTCGGATTTTGATTTCAGAACTCGTGGCTAGTAGGTCTTGTTTCACCTAGTTAGCCGCGAAATGTGGTTTCTTTACGTAAACGGTTTTATGAATATCCGTTGACTCCGAGTTCTGAATTCGGTGATTTTTAGCTTGATTTCACACTCCTTTTCGAGCTCTACAATCCTGGAGTTTCGGATTTTGATTTCAGAACTCGTGGCTAGTAGGTCTCATTTCACCTAGTTAGCCGCGAAATGTGGTTTCTTTACGTAAACGGCTTTATGAATATCCGTTGACTCCGAGTTCTGAATTCGGTGATTTTTAGCTTGATTTCACACTCCTTTTCGAGCTCTACAATCCTGGAGATTCGGATTTTTATTTCAGAACTCGTGGCTAGTAGGTCTCGTTTCACCTAGTTAGCCCCGAAATGTGCTTTCTTTACGTAAACGGTTTTATGAATATCCGTTGACTCCGAGTTCTCAATTCGGTGATTTTTAGCTTGATTTTACAATGCTTTTTGAGCTCTACAATCCTGGCGTTTCGGTTTTCGATTTCAAAACTCGTGGCTCGTAGGTCTCATTTCATCTAGTTAGCCGCGAAATGTGGTTTCATTACGTAAACGGTTTTATGAATATCCGTTGACTCCGAGTTCTGAATTCTGTGATTTTTAGCTTGATTTCACACTCCTTTTTGAGCTCTACAATCCTGGAGTTTCGGATTTTGATTTCAGAACTCGTGGCTAGTAGGTCTCGTTTCACCTAGTTAGCCGCGAAATGTGGTTTCTTTACGTAAACGGCTTTATGAATATCCGTTGACTCCGAGTTCTAAATTCGGTGATTTTTAGCTTGATTTCACACTCCTTTTAGAGCTCTACAATCCTGGAGTTTCGGATTTTGATTTCAGAACTCGGGGCTAGTAAGTCTCGTTTCACCTAGTTAGCCGCGAAATGTGGTTTCTTTACGTAAACGGTTTTATGAATATCCGTTGACTCCGAGTTTTGAATTCGGTGATTTTTAGCTTGATTTCACACTACTTTTCGAGCTCTACAATCCTGGCATTTCGGATTTTAATTTCAGAACTCGTGGCTAGTAGGTCTCGTTTCACCTAGTTAGCCGCGAAATGTGGTTTCTTTACGTAAACGGTTTTATGAATATCCGTTGACTCCGAGTTCTGAATTCGGTGATTTTTAGCTTGATTTGACACTACTTTTTGAGCTCTACAATCCTGGCGTTTCGGATTTTGATTTCAGAACTCGTGGCTAGTAGGTCTCGTTTCACCTAGTTAGCCGCGAAATGTGGTTTCTTTACGTAAACGGTTTTATGAATATCCGTTGACTCCGAGTTCTGAATTCGGTGATTTTTAGCTTTATTTCGCACTCCTTTTCGAGCTCTATAATCCTGGCGTTTCGGATTTTGATTTTAGAACTCGTGGCTAGTAGGTCTTGTTTCACCTAGTTAGCCGCGAAATGTGGTTTCTTTACGTAAACGGTTTTATGAATATCCGTCGACTCCGAGTTCTGAATTCTGTGATTTTTAGCTTGATTTCACACTGCTTTTCGAGCTCTACAATCCTGGTGTTTTGGTTTTTGATTTCAGAACTCGTGGCTAGTAGGTCTCGTTTCATCTAGTTAGCCGTGAAATGTGGTTTCTTTACGTAAACGGTTTTATGAATATCCGTTGACTCCGAGTTCTGAATTCGGTGATTTTTAGCTTGATTTCACAATCCTTTTCGAGCTCTACAATCCTGGAGTTTCGGATTTTGATTTCAGAACTCGTGGCTAGTAGGTCTCGTTTCACCTAGTTAGCCGCGAAATGTGGTTTCTTACGTAAACGGTTTTATGAATATCCGTTGACTCCGAGTTCTGAATTCTGTGATTTTTAGCTTGATTTCACACTCCTTTTTGAGCTCTACAATCCTGGAGTTTCGGATTTTGATTTCAGAACTCGTGGCTAGTAGGTCTCGTTTCACCTAGTTAGCCGCGAAATGTGGTTTCTTTACGTAAACGGCTTTATGAATATCCGTTGACTCCGAGTTCTAAATTCGGTGATTTTTAGCTTGATTTCACACTCCTTTTAGAGCTCTACAATCCTGAAGTTTCGGATTTTGATTTCAGAACTCGTGGCTAGTAAGTCTCGTTTCACCTAGTTAGCCGCGAAATGTGGTTTCTTTACGTAAACGGTTTTATGAATATCCGTTGACTCCGAGTTCTGAATTCGGTGATTTTTAGCTTGATTTCACACTACTTTTCGAGCTCTACAATCCTGGCATTTCGGATTTTAATTTCAGAACTCGTGGCTAGTAGGTCTCGTTTCACCTATTTAGCCGCGAAATGTGGTTTCTTTACGTAAACGGTTTTATGAATATCCGTTGACTCCGAGTTCTGAATTCTACGATTTTTAGCTTGATTTCACACTGCTTTTTGAGCTCTACAATCCTGGAGTTTCGGATTTGGATTTCAGAACTCGTGGTTAGTAGGTCTCGTTTCACCTTGTTAGCCGCAAAATGTGGTTTCTTTACGTAAACGGTTTTATGAATATCTGTTGACTCCGTGTTCTGAATTCTGTGATTTTTAGCTTGATTTCACACTGCTTTTTGAGCTCTACAATCCTGGAGTTTCGGATTTTGATTTCAGAACTCGTGGCTAGTAGGTCTCGTTTCACCTAGTTAGCCGCGAAATGTGGTTTCTTTACGTAAACGGTTTTATGAATATCCGTTGACTCCGAGTTCTGAAATCGGTGATTTTTAGCTTGATTTCACACTCCTTTTCGAGCTCTACAATCCTGGAGTTTCGGATTTTGATTTCATAACTCGTGGCTAGTAGGTCTCGTTTCACATAGTTAGCCGCGAAATGTGGTTTCTTTACGTAAACGGTTTTATGAATATCCGTTGACTCCGAGTTCTGAATTCGGTGATTTTTAGCTTGATTTCACACTGCTTTTCGAGCTCTACAATCCTGGCATTTCGATTTTCGATTTCAAAACTCGTGGCTAGTAGGTCTCATTTCATCTAGTTAGCCGCGAAATGTGGTTTCTTTAAGTAAACGGTTTTATGAATATCCGTTGACTCCGAGTTCTGAATTCGGTGATTTTTAGCTTGATTTCACACTCCTTTTTGAGCTCTACAATCCTGGAGTTTCGGATTTTGATTTCAGAACTCGTGGCTAGTAGGTCCCGTTTAACCTAGTTAGCCGCGAAATGTGGTTTCTTTACGTAAACGGTTTTATGAATATCCGTTGACTCCGATTTCTGAATTCGGTGATTTTTAGCTTGATTTCACACTCCTTTTTGAGCTCTACAATCCTGGAGTTTCGGATTTTGATTTCAGAACTCGTGGCTAGTAGGTCCCGTTTAACGTAGTTAGCCGCGAAATGTGGTTTCTTTACGTAATTGGTTTTACGAATATCCGTTGACTCCGAGTTCTGAATTCTGTGATTTTTAGCTTGATTTCACACTGCTTTTCGAGCTCTACAATCCTGGCGTTTCGGTTTTTGATTTCAGAACTCGTGGCTAGTAGGTCACGTTTCATCTATTTAGCCGCGAAATGTGGTTTCTTTACGTAAACGGTTTTATGAATATCCGTTGACTCCGAGTTCTGAATTCTGCGATTTTTAGCTTGATTTCACACTGCTTTTTGAGCTCTACAATCCTGGAGTTTCGGATTTGGATTTCAGAACTCGTGGCTAGTAGGTCTCGTTTCACCTTGTTAGCCGCAAAAATGTGGTTTCTTTACGTAAACGGTTTTATGAATATCTGTTGACTCCGTGTTCTGAATTCTGTGATTTTTAGCTTGATTTCACACTGCTTTTTGAGCTCTACAATCCTGGCTTTTCAGTTATTGATTTCAGAACTCGTGGCTAGTAGGTCTCGTTTCATCTAGTTAGCCGCGAAATGTGGTTTCTTTATGTAAACGGTTTTATGAATATCCGTTGACTCCGAGTTCTGAATTCGGTGATTTTTAGCTTGATTTCACACTCCTTTTCGAGCTCTACAATCCTGGCGTTTCGGATTTTGATTTCAGAACTCGTGGCTAGTAGGTCTCGTTTCACCTAGTTAGCCGCGAAATGTGGTTTCTTTACGTAAACGGTTTTATGAATATCCGTTGACTCCGAGTTCTGAATTCGGTGATTTTTAGCCTGATTTCACACTCCTTTTCGAGCTCTACAATCCTGGAGTTTCGGATTTTGATTTCATAACTCGTGGCTAGTAGGTCTCGTTTCACATAGTTAGCCGCGAAATGTGGTTTCTTTACGTAAACGGTTTTATGAATATCCGTTGACTCCGAGTTCTGAATTCGGTGATTTTTAGCTTGATTTCACACTGCTTTTCGAGCTCTACAATCCTGGCATTTCGATTTTCGATTTCAAAACTCGTGGCTAGTAGGTCTCATTTCATCTAGTTAGCCGCGAAATGTGGTTTCTTTAAGTAAACGGTTTTATGAATATCCGTTGACTCCGAGTTCTGAATTCGGTGATTTTTAGCTTGATTTCACACTCCTTTTTGAGATCTACAATCCTGGAGTTTCGTATTTTGATTTCAGAACTCGTGGCTAGTAGGTCCCGTTTAACCTAGTTAGCCGCGAAATGTGGTTTCTTTACGTAAACGGTTTTATGAATATCCGTTGACTCCGATTTCTGAATTCGGTGATTTTTAGCTTGATTTCACAATACTTTTCGAGATCTACAATCCTGGCGTTTCGGATTTTTATTTCAGAACTCGTGGATAGTAGGTCTCGTTTCACCTAGTTAGCCGCGAAATGTGGTTTCTTTACGTAAACGGTTTTATGAATATCCGTCGACTCCGAGTTCTGAATTCTGTGATTTTTAGCTTGATTTCACACTGCTTTTCGAGCTCTACAATCCTGGAGTTTCGGATTTTGATTTCAGAAATCGTGGCTAGTAGGTCTCGTTTCACCTAGTTAGCCGCGAAATGTGGTTTTTTTACGTAAACGGTTTTATGAATATCCGTTGACTCCGAGTTCGGAATTCGGTGATTTTTAGCTTGATTTCACAATCCTTTTCGAGCTCTACAATCCTGGAGTTTCGGATTTTGATTTCAGAACTCGTGGCTAGTAGGTCTCGTTTCACCTAGTTAGCCGCGAAATGTGGTTTCTTACGTAAACGGTTTTATGAATATCCGTTGACTCCGAGTTCTGAATTCTGTGATTTTTAGCTTGATTTCACACTCCTTTTTGAGCTCTACAATCCTGGAGTTTCGGATTTTGATTTCAGAACTCGTGGCTAGTAGGTCTCGTTTCACCTAGTTAGCCGCGAAATGTGGTTTCTTTACGTAAACGGCTTTATGAATATCCGTTGACTCCGAGTTCTAAATTCGGTGATTTTTAGCTTGATTTCACACTCCTTTTAGAGCTCTACAATCCTGAAGTTTCGGATTTTGATTTCAGAACTCGTGGCTAGTAAGTCTCGTTTCACCTAGTTAGCCGCGAAATGTGGTTTCTTTACGTAAACGGTTTTATGAATATCCGTTGACTCCGAGTTCTGAATTCGGTGATTTTTAGCTTGATTTCACACTACTTTTCGAGCTCTACAATCCTGGCATTTCGGATTTTAATTTCAGAACTCGTGGCTAGTAGGTCTCGTTTCACCTATTTAGCCGCGAAATGTGGTTTCTTTACGTAAACGGTTTTATGAATATCCGTTGACTCCGAGTTCTGAATTCTGCGATTTTTAGCTTGATTTCACACTGCTTTTTGAGCTCTACAATCCTGGAGTTTCGGATTTGGATTTCAGAACTCGTGGTTAGTAGGTCTCGTTTCACCTTGTTAGCCGCAAAATGTGGTTTCTTTACGTAAACGGTTTTATGAATATCTGTTGACTCCGTGTTCTGAATTCTATGATTTTTAGCTTGATTTCACACTGCTTTTTGAGCTCTACAATCCTGGCTTTTCAGTTATTGATTTCAGAACTCGTGGCTAGTAGGTCTCGTTTCATCTAGTTAGCCGCGAAATGTGGTTTCTTTATGTAAACGGTTTTATGAATATCCGTTGACTCCGAGTTCTGAATTCGGTGATTTTTAGCTTGATTTCACACTCCTTTTCGAGCTCTACAATCCTGGAGTTTCGGATTTTGATTTCAGAACTCGTGGCTAGTAGGTCTCGTTTCACCTAGTTAGCCGCGAAATGTGGTTTCTATACGTAAACGGTTTTATGAATATCCGTTGACTCCGAGTTCTGAAATCGGTGATTTTTAGCTTGATTTCACACTCCTTTTCGAGCTCTACAATCCTGGAGTTTCGGATTTTGATTTCATAACTCGTGGCTAGTAGGTCTCGTTTCACATAGTTAGCCGCGAAATGTGGTTTCTTTACGTAAACGGTTTTATGAATATCCGTTGACTCCGAGTTCTGAATTCGGTGATTTTTAGCTTGATTTCACACTGCTTTTCGAGCTCTACAATCCTGGCATTTCGATTTTCGATTTCAAAACTCGTGGCTAGTAGGTCTCATTTCATCTAGTTAGCCGCGAAATGTGGTTTCTTTAAGTAAACGGTTTTATGAATATCCGTTGACTCCGAGTTCTGAATTCGGTGATTTTTAGCTTGATTTCACACTCCTTTTTGAGCTCTACAATCCTGGAGTTTCGGATTTTGATTTCAGAACTCGTGGCTAGTAGGTCCCGTTTAACCTAGTTAGCCGCGAAATGTGGTTTCTTTACGTAAACGGTTTTATGAATATCCGTTGACTCCGATTTCTGAATTCGGTGATTTTTAGCTTGATTTCACACTCCTTTTTGAGCTCTACAATCCTGGAGTTTCGGATTTTGATTTCAGAACTCGTGGCTAGTAGGTCCCGTTTAACCTAGTTAGCCGCGAAATGTGGTTTCTTTACGTAATTGGTTTTACGAATATCCGTTGACTCCGAGTTCTGAATTCTGTGATTTTTAGCTTGATTTCACACTGCTTTTCGAGCTCTACAATCCTGGCGTTTCGGTTTTTGATTTCAGAACTCGTGGCTAGTAGGTCTCGTTTCATCTATTTAGCCGCGAAATGTGGTTTCTTTACGTAAACGGTTTTATGAATATCCGTTGACTCCGAGTTCTGAATTCTGCGATTTTTAGCTTGATTTCACACTGCTTTTTGAGCTCTACAATCCTGGAGTTTCGGATTTGGATTTCAGAACTCGTGGCTAGTAGGTCTCGTTTCACCTTGTTAGCCGCAAAAATGTGGTTTCTTTACGTAAACGGTTTTATGAATATCTGTTGACTCCGTGTTCTGAATTCTGTGATTTTTAGCTTGATTTCACACTGCTTTTTGAGCTCTACAATCCTGGCTTTTCAGTTATTGATTTCAGAACTCGTGGCTAGTAGGTCTCGTTTCATCTAGTTAGCCGCGAAATGTGGTTTCTTTACGTAAACGGTTTTATGAATATCCGTTGACTCCGATTTCTGAATTCGGTGATTTTTAGCTTGATTTCACAATACTTTTCGAGATCTACAATCCTGGCGTTTCGGATTTTTATTTCAGAACTCGTGGATAGTAGGTCTCGTTTCACCTAGTTAGCCGCGAAATGTGGTTTCTTTACGTAAACGGTTTTATGAATATCCGTTGACTCCGAGTTCTAAATTTGGTGATTTTTAGCTTGATTTCACACTCTTTTTCGAGCTCTACAATCCTGGAGTTTCGGATTTCGATTTCAGAACTCGTGGCTAGTAGGTCTCGTTTCACCTAGTTAGCCGCGAAATGTGGTTTCTTTACGTAAACGGTTTTATGAATATCCGTTGACTCCGAGTTCTGAATTCTGTGATTTTTAGCTTGATTTCACACTGCTTTTCGAGCTCTACAATCCTGGAGTTTCGGATTTTGATTTCAGAACTCGTGGCTAGTAGGTCTTGTTTCACCTAGTTAGCCGCGAAATGTGGTTTCTTTACGTAAACGGTTTTATGAATATCCGTTGACTCCGAGTTCTGAATTCGGTGATTTTTAGCTTGATTTCACACTCCTTTTCGAGCTCTACATTCCTGGAGTTTCGGATTTTGATTTCAGAACTCGTGGCTAGTAGGTCTCATTTCACCTAGTTAGCCGCGAAATGTGGTTTCTTTACGTAAACGGCTTTATGAATATCCGTTGACTCCGAGTTCTGAATTCGGTGATTTTTAGCTTGATTTCACACTCCTTTTCGAGCTCTACAATCCTGGAGATTCGGTTTTTTATTTCAGAACTCGTGGCTAGTAGGTCTCGTTTCACCTAGTTAGCCCCGAAATGTGCTTTCTTTACGTAAACGGTTTTATGAATATCCGTTGACTCCGAGTTCTCAATTCGGTGATTTTTAGCTTGATTTTACACTGCTTTTTGAGCTCTACAATCCTGGCGTTTCGGTTTTCGATTTCAAAACTCGTGGCTCGTAGGTCTCATTTCATCTAGTTAGCCGCGAAATGTGGTTTCATTACGTAAACGGTTTTATGAATATCCGTTGACTCCGAGTTCTGAATTCTGTGATTTTTAGCTTGATTTCACACTCCTTTTTGAGCTCTACAATCCTGGAGTTTCGGATTTTGATTTCAGAACTCGTGGCTAGTAGGTCTCGTTTCACCTAGTTAGCCGCGAAATGTGGTTTCTTTACGTAAACGGTTTTATGAATATCCGTTGACTCCGAGTTCTAAATTCGGTGATTTTTAGCTTGATTTCACACTCCTTTTAGAGCTCTACAATCCTGGAGTTTCGGATTTTGATTTCAGAACTCGTGGCTAGTAAGTCTCGTTTCACCTAGTTAGCCGCGAAATGTGGTTTCTTTACGTAAACGGTTTTATGAATATCCGTTGACTCCGAGTTCTGAATTCGGTGATTTTTAGCTTGATTTCACACTACTTTTCGAGCTCTACAATCCTGGCATTTCGGATTTTAATTTCAGAACTCGTGGCTAGTAGGTCTCGTTTCACCTAGTTAGCCGCGAAATGTGGTTTCTTTACGTAAACGGTTTTATGAATATCCGTTGACTCCGAGTTCTGAATTCGGTGATTTTTAGCTTGATTTGACACTACTTTTTGAGCTCTACAATCCTGGCGTTTCGGATTTTGATATCAGAACTCGTGGCTAGTAGGTCTCGTTTCACCTAGTTAGCCGCGAAATGTGATTTCTTTACGTAAACGGTTTTATGAATATCCGTTGACTCCGAGTTCTGAATTCGGTGATTTTTAGCTTTATTTCGCACTCCTTTTCGAGCTCTATAATCCTGGCGTTTCAGATTTTGATTTTAGAACTCGTGGCTAGTAGGTCTCGTTTCACCTAGTTAGCCGTGAAATGTGGTTTCTTTACGTAAACGGTTTTATGAATATCCGTCGACTCCGAGTTCTGAATTCTGTGATTTTTAGCTTGATTTCACACTGCTTTTCGAGTTCTACAATCCTGGCGTTTTGGTTTTTGATTTCAGAACTCGTGGCTAGTAGGTCTCGTTTCATCTAGTTAGCCGTGAAATGTGGTTTCTTTACGTAAACGGTTTTATGAATATCCGTTGACTCCGAGTTCTGAATTCGGTGATTTTTAGCTTGATTTCACACTCCTTTTCGAGCTCTACAATCCTGGAGTTTCGGATTTTGATTTCAGAAATCGTGGATAGTAGGTCTCGTTTCACCTAGTTAGCCGCGAAATGTTGTTTTTTTACGTAAACGGTTTTACGAATATCCGTTGACTCCGAGTTCGGAATTCGGTGATTTTTAGCTTGATTTCACAATCCTTTTCGAGCTCTACAATCCTGGAGTTTCGGATTTTGATTTCAGAACTCGTGGCTAGTATGTCTCGTTTCACCTAGTTAGCCGCGAAATGTGGTTTCTTACGTAAACGGTTTTATGAATATCCGTTGACTCCGAGTTCTGAATTCGGTGATTTTTAGCTTGATTTCACACTCCTTTTCGAGCTCTACAATCCTGGAGTTTCAGATTTTGATTTCAGAACTCGTGGCTAGTAGGTCTCGTTTCACCTAGTTAGCCGCGAAATGTGGTTTCTTTACGTAAACGGTTTTATGAATATCCGTTGACTCCGAGTTCTGAATTTTGTGATTTTTAGCTTGATTCCACACTGCTTTTCGAGCTCTACAATCCTGGCATTTCGGTTTTTGATTTCAGAACTCGTGGCTAGTAGGTCTCGTTTCATCTATTTAGCCGCGAAATGTGGTTTCTTTACGTAAACGGTTTTATGAATATCCGTTGACTCCGAGTTCTGAATTCTGCGATTTTTAGCTTGATTTCACACTGCTTTTCGAGCTCTACAATCCTGGCGTTTCGATTTTTGATTTCAGAACTCATGGCTAGTAGGTCTCGTTTCATCTAGTTAGCCACGAAATGTGGTTTCTTTACGTAAACGGTTTTATGAATATCCGTTGACTCCGAGTTCTGAATTCGGTGATTTTTAGCTTGATTTCACACTCCTTTTCGAGCTCTACAATCCTGGAGTTTCGGATTTTGATTTCATAACTCGTGGCTAGTAGGTCTCGTTTCACATAGTTAGCCGCGAAATGTGGTTTCTTTACGTAAACGGTTTTATGAATATCCGTTGACTCCGAGTTCTGAATTCGGTGATTTTTAGCTTGATTTCACACTGCTTTTCGAGCTCTACAATCCTGGCATTTCGATTTTCGATTTCAAAACTCGTGGCTAGTAGGTCTCATTTCATCTAGTTAGCCGCGAAATGTGGTTTCTTTAAGTAAACGGTTTTATGAATATCCGTTGACTCCGAGTTCTGAATTCGGTGATTTTTAGCTTGATTTCACACTCCTTTTTGAGCTCTACAATCCTGGAGTTTCGTATTTTGATTTCAGAACTCGTGGCTAGTAGGTCCCGTTTAACCTAGTTAGCCGCGAAATGTGGTTTCTTTACGTAAACGGTTTTATGAATATCCGTTGACTCCGAGTTCTGAATTCGGTGATTTTTAGCTTGATTTCACACTCCTTTTCGAGCTCTACATTCCTGGAGTTTCGGATTTTGATTTCAGAACTCGTGGCTAGTAGGTCTCATTTCACCTGGTTAGCCGCGAAATGTGGTTTCTTTACGAAAACGGCTTTATGAATATCCGTTGACTCCGAGTTCTGAATTCGGTGATTTTTAGCTTGATTTCACACTCCTTTTCGAGCTCTACAATCCTGGAGATTCGGATTTTTATTTCAGAACTCGTGGCTAGTAGGTCTCGTTTCACCTAGTTAGCCCCGAAATGTGCTTTCTTTACGTAAACGGTTTTATGAATATCCGTTGACTCCGAGTTCTCAATTCGGTGATTTTTAGCTTGATTTTACACTGCTTTTTGAGCTCTACAATCCTGGCGTTTCGGTTTTCGATTTCAAAACTCGTGGCTCGTAGGTCTCATTTCATCTAGTTAGCCGCGAAATGTGGTTTCATTACGTAAACGGTTTTATGAATATCCGTTGACTCCGAGTTCTGAATTCTGTGATTTTTAGCTTGATTTCACACTCCTTTTTGAGCTCTACAATCCTGGAGTTTCGGATTTTGATTTCAGAACTCGTGGCTAGTAGGTCTCGTTTCACCTAGTTAGCCGCGAAATGTGGTTTCTTTACGTAAACGGTTTTATGAATATCCGTTGACTCCGAGTTCTAAATTCGGTGATTTTTAGCTTGATTTCACACTCCTTTTAGAGCTCTACAATCCTGGAGTTTCGGATTTTGATTTCAGAACTCGTGGCTAGTAAGTCTCGTTTCACCTAGTTAGCCGCGAAATGTGGTTTCTTTACGTAAACGGTTTTATGAATATCCGTTGACTCCGAGTTCTGAATTCGGTGATTTTTAGCTTGATTTCACACTACTTTTCGAGCTCTACAATCCTGGCATTTCGGATTTTAATTTCAGAACTCGTGGCTAGTAGGTCTCGTTTCACCTAGTTAGCCGCGAAATGTGGTTTCTTTACGTAAACGGTTTTATGAATATCCGTTGACTCCGAGTTCTGAATTCGGTGATTTTTAGCTTGATTTGACACTACTTTTTGAGCTCTACAATCCTGGCGTTTCGGATTTTGATATCAGAACTCGTGGCTAGTAGGTCTCGTTTCACCTAGTTAGCCGCGAAATGTGATTTCTTTACGTAAACGGTTTTATGAATATCCGTTGACTCCGAGTTCTGAATTCGGTGATTTTTAGCTTTATTTCGCACTCCTTTTCGAGCTCTATAATCCTGGCGTTTCAGATTTTGATTTTAGAACTCGTGGCTAGTAGGTCTCGTTTCACCTAGTTAGCCGTGAAATGTGGTTTCTTTACGTAAACGGTTTTATGAATATCCGTCGACTCCGAGTTCTGAATTCTGTGATTTTTAGCTTGATTTCACACTTCTTTTCGAGTTCTACAATCCTGGCTTTTTGGTTTTTGATTTCAGAACTCGTGGCTAGTAGGTCTCGTTTCATCTAGTTAGCCGTGAAATGTGGTTTCTTTACGTAAACGGTTTTATGAATATCCGTTGACTCCGAGTTCTGAATTCGGTGATTTTTAGCTTGATTTCACACTCCTTTTCGAGCTCTACAATCCTGGAGTTTCGGATTTTGATTTCAGAAATCGTGGATAGTAGGTCTCGTTTCACCTAGTTAGCCGCGAAATGTGGTTTTTTTACGTAAACGGTTTTACGAATATCCGTTGACTCCGAGTTCGGAATTCGGTGATTTTTAGCTTGATTTCACAATCCTTTTCGAGCTCTACAATCCTGGAGTTTCGGATTTTGATTTCAGAACTCGTGGCTAGTATGTCTCGTTTCACCTAGTTAGCCGCGAAATGTGGTTTCTTACGTAAACGGTTTTATGAATATCCGTTGACTCCGAGTTCTGAATTCGGTGATTTTTAGCTTGATTTCACACTCCTTTTCGAGCTCTACAATCCTGGAGTTTCAGATTTTGATTTCAGAACTCGGGGCTAGTAGGTCTCGTTTCACCTAGTTAGCCGCGAAATGTGGTTTCTTTACGTAAACGGTTTTATGAATATCCGTTGACTCCGAGTTCTGAATTTTGTGATTTTTAGCTTGATTTCACACTGCTTTTCGAGCTCTACAATCCTGGCATTTCGGTTTTTGATTTCAGAACTCGTGGCTAGTAGGTCTCGTTTCATCTATTTAGCCGCGAAATGTGGTTTCTTTACGTAAACGGTTTTATGAATATCCGTTGACTCCGAGTTCTGAATTCGGTGATTTTTAGCTTGATTTCACACTCCTTTTCGAGCTCTACAATCCTGGAGTTTCGGATTTTGATTTCAGAAATCGTGGCTAGTAGGTCTCGTTTCACCTAGTTAGCCGCGAAATGCGGTTTCTTTACGTAAACGGTTTTTTGAATATCCGTTGACTCCGAGTTCTGAATTCGGTGATTTTTAGCTTGATTTCACACTCCTTTTCGAGCTCTACAATCCTGGACTTTCGGATTTTGATTTCAGAACTCGTGGCTAGTAGGTCTCGTTTCACCTAGTTAGCCGCGAAATGTGCTTTCTTTACGTAAACGGTTTTATGAATATCTGTTGACTCCGAGTTCTCAATTCGGTGATTTTTAGCTTGATTTCACACTGCTTTTTGAGCTCTACAATCCTGGCGTTTCGGTTTTCGATTTCAAAACTCGTGGCTCGTAGGTCTCATTTCATCTAGTTAGCCGCGAAATGTGGTTTCATTACGTAAACGGTTTTATGAATATCCGTTGTCTCCGAGTTCTGAATTCGGTGATTTTTAGCTTGATTTCACACTACTTTTCGAGCTCTATAATCCTGGAGTTTCGGTTTTTGATTTCAGAACTCGTGGCTAGTAGGTCTCGTTTCATCTAGTTAGCCGCGAAATGTGGTTTCTTTACGTAAACGGTTTTATGAATATCCGTTGACCTAGAGTTCTGAATTCGGTAATTTTTAGCGTGATTTCACACTCCTTTTCGAGCTCTACAATCCTGGTGTTTCGGATTTTTATTTCAAAACTCGTGGCTAGTAGGTCTCGTTTCACCTAGTTAGCCGCGAAATGTGGTTTCTTTACGTAAACGGTTTTATGAATATCCGTTGACTCCGAGTTCTGAATTCTGTGATTTTTAGCTTGATTTCACACTGCTTTTCGAGCTCTACAATCCTGGCGTTTCGGTTTTTGATTTCAGAACTCGTGGCTAGTAGGTCTCGTTTCATCGAGTTAGCCGTGAAATGTGGTTTCTTTACGTAAACGGTTTTATGAATATCCGTTGACT
Organism: Euonymus europaeus; assembly: GCA_963580455.1. NCBI lineage: Eukaryota > Viridiplantae > Streptophyta > Magnoliopsida > Celastrales > Celastraceae > Euonymus > Euonymus europaeus. The sequence continues at coordinate 1,528,362 of OY756972.1, forward strand.
CCGAGTTCTGAATTCGGTGATTTTTAGCTTGATTTCACACTCCTTTTCGAGCTCTACAATCCTGGTGTTTCGGATTTTGATTTCAGAACTCGTGGCTAGTAGGTCTCGTTTCACCTAGTTAGCCGCGAAATGTGGTTTCTTTACGTAAACGGTTTTATGAATATCCGTTGACTCCGAGTTCTGAATTCTGTGATTTTTAGCTTGATTTCACACTGCTTTTCGAGCTCTACAATCCTGGCGTTTCGGTTTTTGATTTCAGAACTCGTGGCTAGTAGGTCTCGTTTCATCGAGTTAGCCGTGAAATGTGGTTTCTTTACGTAAACGGTTTTATGAATATCCGTTGACTCCGAGTTCTGAATTCGGTGATTTTTAGCTTGATTTCACACTCCTTTTCGAGCTCTACAATCCTGGTGTTTCGGATTTTGATTTCAGAACTCGTGGCTAGTAGGTCTCGTTTCATCGAGTTAGCCGTGAAATGTGGTTTCTTTACGTAAACGGTTTTATGAATATCCGTTGACTCCGAGTTCTGAATTCGGTGATTTTTAGCTTGATTTCACACTGCTTTTCGAGCTCTACAATCCTGGCGTTTCGGATTTTGATTTCAGAACTCGTGGCTAGTAGGTCTCGTTTCACCTAGTTAGCCGCGAAATGTGGTTTCTTTACGTAAACGGTTTTATGAATATCCGTTGACTCCGAGTTCTGAATTCGGTGATTTTTAGCTTGATTTCACACTCCTTTTCGAGCTCTACAATCCTGGAGTTTCAGATTTTGATTTCAGAACTCGTGGCTAGTAGGTCTCGTTTCACCTAGTTAGCCGCGAAATGTGGTTTCTTTACGTAAACGGTTTTATGAATATCCGTTGACTCCGAGTTCTGAATTTTGTGATTTTTAGCTTGATTTCACACTGCTTTTCGAGCTCTACAATCCTGGCATTTCGGTTTTTGATTTCAGAACTCGTGGCTAGTAGGTCTCGTTTCATCTATTTAGCCGCGAAATGTGGTTTCTTTACGTAAACGGTTTTATGAATATCCGTTGACTCCGAGTTCTGAATTCTGTGATTTTTAGCTTGATTTCACACTGCTTTTCGAGCTCTACAATCCTGGCGTTTCGGTTTTTGATTTCAGAACTCGTGGCTAGTAGGTCTCGTTTCATCGAGTTAGCCGTGAAATGTGGTTTCTTTACGTAAACGGTTTTATGAATATCCGTTGACTCCGAGTTCTGAATTCGGTGATTTTTAGCTTGATTTCACACTGCTTTTCGAGCTCTACAATCCTGGCGTTTCGGTTTTTGATTTCAGAACTCGTGGCTAGTAGGTCTCGTTTCATCGAGTTAGCCGTGAAATGTGGTTTCTTTACGTAAACGGTTTTATGAATATCCGTTGACTCCGAGTTCTGAATTCGGTGATTTTTAGCTTGATTTCACACTCCTTTTCGAGCTCTACAATCCTGGAGTTTCAGATTTTGATTTCAGAACTCGTGGCTAGTAGGTCTCGTTTCACCTAGTTAGCCGCGAAATGTGGTTTCTTTACGTAAACGGTTTTATGAATATCCGTTGACTCCGAGTTCTGAATTTTGTGATTTTTAGCTTGATTTCACACTGCTTTTCGAGCTCTACAATCCTGGCATTTCGGTTTTTGATTTCAGAACTCGTGGCTAGTAGGTCTCGTTTCATCTATTTAGCCGCGAAATGTGGTTTCTTTACGTAAATGGTTTTATGAATATCCGTTGACTCCGAGTTCTGAATTCGGTGATTTTTAGCTTGATTTCACACTCCTTTTCGAGCTCTACAATCCTGGAGTTTCGGATTTTGATTTCAGAAATCGTGGCTAGTAGGTCTCGTTTCACCTAGTTAGCCGCGAAATGTGGTTTCTTTACGTAAACGGTTTTTTGAATATCCGTTGACTCCGAGTTCTGAATTCGGTGATTTTTAGCTTGATTTCACACTCCTTTTCGAGCTCTACAATCCTGGACTTTCGGATTTTGATTTCAGAACTCGTGGCTAGTAGGTCTCGTTTCACCTAGTTAGCCGCGAAATGTGCTTTCTTTACGTAAACGGTTTTATGAATATCTGTTGACTCCGAGTTCTCAATTCGGTGATTTTTAGCTTGATTTCACACTGCTTTTTGAGCTCTACAATCCTGGCGTTTCGGTTTTCGATTTCAAAACTCGTGGCTCGTAGGTCTCATTTCATCTAGTTAGCCGCGAAATGTGGTTTCATTACGTAAACGGTTTTATGAATATCCGTTGTCTCCGAGTTCTGAATTCGGTGATTTTTAGCTTGATTTCACACTACTTTTTGAGCTCTATAATCCTGGAGTTTCGGTTTTTGATTTCAGAACTCGTGGCTAGTAGGTCTCGTTTCATCTAGTTAGCCGCGAAATGTGGTTTCTTTACGTAAACGGTTTTATGAATATCCGTTGACTCCGAGTTCTGAATTCGGTAATTTTTAGCGTGATTTCACACTCCTTTTCGAGCTCTACAATCCTGGTGTTTCGGATTTTTATTTCAAAACTCGTGGCTAGTAGGTCTCGTTTCACCTAGTTAGCCGCGAAATGTGGTTTCTTTACGTAAACGGTTTTATGAATATCCGTTGACTCCGAGTTCTGAATTCTGTGATTTTTAGCTTGATTTCACACTGCTTTTCGAGCTCTACAATCCTGGCGTTTCGGTTTTTGATTTCAGAACTCGTGGCTAGTAGGTCTCGTTTCATCGAGTTAGCCGTGAAATGTGGTTTCTTTACGTAAACGGTTTTATGAATATCCGTTGACTCCGAGTTCTGAATTCGGTGATTTTTAGCTTGATTTCACACTCCTTTTCGAGCTCTACAATCCTGGCGTTTCGGATTTTGATTTCAGAACTCGTGGCTAGTAGGTCTCGTTTCACCTAGTTAGCCGCGAAATGTGGTTTCTTTACGTAAACGGTTTTATGAATATCCGTTGACTCCGAGTTAAGAATTCTGTGATTTTTAGCTTGATTTCACACTGCTTTTTGAGCTCTACAATCCTGGCGTTTTGGTTTTTGATTTCAGAACTCGTGGCTAGTAGGTCTCGTTTCATCTAGTTAGCCGTGAAATGTGGTTTCTTTACGTAAACGGTTTTACGAATATCCGTTGACTCCGAGTTCTGAATTCGGTGATTTTTAGCTTGATTTCACACTCCTTTTCGAGCTCTACAATCCTGGAGTTTCGGATTTTGATTTCAGAAATCGTGGCTAGTAGGTCTCGTTTCACCTAGTTAGCCGCGAAATGCGGTTTCTTTACGTAAACGGTTTTTTGAATATCCGTTGACTCCGAGTTCTGAATTCGGTGATTTTTAGCTTGATTTCACACTCCTTTTCGAGCTCTACAATCCTGGACTTTCGGATTTTGATTTCAGAACTCGTGGCTAGTAGGTCTCGTTTCACCTAGTTAGCCGCGAAATGTGCTTTCTTTACGTAAACGGTTTTATGAATATCTGTTGACTCCGAGTTCTCAATTCGGTGATTTTTAGCTTGATTTCACACTGCTTTTTGAGCTCTACAATCCTGGCGTTTCGGTTTTCGATTTCAAAACTCGTGGCTCGTAGGTCTCATTTCATCTAGTTAGCCGCGAAATGTGGTTTCATTACGTAAACGGTTTTATGAATATCCGTTGTCTCCGAGTTCTGAATTCGGTGATTTTTAGCTTGATTTCACACTACTTTTCGAGCTCTATAATCCTGGAGTTTCGGTTTTTGATTTCAGAACTCGTGGCTAGTAGGTCTCGTTTCATCTAGTTAGCCGCGAAATGTGGTTTCTTTACGTAAACGGTTTTATGAATATCCGTTGACTCCGAGTTCTGAATTCGGTAATTTTTAGCGTGATTTCACACTCCTTTTCGAGCTCTACAATCCTGGTGTTTCGGATTTTTATTTCAAAACTCGTGGCTAGTAGGTCTCGTTTCACCTAGTTAGCCGCGAAATGTGGTTTCTTTACGTAAACGGTTTTATGAATATCCGTTGACTCCGAGTTCTGAATTCTGTGATTTTTAGCTTGATTTCACACTGCTTTTCGAGCTCTACAATCCTGGCGTTTCGGTTTTTGATTTCAGAACTCGTGGCTAGTAGGTCTCGTTTCATCGAGTTAGCCGTGAAATGTGGTTTCTTTACGTAAACGGTTTTATGAATATCCGTTGACTCCGAGTTCTGAATTCGGTGATTTTTAGCTTGATTTCACACTCCTTTTCGAGCTCTACAATCCTGGTGTTTCGGATTTTGATTTCAGAACTCGTGGCTAGTAGGTCTCGTTTCACCTAGTTAGCCGCGAAATGTGGTTTCTTTACGTAAACGGTTTTATGAATATCCGTTGACTCCGAGTTAAGAATTCTGTGATTTTTAGCTTGATTTCACACTGCTTTTTGAGCTCTACAATCCTGGCGTTTTGGTTTTTGATTTCAGAACTCGTGGCTAGTAGGTCTCGTTTCATCTAGTTAGCCGTGAAATGTGGTTTCTTTACGTAAACGGTTTTACGAATATCCGTTGACTCCGAGTTCTGAATTCGGTGATTTTTAGCTTGATTTCACACTCCTTTTCGAGCTCTACAATCCTGGAGTTTCGGATTTTGATTTCAGAAATCGTGGCTAGTAGGTCTCGTTTCACCTAGTTAGCCGCGAAATGCGGTTTCTTTACGTAAACGGTTTTTTGAATATCCGTTGACTCCGAGTTCTGAATTCGGTGATTTTTAGCTTGATTTCACACTCCTTTTCGAGCTCTACAATCCTGGACTTTCGGATTTTGATTTCAGAACTCGTGGCTAGTAGGTCTCGTTTCACCTAGTTAGCCGCGAAATGTGCTTTCTTTACGTAAACGGTTTTATGAATATCTGTTGACTCCGAGTTCTCAATTCGGTGATTTTTAGCTTGATTTCACACTGCTTTTTGAGCTCTACAATCCTGGCGTTTCGGTTTTCGATTTCAAAACTCGTGGCTCGTAGGTCTCATTTCATCTAGTTAGCCGCGAAATGTGGTTTCATTACGTAAACGGTTTTATGAATATCCGTTGTCTCCGAGTTCTGAATTCGGTGATTTTTAGCTTGATTTCACACTACTTTTCGAGCTCTATAATCCTGGAGTTTCGGTTTTTGATTTCAGAACTCGTGGCTAGTAGGTCTCATTTCATCTAGTTAGCCGCGAAATGTGGTTTCTTTACGTAAACGGTTTTATGAATATCCGTTGACTCCGAGTTCTGAATTCGGTAATTTTTAGCGTGATTTCACACTCCTTTTCGAGCTCTACAATCCTGGTGTTTCGGATTTTTATTTCAAAACTCGTGGCTAGTAGGTCTCGTTTCACCTAGTTAGCCGCGAAATGTGGTTTCTTTACGTAAACGGTTTTATGAATATCTGTTGACTCCGAGTTCTGAATTCTGTGATTTTTAGCTTGATTTCACACTGCTTTTCGAGCTCTACAATCCTGGCGTTTCGGTTTTTGATTTCAGAACTCGTGGCTAGTAGGTCTCGTTTCATCGAGTTAGCCGTGAAATGTGGTTTCTTTACGTAAACGGTTTTATGAATATCCGTTGACTCCGAGTTCTGAATTCGGTGATTTTTAGCTTGATTTCACACTCCTTTTCGAGCTCTACAATCCTGGTGTTTCGTATTTTGATTTCAGAACTCGTGGCTAGTAGGTCTCGTTTCACCTAGTTAGCCGCGAAATGTGGTTTCTTTACGTAAACGGTTTTATGAATATCCGTTGACTCCGAGTTAAGAATTCTGTGATTTTTAGCTTGATTTCACACTGCTTTTTGAGCTCTACAATCCTGGCGTTTTGGTTTTTGATTTCAGAACTCGTGGCTAGTAGGTCTCGTTTCATCTAGTTAGCCGTGAAATGTGGTTTCTTTACGTAAACGGTTTTACGAATATCCGTTGACTCCGAGTTCTGAATTCGGTGATTTTTAGCTTGATTTCACACTCCTTTTCGAGCTCTACAATCCTGGAGTTTCGGATTTTGATTTCAGAAATCGTGGCTAGTAGGTCTCGTTTCACCTAGTTAGCCGCGAAATGCGGTTTCTTTACGTAAACGGTTTTTTGAATATCCGTTGACTCCGAGTTCTGAATTCGGTGATTTTTAGCTTGATTTCACACTCCTTTTCGAGCTCTACAATCCTGGACTTTCGGATTTTGATTTCAGAACTCGTGGCTAGTAGGTCTCGTTTCACCTAGTTAGCCGCGAAATGTGCTTTCTTTACGTAAACGGTTTTATGAATATCTGTTGACTCCGAGTTCTCAATTCGGTGATTTTTAGCTTGATTTCACACTGCTTTTTGAGCTCTACAATCCTGGCGTTTCGGTTTTCGATTTCAAAACTCGTGGCTCGTAGGTCTCATTTCATCTAGTTAGCCGCGAAATGTGGTTTCATTACGTAAACGGTTTTATGAATATCCGTTGACTCCGAGTTCTGAATTCGGTGATTTTTAGCTTGATTTCACACTCCTTTTTGAGCTCTACAATCCCGGAGTTTCGGATTTTGATTTCAGAACTCGTGGCTAGTAGGTCTCGTTTCACCTAGTTAGCCGCGAAATGTGGTTTCTTTACGTAATCGGTTTTATGAATATCCGTTGACTCCGAGTTCTGAATTCTGTGATTTTTAGCGTGATTTCGCACTACTTTTCGTGCTCTACAATACTGGCGTTTCGGATTTTGATTTCAGAACTCGTGGCTAGTAGGTCTCGTTTCACCTAGTTAGCCGCGAAATGTGGTTTCTTTACGTTAACGGTTTTATGAATATCCGTTGACTCCGAGTTCTGAATTCTGTGATTTTTAGCTTGATTTCACACTGCTTTTCGAGCTCTACAATCCTGGCGATTCGGTTTTTTATTTCAGAACTCGTGGCTAGTAGGTCTCGTTTCATCTAGTTAGCCGCGAAATGTGGTTTCTTTACGTAAACGGTTTTATGAATATCCGTTGACTCCGAGTTCTGAATTCGGTGATTTTTAGATTGATTTCACACTCCTTTTCGAGCTCTACAATCCTGGTGTTTCGGATTTTGATTTCAGAACTCGTGGCTAGTAGGTCTCGTTTCACCTAGTTAGCCGCGAAATGTGGTTTCTTTACGTAAACGGTTTTATGAATATCCGTTGACTCCGAGTTCTGAATTCGGTGATTTTTAGCTTGATTTCACACTACTTTTCGAGCTCTACAATCCTGGCATTTCGGATTTTGATTTCAGAACTCGTGGCTAGTAGGTCTCGTTTCACCTAGTTAGCCGCGAAATGTGGTTTCTTTACGTAAATGGTTTTATGAATATCCGTTGACTCCGAGTTCTGAATTCGGTGATTTTTAGCTTGATTTCACACTCCTTTTCGAGCTCCACAATCCTGGTGTTTCGGATTTTGATTTCAGAACTCGTGGCTAGTAGGTCTCGTTTCATCTAGTTAGCCGCAAAATGTGGTTTCTTTACGTAAACGGTTTTATGAATATCCGTTTACTCCGAGTTCTGAATTCGGTGATTTTTAGCTTGATTTCACACTAATTTTCGAGCTCTACAATCCTGGCATTTCGGATTTTGATTTCAGAACTCGTGGCTAGTAGGTCTCGTTTCACCTAGTTAGCCGCGAAATGTAGGTTCTTTACGTAAACGGTTTTATGAATATCCGTTTACTCCGAGTTCTGAATTCTGTGATTTTTAGTTTGATTTCACACTGCTTTTCGAGCTCTACAATCCTGGCATTTCGGTTTTTGATTTCAGAACTCGTGGCTAGTAGGTCTCGTTTCACCTAGTTAGCTGCGAAATGTGGTTTCTTTACGTAAACGGTTTTATGAATATCCGTTGACTCCGAGTTAAGAATTCTGTGATTTTTAGCTTGATTTCACACTGCTTTTTGAGCTCTACAATCCTGGCGTTTTGGTTTTTGATTTCAGAACTCGTGGCTAGTAGGTCTCGTTTCATCTAGTTAGCCGTGAAATGTGGTTTCTTTACGTAAACGGTTTTACGAATATCCGTTGACTCCGAGTTCTGAATTCGGTGATTTTTAGCTTGATTTCACACTCCTTTTCGAGCTCTACAATCCTGGAGTTTCGGATTTTGATTTCAGAAATCGTGGCTAGTAGGTCTCGTTTCACCTAGTTAGCCGCGAAATGCGGTTTCTTTACGTAAACGGTTTTTTGAATATCCGTTGACTCCGAGTTCTGAATTCGGTGATTTTTAGCTTGATTTCACACTCCTTTTCGAGCTCTACAATCCTGGACTTTCGGATTTTGATTTCAGAACTCGTGGCTAGTAGGTCTCGTTTCACCTAGTTAGCCGCGAAATGTGCTTTCTTTACGTAAACGGTTTTATGAATATCTGTTGACTCCGAGTTCTCAATTCGGTGATTTTTAGCTTGATTTCACACTGCTTTTTGAGCTCTACAATCCTGGCGTTTCGGTTTTCGATTTCAAAACTCGTGGCTCGTAGGTCTCATTTCATCTAGTTAGCCGCGAAATGTGGTTTCATTACGTAAACGGTTTTATGAATATCCGTTGACTCCGAGTTCTGAATTCGGTGATTTTTAGCTTGATTTCACACTCCTTTTTGAGCTCTACAATCCCGGAGTTTCGGATTTTGATTTCAGAACTCGTGGCTAGTAGGTCTCGTTTCACCTAGTTATCCGCGAAATGTGGTTTCTTTACGTAATCGGTTTTATGAATATCCGTTGACTCCGAGTTCTGAATTCTGTGATTTTTAGCGTGATTTCGCACTACTTTTCGTGCTCTACAATACTGGCGTTTCGGATTTTGATTTCAGAACTCGTGGCTAGTAGGTCTCGTTTCACCTAGTTAGCCGCGAAATGTGGTTTCTTTACGTTAACGGTTTTATGAATATCCGTTGACTCCGAGTTCTGAATTCTGTGATTTTTAGCTTGATTTCACACTGCTTTTCGAGCTCTACAATCCTGGCGATTCGGTTTTTTATTTCAGAACTCGTGGCTAGTAGGTCTCGTTTCATCTAGTTAGCCGCGAAATGTGGTTTCTTTACGTAAACGGTTTTATGAATATCCGTTGACTCCGAGTTCTGAATTCGGTGATTTTTAGATTGATTTCACACTCCTTTTCGAGCTCTACAATCCTGGTGTTTCGGATTTTGATTTCAGAACTCGTGGCTAGTAGGTCTCGTTTCACCTAGTTAGCCGCGAAATGTGGTTTCTTTACGTAAACGGTTTTATGAATATCCGTTTACTCCGAGTTCTGAATTCGGTGATTTTTAGCTTGATTTCACACTACTTTTCGAGCTCTACAATCCTGGCATTTCGGATTTTGATTTCAGAACTCGTGGCTAGTAGGTCTCGTTTCACCTAGTTAGCCGCGAAATGTGGTTTCTTTACGTAAATGGTTTTATGAATATCCGTTGACTCCGAGTTCTGAATTCGGTGATTTTTAGCTTGATTTCACACTCCTTTTCGAGCTCTACAATCCTGGTGTTTCGGATTTTGATTTCAGAACTCGTGGCTAGTAGGTCTCGTTTCATCTAGTTAGCCGCAAAATGTGGTTTCTTTACGTAAACGGTTTTATGAATATCCGTTTACTCCGAGTTCTGAATTCGGTGATTTTTAGCTTGATTTCACACTAATTTTCGAGCTCTACAATCCTGGCATTTCGGATTTTGATTTCAGAACTCGTGGCTAGTAGGTCTCGTTTCACCTAGTTAGCCGCGAAATGTAGGTTCTTTACGTAAACGGTTTTATGAATATCCGTTTACTCCGAGTTCTGAATTCTGTGATTTTTAGTTTGATTTCACACTGCTTTTCGAGCTCTACAATCCTGGCATTTCGGTTTTTGATTTCAGAACTCGTGGCTAGTAGGTCTCGTTTCACCTAGTTAGCTGCGAAATGTGGTTTCTTTACGTAAACGGTTTTATGAATATCCGTTGACTCCGAGTTAAGAATTCTGTGATTTTTAGCTTGATTTCACACTGCTTTTTGAGCTCTACAATCCTGGCGTTTTGGTTTTTGATTTCAGAACTCGTGGCTAGTAGGTCTCGTTTCATCTAGTTAGCCGTGAAATGTGGTTTCTTTACGTAAACGGTTTTACGAATATCCGTTGACTCCGAGTTCTGAATTCGGTGATTTTTAGCTTGATTTCACACTCCTTTTCGAGCTCTACAATCCTGGAGTTTCGGATTTTGATTTCAGAAATCGTGGCTAGTAGGTCTCGTTTCACCTAGTTAGCCGCGAAATGCGGTTTCTTTACGTAAACGGTTTTTTGAATATCCGTTGACTCCGAGTTCTGAATTCGGTGATTTTTAGCTTGATTTCACACTCCTTTTCGAGCTCTACAATCCTGGACTTTCGGATTTTGATTTCAGAACTCGTGGCTAGTAGGTCTCGTTTCACCTAGTTAGCCGCGAAATGTGCTTTCTTTACGTAAACGGTTTTATGAATATCTGTTGACTCCGAGTTCTCAATTCGGTGATTTTTAGCTTGATTTCACACTGCTTTTTGAGCTCTACAATCCTGGCGTTTCGGTTTTCGATTTCAAAACTCGTGGCTCGTAGGTCTCATTTCATCTAGTTAGCCGCGAAATGTGGTTTCATTACGTAAACGGTTTTATGAATATCCGTTGACTCCGAGTTCTGAATTCGGTGATTTTTAGCTTGATTTCACACTCCTTTTTGAGCTCTACAATCCCGGAGTTTCGGATTTTGATTTCAGAACTCGTGGCTAGTAGGTCTCGTTTCACCTAGTTATCCGCGAAATGTGGTTTCTTTACGTAATCGGTTTTATGAATATCCGTTGACTCCGAGTTCTGAATTCTGTGATTTTTAGCGTGATTTCGCACTACTTTTCGTGCTCTACAATACTGGCGTTTCGGATTTTGATTTCAGAACTCGTGGCTAGTAGGTCTCGTTTCACCTAGTTAGCCGCGAAATGTGGTTTCTTTACGTTAACGGTTTTATGAATATCCGTTGACTCCGAGTTCTGAATTCTGTGATTTTTAGCTTGATTTCACACTGCTTTTCGAGCTCTACAATCCTGGCGATTCGGTTTTTTATTTCAGAACTCGTGGCTAGTAGGTCTCGTTTCATCTAGTTAGCCGCGAAATGTGGTTTCTTTACGTAAACGGTTTTATGAATATCCGTTGACTCCGAGTTCTGAATTCGGTGATTTTTAGATTGATTTCGCACTCCTTTTCGAGCTCTACAATCCTGGTGTTTCGGATTTTGATTTCAGAACTCGTGGCTAGTAGGTCTCGTTTCACCTAGTTAGCCGCGAAATGTGGTTTCTTTACGTAAACGGTTTTATGAATATCCGTTGACTCCGAGTTCTGAATTCGGTGATTTTTAGCTTGATTTCACACTACTTTTCGAGCTCTACAATCCTGGCATTTCGGATTTTGATTTCAGAACTCGTGGCTAGTAGGTCTCGTTTCACCTAGTTAGCCGCGAAATGTGGTTTCTTTACGTAAATGGTTTTATGAATATCCGTTGACTCCGAGTTCTGAATTCGGTGATTTTTAGCTTGATTTCACACTCCTTTTCGAGCTCTACAATCCTGGTGTTTCGGATTTTGATTTCAGAACTCGTGGCTAGTAGGTCTCGTTTCATCTAGTTAGCCGCAAAATGTGGTTTCTTTACGTAAACGGTTTTATGAATATCCGTTTACTCCGAGTTCTGAATTCGGTGATTTTTAGCTTGATTTCACACTAATTTTCGAGCTCTACAATCCTGGCATTTCGGATTTTGATTTCAGAACTCGTGGCTAGTAGGTCTCGTTTCACCTAGTTAGCCGCGAAATGTAGGTTCTTTACGTAAACGGTTTTATGAATATCCGTTTACTCCGAGTTCTGAATTCTGTGATTTTTAGTTTGATTTCACACTGCTTTTCGAGCTCTACAATCCTGGCATTTCGGTTTTTGATTTCAGAACTCGTGGCTAGTAGGTCTCGTTTCACCTAGTTAGCTGCGAAATGTGGTTTCTTTACGTAAACGGTTTTATGAATATCCGTTGACTCCGAGTTCTGAATTCGGTGATTTTTAGCTTGATTTCACACTACGTTTCATGCTCTACAATCCTGGAGTTTCGGATTTTGATTTCAGAACTCGTGGCTAGTAGGTCTCGTTTCACCTAGTAAGCCGCGAAATGTGGTTTCTTTACGTAAACGGTTTTATGAATATCCGATTACTCCGAGTTCTGAATTCTGTGATTTTTAGCTTGATTTCACACAACATTTCATGCTCTACAATCCTGGAGTTTTGGATTTTGATTTCAGAACTAGTGGCTAGTAGGTCTCATTTCACCTAGTTATCCGCGAAATGTTGTTTCTTTACGTAAACGTTTTTATGAATATCCGTTGACTCCGAGTTCTGAATTCGGTGATTTTTAGCTTGATTTCACACTACTTTTCGAGCTCTACAATCCTGGCATTTCGGATTTTGATTTCAGAACTCGTGGCTAGTAGGTCTCGTTTCACCTAGTTAGCCGCGAAATGTGGTTTCTTTACGTAAATGATTTTATGAATATCCGTTGACTCCGAGTTCTGAATTCGGTGATTTTTAGCTTGATTTCACACTACGTTTCATGCTCTACAATCCTGGAGTTTCGGTTTTTGATTTCAGAACTCGTGGCTAGTAGGTCTCGTTTCACCTAGTTAGCCGCAAAATGTGGTTTCTTTACGTAAACGGTTTTATGAATATCCGTTTACTCCGAGTTCTGAATTCGGTGATTTTTAGCTTGATTTCACACTACGTTTCATGCTCTACAATCCTGGCATTTCGGATTTTGATTTCAGAACTCGTGGCTAGTAGGTCTCGTTTCACCTAGTTAGCCGCGAAATGTGGTTTCTTTACGTAAACGGTTTTATGAATATCCGTTTACTCCGAGTTCTGAATTCTGTGATTTTTAGTTTGATTTCACACTGCTTTTCGAGCTCTACAATCCTGGCGTTTCTGTTTTTGATTTAAGAACTCGTGGCTAGTAGGTCTCGTTTCACCTAGTTAGCTGCGAAATGTGGTTTCTTTACGTAAACGGTTTTATGAATATCCGTTGACTCCGAGTTCTGAATTCGGTGATTTTAAGCTTGATTTCACACTACGTTTCATGCTCTACAATCCTGGAGTTTTGGATTTTGATTTCAGAACTCGTGGCTAGTAGGACTCATTTCACCTAGTTAGCCGCGAAATGTGGTTTCTTTACGTAAACGGTTTTATGAATATCCGTTTACTCCGAGTTCTGAATTCTGTGATTTTTAGCTTGATTTCACACTACATTTCATGCTCTACAATCCTGGAGTTTTGGATTTTGATTTCAGAACTCGTGGCTAGTAGGTCTCGTTTCACCTAGTTGGCCGCGAAATGTGGTTTCTTTACGTAAACGGTTTTATGAATATCCGTTGTCTCCGACTTCTGAATTCGGTGATTTTTAGCTTGATTTCACACTCCTTTTCGAGCTCTACAATCCTGGAGTTTCGGATTTTGATTTCAGAACTCGTGGCTAGTAGGTCTCGTTTCACCTAGTTAGCCGCGAAATGTGGTTTCTTTACGTAAACGGTTTTATGAATATCCGTTGACTCCGAGTTCTGAATTCGGTGATTTTTAGCTTGATTTCACACTACGTTTCATGCTCTACAATCCTGGAGTTTCGGATTTTGATTTCAGAACTCGTGGCTAGTAGGTCTCGTTTCATCTAGTTAGCCGCGAAATTTGATTTCTTTACGTAAACGGTTTTATGAATATCCATTGACTCCGACTTCTGAATTCGGTGATTTTTAGCTTGATTTCACACTCCTTTTCGAGCTCTACAATCCTGGAGTTTCGGATTTTGATTTCAGAACTCGTGGCTAGTAGGTCTCGTTTCACCTAGTTAGCCGCGAAATGTGGTTTCTTTACGTAAACGGTTTTATGAATATCCGTTGACTCCGAGTTCTGAATTCGGTGATTTTTAGCTTGATTTCACACTACGTTTCATGCTCTACAATCCTGGAGTTTTGGATTTTGATTTCAAAACTCGTGGCTAGTAGGTCTCGTTTCATCTAGTTAGCCGCGAAATTTGATTTCTTTACGTAAACGGTTTTATGAATATCCATTGACTCCGAGTTCTGAATTCGGTGATTTTTAGCTTGATTTCACACTACGTTTCATGCTCTACAATCCTGGCATTTCGGATTTTGATTTCAGAACTCGTGGCTAGTAGGTCTCGTTTCACCTAGTTAGCCGCGAAATGTGGTTTCTTTACGTAAACGGTTTTATGAATATCCGTTGACTCCGAGTTCTGAATTCGGTGATTTTAAGCTTGATTTCACACTACGTTTCATGCTCTACAATCCTGGAGTTTTGGATTTTGATTTCAGAACTCGTGGCTAGTAGGACTCATTTCACCTAGTTAGCCGCGAAATGTGGTTTCTTTACGTAAACGGTTTTATGAATATCCGTTTACTCCGAGTTCTGAATTCTGTGATTTTTAGCTTGATTTCACACTACATTTCATGCTCTACAATCCTGGAGTTTTGGATTTTGATTTCAGAACTCGTGGCTAGTAGGTCTCGTTTCACCTAGTTGGCCGCGAAATGTGGTTTCTTTACGTAAACGTTTTTATGAATATCCGTTGACTCCGAGTTCTGAATTCGGTGATTTTTAGCTTGATTTCACACTACTTTTCGAGCTCTACAATCCTGGCATTTCGGATTTTGATTTCAGAACTCGTGGCTAGTAGGTCTCGTTTCACCTAGTTAGCTGCGAAATGTGGTTTCTTTACGTAAACGGTTTTATGAATATCCGTTGACTCCGAGTTCTGAATTCGGTGATTTTTAGCTTGATTTCACACTACGTTTCATGCTCTACAATCCTGGAGTTTCGAATTTTGATTTCAGAAGTCGTGGCTAGTAGGTCTCGTTTCACCTAGTTAGCCGCAAAATGTGGTTTCTTTACGTAAACGGTTTTATGAATATCCGTTGACTCCGAGTTCTGAATTCGGTGATTTTTAGCTTGATTTCACACTACGTTTCATGCTCTACAATCCTGGAGTTTCGGATTTTGATTTCAGAACTCGTGGCTAGTAGGTCTCGTTTCATCTAGTTAGCCGCGAAATTTGATTTCTTTACGTAAACGGTTTTATGAATATCCATTGACTCCGACTTCTGAATTCGGTGATTTTTAGCTTGATTTCACACTTCTTTTCGAGCTCTACAATCCTGGAGTTTCGGATTTTGATTTCAGAACTCGTGGCAAGTAGGTCTCGTTTCATCTAGTTAGCCGCGAAATGTGGTTTCTTTACGTAAACGGTTTTATGAATATCCATTGACTCCGAGTTCTGAATTCGGTGATTTTTAGCTTGATTTCACAGTCCTTTTCGAGCTCTACAATCCTGGAGTTTCGGATTTTGATTTCAGAACTCGTGGCTAGTAGGTCTCTTTTCAACTAGTTAGCCGCGAAATGTGGTTTCTTTACGTAAACGGTTTTATGAATATCCGTTGACTCCGAGTTCTGAATTCGGTGATTTTTAGCTTGATTTCACACTACGTTTCATGCTCTACAATCCTGGAGTTTCGGATTTTGATTTCAGAACTCGTGCCTAGTAGGTCTCGTTTCACCTAGTTAGCCGCGAAATGTGGTTTCTTTACGTAAACGGTTTTATGAATATCCGTTGTCTCCGACTTCTGAATTCGGTGATTTTTAGCTTGATTTCACACTCCTTTTCGAGCTCTACAATCCTGGAGTTTCGGATTTTGATTTCAGAACTCGTGGCTAGTAGGTCTCGTTTCACCTAGTTAGCCGCGAAATGTGGTTTCTTTACGTAAACGGTTTTATGAATATCCGTTGACTCCGAGTTCTGAATTCGGTGATTTTTAGCTTGATTTCACACTACGTTTCATGCTCTACAATCCTGGAGTTTTGGATTTTGATTTCAAAACTCGTGGCTAGTAGGTCTCGTTTCATCTAGTTAGCCGCGAAATTTGATTTCTTTACGTAAACGGTTTTATGAATATCCATTGACTCCGAGTTCTGAATTCGGTGATTTTTAGCTTGATTTCACACTACGTTTCATGCTCTACAATCCTGGCATTTCGGATTTTGATTTCAGAACTCGTGGCTAGTAGGTCTCGTTTCACCTAGTTAGCCGCGAAATGTGGTTTCTTTACGTAAACGGTTTTATGAATATCCGTTGACTCCGAGTTCTGAATTCGGTGATTTTAAGCTTGATTTCACACTACGTTTCATGCTCTACAATCCTGGAGTTTTGGATTTTGATTTCAGAACTCGTGGCTAGTAGGACTCATTTCACCTAGTTAGCCGCGAAATGTGGTTTCTTTACGTAAACGGTTTTATGAATATCCGTTGACTCCGAGTTCTGAATTCGGTGATTTTAAGCTTGATTTCACACTACGTTTCATGCTCTACAATCCTGGAGTTTTGGATTTTGATTTCAGAACTCGTGCCTAGTAGGTCTCGTTTCACCTAGTTAGCCGCGAAATGTGGTTTCTTTACGTAAACGGTTTTATGAATATCCGTTGTCTCCGACTTCTGAATTCGGTGATTTTTAGCTTGATTTCACAGTCCTTTTCGAGCTCTACAATCCTGGAGTTTCGGATTTTGATTTCAGAACTCGTGGCTAGTAGGTCTCTTTTCAACTAGTTAGCCGCGAAATGTGGTTTCTTTACGTAAACGGTTTTATGAATATCCATTGACTCCGAGTTCTGAATTCGGTGATTTTTAGCTTGATTTCACACTACGTTTCATGCTCTACAATCCTGGAGTTTTGGATTTTGATTTCAAAACTCGTGGCTAGTAGGTCTCGTTTCATCTAGTTAGCCGCGAAATTTGATTTCTTTACGTAAACGGTTTTATGAATATCCGTTTACTCCGAGTTCTGAATTCGGTGATTTTTAGCTTGATTTCACACTACGTTTCATGCTCTACAATCCTGGCATTTCGGATTTTGATTTCAGAACTCGTGGCTAGTAGGTCTCGTTTCACCTAGTTAGCCGCGAAATGTGGTTTCTTTACGTAAACGGTTTTATGAATATCCGTTTACTCCGAGTTCTGAATTCTGTGATTTTTAGTTTGATTTCACACTGCTTTTCGAGCTCTACAATCCTGGCGTTTCGGTTTTTGATTTCAGAACTCGTGGCTAGTAGGTCTCGTTTCACCTAGTTAGCTGCGAAATGTGGTTTCTTTACGTAAACGGTTTTATGAATATCCGTTGACTCCGAGTTCTGAATTCGGTGATTTTAAGCTTCATTTCACACTACGTTTCATGCTCTACAATCCTGGAGTTTTGGATTTTGATTTCAGAACTCGTGGCTAGTAGGACTCATTTCACCTAGTTAGCCGCGAAATGTGGTTTCTTTACGTAAACGGTTTTATGAATATCCGTTTACTCCGAGTTCTGAATTCTGTGATTTTTAGCTTGATTTCACACTACATTTCATGCTCTACAATCCTGGAGTTTTGGATTTTGATTTCAGAACTCGTGGCTAGTAGGTCTCGTTTCACCTAGTTGGCCGCGAAATGTGGTTTCTTTACGTAAACGTTTTTATGAATATCCGTTGACTCCGAGTTCTGAATTCGGTGATTTTTAGCTTGATTTCACACTACTTTTCGAGCTCTACAATCCTGGCATTTCGGATTTTGATTTCAGAACTCGTGGCTAGTAGGTCTCGTTTCACCTAGTTAGCCGCGAAATGTGGTTTCTTTACGTAAATGATTTTATGAATATCCGTTGACTCCGAGTTCTGAATTCGGTGATTTTTAGCTTGATTTCACACTACGTTTCATGCTCTACAATCCTGGAGTTTCGGTTTTTGATTTCAGAACTCGTGGCTAGTAGGTCTCGTTTCACCTAGTTAGCCGCAAAATGTGGTTTCTTTACGTAAACGGTTTTATGAATATCCGTTTACTCCGAGTTCTGAATTCGGTGATTTTTAGCATGATTTCACACTACGTTTCATGCTCTACAATCCTGGCATTTCGGATTTTGATTTCCGAACTCGTGGCTAGTAGGTCTCGTTTCACCTAGTTAGCCGCGAAATGTGGTTTCTTTACGTAAACGGTTTTATGAATATCCGTTTACTCCGAGTTCTGAATTCTGTGATTTTTAGTTTGATTTCACACTGCTTTTCGAGCTCTACAATCCTGGCGTTTCGGTTTTTGATTTAAGAACTCGTGGCTAGTAGGTCTCGTTTCACCTAGTTAGCTGCGAAATGTGGTTTCTTTACGTAAACGGTTTTATGAATATCCGTTGACTCCGAGTTCTGAATTCGGTGATTTTAAGCTTGATTTCACACTACGTTTCATGCTCTACAATCCTGGAGTTTTGGATTTTGATTTCAGAACTCGTGGCTAGTAGGACTCATTTCACCTAGTTAGCCGCGAAATGTGGTTTCTTTACGTAAACGGTTTTATGAATATCCGTTTACTCCGAGTTCTGAATTCTGTGATTTTTAGCTTGATTTCACACTACATTTCATGCTCTACAATCCTGGAGTTTTGGATTTTGACTTCAGAACTCGTGGCTAGTAGGTCTCGTTTCACCTAGTTGGCCGCGAAATGTGGTTTCTTTACGTAAACGTTTTTATGAATATCCGTTGACTCCGAGTTCTGAATTCGGTGATTTTTAGCTTGATTTCACACTACTTTTCGAGCTCTACAATCCTGGCATTTCGGATTTTGATTTCAGAACTCGTGGCTAGTAGGTCTCGTTTCACCTAGTTAGCTGCGAAATGTGGTTTCTTTACGTAAACGGTTTTATGAATATCCGTTGACTCCGAGTTCTGAATTCGGTGATTTTTAGCTTGATTTCACACTACGTTTCATGCTCTACAATCCTGGAGTTTCGGATTTTGATTTCAGAAGTCGTGGCTAGTAGGTCTCGTTTCACCTAGTTAGCCGCAAAATGTGGTTTCTTTACGTAAACGGTTTTATGAATATCCGTTGACTCCGAGTTCTGAATTCGGTGATTTTTAGCTTGATTTCACACTACGTTTCATGCTCTACAATCCCGGAGTTTCGGATTTTGATTTCAGAACTCGTGGCTAGTAGGTCTCGTTTCATCTAGTTAGCCGCGAAATTTGATTTCTTTACGTAAACGGTTTTATGAATATTCATTGACTCCGACTTCTGAATTCGGTGATTTTTAGCTTGATTTCACACTCCTTTTCGAGCTCTACAATCCTGGAGTTTCGGATTTTGATTTCAGAACTCGTGGCAAGTAGGTCTCGTTTCATCTAGTTAGCCGCGAAATGTGGTTTCTTTACGTAAACGGTTTTATGAATATCCATTGACTCCGAGTTCTGAATTCGGTGATTTTTAGCTTGATTTCACACTCCTTTTCGAGCTCTACAATCCTGGAGTTTCGGATTTTGATTTCAGAACTCGTGGCTAGTAGGTCTCTTTTCAACTAGTTAGCCGCGAAATGTGGTTTCTTTACGTAAACGGTTTTATGAATATCCGTTGACTCCGAGTTCTGAATTCGGTGATTTTTAGCTTGATTTCACACTACGTTTCATGCTCTACAATCCTGGAGTTTCGGTTTTTGATTTCAGAACTCGTGCCTAGTAGGTCTCCTTTCACCTAGTTAGCCGCGAAATGTGGTTTCTTTACGTAAACGGTTTTACGAATATCCGTTTACTCCGAGTTCTGAATTCGGTGATTTTTAGCTTGATTTCACACTACGTTTCATGCTCTACAATCCTGGCATTTCGGATTTTGATTTCAGAACTCGTGGCTAGTAGGTCTCGTTTCACCTAGTTAGCCGCGAAATGTGGTTTCTTTACGTAAACGGTTTTATGAATATCCGTTTACTCCGAGTTCTGAATTCTGTGATTTTTAGTTTGATTTCACACTGCTTTTGGAGCTCTACAATCCTGGCGTTTCGGTTTTTGATTTCAGAACTCGTGGCTAGTAGGTCTCGTTTCACCTAGTTAGCTGCGAAATGTGGTTTCTTTACGTAAACGGTTTTATGAATATCCGTTGACTCCGAGTTCTGAATTCGGTGATTTTAAGCTTGATTTCACACTACGTTTCATGCTCTACAATCCTGGAGTTTTGGATTTTGATTTCAGAACTCGTGGCTAGTAGGACTCATTTCACCTAGTTAGCCGCGAAATGTGGTTTCTTTACGTAAACGGTTTTATGAATATCCGTTTACTCCGAGTTCTGAATTCTGTGATTTTTAGCTTGATTTCACACTACATTTCATGCTCTACAATCCTGGAGTTTTGGATTTTGATTTCAGAACTCGTGGCTAGTAGGTCTCGTTTCACCTAGTTGGCCGCGAAATGTGGTTTCTTTACGTAAACGTTTTTATGAATATCCGTTGACTCCGAGTTCTGAATTCGGTGATTTTTAGCTTGATTTCACACTACTTTTCGAGCTCTACAATCCTGGCATTTCGGATTTTGATTTCAGAACTCGTGGCTAGTAGGTCTCGTTTCACCTAGTTAGCTGCGAAATGTGGTTTCTTTACGTAAACGGTTTTATGAATATCCGTTGACTCCGAGTTCTGAATTCGGTGATTTTTAGCTTGATTTCACACTACGTTTCATGCTCTACAATCCTGGAGTTTCGAATTTTGATTTCAGAAGTCGTGGCTAGTAGGTCTCGTTTCACCTAGTTAGCCGCAAAATGTGGTTTCTTTACGTAAACGGTTTTATGAATATCCGTTGACTCCGAGTTCTGAATTCGGTGATTTTTAGCTTGATTTCACACTACGTTTCATGCTCTACAATCCTGGAGTTTCGGATTTTGATTTCAGAACTCGTGGCTAGTAGGTCTCGTTTCATCTAGTTAGCCGCGAAATTTGATTTCTTTACGTAAACGGTTTTATGAATATCCATTGACTCCGACTTCTGAATTCGGTGATTTTTAGCTTGATTTCACACTCCTTTTCGAGCTCTACAATCCTGGAGTTTCGGATTTTGATTTCAGAACTCGTGGCAAGTAGGTCTCGTTTCATCTAGTTAGCCGCGAAATGTGGTTTCTTTACGTAAACGGTTTTATGAATATCCATTGACTCCGAGTTCTGAATTCGGTGATTTTTAGCTTGATTTCACAGTCCTTTTCAAGCTCTACAATCCTGGAGTTTCGGATTTTGATTTCAGAACTCGTGGCTAGTAGGTCTCTTTTCAACTAGTTAGCCGCGAAATGTGGTTTCTTTACGTAAACGGTTTTATGAATATCCGTTGACTCCGAGTTCTGAATTCGGTGATTTTTAGCTTGATTTCACACTACGTTTCATGCTCTACAATCCTGGAGTTTCGGATTTTGATTTCAGAACTCGTGCCTAGTAGGTCTCGTTTCACCTAGTTAGCCGCGAAATGTGGTTTCTTTACGTAAACGGTTTTATGAATATCCGTTGTCTCCGACTTCTGAATTCGGTGATTTTTAGCTTGATTTCACACTCCTTTTCGAGCTCTACAATCCTGGAGTTTCGGATTTTGATTTCAGAACTCGTGGCTAGTAGGTCTCGTTTCACCTAGTTAGCCGCGAAATGTGGTTTCTTTACGTAAACGGTTTTATGAATATCCGTTGACTCCGAGTTCTGAATTCGGTGATTTTTAGCTTGATTTCACACTACGTTTCATGCTCTACAATCCTGGAGTTTTGGATTTTGATTTCAAAACTCGTGGCTAGTAGGTCTCGTTTCACCTAGTTAGCCGCGAAATGTGGTTTCTTTACGTAAACGTTTTTATGAATATCCGTTGACTCCGAGTTCTGAATTCGGTGATTTTTAGCTTGATTTCACACTACTTTTCGAGCTCTACAATCCTGGCATTTCGGATTTTGATTTCAGAACTCGTGGCTAGTAGGTCTCGTTTCACCTAGTTAGCTGCGAAATGTGGTTTCTTTACGTAAACGGTTTTATGAATATCCGTTCACTCCGAGTTCTGAATTCGGTGATTTTTAGCTTGATTTCACACTACGTTTCATGCTCTACAATCCTGGAGTTTCGGATTTTGATTTCAGAAGTCGTGGCTAGTAGGTCTCGTTTCACCTAGTTAGCCGCAAAATGTGGTTTCTTTACGTAAACGGTTTTATGAATATCCGTTGACTCCGAGTTCTGAATTCGGTGATTTTTAGCTTGATTTCACACTACGTTTCATGCTCTACAATCCTGGAGTTTCGGATTTTGATTTCAGAACTCGTGGCTAGTAGGTCTCGTTTCACCTAGTTAGCTGCGAAATGTGGTTTCTTTAAGTAAACGGTTTTATGAATATCCGTTGACTCCGAGTTCTGAATTCGGTGATTTTTAGCTTGATTTCACACTACGTTTCATGCTCTACAATCCTGGAGTTTCGGATTTTGATTTCAGAACTCGTGGCTAGTAGGTCTCGTTTCACCTAGTTAGCCGCGAAATGTGGTTTCTTTACGTAAACGGTTTTATGAATATCCGTTTACTCCGAGTTCTGAATTCTGTGATTTTTAGCTTGATTTCACACTACATTTCATGCTCTACAATCCTGGAGTTTTGGATTTTGATTTCAGAACTCGTGGCTAGTAGGTCTCATTTCACCTAGTTATCCGCGAAATGTGGTTTCTTTACGTAAACGTTTTTATGAATATCCGTTGACTCCGAGTTCTGAATTCGGTGATTTTTAGCTTGATTTCACACTACTTTTCGAGCTCTACAATCCTGGCATTTCGGATTTTGATTTCAGAACTCGTGGCTAGTAGGTCTCGTTTCACCTAGTTAGCCGCAAAATGTGGTTTCTTTACGTAAATGATTTTATGAATATCCGTTGACTCCGAGTTCTGAATTCGGTGATTTTTAGCTTGATTTCACACTACGTTTCATGCTCTACAATCCTGGAGTTTCGGTTTTTGATTTCAGAACTCGTGGCTAGTAGGTCTCGTTTCACCTAGTTAGCCGCAAAATGTGCTTTCTTTACGTAAACGGTTTTATGAATATCCGTTTACTCCGAGTTCTGAATTCGGTGATTTTTAGCTTGATTTCACACTACGTTTCATGCTCTACAATCCTGGCATTTCGGATTTTGATTTCAGAACTCGTGGCTAGTAGGTCTCGTTTCACCTAGTTAGCCGCGAAATGTGGTTTCTTTACGTAAACGGTTTTATGAATATCCGTTGACTCCGAGTTCTGAATTCGGTGATTTTTAGCTTGATTTCACACTACGTTTCATGCTCTACAATCCTGGAGTTTTGGATTTTGATTTCAAAACTCGTGGCTAGTAGGTCTCGTTTCACCTAGTTAGCCGCGAAATGTGGTTTCTTTACGTAAACGTTTTTATGAATATCCGTTGACTCCGAGTTCTGAATTCGGTGATTTTTAGCTTGATTTCACACTACTTTTCGAGCTCTACAATCCTGGCATTTCGGATTTTGATTTCAGAACTCGTGGCTAGTAGGTCTCGTTTCACCTAGTTAGCTGCGAAATGTGGTTTCTTTACGTAAACGGTTTTATGAATATCCGTTCACTCCGAGTTCTGAATTCGGTGATTTTTAGCTTGATTTCACACTACGTTTCATGCTCTACAATCCTGGAGTTTCGGATTTTGATTTCAGAAGTCGTGGCTAGTAGGTCTCGTTTCACCTAGTTAGCCGCAAAATGTGGTTTCTTTACGTAAACGGTTTTATGAATATCCGTTGACTCCGAGTTCTGAATTCGGTGATTTTTAGCTTGATTTCACACTACGTTTCATGCTCTACAATCCTGGAGTTTCGGATTTTGATTTCAGAACTCGTGGCTAGTAGGTCTCGTTTCACCTAGTTAGCTGCGAAATGTGGTTTCTTTAAGTAAACGGTTTTATGAATATCCGTTGACTCCGAGTTCTGAATTCGGTGATTTTTAGCTTGATTTCACACTACGTTTCATGCTCTACAATCCTGGAGTTTCGGATTTTGATTTCAGAACTCGTGGCTAGTAGGTCTCGTTTCACCTAGTTAGCCGCGAAATGTGGTTTCTTTACGTAAACGGTTTTATGAATATCCGTTTACTCCGAGTTCTGAATTCTGTGATTTTTAGCTTGATTTCACACTACATTTCATGCTCTACAATCCTGGAGTTTTGGATTTTGATTTCAGAACTCGTGGCTAGTAGGTCTCATTTCACCTAGTTATCCGCGAAATGTGGTTTCTTTACGTAAACGTTTTTATGAATATCCGTTGACTCCGAGTTCTGAATTCGGTGATTTTTAGCTTGATTTCACACTACTTTTCGAGCTCTACAATCCTGGCATTTCGGATTTTGATTTCAGAACTCGTGGCTAGTAGGTCTCGTTTCACCTAGTTAGCCGCAAAATGTGGTTTCTTTACGTAAATGATTTTATGAATATCCGTTGACTCCGAGTTCTGAATTCGGTGATTTTTAGCTTGATTTCACACTACGTTTCATGCTCTACAATCCTGGAGTTTCGGTTTTTGATTTCAGAACTCGTGGCTAGTAGGTCTCGTTTCACCTAGTTAGCCGCAAAATGTGCTTTCTTTACGTAAACGGTTTTATGAATATCCGTTTACTCCGAGTTCTGAATTCGGTGATTTTTAGCTTGATTTCACACTACGTTTCATGCTCTACAATCCTGGCATTTCGGATTTTGATTTCAGAACTCGTGGCTAGTAGGTCTCGTTTCACCTAGTTAGCCGCGAAATGTGGTTTCTTTACGTAAACGGTTTTATGAATATCCGTTCACTCCGAGTTCTGAATTCTGTGATTTTTAGTTTGATTTCACACTGCTTTTCGAGCTCTACAATCCTGGCGTTTCGGTTTTTGATTTCAGAACTCCTGGCTAGTAGGTCTCGTTTCACCTAGTTAGCTGCGAAATGTGGTTTCTTTACGTAAACGGTTTTATGAATATCCGTTGACTCCGAGTTCTGAATTCGGTGATTTTAAGCTTGATTTCACACTACGTTTCATGCTCTACAATCCTGGAGTTTTGGATTTTGATTTCAGAACTCGTGGCTAGTAGGACTCATTTCACCTAGTTAGCCGCGAAATGTGGTTTCTTTACGTAAATGATTTTATGAATATCCGTTGACTCCGAGTTCTGAATTCGGTGATTTTTAGCTTGATTTCACACTACGTTTCATGCTCTACAATCCTGGAGTTTCGGTTTTTGATTTCCGAACTCGTGGCTAGTAGGTCTCGTTTCACCTAGTTAGCCGCAAAATGTGCTTTCTTTACGTAAACGGTTTTATGAATATCCGTTTACTCCGAGTTCTGAATTCGGTGATTTTTAGCTTGATTTCACACTACGTTTCATGCTCTACAATCCTGGCATTTCGGATTTTGATTTCAGAACTCGTGGCTAGTAGGTCTCGTTTCACCTAGTTAGCCGCGAAATGTGGTTTCTTTACGTAAACGGTTTTATGAATATCCGTTCACTCCGAGTTCTGAATTCTGTGATTTTTAGTTTGATTTCACACTGCTTTTCGAGCTCTACAATCCTGGGGTTTCGGTTTTTGATTTCAGAACTCGTGGCTAGTAGGTCTCGTTTCACCTAGTTAGCTGCGAAATGTGGTTTCTTTACGTAAACGGTTTTATGAATATCCGTTGACTCCGAGTTCTGAATTCGGTGATTTTAAGCTTGATTTCACACTACGTTTCATGCTCTACAATCCTGGAGTTTTGGATTTTGATTTCAGAACTCGTGGCTAGTAGGACTCATTTCACCTAGTTAGCCGCGAAATGTGGTTTCTTTACGTAAACGGTTTTATGAATATCCGTTTACTCCGAGTTCTGAATTCTGTGATTTTTAGCTTGATTTCACACTACATTTCATGCTCTACAATCCTGGAGTTTTGGATTTTGATTTCAGAACTCGTGGCTAGTAGGTCTCATTTCACCTAGTTATCCGCGAAATGTGGTTTCTTTACGTAAACGTTTTTATGAATATCCGTTTACTCCGAGTTCTGAATTCTGTGATTTTTAGCTTGATTTCACACTACATTTCATGCTCTACAATCCTGGAGTTTTGGATTTTGATTTCAGAACTCGTGGCTAGTAGGTCTCATTTCACCTAGTTATCCGCGAAATGTGGTTTCTTTACGTAAACGTTTTTATGAATATCCGTTGACTCCGAGTTCTGAATTCGGTGATTTTTAGCTTGATTTCACACTACTTTTCGAGCTCTACAATCCTGGCATTTCGGATTCTGATTTCAGAACTCGTGGCTAGTAGGTCTCGTTTCACCTAGTTAGCCGCGAAATGTGGTTTCTTTACGTAAATGATATTATGAATATCCGTTGACTCCGAGTTCTGAATTCGGTGATTTTTAGCTTGATTTCACACTACGTTTCATGCTCTACAATCCTGGAGTTTCGGTTTTTGATTTCAGAACTCGTGGCTAGTAGGTCTCGTTTCACCTAGTTAGCCGCAAAATGTGCTTTCTTTACGTAAACGGTTTTATGAATATCCGTTTACTCCGAGTTCTGAATTCGGTGATTTTTAGCTTGATTTCACACTACGTTTCATGCTCTACAATCCTGGCATTTCGGATTTTGATTTCAGAACTCGTGGCTAGTAGGTCTCGTTTCACCTAGTTAGCCGCGAAATGTGGTTTCTTTACGTAAACGGTTTTATGAATATCCGTTTACTCCGAGTTCTGAATTCTGTGATTTTTAGTTTGATTTCACACTGCTTTTCGAGCTCTACAATCCTGGCATTTCGGTTTTTGATTTCAGAACTCGTGGCTAGTAGGTCTCGTTTCACCTAGTTAGCTGCGAAATGTGGTTTCTTTACGTAAACGGTTTTATGAATATCCGTTGACTCCGAGTTCTGAATTCGGTGATTTTAAGCTTGATTTCACACTACGTTTCATGCTCTACAATCCTGGAGTTTTGGATTTTGATTTCAGAACTCGTGGCTAGTAGGACTCATTTCACCTAGTTAGCCGCGAAATGTGGTTTCTTTACGTAAACGGTTTTATGAATATCCGTTTACTCCGAGTTCTGAATTCTGTGATTTTTAGCTTGATTTCACACTACATTTCATGCTCTACAATCCTGGAGTTTTGGATTTTGATTTCAGAACTCGTGGCTAGTAGGTCTCGTTTCACCTAGTTAGCTGCGAAATGTGGTTTCTTTACGTAAACGGTTTTATGAATATCCGTTGACTCCGAGTTCTGAATTCTGTGATTTTTAGCTTGATTTCACACTACATTTCATGCTCTACAATCCTGGAGTTTTGGATTTTGATTTCAGAACTCGTGGCTAGTAGGTCTCGTTTCACCTAGTTAGCTGCGAAATGTGGTTTCTTTACGTAAACGGTTTTATGAATATCCGTTGACTCCGAGTTCTGAATTCGGTGATTTTTAGCTTGATTTCACACTACGTTTCATGCTCTACAATCCTGGAGTTTCGGATTTTTATTTCAGAACTCGTGGCTAGTAGGTCTCGTTTCACCTAGTTAGCCGCGAAATGTGGTTTCTTTACGTAAACGGTTTTATGAATATCCGTTGACTCCGAGTTCTGAATTCGGTGATTTTTAGCTTGATTTCACACTACGTTTCATGCTCTACAATTCTGGAGTTTCGGATTTTGATTTCAGAACTCGTGGCTAGTAGGTCTCGTTTCACCTAGTTAGCCGCGAAATGTGGTTTCTTTACGTAAACGGTTTTATGAATATTCGTTGACTCCGAGTTCTGAATTCTGTGATTTTTAGCTTGATTTTACACTGCTTTTCGAGCTCTACAATCCTGGCATTTCGGTTTTCGATTTCAGAACTCGTGGCTAGTAGGTCTCGTTTCATCTAGTTAGCCGCGAAATTTGATTTCTTTACACAAACGGTTTTATGAATATCCATTGACTCCGAGTTCTGAATTCGGTGATTTTTAGCTTGATTTCACACTCCTTTTCGAGCTCTACAATCCTGGAGTTTCGGATTTTGATTTCAGAACTCGTGTCAAGTAGGTCTCGTTTCATCTAGTTAGCCGCGAAATGTGGTTTCTTTACGTAAACGGTTTTATGAATATCCATTGACTCCGAGTTCTGAATTCGGTGATTTTTAGCTTGATTTCACACTCTTTTTCGAGCTCTACAATCCTGGAGTTTCGGATTTTGATTTCAGAACTCGTGGCTAGTAGGTCTCGTTTCACCTAGTTAGCCGCGAAATGTGGTTTCTTTACGTAAATGATTTTATGAATATCCGTTGACTCCGAGTTCTGAATTCGGTGATTTTTAGCTTGATTTAACACTACGTTTCGAGCTCTACAATCCTGGAGTTTCGGATTTTGATTTCAGAACTCGTGGCTAGTAGGTCTCGTTTCACCTAGTTAGCCGCGAAATGTGGTTTCTTTACGTAAACGGTTTTATGAATATCCGTTGACTCCGAGTTCTGAATTCGGTGATTTTTAGCTTGATTTCACACTACGTTTCATGCTCTACAATCCTGGAGTTTCGGATTTTGATTTCAGAACTCGTGCCTAGTAGGTCTCGTTTCACCTAGTTAGCCGCGAAATGTGGTTTCTTTACGTAAACGGTTTTATGAATATCCGTTGACTCCGAGTTCTGAATTCGGTGATTTTTAGCTTGATTTCACACTACTTTTCGAGCTCTACAATCCTGGCATTTCGGATTTTGATTTCAGAACTCGTGGCTAGTAGGTCTCGTTTCACCTAGTTAGCCGCGAAATGTGGTTTCTTTACGTAAATGATTTTATGAATATCCGTTGACTCCGAGTTCTGAATTCGGTGATTTTTAGCTTGATTTAACACTACGTTTCATGCTCTACAATCCTGGAGTTTCGGTTTTTGATTTCAGAACTCGTGGCTAGTAGGTCTCGTTTCACCTAGTTAGCCGCAAAATGTGGTTTCTTTACGTAAACGGTTTTATGAATATCCGTTTACTCCGAGTTCTGAATTCGGTGATTTTTAGCTTGATTTCACACTACGTTTCATGCTCTACAATCCTGGCAATTCGGATTTTGATTTCAGAACTCGTGGCTAGTAGGTCTCGTTTCACCTAGTTAGCCGCGAAATGTGGTTTCTTTACGTAAACGGTTTTATGAATATCCGTTTACTCCGAGTTCTGAATTCTGTGATTTTTAGTTTGATTTCACACTGCTTTTCGAGCTCTACAATCCTGGCGTTTCGGTTTTTGATTTCAGAACTCGTGGCTAGTAGGTCTCGTTTCACCTAGTTAGCTGCGAAATGTGGTTTCTTTACGTAAACGGTTTTATGAATATCCGTTGACTCCGAGTTCTGAATTCGGTGATTTTTAGCTTGATTTCACACTACGTTTCATGCTCTACAATCCTGGAGTTTCGGATTTTGATTTCAGAACTCGTGGCTAGTAGGTCTCGTTTCACCTAGTTAGCCGCGAAATGTGGTTTCTTTACGTAAACGGTTTTATGAATATCCGTTGACTCCGAGTTCTGAATTCGGTGATTTTTAGCTTGATTTCACACTACGTTTCATGCTCTACAATCCTGGAGTTTCGGATTTTGATTTCAGAACTCGTGGCTAGTAGGTCTCGTTTCACCTAGTTGGCCGCGAAATGTGGTTTCTTTACGTAAACGGTTTTATGAATATTCGTTGACTCCGAGTTCTGAATTCTGTGATTTTTAGCTTGATTTCACACTGCTTTTTGAGCTCTACAATCCTGGCATTTCGGTTTTCGATTTCAGAACTCGTGGCTAGTAGGTCTCGTTTCATCTAGTTAGCCGCGAAATTTGATTTCTTTACACAAACGGTTTTATGAATATCCATTGACTCCGAGTTCTGAATTCGGTGATTTTTAGCTTGATTTCACACTCCTTTTCGAGCTCTACAATCCTGGAGTTTCGGATTTTGATTTCAGAACTCGTGTCAAGTAGGTCTCGTTTCATCTAGTTAGCCGCGAAATGTGGTTTCTTTACGTAAACGGTTTTATGAATATCCATTGACTCCGAGTTCTGAATTCGGTGATTTTTAGCTTGATTTCACACTCTTTTTCGAGCTCTACAATCCTGGAGTTTCGGATTTTGATTTCAGAACTCGTGGCTAGTAGGTCTCGTTTCACCTAGTTAGCTGCGAAATGTGGTTTCTTTACGTAAACGGTTTTATGAATATCCGTTCACTCCGAGTTTTGAATTTGGTGATTTTTAGCTTGATTTCACACTACGTTTCATGCTCTACAATCCTGGAGTTTCGGATTTTGATTTCAGAAGTCGTGGCTAGTAGGTCTCGTTTCACCTAGTTAGCCGCAAAATGTGGTTTCTTTACGTAAACGGTTTTATGAATATCCGTTGACTCCGAGTTCTGAATTCGGTGATTTTTAGCTTGATTTCACACTACGTTTCATGCTCTGCAATCCTGGGGTTTCGGATTTTGATTTCAGAACTCGTGGCTAGTAGCTCTCGTTTCACCTAGTTAGCCGCGAAATGTGGTTTCTTTACGTAAACGTTTTTATGCATATCCGTTCACTCCGAGTTCTGAATTCGGTGATTTTTAGCTTAATTTCACACTATTTTTCGAGCTCTAGAATCCTGGCGTTTCGGATTTTGATTTCAGAACTCGTGGCTAGTAGGTCTCGTTTCACCTAGTTAGCCGCGAAATTTGGTTTCTTTACGTAAACGGTTTTATGAATATCCGTTGACTCCGAGTTCTGAATTCGGTGATTTTTAGCTTGATTTCACACTACGTTTCATGCTCTACAATCCTGGGGTTTCGGATTTTGATTTCAGAACTCGTGGCTAGTAGCTCTCGTTTCACCTAGTTAGCCGCGAAATGTGGTTTCTTTACGTAAACGTTTTTATGCATATCCGTTCACTCCGAGTTCTGAATTCGGTGATTTTTAGCTTGATTTCACACTGCTTTTCGAGCTCTACAATCCTGGCATTTCGGTTTTCGATTTCAGAACTCGTGGCTAGTAGGTCTCGTTTCATCTAGTTAGCCGCGAAATTTGGTTTCTTTACGTAAACGGTTTTATGAATATCCATTGACTCCGAGTTCTGAATTCGGTGATTTTTAGCTTGATTTCACACTCCTTTTCGAGCTCTACAATCCTGGAGTTTCGGATTTTGATTTCAGAACTCGTGGCAAGTAGGTCTCGTTTCATCTTGTTAGCCGCGAAATGTGGTTTCTTTACGTAAATGGTTTTATGAATATCCGTTGACTCCGAGTTCTGAATTCGGTGATTTTTAGCTTGATTTCACACTACGTTTCATGCTCTACAATCCTGGAGTTTCGGTTTTTGATTTCAGAACTCGTGGCTAGTAGGTCTCGTTTCACCTAGTTAGCCGCAAAATATGGTTTCTTTACGTAAACGGTTTTATGAATATCCGTTTACTCCGAGTTCTGAATTCGGTGATTTTTAGCTTGATTTCACACTACGTTTCATGCTCTACAATCCTGGCATTTCGGATTTTGATTTCAGAACTCGTGGCTAGTAGGTCTCGTTTCACCTAGTTAGCCGCGAAATGTGGTTTCTTTATGTAAACGGTTTTATGAATATCCGTTTACTCCGAGTTCTGAATTCTGTGATTTTTAGTTTGATTTCACACTGCTTTTCGAGCTCTACAATCCTGGCGTTTCGGTTTTTGATTTCAGAACTCGTGGCTAGTAGGTCTCGTTTCACCTAGTTAGCTGCGAAATGTGGTTTCTTTACGTAAACGGTTTTATGAATATCCGTTGACTCCGAGTTCTGAATTCGGTGATTTTAAGCTTGATTTCACACTACGTTTCATGCTCTACAATCCTGGAGTTTTAGATTTTGATTTCAGAACTCGTGGCTAGTAGGACTCATTTCACCTAGTTAGCCGCGAAATGTGGTCTCTTTACGTAAACGGTTTTATGAATATCCGTTGACTCCGAGTTCTGAATTCGGTGATTTTTAGCTTGATTTCACACTCCTTTTCGAGCTCTACAATCCTGGAGTTTCGGATTTTGATTTCAGAACTCGTGGCAAGTAGGTCTCATTTCATCTAGTTAGCCGCGAAATGTGGTTTCTTTACGTAAATGGTTTTATGAATATCCGTTGACTCCGAGTTCTGAATTCGGTGATTTTTAGCTTGATTTCACACTACGTTTCATGCTCTACAATCCTGGAGTTTCGGATTTTGATTTCAGAACTCGTGGCTAGTAGGTCTCGTTTCACCTAGTTAGCCGCGAAATGTGGTTTCTTTACTTAAACGGTTTTATGAATATGCGTTGACTCCGAGTTCTGAATTCAGTGATTTTTAGCTTGATTTCACACTCCTTTTCGAGCTCTACAATCCTGGAGTTTCGGATTTTAATTTCAGAACTCGTGGCTAGTAGGTCTCGTCTCACCTAGTTAGCCGCGAAATGTGGTTTCTTTACGTAAACGGTTTTATGAATATCCGTTGACTCCGAGTTCTGAATTCGGTGATTTTTAGCTTGATTTCACACTACGTTTCATGCTCTACAATCCTGGAGTTTCAGATTTTCATTTCAGAACTCGTGGCTAGTAGGTCTCGTTTCACCTAGTTAGCCGCGAAATGTGGTTTCTTTACGTAAACGGTTTTATGAATATCCGTTTACTCCGAGTTCTGAATTCCGTGATTTTTAGCTTGATTTCACACTCCTTTTCGAGCTCTACAATCCTGGAGTTTCGGATTTTGATTTCAGAACTCGTGGCTAGTAGGTCTCTTTTCAACTAGTTAGCCGCGAAATGTGGTTTCTTTACGTAAACGGTTTTATGAATATCCGTTGACTCCGAGTTCTGAATTCGGTGATTTTTAGCTTGATTTCACACTACGTTTCATGCTCTACAATCCTGCGGTTTCGGATTTTGATTTCAGAACTCGTGGCTAGTAGGTCTCATTTCACCTTGTTAGCCGCGAAATGTGGTTTCTTTACGTAAACGGTTTTATGAATATCCGTTGACTCCGAGTTCTGAATTTGGTGATTTTTAGCTTGATTTCACACTCCTTTTCGAGCTCTACAATCCTGGAGTTTCGGATTTTGATTTCAGAACTCGTGGCAAGTAGGTCTCGTTTCATCTAGTTAGCCGCGAAATGTGGTTTCTTTACGTAAATGGTTTTATGAATATCCGTTGACTCCGAGTTCTGAATTCGGTGATTTTTAGCTTGATTTCACACTACGTTTCATGCTCTACAATCCTGGAGTTTCGGTTTTTGATTTCAGAACTCGTGGCTAGTAGGTCTCGTTTCACCTAGTTAGCCGCAAAATATGGTTTCTTTACGTAAACGGTTTTATGAATATCCGTTTACTCCGAGTTCTGAATTCGGTGATTTTTAGCTTGATTTCACACTACGTTTCATGCTCTACAATCCTGGCATTTCGGATTTTGATTTCAGAACTCGTGGCTAGTAGGTCTCGTTTCACCTAGTTAGCCGCGAAATGTGGTTTCTTTATGTAAACGGTTTTATGAATATCCGTTTACTCCGAGTTCTGAATTCTGTGATTTTTAGTTTGATTTCACACTGCTTTTCGAGCTCTACAATCCTGGCGTTTCGGTTTTTGATTTCAGAACTCGTGGCTAGTAGGTCTCGTTTCACCTAGTTAGCTGCGAAATGTGGTTTCTTTACGTAAACGGTTTTATGAATATCCGTTGACTCCGAGTTCTGAATTCGGTGATTTTAAGCTTGATTTCACACTACGTTTCATGCTCTACAATCCTGGAGTTTTAGATTTTGATTTCAGAACTCGTGGCTAGTAGGACTCATTTCACCTAGTTAGCCGCGAAATGTGGTCTCTTTACGTAAACGGTTTTATGAATATCCGTTTACTCCGAGTTCTGAATTCTGTGATTTTTAGCTTGATTTCACACTACATTTCATGCTCTACAATCCTGGAGTTTTGGATTTTGATTTCAGAACTCGTGGCTAGTAGGTCTCGTTTCACCTAGTTGGCCGCGAAATGTGGTTTCTTTACGTAAACGTTTTTATGAATATCCGTTGACTCCGAGTTCTGAATTCGGTGATTTTTAGCTTGATTTCACACTAATTTTCGAGCTCTACAATCCTGGCATTTCGGATTTTGATTTCAGAACTCGTGGCTAGTAGGTCTCGTTTCACCTAGTTCGCTGCAAAATGTGGTTTCTTTACGTAAACGGTTTTATGAATATCCGTTGACTCCGAGTTCTGAATTTGGTGATTTTTAGCTTGATTTCACACTACGTTTCATGCTCTACAATCCTGGAGTTTCGGATTTTGATTTCAGAAGTCGTGGCTAGTAGGTCTCGTTTCACCTAGTTAGCCGCAAAATGTGGTTTCTTTACGTAAACGGTTTTATGAATATCCGTTGACTCCGAGTTCTGAATTCGGTGATTTTTAGCTTGATTTCACACTACGTTTCATGCTCTACAATCCTGGAGTTTCGGATTTTGATTTCAGAACTCGTGGCTAGTAGGTCTCGTTTCACCTAGTTAGCCGCGAAATGTGGTTTCTTTACGTAAACGGTTTTATGAATATGCGTTGACTCCGAGTTCTGAATTCAGTGATTTTTAGCTTGATTTCACACTCCTTTTCGAGCTCTACAATCCTGGAGTTTCGGATTTTGATTTCAGAACTCGTGGCTAGTAGGTCTCGTTTCACCTAGTTAGCCGCGAAATGTGGTTTCTTTACGTAAACGGTTTTATGAATATCCGTTTACTCCGAGTTATGAATTCGGTGATTTTTAGCTTGATTTCACACTCCTTTTCGAGCTCTACAATCCTGGAGTTTCGGATTTTGATTTCAGAACTCGTGGCTAGTAGGTCTCTTTTCAACTAGTTAGCCGCGAAATGTGGTTTCTTTACGTAAACGGTTTTATGAATATCCGTTGACTCCGAGTTCTGAATTCGGTGATTTTTAGCTTGATTTCACACTACGTTTCATGCTCTACAATCCTGGAGTTTCGGATTTTGATTTCAGAACTCGTGGCTAGTAGGTCTCGTTTCACCTTGTTAGCCGCGAAATGTGGTTTCTTTACGTAAACGGTTTTATGAATATCCGTTGACTCCGAGTTCTGAATTCGGTGATTTTTAGCTTGATTTCACACTACGTTTCATGCTCTACAATCCTGGAGTTTCGGATTTTGATTTCAGAACTCGTGCCTAGTAGGTCTCGTTTCACCTAGTTAGCCGCGAAATGTGGTTTCTTTACGTAAACGGTTTTATGAATATCCGTTGTCTCCGAGTTCTGAATTCGGTGATTTTTAGCTTGATTTCACACTCCTTTTCGAGCTCTACAATCCTGGAGTTTCGGATTTTGATTTCAGAACTCGTGGCTAGTAGGTCTCGTTTCACCTAGTTAGCCGCGAAATGTGGTTTCTTTACGTAAACGGTTTTATGAATATCCGTTGACTCCGAGTTCTGAATTCGGTGATTTTTAGCTTGATTTCACACTACGTTTCATGCTCTACAATCCTGGAGTTTTGGATTTTGATTTCAAAACTCGTGGCTAGTAGGTCTCGTTTCACCTAGTTAGCCGCGAAATGTGGTTTCTTTACGTAAACGTTTTTATGAATATCCGTTGACTCCGAGTTCTGAATTCGGTGATTTTTAGCTTGATTTCACACTACTTTTCGAGCTCTACAATCCTGGCATTTCGGATTTTGATTTCAGAACTCGTGGCTAGTAGGTCTCGTTTCACCTAGTTCGCTGCAAAATGTGGTTTCTTTACGTAAACGGTTTTATGAATATCCGTTGACTCCGAGTTCTGAATTCGGTGATTTTTAGCTTGATTTCACACTACGTTTCATGCTCTACAATCCTGGAGTTTCGGATTTTGATTTCAGAAGTCGTGGCTAGTAGGTCTCGTTTCACCTAGTTAGCCGCAAAATGTGGTTTCTTTACGTAAACGGTTTTATGAATATCCGTTGACTCCGAGTTCTGAATTCGGTGATTTTTAGCTTGATTTCACACTACGTTTCATGCTCTACAATCCTGGAGTTTCGGATTTTTATTTCAGAACTCGTGGCTAGTAGGTCTCGTTTCACCTAGTTAGCCGCGAAATGTGGTTTCTTTACGTAAACGGTTTTATGAATATGCGTTGACTCCGAGTTCTGAATTCAGTGATTTTTAGCTTGATTTCACACTCCTTTTCGAGCTCTACAATCCTGGAGTTTCGGATTTTGATTTCAGAACTCGTGGCTAGTAGGTCTCGTTTCACCTAGTTAGCCGCGAAATGTGGTTTCTTTACGTAAACGGTTTTATGAATATCCGTTTACTCCGAGTTATGAATTCAATGATTTTTAGCTTGATTTCACACTCCTTTTCGAGCTCTACAATCCTGGAGTTTCGGATTTTGATTTCAGAACTCGTGGCTAGTAGGTCTCTTTTCAACTAGTTAGCCGCGAAATGTGGTTTCTTTACGTAAACGGTTTTATGAATATCCGTTGACTCCGAGTTCTGAATTCGGTGATTTTTAGCTTGATTTCACACTACGTTTCATGCTCTACAATCCTGGAGTTTCGGATTTTGATTTCAGAACTCGTGGCTAGTAGGTCTCGTTTCACCTTGTTAGCCGCGAAATGTGGTTTCTTTACGTAAACGGTTTTATGAATATCCGTTGACTCCGAGTTCTGAATTCGGTGATTTTTAGCTTGATTTCACACTACGTTTCATGCTCTACAATCCTGGAGTTTCGGATTTTGATTTCAGAACTCGTGCCTAGTAGGTCTCGTTTCACCTAGTTAGCCGCGAAATGTGGTTTCTTTACGTAAACGGTTTTATGAATATCCGTTGTCTCCGAGTTCAGAATTCGGTGATTTTTAGCTTGATTTCACACTCCTTTTCGAGCTCTACAATCCTGGAGTTTCGGATTTTGATTTCAGAACTCGTGGCTAGTAGGTCTCGTTTCACCTAGTTAGCCGCGAAATGTGGTTTCTTTACGTAAACGGTTTTATGAATATCCGTTGACTCCGAGTTCTGAATTCGGTGATTTTTAGCTTGATTTCACACTACGTTTCATGCTCTACAATCCTGGAGTTTTGGATTTTGATTTCAAAACTCGTGGCTAGTAGGTCTCGTTTCACCTAGTTAGCCGCGAAATGTGGTTTCTTTACGTAAACGTTTTTATGAATATCCGTTGACTCCGAGTTCTGAATTCGGTGATTTTTAGCTTGATTTCACACTACTTTTCGAGCTCTACAATCTTGGCATTTCGGATTTTGATTTCAGAACTCGTGGCTAGTAGGTCTCGTTTCACCTAGTTCGCTGCAAAATGTGGTTTCTTTACGTAAACGGTTTTATGAATATCCGTTGACTCCGAGTTCTGAATTCGGTGATTTTTAGCTTGATTTCACACTACGTTTCATGCTCTACAATCCTGGAGTTTCGGATTTTGATTTCAGAAGTCGTGGCTAGTAGGTCTCGTTTCACCTAGTTAGCCGCAAAATGTGGTTTCTTTACGTAAACGGTTTTATGAATATCCGTTGACTCCGAGTTTTGAATTCGGTGATTTTTAGCTTGATTTCACACTACTTTTCGAGCTCTACAATCCTGGATTTTCGGATTTCGATTTCAGAACTCATGGCTAGTAGGTCTCGTTTCACCTAGTTAGCCGCGAAATGTGGTTTCTTTACGTAAACGGTTTTATGAATATCCGTTGACTCCGAGTTCTGAATTCGGTGATTTTTAGCCTGATTTCACACTACTTTTCGAGCTCTACAATCCTGGATTTTCGGATTTCGATTTCAGAACTCGTGGCTAGTAGGTCTCGTTTCACCTAGTTAGCCGCGAAATGTGGTTTCTTTACGTAAACGGTTTTATGAATATCCGTTGACTCCGAGTTCTGAATTCGGTGATTTTTAGCTTGATTTCACACTACTTTTCGAGCTCTACAATCCTAGCGTTTCGGATTTTGATTTCAGAACTCGTGGCTTGTAGGTCTCGTTCCACCTAGTTAGCCGCAAAATGTGGTTTCTTTACGTAAACGGTTTTATGAATATCCGTTGACTCCGAGTTCTGAATTCGGTGATTTTTAGCTTGATTTCACACTACTTTTCGAGCTCTACGATCCTGGAGTTTCGGATTTTGATTTCAGAACTCGTGGCTAGTTGGTCTCGTTTCACCTAGTTAGCCGCGAAATGTGGTTTCTTTACGTAAACGGTTTTATCAATATCCGTTGACTCCGAGTTCTGAATTCGGTGATTTTTAGCTTGATTTCACACTACTTTTCGAGCTCTACAATCCTGGGTTTTCGGATTTTGATTTCAGAACTCGTGGCTAGTAGGTCTCGTTTCACCTAGTTAGCCGCGAAATGTGGTTTCTTTACCTAAACGGTTTTATGAATATCCGTTGACTCCGAGTTCTGAATTCGGTGATTTTTAGCTTGATTTCACACTACTTTTCGAGCTCTACAATCCTGGTCTTTCGGATATTGATTTGAAAACTCGTGGCTAGTAGGTCTCGTTCCACCTAGTTAGCCGCAAAATGTGGTTTCTTTACGTAAACGGTTTTATGAATATCCGTTGACTCCGAGTTCTGAATTCGGTGATTTTTAGCATGATTTCACACTACTTTTCGAGCTCTACAATCCTGGGTTTTCGAATTTCGATTTCAGAACTCGTGGCTAGTAGGCCTCGTTTCACCTAGTTAGCCGCGAAATGTGGTTTCTTTACGTAAACGGTTTTATGAATATCCGTTGACTCCGAGTTCTGAATTCGGTGATTTTTAGCATGATTTCACACTACTTTTCGAGCTCTACAATCCTGGGTTTTCGGATTTCGATTTCAGAACTCGTGGCTAGTAGGCCTCGTTTCACCTAGTTAGCCGCGAAATGTGGTTTCTTTGCGTAAACGGTTTTATGAATATCCGTTGACTCCGAGTTCTGAATTCGGTGATTTTTAGCATGATTTCACACTACTTTTCGAGCTCTACAATCCTGGGTTTTCGGATTTCGATTTCAGAACTCGTGGCTAGTAGGCCTCGTTTCACCTAGTTAGCCGCGAAATGTGGTTTCTTTACGTAAACGGTTTTATGAATATCCGTTGACTCCGAGTTCTGAATTCGGTGATTTTTAGCATGATTTCACACCACTTTTCGAGCTCTACAATCCTGGGTTTTCGGATTTCGATTTCAGAACTCGTGGCTAGTAGGCCTCGTTTCACCTAGTTAGCCGCGAAATGTGGTTTCTTTACGTAAACGGTTTTATGAATATCCGTTGACTCCGAGTTCTGAATTCGGTGATTTTTAGCTTGATTTCACACTACTTTTCGAGCTCTACAATCCTAGCGTTTCGGATTTTGATTTCAGAACTCGTGGCTTGTAGGTCTCGTTCCACCTAGTTAGCCGCGAAATGTGGTTTCTTTACGTAAACGGTTTTATGAATATCCGTTGACTCCGAGTTTTGAATTCGGTGATTTTTAGCTTGATTTCACACTACTTTTCGAGCTCTACAATCCTGGATTTTCGGATTTCGATTTCAGAACTCATGGCTAGTAGGTCTCGTTTCACCTAGTTAGCCGCGAAATGTGGTTTCTTTACGTAAACGGTTTTATGAATATCCGTTGACTCCGAGTTCTGAATTCGGTGATTTTTAGCCTGATTTCACACTACTTTTCGAGCTCTACAATCCTGGATTTTCGGATTTCGATTTCAGAACTCGTGGCTAGTAGGTCTCATTTCACCTAGTTAGCCGCGAAATGTGGTTTCTTTACGTAAACAATTTTATGAATATCCGTTGATTCCGAGTTCTGAATTCGGTGATTTTTAGCTTGATTTCACACTACTTTTCGAGCTCTACAATCCTGGGTTTTTGGATTTTGATTTCAGAACTCGTGGCTTGTAGGTCTCGTTTCACCTAGTTAGCCGCGAAATGTGGTTTCTTTACGTAAACGGTTTTATGAATATCCGTTGACTCCGAGTTCTGAATTCGGTGATTTTTAGCATGATTTCACACTACTTTTCGAGCTCTACAATCCTGGGTTTTCGAATTTCGATTTCAGAACTCGTGGCTAGTAGGCCTCGTTTCACCTAGTTAGCCGCGAAATGTGGTTTCTTTACGTAAACGGTTTTATGAATATCCGTTGACTCCGAGTTCTGAATTCGGTGATTTTTAGCTTGATTTCACACTACTTTTCGAGCTCTACAATCCTAGCGTTTCGGATTTTGATTTCAGAACTCGTGGCTTTTAGGTCTCGTTCCACCTAGTTAGCCGCGAAATGTGGTTTCTTTACGTAAACGGTTTTATGAATATCCGTTGACTCCGAGTTGTGAATTCGGTGATTTTTAGCTTGATTTCACACTACTTTTCGAGCTCTACAATCCTGGATTTTCGGATTTCGATTTCAGAACTCATGGCTAGTAGGTCTCGTTTCACCTAGTTAGCCGCGAAATGTGGTTTCTTTACGTAAACGGTTTTATGAATATCCGTTGACTCCGAGTTCTGAATTCGGTGATTTTTAGCCTGATTTCACACTACTTTTCGAGCTCTACAATCCTGGATTTTCGGATTTCGATTTCAGAACTCGTGGCTAGTAGGTCTTGTTTCACCTAGTTAGCCGCGAAATGTGGTTTCTTTACGTAAACGGTTTTATGAATATCCGTTGACTCCGAGTTCTGAATTCGGTGATTTTTAGCTTGATTTCACACTACTTTTCGAGCTCTACAATCCTAGCGTTTCGGATTTTGATTTCAGAACTCGTGGCTTGTAGGTCTCGTTCCACCTAGTTAGCCGCAAAATGTGGTTTCTTTACGTAAACGGTTTTATGAATATCCGTTGACTCCGAGTTCTGAATTCGGTGATTTTTAGCTTGATTTCACACTACTTTTCGAGCTCTACGATCCTGGAGTTTCGGATTTTGATTTCAGAACTCGTGGCTAGTTGGTCTCGTTTCACCTAGTTAGCCGCGAAATGTGGTTTCTTTACGTAAACGGTTTTATCAATATCCGTTGACTCCGAGTTCTGAATTCGGTGATTTTTAGCTTGATTTCACACTACTTTTCGAGCTCTACAATCCTGGGTTTTCGGATTTTGATTTCAGAACTCGTGGCTAGTAGGTCTCGTTTCACCTAGTTAGCCGCGAAATGTGGTTTCTTTACCTAAACGGTTTTATGAATATCCGTTGACTCCGAGTTCTGAATTCGGTGATTTTTAGCTTGATTTCACACTACTTTTCGAGCTCTACAATCCTGGTCTTTCGGATATTGATTTGAAAACTCGTGGCTAGTAGGTCTCGTTCCACCTAGTTAGCCGCAAAATGTGGTTTCTTTACGTAAACGGTTTTATGAATATCCGCTGACTCCGAGTTCTGAATTCGGTGATTTTTAGCTTGATTTCACACTACTTTTCGAGCTCTACAATCCTGGGTTTTCGGATTTCGATTTCAGAACTCGTGGCTAGTAGGTCTCGTTTCACCTAGTTAGCCGCGAAATGTGGTTTCTTTACGTAAACGGTTTTATGAATATCCGTTGACTCCGAGTTCTGAATTCGGTGATTTTTAGCATGATTTCACACTACTTTTCGAGCTCTACAATCCTGGGTTTTCGGATTTCGATTTCAGAACTCGTGGCTTGTAGGTCTCGTTCCACCTAGTTAGCCGCGGAATGTGGTTTCTTTACGTAAACGGTTTTATGAATATCCGTTGACTCCGAGTTTTGAATTCGGTGATTTTTAGCTTGATTTCACACTACTTTTCGAGCTCTACAATCCTGGATTTTTGGATTTCGATTTCAGAACTCATGGCTAGTAGGTCTCGTTTCACCTAGTTAGCCGCGAAATGTGGTTTCTTTACGTAAACGGTTTTATGAATATCCGTTGACTCCGAGTTCTGAATTCGGTGATTTTTACCTTAATTTCATACTAGTTTTAAGCTCTACGATTATGGAGTTTCGGATTTTGATTTCAGAACTCGTGGCTAGTTGGTCTCGTTTGACCTAGTTAGCCGCGAAATGTGGTTTCTTTACGTAAACGGTTTTATGAATATCGGTTGACTCCGAGTTCTGAATTCGGTGATTTTTAGCTTGATTTCACACTAATTTTCGAGCTCTACGAGGCTGGTGTTTCGGATTTTGATTTCAGAACTCGTGGCTAGTTGGTCTCGTTTCACCTAGTTAGCCGCGAAATGTGGTTTCTTTACGTAAATGGTTTTATGAATATCCGTTGACTCCGAGTTCTAAATTCGATGATTTTTAGCTTGATTTCACACTACTTTTCGAGCTCTACAATCCTGGGTTTTCGGATTTCGATTTCAGAACTCGTGGCTAGTAGGTCTCATTTCACCTAGTTAGCCGCGAAATGTGGTTTCTTTACGTAAACAGTTTTATGAATATCCGTTGATTCCGAGTTCTGAATTCGGTGATTTTTAGCTTGATTTCACACTACTTTTCGAGCTCTACAATCCTGGGTTTTTGGATTTTGATTTCAGAACTCGTGGCTTGTTGGTCTCGTTTCACCTAGTTAGCCGCGAAATGTGGTTTCTTTACGTAAACGGTTTTATGAATATCCGTTGACTCCGAGTTCTGAATTCGGTGATTTTTAGCATGATTTCACACTACTTTTCGAGCTCTACAATCCTGGGTTTTCGGATTTCGATTTCAGAACTCGTGGCTAGTAGGCCTCGTTTCACCTAGTTAGCCGCGAAATGTGGTTTCTTTACGTAAACGGTTTTATGAATATCCGTTGACTCCGAGTTCTGAATTCGGTGATTTTTAGCTTGATTTCACACTACTTTTCGAGCTCTACAATCCTAGCGTTTCGGATTTTGATTTCAGAACTCGTGGCTTGTAGGTCTCGTTCCACCTAGTTAGCCGCGAAATGTGGTTTCTTTACGTAAACGGTTTTATGAATATCCGTTGACTCCGAGTTTTGAATTCGGTGATTTTTAGCTTGATTTCACACTACTTTTCGAGCTCTACAATCCTGGATTTTCGGATTTCGATTTCAGAACTCGTGGCTAGTAGGTCTCGTTTCACCTAGTTAGCCGCGAAATGTGGTTTCTTTACGTAAACGGTTTTATGAATATCCGTTGACTCCGAGTTCTGAATTCGGTGATTTTTAGCCTGATTTCACACTACTTTTCGAGCTCTACAATCCTGGATTTTCGGATTTCGATTTCAGAACTCGTGGCTAGTAGGTCTCGTTTCACCTAGTTAGCCGCGAAATGTGGTTTCTTTACGTAAACGGTTTTATGAATATCCGTTGACTCCGAGTTCTGAAGTCGGTGATTTTTAGCTTGATTTCACACTACTTTTCGAGCTCTACGATCCTGGCTGTTCGGATTTTGATTTCAGAACTCATGGCTAGTTGGTCTCGTTTCACCTAGTTAGCCGCGAAACGTGATTTCTTTACGTAAACGGTTTTATCAATATCCGTTGACTCCGAGTTCTGAACTCGGTGATTTTTATCTTGATTTTACACTACTTTTCGAGCTCTACAATCCTGGGTTTTCAGATTTCGATTTCAGAACTCGTCGCTAGAGGGTCTCGTTTCACCTAGTTTGCCGCGAAATGTGGTTTCTTTACCTAAACGGTTTTATGAATATCCGTTGACTCCGAGTTCTGAATTCGGTGATTTTTAGCTTGATTTCACACTACTTTTCGAGCTCTACGATCCTGGATTTTCGGATTTTGATTTCAGAACTCGTGGCTAGTTGGTCTCGTTTCACCTAGTTAGCCGCGAAATGTGGTTTCTTTACGTAAACGGTTTTATGAATATCCGTTGACTCCGAGTTCTGAATTCGGTGATTTTTAGCTTGATTTCACACTACTTTTTGAGTTCTACAATCCTCGCTTTCGGATTTCGATTTCAGAACTCGTGGCTAGTAGGTCTCGTTTCACCTAGTTAGCCGCGAAATGTGGTTTCTTTACGTAAACGGTTTTATGAATATCCGTTGACCCCGAGTTCTGAATTCGGTGATTTTTAGCCTGATTTCACACTACTTTTCGAGCTCTACAATCCTGGATTTTCGGATTTCGATTTCAGAACTCGTGGCTAGTAGGTCTCGTTTCACCTAGTTAGCCGTGAAATGTGGTTTCTTTACGTAAACGGTTTTATGAATATCCGTTGACTCCGAGTTCTGAATTCGGTGATTTTGAGCTTGATTTCACACTACTTTTCGAGCTCTACGTTCCTGGCGTTCTGGATTTTGATTTCAGAACTCGTGGCTAGTTGGTCTCGTTTCACCTAGTTAGCCGCGAAATGTGGTTTCTTTACGTAAACGGTTTTATGAATATCCGTTGACTCCGAGTTCTGAATTCGGTGATTTTTAGCTTGATTTCACACTACTTTTCGAGCTCTACAATCCTGGGTTTTCGGATTTCGATTTCAGAAC
Source organism: Euonymus europaeus (assembly GCA_963580455.1). NCBI lineage: Eukaryota > Viridiplantae > Streptophyta > Magnoliopsida > Celastrales > Celastraceae > Euonymus > Euonymus europaeus. The sequence continues at coordinate 1,572,391 of OY756972.1, forward strand.
TCGTGGATAGTAGGTCTCGTTTCACCTAGTTAGCCGCGAAATGTGGTTTCTTTACGTAAACGGTTTTATGAATATCCGTTGACTCCGAGTTCTGAATTCGGTGATTTTTAGCTTGATTTCACACTACTTTTCGAGCTCTACAATCCTGGGTTTTCGGATTTCGATTTCAGAACTTGTGGCTAGTAGGTCTCGTTTCACCTAGTTAGCCGCGAAATGTGGTTTCTTTACGTAAACGGTTTTATGAATATCCGTTGACTCCGAGTTCTGAATTCGGTGATTTTTAGCTTGATTTCACACTACTTTTCGAGCTCTACAATCCTAGCGTTTCGGATTTTGATTTCAGAACTCGTGGCTTGTATGTCTCGTTCCACCTAGTTAGCCGCGAAATGTGGTTTCTTTACGTAAACGGTTTTATGAATATCCGTTGACTCCGAGTTTTGAATTCGGTGATTTTTAGCTTGATTTCACACTACTTTTCGAGCTCTACGATCCTGGCTGTTCGGATTTTGATTTCAGAACTCATGGCTAGTTGGTCTCGTTTCACCTAGTTAGCCGCGAAACGTGATTTCTTTACGTAAACGGTTTTATCAATATCCGTTGACTCCGAGTTCTGAACTCGGTGATTTTTATCTTGATTTTACACTACTTTTCGAGCTCTACAATCCTGGGTTTTCAGATTTCGATTTCAGAACTCGTCGCTAGAGGGTCTCGTTTCACCTAGTTTGCCGCGAAATGTGGTTTCTTTACCTAAACGGTTTTATGAATATCCGTTGACTCCGAGTTCTGAATTCGGTGATTTTTAGCTTGATTTCACACTACTTTTCGAGCTCTACAATCCTGGTCTTTCGGATATTGATTTCAGAACTCGTGGCTAGTAGGTCTCGTTTCACCTAGTTAGCCGCGAAATGTGGTTTCTTTACGTAAACGGTTTTATGAATATCCGTTGACTCCGAGTTTTGAATTCGGTGATTTTTAGCTTGATTTCACACTACTTTTCGAGCTCTACGATCCTGGATTTTCGGATTTTGATTTCAGAACTCGTGGCTAGTTGGTCTCGTTTCACCTAGTTAGCCGCGAAATGTGGTTTCTTTACGTAAACGGTTTTATGAATATCCGTTGACTCCGAGTTCTGAATTCGGTGATTTTTAGCTTGATTTCACACTACTTTTTGAGTTCTACAATCCTCGCTTTCGGATTTCGATTTCAGAACTCGTGGCTAGTAGGTCTCGTTTCACCTAGTTAGCCGCGAAATGTGGTTTCTTTACGTAAACGGTTTTATGAATATCCGTTGACCCCGAGTTCTGAATTCGGTGATTTTTAGCCTGATTTCACACTTCTTTTCGAGCTCTACAATCCTGGATTTTCGGATTTCGATTTCAGAACTCGTGGCTAGTAGGTCTCGTTTCACCTAGTTAGCCGTGAAATGTGGTTTCTTTACGTAAACGGTTTTATGAATATCCGTTGACTCCGAGTTCTGAATTCGGTGATTTTGAGCTTGATTTCACACTACTTTTCGAGCTCTACGTTCCTGGCGTTCTGGATTTTGATTTCAGAACTCGTGGCTAGTTGGTCTCGTTTCACCTAGTTAGCCGCGAAATGTGGTTTCTTTACGTAAACGGTTTTATGAATATCCGTTGACTCCGAGTTCTGAATTCGGTGATTTTTAGCTTGATTTCACACTACTTTTCGAGCTCTACAATCCTGGGTTTTCGGATTTCGATTTCAGAACTCGTGGATAGTAGGTCTCGTTTCACCTAGTTAGCCGCGAAATGTGGTTTCTTTACGTAAACGGTTTTATGAATATCCGTTGACTCCGAGTTCTGAATTCGGTGATTTTTAGCTTGATTTCACACTACTTTTCGAGCTCTACAATCCTGGGTTTTCGGATTTCGATTTCAGAACTTGTGGCTAGTAGGTCTCGTTTCACCTAGTTAGCCGTGAAATGTGGTTTCTTTACGTAAACGGTTTTATGAATATCCGTTGACTCCGAGTTCTGAATTCGGTGATTTTTAGCTTGATTTCACACTACTTTTCGAGCTCTACAATCCTAGCGTTTCCGATTTTGATTTCAGAACTCGTGGCTTGTATGTCTCGTTCCACCTAGTTAGCCGCGAAATGTGGTTTCTTTACGTAAACGGTTTTATGAATATCCGTTGACTCCGAGTTTTGAATTCGGTGATTTTTAGCTTGATTTCACACTACTTTTTGAGCTCTACAATCCTGGATTTTCGGATTTCGATTTCAGAACTCATGGCTAGTAGGTCTCGTTTCACCTAGTTAGCCGCGAAATTGGTTTCTTTACGTAAACGGTTTTATGAATATCCGTTGACTCCGAGTTCTGAATTCGGTGATTTTTAGCCTGATTTCACACTACTTTTCGAGCTCTACAATCCTGGATTTTCGGATTTCGATTTCAGAACTCGTGGCTAGTAGGTCTCGTTTCACCTAGTTAGCCGCGAAATGTGGTTTCTTTACGTAAACGGTTTTATGAATATCCGTTGACTCCGAGTTCTGAATTCGGTGATTTTTAGCTTGATTTCACACTACTTTTCGAGCTCTACAATCCTGGGTTTTCGGATTTCGATTTCAGAACTCGTGGATAGTAGGTCTCGTTTCACCTAGTTAGCCGCGAAATGTGGTTTCTTTACGTAAACGGTTTTATGAATATCCGTTGACTCCGAGTTCTGAATTCGGTGATTTTTAGCTTGATTTCACACTACTTTTCGAGCTCTACAATCCTGGGTTTTCGGATTTCGATTTCAGAACTCGTGGCTAGTAGGTCTCGTTTCACCTAGTTAGCCGCGAAATGTGGTTTCTTTACGTAAACGGTTTTATGAATATCCGTTGACTCCGAGTTCTGAATTCGGTGATTTTTAGCTTGATTTCATACTACTTTTCGAGCTCTACAATCCTGGGTTTTCGGATTTCGATTTCAGAACTCGTGGATAGTAGGTCTCGTTTCACCTAGTTAGCCGCGAAATGTGGTTTCTTTACGTAAACGGTTTTATGAATATCCGTTGACTCCGAGTTCTGAATTCGTTGATTTTTAGCTTGATTTCACACTACTTTTCGAGCTCTACAATCCTGGGTTTTCAAATTTCGATTTCAGAACTCGTGGCTAGTAGGTCTCATTTCACCTAGTTAGCCGCGAAATGTGGTTTCTTTACGTAAACGGTTTTATGAATATCCGTTGACTCCGAGTTCTGAATTCGGTGATTTTTAGCTTTATTTCACACTACTTTTCCTGCTCTACGATCCTGGTGTTTCAGATTTTGATTTCAGAACTCGTGGCTAGTTGGTCTCGTTTCACCTAGTTAGCCGCGAAATGTGGTTTCTTTACGTAAACGGTTTTATGAATATCCGTTGACTCCGAGTTCTGAATTCGGTAATTTTTACCTTGATTTCACACTACTTTTTAAGCTCTACGATTATGGAGTTTCGGATTTTGATTTCAGAACTCGTGGCTAGTTGGTCTCGTTTGACCTAGTTAGCCGCGAAATGTGGTTTCTTTACGTAAACGGTTTTATGAATATCGGTTGACTCCGAGTTCTGAATTCGGTGATTTTTAGCTTGATTTCACACTAATTTTCGAGCTCTACGAGCCTGGTGTTTCGGATTTTGATTTCAGAACTCGTGGCTAGTTGGTCTCGTTTCACCTAGTTAGCCGCGAAATGTGGTTTCTTTACGTAAACGGTTTTATGAATATCCGTTGACTCCGAGTTCTAAATTCGATGATTTTTAGCTTGATTTCACACTACTTTTCGAGCTCTACAATCTTGGCGTTTCGGATTTTGATTTCTGAACTTGTGTCTAGTTCGTCTCGTTTCACCTAGTTAGCCGCGAAATGTGGTTTCTTTACGTAAACGGTTTTATGAATATCCGTTGACTCCGAGTTCTGAATTCGGTGATTTTTAGCTTGATTTCACACTACTTTTCGAGCTCTACAATCCTAGAATTTCGGATTTTGATTTCAGAACTCGTGGCTTGTAGGTCTCGTTCCACCTAGTTAGCCGCGAAATGTGGTTTCTTTACGTAAACGGTTTTATAAATATCCGTTGATTCCGAGTTCTGAATTCGGTGATTTTTAGCTTGATTTCACACTACTTTTCGAGCTCTACAATCCTGGGTTTTTGGATTTTGATTTCAGAACTCGTGGCTTGTAGGTCTCGTTTCACCTAGTTAGCCGCGAAATGTGGTTTCTTTACGTAAACGGTTTTATGAATATCCGTTGACTCCGAGTTCTGAATTCGGTGATTTTTAGCTTGATTTCACACTACTTTTCGAGCTCTACAATCCTAGCGTTTCGGATTTGGATTTCAGAACTCGTGGCTAGTAGGTCTCGTTTCACCTAGTTAGCCGCGAAATGTGGTTTCTTTACGTAAACGGTTTTATGAATATCCGTTGATTCCGAGTTCTGAATTCGGTGATTTTTAGCTTGATTTCACACTACTTTTTGAGCTCTACAATCCTGGGTTTTCGGATTTCGATTTCAGAACTCGTGGATAGTAGGTCTCGTTTGACCTAGTTAGCCGCGAAATGTGGTTTCTTTACGTAAACGGTTTTATGAATATCCGTTGACTCCGAGTTCTGAATTCGGTGATTTTTAGCTTGATTTCACACTACTTTTCGAGCTCTACAATCCTGGGTTTTCGGATTTCGATTTCAGAACTCGTGGCTAGTAGGTCTCGTTTCACCTAGTTAGCCGCGAAATGTGGTTTCTTTACGTAAACGGTTTTATGAATATCCGTTGACTCCGAGTTCTGAATTCGGTGATTTTTTGCTTTATTTCACACCACTTTTCGAGCTCTACGATCCTGGAGTTTCGGATTTTGATTTCAGAACTCGTGGCTAGTTGGTCTCGTTTCACCTAGTTAGCCGCGAAATGTGGTTTCTTTACGTAAACGGTTTTATGAATATCCGTTGACTACGAGTTCTGAATTCGGTAATTTTTAGCTTCATTTCACACTACTTTTCAAGCTCTACGATTATGGAGTTTCGGATTTTGATTTCAGAACTCGTGGCTAGTTGGTCTCGTTTCACCTAGTTAGCCGCGAAATGTGGTTTCTTTACGTAAACGGTTTTATGAATATCCGTTGACTCCGAGTTCTGAATTCGGTGATTTTTAGCTTGATTTCACACTACTTTTCGAGCTCTACAATCCTAGCGTTTCGGATTTTGATTTCAGAACTCGTGGCTTGTAGGTCTCGTTCCACCTAGTTAGCCACGAAATGTGGTTTCTTTACGTAAACGGTTTTATGAATATCCGTTGACTCCGAGTTCTGAATTCGGTGATTTTTAGCTTGATTTCACACTACTTTTCGAGCTCTACAATCCTGCGTTTTCGGATTTCGATTTCAGAACTCGTGGCTAGTAGGTCTCGTTTCAGCTTGTTAGCCGCGAAATGTGGTTTCTTTACGTAAACGGTTTTATGAATATCCGTTGATTCCGAGTTCTGAATTCGGTGATTTTTAGCTTGATTTGACACTACTTTTTGAGCTCTACAATCCTGGTTTTTTGGATTTTGATTTCAGAACTCGTGGCTTGTAGGTCTCGTTTCACCTAGTTAGCCGCGAAATGTGGTTTCTTTACGTAAACGGTTTTATGAATATCCGTTGACTCCGAGTTCTGAATTCGGTGATTTTTAGCTTGATTTCACACTACTTTTCGAGCTCTACAATCCTAGAATTTCGGATTTTGATTTCAGAACTCGTGGCTTGTAGGTCTCGTTTGACCTAGTTAGCCGCGAAATGTGGTTTCTTTACGTAAACGGTTTTATGAATATCCGTTGATTCCGAGTTCTGAATTCGGTGATTTTTAGCTTGATTTGACACTACTTTTTGAGCTCTACAATCCTGGTTTTTTGGATTTTGATTTCAGAACTCGTGGCTTGTAGGTCTCGTTTCACCTAGTTAGCCGCGAAATGTGGTTTCTTTACGTAAACGGTTTTATGAATATCCGTTGACTCCGAGTTCTGAATTCGGTGATTTTTAGCTTGATTTCACACTACTTTTCGAGCTCTACAATCCTGGGTTTTTGGATTTTTATTTCAGAACTCGTGGCTTGTAGGTCTCGTTTGACCTAGTTAGCCGCGAAATGTGGTTTCTTTACGTAAACGGTTTTATGAATATCCGTTGACTCCGAGTTCTGAATTCGGTGATTTTTAGCTTGATTTCACACTACTTTTCGAGCTCTACAATCCTGGGTTTTCGGATTTCGATTTCAGAACTCGTGGCTAGTAGGTCTCGTTTCACCTAGTTAGCCGCGAAATGTGGTTTCTTTACGTAAACGGTTTTATGAATATCCGTTGACTCCGAGTTCTGAATTCGGTGATTTTTTGCTTTATTTCACACCACTTTTCGAGCTCTACGATCCCGGAGTTTCGGATTTTGATTTCAGAACTCGTGGCTAGTTGGTCTCGTTTCACCTAGTTAGCCGCGAAATGTGGTTTCTTTACGTAAACGGTTTTATGAATATCCGTTGACTACGAGTTCTGAATTCGGTAATTTTTAGCTTCATTTCACACTACTTTTCAAGCTCTACGATTATGGAGTTTCGGATTTTGATTTCAGAACTCGTGGCTAGTTGGTCTCGTTTCACCTAGTTAGCCGCGAAATGTGGTTTCTTTACGTAAACGGTTTTATGAATATCCGTTGACTCCGAGTTCTGAATTCGGTGATTTTTAGCTTGATTTCACACTACTTTTCGAGCTCTACAATCCTAGCGTTTCGGATTTTGATTTCAGAACTCGTGGCTTGTAGGTCTCGTTCCACCTAGTTAGCCACGAAATGTGGTTTCTTTACGTAAACGGTTTTATGAATATCCGTTGACTCCGAGTTCTGAATTCGGTGATTTTTAGCTTGATTTCACACTACTTTTCGAGCTCTACAATCCTGCGTTTTCGGATTTCGATTTCAGAACTCGTGGCTAGTAGGTCTCGTTTCAGCTTGTTAGCCGCGAAATGTGGTTTCTTTACGTAAACGGTTTTATGAATATCCGTTGATTCCGAGTTCTGAATTCGGTGATTTTTAGCTTGATTTGACACTACTTTTTGAGCTCTACAATCCTGGTTTTTTGGATTTTGATTTCAGAACTCGTGGCTTGTAGGTCTCGTTTCACCTAGTTAGCCGCGAAATGTGGTTTCTTTACGTAAACGGTTTTATGAATATCCGTTGACTCCGAGTTCTGAATTCGGTGATTTTTAGCTTGATTTTACACTACTTTTCGAGCTCTACAATCCTGGGTTTTCGGATTTCGATTTCAGAACTCGTGGCTAGTAGGCCTCGTTTCACCTAGTTAGCCGCGAAATGTGGTTTCTTTACGTAAACGGTTTTATGAATATCCGTTGACTCCGAGTTCTGAATTCGGAGATTTTTAGCTTGATTTCACACTACTTTTCGAGCTCTACAATCCTAGATTTTCGGATTTTGATTTCAGAACTCGTGGCTTGTAGGTCTCGTTCCACCTAGTTAGCCGCGAAATGTGGTTTCTTTACGTAAACGGTTTTATGAATATCCGTTGACTCCGAGTTTTGAATTCGGTGATTTTTAGCTTGATTTCACACTACTTTTCGACCTCTACGAGCCTGGTGTTTCGGATTTTGATTTCAGAACTCGTGGCTAGTTGGTCTCGTTTCACCTAGTTAGCCGCGAAATGTGGTTTCTTTACGTAAACGGTTTTATGAATATCCGTTGACTCCGAGTTCTGAATTCGGTGATTTTTAGCTTGATTTCACACTAATTTTCGAGCTCTACAATCCTGGGTTTTCGGATTTCGATTTCAGAACTCGTGGCTAGTAGGTCTCGTTTCACCTAGTTAGCCGCGAAATGTGGTTTCTTTACGTAAACGGTTTTATGAATATCCGTTGACTCCGAGTTCTGAATTCGGTGATTTTTTGCTTTATTTCACACTACTTTTCGAGCTCTACGATCCTGGCATTTCGGATTTTGATTTCAGAACTCGTGGCTAGTTGGTCTCGTTTCACCTAGTTAGCCGCGAAATGTGGTTTCTTTACGTAAACGGTTTTATGAATATCCGTTGACTCCGAGTTCTGAATTCGGTAATTTTTAGCTTGATTTCACACTACTTTTCAAGCTCTACGATTATGGAGTTTCGGATTTTGATTTCAGAACTCGTGGCTAGTTGGTCTCGTTTGACCTAGTTAGCCGCGAAATGTGATTTCTTTACGTAAACGGTTTTATTAATATCGGTTGACTCCGAGTTCTGAATTCGGTGATTTTTAGCTTGATTTCACACTAATTTTCGAGCTCTACGAGCCTGGTGTTTCGGATTTTGATTTCAGAACTCGTGGCTAGTTGGTCTCGTTTCACCTAGTTAGCCGCGAAATGTGGTTTCTTTACCTAAACGGTTTTATGAATATCGGTTGACTCCGAGTTCTGAATTCGGTGATTTTTGGCTTGATTTCACACTAATTTTCGAGCTCTACGAGCCTGGTGTTTCGGATTTTGATTTCAGAACTCGTGGCTAGTTGGTCTCGTTTCACCTAGTTAGCCGCGAAATGTGGTTTCTTTACGTAAACGGTTTTATGAATATCCGTTGACTCCGAGTTCTGAATTCGGTGATTGTTAGCTTGATTTCACACTACTTTTCGAGCTCTACAATCTTGGCGTTTCGGATTTTGATTTCAGAACTTGTGGCTAGTTGGTCTCGTTTCACCTAGTTAGCCGCGAAATGTGGTTTCTTTACGTAAACGGTTTTATGAATATCCGTTGACTCCGAGTTCTGAATTCGGTGATTTTTAGCTTGATTTCACACTACTTTTCGAGCTCTACAATCCTAGCGTTTCGGATTTTGATTTCAGAACTCGTGGCTTGTAGGTCACGTTCCACCTAGTTAGCCGCAAAATGTGGTTTCTTTACGTAAACGGTTTTATGAATATCCGTTGACTCCGTGTTCTGAATTCGGTGATTTTTAGCTTGATTTCACACTACTTTTTGAGCTCTACAATCCTGGGTTTTCGGATTTCGATTTCGGAACTCGTGGCTAGTAGGTCTCGTTTCACCTAGTTAGCCGCGAAATGTGGTTTCTTTACGTAAACGGTTTTATGAATATCCGTTGATTCCGAGTTCTGAATTCGTTGATTTTTAGCTTGATTTCACACTACTTTTCGAGCTCTACAATCCTGGGTTTTGGATTTTGATTTTAGAACTCGTGGCTTGTAGGTCTCGTTTCACCTAGTTAGCCGCGAAATGTAGTTTCTTTACGTAAACGGTTTTATGAATATCCGTTGACTCCGAGTTCTGAATTCGGTGATTTTAGCTTGATTTTACACTACTTTTCGAGCTCTACAATCCTGGGTTTTCGGATTTCGATTTCAGAACTCGTGGCTAATAGGCCTCGTTTCACCTAGTTAGCCTCGAAATGTGGTTTCTTTACGTAAACGGTTTTATGAATATCGGTTGACACCGAGTTCTGAATTCGGTGATTTTTAGCTTGATTTCACACTACTTTTCGAGCTCTACAATCCTCGAGTTTCGGATTTTGATTTCAGAACTCGTGGCTTGTAGGTCTCGTTCCACCTAGTTAGCCGCGAAATGTGGTTTCTTTACGTAAACGGTTTTATGAATATCCGTTGACTCCGAGTTTTGAATTCGGTGATTTTTAGCTTGATTTCACACTACTTTTCGAGCTCTACAATCCTGGATTTTCGGATTTCGATTTCAGAACTCGTGGCTAGTAGGTCTCGTTTCACCTAGTTAGCCGCGAAATGTGGTTTCTTTACGTAAACGGTTTTATGAATATCCGTTGACTCCGAGTTCTGAATTCGGTGATTTTTAGCTTGATTTCACACTACTTTTCGAGCTCTACAATCCTGGATTTTCAGATTTCGATTTCAGAACTCGTGGCTAGTAGGTCTCGTTTCACCTAGTTAGCCGCGAAATGTGGTTTCTTTACGTAAACGGTTTTATTAATATCCGTTGACTCCGAGTTCTGAATTCGGTGATTTTGAGCTTGATTTCACACTACTTTTCGAGCTCTACGTTCCTGGCGTTCTGGATTTTGATTTCAGAACTCGTGGCTAGTTGGTCTCGTTTGACCTAGTTAGCCGCGAAATGTGGTTTCTTTACGTAAACGGTTTTATGAATATCCGTTGACTCCGAGTTCTGAATTCGGTGATTTTTAGCTTGATTTCACACTACTTTTCGAGCTCTACGATCCTGGAATTTTGGATTTTGATTTCAGAACTCGTGGCTAGTTGGTCTCGTTTCACCTAGTTAGCCGCGAAATGTGGTTTCTTTACGTAAACGGTTTTATGAATATCCGTTGACTCCGAGTTCTGAATTCGGTAATTTTTAACTTGATTTCACAATACTTTTCAAGCTCTACGATTATGGAGTTTCGGATTTTGATTTCAGAACTCGTGGCTAGTTGGTCTCGTTTGACCTAGTTAGCCGCGAAATGTGATTTCTTTACGTAAACGGTTTTATGAATATCGGTTGACTCCGAGTTCTGAATTCGGTGATTTTTAGCTTGATTTCACACTAATTTTCGAGCTCTACAAGCCTGGTGTTTCGGATTTTGATTTCAGAACTCGTGGCTAGTTGGTCTCGTTTCACCTAGTTAGCCGCGAAATGTGGTTTCTTTACCTAAACGGTTTTATGAATATCGGTTGACTCCGAGTTCTGAATTCGGTGATTTTTGGCTTGATTTCACACTAATTTTCGAGCTCTACGAGCCTGGTGTTTCGGATTTTGATTTCAGAACTCGTGGCTAGTTGGTCTCGTTTCACCTAGTTAGCCGCGAAATGTGGTTTCTTTACGTAAACGGTTTTATGAATATCCGTTGACTCCGAGTTCTGAATTCGGTGATTGTTAGCTTGATTTCACACTACTTTTCGAGCTCTACAATCTTGGCGTTTCGGATTTTGATTTCAGAACTTGTGGCTAGTTGGTCTCGTTTCACCTAGTTAGCCGCGAAATATGGTTTCTTTACGTAAACGGTTTTATGAATATCCGTTGACTCCGTGTTCTGAATTCGGTGATTTTTAGCTTGATTTCACACTACTTTTCGAGCTCTACAATCCTAGCGTTTCGGATTTTGATTTCAGAACTCGTGGCTTGTAGGTCACGTTCCACCTAGTTAGCCGCAAAATGTGGTTTCTTTACGTAAACGGTTTTATGAATATCCGTTGACTCCGTGTTCTGAATTCGGTGATTTTTAGCTTGATTTCACACTACTTTTCGAGCTCTACAATCCTGGGTTTTCGGATTTCGATTTCGGAACTCGTGGCTAGTAGGTCTCGTTTCACCTAGTTAGCCGCGAAATGTGGTTTCTTTACGTAAACGGTTTTATGAATATCCGTTGATTCCGAGTTCTGAATTCGTTGATTTTTAGCTTGATTTCACACTACTTTTCGAGCTCTACAATCCTGGGTTTTGGATTTTGATTTTAGAACTCGTGGCTTGTAGGTCTCGTTTCACCTAGTTAGCCGCGAAATGTAGTTTCTTTACGTAAACGGTTTTATGAATATCCGTTGACTCCGAGTTCTGAATTCGGTGATTTTAGCTTGATTTTACACTACTTTTCGAGCTCTACAATCCTGGGTTTTCGGATTTCGATTTCAGAACTCGTGGCTAGTAGGCCTCGTTTCAACTAGTTAGCCTCGAAATGTGGTTTCTTTACGTAAACAGTTTTATGAATATCGGTTGACTCCGAGTTCTGAATTCGGTGATTTTTAGCTTGATTTCACACTACTTTTCGAGCTCTACAATCCTAGAGTTTCGGATTTTGATTTCAGAACTCGTGGCTTGTAGGTCTCGTTCCACCTAGTTAGCCGCGAAATGTGGTTTCTTTACGTAAACGGTTTTATGAATATCCGTTGACTCCGAGTTTTGAATTCGGTGATTTTTAGCTTGATTTCACACTACTTTTCGAGCTCTACAATCCTGGATTTTCGGATTTCGATTTCAGAACTCGTGGCTAGTAGGTCTCGTTTCACCTAGTTAGCCGCGAAATGTGGTTTCTTTACGTAAACGGTTTTATGAATATCCGTTGACTCCGAGTTCTGAATTCGGTGATTTTTAGCTTGATTTCACACTACTTTTCGAGCTCTACAATCCTGGATTTTCAGATTTCGATTTCAGAACTCGTGGCTAGTAGGTCTCGTTTCACCTAGTTAGCCGCGAAATGTGGTTTCTTTACGTAAACGGTTTTATTAATATCCGTTGACTCCGAGTTCTGAATTCGGTGATTTTGAGCTTGATTTCACACTACTCTTCGAGCTCTACATTCCTGGCGTTCTGGATTTTGATTTCAGAACTCGTGGCTAGTTGGTCTCGTTTGACCTAGTTAGCCGCGAAATGTGGTTTCTTTACGTAAACGGTTTTATGAATATCCGTTGACTCCGAGTTCTGAATTCGGTGATTTTTAGCTTGATTTCACACTACTTTTCGAGCTCTACAATCCTGGGTTTTCGGATTTCGATTTCAGAACTCGTGGCTAGTAGGTCTCGTTTCACCTAGTTAGCCGCGAAATGTGGTTTCTTTACGTAAACGGTTTTATGAATATCCGTTGACTCCGAGTTCTGAATTCGGTGATTTTTAGCTTGATTTCACACTAATTTTCGAGCTCTACGAGCCTGATGTTTCGGATTTTGATTTCAGAACTCGTGGCTAGTTGGTCTCGTTTCACCTAGTTAGCCGCGAAATGTGGTTTCTTTACGTAAACGGTTTTATGAATATCGGTTGACTCCGAGTTCTGAATTCGGTGATTTTTAGCTTGATTTCACACTAATTTTCGAGCTCTACGAGCCTGGTGTTTCGGATTTTGATTTCAGAACTCGTGGCTAGTTGGTCTCGTTTCACCTAGTTAGCCGCGAAATGTGGTTTCTTTACGTAAACGGTTTTATGAATATCCGTTGACTCCGAGTTCTGTATTCGGTGATTTTTAGCTTGATTACACACTACTTTTCGAGCTCTACAATCCTGGGTTTTCGGATTTCGATTTCAGAACTCGTGGCTAGTAGGTCTCGTTTCACCTATTTAGCCGCGAAATGTGGTTTCTTTACGTAAACGGTTTTATGAATATCCGTTGACTCCGAGTTCTGAATTCGGTGATTTTTGGCTTGATTTCTCACTACTTTTCGAGCTCTACGATCCTAGCATTTCTGATTTTGATTTAAGAACTCGTGGCTAGTTGGTCTCGTTTAACCTAGTTAGCCGCAAAATGTGGTTTCTTTACGTAAACGGTTTTATGAATATCCGTTGACTCCGAGTTCTGAATTCGGTGATTTTTAGCTTGATTACACACTACTTTTCGAGCTCTACAATCCTGGGTTTTCGGATTTCGATTTCAGAACTCGTGGCTAGTAGGTCTCGTTTCACCTAGTTAGCCGCGAAATGTGATTTCTTTACGTAAACGGTTTTATGAATATCCGTTGACTCCGAGTTCTGAATTCGGTGATTTTTAGCTTGATTTCACACTACTTTTCGAGCTCTACAATCCTGGGTTTTTGGATTTTGATTTCAGAACTCGTGGCTAGTAGGTCTCGTTTCACCTAGTTAGCCGCGAAATGTGGTTTCTTTACGTAAACGGTTTTACGAATATCCGTTGACTCCGAGTTCTGAATTCGGTGATTTTTAGCTTGATTTCACACTACTTTTCGAGCTCTACAATCCTGGGTTTTCGGATTTCGATTTCAGAACTCGTGGCTAGTAGGCCTCGTTTCAACTAGTTAGCCTCGAAATGTGGTTTCTTTACGTAAACGGTTTTATGAATATCGGTTGACTCCGAGTTCTGAATTCGGTGATTTTTAGCTTGATTTCACACTACTTTTCGAGCTCTACAATCCTAGAGTTTCGGATTTTGATTTCAGAACTCGTGGCTTGTAGGTCTCGTTCCACCTAGTTAGCCGCGAAATGTGGTTTCTTTACGTAAACGGTTTTATGAATATCCGTTGACTCCGAGTTTTGAATTCGGTGATTTTTAGCTTGATTTCACACTACTTTTCGAGCTCTACAATCCTGGATTTTCGGATTTCGATTTCAGAACTCGTGGCTAGTAGGTCTCGTTTCACCTAGTTAGCCGCGAAATGTGGTTTCTTTACGTAAACGGTTTTATGAATATCCGTTGACTCCGAGTTCTGAATTCGGTGATTTTTAGCTTGATTTCACACTACTTTTCGAGCTCTACAATCCTGGATTTTCAGATTTCGATTTCAGAACTCGTGGCTAGTAGGTCTCGTTTCACCTAGTTAGCCGCGAAATGTGGTTTCTTTACGTAAACGGTTTTATTAATATCCGTTGACTCCGAGTTCTGAATTCGGTGATTTTGAGCTTGATTTCACACTACTCTTCGAGCTCTACGTTCCTGGCGTTCTGGATTTTGATTTCAGAACTCGTGGCTAGTTGGTCTCGTTTGACCTAGTTAGCCGCGAAATGTGGTTTCTTTACGTAAACGGTTTTATGAATATCCGTTGACTCCGAGTTCTGAATTCGGTGATTTTTAGCTTGATTTCACACTACTTTTCGAGCTCTACAATCCTGGGTTTTCGGATTTCGATTTCAGAACTCGTGGCTAGTAGGTCTCATTTCACCTAGTTAGCCGCGAAATGTGGTTTCTTTACGTAAACGGTTTTATGAATATCCGTTGACTCCGAGTTCTGAATTCGGTGATTTTTAGCTTGATTTCACACTAATTTTCGAGCTCTACAATCCTGGGTTTTCGGATTTCGATTTCAGAACTCGTGGCTAGTAGGTCTCGTTTCACCTAGTTAGCCGCGAAATGTGGTTTCTTTACGTAAACGGTTTTATGAATATCCGTTGACTCCGAGTTCTGAATTCGGTGATTTTTTGCTTTATTTCACACTACTTTTCGAGCTCTACGATCCTGGCATTTCGGATTTTGATTTCAGAACTCGTGGCTAGTTGGTCTCGTTTCACCTAGTTAGCCGCGAAATGTGGTTTCTTTACGTAAACGGTTTTATGAATATCAGGTGACTCCGAGTTCTGAATTCGGTAATTTTTAGCTTGATTTCACACTACTTTTCAAGCTCTACGATTATGGAGTTTCGGATTTTGATTTCAGAACTCGTGGCTAGTTGGTCTCGTTTGACCCAGTTAGCCGCGAAATGTGGTTTCTTTACGTAAACGGTTTTATGAATATCGGTTGACTCCGAGTTCTGAATTCGGTGATTTTTAGCTTGATTTCACACTAATTTTCGAGCTCTACGAGCCTGGTGTTTCGGATTTTGATTTCAGAACTCGTGGCTAGTTGGTCTCGTTTCACCTAGTTAGCCGCGAAATGTGGTTTCTTTACGTAAACGGTTTTATGAATATCGGTTGACTCCGAGTTCTGAATTCGGTGATTTTTAGCTTGATTTCACACTAATTTTCGAGCTCTACGAGCCTGGTGTTTCGGATTTTGATTTCAGAACTCGTGGCTAGTTGGTCTCGTTTCACCTAGTTAGCCGCGAAATGTGGTTTCTTTACGTAAACGGTTTTATGAATATCCGTTGACTCCGAGTTCTGTATTCGGTGATTTTTAGCTTGATTACACACTACTTTTCGAGCTCTACAATCCTGGGTTTTCGGATTTCGATTTCAGAACTCGTGGCTAGTAGGTCTCGTTTCACCTATTTAGCCGCGAAATGTGGTTTCTTTACGTAAACGGTTTTATGAATATCCGTTGACTCCGAGTTCTGAATTCGGTGATTTTTGGCTTGATTTCTCACTACTTTTCGAGCTCTACGATCCTGGCATTTCTGATTTTGATTTAAGAACTCGTGGCTAGTTGGTCTCGTTTAACCTAGTTAGCCGCAAAATGTGGTTTCTTTACGTAAACGGTTTTATGAATATCCGTTGACTCCGCGTTCTGAATTCGGTGATTTTTATCTTGATTACACCCTAATTTTCGAGCTCTACAATCCTAGAATTTCCGTTTTTTATTTCGGAACTCGTGGCTAGTAGGTCTCGTTTCACTTAGTTAGCCGCGAAATGTGGTTTCTTTACGTAAACGGTTTTATGAATATCCGTTGACTCCGAGTTCTGAATTCGGTGATTTTTAGCTTGATTTCACACTACTTTTCGAGCTCTACAATCCTGGGTTTTCGGATTTCGATTTCAGAACTCGTGGCTAGTAGGTCTCGTTTCACCTAGTTAGCCGCGAAATGTGGTTTCTTTACGTAAACGGTTTTATGAATATCCGTTGACTCCGAGTTCTGAATTCGGTGATTTTTAGCTTGATTTCACACTACTTTTCGAGCTCTACAATCCTAGCATTTCGGATTTTGATTTCAGAACTCGTGGCTTGTAGGTCTCGTTCCACCTAGTTAGCCGCAAAATGTGGTTTCTTTACGTAAACGGTTTTATGAATATCCGTTGACTCCGAGTTCTGAATTCGGTGATTTTTAGCTTGATTTCACACTACTTTTCGAGATCTACAATTCTGGGTTTTCGGATTTCAATTTCAGAACTCGTGGCTAGTAGGTCTCGTTTCACCTATTTAGCCGCGAAATGTGGTTTCTTTACGTAAACGGTTTTATGAATATCCGTTGATTCCGAGTTCTGAATTCGGTGATTTTTAGCTTGATTTCACACTACTTTTCGAGCTCTACAATCCTGGGTTTTTGGATTTTGATTTTAGAACTCGTGGCTTGTAGGTCTCGTTTCACCTAGTTAGCCGCGAAATGTGGTTTCTTTACGTAAACGGTTTTATGAATATCCGTTGACTCCGAGTTCTGAATTCGGTGATTTTTAGCTTGATTTTACACTACTTTTCGAGCTCTACAATCCTGGGTTTTCGGATTTCGATTTCAGAACTCGTGGCTAGTAGGCCTCGTTTCACCTAGTTAGCCGCGAAATGTGGTTTCTTTACGTAAACAGTTTTATGAATATCCGTTGACTCCGAGTTCTGAATTCGGTGATTTTTTGCTTTATTTCACACTACTTTTAGAGCTCTATGATCCTGGCTTTTCGGATTTTGATTTCAGAACTCGTGGCTAGTTGGTCTCGTTTCACCTAGTTAGCCGCGAAATGTGGTTTCTTTACGTAAACGGTTTTATGAATATCCGTTGACTCCGAGTTCTGAATTCGGTAATTTTTAGCTTGATTTCACACTACTTTTCAAGCTCTACGATTATGGAATTTCGGATTTTGATTTCAGAACTCGTGGCTAGTTGATCTCGTTTGACCTAGTTAGCCGCGAAATGTGGTTTCTTTACGTAAACGGTTTTATGAATATCGATTGACTCCGAGTTCTGAATTCGGTGATTTTTAGCTTGATTTCACACTAATTTTCGAGCTCTACGAGCCTGGTGTTTCGGATTTTGATTTTAGAACTCGTGGCTAGTTGGTCTCGTTTCACCTAGTTAGCCGCGAAATGTGGTTTCTTTACGTAAACGGTTTTATGGATATCCGTTGACTCCGAGTTCTGAATTCGGTGATTTTTAGCTTGATTACACACTACTTTTCGAGCTCTACAATCCTGGGTTTTCGGATTTCGATTTCAGAACTCGTGGCTAGTAGGTCTCGTTTCACCTAGTTAGCCGCGAAATGTGGTTTCTTTACGTAAACGGTTTTATGAATATCCGTTGACTCCGAGTTCTGAATTCGGTGATTTTTAGCTTGATTTCACACTACTTTTCGAGCTCTACAATCCTGGGTTTTTGGATTTTGATTTCAGAACTCGTGGCTAGTAGGTCTCGTTTCACCTAGTTAGCCGCGAAATGTGGTTTCTTTACGTAAACGGTTTTATGAATATCCGTTGACTCCGAGTTCTGAATTCGGTGATTTTTAGCTTGATTTCACACTACTTTTCGAGCTCTACAATCCTGGGTTTTCGGATTTCGATTTCAGAACTCGTGGCTAGTAGGCCTCGTTTCACCTAGTTAGCCGCGAAATGTGGTTTCTTTACGTAAACGGTTTTATGAATATCCGTTGACTCCGAGTTCTGAATTCGGTGATTTTTAGCTTGATTTCACACTA
Source organism: Euonymus europaeus (assembly GCA_963580455.1). Classification (NCBI taxonomy): domain Eukaryota; kingdom Viridiplantae; phylum Streptophyta; class Magnoliopsida; order Celastrales; family Celastraceae; genus Euonymus; species Euonymus europaeus. The sequence continues at coordinate 1,590,330 of OY756972.1, forward strand.
ATTTTCGAGCTCTACGAGCCTGGTGTTTCGGATTTTGATTTTAGAACTCGTGGCTAGTTGGTCTCGTTTCACCTAGTTAGCCGCGAAATGTGGTTTCTTTACGTAAACGGTTTTATGGATATCCGTTGACTCCGAGTTCTGAATTCGGTGATTTTTAGCTTGATTACACACTACTTTTCGAGCTCTACAATCCTGGGTTTTCGGATTTCGATTTCAGAACTCGTGGCTAGTAGGTCTCGTTTCACCTAGTTAGCCGCGAAATGTGGTTTCTTTACGTAAACGGTTTTATGAATATCTGTTGACTCCGAGTTCTGAATTCGGTGATTTTTAGCTTGATTTCACACTACTTTTCGAGCTCTACAATCCTGGGTTTTTGGATTTTGATTTCAGAACTCGTGGCTAGTAGGTCTCGTTTCACCTAGTTAGCCGCGAAATGTGGTTTCTTTACGTAAACGGTTTTATGAATATCCGTTGACTCCGAGTTCTGAATTCGGTGATTTTTAGCTTGATTTCACACTACTTTTCGAGCTCTACAATCCTGGGTTTTCGGATTTCGATTTCAGAACTCGTGGCTAGTAGGCCTCGTTTCACCTAGTTAGCCGCGAAATGTGGTTTCTTTACGTAAACGGTTTTATGAATATCCGTTGACTCCGAGTTCTGAATTCGGTGATTTTTAGCTTGATTTCACACTACTTTTCGAGCTCTACAATCCTAGCGTTTAGGATTTTGATTCCAGAACTCGTGGCTTGTAGGTCTCGTTCCACCAAGTTAGCCGCGAAATGTGGTTTCTTTACGTAAACGGTTTTATGAATATCCGTTGACTCCGAGTTCTGAATTCGGTGATTTTTAGCTTGATTTCACACTACTTTTCGAGCTCTACAATCCTGTGTTTTCGGATTTCAATTTCAGAACTCGTGGCTAGTAGGTCTCGTTTCACCTAGTTAGCCGAGAAATGTGGTTTCTTTACGTAAACGGTTTTATGAATATCCGTTGACTCCGAGTTCTGAATTCGGTAATTTTTAGCTTGATTTCACACTACTTTTCAAGCTCTACGATTATGGAGTTTCGGATTTTGATTTCAGAACTCGTGGCTAGTTGGTCTCGTTTGACCCAGTTAGCCGCGAAATGTGGTTTCTTTACGTAAACGGTTTTATGAATATCGGTTGACTCCGAGTTCTGAATTCGGTGATTTTTAGCTTGATTTCACACTAATTTTCGAGCTCTACGAGCCTGGTGTTTCGGATTTTGATTTCAGAACTCGTGGCTAGTTGGTCTCGTTTCATCTAGTTAGCCGCGAAATGTGGTTTCTTTACGTAAACGGTTTTATGAATATCGGTTGACTCCGAGTTCTGAATTCGGTGATTTTTAGCTTGATTTCACACTAATTTTCGAGCTCTACGAGCCTGGTGTTTCGGATTTTGATTTCAGAACTCGTGGCTAGTTGGTCTCGTTTCACCTAGTTAGCCGCGAAATGTGGTTTCTTTACGTAAACGGTTTTATGAATATCCGTTGACTCCGAGTTCTGTATTCGGTGATTTTTTGCTTGATTACACACTACTTTTCGAGCTCTACAATCCTGGGTTTTCGGATTTCGATTTCAGAACTCGTGGCTAGTAGGTCTCGTTTCACCTATTTAACCGCGAAATGTGGTTTCTTTACGTAAACGGTTTTATGAATATCCGTTGACTCCGAGTTCTGAATTCGGTGATTTTTAGCTTGATTTCTCACTACTTTTCGAGCTCTACGATCCTGGCATTTCTGATTTTGATTTCAGAACTCGTGGCTAGTAGGTCTCATTTCACCTAGTTAGCCGCGAAATGTGGTTTCTTTACGTAAACGGTTTTATGAATATCCGTTGACTCCGAGTTCTGAATTCGGTGATTTTTAGCTTGATTTCACACTACTTTTCGAGCTCTACAATCCTGGGTTTTCGGATTTCGATTTCAGAAATCGTGGCTAGTAGGCCTCGTTTCACCTAGTTAGCCGCGAAATGTGGTTTCTTTACGTAAACGGTTTTATGAATATCCGTTGACTCCGAGTTCTGAATTCGGTGATTTTTAGCTTGATTTCACACTACTTTTCGAGCTCTACAATCCTAGCGTTTCGGATTTTGATTCCAGAACTCGTGGCTTGTAGGTCTCGTTCCACCAAGTTAGCCGCGAAATGTGGTTTCTTTACGTAAACGGTTTTATGAATATCCGTTGACTCCGAGTTCTGAATTCGGTGATTTTTAGCTTGATTTCACACTACTTTTCGAGCTCTACAATCCTGGATTTTCAGATTTCGATTTCAGAACTCGTGGCTAGTAGGTCTCGTTTCACCTAGTTAGCCGCGAAATGTGGTTTCTTTACGTAAACGGTTTTATGAATATCGGTTGACTCCGAGTTCTGAATTCGGTGATTTTTAGCTTGATTTCACACTAATTTTCGAGCTCTACGAGCCTGGTGTTTCGGATTTTGATTTCAGAACTCGTGGCTAGTTGGTCTCGTTTCACCTAGTTAGCCGCGAAATGTGGTTTCTTTACGTAAACGGTTTTATGAATATCGGTTGACTCCGAGTTCTGAATTCGGTGATTTTTAGCTTGATTTCACACTAATTTTCGAGCTCTACGAGCCTGGTGTTTCGGATTTTGATTTCAGAACTCGTGGCTAGTTGGTCTCGTTTCACCTAGTTAGCCGCGAAATGTGGTTTCTTTACGTAAACGGTTTTATGAATATCCGTTGACTCCGAGTTCTGTATTCGGTGATTTTTAGCTTGATTACACACTACTTTTCGAGCTCTACAATCCTGGGTTTTCGGATTTCGATTTCAGAACTCGTGGCTAGTAGGTCTCGTTTCACCTATTTAGCCGCGAAATGTGGTTTCTTTACGTAAACGGTTTTATGAATATCCGTTGACTCCGAGTTCTGAATTCGGTGATTTTTGGCTTGATTTCTCACTACTTTTCGAGCTCTACGATCCTGGCATTTCTGATTTTGATTTCAGAACTCGTGGCTAGTTGGTCTCGTTTAACCTAGTTTGCCGCAAAATGTGGTTTCTTTACGTAAACGGTTTTATGAATATCCGTTGACTCCGAGTTCTGAATTCGGTGATTTTTAGCTTGATTACACACTACTTTTCGAGCTCTACAATCCTGGATTTTCGGATTTCGATTTCAGAACTCGTGGCTAGTAGGTCTCGTTTCACCTAGTTAGCCGCGAAATGTGGTTTCTTTACGTAAACGGTTTTATGAATATCCGTTGACTCCGAGTTCTGAATTCGGTGATTTTTAGCTTGATTTCACACTACTTTTCGAGCTCTACAATCCTGGGTTTTTGGATTTTGATTTCAGAACTCGTGGCTAGTAGGTCTCGTTTCACCTAGTTAGCCGCGAAATGTGGTTTCTTTACGTAAACGGTTTTATGAATATCCGTTGACTCCGAGTTCTGAATTCGGTGATTTTTAGCTTGATTTCACACTACTTTTCGAGCTCTACAATCCTGGGTTTTCGGATTTCGATTTCAGAACTCGTGGCTAGTAGGCCTCGTTTCACCTAGTTAGCCGCGAAATGTGGTTTCTTTACGTAAACGGTTTTATGAATATCCGTTGACTCCGAGTTCTGAATTCGGTGATTTTTAGCTTGATTTCACACTACTTTTCGAGCTCTACAATCCTAGCGTTTCGGATTTTGATTTCAGAACTCGTGGCTTGTAGGTCTCGTTCCACCTAGTTAGCCGCAAAATGTGGTTTCTTTACGTAAACGGTTTTATGAATATCCGTTGACTCCGAGTTCTGAATTCGGTGATTTTTAGCTTGATTTCACACTACTTTTCGAGCTCTACAATTCTAGGTTTTCGGATTTCAATTTCAGAACTCGTGGCTAGTAGGTCTCGTTTCACCTAGTTAGCCGCGAAATGTGGTTTCTTTACGTAAACGGTTTTATGAATATCCGTTGATTCCGAGTTCTGAATTCGGTGATTTTTAGCTTGATTTCACACTACTTTTCGAGCTCTACAATCCTGGGTTTTCGGATTTTGATTTTAGAACTCGTGGCTTGTAGGTATCGTTTCACCTAGTTAGCCGCGAAATGTGTTTTCTTTACGTAAACGGTTTTATGAATATCCGTTGACTCCGAGTTCTGAATTCGGTGATTTTTAGCTTGATTTTACACTACTTTTCGAGCTCTACAATCCTGGGTTTTCGGATTTCGATTTCAGAACTCGTGGCTAGTAGGCCTCGTTTCACCTAGTTAGCCGCGAAATGTGGTTTCTTTACGTAAACAGTTTTATGAATATCCGTTGACTCCGAGTTCTGAATTCGGTGATTTTTTGCTTTATTTCACACTACTTTTAGAGCTCTATGATCCTGGCGTTTCGGATTTTGATTTCAGAACTCGTGGCTAGTTGGTCTCGTTTCACCTAGTTAGCCGCGAAATGTGGTTTCTTTACGTAAACGGTTTTATGAATATCCGTTGACTCCGAGTTCTGAATTCGGTAATTTTTAGCTTGATTTCACACTACTTTTCAAGCTCTACGATTATGGAGTTTCGGATTTTGATTTCAGAACTCGTGGCTAGTTGATCTCGTTTGACCTAGTTAGCCGCGAAATGTGGTTTCTTTACGTAAACGGTTTTATGAATATCGGTTGACTCCGAGTTCTGAATTCGGTGATTTTTAGCTTGATTTGACACTAATTTTCGAGCTCTACTAGCCTGGTGTTTCGGATTTTGATTTTAGAACTCGTGGCTAGTTGGTCTCGTTTCACCTAGTTAGCCGCGAAATGTGGTTTCTTTACGTAAACGGTTTTATGGATATCCGTTGACTCCGAGTTCTGAATTCGGTGATTTTTAGCTTGATTACACACTACTTTTCGAGCTCTACAATCCTGGGTTTTCGGATTTCGATTTCAGAACTCGTGGCTAGTAGGTCTCGTTTCACCTAGTTAGCCGCGAAATGTGGTTTCTTTACGTAAACGGTTTTATGAATATCCGTTGACTCCGAGTTCTGAATTCGCTGATTTTTAGCTTGATTTCACACTACTTTTCGAGCTCTACAATCCTGGGTTTTTGGATTTTGATTTCAGAACTCGTGGCTAGTAGGTCTCGTTTCACCTAGTTAGCCGCGAAATGTGGTTTCTTTACGTAAACGGTTTTATGAATATCCGTTGACTCCGAGTTCTGAATTCGGTGATTTTTAGCTTGATTTCACACTACTTTTCGAGCTCTACAATCCTGGGTTTTCGGATTTCGATTTCAGAACTCGTGGCTAGTAGGCCTCGTTTCACCTAGTTAGCCGCGAAATGTGGTTTCTTTACGTAAACGGTTTTATGAATATCCGTTGACTCCGAGTTCTGAATTCGGTGATTTTTAGCTTGATTTCACATTACTTTTCGAGCTCTACAATCCTAGCGTTTCGGATTTTGATTCCAGAACTCGTGGCTTGTAGGTCTCGTTCCACCAAGTTAGCCGCGAAATGTGGTTTCTTTACGTGAACGGTTTTATGAATATCCGTTGACTCCGAGTTCTGAATTCGGTGATTTTTAGCTTGATTTCACACTACTTTTCGAGCTCTACAATCCTGTGTTTTTGGATTTCAATTTCAGTACTCGTGGCTAGTAGGTCTCGTTTCACCTAGTTAGCCGCGAAATGTGGTTTCTTTACGTAAACGGTTTTATGAATATCCGTTGATTCCAAGTTCTGAATTCGGTGATTTTTAGCCTGATTTCACACTACTTTTCGAGCTCTACAATCCTGGGTTTTTGGATTTTGATTTTAGAACTCGTGGCTTGTAGGTCTCGTTTCACCTAGTTAGCCGCGAAATGTGGTTTCTTTACGTAAACGGTTTTATGAATATCCGTTGACTCCGAGTTCTGAATTCGGTGATTTTTAGCTTGATTTTACACTACTTTTCGAGCTCTACAATCCTGGGTTTTCGGATTTCGATTTCAGAACTCGTGGCTAGTAGGCCTCGTTTCACCTAGTTAGCCGCGAAATGTGGTTTCTTTACGTAAACGGTTTTATGAATATCCGTTGACTCCGAGTTCTGAATTCGGCGATTTTTTCCTTTATTTCACACTACTTTTCGAGCTCTACGATCCTGGCGTTTCGGATTTTGATTTCAAAACTCGTGGCTAGTTGGTCTCGTTTCACCTAGTTAGCCGCGAAATGTGGTTTCTTTACGTAAACGGTTTTATGAATATCCGTTGACTCCGAGTTCTGAATTCGGTAATTTTTAGCTTGATTTCACACTACTTTTCAAGCTCTACGATTATGGAGTTTCGGATTTTGATTTCAGAACTCGTGGCTAGTTGGTCTCGTTTGACCTAGTTAGCCGCGAAATGTGGTTTCTTTACGTAAACGGTTTTATGAATATCGGTTGACTCCAAGTTCTGAATTCGGTGATTTTTAGCTTGATTTCATACTAATTTTCGAGCTCTACAATCTTGGCATTTCGGATTTTGATTTCAGAACTTGTGGCTAGTAGGTCTCGTTTCACCTATTTAGCCGCGAAATGTGGTTTCTTTACGTAAACGGTTTTATGAATATCCGTTGACTCCGAGTTCTGTATTCGGTGATTTTTAGCTTGATTACACACTACTTTTCGAGCTCTACAATCCTGGATTTTTGGATTTCGATTTCAGAACTCGTGGCTAGTAGGTCTCGTTTCACCTATTTAGCCGCGAAATGTGGTTTCTTTACGTAAACGGTTTTATGAATATCCGTTGACTCCGAGTTCTGAATTCGGCGATTTTTAGCTTGATTTCACACTACTTTTCGAGCTCTACAATCTTGGCATTTCGGATTTTGATTTCAGAACTTGTGGCTAGTAGGTCTCGTTTCACCTATTTAGCCGCGAAATGTGGTCTCTTTACGTAAACGGTTTTATGAATATCCGTTGACTCCGAGTTCTGTATTCGGTGATTTTTAGCTTGATTACACACTACTTTTCGAGCTCTACAATCCTGGATTTTCGGATTTCGATTTCAGAACTCGTGGCTAGTAGGTCTCGTTTCACCTATTTAGCCGCGAAATGTGGTTTCTTTACGTAAACGGTTTTATGAATATCCGTTGACTCCGAGTTCTGAATTCGGTGATTTTTAGCTTGATTTCACGCTACTTTTCGAGCTCTACGATCCTGGCATTTCTGATTTTGATTTAAGAACTCGTGGCTAGTTGGTCTCGTTTAACCTATTTAGCCGCAAAATGTGGTTTCTTTACGTAAACGGTTTTATGAATATCCGTTGACTCCGAGTTCTGAATTCGGTGATTTTTAGCTTGATTTCACACTACTTTTCGAGCTCTACAATCCTGGGTTTTCGGATTTCGATTTCAGAACTCGTGGCTAGTAGGCCTCATTTCACCTAGTTAGCCGCGAAATGTGGTTTCTTTACGTAAACGGTTTTATGAATATCCGTTGACTCCGAGTTCTGAATTCGGTGATTTTTAGCTTGATTTCACACTACTTTTCGAGCTCTACAATCCTGTGTTTTCGGATTTCAATTTCAGAACTCGTGGCTAGTAGGTCTCGTTTCACCTAGTTAGCCGCGAAATGTGGTTTCTTTACGTAAACGGTTTTATGAATATCCGTTGATTCCAAGTTTTGAATTCGGTGATTTTTAGCCTGATTTCACACTACTTTTCGAGCTCTACAATCCTGGGTTTTTGGATTTTGATTTTAGAACTCGTGGCTTGTAGGTCTCGTTTCACCTAGTTAGCCGCGAAATGTGGTTTCTTTACGTAAACGGTTTTATGAATATCCGTTGACTCCGAGTTCTGAATTCGGTGATTTTTAGCTTGATTTTACACTACTTTTCGAGCTCTACAATCCTGGGTTTTCGGATTTCGATTTCAGAACTCGTGGCTAGTAGGCCTCGTTTCACCTAGTTAGCCGCGAAATGTGGTTTCTTTACGTAAACGGTTTTATGAATATCCGTTGACTCCGAGTTCTGAATTCGGTGATTTTTTGCTTTATTTCACACTACTTTTCGAGCTCTACGATCCTGGCATTTCGGATTTTGATTTCAGAACTCGTGGCTAGTTGGTCTCGTTTCACCTAGTTAGCCGCGAAATGTGGTTTCTTTACGTAAACGGTTTTATGAATATCCGTTGACTTCGAGTTCTGAATTCGGTAATTTTTAGCTTGATTTCACACTAATTTTCAAGCTCTACGATTATGGAGTTTTGGATTTTGATTTCAGAACTCGTGGCTAGTTGGTCTCGTTTGACCTAGTTAGCCGCGAAATGTGGTTTCTTTACGTAAACGGTTTTATGAATATCGGTTGACTCCGAGTTCTGAATTCGGTGATTTTTAGCTTCATTTCACACTAATTTTCGAGCTCTACAATCTTGGCATTTCGGATTTTGATTTCAGAACTTGTGGCTAGTAGGTCTCGTTTCACCTATTTAGCCGCGAAATGTGGTTTCTTTACGTAAACGGTTTTATGAATATCCGTTGACTCCGAGTTCTGTATTCGGTGATTTTTAGCTTGATTACACACTACTTTTCGAGCTCTACAATCCTGGATTTTCGGATTTCGATTTCAGAACTCGTGGCTAGTAGGTCTCGTTTCACCTATTTAGCCGCGAAATGTGGTTTCTTTACGTAAACGGTTTTATGAATATCCGTTGACTCCGAGTTCTGAATTCGGCGATTTTTAGCTTGATTTCACACTACTTTGCGAGCTCTACAATCTTGGCATTTCGGATTTTGATTTCAGAACTTGTGGCTAGTAGGTCTCGTTTCACCTATTTAGCCGCGAAATGTGGTTTCTTTACGTAAACGGTTTTATGAATATCCGTTGACTCCGAGTTCTGTATTCGGTGATTTTTAGCTTGATTACACACTACTTTTCGAGCTCTACAATCCTGGATTTTCGGATTTCGATTTCAGAACTCGTGGCTAGTAGGCCTCGTTTCACCTAGTTAGCCGCGAAATGTGGTTTCTTTACGTAAACGGTTTTATGAATATCCGTTGACTCCGAGTTCTGAATTCGGTAATTTTTAGCTTGATTTCACACTACTTTTCAAGCTCTACGATTATGGAGTTTTGGATTTTGATTTCAGAACTCGTGGCTAGTTGGTCTCGTTTGACCTAGTTAGCCGCGAAATGTGGTTTCTTTACGTAAACGGTTTTATGAATATCGGTTGACTCCGAGTTCTGAATTCGGTGATTTTTAGCTTGATTTCACACTAATTTTCGAGCTCTACAATCTTGGCATTTCGGATTTTGATTTAAGAACTCGTGGCTAGTTGGTCTCGTTTAACCTATTTAGCCGCAAAATGTGGTTTCTTTACGTAAACGGTTTTATGAATATCCGTTGACTCCGAGTTCTGAATTCGGTGATTTTTAGCTTGATTTCACACTACTTTTCGAGCTCTACAATCCTGGGTTTTCGGATTTCGATTTCAGAACTCGTGGCTAGTAGGCCTCGTTTCACCTACTTAGCCGCGAAATGTGGTTTCTTTACGTAAACGGTTTTATGAATATCCGTTGACTCCGAGTTCTGAATTCGGTGATTTTTAGCTTGATTTCACACTACTTTTCGAGCTCTACCATCCTAGCGTTTCGGATTTTGATTCCAGAACTCGTGGCTTGTAGGTCTCGTTCCACCAAGTTAGCCGCGAAATGTGGTTTCTTTACGTAAACGGTTTTATGAATATCCGTTGACTCCGAGTTCTGAATTCGGTGATTTTTAGCTTGATTTCACACTACTTTTCGAGCTCTACAATCCTGTGTTTTCGGATTTCAATTTCAGAACTCGTGGCTAGTAGGTCTCGTTTCACCTAGTTAGCCGCGAAATGTGGTTTCTTTACGTAAACGGTTTTATGAATATCCGTTGATTCCAAGTTCTGAATTCGGTGATTTTTAGCCTGATTTCACACTACTTTTCGAGCTCTACAATCCTGGGTTTTTGGATTTTGATTTTAGAACTCGTGGCTTGTAGTTCTCGTTTCACCTAGTTAGCCGCGAAATGTGGTTTCTTTACGTAAACGGTTTTATGAATATCCGTTGACTCCGAGTTCTGAATTCGGTGATTTTTAGCTTGATTTTACACTACTTTTCGAGCTCTACAATCCTGGGTTTTCGGATTTCGATTTCAGAACTCGTGGCTAGTAGGCCTCGTTTCACCTAGTTAGCCGCGAAATGTGGTTTCTTTACGTAAACGGTTTTATGAATATCCGTTGACTCCGAGTTCTGAATTCGGTGATTTTTTGCTTTATTTCACATTACTTTTCGAGCTCTACGATCCTGGCATTTCGGATTTTGATTTCAGAACTCGTGGCTAGTTGGTCTCGTTTCACCTAGTTAGCCGCGAAATGTGGTTTCTTTACGTAAACGGTTTTATGAATATCCGTTGACTCCGAGTTCTGAATTCGGTAATTTTTAGCTTGATTTCACACTACTTTTCAAGCTCTACGATTATGGAGTTTTGGATTTTGATTTCAGAACTCGTGGCTAGTTGGTCTCGTTTGACCTAGTTAGCCGCGAAATGTGGTTTCTTTACGTAAACGGTTTTATGAATATCGGTTGACTCCGAGTTCTGAATTCGGTGATTTTTAGTTTGATTTCACACTAATTTTCGAGCTCTACAATCTTGGCATTTCGGATTTTGATTTCAGAACTTGTGGCTAGTAGGTCTCGTTTCACCTATTTAGCCGCGAAATGTGGTTTCTTTACGTAAACGGTTTTATGAATATCCGTTGACTCCGAGTTCTGTATTCGGTGATTTTTAGCTTGATTACACACTACTTTTCGAGCTCTACAATCCTGGATTTTCGGATTTCGATTTCAGAACTCGTGGCTAGTAGGTCTCGTTTCACCTATTTAGCCGCGAAATGTGGTTTCTTTACGTAAACGGTTTTATGAATATCCGTTGACTCCGAGTTCTGAATTCGGTGATTTTTAGCTTGATTTCACACTACTTTTCGAGCTCTACGATCCTGGCATTTCTGATTTTGATTTAAGAACTCGTGGCTAGTTGGTCTCGTTTAACCTATTTAGCCGCAAAATGTGGTTTCTTTACGTAAACGGTTTTATGAATATCCGTTGACTCCGAGTTCTGAATTCGGTGATTTTTAGCTTGATTTCACACTACTTTTCGAGCTCTACAATCCTGGGTTTTCGGATTTCGATTTCAGAACTCGTGGCTAGTAGGCCTCGTTTCACCTAGTTAGCCGCGAAATGTGGTTTCTTTACGTAAACGGTTTTATGAATATCCGTTGACTCCGAGTTCTGAATTCGGTGATTTTTAGCTTGATTTCACACTACTTTTCGAGCTCTACCATCCTAGCGTTTCGGATTTTGATTCCAGAACTCGTGGCTTGTAGGTCTCGTTCCACCAAGTTAGCCGCGAAATGTGGTTTCTTTACGTAAACGGTTTTATGAATATCCGTTGACTCCGAGTTCTGAATTCGGTGATTTTTAGCTTGATTTCACACTACTTTTCGAGCTCTACAATCCTGTGTTTTCGGATTTCAATTTCAGAACTCGTGGCTAGTAGGTCTCGTTTCACCTAGTTAGCCGCGAAATGTGGTTTCTTTACGTAAACGGTTTTATGAATATCCGTTGATTCCAAGTTCTGAATTCGGTGATTTTTAGCCTGATTTCACACTACTTTTTGAGCTCTACAGTCCTGGGTTTTTGGATTTTGATTTTAGAACTCGTGGCTTGTAGGTCTCGTTTCACCTAGTTAGCCGCGAAATGTGGTTTCTTTACGTAAACGGTTTTATGAATATCCGTTGACTCCGAGTTCTGAATTCGGTGATTTTTAGCTTGATTTCACACTACTTTTCGAGCTCTACGATCCTGGCATTTCGGATTTTGATTTCAGAACTCGTGGCTAGTAGGCCTCGTTTCACCTAGTTAGCCGCGAAATGTGGTTTCTTTACGTAAACGGTTTTATGAATATCCGTTGACTCCGAGTTCTGAATTCGGTGATTTTTTGCTTTATTTCACACTACTTTTCGAGCTCTACGATCCTGGCATTTCGGATTTTGATTTCAGAACTCGTGGCTAGTTGGTCTCGTTTCACCTAGTTAGCCGCGAAATGTGGTTTCTTTACGTAAACGGTTTTATGAATATCCGTTGACTCCGAGTTCTGAATTCGGTAATTTTTAGCTTGATTTCACACTACTTTTCAAGCTCTACGATTATGGAGTTTTGGATTTTGATTTCAGAACTCATGGCTAGTTGGTCTCGTTTGACCTAGTTAGCCGCGAAATGTGGTTTCTTTACGTAAACGGTTTTATGAATATCGGTTGACTCCGAGTTCTGAATTCGGTGATTTTTAGCTTGATTTCACACTAATTTTCGAGCTCTACAATCTTGGCATTTCGGATTTTGATTTCAGAACTTGTGGCTAGTAGGTCTCGTTTCACCTATTTAGCCGCGAAATGTGGTTTCTTTACGTAAACGGTTTTATGAATATCCGTTGACTCCGAGTTCTGTATTCGGTGATTTTTAGCTTGATTACACACTACTTTTCGAGCTCTACAATCCTGGATTTTCGGATTTCGATTTCAGAACTCGTGGCTAGTAGGTCTCGTTTCACCTATTTAGCCGCGAAATGTGGTTTCTTTACGTAAACGGTTTTATGAATATCCGTTGACTCCGAGTTCTGAATTCGGCGATTTTTAGCTTGATTTCACACTACTTTTCGAGCTCTACAATCTTGACATTTCGGATTTTGATTTCAGAACTTGTGGCTAGTAGGTCTCGTTTCACCTATTTAGCCGCGAAATGTGGTTTCTTTACGTAAACGGTTTTATGAATATCCGTTGACTCCGAGTTCTGTATTCGGTGATTTTTAGCTTGATTACACACTACTTTTCGAGCTCTACAATCCTGGATTTTTGGATTTCGATTTCAGAACTCGTGGCTAGTAGGTCTCGTTTCACCTATTTAGCCGCGAAATGTGGTTTCTTTACGTAAACGGTTTTATGAATATCCGTTGACTCCGAGTTCTGAATTCGGTGATTTTTAGCTTGATTTTACACTACTTTTCGAGCTCTACGATCCTGGCATTTCTGATTTTGATTTAAGAACTCGTGGCTAGTTGGTCTCGTTTAACCTATTTAGCCGCAAAATGTGGTTTCTTTACGTAAACGGTTTTATGAATATCCGTTGACTCCGAGTTCTGAATTCGGTGATTTTTAGCTTGATTTCACACTACTTTTCGAGCTCTACAATCCTGGGTTTTCGGATTTCGATTTCAGAACTCGTGGCTAGTAGGCCTCGTTTCACCTAGTTAGCCGCGAAATGTGGTTTCTTTACGTAAACGGTTTTATGAATATCCGTTGACTCCGAGTTCTGAATTCGGTGATTTTTAGCTTGATTTCACACTACTTTTCGAGCTCTACCATCCTAGCGTTTCGGATTTTGATTCCAGAACTCGTGGCTTGTAGGTCTCGTTCCACCAAGTTAGCCGCGAAATGTGGTTTCTTTACGTAAACGGTTTTATGAATATCCGTTGACTCCGAGTTCTGAATTCGGTGATTTTTAGCTTGATTTCACACTACTTTTCGAGCTCTACAATCCTGTGTTTTCGGATTTCAATTTCAGAACTCGTGGCTAGTAGGTCTCGTTTCACCTAGTTAGCCGCGAAATGTGGTTTCTTTACGTAAACGGTTTTATGAATATCCGTTGATTCCAAGTTCTGAATTCGGTGATTTTTAGCCTGATTTCACACTACTTTTCGAGCTCTACAATCCTGGGTTTTTGGATTTTGATTTTAGAACTCGTGGCTTGTAGGTCTCGTTTCACCTAGTTAGCCGCGAAATGTGGTTTCTTTACGTAAACGGTTTTATGAATATCCGTTGACTCCGAGTTCTGAATTCGGTGATTTTTAGCTTGATTTTACACTACTTTTCGAGCTCTACAATCCTGGGTTTTCGGATTTCGATTTCAGAACTCGTGGCTAGTAGGCCTCGTTTCACCTAGTTAGCCGCGAAATGTGGTTTCTTTACGTAAACGGTTTTATGAATATCCGTTGACTCCGAGTTCTGAATTCGGTGATTTTTTGCTTTATTTCACACTACTTTTCGAGCTCTACGATCCTGGCATTTCGGATTTTGATTTCAGAACTCGTGGCTAGTTGGTCTCGTTTCACCTAGTTAGCCGCGAAATGTGGTTTCTTTACGTAAACGGTTTTATGAATATCCGTTGACTCCGAGTTCTGAATTCGGTAATTTTTAGCTTGATTTCACACTACTTTTCAAGCTCTACGATTATGGAGTTTCGGATTTTGATTTCAGAACTCGTGGCTAGTTGGTCTCGTTTGACCTAGTTAGCCGCGAAATGTGGTTTCTTTACGTAAACGGTTTTATGAATATCCGTTGACTCCGAGTTCTGAATTCGGTGATTTTTTGCTTTATTTCACACTACTTTTCGAGCTCTACGATCCTGGCATTTCGGATTTTGATTTCAGAACTCGTGGCTAGTTGGTCTCATTTCACCTAGTTAGCCGCGAAATGTGGTTTCTTTACGTAAACGGTTTTATGAATATCCGTTGACTCCGAGTTCTGAATTCGGTAATTTTTAGCTTGATTTCACACTACTTTTCAAGCTCTACGATTATGGAGTTTCGGATTTTGATTTCAGAACTCGTAGCTAGTTGGTCTCGTTTGATCTAGTTAGCCGCGAAATGTGGTTTCTTTACGTAAACGGTTTTATGAATATCGGTTGACTCCGAGTTCTGAATTCGGTGATTTTTAGCTTGATTTCACACTAATTTTCGAGCTCTACAATCTTGGCATTTCGGATTTTGATTTCAGAACTTGTGGCTAGTAGGTCTCGTTTCACCTATTTAGCCGCGAAATGTGGTTTCTTTACGTAAACGGTTTTATGAATATCCGTTGACTCCGAGTTCTGTATTCGGTGATTTTTAGCTTGATTACACACTACTTTTCGAGCTCTACAATCCTGGATTTTCGGATTTCGATTTCAGAACTCGTGGCTAGTAGGTCTCGTTTCACCTATTTAGCCGCGAAATGTGGTTTCTTTACGTAAACGGTTTTATGAATATCCGTTGACTCCGAGTTCTGAATTCGGCGATTTTTAGCTTGATTTCACACTACTTTTCGAGCTCTACAATCTTGGCATTTCGGATTTTGATTTCAGAACTTGTGGCTAGTAGGTCTCGTTTCAACTATTTAGCCGCGAAATGTGGTTTCTTTACGTAAACGGTTTTATGAATATCCGTTGACTCCGAGTTCTGTATTCGGTGATTTTTAGCTTGATTACACACTACTTTTCGAGCTCTACAATCCTGGATTTTCGGATTTCGATTTCAGAACTCGTGGCTAGTAGGTCTCGTTTCACCTATTTAGCCGCGAAATGTGGTTTCTTTACGTAAACGGTTTTATGAATATCCGTTGACTCCGAGTTCTGAATTCGGTGATTTTTAGCTTGATTTCACACTACTTTTCGAGCTCTACGATCCTGGAATTTCTGATTTTGATTTAAGAACTCGTGGCTAGTTGGCCTCGTTTCACCTAGTTAGCCGCGAAATGTGGTTTCTTTACGTAAACGGTTTTATGAATATCCGTTGACTCCGAGTTCTGAATTCGGTGATTTTTAGCCTGATTTCACACTACTTTTCGAGCTCTACAATCCTGGGTTTTTGGATTTTGATTTCAGAACTCGTGGCTAGTTGGTCTCGTTTGACCTAGTTAGCCGCGAAATGTGGTTTCTTTACGTAAACGGTTTTATGAATATCCGTTGACTCCGAGTTCTGAATTCGGTAATTTTTAGCTTGATTTCACACTACTTTTCAAGCTCTACGATTATGGAGTTTCGGATTTTGATTTCAGAACTCGTGGCTAGTTGGTCTCATTTGACCTAGTTAGCCGCGAAATGTGGTTTCTATACGTAAACGGTTTTATGAATATCGGTTGACTCAGAGTTCTGAATTCGGTGATTTTTAGCTTGATTTCACACTAATTTTCGAGCTCTACAATCTTGGCATTTCGGATTTTGATTTCAGAACTTGTGGCTAGTAGGTTTCGTTTCACCTATTTAGCCGCGAAATGTGGTTTCTTTACGTAAACGGTTTTATGAATATCCGTTGACTCCGAGTTCTGTATTCGGTGATTTTTAGCTTGATTACACACTACTTTTCGAGCTCTACAATCCTGGATTTTCGGATTTCGATTTCAGAACTCGTGGCTAGTAGGTCTCGTTTCACCTATTTAGCCGCGAAATGTGGTTTCTTTACGTAAACGGTTTTATGAATATCCGTTGACTCCGAGTTCTGAATTCGGCGATTTTTAGCTTGATTTCACACTACTTTTCGAGCTCTACAATCTTGGCATTTCGGATTTTGATTTCAGAACTTGTGGCTAGTAGGTCTCGTTTCAACTATTTAGCCGCGAAATGTGGTTTCTTTACGTAAACGGTTTTATGAATATCCGTTGACTCCGAGTTCTGTATTCGGTGATTTTTAGCTTGATTACACACTACTTTTCGAGCTCTACAATCCTGGATTTTCGGATTTCGATTTCAGAACTCGTGGCTAGTAGGTCTCGTTTCACCTATTTAGCCGCGAAATGTGGTTTCTTTACGTAAACGGTTTTATGAATATCCGTTGACTCCGAGTTCTGAATTCGGTGATTTTTAGCTTGATTTCACACTACTTTTCGAGCTCTACGATCCTGGCATTTCTGATTTTGATTTAAGAACTCGTGGCTAGTTGGTCTCGTTTAACCTATTTAGCCGCAAAATGTGGTTTCTTTACGTAAACGGTTTTATGAATATCCATTGACTCCGAGTTCTGAATTCGGTGATTTTTAGCTTGATTTCACACTACTTTTCGAGCTCTACAATCCTGGGTTTTTGGATTTTGATTTCAGAACTCGTGGCTAGTTGGTCTCGTTTCACCTAGTTAGCCGCGAAATGTGGTTTCTTTACGTAAACGGTTTTATGAATATCCGTTGACTCCGAGTTCTGAATTCGGTGATTTTTAGCTTGATTTCACACTACTTTTCGAGCTCTACAATCCTGGGTTTTCGGATTTTGATTTCAGAACTCGTGGCTAGTAGGCCTCGTTTCACCTAGTTAGCCGCGAAATGTGGTTTCTTTACGTAAACGGTTTTATGAATATCCGTTGACTCCGAGTTATGAATTCGGTGATTTTTAGCTTGATTTCACACTACTTTTCGAGCTCCACCATCCTAGCGTTTCGGATTTTGATTCCAGAACTCGTAGCTTGTAGGTCTCGTTCCACCAAGTTAGCCGCGAAATGTGGTTTCTTTACGTAAACGGTTTTATGAATATCCGTTGACTCCGAGTTCTGAATTCGGTGATTTTTAGCTTGATTTCACACTACTTTTCGAGCTCTACAATCCTGGATTTTCGGATTTCGATTTCAGAACTCGTGGCTAGTAGGTCTCGTTTCACCTAGTTAGCCGCGAAATGTGGTTTCTTTACGTAAACGGTTTTATGAATATCCGTTGACTCCGAGTTTTGAATTCGGTGATTTTTAGCTTGATTTCACACTACTTTTCGAGCTCTACAATCCTGGATTTTCAGATTTCGATTTCAGAACTCGTGGATAGTAGGTCTCGTTTCACCTATTTAGCCACGAAATGTGGTTTCTTTACGTAAACGGTTTTATGAATATCCGTTGACTCCGAGTTCTGAATTCGGTGATTTTTAGCTTGATTTCACACTACTTTTCGAGCTCTACGTTCCTGGCATTCTGGATTTTGATTTCAGAACTCGTGGCTAGTTGGTCTCGTTTCACCTAGTTAGCCGCGAAATGTGGTTTCTTTTCGTAAACGGTTTTATGAATATCCGTTGACTCCGAGTTCTGAATTCGGTGATTTTTAGCTTGATTTCACACTACTTTTCGAGCTCTACAATCCTGGGTTTTCGGATTTCGATTTCAGAACTCGTGGCTAGTAGGTCTCGTTTCACCAAGTTAGACGCGAAATGTGGTTTCTTTACGAAAACGGTTTTATGAATATCCGTTGACTCCGGGTTCTGAATTTGGTGATTTTTAGCTTGATTTCATACTACTTTTCGAGCTCTACGATCCTGGGTTTTCGGATTTCGATTTCAGAACTCGTGGCCAGTTGGTCTCGTTTCACCTAGTTAGCCGCGAAATGTGGTTTCTTTACGTAAACGGTTTTATGAATATCCGTTGACTCCGAGCTCTGAATTCGGTAATTTTTAGCTTGATTTCACACTACTTTTCGAGTTCTACGATTATGGAGTTTCGGATTTTGATTTCAGAACTCGTGGCTAGTTGGTCTCGTTTGACCTAGTTAGCCGCGAAATGTGGTTTCTTTACGTAAACGATTTTATGAATATCGGTTGACTCCGAGTTCTGAATTCGGTGATTTTTAGCTTGATTTCACACTAATTTTTGAGCTCTACGAGCCTGGTGTTTCGAATTTTGATTTCAGAACTCGTGGCTAGTTGGTATCATTTCACCTAGTTAGCCGCGAAATGTGGTTTCTTTACGTAAACGGTTTTATGAATATCCGTTGACTCCGAGTTCTGAATTCGGTGATTTTTAGCTTGATTTCACACTACTTTTCGAGCTCTACAATCTTGGCGTTTCAGATTTTGATTTCAGAACTTGTGGCTAGTAGGTCTCGTTTCACCTATTTAGCCGCGAAATGTGGTTTCTTTATGTAAACGGTTTTATGAATATCCGTTGACTCCGAGTTCTGAATTCGGTGATTTTTAGCTTGATTACACACTACTTTTCGAGCTCTACAATCCTGGGTTTTCGGATTTTGATTTCAGAACTCGTGGCTAGTAGGTCTCGTTTCACCTATTTAGCCGCGAAATGTGGTTTCTTTACGTAAACGGTTTTATGAATATCCGTTGACTCCGAGTTCTGAATTCGGTGATTTTTAGCTTGAGTTCACACTACTTTTCGACCTCTACAACCCTGGGTTTTCGGATTTTGATTTCAGAACTTGTGGCTAGTAGATCTCGTTTCACCTATTTACCCGCGAAATGTGGTTTCTTTACGTAAACAG
Source organism: Euonymus europaeus (assembly GCA_963580455.1). Classification (NCBI taxonomy): domain Eukaryota; kingdom Viridiplantae; phylum Streptophyta; class Magnoliopsida; order Celastrales; family Celastraceae; genus Euonymus; species Euonymus europaeus. Next base: position 1,609,297 of record OY756972.1, read on the forward strand.
TTTTATGAATATCCGTTGACTCCGAGTTCTGAATTCGGTGATTATTAGCTTGATTACACACTACTTTTCGTGCTCTACAATCCTGGGTTTTCGGATTTCGATTTCAGAACTCGTGGCTAGTAGGTCTCGTTTCACCTATTTAGCCGCGAAATGTGGTTTCTTTACGTAAACGGTTTTATGAATATCCGTTGACTCAGAGTTCTGAATTCGGTGATTTTAGCTTGATTTCACACTACTTTTCGAGCTCTACGATCCTGGCATTTCTAATTTTGATTTAAGAACTCGTGGCTAGTTGGTCTCGTTTCACCTAGTTAGCCGCGAAATGTGGTTTCTTTACGTAAACGGTTTTATGAATATCCGTTGACTCCGAGTTCTGAATTCGGTAATTTTTAGCTTGATTTCACACTACTTTTCAAGCTCTACGATTATGGAGTTTCGGATTTTGATTTCAGAACTCGTGGCTAGTTGGTCTCGTTTCACCTAGTTAGCCGTGAAATATGGTTTCTTTACGTAAACGGTTTTATGAATATCGGTTGACTCCGAGTTCTGAATTCGGTGATTTTTAGCTTGATTTCACACTAATTTTCGAGCTCTACGATCCTGGTGTTTCGGATTTTGATTTCAGAACTCGTGGCTAGTTGGTCTCGTTTCACCTAGTTAGCCGCGAAATGTGGTTTCTTTACGTAAACGGTTTTATGAATATCCGTTGACTCCGAGTTCTGAATTCGGTGATTTTTAGCTTGATTTCACACTACTTTTCGAGCTCTACAATGTTGGATTTTCGAATTTCAATTTCAGAACTCGTGGCTAGTAGGTCTCATTTCACCTAGTTAGCCGCGAAATGTGGTTTCTTTACGTAAACGGTTTTATGAATATCCGTTGACTCCGAGTTCTGAATTCGGTGATTTTTAGCTTGATTTCACACTACTTTTCGAGCTCTACAATCCTCGATTTTTGGATTTTGATTTCAGAACTCGTGGCTAGTAGGTCTCGTTTCACCTAGTTAGCCGCAAAATGTGGTTTCTTTACGTGAACGGTTTTATGAATATCCGTTGACTCCGAGTTCTGAATTCGGTGATTTTTAGCTTGATTTCACACTAATTTTCGAGCTCTACGAGCCTGGTGTTTCGGATTTTGATTTCAGAACTCGTGGCTAGTTGGCCTCGTTTCACCTAGTTAGCCGCGAAATGTGGTTTCTTTACGTAAACGGTTTTATGAATATCCGTTGACTCCGAGCTCTGAATTTGGTAATTTTTAGCTTGATTTCACACTACTTTTCGAGTTCTACGATTATGGAGTTTCGGATTTTGATTTCAGAACTCGTGGCTAGTTGGTCTCGTTTGACCTAGTTAGCCGCGAAATGTGGTTTCTTTACGTAAACGATTTTATGAATATCGGTTGACTCCGGGTTCTGAATTTGGTGATTTTTAGCTTGATTTCACACTACTTTTCGAGCTCTACGTTCCTGGGTTTTCGGATTTCGATTTCAGAACTCGTGGCTAGTTGGTCTCGTTTCACCTAGTTAGCCGCGAAATGTGGTTTCTTTACGTAAACGGTTTTATGAATATCCGTTGACTCCGAGCTCTGAATTCGGTAATTTTTAGCTTGATTTCACACTACTTTTCGAGTTCTACGATTATGGAGTTTCGGATTTTGATTTCAGAACTCGTGGCTAGTTGGTCTCGTTTGACCTAGTTAGCCGCGAAATGTGGTTTCTTTACGTAAACGATTTTATGAATATCGGTTGACTCCGAGTTCTGAATTCGGTGATTTTTAGCTTGATTTCACACTAATTTTCGAGCTCTACGAGCCTGGTGTTTCGGATTTTGATTTCAGAACTCGTGGCTAGTTGGTCTCGTTTCACCTAGTTAGCCGCGAAATGTGGTTTCTTTACGTAAACGGTTTTATGAATATCCGTTGACTCCGAGTTCTGAATTCGGTGATTTTTAGCTTGATTTCACACTACTTTTCGAGCTCTACAATCTTGGCGTTTCAGATTTTGATTTCAGAACTTGTGGCTAGTAGGTCTCGTTTCACCTATTTAGCCGCGAAATGTGGTTTCTTTATGTAAACGGTTTTATGAATATCCGTTGACTCCGAGTTCTGAATTCGGTGATTTTTAGCTTGATTACACACTACTTTTCGAGCTCTACAATCCTGGGTTTTCGGATTTTGATTTCAGAACTCGTGGCTAGTAGGTCTCGTTTCACCTATTTAGCCGCGAAATGTGGTTTCTTTACGTAAACGGTTTTATGAATATCCGTTGACTCCGAGTTCTGAATTCGGTGATTTTTAGCTTGAGTTCACACTACTTTTCGACCTCTACAACCCTGGGTTTTCGGATTTTGATTTCAGAACTTGTGGCTAGTAGGTCTCGTTTCACCTATTTACCCGCGAAATGTGGTTTCTTTACGTAAACAGTTTTATGAATATCCGTTGACTCCGAGTTCTGAATTCGGTGATTATTAGCTTGATTACACACTACTTTTCGTGCTCTACAATCCTGGGTTTTCGGATTTCGATTTCAGAACTCGTGGCTAGTAGGTCTCGTTTCACCTATTTAGCCGCGAAATGTGGTTTCTTTACGTAAACGGTTTTATGAATATCCGTTGACTCAGAGTTCTGAATTCGGTGATTTTAGCTTGATTTCACACTACTTTTCGAGCTCTACGATCCTGGCATTTCTAATTTTGATTTAAGAACTCGTGGCTAGTTGGTCTCGTTTCACCTAGTTAGCCGCGAAATGTGGTTTCTTTACGTAAACGGTTTTATGAATATCCGTTGACTCCGAGTTCTGAATTCGGTAATTTTTAGCTTGATTTCACACTACTTTTCAAGCTCTACGATTATGGAGTTTCGGATTTTGATTTCAGAACTCGTGGCTAGTTGGTCTCGTTTCACCTAGTTAGCCGTGAAATATGGTTTCTTTACGTAAACGGTTTTATGAATATCGGTTGACTACGAGTTCTGAATTCGGTGATTTTTAGCTTGATTTCACACTAATTTTCGAGCTCTACGATCCTGGTGTTTCGGATTTTGATTTCAGAACTCGTGGCTAGTTGGTCTCGTTTCACCTAGTTAGCCGCGAAATGTGGTTTCTTTACGTAAACGGTTTTACGAATATCCGTTGACTCCGAGTTCTGAATTCGGTGATTTTTAGCTTGATTTCACACTACTTTTCGAGCTCTACAATGTTGGATTTTCGAATTTCAATTTCAGAACTCGTGGCTAGTAGGTCTCATTTCACCTAGTTAGCCGCGAAATGTGGTTTCTTTACGTAAACGGTTTTATGAATATCCGTTGACTCCGAGTTCTGAATTCGGTGATTTTTAGCTTGATTTCACACTACTTTTCGAGCTCTACAATCCTCTATTTTTGGATTTTGATTTCAGAACTCGTGGCTAGTAGGTCTCGTTTCACCTAGTTAGCCGCAAAATGTGGTTTCTTTACGTGAACGGTTTTATGAATATCCGTTGACTCCGAGTTCTGAATTCGGTGATTTTTAGCTTGATTTCACACTAATTTTCGAGCTCTACGAGCCTGGTGTTTCGGATTTTGATTTCAGAACTCGTGGCTAGTTGGCCTAGTTTCACCTAGTTAGCCGCGAAATGTGGTTTCTTTACGTAAACGGTTTTATGAATATCCGTTGACTCCGAGCTCTGAATTTGGTAATTTTTAGCTTGATTTCACACTACTTTTCGAGTTCTACGATTATGGAGTTTCGGATTTTGATTTCAGAACTCGTGGCTAGTTGGTCTCGTTTGACCTAGTTAGCCGCGAAATGTGGTTTCTTTACGTAAACGATTTTATGAATATCGGTTGACTCCGGGTTCTGAATTTGGTGATTTTTAGCTTGATTTCACACTACTTTTCGAGCTCTACGATCCTGGGTTTTCGGATTTCGATTTCAGAACTCGTGGCTAGTTGGTCTCGTTTCACCTAGTTAGCCGCGAAATGTGGTTTCTTTACGTAAACGGTTTTATGAATATCCGTTGACTCCGAGCTCTGAATTCGGTAATTTTTAGCTTGATTTCACACTACTTTTCGAGTTCTACGATTATGGAGTTTCGGATTTTGATTTCAGAACTCGTGGCTAGTTGGTCTCGTTTGACCTAGTTAGCCGCGAAATGTGGTTTCTTTACGTAAACGATTTTATGAATATCGGTTGACTCCGAGTTCTGAATTCGGTGATTTTTAGCTTGATTTCACACTAATTTTCGAGCTCTACGAGCCTGGTGTTTCGGATTTTGATTTCAGAACTCGTGGCTAGTTGGTCTCGTTTCACCTAGTTAGCCGCGAAATGTGGTTTCTTTACGTAAACGGTTTTATGAATATCCGTTGACTCCGAGTTCTGAATTCGGTGATTTTAGCTTGATTTCACACTACTTTTCGAGCTCTACGATCCTGGCATTTCTAATTTTGATTTAAGAACTCGTGGCTAGTTGGTCTCGTTTCACCTAGTTAGCCGCGAAATGTGGTTTCTTTACGTAAACGGTTTTATGAATATCCGTTGACTCCGAGTTCTGAATTCGGTAATTTTTAGCTTGATTTCACACTACTTTTCAAGCTCTACGATTATGGAGTTTCGGATTTTGATTTCAGAACTCGTGGCTAGTTGGTCTCGTTTCACCTAGTTAGCCGTGAAATGTGGTTTCTTTACGTAAACGGTTTTATGAATATCGGTTGACTCCGAGTTCTGAATTCGGTGATTTTTAGCTTGATTTCACACTAATTTTCGAGCTCTACGATCCTGGTGTTTCGGATTTTGATTTCAGAACTCGTGGCTAGTTGGTCTCGTTTCACCTAGTTAGCCGCGAAATGTGGTTTCTTTACGTAAACGGTTTTATGAATATCCGTTGACTCCGAGTTCTGAATTCGGTGATTTTTAGCTTGATTTCACACTACTTTTCGAGCTCTACAATGTTGGATTTTCGAATTTCAATTTCAGAACTCGTGGCTAGTAGGTCTCATTTCACCTAGTTAGCCGCGAAATGTGGTTTCTTTACGTAAACGGTTTTATGAATATCCGTTGACTCCGAGTTCTGAATTCGGTGATTTTTAGCTTGATTTCACACTACTTTTCGAGCTCTACAATCCTGGATTTTCGGATTTTGATTTCAGAACTCGTGGCTAGTAGGTCTCGTTTCACCTAGTTAGCCGCAAAATGTGGTTTCTTTACGTAAACGGTTTTATGAATATCCGTTGACTACGAGTTCTGAATTCGGTGATTTTTAGCTTGATTTCACACTACTTTTCGAGCTCTACAATCCTGGGTTTTCGGATTTCGATTTCAGAACTCGTGGCTAGTAGGTCTCGTTTCACCTAGTTAGCCGCGAAATGTGGTTTCTTTACGTAAACGGTTTTATGAATATCCGTTGACTCCGAGTTCTGAATTTGTTAATTTTTAGCTTGATTTCACACTACTTTTCAAGCTCTACGATTATGGAGTTTCGGATTTTGATTTCAGAACTCGTGGCTAGTCGGTCTCATTTCACCTAGTTAGCCGCGAAATGTGGTTTCTTTACGTAAACGGTTTTATGAATATCCGTTGACTCCGAGTTCTGAATTCGGTGATTTTTAGCTTGATTTCACACTACTTTTCGAGCTCTACAATCCTGGATTTTCGGATTTCGATTTCAGAACTCGTGGCTAGTAGGTCTCGTTTCACCTAGTTAGCCGCGAAATGGGGTTTCTTTACGTAAACGGTTTTATGAATATCCGTTGACTCCGAGTTCTGAATTCGGTGATTTTTAGCTTGATTTCACACTACTTTTTGAGCTCTACGATCCTGGCATTTCGGATTTTGATTTCAGAACTCGTGGCTAGTTGGTCTCGTTTCACCTAGTTAGCCGCGAAATGTGGTTTCTTTACGTAAACGATTTTATGAATATCGGTTGACTCCGAGTTCTGAATTCGGTGATTTTTAGCTTGATTTCACACTAATTTTCGAGCTCTACGAGCCTGGTGTTTCGGATTTTGATTTCAGAACTCGTGGCTAGTTGGTCTCGTTTCACCTAGTTAGCCGCGAAATGTGGTTTCTTTACGTAAACGGTTTTATGAATATCCGTTGACTCCGAGTTCTGAATTCGGTGATTTTTAGCTTGATTTCACACTACTTTTCGAGCTCTACAATCTTGGCATTTCAGATTTTGATTTCAGAACTTGTGGCTAGTAGGTCTCGTTTCACCTATTTAGCCGCGAAATGTGGTTTCTTTATGTAAACAGTTTTATGAATATCCGTTGACTCCGAGTTCTGAATTCGGTGATTTTTAGCTTGATTACAAACTACTTTTCGAGCTCTACAATCCTGGGTTTTCGGATTTTGATTTCAGAACTCGTGGCTAGTAGGTCTCGTTTCACCTATTTAGCCGCGAAATGTGGTTTCTTTACGTAAACGGTTTTATGAATATCCGTTGACTCCGAGTTCTGAATTCGGTGATTTTTAGCTTGAGTTCACACTACTTTTCGACCTCTACAACCCTGGGTTTTCGGATTTTGATTTCAGAAGTTGTGGCTAGTAGGTCTCGTTTCACCTATTTACCCGCGAAATGTGGTTTCTTTACGTAAACAGTTTTATGAATATCCGTTGACTCCGAGTTCTGAATTCGGTGATTTTTAGCTTGATTACACACTACTTTTCGAGCTCTACAATCCTGGTTTTTCGGATTTCGATTTCAGAACTCGTGGCTAGTAGGTCTCGTTTCACCTATTTAGCCGCGAAATGTGGTTTCTTTACGTAAACGGTTTTATGAATATCCGTTGACTCCGAGTTCTGAATTCGGTGATTTTATCTTGATTTCACACTACTTTTCGAGCTCTACGATCCTGGCATTTCTGATTTTGATTTAAGAACTCGTGGCTAGTTGGTCTCGTTTCACCTAGTTAGCCGCGAAATGTGGTTTCTTTACGTAAACGGTTTTATGAATATCCGTTGACTCCGAGTTCTAAATTCGGTAATTTTTAGCTTGATTTCACACTACTTTTCAAGCTCTACGATTATGGAGTTTCGGATTTTGATTTCAGAACTCGTGGCTAGTTGGTCTCGTTTCACCTAGTTAGCCGTGAAATGTGGTTTCTTTACGTAAACGGTTTTATGAATATCGGTTGACTCCGAGTTCTGAATTCGGTGATTTTTAGCTTGATTTCACACTAATTTCCGAGCTCTACGATCCTGGTGTTTCGGATTTTGATTTCAGAACTCGTGGCTAGTTGGTCTCGTTTCACCTAGTTAGCCGCGAAATGTGGTTTGTTTACGTAAACGGTTTTATGAATATCCGTTGACTCCGAGTTCTGAATTCTGTGATTTTTAGCTTGATTTCACACTACTTTTCGAGCTCTACAATGTTGGATTTTCGGATTTCAATTTCAGAACTCGTGGCTAGTAGGTCTCATTTCACCTAGTTAGCCGCGAAATGTGGTTTCTTTACGTAAACGGTTTTATGAATATCCGTTGACTCCGAGTTCTGAATTCGGTGATTTTTAGCTTGATTTCACACTACTTTTCGAGCTCTACAATCCTAGATTTTCGGATTTTGATTTCAGAACTCGTGGCTAGTAGGTCTCGTTTCACCTAGTTAGCCGCAAAATGTGGTTTCTTTACGTAAATCGTTTTATGAATATCCGTTGACTCCGAGTTCTGAATTCGGTGATTTTCAGCTTGATTTCACACTACTTTTCGAGCTCTACAATCCTGGGTTTTCGGATTTCGATTTCAGAACTCGTGGCTAGTAGGTCTCGTTTCACCTAGTTAGCCGCGAAATGTGGTTTCTTTACGTAAACGGTTTTATGAATATCCGTTGACTCCGAGTTCTGAATTTGTTAATTTTTAGCTTGATTTCACACTACTTTTCAAGCTCTACGATTATGGAGTTTCGGATTTTGATTTCAGAACTCGTGGCTAGTCGGTCTCATTTCACCTAGTTAGCCGCGAAATGTGGTTTCTTTACGTAAACGGTTTTATGAATATCCGTTGACTCCGAGTACTGAATTCGGTGATTTTTAGCTTGATTTCACACTACTTTTCGAGCTCTACAATCCTGCATTTTCGGATTTCGATTTCAAAACTCGTGGCTTGTAGGTCTCGTTTCACCTAGTTAGCCGCGAAATGGGGTTTCTTTACGTAAACGGTTTTATGAATATCCGTTGACTCCGAGTTCTGAATTCGGTGATTTTTAGCTTGATTTCACACTACTTTTTGAGCTCTACGATCCTGGCATTTCGGATTTTGATTTCAGAACTCGTGGCTAGTTGGTATCGTTTCACCTAGTTAGCCGCGAAATGTGGTTTCTTTACGTAAACGGTTTTATGAATATCCGTTGACTCCGAGTTCTGAATTCGGTGATTTTTAGCTTGATTTCACACTACTTTTCGAGCTCTACAATCCTGGGTTTTCGGATTTCGATTTCAGAACTCGTGGCTAGTAGGTCTCATTTCACCTAGTTTGCCGCGAAATGTGGTTTCTTTACGTAAACGGTTTTATGAATATCTGTTGACTCCGAGTTCTGAATTCGGTGATTTTTAGCTTGATTTCACACTACTTTTCGAGTTCTACAATCCTGGCTTTTTGGATTTCGATTTCAGAACTCCTGGCTAGTAGGTCTCGTTTCACCTAGTTAGCCGCGAAATGTGGTTTCTTTACGTAAACGGTTTTATGAATATCCGTTGACTCCGAGTTCTGAATTCGGTGATTTTTAGCTTTATTTCACACTACTTTTCGAGCTCTACGATCCTGGAGTTTCGGATTTTGATTTCAGAACTCGTGGCTAGTAGGTCTCGTTTCACCTAGTTAGCCGCGAAATGTGGTTTCTTTACGTAAACGGTTTTATGAATATCCGTTGACTCCGAGTTCTGAATTCGGTGATTTTTAGCTTGATTTCACACTAATTTCCGAGCTCTACGATCCTGGTGTTTCGGATTTTGATTTCAGAACTCGTGGCTAGTTGGTCTCGTTTCACCTAGTTAGCCGCGAAATGTGGTTTCTTTACGTAAACGGTTTTATGAATATCCGTTGACTCCGAGTTCTGAATTCGGTGATTTTTAGCTTGATTTCACACTACTTTTCGAGCTCTACAATGTTGGATTTTCGGATTTCAATTTCAGAACTCGTGGCTAGTAGGTCTCATTTCACCTAGTTAGCCGCGAAATGTGGTTTCTTTACGTAAACGGTTTTATGAATATCCGTTGACTCCGAGTTCTGAATTTGTTAATTTTTAGCTTGATTTCACACTACTTTTCAAGCTCTACGATTATGGAGTTTCGGATTTCGATTTCAGAACTCGTGGCTAGTCGGTCTCATTTCACCTAGTTAGCCGCGAAATGTGGTTTCTTTACGTAAACGGTTTTATGAATATCCGTTGACTCCGAGTTCTGAATTCGGTGATTTTTAGCTTGATTTCACACTACTTTTCGAGCTCTACAATCCTGGATTTTCGGATTTCGATTTCAGAACTCGTGGCTTGTAGGTCTCGTTTCACCTAGTTAGCCGCGAAATGGGGTTTCTTTACGTAAACGGTTTTATGAATATCCGTTGACTCCGAGTTCTGAATTCGGTGATTTTTAGCTTGATTTCACACTACTTTTTGAGCTCTACGATCCTGGCATTTCGGATTTTGATTTCAGAACTCGTGGCTAGTTGGTCTCGTTTCACCTAGTTAGCCGCGAAATGTGGTTTCTTTACGTAAACGGTTTTATGAATATCCGTTGACTCCGAGTTCTGAATTCGGTGATTTTTAGCTTGATTTCACACTACTTTTCGAGCTCTACAATCCTGGGTTTTCGGATTTCGATTTCAGAACTCGTGGCTAGTAGGTCTCATTTCACCTAGTTTGCCGCGAAATGTGGTTTCTTTACGTAAACGGTTTTATGAATATCCGTTGACTCCGAGTTCTGAATTCGGTGATTTTTAGCTTGATTTCACACTTCTTTTCGAGTTCTACAATCCTGGCTTTTTGGATTTCGATTTCAGAACTCCTGGCTAGTAGGTCTCGTTTCACCTAGTCAGCCGCGAAATGTGGTTTCTTTACGTAAACGGTTTTATGAATATCCGTTGACTCCGAGTTCTGAATTCGGTGATTTTTAGCTTTATTTCACACTACTTTTCGAGCTCTACGATCTTGGAGTTTCGGATTTTGATTTCAGAACTCGTGGCTAGTTGGTCTCGTTTCACCTAGTTAGCAGCGAAATGTACTTTCTTTACGTAAACGGTTTTATGAATATCCGTTGACCCCGAGTTCTGAATTCGGTAATTTTTAGCTTGATTTCACACTACTTTTCAAGCTCTACGATTATGGAGTTTCGGATTTTGATTTCAGAACTCGTGGCTAGTTGGTCTCGTTTCACCTAGTTAGCCGCGAAATGTGGTTTCTTTACGTAAACGGTTTTATGAATATCGGTTGACTCCGAGTTCTGAATTCGGTGATTTTTAGCTTGATTTCACACTAATTTTCGAGCTCTACGATCCTGGTATTTCGGATTTTGATTTCAGAACTCGTGGCTAGTTGGTCTCGTTTCACCAAGTTAGCCGCGAAATGTGGTTTCTTTACGTAAACGGTTTTATGAATATCCGTTGACTCCGAGTTCTGAATTCGGTGATTTTTAGCTTGATTTCACACTAATTTTCGAGCTCTACGATCCTGGCATTTCGGATTTTGATTTCAGAACTCGTGGCTAGTTGGTCTCGTTTCACCTAGTTAGCCGAGAAATGTGGTTTCTTTACGTAAACGGTTTTATAAATATCCGTTGACTCCGAGTTCTGAATTCGGTGATTTTTAGCTTGATTTCACACTACTTTTCGAGCTCTACAATCCTGGGTTTTCGGATTTCGATTTCAGAACTCATGGCTAGTAGGTCTCGTTTTACCTAGTTTGCCGCGAAATGTTGTTTCTTTACGTAAACGGTTTTATGACTATCCGTTGACTCCGAGTTCTGAATTCGGTGATTTTTAGCTTGATTTCACACTACTTTTCGAGCTATACAATCCTGGGTTTTCGGATTTTGATTTCAGAACTCGTGGCTAGTAGGTCTTAGTTAGCCGCGAAATGTGGTTTCTTTACGTAAACGGTTTTATGAATATCCGTTGACTCCGAGTTCTGAATTCGGTGATTTTTAGCTTTATTTCACACTACTTTTCGAGCTCTACGATCCTGGCGTTTCGGATTTTTATTTCAGAACTCGTGGCTAGTTGGTCTCGTTTCACCTAGTTAGCCGCGAAATGTGGTTTCTTTACGTAAACGGTTTTATGAATATCCGTTAAATCCGAGTTCTGAATTCGGTAATTTTTAGCTTGATTTCACACTACTTTTCAAGCTCTACGATTATGGAGTTTCGGATTTTGATTTCAGAACTCGTGGCTAGTTGGTCTCGTTTCACCTAGTTAGCCGCGAAATGTGGTTTCTTTACGTAAACGGTTTTATGAATATCCGTTGACTCCGAGTTCTGAATTCGGTGATTTTTAGCTTGATTTCACACTACTTTTCGAGCTCTACAATCCTGGATTTTCGGATTTTGATTTAAGAACTCGTGGCTAGTAGGTCTCGTTTCACCTTGTTAGCCGCGAAATGTGGTTTCTTTACGTAAACGGTTTTATGAATATCTGTTGACTCCGAGTTCTGAATTCGGTGATTTTTAGCTTGATTTCACACTAATTTTCAAGCTCTACGATCCTTGCATTTCGGATTTTGATTTCAGAACTCGTGGCTAGTTGGTCTCATTTCACCTAGTTAGCCGCGAAATGTGGTTTCTTTACGTAAACGGTTTTATGAATATCCGTTGACTCCGAGTTCTGAATTCGATGATTTTTAGCTTGATTTCACACTACTTTTCGAGCTCTACGATCCTGGATTTTCGGATTTCGATTTCAGAACTCGTGGCTAGTAGGTCTCGTTTCACCTAGTTAGCCGCGAAATGTTGTTTCTTTACGTAAACGGTTTTATGAATATCGGTTGACTCCGAGTTCTGAATTCGGTGATTTTTAGCTTGATTTCACACTACTTTTCGAGTTCTACAATCCTGAGTTTTAGGATTTCGATTTCAGAACTCGTGGCTAGTTGGTCTCGTTTCACCTAGTTAGCCGCGAAATGTGGTTTCTTTACGTAAACGGTTTTATGAATATCCGTTGACTCCGAGTTCTGAATTCGGTGATTTTTAGCTTGATTTCACACTACTTTTCGAGCTTTTCAATCCTGGATTTTCGGATTTCGATTTCAGAACTCGTGGCTAGTAGGTCTCGTTTCACCTAGTTAGCCGCGAAATGTGGTTTCTTTACGTAAACGGTTTTATGAATATCCGTTGACTCCGAGTTCTGAATTCGGTGATTTTTAGCTTGATTTCACACTACTTTTCGAGCTCTACGATCCTGGCATTTCGGATTTTGATTTCAGAACTCGTGGCTAGTTGGTCTCGTTTCACCTAGTTAGCCGCGAAATGTGGTTTCTTTGCGTAAACGGTTTTATGAATATCCGTTGACTCCGAGTTCTGAATTCGGTGATTTTGAGCTTGATTTCACACTACTTTTCGAGCTCTACAATCCTGGGTTTTCGGATTTCGATTTCAGAACTCGTGGCTCGTAGGTCTCGTTTCACCTAGTTTGCCGCGAAATGTGGTTTCTTTACGTAAACGGTTTTATGACTATCCGTTGACTCCGAGTTCTGAATTCGGTGATTTTTAGTTTGATTTCACACTACTTTTCGAGCTCTACGATCCTGGCATTTCGGATTTTGATTTCGGAACTCGTGGCTAGTTGGTCTCGTTTCACCTAGTTAGCCGCGAAATGTGATTTCTTTGCGTAAACGGTTTTATAAATATCCGTTGACTCCGAGTTCTGAATTCGGTGATTTTGAGCTTGATTTCACACTACTTTTCGAGCTCTACAATCCTGGGTTTTCGGATTTCGATTTCAGAACTCGTGGCTAGTAGGTCTCGTTTCACCTAGTTTGCCGCGAAATGTGGTTTCTTTACGTAAACGGTTTTATGACTATCCGTTGACTCCGAGTTCTGAATTCGATGATTTTTAGCTTGATTTCACACTACTTTTCGAGCTCTACAATCCTGGGTTTTCGGATTTCGATTTCAGAACTCGTGGCTAGTAGGTCTCGTTTCATCTAGTTTGCCGCGAAATGTGGTTTCTTTACGTAAACGGTTTTATGAATATCCGTTGACTCCGAGTTCTGAATTCGGTGATTTTTAGCTTGATTTCACACTACTTTTCGAGCTCTACAATCCTGAGTTTTCGGATTTCGATTTCAGAACTCGTGGCTAGTAGGTCTCGTTTCACCTAGTTTGCCGCGAAATGTGGTTTCTTTACGTAAACGGTTTTATGAATATCCGTTGACTCCGAGTTCTGAATTCGGTGATTTTTAGCTTGATTTCACACTACTTTTCGAGCTCTACAATCCTGGGTTTTCGGATTTCGATTTCAGAACTCGTGGCTAGTAGGTCTCGTTTCACCTAGTTAGCCGCGAAATGTGGTTTCTTTACGTAAACGGTTTTATGAATATCCGTTGACTCCGAGTTCTGAATTCGGTGATTTTTAGCTTTATTTCACACTACTTTTCGAGCTCTACGATCCTGGCATTTCGGATTTTGATTTCAGAACTCGTGGCTAGTTGGTCTCGTTTCACCTAGTTAGCCGCGAAATGTGGTTTCTTTACGTAAACGGTTTTATGAATATCCGTTGACTCCGAGTTCTGAATTCGGTGATTTTTAGCTTGATTTCACACTACTTTTCGAGCTCTACGATCCTGGCATTTCGGATTTTGATTTCAGAACTCGTGGCTAGTTGGTCTCGTTTCACCTAGTTAGCCGCGAAATGTGGTTTCTTTACGTAAACGGTTTTATGAATATCCGTTGACTCCGAGTTCTGAATTCGGTGATTTTTAGCTTGATTTCACACTACTTTTCGAGCTCTACAATCCTGGGTTTTCGGATTTCGATTTCAGAACTCATGGCTAGTAGGTCTTGTTTCACCTAGTTTGCCGCGAAATGTTGTTTCTTTACGTAAACGGTTTTATGACTATCCGTTGACTCCGAGTTCTGAATTCGGTGATTTTTAGCTTGATTTCACACTACTTTTCGAGCTCTACAATCCTGGGTTTTCGGATTTTGATTTCAGAACTCGTGGCTAGTAGGTCTTAGTTAGCCGCGAAATGTGGTTTCTTTACGTAAACGGTTTTATGAATATCCGTTGACTCCGAGTTCTGAATTCGGTGATTTTTAGCTTGATTTCACACTACTTTTCGAGCTCTACGATCCTGGCATTTCGGATTTTGATTTCAGAACTCGTGGCTAGTTGGTCTCGTTTCACCTAGTTAGCCGCGAAATGTGGTTTCTTTGCGTAAACGGTTTTATGAATATCCGTTGACTCCGAGTTCTGAATTCGGTGATTTTTAGCTTGATTTCACACTACTTTTCGAGCTCTACGATCCTGGCATTTCGGATTTTGATTTCAGAACTCGTGGCTAGTTGGTCTCGTTTCACCTAGTTAGCCGCGAAATGTGGTTTCTTTGCGTAAACGGTTTTATGAATATCCGTTGACTCCGAGTTCTGAATTCGGTGATTTTGAGCTTGATTTCACACTACTTTTCGAGCTCTACAATCCTGGTTTTTCGGATTTCGATTTCAGAACTCGTGGCTAGTAGGTCTCGTTTCACCTAGTTTGCCGCGAAATGTGGTTTCTTTACGTAAACGGTTTTATGACTATCCGTTGACTCCGAGTTCTGAATTCGATGATTTTTAGCTTGATTTCACACTACTTTTCGAGCTCTACAATCCTGGGTTTTCGGATTTCGATTTCAGAACTCGTGGCTAGTAGGTCTCGTTTCATCTAGTTTGCCGCGAAATGTGGTTTCTTTACGTAAACGGTTTTATGAATATCCGTTGACTCCGAGTTCTGAATTCGGTGATTTTTAGCTTGATTTCACACTACTTTTCGAGCTCTACAATCCTGAGTTTTCGGATTTCGATTTCAGAACTCGTGGCTAGTAGGTCTCGTTTCACCTAGTTTGCCGCGAAATGTGGTTTCTTTACGTAAACGGTTTTATGAATATCCGTTGACTCCGAGTTCTGAATTCGGTGATTTTTAGCTTGATTTCACACTACTTTTCGAGCTCTACAATCCTGGGTTTTCGGATTTCGATTTCAGAACTCGTGGCTAGTAGGTCTCGTTTCACCTAGTTAGCCGCGAAATGTGGTTTCTTTACGTAAACGGTTTTATGAATATCCGTTGACTCCGAGTTCTGAATTCGGTGATTTTTAGCTTTATTTCACACTACTTTTCGAGCTCTACGATCCTGGCATTTCGGATTTTGATTTCAGAACTCGTGGCTAGTTGGTCTCGTTTCACCTAGTTAGCCGCGAAATGTGGTTTCTTTACGTAAACGGTTTTATGAATATCCGTTGACTCCGAGTTCTGAATTCGGTGATTTTTAGCTTGATTTCACACTACTTTTCGAGCTCTACGATCCTGGCATTTCGGATTTTGATTTCAGAACTCGTGGCTAGTTGGTCTCGTTTCACCTAGTTAGCCGCGAAATGTGGTTTCTTTACGTAAACGGTTTTATGAATATCCGTTGACTCCGAGTTCTGAATTCGGTGATTTTTAGCTTGATTTCACACTACTTTTCGAGCTCTACAATCCTGGGTTTTCGGATTTCGATTTCAGAACTCATGGCTAGTAGGTCTTGTTTCACCTAGTTTGCCGCGAAATGTTGTTTCTTTACGTAAACGGTTTTATGACTATCCGTTGACTCCGAGTTCTGAATTCGGTGATTTTTAGCTTGATTTCACACTACTTTTCGAGCTCTACAATCCTGGGTTTTCGGATTTTGATTTCAGAACTCGTGGCTAGTAGGTCTTAGTTAGCCGCGAAATGTGGTTTCTTTACGTAAACGGTTTTATGAATATCCGTTGACTCCGAGTTCTGAATTCGGTGATTTTTAGCTTGATTTCACACTACTTTTCGAGCTCTACGATCCTGGCATTTCGGATTTTGATTTCAGAACTCGTGGCTAGTTGGTCTCGTTTCACCTAGTTAGCCGCGAAATGTGGTTTCTTTGCGTAAACGGTTTTATGAATATCCGTTGACTCCGAGTTCTGAATTCGGTGATTTTTAGCTTGATTTCACACTACTTTTCGAGCTCTACGATCCTGGCATTTCGGATTTTGATTTCAGAACTCGTGGCTAGTTGGTCTCGTTTCACCTAGTTAGCCGCGAAATGTGGTTTCTTTGCGTAAACGGTTTTATGAATATCCGTTGACTCCGAGTTCTGAATTCGGTGATTTTGAGCTTGATTTCACACTACTTTTCGAGCTCTACAATCCTGGGTTTTCGGATTTCGATTTCAGAACTCGTGGCTAGTAGGTCTCGTTTCACCTAGTTTGCCGCGAAATGTGGTTTCTTTACGTAAACGGTTTTATGACTATCCGTTGACTCCGAGTTCTGAATTCGATGATTTTTAGCTTGATTTCACACTACTTTTCGAGCTCTACAATCCTGGGTTTTCGGATTTCGATTTCAGAACTCGTGGCTAGTAGGTCTCGTTTCATCTAGTTTGCCGCGAAATGTGGTTTCTTTACGTAAACGGTTTTATGAATATCCGTTGACTCCGAGTTCTGAATTCGGTGATTTTTAGCTTGATTTCACACTACTTTTCGAGCTCTAAAATCCTGAGTTTTCGGATTTCGATTTCAGAACTCGTGGCTAGTAGGTCTCGTTTCACCTAGTTTGCCGCGAAATGTGGTTTCTTTACGTAAACAGTTTTATGAATATCCGTTGACTTCGAGTTCTGAATTCGGTGATTTTTAGCTTGATTTCACACTAATTTTTGAGCTCTACAATCCTGGGTTTTCGGATTTCGATTTCAGAACTCGTGGCTAGTAGGTCTCGTTTCACCTAGTTAGCCGCGAAATGTGGTTTCTTTACGTAAACGGTTTTATGAATATCCGTTGACTCCGAGTTCTGAATTCGGTGATTTTTAGCTTTATTTCACACTACTTTTCGAGCTCTACGATCCTGGAATTTCGGATTTTGATTTCAGAACTCGTGGCTAGTTGGTCTTGTTTCACCTAGTTAGCCGCGAAATGTGGTTTCTTTACGTAAACGGTTTTACGAATATCCGTTGACTCCGAGTTCTGAATTCGGTGATTTATAGCTTGATTTCACACTACTTTTCGAGCTCTATGATCCTGGCATTTCGGATTTTGATTTCAGAACTCGTGGCTAGTTGGTCTCGTTTCACCTAGTTAGCCGCGAAATGTGGTTTCTTTACGTAAACGGTTTTATGAATATCCGTTGACTCCGAGTTCTGAATTCGGTGATTTTTAGCTTGATTTCACACTACTTTTCGAGCTCTACAATCCTGGGTTTTCGGATTTCGATTTCAGAACTCATGGCTAGTAGGTCTCGTTTCACCTAGTTTGCCGCGAAATGTTGTTTCTTTACGTAAACGGTTTTATGACTATCCGTTGACTCCAAGTTCTGAATTCGGTGATTTTTAGCTTGATTTCACACTACTTTTCGAGCTCTACAATCCTGGGTTTTCAGATTTTGATTTCAGAACTCGTGGCTAGTAGGTCTTAGTTAGCCGCGAAATGTGGTTTCTTTACGTAAACGGTTTTATGAATATCCGTTGACTCCGAGTTCTGAATTCGGTGATTTTTAGCTTTATTTCACACTACTTTTCGAGCTCTACGATTCCTGGCGTTTCGGATTTTTATTTCAGAACTCGTGGCTAGTTGGTCTCGTTTCACCTAGTTAGCCGCGAAATGTGGTTTCTTTACGTAAACGGTTTTATGAATATCCGTTGACTCCGAGTTCTGAATTCGGTAATTTTTAGCTTGATTTCACACTACTTTTCAAGCTCTACGATTATGGAGTTTCGGATTTTGATTTCAGAACTCGTGGCTAGTTGGTCTCGTTTCACCTAGTTAGCCGCGAAATGTGGTTTCTTTACGTAAACGGTTTTATGAATATCCGTTGACTCCGAGTTCTGAATTCGGTGATTTTTAGCTTGATTTCACACTACTTTTCGAGCTCTACAATCCTGGATTTTCGGATTTTGATTTCAGAACTCGTGGCTAGTAGGTCTCGTTTCACCTAGTTAGCCGCGAAATGTGGTTTATTTACGTAAACGGTTTTATGAATATCCGTTGACTCCGAGTTCTGAATTCGGTGATTTTTAGCTTGATTTCACACTAATTTTCAAGCTCTACGATCCTTGCATTTCGGATTTTGATTTCAGAACTCGTGGCTAGTTGGTCTCATTTCACCTAGATAGCCGCGAAATGTGGTTTCTTTACGTAAACGGTTTTATGAATATCCGTTGACTCCGAGTTCTGAATTCGGTGATTTTTAGCTTGATTTCACACTACTTTTCGAGCTCTACCATCCTGGGTTTTCGGATTTCGATTTCAGAACTCGTGGCTAGTTGGTCTCGTTTCACCTAGTTAGCCGCGAAATGTGGTTTCTTTACGTAAACGGTTTTATGAATATCCGTTGACTCCGAGTTCTGAATTCGGTGATTTTTAGCTTGATTTCACACTACTTTTCGAGCTCTACAATCCTGGATTTTCGGATTTCGATTTCAGAACTCGTGGCTAGTAGGTCTCGTTTCACCTAGTTAGCCGCGAAATGTGGTTTCTTTACGTAAACGGTTTTATGAATATCCGTTGACTCCGAGTTCTGAATTCGGTGATTTTTAGCTTGATTTCACACTACTTTTCGAGCTCTACGATCCTGGCATTTCGGATTTTGATTTCAGAACTCGTGGCTAGTTGGTCTCGTTTCACCTAGTTAGCCGCGAAATGTGGTTTCTTTGCGTAAACGGTTTTATGAATATCCGTTGACTCCGAGTTCTGAATTCGGTGATTTTGATCTTGATTTCACACTACTTTTCGAGCTCTACAATCCTGGGTTTTCGGATTTCGATTTCAGAACTCGTGGCTAGTAGGTCTCGTTTCACCTAGTTTGCCGCGAAATGTGGTTTCTTTACGTAAACGGTTTTATGACTATCCGTTGACTCCGAGTTCTGAATTCGATGATTTTTAGCTTGATTTCACACTACTTTTCGAGCTCTACAATCCTGGGTTTTCGGATTTCGATTTCAGAACTCGTGGCCAGTAGGTCTCGTTTCATCTAGTTTGCCGCGAAATCGGTTTTATGAATATCCGTTGACTCCGAGTTCTGAATTCGGTGATTTTTAGCTTGATTTCACACTACTTTTCGAGCTCTACAATCCTGGGTTTTCGGATTTTGATTTCAGAACTCGTGGCTAGTAGGTCTTAGTTAGCCGTGAAATGTGGTTTCTTTACGTAAACGGTTTTATGAATATCCGTTGACTCCGAGTTCTGAATTCGGTGATTTTTAGCTTTATTTCACACTACTTTTCGAGCTCTACGATTCCTGGCGTTTCGGATTTTTATTTCAGAACTCGTGGCTAGTTGGTCTCGTTTCACCTAGTTAGCCGCGAAATGTGGTTTCTTTACGTAAACGGTTTTATGAATATCCGTTGACTCCGAGTTCTGAATTCGGTAATTTTTAGCTTGATTTCACACTACTTTTCAAGCTCTACGATTATGGAGTTTCGGATTTTGATTTCAGAACTCGTGGCTAGTTGGTCTCGTTTCACCTAGTTAGCCGCGAAATGTGGTTTCTTTACGTAAACGGTTTTATGAATATCCGTTGACTCCGAGTTCTGAATTCGGTGATTTTTAGCTTGATTTCACACTACTTTTCGAGCTCTACAATCCTGGATTTTCGGATTTTGATTTCAGAACTCGTGGCTAGTAGGTCTCGTTTCACCTAGTTAGCCGCGAAATGTGGTTTCTTTACGTAAACGGTTTTATGAATATCCGTTGACTCCGAGTTCTGAATTCGGTGATTTTTAGCTTGATTTCACACTAATTTTCAAGCTCTACGATCCTTGCATTTCGGATTTTGATTTCAGAACTCGTGGCTAGTTGGTCTCATTTCACCTAGTTAGCCGCGAAATATGGTTTCTTTACGTAAACGGTTTTATGAATATCCGTTGACTCCGAGTTCTGAATTCGGTGATTTTTAGCTTGATTTCACACTACTTTTCGAGCTCTACGATCCTGGATTTTCGGATTTCGATTTCAGAACTCGTGGCTAGTAGGTCTCGTTTCACCTAGTTAGCCGCGAAATTTTGTTTCTTTACGTAAACGGTTTTATGAATATCGGTTGACTCCGAGTTCTGAATTCGGTGATTTTTAGCTTGATTTCACACTACTTTTCGAGCTCTACCATCCTGGGTTTTCGGATTTCGATTTCAGAACTCGTGGCTAGTTGGTCTCGTTTCACCTAGTTAGCCGCGAAATGTGGTTTCTTTACGTAAACGGTTTTATGAATATCCGTTGACTCCGAGTTCTGAATTCGGTGATTTTTATCTTGATTTCACACTACTTTTCGAGCTCTACAATCCTGGATTTTCGGATTTCGATTTCAGAACTCGTGGCTAGTAGGTCTCGTTTCACCTAGTTGGCCGCGAAATGTGGTTTCTTTACGTAAACGGTTTTATGAATATCCGTTGACTCCGAGTTCTGAATTCGGTGATTTTTAGCTTGATTTCACACTACTTTTTCAGCTCTACGATCCTGGCATTTCGGATTTTGATTTCAGAACTCGAGGCTAGTTGGTCTCGTTTCACCTAGTTAGCCGCGAAATGTGGTTTCTTTGCGTAAACGGTTTTATGAATATCCGTTGACTCCGAGTTCTGAATTCGGTGATTTTGAGCTTGATTTCACACTACTTTTTGAGCTCTACAATCCTGAGTTTTCGGATTTCGATTTCAGAACTCGTGGCTAGTAGGTCTCGTTTCACCTAGTTTGCCGCGAAATGTGGTTTCTTTACGTAAACGGTTTTATGAATATCCGTTGACTCCGAGTTCTGAATTCGGTGATTTTTAGCTTGATTTCACACTACTTTTCGAGCTCCACAATCCTGAGTTTTCGGATTTCGATTTCAGAACTCGTGGCTACTAGGTCTCGTTTCACCTAGTTTGCCGCGAAATGTGGTTTCTTTACGTAAACGGTTTTATGAATATCCGTTGACTCCGAGTTCTGAATTCGGTGATTTTTAGCTTGATTTCACACTACTTTTTGAGCTCTACAATCCTGGGTTTTCGGATTTCGATTTCAGAACTCGTGGCTAGTAGGTCTCGTTTCACCTAGTTTGCCGCGAAATGTGGTTTCTTTACGTAAACGGTTTTATGACTATCCGTTGACTCCGAGTTCTGAATTCGGTGATTTTGAGCTTGATTTCACACTACTTTTTGAGCTCTACAATCCTGGGTTTTCGGATTTCGATTTCAGAACTCGTGGCTAGTAGGTCTCGTTTCACCTAGTTTGCCGCGAAATGTGGTTTCTTTACGTAAACGGTTTTATGACTATCCGTTGACTCCGAGTTCTGAATTCCGTGATTTTTAGCTTGATTTCACACTACTTTTCGAGCTCTACGATCCTGGCATTTCGGATTTTGATTTCAGAACTCGTGGCTAGTTGGTCTCGTTTCACCTAGTTAGCCGCGAAATGTGGTTTCTTTGCGTAAACGGTTTTATGAATATCCGTTGACTCCGAGTTCTGAATTCGGTTATTTTGAGCTTGATTTCACACTACTTTTCGTGCTCTACAATCCTGGGTTTTCGGATTTCGATTTCAGAACTCGTGGCTAGTAGGTCTCGTTTCACCTAGTTTGCCGCGAAATGTGGTTTCTTTACGTAAACGGTTTTATGACTATCCGTTGACTCCGAGTTCTGAATTCGACGATTTTTAGCTTGATTTCACACTACTTTTCGAGCTCTACAATCCTGCTTTTTCGGATTTCGATTTCAGAACTCGTGTCTTGTAGGTCTCGTTTCATCTAGTTTGCCGCGAAATGTGGTTTCTTTACGTAAACGGTTTTATGAATATCCGTTGACTCCGAGTTCTGAATTCGGTGATTTTTAGCTTGATTTCACACTACTTTTCGAGCTCCACAATCCTGAGATTTCGGATTTCGATTTCAGAACTCGTGGCTACTAGGTCTCGTTTCACCTAGTTTGCCGCGAAATGTGGTTTCTTTACGTAAACGGTTTTATGAATATCCGTTGACTCCGAGTTCTGAATTCGGTGATTTTTAGCTTGATTTCACACTACTTTTCGAGCTCTACAATCCTGGGTTTTCGGATTTCGATTTCAGAACTCGTGGCTAGTAGGTCTCGTTTCACCTAGTTAGCCGCGAAATGTGGTTTCTTTACGTAAACGGTTTTATGAATATCCGTTGACTCCGAGTTCTGAATTCGGTGATTTTTAGCTTTATTTCACACTACTTTTCGAGCTCTACGATCCTGGCATTTCGGATTTTGATTTCAGAACTCGTGGCTAGTTGGTCTCGTTTCGCCTAGTTAGCCGCGAAATGTGGTTTCTTTACGTAAACGGTTTTATGAATATCCGTTGACTCCGAGTTCTGAATTCGGTGATTTTTAGCTTGATTTCACACTACTTTTCGAGCTCTACAATCCTGAGTTTTTGGATTTTGATTTCAGAACTCGTGGCTAGTAGGTCTCGTTTCACCTAGTTAGCAGCGAAATGTGGTTTCTTTACGTAAACGGTTTTATGAATATCCGTTGACTCCGAGTTCTGAATTCGGTGATTTTTAGCTTGATTTCACACTACTTTTCGAGCTCTACAATCCTGGGTTTTCGGATTTCGATTTCAGAACTCGTGGCTAGTTGGTCTCGTTTCACCTAGTTAGCCGCGAAATGTTATTTCTTTACGTAAACGGTTTTATGAATATCGGTTGACTCCGAGTTCTGAATTCGGTGATTTTTAGCTTGATTTCACACTACTTTTCGAGCTCTACAATCCTGGGTTTTCGGATTTCGATTTCAGAACTCGTGGCTAGTAGGTCTCGTTTCACCTAGTTAGCCGCGAAATGTGGTTTCTTTACGTAAACGGTTTTATGAATATCCGTTGACTCCGAGTTCTGAGTTCGGTGATTTTTAGCTTGATTTCACACTACTTTTCGAGCTCTACGATCCTGGCATTTCGGATTTTGATTTCAGAACTCGTGGCTAGTTGGTCTCGTTTCGCCTAGTTAGCCGCGAAATGTGGTTTCTTTACGTAAACGGTTTTATGAATATCCGTTGACTCCGAGTTCTGAATTCGGTGATTTTTAGCTTGATTTCACACTACTTTTCGAGCTCTACAATCCTGGGTTTTCGGATTTCGATTTCAGAACTCGTGGCTACTAGGTCTCGTTTCACCTAGTTTGCCGCGAAATGTGGTTTCTTTACGTAAACGGTTTTATGAAAATCCGTTGACTCCGAGTTCTGAATTCGGTGATTTTTAGCTTGATTTCACACTACTTTTCGAGCTCTACAATCCTGGGTTTTCGGATTTCGATTTCAGAACTCGTGGCTAGTAGGTCTCGTTTCACCTAGTTAGCCGCGAAATGTTATTTCTTTACGTAAACGGTTTTATGAATATCGGTTGACTCCGAGTTCTGAATTCGACGATTTTTAGCTTGATTTCACACTACTTTTCGAGCTCTACAATCCTGCTTTTTCGGATTTCGATTTCAGAACTCGTGGCTTGTAGGTCTCGTTTCATCTAGTTTGCCGCGAAATGTGGTTTCTTTACGTAAACGGTTTTATGAATATCCGTTGACTCCGAGTTCTGAATTCGGTGATTTTTAGCTTGATTTCACACTACTTTTCGAGCTCCACAATCCTGAGATTTCGGATTTCGATTTCAGAACTCGTGGCTACTAGGTCTCGTTTCACCTAGTTTGCCGCGAAATGTGGTTTCTTTACGTAAACGGTTTTATGAATATCCGTTGACTCCGAGTTCTGAATTCGGTGATTTTTAGCTTGATTTCACACTACTTTTCGAGCTCTACAATCCTGGGTTTTCGGATTTCGATTTCAGAACTCGTGGCTAGTAGGTCTCGTTTCACCTAGTTAGCCGCGAAATGTGGTTTCTTTACGTAAACGGTTTTATGAATATCCGTTGACTCCGAGTTCTGAATTCGGTGATTTTTAGCTTTATTTCACACTACTTTTTGAGCTCTACGATCCTGGCATTTCGGATTTTGATTTCAGAACTCGTGGCTAGTTGGTCTCGTTTCGCCTAGTTAGCCGCGAAATGTGGTTTCTTTACGTAAACGGTTTTATGAATATCCGTTGACTCCGAGTTCTGAATTCGGTGATTTTTAGCTTGATTTCACACTACTTTTCGAGCTCTACAATCCTGAGTTTTTGGATTTTGATTTCAGAACTCGTGGCTAGTAGGTCTCGTTTCACCTAGTTAGCCGCGAAATGTGGTTTCTTTACGTAAACGGTTTTATGAATATCCGTTGACTCCGAGTTCTGAATTCGGTGATTTTTAGCTTGATTTCACACTACTTTTCGAGCTCTACAATCCTGGGTTTTCGGATTTCGATTTCAGAACTCGTGGCTAGTTGGTCTCGTTTCACCTAGTTAGCCGCGAAATGTTATTTCTTTACGTAAACGGTTTTATGAATATCGGTTGACTCCGAGTTCTGAATTCGGTGATTTTTAGCTTGATTTCACACTACTTTTCGAGCTCTACAATCCTGGGTTTTCGGATTTCGATTTCAGAACTCGTGGCTAGTAGGTCTCGTTTCACCTAGTTAGCCGCGAAATGTGGTTTCTTTACGTAAACGGTTTTATGAATATCCGTTGACTCCGAGTTCTGAGTTCGGTGATTTTTAGCTTGATTTCACACTACTTTTCGAGCTCTACGATCCTGGCATTTCGGATTTTGATTTCAGAACTCGTGGCTAGTTGGTCTCGTTTCGCCTAGTTAGCCGCGAAATGTGGTTTCTTTACGTAAACGGTTTTATGAATATCCGTTGACTCCGAGTTCTGAATTCGGTGATTTTTAGCTTGATTTCACACTACTTTTCGAGCTCTACAATCCTGGGTTTTCGGATTTCGATTTCAGAACTCGTGACTACTAGGTCTCGTTTCACCTAGTTTGCCGCGAAACGTGGTTTCTTTACGTAAACGGTTTTATGAAAATCCGTTGACTCCGAGTTCTGAATTCGGTGATTTTTAGCTTGATTTCACACTACTTTTCGAGCTCTACAATCCTGGGTTTTCGGATTTCGATTTCAGAACTCGTGGCTAGTAGGTCTCGTTTCACCTAGTTAGCCGCGAAATGTGGTTTCTTTACGTAAACGGTTTTAGGAATATCCGTTGACTCCGAGTTCTGAATTCGGTGATTTTTAGCTTGATTTCACACTACTTTTCGAGCTCTACAATCCTGGGTTTTCGGATTTCGATTTCAGAACTCGTGGGTAGTAGGTCTCGTTTCACCTAGTTAGCCGCGAAATGTGGTTTCTTTACGTAAACGGTTTTATGAATATCCGTTGACTCCGAGTTCTGAATTCGGTTATTTTGAGCTTGATTTCACACTACTTTTCGTGCTCTACAATCCTGGGTTTTCGGATTTCGATTTCAGAACTCGTGGCTAGTAGGTCTCGTTTCACCTAGTTTGCCGCGAAATGTGGTTTCTTTACGTAAACGGTTTTATGACTATCCGTTGACTCCGAGTTCTGAATTCGACGATTTTTAGCTTGATTTCACACTACTTTTCGAGCTCTACAATCCTGCTTTTTCGGATTTCGATTTCAGAACTCGTGTCTTGTAGGTCTCGTTTCATCTAGTTTGCCGCGAAATGTGGTTTCTTTACGTAAACGGTTTTATGAATATCCGTTGACTCCGAGTTCTGAATTCGGTGATTTTTAGCTTGATTTCACACTACTTTTCGAGCTCCACAATCCTGAGATTTCGGATTTCGATTTCAGAACTCGTGGCTACTAGGTCTCGTTTCACCTAGTTTGCCGCGAAATGTGGTTTCTTTACGTAAACGGTTTTATGAATATCCGTTGACTCCGAGTTCTGAATTCGGTGATTTTTAGCTTGATTTCACACTACTTTTCGAGCTCTACAATCCTGGGTTTTCGGATTTCGATTTCAGAACTCGTGGCTAGTAGGTCTCGTTTCACCTAGTTAGCCGCGAAATGTGGTTTCTTTACGTAAACGGTTTTATGAATATCCGTTGACTCCGAGTTCTGAATTCGGTGATTTTTAGCTTTATTTCACACTACTTTTCGAGCTCTACGATCCTGGCATTTCGGATTTTGATTTCAGAACTCGTGGCTAGTTGGTCTCGTTTCGCCTAGTTAGCCGCGAAATGTGGTTTCTTTACGTAAACGGTTTTATGAATATCCGTTGACTCCGAGTTCTGAATTCGGTGATTTTTAGCTTGATTTCACACTACTTTTCGAGCTCTACAATCCTGAGTTTTTGGATTTTGATTTCAGAACTCGTGGCTAGTAGGTCTCGTTTCACCTAGTTAGCAGCGAAATGTGGTTTCTTTACGTAAACGGTTTTATGAATATCCGTTGACTCCGAGTTCTGAATTCGGTGATTTTTAGCTTGATTTCACACTACTTTTCGAGCTCTACAATCCTGGGTTTTCGGATTTCGATTTCAGAACTCGTGGCTAGTTGGTCTCGTTTCACCTAGTTAGCCGCGAAATGTTATTTCTTTACGTAAACGGTTTTATGAATATCGGTTGACTCCGAGTTCTGAATTCGGTGATTTTTAGCTTGATTTCACACTACTTTTCGAGCTCTACAATCCTGGGTTTTCGGATTTCGATTTCAGAACTCGTGGCTAGTAGGTCTCGTTTCACCTAGTTAGCCGCGAAATGTGGTTTCTTTACGTAAACGGTTTTATGAATATCCGTTGACTCCGAGTTCTGAGTTCGGTGATTTTTAGCTTGATTTCACACTACTTTTCGAGCTCTACGATCCTGGCATTTCGGATTTTGATTTCAGAACTCGTGGCTAGTTGGTCTCGTTTCGCCTAGTTAGCCGCGAAATGTGGTTTCTTTACGTAAACGGTTTTATGAATATCCGTTGACTCCGAGTTCTGAATTCGGTGATTTTTAGCTTGATTTCACACTACTTTTCGAGCTCTACAATCCTGGGTTTTCGGATTTCGATTTCAGAACTCGTGGCTACTAGGTCTCGTTTCACCTAGTTTGCCGCGAAATGTGGTTTCTTTACGTAAACGGTTTTATGAAAATCCGTTGACTCCGAGTTCTGAATTCGGTGATTTTTAGCTTGATTTCACACTACTTTTCGAGCTCTACAATCCTGGGTTTTCGGATTTCGATTTCAGAACTCGTGGCTAGTAGGTCTCGTTTCACCTAGTTAGCCGCGAAATGTTATTTCTTTACGTAAACGGTTTTATGAATATCGGTTGACTCCGAGTTCTGAATTCGACGATTTTTAGCTTGATTTCACACTACTTTTCGAGCTCTACAATCCTGCTTTTTCGGATTTCGATTTCAGAACTCGTGGCTTGTAGGTCTCGTTTCATCTAGTTTGCCGCGAAATGTGGTTTCTTTACGTAAACGGTTTTATGAATATCCGTTGACTCCGAGTTCTGAATTCGGTGATTTTTAGCTTGATTTCACACTACTTTTCGAGCTCCACAATCCTGAGATTTCGGATTTCGATTTCAGAACTCGTGGCTACTAGGTCTCGTTTCACCTAGTTTGCCGCGAAATGTGGTTTCTTTACGTAAACGGTTTTATGAATATCCGTTGACTCCGAGTTCTGAATTCGGTGATTTTTAGCTTGATTTCACACTACTTTTCGAGCTCTACAATCCTGGGTTTTCGGATTTCGATTTCAGAACTCGTGGCTAGTAGGTCTCGTTTCACCTAGTTAGCCGCGAAATGTGGTTTCTTTACGTAAACGGTTTTATGAATATCCGTTGACTCCGAGTTCTGAATTCGGTGATTTTTAGCTTTATTTCACACTACTTTTTGAGCTCTACGATCCTGGCATTTCGGATTTTGATTTCAGAACTCGTGGCTAGTTGGTCTCGTTTCGCCTAGTTAGCCGCGAAATGTGGTTTCTTTACGTAAACGGTTTTATGAATATCCGTTGACTCCGAGTTCTGAATTCGGTGATTTTTAGCTTGATTTCACACTACTTTTCGAGCTCTACAATCCTGAGTTTTTGGATTTTGATTTCAGAACTCGTGGCTAGTAGGTCTCGTTTCACCTAGTTAGCCGCGAAATGTGGTTTCTTTACGTAAACGGTTTTATGAATATCCGTTGACTCCGAGTTCTGAATTCGGTGATTTTTAGCTTGATTTCACACTACTTTTCGAGCTCTACAATCCTGGGTTTTCGGATTTCGATTTCAGAACTCGTGGCTAGTTGGTCTCGTTTCACCTAGTTAGCCGCGAAATGTTATTTCTTTACGTAAACGGTTTTATGAATATCGGTTGACTCCGAGTTCTGAATTCGGTGATTTTTAGCTTGATTTCACACTACTTTTCGAGCTCTACAATCCCGGGTTTTCGGATTTCGATTTCAGAACTCGTGGCTAGTAGGTCTCGTTTCACCTAGTTAGCCGCGAAATGTGGTTTCTTTACGTAAACGGTTTTATGAATATCCGTTGACTCCGAGTTCTGAGTTCGGTGATTTTTAGCTTGATTTCACACTACTTTTCGAGCTCTACGATCCTGGCATTTCGGATTTTGATTTCAGAACTCGTGGCTAGTTGGTCTCGTTTCGCCTAGTTAGCCGCGAAATGTGGTTTCTTTACGTAAACGGTTTTATGAATATCCGTTGACTCCGAGTTCTGAATTCGGTGATTTTTAGCTTGATTTCACACTACTTTTCGAGCTCTACAATCCTGGGTTTTCGGATTTCGATTTCAGAACTCGTGACTACTAGGTCTCGTTTCACCTAGTTTGCCGCGAAACGTGGTTTCTTTACGTAAACGGTTTTATGAAAATCCGTTGACTCCGAGTTCTGAATTCGGTGATTTTTAGCTTGATTTCACACTACTTTTCGAGCTCTACAATCCTGGGTTTTCGGATTTCGATTTCAGAACTCGTGGCTAGTAGGTCTCGTTTCACCTAGTTAGCCGCGAAATGTGGTTTCTTTACGTAAACGGTTTTAGGAATATCCGTTGACTCCGAGTTCTGAATTCGGTGATTTTTAGCTTTATTTCACACTACTTTTCGAGCTCTACGATCCTGGCGTTTTGGATTTTGATTTCAGAACTCGTGGCTAGTGGGTCTCGTTTCGCCTAGTTAGCCGCGAAATGTGGTTTCTTTACGTAAACGGTTTTATGAATATCCGTTGACTCCGAGTTCTGAATTCGGTGATTTTTAGCTTTATTTCACACTACTTTTCGAGCTCTACGATCCTGGCATTTCGGATTTTGATTTCAGAACTCGTGGCTAGTTGGTCTCGTTTCGCCTAGTTAGCCGCGAAATGTGGTTTCTTTACGTAAACGGTTTTATGAATATCCGTTGACTCCGAGTTCTGAATTCGGTGATTTTTAGCTTGATTTCACACTACTTTTCGAGCTCTACAATCCTGAGTTTTAGGATTTTGATTTCAGAACTCGTGGCTAGTAGGTCTCGTTTCACCTAGTTAGCCGCGAAATGTGGTTTCTTTACGTAAACGGTTTTATGAATATCCGTTGACTCCGAGTTCTGAATTCGGTGATTTTTAGCTTGATTTCACACTACTTTTCGAGCTCTACAATCCTGGTTTTCGGATTTCGATTTCAGAACTCGTGGCTAGTTGGTCTCGTTTCACCTAGTTAGCCGCGAAATGTTATTTCTTTACGTAAACGGTTTTATGAATATCGGTTGACTCCGAGTTCTGAATTCGGTGATTTTTAGCTTGATTTCACACTACTTTTCGAGCTCTACAATCCTGGGTTTTCGGATTTCGATTTCAGAACTCGTGGCTAGTAGGTCTCGTTTCACCTAGTTAGCCGCGAAATGTGGTTTCTTTACGTAAACGGTTTTATGAATATCCGTTGACTCCGAGTTCTGAATTCGGTGATTTTTAGCTTTATTTCACACTACTTTTCGAGCTCTACGATCCTGGCATTTCGGATTTTGATTTCAGAACTCGTGGCTAGTTGGTCTCGTTTCGCCTAGTTAGCCGCGAAATGTGGTTTCTTTACGTAAACGGTTTTATGAATATCCGTTGACTCCGAGTTCTGAATTCGGTGATTTTTAGCTTGATTTCACACTACTTTTCGAGCTCTATAATCCCGGGTTTTCGGATTTCGATTTCAGAACTCGTGGCTACTAGGTCTCGTTTCACCTAGTTTGCCGCGAAATGTGGTTTCTTTACGTAAACGGTTTTATGAATATCCGTTGACTCCGAGTTCTGAATTCGGTGATTTTTAGCTTGATTTCACACTACTTTTCGAGCTCTACAATCCTGGGTTTTCGGATTTCGATTTCAGAACTCGTGGCTAGTAGGTCTCGTTTCACCTAGTTAGCCGCGAAATGTGGTTTCTTTACGTAAACGGTTTTATGAATATCGGTTGACTCCGAGTTCTGAATTCGGTGATTTTTAGCTTGATTTCACACTACTTTTCGAGCTCTACAATCCTGGGTTTTCGGATTTCGATTTCAGAACTCGTGGCTAGTAGGTCTCGTTTCACCTAGTTAGCCGCGAAATGTGGTTTCTTTACGTAAACGGTTTTATGAATATCCGTTGACTCCGAGTTCTGAGTTCGGTGATTTTTAGCTTGATTTCACACTACTTTTCGAGCTCTACGATCCTGGCATTTCGGATTTTGATTTCAGAACTCGTGGCTAGTTGGTCTCGTTTCGCCTAGTTAGCCGCGAAATGTGGTTTCTTTACGTAAACGGTTTTATGAATATCCGTTGACTCCGAGTTCTGAATTCGGTGATTTTTAGCTTGATTTCACACTACTTTTCGAGCTCTACAATCCTGGGTTTTCGGATTTCGATTTCAGAACTCGTGGCTACTAGGTCTCGTTTCACCTAGTTTGCCGCGAAACGTGGTTTCTTTACGTAAACGGTTTTATGAAAATCCGTTGACTCCGAGTTCTGAATTCGGTGATTTTTAGCTTGATTTCACAATACTTTTCGAGCTCTACAATCCTGGGTTTTCGGATTTCGATTTCAGAACTCGTGGCTAGTAGGTCTCGTTTCACCTAGTTAGCCGCGAAATGTGGTTTCTTTACGTAAACGGTTTTAGGAATATCCGTTGACTCCGAGTTCTGAATTCGGTGATTTTTAGCTTTATTTCACACTACTTTTCGAGCTCTACGATCCTGGCGTTTTGGATTTTGATTTCAGAACTCGTGGCTAGTGGGTCTCGTTTCGCCTAGTTAGCCGCGAAATGTGGTTTCTTTACGTAAACGGTTTTATGAATATCCGTTGACTCCGAGTTCTGAATTCGGTGATTTTTAGCTTTATTTCACACTACTTTTCGAGCTCTACGATCCTGGCATTTCGGATTTTGATTTCAGAACTCGTGGCTAGTTGGTCTCGTTTCGCCTAGTTAGCCGCGAAATGTGGTTTCTTTACGTAAACGGTTTTATGAATATCCGTTGACTCCGAGTTCTGAATTCGGTGATTTTTAGCTTGATTTCACACTACTTTTCGAGCTCTACAATCCTGAGTTTTAGGATTTTGATTTCAGAACTCGTGGCTAGTAGGTCTCGTTTCACCTAGTTAGCCGCGAAATGTGGTTTCTTTACGTAAACGGTTTTATGAATATCCGTTGACTCCGAGTTCTGAATTCGGTGATTTTTAGCTTGATTTCACACTACTTTTCGAGCTCTACAATCCTGGGTTTTCGGATTTCGATTTCAGAACTCGTGGCTAGTTGGTCTCGTTTCACCTAGTTAGCCGCGAAATGTTATTTCTTTACGTAAACGGTTTTATGAATATCGGTTGACTCCGAGTTCTGAATTCGGTGATTTTTAGCTTGATTTCACACTACTTTTCGAGCTCTACAATCCTGGGTTTTCGGATTTCGATTTCAGAACTCGTGGCTAGTAGGTCTCGTTTCACCTAGTTAGCCGCGAAATGTGGTTTCTTTACGTAAACGGTTTTATGAATATCCGTTGACTCCGAGTTCTGAATTCGGTGATTTTTAGCTTTATTTCACACTACTTTTCGAGCTCTACGATCCTGGCATTTCGGATTTTGATTTCAGAACTCGTGGCTAGTTGGTCTCGTTTCGCCTAGTTAGCCGCGAAATGTGGTTTCTTTACGTAAACGGTTTTATGAATATCCGTTGACTCCGAGTTCTGAATTCGGTGATTTTTAGCTTGATTTCACACTACTTTTCGAGCTCTATAATCCCGGGTTTTCGGATTTCGATTTCAGAACTCGTGGCTACTAGGTCTCGTTTCACCTAGTTTGCCGCGAAATGTGGTTTCTTTACGTAAACGGTTTTATGAATATCCGTTGACTCCGAGTTCTGAATTCGGTGATTTTTAGCTTGATTTCACACTACTTTTCGAGCTCTACAATCCTGGGTTTTCGGATTTCGATTTCAGAACTCGTGGCTAGTAGGTCTCGTTTCACCTAGTTAGCCGCGAAATGTGGTTTCTTTACGTAAACGGTTTTATGAATATCCGTTGACTCCGAGTTCTGAATTCGGTGATTTTTAGCTTGATTTCACACTACTTTTCGAGCTCTATAATCCCGGGTTTTCGGATTTCGATTTCAGAACTCGTGGCTACTAGGTCTCGTTTCACCTAGTTAGCCGCGAAATGTGGTTTCTTTACGTAAACGGTTTTATGAATATCCGTTGACTCCGAGTTATGAATTCGGTGATTTTTAGCTTGATTTCACACTACTTTTCGAGCTCCACAATCCTGAGATTTCGGATTTTGATTTCAGAACTCGTGGCTAGTTGGTCTCGTTTCACCTAGTTAGCCGCGAAATGTGGTTTCTTTGCGTAAACGGTTTTATGAATATCCGTTGACTCCGAGTTATGAATTCGGTGATTTTTAGCTTGATTTCACACTACTTTTCGAGCTCCACAATCCTGAGATTTCGGATTTCGATTTCAGAACTCGTGGCTAGTAGGTCTCGTTTCACCTAGTTAGCCGCGAAATGTGGTTTCTTTACGTAAACGGTTTTATGAATATCCGTTGACTCCGAGTTCTGAATTCGGTGATTTTTAGCTTGATTTCACACTACTTTTCGAGCTCTACGATCCTGGGTTTCGGATTTTGATTTCAGAACTCGTGGCTAGTTGGTCTCGTTTCACCTAGTTAGCCGCGAAATGTGGTTTCTTTGCGTAAACGGTTTTATGAATATCCGTTGACTCCGAGTTCTGAATTCGGTGATTTTGAGCTTGATTTCACACTACTTTTCGAGCTCTACAATCCTGGGTTTTCGGATTTCGATTTCAGAACTCGTGGCTAGTAGGTCTCGTTTCACCTAGTTTGCCGCGAAATGTGGTTTCTTTACGTAAACGGTTTTATGACTATCCGTTGACTCCGAGTTCTGAATTCGGTGATTTTTAGCTTGATTTCACACTACTTTTCGAGCTCTACAATCCTGGGTTTTCGGATTTCGATTTCAGAACTCGTGGCTAGTAGGTCTCGTTTCATCTAGTTTGCCGCGAAATGTGGTTTCTTTACGTAAACGGTTTTATGAATATCCGTTGACTCCGAGTTCCGAATTCGGTGATTTTTAGCTTGATTTCACACTACTTTTCGAGCTCTACAATCCTGAGTTTTCGGATTTCGATTTCAGAACTTGTGGCTAGTAGGTGTCGTTTCACCTAGTTTGCCGCGAAATGTGATTTCTTTACGTAAACGGTTTTATGAATATCGGTTGACTCCGAGTTCTGAATTCGGTGATTTTTAGCTTGATTCCACACTACTTTTCGAGCTCTACAATCTTGGGTTTTCGGATTTCGATTTCAGAACTCGTGGCTAGTAGGTCTCGTTTCACCTAGTTAGCCGCGAAATGTGGTTTCTTTACGTAAACGGTTTTATGAATATCCGTTGACTCCGAGTTCTGAATTCGGTGATTTTTAGCTTTATTTCACACTACTTTTCGAGCTCTACGATCCTGGCGTTTTGGATTTTGATTTCAGAACTCGTGGCTAGTGGGTCTCGTTTCGCCTAGTTAGCCGCGAAATGTGGTTTCTTTACGTAAACGGTTTTATGAATATCCGTTGACTCCGAGTTCTGAATTCGGTAATTTTTAGCTTGATTTCACACTACTTTTCAAGCTCTACGATTATGGAGTTTCGGATTTAGATTTCAGAACTCGTGGCTAGTTGGTCTCGTTTTACCTAGTTAGCCGCGAAATGTTATTTCTTTACGTAAACGGTTTTATGAATATCCGTTGACTCCGAGTTCTGAATTCGGTAATTTTTAGCTTGATTTCACACTACTTTTCAAGCTCTACGATTATGGAGTTTCGGATTTAGATTTCAGAACTCGTGGCTAGTGGGTCTCGTTTTACCTAGTTAGCCGCGAAATGTTATTTCTTTACGTAAACGGTTTTATGAATATCGGTTGACTCCGAGTTCTGAATTCGGTGATTTTTAGCTTGATTTCACACTACTTTTCGAGCTCTACAATCCTGGGTTTTCGGATTTCGATTTCAGAACTCGTGGCTAGTTGGTCTCGTTTCACCTAGTTAGCCGCGAAATGTGGTTTCTTTACGTAAACGGTTTTATGAATATCCGTTGACTCCGAGTTCTGAATTCGGTGATTTTTAGCTTGATTTCACACTACTTTTCGAGCTCTACAATCCTGGATTTTCGGATTTCGATTTCAGAACTCGTGGCTAGTAGGTCTCGTTTCACCTAGTTAGCCGCGAAATGTGGTTTCTTTACGTAAACGGTTTTATGAATATCCGTTGACTCCGAGTTCTGAATTCGGTGATTTTTAGCTTGATTTCACACTACTTTTCGAGCTCTACGATCCTGGAATTTTGGATTTTGATTTCAGAACTCGTGGCTAGTTGGTCTCGTTTCACCTAGTTAGCCGCGAAATGTGGTTTCTTTGCGTAAACGGTTTTATGAATATCCGTTGACTCCGAGTTCTGAATTCGGTGATTTTGAGCTTGATTTCACACTACTTTTCGAGCTCTACAATCCTGGATTTTCGGATTTCGATTTCAGAACTCGTGGCTAGTAGGTCTCGTTTCACCTAGTTTGCCGCGAAATGTCGTTTCTTTACGTAAACGGTTTTATGACTATCCGTTGACTCCGAGTTCTGAATTCGGTGATTTTTAGCTTGATTTCACACTACTTTTCGAGCTCTACGATTATGGAGTTTCGGATTTTGATTTCAGAACTCGTGGCTAGTTGGTCTCGTTTCACCTAGTTAGCCGCGAAATGTGGTTTCTTTACGTAAACGGTTTTATGAATATCCGTTGACTCCGAGTTCTGAATTCGGTGATTTTTAGCTTGATTTCACACTACTTTTCAAGCTCTACGATTATGGAGTTTCGGATTTAGATTTCAGAACTCGTGGCTAGTTGGTCTCGTTTTACCTAGTTAGCCGCGAAATGTTATTTCTTTACGTAAACGGTTTTATGAATATCGGTTGACTCCGAGTTCTGAATTCGGTGATTTTTAGCTTGATTTCACACTACTTTTCGAGCTCTACAATCCTGGGTTTTCGGATTTCGATTTCATAACTCGTGGCTAGTTGGTCTCGTTTCACCTAGTTAGCCGCGAAATGTGGTTTCTTTACGTAAACGGTTTTATGAATATCCGTTGACTCCGAGTTCTGAATTCGGTGATTTTTAGCTTGATTTCACACTACTTTTCGAGCTCTACAATCCTGGATTTTCGGATTTCGATTTCAGAACTCGTGGCTAGTAGGTCTCGTTTCACCTAGTTAGCCGCGAAATGTGGTTTCTTTACGTAAACGGTTTTATGAATATCCGTTGACTCCGAGTTCTGAATTCGGTGATTTTTAGCTTGATTTCACACTACTTTTCGAGCTCTACGATCCTGGAATTTTGGATTTTGATTTCAGAACTCGTGGCTAGTTGGTCTCGTTTCACCTAGTTAGCCGCGAAATGTGGTTTCTTTGCGTAAACGGTTTTATGAATATCCGTTGACTCCGAGTTCTGAATTCGGTGATTTTGAGCTTGATTTCACACTACTTTTCGAGCTCTACAATCCTGGATTTTCGGATTTCGATTTCAGAACTCGTGGCTAGTAGGTCTCGTTTCACCTAGTTTGCCGCGAAATGTCGTTTCTTTACGTAAACGGTTTTATGACTATCCGTTGACTCCGAGTTCTGAATTCGGTGATTTTTAGCTTGATTTCACACTACTTTTCGAGCTCTACGATTATGGAGTTTTGGATTTTGATTTCAGAACTCGTGGCTAGTTGGTCTCGTTTCACCAAGTTAGCCGCGAAATGTGGTTTCTTTACGTAAACGGTTTTATGAATATCCGTTGACTCCGAGTTCTGAATTCGGTGATTTTTAGCTTGATTTCACACTACTTTTCAAGCTCTACGATTATGGAGTTTCGGATTTCGATTTCAGAACTCGTGGCTAGTTGGTCTCGTTTCACCTAGTTAGCCGCGAAATGTGGTTTCTTTACGTAAACGGTTTTATGAATATCCGTTGACTCCGAGTTCTGAATTCGGAGATTTTTAGCTTGCTTTAACACTACTTTTCGAGCTCTACAATCTTAGGTTTTCGGATTTCGATTTCAGAACTCGTGGCTAGTTGGTCTCGTTTCACCTAGTTAGCCGCGAAATGTGGTTTCTTTACGTAAACGGTTTTATGAATATCCGTTGACTTCGAGTTCTGAATTCGGTGATTTTTAGCTTGATTTCACACTACTTTTCGAGCTCTACAATCCTGGATTTTCGGATTTCGATTTCAGAACTCGTGGCTAGTAGGTCTCGTTTCACCTAGTTAGCCGCGAAATGTGGTTTCTTTACGTAAACGGTTTTATGAATATCCGTTGACTCCGAGTTCTGAATTCGGTGATTTTTAGCTTTATTTCACACTACTTTTCGAGCTCTACGATTATGGAGTTTCGGATTTTGATTTCAGAACTCGTGGCTAGTTGGTCTCGTTTCACCTAGTTAGCCGCGAAATGTGGTTTCTTTACGTAAACGGTTTTATGAATATCCGTTGACTCCGAGTTCTGAATTCGGTGATTTTTAGCTTTATTTCACACTACTTTTCGAGCTCTACGATTATGGAGTTTCGGATTTTGATTTCAGAACTCGTGGCTAGTTGGTCTCGTTTCACCTAGTTAGCCGCGAAATGTGGTTTCTTTACGTAAACGGTTTTATGAATATCCGTTGACTCCGAGTTCTGAATTCGGTGATTTTTAGCTTGATTTCACACTACTTTTCGAGCTCTACAATCTTGGCGTTTCAGATTTTGATTTCAGAAATTGTGGCTAGTAGGTCTCGATTCACCTATTTAGCCGCGAAATGTGGTTTCTTTACGTAAACGGTTTTATGAATATCCGTTGACTCCGAGTTCTGAATTCGGTGATTTTTAGCTTGATTTCACACTACTTTTCGAGCTCTACGATTATGGAGTTTCGGATTTTGATTTCAGAACTCGTGGCTAGTTGGTCTCGTTTCACCTAGTTAGCCGCGAAATGTGGTTTCTTTACGTAAACGGTTTTATGAATATCCGTTGACTCCGAGTTCTGAATTCGGTGATTTTGAGCTTGATTTCACACTACTTTTCGAGCTCTACAATCCTGGATTTTCGGATTTCGATTTCAGAACTCGTGGCTAGTAGGTCTCGTTTCACCTATTTAGCCGCGAAATGTGGTTTCTTTACGTAAACGGTTTTATGAATATCCGTTGACTCCGAGTTCTGAATTCGGTGATTTTTAGCTTGATTTCACACTACTTTTCGAGCTCTACGATCCTGGAATTTTGGATTTTGATTTCAGAACTCGTGGCTAGTTGGTCTCGTTTCACCTAGTTAGCCGCGAAATGTGGTTTCTTTGCGTAAACGGTTTTATGAATATCCGTTGACTCCGAGTTCTGAATTCGGTGATTTTGAGCTTGATTTCACACTACTTTTCGAGCTCTACAATCCTGGATTTTCGGATTTCGATTTCAGAACTCGTGGCTAGTAGGTCTCGTTTCACCTAGTTTGCCGCGAAATGTCGTTTCTTTACGTAAACGGTTTTATGACTATCCGTTGACTCCGAGTTCTGAATTCGGTGATTTTTAGCTTGATTTCACACTACTTTTCGAGCTCTACGATTATGGAGTTTTGGATTTTGATTTCAGAACTCGTGGCTAGTTGGTCTCGTTTCACCTAGTTAGCCGCGAAATGTGGTTTCTTTACGTAAACGGTTTTATGAATATCCGTTGACTCCGAGTTCTGAATTCGGTGATTTTTAGCTTGATTTCACACTACTTTTCAAGCTCTACGATTATGGAGTTTCGGATTTCGATTTCAGAACTCGTGGCTAGTTGGTCTCGTTTCACCTAGTTAGCCGCGAAATGTGGTTTCTTTACGTAAACGGTTTTATGAATATCCGTTGACTCCGAGTTCTGAATTCGGAGATTTTTAGCTTGCTTTAACACTACTTTTCGAGCTCTACAATCTTAGGTTTTCGGATTTCGATTTCAGAACTCGTGGCTAGTTGGTCTCGTTTCACCTAGTTAGCCGCGAAATGTGGTTTCTTTACGTAAACGGTTTTATGAATATCCGTTGACTCCGAGTTCTGAATTCGGTGATTTTTAGCTTGATTTCACACTACTTTTCGAGCTCTACAATCCTGGATTTTCGGATTTCGATTTCAGAACTCGTGGCTAGTAGGTCTCGTTTCACCTAGTTAGCCGCGAAATGTGGTTTCTTTACGTAAACGGTTTTATGAATATCCGTTGACTCCGAGTTCTGAATTCGGTGATTTTTAGCTTGATTTCACACTACTTTTCAAGCTCTACGATTATGGAGTTTCGGATTTCGATTTCAGAACTCGTGGCTAGTTGGTCTCGTTTCACCTAGTTAGCCGCGAAATGTGGTTTCTTTACGTAAACGGTTTTATGAATATCCGTTGACTCCGAGTTCTGAATTCGGTGATTTTTAGCTTGGTTTCACACTACTTTTCGAGCTCTAGAATCTTAGGTTTTCGGATTTCGATTTCAGAACTCGTGGCTAGTAGGTCTCGTTTCACCTAGTTAGCCGCGAAATGTGGTTTCTTTACGTAAACGGTTTTATGAATATCCGTTGACTCCGAGTTCTGAATTCGGTGATTTTTAGCTTGATTTCACACTACTTTTTGAGCTCTACAATCCTGGATTTTCGGATTTCGATTTCAGAACTCGTGGCTAGTAGGTCTCGTTTCACCTAGTTAGCCGCGAAATGTGGTTTCTTTACGTAAACGGTTTTATGAATATCCGTTGACTCCGAGTTCTGAATTCGGTGATTTTTAGCTTTATTTCACACTACTTTTCGAGCTCTACGATTATGGAGTTTCGGATTTTGATTTCAGAACTCGTGGCTAGTTGGTCTCGTTTCACCTAGTTAGCCACGAAATGTGGTTTCTTTACGTAAACGGTTTTATGAATATCCGTTGACTCCGAGTTCTGAATTCGGTGATTTTTAGCTTGATTTCACACTACTTTTCGAGCTCTACGATTATGGAGTTTCGGATTTTGATTTCAGAACTCGTGGCTAGTTGGTCTCGTTTCACCTAGTTAGCCGCGAAATGTGGTTTCTTTACGTAAACGGTTTTATGAATATCCGTTGACTCCGAGTTCTGAATTCGGTGATTATTAGCTTGATTTCACACTACTTTTCGAGCTCTACAATCTTGGCGTTTCAGATTTTGATTTCAGAACTTGTGGCTAGTAGGTCTCGATTCACCTATTTAGCCGCGAAATGTGGTTTCTTTACGTAAACGGTTTTATGAATATCCGTTGACTCCGAGTTCTGAATTCGGTGATTTTTAGCTTGATTTCACACTACTTTTCGAGCTGTACAATCCTGGGTTTTCGGATTTCGATTTCAGAACTCGTGGCTAATAGGTCTCGTTTCACCTAGTTAGCCGCGAAATGTGGTTTCTTTACGTAAACGGTTTTATGAATATCCGTTGACTCCGAGTTCTGAATTCGGTGATTTTGAGCTTGATTTCACACTACTTTTCGAGCTCTACAATCCTGGGTTTTCGGATTTCGATTTCAGAACTCGTGGCTAGTAGGTCTCGTTTCACCTAGTTTGCCGCGAAATGTCGTTTCTTTACGTAAACGGTTTTATGACTATCCGTTGACTCCGAGTTCTGAATTCGGTGATTTTTAGCTTGATTTCACACTAATTTTCGAGCTCTACGATTATGGAGTTTCGGATTTCGATTTCAGAACTCGTGGCTAGTTGGTCTTGTTCACCTAGTTAGCCGCGAAATGTGGTTTCTTTACTTAAACGGTTTTATGAATATCCGTTGACTCCGAGTTCTGAATTCGGTGATTTTTAGCTTGATTTCACACTACTTTTCAAGCTCTACGATTATGGAGTTTCGGATTTCGATTTCAGAACTCGTGGCTAGTTGGTCTCGTTTCACCTAGTTAGCCGCGAAATGTGGTTTCTTTACGTAAACGGTTTTATGAATATCCGTTGACTCCGAGTTCTGAATTCGGTGATTTTTAGCTTGGTTTCACACTACTTTTCGAGCTCTACAATCTTAGGTTTTCGGATTTCGATTTCAGAACTCGTGGCTAGTAGGTCTCGTTTCACCTAGTTAGCCGCGAAATGTGGTTTCTTTACGTAAACGGTTTTATGAATATCCGTTGACTCCGAGTTCGGAATTCGGTGATTTTTAGCTTGATCTCACACTACTTTTCGAGCTCTACGATCCTGGAATTTTGGATTTTGATTTCAGAACTCGTGGCTAGTTGGTCTCGTTTCACCTAGTTAGCCGCGAAATGTGGTTTCTTTGCGTAAACGGTTTTATGAATATCCGTTGACTCCGAGTTCTGAATTCGGTGATTTTGAGCTTGATTTGACACTACTTTTCGAGCTCTACAATCCTGGATTTTCGGATTTCGATTTCAGAACTCGTGGCTAGTAGGTCTCGTTTCACCTAGTTTGCCGCGAAATGTCGTTTCTTTACGTAAACTGTTTTATGACTATCCGTTGACTCCGAGTTCTGAATTCGGTGATTTTTAGCTTGATTTCACACTACTTTTCGAGCTCTACGATTATGGAGTTTCGGATTTTGATTTCAGAACTCGTGGCTAGTTGGTCTCGTTTCGCCTAGTTAGCCGCGAAATGTGGTTTCTTTACGTAAACGGTTTTATGAATATCCGTTGACTCCGAGTTCTGAATTCGGTGATTTTTAGCTTGATTTCACACTACTTTTCAAGCTCTACGATTATGGAGTTTCGGATTTAGATTTCAGAACTCGTGGCTAGTTGGTCTCGTTTTACCTAGTTAGCCGCGAAATGTTATTTCTTTACGTAAACGGTTTTATGAATATCGGTTGACTCCGAGTTCTGAATTCGGTGATTTTTAGCTTGATTTCACACTACTTTTCGAGCTCTACAATCCTGGGTTTTCGGATTTCGATTTCAGAACTCGTGGCTAGTTGGTCTCGTTTCACCTAGTTAGCCGCGAAATGTGGTTTCTTTACGTAAACGGTTTTATGAATATCCATTGACTCCGAGTTCTGAATTCGGTGATTTTTAGCTTGATTTCACACTACTTTTCGAGCTCTACAATCCTGGATTTTCGGATTTCGATTTCAGAACTCGTGGCTAGTAGGTCTCGTTTCACCTAGTTAGCCGCGAAATGTGGTTTCTTTACGTAAACGGTTTTATGAATATCCGTTGACTCCGAGTTCTGAATTCGGTGATTTTTAGCTTGATTTCACACTACTTTTCGAGCTCTACGATCCTGGAATTTTGGATTTTGATTTCAGAACTCGTGGCTAGTTGGTCTCGTTTCACCTAGTTTGCCGCGAAATGTGGTTTCTTTACGTAAACGGTTTTATGAATATCCGTTGACTCCGAGTTCTGAATTCGGTGATTTTTAGCTTTATTTCACACTACTTTTCGAGCTCTACGATTATGGAGTTTCGGATTTTGATTTCAGAACTCGTGGCTAGTTGGTCTCGTTTCACCTAGTTAGCCGCGAAATGTGGTTTCTTTACGTAAACGGTTTTATGAATATCCGTTGACTCCGAGTTCTGAATTCGGTGATTTTTAGCTTTATTTCACACTACTTTTCGAGCTCTACGATTATGGAGTTTCGGATTTCGATTTCAGAACTCGTGGCTAGTTGGTCTCGTTTCACCTAGTTAGCCGCGAAATGTGGTTTCTTTACGTAAACGGTTTTATGAATATCCGTTGACTCCGAGTTCTGAATTCGGTGATTTTTAGCTTGATTTCACACTACTTTTCGAGCTCTACAATCCTGGATTTTCGGATTTCGATTTCAGAACTCGTGGCTAGTAGGTCTCGTTTCACCTAGTTAGCCGCGAAATGTGGTTTCTTTACGTAAACGGTTTTATGAATATCCGTTGACTCCGAGTTCTGAATTCGGTGATTTTTAGATTTATTTCACACTACTTTTTGAGCTCTACGATTATGGAGTTTCGGATTTCGATTTCAGAACTCGTGGCTAGTTGGTCTTGTTCACCTAGTTAGCCGCGAAATGTGGTTTCTTTACGTAAACGGTTTTATGAATATCCGTTGACTCCGAGTTCTGAATTCGGTGATTTTTAGCTTGATTTCACACTACTTTTCAAGCTCTACGATTATGGAGTTTCGGATTTCGATTTCAGAACTCGTGGCTAGTTGGTCTCGTTTCACCTAGTTAGCCGCGAAATGTGGTTTCTTTACGTAAACGGTTTTATGAATATCCGTTGACTCCGAGTTCTGAATTCGGTGATTTTTAGCTTGGTTTCACACTACTTTTCGAGCTCTACAATCTTAGGTTTTCGGATTTCGATTTCAGAACTCGTGGCTAGTAGGTCTCGTTTCACCTAGTTAGCCGCGAAATGTGGTTTCTTTACGTAAACGGTTTTATGAATATCCGTTGACTCCGAGTTCTGAATTCGGTGATTTTTAGCTTGATTTCACACTACTTTTCAAGCTCTACGATTATGGAGTTTCGGATTTCGATTTCAGAACTCGTGGCTAGTTGGTCTCGTTTCACCTAGTTAGCCGCGAAATGTGGTTTCTTTACGTAAACGGTTTTATGAATATCCGTTGACTCCGAGTTCTGAATTCGGTGATTTTTAGCTTGGTTTCACACTACTTTTCGAGCTCTACAATCTTAGGTTTTCGGATTTCGATTTCAGAACTCGTGGCTAGTAGGTCTCGTTTCACCTAGTTAGCCGCGAAATGTGGTTTCTTTACGTAAACGGTTTTATGAATATCCGTTGACTCCGAGTTCGGAATTCGGTGATTTTTAGCTTGATCTCACACTACTTTTCGAGCTCTACGATCCTGGAATTTTGGATTTTGATTTCAGAACTCGTGGCTAGTTGGTCTCGTTTCACCTAGTTAGCCGCGAAATGTGGTTTCTTTGCGTAAACGGTTTTATGAATATCCGTTGACTCCGAGTTCTGAATTCGGTGATTTTGAGCTTGATTTCACACTACTTTTCGAGCTCTACAATCCTGGATTTTCGGATTTCGATTTCAGAACTCGTGGCTAGTAGGTCTCGTTTCACCTAGTTTGCCGCGAAATGTCGTTTCTTTACGTAAACGGTTTTATGACTATCCGTTGACTCCGAGTTCTGAATTCGGTGATTTTTAGCTTGATTTCACACTACTTTTCGAGCTCTACGATTATGGAGTTTCGGATTTTGATTTCAGAACTCGTGGCTAGTTGGTCTCGTTTCGCCTAGTTAGCCGCGAAATGTGGTTTCTTTACGTAAACGGTTTTATGAATATCCGTTGACTCCGAGTTCTGAATTCGGTGATTTTTAGCTTGATTTCACACTACTTTTCAAGCTCTACGATTATGGAGTTTCGGATTTAGATTTCAGAACTCGTGGCTAGTTGGTCTCGTTTTACCTAGTTAGCCGCGAAATGTTATTTCTTTACGTAAACGGTTTTATGAATATCGGTTGACTCCGAGTTCTGAATTCGGTGATTTTTAGCTTGATTTCACACTACTTTTCGAGCTCTACAATCCTGGTTTTTCGGATTTCGATTTCAGAACTCGTGGCTAGTTGGTCTCGTTTCACCTAGTTAGCCGCGAAATGTGGTTTCTTTACGTAAACGGTTTTATGAATATCCGTTGACTCCGAGTTCTGAATTCGGTGATTTTTATCTTGATTTCACACTACTTTTCGAGCTCTACAATCCTGGATTTTCGGATTTCGATTTCAGAACTCGTGGCTAGTAGGTCTCGTTTCACCTAGTTAGCCGCGAAATATGGTTTCTTTACGTAAACGGTTTTATGAATATCCGTTGACTCCGAGTTCTGAATTCGGTGATTTTTAGCTTGATTTCACACTACTTTTCGA
Source organism: Euonymus europaeus (assembly GCA_963580455.1). NCBI lineage: Eukaryota > Viridiplantae > Streptophyta > Magnoliopsida > Celastrales > Celastraceae > Euonymus > Euonymus europaeus. The sequence goes on from OY756972.1 coordinate 1,653,587, forward strand.
GCTCTACGATCCTGGAATTTTGGATTTTGATTTCAGAACTCGTGGCTAGTTGGTCTCGTTTCACCTAGTTTGCCGCGAAATGTGGTTTCTTTACGTAAACGGTTTTATGAATATCCGTTGACTCCGAGTTCTGAATTCGGTGATTTTTAGCTTGATTTCACACTACTTTTCAAGCTCTACGATTATGGAGTTTCGGATTTCGATTTCAGAACTCGTGGCTAGTTGGTCTCGTTTCACCTAGTTAGCCGCGAAATGTGGTTTCTTTACGTAAACGGTTTTATGAATATCCGTTGACTCCGAGTTCTGAATTCGGTGATATTTAGCTTGCTTTAACACTACTTTTCGAGCTCTACAATCTTAGGTTTTCGGATTTCGATTTCAGAACTCGTGGCTAGTTGGTCTCGTTTCACCTAGTTAGCCGCGAAATGTGGTTTCTTTACGTAAACGGTTTTATGAATATCCGTTGACTCCGAGTTCTGAATTCGGTGATTTTTAGCTTGATTTCACACTACTTTTCGAGCTCTACAATCCTGGATTTTCGGATTTCGATTTCAGAACTCGTGGCTAGTAGGTCTCGTTTCACCTAGTTAGCCGCGAAATGTGGTTTCTTTACGTAAACGGTTTTATGAATATCCGTTGACTCCGAGTTCTGAATTCGGTGATTTTTAGATTTATTTCACACTACTTTTTGAGCTCTACGATTATGGAGTTTCGGATTTCGATTTCAGAACTCGTGGCTAGTTGGTCTTGTTCACCTAGTTAGCCGCGAAATGTGGTTTCTTTACGTAAACGGTTTTATGAATATCCGTTGACTCCGAGTTCTGAATTCGGTGATTTTTAGCTTGATTTCACACTACTTTTCAAGCTCTACGATTATGGAGTTTCGGATTTCGATTTCAGAACTCGTGGCTAGTTGGTCTCGTTTCACCTAGTTAGCCGCGAAATGTGGTTTCTTTACGTAAACGGTTTTATGAATATCCGTTGACTCCGAGTTCTGAATTCGGTGATTTTTAGCTTGGTTTCACACTACTTTTCGAGCTCTACAATCTTAGGTTTTCGGATTTCGATTTCAGAACTCGTGGCTAGTAGGTCTCGTTTCACCTAGTTAGCCGCGAAATGTGGTTTCTTTACGTAAACGGTTTTATGAATATCCGTTGACTCCGAGTTCGGAATTCGGTGATTTTTAGCTTGATCTCACACTACTTTTCGAGCTCTACGATCCTGGAATTTTGGATTTTGATTTCAGAACTCGTGGCTAGTTGGTCTCGTTTCACCTAGTTAGCCGCGAAATGTGGTTTCTTTGCGTAAACGGTTTTATGAATATCCGTTGACTCCGAGTTCTGAATTCGGTGATTTTGAGCTTGATTTCACACTACTTTTCGAGCTCTACAATCCTGGATTTTCGGATTTCGATTTCAGAACTCGTGGCTAGTAGGTCTCGTTTCACCTAGTTTGCCGCGAAATGTCGTTTCTTTACGTAAACGGTTTTATGACTATCCGTTGACTCCGAGTTCTGAATTCGGTGATTTTTAGCTTGATTTCACACTACTTTTCGAGCTCTACGATTATGGAGTTTCGGATTTTGATTTCAGAACTCGTGGCTAGTTGGTCTCGTTTCGCCTAGTTAGCCGCGAAATGTGGTTTCTTTACGTAAACGGTTTTATGAATATCCGTTGACTCCGAGTTCTGAATTCGGTGATTTTTAGCTTGATTTCACACTACTTTTCAAGCTCTACGATTATGGAGTTTCGGATTTAGATTTCAGAACTCGTGGCTAGTTGGTCTCGTTTTACCTAGTTAGCCGCGAAATGTTATTTCTTTACGTAAACGGTTTTATGAATATCGGTTGACTCCGAGTTCTGAATTCGGTGATTTTTAGCTTGATTTCACACTACTTTTCGAGCTCTACAATCCTGGTTTTTCGGATTTCGATTTCAGAACTCGTGGCTAGTTGGTCTCGTTTCACCTAGTTAGCCGCGAAATGTGGTTTCTTTACGTAAACGGTTTTATGAATATCCGTTGACTCCGAGTTCTGAATTCGGTGATTTTTATCTTGATTTCACACTACTTTTCGAGCTCTACAATCCTGGATTTTCGGATTTCGATTTCAGAACTCGTGGCTAGTAGGTCTCGTTTCACCTAGTTAGCCGCGAAATATGGTTTCTTTACGTAAACGGTTTTATGAATATCCGTTGACTCCGAGTTCTGAATTCGGTGATTTTTAGCTTGATTTCACACTACTTTTCGAGCTCTACGATCCTGGAATTTTGGATTTTGATTTCAGAACTCGTGGCTAGTTGGTCTCGTTTCACCTAGTTTGCCGCGAAATGTGGTTTCTTTACGTAAACGGTTTTATGAATATCCGTTGACTCCGAGTTCTGAATTCGGTGATTTTTAGCTTGATTTCACACTACTTTTCAAGCTCTACGATTATGGAGTTTCGGATTTCGATTTCAGAACTCGTGGCTAGTTGGTCTCGTTTCACCTAGTTAGCCGCGAAATGTGGTTTCTTTACGTAAACGGTTTTATGAATATCCGTTGACTCCGAGTTCTGAATTCGGTGATATTTAGCTTGCTTTAACACTACTTTTCGAGCTCTACAATCTTAGGTTTTCGGATTTCGATTTCAGAACTCGTGGCTAGTTGGTCTCGTTTCACCTAGTTAGCCGCGAAATGTGGTTTCTTTACGTAAACGGTTTTATGAATATCCGTTGACTCTGAGTTCTGAATTCGGTGATTTTTAGCTTGATTTCACACTACTTTTTGAGCTCTACAATCCTGGATTTTCGGATTTCGATTTCAGAACTCGTGGCTAGTAGGTCTCGTTTCACCTAGTTAGCCGCGAAATGTGGTTTCTTTACGTAAACGGTTTTATGAATATCCGTTGACTCCGAGTTCTGAATTCGGTGATTTTTAGCTTGATTTCACACTACTTTTCGAGCTCTACGATTATGGAGTTTCGGATTTTGATTTCAGAACTCGTGGCTAGTTGGTCTCTTTTCACCTAGTTAGCCGCGAAATGTGGTTTCTTTACGTAAACGGTTTTATGAATATCCGTTGACTCCGAGTTCTGAATTCGGTGTTTTTTAGCTTTATTTCACACTACTTTTCGAGCTCTACGATTATGGAGTTTCGGATTTCGATTTCAGAACTCGTGGCTAGTTTGTCTCGTTTCACCTAGTTAGCCGCGAAATGTGGTTTCTTTACGTAAACGGTTTTATGAATATCCGTTGACTCCGAGTTCTGAATTCGGTGATTTTTAGCTTTATTTCACACTACTTTTCGAGCTCTACGATTATGGAGTTTCGGATTTTGATTTCAGAACTCGTGGCTAGTTGGTCTCGTTTCACCTAGTTAGCCGCGAAATGTGGTTTCTTTACGTAAACGGTTTTATGAATATCCGTTGACTCCGAGTTCTGAATTCGGTGATTTTTAGCTTTATTTCACACTACTTTTCGAGCTCTACGATTATGGAGTTTCGGATTTCGATTTCAGAACTCGTGGCTAGTTGGTCTCGTTTCACCTAGTTAGCCGCGAAATGTGGTTTCTTTACGTAAACGGTTTTATGAATATCCGTTGACTCCGAGTTCTGAATTCGGTGATTTTTAGCTTGATTTCACACTACTTTTCGAGCTCTACAATCCTGGATTTTCGGATTTCGATTTCAGAACTCGTGGCTAGTAGGTCTCGTTTCACCTAGTTAGCCGCGAAATGTGGTTTCTTTACGTAAACGGTTTTATGAATATCCGTTGACTCCGAGTTCTGAATTCGGTGATTTTTAGCTTTATTTCACACTACTTTTTGAGCTCTACGATTATGGAGTTTCGGATTTTGATTTCAGAACTCGTGGCTAGTTGGTCTCGTTTCACCTAGTTAGCCGCGAAATGTGGTTTCTTTACGTAAACGGTTTTATGAATATCCGTTGACTCTGAGTTTTGAATTCGGTGATTTTTAGCTTGATTTCACACTACTTTTTGAGCTCTACAATCCTGGATTTTCGGATTTCGATTTCAGAACTCGTGGCTAGTAGGTCTCGTTTCACCTAGTTAGCCGCGAAATGTGGTTTCTTTACGTAAACGGTTTTATGAATATCCGTTGACTCCGAGTTCTGAATTCGGTGATTTTTAGCTTGATTTCACACTACTTTTCGAGCTCTACGATTATGGAGTTTCGGATTTTGATTTCAGAACTCGTGGCTAGTTGGTCTCTTTTCACCTAGTTAGCCGCGAAATGTGGTTTCTTTACGTAAACGGTTTTATGAATATCCGTTGACTCCGAGTTCTGAATTCGGTGTTTTTTAGCTTTATTTCACACTACTTTTCGAGCTCTACGATTATGGAGTTTCGGATTTCGATTTCAGAACTCGTGGCTAGTTGGTCTCGTTTCACCTAGTTAGCCGCGAAATGTGGTTTCTTTACGTAAACGGTTTTATGAATATCCGTTGACTCCGAGTTCTGAATTCGGTGATTTTTAGCTTTATTTCACACTACTTTTCGAGCTCTACGATTATGGAGTTTCGGATTTTGATTTCAGAACTCGTGGCTAGTTGGTCTCGTTTCACCTAGTTAGCCGCGAAATGTGGTTTCTTTACGTAAACGGTTTTATGAATATCCGTTGACTCCGAGTTCTGAATTCGGTGATTTTTAGCTTTATTTCACACTACTTTTCGAGCTCTACGATTATGGAGTTTCGGATTTCGATTTCAGAACTCGTGGCTAGTTGGTCTCGTTTCACCTAGTTAGCCGCGAAATGTGGTTTCTTTACGTAAACGGTTTTATGAATATCCGTTGACTCCGAGTTCTGAATTCGGTGATTTTTAGCTTGATTTCACACTACTTTTCGAGCTCTACAATCCTGGATTTTCGGATTTCGATTTCAGAACTCGTGGCTAGTAGGTCTCGTTTCACCTAGTTAGCCGCGAAATGTGGTTTCTTTACGTAAACGGTTTTATGAATATCCGTTGACTCCGAGTTCTGAATTCGGTGATTTTTAGCTTTATTTCACACTACTTTTTGAGCTCTACGATTATGGAGTTTCGGATTTTGATTTCAGAACTCGTGGCTAGTTGGTCTCGTTTCACCTAGTTAGCCGCGAAATGTGGTTTCTTTACGTAAACGGTTTTATGAATATCCGTTGACTCCGAGTTCTGAATTCGGTGTTTTTTAGCTTTATTTCACACTACTTTTCGAGCTCTACGATTATGGAGTTTCGGATTTTGATTTCAGAACTCGTGGCTAGTTGGTCTCGTTTCACCTAGTTAGCCGCGAAATGTGGTTTCTTTACGTAAACGGTTTTATGAATATCCGTTGACTCCGAGTTCTGAATTCGGTGATTTTTAGATTGATTTCACACTACTTTTCGAGCTCTACAATCCTGGATTTTCGGATTTCGATTTCAGAACTCGTGGCTAGTAGGTCTCGTTTCACCTAGTTAGCCGCGAAATGTGGTTTCTTTACGTAAACGGTTTTATGAATATCCGTTGACTCCGAGTTCTGAATTCGGTGATTTTTAGCTTGATTTCACACTACGTTTCGAGCTGTACAATCCTGGGTTTTCGGATTTCGATTTCAGAACTCGTGGCTAGTAGGTCTCGTTTCACCTAGTTAGCCGCGAAATGTGGTTTCTTTACGTAAACGGTTTTATGAATATCCGTTGACTCCGAGTTCTGAATTCGGTGATTTTGAGCTTGATTTCACACTACTTTTTGAGCTCTACAATCCTGGGTTTTCGGATTTCGATTTCAGAACTCGTGGCTAGTAGGTCTCTTTTCACCTAGTTTGCCGCGAAATGTCGTTTCTTTACGTAAACGGTTTTATGACTATCCGTTGACTCCGAGTTCTGAATTCGGTGATTTTTAGCTTGATTTCACACTACTTTTCGAGCTCTACGATTATGGAGTTTCGGATTTTGATTTCAGAACTCGTGGCTAGTTGGTCTCGTTTCACCTAGTTAGCCGCGAAATGTGGTTTCTTTACGTAAACGGTTTTATGAATATCCGTTGACTCCGAGTTCTGAATTCGGTGATTTTTAGCTTGATTTCACACTACTTTTCAAGCTCTACGATTATGGAGTTTCGGATTTCGATTTCAGAACTCGTGGCTAGTTGGTCTCGTTTCACCTAGTTAGCCGCGAAATGTGGTTTCTTTACGTAAACGGTTTTATGAATATCCGTTGACTCCGAGTTCTGAATTCGGTGATTTTTAGCTTGATTTCACACTACTTTTCGAGCTCTACAATCCTGGATTTTCGGATTTCGATTTCAGAACTCGTGGCTAGTAGGTCTCGTTTCACCTAGTTAGCCGCGAAATGTGGTTTCTTTACGTAAACGGTTTTATGAATATCCGTTGACTCCGAGTTCTGAATTCGGTGATTTTTAGCTTTATTTCACACTACTTTTCGAGCTCTACGATTATGGAGTTTCGGATTTTGATTTCAGAACTCGTGGCTAGTTGGTCTCGTTTCACCTAGTTAGCCGCGAAATGTGGTTTCTTTACGTAAACGGTTTTATGAATATCCGTTGACTCCGAGTTCTGAATTCGGTGATTTTTAGCTTTATTTCACACTACTTTTCGAGCTCTACGATTATGGAGTTTCGGATTTTGATTTCAGAACTCGTGGCTAGTTGGTCTCGTTTCACCTAGTTAGCCGCGAAATGTGGTTTCTTTACGTAAACGGTTTTATGAATATCCGTTGACTCCGAGTTCTGAATTCGGTGATTTTTAGCTTGATTTCACACTACTTTTCGAGCTCTACAATCTTGGCGTTTCAGATTTTGATTTCAGAATTTGTGGCTAGTAGGTCTCGATTCACCTATTTAGCCGCGAAATGTGGTTTCTTTACGTAAACGGTTTTATGAATATCCGTTGACTCCGAGTTCTGAATTCGGTGATTTTTAGCTTGATTTCACACTACTTTTCGAGCTGTACAATCCTGGGTTTTCGGATTTCGATTTCAGAACTCGTGGCTAGTAGGTCTCGTTTCACCTAGTTAGCCGCGAAATGTGGTTTCTTTACGTAAACGGTTTTATGAATATCCGTTGACTCCGAGTTCTGAATTCGGTGATTTTGAGCTTGATTTCACATTACTTTTCGAGCTCTACAATCCTGGGTTTTCGGATTTCGATTTCAGAACTCGTGGCTAGTAGGTCTCGTTTCACCTAGTTTGCCGCGAAATGTCGTTTCTTTACGTAAACGGTTTTATGACTATCCGTTGACTCCGAGTTCTGAATACGGTGATTTTTAGCTTGATTTCACACTACTTTTCGAGCTCTACGATTATGGAGTTTCGGATTTCGATTTCAGAACTCGTGGCTAGTTGGTCTCGTTTCACCTAGTTAGCCGCGAAATGTGGTTTCTTTACGTAAACGGTTTTATGAATATCCGTTGACTCCGAGTTCTGAATTCGGTGATTTTTAGCTTGATTTCACACTACTTTTCAAGCTCTACGATTATGGAGTTTCGGATTTCGATTTCAGAACTCGTGGCTAGTTGGTCTCGTTTCACCTAGTTAGCCGCGAAATGTGGTTTCTTTACGTAAACGGTTTTATGAATATCCGTTGACTCCGAGTTCTGAATTCGGTGATTTTTAGCTTAGTTTCACACTACTTTTCGAGCTCTACAATCTTAGGTTTTCGGATTTCGATTTCAGAACTCGTGGCTTGTTGGTCTCGTTTCACCTAGTTAGCCGCGAAATGTGGTTTCTTTACGTAAACGGTTTTATGAATATCCGTTGACTCCGAGTTCTGAATTCGGTGATTTTGAGCTTGATTTCACACTACTTTTGGAGCTCTACAATCCTGGATTTTCGGATTTCGATTTCAGAACTCGTGGCTAGTAGGTCTCGTTTCACCTAGTTAGCCGCGAAATGTGATTTCTTTACGTAAACGGTTTTATGAATATCCGTTGACTCCGAGTTCTGAATTCGGTGATTTTTAGCTTGATTTCACACTACTTTTCGAGCTCTACGATCCTGGAATTTTGGATTTTGATTTCAGAACTCGTGGCTAGTTGGTCTCGTTTCACCTAGTTAGCCGCGAAATGTGGTTTCTTTGCGTAAACGGTTTTATGAATATCCGTTGACTCCGAGTTCTGAATTCGGTGATTTTGAGCTTGATTTCACACTACTTTTGGAGCTCTACAATCCTGGATTTTCGGATTTCGATTTCAGAACTCGTGGCTAGTAGGTCTCGTTTCACCTAGTTTGCCGCGAAATGTCGTTTCTTTACGTAAACGGTTTTATGACTATCCGTTGACTCCGAGTTCTGAATTCGGTGATTTTTAGCTTGATTTCACACTACTTTTCGAGCTCTACGATTATGGAGTTTCGGATTTTGATTTCAGAACTCGTGGCTAGTTGGTCTCGTTTCACCTAGTTAGCCGCGAAATGTGGTTTCTTTACGTAAACGGTTTTATGAATATCGGTTGACTCCGAGTTCTGAATTCGGTGATTTTTAGCTTGATTTCACACTACTTTTCGAGCTCTACAATCTTGGCGTTTCAGATTTTGATTTCAGAACTTGTGGCTAGTAGGTCTCGATTCACCTATTTAGCCGCGAAATGTGGTTTCTTTACGTAAACGGTTTTATGAATATCCGTTGACTCCGAGTTCTGAATTCGGTGATTTTTAGCTTGATTTCACACTACTTTTCGAGCTGTACAATCCTGGGTTTTCGGATTTCGATTTCAGAACTCGTGGCTAGTAGGTCTCGTTTCACCTAGTTAGCCGCGAAATGTGGTTTCTTTACGTAAACGGTTTTATGAATATCCGTTGACTCCGAGTTCTGAATTCGGTGATTTTGAGCTTGATTTCACACTACTTTTTGAGCTCTACAATCCTGGGTTTTCGGATTTCGATTTCAGAACTCGTGGCTAGTAGGTCTCTTTTCACCTAGTTTGCCGCGAAATGTCGTTTCTTTACGTAAACGGTTTTATGACTATCCGTTGACTCCGAGTTCTGAATTCGGTGATTTTTAGCTTGATTTCACACTACTTTTCGAGCTCTACGATTATGGAGTTTCGGATTTCGATTTCAGAACTCGTGGCTCGTTGGTCTCGTTTCACCTAGTTAGCCGCGAAATGTGGTTTCTTTACGTAAACGGTTTTATGAATATCCGTTGACTCCGAGTTCTGAATTCGGTGATTTTTAGCTTGATTTCACACTACTTTTCGAGCTCTACAATCTTGGCGTTTCAGATTTTGATTTCAGAATTTGTGGCTAGTAGGTCTCGATTCACCTATTTAGCCGCGAAATGTGGTTTCTTTACGTAAACGGTTTTATGAATATCCGTTGACTCCGAGTTCTGAATTCGGTGATTTTTAGCTTGATTTCACACTACTTTTCGAGCTGTACAATCCTGAGTTTTCGGATTTCGATTTCAGAACTCGTGGCTAGTAGGTCTCGTTTCACCTAGTTAGCCGCGAAATGTGGTTTCTTTACGTAAACGGTTTTATGAATATCCGTTGACTCCGAGTTCTGAATTCGGTGATTTTGAGCTTGATTTCACATTACTTTTCGAGCTCTACAATCCTGGGTTTTCGGATTTCGATTTCAGAACTCGTGGCTAGTAGGTCTCGTTTCACCTAGTTTGCCGCGAAATGTCGTTTCTTTACGTAAACGGTTTTATGACTATCCGTTGACTCCGAGTTCTGAATACGGTGATTTTTAGCTTGATTTCACACTACTTTTCGAGCTCTAAGATTATGGAGTTTCGGATTTCGATTTCAGAACTCGTGGCTAGTTGGTCTCGTTTCACCTAGTTAGCCGCAAAATGTGGTTTCTTTACGTAAACGGTTTTATGAATATCCGTTGACTCCGAGTTCTGAATTCAGTGATTTTTAGCTTGATTTCACACTACTTTTCAAGCTCTACGATTATGGAGTTTCGGATTTCGATTTCAGAACTCGTGGCTAGTTGGTCTCGTTTCACCTAGTTAGCCGCGAAATGTGGTTTCTTTACGTAAACGGTTTTATGAATATCCGTTGACTCCGAGTTCTGAATTCGGTGATTTTTAGCTTGGTTTCACACTACTTTTCGAGCTCTACAATCTTAGGTTTTCGGATTTCGATTTCGGAACTCGTGGCTTGTTGGTCTCGTTTCACCTAGTTAGCCGCGAAATGTGGTTTCTTTACGTAAACGGTTTTATGAATATCCGTTGACTCCGAGTTCTGAATTCGGTGATTTTTAGCTTGATTTCACACTACTTTTCGAGCTCTACAATCCTGGATTTTCGGATTTCGATTTCAGAACTCGTGGCTAGTAGGTCTCGTTTCACCTAGTTAGCCGCGAAATGTGGTTTCTTTACGCAAACGGTTTTATGAATATCCGTTGACTCCGAGTTCTGAATTCGGTGATTTTTAGCTTGATTTCACACTACTTTTCGAGCTCTACGATCCTGGAATTTTGGATTTTGATTTCAGAACTCGTGGCTAGTTGGTCTCGTTTCACCTAGTTAGCCGCGAAATGTGGTTTCTTTGCGTAAACGGTTTTATGAATATCCGTTGACTCCGAGTTCTGAATTCGGTGATTTTGAGCTTGATTTCACACTACTTTTGGAGCTCTACAATCCTGGATTTTCGGATTTCGATTTCAGAACTCGTGGCTAGTAGGTCTCGTTTCACCTAGTTTGCCGCGAAATGTCGTTTCTTTACGTAAACGGTTTTATGACTATCCGTTGACTCCGAGTTCTGAATTCGGTGATTTTTAGCTTGATTTCACACTACTTTTCGAGCTCTACGATTATGGAGTTTCGGATTTTGATTTCAGAACTTGTGGCTAGTTGGTCTCGTTTCACCTAGTTAGCCGCGAAATGTGGTTTCTTTACGTAAACGGTTTTATGAATATCCGTTGACTCCGAGTTCTGAATTCGGTGATTTTTAGCTTGATTTCACACTACTTTTCAAGCTCTACGATTATGGAGTTTCGGATTTTGATTTCAGAACTCGTGGCTAGTTGGTCTCGTTTCACCTAGTTAGCCGCGAAATGTGGTTTCTTTACGTAAACGATTTTATGAATATCCGTTGACTCCGAGTTCTGAATTCGGTGATTTTTAGCTTGCTTTCACACTACTTTTCGAGCTCTACAATCTTAGGTTTTCGGATTTCGATTTCAGAACTCGTGGCTAGTTGGTCTCGTTTCACCTAGTTAGCCGCGAAATGTGGTTTCTTTACGTAAACGGTTTTATGAATATCCGTTGACTCCGAGTTCTGAATTCGGTGATTTTTAGCTTTATTTCACACTACTTTTCGAGCTCTACGATTATGGAGTTTTGGATTTTGATTTCAGAACTCGTGGCTAGTTGGTCTCGTTTCACCTAGTTAGCCGCGAAATGTGGTTTCTTTACGTAAACGGTTTTATGAATATCCGTTGACTCCGAGTTCTGAATTCGGTGTTTTTTAGCTTTATTTCACACTACTTTTCGAGCTCTACGATTATGGAGTTTCGGATTTTGATTTCAGAACTCGTGGCTAGTTGGTCTCGTTTCACCTAGTTAGCCGCGAAATGTGGTTTCTTTACGTAAACGGTTTTATGAATATCCGTTGACTCCGAGTTCTGAATTCGGTGATTTTTAGCTTCATTTCACACTACTTTTCGAGCTCTACAATCTTGGCGTTTCAGATTTTGATTTCAGAACTTGTGGCTAGTAGGTCTCGATTCACCTATTTAGCCGCGAAATGTGGTTTCTTTACGTAAACGGTTTTATGAATATCCGTTGACTCCGAGTTCTGAATTCGGTGATTTTTAGCTTGATTTCACACTACTTTTCGAGCTGTACAATCCTGGGTTTTCGGATTTCGATTTCAGAACTCGTGGCTAGTAGGTCTCGTTTCACCTAGTTAGCCGCGAAATGTGGTTTCTTTACGTAAACGGTTTTATGAATATCCGTTGACTCCGAGTTCTGAATTCGGTGATTTTGAGCTTGATTTCACACTACTTTTCGAGCTCTACAATCCTGGGTTTTCGGATTTCGATTTCAGAACTCGTGGCTAGTAGGTCTCTTTTCACCTAGTTTGCCGCGAAATGTCGTTTCTTTACGTAAACGGTTTTATGACTATCCGTTGACTCCGAGTTCTGAATTCGGTGATTTTTAGCTTGATTTCACACTACTTTTCGAGCTCTACGATTATGGAGTTTCGGATTTCGATTTCAGAACTCGTGGCTAGTTGGTCTCGTTTCACCTAGTTAGCCGCGAAATGTGGTTTCTTTACGTAAACGGTTTTATGAATATCCGTTGACTCCGAGTTCTGAATTCGGTGATTTTTAGCTTGATTTCACACTACTTTTCAAGCTCTACGATTATGGAGTTTCGGATTTCGATTTCAGAACTCGTGGCTAGTTGGTCTCGTTTCACCTAGTTAGCCGCGAAATGTGGTTTCTTTACGTAAACGGTTTTATGAATATCCGTTGACTCCGAGTTCTGAATTCGGTGATTTTTAGCTTGATTTCACACTACTTTTCGAGCTCTACAATCCTGGATTTTCGGATTTCGATTTCAGAACTCGTGGCTAGTAGGTCTCGTTTCACCTAGTTAGCCGCGAAATGTGGTTTCTTTACGTAAACGGTTTTATGAATATCCGTTGACTCCGAGTTCTGAATTCGGTGATTTTTAGCTTTATTTCACACTACTTTTCGAGCTCTACGATTATGGTGTTTCGGATTTTGATTTCAGAACTCGTGGCTAGTTGGTCTCGTTTCACCTAGTTAGCCGCGAAATGTGGTTTCTTTACGTAAACGGTTATATGAATATCCGTTGACTCCGAGTTCTGAATTCGGTGATTTTTAGCTTTATTTCACACTACTTTTCGAGCTCTACGATTATGGAGTTTCGGATTTTGATTTCAGAACTCGTGGCTAGTTGGTCTCGTTTCACCTAGTTAGCCGCGAAATGTGGTTTCTTTACGTAAACGGTTTTATGAATATCCGTTGACTCCGAGTTCTGAATTCGGTGATTTTTAGCTTGATTTCACACTACTTTTCGAGCTCTACAATCTTGGCGTTTCAGATTTTGATTTCAGAACTTGTGGCTAGTAGGTCTCGATTCACCTATTTAGCCGCGAAATGTGGTTTCTTTACGTAAACGGTTTTATGAATATCCGTTGACTCCGAGTTCTGAATTCGGTGATTTTTAGCTTGATTTCACACTACTTTTCGAGCTCTACGATCCTGGAATTTTGGATTTTGATTTCAGAACTCGTGGCTAGTTGGTCTCGTTTCACCTAGTTAGCCGCGAAATGTGGTTTCTTTGCGTAAACGGTTTTATGAATATCCGTTGACTCCGAGTTCTGAATTCGGTGATTTTGAGCTTGATTTCACACTACTTTTGGAGCTCTACAATCCTGGATTTTCGGATTTCGATTTCAGAACTCGTGGCTAGTAGGTCTCGTTTCACCTAGTTAGCCGCGAAATGTGGTTTCTTTACGCAAACGGTTTTATGAATATCCGTTGACTCCGAGTTCTGAATTCGGTGATTTTTAGCTTGATTTCACACTACTTTTCGAGCTCTACGATCCTGGAATTTTGGATTTTGATTTCAGAACTCGTGGCTAGTTGGTCTCGTTTCACCTAGTTAGCCGCGAAATGTGGTTTCTTTGCGTAAACGGTTTTATGAATATCCGTTGACTCCGAGTTCTGAATTCGGTGATTTTGAGCTTGATTTCACACTACTTTTGGAGCTCTACAATCCTGGATTTTCGGATTTCGATTTCAGAACTCGTGGCTAGTAGGTCTCGTTTCACCTAGTTTGCCGCGAAATGTCGTTTCTTTACGTAAACGGTTTTATGACTATCCGTTGACTCCGAGTTCTGAATTCGGTGATTTTTAGCTTGATTTCACACTACTTTTCGAGCTCTACGATTATGGAGTTTCGGATTTTGATTTCAGAACTTGTGGCTAGTTGGTCTCGTTTCACCTAGTTAGCCGCGAAATGTGGTTTCTTTACGTAAACGGTTTTATGAATATCCGTTGACTCCGAGTTCTGAATTCGGTGATTTTTAGCTTGATTTCACACTACTTTTCAAGCTCTACGATTATGGAGTTTCGGATTTCGATTTCAGAACTCGTGGCTAGTTGGTCTCGTTTCACCTAGTTAGCCGCGAAATGTGGTTTCTTTACGTAAACGATTTTATGAATATCCGTTGACTCCGAGTTCTGAATTCGGTGATTTTTAGCTTGCTTTCACACTACTTTTCGAGCTCTACAATCTTAGGTTTTCGGATTTCGATTTCAGAACTCGTGGCTAGTTGGTCTCGTTTCACCTAGTTAGCCGCGAAATGTGGTTTCTTTACGTAAACGGTTTTATGAATATCCGTTGACTCCGAGTTCTGAATTCGGTGATTTTTAGCTTTATTTCACACTACTTTTCGAGCTCTACGATTATGGAGTTTTGGATTTTGATTTCAGAACTCGTGGCTAGTTGGTCTCGTTTCACCTAGTTAGCCGCGAAATGTGGTTTCTTTACGTAAACGGTTTTATGAATATCCGTTGACTCCGAGTTCTGAATTCGGTGTTTTTTAGCTTTATTTCACACTACTTTTCGAGCTCTACGATTATGGAGTTTCGGATTTTGATTTCAGAACTCGTGGCTAGTTGGTCTCGTTTCACCTAGTTAGCCGCGAAATGTGGTTTCTTTACGTAAACGGTTTTATGAATATCCGTTGACTCCGAGTTCTGAATTTGGTGATTTTTAGCTTGATTTCACACTACTTTTCGAGCTCTACAATCTTGGCGTTTCAGATTTTGATTTCAGAACTTGTGGCTAGTAGGTCTCGATTCACCTATTTAGCCGCGAAATGTGGTTTCTTTACGTAAACGGTTTTATGAATATCCGTTGACTCCGAGTTCTGAATTCGGTGATTTTTAGCTTGATTTCACACTACTTTTCGAGCTGTACAATCCTGGGTTTTCGGATTTCGATTTCAGAACTCGTGGCTAGTAGGTCTCGTTTCACCTAGTTAGCCGCGAAATGTGGTTTCTTTACGTAAACGGTTTTATGAATATCCGTTGACTCCGAGTTCTGAATTCGGTGATTTTGAGCTTGATTTCACACTACTTTTCGAGCTCTACAATCCTGGGTTTTCGGATTTCGATTTCAGAACTCGTGGCTAGTAGGTCTCTTTTCACCTAGTTTGCCGCGAAATGTCGTTTCTTTACGTAAACGGTTTTATGACTATCCGTTGACTCCGAGTTCTGAATTCGGTGATTTTTAGCTTGATTTCACACTACTTTTCGAGCTCTACGATTATGGAGTTTCGGATTTCGATTTCAGAACTCGTGGCTAGTTGGTCTCGTTTCACCTAGTTAGCCGCGAAATGTGGTTTCTTTACGTAAACGGTTTTATGAATATCCGTTGACTCCGAGTTCTGAATTCGGTGATTTTTAGCTTGATTTCACACTACTTTTCAAGCTCTACGATTATGGAGTTTCGGATTTCGATTTCAGAACTCGTGGCTAGTTGGTCTCGTTTCACCTAGTTAGCCGCGAAATGTGGTTTCTTTACGTAAACGGTTTTATGAATATCCGTTGACTCCGAGTTCTGAATTCGGTGATTTTTAGCTTGATTTCACACTACTTTTCGAGCTCTACAATCCTGGATTTTCGGATTTCGATTTCAGAACTCGTGGCTAGTAGGTCTCGTTTCACCTAGTTAGCCGCGAAATGTGGTTTCTTTACGTAAACGGTTTTATGAATATCCGTTGACTCCGAGTTCTGAATTCGGTGATTTTTAGCTTTATTTCACACTACTTTTCGAGCTCTACGATTATGGTGTTTCGGATTTTGATTTCAGAACTCGTGGCTAGTTGGTCTCGTTTCACCTAGTTAGCCGCGAAATGTGGTTTCTTTACGTAAACGGTTATATGAATATCCGTTGACTCCGAGTTCTGAATTCGGTGATTTTTAGCTTTATTTCACACTACTTTTCGAGCTCTACGATTATGGAGTTTCGGATTTTGATTTCAGAACTCGTGGCTAGTTGGTCTCGTTTCACCTAGTTAGCCGCGAAATGTGGTTTCTTTACGTAAACGGTTTTATGAATATCCGTTGACTCCGAGTTCTGAATTCGGTGATTTTTAGCTTGATTTCACACTACTTTTCGAGCTCTACAATCTTGGCGTTTCAGATTTTGATTTCAGAACTTGTGGCTAGTAGGTCTCGATTCACCTATTTAGCCGCGAAATGTGGTTTCTTTACGTAAACGGTTTTATGAATATCCGTTGACTCCGAGTTCTGAATTCGGTGATTTTTAGCTTGATTTCACACTACTTTTCGAGCTGTACAATCCTGGGTTTTCGGATTTCGATTTCAGAACTCGTGGCTAGTAGGTCTCGTTTCACCTAGTTAGCCGCGAAATGTGGTTTCTTTACGTAAACGGTTTTATGAATATCCGTTGACTCCGAGTTCTGAATTCGGTGATTTTGAGCTTGATTTCACACTACTTTTCGAGCTCTACAATCCTGGGTTTTCGGATTTCGATTTCAGAACTCGTGGCTAGTAGGTCTCGTTTCACCTAGTTTGCCGCGAAATGTCGTTTCTTTACGTAAACGGTTTTATGACTATCCGTTGACTCCGAGTTCTGAATTCGGTGATTTTTAGCTTGATTTCACACTACTTTTCGAGCTCTACGATTATGGAGTTTCGGATTTCGATTTCAGAACTCGTGGCTAGGTGGTCTCGTTTCACCTAGTTAGCCGCGAAATGTGGTTTCTTTACGTAAACGGTTTTATGAATATCCGTTGACTCCGAGTTCTGAATTCGGTGATTTTTAGCTTGATTTCACACTACTTTTCAATCTCTACGATTATGGAGTTTCGGATTTCGATTTCAGAACTCGTGGCTAGTTGGTCTCGTTTCACCTAGTTAGCCGCGAAATGTGGTTTCTTTACGTAAACGGTTTTATGAATATCCGTTGACTCCGAGTTCTGAATTCGGTGATTTTTAGCTTGGTTTCACACTACTTTTCGAGCTCTACAATCTTAGTTTTTCAGATTTCGATTTCAGAACTCGTGGCTAGTTGGTCTCGTTTCACCTAGTTAGCCGCGAAATGTGTTTTCTTTACGTAAACGGTTTTATGAATATCCGTTGACTCCGAGTTCTGAATTCGGTGATTTTTAGCTTGATTTCACACTACTTTTCGAGCTCTACAATCCTGGATTTTCGGATTTCGATTTCAGAACTCGTGGCTAGTAGGTCTCGTTTCACCTAGTTAGCCGCGAAATGTGGTTTCTTTACGTAAACGGTTTTATGAATATCCGTTGACTCCGAGTTCTGAATTCGGTAATTTTTAGCTTGATTTCACACTACTTTTCAAGCTCTACGATTATGGAGTTTCGGATTTTGATTTCAGAACTCGTGGCTAGTTGGTCTCGTTTCACCTAGTTAGCCGCGAAATGTGGTTTCTTTACGTAAACGGTTTTATGAATATCCGTTGACTCCGAGTTCTGAATTCGGTGATTTTTAGCTTGATTTCACACTACTTTTCGAGCTCTACGATCCTTGCATTTCGGATTTTGATTTCAGAACTCGTGGCTAGTTTGTCTCGTTTCACCTAGTTAGCCGCGAAATGTGGTTTCTTTACGTAAACGGTTTTATGAATATCCGTTGACTCCGAGTTCTGAATTCGGTAATTTTTAGCTTGATTTCACACTACTTTTCAAGCTCTACGATTATGGAGTTTCGGATTTTGATTTCAGAACTCGTGGCTAGTTGGTCTCATTTCACCTAGTTAGCCGCGAAATGTTGTTTCTTTACGTAAACGGTTTTATGAATATCGGTTGACTCCGAGTTCTGAATTCGGTGATTTTTAGCTTGATTTCACACTACTTTTCGAGCTCTACAATCTTAGGTTTTCGGATTTCGATTTCAGAACTCGTGGCTAGTTGGTCTCGTTTCACCTAGTTAGCCCCGAAATGTTGTTTCTTTACGTAAACGGTTTTATGAATATCGGTTGACTCCGAGTTCTGAATTCGGTGATTTTTACCTTGATTTCACACTACTTTTCGAGCTCTACAATCCTGGCTTTTCGGATTTCGATTTCAGAACTCGTGGCTAGTTGGTCTCGTTTCACCTAGTTAGCCGCGAAATGTGGTTTCTTTACGTAAACGGTTTTATGAATATCCGTTGACTCCGAGTTCTGAATTCGGTGATTTTTAGCTTGATTTCACACTACTTTTCGAGCTCTACAATCTTGGCATTTCGGATTTTGATTTCAGAACTCGTGGCTAGTAGGTCTCGTTTCACCTATTTAGCCGCGAAATGTGGTTTCTTTACGTAAACGGTTTTATGAATATCCGTTGACTCCGAGTTCTGAATTCGGTGATTTTTAGCTTGATTACACACTACTTTTCGAGCTCCACAATCCTGGGTTTTCGGATTTCGATTTCAGAACTCGTGGTTTGTAGGTCTCGATTCACCTATTTAGCCGCGAAATGTGGTTTCTTTACGTAAACGGTTTTATGAATATCCGTTGACTCCGAGTTCTGAATTCGGTGATTTTTAGCTTGATTTCACACTACTTTTCGAGCTGTACAATCCTGGGTTTTCGGATTTCGATTTCAGAACTCGTGGCTAGTAGGTCTCGTTTCACCTAGTTAGCCGCGAAATGTGGTTTCTTTACGTAAACGGTTTTATGAATATCCGTTGACTCCGAGTTCTGAATTCGGTGATTTTGAGCTTGATTTCACACTACTTTTCGAGCTCTACAATCCTGGGTTTTCGGATTTCGATTTCAGAACTCGTGGCTAGTAGGTCTCGTTTCACCTAGTTTGCCGCGAAATGTCGTTTCTTTACGTAAACGGTTTTATGACTATCCGTTGACTCCGAGTTCTGAATTCGGTGATTTTTAGCTTGATTTCACACTACTTTTCGAGCTCTACGATTATGGAGTTTTGGATTTCGATTTCAGAACTCGTGGCTAGGTGGTCTCGTTTCACCTAGTTAGCCGCGAAATGTGGTTTCTTTACGTAAACGGTTTTATGAATATCCGTTGACTCCGAGTTCTGAATTCGGTGATTTTTAGCTTGATTTCACACTACTTTTCAATCTCTACGATTATGGAGTTTCGGATTTCGATTTCAGAACTCGTGGCTAGTTGGTCTCGTTTCACCTAGTTAGCCGCGAAATGTGGTTTCTTTACGTAAACGGTTTTATGAATATCCGTTGACTCCGAGTTCTGAATTCGGTGATTTTTAGCTTGGTTTCACACTACTTTTCGAGCTCTACAATCTTAGTTTTTCAGATTTCGATTTCAGAACTCGTGGCTAGTTGGTCTCGTTTCACCTAGTTAGCCGCGAAATGTGGTTTCTTTACGTAAACGGTTTTATGAATATCCGTTGACTCCGAGTTCTGAATTCGGTGATTTTTAGCTTGATTTCACACTACTTTTCGAGCTCTACGATCCTTGCATTTCGGATTTTGATTTCAGAACTCGTGGCTAGTTTGTCTCGTTTCACCTAGTTAGCCGCGAAATGTGGTTTCTTTACGTAAACGGTTTTATGAATATCCGTTGACTCCGAGTTCTGAATTCGGTAATTTTTAGCTTGATTTCACACTACTTTTCAAGCTCTACGATTATGGAGTTTCGGATTTTGATTTCAGAACTCGTGGCTAGTTGGTCTCGTTTCACCTAGTTAGCCGCGAAATGTGGTTTCTTTACGTAAACGGTTTTATGAATATCCGTTGACTCCGAGTTCTGAATTCGGTGATTTTTAGCTTGATTACACACTACTTTTCGAGCTCCACAATCTTGGGTTTTCGGATTTCGATTTCAGAACTCGTGGTTTGTAGGTCTCGTTTCACCTAGTTAGCCGCGAAATGTGGTTTCTTTACGTAAACGGTTTTTTGAATATCCGTTGACTCCGAGTTCTGAATTCGGTGATTTTTAGCTTGATTTCACACTACTTTTCGAGCTCTACGATCCTGGCATTTCTGATTTTGATTTCAGAACTCGTGGCTAGTTGGTCTCGTTTCACCTAGTTAGCCGCGAAATGTGGTTTCTTTACGTAAACGGTTTTATGAATATCCGTTGACTCCGAGTTCTGAATTCGGAAATTTTTAGCTTGATTTCACACTACTTTTCAAGCTCTACGATTATGGAGTTTCGGATTTTGATTTCAGAACTCGTGGCTAGTTGGTCTCGTTTCACCTAGTTAGCCGCGAAATGTGGTTTCTTTACGTAAAATGTTTTATGAATATCCGTTGACTCCGAGTTCTGAATTCGGTAATTTTTAGCTTGATTTCACACTACTTTTCAAGCTCTACGATTATGGAGTTTCGGATTTTGATTTCAGAATTCGTGGCTAGTTGGTCTCGTTTCACCTAGTTAGCCGCGAAATGTGGTTTCTTTACGTAAACGGTTTTTTGAATATCCGTTGACTCCGAGTTCTGAATTCGGTGATTTTTAGCTTGATTTCACACTACTTTTCGAGCTCTACAATCCTGGCATTTCGGATTTTTATTTCAGAACTCGTGGCTAGTTGGTCTCGTTTCATCTAGTTAGCCGCGAAATGTGGTTTCTTTACGTAAACGGTTTTACGAATATCCGTTGACTCCGAGTTCTGAATTCGGTGATTTTTAGCTTGATTTCACACTACTTTTCAAGCTCTACGATTATGGAGTTTCGGATTTTGATTTCAGAACTCGTGGCTAGTTGGTCTCGTTTCACCTAGTTAGCCGCGAAATGTGATTTCTTTACGTAAACGGTTTTATGAATATCGGTTGACTCCGAGTTCTGAATTCGGTGATTTTTAGCTTGATTTCACACTACTTTTCGAGCTCTACAATCCTGGCATTTCGGATTTTTATTTCAGAACTCGTGGCTAGTTGGTCTCGTTTCACCTAGTTAGCCGCAAAATGTGGTTTCTTTACGTAAACGGTTTTATGAATATCCGTTGACTCCGAGTTCTGAATTCGGTAATTTTTAGCTTGATTTCACACTACTTTTCAAGCTCTACGATCCTGGCATTTCTGATTTTGATTTCAGAACTCGTGGCTAGTTGGTCTCGTTTCACCTAGTTAGCCGCGAAATGTGGTTTCTTTACGTAAACGGTTTTTTGAATATCCGTTGACTCCGAGTTCTGAATTCGGTGATTTTTAGCTTGATTTCACACTACTTTTCGAGCTCTACAATCCTGGGTTTTCGGATTTCGATTTCAGAACTCGTGGCTAGTAGGTCTCGTTTCACCTAGTTAGCCGCGAAATGTGGTTTCTTTACGTAAACGGTTTTATGAATATCCGTTGACTCCGAGTTCTGAATTCGGTGATTTTTAGCTTGATTTCACACTACTTTTCAAGCTCTACGATCCTGGCATTTCTGATTTTGATTTCAGAACTCGTGGCTAGTTGGTCTCGTTTCACCTAGTTAGCCGCGAAATGTGGTTTCTTTACGTAAACGGTTTTATGAATATCCGTTGACTCCGAGTTCTGAATTCGGTGATTTTTAGCTTGATTTCACACTACTTTTCGAGCTCTACGATCCTGGCATTTCTGATTTTGATTTCAGAACTCGTGGCTAGTTGGTCTCGTTTCACCTAGTTAGCCGCGAAATGTGGTTTCTTTACGTAAACGGTTTTATGAATATCCGTTGACTCCGAGTTCTGAATTCGGTGATTTTTAGCTTGATTTCACACTACTTTTCGAGCTCTACAATCCTGGATTTTCGGATTTCGATTTCAGAACTCGTGGCTAGTAGGGCTCGTTTCACCTAGTTAGCCGCGAAATTTGGTTTCTTTACGTAAACGGTTTTATGAATATCCGTTGACTCCGAGTTCTGAATTCGGTGATTTTTAGCTTGATTTCACACTACTTTTCGAGCTCTACGATCCTGGAATTTCTGATTTTGATTTCAGAACTCGTGGCTAGTAGGTCTCGTTTCACCTAGTTAGCCGCGAAATGTGGTTTCTTTACGTAAACGGTTTTATGAATATCCGTTGACTCCGAGTTCTGAATTCGGTGATTTTTAGCTTTATTTCACACTACTTTTCGAGCTCTACAATCTTAGGTTTTCGGATTTCGATTTCAGAACTCGTGGCTAGTAGGTCTCGTTTCACCTAGTTAGCCGCGAAATGTGGTTTCTTTACGTAAAATGTTTTATGAATATCCGTTGACTCCGAGTTCTGAATTCGGTAATTTTTAGCTTGATTTCACACTACTTTTCAAGCTCTACGATTATGGAGTTTCGGATTTTGATTTCAGAATTCGTGGCTAGTTGGTCTCGTTTCACCTAGTTAGCCGCGAAATGTGGTTTCTTTACGTAAACGGTTTTTTGAATATCCGTTGACTCCGAGTTCTGAATTCGGTGATTTTTAGCTTGATTTCACACTACTTTTCGAGCTCTACAATCCTGGGTTTTCGGATTTCGATTTCAGAACTCGTGGCTAGTAGGTCTCGTTTCACCTAGTTAGCCGCGAAATGTGGTTTCTTTACGTAAACGGTTTTATGAATATCCGTTGACTCCGAGTTCTGAATTCGGTGATTTTTAGCTTTATTTCACACTACTTTTCGAGCTCTACGATCCTGGCGTTTCGGATTTTGATTTCAGAACTCGTGGCTAGTTGGTCTCGTTTCACCTAGTTAGCCGCGAAATGTCGTTTCTTTACGTAAACGGTTTTACGAATATCCGTTGACTCCGAGTTCTGAATTCGGTGATTTTTAGCTTGATTTCACACTACTTTTCGAGCTCTACGATCCTGGCATTTCTGATTTTGATTTCTGAACTCGTGGCTAGTTGGTCTCGTTTCACCTAGTTAGCCGCGAAATGTGGTTTCTTTACGTAAACGGTTTTATGAATATCGGTTGACTCCGAGTTCTGAATTCGGTGATTTTTAGCTTGATTTCACACTACTTTTCGAGCTCTACAATCTCAGGTTTTCGGATTTCGATTTCAGAACTCGTGGCTAGTAGGTCTCGTTTCACCTAGTTAGCCGCGAAATGTGGTTTCTTTACGTAAACGGTTTTATGAATATCCGTTGACTCCGAGTTCTGAATTCGGTGATTTTTAGCTTGATTTCACACTACTTTTCGAGCTCTACAATCCTGGATTTTCGGATTTCGATTTCAGAACTCGTGGCTAGTAGGGCTCGTTTCACCTAGTTAGCCGCGAAATTTGGTTTCTTTACGTAAACGGTTTTATGAATATCCGTTGACTCCGAGTTCTGAATTCGGTGATTTTTAGCTTGATTTCACACTACTTTTCGAGCTCTACGATCCTGGCATTTCTGATTTTGATTTCAGAACTCGTGGCTAGTTGGTCTCGTTTCATCTAGTTAGCCGCGAAATGTGGTTTCTTTACGTAAACGGTTTTACGAATATCCGTTGACTCCGAGTTCTGAATTCGGTGATTTTTAGCTTGATTTCACACTACTTTTCAAGCTCTACGATTATGGAGTTTCGGATTTTGATTTCAGAACTCGTGGCTAGTTGGTCTCGTTTCACCTAGTTAGCCGCGAAATGTGATTTCTTTACGTAAACGGTTTTATGAATATCGGTTGACTCCGAGTTCTGAATTCGGTGATTTTTAGCTTGATTTCACACTACTTTTCGAGCTCTACAATCCTGGCATTTCGGATTTTTATTTCAGAACTCGTGGCTAGTTGGTCTCGTTTCACCTAGTTAGCCGCAAAATGTGGTTTCTTTACGTAAACGGTTTTATGAATATCCGTTGACTCCGAGTTCTGAATTCGGTAATTTTTAGCTTGATTTCACACTACTTTTCAAGCTCTACGATCCTGGCATTTCTGATTTTGATTTCAGAACTCGTGGCTAGTTGGTCTCGTTTCACCTAGTTAGCCGCGAAATGTGGTTTCTTTACGTAAACGGTTTTTTGAATATCCGTTGACTCCGAGTTCTGAATTCGGTGATTTTTAGCTTGATTTCACACTACTTTTCGAGCTCTACAATCCTGGGTTTTCGGATTTCGATTTCAGAACTCGTGGCTAGTAGGTCTCGTTTCACCTAGTTAGCCGCGAAATGTGGTTTCTTTACGTAAACGGTTTTATGAATATCCGTTGACTCCGAGTTCTGAATTCGGTGATTTTTAGCTTGATTTCACACTACTTTTCATGCTCTACGATCCTGGCATTTCTGATTTTGATTTCAGAACTCGTGGCTAGTTGGTCTCGTTTCACCTAGTTAGCCGCGAAATGTGGTTTCTTTACGTAAACGGTTTTTTGAATATCCGTTGACTCCGAGTTCTGAATTCGGTGATTTTTAGCTTGATTTCACACTACTTTTCGAGCTCTACAATCCTGGATTTTCGGATTTCAATTTCAGAACTCGTGGCTAGTAGGGCTCGTTTCACCTAGTTAGCCGCGAAATTTGGTTTCTTTACGTAAACGGTTTTATGAATATCCGTTGACTCCGAGTTCTGAATTCGGTGATTTTTAGCTTGATTTCACACTACTTTTCGAGCTCTACGATCCTGGCATTTCTGATTTTGATTTCTGAACTCGTGGCTAGTTGGTCTCGTTTCACCTAGTTAGCCGCGAAATGTGGTTTCTTTACGTAAACGGTTTTATGAATATCGGTTGACTCCGAGTTCTGAATTCGGTGATTTTTAGCTTGATTTCACACTACTTTTCGAGCTCTACAATCTCAGGTTTTCGGATTTCGATTTCAGAACTCGTGGCTAGTAGGTCTCGTTTCACCTAGTTAGCCGCGAAATGTGGTTTCTTTACGTAAACGGTTTTATGAATATCCGTTGACTCCGAGTTCTGAATTCGGTGATTTTTAGCTTGATTTCACACTACTTTTCGAGCTCTACAATCCTGGATTTTCGGATTTCGATTTCAGAACTCGTGGCTAGTAGGGCTCGTTTCACCTAGTTAGCCGCGAAATTTGGTTTCTTTACGTAAACGGTTTTATGAATATCCGTTGACTCCGAGTTCTGAATTCGGTGATTTTTAGCTTGATTTCACACTACTTTTCGAGCTCTACGATCCTGGCATTTCTGATTTTGATTTCAGAACTCGTGGCTAGTTGGTCTCGTTTCACCTAGTTAGCCGCGAAATGTGGTTTCTTTACGTAAACGGTTTTACGAATATCCGTTGACTCCGAGTTCTGAATTCGGTGATTTTTAGCTTGATTTCACACTACTTTTCAAGCTCTACGATTATGGAGTTTCGGATTTTGATTTCAGAACTCGTGGCTAGTTGGTCTCGTTTCACCTAGTTAGCCGCGAAATGTGATTTCTTTACGTAAACGGTTTTATGAATATCGGTTGACTCCGAGTTCTGAATTCGGTGATTTTTAGCTTGATTTCACACTACTTTTCGAGCTCTACAATCCTGGCATTTCGGATTTTTATTTCAGAACTCGTGGCTAGTTGGTCTCGTTTCACCTAGTTAGCCGCAAAATGTGGTTTCTTTACGTAAACGGTTTTATGAATATCCGTTGACTCCGAGTTCTGAATTCGGTAATTTTTAGCTTGATTTCACACTACTTTTCAAGCTCTACGATCCTGGCATTTCTGATTTTGATTTCAGAACTCGTGGCTAGTTGGTCTTGTTTCACCTAGTTAGCCGCGAAATGTGGTTTCTTTACGTAAACGGTTTTTTGAATATCCGTTGACTCCGAGTTCTGAATTCGGTGATTTTTAGCTTGATTTCACACTACTTTTCGAGCTCTACAATCCTGGGTTTTCGGATTTCGATTTCAGAACTCGTGGCTAGTAGGTCTCGTTTCACCTAGTTAGCCGCGAAATGTGGTTTCTTTACGTAAACGGTTTTATGAATATCCGTTGACTCCGAGTTCTGAATTCGGTGATTTTTAGCTTTATTTCACACTACTTTTCGAGCTCTACGATCCTGGCGTTTCGGATTTTGATTTCAGAACTCGTGGCTAGTTGGTCTCGTTTCACCTAGTTAGCCGCGAAATGTGGTTTCTTTACGTAAACGGTTTTATGAATATCCGTTGACTCCGAGTTCTGAATTCGGTAATTTTTAGCTTGATTTCACACTACTTTTCGAGCTCTACGATTATGGAGTTTCGGATTTTGATTTCAGAACTCGTGGCTAGTTGGTCTCGTTTCACCTAGTTAGCCGCGAAATGTGGTTTCTTTACGTAAACGGTTTTATGAATATCTGTTGACTCCGAGTTCTGAATTCGGTGATTTTTAGCTTGATTACACACTACTTTTCGAGCTCCACAATCCTGGATTTTCGGATTTCGATTTCAGAACTCGTGGCTTGTAGGTCTCGTTTCACCTATTTAGCCGTGAAATGTGGTTTCTTTACGTAAACGGTTTTATGAATATCCGTTGACTCCGAGTTCTGAATTCGGTGATTTTTAGCTTGATTTCACACTACTTTTCGAGCTCTACGATCCTGGCATTTCTGATTTTGATTTCAGAACTCGTGGCTAGTAGGTCTCGTGTCACCTAGTTAGCCGCGAAATGTGGTTTCTTTACGTAAACGGTTTTATGAATATCCGTTGACTCCGAGTTCTGAATTCGGTGATTTTTAGCTTTATTTCACACTACTTTTCGAGCTCTACGATCCTGGAGTTTCGGATTTTTATTTCAGAACTCATGGCAAGTTGGTCTCGTTTCACCTAGTTAGCCGCGAAATGTGGTTTCTTTGCGTAAACGGTTTTATGAATATCCGTTGACTCCGAGTTCTGAATTCGGTGATTTTTAGCTTGATTTCACACTACTTTTCGAGCTCTACGATCCTGGCATTTTGGATTTTGATTTCAGAACTCGTGGCTAGTTGGTCTCGTTTCACCTAGTTAGCCGCGAAATGTGGTTTCTTTGCGTAAACGGTTTTATGAATATCCGTTGACTCCGAGTTCTGAATTCGGTGATTTTGAGCTTGATTTCACACTACTTTTCGAGCTCTACAATCCTGGGTTTTCGGATTTCGATTTCAGAACTCGTGGCTAGTAGGTCTCGTTTCACCTAGTTTGCCGCGAAATGTCGTTTCTTTACGTAATTGGTTTTATGACTATCCGTTGACTCCGAGTTCTGAATTCGGTGATTTTTAGCTTGATTTCACACTACTTTTCGAGCTCTACAATCCTGGGTTTTCGGATTTCGATTTCAGAACTCGTGGCTAGTAGGTCTCGTTTCACCTAGTTAGCCGCGAAATGTGGTTTCTTTACGTAAACGGTTTTATGAATATCCGTTGACTCCGAGTTCTGAATTCGGTGATTTTTAGCATTATTTCACACTACTTTTCGAGCTCTACGATCCTGGAGTTTCGGATTTTTATTTCAGAACTCGTGGCTAGTTGGTCTCGTTTCACCTAGTTAGCCGCGAAATGTGGTTTCTTTACGTAAACGGTTTTATGAATATCCGTTGACTCCGAGTTCTGAATTCGGTGATTTTTAGCTTGATTACACACTACTTTTCGAGCTCCACAATCCTGGATTTTCGGATTTTGATTTCAGAACTCGTGGCTAGTTGGTCTCGTTTCACCTAGTTAGCCGCGAAATGTGATTTCTTTACGTAAACGGTTTTATGAATATCGGTTGACTCCGAGTTCTGAATTCGGTGATTTTTAGCTTGATTTCACACTACTTTTCGAGCTCTACAATCCTGGCATTTCGTATTTTTATTTCAGAACTCGTGGCTAGTTGGTCTCGTTTCACCTAGTTAGCCGCGAAATGTGGTTTCTTTACGTAAACGGTTTTTTGAATATCCGTTGACTCCGAGTTCTGAATTCGGTGATTTTTAGCTTGATTTCACACTACTTTTCGAGCTCTACAATCCTGGGTTTTCGGATTTCGATTTCAGAACTCGTGGCTAGTAGGTCTCGTTTCACCTAGTTAGCCGCGAAATGTGGTTTCTTTACGTAAACGGTTTTATGAATATCCGTTGACTCCGAGTTCTGAATTCGGTGATTTTTAGCTTTATTTCACACTACTTTTCGAGCTCTACGATCCTAGCGTTTCGGATTTTGATTTCAGAACTCGTGGCTAGTTGGTCTCGTTTCACCTAGTTAGCCGCGAAATGTGGTTTCTTTACGTAAACGGTTTTATGAATATCCGTTGACTCCGAGTTCTGAATTCGGTAATTTTTAGCTTGATTTCACACTACTTTTCGAGCTCTACGATTATGGAGTTTCGGATTTTGATTTCAGAACTCGTGGCTAGTTGGTCTCGTTTCACCTAGTTAGCCGCGAAATGTGGTTTCTTTACGTAAACGGTTTTATGAATATCTGTTGACTCCGAGTTCTGAATTCGGTGATTTTTAGCTTGATTACACACTACTTTTCGAGCTCCACAATCCTGGATTTTCGGATTTCGATTTCAGAACTCGTGGCTTGTAGGTCTCGTTTCACCTATTTAGCCGTGAAATGTGGTTTCTTTACGTAAACGGTTTTATGAATATCCGTTGACTCCGAGTTCTGAATTCGGTGATTTTTAGCTTGATTTCACACTACTTTTCGAGCTCTACGATCCTGGCATTTCTGATTTTGATTTCAGAACTCGTGGCTAGTAGGTCTCGTGTCACCTAGTTAGCCGCGAAATGTGGTTTCTTTACGTAAACGGTTTTATGAATATCCGTTGACTCCGAGTTCTGAATTCGGTGATTTTTAGCTTTATTTCACACTACTTTTCGAGCTCTACGATCCTGGCGTTTCGGATTTTTATTTCAGAACTCATGGCAAGTTGGTCTCGTTTCACCTAGTTAGCCGCGAAATGTGGTTTCTTTACGTAAACGGTTTTATGAATATCCGTTGACTCCGAGTTCTGAATTCGGTGATTTTTAGCTTGATTTCACACTACTTTTCGAGCTCTACGATCCTGGCATTTTGGATTTTGATTTCAGAACTCGTGGCTAGTTGGTCTCGTTTCACCTAGTTAGCCGCGAAATGTGGTTTCTTTGCGTAAACGGTTTTATGAATATCCGTTGACTCCGAGTTTTGAATTCGGTGATTTTGAGCTTGATTTCACACTACTTTTCGAGCTCTACAATCCTGGGTTTTCGGATTTCGATTTCAGAACTCGTGGCTAGTAGGTCTCGTTTCACCTAGTTAGCCGCGAAATGTGGTTTCTTTACGTAAACGGTTTTATGAATATCCGTTGACTCCGAGTTCTGAATTCGGTGATTTTTAGCATTATTTCACACTACTTTTCGAGCTCTACGATCCTGGAGTTTCGGATTTTTATTTCAGAACTCGTGGCTAGTTGGTCTCGTTTCACCTAGTTAGCCGCGAAATGTGGTTTCTTTACGTAAACGGTTTTATGAATATCCGTTGACTCCGAGTTCTGAATTCGGTGATTTTTAGCTTGATTTCACACTACTTTTCAAGCTCTACGATTATGGAGTTTCGGATTTCGATTTCAGAACTCGTGGCTAGTTGGTCTCGTTTCACCTAGTTAGCCGCGAAATGTGGTTTCTTTAAGTAAACGGTTTTATGAATATCCGTTGACTCCGAGTTCTGAATTCGGTGATTTTTAGCTTGCTTTCACACTACTTTTCGAGCTCTACAATCTTAGGTTTTCGGATTTTGATTTCAGAACTCGTGGCTAGTTGGTCTCGTTTCACCTAGTTAGCCGCGAAATGTGGTTTCTTTACGTAAACGGTTTTATGAATATCCGTTGACTCCGAGTTCTGAATTCGGTGATTTTTAGCTTGATTTCACACTACTTTTCGAGCTCTACAATCCTGGATTTTCGGATTTCGATTTCAGAACTCGTGGCTAGTAGGTCTCGTTTCACCTAGTTAGCCGCGAAATGTGGTTTCTTTACGTAAACGGTTTTATGAATATCCGTTGACTCCGAGTTCTGAATTCGGTGATTTTTAGCTTGATTTCACACAACTTTTCGAGCTCTACGATCCTGGCATTTTGGATTTTGATTTCAGAACTCGTGGGTAGTTGGTCTCGTTTCACCTAGTTAGCCGCGAAATGTGGTTTCTTTGCGTAAACGGTTTTATGAATATCCGTTGACTCCGAGTTCTGAATTCGGTGATTTTGAGCTTGATTTCACACTACTTTTCGAGCTCTACAATCCTGGGTTTTCGGATTTCGATTTCAGAACTCGTGGCTAGTAGGTCTCATTTCACCTAGTTTGCCGCGAAATGTCGTTTCTTTACGTAAACGGTTTTATGACTATCCGTTGACTCCGAGTTCTGAATTCGGTGATTTTTAGCTTGATTTCACACTACTTTTCGAGCTCTACAATCCTGGGTTTTCGGATTTCGATTTCAGAACTCGTGGCTAGTAGGTCTCGTTTCACCTAGTTAGCCGCGAAATGTGGTTTCTTTACGTAAACGGTTTTATGAATATCCGTTGACTCCGAGTTCTGAATTCGGTGATTTTTAGCTTCATTTCACACTACTTTTCGAGCTGTACGATCCTGGAGTTTCGGATTTTTATTTCAGAACTCTTGGCTAGTTGGTCTCGTTTCACCTAGTTAGCCGCGAAATGTGGTTTCTTTACGTAAACGGTTTTATGAATATCCGTTGACTCCGAGTTCTGAATTCGGTAATTTTTAGCTTGATTTCACACTACTTTTCGAGCTCTACGATTATGGAGTTTCGGATTTTGATTTCAGAACTCGTGGCTAGTTGGTCTCGTTTCACCTAGTTAGCCGCGAAATGTGGTTTCTTTACGTAAACGGTTTTATGAATATCCGTTGACTCCGAGTTCTGAATTCGGTGATTTTTAGCTTGATTTCACACTACTTTTCGAGCTCCACAATCCTGGATTTTCGGATTTCGATTTCAAAACTCGTGGCTAGTAGGTCTCGTTTCACCTATTTAGCCGCGAAATGTGGTTTCTTTACGTAAACGGTTTTATGAATATCCGTTGACTCCGAGTTCTGAATTCCGTGATTTTTAGCTTGATTACACACTACTTTTCGAGCTCCACAATCCTGGGTTTTCGGATTTCGATTTCAGAACTCGTGGCTTGTAGGTCTCGTTTCACCTATTTAGCCGTGAAATGTGGTTTCTTTACGTAAACGGTTTTATGAATATCCGTTGACTCCGAGTTCTGAATTCGGTGATTTTTAGCTTGATTTCACACTACTTTTCGAGCTCTACAATCTTAGGTTTTCGGATTTCGATTTCAGAACTCGTGGCTAGCAGGTCTCGTTTCACCAAGTTAACCGCGAAATGTGGTTTCTTTACGTAAACGGTTTTATGAATATCCGTTGACTCCGAGTTCTGAATTCGGTGATTTTTAGCTTGATTTCACACTACTTTTCGAGCTCTACAATCCTGGGTTTTCGGATTTCGATTTCAGAACTCGTGGCTAGTAGGTCTCGTTTCACCTAGTTA
Source organism: Euonymus europaeus (assembly GCA_963580455.1). Taxonomy (NCBI): domain Eukaryota; kingdom Viridiplantae; phylum Streptophyta; class Magnoliopsida; order Celastrales; family Celastraceae; genus Euonymus; species Euonymus europaeus. The sequence goes on from OY756972.1 coordinate 1,684,797, forward strand.
GCCGCGAAATGTGGTTTCTTTACGTAAACGGTTTTATGAATATCCGTTGACTCCGAGTTCTGAATTCGGTGATTTTTAGCTTGATTTCACACTACTTTTCGAGCTCCACCATCCTGGATTTTCGGATTTCGATTTCAGAACTCGTGGCTAGTAGGTCTCGTTTCACCTAGTTAGCCGCGAAATGTGGTTTCTTTACGTAAACGGTTTTATGAATATCCGTTGACTCCGAGTTCTGAATTCGGTGATTTTTAGCTTCATTTCACACTACTTTTCGAGCTCTACGATTATGGAGTTTCGGATTTTTATTTCAGAACTCGTGGCTAGTTGGTCTCGTTTCACCTAGTTAGCCGCGAAATGTGGTTTCTTTACGTAAACGGTTTTATGAATATCCGTTGACTCCGAGTTCTGAATTCGGTGATTTTTAGCTTTATTTCACACTACTTTTCGAGCTCCACCATCCTGGAGTTTCGGATTTCGATTTCAGAACTCGTGGCTAGTAGGTCTCGTTTCACCTAGTTAGCCGCGAAATGTGGTTTCTTTACGTAAACGGTTTTATGAATATCCGTTGACTCCGAGTTCTGAATTCGGTGATTTTTAGCTTCATTTCACACTACTTTTTGAGCTCTACGATCCTGGAGTTTCAGATTTTTATTTCAGAACTCGTGGCTAGTTGGTCTCGTTTCACCTAGTTAGCCGCGAAATGTGGTTTCTTTGCGTAAACGGTTTTATGAATATCCGTTGACTCCGAGTTCTGAATTCGGTGATTTTGAGATTGATTTCACACTACTTTTTGAGCTCTACAATCCTGGGTTTTCGGATTTCGATTTCATAACTCGTGGCTAGTAGGTCTCGTTTCACCTAGTTTGCCGCGAAATGTCGTTTCTTTACGTAAACGGTTTTATGACTATCCGTTGACTCCGAGTTCTGAATTCGGTGATTTTTAGCTTGATTTCACACTACTTTTCGAGCTCTACAATCCTGGGTTTTCGGATTTTGATTTCAGAACTCGTGGCTAGTAGGTCTCGTTTCACCTAGTTAGCCGCGAAATGTGGTTTCTTTACGTAAACGGTTTTATGAATATCCGTTGACTCCGAGTTCTGAATTCGGTGATTTTTAGCTTTATTTCACACTACTTTTCGAGCTCTACGATCCTGGAGTTTCGGATTTTTATTTCAGAACTCGTGGCTAGTTGGTCTCGTTTCACCTAGTTAGCCGCGAAATGTGGTTTCTTTACGTAAACGGTTTTATGAATATCCGTTGACTCCGAGTTCTGAATTCGGTGATTTTTAGCTTGATTTCACACTACTTTTCAAGCTCTACGATTATGGAGTTTCGGATTTCGATTTCAGAACTCGTGGCTAGTTGGTCTCGTTTCACCTAGTTAGCCGCGAAATGTGGTTTCTTTACGTAAACGGTTTTATGAATATCCGTTGACTCCGAGTTCTGAATTCGGTGATTTTTAGCTTGCTTTCACACTACTTTTCGAGCTCTACAATCTTAGGTTTTCGGATTTCGATTTCAGAACTCGTGGCTAGTTGGTCTCGTTTCACCTAGTTAGCCGCGAAATGTGGTTTCTTTACGTAAACGGTTTTATGAATATCCGTTGACTCCGAGTTCTGAATTCGGTGATTTTTAGCTTGATTTCACACTACTTTTCGAGCTCTACAATCCTGGATTTTCGGATTTCGATTTCAGAACTCGTGGCTAGTAGGTCTCGTTTCACCTAGTTAGCCGCGAAATGTGGTTTCTTTACGTAAACGGTTTTATGAATATCCGTTGACTCCGAGTTCTGAATTCGGTGATTTTTAGCTTGATTTCACACTACTTTTCGAGCTCTACGATCCTGGCATTTTGGATTTTGATTTCAGAACTCGTGGCTAGTTGGTCTCGTTTCACCTAGTTAGCCGCGAAATGTGGTTTCTTTGCGTAAACGGTTTTATGAATATCCGTTGACTCCGAGTTCTGAATTCGGTGATTTTTAGCTTTATTTCACACTACTTTTCGAGCTCTACGATCCTGGAGTTTCGGATTTTTATTTCAGAACTCGTGGCTAGTTGGTCTCGTTTCACCTAGTTAGCCGCGAAATGTGGTTTCTTTACGTAAACGGTTTTATGAATATCCGTTGACTCCGAGTTCTGAATTCGGTAATTTTTAGCTTGATTTCACACTACTTTTCGAGCTCTACGATTATGGAGTTTCGGATTTTGATTTCAGAACTCGTGGCTAGTTGGTCTCGTTTCACCTAGTTAGCCGCGAAATGTGGTTTCTTTACGTAAACGGTTTTATGAATATCCGTTGACTCCGAGTTCTGAATTCGGTGATTTTTAGCTTGATTTCACACTACTTTTCGAGCTCCACCATCCTGTATTTTCGGATTTCGATTTCAGAACTCGTGGCTAGTAGGTCTCGTTTCACCTAGTTAGCCGCGAAATGTGGTTTCTTTACGTAAACGGTTTTATGAATATCCGTTGACTCCGAGTTCTGAATTCGGTGATTTTTAGCTTCATTTCACACTACTTTTTGAGCTCTACGATCCTGGAGTTTCAGATTTTTATTTCAGAACTCGTGGCTAGTTGGTCTCGTTTCACCTAGTTAGCCGCGAAATGTGGTTTCTTTGCGTAAACGGTTTTATGAATATCCGTTGACTCCGAGTTCTGAATTCGGTGATTTTGAGCTTGATTTCACACTACTTTTTGAGCTCTACAATCCTGGGTTTTCGGATTTCGATTTCATAACTCGTGGCTAGTAGGTCTCGTTTCACCTAGTTTGCCGCGAAATGTCGTTTCTTTACGTAAACGGTTTTATGACTATCCGTTGACTCCGAGTTCTGAATTCGGTGATTTTTAGCTTGATTTCACACTACTTTTCGAGCTCTACAATCCTGGGTTTTCGGATTTCGATTTCAGAACTCGTGGCTAGTAGGTCTCGTTTCACCTAGTTAGCCGCGAAATGTGGTTTCTTTACGTAAACGGTTTTATGAATATCCGTTGACTCCGAGTTCTGAATTCGGTGATTTTTAGCTTGATTTCACACTACTTTTCGAGCTCTACGATCCTGGCATTTTGGATTTTGATTTCAGAACTCGTGGCTAGTTGGTCTCGTTTCACCTAGTTAGCCGCGAAATGTGGTTTCTTTGCGTAAACGGTTTTATGAATATCCGTTGACTCCGAGTTCTGAATTCGGTGATTTTTAGCTTTATTTCACACTACTTTTCGAGCTCTACGATCCTGGAGTTTCGGATTTTTATTTCAGAACTCGTGGCTAGTTGGTCTCGTTTCACCTAGTTAGCCGCGAAATGTGGTTTCTTTACGTAAACGGTTTTATGAATATCCGTTGACTCCGAGTTCTGAATTCGGTAATTTTTAGCTTGATTTCACACTACTTTTCGAGCTCTACGATTATGGAGTTTCGGATTTTGATTTCAGAACTCGTGGCTAGTTGGTCTCGTTTCACCTAGTTAGCCGCGAAATGTGGTTTCTTTACGTAAACGGTTTTATGAATATCCGTTGACTCCGAGTTCTGAATTCGGTGATTTTTAGCTTGATTTCACACTACTTTTCGAGCTCCACCATCCTGTATTTTCGGATTTCGATTTCAGAACTCGTGGCTAGTAGGTCTCGTTTCACCTAGTTAGCCGCGAAATGTGGTTTCTTTACGTAAACGGTTTTATGAATATCCGTTGACTCCGAGTTCTGAATTCGGTGATTTTTAGCTTCATTTCACACTACTTTTTGAGCTCTACGATCCTGGAGTTTCAGATTTTTATTTCAGAACTCGTGGCTAGTTGGTCTCGTTTCACCTAGTTAGCCGCGAAATGTGGTTTCTTTGCGTAAACGGTTTTATGAATATCCGTTGACTCCGAGTTCTGAATTCGGTGATTTTGAGCTTGATTTCACACTACTTTTTGAGCTCTACAATCCTGGGTTTTCGGATTTCGATTTCATAACTCGTGGCTAGTAGGTCTCGTTTCACCTAGTTTGCCGCGAAATGTCGTTTCTTTACGTAAACGGTTTTATGACTATCCGTTGACTCCGAGTTCTGAATTCGGTGATTTTTAGCTTGATTTCACACTACTTTTCGAGCTCTACAATCCTGGGTTTTCGGATTTCGATTTCAGAACTCGTGGCTAGTAGGTCTCGTTTCACCTAGTTAGCCGCGAAATGTGGTTTCTTTACGTAAACGGTTTTATGAATATCCGTTGACTCCGAGTTCTGAATTCGGTGATTTTTAGCTTTATTTCACACTACTTTTCGAGCTCTACGATCCTGGAGTTTCGGATTTTTATTTCAGAACTCGTGGCTAGTTGGTCTCGTTTCACCTAGTTAGCCGCGAAATGTGGTTTCTTTACGTAAACGGTTTTATGAATATCCGTTGACTCCGAGTTCTGAATTCGGTGATTTTTAGCTTGATTTCACACTACTTTTCAAGCTCTACGATTATGGAGTTTCGGATTTCGATTTCAGAACTCGTGGCTAGTTGGTCTCGTTTCACCTAGTTAGCCGCGAAATGTGGTTTCTTTACGTAAACGGTTTTATGAATATCCGTTGACTCCGAGTTCTGAATTCGGTGATTTTTAGCTTGCTTTCACACTACTTTTCGAGCTCTACAATCTTAGGTTTTCGGATTTCGATTTCAGAACTCGTGGCTAGTTGGTCTCGTTTCACCTAGTTAGCCGCGAAATGTGGTTTCTTTACGTAAACGGTTTTATGAATATCCGTTGACTCCGAGTTCTGAATTCGGTGATTTTTAGCTTGATTTCACAATACTTTTCGAGCTCTACAATCCTGGATTTTCGGATTTCGATTTCAGAACTCGTGGCTAGTAGGTCTCGTTTCACCTAGTTAGCCGCGAAATGTGGTTTCTTTACGTAAACGGTTTTATGAATATCCGTTGACTCCGAGTTCTGAATTCGGTGATTTTTAGCTTGATTTCACACTACTTTTCGAGCTCTACGATCCTGGCATTTTGGATTTTTATTTCAGAACTCGTGGCTAGTTGGTCTCGTTTCACCTAGTTAGCCGCGAAATGTGGTTTCTTTGCGTAAACGGTTTTATGAATATCCGTTGACTCCGAGTTCTGAATTCGGTGATTTTTAGCTTCATTTCACACTACTTTTCGAGCTCTACAATCCTGGGTTTTCGGATTTCGATTTCAGAACTCGTGGCTAGTAGGTCTCGTTTCACCTAGTTTGCCGCGAAATGTCGTTTCTTTACGTAAACGGTTTTATGACTATCCGTTGACTCCGAGTTCTGAATTCGGTGATTTTTAGCTTGATTTCACACTACTTTTCGAGCTCTACAATCCTGGGTTTTCGGATTTCGATTTCAGAACTCGTGGCTAGTAGGTCTCGTTTCACCTAGTTAGCCGCGAAATGTGGTTTCTTTACGTAAACGGTTTTATGAATATCCGTTGACTCCGAGTTCTGAATTCGGTGATTTTTAGCTTCATTTCACACTACTTTTTGAGCTGTACGATCCTGGAGTTTCGGATTTTTATTTCAGAACTCTTGGCTAGTTGGTCTCGTTTCACCTAGTTAGCCGCGAAATGTGGTTTCTTTACGTAAACGGTTTTATGAATATCCGTTGACTCCGAGTTCTGAATTCGGTAATTTTTAGCTTGATTTCACACTACTTTTCGAGCTCTACGATTATGGAGTTTCGGATTTTGATTTCAGAACTCGTGGCTAGTTGGTCTCGTTTCACCTAGTTAGCCGCGAAATGTGGTTTCTTTACGTAAACGGTTTTATGAATATCCGTTGACTCCGAGTTCTGAATTCGGTGATTTTTAGCTTGATTTCACACTACTTTTCGAGCTCCACAATCCTGGATTTTCGGATTTCGATTTCAAAACTCGTGGCTAGTAGGTCTCGTTTCACCTATTTAGCCGCGAAATGTGGTTTCTTTACGTAAACGGTTTTATGAATATCCGTTGACTCCGAGTTCTGAATTCCGTGATTTTTAGCTTGATTACACACTACTTTTCGAGCTCCACAATCCTGGGTTTTCGGATTTCGATTTCAGAACTCGTGGCTTGTAGGTCTCGTTTCACCTATTTAGCCGTGAAATGTGGTTTCTTTACGTAAACGGTTTTATGAATATCCGTTGACTCCGAGTTCTGAATTCGGTGATTTTTAGCTTGATTTCACACTACTTTTCGAGCTCTACAATCTTAGGTTTTCGGATTTCGATTTCAGAACTCGTGGCTAGCAGGTCTCGTTTCACCAAGTTAGCCGCGAAATGTGGTTTCTTTACGTAAACGGTTTTATGAATATCCGTTGACTCCGAGTTCTGAATTCGGTGATTTTTAGCTTGATTTCACACTACTTTTCGAGCTCTACAATCCTGGGTTTTCGGATTTCGATTTCAGAACTCGTGGCTAGTAGGTCTCGTTTCACCTAGTTAGCCGCGAAATGTGGTTTCGTTACGTAAACGGTTTTATGAATATCCGTTGACTCCGAGTTCTGAATTCGGTGATTTTTAGATTTATTTCACACTACTTTTCGAGCTCTACGATCCTGGAGTTTCGGATTTTTATTTCAGAACTCGTGGCTAGTTGGTCTCGTTTCACCTATTTAGCCGCGAAATGTGGTTTCTTTACGTAAACGGTTTTATGAATATCCGTTGACTCCGAGTTCTGAATTCGGTAATTTTTAGCTTGATTTCACACTACTTTTCGAGCTCTACGATTATTGAGTTTCGGATTTTGATTTCAGAACTCGTGGCTAGTTGGTCTCGTTTCACCTAGTTAGCCGCGAAATGTGGTTTCTTTACGTAAACGGTTTTATGAATATCCGTTGACTCCGAGTTCTGAATTCGGTGATTTTTAGCTTGATTTCACACTACTTTTCGAGCTCCACAATCCTGGATTTTCGGATTTCGATTTCAGAACTCGTGGCTAGTAGGTCTCGTTTCACCTAGTTAGCCGCGAAATGTGGTTTCTTTACGTAAACGGTTTTATGAATATCCGTTGACTCCGAGTTCTGAATTCGGTGATTTTTAGCTTCATTTCACACTACTTTTTGAGCTCTACGATCCTGGAGTTTCAGATTTTTATTTCAGAACTCGTGGCTAGTTGGTCTCGTTTCACCTAGTTAGCCGCGAAATGTGGTTTCTTTGCGTAAACGGTTTTATGAATATCCGTTGACTCCGAGTTCTGAATTCGGTGATTTTGAGCTTGATTTCACACTACTTTTTGAGCTCTACAATCCTGGGTTTTCGGATTTCGATTTCATAACTCGTGGCTAGTAGGTCTCGTTTCACCTAGTTTGCCGCGAAATGTCGTTTCTTTACGTAAACGGTTTTATGACTATCCGTTGACTCCGAGTTCTGAATTCGGTGATTTTTAGCTTGATTTCACACTACTTTTCGAGCTCTACAATCCTGGGTTTTCGGATTTCGATTTCAGAACTCGTGGCTAGTAGGTCTCGTTTCACCTAGTTAGCCGCGAAATGTGGTTTCTTTACGTAAACGGTTTTATGAATATCCGTTGACTCCGAGTTCTGAATTCGGTGATTTTTAGCTTTATTTCACACTACTTTTCGAGCTCTACGATCCTGGATTTTCGGATTTTTATTTCAGAACTCGTGGCTAGTTGGTCTCGTTTCACCTAGTTAGCCGCGAAATGTGGTTTCTTTACGTAAACGGTTTTATGAATATCCGTTGACTCCGAGTTCTGAATTCGGTGATTTTTAGCTTGATTTCACACTACTTTTCAAGCTCTACGATTATGGAGTTTCGGATTTCGATTTCAGAACTCGTGGCTAGTTGGTCTCGTTTCACCTAGTTAGCCGCGAAATGTGGTTTCTTTACGTAAACGGTTTTATGAATATCCGTTGACTCCGAGTTCTGAATTCGGTGATTTTTAGCTTGCTTTCACACTACTTTTCGAGCTCTACAATCTTAGGTTTTCGGATTTCGATTTCAGAACTCGTGGCTAGTTGGTCTCGTTTCACCTAGTTAGCCGCGAAATGTGGTTTCTTTACGTAAACGGTTTTATGAATATCCGTTGACTCCGAGTTCTGAATTCGGTGATTTTTAGCTTGATTTCACACTACTTTTCGAGCTCTACAATCCTGGATTTTCGGATTTTGATTTCAGAACTCGTGGCTAGTAGGTCTCGTTTCACCTAGTTAGCCGCGAAATGTGGTTTCTTTACGTAAACGGTTTTATGAATATCCGTTGACTCCGAGTTCTGAATTCGGTGATTTTTAGCTTGATTTCACACTACTTTTCGAGCTCTACAATCTTAGGTTTTCGGATTTCGATTTCAGAACTCGTGGCTAGTAGGTCTCGTTTCACCTAGTTAGCCGCGAAATGTGGTTTCGTTACGTAAACGGTTTTATGAATATCCGTTGACTCCGAGTTCTGAATTCGGTGATTTTTAGATTTATTTCACACTACTTTTCGAGCTCTAAGATCCTGGAGTTTCGGATTTCGATTTGAGAACTCGTGGCTAGTAGGTCTCGTTTCACCTAGTTTGCCGCGAAATGTCGTTTCTTTACGTAAACGGTTTTATGACTATCCGTTGACTCCGAGTTCTGAATTCGGTGATTTTTAGCTTGATTTCACACTACTTTTCGAGCTCTACAATCCTGGGTTTTCGGATTTCGATTTCAGAACTCGTGGCTAGTAGGTCTCGTTTCACCTAGTTAGCCGCGAAATGTGGTTTCTTTACGTAAACGGTTTTATGAATATCCGTTGACTCCGAGTTCTGAATTCGGTGATTTTTAGCTTCATTTCACACTACTTTTCGAGCTCTACGATCCTGGAGTTTTGGATTTTTATTTCAGAACTCGTGGCTAGTTGGTCTCGTTTCACCTAGTTAGCCGCGAAATGTGGTTTCTTTACGTAAACGGTTTTATGAATATCCGTTGACTCCGAGTTCTGAATTCGGTAATTTTTAGCTTGATTTCACACTACTTTTCGAGCTCTACGATTATGGAGTTTCGGATTTTGATTTCTGAACTCGTGGCTAGTTGGTCTCGTTTCACCTAGTTAGCCGCGAAATGTGGTTTCTTTACGTAAACGGTTTTATGAATATCCGTTGACTCCGATTTCTGAATTCGGTGATTTTTAGCTTGATTTCACACTACTTTTCGAGCTCCACAATCCTGGATTTTCGGATTTCGATTTCAGAACTCGTGGCTAGTAGGTCTCGTTTCACCTATTTAGCCGCGAAATGTGGTTTCTTTACGTAAACGGTTTTATGAATATCCGTTGACTCCGAGTTCTGAATTCGGTGATTTTTAGCTTGATTACACACTACTTTTCGAGCTCCACAATCCTGGGTTTTCGGATTTCGATTTCAGAACTCGTGGCTTGTAGGTCTCGTTTCACCTATTTAGCCGTGAAATGTGGTTTCTTTACGTAAACGGTTTTATGAATATCCGTTGACTCCGAGTTCTGAATTCGGTGATTTTTAGCTTGATTTCACACTACTTTTCGAGCTCTACAATCTTAGGTTTTCGGATTTCGATTTCAGAACTCGTGGCTAGTAGGTCTCGTTTCACCTAGTTAGCCGCGAAATGTGGTTTCTTTACGTAAACGGTTTTATGAATATCCGTTGACTCCGAGTTCTGAATTCGGTGATTTTTAGCTTGATTTCAAACTACTTTTCGAGCTCTACAATCCTGGGTTTTCGGATTTCGATTTCAGAACTCGTGGCTAGTAGGTCTCGTTTCACCTAGTTAGCCGCGAAATGTGGTTTCGTTACGTAAACGGTTTTATGAATATCCGTTGACTCCGAGTTCTGAATTCGGTGATTTTTAGATTTATTTCACACTACTTTTCGAGCTCTAAGATCCTGGAGTTTCGGATTTTTATTTCAGAACTCGTGGCTAGTTGGTCTCGTTTCACCTAGTTAGCCGCGAAATGTGGTTTCTTTACGTAAACGGTTTTATGAATATCCGTTGACTCCGAGTTCTGAATTCGGTAATTTTTAGCTTGATTTCACACTACTTTTCGAGCTCTACGATTATTGAGTTTCGGATTTTGATTTCAGAACTCGTGGCTAGTTGGTCTCGTTTCACCTAGTTAGCCGCGAAATGTGGTTTCTTTACGTAAACGGTTTTATGAATATCCGTTGACTCCGAGTTCTGAATTCGGTGATTTTTAGCTTGATTTCACACTACTTTTCGAGCTCCACAATCCTGGATTTTCGGATTTCGATTTCAGAACTCGTGGCTAGTAGGTCTCGTTTCACCTATTTAGCCGCGAAATGTGGTTTCTTTACGTAAACGGTTTTATGAATATCCGTTGACTCCGAGTTCTGAATTCGGTGATTTTTAGCTTGATTACACACTACTTTTCGAGCTCCACAATCCTGGGTTTTCGGATTTCGATTTCAGAACTCGTGACTTGTAGGTCTCGTTTCACCTATTTAGCCGTGAAATGTGGTTTCTTTACGTAAACGGTTTTATGAATATCCGTTGACTCCGAGTTCTGAATTCGGTGATTTTTAGCTTGATTTCACACTACTTTTCGAGCTCTACGATCCTGGCATTTTTGATTTTGATTTCAGAACTCGTGGCTAGTAGGTCTCGTTTCACCTAGTTAGCCGCGAAATGTGGTTTCTTTACGTAAACGGTTTTATGAATATCCGTTGACTCCGAGTTCTGAATTCGGTGATTTTTAGCTTTATTTCACACTACTTTTCGAGCTCTACGATCCTGGTGTTTCGGATTTTTATTTCAGAACTCGTGGCTAGTTGGTCTCGTTTCACCTAGTTAGCCGCGAAATGTGGTTTCTTTACGTAAAATGTTTTATGAATATCCGTTGACTCCGAGTTCTGAATTCGGTAATTTTTAGCTTGATTTCACACTACTTTTCAAGCTCTACGATTATGGAGTTTCGGATTTTGATTTCAGAATTCGTGGCTAGTTGGTCTCGTTTCATCTAGTTAGCCGCGAAATGTGGTTTCTTTACGTAAACGGTTTTTTGAATATCCGTTGACTCCGAGTTCTGAATTCGGTGATTTTTAGCTTGATTTCACACTACTTTTCGAGCTCTACAATCCTGGGTTTTCGGATTTCGATTTCAGAACTCGTGGCTAGTAGGTCTCGTTTCACCTAGTTTGCCGCGAAATGTGGTTTCTTTACGTAAACGGTTTTATGAATATCCGTTGACTCCGAGTTCTGAATTCGGTGATTTTTAGCTTTATTTCACACTACTTTTCGAAATCTACAATCCTGGCATTTCGGATTTTGATTACAGAACTCGTGGCTAGTAGGTCTCGTTTCACCTAGTTAGCCGCGAAATGTGGTTTCTTTACGTAATTGGATTTATGAATATCCGTTGACTCCGAGTTTTGAATTCGGTGATTTTTAGCTTGATTTCACACTACTATTCGAGCTCTACGAACCTGGCGTTTCGGATTTTGATTTCAGAACTCGTGGCTAGTTGGTCTCGTTTCACCTAGTTAGCCGCGAAATGTGGTTTCTTTACGTAAACGGTTTTATGAATATCCGTTGACTCCGAGTTCTGAATTCGGTGATTTTTAGCTTTATTTCACACTACTTTTCGAGCTCTACGATCCTGGTGTTTCGGATTTTTATTTCAGAACTCGTGGCTAGTTGGTCTCGTTTCACCTAGTTAGCCGCGAAATGTGGTTTCTTTACGTAAAATGTTTTATGAATATCCGTTAACTCCGAGTTCTGAATTCGGTAATTTTTAGCTTGATTTCACACTACTTTTCAAGCTCTACGATTATGGAGTTTCGGATTTTGATTTCAGAATTCGTGGCTAGTTGGTCTCGTTTCACCTAGTTAGCCGCGAAATGTGGTTTCTTTACGTAAACGGTTTTTTGAATATCCGTTGACTCCGAGTTCTGAATTCGGTGATTTTTAGCTTGATTTCACACTACTTTTCGAGCTCTACAATCCTGGGTTTTCGGATTTCGATTTCAGAACTCGTGGCTAGTAGGTCTCGTTTCACCTAGTTTGCCGCGAAATGTGGTTTCTTTACGTAAACGGTTTTATGAATATCCGTTGACTCCGAGTTCTGAATTCGGTGATTTTTAGCTTTATTTCACACTACTTTTCGAGCTCTACGATCCTGGCGTTTCGGATTTTGATTTCAAAACTCGTGGCTAGTTGGTCTCGTTTCACCTAGTTAGCCGCGAAATGTGGTTTCTTTACGTAAACGGTTTTATGAATATCCGTTGACTCCGAGTTCTGAATTCGGTAATTTTTAGCTTGATTTCACACTACTTTTCAAGCTCTACGATTATGGAGTTTCGGATTTTGATTTCAGAACTCGTGGCTAGTTGGTCTCGTTTCACCTAGTTAGCCGCGAAATGTTGTTTCTTTACGTAAACGGTTTTATGAATATCGGTTGACTCCGAGTTCTGAATTCGGTGATTTTTAGCTTGATTTCACACTACTTTTCGAGCTCTACAATCTTGGGTTTTCGGATTTCGATTTCAGAACTCGTGGCTAGTAGGTCTCGTTTCACCTAGTTAGCCGCGAAATGTGGTTTCTTTACGTAAACGGTTTTATGAATATCCGTTGACTCCGAGTTCTGAATTCGGTGATTTTTAGCTTGATTTCACACTACTTTTCGAGCTCTACAATCCTGGATTTTCGGATTTCGATTTCAGAACTCGTGGCTAGTAGGGCTCGTTTCACCTAGTTAGCCGCGAAATGTGGTTTCTTTACGTAAACGGTTTTATGAATATCCGTTGACTCCGATTTCTGAATTCGGAGATTTTTAGCTTGATTTCACACTACTTTTCGAGCTCTACGATCCTGGCATTTCTGATTTTGATTTCAGAACTCGTGGCTAGTTGGTCTCGTTTCACCTAGTTAGCCGCGAAATGTGGTTTCTTTACGTAAACGGTTTTACGAATATCCGTTGACTCCGAGTTCTGAATTCGGTGATTTTTAGCTTGATTTCACACTACTTTTCAAGCTCTACGATTATGGAGTTTCGGATTTTGATTTCAGAACTCGTGGCTAGTTGGTCTCGTTTCACCTAGTTAGCCGCGAAATGTGATTTCTTTACGTAAACGGTTTTATGAATATCGGTTGACTCCGAGTTCTGAATTCGGTGATTTTTAGCTTGATTTCACACTACTTTTCGAGCTCTACGATCCTGGCATTTTGGATTTTGATTTCAGAACTCGTGGCTAGTTGGTCTCGTTTCACCTAGTTAGCCGCGAAATGTGGTTTGTTTGCGTAAACTGTTTTATGAATATCCGTTGACTCCGAGTTCTGAATTCGGTGATTTTGAGCTTGATTTCACACTACTTTTCGAGCTCTACAATCCTGGGTTTTCGGATTTCGATTTCAGAACTCGTGGCTAGTAGGTCTCGTTTCACCTAGTTTGCCGCGAAATGTCGTTTCTTTACGTAAACGGTTTTATGACTATCCGTTGACTCCGAGTTCTGAATTCGGTGATTTTTAGCTTGATTTCACACTACTTTTCGAGCTCTACAATCCTGGTTTTCGGATTTCGATTTCAGAACTCGTGGCTAGTAGGTCTCGTTTCACCTAGTTAGCCGCGAAATGTGGTTTCGTTACGTAAATGGTTTTATGAATATCCGTTGACTCCGAGTTCTGAATTCGGTGATTTTTAGCTTTATTTCACACTACTTTTCGAGCTCTACGATCTTGGAGTTTCGGATTTTTATTTCAGAACTCGTGGCTAGTTGGTCTCGTTTCACCTAGTTAGCCGCGAAATGTGGTTTCTTTACGTAAACGGTTTTATGAATATCCGTTGACTCCGAGTTCTGAATTCGGTAATTTTTAGCATGATTTCACACTACTTTTCGAGCTCTACGATTATGGAGTTTCGGATTTTGATTTCAGAACTCGTGGCTAGTTGGTCTCGTTTCACCTAGTTAGCCGCGAAATGTGGTTTCTTTACGTAAACGGTTTTATGAATATCCGTTGACTCCGAGTTCTGAATTCGGTGATTTTTAGCTTGATTTCACACTACTTTTCGAGCTCCACAATCCTGGATTTTCGGATTTCGATTTCAGAACTCGTGGCTAGTAGGTCTCGTTTCACCTATTTAGCCGCGAAATGTGGTTTCTTTACGTAAACGGTTTTATGAATATCCGTTGACTCCGAGTTCTGAATTCGGTGATTTTTAGCTTGATTACACACTACTTTTCGAGCTCCACAATCCTGGGTTTTCGGATTTCGATTTCAGAACTCGTGGCTTGTAGGTCTCGTTTCACCTATTTAGCCGCGAAATGTGGTTTCTTTACGTAAACGGTTTTATGAATATCCGTTGACTCCGAGTTCTGAATTCGGTGATTTTTAGCTTGATTTCACACTACTTTTCGAGCTCTACGATCCTGGCATTTCTGATTTTGATTTCAGAACTCGTGGCTAGTAGGTCTCGTTTCACCTAGTTAGCCGCGAAATGTGGTTTCTTTACGTAAACGGTTTTATGAATATCGGTTGACTCCGAGTTCTGAATTCGGTGATTTTTAGCTTTATTTCACACTACTTTTCGAGCTCGACGATCCTGGTGTTTCGGATTTTTATTTCAGAACTCGTGGCTAGTTGGTCTCGTTTCACCTAGTTAGCCGCGAAATGTGGTTTCTTTACGTAAAATGTTTTATGAATATCCGTTGACTCCGAGTTCTGAATTCGGTAATTTTTAGCTTGATTTCACACTACTTTTCAAGCTCTACGATTATGGAGTTTCGGATTTTGATTTCAGAATTCGTGGCTAGTTGGTCTCGTTTCACCTAGTTAGCCGCGAAATGTGGTTTCTTTACGTAAACGGTTTTTTGAATATCCGTTGACTCCGAGTTCTGAATTCGGTGATTTTTAGCTTGATTTCACACTACTTTTCGAGCTCTACAATCCTGGGTTTTCGGATTTCGATTTCAGAACTCGTGGCTAGTAGGTCTCGTTTCACCTAGTTTGCCGCGAAATGTGGTTTCTTTACGTAAACGGTTTTATGAATATCCGTTGACTCCGAGTTCTGAATTCGGTGATTTTTAGCTTTATTTCACACTAATTTTCGAGCTCTACGATCCTGGCGTTTCGGATTTTGATTTCAGAACTCGTGGCTAGTTGGTCTCGTTTCACCTAGTTAGCCGCGAAATGTGGTTTCTTTACGTAAACGGTTTTTTGAATATCCGTTGACTCCGAGTTCTGAATTCGGTGATTTTTAGCTTGATTTCACACTACTTTTCGAGCTCTACGATCCTGGCATTTCTGATTTTGATTTCAGAACTCGTGGCTAGTTGGTCTCGTTTCACCTAGTTAGCCGCGAAATGTGGTTTCTTTACGTAAACGGTTTTACGAATATCCGTTGACTCCGAGTTCTGAATTCGGTGATTTTTAGCTTGATTTCACACTACTTTTCAAGCTCTACGATTATGGAGTTTCGGATTTTGATTTCAGAACTCGTGGCTAGTTGGTCTCGTTTCACCTAGTTAGCCGCGAAATGTGATTTCTTTACGTAAACGGTTTTATGAATATCGGTTGACTCCGAGTTCTGAATTCGGTGATTTTTAGCTTGATTTCACACTACTTTTCGAGCTCTACGATCCTGGCATTTTGGATTTTGATTTCAGAACTCGTGGCTAGTTGGTCTCGTTTCACCTAGTTAGCCGCGAAATGTGGTTTCTTTACGTAAACGGTTTTATGAATATCCGTTGACTCCGAGTTCTGAATTCGGTGATTTTTAGCTTGATTTCACACTACTTTTCGAGCTCCACAATCCTGGATTTTCGGATTTCGATTTCAGAACTCGTGGCTAGTAGGTCTCGTTTCACCTATTTAGCCGCGAAATGTGGTTTCTTTACGTAAACGGTTTTATGAATATCCGTTGACTCCGAGTTCTGAATTCGGTGATTTTTAGCTTGATTACACACTACTTTTCGAGCTCCACAATCCTGGGTTTTCAGATTTCGATTTCAGAACTCGTGGCTTGTAGGTCTCGTTTCACCTATTTAGCCGCGAAATGTGGTTTCTTTACGTAAACGGTTTTATGAATATCCGTTGACTCCGAGTTCTGAATTCGGTGATTTTTAGCTTGATTTCACACTACTTTTCGAGCTCTACGATCCTGGCATTTCTGATTTTGATTTCAGAACTCGTGGCTAGTAGGTCTCGTTTCACCTAGTTAGCCGCGAAATGTGGTTTCTTTACGTAAACGGTTTTATGAATATCGGTTGACTCCGAGTTCTGAATTCGGTGATTTTTAGCTTTATTTCACACTACTTTTCGAGCTCTACGATCTTGGAGTTTCGGATTTTTATTTCAGAACTCGTGGCTAGTTGGTCTCGTTTCACCTAGTTAGCCGCGAAATGTGGTTTCTTTACGTAAACGGTTTTATGAATATCCGTTGACTCCGAGTTCTGAATTCGGTAATTTTTAGCATGATTTCACACTACTTTTCGAGCTCTACGATTATGGAGTTTCGGATTTTGATTTCAGAACTCGTGGCTAGTTGGTCTCGTTTCACCTAGTTAGCCGCGAAATGTGGTTTCTTTACGTAAACGGTTTTATGAATATCCGTTGACTCCGAGTTCTGAATTCGGTGATTTTTAGCTTGATTTCACACTACTTTTCGAGCTCCACAATCCTGGATTTTCGGATTTCGATTTCAGAACTCGTGGCTAGTAGGTCTCGTTTCACCTATTTAGCCGCGAAATGTGGTTTCTTTACGTAAACGGTTTTATGAATATCCGTTGACTCCGAGTTCTGAATTCGGTGATTTTTAGCTTGATTACACACTACTTTTCGAGCTCCACAATCCTGGGTTTTCGGATTTCGATTTCAGAACTCGTGGCTTGTAGGTCTCGTTTCACCTATTTAGCCGCGAAATGTGGTTTCTTTACGTAAACGGTTTTATGAATATCCGTTGACTCCGAGTTCTGAATTCGGTGATTTTTAGCTTGATTTCACACTACTTTTCGAGCTCTACGATCCTGGCATTTCTGATTTTGATTTCAGAACTCGTGGCTAGTAGGTCTCGTTTCACCTAGTTAGCCGCGAAATGTGGTTTCTTTACGTAAACGGTTTTATGAATATCGGTTGACTCCGAGTTCTGAATTCGGTGATTTTTAGCTTTATTTCACACTACTTTTCGAGCTCGACGATCCTGGTGTTTCGGATTTTTATTTCAGAACTCGTGGCTAGTTGGTCTCGTTTCACCTAGTTAGCCGCGAAATGTGGTTTCTTTACGTAAAATGTTTTATGAATATCCGTTGACTCCGAGTTCTGAATTCGGTAATTTTTAGCTTGATTTCACACTACTTTTCAAGCTCTACGATTATGAAGTTTCGGATTTTGATTTCAGAATTCGTGGCTAGTTGGTCTCGTTTCACCTAGTTAGCCGCGAAATGTGGTTTCTTTACGTAAACGGTTTTTTGAATATCCGTTGACTCCGAGTTCTGAATTCGGTGATTTTTAGCTTGATTTCACACTACTTTTCGAGCTCTACAATCCTGGGTTTTCGGATTTCGATTTCAGAACTCGTGGCTAGTAGGTCTCGTTTCACCTAGTTTGCCGCGAAATGTGGTTTCTTTACGTAAACGGTTTTATGAATATCCGTTGACTCCGAGTTCTGAATTCGGTGATTTTTAGCTTTATTTCACACTAATTTTCGAGCTCTACGATCCTGGCGTTTCGGATTTTGATTTCAGAACTCGTGGCTAGTTGGTCTCGTTTCACCTAGTTAGCCGCGAAATGTGGTTTCTTTACGTAAACGGTTTTTTGAATATCCGTTGACTCCGAGTTCTGAATTCGGTGATTTTTAGCTTGATTTCACACTACTTTTCGAGCTCTACGATCCTGGCATTTCTGATTTTGATTTCAGAACTCGTGGCTACTTGGTCTCGTTTCACCTAGTTAGCCGCGAAATGTGGTTTCTTTACGTAAACGGTTTTACGAATATCCGTTGACTCCGAGTTCTGAATTCGGTGATTTTTAGCTTGATTTCACACTACTTTTCAAGCTCTACGATTATGGAGTTTCGGATTTTGATTTCAGAACTCGTGGCTAGTTGGTCTCGTTTCACCTAGTTAGCCGCGAAATGTGATTTCTTTACGTAAACGGTTTTATGAATATCGGTTGACTCCGAGTTCTGAATTCGGTGATTTTTAGCTTGATTTCACACTACTTTTCGAGCTCTACGATCCTGGCATTTTGGATTTTGATTTCAGAACTCGTGGCTAGTTGGTCTCGTTTCACCTAGTTAGCCGCGAAATGTGGTTTCTTTACGTAAACGGTTTTATGAATATCCGTTGACTCCGAGTTCTGAATTCGGTGATTTTTAGCTTGATTTCACACTACTTTTCGAGCTCCACAATCCTGGATTTTCGGATTTCGATTTCAGAACTCGTGGCTAGTAGGTCTCGTTTCACCTATTTAGCCGCGAAATGTGGTTTCTTTACGTAAACGGTTTTATGAATATCCGTTGACTCCGAGTTCTGAATTCGGTGATTTTTAGCTTGATTTCACACTACTTTTCGAGCTCTACAATCCTGGGTTTTCGGATTTCGATTTCAGAACTCGTGGCTAGTAGGTCTCGTTTCACCTATTTAGCCGCGAAATGTGGTTTCTTTACGTAAACGGTTTTATGAATATCCGTTGACTCCGAGTTCTGAATTCGGTGATTTTTAGCTTGATTACACACTACTTTTCGAGCTCCACAATCCTGGGTTTTCGGATTTCGATTTCAGAACTCGTGGCTTGTAGGTCTCGTTTCACCTATTTAGCCGCGAAATGTGGTTTCTTTACGTAAACGGTTTTATGAATATCCGTTGACTACGAGTTCTGAATTCGGTGATTTTTAGCTTGATTTCACACTACTTTTCGAGCTCTACGATCCTGGCATTTCTGATTTTGATTTCAGAACTCGTGGCTAGTAGGTCTCGTTTCACCTAGTTAGCCGCGAAATGTGGTTTCTTTACGTAAACGGTTTTATGAATATCGGTTGACTCCGAGTTCTGAATTCGGTGATTTTTAGCTTTATTTCACACTACTTTTCGAGCTCGACGATCCTGGTGTTTCGGATTTTTATTTCAGAACTCGTGGCTAGTTGGTCTCGTTTCACCTAGTTAGCCGCGAAATGTGGTTTCTTTACGTAAAATGTTTTATGAATATCCGTTGACTCCGAGTTCTGAATTCGGTAATTTTTAGCTTGATTTCACACTACTTTTCAAGCTCTACGATTATGGAGTTTCGGATTTTGATTTCAGAATTCGTGGCTAGTTGGTCTCGTTTCACCTAGTTAGCCGCGAAATGTGGTTTCTTTACGTAAACGGTTTTTTGAATATCCGTTGACTCCGAGTTCTGAATTCGGTGATTTTTAGCTTGATTTCACACTACTTTTCGAGCTCTACAATCCTGGGTTTTCGGATTTCGATTTCAGAACTCGTGGCTAGTAGGTCTCGTTTCACCTAGTTTGCCGCGAAATGTGGTTTCTTTACGTAAACGGTTTTATGAATATCCGTTGACTCCGAGTTCTGAATTCGGTGATTTTTAGCTTTATTTCACACTAATTTTCGAGCTCTACGATCCTGGCGTTTCGGATTTTGATTTCAGAACTCGTGGCTAGTTGGTCTCGTTTCACCTAGTTAGCCGCGAAATGTGGTTTCTTTACGTAAACGGTTTTTTGAATATCCGTGGACTCCGAGTTCTGAATTCGGTGATTTTTAGCTTGATTTCACACTACTTTTCGAGCTCTACGATCCTGGCATTTCTGATTTTGATTTCAGAACTCGTGGCTAGTTGGTCTCGTTTCACCTAGTTAGCCGCGAAATGTGGTTTCTTTACGTAAACGGTTTTACGAATATCCGTTGACTCCGAGTTCTGAATTCGGTGATTTTTAGCTTGATTTCACACTACTTTTCAAGCTCTACGATTATGGAGTTTCGGATTTTGATTTCAGAACTCGTGGCTAGTTGGTCTCGTTTCACCTAGTTAGCCGCGAAATGTGATTTCTTTACGTAAACGGTTTTATGAATATCGGTTGACTCCGAGTTCTGAATTCGGTGATTTTTAGCTTGATTTCACACTACTTTTCGAGCTCTACAATGCTGGCATTTCGGATTTTTATTTCAGAACTCGTGGCTAGTTAATTTCGTTTCACCTAGTTAGCCGCGAAATGTGGTTTCTTTACGTAAACGGTTTTATGAATATCCGTTGACTCCGAGTTCTGAATTCGGTGATTTTTAGCTTGATTTCACACTACTTTTCGAGCTCTACGATCCTGGCATTTCTGATTTTGATTTCAGAACTCGTGGCTAGTTGGTCTCGTTTCTCCTAGTTAGCCGCGAAATGTGGTTTCTTTACGTAAACGGTTTTACGAATATCCGTTGACTCCGAGTTCTGAATTCGGTGATTTTTAGCTTGATTTCACACTACTTTTCAAGCTCTACGATTATGGAGTTTCGGATTTTGATTTCAGAACTCGTGGCTAGTTGGTCTCGTTTCACCTAGTTAGCCGCGAAATGTGGTTTCTTTACGTAAACGGTTTTACGAATATCCGTTGACTCCGAGTTCTGAATTCGGTGATTTTTAGCTTGATTTCACACTACTTTTCAAGCTCTACGATTATGGAGTTTCGGATTTTGATTTCAGAACTCGTGGCTAGTTGGTCTCGTTTCACCTAGTTAGCCGCGAAATGTGATTTCTTTACGTAAACGGTTTTATGAATATCGGTTGACTCCGAGTTCTGAATTCGGTGATTTTTAGCTTGATTTCACACTACTTTTCGAGCTCTACAATGCTGGCATTTCGGATTTTTATTTCAGAACTCGTGGCTAGTTAATTTCGTTTCACCTAGTTAGCCGCGAAATGTGGTTTCTTTACGTAAACGGTTTTATGAATATCCGTTGACTCCGAGTTCTGAATTCGGTGATTTTTAGCTTGATTTCACACTACTTTTCGAGCTCTACGATCCTGGCATTTCTGATTTTGATTTCAGAACTCGTGGCTAGTTGGTCTCGTTTCTCCTAGTTAGCCGCGAAATGTGGTTTCTTTACGTAAACGGTTTTACGAATATCCGTTGACTCCGAGTTCTGAATTCGGTGATTTTTAGCTTGATTTCACACTACTTTTCAAGCTCTACGATTATGGAGTTTCGGATTTTGATTTCAGAACTCGTGGCTAGTTGGTCTCGTTTCACCTAGTTAGCCGCGAAATGTGATTTCTTTACGTAAACGGTTTTATGAATATCGGTTGACTCCGAGTTCTGAATTCGGTGATTTTTAGCTTGATTTCACACTACTTTTCGAGCTCTACAATGCTGGCATTTCGGATTTTTATTTAAGAACTCGTGGCTAGTTGGTCTCGTTTCACCTAGTTAGCCGCGAAATGTGGTTTCTTTACGTAAACGGTTTAATGAATATCCGTTGACTCCGAGTTCTGAATTCGGTGATTTTTAGCTTGATTTCACACTACTTTTCGAGCTCTACGATCCTGGCATTTCCGATTTTGATTTCAGAACTCGTGGCTAGTTGGTCTCGTTTCACCTAGTTAGCCGCGAAATGTGGTTTCTTTACGTAAACGGTTTTTTGAATATCCGTTGACTCCGAGTTCTGAATTCGCTGATTTTTAGCTTGATTTCACACTACTTTTCGAGCTCTACAATCCTGGGTTTTCGGATTTCGATTTCAGAACTCGTGGATAGTAGGTCTCGTTTCACCTAGTTAGCCGCGAAATGTGGTTTCTTTACGTAAACGGTTTTATGAATATCCGTTGACTCCGAGTTCTGAATTCGGTGATTTTTAGCTTTATTGCACACTACTTTTAGAGCTCTACGATCCTGGAGTTTCGGATTTTGATTTCAGAACTCGTGGCTAGTTGGTCTCGTTTCACCTAGTTAGCCGCGAAATGTGGTTTCTTTACGTAAACGGTTTTATGAATATCCGTTGACTCCGAGTTTTGAATTCGGTAATTTTTAGCTTGATTTCACACTACTTTTCAAGCTCTACGATTATGGAGTTTCGGATTTTGATTTCAGAACTCGTGGCTAGTTGGTCTCGTTTCACCTAGTTAGCCGCGAAATGTGGTTTCTTTACGTAAACGGTTTTATGAATATCGGTTGACTCCGAGTTCTGAATTCGGTGATTTTTAGCTTGATTTCACACTACTTTTCGAGCTCTACAATCTTAGGTTTTCGGATTTCGATTTCAGAACTCGTGGCTAGTAGGTCTCGTTTCACCTAGTTAGCCGCGAAATGTGGTTTCTTTACGTAAACGGTTTTTTGAATATCCGTTGACTCCGAGTTCTGAATTCGGTGATTTTTAGCTTGATTTCACACTACTTTTCGAGCTCTACGATCCTGGAGTTTCGGATTTTGATTTCAGAACTCGTGGCTAGTTGGTCTCGTTTCACCTAGTTAGCCGCGAAATGTGGTTTCTTTACGTAAACGGTTTTACGAATATCCGTTGACTCCGAGTTCTGAATTCGGTGATTTTTAGCTTGATTTCACACTACTTTTCAAGCTCTACGATTATGGAGTTTCGGATTTTGATTTCAGAACTCGTGGCTAGTTGGTCTCGTTTCACCTAGTTAGCCGCGAAATGTGATTTCTTTACGTAAACGGTTTTATGAATATCGGTTGACTCCGAGTTCTGAATTCGGTGATTTTTAGCTTGATTTCACACTACTTTTCGAGCTCTACAATGCTGGCATTTCGGATTTTTATTTCAGAACTCGTGGCTAGTTAATTTCGTTTCACCTAGTTAGCCGCGAAATGTGGTTTCTTTACGTAAACGGTTTTATGAATATCCGTTGACTCCGAGTTCTGAATTCGGTGATTTTTAGCTTGATTTCACACTACTTTTCGAGCTCTACGATCCTGGCATTTCTGATTTTGATTTCAGAACTCGTGGCTAGTTGGTCTCGTTTCTCCTAGTTAGCCGCGAAATGTGGTTTCTTTACGTAAACGGTTTTACGAATATCCGTTGACTCCGAGTTCTGAATTCGGTGATTTTTAGCTTGATTTCACACTACTTTTCAAGCTCTACGATTATGGAGTTTCGGATTTTGATTTCAGAACTCGTGGCTAGTTGGTCTCGTTTCACCTAGTTAGCCGCGAAATGTGATTTCTTTACGTAAACGGTTTTATGAATATCGGTTGACTCCGAGTTCTGAATTCGGTGATTTTTAGCTTGATTTCACACTACTTTTCGAGCTCTACAATGCTGGCATTTCGGATTTTTATTTAAGAACTCGTGGCTAGTTGGTCTCGTTTCACCTAGTTAGCCGCGAAATGTGGTTTCTTTACGTAAACGGTTTTATGAATATCCGTTGACTCCGAGTTCTGAATTCGGTGATTTTTAGCTTGATTTCACACTACTTTTCGAGCTCTACGATCCTGGCATTTCCGATTTTGATTTCAGAACTCGTGGCTAGTTGGTCTCGTTTCACCTAGTTAGCCGCGAAATGTGGTTTCTTTACGTAAACGGTTTTTTGAATATCCGTTGACTCCGAGTTCTGAATTCGCTGATTTTTAGCTTGATTTCACACTACTTTTCGAGCTCTACAATCCTGGGTTTTCGGATTTCGATTTCAGAACTCGTGGATAGTAGGTCTCGTTTCACCTAGTTAGCCGCGAAATGTGGTTTCTTTACGTAAACGGTTTTATGAATATCCGTTGACTCCGAGTTCTGAATTCGGTGATTTTTAGCTTTATTGCACACTACTTTTAGAGCTCTACGATCCTGGAGTTTCGGATTTTGATTTCAGAACTCGTGGCTAGTTGGTCTCGTTTCACCTAGTTAGCCGCGAAATGTGGTTTCTTTACGTAAACGGTTTTATGAATATCCGTTGACTCCGAGTTTTGAATTCGGTAATTTTTAGCTTGATTTCACACTACTTTTCAAGCTCTACGATTATGGAGTTTCGGATTTTGATTTCAGAACTCGTGGCTAGTTGGTCTCGTTTCACCTAGTTAGCCGCGAAATGTGGTTTCTTTACGTAAACGGTTTTATGAATATCGGTTGACTCCGAGTTCTGAATTCGGTGATTTTTAGCTTGATTTCACACTACTTTTCGAGCTCTACAATCTTAGGTTTTCGGATTTCGATTTCAGAACTCGTGGCTAGTAGGTCTCGTTTCACCTAGTTAGCCGCGAAATGTGGTTTCTTTACGTAAACGGTTTTTTGAATATCCGTTGACTCCGAGTTCTGAATTCGGTGATTTTTAGCTTGATTTCACACTACTTTTCGAGCTCTACGATCCTGGCATTTCTGATTTTGATTTCAGAACTCGTGGCTAGTTGGTCTCGTTTCACCTAGTTAGCCGCGAAATGTGGTTTCTTTACGTAAACGGTTTTACAAATATCCGTTGACTCCGAGTTCTGAATTCGGTGATTTTTAGCTTGATTTCACACTACTTTTCAAGCTCTACGATTATGGAGTTTCGGATTTTTATTTCAGAACTCGTGGCTAGTTGTTCTCGTTTCACCTAGTTAGCCGCGAAATGTGATTTCTTTACGTAAACGGTTTTATGAATATCGGTTGACTCCGAGTTCTGAATTCGGTGATTTTTAGCTTGATTTCACACTACTTTTCGAGCTCTACAATGCTGGCATTTCGGATTTTTATTTCAGAACTCGTGGCTAGTTAATTTCGTTTCACCTAGTTAGCCGCGAAATGTGGTTTCTTTACGTAAACGGTTTTATGAATATCCGTTGACTCCGAGTTCTGAATTCGGTGATTTTTAGCTTGATTTCACACTACTTTTCGAGCTCTACGATCCTGGCATTTCTGATTTTGATTTCAGAACTCGTGGCTAGTTGGTCTCGTTTCTCCTAGTTAGCCGCGAAATGTGGTTTCTTTACGTAAACGGTTTTACGAATATCCGTTGACTCCGAGTTCTGAATTCGGTGATTTTTAGCTTGATTTCACACTACTTTTCAAGCTCTACGATTATGGAGTTTCGGATTTTGATTTCAGAACTCGTGGCTAGTTGGTCTCGTTTCACCTAGTTAGCCGCGAAATGTGATTTCTTTACGTAAACGGTTTTATGAATATCGGTTGACTCCGAGTTCTGAATTCGGTGATTTTTAGCTTGATTTCACACTACTTTTCGAGCTCTACAATGCTGGCATTTCGGATTTTTATTTCAGAACTCGTGGCTAGTTGGTCTTGTTTCACCTAGTTAGCCGCGAAATGTGGTTTCTTTACGTAAACGGTTTTTTGAATATCCGTTGACTCCGAGTTCTGAATTCGGTGATTTTTAGCTTGATTTCACACTACTTTTCGAGCTCTACGATCCTGGCATTTCTGATTTTGATTTCAGAACTCGTGGCTAGTTGGTTTTGTTTCACCTAGTTAGCCGCGAAATGTGGTTTCTTTACGTAAACGGTTTTACGAATATCCGTTGACTCCGAGTTCTGAATTCGGTGATTTTTAGCTTGATTTCACACTACTTTTCAAGCTCTACGATTATGGAGTTTCGGATTTTGATTTCAGAACTCGTGGCTAGTTGGTCTCGTTTCACCTAGTTAGCCGCGAAATGTGATTTCTTTACGTAAACGGTTTTATGAATATCGGTTGACTCCGAGTTCTGAATTTGGTGATTTTTAGCTTGATTTCACACTACTTTTCGAGCTCTACAATGCTGGCATTTCGGATTTTTATTTCAGAACTCGTGGCTAGTTAATTTCGTTTCACCTAGTTAGCCGCAAAATGTGGTTTCTTTACGTAAACGGTTTTATGAATATCCGTTGACTCCGAGTTCTGAATTCGGTGATTTTTAGCTTGATTTCACACTACTTTTCGAGCTCTAAAATACTGGATTTTCGGATTTCGATTTCAGAACTCGTGGCTAGTTGGTCTCGTTTCACCTAGTTAGCCGCGAAATGTGGTTTCTTTACGTAAACGGTTTTATGAATATCGGTTGACTCCGAGTTCTGAATTCGGTGATTTTTAGCTTGATTTCACACTACTTTTCGAGCTCTACAATGCTGGCATTTCGGATTTTTATTTCAGAACTCGTGGCTAGTTGGTCTCGTTTCACCTAGTTAGCCGCGAAATGTGGTTTCTTTACGTAAACGGTTTTATGAATATCGGTTGACTCCGAGTTCTGAATTCGGTGATTTTTAGCTTGATTTCACACTACTTTTCGAGCTCTACAATCCTGGGTTTTCGGATTTCGATTTCAGAACTCGTGGCTAGTAGGTCTCGTTTCACCTATTTAGCCGTGAAATGTGGTTTCTTTACGTAAACGGTTTTATGAATATCCGTTGACTCCGAGTTCTGAATTCGGTGATTTTTAGCTTTATTGCACACTACTTTTAGAGCTCTACGATCCTGGAGTTTCGGATTTTGATTTCAGAACTCGTGGCTAGTTGGTCTCGTTTCACCTAGTTAGCCGCGAAATGTGGTTTCTTTACGTAAACGGTTTTATGAATATCCGTTGACTCCGAGTTTTGAATTCGGTAATTTTTAGCTTGATTTCACACTACTTTTCAAGCTCTACGATTATGGAGTTTCGGATTTTGATTTCAGAACTCGTGGCTTGTTGGTCTCGTTTCACCTAGTTAGCCGCAAAATGTGGTTTCTTTACGTAAACGGTTTTATGAATATCGGTTGACTCCGAGTTCTGAATTCGGTGATTTTTAGCTTGATTTCACACTACTTTTCGAGCTCTACAATCTTAGGTTTTCGCATTTCGATTTCAGAACTCGTGGCTAGTAGGTCTCGTTTCACCTAGTTAGCCGCGAAATGTGGTTTCTTTACGTAAACGGTTTTATGAATATCCGTTGACTCCGAGTTCTGAATTCGGTGATTTTTAGCTTGATTTCACACTACTTTTCGAGCTCTAAAATACTGGATTTTCGGATTTCGATTTCAGAACTCGTGGCTAGTAGGGCTCGTTTCACCTAGTTAGCCGTGAAATGTGGTTTCTTTACGTAAACGGTTTTATGAATATCCGTTGACTCCGAGTTCTGAATTCGGTGATTTTTAGCTTGATTTCACACTACTTTTCGAGCTCTACGATCCTGGCATTTCTGATTTTGATTTCAGAACTCGTGGCTAGTTGATCTCGTTTCACCTAGTTAGCCGCGAAATGTGGTTTCTTTACGTAAACGGTTTTACGAATATCCGTTGACTCCGAGTTCTGAATTCGGTGATTTTTAGCTTGATTTCACACTACTTTTCAAGCTCTACGATTATGGAGTTTCGGATTTTGATTTCAGAACTCGTGGCTAGTTGGTCTCGTTTCACCTAGTTAGCCGCGAAATGTGATTTCTTTACGTAAACGGTTTTATGAATATCGGTTGACTCCGAGTTCTGAATTCGGTGATTTTTAGCTTGATTTCACACTACTTTTCGAGCTCTACGATCCTGGCATTTTGGATTTTGATTTCAGAACTCGTGGCTAGTTGGTCTCGTTTCACCTAGTTAGCCGCGAAATGTGGTTTCTTTGCGTAAACGGTTTTATGAATATCCGTTGACTCCGAGTTCTGAATTCGGTGATTTTTAGCTTTATTTCACACTACTTTTCGAGCTCGACGATCCTGGTGTTTCGGATTTTTATTTCAGAACTCGTGGCTAGTTGGTCTCGTTTCACCTAGTTAGCCGCGAAATGTGGTTTCTTTACGTAAAATGTTTTATGAATATCCGTTGACTCCGAGTTCTGAATTCGGTAATTTTTAGCTTGATTTCACACTACTTTTCAAGCTCTACGATTATGGAGTTTCGGATTTTGATTTCAGAATTCGTGGCTAGTTTGTCTCGTTTCACCTAGTTAGCCGCGAAATGTGGTTTCTTTACGTAAACGGTTTTTTGAATATCCGTTGACTCCGAGTTCTGAATTCGGTGATTTTTAGCTTGATTTCACACTACTTTTCGAGCTCTACAATCCTGGGTTTTCGGATTTCGATTTCAGAACTCGTGGCTAGTAGGTCTCGTTTCACCTATTTAGCCGTGAAATGTGGTTTCTTTACGTAAACGGTTTTATGAATATCCGTTGACTCCGAGTTCTGAATTCGGTGATTTTTAGCTTTATTGCACACTACTTTTAGAGCTCTATGATCCTGGAGTTTCGGATTTTGATTTCAGAACTCGTGGCTAGTTGGTCTCGTTTCACCTAGTTAGCCGCGAAATGTGGTTTCTTTACGTAAACGGTTTTATGAATATCCGTTGACTCCGAGTTTTGAATTCGGTAATTTTTAGCTTGATTTCACACTACTTTTCAAGCTCTACGATTATGGAGTTTCGGATTTTGATTTCAGAACTCGTGGCTAGTTGGTCTCGTTTCACCTAGTTAGCCGCGAAATGTGGTTTCTTTACGTAAACGGTTTTATGAATATCGGTTGACTCCGAGTTCTGAATTCGGTGATTTTTAGCTTGATTTCACACTACTTTTCGAGCTCTACAATCTTAGGTTTTCGGATTTCGATTTCAGAACTCGTGGCTAGTAGGTCTCGTTTCACCTAGTTAGCCGCGAAATGTGGTTTCTTTACGTAAACGGTTTTATGAATATCCGTTGACTCCGAGTTCTGAATTCGGTGATTTTTAGCTTGATTTCAAACTACTTTTCGAGCTCTAAAATACTGGATTTTCGGATTTCGATTTCAGAACTCGTGGCTAGTAGGGCTCGTTTCACCTAGTTAGCCGCGAAATGTGGTTTCTTTACGTAAACGGTTTTATGAATATCCGTTGACTCCGAGTTCTGAATTCGGTGATTTTTAGCTTGATTTCACACTACTTTTCGAGCTCTACGATCCTGGCATTTCTGATTTTGATTTCAGAACTCGTGGCTAGTTGATCTCGTTTCACCTAGTTAGCCGCGAAATGTGGTTTCTTTACGTAAACGGTTTTACGAATATCCGTTGACTCCGAGTTCTGAATTCGGTGATTTTTAGCTTGATTTCACACTACTTTTCAAGCTCTACGATTATGGAGTTTCGGATTTTGATTTCAGAACTCGTGGCTAGTTGGTCTCGTTTCACCTAGTTAGCCGCGAAATGTGATTTCTTTACGTAAACGGTTTTATGAATATCGGTTGACTCCGAGTTCTGAATTCGGTGATTTTTAGCTTGATTTCACACTACTTTTCGAGCTCTACGATCCTGGCATTTTGGATTTTGATTTCAGAACTCGTGGCTAGTTGGTCTCGTTTCACCTAGTTAGCCGCGAAATGTGGTTTCTTTGCGTAAACGGTTTTATGAATATCCGTTGACTCCGAGTTCTGAATTCGGTGATTTTGAGCTTGATTTCACACTACTTTTCGAGCTCTACAATCCTGGGTTTTCGGATTTCGATTTCAGAACTCGTGGCTAGTAGGTCTCGTTTCACCTATTTAGCCGTGAAATGTGGTTTCTTTACGTAAACGGTTTTATGAATATCCGTTGACTCCGAGTTCTGAATTCGGTGATTTTTAGCTTGATTTCACACTACTTTTCAAGCTCTACGATCCTGGCATTTCTGATTTTGATTTCAGAACTCGTGGCTAGTTGGTCTCGTTTCACCTAGTTAGCCGCGAAATGTGGTTTCTTTACGTAAACGGTTTTATGAATATCCGTTGACTCCGAGTTCTGAATTCGGTGAATTTTAGCTTGATTTCACACTACTTTTCAAGCTCTACGATTATGGAGTTTCGGATTTCGATTTCAGAACTCGTGGCTAGTTGGTCTCGTTTCACCTAGTTAGCCGCGAAATGTGGTTTCTTTACGTAAACGGTTTTATGAATATCCGTTGACCCCGAGTTCTGAATTCGGTGATTTTTAGCTTGATTTCACACTACTTTTCGAGCTCTACAATCTTAGGTTTTCGGATTTCGATTTCAGAACTCGTGGCTAGTAGGTCTCGTTTCACCTAGTTAGCCGCGAAATGTGGTTTCTTTACGTAAACGGTTTTATGAATATCCGTTGACTCCGAGTTCTGAATTCGGTGATTTTTAGCTTGATTTCACACTACTTTTCGAGCTCTACAATCCTGGATTTTCGGATTTCGATTTCAGAACTCGTGGCTAGTAGGGCTCGTTTCACCTAGTTAGCCGCGAAATGTGGTTTCTTTACGTAAACGGTTTTATGAATATCCGTTGACTCCGAGTTCTGAATTCGGTGATTTTTAGCTTGATTTCACACTACTTTTCGAACTCTACGATCCTGGGATTTCTGATTTTGATTTCAGAACTCGTGGCTAGTTGGTCTCGTTTCACCTAGTTAGCCGCGAAATGTGGTTTCTTTACGTAAACGGTTTTACGAATGTCCGTTGACTCTGAGTTCTGAATTCGGTGATTTTTAGCTTGATTTCACACTACTTTTCAAGCTCTACGATTATGGAGTTTCGGATTTTGATTTCAGAACTCTTGGCTAGTTGGTCTCGTTTCACCTAGTTAGCCGCGAAATGTGATTTCTTTACGTAAACGGTTTTATGAATATCGGTTGACTCCGAGTTCTGAATTCGGTGATTTTTAGCTTGATTTCACAATACTTTTCGAGCTCTACAATCCTGGGTTTTTGGATTTCAATTTCAGAACTCGTGGCTAGTAGGTCTCGTTTCACCTAGTTAGCCGCGAAATGTGGTTTCTTTACGTAAACGGTTTTATGAATATCCGTTGACTCCGAGTTCTGAATTCGGTGATTTTTAGCTTGATTTCACACTACTTTTCGAGCTCTACGATCCTGGCATTTCTGATTTTGATTTCAGAACTCGTGGCTAGTTGGTCTCGTTTCACCTAGTTGGCCGCGAAATGTGGTTTCTTTACGTAAACGGTTTTACGAATATCCGTTGACTCCGAGTTCTGAATTCGGTGATTTTTAGCTTGATTTCACACTACTTTTCAAGCTCTACGATTATAGAGTTTCGGATTTTGATTTCAGAACTCGTGGCTAGTTGGTCTCGTTTCACCTAGTTAGCCGCGAAATGTGATTTCTTTACGTAAACGGTTTTATGAATATCGGTTGACTCCGAGCTCTGAATTCGGTGATTTTTAGCTTGATTTCACACTACTTTTCGAGCTCTACAATCCTGGGTTTTCGGATTTCGATTTCAGAACTCGTGGCTAGTAGGTCTCGTTTCACCTATTTAGCCGTGAAATGTGGTTTCTTTACGTAAACGTTTTTATGAATATCCGTTGACTCCGAGTTCTGAATTCGGTGATTTTTAGCTTGATTTCACACTACTTTTCGAGCTCTACGATCCTGGCATTTCTGATTTTGATTTCAGAACTCGTGGCTAGTTGGTCTCGTTTCACCTAGTTAGCCGCGAAATGTAGTTTCTTTACGTAAACGGTTTTATGAATATCCGTTGACTCCGAGTTCTGAATTCGGTGAATTTTAGCTCGATTTCACACTACTTTTCAAGCTCTACGATTATGGAGTTTCGGATTTCGATTTCAGAACTCGTGGCTAGTTGGTCTCGTTTCACCTAGTTAGCCGCGAAATGTGGTTTCTTTACGTAAACGGTTTTATGAATATCCGTTGACTCCGAGTTCTGAATTCGGTGATTTTTAGCTTGATTTCACACTACTTTTCGAGCTCTACAATCTTAGGTTTTCGGATTTCGATTTCAGAACTCGTGGCTAGTAGGTCTCGTTTCACCTAGTTAGCCGCGAAATGTGGTTTCTTTACGTAAACGGTTTTATGAATATCCGTTGACTCCGAGTTCTGAATTCGGTGATTTTTAGCTTGATTTCACACTACTTTTCGAGCTCTACAATCCTGGATTTTCGGATTTCGATTTCAGAACTCGTGGCTAGTAGGGCTCGTTTCACCTAGTTAGCCGCGAAATGTGGTTTCTTTACGTAAACGGTTTTATGAATATCCGTTGACTCCGAGTTCTGAATTCGGTGATTTTTAGCTTGATTTCACACTACTTTTAGAACTCTACGATCCTGGCATTTCTGATTTTGATTTCAGAACTCGTGGCTAGTTGGTCTCGTTTCACCTAGTTAGCCGCGAAATGTGGTTTCTTTACGTAAACGGTTTTACGAATATCCGTTGACTCCGAGTTC
Source organism: Euonymus europaeus (assembly GCA_963580455.1). NCBI lineage: Eukaryota > Viridiplantae > Streptophyta > Magnoliopsida > Celastrales > Celastraceae > Euonymus > Euonymus europaeus. The sequence continues at coordinate 1,716,688 of OY756972.1, forward strand.
TGAATTCGGTGATTTTTAGCTTGATTTCACACTACTTTTCAAGCTCTACGATTATGGAGATTCGGATTTCGATTTCAGAACTCGTGGCTAGTTGGTCTCGTTTCACCTAGTTAGCCGCGAAATGTGGTTTCTTTACGTAAACGGTTTTATGAATATCCGTTGACTCCGAGTTCTGAATTCGGTGATTTTTAGCTTGATTTCACACTACTTTTCGAGCTCTACAATCTTAGGTTTTCGGATTTCGATTTCAGAACTCGTGGCTAGTAGGTCTCGTTTCACCTAGTTAGCCGCGAAATGTGGTTTCTTTACGTAAACGGTTTTATGAATATCCGTTGACTCCGAGTTCTGAATTCGTTGATTTTTAGCTTGATTTCACACTACTTTTCGAGCTCTACAATCCTGGATTTTCGGATTTCGATTTCAGAACTCGTGGCTAGTAGGGCTCGTTTCACCTAGTTAGCCGCGAAATGTGGTTTCTTTACGTAAACGGTTTTATGAATATCCGTTGACTCCGAGTTCTGAATTCGGTGATTTTTAGCTTGATTTCACACTACTTTTAGAACTCTACGATCCTGGCATTTCTGATTTTGATTTCAGAACTCGTGGCTAGTTGGTCTCGTTTCACCTAGTTAGCCGCGAAATGTGGTTTCTTTACGTAAACGGTTTTACGAATATCCGTTGACTCCGAGTTCTGAATTCGGTGATTTTTAGCTTGATTTCACACTACTTTTCAAGCTCTACGATTATGGAGTTTCGGATTTTGATTTCAGAACTCGTGGCTAGTTGGTCTCGTTTCACCTAGTTAGCCGCGAAATGTGATTTCTTTACGTAAACGGTTTTATGAATATCGGTTGACTCCGAGTTCTGAATTCGGTGATTTTTAGCTTGATTTCACACTACTTTTCGAGCTCTACAATCCTGGGTTTTTGGATTTCGATTTCAGAACTCGTGGCTAGTAGGTCTCGTTTCACCTAGTTAGCCGCGAAATGTGGTTTCTTTACGTAAACGGTTTTATGAATATCCGTTGACTCCGAGTTCTGAATTCGGTGATTTTTAGCTTTATTTCACACTACTTTTCGAGCTCTACGATCCTGGCGTTTCGGATTTTGATTTCAGAACTCGTGGCTAGTTGGTCTCGTTTCACCTAGTTAGCCGCGAAATGTGGTTTCTTTACGTAAACGGTTTTATGAATATCCGTTGACTCCGAGTTCTGAATTCGGTAATTTTAAGCTTGATTTCACACTACTTTTCAAGCTCTACGATTATGGAGTTTCGGATTTTGATTTCAGAACTCGTGGCTAGTTGGTCTCGTTTCACCTAGTTAGCCGCGAAATGTTGTTTCTTTACGTAAACGGTTTTATGAATATCGGTTGACTCCGAATTCTGAATTCGGTGATTTTTAGCTTGATTTCACACTACTTTTCGAGCTCTACAATCCTGGGTTTTCGGATTTCGATTTCAGAACTCGTGGCTAGTTGGTCTCGTTTCACCTAGTTAGCCGCGAAATGTGGTTTCTTTACGTAAACGGTTTTACGAATATCCGTTGACTCCGAGTTCTGAATTCGGTGATTTTTAGCTTGATTTCACACTACTTTTCAAGCTCTACGATTATAGAGTTTCGGATTTTGATTTCAGAACTCGTGGCTAGTTGGTCTCGTTTCACCTAGTTAGCCGCGAAATGTGATTTCTTTACGTAAACGGTTTTATGAATATCGGTTGACTCCGAGCTCTGAATTCGGTGATTTTTAGCTTGATTTCACACTACTTTTCGAGCTCTACAATCCTGGGTTTTCGGATTTCGATTTCAGAACTCGTGGCTAGTAGGTCTCGTTTCACCTATTTAGCCGTGAAATGTGGTTTCTTTACGTAAACGTTTTTATGAATATCCGTTGACTCCGAGTTCTGAATTCGGTGATTTTTAGCTTGATTTCACACTACTTTTCGAGCTCTACGATCCTGGCATTTCTGATTTTGATTTCAGAACTCGTGGCTAGTTGGTCTCGTTTCACCTAGTTAGCCGCGAAATGTAGTTTCTTTACGTAAACGGTTTTATGAATATCCGTTGACTCCGAGTTCTGAATTCGGTGAATTTTAGCTCGATTTCACACTACTTTTCAAGCTCTACGATTATGGAGTTTCGGATTTCAATTTCAGAACTCGTGGCTAGTTGGTCTCGTTTCACCTAGTTAGCCGCGAAATGTGGTTTCTTTACGTAAACGGTTTTATGAATATCCGTTGACTCCGAGTTCTGAATTCGGTGATTTTTAGCTTGATTTCACACTACTTTTCGAGCTCTACAATCTTAGGTTTTCGGATTTCGATTTCAGAACTCGTGGCTAGTAGGTCTCGTTTCACCTAGTTAGCCGCGAAATGTGGTTTCTTTACGTAAACGGTTTTATGAATATCCGTTGACTCCGAGTTCTGAATTCGGTGATTTTTAGCTTGATTTCACACTACTTTTCGAGCTCTACAATCCTGGATTTTCGGATTTCGATTTCAGAACTCGTGGCTAGTAGGGCTCGTTTCACCTAGTTAGCCGCGAAATGTGGTTTCTTTACGTAAACGGTTTTATGAATATCCGTTGACTCCGAGTTCTGAATTCGGTGATTTTTAGCTTGATTTCACACTACTTTTAGAACTCTACGATCCTGGCATTTCTGATTTTGATTTCAGAACTCGTGGCTAGTTGGTCTCGTTTCACCTAGTTAGCCGCGAAATGTGGTTTCTTTACGTAAACGGTTTTACGAATATCCGTTGACTCCGAGTTCTGAATTCGGTGATTTTTAGCTTGATTTCACACTACTTTTCAAGCTCTACGATTATGGAGATTCGGATTTCGATTTCAGAACTCGTGGCTAGTTGGTCTCGTTTCACCTAGTTAGCCGCGAAATGTGGTTTCTTTACGTAAACGGTTTTATGAATATCCGTTGACTCCGAGTTCTGAATTCGGTGATTTTTAGCTTGATTTCACACTACTTTTCGAGCTCTACAATCTTAGGTTTTCGGATTTCGATTTCAGAACTCGTGGCTAGTAGGTCTCGTTTCACCTAGTTAGCCGCGAAATGTGGTTTCTTTACGTAAACGGTTTTATGAATATCCGTTGACTCCGAGTTCTGAATTCGTTGATTTTTAGCTTGATTTCACACTACTTTTCGAGCTCTACAATCCTGGATTTTCGGATTTCGATTTCAGAACTCGTGGCTAGTAGGGCTCGTTTCACCTAGTTAGCCGCGAAATGTGGTTTCTTTACGTAAACGGTTTTATGAATATCCGTTGACTCCGAGTTCTGAATTCGGTGATTTTTAGCTTGATTTCACACTACTTTTAGAACTCTACGATCCTGGCATTTCTGATTTTGATTTCAGAACTCGTGGCTAGTTGGTCTCGTTTCACCTAGTTAGCCGCGAAATGTGGTTTCTTTACGTAAACGGTTTTACGAATATCCGTTGACTCCGAGTTCTGAATTCGGTGATTTTTAGCTTGATTTCACACTACTTTTCAAGCTCTACGATTATGGAGTTTCGGATTTTGATTTCAGAACTCGTGGCTAGTTGGTCTCGTTTCACCTAGTTAGCCGCGAAATGTGATTTCTTTACGTAAACGGTTTTATGAATATCGGTTGACTCCGAGTTCTGAATTCGGTGATTTTTAGCTTGATTTCACACTACTTTTCGAGCTCTACAATCCTGGGTTTTTGGATTTCGATTTCAGAACTCGTGGCTAGTAGGTCTCGTTTCACCTAGTTAGCCGCGAAATGTGGTTTCTTTACGTAAACGGTTTTATGAATATCCGTTGACTCCGAGTTCTGAATTCGGTGATTTTTAGCTTTATTTCACACTACTTTTCGAGCTCTACGATCCTGGCGTTTCGGATTTTGATTTCAGAACTCGTGGCTAGTTGGTCTCGTTTCACCTAGTTAGCCGCGAAATGTGGTTTCTTTACGTAAACGGTTTTATGAATATCCGTTGACTCCGAGTTCTGAATTCGGTAATTTTAAGCTTGATTTCACACTACTTTTCAAGCTCTACGATTATGGAGTTTCGGATTTTGATTTCAGAACTCGTGGCTAGTTGGTCTCGTTTCACCTAGTTAGCCGCGAAATGTTGTTTCTTTACGTAAACGGTTTTATGAATATCGGTTGACTCCGAATTCTGAATTCGGTGATTTTTAGCTTGATTTCACACTACTTTTCGAGCTCTACAATCCTGGGTTTTCGGATTTCGATTTCAGAACTCGTGGCTAGTAGGTCTCGTTTCACCTATTTAGCCGTGAAATGTGGTTTCTTTACGTAAACGGTTTTATGAATATCCGTTGACTCCGAGTTCTGAATTCGGTGATTTTTAGCTTGATTTCACACTACTTTTCGAGCTCTACAATCCTGGATTTTCGGATTTCGATTTCAGAACTCGTGGCTAGTAGGTCTCGTTTCACCTATTTAGCCGTGAAATGTGGTTTCTTTACGTAAACGGTTTTATGAATATCCGTTGACTCCGAGTTCTGAATTCGGTGATTTTTAGCTTGATTTCACACTACTTTTCGAGCTCTACGATCCTGGAATTTCTGATTTTGATTTTAGAACTCGTGGCTAGTTGGTCTCATTTCACCTATTTAGCCGCGAAATGTGGTTTCTTTACGTAAACGGTTTTACGAATATCCGTTGACTCCGAGTTCTGAATTCGGTGATTTTTAGCTTGATTTCACACTACTTTTCAAGCTCTACGATTATGGAGATTCGGATTTCGATTTCAGAACTCGTGGCTAGTTGGTCTCGTTTCACCTAGTTAGCCGCGAAATGTGGTTTCTTTACGTAAACGGTTTTATGAATATCCGTTGACTCCGAGTTCTGAATTCGGTGATTTTTAGCTTGATTTCACACTACTTTTAGAACTCTACGATCCTGGCATTTCTGATTTTGATTTCAGAACTCGTGGCTAGTTGGTCTCGTTTCACCTAGTTAGCCGCGAAATGTGGTTTCTTTACGTAAACGGTTTTACGAATATCCGTTGACTCCGAGTTCTGAATTCGGTGATTTTTAGCTTGATTTCACACTACTTTTCAAGCTCTACGATTATGGAGTTTCGGATTTTGATTTCAGAACTCGTGGCTAGTTGGTCTCGTTTCACCTAGTTAGCCGCGAAATGTGATTTCTTTACGTAAACGGTTTTATGAATATCGGTTGACTCCGAGTTCTGAATTCGGTGATTTTTAGCTTGATTTCACACTACTTTTCGAGCTCTACAATCCTGGGTTTTTGGATTTCGATTTCAGAACTCGTGGCTAGTAGGTCTCGTTTCACCTAGTTAGCCGCGAAATGTGGTTTCTTTACGTAAACGGTTTTATGAATATCCGTTGACTCCGAGTTCTGCATTCGGTAATTTTAAGCTTGATTTCACACTACTTTTCAAGCTCTACGATTATGGAGTTTCGGATTTTGATTTCAGAACTCGTGGCTAGTTGGTCTCGTTTCACCTAGTTAGCCGCGAAATGTTGTTTCTTTACGTAAACGGTTTTATGAATATCGGTTGACTCCGAGTTCTGAATTCGGTGATTTTTAGCTTGATTTCACACTACTTTTCGAGCTCACCAATCTTAGGTTTTCGGATTTCGATTTCAGAACTCGTGGCTAGTAGGTCTCGTTTCACCTAGTTAGCCGCGAAATGTGGTTTCTTTACGTAAACGGTTTTATGAATATCCGTTGACTCCGAGTTCTGAATTCGGTGATTTTTAGCTTGATTTCACACTACTTTTCGAGCTCTACAATCTTAGGTTTTCGGATTTCGATTTCAGAACTCGTGGCTAGTAGGTCTCGTTTCACCTAGTTAGCCGCGAAATGTGGTTTCTTTACGTAAACGGTTTTATGAATATCCGTTGACTCCGAGTTCTGAATTCGGTGATTTTTAGCTTGATTTCACACTACTTTTCGAGCTCTACAATCCTGGATTTTCGGATTTCGATTTCAGAACTCGTTGCTAGTAGGGCTCCTTTCACCTAGTTAGCCGCAAAATGTGGTTTCTTTACGTAAACGGTTTTATGAATATCCGTTGACTCCGAGTTCTGAATTCGGTGATTTTTAGCTTGATTTCACACTACTTTTCGAGCTCTACAATCCTGGGTTTTTGAATTTCGATTTCAGAACTCGTGGCTAGTAGGTCTCGTTTCACCTAGTTAGCCGCGAAATGTGGTTTCTTTACGTAAACGGTTTTATGAATATCCGTTGACTCCGAGTTCTGAATTCGGTGATTTTTAGCTTGATTTCACACTACTTTTCGAGCTCTACGATCTTGGCATTTCTGATTTTGATTTCAGAACTCGTGGCTAGTTGGTCTCGTTTCACCTAGTTAGCCGCGAAATGTGGTTTCTTTACGTAAACGGTTTTACGAATATCCATTGACTCCGAGTTCTGAATTCGGTGATTTTTAGCTTGATTTCACACTACTTTTCAAGCTCTACGATTATAGAGTTTTGGATTTTGATTTCAGAACTCGTGGCTAGTTGGTCTCGTTTCACCTAGTTAGCCGCGAAATGTGATTTCTTTACGTAAACGGTTTTATGAATATCGGTTGACTCCGAGTTCTGAATTCGGTGATTTTTAGCTTGATTTCACACTACTTTTCGAGCTCTACAATCCTGGGTTTTCGGATTTCGATTTCAGAACTCGTGGCTAGTAGGTCTCGTTTCACCTATTTAGCCGTGAAATGTGGTTTCTTTACGTAAACGGTTTTATGAATATCCGTTGACTCCGAGTTCTGAATTCGGTGATTTTTAGCTTGATTTCACACTACTTTTCGAGCTCTACGATCCTGGCATTTCTGATTTTGATTTCAGAACTCGTGGCTAGTTGGTCTCGTTTCACCTAGTTAGCCGCGAAATGTGGTTTCTTTACGTAAACGGTTTTACGAATATCCGTTGACTCCGAGTTCTGAATTCGGTGATTTTTATCTTGATTTCACACTACTTTTCAAGCTCTACGATTATGGAGTTTCGGATTTTGATTTCAGAACTCGTGGCTAGTTGGTCTCGTTTCACCTAGTTAGCCGCGAAATGTCATTTCTTTACGTAAACGGTTTTATGAATATCGGTTGACTCCGAGTTCTGAATTCGGTGATTTTTAGCTTGATTTCACACTACTTTTCGAGCTCTACAATCCTGGGTTTTTGGATTTCGATTTCAGAACTCGTGGCTAGTAGGTCTCGTTTCACCTAGTTAGCCGCGAAATGTGGTTTCTTTACGTAAACGGTTTTATGAATATCCGTTGACTCCGAGTTCTGAATTCGGTGATTTTTAGCTTGATTTCACACTACTTTTCGAGCTCTACGATCTTGGCATTTCTGATTTTGATTTCAGAACTCGTGGCTAGTTGGTCTCGTTTCACCTAGTTAGCCGCGAAATGTGGTTTCTTTACGTAAACGGTTTTACGAATATCCGTTGACTCCGAGTTCTGAATTCGGTGATTTTTAGCTTGATTTCACACTACTTTTCAAGCTCTACGATTATAGAGTTTTGGATTTTGATTTCAGAACTCGTGGCTAGTTGGTCTCGTTTCACCTAGTTAGCCGCGAAATGTGATTTCTTTACGTAAACGGTTTTATGAATATCGGTTGACTCCGAGTTCTGAATTCGGTGATTTTTAGCTTGATTTCACACTACTTTTCGAGCTCTACAATCCTGGGTTTTCGGATTTCGATTTCAGAACTCGTGGCTAGAAGGTCTCGTTTCACCTATTTAGCCGTGAAATGTGGTTTCTTTACGTAAACGGTTTTATGAATATCCGTTGACTCCGAGTTCTGAATTCGGTGATTTTTAGCTTGATTTCACACTACTTTTCGAGCTTTACGATCCTGGCATTTCTGATTTTGATTTCAGAACTCATGGCTAGTTGGTCTCGTTTCACCTAGTTAGCCGCGAAATGTGGTTTCTTTACGTAAACGGTTTTACGAATATCCGTTGACTCCGAGTTCTGAATTCGGTGATTTTTAGCTTGATTTCACACTACTTTTCAAGCTCTACGATTATAGAGTTTCGGATTTTGATTTCAGAACTCGTGGCTAGTTGGTCTCGTTTCACCTAGTTAGCCGCGAAATGTGATTTCTTTACGTAAACGGTTTTATGAATATCGGTTGACTCCGAGTTCTGAATTCGGTGATTTTTAGCTTGATTTCACACTACTTTTCGAACTCTACAATCCTGGGTTTTCGGATTTCGATTTCAGAACTCGTGGCTAGTAGGTCTCGTTTCACCTATTTAGCCGTGAAATGTGGTTTCTTTACGTAAACGGTTTTATGAATATCCGTTGACTCCGAGTTCTGAATTCGGTGATTTTTAGCTTGATTTCACACTACTTTTCGAGCTCTACGATCCTGGCATTTCTGATTTTGATTTCAGAACTCGTGGCTAGTTGGTCTCGTTTCACCTAGTTAGCCGCGAAATGTGGTTTCTTTACGTAAACGGTTTTATGAATATCCGTTGACTCCGAGTTCTTAATTCGGTGAATTTTAGCTTGATTTCACACTACTTTTCAAGCTCTACGATTATGGAGTTTCGGATTTCGATTTCAGAACTCGTGGCTAGTTGGTCTCGTTTCACCTAGTTAGCCGCGAAATGTGGTTTCTTTACGTAAACGGTTTTATGAATATCCGTTGACTCCGAGTTCTGAATTCGGTGATTTTTAGCTTGATTTCACACTACTTTTCGAGCTCTACAATCTTAGGTTTTCGGATTTCGATTTCAGAACTCGTGGCTAGTAGGTCTCGTTTCACCTAGTTAGCCGCGAAATGTGGTTTCTTTACGTAAACGGTTTTATGAATATCCGTTGACTCCGAGTTCTGAATTCGGTGATTTTTAGCTTGATTTCACACTACTTTTCGAGCTCTACGATCCTGGCATTTCTGATTTTGATTTCAGAACTCGTGGCTAGTTGGTCTCGTTTCACCTAGTTAGCCGCGAAATGTGGTTTCTTTACGTAAACGGTTTTACGAATATCCGTTGACTCCGAGTTCTGAATTCGGTGATTTTTAGCTTGATTTCACACTACTTTTCAAGCTCTACGATTATAGAGTTTCGGATTTTGATTTCAGAACTCGTGGCTAGTTGGTCTCGTTTCACCTAGTTAGCCGCGAAATGTGATTTCTTTACGTAAACGGTTTTATGAATATCGGTTGACTCCGAGTTCTGAATTCGGTGATTTTTAGCTTGATTTCACACTACTTTTCGAGCTCTACAATCCTGGGTTTTCGGATTTCGATTTCAGAACTCGTGGCTAGTAGGTCTCGTTTCACCTATTTAGCCGTGAAATGTGGTTTCTTTACGTAAACGGTTTTATGAATATCCGTTGACTCCGAGTTCTGAATTCGGTGATTTTTAGCTTGATTTCACACTACTTTTCGAGCTCTACGATCCTGGCATTTCTGATTTTGATTTCAGAACTCGTTGCTAGTTGGTCTCGTTTCACCTAGTTAGCCGCGAAATGTGGTTTCTTTACGTAAACGGTTTTATGAATATCCGTTGACTCCGAGTTCTGAATTCGGTGAATTTTAGCTTGATTTCACACTACTTTTCAAGCTCTACGATTATGGAGTTTCGGATTTCGATTTCAGAACTCGTGGCTAGTTGGTCTCGTTTCACCTAGTTAGCCGCGAAATGTGGTTTCTTTACGTAAACGGTTTTATGAATATCCGTTGACTCCGAGTTCTGAATTCGGTGATTTTTAGCTTGATTTCACACTACTTTTCGAGCTCTACAATCTTAGGTTTTCGGATTTCGATTTCAGAACTCGTGGCTAGTAGGTCTCGTTTCACCTAGTTAGCCGCGAAATGTGGTTTCTTTACGTAAACGGTTTTATGAATATCCGTTGACTCCGAGTTCTGAATTCGGTGATTTTTAGCTTGATTTCACACTACTTTTCGAGCTCTACGATCCTGGCATTTCTGATTTTGATTTCAGAACTCGTGGCTAGTTGGTCTCGTTTCACCTAGTTAGCCGCGAAATGTGGTTTCTTTACGTAAACGGTTTTACGAATATCCGTTGACTCCGAGTTCTGAATTCGGTGATTTTTAGCTTGATTTCACACTAATTTTCAAGCTCTACGATTATAGAGTTTCAGATTTTGATTTCAGAACTCGTGGCTAGTTGGTCTCGTTTCACCTAGTTAGCCGCGAAATGTGATTTCTTTACGTAAACGGTTTTATGAATATCGGTTGACTCCGAGTTCTGAATTCGGTGATTTTTAGCTTGATTTCACACTAGTTTTCGAGCTCTACAATCCTGGGTTTTCGGATTTCGATTTCAGAACTCGTGGCTAGTAGGTCTCGTTTCACCTATTTAGCCGTGAAATGTGGTTTCTTTACGTAAACGGTTTTATGAATATCCGTTGACTCCGAGTTCTGAATTCGGTGATTTTTAGCTTGATTTCACACTACTTTTCGAGCTCTACGATCCTGGCATTTCTGATTTTGATTTCAGAACTCGTGGCTAGTTGGTCTCGTTTCACCTAGTTAGCCGCGAAATGTGGTTTCTTTACGTAAACGGTTTTACGAATATCCGTTGACTCCGAGTTCTGAATTCGGTGATTTTTAGCTTGATTTCACACTACTTTTCAAGCTCTACGATTATAGAGTTTCGGATTTTGATTTCAGAACTCGTGGCTAGTTGGTCTCGTTTCACCTAGTTAGCCGCGAAATGTGATTTCTTTACGTAAACGGTTTTATGAATATCGGTTGACTCCGAGTTCTGAATTCGGTGATTTTTAGCTTGATTTCACACTACTTTTCGAGCTCTACAATCCTGGGTTTTCGGATTTCGATTTCAGAACTCGTGGCTAGTAGGTCTCGTTTCACCTATTTAGCCGTGAAATGTGGTTTCTTTACGTAAACGGTTTTAGGAATATCCGTTGACTCCGAGTTCTGAATTCGGTGATTTTTAGCTTGATTTCACACTACTTTTCGAGCTCTACGATCCTGGCATTTCTGATTTTGATTTCAGAACTCGTGGCTAGTTGGTCTCGTTTCACCTAGTTAGCCGCGAAATGTGGTTTCTTTACGTAAACGGTTTTACGAATATCCGTTGACTCCGAGTTCTGAATTCGGTGATTTTTAGCTTGATTTCACACTAATTTTCAAGCTCTACGATTATAGAGTTTCGGATTTTGATTTCAGAACTCGTGGCTAGTTGGTCTCGTTTCACCTAGTTAGCCGCGAAATGTGATTTCTTTACGTAAACGGTTTTATGAATATCGGTTGACTCCGAGTTCTGAATTCGGTGATTTTTAGCTTGATTTCACACTACTTTTCGAGCTCTACAATCCTGGGTTTTCGGATTTCGATTTCAGAACTCGTGGCTAGTAGGTCTCGTTTCACCTATTTAGCCGTGAAATGTGGTTTCTTTACGTAAACGGTTTTATGAATATCCGTTGACTCCGAGTTCTGAATTCGGTGATTTTTAGCTTGATTTCACACTACTTTTCGAGCTCTACGATCCTGGCATTTCTGATTTTGATTTCAGAACTCGTGGCTAGTTGGTCTCGTTTCACCTAGTTAGCCGCGAAATGTGGTTTCTTTACGTAAACGGTTTTACGAATATCCGTTGACTCCGAGTTCTGAATTCGGTGATTTTTAGCTTGATTTCACACTACTTTTCAAGCTCTACGATTATAGAGTTTCGGATTTTGATTTCAGAACTCGTGGCTAGTTGGTCTCGTTTCACCTAGTTAGCCGCGAAATGTGATTTCTTTACGTAAACGGTTTTATGAATATCGGTTGACTCCGAGTTCTGAATTCGGTGATTTTTAGCTTGATTTCACACTACTTTTCGAGCTCTACAATCCTGGGTTTTCGGATTTCGATTTCAGAACTCGTGGCTAGTAGGTCTCGTTTCACCTATTTAGCCGTGAAATGTGGTTTCTTTACGTAAACGGTTTTATGAATATCCGTTGACTCCGAGTTCTGAATTCGGTGATTTTTAGCTTGATTTCACACTACTTTTCGAGCTCTACAATCCTGGGTTTTCGGATTTCGATTTCAGAACTCGTGGCTAGTAGGTCTCGTTTCACCTATTTAGCCGTGAAATGTGGTTTCTTTACGTAAACGGTTTTAGGAATATCCGTTGACTCCGAGTTCTGAATTCGGTGATTTTTAGCTTGATTTCACACTAATTTTCAAGCTCTACGATTATAGAGTTTCGGATTTTGATTTCAGAACTCGTGGCTAGTTGGTCTCGTTTCACCTAGTTAGCCGCGAAATGTGATTTCTTTACGTAAACGGTTTTATGAATATCGGTTGACTCCGAGTTCTGAATTCGGTGATTTTTAGCTTGATTTCACACTACTTTTCGAGCTCTACAATCTTAGGTTTTCGGATTTCGATTTCAGAACTCGTGGCTAGTAGGTCTCGTTTCACCTAGTTAGCCGCGAAATGTGGTTTCTTTACGTAAACGGTTTTATGAATATCCGTTGACTCCGAGTTCTGAATTCGGTGATTTTTAGCTTGATTTCACACTACTTTTCGAGCTCTACAATCTTAGGTTTTCGGATTTCGATTTCAGAACTCGTGGCTAGTAGGTCTCGTTTCACCTAGTTAGCCGCGAAATGTGGTTTCTTTACGTAAACGGTTTTATGAATATCCGTTGACTCCGAGTTCTGAATTCGGTGAATTTTAGCTTGATTTCACACTACTTTTCAAGCTCTACGATTATGGAGTTTCGGATTTCAATTTCAGAACTCGTGGCTAGTTGGTCTCGTTTCACCTAGTTAGCCGCGAAATGTGGTTTCTTTACGTAAACGGTTTTATGAATATCCGTTGACTCCGAGTTCTGAATTCGGTGATTTTTAGCTTGATTTCACACTACTTTTCGAGCTCTACAATCCTGGATTTTCGGATTTCGATTTCAGAACTCGTGGCTAGTAGGGCTCGTTTCACCTAGTTAGCCGCGAAATGTGGTTTCTTTACGTAAACGGTTTTATGAATATCCGTTGACTCCGAGTTCTGAATTCGGTGATTTTTAGCTTGATTTCACACTACTTTTCGAGCTCTACGATCCTGGCATTTCTGATTTTGATTTCAGAACTCGTGGCTAGTTGGTCTCGTTTCACCTAGTTAGCCGCGAAATGTGGTTTCTTTACGTAAACGGTTTTACGAATATCCGTTGTCTCCGAGTTCTGAATTCGGTGATTTTTATCTTGATTTCACACTACTTTTCAAGCTCTACGATTATGGAGTTTCGGATTTTGATTTCAGAACTCGTGGCTAGTTGGTCTCGTTTCACCTAGTTAGCCGCGAAATGTGATTTCTTTACGTAAACGGTTTTATGAATATCGGTTGACTCCGAGTTCTGAATTCGGTGATTTTTAGCTTGATTTCACACTACTTTTCGAGCTCTACAATCCTGGGTTTTCGGATTTCGATTTCAGAACTCGTGGCTAGTAGGTCTCGTTTCACCTAGTTAGCCGCGAAATGTGGTTTCTTTACGTAAACGGTTTTATGAATATCCGTTGACTCCGAGTTCTGAATTCGGTGATTTTTAGCTTGATTTCACACTACTTTTCGAGCTCTACAATCCTGGATTTTCGGATTTCGATTTCAGAACTCGTGGCTAGTAGGGCTCGTTTCACCTAGTTAGCCGCGAAATGTGGTTTCTTTACGTAAACGGTTTTATGAATATCCGTTGACTCCGAGTTCTGAATTCGGTGAATTTTAGCTTGATTTCACACTACTTTTCGAGCTCTACGATCCTGGCATTTCTGATTTTGATTTCAGAACTCGTGGCTAGTAGGTCTCGTTTCACCTATTTAGCCGTGAAATGTGGTTTCTTTACGTAAACGGTTTTATGAATATCCGTTGACTCCGAGTTCTGAATTCGGTGATTTTTAGCTTGATTTCACACTACTTTTCGAGCTCTACGATCCTGGCATTTCTGATTTTGATTTCAGAACTCGTGGCTAGTTGGTCTCGTTTCACCTAGTTAGCCGCGAAATGTGGTTTCTTTACGTAAACGGTTTTACGAATATCCGTTGACTCCGAGTTCTGAATTCGGTGATTTTTAGCTTGATTTCACACTACTTTTCAAGCTCTACGATTATAGAGTTTCGGATTTTGATTTCAGAACTCGTGGCTAGTTGGTCTCGTTTCACCTAGTTAGCCGCGAAATGTGATTTCTTTACGTAAACGGTTTTATGAATATCGGTTGACTCCGAGTTCTGAATTCGGTGATTTTTAGCTTGATTTCACACTACTTTTCGAGCTCTACAATCCTGGGTTTTCGGATTTCGATTTCAGAACTCGTGGCTAGTAGGTCTCGTTTCACCTATTTAGCCGTGAAATGTGGTTTCTTTACGTAAACGGTTTTATGAATATCCGTTGACTCCGAGTTCTGAATTCGGTGATTTTTAGCTTGATTTCACACTACTTTTCGAGCTCTACAATCCTGGGTTTTCGGATTTCGATTTCAGAACTCGTGGCTAGTAGGTCTCGTTTCACCTATTTAGCCGTGAAATGTGTTTTCTTTACGTAAACGGTTTTAGGAATATCCGTTGACTCCGAGTTCTGAATTCGGTGATTTTTAGCTTGATTTCACACTAATTTTCAAGCTCTACGAATATAGAGTTTCGGATTTTGATTTCAGAACTCGTGGCTAGTTGGTCTCGTTTCACCTAGTTAGCCGCGAAATGTGATTTCTTTACGTAAACGGTTTTATGAATATCGGTTGACTCCGAGTTCTGAATTCGGTGATTTTTAGCTTGATTTCACACTACTTTTCGAGCTCTACAATCTTAGGTTTTCGGATTTCGATTTCAGAACTCGTGGCTAGTAGGTCTCGTTTCACCTAGTTAGCCGCGAAATGTGGTTTCTTTACGTAAACGGTTTTATGAATATCCGTTGACTCCGAGTTCTGAATTCGGTGATTTTTAGCTTGATTTCACACTACTTTTCGAGCTCTACAATCTTAGGTTTTCGGATTTCGATTTCAGAACTCGTGGCTAGTAGGTCTCGTTTCACCTAGTTAGCCGCGAAATGTGGTTTCTTTACGTAAACGGTTTTATGAATATCCGTTGACTCCGAGTTCTGAATTCGGTGAATTTTAGCATGATTTCACACTGCTTTTCAAGCTCTACGATTATGGAGTTTCGGATTTCAATTTCAGAACTCGTGGCTAGTTGGTCTCGTTTCACCTAGTTAGCCGCGAAATGTGGTTTCTTTACGTAAACGGTTTTATGAATATCCGTTGACTCCGAGTTCTGAATTCGGTGATTTTTAGCTTGATTTCACACTACTTTTCGAGCTCTACAATCCTGGATTTTCGGATTTCGATTTCAGAACTCGTGGCTAGTAGGGCTCGTTTCACCTAGTTAGCCGCGAAATGTGGTTTCTTTACGTAAACGGTTTTATGAATATCCGTTGACTCCGAGTTCTGAATTCGGTGATTTTTAGCTTGATTTCACACTACTTTTCGAGCTCTACGATCCTGGCATTTCTGATTTTGATTTCAGAACTCGTGGCTAGTTGGTCTCGTTTCACCTAGTTAGCCGCGAAATGTGGTTTCTTTACGTAAACGGTTTTACGAATATCCGTTGACTCCGAGTTCTGAATTCGGTGATTTTTATCTTGATTTCACACTACTTTTCAAGCTCTACGATTATGGAGTTTCGGATTTTGATTTCAGAACTCGTGGCTAGTTGGTCTCGTTTCACCTAGTTAGCCGCGAAATGTGATTTCTTTACGTAAACGGTTTTATGAATATCGGTTGACTCCGAGTTCTGAATTCGGTGATTTTTAGCTTGATTTCACACTACTTTTCGAGCTCTACAATCCTGGGTTTTCGGATTTCGATTTCAGAACTCGTGGCTAGTAGGTCTCGTTTCACCTAGTTAGCCGCGAAATGTGGTTTCTTTACGTAAACGGTTTTATGAATATCCGTTGACTCCGAGTTCTGAATTCGGTGATTTTTAGCTTGATTTCACACTACTTTTCGAGCTCTACAATCCTGGATTTTCGGATTTCGATTTCAGAACTCGTGGCTAGTAGGGCTCGTTTCACCTAGTTAGCCGCGAAATGTGGTTTCTTTACGTAAACGGTTTTATGAATATCCGTTGACTCCGAGTTCTGAATTCGGTGAATTTTAGCTTGATTTCACACTACTTTTCGAGCTCTACGATCCTGGCATTTCTGATTTTGATTTCAGAACTCGTGGCTAGTAGGTCTCGTTTCACCTATTTAGCCGTGAAATGTGGTTTCTTTACGTAAACGGTTTTATGAATATCCGTTGACTCCGAGTTCTGAATTCGGTGATTTTTAGCTTGATTTCACACTACTTTTCGAGCTCTACGATCCTGGCATTTCTGATTTTGATTTCAGAACTCGTGGCTAGTTGGTCTCGTTTCACCTAGTTAGCCGCGAAATGTGGTTTCTTTACGTAAACGGTTTTATGAATATCCGTTGACTCCGAGTTCTGAATTCGGTGATTTTTAGCTTGATTTCACACTACTTTTCGAGCTCTACGATCCTGGCATTTCTGATTTCGATTTCAGAACTCGTGGCTAGTTGGTCTCGTTTCACCAAGTTAGCCGCGAAATGTGGTTTCTTTACGTAAACGGTTTTATGAATATCCGTTGACTCCGAGTTCTGAATTCGGTGAATTTTAGCTTGATTTCACACTACTTTTCAAGCTCTACGATTATGGAGTTTCGGATTTCGATTTCAGAACTCGTGGCTAGTTGGTCTCGTTTCACCTAGTTAGCCGCGAAATGTGGTTTCTTTACGTAAACGGTTTTATGAATATCTGTTGACTCCGAGTTCTGAATTCGGTGATTTTTAGCTTGATTTCACACTACTTTTCGAGCTCTACAATCCTGGATTTTCGGATTTCGATTTCAGAACTCGTGGCTAGTAGGGCTCGTTTCACCTAGTTAGCTGCGAAATGTGGTTTCTTTACGTAAACGGTTTTATGAATATCCGTTGACTCCGAGTTCTGAATTCGGTGATTTTTAGCTTGATTTCACACTACTTTTCGAGCTCTACGATCCTGGCATTTCTGATTTTTATTTCAGAACTCGTGGCTAGTTGGTCTCGTTTCACCTAGTTAGCCGCGAAATGTGGTTTCTTTACGTAAACGGTTTTACGAATATCCGTTGACTCCGAGTTCTGAATTCGGTGATTTTTATCTTGATTTCACACTACTTTTCAAGCTCTACGATTATGGAGTTTCGGATTTTGATTTCAGAACTCGTGGCTAGTTGGTCTCGTTTCACCTAGTTAGCCGCGAAATGTGATTTCTTTACGTAAACGGTTTTATGAATATCGGTTGACTCCGAGTTCTGAATTCGGTGATTTTTAGCTTGATTTCACACTACTTTTCGAGCTCTACAATCCTGGGTTTTCGGATTTCGATTTCAGAACTCGTGGCTAGTAGGTCTCGTTTCACCTAGTTAGCCGCGAAATGTGGTTTCTTTACGTAAACGGTTTTATGAATATCCGTTGACTCCGAGTTCTGAATTCGGTGATTTTTAGCTTGATTTCACACTACTTTTCGAGCTCTACAATCCTGGATTTTCGGATTTCGATTTCAGAACTCGTGGCTAGTAGGGCTCGTTTCACCTAGTTAGCCGCGAAATGTGGTTTCTTTACGTAAACGGTTTTATGAATATCCGTTGACTCCGAGTTCTGAATTCGGTGATTTTTAGCTTGATTTCACACTACTTTTAGAACTCTACGATCCTGGCATTTCTGATTTTGATTTCAGAACTCGTGGCTAGTTGGTCTCGTTTCACCTAGTTAGCCGCGAAATGTGGTTTCTTTACGTAAACGGTTTTACGAATATCCGTTGACTCCGAGTTCTGAATTCGGTGATTTTTAGCTTGATTTCACACTACTTTTCAAGCTCTACGATTATGGAGTTTCGGATTTTGATTTCAGAACTCGTGGCTAGTTGGTCTCGTTTCAACTAGTTAGCCGCGAAATGTGATTTCTTTACGTAAACGGTTTTATGAATATCGGTTGACTCCGAGTTCTGAATTCGGTGATTTTTAGCTTGATTTCACACTACTTTTCGAGCTCTACAATCCTGGGTTTTTGGATTTCGATTTCAGAACTCGTGGCTAGTAGGTCTCGTTTCACTTAGTTAGCCACGAAATGTGGTTTCTTTACGTAAACGGTTTTATGAATATCCGTTGACTCCGAGTTCTGAATTCGGTGATTTTTAGCTTTATTTCACACTACTTTTCGAGCTCTACGATTATGGATTTTCGGATTTTGATTTCAGAACTCGTGGCTAGTTGGTCTCGTTTCACCTAGTTAGCCGCGAAATGTTGTTTCTTTACGTAAACGGTTTTATGAATATCGGTTGACTCCGAGTTCTGAATTCGGTGATTTTTAGCTTGATTTCACACTACTTTTCGAGCTCTACAATCTTAGGTTTTCGGATTTCGATTTCAGAACTCGTCGCTAGTAGGTCTCGTTTCACCTTGTTAGCCGCGAAATGTGGTTTCTTTACGTAAACGGTTTTATGAATATCCGTTGACTCCGAGTTCTGAATTCGGTGATTTTTAGCTTGATTTCACACTACTTTTCGAGCTCTACGATCCTGGCATTTCTGATTTTGATTTCAGAACTCGTGGCTAGTTGGTCTCGTTTCACCTAGTTAGCCGCGAAATGTGGTTTCTTTACGTAAACGGTTTTACGAATATCCGTTGACTCCGAGTTCTGAATTCGGTGATTTTTAGCTTGATTTCACACTACTTTTCAAGCTCTACGATTATAGAGTTTCGGATTTTGATTTCAGAACTCGTGGCTAGTTGGTCTCGTTTCACCTAGTTAGCCGCGAAATGTGATTTCTTTACGTAAACGGTTTTATGAATATTGTTGACTCCGAGTTCTGAATTCGGTGATTTTTAGCTTGATTTCACACTACTTTTCGAGCTCTACAATCCTGGGTTTTCGGATTTCGATTTCAGAACTCGTGGCTAGTAGGTCTCGTTTCACCTATTTAGCCGTGAAATGTGGTTTCTTTACGTAAACGGTTTTATGAATATCCGTTGACTCCGAGTTCTGAATTCGGTGATTTTTAGCTTGATTTCACACTACTTTTCGAGCTCTACAATCCTGGCATTTCTGATTTTGATTTCAGAACTCGTGGCTAGTTGGTCTCGTTTCACCTAGTTAGCCGCGAAATGTGGTTTCTTTACGTAAACGGTTTTACGAATATCCGTTGACTCCGAGTTCTGAATTCGGTGATTTTTAGCTTGATTTCACACTACTTTTCAAGCTCTACGATTATAGAGTTTCGGATTTTGATTTCAGAACTCGTGGCTAGTTGGTCTCGTTTCACCTAGTTAGCCGCGAAATGTGATTTCTTTACGTAAACGGTTTTATGAATATCGGTTGACTCCGAGTTCTGAATTCGGTGATTTTTAGCTTGATTTCACACTACTTTTCGAGCTCTACAATCCTGGGTTTTCGGATTTCGATTTCAGAACTCGTGGCTAGTAGGTCTCGTTTCACCTATTTAGCCGTGAAATGTGGTTTCTTTACGTAAACGGTTTTATGAATATCCGTTGACTCGGAGTTCTGAATTCGGTGATTTTTAGCTTGATTTCACACTACTTTTCGAGCTCTACAATCTTAGGTTTTCGGATTTCGATTTCAGAACTCGTCGCTAGTAGGTCTCGTTTCACCTAGTTAGCCGCGAAATGTGGTTTCTTTACGTAAACGGTTTTATGAATATCCGTTGACTCCGAGTTCTGAATTCGGTGATTTTTAGCTTGATTTCACACTACTTTTCGAGCTCTACGATCCTGGCATTTCTGATTTTGATTTCAGAACTCGTGGCTAGTTGGTCTCGTTTCACCTAGTTAGCCGCGAAATGTGGTTTCTTTACGTAAACGGTTTTACGAATATCCGTTGACTCCGAGTTCTGAATTCGGTGATTTTTAGCTTGATTTCACACTACTTTTCAAGCTCTACGATTATAGAGTTTCGGATTTTGATTTCAGAACTCGTGGCTAGTTGGTCTCGTTTCACCTAGTTAGCCGCGAAATGTGATTTCTTTACGTAAACGGTTTTATGAATATCCGTTGACTCCGAGTTCTGAATTCGGTGATTTTTAGCTTGATTTCACACTAATTTTCGAGCTCTACAATCCTGGGTTTTCGGATTTCGATTTCAGAACTCGTGGCTAGTAGGTCTCGTTTCACCTATTTAGCCGTGAAATGTGGTTTCTTTACGTAAACGGTTTTATGAATATCCGTTGACTCCGAGTTCTGAATTCGGTGATTTTTAGCTTGATTTCACACTACTTTTCGAGCTCTACAATCCTTGCATTTCTGATTTTGATATCAGAACTCGTGGCTAGTTGGTCTCGTTTCACCTAGTTAGCCGCGAAATGTGGTTTCTTTACGTAAACGGTTTTACGAATATCCGTTGACTCCGAGTTCTGAATTCGGTGATTTTTAGCTTGATTTCACACTACTTTTCAAGCTCTACGATTATAGAGTTTCGGATTTTGATTTCAGAACTCGTGGCTAGTTGGTCTCGTTTCACCTAGTTAGCCGCGAAATGTGATTTCTTTACGTAAACGGTTTTATGAATATCGGTTGACTCCGAGTTCTGAATTCGGTGATTTTTAGCTTGATTTCACACTACTTTTCGAGCTCTACAATCCTGGGTTTTCGGATTTCGATTTCAGAACTCGTGGCTAGTAGGTCTCGTTTCACCTATTTAGCCGTGAAATGTGGTTTCTTTACGTAAACGGTTTTATGAATATCCGTTGACTCCGAGTTCTGAATTCGGTGATTTTTAGCTTGATTTCACACTACTTTTCGAGCTCTACGATCCTGGCATTTCTGATTTTGATTTCAGAACTCGTGGCTAGTTGGTCTCGTTTCACCTAGTTAGCCGCGAAATGTGGTTTCTTTACGTAAACGGTTTTATGAATATCCGTTGACTCCGAGTTCTGAATTCGGTGAATTTTAGCTTGATTTCACACTACTTTTCAAGCTCTACGATTATGGAGTTTCGGATTTCGATTTCAGAACTCGTGGCTAGTTGGTCTCGTTTCACCTAGTTAGACGCGAAATGTGGTTTCTTTACGTAAACGGTTTTATGAATATCCGTTGACTCCGAGTTCTGAATTCGGTGATTTTTAGCTTGATTTCACACTACTTTTCGAGCTCTACAATCTTAGGTTTTCGGATTTCGATTTCAGAACTCGTGGCTAGTAGGTCTCGTTTCACCTAGTTAGCCGCGAAATGTGGTTTCTTTACGTAAACGGTTTTATGAATATCCGTTGACTCCGAGTTCTGAATTCGGTGATTTTTAGCTTGATTTCACACTAGTTTTCGAGCTCTACAATCCTGGGTTTTTGGATTTCGATTTCAGAACTCGTGGCTAGTAGGTCTCGTTTCACCTAGTTAGCCGCGAAATGTGGTTTCTTTACGTAAACGGTTTTATGAATATCCGTTGACTCGGAGTTCTGAATTCGGTGATTTTTAGCTTGATTTCACACTACTTTTCGAGCTCTACGATCCTGGCATTTCTGATTTTGATTTCAGAACTCGTGGCTAGTTGGTCTCGTTTCACCTAGTTAGCCGCGAAATGTGGTTTCTTTACGTAAACGGTTTTACGAATGTCCGTTGACTCCGAGTTCTCAATTCGGTGATTTTTAGCTTGATTTCACACTACTTTTCAAGCTCTACGATTATAGAGTTTCGGATTTTGATTTCAGAACTCGTGGCTAGTTGGTCTCGTTTCACCTAGTTAGCCGCGAAATGTGATTTCTTTACGTAAACGGTTTTATGAATATCGGTTGACTCCGAGTTCTGAATTCGGTGATTTTTAGCTTGATTTCACACTACTTTTCGAGCTCTACAATCCTGGGTTTTCGGATTTCGATTTCAGAACTCGTGGCTAGTAGGTCTCGTTTCACCTATTTAGCCGTGAAATGTGGTTTCTTTACGTAAACGGTTTTATGAATATCCGTTGACTCCGAGTTCTGAATTCGGTGATTTTTAGCTTGATTTCACACTACTTTTCGAGCTCTACGATCCTGACATTTCTGATTTTGATTTCAGAACTCGTGGCTAGTTGGTCTCGTTTCACCTAGTTAGCCGCGAAATGTGGTTTCTTTACGTAAACGGTTTTACAAATATCCGTTGACTCCGAGTTCTGAATTCGGTGATTTTTAGCTTGATTTCACACTACTTTTCAAGCTCTACGATTATAGAGTTTCGGATTTTGATTTCAGAACTCGTGGCTAGTTGGTCTCGTTTCACCTAGTTAGCCGCGAAATGTGATTTCTTTACGTAAACGGTTTTATGAATATCGGTTGACTCCGAGTTCTGAATTCGGTGATTTTTAGCTTGATTTCACACTACTTTTCGAGCTCTACAATCCTGGGTTTTCGGATTTCAATTTCAGAACTCGTGGCTAGTAGGTCTCGTTTCACCTATTTAGCCGTGAAATGTGGTTTCTTTACGTAAACGGTTTTATGAATATCCGTTGACTCCGAGTTCTGAATTCGGTGAATTTTAGCTTGATTTCACACTAATTTTCAAGCTCTACGATTATGGAGTTTCGGATTTCGATTTCAGAACTCGTGGCTAGTTGGTCTCGTTTCACCTAGTTAGACGCGAAATGTGGTTTCTTTACGTAAACGGTTTTATGAATATCCGTTGACTCCGAGTTCTGAATTCGGTGATTTTTAGCTTGATTTCACACTACTTTTCGAGCTCTACGATCCTGGCATTTCTGATTTTTATTTCAGAACTCGTGGCTAGTTGGTCTCGTTTCACCTAGTTAGCCGCGAAATGTGGTTTCTTTACGTAAACGGTTTTACGAATATCCGTTGACTCCGAGTTCTGAATTCGGTGATTTTTAGCTTGATTTCACACTACTTTTCAAGCTCTACGATTATGGAGTTTCGGATTTTGATTTCAGAACTCGTGGCTAGTTGGTCTCGTTTCACCTAGTTAGCCGCGAAATGTGATTTCTTTACGTAAACGGTTTTATGAATATCCGTTGACTCCGAGTTCTGAATTCGGTGATTTTTAGCTTGATTTCACACTACTTTTCGAGCTCTACAATCCTGGGTTTTCGGATTTCGATTTCAGAACTCGTGGCTAGTAGGTCTCGTTTCACCTAGTTAGCCGCGAAATGTGGTTTCTTTACGTAAACGGTTTTATGAATATCCGTTGACTCCGAGTTCTGAATTCGGTGATTTTTAGCTTGATTTCACACTACTTTTCGAGCTCTACGATCCTGGCATTTCTGATTTTTATTTCAGAACTCGTGGCTAGTTGGTCTCGTTTCACCTAGTTAGCCGCGAAATGTGGTTTCTTTACGTAAACGGTTTTACGAATATCCGTTGACTCCGAGTTCTGAATTCGGTGATTTTTATCTTGATTTCACACTACTTTTCAAGCTCTACGATTATGGAGTTTCGGATTTTGATTTCAGAACTCGTGGCTAGTTGGTCTCGTTTCACCTAGTTAGCCGCGAAATGTGATTTCTTTACGTAAACGGTTTTATGAATATCGGTTGACTCCGAGTTCTGAATTCGGTGATTTTTAGCTTGATTTCACACTACTTTTCGAGCTCTACAATCCTGGGTTTTCGGATTTCGATTTCAGAACTCGTGGCTAGTAGGTCTCGTTTCACCTAGTTAGCCGCGAAATGTGGTTTCTTTACGTAAACGGTTTTATGAATATCCGTTGACTCCGAGTTCTGAATTCGGTGATTTTTAGCTTGATTTCACACTACTTTTCGAGCTCTACAATCCTGGATTTTCGGATTTCGATTTCAGAACTCGTGGCTAGTAGGGCTCGTTTCACCTAGTTAGCCGCGAAATGTGGTTTCTTTACGTAAACGGTTTTATGAATATCCGTTGACTCCGAGTTCTGAATTCGGTGATTTTTAGCTTGATTTCACACTACTTTTAGAACTCTACGATCCTGGCATTTCTGATTTTGATTTCAGAACTCGTGGCTAGTTGGTCTCGTTTCACCTAGTTAGCCGCGAAATGTGGTTTCTTTACGTAAACGGTTTTACGAATATCCGTTGACTCCGAGTTCTGAATTCGGTGATTTTTAGCTTGATTTCACACTACTTTTCAAGCTCTACGATTATGGAGTTTCGGATTTTGATTTCAGAACTCGTGGCTAGTTGGTCTCGTTTCAACTAGTTAGCCGCGAAATGTGATTTCTTTACGTAAACGGTTTTATGAATATCGGTTGACTCCGAGTTCTGAATTCGGTGATTTTTAGCTTGATTTCACACTACTTTTCGAGCTCTACAATCCTGGGTTTTTGGATTTCGATTTCAGAACTCGTGGCTAGTAGGTCTCGTTTCACTTAGTTAGCCACGAAATGTGGTTTCTTTACGTAAACGGTTTTATGAATATCCGTTGACTCCGAGTTCTGAATTCGGTGATTTTTAGCTTTATTTCACACTACTTTTCGAGCTCTACGATTATGGATTTTCGGATTTTGATTTCAGAACTCGTGGCTAGTTGGTCTCGTTTCACCTAGTTAGCCGCGAAATGTTGTTTCTTTACGTAAACGGTTTTATGAATATCGGTTGACTCCGAGTTCTGAATTCGGTGATTTTTAGCTTGATTTCACACTACTTTTCGAGCTCTACAATCTTAGGTTTTCGGATTTCGATTTCAGAACTCGTCGCTAGTAGGTCTCGTTTCACCTTGTTAGCCGCGAAATGTGGTTTCTTTACGTAAACGGTTTTATGAATATCCGTTGACTCCGAGTTCTGAATTCGGTGATTTTTAGCTTGATTTCACACTACTTTTCGAGCTCTACGATCCTGGCATTTCTGATTTTGATTTCAGAACTCGTGGCTAGTTGGTCTCGTTTCACCTAGTTAGCCGCGAAATGTGGTTTCTTTACGTAAACGGTTTTACGAATATCCGTTGACTCCGAGTTCTGAATTCGGTGATTTTTAGCTTGATTTCACACTACTTTTCAAGCTCTACGATTATAGAGTTTCGGATTTTGATTTCAGAACTCGTGGCTAGTTGGTCTCGTTTCACCTAGTTAGCCGCGAAATGTGATTTCTTTACGTAAACGGTTTTATGAATATTGTTGACTCCGAGTTCTGAATTCGGTGATTTTTAGCTTGATTTCACACTACTTTTCGAGCTCTACAATCCTGGGTTTTCGGATTTCGATTTCAGAACTCGTGGCTAGTAGGTCTCGTTTCACCTATTTAGCCGTGAAATGTGGTTTCTTTACGTAAACGGTTTTATGAATATCCGTTGACTCCGAGTTCTGAATTCGGTGATTTTTAGCTTGATTTCACACTACTTTTCGAGCTCTACAATCCTGGCATTTCTGATTTTGATTTCAGAACTCGTGGCTAGTTGGTCTCGTTTCACCTAGTTAGCCGCGAAATGTGGTTTCTTTACGTAAACGGTTTTACGAATATCCGTTGACTCCGAGTTCTGAATTCGGTGATTTTTAGCTTGATTTCACACTACTTTTCAAGCTCTACGATTATAGAGTTTCGGATTTTGATTTCAGAACTCGTGGCTAGTTGGTCTCGTTTCACCTAGTTAGCCGCGAAATGTGATTTCTTTACGTAAACGGTTTTATGAATATCGGTTGACTCCGAGTTCTGAATTCGGTGATTTTTAGCTTGATTTCACACTACTTTTCGAGCTCTACAATCCTGGGTTTTCGGATTTCGATTTCAGAACTCGTGGCTAGTAGGTCTCGTTTCACCTATTTAGCCGTGAAATGTGGTTTCTTTACGTAAACGGTTTTATGAATATCCGTTGACTCGGAGTTCTGAATTCGGTGATTTTTAGCTTGATTTCACACTACTTTTCGAGCTCTACAATCTTAGGTTTTCGGATTTCGATTTCAGAACTCGTCGCTAGTAGGTCTCGTTTCACCTAGTTAGCCGCGAAATGTGGTTTCTTTACGTAAACGGTTTTATGAATATCCGTTGACTCCGAGTTCTGAATTCGGTGATTTTTAGCTTGATTTCACACTACTTTTCGAGCTCTACGATCCTGGCATTTCTGATTTTGATTTCAGAACTCGTGGCTAGTTGGTCTCGTTTCACCTAGTTAGCCGCGAAATGTGGTTTCTTTACGTAAACGGTTTTACGAATATCCGTTGACTCCGAGTTCTGAATTCGGTGATTTTTAGCTTGATTTCACACTACTTTTCAAGCTCTACGATTATAGAGTTTCGGATTTTGATTTCAGAACTCGTGGCTAGTTGGTCTCGTTTCACCTAGTTAGCCGCGAAATGTGATTTCTTTACGTAAACGGTTTTATGAATATCCGTTGACTCCGAGTTCTGAATTCGGTGATTTTTAGCTTGATTTCACACTAATTTTCGAGCTCTACAATCCTGGGTTTTCGGATTTCGATTTCAGAACTCGTGGCTAGTAGGTCTCGTTTCACCTATTTAGCCGTGAAATGTGGTTTCTTTACGTAAACGGTTTTATG
This sequence comes from Euonymus europaeus, assembly GCA_963580455.1. NCBI lineage: Eukaryota > Viridiplantae > Streptophyta > Magnoliopsida > Celastrales > Celastraceae > Euonymus > Euonymus europaeus. The sequence continues at coordinate 1,743,133 of OY756972.1, forward strand.
AATATCCGTTGACTCCGAGTTCTGAATTCGGTGATTTTTAGCTTGATTTCACACTACTTTTCGAGCTCTACAATCCTTGCATTTCTGATTTTGATATCAGAACTCGTGGCTAGTTGGTCTCGTTTCACCTAGTTAGCCGCGAAATGTGGTTTCTTTACGTAAACGGTTTTACGAATATCCGTTGACTCCGAGTTCTGAATTCGGTGATTTTTAGCTTGATTTCACACTACTTTTCAAGCTCTACGATTATAGAGTTTCGGATTTTGATTTCAGAACTCGTGGCTAGTTGGTCTCGTTTCACCTAGTTAGCCGCGAAATGTGATTTCTTTACGTAAACGGTTTTATGAATATCGGTTGACTCCGAGTTCTGAATTCGGTGATTTTTAGCTTGATTTCACACTACTTTTCGAGCTCTACAATCCTGGGTTTTCGGATTTCGATTTCAGAACTCGTGGCTAGTAGGTCTCGTTTCACCTATTTAGCCGTGAAATGTGGTTTCTTTACGTAAACGGTTTTATGAATATCCGTTGACTCCGAGTTCTGAATTCGGTGATTTTTAGCTTGATTTCACACTACTTTTCGAGCTCTACGATCCTGGCATTTCTGATTTTGATTTCAGAACTCGTGGCTAGTTGGTCTCGTTTCACCTAGTTAGCCGCGAAATGTGGTTTCTTTACGTAAACGGTTTTATGAATATCCGTTGACTCCGAGTTCTGAATTCGGTGAATTTTAGCTTGATTTCACACTACTTTTCAAGCTCTACGATTATGGAGTTTCGGATTTCGATTTCAGAACTCGTGGCTAGTTGGTCTCGTTTCACCTAGTTAGACGCGAAATGTGGTTTCTTTACGTAAACGGTTTTATGAATATCCGTTGACTCCGAGTTCTGAATTCGGTGATTTTTAGCTTGATTTCACACTACTTTTCGAGCTCTACAATCTTAGGTTTTCGGATTTCGATTTCAGAACTCGTGGCTAGTAGGTCTCGTTTCACCTAGTTAGCCGCGAAATGTGGTTTCTTTACGTAAACGGTTTTATGAATATCCGTTGACTCCGAGTTCTGAATTCGGTGATTTTTAGCTTGATTTCACACTAGTTTTCGAGCTCTACAATCCTGGGTTTTTGGATTTCGATTTCAGAACTCGTGGCTAGTAGGTCTCGTTTCACCTAGTTAGCCGCGAAATGTGGTTTCTTTACGTAAACGGTTTTATGAATATCCGTTGACTCGGAGTTCTGAATTCGGTGATTTTTAGCTTGATTTCACACTACTTTTCGAGCTCTACGATCCTGGCATTTCTGATTTTGATTTCAGAACTCGTGGCTAGTTGGTCTCGTTTCACCTAGTTAGCCGCGAAATGTGGTTTCTTTACGTAAACGGTTTTACGAATGTCCGTTGACTCCGAGTTCTCAATTCGGTGATTTTTAGCTTGATTTCACACTACTTTTCAAGCTCTACGATTATAGAGTTTCGGATTTTGATTTCAGAACTCGTGGCTAGTTGGTCTCGTTTCACCTAGTTAGCCGCGAAATGTGATTTCTTTACGTAAACGGTTTTATGAATATCGGTTGACTCCGAGTTCTGAATTCGGTGATTTTTAGCTTGATTTCACACTACTTTTCGAGCTCTACAATCCTGGGTTTTCGGATTTCGATTTCAGAACTCGTGGCTAGTAGGTCTCGTTTCACCTATTTAGCCGTGAAATGTGGTTTCTTTACGTAAACGGTTTTATGAATATCCGTTGACTCCGAGTTCTGAATTCGGTGATTTTTAGCTTGATTTCACACTACTTTTCGAGCTCTACGATCCTGACATTTCTGATTTTGATTTCAGAACTCGTGGCTAGTTGGTCTCGTTTCACCTAGTTAGCCGCGAAATGTGGTTTCTTTACGTAAACGGTTTTACAAATATCCGTTGACTCCGAGTTCTGAATTCGGTGATTTTTAGCTTGATTTCACACTACTTTTCAAGCTCTACGATTATAGAGTTTCGGATTTTGATTTCAGAACTCGTGGCTAGTTGGTCTCGTTTCACCTAGTTAGCCGCGAAATGTGATTTCTTTACGTAAACGGTTTTATGAATATCGGTTGACTCCGAGTTCTGAATTCGGTGATTTTTAGCTTGATTTCACACTACTTTTCGAGCTCTACAATCCTGGGTTTTCGGATTTCAATTTCAGAACTCGTGGCTAGTAGGTCTCGTTTCACCTATTTAGCCGTGAAATGTGGTTTCTTTACGTAAACGGTTTTATGAATATCCGTTGACTCCGAGTTCTGAATTCGGTGAATTTTAGCTTGATTTCACACTAATTTTCAAGCTCTACGATTATGGAGTTTCGGATTTCGATTTCAGAACTCGTGGCTAGTTGGTCTCGTTTCACCTAGTTAGACGCGAAATGTGGTTTCTTTACGTAAACGGTTTTATGAATATCCGTTGACTCCGAGTTCTGAATTCGGTGATTTTTAGCTTGATTTCACACTACTTTTCGAGCTCTACAATCTTAGGTTTTCGGATTTCGATTTCAGAACTCGTGGCTAGTAGGTCTCGTTTCACCTAGTTAGCCGCGAAATGTGGTTTCTTTACGTAAACGGTTTTATGAATATCCGTTGACTCCGAGTTCTGAATTCGGTGATTTTTAGCTTGATTTCACACTACTTTTCGAGCTCTACAATCCTGGGTTTTTGGATTTCGATTTCAGAACTCGTGGCTAGTAGGTCTCGTTTCACCTAGTTAGCCGCGAAATGTGGTTTCTTTACGTAAACGGTTTTATGAATATCCGTTGACTCGGAGTTCTGAATTCGGTGATTTTTAGCTTGATTTCACACTACTTTTCGAGCTCTACGATCCTGGCATTTCTGATTTTGATTTCAGAACTCGTGGCTAGTTGGTCTCGTTTCACCTAGTTAGCCGCGAAATGTGGTTTCTTTACGTAAACGGTTTTACGAATGTCCGTTGACTCCGAGTTCTCAATTCGGTGATTTTTAGCTTGATTTCACACTACTTTTCAAGCTCTACGATTATAGAGTTTCGGATTTTGATTTCAGAACTCGTGGCTAGTTGGTCTCGTTTCACCTAGTTAGCCGCGAAATGTGATTTCTTTACGTAAACGGTTTTATGAATATCGGTTGACTCCGAGTTCTGAATTCGGTGATTTTTAGCTTGATTTCACACTACTTTTCGAGCTCTACAATCCTGGGTTTTCGGATTTCGATTTCAGAACTCGTGGCTAGTAGGTCTCGTTTCACCTATTTAGCCGTGAAATGTGGTTTCTTTACGTAAACGGTTTTATGAATATCCGTTGACTCCGAGTTCTGAATTCGGTGATTTTTAGCTTGATTTCACACTACTTTTCGAGCTCTACGATCCTGACATTTCTGATTTTGATTTCAGAACTCGTGGCTAGTTGGTCTCGTTTCACCTAGTTAGCCGCGAAATGTGGTTTCTTTACGTAAACGGTTTTACAAATATCCGTTGACTCCGAGTTCTGAATTCGGTGATTTTTAGCTTGATTTCACACTACTTTTCAAGCTCTACGATTATAGAGTTTCGGATTTTGATTTCAGAACTCGTGGCTAGTTGGTCTCGTTTCACCTAGTTAGCCGCGAAATGTGATTTCTTTACGTAAACGGTTTTATGAATATCGGTTGACTCCGAGTTCTGAATTCGGTGATTTTTAGCTTGATTTCACACTACTTTTCGAGCTCTACAATCCTGGGTTTTCGGATTTCAATTTCAGAACTCGTGGCTAGTAGGTCTCGTTTCACCTATTTAGCCGTGAAATGTGGTTTCTTTACGTAAACGGTTTTATGAATATCCGTTGACTCCGAGTTCTGAATTCGGTGATTTTTAGCTTGATTTCACACTACTTTTCGAGCTCTACGATCCTGGCATTTCTGATTTTGATTTCAGAACTCGTGGCTAGTTGGTCTCGTTTCACCTAGTTAGCCGCGAAATGTGGTTTCTTTACGTAAACGGTTTTATGAATATCCGTTGACTCCGAGTTCTGAATTCGGTGAATTTTAGCTTGATTTCACACTACTTTTCAAGCTCTACGATTATGGAGTTTCGGATTTCGATTTCAGAACTCGTGGCTAGTTGGTCTCGTTTCACCTAGTTAGACGCGAAATGTGGTTTCTTTACGTAAACGGTTTTATGAATATCCGTTGACTCCGAGTTCTGAATTCGGTGATTTTTAGCTTGATTTCACACTACTTTTCGAGCTCTACAATCTTAGGTTTTTGGATTTCGATTTCAGAACTCGTGGCTAGTAGGTCTCGTTTCACCTAGTTAGCCGCGAAATGTGGTTTCTTTACGTAAACGGTATTATGAATATCCGTTGACTCCGAGTTCTGAATTCGGTGATTTTTAGCTTGATTTCACACTACTTTTCGAGCTCTACAATCCTGGGTTTTTGGATTTCGATTTCAGAACTCGTGGCTAGTATGTCTCGTTTCACCTAGTTAGCCGCGAAATGTGGTTTCTTTACGTAAACAGTTTTATGAATATCCGTTGACTCGGAGTTCTGAATTCGGTGATTTTTAGCTTGATTTCACACTACTTTTTGAGCTCTACGATCCTGGCATTTCTGATTTTGATTTCAGAACTCGTGGCTAGTTGGTCTCGTTTCACCTAGTTAGCCGCGAAATGTGGTTTCTTTACGTAAACGGTTTTACGAATATCCGTTGACTCCGAGTTCTGAATTCGGTGATTTTTAGGTTGATTTCACACTACTTTTCAAGCTCTACGATTATAGAGTTTCGGATTTTGATTTCAGAACTCGTGGCTAGTTGGTCTCGTTTCACCTAGTTAGCCGCGAAATGTGATTTCTTTACGTAAACGGTTTTATGAATATCGGTTGACTCCGAGTTCTGAATTCGGTGATTTTTAGCTTGATTTCACACTACTTTTCGAGCTCTACAATCCTGGGTTTTCGGATTTCGATTTCAGAACTCGTGGCTAGTAGGTCTCGCTTCACCTATTTAGCCGTGAAATGTGGTTTCTTTACGTAAACGATTTTATGAATATCCGTTGACTCCGAGTTCTGAATTCGGTGATTTTTAGCTTGATTTCACACTACTTTTCGAGCTCTACGATCCTGGCATTTCTGATTTTGATTTCAGAACTCGTGGCTAGTTGGTCTCGTTTCACCTAGTTAGCCGCGAAATGTGGTTTCTTTACGTAAACGGTTTTACGAATATCCGTTGACTCCGAGTTCTGAATTCGGTGATTTTTAGCTTGATTTCACACTACTTTTCAAGCTCTACGATTATAGAGTTTCGGATTTTGATTTCAGAACTCGTGGCTAGTTGGTCTCGTTTCACCTAGTTAGCCGCGAAATGTGATTTCTTTACGTAAACGGTTTTATGAATATCGGTTGACTCCGAGTTCTGAATTCGGTGATTTTTACCTTGATTTCATACTACTTTTCGAGCTCTACAATCCTGGGTTTTCGGATTTCGATTTCAGAACTCGTGGCTAGTAGGTCTCGTTTCACCTATTTAGCCGTGAAATGTGGTTTCTTTAAGTAAACGGTTTTATGAATATCCGTTGACTCCGAGTTCTGAATTCGGTGATTTTTAGATTGATTTCACACTAATTTTCGAGCTCTACGATCCTGGCATTTCTGATTTTGATTTCAGAACTCGTGGCTAGTTGGTCTCGTTTCACCTAGTTAGCCGCGAAATGTGGTTTCTTTACGTAAACGGTTTTAGGAATATCCGTTGACTCCGAGTTCTGAATTCGGTGAATTTTAGCTTGATTTCACACTACTTTTCAAGCTCTACGATTATGGAGTTTCGGATTTCGATTTCAGAACTCGTGGCTAGTTGGTCTCGTTTCACCTAGTTAGCCGCGAAATGTGGTTTCTTTACGTAAACGGTTTTATGAATATCCGTTGACTCCGAGTTCTGAATTCGGTGATTTTTAGCTTGATTTCACACTACTTTTCGAGCTCTACAATCTTAGGTTTTCGTATTTCGATTTCAGAACTCGTGGCTAGTTGGTCTCGTTTCACCTAGTTAGCCGCGAAATGTGGTTTCTTTACGTAAACGGTTTTATGAATATCCGTTGACTCCGAGTTCTGAATTCGGTGATTTTTAGCTTGATTTCACACTACTTTTCGAGCTCTACAATCCTGGATTTTCGGATTTCGATTTCAGAACTCGTGGCTAGTAGGGCTCGTTTCACCTAGTTAGCCGCGAAATGTGGTTTCTTTACGTAAACGGTTTTATGAATATCCGTTGACTCCGAGTTCTGAATTCGGTGATTTTTAGCTTGATTTCACACTACTTTTAGAACTCTACGATCCTGGCATTTCTGATTTTGATTTCAGAACTCGTGGCTAGTTGGTCTCGTTTCACCTAGTTAGCCGCGAAATGTGGTTTCTTTACGTAAACGGTTTTACGAATATCCGTTGACTCCGAGTTCTGAATTCGGTGATTTTTAGCTTGATTTCACACTACTTTTCAAGCTCTACGATTATGGAGTTTCGGATTTTGATTTCATAACTCGTGGCTAGTTGGTCTCGTTTCACCTAGTTAGCCGCGAAATGTGATTTCTTTACGTAAACGGTTTTATGAATATCGGTTGACTCCGAGTTCTGAATTCGGTGATTTTTAGCTTGATTTCACACTACTTTTCGAGCTCTACAATCCTGGGTTTTTGGATTTCGATTTCAGAACTCGTGGCTAGTAGGTCTCGTTTCACCTAGTTAGCCGCGAAATGTGGTTTCTTTACGTAAACGGTTTTATGAATATCCGTTGACTCCGAGTTCTGAATTCGGTGATTTTTAGCTTTATTTCACACTACTTTTCGAGCTCTACGATCCTGGCGTTTCGGATTTTGATTTCAGAACTCGTGGCTAGTTGGTCTCGTTTCACCTAGTTAGCCGCGAAATGTGGTTTCTTTACGTAAACGGTTTTATGAATATCCGTTGACTCTGAGTTCTGAATTCGGTAATTTTTAGCTTGATTTCACACTACTTTTCAAGCTCTACGATTATGGAGTTTCGGATTTTGATTTCAGAACTCGTGGCTAGTTGGTCTCGTTTCACCTAGTTAGCCGCGAAATGTTGTTTCTTTACGTAAACGGTTTTATGAATATCGGTTGACTCCGAGTTCTGAATTCGGTGATTTTTAGCTTGATTTCACACTACTTTTCGAGCTCTACAATCTTAGGTTTTCGGATTTCGATTTCAGAACTCGTGGCTAGTAGGTCTCGTTTCACCTAGTTAGCCGCGAAATGTGGTTTCTTTACGTAAACGGTTTTATGAATATCCGTTGACTCCGAGTTCTGAATTCGGTGATTTTTAGCTTGATTTCACACTACTTTTCGAGCTCTACAATCCTGGATTTTCGGATTTCGATTTCAGAACTCGTGGCTAGTAGGGCTCTTTTCACCTAGTTAGCCGCGAAATGTGGTTTCTTTACGTAAACGGTTTTATGAATATCCGTTGACTCCGAGTTCTGAATTCAGTGATTTTTAGCTTGATTTCACACTACTTTTCGAGCTCTACGATCCTGGCATTTCTGATTTTGATTTCAGAACTCGTGGCTAGTTGGTCTCGTTTCACCTAGTTAGCCGCGAAATGTGGTTTGTTTACGTAAACGGTTTTACGAATATCCGTTGACTCCGAGTTCTGAATTCGGTGATTTTTATCTTGATTTCACACTACTTTTCAAGCTCTACGATTATGGAGTTTCGGATTTTGATTTCAGAACTCGTGGCTAGTTGGTCTCGTTTCACCTAGTTAGCCGCGAAATGTGGTTTCTTTACGTAAACGGTTTTATGAATATCCGTTGACTCCGAGTTCTGAATTCGGTGATTTTTAGCTTGATTTCACACTACTTTTTGAGCTCTACGATCCTGGCATTTCTGATTTTGATTTCAGAACTCGTGGCTAGTTGGTCTCGTTTCACCTAGTTAGCCGCGAAATGTGGTTTCTTTACGTAAACGGTTTTATGAATATCCGTTGACTCCGAGTTCTGAATTCGGTGAATTTTAGCTTGATTTCACACTACTTTTCAAGCTCTACGATTATGGAGTTTCGGATTTCGATTTCAGAACTCGTGGCTAGTTGGTCTCGTTTCACCTAGTTAGCCGCGAAATGTGGTTTCTTTACGTAAACGGTTTTATGAATATCCGTTGACTCCGAGTTCTGAATTCGGTGATTTTTAGCTTGATTTCACACTACTTTTCGAGCTCTACAATCTTAGGTTTTCGGATTTCGATTTCAGAACTCGTGGCTAGTAGGTCTCGTTTCACCTAGTTAGCCGCGAAATGTGGTTTCTTTACGTAAACGGTTTTATGAATATCCGTTGACTCCGAGTTCTGAATTCGGTGATTTTTAGCTTGATTTCACACTACTTTTCGAGCTCTACAATCCTGGATTTTCGGATTTCGATTTCAGAACTCGTGGCTAGTAGTGCTAGTTTCACCTAGTTAGCCGCGAAATGTGGTTTCTTTACGTAAACGGTTTTACGAATATCCGTTGACTCCGAGTTCTGAATTCGGTGATTTTTAGCTTGATTTCACACTACTTTTAGAACTCTACGATCCTGGCATTTCTGATTTTGATTTCAGAACTCGTGGCTAGTTGGTCTCGTTTCACCTAGTTAGCCGCGAAATGTGGTTTCTTTACGTAAACGGTTTTACGAATATCCGTTGACTCCGAGTTCTGAATTCGGTGATTTTTAGCTTGATTTCACACTACTTTTCAAGCTCTACGATTATGGAGTTTCGGATTTTGATTTCAGAACTCGTGGCTAGTTGGTCTCGTTTCACCTAGTTAGCCGCGAAATGTGATTTCTTTACGTAAACGGTTTTATGAATATCGGTTGACTCCGAGTTCTGAATTCGGTGATTTTTAGCTTGATTTCACACTACTTTTCGAGCTCTACAATCCTGGATTTTTGGATTTCGATTTCAGAACTCGTGGCTAGTAGGTCTCGTTTCACCTAGTTAGCCGTGAAATGTGGTTTCTTTACGTAAACGGTTTTATGAATATCCGTTGACTCCGAGTTCTGAATTCGGTGATTTTTAGCTTTATTTCACACTACTTTTCGAGCTCTACGATCCTGGCGTTTCGGATTTTGAGTTCAGAACTCGTGGCTAGTTGGTCTCGTTTCACCTAGTTAGCCGCGAAATGTGGTTTCTTTACGTAAACGGTTTTATGAATATCCGTTGACTCCGAGTTCTGAATTCTCTAATTTTTAGCTTGATTTCACACTACTTTTCAAGCTCTACGATTATGGAGTTTCGGATTTTTATTTCAGAACTCGTGGCTAGTTGGTCTCGTTTCACCTAGTTAGCCGCGAAATGTTGTTTCTTTACGTAAACGGTTTTATGAATATCGGTTGACTCCGAGTTCTGAATTCGGTGATTTTTAGCTTGATTTCACACTACTTTTCGAGCTCTACAATCTTAGGTTTTCGGATTTCTATTTCAGAACTCGTGGCTAGTAGGTCTTGTTTCACCTAGTTAGCCGCAAAATGTGGTTTCTTTACGTAAACGGTTTTATGAATATCCGTTGACTCCGAGTTCTGAATTCGGTGATTTTTAGCTTGATTTCACACTACTTTTCGAGCTCTACAATCCTGGATTTTCGGATTTCGATTTTAGAACTCGTGGCTAGTAGGGCTCGTTTCACCTAGTTAGCCGCGAAATGTGGTTTCTTTACGTAAACGGTTTTATGAATATCCGTTGACTCCGAGTTCTGAATTCGGTGATTTTTAGCTTGATTTCACACTACTTTTCGAGCTCTACGATCCTGGCATTTCTGATTTTGATTTCAGAACTCGTGGCTAGTTGGTCTCGTTTCACCTAGTTAGCCGCGAAATGTGGTTTCTTTACGTAAACGGTTTTACGAATATCCGTTGACTCCGAGTTCTGAATTCGGTGATTTTTAGCTTGATTTCACACTACTTTTCAAGCTCTACGATTATGGAGTTTCGGATTTTGATTTCAGAACTCGTGGCTAGTTGGTCTCGTTTCACCTAGTTAGCCGCGAAATGTGATTTCTTTACGTAAACGGTTTTATGAATATCGGTTGACTCCGAGTTCTGAATTCGGTGATTTTTAGCTTGATTTCACACTACTTTTCGAGCTCTACAATCCTGGATTTTTGGATTTCGATTTCAGAACTCGTGGCTAGTTGGTCTCGTTTCACCTAGTTAGCCGCGAAATGTGGTTTCTTTACGTAAACGGTTTTATGAATATCCGTTGACTCCGAGTTCTGAATTCGGTGATTTTTAGCTTGATTTCACACTACTTTTCGAGCTCTACAATCTTAGGTTTTCGGATTTCGATTTCAGAACTCGTGGCTAGTAGGTCTCGTTTCACCTAGTTAGCCGCGAAATGTGGTTTCTTTACGTAAACGGTTTTATGAATATCCGTTGACTCCGAGTTCTGAATTCGGTGATTTTTAGCTTGATTTCACACTACTTTTCGAGTTCTACAATCCTAGATTTTCGGATTTCGATTTCAGAACTCGTGGCTAGTAGGGCTCGTTTCACCTAGTTAGCCGCGAAATGTGGTTTCTTTACGTAAACGGTTTTATGAATATCCGTTGACTCCGAGTTCTGAATTCGGTGATTTTTAGCTTGATTTCACACTACTTTTCGAGCTCTACAATCCTGGGTTTTTGGATTTCGATTTCAAAACTCGTGGCTAGTAGGTCTCGTTTCACCTAGTTAGCCGCGAAATGTGGTTTCTTTACGTAAACGGTTTTATGAATATCCGTTGACTCCGAGTTCTGAATTCGGTGATTTTTAGCTTTATTTCACACTACTTTTCGAGCTCTACGATTCTGGCGTTTCGGATTTTGATTTCAGAACTCGTGGCTAGTTGGTCTCGTTTCATCTAGTTAGCCGCGAAATGTGATTTCTTTACGTAAACGGTTTTATGAATATCGGTTGACTCCGAGTTCTGAATTCGGTGATTTTTAGCTTGATTTCACACTACTTTTCGAGCTCTACGATTATGGAGTTTCGGATTTCGATTTCAGAACTCGTGGCTAGTTGGTCTCGTTTCACCTAGTTAGCCGCGAAATGTGGTTTCTTTACGTAAACGGTTTTATGAATATCCGTTGACTCCGAGTTCTGAATTCGGTAATTTTTAGCTTGATTTCACACTACTTTTCAAGCTCTACGATTATGGAGTTTCGGATTTTTATTTCAGAACTCGTGGCTAGTTGGTCTCGTTTCACCTAGTTAGCCGCGAAATGTTGTTTCTTTACGTAAACGGTTTTATGAATATCGGTTGACTCCGAGTTCTGAATTCGGTGATTTTTAGCTTGATTTCACACTACTTTTCGAGCTCTACAATCTTAGGTTTTCGGATTTCGATTTCAGAACTCGTGGCTAGTAGGTCTTGTTTCACCTAGTTAGCCGCAAAATGTGGTTTCTTTACGTAAACGGTTTTATGAATATCCGTTGACTCCGAGTTCTGAATTCGGTGATTTTTAGCTTGATTTCACACTACTTTTCGAGCTCTACAATCCTGGATTTTCGGATTTCGATTTCAGAACTCGTGGCTAGTAGGGCTCGTTTCACCTAGTTAGCCGCGAAATGTGGTTTCTTTACGTAAACGGTTTTATGAATATCCGTTGACTCCGAGTTCTGAATTCGGTGATTTTTAGCTTGATTTCACACTACTTTTCGAGCTCTACGATCCTGGCATTTCTGATTTTGATTTCAGAACTCGTGGCTAGTTGGTCTCGTTTCACCTAGTTAGCCGCGAAATGTGGTTTCTTTACGTAAACGGTTTTACGAATATCCGTTGACTCCGAGTTCTGAATTCGGTGATTTTTATCTTGATTTCACACTACTTTTCAAGCTCTACGATTATGGAGTTTCGGATTTTGATTTCAGAACTCGTGGCTAGTTGGTCTCGTTTCACCTAGTTAGCCGCGAAATGTGATTTCTTTACGTAAACGGTTTTATGAATATCGGTTGACTCCGAGTTCTGAATTCCGTGATTTTTAGCTTGATTTCACACTACTTTTCGAGCTCTACAATCCTGGGTTTTCGGATTTCGATTTCAGAACTCGTGGCTAGTAGGTCTCGTTTCACCTTTTTAGCCGTGAAATGTGGTTTCTTTACGTAAACGGTTTTATGAATATCCGTTGACTCCGAGTTCTGAATTCGGTGATTTTTAGCTTGATTTCACACTACTTTTCGAGCTCTACAATCTTAGGTTTTCGGATTTCAATTTCAGAACTCGTGGCTAGTAGGTCTCGTTTCACCTAGTTAGCCGCGAAATGCGGTTTCTTTACGTAAACGGTTTTATGAATATCCGTTGACTCCGAGTTCTGAATTCGGTGATTTTTAGCTTGATTTCACACTACTTTTCGAGTTCTACAATCCTAGATTTTCGGATTTCGATTTCAGAACTCGTGGCTAGTAGGGCTCGTTTCACCTAGTTAGCCGCGAAATGTGGTTTCTTTACGTAAACGGTTTTATGAATATCCGTTGACTCCGAGTTCTGAATTCGGTGATTTTTAGCTTGATTTCACACTACTTTTCGAACTCTACGATCCTGGCATTTCTGATTTTGATTTCAGAACTCGTGGCTAGTTGGTCTCGTTTCACCTAGTTAGCCGCGAAATGTGGTTTCTTTACGTAAACGGTTTTACGAATATCCGTTGACTCCGAGTTCTGAATTCGGTGATTTTTAGCTTGATTTCACACTACTTTTCAAGCTCTACGATTATGGAGTTTCGGATTTTGATTTCAGAACTCGTGGCTAGTTGGTCTCGTTTCACCTAGTTAGCCGCGAAATGTGATTTCTTTACGTAAACGGTTTTATGAATATCGGTTGACTCCGAGTTCTGAATTCGGTGATTTTTAGCTTGATTTCACACTACTTTTCGAGCTCTACAATCCTGGGTTTTTGGATTTCGATTTCAGAACTCGTGGCTAGTAGGTCTCGTTTCACCTAGTTAGCTGCGAAATGTGGTTTCTTTACGTAAACGGTTTTATGAATATCCGTTGACTCCGAGTTCTGAATTCGGTGATTTTTAGCTTTATTTCACACTACTTTTCGAGCTCTACGATTCTGGCGTTTCGGATTTTGATTTCAGAACTCGTGGCTAGTTGGTCTCGTTTCACCTAGTTAGCCGCGAAATGTGGTTTCTTTACGTAAACGGTTTTACGAATATCCGTTGACTCCGAGTTCTGAATTCGGTGATTTTTAGCTTGATTTCACACTACTTTTCAAGCTCTACGATTATGGAGTTTCGGATTTTGATTTCAGAACTCGTGGCTAGTTGGTCTCGTTTCACCTAGTTAGCCGCGAAATGTGATTTCTTTACGTAAACGGTTTTATGAATATCGGTTGACTCCGAGTTCTGAATTCGGTGATTTTTAGCTTGATTTCACACTACTTTTCGAGCTCTACAATCCTGGGTTTTTGGATTTCGATTTCAGAACTCGTGGCTAGTAGGTCTCGTTTCACCTAGTTAGCTGCGAAATGTGGTTTCTTTACGTAAACGGTTTTATGAATATCCGTTGACTCCGAGTTCTGAATTCGGTGATTTTTAGCTTTATTTCACACTACTTTTCGAGCTCTACGATTCTGGCGTTTCGGATTTTGATTTCAGAACTCGTGGCTAGTTGGTCTCGTTTCACCTAGTTAGCCGCGAAATGTGGTTTCTTTACGTAAACGGTTTTATGAATATCCGTTGACTCCGAGTTCTGAATTCGGTAATTTTTAGCTTGATTTCACACTACTTTTCAAGCTCTACGATTATGGAGTTTCGGATTTTGATTTCAGAACTCGTGGCTAGTTGGTCTCGTTTCACCTAGTTAGCCGCGAAATGTCGTTTCTTTACGTAAACGGTTTTATGAATATCGGTTGACTCCGAGTTCTGAATTCGGTGATTTTTAGCTTGATTTCACACTACTTTTCGAGCTCTACAATCTTAGGTTTTCGGATTTCGATTTCAGAACTGGTGGCTAGTAGGTCTCGTTTCACCTAGTTAGCCGCGAAATGTGGTTTCTTTACGTAAACGGTTTTATGAATATCCGTTGACTCCGAGTTCTGAATTCGGTGATTTTTAGCTTGATTTCACACTACTTTTCGAGCTCTACAATCCTGGATTTTCGGATTTCGATTTCAGAACTCGTGGATAGTAGGGATCGTTTCACCTAGTTAGCCGCGAAATGTGGTTTCTTTACGTAAACGGTTTTATGAATATCCGTTGACTCCGAGTTCTGAATTTGGTGATTTTTAGCTTGATTTCACACTATTTTTCGAGCTCTACGATCCTGCCATTTCTGATTTTGATTTCAGAACTCGTGGCTAGTTGGTCTCGTTTCACCTAGTTAGCCGCGAAATGTGGTTTCTTTACGTAAACGGTTTTACGAATATCCGTTGACTCCGAGTTCTGAATTCGGTGATTTTTAGCTTGATTTCACACTACTTTTCAAGCTCTACGATTATGGATTTTCCGATTTTGATTTCAGAACTCGTGGCTAGTTGGTCTCGTTTCACCTAGTTAGCCGCGAAATGTGATTTGTTTACGTAAACGGTTTTATGAATATCGGTTGACTCCGAGTTCTGAATTCGGTGATTTTTAGCTTGATTTCACTTTTCGAGCTCTACAATCCTGGGTTTTCGGATTTCGATTTCAGAACTCGTGGCTAGTAGATCTCGTTTCACCTATTTAGGCGTGAAATGTGGTTTCTTTACGTAAACGGTTTTATGAATATCCGTTGACTCCGAGTTCTGAATTCGGTGATTTTTCTCTTGATTTCACACTACTTTTCGAGCTCTACAATCCTGGGTTTTCGGATTTCGATTTCAGAACTCGTGGCTAGTAGGTCTCATTTCACCTAGTTAGCCGCGAAATGTGGTTTCTTTACGTAAACGGTTTTATGAATATCCGTTGACTACGAGTTCTGAATTCGATGATTTTTAGCTTGATTTCACACTACTTTTCGAGCTCTACAATCCTGGATTTTCGGATTTCGATTTCAGAACTCGTGGCTAGTAGGGCTCGTTTCACCTAGTTAGCCGCGAAATGTGGTTTCTTTACGTAAACGGTTTTATGAATATCCGTTGACTCCGAGTTCTGAATTCGGTGATTTTTAGCTTGATTTCACACTACTTTTAGAACTCTACGATCCTGGCATTTCTGATTTTGATTTCAGAACTCGTGGCTAGTTGGTCTCGTTTCACCTAGTTAGCCGCGAAATGTGGTTTCTTTACGTAAACGGTTTTACGAATATCCGTTGACTCCGAGTTCTGAATTCGGTGATTTTTAGCTTGATTTCACACTACTTTTCGAGCTCTACAATCCTGGATTTTCGGATTTCGATTTCAGAACTCGTGGCTAGTAGGTCTCGTTTCACCTAGTTAGCCGCGAAATGTGGTTTCTTTACGTAAACGGTTTTATGAATATCCGTTGACTCCGAGTTCTGAATTCGGTGATTTTTAGCTTGATTTCACACTACTTTTAGAACTCTACGATCCTGGCATTTCTGATTTTGATTTCAGAACTCGTGGCTAGTTGGTCTCGTTTCACCTAGTTAGCCGCGAAATGTGGTTTCTTTACGTAAACGGTTTTATGAATATCCGTTGACTCCGAGTTCTGAATTCGGTGATTTTTAGCTTGATTTCACACTACTTTTCGAGCTCTACAATCCTGGATTTTCGGATTTCGATTTCAGAACTCGTGGCTAGTAGGGCTCGTTTCACCTAGTTAGCCGCGAAATGTGGTTTCTTTACGTAAACGGTTTTATGAATATCCGTTGACTCCGAGTTCTGAATTCGGTGATTTTTAGCTTGATTTCACACTACTTTTCGAGCTCTACGATCCTGGCATTTCTGATTTTGATTTCAGAACTCGTGGCTAGTTGGTCTCGTTTCACCTAGTTAGCCGCGAAATGTGGTTTCTTTACGTAAACGGTTTTACGAATATCCGTTGACTCCGAGTTCTGAATTCGGTGATTTTTATCTTGATTTCACACTACTTTTCAAGCTCTACGATTATGGAGTTTCGGATTTTGATTTCAGAACTCGTGGCTAGTTGGTCTCGTTTCACCTAGTTAGCCGCGAAATGTGATTTCTTTACGTAAACGGTTTTATGAATATCGGTTGACTCCGAGTTCTGAATTCCGTGATTTTTAGCTTGATTTCACACTACTTTTCGAGCTCTACAATCCTGGGTTTTCGGATTTCGATTTCAGAACTCGTGGCTAGTAGGTCTCGTTTCACCTTTTTAGCCGTGAAATGTGGTTTCTTTACGTAAACGGTTTTATGAATATCCGTTGACTCCGAGTTCTGAATTCGGTGATTTTTAGCTTGATTTCACACTACTTTTCGAGCTCTACAATCTTAGGTTTTCGGATTTCGATTTCAGAACTCGTGGCTAGTAGGTCTCGTTTCACCTAGTTAGCCGCGAAATGCGGTTTCTTTACGTAAACGGTTTTATGAATATCCGTTGACTCCGAGTTCTGAATTCGGTGATTTTTAGCTTGATTTCACACTACTTTTCGAGTTCTACAATCCTAGATTTTCGGATTTCGATTTCAGAACTCGTGGCTAGTAGGGCTCGTTTCACCTAGTTAGCCGCGAAATGTGGTTTCTTTACGTAAACGGTTTTATGAATATCCGTTGACTCCGAGTTCTGAATTCGGTGATTTTTAGCTTGATTTCACACTACTTTTCGAACTCTACGATCCTGGCATTTCTGATTTTGATTTCAGAACTCGTGGCTAGTTGGTCTCGTTTCACCTATTTAGCCGCGAAATGTGGTTTCTTTACGTAAACGGTTTTACGAATATCCGTTGACTCCGAGTTCTGAATTCGGTGATTTTTAGCTTGATTTCACACTACTTTTCAAGCTCTACGATTATGGAGTTTCGGATTTTGATTTCAGAACTCGTGGCTAGTTGGTCTCGTTTCACCTAGTTAGCCGCGAAATGTGATTTCTTTACGTAAACGGTTTTATGAATATCGGTTGACTCCGAGTTCTGAATTCGGTGATTTTTAGCTTGATTTCACACTACTTTTCGAGCTCTACAATCCTGGGTTTTTGGATTTCGATTTCAGAACTCGTGGCTAGTAGGTCTCGTTTCACCTAGTTAGCTGCGAAATGTGGTTTCTTTACGTAAACGGTTTTATGAATATCCGTTGACTCCGAGTTCTGAATTCGGTGATTTTTAGCTTTATTTCACACTACTTTTCGAGCTCTACGATTCTGGCGTTTCGGATTTTGATTTCAGAACTCGTGGCTAGTTGGTCTCGTTTCACCTAGTTAGCCGCGAAATGTGGTTTCTTTACGTAAACGGTTTTACGAATATCCGTTGACTCCGAGTTCTGAATTCGGTGATTTTTAGCTTGATTTCACACTACTTTTCAAGCTCTACGATTATGGAGTTTCGGATTTTGATTTCAGAACTCGTGGCTAGTTGGTCTCGTTTCACCTAGTTAGCCGCGAAATGTGATTTCTTTACGTAAACGGTTTTATGAATATCGGTTGACTCCGAGTTCTGAATTCGGTGATTTTTAGCTTGATTTCACACTACTTTTCGAGCTCTACAATCCTGGGTTTTTGGATTTCGATTTCAGAACTCGTGGCTAGTAGGTCTCGTTTCACCTAGTTAGCTGCGAAATGTGGTTTCTTTACGTAAACGGTTTTATGAATATCCGTTGACTCCGAGTTCTGAATTCGGTGATTTTTAGCTTTATTTCACACTACTTTTCGAGCTCTACGATTCTGGCGTTTCGGATTTTGATTTCAGAACTCGTGGCTAGTTGGTCTCGTTTCACCTAGTTAGCCGCGAAATGTGGTTTCTTTACGTAAACGGTTTTATGAATATCCGTTGACTCCGAGTTCTGAATTCGGTAATTTTTAGCTTGATTTCACACTACTTTTCAAGCTCTACGATTATGGAGTTTCGGATTTTGATTTCAGAACTCGTGGCTAGTTGGTCTCGTTTCACCTAGTTAGCCGCGAAATGTCGTTTCTTTACGTAAACGGTTTTATGAATATCGGTTGACTCCGAGTTCTGAATTCGGTGATTTTTAGCTTGATTTCACACTACTTTTCGAGCTCTACAATCTTAGGTTTTCGGATTTCGATTTCAGAACTGGTGGCTAGTAGGTCTCGTTTCACCTAGTTAGCCGCGAAATGTGGTTTCTTTACGTAAACGGTTTTATGAATATCCGTTGACTCCGAGTTCTGAATTCGGTGATTTTTAGCTTGATTTCACACTACTTTTCGAGCTCTACAATCCTGGATTTTCGGATTTCGATTTCAGAACTCGTGGATAGTAGGGATCGTTTCACCTAGTTAGCCGCGAAATGTGGTTTCTTTACGTAAACGGTTTTATGAATATCCGTTGACTCCGAGTTCTGAATTTGGTGATTTTTAGCTTGATTTCACACTATTTTTCGAGCTCTACGATCCTGCCATTTCTGATTTTGATTTCAGAACTCGTGGCTAGTTGGTCTCGTTTCACCTAGTTAGCCGCGAAATGTGGTTTCTTTACGTAAACGGTTTTACGAATATCCGTTGACTCCGAGTTCTGAATTCGGTGATTTTTAGCTTGATTTCACACTACTTTTCAAGCTCTACGATTATGGATTTTCGGATTTTGATTTCAGAACTCGTGGCTAGTTGGTCTCGTTTCACCTAGTTAGCCGCGAAATGTGATTTGTTTACGTAAACGGTTTTATGAATATCGGTTGACTCCGAGTTCTGAATTCGGTGATTTTTAGCTTGATTTCACTTTTCGAGCTCTACAATCCTGGGTTTTCGGATTTCGATTTCAGAACTCGTGGCTAGTAGATCTCGTTTCACCTATTTAGGCGTGAAATGTGGTTTCTTTACGTAAACGGTTTTATGAATATCCGTTGACTCCGAGTTCTGAATTCGGTGATTTTTCTCTTGATTTCACACTACTTTTCGAGCTCTACAATCCTGGGTTTTCGGATTTCGATTTCAGAACTCGTGGCTAGTAGGTCTCATTTCACCTAGTTAGCCGCGAAATGTGGTTTCTTTACGTAAACGGTTTTATGAATATCCGTTGACTACGAGTTCTGAATTCGATGATTTTTAGCTTGATTTCACACTACTTTTCGAGCTCTACAATCCTGGATTTTCGGATTTCGATTTCAGAACTCGTGGCTAGTAGGGCTCGTTTCACCTAGTTAGCCGCGAAATGTGGTTTCTTTACGTAAACGGTTTTATGAATATCCGTTGACTCCGAGTTCTGAATTCGGTGATTTTTAGCTTGATTTCACACTACTTTTAGAACTCTACGATCCTGGCATTTCTGATTTTGATTTCAGAACTCGTGGCTAGTTGGTCTCGTTTCACCTAGTTAGCCGCGAAATGTGGTTTCTTTACGTAAACGGTTTTACGAATATCCGTTGACTCCGAGTTCTGAATTCGGTGATTTTTAGCTTGATTTCACACTACTTTTCGAGCTCTACAATCCTGGATTTTCGGATTTCGATTTCAGAACTCGTGGCTAGTAGGTCTCGTTTCACCTAGTTAGCCGCGAAATGTGGTTTCTTTACGTAAACGGTTTTATGAATATCCGTTGACTCCGAGTTCTGAATTCGGTGATTTTTAGCTTGATTTCACACTACTTTTAGAACTCTACGATCCTGGCATTTCTGATTTTGATTTCAGAACTCGTGGCTAGTTGGTCTCGTTTCACCTAGTTAGCCGCGAAATGTGGTTTCTTTACGTAAACGGTTTTATGAATATCCGTTGACTCCGAGTTCTGAATTCGGTGATTTTGAGCTTGATTTCACACTACTTTTCGAGCTCTACAATCCTGGGTTTTCGGATTTCGATTTCAGAACTCGTGGCTAGTAGGTCTCGTTTCACCTAGTTTGCCGCGAAATGTCGTTTCTTTACGTAAACGGTTTTATGACTATCCGTTGACTCCGAGTTCTGAATTCGGTGATTTTTAGCTTGATTTCACACTACTTTTCGAGCTCTACAATCCTGGGTTTTCGGATTTCGATTTCAGAACTCGTGGCTAGTAGGTCTCGTTTCACCTAGTTAGCCGCGAAATGTGGTTTCTTTACGTAAACGGTTTTATGAATATCCGTTGACTCCGAGTTCTGAATTCAATGATTTTTAGCTTTATTTCACACTACTTTTCGAGCTCTACGATCCTGGAGTTTCGGATTTTTATTTCAGAACTCGTGGCTAGTTGATCTCGTTTCACCTAGTTAGCCGCGAAATGTGGTTTCTTTACGTAAACGGTTTTATGAATATCCGTTGACTCCGAGTTCTGAATTCGGTAATTTTTAGCTTGATTTCACACTACTTTTCGAGCTCTACGATTATGGAGTTTCGGATTTTGATTTCAAAACTCGTGGCTAGTTGGTCTCGTTTCACCTAGTTAGCCGCGAAATGTGGTTTCTTTACGTAAACGGTTTTATGAATATCCGTTGACTCCGAGTTCTGAATTCGGTGATTTTTAGCTTGATTTCACACTACTTTTCGAGCTCTACAATCCTGGATTTTCGGATTTCGATTTCAGAACTCGTGGCTAGTAGGTCTCGTTTCACCTATTTAGCCGCGAAATGTGGTTTCTTTACGTAAACGGTTTTATGAATATCCGTTGACTTCGAGTTCTGAATTCGGTGATTTTTAGCTTGATTTCACACTAATTTTCGTGCTCTACGATCCTTGCATTTCGGATTTTGATTTCAGAACTCGTGGCTAGTTGGTCTCATTTCACCTAGTTAGCCGCGAAATGTGGTTTCTTTACGTAAACGGTTTTATGAATATCCGTTGACTCCGAGTTCTGAATTCGGTGATTTTTAGCTTGATTTCACACTACTTTTCGAGCTCTACAATCCTGGGTTTTCGGATTTCGATTTCAGAACTCGTGGCTAGTAGGTATCGTTTCACCTAGTTTGCCACGAAATGTATTTCTTTACGTAAACGGTTTTATGAATATCCGTTGACTCCGAGTTCTGAATTCGGTGATTTTTAGCTTGATTTCACACTACTTTTCGAGCTCTACAATCCAGGGTTTTCGGATTTCGATTTCAGAACTCGTGGCTAGTAGGTCTCGTTTCACCTAGTTAGCCGCGAAATGTGGTTTCTTTACGTAAACGGTTTTATGAATATCCGTTGACTCCGAGTTCTGAATTCGGTGATTTTTAGCTTTATTTCACACTACTTTTCGAGCTCTACGATCCTGGAGTTTCGGATTTTGATTTCAGAACTCGTGGCTAGTTGGTCTCGTTCCACCTAGTTAGCCGCGAAATGTGGTTTCTTTACGTAAACGGTTTTATGAATATCGGTTGACTCCGAGTTCGGAATTCGGTAATTTTTAGCTTGATTTCACACTACTTTTCAAGCTCTACGATTATAGAGTTTCGGATTTTGATTTCAGAACTCGTGGCTAGTTGGTCTCGTTTCACCTAGTTAGCCGCGAAATATTGTTTCTTTACGTAAACGGTTTTA
Organism: Euonymus europaeus; assembly: GCA_963580455.1. Lineage (NCBI taxonomy): Eukaryota > Viridiplantae > Streptophyta > Magnoliopsida > Celastrales > Celastraceae > Euonymus > Euonymus europaeus. The sequence goes on from OY756972.1 coordinate 1,764,572, forward strand.
TGAATATCGGTTGACTCCGAGTTCTGAATTCGGTGATTTTTAGCTTGATTTCACACTACTTTTCGAGCTCTACAATCCTGGGTTTTCGGATTTTGATTTCAGAACTCGTGGCTAGTAGGTCTCGTTTCACCTAGTTAGCCGCAAAATGTGGTTTCTTTACGTAAACGGTTTTATGAATATCCGTTGACTCCGAGTTCTGAATTCGGTGATTTTTAGCTTGATTACACACTACTTTTCGAGCTCCACAATCCTGAGTTTTCGGATTTCGATTTCAGAACTCGTGGCTAGTAGGTCTCGTTTCACCTATTTAGCCGTGAAATGTGGTTTCTTTACGTAAACGGTTTTATGAATATCCGTTGACTCCGAGTTCTGAATTCGGTGATTTTTAGCTTGATTTCACACTACTTTTCGAGCTCTACGATCCTGGAATTTCTGATTTTGATTTCAGAACTCGTGGCTAGTTGGTCTCATTTCACCTAGTTAGCCGCGAAATGTGGTTTCTTTACGTAAACGGTTTTATGAATATCCGTTGACTCCGAGTTCTGAATTCGGTGATTTTTAGCTTGATTTCACACTACTTTTCAAGCTCTACGATCCTGGATTTTCGGATTTCGATTTCAGAACTCGTGGCTAGTAGGTCTCGTTTCACCTATTTAGCCGCGAAATGTGGTTTCTTTACGTAAACGGTTTTATGAATATCCGTTGACTCCGAGTTCTGAATTCGGTGATTTTTAGCTTGATTTCACACTACTTTTCGAGCTCTACAATCTTCGGTTTTCGGATTTCGATTTCAGAACTCGTGGATAGTTGGTCTCGTTTCACCTAGTTAGCCGCGAAATGTGGTTTCTTTACGTAAACGGTTTTATGAATATCGGTTGACTCCGAGTTCTGAATTCGGTGATTTTTAGCTTGATTTCACACTACTTTTCGAGCTCTACAATCTTCGGTTTTCGGATTTCGATTTCAGAACTCGTGGATAGTTGGTCTCGTTTCACCTAGTTAGCCGCGAAATGTGGTTTCTTTACGTAAACGGTTTTATGAATATCGGTTGACTCCGAGTTCTGAATTCGGTGATTTTTAGCTTGATTTCACACTACTTTTCGAGCTCTACAATCCTGGGTTTTCGGATTTCGATTTCAGAACTCGTGGCTAGTAGGTATCGTTTCACCTAGTTTGCCACGAAATGTATTTCTTTACGTAAACGGTTTTATGAATATCCGTTGACTCCGAGTTCTGAATTCGGTGATTTTTAGCTTGATTTCACACTACTTTTCGAGCTCTACAATCCAGGGTTTTCGGATTTCGATTTCAGAACTCGTGGCTAGTAGGTCTCGTTTCACCTAGTTAGCCGCGAAATGTGGTTTCTTTACGTAAACGGTTTTATTAATATCCGTTGACTCCGAGTTCTGAATTCGGTGATTTTTAGCTTTATTTCACACTACTTTTCGAGCTCTACGATCCTGGAGTTTCGGATTTTGATTTCAGAACTCGTGGCTAGTTGGTCTCGTTCCACCTAGTTAGCCGCGAAATGTGGTTTCTTTACGTAAACGGTTTTATGAATATCGGTTGACTCCGAGTTCGGAATTCGGTAATTTTTAGCTTGATTTCACACTACTTTTCAAGCTCTACGATTATAGAGTTTCGGATTTTGATTTCAGAACTCGTGGCTAGTTGGTCTCGTTTCACCTAGTTAGCCGCGAAATATTGTTTCTTTACGTAAACGGTTTTATGAATATCGGTTGACTCCGAGTTCTGAATTCGGTGATTTTTAGCTTGATTTCACACTACTTTTCGAGCTCTACAATCCTGGGTTTTCGGATTTTGATTTCAGAACTCGTGGCTAGTAGGTCTCGTTTCACCTAGTTAGCCGCAAAATGTGGTTTCTTTACGTAAACGGTTTTATGAATATCCGTTGACTCCGAGTTCTGAATTCGGTGATTTTTAGCTTGATTACACACTACTTTTCGAGCTCCACAATCCTGAGTTTTCGGATTTCGATTTCAGAACTCGTGGCTAGTAGGTCTCGTTTCACCTATTTAGCCGTGAAATGTGGTTTCTTTACGTAAACGGTTTTATGAATATCCGTTGACTCCGAGTTCTGAATTCGGTGATTTTTAGCTTGATTTCACACTACTTTTCGAGCTCTACGATCCTGGAATTTCTGATTTTGATTTCAGAACTCGTGGCTAGTTGGTCTCATTTCACCGAGTTAGCCGCGAAATGTGGTTTCTTTACGTAAACGGTTTTATGAATATCCGTTGACTCCGAGTTCTGAATTCGGTGATTTTTAGCTTGATTTCACACTACTTTTCAAGCTCTACGATCCTGGATTTTCGGATTTCGATTTCAGAACTCGTGGCTAGTAGGTCTCGTTTCACCTATTTAGCCGCGAAATGTGGTTTCTTTACGTAAACGGTTTTATGAATATCCGTTGACTCCGAGTTCTGAATTCGGTGATTTTTAGCTTGATTTCACACTACTTTTCGAGCTCTACAATCTTCGGTTTTCGGATTTCGATTTCAGAACTCGTGGATAGTTGGTCTCGTTTCACCTAGTTAGCCGCGAAATGTGGTTTCTTTACGTAAACGGTTTTATGAATATCGGTTGACTCCGAGTTCTGAATTCGGTGATTTTTAGCTTGATTTCACACTACTTTTCGAGCTCTACAATCTTGGGTTTTCGGATTTCGATTTCAGAACTCGTGGCTAGTAGGTCTCGTTTCACCTATTTAGCCGCGAAATGTGGTTTCTTTACGTAAACGGTTTTATGAATATCCGTTGACTCCGAGTTCTGAATTCGGTGATTTTTAGCTTGATTTCACACTACTTTTCGAGCTCTACGATCCTGGAATTTCTGATTTTGATTTCAGAACTCGTGGCTAGTTGGTATCGTTTCACCTAGTTAGCCGCGAAATGTGGTTTCTTTACGTAAACGGTTTTATGAATATCCGTTGACTCCGAGTTCTGAATTCGGTGATTTTTAGCTTGATTTCACACTACTTTTCGAGCTCTACAATCCTGGATTTTCGGATTTCGATTTCAGAACTCGTGGCTAGTAGGTCTCGTTTCACCTATTTAGCCGCGAAATGTGGTTTCTTTACGTAAACGGTTTTATGAATATCCGTTGACTTCGAGTTCTGAATTCGGTGATTTTTAGCTTGATTTCACACTAATTTTCGTGCTCTACGATCCTTGCATTTCGGATTTTTATTTCAGAACTCGTGGCTAGTTGGTCTCGTTTCACCTAGTTAGCCGCGAAATGTGGTTTCTTTACGTAAACGGTTTTATGAATATCCGTTGACTCCGAGTTCTGAATTCGGTGATTTTTTGCTTGATTTCACACTACTTTTCGAGCTCTACAATCCTGGGTTTTCGGATTTCGATTTCAGAACTCGTGGCTAGTAGGTATCGTTTCACCTAGTTTGCCGCGAAATGTATTTCTTTACGTAAACGGTTTTATGAATATCCATTGACTCCGAGTTCTGAATTCGGTGATTTTTAGCTTGATTTCACACTACTTTTCGAGCTCTACAATCCTGGGTTTTCGGATTTCGATTTCAGAACTCGTGGCTAGTAGGTCTCGTTTCACCTAGTTAGCCGCGAAATGTGGTTTCTTTACGTAAACGGTTTTATGAATATCCGTTGACTCCGAGTTCTGAATTCGGTGATTTTTAGCTTGATTTCACACTACTTTTCGAGCTCTACAATCCTGGGTTTTCGGATTTTGATTTCAGAACTCGTGGCTAGTAGGTCTCGTTTCACCTAGTTAGCCGCAAAATGTGGTTTCTTTACGTAAACGGTTTTATGAATATCCGTTGACTCCGAGTTCTGAATTCGGTGATTTTTAGCTTGATTACACACTACTTTTCGAGCTCCACAATCCTGGGTTTTCGGATTTCGATTTCAGAACTCGTGGCTAGTAGGTCTCGTTTCACCTATTTAGCCGTGAAATGTGGTTTCTTTACGTAAACGGTTTTATGAATATCCGTTGACTCCGAGTTCTGAATTCGGTGATTTTTAGCTTGATTTCACACTACTTTTCGAGCTCTACGATCCTGGAATTTCTGATTTTGATTTCAGAACTCGTGGCTAGTTGGTCTCATTTCACCTAGTTAGCCGCGAAATGTGGTTTCTTTACGTAAACGGTTTTATGAATATCCGTTGACTCCGAGTTCTGAATTCGGTGATTTTTAGCTTGATTTCACACTACTTTTGAAGCTCTACGATCCTGGTTTTTCGGATTTCGATTTCAGAACTCGTGGCTAGTTGGTCTCGTTTCACCTAGTTAGCCGCGAAATGTGGTTTCTTTACGTAAACGGTTTTATGAATATCGGTTGACTCCGAGTTCTGAATTCGGTGATTTTTAGCTTGATTTCACACTACTTTTCGAGCTCTACAATCTTAGGTTTTCGGATTTCGATTTCAGAACTCGTGGCTAGTAGGTCTCGTCTCACCTATTTAGCCGCGAAATGTGGTTTCTTTACGTAAACGGTTTTATGAATATCCGTTGACTCCGAGTTCTGAATTCGGTGATTTTTAGCTTGATTTCACACTACTTTTCGAGCTCTACGATCCTGGAATTTCTGATTTTGATTTCAGAACTCGTGGCTAGTTGGTATCGTTTCACCTAGTTGGTCTCGTTTCACCTAGTTAGCCGCGGAATGTGGTTTCTTTACGTAAACGGTTTTATGAATATCCGTTGACTCCGAGTTCTGAATTCGGTGATTTTTAGCTTGATTTCACACTAATTTTCGAGCTCTACAATCATAGGTTTTCGGATTTTGATTTCAGAACTCGTGGCTAGTAGGTCTCGTTTCACCTAGTTAGCCGCGAAATGTTGTTTCTTTACGTAAACGGTTTTATGAATATCGGTTGACTCCGAGTTCTGAATTCGGTGATTTTTAGCTTGATTTCACACTACTTTTCGAGCTCTACAATCCTGGATTTTCGGATTTCGATTTCAGAACTCGTGGCTAGTAGGTCTCGTTTCACCTAGTTAGCCGCGAAATGTGGTTTCTTTACGTAAACGGTTTTATGAATATCCGTTGACTCCGAGTTCTGAATTCGGTGATTTTTAGCTTGATTTCACACTACTTTTCGAGCTCTACAATCCTGGATTTTCGGATTTCGATTTCAGAACTCGTGGCTAGTAGGTCTCGTTTCACCTATTTAGCCGCGAAATGTGGTTTCTTTACGTAAACGGTTTTATGAATATCCGTTGACTTCGAGTTCTGAATTCGGTGATTTTTAGCTTGATTTCACACTAATTTTCGTGCTCTACGATCCTTGCATTTCGGATTTTGATTTCAGCACTCGTGGCTAGTTGGTCTCGTTTCACCTAGTTAGCCGCGAAATGTGGTTTCTTTACGTAAACGGTTTTATGAATATCCGTTGACTCCGAGTTCTGAATTCGGTGATTTTTAGCTTGATTTCACACTAGTTTTCGAGCTCTACAATCCTGGGTTTTCGGATTTCGATTTCAGAACTCGTGGCTAGTAGGTATCGTTTCACCTAGTTTGCCGCGAAATGTATTTCTTTACGTAAACTGTTTTATGAATATCCGTTGACTTCGAGTTCTGAATTCGGTGATTTTTAGCTTGATTTCACACTACTTTTCGAGCTCTACAATCCTGGGTTTTCGGATTTCGATTTCAGAACTCGTGGCTAGTAGGTCTCGTTTCACCTAGTTAGCCGCGAAATGTGGTTTCTTTACGTAAACGGTTTTATGAATATCCGTTGACTCCGAGTTCTGAATTCGGTGATTTTTAGCTTTATTTCACACTACTTTTCGAGCTCTACGATCCTGGCGTTTCGGATTTTGATTTCAGAACTCGTGGCTAGTTGGTCTCGTTCCACCTAGTTAGCCGCGAAATGTGGTTTCTTTACGTAAACGGTTTTATGAATATCGGTTGACTCCGAGTTCGGAATTCGGTAATTTTTAGCTTGATTTCACACTACTTTTCAAGCTCTACGATTATAGAGTTTCGGATTTTGATTTCAGAACTCGTGGCTAGTTGGTCTCGTTTCACCTAGTTAGCCGCGAAATGTTGTTTCTTTACGTAAACGGTTTTATGAATATCGGTTGACTCCGAGTTCTGAATTCGGTGATTTTTAGCTTGATTTCACACTACTTTTCGAGCTCTACAATCCTGGGTTTTCGGATTTTGATTTCAGAACTCGTGGCTAGTAGGTCTCGTTTCACCTAGTTAGCCGCAAAATGTGGTTTCTTTACGTAAACGGTTTTATGAATATCCGTTGACTCCGAGTTCTGAATTCGGTGATTTTTAGCTTGATTACACACTACTTTTCGAGCTCCACAATCCTGGGTTTTCGGATTTCGATTTCAGAACTCGTGGCTAGTAGGTCTCGTTTCACCTATTTAGCCGTGAAATGTGGTTTCTTTACGTAAACGGTTTTATGAATATCCGTTGACTCCGAGTTCTGAATTCGGTGATTTTTAGCTTGATTTCACACTACTTTTCGAGCTCTACGATCCTGGAATTTCTGATTTTGATTTCAGAACTCGTGGCTAGTTGGTCTCATTTCACCTAGTTAGCCGCGAAATGTGGTTTCTTTACGTAAACGGTTTTATGAATATCCGTTGACTCCGAGTTCTGAATTCAGTGATTTTTAGCTTGATTTCACACTACTTTTCAAGCTCTACGATTATGGAGTTTCGGATTTTGATTTCAGAACTCGTGGCTAGTTGGTCTCGTTTCACCTAGTTAGCCGCGAAATGTGGTTTCTTTACGTAAACGGTTTTATGAATATCGGTTGACTCCGAGTTCTGAATTCGGTGATTTTTAGCTTGATTTCACACTACTTTTCGAGCTCTACAATCCTGGGTTTTCGGATTTCGATTTCAGAACTCGTGGCTAGTAGGTCTCGTTTCACCTATTTAGCCGCGAAATGTGGTTTCTTTACGTAAACGGTTTTATGAATATCCGTTGACTCCGAGTTCTGAATTCGGTGATTTTTAGCTTGATTTCACACTACTTTTCGAGCTCTACGATCCTGGTGTTTCTGATTTTGATTTCAGAACTCGTGGCTAGTTGGTCTCGTTTCACCTAGTTAGCCGCGAAATGTGGTTTCTTTACGTAAACGGTTTTATGAATATCCGTTGACTCCGAGTTCTGAATTCGGTGATTTTTAGCTTGATTTCACACTACTTTTCGAGCTCTACAATCCTGGGTTTTCGGATTTCGATTTCAGAACTCGTGGCTAGTAGGTATCGTTTCACCTAGTTTGCCGCGAAATGTATTTCTTTACGTAAACGGTTTTATGAATATCCGTTGACCCCGAGTTCTGAATTCGGTGATTTTTAGCTTGATTTCACACTACTTTTCGAGCTCTACAATCCTGGAGTTTCGGATTTTGATTTCAAAACTCGTGGCTAGTTGGTCTCGTTTCACCTAGTTAGCCGCGAAATGTGGTTTCTTTACGTAAACGGTTTTATGAATATCCGTTGACTCCGAGTTCTGAATTCGGTGATTTTTAGCTTGATTTCACTCTACTTTTCGAGCTCTACGATCCTGGCATTTCGGATTTTGATTTCATAACTCGTGGCTAGTAGGTCTCGTTTCACCTAGTTAGCCGCGAAATGTGGTTTCTTTACGTAAACGGTTTTAAGAATATCCGTTGACTCCGAGTTCTGAATTCGGTGATTTTTAGCTTGATTTCACACTACTTTTCGAGCTCTACGATCCTGGAGTTTTGGATTTTGATTTCAGAACTCGTGGCTAGTTGGTCTCGTTTCACCTAGTTAGCCGCGAAATGTGGTTTCTTTACGTAAACGGTTTTATGAATATCCGTTGACTCCGAGTTCTGAATTCGGTGATTTTTAGCTTGATTTCACTCTACTTTTCGAGCTCTACGATCCTGGCTTTTCGGATTTTGATTTCATAACTCGTGGCTAGTAGGTCTCGTTTCACCTAGTTAGCCGCGAAATGTGGTTTCTTTACGTAAACGGTTTTAAGAATATCCGTTGACTCCGAGTTCTGAATTCGGTGATCTTTAGCTTGATTTCACACTACTTTTCGAGCTCTACGATCCTGGAGTTTCGGATTTTGATTTCAGAACTCGTGGCTAGTTGGTCTCATTTCACCTATTTAGTCGCGAAATGTGGTTTCTTTACGTAAACGGTTTTATGAATATCCGTTGACTCCGAGTTCTGAATTCGGTGATTTTTAGCTTGATTTCACACTACTTTTCGAGCTCTACGATCCTGGCATTTCGGATTTTGATTTCAGAACTCGTGGCTAGTTGGTATCGTTTCACCTAGTTAGCCGCAAAATGTGGTTTCTTTACGTAAACGGTTTTATGAATATCCGTTGACTCCGAGTTCTCAATTCGGTGATTTTTAGCTTGATTTCACACTACTTTTCGAGCTTTACAATCCTGGCATTTCGGATTTTGATTTCAGAACTCGTGGCTAGTAGGTCTCGTTTCACCTAGTTAGCCGCGAAATGTGGTTTCTTTACGTAAACGGTTTTATGAATATCCATTAACTCTGAGTTCTGAATTCGGTGATTTTTAGCTTGATTTCACACTACTTTTCGAGCTCTACGATCCTGGAGTTTCGGATTTTGATTTCAGAACTCGTGGCTAGTTGGTCTCGTTTCACCTAATTAGCCGCGAAATGTGGTTTCTTTACGTAAACAGTTTTATGAATATCCGTTGACTCCGAGTTCTGAATTCAGTGATTTTTAGCTTGATTTCACACTACTTTTCGAGCTCTACAATCCTGGAATTTCGGATTTTGATTTCAGAACTCGTGGCAAGTAGGTCTCGTTTCACCTAGTTAGCCGCGAAATGTGGTTTCTTTACGTAAACGGTTTTATGAATATCCGTTGACTCCGAGTTCTGAATTCGGTGATTTTTAGCTTGATTTCACACTACTTTTCGAGCTCTACGATCCTGGAGTTTCAGATTTTGATTTCAGAACTCGTGGCTAGTAGGTCTCGTTTCACCTAGTTAGCCGCGAAATGTGGTTTCTTTACGTAAACGGTTTTAGGAATATCCGCTGACTCCGAGTTCTGAATTCGGTGATTTTTAGCTTGATTTCACACTACTTTTCGAGCTCTACGATCCTGGAGTTTCGGATTTTGATTTCAGAACACGTGGCTAGTTGGTCTCGTTTCACCTAGTTAGCCGCGAAGTGTGGTTTCTTTACGTAAACAGTTTTATGAATATCCGTTGACTCCGAGTTCTGAATTCGATGATTTTTAGCTCGATTTCACACTACTTTTCGAGCTCTACGATCCTGGAGTTTCGGATTTTGATTTCAGAACTCGTGGCTAGTTGGTCTCGTTTTACCTAGTTAGCCGCGAAATGTGGTTTCTTTACGTAAACGGTTTTATCAATATCCGTTGACTCCGAGTTCTGAATTCGGTGATTTTTAGCTTGATTTCACTCTACTTTTCGAGCTCTACGATCCTGGCTTTTCGGATTTTGATTTCATAACTCGTGGCTAGTATGTCTCGTTTCACCTAGTTAGCCGCGAAATGTGGTTTCTTTAAGTAAACGGTTTTAAGAATATCCGTTGACTCCGAGTTCTGAATTCGTTGATTTTTAGCTTGATTTCACACTACTTTTCGAGCTCTACAATCCTGGAATTTCGGATTTTGATTTCAGAACTCGTGGCTAGTAGGTCTCGTTTCACCTAGTTTGCCGCGAAATGTGGTTTCTTTACGTAAACGGTTTTATGAATATCCGTTGACTCCGAGTTCTGAATTCGGTGATTTTTAGCTTGATTTCACACTACTTTTCGAGCTCTACGATCCTGGAATTTTGGATTTTGATTTCAGAACTCGTGGCTAGTAAGTCTCGTTTCACCTAGTTAGCCGCGAAATGTGGTTTCTTTACGTAAACGGTTTTATGAATTTCCGTTGACTCCGAGTTCTGAATTCGGTGATTTTTAGCTTGATTTCACACTACTTTTCGAGCTCTACGATCCTGGAGTTTCGGATTTTGATTTCAGAACTCGTGGCTAGTTGGTCTCGTTTCACCTAGTTAGCCGCGAAATGTGGTTTCTTTACGTAAACGGTTTTATGAATATCCGTTGACTCCGAGTTCTGAATTCGGTGATTTTTAGCTTGATTTCACACTACTTTTCGAGCTCTACGATCCTGGAGTTTCGGATTTTGATTTCAGAACACGTGGCTAGTTGGTCTCGTTTCACCTAGTTAGCCGCGAAGTGTGGTTTCTTTACGTAAACAGTTTTATGAATATCCGTTGACTCCGAGTTCTGAATTCGGTGATTTTTAGCTTGATTTCACACTACTTTTCGAGCTCTACGATCCTGGAGTTTCGGATTTTGATTTCAGAACTCGTGGCTAGTTAGTCTCGTTTCACCTAGTTAGCCGCGAAATGTGGTTTCTTTACGTAAACGGTTTTATGAATATCCGTTGACTCCGAGTTCTGAATTCGGTGATTTTTAGCTTGATTTCACTCTACTTTTCGAGCTCTACGATCCTGGATTTTCGGATTTTGATTTCATAACTCGTGGCTAGTAGGTCTCGTTTCACCTAGTTAGCCGCGAAATGTGGTTTCTTTAAGTAAACGGTTTTAAGAATATCCGTTGACTCCGAGTTCTGAATTCGGTGATTTTTAGCTTGATTTCACACTACTTTTCGAGCTCTACGATCCAGGAGTTTCGGATTTTGATTTCAGAACTCGTGGCTAGTTGGTCTCGTTTCACCTAGTTAGCCGCGAAATGTGGTTTCTTTACGTAAACGGTTTTATGAATATCCGTTGACTCCGAGTTCTGAATTCGGTGATTTTTAGCTTGATTTCACTCTACTTTTCGAGCTCTACGATCCTGGCTTTTCGGATTTTGATTTCATAACTCGTGGCTAGTAGGTCTCGTTTCACCTAGTTAGCCGCGAAATGTGGTTTCTTTACGTAAACGGTTTGAAGAATATCCGTTGACTCCGAGTTCTGAATTCGGTGATTTTTAGCTTGATTTCACACTACTTTTCGAGCTCTACGATCCTGGAGTTTCAGATTTTGATTTCAGAACTCGTGGCTAGTTGGTCTCATTTCACCTAGTTAGTCGCGAAATGTGGTTTCTTTACGTAAACGGTTTTATGAATATCCGTTGACTCCGAGTTCTGAATTCGGTGATTTTTAGCTTGATTTCACACTACTTTTCGAGCTTTACAATCCTGGCATTTCGGATTTTGATTTCAGAACTCGTGGATAGTAGGTCTCGTTTCACCTAGTTAGCCGCGAAATGTGGTTTCTTTACGTAAACGGTTTTATGAATATCCATTAACTCTGAGTTCTGAATTCGGTGATTTTTAGCTTGATTTCACACTACTTTTCGAGCTCTACGATCCTGAAGTTTCGGATTTTGATTTCAGAACTCGTGGCTAGTAGGTCTCGTTTCACCTAGTTAGCCGCGAAATGTGGTTTCTTTACGTAAACGGTTTTAGGAATATCCGTTGACTCCAAGTTCTGAATTCGGTGATTTTTAGCTTGATTTCACACTACTTTTCGAGCTCTACGATCCTGGAGTTTCGGATTTTGATTTCAGAACACGTGGCTAGTTGGTCTCGTTTCACCTAGTTAGCCGCGAAGTGTGGTTTCTTTACGTAAACAGTTTTATGAATATCCGTTGACTCCGAGTTCTGAATTCGATGATTTTTAGCTTGATTTCACACTACTTTTCGAGCTCTACGATCCTGGAGTTTCGGATTTTGATTTCAGAACTCGTGGCTAGTTGGTCTCGTTTCACCTAGTTAGCCGCGAAATGTGGTTTCTTTACGTAAACGGTTTTATCAATATCCGTTGACTCCGAGTTCTGAATTCGGTGATTTTTAGCTTGATTTCACTCTACTTTTCGAGCTCTACGATCCTGGCTTTTCGGATTTTGATTTCATAACTCGTGGCTAGTATGTCTCGTTTCACCTAGTTAGCCGCGAAATGTGGTTTCTTTAAGTAAACGGTTTTAAGAATATCCGTTGACTCCGAGTTCTGAATTCGGTGATTTTTAGCTTGATTTCACACTACTTTTCGAGCTCTACAATCCTGGAATTTCGGATTTTGATTTCAGAACTCGTGGATAGTAAGTCTCGTTTCACCTAGTTTGCCGCGAAATGTGGTTTCTTTACGTAAACGGTTTTATGAATATCCGTTGACTCCGAGTTCTGAATTCGGTGATTTTTAGCTTGATTTCACACTACTTTTCGAGCTCTACGATCCTGGAATTTTGGATTTTGATTTCAGAACTCGTGGCTAGTAGGTCTCGTTTCACCTAGTTAGCCGCGAAATGTGGTTTCTTTACGTAAACGGTTTTATGAATTTCCGTTGACTCCGAGTTCTGAATTTGGTGATTTTTAGCTTGATTTCACACTACTTTTCGAGATCTACGATCCTGGAGTTTCGGATTTTGATTTCAGAACTCGTGGCTAGTTGGTCTCGTTTCACCTAGTTAGCCGCGAAATGTGGTTTCTTTACGTAAACGGTTTTATGAATATCCGTTGACTCCGAGTTCTGAATTCGGTGATTTTTAGCTTGATTTCACACTACTTTTCGAGCTCTACGATCCTGGAGTTTCGGATTTTGATTTCAGAACACGTGGCTAGTTGGTCTCGTTTCACCTAGTTAGCCGCGAAGTGTGGTTTCTTTACGTAAACAGTTTTATGAATATCCGTTGACTCCGAGTTCTGAATTCGGTGATTTTTAGCTTGATTTCACACTACTTTTCGAGCTCTACGATCCTGGATTTTCGGATTTTGATTTCAGAACTCGTGGCTAGTTGGTCTCGTTTCACCTAGTTAGCCGCGAAATGTGGTTTCTTTACGTAAACGGTTTTATGAATATTCGTTGACTCCGAGTTCTGAATTCGGTGATTTTTAGCTTGATTTCACTCTACTTTTCGAGCTCTACGATCCTGGCTTTTCGGATTTTTATTTCATAACTTGTGGCTAGTAGGTCTCGTTTCACCTAGTTAGCCGCGAAATGTGGTTTCTTTAAGTAAATGGTTTTAAGAATATCCGTTGACTCCGAGTTCTGAATTCGGTGATTTTTAGCTTGATTTCACACTACTTTTCGAGCTCTACGATCCTGGAGTTTCGGATTTTGATTTCAGAACTCGTGGCTAGTTAGTCTCGTTTCACCTAGTTAGCCGCGAAATGTGGTTTCTTTACGTAAACGGTTTTATGAATATCCGTTGACTCCGAGTTCTGAATTCGGTGATTTTTAGCTTGATTTCACTCTACTTTTCGAGCTCTACGATCCTGGATTTTCGGATTTTGATTTCATAACTCGTGGCTAGTAGGTCTCGTTTCACCTAGTTAGCCGCGAAATGTGGTTTCTTTAAGTAAACGGTTTTAAGAATATCCGTTGACTCCGAGTTCTGAATTCGGTGATTTTTAGCTTGATTTCACACTACTTTTCGAGCTCTACGATCCTGGAGTTTCAGATTTTGATTTCAGAACTCGTGGCTAGTTGGTCTCATTTCACCTAGTTAGTCGCGAAATGTGGTTTCTTTACGTAAACGGTTTTATGAATATCCGTTGACTCCGAGTTCTGAATTCGGTGATTTTTAGGTTGATTTCACACTACTTTTCGAGCTTTACAATCCTGGCATTTCGGATTTTGATTTCAGAACTCGTGGCTAGTAGGTCTCGTTTCACCTAGTTAGCCGCGAAATGTGGTTTCTTTACGTAAACGGTTTTATGAATATCCATTAACTCTGAGTTCTGAATTCGGTGATTTTTAGCTTGATTTCACACTACTTTTCGAGCTCTACGATCCTGAAGTTTCGGATTTTGATTTCAGAACTCGTGGCTAGTAGGTCTCGTTTCACCTAGTTAGCCGCGAAATGTGGTTTCTTTACGTAAACGGTTTTAAGAATATCCGTTGACTCCGAGTTCTGAATTCGGTGATTTTTAGCTTGATTTCACACTACTTTTCGAGCTCTACGATCCTGGAGTTTCGGATTTTGATTTCAGAACTCGTGGCTAGTTGGTCTCTTTTCACCTAGTTAGCCGCGAAATGTGGTTTCTTTACGTAAACGGTTTTATGAATATCCGTTGACTCCGAGTTCTGAATTCGGTGATTTTTAGCTTGATTTCACTCTACTTTTCGAGCTCTACGATCCTGGCTTTTCGGATTTTGATTTCATAACTCGTGGCTAGTAGGTCTCGTTTCACCTAGTTAGCCGCGAAATGTGGTTTCTTTACGTAAACGGTTTGAAGAATATCCGTTGACTCCGAGTTCTGAATTCGATGATTTTTAGCTTGATTTCACACTACTTTTCGAGCTCTACGATCCTGGAGTTTCAGATTTTGATTTCAGAACTCGTGGCTAGTTGGTCTCATTTCACCTAGTTAGTCGCGAAATGTGGTTTCTTTATGTAAACGGTTTTATGAATATCCGTTGACTCCGAGTTCTCAATTCGGTGATATTTAGCTTGATTTCACACTACATTTCGAGCTTTACAATCCTGGCATTTCGGATTTTGATTTCAGAACTCGTGGCTAGTAGGTCTCGTTTCACCTAGTTAGCCGCGAAATGTGGTTTCTTTACGTAAACGGTTTTATGAATATCCATTAACTCTGAGTTCTGAATTCGGTGATTTTTAGCTTGATTTCACACTACTTTTCGAGCTCTACGATCCTGGAGTTTCGGATTTTGATTTCAGAACTCGTGGCTAGTAGGTCTCGTTTCACCTAGTTAGCCGCGAAATGTGGTTTCTTTACGTAAACGGTTTTAAGAATATCCGTTGACTCCAAGTTCTGAATTCGGTGATTTTTAGCTTGATTTCACACTACTTTTCGAGCTCTACGATCCTGGAGTTTCGGATTTTGATTTCAGAACTCGTGGCTAGTTGGTCTCGTTTCACCTAGTTAGCCACGAAATGTGGTTTCTTTACGTAAACGGTTTTATGAATATCCGTTGACTCCGAGTTCTGAATTCGGTGATTTTTAGCTTGATTTCACACTACTTTTCGAGCTCTACGATCCTGGAGTTTCGGATTTTGATTTCATAACTCGTGGCTAGTAGGTCTCGTTTCACCTAGTTAGCCGCGAAATGTGGTTTCTTTACGTAAACGGTTTGAAGAATATCCGTTGACTCCGAGTTCTGAATTCGGTGATTTTTAGCTTGATTTCACACTACTTTTCGAGCTCTACGATCCTGGAGTTTCGGATTTTGATTTCAGAACTCGTGGCTAGTTGGTCTCGTTTCACCTAGTTAGCCGCGAAATGTGGTTTCTTTACGTAAACGGTTTTATGAATATCCGTTGACTCCGAGTTCTGAATTCGGTGATTTTTAGCTTGATTTCACTCTACTTTTCGAGCTCTACGATCCTGGAGTTTCAGATTTTGATTTCAGAACTCGTGGCTAGTTGGTCTCATTTCACCTAGTTAGTCGCGAAATGTGGTTTCTTTACGTAAACGGTTTTAAGAATATCCGTTGACTCCAAGTTCTGAATTCGGTGATTTTTAGCTTGATTTCACACTACTTTTCGAGCTCTACGATCCTGGAGTTTCGGATTTTGATTTCAGAACTCGTGGCTAGTAGGTCTCGTTTCACCTAGTTAGCCGCGAAATGTGGTTTCTTTACGTAAACGGTTTTAAGAATATCCGTTGACTCCAAGTTCTGAATTCGGTGATTTTTAGCTTGATTTCACACTACTTTTCGAGCTCTACGATCCTGGAGTTTCGGATTTTGATTTCAGAACTCGTGGCTAGTTGGTCTCTTTTCACCTAGTTAGCCGCGAAATGTGGTTTCTTTACGTAAACGGTTTTATGAATATTCGTTGACTCCGAGTTCTGAATTCGGTGATTTTTAGCTTGATTTCACTCTACTTTTCGAGCTCTACGATCCTGGCTTTTCGGATTTTTATTTCATAACTCGTGGCTAGTAGGTCTCGTTTCACCTAGTTAGCCGCGAAATGTGGTTTCTTTAAGTAAACGGTTTTAAGAATATCCGTTGACTCCGAGTTCTGAATTCGGTGATTTTTAGCTTGATTTCACACTACTTTTCGAGCTCTACGATCCTGGAGTTTCGGATTTTGATTTCAGAACTCGTGGCTAGTTAGTCTCGTTTCACCTAGTTAGCCGCGAAATGTGGTTTCTTTACGTAAACGGTTTTATGAATATCCGTTGACTCCGAGTTCTGAATTCGGTGATTTTTAGCTTGATTTCACTCTACTTTTCGAGCTCTACGATCCTGGATTTTCGGATTTTGATTTCATAACTCGTGGCTAGTAGGTCTCGTTTCACCTAGTTAGCCGCGAAATGTGGTTTCTTTAAGTAAACGGTTTTAAGAATATCCGTTGACTCCGAGTTCTGAATTCGGTGATTTTTAGCTTGATTTCACACTACTTTTCGAGCTCTACGATCCTGGAGTTTCAGATTTTGA
The DNA here is from genome assembly GCA_963580455.1 of Euonymus europaeus. Classification (NCBI taxonomy): domain Eukaryota; kingdom Viridiplantae; phylum Streptophyta; class Magnoliopsida; order Celastrales; family Celastraceae; genus Euonymus; species Euonymus europaeus. The sequence continues at coordinate 1,780,945 of OY756972.1, forward strand.
TTTCAGAACTCGTGGCTAGTTGGTCTCATTTCACCTAGTTAGTCGCGAAATGTGGTTTCTTTACGTAAACGGTTTTATGAATATCCTTGACTCCGAGTTCTGAATTCGGTGATTTTTAGCTTGATTTCACACTACTTTTCGAGCTTTACAATCCTGGCATTTCGGATTTTGATTTCAGAACTCGTGGCTAGTAGGTCTCGTTTCACCTAGTTAGCCGCGAAATGTGGTTTCTTTACGTAAACGGTTTTATGAATATCCATTAACTCTGAGTTCTGAATTCGGTGATTTTTAGCTTGATTTCACAACTACTTTTCGAGCTCTACGATCCTGAAGTTTCGGATTTTGATTTCAGAACTCGTGGCTAGTAGGTCTCGTTTCACCTAGTTAGCCGCGAAATGTGGTTTCTTTACGTAAACGGTTTTAAGAATATCCGTTGACTCCGAGTTCTGAATTCCGTGATTTTTAGCTTGATTTCACACTACTTTTCGAGCTCTACGATCCTGGAGTTTCGGATTTTGATTTCAGAACTCGTGGCTAGTTGGTCTCTTTTCACCTAGTTAGCCGCGAAATGTGGTTTCTTTACGTAAACGGTTTTATGAATATCCGTTGACTCCGAGTTCTGAATTCGGTGATTTTTAGCTTGATTTCACTCTACTTTTCGAGCTCTACGATCCTGGCTTTTCGGATTTTGATTTCATAACTCGTGGCTAGTAGGTCTCGTTTCACCTAGTTAGCCGCGAAATGTGGTTTCTTTACGTAAACGGTTTGAAGAATATCCGTTGACTCCGAGTTCTGAATTCGGTGATTTTTAGCTTGATTTCACACTACTTTTCGAGCTCTACGATCCTGGAGTTTCAGATTTTGATTTCAGAACTCGTGGCTAGTTGGTCTCATTTCACCTAGTTAGTCGCGAAATGTGGTTTCTTTACGTAAACGGTTTTATGAATATCCGTTGACTCCGAGTTCTGAATTCGGTGATTTTTAGCTTGATTTCACACTACATTTCGAGCTTTACAATCCTGGCATTTCGGATTTTGATTTCAGAACTCGTGGCTAGTAGGTCTCGTTTCACCTAGTTAGCCGCGAAATGTGGTTTCTTTACGTAAACGGTTTTATGAATATCCATTAACTCTGAGTTCTGAATTCGGTGATTTTTAGCTTGATTTCACACTACTTTTCGAGCTCTACGATCCTGGAGTTTCGGATTTTGATTTCAGAACTCGTGGCTAGTAGGTCTCGTTTCACCTAGTTAGCCGCGAAATGTGGTTTCTTTACGTAAACGGTTTTAAGAATATCCGTTGACTCCAATTTCTGAATTCGGTGATTTTTAGCTTGATTTCACACTACTTTTCGAGCTCTACGATCCTGGAGTTTCGGATTTTGATTTCAGAACTCGTGGCTAGTTGGTCTCGTTTCACCTAGTTAGCCACGAAATGTGGTTTCTTTACGTAAACGGTTTTATGAATATCCGTTGACTCCGAGTTCTGAATTCGGTGATTTTTAGCTTGATTTCACTCTACTTTTCGAGCTCTACGATCCTGGCTTTTCGGATTTTGATTTCATAACTCGTGGCTAGTAGGTCTCGTTTCACCTAGTTAGCCGCGAAATGTGGTTTCTTTAAGTAAACGGTTTTAAGAATATCCGTTGACTCCGAGTTCTGAATTCGGTGATTTTTAGCTTGATTTCACACTACTTTTCGAGCTCTACGATCCTGGAGTTTCGGATTTTGATTTCAGAACTCGTGGCTAGTTGGTCTCGTTTCACCTAGTTAGCCGCGAAATGTGGTTTCTTTACGTAAACGGTTTTATGAATATCCGTTGACTCCGAGTTCTGAATTCGGTGATTTTTAGCTTGATTTCACTCTACTTTTCGAGCTCTACGATCCTGGAGTTTCAGATTTTGATTTCAGAACTCGTGGCTAGTTGGTCTCATTTCACCTAGTTAGTCGCGAAATGTGGTTTCTTTACGTAAACGGTTTTATGAATATCCGTTGACTCCGAGTTCTGAATTCGGTGATTTTTAGCTTGATTTCACACTACTTTTCGAGCTTTACAATCCTGGCATTTCGGATTTTGATTTCAGAACTCGTGGCTAGTAGGTCTCGTTTCACCTAGTTAGCCGCGAAATGTGGTTTCTTTACGTAAACGGTTTTATGAATATCCATTAACTCTGAGTTCTGAATTCGGTGATTTTTAGCTTGATTTCACACTACTTTTCGAGCTCTACGATCCTGAAGTTTCGGATTTTGATTTCAGAACTCGTGGCTAGTAGGTCTCGTTTCACCTAGTTAGCCGCGAAATGTGGTTTCTTTACGTAAACGGTTTTAAGAATATCCGTTGACTCCGAGTTCTGAATTCGGTGATTTTTAGCTTGATTTCACACTACTTTTCGAGCTCTACGATACTGGAGTTTCGGATTTTGATTTCAGAACTCGTGGCTAGTTGGTCTCTTTTCACCTAGTTAGCCGCGAAATGTGGTTTCTTTACGTAAACGGTTTTATGAATATCCGTTGACTCCGAGTTCTGAATTCGGTGATTTTTAGCTTGATTTCACTCTACTTTTCGAGCTCTACGATCCTGGCTTTTCGGATTTTGATTTCATAACTCGAGGCTAGTAGGTCTTGTTTCACCTAGTTAGCCGCGAAATGTGGTTTCTTTACGTAAACGGTTTTAAGAATATCCGTTGACTCCGAGTTCTGAATTCGGTGATTTTTAGCTTGATTTCACACTACTTTTCGAGCTCTACGATCCTGGAGTTTCGGATTTTGATTTCAGAACTCGTGGCTAGTTGGTCTCGTTTCACCTAGTTAGCGGCGAAATGTGGTTTCTTTACGTAAACGGTTTTATGAATATCCGTTGACTCCGAGTTCTGAATTCGGTGATTTTTAGCTTGATTTCACTCTACTTTTCGAGCTCTACGATCCTGGCTTTTCGGATTTTGATTTCATAACTCGTGGCTAGTAGGTGTCGTTTCATCTAGTTAGCCGCGAAATGTGGTTTCTTTACGTAAACGGTTTTAAGAATATCCGTTGACTCCGAGTTCTGAATTCGGTGATTTTTAGCATGATTTCACACTACTTTTCGAGCTCTACGATCCTGGAGTTTCGGATTTTGATTTCAGAACTCGTGGCTAGTTGGTCTCATTTCACCTAGTTAGTCGCGAAATGTGGTTTCTTTACGTAAACGGTTTTATGAATATCCGTTGACTCCGAGTTCTGAATTCGGTGATTTTTAGCTTGATTTCACACTACTTTTCGAGCTCTACGATCCTGGCGTTTCGGATTTTGATTTCAGAACTCGTGGCTAGTTGGTCTCGTTTCACCTAGTTAGCCGCGAAATGTGGTTTCTTTACGTAAACAGTTTTATGAATATCCGTTGACTCCGAGTTCTGAATTCGGTGATTTTTAGCCTGATTTCACACTACTTTTCAAGCTCTAAAATCCTGGGTTTTCGGATTTCGATTTCAGAACTAGGGGCTAGTAGGTGTCGTTTCACCTAGTTAGCCGCGAAATGTGGTTTCTTTACGTAAACGGTTTTAAGAATATCCGTTGACTCCGAGTTCTGAATTCGGTGATTTTTAGCTTGATTTCACACTACTTTTCGAGCTCTACGATCCTGGAGTTTCGGATTTTGATTTCATAACTCGTGGCTAGTTGGTCTCTTTTCACCTAGTTAGCCGCGAAATGTGGTTTCTTTACGTAAACGGTTTTATGAATATCCGTTGACTCCGAGTTCTGAATTCGGTGATTTTTAGCTTGATTTCACTCTACTTTTCGAGCTCTACGATCCTGGCTTTTCGGATTTTGATTTCATAACTCGTGGCTAGTAGGTCTCGTTTCACCTAGTTAGCCGCGAAATGTGGTTTCTTTACGTAAACGGTTTTAAGAATATCCGTTGACTCCGAGTTCTGAATTCGGTGATTTTTAGCTTGATTTCACACTACTTTTCGAGCTCTACGATCCTGGAGTTTCGGATTTTGATTTCAGAACTCGTGGCTAGTTGGTCTCGTTTCACCTAGTTAGCCGCGAAATGTGGTTTCTTTACGTAAACGGTTTTATGAATATCCGTTGACTCCGAGTTCTGAATTCGGTGATTTTTAGCTTGATTTCACTCTACTTTTCGAGCTCTACGATCCTGGCTTTTCGGATTTTGATTTCATAACTCGTGGCTAGTAGGTCTCGTTTCACCTAGTTAGCCGCGAAATGTGGTTTCTTTACGTAAACGGTTTTAAGAATATCCGTTGACTCTGAGTTCTGAATTCGGTGATTTTTAGCATGATTTCACACTACTTTTCGAGCTCTACGATCCTGAAGTTTCGGATTTTGATTTCAGAACTCGTGGCTAGTTGGTTTCATTTCACCTAGTTAGTCGCGAAATGTGGTTTCTTTACGTAAACGGTTTTATGAATATCCGTTGACTCCGAGTTCTGAATTCGGTGATTTTTAGCTTGATTTCACACTACTTTTCGAGCTCTACGATCCTGGCGTTTTGGATTTTGATTTCAGAACTCTTGGCTAGTTGGTCTCGTTTCACCTAGTTAGCCGCGAAATGTGGTTTCTTTACGTAAACAGTTTTATGAATATCCGTTGACTCCGAGTTCTGAATTCGGTGATTTTTAGCCTGATTTCACACTACTTTTCAAGCTCTAAAATCCTGGGTTTTCGGATTTCGATTTCAGAACTAGGGGCTAGTAGGTGTCGTTTCATCTAGTTAGCCGCGAAATGTGGTTTCTTTACGTAAACGGTTTTACGAATATCCGTTGACTCCGAGTTCTGAATTCGGTGATTTTTAGCTTGATTTCACTCTACTTTTCGAGCTCTACGATCCTGGCATTTCGGATTTTAATTTCATAACTCGTGGCTAGTAGGTCTCGTTTCACCTAGTTAGCCGCGAAATGTGGTTTCTTTACGTAAACGGTTTTATGAATATCCTTTGACCCCGAGTTCCCAATTCGGTGATTTTTAGCTTGATTTCACACTACTTTTCGAGCTTTACAATCCTGGCATTTCGGATTTTGATTTCAGAACTCGTGGCTAGTAGGTCTCGTTTCACCTAGTTAGCCGCGAAATGTGGTTTCTTTACGTAAACGGTTTTATGAATATCCATTAACTCTGAGTTCTGAATTTGGTGATTTTTAGCTTGATTTCACACTACTTTTCGAGCTCTACGATCCTGGAGTTTCGGATTTTGATTTCAGAACTCATGGCTAGTTGGTCTCGTTTCACCTAGTTAGCCGCGAAATGTGGTTTCTTTACGTAAACAGTTTTATGAATATCCGTTGACTCCGAGTTCTGAATTCGGTGATTTTTAGCTTGATTTCACACTACTTTTCGAGCTCTACAATCCTGGAATTTCGGATTTTGATTTCAGAACTCGTGGCTAGTAGATCTCGTTTCACCTAGTTAGCCGCGAAATGTGGTTTCTTTACGTAAACGGTTTTATGAATATCCGTTGACTCCGAGTTCTGAATTCGGTGATTTTTAGCTTGATTTCACACTACTTTTCGAGCTCTACAATCCAGGGTTTTTGGATTTTGATTTCAGAACTCGTGGCTAGTTGATCTCGTTTCACCTAGTTAGCCGCGAAGTGTGGTTTCTTTACGTAAACAGTTTTATGAATATCCGTTGACTCCGAGTTCTGAATTCGGTGATTTTTAGCTTGATTTCACACTACTTTTCGAGCTCTACGATCCTGGAGTTTCGGATTTTGATTTCAGAACTCGTGGCTAGTTGGTCTCGTTTCACCTAGTTAGCCGCGAAATGTGGTTTCTTTACGTAAACGGTTTTATGAATATCCGTTGACTCCGAGTTCTGAATTCGGTGATTTTTAGCTGGATTTCACTCTACTTTTCGAGCTCTACGATCCTGGATTTTCGGATTTTGATTTCATAACTCGTGGCTAGTAGGTCTCGTTTCACCTAGTTAGCCGCGAAATGTGGTTTCTTTACGTAAACGGTTTTAAGAATATCCGTTGACTCCGAGTTCTGAATTCGGTGATTTTTAGCTTGATTTCACACTACTTTTCGAGCTCTACGATCCTGGAGTTTCGGATTTTGATTTCAGAACTCGTGGCTAGTTGGTCTCGTTTCACCTAGTTAGCCGCGAAATGTAGTTTCTTTACGTAAACAGTTTTATGAATATCCGTTGACTCCGAGTTCTGAATTCGGTGATTTTTAGCTTGATTTCACACTACTTTTCGAGCTCTACAATCCTGGAATTTCGGATTTTGATTTCAGAACTCGTGGCTAGTAGGTCTCGTTTCACCTAGTTAGCCGCGAAATGTGGTTTCTTTACGTAAACGGTTTTATGAATATCCGTTGACTCCGAGTTCTGAATTCGGTGATTTTTAGCTTGATTTCACACTACTTTTCGAGCTCTACGATCCTGGAGTTTTGGATTTTGATTTCAGAACTCGTGGCTAGTTGGTCTCGTTTCACCTAGTTAGCCGCGAAATGTGGTTTCTTTACGTAAACGGTTTTATGAATATCCGTTGACTCCGAGTTCTGAATTCGGTGATTTTTAGCTTGATTTCACTCTACTTTTCGAGCTCTACGATCCTGGCTTTTCGGATTTTGATTTCATAACTCGTGGCTAGTAGGTCTCGTTTCACCTAGTTAGCCGCGAAATGTGGTTTCTTTACGTAAACGGTTTTAAGAATATCCGTTGACTCCGAGTTCTGAATTCGGTGATTTTTAGCTTGATTTCACACTACTTTTCGAGCTTTACGATCCTGGAATTTCGGATTTTGATTTCAGAACTCGTGGCTAGTTGGTCTCGTTTCACCTAGTTAGCCGCGAAGTGTGGTTTCTTTACGTAAGCGATTTTATGAATATCCGTTGACTCCGAGTTCTGAATTCGGCGATTTTTAGCTTGATTTCACACTACTTTTCGAGCTCTACGATCCTGGCATTTCGGATTTTGAATTCAGAACTCGTGGCTAGTAGGTCTCGATTCACCTATTTAGCCGCGAAATGTGGTTTCTTTACGTAAACGGTTTTTTGAATATCCGTTGACTCGGAGTTCTGAATTCGGTGATTTTTAGCTTCATTTCGCACTACTTTTCGAGCTCAACAATCTAGGATTTTTGGATTTTGATTTCAGAACTCGTGGCTAGTTGGTCTCGTTTCACCTAGTTAGCCGCGAAGTGTGGTTTCTTTACGTAAACAGTTTTATGAATATCCGTTGACTCCGAGTTCTGAATTCGGTGATTTTTAGCTTGATTTCACACTACTTTTCGAGCTCTACGATCCTGGAGTTTCGGATTTTGATTTCAGAACTCGTGGCTAGTTGGTCTCGTTTCACCTAGTTAGCCGCGAAATGTGGTTTCTTTACGTAAACGGTTTTATGAATATCCGTTGACTCCGAGTTCTGAATTCGGTGATTTTTAGCTTGATTTCACTCTACTTTTCGAGCTCTACGATCCTGGCTTTTCGGATTTTGATTTCATAACTCGTGGCTAGTAGGTATCGTTTCACCTAGTTAGCCGCGAAATGTGGTTTCTTTACGTAAACGGTTTTAAGAATGTCCGTTGACTCCGAGTTCTGAATTCGGTGATTTTTAGCTTGATTTCACACTACTTTTCGAGCTCTACGATCCTGGAATTTCGGATTTTGATTTCAGAACTCGTGGCTAGTTGGTCTCGTTTCACCTAGTCAGCCGCGAAGTGTGGTTTCTTTACGTAAGCGATTTTATGAATATCCGTTGACTCCGAGTTTTGAATTCGGCGATTTTTAGCTTGATTTCACACTACTTTTCGAGCTCTACGATCCTGGCATTTCGGATTTTGAATTCAGAACTCGTGGCTAGTAGGTCTCGATTCACCTATTTAGCCGCGAAATGTGGTTTCTTTACGTAAACGGTTTTCTGAATATCCGTTGACTCGGAGTTCTGAATTCGGTGATTTTTAGCTTCATTTCGCACAACTTTTCGAGCTCAACAATCCTGGGATTTCGGATTTTGATTTCAGAACACGTGGCTAGTAGGTCTTGTTTCACCTAGTTAGCCGCGAAATGTGGTTTCTTTACGTAAACAGTTTTATGAATATCTGTTGACTCCGAGTTCTGAATTCAGTGATTTTTAGCTTGATTTCACACTACTTTTCGAGCTCTACAATCCTTGCGTTTCGGATTTTGATTTCAGAACTCGTGTATAGTTGGTCTCGTTTCACCTATTTAGCCGCGAAGTGTGGTTTCTTTACGTAAACAGTTTTATGAATATCCGTTGACTCCGAGTTCTGAATTCGGTGATTTTTAGCTTGATTTCACACTACTTTTCGAGCTCTACAATCCATGGTTTTTGGATTTTGATTTCAGAACTCGTGGCTAGTTGGTCTCGTTTCACCTAGTTAGCCGCGAAGTGTGGTTTCTTTACGTAAACAGTTTTATGAATATCCTTTGACTCCGAGTTCTGAATTCGGTGATTTTTAGCTTGATTTCACACTACTTTTCGAGCTCTACGATCCTGGAGTTTCGGATTTTGATTTCAGAACTCGTGGCTAGTTGGTCTCGTTTCACCTAGTTAGCCGCGAAATGTGGTTTCTTTACGTAAACGGTTTTATGAATATCCGTTGACTCCGAGTTCTGAATTCGGTGATTTTTAGCTTGATTTCACACTACTTTTCGAGCTCTAAAATCCTGGATTTTCGGATTTCGATTTCAGAACTAGGGGCTAGTAGGTCTCGTTTCATCTAGTTAGCCGCGAAATGTGGTTTCTTTACGTAAACGGTTTTATGAATATCCGTTGACTCCGAGTTCTGAATTCGGTGATTTTTAGCTTGATTTCACTCTACTTTTCGAGCTCTACGATCCTGGCATTTCGGATTTTGATTTCATAACTCGTGGCTAGTAGGTCTCGTTTCACCTAGTTAGCCGCGAAATGTGGTTTCTTTACGTAAACGGTTTTATGAATATCCGTTGACTCCGAGTTCTCAATTCGGTGGTTTTTAGCTTGATTTCACACTACTTTTCGAGCTTTACAATCCTGGCATTTCGGATTTTGATTTCAGAACTCGTGGCTAGTAGGTCTCGTTTCACCTAGTTAGCCGCGAAATGTGGTTTCTTTACGTAAACGGTTTTATGAATATCCATTAACTCTGAGTTCTGAATTCGGTGATTTTTAGCTTGATTTCACACTACTTTTCGAGCTCTACGATCCTGGAGTTTCAGATTTTGATTTCAGAACTCGTGGCTAGTTGGTCTCGTTTCACCTAGTTAGCCGCGAAATGTGGTTTCTTTACGTAAACAGTTTTATGAATATCCGTTGACTCCGAGTTCTGAATTCGTTGATTTTTAGCTTGATTTCACACTACTTTTCGAGCTCTACAATCCTGGAATTTCGGATTTTGATTTTAGAACTCGTGGCTAGTAGGTCTCATTTCACCTAGTTAGGCGCGAAATGTGGTTTCTTTACGTAAACGGTTTTATGAATATCCGTTGACTCCGAGTTCTGAATTCGGTGATTTTTAGCTTGATTTCACACTACTTTTCGAGCTCTACAATCCAGGGTTTTTGGATTTTGATTTCAGAACTCGTGTATAGTTGGTCTCGTTTCACCTATTTAGCCGCGAAGTGTGGTTTCTTTACGTAAACAGTTTTATGAATATCCGTTGACTCCGAGTTCTGAATTCGGTGATTTTTAGCTTGATTTCACACTACTTTTCGAGCTCTACAATCCATCGTTTTTGGATTTTGATTTCAGAACTCGTGGCTAGTTGGTCTCGTTTCACCTAGTTAGCCGCGAAGTGTGGTTTCTTTACGTAAACAGTTTTATGAATATCCTTTGACTCCGAGTTCTGAATTCGGTGATTTTTAGCTTGATTTCACACTACTTTTCGAGCTCTACGATCCTGGAGTTTCGGATTTTGATTTCAGAACTCGTGGCTAGTTGGTCTCGTTTCACCTAGTTAGCCGCGAAATGTGGTTTCTTTACGTAAACGGTTTTATGAATATCCGTTGACTCCGAGTTCTGAATTCGGTGATTTTTAGCTTGATTTCACACTACTTTTCGAGCTCTAAAATCCTGGGTTTTCGGATTTCGATTTCAGAACTAGGGGCTAGTAGGTCTCGTTTCATCTAGTTAGCCGCGAAATGTGGTTTCTTTACGTAAACGGTTTTATGAATATCCGTTGACTCCGAGTTCTGAATTCGGTGATTTTTAGCTTGATTTCACTCTACTTTTCGAGCTCTACGATCCTGGCATTTCGGATTTTGATTTCATAACTCGTGGCTAGTAGGTCTCGTTTCACCTAGTTAGCCGCGAAATGTGGTTTCTTTACGTAAACGGTTTTATGAATATCCGTTGACTCCGAGTTCTCAATTCGGTGGTTTTTAGCTTGATTTCACACTACTTTTCGAGCTTTACAATCCTGGCATTTCGGATTTTGATTTCAGAACTCGTGGCTAGTAGGTCTCGTTTCACCTAGTTAGCCGCGAAATGTGGTTTCTTTACGTAAACGGTTTTATGAATATCCATTAACTCTGAGTTCTGAATTCGGTGATTTTTAGCTTGATTTCACACTACTTTTCGAGCTCTACGATCCTGGAGTTTCGGATTTTGATTTCAGAACTCGTGGCTAGTTGGTCTCGTTTCACCTAGTTAGCCGCGAAATGTGGTTTCTTTACGTAAACAGTTTTATGAATATCCGTTGACTCCGAGTTCTGAATTCGTTGATTTTTAGCTTGATTTCACACTACTTTTCGAGCTCTACAATCCTGGAATTTCGGATTTTGATTTTAGAACTCGTGGCTAGTAGGTCTCATTTCACCTAGTTAGGCGCGAAATGTGGTTTCTTTACGTAAACGGTTTTATGAATATCCGTTGACTCCGAGTTCTGAATTCGGTGATTTTTAGCTTGATTTCACACTACTTTTCGAGCTCTACAATCCAGGGTTTTTGGATTTTGATTTCAGAACTCGTGGCTAGTTGGTCTCGTTTCACCTAGTTAGCCGCGAAGTGTGGTTTCTTTACGTAAACAGTTTTATGAATATCCTTTGACTCCGAGTTCTGAATTCGGTGATTTTTAGCTTGATTTCACACTACTTTTTGAGCTCTACGATCCTGGAGTTTCGGATTTTGATTTCAGAACTCGTGGCTAGTTGGTCTCATTTCACCTAGTTAGCCGCGAAATGTGGTTTCTTTACGTAAACGGTTTTATGAATATCCGTTGACTCCGAGTTCTGAATTCGGTGATTTTTAGCTTGATTTCACACTACTTTTCGAGCTCTACAATCCAGGGTTTTTGGATTTTGATTTCAGAACTCGTGGCTAGTTGGTCTCGTTTCACCTAGTTAGCCGCGAAGTGTGGTTTCTTTACGTAAACAGTTTTATGAATATCCGTTGACTCCGAGTTCTGAATTCGGTGATTTTTAGCTTGATTTCACACTACTTTTCGAGCTCTACGATCCTGGAGTTTCGGATTTTGATTTCAGAACTCGTGGCTAGTTAGTCTCGTTTCACCTAGTTAGCCGCGAAATGTGGTTTCTTTACGTAAACGGTTTTATGAATATCCGTTGACTCCGAGTTCTGAATTCGGTGATTTTTAGCTTGATTTCACTCTACTTTTCGAGCTCTACGATCCTGGCTTTTCGGATTTTGATTTCATAACTCGTGGCTAGTAGGTCTCGTTTCACCTAGTTAGCCGCGAAATGTGGTTTCTTTTCGTAAACGGTTTTAAGAATATCCGTTGACTCCGAGTTCTGAATTCGGTGATTTTTAGCTTGATTTCACACTACTTTTCGAGCTCTACGATCCTGGAGTTTCGGATTTTGATTTCAGAACTCGTGGCTGGTTGGTCTCGTTTCACCTAGTTAGCCGCGAAATGTGGTTTCTTTACGTAAACGGTTTTATGAATATCCGTTGACTCCGAGTTCTGAATTCGGTGATTTTTAGCTTGATTTCACACTACTTTTCGAGCTCTACGATCCTGGAGTTTCGGATTTTGATTTCAGAACTTGTGGCTAGTTGGTCTCGTTTCACCTAGTTAGCCGCGAAGTCTGGTTTCTTTACGTAAGCGATTTTAAGAATATCCGTTGACTCCGAGTTCTGAATTCGGTGATTTTTAGCTTGATTTCACACTACTTTTCGAGCTCTAAAATCCTGGGTTTTCGGATTTCGATTTCAGAACTAGGGGCTAGTAGGTCTCGTTTCATCTAGTTAGCCGCGAAATGTGGTTTCTTTACGTAAACGGTTTTATGAATATCCGTTGACTCCGAGTTCTGAATTCGGTGATTTTTAGCTTGATTTCACTCTACTTTTCGAGCTCTACGATCCTGGCATTTCGGATTTTGATTTCATAACTCGTGGCTAGTAGGTCTCGTTTCACCTAGTTAGCCGCGAAATGTGGTTTCTTTACGTAAACGGTTTTATGAATATCCGTTGACTCCGAGTTCTCAATTCGGTGATTTTTAGCTTGATTTCACACTACTTTTCGAGCTTTACAATCCTGGCATTTCGGATTTTGATTTCAAAACTCGTGGCTAGTAGGTCTCGTTTCACCTAGTTAGCCGCGAAATGTGGTTTCTTTACGTAAACGGTTTTATGAATATCCATTAACTCTGAGTTCTGAATTCGGTGATTTTTAGCTTGATTTCACACTACTTTTCGAGCTCTACGATCCTGGAGTTTTGGATTTTGATTTCAGAACTCGTGGCTAGTTGGTCTCGTTTCACCTAGTTAGCCGCGAAATGTGGTTTCTTTACGTAAACAGTTTTATGAATATCCGTTGACTCCGAGTTCTGAATTCGTTGATTTTTAGCTTGATTTCACACTACTTTTCGAGCTCTAAAATCCTGGAATTTCGGATTTTGAATTCAGAACTCGTGGCTAGTAGGTCTCGATTCACCTATTTAGCCGCGAAATGTGGTTTCTTTACGTAAACGGTTTTCTGAATATCCGTTGACTGGGAGTTCTGAATTCGTTGATTTTTAGCTTCATTTCGCACTACTTTTCGAGCTCAACAATCCTGGGATTTCGGATTTTGATTTCAGAACACGTGGCTAGTAGGTCTTGTTTCACCTAGTTAGCCGCGAAATGTGGTTTCTTTACGTAAACGGTTTTATGAATATCTGTTGACTCCGAGTTCTGAATTCAGTGATTTTTAGCTTGATTTCACACTACTTTTCGAGCTCTACAATCCTTGCGTTTCGGATTTTGATTTCAGAACTCGTGTATAGTTGGTCTCGTTTCACCTATTTAGCCGCGAAGTGTGGTTTCTTTACGTAAACAGTTTTATGAATATCCGTTGACTCTGAGTTCTGAATTCGGTGATTTTTAGCTTGATTTCACACTACTTTTCGAGCTCTACAATCCATGGTTTTTGGATTTTGATTTCAGAACTCGTGGCTAGTTGGTCTCGTTTCACCTAGTTAGCCGCAAAGTGTGGTTTCTTTACGTAAACAGTTTTGTGAATATCCTTTGACTCCGAGTTCTGAATTCGGTGATTTTTAGCTTGATTTCACACTACTTTTCGAGCTCTACGATCCTGGAGTTTCGGATTTTGATTTCAGAACTCGTGGCTAGTTGGTCTCGTTTCACCTAGTTAGCCGCGAAATGTGGTTTCTTTACGTAAACGGTTTTATGAATATCCGTTGACTCCGAGTTCTGAATTCGGTGATTTTTAGCTTGATTTCACACTACTTTTCGAGCTCTAAAATCCTGGGTTTTCGGATTTCGATTTCAGAACTAGGGGCTAGTAGGTCTCGTTTCATCTAGTTAGCCGCGAAATGTGGTTTCTTTACGTAAACGGTTTTATGAATATCCGTTGACTCCGAGTTCTGAATTCGGTGATTTTTAGCTTGATTTCACTCTACTTTTCGAGCTCTACGATCCTGGCATTTCGGATTTTGATTTCATAACTCGTGGCTAGTAGGTCTCGTTTCACCTAGTTAGCCGCGAAATGTGGTTTCTTTACGTAAACGGTTTTATGAATATCCGTTGACTCCGAGTTCTCAATTCGGTGGTTTTTAGCTTGATTTCACACTACTTTTCGAGCTTTACAATACTGGCATTTCGGATTTTGATTTCAAAACTCGTGGCTAGTAGGTCTCGTTTCACCTAGTTAGGCGCGAAATGTGGTTTCTTTACGTAGACGGTTTTATGAATATCCGTTGACTCCGAGTTCTGAATTCGGTGATTTTTAGCTTGATTTCACACTACTTTTCGAGCTCTACAATCCAGGGTTTTTGGATTTTGATTTCAGAACTCGTGTATAGTTGGTCTCGTTTCACCTATTTAGCCGCGAAGTGTGGTTTCTTTACGTAAACAGTTTTATGAATATCCGTTGACTCCGAGTTCTGAATTCGGTGATTTTTAGCTTGATTTCACACTACTTTTCGAGCTCTACAATCCATGGTTTTTGGATTTTGATTTCAGAACTCGTGGCTAGTTGGTCTCGTTTCACCTAGTTAGCCGCGAAGTGTGGTTTCTTTACGTAAACAGTTTTATGAATATCCTTTGACTCCGAGTTCTGAATTCGGTGATTTTTAGCTTGATTTCACACTACTTTTCGAGCTCTACGATCCTGGAGTTTCGGATTTTGATTTCAGAACTCGTGGCTAGTTGGTCTCGTTTCACCTAGTTAGCCGCGAAATGTGGTTTCTTTACGTAAACGGTTTTATGAATATCCGTTGACTCCGAGTTCTAAATTCGGTGATTTTTAGCTTGATTTCACACTACTTTTCGAGCTCTAAAATCCTGGGTTTTCGGATTTCGATTTCAGAACTAGGGGCTAGTAGGTCTCGTTTCACCTATTTAGCCGCGAAATGTGGTTTCTTTACGTAAACGGTTTTATGAATATCCGTTGACTCCGAGTTCTGAATTCGGTGATTTTTAGCTTGATTTCACACTACTTTTCGAGCTCTACGATCCTGGCATTTCGGATTTTGATTTCAGAACACGTGGCTAGTAGGTCTCGTTTCACCTAGTTAGCCGCGAAATGTGGTTTCTTTACGTAAACGGTTTTATGAATATCCGTTGACTCCGAGTTCTCAATTCGGTGGTTTTTAGCTTGATTTCACACTACTTTTCGAGCTCTACGATCCTGGAGTTTCGGATTTTGATTTCAGAACTCGTGGCTAGTTGGTCTCGTTTCACCTAGTTAGCCGCGAAGTGTGGTTTCTTTACGTAAACAGTTTTATGAATATCCGTTGACTCCGAGTTCTGAATTCGGTGATTTTTAGCTTGATTTCACACTACTTTTCGAGCTCTACGATCCTGGAGTTTCGGATTTTGATTTCAAAACTCGTGGCTAGTTGGTCTCGTTTCACCTAGTTAGCCGCGAAATGTGGTTTCTTTACGTAAACGGTTTTATGAATATCCGTTGACTCCGAGTTCTGAATTCGGTGATTTTTAGCTTGATTTCACTCTACTTTTCGAGCTCTACGATCCTGGCTTTTCGGATTTTGATTTCAGAACTCGTGGCTAGTTGGTTTCGTTTCACCTAGTTAGCCGCGAAATGTGGTTTCTTTACGTAAACGGTTTTATGAATATCCGTTGACTCCGAGTTCTGAATTCGGTGTTTTTTAGCTTGATTTCACTCCACTTTTCGAGCTCTACGATCCTAGAGTTTCGGATTTTGATTTCAGAACACGTGGCTAGTTGGTCTCGTTTCACCTAGTTAGCCGCGAAGTGTGGTTTCTTTACGTAAACAGTTTTATGAATATCCGTTGACTCCGAGTTCTGAATTCGGTGATTTTTAGCTTGATTTCACACTACTTTTCGAGCTCTACGATCCTGGAGTTTCGGATTTTGATTTCAGAACTCGTGGCTAGTTGGTCTCGTTTCACCTAGTTAGCCGCGAAATGTGGTTTCTTTACGTAAACGGTTTTATGAATATCGGTTGACTCCGAGTTCTGAATTCGGTGTTTTTTAGCTTGATTTCACTCTACTTTTCGAGCTCTACAATCCTGGAATTTCGGATTTTGATTTCAGAACTCGTGGCTAGTAGGTCTCGTTTCACCTAGTTAGCCGTGAAATGTGGTTTCTTTACGTAAACGGTTTTATGAATATCCGTTGACTCCGAGTTCTGAATTCGGTGATTTTTAGCTTGATTTCACACTACTTTTCGAGCTCTACGATCCTGGAGTTTCGGATTTTGATTTCAGAACTCGTGGCTAGTTGGTCTCGTTTCACCTAGTTAGCCACGAAATGTGGTTTCTTTACGTAAACGGTTTTATGAATATCCGTTGACTCCGAGTTCTGAATTCGGTGATTTTTAGCTTGATTTCACACTACTTTTCGAGCTCTACGATCCTGGAGTTTCGGATTTTGATTTCAGAACACGTGGCTAGTTGGTCTCGTTTCACCTAGTTAGCCGCGAAGTGTGGTTTCTTTACGTAAACAGTTTTATGAATATCCGTTGACTCCGAGTTCTGAATTCGGTGATTTTTAGCTTGATTTCACACTACTTTTCGAGCTCTACGATCCTGGAGTTTCGGATTTTGATTTCAGAACTCGTGGCTAGTTGGTCTCGTTTCACCTAGTTAGCCGCAAAATGTGGTTTCTTTACGTAAACGTTTTTATGAATATTCGTTGACTCCGAGTTCTGAATTCGGTGATTTTTAGCTTGATTTCACTCTACTTTTCGAGCTCTACGATCCTGGCTTTTCGGATTTTGATTTCATAACTCGTGGCTAGTAGGTCTCGTTTCACCTAGTTAGCCGCGAAATGTGGTTTCTTTAAGTAAACGGTTTTAAGAATATCCGTTGACTCCGAGTTCTGAATTCGGTGATTTTTAGCTTGATTTCACACTACTTTTCGAGCTCTACGATCCTGGAGTTTCAGATTTTGATTTCAGAACTCGTGGCTAGTTGGTCTCCTTTCACCTAGTTAGTCGCGAAATGTGGTTTCTTTACGTAAACGGTTTTATGAATATCCGTTGACTCCGAGTTCTGAATTCGGTGATTTTTAGCTTGATTTCACTCTACTTTTCGAGCTTTACAATCCTGGCATTTCGGATTTTGATTTCAGAACTTGTGGCTAGTAGGTCTTGTTTCACCTAGTTAGCCGCGAAATGTGGTTTCTTTACGTAAACGGTTTTATGAATATCCATTAACTCTGAGTTCTGAATTCGGTGATTTTTAGCTTGATTTCACACTACTTTTCGAGCTCTACGATCCTGGAGTTTCGGATTTTGATTTCTGAACCCGTGGCTAGTAGGTCTCGTTTCACCTAGTTATCCGCGAAATGTGGTTTCTTTACGTAAACGGTTTTAAGAATATCCGTTGACTCCGAGTTCTGAATTCGGTGATTTTTAGCTTGATTTCACACTACTTTTCGAGCTCTACGATCCTGGAGTTTCGGATTTTGATTTCAGAACTCGTGGCTAGTTGGTCTCGTTTCATCTAGTTAGCCACGAAATGTGGTTTCTTTACGTAAACGGTTTTATGAATATCCGTTGACTCCGAGTTCTGAATTCGGTGATTTTTAGCTTGATTTCACTCTACTTTTCGAGCTCTACGATCCTGGCTTTTCGGATTTTGATTTCATAACTCGTGGTTAGTAGGTCTCGTTTCACCTAGTTAGCCGCGAAATGTGGTTTCTTTACGTAAACGGTTTTAAGAATATCCGTTGACTCCGAGTTCTGAATTCGGTGATTTTTAGCTTGATTTCACACTACTTTTCGAGCTCTACGATCCTGGAGTTTCGGATTTTGATTTCAGAACTCGTGGCTAGTTGGTCTCGTTTCACCTAGTTAGCCGCGAAATGTGGTTTTTTACGTAAACGGTTTTATGAATATCCGTTGACTCCGAGTTCTGAATTCGGTGATTTTTAGCTTGATTTCACTCTACTTTTCGAGCTCTACGATCCTGCCTTTTCGGATTTTGATTTCATAACTCGTGGCTAGTAGGTCTCGTTTCACCTAGTTAGCCGCGAAATGTGGTTTCTTTACGTAAACGGTTTTAAGAATATCCGTTGACTCCGAGTTCTGAATTCGGTGATTTTTAGCTTGATTTCACACTACTTTTCGAGCTTTACAATCCTGGCATTTCGGATTTTGATTTCAAAACTCGTGGCTAGTAGGTCTCGTTTCACCTAGTTAGCCGCGAAATGTGGTTTCTTTACGTAAACGGTTTTATGAATATCCATTAACTCTGAGTTCTGAATTCGGTGATTTTTAGCTTGATTTCACACTACTTTTCGAGCTCTACGATCCTGGAGTTTCGGATTTTGATTTCAGAACTCGTGGCTAGTTGGTCTCGTTTCACCTAGTTAGCCGCGAAATGTGGTTTCTTTACGTAAACAGTTTTATGAATATCCGTTGACTCCGAGTTCTGAATTCGTTGATTTTTAGCTTGATTTCACACTACTTTTCGAGCTCTAAAATCCTGGAATTTCGGATTTTGATTTTAGAACTCGTGGCTAGTAGGTCTCGTTTCACCTAGTTAGCCGCGAAATGTGGTTTCTTTACGTAAACGGTTTTATGAATATCCGTTGACTCCGAGTTCTGAATTCGGTGATTTTTAGCTTGATTTCTCACTACTCGAGCTCTACAATCCAGGGTTTTTGGATTTTGATTTCAGAACTCGTGGCTAGTTGGTCTTGTTTCACCTAGTTAGCCGCGAAGTGTGGTTTCTTTATGTAAACAGTTTTATGAATATCCTTTGACTCCGAGTTCTGAATTCGTTGATTTTTAGCTTGATTTCACACTACTTTTCGAGCTCTACGATCCTGGAGTTTCGGATTTTGATTTCAGAACTCGTGGCTAGTTGGTCTCGTTTCACCTAGTTAGCCGCGAAATGTGGTTTCTTTACGTAAACGGTTTTATGAATATCCGTTGACTCCGATTTCTGAATTCGGTGATTTTTAGCTTGATTTCACTCTACTTTTCGAGCTCTACGATCCTGGCTTTTCGGATTTTGATTTCAGAACTCGTGGCTAGTTGGTCTCGTTTCACCTAGTTAGCCGCGAAATGTGGTTTCTTTACGTAAACGGTTTTAAGAATATCCGTTGACTCCGAGTTCTGAATTCGGTGATTTTTAGCTTGATTTCACACTACTTTTTGAGCTCTACGATCCTGGAGTTTCAGATTTTGATTTCAGAACTCGTGGCTAGTTGGTCTCATTTCACCTAGTTAGTCGCGAAATGTGGTTTCTTTACGTAAACGGTTTTATGAATATCCGTTGACTCCGAGTTCTGAATTCGGTGATTTTTAGCTTGATTTCACACTACTTTTCGAGCTTTACAATCCTGGCATTTCGGATTTTGATTTCAGAAGTCGTGGCTAGTAGGTCTCGTTTCACCTAGTTAGCCGCGAAATGTGGTTTCTTTACGTAAACGGTTTTAAGAATATCCGTTGACTCCGAGTTCTGAATTCGGTGATTTTTAGCTTGATTTCACACTACTTTTTGAGCTCTACGATCCTGGAGTTTCAGATTTTGATTTCAGAACTCGTGGCTAGTTGGTCTCATTTCACCTAGTTAGTCGCGAAATGTGGTTTCTTTACGTAAACGGTTTTATGAATATCCGTTGACTCCGAGTTCTGAATTCGGTGATTTTTAGCTTGATTTCACACTACTTTTCGAGCTTTACAATCCTGGCATTTCGGATTTTGATTTCAGAAGTCGTGGCTAGTAGGTCTCGTTTCACCTAGTTAGCCGCGAAATGTGGTTTCTTTACGTAAACGGTTTTATGAATATCCATTAACTCTGAGTTCTGAATTCGGTGATTTTTAGCTTGATTTCACACTACTTTTCGAGCTCTACGATCCTGGAGTTTCGGATTTTGATTTCAGAACACGTGGCTAGTAGGTCTCGTTTCACCTAGTTAGCCGCGAAATGTGGTTTCTTTACGTAAACGGTTTTAAGAATATCCGTTGACTCCGAGTTCTGAATTCGGTGATTTTTAGCTTGATTTCACACTACTTTTCGAGCTCTACGATCCTGGAGTTTCGGATTTTGATTTCAGAACTCGTGGCTAGTTGGTCTCGTTTCACCTAGTTAGCTGCGAAATGTGGTTTCTTTACGTAAACGGTTTTATGAATATCCGTTGACTCCGAGTTCTGAATTCGGTGATTTTTAGCTTGATTTCACTCTACTTTTCGAGCTCTACGATCCTGGCTTTTCGGATTTTGATTTCATAACTCGTGGCTAGTAGGTCTCGTTTCACCTAGTTAGCCGCGAAATGTGGTTTCTTTACGTAAACGGTTTTAAGAATATCCGTTGACTCCGAGTTCTGAATTCGGTGATTTTTAGCTTGATTTCACACTACTTTTCGAGCTCTACGATCCTGGAGTTTCGGATTTTGATTTCAGAACTCGTGGCTAGTTGGTCTCGTTTCACCTAGTTAGCCGCGAAATGTGGTTTCTTTACGTAAACGGTTTTATGAATATCCGTTGACTCCGAGTTCTGAATTCGGTGATTTTTAGCTTGATTTCACTCTACTTTTCGAGCTCTACGATCCTGGCTTTTCGGATTTTGATTTCATAACTCGTGGCTAGTAGGTCTCGTTTCACCTAGTTATCCGCGAAATGTGGTTTCTTTAAGTAAACGGTTTTAAGAATATCCGTTGACTCCGAGTTCTGAATTCGGTGATTTTTAGCTTGATTTCACACTACTTTTCGAGCTCTACGATCCTGGAGTTTTGGATTTTGATTTCAGAACTCGTGGCTAGTTGGTCTCGTTTCACCTAGTTAGCCGCGAAATGTGGTTTCTTTACGTAAACGGTTTTATGAATATCCGTTGACTCCGAGTTCTGAATTCGGTGATTTTTAGCTTGATTTCACTCTACTTTTCGAGCTCTACGATCCTGGCTTTTCGGATTTTGATTTCATAACTCGTGGCTAGTAGGTCTCGTTTCACCTAGTTAGCCGCGAAATGTGGTTTCTTTACGTAAACGGTTTTAAGAATATCCGTTGACTCCGAGTTCTGAATTCGGTGATTTTTAGCTTGATTTCACACCACTTTTTGAGCTCTACGATCCTGGAGTTTCAGATTTTGATTTCAGAACTCGTGGCTAGTTGGTCTCATTTCACCTAGTTAGTCGCGAAATGTGGTTTCTTTACGTAAACGGTTTTATGAATATCCGTTGACTCCGAGTTCTGAATTCGGTGATTTTTAGCTTGATTTCACACTACTTTTCGAGCTTTACAATCCTGGCATTTCGGATTTTGATTTCAGAACTCGTGGCTAGTAGGTCTCGTTTCACCTAGTTAGCCGCGAAATGTGGTTTCTTTACGTAAACGGTTTTATGAATATCCATTCACTCTGAGTTCTGAATTCGGTGATTTTTAGCTTGATTTCACACTACTTTTCGAGCTCTACGATCCTGGAGTTTCGGATTTTGATTTCAGAACTCGTGGCTAGTTGGTCTCGTTTCATCTAGTTAGCCACGAAATGTGGTTTCTTTACGTAAACGGTTTTATGAATATCCGTTGACTCCGAGTTCTGAATTCGGTGATTTTTATCTTGATTTCACTCTACTTTTCGAGCTCTACGATCCTGGCTTTTCGGATTTTGATTTCATAACTCGTGGCTAGTAGGTCTCGTTTCACCTAGTTAGCCGCGAAATGTGGTTTCTTTACGTAAACGGTTTTAAGAATATCCGTTGACTCCGAGTTCTGAATTCGGTGATTTTTAGCTTGATTTCACACCACTTTTCGAGCTCTACGATCCTGGAGTTTCAGATTTTGATTTCAGAACTCGTGACTAGTTGGTCTCATTTCACCTAGTTAGTCGCGAAATGTGGTTTCTTTACGTAAACGGTTTTATGAATATCCGTTGACTCCGAGTTCTGAATTCGGTGATTTTTAGCTTGATTTCACACTACTTTTCGAGCTTTACAATCCTGGCATTTCGGATTTTGATTTCAGAAGTCGTGGCTAGTAGGTCTCGTTTCACCTAGTTAGCCGCGAAATGTGGTTTCTTTACGTAAACGGTTTTATGAATATCCATTAACTCTGAGTTCTGAATTCGGTGATTTTTAGCTTGATTTCACACTACTTTTCGAGCTCTACGATCCTGGAGTTTCGGATTTTGATTTCAGAACTCGTGGCTAGTAGGTCTCGTTTCACCTAGTTAGCCGCGAAATGTGGTTTCTTTACGTAAACGGTTTTAAGAATATCCGTTGACTCCGAGTTCTGAATTCGGTGATTTTTAGCTTGATTTCACACTACTTTTCGAGCTCTACGATCCTGGAGTTTCGGATTTTGATTTCAGAACTCGTGGCTAGTTGGTCTCGTTTCACCTAGTTAGCCGCGAAATGTGGTTTCTTTACGTAAACGGTTTTATGAATATCCGTTGACTCCAAGTTCTGAATTCGGTGATTTTTAGCTTGATTTCACTCTACTTTTCGAGCTCTACGATCCTGGCTTTTCGGATTTTGATTTCATAACTCGTGGCTAGTAGGTCTCGTTTCACCTAGTTAGCCGCGAAATGTGGTTTCTTTAAGTAAACGGTTTTAAGAATATCCGTTGACTCCGAGTTCTGAATTCGGTGATTTTTAGCTTGATTTCACACTACTTTTCGAGCTCTACGATCCTGGAGTTTCGGATTTTGATTTCAGAACTCGTGGCTAGTTGGTCTCGTTTCACCTAGTTAGCCGCGAAATGTGGTTTCTTTACGTAAACGGTTTTATGAATATCCGTTGACTCCGAGTTCTGAATTCGGTGATTTTTAGCTTGATTTCACTCTACTTTTCGAGCTCTACGATCCTGGCTTTTCGGATTTTGATTTCATAACTCGTGGCTAGTAGGTCTCGTTTCACCTAGTTAGACGCGAAATGTGGTTTCTTTACGTAAACGGTTTTAAGAATATCCGTTGACTCCGAGTTCTGAATTCGGTGATTTTTAGCTTGATTTCACACCACTTTTCGAGCTCTACGATCCTGGAGTTTCAGATTTTGATTTCAGAACTCGTGGCTAGTTGGTCTCATTTCACCTAGTTAGTCGCGAAATGTGGTTTCTTTACGTAAACGGTTTTATGAATATCCGTTGACTCCGAGTTCTGAATTCGGTGATTTTTAGCTTGATTTCACACTACTTTTCGAGCTTTACAATCCTGGCATTTCGGATTTTGATTTCAGAACTCGTGGCTAATAGGTCTCGTTTCACCTAGTTAGCCGCGAAATGTGGTTTCTTTACGTAAACGGTTTTATGAATATCCATTCACTCTGAGTTCTGAATTCGGTGATTTTTAGCTTGATTTCACACTACTTTTCGAGCTCTACGATCCTGGAGTTTCGGATTTTGATTTCAGAACTCGTGGCTAGTAGGTCTCGTTTCACCTAGTTAGCCGCGAAATGTGGTTTCTTTACGTAAACGGTTTTAAGAATATCCGTTGACTCCGAGTTCTGAATTCGGTGATTTTTAGCTTGATTTCACACTACTTTTCGAGCTCTACGATCCTGGAGTTTCGGATTTTGATTTCAGAACTCGTGGCTAGTTGGTCTCGTTTCACCTAGTTAGCCGCGAAATGTGGTTTCTTTACGTAAACGGTTTTATGAATATCCGTTGACTCCGAGTTCTGAATTCGGTGATTTTTAGCTTGATTTCACTCTACTTTTCGAGCTCTACGATCCTGGCTTTTCGGATTTTGATTTCATAACTCGTGGCTAGTAGGTCTCGTTTCACCTAGTTAGCCGCGAAATGTGGTTTCTTTACGTAAACGGTTTTAAGAATATCCGTTGACTCCGAGTTCTGAATTCGGTGATTTTTAGCTTGATTTCACACTACTTTTCGAGCTCTACGATCCTGGAGTTTCGGATTTTGATTTCAGAACTCGTGGCTAGTTGGTCTCGTTTCACCTAGTTAGCCGCGAAATGTGGTTTCTTTACGTAAACGGTTTTATGAATATCCGTTGACTACGAGTTCTGAATTCGGTGATTTTTGGCTTGATTTCACTCTACTTTTCGAGCTCTACGATCCTAGCTTTTCGGATTTTGATTTCATAACTCGTGGCTAGTAGGTCTCGTTTCACCTAGTCAGCCGCGAAATGTGGTTTCTTTACGTAAACGGTTTTATGAATATCCATTAACTCTGAGTTCTGAATTCGGTGATTTTTAGCTTGATTTCACACTACTTTTCGAGCTCTACGATCCTGGAGTTTCGGATTTTGATTTCAGAACTCGTGGCTAGTAGGTCTCGTTTCACCTAGTTAGCCGCGAAATGTGGTTTCTTTACGTAAACGGTTTTAAGAATATCCGTTGACTCCGAGTTCTGAATTCGGTGATTTTTAGCTTGATTTCACACTACTTTTCGAGCTCTACGATCCTGGAGTTTCGGATTTTGATTTCAGAACTCGTGGCTAGTTGGTCTCGTTTCACCTAGTTAGCCGCGAAATGTGGTTTCTTTACGTAAACGGTTTTAAGAATATCCGTTGACTCCGAGTTCTGAATTCGGTGATTTTTAGCTTGATTTCACTCTACTTTTCGAGCTCTACGATCCTAGCTTTTCGGATTTTGATTTCATAACTCGTGGCTAGTAGGTCTCGTTTCACCTAGTCAGCCGCGAAATGTGGTTTCTTTACGTAAACGGTTTTAAGAATATCCGTTGACTCCGAGTTCTGAATTCGGTGATTTTTAGCTTGATTTCACACTACTCTTCGAGCTCTACGATCCTGGAGTTTCGGATTTTGATTTCAGAACTCGTGGCTAGTTGGTCTCGTTTCACCTAGTTAGCCGCGAAATGTGGTTTTTTACGTAAACGGTTTTATGAATATCCGTTGACTCCGAGTTCTGAATTCGGTGATTTTTAGCTTGATTTCACTCTACTTTTCGAGCTCTACGATCCTAGCTTTTCGGATTTTGATTTCATAACTCGTGGCTAGTAGGTCTCGTTTCACCTAGTCAGCCGCGAAATGTGGTTTCTTTACGTAAACGGTTTTAAGAATATCCGTTGACTCCGAGTTCTGAATTCGGTGATTTTTAGCTTGATTTCACACTACTCTTCGAGCTCTACGATCCTGGAGTTTCGGATTTTGATTTCAGAACTCGTGGCTAGTTGGTCTCGTTTCACCTAGTTAGCCGCGAAATGTGGTTTTTTACGTAAACGGTTTTATGAATATCCGTTGACTCCGAGTTCTGAATTCGGTGATTTTTAGCTTGATTTCACTCTACTTTTCGAGCTCTACGATCCTGGCTTTTCGGATTTTGATTTCATAACTCATGGCTAGTAGGTCTCGTTTCACCTAGTTAGCCGCGAAATGTGGTTTCTTTACGTAAACGGTTTTAAGAATATCCGTTGACTCCGAGTTCTGAATTCGGTGATTTTTAGCTTGATTTCACACTACTTTTTGAGCTCTACGATCCTGGAGTTTCAGATTTTGATTTCAGAACTCGTGGCTAGTTGGTCTCATTTCACCTAGTTAGTCGCGAAATGTGGTTTCTTTACGTAAACGGTTTTATGAATATCCGTTGACTCCGAGTTCTGAATTCGGTGATTTTTAGCTTGATTTCACACTACTTTTCGAGCTTTACAATCCTGGCATTTCGGATTTTGATTTCAGAACTCGTGGCTAGTAGGTCTCGTTTCACCTAGTTAGCCGCGAAATGTGGTTTCTTTACGTAAACGGTTTTATGAATATCCATTAACTCTGAGTTCTGAATTCGGTGATTTTTAGCTTGATTTCACACTACTTTTCGAGCTCTACGATCCTGGAGTTTCGGATTTTGATTTCAGAACTCGTGGCTAGTAGGTCTCGTTTCACCTAGTTAGCCGCGAAATGTGGTTTCTTTACGTAAACGGTTTTATGAATATCCGTTGACTCCGAGTTCTGAATTCGGTGATTTTTAGCTTGATTTCACTCTACTTTTCGAGCTCTACGATCCTGGCTTTTCGGATTTTGATTTCATAACTCGTGGCTAGTAGGTCTCGTTTCACCTAGTTAGCCGCGAAATGTGGTTTCTTTACGTAAACGGTTTTAAGAATATCCGTTGACTCCGAGTTCTGAATTCGGTGATTTTTAGCTTGATTTCACACTACTTTTCGAGCTCTACGATCCTGGAGTTTCGGATTTTGATTTCAGAACTCGTGGCTAGTTGGTCTCGTTTCACCTAGTTAGCCGCGAAATGTGGTTTCTTTACGTAAACGGTTTTATGAATATCCGTTGACTCCGAGTTCTGAATTCGGTGATTTTTAGCTTGATTTCACTCTACTTTTCGAGCTCTACGATCCTAGCTTTTCGGATTTTGATTTCATAACTCGTGGCTAGTAGGTCTCGTTTCACCTAGTTAGCCGCGAAATGTGGTTTCTTTACGTAAACGGTTTTAAGAATATCCGTTGACACCGAGTTCTGAATTCGGTGATTTTTAGCTTGATTTCACACTACTTTTCGAGCTCTACCATCCTGGCGTTTCGGATTTTAATTTCAGAACTCGCGGCTAGTAGGTATTGTTTCACCTAGTTAGCCGCGAAATGTGGTTTCTTTACGTAAACGGTTTTATAAATATCCATTGACTCCGAGTTCTGAATTCGGTGATTTTTAGCTTGATTTCGCACTACTTTTCGAGCTCAACAATCCTGGCGTTTTGGATTTTGATTTCAGAACTCGTGGCTAGTATGTCTTCTTCCACCTAGTTAGCCGCGAAATGTGGTTTCTTTACGTAAACGGTTTTATGAATATTCGTTGACTCCGAGTTCTGAATTCGGTGATTTTTAGCTTGATTTCACACTACTTTTCGAGCTCTACCATCCTGGATTTCGGATTTTGATTTCAGAACTCGTAGCTAGTTGGTCTCGTTTCACCTATTTAGCCGCGAAATGTGGTTACTTTACGTAAACGGTTTTATGAATATCCGTTGACTCCGAGTTCTGAATTCGGTGATTTTTAGCTTGATTTCGCTCTACTTTTCGAGCTCAACAATCCTGGCGTTTCGGATTTTGATTTCAGAACTCGTGGCTAGTAGGTCTTTTTTCACCTAGTTAGCCGCGAAATGTGGTTTCTTTACGTAAACGGTTTTATGAATATCCGTTGACTCCGAGTTCTGAATTCGATGATTTTTAGCTTGATTTCACACTACTTTTCGAGCTCTACGATCCTGGAGTTTCGGATTTTGATTTCAGAACTCGTGGCTAGTTGGTCTCGTTTCACCTAGTTAGCCGCGAAATGTGGTTTCTTTACGTAAACGGTTTTATGAATATCCGTTGACTCCGAGTTCTGAATTCGGTGATTTTTAGCTTGATTTCACTCTACTTTTCGAGCTCTACGATCCTGGCTTTTCGGATTTTGATTTCATAACTCGTGGCTAGTAGGTCTCGTTTCACCTAGTTAGCCGCGAAATGTGGTTTCTTTACGTAAACGGTTTTAAGAATATCCGTTGACTCCGAGTTCTGAATTCGGTGATTTTTAGCTTGATTTCACACTACTTTTCGAGCTCTACGATCCTGGAGTTTCGGATTTTGATTTCAGAACTCGTGGCTAGTTGGTCTCGTTTCACCTAGTTAGCCGCGAAATGTGGTTTCTTTACGTAAACGGTTTTATGAATATCCGTTGACTCCGAGTTCTGAATTCGGTGATTTTTAGCTTGATTTCACTCTACTTTTCGAGCTCTACGATCCTAGCTTTTCGGATTTTGATTTCATAACTCGTGGCTAGTAGGTCTCGTTTCACCTAGTCAGCCGCGAAATGTGGTTTCTTTACGTAAACGGTTTTAAGAATATCCGTTGACTCCGAGTTCTGAATTCGGTGATTTTTAGCTTGATTTCACACTACTCTTCGAGCTCTACGATCCTGGAGTTTCGGATTTTGATTTCAGAACTCGTGGCTAGTTGGTCTCGTTTCACCTAGTTAGCCGCGAAATGTGGTTTTTTACGTAAACGGTTTTATGAATATCCGTTGACTCCGAGTTCTGAATTCGGTGATTTTTAGCTTGATTTCACTCTACTTTTCGAGCTCTACGATCCTGGCTTTTCGGATTTTGATTTCATAACTCATGGCTAGTAGGTCTCGTTTCACCTAGTTAGCCGCGAAATGTGGTTTCTTTACGTAAACGGTTTTAAGAATATCCGTTGACTCCGAGTTCTGAATTCGGTGATTTTTAGCTTGATTTCACACTACTTTTTGAGCTCTACGATCCTGGAGTTTCAGATTTTGATTTCAGAACTCGTGGCTAGTTGGTCTCATTTCACCTAGTTAGTCGCGAAATGTGGTTTCTTTACGTAAACGGTTTTATGAATATCCGTTGACTCCGAGTTCTGAATTCGGTGATTTTTAGCTTGATTTCACACTACTTTTCGAGCTTTACAATCCTGGCATTTCGGATTTTGATTTCAGAACTCGTGGCTAGTAGGTCTCGTTTCACCTAGTTAGCCGCGAAATGTGGTTTCTTTACGTAAACGGTTTTATGAATATCCATTAACTCTGAGTTCTGAATTCGGTGATTTTTAGCTTGATTTCACACTACTTTTCGAGCTCTACGATCCTGGAGTTTCGGATTTTGATTTCAGAACTCGTGGCTAGTAGGTCTCGTTTCACCTAGTTAGCCGCGAAATGTGGTTTCTTTACGTAAACGGTTTTATGAATATCCGTTGACTCCGAGTTCTGAATTCGGTGATTTTTAGCTTGATTTCACTCTACTTTTCGAGCTCTACGATCCTGGCTTTTCGGATTTTGATTTCATAACTCGTGGCTAGTAGGTCTCGTTTCACCTAGTTAGCCGCGAAATGTGGTTTCTTTACGTAAACGGTTTTAAGAATATCCGTTGACTCCGAGTTCTGAATTCGGTGATTTTTAGCTTGATTTCACACTACTTTTCGAGCTCTACGATCCTGGAGTTTCGGATTTTGATTTCAGAACTCGTGGCTAGTTGGTCTCGTTTCACCTAGTTAGCCGCGAAATGTGGTTTCTTTACGTAAACGGTTTTATGAATATCCGTTGACTCCGAGTTCTGAATTCGGTGATTTTTAGCTTGATTTCACTCTACTTTTCGAGCTCTACGATCCTAGCTTTTCGGATTTTGATTTCATAACTCGTGGCTAGTAGGTCTCGTTTCACCTAGTTAGCCGCGAAATGTGGTTTCTTTACGTAAACGGTTTTAAGAATATCCGTTGACTCCGAGTTCTGAATTCGGTGATTTTTAGCTTGATTTCACACTACTTTTCGAGCTCTACCATCCTGGCGTTTCGGATTTTAATTTCAGAACTCGCGGCTAGTAGGTATTGTTTCACCTAGTTAGCCGCGAAATGTGGTTTCTTTACGTAAACGGTTTTATAAATATCCATTGACTCCGAGTTCTGAATTCGGTGATTTTTAGCTTGATTTCGCACTACTTTTCGAGCTCAACAATCCTGGCGTTTTGGATTTTGATTTCAGAACTCGTGGCTAGTATGTCTTCTTCCACCTAGTTAGCCGCGAAATGTGGTTTCTTTACGTAAACGGTTTTATGAATATTCGTTGACTCCGAGTTCTGAATTCGGTGATTTTTAGCTTGATTTCACACTACTTTTCGAGCTCTACCATCCTGGATTTCGGATTTTGATTTCAGAACTCGTAGCTAGTTGGTCTCGTTTCACCTATTTAGCCGCGAAATGTGGTTACTTTACGTAAACGGTTTTATGAATATCCGTTGACTCCGAGTTCTGAATTCGGTGATTTTTAGCTTGATTTCGCTCTACTTTTCGAGCTCAACAATCCTGGTGTTTCGGATTTTGATTTCAGAACTCGTGGCTAGTAGGTCTTTTTTCACCTAGTTAGCCGCGAAATGTGGTTTCTTTACGTAAACGGTTTTATGAATATCCGTTGACTCCGAGTTCTGAATTCGGTGATTTTTAGCTTGATTTCACACTACTTTTCGAGCTCTACAATCCTGGCGTTTCGGATTTTGATTTCAGAACTCGTGGCTAGGAGGTCTCATTTCACCTAGTTAGCCGCGAAATGTGGTTTCTTTACGTAAACGATTTTATGAATATCTTTTGACTACGAGTTCTGAATTCGGTGATTTTTAGCTTGATTTCACACTACTTTTCGAGCTCTACCATCCTGGTATTTCGGATTTTGATTTCAGAACTCGTGGCTAGTAGGTCTCGATTCACCTATTTAGCCGCGAAATGTGGTTTCTTTACGTAAACGGTTTTATAAATATCCGTTGACTCCGAGTTCTGAATTCGGTGATTTTTAGCTTTATTTCGCACTACTTTTCGAGGTCAACAATCCTGGCCTTTCGGATTTTGATTTCAGAACTCGTGGCTAGTAGGTCTTGTTTCACCTAGTTAGCCGCGAAATGTGGTTTCTTTACGTAAACGGTTTTATGAATATTCGTTGACTCCGAGTTCTGAATTCGGTGATTTTTAGCTTGATTTCACACTACTTTTCGAGCTCTACCATCCTGGATTTTGATTTCAGAACTCGTAGCTAGTTGGTCTCGTTTCACCTATTTAGCCGCGAAATGTGGTTACTTTACGTAAACGGTTTTATGAATATCCGTTGACTCCGAGTTCTGAATTCGGTGATTTTTAGCTTGATTTCGCACTACTTTTCGAGCTCAACAATCCTGGCGTTTCGGATTTTGATTTCAGAACTCGTGGCTAGTAGGTCTCGTTTCACCTAGTTAGCCGCGAAATGTGGTTTCTTTACGTAAACGGTTTTAAGAATATCCGTTGACTCCGAGTTCTGAATTCGGTGATTTTTAGCTTGATTTCACACTACTTTTCGAGCTCTACAATCCTGGCATTTCGGATTTTGATTTCAGAACTCGTGGCTAGTAGGTCTCGTTTCACCTAGTTAGCCGCGAAATGTGGTTTCTTTACGTAAACGGTTTTATGAATATCCGTTGACTCCGAGTTTTGAATTCGGTGATTTTTAGCTTGATTTCACACTACTTTTCGAGCTCTACGATCCTGGCGTTTCGGATTTTGATTTCAGAACTCGTGGCTAGTAGGTATCGTTTCACCTAGTTAGCCGTGAAATGTAGTTTCTTTACGTAAACGGTTTTATGAATATCCGTTGACTCCGAGTTCTGAATTCGGTGATTTTTAGCTTGATTTCACACTACTTTTCGAGCTCTACAATCCTGGAATTTCGGATTTTGATTTCAGAACTCGTGGCTAGTAGGTCTCGTTTCACCTAGTTAGCCGCGAAATGTAGTTTCTTTACGTAAACGATTTTATGAATATCCGTTGACTCCGAGTTCTGAATTCGGTGATTTTTAGCTTGATTTCGCACTACTTTTCGAGCTCTACCATCCTGGATTTCGGATTCTGATTTCAGAACTCGTAGCTAGTTGGTCTCGTTTCACCTATTTAGCCGCGAAATGTGGTTTCTTTACGTAAACGGTTTTATGAATATCCGTTGACTACGAGTTCTGAATTCGGTGATTTTTAGCTTGATTTCGCACTACTTTTCGAGCTCAACAATCCTGGCGTTTCGGATTTTGATTTCAGAACTCGTGGATAGTAGGTCTTGTTTCACCTAGTTAGCCGCGAAATGTGGTTTCTTTACGTAAACGGTTTTATGAATATCCGTTGACTCCGAGTTCTGAATTCGGTGATTTTTAGCTTGATTTCCCACTACTTTTCGAGCTCTACAATCCTGGCTTTTCGGATTTTGATTTCAGAACTCGTGGCTAGGAGGTCTGATTTCACCTAGTTAGCCGCGAAATGTGGTTTCTTTACGTGAACGATTTTATGAATATCCTTTGACTACGAGTTCTGAATTCGGTGATTTTTAGCTTGATTTCACACTACTTTTCGAGCTCTACCATCCTGGTATTTCGGATTTTGATTTCAGAACTCGTGGCTAGTAGGTCTTGATTCACCTATTTAGCCGCGAAATGTGGTTTCTTTACGTAAACGGTTTAATAAATATCCATTGACTCCGAGTTCTGAATTCGGTGATTTTTAGCTTGATTTCGCACTACTTTTCGAGCTCAACAATCCTGGCGTTTCGGATTTTGATTTCAGAACTCGTGGCTAGTAGGTCTTGTTTCACCTAGTTAGCCGCGAAATGTGGTTTCTTTACGTAAACGGTTTTATGAATATTCGTTGACTCCGAGTTCTGAATTCGGTGATTTTTAGCTTGATTTCACACTACTTTTCGAGCTCTACCATCCTCGATTTCGGATTTTGATTTCAGAACTCGTAGCTAGTTGGTCTCGTTTCACCTATTTAGCCGCGAAATGTGGTTACTTTACGTAAACGGTCTTATGAATATCCGTTGACTCCGAGTTCTGAATTCGGTGATTTTTAGCTTGATTTCGCACTACTTTTCGAGCTCAACAATCCTGGAGTTTCGGATTTTGATTTCAGAACTCGTGGCTAGTAGGTCTTTTTTCACCTAGTTAGCCGCGAAATGTGGTTTCTTTACGTAAACGGTTTTATGAATATCCGTTGACTCCGAGTTCTGAATTCGGAGATTTTTAGCTTGATTTCACACTACTTTTCGAGCTCTACAATCCTGGCGTTTCGGATTTTGATTTCAGAACTCGTGGCTAGGAGGTCTCATTTCACCTAGTTAGCCGCGAAATGTGGTTTCTTTACGTAAACGATTTTATGAATATCTTTTGACTACGAGTTCTGAATTCGGTGATTTTTAGCTTGATTTCACACTACTTTTCGAGCTCTACCATCCTGGTATTTCGGATTTTGATTTCAGAACTCGTGGCTAGTAGGTCTCGATTCACCTATTTAGCCGCGAAATGTGGTTTCTTTACGTAAACGGTTTTATAAATATCCGTTGACTCCGAGTTCTGAATTCGGTGATTTTTAGCTTGATTTTGCACTACTTTTCGAGCTCAACAATCCTGGCATTTCGGATTTTGATTTCAGAACTCGTGGCTAGTAGGTCTCGTTTCACCTAGTTAGCCGCGAAATGTGGTTTCTTTACGTAAACGGTTTTATGAATATTCGTTGACTCCGAGTTCTGAATTCGGTGATTTTTAGCTTGATTTCACACTACTTTTCGAGCTCTACCATCCTGGATTTTGATTTCAGAACTCGTAGCTAGTTGGTCTCGTTTCAATTATTTAGCCGCGAAATGTGGTTACTATACGTAAACGGTTTTATGAATATCCGTTGACTCCGAGTTCTGAATTCGGTGATTTTTAGCTTGATTTCGCACTACTTTTCGAGCTCAACAATCCTGGCGTTTCGGATTTTGATTTCAGAACTCGTGGCTAGTAGGTCTCGTTTCACCTAGTTAGCCGCGAAATGTGGTTTCTTTACGTAAACGGTTTTATGAATATCCGTTGACTCCGAGTTCTGAATTCGGTGATTTTTAGCTTGATTTCACACTACTTTTCGAGCTCTACAGTCCTGGCATTTCGGAATTTGATTTTAGAACTCGTGGCTAGTAGGTCTCGTTTCACCTAGTTAGCCGCGAAATGTGGTTTCTTTATGTAAACGGTTTTATGAATATCCATTGACTCCGAGTTCTGAATTCGGTGATTTTTAGCTTGATTTCACACTACTTTTCGAGCTCTACGATCCTGGCGTTTCGGATTTTCATTTCAGAACTCGTGGCTAGTTGGTCTCGTTTCACCTAGTTAGCCTCGAAATGTGGTTTCTTTACGTAAACAGTTTTATGAATATCCGTTGACTCCGAGTTTTGAATTCGGTGATTTTTAGCTTGATTTCACACTACTTTTCGAGCTCTACAATCCTGGCATTTCAGATTTTGATTTCAGAAGTCGTCGCTAGTAGGTCTCGTTTCACCTAGTTAGCCGCGAAATGTGGTTTCTTTACTTAAACGGTTTTATGAATATCCGTTGACTCCGAGTTCTGAATTCGGTGATTTTTAGCTTGATTTCACACTACTTTTCGAGCTCTACAATCCTGGGTTTTCGGATTTCGATTTCAGAACTCGTGGCTATCAGGTCTCATTTCACCTAGTTAGCCGCGAAGTGTGGTTTCTTTACGTAAACAGTTTTATGAATATCCGTTGACTCCGAGTTCTGAATTCGGTGATTTTTAGCTTGATTTCACACTACTTTTCGAGCTCTACCATCCTAGAGTTTCGGATTTTGATTTCAGAACTCGTGGCTAGTTGGTCTCGTTTCACCTATTTAGCCACGAAAAGTGGTTTCTTTACGTAAACGGTTTTATGAATATCCGTTGACTCCGAGTTCTGAATTCGGTGATTTTTAGCTTGATTTCATACTACTTTTCGAGCTCAACAATCCTGGCGTTTCGGATTTCGATTTCAGAACTCGTGGCTAGTAGGTCTCGTTTCACCTAGTTAGCCGCGAAATGTGGTTTCTTTACGTAAACGGTTTTATGAATATCCGTTGACTCCGAGTTCTGAATTCGGTGATTTTTAGCTTGATTTCACACTACTTTTCGAGCTCTACAGTCCTGGCATTTCGGATTTTGATTTTAGATTTCACACTACTTTTCGAGCTCTACGATCCTGGCGTTTCGGATTTTGATTTCAGAACTCGTGGCTAGTTGGTCTCGTTTCACCTAGTTAGCCTCGAAATGTGGTTTCTTTACGTAAACAGTTTTATGAATATCCGTTGACTCCGAGTTTTGAATTCGGTGATTTTTAGCTTGATTTCACACTACTTTTCGAGCTCAACAATCCTGGCGTTTCGGATTTCGATTTCAGAAGTCGTGGCTAGTAGGTCTCGTTTCACCTAGTTAGCCGCGAAATGTGGTTTCTTTACTTAAACGGTTTTATGAATATCCGTTGACTCCGAGTTCTGAATTCGGTGATTTTTAGCTTGATTTAACACTACTTTTCGAGCTCTACAATCCTGGGTTTTCGGATTTCGATTTCAGAACTCGTGGCTATCAGGTCTCATTTCACCTAGTTAGCCGCGAAGTGTGGTTTCTTTACGTAAACAGTTTTATGAATATCCGTTGACTCCGAGTTCTGAATTCGGTGATTTTTAGCTTGATTTCACACTACTTTTCGAGCTCTACCATCCTAGAGTTTCGGATTTTGATTTCAGAACTCGTGGCTAGTTGGTCTCGTTTCACCTATTTAGCCGCGAAAAGTGGTTTCTTTACGTAAACGGTTTTATGAATATCCGTTGACTCCGAGTTCTGAATTCGGTGATTTTTAGCTTGATTTCATACTACTTTTCGAGCTCAACAATCCTGGCTTTTCGGATTTCGATTTCAGAACTCGTGGCTAGTAGGTCTCGTTTCACCTAGTTAGCCGCGAAATGTGGTTTCTTTACGTAAACGGTTTTATGAATATCCGTTGACTCCGAGTTTTGAATTCGGTGATTTTTAGCTTGATTTCACACTACTTTTCGAGCTCTACAATCCTGGGTTTTCGGATTTCGATTTCAGAAATCGTGGCTAGCAGGTCTCGTTTCACCTAGTTAGCCGCGAAATGTGGTTTCTTTACGTAAACGGTTTTATGAATATCTGTTGACTCCGAGTTCTGAATTCGGTGATTTTTAGCTTGATTTCACACTACTTTTCGAGCTCTACAATCCTGGCATTTCGGATTTTGATTTCAGAACTCGTGGCTAGTAGGTCTCGTTTCACCTAGTTAGCCGCGAAATGTAGTTTCTTTACGTAAACGGTTTTATTAATATCTGTTGACTCCGAGTTCTGAATTCGGTGATTTTTCGCTTGATTTCACACTAATTTTCGAGCTCTACAATCCTGGCATTTCGGATTTTGATTTCAGAACTCGTGGCTTGTAGGTCTCGTTTCACCTAGTTAGCCGCGAAATGTGGTTTCTTTACGTAAACGGTTTTCTGAATATCCTTTGACTCCGAGTTCTGAATTCGGTGAATTTTAGCTTGATTTCACACTACTTTTCGAGCTCTACCATCCTGGCATTTCGGATTTTGATTTCAGAACTCGTGGCTTGTAGGTCTCGATTCACCTATTTAGCCGCGAAATGTGGTTTCTTTACGTAAACGGTTTTCTGAATATCCGTTGACTCCGAGTTCTGAATTCGGTGATTTTTAACTTGATTTCACACTACTTTTCGAGCTCTACAATCCTAACGTTTCGGATTTTGATTTCAGAACTCGTGGCTTGTAGGTCTCGTTTCACCTAGTTAGCCACGAAATGTGGTTTCTTTACGTAAACGGTTTTATGAATATTCGTTGACTCCGAGTTCTGAATTCGGTGATTTTTAGCTTGGTCTCGTTTCACCTATTTAGCCGCGAAAAGTGGTTTCTTTACGTAAACGGTTTTATGAATATCCGTTGACTCCGAGTTCTGAATTCGGTGATTTTTAGCTTGATTTCACACTACTTTTCGAGCTCAACAATCCTGGCGTTTCGGATTTTGATTTCAGAACTCGTGGCTAGTAGGACTTGTTTCACCTAGTTAGCCGCGAAATGTGGTTTCTTTACGTAAACGGTTTTATGAATATCCGTTGACTCCGAGTTATGAATTCGGTGATTTTTAGCTTGATTTAACACTACTTTTCAAGCTCTACAATCCTAAAGTTTCGGATTTTGATTTCAGAACTCGTGGCTTGTAGGTCTCGTTTCACCTAGTTAGCCGCGAAATGTGCTTTCTTTACGTAAACGGTTTTATGAATATCCGTTGACTCCGAGTTCTGAATTCGGTGATTTTTAGCTTGATTTCACACTACTTTTCGAGCTCTACAATCCTGGGTTTTCGGATTTTGATTTCAGATCTCGGGGCTAGTAGGTTTCGTTTCACCTATTTAGCGGCGAAATGTGGTTTCTTTACGTAAACAGTTTTATCAATATCCGTTGACTCCGAGTTCTGAATTCGGTGATTTTTAGCTTGATTACACACTACTTTTCGAGCTCTACAATCCTGGCATTTCGGATTTTGATTTCAGAACTCGTGGCTAGTTGGTCTCGTTTCACCTATTTAGCCGAGAAATGTGGTTTCTTTACGTAAACGGTTTTATGAATATCCGTTGACTCCGAGTTCTGAATTCGGTGATTTTTAGCTTGATTTCACACTAGTTTCGAGCTCTACGATCCTGGCATTTCGGATTTTGATTTCAGAACTCGTGGCTTGTAGGTCTCGATTCACCTATTTAGCCGCGAAATGTGGTTTCTTTACGTAAACGGTTTTCTGAATATCCGTTGACTCCGAGTTCTGAATTCGGTGATTTTTAGCTTGATTTCACACTACTTTTCGAGCTCTACGATCCTGGCGTTTCGGATTTTGATTTCAGAACTCGTGGCTAGTTGGTCTCGTTTCACCTAGTTAGCCTCGAAATGTGGTTTCTTTACGTAAACAGTTTTATGAATATCCGTTGACTCCGAGTTCTGAATTCGGTGATTTTTAGCTTAATTTCACACTACTTTTCGAGCTCTACAATCCTGGCATTTCGGATTTTGATTTCAGAACTCGTGGCTAGTAGGTCTCGTTTCACCTAGTTAGCCGCGAAATGTGGTTTCTTTACGTAAACGGTTTTATGAATATCCGTTGACTCCGAGTTCTGAATTCGGTGATTCTTAGCTTGATTTCACACTACTTTTCGAGCTCTACAATCCTAGCATTTCGGATTTTGATTTCAGAACTCGTGGCTAGTTGGTCTCGTTTCACCTATTTAGCCGCAAAATGTAGTTTCTTTACGTAAATAGTTTTATGAATATCCGTTGACTCCGAGTTCTGAATTCGATGATTTTTAGCTTGATTTCACACTAATTTTCGAGCTCTACAATCCTGGCATTTCGGATTTTGATTTCAGAACTCGTGGCTAGTAGGTCTCGTTTCACCTAGTTAGCCGCGAAATGTGGTTTCTTTACTTAAACGGATTTATGAATATCCGTTGACTCCGAGTTCTGAATTCGGTGATTTTTAGCTTGATTTCACACTACTTTTCGAGCTCTACAATCCTGGGTTTTCGGATTTCGATTTCAGAACTCGTGGCTATCAGGTCTCATTTCACCTAGTTAGCCGCGAAGTGTGGTTTCTTTACGTAAACAGTTTTATGAATATCCGTTGACTCCGAGTTCTGAATTCGGTGATTTTTAGCTTGATTTCACACTACTTTTCGAGCTCTACGATCCTGGAGTTTCGGATTTTGATTTCAGAACTCGTGGCTAGTTGGTCTCGTTTCACGTAGTTAGCCGCGAAATGTGGTTTCTTTACGTAAACAGTTTTATGAATATCCGTTGACTCCGAGTTCTGAATTCGGTGATTTTTATCTTGATTTCACACTACTTTTCGAGCTCTACAATCCTGGAATTTCGGATTTTGATTTCAGAACTCGTGGCTAGTAGGTCTCGTTTCACCTAGTTAGCCGCGAAATGTGGTTTCTTTACGTAAACGGTTTTATGAATATCCGTTGACTCCGAATTTTGAATTCGGTGATTTTTAGCTTGATTTCACACTACTTTTCGAGCTCTACAATCCTGGCGTTTCGGATTTTGATTTCAGAACTCGTGGCTAGTAGGTCTCGTTTCACCTAGTTAGCCGCGAAATGTGGTTTCTTTACGTAAATGGTTTTATGAATATCCGTTGACTCCGAATTTTGAATTCGGTGATTTTTAGCTTGATTTCACACTACTTTTCGAGCTCAACAATCCTGGCGTTTCGGATTTCGATTTCAGAAGTCGTGGCTAGTAGGTCTCGTTTCACCTAGTTAGCCGCGAAATGTGGTTTCTTTACTTAAACGGTTTTATGAATATCCGTTGACTCCGAGTTCTGAATTCGGTGATTTTTAGGTTGATTTAACACTACTTTTCGAGCTCTACAATCCTGGGTTTTCGGATTTCGATTTCAGAACTCGTGGCTATCAGGTCTCATTTCACCTAGTTAGCCGCGAAGTGTGGTTTCTTTACGTAAACAGTTTTATGAATATCCGTTGACTCCGAGTTCTGAATTCGGTGATTTTTAGCTTGATTTCACACTACTTTTCGAGCTCTACCACCTAGTTAGCCGCGAAATGTGGCTTCTTTACGTAAACGGTTTTATGAATATCCGTTGACTCCGAGTTCTGAATTCGATGATTTTTAGCTTGATTTCACACTAATTTTCGAGCTCTACAATCCTGGCATTTCGGATTTTGATTTCAGAACTCGTGGCTAGTAGGTCTCGTTTCACCTAGTTAGCCGCGAAATGTGGTTTCTTTACTTAAACGGATTTATGAATATCCGTTGACTCCGAGTTCTGAATTCGGTGATTTTTAGCTTGATTTCACACTACTTTTCGAGCTCTACAATCCTGGGTTTTCGGATTTCGATTTCAGAACTCGTGGCTATCAGGTCTCATTTCACCTAGTTAGCCGCGAAGTGTGGTTTCTTTACGTAAACAGTTTTATGAATATCCGTTGACTCGGAGTTCTGAATTCGGTGATATTTAGCTTGATTTCACACTACTTTTCGAGCTCTACGATCCTGGAGTTTCGGATTTTGATTTCAGAACTCGTGGCTAGTTGGTCTCGTTTCACCTAGTTAGCCGCGAAATGTGGTTTCTTTACGTAAACGGTTTTATGAATATCCGTTGACTCCGAGTTCTGAATTCGGTGATTTTTAGCTTGATTTCATACTACTTTTCGAGCTCAACAATCCTGGCTTTTCGGATTTTGATTTCAGAACTCGTGGCTAGTAGGTCTCGTTTCACCTAGTTAGCCGCGAAATGTGGTTTCTTTACGTAAACGGTTTTATGAATATCCGTTGACTCCGAGTTTTGAATTCGGTGATTTTTAGCTTGATTTCACACTACTTTTCGAGCTCTACAATCCTGGGTTTTCGGATTTTGATTTCAGAACTCGTGGCTAGCAGGTCTCGTTTCACCTAGTTAGCCGCGAAATGTGGTTTCTTTACGTAAACGGTTTTATGAATATCTGTTGACTCCGAGTTCTGAATTCGGTGATTTTTAGCTTGATTTCACACTACTTTTCGAGCTCTACCATCCTAGCTTTTCGGATTTTGATTTCAGAACTCGTGGCTAGTTGGTCTCGTTTCACCTAGTTAGCCGCGAAATGTAGTTTCTTTACGTAAACGGTTTTATGAATATCTGTTGACTCCGAGTTCTGAATTCGGTGATTTTTAGCTTGATTTCACACTAATTTTCGAGCTCAACAATCCTGGCGTTTCGGATTTTGATTTCAGAACTCGAGGCTTGTAGGTCTCGTTTCACCTAGTTAGCCGCGAAATGTGGTTTCTTTACGTAAACGATTTTCTGAATATCCGTTGACTCCGAGTTTTGAATTCGGTGAATTTTAGCTTGATTTCACACTACTTTTCGAGCTCTACCATCCTGGCATTTCGGATTTTGATTTCAGAACTCGTGGCTTGTAGGTCTCGATTCACCTATTTAGCCGCGAAATGTGGTTTCTTTACGTAAACGGTTTTATGAATATCCGTTGACTCCGAGTTCTGAATTCGGTGATTTTTAACTTGATTTCACACTACTTTTCGAGCTCTACAATCCTAACGTTTCGGATTTTGATTTCAGAACTCGTGGCTTGTAGGTCTCGTTTCACCTAGTTAGCCGCGAAAAGTGGTTTCTTTACGTAAACGGTTTTATGAATATCCGTTGATTCCGAGTTTTGAATTCGGTGATTTTTAGCTTGGTCTCGTTTCACCTATTTAGCCGCGAAAAGTGGTTTCTTTACGTAAACGGTTTTATGAATATCCGTTGACTCCGAGTTCTGAATTCGGTGATTTTTAGCTTGATTTCACACTACTTTTCGAGCTCAACAATCCTGGCGTTTCGGATTTTGATTTCAGAACTCGTGGCTAGTAGGTCTTGTTTCACCTAGTTAGCCGCGAAATGTGGTTTCTTTACGTAAACGGTTTTATGAATATCCGTTGACTCCGAGTTCTGAATTCGGTGATTTTTAGCTTGATTTCACACTACTTTTCGAGCTCTACAATCCTGGGTTTTCGGATTTCGATTTCAGAACTCGTGGCTATCAGGTCTCATTTCACCTAGTTAGCCGCGAAGTGTGGTTTCTTTACGTAAACAGTTTTATGAATATCCGTTGACTCCGAGTTCTGAATTCGGTGATTTTTAGCTTGATTTCACACTACTTTTTGAGCTCTACCACCTAGTTAGCCGCGAAATGTGGCTTCTTTACGTAAACGGTTTTATGAATATCCGTTGACTCCGAGTTCTGAATTCGATGATTTTTAGCTTGATTTCACACTAATTTTCGAGCTCTACAATCCTGGCATTTCGGATTTTGATTTCAGAACTCGTGGCTAGTAGGTCTCGTTTCACCTAGTTAGCCGCGAAATGTGGTTTCTTTACTTAAACGGATTTATGAATATCCGTTGACTCCGAGTTCTGAATTCGGTGATTTTTAGCTTGATTTCACACTACTTTTCGAGCTCTACAATCCTGGGTTTTCGGATTTCGATTTCAGAACTCGTGCCTATCAGGTCTCATTTCACCTAGTTAGCCGCGAAGTGTGGTTTCTTTACGTAAACAGTTTTATGAATATCCGTTGACTCCGAGTTCTGAATTCGGTGATATTTAGCTTGATTTCACACTACTTTTCGAGCTCTACGATCCTGGAGTTTCGGATTTTGATTTCAGAACTCGTGGCTAGTTGGTCTCGTTTCACCTAGTTAGCCGCGAAATGTGGTTTCTTTACGTAAACGGTTTTATGAATATCCGTTGACTCCGAGTTCTGAATTCGGTGATTTTTAGCTTGATTTCATACTACTTTTCGAGCTCAACAATCCTGGCTTTTCGGATTTTGATTTCAGAACTCGTGGCTAGTAGGTCTCGTTTCACCTAGTTAGCCGCGAAATGTGGTTTCTTTACGTAAACGGTTTTATGAATATCCGTTGACTCCGAGTTTTGAATTCGGTGATTTTTAGCTTGATTTCACACTACTTTTCGAGCTCTACAATCCTGGGTTTTCGGATTTTGATTTCAGAACTCGTGGCTAGCAGGTCTCGTTTCACCTAGTTAGCCGCGAAATGTGGTTTCTTTACGTAAACGGTTTTATGAATATCTGTTGACTCCGAGTTCTGAATTCGGTGATTTTTAGCTTGATTTCACACTACTTTTCGAGCTCTACCATCCTAGCTTTTCGGATTTTGATTTCAGAACTCGTGGCTAGTAGGTCTCGTTTCACCTAGTTAGCCGCGAAATGTAGTTTCTTTACGTAAACGGTTTTATGAATATCTGTTGACTCCGAGTTCTGAATTCGGTGATTTTTAGCTTGATTTCACACTAATTTTCGAGCTCAACAATCCTGGCGTTTCGGATTTTGATTTCAGAACTCGAGGCTTGTAGGTCTCGTTTCACCTAGTTAGCCGCGAAATGTGGTTTCTTTACGTAAACGGTTTTCTGAATATCCGTTGACTCCGAGTTTTGAATTCGGTGAATTTTAGCTTGATTTCACACTACTTTTCGAGCTCTACCATCCTGGCATTTCGGATTTTGATTTCAGAACTCGTGGCTTGTAGGTCTCGATTCACCTATTTAGCCGCGAAATGTGGTTTCTTTACGTAAACGGTTTTATGAATATCCGTTGACTCCGAGTTCTGAATTCGGTGATTTTTAACTTGATTTCACACTACTTTTCGAGCTCTACAATCCTAACGTTTCGGATTTTGATTTCAGAACTCGTGGCTTGTAGGTCTCGTTTCACCTAGTTAGCCGCGAAAAGTGGTTTCTTTACGTAAACGGTTTTATGAATATCCGTTGATTCCGAGTTTTGAATTCGGTGATTTTTAGCTTGGTCTCGTTTCACCTATTTAGCCGCGAAAAGTGGTTTCTTTACGTAAACGGTTTTATGAATATCCGTTGACTCCGAGTTCTGAATTCGGTGATTTTTAGCTTGATTTCACACTACTTTTCGAGCTCAACAATCCTGGCGTTTCGGATTTTGATTTCAGAACTCGTGGCTAGTAGGTCTTGTTTCACCTAGTTAGCCGCGAAATGTGGTTTCTTTACGTAAACGGTTTTATGAATATCCGTTGACTCCGAGTTATGAATTCGGTGATTTTTAGCTTGATTTAACACTACTTTTCAAGCTCTACAATCCTAAAGTTTCGGATTTTGATTTCAGAACTCGTGGCTTGTAGGTCTCGTTTCACCTAGTTAGCCACGAAATGTGCTTTCTTTACGTAAACGGTTTTATGAATATCCGTTGACTCCGAGTTCTGAATTCGGTGATTTTTAGCTTGATTTCACACTACTTTTCGAGCTCTACAATCCTGGGTTTTCGGATTTTGATTTCAGATCTCGGGGCTAGTAGGTCTCGTTTCACCTATTTAGCGGCGAAATGTGGTTTCTTTACGTAAACAGTTTTATGAATATCCGTTGACTCCGAGTTCTGAATTCGGTGATTTTTAGCTTGATTACACACTACTTTTCGAGCTCTACAATCCTGGCATTTCGGATTTTGATTTCAGAACTCGTGGCTAGTTGGTCTCGTTTCACCTATTTAGCCGAGAAATGTGGTTTCTTTACGTAAACGGTTTTATGAATATCCGTTGACTCCGAGTTCTGAATTCGGTGATTTTTAGCTTGATTTCACACTAGTTTCGAGCTCTACGATCCTGGCGTTTCGGATTTTGATTTCAGAACTCGTGGCTTGTAGGTCTCGATTCACCTATTTAGCCGCGAAATGTGGTTTCTTTACGTAAACGGTTTTCTGAATATCCGTTGACTCCGAGTTCTGAATTCGGTGATTTTTAGCTTGATTTCACACTACTTTTCGAGCTCTACGATCCTGGCGTTTCGGATTTTGATTTCAGAACTCGTGGCTAGTTGGTCTCGTTTCACCTAGTTAGCCTCGAAATGTGGTTTCTTTACGTAAACAGTTTTATGAATATCCGTTGACTCCGAGTTCTGAATTCGGTGATTTTTAGCTTGATTTCACACTACTTTTCGAGCTCTACAATCCTGGCATTTCGGATTTTGATTTCAGAACTCGTGGCTAGTAGGTCTCGTTTCACCTAGTTAG
This sequence comes from Euonymus europaeus, assembly GCA_963580455.1. Taxonomy (NCBI): domain Eukaryota; kingdom Viridiplantae; phylum Streptophyta; class Magnoliopsida; order Celastrales; family Celastraceae; genus Euonymus; species Euonymus europaeus. Next base: position 1,824,634 of record OY756972.1, read on the forward strand.
CCGCGAAATGTGGTTTCTTTACGTAAACGGTTTTATGAATATCCGTTGACTCCGAGTTCTGAATTCGGTGATTCTTAGCTTGATTTCACACTACTTTTCGAGCTCTACAATCCTAGCATTTCGGATTTTGATTTCAGAACTCGTGGCTAGTTGGTCTCGTTTCACCTATTTAGCCGCAAAATGTAGTTTCTTTACGTAAATAGTTTTATGAATATCCGTTGACTCCGAGTTCTGAATTCGATGATTTTTAGCTTGATTTCACACTAATTTTCGAGCTCTACAATCCTGGCATTTCGGATTTTGATTTCAGAACTCGTGGCTAGTAGGTCTCGTTTCACCTAGTTAGCCGCGAAATGTGGTTTCTTTATTTAAACGGATTTATGAATATCCGTTGACTCCGAGTTCTGAATTCGTTGATTTTTAGCTTGATTTCACACTACTTTTCGAGCTCTACAATCCTGGGTTTTCGGATTTCGATTTCAGAACTCGTGGCTATCAGGTCTCATTTCACCTAGTTAGCCGCGAAGTGTGGTTTCTTTACGTAAACAGTTTTATGAATATCCGTTGACTCCGAGTTCTGAATTCGGTGATTTTTAGCTTGATTTCACACTACTTTTCGAGCTCTACGATCCTGGAGTTTCGGATTTTGATTTCAGAACTCGTGGCTAGTTGGTCTCGTTTCACCTAGTTAGCCGCGAAGTGTGGTTTCTTTACGTAAACAGTTTTATGAATATCCGTTGACTCCGAGTTCTGAATCGGTGATTTTTAGCTTGATTTCACACTACTTTTCGAGCTCTACAATCCTGGCATTTCGGATTTTGATTTCAGAACTCGTGGCTAGTAGGTCTCGTTTCACCTAGTTAGCCGCGAAATGTGGTTTCTTTACGTAAACGGTTTTATGAATATCCGTTGACTCCGAGTTCTGAATTCGGTGATTTTTAGCTTGATTTCACACTACTTTTCGAGCTCTACAATCCTGGGTTTTCGGATTTCGATTTCAGAACTCGTGGCTATCAGGTCTCATTTCACCTAGTTAGCCGCGAAGTGTGGTTTCTTTACGTAAACAGTTTTATGAATATCCGTTGACTCCGAGTTCTGAATTCGGTGATTTTTAGCTTGATTTCACACTACTTTTCGAGCTCTCCAATCCTGGCATTTCGGATTTTGATTTCAGAACTCGTGGCTAGTAGGTCTCGTTTCACCTAGTTAGCCGCGAAATGTGGTTTCTTTACGTAAACGGTTTTATGAATATCCGTTGACTCCGAGTTCTGAATTCGGTGATTCTTAGCTTGATTTCACACTACTCTTCGAGCTCTACAATCCTAGCATTTCGGATTTTGATTTCAGAACTCGTGGCTAGTTGGTCTCGTTTCACCTATTTAGCCGCGAAATGTAGTTTCTTTACGTAAATAGTTTTATGAATATCCGTTGACTCCGAGTTCTGAATTCGATGATTTTTAGCTTGATTTCTCACTAATTTTCGAGCTCTACAATCCTGGCATTTCGGATTTTGATTTCAGAACTCGTGGCTAGTAGGTCTCGTTTCACCTAGTTAGCCGCGAAATGTGGTTTCTTTACTTAAACGGATTTATGAATATCCGTTGACTCCGAGTTCTGAATTCGGTGATTTTTAGCTTGTTTTCACACTACTTTTCGAGCTCTACAATCCTGGGTTTTCGGATTTCGATTTCAGAACTCGTGGCTATCAGGTCTCATTTCACCTAGTTAGCCGCGAAGTGTGGTTTCTTTACGTAAACAGTTTTATGAATATCCGTTGACTCCGAGTTCTGAATTCGGTGATTTTTAGCTTGATTTCACACTACTTTTCGAGCTCTACGATCCTGGAGTTTCGGATTTTGATTTCAGAACTCGTGGCTAGTTGGTCTCGTTTCACGTAGTTAGCCGCGAAATGTGGTTTCTTTACGTAAACAGTTTTATGAATATCCGTTGACTCCGAGTTCTGAATTCGGTGATTTTTAGCTTGATTTCACACTACTTTTCGAGCTCTACAATCCTGGAATTTCGGATTTTGATTTCAGAACTCGTGGCTAGTAGGTCTCGTTTCACCTAGTTAGCCGCGAAATGTGGTTTCTTTACGTAAACGGTTTTATGAATATCCGTTGACTCCGAATTTTGAATTCGGTGATTTTTAGCTTGATTTCACACTACTTTTCGAGCTCTACAATCCTGGCGTTTCGGATTTTGATTTCAGAACTCGTGGCTAGTAGGTCTTGTTTCACCTAGTTAGCCGCGAAATGTGGTTTCTTTACGTAAACGGTTTTATGAATATCCGTTGACTCCGAGTTCTGAATTCGGTGATTTTTAGCTTGATTTCACACTACTTTTCGAGCTCTACCATCCTAGCTTTTCGGATTTTGATTTCAGAACTCGTGGCTAGTTGGTCTCGTTTCACCTATTTAGCCGCGAAAAGTGGTTTCTTTACGTAAACGGTTTTATGAATATCCGTTGACTCCGAGTTCTGAATTCGGTGATTTTTAGCTTGATTTCATACTACTTTTCGAGCTCAACAATCCTGGCGTTTCGGATTTCGATTTCAGAACTTGTGGCTAGTAGGTCTCGTTTCACCTAGTTAGCCGCGAAATGTGGTTTCTTTACGTAAACGGTTTTATGAATATCCGTTGACTCCGAGTTTTGAATTCGGTGATTTTTAGCTTGATTTCACACTACTTTTCGAGCTCTACAATCCTGGGTTTTCGGATTTCGATTTCAGAACTCGTGGCTAGTTGGTCTCGTTTCACCTAGTTAGCCGCGAAATGTGGTTTCTTTACGTAAACGGTTTTATGAATATCCGTTGACTCCGAGTTCTGAATTCGGTGATTTTTAGCTTGATTTCACACTACTTTTCGAGCTCTACCATCCTAGCGTTTCGGATTTTGATTTCAGAACTCGTGGCTAGTTGGTCTCGTTTCACCTATTTAGCCGCGAAAAGTGGTTTCTTTACGTAAACGGTTTTATGAATATCCGTTGATTCCGAGTTTTGAATTCGGTGATTTTTAGCTTGATTTCACACTACTTTTCAAGCTCTACAATCCTCGCGTTTCGGATTTTGATTTCAGAACTCGTGGATAGTTGGTCTCGTTTCACCTATTTAGCCGCGAAATATGGTTTCTTTACGTAAACAGTTTTATGAATATCCGTTGACTCCGAGTTTTGAATTCGGTGATTTTTAGCTTGATTTCACACTACTTTTCGAGCTCTACGATCCTGGTGTTTCGGATATTGATTTCAGAACTCGTGGCTAGTTGGTCTCTTTTCACCTAGTTAGCCGCGAAATGTGGTTTCTTTACGTAAACGGTTTTATGAATATCCGTTGACTCCGAGTTCTGAATTCGGTGATTTTTAGCTTGATTTGACACTACTTTTCGAGCTCTACAATCCTGGGTTTTCGGATTTCGATTTCAGAACTCGTGGCTATCAGGTCTCATTTCACCTAGTTAGCCGCGAAGTGTGGTTTCTTTACGTAAACAGTTTTATGAATATCCGTTGACTCCGAGTTCTGAATTCGGTGATTTTTAGCTTGATTTCACACTACTTTTCGAGCTCTACGATCCTGGAGTTTCGGATTTTGGTTTCAGAACTCGTGGCTAGTTGGTCTCGTTTCACGTAGTTAGCCGCGAAATGTGGTTTCTTTACGTAAACAGTTTTATGAATATCCGTTGACTCCGAGTTCTGAATTCGGTGATTTTTAGCTTGATTTCACACTACTTTTCGAGCTCTACAATCCTGGAATGTCGGATTTTGATTTCAGAACTCGTGGCTAGTAGGTCTCGTTTCACCTAGTTAGCCGCGAAATGTGGTTTCTTTACGTAAACGGTTTTATGAATATCCGTTTACTCTGAATTTTGAATTCGGTGATTTTTAGCTTGATTTCACACTACTTTTCGAGCTCTACAATCCTGGCGTTTCGGATTTTGATTTCAGAACTCGTGGCTAGTAGGTCTTGTTTCACCTAGTTAGCCGCGAAATGTGGTTTCTTTACGTAAACGGTTTTATGAATATCCGTTGACTCCGAGTTTTGAATTCGGTGATTTTTAGCTTGATTTCACACTACTTTTCGAGCTCTACCATCCTAGCTTTTCGGATTTTGATTTCAGAACTCGTGGCTAGTTGGTCTCGTTTCACCTATTTAGCCGCGAAAAGTGGTTTCTTTACGTAAACGGTTTTATGAATATCCGTTGACTCCGAGTTCTGAATTCGGTGATTTTTAGCTTGATTTCAAACTAATTTTCGAGCTCTACAATCCTGGGTTTTCGGATTTCGATTTCATAATTCGTGGCTAGTAGGTCTCGTTTCACCTGGTTAGCCGCGAAATGTGGTTTCTTTACGTAAACGGTTTTATGAATATCCGTTGACTCCGAGTTTTGAATTCGGTGATTTTTAGCTTGATTTCACACTACTTTTCGAGCTCCAAAATCCCGGGTTTTCGGATTTCGATTTCAGAACTCGTGGCTAGTTGGTCTCGTTTCACCTAGTTAGCCGCGAAATGTGGTTTCTTTACGTAAACGGTTTTATGAATATCCGTTGACTCCGAGTTCTGAATTCGGTGATTTTTAGCTTGATTTCACACTACTTTTCGAGCTCTACCATCCTAGCGTTTCGGATTTTGATTTCAGAACTCGTGTCTAGTTGGTATCGTTTCACCTATTTAGCCGCGAAAAGTGGTTTCTTTACGTAAACGGTTTTATGAATATCCGTTGATTCCGAGTTTTGAATTCGGTGATTTTTAGCTTGATTTCACACTACTTTTCAAGCTCTACAATCCTCGCGTTTCGGATTTTGATTTCAGAACTCGTGGATAGTTGGTCTCGTTTCACCTATTTAGCCGCGAAATATGGTTTCTTTACGTAAACAGTTTTATGAATATCCGTTGACTCCGAGTTTTGAATTCGGTGATTTTTAGCTTGATTTCACACTACTTTTCGAGCTCTACAATCCTGGCATTTCGGATTTTTATTTCAGAACTCGTGGCTAGTAGGTCTTGTTTCACCTAGTTAGCCGCGAAATGTAGTTTCTTTACGTAAACGGTTTTATGAATATCCGTTGACTCCGAGTTCTGAATTCGGTGATTTTTAGCTTGATTTCACACTACTTTTCGAGCTCCAAAATCCCGGGTTTTCGGATTTCGATTTCAGAACTCGTGGCTAGTTGGTCTCGTTTCACCTAGTTAGCCGCGAAATGTGGTTTCTTTACGTAAACGGTTTTATGAATATCCGTTGACTCCGAGTTCTGAATTCGGTGATTTTTAGCTTGATTTCACACTACTTTTCGAGCTCTACAATCCTGGCATTTCGGATTTTAATTTCAGAACTCGTGGCTAGTAGGTCTCGTTTCACCTAGTTAGCCGCGAAATGTAGTTTCTTTACGTAAACGGTTTTATGAATATCCGTTGACTCCGAGTTTTGAATTCGGTGATTTTTAGCTTGATTTCACACTACTATTCGAGCTCTACAATCCTGGCATTTCGGATTTTGATTTCAGAACTCGTGGCTAGTAGATCTTGTTTCACCTAGTTAGCCGCGAAATGTGGTTTCTTTACGTAAACGGTTTTATGAATATCCGTTGACTCCGAGTTCTGAATTCGGTGATTTTTAGCTTGATTTCACACTAGTTTTCCAGCTCTACAATCTGGGTTTTCGGATTTCGATTTCATAATTCGTGGCTAGTAGGTCTCGTTTCACCTAGTTAGCCGCGAAATGTGGTTTCTTTACGTAAACGGTTTTCTGAATATCGTTGACTCCGAGTTCTGAATTCGGTGATTTTTAGCTTGATTTCACACTACTTTTTGAGCTCTACAATCCTAACGTTTCGGATTTTGATTTCAGAACTTGTAGCTTGTAGGTCTCGTTTCACCTAGTTAGCCGCGAAATGTGGTTTCTTTACGTAAACGGTTTTATGAATATCCGTTGACTCCGAGTTCTGAATTCGGTGATTTTTAGCTTGATTTCACACTACTTTTCGAGCTCTATAATCCTCGGTTTTCGGATTTCGATTTCAGAAATCGTGGCTAGTAGGTCTCGTTTCACCTAGTTAGCCGCGAAATATGGTTTCTTTACGTAAACGGTTTTATGAATATCCGTTGACTCCGAGTTCTGAATTCAGTGATTTTTAGCTTGATTTCACACTACTTTTCGAGCTCTACAATCCTGGGTTTTCGGATTTCGATTTCATAATCCGTGGCTAGTAGGTCTCGTTTCACCTAGTTAGCCGTGAAATGTGGTTTCTTTACGTAAACGGTTTTATGAATATCCGTTGACTCCGAGTTCTGAATTCAGTGATTTTTTGCTTGATTTCACACTACTTTTCGAGCTCTACAATCCTGGGTTTTCGGATTTCGATTTCATAATTCGTGGCTACTAGGTCTTGATTCACCTAGTTAGCCGCGAAATGTGGTTTCTTTACGTAAACAGTTTTATGAATATCCGTTGACTCCGAGTTCTGAATTTGGTGATTTTTAGCTTAATTTCACACTACTTTTCGAGCTCTACCATCCTAGCGTTTCGGATTTTGATTTCGGAACTCGTGGCTAGTTGGTCTCGTTTCACCTATTTAGCCGCGAAAAGTGGTTTCTTTACGTAAACGGTTTTATGACTATCCGTTGACTCCGAGTTCTGAATTCGGTGATTTTTAGCTTGATTTCACACTAGTTTTCTAGCTCTACAATCCTGGCGTTTCGGATTTTGATTTCAGAACTCGTGGCTTGTTGGTCTCATTTCACCTAGTTAGCCGCGAAATGTGGTTTCTTTATGTAAACGGTTTTATGAATATCCGTTGACTCCGAGTTCTGAATTCGGTGATTTTTAGCTTGATTACACACTACTTTTTGAGCTCTACAATCCTGGCGTTTCGGATTTTGATTTCAGAACTCGTGGCTAGTTGGTCTCGTTTCACCTATTTAGCCGTGAAATGTGGTTTCTTTACGTAAATGGTTTTATGAATATCCGTTGACTCCGAGTTCTGAATTCGGTGATTTTTAGCTTGATTTCACACTACTTTTCGAGCTCTACAATCCTGGCGTTTCGGATTTCGATTTCATAACTCGTGGCTAGTAGGTCTCGTTTCACCTAGTTAGCCGCGAAATGTGGTTTCTTTACGTAAACGGTTTTATGAATATCCGTTGACTCCGAGTTCTGAATTCGGTGATTTTTAGCTTGATTTCACACTAATTTTCGAGCTCTACGATACTGGCATTTCGGATTTTGATTTCAGAACTCGTGGCTAGTTGGTCTCGTTTCACCTAGTTAGCCGCGAAATGTGGTTTCTTTACGTAAACGGTTTTATGAATATCCGTTGACTCCGAGTTCTGAATTCGGTGATTTTTAGCTTGATTTCACACTACTTTTCGAGCTCTACCATCCTAGCGTTTCGGATATTGATTTCAGAACTCGTGGCTAGTTGGTCTCGTTTCACATATTTAGCCGCGAAAAGTGGTTTCTTTACGTAAACGGTTTTATGAATATCCGTTGACTCCGAGTTTTGAATTCGGTTATTTTTAGCTTGATTTCAAACTACTTTTCAAGCTCTACAATCCTCGCATTTCGGATTTTGATTTCAGAACTCGTGGATAGTTGGTCTCGTTTCACCTATTTAGCCGCGAAATGTGGTTTCTTTACGTAAACAGTTTTATGAATATCCGTTGACTCCGAGTTTTGAATTCGGTGATTTTTAGCTTGATTTCACACTACTTTTCGAGCTCTACAATCCTGGCGTTTCGGATTTTTATTTCAGAACTCGTGGCTAGTAGGTCTTGTTTCACCTAGTTAGCCGCGAAATGTAGTTTCTTTACGTAAACGGTTTTATGAATATCCGTTGACTCCGAGTTTTGAATTCGGTGATTTTTAGCTTGATTTCACACTACTATTCGAGCTCTACAATCCTGGCATTTCGGATTTTGATTTCAGAACTCGTGGCTTGTTGGTCTCATTTCACCTAGTTAGCCGCGAAATGTGGTTTCTTTATGTAAACGGTTTTATGAATATCCGTTGACTCCGAGTTCTGAATTCGGTGATTTTTAGCTTGATTACACACTACTTTTTGAGCTCTACAATCCCGGCGTTTCGGATTTTGATTTCAGAACTCGTGGCTAGTTGGTCTCGTTTCACCTATTTAGCCGTGAAATGTGGTTTCTTTACGTAAATGGTTTTATGAATATCCGTTGACTCCGAGTTCTGAATTCGGTGATTTTTAGCTTGATTTCACACTACTTTTCGAGCTCTATAATCCTCGGTTTTCGGATTTCGATTTCATAACTCGTGGCTAGTAGGTCTCGTTTCACCTAGTTAGCCGCGAAATGTGGTTTCTTTACGTAAACGGTTTTATGAATATCCGTTGACTCCGAGTTCTGAATTCGGTGATTTTTAGCTTGATTTCACACTAATTTTCGAGCTCTACGATACTGGCATTTCGGATTTTGATTTCAGAACTCGTGGCTAGTTGGTCTCGTTTCACCTAGTTAGCCGCGAAATGTGGTTTCTTTACGTAAACGGTTTTATGAATATCCGTTGACTCCGAGTTCTGAATTCGGTGATTTTTAGCTTGATTTCACACTACTTTTCGAGCTCTACCATCCTAGCGTTTCGGATTTCGATTTCATAATTCGTGGCTAGTAGGTCTTGTTTCACCTAGTTAGCCGCGAAATGTGGTTTCTTTACGTAAACGGTTTTATGAATATCCGTTGACTCCGAGTTCTGAATTCGGTTATTTTTAGCTTGATTTCACACTACTTTTCGAGCTCTACCATCCTAGCGTTTCGGATTTTGATTTCAGAACTCGTGGATAGTTGGTCTCGTTTCACCTATTTAGCCGCGAAAAGTGGTTTCTTTACGTAAACGGTTTTATGACTATCCGTTGACTCCGAGTTCTGAATTCGGTGATTTTTAGCTTGATTTCACACTAGTTTTCGAGCTCTACAATCCTGGCGTTTCGGATTTTGATTTCAGAACTCGTGGCTAGTTGGTCTCATTTCACCTAGTTAGCCGCGAAATGTGGTTTCTTTACGTAAACGGTTTTATGAATATCCGTTGACTCCGAGTTCTGAATTCGGTGATTTTTAGCTTGATTTCACACTAGTTTTCTAGCTCTACAATCCTGGCGTTTCGGATTTTGATTTCAGAACTCGTGGCTAGTTGGTCTCATTTCACCTAGTTAGCCGCGAAATGTGGTTTCTTTATGTAAACGGTTTTATGAATATCCGTTGACTCCGAGTTCTGAATTCGGTGATTTTTAGCTTGATTACACACTACTTTTCGAGCTCTACAATCCTGGCGTTTCGGATTTTGATATCAGAACTCGTGGCTAGTTGGTCTCGTTTCACCTATTTAGCCGTGAAATGTGGTTTCTTTACGTAAATGGTTTTATGAATATCCGTTGACTCCGAGTTCTGAATTCGGTGATTTTTAGCTTGATTTCACACAACTTTTCGAACTCTACAATCCTGGGTTTTCGGATTTCGATTTCATAATCCGTGGCTAGTAGGTCTCGTTTCACCTAGTTAGCCGTGAAATGTGGTTTCTTTACGTAAACGGTTTTATGAATATCCGTTGACTCCGAGTTCTGAATTCAGTGATTTTTTGCTTGATTTCACACTACTTTTCGAGCTCTACAATCCTGGGTTTTCGGATTTCGATTTCATAATTCGTGGCTACTAGGTCTTGTTTCACCTAGTTAGCCGCGAAATGTGGTTTCTTTACGTAAACAGTTTTATGAATATCCGTTGACTCCGAGTTCTGAATTTGGTGATTTTTAGCTTAATTTCACACTACTTTTCGAGCTCTACCATCCTAGCGTTTCGGATTTTGATTTCGGAACTCGTGGCTAGTTGGTCTCGTTTCACCTATTTAGCCGCGAAAAGTGGTTTCTTTACGTAAACGGTTTTATGACTATCCGTTGACTCCGAGTTCTGAATTCGGTGATTTTTAGCTTGATTTCACACTAGTTTTCTAGCTCTACAATCCTGGCGTTTCGGACTTTGATTTCAGAACTCGTGGCTTGTTGGTCTCATTTCACCTAGTTAGCCGCGAAATGTGGTTTCTTTATGTAAACGGTTTTATGAATATCCGTTGACTCCGAGTTCTGAATTCGGTGATTTTTAGCTTGATTACACACTACTTTTCGAGCTCTACAATCCTGGCGTTTCGGATTTTGATTTCAGAACTCGTGGCTAGTTGGTCTCGTTTCACCTATTTAGCCGTGAAATGTGGTTTCTTTACGTAAATGGTTTTATGAATATCCGTTGACTCCGAGTTCTGAATTCGGTGATTTTTAGCTTGATTTCACACTAGTTTTCTAGCTCTACAATCCTGGCGTTTCGGACTTTGATTTCAGAACTCGTGGCTTCTTGGTCTCATTTCACCTAGTTAGCCGCGAAATGTGGTTTCTTTATGTAAACGGTTTTATGAATATCCGTTGACTCCGAGTTCTGAATTCGGTGATTTTTAGCTTGATTACACACTACTTTTCGAGCTCTACAATCCTGGCGTTTCGGATTTTGATTTCAGAACTCGTGGCTAGTTGGTCTCGTTTCACCTAGTTAGCCGTGAAATATGGTTTCTTTACGTAAATGGTTTTATGAATATCCGTTTACTCCGAGTTCTGAATTCGGTGATTTTTAGCTTGATTTCACACTACTTTTCGTGCTCTACAATCCTGGCGTTTCGGATTTCGATTTCATAACTCGTGGCTAGTAGGTCTCGTTTCACCTAGTTAGCCACGAAATGTGGTTTCTTTACGTAAACGGTTTTATGAATATCCGTTGACTCCGAGTTCTGAATTCGGTGATTTTTAGCTTGATTTCACACTAATTTTCGAGCTCTACGATACTGGCATTTCGGATTTTGATTTCAGAACTCGTGGCTAGTTGGTCTCGTTTCACCTAGTTAGCCGCGAAATGTGGTTTCTTTACGTAAACGGTTTTATGAATATCCGTTGACTCCGAGTTCTGAATTCGGTGATTTTTAGCTTGATTTCACACTACTTTTCGAGCTCTACCATCCTAGCGTTTCGGATTTTTATTTCAGAACTCGTGGCTAGTAGGTCTTGTTTCACCTAGTTAGCCGCGAAATGTAGTTTCTTTACGTAAACGGTTTTATGAATATCCGTTGACTCCGAGTTTTGAATTCGGTGATTTTTAGCTTGATTTCACACTACTATTCGAGCTCTACAATCCTGGCATTTCGGATTTTGATTTCAGAACTCGTGGCTAGTAGATCTTGTTTCACCTAGTTAGCCGCGAAATGTGGTTTCCTTACGTAAACGGTTTTATGAATATCCGTTGACTCCGAGTTCTGAATTCGGTGATTTTTAGCTCGATTTCACACTAGTTTTCCAGCTCTACAATCTGGGTTTTCGGATTTCGATTTCATAATTCGTGGCTAGTAGGTCTCGTTTCACCTAGTTAGCCGCGAAATGTGGTTTCTTTACGTAAACGGTTTTCTGAATATCCGTTGACTCCGAGTTCTGAATTCGGTGATTTTTAGCTTGATTTCACACTACTTTTCGAGCTCTACAATCCTAACGTTTCGGATTTTGATTTCAGAACTCGTAGCTTGTAGGTCTCGTTTCACCTAGTTAGCCGCGAAATGTGGTTTCTTTACGTAAACGGTTTTATGAATATCCGTTGACTCCGAGTTCTGAATTCGGTGATTTTTAGCTTGATTTCACACTACTTTTCGAGCTCTATAATCCTCGGTTTTCGGATTTCGATTTCAGAACTCGTGGCTAGTAGGACTCGTTTCACCTAGTTAGCCGCGAAATATGGTTTCTTTACGTAAACGGTTTTATGAATATCCGTTGACTCCGAGTTCTGAATTCAGTGATTTTTAGCTTGATTTCACACTACTTTTCGAGCTCTACAATCCTGGGTTTTCGGATTTCGATTTCATAATTCGTGGCTAGTAGGTCTCGTTTCACCTAGTTAGCCGCGAAATGTGGTTTCTTTACGTAAACGGTTTTATGAATATCCGTTGACTCCGAGTTCTGAATTCAGTGATTTTTAGCTTGATTTCACACTACTTTTCGAGCTCTACAATCCTGGGTTTTCGGATTTCGATTTCATAATTCGTGGCTAGTAGGTCTTGTTTCACCTAGTTAGCCGCGAAATGTGGTTTCTTTACGTAAACGGTTTTATGAATATCCGTTGACTCCGAGTTCTGAATTCGGTGATTTTTAGCTTGATTTCACACTACTTTTCGAGCTCTACCATCCTAGCGTTTCGGATTTTGATTTCGGAACTCGTGGCTAGTTGGTCTCGTTTCACCTATTTAGCCGCGAAAAGTGGTTTCTTTACGTAAACGGTTTTATGACTATCCGTTGACTCCGAGTTCTGAATTCGGTGATTTTTAGCTTGATTTCACACTAGTTTTCGAGCTCTACAATCTTGGCGTTTCGGATTTTGATTTCAGAACTCGTGGCTAGTTGGTCTAATTTCACCTAGTTAGCCGCGAAATGTGGTTTCTTTACGTAAACGGTTTTATGAATATCCGTTGACTCCGAGTTCTGAATTCGGTGATTTTTAGCTTGATTTCACACTAGTTTTCTAGCTCTACAATCCTGGCGTTTCGGATTTTGATTTCAGAACTCGTGGCTAGTTGGTCTCATTTCACCTAGTTAGCCGCGAAATGTGGTTTCTTTATGTAAACGGTTTTATGAATATCCGTTGACTCCGAGTTCTGAATTCGGTGATTTTTAGCTTGATTATACACTACTTTTCGAGCTCTACAATCCTGGCGTTTCGGATTTTGATTTCAGAACTCGTGGCTAGTTGGTCTCGTTTCACCTATTTAGCCGTGAAATGTGGTTTCTTTACGTAAATGGTTTTATGAATATCCGTTGACTCCGAGTTCTGAATTCGGTGATTTTTAGCTTGATTTCACACTAGTTTTCTAGCTCTACAATCCTTGCGTTTCGGACTTTGATTTCAGAACTCGTGGCTTGTTGGTCTCATTTCACCTAGTTAGCCGCGAAATGTGGTTTCTTTATGTAAACGGTTTTATGAATATCCGTTGACTCCGAGTTCTGAATTCGGTGATTTTTAGCTTGATTACACACTACTTTTCGAGCTCTACAATCCTGGCGTTTCGGATTTTGATTTCAGAACTCGTGGCTAGTTGGTCTCGTTTCACCTAGTTAGCCGTGAAATGTGGTTTCTTTACGTAAATGGTTTTATGAATATCCGTTTACTCCGAGTTCTGAATTCGGTGATTTTTAGCTTGATTTCACACTACTTTTCGAGCTCTACAATCCTGGCGTTTCGGATTTCGATTTCATAACTCGTGGCTAGTAGGTCTCATTTCACCTAGTTAGCCACGAAATGTGGTTTCTTTACGTAAACGGTTTTATGAATATCCGTTGACTCCGAGTTCTGAATTCGGTGATTTTTAGCTTGATTTCACACTAATTTTCGAGCTCTACGATACTGGCATTTCGGATTTTGATTTCAGAACTCGTGGCTAGTTGGTCTCGTTTCACCTAGTTAGCCGCGAAATGTGGTTTCTTTACGTAAACGGTTTTATGAATATCCGTTGACTCCGAGTTCTGAATTCGGTGATTTTTAGCTTGATTTCACACTAATTTTCGAGCTCTACGATACTGGCATTTCGGATTTTGATTTCAGAACTCGTGGCTAGTTGGTCTCGTTTCACCTAGTTAGCCGCGAAATGTGGTTTCTTTACGTAAACGGTTTTATGAATATCCGTTGACTCCGAGTTCTGAATTCGGTGATTTTTAGCTTGATTTCACACTACTTTTCGAGCTCTACCATCCTAGCGTTTCGGATTTTGATTTCAGAACTCGTGGCTAGTTGGTCTCGTTTCACCTATTTAGCCGCGAAAAGTGGTTTCTTTACGTAAACGGTTTTATGAATATCCGTTGACTCCGAGTTCTGAATTCGGTGATTTTTAGCTTGATTTCACACTACTTTTCGAGCTCTACAATCCTAACGTTTCGGATTTTGATTTCAGAACTCGTAGCTTGTAGGTCTCGTTTCACCTAGTTAGCCGCGAAATGTGGTTTCTTTACGTAAACGGTTTTATGAATATCCGTTGACTCCGAGTTCTGAATTCGGTGATTTTTAGCTTGATTTCACACTACTTTTCGAGCTCTATAATCCTCGGTTTTCGGATTTCGATTTCAGAACTCGTGGCTAGTAGGACTCGTTTCACCTAGTTAGCCGCGAAATATGGTTTCTTTACGTAAACGGTTTTATGAATATCCGTTGACTCCGAGTTCTGAATTCGGTGATTTTTAGCTTGATTTCACACTACTTTTCGAGCTCTACAATCCTGGGTTTTTGGATTTTGATTTCAGAACTCGTAGCTTGTAGGTATCGTTTCACCTAGTTAGCCGCGAAATGTGGTTTCTTTACGTAAACGGTTTTATGAATATCCGTTGACTCCGAGTTCTGAATTCGGTGATTTTTAGCTTGATTTCACACTACTTTTCGAGCTCTACAATCCTGGGTTATCGGATTTCGATTTCAGAACTCGTGGCTAGTTGGTCTCGTTTCACCTAGTTAGCCGCGAAATGTGGTTTCTTTACGTAAACGGTTTTATGAATATCCGTTGACTCCGAGTTTTGAATTCGGTCATTTTTAGCTTGATTTCACACTACTTTTCAAGCTCTACAATCCTCGGGTTTTGATTTCAGAACTCGTGGCTAGTTGGTCTCGTTTCACCTATTTACCCGCGAAATGTGGTTTCATTACGTAAACAGTTTTATGAATATCCGTTGACTCCGAGTTTTGAATTCGGTGATTTTTAGCTTGATTTCACACTACTTTTCGAGCTCTACAATCCTGGCGTTTCGGATTTTTATTTCAGAACTCGTGGCTAGTAGGTCTTGTTTCACCTAGTTAGCCGCGAAATGTATTTTCTTTACGTAAACGGTTTTATGAATATCCGTTGACTCCGAGTTCTGAATTCGGTGATTTTTAGCTCGATTTCACACTAGTTTTCCAGCTCTACAATCTGGGTTTTCGGATTTCGATTTCATAATTCGTGGCTAGTAGGTCTCGTTTCACCTAGTTAGCCGCGAAATGTGGTTTCTTTACGTAAACGGTTTTCTGAATATCCGTTGACTCCGAGTTCTGAATTCGGTGATTTTTAGCTTGATTTCACACTACTTTTCGAGCTTTACAATCCTAACGTTTCGGATTTTTATTTCAGAACTCGTAGGTTGTAGGTCTCGTTTCACCTAGTTAGCCGCGAAATGTGGTTTCTTTACGTAAACGGTTTTATGAATATCCGTTGACTCCGAGTTCTGAATTCGGTGATTTTTAGCTTGATTTCACACTACTTTTCGAGCTCTATAATCCTCGGTTTTCGGATTTCGATTTCAGAACTCGTGGCTAGTAGGACTCGTTTCACCTAGTTAGCCGCGAAATATGGTTTCTTTACGTAAACGGTTTTATGAATATCCGTTGACTCCGAGTTCTGAATTCGGTGATTTTTAGCTTGATTTCACACTACTTTTCGAGCTCTACAATCCTGGGTTTTTGGATTTTGATTTCAGAACTCGTAGCTTGTAGGTATCGTTTCACCTAGTTAGCCGCGAAATGTGGTTTCTTTACGTAAACGGTTTTATGAATATCCGTTGACTCCGAGTTCTGAATTCGGTGATTTTTAGCTTGATTTCACACTACTTTTCGAGCTCTACAATCCTGGGTTATCGGATTTCGATTTCAGAACTCGTGGCTAGTTGGTCTCGTTTCACCTAGTTAGCCGCGAAATGTGGTTTCTTTACGTAAACGGTTTTATGAATATCCGTTGACTCCGAGTTTTGAATTCGGTCATTTTTAGCTTGATTTCACACTACTTTTCAAGCTCTACAATCCTCGGGTTTTGATTTCAGAACTCGTGGCTAGTTGGTCTCGTTTCACCTATTTACCCGCGAAATGTGGTTTCATTACGTAAACAGTTTTATGAATATCCGTTGACTCCGAGTTTTGAATTCGGTGATTTTTAGCTTGATTTCACACTACTTTTCGAGCTCTACAATCCTGGCGTTTCGGATTTTTATTTCAGAACTCGTGGCTAGTAGGTCTTGTTTCACCTAGTTAGCCGCGAAATGTATTTTCTTTACGTAAACGGTTTTATGAATATCCGTTGACTCCGAGTTCTGAATTCGGTGATTTTTAGCTCGATTTCACACTAGTTTTCCAGCTCTACAATCTGGGTTTTCGGATTTCGATTTCATAATTCGTGGCTAGTAGGTCTCGTTTCACCTAGTTAGCCGCGAAATGTGGTTTCTTTACGTAAACGGTTTTCTGAATATCCGTTGACTCCGAGTTCTGAATTCGGTGATTTTTAGCTTGATTTCACACTACTTTTCGAGCTTTACAATCCTAACGTTTCGGATTTTTATTTCAGAACTCGTAGGTTGTAGGTCTCGTTTCACCTAGTTAGCCGCGAAATGTGGTTTCTTTACGTAAACGGTTTTATGAATATCCGTTGACTCCGAGTTCTGAATTCGGTGATTTTTAGCTTGATTTCACACTACTTTTCGAGCTCTATAATCCTCGGTTTTCGGATTTCGATTTCAGAACTCGTGGCTAGTAGGACTCGTTTCACCTAGTTAGCCGCGAAATATGGTTTCTTTACGTAAACGGTTTTATGAATATCCGTTGACTCCGAGTTCTGAATTCGGTGATTTTTAGCTTGATTTCACACTACTTTTCGAGCTCTACAATCCTGGGTTTTTGGATTTTGATTTCAGAACTCGTAGCTTGTAGGTATCGTTTCACCTAGTTAGCCGCGAAATGTGGTTTCTTTACGTAAACGGTTTTATGAATATCCGTTGACTCCGAGTTCTGAATTCGGTGATTTTTAGCTTGATTTCACACTACTTTTCGAGCTCTACAATCCTGGGTTATCGGATTTCGATTTCAGAACTCGTGGCTAGTTGGTCTCGTTTCACCTAGTTAGCCGCGAAATGTGGTTTCTTTACGTAAACGGTTTTATGAATATCCGTTGACTCCGAGTTTTGAATTCGGTCATTTTTAGCTTGATTTCACACTACTTTTCAAGCTCTACAATCCTCGGGTTTTGATTTCAGAACTCGTGGCTAGTTGGTCTCGTTTCACCTATTTACCCGCGAAATGTGGTTTCATTACGTAAACAGTTTTATGAATATCCGTTGACTCCGAGTTTTGAATTCGGTGATTTTTAGCTTGATTTCACACTACTTTTCGAGCTCTACAATCCTGGCGTTTCGGATTTTTATTTCAGAACTCGTGGCTAGTAGGTCTTGTTTCACCTAGTTAGCCGCGAAATGTATTTTCTTTACGTAAACGGTTTTATGAATATCCGTTGACTCCGAGTTTTGAATTCGATGATTTTTAGCTTGATTTCACACTACTATTCGAGCTCTACAATCCTGGCATTTCGGATTTTGATTTCAGAACTCGTGGCTAGTAGATCTTGTTTCACCTAGTTAGCCGCGAAATGTGGTTTCTTTACGTAAACGGTTTTATGAATATCCGTTGACTCCGAGTTCTGAATTCGGTGATTTTTAGCTCGATTTCACACTAGTTTTCCAGCTCTACAATCTGGGTTTTCGGATTTCGATTTCATAATTCGTGGCTAGTAGGTCTCGTTTCACCTAGTTAGCCGCGAAATGTGGTTTCTTTACGTAAACGGTTTTCTGAATATCCGTTGACTCCGAGTTCTGAATTCGGTGATTTTTAGCTTGATTTCACACTACTTTTCGAGCTGTACAATCCTAACGTTTCGGATTTTTATTTCAGAACTCGTAGGTTGTAGGTCTCGTTTCACCTAGTTAGCCGCGAAATGTGGTTTCTTTACGTAAACGGTTTTATGAATATCCGTTGACTCCGAGTTCTGAATTCGGTGATTTTTAGCTTGATTTCACACTACTTTTCGAGCTCTATAATCCTCGGTTTTCGGATTTCGATTTCAGAACTCGTGGCTAGTAGGACTCGTTTCACCTAGTTAGCCGCGAAATATGGTTTCTTTACGTAAACGGTTTTATGAATATCCGTTGACTCCGAGTTCTGAATTCGGTGATTTTTAGCTTGATTTCACACTACTTTTCGAGCTCTACAATCTTGGGTTTTCGGATTTCGATTTCATAATTCGTGCCTAGTAGGTCTCATTTCACCTAGTTAGCCGCGAAATGTGGTTTCTTTACGTAAACGGTTTTATGAATATCCGTTGACTCCGAGTTCTGAATTCAGTGATTTTTAGCTTGATTTCACACTACTTTTCGAGCTCTACAATCCTGGGTTTTCGGATTTTGATTTCATAATTCGTGGCTAGTAGGTCTTGTTTCACCTAGTTAGCCGCGAAATGTGGTTTCTTTACGTAAACGGTTTTATGAATATCCGTTGACTCCGAGTTCTGAATTCGGTGATTTTTAGCTTGATTTCACACTACTTTTCGAGCTCTACCATCCTAGTGTTTCGGATTTAGATTTCAGAACTCGTGGCTAGTTGGTCTCGTTTCACCTATTTAGCCGCGAAAAGTGGTTTCTTTACGTAAACGGTTTTATGACTATCCGTTGACTCCGAGTTCTGAATTCGGTGATTTTTAGCTAGATTTCACACTAGTTTTCGAGCTCTACAATCCTGGCGTTTCGGATTTTGATTTCAGAACTCGTGGCTAGTTGGTCTCATTTCACCTAGTTAGCCGCGAAATGTGGTTTCTTTACGTAAACGGTTTTATGAATATCCGTTGACTCCGAGTTCTGAATTCGGTGATTTTTAGCTTGATTACACACTACTTTTCGAGCTCTACAATCCTGGCGTTTCGGATTTTGATTTCAGAACTCGTGGCTAGTTGGTCTCGTTTCACCTATTTAGCCGTGAAATGTGGTTTCTTTACGTAAACGGTTTTATGAATATCCGTTGACTCCGAGTTCTGAATTCGGTGATTTTTAGCTTGATTTCACACTACTTTTCGAGCTCTACAATCCTGGGTTTTCGGATTTTGATTTCATAACTCGCGGCCAGTAGGTCTCGTTTCACCTAGTTAGCCGCGAAATGTGGTTTCTTTACGTAAACGGTTTTATGAATATCCGTTGACTCCGAGTTCTGAATTCGGTGATTTTTAGCTTGATTTCACACTAATTTTCGAGCTCTACGATCCTGGCGTTTCGGATTTTGATTTCAGAACTCGTGGCTAGTAGATCTCGTTTCACCTAGTTAGCCGTGAAATGTGGTTTCTTTACGTAAACGGTTTTATGAATATCCGTTGACTCCGAGTTCTGAATTCGGTGATTTTTAGCTTGATTTCACACTACTTTTCGAGCTCTACAATCCTGGGTTTTCGGATTTTGATTTCAGAACTCGTGGCTAGTTGGTCTCGTTTCACCTAGTTAGCCGCGAAATGTGGTTTCTTTACGTAAACGGTTTTATGAATATCCGTTGACTCCGAGTTCTGAATTCGGTGATTTTTAGCTTGATTTCACACTACTATTCGAGCTCTACAATCCTGGCATTTCGGATTTTGATTTCAGAACTCGTGGCTAGTAGATCTCGTTTCACCTAGTTAGCCGCGAAATGTGGTTTCTTTACGTAAACGGTTTTATGAATATCCGTTGACTCCGAGTTCTGAATTCGGTGATTTTTAGCTTGATTTCACACTACTTTTCGAGCTCTACAATCCTGGGTTTTCGGATTTTGATTTCAGAACTCGTGGCTAGTTGGTCTCGTTTCACCTAGTTAGCCGCGAAATGTGGTTTCTTTACGTAAACGGTTTTATGAATATCCGTTGACTCCGAGTTCTGAATTCGGTGATTTTTAGCTTGATTTCACACTACTATTCGAGCTCTACAATCCTGGCATTTCGGATTTTGATTTCAGAACTCGTGGCTAGTAGATCTCGTTTCACCTAGTTAGCCGCGAAATGTGGTTTCTTTACGTAAACGGTTTTATGAATATCCGTTGACTCCGAGTTCTGAATTCGGTGATTTTTAGCTTGATTTCACACTACTTTTCGAGCTCTATAATCCTCGGTTTTCGGATTTTGATTTCAGAACTCGTGGCTAGTAGGACTCGTTTCACCTAGTTAGCCGCGAAATATGGTTTCTTTACGTAAACGGTTTTATGAATATCCGTTGACTCCGAGTTCTGAATTCGGTGATTTTTAGCTTGATTTCACACTACTTTTCGAGCTCTACAATCCTAACGTTTCGGATTTTTATTTCAGAACTCGTAGGTTGTAGGTCTCGTTTCACCTAGTTAGCCGCGAAATGTGGTTTCTTTACGTAAACGGTTTTATGAATATCCGTTGACTCCGAGTTCTGAATTCGGTGATTTTTAGCTTGATTTCACACTACTTTTCGAGCTCTATAATCCTCGGTTTTCGGATTTCGATTTCAGAACTCGTGGCTTGTAGATCTCGTTTCACCTAGTTAGCCGCGAAATGTGGTTTCTTTACGTAAACGGTTTTATGAATATCCGTTGACTCCGAGTTCTGAATTCGGTGATTTTTAGCTTGATTTCACACTACTTTTCGAGCTCTACAATCCTGGGTTTTCGGATTTTGATTTCAGAACTCGTGGCTAGTTGGTCTCGTTTCACCTAGTTAGCCGCGAAATGTGGTTTCTTTACGTAAACGGTTTTCTGAATATCCGTTGACTCCGACTTCTGAATTCGTTGATTTTTAGCTTGATTTCACACTACTTTTTGAGCTCTACAATCCTAACGTTTCGGATTTTTATTTCAGAACTCGTAGGTTGTAGGTCTCGTTTCACCTAGTTAGCCGCGAAATGTGGTTTCTTTACGTAAACGGTTTTATGAATATCCGTTGACTCCGAATTCTGAATTCGGTGATTTTTAGCTTGATTACACACTACTTTTCGAGCTCTACAATCCTGGCGTTTCGGATTTTGATTTCAGAACTCGTGGCTAGTTGGTCATGTTTCACCTATTTAGCCGTGAAATGTGGTTTCTTTACGTAAACGGTTTTATGAATATCCGTTGACTCCGAGTTCTGAATTCGGTGATTTTTAGCTTGATTTCACACTACTTTTCGAGCTCTACAATCCTGGGTTTTCGGATTTTGATTTCAGAACTCGTGGCTAGTTGGTCTCGTTTCACCTATTTAGCCGCGAAAAGTGGTTTCTTTACGTAAACGGTTTTATGAATATCCGTTGACTCCGAGTTCTGAATTCGGTGATTTTTAGCTTGATTTCACACTACTATTCGAGCTCTACAATCCTGGCATTTCGGATTTTGATTTCAGAACTCGTGGCTAGTAGATCTCGTTTCACCTAGTTAGCCGCGAAATGTGGTTTCTTTACGTAAACGGTTTTATGAATATCCGTTGACTCCGAGTTCTGAATTCGGTGATTTTTAGCTTGATTTCACACTAATTTTCGAGCTCTACGATCCTGGCGTTTCGGATTTTGATTTCAGAACTTGTGGCTAGTAGATCTCGTTTCACCTAGTTAGCCGCGAAATGTGGTTTCTTTACGTAAACGGTTTTATGAATATCCGTTGACTCCGAGTTCTGAATTCGGTGATTTTTAGCTTGATTTCACACTACTTTTCGAGCTCTACAATCCTGGGTTTTCGGATTTTGATTTCAGAACTCGTGGCTAGTTGGTCTCGTTTCACCTAGTTAGCCGCGAAATGAGGTTTCTTTACGTAAACGGTTTTATGAATATCCGTTGACTCCGAGTTCTGAATTCGGTGTTTTTTAGCTTGATTTCACACTACTTTTCGAGCTCTACAATCCTGGCGTTTCGGATTTTGATTTCAGAACTTGTGGCTTGTAGGTCTCGTTTCACCTAGTTAGCCGCGAAATGTGGTTTCTTTACGTAAACGGTTTTGTGAATATCCGTTGACTCCGAGTTCTGAATTCGGTGATTTTTAGCTTGATTTCACACTACTTTTCGAGCTCTACAATCCTAACGTTTCGGATTTTTATTTCAGAACTCGTAGGTTGTAGGTCTCGTTTCACCTAGTTAGCCGCGAAATGTGGTTTCTTTACGTAAACGGTTTTATGAATATCCGTTGACTCCGAGTTCTGAATTCGGTGATTTTTAGCTTGATTTCACACTACTTTTCGAGCTCTATAATCCTCGGTTTTCGGATTTCGATTTCAGAACTCGTGCCTTGTAGATCTCGTTTCACCTAGTTAGCCGCGAAATGTGGTTTCTTTACGTAAACGGTTTTATGAATATCCGTTGACTCCGAGTTCTGAATTCGGTGATTTTTAGCTTGATTTCACACTACTTTTCGAGCTCTACAATCCTGGGTTTTCGGATTTTGATTTCAGAACTCGTGGCTAGTTGGTCTCGTTTCACCTAGTTAGCCGCGAAATGTGGTTTCTTTACGTAAACGGTTTTCTGAATATCCGTTGACTCCGAGTTCTGAATTCGTTGATTTTTAGCTTGATTTCACACTACTTTTCGAGCTCTACAATCCTAACGTTTCGGATTTTTATTTCAGAACTCGTAGGTTGTAGGTCTCGTTTCACCTAGTTAGCCGCGAAATGTGGTTTCTTTACGTAAACGGTTTTATGAATATCCGTTGACTCCGAGTTCTGAATTCGGTGATTTTTAGCTTGATTACACACTACTTTTCGAGCTCTACAATCCTGGCGTTTCGGATTTTGATTTCAGAACTCGTGGCTAGTTGGTCTCGTTTCTCCTATTTAGCCGTGAAATGTGGTTTCTTTACGTAAACGGTTTTATGAATATCCGTTGACTCCGAGTTCTGAATTCGGTGATTTTTAGCTTGATTTCACACTACTTTTCGAGCTCTACAATCCTGGGTTTTCGGATTTTGATTTCATAACTCGCGGCCAGTAGGTCTCGTTTCACCTAGTTAGCCGCGAAATGTGGTTTCTTTACGTAAACGGTTTTATGAATATCCGTTGACTCCGAGTTCTGAATTCGGTGATTTTTAGCTTGATTTCACACTAATTTTCGAGCTCTACGATCCTGGCGTTTCGGATTTTGATTTCAGAACTCGTGGCTAGTTGGTCTCGTTTCACCTAGTTAGCCGCGAAATGTGGTTTCTTTACGTAAACGGTTTTATGAATATCTGTTGTATCCGAGTTCTGAATTCAGTGATTTTTAGCTTGATTTCACACTACTTTTCGAGCTCTATAATCCTCGGTTTTCGGATTTCGATTTCAGAACTCGTGGCTAGTAGGTCTCGTTTCACCTAGTTAGCCGCGAAATGTGGTTTCTTTACGTAAACGGTTTTATGAATATCCGTTGACTCCGAGTTCTGAATTCAGTGATTTTTACCTTGATTACACACTACTATTCGAGCTCTACAATCCTGGCATTTCGGATTTTGATTTCAGAACTCGTGGCTAGTAGATCTCGTTTCACCTAGTTAGCCGCGAAATGTGGTTTCTTTACGTAAACGGTTTTATGAATATCCGTTGACTCCGAGTTCTGAATTCGGTGATTTTTAGCTTGATTTCACACTACTTTTCGAGCTCTACAATCCTGGGTTTTCGGATTTTGATTTCAGAACTCGTGGCTAGTTGGTCTCGTTTCACCTAGTTGGCCGCGAAATGTGGTTTCTTTACGTAAACGGTTTTCTGAATATCCGTTGACTCCGAGTTCTGAATTCGGTGATTTTTAGCTTGATTTCACACTACTTTTCGAGCTCTACAATCCTAACATTTCGGATTTTTATTTCAGAACTCGTAGGTTGTAGGTCTCGTTTCACCTAGTTAGCCGCGAAATGTGGTTTCTTTACGTAAACGGTTTTATGAATATCCGTTGACTCCGAGTTCTGAATTCGGTGATTTTTAGCTTGATTTCACACTACTTTTCGAGCTCTATAATCCTCGGTTTTCGGATTTCGATTTCAGAACTCGTGGCTAGTAGGACTCGTTTCACCTAGTTAGCCGCGAAATATGGTTTCTTTACGTAAACGGTTTTATGAATATCCGTTGACTCCGAGTTCTGAATTCGGTGATTTTTAGCTTGATTTCACACTACTTTTCGAGCTCTACAATCCTGGGTTTTCGGATTTCGATTTCATAATTCGTGGCTAGTAGGTCTCGTTTCACCTAGTTAGCCGCGAAATGTGGTTTCTTTACGTAAACGGTTTTATGAATATCCGTTGACTCCGAGTTCTGAATTCAGTGATTTTTAGCTTGATTTCACACTACTTTTCGAGCTCTACAATCCTGGTTTTTCGGATTACGATTTCATAATTCGTGGCTAGTAGGTCTTGTTTCACCTAGTTAGCCGCGAAATGTGGTTTCTTTACGTAAACGGTTTTATGAATATCCGTTGACTCCGAGTTCTGAATTCGGTGATTTTTAGCTTGATTTCACACTACTTTTCGAGCTCTACCATCCTAGTGTTTCGGATTTAGATTTCAGAACTCGTGGCTAGTTGGTCTCGTTTCACCTATTTAGCCGCGAAAAGTGGTTTCTTTACGTAAACGGTTTTATGACTATCCGTTGACTCCGAGTTCTGAATTCGGTGATTTTTAGCTTGATTTCACACTAGTTTTCGAGCTCTACAATCCTGGCGTTTCGGATTTTGATTTCAGAACTCGTGGCTAGTTGGTCTCATTTCACCTAGTTAGCCGCGAAATGTGGTTTCTTTACGTAAACGGTTTTATGAATATCCGTTGACTCCGAGTTCTGAATTCGGTGATTTTTAGCTTGATTTCACACTACTTTTCGAGCTCTATAATCCTCGGTTTTCGGATTTCGATTTCAGAACTCGTGGCTAGTAGGACTCGTTTCACCTAGTTAGCCGCGAAATATGGTTTCTTTACGTAAACGGTTTTATGAATATCCGTTGACTCCGAGTTCTGAATTCGGTGATTTTTAGCTTGATTTCACACTACTTTTCGAGCTCTACAATCCTGGGTTTTCGGATTTCGATTTCATAATTCGTGGCTAGTAGGTCTCGTTTCACCTAGTTAGCCGCGAAATGTGGTTTCTTTACGTAAACGGTTTTATGAATATCCGTTGACTCCGAGTTCTGAATTCAGTGATTTTTAGCTTGATTTCACACTACTTTTCGAGCTCTACAATCCTAACAGTTCGGATTTTTATTTCAGAACTCGTAGGTTGTAGGTCTCGTTTCACCTAGTTAGCCGCGAAATGTGGTTTCTTTACGTAAACGGTTTTATGAATATCCGTTGACTCCGAGTTCTGAATTCGGTGATTTTTAGCTTGATTACACACTACTTTTCGAGCTCTACAATCCTGGGGTTTCGGATTTTGATTTCAGAACTCGTGGCTAGTTGGTCTCGTTTCACCTATTTAGCCGTGAAATGTGGTTTCTTTACGTAAACGGTTTTATGAATATCCGTTGACTCCGAGTTCTGAATTCGGTGATTTTTAGCTTGATTTCACACTACTTTTCGAGCTCTACAATCCTGGGTTTTCGGATTTTGATTTCATAACTCGCGGCCAGTAGGTCTCGTTTCACCTAGTTAGCCGCGAAATGTGGTTTCTTTACGTAAACGGTTTTATGAATATCCGTTGACTCCGAGTTCTGAATTCGGTGATTTTTAGCTTGATTTCACACTAATTTTCGAGCTCTACGATCCTGGCGTTTCGGATTTTGATTTCAGAACTCGTGGCTAGTTGGTCTCGTTTCACCTAGTTAGCCGCGAAATGTGATTTCTTTACGTAAACGGTTTTATGAATATCTGTTGTATCCGAGTTCTGAATTCAGTGATTTTTAGCTTGATTTCACACTACTTTTCGAGCTCTATAATCCTCGGTTTTCGGATTTCGATTTCAGAACTCGTGGCTAGTAGGTCTCGTTTCACCTAGTTAGCCGCGAAATGTGGTTTCTTTACGTAAACGGTTTTATGAATATCCATTGACTCCGAGTTCTGAATTCGGTGATTTTTATCTTGATTTCACACTACTTTTCGAGCTCTATAATCCTCGGTTTTCGGATTTCGATTTCAAAACTCGTGGCTAGTAGATCTCGTTTCACCTAGTTAGCCGCGAAATGTGGTTTCTTTACGTAAACGGTTTTATGAATATCCGTTGACTCCGAGTTCTGAATTCGGTGATTTTTAGCTTGATTTCACACTACTTTTCGAGCTCTACAATCCTGGGTTTTCGGATTTTGATTTCAGAACTCGTGGCTAGTTGGTCTCGTTTCACCTAGTTAGCCGCGAAATGTGGTTTCTTTACGTAAACGGTTTTCTGAATATCCGTTGACTCCGAGTTCTGAATTCGGTGATTTTTAGCTTGATTTCACACTACTTTTCGAGCTCTACAATCCTAACGTTTCGGATTTTTATTTCAGAACTCTTAGGTTGTAGGTCTCGTTTCACCTAGTTAGCCGCGAAATGTGGTTTCTTTACGTAAACGGTTTTATGAATATCCGTTGACTCCGAGTTCTGAATTCGGTGATTTTTATCTTGATTTCACACTACTTTTCGAGCTCTACAATCCTGGGTTTTCGGATTTCGATTTCATAATTCGTGGCTAGTAGGTCTCGTTTCACCTAGTTAGCCGCGAAATGTGGTTTCTTTACGTAAACGGTTTTATGAATATCCGTTGACTCCGAGTTCTGAATTCAGTGATTTTTAGCTTGATTTCACACTACTTTTCGAGCTCTATAATCCTCGGTTTTCGGATTTCGATTTCAGAACTCGTGGCTAGTAGGTCTCGTTTCACCTAGTTAGCCGCGAAATGTGGTTTCTTTACGTAAACGGCTTTATGAATATCCATTGACTCCGAGTTCTGAATTCAGTGATTTTTACCTTGATTACACACTACTATTCGAGCTCTACAATCCTGGCATTTCGGATTTTGATTTCAAAACTCGTGGCTAGTAGATCTCGTTTCACCTAGTTAGCCGCGAAATGTGGTTTCTTTACGTAAACGGTTTTATGAATATCCGTTGACTCCGAGTTCTGAATTCGGTGATTTTTAGCTTGATTTCACACTACTTTTCGAGCTCTACAATCCTGGGTTTTCGGATTTTGATTTCAGAACTCGTGGCTAGTTGGTCTCGTTTCACCTAGTTAGCCGCGAAATGTGGTTTCTTTACGTAAACGGTTTTCTGAATATCCGTTGACTCCGAGTTCTAAATTCGGTGATTTTTAGCTTGATTTCACACTACTTTTCGAGCTCTACAATCCTAACGTTTCGGATTTTTATTTCAGAACTCGTAGGTTGTAGGTCTCGTTTCACCTAGTTAGCCGCGAAATGTGGTTTCTTTACGTAAACGGTTTTATGAATATCCGTTGACTCCGAGTTCTGAATTCGGTGATTTTTAGCTTGATTTCACACTACTTTTCGAGCTCTATAATCCTCGGTTTTCGGATTTCGATTTCAGAACTCGTGGCTAGTAGGACTCGTTTCACCTAGTTAGTCGCGAAATATGGTTTCTTTACGTAAACGGTTTTATGAATATCCGTTGACTCCGAGTTCTGAATTCGGTGATTTTTATCTTGATTTCACACTACTTTTCGAGCTCTACAATCCTGGGTTTTCGGATTTCGATTTCATAATTCGTGGCTAGTAGGTCTCGTTTCACCTAGTTAGCCGCGAAATGTGGTTTCTTTACGTAAACGGTTTTATGAATATCCGTTGACTCCGAGTTCTGAATTCAGTGATTTTTAGCTTGATTTCACACTACTTTTTGAGCTCTACAATCCTGGTTTTTCGGATTACGATTTCATAATTCGTGGCTAGTAGGTCTTGTTTCACCTAGTTAGCCGCGAAATGTGGTTTCTTTACGTAAACGGTTTTATGAATATCCGTTGACTCCGAGTTCTGAATTCGGTGATTTTTAGCTTGATTTCACACTACTTTTCGAGCTCTACCATCCTAGTGTTTCGGATTTAGATTTCAGAACTCGTGGCTAGTTGGTCTCGTTTCACCTATTTAGCCGCGAAAAGTGGTTTCTTTACGTAAACGGTTTTATGACTATCCGTTGACTCCGAGTTCTGAATTCGGTGATTTTTAGCTTGATTTCACACTAGTTTTCGAGCTCTACAATCCTGGCGTTTCGGATTTTGATTTCAGAACTCGTGGCTAGTTGGTCTCATTTCACCTAGTTAGCCGCGAAATGTGGTTTCTTTACGTAAACGGTTTTATGAATATCCGTTGACTCCGAGTTCTGAATTCGGTGATTTTTAGCTTGATTACACACTACTTTTCGAGCTCTACAATCCTGGCGTTTCGGATTTTGATTTCAGAACTCGTGGCTAGTTGGTCTCGTTTCACCTATTTAGCCGTGAAATGTGGTTTCTTTACGTAAACGGTTTTATGAATATCCGTTGACTCCGAGTTCTGAATTCGGTGATTTTTAGCTTGATTTCACACTACTTTTCGAGCTCTACAATCCTGAGTTTTTGGATTTTGATTTCATAACTCGCGGCCAGTAGGTCTCGTTTCACCTAGTTAGCCGCGAAATGTGGTTTCTTTACGTAAACGGTTTTATGAATATCCGTTGACTCCGAGTTCTGAATTCGGTGATTTTTAGCTTGATTTCACACTAATTTTCGAGCTCTACGATCCTGGCGTTTCGGATTTTGATTTCAGAACTCGTGGCTAGTTGGCCACAAAATGTGGTTTCTTTACGTAAACGGTTTTATGAATATCCGTTGTATCCGAGTTCTGAATTCAGTGATTTTTAGCTTGATTTCACACTACTTTTCGAGCTCTATAATCCTCGGTTTTCGGATTTCGATTTCAGAACTCGTGGCTAGTAGGTCTCGTTTCACCTAGTTAGCCGCGAAATGTGGTTTCTTTACGTAAACGGTTTTATGAATATCCGTTGACTCCGAGTTCTGAATTCAGTGATTTTTACCTTGATTACACACTACTATTCGAGCTCTACAATCCTGGCATTTCGGATTTCGATTTCAGAACTCGTGGCTAGTAGGACTCGTTTCACCTAGTTAGCCGCGAAATATGGTTTCTTTACGTAAACGGTTTTATGAATATCCGTTGACTCCGAGTTCTGAATTCGGTGATTTTTAGCTTGATTTCACAC
Organism: Euonymus europaeus; assembly: GCA_963580455.1. NCBI lineage: Eukaryota > Viridiplantae > Streptophyta > Magnoliopsida > Celastrales > Celastraceae > Euonymus > Euonymus europaeus. Next base: position 1,853,569 of record OY756972.1, read on the forward strand.
TACTTTTCGAGCTCTACAATCCTGGGTTTTCGGATTTCGATTTCATAATTCGTGGCTAGTAGGTCTCGTTTGACCTAGTTAGCCGCGAAATGTGGTTTCTTTACGTAAACGGTTTTATGAATATCCGTTGACTCCGAGTTCTGAATTCAGTGATTTTTAGCTTGATTTCACACTACTTTTCGAGCTCTACAATCCTGGTTTTTCGGATTACGATTTCATAATTCGTGGCTAGTAGGTCTTGTTTCACCTAGTTAGCCGCGAAATGTGGTTTCTTTACGTAAACGGTTTTATGAATATCCGTTGACTCCGAGTTCTGAATTCAGTGATTTTTAGCTTGATTTCACACTACTTTTCGAGCTCTACAATCCTGGGTTTTCGGATTTTGATTTCAGAACTCGTGGCTAGTTGGTCTCGTTTCACCTAGTTAGCCGCGAAATGTGGTTTCTTTACGTAAACGGTTTTATGAATATCCGTTGACTCCGAGTTCTGAATTCGGTGATTTTTAGCTTGTTTTCACACTACTATTCGAGCTCTACAATCCTGGCATTTCGGATTTTGATTTCAGAACTCGTGGCTAGTAGATCTCGTTTCACCTAGTTAGCCGCGAAATGTGGTTTCTTTACGTAAACGGTTTTATGAATATCCGTTGACTCCGAGTTTTGAATTCGGTGATTTTTAGCTTGATTTCACACTACTTTTCGAGCTCTACAATCCTGGGGTTTCGGATTTTTATTTCAGAACTCGTGGCTAGTAGGTCTTGTTTCACCTAGTTAGCCGCGAAATGTAGTTTCTTTACGTAAACGGTTTTATGAATATCCGTTGACTCCGAGTTTTGAATTCGGTGATTTTTAGCTTGATTTCACACTACTATTCGAGCTCTACAATCCTGGCATTTCGGATTTTGATTTCAGAACTCGTGGCTAGTAGATCTTGTTTCACCTAGTTAGCCGCGAAATGTGGTTTCTTTACGTAAACGGTTTTATGAATATCCGTTGACTCCGAGTTCTGAATTCGGTGATTTTTAGCTCGATTTCACACTAGTTTTCCAGCTCTACAATCTGGGTTTTCGGATTTCGATTTCATAATTCGTGGCTAGTAGGTCTCGTTTCACCTAGTTAGCCGCGAAATGTGGTTTCTTTACGTAAACGGTTTTCTGAATATCCGTTGACTCCGAGTTCTGAATTCGGTGATTTTTAGCTTGATTTCACACTACTTTTCGAGCTCTACAATCCTAACGTTTCCGATTTTTATTTCAGAACTCGTAGGTTGTAGGTCTCGTTTCACCTAGTTAGCCGCGAAATGTGGTTTCTTTACGTAAACGGTTTTATGAATATCCGTTGACTCCGAGTTCTGAATTCGGTGATTTTTAGCTTGATTTCACACTACTTTTCGAGCTCTATAATCCTCGGTTTTCGGATTTCGATTTCAGAACTCGTGGCTAGTAGGACTCGTTTCACCTAGTTAGCCGCGAAATATGGTTTCTTTACGTAAACGGTTTTATGAATATCCGTTGACTCCGAGTTCTGAATTCGGTGATTTTTAGCTTGATTTCACACTACTTTTCGAGCTCTACAATCCTGGGTTTTCGGATTTCGATTTCATAATTCGTGGCTAGTAGGTCTCGTTTCACCTAGTTAGCCGCGAAATGTGGTTTCTTTACGTAAACGGTTTTATGAATATCCGTTGACTCCGAGTTCTGAATTCAGTGATTTTTAGCTTGATTTCACACTACTTTTCGAGCTCTACAATCCTGGGTTTTCGGATTTCGATTTCATAATTCGTGGCTAGTAGGTCTTGTTTCACCTAGTTAGCCGCGAAATGTGGTTTCTTTACGTAAACGGTTTTATGAATATCCGTTGACTCCGAGTTTTGAATTCGGTGATTTTTAGCTTGATTTCACACTACTTTTCGAGCTCTACAATCCTGGGGTTTCGGATTTTTATTTCAGAACTCGTGGCTAGTAGGTCTTGTTTCACCTAGTTAGCCGCGAAATGTAGTTTCTTTACGTAAACGGTTTTATGAATATCCGTTGACTCCGAGTTTTGAATTCGGTGATTTTTAGCTTGATTTCACACTACTATTCGAGCTCTACAATCCTGGCATTTCGGATTTTGATTTCAGAACTCGTGGCTAGTAGATCTTGTTTCACCTAGTTAGCCGCGAAATGTGGTTTCTTTACGTAAACGGTTTTATGAATATCCGTTGACTCCGAGTTCTGAATTCGGTGATTTTTAGCTCGATTTCACACTAGTTTTCCAGCTCTACAATCTGGGTTTTCGGATTTCGATTTCATAATTCGTGGCTAGTAGGTCTCGTTTCACCTAGTTAGCCGCGAAATGTGGTTTCTTTACGTAAACGGTTTTCTGAATATCCGTTGACTCCGAGTTCTGAATTCGGTGATTTTTAGCTTGATTTCACACTACTTTTCGAGCTCTACAATCCTAACGTTTCGGATTTTTATTTCAGAACTCGTAGGTTGTAGGTCTCGTTTCACCTAGTTAGCCGCGAAATGTGGTTTCTTTACGTAAACGGTTTTATGAATATCCGTTGACTCCGAGTTCTGAATTCGGTGATTTTTAGCTCGATTTCACACTAGTTTTCCAGCTCTACAATCTGGGTTTTCGGATTTCGATTTCATAATTCGTGGCTAGTAGGTCTCGTTTCACCTAGTTAGCCGCGAAATGTGGTTTCTTTACGTAAACGGTTTTCTGAATATCCGTTGACTCCGAGTTCTGAATTCGGTGATTTTTAGCTTGATTTCACACTACTTTTCGAGCTCTACAATCCTAACGTTTCGGATTTTTATTTCAGAACTCGTAGGTTGTAGGTCTCGTTTCACCTAGTTAGCCGCGAAATGTGGTTTCTTTACGTAAACGGTTTTATGAATATCCGTTGACTCCGAGTTCTGAATTCGGTGATTTTTAGCTTGATTTCACACTACTTTTCGAGCTCTACAATCCTGGGTTTTCGGATTTCGATTTCATAATTCGTGGCTAGTAGGTCTCGTTTCACCTAGTTAGCCGCGAAATGTGGTTTCTTTACGTAAACGGTTTTATGAATATCAGTTGACTCCGAGTTCTGAATTCAGTGATTTTTAGCTTGATTTCACACTACTTTTCGAGCTCTACAATCCTGGGTTTTCGGATTTCGATTTCATAATTCGTGGCTAGTAGGTCTTGTTTCACCTAGTTAGCCGCCAAATGTGGTTTCTTTACGTAAACGGTTTTATGAATATCCGTTGACTCCGAGTTTTGAATTCGGTGATTTTTAGCTTGATTTCACACTACTTTTCGAGCTCTACAATCCTGGGGTTTCGGATTTTTATTTCAGAACTCGTGGCTAGTAGGTCTTGTTTCACCTAGTTAGCCGCGAAATGTAGTTTCTTTACGTAAACGGTTTTATGAATATCCGTTGACTCCGAGTTTTGAATTCGGTGATTTTTAGCTTGATTTCACACTACTATTCGAGCTCTACAATCCTGGCATTTCGGATTTTGATTTCAGAACTCGTGGCTAGTAGATCTTGTTTCACCTAGTTAGCCGCGAAATGTGGTTTCTTTACGTAAACGGTTTTATGAATATCCGTTGACTCCGAGTTCTGAATTCGGTGATTTTTAGCTCGATTTCACACTAGTTTTCCAGCTCTACAATCTGGGTTTTCGGATTTCGATTTCATAATTCGTGGCTAGTAGGTCTCGTTTCACCTAGTTAGCCGCGAAATGTGGTTTCTTTACGTAAACGGTTTTCTGAATATCCGTTGACTCCGAGTTCTGAATTCGGTGATTTTTAGCTTGATTTCACACTACTTTTCGAGCTCTACAATCCTAACGTTTCGGATTTTTATTTCAGAACTCGTAGGTTGTAGGTCTCGTTTCACCTAGTTAGCCGCGAAATGTGGTTTCTTTACGTAAACGGTTTTATGAATATCCGTTGACTCCGAGTTCTGAATTCGGTGATTTTTAGCTTGATTTCACACTACTTTTCGAGCTCTATAATCCTCGGTTTTCGGATTTCGATTTCAGAACTCGTGGCTAGTAGGACTCGTTTCACCTAGTTAGCCGCGAAATATGGTTTCTTTACGTAAACGGTTTTATGAATATCCGTTGACTCCGAGTTCTGAATTCGGTGATTTTTAGCTTGATTTCACACTACTTTTCGAGCTCTACAATCCTGGGTTTTCGGATTTCGATTTCATAATTCGTGGCTAGTAGGTCTCGTTTCACCTAGTTAGCCGCGAAATGTGGTTTCTTTACGTAAACGGTTTTATGAATATCCGTTGACTCCGAGTTCTGAATTCAGTGATTTTTAGCTTGATTTCACACTACTTTTCGAGCTCTACAATCCTGGGTTTTCGGATTTCGATTTCATAATTCGTGGCTAGTAGGTCTTGTTTCACCTAGTTAGCCGCGAAATGTGGTTTCTTTACGTAAACGGTTTTATGAATATCCGTTGACTCCGAGTTCTGAATTCGGTGATTTTTAGCTTGATTTCACACTACTTTTCGAGCTCTACCATCCTAGTGTTTCGGATTTAGATTTCAGAACTCGTGGCTAGTTGGTCTCGTTTCACCTATTTAGCCGCGAAAAGTGGTTTCTTTACGTAAACGGTTTTATGACCGTTGACTCCGAGTTCTGAATTCGGTGTTTTTTAGCTTGATTTCACACTAGTTTTCGAGCTCTACAATCCTGGCGTTTCGGATTTTGATTTCAGAACTCGTGGCTAGTTGGTCTCATTTCACCTAGTTAGCCGCGAAATGTGGTTTCTTTACATAAACGGTTTTATGAATATCCGTTGACTCCGAGTTCTGAATTCGGTGATTTTTAGCTTGATTACACACTACTTTTCGAGCTCTACAATCCTGGCGTTTCGGATTTTGATTTCAGAACTCGTGGCTAGTTGGTCTCGTTTCACCTATTTAGCCGTGAAATGTGGTTTCTTTACGTAAACGGTTTTATGAATATCCGTTGACTCCGAGTTCTGAATTCGGTGATTTTTAGCTTGATTTCACACTACTTTTCGAGCTCTACAATCCTGGGTTTTCGGATTTTGATTTCATAACTCGCGGCCAGTAGGTCTCGTTTCACCTAGTTAGCCGCGAAATGTGGTTTCTTTACGTAAACGGTTTTATGAATATCCGTTGACTCCGAGTTCTGAATTCGGTGATTTTTAGCTTGATTTCACACTAATTTTCGAGCTCTACGATCCTGGCGTTTCGGATTTTGATTTCAGAACTCGTGGCTAGTTGGTCTCGTTTCACCTAGTTAGCCGCGAAATGTGGTTTCTTTACGTAAACGGTTTTATGAATATCCGTTGTATCCGAGTTCTGAATTCAGTGATTTTTAGCTTGATTTCACACTACTTTTCGAGCTCTATAATCCTCGGTTTTCGGATTTCGATTTCAGAACTCGTGGCTAGTAGGTCTCGTTTCACCTAGTTAGCCGCGAAATGTGGTTTCTTTACGTAAACGGTTTTATGAATATCCGTTGACTCCGAGTTCTGAATTCAGTGATTTTTACCTTGATTACACACTACTATTCGAGCTCTACAATCCTGGCATTTCGGATTTTGATTTCAGAACTCGTGGCTTGTAGATCTCGTTTCACCTAGTTAGCTGCGAAATGTGGTTTCTTTACGTAAACGGTTTTATGAATATCCGTTGACTCCGAGTTCTGAATTCGGTGATTTTTAGCTTGATTTCACACTACTTTTCGAGCTCTACAATCCTGGGTTTTCGGATTTTGATTTCAGAACTCGTGGCTAGTTTGTCTCGTTTCACCTAGTTAGCCGCGAAATGTGGTTTCTTTACGTAAACGGTTTTATGAATATCCGTTGACTCCGAGTTCTGAATTCGGTGATTTTTAGCTTGATTACACACTACTTTTCGAGCTCTACAATCCTGGCGTTTCGGATTTTGATTTCAGAACTCGTGGATAGTTGGTCTCGTTCCACCTATTTATCCGAGAAATGTGGTTTCTTTACGTAAACGGTTTTATGAATATCCGTTGACTCCGAGTTCTGAATTCGGTGATTTTTAGCTTAATTTCACACTAGTTTTCGAGCTCTACGATCCTGGCGTTTCGGATTTTGATTTCAGAACTCGTGGATAGTTGGTCTCGTTTCACCTAGTTAGCCGCGAAATATGGTTTCTTTACGTAAACGGTTTTATGAATATCCGTTGACTCCGAGTTCTGAATTCGGTGATTTTTAGCTTGATTACACACTACTTTTCGAGCTCTACAATCCTGGCGTTTCGGATTTTGATTTCAGAACTCGTGGCTAGTTGGTCTCGTTCCACCTATTTAGCCGAGAAATGTGGTTTCTTTACGTAAACGGTTTTATGAATATCCGTTGACTCCGAGTTCTGAATTCGGTGATTTTTAGCTTGATTTCACACTAGTTTTCGAGCTCTACAATCCTGGCGTTTCGTATTTTGATTTCAGAACTCGTGGCTAGTAGGTCTTGTTTCACCTAGTTAGCCGCGAAATGTGGTTTCTTTACGTAAACGGTTTTATGAATATCCGTTGACTCCGAGTTCTGAATTCAGTGATTTTTACCTTGATTACACACTACTATTCGAGCTCTACAATCCTGGCATTTCGGATTTTGATTTCAGAACTCGTGGCTAGTAGATCTCGTTTCACCTAGTTAGCCGCGAAATGTGGTTTCTTTACGTAAACGGTTTTATGAATATCCGTTGACTCCGAGTTCTGAATTCGGTGATTTTTAGCTTGATTTCACACTACTTTTCGAGCTCTACAATCCTGGGTTTTCGGATTTTGATTTCAGAACTCGTGGCTAGTTGGTCTCGTTTCACCTAGTTAGCCGCGAAATGTGGTTTCTTTACGTAAACGGTTTTATGAATATCCGTTGACTCCGAGTTCTGAATTCGGTGATTTTTAGCTTGATTACACACTACTTTTCGAGCTCTACAATCCTGGCGTTTCGGATTTTGATTTCAGAACTCGTGGCTAGTTAGTCTCGTTTCACCTATTTAGCCGAGAAATGTGGTTTCTTTACGTAAACGGTTTTATGAATATCCGTTGACTCCGAGTTCTGAATTCGGTGATTTTTAGCTTAATTTCACACTAGTTTTCGAGCTCTACGATCCTGGCATTTCGGATTTTGATTTCAGAACTCGTGGCTAGTAGATCTCGTTTCACCTAGTTAGCCGCGAAATGTGGTTTCTTTACGTAAACGGTTTTATGAATATCCGTTGACTCCGAGTTCTGAATTCGGTGATTTTTAGCTTGATTTCACACTACTTTTCGAGCTCTACAATCCTGGGTTTTCGGATTTTGATTTCAGAACTCGTGGCTAGTTGATCTCGTTTCACCTAGTTAGCCGCGAAATGTGGTTTCTTTACGTAAACGGTTTTATGATTATCCGTTGACTCCGAGTTCTGAATTCGGTGATTTTTAGCTTGATTACACACTACTTTTCGAGCTCTACAATCCTGGCGTTTCGGATTTTGATTTCAGAACTCGTGGATAGTTGGTCTCGTTCCACCTATTTATCCGAGAAATGTGGTTTCTTTACGTAAACGGTTTTATGAATATCCGTTGACTCCGAGTTCTGAATTCGGTGATTTTTAGCTTAATTTCACACTAGTTTTCGAGCTCTACGATCCTGGCGTTTCGGATTTTGATTTCAGAACTCGTGGATAGTTGGTCTCGTTTCACCTAGTTAGCCGCGAAATATGGTTTCTTTACGTAAACGGTTTTATGAATATCCGTTGACTCCGAGTTCTGAATTCGGTGATTTTTAGCTTGATTACACACTACTTTTCGAGCTCTACAATCCTGGCGTTTCGGATTTTGATTTCAGAACTCGTGGCTAGTTGGTCTCGTTCCACCTATTTAGCCGAGAAATGTGGTTTCTTTACGTAAACGGTTTTATGAATATCCGTTGACTCCGAGTTCTGAATTCGGTGATTTTTAGCTTGATTTCACACTAGTTTTCGAGCTCTACAATCCTGGCGTTTCGTATTTTGATTTCAGAACTCGTGGCTAGTAGGTCTTGTTTCACCTAGTTAGCCGCGAAATGTGGTTTCTTTACGTAAACGGTTTTATGAATATCCGTTGACTCCGAGTTCTGAATTCAGTGATTTTTACCTTGATTACACACTACTATTCGAGCTCTACAATCCTGGCATTTCGGATTTTGATTTCAGAACTCGTGGCTAGTAGATCTCGTTTCACCTAGTTAGCCGCGAAATGTGGTTTCTTTACGTAAACGGTTTTATGAATATCCGTTGACTCCGAGTTCTGAATTCGGTGATTTTTAGCTTGATTTCACACTACTTTTCGAGCTCTACAATCCTGGGTTTTCGGATTTTGATTTCAGAACTCGTGGCTAGTTGGTCTCGTTTCACCTAGTTAGCCGCGAAATGTGGTTTCTTTACGTAAACGGTTTTATGAATATCCGTTGACTCCGAGTTCTGAATTCGGTGATTTTTAGCTTGATTACACACTACTTTTCGAGCTCTACAATCCTGGCGTTTCGGATTTTGATTTCAGAACTCGTGGCTAGTTAGTCTCGTTTCACCTATTTAGCCGAGAAATGTGGTTTCTTTACGTAAACGGTTTTATGAATATCCGTTGACTCCGAGTTCTGAATTCGGTGATTTTTAGCTTAATTTCACACTAGTTTTCGAGCTCTACGATCCTGGCATTTCGGATTTTGATTTCAGAACTCGTGGCTAGTAGATCTCGTTTCACCTAGTTAGCCGCGAAATGTGGTTTCTTTACGTAAACGGTTTTATGAATATCCGTTGACTCCGAGTTCTGAATTCGGTGATTTTTAGCTTGATTTCACACTACTTTTCGAGCTCTACAATCCTGGGTTTTCGGATTTTGATTTCAGAACTCGTGGCTAGTTGATCTCGTTTCACCAAGTTAGCCGCGAAATGTGGTTTCTTTACGTAAACGGTTTTATGATTATCCGTTGACTCCGAGTTCTGAATTCGGTGATTTTTAGCTTGATTACACACTACTTTTCGAGCTCTACAATCCTGGCGTTTCGGATTTTGATTTCAGAACTCGTGGATAGTTGGTCTCGTTTCACCTATTTAGCCGCGAAATGTGGTTTCTTTACGTAAACAGTTTTATGAATATCCGTTGACTCCGAGTTCTGAATTCGGTGATTTTTACCTTGATTTCACACTAGTTTTCGAGCTCTACAATCCTGGTGTTTCGGATTTTTATTTCAGAACTCGTGGCTAGTTGGTCTCATTTCACCTAGTTAGCCGCGAAATGTGGTTTCTCTACGTAAACGGTTTTATGAATATCCGTTGACTCCGAGTTCTGAATTCGGTGATTTTTAGCTTGATTTCACACTAGTTTTCGAGCTCTACAATCCTGGCGTTTCGGATTTTGATTTCAGAACTCGTGGATAGTTGGTCTCGTTTCACCTATTTAGCCGCGAAATGTGGTTTATTTACGTAAACAGTTTTATGAATATCCGTTGACTCCGAGTTCTGAATTCGGTGATTTTTAGCTTGATTTCACACTAGTTTTCGAGCTCTACAATCCTGGCGTTTCGGATTTTTATTTCAGAACTCGTGGCTAGTTGGACTCATTTCACCTAGTTAGCCGCGAAATGTGGTTTCTTTACGTAAACGGTTTTATGAATATCCGTTGACTCCGAGTTCTGAATTCGGTGATTTTTAGCTTGATTTCACACTAGTTTTCGAGCTCTACAATCCTGGCGTTTCGTATTTTGATTTCAGAACTCGTGGCTAGTAGGTCTTGTTTCACCTAGTTAGCCGCGAAATGTGGTTTCTTTACGTAAACGGTTTTATGAATATCCGTTGACTCCGAGTTCTGAATTCAGTGATTTTTACCTTGATTACACACTACTATTCGAGCTCTACAATCCTGGCATTTCGGATTTTGATTTCAGAACTCGTGGCTAGTAGATCTCGTTTCACCTAGTTAGCCGCGAAATGTGGTTTCTTTACGTAAACGGTTTTATGAATATCCGTTGACTCCGAGTTCTGAATTCGGTGATTTTTAGCTTGATTTCACACTACTTTTCGAGCTCTACAATCCTGGGTTTTCGGATTTTGATTTCAGAACTCGTGGCTAGTTGGTCTCGTTTCACCTAGTTAGCCGCGAAATGTGGTTTCTTTACGTAAACGGTTTTATGAATATCCGTTGACTCCGAGTTCTGAATTCGGTGATTTTTAGCTTGATTACACACTACTTTTCGATCTCTACAATCCTGGCGTTTCGGATTTTGATTTCAGAACTCGTGGCTAGTTGGTCTCGTTTCACCTATTTAGCCGAGAAATGTGGTTTCTTTACGTAAACGGTTTTATGAATATCCGTTGACTCCGAGTTCTGAATTCGGTGATTTTTAGCTTAATTTCACACTAGTTTTCGAGCTCTACGATCCTGGCATTTCGGATTTTGATTTCAGAACTCGTGGCTAGTAGATCTCGTTTCACCTAGTTAGCCGCGAAATGTGGTTTCTTTACGTAAACGGTTTTATGAATATCCGTTGACTCCGAGTTCTGAATTCGGTGATTTTTAGCTTGATTTCACACTACTTTTCGAGCTCTACAATCCTGGGTTTTCGGATTTTGATTTCAGAACTCGTGGCTAGTTGGTCTCGTTTCTCCTAGTTAGCCGCGAAATGTGGTTTCTTTACGTAAACGGTTTTATGATTATCCGTTGACTCCGAGTTCTGAATTCGGTGATTTTTAGCTTGATTACACACTACTTTTCGAGCTCTACAATCCTGGCGTTTCGGATTTTGATTTCAGAACTCGTGGATAGTTGGTCTCGTTTCACCTATTTAGCCGCGAAATGTGGTTTCTTTACGTAAACAGTTTTATGAATATCCGTTGACTCCGAGTTCTGAATTCGGTGATTTTTATCTTGATTTCACACTAGATTTCGAGCTCTACAATCCTGGTGTTTCGGATTTTTATTTCAGAACTCGTGGCTAGTTGGTCTCATTTCACCTAGTTAGCCGCGAAATGTGGTTTCTCTACGTAAACGGTTTTATGAATATCCGTTGACTCCGAGTTCTGAATTCAGTGATTTTTACCTTGATTACACACTACTATTCGAGCTCTACAATCCTGGCATTTCGGATTTTGATTTCAGAACTCGTGGATAGTAGATCTCGTTTCACCTAGTTAGCCGCGAAATGTGGTTTCTTTACGTAAACGGTTTTATGAATATCCGTTGACTCCGAGTTCTGAATTCAGTGATTTTTAGCTTGATTTCACACTACTTTTCGAGCTCTACAATCCTGGGTTTTCGGATTTTGATTTCAGAACTCGTGGCTAGTTGGTCTCGTTTCACCTAGTTAGCCGCGAAATGTGGTTTCTTTACGTAAACGGTTTTATGAATATCCGTTGACTCCGAGTTCTGAATTCGGTGATTTTTAGCTTGATTACACACTACTTTTCGAGCTCTACAATCCTGGCGTTTCGGATTTTGATTTCAGAACTCGTGGCTAGTTGGTCTCGTTCCACCTATTTAGCCGAGAAATGTGGTTTCTTTACGTAAACGGTTTTATGAATATCCGTTGACTCCGAGTTCTGAATTCGGTGATTTTTAGCTTAATTTCACACTAGTTTTCGAGCTCTACGATCCTGGCGTTTCGGATTTTGATTTCAGAACTCGTGGATAGTTGGTCTCGTTTCACCTATTTAGCCGCGAAATGTGGTTTATTTACGTAAACAGTTTTATGAATATCCGTTGACTCCGAGTTCTGAATTCGGTGATTTTTAGCTTGATTTCACACTAGTTTTCGAGCTCTACAATCCTGGCGTTTCGGATTTTTATTTCAGAACTCGTGGCTAGTTGGACTCATTTCACCTAGTTAGCCGTGAAATGTGGTTTCTTTACGTAAACGGTTTTATGAATATCCGTTGACTCCGAGTTCTGAATTCGGTGATTTTTAGCTTGATTTCACACTAGTTTTCGAGCTCTACAATCCTGGCGTTTCGTATTTTGATTTCAGAACTCGTGGCTAGTAGGTCTTGTTTCACCTAGTTAGCCGCGAAATGTGGTTTCTTTACGTAAACGGTTTTATGAATATCCGTTGACTCCGAGTTCTGAATTCAGTGATTTTTACCTTGATTACACACTACTATTCGAGCTCTACAATCCTGGCATTTCGGATTTTGATTTCAGAACTCGTGGCTAGTAGATCTCGTTTCACCTAGTTAGCCGCGAAATGTGGTTTCTTTACGTAAACGGTTTTATGAATATCCGTTGACTCCGAGTTCTGAATTCGGTGATTTTTAGCTTGATTTCACACTACTTTTCGAGCTCTACAATCCTGGGTTTTCGGATTTTGATTTCAGAACTCGTGGCTAGTTGGTCTCGTTTCACCTAGTTAGCCGCGAAATGTGGTTTCTTTACGTAAACGGTTTTATGAATATCCGTTGACTCCGAGTTCTGAATTCGGTGATTTTTAGCTTGATTACACACTACTTTTCGATCTCTACAATCCTGGCGTTTCGGATTTTGATTTCAGAACTCGTGGCTAGTTGGTCTCGTTTCACCTATTTAGCCGAGAAATGTGGTTTCTTTACGTAAACGGTTTTATGAATATCCGTTGACTCCGAGTTCTGAATTCGGTGATTTTTAGCTTAATTTCACACTAGTTTTCGAGCTCTACGATCCTGGCATTTCGGATTTTGATTTCAGAACTCGTGGCTAGTAGATCTCGTTTCACCTAGTTAGCCGCGAAATGTGGTTTCTTTACGTAAACGGTTTTATGAATATCCGTTGACTCCGAGTTCTGAATTCGGTGATTTTTAGCTTGATTTCACACTACTTTTCGAGCTCTACAATCCTGGGTTTTCGGATTTTGATTTCAGAACTCGTGGCTAGTTGGTCTCGTTTCTCCTAGTTAGCCGCGAAATGTGGTTTCTTTACGTAAACGGTTTTATGATTATCCGTTGACTCCGAGTTCTGAATTCGGTGATTTTTAGCTTGATTACACACTACTTTTCGAGCTCTACAATCCTGGCGTTTCGGATTTTGATTTCAGAACTCGTGGATAGTTGGTCTCGTTTCACCTATTTAGCCGCGAAATGTGGTTTCTTTACGTAAACAGTTTTATGAATATCCGTTGACTCCGAGTTCTGAATTCGGTGATTTTTAGCTTGATTTCACACTACTTTTCGAGCTCTACAATCCTGGGTTTTCGGATTTTGATTTCAGAACTCGTGGCTAGTTGGTCTCGTTTCACCTAGTTAGCCGCGAAATGTGGTTTCTTTACGTAAACGGTTTTATGAATATCCGTTGACTCCGAGTTCTGAATTCGGTGATTTTTAGCTTGATTACACACTACTTTTCGAGCTCTACAATCCTGGCGTTTCGGATTTTGATTTCAGAACTCGTGGCTAGTAGATCTCGTTTCACCTAGTTAGCCGCGAAATGTGGTTTCTTTACGTAAACGGTTTTATGAATATCCGTTGACTCCGAGTTCTGAATTCGGTGATTTTTAGCTTGATTTCACACTACTTTTCGAGCTCTACAATCCTGGGTTTTCGGATTTTGATTTCAGAACTCGTGGCTAGTTGGTCTCGTTTCTCCTAGTTAGCCGCGAAATGTGGTTTCTTTACGTAAACGGTTTTATGATTATCCGTTGACTCCGAGTTCTGAATTCGGTGATTTTTAGCTTGATTACACACTACTTTTCGAGCTCTACAATCCTGGCGTTTCGGATTTTGATTTCAGAACTCGTGGATAGTTGGTCTCGTTTCACCTATTTAGCCGCGAAATGTGGTTTCTTTACGTAAACAGTTTTATGAATATCCGTTGACTCCGAGTTCTGAATTCGGTGATTTTTATCTTGATTTCACACTAGATTTCGAGCTCTACAATCCTGGTGTTTCGGATTTTTATTTCAGAACTCGTGGCTAGTTGGTCTCATTTCACCTAGTTAGCCGCGAAATGTGGTTTCTCTACGTAAACGGTTTTATGAATATCCGTTGACTCCGAGTTCTGAATTCAGTGATTTTTACCTTGATTACACACTACTATTCGAGCTCTACAATCCTGGCATTTCGGATTTTGATTTCAGAACTCGTGGATAGTAGATCTCGTTTCACCTAGTTAGCCGCGAAATGTGGTTTCTTTACGTAAACGGTTTTATGAATATCCGTTGACTCCGAGTTCTGAATTCGGTGATTTTTAGCTTGATTTCACACTACTTTTCGAGCTCTACAATCCTGGGTTTTCGGATTTTGATTTCAGAACTCGTGGCTAGTTGGTCTCGTTTCACCTAGTTAGCCGCGAAATGTGGTTTCTTTACGTAAACGGTTTTATGAATATCCGTTGACTCCGAGTTCTGAATTCGGTGATTTTTAGCTTGATTACACACTACTTTTCGAGCTCTACAATCCTGGCGTTTCGGATTTTGATTTCAGAACTCGTGGCTAGTTGGTCTCGTTCCACCTATTTAGCCGAGAAATGTGGTTTCTTTACGTAAACGGTTTTATGAATATCCGTTGACTCCGAGTTCTGAATTCGGTGATTTTTAGCTTAATTTCACACTAGTTTTCGAGCTCTACGATCCTGGCGTTTCGGATTTTGATTTCAGAACTCGTGGATAGTTGGTCTCGTTTCACCTATTTAGCCGCGAAATGTGGTTTATTTACGTAAACAGTTTTATGAATATCCGTTGACTCCGAGTTCTGAATTCGGTGATTTTTAGCTTGATTTCACACTAGTTTTCGAGCTCTACAATCCTGGCGTTTCGGATTTTTATTTCAGAACTCGTGGCTAGTTGGACTCATTTCACCTAGTTAGCCGTGAAATGTGGTTTCTTTACGTAAACGGTTTTATGAATATCCGTTGACTCCGAGTTCTGAATTCGGTGATTTTTAGCTTGATTTCACACTAGTTTTCGAGCTCTACAATCCTGGCGTTTCGTATTTTGATTTCAGAACTCGTGGCTAGTAGGTCTTGTTTCACCTAGTTAGCCGCGAAATGTGGTTTCTTTACGTAAACGGTTTTATGAATATCCGTTGACTCCGAGTTCTGAATTCAATGATTTTTACCTTGATTACACACTACTATTCGAGCTCTACAATCCTGGCATTTCGGATTTTGATTTCAGAACTCGTGGCTAGTAGATCTCGTTTCACCTAGTTAGCCGCGAAATGTGGTTTCTTTACGTAAACGGTTTTATGAATATCCGTTGACTCCGAGTTCTGAATTCGGTGATTTTTAGCTTGATTTCACACTACTTTTCGAGCTCTACAATCCTGGGTTTTCGGATTTTGATTTCAGAACTCGTGGCTAGTTGGTCTCGTTTCACCTAGTTAGCCGCGAAATGTGGTTTCTTTACGTAAACGGTTTTATGAATATCCGTTGACTCCGAGTTCTGAATTCGGTGATTTTTAGCTTGATTACACACTACTTTTCGAGCTCTACAATCCTGGCGTTTCGGATTTTGATTTCAGAACTCGTGGCTAGTTAGTCTCGTTTCACCTATTTAGCCGAGAAATGTGGTTTCTTTACGTAAACGGTTTTATGAATATCCGTTGACTCCGAGTTCTGAATTCGGTGATTTTTAGCTTAATTTCACACTAGTTTTCGAGCTCTACGATCCTGGCATTTCGGATTTTGATTTCAGAACTCGTGGCTAGTAGATCTCGTTTCACCTAGTTAGCCGCGAAATGTGGTTTCTTTACGTAAACGGTTTTATGAATATCCGTTGACTCCGAGTTCTGAATTCGGTGATTTTTAGCTTGATTTCACACTACTTTTCGAGCTCTACAATCCTGGGTTTTCGGATTTTGATTTCAGAACTCGTGGCTAGTTGGTCTCGTTTCACCTAGTTAGCCGCGAAATGTGGTTTCTTTACGTAAACGGTTTTATGATTATCCGTTGACTCCGAGTTCTGAATTCGGTGATTTTTAGCTTGATTACACACTACTTTTCGAGCTCTACAATCCTGGCGTTTCGGATTTTGATTTCAGAACTCGTGGATAGTTGGTCTCGTTTCACCTATTTAGCCGCGAAATGTGGTTTCTTTACGTAAACAGTTTTATGAATATCCGTTGACTCCGAGTTCTGAATTCGGTGATTTTTACCTTGATTTCACACTAGTTTTCGAGCTCTACAATCCTGGTGTTTCGGATTTTTATTTCAGAACTCGTGGCTAGTTGGTCTCATTTCACCTAGTTAGCCGCGAAATGTGGTTTCTCTACGTAAACGGTTTTATGAATATCCGTTGACTCCGAGTTCTGAATTCGGTGATTTTTAGCTTGATTTCACACTAGTTTTCGAGCTCTACAATCCTGGCGTTTCGGATTTTGATTTCAGAACTCGTGGATAGTTGGTCTCGTTTCACCTATTTAGCCGCGAAATGTGGTTTATTTACGTAAACAGTTTTATGAATATCCGTTGACTCCGAGTTCTGAATTCGGTGATTTTTAGCTTGATTTCACACTAGTTTTCGAGCTCTACAATCCTGGCGTTTCGGATTTTTATTTCAGAACTCGTGGCTAGTTGGACTCATTTCACCTAGTTAGCCGCGAAATGTGGTTTCTTTACGTAAACGGTTTTATGAATATCCGTTGACTCCGAGTTCTGAATTCGGTGATTTTTAGCTTGATTTCACACTAGTTTTCGAGCTCTACAATCCTGGCGTTTCGTATTTTGATTTCAGAACTCGTGGCTAGTAGGTCTTGTTTCACCTAGTTAGCCGCGAAATGTGGTTTCTTTACGTAAACGGTTTTATGAATATCCGTTGACTCCGAGTTCTGAATTCAGTGATTTTTACCTTGATTACACACTACTATTCGAGCTCTACAATCCTGGCATTTCGGATTTTGATTTCAGAACTCGTGGCTAGTAGATCTCGTTTCACCTAGTTAGCCGCGAAATGTGGTTTCTTTACGTAAACGGTTTTATGAATATCCGTTGACTCCGAGTTCTGAATTCGGTGATTTTTAGCTTGATTTCACACTACTTTTCGAGCTCTACAATCCTGGGTTTTCGGATTTTGATTTCAGAACTCGTGGCTAGTTGGTCTCGTTTCACCTAGTTAGCCGCGAAATGTGGTTTCTTTACGTAAACGGTTTTATGAATATCCGTTGACTCCGAGTTCTGAATTCGGTGATTTTTAGCTTGATTACACACTACTTTTCGATCTCTACAATCCTGGCGTTTCGGATTTTGATTTCAGAACTCGTGGCTAGTTGGTCTCGTTTCACCTATTTAGCCGAGAAATGTGGTTTCTTTACGTAAACGGTTTTATGAATATCCGTTGACTCCGAGTTCTGAATTCGGTGATTTTTAGCTTAATTTCACACTAGTTTTCGAGCTCTACGATCCTGGCATTTCGGATTTTGATTTCAGAACTCGTGGCTAGTAGATCTCGTTTCACCTAGTTAGCCGCGAAATGTGGTTTCTTTACGTAAACGGTTTTATGAATATCCGTTGACTCCGAGTTCTGAATTCGGTGATTTTTAGCTTGATTTCACACTACTTTTCGAGCTCTACAATCCTGGGTTTTCGGATTTTGATTTCAGAACTCGTGGCTAGTTGGTCTCGTTTCTCCTAGTTAGCCGCGAAATGTGGTTTCTTTACGTAAACGGTTTTATGATTATCCGTTGACTCCGAGTTCTGAATTCGGTGATTTTTAGCTTGATTACACACTACTTTTCGAGCTCTACAATCCTGGCGTTTCGGATTTTGATTTCAGAACTCGTGGATAGTTGGTCTCGTTTCACCTATTTAGCCGCGAAATGTGGTTTCTTTACGTAAACAGTTTTATGAATATCCGTTGACTCCGAGTTCTGAATTCGGTGATTTTTACCTTGATTTCACACTAGTTTTCGAGCTCTACAATCCTGGTGTTTCGGATTTTTATTTCAGAACTCGTGGCTAGTTGGTCTCATTTCACCTAGTTAGCCGCGAAATGTGGTTTCTCTACGTAAACGGTTTTATGAATATCCGTTGACTCCGAGTTCTGAATTCGGTGATTTTTAGCTTGATTTCACACTAGTTTTCGAGCTCTACAATCCTGGCGTTTCGTATTTTGATTTCAGAACTCGTGGCTAGTAGGTCTTGTTTCACCTAGTTAGCCGCGAAATGTGGTTTCTTTACGTAAACGGTTTTATGAATATCCGTTGACTCCGAGTTCTGAATTCGGTGATTTTTATCTTGATTTCAGACTAGTTTTCGAGCTCTACAATCCTGGCATTTCGGATTTTGATTTCAGAACTCGTGGCTAGTAGATCTCGTTTCACCTAGTTAGCCGCGAAATGTGGTTTCTTTACGTAAACGGTTTTATGAATATCCGTTGACTCCGAGTTCTGAATTCGGTGATTTTTAGCTTGATTTCACACTACTTTTCGAGCTCTACAATCCTGCGTTTTCGGATTTTGATTTCAGAACTCGTGGCTAGTTGGTCTCGTTTCACCTAGTTAGCCGCGAAATGTGGTTTCTTTACGTAAACGGTTTTATGAATATCCGTTGACTCCGAGTTCTGAATTCGGTGATTTTTAGCTTGATTACACACTACTTTTCGAGCTCTACAATCCTGGCGTTTCGGATTTTGATTTCAGAACTCGTGGCTAGTTGGTCTCGTTTCACCTATTTAGCCGAGAAATGTGGTTTCTTTACGTAAACGGTTTTATGAATATCCGTTGACTCCGAGTTCTGAATTCGGTGATTTTTAGCTTAATTTCACACTAGTTTTCGAGCTCTACGATCCTGGCATTTCGGATTTTGATTTCATAACTCGTGGATAGTTGGTCTCGTTTCACCTATTTAGCCGCGAAATGTGGTTTCTTTACGTAAACGGTTTTATGAATAGCCGTTGACTCCGAGTTCTGAATTCAGTGATTTTTACCTTGATTACACACTACTATTCGAGCTCTACAATCCTGGCATTTCGGATTTTGATTTCAGAACTCGTGGCTAGTAGATCTCGTTTCACCTAGTTAGCCGCGAAATGTGGTTTCTTTACGTAAACGGTTTTATGAATATCCGTTGACTCCGAGTTCTGAATTCGGTGATTTTTAGCTTGATTTCACACTAGTTTTCGAGCTCTACAATCCTGGCGTTTCGGATTTTTATTTCAGAACTCGTGGCTAGTTGGTCTCATTTCACCTAGTTAGCCGCGAAATGTGGTTTCTTTACGTAAACGGTTTTATGAATATCCGTTGACTCCGAGTTCTGAATTCGGTGATTTTTAGCTTGATTTCACACTAGTTTTCGAGCTCTACAATCCTGGCGTTTCGTATTTTGATTTCAGAACTCGTGGCTAGTAGGTCTTGTTTCACCTAGTTAGCCGCGAAATGTGGTTTCTTTACGTAAACGGTTTTATGAATATCCGTTGACTCCGAGTTCTGAATTCGTTGATTTTTAGCTTGATTACACACTACTTTTCGAGCTCTACAATCCTGGCGTTTCGGATTTTGATTTCAGAACTCGTGGCTAGTTGGTCTCGTTTCACCTATTTAGCCGTGAAATGTGGTTTCTTTACGTAAACGGTTTTATGAATATCCGTTGACTCCGAGTTCTGAATTTGGTGATTTCTAGCTTGATTTCACATTAGTTTTCGAGCTCTACGATCCTGGCGTTTCGGATTTTGATTTCAGAACTCGTGGCTAGTTGGTCTTGTTTCACCTAGTTAGCCGCGAAATGTGGTTTCTTTACGTAAACAGTTTTATGTATATCCGTTGACTCCGAGTTCTGAATTCGGTGATTTTTAGCTTGATTTCATACTAGTTTTCGAGCTCTACAATCCTGGCGTTTCGGATTTTGATTTCAAAACTCGTGGCTAGTTGGTCTCGTTTCACCTATTTAGCCGTGAAATGTGGTTTCTTTACGTAAACGGTTTTATGAATATCCGTTGACTCCGAGTTCTGAATTTGGTGATTTTTAGCTTGATTTCACACTAGTTTTCGAGCTCTACGATCCTGGCATTTCGGATTTTGATTTCAGAACTCGTGGCTAGTTGGTCTCGTTTCACCTAGTTAGCCGCGAAATGTGGTTTCTTTACGTAAACAGTTTTATGTATATCCGTTGACTCCGAGTTCTGAATTCGGTGATTTTTAGCTTGATTTCATACTAGTTTTCGAGCTCTACAATCCTGGCGTTTCGGATTTTGATTTCAGAACTCGTGGCTAGTAAGTCTTGTTTCACCTATTTAGCCGCGAAATGTGGTTTCTTTACGTAAACGGTTTTATGAATATCCGTTGACTCCGAGTTCTGAATTCGGTGATTTTTAGCTTGATTTCACACTACTATTCGAGCTCTATAATCCTGGCATTTCGGATTTTGATTTCAGAACTCGTGGCTAGTAGATCTTGTTTCACCTAGTTAGCCGCGAAATGTGGTTTCTTTACGTAAACGGTTTTATGAATATCCGTTGACTCCGTGTTTTGAATTCGGTGATTTTTAGCTTGATTTCACAGTACTTTTTGAGCTCTACAATCCTAGCATTTTGGATTTTGATTTCAGTACTCGTGGCTAGTAGGTCTGGTTTCACTTAGTTAGCCGCGAAATGTGGTTTCTTTACGTAAACGGTTTTATGAATATCCGTTGACTCCGAGTTCTGAATTCGGTGATTTTTAGCTTGATTTCACACTAGTTTTCGAGCTCTACAATCCTAGCGTTTTGGATTTTGATTTCTGTACTCGTGGCTAGTTGGTCTCGTTTCACCTATTTAGCCGCGAATTGTGGTTTCTTTACTTAAACGGTTTTATGAATATCCGTTGACTCCGAGTTCTGAATTCGGTGATTTTATCTTGATTTCATACTAGTTTTCGAGCTCTACAATCCTGGCGTTTCGGATTTTGATTTCAGAACTCGTGGCTAGTTGGTCTCGTTTCACCTATTTAGCCGCGAAAAGTGGTTTCTTTACGTAAACGGTTTTATGAATATCCGTTGACTCCGAGTTTTGAATTCGGTGATTTTTAGCTTGATTTCACACTACTTTTCGAGCTCTACAATCCTCGAGTTTCGGATTTTGATTTCAAAACTCGTGGATAGTTGGTCTCGTTTCACCTATTTAGCCACGAAATGTGGTTTCTTTACGTAAACAGTTTTATGAATATCCGTTGACTCCGAGTTCTGAATTCGGTTTATTTTTAGCTTGATTTCATACTAGTTTTCGAGCTCTACAATCCTGGCGTTTCGGATTTTGATTTCAGAACTCGTGGCTAGTTGGTCTCATTTCACCTATTTAGCCGCGAAAGGTGGTTTCTTTACGTAAACGGTTTTATGAATATCCGTTGACTCCGAGTTTTGAATTCGGTGATTTTTAGCTTGATTTCACACTACTTTTCGAGCTCTACAATCCTGGCATTTCGGATTTTGATTTGAGAACTCGTGGCTAGTAGGTCTCGTTTCACCTAGTTAGCCGCGAAATGTGGTTTCTTTACGTAAACGGTTTTATGAATATCCGTTGACTCCGAGTTCTGAATTCAGTGATTTTTAGCTTGATTTCACACTACTTTTCGAGCTCTACAATCCTGGGTTTTCGGATTTCGATTTCAGAACCCGTGGCTAGTAGGTCTCGTTTCACCTATTTAGCCGCGAAATGTGGTTTCTTTACGTAAACAGTTTTATGAATATCCGTTGACTCCGAGTTCTGAATTCGGTGATTTTTAGCTTGATTACACACTACTTTTCGAGCTCTACAATCCTGGCGTTTCGGATTTTGATTTCAGAACTCGTGGCTAGTTGGTCTCGTTTCACCTATTTAGCCGAGAAAAGTGGTTTCTTTACGTAAACGGTTTTATGAATATCCGTTGACTCCGAGTTCTGAATTCGGTGATTTTTAGCTTGATTTCACACTAGTTTTAGAGCTCTACGATCCTGGCATTTCGGATTTTGATTTCAGAACTCGTGGCTAGTTGGTCTCGTTTCAACTAGTTAGCCGCGAAATGTGGTTTCTTTACGTAAACAGTTTTATGAATATCCGTTGACTCCGAGTTCTGAATTCGGTGATTTTTAGCTTGATTTCACACTAGTTTTCGAGCTCTACAATCTTGGCGTTTCGGATTATGATTTCAGAACTCGTGGCTAGTTGGTCTCATTTCACCTAGTTAGCCGCGAAATGTGGTTTCTTTACTTAAACGGTTTTATGAATATCCGTTGACTCCGAGTTTTGAATTCGGTGATTTTTAGCTTGATTTCACACTACTTTTCGAGCTCTACAATCCTGGCATTTCGTATTTTGATTTCAGAACTCGTGGCTAGTAGGTCTTGTTTCACCTAGTTAGCCGCGAAATGTGGTTTCTTTCCGTAAACGGTTTTATGAATATCCGTTGACTCCGAGTTCTGAATTCGGTGATTTTTAGCTTGATTACACACTACTTTTCGAGCTCTATAATCCTGGCGTTTCGGATTTTGATTTCAGAACTCGTGCCTGGTTGGTCTCGTTTCACCTATTTAGCCGTGAAATGTGGTTTCTTTACGTAAACGGTTTTATGAATATCCGTTGACTCCGAGTTCTGAATTTGGTGATTTTTAGCTTGATTTCACACTAGTTTTCGAGCTCTACGATCCTGGCATTTCGGATTTTGATTTCAGAACTCGTGGCTAGTTGGTCTTGTTTCACCTAGTTAGCCGCGAAATGTGGTTTCTTTACGTAAACAGTTTTATGTATATCCGTTGACTCCGAGTTCTGAATTCGGTGATTTTTAGCTTGATTTCATACTAGTTTTCGAGCTCTACAATCCTGGCGTTTCGGATTTTTTTTCAGAACTCGTGGCTAGTAGGTCTCGTTTCACCTAGTTAGCCGCGAAATGTGGTTTCTTTACGTAAACGGTTTTATGAATACCGTTGACTCCGAGTTCTGAATTCGGTGATTTTTAGCTAGATTACACACTACTTTTCGAGCTCTACAATCCTGGCGTTTCGGATTTTGATTTCAGAACTCGTGGCTAGTTGGTCTCGTTTCACCTATTTAGCCGTGAAATGTGGTTTCTTTACGTAAACGGTTTTATGAATATCCGTTGACTCCGAGTTCTGAATTCGGTGATTTTTAGCTTGATTTCATACTAGTTTTCGAGCTCTACAATCCTGGCGTTTCGGATTTTGATTTCAGAACTCGTGGCTAGTAGGTCTCGTTTCACCTAGTTAGCCGCGAAATGTGGTTTCTTTACGTAAACGGTTTTATGAATACCGTTGACTCCGAGTTCTGAATTCGGTGATTTTTAGCTTGATTACACACTAATTTTCGAGCTCTACAATCCTGGCGTTTCGGATTTTGATTTCAGAACTCGTGGCTAGTTGGTCTCGTTTCACCTATTTAGCCGTGAAATGTGGTTTCTTTACGTAAACGGTTTTATGAATATCCGTTGACTCCGAGTTCTGAATTTGGTGATTTTTAGCTTGATTTCACACTAGTTTTCGAGCTCTACGATCCTGGAATTTCGGATTTTGATTTCAGAACTCGTGGCTAGTTGGTCTCGTTTCACCTAGTTAGCCGCGAAATGTGGTTTCTTTACGTAAACAGTTTTATGTATATCCGTTGACTCCGAGTTCTGAATTCGGTGATTTTTAGCTTGATTTCAAACTAGTTTTCGAGCTCTACAATCCTGGCGTTTCGGATTTTGATTTCAGAACTCGTGGCTAGTAGGTCTTGTTTCACCTAGTTAGCCGCGAAATGTGGTTTCTTTACGTAAACGGTTTTATGAATATCCGTTGACTCCGAGTTCTGAATTCGGTGATTTTTAGCTTGATTTCACACTACTATTCGAGCTCTACAATCCTGGGATTTCGGATTTTGATTTCAGAACTCGTGGCTAGTAGATCTTGTTTCACCTAGTTAGCCGCGAAATGTGGTTTCTTTACGTAAACGGTTTTATGAATATCCGTTGACTCCGAGTTTTGAATTCGGTGATTTTTAGCTTGATTTCACAGTACTTTTTGAGCTCTACAATCCTGGCGTTTCGGATTTTGATTTCAGAACTCGTGGCTAGTTGGTCTTGTTTCACTTAGTTAGCCGCGAAATGTGGTTTCTTTACGTAAACGGTTTTATGAATATCCGTTGACTCCGAGTTTTGAATTCGGTGATTTTTAGCTTGATTACACACTACTTTTCGAGCTCTACAATCCTGGCATTTCGGATTTTGATTTCAGAACTCGTGGCTAGTTGGTCTCGTTTCACCTATTTAGCCGAGAAAAGTGGTTTCTTTACGTAAACGGTTTTATGAATATCCGTTGACTCCGAGTTCTGAATTCGGTGATTTTTAGCTTGATTTCATACTAGTTTTCGAGCTCTACAATCCTGGCATTTCGGATTTTGATTTCAGAACTCGTGGCTAGTAGGTCTTGTTTCACCTAGTTAGCCGCGAAATGTGGTTTCTTTACGTAAACGGTTTTATGAATATCCGTTGACTCCGAGTTCTGAATTCGGTGATTTTTAGCTTGATTTCACACTACTTTTCGAGCTCTACCATCCTAGCATTTCGGATTTTGATTTCAGAACTCATGGCTAGTTGGTCTCGTTTCACCTATTTAGCCGCGAAAAGTGGTTTCTTTACGTAAACGGTTTTATGAATATCCGTTGACTCCGAGTTTTGAATTCAGTGATTTTTAGCTTGATTTCACACTACTTTTCGAGCTCTACAATCCTCGCGTTTCGGATTTTGATTTCAAAACTCGTGGATAGTTGGTCTCGTTTCACCTATTTAGCCGCGAAATGTGGTTTCTTTACGTAAACAGTTTTATGAATATCCGTTGACTCCGAGTTTTGAATTCGGTGATTTTTAGCTTGATTTCACACTACTTTTCGAGCTCTACAATCCTGGCGTTTCAGATTTTTATTTCAGAACTCGTGGCTAGTAGGTCTTGTTTCACCTAGTTAGCCGCGAAATGTGGTTTATTTACGCAAACGGTTTTATGAATATCCGTTGACTCCGAGTTTTGAATTCGGTGATTTTTAGCTTGATTTCACACTACTATTCGAGCTCTACAATCCTTGCATTTCGGATTTTGATTTCAGAACTCGTGGCTAGTAGATCTTGTTTTACCTAGTTAGCCGCGAAATGTGGTTTCTTTACGTAAACGGTTTTATGAATATCCGTTGACTCCGAGTTTTGAATTCGGTGATTTTTAGCTTGATTTCACAGTACTTTTTGAGGTCTACAATCCTGGCCTTTCGGATTTTGATTTCAGAACTCGTGGCTAGTAGGCCTTGTTTCACTTAGTTAGCCGCGAAATGTGGTTTCTTTACGTAAACGGTTTTATGAATATCCGTTGACTCCGAGTTTTGAATTCGGAGATTTTTAGCTTGATTTCACACTACTATTCGAGCTCTACAATCCTGGCATTTCGGATTTTGATTTCAGAACTCGTGGCTAGTTGGTCTCGTTTCACCTATTTAGCCGCGAAATGTGGTTTCTTTACGTAAACGGTTTTATGAATATCCGTTGACTCCGAGTTTTGAATTCGGTGATTTTTAGCTTGATTTCACAGTACTTTTTGAGGTCTACAATCCTGGCGTTTCGGATTTTGATTTCAGAACTCGTGGCTAGTAGGTCTTGTTTCACTTAGTTAGCCGCGAAATGTGGTTTCTTTACGTAAACGGTTTTATGAATATCCGTTGACTCCAAGTTCTGAATTCGGTGAGTTTTAGCTTGATTTCACACTACTTTTCGAGCTCTACAATCCTAGCGTTTCGGATTTTGATTTCAGTACTCGTGGCTAGTTGGTCTCGTTTCACCTATTTAGCCGCGAAATGTGGTTTCTTTACGTAAACGGTTTTATGAATATCCGTTGACTCCGAGTTCTGAATTCGGTGATTTTTATCTTGATTACACACTATTTTTCGAGCTCTACAATCCTGGCGTTTCGGATTTTGATTTCAGAACTCGTGGCTAGTTGGTCTCGTTTAACCTATTTAGCCGCGAAATGTGGTTTCTTTACGTAAACGGTTTTATGAATATCCGTTGACTCCGAGTTCTGAATTCTGTGATTTTTAGCTTGATTTCACACTTGTTTTCGAGCTCTACGATCCTGGTGTTTCGGATTTTGATTTGAGAACTCGTGGCTAGTAGGTCTCGTTTCACCTAGTTAGCCGCGAAATGTGGTTTCTTTACGTAAACGGTTTTATGAATATCCGTTGACTCCGAGTTTTGAATTCGGTGATTTTTAGCTTGATTTCACACTACTATTCGAGCTCTACAATCCTGGCATTTCGGATTTTGATTTCAGAACTCGTGGCTAGTTGGTCTCGTTTCACCTATTTAGCCGCGAAATGTGGTTTCTTTACGTAAACGGTTTTATGAATATCCGTTGACTCCGAGTTTTGAATTCGGTGATTTTTAGCTTGATTTCACAATACTTTTTGAGCTCTACAATCCTGGCATTTCGGATTTTGATTTCAGTACTCGTGGCTAGTTGGTCTCGTTTCACCTATTTAGCCGCGAAATGTGGTTTCTTTACGTAAACGGTTTTATGAATATCCGTTGACTCCGAGTTTTGAATTCGGTGATTTTTAGCTTGATTACACACTACTTTTCGAGCTCTACAATCCTGGCATTTCGGATTTTGATTTCAGAACTCGTGGCTAGTTGGTCTCGTTTCACCTATTTAGCCGAGAAAAGTGGTTTCTTTACGTAAACGGTTTTATGAATATCCGTTGACTCCGAGTTCTGAATTCGGTGATTTTTAGCTTGATTTCATACTAGTTTTCGAGCTCTACAATCCTGGCATTTCGGATTTTGATTTCAGAACTCGTGGCTAGTAGGTCTTGTTTCACCTAGTTAGCCGCGAAATGTGGTTTCTTTACGTAAACGGTTTTATGAATATCCGTTGACTCCGAGTTCTGAATTCGGTGATTTTTAGCTTGATTTCACACTACTTTTCGAGCTCTACCATCCTAGCATTTCGGATTTTGATTTCAGAACTCATGGCTAGTTGGTCTCGTTTCACCTATTTAGCCGCGAAAAGTGGTTTCTTTACGTAAACGGTTTTATGAATATCCGTTGACTCCGAGTTTTGAATTCGGTGATTTTTAGCTTGATTTCACACTACTTTTCGAGCTCTACAATCCTCGCGTTTCGGATTTTGATTTCAAAACTCGTGGATAGTTGGTCTCGTTTCACCTATTTAGCCGCGAAATGTGGTTTCTTTACGTAAACAGTTTTATGAATATCCGTTGACTCCGAGTTTTGAATTCGGTGATTTTTAGCTTGATTTCACACTACTTTTCGAGCTCTACAATCCTGGCGTTTCGGATTTTTATTTCAGAACTCGTGGCTAGTAGGTCTTGTTTCACATAGTTAGCCGCGAAATGTGGTTTATTTACGCAAACGGTTTTATGAATATCCGTTGACTCCGAGTTTTGAATTCGGTGATTTTTAGCTTGATTTCACACTACTATTCGAGCTCTACAATCCTTGCATTTCGGATTTTGATTTCAGAACTCGTGGCTAGTAGATCTTGTTTTACCTAGTTAGCCGCGAAATGTGGTTTCTTTACGTAAACGGTTTTATGAATATCCGTTGACTCCGAGTTTTGAATTCGGTGATTTTTAGCTTGATTTCACAGTACTTTTTGAGGTCTACAATCCTGGCGTTTCGGATTTTGATTTCAGAACTCGTGGCTAGTAGGCCTTGTTTCACTTAGTTAGCCGCGAAATGTGGTTTCTTTACGTAAACGGTTTTATGAATATCCGTTGACTCCGAGTTTTGAATTCGGAGATTTTTAGCTTGATTTCACACTACTATTCGAGCTCTACAATCCTGGCATTTCGGATTTTGATTTCAGAACTCGTGGCTAGTTGGTCTCGTTTCACCTATTTAGCCGCGAAATGTGGTTTCTTTACGTAAACGGTTTTATGAATATCCGTTGACTCCGAGTTTTGAATTCGGTGATTTTTAGCTTGATTTCACAGTACTTTTTGAGGTCTACAATCCTGGCATTTCGGATTTTGATTTCAGAACTCGTGGCTAGTAGGTCTTGTTTCACTTAGTTAGCCGCGAAATGTGGTTTCTTTACGTAAACGGTTTTATGAATATCCGTTGACTCCAAGTTCTGAATTCGGTGAGTTTTAGCTTGATTTCACACTACTTTTCGAGCTCTACAATCCTAGCGTTTCGGATTTTGATTTCAGTACTCGTGGCTAGTTGGTCTCGTTTCACCTATTTAGCCGCGAAATGTGGTTTCTTTACGTAAACGGTTTTATGAATATCCGTTGACTCCGAGTTCTGAATTCGGTGATTTTTATCTTGATTACACACTACTTTTCGAGCTCTACAATCCTGGCGTTTCGGATTTTGATTTCAGAACTCGTGGCTAGTTGGTCTCGTATCACCTATTTAGCCGCGAAATGTGGTTTCTTTACGTAAACGGTTTTATGAATATCCGTTGACTCCGAGTTCTGAATTCTGTGATTTTTAGCTTGATTTCACACTTGTTTTCGAGCTCTACGATCCTGGTGTTTCGGATTTTGATTTGAGAACTCGTGGCTAGTAGGTCTCGTTTCACCTAGTTAGCCGCGAAATGTGGTTTCTTTACGTAAACGGTTTTATGAATATCCGTTGACTCCGAGTTTTGAATTCGGTGATTTTTAGCTTGATTTCACACTACTATTCGAGCTCTACAATCCTGGCATTTCGGATTTTGATTTCAGAACTCGTGGCTAGTTGGTCTCGTTTCACCTATTTAGCCGCGAAATGTGGTTTCTTTACGTAAACGGTTTTATGAATATCCGTTGACTCCGAGTTTTGAATTCGGTGATTTTTAGCTTGATTTCACAATACTTTTTGAGCTCTACAATCCTGGCATTTCGGATTTTGATTTCAGTACTCGTGGCTAGTTGGTCTCGTTTCACCTATTTAGCCGCGAAATGTGGTTTCTTTACGTAAACGGTTTTATGAATATCCGTTGACTCCGAGTTCTGAATTCGGTGATTTTTATCTTGATTACACACTACTTTTCGAGCTCTACAATCCTGGCGTTTCGGATTTTGATTTCAGAACTCGTGGCTAGTTGGTCTCGTTTCACCTATTTAGCCGCGAAATGTGGTTTCTTTACGTAAACGGTTTTATGAATATCCGTTGACTCCGAGTTCTGAATTCGGTGATTTTTATCTTGATTACACACTACTTTTCGAGCTCTACAATCCTGGCGTTTCGGATTTTGATTTCAGAACTCGTGGCTAGTGGGTCTCGTTTCACCTATTTAGCCGCGAAATGTGGTTTCTTTACGTAAACGGTTTTATGAATATCCGTTGACTCCGAGTTCTGAATTCTGTGATTTTTAACTTGATTTCACACTTGTTTTGGAGCTCTACGATCCTGGTGTTTCGGATTTTGATTTGAGAACTCGTGGCTAGTAGGTCTCGTTTCACCTATTTAGCCGCGAAATGTGGTTTCTTTACGTAAACGGTTTTATGAATATCCGTTGACTCCGAGTTCTGAATTCGGTGATTTTTAGCTTGATTTCACACTACTTTTCGAGCTCTACAATCCTAGCGTTTCGGATTTTGATTTCAGTACTCGTGGCTAGTTGGTCTCGTTTCACCTATTTAGCCGCGAAATGTGGTTTCTTTACGTAAACGGTTTTATGAATATCCGTTGACTCCGAGTTCTGAATTCGGTGATTTGTATCTTGATTACACACTACTTTTCGAGCTCTACAATCCTGGCGTTTCGGATTTTGATTTCAGAACTCGTGGCTAGTTGGTCTCGTTTCACCTATTTAGCCGCGAAATGTGGTTTCTTTACGTAAACGGTTTTATGAATATCCGTTGACTCCGAGTTCTGAATTCTGTGATTTTTAGCTTGATTTCACACTTGTTTTCGAGGTCTACGATCCTGGTGTTTCGGATTTTGATTTGAGAACTCGTGGCTAGTAGGTCTCGTTTCACCTAGTTAGCCGCGAAATGTGGTTTCTTTACGTAAACGGTTTTATGAATATCCGTTGACTCCGAGTTTTGAATTCGGTGATTTTTAGCTTGATTTCACACTACTATTCGAGCTCTACAATCCTGGCATTTCGGATTTTGATTTCAGAACTCGTGGCTAGTTGGTCTCGTTTCACCTATTTAGCCGCGAAATGTGGTTTCTTTACGTAAACGGTTTTATGAATATCCGTTGACTCCGAGTTTTGAATTCGGTGATTTTTAGCTTGATTTCACAGTACTTTTTGAGCTCTACAATCCTGGCATTTCGGATTTTGATTTCAGTACTCGTGGCTAGTTGGTCTCGTTTCACCTATTTAGCCGCGAAATGTGGTTTCTTTACGTAAACGGTTTTATGAATATCCGTTGACTCCGAGTTCTGAATTCTGTGATTTTTAGCTTGATTTCACAGTTGTTTTCGAGCTCTACGATCCTGGTGTTTCGGATTTTGATTTGAGAACTCGTGGCTAGTCGGTCTCGTTTCACCTAGTTAGCCGCGAAATGTGGTTTCTTTACGTAAACGGTTTTATGAATATCCGTTGACTCCGAGTTCTGAATTCGGTGATTTTCAGCTTGATTTCACACTACTTTTCGAGCTCTATGATCCTGGCATTTCGGATTTTGACTTCAGAACATGTGGCTAGTTGGTCTCGTTTCACCTAGTTAGCCGCGAAATGTGGTTTCTTTACGTAAACGGTTTTATGAATATCCGTTGACTCCGAGTTCTGAATTCGGTGATTTTTAGCTTGATTTCACACTACTTTTCGAGCTCTACAATCCTGGAGTTTCGGATTTAGATTTCAGAACTCGTGGCTAGTAGGTCTCGTTTCACCTAGTTAGCCGCGAAATGTGGTTTCTTTACGTAAACGATTTTATGAATATCCTTTGACTACGAGTTCTGAATTCGGTGATTTTTAGCTTGATTTCACACTACTTTTCGAGATCTACAATCCTGGCATTTCGGATTTTGATTTCAGAACTCGTGGCTAGTTGGTCTCGTTTCACCTAGTTAGCCGCGAAATGTAGTTTCTTTACGTAAACGGTTTTATGAATATCGGTTGACTCCGAGTTCTGAATTCGGTGATTTTTAGCTTGATTTCACACTACTTTTCGAGCTCTACGATCCTGGCGTTTCGGATTTTGATTTCAGAACTCGTAGCTAGTTGGTCTCGTTTCACCTATTTAGCCGCGAAATGTGGTTTCTTTACGTAAACGGTTTTATGAATATCCGTTGACTCCGAGTTCTGAATTCGGTGATTTTTAGTTTGATTTCACACTACTTTTCGAGCTCTACAATCTTGGCATTTCGGTTATTGATTTCAGAACTCTTGGCTAGTATGTCTCGTTTCACCTATTTAGCCGCAAAATGTGGTTTCTTTACGTAAACGGTTTTATGAATATCCGATGACTCCGAGTTCTGAATTCGGTGATTTTTAGCTTGATTACACACTACTTTTCGAGCTCTACAATCCTCGCGTTTTGGATTTTGATTTCAGAACTCGTGGCTAGTTGGTCTCGTTTCACCTAGTTAGCCGCGAAATGTGGTATCTTTACGTAAACGGTTTTATGAATATCCGTTGACTCCGTGTTATGAATTCGGTGATTTTTAGCTTGATTTCACACTACTTTTCGAGATCTACAATCCTGGCATTTCGGATTTTGATTTCAGAACTCGTGGCTAGTTGGTCTCGTTTCACCTATTTGGCCGCGAAATGTGGTTTCTTTACGTAAACGGTTTTACGAATATCCGTTGACTTCGAGTTCTGAATTCGGTGATTTTTAGTTTGATTTCACACTACTTTTCGAGCTCTACAATCCTGGCATTTCGGTTATTGATTTCAGAACTCTTGGCTAGTATGTCTCGTTTCACCTATTTAGCCGCAAAATGTGTTTCTTTACGTAAACGGTTTTATGAATATCCGATGACTCCGAGTTCTGAATTCGGTGATTTTTATCTTGATTTCACACTACTTTTCGAGCTCTACGATCCTGGCGTTTCGGATTTTGATTTCAGAACTCGTGGCTAGTTGGTCTCGTTTCACCTATTTGGCCGCGAAATGTGGTTTCTTTACGTAAACGGTTTTACGAATATCCGTTGACTTCGAGTTCTGAATTCGGTGATTTTTAGTTTGATTTCACACTACTTTTCGAGCTCTACAATCCTGGCATTTCGGTTATTGATTTCGGAACTCTTGGCTAGTATGTCTCGTTTCACCTATTTAGCCGCAAAATGTGGTTTCTTTACGTGAACGGTTTTATGAATATCCGATGACTCCGAGTTCTGAATTCGGTGATTTTTAGCTTGATTACACACTACTTTTCGAACTCTACAATCCTGGCATTTCGGATTTTGATTTCAGAACTCGTGGCTAGTTGGTCTCGTTTCACCTATTTAACCGCAAAATGTGGTTTCTTTACGTAAACGGTTTTATGAATATCCGATGACTCCGAGTTCTGAATTCGGTGATTTTTAGCTTGATTACACACTACTTTTCGAGCTCTACAATCTTGGCGTTTCGGATTTTGATTTCAGAACTCGTGGCTAGTTGGTCTCGTTTCACCTATTTAGCCGCAAAATGTGGTTTCTTTACGTAAACGGTTTTATGAATATCCGATGACTCCGAGTTCTGAATTCGGTGATTTTTAGCTTGATTACACACTACTTTTCGAACTCTACAATCCTGGCATTTCGGATTTTGATTTCAGAACTCGTGGCTAGTTGGTCTCGTTTCACATATTTAACCGCAAAATGTGGTTTCTTTACGTAAACGGTTTTATGAATATCCGATGACTCCGAGTTCTGAATTCGGTGATTTTTAGCTTGATTTCACACTACTTTTCGAGTTCTACGATCCTGGCATTTCGGATTTTGATTTCAGAACTCGTGGCTAGTTGGTCTCGTTTCACCTAGTTAGCCGCGAAATGTGGTATCTTTACGTAAACGGTTTTATGAATATCCGTTGACTCCGTGTTATGAATTCGGTGATTTTTAGCTTTATTTCACACTACTTTTCGAGCTCTACAATCCTGGCATTTCGGATTTTGATTTCAGAACTCGTGGCTAGTTGCTCTCGTTTCACCTAGTTAGCCGCGAAATGTGGTTTCTTTACGTAAACGGTTTTATGAATATCCGTTGACTCCGAGTTCTGAATTCGGTGATTTTTAGCTTGATTTCACACTACTTTTCGAGCTCTACGATCCTGGCATTTCGGATTTTGATTTCAGAACTCGTGGCTAGTTGGTCTCGTTTCACCTAGTTAGCCGCAAAATGTGGTTTCTTTACGTAAACGGTTTTATGAATATCCGTTGACTCCGAGTTCTGAATTCGGTGATTTTTAGCTTGATTTCACACTACTTTTCGAGCTCTACAATCCTGGCATTTCGGATTTTGATTTCAGAACTCTTGACTAGTTGGTCTCGTTTCACCTATTTAGCCGCGCAATGTGGTTTCTTTACGTAAACGGATTTATGAATATCCGTTGACTCCGAGTTCTGAATTCGGTGATTTTTAGCTTGAGTTCACACTACTTTCGAGCTCTACGATCCTGGCATTTCGGATTTTGATTTCAGAACTCGTGGCTAGTTGGTCTCGTTTCACCTAGTTAGCCGTGAAATGTGGTTTCTTTACGTAAACGGTTTTATGAATATCCGTTGACTCCGAGTTCTGAATTCGGTGATTTTTAGCTTGATTTCACACTACTTTTCGAGCTCTACGATCCTGGCATTTCGGATTTTGATTTCAGAACTCGTGGCTAGTTGGTCTCGTTTCACCTAGTTAGCCGCGAAATGTGGTATCTTTACGTAAACGGTTTTATGAATATCCGTTGACTCCGTGTTATGAATTCGGTGATTTTTAGCTTGATTTCACACTACTTTTCGAGATCTACAATCCTGGCATTTCGGATTTTGATTTCAGAACTCGTGGCTAGTTGGTCTCGTTTCACCTAGTTAGCCGCGAAATGTAGTTTCTTTACGTAAACGGTTTTATGAATATCCGTTGACTCCGAGTTCTGAATTCGGTGATTTTTAGCTTGATTTCACACTACTTTTCGAGCTCTACGATCCTGGCGTTTCGGATTTTGATTTCAGAACTCGTAGCTAGTTGGTCTCGTTTCACCTATTTAGCCGCGAAATGTGGTTTCTTTATGTAAACGGTTTTATGAATATCCGTTGACTCCGAGTTCTGAATTCGGTGATTTTTAGTTTGATTTCACACTACTTTTCGAGCTCTACAATCTTGGCATTTCGGTTATTGATTTCAGAACTCTTGGCTAGTATGTCTCGTTTCACCTATTTAGCCGCAAAATGTGGTTTCTTTACGTAAACGGTTTTATGAATATCCGATGACTCCGAGTTCTGAATTCGGTGATTTTTGGCTTGATTACACACTACTTTTCGAGCTCTACAATCCTCGCGTTTTGGATTTTGATTTCAGAACTCGTGGCTAGTTGGTCTCGTTTCACCTAGTTAGCCGCGAAATGTGGTTCCTTTAAGTAAACGGTTTTATGAATATCCATTGACTCCGAGTTCTGAATTCGGTGATTTTTATCTTGATTTCACACTACTTTTCGAGCTCTACGATCCTGGCGTTTCGGATTTTGATTTCAGAACTCGTGGCTAGTTGGTCTCGTTTCACCTATTTGGCCGCGAAATGTGGTTTCTTTACGTAAACGGTTTTACGAATATCCGTTGACTTCGAGTTCTGAATTCGGTGATTTTTAGTTTGATTTCACACTACTTTTCGAGCTCTACAATCCTGGCATTTCGGTTATTGATTTCAGAACTCTTGGCTAGTATGTCTCGTTTCACCTATTTAGCCGCAAAATGTGGTTTCTTTACGTAAACGGTTTTATGAATATCCGATGACTCCGAGTTCTGAATTCGGTGATTTTTAGCTTGATTACACACTACTTTTCGAACTCTACAATCCTGGCATTTCGGATTTTGATTTCAGAACTCGTGGCTAGTTGGTCTCGTTTCACCTATTTAACCGCAAAATGTGGTTTCTTTACGTAAACGGTTTTATGAATATCCGATGACTCCGAGTTCTGAATTCGGTGATTTTTAGCTTGATTACACACTACTTTTCGAGCTCTACAATCTTGGCGTTTCGGATTTTGATTTCAGAACTCGTGGCTAGTTGGTCTCGTTTCACCTATTTAGCCGCAAAATGTGGTTTCTTTACGTAAACGGTTTTATGAATATCCGTTGACTCCGAGTTCTGAATTCGGTGATTTTTTGCTTGATTTCACACTACTTTTCGAGCTCTACAATCTTGGGTTTTCGGATTTTGATTTCAGAACTCGTGGCTAGTAGGTCTTGTTTCAACTAGTTAGCTGCGAAATGTGGTTTCTTTACGTAAACGGTTTTATGAATATCCGTTGACTCCGAGTTCTGAATTCGGTGATTTTTAGCTTGATTTCACACTACTTTTCGAGCTCTACGATTCTGGTGTTTCGGATTTTAATTTCAGAACTCGTGGCTAGTTGGTCTCGTTTCACCTAGTTAGCCGCGAAATGTGGTTTCTTTACGTAAACGGTTTTATGAATATCCGTTGACTCCCAGTTCTGAATTCGGTGATTTTTAGCTTGATTTCACACTACTTCTCGAGCTCTACAATCCTGGCTTTTCGGATTTTGATTTCAGAACTCGTGGCTAGTTGGTCTCGTTTCACCTATTTAGCCGCGAAATGTGGTTTCTTTACGTAAACGGTTTTGTGAATATCCGTTGACTCCGAGTTCTGAATTCGATGATTTTTAGCTTGATTACACACTACTTTTCGAGATCTAAAATCTTGGAGTTTCGGATTTTGATTTCAGAACTCTTGGCTAGTTGGTCTCGTTTCACCTATTTATCCGCAAAATGTGGTTTCTTTACGTAAACGGTTTTATGAATATCCGTTGACTCCGAGTTCTGAATTCGGTGATTTTTAGCTTGATTTCACACTACTTTTCGAGCTCTACAATCCTGGAATTTCGGATTTTGATTTCAGAACTCGTGGCTAGTAGGTCTCGTTTCACCTAGTTAGCCGCGAAATGTGGTTTCTTTACGTAAACGGTTTTATGAATATCCGTTGACTCCGAGTTCTGAATTCGGTGATTTTTAGCTTGATTTCACACTACTTTTCGAGCTCTACGATTCTGGCGTTTCGGATTTTGATTTCAGAACTCGTGGCTAGTTGGTCTCGTTTCACCTAGTTAGCCGCGAAATGTGGTTTCTTTAGGTAAACGGTTTTATGAATATCCGTTGACTCCGAGTTCTGAATTCGGTGATTTTTAGCTTGATTTCACACTACTTTTCGAGCTCTACGATCCTGTCATTTCGGATTTTGATTTCAGAACTCGTGGCTAGTTGGTCTCGTTTCACCTATTTAAACGCAAAATGTGGTTTCTTTACGTAAACGGTTTTATGAATATCCGTTGACTCCGAGTTCTGAATTCGGTGATTTTTAGTTTGATTTCACACTACTTTTCGAGCTCTACAATCTTGGCATTTCGGTTATTGATTTCAGAACTCTTGGCTAGTATGTCTCGTTTCACCTATTTAGCCGCAAAATGTGGTTTCTTTACGTAAACGGTTTTATGAATATCCGATGACTCCGAGTTCTGAATTCGGTGATTTTTGGCTTGATTACACACTACTTTTCGAGCTCTACAATCCTCGCATTTTGGATTTTGATTTCAGAACTTGTGGCTAGTTGGTCTCGTTTCACCTAGTTAGCCGCGAAATGTGGTTCCTTTAAGTAAACGGTTTTATGAATATCCATTGACTCCGAGTTCTGAATTCGGTGATTTTTATCTTGATTTCACACTACTTTTCGAGCTCTACGATCCTGGCGTTTCGGATTTTGATTTCAGAACTCGTGGCTAGTTGATCTCGTTTCACCTATTTGGCCGCGAAATGTGGTTTCTTTACGTAAACGGTTTTACGAATATCCGTTGACTTCGAGTTCTGAATTCGGTGATTTTTAGTTTGATTTCACACTACTTTTCGAGCTCTACAATCCTGGCATTTCGGTTATTGATTTCAGAACTCTTGGCTAGTATGTCTCGTTTCACCTATTTAGCCGCAAAATGTGGTTTCTTTACGTAAACGGTTTTATGAATATCCGATGACTCCGAGTTCTGAATTCGGTGATTTTTAGCTTGATTACACACTACTTTTCGAACTCTACAATCCTGGCATTTCGGATTTTGATTTCAGAACTCGTGGCTAGTTGGTCTCGTTTCACCTATTTAACCGCAAAATGTGGTTTCTTTACGTAAACGGTTTTATGAATATCCGATGACTCCGAGTTCTGAATTCGGTGATTTTTAGCTTGATTACACACTACTTTTCGAGCTCTACAATCTTGGCGTTTCGGATTTTGATTTCAGAACTCGTGGCTAGTTGGTCTCGTTTCACCTATTTAGCCGCAAAATGTGGTTTCTTTACGTAAACGGTTTTATGAATATCCGTTGACTCCGAGTTCTGAATTCGGTGATTTTTTGCTTGATTTCACACTACTTTTCGAGCTCTACAATCTTGGGTTTTCGGATTTTGATTTCAGAACTCGTGGCTAGTAGGTCTTGTTTCAACTAGTTAGCTGCGAAATGTGGTTTCTTTACGTAAACGGTTTTATGAATATCCGTTGACTCCGAGTTCTGAATTCGGTGATTTTTAGCTTGATTTCACACTACTTTTCAAGCTCTACGATTCTGGCGTTTCGGATTTTAATTTCAGAACTCGTGGCTAGTTGGTCTCGTTTCACCTAGTTAGCCGCGAAATGTGGTTTCTTTACGTAAACGGTTTTATGAATATCCGTTGACTCCCAGTTCTGAATTCGGTGATTTTTAGCTTGATTTCACACTACTTCTCGAGCTCTACAATCCTGGCGTTTCGGATTTTGATTTCAGAACTCGTGGCTAGTTGGTCTCGTTTCACCTATTTAGCCGCGAAATGTGGTTTCTTTACGTAAACGGTTTTGTGAATATCCGTTGAC
The DNA here is from genome assembly GCA_963580455.1 of Euonymus europaeus. Classification (NCBI taxonomy): domain Eukaryota; kingdom Viridiplantae; phylum Streptophyta; class Magnoliopsida; order Celastrales; family Celastraceae; genus Euonymus; species Euonymus europaeus. The sequence continues at coordinate 1,891,402 of OY756972.1, forward strand.
TCCGAGTTCTGAATTCGATGATTTTTAGCTTGATTACACACTACTTTTCGAGATCTAAAATCTTGGAGTTTCGGATTTTGATTTCAGAACTCTTGGCTAGTTGGTCTCGTTTCACCTATTTATCCGCAAAATGTGGTTTCTTTACGTAAACGGTTTTATGAATATCCGTTGACTCCGAGTTCTGAATTCGGTGATTTTTAGCTTGATTTCACACTACTTTTCGAGCTCTACAATCCTGGCATTTCGGATTTTGATTTCAGAACTCGTGGCTAGTAGGTCTCGTTTCACCTAGTTAGCCGCGAAATGTGGTTTCTTTACGTAAACGGTTTTATGAATATCCGTTGACTCCGAGTTCTGAATTCGGTGATTTTTAGCTTGATTTCACACTACTTTTCGAGCTCTACGATTCTGGCGTTTCGGATTTTGATTTCAGAACTCGTGGCTAGTTGGTCTCGTTTCACCTAGTTAGCCGCGAAATGTGGTTTCTTTAGGTAAACGGTTTTATGAATATCCGTTGACTCCGAGTTCTGAATTCGGTGATTTTTAGCTTGATTTCACACTACTTTTCGAGCTCTACGATCCTGTCATTTCGGATTTTGATTTCAGAACTCGTGGCTAGTTGGTCTCGTTTCACCTATTTAAACGCAAAATGTGGTTTCTTTACGTAAACGGTTTTATGAATATCCGTTGACTCCGAGTTCTGAATTCGGTGATTTTTAGCTTGATTTCACACTACTTTTCGAGCTCCACAATCCTGGCGTTTCGGATTTTGATTTCAGAACTCGTTGCTAGTTGGTCTCGTTTCACCTATTTAACCGCAAAATGTGGTTTCTTTACGTAAACGGTTTTATGAATATCCGATGACTCCGAGTTCTGAATTCGGTGATTTTTAGCTTGATTACACACTACTTTTCGAGCTCTACAATCTTGGCGTTTCGGATTTTGATTTCAGAACTCGTGGCTAGTTGGTCTCGTTTCACCTATTTAGCCGCAAAATGTGGTTTCTTTACGTAAACGGTTTTATGAATATCCGTTGACTCCGAGTTCTGAATTCGGTGATTTTTAGCTTGATTTCACACTACTTTTCGAGCTCTACGATTCTGGCATTTCGGATTTTGATTTCAGAACTCGTGGCTAGTTGGTCTCGTTTCACCTAGTTAGCCGCGAGATGTGGTTTCTTTAGGTAAACGGTTTTATGAATATCCGTTGACTCCGAGTTCTGAATTCGGTGATTTTTAGCTTGATTTCACACTACTTTTCGAGCTCTACGATCCTGTCATTTCGGATTTTGATTTCAGAACTCGTGGCTAGTTGGTCTCGTTTCACCTATTTAAACGCAAAATGTGGTTTCTTTACGTAAACGGTTTTATGAATATCCGTTGACTCCGAGTTCTGAATTCGGTGATTTTTAGTTTGATTTCACACTACTTTTCGAGCTCTACAATCTTGGCATTTCGGTTATTGATTTCAGAACTCTTGGCTAGTATGTCTCGTTTCACCTATTTAGCCGCAAAATGTGGTTTCTTTACGTAAACGGTTTTATGAATATCCGATGACTCCGAGTTCTGAATTCGGTGATTTTTAGCTTGATTACACACTACTTTTCGAGCTCTACAATCCTCGCGTTTTGGATTTTGATTTCAGAACTCGTGGCTAGTTGGTCTCGTTTCACCTAGTTAGCCGCGAAATGTGGTTCCTTTAAGTAAACGGTTTTATGAATATCCATTGACTCCGAGTTCTGAATTCGGTGATTTTTATCTTGATTTCACACTACTTTTCGAGCTCTACGATCCTGGCGTTTCGGATTTTGATTTCAGAACTCGTGGCTAGTTGGTCTCGTTTCACCTATTTAGCCGCGAAATGTGGTTTCTTTACGTAAACGGTTTTGTGAATATCCGTTGACTCCGAGTTCTGAATTCGATGATTTTTAGCTTGATTACACACTACTTTTCGAGATCTAAAATCTTGGAGTTTCGGATTTTGATTTCAGAACTCTTGGCTAGTTGGTCTCGTTTCACCTATTTATCCGCAAAATGTGGTTTCTTTCCGTAAACGGTTTTATGAATATCCGTTGACTCCGAGTTCTGAATTCGGTGATTTTTAGCTTGATTTCACACTACTTTTCGAGGTCTACAATCCTGGCATTTCGGATTTTGATTTCAGAACTCGTGGCTAGTAGGTCTCGTTTCACCTAGTTAGCCGCGAAATGTGGTTTCTTTACGTAAACGGTTTTATGAATATCCGTTGACTCCGAGTTCTGAATTCGGTGATTTTTAGCTTGATTTCACACTACTTTTCGAGCTCTACGATTCTGGCGTTTCGGATTTTGATTTCAGAACTTGTGGCTAGTTGGTCTCGTTTCACCTAGTTAGCCGCGAAATGTGGTTTCTTTAGGTAAACGGTTTTATGAATATCCGTTGACTCCGAGTTCTGAATTCGGTGATTTTTAGCTTGATTTCACACTACTTTTCGAGCTCTACGATCCTGTCATTTCGGATTTTGATTTCAGAACTCGTGGCTAGTTGGTCTCGTTTCACCTATTTAAACGCAAAATGTGGTTTCTTTACGTAAACGGTTTTATGAATATCCGTTGACTCCGAGTTCTGAATTCGGTGATTTTTAGCTTGATTTCACACTACTTTTCGAGCTCCACAATCCTGGCGTTTCGGATTTTGATTTCAGAACTCGTGGCTAGTTGGTCTCGTTTCACCTATTTAACCGCAAAATGTGGTTTCTTTACGTAAACGGTTTTATGAATATCCGATGACTCCGAGTTCTGAATTCGGTGATTTTTAGCTTGATTACACACTACTTTTCGAGCTCTACAATCTTGGCGTTTCGGATTTTGATTTCAGAACTCGTGGCTAGTTGGTCTCGTTTCACCTATTTAGCCGCAAAATGTGGTTTCTTTACGTAAACGGTTTTATGAATATCCGTTGACTCCGAGTTCTGAATTCGGTGATTTTTAGCTTGATTTCACACTACTTTTCGAGCTCTACGATTCTGGCATTTCGGATTTTGATTTCAGAACTCGTGGCTAGTTGGTCTCGTTTCACCTAGTTAGCCGCGAAATGTGGTTTCTTTACGTAAACGGTTTTATGAATATCCGTTGACTCCGAGTTCTGAATTCGGTGATTTTTAGCTTGATTTCACACTACTTTTTGAGCTCTACAATCCTGGAATTTCGGATTTTGATTTCAGAATTCGTGGCTAGTAGGTCTCGTTTCACCTAGTTAGCCGCGAAATGTGGTTTCTTTACGTAAACGGTTTTATGAATATCCGTTGACTCCGAGTTCTGAATTCGGTGATTTTTAGCTTGATTTCACACTACTTTTCGAGCTCTACAATCCTGGAATTTCGGATTTTGATTTCAGAATTCGTGGCTAGTAGGTCTCGTTTCACCTAGTTAGCCGCGAAATGTGGTTTCTTTACGTAAACGGTTTTATGAATATCCGTTGACTCCCAGTTCTGAATTCGGTGATTTTTAGCTTGATTTCACACTACTTCTCGAGCTCTACAATCCTGGCGTTTCGGATTTTGATTTCAGAACTCGTGGCTAGTTGGTCTCGTTTCACCTAGTTAGCCGCGAAATGTGGTTTCTTTACGTAAACGGTTTTATGAATATCCGTTGACTCCGAGTTCTGAATTCGGTGATTTTTAGCTTGATTTCACACTACTTTTCGAGCTCTACGATTCTGGGGTTTCGGATTTTGATTTCAGAACTCGTGGCTAGTTGGTCTCGTTTCACCTAGTTAGCCGCGATATGTGGTTTCTTTACGTAAACGGTTTTATGAATATCCGTTGACTCCGAGTTCTGAATTCGGTGATTTTTAGCTTGATTTCACACTACTTTTCGAGCTCTACGATTCTGGCGTTTCGGATTTTGATTTCAGAACTCGTGGCTAGTTGGTCTCGTTTCACCTAGTTAGCCGCGAAATGTGGTTTCTTTAGGTAAACGGTTTTATGAATATCCGTTGACTCCGAGTTCTGAATTCGGTGATTTTTAGCTTGATTTCACACTACTTTTCGAGCTCTACAATCCTGGCATTTCGGATTTTGATTTCAGAACTCGTGGCTAGTAGGTCTCGTTTCACCTAGTTAGCCGCGAAATGTGGTTTCTTTACGTAAACGGTTTTATGAATATCCGTTGACTCCGAGTTCTGAATTCGGTGATTTTTAGCTTGATTTCACACTACTTTTCGAGCACTACGATTCTGGCGTTTCGGATTTTGATTTCAGAACTCGTGGCTAGTTGGTCTCGTTTCACCTAGTTAGCCGCGAAATGTGGTTTCTTTACGTAAACGGTTTTATGAATATCCGTTGACTCCGAGTTCTGAATTCGGTGATTTTTAGCTTGATTTCACACTACTTTTCGAGCTCTACGATTCTGGGGTTTCGGATTTTGATTTCAGAACTCGTGGCTAGTTGGTCTCGTTTCACCTAGTTAGCCGCGATATGTGGTTTCTTTACGTAAACGGTTTTATGAATATCCGTTGACTCCGAGTTCTGAATTCGGTGATTTTTAGCTTGATTTCACACTACTTTTTGAGCTCTACGATCCTGTCATTTCGGATTTTGATTTCAGAACTCGTGGCTAGTTGGTCTCGTTTCACCTATTTAAACGCAAAATGTGGTTTCTTTACGTAAACGGTTTTATGAATATCCGTTGACTCCGAGTTCTGAATTCGGTGATTTTTAGCTTGATTTCACACTACTTTTCGAGCTCCACAATCCTGGCGTTTCGGATTTTGATTTCAGAACTCGTGGCTAGTTGGTCTCGTTTCACCTATTTAACCGGAAAATGTGGTTTCTTTACGTAAACGGTTTTATGAATATCCGATGACTCCGAGTTCTGAATTCGGTGATTTTTAGCTTGATTACACACTACTTTTCGAGCTCTACAATCTTGGCATTTCGGATTTTGATTTCAGAACTCGTGGCTAGTTGATCTCGTTTCACCTATTTAGCCGCAAAATGTGGTTTCTTTACGTAAACGGTTTTATGAATATCCGTTGACTCCGAGTTCTGAATTCGGTGATTTTTTGCTTGATTTCACACTACTTTTCGAGCTCTACAATCTTGGGTTTTCGGATTTCGATTTCAGAACTCGTGGCTAGTAGGTCTTGTTTCAACTAGTTAGCTGCGAAATGTGGTTTCTTTACGTAAACGGTTTTATGAATATCCGTTGACTCCGAGTTCTGAATTCGGTGATTTTTAGCTTGATTTCACACTACTTTTTGAGCTCTACGATTCTGGCGTTTCGGATTTTAATTTCAGAACTCGTGGCTAGTTGGTCTCGTTTCACCTAGTTAGCCGCGAAATGTAGTTTCTTTACGTAAACGGTTTTATGATTATCCGTTGACTCCCAGTTCTGAATTCGGTGATTTTTAGCTTGATTTCACACTACTTCTCGAGCTCTACAATCCTGGCATTTCGGATTTTGATTTCAGAACTCGTGGCTAGTTGGTCTCGTTTCACCTATTTAGCCGCGAAATGTGGTTTCTTTACTTAAACGGTTTTGTGAATATCCGTTGACTCCGAGTTCTGAATTCGATGATTTTTAGCTTGATTTCACACTACTTTTCGAGCTCTACAATCTTGGGTTTTCGGATTTCGATTTCAGAACTCGTGGCTAGTAGGTCTTGTTTCAACTAGTTTGCTGCGAAATGTGGTTTCTTTACGTAAACGGTTTTATGAATATCCGTTGACTCCGAGTTCTGAATTCGGTGATTTTTAGCTTGATTTCACACTACTTTTCGAGCTCTACGATTCTGGCGTTTCGGATTTTAATTTCAGAACTCGTGGCTAGTAGGTCTTGTTTCAACTAGTTAGCTGCGAAATGTGGTTTCTTTACGTAAACGGTTTTACGAATATCCGTTGACTCCGAGTTCTGAATTCGGTGATTTTTAGCTTGATTTCACACTACTTTTCGAGCTCTACAATCCTGGCATTTCGGATTTTGATTTCAGAACTCGTGGCTAGTAGGTCTCGTTTCACCTAGTTAGCCGCGAAATGTGGTTTCTTTACGTAAACGGTTTTATGAATATCCGTTGACTCCGAGTTCTGAATTCGGTGATTTTTAGCTTGATTTCACACTACTTTTCGAGCTCTACGATTCTGGCGTTTCGGATTTTGATTTCAGAACTCGTGGCTAGTTGGTCTCGTTTCACCTAGTTAGCCGCGAAATGTGGTTTCTTTACGTAAACGGTTTTATGAATATCCGTTGACTCCGAGTTCTGAATTCGGTGATTTTTAGCTTGATTTCACACTACTTTTTGAGCTCTACGATCCTGTCATTTCGGATTTTGATTTCAGAACTCGTGGCTAGTTGGTCTCGTTTCACCTATTTAAACGCAAAATGTGGTTTCTTTACGTAAACGGTTTTATGAATATCCGTTGACTCCGAGTTCTGAATTCGGTGATTTTTAGCTTGATTTCACACTACTTTTCGAGCTCCACAATCCTGGCGTTTCGGATTTTGATTTCAGAACTCGTGGCTAGTTGGTCTCGTTTCACCTATTTAACCGCAAAATGTGGTTTCTTTACGTAAACGGTTTTATGAATATCCGATGACTCCGAGTTCTGAATTCGGTGATTTTTAGCTTGGTTACACACTACTTTTCGATCTCTACAATCTTGGCATTTCGGATTTTGATTTCAGAACTCGTGGCTAGTTGATCTCGTTTCACCTATTTAGCCGCAAAATGTGGTTTCTTTACGTAAACGGTTTTATGAATATCCGTTGACTCCGAGTTCTGAATTCGGTGATTTTTTGCTTGATTTCACACTACTTTTCGAGCTCTACAATCTTGGGTTTTCGGATTTCGATTTCAGAACTCGTGGCTAGTAGGTCTTGTTTCAACTAGTTAGCTGCGAAATGTGGTTTCTTTACGTAAACGGTTTTATAAATATCCGTTGACTCCGAGTTCTGAATTCGGTGATTTTTAGCTTGATTTCACACTACTTTTTGAGCTCTACGATTCTGGCGTTTCGGATTTTAATTTCAGAACTCGTGGCTAGTTGGTCTCGTTTCACCTAGTTAGCCGCGAAATGTAGTTTCTTTACGTAAACGGTTTTATGATTATCCGTTGACTCCCAGTTCTGAATTCGGTGATTTTTAGCTTGATTTCACACTACTTCTCGAGCTCTACAATCCTGGCGTTTCGGATTTTGATTTCAGAACTCGTGGCTAGTTGGTCTCGTTTCACCTATTTAGCCGCGAAATGTGGTTTCTTTACTTAAACGGTTTTGTGAATATCCGTTGACTCCGAGTTCTGAATTCGATGATTTTTAGCTTGATTTCACACTACTTTTCGAGCTCTACAATCTTGGGTTTTCGGATTTCGATTTCAGAACTCGTGGCTAGTAGGTCTTGTTTCAACTAGTTAGCTGCGAAATGTGGTTTCTTTACGTAAACGGTTTTATGAATATCCGTTGACTCCGAGTTCTGAATTCGGTGATTTTTAGCTTGATTTCACACTACTTTTCGAGCTCTACGATTCTGGCATTTCGGATTTTAATTTCAAAACTCGTGGCTAGTAGGTCTTGTTTCAACTAGTTAGCTGCGAAATGTGGTTTCTTTATGTAAACGGTTTTACGAATATCCGTTGACTTCGAGTTCTGAATTCGGTGATTTTTAGTTTGATTTCACACTACTTTTCTAGCTCTACAATCCTGGAATTTCGGTTATTGATTTCAGAACTCTTGGCTAGTATGTCTCGTTTCACCTATTTAGCCGCAAAATGTGGTTTCTTTACGTAAACGGTTTTATGAATATCCGATGACTCCGAGTTCTGAATTCGGTGATTTTTAGCTTGATTACACACTACTTTTCGAGCTCTACAATCCTGGCATTTCGGATTTTGATTTCAGAACTCGTGGCTAGTTGGTCTCGTTTCACCTATTTAACCGCAAAATGTAGTTTCTTTACGTAAACGGTTTTATGAATATCCGATGACTCCGAGTTCTGAATTCGGTGATTTTTAGCTTGATTACACACTACTTTTCGAGCTCTACAATCTTGGCGTTTCGGATTTTGATTTCAGAACTCGTGGCTAGTTGGTCTCGTTTCACCTATTTAGCCGCAAAATGTGGTTTCTTTATGTAAACGGTTTTATGAATATCCGTTGACTCCGAGTTCTGAATTCGGTGATTTTTTGATTGATTTCACACTACTTTTCGAGCTCTACAATCTTGGGTTTTCGGATTTCGATTTCAGAACTCGTGGCTTGTAGGTCTTGTTTCAACTAGTTAGCTGCGAAATGTGGTTTCTTTACGTAAACGGTTTTATGAATATCCGTTGACTCCGAGTTCTGAATTCGGTGATTTTTAGCTTGATTTCACACTACTTTTCGAGCTCTACGATTCTGCCGTTTCGGATTTTAATTTCAGAACTCGTGGCTAGTTGGTCTCGTTTCACCTAGTTAGCCGCGAAATGTGGTTTCTTTACGTAAACGGTTTTATGAATATCCGTTGACTCCCAGTTCTGAATTCGGTGATTTTTTGCTTGATTTCACACTACTTTTTGAGCTCTACAATCCTTGCATTTCAGATTTTGATTTCAGAACTCGTGGCTAGTAGGTCTCGATTCACCTATTTAGCGACGAAATGTGGTTTCTTTAAGTAAACGGTTTTATTAATATCTGTTGACTCCGAGTTCTGAATTCGGTGATTTTTAGCTTGATTTCACACTACTTTTCGAGCTCTACGATTCTGGCATTTCGGATTTTGATTTCAGAACTCGTGGCTAGTTGGTCTCGTTTCACCTATTTAGCCGCGAAATGTGGTTTCTTTACGTAAACGGTTTTGTGAATATCCGTTGACTCCGAGTTCTGAATTCGATGATTTTTAGCTTGATTTCACACTACTTTTTGAGCTCTACAATCCTTGCATTTCAGATTTTGATTTCAGAACTCGTGGCTAGTAGGTCTCGATTCACCTATTTAGCGACGAAATGTGGTTTCTTTAAGTAAACGGTTTTATGAATATCTGTTGACTCCGAGTTCTGAATTCGGTGATTTTTAGCTTGATTTCACACTACTTTTCGAGCTCTACAATCCTGGCATTTCGGATTTTGATTTCAGAACTCGTGGCTAGTTGATCTCGTTTCACCCAGTTAGCCGCGAAATGTGGTTTCTTTACGTAACGGTTTTATGAATATCCGTTGACTTCGAGTTCTGAATTCGGCGATTTTTAGCTTGATTTCACACTACTTTTCGAGCTCTACCATCCTGGCATCTCGGATTTTGATTTCAGAACTCGTGGCTAGTAGGTCTCGTTTCACCTAGTTAGCCGCGAAATGTGGTTTCTTTACGTAAACGGTTTTATGAATATCCGTTGACTCCGAGTTCTGAATTCGGTGATTTTTAGCTTGATTTCACACTACTTTTTGAGCTCTACGATCCTGGCTTTTCGGATTTTGATTTCAGAACTCGTGGCTACTTGGTCTCGTTTCACCTAGTTAGCCGCGAAATGTGGTTTCTTTACGTAAACGGTTTTATGAATATTCGTTGACTCCGAGTTCTGAATTCGGTGATTTTTAGCTTGATTTCACACTACTTTTCGAGCTCCACAATCCTGGCGTTTCGGATTTTGATTTCAGAACTCATGGCTAGTAGGTCTCGTTTCACCTAGTTAGCCGCGAAATGTGGTTTCTTTACGTAAACGGTTTTATGAATATCCGTTGACTCCGAGTTCTGAATTCGGTGATTTTTAGCTTGATTTCACACTACTTTTCGAGCTCTACGATCCTGGCATTTCGGATTTTGATTTCAGAACTCGTGGCTAGTTGGTCTCGTTTCACCTAGTTAACCGCGAAATGTGGTTTCTTTACGTAAACGGTTTTATGAATATCCGTTGACTCCGAGTTCTGAATTCGGTGATTTTTAGCTTGATTTCACACTACTTTTCGAGCTCTACAATCCTGGCATTTCGGATTTTGATTTCAGAACTCGTGGCTAGTTGATCTCGTTTCACCTAGTTAGCCGCGAAATGTGGTTTCTTTACGTAACGGTTTTATGAATATCCGTTGACTCCGAGTTCTGAATTCGACGATTTTTAGCTTGATTTCACACTACTTTTCGAGCTCTACCATCCTGGCATTTCGGATTTTGATTTCAGAACTCGTGGCTAGTTGGTCTCGATTCACCTATTTAGCCGCGAAATGTGTTTCTGTACGTAAACGGTTTTATGAATATCCGTTGACTCCGAGTTCTAAATTCGGTGATTTTTAGCTTGATTTCACACTACTTTTCGAGATCTACGATCCTGTCATTTCGGATTTTGATTTCAGAACTCGTGGCTAGTTGGTCTCGTTTCACCTATTTAGCCGCGAAATGTGGTTTCTTTACGTAAACGGTTTTATGAATATCCGTTGACTCCGAGTTCTGAATTCGGTGATTTTTAGCTTGATTTCACACTACTTTTCGAGCTCTACAATCCTGGAATTTCGGATTTTGATTTCAGAATTCGTGGCTAGTAGGTCTCGTTTCACCTAGTTAGCCGCGAAATGTGGTTTCTTTACGTAAACGGTTTTATGAATATCCGTTGACTCCGAGTTCTGAATTCGGTGATTTTTAGCTTGATTTCACACTACTTTTCGAGCTCTACGATTCTGGCATTTCGGATTTTGATTTCAGAACTCGTGGCTAGTTGGTCTCGTTTCACCTAGTTAGCCGCGAAATGTGGTTTCTTTACGTAAACGGTTTTATGAATATCCGTTGACTCCGAGTTCTGAATTCGGTGATTTTTAGCTTGATTTCACACTACTTTTCGAGCTCTACAATCCTGGAATTTCGGATTTTGATTTCAGAATTCGTGGCTAGTAGGTCTCGTTTCACCTAGTTAGCCGCGAAATGTGGTTTCTTTACGTAAACGGTTTTATGAATATCCGTTGACTCCGAGTTCTGAATTCGGTGATTTTTAGCTTGATTTCACACTACTTTTCGAGATCTACGATCCTGTCATTTCGGATTTTGATTTCAGAACTCGTGGCTAGTTGGTCTCGTTTCACCTATTTAGCCGCGAAATGTGGTTTCTTTACGTAAACGGTTTTATGAATATCCGTTGACTCCGAGTTCTGAATTCGGTGATTTTTAGCTTGATTTCACACTACTTTTCGAGCTCTACAATCCTGGAATTTCGGATTTTGATTTCAGAATTCGTGGCTAGTAGGTCTCGTTTCACCTAGTTAGCCGCGAAATGTGGTTTCTTTACGTAAACGGTTTTATGAATATCCGTTGACTCCGAGTTCTGAATTCGGTGATTTTTAGCTTGATTTCACACTACTTTTCGAGCTCTACGATTCTGGCATTTCGGATTTTGATTTCAGAACTCGTGGCTAGTTGGTCTCGTTTCACCTAGTTAGCCGCGAAATGTGGTTTCTTTACGTAAACGGTTTTATGAATATCCGTTGACTCCGAGTTCTGAATTCGGTGATTTTTAGCTTGATTTCACACTACTTTTCGAGCTCTAAAATCCTGGCATTTCGGATTTTGATTTCAGAACTCGTGGCTAGTTGGTCTCATTTCACCTATTTAGCCGCGAAATGTGGTTTCTTTACGTAAACGGTTTTGTGAATATCCGTTGACTCCGAGTTCTGAATTCGATGATTTTTAGCTTGATTTCACACTACTTTTTGAGCTCTACAATCCTTGCATTTCAGATTTTGATTTCAGAACTCGTGGCTAGTAGGTCTCGATTCACCTATTTAGCGACGAAATGTGGTTTATTTAAGTAAACGGTTTTATGAATATCTATTGACTCCGAGTTCTGAATTCGGTGATTTTTAGCTTGATTTCACACTACTTTTCGAGCTCTACAATCCTGGCATTTCGGATTTTGATTTCAGAACTCGTGGCTAGTTGATCTCGTTTCACCCAGTTAGCCGCGAAATGTGGTTTCTTTACGTAACGGTTTTATGAATATCCGTTGACTCCGAGTTCTGAATTCGGCGATTTTTAGCTTGATTTCACACTACTTTTCGAGCTCTACCATCCTGGCATTTCGGATTTTGATTTCAGAACTCGTGGCTAGTAGGTCTCGTTTCACCTAGTTAGCCGCGAAATGTGGTTTCTTTACGTAAACGGTTTTATGAATATCCGTTGACTCCGAGTTCTGAATTGGGTGATTTTTAGATTGATTTCACACTACTTTTTGAGCTCTACGATCCTGGCTTTACGGATTTTGATTTCAGAACTCGTGGCTACTTGGTCTCGTTTCACCTAGTTAACCGCGAAATGTGGTTTCTTTACGTAAACGGTTTTATGAATATTCGTTGACTCCGAGTTCTGAATTCGGTGATTTTTAGCTTGATTTCACACTACTTTTCGAGCTCTACAATCCTGGCATTTCGGATTTTGATTTCAGAACTCGTGGCTAGTAGGTCTCGTTTCACCCAGTTAGCCGCGAAATGTGGTTTCTTTACGTAAACCGTTTTATGAATATCCGTTGACTCCGAGTTCTGAATTCGGTGATTTTTAGCTTGATTTCACACTACTTTTCGAGCTCTACGATTCTGGCATTTCGGATTTTGATTTCAGAACTCGTGGCTAGTTGGTCTCGTTTCACCTAGTTAGCCGCGAAATGTGGTTTCTTTACGTAAACGGTTTTATGAATATCCGTTGACTCCGAGTTCTGAATTCGGTGATTTTTAGCTTGATTTCACACTACTTTTCGAGCTCTACGATTCTGGCATTTCGGATTTTGATTTCAGAACTCGTGGCTAGTTGGTCTCGTTTCACCCAGTTAGCCGCGAAATGTGGTTTCTTTACGTAACGGTTTTATGAATATCCGTTGACTCCGAGTTCTGAATTCGGTGATTTTTAGCTTGATTTCACACTACTTTTCGAGCTCTACCATCCTGGCATTTCGGATTTTTATTTCAGAACTCGTGGCTAGTAGGTCTCGATTCACCTATTTAGCCGCGAAATGTGTTTCTTTACGTAAACGGTTTTATGAATATCCGTTGACTCCGTGTTCTGAATTCGGTGATTTTTAGCTTGATTTCACACTACTTTTCGAGATCTACGATCCTGGCATTTCGGATTTTGATTTCAGAACTCGTGGCTAGTTGGTCTCGTTTCACCTATTTAGCCGCGAAATGTGGTTTCTTTACGTAAACGGTTTTATGAATATCCGTTGACTCCGAGTTCTGAATTCGGTGATTTTTAGCTTGATTTCACACTACTTTTCGAGCTCTACAATCCTGGCATTTCGGATTTTGATTTCAGAATTCTTGGCTAGTATGTCTCGTTTCACCTATTTAGACGCAAAATGTGGTTTCTTTACGTAAACGGTTTTATGAATATCCGATGACTCCGAGTTCTGAATTCGGTGATTTTTAGCTTGATTACACACTACTTTTCGAGCTCTACAATCCTGGCATTTCGGATTTTGATTTCAGAACTCGTGGCTAGTTGGTCTCGTTTCACCTATTTAAACGCAAAATGTGGTTTCTTTACGTAAACGGTTTTATGAATATCCGATGACTCCGAGTTCTGAATTTGGTGATTTTTAGCTTGATTACACACTACTTTTCGAGATCTAAAATCTTGGAGTTTCGGATTTTGATTTCAGAACTCTTGGCTAGTTGGTCTCGTTTCACCTATTTATCCGCAAAATGTGGTTTCTTTACGTAAACGGTTTTATGAATATCCGTTGACTCCGAGTTCTGAATTCGGTGATTTTTAGCTTGATTTCACACTACTTTTCGAGCTCTACAATCCTGGCATTTCGGATTTTGATTTCAGAACTCGTGGCTAGTAGGTCTCGTTTCACCTAGTTAGCCGCGAAATGTGGTTTCTTTACGTAAACGGTTTTATGAATATCCGTTGACTCCGAGTTCTGAATTCGGTGATTTTTAGCTTGATTTCACACTACTTTTCGAGCTCTACGATTCTGGCGTTTCGGATTTTGATTTCAGAACTCGTGGCTAGTTGGTCTCGTTTCACCTAGTTAGCCGCGAAATGTGGTTTCTTTACGTAAACGGTTTTATGAATATCCGTTGACTCCGAGTTCTGAATTCGGTGATTTTTGGCTTGATTTCACACTACTTTTCGAGCTCTACAATCCTGGCGTTTCGGATTTTGATTTCAGAACTCGTGGCTAGTTGGTCTCGTTTCACCTATTTGGCCGCGAAATGTGGTTTCTTTACGTAAACGGTTTTATGAATATCCGTTGACTCCGAGTTCTGAATTCGATGATTTTTAGCTTGATTTCACACTACTTTTTGAGCTCTACAATCCTTTCATTTCAGATTTTGATTTCAAAACTCGTGGCTAGTAGGTCTCGATTCACCTATTTAGCGGCGAAATGTGGTTTCTTTACGTAAACGGTTTTATGAATATCTGTCGACTCCGAGTTCGGAATTCGGTGATTTTTAGCTTGATTTCACACTACTTTTCGAGCTCTACGATTCTGGCGTTTCGGATTTTGATTTCAGAACTCGTGGCTAGTTGGTCTCGTTTCACCTATTTAGCCGCAAAATGTGGTTTCTTTACGTAAACGGTTTTATGAATATCCGTTGACTCCGTGTTCTGAATTCGGTGATTTTTAGCTTGATTTCACACTACTTTTTGAGCTCTACAATCCTTTCATTTCAGATTTTGATTTCAAAACTCGTGGCTAGTAGGTCTCGATTCACCTATTTAGCGTCGAAATGTGGTTTCTTTACGTAAACGGTTTTATGAATATCTGTCGACTCCGAGTTCGGAATTCGGTGATTTTTAGCTTGATTTCACACTACTTTTCGAGCTCTACGATTCTGGCGTTTCGGATTTTGATTTCAGAACTCGTGGCTAGTAGGTCTCGTTTCACCTAGTTAGCCGCGAAATGTGGTTTCTTTACGTAAACGGTTTTATGAATATCCGTTGACTCCGAGTTCTGAATTCGGTGATTTTTAGCTTGATTTCACACTACTTTTCGAGCTCTACGATTCTGGCGTTTCGGATTTTGATTTCAGAACTCGTGGCTAGTTGGTCTCGTTTCACCTAGTTAGCCGCGAAATGTGGTTTCTTTACGTAAACGGTTTTATGAATATCCGTTGACTCCGAGTTCGGAATTCGGTGATTTTTAGCTTGATTTCACACTACTTTTCGAGCTCTACAATCCTGGTCTTTCGGATTTTGATTTCAGAACTCGTGGCTAGTTGGTCTCGTTTCACCCAGTTAGCCGCGAAATGTGGTTTCTTTACGTAACGGTTTTATGAATATCAGTTGACTCCGAGTTCTGAATTCGGTGATTTTTAGCTTGATTTCACACTACTTTTCGAGCTCTACAATGCTGGCGTTTCGGATTTTGATTTCAGAACTCGTGGCTAGTTGGTCTCGTTTCACCTATTTAGCCGCAAAATGTGGTTTCTTTACGTAAACGGTTTTATGAATATCCGTTGACTCCGTGTTCTGAATTCGGTGATTTTTAGCTTGATTTCACACTACTTTTCGAGCTCTACAATCCTGGCATTTCGGATTTTGATTTCAGAACTCGTGGCTAGTAGGTCTCGTTTCACCTAGTTAGCCGCGAAATGTGGTTTCTTTACGTAAACGGTTTTATGAATATCCGTTGACTCCGAGTTCTGAATTCGGTGATTTTTAGCTTGATTTCACACTACTTTTCGAGCTCTACGATTCTGGCGTTTTGGATTTTGATTTCAGAACTCGTGGCTAGTTGGTCTCGTTTCACCTAGTTAGCCGCGAAATGTGGTTTCTTTACGTAAACGGTTTTATGAATATCCGTTGACTCCGAGTTCTGAATTCGGTGATTTTTAGCTTGATTTCACACTACTTTTCGAGCTCTACTATCCTGGTCTTTCGGATATTGATTTGAGAACTCGTGGCTAGTAGGTCTCGTTTCACCTAGTTAGCCGCGAAATGTGGTTTCTTTACGTAAACGGTTTTATGAATATCCGTTGATTCCGAGTTCTGAATTCGGTGATTTTTAGCTTGATTTCACACTACTTTTCGAGCTCTACAATCCTGGGTTTTCGGATTTCAATTTCAGAACTCATGGCTAGTAGGTCTCGTTTCACCTAGTTAGCCGCGAAATGTGGTTTCTTTACCTAAACGGTTTTATAAATATCCGTTGACTCCGAGTTCTGAATTCGGTGATTTTTAGCTTGATTTCACACTACTTTCCGAGCTCTACGATCCTGGCATTTCGGATTTTGATTTCAGAACTCGTGGCTAGTAGGTCTCGTTTCACCTAGTTAGCCACGAAATGTGGTTTCTTTACGTAAACGGTTTTATGAATATCCGTTGACTCCGAGTTCTGAATTCGATGATTTTTAGCTTGATTTCACACTACTTTTCGAGCTCTAAAATCCTGGCATTTCAGATTTTGATTTCAGAGGTTTCTTTACGTAAACGGTTTTATGAATATCCGTTGACTCCGAGTTCTGAATTCGTTGATTTTTAGCTTGATTTCACACTACTTTTCGAGCTCTACAATCCTGGGTTTTTGGATTTCGATTTCAGAACTCGTGGCTAGTAGGTCTCGTTTCACCTAGTTAGCCGCGAAATGTGGTTTCTTTACGTAAACGGTTTTATGAATATCCATTGACTCCGAGTTCTGAATTCGGTGATTTTTTGCTTGATTTCACACTACTTTTCGAGCTCTACGATTCTGGCGTTTTGGATTTTGATTTCAGAACTCGTGGCTAGTTGGTCTCGTTTCACCTAGTTAGCCGCGAAATGTGGTTTCTTTACGTAAACGGTTTTATGAATATCCGTTGACTCCGAGTTCTGAATTCGGTGATTTTTAGCTTGATTTCACACTACTTTTCGAGCTCTACTATCCTGGTCTTTCGGATATTGATTTGAGAACTCGTGGCTAGTAGGTCTCGTTTCACCTAGTTAGCCGCGAAATGTGGTTTCTTTACGTAAACGGTTTTATGAATATCCGTTGATTCCGAGTTCTGAATTCGGTGATTTTTAGCTTGATTTCACACTACTTTTCGAGCTCTACAATCCTGGGTTTTCGGATTTCAATTTCAGAACTCATGGCTAGTAGGTCTCGTTTCACCTAGTTAGCCGCGAAATGTGGTTTCTTTACCTAAACGGTTTTATAAATATCCGTTGACTCCGAGTTCTGAATTCGGTGATTTTTAGCTTGATTTCACACTACTTTCCGAGCTCTACGATCCTGGCATTTCGGATTTTGATTTCAGAACTCGTGGCTAGTAGGTCTCGTTTCACCTAGTTAGCCACGAAATGTGGTTTCTTTACGTAAACGGTTTTATGAATATCCGTTGACTCCGAGTTCTGAATTCGATGATTTTTAGCTTGATTTCACACTACTTTTCGAGCTCTAAAATCCTGGCATTTCAGATTTTGATTTCAGAGGTTTCTTTACGTAAACGGTTTTATGAATATCCGTTGACTCCGAGTTCTGAATTCGTTTATTTTTAGCTTGATTTCACACTACTTTTCGAGCTCTACAATCCTGGGTTTTTGGATTTCGATTTCAGAACTCGTGGCTAGTAGGTCTCGTTTCACCTAGTTAGCCGCGAAATGTGGTTTCTTTACGTAAACGGTTTTATGAATATCCATTGACTCCGAGTTCTGAATTCGGTGATTTTTTGCTTGATTTCACACTACTTTTCGAGCTCTACGATTCTGGCGTTTTGGATTTTGATTTCAGAACTCGTGGCTAGTTGGTCTCGTTTCACCTAGTTAGCAGCGAAATGTGGTTTCTTTACGTAAACGGTTTTATGAATATCCGTTGACTCCGAGTTCTGAATTCGGTGATTTTTAGCATGATTTCACACTACTTTTCGAGATCTACTATCCTGGTCTTTCGGATATTGATTTGAGAACTCATGGCTAGTAGGTCTCGTTTCACCTAGTTAGCCGCGAAATGGGGTTTCTTTACGTAAACGGTTTTATGAATATCCGTTGACTCCGAGTTCTGAATTCGGTGATTTTTAGCTTGATTTCACACTACTTTTCGAGCTCTACAATCCTGGCGTTTCGGATTTTGATTTCAGAACTCGTGGCTAGTAGGTCTCGTTTCACCTAGTTAGCCGCGAAATGTGGTTTCTTTACCTAAACGGTTTAATGAATATCCGTTGACTCCGAGTTCTGAATTCGGTGATTTTTAGCTTGATTTCACACTACTTTCCGAGCTCTACAATCCTGGCATTTCGGATTTTGATTTCAGAACTCGTGGCTAGTTGGTCTCGTTTCACCCAGTTAGCCGCGAAATGTGGTTTCTTTACGTAAACGGTTTTATGAATATCCGTTGACTCCGAGTTCTGAATTCGATGATTTTTAGCTTGATTTCACACTACTTTTCGAGCTCTACAATCCTGGGTTTTCGGATTTCAATTTCAGAACTCGTGGCTAGTAGGTCTCGTTTCACCTAGTTAGCCGCGAAATGTGGTTTCTTTACATAAACGGTTTAATGAATATCCGTTGACTCCGAGTTCTGAATTCGGTGATTTTTAGCTTGATTTCACACTACTTTCCGAGCTCTACAATCCTGGCATTTCGGATTTTGATTTCAGAACTCGTGGCTAGTTGGTCTCGTTTCACCCAGTTAGCCGCGAAATGTGGTTTCTTTATGTAACGGTTTTATGAATATCCGTTGACTCCGAGTTCTGAATTCGGTGATTTTTAGCTTGATTTCACACTACTTTTCGAGCTCTACAATCCTGGCATTTCGGATTTTGATTTCAGAACTCGTGGCTAGTAGGTCTCGTTTCACCTAGTTAGCCGCGAAATGTGGTTTCTTTACGTAAACGGTTTTATGAATATCCGTTGACTCCGAGTTCTGAATTCGATGATTTTTAGCTTGATTTCACACTACTTTTCGAGCTCTACGATTCTGGCGTTTGGGATTTTGATTTCAGAACTCGTGGCTAGGTGGTCTCGTTTCACCTAGTTAGCCGCGAAATGTGGTTTCTTTACGTAAACGGTTTTATGAATATCCGTTGACTCCGAGTTCTGAATTCGGTGATTTTTAGCTTGATTTCACACTACTTTTCGAGCTCTACTATCCTGGTCTTTCGGATATTGATTTGAGAACTCATGGCTAGTAGGTCTCGTTTCACCGAGTTAGCCGTGAAATGTGGTTTCTTTACGTAAACGGTTTTATGAATATCCGTTGACTCCGAGTTCTGAATTCGGTGCTTTTTAGCTTGATTTCACACTACTTTTCGAGCTCTACAATCCTGGCGTTTCGGATTTTGATTTCAGAACTCGTGGCTAGTTGGTCTCGTTTCACCCATTTGGCCGCGAAATGTGGTTTCTTTACGTAAACGGTTTTATGAATATCCGTTGACTCCGAGTTCTGAATTCGATGATTTTTAGCTTGATTTCACACTAGTTTTTGAGCTCTACAATCCTTTCATTTCAGATTTTGATTTCAGAACTCGTGGCTAGTAGGTCTCGATTCACCTATTTAGCGGCGAAATGTGGTTTCTTTACGTAAACGGTTTTATGAATATCTGTTGACTCCGAGTTCTGAATTCGGTGATTTTTAGCTTGATTTCACACTACTTTTCGAGCTCTACAATCCCGGCATTTCGGATTTTGATTTCAGAACTCGTGGCTAGTTGGTCTCGTTTCACCCAGTTAGCCGCGAAATATGGTTTCTTTACGTAACGGTTTTATGAATATCCGTTGACTCCGAGTTCTGAATTCGGTGATTTTTAGCTTGATTTCACACTACTTTTCGAGCTCTACAATCCTGGCATTTCGGATTTTGATTTCAGAACTCGTGGCTAGTTGGTCTCGTTTCACCCAGTTAGCCGCGAAATGTGGTTTCTTTACGTAACGGTTTTATGAATATCCGTTGACTCCGAGTTCTGAATTCGGTGATTTTTAGCTTGATTTCACACTACTTTTCGAGCTCTACAATCCTGGCATTTCGGATTTTGATTTCAGAACTCGTGGCTAGTAGGTCTCGTTTCATCTAGTTAGCCGCGAAATGTGGTTTCTTTACGTAAACCGTTTTATGAATATCCGTTGACTCCGATTTCTGAATTCGATGATTTTTAGCTTGATTTCACACTACTTTTCGAGCTCTACAATCCTGGCGTTTCGGATTTTGATTTCAGAACTCGTGGCTAGTTGGTCTCGTTTCACCTATTTGGCCGCGAAATGTGGTTTCTTTACGTAAACGGTTTTATGAATATCCGTTGACTCCGAGTTCTGAATTCGATGATTTTTAGCTTGATTTCACACTAGTTTTTGAGCTCTACAATCCTTTCATTTCAGATTTTGATTTCAGAACTCGTGGCTAGTAGGTCTCGATTCACCTATTTAGCGGCGAAATGTGGTTTCTTTACGTAAACGGTTTTATGAATATCTGTTGACTCCGAGTTCTGAATTCGGTGATTTTTAGCTTGATTTCACACTACTTTTCGAGCTCTACAATCCCGGCATTTCGGATTTTGATTTCAGAACTCGTGGCTAGTTGGTCTCGTTTCACCCAGTTAGCCGCGAAATGTGGTTTCTTTACGTAACGGTTTTATGAATATCCGTTGACTCCGAGTTCTGAATTCGGTGATTTTTAGCTTGATTTCACACTACTTTTCGAGCTCTACAATCCTGGCATTTCGGATTTTGATTTCAGAACTCGTGGCTAGTTGGTCTCGTTTCACCCAGTTAGCCGCGAAATGTGGTTTCTTTACGTAACGGTTTTATGAATATCCGTTGACTCCGAGTTCTGAATTCGGTGATTTTTAGCTTGATTTCACACTACTTTTCGAGCTCTACCATCCTGGCGTTTCGGATTTTGATTTCAGAACTCGTGGCTAGTTGGTCTCGTTTCACCTATTTAACCGCAAAATGTGGTTTCTTTACGTAAACGGTTTTATGAATATCCGATGACTCCGAGTTCTGAATTCGGTGATTTTTAGCTTGATTACACACTACTTTTCGAGCTCTACAATGCTGGCGTTTCGGATTTTGATTTCAGAACTCGTGGCTAGTTGGTCTCGTTTCACCTATTTAGCCGCAAAATGTGGTTTCTTTACGTAAACGGTTTTATGAATATCCGTTGACTCCGTGTTCTGAATTCGGTGATTTTTAGCTTGATTTCACACTACTTTTCGAGCTCTACAATCCTGGAATTTCGGATTTTGATTTCAGAACTCGTGGCTAGTAGGTCTCGTTTCACCTAGTTAGCCGCGAAATGTGGTTTCTTTACGTAAACGGTTTTATGAATATCCGTTGACTCCGAGTTCTGAATTCGGTGATTTTTAGCTTGATTTCACACTACTTTTCGAGCTCTACGATTCTGGTGTTTTGGATTTTGATTTCAGAACTCGTGGCTAGTTGGTCTCGTTTCACCTAGTTAGCCGCGAAATGTGGTTTCTTTACGTAAACGGTTTTATGAATATCCGTTGACTCCGAGTTCTGAATTCGGTGATTTTTAGCTTGATTTCACACTACTTTTCGAGCTCTACTATCCTGGTCTTTCGGATATTGATTTGAGAACTCGTGGCTAGTAGGTCTCGTTTCACCTAGTTAGCCGCGAAATGTGGTTTCTTTACTTAAACGGTTTTATGAATATCCGTTGATTCCGAGTTCTGAATTCGGTGATTTTTAGCTTGATTTCACACTACTTTTCGAGCTCTACAATCCTGGGTTTTCGGATTTCAATTTCAGAACTCGTGGCTAGTAGGTCTCGTTTCACCTAGTTAGCCGCGAAATGTGGTTTCTTTACCTAAACGGTTTTATAAATATCCGTTGACTCCGAGTTCTGAATTCGGTGATTTTTAGCTTGATTTCACACTACTTTCCGAGCTCTACGATCCTGGCATTTCGGATTTTGATTTCAGAACCCGTGGCTAGTAGGTCTCGTTTCACCTAGTTAGCATCGGAATGTGGTTTCTTTACGTAAACGGTTTTATGAATATCCGTTGACTCCGAGTTCTGAATTCGATGATTTTTAGCTTGATTTCACACTACTTTTCGAGCTCTAAAATCCTGGCATTTCAGATTTTGATTTCAGAGGTTTCTTTACGTAAACGGTTTTATGAATATCCGTTGACTCCGAGTTCTGAATTCGTTGATTTTTAGCTTGATTTCACACTACTTTTCGAGCTCTACAATCCTGGGTTTTTGGATTTCGATTTTAGAACTCGTGGCTAGTAGGTCTCGTTTCACCTAGTTAGCCGCGATATGTGGTTTCTTTACGTAAACGGTTTTATGAATATCCGTTGACTCTGAGTTCTGAATTCGGTGATTTTTAGCTTGATTTCACACTACTTTTCGAGCTCTACGATTCTGGCATTTTGGATTTTGATTTCAGAACTCGTGGCTAGTTGGTCTCGTTTCACCTAGTTAGCCGCGAAATGTGGTTTCTTTACGTAAAC
Organism: Euonymus europaeus; assembly: GCA_963580455.1. NCBI lineage: Eukaryota > Viridiplantae > Streptophyta > Magnoliopsida > Celastrales > Celastraceae > Euonymus > Euonymus europaeus. The sequence goes on from OY756972.1 coordinate 1,913,720, forward strand.
GATTTTATGAATATCCGTTGACTCCGAGTTCTGAATTCGGTGATTTTTAGCTTGATTTCACACTACTTTTCGAGCTCCACTATCCTGGTCTTTCGGATATTGATTTGAGAACTCATGGCTAGTAGGTCTCGTTTCACCTAGTTAGCCGCGAAATGGGGTTTCTTTACGTAAACGGTTTTATGAATATCCGTTGATTCCGAGTTCTGAATTCGGTGATTTTTAGCTTGATTTCACACTACTTTTCGAGCTCTACAATCCTGGGTTTTCGGATTTCAATTTCAGAACTCGTGGCTAGTAGGTCTTGTTTCACCTAGTTAGCCGCGAAATGTGGTTTCTTTACCAAAACGGTTTAATGAATATCCGTTGACTCCGAGTTCTGAATTCGGTGATTTTTAGCTTGATTTCACACTACTTTCCGAGCTCTACAATCCTGGCATTTCGGATTTTGATTTCAGAACTCGTGGATAGTAGGTCTCGTTTCACCTAGTTAGCATCGAAATGTGGTTTCTTTACGTAAACGGTTTTATGAATATCCGTTGACTCCGAGTTCTGAATTCGATGATTTTTAGCTTGATTTCACACTACTTTTCGAGCTCTAAAATCCTGGCATTTCAGATTTTGATTTCAGAGGTTTCTTTACGTAAACGGTTTTATGAATATCCGTTGACTCCGAGTTCTGAATTCGTTGATTTTTAGCTTGATTTCACACTACTTTTCGAGCTCTACAATCCTGGATTTTTGGATTTCGATTTCAGAACTCGTGGCTAGTAGGTCTCGTTTCACCTAGTTAGCCGCGAAATGTGGTTTCTTTACGTAAACGGTTTTATTAATATCCGTTGACTCTGAGTTCTGAATTCGGTGATTTTTAGCTTGATTTCACACTACTTTTCGAGCTCTACGATTCTGGCGTTTTGGATTTTGATTTCAGAACTCGTGGCTAGTTGGTCTCGTTTCACCTAGTTAGCCGCGAAATGTGGTTTCTTTACGTAAACGGTTTTATGAATATCCGTTGACTCCGAGTTCTGAATTCGGTGATTTTTAGCTTTATTTCACACTACTTTTCGAGCTCTACTATCCTGGTCTTTCGGATATTGATTTGAGAACTCATGGCTAGTAGGTCTCGTTTCACCTAGTTAGCCGCGAAATGGGGTTTCTTTACGTAAACGGTTTTATGAATATCCGTTGATTCCGAGTTCTGAATTCGGTGATTTTTAGCTTGATTTCACACTACTTTTCGAGCTCTACAATCCTGGGTTTTCGGATTTCAATTTCAGAACTCGTGGCTAGTAGGTCTCGTTTCACCTAGTTAGCCGCGAAATGTGGTTTCTTTACCTAAACGGTTTAATGAATATCCGTTGACTCCGAGTTCTGAATTCGGTGATTTTTGGCTTGATTTCACACTACTTTCCGAGCTCTACAATCCTGGCATTTCGGATTTTGATTTCAGAACTCGTGGCTAGTTGGTCTCGTTTCACCCAGTTAGCCGCGAAATGTGGTTTCTTTATGTAACGGTTTTATGAATATCCGTTGACTCCGAGTTCTGAATTCGGTGATTTTTAGCTTGATTTCACACTACTTTTCGAGCTCTACAATCCTAGCATTTCGGATTTTGATTTCAGAACTCGTGGCTAGTAGGTCTCGTTTCAACTAGTTAGCCGCGAAATGTGGTTTCTTTACGTAAACGGTTTTATGAATATCCGTTGACTCCGAGTTCTGAAAGCGATGATTTTTAGCTTGATTTCACACTACTTTTCGAGCTCTACGATTCTGGCGTTTTGGATTTTGATTTCAGAACTCGTGGCTAGTTGGTCTCGTTTCACCTAGTTAGCCGCGAAATGTGATTTCTTTACGTAAACGGTTTTATGAATATCCGTTGACTCCGAGTTCTGAATTCGGTGATTTTTAGCTTGATTTCACACTACTTTTCGAGCTCTACTATCCTGGTCTTTCGGATATTGATTTGAGAACCCATGGCTAGTAGGTCTCGTTTCACCTAGTTAGCCGCGAAATGGGGTTTCTTTACGTAAACGGTTTTATGAATATCCGTTGATTCCGAGTTCTGAATTCGGTGATTTTTAGCTTGATTTCACACTACTTTTCGAGCTCTACAATCCTGTGTTTTCGGATTTCAATTTCAGAACTCGTGGCTAGTAGGTCTCGTTTCACCTAGTTAGCCGCGAAATGTGGTTTCTTTACCTAAACGGTTTAATGAATATCCGTTGACTCCGAGTTCTGAATTCGGTGATTTTTAGCTTGATTTCACACTACTTTCCGAGCTCTACAATCCTGGCATTTCGGATTTTGATTTCAGAACTCGTGGCTAGTTGGTCTCGTTTCACCCAGTTAGCCGCGAAATATGGTTTCTTTATGTAACGGTTTTATGAATATCCGTTGACTCCGAGTTCTGAATTCGGTGATTTTTAGCTTGATTTCACACTACTTTTCGAGCTCTACAATCCTGGCATTTCGGATTTTGATTTCAGAACTCGTGGCTAGTAGGTCTCGTTTCACCTAGTTAGCCGCGAAATGTGGTTTCTTTACGTAAACGGTTTTATGAATATCCGTTGACTCCGAGTTCTGAATTCGATGATTTTTAGCTTGATTTCACACTACTTTTCGAGCTCTAAAATCCAGGCATTTCAGATTTTGATTTCAGAGGTTTCTTTACGTAAACGGTTTTATGAATATCCGTTGACTCCGAGTTCTGAATTCGTTGATTTTTAGCTTGATTTCACACTACTTTTCGAGCTCTACAATCCTGGGTTTTCGGATTTCAATTTCAGAACTCGTGGCTAGTAGGTCTCATTTCACCTAGTTAGCCGCGAAATGTGGTTTCTTTACGTAAACGGTTTTATGAATATCCGTTGACTCCGAGTACTGAATTCGGTGATTTTTAGCTTGATTTCACACTACTTTTTGAGCTCTACAATCCTGGGTTTTCGGATTTCAATTTCAGAACTCGTGGCTAGTAGGTCTCGTTTCACCTAGTTAGCCGCGAAATGTGGTTTCTTTACGTAAACGGTTTTATGAATATCCGTTGACTCTGAGTTCTGAATTCGGTGATTTTTAGCTTTATTTCACACTACTTTTCGAGCTCTACAATCCTGGCGTTTCGGATTTCGATTTCAGAACTCGTGGCTTGTAGGTCTCGTTCCACCTAGTTAGCCGCGAAATGTGGTTTCTTTACGTAAACGGTTTTATGAATATCCGTTGACTCCGAGTTCTGAATTCGTTGATTTTTAGCTTGATTTCACACTACTTTTCGAGCTCTACAATCCTGGGTTTTCTGATTTTGATTTGAGAACTCGTGGCTAGTAGGTCTCGTTTCACCTAGTTAGCCGCGAAATGTGGTTTCTTTACGTAAACGGTTTTAAGAATATCCGTTGACTCCGAGTTCTGAATTCGGTGATTTTTAGCTTGATTTGACACTACTTTTCGAGCTCTACAATCCTGGTATTTCAGATTTTGATTTCAGAACTCGTGGCCTGTAGGTCTCGTTTCACCTAGTTAGCCGCGAAATGTGGTTTCTTTACGTAAACGGTTTTATGAATATCCGTTGACTCCGAGTTCTGAATTCGGTGATTTTTAGCTTGATTTCACACTACTTTTCGAGCTCTACAATCCTGGTTTTTCGGATTTCGATTTCAGAACTCGTGGATAGTAGGTCTCGTTTCACCTAGTTAGCCGCGAAATGTGGTTTCTTTACCTAAACGGTTTTATGAATATCCGTTGACTCTGAGTTCTGAATTCGGTGATTTTGAGCTTGATTTCACACTACTTTTCGAGCTCTACTATCCTAGTTTTTCGGATATTGATTTGAGAACTCGTGGCTAGTAGGTCTCGTTTCACCTAGTTAGCCGCGAAATGTGGTTTCTTTACGTAAACGGTTTTATGAATATCCGTTGATTCCGAGTTCTGAATTCGGTGATTTTTAGTTTGATTTCATACTACTTTTCGAGCTCTACAATCCTGGGTTTTCGGATTTCAATTTCAGAACTCGTGGCTAGTAGGTCTCGTTTCACCTAGTTAGCCGCGGAATGTGGTTTCTTTACGTAAACGGTTTTATGAATATCCGTTGACTCCGAGTTCTGAATTCGTTGATTTTTAGCTTTATTTCACACTACTTTTCGAGCTCTACAATCCTGGCGTTTCGGATTTGGATTTCAGTACTCGTGGCTAGTAGGTCTCGATTCACCTATTTAGCCGCGAAATGTGGTTTCTTTACGTAAACGGTTTTATGAATATCCGTTGACTCCGAGTTCTGAATTCGGTGATTTTTAGCTTGATTTCACACTACTTTTCGAGCTCTAAAATCCTGGCATTTCAGATTTTTATTTCAGAACTGGTGGCTAGTAGGTCTCGATTCACCTATTTAGCCGCGAAATGTGGTTTCTTTACGTAAACGGTTTTATGAATATCCGTTGACTCCGAGTTCTGAATTCGGTGATTTTTAGCTTGATTTCACACTACTTTTCGAGCTCTAAGATCCTGGCGTTTCGGATTTTGATTTCAGAACTCGTGGCTAGTTGGTCTCGTTTCACCTAGTTAGCCGCGAAATGTGGTTTCTTTACGTAAACGGTTTTATGAATATCCGTTGACTCCGAGTTCTGAATTCGGTGATTTTTAGCTTGATTTCACACTACATTTCGAGCTCTACTATCCTGGTCTTTCGGATATTGATTTGAGAACTCGTGGCTTGTAGGTCTCGTTTCACCTAGTTAGCCGCGAAATGTGATTTCTTTACGTAAACGGTTTTATGAATATCCGTTGATTTCGAGTTCTGAATTCGGTGATTTTTGCTTGATTTCACACTACTTTTCGAGCTCTACAATCCTGGCATTTCAGATTTTTATTTCAGAACTGGTGGCTAGTAGGTCTCGATTCACCTATTTAGCCGCGAAATGTGGTTTCTTTACGTAAACGGTTTTATGAATATCCGTTGACTCCGAGTTCTGAATTCGATGATTTTTAGCTTGATTTCACACTACTTTTCGAGCTCTAAGATCCTGGCGTTTCGGATTTTGATTTCAGAACTCGTGGCTAGTTGGTCTCGTTTCACCTAGTTAGCCGCGAAATGTGGTTTCTTTACGTAAACGGTTTTATGAATATCCGTTGACTCCGAGTTCTGAATTCGGTGATTTTTAGCTTGATTTCACACTACTTTTCGAGCTCTACTATCCTGGTCTTTCGGATATTGATTTGAGAACTCGTGGCTAGTAGGTCTCGTTCCACCTAGTTAGCCGCGAAATGTGGTTTCTTTACGTAAACGGTTTTATGAATATCCGTTGATTCCGAGTTCTGAATTCGGTGATTTTTAGCTTGATTTCACACTACTTTTAGAGCTCTACAATCCTGGGTTTTCGGATTTCGATTTCAGAACTCGTGGCTAGTAGGTCTCGTTTCACCTAGTTAGCCGCGAAATGTGGTTTCTTTACCTAAACGGTTTAATGAATATCCGTTGACTCCGAGTTCTGAATTCGGTGATTTTTAGCTTGATTTCACACTACTTTCCGAGCTCTACAATCCTGGCATTTCGGATTTTGATTTCAGAACTCGTGGCTAGTTGGTCTCGTTTCACCCAGTTAGCCGCGAAATATGGTTTCTTTATGTAACGGTTTTATGAATATCCGTTGACTCCGAGTTCTGAATTCGGTGATTTTTAGCTTGATTTCACACTACTTTTAGAGCTCTACAATCCTGGGTTTTCGGATTTCGATTTCAGAACTCGTGGCTAGTAGGTCTCGTTTCACCTAGTTAGCCGCGAAATGTGGTTTCTTTACGTAAACGGTTTTATGAATATCCGTTGACTCCGAGTTCTGAATTCGATGATTTTTATCTTGATTTCACACTACTTTTCGAGCTCTAAAATCCAGGCATTTCGGATTTTGATTTCAGAGGTTTCTTTACGTAAACGGTTTTATGAATATCCGTTGACTCCGAGTTCTGAATTCGTTGATTTTTAGCTTGATTTCACACTACTTTTCGAGCTCTACAATCCTGGGTTTTCGGATTTCAATTTCAGAACTCGTGGCTAGTAGGTCTCATTTCACCTAGTTAGCCGCGAAATGTGGTTTCTTTACGTAAACGGTTTTATGAATATCCGTTGACTCCGAGTACTGAATTCGGTGATTTTTAGCTTGATTTCACACTACTTTTTGAGCTCTACAATCCTGGGTTTTCGGATTTCAATTTCAGAACTCGTGGCTAGTAGGTCTCGTTTCACCTAGTTAGCCGCGAAATGTGGTTTCTTTACGTAAACGGTTTTATGAATATCCGTTGACTCTGAGTTCTGAATTCGGTGATTTTTAGCTTTATTTCACACTACTTTTCGAGCTCTACAATCCTGGCGTTTCGGATTTCGATTTCAGAACTCGTGGCTTGTAGGTCTCGTTCCACCTAGTTAGCCGCGAAATGTGGTTTCTTTACGTAAACGGTTTTATGAATATCCGTTGACTCCGAGTTCTGAATTCGTTGATTTTTAGCTTGATTTCACACTACTTTTCGAGCTCTACAATCCTGGGTTTTCTGATTTTGATTTGAGAACTCGTGGCTAGTAGGTCTCGTTTCACCTAGTTAGCCGCGAAATGTGGTTTCTTTACGTAAACGGTTTTAAGAATATCCGTTGACTCCGAGTTCTGAATTCGGTGATTTTTAGCTTGATTTGACACTACTTTTCGAGCTCTACAATCCTGGTATTTCAGATTTTGATTTCAGAACTCGTGGCCTGTAGGTCTCGTTTCACCTAGTTAGCCGCGAAATGTGGTTTCTTTACGTAAACGGTTTTATGAATATCCGTTGACTCCGAGTTCTGAATTCGGTGATTTTTAGCTTGATTTCACACTACTTTTCGAGCTCTACAATCCTGGTTTTTCGGATTTCGATTTCAGAACTCGTGGATAGTAGGTCTCGTTTCACCTAGTTAGCCGCGAAATGTGGTTTCTTTACCTAAACGGTTTTATGAATATCCGTTGACTCTGAGTTCTGAATTCGGTGATTTTGAGCTTGATTTCACACTACTTTTCGAGCTCTACTATCCTAGTTTTTCGGATATTGATTTGAGAACTCGTGGCTAGTAGGTCTCGTTTCACCTAGTTAGCCGCGAAATGTGGTTTCTTTACGTAAACGGTTTTATGAATATCCGTTGATTCCGAGTTCTGAATTCGGTGATTTTTAGTTTGATTTCATACTACTTTTCGAGCTCTACAATCCTGGGTTTTCGGATTTCAATTTCAGAACTCGTGGCTAGTAGGTCTCGTTTCACCTAGTTAGCCGCGGAATGTGGTTTCTTTACGTAAACGGTTTTATGAATATCCGTTGACTCCGAGTTCTGAATTCGTTGATTTTTAGCTTTATTTCACACTACTTTTCGAGCTCTACAATCCTGGCGTTTCGGATTTGGATTTCAGTACTCGTGGCTAGTAGGTCTCGATTCACCTATTTAGCCGCGAAATGTGGTTTCTTTACGTAAACGGTTTTATGAATATCCGTTGACTCCGAGTTCTGAATTCGGTGATTTTTAGCTTGATTTCACACTACTTTTCGAGCTCTAAAATCCTGGCATTTCAGATTTTTATTTCAGAACTGGTGGCTAGTAGGTCTCGATTCACCTATTTAGCCGCGAAATGTGGTTTCTTTACGTAAACGGTTTTATGAATATCTGTTGACTCCGAGTTCTGAATTCGGTGATTTTTAGCTTGATTTCACACTACTTTTCGAGCTCTAAGATCCTGGCGTTTCGGATTTTGATTTCAGAACTCGTGGCTAGTTGGTCTCGTTTCACCTAGTTAGCCGCGAAATGTGGTTTCTTTACGTAAACGGTTTTATGAATATCCGTTGACTCCGAGTTCTGAATTCGGTGATTTTTAGCTTGATTTCACACTACATTTCGAGCTCTACTATCCTGGTCTTTCGGATATTGATTTGAGAACTCGTGACTTGTAGGTCTCGTTTCACCTAGTTAGCCGCGAAATGTGATTTCTTTACGTAAACGGTTTTATGAATATCCGTTGATTTCGAGTTCTGAATTCGGTGATTTTTGCTTGATTTCACACTACTTTTCGAGCTCTACAATCCTGGCATTTCATATTTTTATTTCAGAACTGGTGGCTAGTAGGTCTCGATTCACCTATTTAGCCGCGAAATGTGGTTTCTTTACGTAAACGGTTTTATGAATATCCGTTGACTCCGAGTTCTGAATTCGATGATTTTTAGCTTGATTTCACACTACTTTTCGAGCTCTAAGATCCTGGCGTTTCGGATTTTGATTTCAGAACTCGTGGCTAGTTGGTCTCGTTTCACCTAGTTAGCCGCGAAATGTGGTTTCTTTACGTAAACGGTTTTATGAATATCCGTTGACTCCGAGTTCTGAATTCGGTGATTTTTAGCTTGATTTCACACTACTTTTCGAGCTCTACTATCCTGGTCTTTCGGATATTGATTTGAGAACTCGTGGCTAGTAGGTCTCGTTCCACCTAGTTAGCCGCGAAATGTGGTTTCTTTACGTAAACGGTTTTATGAATATCCGTTGATTCCGAGTTCTGAATTCGGTGATTTTTAGCTTGATTTCACACTACTTTTAGAGCTCTACAATCCTGGGTTTTCGGATTTCGATTTCAGAACTCGTGGCTAGTAGGTCTCGTTTCACCTAGTTAGCCGCGAAATGTGGTTTCTTTACCTAAACGGTTTTATGAATATCCGTTGACTCCGAGTTCTGAATTCGGTGATTTTTAGCTTTATTTCACACTACTTTTCGAGCTCTACAATCCTGGCGTTTCAGATTTTGATTTCAGAACTCGTGGCTAGTTGGTCTCGTTTCACCCAGTTAGCCGCGAAATGTGGTTTCTTTATGTAACGGTTTTATTAATATCCGTTGACTCCGAGTTCTGAATTCGGTGATTTTTAGCTTGATTTCATACTACTTTTCGAGCTCTACAATCCTGGCATTTCGGATTTTGATTTCAGAACTCGTGGCTAGTAGGTCTCGTTTCACCTAGTTAGCCGCGAAATGTGGTTTCTTTACGTAAACGGTTTTATGAATATCCGTTGATTCCGAGTTCTGAATTCGGTGATTTTTAGCTTGATTTCGCACTACTTTTCGAGCTCTACAATCCTGGGTTTTCAGATTTCAATTTCAGAACTCGTGGCTAGTAGGTCTCGTTTCACCTAGTTAGCCGCGAAATGTGGTTTCTTTACCTAAACGGTTTTATGAATATCCGTTGACTCCGAGTTCTGAATTCGGTGATTTTTAGCTTGATTTCACACTACTTTCCGAGCTCTACAATCCTGGCATTTCGGATTTTGATTTCAGAACTCGTGGCTAGTAGGTCTCGTTTCAACTAGTTAGCCGCGAAATGTGGTTTCTTTACGTAAACGGTTTTATGAATATCCGTTGACTCCGAGTTCTGAATTCGATGATTTTTAGCTTGATTTCACACTACTTTTCGAGCTCTAATATCCTGGCATTTCAGATTTTGATTTCAGAGGTTTCTTTACGTAAACGGTTTTATGAATATCCGTTGATTCCGAGTTCTGAATTCGCTGATTTTTAGCTTGATTTCACACTACTTTTCGAGCTCTACAATCCTGGGTTTTCGGATTTCAATTTCAGAACTCGTGGCTAGTTGGTCTCGTTTCACCCAGTTAGCCGCGAAATGTGGTTTCTTTACCTAAACGGTTTAATGAATATCCGTTGACTCCGAGTTCTGAATTCGTTGATTTTTAGCTTGATTTCACACTACTTTTCGAGCTCTACAATCCTGGGTTTTCGGATTTCAATTTCAGAACTCGTGGCTAGTAGGTCTCGTTTCACCTAGTTAGCCGCGAAATGTGGTTTCTTTACGTAAACGGTTTTATGAATATCCGTTGACTCCGAGTTCTGAATTCGGTGATTTTTAGCTTGATTTCACACTACTTTTCGAGCTCTACAATCCTGGGTTTTCGGATTTCAATTTCAGAACTCGTGGCTAGTAGGTCTCGTTTCACCTAGTTAGCCGCGAAATGTGGTTTCTTTACGTAAACGGTTTTATGAATATCCGTTGACTCCGAGTTCTGAATTCGGTGATTTTTAGCTTGATTTCACACTACTTTTCGAGCTCTACGATTCTGGCGTTTTGGATTTTGATTTCAGAACTCGTGGCTAGTTGGTCTCGTTTCACCTAGTTAGCCGCGAAATGTGGTTTCTTTACGTAAACGGTTTTATGAATATCCGTTGACTCCGAGTTCTGAATTCGGTGATTTTTAGCTTGATTTCACACTACTTTTCGAGCTCTACTATCCTGGTCTTTCGGATATTGATTTGAGAACTCGTGGCTAGTAGGTCTCGTTCCACCTAGTTAGCCGCGAAATGTGGTTTCTTTACGTAAACGGTTTTATGAATATCCGTTGATTCCGAGTTCTGAATTCGGTGATTTTTAGCTTGATTTCACACTACTTTTCGAGCTCTACAATCCTGGGTTTTCGGATTTCGATTTCAGAACTCGTGGCTAGTAGGTCTCGTTTCACCTAGTTAGCCGCGAAATGTGGTTTCTTTACCTAAACGGTTTAATGAATATCCGTTGACTCCGAGTTCTGAATTCGGTGATTTTTAGCTTGATTTCACACTACTTTCCGAGCTCTACAATCCTGGCATTTCGGATTTTGATTTCAGAACTCGTGGCTAGTTGGTCTCGTTTCACCCATTTAGCCGCGAAATGTGGTTTCTTTATGTAACGGTTTTATGAATATCCGTTGACTCCGAGTTCTGAATTCGGTGATTTTTAGCTTGATTTCACACTACTTTTCGAGCTCTACAATCCTGGCATTTCGGATTTTGATTTCAGAACTCGTGGCTAGTAGGTCTCGTTTCACCTAGTTAGCCGCGAAATGTGGTTTCTTTACGTAAACGGTTTTATGAATATCCGTTGACTCCGAGTTCTGAATTCGGTGATTTTTAGCTTTATTTCACACTACTTTTCGAGCTCTACAATCCTGGCGTTTCAGATTTTGATTTCAGAACTCGTGGCTAGTTGGTCTCGTTTCACCCAGTTAGCCGCGAAATGTGGTTTCTTTATGTAACGGTTTTATTAATATCCGTTGACTCCGAGTTCTGAATTCGGTGATTTTTAGCTTGATTTCATACTACTTTTCGAGCTCTACAATCCTGGCATTTCGGATTTTGATTTCAGAACTCGTGGCTAGTAGGTCTCGTTTCACCTAGTTAGCCGCGAAATGTGGTTTCTTTACGTAAACGGTTTTATGAATATCCGTTGACTCCGAGTTCTGAATTCGGTGATTTTTAGCTTGATTTCACACTACTTTTCGAGCTCTACAATCCTGCGTTTTCGGATTTCAATTTCAGAACTCGTGGCTAGTAGATATCGTTTCACCTAGTTAGCCGCGAAATGTGGTTTCTTTACGTAAACGGTTTTATGAATATCCGTTGACTCCGAGTTCTGAATTCGGTGATTTTTAGCTTGGTTTCACACTACTTTTCGAGCTCTACTATCCTGGTCTTTCGGATATTGATTTGAGAACTCGTGGCTAGTAGGTCTCGTTTCACCTAGTTAGCCGCGAAATGTGGTTTCTTTACGTAAACGGTTTTATGAATATCCGTTGATTCCGAGTTCTGAATTCGGTGATTTTTAGCTTGATTTCGCACTACTTTTCGAGCTCTACAATTCTGGGTTTTCGGATTTCAATTTCAGAACTCGTGGCTAGTAGGTCTCGTTTCACCTAGTTAGCCGCGAAATGTGGTTTCTTTACCTAAACGGTTTTATGAATATCCGTTGACTCCGAGTTCTGAATTCGGTGATTTTTAGCTTGATTTCACACTACTTTCCGAGCTCTACAATCCTGGCATTTCAGATTTTGATTTCAGAACTCGTGGCTAGTAGGTCTCGTTTCACCTAGTTAGCCGCGAAATGTGGTTTCTTTACGTAAACGGTTTTATGAATATCCGTTGACTCCGAGTTCTGAATTCGATGATTTTTAGCTTGATTTCACACTACTTTTCGAGCTCTAAAATCCTGGCATTTCAGATTTTGATTTCAGAGGTTTCTTTACGTAAACGGTTTTATGAATATCCGTTGATTCCGAGTTCTGAATTCGGTGATTTTTAGCTTGATTTCACACTACTTTTCGAGCTCTACAATCCTGGGTTTTCGGATTTCAATTTCAGAACTCGTGGCTAGTAGGTCTCGTTTCACCTAGTTAGCCGCGAAATGTGGTTTCTTTACGTAAACGGTTTTGTGAATATCCGTTGACTCCGAGTTCTGAATTCGGTGATTTTTAGCTTGATTTCACACTAGTTTTCGAGCTCTACGATTCTGGAGTTTTGGATTTTGATTTCAGAACTCGTGGCTAGTAGGTCTCGTTTCACCTAGTTAGCCGCGAAATGTGGTTTCTTTACCTAAACGGTTTTATGAATATCCGTTGACTCCGAGTTCTGAATTCGGTGATTTTTAGCTTGATTTCACACTACTTTCCGAGCTCTACAATCCTGGCATTTCAGATTTTGATTTCAGAACTCGTGGCTAGTAGGTCTCGTTTCACCTAGTTAGCCGCGAAATGTGGTTTCTTTACGTAAACGGTTTTATGAATATCCGTTGACTCCGAGTTCTGAATTCGATGATTTTTAGCTTGATTTCACACTACTTTTCGAGCTCTAAAATCCTGGCATTTCAGATTTTGATTTCAGAGGTTTCTTTACGTAAACGGTTTTATGAATATCCGTTGATTCCGAGTTCTGAATTCGGTGATTTTTAGCTTGATTTCACACTACTTTTCGAGCTCTACAATCCTGGGTTTTCGGATTTCAATTTCAGAACTCGTGGCTAGTAGGTCTCGTTTCACCTAGTTAGCCGCGAAATGTGGTTTCTTTACGTAAACGGTTTTGTGAATATCCGTTGACTCCGAGTTCTGAATTCGGTGATTTTTAGCTTGATTTCACACTAGTTTTCGAGCTCTACGATTCTGGCGTTTTGGATTTTGATTTCAGAACTCGTGGCTAGTTGGTCTCGTTTCACCTAGTTAGCCGCGAAATGTGGTTTCTTTACGTAAACGGTTTTATGAATATCCGTTGACTCCGAGTTCTGAATTCGGTGATTTTTAGCTTGATTTCACACTACTTTTCGAGCTCTACTATCCTGGTCTTTCGGATATTGATTTGAGAACTCGTGGCTAGTAGGTCTCGTTCCACCTAGTTAGCCGCGAAATGTGGTTTCTTTACGTAAACGGTTTTATGAATATCCGTTGATTCCGAGTTCTGAATTCGGTGATTTTTAGCTTGATTTCACACTACTTTTCGAGCTCTACAATCCTGGATTTTCGGATTTCGATTTCAGAACTCGTGGCTAGTAGGTCTCGTTTCACCTAGTTAGCCGCGAAATGTGGTTTCTTTACCTAAACGGTTTAATGAATATCCGTTGACTCCGAGTTCTGAATTCGGTGATTTTTAGCTTGATTTCACACTACTTTCCGAGCTCTACAATCCTGGCATTTCGGATTTTGATTTCAGAACTCGTGGCTAGTTGGTCTCGTTTCACCTAGTTAGCCGCGAAATGTGGTTTCTTTACGTAAACGGTTTTATGAATATCCGTTGACTCCGAGTTCTGAATTCGGTGATTTTTAGCTTTATTTCATACTACTTTTCGAGCTCTACAATCCTGGAGTTTCAGATTTTGATTTCAGAACTCGTGGCTAGTTGGTCTCGTTTCACCCAGTTAGCCGCGAAATGTGGTTTCTTTATGTAACGGTTTTATTAATATCCGTTGACTCCGAGTTCTGAATTCGGTGATTTTTAGCTTGATTTCACACTACTTTTCGAGCTCTACAATCCTGCGTTTTCGGATTTCAATTTCAGAACTCGTGGCTAGTAGATATCGTTTCACCTAGTTAGCCGCGAAATGTGGTTTCTTTACGTAAACGGTTTTATGAATATCCGTTGACTCCGAGTTCTGAATTCGGTGATTTTTAGCTTGGTTTCACACTACTTTTCGAGCTCTACTGTCCTGGTCTTTCGGATATTGATTTGAGAACTCGTGGCTAGTAGGTCTCGTTTCACCTAGTTAGCCGCGAAATGTGGTTTCTTTACGTAAACGGTTTTATGAATATCCGTTGATTCCGAGTTCTGAATTCGGTGATTTTTAGCTTGATTTCGCACTACTTTTCGAGCTCTACAATCCTGGGTTTTCGGATTTCAATTTCAGAACTCGTGGCTAGTAGGTCTCGTTTCACCTAGTTAGCCGCGAAATGTGGTTTCTTTACCTAAACGGTTTTATGAATATCCGTTGACTCCGAGTTCTGAATTCGGTGATTTTTAGCTTGATTTCACACTACTTTCCGAGCTCTACAATCCTGGCATTTCGGATTTTGATTTCAGAACTCGTGGCTAGTAGGTCTCGTTTCACCTAGTTAGCCGCGAAATGAGGTTTCTTTACGTAAACGGTTTTATGAATATCCGTTGACTCCGAGTTCTGAATTCGATGATTTTTAGCTTGATTTCACACTACTTTTCGAGCTCTAATATCCTGGCATTTCAGATTTTGATTTCAGAGGTTTCTTTACGTAAACGGTTTTATGAATATCCGTTGATTCCGAGTTCTGAATTCGCTGATTTTTAGCTTGATTTCACACTACTTTTCGAGCTCTACAATCCTGGGTTTTCGGATTTCAATTTCAGAACTCGTGGCTAGTTGGTCTCGTTTCACCCAGTTAGCCGCGAAATGTGGTTTCTTTATGTAACGGTTTTATTAATATCCGTTGACTCCGAGTTCTGAATTCGGTGATTTTTAGCTTGATTTCATACTACTTTTCGAGCTCTACAATCCTGGCATTTCGGATTTTGATTTCAGAACTCGTGGCTAGTAGGTCTCGTTTCACCTAGTTAGCCGCGAAATGTGGTTTCTTTACGTAAACGGTTTTATGAATATCCGTTGACTCCGAGTTCTGAATTCGGTGATTTTTAGCTTGATTTCACACTACTTTTCGAGCTCTACAATCCTGCGTTTTCGGATTTCAATTTCAGAACTCGTGGCTAGTAGATATCGTTTCACCTAGTTAGCCGCGAAATGTGGTTTCTTTACGTAAACGGTTTTATGAATATCCGTTGACTCCGAGTTCTGAATTCGGTGATTTTTAGCTTGGTTTCACACTACTTTTCGAGCTCTACTATCCTGGTCTTTCGGATATTGATTTGAGAACTCGTGGCTAGTAGGTCTCGTTTCACCTAGTTAGCCGCGAAATGTGGTTTCTTTACGTAAACGGTTTTATGAATATCCGTTGATTCCGAGTTCTGAATTCGGTGATTTTTAGCTTGATTTCGCACTACTTTTCGAGCTCTACAATCCTGGGTTTTCGGATTTCAATTTCAGAACTCGTGGCTAGTAGGTCTCGTTTCACCTAGTTAGCCGCGAAATGTGGTTTCTTTACCTAAACGGTTTTATGAATATCCGTTGACTCCGAGTTCTGAATTCGGTGATTTTTAGCTTGATTTCACACTACTTTCCGAGCTCTACAATCCTGGCATTTCGGATTTTGATTTCAGAACTCGTGGCTAGTAGGTCTCGTTTCACCTAGTTAGCCGCGAAATGTGGTTTCTTTACGTAAACGGTTTTATGAATATCCGTTGACTCCGAGTTCTGAATTCGATGATTTTTAGCTTGATTTCACACTACTTTTCGAGCTCTAAAATCCTGGCATTTCAGATTTTGATTTCAGAGGTTTCTTTACGTAAACGGTTTTATGAATATCCGTTGATTCCGAGTTCTGAATTCGGTGATTTTTAGCTTGATTTCACACTACTTTTCGAGCTCTACAATCCTGGGTTTTCGGATTTCAATTTCAGAACTCGTGGCTAGTAGGTCTCGTTTCACCTAGTTAGCCGCGAAATGTGGTTTCTTTACGTAAACGGTTTTGTGAATATCCGTTGACTCCGAGTTCTGAATTCGGTGATTTTTAGCTTGATTTGACACTACTTTTTGAGCTCTACGATTCTGGCGTTTTGGATTTTGATTTCAGAACTCGTGGCTAGTTGGTCTCGTTTCACCTAGTTAGCCGCGAAATGTGGTTTTTTTACGTAAACGGTTTTATGAATATCCGTTGACTCCGAGTTCTGAATTCGGTGATTTTTAGCTTGATTTCACACTACTTTTCGAGCTCTACTATCCTGGTCTTTCGGATATTGATTTGAGAACTCGTGGCTAGTAGGTCTCGTTCCACCTAGTTAGCCGCGAAATGTGGTTTCTTTACGTAAACGGTTTTATGAATATCCGTTGATTCCGAGTTCTGAATTCGGTGATTTTTAGCTTGATTTCACACTACTTTTCGAGCTCTACAATCCTGGGTTTTCGGATTTCGATTTCAGAACTCGTGGCTAGTAGGTCTCGTTTCACCTAGTTAGCCGCGAAATGTGGTTTCTTTACCTAAACGGTTTAATGAATATCCGTTGACTCCGAGTTCTGAATTCGGTGATTTTTAGCTTGATTTCACACTACTTTCCGAGCTCTACAATCCTGGCATTTCGGATTTTGATTTCAGAACTCGTGGCTAGTTGGTCTCGTTTCACCCAGTTAGCCGCGAAATGTGGTTTCTTTATGTAACGGTTTTATGAATATCCGTTGACTCCGAGTTCTGAATTCGGTGATTTTTAGCTTGATTTCACACTACTTTTCGAGCTCTACAATCCTTGCATTTCGGATTTTGATTTCAGAACTCGTGGCTAGTAGGTCTCGTTTCACCTAGTTAGCCGCGAAATATGGTTTCTTTACGTAAACGGTTTTATGAATATCCGTTGACTCCGAGTTCTGAATTCGGTGATTTTTAGCTTTATTTCACACTACTTTTCGAGCTCTACAATCCTGCCATTTCGGATTTTGATTTCAGAACTCGTGGCTAGTTGGTCTCGTTTCACCCAGTTAGTCGCGAAATGTGGTTTCTTTATGTAACGGTTTTATGAATATCCGTTGACTCCGAGTTCTGAATTCGGTGATTTTTAGCTTGATTTCATACTACTTTTCGAGCTCTACAATCCTGACATTTCGGATTTTGATTTCAGAACTCGTGGCTAGTAGGTCTCGTTTCACCTAGTTAGCCGCGAAATGTGGTTTCTTTACGTAAACGGTTTTATGAATATCCGTTGACTCCGAGTTCTGAATTCGGTGATTTTTAGCTTGATTTCACACTACTTTTCGAGCTCTACAATCCTGGGTTTTCGGATTTCAATTTCAGAACTCGTGGCTAGTAGATATCGTTTCACCTAGTTAGCCGCGAAATGTGATTTCTTTACGTAAACGGTTTTATGAATATCCGTTGACTCCGAGTTCTGAATTCGGTGATTTTTAGCTTTATTTCACACTACTTTTCGAGCTCTACAATCGTGGCGTTTCGGATTTCGATTTCAGAACTCGTGGCTTGTAGGTCTCGTTCCACCTAGTTAGCCGCGAAATGTGGTTTCTTTACGTAAACGGTTTTATGAATATCCGTTGACTCCGAGTTCTGAATTCGTTGATTTTTAGCTTGATTTCACACTACTTTTCGAGCTCTACAATCCTGGGTTTTCGGATTTCGATTTCAGAACTCGTGGCTAGTAGGTCTTGTTTCACCTAGTTAGCCGCGAAATGTGGTTTCTTTACGTAAACGGTTTTAAGAATATCCGTTGACTCCGAGTTCTGAATTCGGTGATTTTTAGCTTGATTTGACACTACTTTTCGAGCTCTACAATCCTGGCATTTCAGATTTTGATTTCAGAACTCGTGGCTTGTAGGTCTCGTTTCACCTAGTTAGCCGCGAAATGTGGTTTCTTTACGTAAACGGTTTTAGGAATATCCGTCGACTCCGAGTTTTGAATTCGGTGATTTTTAGCTTGATTTAACACTACTTTTCGAGCTCTACAATCCTGGGTTTTCGGATATTGATTTGAGAACTCGTGGCTAGTAGGTCTCGTTTCACCTAGTTAGCCGCGAAATGTGGTTTCTTTACGTAAACGGTTTTATGAATATCCGTTGATTCCGAGTTCTGAATTCGGTGATTTTTAGCTTGATTTCACACTACTTTTCGAGCTCTACTATCCTGGTCTTTCGGATATTGATTTGAGAACTCGTGGCTAGTAGGTCTCGTTTCACCTAGTTAGCCGCGAAATGTGGTTTCTATACGTAAACGGTTTTATGAATATCCGTTGATTCCGAGTTCTGAATTCGGTGATTTTTAGCTTTATTTCACACTACTTTTCGAGCTCTACTATCCTGGTCTTTCGGATTTTGATTCCAGAACTCGTGGCTAGTTGGTCTCGTTTCACCTAGTTAGCCGCGAAATGTGGTTTCTTTACGTAAACGGTTTTATGAATATCCGTTGACTCCGAGTTCTGAATTCGGTGATTTTTAGCTTGATTTCACACTACTTTTCGAGCTCTACAATCTTGGCGTTTCGGATTTTGATTTCAGAACTCGTGGCTAGTAGGTCTCGTTTCACCTAGTTAGCCGCGAAATGTGGTTTCTTTACGTAAACGGTTTTGTGAATATCCGTTGACTCCGAGTTCTGAATTCGGTGATTTTTAGCTTGATTTCACACTAATTATCGAGCTCTACGATCCTGGTGTTTCGGATTTTGATTTCAGAACTCGTGGCTAGTTGGTCACGTTTCACCTAGTTAGCCGCGAAATGTGGTTTCTTTACGTAAACGGTTTTATGAATATCCGTTGACTCCGAGTTCTGAATTCGGTGATTTTTAGCTTGATTTCACACTACTTTTCGAGCTCTACAATCCTCGATTTTCGGATTTCGATTTCAGAACTCGTGGCTAGTAGGTCTGGTTTCACCTAGTTAGCCGCGAAATGTGGTTTCTTTACGTAAACGGTTTTATGAATATCCGTTGACTCCGAGTTCTGAATTCGGTGATTTTTAGCTTGATTTCACACTACTTTTCGAGCTCTACAATCCTGGGGTTTCGAATTTCGATTTCAGAACTCGTGGCTAGTAGGTCTCGTTTCACCTATTTAGCCGCGAAATGTGGTTTCTTTACGTAAACGGTTTTATGAATATCCGTTGACTCCGAGTTCTGAATTCGGTGATTTTTAGCTTGATTTCACACTACTTTTCGAGCTCTACAATCCTGGGTTTTCGGATTTCGATTTCAGAACTCGTGGCTAGTAGGTCTCGTTTCACCTATTTAGCCGCGAAATGTGGTTTCTTTACGTAGACGGTTTTATGAATATCCGTTGACTCCGAGTTCTGAATTCGGTGATTTTTAGCTTGATTTCACACTACTTTTCGAGCTCTACGATCGTGGCATTTCTGATTTTCATTTCAGAACTCGTGCCTAGTTGGTCTCGTTTCACCTAGTTAGCCGCGAAATGTGGTTTCTTTACGTAAACGGTTTTATGAATATCCGTTGACTCCGAGTTCTGAATTCGGTGATTTTTAGCTTGATTTCACACTACTTTTCGAGCTCTACGATCGTGGCATTTCTGATTTTGATTTCAGAACTTGTGCCTAGTTGGTCTCGTTTCACCTAGTTAGCCGCGAAATGTGGTTTCTTTACGTAAACGGTTTTATGAATATCCGTTGACTCCGAGTTCTGAATTCGGTGATTTTTAGCTTGATTTCACACTAATTATCGAGCTCTACGATCCTGGTGTTTCGGATTTTGATTTCAGAACTCGTGGCTAGTTGGTCTCGTTTCACCTAGTTAGCCGCGAAATGTGGTTTCTTTACGTAAACGGTTTTATGAATATCCGTTGACTCCGAGTTCTGAATTCGGTGATTTTTAGCTTGATTTCACACTACTTTTCGAGCTCTACGATCGTGGAATTTCTGATTTTGATTTCAGAACTCGTGCCTAGTTGGTCTCGTTTCACCTAGTTAGCCGCGAAATGTGGTTTCTTTACGTAAACGGTTTTATGAATATCCGTTGACTCCGAGTTCTGAATTCGGTGATTTTTAGCTTGATTTCACACTACTTTTCAACCTCTACGATTATGGAGTTTCGGATTTTGATTTCAGAACTCGTGGCTAGTTGGTCTCGTTTCACCTAGTTAGCCGCGAAATGTGGTTTCTTTACGTAAACGGTTTTATGAATATCCATTAACTCCGAGTTCTGAATTCGGTGATTTTTAGCTTGATTTCACACTACTTTTCGAGCTCTACAATCTTGGCGTTTCGGATTTTGATTTCAGAACTCGTGGCTAGTAGGTCTCGTTTCACCTAGTTAGCCGTGAAATGTGGTTTCTTTACGTAAACGGTTTTATGAATATCCGTTGACTCCGAGTTCTGAATTCGGTGATTTTTAGCTTGATTTCACACTAATTATCGAGCTCTACGATCCTGGTGTTTCGGATTTTGATTTCAGAACTCGTGGCTAGTTGGTCTCGTTTCACCTAGTTAGCCGCGAAATGTGGTTTCTTTAAGTAAACGGTTTTATGAATATCCGTTGACTCCGAGTTCTGAATTCGGTGATTTTTAGCTTGATTTCACACTAATTATCGAGCTCTACGATCCTGGTGTTTCGGATTTTGATTCCAGAACTCGTGGCTAGTTGGTCTCGTTTCACCTAGTTAGCCGCGAAATGTGGTTTCTTTACGTAAACGGTTTTATGAATATCCGTTGACTCCGAGTTCTGAATTCGGTGATTTTTAGCTTGATTTCACACTACTTTTCGAGCTCTACAATCTTGGCGTTTCGGATTTTGATTTCAGAACTCGTGGCTAGTAGGTCTCGTTTCACCTAGTTAGCCGCGAAATGTGGTTTCTTTACGTAAACGGTTTTGTGAATATCCGTTGACTCCGAGTTCTGAATTCGGTGATTTTTAGCTTGATTTCACACTAATTATCGAGCTCTACGATCCTGGTGTTTCGGATTTTGATTTCAGAACTCGTGGCTAGTTGGTCACGTTTCACCTAGTTAGCCGCGAAATGTGGTTTCTTTACGTAAACGGTTTTATGAATATCCGTTGACTCCGAGTTCTGAATTCGGTGATTTTTAGCTTGATTTCACACTACTTTTCGAGCTCTACAATCCTCGATTTTCGGATTTCGATTTCAGAACTCGTGGCTAGTAGGTCTGGTTTCACCTAGTTAGCCGCGAAATGTGGTTTCTTTACGTAAACGGTTTTATGAATATCCGTTGACTCCGAGTTCTGAATTCGGTGATTTTTAGCTTGATTTCACACTACTTTTCGAGCTCTACAATCCTGGGGTTTCGAATTTCGATTTCAGAACTCGTGGCTAGTAGGTCTCGTTTCACCTATTTAGCCGCGAAATGTGGTTTCTTTACGTAAACGGTTTTATGAATATCCGTTGACTCCGAGTTCTGAATTCGGTGATTTTTAGCTTGATTTCACACTACTTTTCGAGCTCTACGATCGTGGCATTTCTGATTTTGATTTCAGAACTCGTGCCTAGTTGGTTTCATTTCACCTAGTTAGCCGCGAAATGTGGTTTCTTTACGTAAACGGTTTTATGAATATCCGTTGACTCCGAGTTCTGAATTCGGTGATTTTTAGCTTGATTTCACACTAATTATCGAGCTCTACGATCCTGGTGTTTCGGATTTTGATTTCAGAACTCGTGGCTAGTTGGTCTCGTTTCACCTAGTTAGCCGCGAAATGTGGTTTCTTTACGTAGACGGTTTTATGAATATCCGTTGACTCCGAGTTCTGAATTCGGTGATTTTTAGCTTGATTTCACACTAATTTTCGAGCTCTACGATCGTGGCATTTCTGATTTTCATTTCAGAACTCGTGCCTAGTTGGTCTCGTTTCACCTAGTTAGCCGCGAAATGTGGTTTCTTTACGTAAACGGTTTTATGAATATCCGTTGACTCCGAGTTCTGAATTCGGTGATTTTTAGCTTGATTTCACACTACTTTTCAACCTCTACGATTATGGAATTTCGGATTTTGATTTCAGAACTCGTGGCTAGTTGGTCTCGTTTCACCTAGTTAGACGCGAAATGTGGTTTCTTTACGTAAACGGTTTTATGAATATCGGTTGACTCCGAGTTCTGAATTCGGTGATTTTTAGCTTGATTTCACACTACTTTTCGAGCTCTACAATCCTGGGTTTTCGGATTTCGATTTCAGAACTCGTGGCTAGTAGGTCTCGTTTCACCTATTTAGCCACGAAATGTGGTTTTTTACGTAAACGGTTTTATGAATATCCGTTGACTCCGAGTTCTGAATTCGGTGATTTTTAGCATGATTTCACACTACTTTTCGAGCTCTACGATCGTGGAATTTCTGATTTTGATTTCAGAACTCGTGGCTAGTTGGTCTCGTTTCACCTAGTTAGCCGCGAAATGTGGTTTCTTTACGTAAACGGTTTTATGAATATCCGTTGACTCCGAGTTCTGAATTCGGTGATTTTTAGCTTGATTTCACACTACTTTTCGAGCTCTACAATCTTAGGTTTTCGGATTTCGATTTCAGAACTCGTGGATAGTAGGTCTCGTTTCACCTAGTTAGCCGCGAAATGTGGATTCTTTACGTAAACGGTTTTATGAATATCCGTTGACTCCGAGTTCTGAATTCGGTGATTTTTAGCTTGATTTCACACTACTTTTCGAGCTCTACAATCCTGGATTTTCGGATTTTGATTTCAGAACTCGTGCCCAGTAGGTCTCGTTTCACCTAGTTAGCCGCGAAATGTGGTTTCTTTACGTAAACGGTTTTATGAATATCCGTTGACTCCGAGTTCTGAATTCGGTGATTTTTAGCTTGATTTCACACTACTTTTCGAGCTCTACGATCGTGGCATTTCTGATTTTGATTTCAGAACTCGTGGCTAGTTGGTCTCGTTTCACCTAGTTAGCCGCGAAATGTGGTTTCTTTACGTAAACGGTTTTATGAATATCCGTTGACTCCGAGTTCTGAATTCGGTGATTTTTAGCTTGATTTCACACTACTTTTCGAGCTCTACAATCTTAGGTTTTCTGATTTTGATTTCAGAACTCGTGGCTAGTTGGTCTCGTTTCACCTAGTTAGCCGCGAAATGTGGTTTCTTTACGTAAACGGTTTTATGAATATCCGTTGACTCCGAGTTCTGAATTCGGTGATTTTTAGCTTGATTTCACACTACTTTTCGAGCTCTACAATCCTGGGTTTTCCGATTTCGATTTCAGAACTCGTGGCTAGTAGGTCTCGTTTCACCTAGTTAGCCGCGAAATGTGGTTTCTTTACGTAAACGGTTTTATGAATATCCGTTGACTCCGAGTTCTGAATTCGGTGATTTTTAGCTTGATTTCACACTACTTTTCGAGCTCTACAATCCTGGGTTTTCGGATTTCGATTTCAGAACTCGTGGCTAGTAGGTCTCGTTTCACCTATTTAGCCGCGAAATGTGGTTTCTTTACGTAGACGGTTTTATGAATATCCGTTGACTCCGAGTTCTGAATTCGGTGATTTTTAGCTTGATTTCACACTACTTTTCGAGCTCTACGATCGTGGCATTTCTGATTTTCATTTCAGAACTCGTGCCTAGTTGGTCTCGTTTCACCTAGTTAGCTGCGAAATGTGGTTTCTTTACGTAAACGGTTTTATGAATATCCGTTGACTCCGAGTTCTGAATTCGGTGATTTTTAGCTTGATTTCACACTACTTTTCAACCTCTACGATTATGGAATTTCGGATTTTGATTTCAGAACTCGTGGCTAGTTGGTCTCGTTTCACCTAGTTAGACGCGAAATGTGGTTTCTTTACGTAAACGGTTTTATGAATATCGGTTGACTCCGAGTTCTGAATTCGGTGATTTTTAGCTTGATTTCACACTACTTTTCGAGCTCTACAATCCTGGGTTTTCGGATTTCGATTTCAGAACTCGTGGCTAGTAGGTCTCGTTTCACCTATTTAGCCACGAAATGTGGTTTTTTACGTAAACGGTTTTATGAATATCCGTTGACTCCGAGTTCTGAATTCGGTGATTTTTAGCATGATTTCACACTACTTTTCGAGCTCTACGATCGTGGCATTTCTGATTTTGATTTCAGAACTCGTGGCTAGTTGGTCTCGTTTCACCTAGTTAGCCGCGAAATGTGGTTTCTTTACGTAAACGGTTTTATGAATATCCGTTGACTCCGAGTTCTGAATTCGGTGATTTTTAGCTTGATTTCACACTACTTTTCGAGCTCTACAATCTTAGGTTTTCGGATTTCGATTTCAGAACTCGTGGCTAGTAGGTCTCGTTTCACCTAGTTAGCCGCGAAATGTGGATTCTTTACGTAAACGGTTTTATGAATATCCGTTGACTCCGAGTTCTGAATTCGGTGATTTTTAGCTTGATTTCACACTACTTTTCGAGCTCCACAATCCTGGATTTTCGGATTTTGATTTCAGAACTCGTGCCCAGTAGGTCTCGTTTCACCTAGTTAGCCGCGAAATGTGGTTTCTTTACGTAAACGGTTTTATGAATATCCGTTGACTCCGAGTTCTGAATTCGGTGATTTTTAGCTTGATTTCACACTACTTTTCGAGCTCTACGATCGTGGCATTTCTGATTTTGATTTCAGAACTCGTGGCTAGTTGGTCTCGTTTCACCTAGTTAGCCGCGAAATGTGGTTTCTTTACGTAAACGGTTTTATGAATATCCGTTGACTCCGAGTTCTGAATTCGGTGATTTTTAGCTTGATTTCACACTACTTTTCGAGCTCTACAATCTTAGGTTTTCTGATTTTGATTTCAGAACTCGTGGCTAGTTGGTCTCGTTTCACCTAGTTAGCCGCGAAATGTGGTTTCTTTACGTAAACGGTTTTATGAATATCCGTTGACTCCGAGTTCTGAATTCGGTGATTTTTAGCTTGATTTCACACTACTTTTCGAGCTCTACGATCCTGGGGTTTCTGATTTTGATTTCAGAACTCGTGGCTAGTAGGTCTCGTTTCACCTAGTTAGCCGCGAAATGTGGTTTCTTTACGTAAACGGTTTTATGAATATCCGTTGACTCCGAGTTCTGAATTCGGTGATTTTTAGCTTGATTTCACACTACTTTTCGAGCTCTACAATCCTGGGTTTTCGGATTTCGATTTCAGAACTCGTGGCTAGTAGGTCTCGTTTCACCTAGTTAACCGCGAAATGTGGTTTCTTTACGTAAACGGTTTTATGAATATCCGTTGACTCCGAGTTCTGAATTCGGTGATTTTTAGCTTGATTTCACACTACTTTTCGAGCTCTACAATCCTGGGTTTTCGGATTTCGATTTCAGAACTCGTGGCTAGTAGGTCTCGTTTCACCTATTTAGCCGCGAAATGTGGTTTCTTTACGTAAACGGTTTTATGAATATCCGTTGACTCCGAGTTCTGAATTCGGTGATTTTTAGCTTGATTTCACACTACTTTTCGAGCTCTACGATCGTGGCATTTCTGATTTTGATTTCAGAACTCGTGCCTAGTTGGTCTCGTTTCACCTAGTTAGCCGCGAAATGTGGTTTCTTTACGTAAACGGTTTTATGAATATCCGTTGACTCCGAGTTCTGAATTCGGTGATTTTTAGCTTGATTTCACACTACTTTTCAACCTCTACGATTATGGAATTTCGGATTTTGATTTCAGAACTCGTGGCTAGTTGGTCTCGTTTCACCTAGTTAGACGCGAAATGTGGTTTCTTTACGTAAACGGTTTTATGAATATCGGTTGACTCCGAGTTCTGAATTCGGTGATTTTTAGCTTGATTTCACACTACTTTTCGAGCTCTACAATCCTGGGTTTTCGGATTTCGATTTCAGAACTCGTGGCTAGTAGGTCTCGTTTCACCTATTTAGCCACGAAATGTGGTTTCTTTACGTAAACGGTTTTATGAATATCCGTTGACTCCGAGTTCTGAATTCGGTGATTTTTAGCATGATTTCACACTACTTTTCGAGCTCTACGATCGTGGCATTTCTGATTTTGATTTCAGAACTCGTGGCTAGTTGGTCTCGTTTCACCTAGTTAGCCGCGAAATGTGGTTTCTTTACGTAAACGGTTTTATGAATATCCGTTGACTCCGATTTCTGAATTCGGTGATTTTTAGCTTGATTTCACACTACTTTTCGAGCTCTACAATCTTAGGTTTTTGGATTTCGATTTCAGAACTCGTGGCTAGTAGGTCTCGTTTCACCTAGTTAGCCGCGAAATGTGGATTCTTTACGTAAACGGTTTTATGAATATCCGTTGACTCCGAGTTCTGAATTCGGTGATTTTTAGCTTGATTTCACACTACTTTTCGAGCTCTACAATCCTGGATTTTCGGATTTCGATTTCAGAACTCGTGGCCAGTAGGTCTCGTTTCACCTAGTTAGCCGCGAAATGTGGTTTTTTTACGTAAACGGTTTTATGAATATCCGTTGACTCCGAGTTCTGAATTCGCTGATTTTTAGCTTGATTTCACACTACTTTTCGATCTCTACGATCGTGGCATTTCTGATTTTGATTTCAGAACTCGTGGCTAGTTGGTCTCGTTTCACCTAGTTAGCCGCGAAATGTGGTTTCTTTACGTAAACGGTTTTATGAATATCCGTTGACTCCGACTTCTGAATTCGGTGATTTTTAGCTTGATTTCACACTACTTTTCGAGCTCTACAATCCTGTGTTTTCGGATTTCGATTTCAGAACTCGTGGCTAGTAGGTCTCGTTTCACCTATTTAGCCACGAAATGTGGTTTCTTTACGTAAACGGTTTTATGAATATCCGTTGACTCCGAGTTCTGAATTCGGTGATTTTTAGCTTGATTTCACACTACTTTTCGAGCTCTACGATCCTGGCGTTTCTGATTTTGATTTCAGAACTCGTGGCTAGTAGGTCTCGTTTCACCTAGTTAGCCGCGAAATGTGGTTTCTTTACGTAAACGGTTTTATGAATATCCGTTGACTCCGAGTTCTGAATTCGGTGATTTTTAGCTTGATTTCACACTACTTTTTGAGCTCTACAATCCTGGGTTTTCGGATTTCGATTTCAGAACTCGTGGCTAGTAGGTCTCGTTTCACCTAGTTAGCCGCGAAATGTGGTTTCTTTACGTAAACGGTTTTATGAATATCCGTTGACTCCGAGTTCTGAATTCGGTGATTTTTAGCTTGATTTCACACTACTTTTCGAGCTCTACAATCCTGGGTTTTCGGATTTCGATTTCAGAACTCGTGGCTAGTAGGTCTCGTTTCACCTAGTTAGCCGCGAAATGTGGTTTCTTTACGTAAACGGTTTTATGAATATCCGTTGACTCCGAGTTCTGAATTCGGTGATTTTTAGCTTGATTTCACACTACTTTTCGAGCTCTACAATCCTAAGTTTTCGGATTTCGATTTCAGAACTCGTGGCTAGTAGGTCTCGTTTCACCTAGTTAGCCGCGAAATGTGGATTCTTTACGTAAACGGTTTTATGAATATCCGTTGACTCCGAGTTCTGAATTCGGTGATTTTTAGCTTGATTTCACACTACTTTTCGAGCTCTACAATCCTGGATTTTCGGATTTTGATTTCAGAACTCGTGCCCAGTAGGTCTCGTTTCACCTAGTTAGCCGCGAAATGTGGTTTCTTTACGTAAACGGTTTTATGAATATCCGTTGACTCCGAGTTCTGAATTCGGTGATTTTTAGCTTGATTTCACACTACTTTTCGAGCTCTACGATCGTGGCATTTCTGATTTTGATTTCAGAACTCGTGGCTAGTTGGTCTCGTTTCACCTAGTTAGCCGCGAAATGTGGTTTCTTTACGTAAACGGTTTTATGAATATCCGTTGACTCCGAGTTCTGAATTCGGTGATTTTTAGCTTGATTTCACACTACTTTTCGAGCTCTACAATCTTAGGTTTTCTGATTTTGATTTCAGAACTCGTGGCTAGTTGGTCTCGTTTCACCTAGTTAGCCGCGAAATGTGGTTTCTTAACGTAAACGGTTTTATGAATATCCGTTGACTCCGAGTTCTGAATTCGGTGATTTTTAGCTTGATTTCACACTACTTTTCGAGCTCTACGATCCTGGGGTTTCTGATTTTGATTTCAGAACTCGTGGCTAGTAGGTCTCGTTTCACCTAGTTAGCCGCGAAATGTGGTTTCTTTACGTAAACGGTTTTATGAATATCCGTTGACTCCGAGTTCTGAATTCGGTGATTTTTAGCTTGATTTCACACTACTTTTCGAGCTCTACAATCCTGGGTTTTCGGATTTCGATTTCAGAACTCGTGGCTAGTAGGTCTCGTTTCACCTAGTTAACCGCGAAATGTGGTTTCTTTACGTAAACGGTTTTATGAATATCCGTTGACTCCGAGTTCTGAATTCGGTGATTTTTAGCTTGATTTCACACTACTTTTCGAGCTCTACAATCCTGGGTTTTCGGATTTCGATTTCAGAACTCGTGGCTAGTAGGTCTCGTTTCACCTATTTAGCCGCGAAATGTGGTTTCTTTACGTAAACGGTTTTATGAATATCCGTTGACTCCGAGTTCTGAATTCGGTGATTTTTAGCTTGATTTCACACTACTTTTCGAGCTCTACGATCGTGGCATTTCTGATTTTGATTTCAGAACTCGTGCCTAGTTGGTCTCGTTTCACCTAGTTAGCCGCGAAATGTGGTTTCTTTACGTAAACGGTTTTATGAATATCCGTTGACTCCGAGTTCTGAATTCGGTGATTCTTAGCTTGATTTCACACTACTTTTCAACCTCTACGATTATGGAATTTCGGATTTTGATTTCAGAACTCGTGGCTAGTTGGTCTCGTTTCACCTAGTTAGACGCGAAATGTGGTTTCTTTACGTAAACGGTTTTATGAATATCGGTTGACTCCGAGTTCTGAATTCGGTGATTTTTAGCTTGATTTCACACTACTTTTCGAGCTCTACAATCCTGGGTTTTCGGATTTCGATTTCAGAACTCGTGGCTAGTAGGTCTCGTTTCACCTATTTAGCCACGAAATGTGGTTTCTTTACGTAAACGGTTTTATGAATATCCGTTGACTCCGAGTTCTGAATTCGGTGATTTTTAGCATGATTTCACACTACTTTTCGAGCTCTACGATCGTGGCATTTCTGATTTTGATTTCAGAACTCGTGGCTAGTTGGTCTCGTTTCACCTAGTTAGCCGCGAAATGTGGTTTCTTTACGTAAACGGTTTTATGAATATCCGTTGACTCCGATTTCTGAATTCGGTGATTTTTAGCTTGATTTCACACTACTTTTCGAGCTCTACAATCTTAGGTTTTTGGATTTCGATTTCAGAACTCGTGGCTAGTAGGTCTCGTTTCACCTAGTTAGCCGCGAAATGTGGATTCTTTACGTAAACGGTTTTATGAATATCCGTTGACTCCGAGTTCTGAATTCGGTGATTTTTAGCTTGATTTCACACTACTTTTCGAGCTCTACAATCCTGGATTTTCGGATTTCGATTTCAGAACTCGTGGCCAGTAGGTCTCGTTTCACCTAGTTAGCCGCGAAATGTGGTTTTTTTACGTAAACGGTTTTATGAATATCCGTTGACTCCGAGTTCTGAATTCGCTGATTTTTAGCTTGATTTCACACTACTTTTCGATCTCTACGATCGTGGCATTTCTGATTTTGATTTCAGAACTCGTGGCTAGTTGGTCTCGTTTCACCTAGTTAGCCGCGAAATGTGGTTTCTTTACGTAAACGGTTTTATGAATATCCGTTGACTCCGACTTCTGAATTCGGTGATTTTTAGCTTGATTTCACACTACTTTTCGAGCTCTACAATCCTGGGTTTTCGGATTTCGATTTCAGAACTCGTGGCTAGTAGGTCTCGTTTCACCTATTTAGCCACGAAATGTGGTTTCTTTACGTAAACGGTTTTATGAATATCCGTTGACTCCGAGTTCTGAATTCGGTGATTTTTAGCTTGATTTCACACTACTTTTCGAGCTCTACGATCCTGGCGTTTCTGATTTTGATTTCAGAACTCGTGGCTAGTAGGTCTCGTTTCACCTAGTTAGCCGCGAAATGTGGTTTCTTTACGTAAACGGTTTTATGAATATCCGTTGACTCCGAGTTCTGAATTCGGTGATTTTTAGCTTGATTTCACACTACTTTTTGAGCTCTACAATCCTGGGTTTTCGGATTTCGATTTCAGAACTCGTGGCTAGTAGGTCTCGTTTCACCTAGTTAGCCGCGAAATGTGGTTTCTCTACGTAAACGGTTTTATGAATATCCGTTGACTCCGAGTTCTGAATTCGGTGATTTTTAGCTTGATTTCACACTACTTTTCGAGCTCTACAATCCTGGGTTTTCGGATTTCGATTTCAGAACTCGTGGCTAGTAGGTCTCGTTTCACCTAGTTAGCCGCGAAATGTGGTTTCTTTACGTAAACGGTTTTATGAATATCCGTTGACTCCGAGTTCTGAATTCGGTGATTTTTAGCTTGATTTCACACTACTTTTCGAGCTCTACAATCCTGGGTTTTCGGATTTCGATTTCAGAACTCGTGGCTAGTAGGTCTCGTTTCACCTATTTAGCCGCGAAATGTGGTTTCTTTACGTAAACGGTTTTATGAATATCCGTTGACTCCGAGTTCTGAATTCGGTGATTTTTAGCTTGATTTCACACTACTTTTCGAGCTCTACGGTCCTGGCATTTCTGATTTCGATTTCAGAACTCGTGGCTAGTAGGTCTCGTTTCACCTAGTTAGCCGCGAAATGCGGTTTCTTTACGTAAACGGTTTTATGAATATCCGTTGACTCCGAGTTCTGAATTCGGTGATTTTTAGCTTGATTACACACTACTTTTCGAGCTCTACAATCCTGGGTTTTCGGATTTCGATTTCAGAACTCGTGGCTAGTAGGTCTCGTTTCACCTAGTTAGCCGCGAAATGTGGTTTCTTTACGTAAACGGTTTTATGAATATCCGTTGACTCCGAGTTCTGAATTCGGTGATTTTTAGCTTGATTTCACACTACTTTTCGAGCTCTACAATCCTGGATTTTCGGATTTCGATTTCAGAACTCGTGGCTAGTAGGTCTCGTTTCACCTAGTTAGCCGCGAAATGTGGTTTCTTTACGTAAACGGTTTTATGAATATCCGTTGACTCAGAGTTCTGAATTCGGTGATTTTTAGCTTGATTTCACACTACTTTTCGAGCTCTACAATCATAGGTTTTCGGATTTCGATTTCAGAACTCGTGGCTAGTAGGTCTCGTTTCACCTAGTTAGCCGCAAAATGTGGATTCTTTACGTAAACGGTTTTATGAATATCGGTTGACTCCGAGTTCTGAATTCGGTGATTTTTAGCTTGATTTCACACTACTTTTCGAGCTCTACAATCCTGGGTTTTCGGATTTCGATTTCAGAACTCGTGGCTAGTAGGTCTCGTTTCACCTATTTAGCCACGAAATGTGGTTTCTTTACGTAAACGGTTTTATGAATATCCGTTGACTCCGAGTTCTGAATTCGGTGATTTTTAGCTTGATTTCACACTACTTTTCGAGCTCTACAATCCTGGATTTTCGGATTTCGATTTCAGAACTCGTGGCTAGTAGGTCTCGTTTCACCTAGTTAGCCGCGAAATGTGGTTTCTTTACGTAAACGGTTTTATGAATATCCGTTGACTCCGAGTTCTGAATTCGGTGATTTTTAGCTTGATTTCACACTACTTTTCGAGCTCTACGATCGTGGCATTTCTGATTTTGATTTCAGAACTCGTGGCTAGTTGGTCTCGTTTCACCTAGTTAGCCGCGAAATGTGGTTTCTTTACGTAAACGGTTTTATGAATATCCGTTGACTCCGAGTTCTGAATTCGGTGATTTTTAGCTTGATTTCACACTACTTTTCGAGCTCTACAATCTTAGGTTT
Organism: Euonymus europaeus; assembly: GCA_963580455.1. NCBI lineage: Eukaryota > Viridiplantae > Streptophyta > Magnoliopsida > Celastrales > Celastraceae > Euonymus > Euonymus europaeus. Next base: position 1,945,435 of record OY756972.1, read on the forward strand.
TCGGATTTCGATTTCAGAACTCGTGGCTAGTAGGTCTCGTTTCACCTAGTTAGCCGCGAAGTGTGGATTCTTTACGTAAACGGTTTTATGAATATCCGTTGACTCCGAGTTCTGAATTCGGTGATTTTTAGCTTGATTTCACACTACTTTTCGAGCTCAACAATCCTGGATTTTCGGATTTCGATTTCAGAACTCGTGGCTAGTAGGTCTCGTTTCACCTAGTTAGCCGCGAAATGTGGTTTCTTTACGTAAACGGTTTTATGAATATCCGTTGACTCCGAGTTCTGAATTCGGTGATTTTTAGCTTGATTTCACACTACTTTTCGAGCTCTACGATCGTGGCATTTCTGATTTTGATTTCAGAACTCGTGGCTAGTTGGTCTCGTTTCACCTAGTTAGCCGCGAAATGTGGTTTCTTTACGTAAACGGTTTTATGAATATCCGTTGACTCCGAGTTCTGAATTCGGTGATTTTTAGCTTGATTTCACACTACTTTTCGAGCTCTACAATCTTAGGTTTTCGGATTTCGATTTCAAAACTCGTGGCTAGTAGGTCTCGTTTCACCTAGTTAGCCGCGAAATGTGGATTCTTTACGTAAACGGTTTTATGAATATCCGTTGACTCCGAGTTCTGAATTCGGTGATTTTTAGCTTGATTTCACACTACTTTTCGAGCTCTACAATCCTGAATTTTCAGATTTCGATTTCAGAACTCGTGGCTAGTAGGTCTCGTCTCACCTAGTTAGCCGCGAAATGTGGATTCTTTACGTAAACGGTTTTATGAATATCCGTTGACTCCGAGTTCTGAATTCGGTGATTTTTAGCTTGATTTCACACTACTTTTCGAGCTCAACAATCCTGGATTTTCGGATTTCGATTTCAGAACTCGTGGCTAGTAGGTCTCGTTTCACCTAGTTAGCCGCGAAATGTGGTTTCTTTACGTAAACGGTTTTATGAATATCCGTTGACTCCGAGTTCTGAATTCGGTGATTTTTAGCTTGATTTCACACTACTTTTCGAGCTCTACGATCGTGGCATTTCTGATTTTGATTTCAGAACTCGTGGCTAGTTGGTCTCGTTTCACCTAGTTAGCCGCGAAATGTGGTTTCTTTACGTAAACGGTTTTATGAATATCCGTTGACTCCGAGTTCTGAATTCGGTGATTTTTAGCTTGATTTCACACTACTTTTCGAGCTCTACAATCTTAGGTTTTCGGATTTCGATTTCAAAACTCGTGGCTAGTAGGTCTCGTTTCACCTAGTTAGCCGCGAAATGTGGATTCTTTACGTAAACGGTTTTATGAATATCCGTTGACTCCGAGTTCTGAATTCGGTGATTTTTAGCTTGATTTCACACTACTTTTCGAGCTCTACAATCCTGAATTTTCAGATTTCGATTTCAGAACTCGTGGCTAGTAGGTCTCGTCTCACCTAGTTAGCCGCGAAATGTGGTTTCTTTACGTAAACGGTTTTATGAATATCCGTTGACTCCGAGTTCTGAATTCGGTGATTTTTAGCTTGATTTCACACTACTTTTCGAGCTCTACAATCCTGAGTTTTCGGATTTCGATTTCAGAACTCGTGGCTAGTAGGTCTCGTTTCACCTATTTAGCCGCGAAATGTGGTTTCTTTACGTAAACGGTTTTATGAATATCCGTTGACTCCGAGTTCTGAATTCGGTGATTTTTAGCTTGATTTCACACTACTTTTCGAGCTCTACGGTCCTGGCGTTTCTGATTTCGATTTCAGAACTCGTGGCTAGTAGGTCTCGTTTCACCTAGTTAGCCGCGAAATGCGGTTTCTTTACGTAAACGGTTTTATGAATATCCGTTGACTCCGAGTTCTGAATTCGGTGATTTTTAGCTTGATTACACACTACTTTTCGAGCTCTACAATCCTGGGTTTTCGGATTTCGATTTCAGAACTCGTGGCTAGTAGGTCTCGTTTCACCTATTTAGCCGCGAAATGTGGTTTCTTTACGTAAACGGTTTTATGAATATCCCTTGACTCCGAGTTCTGAATTCGGTGATTTTTAGCTTGATTTCACACTACTTTTCGAGCTCTACAATCCTGGGTTTTCGGATTTCAATTTCAGAACTCGTGGCTAGTAGGTCTCGTTTCACCTAGTTTGCCACGAAATGTGGTTTCTTTACGTAAACGGTTTTATGAATATCCGTTGACTCCGAGTTCTGAATTCGGTGATTTTTAGCTTGATTTCACACTACTTTTCGAGCTCTACTATCCTGAGTTTTCGGATTTCGATTTCAGAACTCGTGGCTAGTAGGTCTCGTTTCACCTAGTTAGCCGCGAAATGTGGATTCTTTACGTAAACGGTTTTATGAATATCCGTTGACTCCGAGTTCTGAATTCGGTGATTTTTAGCTTGATTTCACACTACTTTTCGAGCTCTACAATCCTGGATTTTCGGATTACGATTTCAGAACTCGTGGCTAGTAGGTCTCATTTCACCTAGTTAGCCGCGAAATGCGGTTTCTTTACGTAAACGGTTTTATGAATATCCGTTGACTCCGAGTTCTGAATTCGGTGATTTTTAGCTTGATTACACACTACTTTTCGAGCTCTACAATCCTGGGTTTTCGGATTTCGATTTCAGAACTAGTGGCTAGTAGGTCTCGTTTCACCTATTTAGCCGCGAAATGTGGTTTCTTTACGTAAACGGTTTTATGAATATCCGTTGACTCCGAGTTCTGAATTCGGTGATTTTTAGCTTGATTTCACACTACTTTTCGAGCTCTACGATCCTGGGGTTTCGGATTTCGATTTCAGAACTCGTGGCTAGTAGGTCTCGTTTCACCTAGTTAGCCGCGAAATGCGGTTTCTTTACGTAAACGGTTTTATGAATATCCGTTGACTCCGAGTTCTGAATTCGGTGATTTTTAGCTTGATTACACACTACTTTTCGAGCTCTACAATCCTGGGTTTTCGGATTTCGATTTCAGAACTTGTGGCTAGTAGGTCTCGTTTCACCTATTTAGCCGCGAAATGCGGTTTCTTTACGTAAACGGTTTTATGAATATCCGTTGACTCCGAGTTCTGAATTCGGTGATTTTTAGCTTGATTACACACTACTTTTCGAGCTCTACAATCCTGGGTTTTCGGATTTCGATTTCAGAACTCGTGGCTAGTAGGTCTCGTTTCACCTATTTAGCCGCGAAATGTGGTTTCTTTACGTAAACGGTTTTATGAATATCCCTTGACTCCGAGTTCTGAATTCGGTGATTTTTAGCTTGATTTCACACTACTTTTCGAGCTCTACAATCCTGGCGTTTCTGATTTTTATTTCAGAACTCGTGGCTAGTTGGTCTCGTTTCACCTAGTTAGCCGCGAAATGTGGTTTCTTTACGTAAACGGTTTTATGAATATCCGTTGACTCCGAGTTCTGAATTCGGTGATTTTTAGCTTGATTTCACACTACTTTTCGAGCTCTACAATCTTAAGTTTTCGGATTTCGATTTCAGAATTCGTGGCTAGTAGGTCTCGTTTCACCTAGTTAGCCGCGAAATGTGGATTCTTTACGTAAACGGTTTTATGAATATCCGTTGACTCCGAGTTCTGAATTAGGTGATTTTTAGCTTGATTTCACGCTACTTTTCGAGCTCTACAATCCTGGATTTTCGGATTTTGATTTCAGAACTCGTGGCTAGTAGGTCTCGTTTCACCTAGTTAGCCGCGAAATGTGGTTTCTTTACGTAAACGGTTTTATGAATATCCGTTGACTCCGAGTTCTGAATTCGGTGATTTTTAGCTTGATTTCACACTACTTTTCGAGCTCTACAATCCTGGGTTTTCGGATTTCGATTTCAGAACTCGTGGCTAGTAGGTCTCGTTTCACCTATTTAGCCGCGAAATGTGGTTTCTTTACGTAAACGGTTTAATGAATATCCGTTGACTCCGAGTTCTGAATTCGGTGATTTTTAGCTTGATTTCACACTACTTTTTGAGCTCTACGGTCCTGGCGTTTCTGATTTCGATTTCAGAACTCGTGGCTAGTAGGTCTCGTTTCACCTAGTTAGCCGCGAAATGCGGTTTCTTTACGTAAACGGTTTTATGAATATCCGTTGACTCCGAGTTCTGAATTCGGAGATTTTTAGCTTGATTACACACTACTTTTCGAGCTCTACAATCCTGGGTTTTCGGATTTCAATTTCAGAACTCGTGGCTATTAGGTCTCGTTTCACCTATTTAGCCGCGAAATGTGGTTTCTTTACGTAAACGGTTTTATGAATATCCCTTGACTCCGAGTTCTGAATTCGGTGATTTTTAGCTTGATTTCACACTACTTTTCGAGCTCTACAATCCTGGGTTTTCGGATTTCAATTTCAGAACTCGTGGCTAGTAGGTCTCGTTTCACCTAGTTAGCCACGAAATGTGGTTTCTTTACGTAAACGGTTTTATGAATATCCGTTGACTCCGAGTTCTGAATTCGGTGATTTTTAGCTTGATTTCACACTACTTTTCGAGCTCTACAATCCTGGGTTTTCGGATTTTGATTTCAGAACTCGTGGCTAGTAGGTCTCGTTTCACCTATTTAGCCGCAAAATGTGGTTTCTTTACGTAAACGGTTTTATGAATATCCGTTGACTCCGAGTTCTGAATTCGGTGACTTTTAGCTTGATTTCACACTACTTTTCGAGCTCTACGATCCTGGTGTTTCTGATTTTGATTTCAGAACTCGTGGCTAGTTGGTCTCGTTTCACCTAGTTAGCCGCGAAATGTGGTTTCTTTACGTAAACGGTTTTATGAATATCCGTTGACTCCGAGTTCTGAATTCGGTGATTTTTAGCTTGATTTCACACTACTTTTCGAGCTCTACAATATTAGGTTTTCGGATTTCGATTTCAGAACTCGTGGCTAGTAGGACTTGTTTCACCTAGTTAGCCGCGAAAAGTGGTTTCTTTACGTAAACGGTTTTATGAATATCCGTTGACTCCGAGTTCTGAATTCCGTGATTTTTAGCTTGATTTCACACTACTTTTCGAGCTCTACAATCCTGGGTTTTCGGATTTCAATTTCAGAACTCGTGGCTAGTAGGTCTCGTTTCTCCTAGTTAGCCACGAAATGTGGTTTCTTTACGTAAACGGTTTTATGAATATCCGTTGACTCCGAGTTCTGAATTCGGTGATTTTTAGCTTGATTTCACACTACTTTTCGGGCTCTACTATCCTGAGTTTTTGGATTTCGATTTCAGAACTCGTGGCTAGTAGGTCTCGTTTCACCTAGTTAGCCGCGAAATGTGGATTCTTTACGTAAACGGTTTTATAAATATCCGTTGACTCCGAGTTCTGAATTCGGTGATTTTTAGATTGATTTCACACTACTTTTCGAGCTCTACGATCCTGGCGTTTCTGATTTCGATTTCAGAACTCGTGGCTAGTAGGTCTCGTTTCACCTAGTTAGCCGCGAAATGCGGTTTCTTTACGTAAACGGTTTTATGAATATCCGTTGACTCCGAGTTCTGAATTCGGTGATTTTTAGCTTGATTACACACTACTTTTCGAGCTCTACAATCCTGGGTTTTCGGATTTCGATTTCAGAACTTGTGGCTAGTAGGTCTCGTTTCACCTATTTAGCCGCGAAATGTGGTTTCTTTACGTAAACGGTTTTATGAATATCCGTTGACTCCGAGTTCTGAATTCGGTGATTTTTAGCTTGATTTCACACTACTTTTCGAGCTCTACAATATTAGGTTTTCGGATTTCGATTTCAGAACTCGTGGCTAGTAGGACTTGTTTCACCTAGTTAGCCGCGAAAAGTGGTTTCTTTACGTAAACGGTTTTATGAATATCCGTTGACTCCGAGTTCTGAATTCCGTGATTTTTAGCTTGATTTCACACTACTTTTCGAGCTCTACAATCCTGGGTTTTCGGATTTCAATTTCAGAACTCGTGGCTAGTAGGTCTCGTTTCTCCTAGTTAGCCACGAAATGTGGTTTCTTTACGTAAACGGTTTTATGAATATCCGTTGACTCCGAGTTCTGAATTCGGTGATTTTTAGCTTGATTTCACACTACTTTTCGAGCTCTACTATCCTGAGTTTTCGGATTTCGATTTCAGAACTCGTGGCTAGTAGGTCTCGTTTCACCTAGTTAGCCGCGAAATGTGGATTCTTTACGTAAACGGTTTTATAAATATCCGTTGACTCCGAGTTCTGAATTCGGTGATTTTTAGATTGATTTCACACTACTTTTCGAGCTCTACGATCCTGGCGTTTCTGATTTCGATTTCAGAACTCGTGGCTAGTAGGTCTCGTTTCACCTAGTTAGCCGCGAAATGCGGTTTCTTTACGTAAACGGTTTTATGAATATCCGTTGACTCCGAGTTCTGAATTCGGTGATTTTTAGCTTGATTACACACCACTTTTCGAGCTCTACAATCCTGGGTTTTCGGATTTCGATTTCAGAACTTGTGGCTAGTAGGTCTCGTTTCACCTATTTAGCCGCGAAATGTGGTTTCTTTACGTAAACGGTTTTATGAATATCCGTTGACTCCGAGTTCTGAATTCGGTGATTTTTAGCTTGATTTCACACTACTTTTCGAGCTCTACGATCCTGGCGTTTCTGATTTTGATTTCAGAACTCGTGGCTAGTTGGTCTCGTTTCACCTAGTTAGATGCGAAATGTGGATTCTTTACGTAAACGGTTTTATGAATATCCGTTGACTCCGAGTTCTGAATTCGGTGATTTTAGCTTGATTTCACACTACTTTTCGAGCTCTACAATCCCGGATTTTCGGATTTTGATTTCAGAACTCGTGGCTAGTAGGTCTCGTTTCACCTAGTTAGCCGCGAAATGTGGTTTCTTTACGTAAACGGTTTTATGAATATCCGTTGACTCCGAGTTCTGAATTCGGTGATTTTTAGCTTGATTTCACACTACTTTTCGAGCTCTACAATCCTGGGTTTTCGGATTTCGATTTCAGAACTCGTGGCTAGTAGGTCTCGTTTCACCTATTTAGCCGCGAAATGTGGTTTCTTTACGTAAACGGTTTTATGAATATCCGTTGACTCCGAGTTCTGAATTCGGTGATTTTTAGCTTGATTTCACACTACTTTTCGAGCTCTACGGTCCTGGCGTTTCTGATTTCGATTTCAGAACTCGTGGCTAGTAGGTCTCGTTTCACCTAGTTAGCCGCGAAATGCGGTTTCTTTACGTAAACGGTTTTATGAATATTCGTTGACTCCGAGTTCTGAATTCGGTGATTTTTAGCTTGATTACACACTACTTTTCGAGCTCTACAATCCTGGGTTTTCGGATTTCGATTTCAGAACTCGTGGCTAGTAGGTCTCGTTTCACCTATTTAGCCGCGAAATGTGGTTTCTTTACGTAAACGGTTTTATGAATATCCCTTGACTCCGAGTTCTGAATTCGGTGATTTTTAGCTTGATTTCACACTACTTTTCGAGCTCTACTATCCTGAGTTTTCGGATTTCGATTTCAGAACTCGTGGCTAGTAGGTCTCATTTCACCTAGTTAGCCACGAAATGTGGATTCTTTACGTAAACGGTTTTATGAATATCCGTTGACTCCGAGTTCTGAATTCGGTGATTTTTAGCTTGATTTCACACTACTTTTCGAGCTCTACAATCCTGGATTTTCGGATTTCGATTTCAGAACTCGTGGCTAGTAGGTCTCGTTTCACCTAGTTAGCCGCGAAATGCGGTTTCTTTACGTAAACGGTTTTATGAATATCCGTTGACTCCGAGTTCTGAATTCGGTGATTTTTAGCTTGATTACACACTACTTTTCGAGCTCTACAATCCTGGGTTTTCGGATTTCGATTTCAGAACTTGTGGCTAGTAGGTCTCGTTTCACCTATTTAGCCGCGAAATGTGGTTTCTTTACGTAAACGGTTTTATGAATATCCGTTGACTCCGAGTTCTGAATTCGGTGATTTTAGCTTGATTTCACACTACTTTTCGAGCTCTACAATCCCGGATTTTCGGATTTTGATTTCAGAACTCGTGGCTAGTAGGTCTCGTTTCACCTAGTTAGCCGCGAAATGTGGTTTCTTTGCGTAAACGGTTTTATGAATATCCGTTGACTCCGAGTTCTGAATTCGGTGATTTTTAGCTTGATTTCACACTACTTTTCGAGCTCTACAATCCTGGGTTTTCGGATTTCGATTTCAGAACTCGTGGCTAGTAGGTCTCGTTTCACCTATTTAGCCGCGAAATGTGGTTTCTTTACGTAAACGGTTTTATGAATATCCGTTGACTCCGAGTTCTGAATTCGGTGATTTTTAGCTTGATTTCACACTACTTTTCGAGCTCTACGGTCCTGGCGTTTCTGATTTCGATTTCAGAACTCGTGGCTAGTAGGTCTCGTTTCACCTAGTTAGCCGCGAAATGCGGTTTCTTTACGTAAACGGTTTTATGAATATTCGTTGACTCCGAGTTCTGAATTCGGTGATTTTTAGCTTGATTACACACTACTTTTCGAGCTCTACAATCCTGGGTTTTCGGATTTCGATTTCAGAACTCGTGGCTAGTAGGTCTCGTTTCACCTATTTAGCCGCGAAATGTGGTTTCTTTACGTAAACGGTTTTATGAATATCCCTTGACTCCGAGTTCTGAATTCGGTGATTTTTAGCTTGATTTCACACTACTTTTCGAGCTCTACTATCCTGAGTTTTCGGATTTCGATTTCAGAACTCGTGGCTAGTAGGTCTCATTTCACCTAGTTAGCCACGAAATGTGGATTCTTTACGTAAACGGTTTTATGAATATCCGTTGACTCCGAGTTCTGAATTCGGTGATTTTTAGCTTGATTTCACACTACTTTTCGAGCTCTACAATCCTGGATTTTCGGATTTCGATTTCAGAACTCGTGGCTAGTAGGTCTCGTTTCACCTAGTTAGCCGCGAAATGCGGTTTCTTTACGTAAACGGTTTTATGAATATCCGTTGACTCCGAGTTCTGAATTCGGTGATTTTTAGCTTGATTACACACTACTTTTCGAGCTCTACAATCCTGGGTTTTCGGATTTCGATTTCAGAACTTGTGGCTAGTAGGTCTCGTTTCACCTATTTAGCCGCGAAATGTGGTTTCTTTACGTAAACGGTTTTATGAATATCCGTTGACTCCGAGTTCTGAATTCGGTGATTTTTAGCTTGATTTCACACTACTTTTCGAGCTCTACGATCCTGGGGTTTCTGATTTTGATTTCAGAACTCGTGGCTAGTTGGTCTCGTTTCACCTAGTTAGCCGCGAAATGTGGTTTCTTTACGTAAACGGTTTTATGAATATCCGTTGACTCCGAGTTCTGAATTCGGTGATTTTTAGCTTGATTTCACACTACTTTTGGAGCTCTACAATCCTCGATTTTCGGATTTCGATTTCAGAACTCGTGGCTAGTAGGTCTCGTTTCACCTAGTTAGCCGCGAAATGTGGTTTCTTTACGTAAACGGTTTTATGAATATCCGTTGACTCCGAGTTCTGAATTTGGTGATTTTTAGCTTGATTTCACACTACTTTTCGAGCTCTACAATCCTGGGTTTTCGGATTTCAATTTCAGAACTCGTGGCTAGTAGGTCTCGTTTCACCTATTTAGCCGCGAAATGTGGTTTCTTTACGTAAACGGTTTTATGAATATCCGTTGACTCCGAGTTCTGAATTCGGTGATTTTTAGCTTGATTTCACACTACTTTTCGAGCTCTACGATCGTGACATTTCTGATTTTGATTTCTGAACTCGTGGCTAGTTGGTCTCGTTTCACCTAGTTAGCCGCGAAATGTGGTTTCTTTACGTAAACGGTTTTATGAATATCCGTTGACTCCGAGTTCTGAATTCGGTGATTTTTAGCTTGATTTCACACTACTTTTCAAGATCTACGATTATGGAGTTTCGGATTTTGATTTCAGAACTCGTGGCTAGTTGGTCTCGTTTCACCTAGTTAGCCGTGAAATGTGGTTTCTTTACGTAAACGGTTTTATGAATATCGGTTGACTCCGAGTTCTGAATTCGGTGATTTTTAGCTTGATTTCACACTATTTTTCGACCTCTACGATCCTGGCATTTCTGATTTCGATTTCAGAACTCGTGGCTAGTAGGTCTCGTTTCACCTAGTTAGCCGCGAAATGTGGTTTCTTTACGTAAACAGTTTTATTAATATCCGTTGACTCCGAGTTCTGAATTCGGTGATTTTTAGCTTGATTTCACACTACTTTTCGAGCTCTACGATCCTGGCGTTTCTGATTTTGATTTCAGAACTCGTGGCTAGTTGGTCTCGTTTCACCTAGTTAGCCGCGAAATGTGGTTTCTTTACGTAAACGGTTTTATGAATATCCGTTGACTCCGAGTTCTGAATTTGGTGATTTTTAGCTTGATTTCACACTACTTTTCGAGCTCTACAATCCTGGGTTTTCGGATTTCAATTTCAGAACTCGTGGCTAGTAGGTGTCGTTTCTCCTAGTTAGCCACGAAATGTGGTTTCTTTACGTAAACGGTTTTATGAATATCCGTTGACTCCGAGTTCTGAATTTGGTGATTTTTAGCTTGATTTCACACTACTTTTCGAGCTCTACTATCCTGAGTTTTCGGATTTCGATTTCAGAACTCGTGGCTAGTAGGTCTCGTTTCACCTAGTTAGCCGCGAAATGTGGATTCTTTACGTAAACGGTTTTATGAATATCCGTTGACTCCGAGTTCTGAATTCGGTGATTTTTAGCTTGATTTCACCCTACTTTTCGAGCTCTACAATCCTGGATTTTCGGATTTCGATTTCAGAACTCGTGGCTAGTAGGTCTCGTTTCACCTAGTTAGCCGCGAAATGCGGTTTCTTTACGTAAACGGTTTTATGAATATCCGTTGACTCCGAGTTCTGAATTCGGTGATTTTTAGCTTGATTACACACTACTTTTCGAGCTCTACAATCCTGGGTTTTCGGATTTCGATTTCAGAACTTGTGGCTAGTTGGTCTCGTTTCACCTAGTTAGCCGCGAAATGTGGTTTCTTTACGTAAACGGTTTTATGAATATCCGTTGACTCCGAGTTCTGAATTCGGTGATTTTTAGCTTGATTTCACACTACTTTTCGAGCTCTACGATCCTGGTGTTTCTGATTTTGATTTCAGAACTCGTGGCTAGTTGGTCTCGTTTCACCTAGTTAGCCGCGAAATGTGGTTTCTTTACGTAAACGGTTTTATGAATATCCGTTGACTCCGAGTTCTGAATTCGGTGATTTTTAGCTTGATTTCACACTACTTTTGGAGCTCTACAATCCTCGATTTTCGGATTTCGATTTCAGAACTCGTGGCTAGTAGGTCTCGTTTCACCTAGTTAGCCGCGAAATGTGGTTTCTTTACGTAAACGGTTTTATGAATATCCGTTGACTCCGAGTTCTGAATTTGGTGATTTTTAGCTTGATTTCACACTACTTTTCGAGCTCTACAATCCTGGATTTTCGGATTTCGATTTCAGAACTCGTGGCTAGTAGGTCTCGTTTCACCTAGTTAGCCGCGAAATGCGGTTTCTTTACGTAAACGGTTTTATGAATATCCGTTGACTCCGAGTTCTGAATTCGGTGATTTTTAGCTTGATTACACACTACTTTTCGAGCTCTACAATCCTGGGTTTTCGAATTTCGATTTCAGAACTTGTGGCTAGTTGGTCTCGTTTCACCTAGTTAGCCGCGAAATGTGGTTTCTTTACGTAAACGGTTTTATGAATATCCGTTGACTCCGAGTTCTGAATTCGGTGATTTTTAGCTTGATTTCACACTACTTTTCGAGCTCTACGATCCTGGGGTTTCTGATTTTGATTTCAGAACTCGTGGCTAGTTGGTCTCGTTTCACCTAGTTAGCCGCGAAATGTGGTTTCTTTACGTAAACGGTTTTATGAATATCCGTTGACTCCGAGTTCTGAATTCGGTGATTTTTAGCTTGATTTCACACTACTTTTGGAGCTCTACAATCCTCGATTTTCGGATTTCGATTTCAGAACTCGTGGCTAGTAGGTCTCGTTTCACCTAGTTAGCCGCGAAATGTGGTTTCTTTACGTAAACGGTTTTATGAATATCCGTTGACTCCGAGTTCTGAATTTGGTGATTTTTAGCTTGATTTCACACTACTTTTCGAGCTCTACAATCCTGGGTTTTCGGATTTCAATTTCAGAACTCGTGGCTAGTAGGTCTCGTTTCACCTATTTAGCCGCGAAATGTGGTTTCTTTACGAAAACGGTTTTATGAATATCCGTTGACTCCGAGTTCTGAATTCGGTGATTTTTAGCTTGATTTCACACTACTTTTCGAGCTCTACGATCGTGACATTTCTGATTTTGATTTCTGAACTCGTGGCTAGTTGGTCTCGTTTCACCTAGTTAGCCGCGAAATGTGGTTTCTTTACGTAAACGCTTTTATGAATATCCGTTGACTCCGAGTTCTGAATTCGGTGATTTTTAGCTTGATTTCACACTACTTTTCAAGATCTACGATTATGGAGTTTCGGATTTTGATTTCAGAACTCGTGGCTAGTTGGTCTCGTTTCACCTAGTTAGCCGTGAAATGTAGTTTCTTTACGTAAACGGTTTTATGAATATCGGTTGACTCCGAGTTCTGAATTCGGTGATTTTTAGCTTGATTTCACACTACTTTTCGAGCTCTACGATCCTGGCATTTCTGATTTCGATTTCAGAACTCGTGGCTAGTAGGTCTCGTTTCACCTAGTTAGCCGCGAAATGTGGTTTCTTTATGTAAACAGTTTTATTAATATCCGTTGACTCCGAGTTCTGAATTCGGTGATTTTTAGCTTGATTTCACACTACTTTTCGAGCTCTACGATCCTGGCGTTTCTGATTTTGATTTCAGAACTCGTGGCTAGTTGGTCTCGTTTCACCAAGTTAGCCGCGAAATGTGGTTTCCTTACGTAAACGGTTTTATGAATATCCCTTGACTCCGAGTTCTGAATTCGGTGATTTTTAGCTTGATTTCACACTACTTTTCGAGCTCTACGATCCTGGCGTTTCTGATTTCGATTTCAGAACTCGTGGCTAGTAGGTCTCGTTTCACCTAGTTAGCCGCGAAATGCGGTTTCTTTACGTAAACGGTTTTATGAATATCCGTTGACTCCGAGTTCTGAATTCGGTGATTTTTAGCTTGATTTCACACTACTTCTCGAGCTCTACAATCCTGGCATTTCGGATTTTGATTTCAGAACTCGTTGCTAGTAGGTCTCGTTTCACCAAGTTAGCCGCGAAATGTGGTTTCCTTACGTAAACGGTTTTATGAATATCCCTTGACTCCGAGTTCTGAATTCGGTGATTTTTAGCTTGATTTCACACTACTTTTCGAGCTCTACGATCCTGGCGTTTCTGATTTCGATTTCAGAACTCGTGGCTAGTAGGTCTCGTTTCACCTAGTTAGCCGCGAAATGCGGTTTCTTTACGTAAACGGTTTTATGAATATCCGTTGACTCCGAGTTCTGAATTCGGTGATTTTTAGCTTGATTTCACACTACTTCTCGAGCTCTACAATCCTGGCATTTCGGATTTTGATTTCAGAACTCGTTGCTAGTAGGTCTCGTTTCACCAAGTTAGCCGCGAAATGTGGTTTCTTTACGTAAACGGTTTTATGAATATCCGTTGACTCCGAGTTCTGAATTCGGTGATTTTTAGCTTGATTTCACACTACTTTTCGAGCTCTACAATCCTGGGTTTTTGGATTTCGATTTCAGAACTCGTGGCTAGTAGGTCTCGTTTCACCTATTTAGCCGCGAAATGTGGTTTCTTTACGTAAACGGTTTTATGAATATCCGTTGACTCCGAGTTCTGAATTCGGTGATTTTTAGCTTGATTACACACTACTTTTCGAGCTCTACAATCCTGGGTTTTCGGATTTCGATTTCAGAACTCGTGGTTAGTAGGTCTCGTTTCACCTATTTAGCCGCGAAATGTGGTTTCTTTACGTAAACGGTTTTATGAATATCCCTTGACTCCGAGTTCTGAATTCGGTGATTTTTAGCTTGATTTCACACTACTTTTGGAGCTCTACAATCCTCGATTTTCGGATTTCGATTTCAGAACTCGTGGCTAGTAGGTCTCGTTTCACCTATTTAGCCGCGAAATGTGGTTTCTTTACGTAAACGGTTTTATGAATATCCGTTGACTCCGAGTTCTGAATTCGGTGATTTTTAGCTTGATTTCACACTACTTTTCGAGCTCTACGGTCCTGGCGTTTCTGATTTCGATTTCAGAACTCGTGGCTAGTAGGTCTCGTTTCACCTAGTTAGCCGCGAAATGCGGTTTCTTTACGTAAACGGTTTTATGAATATCCGTTGACTCCGAGTTCTGAATTCGGTGATTTTTAGCTTGATTACACACTACTTTTCGAGCTCTACAATCCTGGGTTTTCGGATTTCGATTTCAGAACTCGTGGCTAGTAGGTCTCGTTTCACCTATTTAGCCGCGAAATGTGGTTTCTTTACGTAAACGGTTTTATGAATATCCCTTGACTCCGAGTTCTGAATTCGGTGATTTTTAGCTTCATTTGACACTACTTTTCGAGCTCTACTATCCTGAGTTTTCGGATTTCGATTTCAGAACTCGTGGCTAGTAGGTCTCGTTTCACCTAGTTAGCCACGAAATGTGGATTCTTTACGTAAACGGTTTTATGAATATCCGTTGACTCCGAGTTCTGAATTCGGTGATTTTTAGCTTGATTTCACACTACTTTTCGATCTCTACAATCCTGGATTTTCGGATTTCGATTTCAGAACTCGTTGCTAGTAGGTCTCGTTTCACCTAGTTAGCCGCGAAATGCGGTTTCTTTACGTAAACGGTTTTATGAATATCCGTTGACTCCGAGTTCTGAATTCGGTGATTTTTAGCTTGATTACACACTACTTTTCGAGCTCTACAATCCTGGGTTTTCGGATTTCGATTTCAGAACTTGTGGCTAGTAGGTCTCGTTTCACCCATTTAGCCGCGAAATGTGGTTTCTTTACGTAAACGGTTTTATGAATATCCGTTGACTCCGAGTTCTGAATTCGGTGATTTTTAGCTTGATTTCACACTACTTTTCGAGCTCTACGATCCTGGGGTTTCTGATTTTGATTTCAGAACTCGTGGCTAGTTGGTCTCGTTTCACCTAGTTAGCCGCGAAATGTGGTTTCTTTACGTAAACGGTTTTATGAATATCCGTTGACTCCGAGTTCTGAATTCGGTGATTTTTAGCTTGATTTCACACTACTTTTGGAGCTCTACAATCCTCGATTTTCGGATTTCGATTTCAGAACTCGTGGCTAGTAGGTCTCGTTTCACCTAGTTAGCCGCGAAATGTGGTTTCTTTACGTAAACGGTTTTATGAATATCCGTTGACTCCGAGTTCTGAATTTGGTGATTTTTAGCTTGATTTCACACTACTTTTCGAGCTCTACAATCCTGGGTTTTCGGATTTCAATTTCAGAACTCGTGGCTAGTAGGTCTCGTTTCACCTATTTAGCCGCGAAATGTGGTTTCTTTACGTAAACGGTTTTATGAATATCCGTTGACTCCGAGTTCTGAATTCGGTGATTTTTAGCTTGATTTCACACTACTTTTCGAGCTCTACGATCGTGACATTTCTGATTTTGATTTCTTAACTCGTGGCTAGTTGGTCTCGTTTCACCTAGTTAGCCGCGAAATGTGGTTTCTTTACGTAAACGGTTTTATGAATATCCGTTGACTCCGAGTTCTGAATTCGGTGATTTTTAGCTTGATTTCACACTACTTTTCAAGATCTACGATTATGGAGTTTCGGATTTTGATTTCAGAACTCGTGGCTAGTTGGTCTCGTTTCACCTAGTTAGCCGTGAAATGTGGTTTCTTTACGTAAACGGTTTTATGAATATCGGTTGACTCCGAGTTCTGAATTCGGTGATTTTTAGCTTGATTTCACACTACTTTTCGAGCTCTACGATCCTGGCATTTCTGATTTCGATTTCAGAACTCGTGGCTAGTAGGTCTCGTTTCACCTAGTTAGCCGCGAAATGTGGTTTCTTTACGTAAACAGTTTTATTAATATCCGTTGACTCCGAGTTCTGAATTCGGTGATTTTTAGCTTGATTTCACACTACTTTTCGAGCTCTACGATCCTGGCGTTTCTGATTTTGATTTCAGAACTCGTGGCTAGTTGGTCTCGTTTCACCTAGTTAGCCGCGAAATGTGGTTTCTTTACGTAAACGGTTTTATGAATATCCGTTGACTCCGAGTTCTGAATTCGGTGATTTTTAGCTTGATTTCACACTACTTTTCGAGTTCTAAAATCTTAGGTTTTCGGATTTCGATTTCAGAATTCGTGGCTAGTAGGTCTCGTTTCACCTAGTTAGCCGCGAAATGTGGATTCTTTACGTAAACGGTTTTATGAATATCCGTTGACTCCGAGTTCTGAATTCGGTGATTTTTAGCTTGATTTCACACTACTTTTCGAGCTCTACAATCCTGGATTTTCGGATTTTGATTTCAGAACTCGTGGCTAGTAGGTCTCGTTTCACCTAGTTAGCCGCGAAATGTGGTTTCTTTACGTAAACGGTTTTATGAATATCCGTTGACTCCGAGTTCTGAATTCGGTGATTTTTAGCTTGATTTCACACTACTTTTCGAGCTCTACAATCCTGGGTTTTCGGATTTCGATTTCAGAACTCGTGGCTAGTAGGTCTCGTTTCACCTATTTATCCGCGAAATGTGGTTTCTTTACGTAAACGGTTTTATGAATATCCGTTGACTCCGAGTTCTGAATTCGGTGATTTTTAGCTTGATTTCACACTACTTTTCGAGCTCTACTATCCTGAGTTTTCAGATTTCGATTTCAGAACTCGTGGCTAGTAGGTCTCGTTTCACCTAGTTAGCCGCGAAATGTGGATTCTTTACGTAAACGGTT
Source organism: Euonymus europaeus (assembly GCA_963580455.1). Lineage (NCBI taxonomy): Eukaryota > Viridiplantae > Streptophyta > Magnoliopsida > Celastrales > Celastraceae > Euonymus > Euonymus europaeus. Next base: position 1,962,299 of record OY756972.1, read on the forward strand.
TTATGAATATCCGTTGACTCCGAGTTCTGAATTCGGTGATTTTTAGCTTGATTTCACACTACTTTTTGAGCTCTACAATCCTGGATTTTCGGATTTCGATTTCAGAACTCGTGGCTAGTAGGTCTTGTTTCACCTATTTAGCCACGAAATGTGGTTTCTTTACGTAAACGGTTTTATGAATATCCGTTGACTCCAAGTTCTGAATTCGGTGATTTTTAGCTTGATTTCACACTACTTTTCAAGATCTACGATCCTAGCATTTCTGATTTCGATTTCAGAACTCGTGGCTAGTAGGTCTCGTTTCACCTAGTTAGCCGCGAAATGCGGTTTCTTTACATAAACGGTTTTATGAATATCCGTTGACTCCGAGTTCTGAATTCGGTGATTTTTAGCTTGATTACACACTACTTTTCGAGCTCTACGATCGTGGCATTTCTGATTTAGATTTCAGAACTCGTGGCTAGTTGGTCTCGTTTCACCTAGTTAGCCGCGAAATGTGGTTTCTTTACGTAAACGGTTTTATGAATATCCGTTGACTCCGAGTTCTGAATTCGGTGATTTTTAGCTTGATTTCACACTACTTTTCAAGATCTACGATTATGGAGTTTCGGATTTTGATTTCAGAACTCGTGGCTAGTTGGTCTCGTTTCACCTAGTTAGCCGTGAAATGTGGTTTCTTTACGTAAACGGTTTTATGAATATCGGTTGACTCCGAGTTCTGAATTCGGTGATTTTTAGCTTGATTTCACACTACTTTTCGAGCTCTACAATCCTGGGTTTTCGGATTTTGATTTCAGAACTCGTGGCTAGTTGGTCTCGTTTCACCTAGTTAGCCGCGAAATGTGGTTTCTTTACGTAAACGGTTTTATGAATATCCGTTGACTCCGAGTTCTGAATTCGGTGATTTTTAGCTTGATTTCACACTACTTTTCGAGCTCTACAATCCTCGATTTTTGGATTTCGATTTCAGAACTCGTGGCTAGTAGGTCTCGTTTCACCTATTTAGCAGCGAAATGTGGTTTCTTTACGTAAACGGTTTTATGAATATCCGTTGACTCCGAGTTCTGAATTTGGTGATTTTTAGCTTGATTTCACACTACTTTTCGAGCTCTACAATCCTGGGTTTTCGGATTTCAATTTCAGAACTCGTGGCAAGTAGGTCTCGTTTCACCTATTTAGCCGCGAAATGTGGTTTCTTTACGTAAACGGTTTTATGAATATCCGTTGACTCCGAGTTCTGAATTCGGTGATTTTTAGCTTGATTTCACACTACTTTTCGAGCTCTACGATCGTGGCATTTCTGATTTTGATTTCAGAACTCGTGGCTAGTTGGTCTCGTTTCACCTAGTTAGCCGCGAAATGTGGTTTCTTTACGTAAACGGTTTTATGAATATCCGTTGACTCCGAGTTCTGAATTCGGTGATTTTTAGCTTGATTTCACACTACTTTTCGAGCTCTACAATCTTAGGTTTTCGGATTTCGATTTCAGAACTCGTGGCTAGTAGGTCTCGTTTCACCTATTTAGCCGCGAAATGTGGTTTCTTTACGTAAACGGTTTTATGAATATCCGTTGACTCCGAGTTCTGAATTCGGTGATTTTTAGCTTGATTTCACACTACTTTTCGAGCTCTACGATCCTGGCGTTTCTGATTTTGATTTCAGAACTCGTGGCTAGTTGGTCTCGTTTCACCTAGTTAGCCGCGAAATGTGGTTTCTTTACGTAAACGGTTTTATGAATATCCGTTGACTCCGAGTTCTGAATTCGGTGATTTTTAGCTTGATTTCACACTACTTTTCGAGCTCTACAATCCTGGGTTTTCGGATTTCAATTTCAGAACTCGTGGCTAGTAGGTCTCGCTTCACCTAGTTAGCCACGAAATGTGGTTTCTTTACGTAAACGGTTTTATGAATATCCGTTGACTCCGAGTTCTGAATTCGGTGATTTTTAGCTTGATTTCACACTACTTTTCGAGCTCTACTATCCTGAGTTTTCGGATTTTGATTTCAGAACTCGTGGCTAGTAGGTCTCGTTTCACCTAGTTAGCCGCGAAATGTGGATTCTTTACGTAAACGGTTTTATGAATATCCGTTGACTCCGAGTTCTGAATTCGGTGATTTTTAGCTTGATTTCACACTAGATTTCGAGCTCTACAATCCTGGATTTTCGGATTTCGATTTCAGAACTCGTGGCTAGTAGGTCTCGTTTCACCTAGTTAGCCGCGAAATGCGGTTTCTTTACGTAAACAGTTTTATGAATATCCGTTGACTCCGAGTTCTGAATTCGGTGATTTTTAGCTTGATTACACACTACTTTTCGAGCTCTACAATCCTGGGTTTTCGGATTTCGATTTCAGAACTTGTGGCTAGTAGGTCTCGTTTCACCTATTTAGCCGCGAAATGTGGTTGCTTTCCGTAAACGGTTTTATGAATATTCGTTGACTCCGAGTTCTGAATTCGGTGATTTTTAGCTTGATTTCACACTACTTTTCGAGCTCTACGATCCTGGCGTTTCTGATTTTGATTTCAGAACTCGTGGCTAGTAGGTCTCGTTTCACCTAGTTAGCCATGAAATGTGGTTTCTTTACGTAAACGGTTTTATGAATATCCGTTGACTCCGAGTTCTGAATTCGGTGATTTTTAGCTTGATTTCACACTACTTTTCGAGCTCTACTATCCTGAGTTTTCGGATTTTGATTTCAGAACTCGTGGCTAGTAGGTCTCGTTTCACCTAGTTAGCCGCGAAATGTGGATTCTTTACGTAAACGGTTTTATGAATATCCGTTGACTCCGAGTTCTGAATTCGGTGATTTTTAGCTTGTTTTCACACTACTTTTCGAGCTCTACAATCCTGGATTTTCGGATTTCGATTTCAGAACTCGTGGCTAGTAGGTCTCGTTTCACCTAGTTAGCCGCGAAATGTGGATTCTTTACGTAAACGGTTTTATGAATATCCGTTGACTCCGAGTTCTGAATTCGGTGATTTTTAGCTTGATTTCACACTACTTTTTGAGCTCTACAATCCTGGATTTTCGGATTTCGATTTCAGAACTCGTGGCTAGTAGGTCTTGTTTCACCTATTTAGCCACGAAATGTGGTTTCTTTACGTAAACGGTTTTATGAATATCCGTTGACTCCGAGTTCTGAATTCGGTGATTTTTAGCTTGATTTCACACTACTTTTCGAGCTCTACGATCCTAGCATTTCTGATTTCGATTTCAGAACTCGTGGCTAGTAGGTCTCGTTTCACCTAGTTAGCCGCGAAATGCGGTTTCTTTACATAAACGGTTTTATGAATATCCGTTGACTCCGAGTTCTGAATTCGGTGATTTTTAGCTTGATTACACACTACTTTTCGAGCTCTACGATCGTGGCATTTCTGATTTAGATTTCAGAACTCGTGGCTAGTTGGTCTCGTTTCACCTAGTTAGCCGCGAAATGTGGTTTCTTTACGTAAACGGTTTTATGAATATCCGTTGACTCCGAGTTCTGAATTCGGTGATTTTTAGCTTGATTTCACACTACTTTTCAAGATCTACGATTATGGAGTTTCGGATTTTGATTTCAGAACTCGTGGCTAGTTGGTCTCGTTTCACCTAGTTAGCCGTGAAATGTGGTTTCTTTACGTAAACGGTTTTATGAATATCGGTTGACTCCGAGTTCTGAATTCGGTGATTTTTAGCTTGATTTCACACTACTTTTCGAGCTCTGCAATCCTGGGTTTTCGGATTTCGATTTCAGAACTCGTGGCTAGTTGGTCTCGTTTCACCTAGTTAGCCGCGAAATGTGGTTTCTTTACGTAAACGGTTTTATGAATATCCGTTGACTCCGAGTTCTGAATTCGGTGATTTTTAGCTTGATTTCACACTACTTTTCGAGCTCTACGATCGTGGCATTTCTGATTTTGATTTCAGAACTCGTGGCTAGTTGGTCTCGTTTCACCTTGTTAGCCGCGAAATGTGGTTTCTTTACGTAAACGGTTTTATGAATATCCGTTGACTCCGAGTTCTGAATTCGGTGATTTTTAGCTTGATTTCACACTACTTTTCGAGCTCTACAATCCTGGGTTTTCGGATTTCGTTTTCAGAACTCGTGGCTAGTAGGTCTCGTTTCACCTATTTAGCCGCGAAATGTGGTTTCTTTACGTAAACGGTTTTATGAATATCCGTTGACTCCGAGTTCTGAATTCGGTGATTTTTAGCTTGATTTCACACTACTTTTCGAGCTCTACGATCCTGGCGTTTCTGATTTTGATTTCAGAAGTCGTGGCTAGTTGGTCTCGTTTCACCTAGTTAGCCGCGAATTGTGGTTTCTTTACGTAAACGGTTTTATGAATATCCGTTGACTCCGAGTTCTGAATTCGGTGATTTTTAGCTTGATTTCACACTACTTTTCGAGCTCTACAATCTTAGGTTTTCGGATTTCGATTTCAGAACTCGTGGCTAGTAGGTCTCGTTTCACCTAGTTAGCCGCGAAATGTGGATTCTTTACGTAAACGGTTTTATGAATATCCGTTGACTCCGAGTTCTGAATTCGGTGATTTTTAGCTTGATTTCACACTACTTTTCGAGCTCTACAATCTTGGCGTTTCGGATTTTGATTTCAGAACTGGTGGCTAGTAGGTCTCGTTTCACCTAGTTAGCCGCGAAATGTGGTTTCTTTCGTAAACGGTTTTATGAATATCCGTTGACTCCGAGTTCTGAATTCGGTGATTTTTAGCTTGATTTCACACTACTTTTCGAGCTCTGCAATCCTGGGTTTTCGGATTTCGATTTCAGAACTCGTGGCTAGTTGGTCTCGTTTCACCTAGTTAGCCGCGAAATGTGGTTTCTTTACGTAAACGGTTTTATGAATATCCGTTGACTCCGAGTTCTGAATTCGGTGATTTTTAGCTTGATTTCACACTACTTTTCGAGCTCTACGATCGTGGCATTTCTGATTTTGATTTCAGAACTCGTGGCTAGTTGGTCTCGTTTCACCTTGTTAGCCGCGAAATGTGGTTTCTTTACGTAAACGGTTTTATGAATATCCGTTGACTCCGAGTTCTGAATTCGGTGATTTTTAGCTTGATTTCACACTACTTTTCGAGCTCTACAATCCTGGGTTTTCGGATTTCGTTTTCAGAACTCGTGGCTAGTAGGTCTCGTTTCACCTATTTAGCCGCGAAATGTGGTTTCTTTACGTAAACGGTTTTATGAATATCCGTTGACTCCGAGTTCTGAATTCGGTGATTTTTAGCTTGATTTCACACTACTTTTCGAGCTCTACGATCCTGGCGTTTCTGATTTTGATTTCAGAACTCGTGGCTAGTTGGTCTCGTTTCACCTAGTTAGCCGCGAAATGTGGTTTCTTTACGTAAACGGTTTTATGAATATCCGTTGACTCCGAGTTCTGAATTCAGTGATTTTTAGCTTGATTTCACACTACTTTTCGAGCTCTACAATCTTAGGTTTTCGGATTTCGATTTCAGAACTCGTGGCTAGTAGGTCTCGTTTCACCTAGTTAGCCGCGAAATGTGGATTCTTTACGTAAACGGTTTTATGAATATCCGTTGACTCCGAGTTCTGAATTCGGTGATTTTTAGCTTGATTTCACACTACTTTTCGAGCTCTACAATCTTGGCGTTTCGGATTTTGATTTCAGAACTGGTGGCTAGTAGGTCTCGTTTCACCTAGTTAGCCGCGAAATGTGGTTTCTTTCGTAAACGGTTTTATGAATATCCGTTGACTCCGAGTTCTGAATTCGGTGATTTTTAGCTTGATTTCACACTACTTTTCGAGCTCTACAATCCTGGGTTTTCGGATTTCGATTTCAGAACTCGTGGCTAGAAGGTCTCGTTTCACCTATTTAGCCACGAAATGTGGTTTCTTTACGTAAACGGTTTTATGAATATCCGTTGACTCCGAGTTCTGAATTCGGTGATTTTTAGCTTGATTTCACACTACTTTTCGAGCTCTACGATCCTGGCGTTTCTGATTTCGATTTCAGAACTCGTGGCTAGTATGTCTCGTTTCACCTAGTTAGCCGCGAAATGCGGTTTCTTTACGTAAACGGTTTTATGAATATCCGTTGACTCCGAGTTCTGAATTCGGTGATTTTTAGCTTGATTACACACTACTTTTCGAGCTCTACAATCCTGGGTTTTAGGATTTCGATTTCAGAACTCGTGGCTAGTAGGTCTCGTTTCACCTATTTAGCCGCGAAATGTGGTTTCTTTACGTAAACGGTTTTATGAATATCCGTTAACTCCGAGTTCTGAATTCGGTGATTTTTAGCTTGATTTCACACTACTTTTCGAGCTCTACGATCCTGGCATTTCTGATTTTGATTTCAGAACTCGTGGCTAGTTGGTCTCGTTTCACCTAGTTAGCCGCGAAATGTGGTTTCTTTACGTAAACGGTTTTATGAATATCCGTTGACTCCGAGTTCTGAATTCGGTGATTTTTAGCTTGATTTCACACTACTTTTCGAGCTCTACAATCCTGGGTTTTCGGATTTCAATTTCAGAACTCGTGGCTAGTAGGTCTCGCTTCACCTAGTTAGCCACGAAATGTGGTTTCTTTACGTAAACGGTTTTATGAATATCCGTTGACTCCGAGTTCTGAATTCGGTGATTTTTAGCTTGATTTCACACTACTTTTCGAGCTCTACTATCCTGAGTTTTCGGATTTTGATTTCAGAACTCGTGGCTAGTAGGTCTCGTTTCACCTAGTTAGCCGCGAAATGTGGATTCTTTACGTAAACGGTTTTATGAATATCCGTTGACTCCGAGTTCTGAATTCGGTGATTTTTAGCTTGATTTCACACTAGATTTCGAGCTCTACAATCCTGGATTTTCGGATTTCGATTTCAGAACTCGTGGCTAGTAGGTCTCGTTTCACCTAGTTAGCCGCGAAATGCGGTTTCTTTACGTAAACAGTTTTATGAATATCCGTTGACTCCGAGTTCTGAATTCGGTGATTTTTAGCTTGATTACACACTACTTTTCGAGCTCTACAATCCTGGGTTTTCGGATTTCGATTTCAGAACTTGTGGCTAGTAGGTCTCGTTTCACCTATTTAGCCGCGAAATGTGGTTGCTTTCCGTAAACGGTTTTATGAATATTCGTTGACTCCGAGTTCTGAATTCGGTGATTTTTAGCTTGATTTCACACTACTTTTCGAGCTCTACGATCCTGGCGTTTCTGATTTTGATTTCAGAACTCGTGGCTAGTAGGTCTCGTTTCACCTAGTTAGCCATGAAATGTGGTTTCTTTACGTAAACGGTTTTATGAATATCCGTTGACTCCGAGTTCTGAATTCGGTGATTTTTAGCTTGATTTCACACTACTTTTCGAGCTCTACTATCCTGAGTTTTCGGATTTTGATTTCAGAACTCGTGGCTAGTAGGTCTCGTTTCACCTAGTTAGCCGCGAAATGTGGATTCTTTACGTAAACGGTTTTATGAATATCCGTTGACTCCGAGTTCTGAATTCGGTGATTTTTAGCTTGATTTCACACTACTTTTCGAGCTCTACAATCCTGGATTTTCGGATTTCGATTTCAGAACTCGTGGCTAGTAGGTCTCGTTTCACCAAGTTAGCCGCGAAATGCGGTTTCTTTACGTAAACAGTTTTATGAATATCCGTTGACTCCGAGTTCTGAATTCGGTGATTTTTAGCTTGATTACGCACTACTTTTCGAGCTCTACAATCCTGGGTTTTCGGATTTCGATTTCAGAACTCGTGGCTAGTAGGTCTCGTTTCACCTATTTAGCCGCGAAATGTGGATTCTTTACGTAAACGGTTTTATGAATATCCGTTGACTCCGAGTTCTGAATTCGGTGATTTTTAGCTTGATTTCACACTACTTTTCGAGCTCTACAATCTTGGCGTTTCGGATTTTGATTTTAGAACTCGTGGCTAGTAGGTCTCGTTTCACCTAGTTAGCCGCGAAATGTGGTTTCTTTCGTAAACGGTTTTATGAATATCCGTTGACTCCGAGTTCTGAATTCGGTGATTTTTAGCTTGATTTCACACTACTTTTCGAGCTCTACAATCCTGGGTTTTCGGATTTCGATTTCAAAACTCGTGGCTAGAAGGTCTCGTTTCACCTATTTAGCCACGAAATGTGGTTTCTTTACGTAAACGGTTTTATGAATATCCGTTGACTCCGAGTTCTGAATTCGGTGATTTTTAGCTTGATTTCACACTACTTTTCGAGCTCTACGATCCTGGCGTTTCTGATTTCGATTTCAGAACTCGTGGCTAGTATGTCTCGTTTCACCTAGTTAGCCGCGAAATGCGGTTTCTTTACGTAAACGGTTTTATGAATATCCGTTGACTCCGAGTTCTGAATTCGGTGATTTTTAGCTTGATTACACACTACTTTTCGAGCTCTACAATCGTGTGTTTTAGGATTTCGATTTCAGAACTCGTGGCTAGTAGGTCTCGTTTCACCTATTTAGCCGCGAAATGTGGTTTCTTTACGTAAACGGTTTTATGAATATCCGTTGACTCCGAGTTCTGAATTCGGTGATTTTTAGCTTGATTTCACACTACTTTTCGAGCTCTACGATCCTGGCGTTTCTGATTTTGATTTCAGAACTCGTGGCTAGTAGGTCTTGTTTCACCTAGTTAGCCGCGAAATGTGGTTTCTTTACGTAAACGGTTTTATGAATATCAGTTGACTCCGAGTTCTGAATTCGGTGATTTTTAGCTTGATTTCACACTACTTTTCGAGCTCTACAATCCTGGGTTTTCGGATTTCAATTTCAGAACTCGTGGCTAGTAGGTCTCGTTTCACCTAGTTAGCCACGAAATGTGGTTTCTTTACGTAAACGGTTTTATGAATATCCGTTGACTCCGAGTTCTGAATTCGGTGATTTTTAGCTTGATTTCACACTACTTTTCGAGCTCTACTATCCTGAGTTTTCGGATTTTGATTTCAGAACTCGTGGCTAGTAGGTCTCGTTTCACCTAGTTAGCCGCGAAATGTGGATTCTTTACGTAAACGGTTTTATGAATATCCGTTGACTCCGAGTTCTGAATTCGGTGATTTTTAGCTTGATTTCACACTAGTTTTCGAGCTCTACAATCCTGGATTTTCGGATTTCGATTTCAGAACTCGTGGCTAGTAGGTCTCGTTTCACCTAGTTAGCCGCGAAATGCGGTTTCTTTACGTAAACAGTTTTATGAATATCCGTTGACTCCGAGTTCTGAATTCGGTGATTTTTAGCTTGATTACACACTACTTTTCGAGCTCTACAATCCGGGGTTTTCGGATTTCGATTTCAGAACTTGTGGCTAGTAGGTCTCGTTTCACCTATTTAGCCGCGAAATGTGGTTGCTTTCCGTAAACGGTTTTATGAATATTCGTTGACTCCGAGTTCTGAATTCGGTGATTTTTAGCTTGATTTCACACTACTTTTCGAGCTCTACGATCTTGGCGTTTCTGATTTTGATTTCAGAACTCGTGGCTAGTAGGTCTCGTTTCACCTAGTTAGCCGCGAAATGTGGTTTCTTTCCGTAAACGGTTTTATGAATATCCGTTGACTCCGAGTTCTGAATTCGGTGATTTTTAGCTTGATTTCACACTACTTTTCGAGCTCTACGATCCTGGCGTTTCTGATTTTGATTTCAGAACTCGTGGCTAGTTGGTCTCGTTTCACCTAGTTAGCCGCGAAATGTGGTTTCTTTACGTAAACGGTTTTATGAATATCCGTTGACTCCGAGTTCTGAATTCGGTGATTTTTAGCTTGATTTCACACTAGTTTTCGAGCTCTACAATCCTGGATTTTCGGATTTCGATTTCAGAACTCGTGGCTAGTAGGTCTCGTTTCACCTAGTTAGCCGCGAAATGCGGTTTCTTTACGTAAACAGTTTTATGAATATCCGTTGACTCCGAGTTCTGAATTCGGTGATTTTTAGCTTGATTACACACTACTTTTCGAGCTCTACAATCCGGGGTTTTCGGATTTCGATTTCAGAACTTGTGGCTAGTAGGTCTCGTTTCACCTATTTAGCCGCGAAATGTGGTTGCTTTCCGTAAACGGTTTTATGAATATTCGTTGACTCCGAGTTCTGAATTCGGTGATTTTTAGCTTGATTTCACACTACTTTTCGAGCTCTACGATCTTGGCGTTTCTGATTTTGATTTCAGAACTCGTGGCTAGTAGGTCTCGTTTCACCTAGTTAGCCGCGAAATGTGGTTTCTTTCCGTAAACGGTTTTATGAATATCCGTTGACTCCGAGTTCTGAATTCGGTGATTTTTAGCTTGATTTCACACTACTTTTCGAGCTCTACGATCCTGGCGTTTCTGATTTTGATTTCAGAACTCGTGGCTAGTTGGTCTCGTTTCACCTAGTTAGCCGCGAAATGTGGTTTCTTTACGTAAACGGTTTTATGAATATCCGTTGACTCCGAGTTCTGAATTCGGTGATTTTTAGCTTGATTACACACTACTTTTCGAGCTCTACAATCCTGGGTTTTCGGATTTCGATTTCAGAACTCGTGGCTAGTAGGTCTCGTTTCACCTATTTAGCCGCGAAATGTGGATTCTTTACGTAAACGGTTTTATGAATATCCGTTGACTCCGAGTTCTGAATTCGGTGATTTTTAGCTTGATTTCACACTACTTTTCGAGCTCTACAATCTTGGCGTTTCGGATTTTGATTTTAGAACTCGTGGCTAGTAGGTCTCGTTTCACCTAGTTAGCCGCGAAATGTGGTTTCTTTCGTAAACGGTTTTATGAATATCCGTTGACTCCGAGTTCTGAATTCGGTGATTTTTAGCTTGATTTCACACTACTTTTCGAGCTCTACAATCCTGGGTTTTCGGATTTCGATTTCAGAACTCGTGGCTAGAAGGTCTCGTTTCACCTATTTAGCCACGAAATGTGGTTTCTTTACGTAAACGGTTTTATGAATATCCGTTGACTCCGAGTTCTGAATTCGGTGATTTTTAGCTTGATTTCACACTACTTTTCGAGCTCTACGATCCTGGCGTTTCTGATTTTGATTTCAGAACTCGTGGCTAGTAGGTCTCGTTTCACCTAGTTAGCCATGAAATGTGGTTTCTTTACGTAAACGGTTTTATGAATATCCGTTGACTCCGAGTTCTGAATTCGGTGATTTTTAGCTTGATTACACACTACTTTTCGAGCTCTACAATCGTGTGTTTTAGGATTTCGATTTCAGAACTCGTGGCTAGTAGGTCTCGTTTCACCTATTTAGCCGCGAAATGTGGTTTCTTTACGTAAACGGTTTTATGAATATCCGTTGACTCCGAGTTCTGAATTCGGTGATTTTTAGCTTGATTTCACACTACTTTTCGAGCTCTACGATCCTGGCGTTTCTGATTTTGATTTCAGAACTCGTGGCTAGTAGGTCTTGTTTCACCTAGTTAGCCGCGAAATGTGGTTTCTTTACGTAAACGGTTTTATGAATATCAGTTGACTCCGAGTTCTGAATTCGGTGATTTTTAGCTTGATTTCACACTACTTTTCGAGCTCTACAATCCTGGGTTTTCGGATTTCAATTTCAGAACTCGTGGCTAGTAGGTCTCGTTTCACCTAGTTAGCCACGAAATGTGGTTTCTTTACGTAAACGGTTTTATGAATATCCGTTGACTCCGAGTTCTGAATTCGGTGATTTTTAGCTTGATTTCACACTACTTTTCGAGCTCTACTATCCTGAGTTTTCGGATTTTGATTTCAGAACTCGTGGCTAGTAGGTCTCGTTTCACCTAGTTAGCCGCGAAATGTGGATTCTTTACGTAAACGGTTTTATGAATATCCGTTGACTCCGAGTTCTGAACTCGGTGATTTTTAGCTTGATTTCACACTAGTTTTCGAGCTCTACAATCCTGGATTTTCGGATTTCGATTTCAGAACTCGTGGCTAGTAGGTCTCGTTTCACCTAGTTAGCCGCGAAATGCGGTTTCTTTACGTAAACAGTTTTATGAATATCCGTTGACTCCGAGTTCTGAATTCGGTGATTTTTAGCTTGATTACACACTACTTTTCGAGCTCTACAATCCGGGGTTTTCGGATTTCGATTTCAGAACTTGTGGCTAGTAGGTCTCGTTTCACCTATTTAGCCGCGAAATGTGGTTGCTTTCCGTAAACGGTTTTATGAATATTCGTTGACTCCGAGTTCTGAATTCGGTGATTTTTAGCTTGATTTCACACTACTTTTCGAGCTCTACGATCTTGGCGTTTCTGATTTTGATTTCAGAACTCGTGGCTAGTAGGTCTCGTTTCACCTAGTTAGCCGCGAAATGTGGTTTCTTTCCGTAAACGGTTTTATGAATATCCGTTGACTCCGAGTTCTGAATTCGGTGATTTTTAGCTTGATTTCACACTACTTTTCGAGCTCTACGATCCTGGCGTTTCTGATTTTGATTTCAGAACTCGTGGCTAGTTGGTCTCATTTCACCTAGTTAGCCGCGAAATGTGGTTTCTTTACGTAAACGGTTTTATGAATATCCGTTGACTCCGAGTTCTGAATTCGGTGATTTTTAGCTTGATTTCACACTACTTTTGGAGCTCTACAATCCTCTATTTTCGGATTTCGATTTCAGAACTCGTGGCTAGTAGGTCTCGTTTCACCTAGTTAGCCGCGAAATGTGGTTTCTTTACGTAAACGGTTTTATGAATATCCGTGGACTCCGAGTTCTGAATTCGGTGATTTTTAGCTTGATTTGGCACTACTTTTCGAGCTCTACAATCCTGTCGTTTCGGATTTTGATTTCAGAACTCGTGACTAGTAGGTCTCGTTTCACCTAGTTAGCCGCGAAATGTAGTTTCTTTACGTAAACGGTTTTATGAATATCCGTTGACTCCGACATCTGAATACGGTGATTTTTAGCTTGATTTCGCACTACTTTTCGAGCTTTACAATCCTGGCATTTCGGATTTTGATTTCAGAACTCGTGGCTAGTAGGTCTCGTTTCACCTAGTTAGCCGCGAAATGTGGTTTCTTTACGTAAACGGTTTTATGAATATCCGTTGACTCCGAGTTCTGAATTCGGTGATTTTTAGCTTGATTTCACACTACTTTTTGAGCTCTACAATCCTGGGTTTTCGGATTTCAATTTCAGAACTCGTGGCTAGTAGGTCTCGTTTCTCCTAGTTAGCCACGAAATGTGGTTTCTTTACGTAAACGGTTTTATGAATATCCGTTGACACCGAGTTCTGAATTCGGTGATTTTTAGCTTGATTTCACACTACTTTTTGAGCTCTACCATCCTGAGTTTTCGAATTTCGATTTCAGAACTCGTGGCTAGTAGGTCTCGTTTCACCTAGTTAGCCGCGAAATGTGGATTCTTTACGTAAACGGTTTTTTGAATATCCGTTGACTCCGAGTTCTGAATTCGGTGATTTTTAGCTTGATTTCACACTACTTTTCGAGCTCTACTATCCTGAGTTTTCGGATTTCGATTTCAGAACTCGTGGCTAGTAGGTCTCGTTTCACCTAGTTAGCCGCGAAATGTGGATTCTTTACGTAAACGGTTTTATGAATATCCGTTGACTCCGAGTTCTGAATTCGGTGATTTTTAGCTTGATTTCACACTAATTTTCGAGCTCTACAATCCTGGATTTTCGGATTTCGATTTCAGAACTCGTGGCTAGTAGGTCTCGTTTCACCTATTTAGCCACGAAATGTGGTTTCTTTACGTAAACAGTTTTATGAATATCCGTTGACTCCGAGTTCTGAATTCGGTGATTTTTAGCTTGATTTCACACTAGTTTTCGAGCTCTACGATCCTGGCATTTCTGATTTCGATTTCAGAACTCGTGGCTAGTAGGTCTCGTTTCACCTAGTTAGCCGCGAAATGCGGTTTCTTTACGTAAACGGTTTTATGAATATCCGTTGACTCCGAGTTCTGAATTCGGTGATTTTTAGCTTGATTACACACTACTTTTCGAGCTCTACGATCGTGGCATTTCTGATTTTGATTTCAGAACTCGTGGCTAGTTGGTCTCGTTTCACCTAGTTAGCCGCGAAATGTGGTTTCTTTACGTAAACGGTTTTATGAATTTCCGTTGACTCCGAGTTCTGAATTCGGTGATTTTTAGCTTGATTTCACACTACTTTTCAAGATCTACGATTATGGAGTTTCGGATTTTGATTTCAGAACTCGTGGCTAGTTGGTCTCGTTTCACCTAGTTAGCCGTGAAATGTGGTTTCTTTACGTAAACGGTTTTATGAATATCGGTTGACTCCGAGTTCTGAATTCGGTGATTTTTAGCTTGATTTCACACTACTTTTCGAGCTCTACAATCCTGGTTTTTCGGATTTCGATTTCAGAACTCGTGGCTAGTTGGTCTCGTTTCACCTAGTTAGCCGCGAAATGTGGTTTCTTTACGTAAACGGTTTTATGAATATCCGTTGACTCCGAGTTCTGAATTCAGTGATTTTTAGCTTGACTTCACACTACTTTTCGAGCTCTACAATCCTCGATTTTCGGATTTCGATTTCAGAACTCGTGGCTAGTAGGTCTCGTTTCACCTATTTAGCCGCGAAATGTGGTTTCTTTACGTAAACGGTTTTATGAATATCCGTTGACTCCGAGTTCTGAATTTGGTGATTTTTAGCTTGATTTCACACTACTTTTCGAGCTCTACAATCCTGGTTTTTCGGATTTCAATTTCAGAACTCGTGGCTAGTAGGTCTCGTTTCACCTATTTAGCCGCGAAATGTGGTTTATTTACGTAAACGGTTTTATGAATATCCGTTGACTCCGAGTTCTGAATTCGGTGATTTTTAGCTTGATTTCACACTACTTTTCGAGCTCTACGATCGTGGCATTTCTGATTTTGATTTCAGAACTCGTGGCTAGTTGGTCTCGTTTCACCTAGTTAGCCGCGAAATGTGGTTTCTTTACGTAAACGGTTTTATGAATATCCGTTGACTCCGAGTTCTGAATTCGGTGATTTTTAGCTTGATTTCACACTACTTTTCAAGATCTACGATTATGGAGTTTTGGATTTTGATTTCAGAACTCGTGGCTAGTTGGTCTCGTTTCACCTAGTTAGCCGTGAAATGTGGTTTCTTTACGTAAACGGTTTTATGAATATCGGTTGACTCCGAGTTCTGAATTCGGTGATTTTTAGCTTGATTTCACACTACTTTTCGAGCTCTACAATCCTGGGTTTTCGGATTTCGATTTCAGAACTCGTGGCTAGTAGGTCTCGTTTCACCTATTTAGCCGCGAAATGTGGTTTCTTTGCGTAAACGGTTTTATGAATATCCGTTGACTCCGAGTTCTGAATTCGGTGATTTTTAGCTTGATTTCACACTACTTTTTGAGCTCTACGATCCTGGCGCTTCTGATTTTGATTTCAGAACTCGTGGCTAGTTGGTCTCGTTTCACCTAGTTAGCCGCGAAATGTGGTTTCTTTACGTAAACGGTTTTATGAATATCCGTTGACTCCGAGTTCTGAATTCGGTGATTTTTAGCTTGATTTCACACTACTTTTCGAGCTCTACAATCTTAGGTTTTCGGATTTCGATTTCAGAACTCGTGGCTAGTAGGTCTCGTTTCACCTAGTTAGCCGCGAAATGTGGATTCTTTACGTAAACGGTTTTATGAATATCCGTTGACTCCGAGTTCTGAATTCGGTGATTTTTAGCTTGATTTCACACTACTTTTTGAGCTCTACAATCCTGGATTTTCGGATTTCGATTTCAGAACTCGTGGCTAGTAGGTCTCGTTTCACCTATTTAGCCACGAAATGTGGTTTCTTTACGTAAACGGTTTTATGAATATCCGTTGACTCCGAGTTCTGAATTCGGTGATTTTTAGCTTGATTACACACTACTTTTTGAGCTCTACCATCCTGGAGTTTCGGATTTCGATTTCAGAACTCGTGGCTAGTAGGTCTCGTTTCACCTATTTAGCCACGAAATGTGGTTTCTTTACGTAAACGGTTTTATGAATATACGTTGACTCCGAGTTCTGAATTCGGTGATTTTTAGCTTGATTTCACACTACTTTTCGAGCTCTACGATCCTGGCATTTCTGATTTCAATTTCAGAACTCGTGGCTAGTAGGTCTCGTTTCACCTAGTTAGCCGCGAAATGCGGTTTCTTTACGTAAACGGTTTTATGAATATCCGTTGACTCCGAGTTCTGAATTCGGTGATTTTTAGCTTGATTACACACTACTTTTCGAGCTCTACGATCGTGGCATTTCTGATTTTGATTTCAGAACTCGTGGCTAGTTGGTCTCGTTTCACCTATTTAGCCGCGAAATGTGGTTTCTTTACGTAAACGGTTTTATGAATATCCGTTGACTCCGAGTTCTGAATTCGGTGATTTTTAGCTTGATTTCACACTACTTTTCGAGCTCTACGATTATGGAGTTTCTGATTTTGATTTCAGAACTCGTGGCTAGTTGGTCTCGTTTCACCTAGTTAGCCGCGAAATGTGGTTTCTTTACGTAAACGGTTTTATGAATATCCGTTGACTCCGAGTTCTGAATTCGGTGATTTTTAGCTTGATTTCACACTAATTTTCAAGATCTACGATTATGGAGTTTCGGATTTTGATTTCAGAACTCGTGGCTAGTTGGTCTCGTTTCACCTAGTTAGCCGTAAAATGTGGTTTCTTTACGTAAACGGTTTTATGAATATCGGTTGACTCCGAGTTCTGAATTCGGTGATTTTTAGCTTGATTTCACACTACTTTTCGAGCTCTACAATCCTGGGTTTTCGGATTTCGATTTCAGAACTCGTGGCTAGTTGGTCTCGTTTCACCTAGTTAGCCGCGAAATGTGGTTTCTTTACGTAAACGGTTTTATGAATATCCGTTGACTCCGAGTTCTGAATTCAGTGATTTTTAGCTTGACTTCACACTACTTTTCGAGCTCTACAATCCTCGATTTTCGGATTTCGATTTCAGAACTCGTGGCTAGTAGGTCTCGTTTCACCTATTTAGCCGCGAAATGTGGTTTCTTTACGTAAACGGTTTTATGAATATCCGTTGACTCCGAGTTCTGAATTTGGTGATTTTTAGCTTGATTTCACACTACTTTTCGAGCTCTACAATCCTGGGTTTTCGGATTTCAATTTCAGAACTCGTGGCTAGTAGGTCTCGTTTCACCTATTTAGCCGCGAAATGTGGTTTCTTTACGTAAACGGTTTTATGAATATACGTTGACTCCGAGTTCTGAATTCGGTGATTTTTAGCTTGATTTCACACTACTTTTCGAGCTCTACGATCCTGGCATTTCTGATTTCAATTTCAGAACTCGTGGCTAGTAGGTCTCGTTTCACCTAGTTAGCCGCGAAATGCGGTTTCTTTACGTAAACGGTTTTATGAATATCCGTTGACTCCGAGTTCTGAATTCGGTGATTTTTAGCTTGATTACACACTACTTTTCGAGCTCTACGATCGTGGCATTTCTGATTTTGATTTCAGAACTCGTGGCTAGTTGGTCTCGTTTCACCTATTTAGCCGCGAAATGTGGTTTCTTTACGTAAACGGTTTTATGAATATCCGTTGACTCCGAGTTCTGAATTCGGTGATTTTTAGCTTGATTTCACACTACTTTTCGAGCTCTACGATTATGGAGTTTCTGATTTTGATTTCAGAACTCGTGGCTAGTTGGTCTCGTTTCACCTAGTTAGCCGCGAAATGTGGTTTCTTTACGTAAACGGTTTTATGAATATCCGTTGACTCCGAGTTCTGAATTCGGTGATTTTTAGCTTGATTTCACACTACTTTTCAAGATCTACGATTATGGAGTTTCGGATTTTGATTTCAGAACTCGTGGCTAGTTGGTCTCGTTTCACCTAGTTAGCCGTGAAATGTGGTTTCTTTACGTAAACGGTTTTATGAATATCGGTTGACTCCGAGTTCTGAATTCGGTGATTTTTAGCTTGATTTCACACTACTTTTCGAGCTCTACAATCCTGGGTTTTCGGATTTCGATTTCAGAACTCGTGGCTAGTTGGTCTCGTTTCACCTAGTTAGCCGCGAAATGTGGTTTCTTTACGTAAACGGTTTTATGAATATCCGTTGACTCCGAGTTCTGAATTCAGTGATTTTTAGCTTGACTTCACACTACTTTTCGAGCTCTACAATCCTCGATTTTCGGATTTCGATTTCAGAACTCGTGGCTAGTAGGTCTCGTTTCACCTATTTAGCCGCGAAATGTGGTTTCTTTACGTAAACGGTTTTATGAATATCCGTTGACTCCGAGTTCTGAATTTGGTGATTTTTAGCTTGATTTCACACTACTTTTCGAGCTCTACAATCCTGGGTTTTCGGATTTCAATTTCAGAACTCGTGGCTAGTAGGTCTCGTTTCACCTATTTAGCCGCGAAATGTGGTTTATTTACGTAAACGGTTTTATGAATATCCGTTGACTCCGAGTTCTGAATTCGGTGATTTTTAGCTTGATTTCACACTACTTTTCGAGCTCTACGATCGTGGCATTTCTGATTTTGATTTCAGAACTCGTGGCTAGTTGGTCTCGTTTCACCTAGTTAGCCGCGAAATGTGGTTTCTTTACGTAAACGGTTTTATGAATATCCGTTGACTCCGAGTTCTGAATTCGGTGATTTTTAGCTTGATTTCACACTACTTTTCAAGATCTACGATTATGGAGTTTTGGATTTTGATTTCAGAACTCGTGGCTAGTTGGTCTCGTTTCACCTAGTTAGCCGTGAAATGTGGTTTCTTTACGTAAACGGTTTTATGAATATCGGTTGACTCCGAGTTCTGAATTCGGTGATTTTTAGCTTGATTTTACACTACTTTTTGAGCTCTACAATCCTGGGTTTTCGGATTTCGATTTCAGAACTCGTGGCTAGTAGGTCTCGTTTCACCTATTTAGCCGCGAAATGTGGTTTCTTTACGTAAACGGTTTTATGAATATCCGTTGACTCCGAGTTCTGAATTCGATGATTTTTAGCTTGATTTCACACTACTTTTTGAGCTCTACGATCCTGGCGTTTCTGATTTTGATTTCAGAACTCGTGGCTAGTTGGTCTCGTTTCACCTAGTTAGCCGCGAAATGTGGTTTCTTTACGTAAACGGTTTTATGAATATCCGTTGACTCCGAGTTCTGAATTCGGTGATTTTTAGCTTGATTTCACACTACTTTTCGAGCTCTACAATCTTAGGTTTTCGGATTTCGATTTCAGAACTCGTGGCTAGTAGGTCTCGTTTCACCTAGTTAGCCGCGAAATGTGGATTCTTTACGTAAACGGTTTTATGAATATCCGTTGACTCCGAGTTCTGAATTCGGTGATTTTTAGCTTGATTTCACACTACTTTTCGAGCTCTACAATCTTGGCGTTTCGGATTTTGATTTCAGAACTCGTGGCTAGTAGGTCTCGTTTCACCTAGTTAGCCGCGAAATGTGGTTTCTTTACGTAAACGGTTTTATGAATATCCGTTGACTCCGAGTTCTGAATTCGGTGATTTTTAGCTTGATTTCACACTACTTTTCAAGATCTACGATTATGGATTTTCGGATTTTGATTTCAGAACTCGTGGCTAGTTGGTCTCGTTTCACCTAGTTAGCCGTGAAATGTGGTTTCTTTACGTAAACGGTTTTATGAATATCGGTTGACTCCGAGTTCTGAATTCGGTGATTTTTAGCTTGATTTCACACTACTTTTCGAGCTCTACAATCCTGGGTTTTCGGATTTCGATTTCAGAACTCGTGGCTAGTTGGTCTCGTTTCACCTAGTTAGCCGCGAAATGTGGTTTCTTTACGTAAACGGTTTTATGAATATCCGTTGACTCCGAGTTCTGAATTCGGTGATTTTTAGCTTGATTTCACACTGCTTTTCGAGCTCTACAATCCTGGGTTTTCGGATTTCGATTTCAGAACTCGTGGCTAGTAGGTCTCGTTTCACCTATTTAGCCGCGAAATGTGGTTTCTTTACGTAAACGGTTTTATGAATATCTATTGACTCCGAGTTCTGAATTCGGTGATTTTTAGCTTGATTTCACACTGCTTTTCGAGCTCTACAATCCTGGGTTTTCGGATTTCAATTTCAGAACTCGTGGCTAGTAGGTCTCGTTTCACCTATTTAGCCGCGAAATGTGGTTTATTTACGTAAACGGTTTTATGAATATCCGTTGACTCCGAGTTCTGAATTCGGTGATTTTTAGCTTGATTTCACACTACTTCTCGAGCTCTACGATCGTGGTATTTCTGATTTTGATTTCAGAACTCGTGGCTAGTTGGTCTCGTTTCACCTAGTTAGCCGCGAAATGTGGTTTCTTTACGTAAACGGTTTTATGAATATCCGTTGACTCCGAGTTCTGAATTCGGTGATTTTTAGCTTGATTTCACACTACTTTTCAAGATCTACGATTATGGAGTTTTGGATTTTGATTTCAGAACTCGTGGCTAGTTGGTCTCGTTTCACCTAGTTAGCCGTGAAATGTGGTTTCTTTACGTAAACGGTTTTATGAATATCGGTTGACTCCGAGTTCTGAATTCGGTGATTTTTAGCTTGATTTCACACTACTTTTTGAGCTCTACAATCCTGGGTTTTCGGATTTCGATTTCAGAACTCGTGGCTAGTAGGTCTCGTTTCACCTATTTAGCCGCGAAATGTGGTTTCTTTACGTAAACGGTTTTATGAATATCCGTTGACTCCGAGTTCTGAATTCGATGATTTTTAGCTTGATTTCACACTACTTTTTGAGCTCTACGATCCTGGCGTTTCTGATTTTAATTTCAGAACTCGTGGCTAGTTGGTCTCGTTTCACCTAGTTAGCCGCGAAATGTGGTTTCTTTACGTAAACGGTTTTATGAATATCCGTTGACTCCGAGTTCTGAATTCGGTGATTTTTAGCTTGATTTCACACTACTTTTCGAGCTCTACAATCTTAGGTTTTCGGATTTCGATTTCAGAACTCGTGGCTAGTAGGTCTCGTTTCACCTAGTTAGCCGCGAAATGTGGATTCTTTACGTAAACGGTTTTATGCATATCCGTTGACTCCGAGTTCTGAATTCGGTGATTTTTAGCTTGATTTCACACTACTTTTCGAGCTCTACAATCTTGGCGTTTCGGATTTTGATATCAGAACTCGTGGCTAGTAGGTCTCGTTTCACCTAGTTAGCCGCGAAATGTGGTTTCTTTACGTAAACGGTTTTATGAATATCCGTTGACTCCGAGTTCTGAATTCGGTGATTTTTAGCTTGATTTCACACTACTTTTCGAGCTCTACAATCCTGGGTTTTCGGATTTCGATTTCAGAACTCGTGGCTAGTAGGTCTCGTTTCACATATTTAGCCACGAAATGTGGTTTCTTTACGTAAACGGTTTTATGAATATCCGTTGACTCCGAGTTCTGAATTCGGTGATTTTTAGCTTGATTACACACTACTTTTCGAGCTCTACGATCGTGGCATTTCTGATTTTGATTTCAGAACTCGTGGCTAGTTGGTCTCGTTTCACCTAGTTAGCCGCGAAATGTGGTTTCTTTACGTAAACGGTTTTATGAATATCCATTGACTCCGAGTTCTGAATTCGGTGATTTTTAGCTTGATTTCACACTACTTTTCAAGATCTACGATTATGTAGTTTCGGATTTTGATTTCAGAACTCGTGGCTAGTTGGTCTCGTTTCACCTAGTTAGCCGTGAAATGTGGTTTCTTTACGGAAACGGTTTTATGAATATCGGTTGACTCCGAGTTCTGAATTCGGTGATTTTTAGCTTGATTTCACACTACTTTTCGAGCTCTACAATCCTGGGTTTTCGGATTTTGATTTCAGAACTCGTGGCTAGTTGGTCTCGTTTCACCTAGTTAGCCGCGAAATGTGGTTTCTTTACGTAAACGGTTTTATGAATATCCGTTGACTCCGAGTTCTGAATTCGGTGATTTTTAGCTTGATTTCACACTACTTTTCGAGCTCTACAATCCTCGATTTTCGGATTTCGATTTCAGAACTCGTGGCTAGTAGGTCTCGTTTCACCTATTTAGCCGCGAAATGTGGTTTCTTTACGTAAACGGTTTTATGAATATCCGTTGACTCCGAGTTCTGAATTTGGTGATTTTTAGCTTGATTTCACACTACTTTTCGAGCTCTACAATCCTGGGTTTTCGGATTTCAATTTCAGAACTCGTGGCTAGTAGGTCTCGTTTCACCTATTTAGCCGCGAAATGTGGATTCTTTACGTAAACGGTTTTATGAATATCCGTTGACTCCGAGTTCTGAATTCGGTGATTTTTAGCTTGATTTCACACTACTTTTCGAGCTCTACAATCGTGGCATTTCTGATTTTGATTTCAGAACTCGTGGCTAGTAGGTCTCGTTTCACCTAGTTAGCCGCGAAATGTGGTTTCTTTACGTAAACGGTTTTATGAATATCCGTTGACTCCGAGTTCTGAATTCGGTGATTTTTAGCTTGATTTCACACTACTTTTCGAGCTCTACAATCTTAGGTTTTCGGATTTCAATTTCAGAACTCGTGGCTAGTAAGTCTCGTTTCACCTAGTTAGCCGCGAAATGTGGTTTCTTTACGTAAACGGTTTTATGAATATCCGTTGACTCCGAGTTCTGAATTCGGTGATTTTTAGCTTGATTTCACACTACTTTTCGAGCTCTACAATCCTGGATTTTCGGATTTTGATTTCAGAACTCGTGGCTAGTAGGTCTCGTTTCACCTAGTTAGCCGCGAAATGTGGTTTCTTTACGTAAACGGTTTTATGAATATCCGTTGACTCCGAGTTCTAATTCGGTGATATTTAGCTTGATTTCACACTACTTTTCGAGCTCTACAATCCTGGGCTTTCGGATTTCGATTTCAGAACTCGTGGCTAGTAGGTCTCGTTTCACCTAGTTAGCCGCGAAATGTGGTTTCTTTACGTAAACGGTTTTACGAATATCCGTTGACTCCGAGTTCTGAATTCGGTGATTTTTAGCTTGATTACACACTACCTTTCGAGCTCTACAATCCTGAGTTTTCGGATTTCGATTTCAGAACTCGTGGCTAGTAGGTCTCGTTTCACCTAGTTAGCCGCGAAATGTGGTTTCTTTACGTAAACGGTTTTATGAATATCTATTGACTCCGAGTTCTGAATTCGGTGATTTTTAGCTTGATTTCACACTGCTTTTCGAGCTCTACAATCCTGGGTTTTCGGATTTCGATTTCAGAACTCGTGGCTAGTAGGTCTCGTTTCACCTATTTAGCCGCGAAATGTGGTTTCTTTACGTAAAC
Organism: Euonymus europaeus; assembly: GCA_963580455.1. Lineage (NCBI taxonomy): Eukaryota > Viridiplantae > Streptophyta > Magnoliopsida > Celastrales > Celastraceae > Euonymus > Euonymus europaeus. The sequence continues at coordinate 1,985,472 of OY756972.1, forward strand.
GGTTTTATGAATATCCGTTGACTCCGAGTTCTGAATTCGGTGATTTTTAGCTTGATTTCACACTACTTTTCGAGCTCTACGATCCTGGCATTTCTGATTTTGATTTCAGAACTCGTGGCTAGTAGGTCTCGTTTCACCTAGTTAGCCGCGAAATGTGGTTTCTTTACGTAAACGGTTTTACGAATATCCGTTGACTCCGAGTTCTGAATTCGGTGATTTTTAGCTTGATTACACACTACCTTTCAAGCTCTACAATCCTGAGTTTTCGGATTTCGATTTCAGAACTCGTGGCTAGTAGGTCTCGTTTCACCTAGTTAGCCGCGAAATGTGGTTTCTTTACGTAAACGGTTTTATGAATATCTATTGACTCCGAGTTCTGAATTCGGTGATTTTTAGCTTGATTTCACACTGCTTTTCGAGCTCTACAATCCTGGGTTTTCGGATTTCGATTTCAGAACTCGTGGCTAGTAGGTCTCGTTTCACCTATTTAGCCGCGAAATGTGGTTTCTTTACGTAAACGGTTTTATGAATATCCGTTGACTCCGAGTTCTGAATTCGGTGATTTTTAGCTTGATTTCACACTACTTTTCGAGCTCTACGATCCTGGCGTTTCTGATTTTGATTTCAGAACTCGTGGCTAGTAGGTCTCGTTTCACCTAGTTAGCCGCGAAATGTGGTTTCTTTACGTAAACGGTTTTACGAATATCCGTTGACTCCGAGTTCTGAATTCGGTGATTTTTAGCTTGATTACACACTACCTTTCGAGCTCTACAATCCTGAGTTTTCGGATTTCGATTTCAGAACTCGTGGCTAGTAGGTCTCGTTTCACCTAGTTAGCCGCGAAATGTGGTTTCTTTACGTAAACGGTTTTATGAATATCTATTGACTCCGAGTTCTGAATTCGGTGATTTTTTGCTTGATTTCACACTGCTTTTTGAGCTCTACGATCCTGGAGTTTCTGATTTTGATTTCAGAACTCGTGGCTAGTTGGTCTCGTTTCACCTAGTTAGCCGCGAAATGTGGTTTCTTTACGTAAACGGTTTTATGAATATCCGTTGACTCCGAGTTCTGAATTCGGTGATTTTTAGCTTGATTTCACACTGCTTTTCGAGCTCTACGATCCTGGCGTTTCTGATTTTGATTTCAGAACTCGTGGCTAGTTGGTCTCGTTTCACCTAGTTAGCCGCGAAATGTGGTTTCTTTACGTAAACGGTTTTATGAATATCCGTTGACTCCGAGTTCTGAATTCGGTGATTTTTAGCTTGATTTCACACTACTTTTCGAGCTCTACAATATTAGGTTTTCGGATTTCGATTTCAGAACTCGTGGCTAGTAGGTCTTGTTTCACCTAGTTAGCCGCGAAATGTGGTTTCTTTACGTAAACGGTTTTAGGAATATCCGTTGACTCCGAGTTCTGAATTCGGTGATTTTTAGCTTGATTTCACACTACTTTTCGAGCTCTACGATCCTGGCGTTTCGGATTTTGATTTCAGAACTCGTGGCTAGTTGGTCTCGTTTCACCTAGTTAGCCGCGAAATGTGGTTTCTTTACGTAAACGGTTTTATGAATATCCGTTGACTCTGAGTTCTGAATTCAGTGATTTTTAGCTTGATTTCACACTACTTTTCGAGCTCTACGATCCTGGCATTTCGGATTTTGATTTCAGAACTCGTGGCTAGTTGGTCTCGTTTCACCTAGTTAGCCGCGAAATGTGGTTTCTTTACGTAAACGGTTTTATGAATATCCGTTGACTCCGAGTTTTGAATTCGGTGATTTTTAGCTTGATTTCACTCTACTTTTCGAGCTCTACGATCCTGGCATTTCGGATTTTGATTTCAGAACTCGTGGCTAGTTGGTCTCGTTTCACCTAGTTAGCCGCGAAATGTGGTTTCTTTACGTAAACGGTTTTATGAATATCCGTTGACTCCGAGTTCTGAATTCGATGATTTTTGGCTTGATTTCACACTAATTTTCGAGCTCTACGATCCTGGCATTTCGGATTTTGATTTCAGAACTCGTGGCTAGTTGTTGTCGTTTCACCTAGTTAGCCGCGAAATGTGGTTTCTTTACGTAAACGGTTTTATGAATATCCGTTGACTCCGAGTTTTGAATTCGGTGATTTTTAGCTTGATTTCACACTGCTTTTCGAGCTCTACAATCCTGGATTTTCGGATTTCGATTTCAGAACTCGAGGCTAGTAGGTCTCGTTTCACCTATTTAGCCGCGAAATGTGGTTTCTTTACGTAAACGGTTTTATGAATATCCGTTGACTCCGAGTTCTGAATTCGGTGATTTTTAGCTTGATTTCACACTACTTTTCGAGCTCTACGATCCTGGCGTTTCTGATTTTGATTTCAGAACTCGTGGCTAGTTGGTCTCGTTTCACCTAGTTAGCCGCGAAATGTGGTTTCTTTACGTAAACGGTTTTATGAATATCCATTGACTCCAAGTTCTGAATTCGGTGATTTTTAGCTTGATTTCACACTACTTTTCGAGCTCTACGATCCTGGTATTTCTGATTTTGATTTCAGAACTCGTGACTAGTTGGTCTCGTTTCACCTAGTTAGCCGCGAAATGTGGTTTCTTTACGTAAACGGTTTTATGAATATCCATTGACTCCGAGTTCTGAATTCGGTGATTTTTAGCTTGATTTCACACTACTTTTCGAGCTCTACGATCCTGGCATTTCTGATTTTGATTTCAGAACTCGTGGCTAGTTGGTCTCGTTTCACCTAGTTAGCCGCGAAATGTGGTTTCTTTACGTAAACGGTTTTATGAATATCCGTTGACTCCGAGTTCTGAATTCGGTGATTTTTAGCTTGATTTCACACTACTTTTCGAGCTCTACAATATTAGGTTTTCGGATTTCGATTTCAGAACTCGTGGCTAGTAGATCTTGTTTCACCTAGTTAGCCGCGAAATGTGGTTTCTTTACGTAAACGGTTTTAGGAATATCCGTTGACTCCGAGTTCTGAATTCGGTGATTTTTAGCTTGATTTCACACTACTTTTCGAGCTCTACGATCCTGGCGTTTCTGATTTTGATTTCAGAACTCGTGGCTAGTAGGTCTCGTTTCACCTAGTTAGCCGCGAAATGTGGTTTCTTTACGTAAACGGTTTTACGAATATCCGTTGACTCCGAGTTCTGAATTCGGTGATTTTTAGCTTGATTACACACTACCTTTCGAGCTCTACAATCCTGAGTTTTCGGATTTCGATTTCAGAACTCGTGGCTAGTAGGTCTCGTTTCACCTAGTTAGCCGCGAAATGTGGTTTCTTTACGTAAACGGTTTTATGAATATCTATTGACTCCGAGTTCTGAATTCGGTGATTTTTTGCTTGATTTCACACTGCTTTTCGAGCTCTACGATCCTGGAGTTTCTGATTTTGATTTCAGAACTCGTGGCTAGTTGGTCTCGTTTCACCTAGTTAGCCGCGAAATGTGGTTTCTTTACGTAAACGGTTTTATGAATATCCGTTGACTCCGAGTTCTGAATTCGGTGATTTTTAGCTTGATTTCACACTGCTTTTCGAGCTCTACGATCCTGGCGTTTCTGATTTTGATTTCAGAACTCGTGGCTAGTTGGTCTCGTTTCACCTAGTTAGCCGCGAAATGTGGTTTCTTTACGTAAACGGTTTTATGAATATCCGTTGACTCCGAGTTCTGAATTCGGTGATTTTTAGCTTGATTTCACACTACTTTTCGAGCTCTACAATATTAGGTTTTCGGATTTCGATTTCAGAACTCGTGGCTAGTAGGTCTTGTTTCACCTAGTTAGCCGCGAAATGTGGTTTCTTTACGTAAACGGTTTTAGGAATATCCGTTGACTCCGAGTTCTGAATTCGGTGATTTTTAGCTTGATTTCACACTACTTTTCGAGCTCTACGATCCTGGCGTTTCGGATTTTGATTTCAGAACTCGTGGCTAGTTGGTCTCGTTTCACCTAGTTAGCCGCGAAATGTGGTTTCTTTACGTAAACGGTTTTATGAATATCCGTTGACTCTGAGTTCTGAATTCAGTGATTTTTAGCTTGATTTCACACTACTTTTCGAGCTCTACGATCCTGGCATTTCGGATTTTGATTTCAGAACTCGTGGCTAGTTGGTCTCGTTTCACCTAGTTAGCCGCGAAATGTGGTTTCTTTACGTAAACGGTTTTATGAATATCCGTTGACTCCGAGTTTTGAATTCGGTGATTTTTAGCTTGATTTCACTCTACTTTTCGAGCTCTACGATCCTGGCATTTCGGATTTTGATTTCAGAACTCGTGGCTAGTTGGTCTCGTTTCACCTAGTTAGCCGCGAAATGTGGTTTCTTTACGTAAACGGTTTTATGAATATCCGTTGACTCCGAGTTCTGAATTCGATGATTTTTGGCTTGATTTCACACTAATTTTCGAGCTCTACGATCCTGGCATTTCGGATTTTGATTTCAGAACTCGTGGCTAGTTGTTGTCGTTTCACCTAGTTAGCCGCGAAATGTGGTTTCTTTACGTAAACGGTTTTATGAATATCCGTTGACTCCGAGTTTTGAATTCGGTGATTTTTAGCTTGATTTCACACTGCTTTTCGAGCTCTACAATCCTGGATTTTCGGATTTCGATTTCAGAACTCGAGGCTAGTAGGTCTCGTTTCACCTATTTAGCCGCGAAATGTGGTTTCTTTACGTAAACGGTTTTATGAATATCCGTTGACTCCGAGTTCTGAATTCGGTGATTTTTAGCTTGATTTCACACTACTTTTCGAGCTCTACGATCCTGGCGTTTCTGATTTTGATTTCAGAACTCGTGGCTAGTTGGTCTCGTTTCACCTAGTTAGCCGCGAAATGTGGTTTCTTTACGTAAACGGTTTTATGAATATCCATTGACTCCAAGTTCTGAATTCGGTGATTTTTAGCTTGATTTCACACTACTTTTCGAGCTCTACGATCCTGGTATTTCTGATTTTGATTTCAGAACTCGTGACTAGTTGGTCTCGTTTCACCTAGTTAGCCGCGAAATGTGGTTTCTTTACGTAAACGGTTTTATGAATATCCATTGACTCCGAGTTCTGAATTCGGTGATTTTTAGCTTGATTTCACACTACTTTTCGAGCTCTACGATCCTGGCATTTCTGATTTTGATTTCAGAACTCGTGGCTAGTTGGTCTCGTTTCACCTAGTTAGCCGCGAAATGTGGTTTCTTTACGTAAACGGTTTTATGAATATCCGTTGACTCCGAGTTCTGAATTCGGTGATTTTTAGCTTGATTTCACACTACTTTTCGAGCTCTACAATATTAGGTTTTCGGATTTCGATTTCAGAACTCGTGGCTAGTAGATCTTGTTTCACCTAGTTAGCCGCGAAATGTGGTTTCTTTACGTAAACGGTTTTAGGAATATCCGTTGACTCCGAGTTCTGAATTCGGTGATTTTTAGCTTGATTTCACACTACTTTTCGAGCTCTACGATCCTGGCGTTTCGGATTTTGATTTCAGAACTCGTGGCTAGTTGGTCTCGTTTCACCTAGTTAGCCGCGAAATGTGGTTTCTTTACGTAAACGGTTTTATGAATATCCGTTGACTCTGAGTTCTGAATTCAGTGATTTTTAGCTTGATTTCACACTACTTTTCGAGCTCTACGATCCTGGCATTTCGGATTTTGATTTCAGAACTCGTGGCTAGTTGGTCTCGTTTCACCTAGTTAGCCGCGAAATGTGGTTTCTTTACGTAAACGGTTTTATGAATATCCGTTGACTCCGAGTTCTGAATTCGGTGATTTTTAGCTTGATTTCACACTACTTTTCGAGCTCTACAATCTTAGGTTTTCGGATTTCGATTTCAGAACTCGTGGCTAGTAGGTCTCGTTTCACCTAGTTAGCCGCGAAATGTGGTTTCTTTACGTAAACGGTTTTATGAATATCCATTGACTCCAAGTTCTGAATTCGGTGATTTTTAGCTTGATTTCACACTACTTTTCGAGCTCTACGATCCTGGTATTTCTGATTTTGATTTCAGAACTCGTGGCTAGTTGGTCTCGTTTCACCTAGTTAGCCGCGAAATGTGGTTTCTTTACGTAAACGGTTTTATGAATATCCGTTGACTCCGAGTTCTGAATTCGGTGATTTTTAGCTTGATTTCAAACTACTTTTCGAGCTCTACAATCTTAGGTTTTCGGATTTCGATTTCAGAACTCGTGGCTAGTAGGTCTCGTTTCACCTAGTTAGCCGCGAAATGTGGTTTCTTTACGTAAACGGTTTTATGAATATCCATTGACTCCAAGTTCTGAATTCGGTGATTTTTAGCTTGATTTCACACTACTTTTCGAGCTCTACGATCCTGGTGTTTCGGATTTTGATTTCAGAACTCGTGGCTTGTAGGTCTCGTTTCACCTATTTAGCCGCGAAATGTGGTTTCTTTACGTAAACGGTTTTATGAATATCCGTTGACTCCGAGTTCTGAATTCGGTGATTTTTAGCTTGATTTCACACTACTTTTCGAGCTCTACAATCCTGGGCTTTCGGATTTCAATTTCAGAACTCGTGGCTAGTAGGTCTCGTTTCACCTAGTTATCCACGAAATGTGGTTTCTTTACGTAAACGGTTTTATGAATATCCGTTGACTCCGAGTTCTGAATTCGGTGATTTTTAGCTTGATTTCACACTACTTTTCGAGCTCTACAATCCTGGGCTTTCGGATTTCTATTTCAGAACCCGTGGCTAGTAGGTCTCGTTTCACCTAGTTAGCCGCGAAATGTGGTTTCTTTACGTAAACGGTTTTATGAATATCCGTTGACTCCGAGTTCTGAATTCGGTGATTTTTAGCTTGATTTCACACTACTTTTCGAGCTCTACGATCCTGGTATTTCTGATTTTGATTTCAGAACTTGTGGCTAGTAGGTCTCGTTTCACCTAGTTAGCCGCGAAATGTGGTTTCTTTACGTAAACGGTTTTATGAATATCCGTTGACTCCGAGTTCTGAATTTGGTGATTTTTAGCTTGATTTCACACTACTTTTCGAGCTCTACAATCCTGGGCTTTCGGATTTCAATTTCAGAACTCGTGGCTAGTAGGTCTCGTTTCACCTAGTTAGCCACGAAATGTGGTTTCTTTACGTAAACGGTTTTATGAATATCCGTTGACTCCGAGTTCTAATTCGGTGATATTTAGCTTGATTTCACACTACTTTTCGAGCTCTACAATCCTGGGCTTTCGGATTTCGATTTCAGAACTCGTGGCTAGTAGGTCTCGTTTCACCTAGTTAGCCGCGAAATGTGGTTTCTTTACGTAAACGGTTTTATGAATATCCGTTGACTCCGAGTTCTGAATTCGGTGATTTTTAGCTTGATTTCACACTACTTTTCGAGCTCTACGATCCTGGTATTTCTGATTTTGATTTCAGAACTCGTGACTAGTTGGTCTCGTTTCACCTAGTTAGCCGCGAAATGTGGTTTCTTTACGTAAACGGTTTTAGGAATATCCGTTGACTCCGAGTTCTGAATTCGGTGATTTTTAGCTTGATTTCACACTACTTTTCGAGCTCTACAATCTTGGCGTTTCGGATTTTGATTTCAGAACTCGTGGCTAGTAGGTCTCGTTTCACCTAGTTAGCCGCGAAATGTGGTTTCTTTACGTAAACGGTTTTACGAATATCCGTTGACTCCGAGTTCTGAATTCGGTGATTTTTAGCTTGATTACACACTACCTTTCGAGCTCTACAATCCTGGGTTTTCGGATTTCGATTTCAGAACTCGTGGCTAGTAGGTCTCGTTTCACCTAGTTAGCCGCGAAATGTGGTTTCTTTACGAAAACGGTTTTATGAATATCTATTGACTCCGAGTTCTGAATTCGGTGATTTTTAGCTTGATTTCACACTAATTTTCGAGCTCTACAATCCTGGGTTTTCGGATTTCGATTTCAGAACTCGTGGCTAGTAGGTCTCGTTTCACCTATTTAGCCGCGAAATGTGGTTTCTTTACGTAAACGGTTTTATGAATATCCGTTGACTCCGAGTTCTGAATTCGGTGATTTTTAGCTTGATTTCACACTACTTTTCGAGCTCTACAATCCTGGGCTTTCGGATTTCGATTTCAGAACTCGTGGCTAGTAGGTCTCGTTTCACCTAGTTAGCCGCGAAATGTGGTTTCTTGACGTAAACGGTTTTATGAATATCCGTTGACTCCGAGTTCTGAATTCGGTGATTTTTAGCTTGATTTCACACTACTTTTCGAGCTCTACGATCCTGGTATTTCTGATTTTGATTTCAGAACTTGTGGCTAGTAGGTCTCGTTTCACCTAGTTAGCCGCGAAATGTGGTTTCTTTACGTAAACGGTTTTATGAATATCCGTTGACTCCGAGTTCTGAATTCGGTGATTTTTAGCTTGATTTCACACTAATTTTCGAGCTCTACAATCCTGTGCTTTCGGATTTCAATTTCAGAACTCGTGGCTAGTAGGTCTCGTTTTACCTAGTTAGCCACGAAATGTGGTTTCTTTACGTAAACGGTTTTATGAATATCCGTTGACTCCGAGTTCTAATTCGGTGATATTTAGCTTGATTTCACACTACTTTTCGAGCTCTACAATCCTGGGCTTTCGGATTTCGATTTCAGAACTCGTGGCTAGTAGGTCTCGCTTCACCTAGTTAGCCGCGAAATCTGGTTTCTTTACGTAAACGGTTTTATGAATATCCGTTGACTCCGAGTTCTGAATTCGGTGATTTTTAGCTTGATTTCACACTAATTTTCGAGCTCTACGATCCTGGTGTTTCGGATTTTGATTTCAGAACTCGTGGCTAGTTGGTCTCGTTTCACCTAGTTAGCCGCGAAATGTGGTTTCTTTACGTAAACGGTTTTATGAATATCCATTGACTCCGAGTTCTGAATTCGGTGATTTTTCGCTTGATTTCACACTACATTTCGAGCTCTACGATCCTGGCATTTCTGATTTTGATTTCAGAACTCGTGGCTAGTTGGTCTCGTTTCACCTAGTTAGCCGCGAAATGTGGTTTCTTTACGTAAACGGTTTTATGAATATCCGTTGACTCCGAGTTCTGAATTCGGTGATTTTTAGCTTGATTTCACACTACTTTTCGAGCTCTACAATCCTGGGTTTTCGGATTTTGATTTCAGAACTCGTGGCTAGTAGGTCTCGTTTCACCTATTTAGCCGCGAAATGTGGTTTCTTTACGTAAACGGTTTTATGAATATCCGTTGACTCCGAGTTCTGAATTCGGTGATTTTTAGCTTGATTTCACACTACTTTTCGAGCTCTACAATCCTGGGCTTTCGGATTTCGATTTCAGAACTCGTGGCTAGTAGGTCTCGTTTCACCTAGTTAGCCGCGAAATGTGGTTTCTTTACGTAAACGGTTTTATGAATATCCGTTGACTCCGAGTTCTGAATTCGGTGATTTCTAGCTTGATTTCACACTACTTTTCGAGCTCTACGATCCTGGTATTTCTGATTTTGATTTCAGAACTTGTGGCTAGTAGGTCTCGTTTCACCTAGTTAGCCGCAAAATGTGGTTTCTTTACGTAAACGGTTTTATGAATATCCGTTGACTCCGAGTTCCGAATTCGGTGATTTTTAGCTTGATTTCACACTAATTTTCGAGCTCTACGATCCTGGTGTTTCGGATTTTGATTTCAGAACTCGTGGCTAGTTGGTCTCGTTTCACCTAGTTAGCCGCGAAATGCGGTTTCTTTACGTAAACGGTTTTATGAATATCCGTTGACTCCGAGTTCTGAATTCGGTGATTTTTAGCTTGATTACACACTACTTTTCGAGCTCTACAATCCTGGGTTTTCGGATTTTGATTTCAGAACTCGTGGCTAGTAGGTCTCGTTTCACCTTTTTAGCCGCGAAATGTGGTTTCTTTACGTAAACGGTTTTATGAATATCCGTTGACTCCGAGTTCTGAATTCGGTGATTTTTAGCTTGATTTCACACTACTTTTCGAGCTCTACGATCCTGGCATTTTTTATTTTGATTTCAGAACTCGTGGCAAGTTGGTGTCGTTTCATCTAGTTAGCCGCGAAATGTGGTTTCTTTACGTAAACGGTTTTATGAATATCCATTGACTCCGAGTTCTGAATTCGGTGATTTTTAGCTTGATTTCACACTACTTTTCGAGCTCTACAATCTTGGCGTTTCGGATTTTGATTTCAGAACTCGTGGCTAGTAGGTCTCGTTTCACCTAGTTAGCCGCGAAATGTGGTTTCTTTACGTAAACGATTTTATGAATATCCGTTGACTCCGAGTTCTGAATTCGGTGATTTTTAGCTTGATTTCACACTACTTTTCGAGCTCTACAATCCTGGGTTTTCGGATTTTGATTTCAGAACTCGTGGCTAGTAGGTCTCGTTTCACCTATTTAGCCGCGAAATGTGGTTTCTTTACGTAAACGGTTTTATGAATATCCGTTGACTCCGAGTTCTGAATTCGGTGATTTTTAGCTTGATTTCACACTACTTTTCGAGCTCTACGATCCTGGTATTTCTGATTTTGATTTCAGAACTTGTGGCTAGTAGGTCTCGTTTCACCTAGTTAGCCGCAAAATGTGGTTTCTTTACGTAAACGGTTTGATGAATATCCGTTGACTCCGAGTTCTGAATTCGGTGATTTTTAGCTTGATTTCACACTACTTTTCGAGCTCTACAATCCTGGGCTTTCGGATTTCAATTTCAGAACTCGTGGCTAGTATGTCTCGTTTCACCTAGTTAGCCACGAAATCTGGTTTCTTTACGTAAACGGTTTTATGAATATCCGTTGACTCCGAGTTCTAATTCGGTGATATTTAGCTTGATTTCACACTACTTTTCGAGCTCTACAATCCTGGGCTTTCGGATTTCGATTTCAGAACTCGTGGCTAGAAGGTCTCGTTTCACCTAGTTAGCCACGAAACGTGGTTTCTTTACGTAAACGGTTTTATGAATATCCGTTGACTCCGAGTTCTAATTCGGTGATATTTAGCTTGATTTCACACTACTTTTCGAGCTCTACAATCCTGGGCTTTCGGATTTCGATTTCAGAACTCGTGGCTAGTAGGTCTCGTTTCACCTAGTTAGCCGCGAAATGTGGTTTCTTTACGTAAACGGTTTTATGAATATCCGTTGACTCCGAGTTCTGAATTCGGTGATTTTTAGCTTGATTTCACACTACATTTCGAGCTCTACGATCCTGGCATTTCTGATTTTGATTTCAGAACTCGTGGCTAGTTGGTCTCGTTTCACCTAGTTAGCCGCGAAATGTGGTTTCTTTACGTAAACGGTTTTATGAATATCCGTTGACTCCGAGTTCTGAATTCGGTGATTTTTAGCTTGATTTCACACTACTTTTCGAGCTCTACGATCCTGGTATTTCTGATTTTGATTTCAGAACTTGTGGCTAGTAGGTCTCGTTTCACCTAGTTAGCCGCGAAATGTGGTTTCTTTACGTAAACGGTTTGATGAATATCCGTTGACTCCGAGTTCTGAATTCGGTGATTTTTAGCTTGATTTCACACTACTTTTCGAGCTCTACAATCCTGGGCTTTCGGATTTCGATTTCAGAACTCGTGGCTAGTAGGTCTCGTTTCACCTAGTTAGCCGCGAAATGTGGTTTCTTTACGTAAACGGTTTTATGAATATCCGTTGACTCCGAGTTCTGAATTCGGTGATTTCTAGCTTGATTTCACACTACTTTTCGAGCTCTACGATCCTGGTATTTCTGATTTTGATTTCAGAACTTGTGGCTAGTAGGTCTCGTTTCACCTAGTTAGCCGCAAAATGTGGTTTCTTTACGTAAACGGTTTTATGAATATCCGTTGACTCCGAGTTCTGAATTCGGTGATTTTTAGCTTGATTTCACACTAATTTTCGAGCTCTACGATCCTGGTGTTTCGGATTTTGATTTCAGAACTCGTGGCTAGTTGGTCTCGTTTCACCTAGTTAGCCGCGAAATGCGGTTTCTTTACGTAAACGGTTTTATGAATATCCGTTGACTCCGAGTTCTGAATTCGGTGATTTTTAGCTTGATTACACACTACTTTTCGAGCTCTACAATCCTGGGTTTTCGGATTTTGATTTCAGAACTCGTGGCTAGTAGGTCTCGTTTCACCTTTTTAGCCGCGAAATGTGGTTTCTTTACGTAAACGGTTTTATGAATATCCGTTGACTCCGAGTTCTGAATTCGGTGATTTTTAGCTTGATTTCACACTACTTTTCGAGCTCTACGATCCTGGCATTTTTTATTTTGATTTCAGAACTCGTGGCAAGTTGGTGTCGTTTCATCTAGTTAGCCGCGAAATGTGGTTTCTTTACGTAAACGGTTTTATGAATATCCATTGACTCCGAGTTCTGAATTCGGTGATTTTTAGCTTGATTTCACACTACTTTTCGAGCTCTACAATCTTGGCGTTTCGGATTTTGATTTCAGAACTCGTGGCTAGTAGGTCTCGTTTCACCTAGTTAGCCGCGAAATGTGGTTTCTTTACGTAAACGATTTTATGAATATCCGTTGACTCCGAGTTCTGAATTCGGTGATTTTTAGCTTGATTTCACACTACTTTTCGAGCTCTACAATCCTGGGTTTTCGGATTTTGATTTCAGAACTCGTGGCTAGTAGGTCTCGTTTCACCTATTTAGCCGCGAAATGTGGTTTCTTTACGTAAACGGTTTTATGAATATCCGTTGACTCCGAGTTCTGAATTCGGTGATTTTTAGCTTGATTTCACACTACTTTTCGAGCTCTACGATCCTGGTATTTCTGATTTTGATTTCAGAACTTGTGGCTAGTAGGTCTCGTTTCACCTAGTTAGCCGCGAAATGTGGTTTCTTTACGTAAACGGTTTGATGAATATCCGTTGACTCCGAGTTCTGAATTCGGTGATTTTTAGCTTGATTTCACACTACTTTTCGAGCTCTACAATCCTGGGCTTTCGGATTTCAATTTCAGAACTCGTGGCTAGTATGTCTCGTTTCACCTAGTTAGCCACGAAATCTGGTTTCTTTACGTAAACGTTTTTATGAATATCCGTTGACTCCGAGTTCTAATTCGGTGATATTTAGCTTGATTTCACACTACTTTTCGAGCTCTACAATCCTGGGCTTTCGGATTTCGATTTCAGAACTCGTGGCTAGAAGGTCTCGTTTCACCTAGTTAGCCACGAAACGTGGTTTCTTTACGTAAACGGTTTTATGAATATCCGTTGACTCCGAGTTCTAATTCGGTGATATTTAGCTTGATTTCACACTACTTTTCGAGCTCTACAATCCTGGGCTTTCGGATTTCGATTTCAGAACTCGTGGCTAGTAGGTCTCGTTTCACCTAGTTAGCCGCGAAATGTGGTTTCTTTACGTAAACGGTTTTATGAATATCCGTTGACTCCGAGTTCTGAATTCGGTGATTTTTAGCTTGATTTCACACTACTTTTCGAGCTCTACGATTCTGGTATTTCTGATTTTGATTTCAGAACTTGTGGCTAGTAGGTCTCGTTTCACCTAGTTAGCCGCGAAATGTGGTTTCTTTACGTAAACGGTTTTATGAATATCCGTTGACTCCGAGTTCTGAATTCGGTGATTTTTAGCTTGATTTCACACTACTTTTCGAGCTCTACAATCCTGGGCTTTCGGATTTCAATTTCAGAACTCGTGGCTAGTAGGTCTCGTTTCACCTAGTTAGCCACGAAATGTGGTTTCTTTACGTAAACGGTTTTATGAATATCCGTTGACTCCGAGTTCTAATTCGGTGATATTTAGCTTGATTTCACACTACTTTTCGAGCTCTACAATCCTGGGCTTTCGGATTTTGATTTCAGAACTCGTGGCTAGTAGGTCTCGTTTCACCTAGTTAGCCACGAAACGTGGTTTCTTTACGTAAACGGTTTTATGAATATCCGTTGACTCCGAGTTCTAATTCGGTGATATTTAGCTTGATTTCACACTACTTTTCGAGCTCTACAATCCTGGGCTTTCGGATTTCGGTTTCAGAACTCGTGGCTAGTAGGTCTCGTTTCACCTAGTTAGCCGCGAAATGTGGTTTCTTTACGTAAACGGTTTTATGAATATCCGTTGACTCCGAGTTCTGAATTCGGTGATTTTTAGCTTGATTTCACACTACTTTTCGAGCTCTACGATCCTGGTATTTCTGATTTTGATTTCAGAACTCGTGACTAGTTGGTCTCGTTTCACCTAGTTAGCCGCGAAATGTGGTTTCTTTACGTAAACGGTTTTATGAATATCCATTGACTCCGAGTTCTGAATTCGGTGATTTTTAGCTTGATTTCACACTACTTTTCGAGCTCTACGATTATGGAGTTTCGGATTTTGATTTCAGAACTCGTGGCTAGTTGGTCTCGTTTCACCTAGTTAGCCGCGAAATGTGGTTTCTTTACGTAAACGGTTTTATGAATATCCGTTGACTCTGAGTTCTCAATTCGGTGATTTTTAGCTTGATTTCACACTACTTTTCGAGCTCTACAATCCTAGCATTTCGGATTTTGATTTCAGAACTCGTGGCTAGTTGGTCTCGTTTCACCTAGTTAGCCGCGAAATGTGGTTTCTTTACGTAAACGGTTTTATGAATATCCGTTGACTCCGAGTTTTGAATTCGGTGATTTTTAGCTTGATTTCACACTACTTTTCGAGCTCTACGATCCTGGCATTTCGGATTTTGATTTCAGAACTCGTGGCTAGTTGGTCTCGTTTCACCTAGTTAGCCGCGAAATGTGGTTTCTTTACGTAAACGGTTTTATGAATATCCGTTGACTCCGAGTTCTGAATTCGGTGATTTTTGGCTTGATTTCACACTAATTTTCGAGCTCTACGATCCTGGCATTTCGGATTTTGATTTCAGAACTCGTGGCTAGTTGTTGTCGTTTCACCTAGTTAGCCGCGAAATGTGGTTTCTTTACGTAAACGGTTTTATGAATATCCGTTGACTCCGAGTTCTGAATTCGGTGATTTTTAGCTTGATTTCACACTACTTTTCGAGCTCTACAATCCTGACGTTTCGAATTTTGATTTCAGAACTCGTGGCTAGTAGGTCTCGTTTCACCTAGTTTGCCGCGAAATGTGGTTTCTTTACGTAAACGGTTTCATGAATATCCGTTTACTCCGAGTTCTGAATTCGGTGATTTTTAGCTTGATTACACACTACTTTTCGAGCTCTACCATCCTGGCGTTTCGGATTTTGATTTCAGAACTCGTGGCTAGTTGGTCTCGTTTCACCTAGTTAGCCGCGAAATGTGGTTTCTTTACGTAAACGGTTTTACGAATATCCGTTGACTCCGAGTTCTGAATTCGGTGATTTTTAGCTTGATTACACACTACCTTTCGAGCTCTACAATCCTGAGTTTTCGGATTTCGATTTCAGAACTCGTGGCTAGTAAGTATCGTTTCACCTAGTTAGCCGCGAAATGTGGTTTCTTTACGTAAACGGTTTTATGAATATCTATTGACTCCGAGTTCTGAATTCGGTGATTTTTAGCTTGATTTCACACTGCTTTTCGAGCTCTACAATCCTGGGTTTTCGGATTTCGATTTCAGAACTCGTGGCTAGTAGGTCTCGTTTCACCTATTTAGCCACGAAATGTGGTTTCTTTACGTAAACGGTTTTATGAATATCCGTTGACTCCGAGTTCTGAATTCGGTGATTTTTAGCTTGATTTCACACTACTTTTCGAGCTCTACGATCCTGGCGTTTCTGATTTTGATTTCAGAACTCGTGGCTAGTTGGTCTCGTTTCACCTAGTTAGCCGCGAAATGTGGTTTCTTTACGTAAACGGTTTTATGAATATCCGTTGACTTCGAGTTCTGAATTCGGTGATTTTTAGCTTGATTTCACACTACTTTTCGAGCTCTACAATATTAGGTTTTCGGATTTCGATTTCAGAACTCGTGGCTAGTAGGTCTTGTTTCACCTAGTTAGCCGCGAAATGTGGTTTCTTTACGTAAACGGTTTTAGGAATATCCGTTGACTCCGAGTTCTGAATTCGGTGATTTTTAGCTTGATTTCACACTACTTTTCGAGCTCTACGATCCTGGTGTTTGGGATTTTGATTTCAGAACTCGTGGCTAGTTGGTCTCGTTTCACCTAGTTAGCCGCGAAATGTGGTTTCTTTACGTAAACGGTTTTATGAATATCCGTTGACTCTGAGTTCTGAATTCGGTGATTTTTAGCTTGATTTCACACTACTTTTCGAGCTCTACGATCCTGGCATTTCGGATTTTGATTTCAGAACTCGTGGCTAGTTGGTCTCGTTTCACCTAGTTAGCCGCGAAATGTGGTTTCTTTACGTAAACGGTTTTATGAATATCCGTTGACTCTGAGTTCTCAATTCGGTGATTTTTAGCTTGATTTCACACTACTTTTCGAGCTCTACAATCCTAGCATTTCGGATTTTGATTTCAGAACTCGTGGCTAGTTGGTCTCGTTTCACCTAGTTAGCCGCGAAATGTGGTTTCTTTACGTAAACGGTTTTATGAATATCCGTTGACTCCGAGTTTTGAATTCGGTGATTTTTAGCTTGATTTCACACTACTTTTCGAGCTCTACGATCCTGGCATTTCGGATTTTGATTTCAGAACTCGTGGCTAGTTGGTCTCGTTTCACCTAGTTAGCCGCGAAATGTGGTTTCTTTACGTAAACGGTTTTATGAATATCCGTTGACTCCGAGTTCTGAATTCGGTGATTTTTGGCTTGATTTCACACTAATTTTCGAGCTCTACGATCCTGGCATTTCGGATTTTGATTTCAGAACTCGTGGCTAGTTGTTGTCGTTTCACCTAGTTAGCCGCGAAATGTGGTTTCTTTACGTAAACGGTTTTATGAATATCCCTTGACTCCGAGTTCTGAATTCGGTGATTTTTAGCTTGATTTCACACTACTTTTCGAGCTCTACAATCCTGACGTTTCGAATTTTGATTTCAGAACTCGTGGCTAGAAGGTCTCGTTTCACCTAGTTTGCCGCGAAATGTGGTTTCTTTACGTAAACGGTTTCATGAATATCCGTTGACTCCGAGTTCTGAATTCGGTGATTTTTAGCTTGATTACACACTACTTTTCGAGCTCTACCATCCTGGCGTTTCGGATTTTGATTTCAGAACTCGTGGCTAGTTGGTCTCGTTTCACCTATTTAGCCGCGAAATATGGTTTCTTTACGTAAACGGTTTTAGGAATATCCGTTGACTCCGAGTTCTGAATTCGGTGATTTTTAGCTTGATTTCACACTACTTTTCGAGCTCTACAATCCTGGGCTTTCGGATTTCAATTTTAGAACTCGTGGCTAGTAGGTCTCGTTTCACCTAGTTAGCCGCGAAATGTGGTTTCTTTACGTAAACGGTTTTATGAATATCCGTTGACTCCGAGTTCTGAATTCGGTGATTTTTAGCTTGATTTCACACTACTTTTCGAGCTCTACAATCCTGGGCTTTCGGATTTCAATTTCAGAACTCGTGGCTAGTAGGTCTCGTTTCACCTAGTTAGCCACGAAATGTGGTTTCTTTACGTAAACGGTTTTATGAATATCCGTTGACTCCGAGTTCTGAATTCGGTGATTTTTAGCTTGATTTCACACTACTTTTCGAGCTCTAAAATCCTGGGCTTTCGGATTTCGATTTCAGAACTCGTGGCTAGTAGGTCTCGTTTCACCTAGTTAGCCGCGAAATGTAGTTTCTTTACGTAAACGGTTTTATGAATATCCGTTGACTCTGAATTCTGAATTCGGTGATTTTTAGCTTGATTTCACACTACTTTTCGAGCTCTACGATCCTGGCATTTCGAATTTTGATTTCAGAACTCGTGGATAGTTGGTCTCGTTTCACCTAGTTAGCCGCGAAATGTGGTTTCTTTACGTAAACGGTTTTAGGAATATCCATTGACTCTGAGTTCTGAATTCGGTGATTTTTAGCTTGATTTCACACTACTTTTCGAGCTCTACAGGCCTGGGCTTTCGGATTTCAATTTCAGAACTCGTGGCTAGTAGGTCTCGTTTCACCTAGTTAGCCGCGAAATGTGGTTTCTTTACGTAAACGGTTTTATGAATATCCGTTGACTCCGAGTTCTGAATTCGGTGATTTTTAGCTTGATTTCACACTACTTTTCGAGCTCTACAATCCTGGGCTTTCGGATTTCAATTTCAGAACTCGTGGCTAGTAGGTCTCGTTTCACCTAGTTAGCCACGAAATGTGGTTTCTTTACGTAAACGGTTTTATGAATATCCGTTGACTCTGAGTTCTGAATTCGGTGATTTTTAGCTTGATTTCACACTACTTTTCGAGCTCTACAATCCTGGGCTTTCGGATTTCGATTTCAGAACTCGTGGCTAGTAGGTCACGTATCACCTAGTTAGCCGCGAAATGTGGTTTCTTTACGTAAACGGTTTTTTGAATATCCGTTGACTCCGAGTTCTGAATTCGGTGATTTTTAGCTTGATTTCACACTACTTTTCGAGCTCTACGATCCTGGCGTTTCGGATTTTGATTTCAGAACTCGTGGCTAGTTGGTCTCGTTTCACCTAGTTAGCCGCGAAATGTGGTTTCTTTACGTAAACGGTTTTATGAATATCCGTTGACTCCGAGTTCTGAATTTGGTGATTTTTAGCTTGATTTCACACTACTTTTCGAGCTCTACGATTATGGAGTTTCGGATTTTAATTTCGGAACTCGTGGCTAGTTGGTCTCGTTTCACCTAGTTAGCCGCGAAATGTGGTTTCTCTACGTAAACGGTTTTATGAATATCGGTTGACTCCGAGTTCTGAATTCGGTGATTTTTAGCTTGATTTCACACTAATTTTCGAGCTCTACGATCCTGGTGTTTCGGATTTTGATTACAGAACTCGTGGCTAGTTGGTCTCGTTTCACCTAGTTAGCCACGAAATGTGGTTTCTTTACGTAAACGGTTTTATGAATATCCGTTGACTCTGAGTTCTGAATTAGGTGATTTTTAGCTGGATTTCACACTACTTTTCGAGCTCTACAATCCTAACATTTCGGATTTCGATTTCAGAACCCGTGGCTAGTTGGTCTCGTTTCACCTAGTTAGCCGCGAAATGTGGTTTCTTTACGTAAACGGTTTTATGAATATCCGTTGACTCCGAGTTTTGAATTCGGTGATTTTTTGCTTGATTTCACACTACTTTTCGAGCTCTACGATCCTGGCATTTCGGATTTTGATTTCAGAACTCGTGGCTAGTTGGTCTCGTTTCACCTAGTTAGCCGCGAAATGTGGTTTCTTTACGTAAACGGTTTTATGAATATCCGTTGACTCCGAGTTCTGAATTCGGTGATTTTTGGCTTGATTTCACACTAATTTTCGAGCTCTACGATCCTGGCGTTTCGGATTTTGATTTCAGAACTCGTGGCTTGTTGGTCTCGTTTCACCTAGTTTGCCGCGAAATGTTGTTTCTTTACGTAAACGGTTTTATGAATATCGGTTGACTCCGAGTTCTGAATTCGGTGATTTTTAGCTTGATTTCACACTACTTTTCGAGCTCTACAATCCTGGCATTTCGGATTTTGATTTCAGAACTCGTGGCTAGTAGGACTCGTTTCACCTAGTTAGCCGCAAAATGTGGTTTCTTTACGTAAACGGTTTCATTAATATCCGTTGACTCCGAGTTCTGAATTCGGTGATTTTTAGCTTGATTACACACTACTTTTTGAGCTCTACCATCCTGGAGTTTCGGATTTTCATTTCAGAACTCGTGGCTAGTTGGTCTCATTTCACCTATTTAGCCGCGAAATGTGGTTTCTTTACGTAAACGGTTTTAGGAATATCCGTTGACTCCGAGTTCTGAATTCGGTGATTTTTAGCTTGATTTCACACTACTTTTGGAGCTCTACAATCCTGGAGTTTCGGATTTTGATTTCAGAACTCGTGGCTAGTAGGTCTCGTTTCACCTAGTTCGCCGCGAAATGTGGTTTCTTTACTTAAACGGTTTTAGGAATATCCGTTGACTCCGAGTTCTGAATTCGGTGATTTTTAGCTTGATTTCACACTACTTTTCGAGCTCTACAATCCTAGTGTTTTGGATTTTGATTTCAGAACTCGTGGCTATTAGGTCTCGTTTCACCTAGTTAGCCGCGAAATGTGGTTTCTTTACGTAAACGGTTTTATGAATATCCGTTGACTCCGAGTTTTGAATTCGGTGATTTTTAGCTTGATTTCACACTACTTTTCGAGCTCTACAATCTTGGCATTTCGGATTTTGATTTCAGAACTCGTGGCTAGTAGGTCTCGTTTCACCTAGTTTGCCGCGAAATGTGGTTTCTTTACGTAAACGGTTTTATGAATATCCGTTGACTCCGAGTTCTGAATTCGGTGATTTTTAGCTTGATTTCACACTACTTTTCGAGCTCTACAATCTTGGCGTTTCGGATTTTGATTTCAGAACTCGTGGCTAGTTGGTCTCGTTTCACCTAGTTTGCCGCGAAATGTGGTTTCTTTACGTAAACGGTTTTATGAATATCGGTTGACTCCGAGTTCTGAATTCGGTGATTTTTAGCTTGATTTCACACTACTTTTCGAGCTCTACAATCCTGGCATTTCGGATTTTGATTTCAGAACTCGTGGCTAGTAGGACTCGTTTCACCTACTTAGCCGCGAAATGTGGTTTCTTTACGTAAACGGTTTCATGAATATCCGTTGACTCCGAGTTCTGAATTCGGTGATTTTTAGCTTGATTACACACTACTTTTTGAGCTCTACCATCATGGAGTTTCGGATTTTGATTTCAGAACTCGTGGCTATTTGGTCTCGTTTCACCTATTTAGCCGCGAAATGTGGTTTCTTTACGTAAACGGTTTTAGGAATATCCGTTGACTCCGAGTTCTGAATTCGGTGATTTTTAGCTTGATTTCACACTACTTTTCGAGCTCTACAATCCTGGAGTTTCGGATTTTGATTTCAGAAGTCGTGGCTAGTAGGTTTCGTTTCACCTAGTTCGTCGCGAAATGTGGTTTCTTTACTTAAACGGTTTTAGGAATATCCGTTGACTCCGAGTTCTGAATTCGGTGATTTTTAGCTTGATTTCACACTACTTTTCGAGCTCTACAATCCTGGTGTTTCGGATTTTGATTTCAGAATTCGTGGCTATTAGGTCTCGTTTCACCTAGTTAGCCGCGAAATGTGGTTTCTTTACGTAAACGGTTTTATGAATATCCATTGACTCCGAGTTCTGAATTCGGTGATTTTTAGCTTGATTTCACACTACTTTTCGAGCTTTACGATTATGGAGTTTCGGATTTTGATTTCAGAACTCGTGGCTAGTTGGTCTCGTTTCTCCTA
The DNA here is from genome assembly GCA_963580455.1 of Euonymus europaeus. NCBI lineage: Eukaryota > Viridiplantae > Streptophyta > Magnoliopsida > Celastrales > Celastraceae > Euonymus > Euonymus europaeus. The sequence goes on from OY756972.1 coordinate 2,006,710, forward strand.
GTTAGCCGCGAAATGTGGTTTCTTTACGTAAACGGTTTTATGAATATCCGTTGACTCCGAGTTTTGAATTCGGTGATTTTTTGCTTGATTTCACACTACTTTTCGAGCTCTACAATCCTGGTGTTTCGGATTTTGATTTCAGAACTCGTGGCTATTAGGTCTCGTTTCACCTAGTTAGCCGCGAAATGTGGTTTCTTTACGTAAACGGTTTTATGAATATCCGTTGACTCCGAGTTCTGAATTCGGTGATTTTTAGCTTGATTTCACACTACTTTTCGAGCTCTACGATTATGGAGTTTCGGATTTTGATTTCAGAACTCGTGGCTAGTTGGTCTCGTTTCACCTAGTTAGCCGCGAAATGTGGTTTCTTTACGTAAACGGTTTTATGAATATCCGTTGACTCCGAGTTTTGAATTCGGTGATTTTTTGCTTGATTTCACACTACTTTTCGAGCTCTACGATCCTGGCATTTCGGATTTTGATTTCAGAACTCGTGGCTAGTTGGTCTCGTTTCACCTAGTTAGCCGCGAAATGTGGTTTCTTTACGTAAACGGTTTTATGAATATCCGTTGACTCCGAGTTCTGAATTCGGTGATTTTTGGCTTGATTTCACACTAATTTTTGAGCTCTACGATCCTGGCGTTTCGGATTTTGATTTCAGAACTCGTGGCTTGTTGGTCTCGTTTCACCTAGTTTGCCGCGAAATGTTGTTTCTTTACGTAAACGGTTTTAAGAATATCGGTTGACTCCGAGTTCTGAATTCGGTGATTTTTAGCTTGATTTCACACTACTTTTCGAGCTCTACAATCCTGGCATTTCGGATTTTGATTTCAGAACTCGTGGCTAGTAGGACTCGTTTCACCTAGTTAGCCGCAAAATGTGGTTTCTTTACGTAAACGGTTTCATGAATGTCCGTTGACTCCGAGTTCTGAATTCGGTGATTTTTAGCTTGATTACACACTACTTTTTGAGCTCTACCATCCTGGAGTTTCGGATTTTGATTTCAGAACTCGTGGCTAGTTGGTCTCGTTTCACCTATTTAGCCGCGAAATGTGGTTTCTTTACGTAAACGGTTTTAGGAATATCCGTTGACTCCGAGTTCTGAATTCGGTGATTTTTAGCTTGATTTCACACTACTTTTCGAGCTCTACAATCCTGGAGTTTCGGATTTTGATTTCAGAACTCGTGGCTAGTAGGTCTCGTTTCACCTAGTTCGCCGCGAAATGTGGTTTCTTTACTTAAACGGTTTTAGGAATATCCGTTGACTCCGAGTTCTGAATTCGGTGATTTTTAGCTTGATTTCACACTACTTTTCGAGCTCTACAATCCTGGTGTTTCGGATTTTGATTTCAGAACTCGTGGCTATTAGGTCTCGTTTCACCTAGTTAGCCGCGAAATGTGGTTTCTTTACGTAAACGGTTTTATGAATATCCGTTGACTCCGAGTTTTGAATTCGGTGATTTTTAGCTTGATTTCACACTACTTTTCGAGCTCTACAATCTTGGCATTTCGGATTTTGATTTCAGAACTCGTGGCTAGTAGGTCTCGTTTCACCTAGTTTGCCGCGAAATGTGGTTTCTTTACGTAAACGGTTTTATGAATATCCGTTGACTCCGAGTTCTGAATTCGGTGATTTTTAGCTTGATTTCACACTACTTTTCGAGCTCTACAATCTTGGAGTTTCGGATTTTGATTTCAGAACTCGTGGCTAGTTGGTCTCGTTTCACCTAGTTTGCCGCGAAATGTGGTTTCTTTACGTAAACGGTTTTATGAATATCGGTTGACTCCGAGTTCTGAATTCGGTGATTTTTAGCTTGATTTCACACTACTTTTCGAGCTCTACAATCCTGGAGTTTCGGATTTTGATTTCAGAAGTCGTGGCTAGTAGGTTTCGTTTCACCTAGTTCGTCGCGAAATGTGATTTCTTTACTTAAACGGTTTTAGGAATATCCGTTGACTCCGAGTTCTGAATTCGGTGATTTTTAGCTTGATTTCACACTACTTTTCGAGCTCTACAATCCTGGTGTTTCGGATTTTGATTTCAGAACTCGTGTCTATTAGGTCTCGTTTCACCTAGTTAGCCGCGAAATGTGGTTTCTTTACGTAAACGGTTTTATGAATATCCGTTGACTCCGAGTTTTGAATTCGGTGATTTTTAGCTTGATTTCACACTACTTTTCGAGCTCTACAATCTTGGCATTTCGGATTTTGATTTCAGAACTCGTGGCTAGTAGGTCTCGTTTCACCTAGTTAGCCGCGAAATGTGGTTTCTTTACGTAAACGGTTTTATGAATATCCGTTGACTCCGAGTTCTGAATTCGGTGATTTTTAGCTTGATTTCACACTACTTTTCGAGCTCTACAATCTTGGCGTTTCGGATTTTTATTTCAGAACTCGTGGCTAGTAGGTCTCATTTCACCTAGTTAGCCGCGAAATGTGGTTTCTTTACGTAAACGGTTTTATGAATATCCGTTGACTCCGAGTTCTGAATTCGGTGATTTTTAGCTTGATTACACACTACTTTTTGAGCTCTACAATCCTGCTTTTTCGGATTTCGATTTCAGAACTCGTGGCTAGTGGGTCACGTTTCACCTAGTTAGCCGCGAAATGTGGTTTCTTTACGTAAACGGTTTTTTGAATATCCGTTGACTCCGAGTTCTGAATTCGGTGATTTTTAGCTTGATTTCACAATACTTTTCGAGCTCTACGATCCTGGCGTTTCGGATTTTGATTTCAGAACTCGTGGCTAGTTGGTCTCGTTTCACCTAGTTAGCCGCGAAATGTGGTTTCTTTACGTAAACGGTTTTATGAATATCCGTTGACTCCGAGTTCTGAATTCGGTGATTTTTAGCTTGATTTCACACTAATTTTCGAGCTCTACGATCCTGGTGTTTCGGATTTTGATTTCAGAACTCGTGGATAGTTGGTCTCGTTTCACCTAGTTAGCCGCGAAATGTGGTTTCTTTACGTAAAAGGTTTTATGAATATCCGTTGACTCCGAGTTCTGAATTCGGTGATTTTTAGCTTGATTACACACTACTTTTCGAGCTCTACAATCTTGGCTTTTCGGATTTCGATTTCAGAACTCGTGGCTAGTAGGTCTCGTTTCACCTAGTTAGCCGCGAAATGTGGTTTCTTTACGTAAACGGTTTTTTGAATATCCGTTGACTCCGAGTTCTGAATTCGGTGATTTTTAGCTTGATTTCACACTACTTTTCGAGCTCTACGATCCTGGCGTTTCGGATTTTGATTTCAGAACTCGTGGCTAGTAGGTCTCGTTTCACCTAGTTAGCCGCGAAATGTGGTTTCTTTACGTAAACGGTTTTATGAATATCCGTTGACTCCGAGTTCTGAATTCGGTGATTTTTAGCTTGATTTCACACTACTTTTCGAGCTCTACAATCTTGGCGTTTCGGATTTTTATTTCAGAACTCGTGGCTAGTAGGTCTCATTTCACCTAGTTAGCCGCGAAATGTGGTTTCTTTACGTAAACGGTTTTATGAATATCCGTTGACTCCGAGTTCTGAATTCGGTGATTTTTAGCTTGATTACACACTACTTTTTGAGCTCTACAATCCTGCTTTTTCGGATTTCGATTTCAGAACTCGTGGCTAGTGGGTCACGTTTCACCTAGTTAGCCGCGAAATGTGGTTTCTTTACGTAAACGGTTTTATGAATATCGGTTTACTCCGAGTTCTGAATTCGGTGATTTTTAGTTGATTTCACACTAATTTTCGAGCTCTACGATCCTCGCGTTTCGGATTTTGATTTCAGAACTCGTGGCGAGTTGGTCTCGTTTCACCTAGTTAGCAGCGAAATGTGGTTTCTTTACGTAAACGGTTTTTTGAATATCCGTTGACTCCGACTTCTGAATTCGGTGATTTTTAGCTTGATTTCACAAAACTTTTCGAGCTCGACGATCCTGGAGTTTCGGATTTTGATTTCAGAACTCGTGGCTAGTTGGTCTCGTTTCACCTAGTTAGCCGCGAAATGTGGTTTCTTTACGTAAACGGTTTTATGAATATCCGTTGACTCCGAGTTCTGAATTCGGTGATTTTTAGCTTGATTTCACACTACTTTTCGAGCTCTACGATTATGGAGTTTCGGATTTTGATTTCAGAACTCGTGGCTAGTTGGTCTCGTTTCTCCTAGTTAGCCGCGAAATGTGGTTTCTTTACGTAAACGGTTTTATGAATATCGGTTGACTCCGAGTTCTGAATTCGGTGATTTTTAGCTTGATTTCACACTAATTTTCGAGCTCTACGATCCTGATGTTTCGGATTTTGATTTCAGAACTCGTGGCTAGTTGGTCTCGTTTCACCTAGTTAGCCGCGAAATGTGGTTTCTTTACGTAAACGGTTTTAGGAATATCCGTTGACTCCGAGTTCTGAATTCGGTGATTTTTAGATTGATTTCACACTACTTTTCGAGCTCTACAATCTTGGCGTTTCGGATTTTGATTTCAGAACTCGTGGCTAGTTGGTCTCGTTTCACCTATTTAGCCGCGAAATGTGGTTTCTTTACGTAAACGGTTTTAGGAATATCCGTTGACTCCGAGTTCTGAATTCGGTGATTTTTAGCTTGATTTCACACTACTTTTCGAGCTCTACAATCCTGGAGTTTCGGATTTTGATTTCAGAACTCGTGGCTAGTAGGTCTCGTTTCACCTAGTTCGTCGCGAAATGTGGTTTCTTTACTTAAACGGTTTTAGGAATATCCGTTGACTCCGAGTTCTGAATTCGGTGATTTTTAGCTTGATTTCACACTACTTTTTGAGCTCTACAATCCTGGTGTTTCGGATTTTGATTTCAGAACTCGTGGCTATTAGGTCTCGTTTCACCTAGTCTGCCGCGAAATGTGGTTTCTTTACGTAAACGGTTTTATGAATATCCGTTGACTCCGAGTTTTGAATTCGGTGATTTTTAGCTTGATTTCACACTACTTTTCGAGCTCTACAATCTTGGCATTTCGGATTTTGATTTCAGAACTCGTGGCTAGTACGTCTCGTTTCACCTAGTTAGCCGCGAAATGTGGTTTCTTTACGTAAACGGTTTTATGAATATCCGTTGACTCCGAGTTCTGAATTCGGTGATTTTTAGCTTGATTTCACACTACTTTTCGAGCTCTACAATCTTGGCGTTTCGGATTTTTATTTCAGAACTCGTGGCTAGTAGGTCTCATTTCACCTAGTTAGCCGCGAAATGTGGTTTCTTTACGTAAACGGTTTTATGAATATCCGTTGACTCCGAGTTCTGAATTCGGTGATTTTTAGCTTGATTACACACTACTTTTTGAGCTCTACAATCCTGCTTTTTCGGATTTTGATTTCAGAACTCGTGGCTAGTGGGTCACGTTTCACCTAGTTAGCCGCGAAATGTGGTTTCTTTACGTAAACGGTTTTTTGAATATCCGTTGACTCCGAGTTCTGAATTCGGTGATTTTTAGCTTGATTTCACAATACTTTTCGAGCTCTACGATCCTGGCGTTTCGGATTTTGATTTCAGAACTCGTGGCTAGTTGGTCTCGTTTCACCTAGTTAGCCGCGAAATGTGGTTTCTTTACGTAAACGGTTTTATGAATATCCGTTGACTCCGAGTTCTGAATTCGGTGATTTTTAGCTTGATTTCACACTAATTTTCGAGCTCTACGATCCTGGTGTTTCGGATTTTGATTTCAGAACTCGTGGATAGTTGGTCTCGTTTCACCTAGTTAGCCGCGAAATGTGGTTTCTTTACGTAAACGGTTTTATGAATATCCGTTGACTCCGAGTTCTGAATTCGGTGATTTTTAGCTTGATTACACACTACTTTTCGAGCTCTACAATCTTGGCTTTTCGGATTTCGATTTCAGAACTCGTGGCTAGTAGGTCTCGTTTCACCTAGTTAGCCGCGAAATGTGGTTTCTTTACGTAAACGGTTTTTTGAATATCCGTTGACTCCGAGTTCTGAATTCGGTGATTTTTAGCTTGATTTCACACTAATTTTCGAGCTCTACGATCCTGGTGTTTCGGATTTTGATTTCAGAACTCGTGGCTAGTAGGTCTCATTTCACCTAGTTAGCCGCGAAATGTGGTTTCTTTACGTAAACGGTTTTTTGAATATCCGTTGACTCCGAGTTCTGAATTCGGTGATTTTTAGCTTGATTTCACACTACTTTTCGAGCTCTACGATCCTGGCGTTTCGGATTTTGATTTCAGAACTCGTGGCTAGTAGGTCTCGTTTCACCTAGTTAGCCGCGAAATGTGGTTTCTTTACGTAAACGGTTTTATGAATATCCGTTGACTCCGAGTTCTGAATTCGGTGATTTTTAGCTTGATTTCACACTACTTTTCGAGCTCTACAATCTTGGCGTTTCGGATTTTTATTTCAGAACTCGTGGCTAGTAGGTCTCATTTCACCTAGTTAGCCGCGAAATGTGGTTTCTTTACGTAAACGGTTTTATGAATATCCGTTGACTCCGAGTTCTGAATTCGGTGATTTTTAGCTTGATTACACACTACTTTTTGAGCTCTACAATCCTGCTTTTTCGGATTTCGATTTCAGAACTCGTGGCTAGTGGGTCACGTTTCACCTAGTTAGCCGCGAAATGTGGTTTCTTTACGTAAACGGTTTTATGAATATCGGTTTACTCCGAGTTCTGAATTCGGTGATTTTTAGTTGATTTCACACTAATTTTCGAGCTCTACGATCCTCGCGTTTCGGATTTTGATTTCAGAACTCGTGGCGAGTTGGTCTCGTTTCACCTAGTTAGCAGCGAAATGTGGTTTCTTTACGTAAACGGTTTTTTGAATATCCGTTGACTCCGACTTCTGAATTCGGTGATTTTTAGCTTGATTTCACACTACTTTTCGAGCTCGACGATCCTGGAGTTTCGGATTTTGATTTCAGAACTCGTGGCTAGTTGGTCTCGTTTCACCTAGTTAGCCGCGAAATGTGGTTTCTTTACGTAAACGGTTTTATGAATATCCGTTGACTCCGAGTTCTGAATTCGGTGATTTTTAGCTTGATTTCACACTACTTTTCGAGCTCTACGATTATGGAGTTTCGGATTTTGATTTCAGAACTCGTGGCTAGTTGGTCTCGTTTCTCCTAGTTAGCCGCGAAATGTGGTTTCTTTACGTAAACGGTTTTATGAATATCGGTTGACTCCGAGTTCTGAATTCGGTGATTTTTAGCTTGATTTCACACTAATTTTCGAGCTCTACGATCCTGATGTTTCGGATTTTGATTTCAGAACTCGTGGCTAGTTGGTCTCGTTTCACCTAGTTAGCCGCGAAATGTGGTTTCTTTACGTAAACGGTTTTAGGAATATCCGTTGACTCCGAGTTCTGAATTCGGTGATTTTTAGATTGATTTCACACAACTTTTCGAGCTCTACAATCTTGGCGTTTCGGATTTTGATTTCAGAACTCGTGGCTAGTTGGTCTCGTTTCACCTATTTAGCCGCGAAATGTGGTTTCTTTACGTAAACGGTTTTAGGAATATCCGTTGACTCCGAGTTCTGAATTCGGTGATTTTTAGCTTGATTTCACACTACTTTTCGAGCTCTACAATCCTGGAGTTTCGGATTTTGATTTCAGAACTCGTGGCTAGTAGGTCTCGTTTCACCTAGTTCGTCGCGAAATGTGGTTTCTTTACTTAAACGGTTTTAGGAATATCCGTTGACTCCGAGTTCTGAATTCGGTGATTTTTAGCTTGATTTCACACTACTTTTCGAGCTCTACAATCCTGGTGTTTCGGATTTTGATTTCAGAACTCGTGGCTATTAGGTCTCGTTTCACCTAGTCTGCCGCGAAATGTGGTTTCTTTACGTAAACGGTTTTATGAATATCCGTTGACTCCGAGTTTTGAATTCGGTGATTTTTAGCTTGATTTCACACTACTTTTCGAGCTCTACAATCTTGGCATTTCGGATTTTGATTTCAGAACTCGTGGCTAGTAGGTCTCGTTTCACCTAGTTAGCCGCGAAATGTGGTTTCTTTACGTAAACGGTTTTATGAATATCCGTTGACTCCGAGTTCTGAATTCGGTGATTTTTAGCTTGATTTCACACTACTTTTCGAGCTCTACAATCTTGGCGTTTCGGATTTTTATTTCAGAACTCGTGGCTAGTAGGTCTCATTTCACCTAGTTAGCCGCGAAATGTGGTTTCTTTACGTAAACGGTTTTATGAATATCCGTTGACTCCGAGTTCTGAATTCGGTGATTTTTAGCTTGATTACACACTACTTTTTGAGCTCTACAATCCTGCTTTTTCGGATTTCGATTTCAGAACTCGTGGCTAGTGGGTCACGTTTCACCTAGTTAGCCGCGAAATGTGGTTTCTTTACGTAAACGGTTTTTTGAATATCCGTTGACTCCGAGTTCTGAATTCGGTGATTTTTAGCTTGATTTCACAATACTTTTCGAGCTCTACGATCCTGGCGTTTCGGATTTTGATTTCAGAACTCGTGGCTAGTTGGTCTCGTTTCACCTAATTAGCCGCGAAATGTGGTTTCTTTACGTAAACGGTTTTATGAATATCCGTTGACTCCGAGTTCTGAATTCGGTGATTTTTAGCTTGATTTCACACTACTTTTCGAGCTCTACGATTATAGAGTTTCGGATTTTGATTTCAGAACTCGTGGCTAGTTGGTCTCGTTTCACCTATTTAGCCGCGAAATGTGGTTTCTTTACGTAAACGGTTTTATGAATATCGGTTGACTCCGAGTTCTGAATTCGGTGATTTTTAGCTTGATTTCACACTAATTTTCGAGCTCTACGATCCTGGTGTTTCGGATTTTGATTTCAGAACTCGTGGATAGTTGGTCTCGTTTCACCTAGTTAGCCGCGAAATGTGTTTTCTTTACGTAAACGGTTTTATGAATATCCGTTGACTCCGAGTTCTGAATTCGGTGATTTTTAGCTTGATTACACACTACTTTTCGAGCTCTACAATCTTGGCTTTTCGGATTTTGATTTCAGAACTCGTGGCTAGTAGGTCTCGTTTCACCTAGTTAGCCGCGAAATGTGGTTTCTTTACGTAAACGGTTTTTTGAATATCCGTTGACTCCGAGTTCTGAATTCGTTGATTTTTAGCTTGATTTCACACTACTTTTCGAGCTCTACGATCCTGGCGTTTCGGATTTTGATTTCAGAACTCGTGGCTAGTAGGTCTCGTTTCACCTAGTTAGCCGCGAAATGTGGTTTCTTTACGTAAACGGTTTTATGAATATCCGTTGACTCCGAGTTCTGAATTCGGTGATTTTTTGCTTGATTTCACACTACTTTTCGAGCTCTATGATCCTGGTGTTTCGGATTTTGATTTCAGAACTCGTGGCTAGTTGGTCTCGTTTCACCTAGTTAGCCGCGAAATGTGGTTTCTTTACATAAACGGTTTTATGAATATCCGTTGACTCCGAGTTCTGAATTCGGTGATTTTTAGCTTGATTTCACACTACTTTTCGAGCTCTACGATTATGGAGTTTCGGATTTTGATTTCAGAACTCGTGGCTAGTTGGTCTCGTTTCACCTAGTTAGCCGCGAAATGTGGTTTCTTTACGTAAACGGTTTTATGAATATCGGTTGACTCCGAGTTCTGAATTCGGTGATTTTTAGTTGATTTCACACTAATTTTCGAGCTCTACGATCCTCGCGTTTCGGATTTTGATTTCAGAACTCGTGGCGAGTTGGTCTCGTTTCACCTAGTTAGCAGCGAAATGTGGTTTCTTTACGTAAACGGTTTTATGAATATCCGTTGACTTCCGAGTTCTGAATTCGGTGATTTTTAGCTTGATTTCACACTACTTTTCGAGCTCTACGATTATGGATTTTCGGATTTTGACTTCAGAACTCGTGGCTAGTTGGTCTCGTTTCACCTAGTTAGCCGCGAAATGTGGTTTCTTTACGTAAACGGTTTTATGAATATCGGTTGACTCCGAGTTCTGAATTCGGTGATTTTTAGCTTGATTTCACACTACTTTTCGAGCTCTACAATCTTGGCGTTTCAGATTTTGATTTCAGAACTCGTGGCTAGTAGGTCTCGTTTCACCTAGTTAGCCGCGAAATGTGGTTTCTTTACGTAAACGGTTTTATGAATATCCGTTGACTCCGAGTTCTGAATTCGGTGATTTTTAGCTTGATTTCACACTACTTTTCGAGCTCTACAATCTTGGAGTTTCGGATTTCGATTTCAGAACTCGTGGCTAGTAGGGCATGTTTCACCTAGTTAGCCACGAAATGGGGTTTCTTTACGTAAACGGTTTTTTGAATATCCGTTGACTCCGAGTTCTGAATTCTGTGATTTTTAGCTTGATTTCACACTACTTTTCGAGCTCGACGATCCTGGCATTTCGGATTTTGATTTCAGAACTCGTGGCTAGTTGGTCTCGTTTCACCTAGTTAGCCGCGAAATGTGGTTTCTTTACGTAAACGGTTTTATGAATATCCGTTGACTCCGAGTTCTGAATTCGGTGATTTTTAGCTTGATTTCACACTACTTTTCGAGCTCTACGATTATGGAGTTTCGGATTTTGATTTCAGAACTCGTGGCTAGTTGGTCTCGTTTCACCTAGTTAGCCGCGAAATGTGGTTTCTTTACGTAAACGGTTTTATGAATATCGGTTGACTCCGAGTTCTGAATTCGGTGATTTTTAGCTTGATTTCACACTAATTTTCGAGCTCTACGATCCTGATGTTTCGGATTTTGATTTCAGAACTCGTGGCTAGTTGGTCTTGTTTCACCTAGTTAGCCGCGAAATGTGGTTTCTTTACGTAAACGGTTTTATGAATATGCGTTGACTCCGAGTTCTGAATTCGGTGATTTTTAGATTGATTTCACACTACTTTTCGAGCTCTACAATCTTGGCGTTTCGGATTTTGATTTCAGAACTCGTGGCTAGTTGGTCTCGTTTCACCTAGTTAGCCGCGAAATGTGGTTTCTTTACGTAAACGGTTTTAGGAATATCCGTTGACTCCTAGTTCTGAATTCGGTGATTTTTAGCTTGATTTCACACTACTTTTCGAGCTCTACAATTCTGGCATTTTGGATTTTTATTTCAGAACTCGTGGCTAGTAGGTCTAGTTTCACCTAGTTAGCCGCGAAATGTGTTTTCTTTACGTAAACGGTTTTATGAATATCCGTTGACTCCGAGTTATGAATTCGGTGATTTTTAGCTTGATTTCACACTACTTTTCGAGCTCTACAATCCTGGCATTTTGGATTTTTATTTCAGAACCCGTGGCTAGTAGGTCTCGTTTCACCTAGTTAGCCGCGAAATGTGTTTTCTTTACGTAAACGGTTTTATGAATATCCGTTGACTCCGAGTTCTGAATTCGGTGATTTTTAGCTTGATTTCACACTACTTTTCGAGCTCTACGATCCTGGCATTTCGGATTTTGATTTCAGAACTCGTGGCTAGTAGGTCTCGTTTCACTTAGTTAGCCGCGAAATGTGGTTTCTTTACGTAAACGGTTTTATGAATATCCGTTGACTCTGAGTTCTGAATTCGGTGATTTTTAGCTTGATTTCACACTACTCTTCGAGTTCTACAATCCTGGCTTTTCGGATTTTGAATTCAGAACTCGTGGCTAGTAGGTCTCGTTTCACCTAGTTAGCCGCGAAATGTGGTTTCTTTACGTAAACGGTTTCATGAATATCCGTTGACTCCGAGTTCTGTATTCGGTGATTTTTAGCTTGATTACACACTACTTTTCGAGCTCTACCATCCCGGCGTTTCGGATTTTTATTTCAGAACTCGTGGCTAGTTGGTCTCGTTTCACCTAGTTATCCGCGAAATGTGGTTTCTTTACGTAAACGGTTTTATGATAATGCGTTGACTCCGAGTTCTGAATTCGGTGATTTTTAGCTTGATTTCACACTACTTTTCGAGCTCTACAATCTTGGCGTTTCGGATTCTGATTTCAGAACTCGTGGCTAGTAGGTCTCGTTTCACCTAGTTAGCCGCGAAATGTGGTTTCTTTACGTGAACAGTTTTATGAATATCCGTTGACTCCGAGTTCTGAATTCGGTGATTTTTAGCTTGATTTCACACTACTTTTCGAGCTCTACAATCTTGGAGTTTTGGATTTTGATTTCAGAACTCGTGGCTAGTAGTTCTCGTTTCACCTAGTTAGCCGCGAAATGTGGTTTCTTTACGTAAACGGTTTTAGGAATATCCGTTGACTCCGAGTTCTGAATTCGGTGATTTTTAGCTTGATTTCACACTACTTTTCGAGCTCTACAATCCTGCCTTTTCGGATTTTTATTTCAGAACTCGTGGCTAGTAGGTCTCGTTTCACCTAGTTAGCCGCGAAATGTGGTTTCTTTTCGTAAACGGTTTTAGGAATATCCGTTGACTCCGAGTTCTGAATTCGGTGATTTTTAGCTTGATTACACACTACTTTTCGAGCTCTACAATCCTGGGTTTTCGGATTTCGATTTCAGAACTCGTGGCTAGTAGGTCTCGTTTAACCTATTTAGCCGCGAAATGTGGTTTCTTTACGTAAACGGTTTTAGGAATATCCGTTGACTCCGAGTTCTGAATTCAGTGATTTTTAGATTGATTTCACACGAATTTTCGAGCTCTACGATCCTGGCATTTCGGATTTTGATTTCAGAACTTGTGGCTAGTTGGTCTCGTTTCACCTAGTTAGCCCAGAAATGTGGTTTCTTTACGTAAACGGTTTTATGAATATGCGTTGACTCCGAGTTCTGAATTCGGTGATTTTTAGCTTGATTTCACACTACTTTTCGAGCTCTACAATCTTGGCGTTTCGGATTTTGATTTCAGAACTCGTGGCTAGTAGGTCTCGTTTCACCTAGTTAGCCGCGAAATGAGGTTTCTTTACGTAAACGGTTTTATGAATATCCGTTGACTCCGAGTTTTGAATTCGGTGATTTTTAGCTTGATTTCACACTACTTTTCGAGCTCTACGATCCTGGAATTTCAGATTTTGATTTCAGAACTCGTGGCTAGTTGGTCTCGTTTCACCTAGTTAGCCGCGAAATGTGGTTTCTTTACGTAAACGGTTTTATGAATATACGTTGACTCCGAGTTCTGAATTCGGTGATTTTTAGCTTGATTTCACACTACTTTTCGAGCTCTACGATTATGGAGTTTCGGATTTTGATTTCAGAACTCGTGGCTAGTTGGTCTCGTTTCACCTAGTTAGCCGCGAAATGTGGTTTCTTTACGTAAACGGTTTTATGAATATCCGTTGACTCCGAGTTCTGAATTCGGTGATTTTTAGCTTGATTTCACACTACTTTTCGAGCTCTACGATTATGGAGTTTCGGATTTTGATTTCAGAACTCGTGGCTAGTTGGTCTCATTTCACCTAGTTAGCCGCGAAATGTGGTTTCTTTACGTAAACGGTTTTATGAATATCGGTTGACTCCGATTTCTGAATTCGGTGATTTTTAGCTTGATTTCACACTAATTTTCGAGCTCTACGATCCGGGTGTTTCGGATTTTGATTTCAGAACTCGTGGCTAGTTGGTCTCGTTTCACCTGGTTAGCCGCGAAATGTGGTTTCTTTATGTAAACGGTTTTATGAATATCGGTTGACTCCGAGTTCTGAATTCGGTGATTTTTAGCTTGATTTCACACTAATTTTCGAGCTCTACGATCCTGGTGTTTCGGATTTTGATTTCAGAACTCGTGGCTAGTAGGTCTCGTTTCACCTAGTTAGCCGCGAAATGTGGTTTCTTTACGTAAAAGGTTTTAGGAATATACGTTTACTCCGAGTTCTGAATTCGGTGATTTTTAGCTTGATTTCACACTACTTTTCGAGCTCTACAATCCTGGCATTTCGGATTTCGATTTCAGAACTCGTGGCTAGTAGGTCTCGTTTCACCTAGTTAGCCGCGAAATGTGGTTTCTTTACGTAAACGGTTTTAGGAATATCCGTTGACTCCGAGTTCTGAATTCGGTGATTTTTAGCTTGATTTCACACTACTTTTCGAGCTCTACAATCCTGGCATTTCGGATTTTGATTTCAGAACTCGTGGCTAGTAGGTCTCGTTTCACCTAGTTCGCCGCGAAATGTGGTTTCTTTACGTAAACGGTTTTAGGAATATCCGTTGACTCCGAGTTCTGAATTCGGTGATTTTTAGCTCGATTTCACACTACTTTTCGAGCTCTACAATCCTGGTGTTTCGGATTTTGATTTCAGAACTCGTGGCTATTAGGTCTCGTTTCACCTAGTTAGCTCCGAAATGTGGTTTCTTTACATAAACGGTTTTATGAATATCCGTTGACTCCGAGTTCTGAATTCGGTGATTTTTAGCTTGATTTCACACTACTTTTCGAGCTCTACAATCTTGGAGTTTCGGATTTTGATTTCAGAACTCGTGGCTAGTAGGTCTCGTTTCACCTAGTTATTCGCGAAATGTGGTTTCTTTACGTAAACGGTTTTATGAATATCCGTTGACTCCGAGTTCTGAATTTGGTGATTTTTAGCTTGATTTCACACTACTTTTCGAGCTCTACAATCTTGGCGTTTCGGATTTTGATTTCAAAACTCGTGGCTAGTAGGTCTCGTTTCACCTAGTTAGCCGCGAAATGTGGTTTCTTTACGTAAACGGTTTTAGGAATATCCGTTGACTCCGAGTTCTGAATTCGGTGATTTTTAGCTTGATTTCACACTACTTTTCGAGCTCTACAATCCTTGCTTTTCGGATTTTGATTTCAGAACTCGTGGCTAGTAGGTCTCGTTTCACCTAGTTAGCCGCGAAATGTGGTTTGTTTACGTAAACGGTTTCATGAATATCCGTTGACTCCGAGTTCTAAATTCGGTGATTTTTAGCTTGATTACACACTACTTTTCGAGCTCTACCATCCCGGCGTTTCGGATTTTGATTTCAGAACTCGTGGCTAGTTGGTCTCGTTTCAACAATTTGGCCGCGAAATGTGGTTTCTTTACGTAAACGGTTTTAGGAATATCCGTTGACTCCGAGTTCTGAATTCGGTGATTTTTAGCTTGATTTCACACTACTTTTCGAGCTCTACAATCCTGGCGTTTCGGATTTTGATTTCAGAACTCGTGGCTAGTAGGTCTCGTTTCACCTAGTTAGCCGCGAAATGTGGTTTCTTTACGTAAACGGTTTTAGGAATATCCGTTGACTCCGAGTTCTGAATTCGGTGATTTTTAGCTTGATTTCACACTACTTTTCAAGCTCTACAATCCTGGCATTTCGGATTTTGATTTCAGAACTCGTGGCTATTAGGTCTCGTTTCACCTAGTTAGCCGCGAAATGTGGTTTCTTTACGTAAACGGTTTTAGGAATATCCGTTGACTCCGAGTTCTGAATTCGGTGATTTTTAGCTTGATTTCACACTACTTTTCGAGCTCTACAATCTTGGAGTTTTGGATTTTGATTTCAGAACTCGTGGCTAGTAGTTCTCGTTTCACCTAGTTAGCCGCGAAATGTGGTTTCTTTACGTAAACGGTTTTATGAATAGCCGTTGACTCCGAGTTCTGAATTCGGTGATTTTTAGCTTGATTTCACACTACTTTTCGAGCTCTACAATCTTGGAGTTTTGGATTTTGATTTCAGAACTCGTGGCTAGTAGTTCTCGTTTCACCTAGTTAGCCGCGAAATGTGGTTTCTTTACGTAAACGGTTTTAGGAATATCCGTTGACTCCGAGTTCTGAATTCGGTGATTTTTAGCTTGATTTCACACTACTTTTCGAGCTCTACAATCCTGGGATTTTGGATTTTTATTTCAGAACTCGTGGCTAGTAGGTCTCGTTTCACCTAGTTAGCCGCGAAATGTGTTTTCTTTACGTAAACGGTTTTATGAATATCCGTTGACTCCGAGTTCTGAATTCGGTGATTTTTAGCTTGATTTCACACTACTTTTCGAGCTCTACAATCCTGCCTTTTCGGATTTTGATTTCAGAACTCGTGGCTAGTAGGTCTCGTTTCACCTAGTTAGCCGCGAAATGTGGTTTCTTTTCGTAAACGCTTTTAGGAATATCCGTTGACTCCGAGTTCTGAATTCGGTGATTTTTAGCTTGATTACACACTACTTTTCGAGCTCTACAATCCTGGGTTTTCGGATTTCGATTTCAGAACTCGTGGCTAGTAGGTCTCGTTTAACCTATTTAGCCGCGAAATGTGGTTTCTTTACGTAAACGGTTTTAGGAATATCCGTTGACTCCGAGTTCTGAATTCAGTGATTTTTAGATTGATTTCACACGACTTTTCAAGCTCTACGATCCTGGAATTTCGGATTTTGATTTCAGAACTCGTGGCTAGTTGGTCTCGTTTCACCTAGTTAGCCGCGAAATGTGGTTTCTTTACGTAAACGGTTTTACGAATATGCGTTGACTCCGAGTTCTGAATTCGGTGATTTTTAAATTGATTTCACACTACTTTTCGAGCTCTACAATCTTGGCGTTTCGGATTTTGATTTCAGAACTCGTGGCTAGTAGGTCTCGTTTCACCTAGTTAGCCGCGAAATGTGGTTTCTTTACGTAAACGGTTTTAGGAATATCCGTTGACTCCGAGTTCTGAATTCGGTGATTTTTAGCTTGATTTCACACTACTTTTCGAGCTCTACAATCCTGGCATTTTGGATTTTTATTTCAGAACTCGTGGCTAGTAGGTCTAGTTTCACCTAGTTAGCCGCGAAATGTGGTTTCTTTACGTAAACGGTTTTAGGAATATCCGTTGACTCCGAGTTCTGAATTCGGTGATTTTTAGCTTGATTTCACACTACTTTTCAAGCTCTACAATCCTGGCATTTTGGATTTTGATTTCAGAACTCGTGGCTATTAGGTCTCGTTTCACCTAGTTAGCCGCGAAATGTGGTTTCTTTACGTAAACGGTTTTAGGAATATCCGTTGACTCCGAGTTCTGAATTCGGTGATTTTTAGCTTGATTTCACACTACTTTTCGAGCTCTACAATCTTGGAGTTTTGGATTTTGATTTCAGAACTCGTGGCTAGTAGTTCTCGTTTCACCTAGTTAGCCGCGAAATGTGGTTTCTTTACGTAAACGGTTTTATGAATAGCCGTTGACTCCGAGTTCTGAATTCGGTGATTTTTAGCTTGATTTCACACTACTTTTCGAGCTCTACAATCTTGGAGTTTTGGATTTTGATTTCAGAACTCGTGGCTAGTAGTTCTCGTTTCACCTAGTTAGCCGCGAAATGTGGTTTCTTTACGTAAACGGTTTTAGGAATATCCGTTGACTCCGAGTTCTGAATTCGGTGATTTTTAGCTTGATTTCACACTACTTTTCGAGCTCTACAATCCTGGCATTTTGGATTTTTATTTCAGAACTCGTGGCTAGTAGGTCTCGTTTCACCTAGTTAGCCGCGAAATGTGTTTTCTTTACGTAAACGGTTTTATGAATATCCGTTGACTCCGAGTTCTGAATTCGGTGATTTTTAGCTTGATTTCACACTACTTTTCGAGCTCTACAATCCTGCCTTTTCGGATTTTGATTTCAGAACTCGTGGCTAGTAGGTCTCGTTTCACCTAGTTAGCCGCGAAATGTGGTTTCTTTTCGTAAACGCTTTTAGGAATATCCGTTGACTCCGAGTTCTGAATTCGGTGATTTTTAGCTTGATTACACACTACTTTTCGAGCTCTACAATCCTGGGTTTTCGGATTTCGATTTCAGAACTCGTGGCTAGTAGGTCTCGTTTAACCTATTTAGCCGCGAAATGTGGTTTCTTTACGTAAACGGTTTTAGGAATATCCGTTGACTCCAAGTTCTGAATTGAGTGATTTTTAGATTGATTTCACACGACTTTTCAAGCTCTACGATCCTGGAATTTCGGATTTTGATTTCAGAACTCGTGGCTAGTTGGTCTCGTTTCACCTAGTTAGCCGCGAAATGTGGTTTCTTTACGTAAACGGTTTTACGAATATGCGTTGACTCCGAGTTCTGAATTCGGTGATTTTTAGATTGATTTCACACTACTTTTCGAGCTCTACAATCTTGGCGTTTCGGATTTTGATTTCAGAACTCGTGGCTAGTAGGTCTCGTTTCACCTAGTTAGCCGCGAAATGTGGTTTCTTTACGTAAACGGTTTTAGGAATATCCGTTGACTCCGAGTTCTGAATTCGGTGATTTTTAGCTTGATTTCACACTACTTTTCGAGCTCTACAATCCTGGCATTTTGGATTTTTATTTCAGAACTCGTGGCTAGTAGGTCTAGTTTCACCTAGTTAGCCGCGAAATGTGTTTTCTTTACGTAAACGGTTTTATGAATATCCGTTGACTCCGAGTTCTGAATTCGGTGATTTTTAGCTTGATTTCACACTACTTTTCGAGCTCTACAATCCTGGCATTTTGGATTTTTATTTCAGAACCCGTGGCTAGTAGGTCTCGTTTCACCTAGTTAGCCGCGAAATGTGGTTTCTTTACGTAAACGGTTTTATGAATATCCGTTGACTCCGAGTTCTGAATTCGGTGATTTTTAGCTTGATTTCACACTACTTTTCGAGCTCAACAATCCTGGCGTTTCGTATTTTGATTTCAGAACTCGTGGCTAGTAGGTCCTGTTTCACCTAGTTAGCCGCGAAATGTGGTTTCTTTACGTAAACGGTTTTATGAATATCCGTTGACTCCGAGTTCTGAATTCGGTGATTTTTAGCTTGATTTCACACTACTTTTCGAGCTCTACAATCCTCGCGTTTCTTATTTTGATTTCAGTACTCGTGGCTAGTTGGTCTCGTTTCACCTATTTAGCCGCGAAATGTGGTTTCTTTACGTAAACGATTTTATGAATATCCTTTGACTACGAGTTCTGAATTCGGTGATTTTTAGCTTGATTTCACACTACTTTTCGAGCTCTACAATCGTCGCGTTTCGTATTTTGATTTCAGAACTCGTGGCTAGTAGGTCTTGTTTCACCTAGTTAGCCGCGAAATGTGGTTTCTTTACGTAAACGGTTTTATGAATATCCGTTGACTCCGAGTTCTGAATTCGGTGATTTTTAGCTTGATTTCACACTACTTTTCGAGCTCTACAATCCTGCCTTTTCGGATTTTGATTTCAGAACTCGTGGCTAGTAGGTCTCGTTTCACCTAGTTAGCCGCGAAATGTGGTTTCTTTTCGTAAACGCTTTTAGGAATATCCGTTGACTCCGAGTTCTGAATTCGGTGATTTTTAGCTTGATTACACACTACTTTTCGAGCTCTACAATCCTGGGTTTTCGGATTTCGATTTCAGAACTCGTGGCTAGTAGGTCTCGTTTAACCTATTTAGCCGCGAAATGTGGTTTCTTTACGTAAACGGTTTTAGGAATATCCGTTGACTCCAAGTTCTGAATTGAGTGATTTTTAGATTGATTTCACACGACTTTTCAAGCTCTACGATCCTGGAATTTCGGATTTTGATTTCAGAACTCGTGGCTAGTTGGTCTCGTTTCACCTAGTTAGCCGCGAAATGTGGTTTCTTTACGTAAACGGTTTTACGAATATGCGTTGACTCCGAGTTCTGAATTCGGTGATTTTTAGATTGATTTCACACTACTTTTCGAGCTCTACAATCTTGGCGTTTCGGATTTTGATTTCAGAACTCGTGGCTAGTAGGTCTCGTTTCACCTAGTTAGCCGCGAAATGTGGTTTCTTTACGTAAACGGTTTTAGGAATATCCGTTGACTCCGAGTTCTGAATTCGGTGATTTTTAGCTTGATTTCACACTACTTTTCGAGCTCTACAATCCTGGCATTTTGGATTTTTATTTCAGAACTCGTGGCTAGTAGGTCTAGTTTCACCTAGTTAGCCGCGAAATGTGTTTTCTTTACGTAAACGGTTTTATGAATATCCGTTGACTCCGAGTTCTGAATTCGGTGATTTTTAGCTTGATTTCACACTACTTTTCGAGCTCTACAATCCTGGCATTTTGGATTTTTATTTCAGAACCCGTGGCTAGTAGGTCTCGTTTCACCTAGTTAGCCGCGAAATGTGGTTTCTTTACGTAAACGGTTTTATGAATATCCGTTGACTCCGAGTTCTGAATTCGGTGATTTTTAGCTTGATTTCACACTACTTTTCGAGCTCAACAATCCTGGCGTTTCGTATTTTGATTTCAGAACTCGTGGCTAGTAGGTCCTGTTTCACCTAGTTAGCCGCGAAATGTGGTTTCTTTACGTAAACGGTTTTATGAATATCCGTTGACTCCGAGTTCTGAATTCGGTGATTTTTAGCTTGATTTCACACTACTTTTCGAGCTCTACAATCCTCGCGTTTCTTATTTTGATTTCAGTACTCGTGGCTAGTTGGTCTCGTTTCACCTATTTAGCCGCGAAATGTGGTTTCTTTACGTAAACGATTTTATGAATATCCTTTGACTACGAGTTCTGAATTCGGTGATTTTTAGCTTGATTTCACACTACTTTTCGAGCTCTACAATCGTCGCGTTTCGTATTTTGATTTCAGAACTCGTGGCTAGTAGGTCTTGTTTCACCTAGTTAGCCGCGAAATGTGGTTTCTTTACGTAAACGGTTTTATGAATATCCGTTGACTCCGAGTTCTGAATTCGGTGATTTTTAGCTTGATTTCACACTACTTTTCGAGCTCTACAATCCAGCGTTTTCGGATTTTGATTTCAGAACTCGTGGCTAGTTGGTCTCGTTTCACCTAGTTAGCCGCGAAATGTGGTTTCTTTACGTAAACGGTTTTATGAATATCCGTTGACTCCGAGTTCTGAATTCGGTGATTTTTAGCTTGATTTCACACTACTTTTCGAGCTCTACCATCCTAGCGTTTCGGATTTTGATTTCAGAACTCGTGGCTAGTTGGTCTCGTTTCACCTATTTAGCCGCGAAAAGTGGTTTCTTTACGTAAACGGTTTTATGAATATCCGTTGACTCCGAGTTCTGAATTCGGTGATTTTTAGCTTGATTTCACACTACTTTTCGAGCTCAACAATCCTGGCTTTTCGGATTTTGATTTCAGAACTCGTGGCTAGTAGGTCTTGTTTCACCTAGTTAGCCGCGAAATGTGGTTTCTTTACGTAAACGGTTTTATGAATATCCGTTGACTCCGAGTTTTGAATTCGGTGATTTTTAGCATTATTTCACACTACTTTTCGAGCACTACAATCCTGGCGTTTCGTATTTTGATTTCAGAACTCGTGGCTAGTAGGTATTGTTTCACCTAGTTAGCCGCGAAATGCGGTTTCTTTACGTAAACGGTTTTATGAATATCCGTTGACTCCGAGTTCTGAATTCGGTGATTTTTAGCTTGATTTCACACTACTTTTCGAGCTCTACAATCCTAGCATTTCGGATTTTGATTTCAGTACTCGTGGCTAGTTGGTCTCGTTTCACCTATTTAGCCGCGAAATGTGGTTTCTTTACGTAAACGATTTTATGAATATCCTTTGACTACGAGTTCTGAATTCGGTGATTTTTAGCTTGATTTCACACTACTTTTCGAGCTCTACAATCCTCGCGTTTCGTATTTTGATTTCAGAACTCGTGGCTAGTAGGTCTTGTTTCACCTAGTTAGCCGCGAAATGTGGTTTCTTTACGTAAACGGTTTTATGAATATCCGTTGACTCCGAGTTCTGAATTCGGTGATTTTTAGCTTGATTTCACACTACTTTTCGAGCTCTACAATCCAGCGTTTTCGGATTTTGATTTCAGAACTCGTGGCTAGTAGGTCTTGTTTCACCTAGTTAGCCGCGAAATGTGGTTTCTTTACGTAAACAGTTTTATGAATATCCGTTGACTCCGAGTTTTGAATTCGGTGATTTTTAGCATTATTTCACACTACTTTTCGAGCACTACAATCCTGGCATTTCGTATTTTGATTTCAGAACTCGTGGCTAGTAGGTCTTGTTTCACCTAGTTAGCCGCGAAATGTGGTTTCTTTACGTAAACGGTTTTATGAATATCCGTTGACTCCGAGTTCTGAATTTGGTGATTTTTAGCTTGATTTCACACTAGTTTTCGAGCTCTACGATCCTGGCATTTCGGATTTTGATTTCTGAACTCGTGGCTAGTTGGTCTCGTTTCACCTAGTTAGCCGCAAAATGTGGTTTCTTTACGTAAACAGTTTTATGAATATCCGTTGACTCCGAGTTCTGAATTGGTTGATTTTTAGCTTGATTTCACACTAGTTTTCGAGCTCTACAATCCTGGAGTTTCGGATTTTGATTTCAGAACTCGTGGCTAGTTGGTCACATTTCATCTAGTTAGCCGCGAAATGTGGTTTCTTTACGTAAACGGTTTTATGACTATCCGTTGACTCCGAGTTCTGAATTCGGTGATTTTTAGATTGATTTCACACTAGTTTTCGAGCTCTACAATCTTGGTGTTTCGGATTTTGATTTCAGAACTCGTGGCTAGTAGGTCTCGTTTCACCTAGTTAGCCGCGAAATGTGGTTTCTTTACGTAAACGGTTTTATGAATATCCGTTGACTCCGAGTTCTGAATTCGGTGATTTTTAGCTTGATTTCACACTAATTTTCGAGCTCTACAATCCTGGAGTTTCGGATTTTGATTTCAGAATTCGTTGCTAGTTGGTCTCGTTTCACCTATTTAGCCGCGCAATGTGGTTTCTTTACGTAAACGGATTTATGAATATCCGTTGACTCCGAGTTCTGAATTCGGTGATTTTTAGCTTGATTTCACACTACTTTTTGAGCTCTACGATCCTGGCCTTTCGGATTTTGATTTCAGAACTCGTGGCTAGTTGGTCTCGTTTCACCTAGTTAGCCGCGAAATGTGGTTTCTTTACGTAAACGGTTTTATGAATATCCGTTGACTCCGAGTTCTGAATTCGATTATTTTTAGCTTGATTTCACACTAATTTTTGAGCTCTACGATCCTGGCGTTTCGGATTTTGATTTCAGAACTCGTGGCTAGTTGGTCTCGTTTCACCTAGTTAGCCGCGAAATGTGGTTTCTTTACGTAAACGGTTTTATGAATATCCGTTGACTCCGAGTTCTGAATTCGGTGATTTTTAGCTTGATTTCACACTACTTTTCGAGCTCTACCATCCTAGCGTTTCGGATTTTGATTTCAGAACTCGTGGCTGGTTGGTCTCGTTTCACCTATTTAGCCGCGAAAAGTGGTTTCTTTACGTAAACGGTTTTATGAATATCCGTTGACTCCGAGTTCTGAATTCGGTGATTTTTAGCTTGATTTCACACTACTTTTCGAGCTCAACAATCCTGGCGTTTCGGATTTTTATTTCAGAACTCGTGGCTAGTAGGTCTTGTTTCACCTAGTTAGCCGCGAAATGTGGTTTCTTTACGTAAACGGTTTTATGAATATCCGTTGACTCCGAGTTTTGAATTCGGTGATTTTTAGCATTATTTCACACTACTTTTTGAGCACTACAATCCTGGCATTTCGTATTTTGATTTCAGAACTCGTGGCTAGTTGGTCACATTTCATCTAGTTAGCCGCGAAATGTGGTTTCTTTATGTAAACGGTTTTATGATTATCCGTTGACTCCGAGTTCTGAATTCGGTGATTTTTAGCTTGATTTCACACTACTTTTCGAGCTCTACAATCCTAGCATTTCGGATTTTGATTTCAGTACTCGTGGCTAGTTGGTCTCGTTTCACCTATTTAGCCGCGAAATGTGGTTTCTTTACGTAAACGATTTTATGAATATCCTTTGACTACGAGTTCTGAATTCGGTGATTTTTAGCTTGATTTCACACTACTTTTCGAGCTCTACAATCCTCGCGTTTCGTATTTTGATTTCAGAACTCGTGGCTAGTAGGTCTTGTTTCACCTAGTTAGCCGCGAAATGTGGTTTCTTTACGTAAACGGTTTTATGAATATCCGTTGACTCCGAGTTCTGAATTCGGTGATTTTTAGCTTGATTTCACACTACTTTTCGAGCTCTACAATCCAGCGTTTTCGGATTTTGATTTCAGAACTCGTGGCTAGTAGGTCTTGTTTCACCTAGTTAGCCGCGAAATGTGGTTTCTTTACGTAAACAGTTTTATGAATATCCGTTGACTCCGAGTTTTGAATTCGGTGATTTTTAGCATTAATTCACACTACTTTTCGAGCACTACAATCCTGGCATTTCGTATTTTGATTTCAGAACTCGTGGCTAGTAGGTCTTGTTTCACCTAGTTTGCCGCGAAATGTGGTTTCTTTACGTAAACGGTTTTATGAATATCCGTTGACTCCGAGTTCTGAATTTGGTGATTTTTAGCTTGATTTCACACTAGTTTTCGAGCTCTACGATCCTGGCATTTCGGATTTTGATTTCTGAACTCGTGGCTAGTTGGTCTCGTTTCACCTAGTTAGCCGCGAAATGTGGTTTCTTTACGTAAACAGTTTTATGAATATCCGTTGACTCCGAGTTCTGAATTGGGTGATTTTTAGCTTGATTTCACACTAGTTTTCGAGCTCTAAAATCCTGGAGTTTCGGATTTTGATTTCAGAACTCGTGGCTAGTTGGTCACATTTCATCTAGTTAGCCGCGAAATGTGGTTTCTTTACGTAAACGGTTTTATGAATATCCGTTGACTCCGAGTTCTGAATTCGGTGATTTTTCTCTTGATTTCACACTAATTTTCGAGCTCTACGATCCTGGCATTTCGGATTTTGATTTCAGAACTCGTGGCTAGTTGGTCTCGTTTCACCTAGTTAGCCGCGAAATGTGGTTTCTTTACGTAAACGGTTTTATGAATAACCGTTGACTCCGAGTTCTGAATTCGGTGATTTTTATCTTGATTTCACACTACTTTTCGAGCTCTACAATCCGGCGTTTTCGGATTTTGATTTCAGAACTCGTGGCTAGTAGGTCTTGTTTCACCTAGTTAGCCGCGAAATGTGGTTTCTTTACGTAAACGGTTTTATGAATATCCGTTGACTCCGAGTTCTGAATTCGGTGATTTTTAGCTTGATTTCACACTACTTTTCGAGCTCTACCATCCTAGCGTTTCGGATTTTGATTTCAGAACTCGTGGCTAGTTGGTCTCGTTTCACCTATTTAGCCGCGAAAAGTGGTTTCTTTACGTAAACGGTTTTATGAATATCCGTTGACTCCGAGTTCTGAATTTGGTGATTTTTAGCTTGATTTCACACTAGTTTTCGAGCTCTACGATCCTGGCGTTTCGGATTTTGATATCTGAACTCGTGGCTAGTTGGTCTCGTTTCACCTAGTTAGCCGCGAAATGTCGTTTCTCTACGTAAACAGTTTTATGAATATCCGTTGACTCCGAGTTCTGAATCGGGTGATTTTTAGCTTGATTTCACACTAGTTTTCGAGCTCTACAATCCTGGAGTTTCGGATTTTGATTTCAGAACTCGTGGCTAGTTGGTCACATTTCACCTAGTTAGCCGCGAAATGCGGTTTCTTTACGTAAACGGTTTTATGAATATCCGTTGACTCCAAGTTCTGAATTCGGTGATTTTTAGCTTGATTTCACACTACTTTTCGAGCTCTATAATCCTCGGTTTTCGGATTTCGATTTCAGAACTCGTGGCTAGTAGGTCTTGTTTCACCTAGTTAGCCGCGAAATGTGGTTTCTTTACGTAAACGGTTTTATGAATATCCGTTGACTCCGAGTTCTGAATTCAGTGCTTTTTAGCTTGATTTCATACTACTTTTCGAGCTCTACAATCCTGGGTTTTCGGATTTCGATTTCAGAACTCGTGGCTAGTAGGTCTCGTTTCACCTAGTTAGCCGCGAAATGTGGTTTCTTTACGTAAACGGTTTTATGAATATCCGTTGACTCCGAGTTCTGAATTCGGTGATTTTTATCTTGATTTCACACTAATTTTCGAGCTCTACGATCCTGGAATTTCGGATTTTGATTTCAGAACTCGCGGCTAGTTGGTCACATTTCACCTAGTTAGCCGCGAAATGTGGTTTCTTTACGTAAACGGTTTTATGAATATCCGTTGACTCCCAGTTCTGAATTCAGTGCTTTTTAGCTTGATTTCATACTACTTTTCGAGCTCTATAATCCTCGGTTTTCGGATTTCGATTTCAGAACTCGTGGCTAGTAGGTCTTGTTTCACCTAGTTAGCCGCAAAATGTGGTTTCTTTACGTAAACGGTTTTATGAATATCCGTTGACTCCGAGTTCTGAATTCGGTGCTTTTTAGCTTGATTTCATACTACTTTTCGAGCTCTACAATCCTGGGTTTTCGGATTTCGATTTCAGAACTCGTGGCTAGTAGGTCTCGTTTCACCTAGTTAGCCGCGAAATGTGGTTTCTTTACGTAAACGGTTTTATGAATATCCGTTGACTCCGAGTTCTGAATTCGGTGATTATTAGCTTGATTTCACACTAGTTTTCGAGCTCTACAATCCTAGTGTTTCGGATTTTGATTTCAGAACTCGTGGCTAGTTGGTCTCGTTTCACCTATTTAGCCGCGAAAAGTGGTTTCTTTACGTAAACGGTTTTATGAATATCCGTTGACTCCGACTTCTGAATTCGGTGATTTTTAGCTTGATTTCACACTACTTTCCGAGCTCAACAATCCTGGCTTTTCGGATTTTGATTTCAGAACTCGTGGCTAGTAGGTCTTGTTTCACCTAGGTAGCCGCGAAATGTGGTTTCTTTACGTAAACGGTTTTATGAATATCCGTTGACTCCGAGTTTTGAATTCGGTGATTTTTAGCATTATTTCACACTACTTTTCGAGCACTACAATCCTGGCGTTTCGTATTTTGATTTCAGAACTCGTGGCTAGTTGGTCTTGTTTCACCTAGTTAGCCGCGAAATGTGGTTTCTTTACGTAAACGGTTTTATGAATATCCGTTGACTCCGAGTTCTGAATTCGGTGATTTTTAGCTTGATTTCACACTACTTTTCGAGCTCTACCATCCTAGCGTTTCGGATTTTGATTTCAGAACTCGTGGCTAGTTGGTCTCGTTTCACCTATTTAGCCGCGAAAAGTGGTTTCTTTACGTAAACGGTTTTATGAATATCCGTTGACTCCGAGTTCTGAATTTGGTGATTTTTAGCTTGATTTCACACTAGTTTTCGAGCTCTACGATCATGGCGTTTCGGATTTTGATATCTGAACTCGTGGCTAGTTGGTCTCGTTTCACCTAGTTAGCCGCGAAATGTGGTTTCTTTACGTAAACAGTTTTATGAATATCCGTTGACTCCGAGTTCTGAATTGGGTGATTTTTAGCTTGATTTCACACTAGTTTTCGAGCTCTACAATCCTGGAGTTTCGGATTTTGATTTCAGAACTCGTGGCTAGTTGGTCACATTTCACCTAGTTAGCCGCGAAATGTGGTTTCTTTACGTAAACGGTTTTTCGAATATCCGTTGACTCCAAGTTCTGAATTCGGTGATTTTTATCTTGATTTCACACTACTTTTCGA
Organism: Euonymus europaeus; assembly: GCA_963580455.1. Classification (NCBI taxonomy): domain Eukaryota; kingdom Viridiplantae; phylum Streptophyta; class Magnoliopsida; order Celastrales; family Celastraceae; genus Euonymus; species Euonymus europaeus. Next base: position 2,033,975 of record OY756972.1, read on the forward strand.
GCTCTATAATCCTCGGTTTTCGGATTTCGATTTCAGAACTCGTGGCTAGTAGGTCTTGTTTCACCTAGTTAGCCGCGAAATGTGGTTTCTTTACGTAAACGGTTTTATGAATATCCGTTGACTCCGAGTTCTGAATTCCGTGCTTTTTAGATTGATTTCACACTACTTTTCGAGCTCTACAATCCTGGGTTTTCGGATTTCGATTTCAGAACTTGTGGCTAGTAGGTCTCGTTTCACCTAGTTAGCCGCGAAATGTGGTTTCTTTACGTAAACGGTTTTATGAATATCCGTTGACTCCGAGTTCTGAATTCGGTGATTTTTATCTTGATTTCACACTAATTTTCGAGCTCTACGATCCTGGAATTTCGGATTTTGATTTCAGAACTCGTGGCTAGTTGGTCTCGTTTCACCTAGTTAGCCACGAAATGTGGTTTCTTTACGTAAACGGTTTTATGAATATCCGTTTACTCCGAGTTCTGAATTCGGTGATTTTTAGCTTGATTTCACACTACTTTTCGAGCTCTACAATCCTAGCGTTTCGGATTTTGGTTTCAGTACTCGTGGCTAGTTGGTCTCGTTTCACCTATTTACCGCGAAATGTGGTTTCTTTACGTAAACGATTTTATGAAAATCCTTTGACTACGAGTTCTGAATTCGGTGATTTTTAGCTTGATTTCACACTACTTTTCGAGCTCTACAATCCTCGCGTTTCGTATTTTGATTTCAGTACTCGTGGCTAGTTGGTCTCGTTTCACCTATTTAGCCGCGAAATGTGGTTTCTTTACGTAAACGATTTTATGAATATCCTTTGACTACGAGTTCTGAATTCGGTGATTTTTAGCTTGATTTCACACTACTTTTCGAGCTCTACAATCCTTGCGTTTCGTATTTTGATTTCAGAACTCGTGGCTAGTAGGTCATGTTTCACCTAGTTAGCCGCGAAATGTGGTTTCTTTACGTAAACGGTTTTATGAATATCCGTTGACTCCGAGTTCTGAATTCGGTGATTTTTAGCTTGATTTCACACTACTTTTCGAGCTCTACAATCCAGCGTTTTTGGATTTTGATTTCAGAAGTCGTGGCTAGTTGGTCTCATTTCACCTAGTTAGCCGCGAAATGTGGTTTCTTTACGTAAACGGTTTTATGAATATCCTTTGACTACAAGTTCTGAATTCGGTGATTTTTAGCTTGATTTCACACTACTTTTCGAGCTCTACAATCCTCGCGTTTCGTATTTTGATTTCAATACTCGTGGCTAGTAGGTCTTGTTTCACCTAGTTAGCCGCGAAATGTGGTTTCTTTACGTAAACGATTTTATGAATATCCTTTGACTACGAGTTCTGAATTCGGTGATTTTTAGCTTGATTTCACACTACTTTTCGAGCTCTACAATCCTTGCGTTTCGTATTTTGATTTCAGAACTCGTGGCTAGTAGGTCTTGTTTCACCTAGTTAGCCGCGAAATGTGGTTTCTTTACGTAAACGGTTTTATGAATATCCGTTGACTCCGAGTTCTGAATTCGGTGATTTTTAGCTTGATTTCACACTACTTTTCGAGCTCTACAATCCAGCGTTTTTGGATTTTGATTTCAGAAGTCGTGGCTAGTTGGTCTCATTTCACCTAGTTAGCCGCGAAATGTGGTTTCTTTACGTAAACGGTTTTATGAATATCCTTTGACTACGAGTTCTGAATTCGGTGATTTTTAGCTTGATTTCACACTACTTTTCGAGCTCTACAATCCTAGCGTTTCGGATTTTGATTTCAGAACTCGTGGCTAGTTGGTCTCGTTTCACCTATTTAGCCGCGAAAAGTGGTTTCTTTACGTAAACGGTTTTATGAATATCCGTTGACTCCGAGTTCTGAATTCGGTGATTTTTAGCTTGATTTCACACTACTTTTCGAGCTCTACAATCCTACCATTTCGGATTTTGATTTCAGTACTCGTGGCTAGTTGGTCTCGTTTCACCTATTTAGCCGCGAAATGTGGTTTCTTTACGTAAACGATTTTATGAATATCCTTTGACTACGAGTTCTGAATTCGGTGATTTTTAGCTTGATTTCACACTACTTTTCGAGCTCTACAATCCTCGCGTTTCGTATTTTGATTTCAGAACTCGTGGCTAGTAGGTCTTGTTTCACCTAGTTAGCCGCGAAATGTGGTTTCTTTACGTAAACGGTTTTATGAATATCCGTTGACTCCGAGTTCTGAATTCGGTGATTTTTAGCTTGATTTCGCACTACTTTTCGAGCTCTACAATCCAGCGTTTTCGGATTTTGATTTCAGAACTCGTGGCTAGTTGGTCTCGTTTCACCTAGTTAGCCGCGAAATGTGGTTTCTTTACGTAAACGGTTTTATGAATATCCGTTGACTCCGAGTTCTGAATTCGGTGATTTTTTGCTTGATTACACCCTACTTTTCGAGCTCTACCATCCTAGCTTTTCGGATTTTGATTTCAGAACTCGTGGCTAGTTGGTCTCGTTTCACCTATTTAGCCGCGAAAAGTGGTTTCTTTACGTAAACGGTTTTATGAATATCCGTTGACTCCGAGTTCTGAATTCGGTGATTTTTAGCTTGATTTCACACTACTTTTCGAGCTCTACCATCCTAGCGTTTCAGATTTTGATTTCAGAACTCGTGGCTAGTTGGTCTTGTTTCACCTATTTAGCCGCGAAAAGTGGTTTCTTTACGTAAACGGTTTTATGAATATCCGTTGACTCCGAGTTCTGAATTCGGTGATTTTTAGCTTGATTTCACACTACTTTTTGAGCTCAACAATCCTGGCGTTTCGGATTTTGATTTCAGAACTCGTGGCTAGTAGGTCTTGGTACACCTATTTAGCCGCGAAATGTGGTTTCTTTACGTAAACGGTTTTTTGAATATCCGTTGACTCCAAGTTCTGAATTCGGTGATTTTTAGCTTGATTTCACAATACTTTTTGAGCTCTACAATCCAGCGTTTTCGGATTTTGATTTCAGAACTCGTGGCTAGTTGGTCTCGTTTCACCTAGTTAGCCGCGAAATGTGGTTTCTTTACGTAAACGGTTTTATGAATATCCGTTGACTCCGAGTTCTGAATTCGGTGATTTTTAGCTTGATTTCACACTACTTTTCGAGCTCTACTATCCTAGCGTTTCGGATTTTGATTTCAGAACTCATGGCTAGTTGGTCTCGTTTCACCTATTTAGCCGCGAAAAGTGGTTTCTTTACGTAAACGGTTTTATGAATATCCGTTGACTCCGAGTTCTGAATTCGGTGATTTTTAGCTTGATTTCACACTACTTTTCGAGCTCTACAATCCAGCGTTTTCGGATTTTGATTTCAGAACTCGTGGCTAGTTGGTCTCCTTTCACCTAGTTAGCCGCGAAATGTGGTTTCTTTACGTAAACGGTTTTATGAATATCCGTTGACTCCGAGTTATGAATTCGGTGATTTTTAGCTTGATTTCACACTACTTTTCGAGCTCTACCATCCTAGCATTTCGGATTTTGATTTCAGAACTCGTGGCTAGTTGGTCTCGTTTCACCTATTTAGCCGCGAAAAGTGGTTTCTTTACGTAAACAGTTTTATGAATATCCGTTGACTCCGAGTTCTGAATTCGGTGATTTTTAGCTTGATTTCACACTACTTTTCAAGCTCAACAATCCTGGCATTTCGGATTTTGATTTCAGAACTCGTGGCTAGTAGGTCTTGTTTCACCTAGTTAGCCGCGAAATGTGGTTTCTTTACGTAAACGGTTTTATGAATATCCGTTGACTCCGAGTTTTGAATTCGGTGATTTTTAGCATTATTTCACACTACTTTTCGAGCACTACAATCCTGGCGTTTCGTATTTTGATTTCAGAACTCGTGGCTAGTAGGTCTTGTTTCACCTAGTTAACCGCGAAATGTGGTTTCTTTACGTAAACGGTTTTATGAATATCCGTTGACTCCGAGTTCTGAATTCGGTGATTTTTAGCTTGATTTCACACTACTTTTCGAGCTCTACAATCCTAGCGTTTCGGATTTTGATTTCAGTACTCGTGGCTAGTTGGTCTCGTTTCACCTATTTAGCCGCGAAATGTGGTTTCTTTACGTAAACGATTTTATGAATATCCTTTGACTACGAGTTCTGAATTCGGTGATTTTTAGCTTGATTTCACACTACTTTTCGAGCTCTACAATCCTCGCGTTTCGTATTTTGATTTCAGAACTCGTGGCTAGTAGGTCTTGTTTCACCTAGTTAGCCGCGAAATGTGGTTTCTTTACGTAAACGGTTTTATGAATATCCGTTGACTCCGAGTTCTGAATTCGGTGATTTTTTGCTTGATTACACCCTACTTTTCGAGCTCTACCATCCTAGCTTTTCGGATTTTGATTTCAGAACTCGTGGCTAGTTGGTCTCGTTTCACCTAGTTAGCCGCGAAATGTGGTTTCTTTACGTAAACGGTTTTATGAATATCCGTTGACTCCGAGTTCTGAATTCGGTGATTTTTAGCTTGATTTCACACTACTTTTCGAGCTCTACCATCCTAGCGTTTCGGATTTTGATTTCAGAACTCATGGCTAGTTGGTCTCGTTTCACCTATTTAGCCGCGAAAAGTGGTTTCTTTACGTAAACGGTTTTATGAATATCCGTTGACTCCGAGTTCTGAATTCGGTGATTTTTAGCTTGATTTCACACTACTTTTCGAGCTCTACAATCCAGCGTTTTCGGATTTTGATTTCAGAACTCGTGGCTAGTTGGTCTCCTTTCACCTAGTTAGCCGCGAAATGTGGTTTCTTTACGTAAACGGTTTTATGAATATCCGTTGACTCCGAGTTATGAATTCGGTGATTCTTAGCTTGATTTCACACTACTTTTCGAGCTCTACCATCCTAGCATTTCGGATTTTGATTTCAGAACTCGTGGCTAGTTGGTCTCGTTTCACCTATTTAGCCGCGAAAAGTGGTTTCTTTACGTAAACAGTTTTATGAATATCCGTTGACTCCGAGTTCTGAATTCGGTGATTTTTAGCTTGATTTCACACTACTTTTCAAGCTCAACAATCCTGGCATTTCGGATTTTGATTTCAAAACTCGTGGCTAGTAGGTCTTGTTTCACCTAGTTAGCCGCGAAATGTGGTTTCTTTACGTAAACGGTTTTATGAATATCCGTTGACTCCGAGTTTTGAATTCGGTGATTTTTAGCATTATTTCACACTACTTTTCGAGCACTACAATCCTGGCGTTTCGTATTTTGATTTCAGAACTCGTGGCTAGTAGGTCTTGTTTCACCTAGTTAACCGCGAAATGTGGTTTCTTTACGTAAACGGTTTTATGAATATCCGTTGACTCCGAGTTCTGAATTCGGTGATTTTTAGCTTGATTTCACACTACTTTTCGAGCTCTACAATCCTAGCGTTTCGGATTTTGATTTCAGTACTCGTGGCTAGTTGGTCTCGTTTCACCTATTTAGCCGCGAAATGTGGTTTCTTTACGTAAACGATTTTATGAATATCCTTTGACTACGAGTTCTGAATTCGGTGATTTTTAGCTTGATTTCACACTACTTTTCGAGCTCTACAATCCTCGCGTTTCGTATTTTGATTTCAGAACTCGTGGCTAGTAGGTCTTGTTTCACCTAGTTAGCCGCGAAATGTGGTTTCTTTACGTAAACGGTTTTATGAATATCCTTTGACTACGAGTTCTGAATTCGGTGATTTTTAGCTTGATTTCACACTACTTTTTGAGCTCTACAATCCAGCGTTTTCGGATTTTGATTTCAGAACTCGTGGCTAGTTGGTCTCGTTTCACCTAGTTAGCCGCGAAATGTGGTTTCTTTACGTAAACGGTTTTATGAATATCCGTTGACTCCGAGTTCTGAATTCGGTGATTTTTAGCTTGATTTCACACTACTTTTCGAGCTCTACCATCCTAGCGTTTCGGATTTTGATTTCAGAACTCGTGGCTAGTTGGTCTCGTTTCACCTATTTAGCCGCGAAAAGTGGTTTCTTTACGTAAACGGTTTTATGAATATCCGTTGACTCCGAGTTCTGAATTCGGTGATTTTTAGCTTGATTTCACACTACTTTTCGAGCTCTACAATCCAGCGTTTTCGGATTTTGATTTCAGAACTCGTGGCTAGTTGGTCTCCTTTCACCTAGTTAGCCGCGAAATGTGGTTTCTTTACGTAAACGGTTTTATGAATATCCGTTGACTCAGAGTTATGAATTCGGTGATTTTTAGCTTGATTTCACACTACTTTTCGAGCTCTACCATCATAGCGTTTCGGATTTTGATTTCAGAACTCGTGGCTAGTTGGTCTCGTTTCACCTATTTAGCCGCGAAAAGTGGTTTCTTTACGTAAACAGTTTTATGAATATCCGTTGACTCCGAGTTCTGAATTCGGTGATTTTTAGCTTGATTTCACACTACTTTTCAAGCTCAACAATCCTGGCATTTCAGATTTTGATTTCAGAACTCGTGGCTAGTAGGTCTTCTTTCACCTAGTTAGCCGCGAAATGTGGTTTCTTTACGTAAACGGTTTTATGAATATCCGTTGACTCCGAGTTTTGAATTCGGTGATTTTTAGCATTATTTCACACTACTTTTCGAGCACTACAATCCTGGCGTTTCGTATTTTGATTTCAGAACTCGTGGCTAGTAGGTCTTGTTTCACCTAGTTAACCGCGAAATGTGGTTTCTTTACGTAAACGGTTTTAAGAATATCCGTTGACTCCGAGTTCTGAATTCGGTGATTTTTAGCTTGATTTCACACTACTTTTCGAGCTCTACAATCCTAGCGTTTCGGATTTTGATTTCAGAACTCGTGGATAGTTGGTCTCGTTTCACCTATTTAGCCGCGAAAAGTGGTTTCTTTACGTAAACGGTTTTATGAATATCCGTTGACTCCGAGTTCTGAATTCGGTGATTTTTAGCTTGATTTCACACTACTTTTCGAGCTCTACAATCCAGCGTTTTCGGATTTTGATTTCAGAACTCGTGGCTAGTAGGTCTTGTTTCACCTAGTTAACCGCGAAATGTGGTTTCTTTACGTAAACGGTTTTATGAATATCCGTTGACTCCGAGTTCTGAATTCGGTGATTTTTAGCTTGATTTCACACTACTTTTCGAGCTCTACAATCCTAGCGTTTCGGATTTTGATTTCAGTACTCGTGGCTAGTAGGTCTTGTTTCACCTAGTTAGCCGCGAAATGTGGTTTCTTTACGTAAACGGTTTTATGAATATCCGTTGACTCCGAGTTCTGAATTCGGTGATTTTTAGCTTGATTTCACACTACTTTTCGAGCTCTACAATCCAGCGTTTTCGGATTTTTATTTCAGAACTCGTGGCTAGTTGGTCTCATTTCACCTAGTTAGCCGCGAAATGTGGTTTCTTTACGTAAACGGTTTTGTGAATATCCGTTGACTCCGAGTTCTGAATTCGGTGATTTTTAGCTTGATTTCACACTACTTTTCGAGCTCTACAATCCAGCGTTTTCGGATTTTGATTTCAGAACTCGTGGCTAGTTGGTCTCATTTCACCTAGTTAGCCGCGAAATGTGGTTTCTTTACGTAAACGGTTTTATGAATATCCGTTGACTCCGAGTTCTGAATTCGGTGATTTTTAGCTTGATTTCACACTACTTTTCGAGCTCTACCATCCTAGCGTTTCGGATTTTGATTTCAGAACTCGTGGCTAGTTGGTCTCGTTTCACCTATTTAGCCGCGAAATGTGGTTTCTTTACGTAAACGATTTTATGAATATCCTTTGACTACGAGTTCTGAATTCGGTGATTTTTAGCTTGATTTCACACTACTTTTCGAGCTCTACAATCCTAGCGTTTCGGATTTTGATTTCAGTACTCGTGGCTAGTTGGTCTCGTTTCACCTATTTAGACGCGAAATGTGGTTTCTTTACGTAAACGATTTTATGAATATCCTTTGACTACGAGTTCTGAATTCGGTGATTTTTAGCTTGATTTCACACTACTTTTTGAGCTCTACAATCCTCGCGTTTTGTATTTTGATTTCAGAACTCGTGGCTAGTAGGTCTTGTTTCACCTAGTTAGCCGCGAAATGTGGTTTCTTTACGTAAACGGTTTTATGAATATCCGTTGACTCCGAGTTCTGAATTCGGTGATTTTTAGCTTGATTTCACACTACTTTTCGAGCTCTACAATCCGGCGTTTTCGGATTTTGATTTCAGAACTCGTGGCTAGTAGGTCTTGTTTCACCTAGTTAGCCGCGAAATGTGGTTTCTTTACGTAAACGGTTTTATGAATATCCGTTGACTCCGAGTTTTGAATTCGGTGATTTTTAGCATTATTTCACACTACTTTTCGAGCACTACAATCCTGGCGTTTCGTATTTTGATTTCAGAACTCGTGGCTAGTAGGTCTTTTTTCACCTAGTTAGCCGCGAAATGTGGTTTCTTTACGTAAACGGTTTTATGAATATCCGTTGACTCCGAGTTCTGAATTCGGTGATTTTTAGCTTGATTTCACACTACTTTTCGAGCTCTACAATCCTAGCGTTTCGGATTTTGATTTCAGTACTCGTGGCTAGTTGGTCTCGTTTCACCTATTTAGCCGCGAAATGTGGTTTCTTTACGTAAACGATTTTATGAATATCCTTTGACTACGAGTTCTGAATTCGGTGATTTTTAGCTTGATTTCACACTACTTTTCGAGCTCTACAATCCTCGCGTTTCGTATTTTGATTTTAGAACTCGTGGCTAGTAGGTCTTGTTTCACCTAGTTAGCCGCGAAATGTGGTTTCTTTACGTAAACGGTTTTATGAATATCCTTTGACTACGAGTTCTGAATTCGGTGATTTTTAGCTTGATTTCACACTACTTTTCGAGCTCTACAATCCAGCGTTTTCGGATTTTGATTTCAGAAGTCGTGGCTAGTTGGTCTCGTTTCACCTAGTTAGCCGCGAAATGTGGTTTCTTTACGTAAACGGTTTTATGAATATCCGTTGACTCCGAGTTCTGAATTCGGTGATTTTTAGCTTGATTTCACACTACTTTTCGAGCTCTACCATCCTAGCGTTTCGGATTTTGATTTCAGAACTCGTGGCTAGTTGGTCTCGTTTCACCTATTTAGCCGCGAAAAGTGGTTTCTTTACGTAAACGGTTTTATGAATATCCGTTGACTCCGAGTTCTGAATTCGGTGATTTTTAGCTTGATTTCACACTACTTTTCGAGCTCAACAATCCTGGCGTTTCGGATTTTAATTTCAGAACTCGTGGCTAGTAGGTCTTGTTTCACCTAGTTAGCCGCGAAATGTGGTTTCTTTACGTAAACGGTTTTATGAATATCCGTTGACTCCGAGTTTTGAATTCGGTGATTTTTAGCATTATTTCACACTACTTTTCGAGCACTACAATCCTGGCGTTTCGTATTTTGATTTCAGAACTCGTGGCTAGTAGGTCTTGTTTCACCTAGTTAGCCGCGAAATGTGGTTTCTTTACGTAAACGGTTTTATGAATATCCGTTGACTCCGAGTTCTGAATTCGGTGATTTTTAACTTGATTTCACACTACTTTTCGAGCTCTACAATCCAGCATTTTTGGATTTTGATTTCAGAAGTCGTGGCTAGTTGGTCTCATTTCACCTAGTTAGCCGCGAAATGTGGTTTCTTTACGTAAACGGTTTTATGAATATCCGTCGACTCCGAGTTCTGAATTCGGTGATTTTTAGCTTGATTTCACACTACTTTTCGAGCTCTACAATCCAGCGTTTTCGGATTTTGATTTCAGAACTCGTGGCTAGTTGGTCTCGTTTCACCTAGTTAGCCGCGAAATGTGGTTTCTTTACGTAAACGGTTTTATGAATATCCGTTGACTCCGAGTTCTGAATTCGGTGATTTTTAGCTTGATTTCACACTACTTTTCGAGCTCTACCATCCTAGCGTTTCGGATTTTGATTTCAGAACTCCTGGCTAGTTGGTCTCGTTTCACCTATTTAGCCGCGAAATGTGGTTTCTTTACGTAAACGGTTTTATGAATATACGTTGACTCCGAGTTTTGAATTCGGTGATTTTTAGCATTATTTCACACTACTTTTCGAGCACTACAATCCTGGCGTTTCGTATTTTGACTTCAGAACTCGTGGCTAGTAGGTCTTGTTTCACCTAGTTAGCCGCGAAATGTGGTTTCTTTACTTAAACGGTTTTATGAATATCCGTTGACTCCGAGTTTTGAATTCGGTGATTTTTAGCATTATTTCACACTACTTTTCGAGCACTACAATCCTGGCGTTTCGTATTTTGATTTCAGTACTCGTGGCTAGTTGGTCCCGTTTCAACTATTTAGCCGCGAAATGTGGTTTCTTTACGTAAACGATTTTATGAATATCCTTTGACTACGAGTTCTGAATTCGGTCATTTTTAGCTTGATTTCACACTACTTTTCGAGCTCTACAGTCCAGCGTTTTCGGATTTTGATTTCAGAACTCGTGGCTAGTTGGTCTCGTTTCACCTAGTTAGCCGCGAAATGTGGTTTCTTTACGTAAACGGTTTTATGAATATCCGTTGACTCCGAGTTCTGAATTCGGTGATTTTTAGCTTGATTTCACACTACTTTTCGAGCTCTACAATCCAGCGTTTTCGGATTTTGATTTCAGAACTCGTGGCTAGTTGGTCTTGTTTCACCTAGTTAGCCGCGAAATGTGGTTTCTTTACGTAAACGGTTTTATGAATATCCGTTGACTCCGAGTTCTGAATTCGGTGATTTTTAGCTTGATTTCACACTACTTTTCGAGCTCTACCATCCTAGCGTTTCGGATTTTGATTTCAGAACTCCTGGCTAGTTGGTCTCGTTTCACCTATTTAGCCGCGAAAAGTGGTTTCTTTACGTAAACGGTTTTATGAATATCCGTTGACTCCGAGTTCTGAATTCGGTGATTTTTAGCTTGATTTCACACTACTTTTCGAGCTCAACAATCCTGGCGTTTCGAATTTTGATTTCAGAACTCGTGGCTAGTAGGTCTTGTTTCACCTAGTTAGCCACGAAATGTGGTTTCTTTACGTAAACGGTTTTATGAATATCCGTTGACTCCGAGTTTTGAATTCGGTGATTTTTAGCATTATTTCACACTACTTTTCGAGCACTACAATCCTGGCGTTTCGTATTTTGACTTCAGAACTCGTGGCTAGTAGGTTTTGTTTCACCTAGTTAGCCGCGAAATGTGGTTTCTTTACGTAAACGGTTTTATGAATATCCGTTGACTCCGAGTTCTGAATTCGGTGATTTTTAGCTTGATTTCACACTACATTTCGTGCTCTACAATCCTAGCATTTCGGATTTTGATTTCAGTACTCGTGGCTAGTTGGTCTCGTTTCACCTATTTAGCCGCGAAATGTGGTTTCTTTACGTAAACGATTTTATGAATATCCTTTGACTACGAGTTCTGAATTCGGTGATTTTTAGCTTGATTTCACACTACTTTTCGAGCTCTACAATCCTCGCGTTTCGGATTTTGATTTCAGAACTCGTGGCTAGTAGGTCTTGTTTCACCTAGTTAGCCGCGAAATGTGGTTTCTTTACGTAAGCGGTTTTATGAATATCCGTTGACTCCAAGTTCTGAATTCGGTGATTTTTAGCTTGATTTCACACTACTTTTCGAGCTCTACAATCCAGCGTTTTCGGATTTTGATTTCAGAACTCGTGGCTAGTTGGTCTCATTTCACCTAGTTAGCCGCGAAATGTGGTCTCTTTACGTAAACGGTTTTATGAATATCCGTTGACTCCGAGTTCTGAATTCGGTGATTTTTAGCTTGATTTCACACTACTTTTCGAGCTCTACAATCCTAGCGTTTCGGATTTTGATTTCAGTACTCGTGGCTAGTTGGTCTCGTTTCACCTATTTAGCCGCGAAATGTGGTTTCTTTACGTAAACGATTTTATGAATATCCTTTGACTACGAGTTCTGAATTCGGTGATTTTTAGCTTGATTTCACACTACTTTTCGAGCTCTACAATCCTCGCGTTTCGTATTTTGATTTCAGAACTCGTGGCTAGTAGGTCTTGTTTCACCTAGTTAGCCGCGAAATGTGGTTTCTTTACGTAAACGGTTTTATGAATATCCGTTGACTCCGAGTTCTGAATTCGGTGATTTTTAGCTTGATTTCGCACTACTTTTCGAGCTCTACAATCCAGCGTTTTCGGATTTTGATTTCAGAACTCGTGGCTAGTTGGTCTCGTTTCACCTAGTTAGCCGCGAAATGTGGTTTCTTTACGTAAACGGTTTTATGAATATCCGTTGACTCCGAGTTCTGAATTCGGTGATTTTTAGCTTGATTTCACACTACTTTTTGAGCTCAACAATCCTGGCGTTTCGGATTTTGATTTCAGAACTCGTGGCTAGTAGGTCTTGGTACACCTATTTAGCCGCGAAATGTGGTTTCTTTACGTAAACGGTTTTATGAATATCCGTTGACTCCGAGTTTTGAATTCGGTGATTTTTAGCATTATTTCACACTACTTTTCGAGCACTACAATCCTGACATTTCGTATTTTGATTTCAGAACTCGTGGCTAGTAGGTGTTGTTTCACCTAGTTAGCCGCGAAATGTGGTTTCTTTACGTAAACGGTTTTATGAATATCCGTTGACTCCGAGTTCTGAATTCGGTGATTTTTAGCTTGATTTCACACTACTTTTCGAGCTCTACAATCCAGCGTTTTCGGATTTTGATTTCAGAACTCGTGGCTAGTTGGTCTCATTTCACCTAGTTAGCCGCGAAATGTGGTTTCTTTACGTAAACGGTTTTATGAATATCCGTTGACTCCGAGTTCTGAATTTGGTGATTTTTAGCTTAATTTAACACTACTTTTCGAGCTCTACCATCCTAGTGTTTCGGATTTTGATTTCAGAACTCGTGGCTAGTTGGTCTCGTTTCACCTATTTAGCCGCGAAAAGTGGTTTCTTTACGTAAACGGTTTTATGAATATCCGTTGACTCCGAGTTCTGAATTCGGTGATTTTTAGCTTGATTTCACAATACTTTTCGAGCTCAACAATCCTGGCGTTTCGGATTTTGATTTCAGAACTCGTGGCTAGTAGGTCTTGTTTCACCTAGTTAGCCGCGAAATGTGGTTTCTTTACGTAAACGGTTTTATGAATATCCGTTGACTCCGAGTTTTGAATTCGGTGATTTTTAGCATTATTTCACACTACTTTTCGAGCTCTACAATCCTGGCATTTCGTATTTTGATTTCAGAACTCGTGGCTAGTAGGTCTTGTTTAACCTAGTTAGCCGCGAAATGTGGTTTCTTTACGTAAACGGTTTTATGAATATCCGTTGACTCCGAGTTCTGAATTCGGTGATTTTTAGCTTGATTTCACACTACTTTTCGAGCTCTACCATCCTAGGGTTTCGGATTTTGATTTCAGAACTCCTGGCTAGTTGGTCTCGTTTCACCTATTTAGCCGCGAAATGTGGTTTCTTTACGTAAACGGTTTTATGAATATCCGTTGACTCCGAGTTCTGAATTTGGTGATTTTTAGCTTAATTTAACACTACTTTTCGAGCTCTACCATCCTAGTGTTTCGGATTTTGATTTCAGAACTCGTGGCTAGTTGGTCTCGTTTCACCTATTTAGCCGCGAAAAGTGGTTTCTTTACGTAAACGGTTTTATGAATATCCGTTGACTCCGAGTTCTGAATTCGGTGATTTTTAGCTTGATTTCACACTACTTTTCGAGCTCAACAATCCTGGCGTTTCGGATTTTGATTTCAGAACTCGTGGCTAGTAGGTCTTGTTTCACCTAGTTAGCCGCGAAATGTGGTTTCTTTACGTAAACGGTTTTATGAATATCCGTTGACTCCGAGTTTTGAATTCGGTGATTTTTAGCATTATTTCACACTACTTTTCGAGCTCTACAATCCTGGCGTTTCGTATTTTGATTTCAGAACTCGTGGCTAGTAGGTCTTGTTTAACCTAGTTAGCCGCGAAATGTGGTTTCTTTACGTAAACGGTTTTATGAATATCCGTTGACTCCGAGTTCTGAATTCGGTGATTTTTAGCTTGATTTCACACTACTTTTCGAGCTCTACAAGCCAGCGTTTTCGGATTTTGATTTCAGAAGTCGTGGCTAGTTGGTCTCGTTTCACCTAGTTAGCCGCGAAATGTGGTTTCTTTACGTAAACGGTTTTATGAATATCCGTTGACTCCGAGTTCTGAATTCGGTGATTTTTAGCTTGATTTCACACTACTTTTCGAGCTCTACCATCCTAGCTTTTCGGATTTTGATTTCAGAACTCCTGGCTAGTTGGTCTCGTTTTACCTATTTAGCCGCGAAAAGTGGTTTCTTTACGTAAACGGTTTTATGAATATCCGTTGACTCCGAGTTCTGAATTCGGTGATTTTTAGCTTGATTTCACACTACTTTTCGAGCTCAACAATCCTGGCGTTTCGGATTTTGATTTCAGAACTCGTGGCTAGTAGGTCTTGTTTCACCTAGTTAGCCGCGAAATGTGGTTTCTTTACGTAAACGGTTTTATGAATATCCGTTGACTCCGAGTTTTGAATTCGGTGATTTTTAGCATTATTTCACACTACTTTTCGAGCTCTACAATCCTGGCGTTTCGTATTTTGATTTCAGAACTCGTGGCTAGTAGGTCTTGTTTAACCTAGTTAGCCGCGAAATGTGGTTTCTTTACGTAAACGGTTTTATGAATATCCGTTGACTCCGAGTTCTGAATTCGGTGATTTTTAGCTTGATTTCACACTACTTTTCGAGCTCTACCATCCTAGGGTTTCGGATTTTGATTTCAGAACTCCTGGCTAGTTGGTCTCGTTTCACCTATTTAGCCGCGAAATGTGGTTTCTTTACGTAAACGGTTTTATGAATATCCGTTGACTCCGAGTTCTGAATTCGGTGATTTTTAGCTTGATTTCGCACTACTTTTTGAGCTCTACAATCCAGCGTTTTCGGATTTTGATTTCAGAACTCGTGGCTAGTTGGTCTCGTTTCACCTAGTTAGCCGCGAAATGTGGTTTCTTTACGTAAACGGTTTTATGAATATCCGTTGACTCCGAGTTCTGAATTCGGTGATTTTTAGCTTGATTTCACACTACTTTTCGAGCTCTACCATCCTAGCATTTCAGATTTTGATTTCAGAACTCGTGGCTAGTTGGTCTTGTTTCACCTATTTAGCCGCGAAAAGTGGTTTCTTTACGTAAACGGTTTTATGAATATCCGTTGACTCCGAGTTCTGAATTCGGTGATTTTTAGCTTGATTTCACACTACTTTTTGAGCTCAACAATCCTGGCGTTTCGGATTTTGATTTCAGAACTCGTGGCTAGTAGGTCTTGGTACACCTATTTAGCCGCGAAATGTGGTTTCTTTACGTAAACGGTTTTATGAATATCCGTTGACTCCGAGTTTTGAATTCGGTGATTTTTAGCATTATTTCACACTACTTTTCGAGCACTACAATCCTGACATTTCGTATTTTGATTTCAGAACTCGTGGCTAGTAGGTGTTGTTTCACCTAGTTAGCCGCGAAATGTGGTTTCTTTACGTAAACGGTTTTATGAATATCCGTTGACTCCGAGTTCTGAATTCGGTGATTTTTAGCTTGATTTCACACTACTTTTCGAGCTCTACAATCCAGCGTTTTCGGATTTTGATTTCAGAACTCGTGGCTAGTTGGTCTCATTTCACCTAGTTAGCCGCGAAATGTGGTTTCTTTACGTAAACGGTTTTATGAATATCCGTTGACTCCGAGTTCTGAATTTGGTGATTTTTAGCTTAATTTAACACTACTTTTCGAGCTCTACCATCCTAGTGTTTCGGATTTTGATTTCAGAACTCGTGGCTAGTTGGTCTCGTTTCACCTATTTAGCCGCGAAAAGTGGTTTCTTTACGTAAACGGTTTTATGAATATCCGTTGACTCCGAGTTCTGAATTCGGTGATTTTTAGCTTGATTTCACACTACTTTTCGAGCTCAACAATCCTGGCGTTTCGGATTTTGATTTCAGAACTCGTGGCTAGTAGGTCTTGTTTCACCTAGTTAGCCGCGAAATGTGGTTTCTTTACGTAAACGGTTTTATGAATATCCGTTGACTCCGAGTTCTGAATTCGGTCATTTTTAGCTTGATTTCACACTACTTTTCGAGCTCTACAATCCAGCGTTTTCGGATTTTGATTTCAGAACTCGTGGCTACTTGGTCTCGTTTCACCTAGTTAGCCGCGAAATGTGGTTTCTTTACGTAAACGGTTTTATGAATATCCGTTGACTCCGAGTTCTGAATTCGGTGATTTTTAGCTTGATTTCACACTACTTTTCGAGCTCTACAATCCAGCCTTTTCGGATTTTGATTTCAGAACTCGTGGCTAGTTGGTCTCGTTTCACCTAGTTAGCCGCGAAATGTGGTTTCTTTACGTAAACGGTTTTATGAATATCCGTTGACTCCGAGTTCTGAATTCGGTGATTTTTAGCTTGATTTCACACTACTTTTCGAGCTCTACCATCCTAGCGTTTCGGATTTTGATTTCAGAACTCCTGGCTAGTTGGTCTCGTTTCACCTATTTAGCCGCGAAAAGTGGTTTCTTTACGTAAACGGTTTTATGAATATCCGTTGACTCCGAGTTCTGAATTCGGTGATTTTTAGCTTGATTTCACACTACTTTTCGAGCTCAACAATCCTGGCGTTTCGGATTTTGATTTCAGAACTCGTGGCTAGTTGGTCTTGTTTCACCTAGTTAGCCGCGAAATGTGGTTTCTTTACGTAAACGGTTTTATGAATATCCGTTGACTCCGAGTTTTGAATTCGGTGATTTTTAGCATTATTTCACACTACTTTTCGAGCACTACAATCCTGGCGTTTCGTATTTTGACTTCAGAACTCGTGGCTAGTAGGTCTTGTTTCACCTAGTTAGCCGCGAAATGTGGTTTCTTTACGTAAACGGTTTTATGAATATCCGTTGACTCCGAGTTCTGAATTCGGTGATTTTTAGCATTATTTCACACTACTTTTCGAGCTCTACAATCCTGGCGTTTCGTATTTTGATTTCAGAACTCGTGGCTAGTAGGTCTTGTTTAACCTAGTTAGCCGCGAAATGTGGTTTCTTTACGTAAACGGTTTTATGAATATCCGTTGACTCCGAGTTCTGAATTCGGTAATTTTTAGCTTGATTTCACACTACTTTTCGAGCTCTACAATCCTGGCGTTTCGTATTTTGATTTCAGAACTCGTGGCTAGTAGGTCTTGTTTAACCTAGTTAGCCGCGAAATGTGGTTTCTTTACGTAAACGGTTTTATGAATATCCGTTGACTCCGAGTTCTGAATTCGGTGATTTTTAGCTTGATTTCACACTACATTTCGAGCTCTACAATCCTAGCGTTTCGGATTTTGATTTCAGTACTCGTGGCTAGTTGGTCTCGTTTCACCTATTTATCCTCGAAATGTGGTTTCTTTACGTAAACGATTTTATGAATATCCTTTGACTACGAGTTCTGAATTCGGTGATTTTTAGCTTGATTTCACACTACTTTTCGAGCTCTACAATCCTAGCGTTTCGGATTTTGATTTCAGTACTCGTGGCTAGTTGGTCTCGTTTCACCTATTTATCCTCGAAATGTGGTTTCTTTACGTAAACGATTTTATGAATATCCTTTGACTACGAGTTCTGAATTCGGTGATTTTTAGCTTGATTTCACACTACTTTTCGAGCTCTACAATCCTCGCATTTCGGATTTTGATTTCAGAACTCGTGGCTAGTAGGTCTTGTTTCACCTAGTTAGCCGCGAAATGTGGTTTCTTTACGTAAGCGGTTTTATGAATATCCGTTGACTCCGAGTTCTGAATTCGGTGATTTTTAGCTTGATTTCACACTACTTTTCGAGCTCTACAATCCTGGCGTTTCGTATTTTGATTTCAGAACTCGTGGCTTGTAGGTCTTGTTTAACCTAGTTAGCCGCGAAATGTGGTTTCTTTACGTAAACGGTTTTATGAATATCCGTTGACTCCGAGTTCTGAATTCGGTGATTTTTAGCTTGATTTCACACTACTTTTCGAGCTCTACAATCCTAGCGTTTCGGATTTTGATTTCAGTAATCGTGGCTAGTTGGTCTCGTTTCACCTATTTAGCCGCGAAATGTGGTTTCTTTACGTAAACGGTTTTATGAATATCCTTTGACTACGAGTTCTGAATTCGGTGATTTTTAGCTTGATTTCACACTACTTTTCGAGCTCTACAATCCTCGCATTTCGGATTTTGATTTCAGAACTCGTGGCTAGTAGGTCTTGTTTCACCTAGTTAGCCGCGAAATGTGGTTTCTTTACGTAAGCGGTTTTATGAATATCCGTTGACTCCGAGTTCTGAATTCGGTGATTTTTAGCTTGATTTCACACTAATTTTCGAGCTCTACAATCCTGGCGTTTCGTATTTTGATTTCAGAACTCGTGGCTAGTAGGTCTTGTTTAACCTAGTTAGCCGCGAAATGTGGTTTCTTTACGTAAACGGTTTTATGAATATCCGTTGACTCCGAGTTCTGAATTCGGTGATTTTTAGCTTGATTTCAAACTACTTTTCGAGCTCTACCATCCTAGGGTTTCGGATTTTGATTTCAGAACTCCTGGCTAGTTGGTCTCGTTTCACCTATTTAGCCGCGAAATGTGGTTTCTTTACGTAAACGGTTTTATGAATATCCTTTGACTACGAGTTCTGAATTCGGTGATTTTTAGCTTGATTTCACACTACTTTTCGAGCTCTACAATCCTAGCGTTTCGGATTTTGATTTCAGTACTCGTGGCTAGTTGGTCTCGTTTCACCTATTTATCCTCGAAATGTGGTTTCTTTACGTAAACGATTTTATGAATATCCTTTGACTACGAGTTCTGAATTCGGTGATTTTTAGCTTGATTTCACACTACTTTTCGAGCTCTACAATCCTCGCATTTCGGATTTTGATTTCAGAACTCGTGGCTAGTAGGTCTTGTTTCACCTAGTTAGCCGCGAAATGTGGTTTCTTTACGTAAGCGGTTTTATGAATATCCGTTGACTCCGAGTTCTGAATTCGGTGATTTTTAGCTTGATTTCACACTACTTTTCGAGCTCTACAATCCTGGCGTTTCGTATTTTGATTTCAGAACTCGTGGCTAGTAGGTCTTGTTTAACCTAGTTAGCCGCGAAATGTGGTTTCTTTACGTAAACGGTTTTATGAATATCCGTTGACTCCGAGTTCTGAATTCGGTGATTTTTAGCTTGATTTCACACTACTTTTCGAGCTCTACCATCCTAGGGTTTCGGATTTTGATTTCAGAACTCCTGGCTAGTTGGTCTCGTTTCATCTATTTAGCCGCGAAATGTGGTTTCTTTACGTAAACGGTTTTATGAATATCCTTTGACTACGAGTTCTGAATTCGGTGATTTTTAGCTTGATTTCACACTACTTTTCGAGCTCTACAATCCTCGCATTTCGGATTTTGATTTCAGAACTCGTGGCTAGTTGGTCTCATTTCACCTAGTTAGCCGCGAAATGTGGTTTCTTTACGTAAACGGTTTTATGAATATCCGTTGACTCCGAGTTCTGAATTCGGTGATTTTTAGCTTGATTTCACACTACATTTCGAGCTCTACAATCCTAGCGTTTCGGATTTTGATTTCAGTACTCGTGGCTAGTTGGTCTCGTTTCACCTATTTATCCTCGAAATGTGGTTTCTTTACGTAAACGATTTTATGAATATCCTTTGACTACGAGTTCTGAATTCGGTGATTTTTAGCTTGATTTCACACTACTTTTCGAGCTCTACAATCCTCGCATTTCGGATTTTGATTTCAGAACTCGTGGCTAGTAGGTCTTGTTTCACCTAGTTAGCCGCGAAATGTGGTTTCTTTACGTAAGCGGTTTTATGAATATCCGTTGACTCCGAGTTCTGAATTCGGTGATTTTTAGCTTGATTTCACACTACTTTTCGAGCTCTACAATCCTGGCGTTTCGTATTTTGATTTCAGAACTCGTGGCTAGTAGGTCTTGTTTAACCTAGTTAGCCGCGAAATGTGGTTTCTTTACGTAAACGGTTTTATGAATATCCGTTGACTCCGAGTTCTGAATTCGGTGATTTTTAGCTTGATTTCACACTACTTTTCGAGCTCTACCATCCTAGGGTTTCGGATTTTGATTTCAGAACTCCTGGCTAGTTGGTCTCGTTTCACCTATTTAGCCGCGAAATGTGGTTTCTTTACGTAAACGGTTTTATGAATATCCTTTGACTACGAGTTCTGAATTCGGTGATTTTTAGCTTGATTTCACACTACTTTTCGAGCTCTACAATCCTCGCATTTCGGATTTTGATTTCAGAACTCGTGGCTAGTTGGTCTCATTTCACCTAGTTAGCCGCGAAATGTGGTCTCTTTACGTAAACGGTTTTATGAATATCCGTTGACTCCGAGTTCTGAATTCGGTGATTTTTAGCTTGATTTCACACTACTTTTCGAGCTCTACAATCCTAGCGTTTCGGATTTTGATTTCAGTACTCGTGGCTAGTTGGTCTCGTTTCACCTATTTAGCCGCGAAATGTGGTTTCTTTACGTAAACGATTTTATGAATATCCTTTGACTACGAGTTCTGAATTCGGTGATTTTTAGCTTGATTTCACACTACTTTTCGAGCTCTACAATCCTCGCGTTTCGTATTTTGATTTCAGAACTCGTGGCTAGTAGGTCTTGTTTCACCTAGTTAGCCGCGAAATGTGGTTTCTTTACGTAAACGGTTTTATGAATATCCGTTGACTCCGAGTTCTGAATTCGGTGATTTTTAGCTTGATTTCACACTACTTTTTGAGCTCAACAATCCTGGCGTTTTGGATTTGGATTTCAGAACTCGTGGCTAGTAGGTCTTGGTACACCTATTTAGCCGCGAAATGTGGTTTCTTTACGTAAACGGTTTTATGAATATCCGTTGACTCCGAGTTTTGAATTCGGTGATTTTTAGCATTATTTCACACTACTTTTCGAGCACTACAATCCTGACATTTCGTATTTTGATTTCAGAACTCGTGGCTAGTAGGTGTTGTTTCACCTAGTTAGCCGCGAAATGTGGTTTCTTTACGTAAACGGTTTTATGAATATCCGTTGACTCCGAGTTCTGAATTCGGTGATTTTTAGCTTGATTTCACACTACTTTTCGAGCTCTACAATCCAGCGTTTTCGGATTTTGATTTCAGAACTCGTGGCTAGTTGGTCTCATTTCACCTAGTTAGCCGCGAAATGTGGTTTCTTTACGTTAACGGTTTTATGAATATCCGTTGACTCCGAGTTCTGAATTTGGTGATTTTTAGCTTGATTTCACACTACTTTTCGAGCTCTACCATCCTAGTGTTTCGGATTTTGATTTCAGAACTCGTGGCTAGTTGGTCTCGTTTCACCTATTTAGCCGCGAAAAGTGGTTTCTTTACGTAAACGGTTTTATGAATATCCGTTGACTCCGAGTTCTGAATTCGGTGATTTTTAGCTTGATTTC
The DNA here is from genome assembly GCA_963580455.1 of Euonymus europaeus. Lineage (NCBI taxonomy): Eukaryota > Viridiplantae > Streptophyta > Magnoliopsida > Celastrales > Celastraceae > Euonymus > Euonymus europaeus. Next base: position 2,055,412 of record OY756972.1, read on the forward strand.
ACACTACTTTTCGAGCTCAACCATCCTGGCGTTTCGGATTTTGATTTCAGAACTCGTGGCTAGTAGGTCTTGTTTCACCTAGTTAGCCGCGAAATGTGGTTTCTTTACGTAAACGGTTTTATGAATATCCGTTGACTCCGAGTTTTGAATTCGGTGATTTTTAGCATTATTTCACACTACTTTTCGAGCTCTACAATCCTGGCGTTTCGTATTTTGATTTCAGAACTCGTGGCTAGTAGGTCTTGTTTAACCTAGTTAGCCGCGAAATGTGGTTTCTTTACGTAAACGGTTTTATGAATATCCGTTGACTCCGAGTTCTGAATTCGGTGATTTTTTGCTTGATTTCACACTACTTTTCGAGCTCTACAATCCAGCGTTTTCGGATTTTGATTTCAGAACTCGTGGCTAGTAGGTATTGTTTCACCTAGTTAGCCGCAAAATGTGGTTTCTTTACGTAAACAGTTTTATGAATATCCGTTGACTCCGAGTTTTGAATTCGGTGATTTTTAGCATTATTTCACACTACTTTTCGAGCTCTACAATCCTGGCGTTTCGGATTTTGATTTCAGAACTCGTGGCTAGTAGGTCTTGTTTCACCTAGTTAGCCGCAAAATGTGGTTTATTTACGTAAACGGTTTTATGAATATCCGTTGACTCCGAGTTCTGAATTCGGTGATTTTTAGCTTGATTTCACACTACTTTTCGAGCTCTACAATCCAGCGTTTTCGGATGTTGATTTCAGAACTCGTGGCTAGTAGGTCTTGTTTCACCTAGTTAGTCGCGAAATGTGGTTTCTTTTCGTTAACGGTTTTATGAATATCCGTTGACTCCGAGTTCTGAATTCGGTGATTTTTTGCTTGATTTCACACTACTTTTCGAGCTCTACAATCCAGCTTTTTCGGATTTTGATTTCAGAACTCGTGGCTAGTAGGTCTTGTTTCACCTAGTTAGCCGCGAAATGTGGTTTCTTTACGTAAACGGTTTTATGAATATCCGTTGACTCCGAGTTCTGAATTCGGTGATTTTTTTCTCGATTTCACACTACTTTTCGAGCTCTACAATCCAGCGTTTTCGGATTTTGATTTCAGAACTCGTGGCTAGTAGGTCTCGTTTCACCTAGTTAGCCGCGAAATGTGGTTTCTTTACGTAAACGGTTTTATGAATATCAGTTGACTCCGAGTTCTGAATTCGGTGATTTTTTGCTTGATTTCACACTACTTTTCGAGCTCTACAATCCAGGGTTTTCGGATTTTGATTTCAGAACTCGTGGCTAGTAGGAATTGTTTCACCTAGTTAGCCGCGAAATGTAGTTTCTTTACGTAAACGGTTTTATGAATATCCGTTGACTCCGAGTTCTGAATTCGGTGATTTTTTGCTTGATTTCACACTACTTTTCAAGCTCTACAATCCAGCATTTTCAGATTTTGATTTCAGAACTCGTGGCTAGTAGGTCTTGTTTCACCTAGTTAGCCGCGAAATGTGGTTTCTTTACGTAAACGGTTTTATGAATATCCGTTTACTCCGAGTTCTGAATTCGGTGATTTTTAGCTTGATTTCACACTACTTTTCGAGCTCTACAATCCTAGCGTTTCGGATTTTGATTTCAATACTCGTGGCAAGTTGGTCTTGTTTCACCTATTTAGCCGCGAAATGTGGTTTCTTTACGTAAACGGTTTTATGAATATCCGTTTATTCCGAGTTCTGAATTCGGTGATTTTTAGCTGGATTACACACTACTTTTCGAGCTCTACAATCCTAACGTTTCGGATTTTGATTTCAGAACTCGTGGCTTGTAGGTCTCGTTTCACCTAGTTAGCCGCGAAATGTGGTTTCTTTACGTAAACGGTTTTATGAATATCCGTTGACTCCGAGTTCTGAATTCGGTGATTTTTAGCTTGATTTCACACTACTTTTCGAGCTCTATAATCCTCGGTTTTCGGATTTCGATTTCAGAACTCGTGTCTAGTAAGTCTCATTTCACCTAGTTAGCCGCGAAATGTGTTTTCTTTACGTAAACGGTTTTATGAATATCCTTTGACTCCGAGTTCTGCATTCGGTGATTTTTAGCTTGATTTCACACTACTTTTCGAGCTCTACCATCCTGGCATTTCAGATTTTGATTTCAGAACTCGTGGCTTGTAGGTCTCGATTCACCTATTTAGCCACGAAATGTGGTTTCTTTACGTAAACGTTTTTCTGAATATCCGTTGATTCCGAGTACTGAATTCGGTGATTTTTAGCTTGATTTCACACTACTTTTCGAGCTTTACAATCCTGGCATTTCGGATTTTGATTTCAGAACTCGTGGCTAGTAGGTCTTGTTTCACCTAGTTAGCCGCGAAATGTGGTTTTTTTACGTAAACGGTTTTATGAATATCCGTTGACTCCGAGTTCTGAATTCGGTGATTTTAAGCTCGATTTCACACTACTTTTCGAGCTCTACCATCCTAGCGTTTCGGATTTTGATTTCAGAACTCGTGGCTTGTAGGTCTCGTTTCACCTAGTTAGCCGCGAAATGTGGTTTCTTTACGTAAACGGTTTTCTGAATATCCGTTGACTCCGAGTTCTGAATTCGGTGATTTTTAGCTTGATTTCACACTACTTTTCGAGCTTTACAATCCTGGCATTTCGGATTTTGATTTCAGAACTCGTGGCTAGTAGGTCTTGTTTCACCTAGTTCGCCGCGAAATGTGGTTTTTTTACGTAAACGGTTTTATGAATATCCGTTGACTCCGAGTTCTGACTTCGGTGATTTTAAGCTCGATTTCACACTACTTTTCGAGCTCTACCATCCTAGCGTTTCGGATTTTGATTTCAGAACTCGTGGCTTGTAGGTCTCGTTTCACCTAGTTAGCCGCGAAATGTGGTTTCTTTATGTAAACGGTTTTATGAATATCCGTTGACTCCGAGTTCTGAATTCGGTGATTTTTAGCTTGATTTCACACTACTTTTCGAGCTCTATAATCCTCGGTTTTCGGATTTCGATTTCAGAACTCGTGGCTAGTAGGACTCGTTTCACCTAGTTAGCCGCGAAATGTGGTTTCTTTACGTAAACGGTTTTATGAATATCCGTTGACTCCGAGTTCTGAATTCGGTGATTTTTAGCTTGATTTCACACTACTTTTCGAGCTTTACAATCCTGGTGTTTCGGATTTTTATTTCAGAACTCGTGGCTAGTAGGTCTCGTTTCACCTAGTTAGCCGCGAAATGTGGTTTCTTTACGTAAACGGTTTTATGAATATCCGTTGACTCCGAGTTCTGAATTCGGTGATTTTTAGTTTGATTTCACACTAATTTTCAAGCTCTACGATCCTGGCGTTTTGGATTTTGATTTCAGAACTCGTGGCTAGTAGGTCTCGTTTCACCTAGTTAGCCGCGAAATGTGGTTTCTTTACGTAAACGATTTTATGAATATCCTTTGACTACGAGTTCTGAATTCGGTGATTTTTAGCTTGATTTCACACTACTTTTCGAGCTCTACAATCTTCGCGTTTCGGATTTTGATTTCAGAACTCGTGGATAGTTGGTCTCATTTCACCTATTTAGCCGCGAAATGTGGTTTCTTTACGTAAACGGTTTTATGAATATCCGTTGACTCCGAGTTCTGAATTCGGTGATTTTTAGCTTGATTTCACACTACTTTTCGAGCTCTACAATCCTTGCATTTCGGATTTTGATTTCAGATTTCGTGGCTAGTAGGTCTTGTTTCACCTAGTTAGCCGCGAAATGTGGTTTCTTTACGTAAACGGTTTTATGAATATCCGTTGACTCCGAGTTCTGAATTCGGTGATTTTTAGCTTGATTTCACTCTAATTTTCGAGCTCTACCATCCTAGCATTTCGGATTTTGATTTCAGAACTCGTAGCTTGTAGGTCTCGTTTCACCTAGTTAGCCGCGAAATGTGGTTTCTTTATGTAAACGGTTTTATGAATATCCGTTGACTCCGAGTTCTGAATTCGGTGATTTTTAGCTTGATTTCACACTACTTTTCGAGCTCTATAATCCTCGGTTTTCGGATTTTGATTTCAGAACTCGTGGCTAGTAGGACTCGTTTCACCTAGTTAGCCGCGAAATGTGGTTTCTTTACGCAAACGGTTTTAGGAATATCCGTTGACTCCGAGTTCTGAATTCGGTGATTTTTAGCTTGATTTCACACTACTTTTCGAGCTTTACAATCCTGGTGTTTCGGATTTTTATTTCAGAACTCGTGGCTAGTAGGTCTCGTTTCACCTAGTTAGCCGCGAAATGTGGTTTCTTTACGTAAACGGTTTTATGAATATCCGTTGACTCCGAGTTCTGAATTCGGTGATTTTTAGTTTGATTTCACACTAATTTTCAAGATCTACGATCCTGGAGTTTCGGATTTTGATTTCAGAACTCGTGGCTAGTAGGTCTCGTTTCACCTAGTTAGCCGCGAACTGTGGTTTCTTTACGTAAACGATTTTATGAATATCCTTTGACTACGAGTTCTGAATTCGGTGATTTTTAGCTTGATTTCACACTACTTTTCGAGCTCTACAATCCTCGCGTTTCGGATTTTGATTTTAGAACTCGTGGATAGTTGGTCTCGTTTCACCTATTTAGCCGCGAAATGTGGTTTCTTTACGTAAACCGTTTTATGAATATCCGTTGACTTCAAGTTTTGAATTCGGTGATTTTTAGCTTGATTTCACACTACTTTTCGAGCTCTACAATCCTGGAATTTCGGATTTTGATTTCAGATTTCGTGGCTAGTAGGTCTTGTTTCACCTAGTTAGCCGCGAAATGTGGTTTCTTTACGTAAACGGTTTTATGAATATCCGTTGACTCCGAGTTCTGAATTCGGTGATTTTTAGCTTGATTTCACACTACTTTTCGAGCTCTACCATCCTAGCGTTTCGGATTTTGATTTCAGAACTCGTGGCTAGTTGGTCTCGTTTCACCTATTTAGCCGCGAAAAGTGGTTTCTTTACGTAAACGGTTTTATGAATATCCGTTGACTCCGAGTTCTGAATTCGGTGATTTTTAGCTTGATTTCACACTACTTTTCGAGCTCTACAATCCTGGCGTTTCGGATTTTGATTTCAGAACTCGTGGCTTGTAGGTCTCGTTTCACCTAGTTAGCCGCGAAATGTGCTTTCTTTACGTAAACGGTTTTATGAATATCCGTTGACTCCGAGTTCTGAATTCGGTGATTTTTAGCTTGATTTCACACTACTTTTCGAGCTCTATAATCCTCGGTTTTCGGATTTCGATTTCAGAACTCGTGTCTAGTAAGTCTCGTTTCACCTAGTTAGCCGCGAAATGTGGTTTCTTTACGTAAACGGTTTTATGAATATCCTTTGACTCCGAGTTCTGAATTCGGTGATTTTAAGCTTGATTTCACACTACTTTTCGAGCTCTACCATCCTGGCATTTCAGATTTTGATTTCAGAACTCGTGGCTTGTAGGTCTCGTTTCACCTAGTTAGCCGCGAAATGTGGTTTCTTTACGTAAACGGTTTTCTGAATATCCGTTGACTCCGAGTTCTGAATTCGGTGATTTTTAGCTTGATTTCACACTACTTTTCGAGCTTTACAATCCTGGCATTTCGGATTTTGATTTCAGAACTCGTGGCTAGTAGGTCTTGTTTCACCTAGTTAGCCGCGAAATGTGGTTTCTTTACGTAAACGGTTTTATGAATATCCGTTGACTCCGAGTTCTGACTTCGGTGATTTTAAGCTCAATTTCACACTACTTTTCGAGCTCTACCATCCTAGCGTTTCGGATTTTGATTTCAGAACTCGTGGCTTGTAGGTCTCGTTTCACCTAGTTAGCCGCGAAATGTGGTTTCTTTATGTAAACGGTTTTATGAATATCCGTTGACTCCGAGTTCTGAATTCGGTGATTTTTAGCTTGATTTCACACTACTTTTCGAGCTCTATAATCCTCGGTTTTCGGATTTCGATTTCAGAACTCGTGGCTAGTAGGACTCGTTTCACCTAGTTAGCCGCGAAATGTGGTTTCTTTACGTAAACGGTTTTATGAATATCCGTTGACTCCGAGTTCTGAATTCGGTGATTTTTAGCTTGATTTCACACTACTTTTCGAGCTTTACAATCCTGGTGTTTCGGATTTTTATTTCAGAACTCGTGGCTAGTAGGTCTCGTTTCACCTAGTTAGCCGCGAAATGTGGTTTCTTTATGTAAACGGTTTTATGAATATCCGTTGACTCCGAGTTTTGAATTCGGTGATTTTTAGCTTGATTTCACACTACTTTTCGAGCTCTATAATCCTCGGTTTTCGGATTTCGATTTCAGAACTCGTGGCTAGTAGGACTCGTTTCACCTAGTTAGCCGCGAAATGTGGTTTCTTTACGTAAACGGTTTTATGAATATCCGTTGACTCCGAGTTCTGATTTCGGTGATTTTTAGCTTGATTTCACACTACTTTTCGAGCTTTACAATCCTGGTGTTTCGGATTTTTATTTCAGAACTCGTGGCTAGTAGGTCTCGTTTCACCTAGTTAGCCGCGAAATGTGGTTTCTTTAGGTAAACGGTTTTATGAATATCCGTTGACTCCGAGTTCTGAATTCGGTGATTTTTAGTTTGATTTCACACTAATTTTCAAGCTCTACGATCCTGGCGTTTCGGATTTTGATTTCAGAACTCGTGGCTAGTAGGTCTCGTTTCACCTAGTTAGCCGCGAAATGTGGTTTCTTTACGTAAACGGTTTTCTGAATATCCGTTGACTCCGAGTTCTGAATTCGGTGATTTTTAGCTTGATTTCACACTACTTTTCGAGCTTTACAATCCTGGCATTTCGGATTTTGATTTCAGAACTCGTGGCTAGTAGGTCTTGTTTCACCTAGTTAGCCGCGAAATGTGGTTTCTTTACGTAAACGGTTTTATGAATATCCGTTGACTCCGAGTTCTGACTTCGGTGATTTTAAGCTCGATTTCACACTACTTTTCGAGCTCTACCATCCTAGCGTTTCGGATTTTGATTTCAGAACTCGTGGCTTGTAGGTCTCGTTTCACCTAGTTAGCCGCGAAATGTGGTTTCTTTATGTAAACGGTTTTATGAATATCCGTTGACTCCGAGTTCTGAATTCGGTGATTTTTAGCTTGATTTCACACTACTTTTCGAGCTCTATAATCCTCGGTTTTCGGATTTCGATTTCAGAACTCGTGGCTAGTAGGACTCGTTTCACCTAGTTAGCCGCGAAATGTGGTTTCTTTACGTAAACGGTTTTATGAATATCCGTTGACTCCGAGTTCTGAATTCGGTGATTTTTAGCTTGATTTCACACTACTTTTCGAGCTTTACAATCCTGGTGTTTCGGATTTTTATTTCAGAACTCGTGGCTAGTAGGTCTCGTTTCACCTAGTTAGCCGCGAAATGTGGTTTCTTTATGTAAACGGTTTTATGAATATCCGTTGACTCCGAGTTCTGAATTCGGTGATTTTTAGCTTGATTTCACACTACTTTTCGAGCTCTATAATCCTCGGTTTTCGGATTTCGATTTCAGAACTCGTGGCTAGTAGGACTCGTTTCACCTAGTTAGCCGCGAAATGTGGTTTCTTTACGTAAACGGTTTTATGAATATCCGTTGACTCCGAGTTCTGAATTCGGTGATTTTTAGCTTGATTTCACACTACTTTTCGAGCTCTACAATCTTCGCGTTTCGGATTTTGATTTCAGAAATCGTGGATAGTTGGTCTCGTTTCACCTATTTAGCCGCGAAATGTGGTTTCTTTACGTAAACCGTTTTATGAATATCCGTTGACTTCGAGTTTTGAATTCGGTGATTTTTAGCTTGATTTCACACTACTTTTCGAGCTCTACAATCCTTGCATTTCGGATTTTGATTTCAGATTTCGTGGCTAGTAGGTCTTGTTTCACCTAGTTAGCCGCGAAATGTGGTTTCTTTACGTAAACGGTTTTATGAATATCCGTTGACTCCGAGTTCTGAATTCGGTGATTTTTAGCTTGATTTCACACTACTTTTCGAGCTCTACCATCCTAGCATTTCGGATTTTGATTTCAGAACTCGTGGCTTGTAGGTCTCGTTTCACCTAGTTAGCCGCGAAATGTGGTTTCTTTATGTAAACGGTTTTATGAATATCCGTTGACTCCGAGTTCTGAATTCGGTGATTTTTAGCTTGATTTCACACTACTTTTCGAGCTCTATAATCCTCGGTTTTCGGATTTTGATTTCAGAACTCCTGGCTAGTAGGACTCGTTTCACCTAGTTAGCCGCGAAATGTGGTTTCTTTACGCAAACGGTTTTATGAATATCCGTTGACTCCGAGTTCTGAATTCGGTGATTTTTAGCTTGATTTCACACTACTTTTCGAGCTTTACAATCCTGGTGTTTCGGATTTTTATTTCAGAACTCGTGGCTAGTAGGTCTCGTTTCACCTAGTTAGCCGCGAAATGTGGTTTCTTTACGTAAACGGTTTTATGAATATCCGTTGACTCCGAGTTCTGAATTCGGTGATTTTTAGTTTGATTTCACACTAATTTTCAAGATCTACGATCCTGGAGTTTCGGATTTTGATTTCAGAACTCGTGGCTAGTAGGTCTCGTTTCACCTAGTTAGCCGCGAAATGTGGTTTCTTTACGTAAACGATTTTATGAATATCCTTTGACTACGAGTTCTGAATTCGGTGATTTTTAGCTTGATTTCACACTACTTTTCGAGCTCTACAATCTTCGCGTTTCGGATTTTGATTTCAGAACTCGTGGATAGTTGGTCTCATTTCACCTATTTAGCCGCGAAATGTGGTTTCTTTACGTAAACGGTTTTATGAATATCCGTTGACTCCGAGTTCTGAATTCGGTGATTTTTAGCTTGATTTCACACTACTTTTCGAGCTCTACAATCCTTGCATTTCGGATTTTGATTTCAGATTTCGTGGCTAGTAGGTCTTTTTTCACCTAGTTAGCCGCGAAATGTGGTTTCTTTACGTAAACGGTTTTATGAATATCCGTTGACTCCGAGTTCTGAATTCGGTGATTTTTAGCTTGATTTCACTCTAATTTTCGAGCTCTACCATCCTAGCATTTCGGATTTTGATTTCAGAACTCGTAGCTTGTAGGTCTCGTTTCACCTAGTTAGCCGCGAAATGTGGTTTCTTTATGTAAACGGTTTTATGAATATCCGTTGACTCCGAGTTCTGAATTCGGTGATTTTTAGCTTGATTTCACACTACTTTTCGAGCTCTATAATCCTCGGTTTTCGGATTTTGATTTCAGAACTCGTGGCTAGTAGGACTCGTTTCACCTAGTTAGCCGCGAAATGTGGTTTCTTTACGCAAACGGTTTTATGAATATCCGTTGACTCCGAGTTCTGAATTCGGTGATTTTTAGCTTGATTTCACACTACTTTTCGAGCTTTACAATCCTGGTGTTTCGGATTTTTATTTCAGAACTCGTGGCTAGTAGGTCTCGTTTCACCTAGTTAGCCGCGAAATGTGGTTCTTTACGTAAACGGTTTTATGAATATCCGTTGACTCCGAGTTCTGAATTCGGTGATTTTTAGTTTGATTTCACACTAATTTTCAAGATCTACGATCCTGGAGTTTCGGATTTTGATTTCAGAACTCGTGGCTAGTAGGTCTCGTTTCACCTAGTTAGCCGCGAACTGTGGTTTCTTTACGTAAACGATTTTATGAATATCCTTTGACTACGAGTTCTGAATTCGGTGATTTTTAGCTTGATTTCACACTACTTTTCGAGCTCTACAATCCTCGCGTTTCGGATTTTGATTTTAGAACTCGTGGATAGTTGGTCTCGTTTCACCTATTTAGCCGCGAAATGTGGTTTCTTTACGTAAACCGTTTTATGAATATCCGTTGACTTCAAGTTTTGAATTCGGTGATTTTTAGCTTGATTTCACACTACTTTTCGAGCTCTACAATCCTGGCATTTCGGATTTTGATTTCAGATTTCGTGGCTAGTAGGTCTTGTTTCACCTAGTTAGCCGCGAAATGTGGTTTCTTTACGTAAACGGTTTTACGAATATCCGTTGACTCCGAGTTCTGAATTCGGCGATTTTTAGCTTGATTTCACACTACTTTTCGAGCTCTACCATACTAGCGTTTCGGATTTTGATTTCAGAACTCGTGGCTAGTTGGTCTCGTTTCACCTATTTAGCCGCGAAAAGTGGTTTCTTTACGTAAACGGTTTTATGAATATCCGTTGACTCCGAGTTCTGAATTCGGTGATTTTTAGCTTGATTTCACACTACTTTTCAAGCTCAACAATCCTGGCATTTCGGATTTTGATTTCAAAACTCGTGGCTAGTAGGTCTTGTTTCACCTAGTTAGCCGCGAAATGTGGTTTCTTTACGTAAACGGTTTTATGAATATCCGTTGACTCCGAGTTTTGAATTCGGTGATTTTTAGCATGATTTCACACTACTTTTCGAGCTCTACAATCTTCGCGTTTCGGATTTTGATTTCAGAACTCGTGGATAGTTGGTCTCGTTTCACCTATTTAGCCGCGAAATGTGGTTTCTTTACGTAAACCGTTTTATGAATATCCGTTGACTTCGAGTTTTGAATTCGGTGATTTTTAGCTTGATTTCACACTACTTTTCGAGCTCTACAATCCTTGCATTTCGGATTTTGATTTCAGATTTCGTGGCTAGTAGGTCTTGTTTCACCTAGTTAGCCGCGAAATGTGGTTTCTTTACGTAAACGGTTTTATGAATATCCGTTGACTCCGAGTTCTGAATTCGGTGATTTTTAGCTTGATTTCACACTACTTTTCGAGCTCTACCATCCTAGCATTTCGGATTTTGATTTCAGAACTCGTGGCTTGTAGGTCTCGTTTCACCTAGTTAGCCGCGAAATGTGGTTTCTTTATGTAAACGGTTTTATGAATATCCGTTGACTCCGAGTTTTGAATTCGGTGATTTTTAGCTTGATTTCACACTACTTTTCGAGCTCTATAATCCTCGGTTTTCGGATTTCGATTTCAGAACTCCTGGCTAGTAGGACTCGTTTCACCTAGTTAGCCGCGAAATGTGGTTTCTTTACGTAAACGGTTTTATGAATATCCGTTGACTCCGAGTTCTGAATTCGGTGATTTTTAGCTTGATTTCACACTACTTTTCGAGCTCTACAATCTTCGCGTTTCGGATTTTGATTTCAGAACTCGTGGATAGTTGGTCTCGTTTCACCTATTTAGCCGCGAAATGTGGTTTCTTTACGTAAACCGTTTTATGAATATCCGTTGACTTCGAGTTTTGAATTCGGTGATTTTTAGCTTGATTTCACACTACTTTTCGAGCTCTACAATCCTTGCATTTCGGATTTTGATTTCAGATTTCGTGGCTAGTAGGTCTTGTTTCACCTAGTTAGCCGCGAAATGTGGTTTCTTTACGTAAACGGTTTTATGAATATCCGTTGACTCCGAGTTCTGAATTCGGTGATTTTTAGCTTGATTTCACACTACTTTTCGAGCTCTACCATCCTAGCATTTCGGATTTTGATTTCAGAACTCGTGGCTTGTAGGTCTCGTTTCACCTAGTTAGCCGCGAAATGTGGTTTCTTTATGTAAACGGTTTTATGAATATCCGTTGACTCCGAGTTCTGAATTCGGTGATTTTTAGCTTGATTTCACACTACTTTTCGAGCTCTATAATCCTCGGTTTTCGGATTTTGATTTCAGAACTCCTGGCTAGTAGGACTCGTTTCACCTAGTTAGCCGCGAAATGTGGTTTCTTTACGCAAACGGTTTTATGAATATCCGTTGACTCCGAGTTCTGAATTCGGTGATTTTTAGCTTGATTTCACACTACTTTTCGAGCTTTACAATCCTGGTGTTTCGGATTTTTATTTCAGAACTCGTGGCTAGTAGGTCTCGTTTCACCTAGTTAGCCGCGAAATGTGGTTTCTTTACGTAAACGGTTTTATGAATATCCGTTGACTCCGAGTTCTGAATTCGGTGATTTTTAGTTTGATTTCACACTACTTTTCGAGCTCTATAATCCTCGGTTTTCGGATTTCGATTTCAGAACTCCTGGCTAGTAGGACTCGTTTCACCTAGTTAGCCGCGAAATGTGGTTTCTTTACGTAAACGATTTTATGAATATCCTTTGACTACGAGTTCTGAATTCGGTGATTTTTAGCTTGATTTCACACTACTTTTCGAGCTCTACAATCTTCGCGTTTCGGATTTTGATTTCAGAACTCGTGGATAGTTGGTCTCATTTCACCTATTTAGCCGCGAAATGTGGTTTCTTTACGTAAACGGTTTTATGAATATCCGTTGACTCCGAGTTCTGAATTCGGTGATTTTTAGCTTGATTTCACACTACTTTTCGAGCTCTACAATCCTTGCATTTCGGATTTTGATTTCAGATTTCGTGGCTAGTAGGTCTTGTTTCACCTAGTTAGCCGCGAAATGTGGTTTCTTTACGTAAACGGTTTTATGAATATCCGTTGACTCCGAGTTCTGAATTCGGTGATTTTTAGCTTGATTTCACTCTAATTTTCGAGCTCTACCATCCTAGCATTTCGGATTTTGATTTCAGAACTCGTAGCTTGTAGGTCTCGTTTCACCTAGTTAGCCGCGAAATGTGGTTTCTTTATGTAAACGGTTTTATGAATATCCGTTGACTCCGAGTTCTGAATTCGGTGATTTTTAGCTTGATTTCACACTACTTTTCGAGCTCTATAATCCTCGGTTTTCGGATTTTGATTTCAGAACTCGTGGCTAGTAGGAATCGTTTCACCTAGTTAGCCGCGAAATGTGGTTTCTTTACGCAAACGGTTTTATGAATATCCGTTGACTCCGAGTTCTGAATTCGGTGATTTTTAGCTTGATTTCACACTACTTTTCGAGCTTTACAATCCTGGTGTTTCGGATTTTTATTTCAGAACTCGTGGCTAGTAGGTCTCGTTTCACCTAGTTAGCCGCGAAATGTGGTTTCTTTACGTAAACGGTTTTATGAATATCCGTTGACTCCGAGTTCTGAATTCGGTGATTTTTAGTTTGATTTCACACTAATTTTCAAGATCTACGATCCTGGAGTTTCGGATTTTGATTTCAGAACTCGTGGCTAGTAGGTCTCGTTTCACCTAGTTAGCCGCGAACTGTGGTTTCTTTACGTAAACGATTTTATGAATATCCTTTGACTACGAGTTCTGAATTCGGTGATTTTTAGCTTGATTTCACACTACTTTTCGAGCTCTACAATCCTCGCGTTTCGGATTTTGATTTTAGAACTCGTGGATAGTTGGTCTCGTTTCACCTATTTAGCCGCGAAAAGTGGTTTCTTTACGTAAACGGTTTTATGAATATCCGTTGACTCCGAGTTCTGAATTCGGTGATTTTTAGCTTGATTTCACACTACTTTTCGAGCTCTACAATCCTGGCGTTTCGGATTTTGATTTCAGAACTCGTGGCTTGTAGGTCTCGTTTCACCTAGTTAGCCGCGAAATGTGCTTTCTTTACGTAAACGGTTTTATGAATATCCGTTGACTCCGAGTTCTGAATTCGGTGATTTTTAGCTTGATTTCACACTACTTTTCGAGCTCTATAATCCTCGGTTTTCGGATTTCGATTTCAGAACTCGTGTCTAGTAAGTCTCGTTTCACCTAGTTAGCCGCGAAATGTGGTTTCTTTACGTAAACGGTTTTATGAATATCCTTTGACTCCGAGTTCTGAATTCGGTGATTTTAAGCTTGATTTCACACTACTTTTCGAGCTCTACCATCCTGGCATTTCAGATTTTGATTTCAGAACTCGTGGCTTGTAGGTCTCGTTTCACCTAGTTAGCCGCGAAATGTGGTTTCTTTACGTAAACGGTTTTCTGAATATCCGTTGACTCCGAGTTCTGAATTCGGTGATTTTTAGCTTGATTTCACACTACTTTTCGAGCTTTACAATCCTGGCATTTCGGATTTTGATTTCAGAACTCGTGGCTAGTAGGTCTTGTTTCACCTAGTTAGCCGCGAAATGTGGTTTCTTTACGTAAACGGTTTTATGAATATCCGTTGACTCCGAGTTCTGACTTCGGTGATTTTAAGCTCGATTTCACACTACTTTTCGAGCTCTACCATCCTAGCGTTTCGGATTTTGATTTCAGAACTCGTGGCTTGTAGGTCTCGTTTCACCTAGTTAGCCGCGAAATGTGGTTTCTTTATGTAAACGGTTTTATGAATATCCGTTGACTCCGAGTTCTGAATTCGGTTATTTTTAGCTTGATTTCACACTACTTTTCGAGCTCTATAATCCTCGGTTTTCGGATTTCGATTTCAGAACTCGTGGCTAGTAGGACTCGTTTCACCTAGTTAGCCGCGAAATGTGGTTTCTTTACGTAAACGGTTTTATGAATATCCGTTGACTGCGAGTTCTGAATTCGGTGATTTTTAGCTTGATTTCACACTACTTTTCGAGCTTTACAATCCTGGTGTTTCGGATTTTTATTTCAGAACTCGTGGCTAGTAGGTCTCGTTTCACCTAGTTAGCCGCGAAATGTGGTTTCTTTATGTAAACGGTTTTATGAATATCCGTTGACTCCGAGTTCTGAATTCGGTGATTTTTAGCTTGATTTCACACTACTTTTCGAGCTCTATAATCCTCGGTTTTCGGATTTCGATTTCAGAACTCGTGGCTAGTAGGACTCGTTTCACCTAGTTAGCCGCGAAATGTGGTTTCTTTACGTAAACGGTTTTATGAATATCCGTTGACTCCGAGTTCTGAATTCGGTGATTTTTAGCTTGATTTCACACTACTTTTCGAGCTTTACAATCCTGGTGTTTCGGATTTTTATTTCAGAACTCGTGGCTAGTAGGTCTCGTTTCACCTAGTTAGCCGCGAAATGTGGTTTCTTTAGGTAAACGGTTTTATGAATATCCGTTGACTCCGAGTTCTGAATTCGGTGATTTTTAGTTTGATTTCACACTAATTTTCAAGCTCTACGATCCTGGCGTTTCGGATTTTGATTTCAGAACTCGTGGCTAGTAGGTCTCGTTTCACCTAGTTAGCCGCGAAATGTGGTTTCTTTACGTAAACGATTTTATGAATATCCTTTGACTACGAGTTCTGAATTCGGTGATTTTTAGCTTGATTTCACACTACTTTTCGAGCTCTACAATCTTCGCGTTTCGGATTTTGATTTCAGAACTCGTGGATAGTTGGTCTCGTTTCACCTATTTAGCCGCGAAATGTGGTTTCTTTACGTAAACCGTTTTATGAATATCCGTTGACTTCGAGTTTTGAATTCGGTGATTTTTAGCTTGATTTCACACTACTTTTCGAGCTCTACAATCCTTGCATTTCGGATTTTGATTTCAGATTTCGTGGCTAGTAGGTCTTGTTTCACCTAGTTAGCCGCGAAATGTGGTTTCTTTACGTAAACGGTTTTATGAATATCCGTTGACTCCGAGTTCTGAATTCGGTGATTTTTAGCTTGATTTCACACTACTTTTCGAGCTCTACCATCCTAGCATTTCGGATTTTGATTTCAGAACTCGTGGCTTGTAGGTCTCGTTTCACCTAGTTAGCCGCGAAATGTGGTTTCTTTATGTAAACGGTTTTATGAATATCCGTTGACTCCGAGTTCTGAATTCGGTGATTTTTAGCTTGATTTCACACTAATTTTCGAGCTCTATAATCCTCGGTTTTCGGATTTTGATTTCAGAACTCCTGGCTAGTAGGACTCGTTTCACCTAGTTAGCCGCGAAATGTGGTTTCTTTACGCAAACGGTTTTATGAATATCCGTTGACTCCGAGTTCTGAATTCGGTGATTTTTAGCTTGATTTCACACTACTTTTCGAGCTTTACAATCCTGGTGTTTCGGATTTTTATTTCAGAACTCGTGGCTAGTAGGTCTCGTTTCACCTAGTTAGCCGCGAAATGTGGTTTCTTTACGTAAACGGTTTTATGAATATCCGTTGACTCCGAGTTCTGAATTCGGTGATTTTTAGTTTGATTTCACACTAATTTTCAAGATCTACGATCCTGGAGTTTCGGATTTTGATTTCAGAACTCGTGGCTAGTAGGTCTCGTTTCACCTAGTTAGCCGCGAAATGTGGTTTCTTTACGTAAACGATTTTATGAATATCCTTTGACTACGAGTTCTGAATTCGGTGATTTTTAGCTTGATTTCACACTACTTTTCGAGCTCTACAATCCTCGCGTTTCGGATTTTGATTTTAGAACTCGTGGATAGTTGGTCTCGTTTCACCTATTTAGCCGCGAAATGTGGTTTCTTTACGTAAACCGTTTTATGAATATCCGTTGACTTCGAGTTTTGAATTCGGTGATTTTTAGCTTGATTTCACACTACTTTTCGAGCTCTACAATCCTGGCATTTCGGATTTTGATTTCAGATTTCGTGGCTAGTAGGTCTTGTTTCACCTAGTTAGCCGCGAAATGTGGTTTCTTTACGTAAACGGTTTTATGAATATCCGTTGACTCCGAGTTCTGAATTCGGTGATTTTTAGCTTGATTTCACACTACTTTTCGAGCTCTACGATCCTAGCGTTTCGGATTTTGATTTTAGAACTCGTGGCTAGTTGGTCTCGTTTCACCTATTTAGCCGCGAAAAGTGGTTTCTTTACGTAAACGATTTTATGATTATCCGTTGACTCCGAGTTCTGAATTCGGTGATTTTTAACTTGATTTCACACTACTTTTCGAGGTCAACAATCCTGGCGTTTCGGATTTTGATTTCAGAACTCGTGGCTAGTAGGTCTTGTTTCACCTAGTTAGCCGCGAAATGTGGTTTCTTTACGTAAACGGTTTTATGAATATCCGTTGACTCCGAGTTTTGAATTCAGTGATTTTTAGCTTGATTTCACACTACTTTTCGAGCTCTAGAATCCTGACATTTCGTATTTTGATTTCAGAACTCGTGGCTAGTAGGTCTTGTTTCACCTAGTTAGCCGCGAAATGTGGTTTCTTTACGTAAACGGTTTTATGAATATCCGTTGACTCCGAGTTTTGAATTCGGTGATTTTTAGCTTGATTTCACACTACTTTTCGAGCTCTACAATCCTGGGTTTTCGGATTTCGATTTCAGAACTGGTGGCTAGCAGGTCTCGTTTCACCTATTTAGCCGCGAAATGTGGTTTCTTTACGTAAACGGTTTTATGAATATCCGTTGACTCCGAGTTCTGAATTCGGTGATTTTTAGCTTGATTTCACACTACTTTTCGAGCTCTATAATCCTTGATTTTCGGATTTCGATTTCAGAACTCGTGGCTAGTAGGTCTCGTTTCACCTAGTTAGCCGCGAAATGTGGTTTCTTTACGTAAACGGTTTTATGAATATCCTTTGACTCCGAGTTCTGCATTCGGTGATTTTTAGCTTGATTTCACACTACTTTTCGAGCTCTACCATCCTAGCGTTTCGGATTTTGATTTCAGAACTCGTGGCTAGTTGGTCTCGTTTCACCTATTTAGCCGCGAAAAGTGGTTCCTTTACGTAAACGGTTTTATGAATATCCGTTGACTCCGAGTTCTGAATTCGGTGATTTTTAGCTTGATTTCACACTACTTTTCGAGCTCTACAATCCTGGCATTTCGGATTTTGATTTTAGAACTCGTGGCTAGTTGGTCTCGTTTCACCTAGTTAGCCGCGAAATGTGGTTTCTTTACGTAAACGGTTTTATGAATATCCGTTGACTCCGAGTTCTGAATTCGGTGATTTTTAGCTTGATTTCACACTACTTTTCGAGCTCTACCATCCTAGCGTTTCGGATTTTGATTTCAGAACTCGTGGCTAGTTGGTCTCGTTTCACCTATTTAGCCGCGAAAAGTGGTTTCTTTACGTAAACGGTTTTATGAATATCCGTTGACTCCGAGTTCTGAATTCGGTGATTTTTAGCTTGATTTCACACTACTTTTCGAGCTCTACAATCCTGGCGTTTCGGATTTTGATTTTAGAACTCGTGGCTAGTTGGTCTCGTTTCACCTAGTTAGCCGCGAAATGTGGTTTCTTTACGTAAACGGTTTTACGAATATCCGTTGACTCCGAGTTCTGAATTCGGTGATTTTTAGCTTGATTTCACACTACTTTTCGAGCTCTATAATCCTCGGTTTTCGGATTTCGATTTCAGAACTCGTGGCTAGTAGGTCTCATTTCACCTAGTTAGCCGCGAAATGTGGTTTCTTTACGTAAACGGTTTTATGAATATCCGTTGACTCCGAGTTCTGAATTCGGTGATTTTTAGCTTGATTTCACACTACTTTTCGAGCTCTACAATCCTGGCATTTCGGATTTTGATTTCAGAACTCGTGGCTAGTAGGTCTATTTTCACCTAGTTAGCCGCTAAATGTGGTTTCTTTACATAAACGGTTTTATTAATATTCGTTGACTCCGAGTTCTGAATTCGGTGATTTTTAGCTTGATTACACACTACTTTTCGAGCTCTACAATCCTGGCGTTTTGGATTTTGATTTCAGAACTCGTGGCTAGTTGGTCTCGTTTCACCTATTTAGCCGCGAAATGTGGTTTCTTTACGTAAACGGTTTTATGAATATCCTTCGACTCCGAGTTCTGAATTCGGTGATTTTTAGCTTGATTTCAAACTACTTTTCGAGCTCTACAATCCTGGCATTTCGGATTTTAATTTCAGAACACGTGGCTAGTTGGTCTGGTTTCACCTATTTAGCCGCGAAATGTGGTTTCTTTACGTAAACGGTTTTAAGAATATCCTTTGACTCCGAGTTCTGAATTCGGTGATTTTTAGCTTGATTTCACACTACTTTTCGAGCTCTACAATCCTGGCGTTTCGGATTTTCATTTCAGAACTCGTGGACAGTTGGTCTCGTTTCACCTAGTTAGCCGCAAAATGTGATTCCTGGCGTTTCGGATTTTCATTTCAGAACTCGTGGACAGTTGGTCTCGTTTCACCTAGTTAGCCGCGAAATGTGATTTCTTTACGTAAACGGTTTTATGAATATCTTTTGACTCCGAGTTCTGAAATCGGTGATTTTTAGCTTGATTTCACACTACTTTTCGAGATCTACAATCCTGGCGTTTCGGATTTTGATTTCAGAACTCGTGGCTAGTTGGTCTCGTTTCACCTGGTTAGCCGCGAAATGTGGTTTCTTTACGTAAATGGTTTAATGAATATCCGTTGACTCCGAGTTCTGAATTCGGTGATTTTTAGCTTTATTTCACACTACTTTTCGAGCTCTAAAATCCTGACGTTTCGGATTTTGATTTCAGAACTCGTGGCTAGTAGGTCTAGTTTCACCTAGTTAGCCGCGAAATGTGGTTCCTTTACGTAAACGGTTTTATGAATATCCGTTGACTCCGAGTTTTGAATTCGGTGATTTTTAGCATTATTTCACACTACTTTTCGAGCTCTACAATCCTGGCCTTTCATATTTTTATTTCAGAGCTCGTGTCTAGTAGGTCTTGTTTCACCTAGTTAGCCGCGAAATGTGGTTTCTTTACGTAAACGGTTTTATGAATATCCGTTGACTCCGAGTTTTGAATTCTGTTATTTTTAGCTTGATTTCACACTACTTTTCGAGCTCTACAATCCTGGGTTTTCGGATTTCGATTTCATAACTCGTGGCTAGCAGGTCTCGTTTCACCTATTTAGCCGCGAAATGTGGTTTCTTTACGTAAACGGTTTTATGAATATCCGTTGACTCCAAGTTCTGAATTCGGTGATTTTTAGCTTGATTTCACACTACTTTTCGAGCTCTATAATCCTCGGTTTTCGGATTTCGATTTCAGAACTCGTGGCTAGTAGGTCTCGTTTCACCTAGTTAGCCGCGAAATGTGGTTTCTTTACGTAAACGGTTTTATGAATATCCTTTGACTCCGAGTTCTGCATTCGGTGATTTTTAGCTTGATTTCACACTACTTTTCGAGCTCTACCATCCTAACGTTTCGGATTTTGATTTCAGAACTCGTGGCTTGTAGGTCTCGATTCAACTATTTAGCCGCGAAATGTGGTTTCTTTACGTAAACGGTTTTCTGAATATCCGTTGACTCCGAGTTCTGAATTCGGTGATTTTTAGCTTGATTTCACACTACTTTTCGAG
The DNA here is from genome assembly GCA_963580455.1 of Euonymus europaeus. Taxonomy (NCBI): domain Eukaryota; kingdom Viridiplantae; phylum Streptophyta; class Magnoliopsida; order Celastrales; family Celastraceae; genus Euonymus; species Euonymus europaeus. Next base: position 2,075,398 of record OY756972.1, read on the forward strand.
CTCTAAAATCCTGGCATTTCGGATTTTGATTTCAAAACTCGTGGCTAGTAGGTCTATTTTCACCTAGTTAGCCGCAAAATGTGGTTTCTTTACATAAACGGTTTTATGAATATCCGTTGACTCCGAGTTCTGAATTCGGTGATTTTTAGCTTGATTACACACTACTTTTCGAGCTCTACAATCCTGGCGTTTTGGATTTTGATTTCAGAACTTGTGTCTTGTAGGTCTCGTTTCACCTAGTTAGCCGCGAAATGTGGTTTCTTTACGTAAACGGTTTTATGAATATCCGTTGACTCCGAGTTCTGAATTCGGTGATTTCTAGCTTGATTTCACACTACTTTTCGAGCTCTATAATCCTCGGTTTTCGGATTTCGATTTCAGAACTCGTGGCTAGTAGGTCTCGTTTCACCTAGTTAGCCGCGAAATGTAGTTTCTTTACGTAAACGGTTTTATGAATATCCGTTGACTCCGAGTTCTGAATTCGGTGATTTTTAGCTTGATTTCACACTACTTTTCGAGCTCTACAATCCTGGCGTTTCGGATTTTGATTTCAAAACTCGTGGCTAGTAGGTCTATTTTCACCTAGTTAGCCGCAAAATGTGGTTTCTTTACATAAACGGTTTTACGAATATCCGTTGACTCCGAGTTCTGAATTCGGTGATTTTTAGCTTGATTACACACTACTTTTCGAGCTCTACAATCCTGGCGTTTTGGATTTTGATTTCAGAACTCGTGGCTAGCAGGTCTCGTTTCACCTATTTAGCCGCGAAATGTGGTTTCTATACGTAAACGGTTTTATGAATATCCGTTGACTCCGAGTTCTGAATTCGGTGATTTTTAGCTTGATTTCACACTACTTTTCGAGCTCTATAATCCTCGGTTTTCGGATTTCGATTTCAGAACTCGTGGCTAGTAGGTCTCGTTTCACCTAGTTAGCCGCGAAATGTGGTTTCTTTACGTAAACGGTTTTATGAATATCCTTTGACTCCGAGTTCTGCATTCGGTGATTTTTAGCTTGATTTCACACTACTTTTCGAGCTCTACCATCCTAACGTTTCGGATTTTGATTTCAGAACTCGTGGCTTGTAGGTCTCGATTCACCTATTTAGCCGCGAAATGTGGTTTCTTTCCGTAAACGGTTTTCTGAATATCCGTTGACTCCGAGTTCTGAATTCGGTGATTTTTAGCTTGATTTCACACTACTTTTCGAGCTCTACAATCATAACGTTTCGGATTTTGATTTCAGAACTTGTGGCTTGTAGGTCTCGTTTCACCTAGTTAGCCGCGAAATGTGGTTTCTTTACGTAAACGGTTTTATGAATATCCGTTGACTGCGAGTTCTGAATTCGGTGATTTTTAGCTTGATTTCACACTACTTTTCGAGCTCTATAATCCTCGGTTTTCGGATTTCGATTTCAGAACTCGTGGCTAGTAGGTCTCGTTTCACCTAGTTAGCCGCGAAATGTGGTTTCTTTACGTAAACGGTTTTATGAATATCCTTTGACTCCGAGTTCTGCATTCGGTGATTTTTAGCTTGATTTCACACTACTTTTCGAGCTCTACCATCCTAACGTTTCGGATTTTGATTTCAGAACTCGTGGCTTGTAGGTCTCGATTCAACTATTTAGCCGCGAAATGTGGTTTCTTTACGTAAACGGTTTTCTGAATATCCGTTGACTCCGAGTTCTGAATTCGGTGATTTTTAGCTTGATTTCACACTACTTTTCGAGCTCTAAAATCCTGGCATTTCGGATTTTGATATTTCCCACTACTTTTCGAGCTCTACGATCCTGGCATTTCGGATTTTGATTTCAGAACTCGTGGCTAGTTGGTCTCGTTTCACCTAGTTAGCCGCGAAATGTGGTTTCTTTACGTAAACAGTTTTAGGAATATCCGTTGACTCCGAGTTCTGAATTCGTTGATTTTTAGCTTGATTTCACACTACTTTTCGAGCTCTACGATCCTGGAGTTTCGGATTTTGATTTCAGAACTCGTGGCTAGTAGGTCTCGTTTCACCTAGTTAGCCGCGAAATGTGGTTTCTTTACGTAAACGGTTTTATGAATATCCATTGACTTCGAGTTCTGAATTCGGTGATTTTTAGCTTGATTTCACACTACTTTTCGAGCTCTACGATCCTGGCATTTCGGATTTTGATTTCAGAACTCGTGGCTAGTTGGTCTCGTTTCACCTAGTTAGCCGCGAAATGTGGTTTCTTTACGTAAACAGTTTTATGAATATCCGTTGACTCCGAGTTCTGAATTCGGTGATTTTTAGCTTGATTTCACACTACTTTTCGAGCTCTACGATCCTGGAGTTTCGGATTTTGATTTCAGAACTCGTGGCTAGCAGGTCTCGTTTCACCTAGTTAGCCGCGAAATGTGGTTTCTTTACGTAAACGGTTTTATGAATATCCATTGACTCCGAGTTCTGAATTCGGTGATTTTTAGCTTGATTTCACACTACTTTTCGAGCTCTACGATCCTGGCGTTTCGGATTTTGATTTCAGAACTCGTGGCTAGTTGGTCTCGTTTCACCTAGTTAGCCGCGAAATGTGGTTTCTTTACGTAAACAGTTTTATGAATATCCGTTGACTCCGAGTTCTGAATTCGGTAATTTTTAGCTTGATTTCACACTACTTTTCGAGCTCTACCATCCTAACGTTTCGGATTTTGATTTCAGAACTCGTGGCTTGTAGGTCTCGATTCACCTATTTAGCCGCGAAATGTGGTTTCTTTCCGTAAACGGTTTTCTGAATATCCGTTGACTCCGAGTTCTGAATTCGGTGATTTTTAGCTTGATTTCACACTACTTTTCGAGCTCTACAATCATAACGTTTCGGATTTTGATTTCAGAACTTGTGGCTTGTAGGTCTCGTTTCACCTAGTTAGCCGCGAAATGTGGTTTCTTTACGTAAACGGTTTTATGAATATCCGTTGACTGCGAGTTCTGAATTCGGTGATTTTTAGCTTGATTTCACACTACTTTTCGAGCTCTATAATCCTCGGTTTTCGGATTTCGATTTCAGAACTCGTGGCTAGTAGGTCTCGTTTCACCTAGTTAGCCGCGAAATGTGGTTTCTTTACGTAAACGGTTTTATGAATATCCTTTGACTCCGAGTTCTGCATTCGGTGATTTTTAGCTTGATTTCACACTACTTTTCGAGCTCTACCATCCTAACGTTTCGGATTTTGATTTCAGAACTCGTGGCTTGTAGGTCTCGATTCAACTATTTAGCCGCGAAATGTGGTTTCTTTACGTAAACGGTTTTCTGAATATCCGTTGACTCCGAGTTCTGAATTCGGTGATTTTTAGCTTGATTTCACACTACTTTTCGAGCTCTAAAATCCTGGCATTTCGGATTTTGATATTTCCCACTACTTTTCGAGCTCTACGATCCTGGCATTTCGGATTTTGATTTCAGAACTCGTGGCTAGTTGGTCTCGTTTCACCTAGTTAGCCGCGAAATGTGGTTTCTTTACGTAAACAGTTTTAGGAATATCCGTTGACTCCGAGTTCTGAATTCGTTGATTTTTAGCTTGATTTCACACTACTTTTCGAGCTCTACGATCCTGGAGTTTCGGATTTTGATTTCAGAACTCGTGGCTAGTAGGTCTCGTTTCACCTAGTTAGCCGCGAAATGTGGTTTCTTTACGTAAACGGTTTTATGAATATCCATTGACTTCGAGTTCTGAATTCGGTGATTTTTAGCTTGATTTCACACTACTTTTCGAGCTCTACGATCCTGGCATTTCGGATTTTGATTTCAGAACTCGTGGCTAGTTGGTCTCGTTTCACCTAGTTAGCCGCGAAATGTGGTTTCTTTACGTAAACAGTTTTATGAATATCCGTTGACTCCGAGTTCTGAATTCGGTGATTTTTAGCTTGATTTCACACTACTTTTCGAGCTCTACGATCCTGGAGTTTCGGATTTTGATTTCAGAACTCGTGGCTAGCAGGTCTCGTTTCACCTAGTTAGCCGCGAAATGTGGTTTCTTTACGTAAACGGTTTTATGAATATCCATTGACTCCGAGTTCTGAATTCGGTGATTTTTAGCTTGATTTCACACTACTTTTCGAGCTCTACGATCCTGGCGTTTCGGATTTTGATTTCAGAACTCGTGGCTAGTTGGTCTTGTTTCACCTAGTTAGCCGCGAAATGTGGTTTCTTTACGTAAACAGTTTTATGAATATCCGTTGACTCCGAGTTCTGAATTCGGTAATTTTTAGCTTGATTTCACACTACTTTTCGAGCTCTACGATCCTGGAGTTTCGGATTTTGATTTCAGAACTCGTGGCTAGTAGGTCTCGTTTCACCTAGTTAGCCGCGAAATGTGGTTTCTTTACGTAAACGGTTTTATGAATATCCATTGACTCCGAGTTCTGAATTCGGTGATTTTTAGCTTGATTTCGCACTACTTTTCGAGCTCTACGATCCTGGCATTTCGGATTTTGATTTCAAAACTCGTGGCTAGTTGGTCTCGTTTCACCTAGTTAGCCGCGAAATGTGGTTTCTTTACGTAAACGGTTTTATGAATATCCGTTGACTCCGAGTTCTGAATTCGGTGATTTTTAGCTTGATTACACACTACTTTTCGAGCTCAACGATCCTGGAATTTCGGATTTTGATTTCAAAACTCGTGGCTAGTTGGTCTCGTTTCACCTATTTAGCCGCGAAATGTGGTTTCTTTACGTAAACAGTTTTATGAATATCCTTTGACTCCGAGTTCTGAATTCGGTGATTTTTAGCTTGATTTCACACTACTTTTCGAGCTCTACGATCGTGGCATTTCGGATTTTGATTTCAGAACTCGTGGCTAGTTGGTCTCGTTTCACCTAGTTAGCCGCGAAATGTGGTTTCTTTACGTAAACAGTTTTAGGAATATCCGTTGACTCCGAGTTCTGAATTCGTTGATTTTTAGCTTGATTTCACACTACTTTTGGAGCTCTACGATCCTGGCATTTCGGATTTTGATTTCAGAACTCGTGGCTAGTAGGTCTCGTTTCACCTAGTTAGCCGCGAAATGTGGTTTCTTTACGTAAACGGTTTTATGAATATCCGTTGACTCCGAGTTCTGAATTCGGTGATTTTTAGCTTGATTTCCCACTACTTTTCGAGCTCTACGATCCTGGCATTTCGGATTTTGATTTCAGAACTCGTGGCTAGTTGGTCTCGTTTCACCTAGTTAGCCGCGAAATGTGGTTTCTTTACGTAAACAGTTTTAGGAATATCCGTTGACTCCGAGTTCTGAATTCGTTGATTTTTAGCTTGATTTCACACTACTTTTCGAGCTCTACGATCCTGGAGTTTCGGATTTTGATTTCAGAACTCGTGGCTAGTAGGTCTCGTTTCACCTAGTTAGCCGCGAAATGTGGTTTCTTTACGTAACCGGTTTTATGAATATCCATTGACTCCGAGTTCTGAATTCGGTGATTTTTAGCTTGATTTCACACTACTTTTCGAGCTCTACGATCCTGGCATTTCGGATTTTGATTTCAGAACTCGTGGCTAGTTGGTCTCGTTTCACCTAGTTAGCCGCGAAATGTGGTTTCTTTACGTAAACAGTTTTATGAATATCCGTTGACTCCGAGTTCTGAATTCGGTGATTTTTAGCTTGATTTCACACTACTTTTCGAGCTCTACGATCCTGGAGTTTCGGATTTTGATTTCAGAACTCGTGGCTAGTAGGTCTCGTTTCACCTAGTTAGCCGCGAAATGTGGTTTCTTTACGTAAACGGTTTTATGAATATCCATTGACTCCGAGTTCTGAATTCGGTGATTTTTAGCTTGATTTCGCACTACTTTTCGAGCTCTACGATCCTGGCATTTCGGATTTTGATTTCAGAACTCGTGGCTAGTTGGTCTCGTTTCACCTAGTTAGCCGCGAAATGTGGTTTCTTTACGTAAACGGTTTTATGAATATCCGTTGACTCCGAGTTCTGAATTCGGTGATTTTTAGCTTGATTACACACTACTTTTCGAGCTCAACGATCCTGGCGTTTCGGATTTTGATTTCAGAACTCGTGGCTAGTTGGTCTCGTTTCACCCATTTAGCCGCGAAATGTGCTTTCTTTACGTAAACGGTTTTATGAATATCTGTTGACTTCGAGTTCTGAATTCGGTGATTTTTAGCTTGATTTCACACTACTTTTCGAGCTCTACAATCCTGGTGTTTCGTATTTTGATTTCAGAACTCGTGGCTAGTTGGTCTCGTTTCACCTATTTAGCCGCGAAATGTGCTTTCTTTACGTAAACGGTTTTATGAATATCTGTTGACTCCGAGTTCTGAATTCGGTGATTTTTAGCTTGATTTCACACTACTTTTCGAGCTCTACAATCCTGGTCTTTTGGATTTTGATTTCAGAACCCGTGGCTAGTTGGTCTCGTTTCACCTATTTAGCCGCGAAATGTGTTTTCTTTACGTAAACGGTTTTAGGAATATCCGTTGACTCCGAGTTTTGAATTCGGTGGTTTTTAGCTTGCTTTCACACTAATTTTCGAGCTCTACAATCCTGGAATTTCGGATTTTGATTTCAGAACTCGTGGCTAGTAGGTCTCGATTCACTTATTTAGCTGCGAAATGTGGTTTCTTTACGTAAGTGGTTTTATGAATATCCGTTGACTCCGAGTTCTGAATTCGGTGATTTTTAGCTTGATTACACACTACTTTTCGAGCTCTACAATCCTGGTGTTTCGGATTTTGATTTCAGAACTCGTGGCTAGTAGGTCTCGTTTCACCTAGTTAGCCGCGAAATGTGGTTTCTTTACGTAAACGGTTTTATGAATATCCATTGACTCCGAGTTCTGAATTCGGTGATTTTTAGCTTGATTTCGCACTACTTTTCGAGCTCTACGATCCTGGCATTTCGGATTTTGATTTCAGAACTCGTGGCTAGTTGGTCTCGTTTCACCTAGTTAGCCGCGAAATGTGGTTTCTTTACGTAAACGGTTTTAGGAATATCCGTTGACTCCGAGTTCTGAATTCGGTGATGTTTAGCTTGATTTCACACTACTTTTCGAGCTCTACGATCCTGGCATTTCGGATTTTGATTTCAGAACTCGTGGCTAGTTGGTCTCGTTTCACCAAGTTAGTCGTGAAATGTGGTTTCTTTACGTAAACAGTTTTGTGAATATCCGTTGACTCCGAGTTCTGAATTCGGTGATTTTTAGCTTGATTTCACACTACTTTTCGAGCTCTACGATCCTGGCGTTTCGGATTTTGATTTCAGAACTCGTGGCTAGTAGGTCTCGTTTCACCTAGTTACCCGCGAAATGTGGTTTCTTTACGTAAACGGTTTTATGAATATCCGTTGACTCCGAGTTCTGAATTCGGTGATTTTTAGCTTGATTTCACACTACTTTTTGAGCTCTACGATCCTGGCGTTTCGGATTTTGATTTCAGAACTCGTGGCTAGTTGGTCTCGTTTCACATAGTTAGCCGCGAAATGTGGTTTCTTTACGTAAACGGTTTTAGGAATATCCGTTGACTCCGAGTTCTGAATTCGGTGATGTTTAGCTTGATTTCACACTACTTTTCGAGCTCTACGATCCTGGCGTTTTGGATTTTGATTTCAGAACTCGTGGCTAGTAGGTCTCGTTTCACCTAGTTAGCCGCGAAATGTGGTTTCTTTACGTAAACGGTTTTATGAATATCCGTTGACTCCGAGTTCTGAATTCGGTGATTTTTAGCTTGATTTCACACCACTTTTCGAGCTCTACGATCCTGGCGTTTCGGATTTTGATTTCAGAACTCGTGGCTAGTTGGTCTCGTTTCACCCATTTAGCCGCGAAATGTGCTTTCTTTACGTAAACGGTTTTATGAATATCTGTTGACTCCGAGTTCTGAATTCGGTGATTTTTAGCTTGATTTCACACTACTTTTCGAGCTCTACAATCCTGGTGTTTCGTATTTTGATTTCAGAACTCGTGGCTAGTTGGTCTCGTTTCACCTATTTAGCCGCGAAATGTGCTTTCTTTACGTAAACGGTTTTATGAATATCTGTTGACTCCGAGTTCTGAATTCGGTGATTTTTAGCTTGATTTCACACTACTTTTCGAGCTCTACAATCCTGGTCTTTTGGATTTTGATTTCAGAACCCGTGGCTAGTTGGTCTCGTTTCACCTATTTAGCCGCGAAATGTGTTTTCTTTACGTAAACGGTTTTAGGAATATCCGTTGACTCCGAGTTCTGAATTCGGTGGTTTTTAGCTTGCTTTCACACTAATTTTCGAGCTCTACAATCCTGGAATTTCGGATTTTGATTTCAGAACTCGTGGCTAGTAGGTCTCGATTCACTTATTTAGCTGCGAAATGTGGTTTCTTTACGTAAGTGGTTTTATGAATATCCGTTGACTCCGAGTTCTGAATTCGGTGATTTTTAGCTTGATTACACACTACTTTTCGAGCTCTACAATCCTGGTGTTTCGGATTTTGATTTCAGAACTCGTGGCTAGTTGGTCTCGTTTCACCTATTTAGCCGCGAAATGTGGTTTCTTTACGTAAACGGTTTTTTGAATATCCGTTGACTCCGAGTTCTGAATTCGGTGATTTTTAGCTTGATTACACACTACTTTTCGAGCTCTACAATCCTGGAGTTTCGGATTTTGATTTCAGAACTCGTGGCTAGTTGGTCTCGTTTAACCTATTTAGCCGCGAAATGTGGTTTCTTTATGTAAACGGTTTTATGAATATCCGTTGACTCAGAGTTCTGAATTCGGTGATTTTTAGCTTGATTTCACACTACTTTTCGAGCTCTACGATCCTGGCATTTCGGATTTTGATTTCAGAACTCGTGGCTAGTTGGTCTCGTTTCACCAAGTTAGTCGTGAAATGTGGTTTCTTTACGTAAACAGTTTTGTGAATATCCGTTGACTCCGAGTTCTGAATTCGGTGATTTTTAGCTTGATTTCACACTACTTTTCGAGCTCTACGATCCTGGCGTTTCGGATTTTGATTTCAGAACTCGTGGCTAGTAGGTCTCGTTTCACCTAGTTAGCCGCGAAATGTGGTTTCTTTACGTAAACGGTTTTATGAATATCCGTTGACTCCGAGTTCTGAATTCGGTGATTTTTAGCTTGATTTCACACTACTTTTTGAGCTCTACGATCCTGGTGTTTCGGATTTTGATTTCAGAACTCGTGGCTAGTTGGTCTCGTTTCACCTATTTAGCCGCGAAATGTGGTTTCTTTACGTAAACGGTTTTTTGAATATCCGTTGACTCCGAGTTCTGAATTCGGTGATTTTTAGCTTGATTACACACTACTTTTCGAGCTCTACAATCCTGGAGTTTCGGATTTTGATTTCAGAACTCGTGGCTAGTTGGTCTCGTTTAACCTATTTAGCTGCGAAATGTGGTTTCTTTATGTAAACGGTTTTATGAATATCCGTTGACTCAGAGTTCTGAATTCGTTGATTTTTAGCTTGATTTCACACTACTTTTCGAGCTCTACGATCCTGGCATTTCGGATTTTGATTTCAGAACTCGTGGCTAGTTGGTCTCGTTTCACCTAGTTAGTCGCGAAATGTGGTTTCTTTACGTAAACAGTTTTGTGAATATCCGTTGACTCCGAGTTCTGAATTCGGTGATTTTTAGCTTGATTTCACACTACTTTTCGAGCTCTACAATCCTGGCGTTTCGGATTTTTATTTCAGAACTCGAGGATAGTAGGTCTCGTTTCACATAGTTAGCCGCGAAATGTGGTTTCTTTCCGTAAACGGTTTTATGAATATCCGTTGACTCCGAGTTCTGAATTCGGTGATTTTTAGCTTGATTTCACACTACTTTTCGAGCTCAACGATCCTTGTGTTTCGGATTTTGATTTCAGAACTCGTGGCTAGTTGGTCTCGTTTCACCTAGTCAGCCGCGAAATGTGGTTTCTTTAAGTAAACGGTTTTATGAATATCCGTTGACTCCGAGTTCTGAATTCGGTGATTTTTAGCTTGATTTCACACTACTTTTCGAGCTCTACGATCCTGGCATTTCGGATTTTGATTTCAGAACTCGTGGCTAGTTGGTCTCGTTTCACCTATTTAGCCGCGAAATGTGGTTTCTTTACGTAAACGGTTTTATCAATATCCGTTGACTCCGAGTTCTGAATTCGGTGATTTTTAGCTTGATTTCACACTACTTTTTGAGCTCTACGATCCTGGCGTTTCGGATTTTGATTTCAGAACTCGTGGCTAGTTGGTCTCGTTTCACATAGTTAGCCGCGAAATGTGGTTTCTTTACGTAAACGGTTTTAGGAATATCCGTTGACTCCGAGTTCTGAATTCGGTGATTTTTAGCTTGATTTCACACTACTTTTCGAGCTCTACGATCCTGGCGTTTCGGATTTTGATTTCAGAACTCGTGGCTAGTAGGTCTCGTTTCACCTAGTTAGCCGCGAAATGTGGTTTCTTTACGTAAACGGTTTTATGAATATCCGTTGACTCCGAGTTCTGAATTCGGTGATTTTTAGCTTGATTTCACACCACTTTTCGAGCTCTACGATCCTGGCGTTTCGGATTTTGATTTCAGAACTCGTGGCTAGTTGGTCTCGTTTCACCCATTTAGCCGCGAAATGTGCTTTCTTTACGTAAACGGTTTTATGAATATCTGTTGACTCCGAGTTCTGAATTCGGTGATTTTTAGCTTGATTTCACACTACTTTTCGAGCTCTACAATCCTGGTGTTTCGGATTTTGATTTCAGAACTCGTGGCTAGTTGGTCTCGTTTCACCTATTTAGCCGCGAAATGTGCTTTCTTTACGTAAACGGTTTTATGAATATCTGTTGACTCCGAGTTCTGAATTCGGTGATTTTTAGCTTGATTTCACACTACTTTTCGAGCTCTACAATCCTGGTCTTTTGGATTTTGATTTCAGAACCCGTGGCTAGTTGGTCTCGTTTGACCTATTTAGCCGCGAAATATGTTTTCTTTACGTAAACGGTTTTAGGAATATCCGTTGACTCCGAGTTCTGAATTCGGTGGTTTTTAGCTTGCTTTCACACTAATTTTCGAGCTCTACAATCCTGGCATTTCGGATTTTGATTTCAGAACTCGTGGCTAGTAGGTCTCGATTCACTTATTTAGCTGCGAAATGTGGTTTCTTTACGTAAGTGGTTTTATGAATATCCGTTGACTCCGAGTTCTGAATTCGGTGATTTTTAGCTTGATTACACACTACTTTTCGAGCTCTACAATCCTGGTGTTTCGGATTTTGATTTCAGAACTCGTGGCTAGTTGGTCTCGTTTCACCTATTTAGCCGCGAAATGTGGTTTCTTTACGTAAACGGTTTTTTGAATATCCGTTGACTCCGAGTTCTGAATTCAGTGATTTTTAGCTTGATTACACACTACTTTTCGAGCTCTACAATCCTGGAGTTTCGGATTTTGATTTCAGAACTCGTGGCTAGTTGGTCTCGTTTAAACTATTTAGCCGCGAAATGTGGTTTCTTTATGTAAACGGTTTTATGAATATCCGTTGACTCAGAGTTCTGAATTCGGTGATTTTTAGCTTGATTTCACACTACTTTTCGAGCTCTACGATCCTGGCATTTCGGATTTTGATTTCATAACTCGTGGCTAGTTGGTCTCGTTTCACCTAGTTAGTCGCGAAATGTGGCTTCTTTACGTAAACAGTTTTGTGAATATCCGTTGACTCCGAGTTCTGAATTCGGTGATTTTTAGCTTGATTTCACACTACTTTTCGAGCTCTACGATCCTGGTGTTTCGGATTTTGATTTCAGAACTGGTGGCTAGTTGGTCTCGTTTCACCTAGTTAGCCCCGAAATGTGGTTTCTTTACGTAAACAGTTTTATGAATATCCGTTGACTCCGAGTTCTGAATTCGGTGATTTTTAGCTTGATTTCACACTACTTTTCGAGCTCTACGATCCTGGTGTTTCGGATTTTGATTTCAGAACTCGTGGCTAGTTGGTCTCGTTTCACCTAGTTAGCCGCGAAATGTGGTTTCTTTACGTAAACGGTTTTATGAATATCCGTTGACTCCGAGTTCTGAATTCGGTGATTTTTAGCTTGATTTCACACTACTTTTCGAGCTCTACGATCCTGGTGTTTCGGATTTTGATTTCAGAACTGGTGGCTAGTTGGTCTCGTTTCACCTAGTTAGCCCCGAAATGTGGTTTCTTTACGTAAACAGTTTTATGAATATCCGTTGACTCCGAGTTCTGAATTGGGTGATTTTTAGCTTGATTTCACACTACTTTTCGAGCTCTACGATCCTGGTGTTTCGGATTTTGATTTCAGAACTCGTGGCTAGTTGGTCTCGTTTCACCTAGTTAGCCCCGAAATGTGGTTTCTTTACGTAAACAGTTTTATGAATATACGTTGACTCCGAGTTCTGAATTCGGTGATTTTTAGCTTGATTTCACACTACTTTTCGAGCTCTACAATCCTGGTGTTTCGGATTTTGATTTCAGAACTCGTGGCTAGTTGGTCTCGTTTCACCTATTTAGCCGCGAAATGTGCTTTCTTTACGTAAACGGTTTTAGGAATATCCGTTGACTCCGAGTTCTGAATTCAGTGATTTTTAGCTTGATTTCACACTACTTTTCGAGCTCTACGATCCTGAGATTTCGGATTTTGATTTCAGAACTCGTGGCTAGTAGGTCTCGTTTCACCTAGTTAGCCGCGAAATGTGGTTTCTTTACGTAAACAGTTTTATGAATATCCTTTGACTCCGAGTTCTTAATTCGTTGATTTTTAGCTTGATTTCACACTACTTTTCGAGCTCTACGATCCTGGTGTTTCGGATTTTGATTTCAGAACTCGTGGCTAGTTGGTCTCGTTTCACCTAGTTAGCCCCGAAATGTGGTTTCTTTACGTAAACAGTTTTATGAATATCCGTTGACTCCGAGTTCTGAATTCGGTGATTTTTAGCTTGATTTCACACTACTTTTCGAGCTCTACGATCCTGGTGTTTCGGATTTTGATTTCAGAACTCGTGGCTAGTTGGTCTCGTTTCACCTAGTTAGCCCCGAAATGTGGTTTCTTTACGTAAACAGTTTTATGAATATCCGTTGACTCCGAGTTCTGAATTCGGTGATTTTTAGCTTGATTTCACACTACTTTTCGAGCTCTACAATCCTGGTGTTTCGAATTTTGATTTCAGAACTCGTGGCTAGTTGGTCTCGTTTCACCTATTTAGCCGCGAAATGTGCTTTCTTTACGTAAACGGTTTTAGGAATATCCGTTGACTCCGAGTTCTGAATTCAGTGATTTTTAGCTTGATTTCACACTACTTTTCGAGCTCTACGATCCTGAGATTTCGGATTTCGATTTCAGAACTCGTGGCTAGTAGGTCTCGTTTCACCTAGTTAGCCGCGAAATGTGGTTTCTTTACGTAAACAGTTTTATGAATATCCTTTGACTCCGAGTTCTTAATTCGTTGATTTTTAGCTTGATTTCACACTACTTTTCGAGCTCTACGATCCTGGAGTTTCGGATTTTGATTTCAGAACTCGTGGCTAGTTGGTCTCGTTTCACCTAGTTAGCCCCGAAATGTGTTTTCTTTACGTAAACAGTTTTATGAATATCCGTTGACTCCGAGTTCTGAATTCGTTGATTTTTAGCTTGATTTCACACTACTTTTCGAGCTCTACGATCCTGGTGTTTCGGATTTTGATTTCAGAACTCGTGGCTAGTTGGTCTCGTTTCATCTAGTTAGCCCCGAAATGTGGTTTCTTTACGTAAACAGTTTTATGAATATCCGTTGACTCCGAGTTCTGAATTCGGTGATTTTTAGCTTGATTTCACACTACTTTTCGAGCTCTACAATCCTGCTGTTTCGGATTTTGATTTCAGAACTCGTGGCTAGTTGGTCTCGTTTCACCTATTTAGCCGCGAAATGTGCTTTCTTTACGTAAACGGTTTTAGGAATATCCGTTGACTCCGAGTTCTGAATTCAGTGATTTTTAGCTTGATTTCACACTACTTTTCGAGCTCTACGATCCTGAGATTTCGGATTTCGATTTCAGAACTCGTGGCTAGTAGGTCTCGTTTCACCTAGTTAGCCGCGAAATGTGGTTTCTTTACGTAAACGGTTTTAGGAATATCCGTTGACTCCGAGTTCTGAATTCGGTGATTTTTAGCTTGATTTCACACTACTTTTCGAGCTCTACGATCCTGGCGTTTCGGATTTTGATTTCAGAACTCGTGGCTAGTAGGTCTCGTTTCACCTAGTTAGCCGCGAAATGTGGTTTCTTTATGTAAACGGTTTTATGAATATCCGTTGACTCCGAGTTCTGAATTCGGTGATTTTTAGCTTGATTTCACACTACTTTTCGAGCTCTACGATCCTGGCATTTCGGATTTTGATTTCAGAACTCGTGGCTAGTTGGTCTCGTTTCACCTAGTTAGTCGCGAAATGTGGTTTCTTTACGTAAACAGTTTTGTGAATATCCGTTGACTCCGAGTTCTGAATTCGGTGATTTTTAGCTTGATTTCACACTACTTTTCGAGCTCTACGATCCTGGTGTTTCGGATTTTGATTTCAGAACTGGTGGCTAGTTGGTCTCGTTTCACCTAGTTAGCCCCGAAATGTGGTTTCTTTACGTAAACAGTTTTATGAATATCCGTTGACTCCGAGTTCTGAATTCGGTGATTTTTAGCTTGATTTCACACTACTTTTCGAGCTCTACGATCCTGGTGTTTCGGATTTTGATTTCAGAACTGGTGGCTAGTTGGTCTCGTTTCACCTAGTTAGCCGCGAAATGTGGTTTCTTTACGTAAACGGTTTTATGAATATCCGTTGACTCCGAGTTCTGAATTCGGTGATTTTTAGCTTGATTTCACACTACTTTTCGAGCTCTACGATCCTGGTGTTTCGGATTTTGATTTCAGAACTGGTGGCTAGTTGGTCTCGTTTCACCTAGTTAGCCCCGAAATGTGGTTTCTTTACGTAAACAGTTTTATGAATATCCGTTGACTCCGAGTTCTGAATTCGGTGATTTTTAGCTTGATTTCACACTACTTTTCGAGCTCTACGATCCTGGTGTTTCGGATTTTGATTTCAGAACTGGTGGCTAGTTGGTCTCGTTTCACCTATTTAGCCGCGAAATGTGGTTTCTTTACGTAAACAGTTTTATGAATATCCTTTGACTCCGAGTTCTGAATTCGGTGATTTTTAGCTTGATTTCACACTACTTTTCGAGCTCTACGATCCTGGCATTTCGGATTTTGATTTCAGAACTCGTGGCTAGTTGGTCTCGTTTCACCTAGTTAGTCGCGAAATGTGGTTTCTTTACGTAAACAGTTTTGTGAATATCCGTTGACTCCGAGTTCTGAATTCGGTGATTTTTAGCTTGATTTCACACTACTTTTCGAGCTCTACGATCCTGGTGTTTCGGATTTTGATTTCAGAACTGGTGGCTAGTTGGTCTCGTTTCACCTAGTTAGCCCCGAAATGTGGTTTCTTTACGTAAACAGTTTTATGAATATCCGTTGACTCCGAGTTCTGAATTCGGTGATTTTTAGCTTGATTTCACACTACTTTTCGAGCTCTACGATCCTGGTGTTTCGGATTTTGATTTCAGAACTCGTGGCTAGTTGGTCTCGTTTCACCTAGTTAGCCGCGAAATGTGGTTTCTTTACGTAAACGGTTTTATGAATATCCGTTGACTCCGAGTTCTGAATTCGGTGATTTTTAGCTTGATTTCACACTACTTTTCGAGCTCTACGATCCTGGTGTTTCGGATTTTGATTTCAGAACTGGTGGCTAGTTGGTCTCGTTTCACCTAGTTAGCCCCGAAATGTGGTTTCTTTACGTAAACAGTTTTATGAATATCCGTTGACTCCGAGTTCTGAATTCGGTGATTTTTAGCTTGATTTGACACTACTTTTCGAGCTCTACGATCCTGGTGTTTCGGATTTTGATTTCAGAACTCGTGGCTAGTTGGTCTCGTTTCACCTAGTTAGCCCCGAAATATGGTTTCTTTACGTAAACAGTTTTATGAATATACGTTGACTCCGAGTTCTGAATTCGGTGATTTTTAGCTTGATTTCACACTACTTTTCGAGCTCTACAATCCTGGCATTTCGGATTTTGATTTCAGAACTCGTGGCTAGTTGGTCTCGTTTCACCTATTTAGCCGCGAAATGTGCTTTCTTTACGTAAACGGTTTTAGGAATATCCGTTGACTCCGAGTTCTGAATTCGGTGATTTTTAGCTTGATTTCACACTACTTTTCGAGCTCTACGATCCTGGTGTTTCGGATTTTGATTTCAGAACTGGTGGCTAGTTGGTCTCGTTTCACCTAGTTAGCCGCGAAATGTGGTTTCTTTACGTAAACGGTTTTATGAATATCCGTTGACTCCGAGTTCTGAATTCGGTGATTTTTAGCTTGATTTCACACTACTTTTCGAGCTCTACGATCCTGGTGTTTCGGATTTTGATTTCAGAACTGGTGGCTAGTTGGTCTCGTTTCACCTAGTTAGCCCCGAAATGTGGTTTCTTTACGTAAACAGTTTTATGAATATCCGTTGACTCCGAGTTCTGAATTCGGTGATTTTTAGCTTGATTTCACACTACTTTTCGAGCTCTACAATCCTGGTGTTTCGGATTTTGATTTCAGAACTGGTGGCTAGTTGGTCTCGTTTCACCTATTTAGCCGCGAAATGTGGTTTCTTTACGTAAACGGTTTTATGAATATCCGTTGACTCCGAGTTCTGAATTCAGTGATTTTTAGCTTGATTTCACACTACTTTTCGAGCTCTACGATCCTGGCATTTCGGATTTCGATTTCAGAACTCGTGGCTAGTTGGTCTCGTTTCACCTAGTTAGCCGCGAAATGTGGTTTCTTTACGTAAACAGTTTTATGAATATCCGTTGACTCCGAGTTCTGAATTCGGTGATTTTTAGCTTGATTTCACACTACTTTTCGAGCTCTACAATCCTGGTGTTTCGGATTTTTATTTCAGAACTCGTGGCTAGTAGGTCTCGATTCACCTATTTAGCCGCGAAATGTGGTTTCTTTACGTAAACGGTTTTATGAATATCCGTTGACTCCGAGTTCTGAATTCGGTGATTTTTAGCTTGATTACACACTACTTTTCGAGCTCTACAATCCTGGTGTTTCGGATTTTGATTTCAGAACTCGTGGCTAGTTGGTCTCGTTTCACCTATTTAGCCGCGAAATGTGTTTTCTTTACGTAAACGGTTTTATGAATATCCGTTGACTCCGAGTTCTGAATTCGGCGATTTTTAGCTTGATTACACACTACTTTTCGAGCTCTACAATCCTGGTGTTTCGGATTTTGATTTCAGAACTGGTGGCTATTTGGTCTCGTTTCACCTATTTAGCCCGAAATGTGGTTTCTTTACGTAAACGGTTTTGTGAATATCCGTTGACTCCGAGTTCTGAATTCGGTGATTTTTAGCTTGATTTCACACTACTTTTCGAGCTCTACGATCTTGGCGTTTCGGATTTTGATTTCAGACCTCGTGGCTAGTTTGTCTCGTTTCACTTAGTTAGCCGCGAAATGTGCTTTCTTTACGTAAACGGTTTTAGGAATATCCGTTGACTCCGAGTTCTGAATTCGGTGATTGTTAGCTTGATTTCACACTACTTTTTGAGCTCTACGATCCTGGCGTTTCGGATTTTTATTTCAGAACTCGTGGCTAGTAGGTCTCGTTTCACCTAGTTATCTGCGAAATGTGGTTTCTTTACGTAAACAGTTTTATGAATATCCTTTGACTCCGAGTTCTGAATTCGGTGATTTTTAGCTTGATTTCACACTAATTTTCGAGCTCTACAATCCTGGCATTTCGGATTTTGATTTCAGAACTTGTGGCTAGTAGGTTTCGATTCACCTATTTAGCCGCGAAATGTGGTTTCTTTACGTTAGTGGTTTTATGAATATCCGTTGACTCCGAGTTCTTAATTCGTTGATTTTTAGGTTGATTACACACTACTTTTCGAGCTCTACAATCCTGGCATTTCGGATTTTGATTTCAGAACTCGTGGCTAGTTGGTCTCGTTTCACCTAGTTAGCCCCGAAATGTGGTTTCTTTACGTAAACAGTTTTATGAATATCCGTTGACTCCGAGTTCTGAATTCGGTGATTTTTAGCTTGATTTCACACTACTTTTCGAGCTCTACAATCCTGGTGTTTCGAATTTTGATTTCAGAACTCGTGGCTAGTTGGTCTCGTTTCACCTATTTAGCCGCGAAATGTGCTTTCTTTACGTAAACGGTTTTAGGAATATCCGTTGACTCCGAGTTCTGAATTCAGTGATTTTTAGCTTGATTTCACACTACTTTTCGAGCTCTACGATCCTTAGATTTCGGATTTCGATTTCAGAACTCGTGGCTAGTTGGTCCCGTTTCACCTAGTTAGCCGCGAAATGTGGTTTCTTTACGTAAACAGTTTTATGAATATCCGTTGACTCCGAGTTCTGAATTCGGTGATTTTTAGCTTGATTTCACACTACTTTTCGAGCTCTACAATCCTGGTGTTTCGGATTTTTATTTCAGAACTCGTGGCTAGTAGGTCTCGATTCACCTATTTAGCCGCGAAATGTGGTTTCTTTACGTAAACGGTTTTATGAATATCCGTTGACTCCGAGTTCTGAATTCGGTGATTTTTAGCTTGATTACACACTACTTTTCGAGCTCTACAATCCTGGTGTTTCGGATTTTGATTTCAGAACTCGTGGCTAGTTGGTCTCGTTTCACCTATTTAGCCGCGAAATGTGTTTTCTTTACGTAAACGGTTTTATGAATATCCGTTGACTCCGAGTTCTGAATTCGGCGATTTTTAGCTTGATTACACACTACTTTTCGAGCTCTACAATCCTGGTGTTTCGGATTTTGATTTCAGAACTCGTGGCTATTTGGTCTCGTTTCACCTATTTAGCCCGAAATGTGGTTTCTTTACGTAAACGGTTTTGTGAATATCCGTTGACTCCGAGTTCTGAATTCGGTGATTTTTAGCTTGATTTCACACTACTTTTCGAGCTCTACGATCTTGGCGTTTCGGATTTTGATTTCAGACCTCGTGGCTAGTTTGTCTCGTTTCACTTAGTTAGCCGCGAAATGTGCTTTCTTTACGTAAACGGTTTTAGGAATATCCGTTGACTCCGAGTTCTGAATTCGGTGATTGTTAGCTTGATTTCACACTAATTTTTGAGCTCTACGATCCTGGCGTTTCGGATTTTTATTTCAGAACTCGTGGCTAGTAGGTCTCGTTTCACCTAGTTATCTGCGAAATGTGGTTTCTTTACGTAAACAGTTTTATGAATATCCTTTGACTCCGAGTTCTGAATTCGGTGATTTTTAGCTTGATTTCACACTAATTTTCGAGCTCTACAATCCTGGCATTTCGGATTTTGATTTCAGAACTTGTGGCTAGTAGGTTTCGATTCACCTATTTAGCCGCGAAATGTGGTTTCTTTACGTTAGTGGTTTTATGAATATCCGTTGACTCCGAGTTCTGAATTCGGTGATTTTTAGGTTGATTACACACTACTTTTCGAGCTCTACAATCCTGGCATTTCGGATTTTGATTTCAGAACTCGTGGCAAGTTGGTCTCGTTTCACCTATTTAGCCGCGAAATGTGGTTTCTTTACGTAAACGGTTTTATGAATATCCGTTGACTCCGAGTTCTGAATTCGGTGATTTTTAGCTTGATTTCACACTACTTTTTGAGTTCTACAATCCTTGTGTTTCGGATTTTTATTTCAGAACTCGTGGCTAGTAGGTCTCGATTCACCTATTTAGCCGCGAAATGTGGTTTCTTTACGTAAACGGTTTTATGAATATCCGTTGACTCCGAGTTCTGAATTCGGTGATTTTTAGCTTGATTACACACTACTTTTTGAGCTCTACAATCCTGGTGTTTCGGATTTTGATTTCAGAACTCGTGGCTAGTTGGTCTCGTTTCACCTATTTAGCCGCGAAATGTGGTTTCTTTACGTAAACGGTTTTATGAATATCCGTTGACTCCGAGTTCTGAATTCGGTGATTTTTAGCTTGATTACACACTACTTTTCGAGCTCTACAATCCTGGTGTTTCGGATTTTGATTTCAGAACTCGTGGCTAGTTGGTCTCGTTTCACCTATTTAGCCCGAAATGTGGTTTCTTTACGTAAACGGTTTTGTGAATATCCGTTGACTCCGAGTTCTGAATTCGGTGATTTTTAGCTTGATTTCACACTACTTTTCGAGCTCTACGATCTTGGCGTTTCGGATTTTGATTTCAGACCTCGTGGCTAGTTTGTCTCGTTTCACTTAGTTAGCCGCGAAATGTACTTTCTTTACGTAAACGGTTTTAGGAATATCCGTTGACTCCGAGTTCTGAATTCGGTGATTGTTAGCTTGATTTCACACTAATTTTCGAGCTCTACGATCCTGGCGTTTCGGATTTTTATTTCAGAACTCGTGGCTAGTAGGTCTCGTTTCACCTAGTTATCCGCGAAATGTGGTTTCTTTACGTAAACAGTTTTATGAATATCCTTTGACTCCGAGTTCTGAATTCGGTGATTTTTAGTTTGATTTCACACTAATTTTTGAGCTCTACAATCCTGGCATTTCGGATTTTGATTTCAGAACTTGTGGCTAGTAGGTTTCGATTCACCTATTTAGCCGCGAAATGTGGTTTCTTTACGTTAGTGGTTTTATGAATATCCGTTGACTCCGAGTTCTGAATTCGGTGATTTTTAGGTTGATTACACACTACTTTTCGAGCTCTACAATCCTGGCATTTCGGATTTTGATTTCAGAACTCGTGGCAAGTTGGTCTCGTTTCACCTATTTAGCCGCGAAATGTGGTTTCTTTACGTAAACGGTTTTATGAATATCCGTTGACTCCGAGTTCTGAATTCGGTGATTTTTCGCTTGATTTCACACTACTTTTCGAGCTCTACAATCCTGGCGTTTCGGATTTTGATTTCAGAACTCGTGGCTAGTAGGTCTTGTTTCACCTAGTTAGCCGCGAAATGTGGTTTCTTTACGTAAACGGTTTTATGAATATCCGTTGACTCCGAGTTCTGAATTCGGTGATTTTTAGCTTGATTTCACACTACTTTTCGAGCTCTACAATCCTGGCATTTCGGATTTTGATTTTGGAACTCGTGGCTAGTTGGTCTCGTTTCACCTATTTAGCCGCGAAATGTTCTTTCTTTACGTAAACGGTTTTAGGAATATCCGTTGACTCCGAGTTCTGAATTCGGTGATTTTTAGATTAATTTCACACTACTTTTCGAGCTCTACGATCCTGGCGTTTCGGATTTTGATTTCAGAACTCGTGGCTAGTAGGTCTCGTTTAGCCTAGTTAGCCGCGAAATGTGGTTTCTTTACGTAAGTGGTTTTATGAATATCCGTTGACTCCGAGTTCTGAATTCGGTGATTTTTAGGTTCATTACACACTAGTTTTCGAGCTCTACAATCCTGGCATTTCGGATTTTGATTTCAGAACTCGTGGCTAGTTGGTCTCGTTTCACCTATTTAGCCGCGAAATGTGGTTTCTTTACGTAAACGGTTTTATGAATATTCATTAACTCCGAGCTCTGAATTCGGTGATTTTTAGCTTGATTTCACACTACTTTTCGAGCTCTACAATCCTGGCGTTTCGGATTTTGATTTCAGAACTCGTGGCTAGTAGGTCTCGTTTCACGTAGTTAGCCGCGAATACGTAAACGGTTTTATGAATATCCGTTGACTCCGAGTTCTGAATTCGGTGATTTTTAGCTTGATTACACACTCCTTTTCGAGCTCTACAATCCTGGCATTTCGGATTTTGATTTCAGAACTCGTGGCTAGTAGGTCTTGTTTCACCTAGTTAGCCGCGAAATGTGGTTTCTTTACGTAAACGGTTTTATGAATATCCGTTGACTCCGAGTTCTGAATTCGGTGATTTTTAGCTTGATTTCACACTACTTTTCGAGCTCTACAATCCTGGCATTTCGGATTTTGATTTCAGAACTCGTGGCTAGTAGGTCTCGATTCACGTAGTTAGCCGCGAATACGTAAACGGTTTTATGAATATCCGTTGACTCCGAGTTCTGAATTCGGTGATTTTTAGCTTGATTTCACACTACTTTTCGAGCTCTACAATCCTGGTCTTTTGGATTTTTATTTCAGCACTCGTGGCTAGTTGGTCTCGTTTCACCTATTTAGCCGCGAAATGTTCTTTCTTTACGTAAACGGTTTTAGGAATATCCGTTGACTCCGAGTTCTGAATTCGGTGATTTTTAGCTTGATTTCACACTAATTTTCGAGCTCTACAATCCTGGCATTTCGGATTTTGATTTCAGAACTCGTGGCTAGTAGGTCTCGATTCACCTATTTAGCTGCGAAATGTGGTTTCTTTACGTAAGTGGTTTTATGAATATCCGTTGACTCCGAGTTCTGAATTCGGTGATTTTTAGCTTGATTACACACTACTTTTCGAGCTCTACAATCCTGGTGTTTCGGATTTTGATTTCGGAACTCGTGGCTAGTTGGTCTCATTTCACCTATTTAGCCGCGAAATGTGGTTTCTTTACGTAAACGGTTTTATGAATATCCGTTGACTCCGAGTTCTGAATTCGGTGATTTTTAGCTTGATTTCACACTACTTTTCGAGCTCTACGATCCTGGCGTTTCGGATTTTGATTTCAGAACTCATGGATAGTAGGTCTCGTTTCACCTAGTTAGCCGCGAAATGTGGTTTCTTTACGTAAACAGTTTTATGAATATCCGTTGACTCCGAGTTCTGAATTCGGTGATTTTTAGATTGATTACACACTACTTTTCGAGCTCTACAATCCTGGCATTTCGGATTTTGATTTCAGAAGTCGTGGCTAGTTTGTCTCGTTTCACCTATTTAGCCGCGAAATGTGGTTTCTTTACGTAAACGGTTTTAGGAATATCCGTTGACTCCGAGTTCTGAATTCGGTGATTTTTAGCTTGATTTCACACTACTTTTCGAGCTCTACGATCCTGGAGTTTCGGATTTTGATTTCAGAACTCGTGGCCAGTAGGTCTCGTTTCACCTAGTTAGCCGCGAAATGTGGTTTCTTTACGTAAACAGTTTTATGAATATCCGTTGACTCCGAGTTCTGAATTTGATGATTTTTAGCTTCATTTCACACTACTTTTCGAGCTCTACAATCCTGGCATTTCGGATTTTGATTTCAGAACTCGTGGCTAGTAGGTCTCGATTCACCTATTTAGCCGCGAAATGTGGTTTCTTTACGTAAACTGTTTTATGAATATCCGTTGACTCCGAGTTCTGAATTCGGTGATTTTTAGCTTGATTTCACACTACTTTTCGAGCTCTACAATCCTGGCAATTCGGATTTTTATTTTAGAACTCGTGGCTAGTTGGTCTCGTTTCACCTATTTAGCCGCGAAATGTGGTTTCTTTACGTAAACGGTTTTATGAATATCCATTGACTCCGAGTTCTGAATTCGGTGATTTTTAGCTTGATTTCACACTACTTTTCGAGCTCTACAATCCTGACGTTTCGGATTTTGATTTCAGAACTCGTGGCTAGTAGGTCTCGTTTCACGTAGTTAGCCGCGAATACGTAAACGGTTTTATGAATATCCGTTGACTCCGAGTTCTGAATTCGGTGATTTTTAGCTTGATTACACACTCCTTTTCGAGCTCTACAATCCTGGCATTTCGGATTTTGATTTCAGAACTCGTGGCTAGTAGGTCTTGTTTCACCTAGTTAGCCGCGAAATGTGGTTTCTTTACGTAAACGGTTTTATGAATATCCGTTGACTCCGAGTTCTGAATTCGGTGATTTTTAGCTTGATTTCACACTACTTTTCGAGCTCTACAATCCTGGCATTTCGGATTTTGATTTTAGAACTCGTGGCTAGTTGGTCTCGTTTCACCTATTTAGCCGCGAAATGTTGTTTCTTTACGTAAACGGTTTTATGAATATCAGTTGACTCCGAGTTCTGAATTCGGTGATTTTTAGCATGAGTTCACACTACTTTTCGAGCTCTACAATCCTAGTATTTCGGATTTTGATTTCAGAACTCGTGGCTAGTTGGTCTCGTTTCACCTATTTAGCCGCGAAATGTGCTTTCTTTACGTAACGGTTTTATGAATATCTGTTGACTCTGAGTTCTGAATTCGGTGATTTTTAGCTTGATTTCACACTACTTTTCGAGCTCTACAATCCTGGTCTTTTGGATTTTTATTTCAGCACTCGTGGCTAGTTGGTCTCGTTTCACCTATTTAGCCGCGAAATGTGCTTTCTTTACGTAAACGGTTTTAGGAATATCCGTTGACTCCGAGTTCTGAATTCGGTGATTTTTAGCTTGATTTCACACTAATTTTCGAGCTCTACAATCCTGGCATTTCGGATTTTGATTTCAGAACTCGTGGCTAGTAGGTCTCGATTCACCTATTTAGCTGCGAAATGTGGTTTCTTTACGTAAGTGGTTTTATGAATATCCGTTGACTCCGAGTTCTGAATTCGGTGATTTTTAGCTTGATTACACACTACTTTTCGAGCTCTACAATCCTGGTGTTTCGGATTTTTATTTCGGCACTCGTGGCTAGTTGGTCTCGTTTCACCTATTTAGCCGCGAAATGTGGTTTCTTTACGTAAACGGTTTTATGAATATCCGTTGACTCCGAGTTCTGAATTCGGTGATTTTTAGCTTGATTTCACACTACTTTTCGAGCTCTACAATCCTGGCATTTCGGATTTTGATTTTAGAACTCGTGGCTAGTTGGTCTCGTTTCACCTATTTAGCCGCGAAATGTTGTTTCTTTACGTAAACGGTTTTATGAATATCAGTTGACTCCGAGTTCTGAATTCGGTGATTTTTAGCATGAGTTCACACTACTTTTCGAGCTCTACAATCCTAGTATTTCGGATTTTGATTTCAGAACTCGTGGCTAGTTGGTCTCGTTTCACCTATTTAGCCGCGAAATGTGCTTTCTTTACGTAACGGTTTTATGAATATCTGTTGACTCCGAGTTCTGAATTCGGTGATTTTTAGCTTGATTTCACACTACTTTTCGAGCTCTACAATCCTGGTCTTTTGGATTTTTATTTCAGCACTCGTGGCTAGTTGGTCTCGTTTCACCTATTTAGCCGCGAAATGTGCTTTCTTTACGTAAACGGTTTTAGGAATATCCGTTGACTCCGAGTTCTGAATTCGGTGATTTTTAGCTTGATTTCACACTAATTTTCGAGCTCTACAATCCTGGCATTTCGGATTTTGATTTCAGAACTCGTGGCTAGTAGGTCTCGATTCACCTATTTAGCTGCGAAATGTGGTTTCTTTACGTAAGTGGTTTTATGAATATCCGTTGACTCCGA
Source organism: Euonymus europaeus (assembly GCA_963580455.1). Taxonomy (NCBI): domain Eukaryota; kingdom Viridiplantae; phylum Streptophyta; class Magnoliopsida; order Celastrales; family Celastraceae; genus Euonymus; species Euonymus europaeus. The sequence goes on from OY756972.1 coordinate 2,100,668, forward strand.
GTTCTGAATTCGGTGATTTTTAGCTTGATTACACACTACTTTTCGAGCTCTACAATCCTGGTGTTTCGGATTTTTATTTCGGCACTCGTGGCTAGTTGGTCTCGTTTCACCTATTTAGCCGCGAAATGTGCTTTCTTTACGTAAACGGTTTTAGGAATATCCGTTGACTCCGAGTTCTGAATTCGGTGATTTTTAGCTTGATTTCACACTAATTTTCGAGCTCTACAATCCTGGCATTTCGGATTTTGATTTCAGAACTCGTGGCTAGTAGGTCTCGATTCACCTATTTAGCTGCGAAATGTGGTTTCTTTACGTAAGTGGTTTTATGAATATCCGTTGACTCCGAGTTCTGAATTCGGTGATTTTTAGCTTGATTACACACTACTTTTCGAGCTCTACAATCCTGGTGTTTCGGATTTTGATTTCGGAACTCGTGGCTAGTTGGTCTCGTTTCACCTATTTAGCCGCGAAATGTGGTTTCTTTACGTAAACGGTTTTATGAATATCCGTTGACTCCGAGTTCTGAATTCGGTGATTTTTAGCTTGATTTCACACTACTTTTCGAGCTCTACAATCCTGGCGTTTCGGATTTTGATTTCAGAACTCATGGCTAGTAGGTCTCGTTTCACCTATTTAGCTGCGAAATGTGGTTTCTTTACGTAAGTGGTTTTATGAATATCCGTTGACTCCGAGTTCTGAATTCGGCGATTTTTAGATTGATTACACACTACTTTTTGAGCTCTACGATCCTAGTGTTTCGGATTTTGATTTCAGAACTCGTGGCTAGTAGGTCTCGTTTCACCTAGTTAGCCGCGAAATGTGGTTTCTTTACGTAAACAGTTTTATGAATATCCGTTGACTCCGAGTTCTGAATTTGATGATTTTTAGCTTGATTTCACACTACTTTTCGAGCTCTACAATCCTGGCATTTCGGATTTTGATTTCAGAACTCGTGGCTAGTAGGTCTCGATTCACCTATTTAGCCGCGAAATGTGGTTTCTTTACGTAAACTGTTTTATGAATATCCGTTGACTCCGAGTTCTGAATTCGGTGATTTTTAGCTTGATTTCACACCACTTTTCGAGCTCTACAATCCTAGTGTTTCGGATTTTGATTTTAGAACTCGTGGCTAGTTGGTCTCGTTTCACCTATTTAGCCGCGAAATGTGCTTTCTTTGCGTAAACGGTTTTATGAATATCTGTTGACTCCGAGTTCTGAATTCGGCGATTTTTAGCTTGATTTCACACTACTTTTCGAGTTCTACAATCCTGGTTTTTCGGATTTTGATTTCGGAACTCGTGGCTAGTTGGTCTCGTTTCACCTATTTAACCGCGAAATGTGGTTTCTTTACGTAAACGGTTTTATGAATATCCGTTGACTCCGAGTTCTGAATTCGGTGATTTTTAGCTTGATTTCACACTACTTTTCGAGCTCTACGATCCTGGCTTTTCGGATTTTGATTTCAGAACTCATGGCTAGTAGGTCTGGTTTCGCCTAGTTAGCCGCGAAATGTGGTTTCTTTACCTAAACAGTTTTATGAATATCCGTTGACTCCGAGTTCTGAATTCGGTGATTTTTAGATTGATTACACACTACTTTTCGAGCTCTACAATCCTGGCATTTCGGATTTTGATTTCAGAACTCGTGGCTAGTTTGTCTCGTTTCACCTATTTGGCCGCGAAATGTGGTTTCTTTACGTAAACGGTTTTAGGAATATCCGTTAACTCCGAGTTCTGAATTCGATGATTTTTAGCTTGATTTCACACTACTTTTCGAGCTCTACGATCCTGGAGTTTCGGATTTTGATTTCAGAACTCGTGGCTAGTAGGTCTCGTTTCACCTAGTTAGCCGCGAAATGTGGTTTCTTTACGTAAACGGTTTTATGAATATCCGTTGACTCCGAGTTCTGAATTCGGTGATTTTTAGCTCGATTTCACACTCCTTTTCGAGCTCTACAATCCTGGCATTTCGGATTTTGATTTCAGAACTCGTGGCTAGTAGGCCTCGTTTCACCTAGTTAGCCGCGAAATGTGGTTTCTTTACGTAAACTGTTTTATGAATATCCGTTGACTCCGAGTTCTGAATTCGGTGATTTTTAGCTTGATTTCACACTACTTTTCGAGCTCTACAATCCTGGCATTTCAGATTTTTATTTTAGAACTCGTGGCTAGTTGGTCTCGTTTCACCTATTTAGCCGCGAAATGTTGTTTCTTTACGTAAACGGTTTTATGAATATCAGTTGACTCCGAGTTCTGAATTCGGTGATTTTTAGCTTGATTTCACACTACTTTTCGAGCTCTACAATCCTAGTGTTTCGGATTTTGATTTCAGAACTCGTGGCTAGTTGGTCTCGTTTCACCTATTTAGCCGCGAAATGTGCTTTCTTTACGTAAACGGTTTTATGAATATCTGTTGACTCCGAGTTCTGAATTCGGTGATTTTTAGCTTGATTTCACACTACTTTTCGAGCTCTACAATCCTGGTCTTTTGGATTTTGATTTCAGAACTCGTGGCTAGTAGGTCTTGTTTCACCTAGTTAGCCGCGAAAAGTGGTTTCTTTACGTAAGTGGTTATATGAATATCCGTTGACTCCGAGTTCTGAATTCGGTGATTTTTAGCTTGATTACACACTACTTTTCGAGCTCTACAATCCTGGCATTTCGGATGTTGATTTCGGAACTCGTGGCTAGTTGGTCTCGTTTCACCTATTTAGCCGCGAAATGTGGTTTCTTTACGTAAACGGTTTTATGAATATCCGTTGACTCCGAGTTCTGAATTCGGTGATTTTTAGCTTGATTTGACACTACTTTTCGAGCTCTACGATCCTGGCGTTTCGGATTTTGATTTCAGAACTCGTGGCTAGTAGGTCTCGTTTCACCTAGTTAGCCGCGAAATGTGGTTTCTTTACGTAAACAGTTTTATGAATATCCGTTGACTCCGAGTTCTGAATTCGGTGATTTTTAGATTGATTACACACTACTTTTCGAGCTCTACAATCCTGGCATTTCGGATTTTGATTTCAGAACTCGTGGCTAGTTTGTCTCGTTTCACCTATTTAGCCGCGAAATGTGGTTTCTTTACGTAAACGGTTTTAGGAATATCCGTTGACTCCGAGTTCTGAATTCGATGATTTTTAGCTTGATTTCACACTACTTTTCGAGCTCTACGATCCTGGAGTTTCGGATTTTGATTTCAGAACTCGTGGCTAGTAGGTCTCGTTTCACATAGTTAGCCGCGAAATGTGGTTTCTTTACGTAAACGGTTTTATGAATATCCGTTGACTCCGAGTTCTGAATTCGGTGATTTGTAGCTCGATTTCACACTCCTTTTCGAGCTCTACAATCCTGGCATTTCGGATTTTGATTTCAGAACTCGTGGCTAGTAGGCCTCGTTTCACCTAGTTAGCCGCGAAATGTGGTTTCTTTACGTAAACTGTTTTATGAATATTCGTTGACTCCGAGTTCTGAATTCGGTGATTTTTAGCTTGATTTCACACTACTTTTCGAGCTCTACAATCCTGGCATTTCAGATTTTTATTTTAGAACTCGTGGCTAGTTGGTCTCGTTTCACCTATTTAGCCGCGAAATGTTGTTTCTTTACGTAAACGGTTTTATGAATATCAGTTGACTCCGAGTTCTGAATTCGGTGATTTTTAGCTTGATTTCACACTACTTTTCGAGCTCTACAATCCTAGTGTTTCGGATTTTGATTTCAGAACTCGTGGCTAGTTGGTCTCGTTTCACCTATTTAGCCGCGAAATGTGGTTTCTTTACGTAAACGGTTTTATGAATATCTGTTGACTCCGAGTTCTGAATTCGGTGATTTTTAGCTTGATTTCACACTACTTTTCGAGCTCTACAATCCTGGTCTTTTGGATTTTGATTTCAGAACTCGTGGCTAGTTGGTCTCGTTTCACCTATTTAGCCGCGAAATGTGCTTTCTTTACGTAAACGGTTTTAGGAATATCCGTTGACTCCGAGTTCTGAATTCGGTGATTTTTAGCTTGATTTCACACTACTTTTTGAGCTATACGATCCTGGAGTTTCGGATTTTGATTTCAGAACTCGTGGCTAGTAGGTCTCGTTTCACCTAGTTAGCCGCGAAATGTGGTTTCTTTACGTAAACAGTTTTATGAATATCCGTTGACTCCGAGTTCTGAATTTGATGATTTTTAGCTTGATTTCACACTAATTTTCGAGCTCTACAATCCTGGCATTTCGGATTTTGATTTCAGAACTCGTGGCTAGTAGGTCTCGATTCACCTATTTAGCCGCGAAATGTGGTTTCTTTACGTAAACTGTTTTATGAATATCCGTTGACTCCGAGTTCTGAATTCGGTGATTTTTAGCTTGATTTCACACCACTTTTCGAGCTCTACAATCCTAGTGTTTCGGATTTTGATTTTAGAACTCGTGGCTAGTTGGTCTCGTTTCACCTATTTAGCCGCGAAATGTGCTTTCTTTGCGTAAACGGTTTTATGAATATCTGTTGACTCCAAGTTCTGAATTCGGCGATTTTTAGCTTGATTTCACACTACTTTTCGAGTTCTACAATCCTGGTTTTTCGGATTTTGATTTCGGAACTCGTGGCTAGTTGGTCTCGTTTCACCTATTTAGCCGCGAAATGTGGTTTCTTTACGTAAACGGTTTTATGAATATCCGTTGACTCCGAGTTCTGAATTCGGTGATTTTTAGCTTGATTTCACACTACTTTTCGAGCTCTACGATCCTGGCTTTTCGGATTTTGATTTCAGAACTCATGGCTAGTAGGTCTGGTTTCACCTAGTTAGCCGCGAAATGTGGTTTCTTTACGTAAACAGTTTTATGAATATCCGTTGACTCCGAGTTATGAATTCGGTGATTTTTAGATTGATTACACACTACTTTTCGAGCTCTACAATCCTGGCATTTCGGATTTTGATTTCAGAACTCGTGGCTAGTTTGTCTCGTTTCACCTATTTGGCCGCGAAATGTGGTTTCTTTACGTAAACGGTTTTAGGAATATCCGTTGACTCCGAGTTCTGAATTCGATGATTTTTAGCTTGATTTCACACTACTTTTCGAGCTCTACGATCCTGGAGTTTCGGATTTTGATTTCAGAACTCGTGGCTAGTAGGTCTCGTTTCACATAGTTAGCCGCGAAATGTGGTTTCTTTACGTAAACGGTTTTATGAATATCCGTTGACTCCGAGTTCTGAATTCGGTGATTTTTAGCTCGATTTCACACTCCTTTTCGAGCTCTACAATCCTGGCATTTCGGATTTTGATTTCAGAACTCGTGGCTAGTAGGCCTCGTTTCACCTAGTTAGCCGCGAAATGTGGTTTCTTTACGTAAACTGTTTTATGAATATCCGTTGACTCCGAGTTCTGAATTCGGTGATTTTTAGCTTGATTTCACACTACTTTTCGAGCTCTACAATCCTGGCATTTCAGATTTTTATTTTTGAACTCGTGGCTAGTTGGTCTCGTTTCACCTATTTAGCCGCGAAATGTTGTTTCTTTACGTAAACGGTTTTATGAATATCAGTTGACTCCGAGTTCTGAATTCGGTGATTTTTAGCTTGATTTCACACTACTTTTCGAGCTCTACAATCCTAGTGTTTCGGATTTTGATTTCAGAACTCCTGGCTAGTTGGTCTCGTTTCACCTATTTAGCTGCGAAAAGTGGTTTCTTTACGTAAGTGGTTATATGAATATCCGTTGACTCCGAGTTCTGAATTCGGTGATTTTTAGCTTGATTACACACTACTTTTCGAGCTCTACAATCCTGGCGTTTCGGATGTTGATTTCGGAACTCGTGGCTAGTTGGTCTCGTTTCACCTATTTAGCCGCGAAATGTGGTTTCTTTACGTAAACGGTTTTATGAATATCCGTTGACTCCGAGTTCTGAATTCGGTGATTTTTAGCTTGATTTGACACTACTTTTCGAGCTCTACGATCCTGGCGTTTCAGATTTTGATTTCAGAACTCGTGGCTAGTAGGTCTCGTTTCACCTAGTTAGCCGCGAAATGTGGTTTCTTTATGTAAACAGTTTTATGAATATCCGTTGACTCCGAGTTCTGAATTCGGTGATTTTTAGATTGATTACACACTACTTTTCGAGCTCTACAATCCTGGCATTTCGGATTTTGATTTCAGAACTCGTGGCTAGTTTGTCTCGTTTCACCTATTTAGCCGCGAAATGTGGTTTCTTTACGTAAACGGTTTTGGGAATATCCGTTGACTCCGAGTTCTGAATTCGATGATTTTTAGCTTGATTTCACACTACTTTTCGAGCTCTACGATCCTGGAGTTTCGGATTTTGATTTCAGAACTCGTGGCTAGTAGGTCTCGTTTCACCTAGTTAGCCGCGAAATGTGGTTTCTTTACGTAAACGGTTTTATGAATATCCGTTGACTCCGAGTTCTGAATTCGGTGATTTTTAGCTCGATTTTACACTCCTTTTCGAGCTCTACAATCCTGGCATTTCGGATTTTGATTTCAGAACTCGTGGCTAGTAGGCCTCGTTTCACCTAGTTAGCCGCGAAATGTGGTTTCTTTACGTAAACTGTTTTATGAATATCCGTTGACTCCGAGTTCTGAATTCGGTGATTTTTAGCTTGATTTCACACTACTTTTCGAGCTCTACAATCCTGGCATTTCAGATTTTTATTTTAGAACTCGTGGCTAGTTGGTCTCGTTTCACCTATTTAGCCGCGAAATGTTGTTTCTTTACGTAAACGGTTTTATGAATATCAGTTGACTCCGAGTTCTGAATTCGGTGATTTTTAGCTTGATTTCACACTACTTTTCGAGCTCTACAATCCTATTGTTTCGGATTTTGATTTCAGAACTCGTGGCTAGTTGGTCTCGTTTCACCTATTTAGCCGCGAAATGTGCTTTCTTTACGTAAACGGTTTTATGAATATCTGTTGACTCCGAGTTCTGAATTCGGTGATTTTTAGCTTGATTTCACACTACTTCGAGCTCTACAATCCTGGTCTTTTGGATTTTGATTTCAGAACTTGTGGCTAGTAGGTCTCGATTCACCTATTTAGCCGCGAAATGTTGTTTCTTTACGTAAACGGTTTTATGAATATCAGTTGACTCCGAGTTCTGAATTCGGTGATTTTTAGCTTGATTTCACACTAATTTTCGAGCTCTACAATCCTAGCATTTCGGATTTTGATTTTAGAACTCGTGGCTAGTAGGTCTCGATTCACCTATTTAGCTGCGAAATGTGGTTTCTTTACGTAAGTGGTTATATGAATATCCGTTGACTCCGAGTTCTGAATTCGGTGATTTTTAGCTTGATTACACACTACTTTTCGAGCTCTACAATCCTGGCGTTTCGGATGTTGATTTCGGAACTCGTGGCTAGTTGGTCTCGTTTCACCTATTTAGCCGCGAAATGTGGTTTCTTTACGTAAACGGTTTTATGAATATCCGTTGACTCCGAGTTCTGAATTCGGTGATTTTTAGCTTGATTTGACACTACATTTCGAGCTCTACGATCCTGGCGTTTCGGATTTTGATTTCAGAACTCGTGGCTAGTAGGTCTCGTTTCACCTAGTTAGCCGCGAAATGTGGTTTCTTTACGTAAACAGTTTTATGAATATCCGTTGACTCCGAGTTCTGAATTGGATGATTTTTAGCTTGATTTGACACTACTTTTCGAGCTCTACAATCCTGGAATTTCGGATTTTGATATCAGAAATCGTGGCAAGTAGGTCTCGATTCACCTATTTAGCCGCGAAATGTGGTTTCTTTACGTAAACTGTTTTATGAATATCCGTTGACTCCGAGTTCTGAATTCGGTGATTTTTAGCTTGATTTAACACTACTTTTCGAGCTCTACAATCCTGGTGTTTCGGATTTTGATTTTAGAACTTGTGGCTAGTAGGTCTCGATTCACCTATTTAGCCGCGAATTGTGGTTTCTTTACGTAAACGGTTTTATGAATATCCGTTGACTCCGAGTTCTGAATTCGGTGATTTTTAGCTTGATTACACACTACTTTTCGAGCTCTACAATCCTGGTGTTTCGGATTTTGATTTCGGAACTCGTGGCTAGTTGGTCTCATTTCACCTATTTAGCCGCGAAATGTGGTTTCTTTACGTAAACGGTTTTATGAATATCCGTTGACTCCGAGTTCTGAATTCGGTGATTTTTAGCTTGATTTCACACTACTTTTCGAGCTCTACGATCCTGGCGTTTCGGATTTTGATTTCAGAACTCATGGATAGTAGGTCTCGTTTCACCTAGTTAGCCGCGAAATGTGGTTTCTTTACGTAAACAGTTTTATGAATATCCGTTGACTCCGAGTTCTGAATTCGGTGATTTTTAGATTGATTACACACTACTTTTCGAGCTCTACAATCCTGGCATTTCGGATTTTGATTTCAGAAGTCGTGGCTAGTTTGTCTCGTTTCACCTATTTAGCCGCGAAATGTGGTTTCTTTACGTAAACGGTTTTAGGAATATCCGTTGACTCCGAGTTCTGAATTCGGTGATTTTTAGCTTGATTTCACACTACTTTTCGAGCTCTACGATCCTGGAGTTTCGGATTTTGATTTCAGAACTCGTGGCCAGTAGGTCTCGTTTCACCTAGTTAGCCGCGAAATGTGGTTTCTTTACGTAAACAGTTTTATGAATATCCGTTGACTCCGAGTTCTGAATTTGATGATTTTTAGCTTCATTTCACACTACTTTTCGAGCTCTACAATCCTGGCATTTCGGATTTTGATTTCAGAACTCGTGGCTAGTAGGTCTCGATTCACCTATTTAGCCGCGAAATGTGGTTTCTTTACGTAAACTGTTTTATGAATATCCGTTGACTCCGAGTTCTGAATTCGGTGATTTTTAGCTTGATTTCACACTACTTTTCGAGCTCTACAATCCTGGCAATTCGGATTTTTATTTTAGAACTCGTGGCTAGTTGGTCTCGTTTCACCTATTTAGCCGCGAAATGTGGTTTCTTTACGTAAACGGTTTTATGAATATCCATTGACTCCGAGTTCTGAATTCGGTGATTTTTAGCTTGATTTCACACTACTTTTCGAGCTCTACAATCCTGACGTTTCGGATTTTGATTTCAGAACTCGTGGCTAGTAGGTCTCGTTTCACGTAGTTAGCCGCGAATACGTAAACGGTTTTATGAATATCCGTTGACTCCGAGTTCTGAATTCGGTGATTTTTAGCTTGATTACACACTCCTTTTCGAGCTCTACAATCCTGGCATTTCGGATTTTGATTTCAGAACTCGTGGCTAGTAGGTCTTGTTTCACCTAGTTAGCCGCGAAATGTGGTTTCTTTACGTAAACGGTTTTATGAATATCCGTTGACTCCGAGTTCTGAATTCGGTGATTTTTAGCTTGATTTCACACTACTTTTCGAGCTCTACAATCCTGGCATTTCGGATTTTGATTTTAGAACTCGTGGCTAGTTGGTCTCGTTTCACCTATTTAGCCGCGAAATGTTGTTTCTTTACGTAAACGGTTTTATGAATATCAGTTGACTCCGAGTTCTGAATTCGGTGATTTTTAGCATGAGTTCACACTACTTTTCGAGCTCTACAATCCTAGTATTTCGGATTTTGATTTCAGAACTCGTGGCTAGTTGGTCTCGTTTCACCTATTTAGCCGCGAAATGTGCTTTCTTTACGTAACGGTTTTATGAATATCTGTTGACTCTGAGTTCTGAATTCGGTGATTTTTAGCTTGATTTCACACTACTTTTCGAGCTCTACAATCCTGGTCTTTTGGATTTTTATTTCAGCACTCGTGGCTAGTTGGTCTCGTTTCACCTATTTAGCCGCGAAATGTGCTTTCTTTACGTAAACGGTTTTAGGAATATCCGTTGACTCCGAGTTCTGAATTCGGTGATTTTTAGCTTGATTTCACACTAATTTTCGAGCTCTACAATCCTGGCATTTCGGATTTTGATTTCAGAACTCGTGGCTAGTAGGTCTCGATTCACCTATTTAGCTGCGAAATGTGGTTTCTTTACGTAAGTGGTTTTATGAATATCCGTTGACTCCGAGTTCTGAATTCGGTGATTTTTAGCTTGATTACACACTACTTTTCGAGCTCTACAATCCTGGTGTTTCGGATTTTTATTTCGGCACTCGTGGCTAGTTGGTCTCGTTTCACCTATTTAGCCGCGAAATGTGGTTTCTTTACGTAAACGGTTTTATGAATATCCGTTGACTCCGAGTTCTGAATTCGGTGATTTTTAGCTTGATTTCACACTACTTTTCGAGCTCTACAATCCTGGCATTTCGGATTTTGATTTTAGAACTCGTGGCTAGTTGGTCTCGTTTCACCTATTTAGCCGCGAAATGTTGTTTCTTTACGTAAACGGTTTTATGAATATCAGTTGACTCCGAGTTCTGAATTCGGTGATTTTTAGCATGAGTTCACACTACTTTTCGAGCTCTACAATCCTAGTATTTCGGATTTTGATTTCAGAACTCGTGGCTAGTTGGTCTCGTTTCACCTATTTAGCCGCGAAATGTGCTTTCTTTACGTAACGGTTTTATGAATATCTGTTGACTCCGAGTTCTGAATTCGGTGATTTTTAGCTTGATTTCACACTACTTTTCGAGCTCTACAATCCTGGTCTTTTGGATTTTTATTTCAGCACTCGTGGCTAGTTGGTCTCGTTTCACCTATTTAGCCGCGAAATGTGCTTTCTTTACGTAAACGGTTTTAGGAATATCCGTTGACTCCGAGTTCTGAATTCGGTGATTTTTAGCTTGATTTCACACTAATTTTCGAGCTCTACAATCCTGGCATTTCGGATTTTGATTTCAGAACTCGTGGCTAGTAGGTCTCGATTCACCTATTTAGCTGCGAAATGTGGTTTCTTTACGTAAGTGGTTTTATGAATATCCGTTGACTCCGAGTTCTGAATTCGGTGATTTTTAGCTTGATTACACACTACTTTTCGAGCTCTACAATCCTGGTGTTTCGGATTTTTATTTCGGCACTCGTGGCTAGTTGGTCTCGTTTCACCTATTTAGCCGCGAAATGTGCTTTCTTTACGTAAACGGTTTTAGGAATATCCGTTGACTCCGAGTTCTGAATTCGGTGATTTTTAGCTTGATTTCACACTAATTTTCGAGCTCTACAATCCTGGCATTTCGGATTTTGATTTCAGAACTCGTGGCTAGTAGGTCTCGATTCACCTATTTAGCTGCGAAATGTGGTTTCTTTACGTAAGTGGTTTTATGAATATCCGTTGACTCCGAGTTCTGAATTCGGTGATTTTTAGCTTGATTACACACTACTTTTCGAGCTCTACAATCCTGGTGTTTCGGATTTTGATTTCGGAACTCGTGGCTAGTTGGTCTCGTTTCACCTATTTAGCCGCGAAATGTGGTTTCTTTACGTAAACGGTTTTATGAATATCCGTTGACTCCGAGTTCTGAATTCGGTGATTTTTAGCTTGATTTCACACTACTTTTCGAGCTCTACAATCCTGGCGTTTCGGATTTTGATTTCAGAACTCATGGCTAGTAGGTCTCGTTTCACCTATTTAGCTGCGAAATGTGGTTTCTTTACGTAAGTGGTTTTATGAATATCCGTTGACTCCGAGTTCTGAATTCGGCGATTTTTAGATTGATTACACACTACTTTTTGAGCTCTACGATCCTAGTGTTTCGGATTTTGATTTCAGAACTCGTGGCTAGTAGGTCTCGTTTCACCTAGTTAGCCGCGAAATGTGGTTTCTTTACGTAAACAGTTTTATGAATATCCGTTGACTCCGAGTTCTGAATTTGATGATTTTTAGCTTGATTTCACACTACTTTTCGAGCTCTACAATCCTGGCATTTCGGATTTTGATTTCAGAACTCGTGGCTAGTAGGTCTCGATTCACCTATTTAGCCGCGAAATGTGGTTTCTTTACGTAAACTGTTTTATGAATATCCGTTGACTCCGAGTTCTGAATTCGGTGATTTTTAGCTTGATTTCACACCACTTTTCGAGCTCTACAATCCTAGTGTTTCGGATTTTGATTTTAGAACTCGTGGCTAGTTGGTCTCGTTTCACCTATTTAGCCGCGAAATGTGCTTTCTTTGCGTAAACGGTTTTATGAATATCTGTTGACTCCGAGTTCTGAATTCGGCGATTTTTAGCTTGATTTCACACTACTTTTCGAGTTCTACAATCCTGGTTTTTCGGATTTTGATTTCGGAACTCGTGGCTAGTTGGTCTCGTTTCACCTATTTAACCGCGAAATGTGGTTTCTTTACGTAAACGGTTTTATGAATATCCGTTGACTCCGAGTTCTGAATTCGGTGATTTTTAGCTTGATTTCACACTACTTTTCGAGCTCTACGATCCTGGCTTTTCGGATTTTGATTTCAGAACTCATGGCTAGTAGGTCTGGTTTCGCCTAGTTAGCCGCGAAATGTGGTTTCTTTACCTAAACAGTTTTATGAATATCCGTTGACTCCGAGTTCTGAATTCGGTGATTTTTAGATTGATTACACACTACTTTTCGAGCTCTACAATCCTGGCATTTCGGATTTTGATTTCAGAACTCGTGGCTAGTTTGTCTCGTTTCACCTATTTGGCCGCGAAATGTGGTTTCTTTACGTAAACGGTTTTAGGAATATCCGTTAACTCCGAGTTCTGAATTCGATGATTTTTAGCTTGATTTCACACTACTTTTCGAGCTCTACGATCCTGGAGTTTCGGATTTTGATTTCAGAACTCGTGGCTAGTAGGTCTCGTTTCACCTAGTTAGCCGCGAAATGTGGTTTCTTTACGTAAACGGTTTTATGAATATCCGTTGACTCCGAGTTCTGAATTCGGTGATTTTTAGCTCGATTTCACACTCCTTTTCGAGCTCTACAATCCTGGCATTTCGGATTTTGATTTCAGAACTCGTGGCTAGTAGGCCTCGTTTCACCTAGTTAGCCGCGAAATGTGGTTTCTTTACGTAAACTGTTTTATGAATATCCGTTGACTCCGAGTTCTGAATTCGGTGATTTTTAGCTTGATTTCACACTACTTTTCGAGCTCTACAATCCTGGCATTTCAGATTTTTATTTTAGAACTCGTGGCTAGTTGGTCTCGTTTCACCTATTTAGCCGCGAAATGTTGTTTCTTTACGTAAACGGTTTTATGAATATCAGTTGACTCCGAGTTCTGAATTCGGTGATTTTTAGCTTGATTTCACACTACTTTTCGAGCTCTACAATCCTAGTGTTTCGGATTTTGATTTCAGAACTCGTGGCTAGTTGGTCTCGTTTCACCTATTTAGCCGCGAAATGTGCTTTCTTTACGTAAACGGTTTTATGAATATCTGTTGACTCCGAGTTCTGAATTCGGTGATTTTTAGCTTGATTTCACACTACTTTTCGAGCTCTACAATCCTGGTCTTTTGGATTTTGATTTCAGAACTCGTGGCTAGTAGGTCTTGTTTCACCTAGTTAGCCGCGAAAAGTGGTTTCTTTACGTAAGTGGTTATATGAATATCCGTTGACTCCGAGTTCTGAATTCGGTGATTTTTAGCTTGATTACACACTACTTTTCGAGCTCTACAATCCTGGCATTTCGGATGTTGATTTCGGAACTCGTGGCTAGTTGGTCTCGTTTCACCTATTTAGCCGCGAAATGTGGTTTCTTTACGTAAACGGTTTTATGAATATCCGTTGACTCCGAGTTCTGAATTCGGTGATTTTTAGCTTGATTTGACACTACTTTTCGAGCTCTACGATCCTGGCGTTTCGGATTTTGATTTCAGAACTCGTGGCTAGTAGGTCTCGTTTCACCTAGTTAGCCGCGAAATGTGGTTTCTTTACGTAAACAGTTTTATGAATATCCGTTGACTCCGAGTTCTGAATTCGGTGATTTTTAGATTGATTACACACTACTTTTCGAGCTCTACAATCCTGGCATTTCGGATTTTGATTTCAGAACTCGTGGCTAGTTTGTCTCGTTTCACCTATTTAGCCGCGAAATGTGGTTTCTTTACGTAAACGGTTTTAGGAATATCCGTTGACTCCGAGTTCTGAATTCGATGATTTTTAGCTTGATTTCACACTACTTTTCGAGCTCTACGATCCTGGAGTTTCGGATTTTGATTTCAGAACTCGTGGCTAGTAGGTCTCGTTTCACATAGTTAGCCGCGAAATGTGGTTTCTTTACGTAAACGGTTTTATGAATATCCGTTGACTCCGAGTTCTGAATTCGGTGATTTGTAGCTCGATTTCACACTCCTTTTCGAGCTCTACAATCCTGGCATTTCGGATTTTGATTTCAGAACTCGTGGCTAGTAGGCCTCGTTTCACCTAGTTAGCCGCGAAATGTGGTTTCTTTACGTAAACTGTTTTATGAATATTCGTTGACTCCGAGTTCTGAATTCGGTGATTTTTAGCTTGATTTCACACTACTTTTCGAGCTCTACAATCCTGGCATTTCAGATTTTTATTTTAGAACTCGTGGCTAGTTGGTCTCGTTTCACCTATTTAGCCGCGAAATGTTGTTTCTTTACGTAAACGGTTTTATGAATATCAGTTGACTCCGAGTTCTGAATTCGGTGATTTTTAGCTTGATTTCACACTACTTTTCGAGCTCTACAATCCTAGTGTTTCGGATTTTGATTTCAGAACTCGTGGCTAGTTGGTCTCGTTTCACCTATTTAGCCGCGAAATGTGGTTTCTTTACGTAAACGGTTTTATGAATATCTGTTGACTCCGAGTTCTGAATTCGGTGATTTTTAGCTTGATTTCACACTACTTTTCGAGCTCTACAATCCTGGTCTTTTGGATTTTGATTTCAGAACTCGTGGCTAGTTGGTCTCGTTTCACCTATTTAGCCGCGAAATGTGCTTTCTTTACGTAAACGGTTTTAGGAATATCCGTTGACTCCGAGTTCTGAATTCGGTGATTTTTAGCTTGATTTCACACTACTTTTTGAGCTATACGATCCTGGAGTTTCGGATTTTGATTTCAGAACTCGTGGCTAGTAGGTCTCGTTTCACCTAGTTAGCCGCGAAATGTGGTTTCTTTACGTAAACAGTTTTATGAATATCCGTTGACTCCGAGTTCTGAATTTGATGATTTTTAGCTTGATTTCACACTAATTTTCGAGCTCTACAATCCTGGCATTTCGGATTTTGATTTCAGAACTCGTGGCTAGTAGGTCTCGATTCACCTATTTAGCCGCGAAATGTGGTTTCTTTACGTAAACTGTTTTATGAATATCCGTTGACTCCGAGTTCTGAATTCGGTGATTTTTAGCTTGATTTCACACCACTTTTCGAGCTCTACAATCCTAGTGTTTCGGATTTTGATTTTAGAACTCGTGGCTAGTTGGTCTCGTTTCACCTATTTAGCCGCGAAATGTGCTTTCTTTGCGTAAACGGTTTTATGAATATCTGTTGACTCCAAGTTCTGAATTCGGCGATTTTTAGCTTGATTTCACACTACTTTTCGAGTTCTACAATCCTGGTTTTTCGGATTTTGATTTCGGAACTCGTGGCTAGTTGGTCTCGTTTCACCTATTTAGCCGCGAAATGTGGTTTCTTTACGTAAACGGTTTTATGAATATCCGTTGACTCCGAGTTCTGAATTCGGTGATTTTTAGCTTGATTTCACACTACTTTTCGAGCTCTACGATCCTGGCTTTTCGGATTTTGATTTCAGAACTCATGGCTAGTAGGTCTGGTTTCACCTAGTTAGCCGCGAAATGTGGTTTCTTTACGTAAACAGTTTTATGAATATCCGTTGACTCCGAGTTATGAATTCGGTGATTTTTAGATTGATTACACACTACTTTTCGAGCTCTACAATCCTGGCATTTCGGATTTTGATTTCAGAACTCGTGGCTAGTTTGTCTCGTTTCACCTATTTGGCCGCGAAATGTGGTTTCTTTACGTAAACGGTTTTAGGAATATCCGTTGACTCCGAGTTCTGAATTCGATGATTTTTAGCTTGATTTCACACTACTTTTCGAGCTCTACGATCCTGGAGTTTCGGATTTTGATTTCAGAACTCGTGGCTAGTAGGTCTCGTTTCACATAGTTAGCCGCGAAATGTGGTTTCTTTACGTAAACGGTTTTATGAATATCCGTTGACTCCGAGTTCTGAATTCGGTGATTTTTAGCTCGATTTCACACTCCTTTTCGAGCTCTACAATCCTGGCATTTCGGATTTTGATTTCAGAACTCGTGGCTAGTAGGCCTCGTTTCACCTAGTTAGCCGCGAAATGTGGTTTCTTTACGTAAACTGTTTTATGAATATCCGTTGACTCCGAGTTCTGAATTCGGTGATTTTTAGCTTGATTTCACACTACTTTTCGAGCTCTACAATCCTGGCATTTCAGATTTTTATTTTTGAACTCGTGGCTAGTTGGTCTCGTTTCACCTATTTAGCCGCGAAATGTTGTTTCTTTACGTAAACGGTTTTATGAATATCAGTTGACTCCGAGTTCTGAATTCGGTGATTTTTAGCTTGATTTCACACTACTTTTCGAGCTCTACAATCCTAGTGTTTCGGATTTTGATTTCAGAACTCCTGGCTAGTTGGTCTCGTTTCACCTATTTAGCTGCGAAAAGTGGTTTCTTTACGTAAGTGGTTATATGAATATCCGTTGACTCCGAGTTCTGAATTCGGTGATTTTTAGCTTGATTACACACTACTTTTCGAGCTCTACAATCCTGGCGTTTCGGATGTTGATTTCGGAACTCGTGGCTAGTTGGTCTCGTTTCACCTATTTAGCCGCGAAATGTGGTTTCTTTACGTAAACGGTTTTATGAATATCCGTTGACTCCGAGTTCTGAATTCGGTGATTTTTAGCTTGATTTGACACTACTTTTCGAGCTCTACGATCCTGGCGTTTCAGATTTTGATTTCAGAACTCGTGGCTAGTAGGTCTCGTTTCACCTAGTTAGCCGCGAAATGTGGTTTCTTTATGTAAACAGTTTTATGAATATCCGTTGACTCCGAGTTCTGAATTCGGTGATTTTTAGATTGATTACACACTACTTTTCGAGCTCTACAATCCTGGCATTTCGGATTTTGATTTCAGAACTCGTGGCTAGTTTGTCTCGTTTCACCTATTTAGCCGCGAAATGTGGTTTCTTTACGTAAACGGTTTTGGGAATATCCGTTGACTCCGAGTTCTGAATTCGATGATTTTTAGCTTGATTTCACACTACTTTTCGAGCTCTACGATCCTGGAGTTTCGGATTTTGATTTCAGAACTCGTGGCTAGTAGGTCTCGTTTCACCTAGTTAGCCGCGAAATGTGGTTTCTTTACGTAAACGGTTTTATGAATATCCGTTGACTCCGAGTTCTGAATTCGGTGATTTTTAGCTCGATTTTACACTCCTTTTCGAGCTCTACAATCCTGGCATTTCGGATTTTGATTTCAGAACTCGTGGCTAGTAGGCCTCGTTTCACCTAGTTAGCCGCGAAATGTGGTTTCTTTACGTAAACTGTTTTATGAATATCCGTTGACTCCGAGTTCTGAATTCGGTGATTTTTAGCTTGATTTCACACTACTTTTCGAGCTCTACAATCCTGGCATTTCAGATTTTTATTTTAGAACTCGTGGCTAGTTGGTCTCGTTTCACCTATTTAGCCGCGAAATGTTGTTTCTTTACGTAAACGGTTTTATGAATATCAGTTGACTCCGAGTTCTGAATTCGGTGATTTTTAGCTTGATTTCACACTACTTTTCGAGCTCTACAATCCTATTGTTTCGGATTTTGATTTCAGAACTCGTGGCTAGTTGGTCTCGTTTCACCTATTTAGCCGCGAAATGTGCTTTCTTTACGTAAACGGTTTTATGAATATCTGTTGACTCCGAGTTCTGAATTCGGTGATTTTTAGCTTGATTTCACACTACTTCGAGCTCTACAATCCTGGTCTTTTGGATTTTGATTTCAGAACTTGTGGCTAGTAGGTCTCGATTCACCTATTTAGCCGCGAAATGTTGTTTCTTTACGTAAACGGTTTTATGAATATCAGTTGACTCCGAGTTCTGAATTCGGTGATTTTTAGCTTGATTTCACACTAATTTTCGAGCTCTACAATCCTAGCATTTCGGATTTTGATTTTAGAACTCGTGGCTAGTAGGTCTCGATTCACCTATTTAGCTGCGAAATGTGGTTTCTTTACGTAAGTGGTTATATGAATATCCGTTGACTCCGAGTTCTGAATTCGGTGATTTTTAGCTTGATTACACACTACTTTTCGAGCTCTACAATCCTGGCGTTTCGGATGTTGATTTCGGAACTCGTGGCTAGTTGGTCTCGTTTCACCTATTTAGCCGCGAAATGTGGTTTCTTTACGTAAACGGTTTTATGAATATCCGTTGACTCCGAGTTCTGAATTCGGTGATTTTTAGCTTGATTTGACACTACATTTCGAGCTCTACGATCCTGGCGTTTCGGATTTTGATTTCAGAACTCGTGGCTAGTAGGTCTCGTTTCACCTAGTTAGCCGCGAAATGTGGTTTCTTTACGTAAACAGTTTTATGAATATCCGTTGACTCCGAGTTCTGAATTGGATGATTTTTAGCTTGATTTGACACTACTTTTCGAGCTCTACAATCCTGGAATTTCGGATTTTGATATCAGAAATCGTGGCAAGTAGGTCTCGATTCACCTATTTAGCCGCGAAATGTGGTTTCTTTACGTAAACTGTTTTATGAATATCCGTTGACTCCGAGTTCTGAATTCGGTGATTTTTAGCTTGATTTAACACTACTTTTCGAGCTCTACAATCCTGGTGTTTCGGATTTTGATTTTAGAACTTGTGGCTAGTAGGTCTCGATTCACCTATTTAGCCGCGAATTGTGGTTTCTTTACGTAAACGGTTTTATGAATATCCGTTGACTCCGAGTTCAGAATTCGGTGATTTTTAGCTTGATTACACACTACTTTTCGAGCTCTACAATCCTGCTGTTTCGGATTTTGATTTCAGAAATCGTGCCTAGTTGGTCTCGTTTCACCTATTTAGTCGCGAATACGTAAACGGTTTTATGAATATCCGTTGACTCCGAGTTCTGAATTCGGTGATTTTTAGCTCGATTTCACACTCCTTTTCGAGCTCTACAATCCTGGCATTTCGGATTTTGATTTCAGAACTCGTGGCTAGTAGGTCTCGTTTCACCTAGTTAGCCGCGAAATGTGGTTTCTTTACGTAAACGGTTTTATGAATATCTGTTGGACTCCGAGTTCTGAATTCGGTGATTTTTAGCTTGATTTCACACTACTTTTTGAGCTCTAAAATCCTGGCATTTCGGATTTTGATTTCAGAACTCGTGCCTAGTAGGTCTCGTTTCATCTAGTTAACCGCGAAATGTGGTTTCTTTACGTAAACGGTTTTATTAATATCCGTTGACTTCGAGTTCTGAATTCGGTGATTTTTAGCTTGATTACACACTACTTTTCGAGCTCTACAATCCTGGATTTTCGGATTTTGATTTCAGAACTCATGGCTAGTAGGTCTCGTTTCACCTAGTTAGCCGCGAAATGTGGTTTCTTTACGTAAACAGTTTTATGAATATCCGTTGACTCCGAGTTCTGAATTCGGTGATTTTTAGGTTGATTACACACTACTTTTCGAGCTCTACAATCCTGGAATTTCGGATTTTGATTTCAGAACTCGTGGCTAGTTTGTCTCGTTTCACCTATTTAGCCGCGAAATGTGGTTTCTTTACGTAAACGGTTTTAGGAATATCCGTTGACTCCGAGTTCTGAATTCGGTGATTTTTAGCTTGATTTCACACTACTTTTCGAGCTCTACGATCCTGGAGTTTTGGATTTTGATTTCAGAACTCGTGGCTAGTAGGTCTCGTTTCACCTAGTTAGCCGCGAAATGTGGTTTCTTTACGTAAACAGTTTTATGAATATCCGTTGACTCCGAGTTCTGAATTTGATGATTTTTAGCTTGATTTCACACTACTTTTCGAGCTCTACAATCCTGGCATTTCCGATTTTGATTTCAGAACTCGTGGCTAGTAGGTCTCGATTCACCTTTTTAGCCGCGAAATGTGGTTTCTTTACGTAAACGGTTTTATGAATATCCGTTGACTCCGAGTTCTGAATTCGGTGATTTTTAGCTTGATTACACACTACTTTTCGAGCTCTACAATCCTGGTGTTTCGGATTTTGATTTCAGAACTCGTGCCTAGTTGGTCTCGTTTCACCTATTTAGCCGCGAATACGTAAACGGTTTTATGAATATCCATTGACTCCGAGTTCTGAATTCGGTGATTTTTAGCTCGATTTCACACTCCTTTTCGAGCTCTACAATCCTGGCGTTTCGGATTTTGATTTCAGAACTCGTGCCTAGTTGGTCTCGTTTCACCTATTTAGCCGCGAATACGTAAACGGTTTTATGAATATCCGTTGACTCCGAGTTCTGAATTCGGTGATTTTTAGCTTGATTTCACACTACTTTTCGAGCTCTACAATCCTGGCACTTCGGATTTTGATTTCAGAACTCGTGGCTAGTAGGTCTCGTTTCACCTAGTTAGCCGCGAAATGTGGTTTCTTTACGTAAACGGTTTTATGAATATCCGTTGACTCCGAGTTCTGAATTCGGTGATTTTTAGCTTGATTTCACACCACTTTTTGAGCTCTAAAATCATGGCATTTCGGATTTTTATTTCAGAACTCGTGGCTAGTAGGTCTCGTTTCATCTAGTTAACCGCGAAATGTGGTTTCTTTACGTAAACGGTTTTGTTAATATCCGTTGACTCCGAGTTCTGAATTCGGTGATTTTTAGGTTGATTACACACTACTTTTCGAGCTCTACAATCCTGGCGTTTCGGATTTTGATTTCAGAACTCGTGGCTAGTTGGTCTTGTTTCACCTATTTAGCCGCGAAATGTGGTTTCTTTACATAAACAGTTTTATGAATATCCGTTTACTCCGAGTTCTGAATTCGGTGATTTTTAGGTTGATTACACACTACTTTTCGAGCTCTACAGTCCTGGCATTTCGAATTTTAATTTCAGAACTCGTGGCTAGTTGGTCTCGTTTCACCTATTTAGCCGCGTAATGTGGTTTCTTTACGTAAACGGTTTTAGGAATATCCGTTGACTCTGAGTTCTGAATTCGGTGATTTTTAGCTTGATTTCACACTACTTTTCGAGCTCTACGATCCTGGCATTTCAGATTTTTATTTCAAACTCGTGGCTAGTAGGTCTCGTTTCACCTAGTTAGCCGCGAAATGTAGTTTCTTTACGTAAACAGTTTTATGAATATCCGTTGACTCCGAGTTCTGAATTCGATGATTTTTAGCTTGATTTCATACTACTTTTCGAGCTCTACAATCCTGGCATTTCGGATTTTGATTTCAGAACTCGTGGCTAGTAGGTCTCGATTCACCTATTTAGCCGCGAAATGTGGTTTCTTTACGTAAACGGTTTTATGAATATCCGTTGACTCTGAGTTCTGA
Organism: Euonymus europaeus; assembly: GCA_963580455.1. NCBI lineage: Eukaryota > Viridiplantae > Streptophyta > Magnoliopsida > Celastrales > Celastraceae > Euonymus > Euonymus europaeus. The sequence continues at coordinate 2,122,073 of OY756972.1, forward strand.
ATTCGGTGATTTTTAGCTTGATTTCACACTACTTTTCGAGCTCTACAATCCTGGTTTTTCGGATTTTGATTTCGGAACTCGTGGCTAGTAGGTCTCGATTCACCTATTTAGCCGCGAAATGTGGTTTCTTTACGTAAACGGTTTTATGAATATCCGTTGACTCCGAGTTCTGAATTCGGTGATTTTCGGCTTCATTACACACTACTTTTCGAGCTCTACAATCCTGGTGTTTCGGATTTTGATTTCAGAACTCGTGCCTAGTTGGTCTCATTTCACCCATTTAGCCGCGAAATGTGGTTTCTTTACGTAAACGGTTTTATGAATATCCGTTGACTCTGAGTTCTGAATTCGGTGATTTTTAGCTTGATTTCACACTCCTTTTCGAGCTCTACAATCCTGGAATTTCGGATTTTGATTTCAGAACTCGTGGCTAGTAGGTCTCGTTTCACCTAGTTAGCCGCGAAAAGTGGTTTCTTTACGTAAACGGTTTTATGAATATCCGTTGACTCCGAGTTCTGAATTCGGTGATTTTTAGCTTGATTACACACTACTTTTCGAGCTCTACAATCCTAGTGTTTCGGATTTTAATTTCAGAACTCGTGGCTAGTAGGTCTCGTTTCACCTAGTTGGCCGCGAAAAGTGGTTTCTTTACGTAAACGGTTTTTTGAATATCCGTTGACTCCGAGTTCTGAATTCGGTGATTTTTAGCTTGATTACACACTACTTTTCGAGCTCTACAATCCTGGTGTTTCGGATTTTAATTTCAGAACTCGTGGCTAGTAGGTCTCGTTTCACCTAGTTAGCCGCGAAAAGTGGTTTCTTTACGTAAACGGTTTTATGAATATCCGTTGACTCCGAGTTCTGAATTCGGTGATTTTTAGCTTGATTTCACACTACTTTTCGAGCTCTATGATCCTGGCGTTTCGGATTTTGATTTCAAAACTCGTGGCTAATAGGTCTCGATTCACCTATTTAGCCGCGAAATGTGGTTTCTTTACGTAAACGGTTTTATGAATATCCAGTGACTCCGAGTTCTGAATTCGGTGATTTTTAGCTTGATTTCACACTACTTTTCGAGCTCTATAATCATGGTTTTTCGGATTTTGATTTCGGAACTCGTGGCTTGTAGGTCTCGATTCACCTATTTAGCCGCGAAATGTGGTTTCTTTACATAAACGGTTTTATGAATATCCGTTGACTCCGAGTTCTGAATTCGGTGATTTTTAGCTTGATTACACACTACTTTTCGAGCTCTACAATCCTGGTGTTTCGGATTTTGATTTCAGAACTCGTGCCTAGTTGGTCTCGTTTCACCTATTTAGCCGCGAAATGTGGTTTCTTTACGTAAACGGTTTTATGAATATCCGTTGACTCCGAGTTCTGAATTCGGTGATTTTTAGCTTGATTTCACACTACTTTTTGAGCTATACAATCCTGGTGTTTCGGATTTTGATTTCAGAACTCGTGGCTAGTAGGTCTCGTTTCATCTAGTTAGCCGCGAAAAGTGGTTTCTTTACGTAAACGGTTTTATGAATATCCGTTGACTCCGAGTTCTGAATTCGGTGATTTTTAGCTTGATTTCAAACTACTTTTTGAGCTCTACAATCCTGGCGTTTCGGATTTTGATTTCAGAACTCATGGCTAGTTGGTCTCGTTTCACCTATTTAGCCGCGAAATGTGGTTTCTTTACGTAAACGGTTTTAGGAATATCCGTTGACTCCGAGTTCTGAATTCGGTGATTTTTAGCTTGATTACACACTACTTTTCGAGCTCTACAATCCTAGTGTTTCGGATTTTAATTTCAGAACTCGTGGCTAGTAGGTCTCGTTTCACCTAGTTGGCCGCGAAAAGTGGTTTCTTTACGTAAACGGTTTTTTGAATATCCGTTGACTCCGAGTTCTGAATTCGGTGATTTTTAGCTTGATTACACACTACTTTTCGAGCTCTACAATCCTGGTGTTTCGGATTTTAATTTCAGAACTCGTGGCTAGTAGGTCTCGTTTCACCTAGTTAGCCGCGAAAAGTGGTTTCTTTACGTAAACGGTTTTATGAATATCCGTTGACTCCGAGTTCTGAATTCGGTGATTTTTAGCTTGATTTCGCACTACTTTTCGAGCTCTACAATCTTGGCGTTTCGGATTTTGATTTCAGAACTCGTGGCTAGTTGGTCTCGATTCACCTAGTTAGCCGCGAAATGTGGTTTCTTTACGTAAACGGTTTTATGAATATCCAGTGACTCCGAGTTCTGAATTCGGTGATTTTTAGCTTGATTTCACACTACTTTTCGAGCTCTATAATCCTGGTTTTTCGGATTTTGATTTCGGAACTCGTGGCTTGTAGGTCTCGATTCACCTATTTAGCCGGGAAATGTGGTTTATGTAGTAGGTCTCGTTTAGCCTAGTTAGCCGCGAAATGTGGTTTCTTTACGTAAGTGGTTTTATGAATATCCGTTGACTCCGAGTTCTGAATTCGGTGATTTTTAGGTTCATTACACACTAGTTTTCGAGCTCTACAATCCTGGCATTTCGGATTTTGATTTCAGAACTCGTGGCTAGTTGGTCTCGTTTCACCTATTTAGCCGCGAAATGTGGTTTCTTTACGTAAACGGTTTTATGAATATTCATTGACTCCGAGCTCTGAATTCGGTGATTTTTAGCTTGATTTCACACTACTTTTCGAGCTCTACAATCCTGGCATTTCGGATTTTGATTTCAGAACTCGTGGCTAGTTGGTCTCGTTTCACCTATTTAGCCGCGAAATGTGCTTTCTTTACGTAAACGGTTTTAGGAATATCCGTTGACTCCGAGTTCTGAATTCAGTGATTTTTAGCTTGATTTCACACTACTTTTCGAGCTCTACGATCCTGAGATTTCGGATTTTGATTTCAGAACTCGTGGCTAGTAGGTCTCGTTTCACCTAGTTAGCCGCGAAATGTGGTTTCTTTACGTAAACAGTTTTATGAATATCCTTTGACTCCGAGTTCTTAATTCGTTGATTTTTAGCTTGATTTCACACTACTTTTCGAGCTCTAAGATCCTGGTGTTTCGGATTTTGATTTCAGAACTCGTGGCTAGTTGGTCTCGTTTCACCTAGTTAGCCCCGAAATGTGGTTTCTTTACGTAAACAGTTTTATGAATATCCGTTGACTCCGAGTTCTGAATTCGGTGATTTTTAGCTTGATTTCACACTACTTTTCGAGCTCTACAATCCTGGTGTTTCGAATTTTGATTTCAGAACTCGTGGCTAGTTGGTCTCGTTTCACCTATTTAGCCGCGAAATGTGCTTTCTTTACGTAAACGGTTTTAGGAATATCCGTTGACTCCGAGTTCTGAATTCGGTGATTTTTAGCTTGATTTCACACTAGTTTTCGAGCTCTACAATCCTGGCATTTCGGATTTTGATTTCAGAACTCATGGCTAGTTGGTCTCGTTTCACCTATTTAGCCGCGAATACATAAACGGTTTTATGAATATCCGTTGACTCCGAGTTCTGAATTCGGTGATTTTTAGCTTGATTTCACACTCCTTTTCGAGCTCTACAATCCTGGCATTTCGGATTTTGATTTCAGAACTCGTGGCTAGTAGGTCTCGTTTCACCTAGTTAGCCGCGAAATGTGGTTTTTTTTACGTAAACGGTTTTATGAATATCCGTTGACTCCGAGTTCTGAATTCGGTGATTTTTAGCTTGATTTCACACTACTTTTCGAGCTCTACGATCCTGGCATTTTGGATTTTTATTTCAGAACTCGTGGCTAGTAGGTCTCGTTTCATCTAGTTAAGCGCGAAAAGTGGTTTCTTTACGTAAACGGTTTTATTAATATCCGTTGACTCCGAGTTCTGAATTCGGTGATTTTTAGCTTGATTTCACACTAGTTTTCGAGCTATACAATCCTGGTGTTTCGAATTTTGATTTCAGAACTCGTGGCTAGTAGGTCTCAATTCACCTAGTTAGCCGCGAAATGTGGTTTCTTTACGTAAACGGTTTTATGAATATCCGTTGACTCCGAGTTCTGAATTCGGTGATTTTTAGCTTGATTTCACACTACTTTTCGAGCTCTACGATCCTGGCATTTTGGATTTTTATTTCAGAACTCGTGGCTAGTAGGTCTCGTTTCATCTAGTTAAGCGCGAAAAGTGGTTTCTTTACGTAAACGGTTTTATGAATATCCGTTGACTCCGAGTTCTGAATTCGGTGATTTTTAGCTTGATTTCACACTACTTTTCGAGCTATACAATCCTGGTGTTTCGGATTTTGATATCAGAACTCGTGGCTAGTAGGTCTCGGTTCACCTAGTTATCCGCGAATACGTAAACGGTTTTATGAATATCCGTTGACTCTGAGTTCTGAATTCGGTGATTTTTAGCTTGATTTCACACTCCTTTTCGAGCTCTACAATCCTGGCATTTCGGATTTTGATTTCAGAACTCGTGGCTAGTAGGTCTCATTTCACCTAGTTAGCCGCGAAAAGTGGTTTCTTTACGTAAACGGTTTTATGAATATCCGTTGACTCCGAGTTCTGAATTCGGTGATTTTTAGCTTGATTACACACTACTTTTCAAGCTCTACAATCCTAGTGTTTCGGATTTTGATTTCAGAACTCGTGGCTAGTAGGTCTCGTTTCACCTAGTTAGCCGCGAATTGTGGTTTCTTTACGTAAACGGTTTTATGAATATCCGTTGACTCCGAGTTCTGAATTCGGTGATTTTTAGCTTGATTTCACACTACTTTTCTAGCTCTACGATCCTGGCGTTTCGGATTTTGATTTCAGAACTCGTGGCTAGTAGGTCTCGATTCACCTATTTAGCCGCGAAATGTGCTTTCTTTACGTAAACGGTTTTATGAATATCCGTTGACTCCGAGTTCTGAATTCGGTGATTTTTAGCTTGATTACACACTACTTTTCGAGCTCTACAATCCTGGTGTTTCGGATTTTGATTTCAGAACTCGTGCCTAGTTGGTCTCGTTTCACCTAGTTAGCCGCAAAATGTGGTTTCTTTACGTAAACAGTTTTATGAATATCCGTTGACTCCGAGTTCTGAATTCGGTGATTTTTAGGTTGATTACACACTACTTTTCGAGCTCTACAATCCTGGCGTTTCGGATTTTGATTTCAGAACTCGTGGCTAGTTGGTCTCGTTTCTTGATTTCACACTACTTTTCGAGCTCTACGATCCTGGCGTTTTGGATTTTTATTTCAGAACTCGTGGCTAGTAGGTCTCGTTTCACCTAGTTAGCCGCGAATACGTAAACGGTTTTATGAATATCCGTTGACTCCGAGTTCTGAATTCGGTGATTTTTAGCTTGATTTCACACTCCTTTTCGAGCTCTACAATCCTGGCATTTCGGATTTTGATTTCAGAACTCGTGGCTAGTAGGTCTCGTTTCACCTAGTTAGCCGCGAAATGTGGTTTCTTTACGTAAACGGTTTTATGAATATCCGTTGACTCCGAGTTCTGAATTCGGTGATTTTTAGCTTGATTTCACACTACTTTTTGAGCTCTAAAATCCTGGAATTTCGGATTTTGATTTCAGAACTCGTGGCTAGTAGGTCTCGTTTCATCTAGTTAAGCGCGAAATGTGGTTTCTTTACGTAAACGGTTTTATTAATATCCGTTGACTCCGAGTTCTGAATTCGGTGATTTTTAGCTTGATTACACACTACTTTTTGAGCTCTACAATCCTGGCTTTTCGGATTTTGATTTCAGAACTCGTGGCTAGTTGGTCTCGTTTCACCTAGTTAGCCGCAAAATGTGGTTTCTTTACGTAAACAGTTTTATGAATATCCGTTGACTCCGAGTTCTGAATTCGGTGATTTTTAGCTTGATTTCACACTACTTTTCGAGCTATACAATCCTGGTGTTTCGGATTTTGATTTCAGAACTCGTGGCTAGTAGGTCTCGTTTCACCTAGTTATCCGCGAATACGTAAACGGTTTTATGAATATCCGTTGACTCTGAGTTCTGAATTCGGTGATTTTTAGCTTGATTTCACACTCCTTTTCGAGCTCTACAATCCTGGCATTTCGGATTTTGATTTCAGAACTCGTGGCTAGTAGGTCTCGTTTCACCTAGTTAGCCGCGAAAAGTGGTTTCTTTACGTAAACGGTTTTATGAATATCCGTTGACTCCGAGTTCTGAATTCGGTGATTTTTAGCTTGATTTCACACTCCTTTTCGAGCTCTACAATCCTGGCATTTCGGATTTTGATTTCAGAACTCGTGGCTAGTAGGTCTCGTTTCACCTAGTTAGCCGCGAAATGTGGTTTCTTTACGTAAACGGTTTTATGAATATCCGTTGACTCCGAGTTCTGAATTCGGTGATTTTTAGCTTGATTTCACACTACTTTTTGAGCTCTAAAATCCTGGAATTTCGGATTTTGATTTCAGAACTCGTGGCTAGTAGGTCTCGTTTCATCTAGTTAAGCGCGAAATGTGGTTTCTTTACGTAAACGGTTTTATTAATATCCGTTGACTCCGAGTTCTGAATTCGGTGATTTTTAGTTTGATTACACACTACTTTTCGAGCTCTACAATCCTGGCTTTTCGGATTTTGATTTCAGAAATCGTGGCTAGTTGGTCTCGTTTCACCTAGTTAGCTGCAAAATGTGGTTTCTTTACGTAAACAGTTTTATGAATATCCGTTGACTCCGAGTTCTGAATTCGGTGATTTTTAGGTTGATTACACACTACTTTTCGAGCTCTACAATCCTGGCGTTTCGGATTTTGATTTCAGAACTCGTGGCTAGTTGGTCTCGTTTCACCTATTTAGCCGCGAAATGTGGTTTCTTTACGTAAACGGTTTTATGAATATCCGTTGACTCCGAGTTCTGAATTCCGTGATTTTTAGCTTGATTTCACACTACTTTTCGAGCTCTACGATCCTGGAGTTTTGGATTTTTATTTCAGAACTCGTGGCTAGTAGGTCTCGTTTCACCTAGTTACCCGCGAAAAGTGGTTTCTTTACGTAAACGGTTTTATGAATATCCGTTGACTCCGAGTTCTGAATTCCGTGATTTTTAGCTTGATTTCACACTACTTTTCGAGCTATACAATCCTGGTGTTTCGAATTTTGATTTCAGAACTCGTGGCTTGTAGGTCTCATTTCACCTAGTTAGCCGCGAATACGTAAACGATTTTATGAATATCCGTTGACTCCGAGTTCTGAATTCGGTGATTTTTAGCTTGATTTCACACTACTTTTCGAGCTATACAATCCTGGTGTTTCAGATTTTGATATCAGAACTCGTGGCTAGTAGGTCTCGGTTCACCTAGTTATCCGCGAATACGTAAACGGTTTTATGAATATCCGTTGACTCTGAGTTCTGAATTCGGTGATTTTTAGCTTGATTTCACACTCCTTTTCGAACTCTACAATCCTGGCATTTCGGATTTTGATTTCAGAACTCGTGGCTAGTAGGTCTCGTTTCACCTAGTTAACCGCGAAAAGTGGTTTCTTTACGTAAACGGTTTTATGAATATCCGTTGACTCCGAGTTCTGAATTCGGTGATTTTTAGCTTGATTACACACTACTTTTCGAGCTCTACAATCCTAGTGTTTCGGATTTTAATTTCAGAACTCGTGGCTAGTAGGTCTCGTTTCACCTAGTTAGCCGCGAAAAGTGGTTTCTTTACGTAAACGGTTTTATGAATATCCGTTGACTCCGAGTTCTGAATTCGGTGATTTTTAGCTTGATTTCACACTACTTTTCGAGCTCTATGATCCTGGCGTTTTGGATTTTGATTTCAGAACTCGTGGCTAATAGGTCTCGATTCACCTATTTAGCCGCGAAATGTGGTTTCTTTACGTAAGTGGTTTTATGAATATCCGTTGACTCCGAGTTCTGAATTCGATGATTTTTGGGTTGATTACACACTACTTTTTGAGCTCTACAATCCTGGCGTTTCGGATTTTGATTTCAGAACTCATGGCTAGTTGGTCTCGTTTCACCTATTTAGCCGCGAAATGTGGTTTCTTTACGTAAACGGTTTTAGGAATATCCGTTGACACCGAGTTCTGAATTCGGTGATTTTTAGCTTGATTTCACACTACTTTTCGAGCTCTACGATCCTGGCGTTTCGTATTTTTATTTCAGAACTCGTGGCTAGTAGGTCTCGTTTCACCTAGTTAGCCGCGAAATGTGGTTTCTTTACGTAAACAGTTTTATGAATATCCGTTGACTCCGAGTTCTGAATTCGATGATTTTTAGCTTGATTTCACACTACTTTTTGAGCTCTACAATCCTGGCATTTCGGATTTTGATTTCAGAACTCGTGGCTAGTAGGTCTCGATTCACCTATTTAGCCGCGAAATGTGGTTTCTTTACGTAAACGGTTTTATGAATATCCGTTGACTCCGAGTTCTGAATTTGGTTATTTTTAGCTTGATTTCACACTACTTTTCGAGCTCTACAATCCTGGTGTTTCGGATTTTGATTTCAGAACTCCTGGCTAGTTGGTCTCGTTTCACCTATTTAGCCGCGAAATGTGGTTTCTTTACGTAAACGGTTTTAGGAATATCCGTTGACTCCGAGTTCTGAATTCGGTGATTTTTAGGTTGATTTCACACTACTTTTCGAGCTCTACGATCCTGGATTTTGGGATTTTGATTTCAGAACTCGTGGCTAGTTGGTCTCGTTTCACCTAGTTAGTCGCGAAATGTGGTTTCTTTACGTAAACAGTTTTATGAATATCTGTTGACTCCGAGTTCTGAATTCGGTGATTTTTAGCTTGATTTCACACTACTTTTCGAGCTCTACCGTCCTGATGTTTCGGATTTTTATTTCAGAACTCGTGGCTAGTTGGTCTCGTTTCACCTATTTAGCCGCGATATGTGCTTTCTTTACGTAAACGGTTTTAGGAATATCCGTTGACTCCGAGTTCTGAATTCGGTGATTTTTAGCTTGATTTCACACTACTTTTCGAGCTCTACGATCCTGGCATTTCGGATTTTTATTTCAGAACTTGTGGCTAGTAGGTCTCGTTTCACCTAGTTAGCCGCGAAATGTGGTTTCTTTACGTAAACAGTTTTATGAATATCCTTTGACTCCGAGTTCTGAATTCGGTGATTTTTAGCTTGATTTCACACTACTTTTCGAGCTCTACAATCCTGGCGTTTCAGATTTTGATTTCAGAACTCGTGGCTAGTAGGTCTCGATTCACCTATTTAGCCGCGAAATGTGGTTTCTTTACGTAAGTGGTTTTATGAATATCCGTTGACTCCGAGTTCTGAATTCGGTGATTTTTAGGTTGATTACACACTACTTTTCGAGCTCTACAATCCTGGCGTTTCGGATTTTGATTTCAGAACTCGTGGCTAGTTGGTCTCGTTTCACCTATTTAGCCGCGAAATGTGGTTTCTTTACGTAAACGGTTTTAGGAATATCCGTTGACTCCGAGTTCTGAATTCGGTGATTTTTAGCTTGATTTCACATTACTTTTCGAGCTCTACGATCCTGGAGTTTCGGATTTTGATTTCAGAACTCGTGGCTAGTAGGTCTCGTTTCACCTAGTTAGCCGCGAAATGTGGTTTCTTTACGTAAACAGTTTTATGAATATCCGTTGACTCCGAGTTCTGAATTCGATGATTTTTAGCTTGATTTCACACTACTTTTCGAGCTCTACAATCCTGGAATTTCGGATTTTGATTTCAGAACTCGTGGCTGGTAGGTCTCGATTCACCTATTTAGCCGCGAAATGTGGTTTCTTTACGTAAACGGTTTTATGAATATCCATTGACTCCGAGTTCTGAATTTGGTGATTTTTAGCTTGATTTCACACTACTTTTCGAGCTCTACAATCCTGGTGTTTCGGATTTTGATTTCAGAACTCGTGGCTAGTTGTTCTCGTTTCACCTAGTTAGCCGCGAAATGTTGTTTCTTTACGTAAACGGTTTTATGAATATCCGTTGACTCCGAGTTCAAAATTCGGTGATTTTTAGCTTGATTTCACACTACTTTTTCAGCTCTACGATCCTGGCATTTCGGATTTTGATTTCACAACTCGTGGCTAGTAGGTCTCATTTCACCTAGTTAGCCGCGAATACGTAAACGGTTTTATGAATATCCGTTGACTCCGAGTTCTGAATTCGGTGATTTTTAGCTTGATTTCACACTACTTTTCGAGCTATACAATCCTGGTGTTTCGGATTTTGATTTCAGAACTCGTGGCTAGTAGGTCTCGGTTCACCTAGTTATCCGCGAATACGTAAACGGTTTTATGAATATCCGTTGACTCTGAGTTCTGAATTCGGTGATTTTTTGCTTGATTTCACACTCCGTTTCGAGCTCTACAATCTTGGCATTTCGGATTTTGATTTCAAAACTCGTGGCTAGTAGGTCTCGTTTCACCTAGTTAGCCGCGAAAAGTGGTTTCTTTACGTAAACGGTTTTATGAATATCCGTTGACTCCGAGTTCTGAATTCGGTGATTTTTAGCTTGATTACACACTACTTTTCGAGCTCTACAATCCTATTGTTTCGGATTTTAATTTCAGAACTCGTGGCTAGTAGGTCTCGTTTCACCTAGTTAGCCGCGAAAAGTGGTTTCTTTACGTAAACGGTTTTTTGAATATCCGTTGACTGCGAGTTCTGAATTCGGTGATTTTTAGCTTGATTACACAATACTTTTCGAGCTCTACAATCCTGGTGTTTCGGATTTTAATTTCAGAACTCGTGGCTAGTAGGTCTCGTTTCACCTAGTTAGCCGCGAAAAGTGGTTTCTTTACGTAAACGGTTTTATGAATATCCGTTGACTCCGAGTTCTGAATTCGGTGATTTTTAGCTTGATTTCACACTACTTTTCGAGCTCTATGATCCTGGCGTTTCGGATTTTGATTTCAGAACTCGTGGCTAATAGGTCTCGATTCACCTATTTAGCCGCGAAATGTGGTTTCTTTACGTAAGTGGTTTTATGAATATCCGTTGACTCCGAGTTCTGAATTCGGTGATTTTTGGGTTGATTACACACTACTTTTTGAGCTCTACAATCCTGGCATTTCGGATTTTGATTTCAGAACTCATGGCTAGTTGGTCTCGTTTTACCTATTTAGCCGCGAAATGTGGTTTCTTTACGTAAACGGTTTTAGGAATATCCGTTGACTCCGAGTTCTGAATACGGTGATTTTTAGCTTGATTTCACACTACTTTTCGAGCTCTACGATCCTGGGGTTTAGGATTTTGATTTCAGAACTCGTGGCTAGTAGGTCTCGATTCACCTATTTAGCCGCGAAATGTGGTTTCTTTACGTAAACGGTTTTTTGAATATCCGTTGACTCCGAGTTCTGAATTCGGTGATTTTTAGCTTGATTTCACACTACTTTTCGAGCTCTACAATCCTGGTTTTTCGGATTTTGATTTCGGAACTCGTGGCTAGTAGGTCTCGATTCACCTATTTAGCCGCGAAATGTGGTTTCTTTACGTAAACGGTTTTATGAATATCCATTGACTCCGAGTTCTGAATTCGGTGATTTTTAGCTTGATTACACACTACTTTTCGAGCTCTACAATCCTGGTGTTTCGGATTTTGATTTCAGAACTCGTGCCTAGTTGGTCTCGTTTCACCTATTTAGCCGCGAAATGTGGTTTCTTTACGTAAACGGTTTTATGAATATCCGTTGACTCCGAGTTCTGAATTCGGTGATTTTTCTCTTGATTTCACACTACTTTTCGAGCTATACAATCCTGGTGTTTCGGATTTTGATTTCAGAACTCGTGGCTAGTAGGTCTCGTTTCACCTAGTTAGCCGCGAATACGTAAACGGTTTTATGAATATCCGTTGACTCCGAGTTCTGAATTCGGTGATTTTTAGCTTGATTTCACACTCCTTTTCGAGCTCTACAATCTTGGCATTTCGGATTTTGATTTCAGAACTCGTGGCTAGTAGGTCTCGTTTCACCTAGTTAGCCGCGAAATGTGGTTTCTTTACGTAAACGGTTTTATGAATATCCGTTGACTCCGAGTTCTGAATTCGGTGATTTTTAGCTTGATTTCACACTACTTTTTGAGCTCTAAAATCCTGGAATTTCGGATTTTGATTTCAGAACTCGTGGCTAGTAGGTCTCGTTTCATCTAGTTAAGCGCGAAATGTGGTTTCTTTACGTAAACGGTTTTATTAATATCCATTGACTCCGAGTTCTGAATTCGGTGATTTTTAGCTTGATTACACACTACTTTTCGAGCTCTACAATCCTGGCTTTTCGGATTTTGATTTCAGAACTCGTGGCTAGTTGGTCTCGTTTCACCTAGTTAGCCGCAAAATGTGGTTTCTTTACGTAAACAGTTTTATGAATATCCGTTGACTTCGAGTTCTGAATTCGGTGATTTTTAGGTTGATTACACACTACTTTTCGAGCTCTACAATCCTGGAATTTCGGATTTTGATTTCAGAACTCGTGGCTAGTTGGTCTCGTTTCACCTATTTAGCCGCGAAATGTGGTTTCTTTACGTAAACGGTTTTATGAATATCCGTTGACTCCGAGTTCTGAATTCCGTGATTTTTAGCTTGATTTCACACTACTTTTCGAGCTCTACGATCCTGGCGTTTTGGATTTTTATTTCAGAACTCGTGGCTAGTAGGTCTCGTTTCACCTAGTTAGCCGCGAAATCTGGTTTCTTTACGTAAACCGTTTTATGAATATCCGTTGACTCCGAGTTCTGAATTCGGTGATTTTTTGCTTGATTTCACACTACTTTTCGAGCTCTACAATCCTAAAGTTTCTGTTTTTGATTTCAGAACTCGTGGCTAGTAGGTCTCGTTTCATCTAGTTAGCCGTGAAATCTGATTTCTTTACGTAAACAATTTTATGAATATCCGTTGACTCCGAGTTCTGAATTCGGTGATTTTCTACTTGATTTCACACTACTTTTCAAGCTCTACAATCCTGGCAGTTCGGATTTTGATTTCAGAACTCGTGGCTAGTAGGTGTCGTTTCACCTAGTTAGCCGCAAAATCTGGTTTCTTTTTGTAAACGTTTTTGTGAATATCCGTTGACTCCGAGTTCTGAATTCGGTGATTTTCTACTTGATTTCACACTACTTTTCAAGCTCTACAATCCTGGCAGTTCGGATTTTGATTTCAGAACTCGTGGCTAGTAGGTCTCGTTTCACCTAGTTAGCCGCGAAATCTGGGTTCTTTACGTAAACGGTTTTATGAATATCCGTTGACTCCGAGTTCTGAATTCGGTGATTTTTAGCTTGATTTCAAACTAGTTTTTGAGCTCTACAATCCTGAAGTTTCTGTTTTTGATTTCAGAACTCGTGGCTAGTAGGTCTCGTTTCACCTAGTTAGCCGCGAAATGTGGTTTCCTTATGTAAACGGTTTTATGAATATCCGCTGACTCCGAGTTCTGAATTCGGTGATTTTTTGCTTGATTTCACACTACTTTTCGAGCTCTACAATCCTGGCGTTACGGATTTTTATTTCAGAACTCGTGGCTAGTAGGCCTTGTTTCACCTAGTTAGCCGCGAAATCTGATTTCTTTACGTAAACGGTTTTATGAATATCCATTGACTCCGAGTTCTGAATTCGGTGATTTTTAGCTTGATTTCACACTACTTTTCGAGCTCTACAATCCTGAAGTTTCTGTTTTTGATTTCAGAACTCGTGGCGAGTAGGTCTCGTTTCACCTAGCTAGCCGCGAAATGTGGTTTCCTTTCGTAAACGGTTTTATGAATATCCGTTGACTCCGAGTTCTCAATTCGGTGATTTTTAGCTTGATTTCACACTACTTTTCGAGCTCTACAATCCTAGCGTTTCGGATTTTGATTCCAGAACTCGTGGCTAGTAGGTCTCGTTTCACCTATTTAGCCGCGAAATCTGGTTTCCTTACGTAAACGGTTTTATGAATATCCGTTGACTCCGAGTTCTGAATTCGATGATTTTTAGCTTGATTTCACACTAGTTTTCGAGCTCTACAATCCTGAAGTTTCTGTTTTTAATTTCAGAACTCGTGGCTAGTAGGTCTTGTTTCACCTAGTTAGCCGCGAAATGTGGTTTCCTTACGTAAACGGTTTTATGAATATCCGTTGACTCCGAGTTCTGAATTCGGTGATTTTTAGCTTGATTTCACACTACTTTTCGAGCTCTACAATCCTGGCGTTACGGATTTTTATTTCAGAAGTCGTGGCTAGTAGGTCTTGTTTCACCTAGTTGGCCGCGAAATCTGGTTTCTTTACGTAAACGGTTTTATGAATATCCATTGACTCCGAGTTCTGAATTCTGTGATTTTTAGCTGTATTTCACACTACTTTTCGAGCTCTACAATCCTGAAGTTTCTGTTTTTGATTTCAGAACTCGTGGCGAGTAGGTCTCGTTTCACCTAGCTAGCCGCGAAATGTGGTTTCCTTACGTAAACGGTTTTATGAATATCCGTTGACTCCGAGTTCTGAATTCGGTGATTTTTAGCTTGATTTCACACTACTTTTCGAGCTCTACAATCCTGGCCTTTCGGATTTTGATTTCAGAACTCGTGGTTAGTAGGTCTCGTTTCACCTAGTTAGCCGCAAAATGTGGTTTCCTTACGTAAACGGTTTTATGAATATCCGTTGACTCCGAGTTCTGAATTTGGTGATTTTTAGCTTGATTTCACACTACTTTTCGAGCTCTACAATCCTAGCGTTTCGGATTTTGATTTCAGAACTCGTGGCTAGTAGGTCTTGTTTCACCCAGTTAGCCGCGAAATCTGGTTTCCTTACGTAAACGGTTTTATGAATATCCGTTGACTCCGAGTTCTTAATTCGGTGATTTGTAGCTTGATTTCACACTACTTTTCGAGCTCTACAATCCTGAAGTTTCTGTTTTTGATTTCGGAAGTCGTGGCTAGTAGGTCTCGTTTCACCTAGTTAGCCGCGAAATGTGGTTTCCTTACGTAAACGGTTTTATAAATATCCGTTGACTCCGAGTTCTGAATTCGGTAATTTTTAGTTTGATTTCACACTACTTTTTGAGCTCTACAATCCTGGCGTTTCGGTTTTTTATTTCAGAACTCGTGGCTAGTAGGTCTCGTTTCACCTAGTTAGCCGCGAAATCTTGATTCTTTACGTAAACGGTTTTATGAATATCGTTTGACTCCGAGTTCTGAATTCGGTGAGTTTTTGCTTGATTTCACACTACTTTTCGAGCTCTACAATCCTGAATTTTCTGTTTTTGATTTCAGAACTCGTGGCTAGGAGGTCTCGTTTCACCTAATTAGCCGCGAAATGTGGTTTCCTTACGTAAACGGTTTTATGAATATCCGTTGACTCCGAGTTCTGAATTCGGTGATTTTTAGCTTGATTTCAAACTAGTTTTCGAGCTCTACAATCCTGAAGTTTCTGTTTTTGATTTCAGAACTCGTGGTTAGTAGGTCTCGTTTCACCTAGTTAGCCGCGAAATGTGGTTTCCTTACGTAAACGGTTTTATGAATATCCGTTAACTCCGAGTTCTGAATTCGGTGATTTTTAGATTAATTTTACACTAGTTTTCGAGCTCTACAATCCTAGAGTTTCTGTTTTTGATTTCAGAACTCGTGGCTAGTAGGTCTCGTTTCACCAAGTTAGCCGCGAAATCTGGTTTCTTTACGTAAACGGTTTTATGAATATCCGTTGACTCCGAGTTCTGAATTCGGTGATTTTTAGCTTGATTTCACACTACTTTTCGAGCTCTACAATCCTGGCGTTTCGGATTTTGATTTCAGAACTCGTGGCTAGTAGGTATCGTTTCACCTAGTTAGCCGCGAAATGTGGTTTCTTTACGTAAACGGTTTTATGAATATCTCGTGACTCCGGGATTTTGATTTCAGAACTCGTAGCTAGTTGGTCTCGTTTCACCTAGTGAGTCGGGAAATCTAGTTTCTTTACGTAAACGGTTTTATGAATATCCGTTGACTCCGAGTTCTGAATTCGGTGATTTTTAGCTTGATTTCACACTACTTTTTGAGCTCTACAATCCTGGCCTTTCGGATTATCATTTCAGAACCCGTGGCTTTTAGGTCTCGTTTCACTTAGTTAGCCACAAAATCTAGTTTCTTTACGTAAACGGTTTTATGAATATCCGTCGACTCCGAGTTCTGAATTCGGTGATTTTTTGCTTGATTTCACACTACTTTTCGAGCTCTACAATCCTGGAGTTTCGGATTTTGATTTCAGAACTCGCGGCTAGTAGGTCTCGTTTCACCCAGTTAGCCGCGAAATCTGGTTTCTTTACGTAAACGGTTTTATGAATATCCGTTGACTCCGAGTTCTGAATTCGGTGATTTTTAGCTTGATTTCACACTACTTTTGGAGCTCTACAATCTTGGCATTTCGGATTATGATTTCAGAACTGGTGGCTAGTAGGTCTCGTTTCACCTATTTAGCCGCGAAATCTGGTTTCTTTACGTAAACGGTTTTATGAAAATCCGTTGACTCCGAGTTCTGAATTCGGTGATTTTTTGCTTGATTTCACACTATTTTTCGAGCTCTACAATCCTGGCCTTTCGGATTATGATTTCAGAACTCTTGGCTAGTAGGTCTCGTTTCACCTAGTTAGCCGCGAAATCTGGTTTCTTTACGTAAACGGTTTTATAAAAATCCGTTGACTCCGAGTTCTGAATTCGGTGATTTTTAGCTTCATTTCACACTACTTTTGGAGCTCTACAATCCTGGCATTTCGGATTTTGATTTCAGAACTCGTGGCTAGTAGGTCTCGTTTCACCTAGTTAGCCGGGAAATCTGGTTTCTTTACGTAAACGGTTTTATGAATATCCGTTGACTCCGAGTTCTGAATTCGGTGATTTTTAGCTTGATTTCACACTACTTTTCGAGCTCTACAATCCTGGCCTTTCGGATTTTGATTTCAGAACCCGTGGCTTTTAGGTCTCGTTTCACCTAGTTAGCCGCGAAATCTGGTTTCTTTACGTAAACGGTTTTATGAATATCCGTCGACTCCGAGTTCTGAATTCGGTGATTTTTTGCTTGATTTCACACTACTTTTCGAGCTCTACAATCCTGGAGTTTCGGATTTTGATTTCAGAACTCGTGGCTAGTAGGTCTCGTTTCACCTAGTTAGCCGCGAAATCTGGTTTCTTTACGTAAACGGTTTTATGAATATCCGTTGACTCCGAGTTCTGAATTCGGTGATTTTTAGCTTGATTTCACACTACTTTTGGAGCTCTACAATCCTGGCGTTTCGGATTATGATTTCAGAACTGGTGGCTAGTAGGTCTCGTTTCACCTAGTTAGCCGCGAAATCTGGTTTCTTTACGTAAACGGTTTTATGAATATCCGTTGACTCCGAGTTCTGAATACGGTGATTTTTTGCTTGATTTCACACTACTTTTCGAGCTCTACAATCCTGGCGTTTCGGATTTTTATTTCAGAACTCGTGGCTAGTAGGTCACGTTTCACCTAGTTAGCCGCGAAATCTGGTTTCTTTACGTAAACGGTTTTATGAAAATCCGTTGACTCCGAGTTCTGAATTCGGTGATTTTTTGCTTGATTTCACACTACTTTTCGAGCTCTACAATCCTGGCCTGTCGGATTATGATTTCAGAACTCTTGGCTAGTAGGTCTCGTTTCACCTAGTTAGCCGCGAAATCTGGTTTCTTTACGTAAACGGTTTTATGAAAATCCGTTGACTCCGAGTTCTGAATTCGGTGATTTTTAGCTTCATTTCACACTACTTTTGGAGCTCTACAATTCTGGCATTTCGGATTTTGATTTCAGAACTCCTGGCTAGTAGGTCTCGTTTCACCTAGTGAGCCGGGAAATCTGGTTTCTTTACGAAAACGGTTTTATGAATATCCGTTGACTCCGAGTTCTGAATTCGGTGATTTTTAGCTTGATTTCACACTACTTTTCGAGCTCTACAATCCTGGCCTTTCGGATTTTGATTTCAGAACCCGTGGCTTTTAGGTCTCGTTTCACCTAGTTAGCCGCGAAATCTGGTTTCTTTACGTAAACGGTTTTATGAATATCCGTCGACTCCGAGTTCTGAATTCGGTGATTTTTTGCTTGATTTCACACTACTTTTCGAGCTCTACAATCCTGGAATTTCGGATTTTGATTTCAGAACTCGCGGCTAGTAGATCTCGTTTCACCTAGTTAGCCGCGAAATCTGGTTTCTTTACGTAAACGGTTTTATGAATATCCGTTGACTCCGAGTTCTGAATTCGGTGATTTTTTGCTTGATTTCACACTACTTTTGGAGCTCTACAATCTTTGCGTTTCGGATTATGATTTCAGAACTGGTTGCTAGTAGGTCTCGTTTCACCTAGTTAGCCGCGAAATCTGGTTTCTTTACGTAAACGGTTTTATGAAAATCCGTTGACTCCGAGTTCTGAATTCGGTGATTTTTTGCTTGATTTCACACTACTTTTTGAGCTCTACAATTCTGGCCTTTCGGATTATGATTTCAGAACTCTTGGCTAGTAGGTCTCGTTTCACCTAGTTAGCCGCGAAATCTGGTTTCTTTACGTAAACGGTTTTATGAAAATCAGTTGACTCCGAGTTCTGAATTCGGTGATTTTTAGCTTCATTTCACACTACTTTTGGAGCTCTACAATCCTGGCATTTCGGATTTTGATTTCAGAACTCGTGGCTAGTAGGTCTCGTTTCACCTAGTGAGCCGGGAAATCTGGTTTCGTTACGTAAACGGTTTTATGAATATCCGTCGACTCCGAGTTCTGAATTCGGTGATTTTTTGCTTGATTTCACACTACTTTTCGAGCTCTACAATCCTGGCGTTTCGGATTTTTATTTCAGAACTCGTGGCTAGTAGGTCACGTTTCACCTAGTTAGCCGCGAAATCTGGTTTCTTTACGTAAACGGTTTTACGAATATCCATTGACTCCGAGTTCTGAATTCGTTGATTTTTAGCTTGATTTCACACTACTTTTCGAGCTCTACAATCCTGGTGTTTCGGATTATGATTTCAGAACTCTTGGCTAGTAGGTCTCGTTTCAACTAGTTAGCCGCGAAATCTGGTTTCTTTACGTAAACGGTTTTATGAATATCCGTTGACTCCGAGTTCTGAATTCGGTGATTTTTTGCTTGATTTCTCACTACTTTTCGAGCTCTACAATCCTGGCGTTTCGGATTTTGATTTAAGAACTCGTGGCTAGTAGGTCTCGTTTCACCTAGTTTGCCGCAAAATCTTGTTTCTTTACGTAAACGGTTTTATGAATA
The DNA here is from genome assembly GCA_963580455.1 of Euonymus europaeus. Lineage (NCBI taxonomy): Eukaryota > Viridiplantae > Streptophyta > Magnoliopsida > Celastrales > Celastraceae > Euonymus > Euonymus europaeus. The sequence goes on from OY756972.1 coordinate 2,141,209, forward strand.
TCGGTCAACTCCGAGTTCTGAATTCTGTGATTTTTTGCTTTACTTCACACTACTTTTCGAGCTCTACAATCCTGGTGTTTCGGACTTTGATTTCAGAACTCGTGGCTAGTAGGTCTCGTTTCACCTAGTCAGCCGCGAAATCTGGTTTCTTTACGTAAACGGTTTTATGAATATCCGTTGACTCCGAGTTCTGAATTCGGTGATTTTTAGCTTGATTTCACACTACTTTTGGAGCTCTACAATCCTGGCATTTCGGATTTTGATTTCAGAACTCGTGGCTAGTAGGTCTCATTTCACCTAGTTAGCCGCGAAATCTTGTTTCTTTACGTAAACGGTTTTATGAATATCGGTTGACTCCGAGTTCTGAATTCGGTGATTTTTTGCTTGATTTCACACTACTTTTCGAGCTCTACAATCCTGGATTTTCGGATTTTGTTTTCAGAACTCGTGGCTAGTAGGTCTCGTTTCACCTTGTTAGCCGCGAAATCTGATTTCTTTACGTAAACGGTTTTATGAATATCCGTTGACTCCGAGTACTGAATTCGATGATTTTTAGCTTGATTTCACTCTACTTTTGGAGCTCTACAATCCTGGCGTTTCGGATTTTGATTTCAGAACTCGAGGCCAGTAGGTGTCGTTTCACCTAGTTAGCCGCGAAATCTGGTTTCTTTACTTAAACGGTTTTATGAATATCCGTTGACTCCGAGTTCTGAATACGGTGATTTTTTGCTTGATTTCACACTACTTTTCGAGCTCTACAATCCTGGCATTTCGGATTTTGATTTCAAAACTCGTGGCTAGTAGGTCACGTTTCACCTAGTTAGACCCGAAATCTGGTTTCTTTACGTAAACGGTTTTACGAATATCCGTTGACTCCGAGTTCTGAATTCTGTGATTTTTAGCTTGATTTCACACTACTTTTGGAGCTTTACAATCCTGGCATTTCGGATTTTGATTTCAGAACTCGTTGCTAGTAGGTCTCGTTTCACCTAGTTAGCCGCGAAATCTGGTTTCTTTACTTAAACGGTTTTATGAATATCCGTTGACTCCGATTCTGAATACGGTGATTTTTTGCTTGATTTCACACTACTTTTTGAGCTCTACAATCCTGGTGTTTCGGATTTTGATTTCAGAACTCGTGGCTAGTAGGTCACATTTCACCTAGTTAGCCGCGAAATCTGGTTTCTTTACGTAAACGGTTTTACGAATATCCGTTGACTCCGAGTTCTGAATTCGGTGATTTTTAGCTTTATTTCACACTACTTTTGGAGCTCTACAATCCTGGCATTTCGGATTTTAATTTCAGAACTCGTGACTAGTAGGTCTCGTTTCACCTAGTTAGCCGCGAAATCTGGTTTCTTTACGTAAACGGTTTTATGAATATCCGTTAACTCCGAGTTCTGAATTTGGTGATTTTTTGCTTCATTTCACACTACTTTTCGAGCTCTACAATCCTGGCATTTCGGATTTTTATTTAAGAACTCGTGGCTTTTAGGTCTCGTTTCACCTAGTTAGCCGCGAAATCCGGTTTCTTTACGTAAACGGTTTTATGAATATCCGTCGACTCCGAGTTCTGAATTCGGTGATTTTTTGCTTGATTTCACACTACTTTTCGAGCTCTACAATCCTGGCGTTTCGGATTTTTATTTCAGAACTCGTGGCTAGTAGGTCACGTTTCACCTAGTTAGCCGCGAAATCTGGTTTCTTTACGTAAACGGTTTTACGAATATCCGTTGACTCCGAGTTCTGAATTCGGTGATTTTTAGCTTTATTTCACACTACTTTTGGAGCTCTTCAATCCTGGCATTTCGGATTTTAATTTCAGAACTCGTGGCTAGTAGGTCTCGTTTCACCTAGTTAGCCGCGAAATCTGGTTTCTTTACGTAAACGGTTTTATGAATATCCGTTAACTCCGAGTTCTGAATTTGGTGATTTTTTGCTTCATTTCACACTACTTTTCGAGCTCTACAATCCTGGACTTTCGGATTTTTATTTAAGAACTCGTGGCTTTTAGGTCCGTTTCACCTAGTTAGCCGCGAAATCCGGTTTCTTTACGTAAACGGTTTTATGAATATCCGTCGACTCCGAGTTCCGAATTCGGTGATTTTTTGCTTGATTTCACACTACTTTTCGAGCTCTACAATCCTGGAGTTTCGGATTTTTATTTCAGAACTCGTGGCTAGTAGGTCACGTTTCACCTAGTTAGCCGCGAAATCTGGTTTCTTTACGTAAACGGTTTTACGAATATCCGTTGACTCCGAGTTCTGAATTCGTTGATTTTTAGCTTGATTTCACACTACTTTTCGAGCTCTACAATCCTGGTGTTTCGGATTATGATTTCAGAACTCTTGGCTAGTAGGTCTCGTTTCAACTAGTTAGCCGCGAAATCTGGTTTCTTTACGTAAACGGTTTTATGAATATCCGTCGACTCCGAGTTCTGAATTCGGTGATTTTTTGCTTGATTTCTCACTACTTTTCGAGCTCTACAATCCTGGCGTTTCGGATTTTGATTTAAGAACTCGTGGCTAGTAGGTCTCGTTTCACCTAGTTTGCCGCAAAATCTTGTTTCTTTACGTAAACGGTTTTATGAATATCGGTCAACTCCGAGTTCTGAATTCTGTGATTTTTTGCTTTACTTCACACTACTTTTCGAGCTCTACAATCCTGGTGTTTCGGACTTTGATTTCAGAACTCGTGGCTAGTAGGTCTCGTTTCACCTAGTCAGCCGCGAAATCTGGTTTCTTTACGTAAACGGTTTTATGAATATCCGTTGACTCCGAGTTCTGAATTCGGTGATTTTTAGCTTGATTTCACACTACTTTTGGAGCTCTACAATCCTGGCATTTCGGATTTTGATTTCAGAACTCGTGGCTAGTAGGTCTCATTTCACCTAGTTAGCCGCGAAATCTGGTTTCTTTACGTAAACGGTTTTATGAATATCGGTTGACTCCGAGTTCTGAATTCGGTGATTTTTTGCTTGATTTCACACTACTTTTCGAGCTCTACAATCCTGGATTTTCGGATTTTGTTTTCAGAACTCGTGGCTAGTAGGTCTCGTTTCACCTTGTTAGCCGCAAAATCTGATTTCTTTACGTAAACGGTTTTATGAATATCCGTTGACTCCGAGTTCTGAATTCGATGATTTTTAGCTTGATTTCACTCTACTTTTGGAGCTCTACAATCCTGGCGTTTCGGATTTTGATTTCAGAACTCGTGGCCAGTAGGTGTCGTTTCACCTAGTTAGCCGCGAAATCTTGTTTCTTTACTTAAACGGTTTTATGAATATCCGTTGACTCCGAGTTCTGAATACGGTGATTTTTTGCTTGATTTCACACTACTTTTCGAGCTCTACAATCCTGGCGTTTCGGATTTTGATTTCAAAACTCGTGGCTAGTAGGTCACGTTTCACCTAGTTAGACCCGAAATCTGGTTTCTTTACGTAAACGGTTTTACGAATATCCGTTGACTCCGAGTTCTGAATTCTGTGATTTTTAGCTTGATTTCACACTACTTTTGGAGCTTTACAATCCTGGCGTTTCGGATTTTGATTTCAGAACTCGTTGCTAGTAGGTCTCGTTTCACCTAGTTAGCCGCGAAATCTGGTTTCTTTACTTAAACGGTTTTATGAATATCCGTTGACTCCGATTCTGAATACGGTGATTTTTTGCTTGATTTCACACTACTTTTTGAGCTCTACAATCCTGGTGTTTCGGATTTTGATTTCACAACTCGTGGCTAGTAGGTCACATTTCACCTAGTTAGCCGCGAAATCTGGTTTCTTTACGTAAACGGTTTTACGAATATCCGTTGACTCCGAGTTCTGAATTCGGTGATTTTTAGCTTTATTTCACACTACTTTTGGAGCTCTACAATCCTGGCATTTCGGATTTTAATTTCAGAACTCGTGGCTAGTAGGTCTCGTTTCACCTAGTTAGCCGCGAAATCTGGTTTCTTTACGTAAACGGTTTTATGAATATCCGTTAACTCCGAGTTCTGAATTTGGTGATTTTTTGCTTCATTTCACACTACTTTTCGAGCTCTACAATCCTGGCCTTTCGGATTTTTATTTAAGAACTCGTGGCTTTTAGGTCTCGTTTCACCTAGTTAGCCGCGAAATCCGGTTTCTTTACGTAAACGGTTTTATGAATATCCGTCGACTCCGAGTTCTGAATTCGGTGATTTTTTGCTTGATTTCACACTACTTTTCGAGCTCTACAATCCTGGTGTTTCGGATTATGATTTCAGAACTCTTGGCTAGTAGGTCTCGTTTCAACTAGTTAGCCGCGAAATCTGGTTTCTTTACGTAAACGGTTTTATGAATATCCGTTGACTCCGAGTTCTGAATTCGGTGATTTTTAGCTTGATTTCACACTACTTTTCGAGCTCTACAATCCTGGTGTTTCGGATTATGATTTCAGAACTCTTGGCTAGTAGGTCTCGTTTCAACTAGTTAGCCGCGAAATCTGGTTTCTTTACGTAAACGGTTTTATGAATATCCGTCGACTCCGAGTTCTGAATTCGGTGATTTTTTGCTTGATTTCTCACTACTTTTCGAGCTCTACAATCCTGGCGTTTCGGATTTTGATTTAAGAACTCGTGGCTAGTAGGTCTCGTTTCACCTAGTTTGCCGCAAAATCTTGTTTCTTTACGTAAACGGTTTTATGAATATCGGTCAACTCCGAGTTCTGAATTCTGTGATTTTTTGCTTTACTTCACACTACTTTTCGAGCTCTACAATCCTGGTGTTTCGGACTTTGATTTCAGAACTCGTGGCTAGTAGGTCTCGTTTCACCTAGTCAGCCGCGAAATCTGGTTTCTTTACGTAAACGGTTTTATGAATATCCGTTGACTCCGAGTTCTGAATTCGGTGATTTTTAGCTTGATTTCACACTACTTTTGGAGCTCTACAATCCTGGCATTTCGGATTTTGATTTCAGAACTCGTGGCTAGTAGGTCTCATTTCACCTAGTTAGCCGCGAAATCTGGTTTCTTTACGTAAACGGTTTTATGAATATCGGTTGACTCCGAGTTCTGAATTCGGTGATTTTTTGCTTGATTTCACACTACTTTTCGAGCTCTACAATCCTGGATTTTCGGATTTTGTTTTCAGAACTCGTGGCTAGTAGGTCTCGTTTCACCTTGTTAGCCGCAAAATCTGATTTCTTTACGTAAACGGTTTTATGAATATCCGTTGACTCCGAGTTCTGAATTCGATGATTTTTAGCTTGATTTCACTCTACTTTTGGAGCTCTACAATCCTGGCGTTTCGGATTTTGATTTCAGAACTCGTGGCCAGTAGGTGTCGTTTCACCTAGTTAGCCGCGAAATCTTGTTTCTTTACTTAAACGGTTTTATGAATATCCGTTGACTCCGAGTTCTGAATACGGTGATTTTTTGCTTGATTTCACACTACTTTTCGAGCTCTACAATCCTGGCGTTTCGGATTTTGATTTCAAAACTCGTGGCTAGTAGGTCACGTTTCACCTAGTTAGACCCGAAATCTGGTTTCTTTACGTAAACGGTTTTACGAATATCCGTTGACTCCGAGTTCTGAATTCTGTGATTTTTAGCTTGATTTCACACTACTTTTGGAGCTTTACAATCCTGGCGTTTCGGATTTTGATTTCAGAACTCGTTGCTAGTAGAACTCGTTTCACCTAGTTAGCCGCGAAATCTGGTTTCTTTACTTAAACGGTTTTATGAATATCCGTTGACTCCGATTCTGAATACGGTGATTTTTTGCTTGATTTCACACTACTTTTTGAGCTCTACAATCCTGGTGTTTCGGATTTTGATTTCACAACTCGTGGCTAGTAGGTCACATTTCACCTAGTTAGCCGCGAAATCTGGTTTCTTTACGTAAACGGTTTTACGAATATCCGTTGACTCCGAGTTCTGAATTCGGTGATTTTTAGCTTTATTTCACACTACTTTTGGAGCTCTACAATCCTGGCATTTCGGATTTTAATTTCAGAACTCGTGGCTAGTAGGTCTCGTTTCACCTAGTTAGCCGCGAAATCTGGTTTCTTTACGTAAACGGTTTTATGAATATCCGTTAACTCCGAGTTCTGAATTTGGTGATTTTTTGCTTCATTTCACACTACTTTTCGAGCTCTACAATCCTGGCCTTTCGGATTTTTATTTAAGAACTCGTGGCTTTTAGGTCTCGTTTCACCTAGTTAGCCGCGAAATCCGGTTTCTTTACGTAAACGGTTTTATGAATATCCGTCGACTCCGAGTTCTGAATTCGGTGATTTTTTGCTTGATTTCACACTACTTTTCGAGCTCTACAATCCTGGTGTTTCGGATTATGATTTCAGAACTCTTGGCTAGTAGGTCTCGTTTCAACTAGTTAGCCGCGAAATCTGGTTTCTTTACGTAAACGGTTTTATGAATATCCGTTGACTCCGAGTTCTGAATTCGGTGATTTTTTGCTTGATTTCTCACTACTTTTCGAGCTCTACAATCCTGGCATTTCGGATTTTGATTTTAGAACTCGTGGCTAGTAGGTCTCGTTTCACCTAGTTAGCCGCGAAATCTGATTTCTTTACGTAAACGGTTTTATGAATATCCGTTGACTCCGAGTTCTGAATTCGGCGATTTTTTGCTTGATTTTACACTACTTTTGGAGCTCTACAATCCTGGCATTTCAGATTTTGATTTCAGAACTCGTAGCTAGTAGGTCTGGTTTCACCTAGTTAGTTGCGAAATGTGGTTTCCTTACGTAAACGGTGTTATGAATATCCGTTGACTCCGAGTTCTGAATTCGGAGATTTTTTGCTTGATTTCACACTACTTTTCGAGCTCTACAATCCTGGTGTTTCGGACTTTGATTTCAGAACTCGTGGCTAGTGAGTCTCGTTTCACCTAGTCAGCCGCGAAATCTGGTTTCTTTACGGAAACGGTTTTCTGAATATCCGTTGACTCCGAGTTCTGAATTCGGTGATTTTTTGCTTGATTTCTCACTAATTTTCGAGCTCTACAATCCTGGCGTTTCGGATTTTGATTTAAGAACTCGTGGCTAGTAGGTCTGGTTTCACCTAGTTAGCCGCGAAATCTGGTTTCTTTACGTAAACGGTTTTATGAATATCCGTTAACTCCGAGTTCTGAATTCGGTGATTTTTTGCTTGATTTCTCACTAATTTTCGAGCTCTACAATCCTGGCGTTTCGGATTTTGATTTCAGAACTCGTGGCTAGTAGGTCTCGTTTCACCTAGTTAGCCGAAAAATCTAGTTTCTTTACGTAAACGGTTTTATGAATATCCGTCGACTCCGAGTTCTGAATTCGGTGATTTTTTGCTTGATTTCACACTACTTTTCGAGCTCTACAATCCTGGCGTTTCGGATTTTTATTTAAGAATTCGTGGCTAGTAGGTCTCGTTTCACCTAGTTAGCCGCGAAATCTTGTTTCTTTACGTAAAATGTTTATGAATATTCGTTGACTCCGAGTTCTGAATTCGGTGATTTTTTGCTTGATTTCACACTACTTTTCCAGCTCTACAATCCTGGCGTTTCGGATTTTGATTTAAGAACTCGGGGCTAGTAGGTCCCGTTTCACCTAGTTAGCCGCGAAATCTGGTTTCTTTACGTAAACGGTTTTATGAATATCCGTTGACTCCGAGTTCTGAATTCGGTGATTTTATGCTTGATTTCTCACTACTTTTCGAGCTCTACAATCCTGGCATTTCGGATTTTGATTTCAGAACTCGTGGCGAGTAGGTCTCGTTTCACCTAGTTAGACGCGAAATCTGGTTTCTTTACGTAAACGGTTTTCTGAATATCCGTCGACTCCGAGTTCTGAATTCGGTGATTTTTTGCTTGATTTCTCACTACTTTTCGAGCTCTACAATCCTGGCGTTTCGGATTTTAAATTAAGAACTCGTGGCTAGTAGGTCTCGTTTCACCTAGTTAGCCGCGAAATATGGTTTCTTTACGTAAACGATTTTATGAATATCCGTCGACTCCGAGTTCTGAATTCGGTGATTTTTTGCTTTACTTCACACTACTTTTCGAGCTCTACAATCCTGGTGTTTCGGACTTTGATTTCAGAACTCGTGGCTAGTAGGTCTCGTTTCACCTTGTCAGCCGCGAAATCTGATTTGTTTACGTAAACGGTTTTATGAATATCCGTTGACTCCGAGTTCTGAATTCGGTGATTTTTTGCTTGATTTCTCACTAATTTTCGAGCTCTACAATCCTGGCTTTTCGGATTTTTATTTAAGAACTCGTGGCTAGTAGGTCTCGTTTCACCTGGTTAGCCGCGAAATCTCGTTTCTTTACGTAAACGGTTTTATGAATATCCGTCGACTCCGAGTTCTGAATTCGGTGATTTTTTGCTTTACTTCACACTACTTTTCGAGCTCTACAATCCTGGCGTTTCGGATTTTATTTCAAAACTCGTGGCTAGTAGGTCACGTTTCACCTAGTTAGACCCGAAATCTGGTTTCTTTACGTAAACGGTTTTACGAATATCCGTTGACTCCGAGTTCTGAATTCTGTGATTTTTAGCTTGATTTCACACTACTTTTGGAGCTTTACAATCCTGGCGTTTCGGATTTTGATTTCAGAACTCGTTGCTAGAAGGTCTCGTTTCACCTAGTTAGCCGCGAAATCTGGTTTCTTTACTTAAACGGTTTTATGAATATCCGTTGACTCCGATTCTGAATACGGTGATTTTTTGCTTGATTTCACACTACTTTTCGAGCTCTACAATCCTGGTGTTTCGGATTTTGATTTCAGAACTCGTGGCTAGTAGGTCACGTTTCACCTAGTTAGCCGCGAAATCTGGTTTCTTTACGTAAACGGTTTTACGAATATCCGTTTACTCCGAGTTCTGAATTCGGTGATTTTTAGCTTTATTTCACACTACTTTTGGAGCTCTACAATCGTGGCATTTCGGATTTTAATTTCAGAACTCGTGGCTAGTAGGTCTCGTTTCACCTAGTTAGCCGCGAAATCTGGTTTCTTTACGTAAACGGTTTTATGAATATCCGTTAACTCCGAGTTCTGAATTTAGTGATTTTTTGCTTCATTTCACACTACTTTTCGAGCTCTACAATCCTGGCCTTTCGGATTTTTATTTAAGAACTCGTGGCTTTTAGGTCTCGTTTCACCTAGTTAGCCGCGAAATCCGGTTTCTTTACGTAAACGGTTTTATGAATATCCGTCGACTCCGAGTTCTGAATTCGGTGATTTTTTGCTTGATTTCACACTACTTTTTGAGCTCTACAATCCTGGTGTTTCGGATTTTTATTTCAGAACTCGTGGCTAGTAGGTCACGTTTCACCTAGTTAGCCGCGAAATCTGGTTTCTTTACGTAAACGGTTTTACGAATATCCGTTGACTCCGAGTTCTGAATTCGTTGATTTTTAGCTTGATTTCACACTACTTTTCGAGCTCTACAATCCTGGTGTTTCGGATTATGATTTCAGAACTCTTGGCTAGTAGGTCTCGTTTCAACTAGTTAGCCGCGAAATCTGGTTTCTTTACGTAAACGGTTTTATGAATATCCGTTGACTCCGAGTTCTGAATTCGGTGATTTTTTGCTTGATTTCTCACTACTTTTCGAGCTCTACAATCCTGGCGTTTCAGATTTTGATTTAAGAACTCGTGGCTAGTAGGTCTCGTTTCACCTAGTTTGCCGCAAAATCTTGTTTCTTTACGTAAACGGTTTTATGAATATCCGTCGACTCCGAGTTCTGAATTCTGTGATTTTTTGCTTTACTTCACACTACTTTTCGAGCTCTACAATCCTGGTGTTTCGGACTTTGATTTCAGAACTCGTGGCTAGTAGGTCTCGTTTCACCTAGTTTGCCGCAAAATCTTGTTTCTTTACGTAAACGGTTTTATGAATATCCATCGACTCCGAGTTCTGAATTCTGTGATTTTTTGCTTTACTTCACACTACTTTTCGAGCTCTACAATCCTGGCATTTCGGATTTTGATTTTAGAACTCGTGTCTAGTAGGTCTCGTTTCACCTAGAATCTGATTTCTTTACGTAAACGGTTTTATGAATATCCGTTGACTCCGAGTTCTGAATTCGGCGATTTTTTGCTTGATTTTACACTACTTTTGGAGCTCTACAATCCTGGCATTTCGGATTTTGATTTCAGAACTCGTAGCTAGTAGGTCTGGTTTCACCTAGTTAGTCGCGAAATGTGGTTTCCTTACGTAAACGGTGTTATGAATATCCGTTGACTCCGAGTTCTGAATTCGGAGATTTTTTGCTTGATTTCACACTACTTTTCGAGCTCTACAATCCTGGCGTTTCGGATTTTTATTTCAGAACTCGTGGCTAGTAGGTAACGTTTCACCTAGTTAGCCGCGAAATCTGGTTTCTTTACGTAAACGGTTTTACGAATATCCGTTGACTCCGAGTTCTGAATTCGTTGATTTTTAGCTTGATTTCACACTACTTTTCGAGCTCTACAATCCTGGTATTTCGGATTATGATTTCAGAACTCTTGGCTAGTAGGTCTCGTTTCAACTAGTTAGCCGCGAAATCTGGTTTCTTTACGTAAACGGTTTTATGAATATCCGTTGACTCCGAGTTCTGAATTCGGTGATTTTTTGCTTGATTTCTCACTACTTTTCGAGCTCTACAATCCTGGCGTTTCGGATTTTGATTTAAGAACTCGTGGCTAGTAGGTCTCGTTTCACCTAGTTTGCCGCAAAATCTTGTTTCTTTACGTAAACGGTTTTATGAATATCCGTCGACTCCGAGTTCTGAATTCTGTGATTTTTTGCTTTACTTCACACTACTTTTCGAGCTCTACAATCCTGGTGTTTCGGACTTTGATTTCAGAACTCGTGGCTAGTAGGTCTCGTTTCACCTAGTTTGCCGCAAAATCTTGTTTCTTTACGTAAACGGTTTTATGAATATCCGTCGACTCCGAGTTCTGAATTCTGTGATTTTTTGCTTTACTTCACACTACTTTTCGAGCTCTACAATCCTGGCATTTCGGATTTTGATTTTAGAACTCGTGGCTAGTAGGTCTCGTTTCACCTAGTTAGCCGCGAAATCTGATTTCTTTACATAAACGGTTTTCTGAATATCCGTTGACTCCGAGTTCTGAATTCGGCGATTTTTTGCTTGATTTTACACTAATTTTGGAGCTCTACAATCCTGGCATTTCGGATTTTGATTTAAGAACTCGTGGCTAGTAGGTCTCGTTTCACCTAGTTTGCCGCAAAATCTTGTTTCTTTACGTAAACGGTTTTATGAATATCCGTCGACTCCGAGTTCTGAATTCTGTGATTTTTTGCTTTACTTCACACTACTTTTCGAGCTCTACAATCCTGGTGTTTCGGACTTTGATTTCAGAACTCGTGGCTAGTAGGTCTCGTTTCACCTAGTTAGCCGAAAAATCTGGTTTCTTTACGTAAACGGTTTTATGAATATCCGTCGACTCCGAGTTCTGAATTCGGTGATTTTTTGCTTGATTTCACACTACTTTTCGAGCTCTACAATCCTGGCGTTTCGGATTTTTATTTAAGAACTCGTGGCTAGTAGGTCTCGTTTCACCTAGTTAGCCGCAAAATCTTGTTTCTTTACGTAAAATGTTTTATGAATATTCGTTGACTCCGAGTTCTGAATTCGGTGATTTTTTGCTTGATTTCACACTACTTTTCCAGCTCTACAATCGTGGCGTTTCGGATTTTGATTTAAGAACTCGGGGCTAGTAGGTCTCGTTTCACCTAGTTAGCCGCGAAATCTGGTTTCTTTACGTAAACGGTTTTATGAATATCCGTTGACTCCGAGTTCTGAATTCGGTGATTTTTTGCTTGATTTCTCACTACTTTTCGAGCTCTACAATCCTGGCGTTTAGGATTTTGATTTCAGAACTCGTGGCGAGTAGGTCTCGTTTCACCTAGTTAGCCGCGAAATCTAGTTTCTTTACGTAAACGGTTTTCTGAATATCCGTCGACTCCGAGTTCTGAATTCGGTGATTTTTAGCTTGATTTCACACTACTTTTGGAGCTCTACAATCCTGGCGTTTCGGATTTTGATTTAAGAACTCGTGGCTAGTAGGTCTCGTTTCACCTAGTTAGCCGCGAAATATGGTTTCTTTACGTAAACGATTTTATGAATATCCGTCGACTCCGAGTTCTGAATTCGGTGATTTTTTGCTTTACTTCACACTACTTTTCGAGCTCTACAATCCTGGTGTTTCGGACTTTGATTTCAGAACTCGTGGCTAGTAGGTCTCGTTTCACCTAGTTAGCCGCGAAATCTGGTTTCTTTACGTAAACGGTTTTATGAATATCCGTCGACTCCGAGTTCTGAATTCGGTGATTTTTTGCTTGATTTCACACTACTTTTCGAGCTCTACAATCCTGGTATTTCGGATTTTGATTTCAGAACTCGTGGCTAGTAGGTCTTGTTTCACCTAGTTAGCCGCGAAATCTGGTTTCTTTACGTAAACGGTTTTATGAATATTCGTTGACTCCGAGTTCTGAATTCGGTGATTTTTTGCTTTACTTCACACTACTTTTCGAGCTCTACAATCCTGGTGTTTCGGACTTTGATTTCAGAACTCGTGGTTAGTAGGTCTCGTTTCACCTAGTCAGCCGCGAAATCTGGTTTCTTTACGGAAACGGTTTTATGAATATCCGTTGACTCCGAGTTCTGAATTCGGTGATTTGTTGCTTGATTTCTCACTACTTTTCGAGCTCTACAATCCTGGCGTTTCGGATTTTGATTTAAGAACTCGTGGCTAGTAGGTCTGGTTTCACCTAGTTAGCCGCGAAATCTGGTTTCTTTACGTAAACGGTTTTATGAATATCCGTTAACTCCGAGTTCTGAATTCGGTGATTTTTTGCTTGATTTCTCACTAATTTTCGAGCTCTACAATCCTGGCGTTTCGGATTTTGATTTCAGAACTCGTGGCTAGTAGGTCACGTTTCACCTAGTTAGCCGAAAAATCTGGTTTCTTTACGTAAACGGTTTTATGAATATCCGTCGACTCCGAGTTCTGAATTTGGTGATTTTTTGCTTGATTTCACACTACTTTTCGAGCTCTACAATCCTGGCGTTTCGGATTTTTATTTAAGAACTCGTGGCTAGTAGGTCTCGTTTCACCTAGTTAGCCGCGAAATCTTGTTTCTTTACGTAAAATGTTTTATGAATATTCGTTGACTCCGAGTTCTGAATTCGGTGATTTTTTGCTTGATTTCACACTACTTTTCCAGCTCTACAATCGTGGCGTTTCGGATTTTGATTTAAGAACTCGGGGCTAGTAGGTCTCGTTTCACCAAGTTAGCCGCGAAATCTGGTTTCTTTACGTAAACGGTTTTATGAATATCCGTTGACTCCGAGTTCTGAATTCGGTGATTTTTTGCTTGATTTCTCACTACTTTTCGAGCTCTACAATCCTGGCGTTTCGGATTTTGATTTCAGAACTCGTGGCGAGTAGGTCTCGTTTCACCTAGTTAGCCGCGAAATCTGGTTTCTTTACGTAAACGGTTTTCTGAATATCCGTCGACTCCGAGTTCTGAATTCGGTGATTTTTAGCTTGATTTCACACTACTTTTGGAGCTCTACAATCCTGGCGTTTCGGATTTTGATTTAAGAACTCGTGGCTAGTAGGTCTCGTTTCACCTAGTTAGCCGCGAAATATGGTTTCTTTACGTAAACGATTTTATGAATATCCGTCGACTCCGAGTTCTGAATTCGGTGATTTTTTGCTTTACTTCACACTACTTTTCGAGCTCTACAATCCTGGTGTTTCGGACTTTGATTTCAGAACTCGTGGCTAGTAGGTCTCGTTTCACCTTGTCAGCCGCGAAATCTGGTTTGTTTACGTAAACGGTTTTATGAATATCCGTTGACTCCGAGTTCTGAATTCGGTGATTTTTTGCATGATTTCTCACTACTTTTCGAGCTCTACAATCCTGGTGTTTCGGACTTTGATTTCAGAACTCGTGGCTAGTAGGTCTCGTTTCACCTTGTCAGCCGCGAAATCTGGTTTGTTTACGTAAACGGTTTTATGAATATCCGTCGACTCCGAGTTCTGAATTCGGTGATTTTTTGCTTGATTTCACACTACTTTTCGAGCTCTACAATCCTGGCGTTTCGGATTTTTATTTAAGAACTCGTGGCTAGTAGGTCTCGTTTCACCTAGTTAGCCGCGAAATCTGGTTTCTTTACGTAAACGGTTTTATGAATATCCGTTGACTCCGAGTTCTGAATTCGGTGATTTTTTGCTTGATTTCACACTACTTTTCGAGCTCTACAATCCTGGCATTTCGGATTTTGATTTCAAAACTCGTGGCTAGTAGGTCACGTTTCACCTAGTTAGACCCGAAATCTGGTTTCTTTACGTAAACGGTTTTACGAATATCCGTTGACTCCGAGTTCTGAATTCTGTGATTTTTAGCTTGATTTCACACTACTTTTGGAGCTTTACAATCCTGGCGTTTCGGATTTTGATTTCAGAACTCGTTGCTAGTAGGTCTCGTTTCACCTAGTTAGCCGCGAAATCTGGTTTCTTTACTTAAACGGTTTTATGAATATCCGTTGACTCCGATTCTGAATACGGTGATTTTCTGCTTGATTTCACACTACTTTTCGAGCTCTACAATCCTGGTGTTTCGGATTTTGATTTCAGAACTCGTGGCTAGTAGGTCACGTTTCACCTAGTTAGCCGCGAAATCTGGTTTCTTTACGTAAACGGTTTTACGAATATCCGTTGACTCCGAGTTCTGAATTCGGTGATTTTTAGCTTTATTTCACACTACTTTTGGAACTCTACAATCCTGGCATTTCGGATTTTAATTTCAGAACTCGTGGCTAGTAGGTCTCGTTTCACCTAGTTAGCCGCGAATTCTGGTTTCTTTACGTAAACGGTTTTATGAATATCCGTTAACTCCGAGTTCTGAATTTGGTGATTTTTTGCTTCATTTCACACTACTTTTCGAGCTCTACAATCCTGGCCTTTCGGATTTTTATTTAAGAACTCGTGGCTTTTAGGTCTCGTTTCACCTAGTTAGCCGCGAAATCCGGTTTCTTTACGTAAACGGTTTTATGAATATCCGTCGACTCCGAGTTCTGAATTCGGTGATTTTTTGCTTGATTTCACACTACTTTTCGAGCTCTACAATCCTGGCGTTTCGGATTTTTATTTCAGAACTCGTGGCTAGTAGGTCACGTTTCACCTAGTTAGCCGCGAAATCTGGTTTCTTTACGTAAACGGTTTTACGAATATCCGTTGACTCCGAGTTCTGAATTCGTTGATTTTTAGCTTGATTTCACACTACTTTTCGAGCTCTACAATCCTGGTGTTTTGGATTATGATTTCAGAACTCTTGGCTAGTAGGTCTCGTTTCAACTAGTTAGCCGCGAAATCTGGTTTCTTTACGTAAACGGTTTTATGAATATCCGTTGACTCCGAGTTCTGAATTCGGTGATTTTTTGCTTGATTTCTCACTACTTTTCGAGCTCTACAATCCTGGCGTTTCGGATTTTGATTTAAGAACTCGTGGCTAGTAGGTCTCGTTTCACCTAGTTTGCCGCAAAATCTTGTTTCTTTACGTAAACGGTTTTATGAATATCCGTCGACTCCGAGTTCTGAATTCTGTGATTTTTTGCTTTACTTCACACTACTTTTCGAGCTCTACAATCCTGGTGTTTCGGACTTTGATTTCAGAACTCGTGGCAAGTAGGTCTCGTTTCACCTAGTTTGCCGAAAAATCTTGTTTCTTTACGTAAACGGTTTTATGAATATCCGTCGACTCCGAGTTATGAATTCTGTGATTTTTTGCTTTACTTCACACTACTTTTCGATCTCTACAATCCTGGCATTTCGGATTTTGATTTTAGAACTCGTGGCTAGTAGGTCTCGTTTCACCTAGTTAGCCGCGAAATCTGATTTCTTTACATAAACGGTTTTCTGAATATCCGTTGACTCCGAGTTCTGAATTCGGCGATTTTTTGCTTGATTTTACACTACTTTTCGAGCTCTACAATCCTGGCATTTCGGATTTTGATTTCAGAACTCGTAGTTAGTAGGTCTGGTTTCACCTAGTTAGTCGCGAAATGTGGTTTCCTTACGTAAACGGTGTTATGAATATCCGTTGACTCCGAGTTCTGAATTCGGAGATTTTTTGCTTGATTTCACACTACTTTTCGAGCTCTACAATCCTGGCCTTTCGGATTTTGATTTAAGAACTCGTGGCTTTTAGGTCTCGTTTCACCTAGTTAGCAGTGAAATCTGGTTTCTTTACGTAAACGGTTTTATGAATATCCGTCGACTCCGAGTTCTGAATTCGGTGATCTTTTGCTTGATTTCACACTACTTTTCAAGCTCTACAATCCTGGCGTTTCGGATTTTGATTTAAGAACTCGTGGCTAGTAGGTCTCGTTTCACCTAGTTAGCCGCGAAATCTGGTTTCTTTACGTAAACGGTTTTATGAATATCCGTCGACTCCGAGTTCTGAATTCGGTGATTTTTTGCTTGATTTCACACTACTTTTCGAGCTCTACAATCCTGGTATTTCGGATTTTGATTTCAGAACTCGTGGCTAGTAGGTCTTGTTTCACCTAGTTAGCCGCGAAATCTGGTTTCTTTACGTAAACGGTTTTATGAATATTCGTTGACTCCGAGTTCTGAATTCGGTGATTTTTTGCTTTACTTGACACTACTTTTCGAGCTCTACAATCCTGGTGTTTCGGACTTTGATTTCAGAACTCGTGGCTAGTAGGTCTCGTTTCACCTAGTCAGCCGCGAAATCTGGTTTCTTTACGGAAACGGTTTTATGAATATCCGTTGACTCCGAGTTCTGAATTCGGTGATTTTTTGCTTGATTTCTCACTACTTTTCGAGCTCTACAATCCTGGCGTTTCGGATTTTGATTTAAGAACTCGTGGCTAGTAGGTCTGGTTTCACCTAGTTAGCCGCGAAATCTGGTTTCTTTACGTAAACGGTTTTATGAATATCCGTTAACTCCGAGTTCTGAATTCGGTGATTTTTTGCTTGATTTCTCACTAATTTTCGAGCTCTACAATCCTGGCGTTTCGGATTTTGATTTCAGAACTCGTGGCTAGTAGGTCACGTTTCACCTAGTTAGCCGAAAAATCTGGTTTCTTTACGTAAACGGTTTTATGAATATCCGTCGACTCCGAGTTCTGAATTTGGTGATTTTTTGCTTGATTTCACACTACTTTTCGAGCTCTACAATCCTGGCGTTTCGGATTTTTATTTAAGAACTCGTGGCTAGTAGGTCTCGTTTCACCTAGTTGGCCGCGAAATCTTGTTTCTTTACGTAAAATGTTTTATGAATATTCGTTGACTCCGAGTTCTGAATTCGGTGATTTTTTGCTTGATTTCACACTACTTTTCCAGCTCTACAATCGTGGCGTTTCGGATTTTGATTTAAGAACTCGGGGCTAGTAGGTCTCGTTTCACCAAGTTAGCCGCGAAATCTGGTTTCTTTACGTAAACGGTTTTATGAATATCCGTTGACTCCGAGTTCTGAATTCGGTGATTTTTTGCTTGATTTCTCACTACTTTTCGAGCTCTACAATCCTGGCGTTTCGGATTTTGATTTCAGAACTCGTGGCGAGTGGGTCTCGTTTCACCTAGTTAGCCGCGAAATCTGGTTTCTTTACGTAAACGGTTTTCTGAATATCCGTCGACTCCGAGTTCTGAATTCGGTGATTTTTAGCTTGATTTCACACTACTTTTGGAGCTCTACAATCCTGGCGTTTCGGATTTTGATTTAAGAACTCGTGGCTAGTAGGTCTCGTTTCACCTAGTTAGCCGCGAAATATGGTTTCTTTACGTAAACGATTTTATGAATATCCGTCGACTCCGAGTTCTGAATTCGGTGATTTTTTGCTTTACTTCACACTACTTTTCGAGCTCTACAATCCTGGTGTTTCGGACTTTGATTTCAGAACTCGTGGCTAGTAGGTCTCGTTTCACCTTGTCAGCCGCGAAATCTGGTTTGTTTACGTAAACGGTTTTATGAATATCCGTTGACTCTGAGTTCTGAATTCGGTGATTTTTTGCATGATTTCTCACTACTTTTCGAGCTCTACAATCCTGGAGTTTCGGACTTTGATTTCAGAACTCGTGGCTAGTAGGTCTCGTTTCACCTTGTCAGCCGCGAAATCTGGTTTGTTTACGTAAACGGTTTTATGAATATCCGTCGACTCCGAGTTCTGAATTCGGTGATTTTTTGCTTGATTTCACACTACTTTTCGAGCTCTACAATCCTGGTGTTTCGGATTTTTATTTAAGAACTCGTGGCTAGTAGGTCTCGTTTCACCTAGTTAGCCGCGAAATCTGGTTTCTTTACGTAAACGGTTTTATGAATATCCGTTGACTCCGAGTTCTGAATTCGGTGATTTTTTGCTTGATTTCACACTACTTTTCGAGCTCTACAATCCTGGAATTTCGGATTTTGATTTCAAAACTCGTGCCTAGTAGGTCACGTTTCACCTAGTTAGACCCGAAATCTGGTTTCTTTACGTAAACGGTTTTACGAATATCCGTTGACTCCGAGTTCTGAATTCTGTGATTTTTAGCTTGATTTCACACTACTTTTGGAGCTTTACAATCCTGGCGTTTCGGATTTTGATTTCAGAACTCGTTGCTAGTAGGTCTCGTTTCACCTAGTTAGCCGCGAAATCTGGTTTCTTTACTTAAACGGTTTTATGAATATCCGTTGACTCCGATTCTGAATACGGTGATTTTTTGCTTGATTTCACACTACTTTTCGAGCTCTACAATCCTGGTGTTTCGGATTTTGATTTCAGAACTCGTGGCTAGTAGGTCACGTTTCACCTAGTTAGCCGCGAAATCTGGTTTCTTTACGTAAACGGTTTTACGAATATCCGTTGACTCCGAGTTCTGAATTCGGTGATTTTTAGCTTTATTTCACACTACTTTTGGAGCTCTACAATCCTGGCATTTCGGATTTTCATTTCAGAACTCGTGGCTAGTAGGTCTCGTTTCACCTAGTTAGCCGCGAAATCTGGTTTCTTTACGTAAACGGTTTTATGAATATCCGTTAACTCCGAGTTCTGAATTTGGTGATTTTTTGCTTCATTTCACACTACTTTTCGAGCTCTACAATCCTGGCCTTTCGGATTTTTATTTAAGAACTCGTGGCTTTTAGGTCTCGTTTCACCTAGTTAGCCGCGAAATCCGGTTTCTTTACGTAAACGGTTTTATGAATATCCGTCGACTCCGAGTTCTGAATTCGGTGATTTTTTTCTTGATTTCACACTACTTTTCGAGCTCTACAATCCTGGCGTTTCGGATTTTTATTTCAGAACTCGTGGCTAGTAGGTCACGTTTCACCTAGTTAGCCGCGAAATCTGGTTTCTTTACGTAAACGGTTTTACGAATATCCGTTGACTCCGAGTTCTGAATTCGTTGATTTTTAGCTTGATTTCACACTACTTTTCGAGCTCTACAATCCTGGTGTTTTGGATTATGATTTCAGAACTCTTGGCTAGTAGGTCTCGTTTCAACTAGTTAGCCGCGAAATCTGGTTTCTTTACGTAAACGGTTTTATGAATATCCGTTGACTCCGAGTTCTGAATTCGGTGATTTTTTGCTTGATTTCTCACTACTTTTCGAGCTCTACAATCCTGGCGTTTCGGATTTTGATTTAAGAACTCGTGGCTAGTAGGTCTCGTTTCACCTAGTTTGCCGCAAAATCTTGTTTCTTTACGTAAACGGTTTTATGAATATCCGTCGACTCCGAGTTCTGAATTCTGTGATTTTTTGCTTTACTTCACACTACTTTTCGAGCTCTACAATCCTGGTGTTTCGGACTTTGATTTCAGAACTCGTGGCAAGTAGGTCTCGTTTCACCTAGTTTGCCGAAAAATCTTGTTTCTTTACGTAAACGGTTTTATGAATATCCGTCGACTCCGAGTTATGAATTCTGTGATTTTTTGCTATACTTCACACTACTTTTCGATCTCTACAATCCTGGCATTTCGGATTTTGATTTTAGAACTCGTGGCTAGTAGGTCTCGTTTCACCTAGTTAGCCGCGAAATCTGATTTCTTTACATAAACGGTTTTCTGAATATCCGTTGACTCCGAGTTCTGAATTCGGCGATTTTTTGCTTGATTTTACACTACTTTTCGAGCTCTACAATCCTGGCATTTCGGATTTTGATTTCAGAACTCGTAGCTAGTAGGTCTGGTTTCACCTAGTTAGTCGCGAAATGTGGTTTCCTTACGTAAACGGTGTTATGAATATCCGTTGACTCCGAGTTCTGAATTCGGAGATTTTTTGCTTGATTTCACACTACTTTTCGAGCTCTACAATCCTGGCCTTTCGGATTTTGATTTAAGAACTCGTGGCTTTTAGGTCTCGTTTCACCTAGTTAGCAGTGAAATCTGGTTTCTTTACGTAAACGGTTTTATGAATATCCGTCGACTCCGAGTTCTGAAATCGGTGATCTTTTGCTTGATTTCACACTACTTTTCAAGCTCTACAATCCTGGCGTTTCGGATTTTGATTTAAGAACTCGTGGCTAGTAGGTCTCGTTTCACCTAGTTAGCCGCGAAATCTGGTTTCTTTACGTAAACGGTTTTATGAATATCCGTCGACTCCGAGTTCTGAATTCGGTGATTTTTTGCTTGATTTCACACTACTTTTCGAGCTCTACAATCCTGGTATTTCGGATTTTGATTTCAGAACTCGTGGCTAGTAGGTCTTGTTTCACCTAGTTAGCCGCGAAATCTGGTTTCTTTACGTAAACGGTTTTATGAATATTCGTTGACTCCGAGTTCTGAATTCGGTGATTTTTTGCTTTACTTGACACTACTTTTCGAGCTCTACAATCCTGGTGTTTCGGACTTTGATTTCAGAACTCGTGGCTAGTAGGTCTCATTTCACCTAGTCAGCCGCGAAATCTGGTTTCTTTACGGAAACGGTTTTATGAATATCCGTTGACTCCGAGTTCTGAATTCGGTGATTTTTTGCTTGATTTCTCACTACTTTTCGAGCTCTACAATCCTGGCGTTTCGGATTTTGATTTAAGAACTCGTGGCTAGTAGGTCTGGTTTCACCTAGTTAGCCGCGAAATCTGGTTTCTTTACGTAAACGGTTTTATGAATATCCGTTAACTCCGAGTTCTGAATTCGGTGATTTTTTGCTTGATTTCTCACTAATTTTCGAGCTCTACAATCCTGGCGTTTCGGATTTTGATTTCAGAACTCGTGGCTAGTAGGTCACGTTTCACCTAGTTAGCCGAAAAATCTGGTTTCTTTACGTAAACGGTTTTATGAATATCCGTCGACTCCGAGTTCTGAATTTGGTGATTTTTTGCTTGATTTCACACTACTTTTCGAGCTCTACAATCCTGGCGTTTCGGATTTTTATTTAAGAACTCGTGGCTAGTAGGTCTCGTTTCACCTAGTTAGCCGCGAAATCTTGTTTCTTTACGTAAAATGTTTTATGAATATTCGTTGACTCCGAGTTCTGAATTCGGTGATTTTTTGCTTGATTTCACACTACTTTTCCAGCTCTACAATCGTGGCGTTTCGGATTTTGATTTAAGAACTCGGGGCTAGTAGGTCTCGTTTCACCAAGTTAGCCGCGAAATCTGGTTTCTTTACGTAAACGGTTTTATGAATATCCGTTGACTCCGAGTTCTGAATTCGGTGATTTTTTGCTTGATTTCTCACTACTTTTCGAGCTCTACAATCCTGGCGTTTCGGATTTTGATTTCAGAACTCGTGGCGAGTAGGTCTCGTTTCACCTAGTTAGCCGCGAAATCTGGTTTCTTTACGTAAACGGTTTTCTGAATATCCGTCGACTCCGAGTTCTGAATTCGGTGATTTTTAGCTTGATTTCACACTACTTTTGGAGCTCTACAATCCTGGCGTTTCGGATTTTGATTTAAGAACTCGTGGCTAGTAGGTCTCGTTTCACCTAGTTAGCCGCGAAATATGGTTTCTTTACGTAAACGATTTTATGAATATCCGTCGACTCCGAGTTCTGAATTCGGTGATTTTTTGCTTTACTTCACACTACTTTTCGAGCTCTACAATCCTGGTGTTTCGGACTTTGATTTCAGAACTCGTGGCTAGTAGGTCTCGTTTCACCTTGTCAGCCGCGAAATCTGGTTTGTTTACGTAAACGGTTTTATGAATATCCGTTGACTCTGAGTTCTGAATTCGGTGATTTTTTGCATGATTTCTCACTACTTTTCGAGCTCTACAATCCTGGAGTTTCGGACTTTGATTTCAGAACTCGTGGCTAGTAGGTCTCGTTTCACCTTGTCAGCCGCGAAATCTGGTTTGTTTACGTAAACGGTTTTATGAATATCCGTCGACTCCGAGTTCTGAATTCGGTGATTTTTTGCTTGATTTCACACTACTTTTCGAGCTCTACAATCCTGGTGTTTCGGATTTTTATTTAAGAACTCGTGGCTAGTAGGTCTCGTTTCACCTAGTTAGCCGCGAAATCTGGTTTCTTTACGTAAACGGTTTTATGAATATCCGTTGACTCCGAGTTCTGAATTCGGTGATTTTTTGCTTGATTTCACACTACTTTTCGAGCTCTACAATCCTGGCATTTCGGATTTTGATTTCAAAACTCGTGGCTAGTAGGTCACGTTTCACCTAGTTAGACCCGAAATCTGGTTTCTTTACGTAAACGGTTTTACGAATATCCGTTGACTCCGAGTTCTGAATTCTGTGATTTTTAGCTTGATTTCACACTACTTTTGGAGCTTTACAATCCTGGTGTTTCGGATTTTGATTTCAGAACTCGTTGCTAGTAGGTCTCGTTTCACCTAGTTAGCCGCGAAATCTGGTTTCTTTACTTAAACGGTTTTATGAATATCCGTTGACTCCGATTCTGAATACGGTGATTTTTTGCTTGATTTCACACTACTTTTCGAGCTCTACAATCCTGGTGTTTCGGATTTTGATTTCAGAACTCGTGGCTAGTAGGTCACGTTTCACCTAGTTAGCCGCGAAATCTGGTTTCTTTACGTAAACGGTTTTACGAATATCCGTTGACTCCGAGTTCTGAATTCGGTGATTTTTAGCTTTATTTCACACTACTTTTGGAGCTCTACAATCCTGGCATTTCGGATTTTAATTTCAGAACTCGTGGCTAGTAGGTCTCGTTTCACCTAGTTAGCCGTGAAATCTGGTTTCTTTACGTAAACGGTTTTATGAATATCCGTTAACTCCGAGTTCTGAATTTGGTGATTTTTTGCTTCATTTCACACTACTTTTCGAGCTCTACAATCCTGGCCTTTCGGATTTTTATTTAAGAACTCGTGGCTTTTAGGTCTCGTTTCACCTAGTTAGCCACGAAATCCGGTTTCTTTACGTAAACGGTTTTATGAATATCCGTCGACTCCGAGTTCTGAATTCGGTGATTTTTTGCTTGATTTCACACTACTTTTCGAGCTCTACAATCCTGGCGTTTCGGATTTTTATTTCAGAACTCGTGGCTAGTAGGTCACGTTTCACCTAGTTAGCCGCGAAATCTGGTTTCTTTACGTAAACGGTTTTACGAATATCCGTTGACTCCGAGTTCTGAATTCGTTGATTTTTAGCTTGATTTCACACTACTTTTCGAGCTCTACAATCCTGGTGTTTTGGATTATGATTTCAGAACTCTTGGCTAGTAGGTCTCGTTTCAACTAGTTAGCCGCGAAATCTGGTTTCTTTACGTAAACGGTTTTATGAATATCCGTTGACTCCGAGTTCTGAATTCGGTGATTTTTTGCTTGATTTCTCACTACTTTTCGAGCTCTACAATCCTGGCGTTTCGGATTTTGATTTAAGAACTCGTGGCTAGTAGGTCTCGTTTCACCTAGTTTGCCGCAAAATCTTGTTTCTTTACGTAAACGGTTTTATGAATATCCGTCGACTCCGAGTTCTGAATTCTGTGATTTTTTGCTTTACTTCACACTACTTTTCGAGCTCTACAATCCTGGTGTTTCGGACTTTGATTTCAGAACTCGTGGCAAGTAGGTCTCGTTTCACCTAGTTTGCCGAAAAATCTTGTTTCTTTACGTAAACGGTTTTATGAATATCCGTCGACTCCGAGTTATGAATTCTGTGATTTTTTGCTATACTTCACACTACTTTTCGATCTCTACAATCCTGGCATTTCGGATTTTGATTTTAGAACTCGTGGCTAGTAGGTCTCGTTTCACCTAGTTAGCCGCGAAATCTGATTTCTTTACATAAACGGTTTTCTGAATATCCGTTGACTCCGAGTTCTGAATTCGGCGATTTTTTGCTTGATTTTACACTACTTTTCGAGCTCTACAATCCTGGCATTTCGGATTTTGATTTCAGAACTCGTAGCTAGTAGGTCTGGTTTCACCTAGTTAGTCGCGAAATGTGGTTTCCTTACGTAAACGGTGTTATGAATATCCGTTGACTCCGAGTTCTGAATTCGGAGATTTTTTGCTTGATTTCACACTACTTTTCGAGCTCTACAATCCTGGCCTTTCGGATTTTGATTTAAGAACTCGTGGCTTTTAGGTCTCGTTTCACCTAGTTAGCAGTGAAATCTGGTTTCTTTACGTAAACGGTTTTATGAATATCCGTCGACTCCGAGTTCTGAAATCGGTGATCTTTTGCTTGATTTCACACTACTTTTCGAGCTCTACAATCCTGGTATTTCGGATTTTGATTTCAGAACTCGTGGCGAGTAGGTCTCGTTTCACCTAGTTAGCCGCGAAATCTGGTTTCTTTACGTAAACGATTTTCTGAATATCCGTCGACTCCGAGTTCTGAATTCGGTGATTTTTAGCTTGATTTCACACTACTTTTGGAGCTCTACAATCCTGGCGTTTCGGATTTTGATTTAAGAACTCGTGGCTAGTAGGTCTCGTTTCACCTAGTTAGCCGCGAAATATGGTTTCTTTACGTAAACGATTTTATGAATATCCGTCGACTCCGAGTTCTGAATTCGGTGATTTTTTGCTTTACTTCACACTACTTTTCGAGCTCTACAATCCTGGTGTTTCGGACTTTGATTTCAGAACTCGTGGCTAGTAGGTCTCGTTTCACCTTGTCAGCCGCGAAATCTGGTTTGTTTACGTAAACGGTTTTATGAATATCCGTTGACTCCGAGTTCTGAATTCGGTGATTTTTTGCTTGATTTCTCACTACTTTTCGAGCTCTACAATCCTGGCGTTTCGGATTTTGATTTAAGAACTCGTGGCTAGTAGGTCTCGTTTCACCTAGTTAGCCGCTAAATCTGGTTTCTTTACGTAAACGGTTTTATGAATATCCGTTGACTCCGAGTTCTGAATTCGGTGATTTTTTGCTTGATTTCTCACTACTTTTCGAGCTCTACAATCCTGGCTTTTCGGATTTATATTTAAGAACTCGTGGCTAGTAGGTCTCGTTTCACCTGGTTAGCCGCGAAATCTCGTTTCTTTACGTAAACGGTTTTATGAATATCCGTCGACTCCGAGTTCTGAATTCGGTGATTTTTTGCTTTACTTCACACTACTTTTGGAGCTCTACAATCCTGGTGTTTCGGACATTGATTTCAGAACTCGTGGCTAGTAGGTCTCGTTTCACCTTGTCAGCCGCGAAATCTGGTTTCTTTACGTAAACGGTTTTATGAATATCCGTTGACTCCGAGTTCTGAATTCGGTGATTTTTTGTTTGATTTCTCACTACTTTTCGAGCTCTACAATCCTGGCGTTTCGGATTTTGATTTAAAAACTCGTGGCTAGTAGGTCTCGTTTCACCTAGTTAGCCGCGAAATCTGGTTTCTTTACGTAAACGGTTTTATGAATATCCGTTGACTCCGAGTTCTGAATTCGGTGATTTTTTGTTTGATTTCTCACTACTTTTCGAGCTCTACAATCCTGGCGTTTCGGATTTTGATTTAAAAACTCGTGGCTAGTAGGTCTCGTTTCACCTAGTTAGCCGCGAAATCTGGTTTCTTTACGTAAACGGTTTTATGAATATCCGTTGACTCCGAGTTCTGAATTCGGTGATTTTTTGTTTGATTTCTCACTACTTTTCGAGCTCTACAATCCTGGCGTTTCGGATTTTGATTTAAAAACTCGTGGCTAGTAGGTCTCGTTTCACCTAGTTAGCCGCGAAATCTGGTTTCTTTACGTAAACGGTTTTATGAATATCCGTTGACTCCGAGTTCTGAATTCGGTGATTTTTAGCTTGATTTCACACTACTTTTGGATCTCTACAATCCCGGCGTTTCGGATTATGATTTCAGAACTCTTGGCTAGTAGATCTCGTTTCACCTAGTTAGCCGCGAAATCTGGTTTCTTTACGTAAACGGTTTTATGAATATTCGTGGACTCCGAGTTCTGAATTCGGTGATTTTTAGATTCATTTCACACTACTTTTCGAGCTCTACAATCCTGGCCTTTCGGATTTTGATTTAAGAACTCGTGGCTAGTAGGTCTCGTTTCACCTTGTCAGCCGCGAAATCTGGTTTCTTTACGTAAACGATTTTATGAATATCCGTTGACTCCGAGTTCTGAATTCGGTGATTTTTTATTTGATTTCTCACTACTTTTCGAGCTCTACAATCCTGGCTTTTCGGATTTTGATTTAAAAACTCGTGGCTAGTAGGTCTCGTTTCACCTAGTTAGCCGCGAAATCTGGTTTCTTTACGTAAACGGTTTTATGAATATCCGTTGACTCCGAGTTCTGAATTCGGTGATTTTTTGCTTGATTTCTCACTACTTTTCGAGCTCTACAATCCTGGCGTTTCGGATTTTGATTTAAGAACTCGTGGCAAGTAGGTCTCGTTTCACCTAGTTAGCCGCGAAATCTTGTTTCTTTACGTAAAATGTTTTATGAATATCCGTTGACTCCGAGTTCTGAATTCGATGATTTTTAGCTTGATTTCACACTACTTTTCGAGCTCTACAATCCTGGTGTTTCGGATTATGATTTCAGAACTCTTGGCTAGTAGGTCTCGTTTCACCTAGTTAGCCGCGAAATCTGGTTTCTTTACGTAAACGGTTTTATGAATATTCGTGGACTCCGAGTTCTGAATTCGGTGATTTTTAGCTTCATTTCACACTACTTTTCGAGCTCTACAATCCTGGCCTTTCGGATTTTGATTTAAGAACTCGTGGCTAGTAAGTCTCGTTTCACCTTGTTAGCCGCGAAATCTGGTTTCTGTACGTAAACGGTTTTCTGAATATCCGTCGACTCCGAGTTGTGACTTCGGTGATTTTTAGCTTGATTTCACACTACTTTTGGATCTCTACAATCCCGGCGTTTCGGATTATGATTTCAGAACTCTTGGCTAGTAGGTCTCGTTTCACCTAGTTAGCCGCGAAATATGGTTTCTTTACGTAAACGGTTTTATGAATATTCGTGGACTCCGAGTTCTGAATTCGGTGATTTTTAGCTTCATTTCACACTACTTTTCGAGCTCTACAATCCTGGCCTTTCGGATTTTGATTTAAGAACTCGTGGCTAGTAGGTCTCGTTTCACCTAGTTAGCCGCGAAATATGGTTTCTTTACGTAAACGATTTTATGAATATCCGTCGACTCCGAGTTCTGAATTCGGTGATTTTTTGCTTTACTTCACACTACTTTTCGAGCTCTACAATCCTGGTGTTTCGGACTTTGATTTCGGAACTCGTGGCTAGTAGGTCTCGTTTCACCTTGTCAGCCGCGAAATCTGGTTTGTTTACGTAAACGGTTTTATGAATATCCGTTGACTCTGAGTTCTGAATTCGGTGATTTTTTGCTTGATTTCTCACTACTTTTCGAGCTCTACAATCCTGGCGTTTCGGATTTTGATTTAAGAACTCGTGGCTAGTAGGTCTCGTTTCACCTAGTTAGCCGCGAAATCTGGTTTCTTTACGTAAACGGTTTTATGAATATCCGTTGACTCCGAGTTCTGAATTCGGTGATTTTTTGCTTGATTTCTCACTACTTTTCGAGCTCTACAATCCTGGCTTTTCGGATTTTTATTTAAGAACTCGTGGCCAGTAGGTCTCGTTTCACCTGGTTAGCCGCGAAATCTCGTTTCTTTACGTAAACGGTTTTATGAATATCCGTCGACTCCGAGTTCTGAATTCGGTGATTTTTTGCTTTACTTCACACTACTTTTCGAGCTCTACAATCCTGGGGTTTCGGACATTGATTTCAGAACTCGTGGCTAGTAGGTCTCGTTTCACCTTGTCAGCCGCGAAATCTGGTTTCTTTACGTAAACGGTTTTATGAATATCCGTTGACTCCGAGTTCTGAATTCGGTGATTTTTTGTTTGATTTCTCACTACTTTTCGAGCTCTACAATCCTGGCGTTTCGGATTTTGATTTAAAAACTCGTGGCTAGTAGGTCACGTTTCACGTAGTTAGCCGCGAAATCTGGTTTCTTTACGTAAACGGTTTTATGAATATCCGTTGACTCCGAGTTCTGAATTCGGTGATTTTTTGCTTGATTTCTCACTACTTTTCGAGCTCTACAATCCTGGTGTTTCGGATTATGATTTCAGAACTCTTGGCTAGTAGGTCTCGTTTCACCTAGTTAGCCGCGAAATCTTGTTTCTTTACGTAAACGGTTTTATGAATATTCGTGGACTCCGAGTTCTGAATTCGGTGATTTTTAGCTTGATTTCACACTACTTTTCGAGCTCTACAATCCTGGAGTTTCGGATTATGATTTCAGAACTCTTGGCTAGTAGGTCTCGTTTCACCTAGTTAGCCGCGAAATCTGGTTTCTTTACGTAAACGGTTTTATGAATATCCGTGGACTCCAAGTTCTGAATTCGGTGATTTTTAGCTTCATTTCACACTACTTTTCGAGCTCTACAATCCTGGCCTTTCGGATTTTGATTTAAGAACTCGTGGCTAGTAAGTCTCGTTTCACCTTGTTAGCCGCGAAATCTGGTTTCTGTACGTAAACGGTTTTCTGAATATCCGTCGACTCCGAGTTCTGAATTCGGTGATTTTTAGCTTGATTTCACACTACTTTTGGAGCTCTACAATCCTGGCGTTTCGGATTTTGATTTCAGAACTCGTGGCAAGTAGGTCTCGTTTCACCTAGTTAGCCGCGAAATCTGGTTTCTTTACGTAAACGGTTTTACGAATATCCGTTGACTCCGAGTTCTGAATTCGGTGATTTTTAGCTTGATTTCACACTACTTTTCAAGCTCTACAATCCTGGTGTTTCGGATTATGATTTCAGAACTCTTGGCTAGTAGGTCTCGTTTCAACTAGTTAGCCGCGAAATCTTGTTTCTTTACGTAAACGGTTTTATGAATATCCGTTGACTCCGAGTTCTGAATTCGGTGATTTTTAGCTTGATTTCACACTACTTTTTGAGCTCTACAATCCTGGGGTTTCGGATTATGATTTCAGAAATCTTAGCTAGTAGGTCTCATTTAACCTAGTTAGCCGTGAAATCTGGTTTCTTTACGTAAACGGTTTTATGAATATCCGTCGACTCCGAGTTCTGAATTCGGTGATTTTTTGCTTTATTTCACACTACTTTTCGAGCTCTACAATTCTGGTGTTTCGGATTTTGATTTCAGAACTCGTGGCTAATAGGTCTCGTTTCACCTAGTTAGCCGCGAAATCTGGTTTCTTTACGTAAACGGTTTTATGAATATCCGTTGACTCCGAGTTCTGAATTCGGTGATTTTTTGCTTGATTTCTCACTACTTTTCGAGCTCTACAATCCTGGCGTTTCGGATTTTGATTTAAGAACTCGTGGCTAGTAGGTCTCGTTTCACGTAGTTAGCCGCGAAATCTGGTTTCTTTACGTAAACAGTTTTATGAATATCCGTTGACTCCGAGTTCTGAATTCGGTGATTTTTTGCTTGATTTCTCACTACTTTTTAAGCTCTACAATCCTGGAGTTTCGGATTTTGATTTAAGAACTCGTGGCTAGTAGGTCTCGTTTCACCTAGTTAGCCGCGAAATCTTGTTTCTTTACGTAAACTGTTTTATGAATATCCGTTGACTCCGAGTTCTGAATTCGATGATTTTTAGCTTGATTTCACACTAGTTTTCGAGCTCTACAATCCTGGTATTTCGGATTATGATTTCAGAAGTCTTGGCTAGTAGGTCTCGTTTCACCTAGTTAGCCGCGAAATCTGGTTTCTTTACGTAAACGGTTTTATGAATATCCGTGGACTCCGAGTTCTGAATTTGGTGATTTTTAGCTTGATTTCACACTACTTTTTGAGCTCTACAATCCTGGCCTTTCGGATTTTGATTTAAGAACTCGTGGCTAGTAGGTCTCGTTTCACCTAGTTAGCCGCGAAATCTTGTTTCTGTACGTAAACGGTTTTATGAATATCCGTCGACTCCGAGTTCTGAATTCGGTGATTTTTAGTTTGATTTCACACTACTTTTCGAGCTCTACAATCCTGGCCTTTCGGATTTTGATTTCAAAACTCGTGGCTAGTAGGTCCTGTTTCACCTAGTTAGCCGCGAAATCTGGTTTCTTTACGTAAACGGTTTTATGAATATCCGTTGACTCCGAGTTCTGAATTCGGTGATTTTTTGCTTGATTTCTCACTACTTTTCGAGCTCTACAATCCTGGCGTTTCGGATTTTGATTTAAGAACTCGTGCCTAGTAGGTCTCGTTTCACCTAGTTAGCTGCGAAATCTTGTTTCTTTACGTAAAATGTTTTATGAATATCCGTTGACTCCGAGTTCTGAATTCGATGATTTTTAGCTTGATTTCACACTACTTTTCGAGCTCTACAATCCTGGTGTTTCGGATTATGATTTCAGAACTCTTGGCTAGTAGGTATCGTTTCACCTAGTTAGCCGCGAAATCTGGTTTCTATACGTTAACGGTTTTATGAATATCCGTGGACTCCGAGTTCTGAATTCGGTGATTTTTAGCCTGATTTCACACTATTTTTCGAGCTCTACAATCCTGGCCTTTCGGATTTTGATTTAAGAACTCGTGGCTAGTAGGTCTCGTTTCACCTAGTTAGCCGCGAAATCTGGTTTCTGTACGTAAACGGTTTTATGAATATCCGTCGACTCCGAGTTCTGAATTCAGTGATTTTTAGCTTGATTTCACACTACTTTTAGAGCTTTACAATCCTGGCGTTTCGGATTTTGATTTCAGAACTCGGGGCTAGTAGGTCTCGTTTCACCTAGTTAGCCGCGAAATCTGGTTTCTTTACGTAAACAGTTTTATGAATATCGGTTGACTCCGAGTTCTGAATTCGGTGATTTTTTGCTTGATTTCACACTACTTTTCGAGCTCTACAATCCTGGCGTTTTGGATTTTGATTTCAGAACTCGTGGCTAGTAGGTCTCATTTCACCTAGTTAGCCGCGAAATCTGGTTTCTTTACGTAAACGGTTTTATGAATATCCGTTAACTCCGAGTTCTGAATTCGGTGATTTTTAGGTTGATTTCACACTACTTTTCGAGCAGTACAATCCTGGACTTTCGGATTTTGATTTAAGAACTCGTGGCTAGTAGGTCTCGTTTCACCTAGTTAGCCGCGAAATCTGGTTTCTTTACTTAAACGGTTTATGGAATATCCGTTGACTCCGAGTTCTGAATACGGTGATTTTTTGCTTGATTTCACACTACTTTTCGAGCTCTACAATCCTGGCATTTCGGATTTTGATTTCAGAACTCGTGGCTAGTAGGTCACGTTTCACCTAGTTAGCCCCGAAATCTAGTTTCTTTACGTAAACGGTTTTACGAATATCCGTTGACTCCGAGTTCTCAATTCGGTGATTTTTAGCTTGATTTCACACTACTTTTCGAGATCTACAATCCTGGCCTTTCGGATTTTGATTTAAGAACTCGTGGCTAGTAGGTCTTGTTTCACCTAGTTAGCCGCGAAATCTGGTTTCTTTACGTAAACGGTTTTATGAATATCCGTTGACTCCGAGTTCTGAATTCGGTGATTTTTAGCTTGATTTCACACTACTTTTCGAGCTCTACAATCCTGGCCTTTCGGATTTTGATTTAAGAACTCGTGGCTTTTAGGTCTCGTTTCACCTAGTTAGCCGCGAAATCTGGTTTCTTTACGTAAACGGTTTTATGAATATCCGTCGACTCCGAGTTCTGAATTTGGTGATTTTTTGCTTGATTTCACACTACTTTTCGAGCTCTACAATCCTGGCATTTTGATTTTGATTTCAG
The DNA here is from genome assembly GCA_963580455.1 of Euonymus europaeus. Lineage (NCBI taxonomy): Eukaryota > Viridiplantae > Streptophyta > Magnoliopsida > Celastrales > Celastraceae > Euonymus > Euonymus europaeus. The sequence continues at coordinate 2,173,289 of OY756972.1, forward strand.
AACTCGTGGCTAGTAGGTCTCGTTTCACCTAGTTAGCTGCGAAATCTTGTTTCTTTACGTAAAATGTTTTATGAATATCCGTTGACTCCGAGTTCTGAATTCGATGATTTTTAGCTTGATTTCACACTACTTTTCGAGCTCTACAATCCTGGTGTTTCGGATTATGATTTCAGAACTCTTGGCTAGTAGGTATCGTTTCACCTAGTTAGCCGCGAAATCTGGTTTCTATACGTAAACGGTTTTATGAATATCCGTGGACTCCGAGTTCTGAATTCGGTGATTTTTAGCCTGATTTCACACTATTTTTCGAGCTCTACAATCCTGGCCTTTCGGATTTTGATTTAAGAACTCGTGGCTAGTAGGTCTCGTTTCACCTAGTTAGCCGCGAAATCTGGTTTCTGTACGTAAACGGTTTTATGAATATCCGTCGACTCCGAGTTCTGAATTCAGTGATTTTTAGCTTGATTTCACACTACTTTTAGAGCTTTACAATCCTGGCGTTTCGGATTTTGATTTCAGAACTCGGGGCTAGTAGGTCTCGTTTCACCTAGTTAGCCGCGAAATCTGGTTTCTTTACGTAAACAGTTTTATGAATATCGGTTGACTCCGAGTTCTGAATTCGGTGATTTTTTGCTTGATTTCACACTACTTTTCGAGCTCTACAATCCTGGCATTTTGGATTTTGATTTCAGAACTCGTGGCTAGTAGGTCTCGTTTCACCTAGTTAGCCGCGAAATCTGGTTTCTTTACGTAAACGGTTTTATGAATATCCGTTAACTCCGAGTTCTGAATTCGGTGATTTTTGGGTTGATTTCACACTACTTTTCGAGCTGTACAATCCTGGACTTTCGGATTTTGATTTAAGAACTCGTAGCTAGTAGGTCTCGTTTCACCTAGTTAGCCGCGAAATCTGGTTTCTTTACTTAAACGGTTTTATGAATATCCGTTGACTCCGGGTTCTGAATACGGTGATTTTTTGCTTGATTTCACACTACTTTTCGAGCTCTACAATCCTGGCATTTCGGATTTTGATTTCAGAACTCGTGGCTAGTAGGTCACGTTTCACCTAGTTAGCCCCGAAATCTAGTTTCTTTACGTAAACGGTTTTACGAATATCCGTTGACTCCGAGTTCTCAATTCGGTGATTTTTAGCTTGATTTCACACTACTTTTCGAGCTCTACAATCCTGGCCTTTCGGATTTTGATTTAAGAACTCGTGGCTTTTAGGTCTCGTTTCACCTAGTTAGCCGCGAAATCTGGTTTCTTTACGTAAACGGTTTTATGAATATCCGTCGACTCCGAGTTCTGAATTTGGTGATTTTTTGCTTGATTTCACACTACTTTTCGAGCTCTACAATCCTGGCATTTTGATTTTGATTTCAGAACTCGTGGCTAGTAGGTCTCGTTTCACCTAGTTAGCCGCGAAATCTGGTTTCTTTACGTAAACGGTTTTATGAATATCCGTTGACTCCGAGTTCTGAATTCGGTGATTTTTTGATTGATTTCTCACTACTTTTTGAGCTCTACAATCCTGGCGATTCGGATTTTGATTTCAGAACTCGTGGCTAGTAGGTCTCGTTTCACCTAGTTAGCCGCGAAATCTGGTTTCTTTACGTAAACAGTTTTATGAATATCGGTTGACTCCGAGTTCTGAATTCGGTGATTTTTAGCTTGATTTCACACTACTTTTAGAGCTCTACAATCATGGAGTTTCGTATTTTTATTTCAGAACTCGTGGCTAGTAGGTCTCGTTTCACCTAGTTAGCCGCGAAATCTGGTTTCTTTACGTAAACGGTTTTATGAATATCCGTTGACTCCGATTTCTGAATTCGGTGATTTTTAGCTTGATTTCAGACTACTTTTCGAGCTCTACAATCCTGGCCTTTCGGATTTTGATTTAAGAACTCGTGCATTTTAGGTCTCGTTTCACCTAGTTAGCCGCGAAATCTGGTTTCCTTACGTAAACGGTTTTATGAATATCCGTCGACTCCGAGTTCTGAATTCGGTGATTTTTTGCTTGATTTCACACTAATTTTCGAGCTCTACAAACCTGGCTTTTTCGGATTTGATTTCAGAACTCGTGGCTAATAGGTCTCGTTTCACCTAATTAGCCGCGAAATCTCGTTTCTTTACGTAAACGGTTTAATGAATATCCGTTGACTCCGAGTTCTTAATTCGGTGATTTTTTGCTTGATTTCTCACTACTTTTGGAGCTCTACAATCCTGGCGTTTCGGATTTTTATTTAAGAACTCGTGGCTAGTAGGTCTCGTTTCACCTAGTTAGCCGCGAAATCTGGTTTCTTTACGTAAACGGTTTTATGAATATCCGTTGACTCCGAGTTCTAAATTCGGTGATTTTTAGCTTGATTTCACACTAATTTTCGAGCTCTACAATCCTGGCATTTCGGTTTTTGATTTCAGAACTCGTGGCTAGTAGGTCTCGTTTCACCTAGTTAGGCGCGAATTGTGGTTTCTTTACGTAAACGGTTTTATGAATATCCGTTGACTCCGAGTTCTGAATTCGGTGATTTTTCGCTTGATTTCACACTACTTTTCGAGCTCTACAATCCTGGAATTTCGGTTTTTGATTTCAGAACTCGTGGCTAGTAGGTCTCGTTTCACCTCGTTAGCCGAGAAATGTGGTTTCTTTACGTAAACGGTTTTATGAATATCCGTTGACTCCGAGTTTTGAATTCGGCGATTTTTCGCTTGATTTCACACTAGTTTTCGAGCTCTACAATCCTGTCATTTTGGTTTTTGATTTTAGAACTCGTGGCTAGTAGGTCTCATTTCACCTAGTAAGCCGAGAAATGTGGTTTCTTTACGTAAACGGTTTTATGAATATCCGTTGACTCCGAGTTCTGAATTCGGTGATTTTTAGCTTGATTTCACACTACTTTTTGAGCTCTACAATCCTGGCATTTTGGTTTTTGATTCCAGAACTCGTGGCTAGTAGGTCTCGTTTCACCTAGTTAGGCGCGAAATGTGGTTTCTTTACGTAAACGGTTTTATGAATATCCGTTGACTCCGAGTTCCAAATTCGGTGATTTTTAGCATGATTTCACACTACTTTTCGAGCTCTACAATCCTGGCATTTCGGTTTTTGATTTCAGAACTCGTGGCTAGTCGGTCTCGTTTCACCACTTTAACCGAGAAATGTGGTTTCTTTACGTAAACGGTTTTATGAATATCCGTTGACTCCGAGTTCTGAATTTGGTGATTTTTAGCTTGATTTCACACTACTTTTCGAGCTCTACAATCCTGGTATTTCGGTTTTTGATTTCAGAACTCGTGGCTAGTAGGTTTCGTTTCACCTAGTTAGGCGCGAATTGTGGTTTCTTTACGTAAACGGTTTTATAAATATCCGTTGACTCCGAGTTCTGAATTCGGTGATTTTTAGCTTGATTTCACACTAATTTTCGAGCTCTACAATCCTGGCATTTCGGTTTTTGATTTAAGAACTCGTGGCTAGTAGGTCTCGTTTCACCTAGTTAGGCGCGAATTGTGGTTTCTTAACGTAAACGATTTTTTATGAATATCCGTCGACTCCGAGTTCTGAATTCGGTGATTTTTTGCTTGATTTCACACTAATTTTCGAGCTCTACAAACCTGGCTTTTTCGGATTTGATTTCAGAACTCGTGGCTAATAGGTCTCGTTTCACCTAATTAGCCGCGAAATCTCGTTTCTTTACGTAAACGGTTTAATGAATATCCGTTGACTCCGAGTTCTTAATTCGGTGATTTTTTGCTTGATTTCTCACTACTTTTGGAGCTCTACAATCCTGGCGTTTCGGATTTTTATTTAAGAACTCGTGGCTAGTAGGTCTCGTTTCACCTAGTTAGCCGCGAAATCTGGTTTCTTTACGTAAACGGTTTTATGAATATCCGTTGACTCCGAGTTCTAAATTCGGTGATTTTTAGCTTGATTTCACACTAATTTTCGAGCTCTACAATCCTGGCATTTCGGTTTTTGATTTAAGAACTCGTGGCTAGTAGGTCTCGTTTCACCTAGTTAGGCGCGAATTGTGGTTTCTTAACGTAAACGATTTTTTATGAATATCCGTTGACTCCGAGTTCTGAATTCGGTGATTTTTAGCTTGATTTCACACTACTTTTCGAGCTCTACAATCCTGACATTTCGGTTTTTGATTTCAGAACTCGTGGCTAGTAGGTCTCGTTTCACCTAATTAGGCGCGAATTGTGGTTTCTTTACGTAAACGATTTTATGAATATCCGTTGACTCCGAGTTCTAAATTCGGTGATTTTTAGCTTGATTTCACACTACTTTTCGAGCTCTACAATCCTGGCATTTCGGTTTTTGATTTCAGAACTCATGGCTAGTAGGTCTCGTTTCACCTCGTTAACCGAGAAATGTGGTTTCTTTACGTAAACGGTTTTATGAATATCCGTTGACTCCGAGTTCTGAATTCGGTGATTTTTAGCTTGATTTCACACTACTTTTCGAGCTCTACAATCCTGACATTTCGGTTTTTGATTTCAGAACTCGTGGCTAGTAGGTCTCGTTTCACCTAGTTAGGCGCGAATTGTGGTTTCTTTACGTAAACGGTTTTATGAATATCCGTTGACTCCGAGTTCTGAATTCGGTGATTTTTAGCTTGATTTCACACTACCTTTCGAGCTCTACAATCCTGGAGTTTCGGTTTTTGATTTCAGAACTCGTGGCTAGTAGGTCTCGTTTCACCTAGTTAGGCGCGAATTGTGGTTTCTTTACGTAAACGGTTTTATGAATATCCGTTGACTCCGAGTTCTGAATTTGGTGATTTTTAGCTTGATTTCACACTACTTTTCGAGCTCTACAATCCTGGTATTTCGGTTTTTGATTTCAGAACTCGTGGCTAGTAGGTTTCGTTTCACCTAGTTAGGCGCGAATTGTGGTTTCTTTACGTAAACGGTTTTATAAATATCCGTTGACTCCGAGTTCTGAATTCGGTGATTTTTAGCTTGATTTCACACTAATTTTCGAGCTCTACAATCCTGGCATTTCGGTTTTTGATTTAAGAACTCGTGGCAAGTAGGTCTCGTTTCACCTAGTTAGGCGCGAATTGTGGTTTCTTAACGTAAACGATTTTTTATGAATATCCGTTGACTCCGAGTTCTGAATTCGGTGATTTTTAGCTTGATTTCACACTACTTTTCGAGCTCTACAATCCTGACATTTCGGTTTTTGATTTCAGAACTCGTGGCTAGTAGGTCTCGTTTCACCTAATTAGGCGCGAATTGTGGTTTCTTTACGTAAACGATTTTATGAATATCCGTTGACTCCGAGTTCTAAATTCGGTGATTTTTAGCTTGATTTCACACTACTTTTCGAGCTCTACAATCCTGGCATTTCGGTTTTTGATTTCAGAACTCATGGCTAGTAGGTCTCGTTTCACCTCGTTAACCGAGAAATGTGGTTTCTTTACGTAAACGGTTTTATGAATATCCGTTGACTCCGAGTTCTGAATTCGGTGATTTTTAGCTTGATTTCACACTACTTTTCGAGCTCTACAATCCTGACATTTCGGTTTTTGATTTCAGAACTCGTGGCTAGTAGGTCTCGTTTCACCTAGTTAGGCGCGAATTGTGGTTTCTTTACGTAAACGGTTTTATGAATATCCGTTGACTCCGAGTTCTGAATTCGGTGATTTTTCGCTTGATTTCACACTACTTTTCGAGCTCTACAATCCTGGAATTTCGGTTTTTGATTTCAGAACTCGTGGCTAGTAGGTCTCGTTTCACCTCGTTAGCCGAGAAATGTGGTTTCTTTACGTAAACGGTTTTATGAATATCCGTTGACTCCGAGTTTTGAATTCGGCTATTTTTCGCTTGATTTCACACTACTTTTCGAGCTCTACAATCCTGTCATTTTGGTTTTTGATTTTAGAACTCGTGGCTAGTAGGTCTCATTTCACCTAGTAAGCCGAGAAATGTGGTTTCTTTACGTAAACGGTTTTATGAATATCCGTTGACTCCGAGTTCTGAATTCGGTGATTTTTAGCTTGATTTGACACTACTTTTTGAGCTCTACAATCCTGGCATTTTGGTTTTTGATTCCAGAACTCGTGGCTAGTAGGTCTCGTTTCACCTAGTTAGGCGCGAAATGTGGTTTCTTTACGTAAACGGTTTTATGAATATCCGTTGACTCCGAGTTCCAAATTCGGTGATTTTTAGCATGATTTCACACTACTTTTTGAGCTCTACAATCCTGGCATTTCGGTTTTTGATTTCAGAACTCGTGGCTAGTCGGTCTCGTTTCACCACTTTAACCGAGAAATGTGGTTTCTTTACATAAACGGTTTTATGAATATCCGTTGACTCTGAGTTCTGAATTCGGTGATTTTTAGCTTGATTTCACACTACCTTTCGAGCTCTACAATCCTGGAGTTTCGGTTTTTGATTTCAGAACTCGTGGCTAGTAGGTCTCGTTTCACCTAGTTAGGCGCGAATTGTGGTTTCTTTACATAAACGGTTTTATGAATATCCGTTGACTCCGAGTTCTGAATTTGGTGATTTTTAGCTTGATTTCACACTACTTTTCGAGCTCTACAATCCTGGTATTTCGGTTTTTGATTTCAGAACTCGTGGCTAGTAGGTTTCGTTTCACCTAGTTAGGCGCGAATTGTGGTTTCTTTACGTAAACGGTTTTATCAATATCCGTTGACTCCGAGTTCTGAATTCGGTGATTTTTAGCTTGATTTCACACTAATTTTCGAGCTCTACAATCCTGGCATTTCGGTTTTTGATTTAAGAACTCGTGGCAAGTAGGTCTCGTTTCACCTAGTTAGGCGCGAATTGTGGTTTCTTAACGTAAACGATTTTTTATGAATATCCGTTGACTCCGAGTTCTGAATTGGGTGATTTTTAGCTTGATTTCACACTACTTTTCGAGCTCTACAATCCTGGCATTTCGGTTTTTGATTTAAGAACTCGTGGCAAGTAGGTCTCGTTTCACCTAGTTAGGCGCGAATTGTGGTTTCTTAACGTAAACGATTTTTTATGAATATCCGTTGACTCCGAGTTCTGAATTTGGTGATTTTTAGCTTGATTTCACACTACTTTTCGAGCTCTACAATCCTGGTATTTCGGTTTTTGATTTCAGAACTCGTGGCTAGTAGGTTTCGTTTCACCTAGTTAGGCGCGAATTGTGGTTTCTTTACGTAAACGGTTTTATAAATATCCGTTGACTCCGAGTTCTGAATTCGGTGATTTTTAGCTTGATTTCACACTAATTTTCGAGCTCTACAATCCTGGCATTTCGGTTTTTGATTTAAGAACTCGTGGCAAGTAGGTCTCGTTTCACCTAGTTAGGCGCGAATTGTGGTTTCTTAACGTAAACGATTTTTTATGAATATCCGTTGACTCCGAGTTCTGAATTCGGTGATTTTTAGCTTGATTTCACACTACTTTTCGAGCTCTACAATCCTGACATTTCGGTTTTTGATTTCAGAACTCGTGGCTAGTAGGTCTCGTTTCACCTAATTAGGCGCGAATTGTGGTTTCTTTACGTAAACGATTTTATGAATATCCGTTGACTCCGAGTTCTAAATTCGGTGATTTTTAGCTTGATTTCACACTACTTTTCGAGCTCTACAATCCTGGCATTTCGGTTTTTGATTTCAGAACTCATGGCTAGTAGGTCTCGTTTCACCTCGTTAACCGAGAAATGTGGTTTCTTTACGTAAACGGTTTTATGAATATCCGTTGACTCCGAGTTCTGAATTCGGTGATTTTTAGCTTGATTTCACACTACTTTTCGAGCTCTACAATCCTGACATTTCGGTTTTTGATTTCAGAACTCGTGGCTAGTAGGTCTCGTTTCACCTAGTTAGGCGCGAATTGTGGTTTCTTTACGTAAACGGTTTTATGAATATCCGTTGACTCCGAGTTCTGAATTCGGTGATTTTTCACTTGATTTCACACTACTTTTCGAGCTCTACAATCCTGGAATTTCGGTTTTTGATTTCAGAACTCGTGGCTAGTAGGTCTCGTTTCACCTCGTTAGCCGAGAAATGTGGTTTCTTTACGTAAACGGTTTTATGAATATCCGTTGACTCCGAGTTTTGAATTCGGCGATTTTTCGCTTGATTTCACACTACTTTTCGAGCTCTACAATCCTGTCATTTTGGTTTTTGATTTTAGAACTCGTGGCTAGTAGGTCTCATTTCACCTAGTAAGCCGAGAAATGTGGTTTCTTTACGTAAACGGTTTTATGAATATCCGTTGACTCCGAGTTCTGAATTCGGTGATTTTTAGCTTGATTTGACACTACTTTTTGAGCTCTACAATCCTGGCATTTTGGTTTTTGATTCCAGAACTCGTGGCTAGTAGGTCTCGTTTCACCTAGTTAGGCGCGAAATGTGGTTTCTTTACGTAAACGGTTTTATGAATATCCGTTGACTCCGAGTTCCAAATTCGGTGATTTTTAGCATGATTTCACACTACTTTTTGAGCTCTACAATCCTGGCATTTCGGTTTTTGATTTCAGAACTCGTGGCTAGTCGGTCTCGTTTCACCACTTTAACCGAGAAATGTGGTTTCTTTACATAAACGGTTTTATGAATATCCGTTGACTCTGAGTTCTGAATTCGGTGATTTTTAGCTTGATTTCACACTACCTTTCGAGCTCTACAATCCTGGAGTTTCGGTTTTTGATTTCAGAACTCGTGGCTAGTAGGTCTCGTTTCACCTAGTTAGGCGCGAATTGTGGTTTCTTTACGTAAACGGTTTTATGAATATCCGTTGACTCCGAGTTCTGAATTTGGTGATTTTTAGCTTGATTTCACACTACTTTTCGAGCTCTACAATCCTGGTATTTCGGTTTTTGATTTCAGAACTCGTGGCTAGTAGGTTTCGTTTCACCTAGTTAGGCGCGAATTGTGGTTTCTTTACGTAAACGGTTTTATCAATATCCGTTGACTCCGAGTTCTGAATTCGGTGATTTTTAGCTTGATTTCACACTAATTTTCGAGCTCTACAATCCTGGCATTTCGGTTTTTGATTTAAGAACTCGTGGCAAGTAGGTCTCGTTTCACCTAGTTAGGCGCGAATTGTGGTTTCTTAACGTAAACGATTTTTTATGAATATCCGTTGACTCCGAGTTCTGAATTCGGTGATTTTTAGCTTGATTTCACACTACTTTTCGAGCTCTACAATCCTGGCATTTCGGTTTTTGATTTAAGAACTCGTGGCAAGTAGGTCTCGTTTCACCTAGTTAGGCGCGAATTGTGGTTTCTTAACGTAAACGATTTTTTATGAATATCCGTTGACTCCGAGTTCTGAATTCGGTGATTTTTAGCTTGATTTCACACTACTTTTCGAGCTCTACAATCCTAGCATTTCGGTTTTTGATTTCAGAACTCGTGGCTAGTAGGTCTCGTTTCACCTAGTTAGGCGCGAATTGTGGTTTCTTTACGTAAACGGTTTTATGAATATCCGTTGACTCCGAGTTCTGAATTCGGTGATTTTTAGCTTGATTTCACACTACTTTTCGAGCTCTACAATCCTGGCATTTCGGTTTTTGATTTCAGAACTCATGGCTAGTAGGTCTCGTTTCACCTCGTTAACCGAGAAATGTTGTTTCTTTACGTAAACGGTTTTATGAATATCCGTTGACTCCGAGTTCTGAATTCGGTGATTTTTAGCTTGATTTCACACTAATTTTCGAGCTCTACAATCCTGGAATTTCGGTTTTTGATTTCGGAACTCGTGGCTAGTAGGTCTCGTTTCACAACGTTAGCCGAGAAATGTGGTTTCTTTACGTAAACGGTTTTATGAATATCTGTTGACTCCGAGTTCTGAATTCGGCGATTTTTCGCTTGATTTCACACTACTTTTCGAGCTCTACAATCCTGGCATTTCGGTTTTTGATTTCAGAACTCGTGGCTAGTCGGTCTCGTTTCACCTCGTTAACCGAGAAATGTGGTTTCTTTACGTAAACGGTTTTATGAATATCCGTTGACTCCGAGTTCTGAATTCGGTGATTTTTAGCTTGATTTCACACTACTTTTCGAGCTCTACAATCCTTGCATTTCGGTTTTTGATTTCAGAACTCGTGGCTAGTAGGTCCCGTTTCACCTAGTTAGGCGCGAATTGTGGTTTCTTTACGTAAACGGTTTTATGAATATCCGTTGACTCCGAGTTCTGAATTCGGTGATTTTTCGCTTGATTTCACACTACTTTTCGAGCTCTACAATCCTGGAATTTCGGTTTTTGATTTCAGAACTCGTGGCTAGTAGGTCTCGTTTCACAACGTTAGCCGAGAAATGTGGTTTCTTTACGTAAACGGTTTTATGAATATCTGTTGACTCCGAGTTTTGAATTCGGCGATTTTTCGCTTGATTTCACACTACTTTTCGAGCTCTACAATCCTGTCATTTTGGTTTTTGATTTCAGAACTCGTGGCTAGTAGGTCTCATTTCACCTAGTAAGCCGAGAAATGTGGTTTCTTTACGTAAACGGTTTTATGAATATCCGTTGACTCCGAGTTCTGAATTCGGTGATTTTTAGCTTGATTTCACACTACTTTTCGAGCTCTACAATCCTGGCATTTTGGTTTTTGATTCCAGAACTCGTGGCTAGTAGGTCTCGTTTCACCTAGTTAGGCGCGAAATGTGGTTTCTTTACGTAAACGGTTTTATGAATATCCGTTGACTCGGAGTTCTGAATTCGGTGATTTTTCGCTTGATTTCACACTACTTTTCGAGCTCTACCATCCAGTTATTTTGGTTTTTCATTTCAGAACTCGTGGCTAGTACGTCTCGTTTAACCTAGTTAGGCGCGAAATGTGGTTTCTTTACGTAAACGGTTTTATGAATATCCGTTGACTCCGAGTTCTGAATTCGGTGATTTTTAGCTTGATTTCACACTACTTTTCGAGCTCTACAATCCTGGCATTTCGATTTTTGATTTCAGAACTCATGGCTAGTAGGTCTCGTTTCACCTAGATAGGCGCGAATTGTGGTTTCTTTACGTAAACGGTTTTATGAATATCCGTTGACTCCGAGTTCTGAATTCGGTGATTTTTTGCTTGATTTCACACTACTTTTCGAGCTCTACAATCCTGGAATTTCGGTTTTTGATTTCAGAACTCGTGGCTAGTAGGTCTCATTTCACCTAGTTAGGCGCGAATTGTGGTTTTTTTACGTAAACGGTTTTATGAATATCCGTTGACTCCGAGTTCTGAATTCGGTGATTTTTAGCTTGATTTCACACTACTTTTCGAGCTCTACAATCCTGGCATTTCGGTTTTTGATTTCAGAACTCGTGGCTAGTCGGTCTCGTTTCACCTCGTTAACCGAGAAATGTGGTTTCTTTACGTAAACGGTTTTATGAATATCCGTTGACTCCGAGTTCTGAATTCGGTGATTTTTAGCTTGATTTCACACTACTTTTCGAGCTCTACAATCCTGGAATTTCGGTTTTTGATTTCAGAACTCGTGGATAGTAGGTCTCGTTTCACCTAGTTAGGCCCGAATTGTGGTTTCTTTACGTAAACGGTTTTATGAATATCCGTTGACTCCGAGTTCTGAATTCGGTGATTTTTCGCTTGATTTCACACTACTTTTCGAGCTCTACAATCCTGGAATTTCGGTTTTTGATTTCAGAACTCGTGGCTAGTACGTCTCGTTTCACCTAGTTAGGCCCGAATTGTGGTTTCTTTACGTAAACGGTTTTATGAATATCCGTTGACTCCGAGTTCTGAATTCGGTGATTTTTCGCTTGATTTCACACTACTTTTCGAGCTCTACAATCCTGACATTTCGGTTTTTGATTTCAGAACTCGTGGCTAGTTGGTCTCGTTTCACCTAGTTAGGCGCGAATTGTGGTTTCTTTACGTAAACGGTTTTATGAATATCCGTTGACTCCGAGTTCTGAATTCGGTGATTTTTAGCTTGCTTTCACACTAATTTTCGAGCTCTACAATCCTGGCATTTTGGTTTTTGATTTAAGAACTCGTGGCAAGTAGGTCTCGTTTCACCTAGTTAGGCGCGAATTGTGGTTTCTTTACGTAAACGATTTTATGAATATCCGTTGACTCCGAGTTCTGAATTCGGTGATTTTTAGCTTGATTTCACACTACTTTTCGAGCTCTACAATCCTGACATTTCGGTTTTTGATTTCAGAACTCGTGGCTAGTTGGTCTCGTTTCTTGATTTCACACTACTTTTCGAGCTCTACGACCCTGGTGTTTCGGTTTTTGATTTCGGAACTCGTGGCTAGTTGGTCTCGTTTCTTGATTTCACACTACTTTTCGAGCTCTACAATCCTGGCATTTCGGTTTTTGATTTCAGAACTCGTGGCTAGTAGGTCTCGTTTCACCTAGTTAGGCGCGAATTGTGGTTTCTTTACGTAAACGGTTTTATGAATATCCGTTGACTCCGAGTTCTGAATTCGGTGATTTTTAGCTTGATTTCACACTACTTTTCGAGCTCTACAATCCTGGCATTTCGGTTTTTGATTTCAGAACTCATGGCTAGTAGGTCTCGTTTCACCTCGTTAATCGAGAAATGTGGTTTCCTTACGTAAACGGTTTTATGAATATCCGTTGACTCCGAGTTCTGAATTCGGTGATTTTTAGCTTGATTTCACACTACTTTTCGAGCTCTACAATCCTGGAATTTCGGTTTTTGATTTCAGAACTCGTGGCTAGTAGGTCTCGTTTCACAACGTTAGCCGAGAAATGTGGTTTCTTTACGTAAACGGTTTTATGAATATCTGTTGACTCCGAGTTCTGAATTCGGCGATTTTTCGCTTGATTTCACACTACTTTTCGAGCTCTACAATCCTGGCATTTCGGTTTTTGATTTCAGAACTCGTGGCTAGTCGGTCTCGTTTCACCTCGTTAACCGAGAAATGTGGTTTCTTTACGTAAACGGTTTTATGAATATCCGTTGACTCCGAGTTCTGAATTCGGTGATTTTTAGCTTGATTTCACACTACTTTTCGAGCTCTACAATCCTTGCATTTCGGTTTTTGATTTCAGAACTCGTGGCTAGTAGGTCCCGTTTCACCTAGTTAGGCGCGAATTGTGGTTTCTTTACGTAAACGGTTTTCTGAATATCCGTTGACTCCGAGTTCTGAATTCGGTGATTTTTCGCTTGATTTCACACTACTTTTCGAGCTCTACAATCCTGGAATTTCGGTTTTTGATTTCAGAACTCGTGGCTAGTACGTCTCGTTTCACCTAGTTAGGCCCGAATTGTGGTTTCTTTACGTAAACGGTTTTATGAATATCCGTTGACTCCGAGTTCTGAATTCGGTGATTTTTCGCTTGATTTCACACTACTTTTCGAGCTCTACAATCCTGACATTTCGGTTTTTGATTTCAGAACTCGTGGCTAGTTGGTCTCGTTTCACCTAGTTAGGCGCGAATTGGGGTTTCTTTACGTAAACGGTTTTATGAATATCCGTTGACTCCGAGTTCTGAATTCGGTGATTTTTAGCTTGCTTTCACACTAATTTTCGAGCTCTACAATCCTGGCATTTTGGTTTTTGATTTAAGAACTCGTGGCAAGTAGGTCTCGTTTCACCTAGTTAGGCGCGAATTGTGGTTTCTTTACGTAAACGATTTTATGAATATCCGTTGACTCCGAGTTCTGAATTCGGTGATTTTTAGCTTGATTTCACACTACTTTTCGAGCTCTACAATCCTGACATTTCGGTTTTTGATTTCAGAACTCGTGGCTAGTTGGTCTCGTTTCTTGATTTCACACTACTTTTCGAGCTCTACGACCCTGGTGTTTCGGTTTTTGATTTCGGAACTCGTGGCTAGTTGGTCTCGTTTCTTGATTTCACACTACTTTTCGAGCTCTACAATCCTGGCATTTCGGTTTTTGATTTCAGAACTCGTGGCTAGTAGGTCTCGTTTCACCTAGTTAGGCGCGAATTGTGGTTTCTTTACGTAAACGGTTTTATGAATATCCGTTGACTCCGAGTTCTGAATTCGGTGATTTTTAGCTTGATTTCACACTACTTTTCGAGCTCTACAATCCTGGCATTTCGGTTTTTGATTTCAGAACTCATGGCTAGTAGGTCTCGTTTCACCTCGTTAATCGAGAAATGTGGTTTCCTTACGTAAACGGTTTTATGAATATCCGTTGACTCCGAGTTCTGAATTCGGTGATTTTTAGCTTGATTTCACACTACTTTTCGAGCTCTACAATCCTGGAATTTCGGTTTTTGATTTCAGAACTCGTGGCTAGTAGGTCTCGTTTCACAACGTTAGCCGAGAAATGTGGTTTCTTTACGTAAACGGTTTTATGAATATCTGTTGACTCCGAGTTCTGAATTCGGCGATTTTTCGCTTGATTTCACACTACTTTTCGAGCTCTACAATCCTGGCATTTCGGTTTTTGATTTCAGAACTCGTGGCTAGTCGGTCTCGTTTCACCTCGTTAACCGAGAAATGTGGTTTCTTTACGTAAACGGTTTTATGAATATCCGTTGACTCCGAGTTCTGAATTCGGTGATTTTTAGCTTGATTTCACACTACTTTTCGAGCTCTACAATCCTTGCATTTCGGTTTTTGATTTCAGAACTCGTGGCTAGTAGGTCCCGTTTCACCTAGTTAGGCGCGAATTGTGGTTTCTTTACGTAAACGGTTTTCTGAATATCCGTTGACTCCGAGTTCTGAATTCGGTGATTTTTAGCTTGATTTCACACTACTTTTCGAGCTCTACAATCCTGGAATTTCGGTTTTTGATTTCAGAACTCGTGGCTAGTAGGTCTCGTTTCACCTAGTTAGGCGCGAATTGTGGTTTCTTTACGTAAACGGTTTTATGAATATCCGTTGACTCCGAGTTCTGAATTCGGTGATTTTTCGCTTGATTTCACACTACTTTTCGAGCTCTACAATCCTGGAATTTCGGTTTTTGATTTCAGAACTCGTGGCTAGTAGGTCTCGTTTCACAACGTTAGCCGAGAAATGTGGTTTCTTTACGTAAACGGTTTTATGAATATCTGTTGACTCCGAGTTTTGAATTCGGCGATTTTTCGCTTGATTTCACACTACTTTTCGAGCTCTACAATCCTGTCATTTTGGTTTTTGATTTCAGAACTCGTGGCTAGTAGGTCTCATTTCACCTAGTAAGCCGAGAAATGTGGTTTCTTTACGTAAACGGTTTTATGAATATCCGTTGACTCCGAGTTCTGAATTCGGTGATTTTTAGCTTGATTTCACACTACTTTTCGAGCTCTACAATCCTGGCATTTTGGTTTTTGATTCCAGAACTCGTGGCTAGTAGGTCTCGTTTCACCTAGTTAGGCGCGAAATGTGGTTTCTTTACGTAAACGGTTTTATGAATATCCGTTGACTCGGAGTTCTGAATTCGGTGATTTTTCGCTTGATTTCACACTACTTTTCGAGCTCTACCATCCAGTTATTTTGGTTTTTCATTTCAGAACTCGTGGCTAGTACGTCTCGTTTAACCTAGTTAGGCGCGAAATGTGGTTTCTTTACGTAAACGGTTTTATGAATATCCGTTGACTCCGAGTTCTGAATTCGGTGATTTTTTGCTTGATTTCACACTACTTTTCGAGCTCTACAATCCTGGCATTTCGGTTTTTGATTTCAGAACTCGTGGCTAGTAGGTCTCGTTTCACCTAGTTAGGCGCGAATTGTGGTTTCTTTACGTAAACGGTTTTATGAATATCCGTTGACTCCGAGTTCTGAATTCGGTGATTTTTTGCTTGATTTCACACTACTTTTCTAGCGCTACAATCCTGGAATTTCGGTTTTTGATTTCAGAACTCGTGGCTAGTAGGTCTCATTTCACCTAGTTAGGCGCGAATTGTGGTTTTTTTACGTAAACGGTTTTATGAATATCCGTTGACTCCGAGTTCTGAATTCGGTGATTTTTAGCTTGATTTCACACTACTTTTCGAGCTCTACAATCCTGGCATTTCGGTTTTTGATTTCAGAACTCGTGGCTAGTCGGTCTCGTTTCACCTCGTTAACCGAGAAATGTGGTTTCTTTACGTAAACGGTTTTATGAATATCCGTTGACTCCGAGTTCTGAATTCGGTGATTTTTAGCTTGATTTCACACTACTTTTCGAGCTCTACAATACTTGCATTTCGGTTTTTGATTTCAGAACTCGTGGCTAGTAGGTCCCGTTTCACCTAGTTAGGCGCGAATTGTGGTTTCTTTACGTAAACGGTTTTATGAATATCCGTTGACTCCGAGTTCTGAATTCGGTGATTTTTCGCTTGATTTCACACTACTTTTCGAGCTCTACAATCCTGGAATTTCGGTTTTTGATTTCAGAACTCGTGGCTAGTACGTCTCGTTTCACCTCGTTAGCCGAGAAATGTGGTTTCTTTACGTAAACGGTTTTATGAATATCTGTTGACTCCGAGTTTTGAATTCGGCGATTTTTCGCTTGATTTCACACTACTTTTCGAGCTCTACAATCCTGTCATTTTGGTTTTTAATTTCAGAACTCGTGGCTAGTAGGTCTCATTTCACCTAGTAAGCCGAGAAATGTGGTTTCTTTACGTAAACGGTTTTATGAATATCCGTTGACTCCGAGTTCTGAATTCGGTGATTTTTAGCTTGATTTCACACTACTTTTCGAGCTCTACAATCCTGGCATTTTGGTTTTTGATTCCAGAACTCGTGGCTAGTAGGTCTCGTTTCATCTAGTTAGGCGCGAAATGTGGTTTCTTTACGTAAACGGTTTTATGAATATCCGTTGACTCTGAGTTCTGAATTCGGTGATTTTTCGCTTGATTTCACACTACTTTTCGAGCTCTATAATCCAATTATTTTGGTTTTTTATTTCAGAATTCGTGGCTAGTACGTCTCGTTTAACCTAGTTAGGCGGGAAATGTGGTTTCTTTACGTAAACGGTTTTATGAATATCCGTTGACTCCGAGTTCTGAATTCGGTGATTTTTAGCTTGATTTCACACTACTTTTCGAGCTCTACAATCCTGGCATTTCGGTTTTTGATTTCAGAACTCGTGGCTAGTAGGTCTCGTTTCACCTAGTTAGGCGCGAATTGTGGTTTCTTTACGTAAACGGTTTTATGAATATCCGTTGACTCCGAGTTCTGAATTCGGTGATTTTTCGCTTGATTTCACACTACTTTTCAAGCTCTACAAGCCAATTATTTCGGTTTTTTATTTCAGAACTCGTGGCTAGTAGGACTCGTTCACCTAGTAAGCCAAGAAATGTGGTTTTTTACGGAAACGGTTTTATGAATATCCGTTGACTCCGAGTTCTGAATTCGGTGATTTTTAGCTTGATTTCACACTACTTTTCGAGCTCTACAATCCTGGCATTTCGGTTTTTGATTTCAGAACTCGTGGCTAGAAGGTCTCGTTTCACCTAGTTAGGCGCGAATTGTGGTTTCTTTACGTAAACGGTTTTATGAATATCCGTTGACTCCGAGTTCTGAATTCGGTGATTTCTTGCTTGATTTCACACTACTTTTTGAGCTCTACAATCCTGGAATTTCGGTTTTTGATTTCAGAACTCGTGGCTAGTAGGTCTCGTTTCACCTAGTTAGGCGCGAATTGTGGTTTTTTTACGTAAACGGTTTTATGAATATCCGTTGACTACGAGTTCTGAATTCGGTGATTTTTAGCTTGATTTCACACTACTTTTCGAGCTCTACAATCCTGGAATTTCGGTTTTTGATTTCAGAACTCGTGGCTAGTCGGTCTCGTTTCACCTCGTTAACCGAGAAATGTGGTTTCTTTACGTAAACGGTTTTATGAATATCCGTTGACTCCGAGTTCTGAATTCGGTGATTTTTAGCTTGATTTCACACTACTTTTCGAGCTCTACAATCCTGGAATTTCGGTTTTTGATTTCAGAACTCGTGGCTAGTAGGTCTCGTTTCACCTAGTTAGGCGCGAATTGTGGTTTCTTTACGTAAACGGTTTTATGAATATCCGTTGACTCCGAGTTCTGAATTCGGTGATTTTTCGCTTGATTTCACACTACTTTTCGAGCTCTACAATCCTGGAATTTCGGTTTTTGATTTCATAACTCGTGGCTAGTACGTCTCGTTTCACCTCGTTAGCCGAGAAATGTGGTTTCTTTACGTAAACGGTTTTATGAATATCTGTTGACTCCGAGTTTTGAATTCGGCGATTTTTCGCTTGATTTCACACTACTTTTCGAGCTCTACAATCCAATTATTTTGGTTTTTTATTTCAGAATTCGTGGCTAATACGTCTCGTTTAACCTAGTTAGGCGGGAAATGTGGTTTCTTTACGTAAACGGTTTTATGAATATCCGTTGACTCCGAGTTCTGAATTCGGTGATTTTTAGCTTGATTTCACACTACTTTTCGAGCTCTACAATCCTGGCATTTCGGTTTTTGATTTCAGAACTCGTGGCTAGTAGGTCTCGTTTCACCTAGTTAGGCGCGAATTGTGGTTTCTTTACGTAAACGGTTTTATGAATATCCGTTGACTCCGAGTTCTGAATTCGGTGATTTTTCGCTTGATTTCACACTACTTTTCGAGCTCTACAAGCCAATTATTTTGGTTTTTTATTTCAGAACTCGTGGCTAGTAGGACTCGTTCACCTAGTAAGCCAAGAAATGTGGTTTTTTACGTAAACGGTTTTATGAATATCCGTTGACTCCGAGTTCTGAATTCGGTGATTTTTAGCTTGATTTCACACTACTTTTCGAGCTCTACAATCCTGGCATTTCGGTTTTTGATTTCAGAACTCGTGGCTAGAAGGTCTCGTTTCACCTAGTTAGGCGCGAATTGTGGTTTCTTTACGTAAACGGTTTTATGAATATCCGTTGACTCCGAGTTCTGAATTCGGTGATTTTTAGCTTGATTTCACACTACTTTTCGAGCTCTACAATCCTGGAATTTCGGTTTTTGATTTCAGAACTCGTGGCTAGTCGGTCTCGTTTCACCTCGTTAACCGAGAAATGTGGTTTCTTTACGTAAACGATTTTATGAATATCCGTTGACTCCGAGTTCTGAATTCGTTGATTTTTAGCTTGATTTCACACTACTTTTCGAGCTCTACAATCCTGGAATTTCGGTTTTTGATTTCAGAACTCGTGGCTAGTAGGTCTCGTTTCACCTAGTTAGGCGCGAATTGTGGTTTCTTTACGTAAACGGTTTTATGAATATCCGTTGACTCCGAGTTCTGAATTCGGTGATTTTTCGCTTGATTTCACACTACTTTTCGAGCTCTACAATCCTGGAATTTCGGTTTTTGATTTCAGAACTCGTGGCTAGTACGTCTCGTTTCACCTCGTTAGCCGAGAAATGTGGTTTCTTTACGTAAACGGTTTTATGAATATCTGTTGACTCCGAGTTTTGAATTCGGCGATTTTTCGCTTGATTTCACACTACTTTTCGAGCTCTACAATCCTGTCATTTTGGTTTTTGATTTCAGAACTCGTGGCTAGTAGGTCTCATTTCACCTAGTAAGCCGAGAAATGTGGTTTCTTTACTTAAACGGTTTTATGAATATCCGTTGACTCCGAGTTCTGAATTCGGTGATTTTTAGCTTGATTTCACACTACTTTTCGAGCTCTACAATCCTGGCATTTCGGTTTTTGATTTCAGAACTCGTGGCTAGTAGGTCTCGTTTCACCTAGTTAGGTGCGAATTGTGGTTTCTTTACGTAAACGGTTTTATGAATATCCGTTGACTCCGAGTTCTGAATTCGGTGATTTCTTGCTTGATTTCACATTACTTTTCGAGCTCTACAATCCTGGAATTTCGGTTTTTGATTTCAGAACTCGTGGCAAGTAGGTCTCGTTTCACCTAGTTAGGCGCGAATTGTGGTTTTTTTACGTAAACGGTTTTATGAATATCCGTTGACTCCGAGTTCTGAATTCGGTGATTTTTCGCTTGATTTCACACTACTTTTCGAGCTCTACAATCCTGGAATTTCGGTTTTTGATTTCAGAACTCGTGGCTAGTACGTCTCGTTTCACCTCGTTAGCCGAGAAATGTGGTTTCTTTACGTAAACGGTTTTATGAATATCTGTTGACTCCGAGTTTTGAATTCGGCGATTTTTCGCTTGATTTCACACTACTTTTCGAGCTCTACAATCCTGTCATTTTGGTTTTTGATTTCAGAACTCGTGGCTAGTAGGTCTCATTTCACCTAGTAAGCCGAGAAATGTGGTTTCTTTACTTAAACGGTTTTATGAATATCCGTTGACTCCGAGTTCTGAATTCGGTGATTTTTAGCTTGATTTCACACTACTTTTCGAGCTCTACAATCCTGGCATTTCGGTTTTTGATTTCAGAACTCGTGGCTAGTAGGTCTCGTTTCACCTAGTTAGGTGCGAATTGTGGTTTCTTTACGTAAACGGTTTTATGAATATCCGTTGACTCCGAGTTCTGAATTCGGTGATTTCTTGCTTGATTTCACACTACTTTTCGAGCTCTACAATCCTGGAATTTCGGTTTTTGATTTCAGAACTCGTGGCAAGTAGGTCTCGTTTCACCTAGTTAGGCGCGAATTGTGGTTTTTTTACGTAAACGGTTTTATGAATATCCGTTGACTCCGAGTTCTGAATTCGGTGATTTTTAGCTTGATTTCACACTACTTTTCGAGCTCTACAATCCTGGCATTTCGGTTTTTGATTTCAGAACTCGTGGCTAGTAGGTCTCGTTTCACCTAGTTAGGCGCGAATTGTGGTTTCTTTACGTAAACGGTTTTATGAATATCCGTTGACTCCGAGTTCTGAATTCGGTGATTTTTCGCTTGATTTCACACTACTTTTCGAGCTCTACAATCCTGGAATTTCGGTTTTTGATTTCAGAACTCGTGGCTAGTACGTCTCGTTTCACCTCGTTAGCCGGGAAATGTGGTTTCTTTACGTAAACGGTTTTATGAATATCTGTTGACTCCGAGTTTTGAATTCGGCGATTTTTCGCTTGATTTCACACTACTTTTCGAGCTCTACAATCCTGTCATTTTGGTTTTTGATTTCAGAACTCGTGGCTAGTAGGTCTCATTTCACCTAGTAAGCCGAGAAATGTGGTTTCTTTACGTAAACGGTTTTATGAATATCCGTTGACTCCGAGTTCTGAATTCGGTGATTTTTAGCTTGATTTCACACTACTTTTCGAGCTCTACAATCCTGGCATTTCGGTTTTTGATTTCAGAACTCGTGGCTAGTAGGTCTCGTTTCACCTAGTTAGGTGCGAATTGTGGTTTCTTTACGTAAACGGTTTTATGAATATCCGTTGACTCCGAGTTCTGAATTCGGTGATTTCTTGCTTGATTTCACACTACTTTTCGAGCTCTACAATCCTGGAATTTCGGTTTTTGATTTCAGAACTCGTGGCAAGTAGGTCTCGTTTCACCTAGTTAGGCGCGAATTGTGGTTTTTTTACGTAAACGGTTTTATGAATATCCGTTGACTCCGAGTTCTGAATTCGGTGATTTTTAGCTTGATTTCACACTACTTTTCGAGCTCTACAATCCTGGCATTTCGGTTTTTGATTTCAGAACTCGTGGCTAGTAGGTATCGTTTCACCTAGTTAGGCGCGAATTGTGGTTTCTTTACGTAAACGGTTTTATGAATATCCGTTGACTCCGAGTTCTGAATTCGGTGATTTTTCTCTTGATTTCACACTACTTTTCGAGCTCTACAATCCTGGAATTTCGGTTTTTGATTTCATAACTCGTGGCTAGTACGTCTCGTTTCACCACGTTAGCCGAGAAATGTGGTTTCTTTACGTAAACGGTTTTATGAATATCTGTTGACTCCGAGTTTTGAATTCGGCGATTTTTCGCTTGATTTCACACTACTTTTCGAGCTCTACAATCCAATTATTTTGGTTTTTTATTTCAGAATTCGTGGCTAGTACGTCTCGTTTAACCTAGTTAGGCGGGAAATGTGGTTTCTTTACGTAAACGGTTTTATGAATATCCGTTGACTCCGAGTTCTGAATTCGGTGATTTTTAGCTTGATTTCACACTACTTTTCGAGCTCTACAATCCTGGCATTTCGGTTTTTGATTTCAGAACTCGTGGCTAGTAGGTCTCGTTTCACCTAGTTAGGCGCGAATTGTGGTTTCTTTACGTAAACGGTTTTACGAATATCCGTTGACTCCGAGTTCTGAATTCGGTGATTTTTCGCTTGATTTCACACTACTTTTCGAGCTCTACAAGCCAATTATTTTGGTTTTTTATTTCAGAACTCGTGGCTAGTAGGACTCGTTCACCTAGTAAGCCAAGAAATGTTGTTTTTTACGTAAACGGTTTTATGAATATCCGTTGACTCCGAGTTCTGAATTCGGTGATTTTTAGCTTGATTTCACACTACTTTTCGAGCTCTACAATCCTGGCATTTCGGTTTTTGATTTCAGAACTCGTGGCTAGAAGGTCTCGTTTCACCTAGTTAGGCGCGAATTGTGGTTTCTTTACGTAAACGGTTTTATGAATATCCGTTGACTCCGAGTTCTGAATTCGGTGATTTCTTGCTTGATTTCACACTACTTTTCGAGCTCTACAATCCTGGAATTTCGGTTTTTGATTTCAGAACTCGTGGCTAGTAGGTCTCGTTTCACCTAGTTAGGCGCGAATTGTGGTTTTTTTACGTAAACGGTTTTATGAATATCCGTTGACTCCGAGTTCTGAATTCGGTGATTTTTAGCTTGATTTCACACTACTTTTCGAGCTCTACAATCCTGGAATTTCGGTTTTTGATTTCAGAACTCGTGGCTAGTCGGTCTCGTTTCACCTCGTTAACCGAGAAATGTGGTTTCTTTACGTAAACGGTTTTATGAATATCCGTTGACTCCGAGTTCTGAATTCGGTGATTTTTAGCTTGATTTCACACTACTTTTCGAGCTCTACAATCCTGGAATTTCGGTTTTTGATTTCAGAACTCGTGGCTAGTAGGTCTCGTTTCACCTAGTTAGGCGCGAATTGTGGTTTCTTTACGTAAACGGTTTTATGAATATCCGTTGACTCCGAGTTCTGAATTCGGTGATTTTTCGCTTGATTTCACACTACTTTTCGAGCTCTACAATCTTGGAATTTCGGTTTTTGATTTCAGAACTCGTGGCTAGTACGTCTCGTTTCACCTCGTTAGCCGAGAAATGTGGTTTCTTTACGTAAACGGTTTTATGAATATCTGTTGACTCCGAGTTTTGAATTCGGCGATTTTTCGCTTGATTTCACACTACTTTTCGAGCTCTACAATCCTGTCATTTTAGTTTTTGATTTCAGAACTCGTGGCTAGTAGGTCTCATTTCACCTAGTAAGCCGAGAAATGTGGTTTCTTTACGTAAACGGTTTTATGAATATCCGTTGACTCCGAGTTCTGAATTCGGTGATTTTTAGCTTGATTTCATACTACTTTTCGAGCTCTACAATCCTGGCATTTCGGTTTTTGATTTCAGAACTCGTGGCTAGTAGGTCTCGTTTCACCTAGTTAGGTGCGAATTGTGGTTTCTTTACGTAAACGGTTTTATGAATATCCGTTGACTCCAAGTTCTGAATTCGGTGATTTCTTGCTTGATTTCACACTACTTTTCGAGCTCTACAATCCTGGAATTTCGGTTTTTGATTTAAGAACTCGTGGCTAGTAGGTCTCGTTTCACCTAGTTAGGCGCGAATTGTGGTTTTTTTACGTAAACGGTTTTATGAATATCCGTTGACTCCGAGTTCTGAATTCGGTGATTTTTAGCTTGATTTCACACTACTTTTCGAGCTCTACAATCCTGGGATTTCGGTTTTTGATTTCAGAACTCGTGGCTAGTCGGTCTCGTTTCACCTCGTTAACCGAGAAATGTGGTTTCTTTACGTAAACGGTTTTATGAATATCCGTTGACTCCGAGTTCTGAATTCGGTGATTTTTAGCTTGATTTCACACTACTTTTCGAGCTCTACAATCCTGGAATTTTGGTTTTTGATTTCAGAACTCGTGGCTAGTAGGTCTCGTTTCACCTAGTTAGGCGCGAATTGTGGTTTCTTTACGTAAACGGTTTTATGAATATCCGTTGACTCCGAGTTCTGAATTCGGTGATTTTTCGCTTGATTTCACACTACTTTTCGAGCTCTACAATCCTGGAATTTCGGTTTTTGATTTCATAACTCGTGGCTAGTACGTCTCGTTTCACCTCGTTAGCCGAGAAATGTGGTTTCTTTACGTAAACGGTTTTATGAATATCTGTTGACTCCGAGTTTTGAATTCGGCGATTTTTCGCTTGATTTCACACTACTTTTCGAGCTCTACAATCCTGTCATTTTGGTTTTTGATTTCAGAACTCGTGGCTAGTAGGTCTCATTTCACCTAGTAAGCCGAGAAATGTGGTTTCTTTACGTAAACGGTTTTATGAATATCCGTTGACTCCGAGTTCTGAATTCGGTGATTTTTAGCTTGATTTCACACTACTTTTCGAGCTCTACAATCCTGGCATTTTGGTTTTTGATTCCAGAACTCGTGGCTAGTAGGTCTCGTTTCACCTAGTTAGGCGCGAAATGTGGTTTCTTTACGTAAACGGTTTTATGAATATCCGTTGACTCTGAGTTCTGAATTCGGTGATTTTTCGCTTGATTTCACACTACTTTTCGAGCTCTACAATCTAATTATTTTGGTTTTTTATTTCAGAATTCGAGGCTAGTACGTCTCGTTTAACCTAGTTAGGCGGGAAATGTGGTATCTTTACGTAAACGGTTTTATGAATATCCATTGACTCCGAGTTCTGAATTCGGTGATTTTTAGCTTGATTTCACACTACTTTTCGAGCTCTACAATCTTGGCATCTCGGTTTTTTATTTCAGAACTCGTGGCTAGTAGGTCTCGTTTCACCTAGTTAGGCGCGAATTGTGGTTTCTTTACGTAAACGGTTTTATGAAGATCCGTTGACTCCGAGTTCTGAATTCGGTGATTTTTAGCTTGATTTCACACTACTTTTCGAGCTCTACAATCCTGTCATTTCGGTTTTTGATTTCAGAACTTGTGGCTAGTAGGTCTCGTTTCACCTAGTTAGGCGCAAATTGTGGTTTCTTTACGTAAACGGTTTTATGAATATCCGTTGACTCCGAGTTCTGAATTCGGAGATTTTTGGCTTGATTTCACACTACTTTTCGCGCTCTACAATCCTGTTATTTCAGTTTTTGATTTTCAGAACTCGGGGCTAGTAGGTCTGGTTTCACCTAGTTAGCCGCGACTTGTGGTTTCTTTACGTAAACGGTTTTATGAATATCCGATGACTCCGAGTTCTGAATTCGGTGATTTTTTGCTTGATTTCACACTACTTTTCGAGCTCTACAATCCTGGAATTTCGGTTTTTGATTTCAGAACTCGTGGCTAGTAGGTCTCGTTTCACCTAGTTAGGCGCGAATTGTGGTTTTTTTACGTAAACGGTTTTATGAATATCCGTTGACTCCGAGTTCTGAATTCGGTGATTTTTAGCTTGATTTCACACTACTTTTCGAGCTCTACAATCCTGGAATTTCGGTTTTTGATTTCAGAACTCGTGGCTAGTCGGTCTCGTTTCACCTCGTTAACCGAGAAATGTGGTTTCTTTACGTAAACGGTTTTATGAATATCCGTTGACTCCGAGTTCTGAATTCGGTGATTTTTAGCTTGATTTCACACTACTTTTCGAGCTCTACAATCCTGGAATTTCGGTTTTTGATTTCAGAACTCGTGGCTAGTAGGTCTCGTTTCACCTAGTTAGGCGCGAATTGTGGTTTCTTTCCGTAAACGGTTTTATGAATATCCGTTGACTCCGAGTTCTGAATTCGGTGATTTTTCGCTTGATTTCACACTACTTTTCGAGCTCTACAATCTTGGAATTTCGGTTTTTGATTTCAGAACTCGTGGCTAGTACGTCTCGTTTCACCTCGTTAGCCGAGAAATGTGGTTTCTTTACGTAAACGGTTTTATGAATATCCGATGACTCCGAGTTCTGAATTCGGTGATTTTTTGCTTGATTTCACACTACTTTTCGAGCTCTACAATCCTGGAATTTCGGTTTTTGATTTCAGAACTCGTGGCTAGTAGGTCTCGTTTCACCTAGTTAGGCGCGAATTGTGGTTTTTTTACGTAAACGGTTTTATGAATATCCGTTGACTCCGAGTTCTGAATTCGGTGATTTTTAGCTTGATTTCACACTACTTTTCGAGCTCTACAATCCTGGAATTTCGGTTTTTGATTTCAGAACTCGTGGCTAGTCGGTCTCGTTTCACCTCGTTAACCGAGAAATGTGGTTTCTTTACGTAAACGGTTTTATGAATATCCGATGACTCCGAGTTCTGAATTCGGTGATTTTTTGCTTGATTTCACACTACTTTTCGAGCTCTACAATCCTGGAATTTCGGTTTTTGATTTCAGAACTCGTGGCTAGTAGGTCTCGTTTCACCTAGTTAGGCGCGAATTGTGGTTTTTTTACGTAAACGGTTTTATGAATATCCGTTGACTCCGAGTTCTGAATTCGGTGATTTTTAGCTTGATTTCACACTACTTTTCGAGCTCTACAATCCTGGAATTTCGGTTTTTGATTTCAGAACTCGTGGCTAGTCGGTCTCGTTTCACCTCGTTAACCGAGAAATGTGGTTTCTTTACGTAAACGGTTTTATGAATATCCGTTGACTCCGAGTTCTGAATTCGGTGATTTTTAGCTTGATTTCACACTACTTTTCGAGCTCTACAATCCTGGAATTTCGGTTTTTGATTTCAGAACTCGTGGCTAGTAGGTCTCGTTTCACCTAGTTAGGCGCGAATTGTGGTTTCTTTCCGTAAACGGTTTTATGAATATCCGTTGACTCCGAGTTCTGAATTCGGTGATTTTTCGCTTGATTTCACACTACTTTTCGAGCTCTACAATCTTGGAATTTCGGTTTTTGATTTCAGAACTCGTGGCTAGTACGTCTCGTTTCACCTCGTTAGCCGAGAAATGTGGTTTCTTTACGTAAACGGTTTTATGAATATCTGTTGACTCCGAGTTTTGAATTCGGCGATTTTTCGCTTGATTTCACACTACTTTTCGAGCTCTACAATCCTGTCATTTTGGTTTTTGATTTCAGAACTCGTGGCTAGTAGGTCTCATTTCACCTAGTAAGCCGAGAAATGTGGTTTCTTTACGTAAACGGTTTTATGAATATCCGTTGACTCCGAGTTCTGAATTCGGTGATTTTTAGCTTGATTTCATACTACTTTTCGAGCTCTACAATCCTGGAATTTCGGTTTTTGATTTCAGAACTCGTGGCTAGTAGGTCTCGTTTCACCTTGTTAGGTGCGAATTGTGGTTTCTTTACGTAAACGGTTTTATGAATATCCGTTGACTCCAAGTTCTGAATTCGGTGATTTCTTGCTTGATTTCACACTACTTTTCGAGCTCTACAATCCTGGAATTTCGGTTTTTGATTTAAGAACTCGTGGCTAGTAGGTCTCGTTTCACCTAGTTAGGCGCGAATTGTGGTTTTTTTACGTAAACGGTTTTATGAATATCCGTTGACTCCGAGTTCTGAATTCGGTGATTTTTAGCTTGATTTCACACTACTTTTCGAGCTCTACAATCCTGGGATTTCGGTTTTTGATTTCAGAACTCGTGGCTAGTCGGTCTCGTTTCACCTCGTTAACCGAGAAATGTGGTTTCTTTACGTAAACGGTTTTATGAATATCCGTTGACTCCGAGTTCTGAATTCGGTGATTTTTAGCTTGATTTCACACTACTTTTCGAGCTCTACAATCCTGGAATTTCGGTTTTTGATTTCAGAACTCGTGGCTAGTAGGTCTCGTTT
Organism: Euonymus europaeus; assembly: GCA_963580455.1. Taxonomy (NCBI): domain Eukaryota; kingdom Viridiplantae; phylum Streptophyta; class Magnoliopsida; order Celastrales; family Celastraceae; genus Euonymus; species Euonymus europaeus. The sequence goes on from OY756972.1 coordinate 2,200,994, forward strand.
CACCTAGTTAGGCGCGAATTGTGGTTTCTTTACGTAAACGGTTTTATGAATATCCGTTGACTCCGAGTTCTGAATTCGGTGATTTTTCGCTTGATTTCACACTACTTTTCGAGCTCTACAATCCTGGAATTTCGGTTTTTGATTTCATAACTCGTGGCTAGTACGTCTCGTTTCACCTCGTTAGCCGAGAAATGTGGTTTCTTTACGTAAACGGTTTTATGAATATCTGTTGACTCCGAGTTTTGAATTCGGCGATTTTTCGCTTGATTTCACACTACTTTTCGAGCTCTACAATCCTGTCATTTTGGTTTTTGATTTCAGAACTCGTGGCCAGTAGGTCTCATTTCACCTAGTAAGCCGAGAAATGTGGTTTCTTTACGTAAACGGTTTTATGAATATCCGTTAACTCCGAGTTCTGAATTCGGTGATTTTTAGCTTGATTTCACACTACTTTTCGAGCTCTACAATCCAATTATTTTGGTTTTTTATTTCAGAATTCGTGGCTAGTACGTCTCGTTTAACCTAGTTAGGCGGGAAATGTGGTATCTTTACGTAAACGGTTTTATGAATATCCATTGACTCCGAGTTCTGAATTCGGTGATTTTTAGCTTGATTTCACACTACTTTTCGAGCTCTACAATCTTGGCATCTCGGTTTTTTATTTCAGAACTCGTGGCTAGTAGGTCTCGTTTCACCTAGTTAGGCGCGAATTGTGGTTTCTTTACGTAAACGGTTTTATGAATATCCGTTGACTCCGAGTTCTGAATTCGGTGATTTTTAGCTTGATTTCACACTACTTTTCGAGCTCTACAATCCTGTCATTTCGGTTTTTGATTTCAGAACTTGTGGCTAGTAGGTCTCGTTTCACCTAGTTAGGCGCAAATTGTGGTTTCTTTACGTAAACGGTTTTATGAATATCCGCTGACTCCGAGTTCTGAATTCGGAGATTTTTGGCTTGATTTCACACTACTTTTCGCGCTCTACAATCCTGTTATTTCAGTTTTTGATTTTCAGAACTCGTGGCTAGTAGGTCTGGTTTCACCTAGTTAGCCGCGACTTGTGGTTTCTTTACGTAAACGGTTTTATGAATATCCGATGACTCCGAGTTCTGAATTCGGTGATTTTTTGCTTGATTTCACACTACTTTTCGAGCTCTACAATCCTGGAATTTCGGTTTTTGATTTCAGAACTCGTGGCTAGTAGGTCTCGTTTCACCTAGTTAGGCGCGAATTGTGGTTTCTTTACGTAAACGGTTTTATGAATATCCGTTGACTCCGAGTTCTGAATTCGGTGATTTTTCGCTTGATTTCACACTACTTTTCGAGCTCTACAATCCAGTTATTTTGGTTTTTGATTTCAGAACTCGTGGCTAGTAGGTCTCGTTTCACCTAGTTAGGCGCGAATTGTGGTTTCTTTACGTAAACGGTTTTATGAATATCCGTTGACTCCGAGTTCTGAATTCGGTGATTTTTCGCTTGATTTCACACTACTTTTCGAGCTCTACAATCCAGTTATTTTGGTTTTTGATTTCAGAACCCGTGGCTAGTACGTCTCGTTTCACCTAGTTAGGCGCGAAATGTGGTTTCTTTACGTAAACGGTTTTATGAATATCCGTTGACTCCGAGTTCTGAATTCGGTGATTTGTCGCTTGATTTCACACTACTTTTCGAGCTCTACAATCCTGGAATTTTGGTTTTTGATTTCAGAACTCGTGGCTAGTAGGTCTCGTTTCACCTAGTTAGGCGCAAAATGTGGTTTCTTTACGTAAACGGTTTTATGAATATCCGTTGACTCCGAGTTCTGAATTCGGTGATTTTTCGCTTGATTTCACACTACTTTTCGAGCTCTACAATCCAGTTATTTTGGTTTTTTATTTCAGAACTCGTGGCTAGTACGTCTCGTTTAACCTAGTTAGGCGCGAAATGTGGTTTCTTTACGTAAACGGTTTTATGAATATCCGTTGACTCCGAGTTCTGAATTCGGTGATTTTTAGCTTGATTTCACACTACTTTTCGAGCTCTACAATCTTGGCGTCTCGGTTTTTGATTTCAAAACTCGTGGCTAGTAGGTCTCGTTTCACCTAGTTAGGCGCGAATTGTGGTTTCTTTACGTAAACGGTTTTATGAATATCCGTTGACTCCGAGTTCTGAATTCGTTGATTTTTAGCTTGATTTCACACTACTTTTCGAGCTCTACAATCCTGTCATTTCGGTTTTTGATTTCAGAACTCGTGGCTATTAGGTCTCGTTTCACCTAGTTAGGCGCGAATTGTGGTTTCTTTACGTAAACGGTTTTATGAATATCCGTTGACTCCGAGTTCTGAATTCGGAGATTTTTGGCTTGATTTCACACTACTTTTCGCGCTCTACAATCCTGTTATTTCAATTTTTGATTTTAGAACTCGTGGCTAGTAGGTCTAGTTTCACCTAGTTAGCCGCGACTTGTGGTTTCTTTACGTAAACGGTTTTATGAATATCCGATGACTCCGAGTTCTGAATTCGGTGATTTTTGGCTTGATTTCACACTACTTTTCGAGCTCTACAATCCTTGAATTTCGGTTTTTGATTTCAGAACTCGTGGCTAGTAGGTCTCGTTTGACCTAGTTAGCCGCGAATTATGGTTTCTTTACGTAAACGGTTTTATGAATATCCGTTGACTCCGAGTTCTGAATTCGGTGATTTTTCGCTTGATTTCACACTACTTTTCGAGCTCTACAATCCAGTTATTTTGGTTTTTGATTTCAGAACTCGTGGCTAGTACGTCTCGTTTCACCTAGTTAGGCGCAAAATGTGGTTTCTTTACGTAAACTGTTTTATGAATATCCGTTGACTCCGAGTTCTGAATTCGGTGATTTTTCGGTTGATTTCACACTACTTTTCGAGCTCTACAATCGTGGAATTTTGGTTTTTGATTTCAGAACTCGTGGCTAGTAGGTCTCGTTTCACCTAGTTAGGCGCGAAATGTGGTTTCTTTACGTAAACGGTTTTATGAATATCCGTTGACTCCGAGTTCTGAATTCGGTGATTTTTCGCTTGATTTCACACTACTTTTCGAGCTCTACAATCCAGTTATTTTGGTTTTTGATTTCAGAACTCGTGGCTAGTAGGACTCGTTCACCTAGTAAGCCAAGAAATGTGGTTTTTTACGTAAACGGTTTTATGATTATCCGTTGACTCCGAGTTCTGAATTCGGTGATTTTTTGCTTGATTTCACACTACTTTTCGAGCTCTACAATCCTGTTATTTTGGTTTTTGATTTCAGAACTCGTGGCTAGTAGGTCTCGTTCACCTAGTAAGCCGAGAAATTTGGTTTCTTTACGTAAACGGTTTTATGAATATCCGATGACTCCGAGTTCTGAATTCGGTGATTTTTCGCTTGATTTCACACTACTTTTCGAGCTCTACAATCCTGTCATTTTGGTTTTTGATTTCAGAACTCGTGGCTAGTAGGTCTCTTTTCACCTAGTAAGCCGAGAAATGTGGTTTCTTTACGTAAACGGTTTTATGAATATCCGTTGACTACGAGTTCTGAATTCGGTGATTTTTAGCTTGATTTCACACTACTTTTCGAGCTCCACAATCCTGGAGCTTCGTTTTTTGATTTCAGAACTCGTGGCTAGTAGGTCTTGTTTCACCTAGTTTGGCGCATATTGTGGTGTCTTTACGTAAACGGTTTTATGAATATCCGTTGACTCCGAGTTCTGAATTCGGTGATTTTTCGCTTGATTTCACACTACTTTTCGAGCTCTACAATCCTGTCATTTTGGTTTTACATTTCAGAACCCGTGGCTAGTAGGTCTCGTTTCAACTAGTTAGGCGCGAAATGTGATTTCTTTACGTAAACGGTTTTATGAATATCCGTTGACTCCGAGTTCTGAATTCGATGATTTTTAGCTTGATTTCGCACTAATTTTAGAGCTCTACAATCCTGGTATTTCGATTTTTGATTTCAGAACTCGGTGCTAGTAGGTCTCGATTCACCTAGTAAGCCGAGAAATGTGGTTTCTTTACGTAAACGGTTTTATGAATATCCCTTGACTCCGAGTTCTGAATTCGATGATTTTTAGCTTGATTTCACACTACCTTTCGAGCTCTAAAATCCTGGCTTTTTGGTTTTTGATTTCAGAACTCGTGGCTATTAGGTCTCGTTTCACCTAGTTAGGCGCGAAATATGGTTTCTTTACGTAAACGGTTTTATGAATATCCGTTGACTCCGAGTTCTGAATTCGGTTATTTTTAGCTTGATTTCACACTACTTTTCGAGCTCTACAATCCTGGAATTTTGGTTTTTGATTTCAGAACTCGTGGCTAGTAGATCTCGTTTCACCTAGTTAGGCGCGAAATGTGGTTTCTTTACGTGAACGGTTTTATGAATATCCGTTGACTCCGAGTTCTAAATTCGGTGATTTTTCGCTTGATTTCACACTACTTTTTGAGCTCTACAATCCTGGCGTTTCGGTTTTTGATTTCAGAACTCGTGGCTAGTAGGTCTCGTTTCACCTAGTTAGGCGCGAAATGTGGTTTCTTTACGTAAACGGTTTTATGAATATCCGTTGACTCCGAGTTCTGAATTCGGTGATTTTTACCTTGATTTCACACTACTTTTAGAGCTCTACAATCCTGGCATTTCGGTGTTTTATTTCAGAACTCGTGGCTAGTAGGTCTCGTTTCACCTACTTAGTCGCGAATTTTGGTTTCTTTACGTAAACGGTTTATGAATATCCGATGACTCCGAGTTCTGAATTCGGTGATTTTTCGCTTGATTTCACACTACTTTTCGAGCTCTACAATCCTGTTATTTTGGTTTTTGATTTCAGAACTCGTGGCTAGTAGGTCTCGTTTCACCTAGTAAGCCGAGAAATGTGGTTTCTTTACGTAAACGGTTTTATGAATATCCATTGACTCCGAGTTCTGAATTCGGTGATTTTTAGCTTGATTTCACACTACTTTTCGAGCTCTACAATCCTGACATTTTTGTTTTTGATTTCAGAACTCGTGGCTATTAGGTCTCGTTTCACCTAGTTAGGCGCAAAATATGGTTTCTTTACGTAAACGGTTTTATGAATATCCGTTGACTCCGAGTTCTGAATTCGGTTATTTTTAGCTTGATTTCACACTACTTTTCGAGCTCTACAATCCTGGAATTTTGGTTTTTGATTTCAGAACTGGTGGCTAGTAGATCTCGTTTCACCTAGTTAGGCGCGAAATGTGGTTTCTTTACGTAAACGGTTTTATGAATATCCGTTGACTCCGAGTTCTGAATTCGGTGATTTTTCGCTTGATTTCACACTACTTTTTGAGCTCTACAATCCTGGGGTTTCGGTTTTTGATTTCAGAACTCGTGGCTAGTAGGTCTCGTTTCACCTAGTTAGGCGCGAAATGTGGTTTCTTTACGTAAACGGTTTTATGAATATCCGTTGACTCCGAGTTCTGAATTCGGTGATTTTTACCTTGATTTCACACTACTTTTAGAGCTCTACAATCCTGGAATTTCGGTGTTTTATTTCAGAACTCGTGGCTAGTAGGTCTCGTTTCACCTACTTAGTCGCGAATTTTGGTTTCTTTACGTAAACGGTTTATGAATATCCGATGACTCCGAGTTCTGAATTCGGTGATTTTTCGCTTGATTTCACACTACTTTTCGAGCTCTACAATCCTGTTATTTTGGTTTTTGATTTCAGAACTCGTGGCTAGTAGGTCTCGTTTCACCTAGTAAGCCGAGAAATGTGGTTTCTTTACGTAAACGGTTTTATGAATATCCATTGACTCCGAGTTCTGAATTCGGTGATTTTTAGCTTGATTTCACACTACTTTTCGAGCTCTACAATCCTTACATTTTTGTTTTTGATTTCAGAACTCGTGGCTATTAGGTCTCGTTTCACCTAGTTAGGCGCGAAATATGGTTTCTTTACGTAAACGGTTTTATGAATATCCGTTGACTCCGAGTTCTGAATTCGGTTATTTTTAGCTTGATTTCACACTACTTTTCGAGCTCTACAATCCTGGAATTTTGGTTTTTGATTTCAGAACTCGTGGCTAGTAGATCTCGTTTCACCTAGTTAGGCGCGAAATGTGGTTTCTTTACGTAAACGGTTTTATGAATATCCGTTGACTCCGAGTTCTGAATTCGGTGATTTTTCGCTTGATTTCACACTACTTTTCGAGCTCTACAATCCTGGCGTTTCGGTTTTTGATTTCAGAACTCGTGGCTAGTAGGTCTCGTTTCACCTAGTTAGGCGCGAAATGTGGTTTCTTTACGTAAACGGTTTTATGAATATCCGTTGACTCCGAGTTCTGAATTCGGTGATTTTTACCTTGATTTCACACTACTTTTAGAGCTCTACAATCCTGGCATTTCGGTGTTTTATTTCAGAACTCGTGGCTAGTAGGTCTCGTTTCACCTACTTAGTCGCGAATTTTGGTTTCTTTACGTAAACGGTTTATGAATATCCGATGACTCCGAGTTCTGAATTCGGTGATTTTTCGCTTGATTTCACACTACTTTTCGAGCTCTACAATCCTGTTATTTTGGTTTTTGATTTCAGAACTCGTGGCTAGTAGGTCTCGTTTCACCTAGTAAGCCGAGAAATGTGGTTTCTTTACGTAAACGGTTTTATGAATATCCATTGACTCCGAGTTCTGAATTCGGTGATTTTTAGCTTGATTTCACACTACTTTTCGAGCTCTACAATCCTGACATTTTGGTTTTTGATTTCAGAACTCGTGGCTATTAGGTCTCGTTTCACCTAGTTAGGCGCAAAATATGGTTTCTTTACGTAAACGGTTTTATGAATATCCGTTGACTCCGAGTTCTGAATTCGGTTATTTTTAGCTTGATTTCACACTACTTTTCGAGCTCTACAATCCTGGAATTTTGGTTTTTGATTTCAGAACTCGTGGCTAGTAGATCTCGTTTCACCTAGTTAGGCGCGAAATGTGGTTTCTTTACGTAAACGGTTTTATGAATATCCGTTGACTCCGAGTTCTGAATTCGGTGATTTTTCGCTTGATTTCACACTACTTTTCGAGCTCTACAATCCAGTTATTTTGGTTTTTGATTTCAGAACACGTGGCTAGTATGTCTCGTTTCACCTAGTTAGGCGCGAAATGTGGTTTCTTTACGTAAACGGTTTTATGAATATCCGTTGACTCCGAGTTTTGAATTCGGTGATTTTTAGCTTGATTTCACTCTACTTTTCGAGCTCTACAATCCTGGAATTTCGGTTTTTGATTTCAGAACTCGTGGCTAGTAGGTCTCGTTTGACCTAGTTAGCCGCGAATAATGGTTTCTTTACGTAAACGGTTTTATGAATATCCGTTGACTCCGAGTTCTGAATTCGATGATTTTTCGCTTGATTTCACACTACTTTTCGAGCTCTACAATCCTAGCATTTTGGTTTTTTATCCCAGAACTCGTGGCTAGTAGGTCTCGTTTCACCTAGTTAGGCGCGAATTGTGGTTTCTTTACGTTAACGGTTTTATGAATATCCGTTGACTCCGAGTTCTGAATTCGGTGATTTTTAGCTTGATTTCACACTACTTTTCGAGCTCTAAAATCCCGGCATTTCCGTTTTTGATTCCCGAACTCGTGGCTAGTAGGTCTCGTTTCACCTCGTTAACCGAGAAATGTGGTTTCTTTACGAAAACGGTTTTATGAATATCCGTTGACTCCGAGTTCTGAATTCGGTGATTTTTTGCTTGATTTCACACTACTTTCCGTGCTCTACAATCCTGGCATTTTGGTGTTTGATTTCAGAACTCTTAGCTAGTAGGTCTCGTTTGACCTAGTTAGCCGCGAATTATGGTGTCTTTAGGTAAACGGTTTTATGAATATCCGTTCACTCCGAATTCTGAATTCGGTGATTTTTCGGTTGATTTCACACTACTTTTCGAGCTCTACAATCCAGTTATTTTGGTTTTTGATTTCAGAATTCGTGGCTAGTACGTCTCGTTTCACCTAGTTAGGCGCGAAATGTGGTTTCTTTACGTAAACGGTTTTATGAATATCCGTTGACTCCGAGTTTTGAATTCGGTGATTTTTAGCTTGATTTCACACTACTTTTAGAGCTCTACAATCCTGGCATTTCGGTTTTTGATTTCAGAACTTGTGGCTTGTAGGTCACCTTTCACCTAGTAAGCCGAGATATATTGTTTCTTTACGTAAACAGTTTTATGAATATCCGTTGACTCTGAGTTCTGAATTCGGTGATTTTTGGCTTGATTTCACACAACTTTTCGAGCTCTACAATCCCGGAATTTTGGTTTTTGATTTCAGAACTCGTGGCTAGTAGGTCTCGTTTCACCTAGTTAGGCGCGAAATGTGGTTTCTTTACGTAAACGGTTTTATGAATATCCGTTGACTCCGAGTTCTGAATTCGGTGATTTTTCGCTTGATTTCACACTACTTTTCGAGCTCTATAATCCAGTTATTTTGGTTTTTGATTTCAGAACTCGTGGCTAGTAGGACTCGTTCACCTAGTAAGCTGAAAAATGTGGTTTTCTACGTAAACGGTTTTATGAATATCCGTTGACTCCGAGTTCTGAATTCGGTGATTTTTCGCTTGATTTCACACTACTTTTCGAGCTCTACAATCCTGTTATTTTGGTTTTTGATTTCAGAACTCGTGGCTAGTAGGTCTCGTTCACCTAGTAAGCCGAGAAATGTGGTTTTTTACGTAAACGGTTTTATGAATATCCGTTGACTCCGAGTTCTGAATTCGGTGATTTTTAGCTTGATTTCACACTAATTTTCGAGCTCTACAATCCTGGCGTTTCGGTTTTTGATTTCAGAACTCGTGGCTAGTAGGTCTCGTTTCACCTAGTTAGGCGCGAAATATGGTTTCTTTACGTAAACGGTTTTATGAATATCCGTTGACTCCGAGTTCTGAATTCGGTGATTTTTACCTTGATTTCACACTACTTTTAGAGCTCTACAATCCTGGCTTTTCGGTTTTTTATTTCAGAACTCGTGGCTAGTAGGTCTCGTTTCACCTACTTAGTCGCGAATTTTGGTTTCTTTACGTAAACGATTTTATGAATATCCGATGACTCCGAGTTCTGAATTCGGTGATTTTTCGCTTGATTTCACACTACTTTTCGAGCTCTACAATCCTGTCATTTTGGTTTTTGATTTCAAAACTCATGGCTAGTAGGTCTCGTTTCACCTAGTAAGCCGAGAAATGTGGTTTCTTTACGTAAACGGTTTTATGAATATCCGTTGACTCCGAGTTCTGAATTCGTTGATTTTTAGCTTGATTTCACACTACTTTTCGAGCTCCACAATCCTGGAGCTTCGTTTTTTGATTTCAGAACTCGTGGCTAGTAGGTCTCGTTTCACCTAGTTAGGCGCATATTGTGGTGTCTTTACGTAAACGGTTTTATGAATATCCGTTGACTCCGAGTTCTGAATTCGGTGATTTTTAGCTTGATTTCACACTACTTTTCGAGCTCTACAATCATGTCATTTTGGTTTTTGATTTCAGAACTCGTGGCTAGTAGGTCTCGTTTCACCTAGTTAGGCGCGAAATGTGATTTCTTTAGGTAAACGGTTTTATGAATATCCGTTGACTCCGAGTTCTGAATTCGGTGATTTTTAGCTTGATTTCACACTAATTTTAGAGCTCTACAATCCTGGTATTTCGATTTTTGATTTCAGAACTCGGTGCTAGTAGGTCTCGATTCACCTAGTATGCCGAGAAATGTGGTTTCTTTACGTAAACGGTTTTATGAATATCCATTGACTCCGAGTTCTGAATTCGGTGATTTTTAGCTTGATTTCACACTACTTTTCGAGCTCTACAATCCTGGTATTTTGGTTTTTTATTTCAGAACTCGTGGCTAGTAGGTCTTGTTTCACCTAGTTAGGCGCGAAATATGGTTTCTTTACGTAAACGGTTTCATGAATATCCGTTGACTCCGAGTTCTGAATTCGGTTATTTTTAGCTTGATTTCACACTACTTTTTGAGCTCTACAATCCTGGAATTTTGGTTTTTGATTTCAGAACTCGTGGCTAGTAGGTCTCGTTTCACCTAGTTAGGCGCGAAATGTGGTTTCTTTACGTAAACGGTTTTATGAATATCCGTTGACTCCGAGTTCTGAATTCGGTGCTTTTTCGCTTGAGTTCACACTACTTTTTGAGCTCTACAATCCTGTTATTTTGGTTTCGATTTGAGAACTCCTGGCTAGTAGGTCTCGTTTCACCTAGTAAGCCGAGAAATGTGGTTTCTTTACGTAAACGGTTTTAAGAATATCCGTTGACTCCGAGTTCTGAATTCGGCGATTTTTCGCTTGATTTCACAATACTTTTCGAGCTCTACAATCCTGTCATTTTGGTTTTTGATTTCAGAACTCGTGGCTAGTAGGTCTCATTTCACCTAGTAAGCCGAGAAATGTGGTTTGTTTACGTAAATGGTTTTATGAATATCCGTTGACTCCGAGTTCTGAATTCGGTGATTTTTCGCTTGATTTCACACTACTTTTCGAGCTCTACAATCCAGTTATTTTGGTTTTTGATTTCAGAACACGTGGCTAGTACGTCTCATTTCGCCTAGTTAGGCGCGAAATGTGGTTTCTTTACGTAAACGGTTTTATGAATATCCGTTGACTCCGAGTTCTGAATTCGGTGATTTTTAGCTTGATTTCACACTACTTTTCGAGCTCTACAATCTTGGCATCTCGGTTTTTGATTTCAGAACTCGTGGCTAGTAGGTCTCGTTTCACCTAGTTTGGCGCGAATTGTGGTTTCTTTACGTTAACGGTTTTATGAATATCCGTTGACTCCGAGTTCTGAATTCGGTGATTTTTAGCTTGATTTCACACTACTTTTCGAGCTCTACAATCCTGGCATTTCCGTTTTTGATTTCCGAACTCGTGGCTAGTAGGTCTCGTTTCAACTCGTTAACCGAGAAATGTGGTTTCTTTACGTAAACGGTTTTATGAATATCCGTTGACTACGAGTTCTGAATTCGGTGATTTTTAGCTTGATTTCACACTACTTTCCGTGCTCTACAATCCTGGCATTTCGGTTTTTGATTTCAGAACTCGTGGCTAGTAGGTCTCATTTCACCTAGTTAGGCGCGAATTGTGGTTTCTTTACGTAAACGGTTTTATGAATATCCGTTGACTCCGAGTTCTGAATTCGATGATTTTTATCTTGATTTCACACTACTTTTCGAGCTCTACAATCCTGTCATTTCGGTTTTTGATTTCAGAACTCGTGGCTACTAGGTCTCGTTTCACCTAGTTAGGCGCGAATTGTGGTTTCTTTAAGTAAACGCTTTTATGAATATCCGTTGACTCCGAGTTCTGAATTCGGAGATTTTTGGCTTGATTTCACACTACTTTTCGCGCTCTACAATCCTGTTATTTCAGTTTTTGATTTCAGAACTTGTGGCTAGTAGGTCCAGTTTCACCTAGTTAGCCGCGAATTGTGGTTTCTTTACGTAAACGGTTTTATGAATATCCGATGACTCCGAGTTCTGAATTCGGTGATTTTTTGCTTGATTTCACACTACTTTTCGAGCTCTACAATCCTGGAATTTCGGTTTTGGATTTCAGAACTCGTGGCTAGTAGGTCTCGTTTGACCTAGTTAGCCGCGAATTATGGTTTCTTTACGCAAACGGTTTTATGAATATCCGTTGACTCCGAGTTCTGAATTCGGTGATTTTTCGCTTGATTTCACACTACTTTTCGAGCTCTACAATCCTAGCATTTTGGTTTTTGATTCCAGAACTCGTGGCTAGTAGGTCTCTTTTCACCTAGTTAGGCGCGAATTGTGGTTTCTTTACGTTAACGGTTTTATGAATATCCGTTGACTCCGAGTTCTGAATTCGGAGATTTTTAGCTTGATTTCACACTACTTTTTGAGCTCTACAATCCTGGCATTTCCGTTTTTGATTTCCGAACTCGTGGCTAGTAGGTCTCATTTCAACTCGTTAACCGAGAAATGTGGTTTCTTTACGTAAACGGTTTTATGAATATCCGTTGACTCCGAGTTCTAAATTCGGTGATTTTTAGCTTGATTTCACACTACTTTCCGTGCTCTACAATCCTGGCATTTCGGTTTTTGATTTCAGAACTCGTGGCTAGTAGGTCTCGTTCCACCTAGTTTGGCGCGAATTGTGGTTTCTTTACGTAAACGGTTTTATGAATATCCGTTCACTCCGAATTCTGAATTCGGTGATTTTTAGCTTGATTTCACACTACTTTTAGAGCTCTACAATCCTGGCATTTCGGTTTCTTATTTCAGAACTCGTGGCTAGTAGGTCTCGTTTCACCTAGTAAGCCGAGAAATTTGGTTTTATTACGTAAACGGTTTTATGAATATCCGTGGACTCCGAGTTCTGAATTCGATGATTTTTAGCTTGATTTTACACTACTTTTCGAGCTCTACAATCCTGGCGTCTCGGCTTTTGATTTCAGAACTCGTGGCTAGTAGGTCTCGTTTCACCTAGTTAGGCGCGAATTGTGGTTTCTTTACGTAAACGGTTTTATGAATATCCGTTGACTCCGAGTTCTGAATTCGGTGATTTTTAGATTGAATTCACACTACTTTTCGAGCTCTACAGTCCAGTCGTTTCGGTTTTTGATTTCAGAACTCGTGGCTAGTAGGTCTCGTTTCACCTAGTTAGGCGCGAATTGTGGTTTCTTTACGTAAACGGTTTTATGAATATCCGTTGACACCGAGTTCTGAATTCAGAGATTTTTGGCTTGATTTCACACTATTTTTCGCGCTCTACAATCCTGTCATTTCAGTTTTTGATTTCAGAACTCGTGGCTAGTAGGTCTAGTTTCACCTAGTTAGCCGCGAATTGTGGTTTCTTTACGTAAACGGTTTTATGAATATCCGATGACTCCCACTTCTGAATTCGGTGATTTTTTCCTTGATTTCACACTACTTTTCGAGCTCTACAATCCTGGAATTTCGGTTTTTGATTTCAGAACTTGTGGCTAGTAGGTCTCGTTTGACCTAGTTAGCCGCAAATTATGGTTTCTTTACGTAAACGGTTTTATGAATATCCGTTGACTCCGAGTTCTGAATCCGGTGATTTTTAGCTTGATTTCACACTACTTTTCGAGCTCTACAATCCTGGCATTTCGGTTTTTGATTTCAGAACTCGTGTCTAGTAGGTCTCGTTTCACCTAGTTAGACGCGTAATGTGGTTTCTTTTTGTAAACGGTTTTATGAATATCCGTTGACTCCGAGTTCTGAATTCGGTGATTTTTAGCTTGATTTCACACTACTTTTAGAGCTCTACAATCCTGGCATTTCGGTTTTTGATTTCAGAACTCGTGCCTAGTAGGTCTCGTTTCACCTAGTAAGCCGAGAAATTTGGTTTTATTACGTAAACGGTTTTATGAATATCCGTTGACTCCGAGTTCTGAATTCGATGATTTTTAGCTTGATTTTACACTACTTTTCGAGCTCTACAATCCTGGCGTCTCGGTTTTTGATTTCAGAACTCGTGGCTAGTAGGTCTCGTTTCACCTAGTTAGGCGCGAATTGTGGTTTCTTTACGTAAACGGTTTTATGAATATCCGTTGACTCCGAGTTCTGAATTCGGTGATTTTTAGCTTGATTTCACACTACTTTTCGAGCTCTACAGTCCAGTCGTTTCGGTTTTTGATTTCAGAACTCTTGGCTAGTAGGTCTCGTTTCACCTAGTTAGGCGCGAATTGTGGTTTCTTTACGTAAACGGTTTTATGAATATCCGTTGACACCGAGTTCTGAATTCAGAGATTTTTGGCTTGATTTCACACTACTTTTCGCGCTCTACAATCCTGTCATTTCAGTTTTTGATTTCAGAACTCGTGGCTAGTAGGTCTAGTTTCACCTAGTTAGCCGCGAATTGTGGTTTCTTTACGTAAACGGTTTTATGAATATCCGATGACTCCGACTTCTGAATTCGGTGATTTTTTCCTTGATTTCACACTACTTTTCGAGCTCTACAATCCTGGAATTTCGGTTTTTGATTTCAGAACTTGTGGCTAGTAGGTCTCGTTTGACCTAGTTAGCCGCAAATTATGGTTTCTTTACGTAAACGGTTTTATGAATATCCGTTGACTCCGAGTTCTGAATCCGGTGATTTTTAGCTTGATTTCACACTACTTTTCGAGCTCTACAATCCTGGCATTTCGGTTTTTGATTTCAGAACTCGTGTCTAGTAGGTCTCGTTTCACCTAGTTAGACGCGTAATGTGGTTTCTTTTTGTAAACGGTTTTATGAATATCCGTTGACTCCGAGTTCTGAATTCGGTGATTTTTAGCTTGATTTCACACTACTTTTCGAGCTCTACAATCCTGGCATTTCGGTTTTTGATTTCAGAACTCGTGGCTAGTAGGTCTCGTTTCACCTAGTAAGCCGAGAAATTTGGTTTTATTACGTAAACGGTTTTATGAATATCCGTTGACTCCGAGTTCTGAATTCGATGATTTTTAGCTTGATTTTACACGACTTTTCGAGCTCTACAATCCTGGCGTCTCGGTTTTTGATTTCAGAACTCGTGGCTAGTAGGTCTCGTTTCACCTAGTTAGGCGCGAATTGTGGTTTCTTTACGTAAACGGTTTTATGAATATCCGTTGACTCCGAGTTCTGAATTCGGTGATTTTTAGCTTGATTTCACACTACTTTTCGAGCTCTACAGTCCAGTCGTTTCGGTTTTTGATTTCAGAACTCGTGGCTAGTAGGTCTCGTTTCACCTAGTTAGGCGCGAATTGTGGTTTCTTTACGTAAACGGTTTTATGAATATCCGTTGACACCGAGTTCTGAATTCAGAGATTTTTGGCTTGATTTCACACTACTTTTCGCGCTCTACAATCCTGTCATTTCAGTTTTTGATTTCAGAACTCGTGGCTAGTAGGTCTAGTTTCACCTAGTTAGCCGCGAATTGTGGTTTCTTTACGTAAACGGTTTTATGAATATCCGATGACTCCGACTTCTGAATTCGGTGATTTTTTCCTTGATTTCACACTACTTTTCGAGCTCTACAATCCTGGAATTTCGGTTTTTGATTTCAGAACTTGTGGCTAGTAGGTCTCGTTTGACCTAGTTAGCCGCAAATTATGGTTTCTTTACGTAAACGGTTTTATGAATATCCGTTGACTCCGAGTTCTGAATCCGGTGATTTTTAGCTTGATTTCACACTACTTTTCGAGCTCTACAATCCTGGCATTTCGGTTTTTGATTTCAGAACTCGTGTCTAGTAGGTCTCGTTTCACCTAGTTAGACGCGAAATGTGGTTTCTTTTTGTAAACGGTTTTATGAATATCCGTTGACTCCGAGTTCTGAATTCGGTGATTTTTAGCTTGATTTCACACTACTTTTCGAGCTCTACAATCTTGGCATCTCGGTTTTTGATTTCAGAACTCGTGGCTAGTAGGTCTCGTTTCACCTAGTTTGGCGCGAATTGTGGTTTCTTTACGTTAACGGTTTTATGAATATCCGTTGACTCCGAGTTCTGAATTCGGTGATTTTTAGCTTGATTTCACACTACTTTTCGAGCTCTACAATCCTGGCATTTCCGTTTTTGATTTCCGAACTCGTGGCTAGTAGGTCTCGTTTCAACTCGTTAACCGAGAAATGTGGTTTCTTTACGTAAACGGTTTTATGAATATCCGTTGACTACGAGTTCTGAATTCGGTGATTTTTAGCTTGATTTCACACTACTTTCCGTGCTCTACAATCCTGGCATTTCGGTTTTTGATTTCAGAACTCGTGGCTAGTAGGTCTCATTTCACCTAGTTAGGCGCGAATTGTGGTTTCTTTACGTAAACGGTTTTATGAATATCCGTTGACTCCGAGTTCTGAATTCGATGATTTTTAGCTTGATTTCACACTACTTTTCGAGCTCTACAATCCTGTCATTTCGGTTTTTGATTTCAGAACTCGTGGCTACTAGGTCTCGTTTCACCTAGTTAGGCGCGAATTGTGGTTTCTTTAAGTAAACGCTTTTATGAATATCCGTTGACTCCGAGTTCTGAATTCGGAGATTTTTGGCTTGATTTCACACTACTTTTCGCGCTCTACAATCCTGTTATTTCAGTTTTTGATTTCAGAACTTGTGGCTAGTAGGTCCAGTTTCACCTAGTTAGCCGCGAATTGTGGTCTCTTTACGTAAACGGTTTTATGAATATCCGATGACTCCGAGTTCTGAATTCGGTGATTTTTTGCTTGATTTCACACTACTTTTCGAGCTCTACAATCCTGGAATTTCGGTTTTTGATTTCAGAACTCGTGGCTAGTAGGTCTCGTTTGACCTAGTTAGCCGCGAATTATGGTTTATTTACGCAAACGGTTTTATGAATATCCGTTGACTCCGAGTTCTGAATTCGGTGATTTTTCGCTTGATTTCACACTACTTTTCGAGCTCTACAATCCTAGCATTTTGGTTTTTGATTCCAGAACTCGTGGCTAGTAGGTCTCTTTTCACCTAGTTAGGCGCGAATTGTGGTTTCTTTACGTTAACGGTTTTATGAATATCCGTTGACTCCGAGTTCTGAATTCGGAGATTTTTAGCTTGATTTCACACTACTTTTTGAGCTCTACAATCCTGGCATTTCCGTTTTTGATTTCCGAACTCGTGGCTAGTAGGTCTCGTTTCAACTCGTTAACCGAGAAATGTGGTTTCTTTACGTAAACGGTTTTATGAATATCCGTTGACTCCGAGTTCTAAATTCGGTGATTTTTAGCTTGATTTCACACTACTTTCCGTGCTCTACAATCCTGGCATTTCGGTTTTTGATTTCAGAACTCGTGGCTAGTAGGTCTCGTTCCACCTAGTTTGGCGCGAATTGTGGTTTCTTTACGTAAACGGTTTTATGAATATCCGTTCACTCCGAATTCTGAATTCGGTGATTTTTAGCTTGATTTCACACTACTTTTAGAGCTCTACAATCCTGGCATTTTGGTTTCTTATTTCAGAACTCGTGGCTAGTAGGTCTCGTTTCACCTAGTAAGCCGAGAAATTTGGTTTTATTACGTAAACGGTTTTATGAATATCCGTTGACTCCGAGTTCTGAATTCGATGATTTTTAGCTTGATTTTACACTACTTTTCGAGCTCTACAATCCTGGCGTCTCGGTTTTTGATTTCAGAACTCGTGGCTAGTAGGTCTCGTTTCACCTAGTTAGGCGCGAATTGTGGTTTCTTTACGTAAACGGTTTTATGAATATCCGTTGACTCCGAGTTCTGAATTCGATGATTTTTAGCTTGATTTCACACTACTTTTCGAGCTCTACAATCCTGTCATTTCGGTTTTTGATTTCAGAACTCGTGGCTACTAGGTCTCGTTTCACCTAGTTAGGCGCGAATTGTGGTTTCTTTAAGTAAACGCTTTTATGAATATCCGTTGACTCCGAGTTCTGAATTCGGAGATTTTTGGCTTGATTTCACACTACTTTTCGCGCTCTACAATCCTGTTATTTCAGTTTTTGATTTCAGAACTTGTGGCTAGTAGGTCCAGTTTCACCTAGTTAGCCGCGAATTGTGGTTTCTTTACGTAAACGGTTTTATGAATATCCGATGACTCCGAGTTCTGAATTCGGTGATTTTTTGCTTGATTTCACACTACTTTTCGAGCTCTACAATCCTGGAATTTCGGTTTTTGATTTCAGAACTCGTGGCTAGTAGGTCTCGTTTGACCTAGTTAGCCGCGAATTATGGTTTATTTACGCAAACGGTTTTATGAATATCCGTTGACTCCGAGTTCTGAATTCGGTGATTTTTCGCTTGATTTCACACTACTTTTCGAGCTCTACAATCCTAGCATTTTGGTTTTTGATTCCAGAACTCGTGGCTAGTAGGTCTCTTTTCACCTAGTTAGGCGCGAATTGTGGTTTCTTTACGTTAACGGTTTTATGAATATCCGTTGACTCCGAGTTCTGAATTCGGAGATTTTTAGCTTGATTTCACACTACTTTTTGAGCTCTACAATCCTGGCATTTCCGTTTTTGATTTCCGAACTCGTGGCTAGTAGGTCTCGTTTGAACTCGTTAACCGAGAAATGTGGTTTCTTTACGTAAACGGTTTTATGAATATCCGTTGACTCCGAGTTCTAAATTCGGTGATTTTTAGCTTGATTTCACACTACTTTCCGTGCTCTACAATCCTGGCATTTCGGTTTTTGATTTCAGAACTCGTGGCTAGTAGGTCTCGTTCCACCTAGTTTGGCGCGAATTGTGGTTTCTTTACGTAAACGGTTTTATGAATATCCGTTCACTCCGAATTCTGAATTCGGTGATTTTTAGCTTGATTTCACACTACTTTTAGAGCTCTACAATCCTGGCATTTTGGTTTCTTATTTCAGAACTCGTGGCTAGTAGGTCTCGTTTCACCTAGTAAGCCGAGAAATTTGGTTTTATTACGTAAACGGTTTTATGAATATCCGTTGACTCCGAGTTCTGAATTCGATGATTTTTAGCTTGATTTTACACTACTTTTCGAGCTCTACAATCCTGGCGTCTCGGTTTTTGATTTCAGAACTCGTGGCTAGTAGGTCTCGTTTCACCTAGTTAGGCGCGAATTGTGGTTTCTTTACGTAAACGGTTTTATGAATATCCGTTGACTCCGAGTTCTGAATTCGGTGATTTTTAGCTTGATTTCACACTACTTTTCGAGCTCTACAGTCCGGTCATTTCGGTTTTTGATTTCAGAACTCGTGGCTAGTAGGTCTCGTTTCACCTAGTTAGGCGCGAATTGTGGTTTCTTTACGTAAACGGTTTTATGAATATCCGTTGACACCGAGTTCTGAATTCAGAGATTTTTGGCTTGATTTCACACTACTTTTCGCGCTCTACAATCCTGTCATTTCAGTTTTTGATTTCAGAACTCAAGGCTAGTAGGTCTAGTTTCACCTAGTTAGCCGCGAATTGTGGTTTCTTTACGTAAACGGTTTTATGAATATCCGATGACTCCGACTTCTGAATTCGGTGATTTTTTCCTTGATTTCACACTACTTTTCGAGCTCTACAATCCTGGAATTTCGGTTTTTGATTTCAGAACTTGTGGCTAGTAGGTCTCGTTTGACCTAGTTAGCCGCAAATTATGGTTTCTTTACGTAAACGGTTTTATGAATATCCGTTGACTCCGAGTTCTGAATCCGGTGATTTTTAGCTTGATTTCACACTACTTTTCGAGCTCTACAATCCTGGCATTTCGGTTTTTGATTTCAGAACTCGTGTCTAGTAGGTCTCGTTTCACCTAGTTAGACGCGAAATGTGGTTTCTTTTTGTAAACGGTTTTATGAATATCCGTTGACTCCGAGTTCTGAATTCGGTGATTTTTAGCTTGATTTCACACTACTTTTAGAGCTCTACAATCCTGGCATTTCGGTTTTTGATTTCAGAACTCGTGGCTAGTAGGTCTCGTTTCACCTAGTAAGCCGAGAAATGTGGTTTCTTTACCTAAACGGTTTTATGAATATCCGTTGACTCCGAGTTCTGAATTCGGTGATTTTTAGCTTGATTTCACACTACTTCTCGAGCTCTACAATCCTGGCTTTTCGGTTTTTGATTTCAGAACTCGTGGCTAGTAGATCTCATTTCACCTAGTTAGACGCGAAATGTGGTTTCTTTACGTAAACGGGTTTATGAATATCCGTTGACTCCGAGTTCTGAATTCGGTGATTTTTAGCTTGATTTCATACTACTTCTCGAGCTCTACAATCCTGGCATTTCGGTTTTTGTTTTCCGAACTCGTGGCTAGTAGGTCTCGTTTCACCTCGTTAACCGAGAAATGTGGTTTCTTTACGTAAACGGTTTTATGAATATCCGTTGACTCCGAGTTCTGAATTCGGTGATTTTTAGCTTGATTTCACACTACTTCTCGAGCTCTACAATCCTGTCATTTCGGTTTTTGATTTCAGAACTCGTGGCTACTAGGTCTCGTTTCACCTAGTTAGGCGCGAATTGTGGTTTCTTTAAGTAAACGCTTTTATGAATATCCGTTGACTCCGAGTTCTGAATTCGGAGATTTTTGGCTTGATTTCACACTACTTTTCGCGCTCTACAATCCTGTTATTTCAGTTTTTGATTTCAGAACTTGTGGCTAGTAGGTCCAGTTTCACCTAGTTAGCCGCGAATTGTGGTTTCTTTACGTAAACGGTTTTATGAATATCCGATGACTCCGAGTTCTGAATTCGGTGATTTTTTGCTTGATTTCACACTACTTTTCGAGCTCTACAATCCTGGAATTTCGGTTTTTGATTTCAGAACTCGTGGCTAGTAGGTCTCGTTTGACCTAGTTAGCCGCGAATTATGGTTTATTTACGCAAACGGTTTTATGAATATCCGTTGACTCCGAGTTCTGAATTCGGTGATTTTTCGCTTGATTTCACACTACTTTTCGAGCTCTACAATCCTAGCATTTTGGTTTTTGATTCCAGAACTCGTGGCTAGTAGGTCTCTTTTCACCTAGTTAGGCGCGAATTGTGGTTTCTTTACGTTAACGGTTTTATGAATATCCGTTGACTCCGAGTTCTGAATTCGGAGATTTTTAGCTTGATTTCACACTACTTTTTGAGCTCTACAATCCTGGCATTTCCGTTTTTGATTTCCGAACTCGTGGCTAGTAGGTCTCGTTTCAACTCGTTAACCGAGAAATGTGGTTTCTTTACGTAAACGGTTTTATGAATATCCGTTGACTCCGAGTTCTAAATTCGGTGATTTTTAGCTTGATTTCACACTACTTTCCGTGCTCTACAATCCTGGAATTTCGGTTTTTGATTTCAGAACTCGTGGCTAGTAGGTCTCGTTCCACCTAGTTTGGCGCGAATTGTGGTTTCTTTACGTAAACGGTTTTATGAATATCCGTTCACTCCGAATTCTGAATTCGGTGATTTTTAGCTTGATTTCACACTACTTTTAGAGCTCTACAATCCTGGCATTTCGGTTTCTTATTTCAGAACTCGTGGCTAGTAGGTCTCGTTTCACCTAGTAAGCCGAGAAATTTGGTTTTATTACGTAAACGGTTTTATGAATATCCGTTGACTCCGAGTTCTGAATTCGATGATTTTTAGCTTGATTTTACACTACTTTTCGAGCTCTACAATCCTGGCGTCTCGGTTTTTGATTTCAGAACTCGTGGCTAGTAGGTCTCGTTTCACCTAGTTAGGCGCGAATTGTGGTTTCTTTACGTAAACGGTTTTATGAATATCCGTTGACTCCGAGTTCTGAATTCGGTGATTTCTAGCTTGATTTCACACTACTTTTCGAGCTCTACAGTCCAGTCATTTCGGTTTTTGATTTCAGAACTCGTGGCTAGTAGGTCTCGTTTCACCTAGTTAGGCGCGAATTGTGGTTTCTTTACGTAAACGGTTTTATGAATATCCGTTGACACCGAGTTCTGAATTCAGAGATTTTTGGCTTGATTTCACACTACTTTTCGCGCTCTACAATCCTGTCATTTCAGTTTTTGATTTCAGAACTCAAGGCTAGTAGGTCTAGTTTCACCTAGTTAGCCGCGAATTGTGGTTTCTTTACGTAAACGGTTTTATGAATATCCGATGACTCCGACTTCTGAATTCGGTGATTTTTTCCTTGCTTTCACACTACTTTTCGAGCTCTACAATCCTGGAATTTCGGTTTTTGATTTCAGAACTTGTGGCTAGTAGGTCTCGTTTGACCTAGTTAGCCGCAAATTATGGTTTCTTTACGTAAACGGTTTTATGAATATCCGTTGACTCCGAGTTCTGAATCCGGTGATTTTTAGCTTGATTTCACACTACTTTTCGAGCTCTACAATCCTGGCATTTCGGTTTTTGATTTCAGAACTCGTGTCTAGTAGGTCTCGTTTCACCTAGTTAGACGCGAAATGTGGTTTCTTTTTGTAAACGGTTTTATGAATATCCGTTGACTCCGAGTTCTGAATTCGGTGATTTTTAGCTTGGTTTCACACTACTTTTAGAGCTCTACAATCCTGGCATTTCGGTTTTTGATTTCAGAACTCGTGGCTAGTAGGTCTCGTTTCACCTAGTAAGCCGAGAAATGTGGTTTCTTTACCTAAACGGTTTTATGAATATCCGTTGACTCCGAGTTCTGAATTTGGTGATTTTTAGCTTGATTTCACACTACTTCTCGAGCTCTACAATCCTGGCTTTTCGGTTTTTGATTTCAGAACTCGTGGCTAGTAGATCTCATTTCACCTAGTTAGACGCGAAATGTGGTTTCTTTACGTAAACGGGTTTATGAATATCCGTTGACTCCGAGTTCTGAATTCGGTGATTTTTAGCTTGATTTCATACTACTTCTCGAGCTCTACAATCCTGGCATTTCGGTTTTTGTTTTCCGAACTCGTGGCTAGTAGGTCTCATTTCACCTCGTTAACCGAGAAATGTGGTTTCTTTACGTAAACGGTTTTATGAATATCCGTTGACTCCGAGTTCTGAATTCGGTGATTTTTAGCTTGATTTCACACTACTTCTCGAGCTCTACAATCCTGGCATTTCGGTTTTTGATTTCAGAACTCGTGCCTAGTAGGTCTCGTTTCACCTAGTTAGGCGCGAATTGTGGTTTCTTTACGTAAACGGTTTTATGAATATTCGTTTACTCCGAATTCTGAATTCGGTGATTTTTAGCTTGATTTCACACTACTTCTCGAGTTCTACAATCCTGGCATTTCGGTTTTTGATTTCAGAACTCGTGGCTGGTAGATCTCATTTCACCTAGTTAGACGCGAAATGTGGTTTCTTTACATAAACGGTTTTATGAATATCCGTTGACTCCGAGTTCTGAATTCAGTGATTTTTAGCTTGATTTCACACTGCTTCTCGAGCTCTACAATCCTGGAATTTCGGTTTTTGATTTCCGAACTCGTGGCTAGTAGGTCTCGTTTCACCTCGTTAACTGAGAAATGTGGTTTCTTTACGTAAACGGTTTTATGAATATCCGTTGACTCCGAGTTCTGAATTCGGTGATTTTTCGCTTGATTTCACACTACTTCTCGAGCTCTACAATCCTGACATTTCGGTTTTTGATTTCAGAACTCGTGGCTAGTAGATCTCATTTCACCTAGTTAGACGCGAAATGTGGTTTCTTTACGTAAACGGTTTTATGAATATCCGTTGACTCCGAGTTCTGAATTCGGTGATTTTTAGCTTGATTTCACACTACTTCTCGAGCTCTACAATCCTGGCATTTCGGTTTTTGATTTCAGAACTCGTGGCTAGTAGGTCTCGTTTGACCTAGTTAGCCGCGAATTATGGTTTCTTTACGTAAACAGTTTTATGAATATCCGTTGACTCCGAGTTCTGAATTCGGTGATTTTTAGCTTGATTTCACACTACTTTTCGAGCTCTACAATCCTGGCATTTCGGTTTTTGATTTCAGAACTCGTGTCTAGTAGGTCTCGTTTCACCTAGTTAGACGCGAAATGTGGTTTCTTTTTGTAAACGGTTTTATGAATATCCGTTGACTCCGAGTTCTGAATTCGGTGATTTTTAGCTTGATTTCACACTACTTTTAGAGCTCTACAATCCTGGCATTTCGGTTTTTTATTTCAGAACTCGTGGCTAGTAGGTCTCGTTTCACCTAGTAAGCCGAGAAATGTGGTTTCTTTACGTAAACGGTTTTATGAATATCCGTTGACTCCGAGTTCTGAATTCGGAGATTTTTTGCTTGATTTCACACTACTTCTCGAGCTCTACAATCCTGGCATTTCGGTTTTTGATTTCAGAACTCGTGGCTAGTAGATCTCATTTCACCTAGTTAGACGCGAAATGTGGTTTCTTTACGTAAACGGGTTTATGAACATCCGTTGACTCCGAGTTCTGAATTCGGTGATTTTTAGCTTGATTTCACACTACTTCTCGAGCTCTACAATCCTGGCATTTCGGTTTTTGTTTTCCGAACTCGTGGCTAGTAGGTCTCGTTTCACCTCGTTAACCGAGAAATGTGGTTTCTTTACGTAAACGGTTTTATGAATATCCGTTGACCCCGAGTTCTGAATTCGGTGATTTTTAGCTTGCTTTCACACTACTTTCCGAGCTCTACAATCCTGGCATTTCGGTTTTTGATTTCAGAACTCGTGGCTAGTAGGTCTCGTTTGACCTAGTTAGCCGCGAATTATGGTTTCTTTACGTAAACGGTTTTATGAATATCCGTTGACTCCGAGTTCTGAATTCGGTGATTTTTAGCTTGATTTCACACTAATTTTAGAGCTCTACAATCGTGGCATTTCGGTTTTTGATTTCAGAACTCGTGGCTAGTAGATCTCATTTCACCTAGTTAGACGCGAAATGTGGTTTCTTTACGTAAACGGTTTTATGAATATCTGTTGACTCCGAGTTCTGAATTCGGTGATTTTTAGCTTGATTTCACACTACTTCTCGAGCTCTACAATCCTAGCATTTCGGTTTTTGATTTCCGAACTCGTGGCTAGAAGGTCTCGTTTCACCTCGTTAACCGAGAAATGTGGTTTCTTTACGTAAACGGTTTTATGAATATCCGTTGACTCCGAGTTCTGAATTCGGTGATTTTTAGCTTGATTTCACACTACTTTCCGAGCTCTACAATCCTGAAATTTCGGTTTTTGATTTCAGAACTCGTGGCTAGTAGGTCTCGTTTCACCTAGTTAGGCGCGAATTGTGGTTTCTTTACGTAAACGGTTTTATGAATATTCGTTTACTCCGAATTCTGAATTCGGTGATTTTTAGCTTGATTTCACACTACTTTCAGAGCTCTACAATCCAGGCATTTCGGTTTTTTATTTCAGAACTCGTGGCTAGTAGGTCTCGTTTCACCTAGTAAACCGAGAAATGTGGTTTCTTTACGTAAACGGTTTTATGAATATCCGATGACTCCGACTTCTGAATTCGGTGATTTTTTGCTTGATTTCACACAACTTTTCGAGCTCTACAGTCCTGTCGTTTCGGTTTTTGATTTCAGAACTCGTGGCTATTAGGTCTCGTTTCACCTAGTTAGGCGCTAATTGTGGTTTCTTTACGTAAACGGTTTTATGAATATCCGTTGACTCCGAGTTCTGAATTCGAAGATTTTTTGCTTGATTTCACACTACTTCTCGAGCTCTACAATCCTGGCATTTCGGTTTTTGATTTCAGAACTCGTGGCTAGTAGATCTCATTTCACCTAGTTAGACGCAAAATGTGGTTTCTTTACGTAAACGGTTTTATGAATATCCGTTGACTCCGAGTTCTGAATTCGGTGATTTTTAGCTTGATTTCACACTACTTCTCGAGCTCTACAATCCTGGCATTTCGGTTTTTGATTTCCGAACTCGTGGCTAGTAGGTTTCGTTTCACCTCGTTAACCGAGAAATGTGGTTTCTTTACGTAAACGGTTTTATGAACATCCGTTGACTCCGAGTTCTGAATTCGGTGATTTTTCGCTTGATTTCACACTACTTCTCGAGCTCCACAATCCTGACATTTCGGTTTTTGATTTCAGAACTCGTGGCTAGTAGATCTCATTTCACCTAGTTAGACGCGAAATGTGGTTTCTTTACGTAAACGGTTTTATGAATATCCGTTGACTCCGAGTTCTGAATTCGGTGATTTTTAGCTTGATTTCACATTATTTTTCGAGCTCTACAATCCTGGCATTTCGGTTTTTTATTTCAGCAATCGTGGCTAGTAGGTCTCGTTTCACCTAGTTATGCGCGAAATGTGGTTTCTTTACGTAAACGGTTTTATGAATATCCGTTGACTCCGAGTTCTGAATTCGGTGATTTTTAGCTTGATTTCACACTACTTTTAGAGCTCTACAATCCTGGCATTTCGGTTTTTGATTTCAGAACTCGTGGCTGGTAGGTCTCGTTTCACCTAGTAAGCCGAGAAATGTGGTTTCTTTACGTAAATGGTTTTATGAATATCCGTTGACTCCGAGTTCTGAATTCGGTGATTTTTAGCTTGATTTCACACTAATTTTAGAGCTCTACAATCGTGGCATTTCGGTTTTTGATTTCAGAACTCGTGGCTAGTAGATCTCGTTTCACCTAGTTAGACGCGAAATGTGGTTTCTTTACGTAAACGGTTTTATGAATATCTGTTGACTCCGAGTTCTGAATTCGGTGATTTTTAGCTTGATTTCACACTACTTCTCGAGCTCTACAATCCTCGCATTTCGGTTTTTGATTTCCGAACTCGTGGCTAGAAGGTCTCGTTTCACCTCGTTAACCGAGAAATGTGGTTTCTTTACGTAAACGGTTTTATGAATATCCGTTGACTCCGAGTTCTGAATTCGGTGATTTTTAGCTTGATTTCACACTACTTTCCGAGCTCTACAATCCTGAAATTTCGGTTTTTGATTTCAGAACTCGTGGCTAGTAGGTCTCGTTTCACCTAGTTAGGCGCGAATTGTGGTTTCTTTACGTAAACGGTTTTATGAATATTCGTTTACTCCGAATTCTGAATTCGGTGATTTTTAGCTTGATTTCACACTACTTTCAGAGCTCTACAATCCAGGCATTTCGGTTTTTTATTTCAGAACTCGTGGCTAGTAGGTCTCGTTTCACCTAGTAAACCGAGAAATGTGGTTTCTTTACGTAAACGGTTTTATGAATATCCGATGACTCCGACTTCTGAATTCGGTGATTTTTTGCTTGATTTCACACAACTTTTCGAGCTCTACAGTCCTGTCGTTTCGGTTTTTGATTTCAGAACTCGTGGCTATTAGGTCTCGTTTCACCTAGTTAGGCGCTAATTGTGGTTTCTTTACGTAAACGGTTTTATGAATATCCGTTGACTCCGAGTTCTGAATTCGAAGATTTTTTGCTTGATTTCACACTACTTCTCGAGCTCTACAATCCTGGCATTTCGGTTTTTGATTTCAGAACTCGTGGCTAGTAGATCTCATTTCACCTAGTTAGACGCAAAATGTGGTTTCTTTACGTAAACGGTTTTATGAATATCCGTTGACTCCGAGTTCTGAATTCGGTGATTTTTAGCTTGATTTCACACTACTTCTCGAGCTCTACAATCCTGGCATTTCGGTTTTTGATTTCCGAACTCGTGGCTAGTAGGTTTCGTTTCACCTCGTTAACCGAGAAATGTGGTTTCTTTACGTAAACGGTTTTATGAACATCCGTTGACTCCGAGTTCTGAATTCGGTGATTTTTCGCTTGATTTCACACTACTTCTCGAGCTCTACAATCCTGACATTTCGGTTTTTGATTTCAGAACTCGTGGCTAGTAGATCTCATTTCACCTAGTTAGACGCGAAATGTGGTTTCTTTACGTAAACGGTTTTATGAATATCCGTTGACTCCGAGTTCTGAATTCGGTGATTTTTAGCTTGATTTCACATTATTTTTCGAGCTCTACAATCCTGGCATTTCGGTTTTTTATTTCAGCAATCGTGGCTAGTAGGTCTCGTTTCACCTAGTTATGCGCGAAATGTGGTTTCTTTACGTAAACGGTTTTATGAATATCCGTTGACTCCGAGTTCTGAATTCGGTGATTTTTAGCTTGATTTCACACTACTTTTAGAGCTCTACAATCCTGGCATTTCGGTTTTTGATTTCAGAACTCGTGGCTGGTAGGTCTCGTTTCACCTAGTAAGCCGAGAAATGTGGTTTCTTTACGTAAATGGTTTTATGAATATCCGTTGACTCCGAGTTCTGAATTCGGTGATTTTTCGCTTGATTTCACACTACTTTTCGAGCTCTACAATCCTGTCATTTTGGTTTTTGATTTCAGAACTCGTGGCTAGTAGGTCTTCTTTCACCTAGTAAGCCGAGAAATGTGGTTTCTTTACGTAAACGATTTTATGAATATCCGTTGACTCCGAGTTCTGAATTCGTTGATTTTTAGCTTTATTTCACACTACTTTTCGAGATCTACAATCCTGTTATTTCGGTTTTTGATTTCAGAACTCGTGGCTAGTTGGTCTCGTTTCACCTAGTTAGGCGCGAATTGTGGTTTCTTTACGTAAACGGTTTTATGAATATCCGTTGACTCCGAGTTCTGAATTCGGTGATTTTTAGCTTGATTTCACACTACTTTGCGAGCTCTACAATCCTAGTATTTTGGTTTTTGATTTCAGAACTCGTGGCTAGTAGGTCTCGTTTCACCTCGTTAATCGAGAAATGTGGTTTCTTTACGTAAACGGTTTTATGAATATTCGTTGACTCGGAGTTCCGAATTCGGCGATTTTTAGCTTGATTTCACACTACTTTTCGAGCTCTACAATCCTGGATTTTCGGTTTTTGATTTCAGAATTGGTGGCTAGTAGGTCTCGTTTCACCTAGTTAGGCGCGAATTGTGGTTTCTTTACGTAAACGGTTTTATGATATTTGTTGACTCCGAGTTCTGAATTCGGTGATTTTTCGCTTGATTTCACACAACTTTTCAAGTTCTACAATCCTGTCATTTTGGTTTTTGATTTCAGAACTCGTGGCTAGTAGGTCTAGTTTCACCTCGTTAACCGAGAAATGTGGTTTCTTTACGTAAACGGTTTTATGAATATCCGTTGACTCCGAGTTCTGAATTCGGTGATTTTTGGCTTGATTTCACACTACTTTTCGAGCACTACAATCCTGTCATTTCGGTTTTTGATTTCAGAACTCGTGGCTAGTAGGTCTAGTTTCACCTAGTTAGCCGCGAATTGTGGTTTCTTTACGTAAACGGTTTTATGAATATCCGACGACTCCGAGTTCTGAATTCGGTGATTTTTTGCTTGATTTCACACTACTTTTCGAGCTCTACAATCCTGGAATTTCGGTTTTTGATTTCAGAACTCGTGGCTAGTAGGTCTCGTTTGACCTAGTTAGCCGCGAATTATGGTTTCTTTACGTAAACGGTTTTATGAATATCCGTTGACTCCGAGTTCTGAATTCGGTGATTTTTAGCTTGATTTCACACGACTTCTCGATCTCTACAATCCTGACATTTCGGTTTTTGATTTCCGAACTCGTGGGTAGTAGGTCTCGTTTCACCTCGTTAACCGAGAAATGTGGTTTCTTTACTTAAACGGTTTTATGAATATCCGTTGACTCCGAGTTCTGAATTCGGTGATTTTTCGCTTGATTTCACACTACTTTTCGAGCTCTACAATCCTGTCATTTTGGTTTTTGATTTCAGAACTCGTGGCTAATAGGTCTAGTTTCACCTCGTTAATCGAGAAATGTGGTTTCTTTACGTAAACGGTTTTATGAATATCCCTTGACTCCGAGTTCTGAATTCGGTGATTTTTAGCTTGATTTCACACTACTTTTCGAGCTCTACAATCCTGTAGTTTCGGTTTTTGATTTCAGAACTCGTGGCTAGTTGGTCTCGTTTCACCTAGTTAGACGCAAAATGTGGTTTCTTTACGTAAACGGTTTTATGAATATCCGATGACTCCGAGTTCCGAATTCGGCGATTTTTCGCTTGATTTCACACTACTTTTCGAGCTCTACAATCCTGTCATTTTGGTTTTTGATTTCAGAACTCGTGGCCAGTAGGTCTCGTTTCACCTAGTAAGTCGAGAAATGTGGTTTCTTGACGTAAACGGTTTTATGAATATCCGTTGACTCCGAGTTCTGAATTCGGTGATTCTTAGCTTGATTTCACACTAATTTTCGAGCTCTACAATCCTGGAGTTTCGTTTTCTGATTTCAGAACTCGTGGCTAGTATGTCTCGTTTCACCTAGTTAGGCGCGAATTGTGGTTTCTTTACGTAAACGGTTTTATGAATATCCGTTGACTCCGAGTTCTGAATTCGGTGATTTTTCGCTTGATTTCACACTACTTTTCGAGCTCTACAATCCTGTCATTTTGGTTTTTGATTTCAGAACTCGTGGCTAGTGGGTCTCGTTTCACCTAGTAAGCCGAGAAATGTGGTTTCTTTACGTAAACGATTTTATGAATATCCGTTGACTCCGAGTTCTGAATTCGGTGATTTTTAGCTTGATTTCACACTACTTTTCGAGCTCTACAATCCTGGTGTTTCGGTTTTTGATTTCAGAACTCGTGCATAGTAGGTCTCGTTTCCCCTAGTTAGGCGCGAATTGTGGTTTCTTTACGTAAACGGTTTTATGAATATCCGTTGACCCCGAGTTCTGAATTCGGTGATTTTTAGCTTAATTTCACACTACTTTTCGGGCTCTACAATCCTGGCATTTCGGTTTTTAATTTCAGAACTCGTGGCTAGTAGGTCTAGTTTCACCTCGTTAACCGAGAAATGTGGTTTCTTTACGTAAACGGTTTTATGAATATCCGTTGACTCCGAGTTCTGAATTCGGTGATTTTTAGCTTGATTTCACACTACTTTTCGAGCTCCACAATCCTGGAATTTCGGTTTTTGATTTCAGAACTCGTGGCTAGTAGGTCTCGTTTCACCTAGTTAGGCGCGAATTGTGGTTTCTTTACGTAAACGGTTTTATGAATATCCGTTGACTCCGAGTTCTGAATTCGGTGATTTTTAGCTTGATTTCACACTACTTTGCGAGCTCTACAATCCTGGTATTTCGGTTTTTGATTTCAGAACTCGTGGCTAGTAGGTCTCGTTTCACCTCGTTAACCGAGAAATGTGGTTTCTTTACGTAAACGGTTTTATGAATATTCGTTGACTCGGAGTTCCGAATTCGGTGATTTTTAGCTTGATTTCACACTACTTTTCGAGCTCTACAATCATGGATTTTCGGTTTTTGATTTCAGAACTCGTGGCTAGCAGGTCTAGTTTGACCTAGTTAGCCGCGAATTATAGTTTCTTTACGTAAACGGTTTTATGAATATCCGTTGGCTCCGAGTTCTGAATTCGGTGATTTTTAGCTTGATTTCACATTACTTTTCGAGCTCTACAATCCTGGAATTTCGGTTTTTGATTTCAGAACTCGTGGCTAGTAGGTCTCGTTTCACCTAGTTAGACGCGAAATGTGGTTTCTTTTTGTAAACGGTTTTATGTATATCCGTTGACTCCGAGTTCTGAATTCGGTGATTTTTAGCTTGATTTCATACTACTTTTAGAGCTCTACAATCCTGGCATTTCAGCTTTTGATTTCAGAACTCGTGGCTAGTAGGTCTCGTTTCACCTAGTAAGCCGAGAAATGTGGTTTCTTTACGTAAATGGTTTTAGGAATATCCGTTGACTCCGAGTTCTGAATTCGGTGATTTTTAGCTTGATTTCACACTACTTCTCGAGCTCTACAATTCTGGCATTTCGGTTTTTGATTTCAGAACACGTGGCTAGTAGATCTCATTTCACCTAGTTAGACGCGAAATGTGGTTTCTTTACGTAAACGGTTTTATGAATATCCGTTGACTCCGAGTTCTGAATTCGGTGATTTTTAGCTTGATTTCACACTAATTTCCGAGCTCTACAGTCCTGGCATTTCGGTTTTTGATTTCAGAACTCGTGGCTAGTAGGTTTCGTTTCACCTAGTTAGACGCGAAATGTTGTTTCTTTTTGTAAACGGTTTTATGAATATCCGTTGACTCCGAGTTCTGAATTCGGTGATTTTTAGCTTGATTTCACACTACTTTTAGAGCTCTACAATCCTGGCATTTCAGTTTTTGATTTCAGAAATCGTGGCTAGTAGGTCTCGTTTCACCTAGTAAGCCGAGAAATGTGGTTTCTTTACGTAAATGGTTTTATGAATATCCGTTGACTCCGAGTTCTGAATTCGGTGATTTTTAGCTTGATTTCACACCACTTCTCGAGCTCTACAATTCTGGCATTTCGGTTTTTGATTTCAGAACACGTGGCTAGTAGATCTCATTTCACCTAGTTAGACGCGAAATGTGGTTTCTTTACGTAAACGGTTTTATGAATATCCGTTGACTACGAGTTCTGAATTCGGTGATTTTTAGCTTGATTTCACACTACTTCTCGAGCTCTACAATCCTGGCATTTCGGTTTTTGATTTGCGAACTCGTGGCTAGTAGGTCTCGTTTCACCTCGTTAACCAAGAAATGTTGTTTCTTTACGTAAACGGTTTTATGAATATCCGTTGACTCCGAGTTCTGAACTCGGTGATTTTTAGCTTGATTTCACACTACTTCCCGAGCTATACAATCCTGTTATTTTGGTTTTTGATTTCAGAACTCGTGGCTAGTAGGTCTCGTTTCACCTAGTTAGGCGCGAAATGTGGTTTCTTTACGTAAACGGTTTTATGAATATCCGTTGACACCGAGTTCTGAATTCGGTGATTTTTTGCTTGATTTCACACTACTTTTCGAGCTCTACAATCCTGTTATTTTGGTTTTTGATTTCAGAACTCGTGGCTAGTAGGTCTCGTTTCACCTAGTTAGACGCGAAATGTGGTTTCTTTACGTAAACGGTTTTATGAATATCCCTTGACTCCGAGTTCTAAATTCGTTGATTTTTAGCTTGATTTCACACGACTTCTCGAGCTCTACAATCCTGGCATTTCGGTTTTTGATTTCCGAACTCGTGGCTAGTAGGTCTCGTTTCACCTCGTTAACCGAGAAATGTGGTTTCTTTACGTAAACGGTTTTATGAATATCCGTTGACTCCGAGTTCTGAATTCGGTGATTTTTCGCTTGATTTCACACAACTTTTCGAGTTCTACAACCCTGTCATTTTGGTTTTTGTTTTCAGAACTCGTGGCTAGTAGGTCTAGTTTCACCTCGTTAACCGAGAAATGTGGTTTCTTTACGTAAACGGTTTTATGAATATCCGTTGACTCCGAGTTCTGAATTCGGTGATTTTTAACTTGATTTCACACTACTTTTCGAGCTCTACAATCGTGTCTTTTCGGTTTTTGATTTCAGAACTTGTGGCTAGTAGGTCTCGTTTCACCTAGTTAGGCGCGAATTGTGGTTTCTTTACGTAAACGGTTTTATGATATCCGTTGACTCCGAGTTCTGAATTCGGTGATTTTTGGCTTGATTTCACACTACTTTTCGCGCTCTACAATCCTGTCATTTCAGTTTTTGATTTCAGAACTCGTGGCTAGTAGGTTTAGTCTCACCTAGTTAGCCGCGAATTGTGGTTTCTTTACGTAAACGGTTTTATGAATATCCGATGACTCCGAGTTCTGAATTCGGTGATTTTTTGCTTGATTTCACACTACTTTTCGAGCTCTACAATCCTGGAATTTCGGTTTTTGATTTCAGAACTCGTGGCTAGTAGGTCTCGTTTGACCTAGTTAGCCGCGAATTATGGTTTCTTTACGTAAACGGTTTTATGAATATCCGTTGACTCCGAGTTCTGAATTCGGTGATTTTTAGCTTGATTTCACACGACTTCTCGATCTCTACAATCCTGACATTTCTGTTTTTGATTTCCGAACTCGTGGCTAGTAGGTCTCGTTTCACCTCGTTAACCGAGAAATGTGGTTTCTTTACGTAAATTGTTTTGTGAATATCCGTTGACTCCGAGTGCTGAATTCGGTGATTTTTCGCTTGATTTCACACTACTTTTCGAGCTCTACAATCCTGACATTTCGGTTTTTGATTTCAGAACTCGTGGCTAGTAGGTCTCGTTTCACCTAGTTAGCCGCGAAATGGGGTTTCTTTACGTAAACGGTTTTATGAATATCCGTTGACTCCGAGTTCTGAATTCGGTGATTTTTAGCTTGATTTCACACTACTTTTCGAGCTCTACAATCCTGTCGTTTCGGTTTTTGATTTCAGAACTCGTGGCTAGTTCGTCTCGTTTCACCTAGTTAGACGCGAAATGTGGTTTCTTTACGTAAACGGTTTTATGAATATTCGATGACTCCGAGTTCCGAATTCGGTGATTTTTCGCTTGATTTCACACTACTTTTCGAGCTCTACAATCCTGTCGTTTTGGTTTTTGATTTCAGAACTCGTGGCTAGTAGGTCTAGTTTCACCTCGTTAATCGAGAAATGTGGTTTCTTTACGTAAACGGTTTTATGAATATCCGTTGACTCCGAGTTCTGAATTCGGTGATTTTTAGCTTGATTTCACACTCTTTCTCGAGCTCTACAATTCTGGCATTTCGGTTTTTGATTTCAGAACACGTGTCTAGTAGATCTCATTTAACCTAGTTAGACGCGAAATGTGGTTTCTTTACGTAAACGGTTTTATGAATATCCGTCGACTCCGAGTTCTGAATTCGGTGATTTTTAGCTTGATTTCACACTACTTCTCGAGCTCTACAATCCTGGCATTTCGGTTTTTGATTTGCGAACTCGTGTCTAGTAGGTCTCGTTTCACCTCGTTAACCAAGAAATGTGGTTTCTTTACGTAAACGGTTTTATGAATATCCGTTGACTCCGAGTTCTGAATTCGGTGATTTTTAGCTTGATTTCACACTAATTTCCGAGCTCTACAGTCCTGGCATTTCGGTTTTTGATTTCAGAACTCGTGGATAGTAGGTCTCGTTTCACCTAGTTAGACGCGAAATGTGGTTTCTTTACGTAAACGGTTTTATGAATATCCGTTGACTCCGAGTTCTGAATTCGGTGATTTTTAGCTTGATTTCACACTACTTCTCGAGCTCTACAATCCAGGCATTTCGGTTTTTGATTTGCGAACTCGTGGCTAGTAGGTCTCGTTTCACCTCGTTAACCAAGAAATGTGGTTTCTTTACGTAAACGGTTTTATGAATATCCGTTGACTCCGAGTTCTGAATTCGGTGATTTTTAGCTTGATTTCACACTACTTCTCGAGCTCTACAATCCTGGCATTTCGGTTTTTGATTTGCGAACTCGTGGCTAGTAGGTCTCGTTTCACCTAGTAAGCCGAGAAATGTGGTTTCTTTACGTAAACGGTTTTATGAATATCCGTTGACTCCGAGTTCTGAATTCGGTGATTTTTAGCTTGATTTCACACTACTTCTCGAGCTCTACAATCCTGCCAATTCGGTTTTTGATTTGCGAACTCGTGGCTAGTAGGTCTCGTTTCACCTCGTTAACCAAGAAATGTGGTTTCTTTACGTAAACGGTTTTATGAATATCCGTTGACTCCGAGTTCTGAATTCGGTGATTTTTAGCTTGATTTCACACTACTTTACGAGCTCTACAGTCCTGGCATTTCGGTTTTTGATTTCAGAACTCGTGGCTAGTAGGTCTCGTTTCACCTAGTTAGGCGCGAATTGTGGTTTTATTACGTAAACGGTTTTATGAATATCCGTTCACTCCGAGTTCTGAATTCGGTGAATTTTCGCTTGATTTCACACTACTTTTCGAGCTATACAATCCTGTTATTTTGGTTTTTGATTTCAGAACTCGTGGCTAGTAGGTCTCGTTTCACCTAGTTAGGCGCGAAATGTTGTTTCTTTATGTAAACGGTTTTATGAATATCCGTTGACTCCGAGTTCTGAATTCGGTGATTTTTCGCTTGATTTCACACTACTTTTCGAGCTCTACAATCCTGTTATTTTGGTTTTTGATTTCAGAACTCGTGGCTAGTAGGTTTCGTTTCACCTAGTTAGACGCGAAATGTGGTTTCTTTACGTAAACGGTTTTATGAATATCCCTTGACTCCGAGTTCTAAATTCGTTGATTTTTAGCTTGATTTCACACGACTTCTCGAGCTCTACAATCCTGGCATTTCGTTTTTTGATTTCCGAACTCGTGTCTAGTAGGTCTCGTTTCACCTCGTTAACCAAGAAATGTGGTTTCTTTACGTAAACGGTTTTATGAATATCCGTTGACTCCGAGTTCTGAATTCGGTGATTTTTAGCTTGATTTCACACTAATTTCCGAGCTCTACAGTCCTGGCATTTCGGTTTTTGATTTAAGAACTCGTGGCTAGTAGGTCTCGTTTCACCTAGTTAGACGCGAAATGTGGTTTCTTTACGTAAACGGTTTTATGAATATCCGTTGACTCCGAGTTCTGAATTCGGTGATTTTTAGCTTGATTTCACACTACTTCTCGAGCTCTACAATCCTGGCATTTCGGTTTTTGATTTGCGAACTCGTGGCTAGTAGGTCTCGTTTCACCTCGTTAACCAAGAAATGTGGTTTCTTTACGTAAACGGTTTTATGAATATCCGTTGACTCCGAGTTCTGAATTCGGTGATTTTTAGCTTGATTTCACACTACTTCTCGAGCTCTACAATCCTGGCATTTCGGTTTTTGATTTGCGAACTCGTGGCTAGTAGGTCTCGTTTCACCTAGTAAGCCGAGAAATGTGGTTTCTTTACGTAAACGGTTTTATGAATATCCGTTGACTCCGAGTTCTGAATTCGGTGATTTTTAGCTTGATTTCACACTACTTCTCGAGCTCTACAATCCTGCCAATTCGGTTTTTGATTTGCGAACTCGTGGCTAGTAGGTCTCGTTTCACCTCGTTAACCAAGAAATCTGGTTTCTTTACGTAAACGGTTTTATGAATATCCGATGACTCCGAGTTCTGAATTCGGTGATTTTTTGCTTGATTTCACACTACGTTTTGAGCTCTACAATCCTGGAATTTCGGTTTTTGATTTCAGAACTCGTAGCTAGTAGGTCTCGTTTGACCTAGTTAGCCGCGAATTATGGTTTCTTTACGTAAACGGTTTTATGAATATCCGTTGACTCCGAGTTCTGAATTCGGTGATTTTTAGCTTGATTTCACACGACTTCTCGATCTCTACAATCCTGACATTTTTGTTTTTGATTTCCGAACTCGTGGCTAGTAGGTCTCGTTTCACCTCGTTAACCGAGAAATGTGGTTTCTTTACGTAAACGGTTTTATGAATATCCGTTGACTCCGAGTTCTGAATTCGGTGATTTTTAGCTTGATTTCACACTACTTCTCGAGCTCTACAATCCTGCCAATTCGGTTTTTGATTTGCGAACTCGTGGCTAGTAGGTCTCGTTTCACCTCGTTAACCAAGAAATGTGGTTTCTTTACGTAAACGGTTTTATGAATATCCGTTGACTCCGAGTTCTGAATTCGGTGATTTTTAGTTTGATTTCACACTAATTTCCGAGCTCTACAGTCCTGGCATTTCGGTTTTTGATTTCAGAACTCGTGGCTAGTAGGTCTCGTTTCACCTAGTTAGACGCGAAATGTGGTTTCTTTACGTAAACGGTTTTATGAATATCCGTTGACTCCGAGTTCTGAATTCGGTGATTTTTAGCTTGATTTCACACTACTTCTCGAGCTCTACAATCTTGGCATTTCGGTTTTTGATTTGCGAACTCGTGGCTAGTAGGTCTCGTTTCACCTCGTTAACCAAGAAATGTGGTTTCTTTACGTAAACGGTTTTATGAATATCCGTTGACTCCGAGTTCTGAATTCGGTGATTTTTAGCTTGATTTCACACTACTTCTCGAGCTCTACAATCCTGGCATTTCGGTTTTTGATTTGCGAACTCGTGGCTAGTAGGTCTCGTTTCACCTAGTAAGCCGAGAAATGTGGTTTCTTTACGTAAACGGTTTTATGAATATCCGTTGACTCCGACTTCTAAATTCGGTGATTTTTAGCTTGATTTCACACTACTTCTCGAGCTCTACAATCCTGCCAATTCGGTTTTTGATTTGCGAACTCGTGGCTAGTAGGTCTCGTTTCACCTCGTTAACCAAGAAATGTGGTTTCTTTACGTAAACGGTTTTATGAATATCCGTTGACTCCGAGTTCTGAATTCGGTGATTTTTAGCTTGATTTCACACTACTTTCCGAGCTCTACAGTCCTGGCATTTCGGTTTTTGATTTCAGAACTCGTGGCTAGTAGGTCTCGTTTCACCTAGTTAGGCGCGAATTGTGGTTTTATTACGTAAACGGTTTTATGAATATCCGTTCACTCCGAGTTCTGAATTCGGTGAATTTTCGCTTGATTTCACACTACTTTTCGAGCTATACAATCCTGTTATTTTGGTTTTTGATTTCAGAACTCGTGGCTAGTAGATCTCGTTTCACCTAGTTAGGCGCGAAATGTGGTTTCTTTACGTAAACGGTTTTATGAATATCCGTTGACTCCGAGTTCCAAATTCGTTGATTTTTAGCTTGATTTCACACGACTTCTCGAGCTCTACAATCCTGCCATTTCGGTTTTTGATTTCCGAACACGTGGCTAGTAGATCTCATTTCACCTCGTTAAACGCGAAATGTGGTTTCTTTACGTAAACGGTTTTATGAATATCCGTTGACTCCGAGTTCTGAATTCGATGATTTTTCGCTTGATTTCACACTACTTCTCGAGCTCTACAATCCTGGAATTTCGGTTTTTGATTTGCGAACTCGTGGCTAGTAGGTCTAGTTTCACCTCGTTAACCAAGAAATGTGGTTTCTTTACGTAAACGGTTTTATGAATATCCGTTGACTCCGAGTTCTGAATTCAGTGATTTTTAGCTTTATTTCACACTACTTCTCGAGCTCTACAATCCTGTCGTTTCGGTTTTTGATTTCAGAACTCGTGGCTAGTAGGTCTAGTTTCACCTCGTTAGGCGCGAATTGTGGTTTCTTTACGTAAACGGTTTTATGATATCCGTTGACTCCGAGTTCTGAATTCAGTGATTTTTGGCTTGATTTCACACTACTTCTCGCGCTCTACAATCCTGGCATTTCGGTTTTTGATTTGTGAACTCGTGGCTAGTAGGTCTCGTTTCACCTAGTAAGCCGAGAAATGTGGTTTCTTTACGTAAACGGTTTTATGAATATCCGTTGACTCCGAGTTCTGAATTCGGTGATTTTTAGCTTGATTTCACACTACTTCTCGAGCTCTACAATCCTGCCAATTCGGTTTTTGATTTGCGAACTCGTGGCTAGTAGGTCTAGTTTCACCTCGTTAACCGAGAAATGTGGTTTCTTTACGTAAACGGTTTTATGAATATCCGTTGACTCCGACTTCTGAATTCGGTGATTTTTAACTTGATTTCACACTACTTTTCGAGCTCTACAATCCTGTCCTTTCGGTTTTTGATTTCAGAACTTGTGGCTAGTAGGTCTCGTTTCACCTAGTTAGGCGCGAATTGTGGTTTCTTTACGTAAACGGTTTTATGATATCCGTTGACTCCGAGTTCTGAATTCGGAGATTTTTGGCTTGATTTCACACTACTTTTCGCGCTCTACAATCCTGTCATTTCAGTTTTTGATTTCAGAACTCGTGGCTAGTAGGTCTAGTTTCACCTAGTTAGCCGCGAATTGTGGTTTCTTTACGTAAACGGTTTTATGAATATCCGATGACTCCGAGTTCTGAATTCGGTGATTTTTTGCTTGATTTCACACTACTTTTCGAGCTCTACAATCCTGGAATTTCGGTTTTTGATTTCGAAACTCGTGGCTAGTAGGTCTCGTTTGACCTAGTTAGCCGCGAATTATGGTTTCTTTACGTAAACGGTTTTATGAATATCCGTTGACTCCGAGTTCTGAATTCGGTGATTTTTAGCTTGATTTCACACGACTTCTCGATCTCTACAATCCTGACATTTCTGTTTTTGATTTCCGAACTCGTGGCTAGTAGGTCTCGTTTCACCTCGTTAACCGAGAAATGTGGTTTCTTTACGTAAACGGTTTTATGAATATCCGTTGACTCCGAGTTCTGAATTCGGTGATTTTTCGCTTGATTTCACACTACTTATCGAGCTCTACAATCGTGTCATTTTGGTTTTTGATTTCAGAACTCGTGGCTAGTAGGTATAGTTTCACCTCGTTAATCGAGAAATGTGGTTTCTTTACGTAAACAGTTTTATGAATATCCGTTGACTCCGAGTTCTGAATTCGGTGATTTTTAGCTTGATTTCACACTACTTTTCGAGCTCTACAATCCTGTCGTTTCGGTTTTTGATTTCAGAACTTGTGGCTAGTTGGTCTCGTTTCACCTAGTTAGACGCGAAATGTGGTTTCTTTACGTAAACGGTTTTATGAATATCCGATGACTCCGAGTTCCGAATTCGGTGATTTTTCGCTTGATTTCACACTACTTTTCGAGCTCTACAATCCTGTCATTTTGGTTTTTGATTTCAGAACTCGTGGCTAGTAGGTCTAGTTTCACCTCGTTAATCGAGAAATATGGTTTCTTTACGTAAACGGTTTTATGAATATCCGTTAACTCCGAGTTCTGAATTCGGTGATTTTTAGCTTGATTTCACACTACTTCTCGAGCTCTACAATTCTGGCATTTCGGTTTTTGATTTCAGAACACGTGGCTAGTAGATCTCATTTCACCTAGTTACACGCGAAATGTGGTTTCTTTACGTAAACGGTTTTATGAATATCCGTTGACTCCGAGTTCTGAATTCGGTGATTTTTAGCTTGATTTCACACTACTTCTCGAGCTCTACAATCCCGGCATTTCGGTTTTTGATTTGCGAACTCGTGTCTAGTAGGTCTCGTTTCACCTCGTTAACCAAGAAATGTGGTTTCTTTACGTAAACGGTTTTATGAATATCCGTTGACTCCGAGTTCTGAATTCGGTGATTTTTAGCTTGATTTCACACTAATTTCCGAGCTCTACAGTCCTGGCATTTCGGTTTTTGATTTCAGAACTCGTGGCTAGTAGGTCTCGTTTCACCTAGTTAGACGCGAAATGTGGTTTCTTTACGTAAACGGTTTTATGAATATCCGTTGACTCCGAGTTCTGAATTCGGTGATTTTTAGCTTGATTTCACACTACTTTTAGAGCTCTACAATCCTGGCATTTCAGTTTTTGATTTCAGAACTCGTGGCTAGTAGGTCTCGTTTCACCTAGTAAGCCGAGAAATGTGGTTTCTTTACATAAATGGTTTTATGAATATCCGTTGACTCCGAGTTCTGAATTCGGTGATTTTTAGCTTGATTTCACACTACTTCTCGAGCTCTACAGTCCTGGAATTTCGGTTTTTGATTTCAAAACTCGTGGCTAGTAGGTCTCGTTTCACCTAGTTAGGCGCGAATTGTGGTTTTATTACGTAAACGGTTTTATGAATATCCGTTCACTCCGAGTTCTGAATTCGGTGAATTTTCGCTTGATTTCACACTACTTTCCGAGCTCTACAATCGTGTCATTTTGGTTTTTGATTTCAGAACTCGTGGCTAGTAGGTATAGTTTCACATCGTTAATCGAGAAATGTGGTTTCTTTACGTAAACGGTTTTATGAATATCCGTTGACTCCGAGTTCTGAATTCGGTGATTTTTAGCTTGATTTCACACTACTTTTCGAGCTCTATAATCCTGTCGTTTCGGTTTTTGATTTCAGAACTCGTGCCTAGTTGGTCTCGTTTCACCTAGTTAGACGCGAAATGTGGTTTCTTTACGTAAACGGTTTTATGAATATCCGATGACTCCGAGTTCCGAATTCGGTGAATTTTCGCTTGATTTCACACTACATTCCGAGCTCTACAGTCCTGGCATTTCGGTTTTTGATTTCAGAACTCGTGGCTAGTAGGTCTAGTTTCACCTAGTTAGCCGCGAATTGTGGTTTCTTTACGTAAACGGTTTTATGAATATCCGATGACTCCGAGTTCTGAATTCGGTGATTTTTTGCTTGATTTCACACTACTTTTCGAGCTCTACAATCCTGGAATTTTGGTTTTTGATTTCAGAACTCGTGGCTAGTAGGTCTCGTTTGACCTAGTTAGCCGCGAATTATGGTTTCTTTACGTAAACGGTTTTATGAATATCCGTTGACTCAGAGTTCTGAATTCGGTGATTTTTAGCTTGATTTCACACGACTTCTCGATCTCTACAATCCTGACATTTCTGTTTTTTATTTCCGAACTCGTGGCTAGTAGGTCTCGTTTCACCTCGTTAACCGAGAAATGTGGTTTCTTTACGTAAACGGTTTTATGAATATCCGTTGACTCCGAGTTCTGAATTCGGTGATTTTTCGCTTGATTTCACACTACTTTTCGAGCTCTACAATCCTGTCATTTTGGTTTTTGATTTCAGAACTCGTGGCTAGTAGGTCTAGTTTCACCTCGTTAATCGAGAAATGTGGTTTCTTTACGTAAACGGTTTTATGAATATCCGTTGACTCCGAGTTCTAAATTCGTTGATTTTTAGCTTGATTTCACACGACTTCTCGAGCTCTACAATCCTGCCATTTCGGTTTTTGATTTCCGAACACGTGGCTAGTAGATCTCATTTCACCTCGTTAAACGCGAAATGTGGTTTCTTTACGTAAACGGTTTTATGAATATCCGTTGACTCCGAGTTCTGAATTCGATGATTTTTCGCTTGATTTCACACTACTTCTCGAGCTCTACAATCCTGGCATTTCGGTTTTTGATTTGCGAACTCGTGGCTAGTAGGTCTAGTTTCACCTCGTTAACCAAGAAATGTGGTTTCTTTACGTAAACGGTTTTATGAATATCCGTTGACTCCGAGTTCTGAATTCAGTGATTTTTAGCTTTATTTCACACTACTTCTCGAGCTCTACAATCCTGTCGTTTCGGTTTTTGATTTCAGAACTCGTGGCTAGTAGGTCTAGTTTCACCTCGTTAGGCGCGAATTGTGGTTTCTTTACGTAAACGGTTTTATGATATCCGTTGACTCCGAGTTCTGAATTCAGTGATTTTTGGCTTGATTTCACACTACTTCTCGCGCTCTACAATCCTGGCATTTCGGTTTTTGATTTGTGAACTCGTGGCTAGTAGGTCTCGTTTCACCTAGTAAGCCGAGAAATGTGGTTTCTTTACGTAAACGGTTTTATGAATATCCGTTGACTCCGAGTTCTGAATTCGGTGATTTTTAGCTTGATTTCACACTACTTCTCGAGCTCTACAATCCTGCCAATTCGGTTTTTGATTTGCGAACTCGTGGCTAGTAGGTCTCGTTTCACCTCGTTAACCAAGAAATGTGGTTTCTTTACGTAAACGGTTTTATGAATATCCGTTGACTCCGAGTTCTGAATTCGGTGATTTTTAGCTTGATTTCACACTACTTTCCGAGCTCTACAGTCCTGGCATTTCGGTTTTTGATTTCAGAACTCGTGGCTAGTAGGTCTCGTTTCACCTAGTTAGGCGCGAATTGTGGTTTCTTTACGTAAACGGTTTTATGAATATCCGCTGACTCCGAGTTCTGAATTCGGTGAATTTTCGCTTGATTTCACACTACTTTTCGAGCTATACAATCCTGTTATTTTGGTTTTTGATTTCAGAACTCGTGGCTAGTAGGTCTCGTTTCACCTAGTTAGACGCGAAATGTGGTTTCTTTACGTAAAC
This sequence comes from Euonymus europaeus, assembly GCA_963580455.1. NCBI lineage: Eukaryota > Viridiplantae > Streptophyta > Magnoliopsida > Celastrales > Celastraceae > Euonymus > Euonymus europaeus. Next base: position 2,243,922 of record OY756972.1, read on the forward strand.
GGTTTTATGAATATCCGTTGACTCCGAGTTCTGAATTCGGTGATTTTTAGCTTGATTTCACACTACTTTTTGAGCTCTACAATCCTGGTATTTCGGTTTTTGATTTCAGAACTCGTGGCTAGTAGGTCTCGTTTCACCTCGTTAACCGAGAAATGTGGTTTCTTTACGTAAACGGTTTTATGAATATCCGTTGACTCCGAGTTCTGAATTCGATGATTTTTCGCTTGATTTCACACAACTTTTCGAGTTCTACAATCCTGTCATTTTGGTTTTTGATTTCAGAACTCGTGGCTAGTAGGTCTAGTTTCACCTCGTTAACCGAGAAATGTGGTTTCTTTACGTAAACGGTTTTATGAATATCCGTTGACTCCGACTTCTGAATTCGGTGATTTTTAACTTGATTTCACACTACTTTTCGAGCTCTACAATCCTGTCGTTTCGGTTTTTGATTTCAGAACTTGTGGCTAGTAGGTCTCGTTTCACCTAGTTAGGCGCGAATTGTGGTTTCTTTACGTAAACGGTTTTATGATATCCGTTTACTCCGAGTTCTGAATTCGGAGATTTTTGGCTTGATTTCACACTACTTTTCGCGCTCTACAATCCTGTCATTTCAGTTTTTGATTTCAGAACTCGTGGCTAGTAGGTCTAGTTTCACCTAGTTAGCCGCGAATTGTGGTTTCTTTACGTAAACGGTTTTATGAATATCCGATGACTCCGAGTTCTGAATTCGGTGATTTTTTGCTTGATTTCACACTACTTTTCGAGCTCTACAATCCTGGAATTTCGGTTTTTGATTTCGAAACTCGTGGCTAGTAGGTCTCGTTTGACCTAGTTAGCCGCGAATTATGGTTTCTTTACGTAAACGGTTTTATGAATATCCGTTGACTCCGAGTTCTGAATTCGGTGATTTTTAGCTTGATTTCACACGACTTCTCGATCTCTACAATCCTGACATTTCTGTTTTTGATTTCCGAACTCGTGGCTAGTAGGTCTCGTTTCACCTCGTTAACCGAGAAATGTGGTTTCTTTACGTAAACGGCTTTATGAATATCCGTTGACTCCGAGTTCTGAATTCGGTGATTTTTCGCTTGATTTCACACTACTTATCGAGCTCTACAATCGTGTCATTTTGGTTTTTGATTTCAGAACTCGTGGCTAGTAGGTATAGTTTCACCTCGTTAATCGAGAAATGTGGTTTCTTTACGTAAACGGTTTTATGAATATCTGTTGACTCCGAGTTCTGAATTCGGTGATTTTTAGCTTGATTTCACACTACTTTTCGAGCTCTACAATCCTGTCGTTTCGGTTTTTGATTTCAGAACTCGTGGCTAGTTGGTCTCGTTTCACCTAGTTAGACGCGAAATGTGGTTTCTTTACGTAAACGGTTTTATGAATATCCGATGACTCCGAGTTCCGAATTCGGTGATTTTTCGCTTGATTTCACACTACTTTTCGAGCTCTACAATCCTGTCATTTTGGTTTTTGATTTCAGAACTCGTGGCTAGTAGGTCTAGTTTCACCTCGTTAATCGAGAAATATGGTTTCTTTACGTAAACGGTTTTATGAATATCCGTTAACTCCGAGTTCTGAATTCGGTGATTTTTAGCTTGATTTCACACTACTTCTCGAGCTCTACAATTCTGGCATTTCGGTTTTTGATTTCAGAACACGTGGCTAGTAGATCTCATTTCACCTAGTTAGACGCGAAATGTGGTTTCTTTACGTAAACGGTTTTATGAATATCCGTTGACTCCGAGTTCTGAATTCGGTGATTTTTAGCTTGATTTCACACTACTTCTCGAGCTCTACAATCCCGGCATTTCGGTTTTTGATTTGCGAACTCGTGTCTAGTAGGTCTCGTTTCACCTCGTTAACCAAGAAATGTGGTTTCTTTACGTAAACGGTTTTATGAATATCCGTTGACTCCGAGTTCTGAATTCGGTGATTTTTAGCTTGATTTCACACTAATTTCCGAGCTCTACAGTCCTGGCATTTCGGTTTTTGATTTCAGAACTCGTGGCTAGTAGGTCTCGTTTCACCTAGTTAGACGCGAAATGTGGTTTCTTTACGTAAACGGTTTTATGAATATCCGTTGACTCCGAGTTCTGAATTCGGTGATTTTTAGCTTGATTTCACACTACTTTTAGAGCTCTACAATCCTGGCAATTCAGTTTTTGATTTCAGAACTCGTGGCTAGTAGGTCTCGTTTCACCTAGTAAGCCGAGAAATGTGGTTTGTTTACATAAATGGTTTTATGAATATCCGTTGACTCCGAGTTCTGAATTCGGTGATTTTTAGCTTGATTTCACACTACTTCTCGAGCTCTACAGTCCTGGCATTTCGGTTTTTGATTTCAAAACTCGTGGCTAGTAGGTCTCGTTTCACCTAGTTAGGCGCGAATTGTGGTTTTATTACGTAAACGGTTTTATGAATATCCGTTCACTCCGAGTTCTGAATTCGGTGAATTTTCGCTTGATTTCACACTACTTTCCGAGCTCTACAATCGTGTCATTTTGGTTTTTGATTTCAGAACTCGTGGCTAGTAGGTATAGTTTCACATCGTTAATCGAGAAATGTGGTTTCTTTACGTAAACGGTTTTATGAATATCCGTTGACTCCGAGTTCTGAATTCGGTGATTTTTAGCTTGATTTCACACTACTTTTCGAGCTCTATAATCCTGTCGTTTCGGTTTTTGATTTCAGAACTCGTGCCTAGTTGGTCTCGTTTCACCTAGTTAGACGCGAAATGTGGTTTCTTTACGTAAACGGTTTTATGAATATCCGATGACTCCGAGTTCCGAATTCGGTGAATTTTCGCTTGATTTCACACTACTTTCCGAGCTCTACAGTCCTGATATTTCGGTTTTTGATTTCAGAACTCGTGGCTAGTAGGTCTAGTTTCACCTAGTTAGCCGCGAATTGTGGTTTCTTTACGTAAACGGTTTTATGAATATCCGATGACTCCGAGTTCTGAATTCGGTGATTTTTTGCTTGATTTCACACTACTTTTCGAGCTCTACAATCCTGGAATTTTGGTTTTTGATTTCAGAACTCGTGGCTAGTAGGTCTCGTTTGACCTAGTTAGCCGCGAATTATGGTTTCTTTACGTAAACGGTTTTATGAATATCCGTTGACTCCGAGTTCTGAATTCGGTGATTTTTAGCTTGATTTCACACGACTTCTCGATCTCTACAATCCTGACATTTCTGTTTTTGATTTCCGAACTTGTGGCTAGTAGGTCTCGTTTCACCTCGTTAACCGAGAAATGTGGTTTCTTTACGTAAACGGTTTTATGAATATCCGTTGACTCCGAGTTCTGAATTCGGTGATTTTTCGCTTGATTTCACACTACTTTTCGAGCTCTACAATCCTGTCATTTTGGTTTTTGATTTCAGAACTCGTGGCTAGTAGGTCTAGTTTCACCTCGTTAATCGAGAAATGTGGTTTCTTTACGTAAACGGTTTTATGAATATCCGTTGACTCCGAGTTCTGAATTCGGTGATTTTTAGCTTGATTTCACACTACTTTTCGAGCTCTACAATCCTGTCGTTTCGGTTTTTGATTTCAGAACTCGTGGCCAGTTGGTCTCGTTTCACCTAGTTAGACGCGAAATGTGGTTTCTTTACGTAAACGGTTTTATGAATATCCGATGACTCCGAGTTCCGAATTCGGTGATTTTTCGCTTGATTTCACACTACTTTTCGAGCTCTACAATCCTGTCATTTTGATTTTTGATTTCAGAACTCGTGGCTAGTAGGTCTCGTTTCACCTAGTAAGTCGAGAAATGTGGTTTCTTTACGTAAACGGTTTTATGAATATCCGTTGACTCCGAGTTCTGAATTCGGTGATTCTTAGCTTGATTTCACACTAATTTTCGAGCTCTACAATCCTGGAGTTTCGTTTTCTGATTTCAGAACTCGTGGCTAGTAGGTCTCGTTTCACCTAGTTAGGCGCGAATTGTGGTTTATTTAAGTAAACGGTTTTATGAATATCCGTTGACTCCGAGTTCTGAATTCGGTGATTTTTCGCTTGATTTCACACTACTTTTCGAGCTCTACAACCCTGTCATTTTGGTTTTTGATTTCAGAACTCGTGGCTAGTGGGTCTCGTTTCACCTAGTAAGCCGAGAAATGTGGTTTCTTTACGTAAACGATTTTATGAATATCCGTTGACTCCGAGTTCTGAATTCGGTGATTTTTAGCTTGATTTCACACTACTTTTCGAGCTCTACAATCCTGGTGTTTCGGTTTTTGATTTCAGAACTCGTGCATAGTAGGTCTCGTTTCACCTAGTTAGGCGCGTATTGTGGTTTCTTTACGTAAACGGTTTTATGAATATCCGTTGACCCCGAGTTCTGAATTCGGTGATTTTTAGCTTGATTTCACACTACTTTTCGGGCTCTACAATCCTGGCATTTCGGTTTTTGATTTCAGAACTCGTGGCTAGTAGGTCTAGTTTCACCTCGTTAACCGAGAAATGTGGTATCTTTACGTAAACGGTTTTATGAATATCCGTTGACTCCGAGTTCTGAATTCGGTGATTTTTAGCTTGATTTCACACTACTTTTCGAGCTTTACAATCCTGGAATTTCGGTTTTTGATTTCAGAACTCGTGGCTAGTAGGTCTCGTTTCACCTAGTTAGGCGCGAATTGTGGTTTCTTTACGTAAACGGTTTTATGAATATCCGTTGACTCCGAGTTCTGAATTCGGTGATTTTTAGCTTGATTTCACACTACTTTTCGAGCTCTACAATCCTGGAATTTCGGTTTTTGATTTCAGAACTCGTGGCTAATAGGTCTCGTTTCACCTATTTAGACGCGAATTGTGGTTTCTTTTTGTAAACGGTTTTATGAATATCCGTTGACTCGGAGTTCTGAATTCGGTGATTTTTAGCTTGATTTCACACTACTTTTCGAGCTCTACAATCCTGTCGTTTAGGTTTTTGATTTCAGAACTTGTGGCTAGTAGGTCTCGTTTCACCTAGTTAGGCGCGAATTGTGGTTTCTTTACGTAACGGTTTTATGATATCCGTTGACTCCGAGTTCTGAATTCCGAGATTTTTGGCTTGATTTCATACTACTTTTTGCGCTCTACAATCCTGTCATTTCAGTTTTTGATTTCAGAACTCGTGGCTAGTAGGTCTAGTTTCACCTAGTTAGCCGCGAATTGTGGTTTCTTTACGTAAACGGTTTTATGAATATCCAATGACTCCGAGTTCTGAATTCGGTGATTTTTTCCTTGATTTCACACTACTTTTCGAGCTCTACAATCCTGGAATTTCGGTTTTTGATTTCAGAACTCGTGGCTAGTAGGTCTCGTTTGACCTACTTAGCCGCGAATTATGGTTTCTTTACGTAAACGGTTTTATGAATATCCGTTGACTCCGAGTTCTGAATTCGGTGATTTTTAGCTTGATTTCACACGACTTCTCGATCTCTACAATCCTGACATTTCGGTTTTTGATTTCCGAACTCGTGGCTAGTAGGTCTCGTTTCACCTCGTTAACCGAGAAATGTGGTTTCTTTACGTAAACGGTTTTATGAATATTCGTTGACTCCGAGTTCTGAATTCGGTGATTTTTCGATTGATTTCACACTACTTTTCGAGCTCTACAATCCTGTCATTTTGGTTTTTGATTTCAGAACTCGTGGCTAGTAGGTCTAGTTTCACCTCGTTAATCGAGAAATGTGGTTTCTTTACGTAAACGGTTTTATGAATATCCGTTGACTCCGAGTTCTGAATTCGGTGATTTTTAGCTTGATTTCACACTACTTTTCGAGCTCTACAATCCTGTCGTTTCGGTTTTTGATTTCAGAACTCGTGGACAGTTGGTCTCGTTTCACCTAGTTAGACGCGAAATGTGGTTTCTTTACGTAAACGGTTTTATGAATATCCGATGACTCCGAGTTCCGAATTCGGTGATTTTTCGCTTGATTTCACACTACTTTTCGAGCTCTACAATCCTGTCATTTTGGTTTTTGATTTCAGAACTCGTGGCTAGTAGGTCTCGTTTCACCTAGTAAGTCGAGAAATGTGGTTTCTTTACGTAAACGGTTTTATGAATATCCGTTGACTCCGAGTTCTGAATTCGGTGATTCTTAGCTTGATTTCACACTAATTTTTGAGCTCTACAATTCTGGAGTTTCGTTTTCTGATTTCAGAACTCGTGGCTAGTAGGTCTCGTTTCACCTAGTTAGGCGCGAATTGTGGTTTCTTTACGTAAACGGTTTTATGAATATCCGTTGACTCCGAGTTCTGAATTCGGTGATTTTTCGCTTGATTTCACACTACTTTTCGATCTCTACAATCCTGTCATTTTGGTTTTTGATTTCAGAACTCGTGGCTAGTGGGTCTCGTTTCACCTAGTAAGCCGAGAAATGTGGTTTCTTTACGTAAACGATTTTATGAATATCCGTTGACTCCGAGTTCTGAATTCGGTGATTCTTAGCTTGATTTCACACTAATTTTCGAGCTCTACAATCCTGGAGTTTCGTTTTCTGATTTCAGAACTCGTGGCTAGTAGGTCTCGTTTCACCTAGTTAGGCGCGAATTGTGGTTTCTTTACGTAAACGGTTTTATGAATATCCGTTGACTCCGAGTTCTGAATTCGGTGATTTTTCGCTTGATTTCACACTACTTTTCGAGCTCTACAATCCTGTCATTTTGGTTTTTGATTTCAGAACTCGTGGCTAGTGGGTCTCGTTTCACCTAGTAAGCCGAGAAATGTGGTTTCTTTACGTAAACGATTTAATGAATATCCGTTGACTCCGAGTTCTGAATTCGGTGATTTTTAGCTTGATTTCACACTACTTTTCGAGCTCTACAATCCTGTCATTTTGGTTTTTGATTTCAGAACTCGTGGCTAGTAGGTCTCGTTTCACCTAGTAAGTCGAGAAATGTGGTTTCTTTACGTAAACGGTTTTATGAATATCCGTTGACTCCGAGTTTTGAATTCGGTGATTCTTAGCTTGATTTCACACTAATTTTCGAGCTCTACAATTCTGGAGTTTCGTTTTCTGATTTCAGAACTCGTGGCTAGTAGGTCTCGTTTCACCTAGTTAGGCGCGAATTGTGGTTTCTTTACGTAAACGGTTTTATGAATATCCGTTGACTCCGAGTTCTGAATTCGGTGATTTTTCGCTTGATTTCACACTACTTTTCGATCTCTACAATCCTGTCATTTTGGTTTTTGATTTCAGAACTCGTGGCTAGTGGGTCTCGTTTCACCTAGTAAGCCGAGAAATGTGGTTTCTTTACGTAAACGATTTTATGAATATCCGTTGACTCCGAGTTCTGAATTCGGTGATTCTTAGCTTGATTTCACACTAATTTTCGAGCTCTACAATCCTGGAGTTTCGTTTTCTGATTTCAGAACTCGTGGCTAGTAGGTCTCGTTTCACCTAGTTAGGCGCGAATTGTGGTTTCTTTACGTAAACGGTTTTATGAATATCCGTTGACTCCGAGTTCTGAATTCGGTGATTTTTCGCTTGATTTCACACTGCTTTTCGAGCTCTACAATCCTGTCATTTTGGTTTTTGATTTCAGAACTCGTGGCTAGTGGGTCTCGTTTCACCTAGTAAGCCGAGAAATGTGGTTTCTTTACGTAAACGATTTTATGAATATCCGTTGACTCCGAGTTCTGAATTCGATGATTTTTCGCTTGATTTCACACTACTTTTCGAGCTCTACAACCCTGTCATTTTGGTTTTTGATTTCAGAACTCGTGGCTAGTGGGTCTCGTTTCACCTAGTAAGCCGAGAAATGTGGTTTCTTTACGTAAACGATTTTATGAATATCCGTTGACTCCGAGTTCTGAATTCGGTGATTTTTAGCTTGATTTCACACTACTTTTCGAGCTCTACAATCCTGGTGTTTCGGTTTTTGATTTCAGAACTCGTGCATAGTAGGTCTCGTTTCACCTAGTTAGGCGCGTATTGTGGTTTCTTTACGTAAACGGTTTTATGAATATCCGTTGACCCCGAGTTCTGAATTCGGTGATTTTTAGCTTGATTTCACACTACTTTTCGGGCTCTACAATCCTGGCATTTCGGTTTTTGATTTCAGAACTCGTGGCTAGTAGGTCTAGTTTCACCTCGTTAACCGAGAAATGTGGTATCTTTACGTAAACGGTTTTATGAATATCCGTTGACTCCGAGTTCTGAATTCGGTGATTTTTAGCTTGATTTCACACTACTTTTCGAGCTTTACAATCCTGGAATTTCGGTTTTTGATTTCAGAACTCGTGGCTAGTAGGTCTCGTTTCACCTAGTTAGGCGCGAATTGTGGTTTCTTTACGTAAACGGTTTTATGAATATCCGTTGACTCCGAGTTCTGAATTCGGTGATTTTTAGCTTGATTTCACACTACTTTTCGAGCTCTACAATCCTGGAATTTCGGTTTTTGATTTCAGAACTCGTGGCTAATAGGTCTCGTTTCACCTAGTTAGACGCGAATTGTGGTTTCTTTTTGTAAACGGTTTTATGAATATCCGTTGACTCGGAGTTCTGAATTCGGTGATTTTTAGCTTGATTTCACACTACTTTTCGAGCTCTACAATCCTGTCGTTTAGGTTTTTGATTTCAGAACTTGTGGCTAGTAGGTCTCGTTTCACCTAGTTAGGCGCGAATTGTGGTTTCTTTACGTAACGGTTTTATGATATCCGTTGACTCCGAGTTCTGAATTCGGAGATTTTTGGCTTGATTTCATACTACTTTTTGCGCTCTACAATCCTGTCATTTCAGTTTTTGATTTCAGAACTCGTGGCTAGTAGGTCTAGTTTCACCTAGTTAGCCGCGAATTGTGGTTTCTTTACGTAAACGGTTTTATGAATATCCAATGACTCCGAGTTCTGAATTCGGTGATTTTTTCCTTGATTTCACACTACTTTTCGAGCTCTACAATCCTGGAATTTCGGTTTTTGATTTCAGAACTCGTGGCTAGTAGGTCTCGTTTGACCTACTTAGCCGCGAATTATGGTTTCTTTACGTAAACGGTTTTATGAATATCCGTTGACTCCGAGTTCTGAATTCGGTGATTTTTAGCTTGATTTCACACGACTTCTCGATCTCTACAATCCTGACATTTCGGTTTTTGATTTCCGAACTCGTGGCTAGTAGGTCTCGTTTCACCTCGTTAACCGAGAAATGTGGTTTCTTTACGTAAACGGTTTTATGAATATTCGTTGACTCCGAGTTATGAATTCGGTGATTTTTCGATTGATTTCACACTACTTTTCGAGCTCTACAATCCTGTCATTTTGGTTTTTGATTTCAGAACTCGTGGCTAGTAGGTCTAGTTTCACCTCGTTAATCGAGAAATGTGGTTTCTTTACGTAAACGGTTTTATGAATATCCGTTGACTCCGAGTTCTGAATTCGGTGATTTTTAGCTTGATTTCACACTACTTTTCGAGCTCTACAATCCTGTCGTTTCGGTTTTTGATTTCAGAACTCGTGGACAGTTGGTCTCGTTTCACCTAGTTAGACGCGAAATGTGGTTTCTTTACGTAAACGGTTTTATGAATATCCGATGACTCCGAGTTCCGAATTCGGTGATTTTTCGCTTGATTTCACACTACTTTTCGAGCTCTACAATCCTGTCATTTTGGTTTTTGATTTCAGAACTCGTGGCTAGTAGGTCTCGTTTCACCTAGTAAGTCGAGAAATGTGGTTTCTTTACGTAAACGGTTTTATGAATATCCGTTGACTCCGAGTTCTGAATTCGGTGATTCTTAGCTTGATTTCACACAAATTTTCGAGCTCTACAATTCTGGAGTTTCGTTTTCTGATTTCAGAACTCGTGGCTAGTAGGTCTCGTTTCACCTAGTTAGGCGCGAATTGTGGTTTGTTTACGTAAACGGTTTTATGAATATCCGTTGACTCCGAGTTCTGAATTCGGTGATTTTTCGCTTGATTTCACACTACTTTTCGATCTCTACAATCCTGTCATTTTGGTTTTTGATTTCAGAACTCGTGGCTAGTGGGTCTCGTTTCACCTAGTAAGCCGAGAAATGTGGTTTCTTTACGTAAACGATTTTATGAATATCCGTTGACTCCGAGTTCTGAATTCGGTGATTCTTAGCTTGATTTCACACTAATTTTCGAGCTCTACAATCCTGGAGTTTCGTTTTCTGATTTCAGAACTCGTGGCTAGTAGGTCTCGTTTCACCTAGTTAGGCGCGAATTGTGGTTTCTTTATGTAAACGGTTTTATGAATATCCGTTGACTCCGAGTTCTGAATTCGGTGATTTTTCGCTTGATTTCACACTACTTTTCGAGCTCTACAATCCTGTCATTTTGGTTTTTGATTTCAGAACTCGTGGCTAGTGGGTCTCGTTTCACCTAGTAAGCCGAGAAATGTGGTTTCTTTACGTAAACGATTTTATGAATATCCGTTGACTCCGAGTTCTGAATTCGGTGATTTTTAGCTTGATTTCACACTACTTTTCGAGCTCTACAATCCTGGTGTTTCGGTTTTTGATTTCAGAACTCGTGCATAGTAGGTCTCGTTTCACCTAGTTAGGCGCGAATTGTGGTTTCTTTACGTAAACGGTTTTATGAATATCCGTTGACTCCGAGTTCTGAATTCGGTGATTTTTCGATTGATTTAAAACTACTTTTCGAGCTCTACAATCCTGGCATTTCGATTTTTTATTTCAGAACTCGTGGCTAGTAGGTCTCGTTTCACCTAGTAAGCCGAGAAATGTGGTTTCTTTACGTAAACGGTTTTATGAATATCCGTTGACTCCGAGTTCTGAATTCGGTGATTTTTAGCTTGATTTCAAACAACTTTTCGAGCTCTACAATCCTGGCATTTCGGTTTTTGATTTCAGAACTCGTGCATAGTAGGTCTCGTTTCACCTAGTTAGGCGCGAATTGTGGTTTCTTTACGTAAACGGTTTTATGAATATCCGTTGACCCCGAGTTCTGAATTCGGTGATTTTTAGCTTGATTTCACACTACTTTTCGGGCTCCACAATCCTGGCATTTCGGTTTTTGATTTCAGAACTCGTGGCTAGTAGGTCTAGTTTCACCTCGTTAACCGAGAAATGTGGTTTCTTTACGTAAACGGTTTTATGAATATCCGTTGACTCCGAGTTCTGAATTCGGTGATTTTTAGCTTGATTTCACACTACTTTTCAAGCTTTACAATCCTGGAATTTCGGTTTTTGATTTCAGAACTCGTGGCTAGTAGGTCTCGTTTCACCTAGTTAGGCGCGAATTGTGGTTTCTTTACGTAAACGGTTTTATGAATATCCGTTGACTCCGAGTTCTGAATTCGGTGATTTTTAGCTTGATTTCACACTACTTTTCGAGCTCTACAATCCTGGAATTTCGGTTTTTGATTTCAGAACTCGTGGCTAGTAGGTCTCGTTTCACCTAGTTAGACGCGAATTGTGGTTTCTTTTTGTAAACGGTTTTATGAATATCCGTTGACTCGGAGTTCTGAATTCGGTGATTTTTAGCTTGATTTCACACTACTTTTCGAGCTCTACAATCCTGTCGTTTAGGTTTTTGATTTCAGAACTTGTGGCTAGTAGGTCTCGTTTCACCTAGTTAGGCGCGAATTGTGGTTTCTTTGCGTAACGGTTTTATGATATCCGTTGACTCCGAGTTCTGAATTCGGAGATTTTTGGCTTGATTTCATACTACTTTTTGCGCTCTACAATCCTGTCATTTCAGTTTTTGATTTCAGAACTCGTGGCTAGTAGGTCTAGTTTCACCTAGTTAGCCGCGAATTGTGGTTTCTTTACGTAAACGGTTTTATGAATATCCAATGACTCCGAGTTCTGAATTCGGTGATTTTTTCCTTGATTTCACACTACTTTTCGAGCTCTACAATCCTGGAATTTCGGTTTTTGATTTCAGAACTCGTGGCTAGTAGGTCTCGTTTGACCTAGTTAGCCGCGAATTATGGTTTCTTTACGTAAACGGTTTTATGAATATCCGTTGACTCCGAGTTCTGAATTCGGTGATTTTTAGCTTGATTTCACACGACTTCTCGATCTCTACAATCCTGACATTTCGGTTTTTGATTTCCGAACTCGTGGCTAGTAGGTCTCGTTTCACCTCGTTAACCGAGAAATGAGGTTTCTTTACGTAAACGGTTTTATGAATATTCGTTGACTCCGTGTTCTGAATTCGGTGATTTTTCGATTGATTTCACACTACTTTTCGAGCTCTACAATCCTGTCATTTTGGTTTTTGATTTCAGAACTCGTGGCTAGTAGGTCTAGTTTCACCTCGTTAATCGAGAAATGTGGTTTCTTTACGTAAACGGTTTTATGAATATCCGTTGACTCCGAGTTCTGAATTCGGTGATTTTTAGCTTGATTTCACACTACTTTTCGAGCTCTACAATCCTGTCGTTTCGGTTTTTGATTTCAGAACTCGTGGCCAGTTGGTCTCGTTTCACCTAGTTAGACGCGAAATGTGGTTTCTTTACGTAAACGGTTTTATGAATATCCGATGACTCCGAGTTCCGAATTCGGTGATTTTTCGCTTGATTTCACACTACTTTTCGAGCTCTACAATCCTGTCATTTTGGTTTTTGATTTCAGAACTCGTGGCTAGTAGGTCTCGTTTCACCTAGTAAGTCGAGAAATGTGGTTTCTTTCCGTAAACGGTTTTATGAATATCCGTTGACTCCGAGTTCTGAATTCGGTGATTCTTAGCTTGATTTCACACTAATTTTCGAGCTCTACAATTCTGGAGTTTCGTTTTCTGATTTCAGAACTCGTGGCTAGTAGGTCTCGTTTCACCTAGTTAGGCGCGAATTGTGGTTTCTTTACGTAAACGGTTTTATGAATATCCGTTGACTCCGAGTTCTGAATTCGGTGATTTTTCGCTTGATTTCACACTACTTTTCGAGCTCTACAATCCTGTCATTTTGGTTTTTGATTTCAGAACTCGTGGCTAGTGGGTCTCGTTTCACCTAGTAAGCCGAGAAATGTGGTTTCTTTACGTAAACGATTTTATGAATATCCGTTGACTCCGAGTTCTGAATTCGGTGATTCTTAGCTTGATTTCACACTAATTTTCGAGCTCTACAATCCTGGAGTTTCGTTTTCTGATTTCAGAACTCGTGGCTAGTAGGTCTCGTTTCAACTAGTTAGGCGCGAATTGTGGTTTCTTTACGTAAACGGTTTTATGAATATCCGTTGACTCCGAGTTCTGAATTCGGTGATTTTTCGCTTGATTTCACACTACTTTTCGAGCTCTACAATCCTGTCATTTTGGTTTTTGATTTCAGAACTCGTGGCTAGTGGGTCTCGTTTCACCTAGTAAGCCGAGAAATGTGGTTTCTTTACGTAAACGATTTTATGAATATCCGTTGACTCCGAGTTCTGAATTCGGTGATTTTTAGCTTGATTTCACACTACTTTTCGAGCTCTACAATCCTGGTGTTTCGGTTTTTGATTTCAGAACTCGTGCATAGTAGGTCTCGTTTCACCTAGTTAGGCGCGAATTGTGGTTTCTTTACGTAAACGGTTTTATGAATATCCGTTGACTCCGAGTTCTGAATTCGGTGATTTTTAGCTTTATTTCACACTACTTTTCGAGCTCTACAATCCTGGAATTTCGGTTTTTGATTTCAGAAATCGTGGCTAGTAGGTCTCGTTTCACCTAGTTAGGCGCGAAATGTGGTTTCTTTACGTAAACGGTTTTATGAATATCCGTTGACTCCGAGTTCTGAATTCGGTGATTTGTAGCTTGATTTAAAACTACTTTTAGAGCTCTACAATCCTGGCATTTCGATTTTTTATTTCAGAACTCGTGGCTAGTAGGTCTCGTTTCACCTAGTAAGCCGAGAAATGTGGTTTCTTTACGTAAACGGTTTTATGAATATCCGTTGACTCCGAGTTCTGAATTCGGTGATTTTTAGCTTGATTTCACACTACTTTTCGAGCTCTACAATCCTGGTGTTTCGGTTTTTGATTTCAGAACTCGTGCATAGTTGGTCTCGTTTCACCTAGTTAGGCGCGAATTGTGGTTTCTTTACGTAAACGGTTTTATGAATATCCGTTGACTCCGAGTTCTGAATTCGGTGATTTTTAGCTTTATTTCACACTACTTTTCGAGCTCTACAATCCTGGAATTTCGGTTTTTGATTTCAGAAATCGTGGCTAGTAGGTCTCGTTTCACCTAGTTAGGCGCGAAATGTGGTTTCTTTACGTAAACGGTTTTATGAATATCCGTTGACTCCGAGTTCCGAATTCGGTGATTTTTAGCTTGATTTCAAACTACTTTTAGAGCTCTACAATCCTGGCATTTCGATTTTTTATTTCAGAACTCGTGGCTAGTAGGTCTCGTTTCACCTAGTAAGCCGAGAAATGTGGTTTCTTTACGTAAACGGTTTTATGAATATCCGTTGACTCCGAGTTCTGAATTCGGTGATTTTTAGCTTGATTTCAAACTACTTTTCGAGTTCTACAATCCTGGCGTTTCGGTTTTTGATTTCCGAACTCGTGCATAGTAGGTCTCGTTTCACCTAGTTAGGCGCGAATTGTGGTTTCTTTACGTAAACGGTTTTATGAATATCCGTTGACTCCGAGTTCTGAATTCGGTGATTTTTAGCTTGATTTCACACTACTTTTCGGGCTCTACAATTCTGGCTTTTCGGTTTTTGATTTCAGAACTCGTGGCTAGTAGGTCTAGTTTCACCTCGTTAACCGAGAAATGTGGTTTCTTTACGTAAACGGTTTTATGAATATCCGTTGACTCCGAGTTCTGAATTCGTTGATTTTTAGCTTGATTTCACACTACTTTTCGAGCTCTACAATCCTGGCATTTCGGTTTTTGATTTCAGAAATCGTGGCTAGTAGGTCTCGTTTCACCTAGTTAGGCGCGAAATGTGGTTTCTTTACGTAAACGGTTCTATGAATATCCGTTGACTCCGAGTTCTGAATTCGTTGATTTTTAGCTTGATTTCACACTACTTTTCGAGCTCTACAATCCTGGAATTTCGGTTTTTTATTTCAGAAATCGTGGCTAGTAGGTGTCGTTTCACCTAGTTAGGCGAGAAATGTGGTTTCTTTACGTAAACGGTTTTTTGAATACCCGTTGACTCCGAGTTCTGAATTCGGTGATTTTTAGCTTGATTTCACACTACTTTTCGAGCTCTACAATCCTGTCATTTTGGTTTTTGATTTCAGAACTCGTGGCTAGTAGGTCTCGTTTCACCTAGTTAGGCGCGAAATGTGGTTTCTTTACGTAAACGGTTTTATGAATATCCGTTGACTCCGAGTTCTGAATTCGGTGATTTTTAACTTGATTTCACACTATTTTTAGAGCTCTACAATCCTGGAATTTCGGTTTTTGATTTCAGAACTCGTGGCTAGTAGGTCTCATTTCACCTAGTTAGCCGCGAATTGTGGTTTCTTTACGTAAACGGTTTTATGAATATCCGATGACTCCGAGTTCTCAATTCGGTGATTTTTCGCTTGATTTCACACTACTTTTCGAGCTCTACAATCCTGTCATTTTGGTTTTTGATTTCAGAACTCGTGGCTAGTAGGTCTCGTTTCACCTAGTAAGCCGAGAAATGGGGTTTCTTTACGTAAACGGTTTTATGAATATCCGTTGACTCCGAGTTCTGAATTCGGTGATTTTTAGCTTGATTTCACACTACTTTTCGAGCTCTACAACCTCGGAGTTTCGTTTTTTGATTTCAGAACTCGATGCTAGTAGGTCTCGTTTCACCTAGTTAGGCGCGAATTGTGGTTTCTTTACGTAAACGGTTTTATGAATATCCGTTCACTCCGAGTTCTGAATTCGGTGATTTTTAGCTTGATTTCACACTACTTTTCGAGCTCTACAATCCTGGAATTTCGGTTTTTAATTTCAGAACTCGTGGCTAGTAGGTATCGTTTCACCTAGTTAGGCGCGAATTGTGGTTTCTTTACGTAAACGGTTTTATGAATATCCGTTGACTCCGAGTTCTGAATTCGGTGATTTTTAGCTTGATTTCACACTACTTTTAGAGCTCTACAATCCTGGAATTTCGGTTTTTGATTTCAGAACTCGTGGCTAGTAGGTCTCATTTCACCTAGTTAGCCGCGAATTGTGGTTTCTTTACGTAAACGGTTTTATGAATATCCGGCGACTCCGAATTCTGAATTCGGTGATTTTTCGCTTGTTTTCACACTACTTTTCGAGCTCTACAATCCTGTAATTTTTGTTTTTGATTTCAGAACTCGTGGCTAGTAGGTCTAGTTTCACCTCGTTAACCGAGAAATGTGGTTTCTTTACGTAAACGGTTTTATGAATATCCGTTGACTCCGAGTTCTGAATTCGTTGATTTTTAGCTTGATTTCACACTACTTTTCGAGTTCTACAATCCTGGCATATTGGATTTTGATTTCAGAAATCGTGGCTAGTACGTCTCGTTTCACTTAGTTAGGCGAGAAATGTGGTTTCTTTACGTAAACGGTTTTATGAATACCCGTTGACTCCGAGTTCTGAATTCGGTGATTTTTAGCTTGATTTCACACTACTTTTCGGGCTCTACAATTCTGGCTTTTCGGTTTTTGATTTCAGAACTCGTGGCTAGTAGGTCTAGTTTCACCTCGTTAACCGAGAAATGTGGTTTCTTTACGTAAACGGTTTTATGAATATCCGTTGACTCCGAGTTCTGAATTCGTTGATTTTTAGCTTGATTTCACACTACTTTTCGAGCTCTACAATCCTGGCATTTCGGTTTTTGATTTCAGAAATTGTGGCTAGTAGGTCTCGTTTCACCTAGTTAGGCGCGAAATGTGGTTTCTTTACGTAAACGGTTCTATGAATATCCGTTGACTCCGAGTTCTGAATTCGTTGATTTTTAGCTTGATTTCACACTACTTTTCGAGCTCTACAATCCTGGAATTTCGGTTTTTGATTTCAGAAATCGTGGCTAGTAGGTGTCGTTTCACCTAGTTAGGCGAGAAATGTGGTTTCTTTACGTAAACGGTTTTATGAATACCCGTTGACTCCGAGTTCTGAATTCGGTGATTTTTAGCTTGATTTCACACTACTTTTCGAGCTCTACAATCCTGTCATTTTGGTTTTTGATTTCAGAACTCGTGGCTAGTAGGTCTCGTTTCACCTAGTTAGGCCCGAAATGTGGTTTCTTTACGTAAACGGTTTTATGAATATCCGTTGACTCCGAGTTCTGAATTCGGTGATTTTTAACTTGATTTCACATTATTTTTAGAGCTCTACAATCCTGGAATTTCGGTTTTTGATTTCAGAACTCGTGGCTAGTAGGTCTCATTTCACCTAGTTAGCCGCGAATTGTGGTTTCTTTACGTAAACGGTTTTATGAATATCCGATGACTCCGAGTTCTCAATTCGGTGATTTTTCGCTTGATTTCACACTACTTTTCGAGCTCTACAATCCTGTCATTTTGGTTTTTGATTTCAGAACTCGTGGCTAGTAGGTCTCGTTTCACCTAGTAAGCCGAGAAATGGGGTTTCTTTACGTAAACGGTTTTATGAATATCCGTTGACTCCGAGTTCTGAATTCGGTGATTTTTAGCTTGATTTCACACTACTTTTCGAGCTCTACAACCTCGGAGTTTCGTTTTTTGATTTCAGAACTCGATGCTAGTAGGTCTCGTTTCACCTAGTTAGGCGCGAATTGTGGTTTCTTTACGTAAACGGTTTTATGAATATCCGTTCACTCCGAGTTCTGAATTCGGTGATTTTTAGCTTGATTTCACACTACTTTTCGAGCTCTACAATCCTGGAATTTCGGTTTTTAATTTCAGAACTCGTGGCTAGTAGGTATCGTTTCACCTAGTTAGGCGCGAATTGTGGTTTCTTTACGTAAACGGTTTTATGAATATCCGTTGACTCCGAGTTCTGAATTCGGTGATTTTTAGCTTGATTTCACACTACTTTTAGAGCTCTACAATCCTGGAATTTCGGTTTTTGATTTCAGAACTCGTGGCTAGTAGGTCTCATTTCACCTAGTTAGCCGCGAATTGTGGTTTCTTTACGTAAACGGTTTTATGAATATCCGGCGACTCCGAATTCTGAATTCGGTGATTTTTCGCTTGTTTTCACACTACTTTTCGAGCTCTACAATCCTGTAATTTTTTTTTTTGATTTCAGAACTCGTGGCTAGTAGGTCTAGTTTCACCTCGTTAACCGAGAAATGTGGTTTCTTTACGTAAACGGTTTTATGAATATCCGTTGACTCCGAGTTCTGAATTCGTTGATTTTTAGCTTGATTTCACACTACTTTTCGAGTTCTACAATCCTGGCATATTGGATTTTGATTTCAGAAATCGTGGCTAGTACGTCTCGTTTCACTTAGTTAGGCGAGAAATGTGGTTTCTTTACGTAAACGGTTTTATGAATACCCGTTGACTCCGAGTTCTGAATTCGGTGATTTTTAGCTTGATTTCACACTACTTTACGAGCTCTACAATCCTGGAATTTCGGTTTTTGATTTCAGAACTCGTGGCTAGTAGGTATCGTTTCACCTAGTTAGGCGCGAATTGTGGTTTCTTTACGTAAACGGTTTTATGAATATCCGTTGACTCCGAGTTCTGAATTCGGTGATTTTTAGCTTGATTTCACACTAATTTTTGAGCTCTACAATCCTGGAATTTCGGTTTTCGATTTCAGAACTCGTGGCTAGTAGGTCTCGTTTCACCTAGTAAGCCGAGAAATGGGGTTTCTTTACGTAAACGGTTTTATGAATATCCGTTGACTCCGAATTCTGAATTCGGTGATCTTTAGCTTGATTTCACACTATTTTTAGAGCTCTACAATCCTGGAATTTCGGTTTTTGATTTCATAACTCGTGGCTAGTAGGTCTAATTTCACCTAGTTAGCCGCGAATTGTGGTTTCTTTAAGTAAACGGTTTTATGAATATCCGATGACTCCGAGTTCTCAATTCGGTGATTTTTCGCTTGATTTCGCACTACTTTTCGAGCTCTACAATCCTGGCATTTCGGTTTTTGATTTCAGAAATCGTGGCTAGTAGGTCTCGTTTCACCTAGTTAGGCGCGAAATGTGGTTTCTTTACGTAAACGGTTTTATGAATATCCGTTGACTCCGAGTTCTGAATTCGGTGATTTTTAGCTTGATTTCACACTATTTTTAGAGCTCTACAATCCTGGCATTTCGGTTTTTGATTTCAGAACTCGTGGCTAGTAGGTATCGTTTCACCTAGTTAGGCGCGAATTGTGGTTTCTTTACGAAAACGGTTTTATGAATATCCGTTGACTTCGAGTTCTGAATTCGGTGATTTTTAGCTTGATTTCACACTACTTTTTGAGCTCTACAATCCCGGAATTTCGGTTTTTGATTTCAGAACTCGTGGCTAGTAGGTCTCATTTCACCTAGTAAGCCGAGAAATGGGGTTTCTTTACGTAAACGGTTTTATGAATATCCGTTGACTCCGAGTTCTGAATTCGGTGATTTTTAGCTCGATTTAACACTATTTTTAGAGCTCTACAATCCTGGAATTTCGGTTTTTGATTTCAGAACTCGTGGCTAGTAGGTTCTCATTTCACCTAGTTAGCCGCGAATTGTGGTTTATTTACGTAAACGGTTTTATGAATATCCGATGACTCCGAGTTCTCAATTCGGTGATTTTTAGCTTGATTTCACACTACTTTTCGAGCACTACAATCCTGTCATTTTGGTTTTTGATTTCAGAAATCGTGGCTAGTAGGTCTCGTTTCACCTAGTTAGGCGAGAAATGTGGTTTCTTTACGTAAACGGTTTTATGAATACCCGTTGACTCCGAGTTCTGAATTCGGTGATTTTTAGCTTGATTTCACACTACTTTTAGAGCTCTACAATCCTGGCATTTCGGTTTTTTATTTCAGAACTCGTGGCTAGTAGGTCTCCTTTCACCTAGTTAGCCGCGAATTGTGGTTTCTCTATGTAAACGGTTTTATGAATATCCGATGACTCCGAGTTCTCAATTCGGTGATTTTTCACTTGATTTCACACTACTTTTCGAGCTCTACAATCCTGTCATTTTGATTTTTGATTTCAGAACTCGTGGCTAGTAGGTCTCGTTTCACCTAGTAAGCCGAGAAATGGAGTTTCTTTACGTAAAAGGTTTTATGAATATCCGTTGACTCCGAGTTCTGAATTCGTTGATTTTTAGCATGAAATCACACTACTTTTAGAGCTCTACAATCCTGCCATTTCGGTTTTTTATTTCAGAACTCGTGGCTAGTAGGTCTCGTTTCACCTAGTAAGCCGAGAAATGTGGTTTCTTTACGTAAACGGTTTTATGAATATCCGTTGACTCCGAGTTCTGAATTCGGTGATTTTTATCTTGATTTCACACTACTTTTTGGGCTCTACAATCCTGTCATTTTGGTTTTTGATTTCAGAACTCGTGGCTAGTAGGTCTCGTTTCACCTAGTTAGGCGCGAAATGTGGTTTCTTTACGTAAACGGTTTTATGAATATCCGTTGACTCCGAGTTCTGAATTCGGTGATTTTTAGCTTGATTTCACACTATTTTTAGAGCTCTACAATCCTGGCATTTCGGTTTTTGTTTTCAGAACTCGTGGCTAGTAGGTCTCATTTCACCTAGTTAGCCGCGAATTGTGGTTTCTCTACGTAAACGGTTTTATGAATATCCGATGACTCCGAGTTCTCAATTCGGTGATTTTTCACTTGATTTCACACTACTTTTCGAGCTCTACAATCCTGTCATTTTGATTTTTGATTTCAGAACTCGTGGCTAGTAGGTCTCGTTTCACCTAGTAAGCCGAGAAATGGGGTTTCTTTACGTAAAAGGTTTTATGAATATCCGTTGACTCCGAGTTCTGAATTCGGTGATTTTTAGCATGATTTCACACTACTTTTCGAGCTCTAAAATCTCGGAGTTTCGTTTTTTGATTTCAGAACTCGATGCTAGTAGGTCTCGTTTCACCTAGTTAGGCGCGAATTGTGGTTTCTTTACGTAAACGGTTTTATGAATATCCGTTCACTCCGAGTTCTGAATTCGGTGATTTTTAGCTTGATTTCACACTACTTTTCGAGCTCTACAATCCTGGAATTTCGGTTTTTGATTTCAGAACTCGTGGCTAGTAGGTATCGTTTCACCTAGTTAGGCGCGAATTGTGGTTTCTTTACGTAAACAGTTTTCTGAATATCCGTTGACTCCGAGTTCTGAATTCGGTGATTTTTAGCTTGATTTCACACTACTTTTCGAGCTCTACAATCCTGGAATTTCGGTTTTTGATTTCAGAACTCGTGGCTAGTAGGTCTCGTTTCACCTAGTAAGCCGAGAAATGGGGTTTCTTTACGTAAACGGTTTTATGAATATCCGTTGACTCCGTGTTCTGAATTCGGTGATTTTTAGCTTGATTTCACACTATTTTTAGAGCTCTACAATCCTGGAATTTCGGTTTTTGATTTCAGAACTCGTGGCTAGTAGGTCTCATTTCACCTAGTTAGCCGCGAATTGTGGTTTCTTTACGTAAACGGTTTTATGAATATCCGATGACTCCGAGTTCTTAATTCAGTGATTTTTCGCTTGATTTCACACTACTTTTCGAGCTCTAAAATCCTGTCATTTTGGTTTTTGATTTCAGAACTCGTGGCTAGTAGGTCTCGTTTTACCTAGTAAGCCGAGAAATGGGGTTTCTTTACGTAAACGGTTTTATGAATATCCGTTGACTCGAGTTCTGAATTCGGTGATTTTTAGCTTGATTTCACACTACTTTTCGAGCTCTACAATCTCGGAATTTCGTTTTTTGATTTCAGAACTCGATGCTAGTTGGTCTCGTTTCACCTAGTTAGGCGCAAATTGTGGTTTCTTTACGTAAACGGTTTTATGAATATCCGTTCACTCCGAGTTCTGAATTCGGTGATTTTTAGCTTGATTTCACACTACTTTTCGAGCTCTACAATCCTGCAATTTCGGTTTTTGATTTCAGAACTCGTGGCTAGTAGGTATTGTTTCACCTAGTTAAGCGCGAATTGTGGTTTCTTTACGTAAACGGTTTTATGAATATCCGTTGACTCCGAGTTCTGAATTCGGTGATTTTTAGCTTGATTTCACACTACTTTTAGAGCTCTACAATCCTGGCATTTCGGTTTTTGATTTCAGAACTCGTGGCTTGTAGGTCTCATTTCACCTTGTTAGCCGCGAATTGTGGTTTCTTTACGTAAACGGTTTTATGAATATCCGGTGACTCCGAATTCTGAATTCGGTGATTTTTCGCTTGATTTCACACTACTTTTCGAGCT
Source organism: Euonymus europaeus (assembly GCA_963580455.1). Classification (NCBI taxonomy): domain Eukaryota; kingdom Viridiplantae; phylum Streptophyta; class Magnoliopsida; order Celastrales; family Celastraceae; genus Euonymus; species Euonymus europaeus. The sequence continues at coordinate 2,266,135 of OY756972.1, forward strand.
CTACAATCCTATAATTTTGGTTTTTGATTTCAGAACTCGTGGCTAGTAGGTCTAGTTTCACCTCGTTAACCGAGAAATGTGGTTTCTTTACTTAAACGGTTTTATGAATATCCGTTGACTCCGAGTTCTAAATTCGTTGATTTTTACCTTGATTTCACACTACTTTTCGAGCTCTACAATCCTGGCATTTCGGTTTTTGATTTCAGAAATCGTGGCTAGTAGGTCTCATTTCACCTAGTTAGGCGAGAAATGTGGTTTCTTTACGTAAACGGTTTTATGAATACCCGTTGACTCCGACTTCTGAATTCGGTGATTTTTAGCTTGATTTCACACTACTTTTGGAGCTCTACAATCCTGGCATTTCGGTTTTTTATTTCAGAACTCGTGGCTAGTAGGTCTCGTTTCACCTAGTAAGCCGAGAAATGTGGTTTCTTTACGTAAACGGTTTTATGAATATCCGTTGACTCCGAGTTCTGAATTCGGTGATTTTTAGCTTGATTTCACACTACTTTTTGAGCTCTACAATCCTGTCATTTTGGTTTTTGATTTCAGAACTCGTGGCTAGTTGGTCTCGTTTCACCTAGTTAGGCGCGAAATGTGGTTTCTTTACGTAAACGGTTTTATGAATATCCGTTGACTCCGAGTTCTGAATTCGGTGATTTTTAGCTTGATTTCACACTATTTTTAGAGCTCTACAATCCTGGCATTTCGGTTTTTGATTTCAGAACTCGTGGCTAGTAGGTCTCATTTCACCTAGTTAGCCGCGAATTGTGGTTTCTTTACGTAAACGGTTTTATGAATATCCGATGACTCCGAGTTCTCAATTCGGTGATTTTTCGCTTGATTTCGCACTACTTTTCGAGCTCTACAATCCTGTCATTTTGGTTTTTGATTTCAGAATTCGTGGCTAGTAGGTCTCGTTTCACCTAGTAAGCCGAGAAATGGGGTTTCTTTACGTAAACGGTTTTATGAATATCCGTTGACTCCGAGTTCTGAATTCGGTGATTTTTCGCTTGATTTCACACTACTTTTTGAGCTCTACAATCTCGGAGTTTCGTTTTTTGATTTCAGAACTCGATGCTAGTAGGTCTCGTTTCACCTAGTTAGGCGCGAATTGTGGTTTCTTTACGTAAACGGTTTTATGAATATCCGTTGACTCCGAGTTCTGAATTCGGTGATTTTTAGCTTGATTTCACACTACTTTTCGAGCTCTACAATCCTGGAATTTTGGTTTTTGATTTCAGAACTCGTGGCTAGTAGGTATCTTTTCACCTAGTAAGCCGAGAAATGGGGTTTCTTTACGTAAATGGTTTTATGAATATCCGTTGACTCCGAGTTCTGAATTCGGTGATTTTTAGCTTGATTTCACACTATTTTTAAAGCTCTACAATCCTGGAATTTCGGTTTTTGATTTCAGAACTCGTGTCTAGTAGGTCTCATTTCACCTAGTTAGCCGTGAATTGTGGTTTCTTTACGTAAACGGATTTATGAATATCCGATGACTCCGAGTTCTTAATTCGGTGATTTTTCGCTTGATTTCACACTACTTTTCGAGCTCTACAATCCTGTCATTTTGGTTTTTGATTTCAGAACTCGTGGCTAGTAGGTCTCGTTTCACCTAGTAAGCCGAGAAATGGGGTTTCTTTACGTAAACGGTTTTATGAATATCCGTTGACTCGAGTTCTGAATTCGGTGATTTTTAGCTTGATTTCACACTACTTTTCGAGCTCTACAATCTCGGAGTTTCGTTTTTTGATTTCAGAACTCGATGCTAGTAGGTCTCGTTTCACCTAGTTAGGCGCGAATTGTGGTTTCTTTACGTAAACGGTTTTATGAATATCCGTTCACTCCGAGTTCTGAATTCGGTGATTTTTAGCTTGATTTCACACTACTTTTAGAGATCTACAATCCTGGCATTTCGGTTTTTGATTTCAGAACTCGTGGCTTGTAGGTCTCATTTCACCTAGTTAGCCGCGAATTGTGGTTTCTTTACGTAAACGGTTTTATGAATATCCGGTGACTCCGAATTCTGAATTCGGTGATTTTTCGCTTGATTTCACACTACCTTTCGAGCTCTACAATTCCATAATTTTGGTTTTTGATTTCAGAACTCGTGGCTAGTAGGTCTAGTTTCACCTCGTTAACCGAGAAATGTGGTTTCTTTACGTAAACGGTTTTATGAATATCCGTTGACTCCGAGTTCTGAATTCGTTGATTTTTAGCTTGATTTCACACTACTTTTCGAGCTCTACAATCCTGGCATTTCGGTTTTTGATTTCAGAAATCGTGGCTAGTAGGTCTCATTTCACCTAGTTAGGCGAGAAATGTGGTTTCTTTACGTAAACGGTTCTATGAATACTCGTTGAATCCGACTTCTGAATTCGGTGATTTTTAGCTTGATTTCACACTACTTTTAGAGCTCTACAATCCTGGCATTTCGGTTTTTGATTTCAGAACTCGTGGCTAGTAGGTATTGTTTCACCTAGTTAGGCGCGAATTGTGGTTTCTTTACGTAAACGGTTTTATGAATATCCGTTGACTCCGAGTTCTGAATTCGGTGATTTTTAGCTTGATTTCACACTATTTTTAGAGCTCTACAATCCTGGCATTTCGGTTTTTGATTTCAGAACTCGTGGCTAGTAGGTCTCATTTCACCTAGTTAGCCGCGAATTGTGGTTTCTTTACGTAAACGGTTTTATGAATATCCGATGACTCCGAGTTCTCAATTCGGTGATTTTTCGCTTGATTTCGCACTACTTTTCGAGCTCTACAATCCTGTCATTTTGGTTTTTGATTTCAGAATTCGTGGCTAGTAGGTCTCGTTTCACCTAGTAAGCCGAGAAATGGGGTTTCTTTACGTAAACGGTTTTATGAATATCCGTTGACTCCGAGTTCTGAATTCGGTGATTTTTCGCTTGATTTCACACTACTTTTTGAGCTCTACAATCTCGGAGTTTCGTTTTTTGATTTCAGAACTCGATGCTAGTAGGTCTCGTTTCACCTAGTTAGGCGCGAATTGTGGTTTCTTTACGTAAACGGTTTTATGAATATCCGTTGACTCCGAGTTCTGAATTCGGTGATTTTTAGCTTGATTTCACACTACTTTTCGAGCTCTACAATCCTGGAATTTTGGTTTTTGATTTCAGAACTCGTGGCTAGTAGGTATCTTTTCACCTAGTAAGCCGAGAAATGGGGTTTCTTTACGTAAATGGTTTTATGAATATCCGTTGACTCCGAGTTCTGAATTCGGTGATTTTTAGCTTGATTTCACACTATTTTTAAAGCTCTACAATCCTGGAATTTCGGTTTTTGATTTCAGAACTCGTGTCTAGTAGGTCTCATTTCACCTAGTTAGCCGTGAATTGTGGTTTCTTTACGTAAACGGATTTATGAATATCCGATGACTCCGAGTTCTTAATTCGGTGATTTTTCGCTTGATTTCACACTACTTTTCGAGCTCTACAATCCTGTCATTTTGGTTTTTGATTTCAGAACTCGTGGCTAGTAGGTCTCGTTTCACCTAGTAAGCCGAGAAATGGGGTTTCTTTACGTAAACGGTTTTATGAATATCCGTTGACTCGAGTTCTGAATTCGGTGATTTTTAGCTTGATTTCACACTACTTTTCGAGCTCTACAATCTCGGAGTTTCGTTTTTTGATTTCAGAACTCGATGCTAGTAGGTCTCGTTTCACCTAGTTAGGCGCGAATTGTGGTTTCTTTACGTAAACGGTTTTATGAATATCCGTTCACTCCGAGTTCTGAATTCGGTGATTTTTAGCTTGATTTCACACTACTTTTAGAGATCTACAATCCTGGCATTTCGGTTTTTGATTTCAGAACTCGTGGCTTGTAGGTCTCATTTCACCTAGTTAGCCGCGAATTGTGGTTTCTTTACGTAAACGGTTTTATGAATATCCGGTGACTCCGAATTCTGAATTCGGTGATTTTTCGCTTGATTTCACACTACCTTTCGAGCTCTACAATTCCATAATTTTGGTTTTTGATTTCAGAACTCGTGGCTAGTAGGTCTAGTTTCACCTCGTTAACCGAGAAATGTGGTTTCTTTACGTAAACGGTTTTATGAATATCCGTTGACTCCGAGTTCTGAATTCGTTGATTTTTAGCTTGATTTCACACTACTTTTCGAGCTCTACAATCCTGGCATTTCGGTTTTTGATTTCAGAAATCGTGGCTAGTAGGTCTCATTTCACCTAGTTAGGCGAGAAATGTGGTTTCTTTACGTAAACGGTTCTATGAATACTCGTTGAATCCGACTTCTGAATTCGGTGATTTTTAGCTTGATTTCACACTACTTTTAGAGCTCTACAATCCTGGCATTTCGGTTTTTGATTTCAGAACTCGTGGCTAGTAGGTATTGTTTCACCTAGTTAGGCGCGAATTGTGGTTTCTTTACGTAAACGGTTTTATGAATATCCGTTGACTCCGAGTTCTGAATTCGGTGATTTTTAGCTTGATTTCACACTATTTTTAAAGCTCTACAATCCTGGAATTTCGGTTTTTGATTTCAGAACTCGTGTCTAGTAGGTCTCATTTCACCTAGTTAGCCGCGAATTGTGGTTTCTTTACGTAAACGGATTTATGAATATCCGATGACTCCGAGTTCTTAATTCGGTGATTTTTCGCTTGATTTCACACTACTTTTCGAGCTCTACAATCCTGTCATTTTGGTTTTTGATTTCAGAACTCGTGGCTAGTAGGTCTCGTTTCACCTAGTAAGCCGAGAAATGGGGTTTCTTTACGTAAACGGTTTTATGAATATCCGTTGACTCGAGTTCTGAATTCGGTGATTTTTAGCTTGATTTCACACTACTTTTCGAGCTCTACAATCTCGGAGTTTCGTTTTTTGATTTCAGAACTCGATGCTAGTAGGTCTCGTTTCACCTAGTTAGGCGCGAATTGTGGTTTCTTTACGTAAACGGTTTTATGAATATCCGTTCACTCCGAGTTCTAAATTCGGTGATTTTTAGCTTGATTTCACACTACTTTTCGAGCTCTACAATCCTGGAATTTCGGTTTTTGATTTCAGAACTCGTGGCTAGTAGGTATTGTTTCACCTAGTTAGGCGCGAATTGTGGTTTCTTTACGTAAACGGTTTTATGAATATCCGTTGACTCCGAGTTCTGAATTCGGTGATTTTTAGCTTGATTTCACACTACTTTTAGAGCTCTACAATCCTGGCATTTCGGTTTTTGATTTCAGAACTCGTGGCTTGTAGGTCTCATTTCACCTAGTTAGCCGCGAATTGTGGTTTCTTTACGTAAACGGTTTTATGAATATCCGGTGACTCCGAATTCTGAATTCGGTGATTTTTCGCTTGATTTCACACTACCTTTCGAGCTCTACAATTCCATAATTTTGGTTTTTGATTTCAGAACTCGTGGCTAGTAGGTCTTGTTTCACCTCGTTAACCGAGAAATGTGGTTTCTTTACGTAAACGGTTTTATGAATATCCGTTGACTCCGAGTTCTGAATTCGTTGATTTTTAGCTTGATTTCACACTACTTTTCGAGCTCTACAATCCTGGCATTTCGGTTTTTGATTTCAGAAATCGTGGCTAGTAGGTCTCATTTCACCTAGTTAGGCGAGAAATGTGGTTTCTTTACGTAAACGGTTTTATGAATACCCGTTGAATCCGACTTCTGAATTCGGTGATTTTTGGCTTGATTTCACACTACTTTTAGAGCTCTACAATCCTGGCATTTCGGTTTTTGATTTCAGAACTCGTGGCTAGTAGGTATTGTTTCACCTAGTTAGGCGCGAATTGTGGTTTCTTTACGTAAACGGTTTTATGAATATCCGTTGACTCCGAGTTCTGAATTCGGTGATTTTTAGCTTGATTTCACACTACTTTTAGAGCTCTACAATCCTGGCATTTCGGTTTTTGATTTCAGAACTCGTGGCTTGTAGGTCTCATTTCACCTAGTTAGCCGCGAATTGTGGTTTCTTTACGTAAACGGTTTTATGAATATCCGGTGACTCCGAATTCTGAATTTGGTGATTTTTCGCTTGATTTCACACTACTTTTCGAGCTCTACAATCCTATAATTTTGGTTTTTGATTTCAGAACTCGTGGCTAGTAGGTCTAGTTTCACCTCGTTAACCGAGAAATGTGGTTTCTTTACGTAAACGGTTTTATGAATATCCGTTGACTCCGAGTTCTGAATTCGTTGATTTTTACCTTGATTTCACACTACTTTTTGAGCTCTACAATCCTGGCATTTCGGTTTTTGATTTCAGAAATCGTGGCTAGTAGGTCTCATTTCACCTAGTTAGGCGAGAAATGTGGTTTCTTTACGTAAACGGTTTTATGAATACCCGTTGACTCCGACTTCTGAATTCGGTGATTTTTAGCTTGATTTCACACTACTTTTAGAGCTCTACAATCCTGGCATTTCGGTTTTTTATTTCAGAACTCGTGGCTAGTAGGTCTCGTTTCACCTAGTAAGCCGAGAAATGTGGTTTCTTTACGTAAACGGTTTTATGAATATCCGTTGACTCCGAGTTCTGAATTCGGTGATTTTTAGCTTGATTTCACACTACTTTTTGAGCTCTACAATCCTGTCATTTTGGTTTTTGATTTCAGAACTCGTGGCTAGTAGGTCTCGTTTCAACTAGTTAGGCGCGAAATGTGGTTTCTTTACGTAAACGGTTTTATGAATATCCGTTGACTCCGAGTTCTGAATTCGGTGATTTTTAGCTTGATTTCACACTATTTTTAGAGCTCTACAATCTCGGAGTTTCGTTTTTTGATTTCAGAACTCGATGCTAGTAGGTCTCGTTTCATCTAGTTAGGCGCGAATTGTGGTTTCTTTACGTAAACGGTTTTATGAATATCCGTTGACTCCGAGTTCTGAATTCGGTGATTTTTAGCTTGATTTCACACTACTTTTCGAGCTCTACAATCCTGGAATTTCGGTTTTTGATTTCAGAACTCGTGGCTAGTAGGTATCGTTTCACCTAGTAAGCCGAGAAATGGGGTTTCTTTACGTAAATGGTTTTATGAATATCCGTTGACTCCGAGTTCTGAATTCGTTGATTTTTAGCTTGATTTCACACTATTTTTAGAGCTCTACAATCCTGGAATTTCGGTTTTTGATTTCAGAACTCGTGTCTAGTAAGTCTCATTTCACCTAGTTAGCCGCGAATTGTGGTTTCTTTACGTAAACGGATTTATGAATATCCGATGACTCCGAGTTCTTAATTCGGTGATTTTTCGCTTGATTTCACACTACTTTTCGAGCTCTACAATCCTGTCATTTTGGTTTTTGATTTCAGAACTCGTGGCTAGTAGGTCTCGTTTCACCTAGTAAGCCGAGAAATGGGGTTTCTTTACGTAAACGGTTTTATGAATATCCGTTGACTCGAGTTCTGAATTCGGTGATTTTTAGCTTGATTTCACACTACTTTTCGAGCTCTACAATCTCGGAGTTTCGTTTTTTGATTTCAGAACTCGATGCTAGTAGGTCTCGTTTCACCAAGTTAGGCGCGAATTGTGGTTTCTTTACGTAAACGGTTTTATGAATATCCGTTCACTCCGAGTTCTGAACTCGGTGATTTTTAGCTTGATTTCATACTACTTTTCGAGCTCTACAATCCTGGAATTTCGGTTTTTGATTTCAGAACTCGTGGCTAGTTGGTATTGTTTCACCTAGTTAGGCGCGAATTGTGGTTTCTTTACGTAAACGGTTTTATGAATATCCGTTGACTCCGAGTTCTGAATTCGTTGATTTTTAGCTTGATTTCACACTACTTTTAGAGCTCTACAATGCTGGCATTTCGGTTTTTGATTTCAGAACTCGTGGCTTGTAGGTCTCATTTCACCTAGTTAGCCGCGAATTGTAGTTTCTTTACGTAAACGGTTTTATGAATATCCGGTGACTCCGAATTCTGAATTCGGTGATTTTTCGCTTGATTTCACACTACTTTTCGAGCTCTACAATCCTATAATTTTGGTTTTTGATTTCAGAACTCGTGGCTAGTAGGTCTAGTTTCACCTCGTTAACCGAGAAATGTGGTTTCTTTACGTAAACGGTTTTATGAATATCCGTTGACTCCGAGTTCTGAATTCGTTGATTTTTAGCTTGATTTCACACTACTTTTCGAGCTCTACAATCCTGGCATTTCGGGTTTTGATTTCAGAAATCGTGGCTAGTAGGTCTCATTTCACCTAGTTAGGCGAGAAATGTGGTTTCTTTACGTAAACGGTTTTATGAATACCCGTTGAATCCGACTTCTGAATTCGGTGATTTTTAGCTTGATTTCACACTACTTTTAGAGCTCTACAATCCTGGCATTTCGGTTTTTTATTTCAGAACTCGTGGCTAGTAGGTCTCATTTCACCTAGTTAGCCGCGAATTGTGGTTTCTTTATGTAAACGGTTTTATGAATATCCGATGACTCAGAGTTCTCAATTCGGTGATTTTTCGCTTGATTTCACACTACTTTTCGAGCTCTACAATCCTGTCATTTTGGTTTTTGATTTCAGAACTCGTGGCTAGTAGGTCTCGTTTCACCTAGTAAGCCGAGAAATGGGGTTTCTTTACGTAAACGGTTTTATGAATATCCGTTGAATCCGAGTTCTAAATTCGGTGATTTTTAGCTTGATTTCACACTACTTTTTGAGCTCTACAATCCTGTCATTTTGGTTTTTGATTTCAGAACTCGTGGCTAGTAGGTCTCGTTTCACCTAGTTAGGCGCGAAATGTGGTTTCTTTACGTAAACGGTTTTATGAATATCCGTTGACTCCGAGTTCTGAATTCGGTGATTTTTAGCTTGATTTCACACTACTTTTCGAGCTCTACAATCCTGGAATTTCGGTTTTTGATTTCAGAACTCGTGGCTAGTAGGTAACGTTTCACCTAGTTAGGCGCGAATTATGGTTTCTTTACGTAAACGGTTTTATGAATATCCGTTGACTCCGAGTTCTGAATTCGGTGATTTTTTGCTTGATTTCACACTACTTTTCGAGATCTACAATCCTGGCATTTCGGTTTTTGATTTCAGAACTCGTGGCTAGTAGGTCTCGTTTCACCTCGTTAACCGAGAAATGTGGTTTCTTTACGTAAACGGTTTTATGAATATCCGTTGACTACGAGTTCTGAATTCGGTGATTTTTTGCTTGATTTCACACTACTTTTCGAGCTCTACAATCCTGGCATTTCGGTTTTTTATTTCGGAACTCGTGGCTAGTAGCAGTCGTTTCACCTAGTTAGGCGCGAAATGTGGTTTCTTTACTTAAACGGTTTTATGAATATCCGTTGACTCCGAGTTCTGAATTCGGTGATTTTTAGCTTGATTTCACACTACTTTTAGAGCTCTACAATCCTGGCATTTCGGTTTTTGATTTCAGAACTCGTGGCTAGTAGGTCTCGTTTCACCTTGTAAGCCGAGAAATGTGGTTTCTTTACGTAAACGGTTTTATGAATATCCGTTGACTCCGAGTTCTGAATTCAGTGATTTTTAGCTTGATTTCACACTATTTTTCGAGATCTACAATCCTGGCATTTTGGTTTTTGATTTCAGAACTCGTGGCTATTAGGTCTCATTTCACCTAGTTAGGCGCGAAATGTGGTTTCTTTACGTAAACGGTTTTACGAATATCCGTTGACTCCGAGTTATGAATTCGGTGATTTTTCGCTTGATTTCACACTACTTTTCTAGCTCTACAATCCTGTTATTTGGGTTTTTGATTTCAGAACTCGTGGCTAGTAGGTCTCGTTTCACCTAGTTAGACGCGAAATGTGGTTTCTTTACGTAAACGGTTTTATGAATATCCGTTGACTCCGAGTTCTGAATTCGTTGATTTTTAGCTTGATTTCACACTACTTTTCGAGCTCTACAATCTCGGAGTTTCGTTTTTTGATTTCAGAACTCGATACTAATAGGTCTCGTTTCACCTAGTTAGGCGCGAATTGTGGTTTTTTACGTAAACGGTTTTATGAATACCCGTTGACTCCGACTTCTGAATTCGGTGATTTTTAGCTTGATTTCACACTACTTTTCGAGCTCTACAATCTCGGAATTTCGTTTTTTGATTTCAGAACTCGATGCTAGTTGGTCTCGTTTCACCTAGTTAGGCGCGAATTGTGGTTTCTTTACGTAAACGGTTTTATGAATATCCGTTCACTCCGAGTTCTGAATTCGGTGATTTTTAGCTTGATTTCACACTACTTTTCGAGCTCTACAATCCTGCAATTTCGGTTTTTGATTTCAGAACTCGTGGCTAGTAGGTATTGTTTCACCTAGTTAAGCGCGAATTGTGGTTTCTTTACGTAAACGGTTTTATGAATATCCGTTGACTCCGAGTTCTGAATTCGGTGATTTTTAGCTTGATTTCACACTACTTTTAGAGCTCTACAATCCTGGCATTTCGGTTTTTGATTTCAGAACTCGTGGCTTGTAGGTCTCATTTCACCTTGTTAGCCGCGAATTGTGGTTTCTTTACGTAAACGGTTTTATGAATATCCGGTGACTCCGAATTCTGAATTCGGTGATTTTTCGCTTGATTTCACACTACTTTTCGAGCTCTACAATCCTATAATTTTGGTTTTTGATTTCAGAACTCGTGGCTAGTAGGTCTAGTTTCACCTCGTTAACCGAGAAATGTGGTTTCTTTACTTAAACGGTTTTATGAATATCCGTTGACTCCGAGTTCTAAATTCGTTGATTTTTACCTTGATTTCACACTACTTTTCGAGCTCTACAATCCTGGCATTTCGGTTTTTGATTTCAGAAATCGTGGCTAGTAGGTCTCATTTCACCTAGTTAGGCGAGAAATGTGGTTTCTTTACGTAAACGGTTTTATGAATACCCGTTGACTCCGACTTCTGAATTCGGTGATTTTTAGCTTGATTTCACACTACTTTTGGAGCTCTACAATCCTGGCATTTCGGTTTTTTATTTCAGAACTCGTGGCTAGTAGGTCTCGTTTCACCTAGTAAGCCGAGAAATGTGGTTTCTTTACGTAAACGGTTTTATGAATATCCGTTGACTCCGAGTTCTGAATTCGGTGATTTTTAGCTTGATTTCACACTACTTTTTGAGCTCTACAATCCTGTCATTTTGGTTTTTGATTTCAGAACTCGTGGCTAGTAGGTCTCGTTTCACCTAGTTAGGCGCGAAATGTGGTTTCTTTACGTAAACGGTTTTATGAATATCCGGTGACTCCGAATTCTGAATTCGGTGATTTTTCGCTTGATTTCACACTACCTTTCGAGCTCTACAATTCCATAATTTTGGTTTTTGATTTCAGAACTCGTGGCTAGTAGGTCTAGTTTCACCTCGTTAACCGAGAAATGTGGTTTCTTTACGTAAACGGTTTTATGAATATCCGTTGACTCCGAGTTCTAAATTCGTTGATTTTTACCTTGATTTCACACTACTTTTCGAGCTCTACAATCCTGGCATTTCGGTTTTTGATTTCAGAAATCGTGGCTAGTAGGTCTCATTTCACCTAGTTAGGCGAGAAATGTGGTTTCTTTACGTAAACGGTTTTATGAATACCCGTTGACTCCGACTTCTGAATTCGGTGATTTTTAGCTTGATTTCACACTACTTTTGGAGCTCTACAATCCTGGCATTTCGGTTTTTTATTTCAGAACTCGTGGCTAGTAGGTCTCGTTTCACCTAGTAAGCCGAGAAATGTGGTTTCTTTACGTAAACGGTTTTATGAATATCCGTTGACTCCGAGTTCTGAATTCGGTGATTTTTAGCTTGATTTCACACTACTTTTTGAGCTCTACAATCCTGTCATTTTGGTTTTTGATTTCAGAACTCGTGGCTAGTAGGTCTCGTTTCACCTAGTTAGGCGCGAAATGTGGTTTCTTTACGTAAACGGTTTTATGAATATCCGTTGACTCCGAGTTCTGAATTCGGTGATTTTTAGCTTGATTTCACACTATTTTTAGAGCTCTACAATCCTGGAATTTCGGTTTTTGATTTCAGAACTCGTGGCTAGTAGGTCTCATTTCACCTAGTTAGCCGCGAATTGTGGTTTCTTTACGTAAACGGTTTTATGAATATCCGATGACTCCGAGTTCTCAATTCGGTGATTTTTCGCTTGATTTCGCACTACTTTTCGAGCTCTACAATCCTGTCATTTTGGTTTTTGATTTCAGAATTCGTGGCTAGTAGGTCTCGTTTCACCTAGTAAGCCGAGAAATGGGGTTTCTTTACGTAAACGGTTTTATGAATATCCGTTGACTCCGAGTTCTGAATTCGGTGATTTTTCGCTTGATTTCACACTACTTTTTGAGCTCTACAATCTCGGAGTTTCGTTTTTTGATTTCAGAACTCGATGCTAGTAGGTCTCGTTTCACCTAGTTAGGCGCGAATTGTGGTTTCTTTACGTAAACGGTTTTATGAATATCCGTTGACTCCGAGTTCTGAATTCGGTGATTTTTAGCTTGATTTCACACTACTTTTCGAGCTCTACAATCCTGGAATTTTGGTTTTTGATTTCAGAACTCGTGGCTAGTAGGTATCTTTTCACCTAGTAAGCCGAGAAATGGGGTTTCTTTACGTAAATGGTTTTATGAATATCCGTTGACTCCGAGTTCTGAATTCGGTGATTTTTAGCTTGATTTCACACTATTTTTAAAGCTCTACAATCCTGGAATTTCGGTTTTTGATTTCAGAACTCGTGTCTAGTAGGTCTCATTTCACCTAGTTAGCCGCGAATTGTGGTTTCTTTACGTAAACGGATTTATGAATATCCGATGACTCCGAGTTCTTAATTCGGTGATTTTTCGCTTGATTTCACACTACTTTTCGAGCTCTACAATCCTGTCATTTTGGTTTTTGATTTCAGAACTCGTGGCTAGTAGGTCTCGTTTCACCTAGTAAGCCGAGAAATGGGGTTTCTTTACGTAAACGGTTTTATGAATATCCGTTGACTCGAGTTCTGAATTCGGTGATTTTTAGCTTGATTTCACACTACTTTTCGAGCTCTACAATCTCGGAGTTTCGTTTTTTGATTTCAGAACTCGATGCTAGTAGGTCTCGTTTCACCTAGTTAGGCGCGAATTGTGGTTTCTTTACGTAAACGGTTTTATGAATATCCGTTCACTCCGAGTTCTAAATTCGGTGATTTTTAGCTTGATTTCACACTACTTTTCGAGCTCTACAATCCTGGAATTTCGGTTTTTGATTTCAGAACTCGTGGCTAGTAGGTATTGTTTCACCTAGTTAGGCGCGAATTGTGGTTTCTTTACGTAAACGGTTTTATGAATATCCGTTCACTCCGAGTTCTGAATTCGGTGATTTTTAGCTTGATTTCACACTACTTTTAGAGATCTACAATCCTGGCATTTCGGTTTTTGATTTCAGAACTCGTGGCTTGTAGGTCTCATTTCACCTAGTTAGCCGCGAATTGTGGTTTCTTTACGTAAACGGTTTTATGAATATCCGGTGACTCCGAATTCTGAATTCGGTGATTTTTCGCTTGATTTCACACTACCTTTCGAGCTCTACAATTCCATAATTTTGGTTTTTGATTTCAGAACTCGTGGCTAGTAGGTCTAGTTTCACCTCGTTAACCGAGAAATGTGGTTTCTTTACGTAAACGGTTTTATGAATATCCGTTGACTCCGAGTTCTGAATTCGTTGATTTTTAGCTTGATTTCACACTACTTTTCGAGCTCTACAATCCTGGCATTTCGGTTTTTGATTTTAGAAATCGTGGCTAGTAGGTCTCATTTCACCTAGTTAGGCGAGAAATGTGGTTTCTTTACGTAAACGGTTTTATGAATACTCGTTGAATCCGACTTCTGAATTCGGTGATTTTTAGCTTGATTTCACACTACTTTTAGAGCTCTACAATCCTGGCATTTCGGTTTTTGATTTCAGAACTCGTGGCTAGTAGGTATTGTTTCACCTAGTTAGGCGCGAATTGTGGTTTCTTTACGTAAACGGTTTTATGAATATCCGTTGACTCCGAGTTCTGAATTCGGTGATTTTTAGCTTGATTTCACACTATTTTTAAAGCTCTACAATCCTGGAATTTCGGTTTTTGATTTCAGAACTCGTGTCTAGTAGGTCTCATTTCACCTAGTTAGCCGCGAATTGTGGTTTCTTTACGTAAACGGATTTATGAATATCCGATGACTCCGAGTTCTTAATTCGGTGATTTTTCGCTTGATTTCACACTACTTTTCGAGCTCTACAATCCTGTCATTTTGGTTTTTGATTTCAGAACTCGTGGCTAGTAGGTCTCGTTTCACCTAGTAAGCCGAGAAATGGGGTTTCTTTACGTAAACGGTTTTATGAATATCCGTTGACTCGAGTTCTGAATTCGGTGATTTTTAGCTTGATTTCACACTACTTTTCGAGCTCTACAATCTCGGAGTTTCGTTTTTTGATTTCAGAACTCGATGCTAGTAGGTCTCGTTTCACCTAGTTAGGCGCGAATTGTGGTTTCTTTACGTAAACGGTTTTATGAATATCCGTTCACTCCGAGTTCTAAATTCGGTGATTTTTAGCTTGATTTCACACTACTTTTCGAGCTCTACAATCCTGGAATTTCGGTTTTTGATTTCAGAACTCGTGGCTAGTAGGTATTGTTTCACCTAGTTAGGCGCGAATTGTGGTTTCTTTACGTAAACGGTTTTATGAATATCCGTTGACTCCGAGTTCTGAATTCGGTGATTTTTAGCTTGATTTCACACTACTTTTAGAGCTCTACAATCCTGGCATTTCGGTTTTTGATTTCAGAACTCGTGGCTTGTAGGTCTCATTTCACCTAGTTAGCCGCGAATTGTGGTTTCTTTACGTAAACGGTTTTATGAATATCCGGTGACTCCGAATTCTGAATTCGGTGATTTTTCGCTTGATTTCACACTACCTTTCGAGCTCTACAATTCCATAATTTTGGTTTTTGATTTCAGAACTCGTGGCTAGTAGGTCTTGTTTCACCTCGTTAACCGAGAAATGTGGTTTCTTTACGTAAACGGTTTTATGAATATCCGTTGACTCCGAGTTCTGAATTCGTTGATTTTTAGCTTGATTTCACACTACTTTTCGAGCTCTACAATCCTGGCATTTCGGTTTTTGATTTCAGAAATCGTGGCTAGTAGGTCTCATTTCACCTAGTTAGGCGAGAAATGTGGTTTCTTTACGTAAACGGTTTTATGAATACCCGTTGAATCCGACTTCTGAATTCGGTGATTTTTGGCTTGATTTCACACTACTTTTAGAGCTCTACAATCCTGGCATTTCGGTTTTTGATTTCAGAACTCGTGGCTAGTAGGTATTGTTTCACCTAGTTAGGCGCGAATTGTGGTTTCTTTACGTAAACGGTTTTATGAATATCCGTTGACTCCGAGTTCTGAATTCGGTGATTTTTAGCTTGATTTCACACTACTTTTAGAGCTCTACAATCCTGGCATTTCGGTTTTTGATTTCAGAACTCGTGGCTTGTAGGTCTCATTTCACCTAGTTAGCCGCGAATTGTGGTTTCTTTACGTAAACGGTTTTATGAATATCCGGTGACTCCGAATTCTGAATTTGGTGATTTTTCGCTTGATTTCACACTACTTTTCGAGCTCTACAATCCTATAATTTTGGTTTTTGATTTCAGAACTCGTGGCTAGTAGGTCTAGTTTCACCTCGTTAACCGAGAAATGTGGTTTCTTTACGTAAACGGTTTTATGAATATCCGTTGACTCCGAGTTCTGAATTCGTTGATTTTTACCTTGATTTCACACTACTTTTTGAGCTCTACAATCCTGGCATTTCGGTTTTTGATTTCAGAAATCGTGGCTAGTAGGTCTCATTTCACCTAGTTAGGCGAGAAATGTGGTTTCTTTACGTAAACGGTTTTATGAATACCCGTTGACTCCGACTTCTGAATTCGGTGATTTTTAGCTTGATTTCACACTACTTTTAGAGCTCTACAATCCTGGCATTTCGGTTTTTTATTTCAGAACTCGTGGCTAGTAGGTCTCGTTTCACCTAGTAAGCCGAGAAATGTGGTTTCTTTACGTAAACGGTTTTATGAATATCCGTTGACTCCGAGTTCTGAATTCGGTGATTTTTAGCTTGATTTCACACTACTTTTTGAGCTCTACAATCCTGTCATTTTGGTTTTTGATTTCAGAACTCGTGGCTAGTAGGTCTCGTTTCAACTAGTTAGGCGCGAAATGTGGTTTCTTTACGTAAACGGTTTTATGAATATCCGTTGACTCCGAGTTCTGAATTCGGTGATTTTTAGCTTGATTTCACACTATTTTTAGAGCTCTACAATCTCGGAGTTTCGTTTTTTGATTTCAGAACTCGATGCTAGTAGGTCTCGTTTCATCTAGTTAGGCGCGAATTGTGGTTTCTTTACGTAAACGGTTTTATGAATATCCGTTGACTCCGAGTTCTGAATTCGGTGATTTTTAGCTTGATTTCACACTACTTTTCGAGCTCTACAATCCTGGAATTTCGGTTTTTGATTTCAGAACTCGTGGCTAGTAGGTATCGTTTCACCTAGTAAGCCGAGAAATGGGGTTTCTTTACGTAAATGGTTTTATGAATATCCGTTGACTCCGAGTTCTGAATTCGTTGATTTTTAGCTTGATTTCACACTATTTTTAGAGCTCTACAATCCTGGAATTTCGGTTTTTGATTTCAGAACTCGTGTCTAGTAAGTCTCATTTCACCTAGTTAGCCGCGAATTGTGGTTTCTTTACGTAAACGGATTTATGAATATCCGATGACTCCGAGTTCTTAATTCGGTGATTTTTCGCTTGATTTCACACTACTTTTCGAGCTCTACAATCCTGTCATTTTGGTTTTTGATTTCAGAACTCGTGGCTAGTAGGTCTCGTTTCACCTAGTAAGCCGAGAAATGGGGTTTCTTTACGTAAACGGTTTTATGAATATCCGTTGACTCGAGTTCTGAATTCGGTGATTTTTAGCTTGATTTCACACTACTTTTCGAGCTCTACAATCTCGGAGTTTCGTTTTTTGATTTCAGAACTCGATGCTAGTAGGTCTCGTTTCACCAAGTTAGGCGCGAATTGTGGTTTCTTTACGTAAACGGTTTTATGAATATCCGTTCACTCCGAGTTCTGAACTCGGTGATTTTTAGCTTGATTTCATACTACTTTTCGAGCTCTACAATCCTGGAATTTCGGTTTTTGATTTCAGAACTCGTGGCTAGTTGGTATTGTTTCACCTAGTTAGGCGCGAATTGTGGTTTCTTTACGTAAACGGTTTTATGAATATCCGTTGACTCCGAGTTCTGAATTCGTTGATTTTTAGCTTGATTTCACACTACTTTTAGAGCTCTACAATGCTGGCATTTCGGTTTTTGATTTCAGAACTCGTGGCTTGTAGGTCTCATTTCACCTAGTTAGCCGCGAATTGTAGTTTCTTTACGTAAACGGTTTTATGAATATCCGGTGACTCCGAATTCTGAATTCGGTGATTTTTCGCTTGATTTCACACTACTTTTCGAGCTCTACAATCCTATAATTTTGGTTTTTGATTTCAGAACTCGTGGCTAGTAGGTCTAGTTTCACCTCGTTAACCGAGAAATGTGGTTTCTTTACGTAAACGGTTTTATGAATATCCGTTGACTCCGAGTTCTGAATTCGTTGATTTTTAGCTTGATTTCACACTACTTTTCGAGCTCTACAATCCTGGCATTTCGGGTTTTGATTTCAGAAATCGTGGCTAGTAGGTCTCATTTCACCTAGTTAGGCGAGAAATGTGGTTTCTTTACGTAAACGGTTTTATGAATACCCGTTGAATCCGACTTCTGAATTCGGTGATTTTTAGCTTGATTTCACACTACTTTTAGAGCTCTACAATCCTGGCATTTCGGTTTTTTATTTCAGAACTCATGGCTAGTAGGTCTCATTTCACCTAGTTAGCCGCGAATTGTGGTTTCTTTATGTAAACGGTTTTATGAATATCCGATGACTCAGAGTTCTCAATTCGGTGATTTTTCGCTTGATTTCACACTACTTTTCGAGCTCTACAATCCTGTCATTTTGGTTTTTGATTTCAGAACTCGTGGCTAGTAGGTCTCGTTTCACCTAGTAAGCCGAGAAATGGGGTTTCTTTACGTAAACGGTTTTATGAATATCCGTTGAATCCGAGTTCTAAATTCGGTGATTTTTAGCTTGATTTCACACTACTTTTTGAGCTCTACAATCCTGTCATTTTGGTTTTTGATTTCAGAACTCGTGGCTAGTAGGTCTCGTTTCACCTAGTTAGGCGCGAAATGTGGTTTCTTTACGTAAACGGTTTTATGAATATCCGTTGACTCCGAGTTCTGAATTCGGTGATTTTTAGCTTGATTTCACACTACTTTTCGAGCTCTACAATCCTGGAATTTCGGTTTTTGATTTCAGAACTCGTGGCTAGTAGGTAACGTTTCACCTAGTTAGGCGCGAATTATGGTTTCTTTACGTAAACGGTTTTATGAATATCCGTTGACTCCGAGTTCTGAATTCGGTGATTTTTTGCTTGATTTCACACTACTTTTCGAGATCTACAATCCTGGCATTTCGGTTTTTGATTTCAGAACTCGTGGCTAGTAGGTCTCGTTTCACCTCGTTAACCGAGAAATGTGGTTTCTTTACGTAAACGGTTTTATGAATATCCGTTGACTACGAGTTCTGAATTCGGTGATTTTTTGCTTGATTTCACACTACTTTTCGAGCTCTACAATCCTGGCATTTCGGTTTTTTATTTCGGAACTCGTGGCTAGTAGCATTCGTTTCACCTAGTTAGGCGCGAAATGTGGTTTCTTTACTTAAACGGTTTTATGAATATCCGTTGACTCCGAGTTCTGAATTCGGTGATTTTTAGCTTGATTTCACACTACTTTTAGAGCTCTACAATCCTGGCATTTCGGTTTTTGATTTCAGAACTCGTGGCTAGTAGGTCTCGTTTCACCTTGTAAGCCGAGAAATGTGGTTTCTTTACGTAAACGGTTTTATGAATATCCGTTGACTCCGAGTTCTGAATTCGGTGATTTTTAGCTTGATTTCACACTATTTTTCGAGATCTACAATCCTGGCATTTTGGTTTTTGATTTCAGAACTCGTGGCTATTAGGTCTCATTTCACCTAGTTAGGCGCGAAATGTGGTTTCTTTACGTAAACGGTTTTACGAATATCCGTTGACTCCGAGTTATGAATTCGGTGATTTTTCGCTTGATTTCACACTACTTTTCTAGCTCTACAATCCTGTTATTTGGGTTTTTGATTTCAGAACTCGTGGCTAGTAGGTCTCGTTTCACCTAGTTAGACGCGAAATGTGGTTTCTTTACGTAAACGGTTTTATGAATATCCGTTGACTCCGAGTTCTGAATTCGTTGATTTTTAGCTTGATTTCACACTACTTTTCGAGCTCTACAATCTCGGAGTTTCTTTTTTTGATTTCAGAACTCGATACTAATAGGTCTCGTTTCACCTAGTTAGGCGCGAATTGTGGTTTTTTACGTAAACGGTTTAATGAATATCCGTTCACTCCGAGTTCTGAATTCGGTGATTTTTCACTTGATTTCACACTACTTTTCGAGCTCTACAATCCTGTCATTTTGGTTTTTGATTTCAGAACTCGTGGCTAGTAGGTCTCCTTTCACCTAGTAAGCCGAGAAATGTGGTTTCTTTACGTAAACGGTTTTATGAATACCCGTTGACTCCGACTTCTGAATTCGGTGATTTTTAGCTTGATTTCACACTACTTTTAGAGCTCTACAATCCTGGCATTTCGGTTTTTTATTTCAGAACTCGTGGCTAGTAGGTCTCGTTTCACCTAGTAAGCCGAGAAATGTGGTTTCTTTACGTAAACGGTTTTATGAATATCCGTTGACTCCGAATTCTGAATTCGGTGATTTTTAGCTTGATTTCACACTACTTTTTGAGCTCTACAATCCTGTCATTTTGGTTTTTGATTTCAGAACTCGTGGCTAGTAGGTCTCGTTTCAACTAGTTAGGCGCGAAATGTGGTTTCTTTACGTAAACGGTTTTATGAATATCCGTTGACTCCGAGTTCTGAATTCGGTGATTTTTAGCTTGATTTCACACTATTTTTAGAGGTCTACAATCCTGGAATTTCGGTTTTTGATTTCAGAACTCGTGGCTAGTAGGTCTCATTTCACCTAGTTAGCCGCGAATTGTGGTTTCTTTACGTAAACGGTTTTATGAATATCCGATGACTCCGAGTTCTCAATTCGGTGATTTTTCGCTTGATTTCACACTACTTTTCGAGCTCTACAATCCTGTCATTTTGGGTTTTGATTTCAGAACTCGTGGCTAGTAGGTCTCGTTTCACCTAGTAAGCCGAGAAATGGGGTTTCTTTACGTAAACGGTTTTATGAATATCCGTTGACTCCGAGTTCTGAATTCGGTGATTTTTCGCTTGATTTCACACTACTTTTTGAGCTCTACAATCTCGGAGTTTCGTTTTTTGATTTCAGAACTCGATGCTAGTAGGTCTCGTTTCATCTAGTTAGGCGCGAATTGTGGTTTCTTTACGTAAACGGTTTTATGAATATCCGTTGACTCCGAGTTCTGAATTCGGTGATTTTTAGCTTGATTTCACACTACTTTTCGAGCTCTACAATCCTGGAATTTCGGTTTTTGATTTCAGAACTCGTGGCTAGTAGGTATCGTTTCACCTAGTAAGCCGAGAAATGGGGTTTCTTTACGTAAATGGTTTTATGAATATCCGTTGACTCCGAGTTCTGAATTCGGTGATTTTTAGCTTGATTTCACACTATTTTTAGAGCTCTACAATCCTGGAATTTCGGTTTTTGATTTCAGAACTCGTGTCTAGTAAGTCTCATTTCACCTAGTTAGCCGCGAATTGTGGTTTCTTTACGTAAACGGATTTATGAATATCCGATGACTCCGAGTTCTTAATTCGGTGATTTTTCGCTTGATTTCACACTACTTTTCGAGCTCTACAATCCTGTCATTTTGGTTTTTGATTTCAGAACTCGTGGCTAGTAGGTCTCGTTTCACCTAGTAAGCCGAGAAATGGGGTTTCTTTACGTAAACGGTTTTATGAATATCCGTTGACTCGAGTTCTGAATTCGGTGATTTTTAGCTTGATTTCACACTACTTTTCGAGCTCTAGAATCTCGGAGTTTCGTTTTTTGATTTCAGAACTCGATGCTAGTAGGTCTCGTTTCACCAAGTTAGGCGCGAATTGTGGTTTCTTTACGTAAACGGTTTTATGAATATCCGTTCACTCCGAGTTCTGAACTCGGTGATTTTTAGCTTGATTTCATACTACTTTTCGAGTTCTACAATCCTGGAATTTCGGTTTTTGATTTCAGAACTCGTGGCTAGTAGGTATTGTTTCACCTAGTTAGGCGCGAATTGTGGTTTCTTTACGTAAACGGTTTTATGAATATCCGTTGACTCCGAGTTCTGAATTCGGTGATTTTTAGCTTGATTTCACACTACTTTTAGAGCTCTACAATCCTGGCATTTCGGTTTTTGATTTCAGAACTCGTGGCTTGTAGGTCTCATTTCACCTAGTTAGCCGCGAATTGTGGTTTCTTTACGTAAACGGTTTTATGAATATCAGGTGACTCCGAATTCTGAATTCGGTGATTTTTCGCTTGATTTCACACTACTTTTCGAGCTCTACAATCCTATAATTTTGGTTTTTGATTTCAGAACTCGTGGCTAGTAGGTCTAGTTTCACCTCGTTAACCGAGAAATGTGGTTTCTTTACGTAAACGGTTTTATGAATATCCGTTGACTCCGAGTTCTGAATTCGTTGATTTTTAGCTTGATTTCACACTACTTTTCGAGCTCTACAATCCTGTCATTTCGGTTTTTGATTTCAGAAATCGTGGCTAGTAGGTCTCATTTCACCTAGTTAGGCGAGAAATGTGGTTTCTTTACGTAAACGGTTTTATGAATACCCGTTGAATCCGACTTCTGAATTCGGTGATTTTTAGCTTGATTTCACACTACTTTTAGAGCTCTACAATCCTGGCATTTCGGTTTTTTATTTCAGAACTCGTGGCTAGTAGGTCTCATTTCACCTAGTTAGCCGCGAATTGTGGTTTCTTTATGTAAACGGTTTTATGAATATCCGATGACTCCGAGTTCTCAATTCGGTGATTTTTCGCTTGATTTCACACTACTTTTCGAGCTCTACAATCCTGTCATTTTGGTTTTTGATTTCAGAACTCGTGGCTAGTAGGTCTCGTTTCACCTAGTAAGCCGAGAAATGGGGTTTCTTTACGTAAACGGTTTTATGAATATCCGTTGACTCCGAGTTCTAAATTCGGTGATTTTTAGCTTGATTTCACACTACTTTTTGAGCTCTACAATCCTGTCATTTTGGTTTTTGATTTCAGAACTCGTGGCTAGTAGGTCTCGTTTCACCTAGTTAGGCGCGAAATGTGGTTTCTTTACGTAAACGGTTTTATGAATATCCGTTGACTCCGAGTTCTGAATTCGGTGATTTTTAGCTTGATTTCACACTATTTTTAGAGCTCTACAATCCTGGCATTTCGGTTTTTGATTTCAGAACTCGTGGCTAGTAGGTCTCATTTCACCTAGTTAGCCGCGAATTGTGGTTTCTTTACGTAAACGATTTTATGAATATCCGATGACTCCGAGTTCTCAATTCGGTGATTTTTCGCTTGATTTCACACTACTTTTCGAGCTCTACAATCCTGTCATTTTGGTTTTTGATTTCAGAACTCGTGGCTAGTAGGTCTCGTTTCACCTAGTAAGCCGAGAAATGGGGTTTCTTTACGTAAACGGTTTTATGAATATCCGTTGACTCCGAGTTCTGAATTCGGTGATTTTTAGCTTGATTTCACACTACTTTTCGAGCTCTACAATCCTGGAATTTCGGTTTTTGATTTCAGAACTCGTGGCTAGTAGGTATCGTTTCACCTAGTTAGGCTTGAATTATGGTTTCTTTACGTAAACGGTTTTATGAATATCCGTTGACTCCGAGTTCTGAATTCGGTGATTTTTTGCTTGATTTCACACTACTTTTCGAGCTCTACAATCCTGGCATTTCGGTTTTTGATTTCGGAACTCGTGGCTAGTAGGTCTCGTTTCACCTCGTTAACCGAGAAATGTGGTTTCTTTACGTAAACGGTTTTATGAATATCCGTTGACTACGAGTTCTGAATTCGGTGATTTTTTGCTTGATTTCACACTACTTTTCGAGCTCTACAATCCTGGCATTTCGGTTTTTTATTTCAGAACTCGTGGCTAGTAGCTGTCATTTCACCTAGTTAGGCGCGAAATGTGGTTTCTTTACGTAAACGGTTTTATGAATATCCGTTGACTCCGAGTTATGAATTCGGTGATTTTTAGCTTGATTTCACACTACTTTTAGAGCTCTACAATCCTGGCATTTCGGTTTTTGATTTCAGAACTCGTGGCTAGTAGGTCTCGTTTCACCTAGTAAGCCGAGAAATGTGGTTTCTTTAAGTAAACGGTTTTATGAATATCCGTTGACTCCGAGTTCTGAATTCGGTGATTTTTAGCTTGATTTCACACTACTTTTCGAGATCTACAATCCTGGCATTTTGGTTTTTGATTTCAGAACTCGTGGCTAGTAGGTCTCATTTCACCTAGTTAGGCGCGAAATGTGGTTTCTTTACGTAAACGGTTTTACGAATATCCGTTGACTCCGAGTTATGAATTCGGTGATTTTTCGCTTGATTTCACACTACTTTTCTAGCTCTACAATCCTGTTATTTGGGTTTTTGATTTCAGAACTCGTGGCTAGTAGGTCTCGTTTCACCTAGTTAGACGCGAAATGTGGTTTCTTTACGTAAACGGTTTTATGAATATCCGTTGACTCCGAGTTCTGAATTCGTTGATTTTTAGCTTGATTTCACACTACTTTTCGAGCTCTACAATCTCGGAGTTTCGTTTTTTGATTTCAGAACTCGATACTAATAGGTCTCGTTTCACCTAGTTAGGCGCGAATTGTGGTTTTTTAAGTAAACGGTTTAATGAATATCCGTTCACTCCGAGTTCTGAATTCGGTGATTTTTCACTTGATTTCACACTACTTTTCGAGCTCTACAATCCTGTCATTTTGGTTTTTGATTTCATAACTCGTGGCTAGTAGGTCTCCTTTCACCTAGTAAGCCGAGAAATGTGGTTTCTTTACGTAAACGGTTTTATGAATATCCGTTGACTCCGAGTTCTGAATTCGGTGATTTTTAGCTTGATTTCACACTACTTTTCGAGCTCTACAATCCTGGAATTTCGGTTTTTGATTTCAGAACTCGTGGCTGGTAGGTATCGTTTCACCTAGTTAGGCGCGAATTGTGGTTTCTTTACGTAAACGGTTTTATGAATATCCGTTGACACCGAGTTCTGAATTCGGTGATTTTTAGCTTGATTTCACACTATTTTTCGAGCTCTACAATCCTGCCATTTCGGTTTTTGATTTCAGAACTCGTGGCTAGTAGGTCTCGTTTCACCTCGTTATCCGAGAAATGTGGTTTCTTTACATAAACGGTTTTATGAATATCCGTTGACTCTGAGTTCTGAATTCGGTGATTTTTTGGTTGATTTCACACTACTTTTCGAGCTCTACAATCCTGGCATTTCGGTTTTTGATTTCAGAACTCGTGGCTAGTAAGTCTCGTTTCACCTAGTTAGGCGCGAAATGTGGTTTCCTTACGTAAACGGTTTTATGAATATCCGTTGACTCCGAGTTCTGAATTCGGTGATTTTTCGCTTGATTTCACACTACTTTTAGAGCTCTACAATCATGGCATTTCGGTTTTTGATTTCAGAACTCGTGGATAGTAGGTCTCGTTTCACCTAGTAAGCCGAGAAATGTGGTTTCTTTACGTAAACGGTTTTATGACTATCCGTTGACTCCGAGTTATGAATTCGGTGATTTTTAGCTTGATTTCACACTAATTTTCGAGCTCTACAATCCTGGCATTTTGGTTTTTGATTTCAGAACTCGTGGCTAGTAGGTCTCGTTTCACCTAGTTAGGCGCGAATTGTGGTTTCTTTACGTAAACGTTTTTATGAATATCCGTTGACTCCGAGTTCTGAATTCGGTGATTTTTAGCTTGATTTCACACAACTTTTCTGGATCTAAAATCATGGTATTTCGGTTTTTGATTTCAGAACTCGTGGCTAGTAGGTCTCGTTTCACCACGTTAACCGAGAAATGTGGTTTCTTTACGTAAACGGTTTTATGAATATCCGTTGACTCGGAGTTCTGAATTCGGTGATTTTTAGCTTGATTTCACACTACTTTTCGAGCTCTACAATCCTGGCATTTCGGTTTTTGATTTCAGAACTCGTGGCTAGTAGGTCTCGTTTCACCTAGTTAAGCGCGAAATGTCGTTTCTTTACGTAAACGGTTTTATGAATATCCGTTTACTCCGAGTTCAGAATTCGGTGATTTTTAGCTTGATTTCACACTAGTTTTAGAGCTCTACAATCCTGGCATTTCGGTTTTTGATTTCAGAACTCGTGGCTAGTAGGTCTCTTTTCACCTAGTAAGCCGAGAAATGAGGTTTCTTTACGTAAACGGTTTTGTGAATATCCGTTGACTCCGAGTTTTGAATTCGGTGATTTTTAGCTTTATTTCACACTACTTTTCGAGCTCTACAATCCTGGCATTTTGGTTTTTGATTTCAGAACTCGTGGCTAGTAGGTCTCGTTTCACCTAGTTAGGCGCAAAATGTGGTTTCTTTACCTAAACGGTTTTATGAATATCCGTTGACTCCGAGTTGTGAATTCGGTGATTTTTTGCTTGATTTCACACTACTTTTCGAGCTCTACAATCCCGGAGTTTCGTTTTTTGATTTCAGAACTCGTGGCTAGTAGGTCTCGTTTCACCTAGTTAGACGCGAAATGTGGTTTCTTTACGTAAACGGTTTTATGAATATCCGTTGACTCCGAGTTCTGAATTCGGTGATTTTTCGCTTGATTTCACACTACTTTTCGAGCTCTACAATCCTGTCATTTTGGTTTTTGATTTCAGAACTCGTGGCTAGTAGGTCTCCTTTCACCTAGTAAGCGAGAAATGTGGTTTCTTTACGTAAACGGTTTTATGAATATCCGTTGACTCCGAGTTCTGAATTCGTTGATTTTTAGCTTGATTTCACATTACTTTTTGAGCTCTACAATCCTGGCATTTCGGTTTTTGATTTCAGAACTCATGGCTAGTAGGTCTCGTTTCACCTAGTTAGGCGCGAATTGTGGTTTCTTTACGTAAACGGTTTTATGAATATCCGTTGACTCCAAGTTCTGAATTCGGTGATTTTTAGCTTGATTTCACACTACTTTTAGAGCTCTACAATCCTGGCATTTCGGTTTTTGATTTCAGAACTCGTGGCTAGTAGGTCTCCTTTCACCTAGTAAGCCGAGAAATGTGTTTTCTTTACGTAAACGGTTTTATGAATATCCGTTGACTCCGAGTTCTGAATTCGGTGATTTTTAGCTTGATTTCACACTACTTTTCGAGCTCTACAATCCTGGCATTTCGGTTTTTGATTTCAGAACTCGTGGCTATTAGGTCTCGTTTCACCTAGTTAGGCGCGAATTGTGGCTTCTTTACGTAAACGGTTTTATGAATATCCGTTGACTCCGAGTTCTGAATTCGGTGATTTTTAGCTTGATTTCACACTACTTTTCGAGTTCTACAATCCTGTTATTCCGGTTTTTGATTTCAGAACTCGTGGCTAGTAGGTCTTGTTTCACCTCGTTAACCGAGAAATGTGGTTTCTTTACGTAAACGGTTTTATGAATATCCGTTGACTCCGAGTTCTGAATTCGGTTATTTTTAGCTTGATTTCACACTACTTTTCGAGCACTACAATTCTGGCATTTCGGTTTTTGATTTCAGAACTCGTGGCTAGTAGGTCTTCTTTCACCTAGTAAGCCGAGAAATGAGGTTTCTTTACTTAAACGGTTTTATGAATATCTGTTGACTCCGAGTTCTGAATTCGTTGATTTTTAGCTTGATTTCACACTACTTTTCGAGCTCTACAATCCTGGCATTTCGGTTTTTGATTTCAGAACTCGTGGCTATTAGGTCTCGTTTCACCTAGTTAGGCGCGAATTGTGGCTTCTTTACGTAAACGGTTTTATGAATATCCGTTGACTCCGAGTTCTGAATTCGGTGATTTTTAGCTTGATTTCACACTACTTTTCGAGTTCTACAATCCTGGTATTCCGGTTTTTGATTTCAGAACTCGTGGCTAGTAGGTCTTGTTTCACCTCGTTAACCGAGAAATGTGGTTTCTTTACGTAAACGGTTTTATGAATATCCGTTGACTCCGAGTTCTGAATTCGGTTATTTTTAGCTTGATTTCACACTACTTTTCGAGCACTACAATTCTGGCATTTCGGTTTTTGATTTCAGAACTCGTGGCTAGTAGGTCTTCTTTCACCTAGTAAGCCGAGAAATGAGGTTTCTTTACTTAAACGGTTTTATGAATATCTGTTGACTCCGAGTTCTGAATTCGGTGATTTTTAGCTTGATTTCACACTACTTTTCGAGCTCTACAATCCTCGCATTTCGGTTTTTGATTTCAGAACTCGTGGCTAGTAGGTCTCATTTCACCTAGTTAGGCGCGAATTGTGGTTTCTTTACGTAAACGGTTTTATGAATATCCGTTGACTCCGAGTTCTGAACTCGGTGATTTTTTGCTTGATTTCACACTACTTTGCGAGCTCTACAATCCTGGTATTTCGGTTTTTGATTTCAGAACTCGTGGCTAGTAGGTCTCGTTTCACCTCGTTAATCGAGAAATGTGGTTTCTTTACGTAAACGGTTTTATGAATATCCGTTGACTCGGAGTTCTGAATTCGGTGATTTTTAGCTCGATTTCACACTACTTTTCGAGCTCTACAATCCTGGCATTTCGGTTTTTGATTTCAGAACTCGTGGCTAGTAGGTCTCGTTTCACCTAGTTGGGCGCGAAATGTGGTTTCTTTACGTAAACGGTTTTATGAATATCCCTTTACTCCGAGTTCTGAATTCGGTGATTTTTAGCTTGATTTCACACTAGTTTTAGAGCTCTACAATCCTAGCATTTCGGTTTTTGATTTCAGAACTCGTGGCTAGTAGGTCTCTTTTCACCTAGTAAGCCGAGAAATGGGGTTTCTTTACGTAAACGGTTTTATGAATATCCGTTTACTCCGAGTTCTGAATTCGGTGATTTTTAGCTTGATTTCACACTACTTTTCGAGCTCTACAATCCTGGAATTTTTGTTTTTGATTTCAGAACTCGTGGCTAGTAGGTCTCGTTTCACCTAGTTAGGCGCGAAATGTGGTTTCTTTACGTAAACGGTTTTATGAATATCGGTTCACTCCGAGTTGTGAATTCGGTGATTTTTTCCTTGATTTCACACTACTTTTCGAGCTCTACAATCCCGGAGTTTCGTTTTTTGATTTCAGAACTCGTGGCTAGTAGGTCTCGTTTCACCTAGTTAGACGCGAAATGAGGTTTCTTTACGTAAACGGTTTTATGAATATCCGTTGACTCCGAGTTCTGAATTCGGTGATTTTTCGCTTGATTTCACACTAATTTTCGAGCTCTACAATCCTATCATTTTGTTTTTTGATTTCAGAACTCGTGGCTAGTAGGTCTCCTTTCACCTAGTAAGCCGAGAAATGTGGTTTCTTTACGTAAACGGTTTTATGACTATCCGTTGACTCCGAGTTATGAATTCGGTGATTTTTAGCTTGATTTCACACTAATTTTCGAGCTCTACAATCCTGGCATTTCGGTTTTTGATTTCAGAACTCGTGGCTAGTAGGTCTCGTTTCACCTAGTTAGGCGCGAAATGTGGTTTCCTTACGTAAACGGTTTTATGAATATCCGTTGACTCCGAGTTCTGAATTCGGTGATTTTTCGCTTGATTTCACACTACTTTTAGAGCTCTACAATCCTGGCATTTCGGTTTTTGATTTCAGAACTCGTGGATAGTAGGTCTCGTTTCACCTAGTAAGCCGAGAAATGTGGTTTCTTTACGTAAACGGTTTTATGACTATCCGTTGACTCCGAGTTATGAATTCGGTGATTTTTAGCTTGATTTCACACTAATTTTCGAGCTCTACAATCCTGGCATTTTGGTTTTTGATTTCAGAACTCGTGGCTAGTAGGTCTCGTTTCACCTAGTTAGGCGCGAATTGTGGTTTCTTTACGTAAACGTTTTTATGAATATCCGTTGACTCCGAGTTCTGAATTCGGTGATTTTTAGCTTGATTTCACACAACTTTTCTGGATCAAAAATCATGGTATTTCGGTTTTTGATTTCAGAACTCGTGGCTAGTAGGTCTCGTTTCACCACGTTAACCGAGAAATGTGGTTTCTTTACGTAAACGGTTTTATGAATATCCGTTGACTCGGAGTTCTGAATTCGGTGATTTTTAGCTTGATTTCACACTACTTTTCGAGCTCTACAATCCTGGCATTTCGGTTTTTGATTTCAGAACTCGTGGCTAGTAGGTCTCGTTTCACCTAGTTAAGCGCGAAATGTCGTTTCTTTACGTAAACGGTTTTATGAATATCCGTTTACTCCGAGTTCAGAATTCGGTGATTTTTAGCTTGATTTCACACTAGTTTTAGAGCTCTACAATCCTGGCATTTCGGTTTTTGATTTCAGAACTCGTGGCTAGTAGGTCTCTTTTCACCTAGTAAGCCGAGAAATGAGGTTTCTTTACGTAAACGGTTTTGTGAATATCCGTTGACTCCGAGTTTTGAATTCGGTGATTTTTAGCTTTATTTCACACTACTTTTCGAGCTCTACAATCCTGGCATTTTGGTTTTTGATTTCAGAACTCGTGGCTAGTAGGTCTCGTTTCACCTAGTTAGGCGCAAAATGTGGTTTCTTTACCTAAACGGTTTTATGAATATCCGTTGACTCCGAGTTGTGAATTCGGTGATTTTTTGCTTGATTTCACACTACTTTTCGAGCTCTACAATCCCGGAGTTTTGTTTTTTGATTTCAGAACTCGTGGCTAGTAGGTCTCGTTTCACCTAGTTAGACGCGAAATGTGGTTTCTTTACGTAAACGGTTTTATGAATATCCGTTGACTCCGAGTTCTGAATTCGGTGATTTTTCGCTTGATTTCACACTACTTTTCGAGCTCTACAATCCTGTCATTTTGGTTTTTGATTTCAGAACTCGTGGCTAGTAGGTCTCCTTTCACCTAGTAAGCGAGAAATGTGGTTTCTTTACGTAAACGGTTTTATGAATATCCGTTGACTCCGAGTTCTGAATTCGTTGATTTTTAGCTTGATTTCACATTACTTTTTGAGCTCTACAATCCTGGCATTTCGGTTTTTGATTTCAGAACTCATGGCTAGTAGGTCTCGTTTCACCTAGTTAGGCGCGAATTGTGGTTTCTTTACGTAAACGGTTTTATGAATATCCGTTGACTCCAAGTTCTGAATTCGGTGATTTTTAGCTTGATTTCACACTACTTTTAGAGCTCTACAATCCTGGCATTTCGGTTTTTGATTTCAGAACTCGTGGCTAGTAGGTCTCCTTTCACCTAGTAAGCCGAGAAATGTGTTTTCTTTACGTAAACGGTTTTATGAATATCCGTTGACTCCGAGTTCTGAATTCGGTGATTTTTAGCTTGATTTCACACTACTTTTCGAGCTCTACAATCCTGGCATTTCGGTTTTTGATTTCAGAACTCGTGGCTATTAGGTCTCGTTTCACCTAGTTAGGCGCGAATTGTGGCTTCTTTACGTAAACGGTTTTATGAATATCCGTTGACTCCGAGTTCTGAATTCGGTGATTTTTAGCTTGATTTCACACTACTTTTCGAGTTCTACAATCCTGGTATTCCGGTTTTTGATTTCAGAACTCGTGGCTAGTAGGTCTTGTTTCACCTCGTTAACCGAGAAATGTGGTTTCTTTACGTAAACGGTTTTATGAATATCCGTTGACTCCGAGTTCTGAATTCGGTTATTTTTAGCTTGATTTCACACTACTTTTCGAGCACTACAATTCTGGCATTTCGGTTTTTGATTTCAGAACTCGTGGCTAGTAGGTCTTCTTTCACCTAGTAAGCCGAGAAATGAGGTTTCTTTACTTAAACGGTTTTATGAATATCTGTTGACTCCGAGTTCTGAATTCGGTGATTTTTAGCTTGATTTCACACTACTTTTCGAGCTCTACAATCCTCGCATTTCGGTTTTTGATTTCAGAACTCGTGGCTAGTAGGTCTCATTTCACCTAGTTAGGCGCGAATTGTGGTTTCTTTACGTAAACGGTTTTATGAATATCCGTTGACTCCGAGTTCTGAACTCGGTGATTTTTTGCTTGATTTCACACTACTTTGCGAGCTCTACAATCCTGGTATTTCGGTTTTTGATTTCAGAACTCGTGGCTAGTAGGTCTCGTTTCACCTCGTTAATCGAGAAATGTGGTTTCTTTACGTAAACGGTTTTATGAATATCCGTTGACTCGGAGTTCTGAATTCGGTGATTTTTAGCTCGATTTCACACTACTTTTCGAGCTCTACAATCCTGGCATTTCGGTTTTTGATTTCAGAACTCGTGGCTAGTAGGTCTCGTTTCACCTAGTTGGGCGCGAAATGTGGTTTCTTTACGTAAACGGTTTTATGAATATCCCTTTACTCCGAGTTCTGAATTCGGTGATTTTTAGCTTGATTTCACACTAGTTTTAGAGCTCTACAATCCTAGCATTTCGGTTTTTGATTTCAGAACTCGTGGCTAGTAGGTCTCTTTTCACCTAGTAAGCCGAGAAATGGGGTTTCTTTACGTAAACGGTTTTATGAATATCCGTTTACTCCGAGTTCTGAATTCGGTGATTTTTAGCTTGATTTCACACTACTTTTCGAGCTCTACAATCCTGGAATTTTTGTTTTTGATTTCAGAACTCGTGGCTAGTAGGTCTCGTTTCACCTAGTTAGGCGCGAAATGTGGTTTCTTTACGTAAACGGTTTTATGAATATCGGTTCACTCCGAGTTGTGAATTCGGTGATTTTTTCCTTGATTTCACACTACTTTTCGAGCTCTACAATCCCGGAGTTTCGTTTTTTGATTTCAGAACTCGTGGCTAGTAGGTCTCGTTTCACCTGGTTAGACGCGAAATGAGGTTTCTTTACGTAAACGGTTTTATGAATATCCGTTGACTCCGAGTTCTGAATTCGGTGATTTTTCGCTTGATTTCACACTAATTTTCGAGCTCTACAATCCTATCATTTTGTTTTTTGATTTCAGAACTCGTGGCTAGTAGGTCTCCTTTCACCTAGTAAGCCGAGAAATGTGGTTTCTTTACGTAAACGGTTTTATTAATATCCGTTGACTCCGAGTTCTGAATTCGTTGATTTTTAGCTTGATTTCACACTACTTTTCGAGCTCTACAATCCTGGCATTTCGGTTTTTGATTTCAGAACTCGTGGCTAGTAGGTCTTGTTTCACCTAGTTAGGCGCGAATTGTGGTTTCTTTACGTAAACGGTTTTATGAATAGCCGTTGACTCCGAGTTCTGAATTCGGTGATTTTTAGCTTGATTTCACACTACTTTTAGAGCTCTACAATCCTGGCATTTCGGTTTTTGATTTCAGAACTCGTGGCTAGTAGGTCTCGTTTCACCTAGTAAGCCGAGAAATGTGGTTTCTTTACGTAAACGGTTTTATGAATATCCGTTGACTACGAGTTCTGAATTCGGTGATTTTTAGCTTGATTTTACACTACTTTTCGAGCTCTACAATCCTGGCATTTAGGTTTTTGATTTCAGAACTCGTGGCTAGTAGGTCTCGTTTCACCTAGTCAGGCGCGAATTGTGGTTTCTTTACGTAAACGGTTTTATGAATATCCGTTGACTCCGAGTTCTGAATTCGGTGATTTTTAGCTTGATTTCACACTACTTTTCGAGCTCTACAATCCTGGTATTTCGGTTTTTGATTTCAAAACTCGTGGCTAGTAGGTCTCGTTTCACCTCGTTAACCGAGAAATGTGGTTTCTTTACGTAAACGGTTTTATGAATATCCGTTGACTCCGAGTTCTGAATTCGGTGATTTTTCGCTTGATTTCACACTACTTTTCGA
This sequence comes from Euonymus europaeus, assembly GCA_963580455.1. Classification (NCBI taxonomy): domain Eukaryota; kingdom Viridiplantae; phylum Streptophyta; class Magnoliopsida; order Celastrales; family Celastraceae; genus Euonymus; species Euonymus europaeus. The sequence goes on from OY756972.1 coordinate 2,299,162, forward strand.
GCTCTACAATCCTGTCATTTTGGTTTTTGATTTCAGAACTCGTGGCTAGTAGGTCTCCTTTCACCTAGTTAGCGAGAAATGTGGTTTCTTTACGTAAACGGTTTTATGAATATCCGTTGACTCCGAGTTCTGAATTCAGTGATTTTTAGCTTGATTTTACACTACTTTTAGAGCTCTACAATCCTGGCATTTCGGTTTTTGATTTCAGAACTCGTGGCTAGTAGGTCTCGTTTCACCTAGTAAGCCGAGAAATGTGATTTCTTTACGTAAAAGGTTTTATGAATATCCGTTGACTCGGAGTTCTGAATTCGGTGATTTTTAGATCGATTTCACACTACTTTTCGAGCTCTACAATCCTGGCATTTCGGTTTTTGATTTCAGAACTCGTGGCTAGTAGGTCTCGTTTCACCTAGTTGGGCGCGAAATGTGGTTTCTTTACGTAAACGGTTTTATGAATATCCCTTTACTCCGAGTTCTGAATTCGGTGATTTTTAGCTTGATTTCACACTAGTTTTAGAGCTCTACAATCCTAGCATTTCGGTTTTTGATTTCAGAACTCGTGGCTAGTAGGTCTCTTTTCACCTAGTAAGCCGAGAAATGGGGTTTCTTTACGTAAACGGTTTTATGAATATCCGTTTACTCCGAGTTCTGAATTCGGTGATTTTTAGCTTGATTTCACACTACTTTTCGAGCTCTACAATCCTGGAATTTTTGTTTTTGATTTCAGAACTCGTGGCTAGTAGGTCTCGTTTCACCTAGTTAGGCGCGAAATGTGGTTTCTTTACGTAAACGGTTTTATGAATATCGGTTCACTCCGAGTTGTGAATTCGGTGATTTTTTCCTTGATTTCACACTACTTTTCGAGCTCTACAATCCCGGAGTTTCGTTTTTTGATTTCAGAACTCGTGGCTAGTAGGTCTCGTTTCACCTAGTTAGACGCGAAATGAGGTTTCTTTACGTAAACGGTTTTATGAATATCCGTTGACTCCGAGTTCTGAATTCGGTGATTTTTCGCTTGATTTCACACTAATTTTCGAGCTCTACAATCCTATCATTTTGTTTTTTGATTTCAGAACTCGTGGCTAGTAGGTCTCCTTTCACCTAGTAAGCCGAGAAATGTGGTTTCTTTACGTAAACGGTTTTATTAATATCCGTTGACTCCGAGTTCTGAATTCGTTGATTTTTAGCTTGATTTCACACTACTTTTCGAGCTCTACAATCCTGGCATTTCGGTTTTTGATTTCAGAACTCGTGGCTAGTAGGTCTTGTTTCACCTAGTTAGGCGCGAATTGTGGTTTCTTTACGTAAACGGTTTTATGAATAGCCGTTGACTCCGAGTTCTGAATTCGGTGATTTTTAGCTTGATTTCACACTACTTTTAGAGCTCTACAATCCTGGCATTTCGGTTTTTGATTTCAGAACTCGTGGCTAGTAGGTCTCGTTTCACCTAGTAAGCCGAGAAATGTGGTTTCTTTACGTAAACGGTTTTATGAATATCCGTTGACTCCGAGTTCTGAATTCGGTGATTTTTAGCTTGATTTTACACTACTTTTCGAGCTCTACAATCCTGGCATTTCGGTTTTTGATTTCAGAACTCGTGGCTAGTAGGTCTCGTTTCACCTAGTCAGGCGCGAATTGTGGTTTCTTTACGTAAACGGTTTTATGAATATCCGTTGACTCCGAGTTCTGAATTCGGTGATTTTTAGCTTGATTTCACACTACTTTTCGAGCTCTACAATCCTGGTATTTCGGTTTTTGATTTCAAAACTCGTGGCTAGTAGGTCTCGTTTCACCTCGTTAACCGAGAAATGTGGTTTCTTTACGTAAACGGTTTTATGAATATCCGTTGACTCCGAGTTCTGAATTCGGTGATTTTTCGCTTGATTTCACACTACTTTTCGAGCTCTACAATCCTGTCATTTTGGTTTTTGATTTCAGAACTCGTGGCTAGTAGGTCTCCTTTCACCTAGTTAGCGAGAAATGTGGTTTCTTTACGTAAACGGTTTTATGAATATCCGTTGACTCCGAGTTCTGAATTCGGTGATTTTTAGCTTGATTTTACACTACTTTTAGAGCTCTACAATCCTGGCATTTCGGTTTTTGATTTCAGAACTCGTGGCTAGTAGGTCTCGTTTCACCTAGTAAGCCGAGAAATGTGATTTCTTTACGTAAACGGTTTTATGAATATCCGTTGACTCCGAGTTCTGAATTCGGTGATTTTTAGCTTGATTTCACACTACTTTTCGAGCTCTACAATCCTGGTATTCCGGTTTTTGATTTCAGAACTCGTGGCTAGTAGGTCTCGTTTCACCTCGTTAACCGAGAAATGTGGTTTCTTTACGTAAACGGTTTTATGAATATCCGTTGACTCCGAGTTCTGAATTCGGTGATTTTTAGCTTGATTTCACACTACTTTTCAAGCTCTACAATCCTGGCATTTCGGGTTTTGATTTCAGAACTCGTGGCTAGTTTGTCTTCTTTCACCTAGTAAGCCGAGAAATGTGGTTTCTTTACTTAAACGGTTTTATGAATATCCGTTGACTCCGAGTTCTGAATTCGGTGATTTTTAGCTTGATTTCACACTACTTTTCGAGCTCTCCAATCCTCGCATTTCGGTTTTTGATTTCAGAACTCGTGGCTAGTAGGTCTCGTTTCACCTAGTTAGGCGCGAATTGTGGTTTCTTTACGTAAACGGTTTTATGAATATCCGTTGACTCCGAGTTCTGAATTCGGTGATTTTTAGCTTGATTTCACACTACTTTGCGAGCTCTACAATCCTGGTATTTCGGTTTTTGATTTCAGAACTCGTGGCTAGTAGGTCTCGTTTCACCTCGTTAACCGAGAAATGTGGTTTCTTTACGTAAACGGTTTTATGAATATCCGTTGACTCGGAGTTCTGAATTCGGTGATTTTTAGCTTGATTTCACACTAGTTTTAGAGCTCTACAATCCTAGCATTTCGGTTTTTGATTTCAGAACTCGTGGCTAGTAGGTCTCTTTTCACCTAGTAAGCCGAGAAATGGGGTTTCTTTACGTAAACGGTTTTATGAATATCCGTTGACTCCGAGTTCTGAATTCGGTGATTTTTTGCTTGATTTCACACTAGTTTTAGAGCTCTACAATCCTAGCATTTCGGTTTTTGATTTCAGAACTCGTGGCTAGTAGGTCTCTTTTCACCTAGTAAGCCGAGAAATGGGGTTTCTTTACGTAAACGGTTTTATAAATATCCGTTGACTCCGAGTTCTGAATTCGGTGATTTTTAGCTTGATTTCACACTACTTTTCGAGCTCTACAATCCTGGCATTTTGGTTTTTGATTTCAGAACTCGTGGCTAGTAGGTCTCGTTTCACCTAGTTAGGCGCGAAATGTGGTTTCTTTACGTAAACGGTTTTATGAATATCCGTTCACTCCGAGTTGTGAATTCGGTGATTTTTTCCTTGATTTCACACTACTTTTTGAGCTCTACAATCCCGGAGTTTCGTTTTTTGATTTCAGAACTCGTGGCTAGTAGGTCTCGTTTCACCTAGTTAGACGCGAAATGAGGTTTCTTTACGTAAACGGTTTTATGAATATCCGTTGACTCCGAGTTCTGAATTCGGTGATTTTTCGCTTGATTTCACACTAATTTTTGAGCTCTACAATCCTGTCATTTTGTTTTTTGATTTCAGAACTCGTGGCTAGTAGGTCTCCTTTCACCTAGTAAGCCGAGAAATGTGGTTTCTTTACGTAAACGGTTTTATGAATATCCGTTGACTCCGAGTTCTGAATTCGTTGATTTTTAGCTTGATTTCACACTACTTTTCGAGCTCTACAATCCTGGCATTTCGGTTTTTGATTTCAGAAATCGTGGCTAGTAGGTCTCGTTTCACCTAGTTAGGCGCGAATTGTGGTTTCTTTACGTAAACGGTTTTATGAATATCCGTTGACTCCGAGTTCTGAATTCGGTGATTTTTAGCTTGATTTCACACTACTTTTAGAGCTCTACAATCCTGGCATTTTGATTTTTGATTTCAGAACTCGTGGCTAGTAGGTCTTGTTTCACCTAGTAAGCCGAGAAATGTGGTTTCTTTACGTAAACGGTTTTATGAATATCCGTTGACTCCGAGTTCTGAATTCGGTGATTTTTAGCTTGATTTCACACTACTTTACTTTTCGAGCTCTACAATCCTGGCATTTCGGTTTTTGATTTCAGAACTCGTGGCTATTAAGTCTCGTTTCACCTAGTTAGGCGCGAATTGTGGTTTCTTTACGTAAACGGTTTTATGAATATCCGTTGACTCCGAGTTCTGAATTCGGTGATTTTTAGCTTGATTTCACACTACTTTTCGAGCTCTACAATCCTGGTATTCCGGTTTTTTTATTTCAGAACTCGTGGCTAGTAGGTCTCGTTTCACCTCGTTAACCGAGAAATGTGGTTTTTTTACGTAAACGGTTTTATGAATATCCGTTGACTCCGAGTTCTGAATTCGGTGATTTTTAGGTTGATTTCACAATACTTTTCGAGCTCTACAATCCTGGCATTTCGGTTTTTGATTTCAGAACTCGTGGCTAGTTTGTCTTCTTTCACCTAGTAAGCCGAGAAATGTGGTTTCTTTACTTAAACGGTTTTATGAATATCCGTTGACTCCGAGTTCTGAATTCGGTGATTTTTAGCTTGATTTCACACTACTTTTCGAGCTCTACAATCCTCGCATTTCGGTTTTTGATTTCAGAACACGTGGCTAGTAGGTCTCGTTTCACCTAGTTAGGCGCGAATTGTGCTTTCTTTACGTAAACGGTTTTATGAATATCCGTTGACTCCGAGTTCTGAATTCGGTGATTTTTAGCTTGATTTCACACTACTTTGCGAGCTCTACAATCCTGGTATTTCGGTTTTTGATTTCAGAACTCGTGGCTAGTAGGTCTCGTTTCACCTCGTTAACCGCGAAATGTGGTTTCTTTACGTAAACGGTTTTATGAATATCCGTCGACTCGGAGTTCTGAATTCGGTGATTTTTAGCTTGATTTCACACTAGTTTTAGAGCTCTACAATCCCGGAGTTTCGTTTTTTGATTTCAGAACTCGTGGCTAGTAGGTCTCGTTTCACCTAGTAAGCCGAGAAATGAGGTTTCTTTACGTAAACGGTTTTATGAATATCCGTTGACTCTGAGTTCTGAATTCGGTGATTTTTAGCTTGATTTCACACTAGTTTTAGAGCTCTACAATCCTAGCATTTCGGTTTTTGATTTCAGAACTCGTGGCTAGTAGGTCTCCTTTAACCTAGTAAGCCGAGAAATGTGGTTTCTTTACGTAAACGGTTTTATGAATATCCGTTGACTCCGAGTTCTGAATTCGATGATTTTTAGCTTGATTTCACACTACTTTTCGAGCTCTACAATCCTGGCATTTCGGTTTTTGATTTCAGAACTCGTGGCTAGTAGGTCTCATTTCACCTAATTAGGCGCGAATTGTGGTTTCTTTACGTAAACGGTTTTATGAATATCCGTTGACTCCGAGTTCTGAATTCGGTGATTTTTAGCTTGATTTCACACTACTATGCGAGCTCTACAATCCTGGTATTTCGGTTTTTGATTTCAGAACTCGTGGCTAGTAGGTCTCGTTTCACCTCGTTAACCGAGAAATGTGGTTTCTTTACGTAAACGGTTTTATGAATATCCGTTGACTCGGAGTTCTGAATTCGGTGATTTTTAGCTTGATTTCACACTAAATTTTCGAGCTCTACAATCCTGGCATTTCGGTTTTTGATTTCAGAACTCGTGGCTAGTAGGTCTCGTTTCACCTAGTTAGGCGCAAAATGTGGTTTCTTTAAGTAAACGGTTTTATGAATATCTGTTTACTCCGAGTTCTGAATTCGGTGATTTTTAGCTTGATTTCACACTTGTTTTAGAGCTCTACAATCCTAGCATTTCGGTTTTTGATTTCAGAACTCGTGGCTAGTAGGTCTCTTTTCACCTAGTAAGCCGAGAAATGGGGTTTCTCTACGTAAACGGTTTTATGAATATCCGTTGACTCCGAGTTCTGAATTCGGTGATTTTTAGCTTGATTTCACACTACTTTTCGAGCTCTACAATCCTGGCATTTCGGTTTTTGATTTCAGAACTCGTGTCTAGTTTTTCTTCTTTCACCTAGTAAGCCGAGAAATGTGGTTTCTTTACTTAAACGGTTTTATGAATATCCGTTGACTCCGAGTTCTGAATTCGGTGATTTTTAGCTTGATTTCACACTACTTTTCGAGCTCTACAATCCTCGCATTTCGGTTTTTGATTTCAGAACTCGTGGCTAGTAGGTCTCATTTCACCTAGTTGGGCGCGAATTGTGGTTTCTTTACGTAAACGGTTTTATGAATATCCGTTGACTCCGAGTTCTAAATTCGGTGATTTTTAGCTTGATTTCACACTACTTTGCGAGCTCTACAATCCTGGTATTTCGGTTTTTTATTTCAGAACTCGTGGCTAGTAGGTCTCGTTTCACCTCGTTAACCGAGAAATGTGGTTTCTTTACGTAAACGATTTTATGAATATCCGTTGACTCGGAGTTCTGAATTCGGTGATTTTTAGCTTCATTTCACACTAGTTTTAGAGCTCTACAATGCTAGCATTTCGGTTTTTGATTTCAGAACTCGTGGCTAGTAGGTCTCTTTTCACCTAGTAAGCCGAGAAATGGGGTTTCTTTACGTAAAAGGTTTTATGAATATCCGTTGACTCGGAGTTCTGAATTCGGTGATTTTTAGATCGATTTCACACTACTTTTCGAGCTCTACAATCCTGGCATTTCGGTTTTTGATTTCAGAACTCGTGGCTAGTAGGTCTCGTTTCACCTAGTTGGGCGCGAAATGTGGTTTCTTTACGTAAACGGTTTTATGAATATCCCTTTACTCCGAGTTCTGAATTCGGTGATTTTTAGCTTGATTTCACACTAGTTTTAGAGCTCTACAATCCTAGCATTTCGGTTTTTGATTTCAGAACTCGTGGCTAGTAGGTCTCTTTTCACCTAGTAAGCCGAGAAATGGGGTTTCTTTACGTAAACGGTTTTATGAATATCCGTTTACTCCGAGTTCTGAATTCGGTGATTTTTAGCTTGATTTCACACTACTTTTCGAGCTCTACAATCCTGGAATTTTTGTTTTTGATTTCAGAACTCGTGGCTAGTAGGTCTCGTTTCACCTAGTTAGGCGCGAAATGTGGTTTCTTTACGTAAACGGTTTTATGAATATCGGTTCACTCCGAGTTGTGAATTCGGTGATTTTTTCCTTGATTTCACACTACTTTTCGAGCTCTACAATCCCGGAGTTTCGTTTTTTGATTTCAGAACTCGTGGCTAGTAGGTCTCGTTTCACCTAGTTAGACGCGAAATGAGGTTTCTTTACGTAAACGGTTTTATGAATATCCGTTGACTCCGAGTTCTGAATTCGATGATTTTTCGCTTGATTTCACACTAATTTTCGAGCTCTACAATCCTATCATTTTGTTTTTTGATTTCAGAACTCGTGGCTAGTAGGTCTCCTTTCACCTAGTAAGCCGAGAAATGTGGTTTCTTTACGTAAACGGTTTTATTAATATCCGTTGACTCCGAGTTCTGAATTCGTTGATTTTTAGCTTGATTTCACACTACTTTTCGAGCTCTACAATCCTGGCATTTCGGTTTTTGATTTCAGAACTCGTGGCTAGTAGGTCTTGTTTCACCTAGTTAGGCGCGAATTGTGGTTTCTTTACGTAAACGGTTTTATGAATAGCCGTTGACTCCGAGTTCTGAATTCGGTGATTTTTAGCTTGATTTCACACTACTTTTAGAGCTCTACAATCCTGGCATTTCGGTTTTTGATTTCAGAACTCGTGGCTAGTAGGTCTCGTTTCACCTAGTAAGCCGAGAAATGTGGTTTCTTTACGTAAACGGTTTTATGAATATCCGTTGACTCCGAGTTCTGAATTCGGTGATTTTTAGCTTGATTTTACACTACTTTTCGAGCTCTACAATCCTGGCATTTCGGTTTTTGATTTCAGAACTCGTGGCTAGTAGGTCTCGTTTCACCTAGTCAGGCGCGAATTGTGGTTTCTTTACGTAAACGGTTTTATGAATATCCGTTGACTCCGAGTTCTGAATTCGGTGATTTTTAGCTTGATTTCACACTACTTTTCGAGCTCTACAATCCTGGTATTTCGGTTTTTGATTTCAAAACTCGTGGCTAGTAGGTCTCGTTTCACCTCGTTAACCGAGAAATGTGGTTTCTTTACGTAAACGGTTTTATGAATATCCGTTGACTCCGAGTTCTGAATTCGGTGATTTTTCGCTTGATTTCACACTACTTTTCGAGCTCTACAATCCTGTCATTTTGGTTTTTGATTTCAGAACTCGTGGCTAGTAGGTCTCCTTTCACCTAGTTAGCAAGAAATGTGGTTTCTTTACGTAAACGGTTTTATGAATATCCGTTGACTCCGAGTTCTGAATTCAGTGATTTTTAGCTTGATTTTACACTACTTTTAGAGCTCTACAATCCTGGCATTTCGGTTTTTGATTTCAGAACTCGTGGCTAGTAGGTCTCGTTTCACCTAGTAAGCCGAGAAATGTGATTTCTTTACGTAAACGGTTTTATGAATATCCGTTGACTCCGAGTTCTGAATTCGGTGATTTTTAGCTTGATTTCACACTACTTTTCGAGCTCTACAATCCTGGTATTCCGGTTTTTGATTTCAGAACTCGTGGCTAGTAGGTCTCGTTTCACCTCGTTAACCGAGAAATGTGGTTTCTTTACGTAAACGGTTTTATGAATATCCGTTGACTCCGAGTTCTGAATTCGGTGATTTTTAGCTTGATTTCACACTACTTTTCAAGCTCTACAATCCTGGCATTTCGGGTTTTGATTTCAGAACTCGTGGCTAGTTTGTCTTCTTTCACCTAGTAAGCCGAGAAATGTGGTTTCTTTACTTAAACGGTTTTATGAATATCCGTTGACTCCGAGTTCTGAATTCGGTGATTTTTAGCTTGATTTCACACTACTTTTCGAGCTCTCCAATCCTCGCATTTCGGTTTTTGATTTCAGAACTCGTGGCTAGTAGGTCTCGTTTCACCTAGTTAGGCGCGAATTGTGGTTTCTTTACGTAAACGGTTTTATGAATATCCGTTGACTCCGAGTTCTGAATTCGGTGATTTTTAGCTTGATTTCACACTACTTTGCGAGCTCTACAATCTTGGTATTTCGGTTTTTGATTTCAGAACTCGTGGCTAGTAGGTCTCGTTTCACCTCGTTAACCGAGAAATGTGGTTTCTTTACGTAAACGGTTTTATGAATATCCGTTGACTCGGAGTTCTGAATTCGGTGATTTTTAGCTCGATTTCACACTAGTTTTAGAGCTCTACAATCCTAGCATTTCGGTTTTTGATTTCAGAACTCGTGGCTAGTAGGTCTTTTTTCACCTAGTAAGCCGAGAAATGGGGTTTCTTTACGTAAACGGTTTTATGAATATCCGTTGACTCCGAGTTCTGAATTCGATGATTTTTTGCTTGATTTCACACTAGTTTTAGAGCTCTACAATCCTAGCATTTCGGTTTTTGATTTCAAAACTCGTGGCTAGTAGGTCTCTTTTCACCTAGTAAGCCGAGAAATGGGGTTTCTTTACGTAAACGGTTTTATAAATATCCGTTGACTCCGAGTTCTGAATTCGGTGATTTTTAGCTTGATTTCATACTACTTTTCGAGCTCTACAATCCTGGCATTTTGGTTTTTGATTTCAGAACTCGTGGCTAGTAGGTCTCGTTTCACCTAGTTAGGCGCGAAATGTGGTTTCTTTACGTAAACGGTTTTATGAATATCCGTTCACTCCGAGTTGTGAATTCGGTGATTTTTTCCTTGATTTCACACTACTTTTTGAGCTCTACAATCCCGGAGTTTCGTTTTTTGATTTCAGAACTCGTGGCTAGTAGGTCTCGTTTCACCTAGTTAGACGCGAAATGAGGTTTCTTTACGTAAACGGTTTTATGAATATCCGTTGACTCCGAGTTCTGAATTCGGTGATTTTTCGCTTGATTTCACACTAATTTTTGAGCTCTACAATCCTGTCATTTTGTTTTTTGATTTCAGAACTCGTGGCTAGTAGGTCTCCTTTCACCTAGTAAGCCGAGAAATGTGGTTTCTTTACGTAAACGGTTTTATGAATATCCGTTGACTCCGAGTTCTGAATTCGTTGATTTTTAGCTTGATTTCACACTACTTTTCGAGCTCTACAATCCTGGCATTTCGGTTTTTGATTTCAGAAATCGTGGCTAGTAGGTCTCGTTTCACCTAGTTAGGCGCGAATTGTGGTTTCTTTACGTAAACGGTTTTATGAATATCCGTTGACTCCGAGTTCTGAATTCGGTGATTTTTAGCTTGATTTCACACTACTTTTAGAGCTCTACAATCCTGGCATTTTGATTTTTGATTTCAGAACTCGTGGCTAGTAGGTCTCGTTTCACCTAGTAAGCCGAGAAATGTGGTTTCTTTACGTAAACGGTTTTATGAATATCCGTTGACTCCGAGTTCTGAATTCGGTGATTTTTAGCTTGATTTCACACTACTTTACTTTTCGAGCTCTACAATCCTGGCATTTTGGTTTTTGATTTCAGAACTCGTGGCTATTAAGTCTCGTTTCACCTAGTTAGGCGCGAATTGTGGTTTCTTTACGTAAACGGTTTTATGAATATCCGTTGACTCCGAGTTCTGAATTCGGTGATTTTTAGCTTGATTTCACACTACTTTTCGAGCTCTACAATCCTGGTATTCCGGTTTTTTTATTTCAGAACTCGTGGCTAGTAGGTCTCGTTTCACCTCGTTAACCGAGAAATGTGGTTTTTTTACGTAAACGGTTTTATGAATATCCGTTGACTCCGAGTTCTGAATTCGGTGATTTTTAGGTTGATTTCACACTACTTTTCGAGCTCTACAATCCTGGCATTTCGGTTTTTGATTTCAGAACTCGTGGCTAGTTTGTCTTCTTTCACCTAGTAAGCCGAGAAATGTGGTTTCTTTACTTAAACGGTTTTATGAATATCCGTTGACTCCGAGTTCTGAATTCGGTGATTTTTAGCTTGATTTCACACTACTTTTCGAGCTCTACAATCCTCGCATTTCGGTTTTTGATTTCAGAACACGTGGCTAGTAGGTCTCGTTTCACCTAGTTAGGCGCGAATTGTGCTTTCTTTACGTAAACGGTTTTATGAATATCCGTTGACTCCGAGTTCTGAATTCGGTGATTTTTAGCTTGATTTCACACTACTTTGCGAGCTCTACAATCCTGGTATTTCGGTTTTTGATTTCAGAACTCGTGGCTAGTAGGTCTCGTTTCACCTCGTTAACCGCGAAATGTGGTTTCTTTACGTAAACGGTTTTATGAATATCCGTCGACTCGGAGTTCTGAATTCGGTGATTTTTAGCTTGATTTCACACTAGTTTTAGAGCTCTACAATCCCGGAGTTTCGTTTTTTGATTTCAGAACTCGTGGCTAGTAGGTCTCGTTTCACCTAGTAAGCCGAGAAATGAGGTTTCTTTACGTAAACGGTTTTATGAATATCCGTTGACTCTGAGTTCTGAATTCGGTGATTTTTAGCTTGATTTCACACTAGTTTTAGAGCTCTACAATCCTAGCATTTCGGTTTTTGATTTCAGAACTCGTGGCTAGTAGGTCTCCTTTCACCTAGTAAGCCGAGAAATGTGGTTTCTTTACGTAAACGGTTTTATGAATATCCGTTGACTCCGAGTTCTGAATTCGTTGATTTTTAGCTTGATTTCACACTACTTTTCGAGCTCTACAATCCTGGAATTTCGGTTTTTGATTTCAGAACTCGTGGCTAGTAGGTCTCATTTCACCTAATTAGGCGCGAATTGTGGTTTCTTTACGTAAACGGTTTTATGAATATCCGTTGACTCCGAGTTCTGAATTCGGTGATTTTTAGCTTGATTTCACACTACTATGCGAGCTCTACAATCCTGGTATTTCGGTTTTTGATTTCAGAACTCGTGGCTAGTAGGTCTCGTTTCACCTCGTTAACCGAGAAATGTGGTTTCTTTACGTAAACGGTTTTATGAATATCCGTTGACTCGGAGTTCTGAATTCGGTGATTTTTAGCTTGATTTCACACTAAATTTTCGAGCTCTACAATCCTGGCATTTCGGTTTTTGATTTCAGAACTCGTGGCTAGTAGGTCTCGTTTCACCTAGTTAGGCGCAAAATGTGGTTTCTTTAAGTAAACGGTTTTATGAATATCTGTTTACTCCGAGTTCTGAATTCGGTGATTTTTAGCTTGATTTCACACTTGTTTTAGAGCTCTACAATCCTAGCATTTCGGTTTTTGATTTCAGAACTCGTGGCTAGTAGGTCTCTTTTCACCTAGTAAGCCGAGAAATGGGGTTTCTTTACGTAAACGGTTTTATGAATATCCGTTGACTCCGAGTTCTGAATTCGGTGATTTTTAGCTTGATTTCACACTACTTTTCGAGCTCTACAATCCTGGCATTTCGGTTTTTGATTTCAGAACTCGTGGCTAGTTTTTCTTCTTTCACCTAGTAAGCCGAGAAATGTGGTTTCTTTACTTAAACGGTTTTATGAATATCCGTTGACTCCGAGTTCTGAATTCGGTGATTTTTAGCTTGATTTCACACTACTTTTCGAGCTCTACAATCCTCGCATTTCGGTTTTTGATTTCAGAACTCGTGGCTAGTAGGTCTCCTTTCACCTAGTTGGGCGCGAATTGTGGTTTCTTTACGTAAACGGTTTTATGAATATCCGTTGACTCCGAGTTCTAAATTCGGTGATTTTTAGCTTGATTTCACACTACTTTGCGAGCTCTACAATCCTGGTATTTCGGTTTTTTATTTCAGAACTCGTGGCTAGTAGGTCTCGTTTCACCTCGTTAACCGAGAAATGTGGTTTCTTTACGTAAACGATTTTATGAATATCCGTTGACTCGGAGTTCTGAATTCGGTGATTTTTAGCTTCATTTCACACTAGTTTTAGAGCTCTACAATGCTAGCATTTCGGTTTTTGATTTCAGAACTCGTGGCTAGTAGGTCTCTTTTCACCTAGTAAGCCGAGAAATGGGGTTTCTTTACGTAAACGGTTTTATGAATATCCGTTGACTCCGAGTTCTGAATTCGGTGATTTTTCGCTTGATTTCACACTAATTTTCGAGCTCTACAATCCTGTCATTTTGTTTTTTGATTTCAGAACTCGTGGCTAGTAGGTCTCCTTTCACCTAGTAAGCCGAGAAATGTCGTTTCTTTACGTAAACGGTTTTATGAATATCCGTTGACTCCGAGTTCTGAATTCGTTGATTTTTAGCTTGATTTCACACTACTTTTTGAGCTCTACAATCCTGGCATTTCGGTTTTTGATTTCAGAACTCGTGGCTAGTAGGTCTCGTTTCACCTAGTTAGGCGCGAATTGTGGTTTCTTTACGTAAACGGTTTTATGAATATCCGTTGACTCCGAGTTCTGAATTCGGTGATTTTAGCTTGATTTCACACTAGTTTTAGAGCTCTACAATCCTAGCATTTCGGTTTTTGATTTCAGAACTCGTGGCTAGTAGGTCTCTTTTCACCTAGTAAGCCGAGAAATGGGGTTTCTTTACGTAAACGGTTTTATGAAAATCCGTTGACTCCGAGTTCTGAATTCGGTGATTTTTAGTTTGATTTCACACTAGTTTTAGAGCTCTACAATCCTAGCATTTCGGTTTTTGATTTCAGAACTCGTGGCTAGTAGGTCTCTTTTCACCTAGTAAGCCGAGAAATTGGGTTTCTTTACGTAAACGGTTTTATGAATATCCGTTGACTCCGAGTTCTGAATTCGGTGATTTTTAGCTTGATTTCACACTACTTTTCGAGCTCTACAATCCTGGCATTTTGGTTTTTGATTTCAGAACCCGTGGCTAGTAGGTCTCGTTTCACCTAGTTAGGCGCGAAATGTGGTTTCTTTACGTAAACGGTTTTATGAATATCCGTTGACTCCGACTTCTGAATTCGGTGATTTTTAGCTTGATTTCACACTACTTTTCGAGCTCTACAATCCTGGCATTTCGGGTTTTGATTTCAGAACTCGTGGCTAGTTTGTCTTCTTTCACCTAGTAAGCCGAGAAATGTGGTTTCTTTACTTAAACGGTTTTATGAATATCCGTTGACTCTGAGTTCTGAATTCGGTGATTTTTAGCTTGATTTCACACTACTTTTCGAGCTCTACAATCCTCGCATTTCGGTTTTTGATTTCAGAACTCGTGGCTAGTAGGTCTCGTTTCACCTAGTTTGGCGCGAATTGTGGTTTCTTTACGTAAACGGTTTTATGAATATCCGTTCACTCCGAGTTGTGAATTCGGTGATTTTTTCCTTGATTTCACACTACTTTTCGAGCTCTACAATCCCAGAGTTTCGTTTTTTGATTTCAGAACTCGTGGCTAGTAGGTCTCGTTTCACCTAGTTAGACGCGAAATGAGGTTTCTTTACGTAAACGGTTTTATGAATATCCGTTGACTCCGAGTTCTGAATTCGGTGATTTTTCGCTTGATTTCACACTAATTTTCGAGATCTACCATCCTGTCATTTTGTTTTTTGATTTCAGAACTCGTGGCTAGTAGGTCTCCTTTCACCTAGTAAGCCGAGAAATGTCGTTTCTTTACGTAAACGGTTTTATGAATATCCGTTGACTCCGAGTTCTGAATTCGTTGATTTTTAGGTTGATTTCACACTACTATGCGAGCTCTACAATCCTGGTATTTCGGTTTTTGATTTCAGAACTCGTGGCTAGTAGGTCTCGTTTCACCTCGTTAACCGAGAAATGTGGTTTCTTTACGTAAACGGTTTTATGAATATCCGTTGACTCGGAGTTCTGAATTCGGTGATTTTTAGCTTGATTTCACACTACTTTTCGAGCTCTACAATCCTGGCATTTCGGTTTTTGATTTCAGAAATCGTGGCTAGTAGGTCTCGTTTCACCTAGTTAGGCGCGAAATGTGGTTTCTTTACGTAAACGGTTTTATGAATATCCGTTTACTCCGAGTTCTGAATTCGGTGATTTTTAGCTTGATTTCACACTAGTTTTAGAGCTCTACAATCCTAGCATTTCGGTTTTTGATTTCAGAACTCGTGGCTAGTAGGTCTCTTCTCACCTAGTAAGCCGAGAAATGGGGTTTCTTTACGTAAACGGTTTTATGAATATCCGTTGACTCCGAGTTCTGATTTCGGTGATTTTTAGCTTGATTTCACACTACTTTTCGAGCTCTACAATCCTGGCATTTCGGTTTTTGATTACAGAACTCGTGGCTAGTTTGTCTTCTTTCACCTAGTAAGCCGAGAAATGTGGTTTCTTTACTTAAACGGTTTTATGAATATTCGTTGACTCCGAGTTCTGAATTCGGTGATTTTTAGCTTGATTTCACACTACTTTTCGAGCTCTACAATCCTCGCATTTCGGTTTTTGATTTCAGAACTCGTGGCTAGTAGGTCTCGTTTCACCTAGTTAGGCGCGAGTTGTGGTTTCTTTACGTAAACGGTTTTATGAATATCCGTTGACTCCGAGTTCTGAATTCGGTGATTTTTAGCTTGATTTCACACTACTTTGCGAGCTCTACAATCATGGTATTTCGGTTTTTGATTTCAGAACTCGTGGCTAGTAGGTCTCGTTTCACCTCGTTAACCGAGAAATGTGGTTTCTTTATGTAAACGGTTTTATGAATATCCGTTGACTCGGAGTTCTGAATTCGGTGATTTTTAGCTTGATTTCACACTAGTTTTAGAGCTCTACAATCCTAGCATTTCGGTTTTTGATTTCAGAACTCGTGGCTAGTAGGTCTCTTTTCACCTAGTAAGCCGAGAAATGGGGTTTCTTTACGTAAACGGTTTTATGAATATCCGTTGACTCCGAGTTCTGAATTCGGTGATTTTTAGCTTGATTTCACACTAGTTTTAGAGCTCTACAATCCTAGCATTTCGGTTTTTGATTTCAGAACTCGTGACTAGTAGGTCTCTTTTCACCTAGTAAGCCGAGAAATGGGGTTTCTTTACGTAAACGGTTTTATGAATATCCGTTGACTCCGAGTTCTGAATTCGGTGATTTTTAGCTTGATTTCACACTACTTTTCGAGCTCTACAATCCTGGCATTTTGGTTTTTGATTTCAGAACTCGTGGCTAGTAGGTCTCGTTTCACCTAGTTAGGCGCGAAATGTGGTTTCTTTACGTAAACGGTTTTATGAATATCCGTTCACTCCGAGTTGTGAATTCGGTGATTTTTTCCTTTATTTCACACTACTTTTCGAGCTCTACAATCCCGGAGTTTCGTTTTTTGATTTCAGAACTCGTGGCTAGTAGGTCTCGTTTCACCTAGTTAGACGCGAAATGAGGTTTCTTTACGTAAACGGTTTTATGAATATCCGTTGACTCCGAGTTCTGAATTCGGTGATTTTTCGCTTGATTTCACACTAATTTTCGAGCTCTACAATCCTGTCATTTTGTTTTTTGATTTCAGAACTCGTGGCTAGTAGGTCTCCTTTGACCTAGTAAGCCGAGAAATGTGGTTTCTTTACGTAAACGGTTTTATGAATATCCGTTGACTCCGAGTTATGAATTCGTTGATTTTTAGCTTGATTTCACACTACTTTTCGAGCTCTACAATCGTGGCATTTCGGTTTTTGATTTCAGAACTCGTGGCTAGTAGGTCTCGTTTCACCTAGTTAGGCGCGAATTGTGGTTTCTTTACGTAAACGATTTTATGAATATCCGTTGACTCCGAGTTCTGAATTCGGTGATTTTTAGCTTGATTTCACACTACTTTTAGAGCTCTACAATCCTGGCATTTCGGTTTTTGATTTCAGAACTCGTGGCTAGTAGGTCTCGTTTCACCTAGTAAGCCGAGAAATGTGGTTTCTTTACGTAAACGGTTTTATGAATATCCGTTGACTCCGAGTTCTGAATTCGGGGTTTTTTAGCTTGATTTTACACTACTTTTCGAGCTCTACAATCCTGGCATTTCGGTTTTTGATTTCAGAACTCGTGGCTAGTAGGTCTCGTTTCACCTAGTTAGGCGCGAATTGTGGTTTCTTTACGTAAACGGTTTTATGAATATCCGTTGACTCCGAGTTCTGAATTCGGTGATTTTTAGCTTGATTTCACACTACTTTTCGAGCTCTACAATCCTGGTATTTCGGTTTTTGATTTCAAAACTCGTGGCTAGTAGGTCTCGTTTCACCTCGTTAACCGAGAAATGTGGTTTCTTTACGTAAACGGTTTTATGAATATCCGTTGACTCCGAGTTCTGAATTCGGTGATTTTTCGCTTGATTTCACACTACTTTTTGAGCTCTACAATCCTGTCATTTTGGTTTTTGATTTCAGAACTCGTGGCTAGTAGGTCTCCTTTCACCTAGTAAGCGAGAAATGTGGTTTCTTTACATAAACGGTTTTATGAATATCCGTTGACTCCGAGTTCTGAATTCTTTGATTTTTAGCTTGATTTCACACTACTTTTCGTGCTCTACAATCCTGGCATTTCGGTTTTTGATTTCAGAACTTGTGGCTAGTAGGTCTCGTTTCACCTAGTTAGGCGCGAATTGTGGTTTCTTTACGTAAACGGTTTTATGAATATCCGTTGACTCCGAGTTCTGAATTCGGTGATTTTTAGCTTTATTTCACACTACTTTTAGAGCTCTACAATCCTGGCATTTCGGTTTTTGATTTCAGAACTCGTGTCTAGTAGGTCTCGTTTCACCTAGTAAGCCGAGAAATGTGGTTTCTTTACGTAAACGGTTTTATGAATATCCGTTGACTCCGAGTTCTGAATTCGGGGTTTTTTAGCTTGATTTTACACTACTTTTCGAGCTCTACAATCCTGGCATTTCGGTTTTTGATTTCAGAACTCGTGGCTAGTAGGTCTCGTTTCACCTAGTTAGGCGCGAATTGTGGTTTCTTTACGTAAACGGTTTTATGAATATCCGTTGACTCCGAGTTCTGAATTCGGTGATTTTTAGCTTGATTTCACACTACTTTTCGAGCTCTACAATCCTGGTATTTCGGTTTTTGATTTCAAAACTCGTGGCTAGTAGGTCTCGTTTCACCTCGTTAACCGAGAAATGTGGTTTCTTTACGTAAACGGTTTTATGAATATCCGTTGAGTCCGAGTTCTGAATTCGGTGATTTTTCGATTGATTTCACACTACTTTTTGAGCTCTACAATCCTGTCATTTTGGTTTTTGATTTCAGAACTCGTGGCTAGTAGGTCTCCTTTCACCAAGTAAGCGAGAAATGTGGTTTCTTTACATAAACGGTTTTATGAATATCCGTTGACTCCGAGTTCTGAATTCTTTGATTTTTTGCTTGATTTCACACTACTTTTCGTGCTCTACAATCCTGGAATTTTGGTTTTTGATTTCAGAACTTGTGGCTAGTAGGTCTCGTTTCACCTAGTTAGGCGCGAATTGTGGTTTCTTTACGTAAACAGTTTTATGAATATCCGTTGACTCCGAGTTCTGAATTCGGTGATTTTTAGCTTTATTTCACACTACTTTTAGCGCTCTACAATCCTGGCATTTTGGTTTTTGATTTCAGAACTCGTGGCTAGTAGGTCTCGTTTCACCTAGTAAGCCGAGAAATGTGTTTTCTTTACGTAAACGGTATTATGAATATCCGTTGACTCCGAGTTCTGAATTCGGTGATTTTTAGCTTGATTTTACACTACTTTTCGAGCTCTACAATCCTGGCATTTCGGTTTTTGATTTCAGAACTCGTGGCTAGTAGGTCTCGTTTCGCCTAGTTAGGCGCGAATTGTGGTTTCTTTACGTAAACGGTTTTATGAATATCCGTTGACTCCAAGTTCTGAATTCGGTGATTTTTAGCTTGATTTCACACTACTTTTAGAGCTCTACAATCCTGGCATTTCGGTTTTTGATTTCAGAACTCGTGGCTAGTAGGTCTCGTTTCACCTAGTAAGCCGAGAAATGTGTTTTCTTTACGTAAACGGTTTTATGAATATCCGTTGACTCCGAGTTCTGAATTCGGTGATTTTTAGCTTGATTTCACACTACTTTTCGAGCTCTACAATCCTGGCATTTCGGTTTTTGATTTCAGAACTCGTGGCTATTAGGTCTCGTTTCACCTAGTTAGGCGCGAATTGTGGCTTCTTTACGTAAACGGTTTTATGAATATCCGTTGACTCCGAGTTCTAAATTCGGTGATTTTTAGCTTGATTTCACACTACTTTTCGAGCTCTACAATCCTGGTATTCCGGTTTTTGATTTCAGAACTCGTGGCTAGTAGGTCTCGTTTCACCTCGTTAACCGAGAAATGTGGTTTCTTTACGTAAACGGTTTTATGAATATCCGTTGACTCTGAGTTCTGAATTCGGTGATTTTTAGCTTGATTTCACACTACTTTTCGAGCACTACAATCCTGGCATTTCGGTTTTTGATTTCAGAACTCGTGGCTAGTAGGTCTTCTTTCACCTAGTAAGCCGAGAAATGTGGTTTCTTTACTTAAACGGTTTTATGAATATCTGTTGACTCCGAGTTCTGAATTCGGTGATTTTTAGCTTGATTTCACACTACTTTTTGAGCTCTACAATCCTCGCATTTCGGTTTTTGATTTCAGAACTCGTGGCTAGTAGGTCTCATTTCACCTAGTTAGGCGCGAATTGTGGTTTCTTTACGTAAACGGTTTTATGAATATCCGTTGACTCCGAGTTCTGAATTCGGTGATTTTTTGCTTGATTTCACACTACTTTGCGAGCTCTACAATCCTAGTATTTCGGTTTTTGATTTCAGAACTCGTGGCTAGTAGGTCTCGTTTCACCTCGTTAATCGAGAAATGTGGTTTCTTTACGTAAACGGTTTTATGAATATCCGTTGACTCGGAGTTCTGAATTCGGTGATTTTTAGCTCGATTTCACACTACTTTTCGAGCTCTACAATCCTGGCATTTCGGTTTTTGATTTCAGAACTCGTGGCTAGTAGGTCTCTTTTCACCTAGTAAGCCGAGAAATGGGGTTTCTTTACGTAAACGGTTTTATGAATATCCGTTTACTCCGAGTTCTGAATTCGGTGATTTTTAGCTTGATTTCACACTACTTTTCGAGCTCTACAATCCTGGCATTTTTGTTTTTGATTTCAGAACTCGTGGCTAGTAGGTCTCGTTTCACCTAGTTAGGCGCGAAATGTGGTTTCTTTACGTAAACGGTTTTATGAATATCGGTTCACTCCGAGTTGTGAATTCGGTGATTTTTTCCTTGATTTCACACTACTTTTCGAGCTCTACAATCCCGGAGTTTCGTTTTTTGATTTCAGAACTCGTGGCTAGTAGGTCTCGTTTCACCTAGTTAGACGCGAAATGAGGTTTCTTTACGTAAACGGTTTTATGAATATCCGTTGACTCCGAGTTCTGAATTCGGTGATTTTTAGCTTGATTTCACACTACTTTTAGAGCTCTACAATCCTGGTATTTCGGTTTTTGATTTCAGAACTCGTGGCTAGTAGGTCTCTTTTCACCTAGTAAGCCGAGAAATGGGGTTTCTTTACGTAAACGGTTTTATGAATATCCGTTTACTCCGAGTTCTGAATTCGGTGATTTTTAGCTTGATTTCACACTACTTTTCGAGCTCTACAATCCTGGCATTTCGGTTTTTGATTTCAGAACTCGTGGCTAGTAGGTCTCGTTTCACCTAGTTAGGCGCGAATTGTGGTTTCTTTACGTAAACGGTTTTATGAATATCCGTTGACTCCGAGTTCTGAATTCGGTGATTTTTAGCTTGATTTCACAATACTTTTCGAGCTCTACAATCCTGGGATTTCGGTTTTTGATTTCAAAACTCGTGGCTAGTAGGTCTCGTTTCACCTAGTTAGGCGCGAATTGTGGTTTCTTTACGTAAACGGTTTTATGAATATCCGTTGACTCCGAGTTCTGAATTCGGTGATTTTTAGCTTGATTTCACACTACTTTTAGAGCTCTACAATCCTGGTATTTCGGTTTTTGATTTCAGAACTCGTGGCTAGTAGGTCTCATTTCACCTAGTAAGCCGAAAAATGTGGTTTCTTTACGTAAACGGTTTGATGAATATCCGTTGACTCCGAGTTCTGAATTCGGTGATTTTTAGCTTGATTTAACACTACTTTTAGAGCTCTACAATCCTGGCATTTCGGTTTTTGATTTCAGAACTCGTGGCTAGTAGGTCTCGTTTCACCTAGTAAGCCGAGAAATGTGGTTTCTTTACGTAAACGGTTTTATGAATATCCGTTGACTCCGAGTTCTGAATTCGGTGATTTTTAGCTTGATTTCACACTACTTTTCGAGCTCTACAATCCTGGTATTCCGGTTTTTGATTTCAGAACTCGTGGCTAGTAGGTCTCGTTTCACCTCGTTAACCGAGAAATGTGGTTTCTTTACGTAAACGGTTTTATGAATATCCGTTGACTCCGAGTTCTGAATTCGGTGATTTTTAGCTTGATTTCACACTACTTTTCGAGCTCTACAATCCTGGCATTTCGGGTTTTGATTTCAGAACTCGTGGCTAGTTTGTCTTCTTTCACCTAGTAAGCCGAGAAATGTGGTTTCTTTACTTAAACGGTTTTATGAATATCCGTTGACTCTGAGTTCTGAATTCGGTGATTTTTAGCTTGATTTCACACTACTTTTCGAGCTCTACAATCCTCGCATTTCGGTTTTTGATTTCAGAACTCGTGGCTAGTAGGTCTCGTTTCACCTAGTTTGGCACGAATTGTGGTTTCTTTACGTAAACGGTTTTATGAATATCCGTTGACTCCGAGTTCTGAATTCGGTGATTTTTAGCTTGATTTCACACTAGTTTTAGAGCTCTACAATCCTAGCATTTCGGTTTTTGATTTCAGAACTCGTGACTAGTAGGTCTCTTTTCACCTAGTAAGCCGAGAAATGGGGTTTCTTTACGTAAACGGTTTTATGAATATCCGTTGACTCCGAGTTCTGAATTTGGTGATTTTTTGCTTGATTTCACACTACTTTGCGAGCTCTACAATCCTGGTATTTCGGTTTTTGATTTCAGAACTCGTGGCTAGTAGGTCTCGTTTCACCTCGTTAACCGAGAAATGTGGTTTCTTTATGTAAACGGTTTTATGAATATCCGTTGACTCGGAGTTCTGAATTCGGTGATTTTTAGCTTGATTTCACACTAGTTTTAGAGCTCTACAATCCTAGCATTTCGGTTTTTGATTTCAGAACTCGTGGATAGTAGGTCTCTTTTCACCTAGTAAGCCGAGAAATGGGTTTTCTTTACGTAAACGGTTTTATGAATATCCGTTGACTCCGAGTTCTGAATTCGGTGATTTTTAGCTTGATTTCACACTAGTTTTAGAGCTCTACAATCCTAGCATTTCGGTTTTTGATTTCAGAACTCGTGACTAGTAGGTCTCTTTTCACCTAGTAAGCCGAGAAATGGGGTTTCTTTACGTAAACGGTTTTATGAATATCCGTTGACTCCGAGTTCTGAATTCGGTGATTTTTAGCTTGATTTCACACTACTTTTCGAGCTCTACAATCCTGGCATTTTGGTTTTTGATTTCAGAACTCGTGGCTAGTAGGTCTCGTTTCACCTAGTTAGGCGCGAAATGTGGTTTCTTTACGTAAACGGTTTTATGAATATCCGTTCACTCCGAGTTGTGAATTCGGTGATTTTTTCCTTGATTTCACACTACTTTTCGAGCTCTACAATCCCGGAGTTTCGTTTTTTGATTTCAGAACTCGTGGCTAGTAGGTCTCGTTTCACCTAGTTAGACGCGAAATGAGGTTTCTTTACGTAAACGGTTTTATGAATATCCGTTGACTCCGAGTTCTGAATTCGGTGATTTTTCGCTTGATTTCACACTAATTTTCGAGCTCTACAATCCTGTCATTTTGTTTTTTGATTTCAGAACTCGTGGCTAGTAGGTCTCCTTTGACCTAGTAAGCCGAGAAATGTGGTTTCTTTACGTAAACGGTTTTATGAATATCCGTTGACTCCGAGTTATGAATTCGTTGATTTTTAGCTTGATTTCACACTACTTTTCGAGCTCTACAATCGTGGCATTTCGGTTTTTGATTTCAGAACTCGTGGCTAGTAGGTCTCGTTTCACCTAGTTAGGCGCGAATTGTGGTTTCTTTACGTAAACGGTTTTATGAATATCCGTTGACTCCGAGTTCTGAATTCGGTGATTTTTAGCTTGATTTCACACTACTTTTAGAGCTCTACAATCCTGGCATTTCGGTTTTTGATTTCAGAACTCGTGGCTAGTAGGTCTCGTTTCACCTAGTAAGCCGAGAAATGTGGTTTCTTTACGTAAACGGTTTTATGAATATCCGTTGACTCCGAGTTCTGAATTCGGGGTTTTTTAGCTTGATTTTACACTACTTTTCGAGCTCTACAATCCAGGCATTTCGGTTTTTGATTTCAGAACTCGTGGCTAGTAGGTCTCGTTTCACCTAGTTAGGCGCGAATTGTGGTTTCTTTACGTAAACGGTTTTATGAATATCCGTTGACTCCGAGTTCTGAATTCGGTGATTTTTAGCTTGATTTCACACTACTTTTCGAGCTCTACAATCCTGGTATTTCGGTTTTTGATTTCAAAACTCGTGGC
Source organism: Euonymus europaeus (assembly GCA_963580455.1). Classification (NCBI taxonomy): domain Eukaryota; kingdom Viridiplantae; phylum Streptophyta; class Magnoliopsida; order Celastrales; family Celastraceae; genus Euonymus; species Euonymus europaeus. The sequence goes on from OY756972.1 coordinate 2,322,744, forward strand.
TAGTAGGTCTCGTTTCACCTCGTTAACCGAGAAATGTGGTTTCTTTACGTAAACGGTTTTATGAATATCCGTTGACTCCGAGTTCTAAATTCGGTGATTTTTAGCTTGATTTCACACTACTTTTCGAGCTCTACAATCCTGGCATTTCGGGTTTTGATTTCAGAACTCGTGGCTAGTTTGTCTTCTTTCACCTAGTAAGCCGAGAAATGTGGTTTCTTTACTTAAACGGTTTTATGAATATCCGTTGACTCTGAGTTCTGAATTCGGTGATTTTTGGCTTGATTTCACACTACTTTTCGAGCTCTACAATCCTCGCATTTCGGTTTTTGATTTCAGAACTCGTGGCTAGTAGGTCTCGTTTCACCTAGTTTGGCGCGAATTATGGTTTCTTTACGTAAACGGTTTTATGAATATCCGTTGACTCCGAGTTCTGAATTCGGTGATTTTTAGCTTGATTTCACACTAGTTTTAGAGCTCTACAATCCTAGCATTTCGGTTTTTGATTTCAGAACTCGTGGCTAGTAGGTCTCGTTTCACCTAGTAAGCCGAGAAATGTGGTTTCTTTACGTAAACGGTTTTATGAATATTCGTTGACTCCGAGTTCTGAATTCGGGGTTTTTTAGCTTGATTTTACACTACTTTTCGAGCTCTACAATCCTGGCATTTCGGTTTTTGATTTCAGAACTCGTGGCTAGTAGGTCTCGTTTCACCTAGTTAGGCGCGAATTGTGGTTTCTTTACGTAAACGGTTTTATGAATATCCGTTGACTCCGAGTTCTGAATTCGGTGATTTTTAGCTTGATTTCACACTACTTTTCGAGCTCTACAATCCTGGTATTTCGGTTTTTGATTTCAAAACTCGTGGCTAGTAGGTCTCGTTTCACCTCGTTAACCGAGAAATGTGGTTTCTTTACGTAAACGGTTTTATGAATATCCGTTGACTCCGAGTTCTGAATTCGGTGATTTTTAGCTTGATTTCACACTACTTTTCGAGCTCTACAATCCTGGCATTTCGGGTTTTGATTTCAGAACTCGTGGCTAGTTTGTCTTCTTTCACCTAGTAAGCCGAGAAATGTGGTTTCTTTACTTAAACGGTTTTATGAATATCCGTTGACTCTGAGTTCTGAATTCGGTGATTTTTAGCTTGATTTCACACTACTTTTCGAGCTCTACAATCCTCGCATTTCGGTTTTTGATTTCAGAACTCGTGGCTAGTAGGTCTCGTTTCACCTAGTTTGGCGCGAATTATGGTTTCTTTACGTAAACGGTTTTATGAATATCCGTTGACTCCGAGTTCTGAATTCGGTGATTTTTAGCTTGATTTCACACTAGTTTTAGAGCTCTACAATCCTAGCATTTCGGTTTTTGATTTCAGAACTCGTGACTAGTAGGTCTCTTTTCACCTAGTAAGCCGAGAAATGGGGTTTCTTTACGTAAACGGTTTTATGAATATCCATTGACTCCGAGTTCTGAATTCGGTGATTTTTTGCTTGATTTCACACTACTTTGCGAGCTCTACAATCCTGGTATTTCGGTTTTTGATTTCAGAACTCGTGGCTAGTAGGTCTCGTTTCACCTCGTTAACCGAGAAATGTGGTTTCTTTATGTAAACGGTTTTATGAATATCCGTTGACTCGGAGTTCTGAAGTCGGTGATTTTTAGCTCGATTTCACACTAGTTTTAGAGCTCTACAATCCTAGCATTTCGGTTTTTGATTTCAGAACTCGTGGCTAGTAGGTCTCTTTTCACCTAGTAAGCCGAGAAATGGGGTTTCTTTATGTAAACGGTTTTATGAATATCCGTTGACTCCGAGTTCTGAATTCGGTGATTTTTAGCTTGATTTCACACTAGTTTTAGAGCTCTACAATCCTAGCATTTCGGTTTTTGATTTCAGAACTCGTGACTAGTAGGTCTCTTTTCACCTAGTAAGCCGAGAAATGGGGTTTCTTTACGTAAACGGTTTTACGAATATCCGTTGACTCCGAGTTCTGAATTCGGTGATTTTTAGCTTGATTTCACACTACTTTTCGAGCTCTACAATCCTGGCATTTTGGTTTTTGATTTCAGAACTCGTGGCTAGTAGGTCTCGTTTCACCTAGTTAGGCGCGAAATGTGGTTTCTTTACGTAAACGGTTTTATGAATATCCGTTCACTCCGAGTTGTGAATTCGGTGATTTTTTCCTTGATTTCACACTACTTTTCGAGCTCTACAATCCCGGAGTTTCGTTTTTTGATTTCAGAACTCGTGGCTAGTAGGTCTCGTTTCACCTAGTTAGACGCGAAATGATGTTTCTTTACGTAAACGGTTTTATGAATATCCGTTGACTCCGAGTTCTGAATTCGGTGATTTTTCGCTTGATTTCACACTAATTTTCGAGCTCTACAATCCTGTCATTTTGTTTTTTGATTTCAGAACTCGTGGCTAGTAGGTCTCCTTTGACCTAGTAAGCCGAGAAATGTGGTTTCTTTACGTAAACGGTTTTATGAATATCCGTTGACTCCGAGTTATGAATTCGTTGATTTTTAGCTTGATTTCACACTATTTTTCGAGCTCTACAATCGTGGCATTTCGGTTTTTGATTTCAGAACTCGTGGCTAGTAGGTCTCGTTTCACCTAGTTAGGCGCGAATTGTGGTTTCTTTACGTAAACGGTTTTATGAATATCCGTTGACTCCGAGTTCTGAATTCGGTGATTTTTAGCTTGATTGCACACTACTTTTAGAGCTCTACAATCCTGGCATTTCGGTTTTTGATTTCAGAACTCGTGGCTAGTAGGTCTCGTTTCACCTAGTAATCCGAGAAATGTGGTTTCTTTACGTAAACGGTTTTATGAATATCCGTTGACTCCGAGTTCTGAATTCGGTGATTTTTAGCTTGATTTCACACTACTTTTCGAGCTCTACAATCCTGGTATTTCGGTTTTTGATTTCAAAACTCGTGGCTAGTAGGTCTCGTTTCACCTCGTTAACCGAGAAATGTGGTTTCTTTACGTAAACGGTTTTATGAATATCCGTTGACTCCGAGTTCTGAATTCGGTGATTTTTCGCTTGATTTCACACTACTTTTTGAGCTCTACAATCCTGTCATTTTGGTTTTTGATTTCAGAACTCGTGGCTAGTTTGTCTTCTTTCACCTAGTAAGCCGAGAAATGTGGTTTCTTTACTTAAACGGTTTTATGAATATCCGTTGACTCCGAGTTCTGAATTCGGTGATTTTTAGCTTGATTGCACACTACTTTTAGAGCTCTACAATCCTGGCATTTCGGTTTTTGATTTCAGAACTCGTGGCTAGTAGGTCTCGTTTCACCTAGTTAGGCGCGAATTGTGGTTTCTTTACGTAAACGGTTTTATGAATATCCGTTGACTCCGAGTTCTGAATTCGGTGATTTTTAGCTTGATTTCACACTACTTTTCGAGCTCTACAATCCTGGTATTTCGGTTTTTGATTTCAGAACTCGTGGCTAGTAGGTCTCGTTTCACCTCGTTAACCGAGAAATGTGGTTTCTTTACGTAAACGGTTTTATGAATATCCGTTGACTCCGAGTTCTGAATTCGGTGATTTTTCGCTTGATTTCACACTACTTTTTGAGCTCTACAATCCTGGTATTTCGGTTTTTGATTTCAAAACTCGTGGCTAGTAGGTCTCGTTTCACCTAGTAAGCCGAGAAATGTGGTTTCTTTACGTAAACGGTTTTATGAATATCCGTTGACTCCGAGTTCTGAATTCGGGGTTTTTTAGCTTGATTTTACACTACTTTTCGAGCTCTACAATCCTGGCATTTCGGTTTTTGATTTCAGAACTCGTGGCTAGTAGGTCTCGTTTCACCTAGTTAGGCGCGAATTGTGGTTTCTTTACGTAAACGGTTTTATGAATATCCGTTGACTCCGAGTTCTGAATTCGGTGATTTATAGCTTGATTTCACACTACTTTTCGAGCTCTACAATCCTGGTATTTCGGTTTTTGATTTCAAAACTCGTGGCTAGTAGGTCTCGTTTCACCTCGTTAACCGAGAAATGTGGTTTCTTTACGTAAACGGTTTTATGAATATCCGTTGACTCCGAGTTCTGAATTCAGTGATTTTTCGCTTGATTTCACACTACTTTTTGAGCTCTACAATCCTGTCATTTTGGTTTTTGATTTCAGAACTCGTGGCTAGTAGGTCTCCTTTCACCTAGTAAGCGAGAAATGTGGTTTCTTTACGTAAACGGTTTTATGAATATCCGTTGACTCCGAGTTCTGAATTCGGTGATTTATAGCTTGATTTCACACTACTTTTCGAGCTCTACAATCCTGGTATTTCAGTTTTTGATTTCAAAACTCGTGGCTAGTAGGTCTCGTTTCACCTCGTTAACCGAGAAATGTGGTTTCTTTACGTAAACGGTTTTATGAATATCCGTTGACTCCGAGTTCTGAATTCAGTGATTTTTCGCTTGATTTCACACTACTTTTCGAGCTCTACAATCCTGGCATTTCGGGTTTTGATTTCAGAACTCGTGGCTAGTTTGTCTTCTTTCACCTAGTAAGCCGAGAAATGTGGTTTCTTTACTTAAACGGTTTTATGAATATCCGTTGACTCTGAGTTCTGAATTCGTTGATTTTTGGCTTGATTTCACACTACTTTTCGAGCTCTACAATCCTCGCATTTCGGTTTTTGATTTCAGAACTCGTGGCTAGTAGGTCTCATTTCACCTAGTTTGGCGCGAATTATGGTTTCTTTACGTAAACGGTTTTATGAATATCCGTTGACTCCGAGTTCTGAATTCGGTGATTTTTAGCTTGATTTCACACTAGTTTTAGAGCTCTACAATCCTAGCATTTCGGTTTTTGATTTCAGAACTCGTGGCTAGTAGGTCTCGTTTCACCTAGTAAGCCGAGAAATGTGGTTTCTTTACGTAAACGGTTTTATGAATATCCGTTGACTCCGAGTTCTGAATTCGGGGTTTTTTAGCTTGATTTTACACTACTTTTCGAGCTCTACAATCCTGGCATTTCGGTTTTTGATTTCAGAACTCGTGGCTAGTAGGTCTCGTTCACCTAGTTAGGCGCGAATTGTGGTTTCTTTACGTAAACGGTTTTATGAATATCCGTTGACTCCGAGTTCTGAATTCGGTGATTTTTAGCTTGATTTCACACTACTTTTCGAGCTCTACAATCCTGGTATTTCGGTTTTTGATTTCAAAACTCGTGGCTAGTAGGTCTCGTTTCACCTCGTTAACCGAGAAATGTGGTTTCTTTACGTAAACGGTTTTATGAATATCCGTTGACTCCGAGTTCTGAATTCGATGATTTTTAGCTTGATTTCACACTACTTTTCGAGCTCTACAATCCTGGCATTTCGGGTTTTGATTTCAGAACTCGTGGCTAGTTTGTCTTCTTTCACCTAGTAAGCCGAGAAATGTGGTTTCTTTACTTAAACGGTTTTATGAATATCCGTTGACTCTGAGTTCTGAATTCGGTGATTTTTAGCTTGATTTCACACTACTTTTCGAGCTCTACAATCCTCGCATTTCGGTTTTTGATTTCAGAACTCGTGGCTAGTAGGTCTCGTTTCACCTAGTTTGGCGCGAATTATGGTTTCTTTACGTAAACGGTTTTATGAATATCCGTTGACTCCGAGTTCTGAATTCGGTGATTTTTAGCTTGATTTCACACTAGTTTTGGAGCTCTACAATCCTCGCATTTCGGTTTTTGATTTCAGAACTCGTGGCTAGTAGGTCTCCTTTCACCTAGTAAGCCGAGAAATGGGGTTTCTTTATGTAAACGGTTTTATGAATATCCGTTGACTCCGAGTTCTGAATTCGGTGATTTTTAGCTTGATTTCACACTAGTTTTAGAGCTCTACAATCCTAGCATTTCGGTTTTTGATTTCAGAACTCGTGACTAGTAGGTCTCTTTTCACCTAGTAAGCCGAGAAATGGGGTTTCTTTACGTAAACGGTTTTATGAATATCCATTGACTCCGAGTTCTGAATTCGGTGATTTTTTGCTTGATTTCACACTTCTTTGCGAGCTCTACAATCCTGGTATTTCGGTTTTTGATTTCAGAACTCGTGGCTAGTAGGTTTCGTTTCACCTCGTTAACCGAGAAATGTGGTTTCTTTATGTAAACGGTTTTATGAATATCCGTTGACTCGGAGTTCTGAAGTCGGTGATTTTTAGCTCGATTTCACACTAGTTTTAGAGCTCTACAATCCTAGCATTTCGGTTTTTGATTTCAGAACTCGTGGCTAGTAGGTCTCTTTTCACCTAGTAAGCCGAGAAATGGGGTTTCTTTATGTAAACGGTTTTATGAATATCCATTGACTCCGAGTTCTGAATTCGGTGATTTTTAGCTTGATTTCACACTAGTTTTAGAGCTCTACAATCCTAGCATTTCGGTTTTTGATTTCGGAACTCGTGACTAGTAGGTCTCTTTTCACCTAGTAAGCCGAGAAATGGGGTTTCTTTACGTAAACGGTTTTATGAATATCCGTTGACTCCGAGTTCTGAATTCGGTGATTTTTAGCTTGATTTCACACTACTTTTCGAGCTCTACAATCCTGGCATTTTGGTTTTTGATTTCAGAACTCGTGGCTAGTAGGTCTCGTTTCACCTAGTTAGGCGCGAAATGTGGTTTCTTTACGTAAACGGTTTTATGAATATCCGTTCACTCCGAGTTGTGAATTCGGTGATTTTTTCCTTGATTTCACACTACTTTTCGAGCTCTACAATCCCGGAGTTTCGTTTTTTGATTTCAGAACTCGTGGCTAGTAGGTCTCGTTTCACCTAGTTAGACGCGAAATGAGGTTTCTTTACGTAAACGGTTTTATGAATATCCGTTGACTCCGAGTTCTGAATTCGGTGATTTTTCGCTTGATTTCACACTAATTTTCGAGCTCTACAATCCTGTCATTTTTTTTTTTGATTTCAGAACTCGTGGCTAGTAGGTCTCCTTTGACCTAGTAAGCCGAGAAATGTGGTTTCTTTACGTAAACGGTTTTATGAATATCCGTTGACTCCGAGTTATGAATTCGTTGATTTTTAGCTTGATTTCACACTATTTTTCGAGCTCTACAATCGTGGCATTTCGGTTTTTGATTTCAGAACTCGTGGCTAGTAGGTCTCGTTTCACCTAGTTAGGCGCGAATTGTGGTTTCTTTACGTAAACGGTTTTATGAATATCCGTTGACTCCGAGTTCTGAATTCGGTGATTTTTAGCTTGATTGCACACTACTTTTAGAGCTCTACAATCCTGGCATTTCGGTTTTTGATTTCAGAACTCGTGGCTAGTAGGTCTCGTTTCACCTAGTAAGCCGAGAAATGTGGTTTCTTTACGTAAACGGTTTTATGAATATCCGTTGACTCCGAGTTCTGAATTCGGTGATTTTTAGCTTGATTTCACACTACTTTTCGAGCTCTACAATCCTGGTATTTCGGTTTTTGATTTCAAAACTCGTGGCTAGTAGGTCTCGTTTCACCTCGTTAACCGAGAAATGTGGTTTCTTTACGTAAACGGTTTTATGAATATCCGTTGACTCCGAGTTCTGAATTCGGTGATTTTTCGCTTGATTTCACACTACTTTTTGAGCTCTACAATCCTGTCATTTTGGTTTTTGATTTCAGAACTCGTGGCTAGTTTGTCTTCTTTCACCTAGTAAGCCGAGAAATGTGGTTTCTTTACTTAAACGGTTTTATGAATATCCGTTGACTCCGAGTTATGAATTCGTTGATTTTTAGCTTGATTTCACACTATTTTTCGAGCTCTACAATCGTGGCATTTCGGTTTTTGATTTCAGAACTCGTGGCTAGTAGGTCTCGTTTCACCTAGTTAGGCGCGAATTGTGGTTTCTTTACGTAAACGGTTTTATGAATATCCGTTGACTCCGAGTTCTGAATTCGGTGATTTTTAGCTTGATTGCACACTACTTTTAGAGCTCTACAATCCTGGCATTTCGGTTTTTGATTTCAGAACTCGTGGCTAGTAGGTCTCGTTTCACCTAGTAAGCCGAGAAATGTGGTTTCTTTACGTAAACGGTTTTATGAATATCCGTTGACTCCGAGTTCTGAATTCGGTGATTTTTAGCTTGATTTCACACTACTTTTCGAGCTCTACAATCCTGGTATTTCGGTTTTTGATTTCAAAACTCGTGGCTAGTAGGTCTCGTTTCACCTCGTTAACCGAGAAATGTGGTTTCTTTACGTAAACGGTTTTATGAATATCCGTTGACTCCGAGTTCTGAATTCGGTGATTTTTCGCTTGATTTCACACTACTTTTTGAGCTCTACAATCCTGTCATTTTGGTTTTTGATTTCAGAACTCGTGGCTAGTTTGTCTTCTTTCACCTAGTAAGCCGAGAAATGTGGTTTCTTTACTTAAACGGTTTTATGAATATCCGTTGACTCCGAGTTCTGAATTCGGTGATTTTTAGCTTGATTGCACACTACTTTTAGAGCTCTACAATCCTGGCATTTCGGTTTTTGATTTCAGAACTCGTGGCTAGTAGGTCTCGTTTCACCTAGTAAGCCGAGAAATGTGGTTTCTTTACGTAAACGGTTTTATGAATATCCGTTGACTCCGAGTTCTGAATTCGGGGTTTTTTAGCTTGATTTTACACTACTTTTCGAGCTCTACAATCCTGGCATTTCGGTTTTTGATTTCAGAACTCGTGGCTAGTAGGTCTCGTTTCACCTAGTTAGGCGCGAATTGTGATTTCTTTACGTAAACGGTTTTATGAATATCCGTTGACTCCGAGTTCTGAATTCGGTGATTTTTAGCTTGATTGCACACTACTTTTAGAGCTCTACAATCCTGGCATTTCGGTTTTTGATTTCAGAACTCGTGGCTAGTAGGTCTCGTTTCACCTAGTAAGCCGAGAAATGTGGTTTCTTTACGTAAACGGTTTTATGAATATCCGTTGACTCCGAGTTCTGAATTCGGTGATTTTTAGCTTGATTTCACACTACTTTTCGAGCTCTACAATCCTGGTATTTCGGTTTTTGATTTCAAAACTCGTGGCTAGTAGGTCTCGTTTCACCTCGTTAACCGAGAAATGTGGTTTCTTTACGTAAACGGTTTTATGAATATCCGTTGACTCCGAGTTCTGAATTCGGTGATTTTTCGCTTGATTTCACACTACTTTTTGAGCTCTACAATCCTGTCATTTTGGTTTTTGATTTCAGAACTCGTGGCTAGTTTGTCTTCTTTCACCTAGTAAGCCGAGAAATGTGGTTTCTTTACTTAAACGGTTTTATGAATATCCGTTGACTCCGAGTTCTGAATTCGGTGATTTTTAGCTTGATTGCACACTACTTTTAGAGCTCTACAATCCTGGCATTTCGGTTTTTGATTTCAGAACTCGTGGCTAGTAGGTCTCGTTTCACCTAGTAAGCCGAGAAATGTGGTTTCTTTACGTAAACGGTTTTATGAATATCCGTTGACTCCGAGTTCTGAATTCGGGGTTTTTTAGCTTGATTTTACACTACTTTTCGAGCTCTACAATCCTGGCATTTCGGTTTTTGATTTCAGAACTCGTGGCTAGTAGGTCTCGTTTCACCTAGTTAGGCGCGAATTGTGGTTTCTTTACGTAAACGGTTTTATGAATATCCGTTGACTCCGAGTTCTGAATTCGGTGATTTTTAGCTTGATTTCACACTACTTTTTGAGCTCTACAATCCTGGTATTTCGGTTTTTGATTTCAAAACTCGTGGCTAGTAGGTCTCGTTTCACCTCGTTAACCGAGAAATGTGGTTTCTTTACGTAAACGGTTTTATGAATATCCGTTGACTCCGAGTTCTGAATTCGGTGATTTTTCGCTTGATTTCACACTACTTTTTGAGCTCTACAATCCTGGTATTTCGGTTTTTGATTTCAAAACTCGTGGCTAGTAGGTCTCTTTTCACCTAGTAAGCCGAGAAATGGGGTTTCTTTACGTAAACGGTTTTATGAATATCCGTTGACTCCGAGTTCTGAATTCGGGGTTTTTTAGCTTGATTTTACACTACTTTTCGAGCTCTACAATCCTGGCATTTCGGTTTTTGATTTCAGAACTCGTGGCTAGTAGGTCTCGTTTCACCTAGTTAGGCGCGAATTGTGGTTTCTTTACGTAAACGGTTTTATGAATATCCGTTGACTCCGAGTTCTGAATTCGGTGATTTTTAGCTTGATTTCACACTACTTTTCGAGCTCTACAATCCTGGTATTTCGGTTTTTGATTTCAAAACTCGTGGCTAGTAGGTCTCTTTTCACCTAGTAAGCCGAGAAATGGGGTTTCTTTACGTAAACGGTTTTATGAATATCCGTTGACTCCGAGTTCTGAATTCGGTGATTTTTAGCTTGATTTCACACTAGTTTTAGAGCTCTACAATCCTAGCATTTCGGTTTTTGATTTCAGAACTCGTGACTAGTAGGTCTCTTTTCACCTAGTAAGCCGAGAAATGGGGTTTCTTTCCGTAAACGGTTTTATGAATATCCGTTGACTCCGAGTTCTGAATTCGGTGATTTTTAGCTTGATTTCACACTACTTTTCGAGCTCTACAATCCTGGCATTTTGGTTTTTGATTTCAGAACTCGTGGCTAGTAGGTCTCGTTTCACCTAGTTAGGCGCGACATGTGGTTTCTTTACGTAAACGGTTTTATGAATATCCGTTCACTCCGAGTTGTGAATTCGGTGATTTTTTCCTTGATTTCACACTACTTTTCGAGCTCTACAATCCCGGAGTTTCGTTTTTTGATTTCAGAACTCATGGCTAGTAGGTCTCGTTTCACCTAGTTAGACGCGAAATGAGGTTTCTTTACGTAAACGGTTTTATGAATATCCGTTGACTCCGAGTTCTGAATTCGGTGATTTTTCGCTTGATTTCACACTAATTTTCGAGCTCTACAATCCTGTCATTTTGTTTTTTGATTTCAGAACTCGTGGCTAGTAGGTCTCCTTTGACCTAGTAAGACGAGAAATGTGGTTTCTTTACGTAAACGGTTTTATGAATATCCGTTGACTCCGAGTTATGAATTCGTTGATTTTTAGCTTGATTTCACACTACTTTTCGAGCTCTACAATCGTGGCATTTCGGTTTTTGATTTCAGAACTCGTGGCTAGTAGGTCTCGTTTCACCTAGTTAGGCGCGAATTGTGGTTTCTTTACGTAAACGGTTTTATGAATATCCGTTGACTCCGAGTTATGAATTCGTTGATTTTTAGCTTGATTTTACACTACTTTTCGAGCTCTACAATCCTGGCATTTCGGTTTTTGATTTCAGAACTCGTGGCTAGTAGGTCTCGTTTCACCTAGTTAGGCGCGAATTGTGGTTTCTTTACGTAAACGGTTTTATGAATATCCGTTGACTCCGAGTTCTGAATTCGGTGATTTTTAGCTTGATTTCACACTACTTTTTGAGCTCTACAATCCTGGTATTTCGGTTTTTGATTTCAAAACTCGTGGCTAGTAGGTCTCGTTTCACCTCGTTAACCGAGAAATGTGGTTTCTTTACGTAAACGGTTTTATGAATATCCGTTGACTCCGAGTTCTGAATTCGGTGATTTTTCGCTTGATTTCACACTACTTTTTGAGCTCTACAATCCTGGTATTTCGGTTTTTGATTTCAAAACTCGTGGCTAGTAGGTCTCTTTTCACCTAGTAAGCCGAGAAATGGGGTTTCTTTACGTAAACGGTTTTATGAATATCCGTTGACTCCGAGTTCTGAATTCGGGGTTTTTTAGCTTGATTTTACACTACTTTTCGAGCTCTACAATCCTGGCATTTCGGTTTTTGATTTCAGAACTCGTGGCTAGTAGGTCTCATTTCACCTAGTTAGGCGCGAATTGTGGTTTCTTTACGTAAACGGTTTTATGAATATCCGTTGACTCCGAGTTCTGAATTCGGTGATTTTTAGCTTGATTTCACACTACTTTTCGAGCTCTACAATCCTGGTATTTCGGTTTTTGATTTCAAAACTCGTGGCTAGTAGGTCTCTTTTCACCTAGTAAGCCGAGAAATGGGGTTTCTTTACGTAAACGGTTTTATGAATATCCGTTGACTCCGAGTTCTGAATTCGGTGATTTTTAGCTTGATTTCACACTAGTTTTAGAGCTCTACAATCCTAGCATTTCGGTTTTTGATTTCAGAACTCGTGACTAGTAGGTCTCTTTTCACCTAGTAAGCCGAGAAATGGGGTTTCTTTCCGTAAACGGTTTTATGAATATCCGTTGACTCCGAGTTCTGAATTCGGTGATTTTTAGCTTGATTTCACACTACTTTTCGAGCTCTACAATCCTGGCATTTTGGTTTTTGATTTCAGAACTCGTGGCTAGTAGGTCTCGTTTCACCTAGTTAGGCGCGACATGTGGTTTCTTTACGTAAACGGTTTTATGAATATCCGTTCACTCCGAGTTGTGAATTCGGTGATTTTTTCCTTGATTTCACACTACTTTTCGAGCTCTACAATCCCGGAGTTTCGTTTTTTGATTTCAGAACTCATGGCTAGTAGGTCTCGTTTCACCTAGTTAGACGCGAAATGAGGTTTCTTTACGTAAACGGTTTTATGAATATCCGTTGACTCCGAGTTCTGAATTCGGTGATTTTTCGCTTGATTTCACACTAATTTTCGAGCTCTACAATCCTGTCATTTTGTTTTTTGATTTCAGAACTCGTGGCTACTAGGTCTCCTTTGACCTAGTAAGACGAGAAATGTGGTTTCTTTACGTAAACGGTTTTATGAATATCCGTTGACTCCGAGTTATGAATTCGTTGATTTTTAGCTTGATTTCACACTACTTTTCGAGCTCTACAATCCTGGCATTTCGGTTTTTGATTTCAGAACTCGTGGCTAGTAGGTCTCGTTTCACCTAGTTAGGCGCGAATTGTGGTTTCTTTACGTAAACGGTTTTATGAATATCCGTTGACTCCGAGTTCTGAATTCGGTGATTTATAGCTTGATTTCACACTACTTTTCGAGCTCTACAATCCTGGTATTTCGGTTTTTGATTTCAAAACTCGTGGCTAGTAGGTCTCGTTTCACCTCGTTAACCGAGAAATGTGGTTTCTTTACGTAAACGGTTTTATGAATATCCGTTGACTCCGAGTTCTGAATTCAGTGATTTTTCGCTTGATTTCACACTACTTTTTGAGCTCTACAATCCTGTCATTTTGGTTTTTGATTTCAGAACTCGTGGCTAGTAGGTCTCCTTTCACCTAGTAAGCGAGAAATGTGGTTTCTTTACATAAACGGTTTTATGAATATCCGTTGACTCCGAGTTCTGAATTCTTTGATTTTTAGCTTGATTTCACACTATTTTCGTGCTCTACAATCCTGGCATTTCGGTTTTTGATTTCAGAACTTGTGGCTAGTAGGTCTCGTTTCACCTAGTTAGGCGCGAATTGTGGTTTCTTTACGTAAACGGTTTTATGAATATCCGTTGACTCCGAGTTCTGAATTCGGTGATTTTTAGCTTTATTTCACACTACTTTTAGAGCTCTACAATCCTGGCATTTCGGTTTTTGATTTCAGAACTCGTGTCTAGTAGGTCTCGTTTCACCTAGTAAGCCGAGAAATGTGGTTTCTTTACGTAAACGGTTTTATGAATATCCGTTGACTACGAGTTCTGAATTCCGGGTTTTTTAGCTTGATTTTACACTACTTTTTGAGCTCTACAATCCTGGCATTTCGGTTTTTGATTTCAGAACTCGTGGCTAGTAGGTCTCGTTTCACCTAGTTAGGCGCGAATTGTGGTTTCTTTACGTAAACGGTTTTATGAATATCCGTTGACTCCGAGTTCTGAATTCGGTGATTTTTAGCTTGATTTCACACTACTTTTCGAGCTCTACAATCCTGGTATTTCGGTTTTTGATTTCAAAACTCTTGGCTAGTAGGTCTCGTTTCACCTCGTTAACCGAGAAATGTGGTTTCTTTACGTAAACGGTTTTATGAATATCCGTTGACTCCGAGTTCTGAATTCGGTGATTTTTCGCTTGATTTCACACTACTTTTTGAGCTCTACAATCCTGTCATTTTGGTTTTTGATTTCAGAACTCGTGGCTAGTAGGTCTCCTTTCACCTAGTAAGCGAGAAATGTGGTTTCTTTACATAAACGGTTTTATGAATATCCGTTGACTCCGAGTTCTGAATTCTTTGATTTTTAGCTTGATTTCACACTATTTTTCGTGCTCTACAATCCTGGAATTTTGGTTTTTGATTTCAGAACTTGTGGCTAGTAGGTCTCGTTTCACCTAGTTAGGCGCGAATTGTGGTTTCTTTACGTAAACGGTTTTATGAATATCCGTTGACTCCGAGTTCTGAATTCGTTGATTTTTAGCTTGATTTTACACTACTTTTCGAGCTCTACAATTCTGGCATTTCGGTTTTTGATTTCAGAACTCGTGGCTAGTAGGTCTCGTTTCGCCTAGTTAGGCGCGAATTGTGGTTTCTTTACGTAAACGGTTTTATGAATATCCGTTGACTCCAAGTTCTGAATTCGGTGATTTTTAGCTTGATTTCACACTAATTTTAGAGCTCTACAATCCTGGCATTTCGGTTTTTGATTTCAGAACTCGTGGCTAGTAGGTCTCGTTTCACCTAGTAAGCCGAGAAATGTGTTTTCTTTACGTAAACGGTTTTATGAATATCCGTTGACTCCGAGTTCTGAATTCGGTGATTTTTAGCTTGATTTCACACTACTTTTCGAGCTCTACAATCCTGGCATTTCGGTTTTTGATTTCAGAACTCGTGGCTATTAGGTCTCGTTTCACCTAGTTAGGCGCGAATTGTGGCTTCTTTACGTAAACGGTTTTATGAATATCCGTTGACTCCGAGTTCTAAATTCGGTGATTTTTAGCTTGATTTCACACTACTTTTCGAGCTCTACAATCCTGGTATTCCGGTTTTTGATTTCAGAACTCGTGGCTAGTAGGTCTCGTTTCACCTCGTTAACCGAGAAATGTGGTTTCTTTACGTAAACGGTTTTATGAATATCCGTTGACTCCGAGTTCTGAATTCGGTGATTTTTAGCTTGATTTCACACTACTTTTCGAGCACTACAATCCTGGCATTTCGGTTTTTGATTTCAGAACTCGTGGCTAGTAGGTCTTCTTTCACCTAGTAAGCCGAGAAATGTGGTTTCTTTACTTAAACGGTTTTATGAATATCTGTTGACTCCGAGTTCTGAATTCGGTGATTTTTAGCTTGATTTCACACTACTTTTCGAGCTCTACAATCCTCGCATTTCGGTTTTTGATTTCAGAACTCGTGGCTAGTAGGTCTCGTTTCACCTAGTTAGGCGCGAATTGTGGTTTCTTTACGTAAACGGTTTTATGAATATCCGTTGACTCCGAGTTCTGAATTCGGTGATTTTTTGCTTGATTTCACACTACTTTGCGAGCTCTACAATCCTGGTATTTCGGTTTTTGATTTCAGAACTCGTGGCTAGTAGGTCTCGTTTCACCTCGTTAATCGAGAAATGTGGTTTCTTTACGTAAACGGTTTTATGAATATCCGTTGACTCGGAGTTCTGAATTCGGTGATTTTTAGCTCGATTTCACACTACTTTTCGAGCTCTACAATCCTGGCATTTTGGTTTTTGATTTCAGAACTCGTGGCTAGTAGGTCTCGTTTCACCTAGTTGGGCGCGAAATGTGGTTTCTTTACGTAAACGGTTTTATGAATATCCGTTGACTCGGAGTTCTGAATTCGGTGATTTTTAGCTCGATTTCACACTACTTTTCGAGCTCTACAATCCTGGCATTTTGGTTTTTGATTTCAGAACTCGTGGCTAGTAGGTCTCGTTTCACCTAGTTGGGCGCGAAATGTGGTTTCTTTACGTAAACGGTTTTATGAATATCCCTTTACTCCGAGTTCTGAATTCGGTGATTTTTAGCTTGATTTCACACTAGTTTTGGAGCTCTACAATCCTAGCATTTCGGTTTTTGATTTCAGAACTCGTGGCTAGTAGGTCTCTTTTCACCTAGTAAGCCGAGAAATGGGGTTTCTTTACGTAAACGGTTTTATGAATATCCATTTACTCCGAGTTCTGAATTCGGTGATTTTTAGCTTGATTTCACACTACTTTTCGAGCTCTACAATCCTGGAATTTTTGTTTTTGATTTCAGAACTCGTGGCTAGTAGGTCTCGTTTCACCTAGTTAGGCGCGAAATGTGGTTTCTTTACGTAAACGGTTTTATGAATATCGGTTCACTCCGAGTTGTGAATTCGGTGATTTTTTCCTTGATTTCACACTACTTTTCGAGCTCTACAATTCCGGAGTTTCGTTTTTTGATTTCAGAACTCGTGGCTAGTAGGTCTCGTTTCACCTAGTTAGACGCGAAATGAGGTTTCTTTACGTAAACGGTTTTATGAATATCCGTTGACTCCGAGTTCTGAATTCGGTGATTTTTCGCTTGATTTCACACTAATTTTCGAGCTCTACAATCCTGTCATTTTGTTTTTTGATTTCAGAACTCGTGGCTAGTAGGTCTCCTTTCACCTAGTAAGCCGAGAAATGTGGTTTCTTTACGTAAACGGTTTTATTAATATCCGTTGACTCCGAGTTCTGAATTCGTTGATTTTTAGCTTGATTTCACACTACTTTTCGAGCTCTACAATCCTGGCATTTCGGTTTTTGATTTCAGAACTCGTGGCTAGTAGGTCTCGTTTCACCTAGTTAGGCGCGAATTGTGGTTTCTTTACGTAAACGGTTTTATGAATATCCGTTGACTCCGAGTTCTGAATTCGGTGATTTTTAGCTTGATTTCACACTACTTTTAGAGCTCTACAATCCTGGCATTTCGGTTTTTGATTTCCGAACTCGTGGCTAGTAGGTCTCGTTTCACCTAGTAAGCCGAGAAATGTGGTTTCTTTACGTAAACGGTTTTATGAATATCCGTTGACTCCGAGTTCTGAATTCGGTGATTTTTAGCTTGATTTTACACTACTTTTCGAGCTCTACAATCCTGGCATTTCGGTTTTTGATTTCAGAACTCGTGGCTAGTAGGTCTCGTCTCACCTAGTTAGGCGCGAATTGTGGTTTCTTTACGTAAACGGTTTTATGAATATCCGTTGACTCCGAGTTCTGAATTCGGTGATTTTTAGCTTGATTTCACACTACTTTTCGAGCTCTACAATCCTGGTATTTCGGTTTTTGATTTCAAAACTCGTGGCTAGTAGGTCTCGTTTCACCTAGTTAGGCGCGAATTGTGGTTTCTTTACGTAAACGGTTTTATGAATATCCGTTGACTCCGAGTTCTGAATTCGGTGATTTTTAGCTTGATTTCACACTACTTTTAGAGCTCTACAATCCTGGAATTTCGGTTTTTGATTTCAGAACTCGTGGCTAGTAGGTCTCGTTTCACCTAGTAAGCCGAAAAATGTGGTTTCTTTACGTAAACGGTTTTATGAATATCCGTTGACTCCGAGTTCTGAATTCGGTGATTTTTAGCTTGATTTAACACTACTTTTAGAGCTCTACAATCCTGGCATTTCGGTTTTTGATTTCAGAACTCGTGGCTAGTAGGTCTCGTTTCACCTAGTAAGCCGAGAAATGTGGTTTCTTTACGTAAACGGTTTTATGAATATCCGTTGACTCCGAGTTCTGAATTCGGTGATTTTTAGCTTGATTTCACACTACTTTTCGAGCTCTACAATCCTGGTATTCCGGTTTTTGATTTCAGAACTCGTGGCTAGAAGGTCTCGTTTCACCTCGTTAACCGAGAAATGTGGTTTCTTTACGTAAACGGTTTTATGAATAACCGTTGACTCCGAGTTCTGAATTCGGTGATTTTTAGCTTGATTTCACACTACTTTTCGAGCTCTACAATCCTGGCATTTCGGGTTTTGATTTCAGAACTCGTGGCTAGTTTGTCTTCTTTCACCTAGTAAGCCGAGAAATGTGGTTTCTTTATTTAAACGGTTTTATGAATATCCGTTGACTCCGAGTTCTGAATTCGGTGATTTTTAGCTTGATTTCACACTACTTTTCGAGCTCTACAATCCTCGCATTACGGTTTTTGATTTCAGAACTCGTGGCTAGTAGGTCTCGTTTCACCTAGTTTGGCGCGAATTGTGGTTTCTTTACGTAAACGGTTTTATGAATATCCGTTGACTCCGAGTTCTGAATTCGGTGATTTTTAGCTTGATTTCACACTACTTTGCGAGCTCTACAATCCTGGTATTTCGGCTTTTGATTTCAGAACTCGTGGCTAGTAGGTCTCGTTTCACCTAGTAAGCCGAGAAATGTGGTTTCTTTACGTAAACGGTTTTATGAATATCTGTTGACTCCGAGTTCTGAATTCGGTGATTTTTAGCTTGATTTCACACTACTTTTCGAGCTCCACAATCCTGGTATACCGGTTTTTGATTTCAGAACTCGTGGCTAGTAGGTCTCGTTTCACCTCGTTAACCGAGAAATGTGGTTTCTTTACGTAAACGGTTTTATGAATATCCGTTGACTCCGAGTTCTGAATTCGGTGATTTTTAGCTTGATTTCACACTACTTTTCGAGCTCTACAATCCTTGCATTTCGGGTTTTGATTTCAGAACTCGTGGCTAGTTTGTCTTCTTTCACCTAGTAAGCCGAGAAATGTGGTTCCTTTACTTAAACGGTTTTATGAATATCCGTTGACTCCGAGTTCTGAATTCGGTGATTTTTAGCTTGATTTCACACTATTTTTCGAGCTCTACAATCCTCGCATTTCGGTTTTTGATTTCAGAACTCGTGGCTAGTAGGTCTCGTTTCACCTAGTTTGGCGCGAATTGTGGTTTCTTTACGTAAACGGTTTTATGAATATCCGTTGACTCCGAGTTCTGAATTCGGTGATTTTTAGCTTGATTTCACACTACTTTGCGAGCTCTACAATCCTGGTATTTCGGCTTTTGATTTCAGAACTCGTGGCTAGTAGGTCTCGTTTCACCTCGTTAACCGAGAAATGTGGTTTCTTTACGTAAACGGTTTTATGAATATCCGTTGACTCGGAGTTCTGAATTCGGTGATTTTTAGCTTGATTTCACACTAGTTTTAGAGCTCTACAATCCTAGCATTTCGGTTTTTGATTTCAGAACTCGTGGCTAGTAGGTCTCTTTTCACCTAGTAAGCCGAGAAATGGGGTTTCTTTACGTAAACGGTTTTATGAATATCCGTTGACTCCGAGTTCTGAATTCGGTGATTTTTAGCTTGATTTAACACTACTTTGCGAGCTCTACAATCCTGGTATTTCGGCTTTTGATTTCAGAACTCGCGGCTAGTAGGTCTCGTTTCACCTCGTTAACCGAGAAATGTGGTTTCTTTACGTAAACGGTTTTATGAATATCCGTTGACTCGGAGTTCTGAATTCGGTGATTTTTAGCTTGATTTCACACTAGTTTTAGAGCTCTACAATCCTAGCATTTCGGTTTTTGATTTCAGAACTCGTGGCTAGTACGTCTCTTTTCACCTAATTAGGCGCGAATTGTGGTTTCTTTACGTAAACGGTTTTATGAATATCCGTTGACTCCGAGTTCTGAATTCGGTGATTTTTAGCTTGATTTCACACTACTATGCGAGCTCTACAATCCTGGTATTTCGGTTTTTGATTTCAGAACTCGTGGATAGTAGGTCTCGTTTCACCTCGTTAACCGAGAAATGTGGTTTCTTTACGTAAACGGTTTTATGAATATCCGTTGACTCGGAGTTCTGAATTCGGTGATTTTTAGCTTGATTTCACACTACTTTTCGAGCTCTACAATCCTGGCATTTCGGTTTTTGATTTCAGAACTCGTGGCTAGTAGGTCTCGTTTCACCTAGTTAGGCGCAAAATGTGGTTTCTTTACGTAAACGGTTTTATGAATATCTGTTTACTCCGAGTTCTGAATTCGGTGATTTTTAGCTTGATTTCACACTAGTTTTAGAGCTCTACAATCCTAGCATTTCGGTTTTTGATTTCAGAACTCGTGGCTAGTAGGTCTCTTTTCACCTAGTAAGCCGAGAAATGGGGTTTCTTTACGTAAACGGTTTTATGAATATCCGTTGACTCCGAGTTCTGAATTCGGTGATTTTTAGCTTGATTTCACACTACTTTTCGAGCTCTACAATCCTGGCATTTCGGTTTTTGATTTCAGAACTCGTGGCTAGTTTTTCTTCTTTCACCTAGTAAGCCGAGAAATGTGGTTTCTTTACTTAAACGGTTTTATGAATATCCGTTGACTCCGAGTTCTGAATTCGGTGATTTTTAGCTTGATTTCACACTACTTTTCGAGCTCTACAATCCTCGCATTTCGGTTTTTGATTTCAGAACTCGTGGCTAGTAGGTCTCCTTTCACCTAGTTGGGCGCGAATTGTAGTTTCTTTACGTAAACGGTTTTATGAATATCCGTTGACTCCGAGTTCTGAATTCGGTAATTTTTAGCTTGATTTCACACTACTTTGCGAGCTCTACAATCCTGGTATTTCGGTTTTTGATTTCAGAACTCGTGGCTAGTAGGTCTCGTTTCACCTCGTTAACCGAGAAATGTGGTTTCTTTACGTAAACGATTTTATGAATATCCGTTGACTCGGAGTTCTGAATTCGGTGATTTTTAGCTTCATTTCACACTAGTTTTAGAGCTCTACAATCCTAGCATTTCGGTTTTTGATTTCAGAATTCGTGGCTACTAGGTCCCTTTTCACCTAGTAAGCCGAGAAATGGGGTTTCTTTACGTAAACGGTTTTATGAATATCCGTTGACTCCGAGTTCTGAATTCGGTGATTTTTCGCTTGATTTCACACTAATTTTCGAGCTCTACAATCTTGTCATTTTGTTTTTTGATTTCAGAACTCGTGGCTAGTAGGTCTCCTTTCACCTAGTAAGCCGAGAAATGTAGTTTCTTTACGTAAACGGTTTTATGAATATCCGTTGACTCCGAGTTCTGAATTCGTTGATTTTTAGCTTGATTTCACACTACTTTTCGAGCTCTACAATCCTGGCATTTCGGTTTTTGATTTCAGAACTCGTGGCTAGTAGGTCTCGTTTCACCTAGTTAGGCGCGAATTGTGGTTTCTTTACGTAAACGGTTTTATGAATATCCGTTGACTCGGAGTTCTGAATTCGGTGATTTTTAGCTTGATTTCACACTAGTTTTAGAGCTCTACAATCCTAGCATTTCGGTTTTTGATTTCAGAACTCGTGGCTAGTAGGTCTCTTTTCACCTAGTAAGCCGAGAAATGGGGTTTCTTTACGTAAACGGTTTTATGAATATCCGTTGACTCCGAGTTCTGAATTCGGTGATTTTTAGCTTGATTTCACACTAGTTTTTGAGCTCTACAATCATAGCATTTCGGTTTTTGATTTCAGAACTCGTGGCTAGTAGGTCTCTTTTCACCTAGTAAGCCGAGAAATGGGGTTTCTTTACGTAAACGGTTTTATGAATATCCGTTGACTCCGAGTTCTGAATTCGGTGATTTTTAGCTTGATTTCACACTACTTTTCGAGCTCTACAATCCTGGCATTTTGGTTTTTGATTTCAGAACTCGTGGCTAGTAGGTCTCGTTTCACCTAGTTAGGCGCGAAATGTGGTTTCTTTACGTAAACGGTTTTATGAATATCCGTTCACTCCGAGTTGTGAATTCGGTGATTTTTAGCTTGATTTCACACTACTTTGCGAGCTCTACAATCCTGGTATTTCGGTTTTTGATTTCAGAACTCGTGGCTAGTAGGTCTCGTTTCACCTCGTTAACCGAGAAATGTGGTTTCTTTACGTAAACGATTTTATGAATATCCGTTGACTCGGAGTTCTGAATTCGGTGATTTTTAGCTTCATTTCACACTAGTTTTAGAGCTCTACAATCCTAGCATTTCGGTTTTTGATTTCAGAACTCGTGGCTAGTAGGTCTCTTTTCACCTAGTAAGCCGAGAAATGGGGTTTCTTTACGTAAACGGTTTTATGAATATCCGTTGACTCCGAGTTCTGAATTCGGTGATTTTTCGCTTGATTTCACACTAATTTTCGAGCTCTACAATCCTGTCATTTTGTTTTTTGATTTCAGAACTCGTGGCTAGTAGGTCTCCTTTCACCTAGTAAGCCGAGAAATGTGGTTTCTTTACGTAAACGGTTTTACGAATATCCGTTGACTCCGAGTTCTGAATTCGTTGATTTTTAGCTTGATTTCACACTACTTTTCGAGCTCTACAATCGTGGCATTTCGGTTTTTGATTTCAGAACTCGTGGCTAGTAGGTCTCGTTTCACCTAGTTAGGCGCGAATTGTGGTTTCTTTACGTAAACGGTTTTATGAATATCCGTTGACTCCGAGTTCTGAATTCGGTGATTTTTAGCTTGATTTCACACTACTTTTAGAGCTCTACAATCCTGGCATTTCGGTTTTTGATTTCAGAACTCGTGGCTAGTAGGTCTCGTTTCACCTAGTAAGCCGAGAAATGTGGTTTCTTTACGTAAACGGTTTTATGAATATCCGTTGACTCCGAGTTCTGAATTCGGGGTTTTTTCGCTTGATTTTACACTACTTTTCGAGCTCTACAATCCTGGAATTTCGGTTTTTGATTTCAGAACTCGTGGCTAGTAGGCCTCGTTTCACCTAGTTAGGCGCGAATTGTGGTTTCTTTACGTAAACGGTTTTATGAATATCCGTTGACTCCGAGTTCTGAATTCGGTGATTTTTAGCTTGATTTCACACTACTTTTCGAGCTCTACAATCCTGGTATTTCGGTTTTTGATTTCAAAACTCGTGGCTAGTAGGTCTCGTTTCACCTCGTTAACCGAGAAATGTGGTTTCTTTACGTAAACGGTTTTATGAATATCCGTTGACTCCAAGTTCTGAATTCGGTGATTTTTCGCTTGATTTCACACTAATTTTCGAGCTCTACAATCCTGTCATTTTGTTTTTTTATTTCAGAACTCGTGGCTAGTAGGTCTCCTTTGACCTAGTAAGCCGAGAAATGTGGTTTCTTTACGTAAACGGTTTTATGAATATCCGTTGACTCCGAGTTATGAATTCGTTGATTTTTAGCTTGATTTCACACTACTTTTCGAGCTCTACAATCGTGGCATTTCGGTTTTTGATTTCAGAATTCGTGGCTAGTAGGTCTCGTTTCACCTAGTTAGGCGCGAATTGTGGTTTCTTTACGTAAACGGTTTTATGAATATCCGTTGACTCCGAGTTCTGAATTCGGTGATTTTTAGCTTGATTTCACACTACTTTTAGAGATCTACAATCCTGGCATTTCGGTTTTTGATTTCAGAACTCGTGGCTAGTAGGTCTCGTTTCACCTAGTAAGCCGAGAAATGTGGTTTCTTTACGTAAACGGTTTTGTGAATATCCGTTGACTCCGAGTTCTGAATTCGGGGTTTTTTCGCTTGATTTTACACTACTTTTCGAGCTCTAAAATCCTGGCATTTCGGTTTTTGAATTCAGAACTCGTGGCTAGTAGTTCTCGTTTCACCTAGTTAGGCGCGAATTGTGGTTTCTTTACGTAAACGGTTTTATGAATATCCGTTGACTCGGAGTTCTGAATTCGGTGATTTTTAGCTTGATTTCACACTAGTTTTAGAGCTCTACAATCCTAGCATTTCGGTTTTTGATTTCAGAACTCGTGGCTAGTAGGTCTCTTTTCACCTAGTAAGCCGAGAAATGGGGTTTCTTTACGTAAACGGTTTTATGAATATCCGTTGACTCCGAGTTCTGAATTCGGTGATTTTTAGCTTGATTTCACACTAGTTTTAGAGCTCTACAATCCTAGCATTTCGGTTTTTGATTTCAGAACTCGTGGCTAGTAGGTCTCTTTTCACCTAGTAAGCCGAGAAATGGGGTTTCTTTACGTAAACGGTTTTATGAATATCCGTTGACTCCGAGTTCTGAATTCGGTGATTTTTAGCTTGATTTCACACTAGTTTTTGAGCTCTACAATCATAGCATTTCGGTTTTTGATTTCAGAACTCGTGGCTAGTAGGTCTCTTTTCACCTAGTAAGCCGAGAAATGGGGTTTCTTTACGTAAACGGTTTTATGAATATCCGTTGACTCCGAGTTCTGAATTCGGTGATTTTTAGCTTGATTTCACACTACTTTTCGAGCTCTACAATCCTGGCATTTTGGTTTTTGATTTCAGAACTCGTGGCTAGTAGGTCTCGTTTCACCTAGTTAGGCGCGAAATGTGGTTTCTTTACGTAAACGGTTTTATGAATATCCGTTCACTCCGAGTTGTGAATTCGGTGATTTTTAGCTTGATTTCACACTACTTTGCGAGCTCTACAATCCTGGTATTTCGGTTTTTGATTTCAGAACTCGTGGCTAGTAGGTCTCGTTTCACCTCGTTAACCGAGAAATGTGGTTTCTTTACGTAAACGATTTTATGAATATCCGTTGACTCGGAGTTCTGAATTCGGTGATTTTTAGCTTCATTTCACACTAGTTTTAGAGCTCTACAATCCTAGCATTTCGGTTTTTGATTTCAGAACTCGTGGCTAGTAGGTCTCTTTTCACCTAGTAAGCCGAGAAATGGGGTTTCTTTACGTAAACGGTTTTATGAATATCCGTTGACTCCGAGTTCTGAATTCGGTGATTTTTCGCTTGATTTCACACTAATTTTCGAGCTCTACAATCCTGTCATTTTGTTTTTTGATTTCAGAACTCGTGGCTAGTAGGTCTCATTTCACCTAGTAAGCCGAGAAATGTGGTTTCTTTACGTAAACGGTTTTACGAATATCCGTTGACTCCGAGTTCTGAATTCGTTGATTTTTAGCTTGATTTCACACTACTTTTCGAGCTCTACAATCGTGGCATTTCGGTTTTTGATTTCAGAACTCGTGGCTAGTAGGTCTCGTTTCACCTAGTTAGGCGCGAATTGTGGTTTCTTTACGTAAACGGTTTTATGAATATCCGTTGACTCCGAGTTCTGAATTCGGTGATTTTTAGCTTGATTTCACACTACTTTTAGAGCTCTACAATCCTGGCATTTCGGTTTTTGATTTCAGAACTCGTGGCTAGTAGGTCTCGTTTCACCTAGTAAGCCGAGAAATGTGGTTTCTTTACGTAAACGGTTTTATGAATATCCGTTGACTCCGAGTTCTGAATTCGGGGTTTTTTCGCTTGATTTTACACTACTTTTCGAGCTCTACAATCCTGGAATTTCGGTTTTTGATTTCAGAACTCGTGGCTAGTAGGCCTCGTTTCACCTAGTTAGGCGCGAATTGTGGTTTCTTTACGTAAACGGTTTTATGAATATCCGTTGACTCCGAGTTCTGAATTCGGTGATTTTTAGCTTGATTTCACACTACTTTTCGAGCTCTACAATCCTGGTATTTCGGTTTTTGATTTCAAAACTCGTGGCTAGTAGGTCTCGTTTCACCTCGTTAACCGAGAAATGTGGTTTCTTTACGTAAACGGTTTTATGAATATCCGTTGACTCCAAGTTCTGAATTCGGTGATTTTTCGCTTGATTTCACACTAATTTTCGAGCTCTACAATCCTGTCATTTTGTTTTTTTATTTCAGAACTCGTGGCTAGTAGGTCTCCTTTGACCTAGTAAGCCGAGAAATGTGGTTTCTTTACGTAAACGGTTTTATGAATATCCGTTGACTCCGAGTTATGAATTCGTTGATTTTTAGCTTGATTTCACACTACTTTTCGAGCTCTACAATCGTGGCATTTCGGTTTTTGATTTCAGAATTCGTGGCTAGTAGGTCTCGTTTCACCTAGTTAGGCGCGAATTGTGGTTTCTTTACGTAAACGGTTTTATGAATATCCGTTGACTCCGAGTTCTGAATTCGGTGATTTTTAGCTTGATTTCACACTACTTTTAGAGATCTACAATCCTGGCATTTCGGTTTTTGATTTCAGAACTCGTGGCTAGTAGGTCTCGTTTCACCTAGTAAGCCGAGAAATGTGGTTTCTTTACGTAAACGGTTTTGTGAATATCCGTTGACTCCGAGTTCTGAATTCGGGGTTTTTTCGCTTGATTTTACACTACTTTTCGAGCTCTAAAATCCTGGCATTTCGGTTTTTGAATTCAGAACTCGTGGCTAGTAGTTCTCGTTTCACCTAGTTAGGCGCGAATTGTGGTTTCTTTACGTAAACGGTTTTATGAATATCCGTTGACTCGGAGTTCTGAATTCGGTGATTTTTAGCTTGATTTCACACTAGTTTTAGAGCTCTACAATCCTAGCATTTCGGTTTTTGATTTCAGAACTCGTGGCTAGTAGGTCTCTTTTCACCTAGTAAGCCGAGAAATGGGGTTTCTTTACGTAAACGGTTTTATGAATATCCGTTGACTCCGAGTTCTGAATTCGGTGATTTTTAGCTTGATTTCACACTAGTTTTAGAGCTCTACAATCCTAGCATTTCGGTTTTTGATTTCAGAACTCGTGGCTAGTAGGTCTCTTTTCACCTAGTAAGCCGAGAAATGGGGTTTCTTTACGTAAACGGTTTTATGAATATCCGTTGACTCCGAGTTCTGAATTCGGTGATTTTTAGCTTGATTTCACACTACTTTTCGAGCTCTACAATCCTGGCATTTTGGTTTTTGATTTCAGAACTCGTGGCTAGTAGGTCTCGTTTCACCTAGTTAGGCGCGAAATGTGGTTTCTTTACGTAAACGGTTTTATGAATATCCGTCCACTCCGAGTTGTGAATTCGGTGATTTTTTCCTTGATTTCACACTACTTTTCGAGCTCTACAATCCCGGAGTTTCGTTTTTTGATTTCAGAACTCGTGGCTAGTAGGTCTCGTTTCACCTAGTTAGACGCGAAATGAGGTTTCTTTACGTAAACGGTTTTATGAATATCCGTTGACTCCGAGTTCTGAATTCGGTGATTTTTCGCTTGATTTCACACTAATTTTCGAGCTCTACAATCCTGTCATTTTGTTTTTTGATTTTAGAACTCGTGGCTAGTAGGTCTCATTTCACCTAGTAAGCCGAGAAATGTCGTTTCTTTACGTAAACGGTTTTATGAATATCCGTTGACTCCGAGTTCTGAATTCGTTGATTTTTAGCTTGATTTCACACTACTTTTCGAGCTCTACAATCCTGGCATTTCGGTTTTTGATTTCAGAACTCGTGGCTAGTAGGTCTCGTTTCACCTAGTTAGGCGCGAATTGTGGTTTCTTTACGTAAACGGTTTTATGAATATCCGTTGACTCCGAGTTCTGAATTCGGTGATTTTTAGCTTGATTTCACACTAGTTTTAGAGCTCTACAATCCTAGCATTTCGGTTTTTGATTTCAGAACTCGTGGCTAGTAGGTCTCTTTTCACCTAGTAAGCCGAGAAATGGGGTTTCTTTACGTAAACGGTTTTACGAAAATCCGTTGACTCCGAGTTCTGAATTCGGTGATTTTTAGTTTGATTTCACACTAGTTTTAGAGCTTTACAATCCTAGCATTTCGGTTTTTGATTTCAGAACTCGTGGCTAGTAGGTCTCTTTTCACCTAGTAAGCCGAGAAATGGGGTTTCTTTACGTAAACGGTTTTATGAATATCCGTTGACTCCGAGTTCTGAATTCGGTGATTTTTAGCTTGATTTCACACTACTTTTCGAGCTCTACAATCCTGGCATTTTGGTTTTTGATTTCAGAACTCGTGGCTAGTAGGTCTCGTTTCACCTAGTTAGGCGCGAAATGTGGTTTCTTTACGTAAACGGTTTTATGAATATCCGTTCACTCCGAGTTGTGAATTCGGTGATTTTTTCCTTGATTTCACACTACTTTTCGAGCTCTACAATCCCGGAGTTTCGTTTTTTGATTTCAGAACTCGTGGCTAGTAGGTCTCGTTTCACCTAGTTAGACGCGAAATGAGGTTTCTTTACGTAAACGGTTTTATGAATATCCGTTGACTCCGAGTTCTGAATTCGGTGATTTTTCGCTTGATTTCACACTAATTTTCGAGCTCTACAATCCTGTCATTTTGTTTTTTGATTTCAGAACTCGTGGCTAGTAGGTCTCCTTTCACCTAGTAAGCCGAGAAATGTCGTTTCTTTACGTAAACGGTTTTATGAATATCCGTTGACTCCGAGTTCTGAATTCGTTGATTTTTAGCTTGATTTCACACTACTTTTCGAGCTCTACAATCCTGGCATTTCGGTTTTTGATTTCAGAACTCGTGGCTAGTAGGTCTCGTTTCACCTAGTTTGGCGCGAATTGTGGTTTCTTTACGTAAACGGTTTTATGAATATCCGTTGACTCCGAGTTCTGAATTCGGTGATTTTTAGCTTGATTTCACACTAGTTTTAGAGCTCTACAATCCTAGCATTTCGGTTTTTGATTTCAGAACTCGTGGCTAGTAGGTCTCTTTTCACCTAGTAAGCCGAGAAATGTGGTTTCTTTACGTAAACGGTTTTATGAAAATCCGTTGACTCCGAGTTCTGAATTCGGTGATTTTTAGTTTGATTTCACACTAGTTTTAGAGCTCTACAATCCTAGCATTTCGGTTTTTGATTTCAGAACTCGTGGCTAGTAGGTCTCGTTTCACCTAGTTAGGCGCGAAATGTGGTTTCTTTACGTAAACGGTTTTATGAATATCCGTTTACTCCGAGTTCTGAATTCGGTGATTTTTAGCTTGATTTCACACTAGTTTTAGAGCTCTACAATCCTAGCATTTCGGTTTTTGATTTCAGAACTCGTGGCTAGTAGGTCTCTTTTCACCTAGTAAGCCGAGAAATGGGGTTTCTTTACGTAAACGGTTTTATGAATATCCGTTGACTCCGAGTTCTGAATTCGGTGATTTTTAGCTTGATTTCACACTACTTTTCGATCTCTACAATCCTGGCATTTCGGTTTTTGATTTCAGAACTCGTGGCTAGTTTGTCTTCTTTGACCTAGTAAGCCGAGAAATGTGGTTTCTTTACTTAAACGGTTTTATGAATATCCGTTGACTCCGAGTTCTGAATTCGGTGATTTTTAGCTTGATTTCACACTACTTTTCGAGCTCTACAATCCTCGCATTTCGGTTTTTGATTTCAGAACTCGTGGCTAGTAGGTCTCGTTTCACCTAGTTAGGCGCGAATTGTGGTTTCTTTACGTAAACGGTTTTATGAATATCCGTTGACTCCGAGTTCTGAATTCGGTGATTTTTAGCTTGATTTCACACTACTTTGCGAGCTCTACAATCCTGGTATTTCGGTTTTTGATTTCAGAACTCGTGGCTAGTAGGTCTCGTTTCACCTCGTTAACCGAGAAATGTGGTTTCTTTATGTAAACGGTTTTATGAATATCCGTTGACTCGGAGTTCTGAATTCGGTGATTTTTAGCTTGATTTCACACTAGTTTTAGAGCTCTACAATCCTAGCATTTCGGTTTTTGATTTCAAAACTCGTGGCTAGTAGGTCCCTTTTCACCTAATAAGCCGAGAAATGGGGTTTCTTTACGTAAACGGTTTTATGAATATCCGTTGACTCCGAGTTCTGAATTCGGTGATTTTTAGCTTGATTTCACACTAGTTTTAGAGCTCTACAATCCTAGCATTTCGGTTTTTGATTTCAGAACTCGTGACTAGTAGGTCTCTTTTCACCTAGTAAGCCGAGAAATGGGGTTTCTTTACGTAAACGGTTTTATGAATATCCGTTGACTCCGAGTTCTGAATTCGGTGATTTTTAGCTTGATTTCACACTACTTTTCGAGCTCTACAATCCTGGCATTTTGGTTTTTGATTTCAGAACTCGTGGCTAGTAGGTCTCGTTTCACCTAGTTAGGCGCGAAATGTGGTTTCTTTACGTAAACGGTTTTATGAATATCCGTTCACTCCGAGTTGTGAATTAGGTGATTTTTTCCTTGATTTCACACTACTTTTCGAGCTCTACAATCCCGGAGTTTCGTTTTTTGATTTCAGAACTCGTGGCTAGTAGGTCTCGTTTCACCTAGTTAGACGCGAAATGAGGTTTCTTTACGTAAACGGTTTTATGAATATCCGTTGACTCCGAGTTCTGAATTCGGTGATTTTTCGCTTGATTTCACACTAATTTTCGAGCTCTACAATCCTGTCATTTTGTTTTTTGATTTCAGAACTCGTGGCTAG
Organism: Euonymus europaeus; assembly: GCA_963580455.1. Classification (NCBI taxonomy): domain Eukaryota; kingdom Viridiplantae; phylum Streptophyta; class Magnoliopsida; order Celastrales; family Celastraceae; genus Euonymus; species Euonymus europaeus. Next base: position 2,352,671 of record OY756972.1, read on the forward strand.
TAGGTCTCCTTTGACCTAGTAAGCCGAGAAATGTGGTTTCTTTACGTAAACGGTTTTATGAATATCCGTTGACTCCGAGTTATGAATTCGTTGATTTTTAGCTTGATTTCACACTACTTTTCGAGCTCTACAATCGTGGCATTTCGGTTTTTGATTTCAGAACTCGTGGCTAGTAGGTCTCATTTCACCTAGTTAGGCGCGAATTGTGGTTTCTTTACGTAAACGGTTTTATGAATATCCGTTGACTCCGAGTTCTGAATTCGGTGATTTTTAGCTTGATTTCACACTACTTTTAGAGCTCTACAATCCTGGCATTTCGGTTTTTGATTTCAGAACTCGTGGCTAGTAGGTCTCGTTTCACCTAGTAAGCCGAGAAATGTGGTTTCTTTACGTAAACGGTTTTATGAATATCCGTTGACTCCGAGTTCTGAATTCGGGGTTTTTTTGCTTGATTTTACACTACTTTTCGAGCTCTACAATCCTGGAATTTCGGTTTTTGATTTCAGAACTCGTGGCTAGTAGGTCTCGTTTCACCTAGTTAGGCGCGAATTGTGGTTTCTTTACGTAAACGGTTTTATGAATATCCGTTGACTCCGAGTTCTGAATTCGGTGATTTTTAGCTTGATTTCACACTACTTTTCGAGCTCTACAATCCTGGTATTTCGGTTTTTGATTTCAAAACTCGTGGCTAGTAGGTCTCGTTTCACCTCGTTAACCGAGAAATGTGGTTTCTTTACGTAAACGGTTTTATGAATATCCGTTGACTCCGAGTTCTGAATTCGGTGATTTTTCGCTTGATTTCACACTACTTTTTGAGCTCTACAATCCTGTCATTTTGGTTTTTGATTTCATAACTCGTGGCTAGTAGGTCTCCTTTCACCTAGTAAGCGAGAAATGTGGTTTCTTTACATAAACGGTTTTATGAATATCCGTTGACTCCGAGTTCTGAATTCGGTGATTTTTAGCTTGATTTCACACTACTTTTCGAGCTCTACAATCCTGGTATTTCGGTTTTTGATTTCAGAACTCGTGGCTAGTAGGTCTCGTTTCATCTCGTTAACCGAGAAATGTGGTTTCTTTACGTAAACGGTTTTATGAATATCCGTTGACTCCGAGTTCTGAATTCGGTGATTTTTAGCTTGATTTCACACTACTTTTCGAGTTCTACAATCCTGGCATTTTGGTTTTTGATTTCAAAACTCGTGGCTAGTAGGTCTCGTTTCACCTCGTTAACCGAGAAATGTGGTTTCTTTACGTAAACGGTTTTATGAATATCCGTTGACTCCGAGTTCTGAATTCGGGGTTTTTTAGCTTGATTTTACACTACTTTTCGAGCTGTACAATCCTGGCATTTCGGTTTTTGATTTCAGAACTCGTGGCTAGTAGGTCTCGTTTCACCTAGTTAGGCGCGAATTGTGGTTTCTTTACGTAAACGGTTTTATGAATATCCGTTCACTCCGAGTTGTGAATTCGGTGATTTTTTCCTTGATTTCACACTACTTTTCGAGCTCTACAATCCCGAAGTTTTGTTTTTTGATTTCAGAACTCGTGGCTAGTAGGTCTCGTTTCACCTAGTTAGACGCAAAATGAGGTTTCTTTACGTAAACGGTTTTATGAATATCCGTTGACTCCGAGTTCTGAATTCGGTGATTTTTCGCTTGATTTCGCACTACTTTTTGAGCTCTACAATCCTGTCATTTTGGTTTTTGATTTCAGAACTCGTGGCTAGTAGGTCTCCTTTCACCTAGTAAGCGAGAAATGTGGTTTCTTTACATAAACGGTTTTATGAATATCCGTTGACTCCGAGTTCTGAATTCGGTGATTTTTAGCTTGATTTCACACTACTTTTCGAGCTCTACAATCCTGGTATTTCGGTTTTTGATTTCAGAACTCGTGGCTAGTAGGTCTCGTTTCACCTCGTTAACCGAGAAATATGGTTTCTTTACGTAAACGGTTTTATGAATATCCGTTGACTCCGAGTTCTGAATTCGGTGATTTTTAGCTTGATTTCACACTACTTTTCGAGTTCTACAATCCTGGCACTTTGGTTTTTTATTTCAAAACTCGTGGCTAGTAGGTCTCGTTTCACCTCGTTAACCGAGAAATGTGGTTTCTTTACGTAAACGGTTTTAAGAATATCCGTTGACTCCGAGTTCTGAATTCGGTGATTTTTAGCTTGATTTCACACTACTTTTAGAGCTCTACAATCCTGGCATTTCGGTTTTTGATTTCAGAACTCGTGGCTAGTAGGTCTCGTTTCACCTAGTAAGCCGAGAAATGTGGTTTCTTTACGTAAACGGTTTTATGAATATCCGTTGACTCCGAGTTCTGAATTCGGTGATTTTTAGCTTGATTTTACACTACTTTTCGAGCTCTACAATCCTGGTATTTTGGTTTTTGATTTCAGAAATCGTGGCTAGTAGGTCTCGTTTCACCTCGTTAACCGAGAAATGTGGTTTCTTTACGTAAACGGTTTTATGAATATCCGTTGACTCCGAGTTCTGAATTCGGTGATTTTTAGCTGGATTTCAAACTACTTTTCGAGCTCTACAATCCTGGTATTTCGGTTTTTGATTTCAAAACTCGTGGCCAGTAGGTCTCGTTTCACCTCGTTAACCGAGAAATGTGGTTTCTTTACGTAAACGGTTTTATGAATATCCGTTGACTCCGAGTTCTGAATTCGGTGATTTTTAGCTTGATTTCACACTACTTTTCGAGTTCTACAATCCTGGCATTTCGGTTTTTGATTTCAAAACTCGTGGCTAGTAGGTCTCGTTTCACCTCGTTAACCGAGAAATATGGTTTCTTTACGTAAACGGTTTTATGAATATCCGTTGACTCCGAGTTCTGAATTCGGTGATTTTTAGCTTGATTTCACACTACTTTCGAGCTCTACAATCCTGGTATTTCGATTTTTGATTTCAGAACTCGTGGCTAGTAGGTCTCGTTTCACCTCGTTAACCGAGAAATGTGGTTTCTTTACGTAAACGGTTTTATGAATATCCGTTGACTCCGAGTTATGAATTCGGTGATTTTTAGCTTGATTTCACACTACTTTTCGAGTTCTACAATCCTGGCATTTTGATTTTTGATTTCAAAACTCGTGGCTAGTAGGTCTCGTTTCACCTCGTTAACCGAGAAATGTGGTTTCTTTACGTAAACGGTTTTATGAATATCCGTTGACTCCGAGTTCTGAATTCGGGGTTTTTTAGCTTGATTTTACACTACTTTTCGAGCTCTACAATCCTGGCATTTCGGTTTTTGATTTCAGAACTCTTGGCTAGTAGGTCTCGTTTCACCTAGTTAGGCGCGAATTGCGGTTTCTTTACGTAAACGGTTTTACGAATATCCGTTGACTCCGAGTTCTGAATTCGGTGATTTTTAGCTTGATTTCACACTACTTTTCGAGTTCTACAATCCTGGCATTTTGGTTTTTGATTTCAGAACTCGTGGCTAGTAGGTCTCGTTTCACCTCGTTAACCGAGAAATGTGGTTTCTTTACGTAAACGGTTTTATGAATATCCGTTGACTCCGAGTTCTGAATTCGGTGATTTTTCGCTTGATTTCACACTACTTTTTGAGCTCTACAATCCTGTCATTTTGGTTTTTGATTTCAGAACTCGTGGCTAGTAGGTCTCCTTTCACCTAGTAAGCGAGAAATGTGGTTTCTTTACATAAACGGTTTTATGAATATCCGTTGACTCCGAGTTCTGAATTCTTTGATTTTTAGCTTGATTTCACACTACTTTTCGTGCTCTACAATCCTGGCATTTCGGTTTTTGATTTCAGAACTTGTGGCTAGTAGGTCTCGTTTCACCTAGTTAGGCGCGAATTGTGGTTTCTTTACGTAAACGGTTTTATGAATATCCGTTGACTCCGAGTTCTGAATTCGGTGATTTTTAGCTTGATTTCACACTACTTTTTGAGCTCTACAATCCTGGTATTTCGGTTTTTGATTTCAGAACTCGTGGCTAGTAGGTCTCGTTTCACCTCGTTAACCGAGAAATGTGGTTTCTTTACGTAAACGGTTTTATGAATATCCGTTGACTCCGAGTTCTGAATTCGGTGATTTTTAGCTTGATTTCACACTACATTTTGAGTTCTACAATCCTGGCATTTTGGTTTTTGATTTCAAAACTCGTGGCTAGTAGGTCTCGTTTCACCTCGTTAACCGAGAAATGTGGTTTCTTTACGTAAACGGTTTTATGAATATCCGTTGACTCGGAGTTCTGAATTCGGTGATTTTTAGCTTGATTTCACACTACTTTTCGAGCTCTACAATCCTGGTATTTCGGTTTTTTATTTCAGAACTCGTGGCTAGTAGGTCTCGTTTCACCTCGTTAACCGAGAAATGTGGTTTCTTTACGTAAACGGTTTTATGAATATCCGTTGACTCCGAGTTCTGAATTCGGTGATTTTTAGCTTGATTTCACACTACTTTTCGAGCTCTACAATCCTGGTATTTCGGTTTTTGATTTCAGAACTCGTGGCTAGTAGGTCTCGTTTCATCTCGTTAACCGAGAAATGTGGTTTCTTTACGTAAACGGTTTTATGAATATCCGTTGACTCCGAGTTCTGAATTCGGTGATTTTTAGCTTGATTTCACACTACTTTTCGAGTTCTACAATCCTGGCATTTTGGTTTTTGATTTCAAAACTCGTGGCTAGTAGGTCTCGTTTCACCTCGTTAACCGAGAAATGTGGTTTCTTTACGTAAACGGTTTTATGAATATCCGTTGACTCCGAGTTCTGAATTCGGGGTTTTTTAGCTTGATTTTACACTACTTTTCGAGCTCTACAATCCTGGCATTTCGGTTTTTGATTTCAGAACTCGTGGCTAGTAGGTCTCGTTTCACCTAGTTAGGCGCGAATTGTGGTTTCTTTACGTAAACGGTTTTATGAATATCCGTTCACTCCGAGTTGTGAATTCGGTGATTTTTTCCTTGATTTCACACTACTTTTCGAGCTCTACAATCCCGAAGTTTTGTTTTTTGATTTCAGAACTCGTGGCTAGTAGGTCTCGTTTCACCTAGTTAGACGCAAAATGAGGTTTCTTTACGTAAACGGTTTTATGAATATCCGTTGACTCCGAGTTCTGAATTCGGTGATTTTTCGCTTGATTTCGCACTACTTTTTGAGCTCTACAATCCTGTCATTTTGGTTTTTGATTTCAGAACTCGTGGCTAGTAGGTCTCCTTTCACCTAGTAAGCGAGAAATGTGGTTTCTTTACATAAACGGTTTTATGAATATCCGTTGACTCCGAGTTCTGAATTCGGTGATTTTTAGCTTGATTTCACACTACTTTTCGAGCTCTACAATCCTGGTATTTCGGTTTTTGATTTCAGAACTCGTGGCTAGTAGGTCTCGTTTCACCTCGTTAACCGAGAAATATGGTTTCTTTACGTAAACGGTTTTATGAATATCCGTTGACTCCGAGTTCTCAATTCGGTGATTTTTAGCTTGATTTCACACTACTTTTCGAGTTCTACAATCCTGGCACTTTGGTTTTTGATTTCAAAACTCGTGGCTAGTAGGTCTCGTTTCACCTCGTTAACCGAGAAATGTGGTTTCTTTACGTAAACGGTTTTAAGAATATTCGTTGACTCCGAGTTCTGAATTCGGTGATTTTTAGCTTGATTTCACACTACTTTTAGAGCTCTACAATCCTGGCATTTCGGTTTTTGATTTCAGAACTCGTGGCTAGTAGGTCTCGTTTCACCTAGTAAGCCGAGAAATGTGGTTTCTTTACGTAAACGGTTTTATGAATATCCGTTGACTCCGAGTTCTGAATTCGGTGATTTTTAGCTTGATTTTACACTACTTTTCGAGCTCTACAATCCTGGTATTTCGGTTTTTGATTTCAGAACTCGTGGCTAGTAGGTCTCGTTTCACCTCGTTAACCGAGAAATGTGGTTTCTTTACGTAAACGGTTTTATGAATATCCGTTGACTCCGAGTTCTGAATTCGGTGATTTTTAGCTTGATTTCAAACTACTTTTCGAGCTCTACAATCCTGGTATTTCGGTTTTTGATTTCAAAACTCGTGGCCAGTAGGTCTCGTTTCACCTCGTTAACCGAGAAATGTGGTTTGTTTACGTAAACGGTTTTATGAATATCCGTTGACTCCGAGTTCTGAATTCGGTGATTTTTAGCTTGATTTCAAACTACTTTTCGAGCTCTACAATCCTGGTATTTCGGTTTTTGATTTCAAAACTCGTGGCTAGTAGGTCTCGTTTCACCTCGTTAACCGAGAAATGTGGTTTCTTTACGTAAACGGTTTTATGAATATCCGTTGACTCCGAGTTCTGAATTCGGTGATTTTTCGCTTGATTTCACACTACTTTTTGAGCTCTACAATCCTGTCATTTTGGTTTTTGATTTCAAAACTCGTGGCTAGTAGGTCTCCTTTCACCTAGTAAGCGAGAAATGTGGTTTCTTTACATAAACGGTTTTATGAATATCTGTTGACTCCGAGTTCTGAATTCGGTGATTTTTAGCTTGATTTCACACTACTTTTCGAGCTCTACAATCCTGGTATTTCGGTTTTTGATTTCAGAACTCGTGGCTAGTAGGTCTCGTTTCACCTCGTTAACCGAGAAATATGGTTTCTTTACGTAAACGGTTTTATGAATATCCGTTGACTCCGAGTTCTGAATTCGGTGATTTTTAGCTTGATTTCACACTACTTTTCGAGTTCTACAATCCTGGCATTTTGGTTTTTGATTTCAAAACTCGTGGCTAGTAGGTCTCATTTCACCTCGTTAACCAAGAAATGTGGGTTCTTTACGTAAACGGTTTTAAGAATATCCGTTGACTCCGAGTTCTGAATTCGGTGATTTTTAGCATGATTTCACACTACTTTTAGAGCTCTACAATCCTGGCATTTCGGTTTTTGATTTCAGAACTCGTGGCTAGTAGGTCTCGTTTCACCTAGTAAGCCGAGAAATGTGGTTTCTTTACGTAAACGGTTTTATGAATATCCGTTGACTCCGAGTTCTGAATTCGGTGATTTTTAGCTTGATTTTACACTACTTTTCGAGCTCTACAATCCTGGTATTTCGGTTTTTGATTTCAGAACTCGTGGCTAGTAGGTCTCGTTTCACCTCGTTAACCGAGAAATGTGGTTTCTTTACGTAAACGGTTTTATGAATTTCCGTTGACTCCGAGTTCTGAATCCGGTGATTTTTAGCTTGATTTCAAACTACTTTTCGAGCTCTACAATCCTGGTATTTCGGTTTTTGATTTCAAAACTCGTGGCCAGTAGGTCTCGTTTCACCTCGTTAACCGAGAAATGTGGTTTCTTTACGTAAACGGTTTTATGAATATCCGTTGACTCCGAGTTCTGAATTCGGTGATTTTTAGCTTGATTTCAAACTACTTTTCGAGCTCTACAATCCTGGTATTTCGGTTTTTGATTTCAAAACTCGTGGCTAGTAGGTCTCGTTTCACCTCGTTAACCGAGAAATGTGGTTTCTTTACGTAAACGGTTTTATGAATATCCGTTGACTCCGAGTTCTGAATTCGGTGATTTTTCGCTTGATTTCACACTACTTTTTGAGCTCTACAATCCTGTCATTTTGGTTTTTGATTTCAGAACTCGTGGCTAGTAGGTCTCCTTTCACCTAGTAAGCGAGAAATGTGGTTTCTTTACATAAACGGTTTTATGAATATCCGTTGACTCCGAGTTCTGAATTCGGAGATTTTTAGCTTGATTTCACACTACTTTTCGAGCTCTACAATCCTGGTATTTCGGTTTTTGATTTCAGAACTCGTGGCTAGTAGGTCTCGTTTCACCTCGTTAACCGAGAAATGTGGTTTCTTTACGTAAACGGTTTTATGAATATCCGTTGACTCCGAGTTCTGAATTCGGTGATTTTTAGCTTGATTTCACACTACTTTTCGAGTTCTACAATCCTGGCATTTTGGTTTTTGATTTCAAAACTCGTGGCTAGTAGGTCTCGTTTCACCTCGTTAACCGAGAAATGTGGTTTCTTTACGTAAACGGTTTTATGAATATCCGTTGACTCCGAGTTCTGAATTCGGTGATTTTTAGCTTGATTTCACACTACTTTCGAGCTCTACAATCCTGGTATTTCGATTTTTGATTTCAGAACTCGTGGCTAGTAGGTCTCGTTTCACCTCGTTAACCGAGAAATGTGGTTTCTTTACGTAAACGGTTTTATGAATATCCGTTGACTCCGAGTTATGAATTCGGTGATTTTTAGCTTGATTTCACACTACTTTTCGAGTTCTACAATCCTGGCATTTTGGTTTTTGATTTCAAAACTCGTGGCTAGTAGGTCTCGTTTCACCTCGTTAACCGAGAAATGTGGTTTCTTTACGTAAACGGTTTTATGAATATCCGTTGACTCCGAGTTCTGAATTCGGGGTTTTTTAGCTTGATTTTACACTACTTTTCGAGCTCTACAATCCTGGCATTTCGGTTTTTGATTTCAGAACTCGTGGCTAGTAGGTCTCGTTTCACCTAGTTAGGCGCGAATTGTGGTTTCTTTACGTAAACGGTTTTACGAATATCCGTTGACTCCGAGTTCTGAATTCGGTGATTTTTAGCTTGATTTCACACTACTTTTCGATGTCTACAATCCTGGCATTTTGGTTTTTGATTTCAGAACTCGTGGCTAGTAGGTCTCGTTTCACCTCGTTAACCGAGAAATGTGGTTTCTTTACGTAAACGGTTTTATGAATATCCGTTGACTCCGAGTTCTGAATTCGGTGATTTTTCGCTTGATTTCACACTACTTTTTGAGCTCTACAATCCTGTCATTTTGGTTTTTGATTTCAGAACTCGTGGCTAGTAGGTCTCCTTTCACCTAGTAAGCGAGAAATGTGGTTTCCTTACATAAACGGTTTTATGAATATCCGTTGACTCCGAGTTCTGAATTCTTTGATTTTTAGCTTGATTTCACACTACTTTTCGTGCTCTACAATCCTGGCATTTCGGTTTTTGATTTCAGAACTTGTGGCTAGTAGGTCTCGTTTCACCTAGTTAGGCGCGAATTGTGGTTTCTTTACGTAAACGGTTTTATGAATATCCGTTGACTCCGAGTTCTGAATTCGGTGATTTTTAGCTTGATTTCACACTACTTTTCGAGCTCTACAATCCTGGTATTTCGGATTTTGATTTCAGAACTCGTGGCTAGTAGGTCTCGTTTCACCTGGTTAACCGAGAAATGTGGTTTCTTTACGTAAACGGTTTTATGAATATCCGTTGACTCCGAGTTCTGAATTCGGTGATTTTTAGCTTGATTTCACACTACTTTTTGAGTTCTACAATCCTGGCATTTTGGTTTTTGATTTCAAAACTCGTGGCTAGTAGGTCTCGTTTCACCTCGTTAACCGAGAAATGTGGTTTCTTTACGTAAACGGTTTTATGAATATCCGTTGACTCGGAGTTCTGAATTCGGTGATTTTTAGCTTGATTTCACACTACTTTTCGAGCTCTACAATCCTGGTATTTCGGTTTTTTATTTCAGAACTCGTGGCTAGTAGGTCTCGTTTCACCTCGTTAACCGAGAAATGTGGTTTCTTTACGTAAACGGTTTTATGAATATCCGTTGACTCCGAGTTCTGAATTCGGTGATTTTTAGCTTGATTTCACACTACTTTTCGAGCTCTACAATCCTGGTATTTCGGTTTTTGATTTCAGAACTCGTGGCTAGTAGGTCTCGTTTCACCTCGTTAACCGAGAAATGTGGTTTCTTTACGTAAACGGTTTTATGAATATCCGTTGACTCCGAGTTCTGAATTCGGTGATTTTTTGCTTGATTTTACACTACTTTTCGAGCTCTACAATGACGGCATTTCGGTTTTTGATTTCAGAACTCGTGGCTAGTAGGTCTCGTTTCACCTCGTTAATCGAGAAATGTGGTTTCTTTACTTAAACGGTTTTATGAATATCCGTTGACTTCGAGTTCTGAATTCGGTGATTTTTAGCTTGATTTCACACTACTTTTCGAGCTCTACAATCCTGGTATTTCGGTTTTTGATTTCAAAACTCGTGGCTAGTAGGTCTCGTTTCACCTCGTTAACCGAGAAATGTGGTTTCTTTACGTAAACGGTTTTATGAATATCCGTTGACTCCGAGTTCTGAATTCGGTGATTTTTCGCTTGATTTCACACTACTTTTTGAGCTCTACAATCCAGTCATTTTGGTTTTTGATTTCAGAACTCGTGGCTAGTAGGTCTCCTTTCACCTAGTAAGCGAGAAATGTGGTTTCTTTACATAAACGGTTTTATGAATATCCGTTGACTCCGAGTTCTGAATTCTTTGATTTTTAGCTTGATTTCACACTACTTTTCGAGCTCTACAATCCTGGTATTTCGGTTTTTGATTTCAGAACTCGTGGCTAGTAGGTCTCGTTTCACCTCGTTAACCGAGAAATGTGGTTTCTTTACGTAAACGGTTTTATGAATATCCGTTGACTCCGAGTTCTGAATTCGGTGATTTTTAGCTTGATTTCACACTACTTTTCGAGCTCTACAATCCTGGTATTTTGGTTTTTGATTTCAGAACTCGTGGCTAGTAGGTCTAGTTTCACCTCGTTAACCGAGAAATGTGGTTTCTTTACGTAAACGGTTTTATGAATATCCGTTGACTCCGAGTTCTGAATTCGGTGATTTTTAGCTTGATTTCACACTACTTTTCGAGCTCTACAATCCTGGTATTTCTGTTTTTGATTTCAAAACTCGTGGCTAGTAGGTCGCGTTTCACCTCGTTAACCGAGAAATGTGGTTTCTTTACGTAAACGGTTTTATGAATATCCGTTGACTCCGAGTTCTGAATTCGGTGATTTTTCGCTTGATTTCACACTACTTTTTGAGCTCTACAACCCTGTCATTTTGGTTTTTGATTTCAGAACTCGTGACTAGTAGGTCTCCTTTCACCTAGTAAGCGAGAAATGTGGTTTCTTTACATAAACGGTTTTATGAATATCCGTTGACTCCGAGTTCTGAATTCGGTGATTTCGCTTGATTTCACACTACTTTTTGAGCTCTACAACCCTGTCATTTTGGTTTTTGATTTCAGAACTTGTGGCTAGTAGGTCTCGTTTCACCTAGTTAGGCGCGAATTGTGGTTTCTTTACGTAAACGGTTTTATGAATATCCGTTGACTCCGAGTTCTGAATTCGGTGATTTTTAGCTTGATTTCACACTACTTTTCGAGCTCTACAATCCTGGTATTTCGGTTTTTGATTTCAGAACTCGTGGCTTGTAGGTCTCGTTTCACCTCGTTAACCGAGAAATGTGGTTTCTTTACGTAAACGGTTTTATGAATATCCGTTGACTCCGAGTTCTGAATTCGGTGATTTTTAGCTTGATTTCACACTACTTTTCGAGCTCTACAATCCTGGTATTTCGGTTTTTGATTTCAGAACTCGTGGCTAGTAGGTCTCGTTTCACCTCGTTAACCGAGAAATGTGGTTTCTTTACGTAAACGGTTTTATGAATATCCGTTGACTCCGAGTTCTGAATTCGGTGATTTTTTGCTTGATTTTACACTACTTTTCGAGCTCTACAATGACGGCATTTCGGTTTTTGATTTCAGAACTCGTGGCTAGTAGGTCTCGTTTCACCTCGTTAATCGAGAAATGTGGTTTCTTTACTTAAACGGTTTTATGAATATCCGTTGACTTCGAGTTCTGAATTCGGTGATTTTTAGCTTGATTTCACACTACTTTTCGAGCTCTACAATCCTGGTATTTCGGTTTTTGATTTCAAAACTCGTGGCTAGTAGGTCTCGTTTCACCTCGTTAACCGAGAAATGTGGTTTCTTTACGTAAACGGTTTTATGAATATCCGTTGACTCCGAGTTCTGAATTCGGTGATTTTTAGCTTGATTTCACACTACTTTTCGAGCTCTACAATCCTGGTATTTCGGTTTTTGATTTCAGAACTCGTGGCTAGTAGGTCTCGTTTCACCTCGTTAACCGAGAAATGTGGTTTCTTTACGTAAACGGTTTTATGAATATCCGTTGACTCCGAGTTCTGAATTCGGTGATTTTTTGCTTGATTTTACACTACTTTTCGAGCTCTACAATGACGGCATTTCGGTTTTTGATTTCAGAACTCGTGGCTAGTAGGTCTCGTTTCACCTCGTTAATCGAGAAATGTGGTTTCTTTACTTAAACGGTTTTATGAATATCCGTTGACTTCGAGTTCTGAATTCGGTGATTTTTAGCTTGATTTCACACTACTTTTCGAGCTCTACAATCCTGGTATTTCGGTTTTTGATTTCAAAACTCGTGGCTAGTAGGTCTCGTTTCACCTCGTTAACCGAGAAATGTGGTTTCTTTACGTAAACGGTTTTATGAATATCCGTTGACTCCGAGTTCTGAATTCGGTGATTTTTCGCTTGATTTCACACTACTTTTTGAGCTCTACAATCCAGTCATTTTGGTTTTTGATTTCAGAACTCGTGGCTAGTAGGTCTCCTTTCACCTAGTAAGCGAGAAATGTGGTTTCTTTACATAAACGGTTTTATGAATATCCGTTGACTCCGAGTTCTGAATTCTTTGATTTTTAGCTTGATTTCACACTACTTTTCGAGCTCTACAATCCTGGTATTTCGGTTTTTGATTTCAGAACTCGTGGCTAGTAGGTCTCGTTTCACCTCGTTAACCGAGAAATGTGGTTTCTTTACGTAAACGGTTTTATGAATATCCGTTGACTCCGAGTTCTGAATTCGGTGATTTTTAGCTTGATTTCACACTACTTTTCGAGCTCTACAATCCTGGTATTTTGGTTTTTGATTTCAGAACTCGTGGCTAGTAGGTCTAGTTTCACCTCGTTAACCGAGAAATGTGGTTTCTTTACGTAAACGGTTTTATGAATATCCGTTGACTCCGAGTTCTGAATTCGGTGATTTTTAGCTTGATTTCACACTACTTTTCGAGCTCTACAATCCTGGTATTTCTGTTTTTGATTTCAAAACTCGTGGCTAGTAGGTCGCGTTTCACCTCGTTAACCGAGAAATGTGGTTTCTTTACGTAAACGGTTTTATGAATATCCGTTGACTCCGAGTTCTGAATTCGGTGATTTTTCGCTTGATTTCACACTACTTTTTGAGCTCTACAACCCTGTCATTTTGGTTTTTGATTTCAGAACTCGTGACTAGTAGGTCTCCTTTCACCTAGTAAGCGAGAAATGTGGTTTCTTTACATAAACGGTTTTATGAATATCCGTTGACTCCGAGTTCTGAATTCGGTGATTTCGCTTGATTTCACACTACTTTTTGAGCTCTACAACCCTGTCATTTTGGTTTTTGATTTCAGAACTTGTGGCTAGTAGGTCTCGTTTCACCTAGTTAGGCGCGAATTGTGGTTTCTTTACGTAAACGGTTTTATGAATATCCGTTGACTCCGAGTTCTGAATTCGGTGATTTTTAGCTTGATTTCACACTACTTTTCGAGCTCTACAATCCTGGTATTTCGGTTTTTGATTTCAGAACTCGTGGCTTGTAGGTCTCGTTTCACCTCGTTAACCGAGAAATGTGGTTTCTTTACGTAAACGGTTTTATGAATATCCGTTGACTCCGAGTTCTGAATTCGGTGATTTTTAGCTTGATTTCAAACTACTTTTCGAGCTCTACAATCCTGGTATTTCGGTTTTTGATTTCAAAACTCGTGGCTAGTAGGTCTCGTTTCACCTCGTTAAACGAGAAATGTGGTTTCTTTACGTAAACGGTTTTATGAATATCCGTTGACTCCGAGTTCTGAATTCGGTGATTTTTAGCTTGATTTCACACTACTTTTCGAGCTCTACAATCCTGGAATTTTGGTTTTTGATTTCAAAACTCGTGGCTAGTAGGTCTCGTTTCACCTCGTTAGCCGATAAATGTGGTTTCTTTACGTAAACGGTTTTATGAATATCCGTTGACTCCGGGTTCTGAATTCGGTGATTTTTAGCTTGATTTCACACTACTTTTAGAGCTCTACAATCCTAGCATTTCGGTTTTTGATTTCAGAACTCGTGGCTAGTAGGTCTCGTTTCACCTAGTAAGCCGAGAAATGTGGTTTCTTTACGTAAACGGTTTTATGAATATCCGTTGACTCCGAGTTCTGAATTCGGTGATTTTTAGCTTGATTTCACACTACTTTTCGAGCTCTACAATCCTGGTATTTTGGTTTTTGATTTCAGAACTCGTGGCTAGTAGGTCTCGTTTCACCTCGTTAACCGAGAAATGTGGTTTCTTTACGTAAACGGTTTTATGAATATCCGTTGACTCCGAGTTCTGAATTCGGTGATTTTTAGCTTGATTTCACACTACTTTTCGAGCTCTACAATCCTGGTATTTCGGTTTTTGATTTCAAAACTCGTGGCTAGTAGGTCTCGTTTCACCTCGTTAACCGAGAAATGTGGTTTCTTTACGTAAACGGTTTTATGAATATCCGTTGACTCCGAGTTCTGAATTCGGTGATTTTTAGCTTGATTTCACACTACTTTTCGAGCTCTACAATCCTGGAATTTTGGTTTTTGATTTCAAAACTCGTGGCTAGTAGGTCTCGTTTCACCTCGTTAGCCGATAAATGTGGTTTCTTTACGTAAACGGTTTTATGAATATCCGTTGACTCCGGGTTCTGAATTCGGTGATTTTTAGCTTGATTTCACACTACTTTTAGAGCTCTACAATCCTAGCATTTCGGTTTTTGATTTCAGAACTCGTGGCTAGTAGGTCTCGTTTCACCTAGTAAGCCGAGAAATGTGGTTTCTTTACGTAAACGGTTTTATGAATATCCGTTGACTCCGAGTTCTGAATTCGGTGATTTTTAGCTTGATTTCACACTACTTTTCGAGCTCTACAATCCTGGTATTTTGGTTTTTGATTTCAGAACTCGTGGCTAGTAGGTCTCGTTTCACCTCGTTAACCGAGAAATGTGGTTTCTTTACGTAAACGGTTTTATGAATATCCGTTGACTCCGAGTTCTGAATTCGGTGATTTTTAGCTTGATTTCACACTACTTTTCGAGCTCTACAATCCTGGTATTTCGGTTTTTGATTTCAAAACTCGTGGCTAGTAGGTCTCGTTTCACCTCGTTAACCGAGAAATGTGGTTTCTTTACGTAAACGGTTTTATGAATATCCGTTGACTCCGAGTTCTGAATTCGGTGATTTTTAGCTTGATTTCACACTACTTTTCGAGTTCTACAATCCTGGCATTTTGGTTTTTGATTTCAAAACTCGTGGCTAGTAGGTCTCGTTTCACCTCGTTAACTGAGAAATGTGGTTTCTTTACGTAAACGATTTTATGAATATCCGTTGACTCCGAGTTCTGAATTCGGGGTTTTTTAGCTTGATTTTACACTACTTTTCGAGCTCTACAATCCTGGTATTTCTGTTTTTGATTTCAGAACTCGTGGCTAGTAGGTCTCGTTTCACCTAGTTAGGCGCGAATTGTGGTTTCTTTACGTAAACGGTTTTATGAATATCCGTTGACTCCGAGTTCTGAATTCGGTGATTTTTAGCTTGATTTCACACTACTTTTCGAGCTCTACAATCCTGGTATTTCGGTTTTTGATTTCAAAACTCGTGGCTAGTAGGTCTCGTTTCACCTCGTTAACCGAGAAATGTGGTTTCTTTACGTAAACGGTTTTATGAATATCCGTTGACTCCGAGTTCTGAATTCGGTGATTTTTCGCTTGATTTCACACTACTTTTTGAGCTCTACAATCCTGTCATTTTGGTTTTTGATTTCAGAACTCGTGGCTAGTAGGTCTCCTTTCACCTAGTAAGCGAGAAATGTGGTTTCTTTACATAAACGGTTTTATGAATATCCGTTGACTCCGAGTTCTGAATTCTTTGATTTTTAGCTTGATTTCACACTACTTTTCGAGCTCTACAATCCTGGTATTTCGGTTTTTGATTTCAGAACTCGTGGCTAGTAGGTCTCGTTTCACCTCGTTAACCGAGAAATGTGGTTTTTTACGTAAACGGTTTTATGAATATCCGTTGACTCCGAGTTCTGAATTCGGTGATTTTTAGCTTGATTTCACACTACTTTTCGAGCTCTACAATCCTGGCATTTTGGTTTTTCATTTCAAAACTCGTGGCTAGTAGGTCTCGTTTCACCTCGTTAACCGAGAAATGTGGTTTCTTTACGTAAACGATTTTATGAATATCCGTTGACTCCGAGTTCTGAATTCGGGGTTTTTTAGCTTGATTTTACACTACTTTTCGAGCTCTACAATCCTGGCATTTCTGTTTTTGATTTCAGAACTCGTGGCTAGTAGGTCTCGTTTCACCTAGTTAGGCGCGAATTGTGGTTTCTTTACGTAAACGGTTTTATGAATATCCGTTGACTCCGAGTTCTGAATTCGGTGATTTTTAGCTTGATTTCACACTACTTTTCGAGCTCTACAATCCTGGTATTTCGGTTTTTGATTTCAAAACTCGTGGCTAGTAGGTCGCGTTTCACCTCGTTAACCGAGAAATGTGGTTTCTTTACGTAAACGGTTTTATGAATATCCGTTGACTCCGAGTTCTGAATTCGGTGATTTTTCGCTTGATTTCACACTACTTTTTGAGCTCTACAATCCTGTCATTTTGGTTTTTGATTTCAGAACTCGTGGCTAGTAGGTCTCCTTTCACCTAGTAAGCGAGAAATGTGGTTTCTTTACATAAACGGTTTTATGAATATCCGTTGACTCCGAGTTCTGAATTCTTTGATTTTTAGCTTGATTTCACACTACTTTTTGTGCTCTACAATCTGGCATTTCGGTTTTTGATTTCAGAACTTGTGGCTAGTAGGTCTCGTTTCACCTAGTTAGGCGCGAATTGTGGTTTCTTTACGTAAACGGTTTTATGAATATCCGTTGACTCCGAGTTCTGAATTCGGTGATTTTTAGCTTGATTTCACACTACTTTTCGAGTTATACAATCCTGGTATTTCGGTTTTTGATTTCAGAACTCGTGGCTAGTAGGTCTCGTTTCACCTCGTTAACCGAGAAACGTGGTTTCTTTACGTAAACGGTTTTATGAATATCCGTTGACTCCGAGTTCTGAATTCGGTGATTTTTAGCTTGATTTCACACTACTTTTTGAGTTCTACAATCCTGATATTTCGGTTTTTGATTTCAGAACTCGTGGCTAGTAGGTCTCGTTTCACCTCGTTAACCGAGAAATGTGGTTTCTTTACGTAAACGGTTTTATGAATATCCGTTGACTCCGAGTTCTGAATTCGGTGATTTTTAGCTTGATTTCACACTACTTTTCGAGCTCTACAATCCTGGCATTTTGGTTTTTGATTTCAAAACTCGTGGCTAGTAGGTCTCGTTTCACCTCGTTAGCCGATAAATGTGGTTTCTTTACGTAAACGGTTTTATGAATATCCGTTGACTCCGAGTTCTGAATTCGGTGATTTTTAGCTTGATTTCACACTACTTTTAGAGCTCTACAATCCTGGCATTTCGGTTTTTGATTTCAGAACTCGTGGCTAGTAGGTCTCGTTTCACCTAGTAAGCCGAGAAATGTGGTTTCTTTACGTAAACGGTTTTATGAATATCCGATGACTCCGAGTTCTGAATTCGGTGATTTTTAGCTTGATTTTACACTACTTTTCGAGCTCTACAATCCTGGTATTTCGGTTTTTGATTTCAGAACTCGTGGCTAGTAGGTCTCGTTTCACCTCGTTAACCGAGAAATGTGGTTTCTTTACGTAAACGGTTTTATGAATATCCGTTGACTTCGAGTTCTGAATTCGGTGATTTTTAGCTTGATTTCACACTACTTTTCGAGCTCTACAATCCTGGCATTTTGGTTTTTGATTTCACAACTCGTGGCTAGTAGGTCTCGTTTCACCTCGTTAACCGAGAAATGTGATTTCTTTACGTAAACGGTTTTATGAATATCCGTTGACTCCGAGTTCTGAATTCGGGGTTTTTTAGCTTGATTTCACACTACTTTTTGAGCTCTACAATCCTGGTATTTCGGTTTTTGATTTCAGAACTCGTGGCTAGTAGGTCTCGTTTCACCTCGTTAACCGAGAAATGTGGTTTCTTTACGTAAACGGTTTTATGAATATCCGTTGACTCCGAGTTCTGAATTCGGTGATTTTTAGCTTGATTTCACACTACTTTTCGAGTTCTACAATCCTGGAATTTTGGTTTTTGATTTCAAAACTCGTGGCTAGTAGGTCTCGTTTCACCTCGTTAACCGAGAAATGTGGGTTCTTTACGTAAACGGTTTTATGAATATCCGTTGACTCCGAGTTCTGAATTCGGTGATTTTTAGCTTGATTTCACACTACTTTTCGAGCTCTACAATCCTGGCATTTTGGTTTTTGATTTCAAAACTCGTGGCTAGTAGGTCTCGTTTCACCTCGTTAACCGAGAAATGTGGTTTCTTTACGTAAACGGTTTTATGAATATCCGTTGACTCCGAGTTCTGAATTCGGTGATTTTTAGCTTGATTTCACACTACTTTTCGAGCTCTACAATCCTGGTATTTCGGTTTTTGATTTCAAAACTCGTGGCTAGTAGGTCGCGTTTCACCTCGTTAACCGAGAAATGTGGTTTCTTTACGTAAACGGTTTTATGAATATCCGTTGACTCCGAGTTCTGAATTCGGTGATTTTTAGCTTGATTTCACACTACTTTTCGAGCTCTACAATCCTGGTATTTCGGTTTTTGATTTCAAAACTCGTGGCTAGTAGGTCTCGTTTCACCTCGTTAACCGAGAAATGTGGTTTCTTTACGTAAACGGTTTTATGAATATCCGTTGACTCCGAGTTCTGAATTCGGTGATTTTTCGCTTGATTTCACACTACTTTTTGAGCTCTACAATCCTGTCATTTTGGTTTTTGATTTCAGAACTCGTGGCTAGTAGGTCTCGTTTCACCTAGTAAGCCGAGAAATGTGGTTTCTTTACGTAAACGGTTTTATGAATATCCGTTGACTCCGAGTTCTGAATTCGGTGATTTTTAGCTTGATTTCACACTACTTTTCGAGCTCTACAATCCTGGTATTTTGGTTTTTGATTTCAGAACTCGTGGCTAGTAGGTCTCGTTTCACCTCGTTAACCGAGAAATGTGGTTTCTTTACGTAAACGGTTTTATGAATATCCGTTGACTCCGAGTTCTGAATTCGGTGATTTTTAGCTTGATTTCACACTACTTTTCGAGCTCTACAATCCTGGTATTTCGGTTTTTGATTTCAAAACTCGTGGCTAGTAGGTCTCGTTTCACCTCGTTAACCGAGAAATGTGGTTTCTTTACGTAAACGGTTTTATGAATATCCGTTGACTCCGAGTTCTGAATTCGGTGATTTTTAGCTTGATTTCACACTACTTTTCGAGTTCTACAATCCTGGCATTTTGGTTTTTGATTTCAAAACTCGTGGCTAGTAGGTCTCGTTTCACCTCGTTAACTGAGAAATGTGGTTTCTTTACGTAAACGATTTTATGAATATCCGTTGACTCCGAGTTCTGAATTCGGGGTTTTTTAGCTTGATTTTACACTACTTTTCGAGCTCTACAATCCTGGTATTTCTGTTTTTGATTTCAGAACTCGTGGCTAGTAGGTCTCGTTTCACCTAGTTAGGCGCGAATTGTGGTTTCTTTACGTAAACGGTTTTATGAATATCCGTTGACTCCGAGTTCTGAATTCGGTGATTTTTAGCTTGATTTCACACTACTTTTCGAGCTCTACAATCCTGGTATTTCGGTTTTTGATTTCAAAACTCGTGGCTAGTAGGTCTCGTTTCACCTCGTTAACCGACAAATGTGGTTTCTTTACGTAAACGGTTTTATGAATATCCGTTGACTCCGAGTTCTGAATTCGGTGATTTTTCGCTTGATTTCACACTACTTTTTGAGCTCTACAATCCTGTCATTTTGGTTTTTGATTTCAGAACTCGTGGCTAGTAGGTCTCCTTTCACCTAGTAAGCGAGAAATGTGGTTTCTTTACATAAACGGTTTTATGAATATCCGTTGACTCCGAGTTCTGAATTCTTTGATTTTTAGCTTGATTTCACACTACTTTTCGAGCTCTACAATCCTGGTATTTCGGTTTTTGATTTCAGAACTCGTGGCTAGTAGGTCTCGTTTCACCTCGTTAACCGAGAAATGTGGTTTCTTTACGTAAACGGTTTTATGAATATCCGTTGACTCCGAGTTCTGAATTCGGTAATTTTTAGCTTGATTTCACACTACTTTTCGAGCTCTACAATCCTGGCATTTTGGTTTTTCATTTCAAAACTCGTGGCTAGTAGGTCTCGTTTCACCTCGTTAACCGAGAAATGTGGTTTCTTTACGTAAACGATTTTATGAATATCCGTTGACTCCGAGTTCTGAATTCGGGGTTTTTTAGCTTGATTTTACACTACTTTTCGAGCTCTACAATCCTGGCATTTCTGTTTTTGATTTCAGAACTCGTGGCTAGTAGGTCTCGTTTCACCTAGTTAGGCGCGAATTGTGGTTTCTTTACGTAAACGGTTTTATGAATATCCGTTGACTCCGAGTTCTGAATTCGGTGATTTTTAGCTTGATTTCACACTACTTTTCGAGCTCTACAATCCTGGTATTTCGGTTTTTGATTTCAAAACTCGTGGCTAGTAGGTCGCGTTTCACCTCGTTAACCGAGAAATGTGGTTTCTTTACGTAAACGGTTTTATGAATATCCGTTGACTCCGAGTTCTGAATTCGGTGATTTTTCGCTTGATTTCACACTACTTTTTGAGCTCTACAATCCTGTCATTTTGGTTTTTGATTTCAGAACTCGTGGCTAGTAGGTCTCCTTTCACCTAGTAAGCGAGAAATGTGGTTTCTTTACATAAACGGTTTTATGAATATCCGTTGACTCCGAGTTCTGAATTCTTTGATTTTTAGCTTGATTTCACACTACTTTTTGTGCTCTACAATCTGGCATTTCGGTTTTTGATTTCAGAACTTGTGGCTAGTAGGTCTCGTTTCACCTAGTTAGGCGCGAATTGTGGTTTCTTTACGTAAACGGTTTTATGAATATCCGTTGACTCCGAGTTCTGAATTCGGTGATTTTTAGCTTGATTTCACACTACTTTTCGAGTTCTACAATCCTGGTATTTCGGTTTTTGATTTCAGAACTCGTGGCTAGTAGGTCTCGTTTCACCTCGTTAACCGAGAAACGTGGTTTCTTTACGTAAACGGTTTTATGAATATCCGTTGACTCCGAGTTCTGAATTCGGTGATTTTTAGCTTGATTTCACACTACTTTTTGAGCTCTACAATCCTGATATTTCGGTTTTTGATTTCAGAACTCGTGGCTAGTAGGTCTCGTTTCACCTCGTTAACCGAGAAATGTGGTTTCTTTACGTAAACGGTTTTATGAATATCCGTTGACTCCGAGTTCTGAATTCGGTGATTTTTAGCTTGATTTCACACTACTTTTCGAGCTCTACAATCCTGGCATTTTGGTTTTTGATTTCAAAACTCGTGGCTAGTAGGTCTCGTTTCACCTCGTTAGCCGATAAATGTGGTTTCTTTACGTAAACGGTTTTATGAATATCCGTTGACTCCGAGTTCTGAATTCGGTGATTTTTAGCTTGATTTCACACTACTTTTAGAGCTCTACAATCCTGGCATTTCGGTTTTTGATTTCAGAACTCGTGGCTAGTAGGTCTCGTTTCACCTAGTAAGCCGAGAAATGTGGTTTCTTTACGTAAACGGTTTTATGAATATCCGATGACTCCGAGTTCTGAATTCGGTGATTTTTAGCTTGATTTTACACTACTTTTCGAGCTCTACAATCCTGGTATTTCGGTTTTTGATTTCAGAACTCGTGGCTAGTAGGTCTCGTTTCACCTCGTTAACCGAGAAATGTGGTTTCTTTACGTAAACGGTTTTATGAATATCCGTTGACTTCGAGTTCTGAATTCGGTGATTTTTTGCTTGATTTCACACTACTTTTCGAGCTCTACAATCCTGGCATTTTGGTTTTTGATTTCAAAACTCGTGGCTAGTAGGTCTCGTTTCACCTCGTTAACCGAGAAATGTGATTTCTTTACGTAAACGGTTTTATGAATATCCGTTGACTCCGAGTTCTGAATTCGGGGTTTTTTAGCTTGATTTCACACTACTTTTTGAGCTCTACAATCCTGGTATTTCGGTTTTTGATTTCAGAACTCGTGGCTAGTAGGTCTCGTTTCACCTCGTTAACCGAGAAATGTGGTTTCTTTACGTAAACGGTTTTATGAATATCCGTTGACTCCGAGTTCTGAATTCGGTGATTTTTAGCTTGATTTCACACTACTTTTCGAGTTCTACAATCCTGGAATTTTGGTTTTTGATTTCAAAACTCGTGGCTAGTAGGTCTCGTTTCACCTCGTTAACCGAGAAATGTGGGTTCTTTACGTAAACGGTTTTATGAATATCCGTTGACTCCGAGTTCTGAATTCGGTGATTTTTAGCTTGATTTCACACTACTTTTCGAGCTCTACAATCCTGGCATTTTGGTTTTTGATTTCAAAACTCGTGGCTAGTAGGTCTCGTTTCACCTCGTTAACCGAGAAATGTGGTTTCTTTACGTAAACGATTTTATGAATATCCGTTGACTCCGAGTTCTGAATTCGGTGATTTTTAGCTTGATTTCACACTACTTTTCGAGCTCTACAATCCTGGTATTTCGGTTTTTGATTTCAAAACTCGTGGCTAGTAGGTCGCGTTTCACCTCGTTAACCGAGAAATGTGGTTTCTTTACGTAAACGGTTTTATGAATATCCGTTGACTCCGAGTTCTGAATTCGGTGATTTTTAGCTTGATTTCACACTACTTTTCGAGCTCTACAATCCTGGTATTTCGGTTTTTGATTTCAAAACTCGTGGCTAGTAGGTCTCGTTTCACCTCGTTAACCGAGAAATGTGGTTTCTTTACGTAAACGGTTTTATGAATATCCGTTGACTCCGAGTTCTGAATTCGGTGATTTTTCGCTTGATTTCACACTACTTTTTGAGCTCTACAATCCTGTCATTTTGGTTTTTGATTTCAGAACTCGTGGCTAGTAGGTCTCCTTTCACCTAGTAAGCGAGAAATGTGGTTTCTTTACATAAACGGTTTTATGAATATCCGTTGACTCCGAGTTCTGAATTCTTTGATTTTTAGCTTGATTTCACACTACTTTTCGAGCTCTACAATCCTGGTATTTCGGTTTTTGATTTCAGAACTCGTAGCTAGTAGGTCTCGTTTCACCTCGTTAACCGAGAAATGTGGTTTCTTTACGTAAACGGTTTTATGAATATCCGTTGACTCCGAGTTCTGAATTCGGTGATTTTTAGCTTGATTTCACACTACTTTTCGAGCTCTACAATCCTGGTATTTTGGTTTTTGATTTCAGAACTCGTGGCTAGTAGGTCTCGTTTCACCTCGTTAACCGAGAAATGTGGTTTCTTTACGTAAACGGTTTTATGAATATCCGTTGACTCCGAGTTCTGAATTCGGTGATTTTTAGCTTGATTTCACACTACTTTTCGAGTTCTACAATCCTGGCATTTTGGTTTTTGATTTCAAAACTCGTGGCTAGTAGGTCTCGTTTCACCTCGTTAAGCGAGAAATGTAGTTTCTTTACGTAAACGATTTTATGAATATCCGTTGACTCCGAGTTCTGAATTCGGGATTTTTTAGCTTGATTTTACACTACTTTTCGAGCTCTACAATCCTGGCATTTCTGTTTTTGATTTCAGAACTCGTGGCTAGTAGGTCTCGTTTCACCTAGTTAGGCGCGAATTGTGGTTTCTTTACGTAAACGGTTTTATGAATATCCGTTGACTCCGAGTTCTGAATTCGGTGATTTTTAGCTTGATTTCACACTACTTTTCGAGCTCTACAATCCTGGTATTTCTGTTTTTGATTTCAAAACTCGTGGCTAGTAGGTCGCGTTTCACCTCGTTAACCGAGAAATGTGGTTTCTTTACGTAAACGGTTTTATGAATATCCGTTGACTCCGAGTTCTGAATTCGGTGATTTTTCGCTTGATTTCACACTACTTTTTGAGCTCTACAATCCTGTCATTTTGGTTTTTGATTTCAGAACTCGTGACTAGTAGGTCTCCTTTCACCTAGTAAGCGAGAAATGTGGTTTCTTTACATAAACGGTTTTATGAATATCCGTTGACTCCGAGTTCTGAATTCTTTGATTTTTAGCTTGATTTCACACTACTTTTCGTGCTCTACAATCCTGGCATTTCGGTTTTTGATTTCAGAACTTGTGGCTAGTAGGTCTCGTTTCACCTAGTTAGGCGCGAATTGTGGTTTCTTTACGTAAACGGTTTTATGAATATCCGTTGACTCCGAGTTCTGAATTCGGTGATTTTTAGCTTGATTTCACACTACTTTTCGAGTTCTACAATCCTGGTATTTCGGTTTTTGATTTCAGAACTCGTGGCTAGTAGGTCTCGTTTCACCTCGTTAACCGAGAAACGTGGTTTCTTTACGTAAACGGTTTTATGAATATCCGTTGACTCCGAGTTCTGAATTCGGTGATTTTTAGCTTGATTTCACACTACTTTTTGAGCTCTACAATCCTGATATTTCGGTTTTTGATTTCAGAACTCGTGGCTAGTAGGTCTCGTTTCACCTCGTTAACCGAGAAATGTGGTTTCTTTACGTAAACGGTTTTATGAATATCCGTTGACTCCGAGTTCTGAATTCGGTGATTTTTAGCTTGATTTCACACTACTTTTCGAGCTCTACAATCCTGGCATTTTGGTTTTTGATTTCAAAACTCGTGGCTAGTAGGTCTCGTTTCACCTCGTTAGCCGATAAATGTGGTTTCTTTACGTAAACGGTTTTATGAATATCCGTTGACTCCGAGTTCTGAATTCGGTGATTTTTAGCTTGATTTCACACTACTTTTAGAGCTCTACAATCCTGGCATTTCGGTTTTTGATTTCAGAACTCGTGGCTAGTAGGTCTCGTTTCACCTAGTAAGCCGAGAAATGTGGTTTCTTTACGTAAACGGTTTTATGAATATCCGATGACTCCGAGTTCTGAATTCGGTGATTTTTAGCTTGATTTTACACTACTTTTCGAGCTCTACAATCCTGGTATTTCGGTTTTTGATTTCAGAACTCGTGGCTAGTAGGTCTCGTTTCACCTCGTTAACCGAGAAATGTGGTTTCTTTACGTAAACGGTTTTATGAATATCCGTTGACTTCGAGTTCTGAATTCGGTGATTTTTTGCTTGATTTCACACTACTTTTCGAGCTCTACAATCCTGGCATTTTGGTTTTTGATTTCAAAACTCGTGGCTAGTAGGTCTCGTTTCACCTCGTTAACCGAGAAATGTGATTTCTTTACGTAAACGGTTTTATGAATATCCGTTGACTCCGAGTTCTGAATTCGGGGTTTTTTAGCTTGATTTCACACTACTTTTTGAGCTCTACAATCCTGGTATTTCGGTTTTTGATTTCAGAACTCGTGGCTAGTAGGTCTCGTTTCACCTCGTTAACCGAGAAATGTGGTTTCTTTACGTAAACGGTTTTATGAATATCCGTTGACTCCGAGTTCTGAATTCGGTGATTTTTAGCTTGATTTCACACTACTTTTCGAGTTCTACAATCCTGGAATTTTGGTTTTTGATTTCAAAACTCGTGGCTAGTAGGTCTCGTTTCACCTCGTTAACCGAGAAATGTGGGTTCTTTACGTAAACGGTTTTATGAATATCCGTTGACTCCGAGTTCTGAATTCGGTGATTTTTAGCTTGATTTCACACTACTTTTCGAGCTCTACAATCCTGGCATTTTGGTTTTTGATTTCAAAACTCGTGGCTAGTAGGTCTCGTTTCACCTCGTTAACCGAGAAATGTGGTTTCTTTACGTAAACGGTTTTATGAATATCCGTTGACTCCGAGTTCTGAATTCGGTGATTTTTAGCTTCATTTCACACTACTTTTCGAGCTCTACAATCCTGGTATTTCGGTTTTTGATTTCAAAACTCGTGGCTAGTAGGTCGCGTTTCACCTCGTTAACCGAGAAATGTGGTTTCTTTACGTAAACGGTTTTATGAATATACGTTGACTCCGAGTTCTGAATTCGGTGATTTTTAGCTTGATTTCACACTACTTTTCGAGCTCTACAATCCTGGTATTTCGGTTTTTGATTTCAAAACTCGTGGCTAGTAGGTCTCGTTTCACCTCGTTAACCGAGAAATGTGGTTTCTTTACGTAAACGGTTTTATGAATATCCGTTGACTCCGAGTTCTGAATTCGGTGATTTTTCGCTTGATTTCACACTACTTTTTGAGCTCTACAATCCTGTCATTTTGGTTTTTGATTTCAGAACTCGTGGCTAGTAGGTCTCCTTTCACCTAGTAAGCGAGAAATGTGGTTTCTTTACATAAACGGTTTTATGAATATCCGTTGACTCCGAGTTCTGAATTCTTTGATTTTTAGCTTGATTTCACACTACTTTTCGAGCTCTACAATCCTGGTATTTCGGTTTTTGATTTCAGAACTCGTGGCTAGTAGGTCTCGTTTCACCTCGTTAACCGAGAAATGTGGTTTCTTTACGTAAACGGTTTTATGAATATCCGTTGACTCCGAGTTCTGAATTCGGTGATTTTTAGCTTGATTTCACACTACTTTTCGAGCTCTACAATCCTGGAATTTTGGTTTTTGATTTCAGAACTCGTGGCTAGTAGGTCTCGTTTCACCTCGTTAACCGAGAAATGTGGTTTCTTTACGTAAACGGTTTTATGAATATCCGTTGACTCCGAGTTCTGAATTCGGTGATTTTTAGCTTGATTTCACACTACTTTTCGAGTTCTACAATCCTGGCATTTTGGTTTTTGATTTCAAAACTCGTGGCTAGTAGGTCTCGTTTCACCTCGTTAAGCGAGAAATGTAGTTTCTTTACGTAAACGATTTTATGAATATCCGTTGACTCCGAGTTCTGAATTCGGGATTTTTTAGCTTGATTTTACACTACTTTTCGAGCTCTACAATCCTGGCATTTCTGTTTTTGATTTCAGAACTCGTGGCTAGTAGGTCTCGTTTCACCTAGTTAGGCGCGAATTGTGGTTTCTTTACGTAAACGGTTTTATGAATATCCGTTGACTCCGAGTTCTGAATTCGGTGATTTTTAGCTTGATTTCACACTACTTTTCGAGCTCTACAATCCTGGTATTTCTGTTTTTGATTTCAAAACTCGTGGCTAGTAGGTCGCGTTTCACCTCGTTAACCGAGAAATGTGGTTTCTTTACGTAAACGGTTTTATGAATATCCGTTGACTCCGAGTTCTGAATTCGGTGATTTTTCGCTTGATTTCACACTACTTTTTGAGCTCTACAATCCTGTCATTTTGGTTTTTGATTTCAGAACTCGTGACTAGTAGGTCTCCTTTCACCTAGTAAGCGAGAAATGTGGTTTCTTTACATAAACGGTTTTATGAATATCCGTTGACTCCGAGTTCTGAATTCTTTGATTTTTAGCTTGATTTCACACTACTTTTCGTGCTCTACAATCCTGGCATTTCGGTTTTTGATTTCAGAACTTGTGGCTAGTAGGTCTCGTTTCACCTAGTTAGGCGCGAATTGTGGTTTCTTTACGTAAACGGTTTTATGAATATCCGTTGACTCCGAGTTCTGAATTCGGTGATTTTTAGCTTGATTTCACACTACTTTTCGAGCTCTACAATCCTGGTATTTCGGTTTTTGATTTCAGAACTCGTGGCTAGTAGGTCTCGTTTCACCTCGTTAACCGAGAAATGTGGTTTCTTTACGTAAACGGTTTTATGAATATCCGTTGACTCCGAGTTCTGAATTCGGTGATTTTTAGCTTGATTTCAAACTACTTTTCGAGCTCTACAATCCTGGTATTTCGGTTTTTGATTTCAAAACTCGTGGCTAGTAGGTCTCGTTTCACCTCGTTAAACGAGAAATGTGGTTTCTTTACGTAAACGGTTTTATGAATATCCGTTGACTCCGAGTTCTGAATTCGGTGATTTTTAGCTTGATTTCACACTACTTTTCGAGCTCTACAATCCTGGAATTTTGGTTTTTGATTTCAAAACTCGTGGCTAGTAGGTCTCGTTTCACCTCGTTAGCCGATAAATGTGGTTTCTTTACGTAAACGGTTTTATGAATATCCGTTGACTCCGGGTTCTGAATTCGGTGATTTTTAGCTTGATTTCACACTACTTTTAGAGCTCTACAATCCTAGCATTTCGGTTTTTGATTTCAGAACTCGTGGCAAGTAGGTCTCGTTTCACCTAGTAAGCCGAGAAATGTGGTTTCTTTACGTAAACGGTTTTATGAATATCCGTTGACTCCGAGTTCTGAATTCGGTGATTTTTAGCTTGATTTCACATTACTTTTCGAGCTCTACAATCCTGGTATTTTGGTTTTTGATTTCAGAACTCGTGGCTAGTAGATCTCGTTTCACCTCGTTAACCGAGAAATGTGGTTTCTTTACGTAAACGGTTTTATGAATATCCGTTGACTCCGAGTTCTGAATTCGGTGATTTTTAGCTTGATTTCACACTACCTTTCGAGCTCTACAATCCTGGTATTTCGGTTTTTGATTTCAAAACTCGTGGCTAGTAGGTCTCGTTTCACCTCGTTAACCGAGAAATGTGGTTTCTTTACGTAAACGGTTTTATGAATATCCGTTGACTCCGAGTTCTGAATTCGGTGATTTTTAGCTTGATTTCACACTACTTTTCGAGCTCTACAATCCTGGAATTTTGGTTTTTGATTTCAAAACTCGTGGCTAGTAGGTCTCGTTTCACCTCGTTAGCCGATAAATGTGGTTTCTTTACGTAAACGGTTTTATGAATATCCGTTGACTCCGGGTTCTGAATTCGGTGATTTTTAGCTTGATTTCACACTACTTTTAGAGCTCTACAATCCTAGCATTTCGGTTTTTGATTTCAGAACTCGTGGCTAGTAGGTCTCGTTTCACCTAGTAAGCCGAGAAATGTGGTTTCTTTACGTAAACGGTTTTATGAATATCCGTTGACTCCGAGTTCTGAATTCGGTGATTTTTAGCTTGATTTCACACTACTTTTCGAGCTCTACAATCCTGGTATTTTGGTTTTTGATTTCAGAACTCGTGGCTAGTAGGTCTCGTTTCACCTCGTTAACCGAGAAATGTGGTTTCTTTACGTAAACGGTTTTATGAATATCCGTTGACTCCGAGTTCTGAATTCGGTGATTTTTAGCTTGATTTCACACTACTTTTCGAGCTCTACAATCCTGGTATTTCGGTTTTTGATTTCAAAACTCGTGGCTAGTAGGTCTCGTTTCACCTCGTTAACCGAGAAATGTGGTTTCTTTACGTAAACGGTTTTATGAATATCCGTTGACTCCGAGTTCTGAATTCGGTGATTTTTAGCTTGATTTCACACTACTTTTCGAGTTCTACAATCCTGGCATTTTGGTTTTTGATTTCAAAACTCGTGGCTAGTAGGTCTCGTTTCACCTCGTTAACTGAGAAATGTGGTTTCTTTACGTAAACGATTTTATGAATATCCGTTGACTCCGAGTTCTGAATTCGGGGTTTTTTAGCTTGATTTTACACTACTTTTCGAGCTCTACAATCCTGGTATTTCTGTTTTTGATTTCAGAACTCGTGGCTAGTAGGTCTCGTTTCACCTAGTTAGGCGCGAATTGTGGTTTCTTTACGTAAACGGTTTTATGAATATCCGTTAACTCCGAGTTCTGAATTCGGTGATTTTTAGCTTGATTTCACACTACTTTTCGAGCTCTACAATCCTGGTATTTCGGTTTTTGATTTCAAAACTCGTGGCTAGTAGGTCTCGTTTCACCTCGTTAACCGAGAAATGTGGTTTCTTTACGTAAACGGTTTTATGAATATCCGTTGACTCCGAGTTCTGAATTCGGTGATTTTTCGCTTGATTTCACACTACTTTTTGAGCTCTACAATCCTGTCATTTTGGTTTTTGTTTTCAGAACTCGTGGCTAGTAGGTCTCCTTTCACCTAGTAAGCGAGAAATGTGGTTTCTTTACATAAACGGTTTTATGAATATCCGTTGACTCCGAGTTCTGAATTCTTTGATTTTTAGCTTGATTTCACACTACTTTTCGAGCTCTACAATCCTGGTATTTCGGTTTTTGATTTCAGAACTCGTGGCTAGTAGGTCTCGTTTCACCTCGTTAACCGAGAAATGTGGTTTCTTTACGTAAACGGTTTTATGAATATCCGTTGACTCCGAGTTCTGAATTCGGTGATTTTTAGCTTGATTTCACACTACTTTTCGAGCTCTACAATCCTGGCATTTTGGTTTTTCATTTCAAAACTCGTGGCTAGTAGGTCTCGTTTCACCTCGTTAACCGAGAAATGTGGTTTCTTTACGTAAACGATTTTATGAATATCCGTTGACTCCGAGTTCTGAATTCGGGGTTTTTTAGCTTGATTTTACACTACTTTTCGAGCTCTACAATCCTGGCATTTCTGTTTTTGATTTCAGAACTCGTGGCTAGTAGGTCTCGTTTCACCTAGTTAGGCGCGAATTGTGGTTTCTTTACGTAAACGGTTTTATGAATATCCGTTGACTCCGAGTTCTGAATTCGGTGATTTTTAGCTTGATTTCACACTACTTTTCGAGCTCTACAATCCTGGTATTTCGGTTTTTGATTTCAAAACTCGTGGCTAGTAGGTCGCGTTTCACCTCGTTAACCGAGAAATGTGGTTTCTTTACGTAAACGGTTTTATGAATATCCGTTGACTCCGAGTTCTGAATTCGGTGATTTTTCGATTGATTTCACACTACTTTTTGAGCTCTACAATCCTGTCATTTTGGTTTTTGATTTCAGAACTCGTGGCTAGTAGGTCTCCTTTCACCTAGTAAGCGAGAAATGTGGTTTCTTTACATAAACGGTTTTATGAATATCCGTTGACTCCGAGTTCTGAATTCTTTGATTTTTAGCTTGATTTCACACTACTTTTTGTGCTCTACAATCTGGCATTTCGGTTTTTGATTTCAGAACTTGTGGCTAGTAGGTCTCGTTTCACCTAGTTAGGCGCGAATTGTGGTTTCTTTACGTAAACGGTTTTATGAATATCCGTTGACTCCGAGTTCTGAATTCGGTGATTTTTAGCTTGATTTCACACTACTTTTCTTGTTCTACAATCCTGGTATTTCGGTTTTTGATTTAAGAACTCGTGGCTAGTAGGTCTCGTTTCACCTCGTTAACCGAGAAACGTGGTTTCTTTACGTAAACGGTTTTATGAATATCCGTTGACTCCGAGTTCTGAATTCGGTGATTTTTAGCTTGATTTCACACTACTTTTTGAGCTCTACAATCCTGATATTTCGGTTTTTGATTTCAGAACTCGTGGCTAGTAGGTCTCGTTTCACCTCGTTAACCGAGAAATGTGGTTTCTTTACGTAAACGGTTTTATGAATATCCGTTGACTCCGAGTTCTGAATTCGGTGATTTTTAGCTTGATTTCACACTACTTTTCGAGCTCTACAATCCTGGCATTTTGGTTTTTGATTTCAAAACTCGTGGCTAGTAGGTCTCGTTTCACCTCGTTAGCCGATAAATGTGGTTTCTTTACGTAAACGGTTTTATGAATATCCGTTGACTCCGAGTTCTGAATTCGGTGATTTTTAGCTTGATTTCACACTACTTTTAGAGCTCTACAATCCTGGAATTTCGGTTTTTGATTTCAGAACTCGTGGCTAGTAGGTCTCGTTTCACCTAGTAAGCCGAGAAATGTGGTTTCTTTACGTAAACGGTTTTATGAATATCCGATGACTCCGAGTTCTGAATTCGGTGATTTTTAGCTTGATTTTACACTACTTTTCGAGCTCTACAATCCTGGTATTTCGGTTTTTGATTTCAGAACTCGTGGCTAGTAGGTCTCGTTTCACCTCGTTAACCGAGAAATGTGGTTTCTTTACGTAAACGGTTTTATGAATATCCGTTGACTTCGAGTTCTGAATTCGGTGATTTTTAGCTTGATTTCACACTACTTTTCGAGCTCTACAATCCTGGCATTTTGGTTTTTGATTTCAAAACTCGTGGCTAGTAGGTCTCGTTTCACCTCGTTAACCGAGAAATGTGATTTCTTTACGTAAACGGTTTTATGAATATCCGTTGACTCCGAGTTCTGAATTCGGGGTTTTTTAGCTTGATTTCAGACTACTTTTTGAGCTCTACAATCCTGGTATTTCGGTTTTTGATTTCAGAACTCGTGGCTAGTAGGTCTCGTTTCACCTCGTTAACCGAGAAATGTGGTTTCTTTACGTAAACGGTTTTATGAATATCCGTTGACTCCGAGTTCTGAATTCGGTGATTTTTAGCTTGATTTCACACTACTTTTCGAGTTCTACAATCCTGGAATTTTGGTTTTTGATTTCAAAACTCGTGGCTAGTAGGTCTCGTTTCACCTCGTTAACCGAGAAATGTGGGTTCTTTACGTAAACGGTTTTATGAATATCCGTTGACTCCGAGTTCTGAATTCGGTGATTTTTAGCTTGATTTCACACTACTTTTCGAGCTCTACAATCCTGGCATTTTGGTTTTTGATTTCAAAACTCGTGGCTAGTAGGTCTCGTTTCACCTCGTTAACCGAGAAATGTGGTTTCTTTACGTAAACGGTTTTATGAATATCCGTTGACTC
This sequence comes from Euonymus europaeus, assembly GCA_963580455.1. Lineage (NCBI taxonomy): Eukaryota > Viridiplantae > Streptophyta > Magnoliopsida > Celastrales > Celastraceae > Euonymus > Euonymus europaeus. The sequence goes on from OY756972.1 coordinate 2,385,239, forward strand.
CGAGTTCTGAATTCGGTGATTTTTAGCTTGATTTCACACTACTTTTCGAGCTCTACAATCCTGGTATTTCGGTTTTTGATTTCAAAACTCGTGGCTAGTAGGTCGCGTTTCACCTCGTTAACCGAGAAATGTGGTTTCTTTACGTAAACGGTTTTATGAATATCCGTTGACTCCGAGTTCTGAATTCGGTGATTTTTAGCTTGATTTCACACTACTTTTCGAGCTCTACAATCCTGGTATTTCGGTTTTTGATTTCAAAACTCGTGGCTAGTAGGTCGTGTTTCACCTCGTTAACCGAGAAATGTGGTTTCTTTACGTAAACGGTTTTATGAATATCCGTTGACTCCGAGTTCTGAATTCGGTGATTTTTCGCTTGATTTCACACTACTTTTTGAGCTCTACAATCCTGTCATTTTGGTTTTTGATTTCAAAACTCGTGGCTAGTAGGTCTCGTTTCACCTCGTTAACCGAGAAATGTGATTTCTTTACGTAAACGGTTTTATGAATATCCGTTGACTCCGAGTTCTGAATTCGGGGTTTTTTAGCTTGATTTCAGACTACTTTTTGAGCTCTACAATCCTGGTATTTCGGTTTTTGATTTCAGAACTCGTGGCTAGTAGGTCTCGTTTCACCTCGTTAACCGAGAAATGTGGTTTCTTTACGTAAACGGTTTTATGAATATCCGTTGACTCCGAGTTCTGAATTCGGTGATTTTTAGCTTGATTTCACACTACTTTTCGAGTTCTACAATCCTGGAATTTTGGTTTTTGATTTCAAAACTCGTGGCTAGTAGGTCTCGTTTCACCTCGTTAACCGAGAAATGTGGGTTCTTTACGTAAACGGTTTTATGAATATCCGTTGACTCCGAGTTCTGAATTCGGTGATTTTTAGCTTGATTTCACACTACTTTTCGAGCTCTACAATCCTGGCATTTTGGTTTTTGATTTCAAAACTCGTGGCTAGTAGGTCTCGTTTCACCTCGTTAACCGAGAAATGTGGTTTCTTTACGTAAACGGTTTTATGAATATCCGTTGACTCCGAGTTCTGAATTCGGTGATTTTTAGCTTGATTTCACACTACTTTTCGAGCTCTACAATCCTGGTATTTCGGTTTTTGATTTCAAAACTCGTGGCTAGTAGGTCGCGTTTCACCTCGTTAACCGAGAAATGTGGTTTCTTTACGTAAACGGTTTTATGAATATCCGTTGACTCCGAGTTCTGAATTCGGTGATTTTTAGCTTGATTTCACACTACTTTTCGAGCTCTACAATCCTGGTATTTCGGTTTTTGATTTCAAAACTCGTGGCTAGTAGGTCGTGTTTCACCTCGTTAACCGAGAAATGTGGTTTCTTTACGTAAACGGTTTTATGAATATCCGTTGACTCCGAGTTCTGAATTCGGTGATTTTTCGCTTGATTTCACACTACTTTTTGAGCTCTACAATCCTGTCATTTTGGTTTTTGATTTCAGAACTCGTGGCTAGTAGGTCTCCTTTCACCTAGTAAGCGAGAAATGTGGTTTCTTTACATAAACGGTTTTATGAATATCCGTTGACTCCGAGTTCTGAATTCTTTGATTTTTAGCTTGATTTCACACTACTTTTCGTGCTCTACAATCCTGGCATTTCGGTTTTTGATTTCAGAACTTGTGGCTAGTAGGTCTCGTTTCACCTAGTTAGGCGCGAATTGTGGTTTCTTTACGTAAACGGTTTTATGAATATCCGTTGACTCCGAGTTCTGAATTCGGTGATTTTTAGCTTGATTTCACACTACTTTTTGAGCTCTACAATCCTGGTATTTCGGTTTTTGATTTCAGAACTCGTGGCTAGTAGGTCTCGTTTCACCTCGTTAACCGAGAAACGTGGTTTCTTTACGTAAACGGTTTTATGAATATCCGTTGACTCCGAGTTCTGAATTCGGTGATTTTTAGCTTGATTTCATACTACTTTTCGAGCTCTACAATCCTGATATTTCGGTTTTTGATTTCAGAACTCGTGGCTAGTAGGTCTCGTTTCACCTCGTTAACCGAGAAATGTGGTTTCTTTACGTAAACGGTTTTATGAATATCCGTTGACTCCGAGTTCTGAATTCGGTGATTTTTAGCTTGATTTCACACTACTTTTCGAGCTCTACAATCCTGGCATTTTGGTTTTTGATTTCAAAACTTGTGGCTAGTAGGTCTCGTTTCACCTCGTTAGCCGATAAATGTGGTTTCTTTACGTAAACGGTTTTATGAATATCCGTTGACTCCGAGTTCTGAATTAGGTGATTTTTAGCTTGATTTCACACTACTTTTAGAGCTCTACAATCCTGGCATTTCGGTTTTTGATTTCAGAACTCGTGGCTAGTAGGTCTCGTTTCACCTAGTAAGCCGAGAAATGTGGTTTCTTTACGTAAACGGTTTTATGAATATCCGATGACTCCGAGTTCTGAATTCGGTGATTTTTAGCTTGATTTTACACTACTTTTCGAGCTCTACAATCCTGGCATTTCGGTTTTTGATTTCAGAACTCGTGGCTAGTAGGTCTCGTTTCACCTCGTTAACCGAGAAATGTGGTTTCTTTATGTAAACGGTTTTATGAATATCCGTTGACTTCGAGTTCTGAATTCGGTGATTTTTAGCTTGATTTCACACTACTTTTCGAGCTCTACAATCCTGGCATTTTGGTTTTTGATTTCAAAACTCGTGGCTAGTAGGTCTCGTTTCACCTCGTTAACCGAGAAATGTGTGTTCTTTACGTAAACGGTTTTATGAATATCCGTTGACTCCGAGTTCTGAATTCGGTGATTTTTAGCTTGATTTCACACTACTTTTCGAGTTCTACAATCCTGGCATTTTGGTTTTTGATTTCAAAACTCGTGGCTAGTAGGTCTCGTTTCACCTCGTTAACCGAGAAATGTGTGTTCTTTACGTAAACGGTTTTATGAATATCCGTTGACTCCGAGTTCTGAATTCGGTGATTTTTAGCTTGATTTCACACTACTTTTCGAGCTCTACAATCCTGGCATTTTGGTTTTTGATTTCAAAACTCGTGGCTAGTAGGTCTCGTTTCACCTCGTTAACCGAGAAATGTGGTTTCTTTACGTAAACGGTTTTATGAATATCCGTTGACTCCGAGTTCTGAATTCGGGGTTTTTTAGCTTGATTTCACACTACTTTTCGAGCTCTACAATCCTGGTATTTCGGTTTTTGATTTCAGAACTCGTGGCTAGTAGGTCTCGTTTCACCTCGTTAACCGAGAAATGTGGTTTCTTTACGTAAACGATTTTATGAATATCCGATGACTCCGAGTTCTGAATTCGTTGATTTTTAGCTTGATTTCACACTACTTTTCGAGTTCTACAATCCTGGCATTTTGGTTTTTGATTTCAAAACTCGTGGCTAGTAGGTCTCGTTTCACCTCGTTAACCGAGAAATGTGGTTTCTTTACGTAAACGGTTTTATGAATATCCGTTGACTCCGAGTTCTGAATTCGGTGATTTTTAGCTTGATTTCAAACTACTTTTCGAGCTCTACAATCCTGGTATTTCGGTTTTTGATTTCAGAACTCGTGGCTAGTAGGTCTCGTTTCACCTCGTTAACCGAGAAATGTGGTTTCTTTACGTAAACGGTTTTATGAATATCCGTTGACTCCGAGTTCTGAATTCGGTGATTTTTAGCTTGATTTCACACTACTTTTCGAGCTCTACAATCGTGGCCTTTTGGTTTTTGATTTCAAAACTCGTGGCTAGTAGGTCTCGTTTCACCTCGTTAACCGAGAAATGTGGTTTCTTTACGTAAACGGTTTTATGAATATCCGTTGACTCCGAGTTCTGAATTCGGGGTTTTTTAGCTTGATTTTATACTACTTTTCGAGCTCTACAATCCTGGCATTTCGGTTTTTGATTTCAAAACTCGTGGCTAGTAGGTCTCGTTTCACCTAGTTAGGCGCGAATTGTGGTTTCTTTACGTAAACGGTTTTATGAATATCCGTTGACTCCGAGTTCTGAATTCGGGGTTTTTTAGCTTGATTTTACACTACTTTTCGAGCTCTACAATCCTGGCATTTCGGTTTTTGATTTCAAAACTCGTGGCTAGTAGGTCTCGTTTCACCTAGTTAGGCGCGAATTGTGGTTTCTTTACGTAAACGGTTTTATGAATATCCGTTGACTCCGAGTTCTGAATTCGGTGATTTTTAGCTTGATTTCACACTACTTTTCGAGCTCTACAATCCTGGTATTTCGGTTTTTGATTTCAAAACTCGTGGCTAGTAGGTCTCGTTTCACCTCGTTAACCGAGAAATGTGGTTTCTTTACGTAAACGGTTTTATGAATATCCGTTGACTCCGAGTTCTGAATTCGGTGATTTTTCGCTTGATTTCACACTACTTTTTGAGCTCTACAATCCAGTCATTTTGGTTTTTGATTTCAGAACTCGTGGCTAGTAGGTCTCCTTTCACCTAGTAAGCGAGAAATGTGGTTTCTTCACATAAACGGTTTTATGAATATCCGTTGACTCCGAGTTCTGAATTCTTTGATTTTTAGCTTGATTTTACACTACTTTTCGAGCTCTACAATCCTGGCATTTCGGTTTTTGATTTCAAAACTCGTGGCTAGTAGGTCTCGTTTCACCTAGTTAGGCGCGAATGTGGTTTCTTTACGTAAACGGTTTTATGAATATCCGTTGACTCCGAGTTCTGAATTCGGTGATTTTTAGCTTGATTTCACACTACTTTTCGAGCTCTACAATCCTGGCATTTCGGTTTTTGATTTCAGAACTCGTGGCTAGTAGGTCTTCTTTCACCTAGTAAGCCGAGAAATGTGGTTTCTTTACTTAAACGGTTTTATGAATATCCGTTGACTCCGAGTTCTGAATTCGGTGATTTTTAGCTTGATTTTACACTACTTTTCGAGCTCTACAATCCTGGAATTTTGGTTTTTGATTTCAGAACTCGTGGCTAGTAGGTCTCGTTTCACCTAGTTAGGCGCGAAATGTGGTATCTTTACGTAAACGGTTTTATGAATATCCGTTGACTCCGAGTTCTGAATTCAGTGATTTTTAGTTTGATTTCACACTACTTTGCGAGCTCTACAATCCTGGTATTTCGGTTTTTGATTTCAGAACTCGTGGCTAGTAGGTCTCGTTTCACCTCGTTAACCGAGAAATGTGGTTTCTTTACGTAAACGGTTTTATGAATATCCGTTGACTCCGAGTTCTGAATTCAGTGATTTTTAGTTTGATTTCACACTACTTTGCGAGCTCTACAATCCTGGTATTTCGGTTTTTGATTTCAGAACTCGTGGCTAGTAGGTCTCGTTTCACCTCGTTAACCGAGAAATGTGGTTTCTTTACGTAAACGGTTTTATGAATATCCGTTGACTCGGAGTTCTGAATTCGGTGATTTTTAGCTTGATTTCACACTACTTTTCCAGCTCTACAATTCTGGCATTTCGGTTTTTGATTTCAGAACTCGTGGCTAGTAGGTCTCGTTTCACCTAGTTATGCGCGAAATGTGGTTTCTTTACATAAACGGTTTTATGAATATCCGTTTACTCCGAGTTCTGAATTCGGTGATTTTTAGCTTGATTTCACACTAGTTTTAGAGCTCTACAATCCTAGCATTTCGGTTTTTTATTTCAGAACTCGTGGCTAGTAGGTCTCTTTTCACCTAGTAAGCCGAGAAATGGGGTTTCTTTACGTAAACGGTTTTATGAATATCCGTTGACTCCGAGTTCTGAATTCGATGATTTTTAGCTTGATTTCACACTACTTTTCGAGCTCTACAATCCTGGCATTTTGGTTTTTGATTTCAGAACTCGTGGCTAGTAGGTCTCGTTTCACCTTGTTAGGCGCGAAATGTGGTTTCGTTACGTAAACGGTTTTATGAATATCCGTTCACTACGAGTTGTGAATTCGGTGATTTTTTCCTTGATTTCACAGTACTTTTCGAGCTCTACAATCCCGGAGTTTCGTTTTTTGATTTCAGAACTCGTAGCTAATAGGTCTCGTTTCACCTAGTTAGACGCGAAATGTGGTTTCTTTACGTAAACGGTTTTATGAATATCCGTTGACTCCGAGTTCTAAATTTGGTGATTTCTCGCTTGATTTCACACTACTTTTCGTGCTCTACAATCCTGGCATTTCGGTTTTTGATTTCAGAACTTGTGGCTAGTAGGCCTCGTTTCACCTAGTTAGGCGCGAATTATGGTTTCTTTACGTAAACGGTTTTATGAATATCCGTTGACTCCGAGTTCTGAATTCGGTGATTTTTAGCTTGATTTCAAACTACTTTTCGAGCTCTACAATCCTGGCATTTCGGTTTTTGATTTCAGAACTCGTGGCTAGTAGGTCTTCTTTCACCTAGTAAGCCGAGAAATGTGGTTTCTTTACTTAAACGGTTTTATGAATATCCGTTGACTCCGAGTTCTGAATTCGGTGATTTTTAGCTTGATTTTACACTACTTTTCGAGCTCTACAATCCTGGAATTTTGGTTTTTGATTTCAGAACTCGTGGCTAGTAGGTCTCGTTTCACCTAGTTAGGCGCGAAATGTGGTATCTTTACGTAAACGGTTTTATGAATATCCGTTGACTCCGAGTTCTGAATTCAGTGATTTTTAGTTTGATTTCACACTACTTTGCGAGCTCTACAATCCTGGTATTTCGGTTTTTGATTTCAGAACTCGTGGCTAGTAGGTCTCGTTTCACCTCGTTAACCGAGAAATGTGGTTTCTTTACGTAAACGGTTTTATGAATATCCGTTGACTCGGAGTTCTGAATTCGGTGATTTTTAGCTTGATTTCACACTACTTTTCGAGCTCTACAATTCTGGCATTTCGGTTTTTGATTTCAGAACTCGTGGCTAGTAGGTCTCGTTTCACCTAGTTATGCGCGAAATGTGGTTTCTTTACATAAACGGTTTTATGAATATCCGTTTACTCCGAGTTCTGAATTCGGTGATTTTTAGCTTGATTTCACACTAGTTTTAGAGCTCTACAATCCTAGCATTTCGGTTTTTTATTTCAGAACTCGTGGCTAGTAGGTCTCCTTTCACCTAGTAAGCGAGAAATGTGGGTTCTTTACGTAAACGGTTTTATGAATATCCGTTGACTCCGAGTTCTGAATTCGGTGATTTTTCGCTTGATTTCACACTAATTTTTGAGATCTACAATCCTGTCATTTTGTTTTTTGATTTCAGAACTCGTGGCTAGTAGGTCTCGTTTCACCTCGTTAACCGAGAAATGTGGTTTCTTTACGTAAACGGTTTTATGAATATCCGTTGACTCCGAGTTCTGAATTCGGTGATTTTTAGCTTGATTTCAAACTACTGTTCGAGCTCTACAATCCTGGTATTTCGGTTTTTGATTTCAAAACTCGTGGCCAGTAGGTCTCGTTTCACCTCGTTAACCGAGAAATGTGGTTTCTTTACGTAAACGGTTTTATGAATATCCGTTGACTCCGAGTTCTGAATTCGGTGATTTTTAGCTTGATTTCACACTACTTTTCGAGCTCTACAATCCTGGCATTTCGGTTTTTGATTTCAGAACTCGTGGATAGTAGGTGTCGTTTCACCTAGTTAGGCCCGAAATGTGGTTTCTTTACATAAACGGTTTTATGAATATCCGTTTACTCCGAGTTCTGAATTCGCTGATTTTTATCTTGATTTCATACTAGTTTTAGAGCTCTACAATCCTAGCATTTCGATTTTTGATTTCAGAACTCGTGGCTAGTAGGTCTCTTTTCACCTAGTAAGCCGAGAAATGGGGTTTCTTTACGTAAACGGTTTTATGAATATCCGTTGACTCCGAGTTCTGAATTCGGTGATTTTTTGCTTGATTTCACACTAGTTTTAGAGCTCTACAATCCTAGCGTTTCGGTTTTTGATTTCAGAACTCGTGGCTAGTAGGTCTCTTTTCACCTAGTAAGCCGAGAAATGGGGTTTCTTTACGTAAACGGTTTTTTGAATATCCGTTGACTCCGAGTTCTGAATTCGATGTTTTTTAGCTTGATTTCACACTACTTTTCGAGCTCTACAATCCTGGAATTTTGGTTTTTGATTTCAGAACTCGTGGCTAGTAGGTCTCGTTTCCCCTAGTTAGGCGCGAAATGTAGTTTCTTTACGTAAACGGTTTTATGAATATCCGTTCACTCCGAGTTGTGAATTCGGTGATTTTTTCCTTGATTTCACACTACTTTTCGAGCTCTACAATCCCGGAGTTTCGTTTTTTGATTTCAGAACTCGTGGCTAGTAGGTCTCGTTTCACCTAGTTAGACGCGAAATGTGGTTTCTTTACGTAAACGGTTTTATGAATAACCGTTGACTCCGAGTTCTAAATTTGGTGATTTTTCGCTTGATTTCACACTAGTTTTCGAGCTCTACAATCCTGGCATTTCGGTTTTTGATTTCAGAACTCGTGGCTAGTAGGTCTTCTTTCACCTAGTAAGCCGAGAAATGTGGTTTCTTTACTTAAACGGTTTTATGAATATCCGTTGACTCCGAGTTCTGAATTCGGTGATTTTTAGCTTGATTTTACACTACTTTTCGAGCTCTACAATCCTGGAATTTTGGTTTTTGATTTCAGAACTCGTGGCTAGTAGGTCTCGTTTCACCTAGTTAGGCGCGAAATGTGGTATCTTTACGTAAACGGTTTTATGAATATCCGTTGACTCCGAGTTCTGAATTCAGTGATTTTTAGTTTGATTTCACACTACTTTGCGAGCTCTACAATCCTGGTATTTCGGTTTTTGATTTCAGAACTCGTGGCTAGTAGGTCTCGTTTCACCTCGTTAACCGAGAAATGTGGTTTCTTTACGTAAACGGTTTTATGAATATCCGTTGACTCGGAGTTCTGAATTCGGTGATTTTTAGCTTGATTTCACACTACTTTTCGAGCTCTACAATTCTGGCATTTCGGTTTTTGATTTCAGAACTCGTGGCTAGTAGGTCTCGTTTCACCTAGTTATGCGCGAAATGTGGTTTCTTTACATAAACGGTTTTACGAATATCCGTTTACTCCGAGTTCTGAATTCGGTGATTTTTAGCTTGATTTCACACTAGTTTTAGAGCTCTACAATCCTAGCATTTCGGTTTTTTATTTCAGAACTCGTGGCTAGTAGGTCTCCTTTCACCTAGTAAGCGAGAAATGTGGGTTCTTTACGTAAACGGTTTTATGAATATCCGTTGACTCCGAGTTCTGAATTCGGTGATTTTTCGCTTGATTTCACACTAATTTTTGAGATCTACAATCCTGTCATTTTGTTTTTTGATTTCAGAACTCGTGGCTAGTAGGTCTCCTTTCACCTAGTAAGCGAGAAATGTGGGTTCTTTACGTAAACGGTTTTATGAATATCCGTTGACTCCGAGTTCTGAATTTGGTGATTTTTAGCTTGATTTCACACTACTTTTAGAGCTCTACAATCCTGGCATTTTGGTTTTTGATTTCAGAACTCGTGGCTAGTAGGTCTCGTTTCACCTAGTTAGGCGCGAAATGTGGTATCTTTACGTAAACGGTTTTATGAATATCCGTTGACTCCGAGTTCTGAATTCAGTGATTTTTAGTTTGATTTCACACTACTTTGCGAGCTCTACAATCCTGGTATTTCGGTTTTTGATTTCAGAACTCGTGGCTAGTAGGTCTCGTTTCACCTCGTTAACCGAGAAATGTGGTTTCTTTACGTAAACGGTTTTATGAATATCCGTTGACTCGGAGTTCTGAATTCGGTGATTTTTAGCTTGATTTCACACTACTTTTCGAGCTCTACAATTCTGGCATTTCGGTTTTTGATTTCAGAACTCGTGGCTAGTAGGTCTCGTTTCACCTAGTTATGCGCGAAATGTGGTTTCTTTACATAAACGGTTTTACGAATATCCGTTTACTCCGAGTTCTGAATTCGGTGATTTTTAGCTTGATTTCACACTAGTTTTAGAGCTCTACAATCCTAGCATTTCGGTTTTTTATTTCAGAACTCGTGGCTAGTAGGTCTCCTTTCACCTAGTAAGCGAGAAATGTGGGTTCTTTACGTAAACGGTTTTATGAATATCCGTTGACTCCGAGTTCTGAATTCGGTGATTTTTCGCTTGATTTCACACTAATTTTTGAGATCTACAATCCTGTCATTTTGTTTTTTGATTTCAGAACTCGTGGCTAGTAGGTCTCCTTTCACCTAGTAAGCGAGAAATGTGGGTTCTTTACGTAAACGGTTTTATGAATATCCGTTGACTCCGAGTTCTGAATTTGGTGATTTTTAGCTTGATTTCACACTACTTTTAGAGCTCTACAATCCTGGCATTTTGGTTTTTGATTTCAGAACTCGTGGCTAGTAGGTCTCGTTTCACCTAGTTAGGCGCGAATTATGGTTTCTTTACGTAAAAGGTTTTATGAATATCCGTTGACTCCGAGTTCTGAATTCGGTGATTTTTAGCTTGATTTCACACTACTTTTCGAGTTCTACAATCCTGGCATTTTGGTTTTTGATTTCAAAACTCGTGGCTAGTAGGTCTCGTTTCACCTCGTTAACCGAGAAATGTGGTTTCTTTACGTAAACGGTTTTATGAATATCCGTTGACTCCGAGTTCTGAATTGGGTGATTTTTAGCTTGATTTCACACTACTTTTTCGAGCTCTACAATCCTGGTATTTCGGTTTTTGATTTCAGAACTCGTGGCTAGTAGGTCTCGTTTCACCTCGTTAACCGAGAAATGTGGTTCCTTTACTTAAACGGTTTTATGAATATCCGTTGACTCCGAGTTCTGAATTCGGTGATTTTTAGCTTGATTTCACACTACTTTTCGAGCTCTACAATCCTCGCATTTCGGTTTTTTATTTCAGAACTCGTGGCTAGTAGGTCTCGTTTCACCTAGTTAGGCGCGAATTGTGATTTCTTTACGTAAAAGGTTTTATGAATATCCGTTGACTCCGAGTTCTGAATTCGGTGATTTTTGGCTTGATTTCAAACTACTTTGCGAGCTCTACAATCCTGGTATTTCGGTTTTTGATTTCAGAACTCGTTGCTAGTAGGTCTCGTTTCACCTCGTTAACCGAGAAATGTGTTTTCTTTACGTAAACGGTTTTATGAATATCCGTTGACTCGGAGTTCTGAATTCGGTGATTTTTAGCTTGATTTCACACTACTTTTTGAGCTCTACAATCCTGGCATTTCGGTTTTTGATTTCAGAACTCGTGTCTAGTAGGTCTCGTTTCACCTAGTTAGGCGCGAAATGTGGTTTCTTTACGTAAACGGTTTTATGAATATCCGTTGACTCGGAGTTCTGAATTCGGTGATTTTTAGCTTGATTTCACACTACTTTTCGAGCTCTACAATCCTGGCATTTCGGTTTTTGATTTCAGAACTCGTGGATAGTAGGTGTCGTTTCACCTAGTTAGGCCCGAAATGTGGTTTCTTTACATAAACGGTTTTATGAATATCCGTTTACTCCGAGTTCTGAATTCGCAGATTTTTATCTTGATTTCATACTAGTTTTAGAGCTCTACAATCCTAGCATTTCGATTTTTGATTTCAGAACTCGTGGCTAGTAGGTCTCTTTTCACCTAGTAAGCCGAGAAATGGGGTTTCTTTACGTAAACGGTTTTATGAATATCCGTTGACTCCGAGTTCTGAATTCGGTGATTTTTAGCTTGATTTCACACTAGTTTTAGAGCTCTACAATCCTAGCATTTCGGTTTTTGATTTCAGAACTCGTGGCTAGTTGGTCTCTTTTCACCTAGTAAGCCGAGAAATGGGGTTTCTTTACGTAAACGGTTTTTTGAATATCCGTTGACTCCGAGTTCTGAATTCGATGTTTTTTAGCTTGATTTCACACTACTTTTCGAGCTCTACAATCCTGGAATTTTGGTTTTTGATTTCAGAACTCGTGGCTAGTAGGTCTCGTTTCCCCTAGTTAGGCGCGAAATGTAGTTTCTTTACGTAAACGGTTTTATGAATATCCGTTCACTCCGAGTTGTGAATTCGGTGATTTTTTCCTTGATTTCACACTACTTTTCGAGCTCTACAATCCCGGAGTTTCGTTTTTTGATTTCAGAACTCGTGGCTAGTAGGTCTCGTTTCACCCAGTTAGACGCGAAATGTGGTTTCTTTACGTAAACGGTTTTATGAATAACCGTTGACTCCGAGTTCTAAATTTGGTGATTTTTCGCTTGATTTCACACTAATTTTCGAGCTCTACAATCCTGTCATTTTGGTTTTTGATTTCAGAACTCGTGGCTAGTAGGTCTCGTTTCAACTAGTAAGCCGTGAAATGTGGTTTCTTTACGTAAACGGTTTTATGAATATCCGTTGACTCCGAGTTCTGAATTCGGTGATTTTTAGCTTCATTTCACACTACTTTTCGAGCTCTACAATCCTGGTATTCCGGTTTTTGATTTCAGAACTCGTGGCTAGAAGGTCTCGTTTCACCTCGTTAACCGAGAAATGTGGTTTCTTTACGTAAACGGTTTTATGAATATCCGTTGACTCCGAGTTCTGAATTCGGTGATTTTTAGCTTGATTTCACACTACTTTTCGAGCTCTACAATCCTGGCATTTCGGTTTTTGATTTCAGAACTCGTGGCTATTAGGTCTCGTTTCACCTAGTAAGCCGAGAAATGTGGTTTCTTTTCGTAAACGGTTTTATGAATATCCGTTGACTCTGAGTTCTGAATTCGGTGATTTTTAGCTTGATTTCACACTACTTTTCGAGCTCTACAATCCTGGTATTCCGGTTTTTGATTTCAGAACTCGTGGCTAGAAGGTCTCGTTTCACCTCGTTAACCGAGAAATGTGGTTTCTTTACGTAAACGGTTTTATGAATATCCGTTGACTCCGAGTTCTGAATTCGGTGATTTTTAGCTTGATTTCACACTACTTTTCGAGCTCTACAATCCTGGAATTTCGGTTTTTGATTTCAGAACTCGTGGCCAGTAGGTCTTCTTTCACCTAGTAAGCCGAGAAATGTGGTTCCTTTACTTAAACGGTTTTATGAATATCCGTTGACTCCGAGTTCTGAATTCGGTGATTTTTAGCTTGATTTCACACTACTTTTCGAGCTCTACAATCCTCGCATTTCGGTTTTTGATTTCAGAACTCGTGGCTAGTAGGTCTCGTTTCACCTAGTTAGGCGCGAATTGTGGTTTCTTTACGTAAAAGGTTTTATGAATATCCGTTGACTCCGAGTTCTGAATTCGGTGATTTTTAGCTTGATTTCAAACTACTTTGCGAGCTCTACAATCCTGGTATTTCGGTTTTTGATTTCAGAACTCGTTGCTAGTAGGTCTCGTTTCACCTCGTTAACCGAGAAATGTGTTTTCTTTACGTAAACGGTTTTATGAATATCCGTTGACTCGGAGTTCTGAATTCGGTGATTTTTAGCTTGATTTCACACTACTTTTTGAGCTCTACAATCCTGGAATTTCGGTTTTTGATTTCAGAACTCGTGTCTAGTAGGTCTCGTTTCACCTAGTTAGGCGCGAAATGTGGTTTCTTTACGTAAACGGTTTTATGAATATCCGTTTACTCCGAGTTCTGAATTCGGTGATTTTTAGCTTGATTTCACACTAGTTTTAGAGCTCTACAATCCTAGCATTTCGGTTTTTGATTTCAGAACTCGTGGCTAGTAGGTCTCTTTTCACCTAGTAAGCCTAGAAATGGGGTTTCTTTACCTAAACGGTTTTATGAATATCCGTTGACTCCGAGTTCTGAATTCGGTGATTTTTAGCTTGATTTCACACTACTTTTCGAGCTCTACAATCCCGGAGTTTTGTTTTTTGATTTCAGAACTCGTGGCTAGTAGGTCTCGTTTCACCTAGTTAGGCGCGAAATGTGGTTTCTTTACGTAAACGGTTTTATGAATATCCGTTCACTCCGAGTTGTGAATTCGGTGATTTTTTCCTTGATTTCACACTACTTTTCGAGCTCTACAATCCCGGAGTTTTGTTTTTTGATTTCAGAACTCGTGGCTAGTAGGTCTCGTTTCACCTAGTTAGACGCGAAATGAGGTTTCTTTACGTAAACGGTTTTATGAATATCCGTTGACTCCGATTTCTGAATTCGGTGATTTTTCGCTTGATTTCACACTAATTTTTGAGATCTACAATCCTGTCATTTTGTTTTTTGATTTCAGAACTCGTGGCTAGTAGGTCTCCTTTCACCTAGTAAGCCGAGAAATGTCGTTTCTTTACGTAAACGGTTTTATGAATATCCGTTGACTCCGAGTTATGAATTCGTTGATTTTTAGCTTGATTTCACACTACTTTTCGAGCTCTACAATCCTGGCATTTTGTTTTTTGATTTCGGAACTCGTGGCTAGTTGGTCTCGTTTCACCTAGTTAGGCGCGAAATGAGGTTTCTTTACGTAAACGGTTTTATGAATATCCGTTGACTCCGAGTACTGAATTCGGTAATTTTTAGCTTGATTTCACACTACTTTTAAAGCTCTACAATCCTGGAATTTCGGTTTTTGATTTCAGAACTCGTGGCTAGTAGGTCTCGTTTCACCTAGTAAGCCGAGAAATGTGGTTTCTTTACGTAAACGGTTTTATGAATATCCGTTGACTCCGAGTTCTGAATTCGGTGATTTTTAGCTTGATTTTACACTTCTTTTCAAGCTCTACAATCCTGGCATTTCGGTTTTTGATTTCAGAACTCGTGGCTAGTAGGTCTCGTTTCACCTAGTTAGGCTCGAATTGTGGTTTCCTTACGTAAACGGTTTTATGAATATCCGTTGACTCCGAGTTCTGAATTCGGTGAATTTTAGCTTGATTTCACACTACTTTCCGAGCTCTACAATCCTGTTATTTCGGTTTTTGATTTCAAAACTCGTGGCTAGTAGGTCTCGTTTCACCTCGTTAACCGAGAAATGTGGTTTCTTTACGTAAACGGTTTTATGAATATCCGTTGACTCCGGGTTCTGAATTCGGTGATTTTTAGCTTGATTTCAAACTACTTTTCGAGCTCTACAATCATGGCATTTTGGTTTTTGATTTCAGAACTCGTGGCTAGTAGGTCTCGTTTCACCTAGTTAGGCTCGAAATGTGGTTTCTTTACGGAAACGGTTTTATGAATATCCGTTGACTCCGAGTTCTGAATTCAGTGATTTTTAGTTTGATTTCACACTACTTTGCGAGCTCTACAAGCCTGGTCTTTCGGTTTTTGATTTCAGAACTCGTGGATAGTAGGTCTCGTTTCACCTCGTTAACCGAGAAATGTGGTTTCTTTACGTAAACGGTTTTATGAATATCCGTTGACTCGGAGTTCTGAATTCGGTGATTTTTAGCTTGATTTCACACTACTTTTTTAGCTCTACAATCCTGGCATTTCGGTTTTTGATTTCAGAACTCGTGGCTAGTAGGTCTCGTTTCACCTAGTTAGGCGCGAAATGTAGTTTCTTTACGTAAACGTTTTTACGAATATCCGTTCACTCCGAGTTGTGAATTCGGTGATTTTTTCCTTGAGTTCACACTACTTTTCGAGCTCTACAATCCCGGAGTTTCGTTTTTTGATTTCAGAACTCGTGGCTAGTAGGTCTCGTTTCACCTAGTTAGACGCGAAATGTGGTTTCTTTACGTAAACGGTTTTATGAATATCCGTTGACTCCGAGTTCTGAATTTGTTGATTTTTAGCTTGATTTCACACTAATTTCGAGCTCTACAATCCTGGCATTTTGGTTTTTGATTTCAGAACTCGTGGCTAGTAGGTCTCATTTCACTTAGTTAGGCGCGAATTGTGGTTTCTTTACGTAAACGGTTTTATGAATATCCTTTGACTCCGAGTTCTGAATTCGGTGATTTTTAGCTTGATTTCACACTACTTTTCGAGCTCTACAATCCTGGCATTTCGGTTTTTGATTTCAGAACTCGTGGCTAGTAGGTCTCTTTTCACCTAGTAAGCCGAGAAATGGAGTTTCTTTACGTAAACGGTTTTATGAATATCTGTTGACTCCGAGTTCTGAATTCGATGTTTTTTAGCTTGATTTCACACTACTTTTCGAGCTCTACAATCCTGGCATTTTGGTTTTTGATTTCAGAACTCGTGGCTAGTAGGTCTCGTTTCACCTAGTTAGGGGCGAAATGTAGTTTCTTTACGTAAACGGTTTTACGAATATCCGTTCACTCCAAGTTGTGAATTCGGTGATTTTTTCCTTGAGTTCACACTACTTTTCGAGCTCTACAATCCCGGAGTTTCGTTTTTTGATTTCAGAACTCGTGGCTAGTAGGTCTCGTTTCACCTAGTTAGACGCGAAATGTGGTTTCTTTACGTAAACGGTTTTATGAATATCCGTTGACTCCGAGTTCTAAATTTGGTGATTTTTCGCTTGATTTCACAGTAATTTTCGAGCTCTACAATCCTGTCATTTTGGTTTTTGATTTCAGAACTCGTGGCTAGTAGGTCTCGTTTCACCTAGTTAGGCGCGAAATGTGGTTTCTTTACGTAAACGGTTTTATGAATATCCGTTGACTCCGAGTTCTGAATTCGGCGATTTTTAGCTTGATATCACACTACTTTTCGAGCTCTACAATCCTGGCATTTTGGTTTTTGATTTCAGAACTCGTGGCTAGTAGGTCTCGTTTCACCTAGTTAGGCGCGAAATGTGGTTTCTTTACGTAAACGGTTTTATGAATATCCGTTGACTCCGAGTTCTGAATTCAGTGATTTTTAGTTTGATTTCATACTACTTTGCGAGCTCTACAATCCTGGTATTTCGGTTTTTGATTTCAGAACTCGTGGCTAGTAGGTCTCATTTCACCTCGTTAACTGAGAAATGTGGTTTCTTTACGTAAACGGTTTTATGAATATCCGTTGACTCGGAGTTCTGAATTCGGTGATTTTTAGCTTGATTTCACACTACTTTTCGAGCTCTACAATCCTGGCATTTCGGTTTTTGATTTCAGAACTCGTGGATAGTAGGTGTCGTTTCACCTAGTTAGGCGCGAAATGTGGTTTCTTTACATAAACGGTTTTATGAATATCCGTTTACTCCAAGTTCTGAATTCGGTGATTTTTTGCTTAATTTCATACTAGTTTTAGAGCTCTACAATCCTAGCATTTCGATTTTTGATTTCAGAACTCGTGGCTAGTAGGTCTCTTTTCACCTAGTAAGCCGAGAAATGGGGTTTCTTTACGTAAACGGTTTTATGAATATCCGTTGACTCCGAGTTCTGAATTCGGTGATTTTTAGCTTGATTTCACACTACTTTTCGAGCTCTACAATCCTGGCATTTTGGTTTTTGATTTCAGAACTCGTGGCTAGTAGGTCTCGTTTCACCTAGTTAGGCGCGAAATGTGGTTTCTTTACGTAAACGGTTTTCTGAATATCCGTTGACTCCGAGTTGTGAATTCGGTGATTTTTTCCTTGATTTCACACTACTTTTCGAGCTCTACAATCCCGGAGTTTCATTTTTTGATTTCAGAACTCGTGGCTAGTAGGTCTCGTTTCACCTAGTTAGAAGCGAAATGTGGTTTCTTTACGTAAACGGTTTTACGAATATCCGCTGACTCCGAGTTCTGAATTCGGTGATTTTTCGCTTGATTTCACACTACTTTTCGAGCTCTACAATTCTGTCATTTTGGTTTTTGATTTCAGAACTCGTGGCTAGTAGGTCTCCTTTCACCTAGTAAGCCGAGAAATGTGGTTTCTTTACGTAAACGGTTTTATGAATATCCGTTGACTCCGAGTTCTGAATTCGTTGATTTTTAGCTTGATTTCACACTACTTTTTGAGCTCTACAATCCTGGCATTTTGGTTTTTGATTTCAAAACTCGTGGCTAGTAGGTCTCGTTTCACCTAGTTAGGCGCGAATTGTGGTTTCTTTACATAAACAGTTTTATGAATATCCGTTGACTCCGAGTTCTGAATTCGGTGATTTTTAGCTTGATTTCACACTAATTTTAGAGCTCTACAATCCTGGCATTTCGGTTTTTGATTTCAGAACTCGTGGCTAGTAGGTCTCGTTTCACCTAGTAAGCCGAGAAATGTGGTTTCTTTACGTAAACGGTTTTATGAATATCCGTTGACTCCGAGTTCTGAATTCGGTGATTTTTAGCTTGATTTCACACTACTTTTCGAGCTCTACAATCCTGGCATTTCAGTTTTTGATTTCAGAACTCGTGGCTAGTAGGTCTCGTTTCACCTAGTTAGGCGCGAATTGTGGTTTCTTTACGTAAACGGTTTTATGAATATCCGTTGACTCCGAGTTCTGAATTCGGTGATTTTTAGCTTGATTTCACACTACTTTTCAAGCTCTACAATCCTGGTATTTCGGTTTTTGATTTCAGAACTCGTGGCTAGTAGGTCTCGTTTCACATCGTTAACCGAGAAATGTGGTTTCTTTACGTAAACGGTTTTATGAATATCCGTTGACTCCGAGTTCTGAATTCGGTGATTTTTAGCTTGATTTCACACTACTTTTCGAGATCTACAATCCTGGAATTTTGGTTTTTGATTTCAGAACTCGTGGCTAGTAGGTCTCGTTTCACCTAGTAAGCCGAGAAATGGGGTTTCTTTACGTAAACGGTTTTATGAATATCCGTTGACTCCGAGTTCTGAATTCGGTGATTTTTAGCTTGATTTCACACTACTTTTCGAGCTCTACAATCCTGGCATTTTGGTTTTTGATTTCAGAACTCGTGGCTAGTAGGTCTCGTTTCACCTAAATAGGCGCGAAATGTGGTTTCTTTACGTAAACGGTTTTCTGAATATCCGTTGACTCCGAGTTGTGAATTCGGTGATTTTTTCCTTGATTTCACACTACTTTTCGAGCTCTACAATCCCGGAGTTTCATTTTTTGATTTCAGAACTCGTGGCTAGTAGGTCTCGTTTCACCTAGTTAGACGCGAAATGTGGTTTCTTTACGTAAACGGTTTTATGAATATCCGTTGACTCCGAGTTCTGAATTCGGTGATTTTTCGCTTGATTTCACACTACTTTTCGAGCTCTACAATCCTGTCATTTTGGTTTTTGCTTTCAGAACTCGTGGCTAGTAGGTCTCCTTTCACCTAGTAAGCCGAGAAATGTGGTTTCTTTACGTAAACGGTTTTATGAATATCCGTTTACTCCGAGTTCTGAATTCGGTGATTTTTAAGCTTGATTTCACACTACTTTTCGAGCTCTACAATCCTGGCATTTCGGTTTTTGATTTCAGAACTCGTGGCTAGTAGGTCTCGTTTCACCTAGTTAGGCGCGAAATGTGGTTTCTTTACGTAAACGGTTTTATGAATATCCGTTTACTCCGAGTTCTGAATTCGGTGATTTTTCGCTTGATTTCACACTACTTTTCGAGCTCTACAATCTTGTCATTTTGGTTTTTGATTTCAGAACTCGTGGCTAGTAGGTCTTGTTTCACCTAGTAAGCCGAGATATGTGGTTTCTTTACGTAAACGGTTTTATGAATATCCGTTGACTCCGAGTTCTGAATTCGGTGATTTTTAGCTTGATTTCACACTACTTTTCGAGCTCTACAATCCTGGCATTTCGGTTTTTGATTTCAGAACTCGTGGCTAGTAGGTCTCGTTTCACCTAGTTAGCCGCGAATTGTGGTTTCTTTACGTAAACGGTTTTACGAATATCCGCTGACTCCGAGTTCTGAATTCGGTGATTTTTCGCTTGATTTCACACTACTTTTCGAGCTCTACAATCCTGTCATTTTGGTTTTTGATTTCAGAACTCGTGGCTAGTAGGTCTCCTTTCACCTAGTAAGCCGAGAAATGTGGTTTCTTTACGTAAACGGTTTTATGATTATCCGTTGACTCCGAGTTCTGAATTCGGTGATTTTTAGCTTGATTTCACACTACTTTTCGAGCTCTACAATCCTGGCATTTCGGTTTTTGATTTCTGAACTCGTGGCTAGTAGGTCTCGTTTCACCTAGTTAGGCGCGAAATGTGGTTTCTTTACGTAACCGGTTTATGAATATCCGTTGACTCCGAGTTCTGAATTCGGTGATTTTTAGCTTGATTTCACACTACTTTTCGAGCTCTACAATCCTAGCATTTTGGTTTTTGATTTCAGAACTCGTGGCTAGTAGGTCTCCTTTCACCTAGTAAGCCGAGAAATATGGTTTCTTTACGTAAACGGTTTTATGAATATCCGTTGACTCCGAGTTCTGAATTCGTGATTTTTAGCTTGATTTCACACTACTTTTCGAGCTCTACAATCCTGGCATTTCGGTTTTTGATTTCATAACTCGTGGCTAGTAGGTCTCGTTTCACCTAGTTAGGCGCGAAATGTGGTTTCTTTACGTAAACGGTTTTATGAATATCCGTTTACTCCGAGTTCTGAATTCGGTGATTTTTCGCTTGATTTCACACTACTTTTCGAGCTCTACAATCCTGGTATTTCGGTTTTTGATTTCAGAACTCGTGGCTAGTAGGTCTCGTTTCACCTCGTTAACCGAGAAATGTGGTTTCTTTACGTAAACGGTTTTATGAATATCCGTTGACTCCGAGTTCTGAATTCGGTGATTTTTAGCTTGATTTCACACTACTTTTCGAGCTCTACAATCCTGGCATTTCGGTTTTTGATTTCAGAACTCGTGGCTAGCAGGTCTCGTTTCACCTAGTTAGCCACGAATTGTGGTTTCTTTACGTAAACGGTTTTATGAATATCCGATGACTCCGAGTTCTGAATTCGGTGATTTTTCGCTTGATTTCACACTACTTTTCGAGCTCTACAATCCTGTCATTTTGGTTTTTGATTTCAGAACTCGTGGCTAGTAGGTCTCATTTCACCTAGTAAGCTGAGATATGTGGTTTCTTTACGTAAACGGTTTTACGAATATCCGTTGACTCCGAGTTCTGAATTCGGTGATTTTTAGCTTGATTTCACACTACTTTTCGAGCTCTACAATCCTGGCATTTTGGTTTTTGATTTCAGAACTCGTGGCTAGTAGGTCTCGTTTCACCTAGTTAGGCGCGAAATGTGGTTTCTTTACGTAAACGGTTTTATGAATATCCGTTGACTCCGAGTTCTGAATTCGGTGATTTTTCGCTTGATTTCACACTACTTTTCGAGCTCTACAATCCTGTCATTTTGGTTTTTGATTTCAGAACTCGTGGCTAGTAGGTCTTCTTTCACCTAGTAAGCCCAGAAATGTGGTTTCTTTACGTAAACGGTTTTATGAATATTCATTGACTCCGAGTTCTGAATTCGGTGATTTTTAGCTTGATTTCACACTACTTTACGAGCTCTACAATCCTGGCATTTCGGTTTTGATTTCAGAACTCGTGGCTAGTAGGTCTCGTTCACCTAGTTAGGCACGAATTGTGGTTTCTTTACGTAAACGGTTTTATGAATATCCGTTGACTCCGAGTTCTGAAATCGGTGATTTTTAGCTTGATTTCACACTACTTTTCGAGCTCTACGATTCTGGTATTTCGGTTTTTGATTTCAGAACTCGTGGCTAGTAGGTCTCGTTTTACCTCGTTAACCGAGAAATGTGGTTTCTTTACGTAAACGGTTTTATGAATATCCGTTGACTCCGAGTTCTGAATTCGGTGATTTTTAGCTTGATTTCACACTACTTTTCGAGCTCTACAATCCTGGCATTTCGGTTTTTGATTTCAGAACTCGTGGCTAGCAGGTCTCGTTTCACCTAGTTAGGCGCGAAATGTGGTTCTTTACGTAAACGGTTTTATGAATATCCGTTGACTCCGAGTTCTGAATTCAGTGATTTTTCGGTTGATTTCACACTACTTTTCGAGCTCTACAATCCTGTCATTTTGGTTTTTGATTTCAGAACTCGTGGCTAGTAGGTCTCCTTTCAACTAGTAAGCCGAGAAATGTGGTTTCTTTACGTAAACGGTTTTATGAATATCCGTTGACTCCGAGTTCTGAATTCGGTGATTTTTAGCTTGATTTCACACTAACTTTTTGAACTCTACAATCCTGGCATTTCGGTTTTTGATTTCAGAACTCGTGGCTAGTAGGTCTCGTTTCACCTAGTTAGGCGCGAATTGTGGTTTCTTTATGTAAACGGTTTTATGAATATCTATTGACTCCGAGTTCTGAATTCGGTGATTTTTAGCTTGATTTCACACTAATTTTTGAGCTCTAAAATCCTGGCATTTCGGTTTTTGATTTCAGAACTCGTGGCTAGTAGGTCTCGTTTCACCTAGTTAGGCGCGAAATGTGGTTTCTTTACGTAAACGGTTTTATGAATATCCGTTGACTCCGAGTTCTGAATTCGGTGATTTTTCGCTTGATTTCACACTAATTTTCGAGCTCTACAATCCTGTCATTTGGGTTTTTGATTTCAGAACTCGTGGCTAGTAGGTCTCCTTTCACCTAGTAAGCCGAGAAATGTGGTTTCTTTACGTAAACGGTTTTATGAATATCCGTTGACTCCGAGATCTGAATTCGGTGATTTTTAGCTTGATTTCACACTACTTTTCGAGCTCTACAATCCTGGCATTTCGGTTTTTGATTTCAGAACTCGTGTCTAGTAGGTCTCGTTTCACCTAGTTAACCGAGAAATGTGGTTTCTTTACGTAAACGGTTTTATGAATATCCGTTGACTCCGAGTTCTGAATTCGGTGATTTTTCGCTTGATTTCACACTACTTTTCGAGCTCTACAATCCTGGCATTTCGGTTTTTGATTTCAGAACTCGTGGCTAGTAGGTCTCCTTTCAACTAGTAAGCCGAGAAATGTGGTTTCTTTACGTAAACGGTTTTATGAATATCCGTTGACTCCGAGTTCTGAATTCGGTGATTTTTAAGCTTGATTTCACACTAACTTTTCGAACTCTACAATCCTGGCATTTCGGTTTTTGATTTCAGAACTCGTGGCTAGTAGGTCTCGTTTCACCTAGTTAGGCGTGAATTGTTGTTTCTTTATGTAAACGGTTTTATGAATATCCGTTGACTCCGAGTTCTGAATTCGGTGATTTTTAGCTTGATTTCACACTAATTTTTGAGCTCTACAATCCTGGTATTTCGGTTTTTGATTTCAGAACTCGTGGCTAGTAGGTCTCGTTTCACCTAGTTAGGCGCGAAATGTGGTTTCTTTACGTAAACGGTTTTATGAATATCCGTTGACTCCGAGTTCTGAATTCGGTGATTTTTAGCTTGATTTCACACTACTTTTAGAGCTCTACAATCCTGGCATTTCGGTTTTTGATTTCAGAACTCGTGGCTAGTAGGTCTCGTTTCACCTAGTTAGGCGGGAAATGTGGTTTCTTTACGTAAACGGTTTTATGAATATCCGTTGACTCCGAGTTCTGAATTCGGTGATTTTTAGCTTGATTTCTCACTACTTTTCGAGCTCTACAATCCTGGTATTTCGGTTTTTGATTTCAGAACTCGTGGCTAGTAGGTCTCGTTTCACCTCGTTAACCGAGAAATGTGGTTTCTTTACGTAAACGGTTTTATGAATATCCGTTGACTCCGAGTTCTGAATTCGGTGATTTTTAGCTTGATTTCTCACTACTTTTCGAGCTCTACAATCCTGGCATTTCGGTTTTTGATTTCAGAACTCGTGGCTAGCAGGTCTCGTTTCACCTAGTTAGCCACGAATTGTGGTTTCTTTACGTAAACGGTTTTATGAATATCCGATGACTCCGAGTTCTGAATTCGGTGATTTTTCGCTTGATTTCACACTACTTTTCGAGCTCTACAATCCTGTCATTTTGGTTTTTGATTTCAGAACTCGTGGCTAGTAGGTCTCATTTCACCTAGTAAGCTGAGATATGTGGTTTCTTTACGTAAACGGTTTTACGAATATCCGTTGACTCCGAGTTCTGAATTCGGTGATTTTTAGCTTGATTTCACACTACTTTTCGAGCTCTACAATCCTGGCATTTTGGTTTTTGATTTCAGAACTCGTGGCTAGTAGGTCTCGTTTCACCTAGTTAGGCGCGAAATGTGGTTTCTTTACGTAAACGGTTTTATGAATATCCGTTGACTCCGAGTTCTGAATTCGGTGATTTTTCGCTTGATTTCACACTACTTTTCGAGCTCTACAATCCTGTCATTTTGGTTTTTGATTTCAGAACTCGTGGCTAGTAGGTCTTCTTTCACCTAGTAAGCCCAGAAATGTGGTTTCTTTACGTAAACGGTTTTATGAATATTCGTTGACTCCGAGTTCTGAATTCGGTGATTTTTAGCTTGATTTCACACTACTTTTCGAGCTCTACAATCCTGGCATTTCGGTTTTTGATTTCAGAACTCGTGGCTAGTAGGTCTCGTTTCACCTAGTTAGGCGCGAATTGTGGTTTCTTTACGTAAACGGTTTTATGAATATCCGTTGACTTCGAGTTCTGAATTCGGTGATTTTTAGCTTGATTTCTCACTACTTTTCGAGCTCTACAATTCTGGTATTTCGGTTTTTGATTTCCGAACTCGTGGCTAGTAGGTCTCGTTTCACCTCGTTAACCGAGAAATGTGGTTTCTTTACGTAAACGGTTTTATGAATATCCGTTGACTCCGAGATCTGAATTCGGTGATTTTTAGCTTGATTTCACACTACTTTTCGAGCTCTACAATCCTGGCATTTCGGTTTTTGATTTCAGAAGTCGTGGCTAGTAGGTCTCGTTTCACCTAGTTAACCGAGAAATGTGGTTTCTTTACGTAAACGGTTTTATGAATATCCGTTGACTCCGAGTTCTGAATTCGGTGATTTTTCGCTTGATTTCACACTACTTTTCGAGCTCTACAATCCTGGCATTTCGGTTTTTGATTTCAGAACTCGTGGCTAGTAGGTCTCCTTTCAACTAGTAAGCCGAGAAATGTGGTTTCTTTACGTAAACGGTTTTATGAATATCCGTTGACTCCGAGTTCTGAATTCGGTGATTTTTAGCTTGATTTCACACTAACTTTTTGAACTCTACAATCCTGGCATTTCGGTTTTTGATTTCAGAACTCGTGGCTAGTAGGTCTCGTTTCACCTAGTTAGGCGCGAATTGTGGTTTCTTTATGTAAACGGTTTTATGAATATCTATTGACTCCGAGTTCTGAATTCGGTGATTTTTAGCTTGATTTCACACTAATTTTTGAGCTCTAAAATCCTGGCATTTCGGTTTTTGATTTCAGAACTCGTGGCTAGTAGGTCTCGTTTCACCTACTTAGGCGCGAAATGTGGTTTCTTTACGTAAACGGTTTTATGAATATCCGTTGACTCCGAGTTCTGAATTCGGTGATTTTTCGCTTGATTTCACACTAATTTTCGAGCTCTACAATCCTGTCATTTGGGTTTTTGATTTCAGAACTCGTGGCTAGTAGGTCTCCTTTCACCTAGTAAGCCGAGAAATGTGGTTTCTTTACGTAAACGGTTTTATGAATATCCGTTGACTCCGAGTACTGAATTCGGTGATTTTTAGCTTGATTTCACACTACTTTTCGAGCTCTACAATCCTGGCATTTCGGATTTTGATTTCAGAACTCGTGGCTAGTAGGTCTCCTTTCACCTAGTAAGCCGAGAAATGTGGTTTCTTTACGTAAACGGTTTTATGAATATCCGTTGACTCCGAGTACTGAATTCGGTGATTTTTAGCTTGATTTCACACTACTTTTCGAGCTCTACAATCCTGGCATTTCGGATTTTGATTTCAGAACTCGTGTCTAGTAGGTCTCGTTTCACCTAGTTAGGCGTAAAATGTGGTTTCTTTACGTAAACGGTTTTATGAATATCCGTTGACTCCGAGTTCTGAATTCGGTGATTTTTCGCTTGATTTCACACTACTTTTCGAGCTCTACAATCCTGTCATTTTGGTTTTTGCTTTCAGAACTCGTGGCTAGTAGGTCTCCTTTCACCTAGTAAGCCGAGAAATGTGGTTTCTTTACGTAAACGGTTTTATGAATATCCGTTCACTCCGAGTTCTGAATTCGGTGATTTTTAAGCTTGATTTCACACTACTTTTCGAGCTCTACAATCCTGGCATTTCGGTTTTTGATTTCAGAACTCGTGGCTAGTAGGTCTCGTTTCACCTAGTTAGGCGCGAAATGTGGTTTCTTTACGTAAACGGTTTTATGAATATCCTTTGACTCCGAGTTCTGAATTCGGTGATTTTTAGCATGATTTCGCACTACTTTTTGGGCTCTACAATCCTGTCATTTCGGATTTTGATTTCAGAACTCGTGCCTAGTAGGTCTCGTTTCACCTAGTTTGACGCGAAATATGGTTTCTTTACGAAAACGGTTTTATGAATATCCTTTGACTCTGAGTTCTGAATTCGGTGATTTTTAGCTTGATTTCGCACTACTTTTTGAGCTCTACAATCCTGTAATTTCGGATTTTGATTTCAGAACTCGTGCCGATTAGGTCTCGTTTCACCTAGTTAGCCGCGAAATGTGGTTTCTTTACGTAAACGGTTTTATGAATATCCGTTGACTCCGAATTCTGAATTCGGTGATTTAAGCTTGATTTTGCACTACTTTTCGAGCTCTACAATCCTGGCTTTTCGGATTTTGGTTTTAGAACTCGTGGCTAGTACGTCTCGTTTCACCTAGTTAGCCGCGAAATGTGGTTTCTTTACGTAAACGGTTTTATGAATATCCCTTGACTCCGAGTTCTGAATTCGGTGATTTTTAGATTGATTTCTCACTACTTTTGGAGCTCTACAATCCTGTAGTTTCGGATTTTGATTTCAGAACTCGTGGCTAGTAGGTCTCGTTTCACCTAGTTAGCCGCGAATGTGGTTTCTTTACGAAAACGGTTTTATGAATATCCTTTGACTCTGAGTTCTGAATTCGGTGATTGTTAGCTTGATTTCTCACTACTTTTCGAGCTCTACAATCCTGGAATTTCGGATTTTGATTTCAGAACTCGTGGCTAGTAGGTCTCGTTTCACCTAGTTAGCCGCGAAATGTGGTTTCTTTTCGTAAACGGTTTTATGAATATCCGTTGACTCCGAGTTCTGAATTCGGTGATTTTTAGCTTGATTTCGCACTACTTTTCGAGGTCTACAATCCTGGCGTTTCGGATTTTGATTTCAGAACTCGTGGGTGGTAGGTCTCGTTTCACCTAGTTAGCCGCGAAATGTGGTTTCTTTACGTAAACGGTTTTATGAATATCCGTTGACTCCGAGTTCTGAATTCGGTGATTTTTAGCTTGATTTCGCACTACTTTTTGAGCTCTACAATCCTGTCATTTCGGATTTTGATTTCGGAACTCGTGCCTAGTAGGTCTCGTTTCACCTAGTTAGCCGCGAAATGTGGTTTCTTTACGTAAACGGTTTTATGAATATCCGTTGACTCCGAGTTCTGAATTCGGTGATTTTTAGCATGATTTCGCACTACTTTTTGAGCTCTACAATCCTGTCATTTCGGATTTTGATTTCAGAACTCGTGCCTAGTAGGTCTCGTTTCACCTAGTTTGACGCGAAATATGGTTTCTTTACGAAAACGGTTTTATGAATATCCTTTGACTCTGAGTTCTGAATTCGGTGATTTTAGCTTGATTTCCCACTACTTTTCGAGCTCTACAATCCTGGCTTTTCGGATTTTGATTTCAGAACTCGTGGCTAGTACGTCTCGTTTCACCTAGATAGCCGCGAAATGTGGTTTCTTTACGTAAACGGTTTTATGAATATCCCTTGACTCCGAGTTCTGAATTCGGTGATTTTTAGATTGATTTCGTACTACTTTTGGAGCTCTACAATCCTGTCGTTTCGGATTTTGATTTCAGAACTCGTGGGTAGTAGGTCTCGTTTCACCTAGTTAGCCGCGAATGTGGTTTCTTTACGAAAACGGTTTTATGAATATTCTTTGACTCTGAGTTCTGAATTCGGTGATTGTTAGCTTGATTTCGCACTACTTTTCGAGCTTTACAACCCTGGCATTTCGGATTTTGATTTCAGAACTCGTGGCTAGTACGTCTCGTTTCACCTAGTTAGCCGCGAAATGTGGTTTCTTTACGTAAACGGTTTTATGAATATCCTTTGACTCCGAGTTCTGAATTCGGTTATTTTAGCTTGATTTCGCACTACTTTTCGAGCTCTACAATCCTGGCGTTTCGGATTTTGATTTCAGAACTCGTGGGTAGTAGGTCTCGTTTCACCTAGTTAGCCGCGAAATGTGGTTTCTTTACGTAAACGGTTTTATGAATATCCGTTGACTCCGAATTCTGAATTCGGTGATTTTAGCTTGATTTCGCACTACTTTTCGAGCTCTACAATCCTGGCTTTTCGGATTTTGATTTCAGAACTCGTGGCTAGTACGTCTCTTTTCACCTAGTTAGCCGCGAAATGTGGTTTCTTTACGTAAACGGTTTTGTGAATATCCGTTGACTCCGAGTTCTGAATTCGGTGATTTTTAGCTTGATTTCGCACTACTTTGTGAGCTCTACAATCCTGTCATTTCGTATTTTGATTTCAGAACTCGTGCCTAGTAGGTCTCGTTTCACCTAGTTAGCCGCGAAATGTGGTTTCTTTACGTAAACGGTTTTATGAATATCCGTTGACTCCGAATTCTGAATTCGGTGATTTTAGCATGATTTCGCACTACTTTTCGAGCTCTACAATCCTGGCTTTTCTGATTTTGATTTCCGAACTCGTGCCTAGTAGGTCTCGTTTCACCTAGTTAGCCGCGAAATGTGGTTTCTTTACGTAAACGGTTTTATGAATATCCGTTGACTCCGAGTTCTGAATTCGGTGATTTTTAGATTGATTTCGCACTACTTTTGGAGCTCTACAATCCTGGCTTTTCGGATTTTGATTTCAGAACTCGTGGCTAGTACGTCTCTTTTCACCTAGTTAGCCGCGAATGTGCTTTCTTTACGTAAACGGTTTTATGAATATCCGTTGACTCCGAGTTCTGAATTCGGTGATTTTTAGCTTGATTTCGCACTACTTTTTGAGCTCTACAATCCTGTAATTTCGGATTTTGATTTCAGAACTCGTGCCGATTAGGTCTCGTTTCACCAAGTTAGCCGCGAAATGTAGTTTCTTTACGTAAACGGTTTTATGAATATCCGTTGACTCCGAATTCTGAATTCGGTGATTTTAGCTTGATTTTGCACTACTTTTCGAGCTCTACAATCCTGGCTTTTCGGATTTTGATTTTAGAACTCGTGGCTAGTACGTCTCGTTTCACCTAGTTAGCCGCGAAATGTGGTTTCTTTACGTAAACGGTTTTATGAATATCCGTTGACTCCGAGTTCTGAATTCGGTGATTTTTAGCTTGATTTCGCACTACTTTTTGAGCTCTACAATCCTATAATTTCGGATTTTGATTTCAGAACTCGTGCCGATTAGGTCTCGTTTCACCTAGTTAGCCGCGAAATGTAGTTTCTTTACGTAAACGGTTTTATGAATATCCGTTGACTCCGAATTCTGAATTCGGTGATTTTAGCTTGATTTTGCACTACTTTTCGAGCTCTACAATCCTGGCTTTTCGGATTTTGATTTTAGAACTCGTGGCTAGTACGTCTCGTTTCACCTAGTTAGCCGCGAAATGTGGTTTCTTTACGTAAACGGTTTTATGAATATCCCTTGACTCCGAGTTCTGAATTCGGTGATTTTTAGATTGATTTCTCACTACTTTTGGAGCTCTACAATCCTGTAGTTTTGGATTTTGATTTCAGAACTCGTGGCTAGTAGGTCTCGTTTCACCTAGTTAGCCGCGAATGTGGTTTCTTTACGAAAACGGTTTTATGAATATCCTTTGACTCTGAGTTCTGAATTCGGTGATTGTTAGCTTGATTTCTCACTACTTTTCGAGCTCTACAATCCTGGAATTTCGGATTTTGATTTCAGAACTCGTGGCTAGTAGGTCTCGTTTCACCTAGTTAGCCGCGAAATGTGGTTTCTTTTCGTAAACGGTTTTATGAATATCCGTTGACTCCGAGTTCTGAATTCGGTGATTTTTAGCTTGATTTCGCACTACTTTTCGAGCTCTACAATCCTGGCGTTTCGGATTTTGATTTCAGAACTCGTGGGTAGTAGGTCTCGTTTCACCTAGTTAGCCGCGAAATGTGGTTTCTTTACGTAAACGGTTTTATGAATATCCATTGACTCCGAGTTCTGAATTCGGTGATTTTTAGCTTGATTTCGCACTACTTTTTGAGCTCTACAATCCTGTCATTTCGGATTTTGATTTCGGAACTCGTGCCTAGTAGGTCTCGTTTCACCTAGTTAGCCGCGAAATGTGGTTTCTTTACGTAAACGGTTTTATGAATATCCGTTGACTCCGAGTTCTGAATTCGGTGATTTTTAGCATGATTTCGCACTACTTTTTGAGCTCTACAATCCTGTCATTTCGGATTTTGATTTCAGAACTCGTGCCTAGTAGGTCTCGTTTCACCTAGTTAGACGCGAAATATGGTTTCTTTACGAAAACGGTTTTATGAATATCCTTTGACTCTGAGTTCTGAATTCGGTGATTTTAGCTTGATTTCCCACTACTTTTCGAGCTCTACAATCCTGGCTTTTCGGATTTTGATTTCAGAACTAGTGGCTAGTACGTCTCGTTTCACCTAGATAGCCGCGAAATGTGGTTTCTTTACGTAAACGGTTTTATGAATATCCCTTGACTCCGAGTTCTGAATTCGGTGATTTTTAGATTGATTTCGCACTACTTTTGGAGCTCTACAATCCTGTCGTTTCGGATTTTGATTTCAGAACTCGTGGGTAGTAGGTCTCGTTTCACCTAGTTAGCCGCGAATGTGGTTTCTTTACGAAAACGGTTTTATGAATATCCTTTGACTCTGAGTTCTGAATTCGGTGATTGTTAGCTTGATTTCGCACTACTTTTCGAGCTTTACAATCCTGGCATTTCGGATTTTGATTTCAGAACTCGTGGCTAGTACGTCTCGTTTCACCTAGTTAGCCGCGAAATGTGGTTTCTTTACGTAAACGGTTTTATGAATATCCTTTGACTCCGAGTTCTGAATTCGGTGATTTTAGCTTGATTTCGCACTACTTTTCGAGCTCTACAATCCTGGCGTTTCGGATTTTGATTTCAGAACTCGTGGGTAGTAGGTCTCGTTTCACCTAGTTAGCCGCGAAATGTGGTTTCTTTACGTAAACAGTTTTATGAATATCCGTTGACTCCGAATTCTGAATTCGGTGATTTTAGCTTGATTTCGCACTACTTTTCGAGCTCTACAATCCTGGCTTTTTGGATTTTGATTTCAGAACTCGTGGCTAGTACGTCTCTTTTCACCTAGTTAGCCGCGAAATGTGGTTTCTTTACGTAAACGGTTTTGTGAATATCCGTTGACTCCGAGTTCTGAATTCGGTGATTTTTAGCTTGATTTCGCACTACTTTGTGAGCTCTACAATCCTGTCATTTCGTATTTTGATTTCAGAACTCGTGCCTAGTAGGTCTCGTTTCACCTAGTTAGCCGCGAAATGTGGTTTCTTTACGTAAACGGTTTTATGAATATCCGTTGACTCCGAATTCTGAATTCGGTGATTTTAGCATGATTTCGCACTACTTTTCGAGCTCTACAATCCTGGCTTTTCTGATTTTGATTTCCGAACTCGTGCCTATTAGGTCTCGTTTCACCTAGTTAGCCGCGAAATGTGGTTTCTTTACGTAAACGGTTTTATGAATATCCGTTGACTCCGAGTTCTGAATTCGGTGATTTTTAGATTGATTTCGCACTACTTTTGGAGCTCTACAATCCTGGCTTTTCGGATTTTGATTTCAGAACTCGTGGCTAGTACGTCTCTTTTCACCTAGTTAGCCGCGAATGTGCTTTCTTTAAGTAAACGGTTTTATGAATATCTGTTGACTCCGAGTTCTGAATTCGGTGATTTTTAGCTTGATTTCACACTACTTTTCGAGCTCTACAATCCTGGAATTTCGGATTTTGATTTCAGAACTCGTGGCTAGTAGGTCTCGTTTCACCTAGTTAGCCGCGAAATGTGGTTTCTTTTCGTAAACGGTTTTATGAATATCCGTTTACTCCGAGTTCTGAATTCGGTGATTTTTAGCTTGATTTCGCACTACTTTTCGAGCTCTACAATCCTGGCGTTTCGGATTTTGATTTCAGAACTCGTGCCAATTAGGTCTCGTTTCACCTAGTTAGCCGCGAAATGTGGTTTCTTTACGTAAACGGTTTTATGAATATCCGTTGACTCCGAGTTCTGAATTCGGTGATTTTTAGCTTGATTTCGCACTACTTTTTGAGCTCTACAATCCTGTCATTTCGGATTTTGATTTCAGAACTCGTGCCTAGTAGGTCTCGTTTCACCTAGTTAGCCGCGAAATGTGGTTTCTTTACGTAAACGGTTTTATGAATATCCGTTGACTCCGAGTTCTGAATTCGGTGATTTTTGGATTGATTTCGCACTACTTTTGGAGCTCTACAATCCTGGCTTTTCGGATTTTGATTTCAGAACTCGTGGCTAGTACGTCTCTTTTCACCTAGTTAGCCGCGAATGTGGTTTCTTTACGTAAACGGTTTTATGAATATCCGTTGACTCCGAGTTCTGAATTCGGTGATTTTTAGCTTGATTTCGCACTACTTTTTGAGCTCTACAATCCTGTCATTTCGGATTTTGATTTCAGAACTCGTGCCTAGTAGGTCTCGTTTCACCTAGTTAGCCGCGAAATGTGGTTTCTTTACGTAAACGGTTTTATGAATATCCGTTGACTCTGAGTTCTGAATTCGGTGATTTTTAGCTTGATTTCGCACTACTTTTTGAGCTCTACAATCCTGTCATTTCGGATTTTGATTTCAGAACTCGTGCCTAGTAGGTCTCGTTTCACCTAGTTAGCCGCGAAATGTGGTTTCTTTACGTAAACGGTTTTATGAATATCCGTTGACTCCGAGTTCTGAATTCGGTGATTTTTAGATTGATTTCGTACTACTTTTGGAGCTCTACAATCCTGGCTTTTCGGATTTTGATTTCAGAACTCGTGGCTAGTACGTCTCTTTTCACCTAGTTAGCCGCGAATGTGGTTTCTTTACGTAAACGGTTTTATAAATATCCGTTGACTCTGAGTTCTGAATTCGGTGATTTTTAGCTTGATTTCGCACTACTTTTTGAGCTCTACAATCCTGTCATTTCGGATTTTGATTTCAGAACTCGTGCCTAGTAGGTCTCGTTTCACCTAGTTAGCCGCGAAATGTGGTTTCTTTACGTAAACGGTTTTATGAATATCCGTTGACTCCGAATTCTGAATTCGGTGATTTTAGCTTGATTTCGCACTACTTTTCGAGCTCTACAATCCTGGCTTTTCTGATTTTGATTTCAGAACTCGTGCCTAGTCGGTCTCGTTTCACCTAGTTAGCCGCGAAATGTGGTTTCTTTACGTAAACGGTTTTATGAATATCCGTTGACTCCGAGTTCTGAATTCGGTGATTTTTAGCTTGATTTCGCACTACTTTTCGAGCTCTACAATCCTGGAATTTCGGATTTTGATTTCAGAACTCGTGGGTAGTAGGTCTCGTTTCACCTAGTTAGCCGCGAAATGTGGTTTCTTTACGTAAACGGTTTTATGAATATCCGTTGACTCCGAGTTCTGAATTCGGTGATTTTTAGCTTGATTTCGCACTACTTTTTGAGCTCTACAATCCTGTAATTTCGGATTTTGATTTCAGAACTCGTGCCGATTAGGTCTCGTTTCACCTAGTTAGCCGCGAAATGTGGTTTCTTTACGTAAACGGTTTTATGAATATCCGTTGACTCCGAATTCTGAATTCGGTGATTTTAGCTTGATTTTGCACTACTTTTCGAGCTTTACAATCCTGGCTTTTCGGATTTTGATTTTAGAACTCGTGGCTAGTACGTCTCGTTTCACCTAGTTAGCCGCGAAATGTGGTTTCTTTACGTAAACGGTTTTATGAATATCCCTTGACTCCGAGTTCTGAATTCGGTGATTTTTAGATTGATTTCTCACTACTTTTGGAGCTCTACAATCCTGTAGTTTCGGATTTTGATTTCAGAACTCGTGGCTAGTAGGTCTCGTTTCACCTAGTTAGCCGCGAATGTGGTTTCTTTACGAAAACGGTTTTAGGAATATCCTTTGACTCTGAGTTCTGAATTCGGTGATTGTTAGCTTGATTTCTCACTACTTTTCGAGCTCTACAATCCTGGAATTTCGGATTTTGATTTCAGAACTCGTGGCTAGTAGGTCTCGTTTCACCTAGTTAGCCGCGAAATGTGGTTTCTTTTCGTAAACGGTTTTATGAATATCCGTTGACTCCGAGTTCTGAATTCGGTGATTTTTAGCTTGATTTCGCACTACTTTTCGAGCTCTACAATCCTGGCGTTTCGGATTTTGATTTCAGAACTCGTGGGTAGTAGGTCTCGTTTCACCTAGTTAGCCGCGAAATGTGGTTTCTTTACGTAAACGGTTTTATGAATATCCGTTGACTCCGAGTTCTGAATTCGGTGATTTTTAGCTTGATTTCGCATTACTTTTTGAGCTCTACAATCCTGTCATTTCGGATTTTGATTTCGGAACTCGTGCCTAGTAGGTCTCGTTTCACCTAGTTAGCCGCGAAATGTGGTTTCTTTACGTAAACGGTTTTATGAATATCCGTTGACTCCGAGTTCTGAATTCGGTGATTTTTAGCATGATTTCGCACTACTTTTTGAGCTCTACAATCCTGTCATTTCGGATTTTGATTTCAGAACTCGTGCCTAGTAGGTCTCGTTTCACCTAGTTAGACGCGAAATATGGTTTCTTTACGAAAACGGTTTTATGAATATCCTTTGACTCTGAGTTCTGAATTCGGTGATTTTAGCTTGATTTCCCACTACTTTTCGAGCTCTACAATCCTGGCTTTTCGGATTTTGATTTCAGAACTCGTGGCTAGTACGTCTCGTTTCACCTAGATAGCCGCGAAATGTGGTTTCTTTACGTAAACGGTTTTATGAATATCCCTTGACTCCGAGTTCTGAATTCGGTGATTTTTAGATTGATTTCGCACTACTTTTGGAGCTCTACAATCCTGTCGTTTCGGATTTTGATTTCAGAACTCGTGGGTAGTAGGTCTCGTTTCACCTAGTTAGCCGCGAATGTGGTTTCTTTACGAAAACGGTTTTATGAATATCCTTTGACTCTGAGTTCTGAATTCGGTGATTGTTAGCTTGATTTCGCACTACTTTTCGAGCTTTACAATCCTGGCATTTCGGATTTTGATTTCAGAACTCGTGGCTAGTACTTCTCGTTTCACCTAGTTAGCCGCGAAATGTGGTTTCTTTACGTAAACGGTTTTATGAATATCCTTTGACTCCGAGTTCTGAATTCGGTGATTTTAGCTTGATTTCGCACTACTTTTCGAGCTCTACAATCCTGGCGTTTCGGATTTTGATTTCAGAACTCGTGGGTAGTAGGTCTCGTTTCACCTAGTTAGCCGCGAAATGTGGTTTCTTTACGTAAACGGTTTTATGAATATCCGTTGACTCCGAATTCTGAATTCGGTGATTTTAGCTTGATTTCGCACTACTTTTCGAGCTCTACAATCCTGGCTTTTCGGATTTTGATTTCAGAACTCGTGGCTAGTACGTCTCTTTTCACCTAGTTAGCCGCGAAATGTGGTTTCTTTACGTAAACGGTTTTGTGAATATCCGTTGACTCCGAGTTCTGAATTCGGTGATTTTTAGCTTGATTTCGCACTACTTTGTGAGCTCTACAATCCTGTCATTTCGTATTTTGATTTCAGAACTCGTGCCTAGTAGGTCTCGTTTCACCTAGTTAGCCGCGAAATGTGGTTTCTTTACGTAAACGGTTTTATGAATATCCGTTGACTCCGAATTCTGAATTCGGTGATTTTAGCATGATTTCGCACTACTTTTCGAGCTCTACAATCCTGGCTTTTCTGATTTTGATTTCCGAACTCGTGCCTAGTAGGTCTCGTTTCACCTAGTTAGCCGCGAAATGTGGTTTCTTTACGTAAACGGTTTTATGAATATCCGTTGACTCCGAGTTCTGAATTCGGTGATTTTTAGATTGATTTCGCACTACTTTTGGAGCTCTACAATCCTGGCTTTTCGGATTTTGATTTCAGAACTCGTGGCTAGTACGTCTCTTTTCACCTAGTTAGCCGCGAATGTGCTTTCTTTACGTAAACGGTTTTATGAATATCTGTTGACTCCGAGTTCTGAATTCGGTGATTTTTAGCTTGATTTCGCACTACTTTTCGAGCTCTACAATCCTGGAATTTCGGATTTTGATTTCAGAACTCGTGGGTAGTAGGTCTCGTTTCACCTAGTTAGCCGCGAAATGTGGTTTCTTTACGTAAACGGTTTTATGAATATCCGTTGACTCCGAGTTCCGAATTCGGTGATTTTTAGCTTGATTTCGCACTACTTTTTGAGCTCTACAATCCTGTAATTTCGGATTTTGATTTCAGAACTCGTGCCGATTAGGTCTCGTTTCACCTAGTTAGCCGCGAAATGTGGTTTCTTTACGTAAACGGTTTTATGAATATCCGTTGACTCCGAATTCTGAATTCGGTGATTTTAGCTTGATTTTGCACTACTTTTCGAGCTCTACAATCCTGGCTTTTCGGATTTTGATTTTAGAACTCGTGGCTAGTACGTCTCGTTTCACCTAGTTAGCCGCGAAATGTGGTTTCTTTACGTAAACGGTTTTATGAATATCCCTTGACTCCGAGTTCTGAATTCGGTGATTTTTAGATTGATTTCTCACTACTTTTGGAGCTCTACAATCCTGTAGTTTCGGATTTTGATTTCAGAACTCGTGGCTAGTAGGTCTCGTTTCACCTAGTTAGCCGCGAATGTGGTTTCTTTACGAAAACGGTTTTATGAATATCCTTTGACTCTGAGTTCTGAATTCGGTGATTGTTAGCTTGATTTCTCACTACTTTTCGAGCTCTACAATCCTGGAATTTCGGATTTTGATTTCAGAACTCGTGGCTAGTAGGTCTCGTTTCACCTAGTTAGCCGCGAAATGTGGTTTCTTTTCGTAAACGGTTTTATGAATATCCGTTGACTCCGAGTTCTGAATTCGGTGATTTTTAGCTTGATTTCGCACTACTTTTCGAGCTCTACAATCCTGGCGTTTCGGATTTTGATTTCAGAACTCGTGGGTAGTAGGTCTCGTTTCACCTAGTTAGCCGCGAAATGTGGTTTCTTTACGTAAACGGTTTTATGAATATCCATTGACTCCGAGTTCTGAATTCGGTGATTTTTAGCTTGATTTCGCACTACTTTTTGAGCACTACAATCCTGTCATTTCGGATTTTGATTTCGGAACTCGTGCCTAGTAGGTCTCGTTTCACCTAGTTAGCCGCGAAATGTGGTTTCTTTACGTAAACGGTTTTATGAATATCCGTTGACTCCGAGTTCTGAATTCGGTGATTTTTAGCATGATTTCGCACTACTTTTTGAGCTCTACAATCCTGTCATTTCGGATTTTGATTTCAGAACTCGTGCCTAGTAGGTCTCGTTTCACCTAGTTAGACGCGAAATATGGTTTCTTTACGAAAACGGTTTTATGAATATCCTTTGACTCTGAGTTCTGAATTCGGTGATTTTAGCTTGATTTCCCACTACTTTTCGAGCTCTACAATCCTGGCTTTTCGGATTTTGATTTCAGAACTCGTGGCTAGTACGTCTCGTTTCACCTAGATAGCCGCGAAATGTGGTTTCTTTACGTAAACGGTTTTATGAATATCCCTTGACTCCGAGTTCTGAATTCGGTGATTTTTAGATTGATTTCGCACTACTTTTGGAGCTCTACAATCCTGTCGTTTCGGATTTTGATTTCAGAACTCGTGGGTAGTAGGTCTCGTTTCACCTAGTTAGCCGCGAATGTGGTTTCTTTACGAAAACGGTTTTATGAATATCCTTTGACTCTGAGTTCTGAATTCGGTGATTGTTAGCTTGATTTCGCACTACTTTTCGAGCTTTACAATCCTGGCATTTCGGATTTTGATTTCAGAACTCGTGGCTAGTACGTCTCGTTTCACCTAGTTAGCCGCGAAATGTGGTTTCTTTACGTAAACGGTTTTATGAATATCCTTTGACTCCGAGTTCTGAATTCGGTGATTTTAGCTTGATTTCGCACTACTTTTCGAGCTCTACAATCCTGGCGTTTTGGATTTTGATTTCAGAACTCGTGGGTAGTAGGTCTCGTTTCACCTAGTTAGCCGCGAAATGTGGTTTCTTTACGTAAACGGTTTTATGAATATCCGTTGACTCCGAATTCTGAATTCGGTGATTTTAGCTTGATTTCGCACTACTTTTCGAGCTCTACAATCCTGGCTTTTCGGATTTTGATTTCAGAACTCGTGGCTAGTACGTCTCTTTTCACCTAGTTAGCCGCGAAATGTGGTTTCTTTACGTAAACGGTTTTGTGAATATCCGTTGACTCCGAGTTCTGAATTCGGTGATTTTTAGCTTGATTTCGCACTACTTTGTGAGCTCTACAATCCTGTCATTTCGTATTTTGATTTCAGAACTCGTGCCTAGTAGGTCTCGTTTCACCTAGTTAGCCGCGAAATGTGGTTTCTTTACGTAAACGGTTTTATGAATATCCGTTGACTCCGAATTCTGAATTCGGTGATTTTAGCATGATTTCGCACTACTTTTCGAGCTCTACAATCCTGGCTTTTCTGATTTTGATTTCCGAACTCGTGCCTAGTAGGTCTCGTTTCACCTAGTTAGCCGCGAAATGTAGTTTCTTTACGTAAACGGTTTTATGAATATCCGTTGACTCCGAGTTCTGAATTCGGTGATTTTTAGATTGATTTCGCACTACTTTTGGAGCTCTACAATCCTGGCTTTTCGGATTTTGATTTCAGAACTCGTGGCTAGTACGTCTCTTTTCACCTAGTTAGCCGCGAATGTGCTTTCTTTACGTAACCGTTTTTATGAATATCCGTTGACTCCGAATTCTGAATTCGGTGATTTTAGCTTGATTTCGCACTACTTTTCGAGCTCTACAATCCTGGCTTTTCGGATTTTGATTTCAGAACTCGTGGCTAGTACGTCTCTTTTCACCTAGTTAACCGCGAAATGTGGTTTCTTTACGTAAACGGTTTTGTGAATATCCGTTGACTCCGAGTTCTGAATTCGGTGATTTTTAGCTTGATTTCGTACTACTTTGTGAGCTCTACAATCCTGTCATTTCGTATTTTGATTTCAGAACTCGTGCCTAGTAGGTCTCGTTTCACCTAGTTAGCCGCGAAATGTGGTTTCTTTACGTAAACGGTTTTATGAATATCCGTTGACTCCGAATTCTGAATTCGGTGATTTTAGCATGATTTCGCACTACTTTTCGAGCTCTACAATCCTGGTTTTCTGATTTTGATTTCCGAACTCGTGCCTAGTAGGTCTCGTTTCACCTAGTTAGCCGCGAAATGTGGTTTCTTTACGTAAACGGTTTTATGAATATCCGTTGACTCCGAGTTCTGAATTCGGTGATTTTTAGATTGATTTCGCACTACTTTTGGAGCTCTACAATCCTGGCTTTTCGGATTTTGATTTCAGAACTCGTGGCTAGTACGTCTCTTTTCACCTAGTTAGCCGCGAATGTGCTTTCTTTACGTAAACGGTTTTATGAATATCTGTTGACTCCGAGTTCTGAATTCGGTGATTTTTAGCTTGATTTCGCACTACTTTGTGAGCTCTACAATCCTGTCATTTCGTATTTTGATTTCAGAACTCGTGCCTAGTAGGTCTCGTTTCACCTAGTTAGCCGCGAAATGTGGTTTCTTTACGTAAACGGTTTTATGAATATCTGTTGACTCCGAGTTCTGAATTCGGTGATTTTTAGCTTGATTTCGCACTACTTTTTGAGCTCTACAATCCTGTCATTTCGGATTTTGATTTCAGAACTCGTGCCTAGTAGGTCTCGTTTCACCTAGTTAGCCGCGAAATGTGGTTTCTTTACGTAAACGGTTTTATGAATATCCGTTGACTCCGAATTCTGAATTCGGTGATTTTAGCTTGATTTCGCACTACTTTTCGAGCTCTACAATCCTGGCTTTTCGGATTTTGATTTCAGAACTCGTGGCTAGTACGTCTCTTTTCACCTAGTTAGCCGCGAAATGTGGTTTCTTTACGTAAACGGTTTTGTGAATATCCGTTGACTCCGAGTTCTGAATTCGGTGATTTTTAGCTTGATTTCGTACTACTTTGTGAGCTCTACAATCCTGTCATTTCGTATTTTGATTTCAGAACTCGTGCCTAGTAGGTCTCGTTTCACCTAGTTAGCCGCGAAATGTGGTTTCTTTACGTAAACGGTTTTATGAATATCCGTTGACTCCGAATTCCGAATTCGGTGATTTTAGCATGATTTCGCACTACTTTTCGAGCTCTACAATCCTGGCTTTTCTGATTTTGATTTCCGAACTCGTGCCTAGTAGGTCTCGTTTCACCTAGTTAGCCGCGAAATGTGGTTTCTTTACGTAAACGGTTTTATGAATATCCGTTGACTCCGAGTTCTGAATTCGGTGATTTTTAGATTGATTTCGCACTACTTTTGGAGCTCTACAATCCTGGCTTTTCGGATTTTGATTTCAGAACTCGTGGCTAGTACGTCTCTTTTCACCTAGTTAGCCGCGAATGTGCTTTCTTTACGTAAACGGTTTTATGAATATCTGTTGACTCCGAGTTCTGAATTCGGTGATTTTTAGCTTGATTTCGCACTACTTTGTGAGCTCTACAATCCTGTCATTTCGTATTTTGATTTCAGAACTCGTGCCTAGTAGGTCTCGTTTCACCTAGTTAGCCGCGAAATGTGGTTTCTTTACGTAAACGGTTTTATGAATATCCGTTGACTCCGAATTCTGAATTCGGTGATTTTAGCATGATTTCGCACTACTTTTCGAGCTCTACAATCCTGGCTTTTCTGATTTTGATTTCCGAACTCGTGCCTAGTAGGTCTCGTTTCACCTAGTTAGCCGCGAAATGTGGTTTCTTTACGTAAACGGTTTTATGAATATCCGTTGACTCCGAGTTCTGAATTCGGTGATTTTTAGATTGATTTCGCACTACTTTTGGAGCTCTACAATCCTGGCTTTTCGGATTTTGATTTCAGAAATCGTGGCTAGTACGTCTCTTTTCACCTAGTTAGCCACGAATGTGCTTTCTTTACGTAAACGGTTTTATGAATATCTGTTGACTCCGAGTTCTGAATTCGGTGATTTTTAGCTTGATTTCGCACTACTTTTCGAGCTCTACAATCCTGGCATTTCGGATTTTGATTTCAGAACTCGTGGGTAGTTGGTCTCGTTTCACCTAGTTAGCCGCGAAATGTGGTTTCTTTACGTAAACGGTTTTATGAATATCCGTTGACTCCGAATTCTGAATTCGGTGATTTTAGCTTGATTTCGCACTACTTTTCGAGCTCTACAATCCTGGCTTTTCGGATTTTGATTTCAGAACTCGTGGCTAGTACGTCTCTTTTCACCTAGTTAGCCGCGAAATGTGGTTTCTTTACGTAAACGGTTTTGTGAATATCCGTTGACTCCGAGTTCTGAATTCGGTGATTTTTAGCTTGATTTCGCACTACTTTGTGAGCTCTACAATCCTGTCATTTCGTATTTTGATTTCAGAACTCGTGGCTAGTAGGTCTCGTTTCACCTAGTTAGCCGCGAAATGTGGTTTCTTTACGTAAACGGTTTTATGAATATCCGTTGACTCCGAATTCTGAATTCGGTGATTTTAGCATGATTTCGCACTACTTTTCGAGCTCTACAATCCTGGTTTTTCTGATTTTGATTTCCGAACTCGTGCCTAGTAGGTCTCGTTTCACCTAGTTAGCCGCGAAATGTGGTTTCTTTACGTAAACGGTTTTATGAATATCCGTTGACTCCGAGTTCTGAATTCGGTGATTTTTAGATTGATTTCGCACTACTTTTGGAGCTCTACAATCCTGGCTTTTCGGATTTTGATTTCAGAACTCGTGGCTAGTACGTCTCTTTTCACCTAGTTAGCCGCGAATGTGCTTTCTTTACGTAAACGGTTTTATGAATATCTGTTGACTCCGAGTTCTGAATTCGGTGATTTTTAGCTTGATTTCGCACTACTTTTTGAGCTCTACAATCCTGTCATTTCGGATTTTGATTTCAGAACTCGTGCCTAGTAGGTCTCGTTTCACCTAGTTAGCCGCGAAATGCGGTTTCTTTACGTAAACGGTTTTATGAATATCCGTTGACTCCGAATTCTGAATTCGGTGATTTTAGCTTGATTTCGCACTACTTTTCGAGCTCTACAATCCTGGCTTTTCTGATTTTGATTTCAGAACTCGTGCCTAGTAGGTCTCGTTTCACCTAGTTAGC
Organism: Euonymus europaeus; assembly: GCA_963580455.1. Taxonomy (NCBI): domain Eukaryota; kingdom Viridiplantae; phylum Streptophyta; class Magnoliopsida; order Celastrales; family Celastraceae; genus Euonymus; species Euonymus europaeus. The sequence continues at coordinate 2,427,344 of OY756972.1, forward strand.
CGCGAAATGTGGTTTCTTTACGTAAACGGTTTTATGAATATCCGTTGACTCCGAGTTCTGAATTCGGTGATTTTTAGATTGATTTCGCACTACTTTTGGAGCTCTACAATCCTGTCGTTTCGGATTTTGATTTCAGAACTCGTGCCGAGTGGGTCTCGTTTCACCTAGTTAGCCGCGAAATGTGGTTTCTTTACGTAAACGGTTTTATGAATTTCCGTTGACTCCGAATTCTGAATTCGGTGATTTTAGCTTGATTTCGCACTACTTTTTGAGCTCTACAATCCTGTAATTTCGGATTTTGATTTCAGAACTCGTGCCGAGTGGGTCTCGTTTCACCTAGTTAGCCGCGAAATGTGGTTTCTTTACGTAAACGGTTTTATGAATATCCGTTGACTCCGAAATCTGAATTCGGTGATTTTAGCTTGATTTCGCACTACTTCTCGAGCTCTACAATCCTGGATTTTCGGATTTTGATTTCAGAACTCGTGGCTAGTAGGTCTCGTTTCACCAAGTTAGCCGCGAAATGTGGTTTCTTTACGTAAACGGTTTTATGAATATCCGTTGACTCCGAGTTCTGAATTCGGTGATTTTTAGCTTGATTTCGCACTACTTTTCGAGCTCTACAATCCTGGCATTTCGGATTTTGATTTCAGAACTCGTGGCTAGTAGGTCTCGTTTCACCTAGTTAGCCGCGAAATGTGGTTTCTTTACGTAAACGGTTTTATGAATATCCGTTGACTCCGAGTTCTGAATTCGGTGATTTTTAGCTTGATTTCGCACTACTTCTCGAGCTCTACAATCCTGGATTTTCAGATTTTGATTTCAGAACTCGTGGCTAGTAGGTCTCGTTTCACCAAGTTAGCCGCGAAATGTGGTTTCTTTACATAAACGGTTTTATGAATATCCGTTGACTCCGAGTTCTGAATTCGGTGATTTTTAGCTTGATTTCGCACTACTTTTCGAGCTCTACAATCCTGGCGTTTCAAATTTTGATTTCAGAACTCGTGGCTAGTAGGTCTCATTTCACCTAGTTAGCCGCGAAACGTGGTTTCTTTACGTAAACGGTTTTATGAATATCCGTTGACTCCGAGTTCTGAATTCGGTGATTTTTAGCTTGATTTCGCACTACTTTTCGAGCTCTACAATCTTGGCATTTCGGATTTTGATTTCAGAACTCGTGGGTAGTAGGTCTCGTTTCACCTAGTTAGCCGCGAAATGTGGTTTCTTTACGTAAACGGTTTTATGAATATCCGTTGACTCCGAGTTCTGAATTCGGTGATTTTTAGCTTGATTTCGCACTACTTTTTGAGCTCTACAATCCTGTAATTTCGGATTTTGATTTCAGAACTCGTGCCGAGTAGGTCTCGTTTCACCTAGTTAGCCGCGAAATGTGTTTTCTTTACGTAAACGGTTTTATGAATATCCGTTGACTCCGAATTCTGAATTCGGTGATTTTAGCTTGATTTCGCACTACTTTTCGAGCTCTACAATCCTGGCTTTCGGATTTTGATTTCAGAACTCGTGGCTAGTACGTCTCGTTTCACCTAGTTAGCCGCGAAATGTGGTTTCTTTACGTAAACGGTTTTATGAATATCCGTTGACTCCGAGTTCTGAATTCGGTGATTTTTAGCTTGATTTCGCACTAATTTTCGTGCTCTACAATCCTGGCGTTTCGTATTTTGATTTCAGAACTCGTGGCTAGTAGGTCTCGTTTCACCTAGTTAGCCGCGAAATGTGGTTTCTTTACGTAAACGGTTTTATGAATATCCGTTGACTCCGAATTCTGAATTCGGTGATTTTAGCATGATTTCGCACTACTTTTTGAGCTCTACAATCCTGGCTTTTCTGATTTTGATTTCCGAACTCGTGCCTAGTAGGTCTCGTTTCACCTAGTTAGCCGCGAAATGTGGTTTCTTTACGTAAACGGTTTTATGAATATCCGTTGACTCCGAGTTCTGAATTCGGTGATTTTTAGATTGATTTCGCACTACTTTTGGAGCTCTACAATCCTGGCTTTTCGGATTTTGATTTCAGAACTCGTGGCTAGTACGTCTCTTTTCACCTAGTTAGCCGCGAATGTGCTTTCTTTACGTAAACGGTTTTATGAATATCTGTTGACTCCGAGTTCTGAATTCGGTGATTTTTAGCTTGATTTCGTACTACTTTTTGAGCTCTACAATCCTGTCATTTCGGATTTTGATTTCAGAACTCGTGCCTAGTAGGTCTCGTTTCACCTAGTTAGCCGCGAAATGCGGTTTCTTTACGTAAACGGTTTTATGAATATCCGTTGACTCCGAATTCTGAATTCGGTGATTTTAGCTTGATTTCGCACTACTTTTCGAGCTCTACAATCCTGGCTTTTCTGATTTTGATTTCAGAACTCGTGCCCAGTAGGTCTCGTTTCACCTAGTTAGCCGCGAAATGTGGTTTCTTTACGTAAACGGTTTTATGAATATCCGTTGACTCCGAGTTCTGAATTCGGTGATTTTTAGATTGATTTCGCACTACTTTTGGAGCTCTACAATCCTGTCGTTTCGGATTTTGATTTCAGAACTCGTGCCGAGTGGGTCTCGTTTCACCTAGTTAGCCGCGAAATGTGGTTTCTTTACGTAAACGGTTTTATGAATTTCCGTTGACTCCGAATTCTGAATTCGGTGATTTTAGCTTGATTTCGCACTACTTTTTGAGCTCTACAATCCTGTAATTTCGGATTTTGATTTCAGAACTCGTGCCGAGTGGGTCTCATTTCACCTAGTTAGCCGCGAAATGTGGTTTTTTTACGTAAACGGTTTTATGAATATCCGTTGACTCCGAAATCTGAATTCGGTGATTTTAGCTTGATTTCGCACTACTTCTCGAGCTCTACAATCCTGGATTTTCGGATTTTGATTTCAGAACTCGTGGCTAGTAGGTCTCGTTTCACCAAGTTAGCCGCGAAATGTGGTTTCTTTACGTAAACGGTTTTATGAATATCCGTTGACTCCGAGTTCTGAATTCGGTGATTTTTAGCTTGATTTCGCACTACTTTTCGAGCTCTAAAATCCTGGTATTTCGGATTTTGATTTCAGAACTCGTGGCTAGTAGGTCTCGTTTCACCTAGTTAGCCGCGAAATGTGGTTTCTTTACGTAAACGGTTTTATGAATATCCGTTGACTCCGAGTTCTGAATTCGGTGATTTTTAGCTTGATTTCGCACTACTTTTTGAGCTCTACAATCCTGTAATTTCGGATTTTGATTTCAGAACTCGTGCCGAGTGGGTCTCGTTTCACCTAGTTAGCCGCGAAATGTGGTTTCTTTACGTAAACGGTTTTATGAATATCCGTTGACTCCGAATTCTGAATTCGGTGATTTTAGCTTGATTTCGCACTACTTCTCGAGCTCTACAATCCTGGATTTTCAGATTTTGATTTCAGAACTCGTGGCTAGTAGGTCTCGTTTCACCAAGTTAGCCGCGAAATGTGGTTTCTTTACGTAAACGGTTTTATGAATATCCGTTGACTCCGAGTTCTGAATTCGGTGATTTTTAGATTGATTTCGCACTACTTTTCGAGCTCTACAATCCTGGAGTTTCAAATTTTGATTTCAGAACTCGTGGCTAGTAGGTCTCATTTCACCTAGTTAGCCGCGAAACGTGGTTTCTTTACGTAAACGGTTTTATGAATATCCGTTGACTCCGAGTTCTGAATTCGGTGATTTTTAGCTTGATTTCGCACTACTTTTCGAGCTCTACAATCTTGGCATTTCGGATTTTGATTTCAGAACTCGTGGGTAGTAGGTCTCGTTTCACCTAGTTAGCCGCGAAATGTGGTTTCTTTACGTAAACGGTTTTATGAATATCCGTTGACTCCGAGTTCTGAATTCGGTGATTTTTAGCTTGATTTCGCACTACTTTTTGAGCTCTACAATCCTGTAATTTCGGATTTTGATTTCAGAACTCGTGCCGAGTAGGTCTCGTTTCACCTAGTTAGCCGCGAAATGTGTTTTCTTTACGTAAACGGTTTTATGAATATCCGTTGACTCCGAATTCTGAATTCGGTGATTTTAGCTTGATTTCGCACTACTTTTCGAGCTCTACAATCCTGGCTTTCGGATTTTGATTTCAGAACTCGTGGCTAGTAGGTCTCGTTTCACCTAGTTAGCCGCGAAATGTGGTTTCTTTACGTAAACGGTTTTATGAATATCCGTTGACTCCGAGTTCTGAATTCGGTGATTTTTAGCTTGATTTCGCACTAATTTTCGAGCTCTACAATCCTGGCGTTTCGAAATTTTATTTCAGAACTCGTGGCTAGTAGGTCTCGTTTCACCTAGTTAGCCGCGAAATGTGGTTTCTTTACGTAAACGGTTTTATGAATATCCTTTGACTCCGAGTTCTGAATTCGGTGTTTTTAGCTTGATTTCGCACTACTTTTCGAGCTCTACAATCCTGGCTTTTCTGATTTTGATTTCAGAACTCGTGGGTAGTAGGTCTCGTTTCACCTAGTTAGCCGCGAAATGTGGTTTCTTTACGTAAACGGTTTTATGAATATACCTTGACTCCGAGTTCTGAATTCGGTGATTTTTAGCTTGATTTCGCACTACTTTTGGAGCTCTACAATCCTGTCATTTCGGATTTTGATTTCAGAAATCGTGCCGAGTAGGTCTCGTTTCACCTAGTTAGCCGCGAAATGTGGTTTCTTTACGTAAACGGTTTTATGAATATCCGTTGACTCCGAATTCTGAATTCGGTGATTTTTAGCTTGATTTCGCACTACTTTTTGAGCTCTACAATCCTGTCATTTCGGATTTTGATTTCAAAACTCGTGCCTAGTAGGTCTCGTTTCACCTAGTTAGCCGCGAAATGTGATTTCTTTACGAAAACGGTTTTATGAATATCCTTTGACTCTGAGTTCTGAATTCGGTGATTTTAGCTTGATTTCGCACTACTTTTCGAGCTCTACAATCCTGGCATTTCGGATTTTGATTTCAGAACTCGTGGGTAGTAGGTCTCGTTTCACCAAGTTAGCCGCGAAATGTGGTTTCTTTACGTAAACGGTTTTATGAATATCCGTTGACTCCGAGTTCTGAATTCGGTGATTTTTAGCTTGATTTCATACTACTTTTTGAGCTCTACAATCCTGTCGTTTCGGATTTTGATTTCAGAACTCGTGCCGAGTAGGTCTCGTTTCACCTAGTTAGCCGCGAAATGTGGTTTCTTTACGTAAACGGTTTTATGAATATCCGTTGACTCCGAATTCTGAATTCGGTGATTTTTAGATTGATTTCGCACTACTTTTGGAGCTCTACAATCCTGTCGTTTCGGATTTTGATTTCAGAACTCGTGGCTAGTAGGTCTCGTTTCACCTAGTTAGTCGCGAATGTGGTTTCTTTACGAAAACGGTTTTATGAATATCCGTTGACTCCGAGTTCTGAATTCGGTGATTTTTAGCTTGATTTCGCACTACTTTTCGAGCTCTACAATCCTGGCGTTTCGGATTTTGATTTCAGAACACGTGGCTTGTAGGTCTCGTTTCACCTGGTTAGCCGCGAAATGTGGTTTCTTTACGTAAACGGTTTTATGAATATACGTTGACTCTAAGTTCTGAATTCGGTGATTTTTAGCTTGATTTCGCACTACTTTTTGAGCTCTACAATCCTGTAATTTCGGATTTTGATTTCAGAACTCGTGCCGAGTTGGTCTCGTTTCACCTAGTTAGCCGCAAAATGTGGTTTCTTTATGTAAACGGTTTTATGAATATCCGTTGACTCCGAATTCTGAATTCGGCTTGATTTCGCACTACTTTTCGAGCTCTACAATCCTGGATTTTCGGATTTTGATTTCAAAACTCGTGGCTAGTACGTCTCGTTTCACCTAATTAGCCGCGAAATGTGGTTTCTTTACGTAAACGGTTTTATGAATATACCTTGACTCCGAGTTCTGAATTCGGTGATTTTTAGATTGATTTCGCACTACTTTTGGAGCTCTACAATCCTGTCGTTTCGGATTTTGATTTCAGAACTCGTGCCGAGTAGGTCTCGTTTCACCTAGTTAGCCGCGAAATGTGGTTTCTTTACGTAAACGGTTTTATGAATATCCGTTGACTCCGAATTCTGAATTCGGTGATTTTTAGATTGATTTCGCACTACTTTTGGAGCTCTACAATCCTGTCGTTTCGGATTTTGATTTCAGAACTCGTGGCTAGTAGGTCTCGTTTCACCTAGTTAGTCGCGAATGTGGTTTCTTTACGAAAACGGTTTTATGAATATCCGTTGACTCCGAGTTCTGAATTCGGTGATTTTTAGCTTGATTTCGCACTACTTTTCGAGCTCTACAATCCTGGCGTTTCGGATTTTGATTTCAGAACACGTGGCTTGTAGGTCTCGTTTCACCTGGTTAGCCGCGAAATGTGGTTTCTTTACGTAAACGGTTTTATGAATATACGTTGACTCTAAGTTCTGAATTCGGTGATTTTTAGCTTGATTTCGCACTACTTTTTGAGCTCTACAATCCTGTAATTTCGGATTTTGATTTCAGAACTCGTGCCGAGTTGGTCTCGTTTCACCTAGTTAGCCGCGAAATGTGGTTTCTTTATGTAAACGGTTTTATGAATATCCGTTGACTCCGAATTCTGAATTCGGCTTGATTTCGCACTACTTTTCGAGCTCTACAATCCTGGATTTTCGGATTTTGATTTCAAAACTCGTGGCTAGTACGTCTCGTTTCACCTAATTAGCCGCGAAATGTGGTTTCTTTACGTAAACGGTTTTATGAATATACCTTGACTCCGAGTTCTGAATTCGGTGATTTTTAGATTGATTTCGCACTACTTTTGGAGCTCTACAATCCTGTCGTTTCGGATTTTGATTTCAGAACTCGTGGCTAGTAGGTCTCGTTTCACCTAGTTAGCCGCGAATGTGGTTTCTTTACGAAAACGGTTTTATGAATATCCTTTGACTCTGAGTTCTGAATTCGGTGATTGTTAGCTTGATTTCGCACTACTTTTCGAGCTCTACAATCCTGGCATTTCGGATTTTGATTTCAGAACTCGTGGCTAGTAGGTCTCGTTTCACCTAGTTAGCCGTGAAATGTAGTTTCTTTACGTAAACGGTTTTATGAATATCCGTTGACTCCGAGTTCTGAATTCGGTGATTTTTAGCTTGATTTCGCACTACTTTTCGAGCTCTACAATCCTGGCGTTTCGAATTTTGATTTCAGAACTCGTGGCTAGTAGGTCTCGTTTCACCTAGTTAGCCGCGAAATGTGGTTTCTTTACGTAAACGGTTTTATGAATATCCTTTGACTCCGAGTTCTGAATTCGGTGATTTTAGCTTGATTTCGCACTACTTTTCGAGCTCTACAATCCTGGCTTTTCGGATTTTGATTTCAGAACTCGTGGCTAGTACGTCTCGTTTCACCTAGTTAGTCGCGAAATGTAGTTTCTTTACGTAAACAGTTTTATGAATATCTGTTGACTCCGAGTTCTGAATTCGGTGATTTTTAGCTTGATTTCGCACTACTTTTCGAGCTCTACAATCCTGGCGTTTCGAATTTTGATTTCAGAACTCGTGGCTAGTAGGTCTCGTTTCACCTAGTTAGCCGCGAAATGTGGTTTCTTTACGTAAACGGTTTTATGAATATCCGTTGACTCCGAGTTCTGAATTCGGTGATTTTTAGCTTGATTTCACACTAATTTTTGAGCTCTACGATCCTGGCGTTTCGGATTTTGATTTCAGAACTCGTGGCTAGTTGATCTAGTTTCACCTAGTTAGCCGCGAAATGTGGTTTCTTTACGTAAACGGTTTTATGAATATCCCTTGACTCCGAGTTCTGAATTCGGTGATTTTTAGATTGATTTCGCACTACTTTTGGAGCTCTACGATCCTGTCATTTCGGATTTTGATTTCAGAACTCGTGGCTAGTAGGTCTCGTTTCACCTAGTTAGCCGCGAATGTGGTTTCTTTACGAAAACGGTTTTATGAATATCTTTTGACTCTGAGTTCTGAATTCGGTGATTGTTAGCTTGATTTCGCACTACTTTTCGAGCTTTACAATCCTGGAATTTCGGATTTTGATTTCAGAACTCGTGGCTAGTAGGTCTCGTTTCACCTAGTTAGCCGCGAAATGTGGTTTCTTTACGTAAACGGTTTTATGAATATCCGTTGACTCCGAGTTCTGAATTCGGAGATTTTTAGCTTGATTTCGCACTACTTTTCGATCTCTACAATCATAGCGTTTCGAATTTTGATTTCAGAACTCGTGGCTAGTAGGTCTCGTTTCACCTAGTTAGCCGCGAAATGTGGTTTCTTTACGTAAACGGTTTTATGAATATCCGTTGACTCCGAATTCTGAATTCGGTGATTTTAGCTTGATTTCGCACTACTTTTCGAGCTCTACAATCCTGGCTTTTCGGATTTTGATTTCAGAACTCGTGGCTAGTACGTCTCGTTTCACCTAGTTAGCCGCGAAATGTAGTTTCTTTACGTAAACGGTTTTATGAATATCCGTTGACTCCGAGTTCTGAATTCGGTGATTTTTAGCTTGATTTCGCACTACTTTTCGAGCTCTACAATCCTGGCGTTTCGAATTTTGATTTCAGAACTCGTGGCTAGTAGGTCTCGTTTCACCTAGTTAGCCGCGAAATGTGGTTTCTTTACGTAAACGGTTTTATGAATATCCGTTGACTCCGAGTTCTGAATTCGGTGATTTTTAGCTTGATTTCACACTAATTTTCGAGCTCTACGATCCTGGCGTTTCGGATTTTCATTTCAGAACTCGTGGCTAGTTGGTCTCGTTTCACCTAGTTAGCCTCGAAATGTGGTTTCTTTACGTAAACGGTTTTATGAATATCCGTTGACTCCGAGTTCTGAATTCGGTGATTTTTAGCTTGATTTCGCACTACTTTTCGATCTCTACAATCATAGCGTTTCGAATTTTGATTTCAGAACTCGTGGCTAGTAGGTCTCGTTTCACCTAGTTAGCCGCGAAATGTGGTTTCTTTACGTAAACGGTTTTATGAATATCCGTTGACTCCGAATTCTGAATTCGGTGATTTTAGCTTGATTTCGCACTACTTTTCGAGCTCTACAATCCTGGCTTTTCGGATTTTGATTTCAGAACTCGTGGCTAGTACGTCTCGTTTCACCTAGTTAGCCGCGAAATGTAGTTTCTTTACGTAAACGGTTTTATGAATATCCGTTGACTCCGAGTTCTGAATTCGGTGATTTTTAGCTTGATTTCGCACTACTTTTCGAGCTCTACAATCCTGGCGTTTCGAATTTTGATTTCAGAACTCGTGGCTAGTAGGTCTCGTTTCACCTAGTTAGCCGCGAAATGTGGTTTCTTTACGTAAACGGTTTTATGAATATCCGTTGACTCCGAGTTCTGAATTCGGTGATTTTTAGCTTGATTTCACACTAATTTTCGAGCTCTACGATCCTGGCGTTTCGGATTTTCATTTCAGAACTCGTGGCTAGTTGGTCTCGTTTCACCTAGTTAGCCTCGAAATGTGGTTTCTTTACGTAAACGGTTTTATGAATATCCGTTGACTCCGAGTTCTGAATTCGGTGATTTTTAGCTTGATTTCACACTACTTTTCGAGCTCTACAATCCTGGCGTTTCGGATTTTGATTTCAGAACTCGTGGCTAGTAGGTCTCATTTCACCTAGTTAGCCGCGAAATGTGGTTTCTTTACGTAAACGGTTTTATGAATATCCGTTGACTCCGAGTTATGAATTCAGTGATTTTTAGCTTGATTTCACACTACTTTTCGAGCTCTACAATCCTGGCATTTCGGATTTTGATTTCAGAACTCGCGGCTAGTAGGTCTTGTTTCACCTAGTTAGCCGCAAAATGTGGTTTCTTTACGTAAACGGATTTATGAATATCCGTTGACTCCGAGTTCTGAATTCGGTGATTTTTAGCTTGATTTCACACTACTTTTCGAGCTCTACGATCCTGGTGTTTCGGATTTTGATTTCAGAACTCGTGGCTAGTTGGTCTCGTTTCACCTAGTTAGCCGCGAAATGTGGTTTCTTTACGTAAACGGTTTTATGAATATCCGTTTACTCCGAGTTCTGAATTCGGTGATTTTTAGCTTGATTTCACACTACTTTTCGAGCTCTACGATCCTGGTGTTTCGGATTTTGATTTCAGAACTCGTGGCTAGTTGGTCTCGTTTCACCTAGATAGCCTCGAAATGTGGTTTCTTTACGTAAACGGTTTTATGAATATCCATTGACTCCGAGTTCTGAATTTGGTGATTTTTAGCTTGATTACACACTACTTTTCGAGCTCTACAATCCTGGCTTTTCGGATTTTTATTTCAGAACTCGTGGCTAGTTGGTCTCGTTTCACCTAGTTAGCCGCGAAATGTGGTTTCTTTACGTAAACGGTTTTACGAATATCCGTTGACTCCGAGTTCTGAATTCGGTGATTTTTAGCTTGATTTCACACTACTTTTCGAGCTCTACGATCCTGGAGTTTTGGATTTTGATTTCAGAACTCGTGGCTAGTTGGTCTCGTTTCACCTAGTTAGCCGCGAAATGTGGTTTCTTTACGTAAACGGTTTTATGAATATCCGCTGACTCCCTGTTCTGAATTCGGTGATTTTTAGCTTGATTAAACACTACTTTTCGAGCTCTACGATCCTGGCATTCCGGATTTTGATTTCAGAACTCGTGGATTGTTGGTCTCGTTTCACCTATTTAGCCGCGAAATGTGGTTTCTTTACGTAAACGGTTTTGTGAATATCCGTTGACTCCGAGTTCTGAATTCGGTGATTTTTAGCTTGATTTCACACTACTTTTCGAGCTCAACAATCCTGGCGTTTCGGATTTTGATTTCAGAATTCGTGGCTAGTTGGTCTCGTTTCACCTAGTTAGCCGCGAAATGTGGTTTCTTTACGTAAACGGTTTTATGAATATCCGTTGACTCCGAGTTCTGAATTCGGTGATTTTTAGCTTGATTTCACACTACTTTTCGAGCTCTACAATCCTGGAGTTTCGGATTTTTATTTCAGAACTCGTGGCTAGTTGGTCTCGTTTCACCTAGTTAGCCGTGAAATGTGGTTTCTTTACGTAAACGGTTTTATGAATATCCGTTGACTCCGAGTTCTGAATTCGGTGATTTTCAGCTTGATTTCACTCTACTTTTCGAGCTCTACGATCCTGGCATTTCGGATTTTGATTTCAGAACTCGTGGCTAGTTGGTCTCGTTTCACCTAGTTAGCCGCGAAATGTGGTTTCTTTACGTAAACGGTTTTATGTATATCCGTTGACTCCGAGTTCTGAATTCGGTGATTTTTAGCTTGATTACACACTACTTTTCGACCTCTACGATCCTGGTGTTTCGGATTTTGATTTCAGAACTCGTGGCTAGTTGGTCTCATTTCACCTAGTTAGCCGCGAAATGTGGTTTCTTTACGTAAACGGTTTTATGAATATCCGTTGACTCCGAGTTCTGAATTCGGTGATTTTTTGCTTGATTTCACACTACTTTTCGAGCTCTACAATCCTGGCGTTTCGGATTTTGATTTCAGAACTCGTGGCTAGTTGGTCTCGTTTCACCTAGTTAGCCGCGAAATGTGGTTTCTTTACGTAAACGGTTTTATGAATATCCGTTGACTCCGAGTTCTGAATTCGGTGATTTTTAGCTTGATTTCACACTAATTTTCGAGCTCTACGATCCTGGTGTTTCGGATTTTGATTTCAGAACTCGTGGCTAGTTGGTCTCACTTCACCTAGTTAGCCGCGAAATGTGGTTTCTTTACGTAAACGGTTTTATGAATATCCGTTGACTCCGAGTTCTGAATTTGGTGATTTTTAGCTTGATTTCACACTACTTTTCGAGCTCTACGATCCTGGCATTTTGGATTTTGATTTCAGAACTCGTGGCTAGTTGGTCTCATTTCACCTAGTTAGACGCGAAATGTGGTTTCTTTACGTAAACGGTTTTATGAATATCCGTTGACTCCGAGTTCTGAATTCGGTGATTTTTAGTTTGATTTCACACTACTTTTCAAGCTCTACGATCCTGGCGTTTCGGATTTTGATTTCAGAACTCGTGGCTAGTTGGTCTCGTTTCACCTAGTTAGCCGCGAAATGTGGTTTCTTTACGTAAACGGTTTTATGAATATCCGTTGACTCCAAGTTCTGAATTCGGTGATTTTTAGCTTGATTTCACACTACTTTTCGAGCTCTACAATCCTGGTGTTTCGGATTTTGATTTCAGAACTCGTGGCTAGTTGGTCTCGTTTCACCTAGTTAGCCGCGAAATGTGGTTTCTTTACGTAAACGGTTTTATGAATATCCGTTGACTCCAAGTTCTGAATTCGGTGATTTTTAGCTTGATTTCACACTACTTTTCGAGCTCTACAATCCTGGCATTTCGGATTTTGATTTCAGAACTCGTGGCTAGTTGGTCTTGTTTCACCTAGTTAGCCGCGAAATGTGGTTTCTTTACGTAAACGGTTTTATGAATATCCGTTGACTCCGAGTTCTGAATTCGGTGATTTTTAGCTTGATTTCACACTACTTTTCGAGCTCTACAATCCTGGCATTTCAGATTTTGATTTCAGAACTCGTGGCTAGTAGGTCTCGTTTCACCTAGTTATCCGCGAATTGTCGTTTCTTTACGTAAACGGTTTTATGAATCCGTTGACTCCGAGTTCTGAATTCGGTGATTTTTAGCTTGATTACACACTACTTTTCGAGCTCTACGACCCTGGCATTTCGGATTTTGATTTCAGAACTCGTGGCTAGTTGGTCTCGTTTCACCTATTTAGCCGCGAAATGTGGTTTCTTTACGTAAACGGTTTTATGAATATCCGTTGACTCCGAGTTATGAATTCGGTGATTTTTAGCTTGATTTCAGACTACTTTTCGAGCTCTACGATCCTGGCGTTTCGGATTTTGATTTCAGAACTTGTGGCTAGTTGGTCTCGTTTCACCTAGTTAGCCGCGAAATGTGGTTTCTTTACGTAAACGGTTTTATGAATATCCGTTGACTCCGAGTTCTGAATTCGGTGATTTTTAGCTTGATTTCACTCTACTTTTCGAGCTCTACGATCCTGGCGTTTCGGATTTTGATTTCAGAACTCGTGGCTAGTAGGTCTCGTTTCACCTAGTTAGCCGCGAAATGTGGTTTCTTTACGTAAACGGTTTTATGAATATCCGTTGACTCCGAGTTCTGAATTCGGTGATTTTTAGCTTGATTTCACACTACTTTTCGAGCTCTACGATCCTAGCGTTTCGGATTTTCATTTCAGAACTCGTGGCTAGTTGGTCTCGTTTCACCTAGTTAGTCGCGAAATGTGGTTTCTTTACGTAAACGGTTTTATGAATATCCGTTGACTCCGAGTTCTAAATTCGGTGATTTTTAGCTTGATTTCACACTACTTTTCGAGCTCTACAATCCTGGCGTTTCGGATTTTGATTTCAGAACTCGTGGCTAGTTGGTCTCGTTTCACCTAGTTTGCCGCGAAATGTGGTTTCTTTACGTAAACGGTTTTATGAATATCCGTTGACTCCGAGTTCTGAATTCGGTGATTTTTAGCTTGATTTCACACTAATTTTCGAGCTCTACGATCCTGGTGTTTCGGATTTTGATTTCAGAACTCGTGGCTAGTTGGTCTCGTTTCACCTAGTTGGCCGCGAAATGTGGTTTCTTTACGTAAACGATTTTATGAATATCCGTTGACTCCGAGTTCTGAATTTGGTGATTTTTAGCTTGATTTCACACTACTTTTCGAGCTCTACGATCCTGGCATTTCGGATTTTGATTTCAGAACTCGTGGCTAGTTGGTCTCATTTCACCTAGTTAGCCGCGAAATGTGGTTTCTTTACGTAAACGGTTTTATGAATATCCGTTGACTCCGAGTTCTGAATTCGGTGATTTTTAGTTTGATTTCACACTACTTTTCGAGCTCTAAGATCCTGGCATTTCGGATTTTGATTTCAGAACTCGTGGCTAGTTGGTCTCGTTTCACCTAGTTAGCCGCGAAATGTGGTTTCTTTACGTAAACGATTTTATGAATATCCGTTGACTCCAAGTTCTGAATTCGGTGATTTTTAGCTTGATTTCACACTACTTTTCGAGCTCTACAATCCTGGCATTTCGGATTTTGATTTCAGAACTCGTGGCTAGTTGGTCTCGTTTCACCTAGTTAGCCGCGAAATGTGGTTTCTTTACGTAAACGGTTTTATGAATATCCGTTGACTCCAAGTTCTGAATTCGGTGATTTTTAGCTTGATTTCACACTACTTTTCGAGCTCTACAATCCTGGTGTTTCGGATTTTGATTTCAGAACTCGTGGCTAGTAGGTCTTGTTTCACCTAGTTAGCCGCGAAATGTGGTTTCTTTACGTAAACGGTTTTATGAATATCCGTTGACTCCGAGTTCTGAATTCGGTGATTTTTAGCTTGATTTCACACTACTTTTCGAGCTCTACAATCCAGGTATTTCAGATTTTGATTTCAGAACTCGTGGCTAGTAGGTCTCGTTTCACCTAGTTATCCGCGAATTGTCGTTTCTTTACGTAAACGGTTTTATGAATCCGTTGACTCCGAGTTCTGAATTCGGTGATTTTTAGCTTGATTACACAGTACTTTTCGAGCTCTACGACCCTGGCATTTCGGATTTTGATTTCAGAACTCGTGGCTAGTTGGTCTCGTTTCACCTATTTAGCCGCGAAATGTGGTTTCTTTACGTAAACGGTTTTATGAATATCCGTTGACTCCGAGTTATGAATTCGGTGATTTTTAGCTTGATTTCAGACTACTTTTTGAGCTCTACGATCCTGGCGTTTCGGATTTTGATTTCAGAACTCGTGGCTAGTTGGTCTCGTTTCACCTAGTTAGCCGCGAAATGTGGTTTCTTTACGTAAACGGTTTTATGAATATCCGTTGACTCCGAGTTCTGAATTCTGTGATTTTTAGCTTGATTTCACACTAATTTTCGAGCTCTACAATCCTGGCGTTTCGGATTTTGATTTCAGAACTCGTGGCTAGTAGGTCTCGTTTCACCTAGTTAGCCGCGAAATGTGGTTTCTTTACGTAAACGGTTTTATGAATATCCGTTGACTCCGAGTTCTGAATTCGGTGATTTTTAGCTTGATTTCACACTACTTTTCGAGCTCTACGATCCTAGCGTTTCGGATTTTGATTTCAGAACTCGTGGCTAGTTGGTCTCGTTTCACCTAGTTAGTCGCGAATTGTGGTTTCTTTACGTAAATGGTTTTATGAATATCCGTTGACTCCGAGTTCTAAATTCGGTGATTTTTAGCTTGATTTCACACTACTTTTCGAGCTCTACAATCCTGGCGTTTCGGATTTTGATTTCAGAACTCGTGGCTAGTAGGTCTCGTTTCACCTAGTTTGCCGCGAAATGTGGTTTCTTTACGTAAACGGTTTTATGAATATCCGTTGACTCCGAGTTCTGAATTCGGTGATTTTTAGCTTGATTTCACACTAATTTTCGAGCTCTACGATCCTGGTGTTTCGGATTTTGATTTCAGAACTCGTGGCTAGTTGGTCTCGTTTCACCTAGTTTGCCGCGAATTGTGGTTTCTTTACGTAAACGGTTTTATGAATATCCGTTGACTCCGAGTTCTGAATTCGGTGATTTTTAGCTTGATTTCACTCTACTTTTCGAGCTCTACGATCCTGGCGTTTCGGATTTTGATTTCAGAACTCGTGGCTAGTAGGTCTCGTTTCACCTAGTTAGCCGCGAAATGTGGTTTCTTTACGTAAACGGTTTTATGAATATCCGTTGACTCCGAGTTCTGAATTCGGTGATTTTTAGCTTGATTTCAGACTACTTTTCGAGCTCTACGATCCTGGCGTTTCGGATTTTGATTTCAGAACTCGTGGCTAGTTGGTCTCGTTTCACCTAGTTAGCCGCGAAATGTGGTTTCTTTACGTAAACGGTTTTATGAATATCCGTTGACTCCGAGTTCTGAATTCTGTGATTTTTAGCTTGATTTCACACTAATTTTCGAGCTCTACAATCCTGGCGTTTCGGATTTTGATTTCAGAACTCGTGGCTAGTAGGTCTCGTTTCACCTAGTTAGCCGCGAAATGTGGTTTCTTTACGTAAACGGTTTTATGAATATCCGTTGACTCCGAGTTCTGAATTCGGTGATTTTTAGCTTGATTTCACACTACTTTTCGAGCTCTACGATCCTAGCGTTTCGGATTTTGATTTCAGAACTCGTGGCTAGTTGGTCTCGTTTCACCTAGTTAGTCGCGAATTGTGGTTTCTTTACGTAAATGGTTTTATGAATATCCGTTGACTCCGAGTTCTAAATTCGGTGATTTTTAGCTTGATTTCACACTACTTTTCGAGCTCTACAATCCTGGCGTTTCGGATTTTGATTTCAGAACTCGTGGCTAGTAGGTCTCGTTTCACCTAGTTGCCGCGAAATGTGGTTTCTTTACGTAAACGGTTTTATGAATATCCGTTGACTCCGAGTTCTGAATTCGGTGATTTTTAGCTTGATTTCACACTAATTTTCGAGCTCTACGATCCTGGTGTTTCGGATTTTGATTTCAGAACTCGTGGCTAGTTGGTCTCGTTTCACCTAGTTAGCCGCGAAATGTGGTTTCTTTACGTAAACGGTTTTATGAATATCCGTTGACTCCGAGTTCTGAATTTGGTGATTTTTAGCTTGATTTCACACTACTTTTCGAGCTCTACGATCCTGGCATTTCGGATTTTGATTTCGGAACTCGTGGCTAGTTGGTCTCATTTCACCTAGTTAGCCGCGAAATGTGGTTTCTTTACGTAAACGGTTTTATGAATATCCGTTGACTCCGAGTTCTGAATTCGGTGATTTTTAGCTTGATTTCACACTACTTTTCGAGCTCTACAATCCTGGTATTTCAGATTTTGATTTCAGAACTCGTGGCTAGTAGGTCTCGTTTCACCTAGTTATCCGCGAATTGTCGTTTCTTTACGTAAACAATTTTATGAATCCGTTGACTCCGAGTTCTGAATTCGGTGATTTTTAGCTTGATTACACACTACTTTTCGAGCTCTACGACCCTGGCATTTCGGATTTTGATTTCAGAACTCGTGGCTACTTGGTCTCGTTTCACCTATTTAGCCGCGAAATGTGGTTTCTTTACGTAAACGGTTTTATGAATATCCGTTGACTCCGAGTTATGAATTCGGTGATTTTTAGCTTGATTTCAGACTACTTTTCGAGCTCTACAATCCTCGCGTTTCGGATTTTGATTTCAGAACTCGTGGCTAGTTGGTCTCGTTTCACCTAGTTAGCCGCGAAATGTGGTTTCTTTACGTAAACGGTTTTATGAATATCCGTTGACTCCGAGTTCTGAATTTGGTGATTTTTAGCTTGATTTCACACTACTTTTCGAGCTCTACGATCCTGGCATTTCGGATTTTGATTTCAAAACTCGTGGCTAGTTGGTCTCATTTCACCTAGTTAGCCGCGAAATGTGGTTTCTTTACGTAAACGGTTTTATGAATATCCGTTGACTCCGAGTTCTGAATTCGGTGATTTTTAGTTTGATTTCACACTACTTTTCGAGCTCTACGATCTTGGCATTTCGGATTTTGATTTCAGAACTCGTGGCTAGTTGGTCTCGTTTCACCTAGTTAGCCGCGAAATGTGGTTTCTTTACGTAAACGGTTTTATGAATATCCGTTGACTCCAAGTTCTGAATTCGGTGATTTTTAGCTTGATTTCACACTACTTTTCGAGCTCTACAATCCTGGCGTTTCGGATTTTGATTTCAGAACTCGTGACTAGTTGGTCTCGTTTCACCTAGTTAGCCGCGAAATGTGGTTTCTTTACGTAAACGGTTTTATGAATATCCGTTGACTCCAAGTTCTGAATTCGGTGATTTTTAGCTTGATTTCACACTACTTTTCGAGCTCTACAATCCTGGCATTTCGGATTTTGATTTCAGAACTCGTGGCTAGTAGGTCTTGTTTCACCTAGTTAGCCGCGAAATGTGGTTTCTTTACGTAAACGGTTTTATGAATATCCGTTGACTCCGAGTTCTGAATTCGGTGATTTTTAGCTTGATTTCACACTACTTTTCGAGCTCTACAATCCTGGTATTTCAGATTTTGATTTCAGAACTCGTGGCTAGTAGGTCTCGTTTCACCTAGTTATCCGCGAATTGTCGTTTCTTTACGTAAACAATTTTATGAATCCGTTGACTCCGAGTTCTGAATTCGGTGATTTTTAGCTTGATTACACACTACTTTTCGAGCTCTACGACCCTGGCATTTCGGATTTTGATTTCAGAACTCGTGGCTACTTGGTCTCGTTTCACCTATTTAGCCGCGAAATGTGGTTTCTTTACGTAAACGGTTTTATGAATATCCGTTGACTCCGAGTTATGAATTCGGTGATTTTTAGCTTGATTTCAGACTACTTTTCGAGCTCTACAATCCTCGCGTTTCGGATTTTGATTTCAGAACTCGTGGCTAGTTGGTCTCGTTTCACCTAGTTAGCCGCGAAATGTGGTTTCTTTACGTAAACGGTTTTATGAATATCCGTTGACTCCGAGTTCTGAATTCGGTGATTTTTAGCTTGATTTCACACTAATTTTCGAGCTCTACAATCCTGGCGTTTCGGATTTTGATTTCAGAACTCGTGGCTAGTAGGTCTCGTTTCACCTAGTTAGCCGCGAAATGTGGTTTCTTTACGTAAACGGTTTTATGAATATCCGTTGACTCCGAGTTCTGAATTTGGTGATTTTTAGCTTGATTTCACACTACTTTTCGAGCTCTACGATCCTGGCATTTCGGATTTTGATTTCGGAACTCGTGGCTAGTTGGTCTCATTTCACCTAGTTAGCCGCGAAATGTGGTTTCTTTACGTAAACGGTTTTATGAATATCCGTTGACTCCGAGTTCTGAATTCGGTGATTTTTAGCTTGATTTCACACTACTTTTCGAGCTCTACAATCCTGGTATTTCAGATTTTGATTTCAGAACTCGTGGCTAGTAGGTCTCGTTTCACCTAGTTATCCGCGAATTGTCGTTTCTTTACGTAAACAATTTTATGAATCCGTTGACTCCGAGTTCTGAATTCGGTGATTTTTAGCTTGATTACACACTACTTTTCGAGCTCTACGACCCTGGCATTTCGGATTTTGATTTCAGAACTCGTGGCTACTTGGTCTCGTTTCACCTATTTAGCCGCGAAATGTGGTTTCTTTACGTAAACGGTTTTATGAATATCCGTTGACTCCGAGTTATGAATTCGGTGATTTTTAGCTTGATTTCAGACTACTTTTCGAGCTCTACAATCCTCGCGTTTCGGATTTTGATTTCAGAACTCGTGGCTAGTTGGTCTCGTTTCACCTAGTTAGCCGCGAAATGTGGTTTCTTTACGCAAACGGTTTTATGAATATCCGTTGACTCCGAGTTCTGAATTTGGTGATTTTTAGCTTGATTTCACACTACTTTTCGAGCTCTACGATCCTGGTGTTTCGGATTTTGATTTCGGAACTCGTGGCTAGTTGGTCTCATTTCACCTAGTTAGCCGCGAAATGTGGTTTCTTTACGTAAACGGTTTTATGAATATCCGTTGACTCCGAGTTCTGAATTCGGTGATTTTTAGCTTGATTTCACACTACTTTTCGAGCTCTACAATCCTGGTATTTCAGATTTTGATTTCAGAACTCGTGGCTAGTAGGTCTCGTTTCACCTAGTTATCCGCGAATTGTCGTTTCTTTACGTAAACAATTTTATGAATCCGTTGACTCCGAGTTCTGAATTCGGTGATTTTTAGCTTGATTACACACTACTTTTCGAGCTCTACGACCCTGGCATTTCGGATTTTGATTTCAGAACTCGTGGCTACTTGGTCTCGTTTCACCTATTTAGCCGCGAAATGTGGTTTCTTTACGTAAACGGTTTTATGAATATCCGTTGACTCCGAGTTATGAATTCGGTGATTTTTAGCTTGATTTCAGACTACTTTTCGAGCTCTACAATCCTCGCGTTTCGGATTTTGATTTCAGAACTCGTGGCTAGTTGGTCTCGTTTCACCTAGTTAGCCGCGAAATGTGGTTTCTTTACGTAAACGGTTTTATGAATATCCGTTGACTCCGAGTTCGGAATTTGGTGATTTTTAGCTTGATTTCACACTACTTTTCGAGCTCTACGATCCTGGCATTTCGGATTTTGATTTCAAAACTCGTGGCTAGTTGGTCTCATTTCACCTAGTTAGCCGCGAAATGTGGTTTCTTTACGTAAACGGTTTTATGAATATCCGTTGACTCCGAGTTCTGAATTCGGTGATTTTTAGTTTGATTTCACACTACTTTTCGAGCTCTACGATCTTGGCATTTCGGATTTTGATTTCAGAACTCGTGGCTAGTTGGTCTCGTTTCACCTAGTTAGCCGCGAAATGTGGTTTCTTTACGTAAACGGTTTTATGAATATCCGTTGACTCCAAGTTCTGAATTCGGTGATTTTTAGCTTGATTTCACACTACTTTTCGAGCTCTACAATCCTGGCGTTTCGGATTTTGATTTCAGAACTCGTGACTAGTTGGTCTCGTTTCACCTAGTTAGCCGCGAAATGTGGTTTCTTTACGTAAACGGTTTTATGAATATCCGTTGACTCCAAGTTCTGAATTCGGTGATTTTTAGCTTGATTTCACACTACTTTTCGAGCTCTACAATCCTGGCATTTCGGATTTTGATTTCAGAACTCGTGGCTAGTAGGTCTTGTTTCACCTAGTTAGCCGCGAAATGTGGTTTCTTTACGTAAACGGTTTTATGAATATCCGTTGACTCCGAGTTCTGAATTCGGTGATTTTTAGCTTGATTTCACACTACTTTTCGAGCTCTACAATCCTGGTATTTCAGATTTTGATTTCAGAACTCGTGGCTAGTAGGTCTCGTTTCACCTAGTTATCCGCGAATTGTCGTTTCTTTACGTAAACAATTTTATGAATCCGTTGACTCCGAGTTCTGAATTCGGTGATTTTTAGCTTGATTACACACTACTTTTCGAGCTCTACGACCCTGGCATTTCGGATTTTGATTTCAGAACTCGTGGCTACTTGGTCTCGTTTCACCTATTTAGCCGCGAAATGTGGTTTCTTTACGTAAACGGTTTTATGAATATCCGTTGACTCCGAGTTATGAATTCGGTGATTTTTAGCTTGATTTCAGACTACTTTTCGAGCTCTACAATCCTCGCGTTTCGGATTTTGATTTCAGAACTCGTGGCTAGTTGGTCTCGTTTCACCTAGTTAGCCGCGAAATGTGGTTTCTTTACGTAAACGGTTTTATGAATATCCGTTGACTCCGAGTTCTGAATTCGGTGATTTTTAGCTTGATTTCACACTAATTTTCGAGCTCTACAATCCTGGCGTTTCGGATTTTGATTTCAGAACTCGTGGCTAGTAGGTCTCGTTTCACCTAGTTAGCCGCGAAATGTGGTTTCTTTACGTAAACGGTTTTACGAATATCCGTTGACTCCGAGTTCTGAATTCGGTGATTTTTAGCTTGATTTCACACTAATTTTTGAGCTCTACAATCCTGGCGTTTCGGATTTTGATTTCAGAACTCGTGGCTAGTAGGTCTCGTTTCACCTAGTTAGCCGCGAAATGTGGTTTCTTTACGTAAACGGTTTTATGAATATCCGTTGACTCCGAGTTCTGAATTCGGTGATTTTTAGCTTGATTTCACACTACTTTTCGAGCTCTACGATCCTCGCGTTTCGGATTTTGATTTCAGAACTCGTGGCTAGTTGGTCTCGTTTCACCTAGTTAGTCGCGAATTGTGGTTTCTTTACGTAAACGGTTTTATGAATATCCGTTGACTCCGAGTTCTAAATTCGGTGATTTTTAGCTTGATTTCACACTACTTTTCGAGCTCTACAATCCTGGAATTTCGGATTTTGATTTCAGAACTCGTGGCTAGTAGGTCTCGTTTCACCTAGTTTGCCGCGAAATGTGGTTTCTTTACGTAAACGGTTTTATGAATATCCGTTGACTCCGAGTTCTGAATTCGGTGATTTTTAGGTTGATTTCACACTAATTTTCGAGCTCTACGATCCTGGTGTTTCGGATTTTGATTTCAGAACTCGTGGCTAGTTGGTCTCGTTTCACCTAGTTAGCCGCGAAATGTGGTTTCTTTACGTAAACGGTTTTATGAATATCCGTTGACTCCGAGTTCTGAATTTGGTGATTTTTAGCTTGATTTCACACTACTTTTCGAGCTCTACGATCCTGGCATTTCGGATTTTGATTTCAGAACTCGTGGCTAGTTGGTCTCATTTCACCAAGTTAGCCGCGAAATGTGGTTTCTTTACGTAAACGGTTTTATGAATATCCGTTGACTCCGAGTTCTGAATTCGGTGATTTTTAGTTTGATTTCACACTACTTTTCGAGCTCTACGATCTTGGCATTTCGGATTTTGATTTCAGAACTCGTGGCTAGTTGGTCTCGTTTCACCTAGTTAGCCGCGAAATGTGGTTTCTTTACGTAAACGGTTTTATGAATATCTGTTGACTCCAAGTTCTGAATTCGGTGATTTTTAGCTTGATTTCACACTACTTTTCGAGCTCTACAATCCTGGCGTTTCGGATTTTGATTTCAGAACTCGTGACTAGTTGGTCTCGTTTCACCTAGTTAGCCGCGAAATGTGGTTTCTTTACGTAAACGGTTTTATGAATATCCGTTGACTCCAAGTTCTGAATTCGGTGATTTTTAGCTTGATTTCACACTACTTTTCGAGCTCTACAATCCTGGCATTTCGGATTTTGATTTCAGAACTCGTGGCTAGTAGGTCTTGTTTCACCTAGTTAGCCGCGAAATGTGGTTTCTTTACGTAAACTGTTTTATGAATATCCGTTGACTCCGAGTTCTGAATTCGGTGATTTTTAGCTTGATTTCACACTACTTTTCGAGCTCTACAATCCTGGTATTTCAGATTTTTATTTCAGAACACGTGGCTAGTAGGTCTCGTTTCACCTAGTTATCCGCGAATTGTCGTTTCTTTACGTAAACGGTTTTATGAATCCGTTGACTCCGAGTTCTGAATTCGGTGATTTTTAGCTTGATTACACACTACTTTTCGAGCTCTATGATCCTGGCGTTTCGGATTTTGATTTCAGAACTCGTGGCTAGTTGGTCTCGTTTCACCTAGTTAGCCGCGAAATGTGGTTTCTTTACGTAAACGGTTTTATGAATATCCGTTGACTCCGAGTTCTGAATTCGGTGATTTTTAGCTTGATTTCACACTAATTTTCGAGCTCTACAATCCTGGCGTTTCGGATTTTGATTTCAGAACTCGTGGCTAGTAGGTCTCGTTTCACCTAGTTAGCCGCGAAATGTGGTTTCTTTACGTAAACGGTTTTATGAATATCCGTTGACTCCAAGTTCTGAATTCGGTGATTTTTAGCTTGATTTCACACTACTTTTCGAGCTCTACGATCCTAGCATTTCGGATTTTGATTTCAGAACTCGTGGCTAGTTGGTCTCGTTTCACCTAGTTAGCCGCGAAATGTGGTTTCTTTAAGTAAACGGTTTTATGAATATCCTTTGACTCCGAGTTCTGAATTCGGTGATTTTTAGCTTGATTTCACACTACTTTTCGAGCTCTACAATCCTGGCCTTTCGGATTTTGATTTCAAAACTCGTGGCTAGTAGGTCTCGTTTCACCTAGTTAGCCGCGAAATGTGGTTTCTTTACGTAAACGGTTTTATGAATATCTGTTGACTCCGAGTTCTGAATTCGGTGATTTTTAGCTTGATTTCACACTACTTATCGAGCTCTACAATCCTGGAATTTCGGATTTTGATTTCAGAACTCGTGGCTAGTTGGTCTCGTTTCTCCTATTTAGCCGCGAAATGTGGTTTCTTTACGTAAACGGTTTTATGAATATCCGTTGACTCCGAGTTCTGAATTCGGAGATTTTTAGCTTAATTTCACACTAATTTTCGAGCTCTACGATCCTGGCGTTTCGGATTTTGATTTCAGAACTCGTGGCTAGTTGGTCTCGTTTCACCTAGTTAGCCGCGAAATGTGGTTTCTTTACGTAAACGGTTTTATGAATATCCGTTGACTCCGAGTTCTGAATTCGGTGATTTTTAGCTTGATTTCACACTAATTTTCGAGCTCTACGATCCTGGCTTTTCAGATATTGATTTCGGAACTCGTGGCTAGTTGGTCTCGTTTCACCTAGTTAGCCGCGAAATGTGGTTTCTTTACGTAAACGGTTTTATGAATATCCGTTGACTCGGAGTTCTGAATTCGGTGATTTTTAGCTTGATTTCACACTACTTTTCGAGCTCTACGATCCTGGCGTTTCGGATTTTGATTTCAGAACTCGTGGCTAGTTGGTCGCGTTTCAACTATTTAGCCGCGAAATGTGGTTTCTTTACGTAAACGGTTTTATGAATATCCGTTGACTCCGAGTTCTGAATTCGGTGATTTTTAGCTTGATTTCACACTAATTTTCGAGCTCTACGATCCTGGAGTTTAGGATATTGATTTCGGAACTCGTGGCTAGTTGGTCTCGTTTCACCTAGTTAGCCGCGAATTGTGGTTTCTTTACGTAAACGGTTTTATGAATCCGTTGACTCCGAGTTCTGAATTCGGTGATTTTTAGCTTGATTACACACTACTTTTCAAGCTCTACGACCCTGGCGTTTCGGATTTTGATTTCAGAACTCGTGGCTAGTTGGTCTCGTTTCACCTATTTAGCCGCGAAATGTGGTTTCTTTAGTTAAACGGTTTTATGAATATCCGTTGATTCCGAGTTCTGAATTCGGTGATTTTTAGCTTGATTTCACACTACTTTTCGAGCTCTACAATCCTGGCGTTTCGGATTTTGATTTCAGAACTCGTGGCTAGTAGGTCTCGTTTCACCTAGTTAGCCGCGAAATGTGGTTTCTTTAAGTAAACGGTTTTATGAATATCCTTTGACTCCGAGTTCTGAATTCGGTGATTTTTAGCTTGATTTCACACTACTTTTCGAGCTCTACAATCCTGGCGTTTCGGATTTTGATTTCAAAACTCGTGGCTAGTAGGTCTCGTTTCACCTAGTTAGCCGCGAAATGTGGTTTCTTTACGTAAACGGTTTTATGAATATCTGTTGACTCCGAGTTCTGAATTCGGTGATTTTTAGCTTGATTTCACACTACTTTTCGAGCTCTACAATCCTGGAATTTCGGATTTTGATTTCAGAACTCGTGGCTAGTTGGTCTCGTTTCACCTATTTAGCCGCGAAATGTGGTTTCTTTACGTAAACGGTTTTATGAATATCCGTTGACTCCGAGTTCTGAATTCGGAGATTTTTAGCTTAATTTCACACTAATTTTCGAGCTCTACGATCCTGGCGTTTCGGATATTGATTTCGGAACTCGTGGCTAGTTGGTCTCGTTTCACCTATTTAGCCGCGAAATGTGGTTTCTTTACGTAAACGGTTTTATGAATATCCGTTGACTCCGAGTTCTGAATTCGGAGATTTTTAGCTTAATTTCACACTAATTTTCGAGCTCTACGATCCTGGCGTTTCGGATATTGATTTCGGAACTCGTGGCTAGTTGGTCTCGTTTCACCTAGTTAGCCGCGAATTGTGGTTTCTTTACGTAAACGGTTTTATGAATCCGTTGACTCCGAGTTCTGAATTCGGTGATTTTTAGCTTGATTACACACTACTTTTCGAGCTCTACGATCCTGGCATTTCGGATTTTGATTTCAGAACTCGTGGCTAGTAGGTCTCGTTTCACCTAGTTAGCCGCGAAATGTGGTTTCTCTACGTAAACGGTTTTATGGATATCCGTTGACTCCGAGTTCTGAATTCGGAGATTTTTAGCTTAATTTCACACTAATTTTCGAGCTCTACGATCCTGGCGTTTCGGATTTTGATTTCAGAACTCGTGGCTAGTTGGTCTCGTTTCACCTAGTTAGCCGCGAAATGTGGTTTCTTTACGTAAACGGTTTTATGAATATCCGTTGACTCCGAGTTCTGAATTCGGTGATTTTTAGCTTGATTTCACACTACTTTTTGAGCTCTACAATCCTGGCGTTTCGGATTTTGATTTCAGAACTCGTGGCTAGTTGGTCTCGTTTCACCTAGTTAGCCGCGAAATGTGGTTTCTTTACGTAAACGGTTTTATGAATATCCGTTGACTCCGAGTTCTGAATTCGGTGATTTTTAGCTTGATTTCACACTACTTTTTGAGCTATACAATCCTGGCGTTTCGGATTTTGATTTCAGAACTCGTGGCTAGTAGGTCTCGTTTCACCTAGTTAGCCGCGAAATGTGGTTTCTTTACGTAAACGGTTTTATGAATATCCATTGACTCGGAGTTCTGAATTCGGTGATTTTTAGCTTGATTTCACACTACTTTTCGAGCTCTACGATCCTGGAGTTTCGGATTTTGATTTCAGAACTCGTGGCTAGTTGGTCGCGTTTCAACTAGTTTGCCGCGAAATGTGGTTTCTTTACGTAAACGGTTTTATGAATATCCGTTGACTCCGAGTTCTGAATTCGGTGATTTTTAGCTTGATTTCACACTAATTTTCGAGCTCTACGATCCTGGCATTTCGGATATTGATTTCGGAACTCGTGGCTAGTTGGTCTCGTTTCACCTAGTTAGCCGCGAATTGTGGTTTCTTTACGTAAACGGTTTTATGAATCCGTTGACTCCGAGTTCTGAATTCGGTGATTTTTAGCTTGATTACACACTACTTTTCGAGCTCTACGACCCTGGCGTTTCGGATTTTGATTTCAGAACTCGTGGCTAGTTGGTCTCGTTTCACCTATTTAGCCGCGAAATGTGGTTTCTTTACGTAAACGGTTTTATTAATATCCGTTGATTCCGAGTTCTGAATTCGGTGATTTTTAGCTTGATTTCACACTACTTTTCGAGCTCTACAATCCTGGCGTTTCGGATTTTTATTTCAGAACTCGTGGCAAGTAGGTCTCGTTTCATCTAGTTAGCCGCGAAATGTGGTTTCTTTAAGTAAACGGTTTTATGAATATCCTTTGACTCCGAGTTCTGAATTCGGTGATTTTTAGCTTGATTTCACACTACTTTTCGAGCTCTACAATCCTGGCGTTTCGGATTTTGATTTCAAAACTCGTGGCTAGTAGGTCTCGTTTCACCTAGTTAGCCGCGAAATGTGGTTTCTTTACGTAAACGGTTTTATGAATATCCGTTGACTCCGAGTTCTGAATTTGGTGATTTTTAGCTTGATTACACACTACTTTTCGAGCTCTACGATCCTGGAGTTTCGGATTTTGATTTCAGAACTCGTGGCTAGTTGGTCTCGTTTCACCTAGTTAGCCGCGAAATGTGGTTTCTTTAAGTAAACGGTTTTATGAATATCCTTTGACTCCGAGTTCTGAATTCGGTGATTTTTAGCTTGATTTCACACTACTTTTCGAGCTCTACAATCCTGGCGTTTCGGATTTTGATTTCAAAACTCGTGGCTAGTAGGTCTCGTTTTACCTAGTTAGCCGCGAAATGTGGTTTCTTTACGTAAACGGTTTTATGAATATCCGTTGATTCCGAGTTCTGAATTCGGTGATTTTTAGCTTGATTTCACACTACTTTTCGAACTCTACAATCCTGGCGTTTCGGATTTTGATTTCAGAACTCGTGGCTAGTAGGTCTCGTTTCACCTAGTTAGCCGCGAAATGTGGTTTCTTTACGTAAACGGTTTTATGAATATCCGTTGACTCCGAGTTCTGAATTCGGTGATTTTTAGCTTTATTTCACACTACTTTTCGAGCTCTACGATCCTAGCGTTTCGGATTTTGATTTCAGAACTCGTGCCTAGTTGGTCTCGTTTCACCTAGTTAGCCGCGAAATGTGGTTTCTTTACGTAAACGGTTTTATGAATATCCGTTGACTCCGAGTTCTAAATTCGGTGATTTTTAGCTTGATTTCACACTACTTTTCGAGCTCTACAATCCTGGCGTTTCGGATTTTGATTTCAGAACTCGTGGCTAGTAGGTCTCGTTTCACCTAGTTAGCCGCGAAATGTGGTTTCTTTACGTAAACGGTTTTATGAATATCCGTTGACTCCGAGTTCTGAATTCGGTGATTTTTAGCTTGATTTCACACTACTTTTCGAGCTCTACAATCCTGGATTTTCGGATTTTGATTTCGGAACTCGTGGCTAGTTGGTCTCGTTTCACCTAGTTAGCCGCGAATTGTGGTTTCTTTACGTAAACGGTTTTATGAATCCGTTGACTCCGAGTTCTGAATTCGGTGATTTTTAGCTTGATTACACACTACTTTTCGAGCTCTACGACCCTGGCATTTCGGATTTTGATTTCAAAACTCGTGGCTAGTAGGTCTCGTTTCACCTAGTTAGCCGCGAAATGTGGTTTCTTTACGTAAACGGTTTTATGAATATCCGTTGACTCCGAGTTCTGAATTCGGTGATTTTTAGCTTGATTTCACACTACTTTTCGAGCTCTACAATCCTGGAATTTCGGATTTTGATTTCAGAACTCGTGGCTAGTAGGTCTCGTTTCACCTAGTTAGCCGCGAAATGTGGTTTCTTTACGTAAACGGTTTTATGAATATCCGTTGACTCCGAGTTCTGAATTTGGTGATTTTTAGCTTGATTACACACTGCTTTTCGAGCTCTACAATCCTGGCATTTCGGATTTTGATTTCAGAACTCGTGGCTAGTTGGTCTCGTTTCACCGATTTAGCCGCGAAATGTAGTTTCTTTACTTAAACGGTTTTATGAATATCTGTTGACTCCGAGTTCTGAATTCGGTGATTTTTAGCTTGATTACACACTACTTTTCGAGCTCTACGATCCTGGAGTTTCGGATTTTGATTTCAGAACTCGTGGCTAGTTGGTCTCGTTTCACCTAGTTAGCCGCGAAATGTGGTTTCTTTACGTAAACGGTTTTATGAATATCCGTTGACTCCGAGTTCTGAATTCGGTGATTTTTAGCTTGATTTCACACTACTTTTCGAGCTCTACGATCCTGGCATTTCGGATTTTGATTTCAGAACTCGTGGCTAGTTGGTCTTGTTTCACCTTGTTAGCCGCGAAATGTGGTTTCTTTACGTAAACGGTTTTATGAATATCCGTTGACTCCGAGTTCTGAATTCGGAGATTTTTAGCTTGATTTCACACTAATTTTCGAGCTCTACGATCCTGGCATTTCGGATTTTGATTTCAGAACTCGTGGCTAGTTGGTCTCGTTTCACCTAGTTAGCCGCGAAATGTGGTTTCTTTACGTAAACGGTTTTATGAATATCCGTTGACTCCGAGTTCTGAATTCGGTGATTTTTAGCTTGATTTCACACTACTTTTCGAGCTCTACAATCCTGGCGTTTCGGATTTTGATTTCAGAACTCGTGGCTAGTAGGTCTCGTTTCACCTAGTTAGCCGCGAAATGTGGTTTCTTTACGTAAACGGTTTTATGAATATCCGTTGACTCCGAGTTCTGAATTCGGTGATTTTTAGCTTGATTTCACACTACTTTTCGAGCTCTACGATCCTAGCGTTTCGGATTTTGATTTCAGAACTCGTGCCTAGTTGGTCTCGTTTCACCTAGTTAGCCGCGAAATGTGGTTTCTTTACGTAAACGGTTTTATGAATATCCGTTGACTCCGA
The DNA here is from genome assembly GCA_963580455.1 of Euonymus europaeus. Taxonomy (NCBI): domain Eukaryota; kingdom Viridiplantae; phylum Streptophyta; class Magnoliopsida; order Celastrales; family Celastraceae; genus Euonymus; species Euonymus europaeus. Next base: position 2,456,915 of record OY756972.1, read on the forward strand.
GTTCTAAATTCGGTGATTTTTAGCTTGATTTCACACTACTTTTCGAGCTCTACAATCATGGCGTTTCGGATTTTGATTTCAGAACTCGTGGCTAGTAGGTCTCGTTTCACCTAGTTAGCCGCGAAATGTGGTTTCTTTACGTAAACGGTTTTATGAATATCCGTTGACTCCGAGTTCTGAATTTGGTGATTTTTAGCTTGATTACACACTACTTTTCGAGCTCTACAATCCTGGCATTTCGGATTTTTATTTCAGAAATCGTGGCTAGTTGGTCTCGTTTCACCTAGTTAGCCGCGAAATGTGGTTTCTTTACGTAAACGGTTTTATGAATATCCGTTGACTCGGAGTTCTGAATTCGGTGATTTTTAGCTTGATTTCACACTACTTTTCGAGCTCTACGATCCTGGCGTTTCGGATTTTGATTTCAGAACTCGTGGCTAGTTGGTCGCGTTTCAACTAGTTAGCCGCGAAATGTGGTTTCTTTACGTAAACGGTTTTATGAATATCCGTTGACTCCGAGTTCTGAATTCGGTGATTTTTAGCTTGATTTCACACTAATTTTCGAGCTCTACGATCCTGGAGTTTAGGATATTGATTTCGGAACTCGTGGCTAGTTGGTCTCGTTTCACCTAGTTAGCCGCGAATTGTGGTTTCTTTACGTAAACGGTTTTATGAATCCGTTGACTCCGAGTTCTGAATTCGGTGATTTTTAGCTTGATTAAACACTACTTTTCGAGCTCTACGACCCTGGCGTTTCGGATTTTGATTTCAGAACTCGTGGCTAGTTGGTCTCGTTTCACCTATTTAGCCGCGAAATGTGGTTTCTTTAGTTAAACGGTTTTCTGAATATCCGTTGATTCCGAGTTCTGAATTCGGTGATTTTTAGCTTGATTTCACACTACTTTTCGAGCTCTACAATCCTGGCGTTTCGGATTTTGATTTCAGAACTCGTGGCTAGTAGGTCTCGTTTCACCTAGTTAGCCGCGAAATGTGGTTTCTTTAAGTAAACGGTTTTATGAATATCCTTTGACTCCGAGTTCTGAATTCGGTGATTTTTAGCTTGATTTCACACTACTTTTCGAGCTCTACAATCCTGGCGTTTCGGATTTTGATTTCAAAACTCGTGGCTAGTAGGTCTCGTTTCACCTAGTTAGCCGCGAAATGTGGTTTCTTTACGTAAACGGTTTTATGAATATCTGTTGACTCCGAGTTCTGAATTCGGTGATTTTTAGCTTGATTTCACACTACTTTTCGAGCTCTACAATCCTGGAATTTCGGATTTTGATTTCAGAACTCGTGGCTAGTTGGTCTCGTTTCACCTATTTAGCCGCGAAATGTGGTTTCTTTACGTAAACGGTTTTATGAATATCCGTTGACTCCGAGTTCTGAATTCGGAGATTTTTAGCTTAATTTCACACTAATTTTCGAGCTCTACGATCCTGGCGTTTCGGATATTGATTTCGGAACTCGTGGCTAGTTGGTCTCGTTTCACCTATTTAGCCGCGAAATGTGGTTTCTTTACGTAAACGGTTTTATGAATATCCGTTGACTCCGAGTTCTGAATTCGGAGATTTTTAGCTTAATTTCACACTAATTTTTGAGCTCTACGATCCTGGCGTTTCGGATATTGATTTCGGAACTCGTGGCTAGTTGGTCTCGTTTCACCTAGTTAGCCGCGAATTGTGGTTTCTTTACGTAAACGGTTTTATGAATCCGTTGACTCCGAGTTCTGAATTCGGTGATTTTTAGCTTGATTACACACTACTTTTCGAGCTCTACGATCCTGGCGTTTCGGATTTTGATTTCAGAACTCGTGGCTAGTAGGTCTCGTTTCACCTAGTTAGCCGCGAAATGTGGTTTCTCTACGTAAACGGTTTTATGAATATCCGTTGACTCCGAGTTCTGAATTCGGAGATTTTTAGCTTAATTTCACACTAATTTTCGAGCTCTACGATCCTGGCGTTTCGGATTTTGATTTCAGAACTCGTGGCTAGTTGGTCTCGTTTCAACTAGTTAGCCGCGAAATGTGGTTTCTTTACGTAAACGGTTTTATGAATATCCGTTGACTCCGAGTTCTGAATTCGGTGATTTTTAGCTTGATTTCACACTACTTTTTGAGCTCTACAATCCTGGCGTTTCGGATTTTGATTTCAGAACTCGTGGCTAGTTGGTCTCGTTTCACCTAGTTAGCCGCGAAATGTGGTTTCTTTACGTAAACGGTTTTATGAATATCCGTTGACTCCGAGTTCTGAATTCGGTGATTTTTAGCTTGATTTCACACTACTTTTTGAGCTCTACAATCCTGGCGTTTCGGATTTTTATTTCAGAACTCGTGGCTGGTTGTTCTCGTTTCACCTAGTTAGCCGCGAAATGTGGTTTCTTTAAGTAAACGGTTTTATGAATATCCTTTGACTCCGAGTTCTGAATTCGGTGATTTTTAGCTTAATTTCACACTAATTTTCGAGCTCTACAATCCTGGTGTTTCGGATTTTGATTTCAGAACTCGTGGCTAGTTGGTCTCGTTTCACCTAGTTAGCCGCGAAATGTGGTTTCTTTACGTAAACGGTTTTATGAATATCCGTTGACTCCGAGTTCTGAATTCGGTGATTTTTAGCTTGATTTCACACTACTTTTCGAGCTCTACAATCCTGGCGTTTCGGATTTTGATTTCAAAACTCGTGGCTAGTAGGTCTCGTTTCACCTAGTTAGCCGCGAAATGTGGTTTCTTTACGTAAACGGTTTTATGAATATCCGTTGACTCCGAGTTCTGAATTCGGTGATTTTTAGCTTGATTTCACACTACTTTTCGAGCTCTACAATCCTGGAATTTCGGATTTTGATTTCAGAACTCGTGGCTAGTAGGTCTCGTTTCACCTAGTTAGCCGCGAAATGTGGTTTCTTTACGTAAACGGTTTTATGAATATCCGTTGACTCCGAGTTCTGAATTTGGTGATTTTTAGCTTGATTACACACTGCTTTTCGAGCTCTACAATCCTGGCATTTCGGATTTTGATTTCAGAACTCGTGGCTAGTTGGTCTCGTTTCACCGATTTAGCCGCGAAATGTAGTTTCTTTACTTAAACGGTTTTATGAATATCTGTTGACTCCGAGTTCTGAATTCGGTGATTTTTAGCTTGATTACACACTACTTTTCGAGCTCTACGATCCTGGAGTTTCGGATTTTGATTTCAGAACTCGTGGCTAGTTGGTCTCGTTTCACCTAGTTAGCCGCGAAATGTGGTTTCTTTACGTAAACGGTTTTATGAATATCCGTTGACTCCGAGTTCTGAATTCGGAGATTTTTAGCTTGATTTCACACTAATTTTCGAGCTCTACGATCCTGGCATTTCGGATTTTGATTTCAGAACTCGTGGCTAGTTGGTCTCGTTTCACCTAGTTAGCCGCGAAATGTGGTTTCTTTACGTAAACGGTTTTATGAATATCCGTTGACTCCGAGTTCTGAATTCGGTGATTTTTAGCTTGATTTCACACTACTTTTCGAGCTCTACAATCCTGGCGTTTCGGATTTTGATTTCAGAACTCGTGGCTAGTAGGTCTCGTTTCACCTAGTTAGCCGCGAAATGTGGTTTCTTTACGTAAACGGTTTTATGAATATCCGTTGACTCCGAGTTCTGAATTCGGTGATTTTTAGCTTGATTTCACACTACTTTTCGAGCTCTACGATCCTAGCGTTTCGGATTTTGATTTCAGAACTCGTGCCTAGTTGGTCTCGTTTCACCTAGTTAGCCGCGAAATGTGGTTTCTTTACGTAAACGGTTTTATGAATATCCGTTGACTCCGAGTTCTAAATTCGGTGATTTTTAGCTTGATTTCACACTACTTTTCGAGCTCTACAATCCTGGCATTTCGGATTTTGATTTCAGAACTCGTGCCTAGTTGGTCTCGTTTCACCTAGTTAGCCGCGAAATGTGGTTTCTTTACGTAAACGGTTTTATGAATATCCGTTGACTCCGAGTTCTAAATTCGGTGATTTTTAGCTTGATTTCACACTACTTTTCGAGCTCTACAATCCTGGCATTTCGGATTTTGATTTCAGAACTCGTGGCTAGTAGGTCTCGTTTCACCTAGTTAGCCGCGAAATGTGGTTTCTTTACGTAAACGGTTTTATGAATATCCGTTGACTCCGAGTTCTGAATTTGGTGATTTTTAGCTTGATTACACACTACTTTTCGAGCTCTACAATCCTGGCATTTCGGATTTTTATTTCAGAACTCGTGGCTAGTTGGTCTCGTTTCACCTAGTTAGCCGCGAAATGTGGTTTCTTTACGTAAACGGTTTTATGAATATCCGTTGACTCGGAGTTCTGAATTCGGTGATTTTTAGCTTGATTTCACACTACTTTTCGAGCTCTACGATCCTGGCGTTTCGTATTTTGATTTCAGAACTCGTGGCTAGTTGGTCGCGTTTCAACTAGTTAGCCGCGAAATGTGGTTTCTTTACGTAAACGGTTTTATGAATATCCGTTGACTCCGAGTTCTGAATTCGGTGATTTTTAGCTTGATTTCACACTAATTTTCGAGCTCTACGATCCTGGAGTTTAGGATATTGATTTCGGAACTCGTGGCTAGTTGGTCTCGTTTCACCTAGTTAGCCGCGAATTGTGGTTTCTTTACGTAAACGGTTTTATGAATCCGTTGACTCCGAGTTCTGAATTCGGTGATTTTTAGCATGATTAAACACTACTTTTCGAGCTCTACGACCCTGGCGTTTCGGATTTTGATTTCAGAACTCGTGGCTAGTTGGTCTCGTTTCACCTATTTAGCCGCGAAATGTGGTTTCTTTAGTTAAACGGTTTTATGAATATCCGTTGATTCCGAGTTCTGAATTCGGTGATTTTTAGCTTGATTTCACACTACTTTTCGAGCTCTACAATCCTGGCGTTTCGGATTTTGATTTCAGAACTCGTGGCTAGTAGGTCTCGTTTCACCTAGTTAGCCGCGAAATGTGGTTTCTTTAAGTAAACGGTTTTATGAATATCCTTTGACTCCGAGTTCTGAATTCGGTGATTTTTAGCTTGATTTCACACTACTTTTCGAGCTCTACAATCCTGGCGTTTCGGATTTTGATTTCAAAACTCGTGGCTAGTAGGTCTCGTTTCACCTAGTTAGCCGCGAAATGTGGTTTCTTTACGTAAACGGTTTTATGAATATCTGTTGACTCCGAGTTCTGAATTCGGTGATTTTTAGCTTGATTTCACACTACTTTTCGAGCTCTACAATCCTGGAATTTCGGATTTTGATTTCAGAACTCGTGGCTAGTTGGTCTCGTTTCACCTATTTAGCCGCGAAATGTGGTTTCTTTACGTAAACGGTTTTATGAATATCCGTTGACTCCGAGTTCTGAATTCGGAGATTTTTAGCTTAATTTCACACTAATTTTTGAGCTCTACGATCCTGGCGTTTCGGATATTGATTTCGGAACTCGTGGCTAGTTGGTCTCGTTTCACCTATTTAGCCGCGAAATGTGGTTTCTTTACGTAAACGGTTTTATGAATATCCGTTGACTCCGAGTTCTGAATTCGGAGATTTTTAGCTTAATTTCACACTAATTTTTGAGCTCTACGATCCTGGCGTTTCGGATATTGATTTCGGAACTCGTGGCTAGTTGGTCTCGTTTCACCTAGTTAGCCGCGAATTGTGGTTTCTTTACGTAAACGGTTTTATGAATCCGTTGACTCCGAGTTCTGAATTCGGTGATTTTTAGCTTGATTACACACTACTTTTCGAGCTCTACGATCCTGGCGTTTCGGATTTTGATTTCAGAACTCGTGGCTAGTAGGTCTCGTTTCACCTAGTTAGCCGCGAAATGTGGTTTCTCTACGTAAACGGTTTTATGAATATCCGTTGACTCCGAGTTCTGAATTCGGAGATTTTTAGCTTAATTTCACACTAATTTTCGAGCTCTACGATCCTGGCATTTCGGATTTTGATTTCAGAACTCGTGGCTAGTTGGTCTCGTTTCACCTAGTTAGCCGCGAAATGTGGTTTCTTTACGTAAACGGTTTTATGAATATCCGTTGACTCCGAGTTCTGAATTCGGTGATTTTTAGCTTGATTTCACACTACTTTTTGAGCTCTACAATCCTGGCGTTTCGGATTTTGATTTCAGAACTCGTGGCTAGTTGGTCTCGTTTCACCTAGTTAGCCGCGAAATGTGGTTTCTTTACGTAAACGGTTTTATGAATATCCGTTCACTCCGAGTTCTGAATTCGGTGATTTTTAGCTTGATTTCACACTACTTTTTGAGCTCTACAATCCTGGCGTTTCGGATTTTGATTTCAGAACTCGTGGCTAGTAGGTCTCGTTTCACCTAGTTAGCCGCGAAATGTGGTTTCTTTACGTAAACGGTTTTATGAATATCCGTTGACTCGGAGTTCTGAATTCGGTGATTTTTAGCTTGATTTCACACTACTTTTCGAGCTCTACGATCCTGGAGTTTCGGATTTTGATTTCAGAACTCGTGGCTAGTTGGTCGCGTTTCAACTAGTTTGCCGCGAAATGTGGTTTCTTTACGTAAACGGTTTTATGAATATCCGTTGACTCCGAGTTCTGAATTCGGTGATTTTTAGCTTGATTTCACACTAATTTTCGAGCTCTACGATCCTGGCGTTTCGGATATTGATTTCGGAACTCGTGGCTAGTTGGTCTCGTTTCACCTAGTTAGCCGCGAATTGTGGTTTCTTTACGTAAACGGTTTTATGAATCCGTTGACTCCGAGTTCTGAATTCGGTGATTTTTAGCTTGATTACACACTACTTTTCGAGCTCTACGACCCTGGCGTTTCGGATTTTGATTTCAGAACTCGTGGCTAGTTGGTCTCGTTTCACCTATTTAGCCGCGAAATGTGGTTTCTTTACGTAAACGGTTTTATTAATATCCGTTGATTCCGAGTTCTGAATTCGGTGATTTTTAGCTTGATTTCACACTACTTTTCGAGCTCTACAATCCTGGCGTTTCGGATTTTTATTTCAGAACTCGTGGCAAGTAGGTCTCGTTTCACCTAGTTAGCCGCGAAATGTGGTTTCTTTACGTAAACGGTTTTATGAATATCCGTTGACTCCGAGTTCTAAATTCGGTGATTTTTAGCTTGATTTCACACTACTTTTCGAGCTCTACGATCCTGGCATTTCGGATTTTGATTTCAGAACTCGTGGCTAGTTGGTCTCGTTTCACCGATTTAGCCGCGAAATGTAGTTTCTTTACTTAAACGGTTTTATGAATATCTGTTGACTCCGAGTTCTAAATTCGGTGATTTTTAGCTTGATTACACACTGCTTTTCGAGCTCTACGACCCTGGCGTTTCGGATTTTGATTTCAGAACTCGTGGCTAGTTGGTCTCGTTTCACCTATTTAGCCGCGAAATGTGGTTTCTTTACGTAAACGGTTTTATGAATATCCGTTGATTCCGAGTTCTGAATTCGGTGATTTTTAGCTTGATTTCACACTACTTTTCGAGCTCTACAATCCTGGAGTTTCGGATTTTGATTTCAGAACTCGTGGCTAGTAGGTCTCGTTTCACCTAGTTAGCCGCGAAATGTGGTTTCTTTAAGTAAACGGTTTTATGAATATCCTTTGACTCCGAGTTCTGAATTCGGTGATTTTTAGCTTGATTTCACACTACTTTTCGTGCTCTACAATCCTGGCGTTTCGGATTTTGATTTCAGAACTCGTGGCTAGTAGGTCTCGTTTCACCTAGTTAGCCGCGAAATGTGGTTTCTTTACGTAAACGGTTTTATGAATATCCGTTGACTCCGAGTTCTGAATTCGGTGATTTTTAGCTTGATTTCACACTACTTTTCGAGCTCTACAATCCTGGCTTTTCGGATTTTGATTTCGGAACTCGTGGCTAGTTGGTCTCGTTTCACCTAGTTAGCCGCGAATTGTGGTTTCTTTACGTAAACGGTTTTATGAATCCGTTGACTCCGAGTTCTGAATTCGGTGATTTTTAGCTTGATTACACACTACTTTTCGAGCTCTACGACCCTGGCGTTTCGGATTTTGATTTCAGAACTCGTGGCTAGTTGGTCTCGTTTCACCTATTTAGCCGCGAAATGTGGTTTCTTTACGTAAACGGTTTTATGAATATCCGTTGATTCCGAGTTCTGAATTCGGTGATTTTTAGCTTGATTTCACACTACTTTTCGAGCTCTACAATCCTGGAGTTTCGGATTTTGATTTCAGAACTCGTGGCTAGTAGGTCTCGTTTCACCTAGTTAGCCGCGAAATGTGGTTTCTTTAAGTAAACGGTTTTATGAATATCCTTTGACTCCGAGTTCTGAATTCGGTGATTTTTAGCTTAATTTCACACTAATTTTCGAGCTCTACAATCCTGGCGTTTCGGATTTTGATTTCAGAACTCGTGGCTAGTTGGTCTCGTTTCACCTAGTTAGCCGCGAAATGTGGTTTCTTTACGTAAACGGTTTTATGAATATCCGTTGACTCCGAGTTCTGAATTCGGTGATTTTTAGCTTGATTTCACACTACTTTTCGAGCTCTACAATCCTGGTGTTTCGGATTTTGATTTCAAAACTCGTGGCTAGTAGGTCTCGTTTCACCTAGTTAGCCGCGAAATGTGGTTTCTTTACGTAAACGGTTTTATGAATATCCGTTGACTCCGAGTTCTGAATTCGGTGATTTTTAGCTTGATTTCACACTACTTTTCGAGCTCTACAATCCTGGAATTTCGGATTTTGATTTCAGAACTCGTGGCTAGTAGGTCTCGTTTCACCTAGTTAGCCGCGAAATGTGGTTTCTTTACGTAAACGGTTTTATGAATATCCGTTGACTCCGAGTTCTGAATTTGGTGATTTTTAGCTTGATTACACACTGCTTTTCGAGCTCTACAATCCTGGCATTTCGGATTTTGATTTCAGAACTCGTGGCTAGTTGGTCTCGTTTCACCGATTTAGCCGCGAAATGTAGTTTCTTTACTTAAACGGTTTTATGAATATCTGTTGACTCCGAGTTCTGAATTCGGTGATTTTTAGCTTGATTACACACTACTTTTCGAGCTCTACGATCCTGGAGTTTCGGATTTTGATTTCAGAACTCGTGGCTAGTTGGTCTCGTTTCACCTAGTTAGCCGCGAAATGTGGTTTCTTTACGTAAACGGTTTTATGAATATCCGTTGACTCCGAGTTCTGAATTCGATGATTTTTAGCTTGATTTCACACTAATTTTCGAGCTCTACGATCCTGGCATTTCGGATTTTGATTTCAGAACTCGTGGCTAGTTGGTCTCGTTTCACCTTGTTAGCCGCGAAATGTGGTTTCTTTACGTAAACGGTTTTATGAATATCCGTTGACTCCGAGTTCTGAATTCGGAGATTTTTAGCTTGATTTCACACTAATTTTCGAGCTCTACGATCCTGGCATTTCGGATTTTGATTTCAGAACTCGTGGCTAGTTGGTCTCGTTTCACCTAGTTAGCCGCGAAATGTGGTTTCTTTACGTAAACGGTTTTATGAATATCCGTTGACTCCGAGTTCTGAATTCGGTGATTTTTAGCTTGATTTCACACTACTTTTCGAGCTCTACAATCCTGGCGTTTCGGATTTTGATTTCAGAACTCGTGGCTAGTAGGTCTCGTTTCACCTAGTTAGCCGCGAAATGTGGTTTCTTTACGTAAACGGTTTTATGAATATCCGTTGACTCCGAGTTCTGAATTCGGTGATTTTTAGCTTGATTTCACACTACTTTTCGAGCTCTTCAATCCTGGAATTTCGGATTTTGATTTCAGAACTCGTGGCTAGTAGGTCTCGTTTCACCTAGTTAGCCGCGAAATGTGGTTTCTTTACGTAAACGGTTTTATGAATATCCGTTGACTCCGAGTTCTAAATTCGGTGATTTTTAGCTTGATTTCACACTACTTTTCGTGCTCTACAATCCTGGCGTTTCGGATTTTGATTTCAGAACTCGTGGCTAGTAGGTCTCGTTTCACCTAGTTAGCCGCGAAATGTGGTTTCTTTACGTAAACGGTTTTATGAATATCCGTTGACTCCGAGTTCTGAATTCGGTGATTTTTAGCTTGATTTCACACTACTTTTCGAGCTCTACAATCCTGGCTTTTCGGATTTTGATTTCGGAACTCGTGGCTAGTTGGTCTCGTTTCACCTTGTTAGCCGCGAATTGTGGTTTCTTTACGTAAACGGTTTTATGAATCCGTTGACTCCGAGTTCTGAATTCGGTGATTTTTATCTTGATTACACACTACTTTTCGAGCTCTACGACACTGGCGTTTCGGATTTTGATTTCAGAACTCGTGGCTAGTTGGTCTCGTTTCACCTATTTAGCCGCGAAATGTGGTTTCTTTACGTAAACGGTTTTATGAATATCCGTTGATTCCGAGTTCTGAATTCGGTGATTTTTAGCTTGATTTCACACTACTTTTCGAGCTCTACAATCCTGGCGTTTCGGATTTTGATTTCAGAACTCGTGGCTAGTAGGTCTCGTTTCACCTAGTTAGCCGCGAAATGTGGTTTCTTTAAGTAAACGGTTTTATGAATATCCTTTGACTCCGAGTTCTGAATTCGGTGATTTTTAGCTTAATTTCACAATAATTTTCGAGCTCTACAATCCTGGCGTTTCGGATTTTGATTTCAGAACTCGTGGCTAGTTGGTCTCGTTTCACCTAGTTAGCCGCGAAATGTGGTTTCTTTACGTAAACGGTTTTATGAATATCCGTTGACTCCGAGTTCTGAATTCGGTGATTTTTAGCTTGATTTCACACTACTTTTTGAGCTCTACAATCCTGGCGTTTCGGATTTTGATTTCAGAACTCGTGGCTAGTAGGTCTCGTTTCACCTAGTTAGCCGCGAAATGTGGTTTCTTTACGTAAACGGTTTTATGAATATCCGTTGACTCCGAGTTCTGAATTCGGTGATTTTTAGCTTGATTTCACACTACTTTTCGAGCTCTACAATCCTGGAATTTCGGATTTTGATTTCAGAACTCGTGGCTAGTAGGTCTCGTTTCACCTAGTTAGCCGCGAAATGTGGTTTCTTTACGTAAACGGTTTTATGAATATCCGTTGACTCCGAGTTCTGAATTCGGTGATTTTTAGCTTGATTTCACACTACTTTTCGAGCTCTACAATCCTGGAATTTCGGATTTTGATTTCAGAACTCGTGGCTAGTAGGTCTCGTTTCACCTAGTTAGCCGCGAAATGTGGTTTCTTTACGTAAACGGTTTTTTGAATATCCGTTGACTCCGAGTTCTGAATTCGGTGATTTTTAGCTTGATTTCACACTACTTTTCGTGCTCTACCATCCTGGCGTTTCGGATTTTGATTTCAGAACTCGTGGCTAGTAGGTCTCGTTTCACCTAGTTAGCCGCGAAATGTGGTTTCTTTACTTAAACGGTTTTTTGAATATCCGTTGACTCCGAGTTCTGAATTCGGTGATTTTTAGCTTGATTTCACACTACTTTTCGAGCTCTACAATCCTGGCGTTTCGGATTTTGATTTCAGAACTCGTGGCTAGTAGGTCTCGTTTCACCTAGTTAGCCGCGAAATGTGGTTTCTTTAAGTAAACGGTTTTATGAATATCCTTTGACTCCGAGTTCTGAATTCGGTGATTTTTAGCTTAATTTCACACTAATTTTCGAGCTCTACAATCCTGGCGTTTCGGATTTTGATTTCAGAACTCGTGGCTAGTTGGTCTCGTTTCACCTAGTTAGCCGCGAAATGTGGTTTCTTTACGTAAACGGTTTTATGAATATCCGTTGACTCCGAGTTCTGAATTCGGTGATTTTTAGCTTGATTTCACACTACTTTTCGAGCTCTACAATCCTGGCGTTTCGGATTTTGATTTCAGAACTTGTGGCTAGTAGGTCTCGTTTCACCTAGTTAGCCGCGAAATGTGGTTTCTTTACGTAAACGGTTTTATTAATATCCGTTGACTCCGAGTTCTGAATTCGGTGATTTTTAGCTTGATTTCACACTACTTTTCGAGCTCTACAATCCTGGAATTTCGGATTTTGATTTCAGAACTCGTGGCTAGTAGGTCTCGTTTCACCTAGTTAGCCGCGAAATGTGGTTTCTTTACGTAAACGGTTTTATGAATATCCGTTGACTCCGAGTTCTGAATTTGGTGATTTTTAGCTTGATTACACACTGCTTTTCGAGCTCTACAATCCTGGCATTTCGGATTTTGATTTCAGAACTCGTGGCTAGTTGGTCTCGTTTCACCGATTATCCGCGAAATGTAGTTTCTTTACTTAAACGGTTTTATGAATATCTGTTGACTCCGAGTTCTGAATTCGGTGATTTTTAGCTTGATTACACACTACTTTTCGAGCTCTACGATCCTGGAGTTTCGGATTTTGATTTCAGAACTCGTGGCTAGTTGGTCTCGTTTCACCTAGTTAGCCGCGAAATGTGGTTTCTTTACGTAAACGGTTTTATGAATATCCGTTGACTCTGAGTTCTGAATTCGGTGATTTTTAGCTTGATTTCACACTACTTTTCGAGCTCTACAATCCTGGCATTTCGGATTTTGATTTCAGAACTCGTGGCTAGTAGGTCTTGTTTCACCTAGTTAGCCGCGAAATGTGGTTTCTTTACGTAAACGGTTTTATGAATATCCGTTGACTCCGAGTTCTGAATTCGGTGATTTTTAGCTTGATTTCACACTACTTTTCGAGCTCTACGATCCTGGCATTTCGGATTTTTATTTCAGAACTCGTGGCTAGTTGGTCTCGTTTCACCTTGTTAGCCGCGAAATGTGGTTTCTTTACGTAAACGGTTTTATGAATATCCGTTGACTCCGAGTTCTGAATTCGGAGATTTTTAGCTTGATTTCACACTAATTTTCGAGCTCTACGATCCTGGCATTTCGGATTTTGATTTCAGAACTCGTGGCTAGTTGGTCTCGTTTCACCTAGTTAGCCGCGAAATGTGGTTTCTTTACGTAAACGGTTTTATGAATATCCGTTGACTCCGAGTTCTGAATTCGGTGATTTTTAGCTTGATTTTACACTACTTTTCGAGCTCTACAATCCTGGCGTTTCGGATTTTGATTTCAGAACTCGTGGCTAGTTGGTCTCGTTTCACCTTATTAGCCGCGAAATGTGGTTTCTTTACGTAAACGGTTTTATGAATATCCGTTGACTCCGAGTTCTGAATTCGGAGATTTTTAGCTTGATTTCACACTAATTTTCGAGCTCTACGATCCTGGCATTTCGGATTTTGATTTCAGAACTCGTGGCTAGTTGGTCTCGTTTCACCTAGTTAGCCGCGAAATGTGCTTTCTTTACGTAAACGGTTTTATGAATATCCGTTGACTCCGAGTTCTGAATTCGGTGATTTTTAGCTTGATTTCGCACAGTTTTTCCAGCTCTACAATCCTGGCATTTCGGATTTTGATTTCAGAACTCGTGGGTAGTAGGTCTCGTTTCACCTAGTTAGCCGCGAAATGTGGTTTCTTTACGTAAACGGTTTTATGAATATCCGTTGACTCCGAGTTCTGAATTCGGTGATTTTTAGCTTGATTTCACACTACATTTCGAGCTCTACGATCCTGGTGTTTCGGATTTTGATTTTAGAACTCGTGGCTAGTTGGTCTCGTTTCACCTAGTTAGCCGCGAAATGTGGTTTCTTTACGTAAACGGTTTTATGAATATCCGTTGACTCCGAGTTCTGAATTCGGTGATTTTTAGCTTGATTACACACTACTTTTTGAGCTCTACGATCCTGGCGTTTCGGATTTTGATTTCAGAACTCGTGGCTAGTAGGTCTTGTTTCACCTAGTTAGCCGCGAAATGTCGTTTCTTTACGTAAACGGTTTTATGAATATCCGTTGACTCCGAGTTCTGAATTCGGTGATTTTTAGCTTGATTTCACACTACTTTTCGAGCTCTACAACCCTGGCGTTTCGGATTTTGATTTCAAACTCGTGGCTAGTAGGTCTCGTATCACCTAGTTAGCCGCGAAATGTGGTTTCTTTACGAAAACGGTTTTATGAATATCCGTTGACTCCGAGTTCTGAATTCGATGATTTTTAGCTTGATTTCACACTACTTTTCGAGCTCTACGATCCTGGCATTTCGGATTTTGATTTCAGAACTCGTGGCTAGTAGGTCTTGTTTCACCTAGTTAGCCGCGAAATGTCGTTTCTTTACGTAAACGGTTTTATGAATATCCGTTGACTCCGAGTTCTGAATTCGGTGATTTTTAGCTTGATTTCACACTACTTTTCGAGCTCTACGATCCTGGCGTTTCGGATTTTGATTTCAGAACTCGTGGCTAGTTGGTCTCGTTTCACCTAGTTAGCCGCGAAATGTGTTTTCTTTACGTAAACGGTTTTATGAATATCCGTTGACTCCGAGTTCTGAATTCGGTGATTTTTAGCTTGATTTCACACTACTTTTCCAGCTCTACGATCCTGGCGTTTCGGATTTTGATTTCAGAAATCGTGGCTAGTTGGTCTCGTTTCACCTAGTTAGCCGCGAAATGTGGTTTCTTTACGTAAACGGTTTTATGAATATCCGTTGACTCCGAGTTCTGAATTCGGTGATTTTTAGCTTGATTTCACACTACTTTTCGAGCTCTACGATCCTAGCGTTTCGGATTTTGATTTCAGAACTTGTGGCTAGTTGGTCTCGTTTCACCTAGTTAGCCGCGAAATGTGGTTTCTTTACGTAAACGGTTTTATATATATCCGTTGACTCCGAGTTCTGAATTCGGTGATTTTTAGCTTGATTACACACTACTTTTCGAGCTCTACGATCCTGGGGTTTCGGATTTTGATTTCACAACTTGTGGCTAGTTGGTCTCGTTTCACCTATTTAGCCGCGAAATGTGGTTTCTTTACGTAAACGATTTTATGAATATCCCTTTACTCCGAGTTCTGAATTCGGTGATTTTTAGCTTGATTTCATACTACTTTTCGAGCTCTACCATCCTGGCGTTTCGGATTTTGATTTCAGAACTCGTGGCTAGTAGGTCTTGTTTCACCTAGTTAGCCGCGAAATGTGATTTCTTTACGTAAACGGTTTTATGAATATCCGTTGACTCCGAGTTCTGAATTCGGTGATTTTTAGCTTGATTTCACACTACTTTTCGAGCTCTACGATCCTGGCATTTCTGATTTTGATTTCAGAACTCGTGGCTAGTTGGTCTCGTTTCACCTAGTTAGCCGCGAAATGTCGTTTTTTTACGTAAACGGTTTTATGAATATCCGTTGACTCCGAGTTCTGAATTCGGTGATTTTTAGCTTGATTACACACTACTTTTTGAGCTCTACGATCCTGGCATTTTGGATTTTGATTTCAGAACTCGTGGCTAGTTGGTCTCGTTTCACCTATTTAGCCGCGAAATGTGGTTTCTTTACGTAAACGGTTTTATGAATATCCGTTGACTCCGAGTTCTGAATTCGGTGATTTTTAGTTTGATTTCACACTACTTTTCGAGCTCTACCATCCTGGCATTTCGGATTGTGATTTCAGAAGTCGTGGCTAGTGGGTCTCGTTTCACCTAGTTAGCCGCGAAATGTGGTTTCTTTACGTAAACGGTTTTATGAATATACGTTGACTCCGAGTTCTGAATTCGGTGATTTTTAGCTTGATTTCACACTACTTTTCGAGCTCTACAATCCTGGCGTTTCGGATTTTGATTTCAGAACTCGTGGCTAGTAGGTCATGTTTCACCTAGTTAGCCGCGAAATGTGGTTTCTTTACGTAAACGGTTTTATGAATATCCGTTGACTCCGAGTTCTGAATTCGGTGATTTTTAGCTTGATTTCACACTACTTTTCGAGCTCTACAATCCTGGCGTTTCGGATTTTGATTTCAGAACTCGTGGCTAGTAGGTCTCGTTTCACCTAGTTAGCCGCGAAATGTGGTTTCTTTACGTAAATGGTTTTATGAATATCCGTTGACTCCGAGTTCTGAATTCGGTGATTTTTAGCTTGATTTCACACTACTTTTCGAGCTCTACAATCCTGGCGTTTCGGATTGTGATTTCAGAACTCGTGGCTAGTAGGTCTTGTTTCACCTGGTTAGCCGCGAAATGTGGTTTCTTTACGTAAACGGTTTTATGAATATCCGTTGACTCCGAGTTCTGAATTCGGTGATTTTTAGCTTGATTTCACACTACTTTTCGAGCTCTACGATCCTGGCATTTCGGATTTTGATTTCAGAACTCGTGGCTAGTTGGTCTCGTTTCACCTAGTTAGCCGCGAAATGTCGTTTTTTTACGTAAACGGTTTTAGGAATATCCGTTGACTCCGAGTTCTGAATTCGGTGATTTTTAGCTTGATTACACACTACTTTTCGAGCTCTACGATCCTGGCATTTTGGATTTTGATTTCAGAACTCGTGGCTAGTTGGTCTCGTTTCACCTATTTAGCCGCGAAATGTGGTTTCTTTACGTAAACGGTTTTATGAATATCCGTTGACTCCGAGTTCTGAATTCGGTGATTTTTAGTTTGATTTCACACTACTTTTCGAGCTCTACAATCCTGGCATTTCGGATTGTGATTTCAGAAGTCGTGGCTAGTGGGTCTCGTTTCACCTAGTTAGCCGCGAAATGTGGTTTCTTTACGTAAACGGTTTTATGAATATACGTTGACTCCGAGTTCTGAATTCGGTGATTTTTAGCTTGATTTCACACTACTTTTCGAGCTCTACAATCCTGGCGTTTCGGATTTTGATTTCAGAACTCGTGGCTAGTAGGTCTCGTTTCACCTAGTTAGCCGCGAAATGTGGTTTCTTTACGTAAACGGTTTTATGAATATCCGTTGACTCCGAGTTCTGAATTCGGTGATTTTTAGCTTGATTTCACACTACTTTTCGAGCTCTACAATCCTGGGGTTTCGGATTTTGATTTCAGAACTCGTGGCTAGTAGGTCTCGTTTCACCTAGTTAGCCGCGAAATGTGGTTTCTTTACGTAAATGGTTTTATGAATATCCGTTGACTCCGAGTTCTGAATTCGGTGATTTTTAGCTTGATTTCACACTACTTTTCGAGCTCTACGATCCTGGCATTTTGGATTTTGATTTCAGAACTCGTGGCTAGTTGGTCTCGTTTCACCTATTTAGCCGCGAAATGTGGTTTCTTTACGTAAACGGTTTTATGAATATCCGTTGACTCCGAGTTCTGAATTCGGTGATTTTTAGCTTGATTACACACTACTTTTCGAGCTCTACGATCCTGGCATTTTGGATTTTGATTTCAGAACTCGTGGCTAGTTGGTCTCGTTTCACCTATTTAGCCGCGAAATGTGATTTCTTTACGTAAACGGTTTTATGAATATCCGTTGACTCCGAGTTCTGAATTCGGTGATTTTTAGCTTGATTACACACTACTTTTCGAGCTATACGATCCTGGCATTTTGGATTTTGATTTCAGAACTCGTGGCTAGTTGGTCTCGTTTCACCTATTTAGCCGCGAAATGTGGTTTCTTTACGTAAACGGTTTTATGAATATCCGTTGACTCCGAGTTCTGAATTCGGTGATTTTTAGTTTGATTTCACACTACTTTTCGAGCTCTACAATCCTGGCATTTCGGATTGTGATTTCAGAAGTCGTGGCTAGTGGGTCTCGTTTCACCTAGTTAGCCGCGAAATGTGGTTTCTTTACGTAAACGGTTTTATGAATATACGTTGACTCCGAGTTCTGAATTCGGTGATTTTTAGCTTGATTTCACACTACTTTTCGAGCTCTACAATCCTGACGTTTCGGATTTTGATTTCAGAACTCGTGGCTAGTAGGTCTCGTTTCACCTAGTTAGCCGCGAAATGTGGTTTCTTTACGTAAACGGTTTTATGAATATCCGTTGACTCCGAGTTCTGAATTCGGTGATTTTTAGCTTGATTTCACACTACTTTTCGAGCTCTACAATCCTGGCATTTCGGATTTTGATTTCAGAACTCGTGGCTAGTAGGTCTCGTTTCACCTAGTTAGCCGCGAAATGTGGTTTCTTTACGTAAATGGTTTTATGAATATCCGTTGACTCCGAGTTCTGAATTCGGTGATTTTTAGCTTGATTTCACACTACTTTTCGAGCTCTACGATCCTAGCATTTCGGATTTTGATTTCAGAACTCGTGGCTAGTTGGTCTCGTTTCACCTAGTTAGGCGCGAAATGTGGTTTCTTTACGTAAACGGTTTTATGAATATCCGTTGACTCCGAGTTCTGAATTCGGTGATTTTTAGCTTGATTTCACACTACTTTTCGAGCTCTACGATCCTGGCATTTCTGATTTTGATTTCAGAACTCGTGGTTAGTTGCTCTCGTTTCACCTAGTTAGCCGCGAAATGTCGTTTTTTTACGTAAACGGTTTTATGAATATCCGTTGACTCCGAGTTCTGAATTCGGTGATTTTTAGCTTGATTACACACTACTTTTCGAGCTCTACGATCCTGGCATTTTGGATTTTGATTTCAGAACTCGTGGCTAGTTGGTCTCGTTTCACCTATTTAGCCGCGAAATGTGGTTTCTTTACGTAAACGGTTTTATGAATATCCGTTGACTCCGAGTTCTGAATTCGGTGATTTTTAGTTTGATTTCACACTACTTTTCGAGCTCTACAATCCTGGCATTTCGGATTGTGATTTCAGAAGTCGTGGCTAGTGGGTCTCGTTTCACCTAGTTAGCCGCGAAATGTGGTTTCTTTACGTAAACGGTTTTATGAATATACGTTGACTCCGAGTTCTGAATTCGGTGATTTTTAGCTTGATTTCACACTACTTTTCGAGCTCTACGATCCTAGCCTTTCGGATTTTGATTTCAGAACTCGTGGCTAGTAGGTCTCGTTTCACCTAGTTAGCCGCGAAATGTGGTTTCTTTACGTAAATGGTTTTATGAATATCCGTTGACTCCGAGTTCTGAATTCGGTGATTTTTAGCTTGATTTCACACTACTTTTCGAGCTCTACAATCCTGGCGTTTCGGATTGTGATTTCAGAACTCGTGGCTAGTAGGTCTTGTTTCACCTAGTTAGCCGCGAAATGTGGTTTCTTTACGTAAACGGTTTTATGAATATCCGTTGACTCCGAGTTCTGAATTCGGTGATTTTTAGCTTGATTTCACACTACTTTTCGAGCTCTACGATCCTGGCATTTCGGATTTTGATTTCAGAACTCGTGGCTAGTTGGTCTCGTTTCACCTAGTTAGCCGCGAAATGTCGTTTTTTTACGTAAACGGTTTTAGGAATATCCGTTGACTCCGAGTTCTGAATTCGGTGATTTTTAGCTTGATTACACACTACTTTTCGAGCTCTACGATCCTGGCATTTTGGATTTTGATTTCAGAACTCGTGGCTAGTTGGTCTCGTTTCACCTATTTAGCCGCGAAATGTGGTTTCTTTACGTAAACGGTTTTATGAATATCCGTTGACTCCGAGTTCTGAATTCGGTGATTTTTAGTTTGATTTCACACTACTTTTCGAGCTCTACAATCCTGGCATTTCGGATTTTGATTTCAGAACTCGTGGCTAGTTGGTCTCGTTTCACCTAGTTAGGCGCGAAATGTGGTTTCTTTACGTAAACGGTTTTATGAATATCCGTTGACTCCGAGTTCTAAATTCGGTGATTTTTAGCTTGATTTCACACTACTTTTCGAGCTCTACAATCCTGGCGTTTCGGATTTTGATTTCAGAACTCGTGGCTAGTAGGTCTCGTTTCACCTAGTTAGCCGCGAAATGTGGTTTCTTTACGTAAACGGTTTTATGAATATCCGTTGACTCCGAGTTCTGAATTTGGTGATTTTTAGCTTGATTACACACTACTTTTCGAGCTCTACAATCCTGGCATTTCGGATTTTTATTTCAGAACTCGTGGCTAGTTGGTCTCGTTTCACCTAGTTAGCCGCGAAATGTGGTTTCTTTACGTAAACGGTTTTATGAATATCCGTTGACTCGGAGTTCTGAATTCGGTGATTTTTAGCTTGATTTCACACTACTTTTTGAGCTCTACGATCCTGGCGTTTCGGATTTTGATTTCAGAACTCGTGGCTAGTTGGTCTCGTTTCACCTAGTTAGCCGCGAAATGTGGTTTCTTTACGTAAACGGTTTTATGAATATCCGTTGACTCCGAGTTCTGAATTCGGTTATTTTTAGCTTGATTACACACTATTTTTCGAGCTCTACGATCCTGGCATTTCGGATTTTGATTTCAGAACTCGTGGCTAGTTGGTCTCGTTTCAACTAGTTAGCCGCGAAATGTGGTTTCTTTACGTAAACGGTTTTATGAATATCCGTTGACTCCGAGTTCTGAATTCGGTGATTTTTAGCTTGATTTCACACTAATTTTCGAGCTCTACGATCCTGGCGTTTCGGATATTGATTTCGGAACTCGTGGCTAGTTGGTCTCGTTTCACCTAGTTAGCCGCGAAATGTGGTTTCTTTACGTAAACGGTTTTATGAATATCCGTTGACTCCGAGTTCTGAATTCGGAGATTTTTAGCTTAATTTCACACTAATTTTCGAGCTCTACGATCCTGGCGTTTCGGATTTTGATTTCAGAACTCCTGGCTAGTTGGTCTCGTTTCACCTAGTTAGCCGCGAAATGTGGTTTCTTTACGTAAACGGTTTTATGAATATCCGTTGACTCCGAGTTCTGAATTCGGTGATTTTTAGCTTGATTACACACTACTTTTTGAGCTCTACGATCCTGGCGTTTCGGATTTTGATTTCAGAACTCGTGGCTAGTAGGTCTTGTTTCACCTAGTTAGCCGCGAAATGTCGTTTCTTTACGTAAACGGTTTTATGAATATCCGTTGACTCCGAGTTCTGAATTCGGTGATTTTTAGCTTGATTTCACACTACTTTTCGAGCTCTACCACCCTGGCTTTTCGGATTTTGATTTCAAACTCGTGGCTAGTAGGTCTCGTTTCACCTAGTTAGCCGCGAAATGTGGTTTCTTTACGTAAACGGTTTTATGAATATCCGTTGACTCCGAGTTCTGAATTCGGTGATTTTTAGCTTGATTTCACACTACTTTTCGAGCTCTACGATCCTGGCGTTTCGGATTTTGATTTCAGAACTCCTGGCTAGTTGGTCTCGTTTCACCTAGTTAGCCGCGAAATGTGGTTTCTTTACGTAAACGGTTTTATGAATATCCGTTGACTCCGAGTTCTGAATTCGGTGATTTTTAGCTTGATTACACACTACTTTTTGAGCTCTACGATCCTGGCGTTTCGGATTTTGATTTCAGAACTCGTGGCTAGTAGGTCTTGTTTCACCTAGTTAGCCGCGAAATGTCGTTTCTTTACGTAAACGGTTTTATGAATATCCGTTGACTCCGAGTTCTGAATTCGGTGATTTTTAGCTTGATTTCACACTACTTTTCGAGCTCTACCACCCTGGCTTTTCGGATTTTGATTTCAAACTCGTGGCTAGTAGGTCTCGTTTCACCTAGTTAGCCGCGAAATGTGGTTTCTTTACGTAAACGGTTTTATGAATATCCGTTGACTCCGAGTTCTGAATTCGGTGATTTTTAGCTTGATTTCACACTACTTTTCGAGCTCTACGATCCTGGCGTTTCGGATTTTGATTTCAGAAATCGTGGCTAGTTGGTCTCGTTTCACCTAGTTAGCCGCGAAATGTGGTTTCTTTACGTAAACGGTTTTATGAATATCCGTTGACTCCGAGTTCTGAATTCGGTGATTTTTAGCTTGATTTCACACTACTTTTCGAGCTCTACAATCCTGGCGTTTCGGATTTTGATTTCAGAACTCGTGGCTAGTAGGTCTCGTTTCACCTAGTTAGCCGCGAAATGTGGTTTCTTTACGTAAACGGTTTTATGAATATCCGTTGACTCCGAGTTCTGAATTCGGTGATTTTTAGCTTGATTTCACACTACTTTTCGAGCTCTACGATCCTCGCGTTTCGGATTTTGATTTCAGAACTCGTGGCTAGTTGGTCTCGTTTCACCTAGTTAGGCGCGAAATGTGGTTTCTTTACGTAAACGGTTTTATGAATATCCGTTGACTCCGAGTTCTAAATTTGGTGATTTTTAGCTTGATTTCACACTACTTTTCGAGCTCTACGATCCTGGCGTTTCGGATTTTGATTTCAGAACTCGTGGCTAGTTGGTCTCGTTTCACCTAGTTAGCCGCGAAATGTGGTTTCTTTACGTAAACGGTTTTATGAATATCCGTTGACTCCGAGTTCTGAATTCGGTTATTTTTAGCTTGATTACACACTATTTTTCGAGCTCTACGATCCTGGCATTTCGGATTTTGATTTCAGAACTCGTGGCTAGTTGGTCTCGTTTCAACTAGTTAGCCGCGAAATGTGGTTTCTTTACGTAAACGGTTTTATGAATATCCGTTGACTCGGAGTTCTGAATTCGGTGATTTTTAGCTTGATTTCACACTAATTTTCGAGCTCTACGATCCTGGAGTTTCGGATATTGATTTCGGAACTCGTGGCTAGTTGGTCTCGTTTCACCTAGTTAGCCGCGAATTGTGGTTTCTTTACGTAAACGGTTTTATGAATATCCGTTGACTCCGAGTTCTGAATTCGGTGATTTTTAGCTTGATTTCACACTACTTTTCGAGCTCTACGATCCTGGCGTTTCGGATTTTGATTTCAGAACTCGTGGCTAGTTGGTCTCGTTTCACCTAGTTAGCCGCGAAATGTGGTTTCTTTACGTAAACGGTTTTATGAATATCCGTTGACTCCGAGTTCTGAATTCGGTTATTTTTAGCTTGATTACACACTATTTTTCGAGCTCTACGATCCTGGCATTTCGGATTTTGATTTCAGAACTCGTGGCTAGTTGGTCTCGTTTCAACTAGTTAGCCGCGAAATGTGGTTTCTTTACGTAAACGGTTTTATGAATATCCGTTGACTCGGAGTTCTGAATTCGGTGATTTTTAGCTTGATTTCACACTAATTTTCGAGCTCTACGATCCTGGAGTTTCGGATATTGATTTCGGAACTCGTGGCTAGTTGGTCTCGTTTCACCTAGTTAGCCGCGAATTGTGGTTTCTTTACGTAAACGGTTTTATGAATATCCGTTGACTCCGAGTTCTGAATTCGGTGATTTTTAGCTTGATTTCACACTACTTTTCGAGCTCTACAATCCTGGCATTTCGGATTTTGTTTTCAGAAGTCGTGGCTAGTGGGTCTTGTTTCACCTAGTTAGCCGCGAAATGTTGTTTCTTTACGTAAACGGTTTTATGAATATCCGTTGACTCCGAGTTCTGAATTCGGTGATTTTTAGCTTTATTTCACACTACTTTTCCAGCTCTACGATCCTGGCGTTTCGGATTTTGATTTCAGAACTCGTGGCTAGTTGGTCTCGTTTCACCTAGTTAGCCGCGAAATGTGGTTTCTTTACGTAAACGGTTTTATGAATATCCGTTGACTCCGAGTTCTGAATTCGGTGATTTTTAGCTTGATTACACACTACTTTTTGAGCTCTACGATCCTGGCGTTTCGGATTTTGATTTCAGAACTCGTGGCTAGTAGGTCTTGTTTCACCTAGTTAGCCGCGAAATGTCGTTTCTTTACGTAAACGGTTTTATGAATATCCGTTGACTCCGAGTTCTGAATTCGGTGATTTTTAGCTTGATTTCACACTACTTTTCGAGCTCTACCACCCTGGCATTTCGGATTTTGATTTCAAACTCGTGGCTAGTAGGTCTCGTTTCACCTAGTTAGCCGCGAAATGTGGTTTCTTTACGTAAACGGTTTTATGAATATCCGTTGACTCCGAGTTCTGAATTCGTTGATTTTTAGCTTGATTTCACACTACTTTTCGAGCTCTACGATCCTGGCGTTTCGGATTTTGATTTCAGAAATCGTGGCTAGTTGGTCTCGTTTCACCTAGTTAGCCGCGAAATGTGGTTTCTTTACGTAAACGGTTTTATGAATATCCGTTGACTCCGAGTTCTGAATTCGGTGATTTTTAGCTTGATTTCACACTACTTTTCGAGCTCTACGATCCTAGCATTTTGGATTTTGATTTCAGAACTCGTGGCTAGTTGGTCTCGTTTCACCTAGTTAGCCGCGAAATGTCGTTTTTTTACGTAAACGGTTTTATGAATATCCGTTGACTCCGAGTTCTGAATTCGGTGATTTTTAGCTTGATTACACACTAATTTTCGAGCTCTACGATCCTGGCATTTTGGATTTTGATTTCAGAACTCGTGGCTAGTTGGTCTCGTTTCACCTATTTAGGCGCGAAATGTGGTTTCTTTACGTAAACGGTTTTATGAATATCCGTTGACTCCGAGTTCTGAATTCGGTGATTTTTAGCTTGATTTCACACTACTTTTCGAGCTCTACAATCCTGGCGTTTCGGATTTTGATTTCAGAAGTCGTGGCTAGTGGGTCTCGTTTCACCTAGTTAGCCGCGAAGTGTGGTTTCTTTACGTAAACGGTTTTATGAATATACGTTGACTCCGAGTTCTGAATTCGGTGATTTTTAGCTTGATTTCACACTACTTTTCGAGCTCTACGATCTGGGCGTTTCGGATTTTGATTTCAGAACTCGTGGCTAGTTGGTCTCGTTTCACCTAGTTAGCCGCGAAATGTGGTTTCTTTACGTAAACGGTTTTATGAATATCCGTTGACTCCGAGTTCTGACTTCGGTTATTTTTAGCTTGATTACACACTATTTTTCGAGCTCTACGATCCTGGCATTTCGGATTTTGATTTCAGAACTCGTGGCTAGTTGGTCTCGTTTCAACTAGTTAGCCGCGAAATGTGGTTTCTTTACGTAAACGGTTTTATGAATATCCGTTGACTCCGAGTTCTGAATTCGGTGATTTTTAGCTTGATTTCACACTAATTTTCGAGCTCTACGATCCTGGCGTTTCGGATATTGATTTCGGAACTCGTGGCTAGTTGGTCTCGTTTCACCTAGTTAGCCGCGAATTGTGGTTTCTTTACGTAAACGGTTTTATGAATATCCGTTGACTCCGAGTTCTGAATTCGGTGATTTTTAGCTTGATTTCACACTACTTTTCGAGCCCTACAATCCTGGCATTTCGGATTTTGATTTCAGAATTCGTGGCTAGTGGGTCTTGTTTCACCTAGTTAGCCGCGAAATGTGGTTTCTTTACGTAAACGGTTTTATGAATATCCGTTGACTCCGAGTTCTGAATTCGGTGATTTTTAGCTTTATTTCACACTACTTTTCGAGCTCTACGATCCTGGCATTTCGGATTTTGATTTCAGAACTCGTGGCTAGTTGGTCTCGTTTCACCTAGTTAGCCGCGAAATGTGGTTTCGTTACGTAAACGGTTTTATGAATATCCGTTGACTCCGAGTTCTGAATTCGGTGATTTTTAGCTTGATTACACACTACTTTTTGAGCTCTACGATCCTGGCGTTTCGGATTTTGATTTCAGAACTCGTGGCTAGTAGGTCTTGTTTCACCTAGTTAGCCGCGAAATGTCGTTTCTTTACGTAAACGGTTTTATGAATATCCGTTGACTCCGAGTTCTGAATTCGGTGATTTTTAGCTTGATTTCACACTACTTTTCGAGCTCTACCACCCTGGCATTTCGGATTTTGATTTCAAACTCGTGGCTAGTAGGTCTCGTTTCACCTAGTTAGCCGCGAAATGTGGTTTCTTTACGTAAACGGTTTTATGAATATCCGTTGACTCCGAGTTCTGAATTCGGTGATTTTTAGCTTGATTTCACACTACTTTTCGAGCTCTACGATCCTGGCGTTTCGGATTTTGATTTCAGAAATCGTGGCTAGTTGGTCTCGTTTCACCTAGTTAGCCGCGAAATGTGGTTTCTTTACGTAAACGGTTTTATGAATATCCGTTGACTCCGAGTTCTGAATTCGGTGATTTTTAGCTTGATTTCACACTACTTTTCGAGCTCTACGATCCTAGCCTTTCGGATTTTGATTTCAGAACTCGTGGCTAGTTGGTCTCGTTTCACATAGTTAGCCGCGAAATGTCGTTTTTTTACGTAAACGGTTTTATGAATATCCGTTGACTCCGAGTTCTGAATTCGGTGATTTTTAGCTTGATTACACACTACTTTTCGAGCTCTACGATCCTGGCATTTTGGATTTTGATTTCAGAACTCGTGGCTAGTTGGTCTCGTTTCACCTATTTAGCCGCGAAATGTGGTTTCTTTACGTAAACGGTTTTATGAATATCCGTTGACTCCGAGTTCTGAATTCGGTGATTTTTAGCTTGATTTCACACTACTTTTCGAGCTCTACAATCCTGGCGCTTCGGATTTTGATTTCAGAAGTCGTGGCTAGTGGGTCTCGTTTCACCTAGTTAGCCGCGAAATGTGGTTTCTTTACGTAAACGGTTTTATGAATATACGTTGACTCCGAGTTCTGAATTCGGTGATTTTTAGCTTGATTTCACACTACTTTTCGAGCTCTACGATCTTGGCGTTTCGGATTTTGATTTCAGAACTCGTGGCTAGTTGGTCTCGTTTCACCTAGTTAGCCGCGAAATGTGGTTTCTTTACGTAAACGGTTTTATGAATATCCGTTGACTCCGAGTTCTGAATTCGGTGATTTTTAGCTTGATTTCACACTACTTTTCGAGCTCTACAATCCTGGCTGTTCGGATTTTGATTTCAGAACTCGTGGCTAGTTGGTCTCGTTTCACCTAGTTAGCCGCGAAATGTGGTTTCTTTACGTAAACGGTTTTATGAATATCCGTTGACTCCGAGTTCTGAATTCGGAGATTTTTAGCTTAATTTCACACTAATTTTCGAGCTCTACGATCCTGGCGTTTCGGATTTTGATTTCAAAACTCCTGGCTAGTTGGTCTCGTTTCACCTAGTTAGCCGCGAAATGTGGTTTCTTTACGTAAACGGTTTTATGAATATCCGTTGACTCCGAGTTCTGAATTCGGTGATTTTTAGCTTGATTTCACACTAATTTTCGAGCTCTACAATCCTGGCGTTTCGGATTTTGATTTCAGAACTCGTGGCTAGAAGGTCTCGTTTCACCGAGTTAGCCGCGAAATGTGGTTTCTTTACGTAAACGGTTTTATGAATATCCGTTGACTCCGAGTTCTGAATTCGGTGATTTTTAGCTTGATTTCACACTACTTTTCGAGCTCTACAATCCTGGCATTTCGGATTTTGATTTCAGAAGTCGTGGCTAGTGGGTCTTGTTTCACCTAGTTAGCCGCGAAATGTGGTTTCTTTACGTAAACGGTTTTATGAATATCCGTTGACTCCGAGTTCTGAATTCGGTGATTTTTAGCTTGATTTCACACTACTTTTCGAGCTCTACAATCCTGGCATTTCGGACTTTGATTTCAGAAGTCGTGGCTAGTGGGTCTTGTTTCACCTAGTTAGCCGCGAAATGTGGTTTCTTTACGTAAACGGTTTTATGAATATCCGTTGACTCCGAGTTCTGAATTCGGTGATTTTTAGCTTTATTTCACACTACTTTTCGAGCTCTACGATCCTGGCGTTTCTGATTTTGATTTCAGAACTCGTGGCTAGTTGGTCTCGTTTCACCTAGTTAGCCGCGAAATGTGGTTTCGTTACGTAAACGGTTTTATGAATATCCGTTGACTCCGAGTTCTGAATTCGGTGATTTTTAGCTTGATTACACACTACTTTTTGAGCTCTACGATCCTGGCGTTTCGGATTTTGATTTCAGAACTCGTGGCTAGTAGGTCTTGTTTCACCTAGTTAGCCGCGAAATGTCGTTTCTTTACGTAAACGGTTTTATGAATATCCGTTGACTCCGAGTTCTGAATTCGGTGATTTTTAGCTTGATTTCACACTACTTTTCGAGCTCTACCACCCTGGCATTTCGGATTTTGATTTCAAACTCGTGGCTAGTAGGTCTCGTTTCACCTAGTTAGCCGCGAAATGTGGTTTCTTTACGTAAACGGTTTTATGAATATCCGTTGACTCCGAGTTCTGAATTCGGTGATTTTTAGCTTGATTTCACACTACTTTTCGAGCTCTACGATCCTGGCGTTTCGGATTTTGATTTCAGAAATCGTGGCTAGTTGGTCTCGTTTCACCTAGTTAGCCGCGAAATGTGGTTTCTTTACGTAAACGGTTTTATGAATATCCGTTGACTCCGAGATGTGAATTCGGTGATTTTTAGCTTGATTTCACACTACTTTTCGAGCTCTACGATCCTAGCATTTCGGATTTTGATTTCAGAACTCGTGGCTAGTTGGTCTCGTTTCACCTAGTTAGCCGCGAAATGTCATTTTTTTACGTAAACGGTTTTATGAATATCCGTTGACTCCGAGTTCTGAATTCGGTGATTTTTAGCTTTATTTCACACTACTTTTCGAGCTCTACGATCCTGGCGTTTCGGATTTTGATTTCAGAACTCGTGGCTAGTTGGTCTCGTTTCACCTAGTTAGCCGCGAAATGTGGTTTCGTTACGTAAACGGTTTTATGAATATCCGTTGACTCCGAGTTATGAATTCGGTGATTTTTAGCTTAATTACACACTACTTTTTGAGCTCTACGATCCTGGCGTTTCGGATTTTGATTTCAGAACTCGTGGCTAGTAGGTCTTGTTTCACCTAGTTAGCCGCGAAATGTCGTTTCTTTACGTAAACGGTTTTATGAATATCCGTTGACTCCGAGTTCTGAATTCGGTGATTTTTAGCTTGATTTCACACTACTTTTCGAGCTCTACCACCCTGGCATTTCGGATTTTGATTTCAAACTCGTGGCTAGTAGGTCTCGTTTCACCTAGTTAGCCGCGAAATGTGGTTTCTTTACGTAAACGGTTTTATGAATATCCGTTGACTCCGAGTTCTGAATTCGGTGATTTTTAGCTTGATTTCACACTACTTTTCGAGCTCTACGATCCTGGCGTTTCGGATTTTGATTTCAGAAATTGTGGCTAGTTGGTCTCGTTTCACCTAGTTAGCCGCGAAATGTGGTTTCTTTACGTAAACGGTTTTATGAATATCCGTTGACTCCGAGTTCTGAATTCGGTGATTTTTAGCTTGATTTCACACTACTTTTCGAGCTCTACGATCCTGGCGTTTCGGATTTTGATTTCAGAACTCGTGGCTAGTTGGTCTCGTTTCACCTAGTTAGCCGCGAAATGTGGTTTCGTTACGTAAACGGTTTTATGAATATCCGTTGACTCCGAGTTCTGAATTCGGTGATTTTTAGCTTGATTACACACTACTTTTTGAGCTCTACGATCCTGGCGTTTCGGATTTTGATTTCAGAACTCGTGGCTAGTAGGTCTTGTTTCACCTAGTTAGCCGCGAAATGTCGTTTCTTTACGTAAACGGTTTTATGAATATCCGTTGACTCCGAGTTCTGAATTCGGTGATTTTTAGCTTGATTTCACACTACTTTTCGAGCTCTACCGCCCTGACATTTCGGATTTTGATTTCAAACTCGTGGCTAGTAGGTCTCGTTTCACCTAGTTAGCCGCGAAATGTGGTTTCTTTACGTAAACGGTTTTATGAATATCCGTTGACTCCGAGTTCTGAATTCGGTGATTTTTAGCTTGATTTCACACTAATTTTCGAGCTCTACGATCCTGGCGTTTCGGATTTTGATTTCAGAAATCGTGGCTAGTTGGTCTCGTTTCACCTAGTTAGCCGCGAAATGTGGTTTCTTTACGTAAACGGTTTTATGAATATCCGTTGACTCCGAGTTCTGAATTCGGTGATTTTTAGCTTGATTTCACACTACTTTTCGAGCTCTACGATCCTAGCATTTCGGATTTTGATTTCAGAACTCGTGGCTAGTTGGTCTCGTTTCACCTAGTTAGCCGCGAAATGTCGTTTTTTTACGTAAACGGTTTTATGAATATCCGTTGACTCGGAGTTCTGAATTCGGTGATTTTTAGCTTTATTTCACACTACTTTTCGAGCTCTACGATCCTGGCGTTTCGGATTTTGATTTCAGAACTCGTGGCTAGTTGGTCTCGTTTCACCTAGTTAGCCGCGAAATGTGGTTTCGTTACGTAAACGGTTTTATGAATATCCGTTGACTCCGAGTTCTGAATTCGGTGATTTTTAGCTTAATTACACACTACTTTTTGAGCTCTACGATCCTGGCGTTTCGGATTTTGATTTCAGAACTCGTGGCTAGTAGGTCTTGTTTCACCTAGTTAGCCGCGAAATGTCGTTTCTTTACATAAACGGTTTTATGAATATCCGTTGACTCCGAGTTCTGAATTCGGTGATTTTTAGCTTGATTTCACACTACTTTTCGAGCTCTACCACCCTGGCATTTCGGATTTTGATTTCAAACTCGTGGCTAGTAGGTCTCGTTTCACCTAGTTAGCCGCGAAATGTGGTTTCTTTACGTAAACGGTTTTATGAATATCCGTTGACTCCGAGTTCTGAATTCGGTGATTTTTAGCTTGATTTCACACTACTTTTCGAGCTCTACGATCCTGGCGTTTCGGATTTTGATTTCAGAAATCGTGGCTAGTTGGTCTCGTTTCACCTAGTTAGCCGCGAAATGTGGTTTCTTTACGTAAACGGTTTTATGAATATCCGTTGACTCCGAGTTCTGAATTCGGTGATTTTTAGCTTGATTTCACACTACTTTTCGAGCTCTACGATCCTAGCCTTTCGGATTTTGATTTCAGAACTCGTGGCTAGTTGGTCTCGTTTCACATAGTGAGCCGCGAAATGTCGTTTTTTTACGTAAACGGTTTTATGAATATCCGTTGACTCCGAGTTCTGAATTCGGTGATTTTTAGCTTGATTACACACTACTTTTCGAGCTCTACGATCCTGGCATTTTGGATTTTGATTTCAGAACTCGTGGCTAGTTGGTCTCGTTTCACCTATTTAGCCGCGAAATGTGGTTTCTTTACGTAAACGGTTTTATGAATATCCGTTGACTCCGAGTTCTGAATTCGGTGATTTTTAGCTTGATTTCACACTACTTTTCGAGCTCTACAATCCTGGCGCTTCGGATTTTGATTTCAGAAGTCGTGGCTAGTGGGTCTCGTTTCACCTAGTTAGCCGCGAAATGTGGTTTCGTTACGTAAACGGTTTTATGAATATCCGTTGACTCCGAGTTCTGAATTCGGTGATTTTTAGCTTGATTACACACTACTTTTTGAGCTCTACGATCCTGGCGTTTCGGATTTTGATTTCAGAACTCGTGGCTAGTAGGTCTTGTTTCACCTAGTTAGCCGCGAAATGTCGTTTCTTTACGTAAACGGTTTTATGAATATCCGTTGACTCCGAGTTCTGAATTCGGTGATTTTTAGCTTGATTTCACACTACTTTTCGAGCTCTACCGCCCTGACATTTCGGATTTTGATTTCAAACTCGTGGCTAGTAGGTCTCGTTTCACCTAGTTAGCCGCGAAATGTGGTTTCTTTACGTAAACGGTTTTATGAATATCCGTTGACTCCGAGTTCTGAATTCGGTGATTTTTAGCTAGATTTCACACTACTTTTCGAGCTCTACGATCCTGGCGTTTCGGATTTTGATTTCAGAAATCGTGGCTAGTTGGTCTCGTTTCACCTAGTTAGCCGCGAAATGTGGTTTCTTTACGTAAACGGTTTTATGAATATCCGTTGACTCCGAGTTCTGAATTCGGTGATTTTTAGCTTGATTTCGCACTACTTTTCGAGCTCTACGATCCTAGCATTTCGGATTTTGATTTCAGAACTCGTGGCTAGTTGGTCTCGTTTCACCTAGTTAGCCGCGAAATGTCGTTTTTTTACGTAAACGGTTTTATGAATATCCGTTGACTCGGAGTTCTGAATTCGGTGATTTTTAGCTTTATTTCACACTACTTTTCGAGCTCTACGATCCTGGCGTTTCGGATTTTGATTTCAGAACTCGTGGCTAGTTGGTCTCGTTTCACCTAGTTAGCCGCGAAATGTGGTTTCGTTACGTAAACGGTTTTATGAATATCCGTTGACTCCGAGTTCTGAATTCGGTGATTTTTAGCTTAATTACACACTACTTTTTGAGCTCTACGATCCTGGCGTTTCGGATTTTGATTTCAGAACTCGTGGCTAGTAGGTCTTGTTTCACCTAGTTAGCCGCGAAATGTCGTTTCTTTACGTAAACGGTTTTATGAATATCCGTTGACTCCGAGTTCTGAATTCGGTGATTTTTAGCTTGATTTCACACTACTTTTCGAGCTCTACCACCCTGGCATTTCGGATTTTGATTTCAAACTCGTGGCTAGTAGGTCTCGTTTCACCTAGTTAGCCGCGAAATGTGGTTTCTTTACGTAAACGGTTTTATGAATATCCGTTGACTCCGAGTTCTGAATTCGGTGATTTTTAGCTTGATTTCACACTACTTTTCGAGCTCTACGATCCTGGGGTTTCGGATTTTGATTTCATAAATCGTGGCTAGTTGGTCTCGTTTCACCTAGTTAGCCGCGAAATGTGGTTTCTTTACGTAAACGGTTTTATGAATATCCGTTGACTCCGAGTTCTGAATTCGGTGATTTTTAGCTTGATTTCACACTACTTTTCGAGCTCTACGATCCTAGCCTTTCGGATTTTGATTTCAGAACTCGTGGCTAGTTGGTCTCGTTTCACATAGTGAGCCGCGAAATGTCGTTTTTTTACGTAAACGGTTTTATGAATATCCGTTGACTCCGAGTTCTGAATTCGGTGATTTTTAGCTTGATTACACACTACTTTTCGAGCTCTACGATCCTGGCATTTTGGATTTTGATTTCAGAACTCGTGGCTAGTTGGTCTCGTTTCACCTATTTAGCCGCGAAATGTGGTTTCTTTACGTAAACGGTTTTATGAATATCCGTTGACTCCGAGTTCTGAATTCGGTGATTTTTAGCTTGATTTCACACTACTTTTCGAGCTCTACAATCCTGGCGCTTCGGATTTTGATTTCAGAAGTCGTGGCTAGTGGGTCTCGTTTCACCTAGTTAGCCGCGAAATGTGGTTTCGTTACGTAAACGGTTTTATGAATATCCGTTGACTCCGAGTTCTGAATTCGGTGATTTTTAGCTTGATTACACACTACTTTTTGAGCTCTACGATCCTGGCGTTTCGGATTTTGATTTCAGAACTCGTGGCTAGTAGGTCTTGTTTCACCTAGTTAGCCGCGAAATGTCGTTTCTTTACGTAAACGGTTTTATGAATATCCGTTGACTCCGAGTTCTGAATTCGGTGATTTTTAGCTTGATTTCACACTACTTTTCGAGCTCTACCGCCCTGACATTTCGGATTTTGATTTCAAACTCGTGGCTAGTAGGTCTCGTTTCACCTAGTTAGCCGCGAAATGTGGTTTCTTTACGTAAACGGTTTTTTGAATATCCGTTGACTCCGAGTTCTGAATTCGGAGATTTTTAGCTTAATTTCACACTAATTTTCGAGCTCTACGATCCTGCCGTTTCGGATTTTGATTTCAGAACTCCTGGCTAGTTGGTCTCGTTTCACCTAGTTAGCCGCGAAATGTGGTTTCTTTACGTAAACGGTTTTATGAATATCCGTTGACTCCGAGTTCTGAATTCGGTGATTTTTAGCTTGATTTCACACTAATTTTCGAGCTCTACAATCCTGGCGTTTCGGATTTTGATTTCAGAACTCGTGGCTAGAAGGTCTCGTTTCACCTAGTTAGCCGCGAAATGTGGTTTCTTTACGTAAACGGTTTTATGAATATCCGTTGACTCCGAGTTCTGAATTCGGTGATTTTTAGCTTGATTTCACACTACTTTTCGAGCTCTACGATCCTAGCCTTTCGGATTTTGATTTCAGAACTCGTGGCTAGTTGGTCTCGTTTCACATAGTGCGCCGCGAAATGTCGTTTTTTTACGTAAACGGTTTTATGAATATCCGTTGACTCCGAGTTCTGAATTCGGTGATTTTTAGCTTGATTACACACTACTTTTCGAGCTCTACGATCCTGGCATTTTGGATTTTGATTTCAGAACTCGTGGCTAGTTGGTCTCGTTTCACCTATTTAGCCGCGAAATGTGGTTTCTTTACGTAAACGGTTTTATGAATATCCGTTGACTCCGAGTTCTGAATTCGGTGATTTTTAGCTTGATTTCACACTACTTTTCGAGCTCTACAATCCTGGCGCTTCGGATTTTGATTTCAGAAGTCGTGGCTAGTGGGTCTCGTTTCACCTAGTTAGCCGCGAAATGTGGTTTCGTTACGTAAACGGTTTTATGAATATCCGTTGACTCCGAGTTCTGAATTCGGTGATTTTTAGCTTGATTACACACTACTTTTTGAGCTCTACGATCCTGGCGTTTCGGATTTTGATTTCAGAACTCGTGGCTAGTAGGTCTTGTTTCACCTAGTTAGCCGCGAAATGTCGTTTCTTTACGTAAACGGTTTTATGAATATCCGTTGACTCCGAGTTCTGAATTCGGTGATTTTTAGCTTGATTTCACACTACTTTTCGAGCTCTACCGCCCTGACATTTCGGATTTTGATTTCAAACTCGTGGCTAGTAGGTCTCGTTTCACCTAGTTAGCCGCGAAATGTGGTTTCTTTACGTAAACGGTTTTTTGAATATCCGTTGACTCCGAGTTCTGAATTCGGAGATTTTTAGCTTAATTTCACACTAATTTTCGAGCTCTACGATCCTGCCGTTTCGGATTTTGATTTCAGAACTCCTGGCTAGTTGGTCTCGTTTCACCTAGTTAGCCGCGAAATGTGGTTTCTTTACGTAAACGGTTTTATGAATATCCGTTGACTCCGAGTTCTGAATTCGGTGATTTTTAGCTTGATTTCACACTAATTTTCGAGCTCTACAATCCTGGCGTTTCGGATTTTGATTTCAGAACTCGTGGCTAGAAGGTCTCGTTTCACCTAGTTAGCCGCGAAATGTGGTTTCTTTACGTAAACGGTTTTATGAATATCCGTTGACTCCGAGTTCTGAATTCGGTGATTTTTAGCTTGATTTCACACTACTTTTCGAGCTCTACAATCCTGGCATTTCGGATTTTGATTTCAGAAGTCGTGGCTAGTGGGTCTTATTTCACCTAGTTAGCCGCGAAATGTGGTTTCTTTACGTAAACGGTTTTATGAATATCCGTTGACTCCGAGTTCTGAATTCGGTGATTTTTAGCTTGATTTCACACTACTTTTCGAGCTCTACAATCCTGGCATTTCGGATTTTGATTTCAGAAGTTGTGGCTAGTGGGTCTTGTTTCACCAAGTTAGTCGCGAAATGTGGTTTCTTTACGTAAACGGTTTTATGAATATCCGTTGACTCCGAGTTCTGAATTCGGTGATTTTTAGCTTTATTTCACACTACTTTTCGAGCTCTACGATCCTGGCGTTTCGGATTTTGATTTCAGAACTCGTGGCTAGTTGGTCTCGTTTCACCTAGTTAGCCGCGAAATGTGGTTTCGTTACGTAAACGGTTTTATGAATATCCGTTGACTCCGAGTTCTGAATTCGGTGATTTTTAGCTTGATTACACACTACTTTTTGAGCTCTACGATCCTGGCGTTTCGGATTTTGATTTCAGAACTCGTGGCTAGTAGGTCTTGTTTCACCTAGTTAGCCGCGAAATGTCGTTTCTTTACGTAAACGGTTTTATGAATATCCGTTGACTCCGAGTTCTGAATTCGGTGATTTTTAGCTTGATTTCACACTACTTTTCGAGCTCTACCACCCTGGCATTTCGGATTTTGATTTCAAACTCGTGGCTAGTAGGTCTCGTTTCACCTAGTTAGCCGCGAAATGTGGTTTCTTTACGTAAACGGTTTTATGAATATCCGTTGACTCCGAGTTCTGAATTCGGTGATTTTTAGCTTGATTTCACACTACTTTTCGAGCTCTACGATCCTGGCGTTTCGGATTTTGATTTCAGAAATCGTGGCTAGTTGGTCTCGTTTCACCTAGTTAGCCGCGAAATGTGGTTTCTTTACGTAAACGGTTTTATGAATATCCGTTGACTCCGAGTTCTGAATTCGGTGATTTTTAGCTTGATTTCACACTACTTTTCGAGCTCTACGATCCTAGCATTTCGGATTTTGATTTCAGAACTCGTGGCTAGTTGGTCTCGTTTCACCTAGTTAGCCGCAAAATGTCGTTTTTTTACGTAAACGGTTTTATGAATATCCGTTGACTCCGAGTTCTGAATTCGGTGATTTTTAGCTTGATTACACACTACTTTTCGAGCTCTACGATCCTGGCATTTTGGATTTTGATTTCAGAACTCGTGGCTAGTTGGTCTCGTTTCACCTATTTAGCCGCGAAATGTGGTTTCTTTACGTAAACGGTTTTATGAATATCCGTTGACTCCGAGTTCTGAATTCGGTGATTTTTAGCTTGATTTCACACTACTTTTCGAGCTCTACAATCCTGGCGCTTCGGATTTTGATTTCAGAAGTCGTGGCTAGTGGGTCTCGTTTCACCTAGTTAGCCGCGAAATGTGGTTTCTTTACGTAAACGGTTTTATGAATATACGTTGACTCCGAGTTCTGAATTCGGTGATTTTTAGCTTGATTTCACACTACTTTTCGAGCTCTACAATCCTGGCTTTTCGGATTTTGATTTCAGAACTCGTGGCTAGTTGGTCTCGTTTCACCTAGTTAGCCGCGAAATGTGGTTTCTTTACGTAAACGGTTTTATGAATATCCGTTGACTCCGAGTTCTGAATTCGGAGATTTTTAGCTTAATTTCACACTAATTTTCGAGCTCTACGATCCTGGCGTTTCGGATTTTGATTTCAGAACTCCTGGCTAGTTGGTCTCGTTTCACCTAGTTAGCCGCGAAATGTGGTTTCTTTACGTAAACGGTTTTATGAATATCCGTTGACTCCGAGTTCTGAATTCGGTGATTTTTTGCTTGATTTCACACTAATTTTCGAGCTCTACAATCCTGGCGTTTCGGATTTTGATTTCAGAACTCGTGGCTAGAAGGTCTCATTTCACCTATTTAGCCGCGAAATGTGGTTTCTTTACGTAAACGGTTTTATGAATATCCGTTGACTCCGAGTTCTGAATTCGGTGATTTTTAGCTTGATTTCACACTACTTTTCGAGCTCTACGATCCTGGCGTTTCGGATTTTGATTTCAGAACTCGTGGCTAGTTGGTCTCGTTTCACCTAGTTAGCCGCGAAATGTGGTTTCTTTACGTAAACGGTTTTATGAATATCCGTTGACTCCGAGTTCTGAATTCGGTTATTTTTAGCTTGATTACACACTATTTTTCGAGCTCTACGATCCTGGCGTTTCGGATTTTGATTTCAGAACTCGTGGCTAGTTGGTCTCGTTTCAACTAGTTAGCCGCGAAATGTGGTTGCTTTACGTAAATGGTTTTATGAATATCCGTTGACTCCGAGTTCTGAATTCGGTGATTTTTAGCTTGATTTCACACTAATTTTCGAGCTCTACAATCCTGGCGTTTCGGATTTTGATTTCAGAACTCGTGGCTAGTAGGTCTCGTTTCACCTAGTTAGCCGCGAAATGTGGTTTCTTTACGTAAACGGTTTTATGAATATCCGTTGACTCCGAGTTCTAAATTCGGTGATTTTTAGCTTGATTTCACACTACTTTTTGAGCTCTACAATCCTGGCGTTTCGGATTTTGATTTCAGAACTCGTGGCTAGTAGGTCTCGTTTCACCTAGTTAGCCAAGAAATTTGGTTTCTTTACGTAAACGGTTTTATGAATATCCGTTGACTCCGAGTTCTGAATTCGGAGATTTTTAGCTTAATTTCACACTAATTTTCGAGCTCTACGATCCTGGCGTTTCGGATTTTGATTTCAGAACTCCTGGCTAGTTGGTCTCGTTTCACCTAGTTAGCCGCGAAATGTGGTTTCTTTACGTAAACGGTTTTATGAATATCCGTTGACTCCGAGTTCTGAATTCGGTGATTTTTTGCTTGATTTCACACTAATTTTCGAGCTCTACAATCCTGGCGTTTCGGATTTTGATTTCAGAACTCGTGGCTAGAAGGTCTCATTTCACCTATTTAGCCGCGAAATGTGGTTTCTTTACGTAAACGGTTTTATGAATATCCGTTGACTCCGAGTTCTGAATTCGGTGATTTTTAGCTTGATTTCACACTACTTTTCGAGCTCTACGATCCTGGCGTTTCGGATTTTGATTTCAGAACTCGTGGCTAGTTGGTCTCGTTTCACCTAGTTAGCCGCGAAATGTGGTTTCTTTACGTAAACGGTTTTATGAATATCCGTTGACTCCGAGTTCTGAATTCGGTTATTTTTAGCTTGATTACACACTATTTTTCGAGCTCTACGATCCTGGCGTTTCGGATTTTGATTTCAGAACTCGTGGCTAGTTGGTCTCGTTTCAACTAGTTAGCCGCGAAATGTGGTTGCTTTACGTAAATGGTTTTATGAATATCCGTTGACTCCGAGTTCTGAATTCGGTGATTTTTAGCTTGATTTCACACTAATTTTCGAGCTCTACAATCCTGGCGTTTCGGATTTTGATTTCAGAACTCGTGGCTAGTAGGTCTCGTTTCACCTAGTTAGCCGCGAAATGTGGTTTCTTTACGTAAACGGTTTTATGAATATCCGTTGACTCCGAGTTCTAAATTCGGTGATTTTTAGCTTGATTTCACACTACTTTTCGAGCTCTACAATCCTGGCGTTTCAGATTTTGATTTCAGAACTCGTGGCTAGTAGGTCTCGTTTCACCTAGTTAGCCGCGAAATGTGGTTTCTTTACGTAAACGGTTTTATGAATATCCGTTGACTCCGAGTTCTAAATTTGGTGATTTTTAGCTTGATTACACACTACTTTTCGAGCTCTACAATCCTGGCGTTTCGGATTTTGATTTCAGAACTCGTGGCTAGTTGGTCTCGTTTCACCTAGTTAGCTGCGAAATGTGGTTTCTTTACGTAAACGGTTTTATGAATATCCGTTGACTCCGAGTTCTGAATTTGGTGATTTTTAGCTTGATTACACACTACTTTTCGAGCTCTACAATCCTGGCATTTCGGATTTTTATTTCAGAACTCGTGGCTAGTTGGTCTCGTTTCACCTAGTTAGCCGCGAAATGTGGTTTTTTTACGTAAACGGTTTTATGAATATCCGTTGACTCCGAGTTCTAAATTTGGTGATTTTTAGCTTGATTTCACACTAATTTTCGAGCTCTACAATCCTGGCGTTTCGGATTTTGATTTCAGAACTCGTGGCTAGTTGGTCTCGTTTCACCTAGTTAGCTGCGAAATGTGGTTTCTTTACGTAAACGATTTTATGAATATCCGTTGACTCCGAGTTCTAAATTTGGTGATTTTTAGCTTGATTACACACTACTTTTCGAGCTCTACAATCCTGGCGTTTCGGATTTTGATTTCAGAACTCGTGGCTAGTTGGTCTCGTTTCACCTAGTTAGCTGCGAAATGTGGTTTCTTTACGTAAACGGTTTTATGAATATCCGTTGACTCCGAGTTCTGAATTTGGTGATTTTTAGCTTGATTACACACTACTTTTCGAGCTCTACAATCCTGGCATTTCGGATTTTTATTTCAGAACTCGTGGCTAGTTGGTCTCGTTTCACCTAGTTAGCCGCGAAATGTGGTTTCTTTACGTAAACGGTTTTATGAATATCCGTTGACTCGGAGTTCTGAATTCGGTGATTTTTAGCTTGATTTCACACTACTTTTCGAGCTCTACGATCCTGGCGTTTCGGATTTTGATTTCAGAACTCGTGGATAGTTGGTCTCGTTTCACCTAGTTAGCCGCGAATTGTGGTTTCTTTACGTAAACGGTTTTATGAATATCCGTTGACTGCGAGTTCTGAATTCGGTGATTTTTAGCTTGATTTCACACTACTTTTCGAGCTCTACAATCCTGGAATTTCGGATTTTGATTTCAGAAGTCGTGGCTAGTGGGTCTTGTTTCACCTAGTTAGCCGCGAAATGTGGTTTCTTTACGTAAACGGTTTTATGAATATCCGTTGACTCCGAGTTCTGAATTCGGTGATTTTTAGCTTGATTTCACACTACTTTTCGAGCTCTACGATCCTGGCTTTTCGGATTTTGATTTCAGAACTCGTGGCTAGTTGGTCTCGTTTCACCTAGTTAGCCGCGAAATGTGGTTTCTTTACGTAAACGGTTTTATGAATATCCGTTGACTCCGAGTTCTGAATTCGGTGATTTTTAGCTTGATTACACACTACTTTTTGAGCTCTACGATCCTGGCATTTCGGATTTTGATTTCAGAACTCGTGGCTAGTAGGTCTTGTTTCATCTAGTTAGCCGCGAAATGTCGTTTCTTTACGTAAACGGTTTTATGAATATCCGTTGACTCCGAGTTCTGAATTCGGTGATTTTTAGCTTGATTTCACACTACTTTTCGAGCTCTACAACCCAGGCGTTTCGGATTTTGATTTCAAACTCGTGGCTAATAGGTCTCGTTTCACCTAGTTAGCCGCGAAATGTGGTTTCTTTACGTAAACGGTTTTATGAATATCCGTTGACTCCGAGTTCTGAATTCGGTGATTTTTAGCTTGATTTCACACTACTTTTCGAGCTCTACGATCCTGGCATTTCGGATTTTGATTTCAGAAGTCGTGGCTAGTAGGTCTTGTTTCACCTAGTTAGCCGCGAAATGTCGTTTCTTTACGTAAACGGTTTTATGAATATCCGTTGACTCCGAGTTCTGAATTCGGTGATTTTTAGCTTGATTTCACACTACTTTTCGAGCTCTACGATCCTGGGTTTTCGGATTTTGATTTCAGAACTCGTGGCTAGTTGGTCTCGTTTCACCTAGTTAGCCGCGAAATGTGTTTTCTTTACGTAAACGGTTTTATGAATATCCGTTGACTCCGAGTTCTGAATTCGGTGATTTTTAGCTTGATTTCACACTACTTTTCGAGCTCTACGATCCTGGCATTTCGGATTTTGATTTCAGAAATCGTGGCTAGTTGGTCTCGTTTCACCTAGTTAGCCGCGAAATGTGGTTTCTTTACGTAAACGGTTTTATGAATATCCGTTGACTCCGAGTTCTGAATTCGGTGATTTTTAGCTTGATTTCACACTACTTTTCGAGCTCTACGATCCTGGCGTTTCGGATTTTTATTTCAGAACTCGTGGCTAGTTGGTCTCGTTTCACCTAGTTACCCGCGAAATGTGGTTTCTTTACGTAAACGGTTTTATGAATATCCGTTGACTCCGAGTTCTGAATTCGGTGATTTTTAGCTTGATTACACACTACTTTTCGAGCTCTACGATCCTGGGGTTTCGGATTTTGATTTCAGAATTCGTGGCTAGTTGGTCTCGTTTCACCTATTTAGCCGCGAAATGTGGTTTCTTTACGTAAACGGTTTTATGAATATCCGTTGACTCCGAGTTCTGAATTCGGTGATTTTTTGCTTGATTTCACACTCCTGTTCGAGCTCTACAATCCTGGCATTTCGGTTTTTGATTTCATAACTCGTGTCTAGTAGGTCTCGTTTCACTTAGTTAGCCGCGAAATGTGGTTTCTTTACGTAAACGGTTTTCTCAATATCCGTTGATTCCGAGTTCTGAATTCGGTGATTTTTATCTTGATTTCACACTACTTTTCGAGCTCTACAATCGTGGAATTTTGTTTTTTCATTTCGGAACTCGTGGCTAGTAGGTCTCGTGTCACCTAGTTAGCCGCGGAATGTGGTTTCTTTACGTAAACGGTTTTCTCAATATTCGTTGACTCCGAGTTCTGAATTCGGTGATTTTTAGCTTGATTTCACACTAGCGTTCGAACTCTACAATCCTGGCATTTCGGTTTTTGATTTCAGAACTCGTGGCTAGTAGGTCTCGTTTCACCTAGTTAGCCGCGAAATGTGTTTTCTTTACGTAAATGGTTTTCTCAATATCCGTTGACTCCGAATTCTGAATTCCGTGATTTTTTACTTGATTTCACACTACTCATCCATCTCTACGATCCTGGATTTTCGATTCTTGATTTTAGAACTCGTGGCTAGTAGGTCTCGTTTCACCTAGTTAGCCGCGAAATGTGGTTTCCTTACGTAAATGGTTTTCTCAATATCCGTTGACTCCGAGTTCTGAATTCGGTGATTTTTCGCTTGATTTCATAGTACTCTTCGAGATCTACAATCCTGGCATTTCGGTTTTTGATTTTTCAGAACTCGTGGCTAGTAGGTCTCGTTTCACTTAGTTAGCACCGAAATGTGGTTTCTTTACGTAAACGGTTTTCTCAATATCCGTTGACTACGAGTTCTGAATTCGGTGATTTTTAGCTTGATTGCACACTACTCATCGAGCTCTACAATCCTGGCATTTTGGTTTTTGATTTCAGAACTCGTGGCTAGTAGGTCTCGTTTCACCTAGTTAGCCGCGAAATGTGTTTTCTTTACGTAAACGGTTTTCTCAATATCCGTTGACTCCGACTTCTGAATTCGGTGATTTATAGCTTGATTTCACACTACCTTTCGAGCTCTACAATCCTGGAGTTTCCATTTTTGATTTCTGAACTCGTGGCTAGTAGGTCTCGTGTCACCTAGTTAGCCGCGGAATGTGGTTTCTTTACGTAAACGGTTCTCTTAATATCCGTTCACTCCGGGTTCTGAATTCGGTGATTTTTATATTGATTTCACACTACTCATCGAGCTCTACGATCCTGTCTTTTCAATTTTTTATTTCAGAACTCGTGGCTAGTAGGTCTCGTTTAACCTAATTAGCCGCGAAATGTGGTTTCCTTACATAAACGGTTTTCTCAATATCCGTTGACTCCGAGTTCTGAATTCGGTGATTTTTTGCTTGATTTCACACTACTCTTCGAGCTCTACAATCCTGGAATTTCGGTTTTTGATTTCATAACTCGGGGCTAGTAGGTCTCGTTTCACCTAGTTAGCCGCGAAATGTGTTTTCCTTACGTAAACGGTTTTCTCAATATCCCTTGACTCCGAGTTCTGAATTCGGTGATTTTTTGCTTGATTTCACACTCCTGTTCGAGCTCTACAATCCTGGCATTTCGGTTTCTGATTTCAGAACTCGTGTCTAGTAGGTCTCGTTTCACTTA
Source organism: Euonymus europaeus (assembly GCA_963580455.1). Taxonomy (NCBI): domain Eukaryota; kingdom Viridiplantae; phylum Streptophyta; class Magnoliopsida; order Celastrales; family Celastraceae; genus Euonymus; species Euonymus europaeus. The sequence continues at coordinate 2,499,731 of OY756972.1, forward strand.
GTTAGCCGCGAAATGTGGTTTCTTTACGTAAACAGTTTTCTCAATATTCGTTGACTCCGAGTTCTGAATTCGGTGATTTTTAGCTTGATTTCACACTAGCGTTCGAACTCTACAATCCTGGCATTTCGGTTTTTGATTTCAGAACTCGTGGCTAGTAGGTCTCGTTTCACCTAGTTAGCCGCGAAATGTGTTTTCTTTACGTAAATGGTTTTCTCAATATCCGTTGACTCCGAATTCTGAATTCCGTGATTTTTTACTTGATTTCACACTACTCATCCATCTCTACGATCCTGGATTTTCGATTCTTGATTTTAGAACTCGTGGCTAGTAGGTCTCGTTTCACCTAGTTAGCCGCGAAATGTGGTTTCCTTACGTAAATGGTTTTCTCAATATCCGTTGACTCCGAGTTCTGAATTCGGTGATTTTTCGCTTGATTTCATAGTACTCTTCGAGATCTACAATCCTGGCATTTCGGTTTTTGATTTTTCAGAACTCGTGGCTAGTAGGTCTCGTTTCACTTAGTTAGCACCGAAATGTGGTTTCTTTACGTAAACGGTTTTCTCAATATCCGTTGACTACGAGTTCTGAATTCGGTGATTTTTAGCTTGATTGCACACTACTCATCGAGCTCTACAATCCTGGCATTTTGGTTTTTGATTTCAGAACTCGTGGCTAGTAGGTCTCGTTTCACCTAGTTAGCCGCGAAATGTGTTTTCTTTACGTAAACGGTTTTCTCAATATCCGTTGACTCCGACTTCTGAATTCGGTGATTTATAGCTTGATTTCACACTACCTTTCGAGCTCTACAATCCTGGAGTTTCCATTTTTGATTTCTGAACTCGTGGCTAGTAGGTCTCGTGTCACCTAGTTAGCCGCGGAATGTGGTTTCTTTACGTAAACGGTTCTCTTAATATCCGTTCACTCCGGGTTCTGAATTCGGTGATTTTTATATTGATTTCACACTACTCATCGAGCTCTACGATCCTGTCTTTTCAATTTTTTATTTCAGAACTCGTGGCTAGTAGGTCTCGTTTAACCTAATTAGCCGCGAAATGTGGTTTCCTTACATAAACGGTTTTCTCAATATCCGTTGACTCCGAGTTCTGAATTCGGTGATTTTTTGCTTGATTTCACACTACTCTTCGAGCTCTACAATCCTGGAATTTCGGTTTTTGATTTCATAACTCGGGGCTAGTAGGTCTCGTTTCACCTAGTTAGCCGCGAAATGTGTTTTCCTTACGTAAACGGTTTTCTCAATATCCCTTGACTCCGAGTTCTGAATTCGGTGATTTTTTGCTTGATTTCACACTCCTGTTCGAGCTCTACAATCCTGGCATTTCGGTTTTTGATTTCAGAACTCGTGTCTAGTAGGTCTCGTTTCACTTAGTTAGCCGCGAAATGTGGTTTCTTTACGTAAACAGTTTTCTCAATATTCGTTGATTCCGAGTTCTGAATTCGGTGATTTTTATCTTGATTTCACACTACTTTTCGAGCTCTACAATCGTGGAATTTTGTTTTTTCATTTCGGAACTCGTGGCTAGTAGGTCTCGTGTCACCTAGTTAGCCGCGGAATGTGGTTTCTTTACGTAAACGGTTTTCTCAATATCCGTTGACTCCGAGTTCTGAATTCGGTGATTTTTAGCTTGATTTCACACTAGCGTTCGAACTCTACAATCCTGGCATTTCGGTTTTTGATTTCAGAACTCGTGGCTAGTAGGTCTCGTTTCACCTAGTTAGCCGCGAAATGTGTTTTCTTTACGTAAATGGTTTTCTCAATATCCGTTGACTCCGAATTCTGAATTCCGTGATTTTTTACTTGATTTCACACTACTCATCGATCTCTACGATCCTGGATTTTCGATTCTTGATTTCAGAACTCGTGGCTAGTAGGTCTCGTTTCACCTAGTTAGCCGCGAAATGTGGTTTCCTTACGTAAATGGTTTTCTCAATATCCGTTGACTCCGAGTTCTGAATTCGGTGATTTTTCGCTTGATTTCATAGTACTCTTCGAGATCTACAATCCTGGCGTTTCGGTTTTTGATTTTTCAGAACTCGTGGCTAGTAGGTCTCGTTTCACTTAGTTAGCAGCGAAATGTGGTTTCTTTACGTAAACGGTTTTCTCAATATCCGTTGACTACGAGTTCTGAATTCGGTGATTTTTAGCTTGATTGCACACTACTCATCGAGCTCTACAATCCTGGCATTTTGGTTTTTGATTTCAGAACTCGTGGCTAGTAGGTCTCGTTTCACCTAGTTAGCCGCGAAATGTGTTTTCTTTACGTAAACGGTTTTCTCAATATCCGTTGACTCCGAGTTCTGAATTCCGTGAATTTTTGCTTGATTTCACACTACTCATCGAGCTCTACGATCCTGGCTTTTCGATTTTTGATTTCAGAACTCGTGGATAGTAGGTCTCGTTTCACCTAGTTAGCCGCAAAATGTGGTTTCTTTACGTAAACAGTTTTCTCAATATCCGTTGATTCCGAGTTCTGAATTTGGCGATTTTTAACTCAATTTCACAATTTTTCGAGCTCTATAATCCTTGAGTTTTGGTTTTTGATTTCTGAACCTGTGGCTAGTAGGTCTCGTTTCATCTAGTTAGCCGCGAAATGTTGTTTCTTTTCGTAACGGTTTTCTTATTCTCCGTTGACTTCGGTTTCTAAATTCGGTGATTTTTATCTTGATTTCACACTACTTTTCGAGCTCTACAATCCTGGCATTTCCGTTTTTGATTTCGAAACTCGTGGCTAGTAGGTCTCGTTTCACCTAGTCTACCGCGAAATGTGGTTTCTTTATGAAAACGATTTTCTCAATATCCGTTGACTCCGAGTTTTGAATTCGGTGATTTTAGATCGATTTCACACTACTTTTTGAGCTCTAAACTCCTGGAATTTTTTCTTTTTGATTTCAGAACTCGTGTCTAGTAGGTCTCGTTTCACCTAGTTAGCCGCGAAATGTAGTTTCTTTACGTAAACGATTTCTCAATATTCGTTGACTCCGAGTTCTGAATTGGGAGATTTTTAGCTTGATTTCACACTACTATTCGAGCACTACAATCTTGGCTTTTCGGTTTTTGATTTCAGAACTCGTGGCTAGTAGGTCTCGTTTCACCTAGTTAGCCGCAAAATGTGGTTTCTTTACATAAACGGTTTTCTCAATATCTTTTTACTCCAAGTTCTGAATTGGGTGATTTTTAGCATGATTTCACACTGCTCTTCGAGCTCTACAATCTTGGTGTTTCGGTTTTTGATTTCAGAACTCGTGGCTAATAGGTCTCGTTTCACCTAGTTAGCCGCGAAATGTAGTTTCTTTACGTAAACGGTTCTCTTAATATCCGTTCACTTTTGGTTCTGAATTCGGTGATTTTTATCTTGATTTCACACTAATTTTTGAGCTCTACAATCATGGCATTTCGATTTTTGATTTCATAACTCGTGGCTAGTAGGTCTCGTTTCACCTAGTTAGCCGCGAAATGTGTTTTCTTTACGTAAACGGTTTTCTCAATATCCGTTCACTCCGAGTTCTGAATTCATGATTTTTTGCTTGATTTCACACTACTCTTTGAGCTCTACAATCCTGGCATTTCGGTTTTTGATTTCAGATCTCGTGGCTAGTAGGTCTTGTTTCACTTAGTTAGCCGCGAAATGTGGTTTCTTTACGTAAACGGTTTTCTCAATATCTGTTGACTCCGAGTTCTAAATTCGGTGATTTTTAGCTTGATTTCACACTAATCATCGAGCTCTACAATCCTGGCATTTCGGTTTTTGATTTCAGAACTCGTGGCTAGTAGGTCTCGTTTCACCTAGTTAGCCGCGAAATGTGGTTTCTTTACGTAAACGGTTTTCTCAATATCTGTTGATTCCGAGTTCTGAATTCGGTGATTTTTAGCTCAATTTCACAATTTTTTCGAGCTCTATAATCCTGGAGTTTTGGTTTTTGATTTCAAAACTTTGGCTAGTAGGTCTCGTTTCATCTAGTTAGCCGCGAAATGTGGTATCTTTTCGTAACGGTTTTCTTAATATATGTTGACTCCGGGTTCTGAATTCGGTGATTTTTATCTTGATTTCACACTACTCTTTGAGCTCTACAATCCTGGTACTTACGTTTTTGATTTCGAAAGTCGTGGCTAGTAGGTCTCGTTTCACCTAGTTTGCCACGAAATGTGATTTTTTTACGCAAACGGTTTTCTCAATATCCGTTGACTCCGAGTTCTGAATTGGGTGACTTTTGGCTCGATTTCACACTATTTTTCGAGCTCTACAATCCTGGCGTTTTGGTTTTTAATTGCAGAACTCGTGGCTAGTAGGTCTCGTTTCACCTAGTTAGCCGCGAAATGTGATTTCTTTACGTAAACGGTTTTCTCAATATCCGTTGACTCCGACTTTTCAATTTGGCGATTTTTAGCTTCATTTCACACTTCTTTTCGAGCATTACAATCCTGGCATTTCGGTTTTTGATTTCAGAACTCGTGGCTAGTAGGTCTCGTTTCACCTAGTTAGCCGCGAAATGTGGTTTCTTTACGTAAACGGTTTTCTCAATGTCTTTTGACTCCAAGTTCTGAATTCGGTGATTTTTAGCTTGATTTCACACTACTTTTCGAGCTATACGATCTTGGTGTTTCGGTTTTTGATTTCGGAACTCGTGGCTAGTAGGTCTCGTTTCACCTAGTTAGCCGCGAAATGTGATTTCTTTACGTAAACGGTTCTCTTAATATCCGTTCACTCCGGGTTCTGAATTCGGTGATTTTTATCTTGATTTCACACTACTTTTTGAGCTCTACAATCCTTGTATTTCGGTTTTTGATTTCATAACTCGTGGCTAGTAGGTCTCGTTTCACCGAGTTAGCCGCGAAATGTGTTTTCTTTAAGTAAACGGTTTTCTCAATATCCGTTGACTCCGACTTCTGAATTCTGTGATTTTTTGCTTGATTTCACACCACTCATCGAGCTCTACGATCCTGGATTTTCGATTCTTGATTTCAGAACTCGTGGCTAATAGGTCTCGTTTCACCTAGTTAGCCGCGAAATGTGGTTTCCTTACGTAAACGGTTTTCTCAATATCCGTTGACTCCGAGTTCTGAATTCGGTGATTTTTGCTAGATTTCACACTACTCTTCGAGCTCTTCAATCCTGGCATTTCGGTTTTTGATTTGAGAATTCGTGGCTAGTAGGTCTCGTTTCACTTAGTTAGCCGCAAAATGTGTTTCCTTTACGTAAACGGTTTTCTCAATATCCAATGACTCCGAGTTCTGAATTCGGTGATTTTTAGCTTGATTTCACACTACTCATCGAGCTCTACAATCCTGGCATTTCAATTTTTGATTTCCGAACTCGTGGCTAGTAGGTCTCGTTTCACCTAGTTAGCCCCGAAATGTAGTTTCTTTACGTAAACGGTTTTCTCAATATCTTTTTACTCCAAGTTCTGAATTCGGTGATTTTTAGCTTGATTTCACACTTTTTTTTGAGCTCTACAATCCTGTCATTTCGGTTTTTGATTTCAGAACTCATGGCTAGTAGGTTTCGCTTCACCTAGTTAACCGCGAAATGTGATTTCTTTAGGTAAACGGTTTTTCAATATCTGTTTACTCCGAGTTCTGAATTGGGTGATTTTTACCTTGATTTCACACTACTTTTCGAGCTCTACAATCCTGGAATTTCGGATTTTGATTTCGGAACTCGTGGCTACTAGGTCTCGTTTCACTTAGTTTGCCGCGAAATGTGGTTTCTTTACGTAAACAGTTTTCTCAATATCCGATTACTCCGAGTTCTGAATTCGGTGATTTTTAGCTCGATCTCACAATACTTTTCGAGCTCTATACTCCTGGAATTTCTGCTTTTTGGTTTCAGAACTCGTGGCTAGTAGGTCTCGTTTGACCTAGTTAGCAGTGAAATGTAGTTTCTTTAAGTAAACGATTTCTCAATATCCGTTGACTTCGAGTTCCGAATTGAGTGATTTTTAGCTTTATTTCACACTACTGTTCGAGCACTACAATCTCGGCATTTCGGTTTTTGATTTCAGAAATCGTGTCTAGTAGTTCTTGTTTCACCTAGTTAGCCGCAAAATGTGGTTTCTTTACGTAAACGGTTTTCTCAATATCTTTTGACTCCAAGTTCCGAATTCGGTGATTTTTAGCTTGATTTCACACTACTCTTCGAGCTCTACAATCTTGGTCTTTCAGTTTTTTATTTCAAAACTCGTGGCTTGTAGGTCTCGTTTCAACTAGTTAGCCGCAAAATGTGGTTTCTTTACGTAAACGGTTTTCTCAATATCCGTTGATTCCGAGTTCTGAATTCGGTGATTTTTATCATGATTTCACACTATTTTTCGAGCTCTACAATCGTGGAATTTTGTTTTTTCATTTCGGAACTCGTGGCTAGTAGGTCTCGTGTCACCTAGTTAGTCGCGGAATGTGGTTTCTTTACGTAAACGGTTTTCTCAATATCCGTTGACTCCGAGTTCCGAATTCGGTGATTTTTAGCTTGATTTCACACTAGTGTTCGAACTCTACAATCCTGGCATTTCGATTTTTGATTTCAGAACTCGTGGCTAGTAGGTCTCATTTCACCTAGTTAGCCGCGAAATGTGTTTTCTTTCTGTAAACGGTTTTCTGAATATCCGTTGACTCCGAGTTCTGAATTCCGTGATTTTTTACTTGATTTCACACTACTCATCGATCTCTACGATCCTGGATTTTTGATTCTTGATTTCAGAACTCGTGGCTAGTAGGTCTCGTTTCACCTAGTTAGCCGCGAAATGTGGTTTCCTTACGTAAACGGTTTTCTCAATATCCGTTGACTCCGAGTTCTGAATTCGGTGATTTTTCGCTTGATTTCACACTACTCTTCGAGATCTACAATCCTGGCATTTCGGTTTTTGATTTCAGAACTCGTGGCTAGTAGGTCTCGTTTCACTTAGTTAGCAGCGAAATGTGGTTTCTTTACGTAAACGGTTTTCTCAATATCCGTTGACTACGAGTTCTGAATTCGGTGATTTTTAACTTGATTGCACACTACTCATCAAGCTCTACAATCATGGCATTTTGGTTTTTGATTTCAGAACTCGTGCCTAGTAGGTCTCGTTTCACCTAGTTAGCCGCGAAATGTGGTTTCTTTACGTAAACAGTTTTCTCAATATCCGTTGATTTCGAGTTCTGAATTCGGTGATTTTTAGCCTGATTTCACACTACTTTTCGAGCTCTACAATCATGGAATTTTGGTTTTTCATTTCGGAACTCGTGGCTAGTGTTCGAGCTCTAAACTCCTGGAATTTCTGCTTTTTGTGTCCAGAACTCGTGGCTAGTAGGTCTCGTTTCACCTAGTTTTCCGCGAAATGTAGTTTCTTTACGTAAACGATTTCTCAATATCCGTTGACTCCGAGTTCTGAACTGGGTGATTTTTAGCTTTATTTCACACTACTATTCGAGCACTACAATCTTAGCGTTTCTGTTTTTGATTTCAGAACTCGTGGCCAGTAGGTCTTGTTTCACCTATTTAGCCGCAAAATGTGGTTTTTTTACGTAAACGGTTTTCTCAATATCTTTTGACTCCAAGTTCTGAATTCAGTGATTTTTAGCTTGATTTCACATTACTTTTCGAGCTCTACAATCTTGGTGGTTTGGTTTTTGATTTCAGAACTCGTGGCTAGTAGGTCTCATTTCACCTAGTTAGCCGCGAAATGTGGTTTCATTACGTAAACGGTTCTCTTAATATCCGTTCACTCCGGGTTCTGAATTCGGTGATTTTTATCTTGATTTAACACTACTTTTCGAGCTCTACAATCCTGGAATTTCGGTTTTTGATTTCATCACTCGTGGCTAGTAGGTCTCGTTTCACCTAGTTAGCCGCAAAATGTGTTTTCTTTACGTAAAGGGTTTTCTCAATATCCGTTGACTCCGAGTTCTGAATTCCGTGATTTTTTGTTTGATTTCACACTACTCTTCGAGCTCTACGATCCTGGCTATTCGGTTTTTGATTTCAGAACTCGTGGCTAGTAGGTCTCGTTTCACCTAGTTAGCCGCGAAATGTGGTTTCCTTACGTAAACGGTTTTCTCAATATTCGTTGACTACGAGTTCTGAATTCGGTGATTTTTAGCTTGATTGCACACTACTCATCGAGCTCTACAATCCTGGCATTTCGGTTTTTGATTTCAAAACTCGTGGCTAGTAGGACTCATTTCACCTAGTTAGCCGCGAAATGTGTTTTCTTTACGTAAACGGTTTTCCCAATATCCGTTGACTCCGAGTTCTGAATTCCGTGATTTTTTACTTGATTTCACACTACTCATCGAGCTCTACGATCCTGGATTTTCGATTCTTGATTTCAGAACTCGTGGCTAGTAGGTCTCGTTTCACCTAGTTAGCCGCGAAATGTGGTTTCCTTACGTAAACGGTTTTCTCAATATCCGTTGACTCTGAGTTCTGAATTCGGTGATTTTTTGCTTGATTTCACACTACTCTTCGAGCTCTACAATCCTGGGATTTCGGTTTTTGATTTCAGAACTCGTGTCTAGTAGGTCTCGTTTCACTTAGTTAGCCGCGAAATGTGGTTTCTTTACGTAAACGGTTTTCACAATATCCGTTGACACCGAGTTCTGAATTCGGTGATTTTTAGCCTGATTTCACACTACTCATCGAGCTCTAAAATCCTGGCATTTCTGTTTTTGATTTCAGAACTCGTGGCTAGTAGGTCTCGTTTCACCTAGTTAGCCGCGAAATGTGGTTTCTTTACGTAAAAGGTTTTCTCAATATCCGTTGATTCCGAGTTCTGAATTCGGTGATTTTTATCTTAATTTCACACAACTTTTTGAGCTCTACAATCCTGGAATTTCGGTTATTCATTTCGGAACTCGTGGCTAGTAGGTCTCGTGTCACCTAGTTAGCCACGAAATGTGGTTTCTTTACGTAAACGGTTTTCTCAATATCCGTTGACTCCTAGTTCTCAATTCGGTGATTTTTAGCTTGATTTCACACTAGTGTTCGAGCTCTACAATCCTGGCATTTTGGTTTTTGATTTCAGAACTCGTGGCTAGTAGGTCTCGTTTCACCTAGTTAGCCGCGAAATGTAGTTTCTTTACATAAACGATTTCTCAATATCCGTTGTCTACGAGTTCTGAATTGGGTGATTTTTAGCTTGATTTCACACTACTGTTCGAGCACTACAATCTTGGCATTTCAGTTTTTGATTTCAGAACTCGTGGCTTGTAGATCTCATTTCACCTAGTTAACCGCAAAATGTGGTTCCTTTACGTAAACGGTTTTCGAAATATCTTATGACTCCAAGTTCTGAATTCGGTGATTTTTAGCTTGATTTCACACTACTCTTCGAGCTCTACAATCTTGGTGTTTCAGTTTTTGATTTCAGAACTCGTGGCTAGTAGGTCTCTTTTCACCTAGTTAGCCGCGAAATGTGGTTTCTTTACGTAAACAGTTTTCTCAATATCCTTTGATTCCGTGTTCTAAATTTGGTGATTTTTAGCTTAATTTCACAATTTTTTCGAGCTCTATAATCCTGGAGTTTTTTTTATTTCAAAACACGTGGCTAGTAGGTCTCGTTTCACCTAGTTTGCCGCGAAATGTGGTTTCTTTAAGTAAACGGTTTTCTCAATATCCGTTGACTCCGAGTTCTGAATTGGGTGAATTTTAGCTTGATTTCACACTACTTGTCGAGCTCTAAAATCCTAGTGTTTCGGTTTTTGATTGCAGAACTCGTGGCTAGTAGGTCTCGTTTCACCTAGTTAGCCGCGAAATGTGATATCTTTACGTAAACGGTTTTCTCAATATCCGTTGACTCCGACATCTCAATTGGGTGATTTTTAGCTTGATTTCACACTACTTTTCGAGCTTTACAATCCTGGCGTTTCGGTTTTTTATTTCAGAACTCGTGGCTAGTAGATCTCATTTCACCTAGTTAGCCGCGAAATGTGGTTTCTTTACGTAAACGATTTCTCAATATCCATTGACTCCGTTTTCTGAATTGCGTGATTTTTAGCTTGATTTCACACCACTTTTCGAGCTCTACAATCCTGAAATTTCGGTTTTTGATTTCAGAACTCGTGGCTAGTAGGTTTCGTTTCATCTAGTTAACCGCAAAATGTGATTTCTTTAGGTAAATGGTTTTTCCAATATCTGTTGACTCCGAGTTCTGAATTGCGTGATTTTTACCTTGATTTCACACTAATTTTCGAGCTCTACAATCCTGGTATTTTGGTTTTTAATTTCAGAACTCGGGGCTAGTAGGTCTCGTTTCACTTAATTTGCCGCGAAACGTGGTTTCTTTACTTAAACGGTTTTCTCAATATCCGTTGACTCCGGGTTCTCAATTCGGTGATTTTTAGCTTGATTTCACACTACTTTTCAAGCTCTACAATCCTCGAATTTCGGTTTTTCATTTAAGAACTCGTGGCTAGTATGTCTCGTGTCACCTAGTTAGCCGCGAAATGTGGTTTCTTTACTTAAACGGTTTTCTCAATATCCGTTGACTCTGAGTTCTGAATTCGGTGATTTTTAGCTTAATTTCACACTACTGTTCGAGCTCTACAATCCTGGCATTTCGGTTTTTGATTTCAGAACTCGTGGCTAGTAGGTCCCGTTTCACCTAGTTAGCCGCGAAATGTGGTTTCCTTACGTAAACGATTTTCTCAATATCCGTTGACTCCGAGTTCTGAATTCGGTGATTTTTTGCTTGATTTCACACTACTCTTCGAGCTCTAAAATCCTGGCATTTCGGTTTTTGATTTCAGAACTCGTGGCTAGTAGGTCCTGTTTCACTTAGTTAGCCGCGAAATGTGGTTCCTTTACGTAAACGGTTTTCTCAATATCTCTTGACTCCGAGTTCTGAATTCGGTGATTTTTATCTTGATTTCACACTACTCATCGAGCTCTACAATCCTGGCACTTCGGTTTTTGATTTTAGAACTCGTGGCTAGTTGGTCTCGTTAAACCTAGTTAGCCGCGAAATGTGGTTTCTTTACGTAAACAGTTTTCTCAATATCTGTTGATTCCGAGCTCTGAATTCGGCGATTTTTAGCTTGATTTCACACTACTTTTCGAGCTCTACAATCCTGGAATTTTGGTTTTTCATTTCGGAAATTGTGGCTACTAGGTCTCGTGTCACCTAGTTAGCCGCCAAATGTGGTTTCTTTACGTAAACGGTTTTCTCAATATTCGTTGACTCCGAGTTCTGAATTCGGTGATTTTTACCTCAATTTTACACTAGTGTTCGAGCTCTAAACTCCTGGAATTTCTGCTTTTTGGTTTCAGAACTCGTGGCTAGTAGGTCTCGTTTCACCTAGTTAGCCGCGAAATGTAGTTTCTTTACGTAAACAATTTCTCAATATCCGTTGACTCCGAGTTCTGAATTGGGTGATTTTTAGTTTTATTTCAAACTACTGTTCGAGCTCTACAATCTTGGTGTTTCGGTTTTTGATTTCAGAACTCGTGGCTAGTAGGTCTCGTTTCACCTAGTTAGCCGCGAAATGTGGTTTCTTTACGTAAGCGGTTCTCTTAATATCCGTTCACTCCGAGTTCTAAATTCGGTGATTTTTATCTTGATTTCACACTACTTTTGAGCTCTACAATCCTGGCATTTTGGTTTTTGATTTCATAACTCGTGGCTAGTAGGTCTCGTTTCACCTAGTTAGCCGCGAAATGTGTTTTCTTAACGTAAAGGGTTTTCTCAATATCCGTTGACTACGAGTTCTGAATTCCGTGATTTTTTGTATGATTTCACACTACTCTTCGAGCTCTACAATCCTGGAATTTCGGTTTTTCATTTCGGAAATTGTGGCTACTAGGTCTCGTGTCACCTAGTTAGCCGCCAAATGTGGTTTCTTTACGTAAACGGTTTTCTCAATATCCGTTGACTCCGAGTTCTGAATTCGGTGATTTTTTGCTTGATTTCACACTACTCTTCGAGCTCTACAATCCTGGCATTTCGGTTTTTGATTTCAGAACTCGTGGCTAGTAAGTCTCATTTCACCTAGTTAGCCGCGAAATGTGGTTTCTTTACGTAACCGGTTTTCTCAATATCCGTTGATTCCGAGTTCTGAATTCGGTGATTTTTAGCTTGATTTCACACTACTTTTCGAGCTCTACAATCCTGGGATTTCGGTTTTTCATTTCGGAACTCGTGTCTAGTAGGTCTCGTGTCACCTAGTTAGCCGCGAAATGTGGTTTCTTTACGTAAACGGTTTTCTCAATATCCGTTGACTCCGAGTTCTGAATTCGGTGATTTTTAGCTTGATTTCACACTAGTGTTCGAACTCTACAATCCTGGCATTTCGGTTTTTGATTTCAGAACTCGTGGCTAGTAGGTCTCGTTTCACCTAGTTTGCCTCGAAATGTGTTTTCTTTACGTAAACGGTTTTCTCAATATCCATTGACTCCGAGTTCTGAATTCCGTGATTTTTTACTTGATTTCACACAACTCATCGAGCTCTACGATCCTGGAGTTTCAATTCTTGATTTCAGAACTCGTGGCTAGTAGGTCTCGTTTCACTTAGTTTGCCGCGAAACGTGGTTTCTTTACGTAAACGGTTTTCTCAATATCCGTTGACTCCGGGTTCTCAATTCGGTGATTTTTAGCTTGATTTCACACTACTTTTCAAGCTCTACAATCCTGGGATTTCGGTTTTTCATTTCGGAACTCGTGTCTAGTAGGTCTCGTGTCACCTAGTTAGCCGCGAAATGTGGTTTCTTTACGTAAACGGTTTTCTCAATATCCGTTGACTCCGAGTTCTGAATTCGGTGATTTTTAGCTTGATTTCACACTAGTGTTCGAACTCTACAATCCTGGCATTTCGGTTTTTGATTTCAAAACTTGTGGCTAGTAGGTCTCGTTTCACCTAGTTAGCCATGAAATGTTGTTTCCTTACGTAAACAGTTTTCTCAATATCCGTTGACTCCGAGTTCTGAATTTAGTGACTTTTAGCTTGATTTCACACTACTTGTCGAGCTCTACAATCCTGGCATTTCAGTTTTTGATTGCAGAACTCGTGGCTAGTAGGTCTCGTTTCACCTAGTTAGCCGCGAAATGTGATTTATTTACGTAAACGGTTTTCACAATATCAGTTGACTCCGACTTCTCAATTGGGTAATTTTTAGATTGATTTCACACTACTTTTCGAGCTTTACAATCCTGGTGTTTCGGTTTTTGATTTTAGAACTCGTGGCTAGTAGGTCTCGTTTCACCTAGTTAGCCGCAAAATGTGATTTCTTTACGTAAACGATTTCTCAATATCCGTTGACTCCGAGTTTTGAATTGGGTGAATTTTCGCTTGATTTCACACTCCTGTTCGAACTCTACAATCCTGGCATTTCGGTTTTTGATTTCAGAACTCACGGCTAGTAGGTCTCGATTCACCTAGTTAGCCGCGAAATGTGGTTTCTTTACGTAAACGGTTTTCTCAATATCTTTTGACTCCGAGTTCTGAATTCGGTGATTTTTAGCTTGATTTCACATTAATTTTCAAGCTCTAAAATCCTGGTATTTTTTTTTTGATTTCCGAACTCGCGGCTAGTAGGTCTCGTTTCACCTAGTTAGCAGCAAAAAGTGATTTATTTAAGTAAACGGTTTTCTCAATATCCGTTGAATCCGACTTCTCAATTGAGTGATTATAAGCTTGATTTCACACTACTTTTCGATCTTTACAATCCTGGCATTTCGGTTTTTGATTTCTGAACTCGTGGCTAGTAGGTCTCGTTTTACCTAGTTAGCCGCGAAATGTGGTTTCTTTACGTAAACGATTTCTGAATATCCGTTGACTCCGAGTTTCGAATTGCGTTATTTTTTGCTTGATTTCACACTAATTTTCGAGCTCTAAAATCTTGTTATTTCGGTTTTTGATTTCAGAACTCGTGGCTAGTAGGTCTCGTTTCACCTAGTTAGCCGCGAAATGTGATTTATTTACGTAAACTATTTTCTCCATATCCGTTGACTTCGAGTTCTGAATTCGGTGATTTTTATTTCGGAACTTGTGCCTAGTAGGTCTCGTTTTACCTAGTTAGACGCGAAATGTGGTTTCTTTACGTAATCGGTTTTCTCAATATCCGTTGACTCCGAGTTCTGAATTCGGTGATTTTTAGCTTGATTTCACACTACTGTTCGAGCTCTACAATCCTAGCATTCGGTTTTTGATTTCAGAACTCGTGGATAGTAGGTCTCGTTTGACGTAGTTTGCCGCGAAATGTGGTTTCTTTACGTAAACGGTTTTCTCAATATCTTTTGACTCCGAGTTCTGAATTCGGTGATTTTTAGCTTGATTTCACACTACTTTTCGAGCTCTACAATCCTGGAGTTTCGGTTTTTGATTTCAGAACTCGTGGCTAGTAGGTCTCATTTCAACTAGTTAGCCGCGAAATGTGGTTTCTTTACGTAAACGGTTTTCTCAATATCCGTTGACTCCGAGTTCTGAATTCCGTGATTTTTTGTTTGATTTCACACTACTCTTCGAGCTCTACGATCCTTGCTTTTCGGTTTTTGATTTCAGAACTTGTGGCTAGTAGGTCTCGTTTCACCTAGTTAGCCGCGAAATGTGGTTTCCTTACGTAAACGGTTTTCTCAATATCCGTTGACTCCGAGTTCTGAATTCGGTGATTTTTTGCTTGATTTCACACTACTCTTCGAGCTCTACAATCCTGGCATTTCGGTTTTTGATTTCAGAACTCGTGGCTGGTTGGTCTCGTTTCACTTAGTTAGCCGCGAAATGTGGTTCCTTTACGTAAACGGTTTTCTCAATATCCGTTGACTCCGAGTTCTGAATTCGGTGATTTTTAGCTTGATTTCACACTACTCATCGAGCTCTACAATCCTGGAATTTTGGTTTTTGATTTCAGAACTCGTGGCTAGTAGGTATCGTTTCACCTAGTTAGCGCGAAATGTGGTTTCTTTACGTAAACGGTTTTCTCAATATCCGTTGATTTCGAGTTCTGAATTCGGTGATTTTTAGCTCAATTTCACAATTTTTTCGAGCACTATAATCTTGGAGTTTTAGTTTTTGATTTCAAAACTTTTGGCTAGTAGGTCTCGTTTCATCTAGTTAGCCGCGAAATGTGGTTTCTTTTCGTAACGGTTTTCTTAATATCCATTGACTCCGCGTTCTGAATTCGGTGATTTTTATCTTGATTACACCCTAATTTTCGAGCTCTACAATCCTAGAATTTCCGTTTTTTATTTCGGAACTCGTGGCTAGTAGGTCTCGTTTCACTTAGTTAGCCGCGAAATGTGGTTCTTTTACGTAAACGGCTTTCTCAATATCCGTTGACTCCGAGTTCTGAATTCCGTGATTTTTAGCTTGATTTCACACTACTCATCGAGCTCTACAATCCTGGTATTTCGGTTTTTGATTTCCAAACTCGTGGCTAGTTGGTCTCGTTTCACCTAGTTAGCCGCGAAATGTGGTTTCTTTACGTAAACGGTTTTCTAAATATCCGTTGACTCTGAGTTCTGAATTCGGTGAATTTTAGCTTGATTTCACACTACTCTTCGAGCTCTACAATCTTGGTGTTTCGGTTTTTTATTTCAGAACTCATGGCTAGTAGGTCTCGTTTCACCTACTTAGCCGTGAAATGTGGTTTCTTTACGTAAACGGTTTTCTCAATATCCGTTGACACCGAATTCTGAATTAGGTAATTTTTAGCTTGATTTCACACTAATTTTCGAGCTCTACAATCCTGGCATTTCGGTTTTTGATTTCAGAACCCGTGGCTAGTAGGTCTCATTTCACCTAGTTAGCCGCGAAATGTGGTTTCTTTACGTAAACGGTTTTCTCAATATCCGTTGACTCCGAGTTCTGAATTCGGTGATTTTTAGCTTGATTTCACACTACTTTTCGAGCTCTACAATCCTGGAATTTCAGTTTTTGATTTCGGAACTCGTGGCTAGTAGGTCTCGTTTCACCTAGTTTGCCGCGAAATGTGGTTTCTTTACGTAAACGGTTTTCTCAATATCCATTGACTCTGAGTTCTGAATTCGATGATTTTTAGCTCGATTTCACACTAATTTTTGAGCTCTATACTCCTGGAATTTTTGGTTTTTGATTTTAGAACTCATGGCTAGTAGGTCCCGTTTCACCTAGTTAGCCGCAAAATGTGGTTTTTTTACGTAAACGGTTTTCTCAATATCCGTTGACTCCGAGTTCTCAATTGGGTGATTTTTAGATTGATTTCACACTAATGTTCGAGCTCTACAATCCTGGTGTTTCGATTTTTGATTTCAGAACACGTGGCTAGTAGGTCTCGTTTCACCTAGTTAGCCGCAAAATGTGGTTTCTTTACGTAAACGGTTTTCTCAATATCCGTTGACTCCGAGTTCTGAATTCGGTTATTTTTAGCTTGATTTGACACTAATGTTCGAGATCTACAATCTTGGCATTTCGGTTTTTGATTTCAGAACTCTTGGCTAGTAGGTCTCGTTTCACCTAGTTAGCCGCGAAATGTGGTTTCTTTATGTAAACGGTTTTCTCAATCTCCTTTGACTCCGAGTTCTGAATTCGGTGATTTTTAGCTTGATTTCACACTAATTTTCGAGCTCTACAATCCTGGTGTTTCGGTTTTTTATTTTAGAAGTCGTGGCTAGTAGGTCTCGTTTCACCTAGTTAGCCGCGAAATGTGGTTTCTTTACGTAAACGGTTTTCTCAATATCAGTTGACTCCGAGTTCTGAATTCGGTGATTTTTATTTCGGAACTTGTGCCTAGTGGGTCTCGTTTCACCTAGTTAGCTATGACATGTGGTTCCTTCTCAAAAACATTTTTCTTAATATCTCTTGCCTCCGAGTCCTGAATTTGTTGACTTTTAGCATGATTTCACATTATTTTTTGAGCTCTACAATCCTGGCCTTTCTGTTTTTTATTTCTGAACTTGTGCCTACTAGGTCTCGTTTCACGTAGTTAGTTATGACATGTGGTTTGTTATCATAAACTGATTTCTTAGTATCTCTAGGCTCCGAGTTCTGAATACATTAATTTTAGCAAGATTTCACACTATTTTTTGAGCTCTACAATCTTGGCATTTTGGTTTTTGATTTCAGAACATGTGCCTGGTAGGTATCGTTTCACCTTGTTAGCTATGACATGTGGTTTCTTCTCATAAATTGCTTTTTTAATATCTCTAGGCTTCGAGTTCTGAATTCGCTGATTTTGAGCATGATTTCATACTATTTTTTAAGCTCTACAATCCTAAAATTTTGGTTTTTTATTTCCGAACTTGTGCCTAGTTGGTTTCATTTCACCTAGTTAGCTATGACATGTGGTTTCTTCTCATAAACTGTTTTCTTAATGTCTCTTGGCTCCGAGTTCTGAATTCATTGATTTTTAGATAGATTTCACACAATTTTTCGAGCTCTACAATCCTAGCATTTCGGTTTTTGATTCTGGAACATTTTGCCTAGTAGGTCTTGTTTCACCTAATTAGCAATGACATGTGGTTTCTTCTCATAAACTATTTTCTTAATATCTCTGGGCTCCGAGTTCTGAATTCTTTGATTTTTAGCATGATTTTGCACTATTTTTCGAGCTCTACAATTCTGGCCTTTTGATTTTTGATTTCAGTACTTGTGCCTACTAGGTTACGTTTCACCTATTTAGATATGACATGTGGTTTCTTCTCATAAACTAGTTTCTAAATATCTCTAGGCTCCCAAGTTCTAAATTCTTTGATTTTTCGCTTGATTTCAAACTATTTTTTGAGCTCTACAATCTTGGCATTTCGATTTTTCATTTTCGAACTTGTGCCTAATAGGTCTTGTTTCATCTAGTTAGCTATGACATGTGGTTTCTTCTCATAAACTGTTTTCTTAGTATCTCTAGGCTCCGAGTTATGAATTCATTGATTTTTAGATTGATTTCACACTATTTTTCTGGCTCGACAATCCTTACATTTTGGTTTTTTATTTCAAAACTTGTGCCTAGTAAGTCTCGTTTCACCTGGTTAGCCATGACACGTGGTTTCTTCTCGTAAACTATTTTCATAATATCTCTAGGCTTGAAGTTCTGAATTTGTTAATTTGTAGCTTGATTTCACACTTTTTTTGAGCTCTATATTACTGGGATTTCAGTTTTTGGTTTCAGAACTTGTGCCCGGTAGGTATCGTTTCACCTAGTTAGATATGACATGTGGTTTCTTCTCATAAACTCTCTTCTTAGTATCTCTAGGCTCCGAGTTCTGAATTCATTGATTTTTAGTTTGATTTTGCACTACTTTTCGAGCTCAACAATCCTAGAATTTCAATTTTTGATTTCAAAAGTTGTGTCTAGTAGGTCTCATTTCACCTAGTTAGCTTTAACATGTGGTTTCTTCTCATAAACTATTTTCTTAATATCTCTAGGCTCCGAGTTCTGAATTCATTGATTTATAGCTTGATTTCACACTTTTTTTCGAGCTCAGTAATCCTGACATTTCAGCTTTCGATTTTAGAACTTGTGCCTAGTAGGTCTCGTTTCAGCTAGTTAGTTATGACATGTGGTTTCCTCTCATAAACTGTTTTCTTAGTATCTTTAGGCTCCGAGTTCTGAATTCATTAATTTTTAGCTTCATTTCACAATAGTTTTTGAGCCTTACAATCCTAGCATTTCGGTTTTTGATTTCCGAACTTGTGCCTTGTAGGTCTCGTTTCACCTAGTTAGTTATGACATGTGGTTTCTGCTCATAAATTGTTTTCTTAATAACTCTAAGGTTCAATTTCAAAATTCGTTAATTTTAGCTTGATTTCACACTATTTTTTGAGCTCTACAATCTTGGCCTTTCGATTTTTGATTTCTGAACTTGTGCTTACTGGGTATCGTTTCATCTAGTTTGCTATGACATGTGGTTTCTTCATATAAACTGTTTTCTTAATATCTCTGGGCTCCGAGTTCTGAATTCGTTGATTTTTACCTTAATTTCAAACTATTTTTCGAGTTCTACAATCCTGACATTTAGTTTTTGATTTCAGAAGTTGTGCCTAGTACATCTTGTTTCACCTAGTTTTCTATGACATGTGGTTTCTTCTCATAAACTGTTTTCTTAATATCTCTAGTCTCCGAGTTCTGAATTCGTTGATTTGTAGTTAGATTTCACACAATATTTCGAGCTTTATAATTCTGGCATTTTGGCTTTTATTTCAGAACTTGTACCCAAAAGGTCACGTTTCACCTAGTTAGCTATGACATATGATTTCTTCTCGTAAACTATTTTCTTAATATCTCTGGGCTCTGAGTTCTGAATTTGATGCTTTTTAGCATGATTTCACAATATTTTTTGAGCTCTACAATCCTGGCATTTCGGATTTTTATTTTAGAACTTGTGTCTAGTAGGTCTCGTTTCACCTAATTAGCAATGACATGTTGTTTCTTCTCATAAACTGTTTTCTAAGTATCTCTAGGCTCCGAGTTATGAATTCGTTGATTTCTAGATTGATTTCACAGTATTTTTCAAGCTCTACAATCCTGATATTTTTTTATTTTAGAACTTTTGCCTTGTAAGTCTCGTTTCACATAGTTAGCTATGACATGTAGTTTCTTCTTATAAACTATTTTCTTAATATCTCTAGGCTCTGAGTTTTGAATTGGTTGATTTCTAGCTTGATTTCACACTATTTTTCGAGCTCTACAATCCTGGAATTTTGATTTTTGAATTCAGAACTTGTGCCAAGTAGGTTTCGTTTCACCTACTTAGCTATGACATGTGGTTTCTTCTCATAAACCATTTTCTTAGAATCTCTAGGCTCCAAGTTTTGAATTTGTTGATTTTTTAGTTTGATTTCAAACTATTTTTTGAGCACTACAATCCTGGCATTTCGATTTTTGATTTAAGAATTTGTGCCTACTAGGTCTCGTTTCGCCTAGTTAGCAACAACACGTGATTTCTTCTCATAAATTGCTTTCTTAATATCTCTAGGCTCTGAGTTCTGAATTCGTTGATTTTTAGATTAATTTAACACTATTTTTTAAGCTCTACAATCCTAGTGTTTTGGTTTTTGAATTCCGAACTTGTACCTGGTAGGTCTCGTTTCACCTAGTTAGCTATGACATTTTGTTTATTCTCATAAAGTATTTTTTTAATATCTCTGGGCTCCGAGTTTTGAATTTGTTGGATTTTAACTTGATATCACACTATTTTTCGAGCTCTACAATTCTGGCATTTTAGTTTTTTATTTTGGAACTTCTGACTAGTAGATTTTGTTTGACCTAGGTAGCTATGACATATGGTTTCTTCTCACAAACTCCTTTCTTAATATCTCTGGACTCCGAGTTCTGAATTCATTGATTTGTAGCTTCATTTCACACTATTTTTTGAGCTCAACAATCCTGGCATTTCGATTTTTGATTTTGGAACTTGTGTCTAGTAGGTCTCATTTCACCTAGTTAGCTTTGACATGTCGTTTCTACTCATAAACTATTTTCTTAATATCTCTAGGCTCCGAGTTCTAAATTTGTTGATCTGTAGCTTGATTTCACACTTTTTTTCGAGCTCTATAATCCTAGTTCGGTTTTTAATTTCCATTTTGTGCCAAGTAGGTCTCGTTTCACCTAGTTAGTTATGACAAGTTGTTTCTTCTCATAAACTGTTTCCTTAATATCTCTAGACTTCGAGTTCTGAATTCGTTAATTTTTAGTTTGATCTCACAATATTTTTTGAGCTCTACAATCCTAGTATTTTGGTTTTTGATTTCCGAACTTGTGCCTTGTAGGTCTCGTTTCACCTAGTTAGCTATGACATGTGGTTTCTGCTCATAAACTATTTTCTTAATAACCCTAGGCTTCGATTTCAAAATTCATTTATTTTAGCTAGATTTCACACTATTTTTTGAACTCTACAATCCTGTCCTTTCGATTTTTGATTTCTGAACTTGTGCTTACTAGGTCTCGTTTCATTTAGGCCTTGCTTGGGAGAGGTGTTCGGAGGGGTTGGGAAGGGTTCGTGAACAAGCGAACCACTCCAAACCCTTGCTTGGAGCGAACATCTCAAGGTGTTGGGAGGGGTTCACGAACCCCTCCCAACACCTCTCAACACCCATTTTCCCAACCCCTCAAAATGAGGAGTTGGTAGGTGTTCACTCACATTTAAGGCTCCTAACCCCTCCCAACCTCTCTCAACCCCTCTCATACCAATCAAGGGTTCACTTTTATGAACCCCTCCCAACCCTAGCCCTCCCAACCCCTCTCAACCCAACACCTCCCAACCCATCTCCCAAGCATAGCCTTAGTTTGCTATGACATGTGGTTTCTTCACATAAACTGTTTTCTTAATATCTCTAGGCTTCAAGTTCTGAATTCATTGATTTTTACCTTAATTTCAAACTATTTTTCGAGCTCTACAATCCTGACTTTTGGTTTTTGATTTCAGAAGTTGTGTCTAGTACGTCTTGTTTCACCTAGTTTTCTATGACATGTGGTTTCTTCTTAAAAACTGCTTTCTTAATATCTCTAGGCTCCAAGTTGTGAATTTGTTGATTTGTAGTTTGATTTCACACAATTTTTCGACCTTTACAATCGTAGCATTTTGATTTTTTATTTCAGAACTTGTGCCCAAAAGGTCTCGTTTCACCTAGTTAGTTGTGACATATGATTTCTTCTCATAAACTTTTTTCTTAATATCTCTAGGCTCCGAGTTCTGAATTCATTGCCTTTTAGCATGATTTCACAATATTTTTTGAGCTCTATCATCCTAGCATTTCGGATTTTGATTTTAGAACTTGTGTCTAGTAGGTCACATTTCACCTAATTAGCAATGACATGTGGTTTCTTCTCATAAACTGTTTTCTCAGTATCTCTAGGCTCCGAGTTGTGCATTCATTGATTTTTAGATTGATTTTACACTATTTTTCTACCTCTACAATCCTGATATTTTTGTTTTTAATTTCAGAACTTGTGCCTAGTAAGTCTCGTTTCACCTAGTTTGCTATGACATGTAGTTTCTTCTCATAAACTATTTTCCTAATATCTCTAGGCTCCGAGTTGTGAATTCGTTGATTCTTAGCATGATTACAAACTATTTTTTGAGCTCTATAATCCTATCATTTCGTTTTTTGATTTCGGAACTTGTGCCTACTAGGTCTCGTTTCACCTAGTCAGCTATGACACGTGGTTTCCTCTCATAAGCTATTTTCCTAATATCTCTAGGCTTCGAGTTCTGAATTCGTTTATTTGTAGCTTGATTTCACACTATTTTTCGAGCTCTATAATCTTGGAATTTTGGATTTTGATTTTAGAATTTGTACCTAGTAGGTCTCGTTTCACCCAGTTAGCTACGAAATGTGGTTTATTCTCATAGATTGCTATATTAATATCTCTAGGCTCCGAGTTCTGAATTCGTTGATTTGTAGCTTGATTTCACACTTTTTTTCAAGCTCTATAATCCTAGCATTTCAGTTTTTGATTTCAGAACTTGCGGCTAGTAGGTCTCGTTTCACCTGGTTAGCTATGACAAGTGCTTTCTTCTCGTAAATTGTTTTCTCGGTATCTCTAGGCTTCGAGTTCTGAATTCATTGATTTTTAGATTGATTTCACACTATTTTTCTAGCTCTATAATCCTTACATTGTTGTTTTTATTTTAAAACTTATGCCTAGTAAGTCTTGTTTCACTTAGTAAGCTGTGGCATATAGTTTCTTCTCATAAACTGTTTTCTCAATATCTCTAGCCTCCAAGTTGTGAGTTTATTGATTTTTAGCTTGATTTCACACTATTTTTTGAGCTCTAAAGTCCTAGAATTTCAGTTTTTTATTTCAGAACTTGTGCCTAGTAGGTCTCATTTCACCTAATTAGCTATGACACGTGGTTTCTTCTCATAAATTATTTTCTTAATATCTCTAGTCTCCGAGTTTTGAATTCGTTGATTGATTTCACACTATTTTTTGAGCTCTATAATCCAGGCATTTCGGTTTTTCATTTGCAACTTGTGCCTAGTAGGTCTCGTTTCTCCTAGTTAGCTATGACATGTGATTTCTTCTCATAAACTATTTTCTTAATATATCTGGGCTCCGAGTTCTGAATTCGTTGATTTGTAGCTTGATTTCACATTATTTTTTTAGCTTTATAATCCCGTGATTTTGGTATTCGATTTTCAAACTTGTGCCTAGTAGGTCTCATCTCACCTAGTTAGCTATGACATGTGGTTTCTTCTCATAAATTGTTTTCTTAATATCTCTAGACTCCGAGTTGTGAATTCGTTGATTTTTAGCTTGATTTTACAACATTTGTTGAGATCTACAATTCTGGCTTTTTGGTTTTTTATTTCAGAACTTGTGCCTGGTAGATCTCGTTGCACCTTAAACTATTTTCTTAATATCTCTAGTCTCCGAGTTCTGAATTCTTTGATTGATTTAATACTATTTTTAGAGCTTTATAATCCTGTATTTTAGTTTTTCATTTCCAACTTGTGCCTAGTAGGTCTCGTTTCTCCTAGTTAGCTATGACATGTGGTTTCTTCTCATAACCTGTTTTCTTCATATCTTTGGGCTACGAGTTCTGAATTCATTGATTTGTAACTTGATTTCACATTATTTTTTAAGCTCTATAATCTTGTCATTTCGGTTGTTGATTTTCGAACTTGTGCCTAGGAGGCCTCATCTCACCTAGTTAGCTATGGCATGTGGTTTCTTCTCATAAATTGTTTTCTTAATATCTCTAGGCTCCGAGTTTTGAATTCGTTGATTTTTAGCTTGAACTTTTTTTCCATTTTTCGAGCTCTATAATCCTGTCATTTAGGTTTTTCATTTCCAAACTTGTGCCTAGTAGGTCTCGTTTCACCTAGTTAGCTATGACATGTAGTTTTTTCCCATAAACTGTTTTCTTAATATCTATAGGCTCCGAGTTCTGAATTCATTGATTTTTAACTTATTTCACACTTTTTTTTAGCTCTATAATATTGGCATTTTGGTTTTTGATTTCAGAACTTGTGTCTAATAGGTCTCGTTTCACCTAGTTAGTTATGACATGTGGTTTCTTCTCATAAACTATTTTCTTAGTATCTCTAGGCTCCGAGTTATGAATTCATTGATTTTTAAATTGATTTCACACTATTTTCTGGCTCTACAATCCTTACATTTTGGTTTTTTATTTCAAAACTTGTGCCTAGTAAGTCTTGTTTCACTTAGTTAGCAATGACATGTAATTTCTTCTCATAAACTGTTTTCTTAATATCTCTAGGCTCCGAGTTGCGAATTTGTTGATTTTTAGCTTGATTTCACACTTTTTTTTCTACAGTCCTGGAATTTCGGTTTTTTTATTTCAAAACTTGAGCCTAGTTGGTCTCGTTTCACCTAGTTAGCTATGACACATGGTTTCTTCTCATAAACTATTTTCTTAATATCTTTAGTCTCCGAGTTCTGAGTTCGTTGATTTGCAGCTTAATTTCACAGTATTTTTCGAGCTCTATAATCCTGGCATTTCGGGTTTTGATTTGCAACTTGTGCCTCGTAGGTCTCGTTTCTCCTAGTTATTTATGACATGCGGTTTCTTCTAATAAACTGTTTTCTTAATACCTTTGAGCTCCGAGTTCTGAATTCGTTGATTTTTAGCTTGATTTCACATTATTTTTTAAGCTCTATAATCCTGCCATTTCGGTATTTGATTTTTGAACTCTTGCCTAGGAGGTCTCTTCTCACCTAGTTAGCTATGACATGTGGTTTCTTCTCATAAATTGTTTTCTTAATATCTCTAGGCTCCGAGTTCTGAATTCATTGATTTTTAGCTTGAATTTTTCCCATTTTTCAAGCTCTATAATCCTGGCATTTCGGTTTTTCATTTCCAAACTTGTGCCTAGTAGGTCTCGTTTCACCTAGTTAGCTATGACATATAGTTTCTTCCAATAAATTGTTTTCCTAATATCTATAGGCTCCGAGTTCTGAATTCATTGATTTTTAACTTATTTCACACTTTTTTTTTGGTCTATAATCCTGGCATTTTGGTTTTTGATTTCAGAACTTGTGTCTAGTATGTCTCGTTTCACCTAGTTAGTTATGACATATGGTTTCTTCTCATAAACCGTTTTCTTAGTATCTCTAGGCTCCGAGTTATGAATTTATTGATTTTTAGATTGATTTCACACTATTTTTTTGGCTCTACAATCCTTACATTTTGGTTTTTTATTTCAAAACTTGTGCCTAGTAAGTCTTGTTTCACTTAGTTAGCAATGACATGTAATTTCTTCTCATAAACTGTTTTCTTAATATCTCTAGGCTCCGAGTTGCGAATTTGTTGATTTTTAGCTTGATTTCACACTTTTTTTTCTACAGTCCTGGAATTTCGGTTTTTTTATTTCAAAACTTGAGCCTAGTTGGTCTCGTTTCACCTAGTTAGCTATGACACATGGTTTCTTCTCATAAACTATTTTCTTAATATCTTTAGTCTCCGAGTTCTGAGTTCGTTGATTTGCAGCTTAATTTCATAGTATTTTTCGAGCTCTATAATCCTGGCATTTCGGGTTTTGATTTGCAACTTGTGCCTAGTAGGTCTCGTTTCTCCCAGTTAGCTATGACATGTGGTTTCTTTTAATAAACTGTTTGCTTAATATCTCTGAGCTCCGAGTTCTGAATTCGTTGATTTTTAGCTTGATTTCACATTATTTTTTAAGCTCTATAATTCTACCATTTCGGTATTTGATTTTCGAACTCTTGACTAGGCGGTCTCTTCTCACCTAGTTAGCTATGACATGTGGTTTCTTCTCATAAATTGTTTTCTTAATATCTCTAGGCTCCGAGTTCTGAATTCGTTGTTTTTTATCTTGATTTTACACCATTTTTCGAGCTCTATAATCCTGGCATTTCGGTTTTTCATTTCCGAACTTGTGCCTACTATATCTCGTTTCACCTAGTCAGCTATGACATATAGTTTCTTCCCATAAACTTTTTTCTTAATATCTATATGCTCCGAGTTCTGAATCATTGATTTTTAACTTATTTCACACTTTTTTTTAGCTCTATAATCCTGGCATTTTGGTTTTTGATTTCAGAATTTGTGTCTAGTAGGTCTCGTTTCACCTAGTTAGTTATGACATGTGGTTTCTTCTCATAAATTGTTTTCTTAGTATCTCTAGGCTCCGAGTTATGAATTCATTGATTTTTAGATTGATTTCACACTATTTTTCTGGCTCTACAATCCTTACATTTTGGTTTTTTATTTCAAAACTTGTGCCTAGTAAGTCTCGTTTCACCTGGTTAGCCATGACACGTGGTTTCTTCTCGTAAACTATTTTCATAATATCTCTAGGCTCGAAGTTCTGAATTTGTTAATTTGTATCTTGATTTCACAATTTTTTGAGCTCTATATTATTGGGATTTCAGTTTTTGGTTTCTGAGTTGTGAATTCGTTGATTTTTATCTTGATTTTACACCATTTTTCGAGCTCTATAATCCTGGCATTTCGGTTTTTCATTTCCGAACTTGTGCCTAGTAGGTTTCTTTTCACCTAGTCAGCTATGACATGTAGTTTCTTCTCATAAACTGTTTTCTTAATATCTATAGACTCCGAGTTCTGAATTCATTGATTTTTAGCTTGATTTCAAACTATTTTTCGAGCTCTATAATCCTGACATTTCGGTTTTTGATTTCAGAAGTTGTGCCTACTAGGTCTCATTTCACCCAGTCAGCTATGACACGTGCTTTCTTCTCATAAGCTATTTTCCTAATATCTCTAGGCTCCAAGTTCTGAATTTGTTAATTTGTCGCTTGATTCCACACTATTTTTCGAGCTCTATAATGTTGGAATTTTGGATTTTGATTTTAGAACTTGTGCCTAGTAGGTCTCGTTTCATCTAGTTAGCTATGACATGTGGTTTCTTCTCATAAATTGCTATCTTAATATCACTAGGCACCGAGTTCTTAATTCGTTGATTTGTAGCTTGATTTCACACTTTTTTTAGTTCTATAATCCTGGCATTTCGGTTTTTGATTTCAGAACTTGTGCCTAGTAGGTCTCGTTTCACCTATTTAGCTATGACATGTGGTTTCTTCTCATAAACTGTTTTCTTAGTATCTCTTGGCTCCGAGTTATGAATTCATTAATTTTTAGATTGATTTCACACTATTTTTCTGGCTCGACAATCCTTACATTTTGGTTTTTTATTTCAAAACTTGTGCCTAGTAAGTCTTGTTTCACTTAGTTAGCAATGACATGTAATTTCTTCTCATATACTATTTTCTTAATATCTTTAAGCTCTGAGTTGTGAATTTGTTAATTTTTAACTTGATTTCACACTATTTTTTGAGCTCTACAGTCCTGGAATTTTAGTTTTTTATTTCAAAACTTGTGCCTAGTAGGTCTCGTTTCACCTAGTTAGCTATGACACGTGGTTTCTTCTTATAAACTATTTTCTTAATATCTTTAGTCTTTGAGTTCTGAATTCGTTGATTTGCAGCTTAATTTCACACTATTTTTCGAGCTCTATAATCCTGGTATTTCGGTTATTCATTTCCAACTTGTGCCTAGTAGGTCTCGTTTCTCCTAGTTAGCTATGACATGTGGTTTCTTCTCATAAACTATTTTCTTAATATCTCTGGGCTACGAGTTCTGAATTCGTTGATTTGTAACTTGATTTCACATTAGTTTTTGATCTCTAAAATCCTGTCATTTCGGTATTCGATTTTCGAACTTGTGCCTAGTAGGTCTTATCTCATCTAGTTAGCTATGACATGTGGTTTCTTCTCATAAATTATTTTCTTAATATCTCTGGGCTCTGAGTTGTGAATTCATTTATTTTTAGCTTGATTTCACCCTATTTTTTTAGCTCTACAATCCTAGCATTTTGGTTTTTGATTTCAGAACTTCTGCCTAGTAGGTCTCGTTTCAACTAGTTAGCTATGACGTGTAGTTTCTTCTCATAAATTGTTTTCTTAATATCTCTAGGCTCCGAGTTCTGAATTCGTTGATTTTTAGCTTGATTTCACACAATTTTTCGAGCTCTATAATTGTTAGTTGTCAAATACACCTAATATTTTATTGTTAAAGAACACATTTTACCCATGATTTTGGTACAGTTTCTACCTCTTTTGGGTGTTTATGTGAACAAGTACTGGAGATGGATGTGATAACTGAAATTGAGTTGAACCCGACATTTGTAGCCTGGGCGCGGCTGCAGGACGCGATTTCACCTTTTTACGTAATTAGGAGCTGACGTGGCAAGCAGTTATTGGATCAAGGCTTTAATATTTAAAACAAAACCCTAGGAAACGAAAAGGGAGGTACCAGAGATTTGAGAGACGGCAGAACACACAGAAACAAGGAAATCAAGTGCGGCTAGGAATGTGAGAGATCAACAGCAAGGCTGGGCGTGATTCTCTTCCATCTTCTTGAGATTTGAACATTGATTATTGAGTATTATGTTGGATTTTATTATTATTATGAGTAGCTAAATTCTTTTCTAGCTGGGATTTGGTAAGTTCTTCTACCATAAACCTTGTGCATGGATTCAATTGATGATTAGACCAAGTTTAATTCTTTTGTTCTCTGGATTAATTGTTCATTTCCTATTGTTATGCATGCCTGATCAACATCATAATTTTAGGAATTGTTAGTTGAACATATTCGGCTGACCATGACGCGGTGTTTGACGAAGTAACAAGAACTTGCGTAAGATCCAGGTTTTGGGAACATTGAACATAGTTGATTGGGTGATAGACCATTACCCTAGATTGTACGATTGTCGATTTCCTAGTGCGTATGCTTATTTTAGGATGTTCTTAGGAGAGACCAAATCAAGACTCCTCTAATAAGAAAAGATCTTGCAACTGGACCAAAGTCAGGATTGTTGTTTAGGGAAATCTAATTGACTGCAGCTGGACCAAGGCCTTTCAATTGACATCATTAAACTTTTAAATTGTTTAATTGCTATTAATCTGTGTGCACAGGTGGAGGTAGTTGAGTGCACCAATCCTAAGCTAGGTTTTGTCCATTGATATTTAATTCAATCGTAATTTAGCCGTTAGGTAGTTTGCGCTATTGTTTTGTAATTAATTGGTAGTTGGTACAGTCTCCGTGGATTCGATCCCATTCACTTTTACTGTTTTGCGACACGTACTCTTGCGATTGGGTAAAACCCGTCGGTATTTGAATTGCAATTTTATTTGTGATAAAAAGTATCGATCAATAATCCTGACATTTTAGTTTTTGATTTCAGACTTTGTGCCTAGTATGTCTCGTTTCATCTAGTTAGCTATGACACGTGGTTTCTTATCATAAATTATTTTCTTAGTATCTCTAGGCTCCGAGTTCTGAATTCGTTGATTTTTAGCTTGATTTCACAATATTTTTTAAGCTCTACAATCTTAGTATTTTGGTTTTTGATTTCTGAACTTGTGCCTAGTACGTCTCGTTTCACCTAGTTAGCCATGACATGTGGTTTCTTCTCATAAACTGTTTTCTTAATATCTCTAGGCTCCGAGTTCTAAATTCATTAATTTTTAGCTTGATTTCACACTATTCTTCAAGCTCTACAATCCTGGTATTTCGACTTTTGATTTCAGAACTTGTGCCTACTAGGTCTTGTTTCACCTAGTTAGCTATGACATGTGGTTTCTTCTTATAAATTGCTTTCTTAATATCTCTAGGCTGTGAGTTCTGAATTCGTTGATTTTTGGCTTGATTTCACACTATTTTTTTAAGCTCTACAATCCTAGTATTTTGATTTTTGATTTTCAAACTTGTGCCTAGTAGGTCTCGTTTCACCTAGTTAGCTATGACATGTGGTTTCTTCTCATAAACTGTTTTGTTAATATCTCTAGGCTCCGAGTTTTGAATTCGTTTGATTTTAGCTTGATTTCACACTATTTTTTGAGCCTCACAATCCTAGCATTTCGGTTTTTATTTTGAAACTTTTGCCTTGTAGATCTTGTTTGACCTAGTTAGCTATGACATGTGGTTTCTTCTCATAAACTCTTTTCTTAATATCTCTAGGCTTCGAGTTCTGAATTCGTTGATTTTTAGCTTAATTTCACACTATTTTTCGAGCTCTACAATCCTGGCCTTTCGGTTTTTAATTTTAGAACTTGTGCCTAGTAGGTCTTGTTTCATCTAGTTTGCTATGACATGTTGTTTCTTCTCATAAACTGTTTTCTTAATATCTCTGGGCTCCGAGTTCTGAATTTGTTGATTTGTAGCTTGATTTCACACTATTTTTTTAGTTCTACAATCCTGGCATTTCGGTTTTTGATTTTAGAACTTGTGCCTAGTAGGTCTCGTTTCAGCTAGTTAGCTATGACATGTGGTTTCTTCTCATAAATTGCTATCTTAATATCTCTAGGCTCCGAGTTCTGAATTTGTTGATTTGTAGCTTGATTTCACACTTTTTTTTTAGCTCTATAATCCTGACATTTCAGTTTTTGATTTCAGAACTTGTGCCTAGTAGGTCTCGTTTCACCTTGTTAGCTATTAAATTCATTCAATTAGACATCTCAATTGGAGATAAATCTAGGATTAAAGAGCAAAAATCAATCAAAAATACTTCGATTGAGATTAAACTTGGTAGGCCACCACATATCATCATTCTGATCATAATCCGTGGAGCAACGTTTGGCAGATTTTGAAATTAAACCGAGAATATTTAAGAAATCCAACCACTTAGGTATCCCAATCATGGATATATCAACGGTTGACGAGCAAAATTAATCAAACAAACTCCGAATCAGATGAAACTTGGTTGGTGGCTACATTTCATCATTCTCAACATATTCCCTAAAATGAGCTTTTGCCGATTGTGAAGGTAAGTGGATGAAGAAATTAGAAATGCGTACACTTACGTATCTTGATTGGGGAAAATTCATGGTTGAAGTACAAAGATCAACCGACCTAAATCAGAATGAGATCAAAATTGGGAGTTAAGTACATTTCATCATTCTAAGCACATTTCGTGAAGGGACTTTTTGCCATTAGTGAACCTGGATGGATCAAATTTTCTAAATGCGTGCAATTAGGCATCTCAATAGGGGATAAATCTAGAGTTGAAGAGCAATATCAATCAAACGAACTTGGAATGGGACAAAACTTATTTGTGGGATACATTTCATAATTTTGAGCTTATCTAGTGAGGGAACCTTTGACAAAATTGATAATTTCTTTGAAATGTGTACCGTTCAATATCTTGATTGAGTGTACTTCAATGGTTGAAAAGGAAAAAATCAATCACACGAACTCTGATTGAAATGAAACTTTGTAGGCCGATACATTTCATCATTCTGAGCGTAATCTATGGAGGAAAGTTAGGCCAATTGTGAAATTAAACCGATCATAGGGGATATGACTCACCCAAAAAAGGTAAGTGGATTAGCGCTTTCGCAAGTGCAGGATTGTCAAAGTAATAATATCTATGAATCCCAAATCGACTCACAAAAATTTTTGATTTCGGCTTGGGTCTACAGATTATTAAACTAATTACTTATTAAATATGGTATTAACAATGTCAAGTGGTAGCGAAATTGCAGTGACCTATGGTTAGATTTGGATTCCCCTCTTGGGTGATTGATTGAACTAAAACCCTAATATTGCAATATATGAAATGGATGCTAAACTACTGTAGAAAATCAAAATAAAAAATGAGCACAACTAAACATAACATAAATCATTCAAGTGAAAACTTAAACGGAATGAAAAATACCCAGGAAGATTTAACTAGAAATTATGAATCCAAATACGATAACCAAAATGTAATAACAATAAGTAAGGGAGTTTAGAAATCAAATCCAATGTCGAAAGTTTAGGCGAATGGTCTTCCAATCTACAAATAGAGGTTGAAGTAAATCCAACCTGGGCTCTCTTCAAGCTCTACAAGGAGAAGAAACTTTTTCTTCTAGTTGGTTGTGTAATACCCTGACCCAAAAATATCAAAGAAAACAAATAATAATAATAATATTAAATTGTAAATTTTGATTTAGATGAATGGATTAGTAATTAATAAAATAGAGTTAAGTAAGTTTAAAAAAACATATATATATAAAAATTTAAAGATAACATATCTATATCTATATAGATATATAATAGATAAAAATGGACCACTTTCGGTGCCCCATGTTTGACCACCGAAAGTGTCCATTTGGCGAATAGTTATTTAAAAAAGATAAAAAAAAGATTGGAGTAAATGTTGCTGGCACGTGGCCAGCAACATTTCCACAATTTAACAAAAAGAATCACTGGTTCTTTGCGAGAGGTAGCAGCCGAGAGAGAAAGAGGGAAGGAGAAATTTGGTGATTTTGGCAAGATTAAGTTCGGGTTTTTGTGGATTTCTGTTGCATATCAACAATCAAGGAAGGCTCAAGGAAGAAATTGTGAATTTGAAGGTAATTTCTAGAGTTTTCCAAGTTAGGTTTTTGAGTTAGATTTGTATAAAACTTCCATAAATTGACTTAGAGGCTTTAGGAATATGATTTTATACATGATTGTAGATCCATATTTAGGTTGTTTGATCGTTTTGAAATTGAAAGCTTGTTAGAGGAAATTTCAAGATTTTGGTGAAAATTCTAGAAAGGGAAAGAGGTAGGATTCTTTGAATTTATGGCTTAATTCACATTTGTAAATATTATTAGAGATGTATTAATTGTGGAATGAGTTGTAAATTTATCATATGTTAGGTTTAGGAATTCAAACCCTAGAATTGAAAATTTTGCAATTTTGGTGAATTTACGCAAATTTGAGGTAGGGGATTTTAGCCCAATCTTTAATTCGTTATTTACTATTCATTGTTATTTGTATTTTTGTTTTTCCTTATTTTCTACCTAAGAAAGAATGAACCTAGGATTATTCTCGAATTTCATAAAATGTTAGATTGCATTCCCGATTGATTACTTGGTCTTATATCAAGCATGTATGGTTCTTGTTCATGCATCATGAGTAGTTATATATATAACTAGAATTCGTTTATATCTATATTAAATTAATGGCATGACATTGTTGCATTAGAGCCACATGAAAGTGCGAGTATGGATTCGTGACTTTTATAGGTTGTGTAAACGTCATATGGGAGGAGGGTTGTGGAACCCCAACTTGGTTGCAACCGAATGACTCCTACATGAGGCAACATATTGAGATTCCAAGGGATCGGTTCAAGGAACCCGAGTTAGTATGGACAAGATTGGTGTCTTGTAATTAGTCATGTTTCCTTATTGAGTCGTATGGTGGCAGTGTTCACCGATAGCAATGTGTGGGGATGGATGCCGAGGCTTCATCCCATTGGGACTCACTGGAGGAAATGAGACCACAGATTAATGAATGTTTGATATGGTGGTTAATAGTCTTTGACATGTTGCTGTATTGACTTATCTTTTCTTTCAACTACTATATTTCGTTATCCTCTTTGCCCTTACTGAGTCATTGCTCACCCTTTACTTTTTTTTCCTTCCACAAGGGCGAGACTGGTATGGATACTGGCACTACAGATCTGTAGGAGGTGGGATGACATGGTGCGACCTGGAAACACTAGGATGAGATTAGGTTAAACAATTAAACTTCTTTATTTTATTTGGTATTATATATGCGGATTGACGACTGTGTATGTTGGTTACATTTGTGAACATCTTGACGATGTGTGGATGGTACGGTTAGGAGGGTGCCTTGTGATAGGACTCATGTACCTGGATGTGAACTTTATGGTTTATATTATATGTTGATACATGTATGATTGTTTTTATTATGTATTGCAGATAAATGTTGTAGATTGCCTGAGGCCCAACTTAGGATTGTGATGCATGTGATGTGATGGGCGGAGGCCTTATATGATTGTTGAGTATGTGTTGTTCATTTTAGGTGGACATTCTCCAATATACGGGGAGATACTGTCGGATTTCCGATATTAATTTATGGATTCTAGTTGGAGAAATTAAGATTAAATATTTTGTGACATTGTGAAGGATTAATATCTAATAGTTAGATATGGAGGTCATGAGTTCGAGACTCCACTCACACCAACAACCCGAACGCCTGCAGGGCCAGAGGGGTTGGGCTGTCTGATCCATGGGCTATAATGGCTGGCATGCCTGGGATGGGTTAGGTCGTTACAGGTTGAGTCTCCAAAAATAGAGGAATATGTCAAGAATGTGGTGTACTTGGAATTTTAAGAGAGAAAAAATTGTATTTTTTACGTACTGTTTGGATGGAGTGGAAAAGGAGGGGAGAGGAGAATTAAGAGGTAAAATGGAGAGAAAAAGAGAAAGAATGGTGTTTGGGAAGAGGAGGGCAAATTTGAAGAGAAGAAATGGGAGGCAAAACATGTGGGGGCCCACATGTTTTATTTTCCTCCCATTTTAGAAGGAAAAAGCCGGTAGAGGAGGTGAAGTAGTGAGTCTCACCCACTACTTTACAATTTTGTCCCTCATACTTGAATTATATTACACCATATAACTGGTGGGTCCCACTTGTTATAATATATATAATCATATAGTGTGGGACCCACCTGATAATTATATTACACCATATAACTGGTGGGTCCCACTTGTTATAATAATATAAATAAATATATAATAATATATTTATAAATTAGTATCAAGGATAATATGATAAAATTATATCAATCTTATAAATTATAAAAATATACTTTTCATTTTTTCTTCCCCTACTTTTTGACTATCCAAACAAGAGAATATAAAATTAACTTCCCCTGCGCTTCCCTCCCCTCCCTTTTCAAAATTTTCTTCCCCTCCCCCCTCTTACTTCCCAAACGATGCGTTAAGAGTCGGGTTAAGAGTCGGGTTAAGAGTCGGGGAGGGAAGGGGGGTTGAGGGGCCTGGGAAATAAACGAACAAACAATGTTTACCCTCTTATCTTTGGTTACGAAGCCAGTTTCACTGGGTCTTCCCTTGGTTCGTGTGAACTCCCTCTACACTGCGGAAACGAGCAGCGTCGGCAACGATCGCAATTCAATGGCGGCGGCTTCTTCTAAGTGGGCTCAGAAGACAGTAACTCTGCCTTCCCAACGGCGAGGTTGTCATCTTATCACCTCGAAGGTAGCCCTTGTGAACCCTAATCAACCAATCTTTAAATTTCAATCCTCGACTAAAAACTCCTAATTTCTGAAGAATCTTATCCCGTCTTACTATCACCTCTTTCTCTGAGCCAGATTTTAAATGAAATAGGACCGGACTTATCGGAATTCAAATGCGGGCTTGCTCATCTCTTCTGTAAGTGTCACTCAAACATTTCCCCTCCTGTTATCCTTCTATTTGGGATAGTATGTACGTCGTAAATTCATTGATGCTTTGTTGCCTTTCTACAAAATCTCAGTGCACCACACAAGTGCGTCGCTCACTATTAACGAGAATTACGACTCGGATGTTCGGGATGACACTGAGACGTTTCTCAACAAGATTGTTCCGGAGGT
Source organism: Euonymus europaeus (assembly GCA_963580455.1). Taxonomy (NCBI): domain Eukaryota; kingdom Viridiplantae; phylum Streptophyta; class Magnoliopsida; order Celastrales; family Celastraceae; genus Euonymus; species Euonymus europaeus. Next base: position 2,535,000 of record OY756972.1, read on the forward strand.
CCGTCAATTATTTTTTTTAGGGCTTGCTTGGATTGGAGGTTTGGAGAGTTAAGTAGGGAGAGTTAAGTGGAGTTTTAATTATGTACCTTACTTGGATTTGGATGAGGAGGAGTTATGAGGGTAGAGTAGGGGATAATTTATCCCCTACACTACCCTCATTAAGTGATAATTGTAACCCCTCAATTTGAGGGGTTAGGAGGATAGAGCAGGGGATCATAAGTCATTTTAGATTTTTAATTTTTTAATCTACCTTACTTTACCTTGCTCTACCCTATATCCAAGCAAAGTTAACAATTTATATTTTAATTAACTCTTAGTCTATCCAATCAAGGTAGAGTTTCATTTGATTACTCTACTCTACTCTTCCCTACTTAATTCTCCTTTACACTACTCTACTTGCCCCTCTCTTTTTTTATCCAAGCAAGCCCTTAATATTAGTTCCATGTTTTTCATATTATTATACGGGGCAATCTAAGGTCTTACTTATCTTTGCAGGGAAGATCTGCACCTTGGAAGCATACACTGGAAGGTCAGTACGGTTCAGATCAACTTTAAAATATTGAGCATTCAAATCAATCAGTTATGTTATATTTTACCTTATTAACAATGATTTCTTTTGTAATGATAGCTATGTGACCTTTTCCTTGTGTTTTTTTTTGTTCTAGCTTGTTAGAATTGCCTTTGGTGTCTTACGAGGACATAAGAATCAAACTTTCTGTGGTACATGACTTATAATAACACCCAAAACAAGGCGTTAGTTTCTAGTAAATGTGATACAACGTTAGCCATGATTCTGTTCTTGCGCACATTAACCAAATAGAGGAAGAGCACATTTGATTTTATGGATTTTCATCTTGTTTTTCTGTAGCATTATTTTGGTTTTGTCAATAATTTTGCAGGCCCAGATGACATGCCAGCACACATAAAATCATCAATGTTTGGATGTGAACTAACGTATGTATATCTTGCATATGGATTCGGTTTGTGCATCTGCTCAGAGTTCTGCTGTCTAATGTGTCTTGTTTTCTTATTGCAGGATTCCCATCACAAATGGACATCTTAACATGGGAACTTGGCAGGTGTGTGAAACCTCCATAGCTTTATAATTGTGTGTCATATATTCTGATGAGCAGGAGATGATATTCTTATGGATGGTTTTAATGCTTGATAATGTAGCAGCTTATTTTGGCAAACTGATTCCTCCCGTATGTTGTGATACATTGACGACTAAATTTGTCATTATTATTTTAAAACTGCTTGGATCTCTTTTATATATGTTTTGGGAGGAAAGGTAAGGACATTCAATCACATTCAGTGAACCTTCTTGATACTTTAGATTTTGCGAATTTAGGAAGTTTAAGAGAGTTATGGCAAGAACAGGAGATTGACTAACTTTCTTTGTTTGCCACTAACATTTTGCTATTCCTTGCATACAGGCTACAGCTAGTCCTAATGCAATGCTGATAATCTTATGGAAACACCACTTAGTTCTTATTTAGGTTAGCAGTCACCTGCACTAAGCTCCCATAGTGGTAATAGGGTTTGGGATGGGAAAGATGTGCATTGTTGGGAGAGTTTTTTTTAATTTTCCTTTTCCGAAAGTATTTGAACTTGTGACAATATGTTAGCATGGCTCTATATTGAGGGTGGAAGTTTGTGGTTTGGGTTTGATCTCAGTTGAGCAGGGAATAACCTAAAATATAGATGGTAGCTGGTTTGAGGGTTCTCAATTGTGCATTTCTCAGGACCAAGCTAGTTTAGCTTCTTTGTGTAAACATGTTTTTAGAGCATGACATGTTTATAATATGAAAGAAAAATATATTTATTACATCCAGAAGCATATCTTCTGTGGCACAGAGGATTGCAAAGACAGATTCTAGAACTCATGTGTCGTTTGTAAGGTTTTTCCTTTAGTGTATAGTTGAAGACCATTGATGAACAAAACAATGAAAATGGCGCTGATATGCTGCTATGATTAGCAAGGATCAAGATTATACTTCCTAGCTCCTACAATTAATATAGCTATGTAAACAAGCCTTGTTGGAGTTTGAGTAAGGAGGAAAAAAGGAATTTGAATTTTAGTTGATGTGACTTATCTTGGGATAATAAATCTAGCTGATCCTAATCCTTGAGACATGCTTTAAGATTGACTTATGGCGCTACTTCATGTCTTAATGAACACAGCTTTGGTCTTTGTACTCTTGAATGTCTAATTGTACCATACTACCAATAGAGACTTGCACTGTAGAACTTGTATTGTACAGCTAAGGCATCTGGTGAGTGCTTCGATTTATTCATTACAGCACTATTTGATCCCTGATTAAGTGACTTGCTTTTTAATTAAGCCTTTCTTTTATGTATGGAACAAAAGGTTAAACCTATTATTTGCCTTTTTTAATGTTCAGGGGATATGGCTGTGTGAGCATCGCGACTCCCCTACTGCACGCAAAGTTGTGGTCACTCTAAATGGTATATGAAGCGTTGATATTACAGACAGTTCTACAATTTATGTTTACATATGTAACTTAGCTGTATGATCTGGGCAAGTTCTCCATTAGGTTGCTTGGGAGACTTTACTTGAGCGTCAGGCTGATCCTATGCACAATTTGTTATGGTTTCCTTACCATATCCCTCGCCACTCTTTTCATTTTATGGATTGCTATCAATTGCAGACTATGGACACTTGACAGAATGCTTAGGCATGGTTTAGTTATGTCTGCCAGGTGTGTTCTTTGTGAAGAGGAGATGGAAACGCACCAATACTTATTTTTTCAATGTTCATATGCTCGGGTTGTGTGGGTTCCCATTTTGCTAAAACACTGCAGTTTGCTGGCCTAATTTGTCATGGCTAGCAAAGGTAGCTTGGGTCTGTGCGGAGTTTCAGAGGAATTTATTACTGCCATTGGTTGCCAAGTTACGTTTTTCCTACTTCCGCTTATGAAATTTGGGTTGAAAGGAACGAACGGATTTTTGATATGACTACGAGGAGTCCATCTATGGTCAGGACTGGAGCCATGTTATTGAGACGGTGCATGATATGCTCAGAAATAGTGTCATTGATTATATAAGCCGATTTTCAGATATAGTTTGTATCTGGAACTATGCCTCAACACTCGGCTCGTGGGTCTAGGCACAGCCAAAGTTGCCCCAAAAGCCCTAAATCTAAAATTGAGAAATCTCAAATCCTAAAAATACAATGTCACAAACATCAAACCCCAAAAACCTCATACCTTATAAACCTTGCAAACCCCAAATTTAGCAAACTTCAAATCTCAAATACCTCTGAACACTAGAATCTGCAAACATCAATCTTTAAAAACCCTAAACCATAAACCTCATACACTAAACCTGCAAACATCTATCCATAAAAACCCTAAACCACAAACTCCATACTTTGTATATCTCAAAGCCCGCAAATCATGAATCCCAAAGACCAAAAATTCTGAAAAGCCAAACCCGAACTATAAAAACAATAAATCCTACAAGCCAAAATAGCTAAAATCCATACACCCAAACTAGCCAAAAGTCCAAAATCCTGCAAATCCAAAACTGAAAATCTCCCAAAAAAAAAACCTTAAATCTAAAAAATATCAAACCACAAACCTCAAAAACATAAAACGAAAAAAGCACTAAAGCCCAAAAAACCAAACCCCACCCCGCCAACCCTAAAACTTGATGCAATAAACCCCAAAATCTCCAGCCTCAAAAAACTTCAAACTCCAAATTAAAACCTCAAACTTAAGCAAAACCTCATGAAGGCACTTATGGAAACCATTTAGGAGGAAGGAGCTTAGCAGGTGGAGTTCAAACCACGGGCTATTATTGGCCAACTCTCTGCACCTACGCAACAGCCTATGTTGCTAAATGTTACAAATGCTAGAGGTTTGCAAATCCAATATCAAACCCTCAAAATTTCTTCCAATTTCATCTTCTTGTCCATCATGAAGTGGGGAATAAAAATAGTGAGAAAACTCCCAACAACGCTAAGACAAAAGGCTTATATTTTGTTGTTGATCGACTATTTTTTAAAATAGGTTGACGCCAAAGCTTACAAAAACATAAGAGATATAGAGGTGAAACATCATCTGCAAATTTGTTGTGCCACAAGAAATAGTCTATGATAATGGATCCCAATTCATAAGTCAAAATTTCCAAGATTTCTATAAAAACTAAAAGATCAAGCTCTACTTCTCAACACCATGACATCCACAGTCTAATGGCCAAGCCGAAACAACAAATAAGATGATAGTCTCCAGTTTAAAGAAAAAACTTGCAAAAGCCAAGGGAGCTTGAGTTGACAAACTTCCAAGAATAATGGTCATACAGAACTACAGCTAGCCATGACTTCAACTAGCAAGATACCATTTTCATTCTCTTATGGTGCGGAAGTGGTTTTTCCGGTTGAAGTTGGGCTACCTTTGGCTCGTTTTAATTGGATGATGGACGAATCCAACTAGAAAACCCTGATTGAAGACCTCGAATTGCTGGAAGAAAAAAGAACCTCTCAATCACAGGAACAGTAACTTACAAGCATCAAATTACAAGACATTACAAAAAAAATGTCCGTTCAAGATGGTTCAACATCGGAGATTAGGTCTTATGTAAAGTTTCCCATAATACACAATAATAGTCGATCGATGTGGTCGGCTTGGTGCATACAAACTCCAAATGAAAGAATGAAAGACTCTCAACAACAATCGGAATGCAAAGCTATCAAACTATGCTAAAAAATTAATATTAGGAGTCTGAATTATCAATCGCTGAAATGTATATTATTATCAATATGGTCAAGTATACACATATATAAGCGCCTGATAGATCAAATAAACCACTCTACCTTTTGATTTTTAATCATACTCTATCATCAAGATTTGGTATTTCTTCGTGTCTATTTTGCCTTTTAGGCTTTTAAGATATAAGGACGAAAGACGATCCAACTCGACGTAAGGAAGACTTATCAAGCAGAAAGACGAAAAATCATCCAAACAAAAGAATAAAGAGATATGTGTCGTCCTTTGCCAGAAACCCAAATAAGTTCTCATTTTTGAAACGCATGCTAGATTATGCAGTCTACTTAATTTCTTTTATCTGTGAATATTGAGTTGATCTCTAGAAGTAGAGAAATGGGCTTTAGACGAATCATAGCACATGCAGGTAATAACAAAAATAATAAAGTAATTAAGACATAGGCATAGGCTAAAAAAAGTGAAAAAGTCCCAAAATACTTAAAACTTGAAAATACTGTTGTTAAAAAGCATGATTAAAGCGAGAGCCACCCTAAGACATAGGCTTCTAGTCGGATTCAGCTTTATAGGTAGAGGTTTGAAGAATCATGCTTGCAACTCTTCATATATATATTTTTTATTACGAAGTCAACCTCTTCTTCCGTTAGAGTGTCAATCCTCTGTTTTAGCATCACTTCACCCAAGGCTTTAATTCTTTCCTTCCCAGTAGCAGTTGAGCATTCACCCTTACAAAATTCAACGTCTTGCTTGACCAAAACCAGCTCGTCTAATAGTTGTTTATCCTTCTCCACAGAAGCCCCAAGCTCAACTCCTCTATTCTGAAGTTTAATCTCACTCTCTTTGACTTCAGTCTCACTCTCTTCAAGCTTAGTGTAGAAAGAGATGATTTGCCGCATCGGAATATGCGGTAATCTGAAGATTGGTAGGATCAGCATGTAATTTCAAACCAAAATCTAGAGTACCCTTTATATACCTGACAATGCGCTTCCCAGCAGTCATGTGAGATGTGCGTGGCGCACTCATAAACTGAGCAGCAGTGTTAACAGCAAAGGACAGGTCAGGTCTTGTAAGGGTCAAATATTGGAGGGAGCCAACAATTTCACTCAGTGGGTGATGCTAACAAGGAGCCATCATTGATGTGGAGTGCAAGCTTGGTGGCAAGAGGCGTGGATTCAGGCTTGCAAGTAAGCATATTGTGTTTTGCGAGAAGGTCATATGCATACTTCACCTGATTTAGATACAAGCAATTTGTGTCTCTGGTCACTTGTAGGCCAAGGAAGTAATTCAGGTTACCAAGATCTTTGATGTCAAAGGTGGAACCCAAAACTGCAATAAAGTGGTGGAGCAAAGTTGAATCACTGCCGGTTACGACAATATCATCTACATAAAGAAGTAGATAGATAACTTGATTGCCGCGCCGAAGAATGAAGAGAGATGCATCGGCTTTGCTCTGGTGAAACCCAAAAGAAAATAAAAATGAGCTGAGACGGACAAACCAAGCTCGTGGAGCTTGTTTAAGTCCATAAAGAGAGCGTTGGAGGTGGCACATATGATGAGGATGATTTGGATCAATGAATCCCGGTGGTTGATGCATATAGACATTTTCCTGAAGATAGCCATTGAGGAAGGCATTCTTGACATCGAGTTGTCGAAGAGGCCATCCTTTTGAGATTGCAAGGCTAAGCACAGTGCGAATAGTAGTTGGTTTAATAACCGGACTGAATGTCTCTGCAAAATCGAGACCAGGTCGCTGATGGTACCCTTTGGCCACCAATCGGGCCTTGTAGCGATCAATAGATCCGTCAGTTTTTCATTTTATTCGGAAGACCCACTTGCACCCAACTGGATTCTGATTAGGAGAAGGAGGAACTAGGCGCCAAGTATTATTTTTCAGAAGGGCATTAATCTCCTCAGTCATTGCATCTCTCCATTCTTGATGTTTTAAGGCCTGAGAAAAACAAGTTGGTTCATTAGAAGCAAATTGAGTAAGTAAGGCATGCGGTAGTGGATATTTTACTGTGCCGTCGGTCCTGGTTTTTGGTTTAAGCACGCCTGCCTTTCGCCGTGTAACCATGGGATGTTATTAGGTAAAGGAGGAATGGGTAGTGGATTTGGTGATGGAGAAGAGGGACCCGTGGTTGGGGTGGGGGTGGGTTCAGAGGTGGTGGGTGGAGTGGGGTCGGGTAGTATGGGTGGTGCTGGTTGTGGTGAATATGGTGATGCTTTGGGGTTTGCTGTTATGGATAAAGGAATTATGTCTAGTGGGGTTTGAGATGGCGGAGTCAAAACCTGCAAATCATGGTAAGGGCAATAATTCTCATGAAATAAGACATGACATGAAATATAGACTCGACCAGATGAAGGATCTAGACAACGATAACCCTTATGATGGAAGCTATAACCTATGAACACACATGCAATAGATCGACTCAAGAGTTTGTGAGACACGTATGGACCCAGATGAGGAAAACATAAGCAACCAAAAACCTTTAGATGAGAGTATGTAGGAGGACGTTGATATAGAATGGAATGTGGAGACTGCCAGTTAAGAGTAGCACTTGGGAGAAGATTTATGATATGAGTGGATGAGATGACGGCATCGGCCCAGAACGAGTGAGGTAGACGGGAGGTAGAAAGAAGGGTGCGAACCATGGTGGCAATGTGACGGTGTTTTCTTTCAACAATGTCGTATTGTTGAGGGGTGTGAGGACAAGAAAAGCGTTGTTGAACACCATGGTTATTACAAAATGTAGTGAAAGAATTATTTACATATTCAGTCCCATTATCATTTTGGAGAAACTTGATGGATGTTTGAAAAAGATTACCAACCATCGCAAAAAAGGTTTGAAAATGTTGAAATACTTCAGATTTGTGATGCATCAAGTAAAGCCAAGAATAGCGAGAGAAATCATCAGTAAATAAAACATAATAAGGAAAACCCGAGTTGGATAAAATGGGAGACATCCAAACATCCGAATGTGCCAAATCAAAGGGAGAACTAGCACGATTGTTATTAAGCGCAAATGGTAGCTGAGTAGATTTGCTAACCGCACAACTTGTACAGAAAGATAACTTAGGGGAAAATGATCCTAAAGAAGGTTGGAGTTGACGCAGAACAGTAGACGACGGATGACCAAGACGGTTGTGCCAGACAGTAGAGGAGACATTAGCGAGTGCATGAGGCTTGACGTTGTGAGTGGCAAGAGAGAGAGGATACAACCCGTCTTTACATGGGCCCTGGAATAACAAAGTGCCAGAATGTAAGTCATATATTTGATAAAAATGTGGAGCAAAAAGAAAGAAAACTTGATTATCACTAGTGAAACGTGCAACAGAAAGCAAATTCTTACGAAGAGAAGGGATAAGAAATACATTACGAAGATGAAATTTGGAATGACCAAGAAGAAGAGGAGATGTACCAGTATGCAAGACAGACATAGAATCACCATTACCCAAGAAAACAGAGTTTGGAGCCGCGATGGGTTGAGCGTTCGTAATATTGTCAGGTTGGCCAGTCATATGGTGAGTAGCGCCGGTGTCGGGATACCAAGTTGGGTCTGGTTGCATATAGCCAGCAAACGGAGTAAAAATAGATGGTCCACTGTAACGATGAGGGCATTGGGCTTGGGGCTGCTGACTTGTGTTGCATGTAGGGCACCAAGGAGGGCCCAATATTCCAGGAGCATTATGGGATTGTTGCGGGCGAGCAGGAGTCCATGAACCAGTGGGTGAAGGGCTCGGATAGTGAGACCATGGAGATGATGGATGAGGAGATTGTTCCATGCCTACCAGAGTTGGAACCACGCCATCCACCACGGCGGGAATTGTGGCCTCGATTCTGATCACGAGAAGATGAAGTGTCACCCATGGAGGAGTGGGTGACCATTAAAGCATGATCAGAATTAGACACCAAAGAAGAACGAGGATTGGAAGATTCGAAGGTGAGAATGCGGGAACGAAGTTCAGAAAAGTCCAGAAGAGGTGGTGTGTTAAGAATGGCAGTGCGAAGCATCATGTAATCGGGAACAAGTCCACGAAGAATAGCCAGGACAAGATCTTTATTTGTGATAGGAGAGCCGATAGCGGCAAGAGAATCGGAAAGATATTTGGCCAAGTTGAGGAACTCATCAACAGATTGAGAGCCTTTGGTGAGATCAATGATCTGCATGCGGATATGAGATTCATTGGCAATGGAACGCTGAGCAAAATGAACAGCAAGATAGTCCCACACATCTTTAGCTGTGTCACACCCAACGGTAAGGGAGAGAATTTCTTTGATGAAGGTGGTGGTAAGGTATGAGACTGTGAGTTGGTCATGTTGGACCCAAAGAATGTAATCCGGATTAGGGATGGTTTTGGCAGGGGTAGCATCGGTGACGGGAGAAAGAATAGTGGCTTCGGGTTTGGGAGAGGAGCCATCAATAAATTTCCATAAGCCATGACCAACTAAAAAAGGTTTCATCTGTCGAAGCCAAAGTAGATAATTGGTTTGGTCAAGTTTTTCCGGAATGGGCTGTGTTGGTACCAGGTAGGTGAGGAAGAGTATGAGAGGAGGAAGATGAAGACATAGCAAAATGAAGAGGAGATGATCAACAACTTCAGTGGAAGATTTTAGGCCTCTGATACCATGTAGAAAGAGATGATTTGAAGAATTGTTTTCACACATATTTCATTGATATGGATTGTATATATATATGGTTGTACACAAAGACTATTCTAGGAAAGTATATCTCTTTACAGCTATACTTGATATACATGATTATGTGGAGCTCCTTCATTGTAGCACATGATTACGTTGATCTCCTTGATTGTAGTTCAACTAAATCATGCTGATTTATTTGTAGTTATGATGACTTGATCCTTATCACTAACACTTAGCTTCACTTTCTTCAAGTTAGGCTTCACAAACCTTAAGTTTGCCCTCCCTCTTGTTGAATTCGTCTTCAATTTTCTTTCCCTCCTCTTCAAGTTGCAACGCTTTAGCAACTTAGCTATTGAAGTCCACCTTCAAAGCAGTGTGTATTTTCTCAAGTCAATGAATATGTTTAATATTTTCTTTATCTCTTCGACTAGTCTTTCCGTCAAAGACTCCAACTTGTCTTTAGCCTCCTCTTTCTGCTTCTTTTCTTTCACTTCAGCCGACTATAAATTCTTGACTTCTTCAGTCAAGCTTTTGAATTCCTTATGAAGGAAGATGTAACACCCGGATCCATAACTAGCTTGTCTGATAAGGCAAGGTAATATAGGTAGTAATTAATGAATTTTTGTGGTGATGTGATGATAATAGTTGAATGTTTAAATTAAGGGTGTAAGAATCAACAAGATTTGGAGTCGAGATAGATTTATTTGAAATTTTAGGAATTAATGGAAAATCGTTAAGGATTCAATGTAAAGTGGCCATTCAGTAAATGACGTAAGGATTATTTCAGAATAAGTATATGAGCTAAGGGTAAAAGAGACTAATTCGTAAATGAACAAAATAATATAAAGTGCACGGATCCCGAGACAACTCTAGAGGCACTACTGGCGAGAGAGAGAGAGAGAGAGAGAGAGAGGGATAACAGCGACGAAAACTCGAATCAGTAGCAGAGGCGACGGTTGACATCGATTATAGTGTTTGCTATCGACTTTGGCTGAAACAGGCCTACCCGTAGAGTTCTCCTTTCCCGAGTGCTTAATTCTTTAGTCAACAGATTTGGCTAGCGATGTAACCTACAATCTAACACGCATTTTCCGGACCTGTTTAGTAAAATCCGCCAGAGGAAGCATCTGATTACACCTTTCTTGCTTCTAGGCTTGCTTTATTTGGCCAGGCAGCTTCCCTAGAGCCTAGAGCAAGTAACAATTTTTTGTTAGCTGCGGCAAGAGCTACTGAAGGTAGTTGAACCATACCATTTTCGGACAGAAAGGAGGAGAAACCACCGTGTTACGGTGAAGGAAACCGCATGGGTCAGCCACGTTTATCGCCATGATTCTCTATACTCCGATCGTTGTTCAGGTAAACACCACCATAGCTGTGTTCCTCGATTTAACGGCTACATATTGCTAACCATCGTGGGCTCCATCGCCGCTTGTTTGGTAGTAACTCGATTACCTTGTGAAGCGGGAGTGTCAACCGGGTCAAATCGACCTGGTTGAATATGGCAAACCCAGTTTGACTAGGTTGACTAGAGTAAAAATAATTAATTTATTAAATTAATTAATAAGTTATGTTGGTGTTATTATGAATTTCAAGAACAAGTTTTATAATTGAATTGGCGGAATTAGAAGTGTGCCAAGGTAAGTAACATTTCAATTGTATCACGGAATTTAGGTGTTGATGAATTTATATGATATTACTATATATTTAATTGTTGGTTTTGTTGAGAATTAGTGATGTGCATAATTATGTGGAAATTTCTATGTGATGTTATTTAATGCGTTGATTATTAGTTTTTGGGAATTATGCATGACATGTCATAACATCATGGAAAGTATCTGTAAGGAAAAAATGTTTTATAAATATAGTACAACTGCTACAGCGAGGGTGTATTGTTAAGGTTACTGTTGAGGTTTACTGAATTGTGAAAGGAATGAATAAAGTTTATTGATTGGAGAGTATTCTATGGTAGAACGCTGATTAAAAATCCCGATCAATTGCTCCTGTAGCAGTTTACTAGAGTTAAAGGGCCCTATTACTATTTAAAAGTTTTAATTGACTGTGTTCTCTTAATGATGGAATTCATGCACATTCATGGATAAATGTTACTTGTTGGGTCTTGACTCATTATGATTTGTGATGCATGTAATGATGTTTTTGATGAATATGTTGAATTGGCTGTTGATGATGATGTCGGGGATCCTCAGTGACGATGCTCATGTAACAGAGACAGTATTGAGAGGACCTGGATTAAAGGATTATTTAATTTGTGTCATGCTTGGTGACTAGTGGGTTTTAATTTTTCATAAATAAGTAGTTGACCGTAAATCTGGAACAAAACGTAATTATTATGTTTTTATTTAGTTATAACTTTAGAGTGTGGGTGAATTGTTTGGGTGATTATCTTTTCTTTCCTTATTAAAGAATTATTTTATTATTTGGAAATAGATTTGGAGATTTTTTGTGATATTAATAATTACTTAGACTTTTTATGATGATTGAATGGTAATAGAAGTAACATCCTAAACATCGAGACCGAGGATTTAGCTTCCATATAGCGGGGTGTTATAGAAAATTTGAAATGAAAAAGCTTGAAGAAAAGGACATCATATCAAAGTTAGCTATACCCAAAATGTTAAGGGTAACTGGGTTAGTGTTAAAATAAATTTTTACCTGAAATGTATGCAAAGAGCCAAAGAGTACACCATCCACGCCATCCTACCTTGGAGTAGTTTCAATGCCCATCGAGTATGCCAACTTATCAAGATCAAGAAAGAGCTCACTAGGCCTCGAGAAGATGGAATTATGGAAACTCAGGAATGGAAATTTCAAGTGTCCTGACTGAGGAGTTGGAAGCTGAAGCACCAACTTATGAATAGATGTTCAATTCTTTCTCGAGAAATAGCGCCAAAGGAGTCTTCTATAAAGGATGGAAGAAAATCTGCCTGATAGGATTGTTATCCTCACTTCTCTCTTCATCCTCACTTTTCTTTTCATCTTACTTCTTTCTATTTGTGATTGTGCATGATGCCATCAACTATGTCGCTCGCCTCCAACTCCTCGCCATGCAAAAGAAGAGATGATGACTTTAACTTTTTTTTCTCTCTCTCAACACATAAAAGCCCAACATTATTTTCACCCAGATTCCCTTCTAAAACTTCTGAAATGACCCCAAGTCCATCCTTAGCAGGGCTCGAATCATGTTTCCTTTTTTACCTCTTGTCCTTGGATATCTTCCTGTTAAGCTTTACTTCCTTAATTTGACTTGGAGTAGAGGGAACGATGACCTTGCTTAGGTGTCATATGAGCTCCTGAAAAATAAAAAGTCAACCAAAAAGAATCTTCAAAGCCAATCAAAACAGTAGAAGAAAAAACATCTGAACTTCCAAAGACAAGCAAATCACTTTTAGAAAAGATACTTGGAGTAGACGATCTTCCACTCAGCAATGGGCACTTGCTTGAGAAACTATTTGTAAGCGTCCTCGATAACAACAAAAGAATGAGAAAAACCTAAGAAACAGAATTAAAGCTAGTTAGTATGAGAAAGAAGGAAAGTGGACAAAAAGCGACCATCTTAACATAATATTGTCAAGTGGTGCGAACAAATTTGTCATCTCTAATGACTGCTGCTTTCATTACAATAAAATATTTTTTCTGTCAAAAATGATCGATCATAGGAAGACCAATGATCAAAGGGACGCTCCTTTTATTTTCCAATATATATATCTCCATGAGTCTTTATTATTCTCGTGCATAGAGTAAACAACTAAAAACTCATTTAAGCCAAAGGGAATTTGATACTTATTGCTAAAAGCTTCTAAATCAAGAAGAATAAAATTGAAAAATTGAGAGTAAAGGAAGATGAGACTTGCCAGTTCCAGCAAGATCATGTTTTCGATTGTGGTGGCTGGAAGTTACCCAAAACCCATTAAAACACCTAAGGGAATAGTGGGAATTTTTCGACCTGGGAAATGATAGCGGTTCATATCCCGATAATCGCCCCATCTTTTATGGAATCATTTGGACCGTTAGATGCATAATTTTTTTTTCAAGTCAACTGAAATGGCAGACAGGATGAGAACAACGTTTCATAATTCAAAAGGAGATTAAATGTTCAATAACCAACGTCTTATCTCCATCATCCTTAAATAAACATGTTTTGGGGGCAGAAGATAAGCACAAAGGAAACCTCCCAAAACAGAAATTCCTTCAAGGCATGTCATCTACCCGTCTCCCAAGAATCCCGCCTATGAAAACATGTGATAAAAGGCAAAGTAGCCAGCCCTGTGCAAGCAACTACTGTGCTAGGCGTCTAGAAACCACTCTCCCACATCGCTGTTGTTCACAGGGAAGATCCCCAAAAGCACATAGATGAGTCGTGCGCCCTCTTTGAAGGTGACAACGAAGACCTTAAGAAATCCATGAGAAAACTCTGGGATACCGGGGCAGAACTCAAGGATGCTACAAAGGTACTCTAGGACCTCAAGAAGGAACTTTAAGGGACTAAAGAGGAGCTCCATGAGGTTGAAGAAGACCTATTGGATGTGGAAAAGTGCATCACCGATCTCAACAAGGGGATGTAACTGGCAAGAACTTCCCTTTCTCAACTCTAGAAGATCACCTAAGGAAATTTCATGGAAGGGGAACCACACAGGATACTAGAGTCCTTTGTGAAAATTTATGTTGTTCACTTGTTCTCAAAGCCGTCATAAACTAGATGATCAATGACACTTTGCTATTCTGGACTTAGAAATCTCCTTTCTTATTTAGGAATCACTCATTTACCTATTATCGTCCTTTTATTTAATAAAGTATCGTCTTTCTATTTGAGTGAAGTATCGTCCTTATAATTCAATAGAATAACAATCTATAAAAGATCAGAAGAAACACAAGAACATAAGATGGCCAAATACACAATGCGTGAAACATAGAAATTTCTGAAATAGAGGGTAAAAATGAGATTATAAGTCCATGAAAATCATTACGATGGATATCTTGAAAAACTGTCCAACAGTTCTATGAAACATCGTGGCCGTTAGATGCATGACTTGCTCTAAAAGACAATTAAGCCAGTACTGGCTGAAAATACAATCCTAGTAAAAATGACTCCTCAAAAAACATGTAAGAGTTATGTAATATCCCGAACTCAATTTTTAGAAAAATAGTTTTTAAAATTTAATATTTTTAATAAATATTATATATTTTTAGAAAAATATTAGCGCAAGAATCATTAAAATTCGGAGTTGTTATGAATTTTGAAAGTTTAAGTAATTATTAGTAAAATGAAGGTCAAAAGAGTAATTTTACATGAAAAATCTGGGATAAACACAGAAGATTTCATGCATTTCTCCAGCACATCACGCATGGAAAGGAGGAGAATTTTGGAGAAATTGGGTTTTTCTCGTTTGTGGTCCGATTGAGGCGTGTGAGGTGTCAAAACGAAGCTTGTAGAGAGAGGATCAAAATCTAACTGGAATCGTCGTCATCAGAGCACCACAAGCGGCGGAATCAGGCGGCGAAAGTTCAGTTTTGGGTGACTTCCGAGCTCAATCCAGGTCGATTCCGGTGCAGTTTTGGAACGAGACAGGTACCACTGGATTGTATTTGCTGAGAGCTTCAATTTGATATGCGGTTCGCCGGTTAACGTCGCCAGAATCGACTGTTTCGGCGACGACAGTGGTTGTACCAATGTTGACTCGAGTTGACCGGGTTTAACCCGAGTTGACTTTTGACCCAATTTGACTTTTGACACAGTTTGACTTTTAAGATGTTTTTCTGTATTTTAACTATATCGGGTATACTTATCCGTATTTCGGTGCAGGAGACTGATCAGGGGATTTTAGGGTTCGGATTTCGGTAAGTCGATGACGTATTGCAGATTAGCGTCATTCGGCATTTCAGGTAGGGGTTCTGCCCTATTCCTTATTTGGGGTTCCGGGGGTTTCGTATTCGACGAATTTCTACTCGTCTATTTGTGTGGAATTCCCGGAAGGTTGGGAATTTCTCTGTTTGTATTATTATCTACTTTATTTCCGCAATCGCAACTGTAGTATTTTATCATGCTATTATTGATTATTGATGGTGTTTGTACGACTAGCTACCCTCTTGTGCGCTATCTTCTGTGGGGCCCACCTCTTGTTTGTGTGGTATTTTGGAGAGTCCGGATAGGACTGTATTCTGGTGATTTTCTGTGATGATACTACGAGATTATTGATGGATGATTTGTAGTGTGTGGGACCCACATCGGGTGACCCAGCCTACTGGATGATTTGTTGATGGTTCTGATCGAGTACGTACCTGGAGACCGGATTGAGGTGGGGTACATCCTAGGGGACGCTCTTCGATGTAGGCGATGATATCGAGTACCTATATAGGCTCGATCCTCATCCAATATGGGGTGTACCTGGACTGGGAGACACCTTGCGGATCAGGATGGGTCCAGGGGAGGATTTACTGATGTTATATGGATTTAAGTTGGATAATGATTGAGTACCGAGAGGTAGAAAAGGAGGTAAGAATAGAAAAAAAAGAACTTTTCATCAAAGAGTTATTTACCTCCGTCAGACTCCCACCTCTCAAGAAGGTAAAAATAGAAGGCGAAAGTTCAAATTCAAAAGAAGAAATGGAGTAGGAAAATCCTACAGCCATGATATTTAGAGCCAGAGAAAAAGAATAATGAAGAATTCTAAAAAATGCATATAAGAACTTGAGGATTAATTGAAGGATGTTGAAAGACACCTTCAGCATATGATTGATCACAACAAAGATTTTACTTAGGCTTTACAAGTTGCAAAATGTGCCCTAGTTGGAATACATGGGAAGTGCAATTAGCAAAGACTCGCAGAAATTGTGGGAGTCTCTCTTAGACATCTCCACCCAAATCCAATATGTAACAAAAGGGATAGATGATGCCTTGGTCATGTGGTATATGCATGTAAAGGCTTCACTAGAAGTCCTGTTTGAAGGATGGAATAAGGAAAGTCTCTCAAAAGGATGAAACCTAAAAATTCAAGACGATAAGTTGAAAGAAGAAGCCGTGGAAAATAGGGTCACAAAATAACATGATACTCTAAGCAAAATAATTCCAGAAAGATGATGCTCCGAACGATACTTTTTTAGCCAAAAATTAAGTCGAAAATAGGGGCAAATTATGTGGGTTAAACTATACAAGCCAAAGCCAAAAATAAATGAGCCGAGACCAAAACTTGAGTTCATAAGAGGCAAGGTCAATAAGCCCAATACAATGAGTATGACCAAAACTGAAGTCCAATTGGACAAGATCATCACAGTTAAAACACGTCATAATTGGCTGTCAAAGTCAGAAGACAGACGATACAAGTAAGAGGCTGACAACAAAGCCTACGAGGAATAGTGGAAGGAAGAAGCTAAAGTCCAACCAGTTGCACATAAGCAGTTGAATCCCACAATTCAGAAGAAAAAAAATCTACAACTACAATAAACCTCCACAACCTTGCAAACTGACGAAATCGCCCAAAAAGACTATGAAAGGAGGAAAGTTTGTAGTGGATTGGAGATAGGAGTTTTGGACCTTGAATTCGGATTGTAACAAAAATCTATACAATAAAATAAATATCATTTTTGCACCGTGGATGTAGGCCCAAAGCTGAACCACGTAAATCCTCTTGCACCCCTTTTTACTATTTCCTCCTAAAATTTCAATTAAGAACAAAATCTCGAATTTTGGATTGTTGAGTTATTGCTTCAACACTAGTCACCTTCAACAACATCTTCGGCCACCTCCACCGACAATGTATTTTTTTTTTTTTGCATGTTTTGAAAATTACATTGTGTTTGACAACCTTTTGAGACAATGTATTTGTCTTGTAAATCTTGACTGATTTGCGTACTATTTTTTGCTCTAGTTTTTATTTGCCTATTATGAAAATTATATTGGTTTGAAAACAATGTAATCACAACTCTGTGTGGCAAAAAACAATATGAAAACAATGTAATCACAGGTCTGTATGGGAAAAAAATAATGTAATCGCAGCTATTTAGAGAGGGAAACTTATAGAGAGAAAATTTTATGAGAGAGAAGATGAAAGTGGGAGAGAAGAGGGAAATTTAAAAGAGATCATTTGATTTTTAAATTTTGAATCAAACAGAAGTGGAGAGAGAATAAGAAAATTTAAATTTCAAATATATTTTTCATTTAAACATACTTTCCATGTCATAAGCTTAAATGGAAATGTCACCTAGACTTGGATTAAATTGGGTGTCCCAAAGTTGGGTAGTGCGACATTTTCCTTCTATAATAAGTGATCAAACTATGGAGCTTCAAGCATTGGGTGTGACTAACAATAAGTTTAAGTTGGTACGATATGTAAAACATTTGCTTGCTGATGTAGCAAATTGCTATTAATGATATGATTCCTTTAACTTGGTTTTGTTGGTTCTGACCATATTGCTGGATCATTTCCTTTGTTTGTTGTCTCTTATGGTAATGAGCTACCTTAATAGCTGTTTTTGATAAATGTCTTATATCCATTTTTTGGGTAGACCCTATTGATGTGCACGCATATAATAGCTGATGTTGACTTTTGTTTCATTGAAGAACTACTGCGGCAGAAAAACGTCTCCCCCTCCAGCCTGTTAAACATTTATAATGGTGCAATTTTAATGGATAAGGTATAATATATATAGATTTGTGTTTTGTTAATCTGATTATATTGAGACACGTGTTTTTATACGAATGAATATCTGATTTTATTTTTTATATAATATTTAATATTGATTTTAATGGAGAAGTTTTAAACATTGCAGTTGCTCATGTGGCTGATGAGTTTAATACCTCTACTTTATTACCTATATATTCTATGAAAACTATTTAATATTTTAAAATAACGGTTTAAAGTTAACTATTGTATTAATTTAAATTTAAATTTTTGGAAAACAATTCATTTTTTTATGTTAGTTCATAAATAATGACATTAATTCATTTGGTTAGCCACCTCATTTTTTTGAATAAAAAATAAGAATCCCGAAAAAAATTAACCAATAAAATTACAGGTTTATGTGCCACATTATAACTGGGTATAATTTTTTTTAATAAATAACTGGGTATAATTTTTTCATGGAAATTTAATCTTAAATATTTATCGACATTATATATGCCAAAGTTGAAATAAAATAATAAAAAAACCTGAATCATGAAATAATATTTATTAAATATATGTAAAAACAAGCAAAATCTTCTTTATCTAACCACTCTTTTCTAATAAAATAAAAAATATTTTACTAAATATATTCTATGTATTTTTATTGAAATAAAATGTTGACCGCGGGAAATGCGGTTGTACAACCAGTTATATTAAATGCCTTGCATCGTGTAACATCCTTTTATTGCACATTGTTTAAATATCACACTCAAAAACAAGGGTTAAGTACACTTTTAGTTATTGAAAGATTTGTTATTTTTTTATTTTGATCACTGAATATTTAAATATTGCAGATCAATCACTTAAAGTTTTAATTTGTTACAATATGATATTGGTAACAATGTTGTTCTAATATGATAATCATGTTGTTTTAATATAGTAACTCAAAGTGACCAATCTAAAATAAATTAAAAGTTTAGGTTATTAATCTGCAATGTTTGAACATTCAATAAGACAAAAAAATAAAATAAAAATAGTAACCAAAAATATATTTAATCCCTCAAAATAACATGAAAAATTAGTAAACGGTAATAGGAGTTTCATACTAAACACCAATAGAGAACCCGGTGCCTCTCCATGAATCATTTCATACTAAACACCAATAGAGAACCCGGTGCCTCTCCATGAATCAATGCATCCGTATGTAACAAAGAGAGCCTTGGCATGGATTAGTTTTTTCAATTTGTCCTTTTTTTAGCAACAACAACGATAGAAGCGTCATTTGAAAAATGTAATTTACTGACTTGATAAGGAAAATTCTTGGTCACATAAATTCACATAATAATATAAATTTGTTTGTTTGTCATATTCTAAGAGCACCCACAATGATGATAGCTAAGTGGGCCAGAGGTCAATATGAGACCAACCAAAGTTGATGCCCCATGTTTGGCCAAACAAAATAATGTCAACAAAATTTTGTTGTTGGAGTACATTTTTTTATCTTCCATTTATCTTATTAAAATTCAACTTTTTACTACCCATCCCCCTCAAAATGCCACCATTAATCACTTGTAATGATAATTTTTATTAAGGATAACAAAATATATTGAGAAATATGTTTTATTGATATAATTGCGCTAATGGAATGTATCATTAAAATGATATAAATTTACTGACTTTTATTTTTTGTATAAAACGTGAGACCCATCAAAATTAGGCTAGCAAATTTGTATTGTTGAACCACAAATTTTTTTGATAGCCCACTAGAAATCCATTTTTTTTTATCATCCATGCCCTATCAAAAAGCAACCACTAAGGTTTCTCATGCACTTTCCACAATAAAAGGTCAATTACAAAACTTCTCCAGAAAAAAAATATATATTAAAAAAAAAATTGGAAATTTTTTTTTCGTTAATAAATGAATCAAAAAATCTTCGAGGCAAGTTCCTTAAAACGAGACTTAAAAATTATAACTAATTACAATATAGAGTTTATTCTTATTTATCACTGGACCAAATTGAGGCCATAATTTTTATAATTGTATTAAGGTTATTACCATATAGAGTATCACAGAGGGGGGGTTTTAGTGTAGTTGAAGAGTAGAGAAGAATGGTTGAAGGCCATGTTTCAACCGATACTCAATGGTATAATAAACTAGGACAGCATCTCAATCAAATATATGCATCACATATGTAATTCACAGCGAAGCATGAAGTTAGAAACACAGTATATGCTCAACAATCGTAGATATCAGGACACACGCCTGACAGAACAAACTGGAAAAAGAAATGGGATGGGGTTGGGAAGCAGTTAACATATGTAGTTTAGATCATCCACCTACCACTTAAAACTCCAAACAGAAGTGCCAAAAGAAATACGCATATTAAAATGGAAGACAACCTGACATTATCTTTTTCACAGGATCTAGTCATGCCATGCAGCATCTCCTTTGCCTTCTCGTAAGCTCCTTACTCTCCTGTAGTCAATTTCTGCATCAGAGCTCGATAAACCCAGATGATATTTTCGATTTGGTTTTGCTGCTGACATGTTAGAAAATAAATCCTCTTCAACATTCAAAATATGATTATTAGGAACACCAAACCCAGAAATCCTTCCAGATCGCCAAATTGATTTAGTCTCTGCATATAGAGGAGCACATTAGAAATGAAGTGCTCAAATTGCCAGGGTTGCTGTGAATATCCCATAAAAGTAAAATAGATTTGAAAGATTTATGCAGTTTACCTTCACAAAATACAGGGCCACCAACAAAATCCGAATCTGATTTAATGCTTGCAGGGCTGAGCAAGTTTGCCTGCATAGTCTGCCCTTGCGCTCTTTCACTCACCAAAGCTGGTTCAATATTTCCTCCCAAGGCAGATTTATTACATGAGAAAGGAGTCATGGTAAATGAGTCCTCTACAACATCAGAAATCTCCACATATTGAGGTGTAGTGATAATTTCATCTGCACTAAACCCAAATGATGCCCTGTAAGCTTCCAATTCTTCCACATCTTGCTTGGCCGTTTTACTTGGCTTATTCTGGCACCCATTTCCACCTGTAGAATAAGTATCTGAATCCTTAGAGACACTTAATCTTCCAGCAGTATGAGGAAATGGTGGATTATTATCAAGATAGAATCGTGCAAATGTATCAGGGCAGAAGAAATTAGTATCTTGAGATACCACAGAGGGACCAGAGGTCTCATGCCCAAGAAGTCTGCCAGAACCACTCCTTGAATATTTTCCATTTTGGGGGGAAACCGAAGGATCCCACTGTGGGGGAAAACCCCGTTCAGGAAAAGATGAAGACAAACAGTCACCCGATGTCCTGGATTTAGGAGATATGAGACTGCTGGCAGGACTTCCAGAATAAAGTGAATATGTTCCTGGGAGATCATTTGCAGCAATGTAACTGGCTTTGTCAGAGTTTTTGATATTCATTGATGATGTAAAGAACTGTGCAAAAGGCACATCTGGCGATGAGGGGGTAGTTAGGTGAGCCAATTCAGGTGGCGGAGTGAGAGGAGCAGTGGATGGCTCAGTTGTGAAAGCTGAGAAAACAGGAGGAGAAACCAGCTGTGTCTCATGGGCATATGGTCCAGTGGTGAACATTGTGGATGAAGGACCAGCAGGTGAGTTGGCAGATAATGACAAGAAGCAATTAGGCGACTGAGCGGTTGAGGGGAGGGTAGAGTTTGTAAAAGATGCTGGTGAAGAAGGAGGTGCCAAAAGTGATGGTGCTAGTGTTGTAGCTTGGTTGCTCAATCCAGCAGCTTGAGGACCATTTGGCTGGGTTGCTGATGCATTGCCCTCAGGAATACGAGATGCAGGTACAATACGCTTTCCGCCTTTCTGTGTACCAAAACAAGAAAACGCGCCCCAGCATCCTACCCATCTCTTTCGCTGTCAGTATATCAAATATTACAACTCATAGAAAAAGCTTGACAGAAAAAGACTGAGCAGAACGTGGAAGCAAGCAAATAATAAATATGAAGGCGTTGAAACTACAAATAAAGTACAAAAACAAATGAAGTGATCATATGGAATTGCAGCAGCTTAAGCTTTTCTTATTTGTAAGGTGAGAAAGAAACGCAGGTGAGAAAGGAATGACAAAAGCAAGTAAGATAAGAGGTGGAAGGGGGTTCCCCATTTCTCTATAAGTCTATATCCCCAATACTTCAAAATTTTGAAAAAGAATGATATCTCCTCTACTTCCCATGACCTACGCAAGCTACACGAGAAAGTTATGGCATACCTTGCAACTACCATCTACAAACCTCAACAGACATGTGTACCCCGATGAACAATACATAGGTGACTTGATCACAATTTATCTCATCATGTTTTAATTTATTGATCATTGATCATGATATAATGGAGCCAAGCTGTCTCTAGAGACATACATCTCATCCAGCCCTAAATTTTTTGAAAGCTGATCATTACATACCCTCACCACCAAACGGCAGTAAAACTTATGCTCCAAATGTTGACCATCTCCCATTTTAAAATTGCAATTTATGGAATGACATTTAACCATCTCCATCCTCAGAATCTCCCTCAACTGTTGTAGCTCAACTCAAGGACAGTTGATTCTTTCTTGCAATGGAAAAAACACAGTAAAAACCTCCAAAACTATGCTCTGAATGAGCTTGAGTGGAACTATTGGCTATATACACAAGGCAAGAATAATTAGCAGAAGTTTCGCCTAATTATAAAAAACGATTAAACGAAGGTCGACACAAACTCCTACTTACTTAGATCTGTGCAGACCAGCTCAGAAAAGTAAGAACAATTTGTAAAAGAGTAACAACACCCCATGACTAAGCGACATGTAAATAAATATCCAAAAAAGCAGAACAACAAAGCTAGATCCAGATCCGCCCAACCAAACACAACTGTAAAATCAAATTCCGATTAACGCGTGACTATCATTATTAGCAACTAAATTGAAAGAGACATACTCGTTCCTGCTGAGGGAATCTATTCTGCTCGGACCCCATGCCTTACGGAGTTCGGTCGCTCGCCGTTACGAAGAAGTAAGCGCAAAACAGGTAATGTTCTCTACCTCCGTGTTCCCTCTCACATTTGTGCGTATCAGATCAGACTTACGATAGCTAAGAGCTGAAGACAAGCACTCACTACGCAATAGACATCTGCAAATCCAGAAGCTGACACCACGTAGATTTAGCTCTCGAGAAAAAGACTGAGCAGAACCGAAAGATCAAATTAAAAAATAAAAGAAAAGACGAAAGATCAATAAACATAAACAATAATTATAATAGAAATATTTGTATTCTCTATTTACGTTATTGTTAATTATCCCATTAAAATAAGCATATCAAAGGACAAGGAAAGGAAAGACAAAAAAAAGACAAGAAAGAACAAAAAAGCAAAAGATTGAAGTGATTGCACGGAAAAAAGAAATTTGAAGTGTGGTAGAGATGACATTATCTCATTTTGTTGGTCATATTACTCTCGCTTTTTAGTTCAGTTTTTTTTTTAAATTTGGATTTTACTATTTTGTTAAACGTTTTTATAACTAACTAACGAATAATTCATGTATTAATGAATGAAATTATTTTTTATATGAATGAACCGTTTTATTTTGTTAAAAAATCACAAACTATTAATTTTATGTCTACATTTTTGCACATCCTATAAAATAATTTATAAGGAAATATGTTAAATAATATTATACTTTGGTTAAACTAGTGAATTTAAACTTTAAAGTCGTAATTGACTAGGGGTAAGTACACTTTGATCACTGAAAGATTTTTCATTTTTTATTTTGGTCACTGAATGATCAAACATTACAGATCAGTCACTTAAAGTTTTAAATTGTTCTAATATGGTAACTTTTTTGTTCTAAAATGGTAACCTTGTTGTTTTAATATGATAACCCAAAGTGACCAGTTTAAAACAAACTAAAACTTCAGGTTATTGATCTATAATGTTTGAACATTCAGTGACCAAAATGAAAAATATTTCAATGACAAAAAAATTCATTTAACCCCAATTGACTACAACATATAATACCTCAAGAATGATTACGGAACCAGACAATTAATATATCAAACAAGAGGGAAGCTGAATCAACCATGCTCAAACCAAGACAGAAAAAATGATTTAGCGGAGGAAGGATCTTGTTCTCGAACATGTAACAGGTAAAATTGTATCCATACATATAACATTGTGTTAAAGGAACCAAAGTTGGAAGAATCAAATACCGGAAGAGCATATGACAAATTGACAATACTAGTCACCTTAATTTGCCCTCTTTCACCACTTTCAGTCTTTGCCGCTTAATCCTCTACAGAGACAGAAGTTGCCAATTTCGCCAACTGGTCTCTCGCAAGTTCAATGGAAATGAAACGTCTCAAAAAATACGCAAGCTACTCCTTTCTAAAATTATAACATGGTTGAAGTCGTTTGGCTTCCGACTTAATTGGCTTTTTCAGCCTCTGCCAATGGATGGTTAGCTTCTTCAGTATCACCCAACTCTAGAGTAGCAGTTATTTCAACTATAGCAGCCCCCCAACAATCAGAAGTAACATCTAGAATCTAGCTTTTGCCAGAAGTAACTCTGGTATGAATTTGAGCTTCAACATAATCTGTTTGTAGCTTGGCAGCTTGATGCACCACCTGCATTGGCATCCATGTAGTGTCTCGAAAAGCAATAGAATTTCTTACCAGCCATATAGATCCCTTGAATGAAATTTTAAACAAATTCATCAAGGATTTATCTTAGTTACCTTTAAGAAATGTCAAGTTCGTGCCAATGTACTTTGTTAACGGCATCAAATTCCAAACAAGAAATCATGGGTCACAAAAAACAACACTGAACAGTGGGATTTGCATTAAGGGGACAAATTACAGTAAGTCATCCAATGACTACTACGATATGCTAGATGAAATCCTAATTTTGGAGTATCCTAGGCTACTAATCAAAAGAATGGTATTATTCAAGTTTGAGTGGTTCGACCTAACTCAAAATGTTGGAACGAAGGTTCATCATTAGTCTAATCTTTTAGAGGTTAATCAGAGGCGTCATTTCAACAAATATGAACCATTTATTCTAACCATGCAAGCCGAACAAGTGTATTATGCACTATATCCGAGCTTAAGGCGTGACAAGGGTGACTGATTGGTAGTTTGTAGAATAAAGGCTACACCAATTGTTGATATTGCTAGAATCAACAGAAAATTCCAATACCACAACATCAGAAGCACTCCAAGAAGAGGAGTCCGAAGTGCAATCGATATTTCTTAGTGCGAATGTCTTTTCCGGTCCACTAAATGATCCAAGTGAAAATTTAGTAGAGTTGGATGATGTTGATGAGGAGGACGACGATGAAGAAGAGGGTGAACTAATTTCACGATCGAGTGAAGAAGTTGATGATGAAGTGGAGTCAGAATTTGAAGACTATATTTCAAACGATCATTAACAATAATTATTATGCAATATGTTTAGTTGGGAGTTTCTGTTTATTTATATCTAGTTTAGCAATAGATGTTAGTTTTTTTCATATCATTAAATGATCTCTTTTAGTATATTAAACGGTATATGAAATGTTTGTTAGTTTCATAGATGACTAGAGGTAGAGGTGCTCAAGTTTCTACTGGTGGGAGATCTAGCTCATTGAGCACTGGTATAGGTCGTGGTGATTCCACGACCCCATCGATGGTAGTGGTACTCCAGGGATGAGTACTCCCATCGATAGTAGTGGTACTCCAGCGACAGGTACTCCTATCGTTGGCACTAGAGTAGGTTCTTCATCAACACAAGGTGTGGATCATCAACGTCATATTACCATTCAGAATGAGGGGTAAGTAATGGTTAATTTATGAATAATTGAACCATATTGATTTGTTAATAACATGTTTAGTTCTATGGAATTTTATTTTTTGGTTGTTTCCTTTAGAGCCATGTGCAAGGAGGATCTGAAAGATATTTAAGGAGCGTATATGGGATAATGGGTCATCTTGGAATAAGACATCTGCATAGATGAAAGAGTTCTACTGGAATGAGTTAAAGGTAATCAAACTTCTTTTATAAATTCTTATTTCTGATATTCACTTAACTTATGAAAGAACTGCTTAATATAATTAATATTTATCTAAATTGGATAATTGATGTGCATATATTTATTT
This sequence comes from Euonymus europaeus, assembly GCA_963580455.1. Classification (NCBI taxonomy): domain Eukaryota; kingdom Viridiplantae; phylum Streptophyta; class Magnoliopsida; order Celastrales; family Celastraceae; genus Euonymus; species Euonymus europaeus. The sequence continues at coordinate 2,561,154 of OY756972.1, forward strand.
GAAGTGTTTTTTCAATTGTTTTCAGGTTGGGTTTTTATTAAAAAAAAATAGGGAAGACTCTGTCAAAATTTTCAAAAATTATTGTAACTTATACATTTTTTTATGTATGTTAAAAAGAGACCTTTAAGGCTACTCGGCAGTCTCTATCTCAGATTGAGATAGGATCCTCTTCCTCTTGGCCGATCGATGAGATAGATCTTTATTATCAGGAGGTTGACGGAGAGAAGAAGAGGAGGGTGTACGGCACTGGGTTGTAGGCATCTACCTTCTACCCATCTTCGAGTGGGTATTCTATACAATTTCCTACATCCAAGAGGTAGGATAAGCATATGCAGTAGCGGATGGAGGGGATGCACCACCAGATGGAGGAAATGTGTCAGAAGATGGAAGAGATGCGAAGATAGATAAGGACATACTTCCAGATCTCTCGTCATCCCCCTCCCCCACCCCCACCACCAAATGACAAGAGCCCTAAAGGAGGCAACTGATGGACCGTATTTACTTACATATTTGCACTTGTATTATTATAATATTGTATTATAATTGATTTTATATTATGGATGAACTATTTGTTATATTTGATATATTCAGTGATTATGAAATTTGTTTTTTGTATGATATTTGTTTTTTTACTTACAGGTTTTGTTGTAACATTTTCCTACAGTATTACATAAGAAAAATAAATTTTAATAACTATTAATTTATATACACAGTCGGCTATTAAAATTTTAATAATTATTAATTTAATTATACCCACGGATATAATTTTTTTAATAATTAATTATTTTCATTATATTGACGGATTCTCGAAGGAATTCCAAAAATTATTTTTTCGAAATTTTTATTACCGACCACATTGCAGTTGATATTTATTGATCCAAATTCTATTGGTAAGACATTTTATCGACAAACATTCTTAAATTGCCGATAGAAAAATCCGTCGGCAATTAATGAATTTCTTATAGTATTAGGGTTCCCGTGGAAGCCTAACTCTCAAATTCAATGCCAACAAGATTAGGAACTAAGCGAAGAAGAAGAAGTGGTGTAGGTCAAAAATCAAGAAGAGGTAAGTCGATTTTTTGAGTTTAAGGAACTCATTTGTTGTGGTATAGCTATATCTAGTGGAAGAAATTGATTATATGTAGATTCAAATGAAAATTGAGGAGATTGGTCACAAAGTCGAGGGAAATTTAAGTGAAGTTCCAACCTTGTATGTTATTCTTGGTCATCGAGGCTTAAGCAAACACATTTTATTGATGTGTTGGATTTTTCTTGAACTGATTGTGTTTTATAATTTTTGGGATTCGCATTTGTGAACTATTATGTCGTTGGTTCTTTTTTACATGTAGTAATAAAGGGGGACACTTGGGAAGATTTTAGTTAGGTAAATTGTGTTTTGTTTAGGTGACTAGTTTACTGGTGGATTAAACTAGTACTGGAGGAAGTTTGGATTGCTTATAACAGGTGAGTGGATAGATAACTTGTTCGATACATTGGATCTGCATAATCCATGACTCTGCATTGCCTTTCATATTTGGATCCATTATGACTTTATTGATACATCAAGTATTGTTGATTGTTTTCCGTTCTTGATATATAATAATACTATTTGCGCAAGTCTTATGGGACAAACATGATTTATGATTCATTATCATGTTGCTCTTCTCAAATTCTGACACTGTACTAGCATGTTGATTCTTGGCCATATGATTGTTCAGGGAGTGACTTTGGTACTATGCACTAACAACAATATTCGTTAGCCTTGGTGCACCAAGTATGATTCTACATTGAGTGTGCTATTCATTTCTACATTGAGTGTGCTATTCATTTCTACACTGAGAGTGCTACCTGATTTGGCACCGTTGGTGCTGCTTGTTATAGCACTGTATGTGCTGTCTGTTTATTCTATATGAAAGTCCTCCCGCCTGACTATTGTATTGGGATATTTGTTGGTTTATGGATCCTACTTACTCTTGCTTATTGTTTCCTAGGGCTGTCAAAATAAACCAAAAAAAACAAACCGCCCCCCCCCCCCCGCCCCCAAACTGATTGTTTGGCCGGTTCTAACATACTTTTAAAAATAAAACAAAACCAATCGATTATTGGTTTTTTTCTCTAAAAAGTTTCAGTCAATTTGATGCTTCAATAAAAAAAATAATTCAGTTTAAACCGAACCAACCGAAGTTTTATGCATATAATATATATTTAAACATAAATCTTAATATCTTATATAACATACTTAATATATCTAACAAGATATATAAGCCTTTGTATTAGCAGGGCCTTTTTATTAAAGAGATATTAGCCTTTTACCAATTTGTTTATCATTGGTTTGGTAGAAGTAACAGGATCCATTAACATAATATAATATATTTGTAAAAAAAATAATTTGGTAAACTTATCAATCAATCATGAATTCTCCAATCTGGCAATCTTCATTGTAAACCTAGCTGCACTCTCTATCAGTTTATCTCTTTGCCATTTCACCTCCCGCACTCCCGTTGCTCCGACTTTGACCTTTCACATTTCGCCTCCGGATCATTGCAGCTTCTCTCACCAGTCAGCTTGCGCATTCCAGCTTCTTCCATTTCATTAGTTCGCTCCTTATTCGAGTTCCACATTGAAGTTTTTTTTCTCCCCTAATTTCTCCATACTTTGTGCTTTGTTTGGATGCCAATTAGTCTTCGAGAAAGATGAAAGAGCAACTGGCTAAGTTGTTCATATTCCTATTTTTAATTGAGTTTATTTTTCATTGTTGATTCATGTTATTAGCCTAGATTTAAGCATCTTGTTATGGTTTTGCTCTTGTCGTGGTTTTGCCTCTGCTACCTTTTGGTGTTCGTCATAGCTGCTGTGGTTTTTTGAGGGATGGGTCTTTAAATTTGTTTTGGCTCTAAAAAATGAGTTGCTTCTATAAAATAAAATAAAAAGGTTGATTCTAATTGATTTTTGATTCACTAATTTGGGAGTATTGAGTATTTACTAATTTTGTACTATTTGTAGATATCTAAAATAGCTAATGAGGCAGAGATAGTGCCAGTGATGAAGTCTACTGATGAAGATGTTGAGATGGTCAATGCCCCTTATCCATCAAATCCAGAAGGACCAGATGGTCCGGATCAGGAGATAAATGAACCTAACACTATCTCTAGAAAGAGAGCATAGGTGTGGGAACATTTTAGGGTGCCCAAAAAATAAGTTGGTAGACAAAGGGCATTTTGCAACTTCTATAATAAGAGTTATGCCACTGATACGAAAAAAATGGTACTACATCGTTTAGTAACCATTTGGTAAATGTCTGTTCTTCTTTCGAAAATCCATTTAGAGATAGGGAGGTTGATTTGGGAAAGCGTCAAACTACATTGGGTTTTAAACCCTTGAAGCCAGGTGAGGAACCATCTCCATCAATTGCCAAATCATTTAATCCTGAGAGAGCCAAGCGAGCCCTCACTCACATGCCCATAAAAGATGAATTACCATTTAGGCATATAGAGGGTGAGGGGTTTAAGGAATTTGTGCATGAGATTTGTCCAAATTGAAGAAAGATCCCATGTCATGGGACAATGATGGGAAAGTGCTTTAATGAGTATTTATTTGAAAAGAAGAAATTAAAACGAGCTCTAAAATGGCAACATGTTTGTCTCACTATAGATACATGGACTTGAATCCAAAATCTGAATTATATGTGTCTTACCGCACACTTCATTGATAGTGATTGGAATATGCATAAACAAATTCTTAATTTTTGTATCGTTGATGATCACAAGGGTGCCGCACTTGGTACCCCATTTTTGCCCAAAACTAAAGCCCAATTACTATGACTGTGACCCATAATTAGAGATAAAAATAGGCCTAATTTCTTGTTTGATTTAGGTTGAGCATAAAATCCACTTGGTCTCAAGCCTTAGTCTAAAAGATTGATCCAATGCAAGAGGCCCTCTTCAGCCTACTTAGCCACCCAACCCATCATTTTAATTGAAGCCCCAAGAAAAGCCCAAGTAAATATCCTAAAGGCCAAAGCATTGGCCCACTTCTTATTCACCTACAAAAACACAGGTTTTCTTTAAGAATCTTGGATGACATCAAGAAAAGAGTGGAATAAGAAGGGGCGGTGGCTTAGGCTCTGCTTGGAAAAATATACGGTAGCGGAAATGATGTGTTTTAAAAGTACCGGTTTTGAGTGTTTTTAGTAGTGGTTTTTAAAACAGTCTATTCCAGTGCTTCAGATTGACAACCTAGAGAATCAAAATTGGTCTCATCCACTACCACATTGAAAGCATTCAATGTGGCTTCATTGTTCTCTATCATCTCATCAATGGAATCAACTAAGTTAGCATCACTATTAGAAGCTAAATGAGCTCTTCTCCTTTTGATTTTCTTTGTGGTTTCAGCTTCATTTCCATTGGCCCTATCCTTTGCAAATAGCTCACATAGCATGTCATAGTTATATATAGGTTTGTTCCTCCATTCTGCAGCTTGAGGATTTTTCTGCATTAAACAATATGTTTACCATATAATTTACAATATAAAGGAAGGCAAAAGATACATGCAAGGATGCAGTTTGATAGCTCCAATTAATGTGAAGAATCAAATGACCTACATTAAAAAGTTCAAAAAACAGAAGCAAGCTATCATTGTCAGCATCCATGCATTATTTGTTGGAAATGACAGCTTGCTTTGACACAACAACATAAGAATTATTAAGTTGGTACTCATAGTCTCGTACTTTTTTTTACGGGAAGTTAATTACACAAACATACAGACTTATTTCCAGATCTTGGCAATGAAACAAATTCCAACTGGCCTGAAGAATATAAGTCTGTTTACCATATAATTACAATATAAAGAAAGGCAAAATATAACGATGAAAGAGATTTCATATTGCTATTACCTTAATAAGGTTGTCCCACACCTCGGGTTCAGCAAGCCACATTGAAATAGTTGGATCCTAGGCAAAACCACTCAATACATTTTTGAAGAGATCATGACAAGCTGCTCATCCTTTCTTAATGTTTTTCATATGATTTTGAATCTTCTCCTTGTCCCTTGTAATATTTGGAAACTCTTTCTTCATTGTACTCAATATTTGCTCGTGAGCTTGGGTTGTGAACGTCCCTCCCACTCTATTACCTTGAACTTGCTGATGCAAATAGGCTTCAATGACAACATCATACATTACTTGAGTCCAGCGCAAGTTTGGTTCCTTCTTCACCTTTGGAGGCATTCTTTTCACCTACAAATAATAATTACACAACTAGAACATATAAAAGAATAACTTAACATTCATACTTGATAGTTAAACAACAACTTGTAGATATAAAAAGTAAGTCACTTGACAGTTAAACATGTCTAATAAAAAACATTGAATAATGACAACAAAATGTGACACTAAAATGTAACACATAGAACAATAGCATTCAATTGTGATTTGAATTGTATGTTACCCACATCGAATCAGCTATTTCATTTCTAATCCTCTCCCCATTTGCCGCATGTGATTCAGTATGTAAGTTGTGGTGATTGTTCACATGCTCTATAGGTTGTCTTGACATCTCCGAATCAACAGTGGCTATTAGACTTTCATTCAGTTCCACTCCCATCAAGAAATTATGGAGTCTACAACAAGCATATACAATTAGCTTTTATGTTTGAATGTTGTACACCGCCTCGATGCCACTTCCTATGATTGGGAAATGTTTCTTCAATACCCCAAAAGTTCTTTCTATCGCATTGTGCAATGATGAATGTCGATGATTGAATAGCTCACGAGAATTTCTAGGTGGATTGTGTTGTGAGTACTCTTTGATATGGTAACGTTCTCCTCGATAAGATGTGATGAGGCCACTTCGAAGCATGAAACCCGCATCAACAAGATAATATTTTCCTACATGATCACACATAATTTTAATAGACTAGGGTGAAATACCCTATAATAGAATTGAAAGTTTCTAATTTCTACCTATTGGGATATGGAGGGGGTAGTTGCATGTTAAGGCGTTCTTCATAATCCTAGAGTCAGATGCAGTTCCTTCCCACCCAGTTAAAACGTATGTGAATTTCAAAGCAAAAGTGCAAGCAACCAAAATATTCATCGTTGGATAATCCTTCCTGCCACGATACCCAGCAGCTTCTCCTACCAGCACTTTAACACGAATATATGTACCATGAATTGCTCCAACACAATCCCGTCATTATTTGTTTGCTTTCAATAAACCAATAATATAATAAAATTTAATATTGAAAGTGTTAAGAATGTACACCTTAAAGAATGGATAGAATTTTCCTGGTCGATCACGAATTTCAGTGGCAAATCTTCTCCATTTGGTTTAGAGTTTGTTTTAATTTAGCTCTTTGAGGCCCAGCCCAAACGGCTAAACCGACCAAAAATCGAAGGATTGGTTTTCAATATGAAATGAAATGTGTTGGTCGGTTGTCAGGTATGTCAAACAAAAAACTGAACATTTCAACTATGGCAAAAAACGCAAAATAATCGACCATAACCAACCATTCATGGGCCCATTGTTTTTGTATCTCGTATCTCTAAGTTGTTTGTTCCCCTCTATATTAATTAAGTTACTATTCATTCACTGAGTCTTCTGACTCACTCCTACGTTGTTGACTTTTTTTTTCCAGATAGGGTTGATCTAGCAGAGTTAGGTCATCCTACAACATGCTAGCCTTTCCGTCTCCTATTTTTGGTGTGTCTTCACATATAGTGTGAGTGTAATTAGTATGATTTTGGATTTTTATGATATTATTATTTTTCATACTCTAGATGCTCCGTTAACGACAGATAAGATATTCTACTATGTACAGGCATGGGCCTATATTATGTTGTATTTATATGAGTGCGTTCATAATACTAAACTTTATATAGATTTTCCTACTCAGTTTGTCTGTTTCGAGGCTTGCTTGATGTTTGTCGGCCTTCGGGCTCATTGAGATCATTCGCCGGTCACATGCCCTAATTTGGGTCGTGACATCCAAGTAATTTTATTAGGCTCTTGAATCAGTTATTACGTCCTTTTATTGGTAGATTTTTTGGGGTGTAATTTGACGATATTTTGATTTATAGTCAATTGAAGATGAACACCTTTCACACATACGGGAAGTACTCGCGACATTAAAGGAAAACACCTTATACATGCAGTTGAAGAAGTGCTCTTTCTTGACATAAAGATTAATATTTCTAGGTTATATGGTGAGTGCCGGAGGCATTCATATAGATGAGGAGAAGGTGAGGGCAATTTGAGAGTGGCCAACACCAAACTCAGTGGGAGACGTGAAGATTTTTCATGGCTTGGAAGCGTTTTACCGTATATTTATTTGCAGATTAAATAGTATTGGAACACCTATAACCGAGTGTTTGAAGAAAGGAAAATTCTTCTGAGGTGAAGAAGCGGAACAAGCATTTGCATTGATCAAAGAAAGACTTTGTTCAGCCTCAACTTTGGCTTACCAAATTTTAGGAAGCTATTTGAAGTAGAATGTGATGTCAGTGTTATTGGGGTTGATGCTATTTTATCATAAGAAAAATGGTCAATTGCATTTTTCAGTGAAAAATTGAGTGTTGCTAGATAGAAATGGAGCTCTTATGATCAAGAATTTTATAATGTGGTTCGTGCTTTGAAAAAATTGGAACATTATTTGGTTCAGAAAGAGTCTATTTTGTACACATATCATCAAGCGCTGAAATTTATTAACAGTCAAAAGCATACGAATAAAATGGGCTTATGCCAGTATGTACCAGAATATCCTATATGTAGTTAACAGAGCATCTAATATCGATGTTTAACAGAAGTCTATAAACACAGGACAATATATGAATACCCCTACATGTTAGGCTCACTAGAGTGACAGCATTCTAACAAGTGGATGACAGTCATGATTGTGTTAAATCATCTATATCTAAAAAATGTCAACAAATGAGGAGTCACAAGACTCGGTGAATGAATAATAACTTAAACGATACAAATGAGACAAGTAAACAAATACAAAATGAAAACAGATATCATAATCAAATGGAGGACTATCATACAAAATGAAAACAGATATCATGTCAACAGAATCGGGTACACATCTCAGTCCCGTCAAAACAGATCACTACGTGTTGGCCTACACGTGTGGCTAGCATTACCCCTACTAGTTGAGGATACCATAGTACACCAAGGCTAAGGTACGAAATTTGGAATTAGGGTTTAGAAATTGGAATCGAAATCTGAATCTGAATCATAATTAGATTCAGAGTCAAAATCAGAATACTGATAAGATAAACTAGCATTAGAAATGGACGACTCAAAACTTGTCCCAGAAAATTTATTATTGTATAGTTGCTTCAAAAGGTAATTAATCGATAATCGGAACAAAATCCCAATGATTAACAAATGGACCAAATAACAAAAAATTGAACATCACATAGGGTCATAAGTGTGCGATTCAATGTATCGGAATAAGCCATCACCTAGCATGTGTTAGTACTCGGTCAAGCAAGCACACTGTCACGTGGACAATAGGTCAAACTAATCACCTAAAAAGATACAAATTCCCCACTTAGAACTTACAAAGCATCCCCTTTAAAAAAACGACAGCATAACAACGTATTGACGCAAAGCCCAAAAATTAATAAGTCAAGTAGTTCGAAAAAATTCCAACACTTCCATCCCATAATATTCTCACAACCGAGTAAAATCCAGCACAATTCATCAAATCATTTAGACCACATCAATAACAGAGAGGATCAATCAATTTGGTACACTTAATTCAAAGTTCATCCATAATAGTATATACATGTCACATGAGACATACTCATCAACAATTCAAATTTAGCATGTTGATTTTGACAGAATTATCCAAAATTAATTTGATGCTATTATACACAAATAGAACCCAGTACCCGCTTCAATTTGATTTACACAGAGTCACAGACTATGTAAACAACCCAAACAAAAACACCTATCAATTGCACAGTATATTACCTGATTGTCTACAATACTAAGATACAATTTATAAAAATGATTTTAAGTTCAGATTACCAAGACTAATCAAAGATAACCATTACTAAGAATTGGTTTGGCATGTACTGTTGTAATCACGTAGCCCTTAAATTCACTATATAATGATCAAGCTTGTTCAATTTGAGAAGGTTAAAGGTATAAAATAATATAGAATTACAATTATTACTTCATTAGATGAAAAACAATAGTTCATTCTCAACCACTCAACCAGAATAAAATGGAACCATTAACCAAAAATTTATGGTCGCAATAGAACTAGAATTCTAAATAAACCCACTACACTGACCTTATCATCAAATAGAAGATCAATTCCAAACTTCTGATCAAGATTCTCAAGAAATCACGAAACAAACAGGAAATCGAAGCATTGAAACTTCAAACAATCCCATTATCAGAATCTAAGAAAACACGCAAAATACAAAATGAACTTTCAGAGGTAGATTCAATCCCCTTTGACGCACAAACTCACAAAAGATTAGCCTTACATGAGAGGATCCGGTCAAAAATTCAAGATTAAATCAATGTTCAAATTTCATTTTTTGATTTACTTACCTATGACGTGATAACTCTATGATTTGTAGAGTTATTCGTGCTACTTTTGTTCTACATGAGTTAGTTCGAGAGTGTTTTTAGTCTTTTTAAGCACAAATTGAGGTTTAGTAAGTCATATCTCATTTTAGTAAGTATTTTAATTATTTTATGCTTTGAGTAGTTAGTTTGAGTGATTTATGACTTATGCATATGGTCATTTCAATTCAATAAGCCATCATGAGAATTTTGGAAGAAAGAATACCTTCTTCTTTTACAAAAATGAGTTTTTGAGCTTTACACAACCACTTTTCATTTTAATGTATGGTTAGAGATTTCAATGCTTAAACATGGCTAAATATACCACTTATGAGTTGTTTGATATGCTGATATAAATGAAAAGCGAAAAATGGAATTGTTGTCAAATATTGTTGTTGATATGCTAATATAAATTTTGATGTGCTGACACTCCAACAGCCACTGCAGTTTTTATAAAACTCGAATCTCATTGATTATTTTGGCATTAAAAACTAGACATCCCAAGCTTCACATGGATATCAATTTTGTTAATTTTGGATGACAAATAATAAGTTGTGAGCGTACAAAGTCAGCTGCAAAAGAGGTCAGATATAGTTTTGAGTATCCTTCACATTCTTCCTTCTAACTTTCATTCTACTTTCTATTAGGGCAAAAAATGTGCATAGGAGCCGCAGATAAAGAAGAGGCAGAAATACACGCAGAAAAGAGAGAAAAATCGCTAGAACAAAGAAGAAGGCAATTGAGAGATTCGGTTCACTTTTTACATTCGTAGATGGGTTGTAATTCTTTTCTTTGCTGTGATTCTATGATTAATGTCATGAACTAATTTCAATTATTAGAGCTTTAATGTAGCCTAGTTTTTGATTGGATTCGAAGTTTCAATAAATTATTGGCTTTTTATTTATTGTTATATGTTCAAGATTGTTCTTAATACTATTAAACATCTAGCCAATATTTGATTTATTTATTTATTTATTTATTTATTTATCATTGTTTTGTCAGAAAGGAAGAACAAGATATTGATTGTATCATGAATGCCTTAAATCGAATGAATGTCAGACATGGATTCATAATTTATGCAATGTTTTTATGCTTCTCCATTGTTTTTAATGCGCTTTTGATTTCCTAAATCGTGCTTGTAAGAGATGATTGTTGATTAGAAGTAGTTTTGATATAGTCTGAGAATGTGTGTCAAATAAATTAGGAAAAATCTACTGATAACAAGAATAATTATTCAAGCTTTATTAAACTAAGATTCAATTGAGATAGCTACGGTGAAATCATGTGCTCTAGTGTTTCTTAATATTGATTTTTGTTTTACTTGCTTGTTGTTATTAATTAATTTTTATTAATTCGCTATTCAATTATTCAAGCTCAATTTTGTATCCAGGTACTATTTGCGATTGAATTAGTAGTCAATAGTTGATTGAATTAAATAGTCCTTGAGAGTTCGATATTCGGTCTTTGATCACTATAATAATTGTTGCAATTTCGTATGCTTGCGAATAATTTTCACAACATGACGATTCATTAGCTCTAACTTAGCACTAGACCTCTTTAGTTTTTTTGACTTCTCTTCGTGAACTGGCTGTGAAGACCAACACTAGAGAATGCCCCTCCACAAAGAAAAAGGTACCTACCACCACTCAAAACAATCCAGTTGCACATGTTGTTAATCAGAGCGATTTTGTTTAGCATAGGGAAGCTCACAGACACAGCTCCGCATTCAAACGCTTCGATTCAAGGATCTTTGAGCATGATTTTTTCCATTCTATTGAACAAGCGAGACACAATTGCTCCTCTATTTATAATAATCAGTCTCTCTCAACACAAGAAAGCTCGAGACAGAGAAAGAAGAAAAAATACTATTTCCGCTCATATATTGATCAGTTCCTGGCTATACTACATCCATACATTAGGAACGTATAAGATGTGAGACCAGATGAAAATTGCGGATTTCGATCAATAGTTGTGTCTCTTGGTCATTAGGAGGATGAATGGTCCAGTGTCCGATATAACTTGATAGCAAAGATTGACACATTTTGGAGACAATATGTTGAAATACTTGACAGTTATGAGAGAGCATGTGTTGTTAGACACTCACTAAACTTCCTTCAAAATGATGTCGAACCACCAATCGAGCACTGGATGACAATACATAACATGGGTCTGTTGATTTATTCCACATATAATGTCATATTACACGTTCTTCATCCCAAAGAGAGCTTAACATATCTACCAAGTCATACCACCACCACCACCACCATCATTCCAGCACATTGTTATCGCAATAGGACACGTAAATGGTAACCATTATGTCCAAGTTAGTTTGACGGGGATTCTCCAATGCCTCCCATATTCCCTGGGTGAGTTCACTGTAGGTATGATTGTGCAGCTACATGGACTACTCCGTATGCAGAGCGGTTTGATATTTATATGCAGTCAGTGCGACCTATGTTTTCTTCCGAAAATTTTATGAATGTGCTTGATTAAATTTTAGTAATAAAATTTCTACAATTTCCATGTATGAAATATTTTTAATATTTATTTTTTAATAAGATTTTATGTTTTAATTTAATCAGTAAATTATATATAAAAAATGTTAGGATAAAAATGACACAAAATTTGTCAAAAAAACAAACATATATTTTCATAATTAAAACATCATTCCCAAATCCCAAGACAAATAATGCTATATTCAAAGACCTGTACGCACGTGAAATAATGGAAGTATAAAATATTCATTATGTATACACGTGGCAACTTGCCACAAGACAGCCTATTGTAGGGAGGGTGTAAAATAGGTAAATGTTCATTTATTAAAACTCTTATTTATACGGGATTCACCAATAAATTTTTTAATAAAAATACATATTTCATTCACTCCTTTCAATTTTTTAATATTTCAAAACATCCTTTAAATAATTCTGAACAAAACTATCATTATTTCAATAAATTCTTATGTGTATGACATATGCTGATATCACCAGATTCTTTTTATTTTTTTTCTTTTAAAAACTTTAAAACAGTTTTATCTCTCAAAATACAAGTCGGATTTTTAAAAAAATATATATATTCATAATCAACACGAAAAACTCTTTCCAATAAGATCCATCATCGATATGTTTAAATGTTCATTTGTCAAATCCTCTGAATGAACTCAGAGGATTTCTCAAACTTATCCAGAATTCAGAGGATTTCTGAAAACTCATTAAAACCAATCAAAAGAGTTTTCAAAATTAAGCAAATAAATTCAGATGATTTCATAAAAATATATCAAAAAAATATAGATTTCTTGAAAATCAAACAAAAAACAACAAAAAGTTTCAGAGAATTTCACAAACTTGTCATAAATTTAGAGGATTTCACAAAATTTACCAAAATAAATCAAATAAATTTTTGAAATTAAGCAAAAAAATAGAGGATTGCATAAAATATATAATAAAAATTATAAGAATTTTTGAAAATCAAACAAAAAATAACTTGAAACTCTAAATCCTAAACCTAAAATCCCAAAATCCTAAATACTAAATCCTAATAATTAAAATCTCAAAATCATAAAGTATAAACACTAAACTCTAATATTTTAAACACAGACTCTTAAACTTTACAACTTATAATCAGAAATCCTCTGAATGTAAACAATTCTAGTTTTAATTTTGAACAAAAAAATCTTATAAATAATTAAGAAGAATTTACAAAAATAAGAAGAAAATCTTAAAATTCTACTAACATATATTCCTAAACCCCAAAATCCTAAATAATGAATTATGTTCTCCTAAACCCTAAAACCTTAAGTCATAAACCCCAAAATCCTAAATAATGAATTATTTTCTCCTAAACCCTAAAACGTTATACCATAAACTCTAAACTCTAATATCTTAAACTTCAAAACCCTAAACTTTATCAAAATGAAACAAAAAAACAACTAAAAATTTAGATGGTTAGAGGATTTCTCAAACTTATCATGAATTCAGATAATTTTACAAAACTCACCAAAACAATTCAGAAGAGTTTTTGAAATTATGCAAAAAAAATCAGAGGATTTCTTACCCAGAATTCAGAGGATTTTCTCAAAAGTCACCAAAACGGTTAAAAATTGTTATGGTATTTGGTTTTGTTTAAAATATGAATTGAGTTTTATTATGATATTATTCTCATAAGTTATTAGCTTTGGTTATTAGTGAAGAATGTAATAAAAATATTGACATTTGTATTTGATAACTTTTTGTTGATGGATAAGTGTTTCATTGTTGATTTTGATTATATAATGATTCATATATTTTAATGTATATGCATAGGTTACTGAGTCAACTAAATTTTGGGCATGTGAGTGCATGCGCTTAATTTTCATGAAAGAAAAAAAAATTTGATTGATCGACTCTTCACTTTGATTCATCAAAAGTGAAAATATTAATTTATGTTTAAAAACATATAGATATAATACATGATTTTCATCCAACTTTCTGATATTGTATTTATATTTATTTTATTATAATAATTATTTCTTAAATAAGGAGCAATCATGTACTAATAAAAATAAGGATAGGTTTAAATGAGGGGAGGGTAAAATTGTCATTAATTGGGGTTAAAATTTAAGTTATCCTTATTGAGCTAAGTTTCAAATAATTGGGGATGTATTGGGCTACAAACTTTTCAAAAAGACTAAATGGAATATAAAATCCATATAAAGGACTTATCACCAAATAATCCTATTTATATTTAATAACATATTTATTTATTTTTAATAATATATTTATTTATATTTAATATTATGTTTAATAACTGAGGGTTATATCAGGATAACTAAATTAAGCAGGGGTAATATAGAGATTTCATCTCACAAAATTGCAAATGCTACTTTAAATGCTCCAAAAAATAGCATCCTAGATCTATACAGAAAATTGTCCCATTATTATTATTGAAATTGTTTTGCAAATGGTTGTAACATTTGGAGTAGCATTTAGAGTAACCTAAATGCTATTACAAATTGTAATCCAAATGCCACCATTGTATGGTTGTATAGTAATTTAAGTTTCGTTACATGAGTTCTATTGTTATATAATGTCATTTGAGAATTGAGATCTCTCCTGGAACAAGGACCTATCGCCTGAAAGATCTCATTATTAATCATACTCACAATTTTTTATTTTTTATTTTTTTTTTGTGTTTTATTTTGTATTATGGACCATCACATTACAACTAGTTTTGGTAGAATGTGAAAGACTGGAAGTGTAGAATAAGACAAAGGTAACTGTTCTAGATCCAATAATGGATGGTCAGATCTTCCAACTAAAATATGAATGTTACTATATCATTTCCATCACAATTTCATTACAAACTCTTCCAGATACACAAATAGACAAAAATTCTGATAACATCGAACATAATTTCTAAAATAAATACGTGAGGGGGGCAGCAGATAATAAGCAACAAGCAATCATGTATCACATAAATTGATAAAAGATAAAGCTAAGATGAGGAAGGAAGAAAACAATTGAAAATACCTGTTTTACTGCCAAAAACAAATATATCTACCCTTTGGACTGACCAAACTCAATGTCCTTCACAGAACCGTCTTCTACTCCTGCTTTCAGAAGTTTAATTTCCTCTTCAGTCAAACTATTCTTCATCGGAGGTAAGTTCTTGGTGCTTGTGTTCTTTCCAACCTCCACAGCCCAACTGTAAATTACCATGCCGACAACAGCAATAATCATTCCCATTATGTTCTTGAAAGTCAGCTCAGAATCAAACAGAAGCCACCCCAATGTGAGAACACACACAGTTTTCATGTGACCTAAAACCTGGAAGGATACTGCTGAGAATCGTCCGATGCAGAGATATTGGCTCATATTGCAAAAAACAGCCAGGCAACACGAAAGAAGTATAAACAACTGCAAATAATAAAAGTTGTTAGAAAAAACTGTTATGGTTCATAAACAATTCATGGATGCAATAAAGAAATAAACAAACTGAATACAGACGAGAAAAAATGTGAATGCTTACAATTGCGCCAGAAGACATATTATAGGTTGTTATAAATTTTCCACTAAGGTAGTAGTCAACAAAGGGACCAAGAACAAGGAGAGAAATGGCTTGAATCGGAGCTGTCTTAGTCAGCAATTCAAAAGATCCAATTGAGTATTTCTTCTGCAAGGAACCTATAGACTGTTCCACAAACAAAGAAATCAGGCAACATATCAAAATATGCTACATAAAGCGATAAATGGGTGTGTATACATAAATGTTGTCATTTATAAACTTACATAATATAACAAGTAACAGAACCCATACAATCTTGGAAACAGACACAAAACCTGAACTGATTTCCACTCTAAATCAAACCCAGATAGATCCTTCCAGATATCAGAGATCTCCTTGAAAAGATAAGCATTAGACTGCTTTGAGCTGAAACTCTTAAAAGTAGCAGTTTCCAAGGAGGAAGGCAACTTTGATGTACAAATCATCACATGCAAGTTTCATCCATGATGCTATAAGTGTTAGTTTAATTACTTTGTTATGGTTCTTTCCCCTTGGAACACATGAAATAGCTAGACAACAACCGTGCACAAGGCTCCCACAGTAGAGGGTTGGGGAGAGGCAAGATGTATGCAAATCTTGCCCTATATAATATGTGGAGATGTTGTTTACAGGAATCAAACTTATAACCTCCTTGGAAACTGCAACACATGGAATACAATTTCAAAAATCCCAACCTAAACTTTAGCTCCTTCATGACAGAAAAAAGAGCACACTCTGTAGAGGTCAAGTTGGCATTGTAGAAGTAATCACACAAAATCTTTCAGCCCAAAACTGTCACCCACTTCAATTAAAGATAAACAACTCCCCCATCATGGTTTTTAAAATCGTTGGAGGCGCACGCCTTGAATTGAGGCGAAGCCATCCCGACACCAGGCGTATGCCTAGGAGGGTGCCATGAGAGACCGCCTCTCATGGGTGAGGCGTCAGGCCCCAGATACGGAGGTTCTGAGGCGGACGAGGCAAGAGCTGCATATTCCATGAATATCGCGACATATTTTCAGAGATCGGCACTTCGGTGGCAGCCTAATCCTTCAATCGGCACTTTCCAGGTATGTTTCCCACATTTTCACTACTTTTCCTTTTCTATCTCTCTAGAGGCAACTTTGCTTCATCTCTCTCTCTCTCTCTCTCTCTGCTGGACTCTCTAATGCCAACTCTGCTCTCTCTCTCTCTTTTGGATTCTTCTCTAAAGACAACTCTGCTTCGTCTCTCTGCTTTGTTCACGTGTGTTTATATGCGATGCTTGGCTTGCACGTGTATATATAGAGATAAAGCGCCCGTTTGGTATAGAATATACCAGCTTCCATCGATCAACAATCACATCAGTCACATACCAAAAAAATTCCCTCAATTTTCCCTATTGCCCCTTTTCTCTCACGCATTTGCCCTTTTATCTCTCAAAATATATGTTAGATTTTGAAAAAAAATAAGATATTCGAACTCAACTCATAAATCTCTTTCCAACAAGACTCATATTACATAGTTTTTTTTCATTATTAAATTAATTTACATACCATTAATTATAAATTGACAGCTTATACGCTACACAGCTTATCCGCTAGCTTATACGCTGTAAGACATACTCTCAACCAAATGCACAAATAGATCTATTCTTAATTGATAACATGTGTATATATGTAACAACTGTGTTGTAAAATTGATTACATGAGTAGCTGTTAGATATTATTTGGTATTTTTGAAGTTTTGAATCGAGGCTTACGCCTCGCTTCATAGAAGGTAAACGTCTCGATTCCTAAAAATGATTTTTAAAACCTTGCTCCCCATTACAATAATCTTGCAATGGACCACCTCCCAGCAGAGAGATTATTTTCCCAGGAATTTCTGCTATCAATACAAATGAAAATACAAGAAACACATGAATAGAAACATATAATAAAAAAATGCAAAAATATATATCAATATGATGTGGGTAACTTATTGATAATCACAATTAGAAAAAGATCACAGACAAATGTAGTAAGAGTCAATCCCATCAGTTAGCATCAAAAATTGACCAAGTAATTCTTGTTGTATGTGGGAACACCACAATCTCATTAGTCATTAGGCACAATTCAAGAATATGGGTGCAAATGGCAAGATCCTAGACCAACAGGCCACAAAAACAGTCTCTAGGCAGAGTGGGGGAACTCTTCCGGGAACTCCCTACCACTCTAGGATCCTTGTGTGTGATGTTGCTTTTCAGATTACATATATAAATCTAAGAATACTTGTCATTTCAGACTGCATTCCACACATTTCATACCATCTCATGTCAAAGGGGTAAACAAATTACATATATAAATCTCAAAAAAAATCTGATTCCAATTATGTTTCCACGCATTTATTTGCTTGTAAAAAGGGTAAACAACTCACGTGCCTAGAATTTTGCAGTATAGGCAAGGAAAGGCAAGATGCAGTCAGCCTTACCTCTGCATTAATACAAAGATTTTTTTTTTAAAAAAAATTGAAGCTATGACCTTTGGAATGTGAGACAATCTTACCACTTGGCCATGGGTCCGCCCTTATTCCATAGCATGTGTCATTCATCATTTCATTTTGCTGAACCCTAGAGATTGGTCCTCCAGCATTGAAATAAATTTCTCACTTGCTCCAATTGTTACCATGCCCACTATTAAATGCTCAGACAACACTCTGTAAATCAAATTGCTGTACAATTTGGCTAACACTAGTTCCACAGATCTACAAATAACTGCCACTAAACAACTGGGACTTTCTCATATGATAAATTAAATTGAGTCAATACTAATAATTTATGAACAGTCTACTGACTGACCATGAAGTGCTCATTAAAGGAAAATGCAGTTGATCTCATGAGAAGCAAATGAACAATAAATGGAGCCAGTTTAGCAAGTCCCTAAAACAAAAAATGCAGCTGCTCGCTAAAGAAGTCGATTTGAAAAGACAATTTAAAGCGAATTAGATTATCAGCCTGAAACATAACACCCAAACAGAAAATGTAATGTAAGTGCAAAAATCACAAGATACTCACAATTTGTTGCAATGAAGTCGAAAGAACTGCTACACAGGCACATACGAAACCTTTGGCATTAACATTGACATCAGTCACAGTGCACACTCCAACACCAATAACAACAACAACCACTGACATTTTCACTTCTCTCGAGTAGTGTTTGTCATGGAGGATCCATTCCATCACACAAACCACAGGAATCATACTGAGTTTTGAAATCTGACATAAATGCAATGGAAGCACTAACATTAGTTGCTTCTTTTTCATACATTCATTTATTTAGTTTTTGGATGGGAAAAGTTATCTATAACATTTGGGGTCAAGTAATACCTGATAGAATCCAACAGAATTTAGCATCAGGCTCAAGTTCATCCCAGTGATAGACATGTTAGCAACAATGGAGAACCAGAGAAGCTCCCACAAAGGCACATGCTTTGATACCGACAACCCCGTCGCGTTTGAGACCAGACCAACTAGGGCAGTTACGGCAAAGTGGAAACCCGTCAAGGTTGTGGCTGGAAGAAAGAAAAAAAAACAGCACATCTCCTTAACACTAAGTGCATCACCAGATCAAGCGAATTATTGCTAAATGAAGTTATATTTTCTCAGAATTAGTGATTTGACAAGACATTGCAGTGCTAGAGCAAATGCGGAGAAGGCGTCAGATCTGAGGGCGAGAGAACATACCAAAACTAAACGCATAACCGTTCGCCGACATGAGCTGCTTGTTGGCCATAATGATTCCGACCGAGCTCACAACATTCATGGCCCAAGCACCTACATCCGAGACCACCGTCGTTTTCTTCTCGCCTTCCATTTAGTACTCTTACTCTCGGATATTATTAGTTTGACCGGAATTGCAGAGTGAAAAGGACAAGATCCAGATTCGTTATGAGACACTAGAGTACAACAAAGATTCTAAGACATGCAGTGCAAGATGAATTGAATTGTCAAACAGCAGATCTGCTGTTGCCAAAAAAAAAAGAATGAAAAGGATTCAATTAGGAGCAGAAGAATCACTTTGAAATTAATGTAAGTTCGGTTAAATGAAGGACATGTACGATATCTACGTATTTGTGTAGTGTGTCTCTGTCTATTTCGCTCGTGGTAACAGACAACCAAAACGGAAAAACTCGGTAAGGAGCAGGAGGAGGAGTGGAGGAGATCTAATTTAATAAATTAAACAAATGGATAAATTGAAGATTTGGTTTGTAAAGGAAGGAGAGAGAATCTGTTACTGGATGGGATGGGGTTCCTTCTTTGTTCTTTCTTTGCCTCGCCTTGTGGTTTCTACTTTCTCGTCTACTTCCCGTTACATAGAAAGAAAGAAAGAAAGCAGCGTTTCCTTGTAAGTCCACCTTCCTGGAGTTTTCAATGCGAAAACACGTTTATTTTTCTGTTGGACAAATTCAGTTTTGCGAAGTTAAATCTGTTTGTTTTGCCTCTCCTTTTGTGTTTTTCATGTTCAATTATATTTTATATACCATCAGAGCAATTCTCTTTTTTTCAAAGTACAGATTGCTACCGGTTTAATCAAATATAAAATCTATGCTTCAGGGCACAACAATGGTGTCCACATTTTTTTCCTCATTAAAATTTAAACTGGATTACATCTTTATTATATAAAAAGTCAAAATACAAACTCATTTACATAAGCAAAACATGTATCTCAATACAGCCATATAAGCAAAACAAAAAAATTTATACATTTTTCCCTCTCAATATTTGTCAAACATCTAATCTTCCATTCCATCATTCATTTTCTAATACAAAACTACATTAAAATCAATATTGAGTCCACATTTTTTACAAAAAATTAAGTCACATACTCATTCATATTACAAAAAAAAGAACTCATAATACAGTCACATATAGGGGCAAAGCTATGCATGAGTGAGGGGTAGCTAACCAAGCAAAAAAAAAAAAAAAAAGCTTAATTATATGTAAATATTAAATAAGTCTCTCCTGAATTTTGATTTTAGCCTTATATAAAATTGGAAAATACTCTTTTAGTCCTTATTTATTTTCTTACATGGATGATCTTAGTGAAATTGAAAATGAAGTTATTATGCAAAGCTTTCAATCTATGAAGTCTCATAGAGAGCAATTGTAATAGAACTAGATATTTTGTAATCTTTAACTCTATTGGTTTAGAATTATTATTTGTGTAAGTCAATCCGACTAGGTATTTGAGTATTGGGTATTTGAATTATTATATATATCAATGCAGTCAAATAAATACAAACACACATTCTCAGACATTATCCCCTCCCCAACAAAAAGAAAGACATATCATTTTGCTGTGAAGAATCAACCATGCTTGATGAAGTTCCAGTTGCACTAGAATTAGGAATCATAGCCATAGTTATTGAGGATCAACCTTCTCTACTTTTTGAAAAATAAGAGAAGATGAAGCCAACAACTTTTCTCTTTACTTAAACACAAGATTGTGCTTTCTATAAGTGAAGGAAAGAAGCTTCCTGAAGAAGAATAAGCCTGGAGAGAGAGAGATGTTTGTTTCACTTAGTTGGGAGGTTCACTGCATATCAATACATGGAACATGATATATATACCTTAACCCAATAAGTGAAAGCCCAATTGCAAACTTTTATTGGACTCAACCATGAAAGTCCAATGGCATTTGGTATCTGACAAGGCTAGCACATATAATTAACTTTAATTAGTCACATAAATATGTTTTCTTATAGAACCTTAATTTACTTGAGCATATGCATGCATTATAAATTGTACACTTGTCGAGCAATACCTTGATTAAGTAGTTCACATTAGTCCATTAGGTGATTAAATTCCAACACAAAAAGGTTAAATACACAAGAAATAGGCACCACAAACCCACTATAATTTAACAAGAAATAGACACCACAAACCCACTATAAGCAATTATGTCTATTTTGTCTACTTAAGAATCAATAATAGATGTATTTTAGACAAGGATATCCAACCAAAGCCTGACTCTAAATATACAATAAAGCTGAGAAAATATTTGCAGTTATTGAAACTTAATGTCTGCATGGGTCCACAAATGTCACTATGGACCAATTCTGGAACATCAGTAGCCCTCTAGTGCGCCTGTTGAGGAAATGACTCCTTATGTTGTTTGGCCATCACACACCCTCCATATAGACCAACCGTGGTTGAAATAGATGGTAAGCCAATTACCATATTTTCTTTCGCAAGAAGCTATCTGTCCGTTTGGATTAGAGTATGTCTCATAGAGTATAAGCTCTCATAAAGCGTAAAAGCTGAGAGTGTCTGAGAGTACGGGTGACAGAGTATAAGCTATACTCTGAAACAAACGGAGAGGCTTTTAAGATTGAGATTACCCATCCTCTTATGCCATAATATTGAAGTAGCACACGGTGTCACATTAGCCTAAAGAGTCATACTGTCATAGTCTCATTTTCTTTCAATTTCAAAGGGAAATTTCGATTTGGCCTCATCTTAACTTCCATGTACAATCTTCCTAAGCGTCTTTATCAAACATTGAGCAATTATTCCCTTTGAAATTAAGTTCATAACCACTCTCTATCATTTTTCCAACGCTAAGAAGAATTTGACTCAAAGCTGGAACAAACAAGACTTTGTCTATAAATTTTGTCTCTCCTCTTGACTGAATTTTAATCTCGTCCCTTCCTACAGCAACAACTAAAGTTCGATTCCCTAACTTCATGGTAGTAGTAATAGTTGGGCCCAAGCTATCAAATAAATGATGATCGGTAGCCATATGAGCACTAGCCCCATAGTCAATAAACCAAGTGTTAGAATAAGACACAAATAGAATCAGCCTGTCCAGCATAAAATAGAGTTATCTGAGAGGAACCATTAGTAGTAGCAAAATTTGCTTGTCCACCTTGTTTGAATTATTAATTCTTTTGAACATGCCCAAATCGTTTACAAGAATGACATTGTGGCTTACCTTTAAACCAACAGTCAGAGGCAAAATGACTCATTCGCTTGCAAATGTCACAAGGAGACCAAACATTTTGCCCCTGCCCTTGTGAGGAAGATAATTTTTTGGATTCATCATGTATATTCACCCTAGCTTGGAAAGCAAACTCAAGCGATGAAGATTGTTTATTAGCCAGACGTGACAACATACCACAACCCCTCAGACATCAAATATGTGCACGAACCTTCCATGAGGGATAATCAGTGCAAGTGAAAATTGGAATTCGATTTGATCAGTCGCTAGATGAAGCCATCACGAACTTCAAAAAAAAATTAATCTTCAATCATAGATCTTCCTGCTCCGATACCACTGTAGAAGTTGAGAACCTTGCAAAAGAGATTAGACAATCTACAACTCACAATAGATCAGTATGGAGAAGCACACCAGAAAATCTTTGAAATCTTCTTTCTTTGCATTGTTGTCTTGAAGGACCTACAACAAACCATTAGAGTTGCGGGGTGCAACCTAGAAGTTACAGGTTCAATTTCTAAAAACATTCTTCAAATATTATATGTGTAAGGTCTGATATATCCTCTATATCCCGGACCCCGAACAGGAATCCTCATGCATGGGAGTTATTTATCTTTTTTTACCTCAAAAGTTGATATAAATATTCCCTCTTTTTTATGGGCAGGTTGCTCCCTGCCCCTTGGTGCCTTCAAAAGATAATTTCCAATAAAAAAATGGAGTTCGAACTAATGCTCCATTATCCCTCAAAACATAAATTTCTTAAACCCTTCTATCCACTCATCCCATTTGCATTCTGTCACATATCTCTTTTTTTGTTCTTTGTTTTTTTTACAAGCAACCCTTGACGTCTATATGGATACTTGGATAGACCACATATAACTACCACCTCTTGTCTTCTAATCATCGATTTCTGTTTAAGAAATATCTCTGTCACATCATACCATACACAACTAATGCTTTCCTCATCGTAGTTAAGAAGGTAAACAAGTAAAAACAAAAAAACTCTAGAATATATTAATGTCACATCCCCATAATCATCAGCTTCAATTCAACCTATACTGCAGCTAGCTAGAATTGTCATCTCAGTGGTTTCTTATGCAAGCTCTAGGCCTAATTCCAAACGGCCAGGCATAGATGCTCTCAAACCCATCAGCTATTAACAGTTACATAAAATGACAACAAACGAACAGACAAAAATATTATTAATTCGCACTAGCTCACACCGTATATAAATGCTGCATACAAATAGGTTGGCTAGTCAATTGTATATCTTCTGCTAGTATGGTTTCTTCCCCTGACAACGCTCTGAATTAGAACTTGTCCAACAGCTTCTCCAATTCCCTCGACCAGGCCACCAATGAACTCTATGACAACCTGAGAAGCGATCCGAGCTGCAGTGCCTAGCATGCTCGCTTTCTCTTTTCCCTTGTGGCCATTTGCTTGAAGCACATTCACCGTATTCTTGGCGCAAACTGCATGAATATGGTAATCACAAACTGTACAACGGTAGACTCGGCCAGACCTCTTCCTGTTACACTCGCGGCAGACAAAATAAGGGTCATCGCAGTTTGATAGAGTGGTTAAAGGCAAGAGTTTGATTTGTGCGTGCGGATGGCCCAAGTAGTTGATATCAGTGGAGAGCATGGCACAACATGGATGCATTTGAAAATCGCAAACTGTGCACCTGAAATTGTAGCCTTTGGTGGGCTTCCCGCAGACGTCACACCTCGAATTCAAGATTCCAGTTTTAGCTATATTGGAAAATGCATAACAGAGCAATTAGATTCCAATTTTAGCTATGTACTCAGGAAAATTAAAATTAATTAGTTTGGCATTGCAAATTAAAGAGAGAAGGTACGAGATTCACCTGGTTTGGAATAGAATAAGAGATGGTGTTGGAGGTGGAAGGGATGGTTCTTGAGCCGAAGGAGCCAAGGCGCAGAACTCGTGTAGCTCAAACTGACATTGCTGGCAAGTGAACCTGGTGCCTGCCCCATATTCCTTGCAGCCGGCACATGAGAAGAGGTCAGGCAAGTTAATTTGAGAGAGACGATGTCGAGGGTGACTGAAATGAAGTATATACTGAAATGAGAAGAGGTCAGGCAAGGTTTCTCCTTCTTTTAGCTTTAATCATGGGCAATATAACCATCAGGTATAGCTTTTCCGCATCAAAATCATTCTAATATTCGATCTAAAGATGAAATGGAGAAAACTTTGCACCCTCTTTATATTTAATTATATTACATATATTTTATTTTCTTAATATTTATTGGATTCAAGCACTTGAAAGATATGGACGTGCACTCAAATGAGGTTTCTTCTAATCCGACCAATTATGTGTATATATTTCTGCTTTTACAAGTGAAGTGATTCACATCCCATTAATACACCAGGCTAAGAAAAACACGAGTAGAAAAGACACAGAAAAGGAAACAATGTTCTTCCACAAATATTTATATGGTCATTACTCTTTTCTTTTCATTTTTTGATAAATGAGGTTCATTTTATTAATTTAAATTGAGAGGCACAAAGCCACCTGTGTAGCATACATTCTGAAACCAAATCACCACCCAAGAGAGCAAGAAACACGACTACCTCTCTAAAGAGAACAATCCCAAACCAGCAAAAGGCCAATAGCCCTAAGCCACCAAAAACAAAAGAAATATCCAAACCCAAGCACCAAATGAGACCAAGACTGAGACTGGAGAACTCAGATTTCACCAAACTTTTTGGACAGCAGGGTGAAAAACCAGCAGACACATCAAGTCCTCATCTATGGTCTTTAACGGGAAGTCCTCAACTGTTCACTTAAGCCACCAACATTGACCTTCGAACCAGACAGCATGTAGGCCAAAAATCTGATCACTTTCTCCCTCAGCGGAGCAAAGGCCATAAAAAAACTAATATAACAGCATATCCAATAGCCCACAACCAGCAACTATGATAAACTCCATCAGCAAAGCAAAGACCAAACAGAGACATGAAGTAGCGGAAAATAAAGTCAGGGACATCACCAAATGCAAATCTCCTCACATAAACCTCTCCTCACAAAGACCACAAAATTAACTATCCCAAAGCAAAGACAGAACTATTAATCCACCACCAGCAGGAAAAGAAGCATCTCCAGCAGCACAATGAAGGGACAACAGAGTCACAAGCAAGCCAAGAGTAGCAACACCTAACATAGGTCGCCTCCCATGGTTCCCATAATTACCAGATAACCTGCAAGATGAACAAAGTATTAGAAGCATAAATCCTCTCTGCACTCTCTCCTTATATGTTGCTTTTCACTCGTGTTTCCCTTGTTTCTCTACGGAACCACAAGTACACATGTGTTTCCCACCCCTTCACAGCTTTCATCACTCACAAATGTGATTACGCCTTTGTTTAAAATCACCATTAAATTGCATATATCACCTATTAAAAAGTTTTCTCATGCATCTTTTTCGCCTTATCCATGTATATAATTAACCCTCCACCCTTGGATCTTTCTCAATTTCCATGATGGGTCAAACTAATTAGAAATACCCTAAAAACTTATGGATACTCAGAAGGGGAGCTGTCAAGGTTTTCACTTTTTGGGAGCAGATATAAAGATAAGAGCACGTACAATTTAACCAAATATTGTATCAAATTTGAGATTAATATAAATAGCAATTAAACTAACGACAGTGATTGTAAGAATTGTGTGACGAATAAGTAAATAAACGGATCGATTTCAAAAAAGGAAGAAATTAAGGTCTAACTTCGTCAAGCAATCCAATTATAAGTTTAATAATAAAGGTCAAGTATCAATAACAATCTAGGTTTAAAGATTGATTATTCTTAATTTATTTATTTGGATTTATTAATTGTGACAATAACACGTATTATTAATAACGAACTAATCATGTATGACCACAGAAAGATTGATCATTCCTAATTAATTTATGTTGATCCATTGATTGTGGCAATAATATGTATTATTAATAACGAATTATTCTTAAGTGTGTTTGTTTCTTAGGTCTAGAGGCCTATTTATAGCTAATCAAAATCCTAGAAAGTTTCCTTTAATTGGTGTTTTCCTATCCTCAAATGTCTAGACAAATAGAAACCAAATTGAACTATGATTTTTGAATTTCAACATCAGTTCTGCGTCTGGCGTTGGGCGTTCGCATAGATTGCACTGTGAAAACTTCCCACCACTTTTATGTCATTGCACGCTTTAGTGTGAATCGCACGAACACAGTCTTCAATTGGGTAGTAGCTTTAATTCCACCTTGTATGCGCTCTAAACTCGGCCACTTCTTCATATTAACTCTACTACGATAAAAACACGAGAACTTTCATGACATCAATTCAATCTAAATCCAAATAACAATAATGTGATCGAAAATAAGCATATAAATGTGGTATAAGAATACACATCATCTATTTCATTTATATGTACTCTCACACGTCTTCTTCATTTTTCATCCTTTCTTGTCCATTGATTTAACTGTTGTTATCGATCTTGACCGTTTAAAGTAGTGAGTTCACTTCCGCCATACTTGTGCGTCTTTCCTTGCGATGGTCAAGGTGGGGTGTGCAATAATGTGATTGAATGATCAAGGTGGGGTGTGAAACGTATAATCATACTCCTACATCATATATAGAGGGACAAGAAATATTGACGGAGTTGAAAAAAAATGAAATTTGAATAACGTGTCAACCATCAAAACCACCGCAGATAAAGCGAGTAAATCACATATGCAGGCTCTATTGTCATTTCTATATGAACATGGATACTTTTTTGATACTCGGGTCAACCGTATAACTAATGAGTTTGAAGATTTGTTTTTCGCAAATGTAGGATCATTAGAGCGATTGCATGTATTTCCACACATGTTCTTGATGTACGCAATATATAAAACCAATAGATACAGGTTGCCTCTACTTGAAATTATCGGTGTAACTTTAACGAGTCAGACATTTTACATAGCATTTGCATACTTACACTTACAAAAATAGACAAGTTATACTCAGTACAGTCCATGTTTTCTTTCGAATTTCATAATTTTTGTTCATGAGCTTGAATAAATTGACATGGCATTCCATTATTTTATTTTATTAAAATATACATGATTGGATTGTATTTTCTTTTGAATAATAATGAAAACCCTAACTAATTATAACTTATAACATACTTAATTATAATAAAAGAAAAAAAGCCCAGAAATATGTTAAATTAGGTTTTTAATTGGTTATTAAAGTTGTCAATTTTTTGAGATCATTTATTATATTTTTATTTTTCAATGATATATATTCAATTATAGATATCAAATAAATTTGTTATGATTCTTTATAAATGTGTTGTCTTCAGTGTGGGTGTCTATTATAAAAATTAAAATAATTTATTTCTTATTTATAATAATCAAAGTATTAAAATATTTCTAAGTTCTTTGTTATCGTCCTTACGGTTTGCTTCATTGCTTGTAACCAAGAGACACAACAATCGATGGAAAACCACAATTTCCATCTGGTCTCACATCATGTACGTCCACAATGTATGGATGCAGTAAAGATGTGAACTAATCAATATATGATCGTGAAGAATAGTTTTCTTTCCCTACCTCAAACTTTCTTATGTAGAGAGAGACTGAGAATTATAAATAGAGGAACAACTGTGTCTCGGTGGTTCATTTGAGGGGAAAAAATCATGCTCAAACATCTTTGAGTCGGGGCATTTGGATGAGCAACTATGTCTGGGAAGTTCCCGATGCTAAGAAAATCACTCTGATCAACACCACTGGCAACAAAATTCTTATATGTGGTGGTGGGTACATTTTTCTTTGTGGACAGGCGTCCTCTAGTGTTGGTCTTCACAGTCGATTCTTGAAGAGAAGTTGTCGAAGGTTTGAATATGTCTCTCAAATTTTTTAGCCAACTGACTTTTACATGTCTTGTCTGTTTGAACTGTTTTGTGAACATTTATACATAAGCGCTACTGTCGATGTCATCATCTTCAAGCGACTCAAACGGCAATAGATCAAGCTTTCTCCAAAATTTATCAACAGCATCAAGCGATATGCTATGACCTTTGCTCATGTACATGGCTTGTTCGTGAGCACATGACAGTCCATAACACCTACGAAGTTGACATCTGCATCTGTAAGCAACCTCTTTGACTTCTTTCAACCGCTCAAACTCCATCCACGTGAGATTCAACCCCTCGATCGCAACAAAATCACGTAATTCCTGAAAGTGATATATATTGAATCGGTGTGGAATGATGGTTCTGCTTCTCTCAATACCTACTTTGATAGTTGTGTCTTGTGATTGGATAACTTGATGAATCCACATTATGGATCTCTCCAAGTCTGAATGTGACGAGCATAAATATATTTTCAGCTTAGCATATGACTCTCAACCCTATTAGTCATGTGGTTTCCAAAATGCAGATATCTGTCATCAAGGCAGACACAATCATCTACTTATACGGAGTCAGCCATACATCTTTCAGATATTGCACAACTGTCGGGAACTTCTGTAAGACTACTTCAAGGAGTGTCTTATTGCTCATGTAGGCGTTCTCATTTTAAGATTTTAGCACCGTAGTCCACATACAGTAGAATGCATTCTAAACTCTATTGTCTTGTATTGATGACTTGCATCTACCTAAAGTACTCTAATAGATGTGCCATCTACAGAGTAGTTTAGATGCGTCAGGAAATACCTGTGCACACGTCTTCATCAACCCTAACTCTCTAACTGTAACGATCACTCGTAGGCCACAACATCTCTGAGTTGTAGATCGCAAACATTTCAAAGCCCAAGTATAAATGGCCTCTTTTTTCGAATTCAAATATGTAAAAGCTATGTAAAATGTCTGATTGGTTGAAGTCACACCGACTATTTCAAGGAGAGGCAAACCGTATCGATTGGTCTGATATGTCGCATCCATCAAGAAAACGTGCGGAAATATTGCAAGCAGTCGCTGTAGCGAGACAAGATGTGCAAAGAACAAATCTTCAAGCTCATTAGTTGTACTGTTTGCTCGATGATCAAAAAAGTACCCATGGACATTGAAGAATGTTAACATATCCTACATTCGTCAATGACCCAATATCTCAGCCCTCTTTTGCTTTTTTCGTGCATTATATATGGTTCTAATAGTTGACACGTTATTTGGATCTTGCCTTTTCAACTCCGTCAAGATGTCCTGTGACTTGAGATTTTGTGCAGACATGTCAACCATAACTTGAATTTCAGATTCAGAAAGCCTATCAGAGTATGGATGTCCCTCCATATATATATGTTGCAGAAGCATGATTATGCTCCTCACACACCACTTCCACCATCCAATTATCGTGTACCTTCATTTTTCTCCCCATCAATGTGAACAGACAATCCACTTTTTTTGTGCTGGTATGCTTCGTTGAGGGTTTCTTGTTTGGGTAATTTCCACCACGATCACATATAAATTGTATTCTAGGTTTTTTTTACCAAAACCACCAATCTCTTATCTACTGATGATGATGATATATCCCAATTTACATCATGTTTGTTGAACCCAATCAATCAACGACTGGCGTGATGTGAACACCTAAGATGTATTAGTTTTTATTAGAAAATTATGAATATTCATTCTACCTACCAAAATAACTCATATTTTAAGTGACTAAAACTAATACCTTATCAATTTCAAATTCACATTTACCGTCGACTTTGATGTTCTCTGTCATCTCGTCCGCATGTTCGTATTCTTGCTTTACTTCATATGACATCAAATCACCCTACCAACAATGTAATTTAACTTTAATATTTGCAGTCACCTCTAAAGAAGAACTTTTTAAAAAATACTAAATATAATATACAAACCATAGAGTCATAAATCCATATAAATATCGTTCGAACAATATTGGTAGTAATGAAGAGTTATGATGACATAATACTGGACTTTCAAGACAAAACAGGGGAAAATATTAAGGATAATATTGCCTCAACGTCCACATAATACTTATAAAATAATGGATATATAGATGTTACAATTTATTTAATCTAAAAGAATCCATTGCAAAATTGTCTTAAAGTATCCAAAAGAGGGGTTAGAGATTCTCATATTGACGATGAAATGTTAAATAGTATATTATGCCGGTATATATGGATCGCTTTAAGCTAATCAATAAACAAAATTTTTTTTTACTTAGGCGATGCCATTATCACCATGATATTAAAATTAAATAAATTAACTCTTCTTCACTTAAATAGGTGTATGATCGCTTTAAGCTAATCACACACTTATTTACTATGAGCTCATCCAAAATTTAAATTTACAAATCCATTCAACGTGTAGTTGTCAAGAATTAAACTAAAGGGTGTCAATTAATAGGAAGTTTAATATAATATCACAAGAAACCTTAATACATTGTACAAAACAAAAGGCAAACATCCGATTTATATAGCATATAAGCAATTATATATATACACACACTTAAACATACTAAACCGATATTAAAAATTGTCAAAAGGAAATTTTGAAGGACCCATTATGGGTCCGTTCGTTTGAGCGTATGGTACAGCTTATACGCTCTACAGCTTATACGCTTATTTACATCAGTCAACAATCACATCAATTACATATCAAAAAAAATCCATGAATTTCCTCTATTACCCCTATTTTCTCACATATTTATCATTTTATCTCTCAAAATATATGTAAAATTTTGAAAAAAATTACATATTTGAACTCAACACGTAAAACTCTTTCCAATAAGACTCATATTCGATAGTTTTTATTTAATTATTAAAGTATTTTATATACCCCTAATTGTAAATTAACAGCTTATACTCTATCAAAATTTACGTTCTACCGAACAGCACACAGCTTATTTCACAGCTTATACACTCTACAGCTTATACGCTATAAAAAAAAACTCTCTACCGAACGGGCCCTATATGTCGAAGGCTATAAAAGATTATCACCCAGAGTCGGATCTTATAGGGTTCTCTGGAGCATGTCCCTTTTTCTTATAATGATTGAAACCTTTTTTTTTCTTTTTCCATAATGATTGAAACCTAACTAAAGGCTTCATCGAATAATGTTAATGCTAGGTGATCAAAAAAAAAAAAAATAATGTTAATGCTAGCTAATAGCTGTGATACAGACGTAAGGCTATAGTCCGATGGTGGATTGATACGATTGCCCAATAAAATAAAATACGGTAGTGATCCCAGTTTTCCCCCTAAATGTGGTGGGCCTTTCCTAAAGAAAAAGCACAATTCGGTGGTGCAATATCACCTCTTTAAGATCAATATACACACACACAATAAATAAATAAAGAAATAATCTTATAAAAGTGGAGGGTCACATACATACGGCGGTTCTCAAGTGCATGTAAAATTACATGATAGAATGATGAAATAGAGAATGATGAAATAGGGCCAAACAGGCAGTGAAGCGTGCTAAAAAGTAGCTGTAAAATTATCAATAGCCAGGTAATTTGGTCAGTCGGACATGATTTGATTTTGAAGTGACATGTTGCATGGATGCCTGGCTTACTCGATCAGTAGTTGTGTTGTTGCCCTCTTCTTCCTCTACTCTCTTTTAATCTTTTATGAACTTTTTATTTTTTTCTTAATCAAAAATTCTTTAGGCAATGCCCACCACAATATACACATGCAGTAACACACACGTGTGTGCATGCTTGTTAGATTTATTTTTAAGAGTTTAAGACTTGAGTGAGTGTTTGTGCAATCAAATCAAAATTATTGTATGCGGTAGATATATGTAGCTGTTGGAGTATGTGTGCTGAGAATAACATCTGGCTTGTAAATATATATGATCAGTCGTAAGCACATAACTAGACAATTAAAGAGATCAGCACGCGCGTACAGTTTCAATTAGTTAGTAATATTATTGAAGAATCCAAAAAAAATCAATTGGTTGCTTATTTTGTTGTCTGTGTGGCGAGCATGCACGCGTGAATGGTAAGAGTGCTTTATAATCATCATGAAAAAGTGGCTGTCACAAAAACAGATTGATGCCGTAGAACTTGCAGACAAAGTTTTCAGAAACAAAGGACATTTTTGCTTTGACAACCAAATTAATATGCTGCAATTGTTTTCCTGATCCTTATTCAGAAATTTAAAGAATGAAGATGACCAAGAAAACCTATTGGTGTAAGGAATTGGTGCTCAAGATTTTCATAACTTATTTACTGATATATAGAGCATGGACATACCAAACACCTAAAGTTGATCCATCTTGAACACAACAAAGTAACAAGCTAGATAGTTCAAGCAACTTTTGACAACCAAGCAATACGAAATTAAACAAGGATAATAGTATGAGTAAAGTAAAGAACAAAAGTAAAAATAAAGTAGAGAGACACACAACATTTATAGAGGTTCAGAGAAACACCCCAACGCCCTCTTTGAATCGTACCAAGACTCAATCCACTATTAGAAGCAATCCATGAGTAGAGAATACAAGATTGACATATATATTACAATCTCTCCAAGTTCACCCTTGAATCTCTCTCACAATTTCTCAATAGCCCCAACTCTCCCCTCTAGAAAAACTAGAAAAAACAAAGTTTGGATCTATCTAAGGAAAGTTGAAAAAAAAAACTCAAGGCACTCAACAGTGCCTTGCTTCAAGGCAGTGGAAAACCACAATTTGCAACAATCTCCCACTTGTTTTTTCACCCCAAGCGACAACTCAATCAGAAAACGATCTCAATATTTGAATTCACAGTGTGAAAACCTAGTCTTGGTGTGACTCGATTTCCATATCTTAAGAAGCCCATTAAAGTTCATCTTCTCTTCTTTTTTTTCCTTTTTTCCCCCGCCTAATTAATTTCTAGCATGGTATTCCTTTGTCTATAAACTATAAAGTATAATAAAAAGAAATAGAATGGCCATGCCCTAGTTATGCCCCATATCTTTAAAAATATATTAGTCCTTATTAAACTATTTATATATTTGTAAAATTTAGAAAGGGTAATTCAGCTCAAAAACCATTACTGTTATTTTTCACAAATGTTTTATGTATGATATATAAGAACACATGTGTTCTATTGAGTAATTATTCAGTGATTCAGGTATATTTTCACATGACACGGTTAAGGGTGTTGATAATATCCACATGAGAATTATGTCAATAAAAAAAATAAAAGGATAACACATATTGATATTAATTATATCACTAAATAAGCTACATGAAATATGCACTCCGATCATTAAATAATTTTTCATTCTCCATTCACAATTATAAAGGTTATCCTTTGAAAAAAGGGCGTTAAAAAGGTCGAGGGCAAGAATCCACGCGGGCGCTAGGTATTCAAGCAAGTCGTTCCAAGAATGGGCCCCTCACCGCTCGTGGGCAGAATTATTGCGCACGATTCCTCGGCCCACAATGACTGCTGTCTAGCTTTTGCGTAATATTTATTAGCAAAAGCTCCCCCATCTCCGATCGAAGAAATTAAAGGTGTGAGCAGGCAGCATTAACAGACGTACGTACCTATGAGGACGATGATAGACTTGGGAAGACAGCGAGGAAACATTCACATAATGGACACACCCACATCCGTCGACTGTGCCAGAGAAGTGAGGTTCCGACGCTCTTTCCGATCACTGGTGGAGTGCATGGTCCCATGCTGTGGCTTCCAACCCTCCTCACTCGACGATTCCTTCTCCACTGACTCCGACGCCTCCACCGTCACCGGAACCTTCTTTGGCTTCAGGAAGGGCCGTGTTAGCTTCTGCCTCCAAGACGATACTCGCAGCTCTCCACTTCTCCTCCTGGAATTTGCGGTCCCCACAGTGTATCTGGCCAGAGAGATGCAGCACGGCCTCCTCCGCATAGCTCTCGAGTGCGACCGAAAGGGAGAGAGAGAGAGTTCAAGCTCATGCTCTCTATTCAACGTCCCCGTCTGGTCCATGTACTGCAATGGCAGGAAGGTCGGGTTCGCCGTTAGAAGGCAGATGGACGTCGGCGACTTGGCTGTTTTGAAGCTCATGCAGAGCGTGTCCGTTGGGGCGGGTGTTCTGCCCGCACAAGGAGACATCATGTACTTACGCGTCCGATTCGACCGAGTCATTGGCTCTGCTGATTCCGAGTCCTTTCACATGATTAACCCGGTCGGGACTTCTGGGCAACAACTCAGTCTATTCCTCTTGAGATCATGACAACCATCCATCCCCAGCTAGCCAGCCAGCTATATAATTAATTAACAGATATATATATATATATATAGAATTAGTTTTGTTTTTTTTGTCTCTATTTAAATTATATATTAAGT
The DNA here is from genome assembly GCA_963580455.1 of Euonymus europaeus. Lineage (NCBI taxonomy): Eukaryota > Viridiplantae > Streptophyta > Magnoliopsida > Celastrales > Celastraceae > Euonymus > Euonymus europaeus. The sequence goes on from OY756972.1 coordinate 2,595,972, forward strand.
AAGGGTAAATTTTGCGCACATTAATTCGATCCCTTGAACCCGCTTATTGTTTACTTTCCATCTATATCTGTTTTTTTTTTGTTTTTTTTTTGGACAAACCAAGATTCTCATATATTGAGCTTATCAGCAACAATTAAAGGCATAACAGTCTGAGGACATTCCCCCAAAAACAGGCATCAGTAGCCGAGCGCACAGCTAGTTTGGCTAAAGAATGGGCAACACTATTACATGCTCTCTTAACATGAAAGTAAGAACAGTGATCATTACATGAATGGGGCAATATATCTAAAATTCTAAAACATGTCATTAAATTAAACATTCAATATCCAAAGGTCAATTAATTATTTTTAGAACGTCTTTATTTCATTTTCACTACTAATTGATGATCAAGGGGTAGTATCTTCTACTTTCAGCTGCCGGTGGATAGAATTAGTTGAGTTTATTAGTATTTTGTATTAAAGAATACAGTACACAGGTTAATAATAATGTTAATAATTGAGTTGTTGGGGGTTGGCAATACATAAATCTTGCTAATCTTGCTTTAGTTAAAAAGTATTTCCCGCTTTCGGTATCATGATTATTTGACGTGGGCCACTCGGTGTCTGCTAACGGTAGTTGAAACCACAAATTAAATACATTTATGTTAATCAGTGGTAGTTGAAACAACAAATATTCCGCAGGCCAGGGGGGAAAAATAATATTATTCACACAAAATCATAATTTATAAGTACTTCAACACACACTTGTTCCAGCGAACCAAACACTTTATCAGTAGATATTACTCCATGCATGAGTTACCTACTTACTGTTGAGTATTTAATTTGTCTTGTCTTGTGTTGGGGTGTTTGATATATATATTAATTTGATTGAGATAATTAAGCTTGAAAAAATTGGTATTTTTAAACTATTGGAGTCCACGATTAAAGTATTAATTACTGCATGATTTTTTGGTTTAGACTACTAGCTAGTACTGCATGAATTCTGTGTCGTCTGATGAAATTAGCTAAGCTAGTACATTTCTTGGAATTTGAATTAGAGCAAGATTCGATTCACTCACTCTCACACTAATAATATGTAATAATATATATTCAACAAATAAACTAATATTGCATAATTTCCATATCCCCTAAAAATGTGTTATTAATGTATGATATTATAGATTTTGATCACACAGTTTCAGTTTTCTTATTAAGCCAAATATCTACATCCTCCTCACTGTTGGCCGGTCTCCTCTGTTGACCAGACTGGAATGGCCCTTATTTATTTTGTTTTTATCCCCCGTGTCCCACCGTTGGTATCTTTGTGATCGTCGTCGTACTATTGTTAGGAAAACACGGTGACTTCCAGCGGGATGTGTGGTTCCTACCTCCTAATCTTCGTGTCTTGTCGTGTCCAGATACAATGGAGCCCTATTTTTGGGGGGTTTTAGCCATGGAGTTAGTGACACATGGGCTCCTTGTCCTCCACAACCCCGAATCCATCAATCTGTGGGTTGGGTTGATTCATTTACAGCCCAAGATGGCTGCTATACGGCCCTTTAAAGCTCTCGAGAGTAGCAGGATTTTTTATACAATTCGAGCCATCCAAAGTTGTGTGGAGGTCCATTGTAAACAAAAATATTGCTAGATTCCATTCCTGTCGCAACTTTCATTTCAATCAAAGTTGTCGAGCAGTGATCTTCTTTATCTTGGTAAATTATTTAGTGTTAATGCTTGATGAATCATGTGACATGTATAAGGCCTTAGAGTTCTTAGTTGTATCCTTATCGATGAATACAAGACAACCATAGTCAGTGATGATAGAGAACACTCCTAAGGGCACTACTACACACAAGATTACGTCTTTCCCTCAAAATTAACCCCACATTGAAACTCCAGTTTGCCAAGACAGAAGCGTAAATACACTGCTCTATTGATGAGTGTACAAATCAGAGTGCTACATCCCAAAAATATAAACAAATACAAATAATACAGTTCCATATTCATTACTGACAAACCATAAACCTCGATGCACACTCACATTTTACAAAGTCCGAACCCTCGATGCAAATAGCTGAACCTGCCTCGTCAACAACTATCCAGTCACATATAACATCCCAGTTACTTTACAACTATCAAACAAATACAAAGTCAGTAGCACCTGCCAGCTTTCCTGAATTGTAAACGTTGAGAACGAAATACATAAATTAACTAAATTAAAAATTATTATCTATAATGGTATATTTACCGGAATTTTTTCCCTAAAAGTAGAGTCTGAAATGTGTTGATACAAAGTTTCATCCTCTTCTGCCTCATCTCTTTCATAGTATTAGCATACGCTTCAACTTTACCCCATCAAACCAAAAATCGGTGGTAACCAATACTCCCAAACATCAGGTCTGAAGAAAAAGTAATATGCAGCATCCGTGTTTATTCCCACTCAAACCCATAGCAGCCCATCCATATCCATTGCAAAGCTAGCTCATTCCCAAACTACAGCTCTCTTTATTTAATGCATCTATCGGCTTATCACATTTTCTATATCTGAAGTAACTGCACCAGGGAAAAAAAATTACAGTTTATCTAGAGCGGACACAGTAATCTGCCCCGTGCTTGTTACTTTCTTCTTTAATTCCCAATTACTCCTCATCACTACTAAATTGTACCAAAATCCAAATTCTCCCACTTGAAGGGAGCTACTAAGCCGATGTCTGGAGCACCTCGGAAGAACAGGCACACACAGACACAGACAGCAGCAATGGCAAGCATCGAATGAATATAAGGGCGGTGAAGCAATCCTTGCGACCCCGGGATCCTCCTATTATACTTTGTTGCCGCAATTGCACATTTAGCACAAGATAGACTTCCTTGTTTGAATTGCGATTCTTGCCTTAGTGCAGAACCTGTTTGCTCTGTCTCATCTCCAATTGTCATGGAAACCTGACCATTTCTTCTGTCAGCAAGCTTGTGAGCAACAAGCTTGTTGTAAGAGTGATTATTTCTTAACAGTGCGTAACCAGATGGAGACTGCCCATTTAAATCAAGAAGAGAATTCCAGCAAGACGACCCAATCTGAAAAAGTAGACGAGAATTGAAGTCACACTATCAACTTTTAACATGTATAAGCAAACGCGCACATACATGCTGGAAACTAATGGCATATAGTTATTGTAATATTGGAGGCATAGAAAATGCAAGAAGGACATAGACAAGTCAGTCAGAGTTCACCCAAAAAGCTCAATGAAACAAAGGCAAAGACTATAAGCAGTTCGAAAACACCTCATCTCACTAAAGTAGCTATAAAAGTCTAATAACCAGCATGAATTAGAATAAATATACTGTGGATAGCAAGATTAGAAGCAGCCTAGCGGAAAACAAATTTCAGGATAGCAGATGTTAATCAAAGAACGAAATGAGACCTCAACAAAAGGGGTCGCAGTAAAAAAAATTGAGTTAAACAAAAGGAATACCTCTTGTGGGTCATTTGTCAAGGCATCAATCATATCATCTGAACCAGACATGCAAGCAGCCAAATGAAGAGGTGTAATACCACCAGGTCCCTCAAGATTCGGAGGAAATATATACTTCTTCGTGGCATCATTACTGCCAAGTATAGAATAATGGATTAGCAAATCAGCCATCTTTCTGCACCTCCTTCTGACAACCCGATTTAAGAGTTGACTCTCAGACAGCATCTCTAATGTCCCCTCAGATAGGCCATTCCCATCCAAGTTTGATTCCACCAACATGTCTAACAGTATTTTGACCAGCGCACAATAGTCCCTTTCAACTGAGAATATGAGTAAAAACCTGAACCGGCTTACTGAATATTTACGAATATCAAGAAGAGAAGAGAACGTCTTTGTTTGGAATAGCCATCCAACTTCATTTAGGAAGTGAATAATTTCTTCCTTTGAGCTTGGCCCCCGGAAATCACGAGTGACATCTTCTGAAATCTGATCACATGCTTTGGCTTCCTCATTAATTTCAGATTCAAGGAGTCTCAGTTCTCTACAAATAGAAGCATCAGCTATTATCACTGGAAAACTGTTCCCCTTGAAGCCATTTTCCACCTACTCATCATATCGACAAATGTCACAAACATATAACTATATAAGTATATCACAAATTCAATTTTAGGAAATAAAAAGCCCCTGACTACTTATAGAATAAATGTTTTCAAAATCTAACCTCAATGAAGAAGCGACCTAGAACAGCAGGAGATGCACCATGAATTTTAAAATTGCCCAATTTAACCTCCTCAAATGAGTTTTCACGATATGATTGTCCAGTAACTTCCTTCGACTCGTATCCCCCCATATACATGCAATGGATCCTGCATGTTAGAAAGTAAAGTTTCTAAAGACAGCAATGGCAAATTAAATGGCACTTCACACAAAATGCAAATCCGCTTACTTGGTGCCTGGGTTAGCCAGATTTCTTCCCTGCAAAGTAAGAGAGGTTTCCTGTCCACCAACAACCGCCAAAGGAGACACTGAGATCAGCTCTGGGGAACTCCATGATCTCCAAGATTTGCATAGACGAATCCTCCCTTAAAAAACAGTAACGTAACCAAAGATTAAAAAAGTAGTTACAATGACATTACAATAATCAAACTTCATAGACGTGAGCTCCAGTCCATTTCAGCCATTTTTCTCCTTTTTTTTGAATGCCTCTCATCATAGACCAAATGCAATGACATTAAATTAAGAACATGGAAAAATAAAAAACAAAATTGTTGCACCAGCCTCAGTGCTCACCATCTTTATATGATGCCATTTGCCTGCCAGTGTGAACTAGAAACCTCCCTTTCCTCCAAAAATCAGAATCTGAATCTTGAGCCAGGGAACTAACATGCTGAAGCAGGTTTCCTTCGAGCTAAAAAAATACAAATACAGTAAACACGTCAACAAAAAGTTAGAATGACATAGCTAAGGTTTATAGCCGTTCACTCACTTGCTTCCAGGCAGCAGCAGACATGTTTACATAAATCGAAAGAACCACACAGCCAGGCCTGATATAGCTCTCCATTTCAGATGGGCTGTTCGAAAGCCAATTGTAAATCTGAAACAAAAAAGAGAAAATTACCTTATTAGTTCATCAATAGCACTATCCTCCAAATAAAATGACAAGAAGAAAATGGTCAATTGTTACTGAAGACAACTTACCTGGGTTCGCAGCGTCACAGGAAAATGGCTAGGATCCTTGTCAAATAGCTTGAAAATAATCCGCCCTGTCCGATCCTGAGGAGAAACCATGCAACCAAGGCAATGCATAAAGGACAAATTGGTATAGATTTTAAATCATGGATAGAACTGAGTAAATTGATAAGCTACCTGAGGATCGGAATTCAAACTAGACGGCGAATGATCCGACCCAGAAGATGAAGTGTAACCAGCTTGATGGGGAAAAGTTTGATACAAAGCATGGTCAGCTCCTACATTTGATCCTCCGAACAGCTTTAGAGGTAAGATACCACCATGCGTTTTAGCGTCTTCAACTTTTGCATTGGCCTCTCTTCCAACAAACACCTTCTCAGGCTTCATGGGTACCATTAAGCTCGGCACAGGGAACAGCTTCTGCGCAAGTGGAGGAGAAGAGGATGGAGATCTCTCATCCGTTTGGTTACTGCTGTCGGATGAAAAGTACTTCGTAGACGATGACAGTTTTGGAGGACTATCATCTCTGGGAGAGTGGCTAAATAGCTGTAATGGTAAATTGGCATGAGTGTCTTCAACCTGGCAATCTGAGTCTTCAACAGGAGACTGGTAACTTGTACTACTTCTCTCTCCCCCAGCTGCAGTAACCTTCAAGGAAGTCAAATTCCATAAATTGGGACCAGATATTTGGTCAGCATCCATCAATCTAGTTTTCTCACTGTCACTGCTCTGGATGCTTCTCTGAGATAAAACGGCATGGGCATCCGAAGCAGATGGGACAATAGTGGTTGAAAGAGCAGCAAGCAAGTCCATGGTTGATGGAGATGTGTTCTCACTCAATATTCTTTGATATTCTGGTGAAGGTTGCTCTGCATTCTTCCTAATTAAACTTCCAACAGTAGGCAGTTTTGCAGCAAGGTCCATAGGCAAAGGCAGTGAATTTATCTTGCTAAGAATCTGAATAAGCTGATCTCTATCCTGTACAGATGGATTATTAATGCTTTTCTCCTCATTATTTCCTGTAGTTTCAAATCTCAAATTTCAGCAAAATATCAGATAGATAATAATATATAGCAAACCATTCAATTAGCCACTTCTTTTACCTTGTGAGCGAGCCAAAGCAGTCAACAAGTTTACAATGTCCAAATTTCCATCACTGGTGTTATTCCGGTTTCCAGGAAGCAACAGGCGTGAAGTAACATTATCTGGCTGAGTTTTCCTTCTTCGGCGATTATGCCCAGCAAGCCTGCGCCTACAGCTCCTCTTCCCCTCATCAAACTCCAACAAGGGGTGAAACCTTCAAAAGGTATAGATGACTCTGTTTTAGGTCAAATAAAAATGTAGCAAGGCAAATCGGAATGTAACTGCAGTTTAAGTGGAGGGAATATTTAATGACAGAAAATCGGTCTGAAAAATAAGTGCAAGTGCAAGGAATCAAATATGAAGTGCGGAAATGGCCACCTGCTGCACTGCTGGCAAAACCTTTGCATCTGCTTCCCCACAAGGGCTTTAGAGGATTTACTATGCAGTTCACACACTTTGTGACGGCGGTGGTAGTCCTTCGAATTTGACAGATTCTCCTTACAAGCATCAACCTGACACATGGGATAGCTGCTACTACCAGGAGATCCAGACCGGACCTTTTTGTTAGGCCGGGACACAGGCTCCTCCACAGAGTTCAAGCCCCCACCAAGATTCAAGCAAAGGCTGTTGTCCTCCTCCTCCTCCTCCACGGTGTTCTTCTTATTCTTCTTCAATCCTTGGTCTTTGTTCATTTGGTCAGTAGTGGCAGTTCCTAGTTTCAGAGTTTCAAAATCTAAAGGCTTGGCGACAAACCTCACGTTGTCCCATTCCCAACTTTTGGGATTCCAATTGTCTCTGGGATTCTGAGCAAACTGCTGCTGCGGAAGGCTTTGGTGATGAATATTTGGGATTTGATAGGAAAGATCACGCTTCCTTGCCATGGGAGGCGCTTCACAAAATGGACCGGAATGCGTCGACTGAAAGAAAATTGGAGGAGCTAAAGGCGCACCTATGTCCTCCATCTCAACAGAAGTTCAAAATTCACAACTACCTACACACACACACAACACAACATGATGAATCTAGATCAATTCAAACTTGACACACATGATTTTTCGTGTCTTTTAACTCTTCAGAAGCATTTATAAAGCTGAGAACTAAAAAAACCTACCTGAACATGAACATCAAATAACCGACATCAAACAAAATTAAAGAGAAATCCGACTGTTATTACTGTCCACTGCTATCCACAATAATTCGATAAAAAATCTTCCAAACACGAATTTTTAAAAAAAATTATGAATTCAGTTAGATACCTGCCAATCACGTACTAGGATATAAATTGCAAAAACTAAGAGAAACGAATATAAAAGACCTTGAATTAACGGAGCCCCGCAGCCGCATATTCCACGCTGAATCTCCACTTGATGGTTTATAACAAGTAAAAATTAGAAAAGGAAGTCAGATCTAAATTTCTGAGTCGCACTGAAAAGAATCTAGCAATCGGAAACCCTTAAGCTGATCCGAGAAATAACACGAAGTCGTCGTGTCTTGACAACTTTGCTTTCTCCAGGAACTTGCTTCATTTGTTTCTCTTGCATCCTCTAACAAACAAAAAAGCTTTCTTCCAGTGTTGGCATAAAGCGTAAATTGAAGCAAGATTGGGGTTTCTCAGTTGGGACGAAGAATCCAAGACTCGAATGTAAAGAAAACCCGTTTATCAAATCATCAAAATGTTTGACGTGAAATGCAATGGGAATGGGGAGTGGGGAATTTCGCATTTTCTCACCGCTGTTGTAAACAGTGCTTTACTGTTCAATTTACTTTCCTGCCCTTGTTCCCCTTTGCTTGCATTCACATTCCACGCACGGCACGAGACGACTTTTGGCTGCGGTCCGCCAAAGCCCGGTCCGACCCTTTCTGTTTTCTCCTATTGGTCACACGTAACGTAAACGTACGATGAAAGATGACCAAAATGACATATTTTCTTGTTCTTGCCTTTTTGGATAAGTATTTTGCCATTTTCACGAAAGTAATTTCACTTTTTGTTTTTTAAAGATCGTGTCCAAGGCCTCGCTTAAAAATGGGGTGTCTATTTTAACTCAAAATTTTATTTTAGATTATCTCCATTTTAACACCCCTTATCACATCTAATATTTTAATATTTTGTAATACAACAAAAACTAATAAAATAATATTTAAAAATGATTGAAAGCGGAGATAAATAATCAAATATATTTGAGGAGGAGGAGAGAGGAATGATAAAATAATTTTTAGTTGATGCTGGCATACCCCAAGGTTGGGGAATGTAAATTGAAAAACCAAAAATAGAATACCATTTATGATGTCCCTGGGAAAAGGTCAAGTTTAAAATGTTGGATATTGGTGATAATGGGTTTATCCAAAATTAATACCGTGTAAATGAAAAATTGAACTCTAAAGTGATCACATGAAATTGAAATGATATATAAAAGGTGGAAATCAATATTGAATTAGTGTATTTTAATTCTCTAGTCATTGAGTTTAATATTAATTACAAAATATATATTTGATATTTTTTGTTTTATTAAGAATTAAATATTGATTTTAATTCTTTCTTTTTATAAATGCTTATTTGGAGGAGAGAAAATTAAGGTTTTACATAATTAATTTCTTTTGAGCTTTCTTATTCGCCTCTCCTCTTTTCTTGATGTCTTTCTCCACCTCTGAGAGAGAGTATTAAGGTTCTTGATTCGCCGTTTCATTACGGATCGTATTATTGAAGTGTGTTAACGAATAGACCTGAGATGTGATTATGCGAGAGGTGCCAGCACATTAAACTTTAATGTAATTATCAATGAAATAAAAACTAATTGAGATTTATTTATTCTCCAAATTTAATAATTAATGGATATATTTGTTCTTAAGGTATGATATTGGTTTGAACTTTGAACATGAGGTTGGCATATCAGGTAGGGTTGTTATGGTAACGGTAAAATCGGTAAATAAATTACCGTTACCATACTGTTACCGGCTAATCGGTTACCGTATTTTTAAGTAAAATAGTTTACCGTTACCGATAAAATTGGTAGCGGTAATGGGTTTCACCTTTGTTACCATCGGTATTTACCGTTATCGATCCATATATATATAAATTAATAATTTTTAATATATTATATATATTATTTTTAGTTTAATTTAAGATTATGTGAATTAATAATTTTTAATATATTATTTTTAGTTCAATTTAAGATTTTAACTTTTTAGTTGATTAATATTGATAGTTAGATGATGGGTAAACAAATCTAATCTCTTAATATTTGGGTTTTATCATTAAGAATTAAGAATTGAAAAATTCTTACTTTTTTGGATTGGTAAATTTACCAATTACCAGTTTACCGTTACCGAAAAACGGTATACCGATCGATGGTATACCGACATTACCGGTAACGGTAACGGTTTTCGTTTCTTTTATTACCGTCATTTTCGATACAGTAATGATAACCAATCATTGATAACAGTTATCGTTACGATAACAACCCTAATATCAGGTGGCGTTGAGTTTTCTTTCTCTGTTATTTGTTAACTGCCCAATATGCAAGAGAAGAAGAGGGGCTGCTTTTTTTGATGATTTCACTGTACAAAATCATGACTATTAATGGTTCTCCCACTGTTTAGTATTACTGTTGACAGTGAATCAATATTACCTAGTTAATTATTTAAGCAATCACAACAATCCGGACATGCAAATGTTCTCATTAAATTTATTTTTTATTTTCACTTTCATTATATAAAAAAATGATCTCATATACTTATTTACATCAATAAAATACGTCTTTCAATACAGTCACAATAGTAAAACACAAATTTATATATATTTTTCTCTCCCCCATTTAAGATAAACCAACAACTTTTCTCTCTTTCGTATTGTCTCCATTAAATCTACATCAAAATCAATGTAGCTACATCAACAAAACATATATTTCAATATATATTGGTTGGCCATCAAAATTGCACCATTGTTATTACAATGCGTATGTATGCGCGCGCTCCGATCGACTGCATGTCTACATGCATCCTCTCGATCCAGATAATAATTGATATCTATTCATTACACGCTACGTACGATGTTTTGTCTTCTTTTATAACTTAAATTTGCTTTCTCTTCTTTTATGTTTAAATGCATTGCATATAAATGGCAGGGAGAATATTAATTGATTTAAGGGGATGATTTAGTAAAAGCAGCAAATTTTTTGGTGAATTAATTTCTACATATTCGGTCAAGAAAGTGGGCAACAAAAATCTTTTTGTTCCTGCGGGAACCGCGTCATTAATTTGCACTTGAGTAGATCTAGAGCAGTCGTCGGATTCACGTAATTCCAACTTTAACACCTCCCAGGCCTCCACGTTTACATGGTCGGTCGTCTCTCTCTCTCTCTCTCTCTCTCTCTCTCTCTCTCTCTCTAATGAGACATTTGATTCATGCAAGTCTCAGATTTCTAAACTGTCTCACTCACTTTTCCCTAAATAGTTGATAAATCGGATATTATAAATTATGGTGGCCGTGGTGACTTAAGATCACTCTAAACAATTAAAATCTGCATATCGGGAGAACTTTTAAGAGTCATTGAACCTAAAATGTGACTCTTGTTTCCCTCAAAATTCAACCTAAAACTCTAATTTTAAGAGTCCAGTGATTGCTACCGGTGTCAGTTGCGTCGCATGCGTATAGCCAAAACAGGTAGTCCTTTTTGGTGAAGAGAAATATACTAAATAACCAATACGTCTTTATCGAATCCTGCGCAAGAGAGTCTACAATTTTGAACTTCCCCTATTGTTCTTCAACGAACCAGACTTTGATCGTCTTATTCCATCTTTCACCTGGCCAGCCAACTTCCATGAAGCTGCTTAATCGGTATGTTAATTTGAACTGCTTAAGAGATTTTAGAACTAAATCAAGAAGTCTTAGTTTGGGTGTTCCTTAGTTTCACCATCTCTCTTTTGTTCGGTTCTTCGTGCACATGAATTTTTATGAATATGATATATTCAAAATTTCATATGTATATGAATATGTAAAGGTTTTTTAGCATAATGATTTCAATTTTTAGGTGATAATTTAGCATGGATAACTCTATTGCCACTTGTGATGATTGTCCAATAGCATTGAGAGATGAGGAACAAGAACGGATACTTAGAATTGGTATGGAGTTTGACACATTACAATGTGCATATAAATTTTGGAAATCATACCCAAATCATACAACATGTGATATCCTGATCCGAAAATAAATGAATATTGAATAGTAGAGTGACACGTGTACAATGGTACACCGAGGAGTCCGAAAATGAAATTCGAATTAAAAGAATTTATTCCAAAAGTATATATATATATAGACATATAAAAATTAAATGATAAATGAGAGGTAAGTAAATGATAAAAAAAAATAGATATACATATATATATACATATATAAATAAAATAAAAAAAAGGAAAAGAAGAGAGAATTCTAGAAGCTTGGAGAGAGAAGGAAACAAATAAAAAGGAAAGAAAGAAACGGAACAGAAGAAGAAAAGAAGCAGGAAGAAACGAAACAGAGAAGAAAAAAAAGGAAAAGAAAAAAAATCTCCATTTTCGTGTCTGAAACTTCGTCGGCGCCGATCTCCTCCGTCCGGCCACCTCAGGCGACGAGACCGGTACCAATCTCTTCGTCTCTTCGAGACGTATGAAATCGGTTTAAGAATCACCTTAATCGGTGCTGTATATCTCCGGAAAAAGCCGTCAGAAGTTTCGGCCACCGCGAGCTTCGACAGTCGATTTCTCCTTCCTCCGATCTCCGATTGATGCAAGGCCACCACCGTTGAGTTCGTCTCGAAGGGTACTACAAAGCTCAGTTGGTGATTTCCGGCGAAAGTCGCCGGATCTCCGGTGACCCGAATAGGGGTATTTCGGAACTGGTATATGAGGCTTAATGATGTACGTCGGGAAAAATTATACGGGGAAGCATTGGTTCGAGTAAGATGTGAGGCACGCTTCACGAGGTAGGGAATACTATAACTTTGCATTATTTTGGGAATTTTTGTAATTCTGTTTGATCGATGATTCTTGCGTTTATTTAATGGAGTTGTGAATTTCGGATATAAATGTTTGGTGATAAAATGTGAAATGAATACTTGGGCCAAAATGCCTACTGCTAATGTGGATTGCATGTGCATGTTTGAGTGTAGATGGTTACTGTGTATAATTTTGCTATGTGGTACCATGCTTCGCATTGAGAAAAGTGTTGTCTTTATACTGAATGCGTGTGATTGAACATTTGTTGATATTTGGAGGTTATGGAAATTGTGGGGGTTGTGATGTGGAGATTGCAGAGATATGGAAATGGCCCTGTACGTACAGTGGGTGGAAATCCGAGTAAGGATTCACTATGCGGCCACATAGTGAAGGGGTGGCAAGTCCCGGGTAGAAGAAGGTGCCTACCTTCCTTACTCGTAGATTGCTTCCGGCGATGAGGTCGGCAAGCGGAGAAAATAGCTTCCGGCGAGGAGGTCGGTAAGCGGAGAATAATGGTTCCGGCGATGAGGTCAGGACGCGGAGGAATATGGTTTCCGGCGAGGAGGTCGGAAAGAGAAACGAGTGGGTTACGGAGGGAGTCGGGAAATTGGGTGATGTTATATTGATATGTTATTGTTGATATCTAACTGTGTTTGTGTGTGTATGAATGCGGTATTCCCTACTGAGCTTCGGCTCACCCCTTCCCCTTATTGTGTTTGAACAGATGAAGTGGTGATGGCCAGTCGGACCGTGGGTGCAGACAAGACAGAGAAGTTGGTGTACATACCGGGTTGCAATGTAAGAGGCTGCATAAATCGAGAGAGAGTTGGGGTACTGAGCGGGTGTCTCAGCTGGGATGTATGTAGCTCTATTTTTATATAAAAATATAAATATATATATGCTTTTGTATACGTATATATATATTTTATTGTGTTAATTAAGTGTTATTAGTTGAAAAAAAATTATAGGCGGGAGTATGAGTTAGTTACACGTCACGTGCCTGAGGATCGGGGCGTGACACAACAAGAGGAGATTTTGTACATCAACACTTTGTGTCTATTAAAATCAAACACATCCGCCTCAATTTTGCTTGGACTTATCGGTATTATCTTCTTTTCAACTGCTACTTTAGCATCGCCAGAATTAGCCCAATATGGCTTCGGATAATCTTGGAACCAAATCCCCCCCCCCCCCCCATTGAATTAAAAATAGAAACAAGTATCCGCCGCGAACAATAAATCAATGACTCGGGTATCAACGGCTCCAACTAGGTCCTTCAAACTGTTGTGCTTTGAGGGTTGATGAAGATCTGCCATCTAATCATCTATAAACCCATCCATCTCCAAGAGGAGAAAGATTGAGGACCTGGAGATCTAACAAAAGGTTCATGAGAAAAAAAAATGAAATTGATGTGGAATGCATGGCCCATGCATTCTTGGATAAGTATGAACGGAGCAGAGTCTGAACACAAGCGGGAGGATCACTACAAATCAGCTTGCATAGTAATCAAAGATTGGCGATTATCTCTATTAATTCCATTATCTCCATTTAATTGTTTTGCTTTAATCCAGTATTGTTATTTCCTTAGTTAGTGCGTATCATTATTATCTTGTTTCCAAATAGGTGGTTGGATTTTTGGTATTTAATATTGTAGCCTCCAGAAGGCAAGGGGACGATGATTAAATAATAAAACTTGTTGTTACGAGTTCCTTTCAATTCTCTGGGTATTCTCAGAATCAACATAGAATTGAGATTGTTTGTCCTGGTATCCCCTTGTGGTTCAACAGGTCAAACTGGTTTGTGTTTTCACGCTTCGAATTTACATCAGAAATTTCATATATGTACTGAAAGGAATTAAAGCCATAAAGACAATGAACCAACTCCTTACCCCAACGAAGAAGACGATGAACCAGTTCTCTGTATCCGAATCGCCGTTGGGCTGGAAAGAGAGTGTTAGGGCTTGAGAGAATACGAGAACCCTAATTTGAAAGTCGTAAATCATAATATCATATTTGGAAGATGTATGAGTATATGTCTTCACCAAAAAGAACTACCTGTTTTGGATCTTCGGATTTGTGTCTCTAGATCCACAGATCTGATGGTCTGGTTAGTGAACATGTTATTAACCTGTTCACCACACCACTGAACAGGTCGTCCCCCGGTCCACCTTCACTTGTTCTAGAATTATGTCTAGTACAACATTAATTGTGTCTTTGTCCCTATCAATCTTTTACTGCAACTTTTTTATTTTATTTTTTACGTAAGTATGTACAAGAATATCTTATAGGCCAACCAACTCACACTCTTACTAGTTACTATGACTTAGCGTAAATTTATTAAAGCGGACAAGCTAGACCACTAGAAGTATTTAAAAGTACTTTATGTCAAATTAGTATTAGGGGAGAGAGAAAGGTGGAGGGAGTATTTTTAGAAAAGTTTATGTCAAATAAGTTGTACTGTAACACCCGACCCCAAATATGAACAATTGGGGAATGAAAAGCGAGAAAAAGATATGTTTTCAAAGAAATCCTAGAGAGGAAGGGTGTCTAGGTGTAGTGAAATGCGTCTGGTACAGGTTGGATTTAAGATGAATATTCATGGCAACACGCCTAGTAGGGGGCCTAGGCGTGTGCGTCACTCAACCCAATGCAGAGTTGATTTTTGGAGGAGTTAAAGTCACGATTTTCAATTCTCTTAAGTCGCGAAACAGAGTGAAAATAAAGAGTTTCCATGTTTTACGAGTTTAGAGAGAGAGAGAAAGTAGATAGATGTGTTATTTTTTGGAGATTAAAGCTTAGACTTGGTGGATTGAAGATCATCTAGGCAAGATTTAACAACATCCTTCAACAATTTCAAGATTTGAGGTAAGTTTCTATGGATATAGAAACTAGAGTTTTTTTAGCTTAGGATTGAATCTTGATTTCTTGTTGATAATGGATTTAGTTAGGTTGATTTAGACTTATTTATGAATGTATTTGTTAGATTTGAGTTCAATTAGAAGGATTTCAAGTTAGAGAGCTTGGGTTGAGGATTTTGGAAATTTCTAGAGAGAGAAAGGTTAGTTTTATATTGGATTCATGATTTAGTTCATGATTATATGTATTGCCGGTTATATATCGATGATGAAATGAGTTCGGTTTTCTTAAATCGATACGTTTGGGAAAGAGGGACAAAAACCCTAACTTGAGATATTGATTTTGTTAGCTTTCTTGGATAACGAGGTAGGAAATTCTTACCCATTGTTTCGTGTTATGATTTCTCTTTCTAAAGAGTTGTTGATTTTCTTCATTAGTTGATTAATTTGTGTTATTGTCTTAATTGCTTCTAAGGAAGAACAAGTCCATGAATGTAATTTGCATGCAATAATGTAATGGTAGTATTTATTAAATAAAATTCTTTATTTTTTTCAATGAGCATTTATATAATATAATATAATGTGCATGTTTCCGAATATTCCATATAGTAAATGATCCGGTATGTAGAGTTTGACTTACACACAGAAGATTAGATCATTAGTTCTTAGATCATTAGTTCTTTTGAAATATAAGTTTTAGTTCACAATCTAAGATGGAATTCGGAAAGCCATTGATACAGTTATAGCACATGATTAAATACATTTATCTTGACTAAGAGAACGGTATAGTTCTGACTTCATGTGCTAGTATGCTTATGTGTATTGAACAGGACCAAGTCGAGGAAAGTGTTTTTATATTGACTATATGAAACAAACTCCTCGTAATTATAATTATTATGAGTATTTATACTCTTAATCCCGATACAAATAATATGAACGATATATTGTAGACTGAATATTGTTTTGAGTCACAAAAGAGTGAGACTTATTTATTAGTCAATAAACTCAGTGACTTGGACAATGATAGTGCATTGATCAAGAATATTATTTGTTGAAGGAAACCATGTCCCGAATTAGGGATTGAGGATACCCCTCAAGAAAGTTTATAAGTTTTGATCGTGTCAAACCCTGCAGGTGTATATACTTATCCGACAAGATAAATAAGTTAAGCGTAAGTCTTGAGGTCTATGATTTATGAATTAATTTTATTTATAAAGCATGTATAAGTTTTCTCTTAATATGGGGAGTTAATAAGCATTTAATATATAGCTCAAAATATGTTTTGAGCTCATTACGATTGTTTAGTGGAGTGAATTGTAATTTATCAAAAGAAGAAAGGTGGATATTGTTAATCCAGATTTTTCTATTTGGTATTTAGTCAAAACATATTTACTATGTGGTCTATGTTGTGTCTATATATAAAGAACTCAAGATGTTTAGGGTGGGACACACGTTGTTTTTGAGACGTTTTTCTCTCTTAAAAACTGAACCTCGAGACAGCTTCTCTCCCACCTAAGTTAGAGTTCCAGAATTGAGGTCACGCAGCATAAGACTTCTAGCCCAAAGTTCTTATTCGTGAGGTGTTCTGTTTGTGATTAGAAGGAGCTATTTAGTTTGTGATAGTAAGAAGCAGTTAGGTTCGTGATCAACAATAGTTGCTTTGTTCGTGATCAAATACCTGTAGCTGTGCAGTTTGTGAACTGAGAAGAAGTCGTCGTTCGTTGTTACCCGCTCATTGTGCAGCTTTTACAACAAATCAAATCAGACAGATCTGCTAAGGTATAGATCTAGATTTGATGTCTATTAAATCGGATTAAATATTGTAAATATGATATGTCATGTGCTCTATCAAATCATTCGGGTCATTCCACTGCATACCCTATTAGGAGAATGAGAGGAAAATTCATAAAAGGAATAGAAAGAAAATGTAAAATATTTTTTATTTCTCAAGTTTGGATAGGTTAAAAAATAAATGAATGATTTTATCGTTTCTCTTATTTAGATAGTCATTCTAATATAAAAGAAAGGAATAATTTTTAAGAGGAAGCATTTTAACAAAAAATTAGACAACTCTTCCCTTAAATTCTCTTCAAATATCTTCTCTTTTTTTCCTTTTTCTAACCTATCCAAATAAATGAATTAAGAGGAAATTCATTTTTCTTTTTCTTTCCTCTCCCCTCAAATCCTTCAATTCAAACACACTTTAAACCTCAACATTTTAGGGTCCATATATACTCTAGCTCCTATACTGCTGCTACTGAAGAAAATCAGCACAAGAGAGAGAGAGATTAGTTCAGAAACGAATAATTTAACCTAGTGACAATATCTGCCCTTTATGTTCTTCTTTTCCAGAATCTGTCAATCATGTCTTTATTCAGTGCAAGGGTCCATCACTCTTATGGTAGCAACTGGTAGGTTGGTGGGCTTTGCTTGGTGCCTTTCTAGAGACACTTGTGTATTGTTTGAACAATGAGAATCCCTTGTATCTGGCTCAATTTAGATTTTGCTATTCTACATCACTCAATTTGAGGGGAAGGAATGATGTTATCTTTAGAGACAAAGTGACTGATTGGAATGATGTGTTTCTACTCATGTTTATGAGATTGAAATTTTGATTACCCATAGTGGTTAGTGGTTACTGATTTCTCATACTCTAGCTCCCAATTAGCTCAATTTTCTTGTACTATAAGAACTTGAATTAGCTCAATCAAAAAGATCAACAAACCTGCATGTCAATGGTCACTCCCCCAAATGGTCAATTGAAACGGAATATTGATTGTTCATCATTGCAGAAGCTTGGCCCTGGTAGACTTGGTGGTGTTGGCAAATTTAGATGTATTTTTACTAGTTGAGTTAGGAAATGTGATTCTAATGAGGCAGAGATAAAAGCTATCAAAAAGGTTATGGAGATCACCCTTGCATCTGATGATAATCTGCAATGCAATTTTCAATGTTAAGCTCCAACTGATTAATTTGGAGGTGAATCACATCTTGAGTGAAGGTAATGGAATGGCTGATGCACTTGCCAAAGAGAGTGTCAATATATACTCAGACTACGTAGTATGTACTTTGGTTCTCGTGGTGACTCATCAGAACTTCTCTAATGGATTGGAGTGAGTTTGTTTCTGGTTGGTTAACATTATATAGTTGTGTATGTAAATAGGGGTAGGTGAGTAATCAAATGTGTGGTAACTTTGTGAAGCAGGTGTGTGTGTGTCTTGTGTGTATAGACATTGTGTGAGTGGACACTATTGAGTAGTTACTGTGTGGTGGGTGGTTATACGTACACTTTGCGATAGGTTGTTATTTGTGTGTTTAGTGGGTGAGTAAACTCTGCGGTGTAGTCAATATTTACTACGTGGTGAGTGAGTAAAGACTGTGGGAAGGCCCGGCATCAGGTGACCTTGGTCTGAAAATTTTGGGCTCAAGCCCAAATTAATCATTCGGGTTTCTGGCCAGGCTTGAGTCAAAAATTACTATTCAAGCCCGACCTAGACCTACATTATTTGGGCCGGACCGAGCAGGGCATGTATGAAAATTAAAATGTCAAGATTAATGAGAATCAAAATTCATAGTCCAATTGAGTTGGCCAGTTTTAGGTTATGTCACTTTCAAGTTGAAAAGTGATGTAGAAGGGGTCGCCAGTGAATTTATGCTAAAGTTAGATTTTTTACACAAAAATAGAAAATAATTAGTGAGGTCTCAACTTTGATCGGTCGTATCTTTTGATCCAGGGATCCGTTTCCTTATTATAATCTTTAATTTTTCTCAATTGTTTCTCGGTGGATTTCAAGATTCTATTATCGTCGTGATCGATTTTAGTTTATCAAGCTTCAGCCCTTTGTCAAAAAGTTATTAACTGGGTAATCATCACAAAAAAAAGAAAAAATGTTGTAAGAAATATATAATGCTCCAACAAGAAAAGCATTGGTGATCACTACGTTCGACCAATTGGCTAACCCAACTAGTCAATTAGTCACTCAGTCGGTAAAAGTCATGCATGTGAATGTGTTAGGTTGTTAAAATTAATTTTAGTGGCACGCAGAAATGTTTTATGAATCAATCTTAGTATATGTATAAATGAAAATTTAACATAAAAATCATACAACCCTTATGCTCCGTTTGTTTGGAGAAAAATCAACCTCTTGAAAATATTTTCCTAATTTTGTAGTGTTTGGAGATAAGAAAATAAAATCAGTCAAACAAAATTTACAATAAGTCAACTCATAATAAGGGTTTGAAGATAGGAAAAAAAACTTCCTTTATACTCATTGGGAAGTTATTTTCCTCATAGCATTAAAATATCATTAAGAAATTTTTTTGTCAATGTATACATGAGAACAACAATGAACTAAATTAAAATTATATCTTTTATACATAATACAACATATATATAAAATATACAATATATATATATATATATTAAAATTGAGGTCCTAAAATGAAGTCTTAAAATGAGGTTCTAACTTTTGGGATCCAAATTTTTTAAAAAAAATATATAAAAAATTATAATTATACTTTGATCAGTTTTACAATCGAACGATATATCTTTTGTTTTCAAAACAAAAATCAATTTCATCATGATTGAAAAATTGTTTGTTTTAAGTTTACATCTGACGGTCTAAAATTGTCATGTCTTTTTGTGTTTAGATTTTTGTTTAGATTAATAAATATATCATTGGATTCATAAAATTGATCAAAATACAAATTTAATTTTTTCAATTTTTTTAAAAATAATTTGAACCCTAAAATTTATTCCAAAAGTTGAAACGTCATTTTAGAACTTTATAAGAGATTCCATTATATATATATATATATATATATATATAAGACATCAATGATTAAACTAACATTTTTTTAGTTGAATTTACATTAGACACATGAGAACTGGAGAAACAATTTAAAGTCAATAAATTACACCTTATAATACTTTGTACATATTATGAGTGTGTGTGTGTGTGACATTAATTAAAAAATATAAGTTTTAACGAGTCTTCGTTATTGTGATTGTGGATATACTCTATAAGAGAGTGTAATGAACATATATTTGTGTACAAACCTACGAAAATATATTCAACACGTACCATAAATATACGGACATATGTAGTGAAATGAAGTATGTGTTTTTATATAAAAGACATACTAGAAGTTAATTAGTATTCGGTTCTCATCTTGACATATATTATCATTACTTGACAATAATATATGTATATGTTAAAAAATTATTATTATTACTATTATTATTACTATTATTATTATAGTTATTATGTATTGACGCATTGTTATAGACACAAACATTATGTCATCACAAAGGGAAAAAATAGTGTTGTACCTCAAATTTATGTTTTCCACAATTTCACCAAACAATGAAAAATATTAGCAAAATTTTTTCCAAACACTAGAAATTAGTTGTTTTTCGATGAATTATTTTTCTTTAAGATATATTTTTCAAGAGATGTTGATTTTTCTCCAAACAAACGGAGCATTAAGAGCTACATATTTATCTTATGCATGTTATTTGATCTAATGATTTTGTAAATAATAATATCATGCTTCTAGAAAAAAGATGAAGAATAATCATATCAAGTGACTATGATGGATGAACTTATGGTAGTGGATCAGTCCAGGAAAAGGTTTTATGTGTTGTAACTGATCTCACACAATCCAGATTACACAAACACAAAAAAATAAAGCAAACGAAAAATTGAACACATTGTTTTACGTGGTTTGGCCAAAATGTGTCTACTTCCACTAAGGAACACATATTTCTTTACTAAATGAAAACTGCGTACAACGTACAAAACCCAACTATGGCATATATCAGTAACCCTAGTATCTACCTTGTACAATTATAAAAGTACACTCATACATAAAATAAATCCCGCGAAACCTCTTCTTCCTTGTCTTTGGGTCCGATCCATTAACACAATGAGCCACTCCCCCTAGACTTTCTTTCGAATTTTTTTCTTGCTGCTCTTTTGGCCTTAAGAGGGGGGAACATAGTATTGGATTACGGTTTCAGGAGACAAAATTAACAGCAACTAAAACATATAACTAACGTTTTAATAATTTGTTAATAAAATAGAAAATGTTTGTCAAGCCTCAAAATACCATGTCCTCTTGATCACCAAGGGATTAATGAAAGACTACTTGGTTTTTATGAATCTATAGACACAAAGATCTGTATATGTCTTCTGTTCACAACCAAATAAAG
Source organism: Euonymus europaeus (assembly GCA_963580455.1). Classification (NCBI taxonomy): domain Eukaryota; kingdom Viridiplantae; phylum Streptophyta; class Magnoliopsida; order Celastrales; family Celastraceae; genus Euonymus; species Euonymus europaeus. The sequence continues at coordinate 2,617,231 of OY756972.1, forward strand.
CAGTGCCATATTTCATGACGGTACACTTTGGATAATATCCTCTTTTATCTGTTAGATCCAAATGGACAAAATATATCATCTTTAGTTAAATCCTTTACATGGCTACTTGCATGAAATTTCTGCATCGTTTTGACAATGAATTCTCAATATTTGGAAAAGAAAAGATTCGAGAAAATTATAATGCATAGAGTTCACTGTGTGGTCAAGCTTTTTTAAATGGCAAATTATGTCATGACCTCCCTTTTTTGTATTGATATCACATTTTAGAGTATTTTGTTGCAATTTGCTAGATAGTATTCTAATTTTTACTCTCTTTTATATTCTGGCTATTGACAGAATTCAATCAAAGGTAGCAGTTATGTTGTCTGTACTTTTATTTTCATACCATACATTTCAAACCCAGATTTCTTGTTGATTGCATCTGAATAAAAAATTGAATATTGATATTTCACTGTTTCGGTGTTTGTGGCCAATGCCGAGTCCTAAGGCATGTCAATGAAATTTTAGTCCTCTCACAACTATCTAACTCAGCAACTCTTTAGAGAAGAGAGATAAGATTTAGAGAAGGCGATTGACCAATTGGGTGAGGGGCTTGAGTAGTTGAGGGCGAGACTAAGAGTGTGAGAGATTGCTTCGCCGATGGGTGAGCTTGGGAGTTGAGAGTCGTGACTCTTGAACGGGTGGAACGGCGATGGCAATGGCACTATCCAGTGGTGGCTATTGGCTTGGCTAGGTCATTCTTTCTTTCTATTTCATTTTATAATACTTACTTATATATATTATTTAAATTTTTTAATTAATCTTTCGAGACCCGATAATCCGAAAAATATAAATATTCAGGCCCGATATCCGATCTGATAATACTGCGTTTGGGCCGAGTTTCATCCGATCATTATCATCCGGCCCAATAATAATTAGCCCTCACTTTTCTCCTTTCAAATTCAAGCCAGAGCAAACTTTTCATGCCACAGCAGAGAGTGTCCGTGTAATAATAGCATAGATCTATGTTATCATAGATTTTTTAAGAAGCATTGTTGAGGATTCGTAAATAAAATTTTTCATTAAAAGATTTTCTCTTATGCGTACTCGATAATGTTTTCACAATGTAATAAACGTCTGTAATATGTTAGGGCAATGTAATTACTGTATTGTGTTCTTGATTTATTTCTTGACAATGTAATAAACACCTGACTTATTTGATTCTTTTTTTTGTTTTTTTGTGTGTGATATGAGTAAGTTGTTAATCAAAATATGTTTGTCATATTACATTTTTCCTCTGAGAATGTAATAAGACTTACCAACAATGTATTAGGCACTGTCTGTCACAATGTAATTCTAACAACAATCAAATTACTCCATAATCAAGACCAACAATCTCAAAAAACACAGCATAGCAAATAATTCACACAAAAAAAAGAAAAGAATAGGCACAATGTAATAAAGAATCATGTGCACTTTTGTAATTACATGTAGCATGTGTGCCGTTTTGTTATATGAGAATATATCCTGACAATGTAATAAATATCTGCACATGTGAGAACAATGTAAATAAAAAAAATTATAGTAATTATTATAATTGACATAGTTTTCAAGGTTGCATGACTTTTGGTGGTTCTTCATGATATCATTTGATCATTACTATTTTTTACAGGGTAGTACTCAATTACATTGGATGGCTGGCCAAATACCCTAAACAATAGGGTAATTACATTGTGAATCCCATAGTACATTGAGTGTGGCTTTATGCTTGTTTGTAAGTTTCAAGCTTCTGAGCAGGTTCTTGACTGCGCCAATATTCGATTTAAACTGCATCTCATGCGAAGGTTTTTGTACTTTTTTCACAGATTTTTGGCTTCCTTCCAGCACTTTCTTGGCACTGTGTTTTGATTTTGATGATGTTCCTCTCACCATCTACAAAGAGACATTAATAATAGTGCGCAATAATCCAATGTCATATCTCACTAACTCTATTAAATCACACTGTTATAACACAACATACACATGCAATCATATTCTATCGCATTAGCTAAACCAATGTCATATCATAGTAAGACATTTTAACATTTTAAAACTCACTGTTTTATCACTAATAATTCAACGTGATAAAAAAATTTCAGAATGTCATAACACAACCGAACCATGCAATCAAATTATCAACTATCACATTACCTAATTAATCAAAAATTAACTCCAACTATTCACAAAAAAAATTGCAAAGCATTATGGCAGCATACAATGTCATATAATTTTAAGCCAATGTCATATCATAAGAAAACATTTTTGATTAATTGATGCATAATGAAACTCCAATGCAATTGAGGTCATTCGACATGCAATATAAAGGTAACACAGATCTCAAATTAATGTATAAATAACAAGCTTTGTTATTATCAACCCTCATAAAGCTGTCTTAGCCCTTATTTTCATTGTAATCGAAGGGATCGCCTTCAGCAGTAACAACAAATAAATTTACATTGCAAAATGAATGCAAAAAACCAAAAATCCAATGTCACAACATCAGTTCAGAATGTCACAACACACCTGATCAATGTAAACAATACCAAATAGCCAAATGCATTAATAAATTCACAACAAACCCATGCTTAAGACAATGTCATATCATATTAAAACAATGTCATAGCATAGTGAAACATTTTCATTAATTGAACCATGATGAAACTCCAATTGAATTGAGGTCGTTCAACGTCTAAGCATAAGGTAACATAGAGCTCTATTTAATGTAAAAATTCCTAATATTCCCAACTTTGTTATTATCAACACTCATAAGAAAATACATTGTCATAAACCTTTACACCACTATCATAGCCATTATTTCTCTATAATCAAAGGGATCACTTTCATCAGTAATAACAAATAAATTTAGTATGCATAATCAATTCGACAAACCAAAAAACCAATGTCACAACATTAGTTCAGCATGTCAACACACCTGATCAATGTAATCAAAGTAAACACTATCAAATTTTCAAATGCATTAATAAATTCACAACAACTCCCCCAAAATCCAGTGTAATTAATATGCAAATAACTTCAGATATACACATAAAACATTGCACTAGAACAAGACAATGTCATATCTGAGTAAACATATGTCATAAAAAAACCCATAATGATATCACCATTTAAGAGTTAATTAATCATATTACTCAACTTTATCGACGAAAAGGTTCCAACTTTGTTAACCCTTAAAAATGTAATAACAAATATCTTTGTTATTTGATTAACGGGATACCTTCACATGCGTCATAAATAAGATACAAAATACGTGGGTACAACGAATTAGTAGGGTTTACCGGATTTTACGAAATATTGGGGATAAATGGTTGCAATAAAATGAGAAATACAAAATTGTTTACTTATATTGTCGGAAAAAAGATAGATGTGCAAAGAATCTAAGCTTTGGATGTAATAAGCTTCTATTTTGAGCTGACGGAGCTTCGATGACGACCGGAATGCTTCTTCGAATAGAAAGAGATTTGTTCCGGAGGTCTCCTTTGGGATTTTTACAGAGCTACACGATTTTCAATTTTTGGAGCTCCACTCTTACTATGATTACACTAACCACACGACCTGACTGTAACATCACATTCTTCAAGCCTTTGTTTGACAAAAACTGTCGTAATATTTTTGAATTTTAAAAACTTAAAAACGCTGAGTCACTTTGCCAACATGACATGCCACATCATTTTGAATGATTTGGGATATTTGAATTTCAAAAGATATTTCCGTTGGCCAACGCGCAATTGTGCTTTACAACCCCATCCAACGGTTATATATCCCGAGACCCCCTCCCTTCGTCAGATTAATTATCAGCAGAGAGTGTTTTAGAGAGAGAATGGAGAAGCCAGTAGTATCAGCGATGGAAGCATTTGAAAAGCTGGAAAAAGTTGGGGAGGGAACCTATGGGAAGGTGTACAGAGCGAGAGAGAGGGCCACTGGGAAGATCGTGGCACTGAAGAAGACTCGCCTCCACGAGGACGATGAAGGCGTTCCTCCAACCACTCTTCGTGAGATCTCCATCTTGCGCATGCTCTCCAGGGACCCTCACGTCGTCAGGTTCTTCTTTTCTCTTTTCTTTCAGATCTCTTCATTATGTTTCAGCATTTGCGGTTCACGATTTTAGTGCGTATGGTTGTCGTCTTTGGGGGGGATTAGGTTCTCCGTTTTTCCATTTTTCTGTTTCTCTCTAAATCTTCCGAGGTTCCTAGTCTTTTTCGTGGCATGCGATTCTTCATCTGTTTTGGTCGATCTAGGGATTGACTGCCTGGCTTCGTGATATTTCAGTCAGTTTAGTTTTGGCTTCTAGCTGTAGGACATTGACATTATCATATATCTATACCTATTGTTTTGATACAGATTTTTTGGGAATGAGTATTTGAACATGTTTTGAAGTCGATAATGGCATGATAGCCTTTCGATGCAGACGTCTGTGCTGACATCCTCAATGTCCACTTCTTTATGATTTTCTTCTGTTCATTGCCCAATGCTATATAATCTGGTAATTATATCTGTTGATTGTGGGTAAATTTTTCTTGCTTTTGTGAGTAGTTGGTGAATACAGATCCTGTTTCATATTAGCATTGCACTGATCCATGTGTACATAGACTATTTATGTACCCTCTATAAACTAGGTTATCAAGTTTTATCCCCTTCAAATTTCCTGTGCGATCAGATTGATGGATGTGAAACAAGGACAGAATAAAGAAGGGAAGACGGTACTTTACCTGGTGTTTGAGTACATGGATACTGATCTGAAGAAATTCATCCGGAGCTTTCGACAAAGAGGAGGGGATATTCCTGTTAATACTGTCAAGGTTATACATGAACGAAAGCAGTAATTTCTCTCATTGTTTGCTTAAACTATGAGGGATAGACCGATAGATTGATCACATACATTTGGTTTTTGTCGATACAGAGCTTGATGTACCAACTTTGCAAGGGTGTTGCTTTCTGCCATGGACATGGAATCTTACACAGGTTATAATAATCCTTCTCTTTTTCTTACCTTCCCACTGGTATCACGAATTACTTTATAATTTTATTTCTTATGTATCCTAAATCTAGGGACCTAAAGCCTCACAACCTCCTGATGGACCGAAACACAATGATGCTCAAAATAGCAGATCTTGGATTAGCTCGAGCATTTACTGTTCCAATTAAGAAGTATACTCATGAGGTTATATTTAATTCTTCCTAAACCCTTTGGATTTTTGAAAAATGCAATGGCTTACTATTGATAGTACTAAGATTTAAATGCTTATTGCAGATATTGACACTCTGGTACAGAGCTCCTGAAGTTCTTTTGGGGGCTACTCATTACTCAACTGCAGTGGATATGTGGTCTGTTGCTTGTATATTTGGTATAAATCCCATGTTCCACCTTGTTTTGCTTTTTGTGACAATTGCGTAATCTGGCTAATTTATATTTTCAAATGGATCATACATTTTTCTTGCAAACTCTAGCTGAATTGGTGACAAAGCAAGCGCTCTTCCCTGGAGATTCTGAACTGCAACAGCTCCTGCATATTTTCAGGTCGAGAGATAGTTCCTTTTTTTGCCCTTTCCATTTGCATGTTTTCTTCTGCTAACTATTTTATATGGGGTAACAATGGTGCAGGTTGCTGGGTACTCCTAATGAAGAACTGTGGCCTGGAGTGAGCAACCTGCTGAACTGGCATGAGTATCCTCAGTGGAAACCCCAGAATCTGTCGTCAGCAGTTCCTAATTTGGACGAAAATGGACTGGATTTACTGGCAGTAAGTTTTGTTCTGTCACTGATCCCATTTACATACTGTTCTGTTATAACATTATGCCATTGTTTAAATCCGTTGAAATGTTTATAATTGCAGCAAATGTTGCAGTACGAACCATCAAAACGAATTTCAGCAAAGAAAGCTATGGAGCATCGTTATTTTGACGATATTGACAAGGCCAATCTATGGAGAGCACAAAACCTCTCACTCTCCCCATCTCGGTGAACCAGTACATTGTGTGCATCTCTGTATGTTCTTTTGCAGGGAAACATTCTTTAGCAGTGAAGAAAAGTAATGTGATGACGGGAAGTGCTTCTCTGTTTCATTTTTAAAAATAAAATAGAATTTGGGATTGAATTATATACAAGCTATTTTTATTTGACAGTAGACTTCATCATTAGAAGAACAAAAGGTGCTAAACATGAAGGCTATGAGTTGATAGACTTTTTCAAATTGAATTGAACATGTACACTTGCCAACACATTAGAAGAGTCTAGGACGGTGGTAACTATGTAAACAAGCCAGTCCGCCTATCTATTGCAAAAAAATGGTATCAAAATCTTAATAATCCCTTTTAATGTTGTTGTATCCTTAGGCATGATTTGTCACCGCCTATAGAATATTTTATTCATCCGTCCATTGCGTCTGTAATGCATTTCTAAGTTGTAACGTTCTCTACAGCCCTAACACGAATTGGGAGGGCCAAAACAGGAACAAAATCTGCAGCTAAGTCGACTTTTGAAAATCCTTATTGTTTTTCCATACCATTCTTCATTTGTTGCATATGATATGGTTTGGTGAATCGACTCCATGTAGGCCTAGCAAGTTCAAGGCTTCAAGCCACCAGCCACATGAAGAAGGTTGACCAAAGAGTTAACGAGATTGAAGCCAAGGCGTAAGTCCACAGCATAATAACAGAACATTCACTCTCTCCTGCTCCAAACAATTGTGTCATTGTACCTGCCAAAAGTACTAATGTTGAATATGAAATTTTCGTGATTTAAATCTCTTGGAGCAGCAGTGAACAAAAAACAATAATGTTGCAGAGGCTGCACCGAGACCCGTGGTGTATTATTCAATCGGCCCTATGGTTGTTTCATCTTCCAGATGTTTAAATGCAAGTTCTAGATTAAATAACAGACAGCTTCTTTTTAGTGGATTTAAGAAACTTCCATATCAAAATAAAAAGTGGATTTAAGAAATCAAGGTGTCATCATCATGCCTGTTTAGTGCTCGGAAAACTATGCAGGTATTTGCACCATATGCATAGCAAAGAAAATTTAAGCGTCAAATTGTTTACCTATATTCATGGCAGGTGGAACTGCAAACTGAAGCAGAAGAATAAATTGATACAGAGGATCAGCCTGCAACAAACCAAAATGAAGTGCCCCTTTAACAACTAAGACGCCAGTGAGTGGCAAAGCAACGTAACGAGCAGCTACAATGCCGATTATAAGAGACTTCTGGATTCCTTGCCCTTTTAGACCTGAAAAAACAGTCCAATGTCAGTCATCAGCTTGTCGACAATGTAAAAACAAGTTCCAACCAAAAATCTACTTCTAATAAAATAAAGGAAAATGATATGTATCACATGGGGTTGTATCCCATGCGATCCCATATTTTATTCCATTGTAATATTACAATAGGATAACAGATTTTATTACAATGGAATAACGTATTCCATTGTAATAATACGTATTCCACTGTGCTAGAATCTGTTATTCCATTGTATTATAATAATACAATGTAATAACAGATTCTAGCACAGTGAAATAACGTATTCCATTGTAATAATACGCATTCCATTGTAATAAAATCTGTTATTCCATTGTATTATACAATGTAATAAATTATGGGATCCCATGAGATATAAAACGTGAGTACCTTTAAGAAGATTTCCTCCCACTATCAGGGTGGTTGTTGGAATGGCTCCATCTCTACATTCAAATAAAATATTAAGAAACTTAACAGATAGAAAAAGAAGAAGAAAAAAAACAATAATTTAGCAAGTTATTGACCCAATCTCTCGTGCATGGGCTATGTCATTTATAAGTCCATCTTTAAACTGTGTTTTATACTTTAGATGCAAAATCAAAGGATGACCATCCGATCAACATAATGTAGTGGATATATACAACATCCACCCTGATGAATTATGGCAGTCCAACTCAGTAGGAACTCGTTTATGTTCACCCAAAAGGTATGTCAATTGGGGAACAAACCCTTTAGAATTTTTTTTGGTAGCTCTGCCGGAGAAAGGTGTATCGGTCTTCACCTCACAGACCAACTCAAAGAACGTTTCTTTTCACCATCCCCTCCACAGACAGCAGCAAGAGTATTTTACTGCTGCATGTATATTCTAACAAGAAACAAAAATAAAAAATTCTACCTCTTAACATAAGTTGCAAAACAATAGCGAGATTTTCGCTTCACTACAACCACAATTAAGGGTGATTCACTGAGCAGCTGAGTAGAAGTATGAAATTATACCCCAACAAGGAAGCCGAGTTTTGAATGACTCGCAGAGGAGCGGCATCATCAATCATCAGCTTACGGATCTGAGGGATGAGTCCAACTGCAAATCCAACAATCTGCAAGAAAAGTTACTACAAAATCAGTCCATGGTTTAATTAATAATGCCAAGCTTGCTCTAACTATCAGGTAGGGCCGGTAGGTGCTTAGTTAAGGTAGGAGCTCCTCTTCTCTTTCCTGTGATTCAATGATAGCCATGCAATCAATTTGGAAAACAAAAAATCAGTAAGTTTCCTAAATGTTGTGCTACCTGGGTGGAACAGTGGCATCAAGCCTATATAAAATGCTCACACATCCTAGTTTCAACCTAAATTAAAGAGAATGTCAATGCAAATTTGTGCTTAATTTCACATTGCACGTCTCATTACATTAAAGAAAATGCCAATGCAAATTTTATCATCAATTCATACACTTAGCCTTTGGTAAATTTTATGGTCATGTTCCTCTCTCCTTTTTTCATTCGATCTGAGTTATTTTCGTCCATGGATCAACAGATCAGGTTTAGCATAGCCTTCTACAATCTCAAACAGACTTTAGAAGCAACATTGTCAGAAAATGTAAAGACCATGCAAATCAGAAAGAAAGGAGATACTAAATACTTGCTTGCTAGGAATAGGAAATCCTTCACCCCGGAAATGGAGTACTAAAATCATACCACTCCAATGGTCGAAGGAGCGAACAGTAACTTCCAGTTGATGTTTCTGAAAATCATCCTCAGTTGCTGCTTTATTTTGTTTGAAACTGACACCTGTCATAATCTCAAGGATAAAAAAAATCTAGAGTTACAAATCAAACTTCTTTTCACAAGCTGATAAGAACATATCCTTTTTTAGAGTAATATGAAGAACTCCAAAGTTGAAAACAATTAATTGTTTCTTTATTTTAACCCACAGTGAACTTGTATGCACAAATTTATGTATCTTAACTTGCTGATAATAATCCAATTACAACATTAGTTCAAAAGAAACAGTAAAACTCATTATTAATATTTACGATTAAGAGGAAACATTGGTGCTATAATGGACCATAAAAATCAAAGTGAATGTCGCTGAAAAAACCACCTCAGCTTTTGCATCTGATCTAGTGCAGGGCAGTATGTACTGATTTACATGCTCAGAAGGAAGTAGTGGCTCCGTACAACTCTCCAGTTTTGATGTAGAGGTTTCCCTGAAAGACTTACCATTGGAGGAGGAGTCATTTGTCTTAGATTCTTCAATACTCCTAGTTGAAGATATCCGTACAATGTTGTAGACATATGACCACAAATAAATGGCTCCAATCTGAAACAAGGTAGAGAGTTACCCTATCTATCACCCAACGGAGAAACTATGTGCACAAAAATATCAATTGAAACTAAAGATGCTAAGTCCTCCCGTTTGGAATTCCAATAAACATAAAAATAGCATACCGCCATTGACAGTGAAGAATAGGCCATTCCGTAAGAATGACATGCATCGGGAGATCCAAATGGACTTCCTTTCTCTTTACAAACTGCTGGGATTATTATAAAGAGCATGTTGCCCATATTTCCTGTTCACATCAAACAAAATTTAGAAAGATTTCGTAAAAGATTTGATTCTTTCTTTAATTCAGGACCAAAAAATGAGATATCAAACATACAGTTTTGATATCATGTTTACCTGCAGCACAGCAGCCCAATATGAGACCTCGCAGGTGTGGGGGAGGTCGCGTGAACAGTATCACTATCCATCCAAGTATGGATCCTACAATAAACGTGATAAGGATATTGAAGGGCATGAACCACCTACCACAATCAGGCAAAAACATGTCAGTTCACTTATATCCACAATTCAATACAACAAGCTGATAGCTGCATATAGATTGAACTCACAACTTGATCATGCTGTCGTATGTAATTGTTTTGGCAAGGTTGCTGGCCACCAATGCTGGATTATAAATGTAAAAGACGAGCTGTTTACAAAAGAAGAATCAAATCAAATCAAATGAATGACTGACCAAATAGTTTATGACCATCTAAAAAATTTGAGAAGTTCTGCTGTGCGACTTATGACCAAACCAGCCCAACCGGAATCCAGATAGCCAATCAAATGAAAAGATATTTACGCTTAAGATATAAAATCAGGTCTGGAAACAGAAAGTGCCATTGGATTACATGTTTAAGACATTACATCGGATTGTGATTGACAGAGATATTCAATTCTCTAATCAAAAGCAGTATGTTGAAGAACATGGACAATCTGACAAAAGATTCAGATAAAAATACAAACTTCTTGTTGTAAGGCAAAAAGTCAGAATAACTCACATTATTAACATGTTTTCTGGCTTCATCTCCCAATATACTGACACGGTCTAGAGCAAGAAACGTGCCGAGCCCGGTGATCAAAAGCACTTTCAAGACCGGAATTGATGCAGCAACGAAGAGCTCCAAAAGACCCATGCTCTAAATACTTTCACACATCCAAAAGGACCCCCATTAAAAGGTTTGAAGATAGCGTAATTTCACGGTACTGTAATGCAAGAAGGATTTACAGGGAAAATAGAAGAAGATCCAGATGGAATTAGCTAAAAACTATTTCTTTTTTCTTTTTTCTCTTTTCTTTTTGAAGCAAAATTCAGAGATAATGTGACGGCAATCCCAATCGTCTGAAAATATCATTATCTTTCTTTAACGGGAGGCTTCAGTTGCAGTCCGAGACCTTATCTCCTTATTTTCATGGTTGCCGTTGCAGAGTTGGTCAATATTTGAGGGGACAGTATTCATGGTGAAGATAAAAACTTTCAATCATTTTTTCTTTTAATCTATCGAAACATAAATTAACATAAAACTCACCAGCTAAAAAAAAACCTCAAAGTATATCCGGGCTTCCCTCTTCCTCTTTGCCTCTCTTTCTATCTCTCAATGGATTCTTGCAGAATACCACATCAAAATACTCCAACAACAATATATACACAGTTTGCTAAAACAGGGGTAATGTTTATCTCCCAATGAAAAATAAATAAATCCGGACAGTCTTTTAGAACAAATGGAATAAGAATTCTCCAGAAAAAGGAAGAAGAAGAAAAAACTGCTACAGATCTTGCATTTTTTCTGGACTTCAAAAATAGATGATGATGATGATAATAATAATAATAATAATAATTTGCATGAAAAGTGTCACACGCAAGTACCTCGAGATGCTTCAATTTGCGTTTTGTTTTCACATACAGCAACCAAAAGACTAGCCTTTATGAGAGTCAAAAGCCAGGATTCAGCATCCGCCATCCTCGGCCGCCCAAGTGCAATAGCCAAATATTAATATATTTTCTTTTATTTATTACCATTTTGTTAGTGACACGAACTTGATTTATTTATTATCTTTGCGTTGTCGTGACTTTGTTCTTTTTTTGAAACACCTCTCTTCGAGCATGACGAAAGGGACCAACCAACAACAGTCAACATATCCCATGCATCCACCCACAAAAAGTAGTGCAAAGAATAACATCACCGAAACTTTCTTAATAGTCATCCACACTCAATTCATTTCTACAGGTCGATTCACCGCGTTCCAATTTTGATACTGAAATTCAAACTCATCTTTTTTTATATACGGTCAGATCAGATAAAATGCTGACGTGGCATACTTTTATATACGAACTTTTTATATACGATCGGTACTCAAAAAGTGCTATATATATATATGTTTGGTTGATAACACAACTACATTAGTCCATTACGTCCACATTGAGAAACAAAAAATTCACTAGCTCAATCTCTTTTTAACCTACTGATCCGGGATACAAATGAGAACAAATCATAGTAATGTTCCGTGGTCCCTAATAACATGTTATAGATAACGAGAGAGACCGATTCTACGGGTTCCAGCACATACCTGCAGATGAAACAACACGCCAATAGAAAATATTCAATGGGATTTACAGATGACTGTACAATTCAATTTACGATTTTTTACAAGAAAACATGAATAGGTTTTGAAACCAACAGAAAGCAGAAGCACGAGACTCATCACCATAGCTTGGAGAGGAACAATGGTATAGGTAATGGCAGATAATAAGCAGCCTTAAACACATCATCCCTCCAGCCAAAGAAAAATAACGAGAAAAACACAATGTAAACTCAATTAATTGTTTGATTGGTAATTAGATATCTTTCTTATTACTGCAAATCGGTAACAATACATCAAGACATTCATCATCATCTGAGCCACAGAGGGATGGCGACAATACATCAAGACATTGTAAGAGAATAATTCACAGGCAAGGTTCCCATCCCAATCCTCAACCTAATTATCATTTCTAGGACACAATATGAAACTCAAACTAATATCTAAAACCATGAAAACTCAACCAGATAACATGGAGACATTCAAAACACCCTTGATGTAGAGGACTTGAAAAGGATTACCCTCAGATCACAAAGCCTAAATAACTTGGATAACCAATAATATCAAGCAGAGTCCCAAACACCATCTAACTAATGATTAGCACAGCCGAATGTAGTTACCATGTCAACTACAGGACACCCCAGAGGACATGAATCTATTGGTGACCATGTTGCCAATAAAAAACCTGTCTAGGTTTAGAACAACAAAGACACAACGGTGTTCTGGGAACTTTGAAACATACCTGCAAACAACATACCAAAGTAAATTTGACTGGATCTACAATGATAAACATACATAAAAAGAAAACGCTAACAAGAGTTCAAAAACCCTTCATAATGTTAATCAAATGGGGGGTGGGGCAGGAAAGCAAAAGCATCGCACCAGATCACCACCTCTTCAAGAGCCACGATGGCAAAGGCAATGGGCAGAGAATATAGTGGATGTGCCAGCATAGGCTTAAATCATCCCTCCAGCCATAGGAAAATGATAAACAAAAAGAAGAAAAAGAAAATTAAAAGAGGAAACAAATTGTGGAAATCAAAAAAAGATTAAATAACATCTTATAACTAACTCATGTGCCACCGGAGATAAAGAAATTAGAGGGAGGGATGACATCACAGAACGAAGAAGAAAAAAAAAAAGTGTGTGTGTGTTTTTGGCTCATCACTACACCCAGGAGCGACCCCAAAAAAAATATAATCAGAGCGTTTGTGAAGATGTATCAGTAAAATATATCAAAGAGAGGAAGTAAGGAACATATTAAACAAAATATGAAAAGATTATATGATCAGAGTGTGAAAATCGGAATATGTTTTAAAAATATATCCCATGAATAATACCAAATTAAAATAAAGAACAGTTCATCTCCTACAAGTCCGATGCCAGCAGAAAGTGTTCGACATAAACAAATACTACTATGTCGTTAGCGGAGGTCAGGATTAAATTTCTTACACTTATATAACCGAGTATTTGCCTGGTTGAGCTCCACCTGGAAGTGACAAGGCCTGGTTTGTAATGTCTTCTAGAACACGTTTTAATTCTGCTTTAGCTCTCTTAACAGACTGCTCAGTAGGACCCTCAATGAACAAATAAAGCTTGCGCTCTCCTTGTGCTGGTACCCGGCCTGGAGGGAAAAACTGCCCCCTAGTGGTAATAGCAGCTCCAGTAAATTCTGAAATCGGACCTAATGTTTCCTTGTGAGTGACCTTCCACCGAGCATTTTGGGGGAAGTCGTTGATTTCCAATTCTGCTTCATAGTGTTCAGGCATTGCATCAGCCTGAATCTTTGCCAAATTATGCTGCAGATATCTAGCAGCTGCCAATGCTGCGGCACGAGCTGCCCCATCATTGGGATTAAGAGGCAGTCCAGTCCCAGGCACAACAGCAGCTGTACCTGGGATTGCAAGGTTTAAGACTCCAGGCAGAGAAACGGGTAGTCCACCATTGGGTAGCAATTGGGTAGTTGTAATAGGAGTCTGCAGTGAAGCAGTACCAGCTTTGGAGGCAGCAGCAAAGGCAGCAATCTGAGCAAGGGTGGCTTGCTGCGAGATGTCACCACCTGCCTTCCTGATTCCTTCATCTTCGTCATCTGAATCTGACTTGTCTTCCTCAAAACCATACTCTTTTGCCTGTGCTTTCTTTGCTGCTTTCCTTTTCTCATCCTCCTCTTCATTGAATTTAAAGCCAGTTCCACCATAACCCGTTCCATGAGCTTGCTCAAGCCCCTGATTCACTTTTGCCATAAATCTATCTGCAAGAGCTTTCAAGTCACCAGGGACAACTTGCTCAGAAAGTTCCAAAGCTTTTACAAGATCTGGTGCATATCTAGCATCCTCTTCAGATATGAAAGTAATAGCAAGACCTTTACGACCAGCTCGGCCAGTTCTACCAACACGGTGAACATAATCTTCATAATGGTTTGGAACGTCAAAGTTGACCACAAGTTCGAGCTCCTTCACATCTAAACCCCTGGCTGCAATACTTGTTGCAATCAAAACACTGCTGACATTACTTTTGAAGTCAGAAATGGTGGATTCACGGTCTGTTTGGTCCTTAGCCCCATGAAGAGAGAGGCAAGGGTAACCACGGTGAACCAAATCTTTATATAAAGCATCGCATTTTTCCTGTGTATGGACAAATATCAAAATCTTTCCTTTCTCATACCATTGGCCTAATAGTTCCAAAAGTCTTAAGAACCTCTCATTTTCCGGCCTCACCTCAATCAACTGGGCTATGTCCTTATTCACCACACTTCTCCCACCAACTTGTATCTCAACAGGTTTGCTCAATACTTTACGAGCCAAAATTTCAACCTGGCGGGGAAAAGTGGCAGAAAACAGTACCGTCTGACGATCTGGCCTGATATTTTGGACAATTCGAGTGATCTGAGGTTCAAAACCCATATCAAACATTCGATCAGCTTCATCCATCACAAAATATGTGACTCGACGCAGATTTGTTATCTTTCCTCCACTGGTACACAGAATGTCAATCATCCTACCGGGAGTACAAACAACAATCTCAGTCCCCCGTTTTAATTCACTGATCTGCTGTGCAACACCAGAACCGCCATACACAGGCACGCATCTAATACCCAATACCTTGGCAAACTTCTTTATATCACTGTGGATTTGCTGGACAAGCTCCCTTGTAGGTGCCATTATGAGCCCAATAGGCCCATCTCCTGCTACAACAGGAGGCTGGTCCTTTATATGTCTCAACATTGGAAGCACAAATGCCAGAGTTTTCCCCGAGCCAGTTTTTGCAACACCTATGCAATCCCGACCACTCATAATAACTGGTAGTGCCTGTGCTTGAATTGCCGTTGGCTTTTCATAGTTAAGCTTCTTTATAGTCTCCAAAATTTTACTTGGAAGTCCCATTTGGTGCCAGGATTTCACTGGTTTTGGTACATCCTTTCCATGAATCTTCAATTCCAATTCTTTTCTGTAAGCAGCAACCTCTTCAGGAGTCATCTTTGCAAGATCCTTCACCTCGATATAGAAATTTCTTCGGAACGGTTTATAGTCCATCTTTGAGTGATCAACAAGGGATAATTTCTCAACTTTTGTCTTCTTCACTCTTTTCATGAACTCGTCATCATCTTCATCTTCTAAATTATTTTCATCCTTCTCAAGGTCCCCATAATCTGTATCAGAATCCTCACCTGGAATTATTCTTCCCAGTGAATTATTCGAACCTCTCTTTGGCTTTTCACCATTGCTAGTCTGTTCCCTCCTCTCCTTCGTCAGTTCCATATGATTATCACCAACAGTTGATGGAACCACAGTATTAATTAGCTTTTCAACCTCAGGCAAGACCATAGTATTCATGAAAGCATCTAATGGATCAATTTCCTCATCCCCAGCAACAATATCAACTCCGTTTTGCAGAGGTACAGCTGTCCCATTTTCAGAGTCAACCACCATTGTGTCTCCAACTTCTTTTCCAGTACTGGCATCCTCATCCAAGTCCATGTCTGCCTCTGATTTCCCTACAAGAGCTCCCTCCTCATCATCTGATTCTCCTTCAAGAGTCCAGGTCTTACCAGCCTTGGGTTCATCTGAATCCACTTCCCCATGATTTTCTCGCTCAACTTCCTCCTTCTTTCTCCTCAACTCTTGCCATTCTTGAACTCTCCGCCTCCTCTTCTCCATTTCCTCGTCCAATTTCTGTTGTTCATCCTCTATCTCCTCTTCTCGGGTTTTCTCTTTCTTATCTGAGTCATCCTCACTGCTTCTTTTTCTTGGGCTCTCTTCAGTGTTATCTTTGCGCCTTTGTGACCTGCTACTGCTACGTTCACGCTTACTCTCCCTGTAGTCATTGCCATCCCTCCAGCGCCGCTTCCTGTCACGATCCCTAGAGCCATCACTATCATCACTGTCAAGCTCACGACGTTTCTCCCTTTCCCTCATCCTTTTCTCCCTATCTCTTTCACGATCCCTCTTCTCCATTTCTCTTTCTTGTTCTTCTCTGTCACGTTCCCTCCTCTCCCTTTCTCGCTCCTCCTTGTCACGTTCCCTCCTCTCCCGTTCTCGCTCCTCCTTGTCACGTTCCCTCTTCTCCCGTTCTCGCTCCTCCTTGTCACGTTCCCTCTTCTCCCGTTCTCGCTCCTCCTTGTCACGTTCTCTCTTCTCCCGTTCTCGCTCCTTGTCACGTTCCCTCTTCTCCCGTTCCCGCTCTTTCTCCCTAGCCCTCTCCCTCTTATCTTCTCTCTCTTTCACCCTCTCCTTATCCTTATCTTCTATGTCCCTGTCTCTCTTCCTGTCTCTGGTTCTATCCTTGTCCCTGTCTTGGTGCTTTTCTTTATCCCTCTCCCTGTAATGTACCTCATCAGAATCACTACTTCTCGATCTCTGAGAACGCCTGCTTGCCCTGTCTCTCTTCTCCCTGTCCTTGTGCCTCTCTCCATTCCTCTCCTTATCTTTTTCCCTCTCACGACCACGGTCATGGTCACGTTGACTCTTCCTGGATTCCTCCTTCCTCTCTGCATCGTCTTTCCTGGATTTATATTGCACGTCCTCCATTACTTGTTGCTGTGAATCTAAAATAATTCAGAAAACCAGGTAGGAAACCGCTTAACATATTATATTATTTCAAAACCCTAACCGACACAATTTCACAATTCGCATGCTAATTATGCATTCAATACTTATATTCAAAGTTATGATACAAAATTCTAACAAAGTTTTATCATAGAAAAATCAATCTATCAACAAATCAAAGACGGTGAAGTAAACTTACAAAACTCGAAAGAGTTTCCGATATTGAATCAAATGAGTGGTCGAAGAAAACGTATGCCCCGCAGAAGTTGCTCCTATAGGTAGATAATAATCGAATGGCTGTTCGCCTGATATTGAATCGAAGAGTGCTAAGAACCCTAACCTTTATTCTTTTGGATCTCCCTTCTTCTTTCAAGGCAAAAGGAATATAAGCCTAAAAGGGGCTCGTTGCCGATTGCCCGATTTCCTCCGCTAAGTTGTTTTTTTTTTTTTTGGTTCCAATTGAAGTTTATAAAAGTTAAAACCAAAATTAAAAATACTAAAACTAAAATGCATTTTCCAACTTTTTTTAATAAGATAAAAAAGAAGAGGCTCAAAGTCGGAGTTCGAGATATACGACCTAATTCGTCAATTTAACTACTCGAGTTTCGCAATTAATGTACACTCTATGTAAAGTGTGACTCAAGATTGGGCAAGTAGTGTACGAACAAGGACCATTTACTTGAAATAGTTTTACTTATGTGGGATTGCCGTCCATATGGGTTTAAAGCACAAAAAATATAACAATTTTATTACCTTTGGCTTAGTGTTTAATCAGAGAAAGAGAGAGAGGGCTAGTCTGAAAGGTGTCGAATCTTGTAATCTCGTTCTTGTAAACTCTTGCAAAGATCATAGTAAACAATTGTTGGATATAGGTTCTTTTATTGAAGTCGAACCAAGATAATTTGGTGTATTTCTTTACTTTATGCAAATTCCTATTATTGTTTGATTTCCTTTTTTGGGCTAGATTGGTCGCTCTAGATAAATTGTGTGCTCGTATAATTCTGCTCATTTCACTACAAATTGGTATTAGAGCTAGGTCGGTAAGGATTGAGCTTTAGCTAAGATTGTTGATGCGCTCATTTGAGAAGGGTCGAGTCTACAAATTGAATCTTTGTTAGTGCACGCTAAATGTTTGAGAAAAGACTTGTGAGACGGCTACATTTACTTCTACGGTAGATATTGAGAAGTTTAATGGTACAAATGATTTTGGGTTATGAAAGATAAAGATGTTGGCTCATTTACGTAACCTAGGTCTTGATGAGACACTAGACGGTGAGTCAAAATTACCAGTCATTATGAATGTTGAAAAGAAGAATGGTGATCAAAAGGGCATATTGTATTAACCAATTTTTGTCCTGGCCCAACTCGGGTAAAAAAATCAGTTCTTTTTACTAGACCCAAGCCATCAATGCTCCATAACTCAAGCCTAAAAAGGGACGTTCAATTAGAACCTTCTAAAAACGGGGAGGGAAATATTGACTTTTTGAGGGAAAAAAAAGAAGAAAATAATTGGAAAAAAAACAAGAAAGGAAAATAATCAAGTTTTTAGAAAGGAAAGTAAAAAAGAATCAAGAAAAAAAATAAGGAAGGAAAAATATTTGGTTTGATTTTTGATTGGAGAAATTAGGGAAAATGGGGAATTTTTTTTTGATACATCGGAGGGGGGAAACCCTAAAACAAAAACTTAAATAGCACGCCTAACACTTCTTGGCCAGCTCACACCCATTACGTCTTCCATAAGAAAATAGAGAATATCGTGTGGAGGATATTGCAAAACATGCATTCCTCTTGCAAGATGAAGAGCCCACGAAGCTAAGAAATCCGCACAACGATGCTTCTCCCTATAAATATGCCTCACATGCACTTCCCAATCCTTCCTCAACAAGTCACAACAAACTTTGAGCAAATTAGCAAAAGTGAGATTGGGATACTGCCTTTCATTTAACCACGTAGCCGCCAAAAGTGAGTCGGTTTCTAGAATAACTTTCTGAAACCCAGCATTCCAAGCTACGTTTAATCCATGAATGATGGCCCACAACTCCGCCTCTATCGCACTACAAATCCCAATCTTCACTGCATACCCAGTTCTCCATTGACCCGTACTATCTCAAATCAATCCACCACCTCCTGCACATCCAAGAGGCCCTTTGCAACACTCATCAGTATTAAGGGTAACCCAACCCTCAGAAGGAGGGGACCAATAGACTTGAAGAATCTCTCTCTGATGGTTGTTAAGCATAGTAAAAACTTGAGCCTCATGAGCAAGATCTATGTCAAGCACATACCTTCTTATGCACTACAACTTCTCCCAATCTGGTATAATTCTAGAGCTAAAAATAGCTTCATTGCGCCACTTCCAAATAAGCCAAATAGTAACAGCAAAAACCACTTTCCAATTCTTGTAATCATCATAAATTATCGGACTATCTACATTATGAGTCACCCACTCATTGAAGTCCATACTTGCTTGATGGTGCAGCTCATTGCTTGACAAGAGATTTCTCCAAATTCTACCCACCTTGGAACATTTTCGAAAAATGTGATCCACATCCTCAACATCATTTGCACAATGCACACAATAAGGATTAGAAGTGAACGTCCGTTTAAAGCGTTCCATATTGCTCATAACTCGATGATGCAAAACCAGCCACAAGAAGGTCTGCAATCGTTGAGGAACAGGAAGAGACCAAACTTTCCTCCATATATTATTATCAAGATGCTTATCATAATTCAAGGCCACTGCATAAGCTGACTTAACTGTAAACGCACCATTAGCAGTTAATCCCCAACAAAGTCCATCCGAATCATTGTCATCTTCACAAACCACTACTGAAGCAATTTTCATTGTCACATTATCTGGAAGAAATCCAGCAATTTGCTCCCAACGCCAACCCCTTCCAGGCACCCAATAGCTTGCTACGGATCGATATTAATCTACCAAACTAAGGTTTCCCAATGCCACCTCCAACAAAGGAGAATCCACCATCCACTTGTCCCTCCAAAACAGCGTATTCCTACCATTTTTAAGTAAGACCCGAGCACCACCCTCCAAAACAGGAACAACATTAACTATTCCTTGCCAAATATTTGATGAACCTTTTTTCCTTTTCATGGTCATTAAGCTGGGATTGCCACGAATATATTTAGAAGAATTTACTTGGGCCCACAAACTATCTTTTTCATGCATTAGCCGCCAACCAAGTTTGGTCATAAAAGCTTGGTTCATTTTGTGCAAGCGCCTAATGCCCAGCCCACCCGCTGAGATAGGACACGTAATCTGGTCCCAATTAATTAGATGAACATGCTTCTTCTCCTCGTCTCCCCCCCAGATAAATCTCCTCACTATCCTCTCAATTTGAGAACAAATAGTCTTAGGCAACAAAGCAGTCTGCATCACGTACATAGGCATTGTAGTTATGACAATTTTTGCTAGAGTAATTCTCCCTGCAAGGGACAAATATTTTGCCTTCCATCCTTCCAAACGAGCGGTAACCCGATCCACAATATACTGATAATTGCTTACACTTACTCGCCCATGAATTGAGGGAGCTCCAAGATACCGACCCAAATTGTGAGTAATGGGGATACCAGATAAATGGGACAATTCATTCGCCGTTCCTTCCCCAACATTTTTTGAAAAATAAATATGAGACTTAGAGAAATTTAACCTTTGACCAGAGCTAGCACAAAATTTTCCAAGGCAGTTTAGAACCGTTTGAAGTTGCTTTTTCGATGCCTCTGCAAAAAGAACCAAATCATCCGCAAAAAATAAATGAGACAAGGCTGGCCCACGATTAACCAACTTGATAGCTTCTCATTCTCCTCTATACACAACATTATTTATAAGATGCCCAAGCCGCTCCATACACAACACAAACAGATAAGGGGAAATTGGGTCACCTTGACGGATCCCACAAGATGGTTTAAACCATTCTAGCTGTTCCGAATTCCAAATAATAGACATTCTGGCCATGGTAACACATTCCATAATATTTCGTATCCACTCCTCTGAGAGACCAACTTCTACAAGTGTATCACGAATGAAGTCCCACGAGAGCCGATCATAAGCTTTCTCCAAATCAATCTTGATGACCATTAACCCCTTCCCGCTTCGCTTCTTTCGCATCGAATGCAGCACCTCCTAATAAACAACAATGTTGTCCGTTATTTGCCTTCCTAGAACAAAATTACACTGGCTGGGCGCAACCACTTTAGGGAGAAGATGTCTCAGCCTATTAGTTATTGCTTTGGTAATAACCTTGTAACCCACATTACAAAGACTAATTGGTCTAAACTGAGTCACCAAATCCGGGTATGGAATCTTCGGAATAAGAACTAGCAACGTATCATTCATCCCTTCCGGCATAACTCCTTCTCTAAAAAAATCCAAAGCAAAATGACAAAGCTTTTCCCCCACCGTGTCCCATGCCTTTTGATAAAATCCATCCGGCCCCGGGGATTTAAAAGGGGCCATACCAAAAAGAGCAGTTCTGATATCTTCAATAGTAAAAGGATTATTCATCAGTGCATGACAAGTCACATCCAACCTAGGAAAATGACCCTTAAGAGCAAGGGACACATCGACCCCACCATCTTGACAAAATAAATTCCTAAAGAAAATATTCACCCATTGCTGTAGAGCTTGCTGGCCCGTGATCCACTCCTCCATATTTGGACTTTTCTGAGTTGAGTCACCTTTGCCCGATTTTTTTTTGCCAAGGTCGAAATATGATAGTATTTGGTATTTCTATCGCCAGATAAAATCCACTCCTCTCTAGACTTTTGAAACCAAAGCAGTTCTTCCTGATATAATACAGTGTCCAGCTCTTGCCGTAATCGAAACTCCAGGTCCACTAGTCTCTTTGAGAAATACATACTGAGTCGCTTCTGAATCCCTCCAATACGAGCCCACAGGCGTCTCTTACGGCGGAAAATACATCCAAAAGTAAGATTATTCCAATTATTCAGCGCGCTATGAAGATGTTTAATGTTATCGGCAAAAGAGTTATCAGGTTTCCAATTTCTATGTACCTCAGGTAGAAATCCATCATGAGTGATCCAAGCTGCTTGAAACCTAAACTTAGAACAGGTTCAACCAGGCAGCTGCATTTTTAGCCTAATCAAAATTGGAGCATGATCTGATTGGTTTTTAGGCAGATGCGAGATTGTTGCACTACCAAACATCTCTCGCCATCTATCATTGCAAAATGCTCTGTCAAGTCTGGCTGCTTTATATGTGGATCCCTGTTGACCTCTACTCCAAGTAAGCATAGGTCCAGAAAAACCCAAATCAATTAGACCTTGATCAAAGATCCAATTGATGAAGCCTGAACAACGCTTGTACATATTACGACCTCCACTACTCACCTCATCAACAGAGGTTATAGAATTGAAGTCTCCAGCTACAAGCCAAGGCTCTACATTTATAGATGAACCCAAAGACAAATCCTGCCAAAGCATATTCCTCAAGCTTGCATCTGGACTTGCATATACTACCGACAAAATTCATGGCTTAGAAGATCCTTCTTTAACCTGCAAATTAACAAATTGAGGATGAGACTGGATAACATCAATCTGATACTCTTCCTTCCAAAATACCCAAATTCCACCACTAAAACCAAAAGCCTCCACACGAATCCAATGCTCAAAATTCCATCTCTTACAAATATCATCTGCATGGGTACCACTCACCTTTGGCTCTAGCAACCCCCATATACTCGGCTTATGCATATGAATCAAATCTTTGAGGGCACGGTTGAAAGCTTTTGACGCTGCCCCCAGACAGTTCCATATTAAACACGTCATTAAAAAACATTACTGATAAATCAATGCTCAAACTAAGCTTCAGCTTCCCTTCACTAGCTAAACACCCAAAATCCAGAGTCTAGAATTGGGTTTCCCCATCCTGGATCATATCCACAACACCTGACAGCTCTTGGCCCCTCATCGGCTCAAAGTGCATAGCAACCACCTCCCCACCTGTACTACTTTCATCTCCTGGCATTATTAAATCCCCAGGCCCAATAACAATTTGTTGTCCCAATAAATCAGGATCTTTCTCCGACAGCCTCACTAATGGAGGATCATCATGATGTTCCATATATAGATCCATTGCCTGGTCAACCACCAAGTGAGGTTTATTAGAACTTGACGCACCTGTATGATTTATCACCATCTTCACAATATCTTGCCCCTTATTGGATCCCCTAACCAGCACATGAGATGATTCTGCAGCGGCTCTTCTAGATCCCGACCCACTTCTATGGATCTGATCCTCTCCCTTCATTTTTCCAATAGAACCCCTGATAATAGGTAACTTAGTCACCTCATCCCTAACCACTTTCTCTTTATTTTTGTTATTTTTTCTCTCCCTTGGCCCACTCATATGTCCCCTCTCTTGCAAGACCACATTTTCCACTCGGTTCAAATCAGTTCCATATGGCCCAACAATCGCCTGCCCTTGGTCTTCTACCCGGCCCCTATTTTCAGTAATTTCATTGACCGCAAATCTTGATTGCCTAATCAGCGTTTCTTTAGTCATAGGCGCCTTATGATATATTGCATTATTACCTTCTTTCAAATTCTGAGGATTCCGGGATGTGTTATAGTTTTGGTAAAAGCGGCATGATTTTCGCGATGCCAACATCCAAGGTCCAAAGTCCTCCGTAATTTCCAGTTGCACATGAGTTTCCTCTCTCCTCACTGGCCTTTGCACCTCTCTTGCTTCTGCTGTACCGGCCAAGTTTTCCGACACCATCTCACAATCTTGTTTTGAATAATCCCTGCCCAAAGCACAATCCTCTTTCCGGTGGCCATAACAACCACATCCAAAGCATACCAAATGTATCCCCTCATATTCAATTCTACGGATCCGACGTCGCAACTTAAATTTTGATAATAATGGACGTGTGAGATCCACCTCTACACAAATCCGAGCAAATTTACCTCTGGCGACTGCTCCCGTGGCGTCATCAATCCTAACAGGCTTCCCAATCTTCTCCCCAAGCCGCATCAAGAATTCCTGATCATAATATTCAATTGGGAGGCAAGGTATCCGCACCCACACCAATAATCTCTCTAATGTATCATGTTCCGGATCAAAATTAGGAAACCATTCTCTGACTGTCAGATAGTGATCCATAATCATCCAAGGACCGCCATATTTTGCAAACTCATAATCATCCTTCGATGCAAACTTTGCCAGGAAGAATTCATTGCCAATAGCAACTAGCTCCATACGAGCCTTTGGCCTCCAAATATTGGTGATTCTACGCAAGAGAAAATTATAACCAATTGATCTTCTTAATACCTTGATGATCAACGTTTGTTTCTAAGGTGAGCGGAGTCGAATTTTCTCATTCTTAGATAGACGAATGACCGGACAATCCTTCTCTTCTGCATACTCCACACCCTCATCCTCATCCTCTGAAACCAACTCCTCCATAGCCTCAAGGTCTTCCATCTGCACATTTTCTTGATCCAGCAAAACCTCCAACAGAGTCTCCCTAAAGGACCGGGAAAAAGCCAGGCGATTGGGCTCCATCTCTTTCTCCACAGGTTTCAAAGTGTCATTCACCTGGTTAATCATCACCCCATCCTCCGTTACTTTATCCCTCGTCTCCATAGCCATCTTCACCTTCTTGTTGCTCCGTTCAAGAAGGTCAATTTCTTCTTCGGATCGTAAGGAGCTCTCCGAAACACTCATGATAAAAGTTATGAAAATGGTGAGGACTATTTACGCCCTTCATTTTCTCAAATACACCCCGATTCTAGAAAACTCCAGCTTAAAAAAACACAAGCTAGAGTTCACCCCTTTTTCAACATCTTTTCTAATTTTCCCACTTTTTCCATTCACACCCAGCTGTTGCCCAGCCTGCCCTTCCGCCTCTACCTCCGCCAACCAGTTCAAAATTCAGATCTGCCTCCGCCTTTGCCCTTCCAGCTCTCCGTCTTCGCCTCTACCTCCGCCAACCAGTTCAAATCCATAGCGACAGCTTCATAACTTGTGATAAAGCTGGATCTGGTTACTTTCCATAGTGAGTTCCATACTCGGATCTTCGCCACCGGAGCAGTGATGTGGTGCACGGTGGCTACCAACAGGGTCAAGGTGATGCGAGCAATGTATTTCTGGTCTCCCTTTACTTGATTGTTGGCCGAAAATGATGAATCGTGGAAGAACTGGAAACGGCGGCATTATGCCTTTTCTCTGGCTGTTAACCACCAACCCCAGTTTCATTCCTTCTGAAAATGGCACGACTGAGCCCCCCGCGTTGTCCTCTTTCTCCAGGTACCGGTCTCATAGTCAATGGTGGCCGAAATCGCCAAGTCACTATTTCGTCACCACCTCTGTCACTCTGGAGAAGATGAACATAATGGGGTGTGTAGAGAATGGAAATTTTGGGGATGTACATGGGAAAAAGTGGGGCGTAAATAGTCCCCACCTATGAAAATTTGATTTGAGAGGAATACTATAAGAAAGGGGTGGGTTTTTCTAGTTTAGTGACATCTTTTTTCTAGTTTTAGGAAAATGTTGATCCCATTGTAAGAACTAGTCAAAGGCTCAATAATTTCTCAATTGAATATGATAAGTTATTGGTGTCTGGTTGGTTCATTATTAGTAAGGATGCAACTCGAGGTAATGCTCAAAATTCCAATAGATATTGACAAATAATTCATCAATACTTCAATGGTTTGATAAAGTGAATGAGATATTCGACATATTTATAGACATAAATATATGAGTGAATAAAATGCATACTCATTTTTTATACTATTGTTAGATTGCACTAGAATGAAAATATACAAAGGGATAAGCATTTCACTATTCAAGGACGCAAAATGCTTTTTACATTCCCATTTTGCATTTTCATTGTTGGAGATGCCCTAAGTCTTTTTTTTTTTTTTTTAAGAGGAATTTAGTAATCAAGTATTCAAGTGATCAAATTGTAGTGCATACCTTAGATCGACGTTGAGATTAGACCAAACTTCCTCATTAAAATAGATTCATGATTCTTGACATCTTTATTAAGCGTTTAAAAATTTACGTGAGGGTTGAGATTTATCTTTTTCCATGACTTAATTTTTTGATCTGTCTCTTTAAAGAGCTATTATACATATTCTTTATTTCTCTATGCCATTTGTGATGTCGACTAGGTATGTCTCATTTTTATTATTGAGAGAATATTTTCCTAAAACTTCATATTAAAATTATACCTTCGTAGTTTATGGATTATTTTTCATTTATATTTTGTTTCTTCAAAAATAAATAAATTTTTTGAAAGAAAATACAGGTGTTCGCTTCCAAGGAAGAGTAAAAAACAAGGACGAGCGAGCGATCTCTCCCAAGACCCAGAAACCGAGCGAGGGCGAGCCACTTCCATTTCTGGGGGCGCTGTCTCAATTGCACACGAAACGGAAACGCTCGCCGGTTCTGTCAGCCACTGTACATGTGACTCAGCGACGGTGGTTTCTACGTTTTTCATAGATTATAGTCCACATGTACCTGCCAAATGAACCATACCTTCTATGTTCGCCGGATAAGATTGAGATTGAGAACGCTCTTTCGGACTCTCTGTAAGGACTCCCATCTTCCCATCACCTGCATTGTTAGTCACATAACTCTACAGACGCCGCGTTGCAGTCCTCTCTCTCCCTTCTTCCAAAGCATCTCTTGCCTAGCAGGCAAGCCGTTGTTTCTTGTCCCTTCACGATTGGGGCGGAACATAGGTTCGCTTTTATTGTTCTTGTCATATCGGTAACGTTTTTTTTCCCCGAATACTTGGTGTTTTTTCGAATATATTGTAGAAACGGAGAAAAGGAGGATTCTTTGAACTTTAGACTTTTTTTTTTATTTAAGATTTCATTCGTGCTTATAATGATGAACCTAAGTGTTAGGGTTTTGTTGTTCTACAGAACAAAACTATTATGTTGATGACTCTTTGAATGTGTTTGAGCAGGTTCATGTCGTTTTTATTTCTTTAATCTGGGACGATTTTTTATGGGTGTATTTTATTCTGCAAATATTTTTCTTTTCTATGTTGTGAAAATAATAATACAGAATTAACTGTAGCTCTTGTGGAGTGCAGAATCAGCTATACAGGATAATGACGGACTTGAAAGATACAATTGATGCCGCTCCTGTTGATGCAAATATAGAACAGCAAGGATCTGTGGCTGTACCTGGAGAAGAAATGCCTAATGTTACTGTGGCTAATTTTCCGGCTACTGCTGAAGTTAAGGTGCCTACATTGGCTAATGATGCTGATACGGGCAATAAACAAGTCCTGCCTAATGATAAAGTTTCTGCCGGACAAAGTGCTGGAGATGTTACTGATGGTGAAGAGCGGGGAAAGAAAAGAAAATTCGATGATACCCACGCTGAGCAGCAGACTGAAGATGCCTCACCACTTCAAGTAGTTTTGGCAGGAGAATCTCCTCTTTCTAAACTTCAGGATGAAATTGAAAATTTTGGAAAGTTAAAGAATAAGTGGACTGATATTGAGGTAGTTGCATAATCCCCAAAAAGGTCCATGCCACATGATTAACATGAACCTTGCAACTTTTGTTAGACACAACTCTATACTTGTTATTGTTGCTAAACACAACTGTCCTCTTAAATCGCAGATGGCGGAAATGAATGAAATGGGTACACCTGAAGAACAGGCAGAGTTCATGAAGGAGCTTGCAACCTTCTACAGGGAGAATGCCCTGGATTTCAAACCCCCAAAGTTCTATGGGGAGTACTTAAATTGCCTCAAGTAAGCTTCCGCCTTATGGTAAATTTGCGAATTGAGTTTCCTTTAGTTTTTTTTTGTGGTCTAATACTGCATATTTTTCATGGGGGCCAGGTTATGGATAGCTGTTATAAGATTGGGTGGCTACGACTTGGTATGCTTATAACATTCGTATGGTATTTGTGTTTTCCATGTTATGCATTCTATTATTGTCGCTGTTTTGGCATCTTGCCACTGCTTTTCAGGCTGTAGGGCTGGCTTGCAAAAGCATGCACTTTACTTTATTGGGAATATATTACAATTACACTGTAGGAATGCCTAAAATGTCTACATTTAGTATTTGAAGATATATATGAATATTTAGTACGGAAAAGTAGATACCGTGAACTTGTGCTTAAACTGGATATATATGATTTACTGATTTTTTTTCATCTCGTTTATTCTCCTAGCCAATCATTTCAGGTTCTTTTTTTCTCTAGGTTTTTATAGAGATATAATTTGTTTTTTAATGTTGCTAATATTTACTATCAATTGTCTTTTAGAATTGAGAATTAAATATCTTTGTTACAATAGTTCCAGAGGAACAATTTCTCCTTGAGTCGATTATGTGTTTGGCGGCCTCTCTAAACTGTTTTTTTCTAAAAATGCTTTTAACACATGGGATTTTGAATTTTCCAGCGAACGTGCATCCTAATCCGAATGGATAGTTAATTACCATATGGAGAACGACAACTTCAAAATTAAGACTTGAAAATGATTGAGATGTGGGCAGTTGTTGTTAAAAATGGACATTGTATAAAGTAACTAGAGAATGTGCCTGCCAAAGCAGTCGGTGTTGGATCAGGGATGAAGATGGCATGTCTGTTGTGCTAAGGCAAACTGACTCCCTACATGGAGAACTGCTATATCTGTTATGTTCGTACTTACGAAAAAACTTACTGGTTTTCCAGCATATACATGATAGATTTTTGGTCCATGTTAATCTTTATGTCTACACTGGTTGATTTGCAAGGAAATGGAATTCTGATTATTGCTTTGGGTGAAACTTGGTTTCACTAATTATATTTTTGAATAATATTGCTTTTATTATTAATTATTTTAGCTTGTGGGAGGATTTTACCCTTGAACCTGTTCGAAATCCTAAGAAGTGGCTATCACTAGGCCAAGAGCTTCTTGTTTGGTTCACGAAGTTAGAGCCAGTAAGACATAGAGTGTTTTAACCCTGGTCCCCTGTTACAGGCATTTCTTTCCAACATATTAATAGGAAGGTCACTACACAGTGCCTGTTGTGAATTCAACTGCTGGTGTGTTTAGTAGTATAGATGCTCTATTTCCTTTATGATATTTTCACATGTTTCGATATATAAATACTCGATGGGTCTATTTCCATTTGCAAGCAACTCTTGATCGGTGACCAATCCTGATTTCTTGCTTAGTTAATTGTTGCAAGGTTTATATCTCTTATTCAGTTTTATACTAGATAATCTTTCCACTATAGTATTTGGTTAGCAGAAGCAACAGGATCTGAAAACATTATTGGTTTCGGAATTAGCCTCGGTTTCTTTTGGGGTTTTGTTTTGGTGGGGGTGGGGTGTGTGGGCTATAAGTTTGGTAAAAAAAGAAACGTTTGTGAATTGATGTGAGGCTGTAGAGTTTCTTGGATAGATCAAGGTATTCTTATGATGAGACACCTTCCAAATCATTAAGTGTGAGGCCTGTGTTCCTGAGTTTGGGAATTTGCCTATGTTTACATCTTCTAATTGAATTAATTATTTCGTGTACTGAAGTCTTTGTTTACTTCAATACCATAACATCATGAATTTTAAGTACTCGTAGTGGTTGCCATCAATAGTTTAAATAGTTAGATTTACTTATGATATTTTGTAGGTGACTGCTAACAAGTTGTGGCGGCAAGTTGGAGAGTCTTTCCACCCTCCTAAGTAAGGAAAATGCTGAATAATTTACAGCTTGGGCATATGATTGTTTAGCTGTCGCTGTTGCCATAATTTGTATTGTTTTTGGTTTTTGGGCATGCAGGATTTTATAATTTCTTAAAATTACTCTCTCTCTCTCTTCCCCAGGACTTGCACGACAGTCTCTTGGACATTTCGCAACTTCTATGAGAAGGTATTGTTCTAGTTAAGATCATGCTACAGCTATAACTGAAGCACATATATCCAGCCAGGAAATGTAGATAGCTGTCCCTGATCCCGAACATTTTCATACCATAAAGATGAAACTTCTACTATCTGTCTCTTATGTACAGTACTTTTCAGAAATTCTGTTAATGGAAGCTTTCATATAATTTGGCATAAATCACTTTTTTTTGCCATCGCTTTATGTAGGCACTCCTGGAGTACGAAAGGCGCAAAAGGCAAAGTGGTGAGCTTCAACTCCCCATTTCATCACCTTTATCACATCCTACAAGTGTTGAAAATGAGGTACAATTTCATTATATTTTTTTGTTATTTGGATTTTTTTTTTCACAACATGAAACAGCCAGCGAACACCACCAAACTACTAAAGAAGAAAGGAAGAAGTATATATGCTTAAGATATACAAGATTGGTTCCTCTATTTTTTGTTGCTTGACTGTGTTGTTTGGACCTCAGTCCGTGCTGTCTATAGACTAACAATGTGGTTTGGCAGTTAGTTGCTCTTGGATCAATTTTGAATTATAAATTGGGTTATTTTATTTTATTTTGTTTTGTTCAAGTGAGATTTTTTTTTTTGTAAACTCAGTCTCATATTTTCATTTACTGTCTACTTGTTCATTCTCCTCATGTTCTCCTCTTCGAGAATCATTATTGGTGCATGTTTCTCCTGTGGGAAATCATTATCGGTGCATATTCCTAATAAGGGATGAACGGATAAAGTGGTTCAAAAATATAAACTTACCTACTGCTAGTTTGTTTTTAAAAACAATGATCTTTCAGAGATTTTGTATTACTCAAGAATTTTATTAATTCTTATTACTTGTTGCTCCATATTATGAGAGGCCAGACCATCATGTATCACCTTTGTGGAATTGCTATTCTAACTAGAGCAATTTTCAGTTTCTTAAACTGCCTTTGAATTCTTGCTTTCTGGTGCTTTGTGGAGTCACTTTTATCTTTTCAGAAAGAAATTATTCTTTTGTTACTTTCTGTGGTACCGTTGCTCGAGTTCTGGTGATGATTTAGCTGTCTCTCATTCTTTACTTCTCAAGATTTGATGATGATTGTTTTTGTTTGATTTTCGAAGTTATGTTGGTGCTTCATTCATCGAAGTGTGAATGTTGCTCGTAGACAATGATTATGCACCTTAGCACCTATTTATGTTGTTTACTTATTGTTCTTGAGTTCCCCAACCGCACACGCATGCAAACCCAAAAAGAAAAGAAATGAAATCCTTATAAGTTATAAGATCCATTTACAGGGAAGTGGCAACCATGGCCAAGGGTCAGGTAGAGCAAGACGAAATGCAGCAACTCGTGCTATGGAGGGTTGGCATACTCATCGTCTTCTTGGGCATGGTGAGGTCAGCGAGCCTATTATTAAGGTCTGTTGGCAGTCAAAACCTAATACCACGATTATTATAAACTGTGAAATATAGTATTTTTTAGATAAATGATGCTTCTAGCCTTTCTTGGGACAGGAAAAAAGTTCAGCACCACGACGAGAAAAGCAACTGAAAAACATTGGTATGCATGCTTATGAGTAAAAGCTTATCTTGCTGGTATATATTCTTGTATTCACATATTTTATTTTTTCGTGTATTCACATATTTTATTTTTTTGTAAAGCAGGTTCCAGTAAGCAAACTCATCTAGAGCAGGCTGTGATAGTTGCTCAAGATAAACAGTTAAGATTCCATTTATTCATCAGTGAACCTTCCATTTTCCTTGTTTTCCAATGTTAAATATCTCACTGTTTGGCTACAGTTTATTAATATTGACAGTTTTCTTGTCTTTTCCAATCAAGAAAGATTAACTAGTTTATTTCTGGCAGGCTGGTAACTGAAGTCACTGATGTTGGACCCGCTGCAGATTGGGTGAAGATTAACGTACGAGAGACTGTAAGTGTCTTTGTTTATTGTGAATGTATTGTTGGGTGTAATGTGCTGTCTTATTAACTGTATTGTGATGTTTTTGCACACAGAAGGATAGTTTCGAGATTTATGCTCTGGTCCCTGGACTTCTTCGGGAAGAGGTGACCTCTTTTATTAAAATTAAAATATATACTACTCTCTAAATTCAATTTCTCCTGTTTTCCATTTATCTGCTGGATCCATATCAAAATGGTCATTAATTGCTCAGTGAATAAAAAATTAATCTCATTATTATTTTTATTTTTTTGATAAATAAGTAAATAACCAGGTAAAGCAGATTTTTGTGCTGTTGGTTCTGTGCTCTTTGAAGTTCTATTGTTCAAAAGTTTTGATGACCCATAAAAGTGGCATCATGAACATCATTTTTTATTAACACTGTTGATTGACATCAGCTGATGATCCAAAAAAATAAGTGTATAGAGATCATTTTTTGGGATCACAAGTTGGGAATTCATTTGGCTTGAGTAAATCTCCTAATGCTTGGTGCAATCTGTTCTCACTTAATGTGGGGTGGTTCGGTATGTGTTTACAATTTGCTTCCTTGATACAATAGTTTATGGTAGCACTTGATTTTTCGTCTATTTGTCTGGCACTTGGAAGATCTTCACACTAGAATGGTGAACTTTTCTTCTCCTTAGTGAAGCTTCCATGGTGAAGCTTTCGGGCCGTACTGCTGAAAAGAAGGTTGGACTATCTGCTTTCGTTTTCCTGAGCTTAAGTTTGGCTTTGTTGGTGGCTTACTGGCTTTAGCACCCTGCTGGATAACTTTTTGTTATTTTTCTAATATCACTAAAGAATCCATGAACCGCCACCAGTCATTTCTTGCCCAGTATAAGAGATTCTGAATATACTTTTCTCATATAGTTTTTTTGGTTTTTTATTGGCTTAGGTCCATGTTCAATCAGATCCTGCTGGACGTCTGGTTATAACTGGTCAACCAGAGCAACTTGATA
The DNA here is from genome assembly GCA_963580455.1 of Euonymus europaeus. NCBI lineage: Eukaryota > Viridiplantae > Streptophyta > Magnoliopsida > Celastrales > Celastraceae > Euonymus > Euonymus europaeus. Next base: position 2,650,218 of record OY756972.1, read on the forward strand.
ATCCTTGGGGCATCACTCCCTTCAAAAAGGTATTCTTTTTATTTCCTGATTTTAGGACAACTTGTGGAGAAAACAAACAGCTTTCAGCTAGTCTATTAAGAATTCTGTGGTCGATACAGTATTACAATCATACAAGGGTGACAAAAAATTTTGTTTTTCCAAAGAATCATATATGTTTATTGATCAATGGGTATGTGATCAGCTGAGCATGGCATGACATCTCTTTATGGTTTCATAATCTATTAATTTCAACTTTCTTTGAAAGACTGGAAACACTGAAAATGAACCTTGAGGAATGTTTTGCGCTGATTTTCAGATTGTCAATCTACCTTCCAGAATCAACCCACGTTTCACTTCTGCGGTTGTTAGTCTGCATGGTCGACTATATGTACGTGTACCGTTTGAACGTGGATCAGTTTGAAGATTTCCCTGTGGGCGGGGCAGGATCCTTAATGATTTTCTTTTGGTCGGGGTGGGATCCTTACAGATTAGAATTTAAACAGTAAATTTGGCCTCATTGAATCAGATTTAAACTACTGTGGTATGTTAATGGATGTTCTTTCTTTTTAAGTGCAGTTTTATTTTAGCTGTCCCATAAATTGATGAGCTTCTTGTTTCTCCGTTTGTTTCATTGGTTGAAGTATGTGAATCTGGTTTATGGGTAGTTGCGGCCTGTAATGGCAAACTGGGCTCTGGAATCCAAGGTGATTCATTCCCTGGTTTAAGCTGACGTGCCACCCCTTGTGAATAAACCACTGTAAATGCTGATATTGTTAAGAGTAAGGAGATTGTCAGTGAGAGCTTAATCGTGAGGTGGAGAAGCATTTGCTGATGCTGAGTGGATAAAAGATGCAGGTCTCAATATGGGCTGTGTGGAATGGCAGGCTCTTACGGGAGAGACGACGTTGTTTTATCTCATGCACTCAGTATCAGTAGTTTAGAAAGGAACCTTATTTTATTGATGAGTCGAGACCACATTGATGAAACGTGACATCGGTACTTGGCCAACCTTATCTACGTCAACATGGGATTATAGTCACAATCTCCTCCGCTTCCCTTCAGAAAGTCCTATGTAAATGACATATAGATAGCTATCTTTTCATAGACTTTGAAAATGGAGAACTTCAAATTGAGCCATGTCCAAAGAAAAAGCAGAATTCCATATCTATCTTCTCATACGAGACACGGAAATATTTTGTAAGGTAGGGTTGGCATTTCTTCAGAAAAGCAAAAAAAAACAAAAAAAAAAGTTACATAAGTATCAATTTACCACTTCTTTACACTCAAGACTTCCTACGCTTACTTGAGCCACGACCATGCACCGTGAAAGAGTATAAGCTACACACATGCATATCAAACTAACCTAAACTGTATGAGAAAAGTAAATATAAAGTACGTTTTCTACATCACTTCAGTTCTCCATTCAGTCGCAACCCAAATTCTCTTGTATTCAAAGCATATATGGTGAAGGCACTATCAACTCCCGTTTTTTCACATCCATCAACATAGAATTGCCAACTACAAGGATTATGTTCACCATTCGTTCCTCTCTAGAACTTCATCCTCCACTAATCCTTTACTTCTTTCTCATCTCCCTCTTCCCTTTTAAACAAAGAGATATATGAAGCTGAGATATGGCCATTTTACATGGGAAGTCCAACAATATGGAGCACAAAGAAAGGTTATGTGCTTTAATGGCACTGACACTTTGATATAGACACGGAAATGAAGATGAAAGACGCGCGGTCAGCACAACAGTTGAGATGGAGCAAAATGGAAAGTCTCATTCAAGGCCATAAATAGATATCAGAAATCTAACTTCCCGGGTGTCTTGAATTCAACTTTAAATCTTGCACGACAAAATGCGATGCTGCTTGTTTGAGTAAAAAAACTTAAGCATATAAGACTATTAAAATATTAAAAGACTCATACTGTGGTGCTTGTCCTTGGAAGAAAACAAAATCATTGATGGGGCAGGATAATGCTGCTACATACTAAAACTGCCATATATCTAGATAGTTCAATAGTGTGGCCCAATATTTAATCTCTTATTCCCAAGACAATTCTAGCGCTGCATTCTACATATGCAGAGCAACAAGCATCGCAGCACTGGAAATCTCGCCAGGAGCAGGACATGGGCAATGAAACATACTGATCACAAGATATGTATGTGCTTCAGCAAGTGAACTTAGCAAAAATATTAAATTTACAACATTTCAAGTCATCAAACGTTTACGCTGAAGCCAACAATTTAAAAGCATAAATATACACAGTTTGTAATCCATATCAGGGACGTGAAGAAAAGCGAGAGACAACCATGAACGATGTCGACACTGAAGTTCTCATTATTTCTATCAAGCCAATAAATTAATCCAAGTATAAATCAAGAAATTGATCTCTATGGTTCGGCAACAGACAACAAGAGTGTTTAAAACTGCTTTGTTAGCTACAAAACTGTATTGGACTAATTTCCACTCTAACTAAAAAAGAAATATCCATAACAACAAACTCATAACTTAGTGAATGGTGAGAAATCAACATCAATAATCCTCAAAGATAACTTACAAGTATGCTATTCTTGGAACTTTCATTATTCTTCAGGCTTCTTATTTCTTTCTTTGTTTCCGTATATCAAACCAGTCTCCTGCAAACAAATTGGCCCAAAACCAAATAAATTTCACGATAAAAAAAAATACAATTGATACCAATTCTGCGAACACAAAGCATACGGGAGGCCGGCAATTGAGCAATCACCTGGGGATCGGGAATCGGTTTTCGTTTCTCCACATAGCGATATGGATCGGGTGATGCAGCTGCAAGTGCTGCCCTTTCCTGCAATTGGAAAAAAGAGAGACCTTTTCATCAGTTCATCCCCAGAAACCCGAGAGCTTTGGATTTCACTCATTCAAATAGGGAAAAACCTCTTGTTCACGTTTGAGGTCTTGGGAGGGCTTGACCCAGAGAAAGTAAGCGAGGGTTCCGGCAACAACCCAGGAAGCGAGGCTGCTTGGCCCTCTAAGGCCTCCCATGGAATTCCCCAAGAAGGACCTAAAATTCCCCAACGTTCTCTTCCAACTGCTGGCCATTGACGAGAGTACACTAGTGTACGCTTATTCTCAGTCGGGAATTGTGCCCAGACGATCAAGTGGTGGTGGTGGTGGGAGGAGTAAAAGAGAGGCGGTTTTAGAGGTTTATATAATCCGGCGCAAATAGAAGAGAAGATCGCCTTTGTTTTTTGTTTTTCTTTTTTTACTTTTTTCACAGTGGCTTGCTGCAGTCTTTCCGTTTCTTTACTGGGCTGACAGTTTGCCACGTCTAACTCAAATCTAAAGCCCCAGATAACAAAATGGGCCCACCAAGAAAGTTAGACGCTGTTTGGTTTGTCATTTTCAAGTCATTTTCAATTTTCAGTTTTCATCAAAACTCAAAACATGTTTGCTTCACCCGTTTTTGAAAACGGCATTTAGAAAACAAGGAAAATTGTCAACGTAAAACTCAAAACATCTTTTTTACGTTTTCGTTATTTTCAGTGGAAACACGAAAAACTCTCAAAACAAAAATCGTTCCGTCACTTACGTAAAAACTCATTTCGTCGCCTCTCACCTTCCTTAGGTCTTCGACCCCCTCGCCGCTTCTGTCCAGGGTTCTTCTCGTTCCGTCACCTCTCTCTTGCTCGTCCAGGTTTGTTATTCCTCTTTTAGCTCTGATTTTTGTCCTTTATAAATCCAGTTTGATGAAAACTGTTCTAGGGTTTAGGCGTTGCTCATTCTTTTTTTCAATTCTGAAATTGTGGCTCTTCTCTCCTCAAATGTGTTGAACAGGGACACCGGATTGGCTGATTGAAGCTAGTTGTTGGTTGATTCTACTTCCCCTCAGCACCAGGTACGATTCGAGGCTGCCTTCAATTTTTTATCGCCATTTTTTGTTCTTTTCATGGATTTGCTGCTGCTATGCTCTGGATTTTGTGGTAGTAGGGGTTTTTGTGCTCTGCTTTTTGTTCTGGCAAGCTTATTTGGGGGTTTTTGTGCTCTGGTTTTTCTTCTGGGAAGCTGATTTTATTTGATTCATTCTACATTACTTCTGCATTGTACGCATAATTTTTGGTAGTTTTTTTGGGTTAATTTTTGGTTCTCTACTTTTGCTCACTTTGAGGTCAAACCATAAACCACCATAACTCACTTTGAATAGATTGTTCTGTACATGTGTGGGAGTACTGCTGGTAACACTGGTGGGTTATGATCTGAATAGTGTACTTGAACTTTTTTCATTAGGTACTTGAACTTTTTTCATTTTGCATGCACATCTGAGGACATTAACAATCTTGCACATGCATTGATGCTCAAAGTAGCAATAAACAGAGTTATATTTTCAGTATTATTAGGTTGGGCCGTTTGTGACCTTGACTTATTGCGCTTCTTTATTTTGCTTTATAATTCAGCCTTATCTTCTGCATTAACCCTGAATGTAAGCTCTGTATTCATTAGGGTGATGATTATTCACCATCTTTGCATTCTTGCATTTGCACAAGTACTATTATAGATTATTTGCATGCACATTTGTTGACATACTTCATATGTAATATAGAATATGGGAGGGCATAAAGGTAAGACCAAAGAACCAATGCAATGGTCTAATGATAATGAGGCTTCATTCATTGGGATTTTATATGAACATGTCAAAGCGGGGGATTTACAATGTTCTACTTTCACAAAAGATATGTGGACCAAGATCAATGAGGAGTTGCTCCTTGCAACTAAAACTGATTATGGGGTAGATAAGTTAAAAGGGAAGTGGAACCGTTTACGTACAGAGCATCGACACTTCTCGGATCTTTTAGCTCATACTGGTGTCACATGGGATCCGAATACAAACGAAGTGAATGCTGCAGAAGAAGTTTGGCAACACTTCTACACCGTAAGCTCAAATTCAATTGATTCTTTCATTTATTGATTTATTCATGCTTATTTGTATATTAATATGTGCATGATTTTAAATGTTGTAGATAAACAAGACGACCTACAGCACCTTTCGGAGGGTGGGATGTAAGCACTATCAAGTGTTGGGAGAGATCTTTGGTGGGACTACAGCTACCGGAGGTCTGGGCATTGCTTCAACACAACTTCCACCTACGTCAGCTGAAGAGAGAGAGCTAGAGGATGATTTCCTGAATAATGGAGTGCATGTCCGAGTAGAAAATGAAGATGAAGTTGTTGAAAGTAGCCGACGTCGAAGGAAAGAACCCAAGATCAGTAAAGCTGATAAACTTGAGTCATGTATGGAGCGCTGGTCATCCACAGTTGAGAAGCGTAGTGATGAATCAGAAATGAGGGTATTATACATGAAAGAGAAGCTTGTACGTCTGCAAAAAAAGACATCTGAAGAAGGAGCAAGTGAAGCAAACAGTGTTGATCCGTATTCTAATATGGTGTGTGTGGACATCTTGAATGCTATGGAAGGCGTCTCCAATGAGGTTTACTTGAAAGCAATAAAAGCCTTCAAGGATGCTCTTTTTAGGCAGACATTTGTGAAGATGCCTGAAACCCGCAGACTGCCTATATTGGAACTTCTTGGAGAGTTTTGATTTTTTTTTATTTCGTGCGTGTTTTCAGACGTTTTTCAGTTTGAGTTGTGATATTGAACCTCTTTTCTTGGTTGTTTTGAGAACATTTTGATGTGTTGAACTTTATGAACTTTATGAACATTTTGATGTGTTGAACCCAAGAAAGTGAATGTTGAGGAAGGGGTTGCAATGTTCCTAATGATCGTAGGGCACACCACTAGGTATCGTATAATTGCCGATCGGTTTCAGCATTCAAATTATACGGTTAGTAAATGGTTCAAGAGAGTAATACGAGCAGTTTGTGCATTGGGTACTGAGATAATTAGGCCAACTAATCAAGATGTCGTGCATTAGCGTTTATTGAGGAAATATCCGTACTTCAAGGTTAGTTTGTATATTTTTAATTTTTTTAGACTTTGTTCTTAAATAAAAACACTTGATTTGTTCATGTAGGATTGTATTGGATGGTACACATGTTGCCGCGTGAGCACCGGCTTCGAAACAAACATCTTTTCGCGAAAGAAAAACCAATGTGACACAAAATGTGATGGTGGCTTGCGATTTCGATATGAGATTCACTTTGTTTTTTCCGGATGGGAAGGCACGGCAAATGATTCGCGAGTCTTCATTGACGCGGTAACAAGGGTTGGGAATAACTTTCCAATGCCACGAGGAGGTACAATATAAACTTAGGAAAAATTTATCAAATAAATGGTAATTTATTTTAGCATTAAATAATTAATTATACTTAATTTGCAGATCAATTTTACCTTGTTGATGCTGGCTATCCTAATATGCCTGGGTTTCTTGCCCCTTATCGAGGTCGGAGATATCATTTGCGTGATTATCGTGGACGTGGAAGACCACGTGGGAAGGAAGAACTGTTCAATTATAGGCACTCCTCTTGCCGGAACATTATTGAACGTTGCATTGGAGTTTTGAAGGCAAGATTTTCCATTTTGAAATTAATGCCTAATTATCCTCTTTATAGGCAGAGACAGATTCCTACTGCATGTTGCGTGGTACACAATTTCATTAGGCAGGAGCACGCTCTGGATACGCTTTTCGCCGAGTACTCAACGGAGAATATGATATTTGAAGATGCTGCGGAGTCAAATCGAGCTGATGAAGTCATACAATTTGATACCAGTCAAACTGCTCAGATGGGGCAACTCAGAGACCAAATAGCTACGCAGATGTGGATTGACTATTCAGCGACTCGTTAGTAATTTTAATTTAGAAAGTATTTTAATGCATATTGGAAAACTGTATGACTTATTCAGGAGCTTGTAGTAGTGTTGAAAATACTTATTAAATAATTTTAATTTAGAAAGTACTTTAATGCATATTAAAATATGTATGTATTATTTGGAGTTTGTAACTTCATATATTATGTTAGTTTTATATGATAATATGTTAATCATAAAAAATTCTCAAAAAACTGCAAACCAAACGCATTTTCAGTTTTCATTTTCAAAAACAGTTTTTCAGAATAATCAAACCAAACACATTTTCAGTTTTCTGAAAACAGATACTCAAAACTGAAAACTAAAAACAACTCTAAAAACTGAAAACTGAAAACTGAAATACAAACCAAACAGCCTCTTAGTTTTTCTCTTTTCGGGACAAGATGGATGAGGACGGTGGGGATTTGACCTTGCAAAGGAAGGCTCGTAGATTTCATATTTGCAAAGCGGGTGGGATTCGAATTCACGATTATTTTTTATTTTTTTTAACTAAAAATCAGATTCAAATATAAGAAACAGCGTGACATTCACTCGCAGTAATTGAAAGAAGCATATCAGGACATGAATGAACATAACTAATTGATTCTGAACATGACAAGGCATATCTGGCTAATGCATGGGCGGCTCCATTGGCATCACGTTTAACATGGGTGCAGGACACCACTGAGAAGGAAGAGAACAAAGCTCTGGAACTATCAACACACAATCCAGCCTCTGATAAGTCTTCATTCCTACTATTCAGCGCTGAGATCACCATGGAGGAATCACCTTCCAAGCAAATATTAAGACACCCAAGAGACTTAGCAAAACAAAGTGCCTCCCTTGCAGCCAAGCATTCCGCAAAAAATGGATCTCTAGCAACTTTCGAAACCATATGAATTCCAAGTGAATCTCTAGCAAGCATACCCAGTCCCACCATCCCATCTTTAAGGTCTGCATCAAAGTTGAACTTCAAAAGTCCAGGTAAAGGGGGTGTCCATCTAGTTAAAGACGGGATAGATTGACAATGAAGCCCTTGCACTCCACCCTGCGCCAACTGAAATTCCTCCTGATACCCCTGTGACAAATGCCCCTACCATACTTGGATTTTTCATGGTGCCTTGGTGAACGACCTAATTCCGTGAGGCCCAAATCTACCAAAGGCAGATCAACAACTTGGCAAAGGACTCTGTTGATAATTCAACAGCTTGAGATTCCAGCCAACTCTAGAAGTTAATTCTACTATCATGAGCCTTTCCGGTTGAATACCCACTGCATTGTAAATTGACCAAGCCCAGCGGCACCCAAAAAATAGGTGAGGCATAGATTCATCATTTTGGTGACAAAAAATACACCCTGCATGAATTTCGATCCCGCAACTTCGTAAAAGTTGGAAGAAAATTCGTACACATCCTCCAACAACAAATTTTAACCTTCTCAGGTACAACAGCCTTCCAAATTAGTTTTCATAGATTTTGTCCAGCGTCATCGCTCGGACCAGAGCAATCATTGAGGAATCGAAGCCACTCCTCATATGTTTTATACCCGCTCTTCACAGTATATTGCCCATGAGGATAAAAAATCCATCTTCTTCTGTCTGGAGCCGAAACATCCCCCAATGGGATTGCTAAAATAGCTTCTATATCTATCAGTAAAAAGAGTTGTTGCACGATAGATTGGCTCAAGCACCCTCTTGGTGCATCAATCAAATGATTTACACTCAGATGGCCGAGAGTAGGATGAATTGGAGTAACTAGCTTGAAACCCCACGGTTTAGGCACCCAGCAATCGTGCCAAATAGATATGTTATGCCCATCTCCCACTCTCCACACCAACCCCTTCTCAAGGACCACTCTAGCGCCACAAATACTTCTCCAAGTCCAAGAGAGGTTGGCACCAAGCTGAGCCTTCATGAAATCACCATGGGGGAAATACTTTGCTTTAAGCACTCTTGAACTCAAAGAGGACATGCAATGCTAAGTTAAAAGAGGGAAGATTCTGAAAGCCAAGCCCACCCATTGCTTTGGGAGAACAAAGATGTTTCCATTTCGACCAACAAATACCCCGTCCTCTTGTGCTGTGCCACCAGTACCTGTTCAATGCCACTGAAATATTCTTGAAGAAGGCTATTGGCAGCCGAAATACACTCATGGCATATGAAGGGATTGCTTGAGCAACCGCCTTAATAAGTGTCTCCTTACCAGCTTGAGACAAAAAAATTTCTTGCCATCCATGTATCTTAGAGAGGACCCGCCCTAGATTTCAAACAATCTAATCTAACTTGCCAATTGAAGTACCTAAAATTCATAATTAACACCTTCTTTCGAGTAAATAAATGGGAATGTTCAAAAAGCATCGTGACTTTAATTACCTTTGTTTTTTGCTTCTTCCTTTGCTTTTATTTTTTGAACGGTACAAGCAATTCTAATTTCTAACAAGACTTTGGGAGATATGGTTATAGAAGGTAATTTATAAAACAAGTACAAAGCAATTCTCAAAAGAAATTAGTACTTACAATCCACGAACGCCCCAGAATTCATCTGAATGGGAGGTCTGTTTCTTTGTGTACAAAGAGCGACACAATTAGAAAAACATCAAACCAGTAGACTGGGCCACTTTCTAATGGACCCCAAACTACAGAATACAAACAAATAGCACTACCTAACAAAGGTGGAGAATAAGGAACAAAAAATTAAATTAAAAAAAAAAAATCCCAATCAGGCTCGTTAACACTGAGGCACCAAATAATGGTTGAAATGACTGGCTCACCATTGCACGATAAGATGGACCTGTAACAGTCGGAGAGAAATTTCAATACGCACTGCCCATGCCCCTCTTTCCATATAATTGCAGACTTTACAGCTATGAGAATAAAAATGTGCCCACTACCAACAACTTTGTTTTTCTTCTTTCATCAAGTTCCTTATCTTCCTCAGTTTCTACTTCTCATTTTTGGTTCAATCATGGGAGCACGTTCTTGGTTTTAAGAAGCAAACTTCGAGACATCCTTGCTAGATCTGTTGTATTTCATATGACTCTTCACCAGCTGCCCGGCTGCAATGGCAGACATCAGGGAAAGTTCTCCTGCCAAAACTGCACCCGCAATAATGGTGGCCAAGAGTCTTGAGTTCGACCCTGGTGACTCTTCGTTTGCACCCTTCACGCCAAGCAAATTCAAGCAAGCAGACTGAGATGCAAGTTGAGTACCGCCTCCAACTGTACCCACCTGATATAAAACATAACTCTTGTGAGCTACGGAGAAAACAATTAACCATTTAAATATAAACCTCAATCACCTCAATTGAAGGCATGGTCACAGATATGTGAAGATCCTTCCCGTCATTAATGGCTTCCATCATGGTGATGCAGTGAGAACTCTCTACATTTTGTGCAGGGTCCTGACCAGTAGCAATGAAGATTGCAGAAACGATATTGCTAGCATGGGCGTTGAATCCACCAAGAGTGCCCGCAACAGCAGAGCCAGCAAGATTCTTCAGCACATTGAGCTCTACAAGGCTAGAAACGCTGGTCTTAAGCACCTTTTTAACCACATCTTCCTTGATAATCGCTTCACAAACAACGGACTTCCCACGACCTTCTATCCAGTTCACAGCAGCAGGTTTCTTGTCGGAACAGAAGTTTCCTATTGAATTCAGAAAGGGCCAGGTATCACAAAACTAATTAGTTTCTTCTTCATTAAGATGATGTTAGGACCACAAGTTATGTTTCCATCCATTGACGAAACATCAACCTAATAAAAGAAAAAATTACCACCGGACAATGACTACCACAATTGGAAGGCAGTCAGGCTTATGGGCAGGTAGTAATCGACAGTCACAAATTCGTTTCTCCATTAAATTGAATGAAAAGGAAGACAACCACTGAAACATGCAACTATTGTGGTTCTACAGTAGATATGGCATAATATTGTTGAGAAGCTCAAGCCAGAACAAATAAAAGGTCGAAGAGATCATTGAACCATGAATGAAAATGATTACTGGGATGATGCTCAAATCCCGAAATTCCAAAATGATGCTAATTAAAAAGGGTTAAAAAAATGTGCTGTTTTCTAACCAAAATAAAAATTAAGCCAACCAGAAGTCTTTTAGTAGGGGTGTAAACGAGCCAAGCCGAGCTTAGAGGAGCTCGAGCTTGGCTCGGTTCAAATTTGATGAGCTCGAGCTAAAAATTAGGACTCGAGCTCGGCTCGTTAAAAGCTCGAGTAATTCTTAAACGAGTCGAGCTCGAGTTTGACTCGTTAAAAGCTTAATAAATCACTAAATGAGTCGTGCTTAAGCTTGATAATAATAATGATACTCAATAAATATATATTAATATTTAGTATTCATGTAATATACTAATAATATATTGAATCACACAAATAGTTTATCAAATTCAAATATAAATTAAAAATCAAAGAACTATCACACATATATATAATTATATATATAATTGAGCTGTATCAACGAGCCCAACTACAAACTGAGCAAACGAGCTAGTTCGCGAGCTTTAACGAGCCAAGCTTTGTGATGCTCAAGCTCGGCTCGTTCATAAATCGAGTCGAACACCAACAAGTTTTTTTCGAACCGAACGCCAAGCCGCTCTCGTTTACAGCCCTATCTTTTAGCATCCTTCACTCAGAGCATGATAGCTTTTCACTCATATTATCTCTACTTAAGAAACAGACATTTGCAAAATCTCCTTACTAACATAAATTCAATCAAGGCTCAAACAGTAATATGAGTATGACCATTATAGCATTCTTAGTTCTTACTGCTGTTACACTCGAATAACCAATAGTCCACTAAAACTGCAGATAAACCCAATTCACATTTCACAATGATACAAAATGAAAACAAAAGTAACAGACAGTAACCAGTGCCCAGAGGAGAAAAAGAATTACCAGAGATGCCAATTACATCCATGTCAGGAAAATCGTTCCGAAGGTATTCGAGGACATTCTGAACTCCCTTTGAGACCATATTCATCCCCATTGCGTCACCTGTGCTGCAGCAGAATCTCATAAACAGATTCTTTCCGGCGATGGAACAATGAACACCTTGAAGCCTTGCAAATCTACTTGACCTGCAACAAGGAAGACAAACTCCTAATTATGAATGTTCCCAGAATAAATATCGCCAACTCTTACAAAATTTCCTAGCGAGAGAAATTTGGTAACGTTATAAATTTCTAGCCAAGGAAAAAACCCTAGCCACCAAACACAGGAAGGAAAAAAAATGCGGCCATGTCACCCTTAAACATCCATCCACATCAGAAAATTACAAAACCAAACAGCCAAAATCACAAGCACGTCATCATAGAGATCGTAAATCCGACTAACCTATTGAAAACAACGGCCAAGGTATCGAAATTATCGGGATTCTCCATGAAGAACTTCAACTCTGCTGCTCTCCTGGCTGACCCGAACCGCACAACGGGCGCCCTGGTCATGCCATCCTTCAACAGAACACTGGTTGCACCGCCGGAGGCATAGATCGCTTTGCAGCCTCTATTGGTGCTCGCCACCAGGCACCCCTCCGTGGTCGCCATCGGTACCGAGTATTCATAGTCGTCCAGCAGCAAAGGCCCCGCGATCCCCACCGGAATCTGCACGAATCCTACCGGCATTTCGCAGCACTGACCTAAAATCGACTCGTAATCAAATCCTTCCAAAGGCAGACCCTCCAGGGACATCCCCGTCGTCCTCTGCAGTGCCTCGCGGCGAATTGCCGCAGCTCGCTTACAGTCTCCGAGCTTGGATTCGAGTGAATACGACGGGATGGTGCCGTCAACGACGGACTTGACGATTCCTTCGTCTTCTTCGGAGGCTAAAGCTGTAATTAATGGTCCAAGATTTGGCAGTTTCGGAGGAGCAGAGATTGCGGCTACTTGCGCGGGAGGACAGTTGACAAGGCGGTGAGTATTGACATAGTTAGGATCAGATTCATCGTCGAGGTCCCAGGGCTCGTGAGAAGCGCGTGTGGTGAAGGACTGCACGAAATCTATGCCGAAGAAACCGAGGAGGTAGATGAAGGAGGCGATGAGGGAGACAATGGCGGCAATCTCAGAGAGCGTGACTACGTGGAGAGGCGTAGAGTTACGGATCTTATCGCGCCACCGATGGAGGAGGAAGTAAGCGACCGAGAAAAAAAGCGTGAAGAAAATGGCGTTGGTTAGGTAGAGCGGGAGAGGAAGCGCGTCCGATGCTTTCGGCGTTGGAGATATCGACCGCTCATCAATTGAAGAAGATTGTTGTTTGTCGTTGAAACGCTGGACGCCGCCGTGTGAGGCATGAATCCGGGAAGGTTTGGGTGGTCGGCGGCGGAGGTCCATGGGAAATCCGCTGGCGGGAATTGAAAGGGAAGATCGAAAATGCGTGAGAGTAGGCGTTGGGCTTACCTTGGAACTGACTGGTTCGGGAAGCCTTTTTATAAATATAGGGGCGGGCGTTTGAGCATTTGCGACGAGTGCTTCCACACGTGTGGTGATGCACAGAACAGCAAATTTACACGTGGCTGATAGGCCCTCCTAGTCCTAGTCCCAGTCCCAGTCCCAGTCCTATCATTAATTGTTTTTATCGTTGAAGACGCGTTAGATTTTTACCCATTTTATGGATTTGAAACTTTTATCACCGCAGATTATTTATTATTTATTATTTATGAAAATTGTTTCAAATTGTATTAGATTTGAGATTTTCAAAGTTGAATCAATCGTAATGAAAATTGAATACCAAATTTATGAATTAATTAATTAATAGGTATATAATGTACTATCAATATAAATAACTTAAAAATTAAAATATTAATAAAATATTTCTACAAGTAAGGGTCCGTTTGTTTCACAATTACATTTCATAACTTTAAACTATTAAAAATGTTGGATAAAAAGCTGTAGAGCCCACAACTTTAAGCTGTATAAAATATTGTGGGGTGTTTAGTTTATTTTTCTATTAGATTAATTATGTAGATAAAATTAAAAAAAAGTGTTACGATACAAAAAATTAAAACTTTTAAGATATGGATGGTCAATTACGTGATGTGGTTGTAAAATACTGTGGATCTCACGACTTGAAACTCTGAAAAGTTATGAGCTGATAGCATTTCATTTGCATAGCTTAAAGCTGTGAGGCCCAAAACATTTTATGCAGACCCGCTAACTTTAAACAGTGCAAAATGTAAAACAAACGCATCCTAACCTTCGCATTTCATAGTCCACGCTTAAATTTAGAGAGCTCATCAAAATAATGCACAATCTCAGCATCAATTTGGCTGGTTTTTCTTTTTATTTTTAATCAGGTATCTGTGGAGCAACTTGGTTTCATTTTGACTATATATATGCTATATCATATCTGGTTTTCTCGGAATAAGCAAGCTCATAGAGATGAGATGAGATGAAGAGGAAGAAATGATGAGTAATGCCACAATCATGATCACTTGTCAAAGCTTGTTGAGGGCCCTCCCCAAGACCCCGCGTTGCCCCCTAATTCTAGATGCATGGGGAAGCTCTTCCGATCCGGTGGGGGTCTACAAAGTAAAAATGTTGATGGCAACTGGGTTGCGGGTGAGGCTTTTGGGGGTGTGGACTTTAATATCCGCAATCACCTTGGCCGTGTGACAGCCATAGGTTTCTAGCGTCTTCATGCGCGGGTGGGGCATCTACAACTGAAGCTGTGGCTTTCTTATATGGCTATCTTGCTCTTGCATGACTTAATCCTGGAAGGAGATGCTCTAGAAATTGTAAATTAATGCTTGTAAAAGCAATCAGGATGTGTTCTCACTAATAAGTATATATGGGCATCTGATTGAGAACTTTCGAAAAACATCATCTCGTGCTGTGTCCATTTGAGATTAGTTATGGTTGCCTCCTGATACTATCAGGATATTAAATTATTGTAATAAGATGTAGGCCCCTCCCTTTCATTTGGCTTTGAGTCACGTGATACACAGATAAGCACCCCCACCATGTTATGTGTTTCCAATTATTTCAATTCAATTATTTTTAAATGAGGTTTGCAGGTTTTTCAACCACCATGACTACTTATTCGGGAGTAATAATTTTATGATTTGGGTACATTTTCATCTGACGCATCAAAGGATGTAGATGATATTCACATAAAAATAATGTCAATAAAAAACGTAAGAGAGAAAAAATATGTTGATATCAAAAAAAGTAACACTCGCGTGTTTTATGTGGACGATTTATCAGAACGTCTTTCATAAAATAAAAATGAAAAAGAGTTAATTTGTACACCAATAAATCCACAGTAGAAATTAATTTATGCATCAATACCAATGGGAAACTATCATTATTATTAAGCAAAATGAAGAAAATTTTAGGAAATGTAAAATTTTCTCACAAAAGGATTAGAGCAGTAAGGGTAACGAGCTAGGGCAGTCTATTTATTTTTCCTAATATCTTCAAGTTTTGATTTATAAATGACAACTATAGTTCCTTTCCAATTTCAGCAGAAGTACTGGTAGATTCTGATGTCTAAAAATGTGTTATTTCTTCCGCACTGGTTTAGTATTTCAAAATCTTTTCTTTGGATATACCTCTTTTTTTATATTGATTTTGATTTAAGTGTCTATAACTGTCTGTTCAAGTAAAGGTACTTTATAACAAAAAACACAAAACAAAAAAAGACGAGGAAGAAAGTATCAATAAGGTATCGAATAATGCACTCGTTTTCTTTATAAGTCCTTTAAAGCTATGTGGGGCCAAATGTATATATAGAAAGGAACAAGTCCGCAAATTATAAGAGCACATGCAATGGCAATACATGAAATGAGAATGTTGGGCAATAAAATATGACGTCAAAATCTTATTTGATTTTTAGTCACATTTTATGTTCTTTGTCAAAATTATCCCTGTCTCAGTAAATTTAAATTTCATTTGATACTTATAGATAAACGTGATACTCTCGTGAATTGTGTCACCTTTCTATCACAAAATTTAAATTATATTTAATTGACTCGTTAACCGTGATATAACTATATCACAAAATTCAAAATTTATTTCATTGTCTCGTGAATCGTGTTACTCTAACATGTATGATACTCAAACCATGTTATTGTGATTAGAATGTGATGTCTTTGTGATACCCGTCAAATTTTACTTGATCAACTTGGACAAGGAGCTTCCTTGTGATAATTTGCGACACTCATATTATATTTATGTGATACCTATTTCAAACTCTTGTTGTGTAAAACTTTGAAAGTTACGATAGTTAGTCTTATGTTATTGCACCATTATTTTAGTCACCATGTCACATTTGATAATTTTTGATACATTTATGATTAATCTATGATACTCATCTAGACTATGTTGAACACCAAGATTTCCTGTGAGAATGTTGCTTTAAATTGATGACAATCTATGACACCAAGATTGCTTTGTGATACCTTTGTAATATCTCTATGATATTCACCAATGTAACGTAAGGATATCACATAATTAATACTACTAAAGCAAGCTTTCCTGTAACCAAAAAATATAATACCATCAAAGCATAAAACCCCCAAAAATACATACGATAAAAAAATTAAAAAACAAAGCATCTTAAGAACAATGCGAAAAAGAAAAATAGAAAAATTAGAAACTCAAACTACTGAAACAAGCTTCCCTGTAACCAAAAAATATAACACTAACAAAGTATAAAACTCACCAAAAATACATAAAGTACAGAAAAACTAAAAAATAAAGAATCTAAAGAACAATAAGAAAAAGGAAAACACCGTCCGCTATCACTATAAACAGGAGACAGTATGAACAAAATCACTAAGGTATCATACAAGTATCACATAATAAAAAATACTGAAAACGTTTTCCCTACAACCAAAAAAACAAAAAATCAGCAAAACATATATCACCCCAAAAATACATACATACAGTACAGAAAACCAAAAAAACAAAGCATTTTAAGAACAATGCGAAGAATGAAGGGAAAAAAAACTCAAACTCAACCTACTGAAACAAACTTTCTTGTAACTAAAAAACATAACACTAACAACGCATAAAACTTCCAAAAATACATCACACCCCAACATACACATGAAATACTTCTAAAGAATTCTTAATCATGAGAAAAACACCATCCGCCATCACTACAAACAACACACAGTATGAACAAAATCACCAGGGTATCATACGAGTAGCACACGAAAATAAAAAGCTGAAAATGTCTTTCCTGCAATGAAACAATAAACAATCAACAAAAAAATAATTTCGAAAAAAAATAGTGTACAAAACAAAAACCGAATAAATCTTCATAAAAATGACAATGTACCTTCAAAGTCACCTTAAATAACATCAACAACTAACAATGGTGGTCATAGTTCAACCTCCAACATCTGAAAAATGGAACCTAAAACAATCAGCAGCTCCACCATCAGTAGCATTCCATACTTGGCTCCATATCACCCAAAAAACGAATACCCAAATCGATACCTACCCAAGACCGACCGCCGACAAAGATACCAAGTTAGATCCAGCCCTCACGCCGTCGGTGGACAATCTTTCTCTCCCGACAAAGCACACAGCTCACGTCAAAACCATACCAACACTAAAACCACAAAAAATAAACCACCAATATTCAAAATGAGGGTAGCTTTGTCATTAATGAAAAATGTTTGCACTTGCAATTACAAAGTTACCCTTTTTTTGACCTCACAATAAATAAAAAAAATTTATCTGACTTTTTTACAAATATGTATGTAAAAATAGACTTAATGACAATTTTCCATTAAAATTTAAACTGAGTCTTACTTTTATTATATAAAAAAGTCAATCCATATATTCATTCGCATAATTAAAATATGTCTTTAGAACCACATCAGAAAAATATAAATCTCTATACAATTTTTATTTCCTTATTAGCAAAGCAATCTCTATTTCATTCCTCAACATAACTATATCAAAATCAATAATGAGTTTAACATCTTTTAAAAAAAAAATCAAGTCACATATTTTAATCACACAAACAAAACGCATATCTTAATACAATCACATCAACAAAAATATACATTCTCATATATTATCTCCTCCAACACAAATACATAATTGTACATGTGGTGTAATAATATCGTTTTCGCTTTTAAAAATATCTATTCATCAGTAGTCGATTTCTCATTAAAGAAAGTTTGACAAAGCAACAAGCGATAGCCGCCCCCAGTTGGCTAGGGGTCATAGCTTCAAGTCTAGATTATTGCCTTGACTTTTGCATACTTTCTAGCAAAACGTTGGTTGGTCCGATTGAATTTTGTGAACCATGCCGTTGTGCCAAAGGCTTTCTCCTACTTTGCATTTTACTTTGTACGGATTGTGGTACTAAGGACCATACTTATGGTTGTTACTTGTTAGTCATATATACTACAAGACAAGACAAGACATGCATTATTATATTGATAATATTTATTGATAAAAGTCTTTATTTTTTTTAATGGGAGTTCATTTTTCCTATAATATATGTACATGTTTTCTAATATTTCATTTGATAAATTATTTAATGTATAGTGTTCAACTTACACATGTAATTAAGGTTAGGTAATTAGTTCTTATGGAATATAAATATTAGTTCACAACTAAGATGGAATTCGGAAAATCATAGATACGGTTATAACACATGATTAAATATGTTTATCTTGACAATGAGAACAAAATATATAGTTCCGACATGATATGCTAGTATACTTGTGTGTATTAAACTCGATCAAGTCAAGGAAAATATTTTTATACTGACTATATAAAACAGATACCTTGTAACTATTATAAGTGCTTATACTCTTTTATTGGCCAGAAGAGAAGGAGCATTCCAGAATCCAGAATAAAACCGGGAGTCTTTTGTTGTTGATATTTTTATTCCCATTCCTTAGGGTTACAAATCTGTGTACAAGGGACAGAGAGACTTTGAAATGGCGTTGGAGATGGGGAGAATTTGTGTAACGGGGTCTTCAGGTTTCCTTGGTTCGTGGGTTGTCAAGCGTCTCCTCTCTAAGGACTTCAAAGTTAATGGAACTGTTAGAGACCCATGTATGTTACTCTATCTTCCTTCATTAACTTTCCTTCAATCGACTCAAGAGTTTGTTTACTGCACAGATTTGATGCTGACCTTACATCCAGTTTCTTATTTGCTTCTCAAACCCCGTTATGGCCATACCTAGATCTAGAGCAATGGGTCTATTTGATGTGAGTTTGTTGAAATTGACAGTTCAGTCGTACTTGAATTTGTTGTCCTGTTCAGTATCAGATTAATTCATTGTTCTCCGATTTGGAATTTCCTTAAATAATCATGGTAATATTAGACTAGAAGCTTGTGTATTGAAAGAGAAATGTTGTTTTGTTTAAATACTAGCTATGAAAAATTGGTGCTTTTGTTTTTCACAGTACTGGTGAATGAGAGGTATGATCACTTGGAGAAGTTTGACAAGGCATCTCAGAACCTGAAACTCTTCAAGGCTGAACTTCTAGATTACAGCTCGCTTCAGTCTGCAATTGCAGGATGCGATGGAGTCATCAATATTGCTACCCATGTTCCTTCCTCCACTACAGCAAACCCTGAGGCAAGAACACTTTCGTTTTGTATTATTGGATTTTCTGTATCCTTTTTACGTATAGAAATGTGATATTGATCCCAAATTGATGTATGGTAAATTTGTTTAATACTATTGATAGAAAACTTACATTAACATTGTGAGGATGCTTTTGAGTGAGACCACGAGGGGACAGCCATTCCTTACATGGAGTATGATGAGATTTATGATATATTGGGGGAAAACCATTGAATATTTTCAGATAAAGCAAATAGTTTTTTTTAAGTTCTTAGCATTCTTTCTTGCAAGTTGCACCCATTAGAGTGATGGAGAAGCCAACGTTATTCAATGTTATTACTGGTGTCCCAGGTAGAAGTTCGCGCGCCTGCTGTGAATGGCACGCTAAATGTACTGAAAGCTTGCCTTGAAGCCAAGGTCAAGCGAGCTGTTGTTGTGTCATCCGATGCTGCTGTGACACAGAATCCTAGATGGCCGAGGGATAAAGCGAGAGATGAGACTTGTTGGTCTGATATAGAGTATTGCAGAGCTAATAACGTAAGTTAAAAAATCAAATGGATTTCCTTACGCCCCCAATTAAGATAACATTGTTATTTATACAAACAGCAGCAATCTCTTAAATCCTATTTGTGTATTTGTGCCAGAACTGGTATTTTCTCTCAAAAACAGAAGCTGAACGTGAAGCTCTGGAGTATGGAAAAAAAACTGGGCTTGATGTTGTAACCATTTGTCCTACCCTCATTTTGGGGCCACTTTTTCAGCCCAGAATGAATGCAAGTAGCTTAATGCTGATCAAGCTTTTGAAAGGTACATCCTTATACTCTACCAATTTCTATCATTTGTGCCTATGTATGCTAACTAGAATAAAAATGACTGAATGAAAGTTGTGTAAATTATTAGTGCACATGACTGAAAGAAAGCTAGGTATCCGCTATGTATGTGTGAAAGTTATGGTAGTGCTTGGGTGTCTTTAATATTCCATAGCCAGGTTTTTGAAAAAAGTTACATGTTTGGAACCATCGGAACTGTGATGCTTTCTCTTGGGGATCGATATAGTCCTGTTGCGTGGACTTCCAGTGACTGGCTTCCAGTTTTCTTTTGATGTTTTAAAATTAGGTATCTAAATCACATTTGGTATTCGAATTTGAAGTTCTTGGTCTTTTTCCCAGCAGACAACGAAGTAGCTTGCACACAAAAGATAAGTTCTTTTGTTACTCTACGACCAAACTTGTATCATTTTTTTCTTACGAAAAATACAAGCGAAAATGTTACTCTTCTTGCCTTCTTATTGATGTCAACAATGTCATGTCCTAGCAGAAGGTTATGAGACAACAGCGAATAAGCTCTGGAATATAGTGGACGCGAGAGATTTGGCGGAAGCACTACTTCTGCTATATGAGAAACCTGAGGCTGAAGGCCGTTACATATGCGGAGCGCATGGAATCATGAAACGGGATCTGGTTGAGAAACTGAAGAGTATTTATCCAAACTACAACTACCCAAAAAAGTAGGTCTTGTACTCTTTTGCTTTTGATTTCTTCTTATTATTAATAACCCGCAGTCTCAAGTCAGTTGCTTAACAAATCTTCTTCTGTACTGGCAGTTACACTTCCACTGATGAGGATGATAAAGAGCTTTCGCCGAGTTCAGAGAAGCTGCGGAGGTTGGGCTGGACTTTCCGGCCATTGGAGGAAACCCTCATTGGTAGTGTTGAAAGCTACCGAAAAGCTGGAATCTTGGACTAAAAAAGCAGACTTGTTTTATGTCCTTCGATTCTAGTGGTGTTTTTTTTCGTCTCAGAATAAGATATGGCTCAAATCTGTAAGATATGGTCTAAACTGTAGACATGTGTTTAGTCATGTGGTTGTTCTCTCGCCTCTTGGTACTGCTATGATTTTGCCGGAGGTCACGTTAGCCTAGCATGTCTTTGGTACATGGTTGTTTTCATGGGACTATCATTTGCAGGGATTATTGGTTTAGTGCTTCTGTTTAATGTTATTGATGTGTTCTGTTAGTGTGCACAGAGCAATACAGTAAGTAACCCATGTTGCATGCATCCTAGCATGGATGGTAAAGTGAGTTGCAGTCCAGCACCTCATTTGGAAGAGTTGTTTTCGAGAATATTTAAGTGAGGATAAATCAATAAATACATACGGTAGAAATAGAATGCATTTTAATTTGCAAAAAACAGGGCTCCTAGGTGTGAAACATTGCATGTGGGTTCGTTTGAGAGCATCTTTGATAGCGTATAAGTTGGCGAATAAACTGTGTAGTGTGTAGTGTATAAGTTTTGTTTGGTGTAACATAAATTTTAATAGCGTATAAACTGTGAATTTATTATTTAGGGTGTATGAGTTTGGTTGGAATAAATTATGCGTTGTTTGGTATAACATAAATTTTAATGGCTTATAAGCTGTGAATTTATTATTAAGAGTATATAAATTAGTGCAACAATGAAATAAAAACTATCAAATATGAGTATGGTTGGAAATAGTTTTATATGTTGAATTCGAATATATAATTTTTTCAAAATTTAACATAGATTTTAAGAGATAAAATGACAAATGTGTGAGAAAACAGAGATAAAATAAAAAATTAAAAAAAAAATGATATGTAAATAATGTGATTATTGACCAATGAAATTACGTAACTTATAAGCGGAGGGTATAAGTTAATATATCCCAAACGACCAAACGAACGCACATTCTGGACAAACCCACAACAATAATACAAATAAATTGATTGCCACCTACCAAAACAGCGATTCCCTCTGTCTACAAACTACAGGCCACACAACCCAACATCTGTAGAGCAACAAATAAACCACGTTGCTTCATAATTCCTAAATTCAAGTCACGTGACTTTCATTGCATTTATTGCAGTTAGCCCACTACTTATGTGTCCATTTTTTTTTAAGGAACATTCCGGACTCTTATCATATAAGGGCAAAATTATTCTTTTCGTCCTCTCTTATCCTCATTTTTTTTTTGTCTCTCAACCGATATTACTTTTATCTCACTCGAACGTTGGAAAAAATCTTGAATTTGCACTCAAATGGAACAAAAGAATGAAAGAATCGATGATGCAGAAGACCCATTTCATGGAATTTGATGGTGGCTGAGTTTTTGGTTGATTGCTTGCCTTATGACAGATGGATCGGAGAAGGACGATCACTGAAATTGTGATTGATTGCCCTTGTGCGATTCTCTACATTTCTCTATACAAAAATAAGGTCGAGGAAAAATGATGAAATTTATGATGATTTAGGAATGTATCATTGAAATTTTCCATAATTAGTCGAGTAGGATTTTTCCGGCGTTTAAGATAGCCGCTACGTAGGATTTTCTCACTACTTGAGGGATAAAAGTGATACGTTGATTGGTGATGGACGAAAATGATAAAGCAAAAAAATTTAGAGACGAAAGTGAAACAAAGTGTATAAGTAAGGGAGTAAAAGTATACTTTTGCAATAATAAAAAGCTACCCAAGCGCAAGTCTTTTGTTGTTTGACTCCCATTTCTCAGTTACATACCAGTGTACCAGTACCTACAGACTTTGAAATGGCTTTGGAGAAGGGGAAAATTTGTGTGACGGGGTCTTCAGGCTTCCTTGGTTCGTGGGTCGTCAACCTTCTCCTCTCTAAGGACTTCAAAGTTAATGGAACTATTAGAGACCCATGTATGTTACTTGATCTTCATTCATTAATTTCCCTTTAATTGTCTTACATGTTTGTTTACTGACCGATCTCTCCCTCATCTCTGTCGACCTGTTTTCTCTGCTCCCATTTCACTAGATCTTATTTATTTTCAGCTATCTCGCTACGTTTTTACGCCTTTTTTTTCTTTCTTTATTTGACTTCGGGGCTTTGTCCCTTCGGCCTCCTCACGAGGGTTTTGACATTTGAGGAAGAGATCCGGTAATTTTTTCAACAAGCCTAATCATTGGATCTGGTAACAAAACCATCCCATCTAGATCCTGTATGTCTTTGCGGCATCGGAGTGGTCTCCACGTCTACAGTACCTGCCTGTGTAAAACCTGGGTTTTCAGTTGTTTGATCTCATACTGTTTGACAACGTTTAATCTGATTCTTATCCTTTTCTTTTTGTTGTTTTTATTTTCTTGTATGTAAGCAAACTAGATTACATCAAGTTTCTTATTTGCTTCTCAAACCCAATTATGGGGATGCCTATATCTAGGTCAATGCGTATATTTGATGTTAGTTTGTTAGAATTGACAGTTCAGTTGTATTTGAATTTATTTTTCTGTTTAGTATCAGATTAATTCTCAGTTGCTATGAAAAATTGGTGCCTTTTTTTCCACAGCACTGGTAGATGAGAAGTATGATCACTTGGAGAAGTTTGACAAGGCATCTGAGAACCTGAAACTCTTTAAGGCTGATCTTCTAGATTACAGCTCGCTTCAGGCTGCAATTGCAGGATGCGATGGAGTCATCCATGTTGCTACCCATGTTCCTTCCTCCACTACAGCAAACCCTGAGGCAAGAACACTTTCCTTTGGTATTATTGAATTTTCTGTATCCTTTTACGTATATAAATGTATATTGATCCCAAATTGATGTATGTTAAATTTATTTAATAATATTGGTTGAAAACTTATAGTAACATTGTGAGGATGCTTTTGAGTGAGACGAGGGGGTGCTATTCGAGGCTAATTAACTGCAAGGTCTATTCAGGAAGGACAACCATTCCTTTTATAGAGTATGATGAGATTTGGCATTACGAATAATTGCATTACGTACTGAGAGGACTTGAACTACACTTGCTATGTTTCTTTTGAGATGATATATTGGGGGAAAACCATTGAATATTTTCAGATAAAGCAAATAGTTGTTTTTTAGTTCTTAGCATTCTTTCTTGCAAGTTCCACCCATTAGAGTGATGGAGAAGCCAACGTTATTCAATGTTATTACTGGTGTCCCAGGTAGAAGTTCGCGCGCCTGCTGTGAATGGCACGCTAAATGTACTGAAAGCGTGCCTTGAAGCCAAGGTCAAGCGAGCTGTTGTTGTGTCATCCGATGCTGCTGTGACACAGAATCCTAGATGGCCGAAGGATAAAGCGAGAGATGAGACTTGTTGGTCTGATATAGAGTATTGCAGAGCTAATAACGTAAGATGAAAAATCGAATGGATTTCCTTACGTCCCCAATTAAGATAACACTGTTATTTATACAAACAGCTGCAATCTCTTAAATCCTATTTGTGTATTTGTGCCAGAACTGGTATTTTCTCTCAAAAACAGAAGCTGAACGTGAAGCTCTGGAGTATGGAAAAAAAACTGGGCTTGATGTTGTTACCATTTGTCCTACCCTCATTTTGGGGCCGCTTTTTCAGCCCAGAATGAATGCAAGTAGCTTGATGCTGATCAAGCTTTTGAAAGGTACATTCTTATGCTCTACCAATTTCTATCATTTGTGCCTATGTATGCTAACTAGAATAAAAATGACTGAATGAAGTTGTGAAAGTTATTAGTGCATATGACTGAATGCAAGCTCAGTATCCTCTGTGTGTGAAAGTTATGGTGGTGTTTGTCTCTTGTCTTTTATATTTTAAACATCATGGCCAGGCTTTTGAAAAAAGTTGCATGTTTGGACAATTGGTATGCCTTCTTGGAGATTGATATAGCCCTGTTGAGTGGACTTCCGGTGACTGGCTTCCAGTTTTCTTTTGATGTTTTAAAATTTGAAATCTGAATGACATTTGGTATTAAATTTGAAGTTGTTACATTTCCCAGTTAGCTTGCACGCAAAACATGTGCTTTTGTTACATATGACCAACCTTGAATCATTTCTTTTTCCGAAAAATGCAAGCAAAAAGTTTACTCTCCTCACCTTCCTATTGATGTCAACAATGGCATGTCCTAGCAGAAGGTTATGAGACAACACCGAATAAGCTCTGGAATATTGTAGACGCAAGAGATTTGGCTGATGCACTACTTCTGCTATATGAGAAACCTGAGGCTGAAGGCCGATATATATGCAGAGCACATGGCATCATGAAACGGGATATGGTTGAGAAACTGAAGAGTATTTATCCAAACTACAACTACCCAAAAAAGTAGGTCTTGTGCTTTTGATTTCTTCTTATTATTAATAATCTGCATTCTAAAGTAAGTTGCTTAATAAATCTTCTTCTGTATTGGCAGTTACACTTCCACTGATGAGGATGAAAAAGAGCTGCCGTCAAGTTCAGAGAAGTTGAAGAGTTTGGGCTGGACTTTCCGGCCACTGGAGGAAACACTCATTAGTAGCGTTGAAAGCTACCGAAAAGCTGGAATCTTGGACTAAAAAAGCCAAATCTTTTGTGTTTTCCTTCAATTCTCGTGGTGTTTTTCTCCTCAGAATAAGATTTGGCTCAAATCTTTGTAAGATATGGGCTAAACTGTAGACATGTATTTTAGTCATGTGGGGCTATGATTTTGCCGGAGGTCATGTTAGCCTGGCATGTCTTTGGTCTTGCTCTTTCTACTGTTTGTATGAACTTTGTGTCGTGTGGTGTCCTCAAATTGCAGGAATTGGTTGATTCTGGTATTTGGTACATGGTTATTTTCACGGGACTATCATTTGCAGGGATTGTTTGTTTAGTGCTCATGTTTAATGTTATTGATGTGTTCTGTTAGTATGCACAGAGCAATGGGAAATTAGTTTTTATTATTTTTTGCAAAAAGATTAACTTATAGAAAATATGTCGAATGATTTTCTGCAAAAATAAGCTGAGAATAACGAGTGGTGGAAGAAGATAAATCTGTTGTCTACTGTCACTGCTACCCTAAAGTAGCAGGAAGGAATGAGGGTGGTGAAACTGAAGGCTGCATTGGAGTGCTTTGAATAAATTTCAGAAACAAAATTCAAATGATATTTCTAAACCTTGAAATCGAATTATTATCCTAAACTATACAGAATTGCTATTTGATAAATATTTTGCATCTCTCTCTCTGTGTCTATCCATATTTATATCTATATACTTGAATAAATAAAACTTACGAGTGTGAGGAAATAGAGCTACGTACGGGCGAGTACCTCTTGTTTTATATATTCGCGAAAAAAATTTCTACTGCCAAGCTATTTACGCCCGTAACCCGTTGATCTCATCTTCTAAGACCCAAATACATCGTTCGCTCAGTGACATGTATGCATCATTGGTCATCTACTTTCCTACTCTCAGTCGGTGAATTGTCAAAGAATGTGTTTTCTCAGGTGGACCAACTGGGCTTCCACTGCTTGGTATCATCTCCTTCCGTCCAATCAAAAGCAGTAGGCTCATCTCATCTTATTGTCAACACCATCGTCGTCAAAAGCCGCTCTTACAGGATACACATGGTCAACGAGGACATCCAAAAGCATAATCGAGTTCTTCTAACTGGCATCAAGCTCTGCTACTTTTGCTTTTGTATGCATCTGTATCGTCGTCTGGATGCTGATGGTTTGGGTATATCTTCTCTGGATTAGTTTTTCTGCAGGTGCAAGAGGGTATCTCTTCTTGGACTTCGATTTTTTACTAGTGTTTGTGGTTTTTCTTCGATAATTCAAGATTTTGTGTGCTATGGTTCCTTTCTAGCTAGATGTTAGCTTACCCGTGTTTTGATTTGTCTGCCATCTGTTCATGCTGTGTTTGGTTGCCTCCGATTGGGAATCTCTATCTGATCGGCGCTCTTTTTCGTCTTTACTGTTCGTTGATGCTTCTTGCTGTGTTGTGCTACCAGCATTGGTTACTTCTTCCGGCTTTGGTTAGGTGAGTCAATAGCTGGTCATTCATTTCTCTTATTTGAGAAATCTTGTGCCGCTTTTGGATAAAAACACATTTGATTAACTCGCTTGACCTTCAGCTTTTACAGGCCAAGGAAATTGTATTAGCACAGATTTCTTTGACCTCTTATGGTTAGCTTGAGTAGCGGTGATTACAACAAGAGAGGAAGGAGAGAGGGTGGAGGATATGTCTCTACACTTATTGTTTATAACTATTTTCACATTCATAAATCATTCACCCATCGATTAAATTGCATTCTTTCTTTCTTTTTGTATTTTTTGTATCTCTAAATATATAGAGCAAATCTGCATAATTTTTTGTCCTATGAAGGTAAAAAACATGTCAAATATGCCAATGCAAGGGCAAGACAACAAGAAAGAGAGAAAAAATCCACACGTCCAAGTGGTTTTTTTTTTGTCAAGCACAAGAAGAACAAAAACACTTAAATATAAAGGAAGACCAAAACAATGATCAAGGTTCACCACCATAGCCTAACCAACCCTGCAACATTGGAAGAAAATGGTTAGGAATGCTACCGGAAAGACTCCGAGTCGATACCCATCTGGCTAGAGAATCTACCCAAGTGTTTTGATGTTTGCTTACCTTTGAGATACTCCAGCTTGATCTCATTCAAACCAATCTTGATATCCTCAACTAAATTTTTTATCACCCATTTAGAAATCAAATTAGGCTCAGAAACCACATTCACAACTATAAAGGCATCATCCTCAAAAGCGAACATTTTGGAATTGGAGCTCCAACATCTTTGAACTCCCAATAGAAGAGTTGTCGCCTCCCCCACCACCGGATCAACCACTCGACCACTGAGGACGGAAGTAAATAATAATTGGAGCGACCTAAAGTGGAAGCTAGTGTAGCATTATTTCTCATTACTGTATCAAAATGCACCTTAACACTCTCTAAAAGAGGAGGGAACCAATCAAGAGATGGCTCGATAGGTATAAAATTTGTCACCTTCCAAGCTTTGCAATGAAGAATATGCAACGCTGAAATATGATCGAGTAGCTCAAAAGTTGATTTTGGAGAAACTCCATGTAATAATTCATTATGATATCTCCAAGTATGATCTAAAGTGACGAGGGCCAACATATGGAATTCATGACTATCTTCCTTCGGGATGCCAACTAACTGGCGATTTAAAATTACTTAAGCCCAACTTGAAATTTCATCTCTACCGAGAACTTGAGAATTAATAGTCCAATGAGAAGAAGTCCAAACCAATAAAGGAATTGTACGGCTAGTTATAAGATGCAATAAAGACTCTTGCTCCCTAGAACAAATGACACATAGAAAGAGTAAGAGGAATATTAAGGATCCCCGATATTCTACTTCTAGTAAAGCAGCACATTCCACACACACTTCCATGATAGCAACTGAAATCAAGCATGCACATTCAACTAGAAAATGTTAAATATTTGAACAACAAACATCCGTGTCCCAATAGAAATATTGTCAATGAATTTGAATTTTAAATCTTGAAATTGCCTCCAAATCTTATGATATATGTGCTGTCACATAAGATTATAGATAGTTTGAGATATTTTTTGTTGAGATGACTAGCAGCATTGCATTTAACTTCCAATGTTGATGAAGCAAAGGAGAAGAACTCTGGTTAATAACAGGCCCAACATTGATCGAATGATAGCCTTCTTCACTGAATAAACACCATTCATACTAATATTCCACACCAACCAATCCTCATTTGGCGAAATTGGAAGCTAAATTTGAAGTATATTACTTACTCTATCCAGTTCAAATATGTTGTTCAGCGAAGAGATATTCCAACACCCAAGATTATTCCTTGATGCAAAGCGCTATAAATTCCATATCTCCACACACTAATAATATTGTCCGCTTTA
Organism: Euonymus europaeus; assembly: GCA_963580455.1. Classification (NCBI taxonomy): domain Eukaryota; kingdom Viridiplantae; phylum Streptophyta; class Magnoliopsida; order Celastrales; family Celastraceae; genus Euonymus; species Euonymus europaeus. The sequence goes on from OY756972.1 coordinate 2,679,192, forward strand.
GGTTGTCCGGTTCACAGGATATAACGGGCCCATATATGGATTGTCCGGTTCACATGGATATATCGGGCTCGCACGATTTTATTCCTTCTCAAGCAAGTGGGCTTGGACTCAACTCACTATAGTGTAGCAAGTGAACTTGGACCCAACTCACTAGGCCTTGTTAATGTTTAGGGGTGGACTTACCATTTATAAGGAATTTTGATATTTTACACAAAGATACTCCTTCCTTGACCATTGGTTTGAAGCCATTCTAGAATAGGATCTAAGGATGTATCCATAATTTAGTATTAGTCATATTTATTGAGTTTACATAGACCCATGACAAGAACATCCTGAACACCCATTAAAACTCTTCAAAAACTAGAAACAGGATTTAGAAGGGGAGCCAAAATAATGTCACCACCTCTAGGAGTCGCATATTTGCTAAATAATTACTGCTTACACAAAAAGTTACTCCATGTCGTCCATCTCCTGCTGAATTTTGCTTACAACGAATATGAGAGAAGCCTAACCTCCTCTAGATGAGTGCACAGTGAAACTCAACTCTTCGGATGTAGATGCCTTCTGACTTTCGCTTCAGTCATGTATTCTCCTTTTGGATGTTCACACGTCCAAGCTGGGAAGGCTCTCTTTCTGTTCTTTCGGATTGGGATGAAAATAATGAAATGTGGGAGGTGGCTCCCACTTTCTTCCACCCTGTCTTGTATGCTCTGTTGAGTACTCTCGAAGATCAAAGGAACCCTTTTTTTTTCCTTCTCTTGATTTCCTTCGCTCTGCAAATCTTTCCATTTCTCTTCGACAACAATGAAAAAAGGGAAAAGGGCGCGCTTTCCCTTCCCTACTTCTTCCGCTGCTACTATGTTCACTCTGTTCCTCATTAGCTTCGGCTATTAGTCTCTCCTCTGTCTCTCTCTCTCCTTTCCAAGAAAATATCATTCCTTTACAAACCTACTTATCAACTTTTTCCATACACAGACGCCACATCGTGCTTCCTCTGTCTCTCTTTGTTTCCCAATCCAATCCCACCACCGACCTCACCTCCCTCTTCTAGGCCCATCTTAACCTAATTTCTTTGTATTTAGGGTTTTTCCTTTTTCTGTTTTCACTTTTGGAACCCACTTTTTCCTTTTCTTGTCTGTCGTAAGATTATTGTATAGATCACCCCGTCTTTCTAGTGCCTTATTGTTCTCTGTTTATCAAAATTAGCTTATTGTATGGATTCATTAGGATTTTTCTCGGGTTTTTAAATATGTGGGTTCAGGGTTGGTCTCTATTCAGTCCCTTTCCACTTTAGTATCACCCAGTTGCCTCCAATTTGATAACCCTCCGTAGAATTTTTTTCCTTGCTTTTTGTATATCTGAAATTGAATTGGGTATTTATCCGATTAATTGGTTGATCGAATGGCGTATCAAGGAATTCAGGGACCAAGCTTGGGATCGAGTTCGACTTCTGGGTTTCAGTACTTGAATTCTCCTTTTGGAGATACCACCTACACCAAGGTCTTCGTCGGGGGACTTGCCTGGGAGACCCAAAGCGAAACTATGCGACGATACTTTGAGCAATTTGGAGAGATTCTTGAGGCCGTCGTTATCACTGATAAGAATACTGGCCGATCCAAAGGCTACGGTTTTGTGAGTATTTATTGTTTTTCTTTTCTGTTTCATCTCCAATTTGTCTGGTTAAGTTCAATCACTGGGTGCATTGGCTTGATAACCCTTTATAGGTTCTGTTTACTGTTTACAGCTCTTACGAAGATAATTTAGTTGCTATACTTGTGCCTTCGATATTCATTTCAATGATTACCAGCATTGTCTCCGGTGCCTGTATTATGATTTTATGACTTGGTACTGGTCGATGTTTGTATGGAGGGTGTAGGTAACTTTCCGAGACCCAGAGGCTGCTAGGAGAGCCTGTGCTGATCCAGCTCCAATCATCGATGGGAGGCGGGCTAATTGTAATCTGGCTTCACTTGGGCGACCACGTCCACCACTGCAATTTGGTATCCTACATTCTCATCATATTCTGCACACCCAACTGAAATCAAGCTTCAAGTTCTGTTAAATGTGCTTGTGTATGACCATTGACACTCAAGATGCATGTGTGTTGTCTTGTTCATTTTCTTTACTTCCAATTCTATGTATCGATGGCCCCCATTTTGAATTGTATCGTTTTCTCCACTTTTTTCCACCCCTTTTCGTAGCACATAAAATGGATGAACTGTCTTCTACTTTCTTAATTTGTTTTACCAAAATCATATTTGGGCCTTGTTGATCAATCTCTTATAGTAACTACTTTTCCTCTGTGCTCTACACATTTGTTTCATTTAGGGCGCGTGAGACCGGCTAGTCCATATATTGGAAGTATGCAAGCTGCTCGGGGGGCTTATGTTGGAAGTTATGGTAACCCACAGCAACTTTCTTACAGCTATCAACAAGGACTGATGTATCCTCCGTATGGGTGAGTTTTGCATTCTGAAGCTAATGATAAGATAATGCCAAGATATTTCAGTCTGAAGTCAGCTCGGTTTTGCATAATTGTTTCATTTATTGAAGTTCAAGTGGCTGAAAGGTTTTTATGTGGGGCAAGCTCTCTTAGTATGTATGTTGCCTATGGATGAATATCTTTGACTTTGGTTTGAAGACATCTTTCCTCTCCTTGCTACGATTTGATTACTTTGTTGGATTCTGCTGTTGATGTAAGAAGAATGGCTTTGCGGAGTTCAATGACGATAATTGCTTGATCCTTGTGCTCCAAAAATTGTTGAATCTCACTACAGAGTTGCTTCTCACAATTTTGGCTTCTTGATATGTGATATTTGCGTAATCAGTGTCTTTAATGCATGCACTGATAGTTTTGCAACTACGTCAGTATTTGCCTTCATATATGTTGATTCTCCATTTTAAATGGACTTAGTTGATTCCCCTGCATCTAGTGTTTAGTCCTGGTTGCATAGTCTTACTCTCTTGTCATGTATGCCTTCATGGGGATGCACAGTGGAAAGATGAGGTATCGTTCTGTACAATAGGGTACATATCCTTTGCAGCTACTCTCTTCTATTCACCTTTTCTTTATTGCTTTCCTTGGCATTTCGTGCATATACCCATCACAACAGAACTCCTTTTAGGCGTCTTTGTTTGCCTAGGATTTTTCCTAAAATACAGGGTTGATTTAGTCCAAGTGCAGTGTTGTGACATGCTATGATTGGTAATTGCAGGAATTCAAATTGTGGTAGTTGCAGAGGATATGTGCCCCAGCTCAATGTTTATTGAACAGGCAAGAATCAATACCGTGGTTTGATTAGGAAAAATGATAAAAAAGAAAAATGTACCTGACAATAAAGTCTGCTTTCGTTCTTAGGGTCATCCTACGACTGAACTATTGGTGGGTGTCCCTTAATGACTCGTTTTGGGATGGGAGAACATTAGCCTTTAATTTCTTAGAGGAATCTAGATCAATGCATTGTGTCTTATGTCATTTCTCCCTTTCCAACATTTTGTCTCTGAGTTTTGTTCTCATTCGAGTCATTTGTACATTCAAAATTCTGGTTGAATGTTAAATCCTCTGAATATTGCCAATTGTTTCATGTAAGCAGGTATGCTACATATGGACCTGAGTATGTCTACCCTCAGGTATATGGTGCTCCATTGTCCAACAGTTAATAATATTTTCATTTATGATGCCGACATGAACCTGATACTGTCTTTCCATCCTTTGATAGGGTGTCTACAACCCTTACATGCAGCAGTACCTTCAAATATATGGAGCTCCTGGAACAACTAATGCAGCTATGTATCCTTATGGACAGTTGGGTCAAACCATTCCTGGTGGTCATGGTTATACAGCAGTTCAAGGATATGCAATGCCAGGTCATCAGGTTGTACAATTTAGTGGACCTGGCGTTAGTGCGATAACTACTTTACCGATGCCCACAATTCAAGGACCATATCATACAGGTAATATTTTTGTTTTCATCTTGAGAAACTATTGTTGATCCTTGAAAGTTTTCGAACTTCTTTTATGTGCATCCAATAATTCACCTTTGTAGTAGGTCTGGACTTTCAAAATTTTCCTCCAGGACGATCAGATTCACACACAAGTCTACGTGTCTAATCTCTTTACATTTTCAGCCCTTTTTTACTTTTTTTTAAAATAAGTTGTGAAAATCCAAAGTAAAGAAAGAGCTACTTCCTTGCACCATGTGACACAAAGTGCATGATTATTATCGCCCCAATGAGAAGTTACCCATCCTCTGTGGTGTTCTTCAGTGGACAAGCTTTCTAATGAAAAATATTCTCTTCATTTGCTTTCATGTATTAAGCCCAACATTTACACCTAATTTTCTTTCCACACATTTTAATGAACATATAAGATGCAGAATGACTGCAGAGGACATAATAAAAAGATAAACAACACTCATGCGCAAGATGTACGCAGACCTTATCCCCACAAATTGTTTCTAGGAATTGAACTTGGGACCTATAGGTTGCACGCTCTGCAACTCTACTGCTAGGTCACATGTTCACCTGTAAAACGGTAAAGGTTAACGATTCCCGTGTGCAAGACTCCTATAGTGGTTCAGGTCGGGGACAAACAAGATGTACGCATAAGTAGTGAATGAGGTCGGGGACAGACAAGATGTACGTATACAGATTTTACCCTCCTCACTTAATATATGGAGACATGGTTTTTAGGAATTGAACCATTGACCTCTAGGTTACAAATATGTTGGACTTAACATAACCAAATGGTTTGAGGAGCCAAGAATTGAATCCAGCATGAAAGACATGACCTGAGATCGGTGATTTAACTAGAACTTGTGTTTGTAAAAACAATCTAGCTTCTAGAAGCCAGTTATACCTTATAGCATAGTAAAAAATAGTAGTTGATTGTTAAGATCTTGTCTTGAGATAATGGGTCTTGATTTTTGCTAACATGTCTCATCAATATAAATAGTATCCAAATAAAGCTGATTTAGAAGCTTGCTTTTGTTTTTAGGCATGGCAACACCTGTACCAGCACAAGCGCAGTTTATAGTTCCTGCTCCTTCTCAGTTTATGCAAGGGAGCGGTTCTGACCAGACAGCTGGGTGAGGGTTGATCAAGGTGACATTAGAGACATCTGACGTATAACAATATCATAATGCTATCCTGTCTCCACTAGGTTTTGTAACGAGTGCCTATTTCCAGGTATCCTTAGATTGCAGCAGGACTAAGAGCTGCGGAACTGCTACTTGAGTGGCGGGCTTCGAATCTAGCCTTGCAAATTTTTATTTTGCATTCTAGAGGTATATGATTTTATTTTATTTTTGTCTTTTGTGTGTTACTAGCATTGCATTACTTATGCCGGTTATGATCTTGGTAGAAAGAAAAACTGACAGTACATATGTGCTGGAGCCTGGATGGTAGCATCCTTTCTAGTGATCCACTAATTAACATTATTAATGATTGTCAACTAGCATTACATAACTTTTGGGGTGAGAACTGGTATCTTCAGCATAATTGAAAGTCTTCCGCAAAGAAGTTTTATTTATATGTGCTCTTAGGCTCTGTGACCTGCAATTAATATTTCATTGTATTGTATTGTATTTTGCAGGTCATACATTGTCAAGCTCACCAGAGATGTTGGATGTCTGAGTCGCTCCAGATGTTGGAGAAGGAATTTGGAAGATATGGAAACATCTTCCTCTACCTTAGTATATGAAAAACTCTCAAAATACTGCTGGCCTCTTTGGATGGGTGGTTGGCAGGCATGGATTGGTGGACGCTAGAATCGGTTTCTAGCAGCCATATAGGAATAAAGACACTTGTGAAAAAGTGGTCCATATTAGAATCAACATATGATTCTTTCTTAGTCTAATCAGTCCCAACATTTGGGTGTATAGTCTCTGGTGTCTAGTGTCCTACATTGTATTCGACACTCAGCTTTGGAGTTTTTGTGCATATTAGTGCTAGGGCTTTACAGATATTTTGTTTATGCAACTTGGATGTTATCACCTATCAGAGCCTAACCTCAAGGAATGGGGGTAAGCTTCTAGGTGCATTTTAATATCAGAAGGAAAAATTTGTGGTTACATGCTACTGACAACTGAGCTGCATCCATTTCTTAGGGCCAAGTCTATGACTTATATTCTCTCGAGGGCTATTGCCTTTGTTGTCCATAATAGAAACTTTTTGCCCTTTTTAGGGAGATAAGGGTTTTGGAAGCTGATTCTAAATGTGGGCAAGTGAAAATGAGGGTAGTGTCCATCTGTACAATCTCTGTTGACTCCTATTTTCAGCATGCCTAATGTCTAACATTATACATGCCTGCCGTTCTGCTAAGAAGCCCGACTCGGAATACTACAAGTCGTCGTCGTCTTCCGTAGCCAGTATTCGTCTTCTGTAGCCGGCATATGCTTTGTATGTTGATTGTCTTGTTAATGAAGTCATGATGTGCCGCATGGTTAGGCAACTGCAGGCATATGCTGTAAACAAGAACTCAAAAGTGCAGGAAGTGCAGAGTTTAACGTTTCGAGATATATTAGACACAGTTGCCAAATGCGTTATCTATCATATTTGAAGCTCGAACAAAAGCTTTTGACATTTCGACGCTCTAAATGTACAATTGCCGGTAGATACAAAATTTGAAAAGAATAACCAGCGTATCATGGATCACACAAGAAGCCTACGAGCCAATATCTTCTTCGATATGCCTGCAGGCATAGCAAAAATTCTTCAAATGAACCTGAATGATGCAACTGCCTGCAAAATCAGAAACTTTGTTAATTCACACAAATCATATTTAAGGGCTCAAGTGCAAGGTTCTCTATCCTAATCAAGTGGGGTAAAATAGCCAACGACACAGTTGAATTGTAAATCCAAGTGCCTACATCAAAGAGGGGCTGCCAGTAAACTAGTAAGTAGTAATAGCATAGTAACCTGTCAGTGCTGGTGTTTATATGAATTACAACTTCGGTTAAATGAGAAACTTATGAATGTTCTCAGTGTTTTTGCAGCTCTTTAACATTAAATAACCCCACAGCTGAACTCATCCACTAAGCTAAAGAAGAGAGCATTAGCCTACACAAGTTAATGCTTCACTTAGCTACCTTCTTAATCTTCGAAGAGTATTTCTCTGACTCTCCATCGACAAACTGAAGCAACAAATCTAATGTCAAAATCGGAAGAAACCATAGAATTGAACTAATGCACTGAAGTTGACAAGAACTGTATTTAGTTGCCAGGAAAATGCAGCCATACCAGTCCGGTTACTGTATATAGTCTATTGTACCAACCATTGAATGCCATTCCAATTGCCTGACACAAATATTTGCGGCTTTCACCCGGATTTTGCAGTGTATAGTCAATGTAATAAAACCCTGATCAATTTGTTAGAAAAGAAAGGAGGTTGTAACTGCTAGTAAACTTCCATGGTGCAAATCATGTTCATAAAAAGTCCTCATACATGTCAAAAACAAAAATGTGAATGACACACTACAACAAATATTACTTCAAGTGATAGTTACTGCTTCATTGTTTGCCCTTGGAACTTTACCCATCTATTTCAACTATAAATTTCTTTTCAGTCGTCTTTCCTAGCATAACTGAAGGCCATTTTGCTAAACTTGGCAATGCAACACAGACATAGCGCAGCAGTTTGAACTATATTGTCACCTTTAAACTACCAACATAGCAACGTTGAATTGTATTTGAGGGCTAAATATATTACCATTAGAAGCTTTACAGTCTATGAGCTTTGCTGCAACACCAGGGGGTCTTTGCCAGCTTCTGTCCAATCCACTAACCTGTTGAAAGCAATTCAAACTATGTAAATTAGCATCCAATTTCTTAACCTAAGCACTCAATTAAGTTTGAGCAAAGCTTCCTAATCAATCACGCGCAGTGGCAAAAAACACCCACCAAGGTTTCGGCAAAACCTTCAACTTTCCCAAAAGATTCCATTCTTGTGTAGTCCGGACCAAGCCCCGTGATTACTACACTAACTGAAGCAAACCCATTTCAGCAATTTGAAGACATGAGCAAGCTAACAGATTTGGGTTTATGAAACGATACCATTAGAAGTTGAAGCTTCGTCGGGAGAGAAACCAGTAACTGATTTGAAACCGTTAGGCTCTCCTTTACCAACTTGCCAATCTGCAAGCACAACTCGTTCCACTACTCACTTCTAATTGACTCTAAAATGTGCATATCATTCAGAGAAACAAACTGAACAGCAAAAGTTCAGATTCCAGTTCCACTAATTCAAGTGAGTACTTCTCAAACATGTATTATTATCATCTATAACCATCTATGAGAAATTATTTTGAGTCAGAATTGAAAATTTTCCAGCACTCACACATACGCTTGTAATCGTTTTTCCAAGACTCACATTACATTAGCCATTTCTCATACTGCTTCTCATACGACTCACATTACGTAGCCATTTCTCATATTGCTTCTTATACCTTGTGATTACCTACATCATTCAGAAGTGTCGAAAAAACAAATTTACCATAACATCTTACCTTGGGGAATTGATATCTTGAACTTGTTTACCTCATCAACATAAGTACGGAAATCCTCCAAGACATCTGGAACCCAAGATGAATTAGCTAATACAACATCGCCCCCACAACAAAATTGACTCCCAAATATTATCAGAGTTGACATTTCTAACCATTCTCTGCCGATGCATTATAAACAATTGCTGGGAAAGAAAATGCAGCAGCAGTAAAACCCGTCTTCAGCAGAACTTCTCTTCTTTTAGCACTTGACCCAAGCAAATATATCAAAATGGAAACAAATCAGCTCAAAAAGGAAATACCCAATAAGAAAAGGCAGTAAATGGGTTCTCAATTTGAGATTACGATTGTTCTCCTTTTGGCTCTTCTTCTCCATTGTTATTGCAGCAGAAAACTCGTCGGTTGCTTCTGCATCTGCTTGTGCGTGAAGAGATTGAAGCAGGAAGAGGAGCATAAACTGGGTGAGGGCACGGACAAGAGAAGGATTTTACGAAGAGATTGTGAGGACGGTGAGACAGAGGATTCAGGGACGCCATTGGCTTTTTGATTGGCTTCAGACGTTTCTTACTTTCTTAAGGTATTTAAATATTCATTATCGTTATTAGAAAGGAAAATTCAAAACTGTCGAAGCATTATCGTTTCTTACTTTCTCAACGTATTTAAATGTTCATTATCGTTTTTGATTGGCAACGCATTATCATGAGAAATTTTCATTGTCAAGCTTGTAATATTGTACTCTAAAACAAACCATAAAAACATTCATTACTTCTACAAGTTGTTTGATTGTTCCTGTCTAGAGAGAGCACAATATTAGAAAAAATCCTTGATTAATTTCGTGTATGTTACTCGTGTAATTCACAAATGTACCCTTTAGGAGCTTGTAATTTGTTTTGGGGAGTTATAACTCTCCATATTTAAATGTGCGGTTGAGAATCTTTTGGGTGGCTGATCTATCTTGAATGCCCACTTTAAATAGGGATGTCAAATCATCGATTTTTTGACATATTTTGATCAAATTATTTAATCAATTATAAATTAATTTTTCAAGTTTTTTATCAAGTTTTCGGCTGAAGTAATATTTAGACCAGAAGTCAGCTTTGAGGCCTCCTCTTCTTATAGCCTTCAGAATCTTGTTTCTGTTCGCATACCCTGTCACCGCCACTTTCTGGCTGTTTGCATCCACCTCCACTTTCTCTATTCCTTTACCCACAACAAACAAATTAAATTATCATGATTGATTGGTTTTTGAACAAGAGAGAGAGTCAGTCTTCATGCACAAGAAACATGAAATAGAGTGATAAAAATGGGCTTAAATTTATCACCTTTCAGCTTGGAGAGGCATTTCCTGAGCCTTTTCTCATGCATGCCAACCATCTCCACCTTGAATTCAACTGTCTGCAAATTGGAATAACAAGTTCAAGAAAACATTAAAATAAAATAAAATCAGTGAATGGTGTTTCTGTGCCTGAAATTTGCAGAACTAGTTAAGTTTGAAACCAATCTCTTGCAATTTTGTATTGAAGTAACAAAAATGTACCTCCATTAAGACTCTTGATGATGAGTAGATGAGACTGGAATGCGATGGATTTGATAAAGAGAAACAAACAAACTGTTTACAATGATTAAAAGAAAGAGACAATGAGAATGACCGTGAACAGATCAGACAGGGACTGCCTGCACTCTGCAGTGGTTTATATAAATAGCAGAGGAGACAGGAAGAAGAAAAGAGAGAGAAAGGTGTTAATTAAACAGGTTTAGAGTTGTCTGGTCTGTAGAACCAGATGAAATTTATTAAAGATGGAAACCATATCTGTAATTCTCATTTCTTACTGTAGAAGAAACAATACATGTCTATAAATAGTAAACTGATTTACATCTTTGTAACTAATCCTTCCTACTCAACCATTAGCTGTTAGACACGTGGAATGCCTAACAAACTAAACACATTAGTATGTTAATAAAATTATCAACTTTGCGGTTATATTGCTTTATCAAAAGAGAGAGACGAAAAACCAGATGACAAGAAAAGGGCCTTCAAATGAAACTGCATGAGAGGCTCAATCTTCGAGGAGAGTTTTCAAGCATTTTGAAATGATTGGAGCTTTGACGGGTCCAACTTTGGCTTTTTCTTGGAGATCGTCTGAGATGGGGATTCATGTCATTAATCTTCCACTGGATTGATATGACTAATGACAGTGGGTAAAGGAAAAGATCCAAAGACGAGAAAAAGTTGGAATACAGAAAAAGAAACAAACTAGACCCCAAGCTTGGCATTTTTTTGTACATGCAAGTTTAGTTTACTTACCCCAAACGAGGCACTTGTTACGGCCCAAACCATGAGGAGCCCAGTTGAAGAAGCCCATTTTGTTAGCTCTGTGTGTTAGGTTTTGTTTGCTTTTGTGCTGCGGTTGCGCCGCTTATCAGATTATTATTTTTGAGCAAATTCTTGTGTTTCTTGCTGTTCTTCACTCGTGGTGGTGGTTATCATTGAATTAAGTTCCAGATCCGTATCATTTGGTATCGGAGGGAGGTTCATTTTGTCTACGGAAATGGAGAAAGAAAGGAAAGAGCAAAAGCCTGAAAAGCTCACCATGGAGCACAGATACAACAAGGGTTCTTAATCACTCAACAACAGTTGCAGGCGGTCACTACAGCGTTGAATAATCTTGTTACGGAGATAAAAAAGGTTAATACCAGTTCATCTTCATTGCCGTTGAAAGAGGACAAGCCTCTCCTGGGGGCAAAGATGCAAGTTACGGGAACATTTCGTGGAGACGAGTCGTTCCAACTGCCGAAGGGCACTAGAATGGATTTTCCTAAGTTCGAAGACGGAGAGCCGGGGGATTGGCTGCATTGTGCCGAGCAATATTTTGATTTTTTGCAAACTCCAGCCGAAGTTCAGATTAAATTGGCTTTTTTTTTATCTCCGGGGCGAAGCTTTGCAATGGTTTAAATGGATCAGTAAGACGGTACAATGGGAAGGCTGGAAGCAATTTAAGCAAGCTTTAATTACTCGTTTTGGTCCTAGTGATTTTGAGGACTATGGTGAGCTGCTGTCCAGAATCAGACAAACTGGGTCGGTACGAGATTATCAAAAAGAGTTTGAGAAGTACTCTAGCATGGTAGATGGGTTGCCTGAATCCTATTTGGTTAGTTGTTTTGTTGGAGGACTTATAGAAGAAATCCGGGTAGACGTTAAAGTGCTTAAACCTTCCACACTGATTTCGGCCATGGGCTTAGCTAGGTTGATGGAGGATAGATGGAAGGGAAGGAAGAAATCAGCGGACATTGGGAAGTCGAATCGTCTTACTAAACCAGTAGAAGAGGAGGTTAAAGCAGTGGGGAAATTTGGAAAATTACCTCCGATTAAACGTTTATCTCAAGAGGAGATGGTAGAAAGAAAGAAGAAACAATTGTGTTACAATTGTGATGAAAAATGGGTGGCTGGTCATAAGTGTAAACATAAAACTCTTTTCTTGTTGGATGATGTTAGTGAAGATATAGAAGAAGAGGTTGTCCAGACTGAGGTTCACACCGGAGAAAACAAGACCAATGAAGAGGTGATGGAGGTTTGTGAGGTTTCTAGGACGGCTTTGGAGGGCTCGGTCTCGCCTCAGACAATGAGAGTTACATTGTATGTTCGTAATCAACCTTTCACTGCATTGGTGGATACTGGTAGCACTCATAATTTCATTCACCCAAGGTTGGCGCTAAAACTTGGAGTGAAGATGGAGTCTTGCCGAGCTATTAAAGTAAAGGTGGCCGATGGGGGTAGTATGAGTAGTTCGAGTTTGTGCTCAGGTTTGCCATTTCAGATTCAGAAATTTAAGGGCCGAGCTGATTTTTTTGTGCTTACTCTGGGTGGGTGCGAAGTGATTTTGGGAGTAGCTTGGTTGAAAACATTGGGGAAGGTGTTGTGGGATTTCGAACAATTGTATATGGAGTTTAGGGTGAGAGATGAGGTAGTTCGAATCACCGGCTTAAGTTCGAAACCTCTTGCTCTGGTTGAAGCCTCATGCATGGAAAAATTATTAAAGGTACCTGGAAGTTTGGGTTTTATTGTGATGGAGGCTGCAGTGCAAGATTATTTGCAAGGGCCTGATGAAAAACAGTCCCTTTTGAGTACCGAAGAAGGTGCTGAAATCCAGAAATTGTTATTGAATTTTAAAGGAATTTTTAAGGAGCCCACAGAGCTTCCACCTTGTCGAGAACAAAACCACCGAATTCCTGTAATGGCTGGAAGTGTACCTACCAACGTGAGACCGTATAGGTATGCTCATTTTCAGAAGGCCGAAATAGAGAAGTTGGTGGGGGAAATGTTGAAGACTGGAGTTATCAGAAACTCTAATAGCCCTTATTCTTCACCAGCATTGTTGGTCCGAAAGAAAGACGGTAGTTGGCGATTATGCGTAGATTATCGGGCTCTCAACCTCATCACTGTTAAAGATAAATACCCCATACCAGTAATCGATGAATTATTGGATGAGCTACATGGTGCAACAATATTTTCGAAGCTAGACTTGAGGGCTGGTTATCATCAAATTCAAGTTCAAGAGGAAGACATCCCCAAAACAGCGTTTCGAACTCATGATGGGCATTTTGAATTTTTAGTTATGCCTTTTGGCTTAACTAATGCGCCGGGTACCTTCCAACAATTAATGAATTCAGTCTTTCGCCCTTATCTTCGAAAGTTTGTTGTGGTATTTTTGGATGATATTTTAGTCTATAGTCCTACTGTGAAGGAGCATGCCTGACACTTGGAGTTGGTTTTTGTTGCATTGCGGGAACATCAGCTTTATGTAAAGGCTTCCAAATGTGAGTTTGGGGTTCAAAGGGTGGAGTATTTGGGACATATAATTACGGCAGCGGGGGTAGAGGTTGACCCGGGAAAGATATGCAGCATGCTTGATTGGCCGCTGCCTACTAGTGTCACTGCCTTGCGTGGGTTCCTTGGTCTCACTGGTTATTATCGCAAGTTTGTGAAGGATTATGGAAAAATCAGTGCCCCCTTGACTGAGTTGACAAAAAAAGGAAGCTTTCACTGGTCAAAGGAGGCGGAATCAACATTCGTTCAGTTGAAACATGCCATGAGTTCCACTCCCGTGTTAGCGCTGCCAGCGTTTCATAAACCATTCATTTTGGAAACGGATGCGAGCGGTCGGGGTTTAGGAGCGGTGTTATCCCAAGATCAACATCCAATTGCTTTTGCTAGTAAAAAATTGGCTCCAAGGCATCTAGGACTTTCTACTTATGAAAAAGAGCTTATGGCAGTGGTATTCGCAGTTAACAAATGGAGGTCTTACTTGATTGGGCGGAAGTTTGTGATCATTACTGACCATGAGAGTATTAAATATTTATTAGACTCTAAAGCCCATACTCCATTACAGCAAAAGTGGCTTACTAAGCTTTTGGGTTATGACTTTGAGATTTTGTATCGAAGAGGGGTAGAAAATGCTGCTGCAGATGCTTTATCACGGCGAGATCATGACGGGTCCAGTGTGAATGCTATCACAGGAGTTACTAGTAATTGGCTGGAAGAATTGAAGCAAGAGTTGAATGCTGATATTTGGGTGCAGGAAAGGAAAACTAAACTGCAGAGTTCTACATTTTTAGAGAAAAATTATTCTGTTGATGCGGATGGCATGCTTCGTTACCAGGGCCGCATTGTGTTGAGTCCCACTTCTTCTTGGAAGCGGAAGTTAATGTTTGAACTTCACGATAGCCCAATGGCTGGACATGAAGGGTATAACAAAACCATGCAGAGGCTGTTGAAAACATTTTACTGGGTGGGCATGCGCAAGGATGTTAAGGATTATATTGCAGCTTGTGAGGTGTGTCAGCGACAGAAGTATGAAACAATTAAGCCTCCTGGGTTGCTGCAACCCTTGTCTATTCCGAGTGACATTTGGACAGAGTTATCCATGGATTTTATTGAAGCATTACCAAAATCTCATGGATGTACGGTGATTATGGTGGTTGTGGATCGTCTTACTAAAGGTGCACATTTTGCTCCTCTCAAACATCCTTTCACTGCCATTACAGTGGCCAAGCTTTTCGTTGATACAGTAGTGAAGCTCCATGGAATACCTAAGTCAGTGGTCACTGACCGAGACCGAGTGTTCACCAGCAGATTTTGGGAGGAATTATTCCGTTTACAAGGGACAAAGCTACACATGAGTTCTGGGTATCATCCGAAGAGTGATGGTCAAACGGAAGTTATGAATCGTTGTCTTGAGACCTATCTGCGATGTTTTACGAGTGCCAAACCAAAGGATTGGGTGGATTGGCTTTCTTGGGCAGAATACTGGGTGAACACTTCTTACCATAGTGGCACTCGCATGACTCCCTATGAAGCCACGTATGGCCGGCCTCCTCCAACATTCTTAACTAATGCTTTCTGTCATGCTAAAGTGGGGGCTGTAGAGGCAGAGTTGAAGTCTAGACATGAAGTTTTGAAACAACTCAAGGTTAATTTGGGGGAAGCTCGGAATCGCATGAAGCAAATGGCCGATCAACGTCGATCTGAAAGAGAGTTTCAGTTAGGTGATGCTGTGTTTTTAAAATTACAACCTTATCGGCAACACTCTGTAGTTCGTCGTGGTAATATGAAGCTGGCTCCACGCTACTACGGTCCCTTTGAAGTGCTGAAACGTATTGGTCCTGTTGCTTATAAACTCAAATTACCAGAGGGTTCTCGAGTGCATCCAGTGTTTCATGTGTCCTTGCTTAAGAAGGCTATTGGGGTGCAAGCTGTTACTGTAGCAGAGTTACCAAGTTTTGATGAGGCGGGGGAGGTTCGTTGGGTGCCTAAGAAGATTCTGACCAGTAGAACTATTCGCAAGAGGGGGCGCTTGGTGGAAGAAGTTTTGGTGCACTGGCAGGGGTTATCTGAAGGAGATGCTACCTGGGAAGAGAAGGCTGGCTTGCTTAACCAGTTTGATTCTGTTATATCTTGGGGACAAGATGTTTCTTCGGAGGAGAAGGAGATGTTACGGCCCAAACCATGAGGAGCCCAGTTGAAGAAGCCCATTTTGTTAGCTCTGTGTGTTAGGTTTTGTTTGCTTTTGTGCTGCGGTTGCGCCGCTTATCAGATTATTATTTTTGAGCAAATTCTTGTGTTTCTTGCTGTTCTTCACTCGTGGTGGTGGTTATCATTGAATTAAGTTCCAGATCCGTATCAGCACTATTTTCATTTTCATCTAATAAGATATGCCAAAAGAAATTAAAGACAAAGGGGTACGAGGCTTCAAAAAGGATAATTGTTTGTGACCAGCAGAGCAGACAAAGGAGTTCTGGATCACTTGGACCCCACCAAATATTCAACCGATCGAAGAATAGGATATGCTTTTGATGCGTTCGAATCACCGAAAGAATTGAGAAAATTGTATGATTGATTATATTATTTATATTTAACTCACTGCGAGAAGAGCTTAGCAGCCATAAGGTTCCCTTCTTTTGGGTTTAAGGATTGGCCAAGAGTCAGGGTTGACACAGATGTGTGTGCTTTTGTACATTCTTTTGTGTGTTTGTAGTTATAGATAGATTCCCTAACTTCCATTTTTTTTTTGCGATAAAATCTCAAATGTTGATAATGATGATGGTTTTATCTCAAAATTGGAAACATAAAGACCCAGACTTAGTTATTGTATAAAATATACATTGAGTGCTCCAATTCGTTTCTGCAATGTTAAAAGCAGCTCATGATCCCAGATGCATCCTCGAATATTACAAGACGCTCGGCATTTCAAAGAGTGGCTGAAAGTTTGCCGCCAATCCATACACTGCAAGCAATCATAGCAGTTCATTTGTCAGCTTTTCTCAACTGGATTTAATCTTAAATTACTATGTTCTGAGGAAGGCTCATCCTAATCAGGTTTTGAATCTGTTCCACATGTATCCAAATGGCAATGTACCTTTACCGAGCTCAGGGGTTCCAAAGGACGGTAGGCAATTTACAAGTTTTTTCCCTCCGAATCTCCATGTACTTAAATGACACTCGGACAACAATGGGATAGCGGAAAATGGGATGGCTGGGCTGCCATTCGGTTCTCTTGACATAAGGGTTAGCAAAGCTTCATATTTCTTTCGCATTGCTCTTCCTTGGCCTCGAAGGGGTTTTGGCGAGTCTTTCTTACTTTGTTCATTTTTCTCTTGCTTGTTCAACTGCTCTTACTGTTGACTTAATTAGTTGGGGGAATAAATTGTCTAGCTAGAGAAGCAAAAAAATAGTTAAACTTCTCAAACAGTTACATAATCCACGTAAACAGCTGGAGTACTGCAGCTACTGCCTAATCCATAGATCAAGAGAATGTACAGGTTCTAGTCAAGGGGGGGTGTGTGTTGTGAGGTGGAGTCAAGCTCAGGCCGTGGAGGTTTCAGCTTTGGTGTGTCTTTCTCTTGAGTTTGGGGGAGTTCTTTTCTTGGTATCTTCTATGGCCTTTCCCTTGGTGGGGGGGTGGTTTGGCGTGGGTTTTTTTATTGCTGCTGTGAGTTCCTTCTTCGGGTGTGAGTTCTCATCGAGTCTTTCTGGGTTCATTTGGGGTTCTTGAGTCCCCCTGTGTCTCAGTCTACTTCCTGTGGCTGGTGTGTGGCTTGGTGTCATCTCAGCTGTTTTGGCAAAAAAGCTGTCAATCCTACTGTGCTCTCTTTAGCTGAAGATAACAGCTTACCTATTCAAGAGATCTTTTGTGCCTGCTTCTGCCTCTATGCAAAGATGGGCTCTCAGTGTGCTTATCCAATATATGCTGTTTTCTGCTGCAATCACTCCATTTAATTTGGTCCTATAGTCCGTATCTCATTGTTTTGGTTGAAGATGAAGATTCAAAAAGAAAGGGGTCATCATTTCATTAGTGCAGTATTTCTCAGAGAATCCAGGGTTGATTGTAGATTGCTCTGTCGTTACTGATCTTGCTTTCTTTTTGTAGGCTAGTTCTCGTCTCTTTCTTAGTCTATATATATGTTTTTTATGTCTGGTTTGTGTGCTAAGGCCATCCTCATTGATTCCTTTCTGTTTTTTTCTCCTTGTTCTATATATTGATCCTGCTTATAAAAAAAAAGAAAACAAAAAAAACACAAGGGATTCCAATCATATTGCAATTCACCTTCACTGTTGTTGGAGAAGATCGACTTTGACCTCTCGTCTGATACAGCTTGGGCTGGGAGGGGATGCGGGCACTGAATATTAATTTGTTTGCTTTGAGAACGATAGTCGACTTATCAAGACAAAGGAGGACTTGAACATGCAGACATCATCATGTGATTTTGTCCAACAAAAATGGAATGACAATTGTTACGTTTCAAAGAAGGAAAATTAAAAAAATTCCTTGGAAATTTCTTTGCACGAGGGAGGGTGGTTTTGCGAAAACAAATGACATTTAATGCAAATCCTAACCAACCAAATCAAAAGGGTCCAACCTGCCCAGGCTTTAGCCGGAGAAGACTTGACCTTTTCATTCTATCATTCCTGGTCCAACGTTTTTTGTTTTTGTCTCCTTCCAAAGTCCAACTTACAATTATTATTTTTTTTTCCAATTGGAATCATCCTTTTGTTTAATTTGGTTTAAAAAAAGCTATTACATTTTCAAAATTCAGATCTAAACACACAAATTTTGTCTGATTTAGTTGTCTGAATCGTCTGATTTGCTTGTCAATATTTAAACCAATCCGAGTATGGTCAATTAAGGATGTCTGAAAATTCAAATAAATATGAGTTTAGACATGTAAATACCTTGTAAAATATCATATGTTATCGGCCCCGGATCGACCCAATCACAAATTTTTGCCAGTCCTACTATTATTAGCCTCTCTTTTTTTCTTTTCGTATTGAATGCGTGACTTTACATTATAGTCCTCTTAACCGATACGACTTACCTTTTTTGGCTTAACGAACAAAAATCCTTTCAAAATATGATCTTCATTTTTTTTCTTCTCCAAATCTATATAGTATGTGAAATAGAAACTGTTTATAAATACACGTATAAAATTCACTTATAATCCAATACTCTATATCATTATATTGAGTTAGATAGAGGTCTTATTTTGGGCTCTCAAACATTATACTCTCTCCTTTCTTATTTGATAGATTGCATTTTTATTTTGATTTGTCTCAAATTATAGCTCACTTCCTTATTGAAAATAAGTAAAAATAAATGATTTACTATTATACTCTCATTTATAGTGTATCTTTATTAATAAATAATACTCCATGACTTCATCATATTCTCAAAACACATGCACATTCTTTTATTCTCAATAAATTAGGTGTGAGTGAAGTAGTCTTAATGAATGAATGATAAATTAGGAAGAAAACTAATTGAATTTAATATTTTAATAGTATTAATTGAATTTTGTTAATGTGGTTGAGAAAAAACGATTGATAGGGACTAGGGACTAATTTCCTTATAAAAAGCATTATACACTTATTTAATACGTGGTCCCACACTCACAAATGACTATAGTCGTTTAGGCTTAGGAGAGTTTTCAAAAAAAAAAAATCTCCAATTAGAATATCCGTGGAATCATGCATACGTCAAGTCATCGACGAACTCACCTTAAGTAAATTAAAAAGTCAAATCTCCCATCAAATCATCATCGCCCTCCACGAAACTACCCACTTTGTATAGTTGTACGCTCCCATTCCATCTAATTTGAAGACTGAAGAGAGTGAATAACTGTATATATATAGTTAGTTATATAGACACACACACAAGGTTGTTTCTTTGTTTTGTCCTTAATTTGAAGACTCAAGTGAGTGAATCCAACCAAATGGCGTTGAAGGTCCTTTCCGCGCTAGACACAGCAAGGACGCAATACTACCACTTCAAGGCCATAATCATAGCCGGCATGGGCATCTTCACAGACGCCTACGACCTCTTCTGCATCCTTCTAATCACGAAAATCCTCGGACGAATTTACTACCCAGACGACCTTGAAATCCCCAGCTCCATAGTCTCCACAATGCTCGGAATATCCCTCCTCGGCACCGTAATCGGCCAACTTGTGCTCGGTCGATTGGGGGACAAGATTGGGAGGCGACGGATGTATGGACTCTCATTGATGCTCATGGTCCTCAGCTCCATCGCATGCGGATTCTCAATCTGCACCACCAAACGCTGCGTTTTGGGGAGTCTGGGATTTTTCAGGTTCTTCCTCGGGCTTGGGATTGGAGGGGATTACCCGCTGTCCGCAACGATTATGTCGGAATTCGCTAACAAAAGGACACGTGGAGCGTTCATTGCGGGAGTGTTTTCCATGCAAGGGTTTGGGATTTTGGCCGGCTCAGTCGTCACCATGGTGGTTTGTGCGGTGTTTGCGAATACCGAAAACGTCGAGAAAGATCGGACGCCGGCCACAGCCGATATTGCTTGGAGGTTGATATTGATGATTGGTGCAATTCCGGCTTTTCTTACCTATTATTGGCGGATGATGATGCCTGAAACTGCCAGGTGTTTTTTTTTAAGTAAAATAAAATTATATTTTGTCTTTTCTGTGGAAAATGTAATTTCTTTCCTCCGCCAAATAAAACAGCGTATTATGCATATATAATGCAATATGATATGCTTATTAATTAATATGATTCAATTGTATAAATTAAAGAAAGATATATAATCACAATTAATATTGTTTGTTCAGATACACAGCTTTGGTAGAGCTAAATGTCCTTCAAGCAGCAAAAGACATGCAGAAAGTTCTGGAGGTTCCCCTTACAGAAATAGCAGAAGATCACTATCCATTCCCGCCAAACTCCCAATCATACACTCTCTTCTCAAAGCAATTCATCCGCCGCCACGGCCGTGACCTCTTCGCCTGCGCTGCCTCGTGGTTCCTTATTGACGTAGTCTTCTACAGCAGCAATCTTTTTCAATCTCAAATCTACAATCGCTACATACCCAAGAAAGAGGATGCTAACGTCTACAGAGAAGCCTTTCAAGTAGCCAAGCTTCAAGCCATTGTTGCAGCTACTGCCACCATCCCTGGCTACTACTTCACCGTCTATTTCATCGATAGAATCGGACGAGTTAAGATTCAGGTTATGGGTTTCCTCTGCATGGCTTTGGTTTATTTTGCTATTGGAATACCTTACTCTTTCTATTGGGGAGGCCATACAAATATTGGGTTTATGGTTTTGTATGGCCTCACTTTTTTCTTTGCAAACTTTGGGCCCAACACTACAACCTTTATAGTCCCAGCTGAGCTGTTCCCAGCCAGATTTAGATCAACATGTCATGGGATTTCAGGTGCAATGGGAAAGGTGGGTGCAATGATAGGGACCATCGGGTTTCTTTGGCTATCAAAGAATGGTCATGAAAATGGGAATCCAAGGAAGGCTGGAATGACAATTGCTTTGATAATTCTTGGCGGGGCTTGCATTTTAGGAATGATTGTAACGTATTTGTTTACTAGAGAAACAATGGGAAGATCATTGGATGAAAATGAGAATGAAGAAGAAGAAGAAGGAGGAGGAGGTGGTGATGGATTTGGTTTTGTGAGATCTCTTCCCAATTTGAGAAGTCGTGTTTGGTAGAACGTAAATTATAATAACGTATAAGATGTAAAATTAGTAGCTAGCGTATAAATTGTTAAATAAACTGTTGGTATCTAGTATAGTTAAAATTATGATAGTGTATAAGCTGTCAAATTACTAGTAAGGTTATTTAAAACACTTACACATGTAGCAAGAATATTGAAGTGTAAAATGATAGAGTATATGTATAAGCTTGTGAGTTTAGAAAATGAATTTATTTCCCTTACGCTCTACCAAATAGAGGCACTGTATCTGCTCGTGGTGGTCATGTTAGTGGTACTCTAGCATAGTCATGTAATTTTTTATTTTATTTTTTGGGTTCTCTCTCCATATATGTAATTCTCCTGTACATATATAACTGAGCTTAAATCCTTTTAATTTTTGTATATAAAGCAACTAATTAATGTTTTGTTATAAACTACACGTGTGTTGTGATTCTTTTGTATATATGCTTTTTTTTTTGCTCAACAATCAGCATTTATATAAGTAACAGACACTTGCATGACATCAATCACCTTGCAAAATAATAAAATTATTTCATTTACAATTTGTCGAATTTAGGAGAAAAATAAATAAATAACGATAAACTAAGAGAGAGAAATACACAAATTATCAATAAAATTATTTCACAGTATTAATAACAACATTCAATAAAATTATGAGAAAACACAAAACATACAATTAATGTAAATTAACAACAAGAGAAGACCGATTGTGAAATATTGCTCGCAGGATGAAAATACGCATGCAATGATATATAAATATGTCACTTGTTTTTAATAGGATAAGAGGCCATTTTGTTGATTCCACATAGTCCCTCAGCCTTGCCAGTGTTCCTCTTCATTCTTACATACCCTTTCTCTCCCCACTTTGGCCCCCAAGAATTCTTAACGATGATGTAATCCAAACCCTTGGTCGATCCGTATCCAACGGCTGCAACCCCGTGGTCTAATTCGGTTCCACAGTGTCCATCAAAAACACCCTGCGGTCATGTGAAGTCAAATGGGTTACTTTTGGGTAAAATAAGTTTTCATGCATCTACATATGACAATCCTGTTGGTTTTGACTACTTACGCCACGGTAAAATTGGAAGTCTCTACCGGAAGCATCAATAGCGATGCTAAGAGGCTGATTTGCCAATGCCTTCAACAGGTTTTCTTCACTGTTTCGAGGTACATCCCGGTAGCTGTCGATGGTTACAACATCCGATTGTTCCTGGAAACAATATGTGTGTGTGTGTGTGTATATATATATATATCACGAAAAATATGTCATGAATCGGTAACCAATATAATGTTATTCAACAGACATGAATGTTATGTCCTCCATAAATAGCAAGATACATTCTTAATTATAATGCACGTTATATACGTACCTTCTTCATTCCACAAGTGCCCTCTTCCATGATATATGGGTAGTCCTCTTCTTTGTGAAGTCCGCCATTAGAGATTATGTAAGAAAATGCATAATCCATAAGGCCTCCATTGCAACCGTTGTTGTAACTTGTGTCACAATCTATCAGTTCTTGCTCCGACAATGAAGTCAAGTTTTTGGTAACAATATGGTTTATACCTTCAACTGCCGCCACCGTTGAAAATGCCCAACAACTACCACATGAACCTTGGTTCTTCACTGGAGTAACTGCTCCTTTGTTTCTCCAATCCACTGACTTAGGCACCTCCACAAAATCCCTGTACTCAAAAGCCTCCTCATCGTCATCTCTTGATATGTTTTCCTCGTCGATCTTCAATCCCAAGAAGTTGTTTTTGAATTCTTGGTGGCTCAAATCGGTATAGTCATTCAATCCGAGCCAGTAGTTGCTCACCTTCTTGTTAGTCTCCTCAATGTGCTTCAAATTATCCTTGAAAATCTCAAATCTTTTCAGCTTCTCCTCCAAACTCTCATAAACCTTCTCGTACTTTTCAATCCATGACTCGAATAGCTCAATGAGCCTATCAATGGATGTCAAGTCTTCCGGAGAGAATCCAACTATCGAAAAATCGCGATTAGGCGGAGAGGCTGCTGATGAGGAAGAGAACATGAATGTGGCAAATGCAAAGAGAACTAGTAGTTTAGAAGAAGATGAGAGAGCCATTTGTAGGTAATTAAGTAGAGGTAGTGATGAATGTGTGTGAGAGGTGGTGGAAATTAGGAATGGTTTATATAGGTTCTTTTTTCTTGGATTAGTTGATAATTTCTTGCAAGTAAAGTTGGGTGTTCTGTATAGTTTTGTACATATATATTTTGAATACCGAGGCTTGAAGATTGGTTCTGTGAAAAATGACTTCGACTCTAAGTAGCATCCGTTCTTGACTTATATCAGCATGACCTAATCAATGCATATTATATTATATATATATATATATATGTCTTATATATGTTGAAACAAAAAATTGAATTCACACCTATATAGAGTGTGTATGTTTGATAAAAAGATAATAAATGAGTGTGTAATGTATTACTAGAGTAAATAGTAAATATATCAACCAACATGAGTATTTATTTATCTTTATATATTTTAATTATTTTTATAATCATCACACCACTATCAAATAAAAATGCACTTTTGGGCTCGGCTACGAGCATAAACTCGGCCCATATTTGGTATGTTGTTTCACAAGTCCATGCCACTGATTGGGCCGACTCTCTTTTCAAGTATACTTTTGATCCTAGCTTCAGTTTCAAGTTTCAATTGCCATACAGAAGTTGGCCCCGTATCTTGTACGATGGATCACAAGTCCACAGATTGGACATGTCACCGGCCCATTTGGTACCAACGTCACCGAAAAGAGTTGGGTGAATGGACCGTTTAAAGGAATAAATTGGAGGAAAAAAAGGTGGCTCGGCCCCCTTCCCCCTTCCCTCATGAATCTACCCCTAATAAGATCTCCAGTGGCGTTTTATATGTCATGTTGTTCCATTGTAATAATACAATTGAATAACAGATTCTATTAAAATAGAATGTGCATTATTACAATCGAATAACGTATTTTATTGTAATAAAATTTATTATTTCATTGTAATACGTATGAGATCTCATGAAATATATATCATTTTCATGCAATGATTCTGATAAGCATGGCCAATAACACACTGTACATTAAATGTGAAAAAAAAATATTAATTATTTTAAAAACGATCAAGAGTAAATGTTTTTTTTGAGTTGATAAAAAAGTGAAGGAGCACGAATTACTCGTCCTTTCCTTCTGACGTCATAAAAACGATTCAAGAGAGAGAGTATGTATATATGTATGTATACCCGATATATGTAGCGGGTGTCCCTGCATGGCCTATAAATGTACATGTAAACATATGGATCGATTCTGCCAAAAATGGCCTATAAATGGCATGACTACAGCTAGCTCTATAATAGGGGTTCTCTAGAGAGACAGAGAACCATGCATGTTATGCATTGGAAAATGGATAATGAGAGAGAGGGAGAGATAATGACAAATTGGTAGGATTTTTTTTATTTTTTTTTTGAGAAAAACTGAAAAAGAATAATCATTAGACCGAATCAGAGGTCATTACAACTAACAGCAAGGAAGGGATATCAGAAAACATTCCTAAGCAGCTGTGTGGCCATGAAAAAGGTTAATGGCAGATTCGACGCAAAAGCCATAGTGGGCTAAGGCACCTTCATTCTTGGCATTCATATCAGATACAATGTACCTGTTTGGACACACGATTGAGGCCCACGTTCACGTTTTATATTGATGCAACGGGCCGCTTTTTTGTTTGGCAGCCCACAGAAATCACGATCCGGCCAGCAGCTAGGTAAAAGTGGTTAGTACCACGTTTGCAAGCCCTACACAGCTGTTATTGCAAAGAGATGGGGATGAGATACACTTAATAGTTTGAGGCAAGAACCAGCCCAATTCCAGCTGAGGAATTAGAGGATCGAGGACCAAGCAATTGAAGATATGAAATCCGCGAGTTGGTTTTTCATAATATTCAAGGGTTCTGATCAGTTTATTACATATTCTGTTACACCGAACAGAGTCCATGGTCACCCCTGTGCCAAGAGAAAGTAATACTAGTCAGAAATGACTCACTTTTCCCACAAACAGAATTACAACCAATCGAAACTGTAAAGTATAAGAGAGAAAAAAATTAAGATATGGTTAGCTTCATGGGAAAATAACAATTCACACGTACTACAGAACAAGAAGCAATTAATCCTCCAGGGACCATTTTCTCATGGAATTATCGAGCATACTCTCTCTTATCCTTAAACTCACTTTCATGGCCATACGAATTTCCTGCTACCTGAAATTCCTTATCTTCTTCTTCTGCATGTAACTAAAGACGTTTGCCCATACACAACACCTTGTCTCCCGCAAATTGTTTCTTCTGATTCAGAAATGGCAGCACCAAACTCCAATACTCAGTTACTAGAAGAGCTTGAGTCATTTAGCCAATCCCTCTACCAAAATCATATATCAAGTACGAACCGAAGACCTGCCTCCTTTGCAGTGCCAAGAACTTCAGTTCCATCCATATCAGCTGTGGATGAGATCAAAACAGCAAAAATTGAAGAAAAATCGAATACTAAACCGCGTTCCAGGCGCATGTCCTTGTCTCCATGGCATTCAAGGCCAAACCTTGATGATGAGGATGAGCAGAAGAAGGTAGCGAGTCAGCCACAAATCAAGATTCTTGGTGAAAAGACAGCCAGTGCTGCAGAAAAGAGGGGGATATGGAACTGGAAACCAATCCGAGCTCTTTCACATATTGGGATGCAGAAACTCAGCTGTTTGTTTTCAGTTGAAGTTGTCACAGTGCAAGGCCTTCCATCATCCATGAATGGGCTGCGTCTTTCTGTCCGTGTTAGGAAGAAGGAAACCAAAGAAGGAGCAGTTAACACAATGCCATCGAGGGTTTCACAGGGAGCTGCTGATTTTGAAGAGACCTTGTTTGTCAAGTGTCACGTGTACTGCACTCCTGGCAATGGAAAGCAGATGAAATTTGAATCGAGACCATTTTGGATTTATGTCTTTGCAGTAGATGCAGAAGAACTTGATTTCGGACAAAGTTCTGTGGACTTGAGTCACCTGATTCAGGAATCAATAGAGAAAAGCTTTGAGAATTCTCGTGTTCGACAGTGGGACATAAGTTTCAATTTATCAGGAAAGGCAAAAGGAGGAGAACTTGTCCTCAAATTGGGATTTCAGATAATGGAAAAAGATGGAGGCATTGGTATTTATACTCAGGCTGAGGGATTGAAGGCGAATAAATCAAAAAATTTCTCATCTTCTTTTGGCCGTAAGCAATCGAAAACATCCTTTAGCATCCCTAGTCCTAAGATGACAAGTAGAAGTGAAGCATGGACTCCTTCACAGACAAAAGCTGCTGCAGATCCTCAAGGAATGGATGACTTGAATCTAGATGAGCCTGCTGCAGTTCCTGCACCTGCTTCCACCGCGGAAAAGTTGGAAAAAGCAGAACCAAAGATAGAAGATGATATCCCAGACTTTGAAGTTGTGGACAAAGGAATTGAGATTCAAGAGAACAAAGAGACTGGTGAAGAGTCATCTGAAGCAAACACTGATGTAAAGTCAGCATCAAGTGAGGTAGTTAAGGAGATGGTGCATGAACAGTTGCACCAGGTAAGATTAACAGAGCTTGACTCAATTGCTCAGCAGATAAAAGCTCTTGAATCAATGATGGAGGAGGAGAGAACAGCTAACATGGAAGATGAAACTGGATCACAAAGACTGGATCAAGAAGAAGAAACAGTGACAAAGGAATTTCTCCAAATGCTGGAGGAAGAGGATGCTTTTGGATTCAAACTCAATGATCCTGAAATTACGCCTCTGCAGCTTGATGGAGCTGATAATTCAACAGAAGCTGACTCAAAGGTGTATCTTCCCGATCTCGGAAAGGGCTTAGGTTGTGTGGTTCAAATAAGGGATGGGGGATACTTGGCTGCCATGAATCCTCTGGATACTTTAGTCGAAAGGAAAGACACTCCAAAGCTAGCAATGCAGATATCTAAACCTCTCGTTATCCAATCACATAATTCCGCAAATGGGTTTGAACTATTTCAAAAATTGGCAGCCATTGGACTTGAAGAGTTCAGCTCCCAAATTTTCTCATTGATGCCAATGGAGGAACTAATTGGCAAGACAGCAGAACAGATAGCTTTTGAAGGCATTGCATCTGCCATCATCCAGGGAAGAAACAAAGAAGGTGCTAGTTCTAGTGCAGCCCGTATCATTGCTGCAGTTAAAAATATGGCGACTGCAATGAGTACTGGCAGGAGCGAGAGAATCTCAACAGGAATTTGGAACGTGAATGAAAATCCTCTTAGAGCGGAGGAAATTTTGGCATTCTCATTGCAGAAGATTGAGGCAATGGCAGTGGAAGCCTTGAAAGTTCAGGCAGATATGTCAGAGGAAGATGCTCCCTTTGATGTTTCTCTGCTCAGTGAAAAAGGTCACGATCGACCCCTGGATTCTGCCGTTCCACTTGTGGATTGGATCAAAAAATACAGCTTGATTAATACCCCCCAAGAAGAAGCGGGGGAACCGGCAACAGTCTTTCTAGCAGTGATTGTCCAGCTGAGGGATCCATTGAGACGATATGAGGCAGTTGGAGGTCCTGTGGTGGCACTTACTCATGCTAGATATGCCGACACAAAAATGGACGAGTACGTTGAGGAAAAGAGATTCAAAGTGACAAGTGCGCATATTGGAGGTTTGAGGGTAAGTACAGAAGGAAAGAAAAATCTTTGGGACAGTGAGAGGCAGAGGCTCACTGCAATGCAGTGGCTTGTTGCATACGGATTGGGAAAGGCAGGAAAAAAGGGAAAAACTGTGTTATCAAGAGGGCAAGATTTGCTATGGAGCATATCCTCGCGAGTAATGGCTGACATGTGGCTTAAAGCAATGAGAAATCCAGATGTACGGTTTGCAAACTGAAATGAGACTTTCCATTCGACTCATAAGACCTGGAGCGACATTCTTGCACTCTGACCTGCATTCCGGGAATGAAAGATTATAGTAAAACAAAAAACTTGTTATGTGCAGGCATTCTTCAATGTATGTGATCTGTGCAGGTGTAAGTAAGTTTATCAAAATGTATTTGTAATGGAAAAACATTCTCAGTTTGGTACTAGAATTGATCTAATAATACTTTCCCAAGTTTATAATTTAAAACATGGGTGAAGTGTAAAGGTGCAAGCGATAATGCTAGATCATGGTCGGATGCGTGCTTCTGATTCATAATAATACACTTCGTGTAAATAATTCTGGCCCTAGCCCGTGTCAGCAATGTATGCACGGTAAGAAGGTGAACTGCAGAGAAGCCTGAGGCGTGGTGGCACTTTCCTCAAGGGTCCTGAAGGATATTTTCCGATGTACGGATATTGAACAGACTCTTCCAAGACAATATTGGGTGGCAGGAACAACAGGAAACGAGGCGGCAGTAGCAGGACCAGAAAGAAGGTTTTCAAGTGTAGAGAACTAATGAGGGGCTGTGTATTTATAGTGCAAAAACTGTAACTAGAAGAGAGAAATATCTGGGAAGTTGATGGGATAGTGGAACGCACCAACAACGTGAACTTTGCAGGGGTTGGGCGTGAGAATAGGTCTTCACAGGTAAGCCAAAACTTGTTCAAAATTCACCCAGTTCACTTTGATTTGATCCATTGAGCTTATCCCACTACCATAACTTGTTGCTTACAAGCTCATGGTTGTTGATTTGTTTATAAATCATATCACAAGTTTCGATTTCTTCCATGTGGGACAAACTTTTGAAATAACACATAACAGCCCACTTTCCTAAAACCGGTTGTAAAGGAGTGAGAGACTTGCTGTTATAAACTGATGCTTGCACCTAGGCTGGCCGACGTGGGACTTTTAACACTGTTATCAGATTTAATTTTTATTTCTCCAGCATAAAGACAAGGGGAAGAAAGAATCGATGGAATGCAGAGGATTTCAATATGAAAAATTACCAGAAGCATGATGAGGCCTTGAAAACATTATTTTAATCTCCAGCGTAGACTTCAAATCCCACAAATGTAATGTAACGCAGGTTCCACCAGTATTGAATGGGTCCTCATACTTTCTTTAAAGGCTTGGAGCTGTGATTTGATTTCACCAGTATGTGGCTTCCAAGTTTATGGCAACAAATTTCTAGATTGACGCGCCATCCAAACGGATGGAAGCCGCATTCATTCGTACATTTCTATATTAGGAAGATGCATTGCCCACTGAGATTTGTTTTTGTCCGATAATAAAAATATATTTATGTCGCTAAACAAGACAAATTTATTGTTCTTTACCTACTTACTTTTGATAACCACTATTTTATTCAACGGCTCCAAAGAAAAGAAAAGAAAAGAAAAGAAAAGATGGACTTTCTTCATTTGTGCTTTAATTTTAACTATCAATCGGTGGTTCCTTATCTTAAGACATTAAATTAAGAATGCTATTTTTGTGGGGGCTTGATTAATTGTTGGTATCAATTCAAATTCCATGATTTAGAAAAAGCTTTTTCCTTCTTCAACGACTCCAGCAACTCCATCTTCATCTCCATTTATGGTATTGCTAGCTTCAATCACAACATTGTTTACTGCTCATATGGTCATCGTACCTTATAGTAGAAATAGATCATAAAATCACTAACTCAGAAATTGTCTTTCCTCTTTTACTTCTTCATGTTCTTGTCCTTTTCAATAAAGAAAGAAAAAAGAGAGAAACTATATATGATATTTAGGTTAAGTTTGGGAAAATGGTTTGTGATGATTGGAGAAGAGAGGATTTGTAGAAAGTTCTCGAAAAAAAACATGTTTAAATTGTGAACTATCAGTGTTGTCAGTGATCTAGATCATGGACATTGACATCTAGCTCATATATGTTTGTATATAAGTAGAAAACCAAAAATCAACAAGAAAATCGGATTCTTAAATAAATTTCTATGGGAACACTTCCTCACTCATCATCTTCCTAATCACCACCGACCTTTACCCCCAAGCTAAAGAGCAAATGCAACAATATAAACATTCATTCCCTCAATTTGGTCTCAATTCTGTTACACAAAAATATATCTTTCAATATGTTCAAATCAACATAACACATATTCTAACACAAGTGCATAAACAAAACACATCTCCTAATACAAGAATATTATCCACACATCTATTATTTCATTCTCCAACAAAATTACATAAAAATTAATTTTGAGTCCCACATTTGTTTACGAAAAGTCAAGCCACACATACTCATCTAAATCACTAAAACATATCTCTCAATGCAACCACATTAATAAAACATATATATTAATACAGCCACATCAACAAAAATACATCGTATCATACATTATTTATGATCTAGCAGCCAAGATGGTGTGATGGGTTGATAGGACTCCTTCCGTCCGCATACGACTTGCCGACATTTCTCTCTCTTATCCTGGCCCACCCAAAATTTGATCTGCGAAAAACTCCCATATTAACAGTTCAACTCCGAAGCCAGTTAAAAGAGTACAAGAAATAAAAAAAAAATTAGTCTAATTCGTAACAAATATTGGGGGCCATTCGAATTTCAGTGGGGGCAATAAGAAATGCGTACAATGATCATAACTTTTAATTTTTTGAATATACAAAAAGAATAATATTTGAGATAATCAAAATATGACTTCCATTTAATTCTTAATTGAGGTGAATTGTTAAATTTTAAAAGGAATATTCTACATGAATATTTTCAATGATAAAAATACGTCACATAAATTTGGTGATAAAATTAGTGATGTTTTGAGGGTCCGTAGCATTGCTTATGCAAAAATGATTCTCCTAGAAAGATAGGGTTAACATAATTTATCCTTCAAAAATGTTTTAGAACCCAACTTTTATTAGCCCAAATCAATCCAAGTCTACATGGCACTCCATGTTGGTGTGCCATGTTGGACTTTTTTAAAAATCTATTTTTATTTATCTTTTTTATAAACGAAACTTTAAAACGTTTTATCTCTCAAAATACATGTTAGATTTCAAAAAAAATTACATATTCGAACTCAGCGTGTAAAACTCTTTCTAATAAGACCCATTGTCGATAGTTTTTATCGCGTTTTTTCAATTACATTATTTTTAAAAATAATGTAATTCATATATATTATGTTTAAAGTGTTTATTCGAGCTGAAATTTTATTATATTATGATAGTATAATATATATTCATTATTTTTTTGCCTTTTTATTGAAATTACGTTGAGTATATGAACCCGTCAGAGTATAATAGTTAGGACCCTAAGGTTTAGCACTTGAGACATTTATGATTTTGTAGTGAATTCGTCGAGGTTTAGTGAATATGAGTCTTTTAGGTTACAAAATTGAAATTCGATACACGAGCCCGTTAGGGTTTAGCGAATCCGTTCCCCTTGGGGTTTATAACACTTATTGTTTGGATTACAGCATGAAAATCCGATACACGATCTCGTTAGGGTTTAGCGAATCCGTTCCCCTTGGGGTTTATAACACTTATTGTTTGGATTACAGCATGAAAATCCGATACACGATCCCGTTAGGGTTTAGCGAATCCGTTCCTCTTAGGGTTTAACATTTATTGTTTAGGTTACAGTATGAAAATTCGATATACGAGCTCATATCGGTACCTATAAATAAACACTAGAAACTACGTAATCAACATATTAGTACAAAAAAAACAATGTAATTAAAGACAATGTAATTAAAAACAATGTAATTAAAAACAATGTAATTAAGAATGAGTGATTAAAACCTATCGATGATAGATCTTGTTGGATAGATCTTTACTTGCTGATTATGGATATGTAATTTTTTTTGAAATCTAATATGTATTTTAAGAGATAAAATGTTTTAAAATTTTGTTTAAGAAAATAAAAATAAAAATATGTGCTGTGAGTTTTTCAAATGAGATATTTTATTTTTTAAAATTTTAATTTTCCATGTCATTTGCTTACAAAGCATGACATGTAGACTTGGGTTAATTGTTGGGTTACAAAACTTGGGCTATTTAGCACTACTCTTTATCCTTACTAAAAGATTGATCATGTTCCAATTTGATCACCGAATATTCAAAAGTTTCAATTTGATGACCTAAAGTTCAAATTTGTTCCATTTTTGATAACTAGGTCTTGAATTTTTCTTTTAAAATTTGAACTTCAGGTCATTGACATGAAACATTTCAACATTTAGGGGTTAATTGAACTTGTGATCACTAAAAGAGTTTATCGATTCCAACTCGGTCACCCAAAATGTAAACATTTCAAGTAGAGAACTAACTAGTTGTTTGGTATGGTGGGTAACAACTTATAAGTTCATTTTTTCCGCTCAAAAGCTCATACGCTTTACTCAACTCATGTCAACAAGCACACAAATAAAATTCTCTCAAAGTATATGTTAGATTTCGAAAAAAATTATATATTCAAACTCAACGCGTAAAGTTTTTTTTAACTAGACTATTCAATAGTTTTTATTTCATTATTAAACTACTTTATATACCTTAAGTAGTAAATTATCAACTTAGACGCTATCATAAATTTACACTCTATCAAATATCACACAACTTATTTGACAATTTATATGTTTTATAACTCATACGCTACTAAAATTTACGCTCCACCTCTAATTTTATTCATTATGCACAACTAGACAAATTTTCTCCTATTTGGTCAGTCAAACCGCAGACATGACTGTAAGAAGTCAAATGCAACTATTTTTTGCCCACATGGACTGGCGACGTGGAATATCGTTTTTTTGAAAATTTCTTAACCCTACTCTCCCTTTTTCACGATCAAGAGGCAAATACATGCACCCCCACTTCAAAATGCCCGGGCTTCTAGCGATTGTGGCAATAGCCATCTCCGCCAGCAAACCACCTCTCCCTGTTGAATCTCCCATCAATACCTCCAGTTATAACAACTATTTCCCCATCATTATTCATGTGGGCAGACATCGCAAGGAAGAACCGAAGAAGTGAGAAGTGGATTTTGATTTTTTTTTGGATTTGTTTCCTATGTTATTTTTATTTTGTGAAAAAATAAAAATATCCAGTCATGAACTAATTTGTCATGCCACATCAGTTAAAGATAAAAATATATTATTTTTATGCCATGTCAGCTATTTCACTGATAAAATAGTAAAGAATCCGCTCTGTGGTTCATATTGAAACAAAAGTCAGTAGCTCGGTTTTGTAAGCTGAAACATTTTGCCTTTGGACGACCGAATTAGAACCAATAACTCTTTTAGTGGCATCATAAGTTCAATTTTAACGAAATTGAAACCGCCCGGTCTTTGGATCACAATGAGTTTATTGACCCAAAGAGATGAGAATGCAACCAGATCCGATGGATCATAAATTATGCATGTGAAATTACCCAAAGGTCCAGAGGTAGGGTAGTAAATTTTCCTTTCCTCTTTCTTGTATGCGAATGTTGCTTCTACAGAGAGCTTCAAAATGCAATTACATGTACAGAATCTACACATACATGAAATTAAATTACAAGCGATTTTCAATTTCCTAACGGTCTTTTAAATCCTAATCTAATATCAAATCATTATCGTAATAATTTTTATTTAAAAAAAAATATATAATCAAGGAAGAGCTAAGAGGCTAAGGCAAGAACCTATTGGCATCGTCTTCTCTCTCCTTCAATCTGGCCTCGGTTTCAGCACCGGAGGTGGAGGTGGAGCTGCAGCTGGCAGCAGGTACGCCGCCGCATTTCTGGCAACGACTCACCACTAGAATCTTCCGGCAAGAAGGACAAGAGGAGTGAGACCCGAGCCAAGTGTCGATGCAGGATACGTGGAAGGCGTGGATACACTGTGGCAACACACGGATCTCGTCCCCTTCAACGAACTCCGCCAGGCAGATCGCGCAGTCGGAGAATTTCGTTGAAGACTCCGCCGAGAAGGTGATCTTAGGTAAGGACCGCAGGATCTTTTTCTTAAGCCCCTTGTTGGACGAAGGATGAGGCAGCTGAGAAGAATTTCCCGTCAGTCCGGCGGCCGACGAGATGCGGCGGATCCAGGCGCATCGTGCGACAGCTATGAGTCCTAGCACACAGATTAGGGCGCAGAGGATAGCGGCGAGAACAACCACGAAGTCGGAATCCACGTCGGGGGGTTGCACGGGCGAGTACTCAGTCAAGTTAGTTGTAGCATTCGCGGTTGTTGGTGTTGACGCCGACGAGTTGACGCCGCCTAGAAAGCGGAAGGTGCGAGTCATGTGAAGAGAGAGTTTTTTTGTCTTTTTGTTACCTCTTCTGAAGAGTGTGTAGGTGCCTTCCCCTTTTGGATCTAATATGGGTAAAGGGATGACGTGTTGGTATCCCATTGGATGAGTTTTATTTTTAAGTTCTAGATTACTTATCATTTGTATTTTAGAATAGTGGAAACTACCTAACCCTAAACTATCTCCATCCAAATTACTCCCTCCGTTCCTAAATTAGTGTGGCTTAAAGTTTTTTCATAAGAATTAAAGAAATTATTAAATAATCTTAATATTAATAAAAAATAAATGTTAAATATCTATTTTTATTAATTAATTTTATTTCTCATTTACTTTTGTTTTTCACGATAAATTTTTTCTTCCATCGAAATTTTAGCCTTATTAAAAAGATGAATAGTTAATTAATGTGTGCACTTATTAAGCTCTTAGTTAAAAACGAAAATAAAAGTAAATTTGGAAGAAAATTAATACTGATGAAAATATAAAAAAACTTGTCCAATTTATTTGTTTTGTCCCTAACCCATATTTGATTATTTTCTGATTTATCTGTCTGTGTTTAAATCAATCTGAATATGATAAAATAAGTATTTTTACAAATCCAAATTAATTCAAATCCGAACATGTGAATATTTTATTAACACTCATGTTATCCGATCCGGAACTTTTTTTTTTTTGTCAACCCTACATTTCATTGGTAAAATGAAGTCTGGCACACCGCTTTTGACATCTAAAATATAAAGATGTATCAAGGGGAGTGCTGTGCTTTGATGAGATGGTGTTTCCTCCAGTTTTCTTTAGTTAGAAGATTGTCAAGACCTTTTTCGGGGTCTTGACCTCCTTCGAGTCGCCTTCTGCTTTTGTTGATTAGGGAAAATATGAAGCAGAGCACCAATCCAACAAACACTTGAACAGGTAAGATCTCCATCTTTTACCCTTAAAATCGTGCGTTTCGTTCGTTGCTTAAAGTGAGCCTTATCTACTACCAAAACAAAAATAAAATGTGGAACGTGCTTTTGTGTTTTTGGCGAGGGAGATAGGCTCCCAATTCCTAACATAAGGCTGCAGCACCCCACCAAGCGTGAAAGCAAAATAAGTCGATTATAACTAGACCAAGAGCTCCTTGTAGGTTACTAGTAATAAAAGAAAAACATATATTCCTTCGGTCCCATAAAGATGATTCTATTTTATATATTTTTGTCTCAAATTATAATATAATTTCATTTTTTAAAATGTAGTTAATTAATTAAATTCTTAAAATACCCCTATTAAATATGATTTGTTATCTCACAAATTTTTTCATCTTGTATAACTATTTGAGCAACAAAAATAATATATTAATTAATTAAGAGTATATTAGAAAGTATACAAGTAAAATTTAATTTTCTCATTGTATTAATTAGATTTTCTTAGTCTATATAAAAAAAAAGAAGGAGTGTGCATGTATATATTATATTTGAATGGATAATGATGACAACATTTATAATGGCAACTCATGCATGAAAGCAGGATAATGGGAAACTGAAGATAAGGACTCCGTAGTTTTCTTACCTATACTTCTTGAATGGTTCTGAAAGACCCAAATCAATGAATAATGATATGGTAAAATACTCAACAGTAAGCCACACAGAAAGGCATGGTCTACGCGAATTGGAAATCCCTTTCCTTCCAAACTCACTCTTTGTTATCAATAAATCCTAATTTTCCATAGAACTCAACTCGACCTCAACCAGCTGATGCACTTGGGTCACCTACTTTTTCTATTCAAGTCTTCCAATTGCGCATGAGTCAACCCAGCCACTCACCTAATTAAAAACCATTATTATGAGACATAACAAAGTAGGTTTTAGGATGTGGCATGCAAAGTCAAACTACTTTACCACCATATAAAATTATAAATGAACAGAATAACTTAACCTTCATAATGCATAATATTTATATAAAAATACAAAGAAAAATTGCAGTCCTTGTCACCTACAACCAGACTAGTCATTTCTTAACTGAAGCTCTTCCCCACTAACTCTTTCAAGCTTCAATATTCTTCTAATAAACTCCTCCATCATTATCACCTACCACCAACTACATCAATCGAACTATGCAACTATACACTGAACAACTATAGTGGACGCTAGCCTAACCAAAGCTGCCATTTGAAGGGCTTGGATTTCAATCACATCCTCAAAACACAAGCAAGGTAGTCATAGTTTTCTCAATCATTTACTTAGTCGAGGAAAACATTTTGTCCATCAAACGATTCGTTCCTCTACTTGTAATAACAAGCAACAATAAGAAACTTAACTTAATAGTCATAGAGTCATCAGATCATTGCACCAGCCCACAAATCATAATAGCGCTGCCTGCTTAGCAGTTGAATAAAGGTTCTACAAGTTCTGCATCTGCAGTCTTCCTAATCAATATCAGGCTATCAGCTAAACAGTTGTGTATTCGACTCAGAATAAACATGATACATGTTCTAAACTTAAACAACTCACATAAAAAATGTTTATATAAAGCTCAGGTTTTTATAAATCGTATCTTAAATTCCATCTGCCATTAATGTCACCGTTGAGGGTCCAATTATTTTCCCTTATCTGCATATATGGAACCTGTGAAAAGATAAAATTTAAAATTTCAGTCAGGTGTCAAAGAAAAGCTTAGTAGAGGCAACTTAATAACTAGAACATTCAAAAAAGACATTAAAATCTAATCCAAGCAAGGTGGCTATGGGAATTGACAATGAGAAGCACTTACAAAATGATATCCACTTTCCAAAAAATTGCAAGCGTAATTACTAGGAGGACCTGGCCCCAAAATTACCCCAAACGAATAGATAATATGCTAAAGATCAAGAGAACTGAAACTTGAACACAAACCCACAGGCTTCTCTCTCACATCACAAGCACACCCATGCCTACGTGCAACTGATAGCGTGCATTGCAGGGGCTGCATTATTCTGATGTAATCATCCCGTGAAATCAAAAAATCCCAGACATTATATGGTAGCGGCAGTTCAAAAGTGGCTCACACATTTAGCTTGTTACATATCATATCAAGCATAAAAAACCAGATAAGGGATAAGCAAAAAAGAGAAATAAAAAGAATATGAATAGACAAGGGATTGTAAAGAAGTCAAACAGGTGCACATAATTATGAACTTTGGACCATTTTAAAAGGAGAGAATATACCTTGTCAAATACTTCATAGCCAATTTTAAGCCTGACATCTTGGTCTTTCTGAAAATTAAATATGCTCCAAGTAAACTCAGCACCTCCTTTAGACTTCCTCTGTCACGTTACTCAAAAATATTATCCGCACAGACAAGCTAAAACAACTTTTTAGGATCTAAGTCTGACTAAACTGCCATTTTAATTTGGAATAAAACATGGAGGAAAAATCTATATTATCTGCAAATTACAGCTTTGAAATTATTGGAGAGATGTAACAAAAACTGTTCGGTTCATCAAACAGACCTAGATCCACCCCAAGAACAGTAGGCCAAACTCAGATTTTCAACAAAAATGAGTTTGAAGTATTTCCTCAAAGCCCAAATAAAAAAGGGCAAACCAAAAGCACTAACCTCTCTGAATTCTTTGTCGACGTCACACTGTCCTTTGACAACAAAGCTTAACAAACCATCACTAGTCACAGGATATGAAATTTTACCACGAACACTGTATTGGAGCTTCTCACGTTTACCATATTTAACTCCTACACCAAGGTTTGTTGAAGCCTACATTTGATAGTTCAATAACATAAAAAAATCGTGAAAAAAAGAGACAAATTTGCATCAAAGTTAATTTTGAGTCTGAAAGTAGGGAATAGCTGTATACCTCTGGATAGAAGTGTTTTATCATTGCACAGAAATAACTGGGTTCTCCAATTCTTGTATCTAGCTCTCCATGAAGCTAAATACAGCATAGAAAAATAAACTTATGAAGATTAATTGTTTAGTTTGAAACTAACATCAGTGCAGACATTTCACATCACTTAAACTCAATAAATACAGAAAAGTTAATCAATATCGTCAAGGCTTTTATCCCAAAACCCAAAACATGATATGATCAGCCCCTTCCAGTCAGTAAAAGCAGAAAAAGATGATTGCCTGAGATCACATGGATGTAACGTTAAAACTTTCCAGTCACCATTCTATATCCAAATCCATACAATCAAACAGAATACAATACCAAAAATCACACAGCCTTCAATAGCACCCTATTTGCAGTAATGTGGATACAGAACGATCCACATTATTCTCCATATCACACTTAAGACATTAATACAGCCTCAAAATCCTGTGCAGAGAACAAAATCACATTAACATTCTTTCAAATCACAGAATTTCTTAGAGTTTCCCCATTAAACAAACTTCAAGCATCCCAATATGGATTCGAAATATCCAGTTTATATAAAAACCATAATTTTCAACAATAACACTAAAGACCCAGTTCCACTTCGCCTTTATTGTCACAAAAAAACACACACACACACAAATAGACTTGAGCATCAAAATGATGAGAAACATGTAATTCAGAAGGAAAGAAATGAGGTACCTGGAGGTGGGTTTTGGAATCAATAAGTAGTTTCTGCTTAGCATGGATTTTCAGGGCATTGTAGTCTCCTCCGTACCTCAGAGAAGATTCCATTTGCTTTCTCTATTCAATTCCTCAAACCAGCAACAAATTGAAAATCAAATGAGTAGCCACAAACGCTACCTAATCCAGTCGCTATAAACCCTAGCGAAGCTGAAGCCTGGAGGAGTCTGATGGCTGTATCTCTATGCTGTTGGATATAAACCTCTACAGTGTTTTTATCGCTGGGCTCCAACCCAATAATGCCATGTATCTGCAAGACTGCAAATGAGCTAATCAAAATGTGACAAGGATTGGGCCGGTCTAGAACTTTTATCTTATTTTGGGCCGCTTAAAGGACTCCTATTTTGTCAAACTTTTAGTGCAAGTCTTCGAACTGATATTGGGCAGCCTACTATTGATTGTGGGCTCATTCTAATATGGGCTCTACTCTAGCAGTCTCGGACCAGTTGACGATATCCATAATCCTCAAATGCCACTTCGATCGACATTCGACAGACGCTGAGCTGAAACGAGCCGACGACAATGGGGTTTCTCCGGTTCAGTTTACTTCTCTTCGCATTTGCTATGTTTACGTCAACTGCAATGTCCGATCTGATCCTCTCCAAGGTCGATCGACGTGTAAGTCTCCTCACACTCTTTGTTTCTGTTCGTTTCTTGGTAATTTTTTATGCTTGTACATTCCGATCATTCTGGAGTGCATTTAATATGTTGTGGTCAGATTATGTTTGTCTCCTCGATTAGCTAGTTTCAGAGTTGAAATCGCGAAATCAGAGTAAGATTTAAGGAAAAAATTGATGACTTGGGGGTTCTATTCGTTTCGGATCTAGTTTGGTTGCTATGTCGAAATGTATCATTTTCAGAACTTCTTTTGTGCTGAGGTTACTGATTA
This sequence comes from Euonymus europaeus, assembly GCA_963580455.1. Lineage (NCBI taxonomy): Eukaryota > Viridiplantae > Streptophyta > Magnoliopsida > Celastrales > Celastraceae > Euonymus > Euonymus europaeus. The sequence continues at coordinate 2,718,904 of OY756972.1, forward strand.
TATACGGTCGGCTATTGCAGATTGATTTGACATCACAAATTGTACGCATTACTTCGACTTTGAAGGTGACTGTTTACACCATCCCTTCTTGTTTTACTTCCCAGTTTTGTTGTGTAGTACGCTACTTCAGCTTTTGTGTTTCATATTTACGAACTCTGAAGTGATTGTCTTCCATTCTTATTGCTTAATGGTGATCTCATTTTTCCTATCGTGTGATATTTAGGTGGAGAATCCAGATTCTAACCCAGTTTCAGAGGTTTTGCTGGCCTTTCCTGAGCGGCAAGCAAAAAACTTAGCATATTTGACGGCAACACTTCATGGGGGCAAAGGGAAAGCAAAAACTTCTGCTGCTACTCTCCCCGTTGAAGTTGCCAATCCAGAAGGAAAGCCCCAAGGATTGAATTTTTTTTCAGTTTCATTGCAGAAGGAACTGGTCAAAGGGGATAGCTTGACTTTGGATGTGTTGGCTGTATTTACACATGCGTTGCAACCATTTCCTGAGAAGATCACCCAGGCTGATTTCCAGCTTGGTTTGTTCCAGGATAGCGCACACTATATGTCCCCTTATGTGGTCAAGGTGCAATCTCTTAGAGTTAAACTGCCTGATACTAGGATTGAATTCTATACAAAACTGGATAACACAAAGATCCATGACTCAGAGATCAAATATGGTCCTTATGAGAATCTACCTCCTTACTCATTCTCCCCTATTTTGGTTCATTTTACATGCAATCAACCCTTTGCTGTTGCCAAGGAATTGGTGCGCGAAATAGAAATTTCCCATTGGGGGAATGTGCAGGTCACAGAGCATTACAACCTCGTCCATGCAGGTGCTCAAAGCAAGGGTGAATTTTCCAGGTTAGTTTAGACATCCTTTATGTTACGTGTTTATGTTGTGACTATTTTGCAAGTTTAAGATTGGATTCTGACTCTTCTCCTTCATGCTGCAGGCTTGATTACCAGGCAAGACTCCAAATCCAAGGTGCATCGGCGATTAAGCAACTTGTTGCAAAATTGCCACCCAGGGCACATTCTGTTTACTACAGGGATGAAATTGGGAATATATCAACTTCTCACCTCTGGGGTGATACTAAAAAGGTGGGTTTTATCTCCACATGTAGTTGGTTTTTAAATTATGATTCCTGATTTTTACTAGAGTCTCCTCTTTCAATTGCAGACTGAATTATTAATTGAGCCTAGGTATCCCATGTTCGGTGGTTGGAAAACTGCTTTTACAATTGGATATGGTCTGCCACTTCGGGACTTTGTGTTTGAGTCAGAAGGAAAACGTTTTCTTAACATCTCTTTTGGTAGCCCCGTGGATCAGTTGGTCGTTGATCATCTTATTGTGAAGGTTAGTACTATATAATGTAACATCTACTGATCTACATATCAAATTGAGTTTAATTTGTTCTAATAATCCAAGGATATCTAAATTGAGTAGTATGACACAGAAACTTTTTTATGTTGAGTACTTGAGTTACGGAATGCAAAATGGGTATGCATATATTAGCCACGACTTTATAATGATAATCACATCCTCAACCTAATCTTGGCTTAGAACCATGGAATCAATGTCCAGTGTATCATTTTAATGACCTCAGGCGGTTTAGATTGCATTGACAGAATCGCAGGAATGCGTGATGCAGGAGCATCCTGTTTTGTGGTTTCTTTTGGTCTTCTTTTTGTTTGGTCTTTAGTCTTGTTAGTGTTTTGGGCTTTAGTTGTGTTGGCTTTGTAGTTGTTGTTGCCCATTGGTGTTTCCTTTTGTTCTCTTGGGGTGTTCTCGTGTAAGGTTGGTTGATGATTATTCTGAATGAAAACTATTCTCTTTACGAGAACTGCTTAGGGTTTCTCAAACTTTTCCCATCGCAACTGGTTGTTGTTGTAGTCTGCTGCATCAGAGCGTTAAACAAGCCGCTTTCCACAAAGACTGAAATAAAAAAGGAGCTGTGAGAGAAGAATATGAAAGATTGCGTTGATCCTAATTCTGAGTTCTCTTAATTCTGAAGTTGAATTTCTCGGAATTTTTGCATTGTTAGAATCTAAATCTGTAAAAAAAATCGGGGAGGACTGGATTGCAGGTTTAAGATTTGGTTTTACTTACTCTGTAGCATGATCTCATAATCTCATTATGAGTTCAAATGTTAATCTGGACTTGGAACTATGTCTGAACTTAGAACCCCTCTAGGTTAGATTATCTCCAGACAAGGTCATTGAACAACATGATCTGGCCATTTAGTGCTAACTCAACACATGTGCTAAAGTATAGAATTTATTTCAAATTCTTTTTATCCATCTTTTTATGTCAAATGTTAGTGTAGGCTTTTTTGATTTGTAACCTTATGTTTATAATTGTATACAGACGCATAAGTATCACTATTATCAATTGAAGATTTGGTCTATGAGCTGTTTCCCTGGGTTTTCACTTGATATTGTTGAATTACAGGTTGTTTTGCCTGAGGGTTCAGGGGATATTGCTGTTTCTTCACCATTTCCAGTAAAACAATCGGAGGAGGTATTATGAGTCTATTGGTTTGATATTTTCTTTCATCCATTTAGTGTTAGTATGTTAAATTCAAGAGTTCTAGTAGCTGTCATCATGGTTTAATGCAGGCCAAATTGTCCCACTTGGATATTGTTGGCAGACCAGTGGTTGTGCTGGAAAAAACCAATGTTGTGCCAGAACACAATCATTATTTCCAGGTATTCTTATTGCCTCTTAGTAGTTGGATTTAGTCAGTGAAGTGCTAGCATGTGAACAGAGGTTTTTGTTTTCAAATTAAAGAACTTTGATGATGCCTATAGTTCTTGTTCAGTTGTTTGGTCTCTGAGTTGCTCAAAGGTTGGCCAAACCCTTAAGGTTGTTTCTGCATCTGCATGAGCTTCCCACCATATAATTCGGAAGCATTTATGCTTTACTAGTTATCTGAGCCTTGTGTTAGAGAGCTATATTATTCTTTTAAGTGGATATATTCTATAATGAGATGATAAGATCTTCTTTTTTTCGTTCTCTCGAACCATCCTTTGTTTTTGGAGAGCTGTTGGGTTATCAAGCTTTAGCAATGCTTGATTTTCTAGTTTTAGCTATCATGTTACAATATATTTTTTCTTAATCATAATTATGTTTTCATCACAACAGAAATCTCAAGATAGAAATAACAAATGGGAAGGGAAAAAAAAACAAAAGAAAAGAAAAATCTCTAAGTAACATTATTAGAGATCTTAATAAGGCCGCAATTGTAGAGGGCATTATTATATGTAGGTATCAATGTTCACAAACTTATTGAGACTTGTCTTGAGGTGGCAGTATTGGGTCCGAAGCAATGTCATTATCAATTGGTTGATTTTCTATTTTTTCTTCTTATAAAAGAAAGAAAAGTTATAATATTCATGTTTCAAATTTACTATTTTGTTCTTCACAGGTTTATTACCGTTTCAACAAACTTTCCATGCTTAGGGAGCCACTGATGCTTATTTCTGGATTTTTCTTTATATTTGTCGCTTGCATTGTCTATGTGCATGCTGACATGTCAATCTCCAAGTCTTCTGCCTCGTATGTGGCAAAATTGCAGTGGGATGAGGTGTGTAGGTTCTTATGTTTTTGTATTTGTGTTTATAGTAGTTGTCGTGTGATTTGAAGAGATTTATATGAACTTTGCTTTGCAATATTAAGGTGCAAGCAGCAGTTCAGCAAGTACAGAGTATTATCTACCGATGCCTGACACTGCATGAAAAGCTAGAATCATCATTGCGGAGTCTTTCAAGAACAGGTGATGTCCAAGCTTGTAAAGCTGCTCGTAAAACAGCTGATGCTTCATTGAAAGAGCTATCAAAAGAGTCGAAGCCTTTGATGGCATTTTTGCATTCTTCTCCGGCTGCTTCTCAGATATTGCCCAAGGTTTGCTTGCCTTATGTTATTTGTTGTTAAAATGATATGTATGCTATGCTCTGCAACACACTTGTATTTTATTAGATATGATTTTGCTTAGTTTATACTGGATGTCTATGTAGGTGGAGGAGCTGGTGGCAAAGGAAAGAGAATTGCAAGAGAGGTTAATGACAAAACACTCCGCTGTGGTGGATGGCTACGAGAAGAAGTCAGGAGGAAGGGAGATTGAAAACCGAGTTGCCACCCAGCAGCAGAAAATTGCAGCATTGAGGCAAGAGCTTGAGGATATTCTCGAGTTCATTGATGAAATATAAAAGAGATTGTTGTAGTGTTTCTTTAGACTGTTAGAGCAACTTTCCAACATCAAAATTTTGTTGTTACCTAAGAAAAAACCCAAGATGGGCTAAGTTGCTGGTGGCGCTAGAGTTTATTTACAGTCGTGAATCAGAAGATCTGCCGTTTATAAGTTGGCAACCCTATTTTTAGGCAAAGGTTTCTTCTTGTAACTCAGACACCGCATTTGTTTCAAACCAATACGCCAGGTTCTGGTACTTGACAATCTTCTTTTTCCACGAACAAGGATTGGGATTTTGTTTGTGCCAACTCTTTTTTGACAAGTCATAATGTAGAGGGGAAATAGGGAGGGAGAAGAACAAGAGACTAATTAGAAGCAGTAATTGGCAAATGGCAACTGCCCTAAATGAGAAGTATGCTGGTAAATCGACACCCTCTGCACATAAGATTATAATCTAATCATCATATTATCGCCTTTTCTGGAATCAAAAATTGATTTACCATCATTATAGTCCAAATAACTGTACTGGAATTACTTCCCATCCGAGGACATTATTTGCAAGAGCTCTATGTTCAGCTCAAACGTACTTCCCGCCTGCCAAGAAACAATAGTAATAAACTCCAATTAGCATAAGATGCAACTCAAAAAATGTCATCCCTAAAAAGCCCTAAAGTTTCTAATGACAAAGAATGATCTGGCATCATTTCTTCCAAAATCCCGAACCCATGTGGATTACGGCATTCACCATTTTCTTTGCATATGAATTTCTACTCTCCCTCAATTTTTTTTTCCACCATGTGGATAAGAACACGAATTATGAAAGCGCATTATTATTATGTTATTAGTCAGCAATGGCAAACAAGAAAAGCGAAAGAAAAAAAATGCAAGAAACCTCTTGCAGTTCGAAATTGGAATAGCAATCAAATCAAGGATCACGTTCTTACCGGGATCTCATTCATTCCTTTCTGTCCATAGCCTGCCTCTGGAGGAACAATCACAGTCCTCTGCAAAGAGACAAGTATTGAAAATGAAGGAACCAAGAAGTTAAAAGGAAAGGAGAAAAAGCGTAGGACAAAAGGAAATAATCCTCAACGAAGTGAGCCTTTTATATACGTATAGAAGAGATGCTATCACCTTTCCCCCAACTTTCATTCCTTCTGTAATTGAGTACAACGCCGGTGGGGGCTTGGGAGCAGCCTGAGCAGAAAACAAACCATTTGGATTGTCCACAAATTCACGCTTACGTTCTTTGCCTGGAGGATCTCCAACCTTGAACTCGTACGGCTAAACAAAGCATGTCTAAATGTCAAGATGATGTAATCGTACGATGTTAAAATCCATGAATCATTGGAAATAATTGATCAATTTGATGGGCAGGGAGTCTAGAAAGTCAGAGACTACATATTGAACACAGGATCAATGATAGACAAGTGCTCCAACAAGTGAGCATACTGCCAACATCTCCGCCTCTCTCCAGATACACACTAAAAGCTGAGTAAGAAAATAAGTATAACCTGTGCAATGATACGATTTCCAGCTAAAAGTTTAGATTCTCGACTAGAAACGGCAGTAATGCCCCGATATAAGCAGTCAAAGTGCACCTGCAAAGGAAAAGGCAGAAAGAAGAGCAAGTTCAAATCACAGAATACGAGAGCAGACCGACTTCCAATTCAGTTAGTTGCACACCTGAACTGTTGATCCCTTTGCAGCTACTGAGCCCTTTCCCTCAACGAAATCATAGTATTTCAATCCATCAGCTGCTATTTTGACATATTCAAAGCAAATAAAGTGTTATCAACATGACAACACCACCTTTTCCTTACAATTTTTGTATCCACCACGTACATTGCATCTATTACAAGCGTTATTGCTCTCTAAGCATTAAGAAAAGCTTTATAGCACCTTAACCCCGAAATTTACAATGAAGGAGAGAATTAGTTTGCAGATGCAAGGGATTTTAAATGCTACAATTCATTTTATACTATTTAATTTCCATACTTCTTTTGCTGTATTTATTCGCTACCAAAATCTATCACGTCATTAACATTACTAGAATGAAAAAAAATTATACGAGAGTTTCATATGGATATCCATTTAAGCTTCTATATCTTGGAATAGCTGTATCTCTTCAAAACATTTTAAATAATAAAAGAAATCTTGAATTCAACTACACAAACAAGAGTTTGTTATCAATATCATTGGCACATAATGCAGCATATTCTAATGCAACATCAAAAGATCAAAGTTACTATTCAACCAGCGTGAAATTTAAAGTAATTCTCCGTTAACCAAAAAGAGAGAGAAAAATTCAAAAGGAGCACGGAGAATATCTTACTCGCTATGCATTGACATATCTAGAACCAAAAAGAAAGTGAAGAGAACAACGGAGAGTGTTAGGGCATCATTCAGCAAAAATCCACCACAGGTCTACAAGCACATACTCACAATTGACACATAAGCATATTGCTAACTCAGATAATCCAATCATATAACTTGATATATAGGCAGAGAAGCAGAATAAGCAAAAAGGACCATTAGCAATTACTGGAAGGGCAAGAAAACCCAGTTACCAATCAACAAAGCATACCTGAACTTCTAACCCTAGCAACCGGTTGCTAAAGTTGATCTCAAAGAAAATTACAGCATCAGGCATGAGTGTTAAGTTTCAGCAAAAGCAAGAACAAGAACGAGAAAGACAGCAAAGAGAAAAGATAGGAGATAGGAGATAGGAGATAGGAGATAGGAGATAAAAGATACTTACGGCTAGTGAGATAGTCTTCTAGAGGAATACTCTTCTTGTTGCGTCTCTCTCTGGCATCTGATAACTCTGGTAGTAAAATGAGGCTAAAAGGAAGTGAAAGGATCAAAATCCCACATCTTCTCGAAGTGGGTGTTGAGAAAGCAACCAGCTTTGCTTGCTGAATTCGTTGATTCTTAGTGGGTTTCTCACAGAGTCGAAGATGATGACGAGGGTGATCCTCAACGGTTAGTATGTTTAAGCTCCTTATTGAAGCCATGGCAATTGACTGGACTCCCGCAAGCTTGTTTAAGGTCACAAAAGACACATCTCTATCCACTGCCAGAATTTCTTAAATGGGTAGGATGGGCCGTCAGGCAAAGCCTATTTAAGGAGAGTTAAATAATCGTACCAAACCCAATTAGTCTTGGTGGGCTACACTTGGCTTCGAGAATCCGATATAGTAAAAATTAAGCCAACCCAGTTTTTGAAGTCTGTTGATCCGTGATGTCTACCAAGCTTTCATTCTTCTTGATACTCAACCCATATGAACATATATATCGTGTATGTAAAATTCTGCACGATTCACATGTCACGGGATGGTGATAAAACAGCCAACCTCCTGACTAGATTAATAAAAAAGGGGCAACTCTCGTTGGCCCATTAGCACTCTCACGTTCAGTTTCAATTTGTGCTAAGAAGATATATCAACCAATATAAGAAAAAAACACTAGCCCAAAATATACATAGAACATTTCATCTTGTGCTTCACCAAAGTATGAAACTATAACAAAATTGTGATGGAAGATGAATCAAGGTCCTGTTAATAGGTCTGGGAATTCACTATTATCATTGCGCTGGAGCTGTTGATCCCCAGGAAGATCCACACTAGCAACAATGTTTGCTGTCCGATGAGGTGATGCTGTATGTGCATCAATATCAGACAGTTCAACACCAACGGAAGTTGAATTTGGATGCCTATGATTCGATGGAGAATCCATGGGTGAGTCGCCTGGGCTTCCACCAAGAACCCTAGTGCGCATTTCCGTACCTTCTTCAGTCTTTTTCTTCACAGCCTTTTGGTGCCATTGCTTTAAGGCCTTGGATGTCTGTTCATCAAAAACTGACCTCTTCATGGTTGATCCCATCTGCAAACACACAGAAATATCAAGAATATTATTAGCAGGCAGGGAAGGATAAAGGATTAGTTTAGTTGGATGATAATTTGCTTAACAAGATATGCGAAAATGAGAATCAACTATGAATGTACCTGAGTGACAAGGGCATATAGAGGAAGTGTGCTGTAGCTGCATAGAAATTGAGCTCCAATCCTGATCAATCAAGGAGTTCCATCAGTACTTGTTGTTTGTTATGAGCTCAAAGAGAATATGATCATTGACAAAACTGGTATAGAAATTTATAACTGCAATCTCATCAATTAACTTGCCATCAACTTACCCAAGACAAACTCTAACAATCACAAAAGTGAAATTGGAGTGAAAGCAGGATTCCAATCCAAACTCATACTGCACCGAGAGAAACGTTAGAAAATCCAGGACCACGTGTATGGAAGAATACAAAGCGAACGAGAGAAGTGGACTATTACCCATATCCAAAAGAAATATGTTATCTCAAATGCATTCTGTAGACATAAAGCAAAAACAAATATGCAATCAGAAACAGGAAGAGAAACTAAAGCTCAACTTGTTGCCAGATACACAGAAGTTGTTGAAGCACCTGAAAGAGGACAAAGTGGATGAGATAAAGGACTAATGGAGGCCAGCTGAACCAAAAATTTCGATCAGAGACTTGAACGAGAGGTATGCCTTGGACAACAGCATGTTTTTCTTGTATTTCAAGTGCCATTTTTGCTATAATAGCTTGGAGCTTTGTCCCAACTGCTAAAGTTACCTTCAGCCAATCCAATAGTTAATAATTCTCTTATATTCCAAGATTGCTGGCAGAAATGTTTGCAAACTATTTCTTACCACTAGAGGAAGTACCGATATCCAGAACATTGCCTGCCACCCTGAAAAGAATAAACGCGAAAAGCTAGAACCAGAAAACAAAAATTATGACTGTAATATGAAAAGAGAAGGAATAAAAGGGACTAACCATCAACGTTCATGAGCAGAAATAAAACCACAGAAGCCCATAATAGTGGACTACAAGCATTAAAAGATATTAGTTTGAAGAACACCAGAAACTTTTAACTTCACATAAAATTTCCAGGAAAGGAAAAAATTGTTTCTGATAAACAGATTGCAAGCAATATTTACCTGATTCCAACGACCACTTTGAAATCGTCTTCCAATGACCTTTTAATATATTTTTGAAAATCAAACTTACTCCCAGGTGCCAAGTGAACCTAATGCCAATCAATTGATAAATTTGAACACAAAAGTAAGAAAGCAAAAAACACAAAGTCAAAAGTTAACTCACAGAAATGAATCCATGTCTCATTGTTAAATAATCAGCCCTTCTAACGGACCTGGAGAATTGCCGAAGGAAGCATACCTGTATTTGAATATCCAATAAAATGTAAAGAGAAAAAGTTCATAAATCAAAAATGAAAAACATAATAAACAATGAGTGGTCTTCCAAAAAAGTGACATCTAATTGCATGCCTAATGCATGAGTAAATATAAAATATTTTCTTATAATAATTCATTTGTCAGCCTGGCTCAGAGTATCCAGGCATTAACTCTCAGTTTAAAGAACTTTAAAACTAGCTCAACCAAAAACGAGTAATAATTTAGACCAGGTCATTCGAACTCTGGTTATATTAAGTATCGCGCACATTCTCATGAAAAGCTCTTTTGACAACACTAATTTAACCGAGAGAACTAGAGAAGTAAAAGCATATTTCTTACAATATAAAACAGAACAGGTGTTTTTGTCCAGAAACTGTTGTGACCTTTTACAAATGAAGTCTCATGAGTAAGCCTGAATCTTGCAGGATCTGTATAATTAGCAAAACCCAGTTCAACGATTATGAAAATTTAGAATTAAATAGTAACTAAGCTTAAATAGAACTTGTAAAAATTATATCCAAAGTTTACCATTCAACATTTCATGGTCTCTAACAGTCTCTTTTTCCCAGTCCTTCCATCCACGAATCTGCATTGTAAAAAATTCATACGTTCAAGGAGAATTTCAAAAATTATAATTATAATGTACGAGTAATCCAAAAAATGCCCACCTTTAGTTTTCCAAGAGCCATTGTTATGCAACTGTATATCACATGAAACACGGCCAAAAAGAATATGAAAATGTGCAACTGATGCAATCCGTTCACTGAAATAAGCGGCAAGTACCCCTATAAACAGTAAATTAACAAGACATTAATGGCCATGGGGGAAGAAAAGGCCTTTTATCAGGTCATTTTCTATATTATCCCTAAATTATCAAATCAAAACCGGGTTAACTGGTAAGAGTGATGTGTATATGAATATTCATTCTTTGAGAAGTGCATATAAAATCCTTCCACAGGGTCTATAAGATTTATAAGAGAAGAAACTAAAACCCAAATTCATCTCTAGATTCTATGCGTCTAATGCTCAAACTGAATAGAAGCTTCTTACACATCAAGTCTAAGTTTGCCTTAAAAGTAACAAATCAATTTGTCATCAAAGTTTGACATAGTTATCACGATTAATTGAGGGTTGACCATTCACTGAGCACTGTCAGAGTATAGGATCAAGAGACAACTTGAGAACCTGACCTGCTTGCAGCCTACAGTTGGAGCGCCACCAGCCAAAGATCTACGTTTGAACCATAAAAGTCTACGACGATGTTCCCCTTTACCCCCAGAAGGTACATTTCCAGGTTCACGCACTTCAGCAGCAGGAGGGTCATGGGTGGGTCCGGTTTCATGGACTGGAGCAGGAGGATGGGGGGAGGCTCCCGGTTCATGGAGACCACTGGGAGGTTGATGACCTGAATTGGAGGCCGGACCATGTGTTTTCATATAATACTCATTTCCTCCAATGGGGCATGGTAACATAGTGTCTGCAAATCTTGCGGGAACACAGAATTTGGAAATGTAGTTTTGTCCAAATGTCAGAAGTAAGGATATGAACCCTAAAACCATAAGCTCTGCAAAGGAATGATCAGAAAAATAGAGACCATTCAATAATGGAAGCACAGAAAGATTAAAAAAAAAAAAAACTGGAAGGGAAAAAAAGAGAGGAGAGAAAGCAGTGGCAAGTCATTACCATTTTTAACTTTATCAAGAGCTTCAAAGAGAGCTTTTTTCTTCCTTTTTTGAAAGAACTGAAGTTGGAACAAATTCAAGATGATTGATTAGAGGCATGGAAGTTGGAACAAACAGACCTAATTAAATTTGTTAAATCCTCAATACACATAGCAACCAAGCAAGAAAATCCTAATTTTTCCTGGAATTTGGCAATTAGAATAAATTAGAGCTGAAAAGGGGATCCATGGTTTAATTACAACCACAGATAGTATTTCTTGAGGAGATATCAGTTTCTAATATACCCCAAGTCCCCAACCGCAAATAACATATACAGAGAGAGAGAGAGAGAGAGAGAGAGGGAGGTAGAAGGAGAAGAAAAGAAAAAGATGAAAGTTTATATTACCTCCCCAATGAGATGAAGAACCTTCTCTAGGATGATAGAGATCACAATGATTCCTGCACAAACCGCAGAGACAGCCCATGTCGGCGTCTGATCAAGCTCTCTTGCTCCAGGGGTGGTACCTCCTGCCATTTCTCAAAGCTCTATTCTAGCTCCTTCAAAAAAAATTAAACTTTCTGCTTCTCTAAAATAGATTAATCAAAAACTAAAGGGGAGAATATCTTCTATGAAATTGAAAACATAATTTTTTAGATAGCTTTTGTTTCAGAGGAATTGTGGAAGAAATTCCATCAACATTGTGAAAATGTTTTGAGAGCTTTCAAGCATTGGTATGGACCGGTTTGATAGCCTATTGTTAACGGTATTGAACCGGCAGCGTATGGATGGGGAAGAATAGGCGGTTATTCCTCAACATTTGTTCTCTCTCTCCCTCCCAGTATGCAAATCTCGGGTTTGCCCTTCAAGAGAATATTTGGGCTGGACAACCACTCAAGTCCAAGCCCAGCCCAGCCCAGCCCAAGTTCCAGCTCTGCCTCTTTGGCCCAAGATCAGAATCAATGTCTTTTAGGCCCAAATCACAGCCCAAGTGCACCAGAGACGAACAATCATGCATGAAAGGCAAGTAGCTTCACAATATTGTATGATTTCTATTGTTCATGAGTTTCAATTCTACCAAAAATTATAAAAGCTCACTGCCCTAACAAGTAAGAATTAGAAACAGTAATGTGCGCGGTTTATCCGAAATCTGAACAAGTCGAGGAAAAAGAGAATCAAATGGAAGTAGAAAAGAGAATTTCTTCACTCTGTAAACCAATTCAGTTCCCCCTGTGATATTGGTTTTGCTGAAGATCACTTGGAACAAACACAGGGAGCTGGCCGCCCCTATGAGATCTTCCCTGCTGCTGGTAACGACTTGACATGGCATTTTGATCTTGGCCAGCAGTCACTGAACTGTAGTTTCTTGCCCCGCGGTTCTGATGTTCATTGACAAGAGGGCCACCAAAAAATATGGATTGACCAGTGAACAAAAGCTCAGTTCCAGGAGCCTGGGAAGAAGAGCCAACAACTCCCGAAGATGAAGAGACGAAGCACCCGGCTTCTTGATCCCAATGAACTGAAGTTCTCAAGTTTTCTGCAGTACCCCAGTTTTTCCTCATAGGAATTCTCGTTACATTCGCCTGAGCAGCATATTCATTTCCCTTATTTTGTTTCACCGACCAAGGAGACTGATCAGCTGAGGTTTGATACATAGGGTTGAAGTGCTCTACGTTTGGTGTTTGCTGCTGCAATGGAGAAGGAGTGAGGTTGGAAAGTTGAGGGCTGCTGAAGTTACTAAGACTCTGATTGCATGTCTCGATGTCTTCCCTGCTAGCGCGACTAGGTGGATATGAACTCTTGGAAGCAGATAACCTTGATGTACCGGCTTTTGTATTTTTGCTGTGAAACCCCTGATCAATACTTATTGGACTGCTTCTTCCACTTGCATTGCTGCTGGATAGCTGATCAATGTCATATGGACGGTATCGGGAACTTACGGGACGAAGCACCGAAGATGATGCTCTAGCCTTAGCAGCTGCTTTCACTGCCTCATTAGAATCAAGTTTTGCAAGTTTCCATGCACTGATTCGAACAGCTCGTTGGGGTACCTTTTTCCCCTGGTCAGCTGGTATTGCATCTGGATCAACAGTAGACGGTAAGCGCCCTGGCTCCAAATGTGGAATGATTTCATCCTGCTCATACAAGACCTGTAAACAGTTACTCCACAACCCAGGGGTTTAAGAGCAGGATATCGCCAAAAAATAAACTGAAAACACAATACTAAATGTACAATATTTGTATGCCAGTCCGGATGGCAGAAGAGCAGTACGAGAGAAGATAGTAATTATAATTTAAGATCTAACTGAGGCCTAAAAGAACTATATTTAACAATGTGCTTTGATATGAATAATATAATGCTCCATGCAGAGGCTGACAAACAATAGCGTCCAATGCAGATATCAAAGATAATCCAATAGGCCTACTATACTTGACATGAAAAAAAAAACGCTGATACATATGATTAGCAACACCTGGTGTTCATAGTAGGTTGCAATACATGACAAGTTATGAAGAGTTAGCTAAGAAACTAGCAACTACTGTTCATTTATTCACTAATGACTGGAACTTGGAACTCCTAAATCATGACAATTTACTAATTTAGACTTTAGAGATATTAATCCGCTGTATCCACAATGTTAGCAGGTCCAAGTTTCAGAAAAACAGGGTTATAAAAGAGAGGTACCTGGTGGTCAATAAAAATTCGTGGAGGAGTACACCAAGCACCTTTATGTTGCAAGCTCATTCCAAGAGAACTTCTTCCACTTATGGCAGTCACTGCTGAACTTGTTGGCGAAGATGGCAGAGTCTGCTGATCACCTTCATCTACAGATGGTCCAGGAGGTTCGCTTTGTGTTCTCATAGCAACAACATATTCATATGTTGTGATACCCTGCAACCATAAGCAGGAACATTAGCTATTTGCATATTAAATAGACAGTTTCAGAAGAAACAGAATTTAGGTGTAGGTTGTTTTAAGAAACACACCTTCCGGAGGAGAATCATATGGAAAAATAATAATTCTCCTAGAGGCACGGTAGCCATAAGCGAAACGGCTGTGCATAGCCCCTGCAGTGATTACATAGTTAACATTTTGTAATATATTGATGTAAATATTAACAATGAAAGGCATTTTGATGATGAAAGTAACAGACTTCCAAGAATTTAGAATGAACAAAATCAACATGGAAGAAACTTGATCTTGCTGGTGCAACAGCCGCATTGAAACTGTAAAAATGGGCGCAATGCACTGAGTTTTTACAATGTTTTCAAGTGATAGAGCCAATGAATGCATGAAACGGTATTTAGTTCTTTGGCAAGATAGAATTCATGCAATGCATTTTCAGTAATTTCTCATATGGATTAATAGAGCTGAATCTGGCTCCAGTTTTAGGATAAAGGATTTAATAAAAAAAGATGATACGATCAGCAACAGAAGTAACTCGGTGTCATGATGTCATAACATGTGAGAGTAACAGCACACATCAAACAGATTGAGCCAAAAAGGATCATATAAAAAACAAAACTAGTCCCACTGTCCCCGCATACAATCAATCAACAGAAGCAATGTTACAAAATTTGCCATGAATTTCAGAGTCATCTCTTCTCTGGATCCCTCGCCTTTTCTAAACCGATAGCGGTAAGAAACAAGAGTTTTTCTTACCTCCCAAAATGAAAAGGCAAATGAACCTGATCATTTATACCAATTTGGCCAAATTATCATAGAGCCAACGATGCAGATAAACGGCACTAAGTGTCGCAAACTGCAACATAATCATTCTAAATTTACCATCTCCATAGCCATCTGGAGAGAGATTGTACATACAAAAGAAGCAGGATATTATCTATACAAATAAGAAAGAGGAAGGAAATCAATAGATCTACCACCACAGTCGCAAAGGGGGGACGAGAAAATCCAACTCCGAGCCTCTTAGTTATCTGATGCTCTGTACCGTTTCTGTCCACAAAGCAGCGAACAAAGACAGCAATACCAACACCACATTCAACGGTAAGCTGCATCGCAGAAACACGTGAGAATAAACATATTAAAAAAAACTGCTAGAGACCAAGGGAAACAAGAAGTTCAAACTATTATTGTAAACAAGATTAATACCCAAAGAAGGCTAGCTGCCATTAGGCACAAGAAACTGAAATAGTTTTTCCTCCCAACGCAATTATTCAACCACTGCACAACAAATAATAACAGATTCATTCAAGCACAAAAAATGGATTAAAGAACAGCAGGAGAAATATCTTCCCAAAACATGACAAGGGATTACTTACTAACAGTAAAGAGTCGAACATGAGCACAAGCAGAGTAATGGGCCCATGTATAACCAAGGGAAATTACAATAACTGTGCGAAAAAATTGCAATTATTTAAGTACAAGATTTTATCTCAACACTTCAACAAATAGTTTTAAGCTTCTTTATTTTGTATTGTTCATGGGGATGGGGATTCAAACCCCTGCCCTGGTGGTGAGGTGCTTGACCACTTGAACACGTGCTGCTCCTCAAATAGGTTTAACACTTTAACATTCCAATAACTCAGACTCAATGAAGCTAGATGGCACAAGTAATCTTACCCGACAGTGATGATCAAATCCATCAACACATTTGTCGCAACTTCTGCAATGTTTACTAAACTGACGTACCTGAAAATAGATAATAAACATCATAAGTCAAGTACACGAAATAAAAGTTTCTCCTGGTGCTGCATTAACTCAATGAAGCTTCAGGTATAGGTAACATATAGAAAAGGTATCAAGACCTCTCAAACTCTTAGATTTCAAAGTTGCATCTTTTGTTTCATTTTTTTGGTACTTCATCTTCTTTTTCTTTTTTCTTTTTTTGTTTTTTGGGAATATAAAACCAACTTCAAAATATAAAACCCTAAACCCTAAAATATAAAACCAACTTCAAAAACATGATAATGAATGACCTTTGAGGTACAGGGTCTTTTATACCTCAGCATTGCACAAAGTGCAAAACAGGGCCTCTTCTTCTCGGTATTGGTGTTGTAGAAGATTTTCATCAGTGCAACAATCTTCTCTTACAAGAAAACAACAAAAGAAACCGCCAAGTTTTGAACACCTGCTTGAGCTATGTGCATGAGATTTTCCTTCATTCTTTAATCTTATCTTGCTAGGTTCTTCAACGAAAGATCCATTTCCTGATCAACACAATCACGCTTCTGTAAGAAATCAAAGGAAGATGGCATTTATATTTGTTATTGTTGTCACATGCAACAAATAAGTAACGAGTTTCACTATCTTTTTGGTCAAACATATAAATAAATGCCTCTTTGTCTGCTTTTGACCCCTTAAAGTGATTCTATTCCTTCAATACTCGGCATCATTTGATTCGAGAGGCACAAGGGAATTGCAACCATTTATTCTTGATGGGTACCACACCACCTATTCCATAAAAAAAACTAACAGCATCCTCCCAATAGTAAAACCTGACCTTAGACACTTTCAAACATATAAGCAACTGGAAAGGACCTGACAGACCTGTGTTATTGTGAGATTTGTAGGATGAAGCCTTGTCAACTTCAAGCAGTATCCCAGGATCAGCAGGATCAATAGCTGTGCATCTTACATAAAGAATAAATACAGAGAATGCCTGAGAATAAAAAACGTAAGTATTCAGATAATGTGAAAGAGAGTAAACAAGCTAATATAAGAGAAACAACCAGAGACTACTGGGAAGCTAACTTTGACAAACCATTAGAAATTTCTAGATAAGTGAAGTCATTCTTACCAAGACAGAATAAACACCAAGAGCAACATATTCATAAATGTCCTTCCCAAGAAAGGGAGCGAAGAAGGCGTAGTATGCAACAGATAGCACAAAAAAGACTGTTATAGCCACAATCTGTCACCATGAAAATATGGATCAGATATTGTCATATTGATTGCCAAAAACAGATAGATCGGATGAGATTATCCTATTCATTCCCAAACTACAGAAACAATAATCTACTAGTGCTATATTGGGATATGAATATAAACTTTTCAATGCCATTCCCAGTGCCAAGTTTTATACAACATTCACATATGCTTAAAGGAGTACTGCTTTGTAATATCATTCCCAAATTCATCAAATGAACACACCATGTACATATTTGTCCATAAATAATAATGACACTAGACGTATAAAAATGACTTAGTCAGAATTCAAGGCGTGGCTACAACAGACCTGTTTAACACAGCAAACAAAGACGCACCCAAAAAGTAAAAACCTCCTGCTCATTTTGGCCTAACAAAACGGAGGGCTTAGTTGTTGAGGGTAAGCTTTCAGCTACCTCAAGTCCATGAAGGAAAGAAGGGAAAAAAAACATGAAGCATAAAAATGAATTTTTTTTCTTCTATTTCCTGTTACTTGGACCTCTCTTTTGTCCTTGAGATCTCGGACTTCTAAGAAAAAAATAAGTAACCTTCAAAACGCAACTGTTATCAACTAGTACGCGTTCAAGCAAAATTAAAAAGTCTCATTACATTTCAAGTGAACAAAACAAAAAGACTTCTTAACCTGCACCAAATCCAACAAAGAAAAAAACTGGGGGAGAAGAAAGGAAGAAAAAAAAGAGTACGGAACCGCGGTTAGCTTAGACTCTTGAGAGATGAATGAGACAAATACAGTTGTGCCTTTGAAATATTTACTGAGAAAAGAAATCAACAGTCAACCTTCCCCACACACAAAAAATATGCACAAACGGATTCCCAGAACGAAAATCTCAAATTTGATCAAACCAAAAGAACCAAAGTGTTAAAAGAAATGTTGGAAGGAATGGAAAACCCATTAATCCATAAATAGAAAATTGCACACGAGAAATGCTTTTAAGACAGCAATTGCCATGATCTAAACCCCATTTCATCCCCATAGCCAATAACACAGTCTACACTTCGAAACAATAGATTGAACAGAATGTAGTGGATACATAGAAACGAAAACGAGAAAAAAAATGAAAAAAAATCAAGGCTACCTGAAATGTGTGGAAAGGAAGTTGCCATCCATGACGCCGCGCCATAGTCGAGCAAACTTAGTCCAAACTAATGTGAATCAAAACCACCTGCACCCTGAAAACACGTTCATTTCCGGCAAAAATCCAAAAATCACAGTACCATTTAGTCTTCAACACCGGTCCTACGTTCACCGGGAAAACCAGGTCCAACCTCGACCCAGATGCCAAAATCACGTCTTTACACTAACCATAAACTCGGTTTTCACTTTGAGGACTCGTTGAGTTCGAGTTCCATGGATCATAAAGCGGCTCTGGGAGAGAAGAAGAAAAATAGAAGTTGAAGAAAATATTTAAAAAAATACAAGAAAAATAAGGACTGCCGTTAGACTTCGACCGATAATTCTGTGTTATTTAACACAGTTTTTGCGCCGGCATGAAAGCTTTTATCTTTTCCTTTTTCGATATACGTCCCCGAAAAATCACTAATTTTTGAAACTCCGGTTTGATATTTTTCAGTTTCAAAAGAGTCTTGATTCGTGAATCTTTGGTGTTTATGCTATGCACTAATGATAAATCACACTTTTTGTGGAAATCAATGCACTGTTATTTATTGCCTACTTTATTCTAAATAGTGGTATTTATGGTATTTTATTTTTATGAATATTTTGTGTATTTTCTCATAAACTAATAATGAAATTTGACATATTTGTTGAACGCTCAAAATCAAGAAACAACCATGTACGACAAAACCCTTTGTGGTCAAATAATTAATATGGTCTATTAGAATTCATTCTTATTTTCGGCAAAAACAAATATTATTATGAAATAATCAGTATAATTTAAGATATTATTAGAAGAAGAAAAAAAACAACACCATGTACCATATAATAAAAGCATATTGATGGTGGACTACGTAGATGCTTAGCTCATGTGGGTTTGTCTCAAACTGATAAAATAATGATTTCTATGGTTCTATTCAATTGGACTCAGATTCTTTTTTCATTGTTAGACTAATATAATTTTCATATAATCCAAAAAGCAACCTAATTTGTGTAAAGATTTGTGTTTTTATTAACATTATTG
This sequence comes from Euonymus europaeus, assembly GCA_963580455.1. Lineage (NCBI taxonomy): Eukaryota > Viridiplantae > Streptophyta > Magnoliopsida > Celastrales > Celastraceae > Euonymus > Euonymus europaeus. Next base: position 2,738,070 of record OY756972.1, read on the forward strand.
TATTTGAGAGACGTATTTTATTAATGTAGATAAATATGTAATTTAATTTTTTTGTGTATTAATAAATATGGAATCTAATATGTTATTTTAACGAGCACCGAAATGTGATTGTTGCAGTCTCCCGAAGTTTTTTTCCCTTTTACACTACGTCACCTGTCGCCTGTTACGTGCACTGTATGCAAAGCTAGACTCCTCAAAAGCTGAAACGACCAGGTATCATGTCGTTTTAAGAAAGCACAACTCCACAAGATGACGAGTGATCAGTGAACGGACGAACAAAATCTGTGGTTCATATTTTTGATGTTGGGAGGCAATAACATCATCTTATCTAACATCCTCCATGAAACCCATTTGCACCCACATGTTCATGGGAAGCTCACCAGCCACCATAATTCAGAATTCGGATAAAAAAAAACCATCACAATAACTGAAATGTGTACAAATATGTATATATATACTTATGTTTATGAAAAAGAAACTTGTACTGTTTCTTAGCTTTAAGCTCCAGCCATGGCCACGCATGCAGCTCTAGCTCCATCAAGAATCCCGGTCACCACTAGACTTCCCTCCAAGCCCGCCCACTCTTTCCCTACTCAGTGCTTCTCGAAGGTATGCCTCTGCTGCTACCCTGTTGATGAAATATTGATCGATGTATATGTGTTTCAGTGTGTGTTTAAGGAGTTCTCTTGATGCAGAGGCTGGAGGTGGCTGACTTCTCTGGGCTTAGGGCAAGTTCAATTGTGACCTACTCAAAGTATGGCGGAGATGCATCCTTCTTTGATTTAGTGGCTTCCCAAATTGCTCCCAAGGTTTTCTTCGTTAATGCATTTTTGAAACTAATCTTTCCTTTTTGTTTAATTTGTCTAGCATTAGACCTTTTGTGGTTGGCTTAGTTTTCTTTTAAACCAGCAAAGTTCACATCCTTTGCCTTTCTCTCAAAATCAATTAATAGTTGCTAATATGCACATATATATACATCTATCGAGTATCGACCCAATGTCAGTTGCAAATTGAAGAAGTTGGACTCATGAATCTTCACTTTCCAGATTATATCGAAGTTCTTGAAAAAAAAGAAGGCTGAATCATAGCGAAAATTGAGATAGTTTGCCGAACACAAATACATGTATTTAATATGCAGCATTATATATGCAGTGAGATTGTCATATAATTTTGAGTCCTAGGTAAGTTGAAACTGATTTTGTAAGAATATATAGGTTATTGCATCAACTCCTGTCAGGGGAGAAACGGTAGCCAAATTGAAGGTTGCAGTCAATGGATTTGGACGCATTGGTCGGAACTTCCTTCGATGCTGGCATGGCAGAGAAAACTCACCACTCGACGTGATTGTTGTCAATGACAGCGGTGGTGTCAAGAATGTAAGTTACACGTGCGATCACGCCTCTTTTGTGCTGGTAGAAGATAAATTTAGTTATGACCATGAGGAACTGAACTAAACCGTATCGAATTAATTGTGCTGCAGGCTTCACACTTGCTGAAATACGACTCCTTGCTTGGAACATTCAAGGCAGACGTAAAAATAGTGGACAATGAAACAATCAGCGTTGATGGAAAGCCAATCAAGGTTGTCTCTAGCCGCGACCCACTCAAGCTCCCTTGGGCCGATCTTGGCATAGACATTGTCATAGAGGCAAGTCCTTATTGAAACTCTTACCATTTCTTTGATTTTATTAAAGATATAAGGTTCTTTGGTCTATATGCATTGATTTATTCATTATTTCCCAAACCTACATGATATACAATCACTTGCAGGGTACAGGAGTTTTTGTGGATGGTCCTGGTGCTGGGAAGCACATTCAAGCTGGTGCCAAGAAAGTAATCATCACTGCGCCCGCTAAGGGTGCTGACATTCCTACTTATGTTGTTGGTGTTAATGAAGGCGATTACTACCACGAGGTTGCTAACATTATCAGGTTGGTGTATCTATATCTATATATATATGATTGGAAAATTAATTTCGAATGCTGAAAAGCTAAGTTGATTGGTATTTTTTCGCTCTTTTTTGCAGCAATGCTTCTTGCACTACCAACTGTCTAGCCCCTTTCGTCAAAGTCTTGGATGCAGAGTTTGGTGTGTATTTGCATTCAAGATTTTGGATGTGATCCATCTTATGTAAATTATAATCGAATTTTGTATCATTCTTTGATTTTGTTTTGTAGGGATCGTGAAGGGAACAATGACTACTACTCATTCCTACACTGGTGACCAGGTAATGGAAGTTTATAAATTCTAAATGTGAAAGTGAATGCATATACTTCTAGATCACCAGTGTTTGGTTATGAATTTGTTCACAACGTCAGTTTTAGGTTAAATAATAAAAAAAATAAAGCAGAGCAATACATCCAGCTCCTGTCAACAAGCATGGAGCTGGCTCGATCACTAACAAAAATCAAATAATCTCTCTGTCATGTTTGCATGTCAGAGGCTTTTGGATGCTTCGCACCGGGACTTGAGGAGGGCTAGGGCTGCCGCATTGAACATTGTCCCAACAAGCACTGGTGCAGCCAAGGCTGTGTCCCTAGTGCTGCCCCAGCTTAAGGGCAAGCTCAATGGCATTGCCCTTCGTGTGCCGACACCCAATGTGTCGGTGGTTGACCTCGTCGTGAACGTTGAGAAGAAAGGAATTAGTGCTGAAGACGTGAACGCAGCCTTCAGAAAGGCAGCTGAAGGGCCATTGAAGGGCGTATTGGCCGTGTGTGATGCTCCACTTGTATCGGTGGACTTCCGGTGCTCTGACGTTTCTTCCACCGTCGATTCTTCCCTGACCATGGTCATGGGAGACGATATGGTCAAGGTGGTGGCCTGGTATGACAATGAATGGGGGTACAGGTGAACATTCTTAACCTCGATCGCTTAGGATGTCTAGTTAAATAAATTTGAGGCTGCAAAATGCAACTCTAGCTAAATAATATTGTTGATCTTGTCCTGTGCAGCCAAAGGGTTGTTGATTTGGCACATTTGGTAGCAAACAAGTGGCCTGGTGCAGCTGTAACCGGCAGTGGAGACCCATTGGAAGATTACTGCCAGACCAACCCAGCTGAAGAGGAGTGCAAAGTTTATGAAGCTTAAGTTCCATTTTGAATACTACTACTACTACTTCTTCTTCTTCAATGAGAAGTTTAATAGGTCCCAAGTTTTTGTGATTCTTCATCGCCATCGACAATTGCTTACTTTGAGGCAGGGGAATTAAATTATGCTTTTGTTATCCAAAGATCATGAAAATACTAGTGGAATAATCAAATAAAAATTTGTTATTCCCATTAAAATTGTGAAAATATTAGTGGAACGAAAAATTAAAAATAAATGTACAGAGTTCACAATAATCATGGTAAATAATTTACTTTTAAAAAATTTAATTTTTTGTGATATTTCATAAAAATATGTATTTAGTTTACTATAAATTTTAAAATCGTGTGTCAATTGTAGATTTCAATTAAATTATACACTTTTCATGAAAATACACACACTATCTCACGTTTTGATAAAAAGACAAAAATCTTCTTAATGTTGCAGTTAAAAGTTAAGACGTTCTTAACTTTATTTTTTAAAAAGACAGTTATACCCTCTTTGAAAATATTCAAGAAAATCACAAAAAATTATCTTTAGACACACTATTCACCAATTTACCAATCTCTCTGAATGCATTATACACCAATCTCAAATTTCTTGACTGATCATTAAACAAATATGATGCACATTTGTTTTATTGATCAAACAAAAAAAATTAAATTTGGGATAAAGATCAGGTTTATACACTCTAATATTTTACGTTTCAATACTCACACGTGTACAGTTTATTGACATAAACAAGTTTATCAAAAATATATCTTTTACCTTTCTCTCTCCTTTAGCAGTAATTTAACATTAAATACTTCTAGTAGTATGTGTCTTAAAACTTGCCTCTAAAAATGTTATGAACAACATCTTCAACATATATGTTGTATTTTTCTGTAATAATAAGGCAAAAAAAATAATAATTTGAGCTCACAATGACAGCATGCATGTCCAAGAGGTTGCTATATAACCAAGAAAAGTATAGTTTCTTTTGACCATAACAAGATTTCTATAGAGTTTGATTTGGAAAAAACAACATAAAAATGTTGTGGATTGAAGATTAAAATGTTATCATACCATAAGCGTCTCAAGATATGAGTGGTTACCAACTTGCCGTTCTAGTGTTATTGCGGGTCCGTTTGGATCAGAGTATGTTGATAGAGTATAAGCTCTCGTAAAACGTAAAAGCTGAGAGTGTCTGAGAGTATGCTTATACTCTGTCCCAAACGGAGGCACGTGTTTTGTAGAAGTTGCTAATTAGGATTAGAAGTTTCGTGACTTTTGATTTACCTCAACAAGATTCAAGCATTTGAGAATTAAAAGTAAATTTGATATTTTCTTTCTTGATCGAGGAAGGTATATGTATATTATCGTGAAACTTTGGGGGATTTTTTACTTTTTTGAATTGAGAGTGTTTGGAAATGGTACATTAATTTTATCCAAAAAATAAATAAATCGTGAGCCCATTAGTATTGTAAATTATACATTACTGTTCCTATAATTTGTAAAATAATGTGGAATAACTTTTTTTTTTTAGTTTTTTTTATCATCAATTTTTTGCATTAAGATGGAAAGTTGGGATCCATTAAAAATCTCTAATATTTTTGTTGTTGGTAAGAATAATATCTTCAAATCATAAGCGATCGGCCTATAGTAAGGCTTGCTCTCTACCACTCGGAAAGTACTGATACGATATATTTTTTCATCTTTCAATTGCCTCCTAAATACATCCAAATGACGTTGGCCTATTGTTGCGTGTATGGTGAATCCTTAAAAAATCACAGGCAGTACAAATTTATTGATTGATAACAATATAAAGCTATACTCTTAGAAAGTAATAAACAATCCAAACATATTTACCTCTTCGTCAATTAGAATCATATCAATACCAATGAGTTTATCATCGTTGCTTAAATTAATTGCATCTCACATACGTGTGATCCGCACGTTAATCTGTCATTGAACTCTATTTGTTTGGAGATTTACAAGCATTGTGGCTGCCATTTTGTGTAAGATTTTACAAACTTGTATGGTTGATTGATGTGTGTATTTTATACCACATTTATATGCATATGTTCGTACATATTTACATTATTTTGTTTTAAGATTGAGTTGATACTTTGAGATTTTGTGTGTTTTGTATGTAGGAGGGTTGAAGTAAAGTTGTGATTGAATTAGAGCATATTTGGCTAAAAACCAATGGAAAACGCCCTTCCAGCGCTCCAGCACTCCATAAGACATAAAATCAGAGGAAAATGCCCTTTCAACGCCCTTCCAGCGCTCCAACATTTTAGAAGCAGAAGAAAATGCTCTTCCAGCGCTCCAGCGCCAGAAGAGCACTCGCACCATAATGGTTTTTCCAGAATTACTAAAAACTTAGTTGACTAGGTTTTTATGTCTTTTCCTTGTGTAAACCTAGGGGAAACCCATTGGAGGTATAAATAAGGCTTAAAATAGAAAAGAAGGGTTCCAACAATTGACTAGAAGGGGAGAGACGGCTGCAACTTCTTCATATTCTTCTTCCTTCCTTTGGTGAATCCAACCATGGTTTCTTCTCTCTTTACTTGTGTATTTGTTATTATGGTTTGTAACTAAACATATTTATAGAGTTTGACCTAGCCAAGCATGAATGTTATGAGATGATTTGATCTATATTATGAGCTTTTGATTCAATTCTCAATTCTTGTTCTTAATTGCCATACTTCAAAGTATGATTTCTACATAGTTGTTTGATCACCAATTATGTTGATTATTATACTCATCTAGCCAAATCACATAAACGATCCGTATTTATGTATTTTGGTGGAATCGGAATTAAGAAGATTAATTGTTGAATGCTCTGATCCGGGTTTAGGGGATTGATTGGTTGTTTAGTTCTTCTAGTCGTAAGGGGTTATTTTTACTAAATTAAAGACTGCGATCAAACATGATTAATTTGGTATCGATAATACGTGTTATTGCCACGATCAATGGAATAACATAATTGAGTGAGGAATCGACCCTTGAATTGGAATTGTTATCGAAAGTTTAACTTTTGTATCTCTTAATATGATTGCTTGGTAAGGTTGTACCCTAGGTTTTTCTCGTTGTAATTGTTAAAATTCTGTTTGCTCATTGCTTTAAAGAACCAAAGATATTTTTCGTATTTAAATTGTCGTTGATTTATTTAGCTAAGTGCATTATTCGATTAAACTTGTCCCTGTGGGATCGACCTTGTACTCACACTTTGTGCTACATTAGTACACTTGTGCGCTTGCAAGTATTTTTACATCATTGATCAGTCCCAAAGTTGATTCATTAGGGATGGTATAAGTGATTATATATAAAAGGTAAGGAAATGTGATGAATTCATGGGATTTCATGAATAACATAAATCATTATCACAAAAACATAAAATGACATCATTGAATAACTCAATGACCAAGTTAAACATATTAGGTAAATGATGATGCGTGTGTTATTATGAGTATTATATGAAGGCATTCCAACACTGCTCTTATTGCCACGTTAAATATGCTATAATGTATTCATAAAAGGTTTGAGAATGAATGACCAAGTGAAACATATCAGCCAAACGAAGAGACATGTGTTGGTGATGAGCATTAAAGTAATCGATTTCATTTATTTTTAGTTTTGCTAAGGCTGTAATTATTTTCATGTAATTTGTCATTTAATTATTCATTCAAAAGTAACTCATCAAATGTGTCATATAATTAAGATCATATGTGACACTCAATTACAAAACTCAAGATGACATGACCTAATGTGAACATTCTTGAAACTTAATTTTACTTAAAGTAATAGATAGATAGATTTACAAATATTAAATATGGGTGTCTGGCCCCACTTGTATAACGCGGTGTATGCCAATATGGCCCGCGTAAACAGCGGAAACCGAAGACTGAGAGGCCCAAGATCCCCGCCCCCAAAATTTGCAAAAACCCTATTACTCCAATTCATTTCGATCTCTCGATTAAACACCGAAATTAAGAGGGAACCAGTCGATAAACCCTTAAAAAAACTCATGATTCTGCAGGTCAACGGTGATCGGAATTGTAAAGATGAAGCGATCCAAGATATTTCTTCTGTTGTTAATGGTAACGCTGTCTTCCTTAAGCAGAGGAGCTCTGTCAAGCTTAGGCGTGTCGCCTGCCCTCTTTCCCTCTTCTGCGAACCGGAAAATTACCAGTCTATTCAACTCTCTTTTGCCTCCGAAAGTGTGAGTATCGTTATTGATGATTGATTTATGTACGTCTGGATTTTGGGTTCGTTCGAGTTCAAATGCATTTCGGTATGCTTATACGCGGGCCTAGATGATACTGAATCACATTTGAATGCGTTTATTTTTCCCCAAATGTTCTTTAATTTTTTTTATTGAATCACGTCGTTATTATGTAAGTTTGTTAAACATTTACTAATCTTACCAGCCTTTTTTATATATTATTGAATATAGTAACAGCGCACTAGTTGCTGCTTTGGATGGAACAGTCTATTTGATGGATCATACAGGGAAAATCCACTGGTCCTTCCCAACAGGTGCACCCATTTATTCATCTTATCAAGCTCCTCTGAGCGAGGATCAATGGGATAGCCCATCTGATCTCAGTTATGATTCATATGTGGATGTTGGAAATGATTGGGAACTCTATGAATACAGCAAGAGGGGTGGTAGAGTAATAAAGGTACACTTTAGGCATAAACTGTTATGCTTATATTTAAAATATTTGTCTGTTTGGTATCTGTTGGGTTAAATCTTTGAATTTTGCAATAAGTTAAATTCTGATTTCTATCAGTAATTTTGAGTAATCATCACTTCTTATGTAACTGGTATCTTCAAATTGGAGATGTCAATGTTGTTGATTGCAATGGGATTTACTGATTGGGCATCCAATTATGTTCCACTGCGTCTTTCTGTTTAAGGCATTATGGTTTTGTCATTTGATTGCAATCTTGAATTTTTTGTTGTTGTTGTTTGTTTTCTTCTTCCCAATCACAGAAACTCCCATTGAGTGCTGAAGATTATATTAGAATAACTCCGCGTGTATGGGAAGATGGAGGAGTTACAGTGGGGCAAAAAAAATCTACTGTGTTTGTTGTTGATTCGAAGTCTGGAAGAATGATCCACACTTACAGCTTGAATGATATCTTTTCCAGTGTTGTTCCTGGAGTGAATGATACAGAAAAACTGGAGTTTGGTTTTGAAGGCTTGAATACAGTTAGGCAGCTTATTTACTTTACGAGGACAGACTATGTGCTGCAGCATCATGATTCAAGCTCTGGAAAAGTTCTTTGGAATGTTGCATTTGCAAAAATTGAAGCTGAAAGCCGTTGTTGGGGGATTGATAATTCTTCTGATTTTCTCTCCCTTGAGTCTGAGAATGCACTTGTTCCAGAGTACATTGGGGATATTGATATGCCACTGCCTTGTCATGAGAGGGCCAATGTCCATCGACTTGATTACAGGCCATTAGAGTTTGATAGACTTGCAATTGCTCATCAGGGAGGTGCTGTGCGTGCTCTGCCTGCCCCATACCAGAGCCTTCCCATAGGACCTGCTGATACATTTCCCTTGGTTATTCGCAACAATGAAGACAAGTTGCCAGAATTTCGTCTGCCGCTAAGTAGTCATCATGGTGGTGAATTAAAATCTCTACTGGCTCCACATGAGCTCCTTCCCATAAAGCCTGTTAAAAAATATCCACTGGATGTTAACAATAACAAGGATGGGCTTGTGCCTGCTTTGTTCAATGGTGATGCTGGTGATAATACCACAAGTTTGCCTGCTGAAATCATGACGAAGATTCGTCCATGGTATGTTATTTCCACTATTTTGTCCATTATGGGCTTCATATTTTACCAATATTTAGCCTTTCAAAAACGGGGTAAATCCGTCAATCCTGCTGAGGAAGTTAAGGTGCAAGCTGGAACGTCCAAGAAGAAGAAAAATCGGAAATCAGTAAACAACAAGAGCAGTCCTGGTGGTCACAGAAAAGGCAAATTTATCTCACTAGAGAATAAGGTTGGAGATGCCAATAGATTTCTGAACATTGAAGGGGATGAATGGAAATTGCTGCTGCCTGCCGCTGACTTTGTTGATGGTCATGTAGATGGACGTAGAATTGGTAAATTATTAGTTTCTAACAAGGAAATTGCTAAGGGTAGCAATGGTACAATTGTACTTGAGGGGATTTATGATGGTCGTGCAGTCGCTGTGAAACGTCTAGTGCGTACTCATCATGATGTAGCATTAAAGGAGATTCAAAATCTTATTGCTTCTGATCAACATCCAAATATTGTTCGATGGTATGGCGTGGAGTATGATCAAGATTTTGTTTATCTTGCCTTGGAGCGTTGCGCTTGTAGTTTAAATGATTTGGTTTATGCATACTGTGAATGGTTTGAAAATCGAATCACAAAGGATGAGGGTTCCAACTTGAATGGCTATTCTGTCGGATTACGTTCAATAGTGGAAGACAAAAAAGAAATTGAACTGTGGAAGGCAAATGGTTATCCTTCACTTCAGTTGTTAAAACTCATGAGGTTAGTTTATGCTCTCTCTCTCTCTCTCTATGGTTAAATTATTAGTTTTTAGTCCTTTACATATTCTATTTCTGAATCTGAACACTTTGTGCTGGATTGGGAATCTTTTGGCGGATGGTGATATTAGTTGCTCTAGAGTTCTTACTGATCAAATTGAAAATGTGGTTTTTGGTTGCTGCTCTCATTTACTTTCTTGAATGGAAATGCACTTGGATTTTAATGTGGATAATTTACCATTACCTTGAATTAAATGAATGTTATATTTTTTTTATTGAATAAAGTGGAACTCTTTGAAAGTGTTTGTTATTTTGCACAGGGATATTGTTTCCGGACTTGCCCATTTGCATGAACTTGGGATTATACATCGGGACCTAAAACCTCATAATGTCTTGATTATCAAAGAGAAATCTTTAAGTGCGAAACTTTCTGATATGGGTATTAGCAAGCGCCTTTCTGGAGATATGTCAGCGTTGACCCAGCATTCCACGGGTATGTGCTATTAATTGAATTTTACAGGAATATCAAGTCATTATTTGATCAATCAGTCTAAAATTACAGCACATAGCACAAACTTACAAAACTAATAAGGAAAATGCATCCAAAAAAAAAAAATCAGCCAAGACTCACGAAGAGTCTCACTTTGTAATCTATGTAGCACGGACACGGACACGGACACGACACGACACGGACACGTGGATACGTGATTTTTTAAAAAAGTAGGATACGGATATGTTGGGGGACACGTTGAATATTTATTTTAATATATATATATAATCAATTTAGTGGGGATATTAATGAAATAAATCTCTAGCCAGGTATTACTCCTATATTAATGAAATAAAGCAAATATATTACGTTATTTCTTAATCCAGGCAGTGGACCCCAGAAATCACAATGTTGTATACAAACCAAGATTTTTTTATCTCACCCAAATTTCTTCGGGGTATTCTATTTTGACCTTTCAGGTAAAAAAAGGGGTTTCTATTTAACTTATTTCAATTAAATTACAATAAATATTTTACAAAAAGGGTTAAAGTATGGGACATGCGTGTCCCCAACGTGTCCATTAATTAAAAGTAAAATAAAAAAGGGATGCTCTTTTTCACGCGTCCGATACGTGTCGGACACCGACACTCTGGCCAAAAAAGAGTGTTCGGGGTTCTTAGTTTGTAATTTTTAGCCACATATCTTTATTTTTCAAACATTTCACTCAAAGTGTTGTTGATAGCTTTTGATTATCTGGTAATGTTTGTCTATCCTTGAGTACTGAGGTGTTCCAATGTGCCTGGTGAGATTATTGGCATTTTGAAGATGCCCTTATTTCCTGGACTCTTTAACTAACGTTTCATTATGTTAATTGACAGTTTAGCCCAATGTTTGTCTAGCCTACTATGTGTTTATTCCTTGTAATACAGGATTTAGTTAAACACTGCAACTCTAAATATTTGTTTAACTATTCACTGTTAAATTGTAGGGTGTGGGAGTTCAGGTTGGCAGAGCCCAGAACAACTTCTTCAAGGACGTCAAACACGCGCTCTTGACCTGTTTAGCTTAGGTTGTGTTCTCTTTTTCTGTATTACTGGTGGGAAACACCCTTATGGTGACAGTTTCGAGCGTGATGTGAATATAGCCAATGACAGAAAAGATCTATTCCTAGTCGAGAATATTCCTGAAGCTGTGGATCTTTTCTCTCGTCTCTTGGAGCCAATCCCAGATTTTAGGTAATATGTTTAAAGGAGAAGTTTCTCATAAATTCTTTTAAAACATTTCACATTGCATTGGGCAGTCGGGGGAGGCATGCCAATATTGATAGCATAGGCCTGAAAAGCCATATAGTAATTGGAGTTTGATGAACATTTTCATGAAGCAGAATTTTGTAAACAAGATCTAAGAGGCATTAATTACCTGCTTATAATATATTAACCCGAGGTGATAAAAATGCTTAATGGTACCGGTGGTGTTGATACAATGTTACGATATGTAATATGTTGCAGGCCCAAAGCCCAGGACGTGTTGCATCATCCCTTATTTTGGACTTGTGAGTGGAGACTCTCGTTTCTCCGAGACGCTAGTGATCGTGTGGAACTAGAAGACAGGGAGAACGGATCTGAACTCTTGAATGCATTAGAGAGTACAGCAACGGTGGCTTTGAATGGGAAATGGGATGAAAAGATGGAGCCTGCTTTCATTAACGACATTGGTCGTTACAGGCGCTATAAGTTTGACAGTGTTCGTGACTTGTTACGTGTCATAAGGAATAAGTTGAATCACTACAGGGAACTTCCTCAGGAAATACAGGAATTATTGGGGCAAGTTCCTGAAGGATTCAACAGTTACTTTTCAAGCCGGTTTCCGAAACTCTTGATTGAGGTGTACAAGGTAATGTACAGTTACTGTCAGGAGGAGGCATTCTTTCAAAAATACACAAGTAAAAGTTAACTTAATCCAACCTTACCCAGTTCCCCAAGTAAGGTAGACAGAAGTTTGTATATAGAAATTGTACTTGTATTTCCATGTTTACCTGATGTACTAAAGTAATATATAACAGTGTTTTAGTCCCTTGAAGACTTAAGAGGAAGTCGTCTTCCGTGGTTAAAGCACTATTCAAATCTTTGTTACCTTGTCATTCGGGCACATTGGCATGCTCTCGGTCTAGGGGTAAAGCATAAGGATGCAAATCCACACATTGAAGAGTGGCTGCTAACTTTGGTGTGCGAAAAATACTCTGGCCATATTGCTTTTTTGATTTTTTACACACTTTTACTTTTGTTGAAATGATAAATGTGGGCGTCTAATGAAGAAAAGTTTTCCAAGTTTTGAGTCTTGAATCAACATGCATGAGATACCCAATGAAAAGATCAGAAATTCAGAATACAAAATTAGATATTCTATAAAAGAACTCTTTTTGGTTATTCGAAAAGGCAAAAAAAAAATATTATAAACCTCGAAGTGAATCCAACCTGCAGGACCTCAGAGAACTGAACTATGGGCCCATTACAGGACAATGCAATGCTTCACAGTGCACAGAGCTGGACCAACTTGTGGGCCCAATACAGGACAATGCTTGACAGTGCTGGACAGACTTGGTGGGCTTTACGCTTAACTTTTTTTTTGTCCTCTCTTTGAATTTTATTAATGCGTTTTCATTATCATTTATTGAGACTGAATTTTTGACCCGAATCCGTAGTTGTTTTATTATATATCTTTTCTATCCACTAATACTATTTCACTTCACTTGAGAAGGGTTAAGCTCCAACTCCGAAACCAACCTCCCTACAATGGCTTCTTTACTCCAGCACCTCTTCTTGCTCTTCCTCCTTCACTTCCTCAGCCCTATCTCCGCTATCGGTGTAAACTATGGAACTATCGGAAACAACCTTCCTTCACCAAAGAAAGTAGCTCAGCTCCTCCAATCCACACTCATCGGCAAGGTCAAGATCTACGACACGAACCCCGAAATCCTCCAAGCCTTCTCCAGCACCGGCATCGACCTAATCGTTGCCGTCGAGAACTCCCACGTGTCGAACATCAGCAAGGACACGTCATCCGCAGACCAATGGCTCTCCGCTCGCGTCCTCCCCTTCATTCCTGCCACATCAGTAGTCGGCATTGCTGTAGGGAACGAGTACTTAACAGACGATCAAAATTCACTGGACCAAAAAGCCCTCGTCCAAGCAATGCAAAACTTGCACGCGGTGTTGTTATCGCGAGGGCTTGATCGTAAAATCAAAGTCAGCACACCACATAGCATGGCGGTTCTTGCTTCCTCATTCCCTCCTTCGTCTTCAACCTTCGCTTTGAACCTCATGCCTACAATGACTTCCATTGTTAAGTTCTTGGCGGATACGGGTTCGCCTTTCATGGTCAATGCTTACCCGTATTTCGCTTACAGAGATAACCCGGATTCCGTCGATCTGGACTACGCATTGCTTGGAAATGCCTCGGGAGTTCATGACCCGAAAGGGTATGTGTACACAAACATGTTAGATGCTCAAATCGATGCTGTTCGTGCCGCTATTGATTCGCTGGGGTTTGGAAATCGGACGGTGGAGATCACGGTTTCAGAATCTGGATGGCCCTCGAAAGGAGAATCGGGTGACAAAGCTGCTACACCTGAAAATGCAAGGACGTACAACTCGAGAATGATCAAACGCGCACAATCTTCCAATACAGGAACGCCGATGAAGCCCAAAGACAAGATAGGCTACTTCGTGTTCTCTCTCTTCAACGAGAATAAGAAAGAAGGAGGTGTTAGTGAGAGAAACTTCGGACTCTTCAATGGGGACGGTTCAAAGGCTTATGAGGTGGACTTGAGTTGCAGCTTTTGCAGCAACGGAGCAGTCTCGTTCGAGAGGTTAAGAACTGGCGGCGGCGGCGGCGGCGGGGGAGGAGGAGGTCCTTCGGTTTGGTGTGTGGCGAAGCCGCATGCGGAGGAGCAGTTGTTGCAAGCGGTGGTGGATTATTGTTGTGGGCCCGGTGGAGTTGATTGTAGAGAGATTTATGAGGGGGGCGATTGCTATGTACCTGATAAGCTACACGCGCACGCATCATATGCTATGAACACTTACTATCAGATGCATGGGAGGAACTATTGGAATTGTGATTTCAAGGGCACTGGACTTGTCACCTTCAGTGATCCAAGTAAGTTTGATCATGGTTAAGGAAAAATGATTGATTATTAAATTCAATTTTTTTGCGCTAATCATCATCATCATCATCATCATCTTCTTTCTATCTTTGATGATCAGGTTATGGAAAATGCTGGTATCCTCAACAGTAAATCAAGAACGGAAAATTAGCATACAAGACAGCTTTGTTTCTCTAATTATGATTTTTGCCTCTTTTTTTTTTCTTCTCTTTCTTTGTAACCTCAAAGATCTTAACGTTTATGATGAATGGATTTGAATATTTTGTTGGTTTGTCTCAGAAAAGACGTTTATCCTTTTATGGGGAGGAGATAAAGATTGAGCACAGCTGCACATGCACCCTGAAAAAGCATCAAATATTTTCTCCACAATCACGGGCTTTTTCTGTGTTGATCAGATGAAAAAACTCAAAAAGTCTTTGCTCTTGCAGTGATGCGGGCCCATTGGACTGTGATTTCACATGGCCCTAGATGGTTTGGAAAGTTGGCCACAATTTTTAGAATCAGTTATTGAATATATTTTTGGCAAAATGTTTAATCGATTATATAAGTTTTTGATTGTTTTAGTAGAAAATATGGAGAGAAAAAATCGAACAAACGATTCAAGTATGGTTGGTTTCAGTTATGTCAATTTTATTTTAACAGCTGTAAGTGTAAGAATAATAAACGAATGATTCAATTATGATCGATTTCAGTTATATCAAACACTTCGATTTTACTTGTGTTTGATAGAGCTTACGTTAAAATAGCGCATAAATGATAGTTCGCCTATAAACTATCAAATAAAAATTTGAAATCGCCTCATTGAAGCATTAGAATCACTATTCTTTTATAACATCTACAACTACAACCGAATGCTGAATACGTTAAATACCGTTCGAATTTGGAGACTTCCTGTCATGCTTTGAGCATTCAAACAAAATATTATAAAAATGCCGGAGAAGAATGATTATAGACAGCTGCAAAGAATTTATATCAGTTCCAGAGATGGTATGAACATATGCAGTTCAAGATTTATAGAGGTCTGCGTAACTGTTGGCCGTTATTTACGTTTGTCCATCCCTGGAGCTATACTGAACTCCGTCTCCTGGTCATTTTCCGACAACGATTTTTCCATTCTCCTTCTCTTGCTCCTACCATGAGAAGAGTGCTCTTTTTTCTCATCCATCAACGACAGAATTTTTCTAAAACGTCCTGAACTGGGAGTGGCACCACCTTGGTGAGGAGTTGAAGAGGACTCGGTGGGGGAATCACGCGCAAACCGGCGCATAGTCTGTAAGAAGTATATCAACAGAGCAATGAAGCAAGCTATACCACATATAAGGAAGAGCCCTATGAAGCTCTGGAGGTGTAATTGACCCGATTCAATTCCAGCATTTTCTAAAATACAGGAACTTTGCTTGAACCACTTGTCATGGATCCTTTGGAGTTCCCCATTCTCAGATAGCTGCAGAATCGCAGCTGACATATCAATAGCCAGTGGAGAGTTCCGTGTAAATGCCTAGGAAGAAAAGGAAGCATTGAAACAATAAGTTATGGAAATGTGCAAACTGCTGTTTTTTTGAAGAAGACGGAGAGAGCAAGAAAGTGAATACATACAAAACCCCAGCCATTTTTGGTAAACTCTTGACCTACAATCCGGAATGAGCACTGGCTTGAGAGGAAAAGCTCCGCATATGGACGTTCATCGACTATAGCCGCAACACCACCCTTGTTAGGGCCCAGTTGAAGTGCTGATGCATATTCTTCCTGCGATGCAAGTGGTTTGAGTCTAGATTTAGATATATTGAGTTCCTCACTCAAATAACGCTCAGCAAAAGAACCAACTTGGTATCCAATCGGCTCATCCCCATTTTGTAAGCTTTCAATTCCTTTTATTGGAGAAGCTAGCTGCTGCACAGTAAGGATCGATGTCAAGCTTGCAGTGTAGCTATAATTTACTATCAAAACCACGAAGAGCCATATAAGTAGCACCATGCGACCAAGGTAACTCGCAGGTTTCTCTCCTGCAAAGGAAATAGATGAACCAAATCAATCAATGAATAAATAATGCTTTTGTTCTGCCCTAAGCACCAAAGTAGCACAAAGGTGTAGTTTCACTTACTATGGGAAAAAAATAAAGTTGACAAGCAAAACCTGCAAGGTAAACAAACAAGATGCGTCACAAGTCCCCTTAATAATGAGCACTATGTAGCAAGACACAATGAAACGACCCTTTCCATCACATCAGAGCTCTAGCGCACGCTGCACTCTGATGATAGTTCAAGAAAAGAGCCTGCTGTTAAATGCGCCATTTTCAATAACTAAGCAATGATCGACATCAAATACATGAATGGTTTTCAAGCACTTTTTAAGTTTATTGATTAGCTTCACCCTTTCATTTTCTTATTAAAACCCTCTTACAATCCTTTATAAGTTAAAATTCAAAGCAAATTCTTGAACTAGAACCACTGTTAACTATTAAAATTATGATATTTTTAATTTACGACACCCAAGTCATGCTCAATAAATCTTTTTGTAGCTTAGAATTGCTCGGGCATAAATCTTCTCTAAAAGAAAATCAAAGTAAGAAGACAAACTCCTCTGCCACCATACCTGTATCAGCTCCACTACTATCAAGAGCTATATTCTCTAATTTGAGATAATAGTATGGACAAACTGTTACCACTACTAGCATGATTATCATCACAATATTTAGAGCCCATTGACTTACCATAAAATGGTTACAATTTGTTTCTTTGGGGATCCACGAAAATCATTATTTATCCGATGCTCCAAAATCCACATAACTATTCCAACAAAAAGGCAGAAACAGCCAGTGACAATCCACATTTCTCGACTCAATGGCTGGAGAAAAGCCCAAGCAACAGTATGTAACTTCTCAATTGGTGCCACAACAACCAATCCAGATGACACATATGGCTGCGTAAAATCTACAATCTTTGTTCGATTTGCGACTATGGCAATGTCACCAACAGCAACATCAAAACTCTGCGTTTTGAGAGAAGAAAAATAGAACAGATCAACTGCAATGAGTAGCATAAACAAAATATGATTTGAACATCAAATTTATGATGTAATTCTTACCCCCGTTGTAATTAGGTCCATGAACTCCGAGTAGCTTGGATTTTTCGTACCATTCCCAAAGGGTATAAATATATATGGTACAGCATAAGGTACCAAATTTAAAGCAGCTATAAATACATCTATGCAGAAACCCTGGAAATTACCAGTCCTCCGCTCTTGTGATACAAATTCTTGGAAACTGACCCTTCTAGGTACCCCAACTCTTAGTTGTTTGCCATTGTTAGGGAAAACCCATCCACGAGGTATTGATAGAGTTCCTCCTGGCCAAATAACAGCGTATAGTTGTTGGCTTGCCGTTGAACGATTTGGCGGCATTGTATAGAGTATCTCAGGAAGCGTTGTTGATAAACCAGAATAATTGGACCAATAGCCAATTTGTCGATGCCCAGTTCCAACAACATTAATAATATCATATGCAGGCCGAAAAAGAGACCTGTCTAGATTAAACTTAAAGGGACCTGTCAAACCAACAAAGTTACTCTGCAATATGTTCCTGAGTAGGAGGTCCCCATAATCAAAAATGCTCATTGCTTCAAGGTGAAGATTACCACCTTCTGCAGAGAGTAACCTATAATCATTAGAAAACGAAATAACTCCACCTTCACTGAAAAAAGCTTCAATAGCATGAGCCACAAGCCAGACAGAGTCATAAGCATAAAGCCCATAGGCATTCAGCCCCAAAGAACCATTATTAATCTTTTTCCAGCGGGAGAAAAATGATTTCCTTCTTTTTGAATCTGGTGTGTGTTGACGCAGAACAAGAACCCCTTGCATCGTGTCCATGATCTCAGACGGAAGGCGAACAGCTGAATCCAAAACAGCTGAGAGCCAATCTGTAGCTATCCACACGAACCCATCACCCATCATTCCGAGATATTGTGCCACTGAAAAAACCTTGTAACCAATATCAGGATTTACATGAACAACAATAACCCGAGATTGCATCACTGCAACTTTAACAAGAAGATCCATGATATCGCCTCGGGTAATACTTCCTGGGTGAATACCACCCTTGTAAGAAATTTTACAGCGCCTTTCAGCAAGTTTATCATTAAGCACTGAGACTCCATTTCGCCCATAATCATCATCAACAAAAATAGCAATCACCTCCTTCCAACCATAATGACCAATAATCTCTGCTATGGCAGTCATTTGGTACAGATCGCTATGTGTTGTTCTAACGAAAAATGGGAACTGAAGGGGAGATAAAGCAGGGCCTGTAGCTGCAAATGACATTAGAGGAACATGGAGTTCGTTTGCAACATGGGATATAACATGGGCTACTACAGTAGATTGTGGGCCTATGATGGCAACAATATCCGTCTCCATGAATCGCAAGGCTGTATTTTTTAACACAATATAGTTAGTGTATCTAATTATATTGCTTCGGCAAATCATCAAACGGTAACAACAATATTAAAGTGGGGAATTGGATAGTGCAGTACCTTCAATCATGCCCGCAAATCCGCTGCAATTGGAATTCCGCATAATCACATTAAGCTTGGTTCTGCGAAGAACATTGGGATCAGAGTTCACATCCTTCACAGCTTCCTGAATGGCAACCTTGGCAACTCTACCAATGGTAGAAGCAAATGTGAAAATGGCTCCAACATTCACAATATCAGGTCTAGAGGTAACATTGCTACAATAGCCATTTATTAATGCCCCAGAAAGGAAAAACAACAACCAAAGAGATCCAATTGCATTCATTTCAGGCTGACTTCACAATTATCTCAGTCTCCCCAAGATAAATCCACCAAGAGACTTTTTGCACAACCGGGTTATGGGGTCTAAAGATGAGAGACAATACATGTTAGCTTCCTGGAATACAGAAAATATAAGGCAATATTTAGGCAAGTACCTTTCTGGAAGCGCATTATGGTCAATAACAGTTGAAATCAGAAAGTGTAAGCAATAAAGAGAAATTAAGAAGCCTCAAAAAATGAATCAACCTAAGATTATTCATTATTGATGCACTAATAGTCAGCTGATAAAGAAAGAAACATAAGAAATAAATAAAAATAAAAAAGAATCGATAGCAGATAATTCACCATTTATGCATTACATGAATATTTCACCAGATACACCTTTTCCGGCGGCACAGTAACTGTACGACACTTCATTCCTTGCTCCATAATATCCATTATAGCCAATTTTCAAATGAACCACCCGAACTAAAATCAAATCCCCTTCATAAGACAAGACCTAAAGCCTATATCAAGCAAGATAAAAGAGACAACAATTGAAAGTTGAAACCCACCTGGAAATAGTTCATCCACGAAGGAAAATACTATTTCATGTACCTTCAAACCTCTTACAAGGAATAAAAAGGACAAATCTTTTGACAGAATTTTGAGAACCACAGAAAAAGTGTGGATTAAAGAGAGCTAGAGCATAAGTAAGAAATAAGAGAAGAAACAGTCAACACCCAACTTGAGAAAGAACATTCACGAAGCAAGTAACCTGCAGAGAACCTTCAAGTTCATTCACTTGGGGGGAGGAATAAAGAGGAGAGCCGGAACTGTAAAACCCACCCGCTGAAAATGAAAAAATGTATTCATCTACGTCGCGCGTGTGTGTATGTGTCTGTGTGTGTGTGGAGAAGGGCCAACCTCTTCAGGAAAGACGAGCTGTTCCCCTCAAGAAAAATGGAGGAGAACAGTAATAACATTCACGTGGAGGGAAAGCCCACGGATTGTTCGAGACCAATTCCAATTTTGACAAAGCTCGGGACAAGAAAGTGCAAGATTCTTGTTTTTATGTCATGTTTCCTTCCCCTTTAGGTCATGTACCCACAGTGCAAAAGGCAAGAAGAGCCTTATTTAGCCAAGCATAACTCTATTTGCTCTGCAACTATTCACATGGGAGACTGCAATCGCAGGGAAATTTGTGGATTTGACCCATTTTCATAACCAATTTAGCTATCTAACCCTCATTTCAGATTTTTTAAAAACTAACCCTTTTGGCTAAGGAAAAGTCATTCATGCCCTCCCTCTCATTTCCCCCTAAAACAATAAAATCAAATAATTAAATGAAAAAAAATTAAAAACTGGGTATGGAATACGAACTGTTCACTTACGGTTAACCCACGAACTTCCCGATTTAGTGTTCACCTCCCTCCACTAACCAAATGATTTCGCGAGCCAACTAAACGGCAGAGAAGACTCGACGGCGCTCGGTTTCTTCAGCCAACAGTTATCTGATTGTAAAGAACGAGTCGACGGTTGGTTTGTTCATCAAGGTTCGTTCTAACCATTTGAAAATGCAATGCGTTAGAAATGGAGTTAGGTTTGTGGTAACTGCATGTTACCACATAAAACAGTAAGCGCCACCACAATCATAAAACTTAACACCATTCTAAACCAAATATTACAATGTTCAAAACCAATATTCATACTATTCTCAACCAAAAATTCTCAACCACATAAAACAGTAAGCGCCACCACAATCATAAAACTTAACACCATTCTAAACCAAATATTACAATGTTCAAAACCAATATTCATACTATTCTCAACCAAAAATTCTCAACCACATAAAACAGTAAGCGCCACCACAATCATAAAACTTAACACCACTCTAAACCAAATATTACAATGTTCAAAACCAATATTCATACTATTCTCAACCAAAAATTCTCAACCACATAAAACAGTAAGCGCCACCACAATCATAAAACTTAACACCATTCTAAACCAAATATTACAATGTTCAAAACCAATATTCATACTATTCTCAACCAAAAATTCTCAACCACATAAAACAGTAAGCGCCACCACAATCATAAAACTTAACACCATTCTAAATCAAATATTACAATGTTCAAAACCATTATTCATACTATTCTCAACCAAAAATTCTCAACCACATAAAACAGTAAGCGCCACCACAATCTCTTCACCATAACTCGCAATCTATCATAACAATGTTCCAAAGCACCACGAAAATGTACTACTCAGTGACCAAAACTCCGAGAAATTGAAGAAAAATAAATAAATGTAGGAAGCAACAGTAATATAGATCTGGGAAAAAAAGTCATGAGGGTAGAGGAAGTTAACTGTATATTGTCCGATCAACGAAGAAACAAAACAAAGCTTGAGAGTTGGAGAGATGTGGCAAAAACAGATTCGAGTTTCTGAACTGTGCGAAGAAGCTTGAGGAGCTGCAGTACATGTGGTCCAAACAAAACTTTGAGTTGCTCAATCGGAGCACTTGCCGTCACAGTCCTCCGCCGGATGTCGAAAAATGGGTTTCTGGGTCATCGTGCTCAGTGCATGTCTGAAAATGGATTTTATCAATTCATTTTTCAAGGAAGGGAAATGAGAAGTGAGAGGGAGGGCATGAATGACTTTTCCTTAGCTAAAAGGGTTAGTTTTTAAAAATTCTGAAATGAGGGTTAAATAGCTAAAATGGTTATGAAAATGGGTCAAATCCACAAATTTCCCGCGATCGCAAGCTTATCAGAGAAGCGAACTAGCAGTCAAACAACGGACTACAGAGCTACAAGTTGATACTTGATAGCATTATATTGGGTCTGGGCTAGCCCATGATTTGGCTAAACGAGCCGCGGATGTTGAATGGGCCGGATGCATTATGTAATCTGTGGTCGAGTTGATTTAGGTGTTTCATTTTTGTAATTAAAAGCATTTATTATTTTATTTGCTTAGAATTTAATTTATTGGTCGACAATTAGTGGAATGCAATTGGGAGAATACAACCACTAGATTTTTTTTTTATTTCTTTTTAAGTAAACGACAACAACTCATGCAACTACAAATTTGTCTTCTCAATATTTGATAGTCGAAACTGGAGTCATTAGTCACACGCATAAAGATTTAGACAAGATAAATTAGACAAAAATTCAGCACGTGACTATAAAATATTGTTTTTGGTGAAAATTAAATTCAAAATCTTTCGAGTGCATACGGTTTGATCTCGGAAAAATTAACCAACTAAACTATCACTCAATCCAGATGATTAATCACTAGGAATACGATTCAATTCAAGCAGGGATTAATTGTGGGCAATGGTTAACAATTTATTAGGCTTAATGAAGAACAGAATAAAACAAGGCCCAAAATTAAATCCCATCATCTTACGGCTTCTTACAATCTGACGGTGCCGATACATGGAGCAGGACAAGAGTTGTGCAAGTGCTCGTATTAAACAAAACCTCTAAAAGGTAAAAGCGGAGAAAGCCAAATGCGAAAGATAAGTCCATCAGTCGCTTTTTATGATCAGTGCGGCGTCGCTTTAGTAATTCCATCCCGACCAGCCAACCACCCAGGTCATTTTATTATGATAAATTAATTAGTATAAAACTTGTAAATTGAAATAATTATGTAAAATATATTTACATAATTAATAATTTATCTTCACTCTCTCCGGGATCTTAATCGAGCCTTTTCATCTTCTTGTTGTGCTTTCACTCTCAGAAATCTGTCTGGATTCTCATTTCATCAAATTCGGGAAATGTAAGTCACTCTAAACTCGCTTGTTTGGAATGTGAAAGGAATTTGTTGTTTTCCTTGATTTTCTCGGCTACCAAACGGATCTTTGTTGTCGTTGTCCCCGTGTTTTTCTCCCTGTTTTAATTATCAAGCCTCGTATTTTGCGGTAATTTTATCTTATCTAAGCTTGTTGCTTCGTCTTTGGTTAATATCGTTAGGATTTAATTTGATTTGTAGTTCTGATTCTTGCATCCCTTGTCAGTTTACTATTCACGAATTTTATGAACGTAATTATTTATAGGTGTCAGGTTGAATTGTGTAAATTCTAAAGCTGATAATGGTTCTATCAGCTTAGCAGCTATGGATATGGAAGTAGTTTGTGATTTGATATGACTTTTGAGGTTATGGCTGTTTAAAGATTTCCATTTAATTTTCTGGGCAACATACCGATCTCTTTCGTTTCGCTGTCGTTCTTTTTTTTCTTTTCTTTGGTTCTTGTTATGCTGTTCGCAAAGCTGGTTGGGATTCGATTTCATTTGGTTTTACGTTCTTTACATTTGATTTGTAATTCTCAACTGTTTAATCGTTTATAAGAATGATAATAAGACTGACTAATTGTATTTCGCATATATTTTGAGTGTTTGAAATTTGAAATTTGTTGAAATTGATATGCCTCCTTATTTGATTAGTGTGTTTAATGTTTATCTTGTGAAAGTAGTGAAACTTAATATTCTATTAATAATTTTCATGGTTTTGCAGTTCGAAAGAGTTCTTGGGAATGTCCTAACCACTTACAGGCTATGTGACTATGTGAGTACATTGGAGTCATGGATTTCAAATGTACGAGTCTCTATTTGATTCTCTATTTCAAATGTAGATCTCATTTGTTTCCATTCCCATTTCTCCTTATCTGTATGGTTTTATCTTTGTATTGTCTGTACTTGTTTCGTTTCTCCTAAATCTTGTTAGGATTTCATTTGAGTTGACATCTGAATTCTAATTTTTGCCATCCATAACTGTCTAGTCATTAATAATAAAATTTATGAAAGTAACTAATTTCAGATTTCTAGTTGAGTGTTTGAATTTTATATATTTTAAGTAATTACTTTTCCTTGTGTTTCCTTATTGATACTCTAATATATCTATTCCATGTGTGTGAATTTACCAATTTTGTACGTTCTATGTGATTCAGTTACACATAATATTTTTCATGTGTGAATTTGCAATAAAGCTATAGACCTGGAAATATTATAAGCCGTCATTTCTTGATTTTGGTTTGTATATGATGGTTTACGAGTTGTTTATTATTTTTGACAAGGCTCTTCTATTGTCCATTGAAACCTTTTTTGTATAACCCATTAGATAAAAAAAATTCTTGCATTCGTGTGACTCATGTTTTCATCTTGCCAAGGTTACAATGATTTCTGGTCTTGTTGAGTTATGAATTTATATGTTAATCTAGAGTCTTCAGGTAAAGGTTTATGAGATAACTATCAAATGGTTCCAATGAGAGTAGTACAGCATGAATTGCTATGTTCTGAGGTTTGACTTGGTTAGAATCTTGCATGAATAGTTTCAATTGACCCATGCTTAGGAATGTACTTTCGTGGTTAGAAAATGATATGAAATTATTTGGATTGCCCCCTGCTAAGAATGTGCTTTGGTTTATAATCTTGTAGGTTCACTCTAGAGATTCGCCTCTTTTTGGTGTTTTTTCACTGTGGGGATTCTTGGACAAATTTTCTGGTTTCTTTGTTGTAGATGAATGATAGAAGGGACTCTTAACAATAGAAATCCATGCAACTCACAAGATAGAAACATGTTTTGGCTTTAACCTGCGGACAACAGGAGACACAATGTTGTCTGAGAGAATTTCAGGGGAAGAACCTCTTCATCAGGATTTTGAGGCTTTGAGTGTATCAAAACGTCTGGTGAGGAGTGTCAGCCAGAAGTTGAGGAAGAAGTACCCAAGAGGTGAAGAGGATGAAGACAATAATTTGAGGGGGGTTTCTTTCAAATGTCTTACTATATACAGCAGGGGTGGGGGCTGTAAAGTAGGTGCTGACACAGGTGAGGAATATGGAGATCCAAGTAGTAGAAGGAGGTCAAGTGCAAGTGAAGAAGGGAAAGGATACAGGACTATCTGTGGCACAGAGGAAACTGGAGTGGCTTGTTTCTCATATGGGATGAAGGAATTCTGGAAAAAGAACAACCGGAAATATCTTGAACTTGAAGAGTCTGTACGTAACAGCAGGATGCACATCATTCTTCCAGATGATATTCTTGAGATGTGTTTGGTGAGGCTTCCGTTGGCCAGTCTCATGACTGCCCGCCTTGTTTGCAAGAAATGGAAGTATTTGACTACCACTTCTCGTTTTTTGCAAATGAGACATGAAGGTTCATATCACAATCCATGGCTATTCCTTTTTGGTACTGTGAAAAATGGTTATTGCTCTGGGGAGATACATGCCTTAGATGTATCTCAAGACCAGTGGCACAAGATTGATGCGGATATTCTCAAGGGGAGGTTCATGTTCTCTGTTACCAGTATTCAGGATGACATTTATATTGTCGGAGGTTGCTCTAGCTTGACCAGCTTTGGGAGGGTGGATAGGAGCTATTTCAAGACACATAGAGGAATGTTGGTTTTCAGCCCTTTAACTAAATCTTGGAATAAAGTGGCGTCTATGAATTATGCCAGATCAATACCGATTTTAGGAATTTCTGAGGTCAGCTCAATTTGCTCTTCTGTTCAAAGTCGCCATCGACAAGATAGGCGATTTTCCCGCTCACGAATTGGCGGCGTGTCAGATGTTTACGAGGATCCTCACCGGCTGTCACTTAGGCGTCAGTGCAGAAGTGTTTCCGACGATAATGAAGCTTCATTCTTAGCCTACAGAAAGTCGCACAGGTTTACAAGACAAAAACATGAACAGTCAAGTGCAAAGGGTTGCAAGAAGTTTGTTTTGATTGCTGTTGGGGGTCTTGGATCCTGGGACGAGCCTTTGGATTCTGCCGAAATTTATGATTCCATTTCCAATAAATGGACAGAAATCCAGAGGTTGCCGATAGATTTTGGGATTGTTTGTGCTGGGGTTATTTGTAATGGGATGTTTTATGTATATTCGGAGACTGACAAGCTTATGGCATATGACATAGACAGGGGCTACTGGATTGGAATCCAGACTTCACCATTCCCTCCCCGCATCCATGAATACTACCCTAAACTTGTCACATGTAATGGTAGGCTGTTTATGCTTTCTGTCTCCTGGTGTGAAGGTGATGGTCAAATAGGTCGGAGAAACAAGGCTGTTAGAAAATTATGGGAGTTAGATCTCATGTATCTCACGTGGATGGAGGTCTCAGTGCATCCCGATGCCCCTATGGACTGGAATGCTGTATTTGTTGCGGACAGAGAGATGATATTTGGGGTTGAAATGTTCAAAATATTTGGTCAGGTGTTGGACTTCCTGACCATGTGTAATGTGTCCGATATGGAGACAAATTGGAGCCATGTTTCGAGAAATCAAATGGCTCATGAATTGGATGCTTCTTCCTGTGTGACAAAATCAATGGTTGTACTACATCTGTGAAGTCTTTGGCAGGTTTTTCTTCAGACTTCAAACAGAATATCCAATGTATCAGGATAATTTTACATTCAATTTGCTGGATATATGCTTGATTCGGGTCATTGGCCTCTGCCTCTCTCTCTGTCTTCAGGCTCTTACAGAGGTAGGGTTCACTCGTGTAGTTTTCGATGTAATATTCTTTATCGCTGTTCATAAATTGACTCTGATTTCTCATCCTACTATTGTTGCCCACTATAATGTGGAGTTCTATTCATTCTCTTCATCCAATCTGGTGGCTTCGTGTTGTTAGATTGAGTTGAATTGCAATGTATTTTGATTACTCACCTTTTTATGCCAATGATAATTGGCTTCGTTGTTGGTAGCGATTATGTTTTTGAGCAGCTTATGAATTTCTTTCGAATTAGCTACTTTTTTTGACCTAGCTAACAGGAGCAAATTGGCATTCCGCCTTGAGAGTAAAGAAAAATTGCAGGGAATGAATGTTCTGATCAATTTGCAGGTTCAAACCATAGAAAGCACAGGTACGCTATCCAACTCTGGCTAAAGCTAGAATTTGCAGTCATGTAGAAAAATCTAAATGTATTTAAAACAAATGAATTTCTTACATCAAATAAGAAATGTGTATACAACAATTAACTACCTACAACTTACAGTTCACAAGCCAAAACCATAAATGGCCCTAAAACACCTAAGCTCAAAGGACAAAGTACACAAGTCCTTCAACTCATCAAGTGCTGAGAGTGCAACACAGGAAAAAGGCCTATCCCGCATTCGGAAATATGCCGGAGAAATTCGGTATCTTATCTACATGCTTCAGCGCACGCTCGGCAATCTGCCTGGTTCGGTAGTCAGCATGCTGGAAAGCATCAACAAGTGCTGTAATCAGATTTGGATCTCCAGAAACATCATATGCTATACCATCAGTCCTCAAAAGCCTCTCAACAGCCCAAACTGCCCTCCTCCTCAGGTTTTCTGTCGGTTTCTCGCGTAGGAGATCAAGTATAGGCCTAATACCATCTACCTCGTCCAAAACTTGCACCCCCTGTTCTATATCAACCCCATCATCCAATAAAGTAGATAGCGCTGCAAGTGCTGCCTCAACTACCTTCTCATTCCGGTGATCTAAAAGTGCAATCAACTTCACCACAGCTTGCCCTTCTAAAAGGCAAAATGTTTCCTTCAGCGAACATATTCCACGGTGAAGCCGGCACGAACCACTTATGAAAGTCTGTTTACTAAAACATGGAAAAATTGAAGCACAAAAGCCAGGTGCTGGCAAATGAGGCAATCTCGTCAAGTTCTTGGATTCTTGGGATAAGTTTTCCAATGCCATGGCAGATACCATCTGTACATTGTCAAGTCCATTGGACTGAAGCAGTTCAGTAAATAGGGCAGTAAGATTGTGCTCACGGCAGAATGCAATGGCATCAGGCTCATCAGCCAAGACAAATGTAACCCTGGCAAGAACCCTGACAAGTCCTTCCAAGTACGGTGTCATAAAGCGGGTGCCCCTCATCTCTCCTTGCCGGATCTGTACCACTCTATTGGTGATCAGCCGAAAGGAACCTTCATCTAGCATCTGCCGCGCGAGGCCCAAATCCCTTTCCGGTAGTTCAGCTAAAAGTCCTGCAGCCGCTGCCTGCTCTTCAGTGATTCCTATATTTTCTGATATGACACTAATTAGATTGCCAAGCTGCCCAACCATGCCACGCAGGGCATCAGCTAGTTCCTGACCCATGTGTGGAGAGAGATTCTGGAGAAGTTTTATGGAAGCTAGTTGCAAATCCCTTTGGGGAGCTTCGATGAACTGAACCAAACTGATAGTAGCACCTGAGCTTTTAATGGCAGCAACAACACTCAAAACAGTGAACTGAGAACTCGTCAAACCATCAAGAACCTGAAGAAGTTTACATTCAATAGCTGGACCAGTGTTGCTAATTAGATGGAGTAGGTTATGGACTATTTCTTCCGAAACCAGAGTCTGGTGGTTAGGACCAACAGGGATGGAATCGAAGTCATATCCTGAGTGCACAACATTAGCGAGAATTGTTGCAGATACCTCTTTCAATCGCGTGGGAAGCTGATTTGTGCCAACAGTAAAGAGGTCCTCGATGAGAGGGGGAAGAATTCCGGATTCAATCAACACTTTGGCACTTGGATCAGAAGATGAAATTTGGTTAAGAGCTTTCAAAGCAGCTTCTCTTGACTGCATGTTACCACTTTTCATAATATCAATCAGAGATGGACCCACAGTTTTAGCCACGAGGATTTTCACGTCGTTGTTCAAAACCAGATCACCAAGGAATGAGGCCATGGAAAGTTTTGTTTCTAGTGAGCCTGCAGGCATTCATTCTAATGCATGATTAAGCAGAGTAACACAATGTTTATATAAATGTTGAGAACAGACCTTGGAAGTTCAGAGTACCAAGAACAAACCATTAAGGACTAAAAAAAATTATAAACCGATCATTAAGAAAGCGTACATTATTCTGATAACCAAGACTAAGAAAATAACAAAAGGCGTAGGGGTTGCAGATGAAGCTACAACTGTGGATTCTTCAAAAGAGTGGCATGTACCAACATCTACATGTATGACACAGCGAGCTTCAAGTAGAAAATAGGATGTCTGTAAAGAATTTGGGATTCACAGATGATGCAAAACTGTTAATCTTGTGGATTCTTTCATTTGTTAAATCTACCAATGTTTGATATTAGAGGCAAAATGTTTTTTTTAAGTTCCACTTCTAGTTTTTGTTGACAAAATGTTATCTCCCAAAAGAACAAGAAAAACTCTACAGAAAATATAAATGCATCTCAAAGGAATATCAGCAACCATGGAAAACATTATAACTTCTGTAACACAAAAATACAGAACATATTCATGTGTTTTCTACCATTAAATAACAAAGGACCACGATGAGTTTTGTAACAAAAAGAGGGAAGCATTGTGAAGAGCAAAAGAAATGTTGAGGTATATGAGGATAGCACAAGCACCTTCAAGGATTTGGTTGAGAAGAGGCTGCAATCTGCCATTTTCAGCCATCTTTTGCACATTGGTCTCACACCTCTCCAGATTTTCCAATATTTTGTCGGCTTTCTCAACAGTCAAAATATTTTCTGATTTGCTGCTTGCCATCCCCACCAAAATAAGAATTGCTCCATTGACTGAGCCAATCTTCTCACACAGGACGTCAGACTTGGAGAGCTCGTACAGCAAAGAAACAGCTTCCTCTCTATCTTTGGATTTCTCATGAGACAATAACTTAACGATAGTTCGCACGGTCTCTCCCTCAGCCAGTATTGCCTGCAAAATGACAAAAAATCCATCATTATGCAGCAGTGAGAACAATTAGGCTATTACATCACATATAGAAAATATAAAAATCAGCAAGCCTTTAATGACCTTATTATCAGCATCTTCCTCAACCACAACTCGAAGGGTTTCAAGAGCTCTACACCGAACTTTCCTGCTGCTACTCTTCAACAAGTCAATAATCATAGGTATTAACTCAGCATTTTGTACAACATGTTTATTTGATCGGCTTTTTTGCCAAACATACTGGACATACTTCAAAGAATGCAAAACATCACTTTCTGGACTGGCTAGATTCAATGACTGACGAGCCAAATCAAGCTGAACAGCTTCATTCCTAGCAGTCCACTCTTCGATGGTGTTCCGCAGAGCTATACTGGGCTTCTGCTCTGTACTTCGTAATTCTTTGCGACTCAATGGGCAAAGTGGCATCCGGCCACTCTCTTTGCATTCCTTGAACCACTTCTGAATCGCTTCACGTTCGAAAGTCTGCCCATTTTCTAAGGTGACAGGATCTCGCATAACTTGCTTAGTCAAAGGGCAGACAAATGAATCATAAATAGGCTCAATGTGCAGTCTCTCAAATTGACCACTCCCGTCTGACTGGCTACCAAAGTTATAACTTTCATCCCAGCCCTCAGCCATGTGAACTAAGTTACCCGCTACAAGAAAGTAATATTGGAAAAAATGGTAAATGGGTCTACCGGCACTCATTACGACAATACTTACCAAAAGCGGAAAAAAGCCATCAATTTTAGAGTTCAGAAAGCAAAGGAATTTAGTTAACGAAAATCAATGGTTTGTGTAAGATAGTCAGATGCAAGATTTTTCAACTTGCATTATTCCGGGTGAAGGAAGTCCTACAAAATGAAACAACTACCAATCAAGTAAAAATGGTCCTCCTAAGATCCAAAATAACCAACATAAAGATAAACGACAAAGGAAAACTGTGAGTATGAGAAATTAATCAAATTGGGCATGAACCCTGCACTTAAAAAAATTAAGAGTTCGAGAAAAACACAAATTTGAAGGGAAAAAAAATCCACCCAAAGTGGGCTGCAGATTGTATCGCAGAAGGAGTTGGAATCAATCGAAGTAAGAAGTACTCCATAATCTGGCTAAGACACTCCAAAATAACCAATTTCACATTTGGATCACTTTCCCTTAACAGATATCACTTCTAAAATTGCAGTCAAACACAACTCCTCCAATTACATAAACCTCAGTTTCATCTCCTTAAATCAACATTACCCAGATGTGCCACAACATCAAAGACAAGAAATGACAAAAGACAAACCTAACAGATAAATGATGAAACCTCTTCAATGACCAAAGCCCCTTAAAGCCAATTGTGGACTCCTCGAGAGAAATAGCTTCCAGAATCAAATTCTTCTTCTTCCATTCAGCGACCAACAAAAAGAAAAGATAAACAAAAATATGGGTTTTCTTTGTAGTCGGTTTTGTAGGAGTTAGAAACGAGAGAGAGAGAGAGAGGGAGAGAGGGAAAGAGAGAGAGAGGGCTTTAGAGGAAGAGAACGAGAAATTTAAGGGTTTTCCTTTGAGTGGGAGAAACCTCAGCAAGAACCAGACGAATTACAACAAGATATTAAAAAAACCAATAACAGACAAGAACATGTTGACTATTCCTTCTTAAGGAATAGTCTTTGATTCAATCCGAGAGAGAGAGAGAGCGAGAGAGAGAGAGAGCGAGAGAGAGAGCGAGAGAGAGAGGGGATGTATGTGGAGCTGGACAGTCACCTGCCAGAGACCCACCAAGCTTGAATTGCATGGACAAGGACAAGAAAAATTAACTACCGACAATTGTCTCATACCCTCGTTTGAAAGAAGAAGAAAAACCACTGCCGCATAACAGAAACGAAACGGTGCGTTTAGGTTAAAGCAACGATTATTTTCTTTTAGGATTGCCAGGGCCCTAAAAAATGTGAAGAAAAAAAATCGTGTTCCACTGAAGTCTGAACTGTATTGTAATGGCAAACATGGTGTTGAAGTTGTTCTCCAGTGATGGATTAGTCTGTTCCCCACCACGGATAATAAAGCTCATCAAGTAATAAAAGTCAAATTCCCATATATTTTAATGTCCTTATAGTAAGGCATCATCATGGTTTATCCAGTGTCTAATCAATATGAAAGTTTAGGATCACACAAAAGGTGCTAAAAATACAAGAACTCCTGACTTAACAGAATCATTACACATCCCTGAGTACCAAATGGGATTAATGGCAGCAGAGATGAGAAGGAAACAAGTTGGTAAAATAACAGTTGAATCTTAATCAAGTGATGATTTGTGACAGTAAAGAAGGATCAGCATGAGAAGACTTGGGTGTAAAAAATACACCACAGTTGACATGTCTTGGCACGCACAGCACTTGGTGTTTGTGTGTGGCCAAAGTATAGTTTGGTTCCTCCAAAGAATTTTGACATCTTGCAAGTCTCCAGTAGAGAAAGACCTACATTTCCTGCGAGGAAAGTGCCAAATATGATATTTTCAGGATCCCTTATAGACATTGTTTGAAAGCATCATATTGCAAGGAAACAATCGTTCACTTACCATCATTCCATACTGCTTCCAACTTCGACATATGAGCTTGTGAACAAGCCCAATGAATTCAACAGATCTCCTCCGCAAATATGATGTCAAAAATGTGTTGTACTGCGTCAAAGAAGTAGCAATGAGACAGGTATGAAATAATTATTGGAGATGCTAAAAAAACAAACTGATGCTAAATAGACTATGGAACTTCGAGTATCCATTACCAGAGGCGTTCTTAATTTTCCCAATTACATTGTGACATGATTCAGAAATTCACATTATTTTATTCCAAGAGTGAAAAGTCGTATCAATGAGAAAATAAGAAACACACACAATCACAGAACCTTAATATACAAAAACTAAGTCACAACTGTAGATATGCTTGGATACACATCATGCCAAGAGAAACTTCAATCATATGCCTCACCAATTTCCACCCACCTTCTTCTTTGGGAATGTTAGGCTGATCAACCAGGAGTTGCTGTAGCGCTCCTAGATCACTAGAACTGCACCATAGTCCAAAATTAAAGATATGAATCGCAGAATGCCAAATGCAAAAAAGCATGAAAATTGAAAAAGATTAAATGCAAACACGAAAGATAGAGATTTGAGGCCCCGAAGCGAAGAATAACTAAAACAACTGTGCAAATTACACTTGAAAGCAGAAGCTCTGAGAAGATTTTCATCAAGTATTCCAAGTTTACGAGGGACATTGTATCAGAAATATCTAGTACCATTGATGGGTTTGTTATCTCAGCAGTACACCATCATCAGTTGGTGAATGAGATTCATAACCCAAATATCCTAACTACATCAAAGATCGTGCTGATCATAATTTGAAAATATTTTTTTTTATCCTATACGTTTGCTTCTCCTAAAGCTTT
Organism: Euonymus europaeus; assembly: GCA_963580455.1. Taxonomy (NCBI): domain Eukaryota; kingdom Viridiplantae; phylum Streptophyta; class Magnoliopsida; order Celastrales; family Celastraceae; genus Euonymus; species Euonymus europaeus. The sequence continues at coordinate 2,771,202 of OY756972.1, forward strand.
GCATACCTAGGTTTCAAGGCAACAGATGAAAGTGCTGAAACAATAGATGACTTGAGAAGGTACCTGGCAAACAAAACTCACGATGTCACTAAGAAAGAATCTATGTAAGTTCATTTACAGAAAACAATACATACAAATCAAAACAATGTAGACTTTTGGGCCGCAGCACAGTGACATACTCAGAATGATGCATGTCATAAAGAATCCTGAGCCCATCCAAGCAATCCGCAAGACAAGGTTTAACCCCAACTCGATTATGAAGTTGCTTGGTGCTTGGCTGACTTGAACCAACTTTTATCAGCTGTCCACTGTTACGATGCATCTTCTCTATATAATCAACAATATTCTGCATCTCTCCTCTGAAACAGGATCATAACAATCATATATTACAACATCCCTGTTTCCAATAACCTTTATAATATTTCGATCCAAAATATACAACCAAACATCAATTGAGGAAACAAATGAACATTCAAAACAAATATGAAGATTAGACAAATAAATCAAAATGCCATCTTCACTCAATTCAAGATGATCTCCTAGGACCCCTGTCTCTTTTTTTCCCTAATTTTTTTTCTTTGTAAGAAAAAAGTACAGAACAAAGTAGGAAAGGCAAGCTAAAATAATATATGGAAAAAACAACTAACATCGGCTTCCTCATTGATAGCAAGATGATCTCCAAAGATTCCAACTGCTTACGAAACACAGACTCTTCAATTCCATCCACACAACTCAAAGTACCATAACTTCTGCGATCTTGAATAGTCTAATCAACCATACAACCCCCAAAGAAACAATCAGGCTGGAACCCAAAAGGAAACTGAAATTGACTGTGTAGTGACTATTACAAAGACTAACCAATAGCCTCTCGATAATTGAAGAAGCGTTCCTAAACTGTTGAACCAGAACACCCTGAAGCTCTTCCCACTGATCCATCTTCTCTCTAACCTTCTTGAAGTTCTGTTGATACTTCTTCACCACCGCTTCCATCTATTCAGTCTCGACGGCAAATTTACAGCTAGCGAACCCGTTCGATAATTTTGCTTAACTGAGCCAAGCCGTGCTTCTCCTGGCCTTATACGGCTTATATAGTTGGGCCGTAACCACAATTGTTTCGTTACAACCCACTTAAATCGAACCAGCCGCGCTTCACCAGGCCCTTTTTCCTTTTCTCAATCGTTTGATAAAGGCTATAAATTTGGGCCCTCAAGCTAATTGTTTATGGGCCATAATTGGGAAGCTCAATAGTTGCTCCTATGTTTACACTCTGGGCCTGAATTAGCTCCTCCGGGGTAAAAGCAAAACGGCTTCGTTCCGGGACATGATACTCGGTGAAGTCTGTCTTCTCCGCTTTGGGTGATCCATGTCTGTTCATCAATACCGACGTTGAATCTGAATGGAAGAACAAGAAGGAAAGCGAGGTGTCTTGGAAACCGAGAGACAACCTGAAAATTCCCAACAAGGAGAAGTAATAGATGAAGAAGGAGAAGCAGAAGCAGTAAGAGATGAAAATGTATTGCGATTCCTGGACTCGATGGACGGTTACCTTAGTCTAATGGATTCTTTATCTGCAACGCTTCGCCAGGTTCTTTTAGCCACAAATTAGTTTCTTTATTTTAATGTTTAGGACGTTGATGTATTATGGGTTGCCTCGTTTTATGTGAATGTGATTGATTGTTGTTTGTTGAAATTGTCCATGGAACGATTGATTTTGATGTTCTTGGCTCTGAGTCTCTGACATGGTTTAATTTTAAGGAAGAAGTTTAAATTTTTTAAAATCTCGGAGTGATTTTGGTGTGTGTGTTGTAGCTTTTGAATAGCTATTCATTTTTAGTAGTGAAAGAAATATGAGGTGGAGAGAATGGAAGTGCCGAATGGACTGTTTTGAGAAGTGGAAGAGGGAGAGCTAGAAAGAACGTGAATGGCAGTAATTAGGAAGAATATGAATCCAAAAGGTCAGTGACTCAGTGGTATAGAGTCTAACCTTATAGGATCGATTGGGTGAAAGAGGATAGTTGGGACTTCTGTTTGTGTTATGGTAGAATTCACTTGTATTAGTATTCTGTTGAAAGTTAAGTAAAAGAATGAATAATGGACATTAATTGGTAAGCTTGCTTATTTTTGCAGGGATGGTTTGAATTAGCAAGTGCTAGGCACTCTATGGGTGCATTACGTGTAAATGGGGCTTTATTGGATCTCAAAGTCCATCCCGCTGCTACGTCATTGACAGTAACCCAGAATGATATTGACGGTAGATTTACTTCTTTTGTTTAACTATTTTAGTAACAAAATGTGATTGATTTTCTGCCACAATCAATAAAAAGATTCTGTCATATAGGGCCATTGTATAATGGATGGAATTATGGGGAATTTCAATATGGGATAAAGGGGTTTGCTAATTTTCTAGAATGAAACTATTGAAGAGTGTTTATGTGCATGTCAATGGGCAATGCAGTCGCTTGTAAAAAATTGAAGTTCAAGAAAGATAGACCCTATTTTAGCAATAGATAAAAGAGCTCATGGTCTCCAAAATAAATGATTCTCGTGAGTGATCATCTTTTACTTGCACTAACAGATTCATACATCATAAATCATAAGCTGCATGTATTAATCAAAACTTGTGCGGGTGAAACTTACGTGGTCGTTTTTTGCAGTTGACTCCGAGCTAAAGCAACCACACTTCACCTTGTGCAAGTGGGTGTCCTCTGGGAATGAAAAAAGCTCTTCGCAGGAGGCAAAATCCGAGGATGATGATTTGGTTAAGAAATCTGACAGTCAACATCTACAAAACCATGGCAGTTCCCAGATTTCTGGTATGGTTATACGATTCCTGTATGTGGAAAATTTGGTAGATGCATTTCTTAGAATTGCTTAACAGTATGTTAGAGGACATGGGCTCCAAGCAAAAGAACGTGCACTTGAACAGTCTAAAACCACTTACAAGGTTCATGGTCTAGTCCCAAGCAAAAAAATTGATAATTATAAATGGCAATACATATTCTTTTGCATCTTGGAACCATCTTTTATATTATATCTGCTTCATAGGTTCTGTCTCACTTTCATCTTCCAATTTGCATGTAGAAGGTAAAACCTCGGCTGGGAATGGAGCTACACTCAAGGTTGATGACCAAGTAATTATTCCAACGAAACAATGTTAACATATTATTATTTTGCAGTTCTAGATTTTGTTCAGAGTGGAATTTTTTTAGTCATCCATTTTGATCCCATCTTAAATGCCATCACTTTTACTGCATTAGATTTGTTTTAGTTTGTCAGTTGTCAGTTTCCATGTGTGGTAGGTCAAACACCATAGTCAATATTCTTGTGGCATTCTATAACTGTCAATCGTGAATGTAGTGTAAAATTCATCTCTTTTTTATACCCTAGGTTCCAAAGCAGCGAGCCAAATCACTCTCAATGTTTGGAACTCTAGTTTCACCAAAGCTTCGAGCTGCCCAACAGTCATTTGAGACAGGTGCGTAATTTAGCAAGAATTTTTGGGAAAGGTTCTGGAACAGGGTGGTAAACTATTTGAGGATATCTGTTTTCATGTAGCATTGGAGAACATTGTTCAAATAGCAAACATACGTTCATCAATGCTAAACGCTTATGATCAAGTTCAAGGAGAATCGAAGGGCAATGAGGGCATGCCTCCTTTTAGGTGTTCAGGTAACCATAAATTACTGATACTAATTTATTTATTTTGCCCCTCAACAGTGTTTCATCATGAGCCACCGTGGTGTTGTGCATGTTATAATTTTCCTTGCCTTGATTAACTGCTGGAAGAAAAAATATACATTCAACCTTAATTGCTGACGGCTTGCTTATGCAAACTTGGGGGTTGCTGATATGAGTTTCTCAACAATGGACTCAGATGACAATGAAGATTCTTCACAGTAGTTCTGCAAGAAAAGATTGCTGCCTTTGCATCTGTTTCATGTCCACTAGAGCCAACTAATTATGTGTTAAAAACTCTGCCCATTGTTTTTTCCTTGCATGTTTTCACTATTTTCCTAGACTCGCCTTGAGAGATGCTTGGTAAAAGCCCCCTGTTGCTTACTGAACTCTCGTTTACAGAGTCTGGAACAGAGGCATTAGAAAATGCGTTCTTGTCCTTGCTTCATTGCTGTGGAAATATGAAAAAAGGCTGCTATTTATAATTTCGCCAGAGAATAGGAGACGATCAGACCTTTCTAATGCTTCTGGTAAAGGTGTTTTTCCACTCCCTTTTTCCACAATATTCTATTTCTACAACTGCAAACTACCAATTTCATGGCAATGCTTGCGTTTGTGTATGAGTATGATCACATGCGAGATTATGAAATATTATGAGATGCAGAGTCCTTCATCCGTGAATTAAATGATAAAGTGCATACGCTTAATCTAGATTAGGATAATCATCCTATGGAAATGCAAAGCTTGCAAAGAAATGAGCACATCTGTAAGAACGTAGAATAAGATGCATAGCAATAATAAATTCCTTCCAGGAACTAGAAGAGTTTTTGGGCTCCATGAACTTTACTGACAAAACTCCATTGTCTATAACTCGAGATCAGGAGACAACAAAAATAAGAAACAAAAGAAAAGACACTTCTTCAGGAATTAGTGCACTTCAGTTCCCCCAGAGTTGCACACAAACGGTCTAAGTATCAATTTTTTTCCTCATCCTAGCAAGATACAAAACAAAAGAATATAACATCAATATATAAATACAGCAGGTCATACAAAACAACTTTACAACCGTCCAGCTCTCATTCAAAGATACAGAGAAGAGAGAGAGAGAGAAAAGGGCCACAATGATCAAACCTTGAACAAAATGGGGTGCCGTGGGAAGACTGGGTATTGAAAGAAAAAGAAAAAAGGATTGACAGCTAGAAAGCATTCCAATGTTCGGAAGCTTTCTTTGGAGATTGATGTTCTGAAGAGACCTTAAACGGGCCACTGGAGCCAAATGGGTCTGCATCGTCAAAAGAAGATAATCCATGACCCCCGGCAAAGTCTTTGGTACTGTTTATGGAATCAAACCTTGAGAACTTATCGCGTTGTGGAGAAAATCCACCTTCATGTGTGCTGAAGGAATCAAATCTCGAAAAACTGTCAAAATGATCACCTGCCTCACTGTATCTTGGTGAAGAGTTGCCAAACCTGGAAACTGGAGTGGCAGGGACGGAATCTTCAAAAAATATACTCTTTTTATGGAAGGCACTTTCTGTAGTTGGAGATTCTGTTCTCGTTGGGTTTACACCAAAATCACTGGACCCAAAGAAATCTCTGTGCTTCTCAGAATCCGAGTCCTGTCAAATGGGAAAAAGTTGAAATATAAGATCTTATACCACAACCAGGCAATAGCCTTTATATGCAACCAGATTTTTTGACAACGAATACATCAAACACATTATAGCAGCTAACAGTTGGTAAAACACAAACAACAATATCAGTAATAAAGTAAGCTCCTAATATTTAAAAGATTGAGAGAGCCTCTTCTCCCTTATCACACTGAGGTCCTGCCAATGAGAATCAAGGTCCAAATTATGTATCAACTGCATTAATCTATTTGGATTAAATAAACAATTCTGCGGATTGCATACTCTGCTGGGACAAATTATCTATTATTGTTCAAAATAATCAAGTATTTGCACGAAAGTTAAATAGTAAATAAACATCATGATGAGTTATTAAAAGCTAACAATTAATAGATGCATGCACAAAACATACAACTGTGTTTAGCAGCCAATACATGCAAACTGCAATGAAGATAAGAGTTTTTGCATACTTTTCAGTGGACACAAGACAAATATGTGTCCAGGTTTGATTGAATAAAACCAACAGATAATAGGCCACACCACAATTGTACACCCTAATTGCTAAAGGTGTCGAATTCTAATCCTTGTATGACAATTGACAAATTGAATGCTTTCCCGAACAAAATTCTCTTTATATTCATGTACAAAAATGACACTGAAAACAAATTAGGATCTACCAACTTTCCACTGAACTGGATACCAGTGTTACGTAACTTGCGTTAGAGATATAAGACTTTCAGAAACAATAGAAACAAGCATAAGGAAGTTTGGTCTCACCTTAGAATTAGATGTGTTAAATGATTAAATCCCCATATGGAGCCAGTGTATTATTATTATATGACTTTCAGAAACAATAGAAATAAGCACAAGGAAGTTTGTTCTCACCTTAGAATTAGATGGGTTAAATCCCCATACAGAGTCTGTATCATCAGGAGCATCAAAGGCAGCACCCCATGATTCATCAAAACTTCTGTTGACAGATAGGGAAGTAAACCATGATGCTTGTTCTCTAGAGAACAATATAAAATACAAAGAAAATAATGCACAGAAAGAGATCAAAGCCCCTACCTATGTGTTTCTGCATCTGCTTCTGCTTCAGTACTCTTAGCAAAAACATCAGAAAATCCTTGAGAAGGACTTTCGGCACTCCTTCCAGGACTCCTCGATGATTCATCTTCACTATGAGCATACGCAGATTCACTTTCAACAGCATGTTCCCCGGGACTGAAAAGGCTACCAGATTTCCCATCAACATTTGACGATGAATTAGGGGTTAGACTACCGTCAGAGGAAGCCTTTTCCCTCTGAGTATTCGCAGATCTTGATTTTGGAGAAGCGGAAATATTTTTCACATCAACAGTGAGATCATTGGCAAATCCTGAAAGTCCAATATAAGTGGGAAGAGATATTACTTAAAGATCTTCATCAAAATACTGGAGCAAAATGCATCTGCAGAAAGCAGGGACTGGAAGAGAGAATGAAAACCAAAGTGTTAAAGGATAACAGTTAGTCCATCTTTGCAACCAGAGAGGATACCTTCATCTTCAAACTTATCCCATTCTTCATCCCACACAGCAGCATTCTCTTGAATTCCAGGTTGCCAGCCTTAAAAGTCAAAAAATGTAAAATGGATAATTGATGGACCCCAATAAGAAAAGGAATCTGTTTATGAGTGAGGAAAAGTCAATTATCTAAAACAACGCCACAATATATTGTGAATTATAGCAACTGCAACATCTTCCAGATGTGCTAAACAGACGGTCAAAAAAAGAGCCTTATTCTCATGCTTTTAAGTTTTAAAACTTAAAGATAGCCGGAAGGAAAAATAATTCACCTCAAATAGGTTAATTATTATTAAAAAAAGAAGAAGAGATTGGTTACCTTGATACGCTATCAAGTATCAGTTTTAAATCTTGATAAAAAAAAAAAGGTATCAATTTTAATCCATAAAGGGCAAAAAACAGCAAGATGCTCAATATTTTCATTTGATATCCCAATGCTAAATCGGAAAAGCAGTAATGCAAAGGCTTCAACAAGGAAGCCAGATTATACATATTCAACATACTACACGCATTGAGACAATGTCACAAGAAGCTGCAGGAAAGGGAAAAGTGGGGAAAGGGAGAAGAGGGGCTAAACAAACCAAATGGAAGCTCAATCACTGCAGTTGATTTAACATCTAATCCATGCTTCTTGCAACGCTCTGTTAACAACCTCACAAGCTCTTCAAGATCTGATTGTATTCGATCAGCACGGACCTGAAAATAGTATTAATACGTTGGTGTTAGATGAGTTTATATAAAAAAATTAATGATTCAAGCATAAGTTATTTCTTCTAGCTCACCTGAAGAATGCCATCTGCACTGCCACCTTGTTCCATTTTAATTATTGCTTGATGCAACTCCATTTTCCTTGCCTAAAGTTTTTCAAGAGAAGTCATAATCATGGTACAATATTTGAAAAGGAACTTTGTCATCAATTACGATGTAACGCCACACACACTTCAATGGTATTGAAAACCAGGCACCTTCAAAACACTAAAACAGAACAATATCAAAGAGCGGTAGCTCAATTATGAACAGGTAACCAAATGAGCCTTCTTCAATTTAGAGAGTAACTGAATTCAAAATGAGAAGACTTTGATAGCAACTCGGCTTAATTCCATAATGGGCAAGAAAGTATTACCCCTAAACGAGACCATAAAGGAAAATAAAATATCAATAGTACCTGAATTTCCCGAAATGTTGCCTCTTCAATAGTTAATTTAGATGCTATCTCCGCAACTTGCTTGTACTTCTCTTCATATTTCTTACCCAGTAATTCTGCCTGTCAAGGTGAATTTTTACCCACACCAATCAACTAAACAATGTAGGAAATGTACGATATAAATCAGAAAATGCACAAGTTTTAATTACAAAAAGGTACCTCTCGCTTATCTGCCAAAGCTCTTTCTGTAATTTCATTTAATCTATTATCGCATCGGCTTTTATAAAGAACCTGATAAACAATGAAAGAAGAAGTTTAAATAAGAAGCAATTCATCCAAGATAACCACAACCACCATCATCATCTACTAAGCGTTAATACCAATATTTGGGGTCAGCCAAATTTATTCACATTGAAGATTACACAGAGTCTACGACAAAGAATCACTTTTACCATTCAATTCAATCTTCACCTTCGGTAGTCCTATATCATTCATATTCTTCTACTTTTACTTCCATCATATATTTTCAACCTCCATCCTCTTCTCCACATCTCCTACTCCAAGTTGTACCTGCTCATTCATCTTAGATGATTTGCATACCATCTAGACAATTGTCACAATTCTCCCTCATATTCAATCAAATTAACCTCTCCTTAATAACCTTGTTTTGTATCGTGTCTTTCGTTGTGTTCTTGAACATCACATGATTCTCGAATCAGCAAACATTCATTTTTGGACTCATTGTCTCTCAACAGCCAAACATTCCATGCCATACATCATTACACATGTATAACCCACTTGGAGTTTAAGGTTTTTTATCACTCCAAACACCAAATGTTGAACTTGTAATCTCTAGGTTGCACCACGGCAACCTCTACCACTAGGCACATGTTCATGCAATTTAAAATGCATATATGGTCATAAATATCATGCAATGAAGAAAGCCAAGAATCTTTCCTTCCCAACCCAATGGATTGTTTTATGCTTTTACCCTGGCCATGAGGCAAGTTAATTGATTTGGTCATTCAAGCTTTTCTTTCTGTCTTCTTTTTCATAGTAGGAGGAAGATTGAGGCTATAATATGCAATGGGAAAAAAAACCTTTCTTTTTTTATGAAAGTGTGGAAGTTTCTATTACTCAACTAAGGCAGTATCACAGAAGTCCCAAAATGTAAGGTGAGATCCAAAGCGTGCGAGTAAATAGTTGATACAATTCCACTACAACTCTGCAAGTATGCTGGATCATACAGAGAAAGAGGACCGAGAGAATTTTTTTGGGTAGAACAATACTTGTAATATGGTTCGCAACACTTATCACTCAGAAAGTTTTAGCACAAATATTTTACTCAAGTTGAAAAGTGTTGCATGCTCTATTTTTTCTTTTTTGGAGCAGAGAAAAGGGTTGCCTATACATGAATACACCAAAAGCAAAAGTCAGAACATAGAAACCACTTACAAGTTCCTGCATCTTTGTGCGATAGAACTCGATCTTCTCCTTCGAATCCAAAATCAATTTTTCTCTTCCATCAGCCTACAAGTCAATGCTTCCCTTAATATTGCTTGAAGAACATATTACGGTAACAGGGTAAATGAAGTAGACACAAATCAAAACCAGAGGACAGAAGATACTATATCTCAAGTCTCAACCTAAACCATAGGATAGCATGGATAATGGAAGGCAGAGATGGAATAATAACAAATAACTAGTAATCCTTAAATTCATGAGTTAAAGAACCACAAATATCTAAACCATATTGAAACAGTAGATACAATACTGTTGCAAGATAGCCCTGAGAAGTTGTAACGAGATCAATTCATCTTCTAGTATTTCATAGAAAACCTAAAACTGACCTAGACCATTGTATCTTCTTCTTTTTTGATGAGCTAAATATCGGGGGGGTTGGGGGGTAGAACCCCAACATTGTCATTTTTCAGAACTGGACTATTCTAATTTGGTTATTTATAATTTTATACCAGTCATTAAAGTTTGACCACTTACAGAAAAAGTCGTTTCATTTGCAAAACTACACAATCATGCTCACTTCAATTCTCCAGTAATAATTAGTCCCAGATTAGTCTGTTAAGTCAACATGAAATGATTTTAAAACTGCTTATGTCTCAAACTATTCAAGGATATTCAGCAATTCTAAAAGGAAACGACCTTTTAGGGAAAAAACTCAAAAGGGTAAGTATATTGTGGCTGACTTGAAAGAAGGAAAGACAACCCCACAAATCATTTAAGGATGTTCAGTTTGTTTAAAAGGTAGAAAATTCTTATGAAATGGCTAAAAAAGCGTATGAAAAGAGTGGCTAATTTTTTATAAAAAAAAATGTGAAAGAAAATGCCTGTTCAGCAGCTGGTGTTCCATCTGTAGGTTTTGAAGTCATAAAATTCTGCTCCCTGTTAACAAGTTGATCTTCAAAAGAATCATTCAGAACAGGTGCCCCTGCCTTTCGCTGATTGGACGGCGTTGCACCATCAGCCAAAGAAGAAATTGGCGGAAGTGGTGACCTCAAACCAGATGCAGGGGCCGTTGTACGGGCCATCACCTGCTGCTGTCCAAAACCTAGTGATAAAGCAACTGTTCATCAAACAAAATCTCAGACGGTTCACGATTGAGAAGAAAAGTAAAAACACTTGACCAATACCAGAATTTGAGCCCCAAGCAGCATTTCTGGAAGCAACTCTGGGTTGACCAATCTCATCAGACATTATGTTACTTGGAAGTGCTGCAGGAAGAGGACGACCTTCCTTGTACCGCTCCATCAGATAGAGGGCAAAGCAGAATTCCCTCAAAGAAAGCATACTGTCATTATCCTGATCAGATAAGTCCCACACCTGCTTTAAGACATCTGGAAAAGACCAAGCAGAGCATTATGGGTCATAAGAATCAGCAAACAAAACAAGGATCTTAAGATGTTCATCATCCAAAGGAAAGTCCCTATTGTCAAGAGTTTCATCGAGCTATAATATAAAAAACAGAGCATGAAATACCCTCAAAAGGATTCTACATTATCATATATGCATACGCATTATGCAGTCAAGAAAAATACATAGTAAATTAGTAAGAGCGTGACCTACACCTATGAAAAGGTAATAACGATGGGCAATAAGCCAATAACGCGCCTAAAAGATGTCATATGAAGTCTTTTGTATTCATCCATTAAGTGTTGTTAAATGGTTAACAAGTTCCTGAATAATTGTAATGTTTAAGCCTGAAACATAATGCCCATTACTCCCATAGCAGTCTCTCTCAATTGCAATGAAAAATAAAAATAACCATACCTATTGGTAGCCTCCAACTCAAGAATAGAACCCGTGCCTGCTCACCAGTGATCCTTCCATCTCTGTCATCATCGACTTCCATAAAGACTTTCGTATACTTTTGAACATCAGATGGTTTCATCTTCGGCCATGGAAGCTCGGAATTGTCAGAAGAATTTGATCTCGCGACAGAAATACCAGAAGAGGGAAGGGTGGGCATCCTTTGAGCAGAATTTTGTGGACCTAGACTCGATGACGACGGTGCCTGCAGAGGCTGACTGCCTAAAGGCTGCATTGCAAAAGCACCCTGCAATGCATCAAGTGACTTAGGCTTCACTGAAGTTGGAGCCGCACTGGAAACTGAAGAAGCTGGCACGCTACTAGCTGCATAGCTCGGTATCAAAGGTCCTTGTTTTGTCGTGGAAGTAGCTCCAGAAAACCTATCGCCTCCAAAAAATGAATTGGAAGAAAACCCATTTCCAGAAACAGCTGACACTTTTGAATCATTTGCAGTTGATTGGGAGGTCGTTGAAGGTAGATTTTGAGGCTGTGAAGTAGCTGAGGGCATTGATGGACTAACCCCTCTGGGTCCAGGCAGAGTTCCACCAGCAGCCCTCCCACCAAGCCAACCGAGACCAGCAGTGGCAGCAGGCATAACTTGGTGAGGAATGGATGCAGAAGTAGAACCAGGAGGCATGACATTAGGTTGACCCACCATACCACCTCCAGGACCTGTAAATGTAATCCCCTGAGGGGGCCGATCAGTAGGTATGGCTTGAGGTGGTCCCATGGACTGACTTTGCTGAGAAGGAAAATATTGCTGGTTCATACTTGAGTTTGAAACTCCTGGTCCTCTAAAACCAAAATTCTGAGATGCTGGTGGGGTAACTGCACCCATTGGTGGGACAGATGCAGCAGCCATTGAATTCGATTGATTAGCAGAGGTGGCAGGAAGAGCAATATTTGGTGGTGGAATTTTTGCAGCAGCAGGACCATATAACGCAGCCTTAACAATGTCAGGTGTCAATTCCCGCCTACTTTGTGCCACCGTAACAAGTTTGAGAGCATTATAAAATTCTGCCCGACCAAGGAAACTCAAGCGGGCCTGATCAGCATATGTCCATATCTGCAGACATATATAAGAAATTGATCAGCACAATTCCTATCATGAAGCTTTAAAAAATAAGCTTTCGCATCCCTTCCACAAAAATAGATTAGGTTAATTAACTTCCAAGCACAACTCCAACAGTAAAGGTAGGGTTGGGGAAGGGACACAATCTTACCGCGTCATACGGGAGAGGGTGTGTCCAGTATTTGAGGCTTTGGTCACTAGGTTGTGATGTAGCAAATTGAACATAGCACATAAACCACAGAAAGCTCATCTATGACTATGGGGGGTAATAAGCAGGGAAACTTCTCTAGAAAATTTATTCAAAAGTTGTGTTAACTATTCTAACTGTCTGGTACTCTGGTTTACAAAGCCTGATTCCATACAAATACTGTTTAAAAAACAGCTATGGCACTTGTTCCTAAAAGTCAAACACTAACCACCAAATTGAAGAAGAAAAATTGGGACTATAAAACCTCCCACTTTCAAAGACAACATCTCTCTTTTATACATATTCAACATTGAAACTGATTAAGTGGCTATTTCAAAGTCATTAAACAATATGCACATCCTGGAACTCCTTGCATACTTGGATATCACATTACCTGGCTCTTTCAAACTTAAGGACACAGATGTATGAGACTATACAAGTATACAACAGATCCTGTTCAAGAAAGGTCAATGGATATCATATTACCAAACTAGAAGCAGGTGCCATTAAAAATATACCATATTAAGGTGATACTAATATTGAGAATGGGACCATGCCTCCATTTACCAGAACCTTTATTGATCCTACAGGGAGCAGTAATAGGATGTGGTCAAACCCATAGGGCGAACTTGCAGAGGAAGAGAAATCTCCTGATGGTTGGGGCCAATGTTAGTAGACATTTCTTCTGCCCCAATAATTATTAATGCACATATATGTCATTCCATGCCTAAAGCCATCTCGGTTCAAATAATCATTCAGCCATCACCTGCATTGGCTTTCGCAAGCTTACATTTTAGCTCATTGACTATAAGCTAAAGCAAAATCTGTCTATGCATCAGCAAGTACAGATTTAATAATCTATTTCCTTTTAAGTTCATAGTTCTTACGCCATTCAAATGTGATTCTGGTCCAATGTAAAAGTCAAAATCATAAAAGAATCAAGTAATAACTAGCATATCCTTCCTCGTGTTCCTTCTCCCTCGTTTTAGCCATTTTGATACAAATTTGACTTGAGACCTGGATGATGTTATCTTAATCTTCATTTCTAGTCTAGCTTGTAGAATTATTTTATTGTAGCGCAAGCAGAACACAAACAGCAAGGTGAATGTTTTTAGCAGTGAGGAAGTAGATATCTTCTCTATATCAGGTGTGGGGCAGAATCAAGGAGCATTTCCTCCAAGCCTCATTCCCAAATCAAAACCAAACCTTTGTATTAGCAATCTAATTCAAGGATGCATGGATCTAAATTTCATATTTGCATACCACACTATGCTATTCAGTGTGGTTAGCTGTAATACAACAAAACTTACCCTGGGCAAGGCATTGAAAAAGTCAGACATCCTTCAGAGTAAGTAACGAATCATCAACCATATGTGGCATACTGTCCTAAATCACACATTCCATGGTTATGGGATACCCATATTAGATTATTTTTGCAAACTAAAGACAGAAAGTCCAAGTTACTCAATAATTCTTGACAGAAACAATCAATCCAAGATTCTCAAATTTTCCGACAAGTAAACAGTTACCAGTAATTTCTTTCTTTTTTATATTGAAAAAGAAAAAGAGGGTGCTGTTTGATATCAATGTTAAAAGATTTGTAAAACAACTTAATAGAAATTTGAACAACAATATATCCAGTTGCCTCGGTTGGAGAATATTAATTTTGTTTCAAGTAACTAATTCTGCATGGGTAACAAAGTGGAAGACACGAGTGTAGCTCCCTTGAGTTACCCCGTCTGAGACCCGAACTTACCCAGCGAGTGCATCTTCTGAAGGGTTTAACTCCTGTTCTTGAAAATTATGAAAAAACAATGACTCAAAAACGATCGCAAATAAGCATTATGGCACTATTGTCCCAGGATAAGAACACCAGATCAAATAATCCAACCAGAATTCTTAACGTTATAACCAGAATAACGTCCAATTCCTTCTAGTATAATAGATCTCCTGATTCAATATTTCAGTCCTCGTGAATAAGAGAAAAGGAAAACACCCATCATTCAAAGACAATTGTAAAGAAGTAGCGAGACAAACCTGAGCGAGGACTTGTTTTGACAAACCGGATCCTTGAAAGAAAGCTACAGCTTCATGTCCACTGATCTTTCCATCCCCATCCAAATCCGCTCTCTTAAAATACAGCTCGAATTGATCCATATTTTGCCCCGCCATCTCGATCCGTCAAACAGTATAGTGCCACCCTCTTTCCGCCCCTCTTGTAATCACCGAAAAAAGTAACGATAGATCTGATCCGGAAATCCACCAAAAGTATTGATATCTCATGCAAGATAAAATGATCAACCGCTCACAAGGAAACTGTTAGAATTCAGATTGGACAGACAACGAAATCACGCTCTATGGTTGCCCAACCACGACCTGGATTCCCTCATCTCTCCACCGAAGATGATTTAAAAATTATGCAGAAAGAGCACCTCCGCCTCCTTTCTCCTCCTCACTCGCGCATATGGTTGTTCTTCTTCCCCCACAAAACCCTCGACCCAACAATCTCACCCGAGTTGACAAAGTCCGACTAGAAGGAAGCAGCCTAAGAAAGAGACTGCAAATTTACACTGGACTTTTGATCGATGAAGAAGTGGTGGTGATGCTGCCGGTGCTATCGGGAGGTGTTCTGAATTATTTTGGAGAAGGTTTGGGAGAGAATGAATATATGAAAACGACAAAAGTAATTTGGGAATTGGATTTTAAGAAGAAAAAAAAACTCCACGGTGAAAAATGAATAATATACAAAATTATCATTTTAAATTTTTTAGGGTGCCACTATTCGCACCCTTTCTTTTACCCTTTAAACCACCATCCCCCACCAACATGTAATTCAAGATACAATAATTATAAGAAGAAATGAACAATATCACAAGAAACTATAACGTCATGTTTGGTTTGCTGCAGGAATGAGAATGAGAATGGAAACACGAACAATAATGAGAATGAAAATAAAATTGTTATTGTTTTTGATTGGTGACAAGATTGTAAGAGGAATGAAATGAAAATAATAGGTCAAAGATTATACTATCCTTTATTTTATTTTTTGAGAAAATCTGTATATGTAAAAGTGTAATTATTTTAAGAAAAAAAATGACAAAAGTATAATTCTACATGTAAGAAATTTCATTAGGCCATGAATTTACAATTTCTAAGGAATAACAAATTTCGGAGAATTAAATAATTCATCATTCTGTTCCTTCACTTTGAGGCCAACCAAACATGAAAATTTGATCGGAATAAAATTGGGAGATTGTTTTCATTTTTAATAACTAAAAACGATTTTAAGTATAGTTTTCAAAAACAATTTTTAAAAATAAAAGAAATGTAAAAATTCATTTGATTTGTATTATTTGTAAACTGTTTTCTAAATAAAAAGTACAAAGTTTAGACATAAAAAAATATTTGTTATATAATATAACTAGGACAGTAGTGAACAATGATGGAAAGTAGATCAAGTAAATTTGTAGATATGATGGAGAAGGTGGAAAGGAGGGAAGAATTTGAGAGAGAAGGGAGATTGTAACAACTAATGAGAATGGAGGAAGGAGAAGTAGAGCAAAAGGGAAAAAATAAAGTTCAATTTATTTATAAAAATGTCACCGATCCATTTCCAAAATTTTCCAAAACATGATTTAGTTGTTTTTGATTTTCTGTTTTCAAAAACACAATTCTGAAAACTATTTTCAAAATTTGTGACACCCAAATGAATTTTTATACATAAATAATCTGAAAATTTAGGATGAAGATATGAGATTGTTAAGTGATTTTAATGATAAGATAATAAATATATCAATTTTTTTTGAAAATTATTTTGATTGTGTATATTAAAGTGAATTTGTATTGTTAGGCAATATGATTTTATTAGAAATGAAATTAAACAAGAAGAAGAGTATGATGTTGTGAATGAAAGTAAAAAAAATATTGAAGTTGATGTTATAAATTAATTTTTCATTGATATGGTAAGCTAAATAACTAAATTAATATATGATATATTTTCTTCGGTAAGCTTTTTGCTGTTGAAAATGATATATTGGTCGATATGTCTAATAATTTGGTGAAGTTGCGAAATATCTTATATACGTTAAAAAACAAGGATCCGAATAAACGTGTCGCCGACTAAAATTATATACAATGCACGTTAGAAGTTTCGAACTACAAAGAAAGCTAGTAAATTTCATATGCAAAAACTCATGTCATTCTTACACCAATATGAGTACGTTTTCTTTCATCGAAGTAATGCTCATACTAATGAGCTTGAATAATTAGATTGTATATCCAAGCTTGTTATAAGTATTTTGTGTATTTTCACATGGGTTATCGATGGATGCTACCTACAAAACTATTTGATTAAGGATGCCTCTATTTGAGATTGTAAGTGTGACTTCGACGAAAATGACATTTTATATTGCATTTGTATTCTTACCATCAATAAAAGAAAACAATTATATTTGGGTATTGAATTGATTGTGGTAAACAATTGATGAATGCAATACTCTAATAGTTATTGTCACCGATAGAAATTTGGCGTTGATGAGGTTGTGTGCACAGATAATTTTCAAGGCGACGAAGCTGCTTTGCAGATGGCATATCGATAAAGTTGTTATAACCAACTGCAAAAAATAATTTCAAGACGAGCAATATTGGGATGCATTCATGCAAAAAATCATTTTAGCACAATTTTATTTATTCTCAAGAATCATACAAACATAGTTGTTGATCTCTTTATAATACTCCACCACTCCTTGCATAAAAAGATTTCAAGATCGAGTTCAGCTAACCATGAGCATATATATCTTAGTTAGTTTGTCACATGCATTACATCCTTACATTATATTTGTAAAATATGTAAGAGCTTAAGGTAATTGTCGCTTTTGAGCTATTGCTGGGTTGCTTGGTTTTGGCGAGTATACATGAAAATATGTTAAAACTTGATTGATGAGTTGAGAACATTATGGGTAGAATATGTTGATTTGTTTGATGGTTATGATCGAGCATGTTCCATTTACAACTCACTAAACTTTTGAGAATAAGATAGGCCAACGCCACTTCAAAACTAGATGACAATGTCTGACATGGGTCACTTGATTGCTTCAAAAAACAATGTCATATTACATATTCTTAGTTATGAATGATGCTTGACATTTTTGCCATTGCGATCAATGCATCCACCGTCGCATGAATATGTTACTATCACTATCGGGTTCATTAATAACAATCGCTTTGTCCAGGTTGCCTTGACGGAGAGATACTCGATGCTTCCCACCATGATTCATTGGTTTAGATACATGATACATGTATGATTGCACAACTACATGAGTTATATACTGTATATAGAACAACATACCTCATAGATCAAGTGTAGTCATTCTATGTTTTCACCTGAAATCATTACGTTATAATTTACATAATTTATAAGTGGTTGTATGAGATTGCATTGAATATCTAAGCTTGATTTTTTTCTAGACCATTCAATTTTGTAACTTGCGCTTTTTTAGTTGAGAAACTTACACAATACGAACACGTGAATATCGAATATGAATATCTCGTCCTCCCTCTCTCATTCATCACATCAAGTCATCAATCAAAATTATAACAAAAAGACAAAAATAATAACAAATATACAAAAAAAAGTATAAAAAAGTATAAATTAGCTTAACAATTTCAAAAAGACATCATTCTAGACAAAAAAGACAAAGATTAGTGGAAATGCAATGGATGTGTTTTAGGGTGGAATGAATAATGTATGAGAATGCGTGATGTTATTGATGTGATTGTATTGAAAGATATACTTCGATAATGTTGATGAGTATGTGACTTGATTTTTTTATAAAAGATGTATGACTCAATATTGATTTTAATGTAGTTCGTTGGAGAATGGATGCGAAAATGAAATAATAGATGCTCGACAAATATTGAAAGGAGAGAATGTATAAAGATTTATATTTTGCTTATATAATTGTATTGAAAAATGTGTTTTACTAACGTTGATGAATATGCGACTTGACATTTTGTATAATAAAATATGATCCAATATATAATTTTAATGGGTCAACAAAATTTTATCACTGCTATGGAATCATTACAAGTTATCCAATAATATAATGTCAAATTTAAAAGAGTGATGTATCTAATTGCGAACTCTCAAACAACAATATAAAGTTGAAGGGATGTTGTCAAGGAGAGCAATACTAAGCACTCACAATGGTTAACATTTATTGGGTCAGCAAATTTATATTTTAGGTCCCACTTTTATTACACAAAATTCAAACCACGCACATCTTCAAATACAACTACATTATCAAAATACATTTTTCAATACAGTCATATCACCAAAACACAAATTCTAAAACATTAAAATCAAGACTGAGTGCCACATATTTTATAAAAAATTAAACCACAGTCATCCACATCACCAAAACACATATTTTAATACAACAATATCACCAAAGCACATTTCTCAATACAGACACATCAACAAAAACATATATTTTCACACAATTTGTTGGGTCAGCAAAATACAAGGTGATAAAGATAATGAGCCATTAGTTGTTGATGTGGCTGTATTGAAAAATGTGTTTTTGTTGATGTAACTATATTGAGAGATGTATTTTGATGATATAGATGAGTATGTGGTTTGACTTTTGAGTAATAGTTGTGGGACACATAATTAGTTTCAGTGAAAAAAGTAGTGAGAAATGAAAAGTTAGTGGCGTGATTAATGAGATTGTATTGGAAGATGAATTTTGATGATATGTTTATATTGAAAAATGTGTTTTGTTGATATAAATAAGTATCTGATACCACTTTTTATGTAACAAAGATGAGATGCAAATATAAAATTGTAGATAAGTCAAGTGTGTAAGTATTGTGGTTGCCCTAATATTGGGCTTCTACGACTACTGGCTCCGGTCCGCGGATATGCGAAAGCCCAAATTGCAGCAGAAACGACCCGCCTCGATCAAAATCAATCCCCGTTTTCCCGCCAAAACCCCACCAATAAATCCCCGATCGGATTTTTATCGCACGGCTTCTTTGATATTCGACGGCGAAAAAACCCAAAAATGGTCATACTGAAAAAACCTAAATCGACCACCTCCAACAATAGCAATAACGTGTATCACATCGGTGGCATTCAGGTGGAGTTTCCGCACCAGCCGTATGGCACGCAGTTCGCTTTCATGGGCAGGGTCATATCGACGCTCGATCGGGCAACGAAAGACGGCCACTGCCACGCGTTGCTCGAGTCACCCACTGGCACTGGGAAGACGCTGTCCCTGCTGTGTTCGGCTCTGGCGTGGCAGAAAAATTACCAGGTGAAGAATCAGGATGCCAATCTCTCTAACTCGAAGCCCAATCCAGAGGCAATAATCGATCCCTTGAACCATGGAGGCGGATTTATCCCTGAATCGCAACCTCCAAGTGAGTTAGTTTTAGCTTATGCTGTTTTTCTTTTACCATGCTTTGAAGCTAAAATGTTGGCAGTGATTTGTTTGTGGGGTTTTGCAGCGCCTGTGAATTTCGAAACAGGGAATCCTGCACCCAACAACAAAACTCAGAAGAAAAAGAATGCGCCCACTATATACTACTCATCGTAAGTTTTACATAAAAACCGTGAAATATTATAGATAAACTGAATGTATTTTGGCTTTTACATGAATTATAGAAGTATTATTGATTGGATATTTATATGTTGTTTTTTTCTTGTTCATAAAAGGAGGACTCATTCGCAACTTTCTCAAGTAATCCGTGAATACAAAAAAACTTCTTATCGAGTGCCAATGGCAGTTTTGGTAGGCAATTAAATCTTCTTCTCATTACATTTGGTTGTTTATTAGAATATGTAAGCTATCATGCATATTACTCGTTTTCTGTGATTCCCATGCATCAATTTCACCAGTAGAATTGTTGAATTTCACTATTTGCTCTTAAACTCCCAGCCAATAGTGCTTTTCCTTAGCAAATTTATGCTTAGATTTGAGTAGGATGTTCGTTCTTGTTCTCATACTGATAATAAAGAAAAACAACTCCAAGCGCACAAGGCGTCTCTATGGTGCCTGAGTCTGCAAAGGGCAGATGCACACAGATTATTCCCATATTGCTGAGAGGCTATTTCCCTCTTTTGGATAAGTGACCTGTGACCCATATATTGCAGTGAAGCAATTATACTGTGGTGCCGAGGTTCACCTATTTTCTTCACTATGTTGTTATGCTCAACTAATTCAACTTGCAGCCGATTACAGGTAGTAAATTCCGAAAATGGCAAACATATCAATAGTGCTTGTGGTATTTGTAGAGGTTGATGTTGCTCAAAAGGTCCTCTAAAAAGTTTAAGAAACGTAAATTTGTGTCGTTTATAATAGTTTTTTAGTTGTTTCTATGTTGCAGAACTTGTTTTACATAAGACTTACAGTAATTTTTTACAAGTTCACATTTTTCAATGTTTTTACAGGGTTCCCGAAAACACTACTGCACAAATGCACTTGTATACGGGAAAGATAACATTGACGAAGAATGGTGCAGTTCAAGCAAAAGACCTATTATTTTCTTTTTTTTTTCAAAAAAACTTCTGTATGTTATTTCTAATATGTGAGTGGAAATTTTCAGTAAGCTGCTTCTGAGAGATCGAGATGATGGATGCTTTCATTTCAAGTGAGTAATCTTCTAACAAGCTATAATCATTTTGTTTTTGCATTAGGACATGCTGGTGTTATTCATGATCACCTTAGCTGTCTTTTATCGCTATTTTGACATGAAAGTGACAATAAAAATTGTAACATTTATGAACAGAAATGTACACAAACTCAAAGGTCATCCATCACTCAGGAAAGGAGGTAGTCATGAGGTCCATGATATCGAAGATCTTATTAAAGTTGGACAAGTTGTTGAAGGTTTATTTTTCAGTTCCATGTTGTTCCTAGAAGTTGCATTTTGTCATTAAGAAAGAATTAAGATTTGTTTATCTTTTTAGGTTGTCCATATTATGCTGCACGTTCCATGGCAGAGGAAGCACAGTTGGTTTTCTGCCCATACAATTACATAATTAATCCTATCATTCGAGGAGCAATGGAAGTAGATATTGAAGGAGCCATTGTTATTCTTGACGAAGCTCAGTATGTCTCCATTCTCCATCCCGTGTTTCATTTCCCCAGAAAAAAAGTGAAAGGCTATTAGTAAGGATGAATTTTTGTCCATTACCATAGGGGTAGGCACATGTAGTAATTTAATTTCACCATATTATTCCTGTTATTTGGAAAATAATTATTTCTTTAGGGTATGGAGATCTTATTGCCCAACCATGGACTTAAGGTAGAGTTCCATATCCTAACCACACTAAAGGGGCTGGTGTAGAATATTACATGATTACATCCCCAGAAAATCTGTGTCATAACTCATTAATTTTTTTATACTTTCAATGGTATTTTGCGACTTAGCAATTTGCAAAATAAAAAGAAGATGTAGTAACTGCAATTGAATAGAGATGAATGCGTTCTTACATATTTTCCAAAGAGTCCAATATTAGATTGACAAACAAACAAGTTCCACAGCCAGATCCGTGTTTTTTGTTCTTCTTGTCATAATATCTGGGTGCTCAGGGATTGTATATTAGTGCAAGTGAATCAATTTTCAAATCGATTTCTCATATTTTCCTTGGTTTTCAGCAATATTGAAGACATTGCTCGTGATGCTGGTAGCATGGATCTCGATGAAGATGTTTTGAACAGTACGTTATGAAAATTATAAATTTTTTGCTTCACAATATGCCCATTTTCTTATACTGGTTTTTCATTACGGAAGAATTGCAGATGGAGCTTGAGCAACTTTCCTTATCTGATGCTACAGTTTACCAGCCACTGTTTGATATGGCGGAGGTAGCAAATTCACACATTCTATTTCAACTTTTTTTGTTGGTACTTAGTGTGCGACAAATGTGTAGGGCCTTGTAAGTTGGATTGAACTCAGGAAAAACACACTCGAGAAACGTGAATTTCAGCATTATTGTTCTTGGTGAGCACCTTATTTAACGTTCATATCTGTATGTTACTTGTTTCTAGATGCTATTAATAGAAAATACATTTATCTTAAATTCCCTTGATGTTCTTTGTTTTTGTTAGAATGATTATTGCTATGATGCTTTACTGTTAACTAGGTAAATATTGTATGCACGGTTCAAAAGTCCTTTATTACTTTTGCATTCAAGAGAAAGAAACACAATGGTGCTCCACTTTTTGGAGAATCTTCTTTTTCATAATTATAATTGATAATAGACAATAAATATCACTGTTAGTATTGTGCTGCTGATTATGTGATTGAGACTTCCAAAATGCATTTTGTTAGGGGAGAAGTGAATGCTAAGAATTGTAGTCAGTCTTGTCTTTATGGTTCACCAAGATTGAGTTGTATATGACAAAGTAACTATTGGAATATTTTTAGATAACTAAGTTTGGCTCCTACCATCGGTCAGCTTTTGGGAGAAGTGATTATCTGTGCAAGGTCAGGAATTTGAATGTTGACTTCAATACATCTCTTATTTCAGTAAAATATTTCACTGTGTTAGGCCTCCCAAATTGTCAAGCTCAAATTTGTGATTTAACATTGAGAAAATGTCATGTTCTAAAAACTTTTCCTTTGGCACCAAAGCTATATAGAGCACATCTTTAAGCGAGTCCTATGTATTTGTTGATCTTTTTACACCTTGTTTTACTGACATACATGTTTAATTGGTTTTTTTCCGGTATTGTCATGTGTTACAGTTGGACCGGTGATAAGGCTTTGAAAGAGCTCCAAGAAGCTAATATCTCACAAAATTGCTTTCCCATCTTGCTTTCTTGTGCCACAAAGGTAGCTTATTATTGGATATTTTGTTCCTTAGCCTTTCAATGCTTGTTTCTTTTCCTTTGCACCATATATCCATGGATTAAAGTAATTTTCGGTTTCAGGCAATCAAAGCTGCAACAGATACGGAATCAACTGAGGCTCATTTAAGTGGCTTGGCAGTGACAGTGTTGGAAGGTCAGTTTTTTTCATTTCTTGTTCATGTTCTCTTTGTTAATGTCCTAAAAACTAGGCATTTGATGTTATTTTTTGACTGTCTAAAATTTTGTACAGGGTTGTTCTCTTCTCTTTCTTATTTCTTCTCTCGAAATGGGAGTCATACGTCTGACTATCAGCTTGCTTTGCAACGATGTATTAAAAGGGAAGCCAGTAAGTAATCAATAGTCTTTCAAGATGGTGTCATTTATGTTGAGTTTTTTTAAGGAACAATTTTCATTTGAGTTCTTAGCATGCTTTCTAGCCTCTGGGTTAATCCTTGTAAATGGTAATAGAGAAGATGCTTTAACATAGTTAATGATAACTTGTATCATTTTTGTGGATTTATTTACAAATTCATGGGCATTTCATACTGGAGGTTTATAGTAGTAATCATTCCGTCTTTTTATTGCCAAGAATACCTTAAGTTTTTGGGTGGATCTTCAACTTTACATTGTTATCAGTTTACCATTATGGTGTTCAATGAAAAGAAAACCATGCATTTTTGGAACTGTTCATTGTTCATGCCTGAGAATTATTACGATTCTCTTCATTGTTATGATTTTGCCTACAGAAAATGTTGGCGGTAGCTGGACACATACTATAAGTTTGTGGTGCTTGAATCCAGCTGTTGTTTTCAAGGATATCGCAAAACTTTCTATGTCAGTCATTTTGACATCTGGGTAAGTTTAGGGAATTAATATATTTAGTCTGTGTTCATGGTTCTTAACCACTATTGGTAAGTAGATCGTTTTTAAAACACTTATTCCTATTCAGGACACTGTCACCAATAAATTCCTTTTCATCTGAGCTTGGAGTTCAGTTTGGAACTTCTATGGAGGCTCCTCATGTAATTGATGTTGAATCACAGGTATGGAAATCATTTGCTTCTACTCTTAGTGCTCAAATATTATAGTTGGTTATAGAGCAGATGAAGTTAGAAGCCATCTGTTGTTCCCTGCAGGTCTTCACTTCTATAGTCGCCACAGGTCCCAGTAATTATCCATTGAATGCAAGTTATAAAACAGCAGATGGATATGCTTTTCAGGTATCTTTTGATTTTTAAATTTACTTTTGAGTAATTGGGTATGAATTCGTTCTCATACCATTAACATGCTATTTTTCTTGGTCGTGAAGGATGCCCTTGGGAAATCTTTAGAGGAAATCTGCAAAATTGTTCCAAGTGGTGCTCTTGTGTTCTTCCCAAGTTATAAGCTGATGGAAAAACTATGTAATCGATGGCGTGAAACGGGCCAATGGTCCCAATTAAATGCAAGAAAATCCCTTTTTGTTGGTAAGGCCCTAGGATCTCTTTTGTTAATTAGCCTTATATAATATGGAATGTTTTTTTTTTTTTTATTTAAAAAAAGGAAGTAAGTTTAGATAATTGAAATTGTCTTTCTGTGCTTATGTCATTTCTTGCGGTTGGGGACTGGGGGGAGTATTTAACTTTCTTATGTGGGTCCAGAGTCAAGGGGAGGAAATCAGGAAGATTTTGAGGACACGTTAAGGGGTTATTATGCCTCAATACGTAAAAGTAATAAACCTGCAGTTAGGAGAAGAAAGGTTAAGAAGATGGACCCTGATCACCCTAATGCAATTGAGACGACTGAAACCACCACGAAAGTTGGAGCCGGTTTCCTTGCAGTTTGCAGAGGAAAGGTGCAATGTTTCTATCTCTTTTGATTAATAGTTATGTTCCAAGCATTGTAATGATCATCTATTTTGAAATTTCATAAGTCTTTTTTCATACTCTGGGTGAGGATTTGGATTTGACATGTGCAGGAGAGTTGGTCCAGTGAATTTGTTGATTTGAGTGACAGATTATAGTTGGCAAAATTTGGGATTTGTTGGACATAGTTTCCTGCACAAACCTGGCATCCTTGACCATGTATTGCATTATTGAATGATAGGCGGAGATATATTTTCTCTTTCAGCATTTTAGTGTAAGCCCCTGAGATAATGGTTCATGTGGAAGTAGCTAAGATGGAATTTTGAAATCATATATTCAAAAAGAAAAAGAAAACGTCTGCCCTTTTCCAGTGCATAGTTGTCCTTTTCCAGTGCATAGTTGTCAATGCATGCATTGCCAATCAATCCCACTAAGTATTCCATGATAGATTCCATTTAGGTTTGCTGCATAATTAGCAATTAATGATGTTCAAGCTTGCTTCCTTTTTCATTGGGATTGTTTTATTTGTGATTCATGTGGCATTCTTCTCAAATCTTGTGAATTCTATAACGCAATCAGGCAATCACTCATTATTACTACCAATGTGTGCACACTGCCTCATATAAGTATGAAATTACTGTCTGCATGTGCTTAATTGCGGTACAATTTGTGTTTTTCTTGCAGGTCTCGGAAGGAATTGATTTTTCTGATGATAATGCTCGAGTTGTTGTATCCTTTTTCCTTGCTTGAAACCTAAGTGTGATTTCTTCTTTTTGGGTTAAAGATCCTAATGCTCACTTGGCCAACAGAATCACTGGCAGATCCATCTCAGATGTCATTGGTTCAGTTCAAGCTTATGTTAATTAAAAAAATAATGAAACCCAGTATTAAGTTTCATCTATTAATGTCAAAACTTTGTTCTGGTCCTTCGATGATTATTGACTTTAATTCTTGACTATTCAAGATAATTGTTGGCATTCCATTTCCAAACATGTAAGAACACTTTACATTTTCGTCATTGCCATTATATTAACTATAAGAACTGGTTTTCTGATTGTTTGAACTTGTTGATAGAAATGACATTCAAGTTGCTCTAAAGAAAAGGTACAATGATACATACAAGACATCCAAAAAACTGCTTAGTGGAAGTGAATGGTATTGCCAACAAGCCTTCCGCGCTTTAAATCAAGCTGCAGGTCTGCACTATCATTCATTTCACTTTATCAGACCCACCCAGATGCACAAGAAAATTTCATTAACACACAACATGAGAGCATTTTATGGCATTCTATTATAATTATTAATCTTTTCAGTTCATAGAACATGATATTTACCTTTTGTGTTTATATAGGACGTTGTATACGACATAGGTTTGACTATGGAGCGATTATCTTGCTAGGTAATACATTTGAACTTGATTTGTTATCTCTTCTGCTTCGTATAATTTTAGAAGAAGTATTAGTCTCACTGATTGCAGATTAGTGGTTCATCATTAATCTTGCTTTGGATGTGTTGGACTGATTGAATATTGCATTAATTTTTTGTTTTGAACACGATCGTAGATAGTGTTTTCTGTTAGTATAAATTATTATAGTTGTATACACATTATATTGGAAAACTGACTCATTATTCTTTGAACCCTTCACAAGAAGAGGAAAGGAATCAGCTGTATGATATGTAATGACTCACTCCATGAGTGAATCGTGATATTCATTTCTGACTCTGGTTGATGTAAAGCTAACCCAAGCTGATGTGGGACTAAGCTCTTGGGTGATTTCAGTCTCTGCGAATGCTTTCCTAAGCATGTACATATGTATACAATAACACGTATACTCTCTGGTGCTAGCATTGTTACCAGTTCATGTACCAATTCAAGAACCTGTTTTTTGTTATTTAGTAATTGATTCATTGTTAATGGTTTTTTTTTTTTGACAAGCAGATGAGCGATTCCAGGAGGAGAGAAATAGAATATACATTTCAAAGTGGCTTAGGAAATCTATTCAAGAATTTGGAAGCTTTGAAACATCGCTAGAGAAACTGCAATCCTTTTTCTATGATATCAAGGTTACCTACAAAACTTATTTTTGAAGCTATACAATTAATGATTTACAATTAACGCTCAAGTTCTTATGAAACCACTGGATAGATGGTATACTTGAACGGTTCCTTTGGTTGAACATGCTTCTAGGAAAAAATGGGAAAGAAAATGGCCAATTTGTCACCGCATTCAGACATGTGCGAGGGCAAAAAGGCTTTGAAGGATCAAAGTTATGGGCTGACAGAAAAGAAAATACTTAAAACAAACAAGCCTGGTCACTTTGAGCAGAATCTAGGTTCTGTGGCAAACTGTAACAGCACTCGTTCCCAGTTAAATTCTCAAACTGATCACAAAGTTCGGGGACATGTGCTAATGGATGAGGACAGTGACGGAGAATGTATTGAACTGGAAAGCATGGGTCAGAAAGATTTGAGGTGCGTGCAAAACCTTTTTCAACTTTCCATCCTAGTTCAAGTCTGAACCCGTATATAGATAATTTGGAGTATGATTACTTCTGCTTGTCACTTTGTGATATATATTTCTGCAGTCCAGGCCTGAGTTCTCTATTAATTACTTTTGCATGAGTAAGTTTAGCCAGTTGTCTTATGCAATCTCTTTGTATGTCTATGATTGAATTCCTCTGCAAATATAAATGATCCTTTGCAGGATGGCTGATTCATTATCTAAGGAATTTTCCCATGAAGTTCCAGAAATATCCACTGTCAAGGAAACCCCTGGTATGGATGGCAGTATAACAATGTCTAGATTGGGGTCCTTCTTGAAGAGTGGTCGCTGTAATTCAATGTCAACTCAAGTCTCCACCAAATATAAAGATGAAGTAGCATCTCATTCCATGTATTTAGAAAACCAAAGTAAGGCTCCTTGCAGAGCCCAGCCTTCAGCAGAAGTTACCCCTGAAAAGGAATTAACTGGAATTACCAGCAGCCTGACGGCGGATGTGGAGTCATCTTTCAATTTGAGTACTAATTCTCATACCCAGAAAAGAAGAAAGTTCATTGACTCAAGATTAGTGGACCTAACTGGAGAACAGCCTGATGCTCTTGATACCCAAACTCCTTGCCGTACTAGTGTCTTAAAAAGCTCTATGGCCAATGGAGATATTACTCGCAGAATTGAATTTGGTTTTGAACACTGTGGTTCCAGACACCAATCTGCCAAGTCCAATTCTCCTGGATCACCCTTGTTGAATAGTCCAGTTGTTTCGTCTTCATCTTCTGGCCCTTTCATGGACAAAAGGCTTCAATTTTCTTGTTCACTTTGTACAAGCCCCTTGGGTCTTCCTGAGAACAATCTATACGTAAGATGCTCAATAACTTCATCATCAAAAGTTCACTTGGTTACACTTGTGAAAGAAACATCTGAACACCATTATGTGAACACTTCAACATGTATACGTGTAGTTATGGCTGATATATCCTCAGTTGATCAGCGTCTGTTCCGAAATAACCTACAAGGTGATCCAGGACAGGGTGTTTGGCATCAGGAGGACGGATGCGTTTTCAGTACCATCTTTTGCCCCTTCTGCACTACCAGCAGAAACAGTCTTGGTGTACACATCATGGCAACTGATGCATCAAATGTTCAATTGCTTAACAAGGTAGGTTATGAAAAAATTAAGTGTTTTTGGATGGACTGTCATAGCAGCTTTCCATTGTTTTTCAATCTTGCAATTCAATGAAAAGATGTCCTCTTGCGGGGTCATGGCATTCCTCAACTAAGCTGACTTATAATCTTGTGTTTCTGCCATGTCCAGATTTTATTCTTCTTTGATCGTTTGGAAATACATAATCTTGAAGGATCACAGGACAAGGTGTCAAACCAAAAGGTATTTGTGTCCATCTTATTTAATAATTTAGTGGTTTTGTAGTTATAACCAAATAGGATTAACCCTTCGCTCCTTTTGTAAAGCTTAGAGCGTAGGATTGTATGTGGGGATGAGAGGGTTAATGATACTCGTTACGTACAATTCTTAGTGATGCCAGAAAGTATCAAATGTCAGAAAATGATAGAACTTTGAATCTTCACCATATTCTTATAGGATACATTGCCATTGCAAGTTAATGGCTCGGGAGTGGATAAAGCTGCCATTTTAAAGTCCATTGATAGATTTTCATATACCCCACAACAAAACTCTGGAGGCTGGAGGACTACAAAGGCAAAGGTAACAATTCATTATATTTTTCTCTTTTCATTGACTTCAGGTTAAGCCATAGGGTTTCTGACAAATCAAAACTTACCGGTGGTTTCTTACATCCTGCAGCTGAGACTACCAAAGCGAAGTTGAGAGGGTTGGAACCAAAATGGAGGAGCAGTGGTAAATATCTCAACTCTGTTGTACATGTAGTTAAAATCTGATGTATTGAGTGGTTTTGCAGAATTTGCTGATGGGAAAAGATCATAAAGCTCTGGCAGGGGTGGAAGTAGAATGATTTGCAGTCTTTCACAGCCAACAAGAATGTAAAACGTTAGAAAAACAAACATTGATCACATAGCTTTTTTTTCTTCTTCTTT
This sequence comes from Euonymus europaeus, assembly GCA_963580455.1. NCBI lineage: Eukaryota > Viridiplantae > Streptophyta > Magnoliopsida > Celastrales > Celastraceae > Euonymus > Euonymus europaeus. Next base: position 2,801,067 of record OY756972.1, read on the forward strand.
TTGTCTCTCGTATATTCTGATTCCTCATCTGGTTTCAATGCATGTTGGACAGGCTTAATTACAGAGAGACAGATCTTTGTGAGAGTGGTAAAGTCTAATTTATTTCTCCCAATATATGCATGCAACATTATTTCACTCTTTTTTCTTTCTTTCTGATAAGCAAGATTACTTCACGTTGAATTCAAAATTCAGAGCTCTTTCTCACATATATAGATAAGAAATGGGCTGTTGATAAGAAAAACTGTTATTTACAACATCAACCTTCCAGCTTCATGTCAAATCCACTCAAACAGTGCAGTTTTGGGCACATATTTCTACCTGTCCATGATGGATTGGTGGGTACGGTGGGTTAAAACTACTAGACTTGTCAAGTGCTCCAATTTAGGGTATCAATTTTTTTTGGAAAAATTTGAAATAATGATAAATGTCTGATGTATGAAGTGACATGTAGAGTCTCTTTCTTTTATTGTCGATGATCTTTTGTTGGATTCAATTTTCATTTCTCTTTCTTTTATTGTCGGTGGGTACGCATGTAGCATATATGCTTGTTTAAAAAGATAGCATGTACGTTGGTTGAAATATGTGGTTGTTTTGTTTGAATGCAGCCTAAATCAATGTTTGCTCTAAATTTGCAACCTTAAATCGGTAACATTAGCTACATGCGTAAATATACCATTAAGACGTTACTTTCAAAATTGGTCCTGAAATGATTTTAAGAAATAGCATTTTAAAATGATGCTTGAAATTATCACTTTATTTTATACTATTTGAGACGTTACTTTCAAAATTATTGTTTGGTGGTGGACGAACCGGTTATATTAGAAGATATGGTCATTTAAAAATTGTTTATGTTACATTTTAATCAGTTAAAAATTGAACATTTCAAATCATTCGAGTTTTAAGTTTTTTGTCAGTCTGATAACTTGGTCAACTTTTTATAAATCCTAAACTCAAACGTGACAAATTGATGGTGAGGCGGCTTGTATACACGTAAAATAAAATAAACAAAATTTAATTTTTTTTATAATTAAAATTTCGACAAATGGGTGTATGACACCTCTCATCCCGTCTCCGCCCATTTCCTCCTTCCTCATGGTTGAATTGAAAATCGGAGTATCGCCATAACCCCACGTTTGGTTTAAGGAGAGAATGAGTTTAAGATGAGCTGAGCATGAGCTAATTGAGAGAGAGAATAGAGAGGGGTGAATAAGTTTAAAGATAAAATTTTATATGTTTGGTTAATGTGAGAATGAACTTGAGTTTTGGTTTTAATTGATTGTAATAAAAATAAAAATACTATATTACCATTTTTTTAATAAATTGATAATTTTATATGATTTTAATTGAAGGATAAAATTTTTCATTTTTAAAAAAAATTATTTTCCACATGAGGAGAATAATCAAGATCACCTTTTTGTGAGCTTGGCTATTCTCCTCTCGTGGAGAATAGGGGTCATGAGCTCATGATCTTGACCCATATTTTATACAAACCAAATAAAAGAATGATTTTTGACAAAGATTATTCCCTTTCCTCACCGTCTATTCTCCCAAACCAAACGTGAGATAAGTTCTTTCTCACAAATTCGATTTTATTTTTTTAAAAATAAAATTTTGATTATTTTTATTTTCATGTGTAAATATAGCTTGATGGTCAAACTACCACATATGCATTTATGCTATCCAAATACGTGAAAAAATTAATTGAGTGATCGGTTTGGCACAAATTCAAAATTTAGGAGATCAAATTGAAATGTTTGATCTATAGGTGACCAAAATAAAACATGAGCAATTTTTGAATAACCACATGTTCTATTAAAGCAATTGTAATATATGATCATCAAAATACGTTTATCAATATAGTTATATCAATAAAATATAAATCTCTATACCTTTTTTTCCATTTCTTATTAACAAAACACGTATCTCAATACAGACACATCAACAAAACACATTTATCAATACAGTCACATCAGCAACTAATGACCCATTAACTTTGGCACCATTGTGGTTATCCTTAATAAAACATCTATTTTTTCATTCTCTCTTCTATTCTCTAATAAAATTACACTTCAATTAATACCGAATCCCATTTCTTTTTACAAAAAATTAATTCACATATCTTAATATAATTATATAAATAAAACACATATCTCAATATAATCACATCAGTAAAATAACTACCATAATCTGTTCTCTCAATTGCAATTACCCTTACCATGTGGAAGAGCATATATGTCGAGCATATTTTATTGGGCCCAGACTGGACCGTGGCAGCCAGCTCACCCAGTCCATTTATGCCTTAAACTTGACCCGACTCCCCCACCAAAACCCGCATTAAGAAGAAGCACAAAATAACCCAAAGCGGTCACCCCCTATAATTCACAAGGATCGATGACATGGCAGTAAATTTGCCAAATCCCGCTCAAACACCCAAACCCAAATTTTCATTTCGTGCGCAATTGAATTTCAACATACTCTCTTACGCTAAATATCTCCGCCTTGTGGACCCTTCACGACTTCAAGCGCTCTCTCTCTCTCTCCGAATACCAAAACCTAGCTTTTCGAAGGTAGGTTTTCGCCGATTCTGAACGATTTTGGTTGATCTTTGATGCTTTACAAGTTGTTTTTATTGATTTGTGGTGTGGATTTTACTGATTTGGTTTTGGAACCGCAGGATTGATCATGAAGGGAGGTAGATCAAAGACCGAGACTAAGAACACTAAGTGAGTATATGCCATTTCTCGACTTTCTTTTGCTCTATTTCTTCATCCTATTGCCTATTTGGGGTAATGAGTTCTGGATTTCTGGATCTGAGATCTGGATAAATTTACGGTAAACTCACTCTGGCACGAAACGGTATTATTATTGATTGTCTTCTAGTGATACTATTTTTTCTTGATTAAACGATGATAGGCTTGCCGTGAATAACAAAGGCAAAGCCGCCAAAAAACCGGGCAAAGCAGCCAAGGATCCTAACATGCCTAAGAGGCCTGCAAGCGCGTTCTTCGTTTTCATGTAATTATCAATTCGTTCTGTTCGAACTGTAAATTAATTGTTGTTTAAGCACGTGTTTGGATAACTCGTGAGTACAGTTATATGCCTGTTATAATTTGCTATGATCTGTTAAATTTCATCTGCTCATGGTAGTTCTATTACTGTAGGGAGGATTTCCGAGAGACGTACAAGAAGGAACATCCTAAAAACAAATCTGTTGCCGCTGTAAGCATGTGTAATTTTTATTTCGTTGGATGCATCAGAGGTTTACGACAATCTGCTGATTGTTATTTTAGTTTGTCTCTGTAAATCACTTTGTTGTATTTTCAGGTTGGTAAGGCTGGCGGTGAGAAGTGGAAGTCATTGAGTGAAGCTGTAAGTAATTGATTGTCCGAGTCTGTGTACTTTGTTTTAATTTGAGTTTTTTTTATTTAACTTATATTTTGATCATTTAGGAGAAAGCCCCTTATGCGGCCAAGGCAGAGAAGAGGAAAGCTGAGTATGAAAAGAACATGAAAGCCTACAACAAAAGACAGGTATTGGCAATTTTTACTGAATTATAAGCTTGCTTGATTATGTCTAATTTATTGTTGATATTGGTTTATTAAAATTGTTGTATCCAGGCTGAAGGTCCAAAGGAGGAGGAGGAGGAAGCTGAATCTGAAAAGTCTATGTCTGAGGTGGAGGATGATGATGAAGAGGGCAGTGGCGAGGTGTGTTGGGACGATATTGTTTGACTTTTTGGTAATGCTATTGTAGTGACATTAAACTGATCATCTTGTTTTTGATGTAGGATGAGGATGATGAGTAGGAATCTGCACAAGGGAAACAACATAGTGCCGTAGTCATTTAGGCTTGTGACAATGTTCCGACATCTCTTGTTTATGGCTTGATACTTTTATGTTAACTTTTCTCTGGGTTACTCTATGCTCCCTTGTCATTTTGTCTTATTGTGATGTAATAGATTTAAAAAGGAGATTGCCCTCCATGTGTACACTCTCCATTAAAGCCTAATGATTTAGTAGTTCGTGAGTAGTAGATATTCTTGTTTCATTTCTTGTACTGTTTTGCCCCCTTATCTTGATGCTTTTTTATGGAATTACTGGGATTGCAATTTTGACTTGGCTGGATTTGTTTTCACTCGTGGTCCTCGTGGAAGCTGCTGCCATGTTTTGAAATTCTTTCTTCTTTTTCCGTGTTCAGTCTTGTGCCATTCTCTTAGGGATGGTTCGCTGGCTGATTTCAGGTGAAACTTGATGTATGGAGAAATGCATAGGCATTTGCTTCTTGACTTCATCTAGTTATGCTAATCGAAGGGCAAATATAGTGTGGCACAGGTCTTTATTTGAGGCTACAGTTTTTTTTCCCAATTATTATATTTTATGATTTAATGATTTACCTTTCAATGCGAGCATTGTTTTTTGTTTTTTCGATAATTCTCATATATCAATCAAGGTTGAAAGTTTCCGATGTTGACTTGTGATTTTCCCCTTGAATTCTTGTTGACATGCTTGCATAATCAGGAATTGAAATGGGTTAATATAATCCGTGCCTATGCTGCTGCTGGAGTACTCTTTAGCGTGTCTTTGTGATTTTTCTTTCATCATTTAGTTTATGGTGTATCATATCTTGTTAGTCATACAATGAACGATCAATTATCATATTCACTCAATGATTTATGCATATTTTTTCCAAATTTGACTCCTAGTTGTAGACATGAAACTGTGTGGTTGCCATTTTGTTTGTGCCATTTGAAGTTACGGTTGTTTGCTGTGCGGATCATGCTGTGCACTTGATCTCTGAACTTAACGCGAGTTCACTGTTAGTCTAACAACCAATTCAAAGCAAATCTGGTGAAGGAAAAATCTTAAAATAAGCATATGAAGAATGAAACGGCCGCTGCAAATAAAATGAAGGAAAAATGCCCTGCCTTCTCCTCTTCCTTTCTCTTTAATGAACTTCCTTCTTTTCCACTCAATGAGTTTGATCAGAACTCGGAAGTGATTTGGTTTATTTTGGTACTTATTGGCTATTTTGGACAGATAATGAGCATCCACATGAGGCTTGTATACAGAATAGTTAACGGTCTTAGGATCTAATCCAGCTCAAATCTTGTTGATATTATGGTTACTGTGCATCTGATATATGCACTGTTGAAATTTAGTAGTGTGAATGAAAGTTAGTTATCAACACTTGGTAGGTAGGATTGGAGCCTTTGTTTTTTCATCATTTAAAGACCTTTGGATGAAGCTGTCAAGTTCATTGTCTACGGTGGAGCTATGTACTATTGCTTGTACAATGCGACTGATCTGGTTACGGAGAAATCATGTTATTCATCAGGGTCCTTTTACACATCCTAAGCAACTCGCTCTCCAAGGTATTTCTACTGTATCAGATTTTTTCAAAGCTAATGAAGGTACGCCTCTCAATCCTACTTCTCTTCATCCTGCGAGTACTAGTGCTGATTGCTATGATTGGAAAGGCCCTCAGCCTGGATTTGTTAAAGTTAATACTGATGCAGCGCTGAATGTGCTAGAGAATACGTCTGGCTTTGGTGTTATATTTCGAGATGATACGGGGGATGTCCTTGCTTGTGGATGTTTGATGCGGGATGTTTATTTGGATCCTTTGTTGGCTGAAGCTCAAGCTCTTTTGTTTGCTGTTCAACTGGCGGGTGACTTGGGTTTTAGGAGGATGGAATTGGAAGGGGACTCTCTCCTACTGGTAAATGCAATTAAAGATGTAGAAATTCCTCTTGCCAACTGGGGCTCGGTGATTATGGAAATTAAAAGATTGTTAACATTCTTCTCTGATTGGTCTATTAATCATGTTAAAAGGCAGGTGAATATCATGGCCCATAACCTAGCAAAGAAGTCTTTGATCATTCGCGATTTTACTGTATGGATGGAAGACTTTCCGACAGAGTTGGCCTACATTGTGGACAGGGATAAAGCTTCCTGTATGCGGACCTTAGAGTCAAACCCAATATTGTAGAGCTAGCTTTATTTTTATCTGGATGTGGTTTGATTTTGCTGAAGTGGAAAATCAAAATGTTTAAGTAGTCTTTTAAGTCATGTATTTCTCATTTGTTTTGTACCCTCTCCCACCTGTTGGTGGCTCGTGCTTATTTTAGCACATTTGTTCTGTCTTCAGCGATGCAGTTCAATATAATGACAGGTCTTTGACCTTTTCAAAAAAAAAAAAAAAAAAACTGCTACCCATATAAGATACATCCTTTAGGATAGAACAAACTACTGTCATATAACAGTTTTATTTTTGAAAAAAAGAACTTCTTTGGAGAGAGAGACATTGGTTAACCAGAGTTAAAAAGGGTGGTTGCCCCTTTTTGACTAATGTTGTTGTATCCTGAGAGACAGGCACCATAGACTGCTGCAATCAAGAGCAAGGTGCCAAAATTCTGTCTTTAGGACATTGATTATAAAGCAAGCCTCAACGATACCCTTCTATCTATCTCTGATTTGTTTGTGACTTGTGATTCTTTTTGCTCTTACATGTACCTCATAATAGCCAGTTGAGACAAATGTCGCATAATCTGGAGAGAGATCAATTCAGTAAAGTGGAGCAAAATTATTTATTCTAACAAAATTTCCTTGCAATTCTTAGACTTTTAACGTGGTTAACTTGCGACATATATATGCTTGATGTTGTCACGATGGGGTTTTGTTCTTTTGGATAAATGGACGATTTTGAGTAGAAAACATTTTCTGAGAAGGAACCAAATTTTATTTTGGATCTTATCTGCTCATCTCTGGTTATAAAGCCCTGAATCATCACCCTCAGGCTGTAAGGTCTTTGAGGGCAGTTTTCTCAATATACCTGTTGAGGACTATTAACAGGCAGATAGTAAGAGAGCAAATATACCTTTAATTAAGTAAAATTAGATGATAAAATTTTAGGGGCACATTCACTAGTGCGCAAGACGTACAAGAGAGAAGCAACAGATTTATAACTTAGTTCTCTGGAACCGAGTTGCATCAACAGACAGACACTCACTAAATGCACAAATATGCTTATTGGATGAGAAATCTCTCGTTAATATATGCAACGACTCTTCCATGGTTCAGTCTACTTCAGCTTCTGGATATGATATGCTCTTTCCATATCTTCTTTTCTAGATACCTCTCATGGAGCTCAGGTTGAATTCACAGTCAATGATTGAAACAGATACCAGGTAACCTAGCTACTACTGTGCCTCTCATTAGGTTCTCGGCCTTAGTTTTCAATGGTATTTCACCTTCACTATATATACGAAGCAGTTCCTTGAATTTCTGCCCCATGTCTAATATCACGATATTACTTTTTTTCACAGAATGGATCATGGCCATCCGACATAGCTCTCTAATGAACGACACATCTGGTTGACCAGATTGTAATTTGAAGTGGCAAGTCTGCCTTGTAACCCGATGCATGATAATAGAGTTTTAGTTGGTTCACTGATTTTCTGATGGATCATATATGTTTCACTACATACCTGCAATGTTTATGATGTGCACAATAGGGTTTTGATTTGTTTGCTCATTCTTTGGCAATCTAATTATCCTGTCCTTATGCCATGGCGAGTCGAGCTTTTCATTTGAGAGCACATGGAGGCCTGGTGAAACCTCCTGAATGCTAACTGCTTGTCCTTTGGGTCTTTTGGAGACTAACCGATTTTAGGTTGAATACATTGTACTGATGAGCCTCTTTCAACAATTCCTCAGCAAACTCCTTAAGGAATCTTGGTAAATAAATTGAACTGGCTAGGTTGGTTGGATTTAGTTATGATGGAAATACCCACCTAAAGCTGTTATACTTTCTTTTTTTACTTGGAAGTTTTTATTTTTCACTTTAATTATTTTTCAATGATTTAATAATGATACCTCCAAGAAGTTAACAGGAAGGTTTCCACAGCTCTTAGCCTCTTCCACTGTATGAAGCTCCAACACATTTTCAGAAATGCTACTCTTCCTTTCCTTGAACAGAAAGCTGTTATACTTTCTTTTTTTACTTGGAAGTTTTTATTTTTCACTTTAATTATTTTTCAATGATTTAATAATGATACCTCCAAGAAGTTAACAGGAAGGTTTCCACAGCTCTTAGCCTCTTCCACTGTATGAAGCTCCAACACATTTTCAGAAATGCTACTCTTCCTTTCCTTGAACAGGCCAGCCTTTTCCTTCCAGCCAATAACTTCAGCCTCCTAAAATCTGCCAGTCAATAATGCAAAGCACACTATGGAAAAAGAAAAGTTGCATGGCAAATGAAAAATTGAACTCTATATCCTGATATTCTTTGTAATATTGATGGTCTAATGTAGCTATCCATCTCATTATTGTCGACGTTTGGGGTGGCAAAATTTTGTCTGACTCGGATTATCGAATTTATCCAGGCTGAGTTAAATCAAGTTTGGAAATAACAAAAATCGAGTCCAAACACAAAAAATCTTGTTCAATCTAATTGTTTGGACTCTAACTCCAATTAGATTATTGTCTAATTTGATAGTCTAGATTTCAATCAATTTAAATATGATCAAAAACTAAGTAAATTCAAAAAAATAAACTAATTTAAATTTGCACATGCAAATATTAATATTTTATTGACGCTTGTATTGTTGGACTTGAAATTTTATCGTTAACATAGAATAGAAGTGTGGGCCCATAGCATTTAAGCACTAGTCAGTCGGCACCAAGAAAAGCCCGTAAGGCCCATAACTAAGATTTGAATCCCGCTTCGCTTATTTCCGCATGAACTGAAGCCTAAGTACGTGTGAACAGTTTCACACGTACCAAAATAAAATTACAAAGAAAGTACGAAATAATTATAAAAAATTAAAAATAATAAATTTAACGCCCGAGAGAGAGAGAGAGAGAGGAGAGACTCAACTCAATGGGTCGTGTCGAGGAGGTCCTAGCACCAACAATGGCGACGAGGAGAAAGAAGAAGGGGCGCCCTTCTCTTTTAGATATTCAAAAGCGTACTCTTAGACAAGAACTGCAACAACAACTACAACGGAACCCTAATTCGAAAAACCCTAAGGTTTCTTTCGATTCGATTGAGAGTCGGAACCACCGATCCACTCGCCGGAACCCAATTACGGAAGGGAATTCTTCGGCACTGGAGTGGATTGGAGCCGACGATGATGAAGACGAGCGGAAAGAGAAGAAGCAGAAGCCGTTGATTGGATTGAACTCGCAAAATCATAATCGAATTCACGGTACCTATGGGCCGAATTCGGACATGAATGGCGAGAATCTCGGGGCGGATCTCAGGAGGCAGAGGATTGGCGATGGTAGTCTCGGATCTGATGTAATGGTGATCACAATTTTTTGTACCTTCACCTCAAATTGATAAACAATTTTCCTCAACCGAAAGCTTAATTCTTTTCATTTTGAAAATTTTTAGACCATGAATTTATTTTGTTGATTTTAGGATTATTCTTCTTTGATTGTTTTAATGGGTTTTAGGTTTGAATGTTCTTGGGGATTCGCGCGTTTTTTGAATTTACATCGGTTGTTTGGATCTGAGGATTTGAGTGGATATGGTTGACTGGAACAGTATTCTTTGAGGGACGTCAATTCTTTATTTATTAATTTACTTTTTTTGAAATCTGGGTGTTGGTGGGTTTCAGTTTTTTTTCTTCATGTATGTCCTAATTTAAATTTTCTGTTATTATTATTTTATTCTCGATTCTTTGTGATTAATCTTTGAAAAATAGACTTTCAGACAATGGTGTCTGAGGTGAAAAGCTAAACTTTGTCTCATACCAATTTTGTGATTTCCATCTGCTTTTACTATAATATTCCCTTTCTTTCTTCAATAAATTCACTCGTTTATTTTCTCTCTTTCTTTTTGGGTTGTATGGGTGTTTTTTTCCTTCTCATGAGGACTCTGTTCTTGCAGGATGCAAAGGTTTGGAAAGCGACAGACACTCTTCATGGTATCAACTGTCAATTAAATTGAGTTTCATGAAAAGGAATTGCTGGAATTTTTTTAGTCGTGCTGTAATTAATTAAATTGTTATGATAATGTCATTTGCATTTGTACAGGCTCACCTGTGGAGTCTGGCCCCACTACACCTTTGCCAGACAAAAAGTTGCTGGTGTTCATTCTTGACCGGATTCAAAAGTGGGTTGTGTTTGCTTATCAGGTTTTCTTTCTGGCGTAAATTTTTTTTAGGTCGGGTTTGATTGTTTTGTTTTAATATGCTTCTAGGAAAGACACCTATGGGGTATTCTCTGAGCCAGTTGATCCAGAGGAGGTGTGTATTTTTTGTCTATCCTGTTAATCTTTAGTCTTTACTATAAATGACTAAACTTTCTCATTTTGATGAGGAATTGACTTTTCGAACAGCTTCCAGATTACCATGACATTGTTGAGCACCCAATGGATTTTTCTACTGTGAGGAAAAAACTAGACGGGGGAGCTTATTCCTGCTTGGAACAATTTGAGGTTTGTTTTGAAATATGTGTTTCAGTATTTTACCCGTATTTAACCAGTTTAAATGTTTTATTTGCACCACTGGAGCGGGCCAACATGAAAAGTCTCCTTGTCCTCGTGGTGATGCAGTTTTGCTTAAAGAATCAATGCGAGTGTTTTGTTATTTGTCCTTCTTAGGATCGGGTTTAGGCCCTACTGGCGTTACTAAGTGATAGATAATGCAGAAGCTATGGGACACTCGATGGCATCTTTGTCCATTTTTAAATATAGAAGAATTTAAAATATCTGTAGACACATTCTGTGTTGCCATTCTGTATCTGTGGCAGTTTTTGCTAAAACATTTGCATTAATTTGTGCAGAAAGACGTTTTCCTGATCTGTTCCAATGCAATGCGGTACAATCCACCAGATACTATTTACTTTCGACAGGTTTGGCCTAGTTTTGACGACAAAGTGTTGCTTCCATAGTGGGGTTTGTGTTGATGTTATGTTGAGAGTTGTGACTATTGTTTCAGGCACGATCCATCCAGGAGCTGGCTAAGAAAGACTTTGAAAATTTGAGACAAGATAGTGATGATGGGGAACCACAGCCCAAAGTTGTCAGGAGGGGTAGGCCTCCAGGCAAGGCCCTCAAAAGGTCACTTGAAAGATCTCTCTTTGACCGTGTTGGTCCAGAGTTTTGTTCAGATGCAACTCTTGCTTCTGGAGGAGATATTACCAGCTGGTCTAATGGTTATAATCTAAGAAAGTCTACTGCATCTAAGTCCCAGCCTGCTGATGCATCAGTCTGGGCTTCTAATGGACCTCACAGTGGTGAAAACCATGCTACTTGGTCGTCTGAATGGGAGAAGGAATTCCCAGGTGCTGGGATTTTTGTTTACTCCGATTATCACTTCCTTTACTTGTGCAGAGAGTTGGCAAACACATGGAAAATCCATGTGTGGGCTCATATCTCCTGTGGGATTTGAACCCTGGTGGCAAGGAGTACAAGACTCCTAACCCCTTGGCCACTGCATCATTCGCATTATCTTAGTTCTCTAGTTTTGCCCAACTAATATAATTCTCTTGGCTTTCAGCTTCTGTTGTGAGGGCTGTGATGAAATATGGGAAGAAACATTTTGCCGTAGATGAGAATAAACGTGCCACCTATAAGCATCCGGTGGCTTCTGAGCCATCTGTTTGGACTACCTTTGACGGAGAACTGGATCAACTAGTGCCGGTATGTACCTTAAAAAAACTCTGTTGTGCTTATCCTCCTTTTATTTCTCCAGATTGGGAAGCTTGAATGTTTGATGATATAAGAAAATTGTTGGTTACTCTGTCTCTATCTAGACCTTATAAAAGATGGGCACTTTTTAGCTGGAACTTTTCTTGTGATTGCCTTTGTACTAATTATACAACTTTCAGTCATGGTTAACCTTTTTTTTTAATTTTTTTTTAATTCCAAAATATCAGGTAGGTGTAGGTTTTGAGCATGGTTATGCCAGAAGTCTAGTTCGATTTGCGGCAGATCTTGGGCCTGCTGTATGGAAATTTGCCTCAAAAAAAATTGAGAGTGTTCTGCCGTTTGGACTTGGGTTTGGTCCTGGGTGGATAGGAGAGGACAAGGCAGATGAATACTCCACATTTTTACCTTCGGAGAATCAAAATGTTTTGGACAACTGTGTATCAGGTGACCATGTAGGTAGACTTCCACCATCTTGTGGAGCTAGAGTTGCAAGTAGACTCTTTTCACAGACTCATCGAGACGTGACGGAAGGCGTAGTTGCAGGACCAAGTTCCCAAGGCGAGTTAAATTCCTTGGATGGTGTCCTTAATGGGACAAAACCTGTAGTTGCTTTCCAGATTCAACAAAACCCCGTGATTCATTCCAATATGAATGGTTTTAGGGGTGGCTTTGGCTATAATCATTTATCTCCAACGGGGACCCTAAGAATCGGAACACCAACAGAAAAATCTAGTTTTGAGGCCGCTGCAGTGCCTGCTCATTCATTGTCTGGTAATGATTTTGCTTCAAGCAACGGCAATTTGACTGGCAGTTCTCGTGAATTACACCCTGGAAACTCATTGCCGGCGGGCTCTGGCTTTGCGTTACAAACAGTAAGCCATGCTACAGCTGCGCAATCTTCATGGCAGGGATTTTCACCATTAGATAAGCAGGATGCCCCATCATTTTCGGCTGACCTTAATGCTGGATTTCTGGCATCTCGTTCACTGAGTACAAATGTTCCTCCTATTGGTTCACCACAGCAGCCGGATTTAGTGTTGCAACTATGAGAACATGGCTGTTCATTTTTTCTGATAATTTGACATGGTAGATTCTCAAATTCAAAATTGGTGATGGGGATGATGCCATGATTGTAGCATTGGAAAGCTTAGGGAAATCTTTTTGTACAGATCAATATATCCTTTCCTTTCCTTTCCTTTCTAGGTTCAAAAGCACACAGTATTTATGACTCAAATCTGTATTCTTTAGATTGAGATATCCTGAATTTTTCAGCGAGGTATCTACACAATACTTATCTTCGTGCTGTTACAGTTGCAGAGTTTGAGGGGATATTTTTATTACTTGGTAATGCTAATAAAATATGTCTTGCAAATGTGAATTTTGTTTTTTTATTCACTTCAGATATCAGGTCTGTTCCATTCTTTGACTACTGCTCCCAATTTCCAGTAAATTTTAGTTTTGGACAAAGTACTCCATTTTTTAACAAAACCATTCATTATCACATACTTATATTCTAAAAATTTCAATGTAGCTAAAAAAATTAAAGAAACTTCGGAAACAATCTCGCTTTTTCTCAATCATCTGTAGTAGGAACTCCAAATACAATCCTGCTACTTTTGCATATTCATCCACAAAAGCATCTGAACGTAAAAAAGATGGATCATCCTCCTCCAATCTTTCAAATGCTTTTTGATACTTTTCAACCCTATATAACATTTCATAAACATAGTTTCATCTTGTAGGCACATCTGAAACTTGTGATGTACGTTAACATGTCAATTTCTCTCCACACATAATTTAAAAAATTTCACAACCTTGTGGAGATGACCTAACATACTTCATTGCATCTCTAACCCTCACTATCTGATTCCATATCTTTCAAACCATCACCAACAATTAGATTCAAGATATGTGCACAACATCTCACATGCAAAAATTCATGATTCAATAAAGTGTCCTTCTAGACTTCATATTTTTCTTCAAGAATTCAATAAGTAGGTTATTGAAACTAACATTATCAACAGTGAAAGTAAGGGTCTTATTTATTCCCCAACCAAGTAAACATGTCTCCACTACCTTACGAAGTGTGGCACCCTTGTGATAATCAATAATGTAAAAATTAAGAATTCGAATTCATTTATGCATATTCCAATCACTATCTATGAAGTATGTGGTAAGACACTTAATTCAAATTTTGGACAGAAGTCCATATGTATGTAGTGAGACAATCACGTTGCCCTTTGAGTGCTTGTTTCAAATTCTTCTTTTCAAACAAATACTCATTAAAGCACTCTCTATTCATTGTCCCATGACAATGGATCTTTCTCCGATTTGGACAAATCTTTTGCACAAATTCCTTAACCCCTCTCCCTGCATTTGGCAGAATAGCAATTCATCTTTTATGAGCTTGTGAGCGAGGGCCCACTTAGCTCACTCAAGATTGAATGTTTTGGCTATTGATGAAGATGGTTCCTCACGGAGTTTCAAGGGTTTAAAACCCAATGTAGTCTAATCCTTCCCAAATCAACCTCTTTATCTCTAAAGGGATTTTCCATAGAATAACACACATTAACCAAATGGTTACTCAACGATGTAGTACCATTTTGTTTTGTATCAACAACATGACTTTTTTTACCGGATTATTTGCAAAATGCCTTTTGTTTATCAGCTTGTGTTTTAGGCACATCAAAATATTCTGACACCCATGTTATCTTTCTAGAAGTAGTTTTAGGTTCATTTACTGTATAATCTGGATTTGATGGAAGTGGGGCATCGACCATCTCTACCTCTTCATCAATAGTCTTCATCACTAGCACTGCCTCAATTAGCCATTTTTTATATCTAAAAATAGTACAGAATGAGCGAAAGTTCAAAACTAATGAAGTTGTTAAGTGTAAACTGAATAAGTGAAACAAAAATTAAAATCTAAACTCAATACACATTTACCTGTAGGCTGTTATGTTAGACAGTCAGACTTTGTCGTTCGAAGAAGAAGAGTGAAGACGACCTGAATTTACCATTCCAAGTAGATCTATAACAACATTGAATCGAACAAATAAACAACACTAGAATAATTGAATAAGAACAACTATTTGATTAGCCAGTGAAGATGATGAAGTACGAATAGTCAGTGGAGATGTAGAGTGGGCAGCGATTTCTCAGAAATCCGAAGAAGAATGGAGTAAAAAACTGAAAACGAGTTTGGATTATGGAAAATTAGGTCTATGGGTTTGTTTTTTTGACTTGTTGACATATTATATATGATTTATATTTATATATATTATATATATTTAATAATTATAAAAAATGATTTCCGTTGGTTCAGTTTAAACCAAATATATAGTTTTCGATATTAGTGTCTAATCGACCGGTATTTTTGGGAAAAATATTTACAAAATCGATCAGTTCAGTTTTTCAAGAAAGCATGTTGGATAATCGCCCACACTGCCAAGCTCGTTTGGTTCAGTTTTTTAACAGAGTATATTGGAAAACCGCCCAAATTGTCGATTCGATTTCTCCAAATTTTTTTGACGGCCCTAATTTTGGCTAGAAACACTTGGTGCAAAGTGTTGGAAACTCATAATCTAGCAGAGATCGGTATCTATAAAGCCGCAACTTTAGAAAGGAGAAGATAAAGAGGCCAAGACCTTGATCAAGAACCATTGTGATTGTTTGTTTAGTCTGTTCGGTATTTCTCATGTAGTGTTGTCTTGGTACATTGCAATGTAGTACCTCCGTCGTCCATTTGTACCAGGAGGATTTAATTTTGTGGGCTTTATTTTGATGGTTTTCGTGTATTTATTGGCTGGGGAAAATTACCACATGATGTAGTATTGTATTGGTTTTTCAACGAATACAAATAGCTGCTCTTTCCTTTCTTTCAAAATAATAAACTATTAAGAGCATTTTAAATAATGTTGACAAGGACAAAGTATTCCAATCGGTAATTTAAAGGAAAAAGTAGAAGGCATGACAAGAAAGGAAGAAAGAAATAATTCCTTTCTCTTCTAACAATCTCACCTAAAAAAACAAAAGAAATTTCCTAAAGCACCACTCCAAGAATTAGTACCAATCCCCTTTCTTCACCAAACTATATATTAACAAACAGTGATGTATTAATAAAATAGGGTCCTCTTTGCTTTTTGACCCCCAATGTCCTATTTGTGTAAAAGCCATCTTGGACTAGCCATCTTGGACTAGTCACCTTTGCCAAGCCATCTTCAAACCATTAGAAGTTTGATTCC
Organism: Euonymus europaeus; assembly: GCA_963580455.1. NCBI lineage: Eukaryota > Viridiplantae > Streptophyta > Magnoliopsida > Celastrales > Celastraceae > Euonymus > Euonymus europaeus. The sequence continues at coordinate 2,816,969 of OY756972.1, forward strand.
CAAACCACGTTTGTGTCAACTTCTTCAACCTTTCATCTCTAACTTCACAAAACTTATGGGCCCACCCTTTAGGCTCAATGGGCTCAAACCCCAATCCCGGAGTCCGGTCCTTTGACTTGGGGTTGGAGGCTTTTGTCCAATCCACCACATAAGCCGATACCCTCCTCCTGAACTTGGACTTGAATTCCGGCCACGCTTGGTACTTGTAATGGTTCACCACTGCAGCCTCCATACTCACCTGCTTGCTTCTGTAATTCTCCTTCAACCCAAAATGATGTATCACATTAAGCAACGAATGATCAATTGCGTCCAACAGCACAATTGATTTGTGCCTGTTCTCCTCCAGCCTGCGACATGTATACCCTTGTGTGACCCCCTCAATCGGATGTTGTTTCTGATCCGACGGTCCAAATTCGTTACAACTAAACGAGACTTGCCCGATCTGCTGGTGATGGTGATGATTCGGTGATGGTGATGCTTTTGTGGTATCTGGTAACAAGGACTTGAGCATTTGATCTGAAGGTTTCTCTGAATTACTCCATTTTGGACCAAAAATGAATTCGTCAACATCGACATACATCATCCAAGTACAGGAATCGTTAGCGTAGACAGCCCCATGAGAGAAACCAGCTTCCTGCGTCTTTGGCCAAATCCATAGAAGAGTTTCGATGTCATAACCCTCTCGATTAAGATCCATAACGATTGTCTGCAAGTCATCGTCGCTGTTGTTATCGTATAATATGAACCGCTCCACACCAATTTTTGAGTTGTACGTAACCCACTCCCTTAAGAACTTGGCCACGTTGTACACCATTGTGCATGCGCACAATAAGGACTTTCTCCTAGGGAGTGCTATTGTGATCGGGGGAGTGTAGTACACAATAGAGGGGACCACCAGGTTTTCCCCAGATATTTCGAGGGAGATTTTGAGTCTCTCATCATCCCCGCCATAATCGACCCCCGTTAAGTTCGGGTGCAGACACCGGAACACCTCTTGCGTGGAGCTCGTAACGGCCGTTTTCACGCCGTTATTCCCGAACACGCACTTGAACTCGCTGGGAGACCTGTTGGTGCCTTGACGGTTATTCACGCCCTTCACGAATAACACGACGTCGTCTTTGGTCGAAAACGACTCGTATGCCATGAAGCTCCACCTGATCATCATCGGCGCCGTCTCAGAAGGCTTTTCCTTCCCTGGAGATCTCTTCAATAACACCGATTGCAAGAACTTCTTCCGGCGGCGCGCGTTCTCCGGAAACACGCACTTGAACGTTGTCTGGTTCGTAGACGGGAAGACCCCGGCGAAAACCGCTTTTGAAGTCGCGCTGTTCGCGTAAAGACACCATAGACTCTCTCCCGAATCTACAACAATCCCCGGAGGCACAATCATCAGAACCTCCCAATCCGGCAATAGAATCGAAACCGACTCGACGGAGCTATCTTTGACCACCGACACCGGAGACACGCGACGATTCAATATTCGGCCGGTAAACTCCTCAACATTCTCCGTAATCGCGTGGCTGGAAGGATCCGTGATCTTAGGTCTGGTTGGCGGGAAATTTAGGTTTGTCTGGTAGTTTACATCGGCCGAGCCATAGAAGGAGACGGAGATGAAGGCGAATAGAGAAAGGAAGGCGAAGACACAGACCTTTGAATTGGCTCTGCGACCCATCGTTTCCACCATAAAGACGAAATTTCCCTTGGCGAGGCCTGGTGGTGAAGAGAGAGATTTCTTTGCAGTTGCCATGGACGGGGATTCATGGAAGCTCTCACAGGCTCTCATGAGGAAACTTGCGTGTTTGTATAAACTTTTTTATGGGGATTTTAAAATACGAATTCGAAAAGATTTCTAAGTAACGTCAATTGTGGTTTGTTGGCGGCTGCAGTAAAATTTTCAACTTGTAATATATATATTTTTTATGAAATCTTTTATTTTAGTTTAAAAATTATGAATGTGTTTTTATTTAAATTATGAATTTAACAATATATAATATTATTTATTCCAATCAAAAATCAAGTGAAAAAAATGAAAGAAATTGAACTGTTGATCAATATAAGCTCAATCTATTTATTTTTATTTGATAAAAAAATCGTTTGATTCTAAACTTAATAAAAATATATTCATAATTTTAAAAAGTACAATAAAGTTTTAAATGACTGTAAAATCATTACAGTGGATTCGCTGTAAAACTTTTAGGGCAAACCCAGCAACCCTCAAATTTTGGAACAATGTTGCATCATCTCGGGATTTTTATAAATAATAATAATAAAACAAGGACACGTCACTTCAATTATTGATTATTACAATTTAAATATTTTGCTTCACAATAATTTTATTGATGTTATTATATTACTTAGAAACTTGTTTTGTTCATGTCAATAAATAAGTGACTTGACTTTTTGTAATAAAAATAGGACTCTGTATTGATTTTGGTGTAAATTTAATTGAGACGATATACAATAGAGAAAAGTTTTTATTTGACTAAAATGGGAGAAAGAAATATATAGGGATATGTGTTTTTTATAGACTTTTTTTTTATATAGACAAATATGGGAGACTACTTTTTTGTGTAATAGAGGTAGGATCCTAAAATAAATTTAGTGGTGACATTTGTATGTCCCCACCATGGTCGTCCTTAGTTTGGTTTTTCTTTTATCTTTTCTCTGGTTTTTTTAGATCTAGAATGGTCGTTTAATAAGATTTTGTAAAAACATTACAATCAATTCGTATAATTTTTTCAATTCAAATCGAACCAACCAAATTTAGGAAATCAAAATTATTAATTTTATTTATCGTTTTCGTGAGAAATCAAATCTTAATTATAGTGTAAAACTTTAATTAACCACTAGGATGATAGCGTAATAGTGAATATCTCTGGGACAAACCATAAGGATTCAAAAAATTTGAGTTCAATTGTCACGGTAAGAAATACTCTTGTGGTTAGCTATTGAGTTTTAAACAAACTTATTTGATAACCCGAGTTTAGACGCATATCAAATGTTCAAAAATATATGATGTCGTTCTCGAAATCTCGAGTATGAAAAAATAACAAGTATACAATACGACCTTAATGGCGGATCATATTTTTGTTTGCGTATGATTGGATGCATGTTACCATCTTATGTGGAGTGTGTGGACTAAGCCTTCGCGGATGTGGCCCTTAATTTGTTTAATTTTGTTTCACATATATTCTATAAGATTATTCTTTAGACAAATCACATGTACTAATTTCCTTAAAAGTTAACATTAGCTCCACGCCAATCCACCCGCTGGCCATGGTCTTCTTACCAAACAATATGGCAACATCAAGGTTTTGACAAATATTAAGGACAATTTTTATTCCTGTTTAAGACAAGGAATATACTATTTTATTATTTATTGCCATATAAAGAAACAAAATTACTTGTTGCCGTATTAATTTATTTTCATCGAATTTGATCCCCCAGTGGTCACCAAACCCAAAAAATAATATTATTGATGATTTTCCTCAATATATCTATCCCTTTTAATTGACAATAAATGCGACCTTAATTTGGATTAACAGTATCAAGGGGCGAAAATTGGCTCTAATCCATTGATAGTAATTAATTTCCAATTAATGCCCATTATATTCACAGTGCCAACTGTTTATATATATCCCAGACAATTGACTATAAAATACAATTTATTATAATTCATTTTAAAACACATTTTCTGTAATAATAATATATATCCTTCAGGTATATTAATAATAATTTATAATAATAATAATTTATACCTTACAGATGGATTTTTTTTTTTGGCTGGTTGAAAAAAAGAAAGAATAAAAAAACATGATTATGATGGCTTGTGAAGATTGCAAAGCTCGGCCTTTGCATGCATGCACGTGTTGTATGTTTGGGGATCGAAGCTTACCTTTTCGCACGTGGCTGTCCACCTCGTTTTGTGAATTTTTTTGGTCATCGTTTCAACGGACAAGGGACGGTCCGGTCACCGGTGTTAAAAAATATTGGACTCAATCGGTGCATTAATTTGATGTATAATTTTTTTTAAAAATGATTATTGTTTTTTTGTGTTAGAAATAAAAATTAAATCTATTAAGATTTAAAATCGAATGTTTAAGTTTATATATAAGATTTAAGAATTTTCATGCATTTTTTAGAATGATTTTAATTTTTATTTGAAATATAAAAAAAAAATCAATAGATTCATCACACCGAATACTACACATTATCAAATTTTCAAATTCAACGAAAATTGGTACACACGGCTGCATCCGGTATTTTTTTAACACTGGACCCACCCGCCCCGATTCCATTTCAAAAGCCTCGGTTGTTATGCCTTGCAATCAAAAGCCTCGGTTGGCATGCCTTGCAAGCACGTCCAGATTTGAAAATGCCAAAGAAAATATGATAGCTGATTAAAAGATTTCTTAATTACGTTCTTAACTCGTAAACCTGCAATATTTGGTAGAGGGAGAATTAAATACTCACGGTTTCTCTTGTGGGGCTGGGCCCAAAAATGTGTGGTCACCGCCAACTCTTTGTCCAATTTAATTGGAGAAGGCTACTTTGGTTGGGCAGGGCCAAGCCCATAATTAATTGGTCTTTGTCTTTATAATCCCGGTTAATTTTCATTGGAAATCGGCAGTATTAGTGTAGAGACAAATTGTGAAAGCCTTTGAGGTACCTCCAATGGCAGATTATATGTCTCCTTCTAATTGCAGGACGTGACGTCACTTGATTTGCTTAGCAACTTGGTCCAGGAGACGAGATGCTCGGAGAAGACAATACTGTTGATTTTTCAAAGTTACATCACCCCACTCTCTCTAAATTATATTTGCACTCCAAACTCAGGTGTGCAAGCGACATTATTGTCTTCGAAGGTCTAAATAGACATTAAAAGTGACTTCAATATCTCATTATCAGTCTTCAAATTATTGCTGCTAATCGTCGATGATTTCTATCCATGCCAATAAAAAACTGAGGAAAAGGAGATCTTCTTTGACTGTCAGTCAAATCAATTGGGTGATCGTTCGGTTGGTAATCTTTTTGGAGTCCAACATATGAAATCGAGAGATTCTGAGTTTAATTCTCCTTAATATTATTGTGATCGCATGCTAAGTTTTGGCCCAATATATTATGTCATTAGGTAAGAAATTTTTGTGCACATAGGTTTGACGACTCGGTTTAGACCAATATTGAGTATTCAAAAGACAACTCGTATAGTATAATTCTCGATTACCAAAAAGAAAAATATAAAACTGTCAATCATTGGTTGGCTTTGGTAAATACGAATAGACGTATATATTATACACAAGGCGGAGGAAAGGGGCGTTGGAAACAAAATACTCACAGAACATACAAGAAAAATAGCTTCAAAAATATTCTTATCTGACTGATATGATAACCAGAACAAGATCTATGTATTCTACTTATTGAATCATACTTTTGAGATCTCTCATTTTTTATCCTGAATATTCCAATAAGATAATCATATTGGAACTCTTTATTTAATCATGGATACAAAAAAATTAAAAACGTTTTTCCTAACACAATTGATATTTTCACCTCACAATTGGTATTTTTACCCCCATAATTATTTTTTATTTATTTTAAAATAATCACCTAATTAAAATAATCAGTAAACATTCACACTCATAAAGGTGGCTAAATCGATAGATTTTTTGGGTTTGTACTTTGTTCAATTGATAGCATACTTGGCAAGAAATGACCTCTCGATTAAAATTTAATAAATATTGTTATTTAATTATTTTTTTATATTTTTTTCGAAAAAGAGAATTTTCTTACTTTTTTAATGTGAAAAATGTATGGTTATTATAGTCTTTTACGGATTCAATAGTTGACCAATGTAAATAATGGCAAGGAAGTCGTCCCGGGTTTAAAGAAAAAAGTATGGGAAACACAAGTGAAAGAGAATAGCATGGACCCAGCACCTCGGTCATTGGCTCAAGGTTATTACTTTATTGCCCCTGTTGAAAGTTACACAGAAGACGCGAGGACTTTTATATATAATAATAATTATTATGATTATATAAACGAAACTTGTATCTCCATCGGTCATAAAATAAATTATTATTTTTTGTCTCACATCTTCTTTATATCAATACATTTATAAATGTATTATTATAATAAATAAAGCTTTCGCTTTTTATAACAAAGACAAGCATATGTAAATGCTATACTACTTGCGGATTTCTTTTTTAACCATCCGATCAAATCAACGAGTCTCATTAAAACCCATTAATATAGGTGAAGTTTCCTCGATCGACATCTCTCAGTACTCCTCTTCTCCTTTCACTGTTCGAAGTCACGATTTGGACATCATGATCTGGAGTTTGCGATTGAGGGTCTGTTCAAGTTGCCCTGCAAAGAAAAAAAAAATCAATGGTGTATTTCATCAATTTGAGCCGAGTCTCTCATTTTCGTGGAGTTCCCGGATGATGAGGAAGAAAGATGACTTGGGTGTACTATCATAAATAGGCCTAAAAATTTTGCTAGGGTGTTGCCTTCAAATCCTATCAAACTTTTCTAACGGATCAAAGTGAAATTGTTAAGTAGTAGCCTAGTCCAACATAATATCATGGCTACTCCCCTGATTATACATGGATTGTCTTGCTTAACAAGACATGTAATGCACGTAAATTCTTTTACTTTAAAGTAATTGAATGCCAGCTTTTACTTAATAAATTTTTATTACTATTATTTGAGAACACTGTGAGTTCTTAGTAAAAAAGCATCATCACAAATTCCCAATCAATATATTACACAAAACACATACACTTGTAAGTTTTAACAATACATCAGTCAGGCAAAGCGGTCCACGTTCACGCAACCACATTACAATGTCAATTAAAGGAATTTTATGGATTGGTATGTCCACTTCTGCTATGAATATATACTTTAACGCTGAATGAAGAACTCTGATTTCTCATTACCACAACCAAATATGCGTAGAGATAACAATTTTACATTAGTCTAGTTGATTATCTCGTTGAATTTAAATGCGGGCTGTGCACTTGAGATCTCGCATTCGACATCTCTTTGAAATTTAGTTTCTTAAAAATTTACGTACTTTGAAAATGGGTTCGGGCCCAAGCATGAGAGAATATAAGACCCTATTTTATCTCACATAGACTTGGAGCCTCTCGATCATAAGCCCGGTCTTAAGCATATGTCGTCGTGGAATGAACTGTGGCAGCAAGACCGAGTTTAAATTCAACCCAACTATTCCAAGGACACGTTGAGCCGTGATCTCCCGGTAAAAGGAAAAAGATTGCACCTAATTCCTTGATCCTTCAATATCAATTTGTTTTTATGTGTCAGCATCGTCAATGTTTTCAATTACATCCTTACTTTCCATATTTAGGTATAGTTCATTCTGCAAAATTAAAGTCCCGTGACCAATTTTGTTTGTTTAAGCCAACTTTTCTTCATAGAGAAAGTCCTCCTTTGTTTGAAACCTTACCTTAACAAGCAAAATCATTAAAACATAATCTTCAGAATTGAGAAGTGTATTTTATTATAGATCCGACCCGACTTGGCCCGATACAGACTGAAAATGGATTATACAGGTCATTATCGGGATACAGTTCGATATTAACTGTGATCGAGGGGAAGTGACGATCGGTGTCAAAACAGCAAAATCCAGCTACCACCAAGGGTAAGAGCGTAAAATCGGACCATCGTCCAGCCGGAACGTTTATATCTTCGAATCCAACGGGAGCAAAGTCTGCAAAGACAAGAGGGGAGAGAGCGGCTGCCCTACGGAGTGGTGAGAGTGAGTTGAAAAGGAAAGAAAGGAGAGCGACTTCTGCACAACAATGCATTAAATCCAACAAATAAAATCCACGAAAGGGAGAAAAAATAATTTTGAGGCAAAAAAGGCCCACCCACATCATCATCATTTACTGTTCATCAAGACACCGTTGAGTCTGCCGCTTTATTAGTGTCTGTTCTGGTTCTCTCTGACCATATTTAGGACAAACCCCACCCAGCCTCTCTCTCTCTCTTGCCCCTCCCCTTCCTCCCATCTCTACCTATCTATCTGCCTAGAGCTGTATGTAATTCAATCCAATTTGTTTTGTCTTTTTCTCTGTGGAGGTTTTTTTTGGTGGGTGGGTTGTATGTATGTGTGTATGTAGATACATATGGAGATGGGTTTGTAAGGAGTGCTTGGTTTTTGGGTTTTGCGGGTATTTCGGCTTGCTACGCGGATTGAGGTCTTAAAAAGACTTGCATTGTGTTTTTACCCTTTCTAGGGTTCTTTGATCTCTCTCCACGTTCGGAGATAAGAATTCGAAGCCCTTCCCTCTCATCTTTCTCTCTCGTAATGGATTAGACTGTTTATTTTTCTAGGTTAATTTGATTCCATTAAGAGAGAGAGGAAATGAGTTGCTTTTCCTGCTTAACTCCACATCGAAAGGATATAAAGGTCGATATTGAAAGTGGGTCTCGTTGGGGTTCGCGTGATTCTGTTGGTTCGGCTTTTTATCTCCTTTCACGATTCATTGAAATGGGTGGTCGTGTTTTCGTTTGTTTATATTGATTTGTGGATTTTGCTGTCGCAGGGAGTGGAAAAGGAAAGTCTAAGGATGTAAGTGGCGGTAAGGATTTTTTGTTCCTTTCATATATACCGTAACGTGTGAGAAAATGTAGCAGTTGTGGAATTTATTTCTTCTTGTATAATTAAGTTTTTGATCTGGTAGAAAATGAAAAGTTGAATGGGAATGGCCATGGCAAAAATAGCAATCAAACAAACGATGGTGCTGCGCGCAGCTTCACATTTCGTGAGCTTGCAACGGCGACAAGGAACTTCAGGGAGGCCAATTTGATTGGTGAAGGGGGTTTTGGAAGGGTTTACAAAGGTCGATTGGAATCTGGCCAGGCAATCTTCAACTTTTATCACTTTTTAATTCCTGCATGTGCATGGTGCATGATGCATGATGCTCTCGATTAATTCTGGCTTTGTGGGAATGTATATGGATCATGTTTACTGTTGATTCCCTCAATATATGATACATCACTGCTCTGTGGAAGCTAGTCCGCGAATGTATGTAATACCATTAAATGGAAGAATACTCTGTCATGAGTATGTTTTGTAAGGTTCTCATTTGTCAGGTAGTTGCTTTGCTGGTGTTTTCAGATTGTCGTTTTAGAATGTAAATAATGCCCCTTTATATGGAATAGATTCAGTTGTACATTTGATGATGTTTGCATTGATTGTGGTGTAACATGTACAACACATCTCTAGATTGGAATTTGGAAAGTTCATAATGTCTTTTGATGAGAGAAGAATTTTTGCATCGATTTTTCATTCTATTATATTTTTGTTGATAGCTTTTATATATGGCTGGTTCTTGAAAGTGTAGTTTGTGAATTTTGGTAATTCTTCTGTCATAATAATATATTGTTGCCATTTGTCTTTTTCCATAATTGAAATGTTTGAGATTATGATTCTCAGTTTATTTTACTGTCCAGGTTGTTGCCATCAAACAACTTAATCATGATGGTCTTCAAGGGTTTCAGGAATTTATCGTAGAGGTTCTAATGTTGAGCCTCTTGCACCATGTTAACCTTGTCACTTTGATTGGCTACTGCACAACTGGGGATCAAAGACTATTGGTCTACGAATACATGCCAATGGGTAGTTTGGAAGATCATCTTTTTGGTAAGCTTCTCAAGCATTTTTTAGCTGAATTTTTCTTTCTTGCTGAAAAATAAACAGAAATAGATGCTTGAGAGTCGAGATATAGCTTATTTCTATTGGAGGCAAATTGTACCAAATATGTCCTAAGTTTCTATGTTCCATTCTGAGTATTGATTTTGCTAGACATGTTAAACTTGGATTTATGTAATGCTAGTAGTATTGGCATCACATAGATGTCTGATTGGAACAGTCTATTATGGTCGTCTTTATGAGTAATTTGATATGCACCAAATATGCCTTCTGAAAATAAGTTATTAAATTAGCGGAAGATTATAGATGGTCTCTCATTTAAACTTACTTTGCAAGGCATAGGAAACCTGGATTTTTAATCCTTCTAGAACTTTAAGAAAAAGGCATCATGCTTTTTCTTTTTTTCATCACCATGTATTAATTGCTTCAAGCACATGCCCGGTTAGGATTGTCTTTATTAGAGGGTTTTAGTTAAATGGACTTCATAGTTTTAAAACTCAAACTCTTACGCTCTTCAAAGCTGAACCATCAACTAATATACATAATTCGAGCCAGGCCACTGATTCGGGACCCCATCTAAACGTAGTGATGGATGGGCAAGCAGCTCAGTGATTGCTTAGGTTGGCCAAATGTATGAGAATCATTGAGGTAGGGTAAAAAATATGCATTCTTACTGATTTGGGACCCCATCTAAACGTAGTGATCGATGGGCAAGCAGCTCGGTGATTGCTTAGGTTGGCCAAATGTATGAGAATCATTGAGGTAGGGTAAAAAATATGCATTCTTAACCCTTGCTAGCAAACAGTTATTGTGTATTGGTGGTGTTTCAATTTCTTCTTTAATATAAGATAAGAATAAATTGTAATGATTTCTGAATTACGTAACTCTAGTTTGTTTCCTTCTTACAATCCCACAACTCTGGGGGAGATTTTTTTTTTACAATCTGTTTCTATTTTAATGTGGAAATGGAGCTTATGATTAGGAGATTATGTATATCCCCTTTTGTTCTGAAGCACTGTTTTTGAATGTTGATTACCGTTTTCATTGTGATAATACTGTAAATTCATTTTGATCATGGGATTGCTTAATTTCATTTTGTTTGGTGTTTCATGTGTGAAAGGTTGTTTGCTTTGGTTTGGAATTTGTTGGCACTAATTATTAAATTCTTTGTTAAATTTGCTAATCGAAGCACCTAAACAAACTATCATTCTTCTTTATGCTGCAATGTAATCTTCTAATGTCCTGATTGCATGAAAAAGGAAATCATTTCAACATTATTGTCAGCAATCGTATTTTTAATTTAGTACCGTTTTTTCCTCAGATCTAGACCCAGACAAAGAGCCACTGGATTGGAACACTCGCATAAAGATTGCAGTTGGTGCTGCCCGTGGTCTCGAGTATCTGCATTGTAAAGCAAACCCACCTGTTATCTACCGCGACTTGAAATCTGCAAATATTTTGCTAGATAATGACTTCAGTCCAAAATTATCAGATTTTGGACTTGCAAAACTGGGACCTGTTGGCGACAACACACACGTTTCAACCAGAGTCATGGGAACATATGGATATTGTGCCCCCGAGTATGCAATGAGTGGCAAATTGACTGTCAAATCTGATATTTATAGCTTTGGCGTGGTTCTTTTGGAGTTAATAACGGGGCGGAAGGCCATTGATTTGTCTAGAAGACAACAAGAGCAAAACCTGGTTAGTTGGGTGAGTAAGAGTTTCACGCTTCTCATTTATTTGCTTTATAATGGTTAAAATAGTAAAAAATATATATATATAATTTTTTTTTTGAGTCAAACTCTAGGTTCTTATTATGCCATCTGTTTTTTTTTTCCACTGGTTCTAGTCTCGTCCATTGTTGAAGGATCAGAAGAAATTCCCTCAATTGGTCGATCCTCTGCTGCAAGGGCGGTACCCTCGCCGTTGTGTAAACTATGCAATTGCTATTACTGCGATGTGTCTAAATGAGGAACAAAATTTCCGCCCCTTTATTGGTGACATTCTTGTGGCACTTGAATATTTGGCTTCTCAGTGTCGCAACTATGAAGCACGAGTCCACAATACCGTGTCACCATCTACCTTGCAACAAAAGTGAGACAAGTTGTCTTGGGGCCTAATTGGAAGAAGTTCAATATCCTTTTCTATGCAGCTGGAGACGGGCTCTAAAACCCTTTTATTACCTTGTAAGTCCATTGTTACTGGGATTCTTGTATTAGTATTATCATCATCATCTTGATGACTGTGAGCTCTCTGAAATAGACGGAAAGAAAAGGTACGAAATGGTATCCCTAAGCAAAAGCCGGTTGTCGTTCGCATACTAGAATTAATTGCTTTGAAAAGGAAACCCGTATGGTGTTAACGTGTGGAAAATTAAATTGATCTAGTAGTATACCTAGTTTCAGGTAAAGATATTTAGACTCAATACATCTTACATATAGTTATAGGTTAGGCAGCTATGGATTTATTTCCCTTGTACGTTTATACTGCTCTGTTTTCGCTTCTCATTTCTCTACCTTGTGGAGGAGCATGACAACCATACTTTCTGATATAATAATAACCTAGTGAAATTTCACCTTATTACTTATTTTGGATGTGGTGCTTGTTAAACCCTGATGGAATCTAGTTAGCACAAATGTTTAATATATTTTACATGTAGATTATATATTCATGTTTTCATGTATGTATATATATTGCATTTCGGAAGTTGGAGTAGAGCATTTTCTGTTTATGAAGGAAATTAAATGATAAAAATGGCAGGGATTCCTGTGGTCTTATTTTTTTGCCTGTAAAAACTCCAAACAAACTTGACCAGGCACTGCAAAATTGGTGGTCTTTTATTAAATTGGGTTTTAAAGGAGATCTTATTTTGCCAGTTTAGTTGTTGATGGCTTAGGTAAGTGGTGAGAAGACTGGACATTTGACAAATTTGAAGCTGAGGAGTGCAAGTCAAAAGACTCAAAACTCAAAAACTCGTACCAATTCATTTGTAGACAATTTACAGTTGTTCTTTTGAGAAAAATAAGGTAAATCATTATTGATATTTGGCCTACTCGTATCGAATGCAATGGTGAAGATTTGTTGGGGGCATGAGTGGGATTAAAGTGAAATTTGTTTGAGCATGCACAAGTAATATGATGCAATGGTGAAGATTTGTTGGGTCAATTGCCATGGCATGAGACTGAGTTGTCGTGCCTACAAGTTGGTTTCATTTGTGGGTCTCATAACACGCATACTCGCATTTTATACTAAAATTAATATCTAGTTTCATATTTATTATACAAAAATGAAGCTAACAAATTTATACTATTTTATCAATATATTTTGTTGGCCTAGTTATATCATCAGCATATCAGTCACATAAGCAGAACACATATCTCAATACATTTTTGTCGTTCCTAGCAAAAATTTATCACTGTAGTTGTTGGTCTATCTTTATTAAGTATTCGTGTAACGTGTTCTTAACATATTCATATCCCACTTTTTTTGAATAATTACGTATTTGTGTATCATTGTCATGGTCGTATTCCGTGTCTGCGCTTCATAGAAGAGTAGCGTGAAGACGGTGTTGTCAGCTGCTTTTGCGAGTGCTAGTGACAGTGATATTCTTGGAGATGGCCGCATTTGCGTTTTATGATGTATGTAGCCTCATTTACAGAAGCTTGAACCAGTTTTTTTTCCTTTGAAGAAAGATCAGTAGACCTTGATTTGCATTGATAACCAAACATGCAATGCACACCACAACCTTGTGGGTACTTCCTCTGCTCACAGAACAGACTGAAGGAAATTCATCTTCAAAAGACAAGAAACAAAATACAATCTAGACGGGAACTGATTGGGAAGAAACTAAGACTAATAAGCACGGATCAGTATGCTCCAGAATGAATAGATATCCTTTCTTCCATATGAGCCCTGCAATCCTTTTCAACCAAAGCCACAACCTCCCCCGAGAAATCTTGAAAATGGTTGGGGAGGATAGCTCTAGCCTCCAAAGCAGCTTGACCGGAAGGAGACACCTTTCCTCCATGTACAAGTACATTCCTTCTATGCCAGATCAGTTATAGAGTAGAGGCAAGGATTGCAAGGGAATTAGAATCCAATAAATCAGAAGAAAAAAAAGCCCAAAAATCCTGGGAAGGCCAAGAGAGACACGGTAGCTTCTGGATGGAATGAGGGCTCTCAGTCTCAATTATAGCATCATTAGCATGCTTGCAAGTGAACAACGCATGCACTATGGTCTCTATAGCTTCACCACGAATAGGGCATGTAGCTTGGGAGCACACCCGGCGCTTACACAAATTCTCAGAATTTTGCAAACTATTGTGAAGGGCTCGCCGTACAAAAATCCGAGTAGAAGGAGGGGAAGGAAGAGACCAGATAGAAGCCATAGCACCGTTAAAGACTCATCTGAAGATACACTTGGAAGAGCCCTAGACCGCATCTCTATAGCGCGATGATATACACTACGCACTGAGAAGTGGCCATTGGATGAGCCATCCCAATAGAGAGAATCTGCTCCTCCCTTGGCACTTACTGCTGATTGAAGAATTAGATTAGCCTCATCTTCCGAGGACAAGTTCCTTAGCAACTGAACATTCCACCATTTCGTAGTAGGATCAATAAGGGAACTAACGGTCGCAGGACGAGGGAGACCACCCTCCACCTCAAGAAAAGTAAGAGGTCTCTCTAACCACCTATCTTCTCATAACTGAATTGACGAGCCATCCCCCACCCTCCAACACAGCCCTGCCTGCAACAAATTCCTAGTCGAACAAATGCTCTTCCAAACAAAGGAAGAGTGGGAGAGTGCATCTGCTTCCATAAAAGATTAATGAATTATCCTCCAACCTTGTTTTGCAAATAGAACTTCATTGAAAGCAGCAAAATTGCAAAAACCCATACCGCCCAAATTCTTTGGTTTGCACAATAGATCCCAAGAGAGCCAGACCATACTTCTGGATTCTACCTCACCTTTGCACCGGAAATTATTAGAAATGAGCCGACCCTTAACAAAAGCAGACTGATTACTACTAATAATGCACGGCAAAACGTATTTCAATCTCTTTGCCAAGACCTTCGAAACGATTTTATAGATAACATTGCATAGACTAATAGGGCGAAACTCGCTTTGCATCCTTAAGCTTTGGAATTAAAGCAATAAACGTATGTTAATTTTTTTACTCAAGAGTCACACCCTGAAGGAATTCCCGAACAGCACCATAGATATCATCAATCATCATCCATAGTATCCCAATGCCGCTTAAAAAGTCAAAAGCTTGAACAAGATAGCATGTACTTGGTGCTTACTTCCTAGTGGATACCTTACTGTTTAGCTCCAGTACTCATATTGAAGCCTAGTGGTAAAACCAGTAATGACAACAGATTGAACCAACAAAGCAATTTTTTCCCAGACATACTTTCCTTTCTTTGGTTGAAGCAGGTAATTCTCCAGGACAATATTTGGTCAGTAAGATTAACCAGCCCAGATCAACAATTTTCCAAGTAGCATAAACACAGAAATAAGAGGAACGGCGTGAACCTAGAGAAATTCAAAGTCATCATCAGTCATATGAAAATCACCAACAAAATTTTCCTGATTGCAGTCAGAATCAACATCTAGGATAGAAATTGAATGAAAAGACGGTTATTTCTCTGATTTAAGATCATAGTATATGTTATTCCAAATCATTTGTACATCAGCCTCTATTTACAGTTATCAGGAATATATATGCTAACCATGTATCAGCTTCTAATATGAAGCCCTTGAAAAAAGTGTTGGTATTCATTGCAAATGACCTAAGGGCAACTTACGATCAGGAAGGGCTGGAGCCAACGACAGATTTTTCCCAGTAATGATGAGAAACTTGGAGGGAAAGTTTGATTGTGTGGCTCTGAGATGATTGACATACATCTATGCACTCCTCCAAATCAGCATCACATGTTAATAACACCCACTCAGAGTCGTCATCAAAATACTTGAGATCAAACCTACTTATGTCATCTATACTAAACCTTCGTGTGATTTCTTGCAATAAATATGTAAATCCCCAATTATTAGGCATCCGGAACCGGATTTTCTCATTTCCATACGAGACTTTCACTCTTTGAGAATCCATCTGTTGCAATACCTGGCCAATATTCTTGGCGGGCAGTGGAAGACTCCCCATAGCAACTTGCTCCTTGAGAGATTTATGACTCTGGGATCTGTTTAGTAGCTGCAGCTCCTTTTTACTTGAGGCAAACAGCTCTGCATCGCTTCTGACCCTCTTTAGGACAGCATCAGCAGAGTTTTCTCCAGCCATTGGCTCTTCATTACCAGCATTGATACTTGTAGAAGTATGTTGGCTTGTACCACTAGAACAAGAGTGGATGGAACAGTAACTCTGACCACATGAGGAAGAAGGAGACTTCGGTGCTGTGATTTGGGAGTTGAAGAGACCTCCCTTGGGCATCAAGCGTGATGGTGTTGGATCATCGATTGTCTTTTCAGTTGAAAGGGTGTTCGTTTCCAATTGCTTTGAAGAAGCAAGCTCAGGAAAGTTTGTATAGAATGAATCAATGTTGAAAGCACCAGGGGCACCTTGAACAGAGTCAATTACGAGTTGGATTTTCTTCAATGAATAACCAACCTTCTTGAGTTTTCTTGAGGGCCAACGTTTTATCCCATGTTGCCTACATATTCGTTTTAAGGTTGTGGGGCAAACTGAAATAACAAAAAGGAAAATATATGTCAAAATAAAAGGCAATCAATAGCTTAACATCAGACGAATCATAGCTAAATTACAATAATGCTTACCACCAAGACTCTTTGCAGCGTCTTTTAGACTACCAGCAAAATATTGTCGGAGAATTTGCAAGTTGATTTTTTTCTCAGCCTTGGTACGTTTTCTGTCTACTGCTTTACCCATACTCTCATTTGAGAAGCTACGCTCACCAAAAGTAGAATCTCCACCAAACTCAACGCTTCCATTTAGGTTAGAATCTCTTAGGCCATGCCTGCAATCTGGGAATCTTTCTCCTATAATTCCCTTTTCCTTTCCATCGTGAGATAATGAAACAACTGTACTGTTTCGTTGGACCTCAGTAAGATAGCCCTTCTGGAACAAATTTTCTGGAGGAAACATTCCTGAAAGAGAGTGCTTGGGATTCAAGATCTTCTCCCCATCATCCGGATGGACTACAACTTCAGTAACTGGCATCTCACTTTCTTTCTGCAGTTCTTTATCTTGTACAACTCTTAAGCTCTGGCAAGCCCATTGAATGATGGTGGACAGTGAATGAAGCATCTTGCGCTGTTCTTCAGGTTCCCGACAATTCACAGGGAGAAAGAACTCTAGGACAAAGTCAGTTTTACCAGTGTAGATGCTGCGAAGACGTATTGCAACAGCTGCCCTTAGCTCAAAGATCCTTGCATGATGAGAAAGAGGATACTCAGTTTTCGCAAAAGAAGCTACATCGCTTGAGAAACAAGGTTGGTTAGTCAAGAATGCTTGACCAGCTACACCTTGACCTTTTAACAAGTGATGCTCAGAGCAAGCCTCGTGAAAGGCCTTGACATTTGGATCAGCAACATAAGTGGCATGATCAATGGTGGAAACGCACTGGAAGTAGTTCTCATCAGAATGCCGGCATCCTGTTTTCCCTTGTTGGATGCATGAGACCCAAGTTTGAGCTAAAGGTAATCTATGCGTATCACATGCAGATTTCAAAACCTTGAGAATCTCTGGCAGTGCAACTTGGTAGGACTTGTCATATTCCTGAAAAAGAGAATTCCACCAATGAACTCAAAGAAGAAAAATGGGATTTAAAATAAACTAATCTTCTTTTCCCTCAGTAGCTCAACTACCATAATATTCTGGACACTTGGAACTTTGGAACTCCTAAGATCAACAGCCTGCAAGAGAACAAGATATCTCCAATTAGAAACATATGATTAATATGACGTCTCACATGGTACATTGAAAGCTTAACTGCCCTTATAAGGAAAATCACAATGTTTACATAATGTAACCAAGGAGAAACAGAAGCTAGAAGTGTTCATAAAAAAAAGAAAAGAAAAACTAGAAAATGATGCAAATAGAAACAAAAGAGTAGTCGGAAATTGGAAGATGACATCAGAATCAATTCTTACTGTATTCTGTGAAATTATAAGCAATCTGAAAAATGAAAAAGTGCCAATGCAGTACAGCTAAAAGAGATGAGCAGAACTCCACGCCTCATATCATAGAAGAAAGTGGCTTTGAGACTTGAGATACTCAATTAAAATTGAGGCAGCGAGGCAACCAAACCATACTATGTTAAACGTCACCCTTCTATAATGTATAGCTAATCTTGTATATGTAGATTCCTGTTTGAGCTGCACTACATCAAGGAATTATCGTACCTGTGTGCGTGGGTTTTATTCTTATTTGATTTGGGAAAGACGAAAGTTTGCAAGAAATTCCAATCACATTTTATGAGGGGGTATATAAACTGCACATCCAGAAATTAAATTTAGATTTTACTTCACGACTTAAAACCATTTTATTTATCCAGAGGTCATGAAAACCATTATTTGAATGTTTGTGGAAATAACACAAGTAAAAAGCTCTAATAAATAAACAGAACTTCTTCTAGTATTTTATTTGATTTCGGAAGAATGAAATCGTGAAAAAACATTCTACAGTTAAATAATCTGGATTGTAAATTATGCCAAGGTTTATACTGTTAAACTTGCAATTCTCCTGTCAAAAAGTTTAAACCCAATTTTGGTTCATTTATCAATGATCAAAACAGAAGTTCAACTATTTGCAGTGTGACCAGTTGCATTTAGCACCTCATTGTGCTGAATCAAAACACACAGAAGAATCCACCTATATAGAATAAAACTTTCCAGAACAAGAAGAGGAAACAAACCTCAAGTGCTTTACAGACTTTTTCAAGCTCAATATGATACTTGGTCTTCTGGGCAGTTGTTACAATCTCAAGAACACCCAAGCAAGCAGTGCTACCTTGTTCAAAGACAGGCACAGCAAGGGTTCCATGAACATCGTACTCTTGAGCATGACAAACTCGTGCATATTCATCACTTCTAAAGAGCTGAACATCAGGAGTCCATTCTGGAATCTTTCCCAAGAATACTCGACCAGGCAATCCAACAACATCACTGGAATTTTTCTCAGCTGAAAACTGATACAGTGTAGAAATGTCTCGATAATTCACCAGCCTGCGAGAGCTTGGATCAAGTGAGAAAGGTTGGTCATGGGTAGTTAAAACATGTCTGCCTCCTTGGTTTACAGGAACCCAAATCTGTAAAAGGATATCCTTGTTTCTTGTCAAGTCCTTTATACAACCAATCGCCTCCATCAATCTCTCTGTTACAGAAAATCCAGGACCTGGATTTGGTCTCGGTCCAATCCACCACCTTCTGCATAGCTCAGAACCACCAGCTGTATTTCCTGATTGGCTATAGCACTCAGTAACAGTGGGATTAACCATGTTTTGGCCAAACGGTTGAAAATTAGGACTTCTGCCTTGTGGTTCATTAATAGGCAATTTCACGGGCAATGATGCTTTTTGGATTTCTTCTTTATTTCTCTTAGGGGATGAGCTTGTGCTCAGATCGCAAGTATTAGCCTCTAAACCAGGCAATACAAATGAAGTATCAAAGAAGGCAACACCATTGGAGGGGCTTGGAAGAAGGAAATCAGATCCAACTGTTGTCTCCCACAAGCATCCTTCCAACAGTAGTTCATCCATATAGTCAAACTCCATAGCAGTATCAAGTTGAGCACCCAACATGGTACGAGGACAAAGTACACTGTCGTCCATATCCATCTTTTCTCAAAATCTAACAAAAAAAGACCATATTCTGCTCAGTTTGTAGAAATCGTATACTTCCAAATGTGATCTACTTCAAACCAGACCTACCAGAAACATCAATAATAAATCCTAGCTGTCCAGATTATCAAGTCCCAGATTGAGAAGAATCTTGGAGGGAAAAAAAAACAAATGAATAACAATACCAGTCCCAGAAAACTTTGAAGGAAATACACAGGTTGACTGTAAGCTTGACAAGAAGATAAAGAACCATGAATGTATACGATACTAAGATTGAGGTTTCTCTTTCTCATTTCCACTTCCAAATAGCATTCAAGTTAGTAGAAACTATATAAACATCAACAGCTAACACTATGGTCAATCAAAAAATAATACCCAATTCAAGAACCACCATAACTACCAAATTAGCATCAAATCCACATCAAAATAAGAACAAAAGATTTTAAAGCAACCACTTTCCACAGACTGTACAAATAGTCAGAAGATGCCTTTTCTCACTTTTGATTTAAGATTCCAGTTCTACCAACGGCAATCCATTGGAACAATTTCATCAACACACGTAAGTAACCCAATAGAAAAGGCAAATGAACCCATTAGCCATAATCCCAGAACTAAAAAAGTCTACAACCCAAATTGACCAAATACAGAAAAATAAAATGAAGGAGAGATAAAGATCATAATAAATACCTCAAATGTGTAGAAATAATAATATCAGTGGTTTCAAAGAGCAATCCACAAAACCAAATACAAACAAAAGATCTAACGAAATTCCTTTTAATACCTGTCGTCATCCATGAAATCACCTCCCCGAGAACCAACCTTCTTTCACATGGTAACTCTCTGTGGCTCAACCTCTTTCTTCAAGTAGTTCAAAACAAATTTGATCACGAAAGGATTCTTCTTCCGACCTAAACTATAATAATAGTTAAAACAATTAAAAAATTACGTTATTGAGAGTGGAATCTGATTTCTTCAAAGTGGTAAAAAAGGTCCAAAGACTGAAGGGTTCGTGTGTGGCACTTGCATTCTTTACATGCTCCTCTCTCTCTCTCTACGTCGTTAAGTTTTATTCATGGCATTACAGAAAAGCTAGCGCCTAGCGGTGCAGGACGACTGTACAGACTGCAGAGTGGGGACTAGGCGGCTTTTTTTTTCTGTGTGGTTTGAGTAGTTAAAACTGTGAAATGGATTTTAGCTCACTGACAAAAACTATGCAGCAGTTGTAGCCCAAAATTTAGTACTTTTTTATATTATTATCTCCACATAAATAATTAAATAAGAGTATTTTTGTGCTGCCAGTATTTTCAGTCATCAAGGGTCCGTTTGGATGTGTTTCATAGAGTATACTCTCTCGTAAAGCATAAACGTTGAGAGTGTCTGAGAGTATGAGTGACAGAGTGTACTTTAGCGTATACTCTAAAACAAACAGGGTGCAATTGGCAGATATAAAATTCTGGTTTTGTTAACCACCACCACCAAAGTCTAAAGTGTAAAAATTGAGAATATTTGAGAGTATGAATGACGGAGTATAAACTAATTTATACGTTGACACAAACAAAAGTCAAATTTAAATTTAAAGACTTAGTTGAGATGAGTGTTAATGTCCTGTAGGCATATCGTCGGGACGGAAATTTCTCGATAAAAAATTTTAACTCCTAAAATAGCAACTGAATCTCACACTGGATTCACGGTAAAAGTCATATTTGGGCCCCTTAATTATTTAGATGTTGATATAATGAGCAGATAGTTTTGTTCATAGGAGGCCACATGCTTTGACAGATCCGGCAAGTAATCTCTCAGGCTTTAAAAGAACCTGAGATATTATTCGATATGTACAAACATGTGGCGTTGACCTTGCAAATACATAAACAAATATTCCTCAAAAGCAATTTGCTAAGCAGTTCCTGCAAAAGAAAGATCTCAAACAATATCTACTTATACTCAATTCAGATCATCATGATACTTGTGATTATGTAAAACACCAGATAATGCAAGCAAACTGACAAGGAACCATCACCATACGACAAAGCGCACAACCATCATTTATTAGATAAAATATAAGATTAGGGGGTGCTATGACATCCTGAGTTTATTTAAATCAAAACATTCAAACATTAACATTTGAGTTTATGCGGCCGCACCGATCCTGTAAGGCATCCAATCCTCGCTCACTCTGCGGCCCAAGACTCCCAGGGATGGTTGTGAGCTTCAGATGCTTGGCCTCACATTGAGACGAGTAGCTAACTTCTGACTAAGAGACTTGTCAGCCTGCATCACATAAAACACGAAAAACCACATCAGAAGAAAACTGCTGGTTCTGTTCATCTCATAGGTTCTAGCACAGCGTCACCACTTCAAATTCAATACCTTCAAATTTTATTTTACTGCTCGGGAGTCCTCACGATGCGAGGGATATACTTACAAATATAAATTTCAAAATTTTAACTGATAGTGATTAAAAAGTTTATTTTGTAAATTTGAATACTTTTTAAGAGTGTTTATTTTTTTGTATGGTGGTAGAAGATTGTTTTGCAAAGGGAAGTTAAAACGAAGAAGGGGTTTACCTGAGACCAATATGATACCCAGATACTACGGATTTCATGGGTGACACGAGGGTCAGATAGAGCCTCAACCCATCGGCAGATGAATCGTTCTTGCCTATAAAGCAGGAAAGAATGCAACAACAGATGAAGTGTCATGATTTGTGGAACCATTATGACTTCTGAACCAGTCCTAGAAACAAGGATTACCTGTCTGGTGCCCAGGACCTGTATCTCTCACCAGGCTGCTTAAAATTGTTCTCCTTCTCAATGATGCACTGCATTAAGCCAATTAATTGGAACTCAGAAAATTGGATTTAGCAGACATTTTAGTACTCCAGCAATGACATCAATACGATGGAAGAAGGGAAGCTATTAATTACTTCTACTTCGATACAGTTAATCATCAGCCAATGCTCTACTCTTACACTTCTGTCGGCAAATAAAGCTCTCTTTATCTAGCAATCTAGCAAAAGATGAACTTAACCATGTAGCTTTTGTTGATTCTCAATTTTCTTTCAGGAAAATTAACCACTTTGATACAGTTAAAACCAATGGAATATATGAAACAAAATTCAGAATCTAGACTGAAGCCCTAGAGGCACAAAATTACACAAGTGCCAGTACCAGTAAACTTTCAAGCCAACCATATATAGAACTTCAATTAGATCACCAGATAAATATTTTACCTTCTCACGCCTTCCAGTACAGACATTAGGAGGAATGGGGAATCTCTCAGCATGGCGAACTGCATCATACCTTGAAGGGAAGTAATTGACCTAAAGACACAATTAGAACATCTGATCAGAATAATAAAAAATAAAACACAAGTGAATATTATGATGCTGCCTGCCAGTTCCAGTCGATAATCTAAGTTTCCTTCCATGTGTTTCACATCAGATATATGATGTATGTGTACTTTTATTAGTACAAACAGAACAGCTCAATACCTCCTCATCCCTGTGCATGAAGTTCATGAAACCTTCATGGTGATTGTTATGGTGGGAACACTTGGGAGCATTAGCAGGGAGTTGCAGATAGTTCGGTCCAAGACGGTGCCTCTGGGTATCAGAATATGAGAAGATCCGAGTCTGGAGCAACTTATCATCTGAGTAGTAGACACCAGGAACGACAATGGAGGGGCAAAACGCCAGCTGTTCGTTCTCAGCAAAGAAGTTATCAATATTCTTATTCAGGACCAGGCGGCCAACTGGCTGCAAGGGAATGATATCCTCAGGCCAGGTCTTGGTTACATCCAGTGGGTCAAAGTCAAATCTGTCTTCATGATCAGGATCAATTGTCTGGATAAACAGTTTCCACTCAGGAAAATTTCCAGCAGCAATCGAGTCATAGAGATCCTTGGTGGCATGGCTGTGATTGGATCCTCCAACCTTAATAGCCTCATCCTCCAACAAGCACTTAACACCACATGTGGGTTTCCAGTGGAATTTCACATAGTGTGCTTTCCCAGCCTTGTTGATCAAAGTATAGGTGTTAACTCCAGAACCTTCCATATGTCTGTAGTCTTGTGGAACACCCAAATCATCAAAGAGGAAGGTAAACATGTGCAAGCTTTCTGGGTGGTGGGAGAAGAAGTCGAGGATCCTCCAGTTTTCCTGGATGTGAGACTTGGGATTTGGTTTAAGGGCATGAACCATGTCAGGAAATTTCATACCATCACGAATAAAGAAGACAGGAAAGTTGTTTCCCACAAGATCGAAATTACCCTGAGTTTAAAACAAAAACATGTCACTTTGTGAAACAAAAGCATTAGACAGCTACAAAATTGAAAAGACTGTTTAGAATCAGTTAATGCCTGTGTGTGTATGTGTGCATATAGCAATATACATAAGAACATAAAACTGAAGCCAATAAGATTAAACAATTGTGAAATATAAGACAGATATCACATCAAAGATAACAAAACTATTAGAGTTTCTACAAGTTCTTTAACAATGCGGGTCTAGCTTTTCAAAATTTAGCAACAAAGCCATCAAAATTCACTCATACATACAAAGTTTTTCCAGCACAACAAAAGCCACATATACATACATCTATATCCGTGTTCATCAAATTACTAACAATTGTCACCAGATGCCAGACACAATGACTGTCATCCAATATGTTTAAGTGCATCTGCTATCCTCCAATATGCTTAAGTGCATCTGCTATAATCCAATATTTAGAAGTAACACAAAGAAACTAGCAATAAAACCCTCACCTCTCTGGTGTAAAACTTCACAGCAAAGCCTCGAGGATCCCTCAGGGTTTCAGGGCTGCCTCGTTCATGGATAACAGTGGAGAAACGGACAATGACAGGTGTCTGAACTCCAGGGGCTCGAAGAAAATCAGCGCAGGAAAGCTGGGAAACATCATGAGTGACCTCAAAGAAACCTTTTGCACTGGCTCCCCTGGCATGGACAACACGCTCTGGAATCCGCTCCCTATCAAAATTAGCAATTTTCTCGACGAGATGATAATCCTCAAGAAGGATTGGACCTGTTAGAAGTTTAAACCAAATCTCTCAACAAAGATTCAACTGCATTACAAATCAACAAATTCAACTCCGTCATAATTTATAAATCAATTGATTTTTCACATATCACAGTCAATTTCCTTGCTTGAACTACGAGTTGAATGATCAAAAACATGAAATCCGAACTGCCGTCAAATATCAATAATACTTTGCTGCTAGCTAAACAAGTCAAGATTCAACTAATTCAAACATTAAATTGATCTGAACAAATCAATCGACACGGAGGCAAATGTATAGCAAGGGTTCCTGGGCCCAAAAAAACAAAGTTTCTGAGATGAATTCCCCAGAAAAATGGAAATTAAAAAACAAAAAATTAAACTTGTAAAGTACAATAACTCTTCTTTCCAAACACCAAAACCACATGCCAGGAGAAGAAAGAGGAAGGAATCATAACATTAACAGAAACATTCCACTGGATATGGGTCCATTTTATTCAGCACACCAACAAGGCAGTCTCCGGTCATATTCTTTAAAGTCAAAAGTCATGCAAATATACAGACAGACAAACACGCAAGTACTAAGTAGAAGGCATCACAAAAGTTACAATACATAGAAAGATAATAAGCTTTTAGCTCTGCATCTTAGCCTTGAAGCACTTCCGATGAGAATGCTGATGATTTCTGATACTCTCCAGCAATCAAAATATCCATTAAGAAATATTAACAGTTAAGTGACAAGTCTAGATTTTTACTAAGTCAACTATTGAATAATTTGAATTGATCTAAAATAAATTAATCCGAACAGAATCACATCAAAGATACAGGTGCATAACCAAAACAAAATAAATTTCCAAGATGAACTCCCTAACAAAACAAGAAGAGAATGTACATAAGCCTCACAAGTCACACCAGAATAGGGGGAAAGACTAGTAAAAATAAAAGAACATAACCAACGTAGCAACACAAAGCCCTTTTTCTTTGGAAAACACAACTACGGTACAAAATTAAATATAAAAAGATAACCAAAATAAAGCAAGAAAAAGATAATAAAGAATCGACCAACAATTAATGAAAGAGAAAGAGACCTCTAGCTCCGACAGTCAATGAAGAGTTGTTGTTCCAAACTGGAGCCCCAGAGTTTGTTGTCCAGAAGGGGGAATTGTAAGCACTTGATGGACGGTTCTGCATCATAAATAGGGGGGAAAAATCAGAGGTATTGACATAGGAACAAAAAATAATATTAAATCTAGCTCATATCATATACTCAGTTCCTGAACGAAAATAATTAGTATCATCATTTTCTTTATCAATTATTTTCAAATAATCATTTGTTATCGTTGTCTGTTTTCCTTGGCTTTCTTAGAAACCAAGTATTTCAAAGAAACCGAATCAATACACGTATCACCGCTCATAAAATCAAAAATCGAATCCCCGAAGCTAATCGCACAAATTCTAGAAGAAGCAAAAACAAAATCAGAACCGAAGAAGAGTTATTCTTATGAATTCAATCAAATGAATCGAAAACGAAAACAAATCAAGCAAGCAAGACCACAATTTATAAATGATAGAGATCAGTACCCTGTAAGGATCCATGGCGAGGAGTATGTGAAGATTTTGAGGAGAGTACGGAGGAGAAAATCAGAAAGAGAACCTCGGAACACACGCCCCTGTTTAGGCTTTGATGGGCTGGTTTTGGTCATTTAAATAAATAGCGGGTTCGTGGCTCGCGCTCATTACAGTCTAATCTACGCATAAAAGAACGCGATATATTGGTATGAATATCTCGTGACAAAAACAGAGATAAATCGAATAAAATTTATGTTTCACCTCAAATCCAGTTTTAATTTGAACAAATTTTTTATATTTTGATCAAAAATTTTAAGATATCTCTATCAAATTTACACCAAAATCAATTTTAGGTCTTATATTTTTTTTTAAAAATCGAATCAAATATTTATTCACATTAACAAAACACGTTTTTCAATACATTCATATCAACAAAATAAATTTCTCAATATACATTTATCGTCCCATTAAATTTGCAACATTGCAATTGCCCTAACCTTATCGTCAAAGTGACAACGGTAACGAGTAAAATTTTCTAAAGCATCAATGCATATCCAAAAAAGAAATCCAGAATTATCGTGACGATTCTTGAGAGAATACTACAAATTTTTTATTTTTTTGGTGGAGCAAAAATAAGATAAGGGGTAGAGAAATAATATAATAATTAAGGACGTCATGTATCGATGGTTCCTTGTCCAATTTTTTGTTTTTTATGGAACCAAATCGTAAACCACTTACGAGAGAGCCGCTTTAATTCTGACACGTATCACCAAAGAGCCTTGGAACATGCGCTCTAGGATGAGAGAGTGGATCCAGATAATTTTGAATAACTATTTTTCTTCTTCTTTCAGATTAATATGGGGCTGTTGTAATCTTACCATAAAAGGCTGCAATATTAGGCCCACCATGAATTCCCAAAGCCCAAATAACTAGCCCAAAAGGCTAGCACCACATCAGTAGTGTTGATAGGGTATGGTTATTTGCAGTCAAAACTTTGCCAGCTACACCCAAAAAAATTCTAAAATGACAATTTTACACACACTCCACCCGTCAAAGTAAACCCATTCCCTCTCTTTCTCCTTCCCCAACTTTGTTTCCCCTTGGTGTGCATCATGGACGATGACAACAAGGTGGATTCCGATTATGGTGACTTCACAGATGAGGATATTTTTGACATCCTTTTTCCTCTCTCTCCCCTTGCAAGGTGATGACATCTTGTCACTGATGGATGAGCTTGTTCAAGTCAATGCTGGTTAAAAGAATGTCAATTTTGGATGAGGCAACTTGCAATGGAAGGAGGGCTAGTTCTTTGTCAGCAGCCATTTCAACTTTCAATGTAGCTTCTATTCCAAATGAAGTTGCTAAGTGCAATTGCTAACGCATTTTTTCCTTCTCCATTAAAATCAATTTTGGGATTCACCTCCATTATACAAAAAATTCAAACAAAATACTCATTCACATCATCAAAACATGTTTTTCAATACAATTACATCAGCAAAACACAAATTTATATACATTTTTCTCTTTCCCATTAACACAGCATCAACTCTTGCATTCCACCATCCATTCCTCAACAAAATTATACAAAAATTAATACTGGGTTCCACATCTTTTACAAAAAGTCAAGTCACATATACATCTACTTTATCAAAACACATCTTTCAATGCAGTCATATCATCAAAAATACACATTACATACATTATTCATTTCTCTCTAAAAATACACCATTGCAAGTGTCTAAGCCTTTTGTAGTTCCTCTTGTAGATTTACTTGATCTTCAGAATATGCCCCTGTTAGAGATGTCAAAAATACCCCTGCTCGACGGTTATTCGCATAATCCATTCTAAATCATACGGGTATGCTCCTTTAATTAACGATTCGGGTAACGGATACAAATATTTTCATAGGGAAAATAGTAGGTGGGTACGGGGATGAGTTTGTCGAAATCTAACCTGCCGCATACCCGTATATATTATTAATTATATATATGTATATTATTTATGATATATATGTTATTATTCTTATTATTATTTATAAAATTAACAATAACAAATCAATAAAAAAAATCCATAGAAATAAATTTTTTGCGTATATTTAATTTTTTTAATAAACGTAAAATTAATTTATTTAATGGGTAATATACATAGTTATGAAACTAGCATTGACCATGAATGATTTCATATATAAGTTACTATAATTTATGATACTTTCTCAAATAATTAAAGAAATATCTATAATTTTTTATTGATTTAAGTTTTAAAATTTATTGTAATTTTTATAATTGTAGTTGGCGGGACAGGTAAATAAGCGGAGATTGCCCGCCCCAACGGGTACAGAGATGGGTCAAAAATTAAAATAGCCATCGAATATTTTTATGGAGACGGATAAGAAAAAATTAACGATGATGGGATGAGATAAAGGGTATTGGCCTCAAAATTGGCCCGTTAACATCCCTAGCCCCTGCACCTAGATCTTCCACTGGTGGTGATCTTCTTCGTGATCTTCTTGGCATCGATGTGCAACTCCTCTTGTAGATTTACTTGATCTTACTTCAGATGATTCCCCTACAACTAGATCTTATGGTGGTGGTGATCTTCTTGGCATCGATTTATCACTAGCTCCTCTTGTATGTTTTATTTTTTAGAGTGTGGAGTGTGGCTGAACTTATTTAGAAAAACAAGTAAATGGACTATAGTTAGTTGTGGACTGTTTTTGAATTGAGGTGTGATTGAAAAAGTTTAGACTGCAACTAGCCTTACCGTTGTTGATATTGATTAGGGTTCCATGTATTGCATTTTCATAAAGCATTTCTAAAATATTATGTTTGAATTGATTTATATATGAATAAGTAAATTAGAAAATAATTTAATTTAAATTTAGAATTTGGACAATTAAATCAAATAGAATTTATGTTTGGCCTTCAATCCGACTTTACATTAAACAAATTTTTTATCTAATAAATTCAGTCATTCCTATCGGATAAAATTTTGACACCAATGGACTAGTGACAACGGTAACAAGTAAAATTGTCTAAAGCATCAATGCATATCCAAAAAAAATATTCCAGATATGGGTGGTAATTTATCGTGAAGATTAGTGTTTTTTTTTTTTTTTTGTGGAGCAAAATAAGATAAGGGTAGAGAGGACGTCATGTATTGATGGTTCGTTATCATCCAATTTTTGGTGTTTTCGAGTAACCAAATCGTGAGCCACTTATGGGAGAGCCGCTATAATTCTGACACGTCATCACAACAGAGCCTTGGAACATGCGCTCTAGGATGAGAGAGTGTATGTATCCAGATAATTTTGAATAACTATTTTGTGTTTTTTTTCTTCCTTCCAGATTAGTATGGGCTTGTTGTAATCTGAGCATAAAAGCTGAAATATTAGGCCCACCATGAATTTACAAAGCCCGAAAGGCTAGGCCCGAACCAGTATTGTTGATAGATTAGAGTTCCGAGATATTGCATTTCCCATGGTGGAACCTCCTTGGCTAGCCTACTCATGATCGTCATTTGCATTTTCATGCTGTTCAGGAAGAAAAAACTCATACTGGAAAAAACATTTGAACCATAAACTTGATTCAGATATATGTAATAAGTCATGAACATATTTTTTTATTAAAATTTAATTTTACATGAAAAGAAAAAAGAATCAGAAGGTTTGAATTCATATTTGCTCAGTCTTGCTCATTAGTTGTAAAAGAGCATTTGCTTTCCTCCTTGCTCTATCGGTTCCACTCTGGGTGACCTCAACCAAGTGCTCATAAACACCAAACTGAAGTGCTGCAAGTACGAAAGACGAACTGCTCGATCCGAGTTCAAGGAGAACTGCAGTGGCACATTCCTTGTTCTTAGGTGTACCTTCTCTGGTGAATTCAACGAGAGTTTCAATAAAAGAAAACTGCCCCATCTCACGCCTTCCATCAGGATGTGAAGCAAGAAGTAAAAGAATAGAAAGGGCCTCATCTACCATTCCTAGATTCTTATCCTTAACAAGCTGAAGCAATGGAGGCACAATGCCTGAATCAATGGCTCTTTCCTTGTTTGCCAAGTTGAGAGACAAGGTAAAGAGTGCAGTTGCTGCATCTTTTCTGCCTCGCACTGTTCCATTCTTCAATAAATCCACCAAAGGAGGAATTCCATTTGATAATCCCACAATTATGTTGTTTTCTTCGAGCGTCGATAGGCTAAACAGGGCTGCTGCAGAGTTCTCTCTAGCCTCAGTACTTCCATTCTGCAGAATTTGTATAATTTCAGGAATAGCCCCTCCTTTCGCTATCAAATTCTTGTTAGCTTCATTGATTGATAGATTCAGCAATGCAGTCACGGCATGTTCTTGGATCTTTGAATCAGGATAAGATAAAAGTTGCGTTAAATATGGTACCGCGCCACTGCTGGCAATGAGTATTCTGTTCTCAGGATTTTCCTTGGAGAGAAGTCGGATCTTCTTCACTGCCTCTCTCTGCACTTCTAAGGTACTTGAGGATAGGTTCTCAGTCAACTTCAATATCTCCTCTTTGTTTTCATTGCAGTTGTTATCTGAGCATGCTGGGTTATCCTTTCTTGGAAGCTTGAAATTGTGCTGTTCACACCATTGCATGATCAGGTTCTTGAGTGCAAAATTGGGCGCCAGCGATAAGTGAGCCAG
Organism: Euonymus europaeus; assembly: GCA_963580455.1. Lineage (NCBI taxonomy): Eukaryota > Viridiplantae > Streptophyta > Magnoliopsida > Celastrales > Celastraceae > Euonymus > Euonymus europaeus. Next base: position 2,847,702 of record OY756972.1, read on the forward strand.
AGCTTGCCCTGTCTTTGGACAAGTCCTATGGTTGGAATCGAACCATTCCTGTATGCCATCCCTCTCATACGTCTTTGGAACATTACAGGAAAATGAATTAGCATATTAATTCAAAGGAATTGGATAAGGGTGCATTTAGTTAGAAAGATATTTCTGAGACATTTTTTTCGTTCTTCCGGAATGAGATTTAGTTTGATATTTGTGTTTTCTCCAGAAAATTCTTCTCGATTTTTCAGAAAACAAGAACATAAAAAAGATACCAAACCGGGTTTTCCATGGAAACCTATTCTTATCAAAAATGAAAAGATAAAACAGTCAAACCCATCGCATTCTTACAAGTTCTACTACAAGCATAGAAAAAGAGTACCTGTCCACTTGCTATTATGACTGGGTCTGTCATGATTTCTAGAGTGATTGGGCAGAGAAATTCATGAGGTATAATTAAAGATGGGACCTTCTCCAGCATTTTGGGTATGACAGGATGGTCAAGAACATCATCTGATATCTCCGTACCAACAATTTGTTTGAATTTGTTAAGAAGATCAATAATGTGTTGGATGCTCTCTGAAATTTGGCCTCCTTTTTTTACAAGATTCCGTACAGCTATAGTTTCATTCTTGAGGTCTTCAACAGTGTTTAGTTCTAGCTTTTTCGCTAGCCTCTCTATAATGGCACTATCAGCATTTCGATCATTCTTTTTAGAGAACACCACAATCATATCCATTGCAAGCTCTATGTCCTGAGTATCGGTTCGCCTTTTCGCTCGTTGAAGATGTATTCGCATCAACTCAACCTGAACGATGGTCAAAATCTTTCACAGAAATTGAATGGAACACAACACGCATAATCTTTGCGATTTTTTTTTATAAAGAACAAAAATTCGAATTATCCTATGTGATAAATTACACATTTAATCTGGAAAAAAAAGAGGAGAGAATATAGCCAGGTAACAACAACATTTAGAGATACTTATGCGTCATTTGTTAAAACACACAATATTGACATCATTAAGTGTCTTGATGGTATATACCTTATATTGCTTAATGTGGATGTAAAATACTCTCATTGCTCTGAGAAACATAGTTTTTGTCAAAAGAAAACGCTTTTCCAGAGCGCAAATGCTGCATGGTTTTCATAGAGAGAGGCACACACAGTACACGTCAAAAATTTGAAGCCATCCTAACAAAGGAAAACAGAAGTCATCCATGCTGAGTTTATACTGCTTAATGAGGATGTAAAATACTCTCATTGCTCTGAGAAACGTAGTTTTTGTCAAAAGAAAATGTTTTTTATTCAGAGTGCAAATACTGCATGGTTTTCGCAGAGAGAGACACGGTATGCATAAAAAATTTGAAGCCGTCCTAACAAAGGAAAACACAAGTCATCCACGCCAACTTCACGAGTTACAAAACGTACAGATTATGTATTGAAGCAAAGAAAAAGAAGTCATCCTTTACCAATCCTGTCGTTGCACGGCACATAAAGTGCTAGATATATACAGTCTATGTTCCTTATTGGGGAGAAATGTGAAATGATGTACACACAATTACTGATGCCCATGTAGAAAAATTAACACCAAAGATTTTTTCCTTGGGACAATGATAATAGTCATCGATAGCAGGGAAATACCTGTTCTTTCACTTCATCCGAGATCTCAAGCTCATCATATGGTAAGCCTTCCAGAGCTTGGCATAACTTATCATGAACAGCATGAAATCGGATCATTGTAGCCTCACTCTCCACCGCCTGATCATACCGCAGAAAATTAAAAATCATAATTTTCCAATAATTGACATTGCAAAAGATAAATAAAAGAGAACTCAAAGGCCCCACCAAATAGATCTTGCTTCCTTCATTACAAGTTTTCAACAGTTTCTTTGCCATGAGTAGCGCCCTCTTTAGTTTCCTCAAACAATCAATACCAGTCTCTGAAATCGGGGAATCAAGGTCACGAATCTCATCCAAAAACGGCAACAAAAATTGAATTCTCCTAACCAGGCCATTGCACTCTCTCCTCTGTACTCTCCGATAGTCTCCAAGCTGTGCCACAGATTCAATCACACTTGATATCTCTTGAACCAAATCCACTTCCTCTTGCGGGCTCGATTCATATTCCCCATCAAAAATATCCTCTCCGCCTCCTCCTGTTTCTCCATCTCTCTCTCCGTCCATCACCATCTGCAAACTACGAAATCACCCCCAAAAAAGTTAGGGTTTCGGCATGCCAGGGATGAAAGGGAGAGAGGGACAGAGCGAAAGAGAATCGAGGGGATGGCGCAACCCCAGGCCTAGTTCCCATGGATTTTCTGGTCATTGGTCTGTTTTCTTGGTGTCGTGAAATTGCACTGCGGGTTTCTCGGGTCTGTTTTGTTCGCGGTATTTTGGGTTACTAAGAAAAGGAAACAATTTGAAAGTTAGTTTCAAACGAGCGAATACGGTGGGCTGTAACCAAATAGTGGGTAAGATCTTGTAAATGGGCCCAAGTCTAGTTTTTGGTAGCCCAAAGCCCACAAGGGCCAAAACCCAGCTTTCTCTTCACTGCAATATTGCTGAGAAATTCCATCCATTACCTATTATGCATTCCACAAGGGAAATTGGTTCTGAATCAGTTAACATGGATGTTTACAAAATATTTATACTTTCAAGATTTTTAATTTGTTTAAAATTATGAGCGTATTTAATTGTTCATATTTTATTGAACAAATAAATTCGAAAATAATCTAAATAGAATAACATTTTTGAGTTTGAATCCAAACTTATGTTTGGACCTGAATTTTGAACAATTTATGTCTAAACAAACTTGATTTAGTGTGAATGAGAAAAATTCGATCAAATCGGATACATTTTGGTCACCTCCAGTATTCTACAAAGTTTACGGCAGAATATTTAATTTTTCAATATATTAAAAAAATTATTTTAAAATTCTTAGGCACCGCTGTAATTTGTAGTTTTTCCAGCACACATTGTCGGTGCCGTTCATATCATTAAAGACCGTAGTTGTCCCCACACAATAATCCCACACGCAAGCACGCACCTGACAACTTTGCTCTACACATATCTCAACCGTTAATATTTTTCGACTAATATTGACGGTGTTGATTGTCAGTTGTGGGGATTAGTAAAAGTGGGACCAGATCTATGATGTCCCATTAAGCGTTAGAATTATTAACGGCAATGAAAGGACATATCCACGTGTCACGGAATAAGCGAGAGGACGTCGAAGCTTGCTACGTGTAAAGGATAAAATAGTGTCATTGCGCTCTCTAGTGGCGAAGAGCGTATCCATTCTTCCTCCTTCTCACACTTCTAAAAATTCATCGAACTTACATGCCTGCACAATAATAATCCACAAATAATGAAGGTCGGGCAAATAATTCACCTTTTATTCTTATATGAACTTACACTTTTAAAAATCTATCGAGTTTGAACAGGGTCGGACATTGCTGTTGGGGTGAATTCTACTCAAACAATTATGCTTCGATCCGATCCGTTCAAAAGTTTGGTGACTCCCAAAATGATATTATTTATAAAATTTAATTACAATGATTCATCGTCCACATGCATGAATACTTTTATTTCACTACAAGCAAATAAAGAATAAAAATAAAATCTCTTTAAAGAAAATACGTACATATGTAAGAAAATTCAATTTCGGATGTGTATGTTTATAAATCAAAATTCAAAAAGTTTTATAAATTCAGATTTCTTAGCATCCTTGATTTAGTCATTGTCAAAACAAGAATAAAAATAAAAATAAAAATCGTATTCATTTTAACCAAGAGAGACAGGAACATATACACTCATATATTTTTAAAATTGCAAATGAAAACATTTGGTAAATATAAGTATATATATTTTTAAATAAAAAAAAAACCTACACTGGGCTGTAGTCACCCCTCCCTCCGCCCCTGAGTCCAAGTGCCATTACACAAATCATACTTTATCAGATAAATATGTGTAAAATTTATGTGCGAACTAACACTTCTAGAAATGATTAGGCCCTTGTGAAAGAATATAACTATCATAATGTGGCATACAAATAATAATAATCTCTTTAAAGAAAATGATTTTATGGGTTGATGTTGCTTGTAAAATTAATCAAGCATGGTTCAAATTCATTAAATGGATTCAAATTGCTTCTACATTGTATGTTGCTTGAACAAAACATGCGATTATCTTACCCAACAATCATTAAAATGACTCTAAGTATTATGTTATCGACACATAATAGATATTTCGAAGCATTTTCAAGATGGAATTATGGACTATTTAAGTAGTTAACTTGGAGGGAGAGATTAGGAATTCGGCCTTTATTCTATATATATGGAAGGGATTTTGTTGTTTATCCAAAAATAATTAATTAAGGGATCGTTTACCCTTAGCCCTTATTTGTACTTAATTTAGGGATCATTAACCCTAAACCCATATTAGATTTAAATGCAACCAACCCTTTATTGGTGTGTATAGAAAAAGAATATATTGACATAATAAGAGGCTGATTTTGAAAACACATGCTGAGGTAACCGTTAAGGGCATTCTTAGAAGGGACGCGAACTTTTCAATCTGAACGAGATCCAACGGCTACAATTTACTAGCCGTTAGTTTCAAAAATAAAATAAAAATGGCCGTAGGGTATTTGCGGACATATATCCGCTGTTTCCGTCTCGATTGCGGATATACGGTTCGTCACTGCGAAAGAGAGAGAGAAAGGAGAAACAGTGAGAAGATAGCGAGAGAGAGATAGATCACACTCCACTGCTGGATTCAATGGAATTCTTTTGAGTGGTTATCTCTCTCTTGGGGTTTTGGTTTTTTGACGATCGACGAAAGAGGGGCACACCGGAGCCTTATTGGGTGTTGGTCGGAAGTTCACATAATCGGTTAAGAAATCCTGAGGAGATTCTTGAATTGCTAGGTGGGTTTTTCGTTTTCATGTTCTGGGTCTTTGTATTTGATCTTTTTTCTTGATTGGGTATTTCGTGTTTCTTGCAATTTGATACGCTTTTCGAGGTTTCTGACTGAAGGCGTTTCATGGGTTTATATCTCAGACTGCAGAGATATGGCTGGATCTGATGAGAACAATCCAGGACTAATTCGTCCCGAAAATCTTCAAGGTAAACGAAACTAAAGCCATGGATATTGATATTGTTTGGATAACCGCTTCATTCAATTTTGTAATTTTCCATTAAGACCTTATAAAGAATTAAGGATTTTCGTTTTTGAATCCACAGGGGGCTTGCGTGGAGGAGTAGGGAAATTTCCAATGGCCACCACCACAGGACACAGCCGGAGAGCTTTGAGCAACATCAACCGGAACATTGTCGGGGCTCCACCTTATCCTTGTGCAGTCAACAAGAGAGGACTATCAGAGTACTTTACTTATACCTTAATTCCTAAAACCTTAGTTGGTTAATTAGAAAAATAGACCAAAGAAAAAGACAAGTACTGCGTCAACTATTTTTTCCAATTGGTGTTGTTTTGGAATTAACTTAGTCAAAGGGAGGAATTTGGATCTTGGGTCCTATTTTTTGAGTTATCAGTTCTTACCATTGCCTTTATCCTTACATCAACCAAAGAGGGAGAAGATGAAATCATATGTTATTAGTATTTATTTTGTCCTTTTTTCTTTATCTTTAGAAGGAATGCTGCAATATGTGATAAGAATCAACCTATTCCAGTTCATCGACCAATTACTAGGTCAGTAACTAATGTCTTTGGATTTTGAGACACTAAAATGTGTGATTCCCAACTTCATCGACTTATTTGCTCTGCTGTTATCATTTTTTTTTTATGTATGTTTAGGAGGTTTGCTGCCCAGATGGCTAACACACAACAGCCAAAACTGGAGGTAACACTTGATTACAAAGAATTGGAATTCTCGGCTATACGGAGATATGTAGGGGTTCGTAATGAGAATAGAATATAATGGTTTTTTCCTAATGACTTTTACTAGGAAACTAAGAATTCACTCCTGCCAGAAGATGGTACTATTATTGATGTAGAGGACTACAAGGCAGCTGGCGATGTACCGATGTTTGTGCAACACACAGAAGCAATGCTGGAAGAGATTTACCGCATGGTATGAGAAAACCCTTTTTCTGTAGTGAGTGCATTCATGAATTATGGTTTTTGTATTCTCGTCCAGGATGCCATTAATGTTGTGATAATACAGGAGGAGGTTGAAATGGAAGATGTAGCTGAAGAGCCAGTGCTGGATATAGACAGTTTTGATAAGAAGGATCCACTTGCAGTTGTTGAGTACATTGATGATTTATATGATTTTTACAAGAAAGCCGAGGTGATTGCTTAATTTTTTAATGCTGCTATACATGAGTTGTTGTTGAACATAAAAAGGTTTTCATTAACCCAAAGTCAGTTTGAGAAGGTTATTGTTATCTGAAGGGATTGACTTTTTAACAAAACCAATAATGTGACAAATGTTGAATGGGTTAGTTGTGATGTGCTCATGGAGAAGGGTAGAAATTGATTTTTTCAGTTTTGTCTGAAAATTCACAGTGCGGATAGAATATATTATGGGCCATGGCCTAAAAATGTAGTAGGTGTGTATTGGGTTCTGGTGAGGAACTAAAATTTAGCATGTTTGGCGTTCTCTTCTAGAGGACCGACAAATGAAGAAAGAAGTTGCTATGATTTCTAAGTCCATCTATTGGATCATGTGGAATGTTAGTCATCAGTTTCTCTGAGAGTTCACAGTGCTGGGGTGGATAGATCTCATTTTGTCATAGTGCAGATGAATAGATTATGGGAAACAACCTTAAATGTAATGAGGCGTCTTTTGGGTTCTGGTAAGGACAATAATAGAAGATGAGAACTTGATATTTTTGCCATTCCCTTCTGGAGATTGAGAGAGAAAGAAAGCAATTGCTTTGATTCTCTAATCATTCTGTTGGATACTATTGAAAGAATTTATTTTGAGATGATTGATCCTTTATTCCTGTAAGCGCTAATATGGGAGCAAAGCATATGAATGTTACTAACACTTATGTCTCAAAATTTCCGATGCAGGCTTCTGGCTGCGTCTCACCGAGTTACATGTTGCAGCAATTTGACATAAATGAGAAAATGAGAGGTATTCTCATTGATTGGTTAATAGAGGTAAGTCAAATTCTTTGATATTTACTGGATTGGGATACTTGGGTTACAAGGCACCGTCTTGATATGAACAGAGCTAACCAGTTTGTTTGAATGATTAAACAGGTGCACTACAAGTTTGAACTAATGGAGGAGACCTTATACCTTACCATCAATCTCATTGATCGATTTTTAGCTGTTCAACCGGTGGCGAGGAAGAAACTTCAGCTTGTTGGAGTTACTGCCATGCTTCTCGCATGCAAATATGAAGAAGTATCTGTGCCGGTTGTAGAAGATCTCATTCTGATATCTGACAAGGCTTACAGCAGAAAAGAAGTGCTTGAAATGGTATGCCTTTTCAAATAAAAAAAATTATGTTTCAAGAAATAAAGATATATGAAGGAATGACACTTTAGTTCTTAAATTTCTGCAGGAGAAGTTAATGGTCAATACCTTGCAGTTTAATCTATCTGTTCCCACTCCATATGTGTTTATGAGAAGGTTTCTGAAAGCTGCCCAATCCGACAAGAAGGTAGGGAAAGACAACATATTGGTTGATTAAACTGCATTTAGTTTGTAATGGTGGAAAGATTCTGATGAATTGAATGACGTTGACATTGTAACAGCTTGAGCTACTATCATTCTTCATGATCGAGCTTTGTCTTGTTGAGTATGAAATGCTCAAGTTTCCACCTTCTTTGTTAGCTGCCGCTGCAATTTACACAGCTCACTGTACTCTGAGTGGCTCTAGACAATGGAGTAAGACCAGTGAGTGGTACACCAATTACTCTGAAGAACAGCTATTGTAAGCGATCTATTGGTAGATTGAAAGAAAGTTCTTGACAAAACATAGTTTCTGTGTTACTCTTTTTGACTAACTTTGTTCCCTTGGGTTTTATTTTTCCAGGGAGTGCTCAACAATGATGGCTACTTTCCATCAAAATGCATCAACTGCGAAGCTAACTGGTGTCCACAGGAAGTATTGCACATCAAAGTTTGGTTATGCTGCTAGGACACGGCCGGCCAACTTTCTTCTAGAGTTCCAAACCTAGGGAGGAAGACGTGTTCAATGACTTTTATTATCCAATCAACGACGTGGTCGAAGATGAAATGGAGGGAGCAACTTTAGTTGCCCTGTGAAGAAGTTTTAGTGGTTCATTTGAGTCCATGAACATATAGGTGCCTGATGAGTCATTTTGTATGTTAATTTTTGAGTGTCCATGTAGAGAAAACAACTGTTTATTCTGGTTTTCTTATATGAATTGATTCGATGACTAACAACTGTTTTTAAAAAATAAAATTCATGATTTTCTTATAGCTGAAGTTGTCCGGGAAGAAGACAACTACTATGTATTAATAATATATCCCTTTCATAGCAGCTTGTTGGACTGTTTAAAACATAAAAACTCTCTGCGATAACTTCTCCAAGGACCAAGGATGTCTAATAAAAAAAAACATTATGCTTAATGGCATTTTACATATCAAATACCATGAATGTTCATAAAGAAAGAATAAATCCACGTTCAACACACAAGGGTTTCACAGGCCCTAAGCTGATGAAAAAGAACACCAAACCATAAATTCAGATTCTTATTGCCAGAATTGAAGCAAGCAAATACAAGATTCAGTCTTCACGCCACTGGTGTTTGCATCTCTCATTCAAGCAATAGTAAAATGTCGTCATTGGTTCATCGGCCGATCGGATCTGCATTTGATGGTAAAGGGCCCTTCCATGGTTGCAAGCTGGGCATGTTGCTGGCAGAAAGAAAAATCCAACAAGAAATAACAAAAATTAAATAGGGAAAACGAAGTTAACACAAGTCTTCCTGTAAATTCTGGACTGACAAGAGAGCTACAATATCGATGAAAACGATACATTATTCAATCTTTCACAATGTTGTCACACAATCTCAATCAATCTGCAACCATATTGACTCTACACCGCCCCAGTAAAGGAAGATTATGCAGCAGCTACAGCCAAGAAGAGGACAACGAGAGGCTTCGAAAGCTAGTATGTTAAATTAGACATACAAATCAAACACTCCAATGGTCCAACCACAACTCAAGTTTCAACTCAACCATTTAAATATGGGCTTTAAAGGATTAGAGAGGCACTTTGATTTTCTAAGGATATATTGTTTTAACTTTGTAAAACCCTTCTTGTATTTGCAGTAGTTTTGGTTGACAAATAAAAACATGACCCTTGATGTGATTAGTCTAATTTCTTGGCAACTTATATTGGGTAGCACCACCTTGGTGCCCTTAAATGCAGTTCTTCTAAAAAACCCTTACAAACAATATAAAGCAAGAGGTTGCATATTAATCAAGAAAAAAACAGTTTCAAGAATTCAGTGAAAAATTCCAATTATACACTGCAAATCCAAACTAAGAACAAACTACAAAGAGACACACCTTCAGTTTCAGACCCCTTTAACATGTCATCTTTGGAAAAGATCGGCTCTATCTCTTTCTTAACTAGTGGTTGCCTTCTCTTAATTTTGACCTGTAAAAGGTAGTAGCAAACACCATTGTACACCGACTAAAAGGATGCCAATTACGTAAACACATTTTAAAAAGAAGGTACAAAAACAAAGGGGGGAAAATGCAATAGTTAGACCTTGTTATCTATATTACAAACATAAGGGCATGCTGGGCAGGCGAACCGAGAAGGGCGGCCCATGTTCGGCAACTGAAATAGTAACATCATCCCGCAGGTAGGACAAAACTCCATTTGTTATCCTGGTCTGCATTGCATTTTTTTTTGGGTGTTAATAATCTAGACTAAATAAAAAATGTAGAGGTGACACCAGTCAAACCACCAAGGTAGAATGATCCTATTTTACAAGAATATACAACCCGAAATAGATCCATCATCACTTCGAAATGCAAATTTACACCCACAATGCCATTGTCAGTAAACCCATGACAGAATGTATTATTTGTTTTGAGTGCAGCGAATGGAATCCCAAAGCAGCGAGGGAAAATTGAAATAATATATGAAAGAAAATAATAACTATAGTTGTCCAGTGTTCTCCCGAGGCTAAGAGAAAGAAGTCAGAAGAAACAGGGCAACACAATCAGTATTGCAAGGACCATTAATAGCATCCAATAAGAAGTAGAGAAGCAGCGTACACATTTCGAAGAAAAAAATTAAAAAGACAATGATCTGGACGTCGAAAAAATCAGAACTCACAAATATTCAAAGCCCGGCAGCAAAGATAGGAGAAAACAGGACCGCCCTAGATGTCGAAGCTTAAGAAACGAAAAGATTTGGCCGCCAATTGAAGCTGCACCAGAATATACAACCCGTGAAAAGGAGGAATTGATAGATTTTCCTCCCAAATTTGAATATCTGTAAAATATAGGCATTGCCATATCAGAAGTCACACATTATAGTATGAAATAGAACCAGCAACATCAACAATAATCCAAAACACAAAACAAAACAAAATCAAAACCCAGGATTAGAGAGCAGGATTACAAAAGCTCAAAAATCCCCCACAAAGCGTCTCCCAAATTCGAAAAGCCTCACTCAATCTATTATATTGAAGAATAGACCAAGAAAACGATAGGAAATAATGGGATCGAAGGATAGGAACTTTCGTAATTGAATATGGAGGCAAGAAATCGTTAGGGTTTAGTAAAAACCCTTATTTCCCCGGAATTTGCTTGTTTTCAGCATACGCCGAATGGCTGACGAAAATAACAAGACTTGAACTTCTACTGGGCCAACTGCAAGACTGCTGATTTGAACATAAGCCCAGTGATTGGCCCAAGTGAAGCCCTTTACAGATGGCCGAAGGCCCAAAAAAATAATGCTGGGCTTTATTTGCACGCCACTGTTTTCAACTACATCTTAGTATATTTACACCCCACATAATTAAAAATACTTAACTACATCCTAGGTGGCCAAAAATTCACACAATACACCCCAATGACAAAAACATAGCAAACAAATGTACTTTCACAAAATAAAACATCAAAAATTGATGTCATTCCATCTTAATTAAAGCAATATATAAGTCAATTATAAATTTACTAAGACAATCTTCAATAAATAACAATCACTTCATTAAAAATGTATTGTAGATAAAAAAAATCACCATTGTGATAGTCTCATTTATTGAGAGGGCATTTGTCAAGAAGGACATGGTCTAGGGATGGCAATGGGGCGGATCGGGCATGGATCAAGGGTGCCCCAATACCGCCCTGAACATTAAAACCAATATCCCGATCTACCCAGCCTGGACCTGCGGGGCATATTTGTATGATCCACGTCCAACTTGATCTGCACCGACTCAATCAGCGGGACCCTGACCCAATAACTCTTTTGTCTAATTGTTTACCCTTTTGGCCTAACTCTTTCCTAATATTATTAGCATAGCCATAACTTAATAAGTTCATTAAAGTATAACTGTCTATCATAACCCTAAAGTCAAAACTCAAACCCTAAGCTATAGTCCATAAATCATAAATTAAGAGGATCACAATCCTAAACCTTAAATCTTTAATAAATAATAGCATCTTAAGTCTTCAAATTAAAACATGCAACATAAAGTCATAAAGTATAAACATCTCATAACTAATAACATCTTAAATTCTTAACTTCTTAAGCCTTCAAAACAATAAATTCAATATAAAGTATAAACATCTTACATTTCATGAGTGACTAGTCATTAACTTTTGATCTTAATACAAATATTAACTACATAAGTAAAATACATGTGTTTTATACTTACATATATATAAGTATCAAAATATGTATTAATTTGTATGTATTAGGGGCGGGGCAAATCAAAGATCCGTCACCGCCCTCGATCTGTGGTCGGGTAAAAAAAAATTGATCCATGTCGGCCCATTACTCGTTCAGATCGAATAATATCCGCGTGGATCGGGTCGAGTACAAATTGTCATCCCTAGCATGGTCAGGGGGACGACCTTGTTGATGGTGATTTAAGTATATAGAATTCTTACTTGTATTGTCGCGTGATTGAGAGATGAAAAGTTAGGGTGTGGACATCTTATACATTGAAAAATAGATAGTCAAAACTAAGTTGACTTTGGTGTAATTGAAAAATAATGGGGTGCAAATAAAGCTAGTAAAAAAATAATAAAGGTATGCTTGGGAAAGATTGGGAGGAGTTCGGAAAGATTGGGAGGAGTTCATTTGCTTGACGCGAGCACCCCTTTCCCAACCCTTAAAAATCAGGAGTTGAGAGGTGTTCACTCACATAAAGCTCTCCCAACCCCTTTAAATATCAAAGAAGGGTTCACTTTTATGAGCCCCTCATAACCTAATCTCACCCAACCCTTATGTCAATAGTAGCCTAACCATATACATTAGCACTATAAACTATAAAGCTAAAAGTTGGTTGTGGCCCATTAGAATTGAACCGAGTCCACTATAAAGCTAAAAGTTGGATGCGGCCCATTAGGATTGAACCGAGTCCATTTTTTCCTACGGAAGATCAAGCCCTGGAATAGGCTTTAGGGAATACTTTTTCTTTCATAAATTTGGAACCCCAAGTAGGGTGGAAAAAAAAGGATTCCGGATTTATTCCAAGTCGACAATACAAGTGTTTGTGAGATATTTATACATCCAAAATCAAATGGATATGAATTTTCAGACCTACTTAATTGACTATATCCGAATTGTTTTAAACAGTAAATCTAACAATAATACAATCTAAATTATAATTCGAACAACTAAATTAAATAATTTTTTTGTATTGAATCCAAAACTGAATTTAAACTGAAAAATCATTGAATTTGAACTTGAATTTTGAACATATAACTTATATGCAAACTCAGTTTAATTCAGATGAAACAAATCCATCATTCAGGTTGGGCAGAGTTTTAACACCCCTAGCTGGCAATTGAGTCCCTGCTTTCATAAAGAGAAGACTATAGTCTATACCATCGTATTGTAGTGGAATCGATCCAAAATCCAAATGATGGCAACAAAACAATTTGGCATTTTAATACAAACACAACAAGCCTGGCAATTCTCAATGATACGGTACCATGTTTACATTTTTTCCTTCCCTCAAAGCATAACGTGAACAATCCTCTTGCACCTTCTGTAGGTTAGAGACCACTCAATTTGACAGATTGGAATGACTGCTCCCAAAAGAAAAGGGAGAAGAGCCATTGGAAGAGAAACTACCTCCTAACAGGAGGTGCTGCACCTCTACCAGGTGGTGCGCCACGACCAGCAGCTTGAGCCTGAAAAGCAAAACAGAAAAAACAGAGAAGAGTTTAGGCAACTTTCAAACTCTGACCCACAGCATGGACCCTAGTTTTGGCTCTCTAATACGGCAAACGAACACCACCAATCTAGTCCATTCAAATATTTGGAACATTTTTGCATACTTCTATACCCTGAAGCATACCCAGTTATCATGGCGTGTTTGAAGAAGGGGTCAAGGACGGGAAAAAATGAACTAAGATATAAAAGAAATATAGAACTCACTTTAGCTCGCATGGCAATAGCTCTTCCCCTACCAACTCCAAGTGATGAGCCCTTACCCTTTAAAAAGAAAGAATTGTCATGAGTCAAACAATAAATATGTTTTTAGACTACAGAAGGTATCTGAAAACATTTAAGCAGTGACATACCTTGATTCTAGCATCTAAACGCTTGAACATCGGAGCATTCTTCAGCATGTCCGGTATGACCATGAACCTGTTCAAAATGAAAATTGTGGTCAAAAGCAGTGTTGTAAAATCGGGCTAGTCGGCCGACTAGCCGCTGATCGGCTCCAACCTTTCCGATAAGGGCATAATCGATGGCATTAATCGGGTAGAGGATTAATCGGCGAAAATCGGCCCAACCCAAGACTTTTTGTTTTGATTCTTCAGTCTAGTCTGCTGGTCTCTCTAGTTTCTAGTCTACTCTCGACTGCCAATCAAGGTGTAAAACCCAAGGTCTTGAGAGAGAGAGAGACAGAGAGGCAAGGACTTGAGAGAAGGAAAGGAGAGATTGACTTCGGGACTATAGAAGAGAGAGGGCGAGTTGGGAAAGCGGAGAGAGTTAGGATAGAGATGGAGTAATAAAACCAAGGTCTTGGAAGATGAGAAAAGCAAACTAAAATGGAGGACATGTTCTACACGTGAAAGATGTGAAAGAAGACTATTATGTGGCTTACCCCTAGCCATGCATATTAATAATATTATGTTTGATTTTTTGGGTTGGGCCTTTAAATGAGAGTTTAGGTTTTCAGGCTTCTTCTTCAATTTAGCCAACTTTATTGCAATTCAAAAAATCTCACAATATTGTGAATAAAGTATATTTATATACTAAACACTATATCTATGCATATTTTTTAATTAAAAAAACTCAAAACGATTTATCTGATTAGTCCCCGATTTATCCGATTAATCCCTAGTCCTTGCAAACCGCCTAGGAGCCGACTAGCGATTTTTACAACCATGGTCAAAAGCTATGTTCTGAAAGCAAGAAAAGGAAAAGAAAAAAAACGATTCAGATACCTGACTTTACTGCCTCGAATAAAGACATGCTCAAGCTGTGACACCTTCCCATCCTGAGATATGGATTGAAAGGAAAAATAATAATCATTCAAGCTGAAGTTTGGGACATCAAAATCAATTGAAACACTCCAGCTAATGGTGGAGTCACATATAAGTTTCCATGACTATGATTGAAATCAATCACTCTTTGATGCAGAAGAAACTAAAAAGGAGCATGTGATCAGGAGCACTTTTTCTTCAAGAGAGAAAATAATTACACTAAATGGCATGGATGGGAGGGAGGGGGAATCCACACATAATCATTTACAAGAAACAAGGTATATCACAGCAAGGATAGCGTCTTCATCTAAGTTGCACGTCCCATTATACCATAAACAAAAGAAAGATAACAATCAACCTTTCAAAATACCAAAGTGAAAAAGGCTCAATAATCAAGAACAACCAACTAAAATGCTATGAAAAACCACATCAATATTTAAAAGAATTATCATGCCTGGGCTTATTCAACCATGATTATGCACTCAACTTTAAGTGCTTTACTTATGATAATCCTCAATTGGTAACACAGCTTGACCAAGGTTTGAAAGCCAACAAAATTTATTTGAAATCTCCACATCTGCACTATTAATGCAATCATAATTAACAATCTTCCATTGGGTATATACCTCTGGGAAGTGGGAGCTTTATGCCACCTCTGACCTCCCTCATGAAAACCACAGAAGAACCTCAAAGCCGGGAATCACTGTGCCTCATTAACCATATACGTGTCAATTCTCAACTCAGAGCAAAAATTTAATAGAATATCAATACAGGATAGGAAGCCTCTTAAATCTATAAGAGGCACGTTGGGCCGGGGGTTTCCTCTCATAAAAAATAAAAAAAAAATCTGTAAGAGATTCATGACAAACAAAATGAATATATAATATGCCAGATGCAGCCATATACTTGAGCATTCAAATCTCTTCGGACCCATATCCTCAAACATTAATAATTCCTTTCTCAAGGTAGCAAAGAAAGTGGCCTTCCAGTTTTTCAGAATTCATCATGGATTGTTCAGAGGTTGACTGCAATCCATAATTGCTTGACTATCATCACATCTCAAAACCAACCATGCCAAATTTAACTAGGGTTTTATAGTACTACAAACACAGTGTAAATCCAGCATCAGGTCCAAGCCTTTCTCAGAAGTTGATTTCAGGGTCTAATAACAGCTTTCAATGTTGAATCAATTTCACTCATCTACCAAATCAAACCAACCGAATGCCAATTCAATAAACTAATGATCAAGCAATCTCAGAAACCTAGGATTTTATGGAAACTCTAGCAGCAAAACAGGGAAAGGAAAAAAAAAAGAAGGCTATGGAACGGATAATTTACAGTGAAAATGTACCTTCGCAGTGTAGGTGATGTTCTCGAGCTGGCAATTCCAGTTATCTTCACACTCGATCATGCTCCCTCTGTAAAGCTCTCCGCTCTTAAGCTCCACCGTTACCACGTGTCCTGAAGCCTCGTGCAGTAGCTTCACTGGAATCCCCAAGCTTCTGCTCATGGCTTTTCTTCCTTCTATTCCCTCTCTTTTCCTCTCTGTCTCTCTCTACAGCAAAACCCTAATTAAGCCCAGACTCGCTGTCTGTTTTTACACTCTGCCTGTGAACAGTGGACACTATCCAAAAGTCACAGGCAGCGTGCCTTAACCTACGGGGTATTTGTGTCTTTTCATAAATTGCCTGCCTTTTTCCTTTTTATTAATAAAAAATAAATTTTTTAGGTCCTCATCTTTACTTGTAGTCCTCAGGCCCATTTTAGAAAACCCAAACCAATGAAAGAAAAAAGTGGGCTTTGGAGTCGTCTCCTCCAAGGCTTCAAGAGCTCAAGAGACAAGAGATAAAAACTATTTCCCCATGTTAATTATCAAGTTAACCCATTCTAAAAAAAAATTCAATTAAAAACTATATAACATTTCTAAGTTTACTCAAAACATACTTTTAAAAAAATATTACAGTGAACACCCCAGATATACATATGTTCAAATACGTCACAAAAACAGAGCAATTACAGAGTACCAAACAAAGAAATATTACACAAAATACTTGACAAAAGAAAGTCTTCATCTTCAATCTATGATCTCCACAGTGGCAGATGTTACGATGCTTGGATGATGACAGCTCTGCAATTTTTTTCATCCTACTAGCGAACTTCAGTTGCCAAGCTCTCGAATTCGAATGATGATGATCTAACCATATCTTTGACACATTAGGTAGTGGACTATCATCTTGAAGTTCCAATTTGATGAATTGAGAGAAACATTGATATACCCGAAAACCATTAACGTTTGGTTGTAATCCAAAGGCAGTGGTTCTTTGAGTGGGAAAAATGTCAAGCAGTAGAGTAGGTACGTCAACAATGCCACCCTGTACAATCCAGTGACACATGTACTGCTGTTTCAACACACGACGATGACACAAGTGAAAAATTTTGGAGCTGGAAATGGTGCTCATCGAGCTCAAAAGGTGAATTATCTGAGAAAAAGGACGAACTGGGTTTGTCTTCGGTCAGTTGGGGAAGAAAGATCATGGAGAAAAAGAAGTACAACATAATGGCCCCGACCTATAACGAACGCTTCAACATTGCCCTCCTCTCTTACCTCATCTTCAAGCATCTCCGGTACATAATTGTCACCCTCATCATCCGTTTTTCGACGTATGTGACTTTTATTATATTGTAAGACACATGATTCCTTGAAGATGTCCAGGTGGTAATCTTCTGTCAAATGCATTAGGAAACAGCTAGAGACTGATGCTGATATAGTTACCGGGACTCGATACGTTAAGGGTGGTGGTGTGCATGGATGGAATCTCATGCGCAAAATGACAAGTAGAGGAGCCAATGTTCTTGCACACACGCTTTTATGGCCTGGTGTATCTGATTTGACTGGATCTTTCTGGTACATGAACAATTTTACAGTATTAAGCCCGTGATATTTGGCTTTATCCTTTCTATTAAAACATATTGTCTTGGTTGTTGAAGGCTTTACCGGAAGTCAGTACT
The DNA here is from genome assembly GCA_963580455.1 of Euonymus europaeus. NCBI lineage: Eukaryota > Viridiplantae > Streptophyta > Magnoliopsida > Celastrales > Celastraceae > Euonymus > Euonymus europaeus. Next base: position 2,865,333 of record OY756972.1, read on the forward strand.
GGAAGATGTTATCAGTTCCTGTGTCAGTAAAGGATATGTCTTTCAAATGGAGATGATTGTCCGGGCTTTACCACATTGAAGAGGTAATTAATTTGCAACATCATGGTTAACGTTTATATTATCCTTGAATTCAGTATGCTAGGTCTCACATGAACTTGCTAATTACACAAGTTGGCCGCCCTTGGGACATCAAATGTAGTGCATTTAGAAGATCTTTTGGGTTTATAATCAAATTTCTGTTTGGAAATCAGGAATTGAAACTTGATGTAAAATATAATGGGTGTTTTGATGTGTGATTGAGTATCACATCATCTTCCTCCTCACCCACTTTCATTTGAAGACTGTTTAGGAAGTTCCTTTGTAATTGTATCTCATCTAGTAGCATAACTTTTTGATCTTGAACCACTCAGTTGACCTGTATTTTACTTTTGTTTGTAGGTTCCAATTACCTTTGTTGATAGAGTATTTGGAATTTCAAAGCTTGGAGGATCTGAAATTTTTGAATATCTGAAAGGGCTTGCATATCTTCTGGTCACAACATGAAGATCCATCAGTGAATGCTTACACTAGCTCTTGTAGTTTTATGCCCTAATTTTTACTAAATTGGGCCATCTGGGGTTCTTCCTCTCGCCCTCCAACTTTTGAGCGACCCATACTCCATCTAGTTAATTGAGGAGTTAATTTCTTACTTTGGATGAATGATTTTTTGTTGATACTACTAAAATAAGCATAAGAAATCCCAATCCCATAACGAGTAAATAGTATCGCAGCAACTTGACCATTGCATTTCCATAAGAACTGGAGCAATTTCACCCTTGTATTGCTATAACTGAAGACTGGTTTCATAAACAAAAGAGAGATACTAAAACCCATTTTGGAGAAACAAAAATTGCTCCATAATTCCTGCATTGATGATGATAAAAGCACATATCCATGATATTTACCACAACAATCGAACCCCCAAGTCAAAACTGAAAGAAAAAACTTTTTTTTTATTTGTTTGTGAAAATGTTTCATAGTTTCCTGACCCTACGAGCAGTACCAGTTTTCTTCTCTGCGCCAAACAGAGACCTCTCAGAGCTAACCACAGGCAGAGGAGGCCTCTTGTTCTCTTTGGTCATACTTCTCAGCATATACCTCGGCGTCTCCATGGTCCTTTCCACAGAGTACGCAGCAGATACCGACTTCCTCAAGTTCTCGAGCTTCTTGGCGTCCCTTCTCTTCGAATATTCCACCGTAACTCCTAGATTGTATGGAGCACTGGTTTTCTCTTGCTTCTCTGCTTCACCTTTCTTTCTCTTCAACCTCTCGTTCCTCCTCGCAGAGTACTCTTCATAGAACCTGCCTCGCTCGAACAACGAAGATGTGTCGGCGAACCCGCCGGTGTTTCTACCAGCGATGCCTCCTAGTTCGTTCTGGACCTTATTTGCCAGAGCCCGTAACTCGCATGATATGGTGCGGTATTCAGGTCGGAGATCCGGTTCTTCCATCTCGTAAATCCGGCTTGGTTTCTGTGATTTCGTCAACGAACCTAAACGAAATCAAAAAGTTAAATTAAAACTCACAAAAAAGAGAAGAAATTAGTCCAAATAAGTGTAAAAGATTTAAAAGGTTTTGATCAGATCTACCTGGTGGGGTTTGCAGAGAGCTAGAGTTGGATTGAACTGAGCGTCTAGGCCTGAGTCGAATCGGCGATTTTGGCAGTGGTGGCTTGCGATCGATTTTCATCCTCGACATCTGATCAGATTCAGAGAGAAACTGTATAAAGATGGAGATAGCCGGCGATGGAGGTTTTAAGCTTGATTGAGTTTGGAGGATTTGAACCGCTCCTCTTATTTTGTTGCTTTTCTAACAATTTTGGCCTCTGTTTCTGGCTTTTATTGGGGACAAGGCGTCGGTTTAAATTTGAAGAGAGAGAAAGAGACTGGGAGCGCCTAACGGTCATATTTTTAATCAAACGGTCAAAAGGTATTAGGTGAGAGGTCAATACGCAATAATATGATTAGCTTCTGTATGGCAAAAAAAAAAAAGGAAAGATTCAAGGAGAATGCAAATGTTTACATAAAATTTATTTGGGGTCTCATCTTTATCATAAAAAAAATTACATATTTATTTACATATGTAAAATACGATATTTTAATATAATTATATTAATAAAATATATATTTTTATATATTTTTCTCTACACATTTTCCTTCAAGTCAACCACTTTTCTCTCATTTATATTGCTCCCCTTAAATTTATACTAAAATTAATATTGAGACTCACATTTATTAAAAACATCAAGTTATATATTCATTCATATCAATAATACACATTTTTTCAATACAATAATTATATCAACAAAATACGTCTCAATACAGTTTTGTCGACCCATCAATATTGCACCCTTTTAATAATTGCTCTAATAAAACTGGTTTTACTCTTCTAAAATATTAGTTCATTATTTTTTGTTTTCCCTATTTATCGTGTTTTTATTTTTAGAAAATTTAGTTTTTAAGTAGTAATCTGTTTTTCTATGTTTTTTTTTTATAATGGACAATCAAAAGTGTTTTTTTAGGTTATTTTCTATTTTTTAGATAATAAAAATAAAAATATGCAATTAGAAATTCAAAATGATGAAATATATAATAAAAAAAGAGATAATGTTGTAAATCATAATGGAAAAGTACGAGACAGAGAACTTTTAAGTTCCGATAAAAATTCATGATTCGCCATGAATTTTCATCATTGTTGTAACCGACCCAATATAAGTAGAAATAATTTTTAATTAAACTCCAATTACGATTTGATATGATATTCGTCATTTTTTTTATTCAAAGGAATTGGAGGTGAGGGTGTTGAACTCACTCCCTATTTAAATGGTCAATTCTTATATGTATAGCTATTGCCGTTTAACCACATGCTCTCTTGCAATATTCATTTATTTTTAATTTACCTCACGTTTGGTTGAGGAAAATAGGGGATCAGCCGAGTAAATGAGCTTTGTCAAAGCTCCTTCTCTTGTTTGATTTGTATAAAGCTCATGGCCCCCTATTCTCTTCTTGTGGAGAATAGTTATTTTTTAAATGACAAATTTATCCTTCAATTAAAATCACATAAAATTATCAATTTATTAGAAAATGGTAATACAATATTTTAATCTATATTACAATCAATTCAAACTAAAACTCATGCTTATTCTCACATTAACCAAACATAAAATTTTTTATCTTTAAACTCATTCATCCCTCTCAATAAGTTAATGCTCAGCTCATCTTAAACTCATTATCTCCTTCAACCAAACGTGTTGTTAGAGTTTTGAGTGCTATTCACATATACCATCATTTCATACCCCAAAGGGGAATTGAAGCTTAAAAAAGGCAAAATTCTAGGTAGATAGTATTATGAGACTTATTAAAGGTAAAATCACTAATTTAAACTTATTTGTTATTAGGTCTAGTTTTTAGATTTTTTGTAATTAAGTTAATTTTTTATTAGTTAAATTACATAAATGTCCTTTAAAATATGGAAAATCATTTCATTATTGTACATGGAAATCAGGTATGTTGAGCATACACGAGCCCGTAAGAGTTTACGAATTTGTTCCCCTTAAAATTTAACACTTATTGTTTAGGTTACAATATGAAAATCCGATATACTAACTCGTTAGGGTTTAGCGAATTCGTTTACCTTAGGATTTAACACCTATTGTTTAGGTTACAACATGAAAATTCGATACATGAGCTTGTTAGGGTTTAGTGAATCTTTTCCGCAAATGATAAGGATCAAATGAATGTCAGTTCACATATGCAAACAATCCAAAAAATATCAAAAGGAAGAGATTCGTGAATCACTTAATTTTAATCTGTTACAATTTAATTAATTAATAAATACATACATAAAACATAAAACAATTATAAAAATCTATAAGCAAACCCAAGTCTGCAGATATATATTGTTAATTGAAGTAAAGAAAACAAAATCACAAGAAGGAAAAACTTGGGAGACAACAGGTTTGTCGAAGTGAAGCTGAAAAGGAAGCACTCGTTGCTCTTCATCCGTTTCCATGGGCAATACTTCTAAATTACCACCTGATCTATGTTGCAGAGTAACATGAGAAACGATGTGATAAATACTGTATAAAATCTTTTGGGTTGTTTTTTTAAAATGTCATTTTGGCAATTTTCAGAGGCGAGTGGATTGAAATTTGAATTAATTTTTTTGGTGGACTAAAACCCTTAATGAGTCCACTATTTTGAATCGGCTTGCGATTCACCCCAAAAACAATATAATGGGCGAAATGTAGTATGTATGTCCTAAGGTATGCGATTACTAAATAGACCCAAGCCCATGCCCAATTTTAATGATAGATAAGCTCCGTTTATTTCACATTTAACATAATTAAAAGTTGTGGGGCTCGCATAAAATATTGTGTCAACCAAACGACACATTTTATTGATAGCTTAAAGTTGTGGACTCCATAGCTTTAAAGTATGTAAAATGAAATATTGTCATCCGGTAATTTTTCACATAATAAAACTGTGGAGTTCACAAAATTTTATAGCTATATTACATAATTGTCACTATGTATCTTAAAAGTTTTTAATTATTTTTATTATAATATTATTTTTTATAATTTTATCTACAAAATTAATCTAACAAAAAAATGAATCAAATAACCCATAACATTTTATATAGCTTAAAGTTATGGAACATACAATTTTTTACATAAATTTTTTGACAACTTTAAACACAATATTTTTTATATTAAAATTATAAAATACAATTGTAAAATAAACGAATCTAATAGGTTAAGCACTTAGCAAGTTCGAAGATGGGTTCGCGCTCAATCCAAATGTACCTGTAAAGGCGACCAAGCACCACTTTAAAAATAAAAAAAACATTTTATTCATTGTGGAAATGGACGGTCACATGACAATATTGGGTGCAACTCTTCCCGCATCTCATCCATAATTGAGCCTCTTTTTATTCGTTTAACATGGGCCACAACTTTAAGGAATCAAATGAGAGAGACATGTAAGAGAAAGAAATAGCACTAAATTGATACCCCATAATCAAAACATCTCTCGATATGAGGGCGGTTATCTATCTATCTATACTATATATATTTTCGGAAATAAAGTTTTGGTTCAATACTATTTTGATACGTGGATCACTCTAACACGGTCATGCTGAATTTCTATAGCGAATAATGAATAAATATAGGATTAGTTCATGCATTTGATTCATAGTGGATTCATGAATCTATCTCTTCATTAGTTTTAAATTATTGGGGTCTTCCCCTCACTTTAATTGCAAAAACAACAGAACATCAGATCCAAGCCCTAAAAAGATAGTAACAAAATAGTCAGACAGATGGTTCGTGAATCATGATTCTGAATCACAAAAAAGGATGGGTGAGAGAGAGCGTGTGATGAATCTGTGAATTTGAAGCATATAAGATCTTTGACTTTTGCAGTCCAACACTACTAGGCTCTAGCGCAGATGGTTTGGCTGGCTGAAGTTTCTGTTGACTCTTTTCAATTTTCAATGTTTCTTTCTTTACTTTTTGGCTGCTTCTGTGTAGTGCATACAGAAAAATTATTTTTGAAGCAGTCGAATGTGCATGTTTCTAAGGTATTCTCAATCATTTTTTGTTTTATATGCATTCTCCATAATTTATATACAAATTATAAAAGTTTTACTCGAGTGATTGAAATGTAAAATTTAAGGACTTATTATTATATATGATTTTGTAGCTCGAAGGATACAATTATCCAAAAAAATAATTTTTTAAAGTTTTTTATCAACATCTTCAAATATTTAGATATATACATACATACAATCAATTAATTTTTGTGGCGTAGCCACAGGTTCAATACAAGTTATTTATGGAAGTTGGATTAGGGATCCACTGAGTGCCATGTACCCATCCAATCAGCTATAAACTTCCATTGTAGGCTTGTCTTCACGGGCTTTTCTTGTACGGCATCCATTCCTAAATAACTGTTGTTATTTAAAATTTATTATTACAATTTAACTGTCGTATTAAGAAACCAAAGATATAACATTTTCTACCATTTTAACCCTTATCTAAATTACACTCTTGAATTATATATATCTCTTCATGTTCTCCCCTTCATAATTAATTGCTCAAATAGGAGAGGAAAATGTTATAGTAGTACTTTTACAGGGTATTAATTGATTTTCTTAGTATTTACGCAAAGAGCAAAAACGACACTTATTTAGGAATGGAGAGAGTATACAATAGAATCCCATAGTTCAAGATTGATCATTAGATCTCGTATGATCGATTTGATTGGTCAAATATACTAATGCGATTTTTTGCCCATACAATTACTTTGATTGTCTCAAGTAATGATATTTGAGCTAAAAAAAACTCATTAATAGAGAAGAAGTGAGAGTTTCTTTTATAAACTACATTACTTGTGTTAACCCAAGCCACTTGGTACAAGTCTTGACAGAAAGTAAAGTTACATGCTCGCACCAAATTGACAAAGTAAAGTAATTTGTTAATCAGCTTTTGCAAGAGATGGGGGGGCAAAGGAACCCACTCAAATTGTTATATTCTTCTACAATATGTAGCGTTACTCTTTTTTTTCTTTACTTTTATTCGGAAGAAACGCATGAAAACCGGAAGCATAATGTATATGCGCGTTGCATTGCATGAAAAAATTGATATGATCCGTTGCACTATTTGGGTGTGGAAAGTCAAAGGGTATATTTGTCCAAAAGTTGCTATAAAATAAACATAGAAGGTTAACCGTTAGGGCAATTACAATGGTGGTAAGTTAATGGGACAACAAAGTTAATGTGTTTTGTTGATGTGGCTGTATTAAAAAATGTGTTTTGTTGATGTGGTTGTATTGAGATATGTATTTTGGTGATGTGGATGATGATGTGGCTTGACTTTTTATAATAAAAGTGGGACCCAGTCTTGATTTTGGTGTAAATTTGATGGGGATAGTATGAAGGATAGGAAAATAGTTGGGTTGGATAATGGTTTTGTATTGGGAGATGTGTTTTGCTGATGTGGCAGTATAGAAATATGTGTTATGCTGATTTGATTGTATTGAGAGTTGTATTTTTGTGAGATAGATGTGGGACCCAAAAACAAAATTGTTGGGCCATTAAAATTGTAACCATTGTGATTGCCCTTAGCCTGAAGTAGGGAGGCTGTATCAGCAACGTCGTACACTGAGAGCGAAAGAGTGAGAGATGGAGGGTATCATCAGGGGCTCCGCGAACTACGTCCCTCTTACTCCAATAAGCTTCCTTCAACGATCCGCGATCGTATACAGAGACAGAGTCTCTGTTGTGCATCGTGGAGTCAAGTTCACTTGGAGGGAGACCCAACAGCGATGTACCAGGCTCGCTTCAGCTCTGGATCAACTAGGGATTTCTTCTGGAGATGTCGTATGCCCCTCGCCTCATTCTTCTCCTTCTTTCTACTACTTTGACAATTGTTTTTTATTGTAATTTTGATCTTTGTTTATTAAATGACTATTTTAATGACTCATTTTAGTGATTATTTGGCATTGATTTTATTTGCTGAATTGGGTTCCTGTTAAATCTTGTTATTTCTGGGAATTTTGATATTTGTTTATTAAATGCTTATATAATGATGCATTGTAGTAATTATTAGGTATTGATTTTTATTATTTTGTGAAATGGGTTCCCGTTAAATCTGGTTAATTTTCTTGTTGCTCTGTTTATCATTGAATCGCATGGGAGTAAAGTGTCTAAATGGTCATACTATATTATTAACTTGTATGTAGAGGTTTTTGTTTTAATTGGCATATTCAGGTTGATTTTTGCACTTGATAAACCTTTTTGTCACTTCAGATTCTTCTTTGTTTTCACTGAGGTTAACGTTATTCATCGAATTAGGTTGCTGCTTTAGCCCCAAATGTTCCAGCATTGTATGAGCTGCATTTTGGAGTTCCCATGGCCGGGGCGGTTCTTTGCGCACTCAACATACGCCAGGATTCAGCAATGGTGTCCGTTTTATTGAAACATTCAGAGGCCAAAATCATTTTTGTAGATTTCCAATTTATCCATGTTGCTCAGAGAGCACTTGAAATCCTATCCAAAACCGTGGCTAAGCTTCCCCTTATTGTGTTAATCACAGAATACGATCAGCCAGCAAACACCATTTCCACATCTCAAGTTGCTTTAGAATATGAGAATTTGTTGGCGACAGGAAAGCTGGATTTTGAGATCAGATGGCCAAAAGATGAATGGGATCCAATCTCTCTCAATTACACTTCCGGGACTACTTCGAGCCCAAAAGGCGTTATATATAGTCATAGAGGTGCATATCTAAATTCTTTAGCTGCTGTCCTTCTCAATGAGATGAACTCAATGCCTGTGTACCTATGGTGTGTTCCGATGTTTCATTGCAACGGGTGGTGCCTCACTTGGGCAGTGGCGGCACAGGGAGGCACAAACATCTGCTTGAGGAATGTCAATGCTAAAGAAATTTTCAGCAACATTGTTCACCACAAAGTGACTCACATGGGTGGTGCACCGACAGTTCTGAACATGATAATCAATGCACCAAACAATGAGAAAAAGCTTCTTCCAAGGAAGGTGTCCGTTATGACCGGGGGTGCACCACCAGCTCCCAGAGTACTTTTCAATATGGAAGAACTAGGATTTGCTGTTACACACTCATATGGATTGACAGAAACATATGGTCCTGGAACTGTTTGTACATGGAAACCTGAATGGGACTCGCTGCCTCGAGAGGTCAAAGCAAAGATCAAGTCTCGCCAGGGCTTGCACCATCTGGGTATGGAAGAACTTGATATAAAAGACCCGGTTACCATGAAAAGTGTACCTCCTGATGCAAAAACAATGGGAGAGGTTATGTTCAGAGGCAACACTGTAATGAATGGATATCTAAAGAATCTAGAAGCAACCAGAGAAGCATTCAAAGGCGGATGGTTTAGGACTGGGGATTTGGGAGTGAAACACCCGGACGGGTACATAGAGCTGAAGGATCGTTCAAAGGACATTATAATTTCCGGGGGAGAAAATATTAGCACAATTGAAGTGGAAGCTGTGCTTTTTAATCATCCAGCAGTTCTTGAAGCAGCTGTTGTTGGAAGACCTGATGATCACTGGGGGGAAACTCCTTGTGCATTTGTGAAGTTGAAGAATGGGTGTAGTGCCAGTCCCGAGGAACTCATTGGGTACTGTCGAAATCGCTTGCCTCATTATATGGCCCCCCGGACTGTCGTTTTCGAGGAGTTGCCAAAGACTTCAACTGGAAAGACTCAAAAATATGTTCTAAAAGAGAAGGCCAAAGCCATGGGAAGCATTTCAAAAAGAACCGCCAGCAAATTGTAAAGATTAGCTAATCTTGCTTGAAGTATGATTCTCTGTTGATGGCTAAACTACTAGTTTGTCATATTTTCCACGTAGGGATCATTGATATATCTTTTTTAGAGAATGTAGTATATTGAAACTATTCACATGCTTTCTCCTTTCTTGGTTCCTTCTTGTACAGCGAGCTTGAACTCGAAATTGGTTCAAACTCAATTTTCGAGTTCGAGTTTGTTTTGAAATAGCATTGATTAAGCTGATGTTGGGGTCGGTAGGTTGAGTTTGTGAGATACATATATACATACACCGAGTACAGCTTCTACAAGGTGTTGAACCAAATTATACTCGATTATACAATTGGTTTTAATAAAACCGAGCAGTTGATTATGAAGATAAATATAATTGAATGCAGATGACAATAACATAGTAGAAACACAACAATAACAAAAAAAGTTATTGCTTCTAGAGTTGTGTGTTTATTTTCCATTTTGCACAACTTGAAATTATGGAGTTTGCATAAAATGCTGTGTCATCTCATAACTTTTCAGAGCTTAAAGCTGTGAGATTCACAGTGGTTACAATCACACTACATAATTGTCCATTTGTATATTAAAAATTTTCAATTATTTTTTATTATAATACCTTTTTTGTAATTTTATCTACAAAATTAATATAACAGAAAATAACCAAACGGCACATAGCATTTTATACAGTTTTTTACACAATATTTTTCATAATTTTAAGCATGTCATTTTTAACGACTTAAAACTAAGAAATAAAATTGTGAAACAAATGAACACAATGTCCCTGTATTTACATATTCTTATTGCTTGCTTGATTTTTATCATGCAAGGTGTCCCTATTTATAGGATTGTTGACGATCCGACCGATAACTTGGGACTGGGCCCAATGTACACCTCTAGATCTTCATGGGACAAGCTACGCTAAAAGGCCCTAGAAGAGAATATAACTTGGTTATTGTAAATGTGTGTCGCTCTCCTGGTCTCCTCTATTCTAAACCTAAAATGCAATAATACATTTTTAATGGCATATTAAATTTTAAAAATGGATCTCACATATATCTCACAAAACAGAACTCTCAATATATTCAAATCAACATAATATATCTCTCAATACTGTCATATCAACAAAACACATTTGTCAATATAAAAATCATTATCCAAGTCAATCACTTTCCTACATCCATATTATTTCTATCAAATTTACACTAAAATCAAGAATGGGTCTTATATTTATTATAAAAGTCAAGCCACATCATCAAAACACATATCTTTATACAGTCACATCAACAAAACACATATTCCAATATAATCACATCATCCAAAATATAAATTTTCACATCATTTATTGGCTTAGCAAACACCCACCATTGTGGGCGCTAATAGTTGGCCAATGAAAAATGCTAAAAGCTATAACATGTGAGCATGTGGTAAAATCAATAATACCAAAATGTGGATAAAATCCAATTGTATGGTCCAACTTCTGATATATATCCGATGCATGACAATTTAATTAAGAGTTAAATTTGTTCGGAATTTTCTAATTTGTTACTCTGTCACTCACTCCGATGTAATGCGCAGGCAAACAGTACATGCACATGGTTGTCTCAACATCAAGGGTGGGCTTATTATTGATGAATACAATCAATAATACCAAAACTTTTTATCTTAACAGAGAATCAGATGCATGCACAACACGTCTTTATGGAACAATTAACTGCATATTGCATGCAAATCATGGTCTATTCCACGTGTTGGACTTAGACATAGTTCTGGCAGTGCTGGAGTTTCTATGCTCCAGCATCTTTAGTTTTGGATGCGTCTTTCATTTGCGTTGGACAAAATATATAGCTAATAAAGACAATATCTTTCAAAACTAATCATGATGATGTCTTTCTTTACATTTGAAAAGTTCTCATCTCTCTTGCACCCGTCACTCATGAGATACACGCACACTAGTTATAATGTTCATTAATACATACATATACAATTATAAATACAACGTGCACAACATTAATTGAGACTAATGAAAAGAGCTAAAAGGGTAGTATTTCACAGTTCACCCTCTCCCGCACGAGATTGAGTTATGCTAGATCCGACTTGTGGATAAAATCCAAATGTATATATGGTCCAACTTTTAATAGGCAATACGTGAGAAATTAATTGAGAGTTAAATTTTTTCAAAATTTTATAATTTGTTACTCTGCCGCTCACTCTGACATAATGCAACATTTGTAGTTTTCGATGACTCTTTTGTTTGTGTTGGACAAAATAGATAGCTAATAAAGACAATATCTTTCAAAACTAATCATAAATAGATAGCTAATGAAGACAATATCTTTCAAAACTAATCATAAATAGATAGCTAATAAAGACAATATCTTTCAAAACTAATCATGATGATGTCATCCATTACATTTGAAAAGTTGCACCCGTCACTCACGAGATACACGCACACTAATATTATAATGTTCATTAATACATACATATACACCTATAAATACATGAACAACATTTATTTGGAGCAGAAGAAAGAGAGAGAGATCTAGCTCCACAAGAGTAAGAAAATGGAGATTGAGAGAATATCCTATCAGTGCATCAAACCTTCTTCTCCGACACCTTCGCATCTCAAAACCTATAAAATCTCCCTCATTGATCAGTACGGACCTTCTGGTTATGGTCCTGCACTCATTTTCTACTCTTCAAACCGAGAGAACTCCATCTCCAAGAGATCACAAATCTTAAAACAATCTCTCTCACAAACATTAACTCGTTATTATCCGGTTGCCGGAAAGATTGCGGACAATCTTTCAATTGATTGTAATGATGAAGGGGTTCTTTATATTGAGACAAGGGTAAATTCTTCTCTAGATGACTATCTCAGCATTAATTTTGATGTATTATCGCTCTGGAAATTATTTCCAGATGTGATCATGAAAGTAGTTACTTCAGGAGCTCATGTTGCTATTGTGCAAGAAAATGTTTTCACTTGTGGTGGTATGGCCCTAGGGTTTCTTTCGTGGCACGTTATTTTTGATGCAACTACTATAAGTGCATTTCTTAAGACTTGGTCTGCTTTTGCTAGACACTCTGTTGAAGAAGCTTTGAATCCTAATTTTACAGCCTCAACTATCTTTCCTCCAAATATTTTGTTTACTCTGGATTCATTTGCTACGACATCTCTTTTGTTCGAATCGGGCCCCTCTGTTGTTACGAGAAGGTTTTTCTTCGACGGATTGGTTGTAGCCAAACTTAAGGCCCAAGCAACAATCTCTGGCCTGCAGAATCCAACACGAACGGAGGTTGTGTCTGCACTTCTCTTGAAAAGCTTTACGGCTGCATTGAAGGTGAAAATGGGAGCCCAAATGTCAACTTTGATGAATTTCCCGGTCAACTTACGACGAAGGGCTACTCCGCAGCTACCAGAAACTTGTGTGGGGAATATACTTTTGCTGGCAACTGTATTGTCAAAAGGCAAGGAAGAGTTTGATGGGTTGGTATGGAAGATGCGAGAAGGCGTGTCGAGAATCAACGGCGATGTTGTGAAGAGTCTTGAAGGTGATGGAGGGTGGATGAAGCTTAAAGAGATTATCACAAAATTTCACGATGAAATACTTTCTGACTCTAGAACTGTCAATATCGGATTGAATAGCTGGTGTAACTTTGGCTTATACAATGTTGATTTCGGGTGGGGGAAGCCTTTGTGGATTCCGGCTTCGGGTTTCGGCATCAAGAATTATATTTTCTTGGCAGATACAAAACATGGTGATGGAATTGAAGCGTGGGTTTCATTGGATGAAGAACTGATGGCTGTGCTTGAACAAGATAAGAATCTCCTCTCTCTGGTGTCTTTAGACCCAAGTCCTTTAAAATTAGGCAATAATCCCAACCCTAGCTTACCCATGAAAACCATTTCGTGGATGTCAAAACTTTGATTAATGTCTTACCTTTGCTGTTAATGTTTTCCTTTTCTTCTGTTGATGTTTCTGTTCAGTGTCTTATGGTGGTGTTCTTGTTTTTTGTTGAGACTTGAGAGCCTCATATATCTTGTGATCAAAAGAAGAGATAAACCTAAAAATAAAACCCTTTTTCCGTGTTTACATATTTATTGCCGACATTACAAAAAATGTCTTTCTTTCTCAAAAATCATACAAATTTCAGTGTTTTTTCGAAAGCTATTCCAAATATTGGGATCGACGCACATGATTTACCATGTCGTGTATGTGAAACGCCCCAAATTTTACACGTGCATCCATCTCAATTTTAAATAGTTGGAGCAAAAAACAACAAAATCGTTAATATTTTTGTTTCTTAAATAAAAAAGAAGAAGAATACACGAAGGGAGAAAGGAAACAAGTTTTAGCTAACGTTCCTGAAGGGACAGAGAAGATAAGTTGATATAGATTTAGTGGCTATATGATGTCAAATATTATGTGTGCTGATTGAACATGGAAATACTGGGGGTGTTGACAATATTGATGAAATTAGTTGTTTGAGGTAAAAGCGAAAAAGCCTCTCATTTGATCAATTTCACATATTGATAATGAGAAAAAGTGATCCACCCAGGATTTAAGAGAGAGAATTTTCAATTCAATGAGAAATGCTCCATAATGATCCACGTTGGAATTAACCTAGGATTCAAGAGAGATAATTTTCAATTCAATGAGAAATGCTCCATAATGATCCACGTTGGAGAGAGAAGAATTTGCAATTTAATTTGATAGAGATAAATACCATTGAGGTAATAATTATCTATGAAAATAAAAAATTCATGAAAATTCATGTCTCAATTGAGTCATTCAATAAGTCCCTTCATATTTCTTTTGTCTGTTTCATAATTTCTAAGTAATTCAAAGTTCAAACAAACAATCAAATAGATCACTCATAATTTAATTTTAAACCATGCCTGATATATCACGACAAAATATTGAAATTAAAGCCAAAATTTAACATGACTTAAAAAACACTTTAACAACATTACAAATATCACTAATTTTAAGATATATATAAGGTAATTTACATCGTACTTACGCGTAAATATTGATGAATATACTTATATAAAATGTATAATATACAATGAAATTATTTTTATAAAAAATATAAATCAAGATCACAGTAAAGAAGCTTCTTAAACATAATGTGTATAAATTACATACCAATGTAAATTTATGTTTAAGGTCTTGATGAAAGATATAATTTAGAGAAAAATTACAATATGTACAATAAAAAATCAAATTTCAAAAACAATAATCGCACGAAACACGGACATGCCACTAATTATCCACACTACTTAACACTATCAAGTATCAACAGACCTAACATATCCCTCTTTGTAGCACTTAAGCGGGTCAAGATAATGAGAGTTCAATCAACCACTTGTTTCTTTAAGAGTGGTGCTAAATAGCCTAAGTTTTTGTAGTCTAACATTAACCCAAGTCTACATGCTATGCTTTGTAAGCGTATGACATAAAAAATTAAAATTTTTAAAAATAAAATATCTTGTTTGAAAACTCACAACACATTTTTTTTTATTTTTTTAAACGAAATTTCAAAACATTTTATCTCTTAAAATACATATTAGATTTCAAAAAAAATTACATATCCAGAATTAACAAGTAAATATCTATTTAATAAGATCCATCATCGATAGAGAGTACCTGGATATCACTAAAACAAACATGAGCAAACACCTCCATATCCAAAGGATAATTGAACCCAAAACAAAGACAACAAAAAATCCATCAGTAAAACCTAAATTTCAACTAACGAACAACTCAACCCAGGCAACCAAAAGCAACGAAAATCTTCCTACATATCCTAAAGAAGATAAAATGAATGATACTTGCACAAAAAAAAACTCCCTCCTTTTACTTCATTTTCTCTTCAAAACTACATCAACTCAGCCCTCCAAACCAACCCTTGAAGCCAACACCCTAAAATTTTATCCAATCCAAAACAGCATCCAACACCACCGTAACAAAATGATTATTGTAAATCGATAATATTTGGGCTGGGTGGCGACATTGACAGTGGTGACTGATGGGTGCACTGTTTGAGTTAGTGAGAACAATGGAACTGTAAGACTCAAAGAGTGCGAAGTGGCCAAATCATGTTTTTTGCCCTTAGGTTTAGAAAATTTTGATTTTTTTTTTGTCTTGCTTTTATGCCACCAATAGGACCGGACAGGAGGTCGGGTGCCAGTACGACCGGCCAATCTGGTTCGATTTTTAGAACATTGATTATATGTGCTCTTGGAGGCTTTTAGAGTTTTAGTTAACAAAAATGATATGTAGCCCATGATTTTGGTGACTCATTCTGGCCCAATCCTAGGTTGAGCTGATATGGTATTGACATGTCATATGTTCTGCTGTAAAGTGTGAATCGCGACTTGACTTTTGTAGCTTCTGTTTTTAATTTCAAAACCACAAATTTACGTCTTTCTTTACTCTTCACTCTCATCTCTCTCTTTCTCTATCTTCTCTCCCTCCCTCATTGTCAGAGCTCAAGGTCAACCATCGATCGGAGCTGTCGACCCATCAATTTGAAGGGTTGAAGCACCATGACTCATCCCCAACCTTCATTTGTCGTCAACAACCCTCTATTTTTCCCAAATCTTGCCTTGAAGCTGTGGTCAACTGAAACTTTCAGAGCCCTGTCCAGCTAGCTTAGGCTACCCCTTCGTGAACTACCACCATAATTAAAATTGTCTGGACGAGCTTTACATGTTTCAGCCCTTGAATGGTCAAAATAGTCGCCAAAAAATTATTCCATTGATTAAAATCAATGGATTCTGGACGGAATTGATTATTCCATTTTATTTTATTTTAATCAATGGATCTTGAACGCATTTTTTTTCAACAATTATGATTTATGTGTCTTTTTTTCTTGATTGTTTATGTGTTTTGTTGCATGATTTGGGAACATATTTTGAATTTTTTATTTAAAACTACTGAATCATGTTGTTTAAGAATGAAGATATTCTGAGTTATGTAATGCTTGAAGTCATGATAAATGGTATACAATATTCCATTATTTTTATCAATGGTATATATAAATCAAAATATATTTCACTGATAAAATAACATTGGTTAATCATTAGTATATTTCACTGATAAAATTAATGGAATTGTGAAATTCATTATACATTCCTTTTATAAATCCATTTTAAAAAAAATGATTAAAATGATCAAAATCTCTTTTGGTACCCCATCACTTACCATTTACAAAAATGATTAAAATCTCTCACATTTGACAACAATATTAGTGAATTCTATTATTAATTGAGGTTAAAATTTAAAATGGTTCTTATTGAGTTAAACTTTAAATATTTGAGGATGTATTGGGTTACAAACTTTTCAAAAAAAAAAAACTAAATGGAATATTAAATTCATATAAAGGACTTATCACCAAAAAATCTCTTTATCAAAGGTATATGGTTGTTCATTTTATACTTTATCGATAAAATCAATGGAATTGTGAACTCTACTGATTCAATTCATTGTTAAAATAAATGGAATTGGTTAATTCATTGATTTTATAAATGAAATAGTTAGTTACATTGATCTCTATCATTTTGGTGACCTTGTAGACATTTTCATCCCATGAACGTTCAAGCTATACCTATGGACTAGACTTATTATATTAAAATTTCTCCAAATTTTTGATAATATTATCAATGAAGTACGCCAATACCATTTATTAAACTAGTGGAATGACATTTGATAATGTGAAATCATAGAATACAGATGTAAGGAAAAAAGCAATAAATAATTTCACATTAACTAACGAACTCCGTATAGATTCTATTGATTAAAATCAATGAAATAATTTTTCGACGACTATTCCGTCCGTCTAAGGGCTGAAACATGTAAAGCTTCTTAAGACAATTTCAATTATGATGTTGGTTCACGAAGGGGTAGCCTATGATGACTGGATCGGAGGCTTTGAAAGTTTCATTTGGCCGCAGAAGGCAATATTCCAACAAAATAAATAGTTGTTGGCAACAATTGATGGTTGAAAATGAGTCATATTCTGGCGCTTCAACTTGGTGGATCAGCGTCTCTGATCCATGGCTGGAGGTCGACCTTGTGCTCCGACGATCAGACGATTAGGGAGTGATATGGCAAAACTGGTCCATCCAATAAGATTGTGACACGTGTATAATGTCCACCTCGGATGGTCGGCTTCACGCCTTGATAGACCGACCAGACCTGGAGTATCATAGTGGTCGGTCGGTCGGTCTACTTTGGTTTTATTAGGCCCGCCTAGGCCGGTGGTTAGTTCGGTCGGTCGGTCATGAGTTCGTGACGGTGTCACTGGGCACATAGGTCGGTCGGTCATCCTCAGGACAAGTGGATGGTCGGTCGGCCATTGCCGGATCCAAATTAGATCCATTCTTTAAGGAGTCCTAATCCTACAAGGAGTAGAGACCCAAAAGGCCTACAACTCCGACAAATGCGTTCGGATAATGAAGAGAGGAGTTTCATTCCTAATAGAATAAGAACTCTGTAAATCTCTATAAAAGGAGGCTTACGCGTCAGGTAAATTTTTTACGTCACAACTAGCATTACTGTTGCTTAAGTTGAGAGAGCTCTCAGAGACCGAGCCCTCCCAACTGAGAATTACCTAACTGACTTGAGCGTCGGAGCGGGCCCCCCCGAACTAACTCGGGGTCCCTCTTAGCTTACGTTTGCTGACTGTGCAGGACATCCAGCTCAGCAATTTGGAGTCTGACCTGACTGATTGGTGTCCAGCTAGGACGGACAGTTTTTGGCATCATCAGTTTGGCGCCGTCTGTGGGAAGAGATAGAATATCTTCCCAAAAGTAACTCACAATGGTCAGACTGAGGAGAAATACAGGAGTCGATCCTGAGTCATCTACCGCTGGAGGTCTTGGTGTAAGGACCGACCTTCCACCTTTTGAAGAAGACCCTCCTATCCAGGAAGTTAATCACCAGCAAGAAGAACAGGTAGACCGGGCGAATGCAAGTCAGCCCAACCCACCAATTTCTGCGGAGAGGTTCGACCAGCTCTGCAGGCAAGTAGAGATGCTGACTGAAGCAGTTTTAGCCAACCAAATCCCAAAAGAGAATCCGCCGGTCACAAAAAATCAGGAGGATAGGCACTCTAATTCGGGCAACTCCAGGATGACCCGAAAACGGGATAACAACATCAGGAATTCAGTGGCGAGTACCAGGAGAGATACTCGCGCAACTAATCTTCTAGACGTTGAAAAACACCTAGAAGAGGTAGATCGGAAGATTGCTGCCTTGCAAGGTTTTGGGGGACTGGACGACATGTGGGATAGCTCACTCAATCCATTGTCATGGGACATTCTAGATACTGCAACACCACGGGATTTTAAGCATCCCGATCTAAGGGAGTACGATGGAACCCAGGATCCTAGGGATCATGTTATGGGGTTCAAGGCCAAGATGGAATTCCGAGGTGCAACTGATGCCATAATGTGTAAGGCATTCCCCGCCACCCTGGTTGGAGTGGCTAGGACCTGGTTTCTGGGTCTTCCACAACACAGCATTCATAGCTTTCAAGAGCTAACAAGGAAGTTTGCTCTCCACTTTGCAAGCTCGAGGAAGCCGAAGACCACTAATAATGACCTCATGGTAATTGAGCATGAGGAAGGGGAATCACTGCGGGCTTTTATGACTCGTTTCAACCGGATGTGTATGGGAATTCCCGATGTCCAGATAGCAGTTGCCAATGCTGCTTTGATCAGGACGGTAAGACATGAACAGTTCGTGAACTCATTATGCACAGAGCAGCCCCAGACTATGGAGGAACTGTTGGCCAGGGCCGAGAAGTACATAAAGGCAACAGATGCTCTAAAAACATCTCGTTTCTCAGTCCGAACTGCCTCATCATCTGGCAGAACTTCAGGACGGAAGAATCAGACGCCTGACCGAACCGATGGTGACAAGTCCAAAGGTAAAGGGAAGACAGATGATAGATCATCCCAGAAGACTGAACCAGTTAAGAGGTATAATAACTACACACCTCTAAACACCTCCCTGAAAAATGTGCTTCTTGAGATCAGAGGTCAGAACTTGGTTAAATGGCCAAAGAAGATGAGGTCACCACCAGAGAAAAGGTCATCCGACCAGTATTGCAGATTCCACAAGGATCATGGTCATGACACCAATGATTGTAGGCATCTGAAGGATGAAATAGAAAGCCTCATCAGGAGGGGACATCTGAACCAGTATACAACTGGTAGAGGAGATAAGAGGTCAAGGGATGACGGAAGGAGAAATGACAGACGAGATGATGAGAGAAAGAGATCAAGGGGTAGATCGAGATCCCCCCGAAGGGGAGATCGGTCTCCTAGACATGAAGATGGGACAGCTGGAACCATTGGAGTCATTATTGGAGGGCTGGCGGCCAGGGGGCATAGTTCATCAGCAGGAAGAACCTACGCCCGGTTAAATGAGCAAATGCCCACACCAAAGAGGAATCGAAGGGAGGAAGAAAGCATCACTTTCTCAGAGAAAGATGAGGGAGAGATTCATTATCCACATGATGATCCTCTAGTGGTAGAAGCAATCATAGCAAATTTTACAGTGAAAAAGATGTTGGTGGATAATGGAAGTGCAGCCGACATCCTATTCTACCATGCTTTTCAGCAGATGAAGATCTCTGAAGACCGGTTGAAACCAACCGACATACCTCTTTATGGTTTTACAGGGGATCCTATCATTCCTAAGGGAATCATATCCCTAGCTGTGACCCTGGGTACTCACCCTCGTACTGCGATGAATATTGTAGACCTGTTGGTTGTAGATATCAAAGCAACCTACAATGGAATTATTGGCAGACCCCTCCAACATATGATTAGGGCGGTGGTGTCGACGTACCACCTCAAAATGAAATTCCCAACTGCCAGAGGAATTGGTGAAGTTAGAGGAGATCAGAAGATAGCTCGTGGAGTTTATCATACCGAACTGAAGGACAAGAAGAAGTCTTCAGTATCAGTGGGGAGTTTGGATGTTCGGGAGGAAGACAGCACTTTCCATCCAACCCCGGCAGAAGAGCTAGTCCCGCTCATGGTGGGAGAAGGGTCCAGAAAGCTGTTCCTTGGCTCTCAACTTGATGATAAGTTGAAAACGGGCTTGTCAGATTTTCTTCAAAACAGCTTGAAAACTTTCGCCTGGAGCGCGGATGATATTCCTGGAATCAATACTGATGTCATAACTCACCATCTATGCATTAAGACTGGGATGAAGCCAGTTAAACAAAAAAGAAGGAACTTTGCAGTTGATAGGCAAAATGCTATCAAAGAAGAGGTGAAGAAGCTCCTTGATGCAGATTTTATACGGGAAGTATTATATCCGAGCTGGCTAGCTAATGTCGTGATGGTGAGAAAGGCCAACGGCAAATGGAGAATGTGTGTGGATTTTACAGATCTTAACAAGGCGTGTCCCAAGGACAGCTATCCACTTCCCAAGATTGACCAACTGGTCGACGCTACCTCAGGACATGAGGTGCTAAGTTTTTTGGACGCCTACTCTGAATATCATCAGATAAAGATGAATCCTGATGACGAGGAGAGCACTTCATTCATCACCCCCGAAGGAACCTACTGCTATAAGGTGATGCCCTTCGGGTTGAAGAATGCTGGAGCCACTTACCAGCGCTTAGTCAACCACATATTCGCTGATCTGATTGGAAAGAACGTTGAAGCCTATGTGGATGACATGGTGGTGAAGAGTAAGCGGGCGGAAGACCATCCAGCAGACCTGTGCAAGGTCTTCTCAATGCTGGACAAATATCAGATGAAGCTAAACCCGGATAAGTGTGCTTTCGGTGTAAGCTCGGGAAAATTTCTTGGTTTTCTAGTAACCAGGAGAGGTATTGAAGTCAACCCTGAGAAGGTTGAGGCGATTTTAAAAATGGAATCGCCACGGAATGCAAAGGAAGTTCAAAGACTGACAGGCCGAGCTGCCTCATTGGGACGTTTTCTTGCAAGATCAGGGGATAGATGCAGACCATTCTTTCAGTCCCTAAAGAAGGCAAGGGAGTTCAGCTGGACAGAAGAATGTCAAAAGTCCTTTGAGGATTTGAAGAAATATTTAACCCAACCACCACTGTTGACCTGCCCCAAGAAAGGGGAAGTTCTTTATCTTTATCTAGCAACATCTGAACATGCAGTCAGTGCGGTATTGATAAGAGAAGTAGAGAAGGAGCAGAGACCAGTGTATTACACTAGTAAGGTCATGCTGGATGCAGAAACCAGATATAGTAAGGCTGAAAAAATGGCTCTATCTCTAGTAACAGCAGCTCGGAAATTGAGGCATTACTTCCAGGCCCATCCCATAGTAGTGTTAACTGACCAACCATTGAAGAATGTTTTGCAAAAGCCTGATACGTCGGGTAGGTTGGTCAAGTGGGCGATTGAGCTGAGCGAATTTGACATCCAATTCCAACCCAGACAAGCCATCAAAGCTCAAGCACTAGCTGACTTTATTGTTGAGTGCCATAGATCGGCCGAAGATCAAGAAGCCATCCAAGAACAGTGGCAGCTTTTTGTTGACGGTTCTTCCAATCAGGATGGAAGTGGAGCTGGCATATTGCTCCTCGGCCCGAGGGGCATAATAGTAGAACATGCTCTACATTTTCAGTTCAAAGCATCTAATAATGAAGCAGAGTATGAAGCCGTGCTAGCTGGCCTAAGATTAGCTATAGAATTGGAAGTGAAAAACCTTACAATCAGTAGCGACTCTCAACTTGTGGTTGGGCATATCAAGGGAGAATATGAGGCAAAAGGGCCCAGTATGATCAAGTACTTGGCAAAGGTGAAAGAGCTGTTGGCACAGATACCAACAGTAGAATTGAAGAATATCCCAAGAGCTGAAAATACAAAAGCAGATGTGCTAGCTAGATTAGCATCCGCCAGCTCAACCAAGGTACCTACCTCGGTCAGGATTGAAATCCTCCCACAGCAGAGTATACGCGATGAAATTCGTGTTGAGGAGATTGAAGTGGAGCCTAGCTGGATAGACCCAATAAGGTCTTTCTTGACGGAAGGAAGGCTTCCTGAGGATAAGAATGAGGCGAAGAGTTTGCGAAGAAGAGCTGCACGGTATACTATTATCCAGGGGGCATTGTACAGGAGATCCTTTACTCTCCCATACCTGAAATGCTTAGCCCCACGAGAGGCAGACTATGCTCTGAGGGAAGTACACGAAGGGATATGTGGCAGTCACATTGGAGCAAAGGTGCTTAGCCACAAGGTACTTCGGTGTGGTTATTATTGGCCAACCATGATGAAGGATGCCAAGCTTTTGGTACAGAAGTGCGATAAATGTCAACGGCATTCTAATGTGCCTCATCTGCCACCAGCAGAGATCATTCCCATACAAAATCCATGTCCATTTGCTCAGTGGGGCATGGATTTACTGGGTCCGTTCGTCCAGACAGCAGGACAGAGGAGGAATCTGATTGTGGCGGTAGATTATTTCACCAAGTGGATAGAGGTGGAGCCACTTGCCATGATTTCTGAGAATAAGGTCATGGATTTCATTTGGAGAACGTTGGTCTGCAGGTATGGACTGCCAGGAGCCCTGGTTGTAGATAATGGGAGACAGTTCGTCAGTCGCAAAATGCACAAGTTTTGTGAAGACCTTGGGATAGACCTACGAATTACTTCGGTAGCCCATCCACAGGCGAATGGTCAGGCAGAAGTGACCAACCGAACTATCCTTCAGGGATTAAAGGCTAGACTGGATGATGCGAAGGGAAAATGGATAGAGGAGCTGCCCTCAGTACTCTGGTCCTACCGGACTACTCCTCGCACCTCAACAGGTGAAAGTCCGTTCATGTTGTCATTCGGTACAGAAGCTGTTATCCCGGTAGAGATTGGAGTCCCGTCCTTGAGAGTTGCCAATTTCAATGAACAGGAAAATGATGAACAACTCTTCAACAACCTTGATTTGTTGGAAGAGACGAGAGAAGCAGCCAGGATCAGGACTGCAGTCTACAAACAGAGAACCGCACGATACTACAACAAGAGAGTACGTGTGAGGAAATTCTCTGTAGGGGATTTGGTCCTAAGAAGGGTAGAGGCAACAGGGAAACACCCTGGAAAGCTGGGCGAAACCTGGGAAGGGCCCTACCGTGTTATTGAAGTTCTCAAAGAAGGGACTTACAGGATTGAAGACCCAGGTAAGCCTGGGAAGATGAGGCCATGGAATGCTGATAACCTCAGACGGTACTACGTCTAGTTCCTTTTTGCTTATTCAGCCTTTATTTTTTCAAATAAAAATAGGTTAGCTGGTAAGATCTATCATAGTTTTGTAAAAAGGTAAGCCTTAGAGCTACCATTTCGTTCGATTGTTTTGATGAATAAAGACGCCAGCTTTACCTCAAGAAGATATGGTCAGTCAGCAAAAAGCCAACAACCAGTAAAGTGCCACAAAAAGTCCTAACTTAGAGGAATAAATTCCCAAGTTAGAAAGGACGAATCGAGGCGACTTTAGCGCAATTTAAAACCCGGTTGGTCAGACCAAAAGGATTAAAAAATCCTAAGTCTTTAAAGACGACTGACCGAGGTAGTATAATTGTGAAGACACCAGGTTGGTCAGACCAAAAGGATAAAAAATCCTAAGTCTAAAGAGACAACCGAGGTGGTATAATCATAGAGACTCTAAGTCGGTCAGACCAAAAGGATTAAAAATCCTAAGTACTTACAGACGACCGACCAAAGAGGTATGATCGTTGGAACTCTTCGGTTCGTCAGTCAAGAAGGATTAAAATCCTAAGTCTAAAAAACGACCGACCGAGGCGATATAATAATTATGTAGATACCCGGTCCGTCAGACCAAAAGGATTAAAAATCCTAAGTCTTAATAACGACCGACCGAGGTGACATAATCATGAAGATACGCGGTCCGTCAGACCAAAAGGATTAAAAATCCTAAGTCTTAAAGGACGACCGACCGACCAAGTTTAAAAATCCTTACTCAGAAAAAGAGACCGAGGTGGTTCAAAAATATGGCACGGTACGAACACACAACACTTGAAAGAAAGAAAGTGCCTTTTATTAAAAGAGTAAAAAGTTACATAGAAACAAAAAAAAGGGGAAGCAAGTACAATGCCTAATTTTCCACATCTACATAAGACTCCTCGACCACCACCTCAGCAACTACTTCGGCTGGATCAGCACGTGGACTGGTTGGTTGGTCAGGCGGCTGGGAAGAAGGATTCTCTTGTGCTTGAACTTCAGAAGGAATGGTCGGATCGGGCAGGGTCAGATCGGTCAGAGGCTCAACTTCGCCATCTTCTCGTTCATCCTCGTCCTCTTCATTGGACGGCTCGGCCGCCTTCTTCCTTGCCTCTTCCGCCCTTTTGTACTCCTCATAGATGTCCTCCTTCGGCTCAACCAAGTCGTCCTTACCCACTAAGGGGGGGCAGAACTGGTCCAGAAGTGAAGGGTCAAGGCCCGCATCAATGAGGGCTCTTCGGGCCGTTTTGAAAGCTCCACGGACACCAAAGTAACCCTCCTGACGGAGCATCAACCCAAGCTCCTCGGACTGCTTGAATTGGTCGATCCCCAACTGTCGTCCTTCCCGGAGCGCTTTGGCAACAGCCAGCTCGGTGCGAGAGTCCGCAGCAGCCTTTGAAGACTCCAGCTCAGACTGTATGTCTTCAAGTTCGGCTCTGAGACGCCGCTCCTCGGCTCTGGCTGCCTTCTTTGCTTCCGCCAGCTCGGCCTTCACACGCTCGAGGTCGTTGATTGCCTTAGCCTTCTGCTCAGCTGCAGACTCGGCTCGCTCCAGCGCAACAGTCTCGTTGGCGGTCAGGTCGGCTATACCACTTGGAAGAGTGGCGAGGCACGAGAGAAGCTGCAAATCATTTTGGCCAAGTGTCAAAAACCGACCGACCAACCAAATATAAAAAAACAAAAAGAACGAAAATTTTCGCTAAAGTTCAGAAGTATTTTACCCTCATAGCCGAGACGTTCATCTCGGACACCTTGTCCGCTAGGGAGAGGACCCGGAACCTCTCAAAATCAGCAGGTGTCGGGGTCTTTGACACCATCTGACCGGCCACGTAAGGATTGTTGGCCGAATCGCTGACCAAGACGGTCCAGTTCGGTTGATGCACAACCATGTCGTCCGAACTGATCCGCCCCCTCGGGGGCACCCTTACGCTGGTCGGATGGATAGGAAGACCGGTCGGCAAAGGAGGAGTGGAAGAAATGTTCTGACTAGTCCGAACCCGAACCGTGGTATGGGTTTCAGTTGGCGCACGGAGGGCTCGGTCAGCAGCAGCAGTCTCTCCAGAGTTATCACGTCTGGGGCGTTTATCCCTAGCTGGACCCTTATTCTTGCCTGCTCGCTTCTTGGACGGACCGGCTCCTGATCCCGAACCAGTACTGAACATGGACAAGTATTCGTTCATGCTCGCCATATCTGAAAGAAATGTAGCAAGTGTTAGAGACCGAACGACATAGATAACTAAACAAATAGGAATCGCAAGTTAAAGTTCTGACCCACCAATCTTAAGGACATCCGAGGTAAATGCCCTTGAGTGGTCCTCTGAGTCGAACACCAGAGGGACGGAAGGATTGGGAGGGAGAAAAGAAGTAAGGGTATCTAACCAACCCTTCTCATCATCGCTCAGCTCAGGAAGGGAATTAAAATAGTTCATCCGAGGTACGCCATAGGAATTTCTAAAAGGCAAACTACTATGTTCAGGAAGTGGGACGGTCACTATAAAGTATCCCTGCTTCCACCTCTTAATGGACGAACCGTACTTAGGGGCGACAAAAGGCTCTCTAAACTGAAAGTAGTAAAGGCCTTTTGACTTAGGATGGTGGTTCAGCTTAAGAATATGCTGGATGACATGGGAAGAGAAAGGAATTTCATACTTAGAGCAAAGAGTTAGGATGGTACAGAGGAAGAACCAAGAATTAGGAGTTAGGCAGGGCGGACAGATGTTAGATCTCCTTAAAAAGCTGGTCACAGCTGGAGGATAGGGGACCCTAGCGCCGAGCTTCATAGAATGATAAGAAATTGCAAATTCATTATCTACCGGACGGAATGGATTTTCTTCTGGACAGATTAGCCTCATGGGCCAAGGAATACCAGTCTCCTCCCTAATTATTCTTAGAGAGGACTCGTCTAGGCAAGAACTACTAATTCCGGTCGGTTCGACATCTTTGGCTGAAGGGTTCTCTCCTCTCCTATCATTGGGGACTGGAAGACCGAAAGGAGCAACCTCTGGTCTAGGATCAAAAGTGATCCGAACCGAGCTGCCTAAGCTGGGGGATGGAGCTTCTACATTGACCCTAGAGTTTAAATCACTAAGGGTTCGAGCGTCAGACGAGTCCGAACTAGTAGACGAAGAAGAACTAAAATCGGAAGACATACTTACAAGAAGAGCTGGAACTAACCTGAGAATGTGCTATAGCTCGGCTAGAAGTAAGAGAGCAAAAGGATTGTCGGATAGCTCGGTCTGTCTATCAAGCTCGGCTTGCAGCAGTTCGGCTCGGACTTTTCAAAGCTCTTCAGTAAGGAAAATTGAAAATGACATGTCCAGTATTTATAGTGGACGTCTTGGGCGAATTAACGGCACAGATTACAGCGACTCTTGGGCTAGCCACCATCTCGACCGTTGATCCGAATCGCCGCCTCAGCATTAATGGCATAGCTGGTCATCATTACTCCTTCATTGGAAATCGTAGAAACAATTCAAAAAAGGAGTAGGGGGCATCTGATATGGCAAAACTGGTCCATCCAATAAGATTGTGACACGTGTATAATGTCCACCTCGGATGGTCGGCTTCACGCCTTGATAGACCGACCAGACCTGGAGTATCATAGTGGTCGGTCGGTCGGTCGGTCTACTTTGGTTTTATTAGGCCCGCCTAGGCCGGTGGTTAGTTCGGTCGGTCGGTCATGAGTTCGTGACGGTGTCACTGGGCACATAGGTCGGTCGGTCATCCTCACGACAAGTGGATGGTCGGTCGGCCATTGCCGGATCCAAATTAGATCCATTCTTTAAGGAGTCCTAATCCTACAAGGAGTAGAGACCCAAAAGGCCTACAACTCCGACAAATGCGTTCGGATAATGAAGAGAGGAGTTTCATTCCTAATAGAATAAGAACTCTGTAAATCTCTATAAAAGGAGTCTTACGCGTCAGGTAAATTTTTTACGTCACAACTAGCATTACTGTTGCTTAAGTTGAGAGAGCTCTCAGAGACCGAGCCCTCCCAACTGAGAATTACCTAACTGACTTGAGCGTCGGAGCGGGCCCCCCCGAACTAACTCGGGGTCCCTCTTAGCTTACGTTTGCTGACTGTGCAGGACATCCAGCTCAGCAATTTGGAGTCTGACCTGACTGATTGGTGTCCAGCTAGGACGGACAGTTTTTGGCATCATCAGGGAGGAAGAGGAGAGGAGAGGAGGGAGATCGTGAGAGTGAGAGTTAGAGGGGGAGAGAGAATGTAAGAGAGTTGATAGTTATTTAATATTTCAAAAAATCAAAATTTGGCCAATCAGCTGCTAAGTCACATGAGAAGTAGGATTGAGCTACTGTTGGTTATAATGATATGGGCTACTCAACATTGCCGTTTAGTTAATGGCGTAGTGGTTCCCACCAATACCTAGGTAACGGATTGCGGTTTCCACTTGACAGCCACAAAAGCCTACTCCACCGTTGGATTCGCTGACGGTGAAAATGGAAAAAAATGGAAGAAAATTCAATAAATTGGACGCGTTGAACGTCGGCCAATTGCACCATGCGTCTCTCTGTCCATTAAGAACGAAAGTCTATTGATTTTGCTTTTTCTTTCATGGCGCGATTCTTCTCTGTTCTCCATTTGTTTTGGATCCTCTTTGCTTGTAATCGAGGTTTCGTTGTTGGTAATGGAGATGCTGTGGAAGGAAATCTCACCGGACATCCTTCAACGCCGATCAATCACGATCTCTACCATTCCAGGCAAATTCCTTCGATTATTTCAGCCCTTTTACTTGTTTATCTTTATTTTAAGTTTTCTACTTATAGTCTTGGAGGATTTAAGTAATTTCTTTGCATCTCAGTGGAATCCGAGGATTTGGTGTGTTAGATAGAAAGTTTGGCAATAATTATTGATGTTGAATCTTCTCAGTTTACACCTTGATTTGAACTTTTGAATGTTGATTTTAGTATACATTTATGGATTCTTCTATAAGCTTTAGAGTACAGAACGTAACCCGAAACGGATTTGTCTGCTTTATTTTATTTCTTTTATGATTAGAAATTGAGAAAGTTAATTTGTTTTATTTCTGGACTTTTCTATAAGCTAGTGTATTGTGGGAAAAGACAGGAGAAATCCTTTATAGTTTATAGAGTCACAAGAATAATTTTTTCTCATTTTTTTTGTTGTTCCATGTGATTTTGCAGTAGTGATTTGATGGAGCAGATAACAACGTTGGTCCGTCGTCATCCGGATAAACTCACAGTATGCTGTCTAAATATTTCGATTCAACTTTGCCATTACTCTTATTTATTGCTAAACTTCTTATTGTTCTTGCTGTCAATAGGTGGACACCTTTAAATCTGGAAATAAAGGTTATAATGCAGAGATTGCAGTAGTTACATATTGCCAGAGTGGGAGAGAAACCGACGACAGGTCAAAGTTTCGGATTCTTCTTGTAAGTTTTCTGCATACTATTTTTTTAAAAGGAAATAGGTCCCAGAAAAAAATGGTAGTGTATCTACGTATATACATTTAGTGGATAGATTATCTCAGTTTCTTAGCTGATTTTTTTGACAGATGATTCCTTGTCTTCCAGAGTTTCGGGCAGCATGGGAGGGAGCTCATTACATCTGAGCTTGCCTTGAGGATGCTGTCAATCCTAAGTGAAGAACAGTTTCTCCCAACCATGGATCCATCTTCCTTAAACATGACTCTCGACAATCTGGTCATTAAGGTGACTTGCAATTCTAAATGTGGAACAACTCTTTTATCGTATTCATTATGGTAGCTGCAACACATCAATGTTGCGTGCATGTACTATCATTGTGGATTTGATTCTATTCTCATGAGAATCTTATTATTATAGGACAACTAATAAAACTTCTACTTAAAAGGCTATTTTTAAAATTCCTAGTTTGGAAATGTAGTGTAAAAATTTATTTGCTCTGAACTGGTTTTTGTAGTGAAGACTTCATAGCCGTATTGTTTGTGTATAATAACCAAATACTATGAAATTATCAGAAAGGGAACCCTCAAATTATTTCATTTGTGGTTTGGCCACTAGGGAAGTTAAAAGGATGCATGATGTATGGAATGGAAATATCTGATAGACTTTTTTTCCTTCACTTTTGAGGATTAATGTTTTTGACCATCATATTTTTAGAATGCTGAAATTTAACTACATTTCAGGTAGTGGCAATGGAAAATCTAAATGGCCGCAAACTTGTTGAGGCGGGAGATGTTTGTGAGAGGAAAAATGGTGATGTAGTTGATTAGTTCTTTTATGTTATTCCTGAGACCTGGAAGTGCTTATGTTTATTTCATTTTGCCAGGAAGGGGAGTTGATCTCAATCGAAATTGGAGTGTAGACTGGGGCAAAAAGGAAAAGGTTCGTGTACCTATTTATAATGTGCAGTGCATTCTTCCTTACAATTTTTTATCCTCGAGTCTCTTAATGATTATTCTTAGCGTAAGTATGCTTGAGAGGACCTTCTAAGATGAAGATGCTTTGATCTCTGTCCTAATGTTTGACTTCTTCAGTGGCACTTTCTTCGTGCACCATTCTACAATATTTCTCTCTCTCTTCAAAAACCATAAAGAAAAGTAATAAAAGATGAGAATGCTTCTATCTCATTTTTAGTACTTGTCCAATTATAGGATTATGATCCATATGAAGAGAATCCTGGAACTGCGCCTTTTAGTGAGCCTGAAACACAAATTATGCGGAAACTTGCCTTATCATTTGATCCTCACATTTGGGTTAATGTGCACTCTGGAATGGAGGTTAGTATAGAATTTTTTCTTCATGTTGCCTGTTTCTGATTGTTGAAATGATTTTAGAACTTTTAATCTTTTTGTGGTAGTACAAAGCTCTTCTTCACCCTTGAGTGCAGCAATAGTGCAAGTTTTCAATCTTTGAAATAACTTCTGGTTTATAAATTTTGAAGTTTTCTAGTTGTATGAATCACTTTGGACCGTTTACAACTTTTCTGGGGGGATTCAATTAATGGTTGGACCCATAAGTGCAATAACTTACCTGAACTTAAAGTTTAGATAAGTTTTTTTTTGTGCTTCATGGATGACTTGGCCATAGCTGGCTAACTTTTGTATAGCATCTGTAATTGGTTTATTTGCATACGACTTGTTCTAGGAGTTCCCTACTTTGCAAGTTCCGTTTGTAAGTGTGTATATAACAGGGAATTTCCTCACAAAGTTAGTGCAATAATTAGGGTGGATTAGAATGAAAGCATAATCAATGAGGCTTGTCAGCTATCTTTATCCTGGTTAAATACAGTCTGTTGGTTTCCTAATTGAGCTCTTAGTAGGTGCATTGAGTTTGAATTTGCTTCGAGTTTAACTGAGCTTTATTTAGATGAGCTATTGAATTTACAACTTGGATGGGCTTGGCCCTGCCATGCTTTGGTCCAGAGTTTCTCTCTTGCACTATATGTTCTGCCTTCAGGTTTTTAAGGTTTATATGTAAGCTACTTTCATGGTCTATTCTTTCAGTTTTGGTAAAATTATATTAGTAGCATTGAAAAGGAAAAATGTTCAGCTGCTCCCTTGAGAGGAATTGTTACAACTTTGCATCTCTTGCCAGTCTCACTACACTCCCTGCCTTTGCCTCAGTTGTCTATTGAGGAGAAGTTATATATTTTCTCATTTTTTTGTGATCAATGAAAAATGTTACTTGTTAGTACTGGCTTTGGATAGTAGGGCTCATTCACACAAGTAGAGGGATTATAAAAATTAAGATTCTTTTGGGATTTGGCTGATATGGTATAAATATTACAAGTAAATGCGCAGATTCTCTACTGTTTTTTATTGCTCATCAATGTGTTTATTTGATGCAATCAGTGTAGGAGTTTGTGTTAATAATTTGTGTACAGAGAACTTTTGCAGTCTCAGCACTGGTGAAATATGGATTGAAAGTACTGTAGAGATATGAATGAATGAGCTCCTTATATGAAATCCTTCCATTATGTTGTGGTTACTAAAGCCGGATGCTGTATGTTTTGTGATTTTCCTGTTGTACTCTTTGGGCTATTTGTTGTCTCGTTTGCTTGCTTAAATGCATACACTAGTTTTCCGTACAGGCTTTGTTTATGCCATATGACCACAAGAACATTACCCCTGAAGGACTGCCTTCACAGCGGATGAGGTTTTTGCTGGATGAGCTGAACCAAGTTCAATGTCATAACCGTTGCATGATTGGGTCCGGTGGAGGCTCCGTCGGGTTTGTTTTACTTATTATTAATCTTATATTATTTTGAATGCATATCACTAGATTAGCTAAACATATCACTAGTCCTGCTTGGTACTCCATTGAAAACTGCTATTAATTACCTTACACAAACATAAAGTTCTTTCTCCTTCCCTGTGTTTTCGGTGGGCCCTCTTTTCAAATCCATCTGTTTTTAAAAGATTGAGAAGCTCCATTAGGGCTGCTGTTCATAACATATGGTTTTCTTCTCTAATGCCTTGGCATAACAAGAGTATTGTGCATCAAATAAAGCATTCCATATACTTTGATTTGTTGTTATGAGACTATGAAGCAGTGTACATCATTTTGGGGGTTAATTTTGGTTTTTATTAGAGTATTTTCCTTTTTCGGAACTTGAAAGTGCTTAGTAGTAAGTTTTAAAGTAGGTGTATTTGCTGTTATCTTGGCATAACCTTTTTTATTCTTTCCCTCAAGTTGGAATGCGATCTTAGGGCGCGAATGAAGCGAGATAGAAAGAGCGAGAGGGACACAACTGTTGAAAAGCATTGTACTTACATTCAGCAATGCATGTTTTTGAAACATAACCTAGAATTTTGCTGGGTTGGGTGTATAACTTTGTAGTTTTATTTTGCCTTTTCTTGTTCCCGCATTCTTAAACTTGAATAATTTTAGGTATCTGGCACATGGGACAGCAACGGATTACATGTATGATGTGGTTGGGGTGCCCATGGCTTTCACTTTTGAGGTCTGTAACACGTGAACACTTCCATATAATTGTTTAACTTTGAGGTATCTAATCTTAAGCAATGGCTTTTAGATCTATGAAGACAGGGCGGCCTCATCAAAGGACTGCTTTAAGATGTTCAATCCTGTTGACCTTTCCACTTTCAATGTATGTTAGTTTGGTTTTAAAACATGGCCGCTCATCACAGTTGGTCCTGTGAGATTTTACAGTTGATTGTGAAAAATCCCTTTTAACGAACAATATCTGTTTTGGGTTCAGAGAGTTCTGAATGACTGGTCAGCTGCTTTTTTCACAATTTTTAAAATGGGACCACACCAACTGGACGCAACACGACCGAAGAACTTTGCATCCAATTTGGACAAATTGACATCCATCGATGAATATCTTGATGGCTACTTAATGGAGAGGAGTAGTAGATATGGAAGGAAGATGGAGGTTCTTGACTTTGGAATGCAAGAGATAAGAACGTATTTCAGGTTGTTTTTGTTATCTTCAGTTTTGTTGATGTTCATGTTCTGTTCAAGAATTTCAAAGAGCAAGGGTAGACCAACTGTTCCAGCAATGCCTCTCTGACGAATTTTATCCTGAAGAAAGGCATACAAGAGATTTTAGTTACATTCTTTTGAAGGAAGTGCTCGTTTTTTATTTGTATATCTAACCTCTGTATTTTTTGGGCTCAAGGTGTAAAATAGGTTTGTTTACTATCAGTGTGTGTGTGTGGGAACAAATATCACATCCGGTAGATACGGGGAGATAAAAGAGTTGACCTGAGAATGGACCATCATCTCTATCAGAATTTAGAAGGAGGCCTTTTGAGGTGAGTGAAAGAACAAATCAGCAAGCAGACGATATCATTCTAATGTGAAGTGGTTCGTGCTTCCCTTATCCTCACAAACTTCGCTGGGAGTTGGGTCACAAAAGATAAGATGAGATTTTGCCGCGAACTTCCAAGAACGGGATCACCTCACCTGTCACCATTAAGAGTAGCAGGATATGTACAATAAATACCCATATTAATTGTAGCAGGATAGTGTTCCCTGTACGGTTCGGTGTAGATTGTCCATTTTTTCCCTGTTTTTCTGACATGAAATTAATGGACTCAACAGTCAATTATCTACGGTTTTTTTAATTATTAATCAGTCACGATCAATTTTATTAAAAAATATGTAAAATCTATTTAAACATAACTAATCGATTGGGTTACGGGTCAGTTCTTGATTACCGATCAATTCTCGGCTATTGCTTATTTTGGATATATTTTACTCCTATATCACTATTATGTGTGGGCTGGTTTATGCATTTAAACATTTACATTTTATTGGTAATTGATATACAAACTATATACAGGGCCAAGCAAGAAAATCATGTTAAGAGGGCTTCTATTAAAATTAAATCTCTTTGCTTTGGTGGAAAAATTTCTCCGCCCTTTATTTCTTTATGACTAACCTAAATACACAAATAATTTTAAGTATCAGATTTAATTTTAATTGTAATTGCATCTCATCCACGCTCGGTAAAAATCATCACTATAATAACAACACATATAATTGATAAAAAAATGACATTAATATATTTTCCCATGGGTGCGAGTGTGGGGCCCAAAGATGAGATGAGATTTTTCGGCCAATTGCCAAGGACGGGATCACCTCACCGGTCACTATTAAGAACTAGCAGGATATGTACAATAATATATATATATATATATATATATATATATAAAGGCTGTAGTGCAGTTCCTCCCTTCCTCCTTGGTCTACATATATAGTGCAAAACTCGAGCAGACTAAGCAAAAAGCTCTGAAAGATGACAATGGAGATTGAGATAATTTCCAAAGAGTCCATTAAGCCTGCGTCTCCAACGCCACATCACCTGAAAACCTATAAGATCTCTCTCATTGATCAGTTCGGTCCTCCCCGCTACTCTCCCATTCTCCTCTTCTATTCATCAAACCAACCCACCTTCCTCGCCCCTGCCATCTCCAAGAGATCGCTAGTGTTAAAGCAATCTCTGTCTGAAACATTAGCTCGTTATTATCCCGTCGCAGGAAAAGTTAAGGATGATCTTTCCATTGATTGTAACGACGAAGGTGCTCTTTATATTGAGACGAGAACTAATTGTTCTTTAGATGACTATCTCGGCCACCTTGATGTATCATCACTCAACAAATTACTCCCAGATGAGTGGTCAAGATTGGCAACTCCAGGATCTCCTGTTGCTATTGTGAAGGAAAATGTGTTTACTTGCGGTGGCTTTGCCTTGGGATTTCTTATGTGGCATCCTATTTGCGATGCAGCTTGTTTTAGTAGTTTTCTTAAAACTTGGTGCGTTCTTGCTCGATCGGGGAGCGACGAGGCTGTTCTTCCTCATTTTATTGCTCCATCCATGTTTCCACCAATTGAATCATTTCCACTAGAGGCAAATAGTGATACTTTTGCGTCTCTTTTGTTTACAGTAGGAAATTCTGCAGCAAAAAGGTTTGTCTTTGATGGATCTGTCATAGTGGATCTTAAAGCCAAAGCAAGAAGAAGCTCAAGCCTGCAGAACCCATCACGCGCAGAGGTTGTGTCAGCGCTTATATTTAAATGCTTCATGGCAGCTTCCTTAAAGGTGAAACCTCAACTCCATAAGTCAACTCTGATGAATTTTCCGGTGAACTGGCGACGAATGACGACGCCTCCATTGCCTGAAAGTTGTGTGGGAAATTTACTCATGCTCACAACTGTATTATCAAAAGCGGAGGATTCGGAAGAGTTGGGTAGTTTGGTGTATAAGATGAGGGAAGCCAGATCAAAAATCAATGGAGATATCTTAAAGAGCGTTCAAGGTGAAGGAGGGTTTGTGAAGTTTCTTGAGATCATAGGATCTCTTCGTGAATCATTCTCTGAGTCTGGAATAGAGCATATTGGGCTTAATAGCTGGTGTAACTTTGGGTTTTACGATGTTGATTATGGATGGGGGAAGCCGTTGTGGATTCCATTTCTCGGATGCATGTTCAAGAATTATATATTTCTGATGGATACGAGACATGGAAATGGAATTGAAGCTTGGGTTTCATTGGATAAACAAGTAATGACAGTGCTTGAACAAGATCAAGAGCTTCTCTCTTTCGCCTCCATCGACCCAACTCCATTAGATCTAGGAAACCCTAATCCCAGTTCACCCACGATAATCACTTCCCCGATATCAAAACTTTGATCATTATTATAATCGTTTGTTGTTGCTTCTCATGTTTTCTTTCTCTATTTCAACTATTTGGTTTCGGTGTTATTAGGTCATCTGGGTATATATCCGATGTGATGTGGCACACGAAATGTTATAATTGTTATCAACATGTGTCTCTCTGTGTTGCACACTCAGATGATAATTGTTATCGACATGTGTTCTCTTACTCCATAGATATGTCTCGCGGAAATGCATTCAGACTATGTAATAATTTCTCGGATGCCTGGTGGTGTTGTAATCCTTTTGCCTCACAAACACATGTCCCCTAGTGTGTCTCTCACGTGTGTCCTGTAGTGTCTCCTGTAGTTCTACATATATAAGCGAATTTTATAACTTTCGTGTCTTTTTTATCTCAACTATATCAAATACTGAGTTGAGATGAATCCACACAATCCCAGTGAAATTCTGAATCTTATTTCTCCCATATGATTTATATAAAATTATGCGCGTCTTAAAACAAAAGGTACGGATTAACTGTCATAATAATATAGGATTAGAACTTCTAATAATATACATTGGGAAGTATCGATCGGGATTACTCGGCAAAAATAAACTACTTTGTATAAGTACTGAGTTAGCATTGTGATTACTTGGGTTTTACAAGGATTATATTAGGAATTCTAACACTATTTGAATTACAATTTTTTTTATATAAATAGCACCAATTGCCTGCAGAGTAAGTTTCATAAAATACTACTACGGCGAGAGCGAGGAAGTTCCAGCAGAACAAAGCCTAGTAACTACAATTCAATTTCTGTTATTCCTCTTGACTCTAGCACTCATTTTGTCCTCCTTGTTTGCTTCTTAAGGGTGTATTTGATAAGAGTGTAATGATTATAAAGATAATTAAAATTACTTGAATAAACTAATAATCATGTTTGGTATGGATGATTTTTTTGTCAATGGTATAGAATTACAATCACTGGTACATATTTTTTGCGCGCCCTCTTAGGCAGTACTGTTTGAATTACAATTCAAGATTTCATCCGTTCGTTCAACTTCCAAACTGTCAAGCCGCATGATGTATCGCCGGTGAAAAGAGACCCTCTGGACCAAGCACAATTGATCGTACTTCTCCGCCGGAGAATATCCTCTCCTTCTCCATAAGCGAAGGTAGTTCATAGACGCGAACAATTTTGTCATCGCAGGAGCATAACAAAATGGGTTTACCTTCTGCATCACTCATCCCACAAAGAGCAAGCGCACCATGCTCCACGTTATGACTGTAAGTCACCTCCAAGCTTCCCTCCTCAGTAGCAAACCAAACGTTTATCTTATGATCCAGTGAACAAGACAGCATAAATTGATCCCAACAAAGGAGTGACATAACAGCATCATTGTGCCTGTTTAATGTATGTGTACACTGTAAAGTGATCAGATGAGATGCGAGCAGCTAGAGATGGTGGCTGCCCACTGCCGTTTATATATGGTATTTGGCTATTTGCGCAGATATGAGATTGCGAACCGGACAAGTAGAATGATTTTTTTGGGTTTCTTTTAAAGTGGGCTATTAAAGCCCACTAACAAAGGCCCAAAATTTGAGTTATCTGGGCTGCAAAATGTCAGCCGAGACTACTTTATACAAACTAATGAAATCGTAAAAAACATTGTAAAACCTACGATTTTAAACAATTTAAATATCGATTTTTTACGATTCTACAGGGTTGCTATTTTGATAAGATTTTACTATTTTTATACTCCTATAATCGTAAAATCTTACGATTTAAATCTAGATTTTGACTGCACTAATGCTCACACAATTAATGTTATTCTAATTGTGAGCAAGGTTTGATTGAATTTATGGATTTCTTGTTTATTCAAGTCTATTACAGGTATTCATAACTTGATATTACTGTCTGTTCTCTGCTCTTGATCTGTAATAAGATACCCATCTACAATCTGAAATTGAATGTTT
Source organism: Euonymus europaeus (assembly GCA_963580455.1). Taxonomy (NCBI): domain Eukaryota; kingdom Viridiplantae; phylum Streptophyta; class Magnoliopsida; order Celastrales; family Celastraceae; genus Euonymus; species Euonymus europaeus. Next base: position 2,902,990 of record OY756972.1, read on the forward strand.
GCCCCTTCATGGTCAGCTGCAGTTATGGATCACATCATAGCCATGCAATGAACTCAAAACCTCTATCTTCTCCCGGCTTTGAGGAAGAATTCACTGGATTGTTTCCTTCCCTCTCTTTTTTTTTGATAAGCAGCTTATCCATTATTTTTTTAATCATAATAGAGATAAATACACAGTCCAAGATGTACCAAAGACAGGTACAGAGACCACAAGTACTTGGAAGAAGCCACCAAAGGACCCAAAAAATAAAAAAGAACATCAAACAACCTACAAAACACAAGTAATTTTCCAACAACATTCCTAGGACGTGCTTCTGCACATCAAGCTTTAGAAACAGACCATCCTAGCAAAACTCTAAAAATAAAGGAACCATATTTTCTCTTGATGCCATTGATGCTTCATTTTTTGCCGAGAAAGAACCCAAACAATCAGCCAGGCAGTGTCATTGCTGCTGCTGCATGTAATGTCAATAATGATACTGCTATTGATCATCTCAGATGCCAGGAGACGAGTTGGTTATCAGGTCGAACCAACAACACACTTGGCAAAACAAGAACACTTAATCCCAACTTATAAATCACTTAATTTCAAACTATAATATTGCTACAGCTGGAAGAAACATGCAGAGTCATCCACGGCTGAACCAGAAGTGAACTTGAGTCTCACTTTTCTATCCGTAAATGGCTGATGCATGGCAAGTAGCTTGAAATGACGTATAGCGCATCAAAACTAATTTCAGGAAATGGAATTTTCATGAAGTCAGCCCCTTGACCGCTCCTGCTTCACGAATAACCACCTGCCCCGTTCCATATCTGATATGCGATGACCATTACCCCAGTCACTGATATTGATCATACTGAGTTTTGTGACCAAAGGAATAGCTGCCCCAACAAACCCCACATTAAAATCTCCATTTCCAGGAGATTGACCACTGAGCCAGAAAATATCTGTTACCATAACAACCAAAGATACCAGCTTGAGCAGATCAAATCGACCTCTTCCTTCGCTCCTTAAATGCACAAACTGGCATTGTTGTTGAGCCTGAATATCAACCCCGATGGCATTTAAGTATTGGGTGTCATTTCCCATGCACGACCTTCTAAGGTTTGTCCATCATCCAGCTTATTGCGTTTAAAGATTCAGATTCAATTATAAGTTTAATCTCACATGTGTCGTGTAGAGTGGAGCAAACTTAATTTAATTGACTCTATAACTTTTAACCATCTGATCTGATGAGAATATATGTGGTGGTCGGTTGTCGCTGCAAAACCCACCAAAGTAGTTTGTCCCCTCAGCTTAGCCTGTATCTTACTCTAACCAAGTCTCGAATGGAGAAGGGGAAAAAAAGGAACTATAATCAAGTCTTGCGATGGCCAGTGATTAGCAATTAAAATTTTCTTAGTCTCCTTTTAGGTTCTTTGCCAAAATCACCATGAATTTTTGGTATATGTTTCTTATTAGGCTCATCTAGGATATATCTGTGCAACTCTGTTTTTCTCCTCTGGAACTTGCATGTACTGATATGGTCATTGGTTTATTTATATAAAATACAAATATTGGATTGTAAATACGAACAACTAAAAAGTCTCTTGACAGGCAGCAACACAAGGCATTGAGCAGATTATTTGAAGGAGAACTGGAAACAAATAGAAACAACATCAGTGGAGAAAGGCATTGATTAGAGGTCAAGGTTTGGCTAGTACTACAGGATTAGTATCCATGGAGGCTAGAGAAAGGAGCTCCTTATCTTGTTCAAACACGGCCATGACTTCTTCATCCAATGACACCCACGCTTCAACTCCATCGCCGTGTCTAGTATCCATCAGAAACATATAATTCTTGAATGAGAAACCAGAAACTGGAAACCAGAAGGGCTTTCCCCACCCAAAATCAACATTATAGAACCCAAAGTTACACCAGCTATTGATCCCGATATGTTCTGCTCCATTGGAAAGAGATTCAGAACATAATTCACGAAAATCTTGTACAATTTCAAGAAGTTTCGACAACCCTCCATCTCCTTTAAGGCTGTTCAGAAGATCATGGTCGATTGTCGATGTGGCTTCCCTCATCTGGCACACCAAATCATCCAGCTCTTCATCTCCTTTAGACAATCGGGCCACAAACAAAAGTAAATTACCCACACTGGTTTCTGGTAATGGTGGTGTAGCCTTTCGCCGCAAGTTCACTGGTAAAGTCCTCAAAATTGACTTCTGGGTTCCTGATATTGCCTTCAATGCAGCCATGAAACGTTTAACTATGAGGGCAGACACGACCTCTACGCGTGAAGGGTTCTGCAAGCTTGAGCTTGTTGCTTTTTTTTTAGATTGGCTATGGCCGAACCATCAAATATAAATCTTCTAGCTAGTAGATATCTTGCTCGGTTTAAAGAACATAGCTGCCAAAGCAGAACTGTTTGCATCTTTTGGAAAAGAATCACTTGAAGGAAAGATGGACGAGGCAATAAAATTAGGAGTAAAAGTTTCTTCAAGCGACCCTCGAGCAAATCAAGCCCAAGTTCTGAAAAATGCACTTATGGTAGCAGCATCAAAAATGGTATGTGAAAGAATAAAACCGAACGCAATACCACCACAAGCAAACACAGTTTCCTGCATCAAAACAAGCTCACATCCTGCCGTTACTAGTTTAGGAATCTCTTCCGGAAGAAAATTGTAGAGCGTTGATACATCATGTTGGCTAAGATAGTCATCTAAGCGACAGTTAACTCTAGCCTCGATATAAGGAACACCTTCATCGTTACAATCAATAGAAAGATCATCGTTAACCTTACCAGCGAGGGGATAATAACGTGCTAATGTCTGTGATAGAGATTGTTTCAATGCCTGGGATCTCTTGGAGATGGCATCGGCACGGTCGACATCGCCATCGATTTCTTGGTTGGCAGAATAGAAGAGGAGTACAGGAGCAAATCCGGGATGGCCAAACTGATCAAAAAGAGATATATTATGGTTTTTGAGGTGATTGGGTGTTCGAGAAGAGGGTTTGATATGGGCTTTGGATACTCTCTCCACCTCCATTAATGCATACTCTTCTCTTGCAAAGCTCCCCATCGATCGGCTATGGCTTAATTGATATGATCTATGTATATATATATAGACAGCAATTATTAAAAAGCACACACAGCAGCGCTGTACAACTAAATTGGCGAGCTGCTAGTTAGGACACACATTTTGACTCTTGTTCCATCTTTGCCTTTTTTATAACATGTTGACAAACCTATAGACATGCTAATTATGCATCGAGAGGCCTGAATTGATATAATAATCGCTGAAAGCTGAAATCTGTATTAGGTAGGTCCGTACGTCCTATGTTAAAAAAGAGCATTGGAACATTACTCTTTTGGTGCATTAATTTAAAAACAAAATTTGAAAATCTTATAAAATCGTGTTTAACATGAGAACCCAAACTAATTTTTTATGCGAAACAAAAATAAAAAAAGACGCAATCCCTCACATGTGCACGCAGTAAAAAAAGTGTTCCATGGGAAATGATTAAGTTGAAGGCAAATCACGCCTCAAGTTTTTGTATGGTAGCAACATGAGCTGGCTACTAAATTTACAATTTTTGTTAATTAATATTAACGAGCAGGGGCCGAATCAGAAATTTATGGAGGGACACTGCATTTTATTCGAACAATTCACTTACATAGATAGACACGGGGAGATACACTCACTACGCCAAATACAGGCTTTTACTGCGCGCATAACATACACGTCGTAAAAGATATAAAATTACGACGCTAATGACATGCGTGCCGTAATTGGTTTTCTTGCTTTTTTTTTTACGGTACACAAGTGGAGCACTAGAACCCTCTGGGAAAGTATAGGACCCATGTGTTTGTGAGAAAGAAGGATTACAACACCACCGGGCACCTAAACAACATAGTTAAAGTAGAGAAAGAAAACATGAGAAGCAACAACAAACGATTATATTGATCAAAGTTTTGATATCGGGGGTGAACTGGGATTAGGGTTTCCCAGATCTAATGGAGTTGGGTCGATAGACGAAGCGAAAGAGAGAAGCTCTTGATCTTGCTCAACTACTGCCATTACTTGTTTATCCAATGAAACCCAAGCTTCAATTCCATTTCCATGTCTTGTATCCATCAGAAATATATAATTCTTGAACATGCATCCGAGAAACGGAATCCACAAAGGCTTCCCCCATCCATAATCAACATCGTAAAACCCAAAGTTACACCAGCTATTAAGCCCAATTTGCTCTATTCCAGACTCAGAGAATGATTCACGAAGAGATCCTATAATCTCAAGAAACTTCACAAACCCTCCTTCACCTTGAAAGCTCTTTAAGAGATCTCCATTGATTTTTGATCTCGCTTCCCTCATCTTATACGCCAAACTACCCAACTCTTCCGAATCCTCCGCTTTTGATAATACAGCTGTGAACATGAGTAAATTTCCCACACAACTTTCAGGCAATGGAGGCGTCGTCATTCGTCGCCAGTTCACCGGAAAATTCATCAGAGTTGACTTATGGAGTTGAGGTTTCACCTTCAAGGAAGCTGCCATGAAGCATTTAAAGATGAGCGCTGACACAACCTCTGCGCGTGATGGGTTCTGCAGGCTTGAGCTTCTTCTTGCTTTGGCTTTAAGATCCTCTATGGCAGATCCATCAAAGACAAACCTTTTTGCTGCAGAATTTCCTACTGTAAACAAAAGAGACGCCATAGTATCACCGTTTGCCTCTTGTGGAAATGATTCAATTGGTGGAAACATGGATGGAGCAATAAAATGAGGAAGAACAGCTTCGTCGCTCCCCGATCGAGCAAGAACACACCAAGTTTTAAGAAAACTACTCAAACAAGCTGCATCGCAAATAGGATGCCACATAAGAAATCCCAAGGCAAAGCCACCGCAAGTGAACACATTTTCCTTCACAATAGCAACAGGAGATCCTGGAGTTGTCAATCTTGACCACTCATCTGGGAGTAATTTGTTGAGCGATAATACATCAAGGTGGCCGAGATAGTCATCTAAAGAACAATTAGTTCTCGTCTCAATATAAAGAGCACCTTCGTCGTTACAATCAATGGAAAGATCATCCTTAACTTTTCCTGCGACGGGATAATAACGAGCTAATGTTTCAGACAGAGATTGCTTTAACACTAGCGATCTCTTGGAGATGGCAGGGGCGAGGAAGGTGGGTTGGTTTGATGAATAGAAGAGGAGAATTGGAGAGTAGCGGGGAGGACCGAACTGATCAATGAGAGAGATCTTATAGGTTTTCAGGTGATGTGGCGTTGGAGACGCAGGCTTAATGGACTCTTTGGAAATTATCTCAATCTCCATTTTCACCTTTCAGATTTTTTTGCTTGGTCGATCTGCTCAAGTTAGGGACTATATATATAGACCAAGGGCCGGAGGAAGCTAGGGGGACTGCACTGGGCCCATTGCACAAACTGATTTTGTCTTATATATCATATTTAAAATAATTGGGTTGTCTTTTTAGACTATGCTTGACACATGAGGCTTGCAAGAGATTGGGTTGGGAGATATTGGATTGGGAGGGGTTCATAAAAGTGAACACTTGTTTGATATTTATAAGAGTTGAGAGGTGTTAGAAGGATTTATTTGAGTGAACATCGATCTCTCAACCCCTTAAAATGAGGAATTGGGAAAAAGGGTGTTGAGAGGAGAGAGCTTGTTTATGAACCCCTCCCAACACATCTCAACACCTCTCCTGAGCAAAGCCTTACCCCACATTTGGTTGAAGGAGGGATGAGTTTAAGATGAACCGAGCATGAGCTTATTGAGAGAGAAAGAATAGAGAAGGATGAATGAGTTTAAAGATAAAATTTTGTATGTTTGGTTAATGTGAGAATTATCATGAGTTTTGGTTTGAATTGATTGTAATAAAGATAAAAATACTATATTACCTTTTTTTTAATAAATTGATAATTTTATATGATTTTAATTGAATGACAAACTTGTCATTTTTAAAAAAAACTATTCTCCGCAAGGAGAGATCAATAGGGGTCATGAGCTCATGCTCATGGCCCATGTTTTATACAAACCAAACAAGGGAATGCGTTTTGACAAAACTCATTCTCTTGCCTCACCCCTATTCTCCCCAACCAAACCCGAGGTTAGTTTTAATACGTACACGTGTAGTAAAGCTCTAAATGTGGGATCTACACTTAAAATTTATTGTAGGATACCCAGAGTGTGAGGCCCATACGTGATGGGCCTCATAACCGCACTTCATCCAACTGCAATGCAGTATTCTACACCAAATTTGAAGTGCAAGATCCCGCACTGAAGAATAGGCCCATATATATACTTAAAGGATAAATATAAATAATGTCATATTTTATTTATTTATCAATTATAAATGTGTTGCCATGTTAGTGATTCATGTTTACATTGTATGATATCCTTTTTGTTTGCAGTGAAGTGCCTGACAGAGATATCAAATTATCACTATCAAAGTTAAATTGACGTTAATCCTAGACATATGGGTGACATGTCATTGCATTTTATATGTCATGACATCTGAATGTCATAGATAATTTCTCTTAATGTTCCGTTGTTTAGAGGAAAACCAAACTCTTGAAAGTGTTTTCCTAACCTTGTGGTGTTTAGAGATAAGAAAATAAAATTAGTCAAACAAAATTCATAATAAGTTAGTTCAAAATAAGGGTTCCAAAATGGAAAAAAGCAACTTCATTTATTCTCCTTGAAAAGTTATTTTTTTCATACCATTAAAATCACTTCAAACAAATTTTTTGTTCAATGTATATATATACATGAGATCAACAATAGCATGAATTAAAATTGTATCTATCATAAAAATATCAGACTAATGACTCAGTGGAGTGCTCCTCAAGCAACTTTGGAGGTGGAGGTAAAATCCTGTGCTGTGACAAAAGTGTTCAGCGAGTGGAGTCTGGATGCATAATGAGAAATCCTGGTTTGGCAGCTGTGTATTTGGGATTTTTATAGAGGAAACAGGGTTGCGTAATGAGAAAGCTCTGTCGACAGAAAATAATTTTAATTTGGAGTAAATGTTTTGCTTTTTTTGTTGCGGTAAGGGGAGTCTTGATGCGTATTCTCGCTTGGCTAGCTCTCACTAGCTAGGTGTTCCTGGTAAAAAATTTCAAGAGTTCAAAAGACTCGAGTTCTGTGTAAAGGAGGTCGCTAGATACGTGACGAGTATCAATCGATGGAACTAAATGATCAAAAGGGATGTACGGTTCTAACCTTACTTCAACTAAGAAAACTTTGATGAAAAATCTAAACTGGAAATCTAGTTGACTAAAACAAAAATAACTGTGACTAATGCTAACTATTCGATCTTGACTATGAACTAGCTAAGGAAAAAAGTAAAATAACTATTTCGATTAACTGCTAAATTAGGAACTTACATTGAACTGATGAGATATACTGAGAATCTACGAAACTAAAGTATTAATTGAAAAGTAAAAACTTGTGGGTATGATACTGGACCCCTTCTTCCTTCTTCTCTAGTTCTTTTATAATGTGATGCAAAACCTTGTGATTAGGTAACCTCCCAATTGTTTGTAACTGCCCGCTTTGAGTGCTAGGTTTATCGAGCGGACTTCTTATTATGTCAACTTTTCTATTTGACTTTCTTCGTGGACCATCCTTGAACTTAGTGATTTTATGGCGGCAACACTAGGTCACACATTTTGACACTTGTTCCATCTTTGCTTTTTTTTAACATGTTGACAAACTTATGGACATGCTAATTATGCATCGAGTGGCCTGAATTGATAATCATAGAAATCTAGATTAGGTAGGTTCGTACGTCTAATATTAAAAGAGTATCAGAACTTTATTATTATGGTGCGGGTTAATACTACTTTTAAGTGTTGAAAGATGTGATTCCAACTCAAGTATTGAAATTTGAACTCATACAACTCGAGTATCAAGTTTTTATTTTTATTTTAATTCTAGACACGGTCAAATTTTTTACTGTTCGAAATATGAGATGGATCAGCGTATACGCTAGTGTATACTCTGTCACCCATACTCTCAAACACGCTCAATTTTTATGCTTTACGATAGCTTATACTCTATGAAATATACTCTCATCCAATGATCCAAATAGACATCTTCCTCCTACCCATTTCTTGATTCTCCACCAGGTCTCCACCAGGGGTTTGACTGTCTCTGCATCTCTCTCGGTCTCAAATTGGAAATGGCTCCAACTCTAGCGGTCCTATCTGGCTGTCGGCTACCAAAGCCATATTCCTTTTCTGGATACTATTCAAGACGTTGTGCCACGTGTTTACTCTTGATTTGGACTTCCTGCGGAGTCCCATATTCATTGCACCCAAAGTTGAATTCTTTCTTTGGGTTGCACTTCAAGGTCGGATCAATACTCGGGAGCGCCTCCGAAAATTGGGTATCATTTTTGTAAGTAAGGCCAACTATCCTTTTTGCAATCGCGTGACTGAATCCTATAATCATTTATTGTTGCATTGTGATGGGCCAAATCAGATCTGGAATAAAGTTCTGAAATGGTAGGGCACTTCATGGTGTATTCCCAACACAGTTGATGATCTTTTTGAACAATGAAGCTTTTTTTGCTGTTGGCAAGAAACAATTCCAAGTGTGGTACATGTTGCTCTCTGCCATTATGTGAACCATTTGGACCGAGAGGAACAATGTCATTTTCAACAATAAACAAGTAGATTGGGAGAGTGTGCATTACTTGATCTTCATTAGATTTGAAACTTATTTTTCATTGAATAGGACCGATTTAGTATCATTTAAAAAGGAAATTGGTATTGATACGTTGCCGTAATTAGAAAGTTGGTTGAGGGTAAAACTGTCAAACGACGACATGTCCAAAAAAACTCTTAAATATTCATTTCTCCCCACACATATTTTTCCTTTCCCATCCATATTTTCAGGAGTGAAGATAAACTGCTCGTACATTTTTTTTTATTTTCAACAAATTTATTAAAACATCTCAACACATATTAAATTCTTAATCTTCCAAGACAATGGGTTGAGAAGGACATCTAAAATGCATATGTTGCTTGTACACATCAATTCGCTCCACATATGGGGTAACCCATGCAGCTACACAATCATGCCTGAAGTGAATCCATTTAGGCATAATGGGAGGTATCGGGTAACCTTCTGTCAATGCAACCTGGACATAATGATTATCATTTACGTGTCCAATAGTGATAGCAGCATGTTCATACGTAGGTGGTGGAGTAGATCGAAGTGGAAAATACGTCAAACTCTGTGTAGGACTTAGAACTTGTAATATCACATTAAACCTTAAAGCAACCAAGAGACCAATATCTGGAATAGTCATCCAATTCTCAATCGGTGCTCCTCTATCTGATATAAAAAAGTTCAATGAGTTATACATACGAGTCCACTGGTCATCACTGCCCAATATTGCAACATACTGTGTCCTAAAGATTTGCAACTCTTCTATTAAGTTATATCGGATAGTTGCCCATGCATCTTCTGGAAGACCAAGACAGATAGCTATTGCTCGAAAGCCGCAATTTTCATCAGGTTTTACGTCTTGTACATGCATAATATAAGGATGCAGTATAGATGGAAACTGACGAACATAGGCATGTACAGCGTGGTTGTATGGAATAGAGGAGCAACTGTGTCTCGTTAGTTCCTGGTACTCGAAAAAATCTGGCTGGACAAAATCAAATGTAGTTGTATTAACACGAGCAGATATGTCATTCTTGTTCTTCGAGTCAGTGCCTCCAAACGAATAACTGTGTCTGCTTGGTTCCCAAGAATGAAGGGAATCAGGTTCATCGAACACTAATGTTGACGGATTACCACGAGTATTTGATGCAACTTTTTTCTTTGAGGATGGGCGTCCACGAGTGTTTTTCTTAACAACAGGCTCACGAATTGAAGTTATTGACGGTGTGATTATCTCCCTCAACTTTCTTAAAAAACTGAATTTTCCATGCCTTGTTTGTTTCTTAAACTCTTCTGTGAAAACTTGGAGCTCGACGTCACAATCGATGTCATCGTCTTGAAGAGGCACACAAGGTGATAAGTCAAGTTTTCTCCAAAATTTATTTATGGCTTCAATTGGTATGGGACGACCGTCGTTCATAAATATTGCTTGCTCGTGTGCACATGGGAGTCTGTAGCCCATTCGAAGTCGACATCTGCATTTATATGAAACTTCTCCGGCATTCTTTGAGCACTCAAATTCCTTCAAAATCAGATGCAATGCGTGGCTTGAAACGAAACCACATAATTCCTGCAAGTGCGGTATGTTGAATCGATGTTGGATAATAGTTTTTCTTTGCTCAATACTCGTTTTGATAGCTATGTCCTGTGATTGAATGACTTGATGAATAAATGACAGAGATGTCTCCAAATCTGATTGTGATGACTCCAAGTATCGCTTCAGATATATGTTGGTCCAGGCGGATACGAACATCTCCTTATATGGTGTTAACCATATATCTTTAAGATAATTAATCATACCTGGAAAGTTCTGTAACAGCACCTCAAGGTCCGCCAAATTGCACTCATACGCACTCTCAGTTTCTGATTTCACCAACGTAGTCCACATTTTGTAGAATGCATTCCAAATTTTGTTGTCTGCTATTGATGGTCTGCACTTGCTCAAGATACTCCTATAGATGTGTCATCTACAAAGTAATTTTTTAGCATCAGGAAATACCTGGGCAGACGCATTCATCAAGGCCAACTCTCTGTCTGTGACAATAACTCGTGGAGTAGTACATCCATTCATTGTTGACTGTAGACATCTTAAAGCCCAAGTATAATTGAATACTTTCTCTGAGTGCAGGAACACGAATGCTATGCAAAATGTCATATTAGTTGCAGTCACACCAACAATCTCAAAGAGAGGCATCATGTACATGTTTGTTTTGTATGTTGTGTCCATCAATAACACGTGCGGGAATGCACGCCATAGATCTAATGATCTTGGATGTGCGAAGAAAAAATCTTCAAGCTAATTGGTTACAACATTTGTTCTACACTCGAAGATGTATCCTTTACGTTGTAGAAATGACATGAAAACTTGCATTTGGGTTTTATCGGCTTTCCCTGCACTTCGAAATTTCTAGCGAGCATTGTATATGGTCCGAATGGTAGAAACGTTGTTCGGATTTTGCTTCTTCAATGATGTCAGGATATCTCGTGGCTTCACATTTTTTGTAGACAAATGTTCCGTCAATTGCATTTCAGAATCACAGAGTCGGCCTAGATATGGATGTCCCTCCATATATCATGCAGGGGCATGGTTATGTGTTCCGCATACAACCCTTCCCATCCAATCATCATCTGTTCGCATTTTCACCCCTTTCACTCTGAAAGGACAATCAATTTTTTGTGCCTGTAAACTTCGTGGAGGCTTTATTACTTCTGTATGTGCCACCTTGTTCACATTGGAACAACAGTCTAGGACTCTTCCCAATTAGACTAGTCTCTGACCTTTTAATGACAATGATATATCTTAAATTGCGTCCAGTATGTTGAATCCAATCAATTGGAGATTGACGTGAATTAAATACCTGAAAATGTATTAATTGTGTTAGAATTAACAAATTGTATTACAAATTTACATAAGAAAATGTATATTAATTTTCTTAAAAATCATACCAATGTTAGTGAAAAATTCGTCCTCATTTTCGCCCACATTGTCGTCCACTTTTTCATCCACATTTTCATCTTCTTGTTTTATCTCATGTCTGGAAATATCATCCTGAGAACAATGGACATTCATTTGAGTATCTGCAATTAACGAAAAAATATTCCTAAAACAATTAAAAAGTTGTATATTTACCTGATCACTTGAACCACTTGATAATCGTAGATCATTGGCCCAAAACCTCAATTGATCTAAATTCATGTCTTCTGCTCGTATGTATGTTGCCAAGAAGAATCATATCTATGTATATATAGATATTAAAAAGTTGTATATTTCTCCATTTTTTAGAGAATATATTCTCTGCAAAAAGAGAACACCCCTTTTTCAGAGAATATATTCTCTGCACATCAAGAGTACACCCCCTTTTCAGAGAATATATTCTCTACATAAAGAGAACACCCCTTTTCAGAGAATATATTCTCTGCACATAAATAGTACACCACCTTTTTAGATAATATACTTTTTGCACCTAGAGAACACCCACTTTTCAGAGAATATATTCTCTGCACATCAAGAGTACACCCCCTTTTCAGAGAATATATTCGCTGCATAAAGAGAACACCCCTTTTTAGAGAATATATTCTCTGCACATAAATAGTACACCCCCTTTTTATATAATATACTCTCTGCACCTAGAGAACACCCCATTTTCAGAGAATATATTCTCTGCACACTGATTAGACATGACAATACAAGACATGAGCATACTTATCACTAGGCTAGGTAAAAATCAAATATTATTATAAAATTCAATAATAAATTCGAAACAATGCCCAAAGGCTTAAATATGTTTTGGAAATTTTAATCCAACTAAAAGACTAATTACTAAATTAAAACATTATTAAATTAAAAGATAAGTAAAAAGTCAACTCCGAGCTTTGACTGCAAATATGAGGCCCTAAACAAACTCGGATAGTCAAAATCCACTGAACATCTACGCCAAAAGCCATAGAGTATGATTTCTGTCGTCGTCTCGCTTCCGACAAGGTATGGTTCGGTCAAAACAGAGCTAATTAGTAATTACTAAAATACCGGCTACGTCCTTTTTTAATGACGATTATGTCCTTTTATATTTTAAAAATCATTTTTTCTAAACAAATAAACTCATTAATTTTTTTATTGATTTATCAAACTAGAAATATAGGGTATGTTTAGTAAACAATTTAAGAAGAAGTTAATGACCATGAGAAATGATATTTATATATATTATTGTCACATATCATAACAAATAAGTGAATTTTTAGTTATTGAGAGATTGATAAATTTTTATTTTGATTGTAAATCATTAAATAGTACTCAAACGTATGATATGAAGTTTGGATTTGTTCAAAAATAACAACTTTTTTCTTGATTTACTAATTCTTCTTTTAAATTTGGGCAGATCAAGAATAACCAAAGTCTATTTCTCTTTAAGAGAATGTACAAAAAAGAATTTTTGAAATAAATTTCAAAATCTAGCCGAGTTATTAATTTGAAATAAATTCAAGTATATATGTTTCAAATTTCATACTAATAAATTATAATTTTTAAATTGAATTAAAAACTGATGGATATTTCAATGATTAAAAGTTTAGTTAACTCAAGTCATAATCATGGCCTTTGATTGGTGCAAATTCAACATTACGTATTCACACAAATTAATGCATGATGATGCATGCAAATACGTGTTGTAAATATATACATATGGATATGCGTGACTATGCACTTTCCATGTGCGTTCTTCTCGTTTCAAATCATATACGTTAACCATCACATCACGTCAGTAGCTACATTGCTAAATAATATAGTGGATATGCGTGACTATGCACTTTCCATGTGTGTTCTTCTCGTTTCAAATCATATACGTTAACCATCACATCACGTCAGTAGCTACATTGCTAAATAATATAGGTAGGGTGGGTGCCTTTAGTAGCACCCCACCACTAATCGTCTCTTCGATGAAATCAAGAGACTTGCCAGACAACTTCATCAAAAGACGCAATCCCTCACATGTGCACGCAGTACAAAAGGTACTCCATGGGAAATGATTAAGTTGAAGGCAAATCACGCCTCAAGTTTTTGTATGGTAGCAACATGAGCTGGCTACTAAATTTACAACACGAGCAAGGACGGAAATAGAGAAATTCATAGAGGGACGGAGAGTTACCCATCTCCGTCGGCCACTTCACCTTGTCCAGGCGTTGTTGGCAGTAACTGATCATATTGTATTGTGGACTGTGACTCCTTGTTTTCTCGCAGAAGCAATCAATTGAATTGCTTATATATACGGGACTCACTAAAATGGAACATGAACAGCACTATATATATTGAGTTCACACATTTTAGGGCGTATACTTGTTCTTATGAGTTGATCTGTTATGCGTGGGATGTTCTTTGTAAAATTTGTGAAAATAAAATTTGGGGTAATTCATAAACGTTATATTTATTGTGAAAGTTGCAGTAACTTTCAAGCTCATAAAATTTTGTTTAGGTATAAGAGAAAGGCATAAGACATCATCTCTCATACAACCCTATTCATTGCGAAAACCAAAAATCAAGATTGTCCATAAAAATTAAAAGACGAATATTGGATTGTACATACAAACACATGAGAAGTAAAAAGTGTCTTAACAGGCAACAACATATAATGCATTGAACAGATTATTTAGAAGAGAAACTTAAAAAAAACAAACGAACAAATTAAAGGAAGGCATTGATCAAAGGTCAAGGTTTACAACACAAGCTGCATTGAACAGAATATTTAAAGGAGAACAAACCAAAAAAGAAACTAAAACAAAGGAAAGGGAAGGGAAGGGAAGGCATTGATCAATGGTCATGCCGTCAAGGTTTGGCTAGAACTACAGGATTAGGATCCATGGAGGCTAGAGAAAGGAGCTCCTTATCTTGTTCAAGCACAGCCATGAGTTCTTCGTCCATTGCCACCCACGCTTCAACTCCATCCCCTTTTCTTGTATCCATCAGAAATATATTATTCTTGACTGTGAAACCAAAAACTGGAAACCAGAAGGGCTTTCCCCACCCAAAATCAACATTATAGAAACCAAAGTTACACCAGCTATTGATCCCAATATGTTCTGCTCCTTTGGAAAGAGATTCGGAAGATAATTCACAAATATCTTGTACAATTTCAAGGAGTTTCAACAGCCCTCCATCTCCCTGAAGGCTCTTCATAAGATCATCATCGATTCTCGATGTGGCTTCCCTCGTCTGGCACACCAAATCATCCAGCTCTTCATCTCCTCTAGACAATAGGACCGCAAACAAAATTAAATTACCTACACAGGTTTCTGGTAATGGTGGTGTAACCTTTCGCCGCAAGTTTACTATTAAAGTCCTCAAAATTGGCTTCTGAGTTCCTGATATTGCCTTCAATGCAGCCATGAAACATTTAACAATGAGGCCAGACACGACCTCTACACGTGAAGGGTTCTGCACGCTCGAGCTTGTGGCTTGTTTTTTTAGATTGGCTATGGCCGACCCATCAAATATAAATCTTCTAGTAGATATCTTGTCCGTTTTAAATAACATAGATGCCAAAGCAGAACAGTTTGTTTCTTTTGGGAATGAACTATTTGAAGGAAAGATAGATGAGGCAACAAAATTAGGAGTAAAAGTTTCTTCCATCGACCCTCGAGCAAATGCAGCCCAAGTTCTAAGAAATGCACTTATGGTAGCCGCATCAAAAATGATGTGGGAAAGAAGAAAACCTAACGCAATACCACCACAAGCAAACACAGTTTCCTGCACCAAAACAAGCTCACATCCTGCAGTTACTAGCTTAGGAATCTCATCCGGAAGAAAATTGTAGAGCGTCGATACATCATGTTGGATAAGATAGTCATCTAAGCGACAGTTAACTCTAGCCTCGATATAGGGAACACCTTCATCGTTACAATCAATAGAAAGATCGTCGTTAGCCTTACCGGCGAGGGGATAATAACGAGCTAATGTCTCTGATAAAGATTGTTTCAACATCCGCGATCTCTTGGAGATGGCATTTGAAGCACCATTGGCACAGTCGACAACACCACTGATTTCTTTGTTGGCAGAATAGAAGAGAAGTACAGGAGCAAATCCGGGAGGGCCAAACTGATCAAGGAGAGATATTTTATGGTTTTTAAGGTGATTGGGTGTTGGAGAAGAGGGTCTGATAAGAGCTTTGGATATTCTCTCCACCTCCATTAATGCCCACTCTTCTCTTGCAAATCTCTTCATCGGCTATCGGTCGCTAGGACATTATATTTAAATTGACGAGCTCTCACTAGCTACGACCTGACATAAAAAATTAAAATTTTAAAAAATAAAATTTATTATTTGAAAAATTCACAACATTTTTTTTTTTTCTTAAACGAAATTTTAAAACACTTTGAGTGTGCTTGGTTGATGTTTATCTCTTAAAATACATATTAAATTTCGAAAAAAATTATATATCCTGAATTAGTAAGTAAAGATCTATCCAACAAGATCCATCATCGATGGATTTTATTCAATCATTTTTAATTACATTGTTTTTAATTATATATATTTTTTGAACTGATATGTGGGTTACGTAGGTTCCAATGTTTATTTATGGATACTTATATGGGCTCGTATATCGAATTTTTATACCATAACCTAAACAATAAGTGTTAAATCCTAACGGACTCGTGTATCGGATTTTCATGTTGTAACCTAAACAATAAGTGTTATAAACCCCAAGGGGAACGAATTCGTTAAACCTTAATGTGCTAATGTATCTGATTTTCATGTTGTAACTTGAAAGACTCAGATTCACTAAACCCCGACGGATTTGTTACTAAAATCCTAAATATCTGAGGTGCTAAACCTTAGAGTCATAACTACTAAACCCTAACAGGTTTGGGTACCCAACGTAATTTCAATAAAAATGCAAAAAACAACGAAAATATATTTTACTATCATAGTGTAACAAAATTTCGGCTTAAATAGACAGTTTACACATAATTTGTATAAAAACAATGTAATAGAAAAAACTCAATAAAAACAATGATTTTTTTTAGAAAAAATTTTACGCACAGAGTTCGAATATGTAATTTTTTTTCTAAATCTAAAATTTATTTTGAAAGATAAAACGTTTTGAAGTTTCATTTATGAAAAATAAAAAATAAAAAATGTTTGAAGGGAGAGAAATAAATGAATATTATTAACTGATTTTTGAAAAAGTTCAACATGACGCATCTTCATAGAGTGCTATGTAAACTTAGATGGAGTTTGGCTAATAAAAGTTGAGTTCAATAATAATTTTCTATTGTTTTACCCTGTAAAGACTAGATAAGTGAGCGTTTAAAACCGATTGAAGATATATTTCTTATTACAAAAATGATATGTATCTCATGTGATCTCATACATGAGATACATGTATGAGATCACAAATTCTATTATAATAAAATATATTATTTTATTATAATAATATAATGAAATAACGTATTTGAAGTATGAAACATAAAAGGTCACTTATTATTAACTCTGCCAATTAGTATGAAACAACCGCAACTGAACAACAACATTAATCATCTGTTCGATGAAATCAAGGGAGTTCCCAAAACTGCTTTCATCGAAAGACTCAATCCTTCAGTTGTGCAGAAAAAGGATTCCCGTGTGTATGTGAAAATAATGATAAAGAGAAAGAGAAATCATGCTAAGTTTTTGTATGGTAGCAAGATGAGCTGGCAATAATTTTCGTTAATAAAGACTAACGAGCTCATTAGTTTTTTGTTGCTTATCAGTTTGTTTTTTTTAAAAAAAAAAATTAGATATTAGTGTTTAGAAGTTACTATGATTTAATGTTTAAGTTTAAATAACCTGCTACGCAATTCCCAAAAAAAATTAACCAAACCACCAGCAATTACCAAAAAAAAAAAAAAAGACAAATGACAACCCAAAAGCAGAAAAAACTAATGGACTCATATCATGCAAAACAACAGCGTAGCACTCCTAAAGATGTCACACAAAACGAAGAAAAATCTTGCACACCACCTGACAAGAGATACTTGTCAGATAGATAAAGCTCTATCAAATTAACACAAGCAAAACAAAACCAAAATTACCAAATCACAAAAAAACCAAAAAAGAAAAGAAAAGAAACAACCCGCCTCGAAGGCGGGTTGTGGCTCTAGTGATATATAAGACAAAATCAGTTTGTGCAATGGGCCCAGTGCAGTCTCCCTAGCTTCCTCCGCCACTTTGTCTATATATATAGTGCAAATTAAACTCGAGCAGATCGACTAAGCAAAAAGCTCTGAAAGGTGAAAATGGAGATTGAGATAATTTCCGAAGAGTCCATTAAACCTGCGTCTCCAACGCCACATCACCTGAAAACCTATAAGATCTCTCTCATAGATCAGTTCGGTCCTCCCCGCTACTCTCCCATTCTCCTCTTCTATTCATCAAACCAACCCACCTTCCTCGCCCCTGCCATCTCCAAGAGATCGCTAGTGTTAAAGCAATCTCTGTCTGAAACGTTAGCTCGTTATTATCCCGTCGCAGGAAAAGTTAAGGATGATCTTTCCATTGATTGTAACGACGAAGGTGCTCCTTATATTGAGACGAGAACTAATTGTTCTTTAGATGACTATCTCGGCCACCTTGATGTATTATCGCTCAACAAATTACTCCCAGATGAGTGGTCAAGATTGGCAACTTCAGGATCTCCTGTTGCTATTGTGAAGGAAAATGTGTTCACTTGCGGTGGCTTTGCCTTGGGATTTCTTATGTGGCATCCTATTTGCGATGCAGCTTGTTTTGGTAGTTTTCTTAAAACTTGGTGTGTTCTTGCTCGATCGGGGAGCGACGAAGCTGTTCTTCCTCATTTTATTGCTCCATCCATGTTTCCACCAATTGAATCATTTCCACAAGAGGCAAATAGTGATACTTTGGCGTCTCTTTTGTTTACAGTAGGAAATTCTGCAGCAAAAAGGTTTGTCTTTGATGGATCTGTCATAGTGGATCTTAAAGCCAAAGCAAGAAGAAGCTCAAGCCTGCAGAACCCATCACGCGCAGAGGTTGTGTCAGCGCTTATCTTTAAATGCTTCATGGCAGCTTCCTTAAAGGTGAAACCTCAACTCCATAAGTCAACTCTGATGAATTTTCCGGTGAACTGGCGACGAATGACGACGCCTCCATTGCCTGAAAGTTGTGTGGGAAATTTACTCATGCTCACAACTGTATTATCAAAAGCGGAGGATTCGGAAGAGTTGGGTAGTTTGGTGTATAAGATGAGGGAAGCCAGATCAAAAATCAATGGAGATATCTTAAAGAGCATTCAAGGTGAAGGAGGGTTTGTGAAGTTTCTTGAGATTATAGGATCTCTTCGTGAATCATTCTCTGAGTCTGGAATAGAGCATATTGGGCTTAATAGCTGGTGTAACTTTGGGTTTTACGATGTTGATTATGGATGGGGGAAGCCTTTGTGGATTCCATTTCTCGGATGCATGTTCAAGAATTATATATTTCTGATGGATACAAGACATGGAAATGGAATTGAAGCTTGGGTTTCATTGGATAAACAAGTAATGGCTGTGCTTGAACAAGATCAAGAGCTTCTCTCTTTTGCCTCATCTATCGACCCAACTCCATTAGATCTGGGAAACCCTAATCCCAGTTCACCCGAAATAATCACTTCCCCGATATCAAAACTTTAATCGATCAATATAATGATTTGTTGTTGCTTCTAATGTTTTCTTTCTCTACCTTAACTATGTTGTTTCGGTGCCTGGTGGCGTTGTATTCCTTCTGCCTCACAAACACGTGGGTCCTATACTTTTCCAGAAGGTTCTAGTGCTCCACTTGTGTACTTTATGTGTAGTGTCTCTCCCCCGTGTCTATCTATGTAAGGGAATTGTTTGAATAAAATGTAATTAAGGGAGATGAATGATATTTTGAATGTTATCTCCCACACAAACCCAACATATCTCATTTTTTGTCTCAGCTATCTCAAACATTAATTGAGTTTAGATGAATCCACACAATCCAAGTGAAATTCTGGACCTCATATGTTCACAAAGGGACATGGACATGTATAGAATCTTACAAAGGACAGAGATTGCCACCTTTGTGCAAAAATTTAAATGGTTATAAGATGTTTTGCTGTAGCACTAGTACGATTGGATTGGTTTTAAGGATGTAGTTGTCAATTTGGAGTTCCGACATAAGTTGTCAGAACGGCGTGAATTTATCTTGAGAGCTTTGCTCATTCTTCGGTGGATTCGGATCTTAATCTTTTGAACGTTGCGTCAAGAACATAATATTTAAAGGATAACTAACCAAAAAAGGAACTAAAACATAGGGAAGGGAAGGCATTGATCAAACTGTCAAGGTTTGGCTACAACTACAGGATTAGGATCCATCGAGGCTAGAGAAAGGAGCTCCTTATCTTGTTCAAACACGGCCATGACTTCTTCATCCAATGACACCCACGCTTCCACTCCATACCCGTTTCTTGTATCCATTAGAAATATATTATTCTTGACTGTGAAACCATAGACCGGAAACCACAGGGGCTTTCCTCTCCCAAAATCAACATTGTAGAACCCAAAGTTACACCAACTATTGACCCCAATATGTTCAGCTCCGTTGGAAAGAGATTCAGAAAATAATTCACGAAGTTCTTGTACAATTTCAAGAAGTTTCGACAACCCTCCATCTCCTTGAAGGCTGTTCAGAAGATCATCATCGATTCTCGACGTGGCTTCCCTCATCTGGGACACCAAATCATCCAGCTCTTCATCTCCTTTAGACAATACGACTGCAAACAAAATTAAATTGCCCACACAAGTTTCTGGTAATGGTGGTGTAGCCTTTCGCCTCAAGTTCACTGGTAAAGTCCTAAAAATTGACTTGTGGGTTCCTGATATTACCTTCAATGCAGCCATGAAACGTTTGACGATGAGTGCAGACACGACCTCTACGCGTGAAGGGTTCTGCACGCTCGAGCTTGTTGCTTGTTTTTTAAGATTGGCTATGGCTGAACCATCAAATATAAATCTTCTAGTAGATATCTTGCCCGATTTAAAGAACATAGCAGCCAAAGCAGAACTGTTTGCATCTTTTGGAACTGAATCGTTTGAAGGAAAGATGGATGAGGCAATAAAATTAGGAGTAAAAGTTTCTTCCATCGACCCTCGAGCAAATGCAGCCCAAGTTCTAAGAAATGCACTTATGGTAGCCGCATCAAAAATGGTGTGGGAAAGAAGAAAACCTAACGCAATACCACCACAAGCAAACACAGTTTCCTGCACCAAAACAAGCTCACATCCTGCAGTTACTAGCTTAGGAATCTCTTCCGGAAGAAAATTGTAGAGCGTTGATACATCATGTTGGCTAAGATAGTCATCTAAGCGACAGTTCACTCTAGCCTCGATATAAGGAACGCCTTCATCGTCACAATCAATAGAAAGATCCTCGCTAACCTTACCGGAGAGAGGATAATAACGAGCTAATGTCTCTGATAGAGATTGTTTCAGCGTCTGCGATCTCTTGGAGATGGCATTTGAAGCACCATCGGCACAGTCGACAACACCACTGATTTCTTGGTTGGCAGAATAGAAGAGAAGTACGGGAGCAAATCCGGGAGGGCCAAACTGATCAAGGAGAGATATTTTATGGTTTTTGAGGTGATTGGGTGTTGGAGAAGAGGGTTTGATACGAGCTTTGGATATTCTCTCCACCTCCATTAATGCCCACTCTTCTCTTGCAAATCTCTTCATCAGCTACTCGCTAGGACATTATATTTAAATTGGCGAGCTCTCACTAGCATCGACACGCCACTTGAGTAATTATAAAAAGATTTTTAACGAAAATGGATAACGTATAAACACGCCCTTAGTGTTATGAAATTGTATGTGTATTATTGTTTTACCCTTTAAAGACTAAATTAGTGAGCTTTTAAAACCGATTGACGATATATTTCTTATTAACTCTGCCAATTAATCTGAAACAAACCGCAACAGAACAACAACAACATTAATCATCTCTTCGATGAAACCAAGAGAGTTTCCAAAACTGCTTTCATCAAAAGACTCAATCCCTCAGTTGTGCAGAAAAAGGTGTTCCCGTGTGCATGTGAAATGATAAATCAAGCCTCAGGTTTTTGTATGGTAGCAAGATGAGCTGGCATGCGGCCTTGCTTCTACAGGTTGGGTTTTGTGGTCTCTAATTTCTTTGTTTTTTTGTTTTTTTTTCCTTTAGTTTAGTCTCTTGGTTTGGTGCCTGTCTGTTTCGTTCTTCGGTCTTTCGTACGAAATCTCGGTATTCCTCCGCCTCCAATGAGATTTGTTAATAAATTTATGAAATATTTTAAAAAGAAAATCAGCTGGCTATTAAATTAACAATTCTCGTTAACCACGAGCTCATTATTTTTAGTAGCTCATCATGTTAAATAGTGATTTTTTTAAAAAAAAATTGGGATATTGGGGTTTAGAAGTTATGATTTAGTGTTAGGGTTTAAAATATAGAGTTTAGAATTTAAATCTTAGATTTTTAGTGTTTAGGGTTGAAAATGACATTCCATCTTGAGTAATTTCTTTGTGACCACATGTGTTTGGATTTCGGCCTATGTATGGGGGCTGCTAGTGGGCTACAGTCCAGCTAATGGGTCCTTCATATATAGATTTAGTGTTTTCGGCCCATACTAACTTAGTAGTCCACTTATTGCGAGCAGGATGGCCGACCTAAGTTTGGAACTGGCCCAGTTGTTTGAATAGTACATTCAGTTGGGGAATTTTCGATTACCAAAAGACCCAAAAAAAAGTTTATAATTTAGGGAACAAAGAAGTTTTGTTTGGGCTACTAAAGTTGATTTTAGTAACTAATATAAAAAAACTCGTAAAAGTGCACTATGTAGTACAAAAAGTGAAAATACAAGGTCGATCCCACAGAGACAAATTCAAGTCAATAGTGTACCAATTCGCGATTAAAGTAAATAACAACTGAATTAAAGATTATGAGTGATTATTTATGAGCACACACAAATAAATAAATGAGTGAGAAATTCAATAAGAGAAAGAATTAGGGTATGATCTAAGCTTTCCTATTGCAAATTTATAAAGACAAAGCAACAATATTAACAATTTTGGTTCTAAAGACGTTTTTCACTCAACTATGTTAATCCATGGATCATGGTAACAACACATACTATTAATCATAAACTGATCATGTTTGATAATTGTCTTTAGATTCAAAATCAATAATTCATTAAGAATGGAAAAATCATACAACCAATTAGCCCTCTAAACCTTGATCGGACCAGTCGACAGTTAATCTTCCTAATTCCAATTCTACCAAAAGACACAAATACATATCGTTTATGCGATTTGAATAGATGAGTATATATGCAAATTTAATTGATGGCCAATTAATGCAAATAAACAATATACTTTAAAGCATGAAAATTAGAAACTAGAACCAAGAATCGAATTGAAAGTTTGACAGAATTTAATTTGCAACTATCATGCTTGACTAAATCATATCCAAAGAGTTTAATTACTACTCATAATAATAAACATCAAAGAAAAAGAAAAATAAACCATGGATTGAATGTTATAACAAAGAAAGTCGGGTTGGCACTCTCACAAGCGAGAGTGACTTGATTCAGAAAATTAAACATGTGTTCTCTTAGGTTTAGAGACTTATTTATAATGAATACAAGACTTCAAAAATTTTCTTCAATTAATCCTAGACTAGCCCTAGTTGTGCAAACAACATAGAGCCCAAATAGGAATAGTTTTCCATGATTTTCAACTTCCAAAAATCGCGTTTGATGTCGGACACATGAGCATCTAAAGCGCATGCAAAGGGCGGAATGCATTGGCAGGATACTGTCTTTTGGCACTGGACTCGTGCTAGATCCTCTAAAGGGCACGAGAAATATTTTTCTTCTTCAAATGCGCTCCAATTTTTACCCTTTTCTTCATACCAACATTCCTACATCAAAAACACAATAATTCTCATAATATCAACTCAAAATAATAGAATTGTGATTAGAAGCATATGAATAAATGTTATACAAAAAATTTGGCTGGTTCCTGGTACTGTGTCTCGTTGGTTCCTGGTACTCGAAAAAATTTGGCTGGACAAAATCAAATGTAGTTGTATTAACACGAGCAGATATGTCATCCCTGTTCTTTGAGTCAGTGCCTCCAAACGAATAACTGTGTCTGCTTGGTTCCTAAGAATGAAGGAAATCAGGCTCATCGAACACTAATGTTGACGGATTACCACGAGTATGTGATGCAACTTTTTTCTTTGAGGATGGGCGTCCACGAGTGTTTTTCTTAACAGCAGGCTCACGAATTGAAGTTATTGATGGTGTGATTATCTCCCTCAACTTTCTTAAAAAACTGAATTTTTCATGCCTTGTTTGTTTCTTAAACTCTTCTGTGAAAACTTGGAGCTCGACGTCACAATCGATGTCATCGTCTTGAAGAGGCACACAAGGTGATAAGTCAAGTTTTCTCCAAAATTTATCTATGGCTTCAATTGGTATGGGACGACCGTCGTTCAGAAATATTGCTTGCTCGTGTGCACATGGGAGTCTGTAGCCCATTCGAAGTCGACATCTGCATTTATATGAAACTTCTCCGGCATTCTTTGAGCACTCAAATTCCTTCAAAATCAGATGCAATGCGTGGCTTGAAACGAAACCACATAATTCCTGCAAGTGCGGTATGTTGAATCGATGTTGGATAATAGTTTTGCTTTGCTCAATACTCGTTTTGATAGCTATGTCCTGTGATTGAATGACTTGATGAATAAATGACAGAGATGTCTCCAAATCTGATTGTGATGACTCCAAGTATCGCTTCAGCTTCGCATGCTGGCTCTTCACTCTATTAGTCGTCTGGTTTCTAAAATTCAGATATATGTCCGTCCAGGCGGATACGAACATCTCCTTATATGGTGTTAACCATATATCTTTAAGATAATTAATCATACCTGAAAAGTTCTGTAATAGCACCTCAAGGTCCGCCAAATTGCACTCATACGCATTCTCAGTTTCTGATTTCACCAACGTAGTCCACATTTTGTAGAATGCATTCCAAGTTTTGTTGTCTGCTATTGATGGTCTGCACTTGCTCATGATACACCTATAGATGTGTCATCTACAAAGTAATTTTTTAGCATCAGGAAATACTTGGGCAGACGCATTCATCAAGGCCAACTCTCTGTCTGTGACAATAACTCGTGGAGTAGTACATCCATTCATTGTTGACTGTAGACATCTTAAAGCCCAAGTATAATTGAATACTTTCTCTGAGTGCAGGAACACGAATGCTATGCAAAATGTCATATTAGTTGCAGTCACACCAACAATCTCAAGGAGAGGCATCATGTACCTGTTTGTTTTGTATGTTGCGTCCATCAACAACACGTGCGGGAATGCACGCCATAGATCTAATGATCCTGGATGTGCGAAGAATAAATCTTCAAGCTCATTGGTTACAGCATTTGTTCTACACTTGAAGATATATCCTTTACGTTGTAGAAATGACATGAAAACTTGCATTTGGATTTTATCGGCTGTCCCTGCACTTCAAATTTTCTGGCGAGCATTGTATATGGTCCGAATGGTAGAAACGTTGTCCGGATTTTGCTTCTTCAATGATGTCAGGATATCTCGTGGCTTCACATTTTTTGTAGACAAATGCTCCGTCAATTGCATTTCAGAATCAGAGAGTCGGCCTAGATATGGATGTCCCTCCATATATGATGCAGGGGCATGGTTATATGTTCCGCATACAACCCTTACCATCCAATCATCATCTGTTCGCATTTTCACCCCTTTTACTCTGAAAGGACAATCAATTTTTTGTGCCCGTAAACTTCGTGGAGGCTTTATTACTTCTGTATGTGCCACCTTGTTCACATTGGAACAACAGTCTAGGACTCTTCCCAATTAGACTAGTCTCTGACCTTTTAATGACAATGATATATCTTAAATTGCGTCCAGTATATTGAATCCAATCAATTAGAGATTGACGCGAATTGAATACCTGAAAATGTATTAATTGTGTTAGAAATTAACAAATTGTATTACAAATTTACATAAGAAAATGTATATTAATTTTCTTAAAAATCATACCATGTCAGTGAAAAATTCGTCCCCATTTTCGCCCACATTGTCGTCCACTTTTTCATCCACATTTTCATCTTCTTGTTTTATCTCATGTCTGGAAATATCATCCTGAGAACAATGGACATTCATTTGAGTATCTGCAATTAACGAAAAAATATTCCTAAAATAATTAAAAAGTTGTATATTTACCTGATCACTTGAACCACTTGATAATCGTAGATCATTGGCCCAAAACCTCAATTGATCTAAATTCATGTCTTCTGCTCGTATGTATGTTGCCAAGAAAAATCATATCTATGTATATCACTACAAGAATTTTGCATTTTACCGACGGATTTTTCCGTCGGTAATACAGGAAAATCCGTCGGTAATATTAATTACCGATGGATTGCTGACAGACAAATATCCGTCGATAAAACGCTCGTCGCTATTTGATTACCGACGAAAAAAAAATTTGTCGGTAAATTCCCGACGGATTTGCCGACGAATTTTTTTCCGTTGCTAATTACCGACGGAAATATCCGTCGGAAAAAAAAATTAAAGAAAAATTAAAAATCCGTCGGTAATCCGTTGCTAAAAAAAAATTATTAGAGAAACTCATTCACTAGATATAAACGAATACACAAACATACATATATAAATAAGAAATAAAAACAAATTGCTGTCATCCCTTATTCATGGAACTCTAGAAATAGCCAAAGAAACAATGAAATTGATATACTAAAGCATATCAAAAAAAAAAAATGATCCACTCCTATTTCAGGCATTTTTGTGCCTTGCCCAATGCATTATCACCACCTCCTACATAAAGTAGATTAGAAGGAACACAATTTCACACAAAATATTTATGACTTTTGGTTCCTATATTGGAAAAAGAAGAACCACCATATATGTAGGTCATAAGATAACAACTTCACAATAGAACAACACAGTTACATCAGCCTTTATTTCTGACTTTTGAGCCACAGGGAAAAATTTATGGAAGGGTGCTGAACTTACTTGATTCACTCCAAGGAATTCTAAAATTCAAAATGAAAGGAGGTGTTAGTAATCTCAAACGTCCAATTAGAACTGGAGTTATAAGCAACTGAAGCAATAAATTAATCAGTGTAAATTAAAGAAAAATGAATGCAAGTTCAACATTACATGGAAACCCATAAGCTTAAAAAACCTTATACTGCTGAATACTAAGACCAATGCCAATATCAGGACTGCGAACAACATTTAAGACTCGCAGAGTTTTGCACATATCCTGAATACGATCTCATTGGAAATTACTGCCAAAGCCAACTGGATATGATTACCGAGAACCAGAAATGAGGGGAGGAAATCACATGTTATTTAAAGACCATATATCAAAAGGTATCCAGCAAAAAATAAAAATAGTATCATGGCACATGAAAAATCTCATTCATCAGCTATTGCATTAAGATATAGCAAAAATGGAGCCATGAGAAGCAAGCTTCAAATGACATATGAAAGCAAGCGCCAAGCAAAACTATAATACGTAATAACAGGGCTTTTAACAATGTTCTCCATTTAACAATGTTTCAGCGGTTTTAGATAAAGAGTCATGACTAATTTAACAATGTTCTCCATTTAATACCTATCTTCTTATTCCTATACCTTCCATGAAAATTTGGGTTTGTTTTCAACTGAAACTCCTCAAGTTAAACAATTTTGTCATAACATCCTAATCATAATTGCAAAATCCACAAAGACTAGTCCCTTTTGGTCTCTAATTATTTGCACATTAGCAATATAGCGTAGTTCCTTGGACTTGTAACCAAAACCATCATTCCTAATTATAGATGGTAAGATCTATTTCTACATCAGAACCTGAAGAAATGACTCCTAATCAAACATGGAGCTACAAATATGAAGAATGGAAACCGAAAGAATAACAGAGAGACAAAATCACGCAAGGAATGGCGTTATGGGTATGGGAAGATAGTAAATAGTAAGATTAATCAGGGAAGATTATTAATTACCTGGTGGAGGAATCTGTGATAATGAGATATTTACTACTCCAAAAT
This sequence comes from Euonymus europaeus, assembly GCA_963580455.1. Lineage (NCBI taxonomy): Eukaryota > Viridiplantae > Streptophyta > Magnoliopsida > Celastrales > Celastraceae > Euonymus > Euonymus europaeus. The sequence continues at coordinate 2,930,806 of OY756972.1, forward strand.
TAATTAAAATTTTCAAAACGAATATAAAAATCCAAAGCGTTCAAGTATTATATGCGACAACCTAAAAAGAAAACAACGAAGTTTTCAAGTAAATGAAACCGATGTTAACTAAGACTCACCTTCCTGTCGTAGGAACGGAAACGCCACCGACATTGGGTCTCGATGTGGGAGGTTATAGAGCTAGGGATTGCTCAATAGTCCGTTATTAGTGGTCCGAGTCGAAATGGCAAACGATGTAGTCCGGATCGAGGAAGAGGTCGCCACTAAAGACGATTTTGATGCAGGTCGAGATCGAGAGAGATACAGAGATGGGTAAAACCGGAGAAGAGGGGACAGGTCGTAAAAAGAAGGAGGGAGGGAGCTAGGGTTAGGAAAGAGGGAGGCGGGGTGTGAGCCAATTTTGAGTTGGAGGAGATGGGAAAAAGAAATAAAAAACCTCCAAAGATATTATCGACGGAAATTAATTCCATCGGTAATATTTGATTTTACCGACGGAAATTCCGTCGGTAAAAAGTTTTCAAATTTAAAAAAAATAAGAAATTAAAATTTACCTACGGATTAAATATCGTCGGTAATTTTTTGATTACCGACGACAAATCCGTCGGCAATTCGTCTCAAATTTTCGTGCCAAATTTGGCGCCCAAAATTACCGATGACAACAATCCGTCGGTAATAATTTTGTCGGTATTCCGTCGATAATCCGTCGGTAATTTCTAAAATAGAAAGATTGTCGTTAATCTGTCGGTAATCGGTCGATATTTACCGACCGAAAGTTTCCGTCGATAAATTCCGTCGTTAATAGCCGATTTTCTTGTAGTGTATATAGATATTAAAAAGTTGTATATTTCTCCATTTTTTAGAGAATATATTCTCTGCAAAAAGAGAACACCCCTTTTTCAGAGAATATATTCTCTGCACATCAAGAGTACACCCCCTTTTTAGAGAATATATTCTCTACATAAAGAGAACACCCCTTTTCAGAGAATATATTATCTGCACATAAATAGTACACCACCTTTTTAGATAATATACTCTCTGCACCTAGAGAACACCCCCTTTTCAGAGAATATATTCTCTGCACAACAAGAGTACACCCGCTTTTTAGAGAATATATTCTCTGCATAAAGAGAACACCCCTTTTTTGAGAATATATTCTCTGCACATAAATAGTGCACCCCCTTTTTAGATAATATACTCTCTGCACCTAGAGAACATCCCCTTTTCAGAGAATATATTCTCTGCACACAGATTAGACATGACAATACAAGACATGAGCATACTTATCACTAGGCTAGGTAAAAATCAAATATTATTATAAAATTCAATAATAAATGTGAAACAATGCCCAAAGGCTTAAATATGTTTTGGAAATCTTAATCCAACAAAAAGACTAATTACTAAATTAAAACATTATTAAATTAAAAGATAAGTAAAAAGTCAACTCCGAGCTTTGACTGCAAATATGAGGCCCTAAACAAACTCGAATAGCCAAAATCCACTGAACATCTACGCCAAAAGCCATAGAGTATGATTTCTGTCGTCGTCTCGCTTCCGACAATGTATGGTTTGGCCAAAACAGAGCTAATTAGTAATTACTAAAATACCGGCTACGTCCTTTTTTAATGACGATTATGTCCTTTTATATTTTAAAAATCATTTTTTCTAAAAAAATAAACTCATTAATTTTTTTATTGATTTATCAAACTAGAAATATAGGGTCTATTTAGTAAACAATTTAAGAAGAAGTTAATGACCATGAGAAATGATATTTATATATATTATTATCACATATCATAACAAATAAGTGAATTTTTAGTTATTGAGAGATTGGTCAATTTTTATTTTGATCGTTAAATCATTAAATAGTACTCAAACGTATGATATGAAGTTTGGATTTGTTCAAAAATAACAACGTTTTTCTTGATTTACTAATTCTTCTTTTAAATTTGGGCAGATCAAGAATAACCAAAGTCTATTTATCTTTAAGAGAATGTACAAAAAAAAAATTTGAAATAAATTTCAAAATCTAGCCGAGTTATTAATTTGAAATAAATTCAAGTATATATGTTTCAAATTTCATACTAATAACAATATGAAAATATAGAATAATTGATAATTTTTCCAAACAAATTGAAATGGCCTAGCTCAGCCTGTCTGGACGTTGTGTACTGCCTCAAAAGGTGCCCTTCTAAAACACTTGAGCTGTTCGGACGTGTTGAGAAGCTTATCCGGACATATTACACTCTGCCTCGAATGTTTGGAGTGCAGGAGGCTTGAGCTGTCTAAATAGGCTGAGGAGCCTATTCGAACATATTCTTTTGGTCCTCAATTTAACAAGTTTGAGAATGGTAGGCTGAACGTGTTGTGCGGACATTTTTACCTTTGGATTTGACTCGACATGCTAGTTTGAAGTTCCAAGTCCCAGAAATTACCATTTTTCCCCATTTCTTACAAAAACCAAAGGAAAACGCCTCCAAGTGGAAAACAACACTTAAAGACACATATATACCTCAATTTGGAGGTACAATCAAAAGCCCTGGAATTGGGTGGTCCATATTTCATTGGGTACCACTTTTTCTTTAAACCCAAAGTACAGCTCTAAGCCCAAACATTTACATCTAGTTGTTTGCCCATTTATTAGGTAACTTCGTTGTATATTGGTTGGTTTTGCACTTTTGGTGCTTGTCTAACAGGGGTCAAGGAAGGTGATAGGATGTTGGGCTTCTCGATTGAGTTGGTGATATTTGGGCTTTTAAAGGGATTGGGTTGAAAGTTTAGCATTAGTCCGTGGATTGGGCTTGATATTTGCCACACGGCCCACACCAGCCTCTTGGATGGGTCTATTACTTTTTCGTTAAAACCTAATTGCTGCTCGGACTTCAATCGGGCCTGGCTCGTGGTTGGTTCGTCATTGGGCTTTAAATACCGTTTCTCACTATGCAATTTGTTCTGATATGGTCAATGCCCGTCATTGGTTTATCTATATAAAAAGGGCAATATTGGATTGTAAATGCAGACATATGAAAATAAAAAGTCTCTTCACAGGCAACAACAACAAAGAGATATAAGGCTTTGATCGAAGGTCAAAGTTTGGCTAGTACTATGGAATTAGTATCTATGAAGGCTAGAGAAAATAGCTCCTTATCTTGTTCAAGCACTGCCATGACTTCTTCATCCAGTGACACCCATGCTTCAACTCCATCGATCCCCTCTTCTTGTATCCATCAGATATATATAATTCTTGATTGTGAAACCAGGAAGCGGAAACCACAAGGGCTTTTCCCACCCAAAAGAACATTGCAGAACTCAAAGTTACAATGGCTAGTGACTCCAATACGTTCTGCTCCATTGGAAAGAGATTCAGAAAATAATTCATGCGGTTCTTGTACAATTTCAGTAAGTTTCGACAGCCTTCCATCTCCTTGATGCTTATTCAGAATATCACCATCGATTCTCGATGTGGCTTCCCTCATCTGGAGCACCAAATCATCCAGCTCTTCATTACCTCTAAACAATGAGGCTAAAAAAACTAATGCTTGTGAGAGTTTTGGGAGGATTGTTCGTGAACCCCTATTTGGCCGTAATACTCTTTTTCTCAATCCCTCATTTTGAGGAGTTGGAAGTTATTCACTCATATAAACCCTCCCAATATTTATAATATCAAACAATAATTGACTTTTATGAACCCCTCTCAACCTAACCTCCTCCGACCCAACACCTCCCTCAAGGAGAGCCTAATTAACCCAAACAGATTTCTAACAATGGTAATGGTGTAGCCTTTCATCGTAAGTTCACTGGTAAGATTTGCTTTTACTTCACACTGTAATAGTCATATCGCATGATGAATTTCAATCACATTTAAAACATTAATGGGAAATTTTTAATAATATTTGAGTCTAAATCTCATATTTTTGGGTCTTAAATTATTTAAATAACTAAAAACTATATATAACATAAAATCTTATTTGGTTTTTTCGGTTTTCATATCTAAAACCAAATTAAAACTGTTAATTGAAAAAATGATTAACCACGTTTCGAATTGATTCATCGGTGGGAGATCAAAATTGGACACCCATAAGGCCGTAGCCTTTAGCTCACTCACATAACTGGTCCGCTAGTTCTGCCGCACCAGAAATGGATCTGAATTCTGAGCTGTATAAAAAATAAAATATTCAAAGCATCGCCTCTCTTCGTCTCGCTTTCTCAGGCTCTCAGCTCCGCCCTACTACTAAATGAGTCCCCACCGCTGTATCTCAAGGGCTACTCGATTTTGTTAGAATATAATGCTACCAGAGCTTCTTTATGCTGAAAATGAAATATTAGTTGAATATCCTCCAAATATATTTATGCTCAAGCTTTTGCGAATAACTGGAAGAAATAAGCAGAACCAGGAAGATTACTTTGACTAGAAGCCAATTATTACACTTAATTATTGTTCTGATTTATAATGATCGCTCATCAGCCATTTTACTTCAGGCGGAAACTTCACTAGATTTCTTCATTCCTTTCCTTTTAAAATACTAGCATGGAGTTTTCACAAAAGAGCCCTGTGGGTAGCAAAAAAGTTCTAAAAACTTGAAACTAATGTTGCTTAAAAGGACGAGATTCTTAAATGGAACCTCTATGCTGTCATCGCTGTATTCAAATTTAAGAGTTCATTTCTGAACAGAACAGAACATCGATAAAGTATTGAGCTAGTAAAAAACAACCTCCTTGCAGCAGGCAAAAATCAGCTGCTCTCAAGTCATCTTTGGCCTGTGTAAACACTGCTTGAAGATGTTCAACCATAAAAACACTGAAACTGTCAGGTGCTACTGCAGCAGTGAGAATTATGTGCTCCGACTTTACCATAACATCTAGTATTTGCAGTTTTATACCAGTATTAGATTAGATGTTTTCCCCTGGGGGTAACTCGGCAAGCTTCGATGGAGTGCCAAGCACCCTTTCCATATCAAAACGAACTTCAATGTTGCGAATGCTGTATCCAACCATCATCAGCCAATACATCAGCTTGCCAAGTTCTTGAACACTCGTTCCTGTCACACTAGTCTGTAATCAGATACCAGAGTTTGAAAAGGTTAAAAGATGAACTCCAAGAGTTAATAAAAAAAAGTAACTAGAACATTGAACCTTGGTAAAAAGGCCCAATGCATTAAACTCGCCCAATATTAAATGTTTGTTCCCTATTGGAAAGCCAGGGCATATTTGTATCGATCGAATGCATCAAATTTGTTCACCACCAAAGGTACTGCATTCAGGGTGGTAATGGAGAACAGCTGAGTCAAATAATGCAGCAAACCTTCATTTGTCCGGGATCAGAAACAGCTAAAAGACGCTTAATGAACGTGTTCATCGCAAGCACAACATCCTCTCCAGCACTACTTGTCAAATCCTAGAAAATGTTACCATTTAATTAGAAGTAAAAAGAGCTGATAAAATTGAGGATCACTTAAAGCAAAGTAACAAATCCATAGATAAGATAAAGCTGCATAATAATAATGATAATGTAGCATCATAGAGCACATCCTATCTCAACTGGTAGAACAGGAGCGGTAAACAAGTATGGGGTTCATTATTTGGCAACTGGCAATATTTCAATATTTTAATATAATGTCCTCCAAACAGGAATTACTATAAGTCACTTAACAGAAATAGAAATAAATAGTAATGGTATGGATTAGTTGCTTTCATTTGATTGGCTATTTGTTGGATTGCTTAGACAAAAGGCCTTTAGAGCGAGAAGACGGACTACGGTTTATCAAGGATGGAGGCTAATAAGAGTTTGTAGTTGGTATGACAGAAATTATAATGTGGGCAATAATTTATTTATTAGTTGTCACAAATAAAATACTCCCTTCGTCTCATTAATTAATGCGCATAGTTATTGAGTTTTTCAATTTAAGAATAAATAAGGGTAAGATGGGAAAAATGAATAAAATTAGTTTTAATTAATTGAAATGTGCATGCATTTTGAGACATCCCAAAAAGGAACAGTGGACAATTAAAATGGGACGGAGGTAGTATCTAATAATTACGATAACGGTCTGGATTATCCAAAAATGATTGCACCTCTCCACATAACCAGCCAGAGTAATATCAGCAGGTGGGAATTCCAGTGCAATGCAATCACTTTTACAGAACTAAAGACAATTAAGATAAAAATAAAAATAAAAATAATTCTCCTACCTTCAAATTATGGGGCTCAAGAGTCTTAAGATAGTCCAATAGCTCATTTTGTCCATTTGAAGATGTTCTACCAACTTGACGATTCAATTCTTCAATTTCTGCTTCAAGTAGTTCAATGTACTTTTTAGCATCTATTCTCTCAGGACCAGAAACGATATTCCACCTGATAATTTCGCCAGTTACATTCTTCTGCGTACCAGGTGCATAATCAGGCTCATCCTATAATAGTGACAGGACCTAGTTATCAACTGCAATTTATGATTTTTGAATAAATATCATGCTTCAGACAGTTAAAGGTTCCAAAAGAAATTAGAACCGTCAACTAAAACAGCACACAACCTTCTGAGATAATCATGGTTGGAGAAAAATAAATTATCAAAGCACAATGAAATTAGAGCTGCATGCTTGTATACCAAATAATCATCACAACCATCCGAGATAATTAGTTTCCAATGACATTAGAAAATGAATTTAATTTCAACTAAAAAAGAGTGCGGTTCAAAACTATACCAAATAATCCTCTCCTAGAAGTAGCAATAAATTGAACGAGAAGAAAATGAACATAAATGCATTGGTTTTTGTTAGGAATTTGATCAAAAAGTTGGACTAGTTCTTTTGCTACAAAAGGAATTATTGTTTTGTGGAAACACGTTTCCAAGTTGATTTCTAATTATGAATGTAATTGGTATCATATTTGTAATTGGAAACATCTTGGGTAGGAATTCCTAGGTAGAATAGAATTGGGAGACGTGACACTTCTATAAATACTAGTGGTTTACTAGGTTTATGGGTGTGTTGTGGGTGCAAAAGATAGAGAATTATAAAGCGGTGTGCGGTGAGCACAAAGAGAAAATAATGGGTTTTATTTTCGGGGTTTGCCTAGATTTCTTGGTGAGGGAAAATTAGGACTGTGTGGTTGTACAAATTTTCTACATAGTGGAATTGTTCTCTTGGTTGTCTTTTGACAGCACCCGTGGTTTTTCTCCAGATTTGGTCCACGTTAAATTCTTGTGTCATGATTGTTACACTTCTCTATTTCAATTTTCTCTATTGTCGTGTGATATTTCTGTAACAAAGATCCTGAAATTCTTCCAATAGTTTTAAAGTGCTCAAGCTGATCCTAAAAACAGAGCAATTCCATACGGGGCTGAAGGGTTGAAAATGAAAACGTGGGCTTGGGATGGAAGAGAAGAAGTTTGGGTAACTGGGAAAGAAACTTACGATTTTTAGTGCTCAAACTATATTTAGGAACCATCCAACATATCTCAACAGCCTCGATGCAGAACTCATAGAGACAGACGAAAAGCCTATAGTAGTACAAATAAGGAAACAATTAATTAATGAGAATCTCATCAATTAAAATAATAATCCAAATTCCCAAGGAGCAAACTAACAATTCCATAAGTGAATTTTGAACTCATTATTCTTATCATCAGGATAGTTAGGAACAGGTAGGTGGAATAAGTAGATGGTTGAATACTTGACCCCATTATCCCTTAAAAAATGATCATACTTTTTTCCAATGCAACTCTTCAGAAATTGACTTACTACTGATGATTTTTCCATGAATTGCAATAATAGAGGAGAAAGGAAACTAGAATTGGGTGGACTCTTTGACCGTTCAAAAAGTATAGGCTCTGGTTTCGCAGGATATAGATGCCAGTAGTTAGACTAATGACATACAAGGTCATGGAAATCTTGGCATCCTTCAGTATGAAATACACCATCATAATACTAGGTGGCATTGTTTTCGTAACCCTGACCCAAATCGTACAAAATGGACTGCTTTGAAGAAAAGATGGACAATGCCTGCTCTTTTATAGCATTTTTTTGGTGCACCGATATTATGGTAAACAGTTGAGAACATCAGCAAACATTTAGAAAGTCAATTTTGAAGGAACCCGTCATGAGAAGAGAGTGAATGAAAACCTTTTTATCTTGCACTTCAGGTAGAGCAACCTGTTCCAGACTTTCTTGCAACTCCAAGCGATACTGGGCATTCCTGAACATATATCCAGTCATCATGACACTATACATGAGCTGTGCAAGATTCTCAGCAACCTACAGAAGATCCATCCAATTGCACAAGGAAACATACGTGAATCACTAGAGTGTCTGTCAAAAGACAAAACCAGCTCGAATATGCAAGTCCATCAAATCCAATCATACTTACGGTGGTGACTGTTACAGCAAAAAACTGCGGAGGTAGTGTTCCAATCATATTGGTCACTGTTTGGCGCATTGCTTCAACTACCTGTAACAGGTAGCCACTTCGAATTTCTCAGTTTCCGAACTAATTAACAGGAAGCTATGAAACAAGGTATTTGAATGCTAATCTGTATAGTTATACTAGCATCACATTATAGCAATGAATGAAAATGATACCAACCTGTGGAGGTGCTTTCTTTACAAACAACTCCATAAATTCTGGCTGGACATTCTTCACATATTCTAACAGAATCTCTCTCCTGCTCCTAGGCTGTCAGTTTAAAGAAGGCAATTCAAATCCCATTGCAACTTCATTTCTTCACATCAAAGCTATATTAGTAATTCCTTATTCAAATATTATATGATTCCTATCATTAAAAAAACTGAAGCACCACCTAGCAGCTTAAGGACCTCCCCATTTCCAATATCACCAGGTCACCACCCATAGTCAAATAGTGGGCTATTGGGCTCAATCAATGTAAGTTCAATTCAATTCCACAAAATATCATTACTTCAAGATAGAGTGAAATAGGTGGCATGTAGGAACATTTAAGTAAATCCCTTACCAGAGTGCCATTAGAGGGCTTGGAACCACCGTTGTTTTTGCCGTCAGAAGAGTCTTCCTTGGAAGAATCGTACGCTTTAAGTCTCAAAGAAAATCTTCCTTCACCCTTCCACTTCATCGGGGAGCTTATCGAAGAAGCCGAACGACTGGTTACAGGAATTGCAAATGATGAAGAAATACAAGAAGGAAATGACGCCAATTTGGGCACGAGGAAGGAGGATTTCAGTGCAAAGGAATTCATCGAGCCTCTACTTTCCCAAGAAATATCGGAAGAGACAATAAAGAACTGATATAAACCCTAGTTCATACAATTTATTCGAAGCTTTTCCATTTTAGATAGCAAGTACAGGCTTTTCTCGTGCGATAATTACAGAGATATGGCGATGGTGCGTTGGTCTCTCGACTGAGAAAGTGAAGCTGGGTTCGTTGTGAAAACGTGTCAACATACATTGCCCTAGGATTCCTCAAGATCCTACGGCGGTGAAGATTCTATGATTTTCTAAATGATTTAATGGCTTTAAATAAGATACAGATATTGGGTCGGTTTTTCATTTTTTTCCTTTTTTTCACATTAATACGTACAATAAACGTACATACATATTGGGTAGTTTGTAAATTCTACATTTATAGTCATAAATCCAACCCGGATGAGGTACACGTGACACTGCTAACAAAAATTAATAATAAAGCTAGTGGTATGATATCGCTGGCTTATAATCCGCAATATCTTTAGCTTATAAAATTTATAATTCATTCATATACAACGTAATCAAAATAAAAATTTATTAAATTAGAAATTTACAAAAAATCGAAATCATAAAATATAATATTTTATTTACACTTATTAATATTTATTAAAAAAAACTAATATGCTTCACATAACCTATAAGTCAGGGTCAATTATAAGTTTCACCAAAACAACTAACAGCTTATTTTGCTGTTTATAAGTTAACTTAATTTTCATAGCTTATAAGCTAGATTATATAAGAGAAGAGATAGATAAAATAAGTAAAAAAGAGAGAGTATAGATTAAATAAAAATAATAATTTATTAAATTTAAGGGGAGATTGGGTTGCGGTACCCAAATTTGGAGTACGATAAAGAAAAAATCTAAAATAGGTAAGCGTTTGGATAACACATTGAAAGCTCCAAAAATGAAAAAATATATAATAGGTTTTTACCTATTAAAATTTATTTTACGTAACTTATTGGGCATGCTCTTAAAAATTGATAAATCTAACGTGTCTTGGTAAAATTTCATGTATATATTAGAATCCAAATTACAATGGCATTCATGTGAGTTTAACAAGCAAGTACATTTATGTTAAGGACATGCAACATGTGCGCATACCTCAATATAATATGTTGATAGATTATTTTAAGTAATTGAACATGTGACATCTATGTTATACTCTTGCAACTCTACCATTTGTTACATGTTTGCTTTTAAAGGTAAACAACCCCCAGCATCAGGCTTCCTATAGGTGCAAGTGTTGTCCACCTTCCAAGGTGTTTGGGCAGTTGAGGTTCTGCCTTTTTCTTTTCTTTTTTTGAGACAGATGTAGTGGCCAAAATCTGGCTTGGCCCATTTTTCAGCTCAAAGTCAACTATTAGGTCACCATGAAATTTGTCCAACTCCGGCCTAGATACAAGATCCTGGGTCCATGACCTCGATTCTCGATCTGAGGCCTCCAATTTGAATTAAGGAACTCATCGGAGATGGAGCTCGCCCATATGACCTGCAGCTCAACATAAAAATCCATATATGCCAATCGGCAAATATCATGGGTGTCAGAGATCTTCTGACTAGACTGGTAATGTGTTCACCAATCTTCGCTTTTAAATAACTTTATTCTACTCTCCTGTCATACTTGCTCCATCACCTACACACCAACTCTTACCTTTTATAAGTCATTGTCATTCCTATAAAGCTTGGCACCTTTTAGTCTGCTACATACTTTTTGAACTACTCTTTGTCTTGCCAAATCCCAAGATACTTGCTATCTTTTATAAGTGTATATTTGCCATGATGATGCCCAACTCTATAAATTCCTCTCTCTCCCTCTAAGAGAAGGGGAGACATTGGTATTCTCTCACTGCAAAATCTCTCTATATCTCCTTCTTTCTCTCTTTATGAGGCGACTGGAATCCTTCACCAGAAGTCTTATTCTCAACCATAAACACCATTATCTTCTTATTTTCAGTCGGTCTCCATCATTGTCTGCTCTCATATTGGATTGGCTTGACCGTCAAAGCCCTAACAACCGACATCCCTATAGTCGGTCTTTGAGTTGCTAACGGCAGGATTCTGAGTTCTTTTGCATGCTGCTTCTAGGTTAGCATTCAGAAGTTATCAGTGATCCACCAAATGTCGAGCTTCACTCCAACTCAACAGTTATAGATTCAGGCATCTACGCACAAGTTAATGAGGTTTCAGGACAGGTCGAGCAGTTAGACGTTATAACTTATATTTCAGTAAAATTTATAGTAATCTTTATTATTTATTTTTGGGGCTTTTCTCTTAGGATTTTAGAGAGAGACGAAATAAAGTTAAAGGTGTGTTTTTTTGTGTGTTTCTCAAGGGTGTGATCATAGCTTTTGGGTGGAACAAACTTGGATGTTTTGAAGAGTCTTGGATTTATTCATCTAGTCACACAATCTCGTGGACATAGGCTTGGTATAGTCTAACCACGTAAATTTCGTTTTCATTTTCTTCGCTCTCTACTTGATTTACTTTATTGCATTCTTGGATTATTGCTTGTGGTGATTGAAACTTCACTCCCAATTGGGTTATTGGGAATTGTTATTGATTGGGGTTTGTAGATGCTTGAAATCCACAATCACTAAATCCGAGGACTTGGACTTTAGGGGGGCATTGGTAACTCTCAAATAGTCTGTCTTGCTCCAGATCCTGCACAAGTCCAATCCAATAACAGTTAGAAACCCAAGGACCGGATTTGGGGGATCAGTTATTGGGGCTCCGATGATCAAGTCAGTTGAATGGATGAAAAGACAGTGACTATGGTAGAGACCGTGAAAGAAAAGTCGGTGTTTGGGAGTGTTTTTTCGAAAGAGTTTAGAGAGTTGTTGTTAATATAGTGCTAGTGTTCCAGGTTTGCGTCCTCTTCTCTAGAGGAGGATAGCGGTATTTATAGTGTTTTGTTTTGATAAATTTAGTAAAGGGCTTAAGGTTTTTCAACATTGAATAGACAAGCCCAACATCGAGGTGGAAGAACTGTATAGGAGGTGATACTTGCTTTATAGAAAGTCAGCTAAAAAGTAGGTGTTTGATCAAAAGAAGTGTGCAAGCATTAAATGAAAAGATGAAGTAAGAGTTAAGGAGATGCTACCTGCAATCTGACAAAGGTGTCAAACTGACTACCTCGGTAAAGTGAATGCACCTCTTGGAGCTCTTAATAAGGCGGTATGGTGGCGAGCTCCGAGCTCCTTACAATCATTGATGGTTTTTGTCAAATGATCTTGAGTTCTGGTGAGCTCCAGTTCAAGATAGTTTTATTCTTAAGCGAGCTCAAGGTTAGGTGAGCTCTTGTTCAGGTGAGCTCCAGGTCCGGAGAGCTCCTGCTCAGGTGAGCTCCAGGTCCGGAGAGCTCCAAGTCAAGCGAGCTCCTACTTAGGTGAGCTCCAATCTTAGGGTCTCTGGGCTTCTCTATTGGGTTTTGAGTCCAATGGGCCAAAATTTGGAGTTATGCCTTGACTTGGTCAAATCTGACCATACTTCTAACTGAATCACTTGCTGACTGACAATGACTATTTAAAAAAGTGAATCAAACCCAATTTTGATCACAACTGGGTCCTATATTTGCATGTTCCCCATGATTATACCACTACACTCCCACCTTGAGTGGGGATCGCAAGCATACACGTTGTGTTCATTTGATAGAACGGAAGTTTTGATAGAGTATAAGTTGTGTAGCGTATAAGTTGTCAAATAAGTTACTCTATCACACATACTCTCTACCAAACATGCGCGTTGTGTGCTGTTTGGTAGAGCGGAAGTTTTGATAGCGTATAAACTGTCAATTTACTATTAGGAGTATGTTAAATAATTTAAAAATATAATAAAAGCTATTAAATATGGGTCTTGTTCGAAAGAGTTTTACATGTTGAGTTCGAATATGTAAATTTTTTCGAAATTTAACATATATTTTGAAAGATAAAAGAGAAAATGTATGAGAGAATAAGGACAATAACGAAAATTAAGGGATTTTCTTTTGTAAGTGAATGATGTGATTATTGATAGATAGAAATAAGCTTATAAGCTCACATAAGCTCTACCAAACAAAGGGCAAGTACACCATATGCCAAGATTTCTCATCTATTGATTAGCCACTGTACAAATGTCGATTTTTGCTTGTAAAACAAGATTTCACATGAACATTGGCTGTCATATGAAGTAAGACACAATTGTAAATCTCCACCAATAGCATTTCAAAAGGGATCGGACCATCTTGGCCCCCTGTATTTTTCAAAAAGCAGTTTGTCGTTACAAACATTTTGCAGCAAATGTAAGAGCGTGGAACTTTTTCTTTTTTTAGACATAGCCTAAAAAAACTTGTTTTGATATTATGATTGAATGTCACATGTCAAAAGAAACATTTTTCTCTTACTAATTAGATAGTATATTAATGTTTTGCGTCAAAATGCATTGCAAAATTAATAATAGCATGAGAGGTGTGCCACGTCATATTATATATTTATTTTTAAAATTTGTCTATATTTTTTCCATTATTAAATATAAATGATAGATTTTTGAAAATTGCAGAGTCCAAATCACTATTCAGTGATTGCCGAGTTAGTGGAGAATTAGAAGATTTAGCTTTCGACTTAAATATCCAAATTCAATTATAAAATAAAATAGATATTATTGGTTGAGCAAAACGCAATTAGTAGTTAAACTTGTGCTAAGCCTTAAATAAGGACAGTTTGGCCGAGTGGTCTAAGGCGCCAGATTTAGGCTCTGGTCCGAAAGGGCGTGGGTTCAAATCCCACAGCTGTCAAATTTTTGAATATTATAAATGACTTATTTTCTGAATAATTAAGTAAAAATAAATTGATTTATTTAATATTTTCTGTCATCAATTAAAGTATTAAACTTGTAGATTGCGGAATTATGTGTGTAGCGCAATGGATGAGATTACTTGGCGATCAGTGAATGGTGCTCCTTCCATTTGTTCTACTCATTTGTTAAACAAATATGTGTGCCCTCGAGAGGGAGATATCCTTGAATCTTTGTCTATCTTAGGCTCTGATTCTTGGGCATGGAAGCATTTAATGTCATCTAGAGAGTTGATTGGTGATGCACTTTGTAGATTGGTTAAAATTGGGTTGACCACTAGTGTTTGGTATGATCCGTGGTTCCCATTTCCCAAGTTAGACTGGGTTTCGGCCAATATCTCTTACAGGTGCAGATGGGTTGAACCTTTGTTAAGGAGCTTATTTGATCAAACTACAAACTACAAACTACAAACTACAGTGGAGAATATTTTAAAAATTAATCTTGCGGACTCAATGGGGAATGATAGATGGATTTAGTATCCTAATAAGGAGGATATTTTCTCGGTCAAGATAGTTTATCATCAGCTGAATATGCATGTTGTTTCTCCAACAAATTTTGCTGTGAACCAAATGTGGAAACTTAAACTTCATGCTAGATTTCAGTAAATGGGATATTTTTCCAACCAAGGCTCGGTTGGCTCCGATTTTGCACTTGCATGAGGGGCCACAACTTTGTGTGATTTGTGACAGTGATATTGACGTTAGAGTTATGACTGGTTGGAGTGGTTCACATCTTTTAAGGCCACAATCTAAGTTGCACCTTAATCTTAATCAATACTAGCATCTTAATATATTAGGTGCGTTTCACATTTTGCATAGTTTAAAATCGTGAAATTCGCATAAAATGTTGTGTCAATCAAAAATTATATTTTATTGACGGCTTAAAGCTGTACAGCTTTAAGTCGTGTAAAATGAAATGTTATCATCTTATAATTTTTCAGAGCTTAAAACTGTGAGATCCACAATATTTTATAACCACATTACGTAATTGTCCCTCTATATCTTAAAAGTTTTTATTACTTTTTAGTTTTTATTGTAATAATTTTTTTTCTTAATTTTATCTACAAAATTAATATAACAGAAAAATGAATCAAACACCCCCACAACAGTTTATACAGCTTAAAGTTGTGGACTCCGCATTTTTTTTACAATATTTTTAATAATTTTAAGCACAATATTTTCGACAGCTTAAAATTATGAAATTTAATTGTGAAACAAACGGGTAAACCACGGTCACATTTTCAGGAGTTTCGCTTGCTTGCTTTGGTGGCTTTTGACCAGTTTTGGAAGTACAGGAATAATTTTATGCATGGTGGGCGGCGGCAACTCCTTTTCAACTAGTATCTCTGATTATGAGGGTTCATCATAGTCATTGTAGCGCATGGAGAGTTCTTTCTTTTGCGCAGATGAATCACGTGTTGCCTTGGTCACCTCCTCAACCGAATAGCATCAAAGTTAATTTTGAATGGCTGTGCATAATAATGTAGGTGCAGCGGCAGCTAATGCTCGGGATGAGACTCGTATGGTGAAATTTGCTTTGGTGGCTTGCAGATCTCATATGGATGTTATTGTGGGTGAATCTTTAGCTTTGCAATTGGTTGTGACCCAATGTTCGGAATATGGTTTTGAGGATGTTCATTTTGAAGGAGATGCATTGATAGTGGTTAAGGCAGTGCAACAGCTGAGTTTGGTCTCTGAAAGGGCTATTGAGAATCTGGTTGAAGATATTCAGACCAAGATGGAAGTATTTCAAAGTTAGTCGATTACAAAGTTAGCACTTAGCATGCATGAGAATGCTTTGGTGGATAAATTCTTCAAATGGGTCCGCTACCTTGGGACTCTAGGGTAGTATTCTCAGTATTTTCTCTTCTAAATTTCAAGCTTAATTAGGTAATGGTTTTGATTCCCTGATCATAGATTTGGGATGCTATTTATAGTCTGGTTTTATCTGTTGCCATAAAAAAAAACATCAAAAAGTAAACTTAAAATTATAAAACAGGCAAAATTAGAACATTTTTTATTTTTTAAAAAATGATTGTCAGGTGGGTGATTAGGAATCACGTGACGAGTACGTGTCGATGCAGTGAATGAGTGAACTAGTAAAAGTTATTTCCTCTCTGAGCTGAGAAAACAAAAATAAACAAAAAGAGCCGAATAGAGCTGCCAGCTCAAGTCGAGCGGACGTTCCTTCGTTTCTCTTTTTCTGGATTGCACTGTCATTTCCTTCTCGACGCCTAAAACCTCCATCTCAAATTCTCAATCCTTTCTCTCGCCGTTTATGATTTCTTTAAGCCCTTATTCCATGACTCCTTTGTCCTTATCCCCTGACGCCCGAATAGGGCACTGCTCGAGTCATCGACCAGATTTCATCGTTTTCCCTTCTCTATATACCAACAATATTTTCATTCCTTTTTTCAATCTATAGAAACAACCAGCTACGGCGCGCGGATACCGTCGGAGAATGGCGTTGCCGAGGCGGCGACAGTACTACTACCACCACTTCCGTTCTCTGATCCCGGTGATCTCCGCTATCTCAGTCATGCTTTTAATTTTGTTCGGACTCCTTTCTTTCCTCGCTCCTTCTCCCGTCGATCGTCTCCGTCAGAACCAACGCCACGGCGGCGTCCGCCAATCCTCCGTATGTATGCTTATATATGTATCGTTGGATCTTTATGCATTCATTCGTTATTTCTCATCGGGCTTTGCTACTTGTTTGTTCAGTTTGACGTTGTGAACGAGGACGTGATTGGAGCTCCGCTGTTTCGTGTCCCGGTTAGGGTTTGAATTATTTAGTTTCTTGTTTTACTTAGATTGCACTCACATTTATCATTTATTAATATTAGGTTTCTTTGGATCTTGCTTTATTTAATGAGATTCTTGATTCCTTTTCGATTTTGTGCACCAGACTGGTGGGGGAAGATTGAATCTCAGTATGTGGAGTGCGAGAAATTCAGAATTCTTTTATGGATGCAGTAACGCGAGCCGAAAGTTTGCAAGTTAGTTTATCGATGACCTCTTTTGCTTGTTAATTGATTTGTTTATTCAATATCATCCAATACTCCTAAGCTTATTTGCAATACTGTGTGTCTCCAAAGGTTCTGTTGAGGCCTGGCTGATTCTGCTCTGTAAATATTGTAAATAGGTCTAAAACTGGAAAGCTTGAATGTGTTAGTGTTTTTGTTCAAGGTTTCTCAAATGTTCATGTTTAAACTTAGTCCGTTCATATAACAGATGCTGATGCTATTACACATCCAAACCGATTTTTGCTGATTGCAACTAGTGGAGGCTTAAATCAACAAAGAACTGGGGTAATTTTCACCTGTCCTGTAATTTTATTGTAACAGACTATTTTTAGTTCAGGTTTTGTGATTGTATGTTTGAAATAGTGTTGAATTCTTTACAAGTGACAGATTCATTTAGTGGCTGCTAAAAAACTAAATTATTGTATTTGAAAACTTTTTTCTTGTACTCTGATCTGATATTCTGATGTCGAAATCCCTGCTTTTTATTGACAAATAAAAAACAGTGTCAATTTGTTGATTTATATTTTAATTGAATCAAGCATATGAATATTGAACAATTTACACATGATTATGTGAAATGCTCACATTAATTAATAAATTGCTTTGTAAACCTTATAGTAGCCTTCATGAGTGGAATTTCTTAAATTTTAAGAATGGTTTTCATGATCAGCGATTACTCGTTATTATGTATTGTTTTAAATCTATCGAGTATACTCATTCCTGTAGAGGTCCTATTTCATGTTATTTTTTACCCAAGAAACTTGATATCAACGTCTTTGACCTTTTTATCAGAGCTTTATGAAACAAAAGAAAAATGATGTCAATTATCTTCCTCGTTACATGTTTGATGTTTCCCGTACATTTGCAAAGTAGTGTCTGGCCATTTGAGCTGACTGACATCAAACCTTCGTAAATCATTGGAAAGCTAAAAGTCTGAAACCGTGACATTTGTGTGATGTTGCACTTATACTTGAGTCCATGATTCTAGAAAAAGACGAAATATAGATTGCACACATCCATAGAGTAACTATTGAAAATTTTCTCTTATTGCAGATAACGGATGCCGTTGTTGCTGCCCGAATTTTGAATGCTACTCTGGTTATTCCAAAGCTGGACCAGAAATCTTTCTGGAAGGATACTAGGTTTGCCAGTGATCATTTATATAAATAAATGAGATTGTATTTATAGAGTGTAATTCTTTTCTCTATGTATTCATCTGTTACAATCATACAATGTTAGGTGACTAAAACTTATTTTGTGATGGCTTGCAGTAATTTTTCGGAGATTTTTGATGTTGATTGGTTTATATCATTTCTGTCAAAAGATGTTAAAGTCATAAAGAATCTCCCTAGAAAGGGAGGAAAAATTTGGACTCCACATTCAATGCGCGTTCCAAGGAAGTGTAACGAGAGATGTTATTACAATCGTGTATTACCCATTCTTTTGAAAAGGCATGTAAGTTCAAATTCCTTCCAATCTTTCCTGGTTGCTTTCTCAACTATAGTTTAAGGGGGAGAGGTGATTAGAATTGTGATTTGCCTGTTCTTTTGTGAAGTATGCAAGTTCAACTCTCTTTGATACAGTTCTTGATTGCTTTCGTAACTCTAGTTTCAAATGAGAGATGCATTACAATCATGTATTTCTTGTTCTTGTGAGATGGCATTTGAGTTTTAGATACTATGAAACTTTCTCTGATTGCTTTCTTAGTATAGTCTGAAAATACATACTTTAAAATGAAGCAGTTCTATGATAAATAATGAAGAAGTTCTTCCTTTATAATATTTTTAATTATCATTTCAACATGTACATGAGTTATTATCAACGCTTGTTTCTTTAAAAGAGCAGGGTTTCATTGCAATTCTGCTAACAATTTTTTTGCTTTTCCTTTTGTTTTGTTTTATCTTTTTAAAAATATATTTTTATAATTTTTCTTCCATTGTTCTATTTTTATGATTAAATAGCATTTTTTTTTGTTAATTTAGTTTATACAAATATCCTGCCATGAGATTGGGACAATATTGTAAGCTTCTTTATTCCCTTAACTTGTTCCCCTAATCTCTAAATCGACACTTGTTATTGTATTGATTTCAATATGCATTTTAACCACAACATATTTCTATAGAACCATGGTTTCATGCAGCGCTAATCTGTACTAGCTTGAGCTGTTTTTGTCTTCTAGTGCTTCATTTTATTAGTTGCATAATTATTTGAAAATTAGAGACCTCAACTTATTGACTGGTATTATAATTATTTTTGTATGTGACAGGCTATCCAGCTCAATAAGTTTGATTACAGGCTTGCAAACAAATTGGATACAGATTTGCAGAAGTTGAGATGTAGAGTCAACTATCATGCTTTGAAGTTTACGGATCCTATCCTTGAAATGGGTGAAAAGTTGGTTAACCGGATGAGAAGGAGAAGCAAGCATTATATTGCCTTGCACCTGAGGTACTCTATGATCTTTGGCATTCCATATTTCTCTGGTTACTCCATGACGGTTACTTTTCTACTTGGGTACCTTGGTGCAGTCTATCATCCTTCAATCTCTGTGACAATGTGACTGTCGTGTGGAAATTGAAGCTATGAAGTTAATTTTGGCTGCTTAGTCGCTTAGATTCGTGAAAATATTTTATGATGTTGACATTTGCTGATATTCATGCATTACAGTATATGTATAACTCTAGGGTTTTGTCGTGTCAGACAGATTTCACTTTTGGAAAAATGAATATGCTATATACATAGATATGTACAAACAACCCTTTAACTTTCTTTTGCCATTTCAAAAGAAGGGTCAATGACATGAAGTGAGTATATATAAATGATCAAAGGGCAACTCTGGTTTTAGTAGAATCCTGCAAAATGTTAAGATTAACAGCTTGTTTACATAGAGGACAACTTACCTTATCTGTTATCAACAATTATTTCTAGATTACTGTCACCCCTTTAGCAATTATATTTTATGTATCCTCTCTCTTTGAATCTTTTGTTTATCCGATAATTGCTTAGGCATAGAAACAATTGGGAAGAATGACAGTTAAGGTGCAGGTGGTTCATGTTTAATTGCTAGTATGTAATATCTGTTGTTTTTCCATTCGAAGTTCATGTTTATACTGACTATTACTGTGATGCAACTAAATCTTTCTTGGTACAGGTTTGAGCCTGATATGTTAGCATTCTCAGGGTGCTATTACGGTGGAGGTGAAAAGGAAAGGAAAGAACTTGCTGCAATACGAAAGAGGTGGAAGACTTTACATGTAAGGTTCAAGTATGCCAGTAAAAGTAAAACGTGTCCGGTTTAAATCTTTGTTACAATCCAAGATTGGGAACTTCTGGTTTTTAAAAAGAAAAATTATCATTAATTTTTTGATTTAGGGGCTCTTCTTTAGTTATTCAAGTCACAAAGTAGGTACAGGTTATAAACAGAAGGACAATATGGATGTTTGTTAGGCATTTTGCAAAATTGGAGAGTGATCTTTTTGAAACATTTCTACAATTTCTTCCATGATTAAGATGCAAAATAGGAATAGCCTCTCTACCATGGAGAGGATTTATGACACGTATTGGATGTAAACGTAAGTCTTTGTTCTTGATTTGTTGTTGATTGATTGACAGACGAGCAATCCTGATAAGGAAAGAAGGCATGGAAAATGTCCACTCACTCCTAAAGAAGTTGGTCTGATGCTTAGAGCACTGGGATATGGTAGTGAGGTCCATTTATATGTGGCATCTGGGGAGGTATATGGAGGGGAAGAGACGCTGGCACCCCTAAAAGTTCTGTTCCCAAATTTCTATACAAAGGAGACTCTAGCCAGCAAGGGGGAGTTGCAACCATTTTCTTTGTTTTCTTCTCGAATGGCTGCACTAGACTTCATTGTATGTGATGAAAGTGATGTATTTGTTACGAATAACAATGGTAACATGGCTAAAATTTTAGCGGGACGAAGGTATTTATTTCTCCATTTCATTCTTTCTGTACTTCAGATGATTATTCCCTGGAACCTCTGACTTTGTTTTCACGTCTTTAATTTGCAGGAGGTATTTTGGCCACAAACCTACTATTCGTCCAAATGCTAAAAAACTTTATAGATTGTTTATAAATCAAGAAAACACGACATGGGAAGCATTTGCTTCTAAAGTTCGTAGGGATCAGAGGGGCTTCATTGGCGAGCCGAAAGAGGTGAGACCTGGCAGGGGTGAATTTCATGAGAACCCATCCACATGCATATGTGAAGATTCTGATGCCATGGCACAAAGAAATTCAGGACCTAGGAAGTTTGGTAAAGACACGGAGGCTTTGAGAAAAGATGATGTAATAAGTCGGGATCAGAATGTGGATGATGAGCCAGAATCGCCCGATACAGATGAAGATGATCAGGGCGGTCTTCAAGATCTAAGCCCATTCAATTTTACAAATGTTGATTATGACGCAGATAACTCTGAAGAACCTGAGTTGGAAGAGTTGTTTTCAGACTAAACGACCTTGTAAAATAGTTTCTGCGGTAGGTAGCCAATTTTTTTGGCGAGATTTCATCCTTTTTTGCGCCAGCCACCCCACCACCACCATGGCATTACCAGCTTCTGGAATTTTTTACCTGTATATACAATCTTGGTAAGTTGGTATTGGGAATACGAGCATTCTCATCTGAGAGTAATACTGAATGTTAGCTTCATGAATGCTTTTAGAGATGTCATTGTCAGCGAAACAGATAATTGCAAAAAAACTATTAACAATTTGAATTTGATTGAAATTGGATTTGCCTCCTTTTGCCTTTTCGCTCGTCATTTGACATCTGATGCTGTTTTTTATTTTGCCGGTGCATCGAGTTCGATCTTTATTCAAGTGATGAAGTAACAGAGATTGAAGTTTCTGTTGCGCTGGGGCTGTACCTGTGGCCTGCCGTTCTGGGCGGTTCGGATCTAGACCAGAACATTGGGAGTATTTTGGGCCATAGCGTAGAGCTTTACTGTGGAGGAGTCCGTTTAGCCTTGTGAATTCAAAATCCCGTTTAATGGCTTAGATCTTTTGTTCTAGCGCAGGCGAGCAATAAAAGAAAATATAAAACCACTTTTTTTTTCCCCTGAAGAAACAGTTTCATTAATAAGCCAAATCTGCACTTACATAAGGCACTGACACATGAGGACATTCCTCAATTGGAAAACCATCTTGAACAGACGACTGAGCTAATTTTGTAAGGTTATGAGCCATGCAGTTGACCGAACGTCTAACATGATTAAACACCAAGAGAGAACATGATCCCGAATCCTTGATATTATGAAGAATAGCCTCACATGGATGAAAATCCTGATCCGCAATATTTTGCACTGACATCACCTCTAGAGAGTTGCTTTCTACTTGAATGTTTGTCATGTCCACGGATGAAGCCCCCGCTACAGACTAAAAAACACCAAACCCCACAGGTCTCTTACCGCAAGCAGAGCCTAGAATCGCGCAAGTGCACTCAACAATAATCACGCAATATCAATTTTTCGACAGCAGTTCCTGGCAGATGCAGAATGCAGTTATGCACATCCCAACTAGATAGCGAGAGAGTAGATCATAGGTGGCTCGAGGGTATTATTAACTTCAGAAGTGAAAGATGGTCAATTCAGATCATATGCAAAATTGACGCCGAGAATATAATCCAATTTCCATATCAGCATGAATATGGAAAGAACGAATAAATCAAACAATAATTCAGAATGTTCCAATTACAAGAGGATAAATCAACCAAAGCAATTGGACATGATAACATTAAAAGCTGCCAAAACAAAATAGAGGAACGTGAATATCAGGCCTTCATTAAGCAGGGGGGAGCATGCCTGGCGGGTCATCATTAGGAGATGGAGGAGATGACTTGAAATCAAGATTAGGGTAGACGCCGGGTGGCCTCTCACGTGGTTGAATAGATAGTAATTGGCTTGAATTACCCACGACATCGGCCCATCCGTAATGAGGTTCAGCCCTTCACGCAAAGTAAAACCTTGTAAATGCTCTTGGCATAATGCAGATAACTCATTCTGAAGGTATATGCTATCTTAGTTGGATATCAAATATTCGCTATCTTCATGTAAAAATGTCTAGATACAGTATAAGAATGCATATTCTTACTCATAATAGGTTTCTTCATCCACAACAATATCCCAGCTTTCACCTGTTGTGCTCTTCCCATACTTGTGAACTTTACTGGTAAGAGAGAGAGAAGTTGTAAATTAGTTTTCAAAAGTAACAGCACAGGAACAATAGTGTATTGAATATAAAAAATTAATTTCACTTCCATACCCATTTCCGAAATGTTCCTCCCCCCATGTCCTCGACCAACCTAAACATGAGAAAATGCAAAAATCATTAGTACACTGATAACAAACATGAGCAACTCCATAGACGAACATGGATCTACTTTATTCTGAGAACAAAGTTCTCTATCTATATTTTTCAGCAGGATAAAGAACTTTTTCCTTCGATGCTCAAGGAGGGATCGGAAAACAAATGATTGTACAGGGTTCATAAAATTTGTCCTCCAAAGAAAATGGGTATAACCAGGGAATACAGTGTAAGATTTCACTTACGTTCACCACTAGGAGATACATGCCATGTCTCTCCTTGACGAGAACCTATGCCAGCAAAGAACTTCTCTTCCCATTTGTCTCCCCATTTGGTTCCCAATTCAGTCTCAGCCCATTTGTCAGTCCTGAGGAGTCAGAGAAAATTCAATATGACAAAAGGAGAGTTCTCAATGTGGGAGTCTGAAATATAAAAGAACAAATAAAAATGATTTTAGGCGGAACTTGGCATTCTTTATTTTTACTTCCATCAATTCATTTCTACATTCCAAGAAAGTTTTGAGTAAAAAATAATTAATGCTAAACTCAACCTTAATCCATTGCTCCATGAGCACATAAAAATGGTTGCCGTTGAACAAGGCTCCTGCCAGTATGAGGTCTGGGGAGAAAACAAACGCACTATGCCCTTGATATTTGGGAAGGCTCTTTCCATGGTTTGAACCATATGATATCTTTCTTCTTTCTATTATTTTAAAACTTTTGTAAAATAACAAATTTTCTAATGCCAATTATATTATTATAACTTTTATGTTCCGTAAAGGCATAGAACCAATCATCCATTAAAGTTTAGTGGCTGTAAATATTTTATAATCAGACTGCACTTGCTGACCTATTGCTTGCAAAAGCATTGTAAGTGACCGAAAAAAAGTTGTATGCCTCACTTGCTGACTTCAGACAAATGACAACTTAAGTAAACAAATGTCAAGAGTGATGCAAATTTGCAAATGACTATTTAAGTAGAGTTAGAGAAAACCATTTGAGAACCGATCCTCCTCCGTCGTAATGCTCCCCCCACTTTTCCCACCATGACTGCTCATTTAGTCTACCATACTTGTGTGCCCCTTTCTCGGCCCAGCCCTTAGCATCATACTTTTCCCACCTGAGTCCAAATGAATGTATCTCAACAAACAATATACTTTTTGCTGCTCAAATAAGTACATAAAACATCTTTACAAGAGTTGGTGTGGATCATAACATTAGCTTACCATTTCTCATACCATCCAGCATTTTCAGTGCCAGATTTGGCTTGTTTCTGTGCACTCCTCTCTATTCTTGCTAAATTACTGGAAGAACAGGAGCATGGATTAATGAATTGTTCTATCCATGATAACTGGAGCTATTAAATTTGTGGTAAAAGAAAGTAGCTTGTTAGGACTTAAAAACTGTTATTGTTCTTGATATAGTGGATACTGAACAGTAAATATCAAACCTCCATTCATCCTGATAGAGGACCTCTTGCCATGTTTCCCACCATGAATCACCCTCAGCATTGCTTCCAGATTTCTCCACACCTATTGAATATATATTTTGAATTATAAAAGCAGTCTATAAAGTTTCAGAAATTCGGCTATATACTAAAACAATTGAAGGACAATCACACTATTATTGTCCATAGGACCATGTCAAAAAAAAAAAAAAAAAAAAAAACCAGAGGGTGCAGCCAAACAGATCATGCAGATAATGATGAATTTTACCAATGTTAAAGGAAGGCAGTAGACGAAACCATGCTAATGAGCGCTGTAGCATGCATGCTATACTTCAGAAGGAAATTTCACTTACCAATTAGCAAACACTGAATACATGCTAATATAAAATACCATAATAAGACAAGACATGCATAACGACACATTCAGCCTTCAAACAATCACAAGTGCTTTACCTATGGGATAGTTAGCACATTACCCAAACAAAAGAACCAAGGCCGTGAAAATTCTTATGAGAGAGGTCTGTGCATTCAAGATAATGTGCTAAAATCCTTTGAGTAATGGTTCACTCAAAAACATAACTAAGCTTCTGAATGTCATAGAATATATCGCTAGACACAAAATGTCTAGTGAATGATGATACATGTAGACATAACACTTAAAGGAGCCAAAGAATTTAGAAATGTCAGTTAAGCTCACTGGATAACTTAACAAGGAGTTGTTGGCCTAACGGTAGCCTACTCCTTAAGGACTTGAAAAACCAAGATAAGGTTCTATAGGTTCAAGTCCTCTATCATGCGAATAGTAATTATAGAATAACATAATTTATGGGGGGGAAAGAAGCTTACTGGATACTTTAGAATCATGCATTAATTATTTAATTCTTTCCTCAATGGTTTGGTTTTACAAGCAATCAAGGAAGAAACATAGTAAAACATTCAATTATATTTTGAAAGCTTCATCTCATCGTGGCTAGGAATATGTCATTTCATTTCCTGTGTCTTTAATTTAACATCCCGAACTCTGCCAATATATACAACTACCTTTGCCTAATTTTCTTGATTGAAGGGACATATCATTCCTTCCCACGGCCCGTCAGCCAAAATAACAAGAGACCAATAAACAAGAAAGGGAAGAGAAAAAAATACAAGTACATAAAATGATTAAGTAAAGGTATACTCCACTAGTTTACCGGAAATAAATTAGAAACTGAAAGGGTTAACTTAAGCAAAATTAGTTCGATAGCATTGAAATGATACAAATACAATCAGTCCAGTTGATGCCTTTTTTTGTGACCAAGGAACCATCCAGCCCAGCATGCCCTCCGGACAGCTGAGTGGACATAAACCTAGGGCCGCCAAAACAACCCACACCATGCTGACGACAGGTACGACTGGGCTGAAACTGAAGCGGGAGAAATGGGGCTCCTTATCCCTGCCTGGAAGTGGGAAGGCCCACGGAACCAGGAAAATACTTCCCAGTTAGATCGAACTCCTAACCTTAGTGACATCCGCCTTAAGCCCAGAGATATAACCAACTAAACTATTGCTCTATGGTTCAGTCCAGTCTATGCACCATCATGTAAACTAGATGTAACAGCTGTCTTTAGTTAACATCAATTACTCGACATAAAAAAATCAAAATGGCTGGGATATGAGGAGTAATATACCTAGCTCTTTGTATCCGCTCCAGTCGCTTTTCTCCCACCACTGTCAAGGAGCAATAAATCCAATTAAATGCATCCACCTGGGATGATACTCAACTGGGTTATAAAAACAATATTGATGTCATGGAATGTAAACAATATCATGACCCTTTTTTTTATGTATTTGCAGTTGAGATATCTTTTCAAAAAGAAAACAAAGAAAATTATTCAAAGAGATATTTTACCTTTTCTTTCCATTCTGAGGAACCATCATGGGATCGCCCACCCATCATTGTCCATCTACATCGGTATCCATTTTCACCTAGGTCTTCCCCGCCTTCTCGATACCAAGTACTGCCATCTTCACCGGTGCCAGTCTCATTGACATTCTCGTTTAACAAGCTAATTCCCCAGTCTTTCTCATTGGCAATACCAGTGTCTACAGCAAAGGAACCAACAAACGCAGCATCCTTTATTAGGCTATACAAACACCATTGAACATCGTCAATCAAAACACAAGTACTGTTCAAACTACCTCTTTTTGGTGGAGTGTCACGGGACTGTGGGCCAGAATTTCTAGGGGTGCAACAGGGGTTGAATTTGTCTTGTTTGGAAGCAAAATAAGGCCTGCAATATTTACAATACAAAAACGTTCAAAGATTGAGAGAGTATCCACTATACCATTTCCTGCAGCTTAAACAAAAATTAATCATTGAACTTGTCTAAAATAAAATTATGACTGATTGAACTCGTAATGATATGCCCACTTCCAACAGACAAAGGAAACATAATAAGTGAAATTAAACAAAGACCTCATCACTTTTCACTTGTTGTAATACCGAAGTCCGCCAAATCATTGAGGAAGCACATCACAGCATAAATTTTGAATTTCCATAAAGAAATTTTTGAATTGTATACAGTTGGATTGCTTTTGGATAAAATTAAGTCTGCTGTTTCAAATGATCTCATAAAATATCAGTATGTGTTAATCCATTAATTCTATCCAATTAATGGTTCAATCCAACAGTATTTCCCTCCAGAGAGTCTCGTAGTTTCAAAATTATCAAATCTATAATTGAAGAACGTCATCAAGCTATTCCCCTGCGATAAATCTGGCTACAAAAATGCTTCTACAACTACAAGAAAATGGAAGATGATATAGAAAATTCAAATGTATACACTACACAGTATGTTAGAGAGGATGATCACAACGGTGCCTATCTGATCATCCTTTCTTAACACAGTGACATCCCAAAAAAAACATTTAGATCATCAGTGATACAGTAACTTACGGAGGAGAAGCAAAGGGCAATGCAGCAGTGGCTTGGATTCGGACGCGGTGATGCCTCTTTTCCTCGACCTTCTCCACGCTATTACATGGTCCGGCGCTTCTCCCAATCGGAACCACCGACTCACAGCAGCAGCAACTAATTCGACTCCTAGCAACTCCATCCTTCCTCTTCTTCCTATTCCTCAATACTATTCCATCAGTAGAACGCAAAGGAGAAGAAGATACCGACACCTCGAATCTCCCGAGTTTGAAATTCGCGAAACCTCTAGAACACGCCGCCATAAATTAATAATAAAATGCCATTGCAGTTTGCCACAACAAGAATTATTAATAAGACTACAGAAACCCTAGCGGAAGATCAGAGATGGTCAGATATACAAAAAATTTCGTGCAGAGAAGAAGAACCGAAGAAGTGGAAGTAGAGTTGGAGAAGGAGACTTCAAGGGGTCGTTACTTAACAGAATAATTTAAATTCAAAAGATACGAGAAGCCAATTAGAAAGCAAGAGAGAATCTCGGTCGAATCTTTGTCTACCAACATTTGACGGTGGGGGACTTTTTGAAGAGGAGCGAGAAACGGAGGTTGAGAGAGATCAGATCGGTGGGCTGGGCTCTTGTTGTAAACTTGTGTGCGGCCATGGCAGCTCCGAATCTCGAGATTTAATAAGACACGTGAGCAATGACTCTCTGCTTTTGTATCCGTTTTTCCCACCGATCGTCCCACGTGGCGTATCCTGAACCGTCAGTTGTTATTTTTATCTACTACCGCTTACCATAACATACATAACAGATTTCTCCTCCAAAATATGAGGCTAAAGGGTTTAGGGGAGAGACTGTGCGTTTAGGGCTGATTTTTAATCAGTGCATATCATACCATTAAATATATAATAAATTTGTTTTTTTTTCTCTCTATTTGTTATCGATGATAATAAAGTACACTGATAAATGTACTGCATTAGCCCTCTCCTCTCATCTTCCCTTCCCAAACTCAAATTCATTAGACCATGCATACAGTCAACTTAAATCCATGCATACATGAATTTTTGAATCGTTAATTTATTAACTTGTTTACAAAGAATATCAAAATAAATAAATATGAGTGGCAATATTTGCGCACCACTTATTTCCAATGGGACTACATTAAGAGTTTTTGAAAGCTAATTTAATACACCCCAACACGCATCATTATTTACACGCCACTTATTTCAAATGACATCTCATTGAGAGTTTCTAAACCCTAACGCGACCTGCTTTCTCGACTTCGACGTGAGTTTGAAATTCAAATATATGGTTAATCTCTTATAGAAATTAGAACTTATAAGTTATGGAGGTCACTTCTTTTTTCTTTTCTTTTTTTGTGAATAATAAAGTGAGCTCACAAATAATGAGTCCCTCACAAATTCACTCAGGAGAGGATTTTAAGAGGACGCTAGTGACATATAAACGGACGTCGGCACGTGAAATCTCCCAAATATCCTAATTGAGAGTTATAAGATTAATGATTTCGTCTGGTATCCTGGCAGTTGATAAGTTTCAATTTGCCAACTAATAAATGCGTGGAGTGGGCAATTTTCTTGGCCAAAAATACAAAACGAAGATTGACCACTAGTTATTAGTTCTAGACTTCTAGATACTTCATTAACTTATAAAATCAATCTTACCTTTTAGTGCTTCTACTTTTCAAACACTCAAAAATCTCCGGGATTTCTCATCAGGAAATCTTTGCTACTTGATTCAAAAATTGACACTTATCCTCGCTTGAAAGCTCGCTTCGATCTAATCCAAAAGGGCCATTTCAATTTTCGACGTGGAGTTTCTATCCTTTTGTCCTCCACGTGTCATAACCATACCAGGGGATGACATGGCAAGTACCTGTTGACCAAGAGCTTTATGATTGACGATGAGCTGGAAAATGTGGAAGCTTGCGTGTCTTGCAAGGCAATGCGTGGCGAGGATCGCGTCGAACAGGTAGAGCACTTGGACACCTGTTGGCGGACGCGGAAACAGAAGATGTAAATCTGTTTGTTTGGATAAGCTCAATGTCTCCTCGACAACAAAAGCTCAAGTGAAAAAAAACACGAGCAGATATACATCCATAAATAGCTCGGATTACCCAATAGGCATGTAGAGAGAATCAGGAAAGTCTGGCTGAAGAAAAAATGAGACGCAAATCTTGTCTTTTTTCAAATCCCCAAATTTTTTTAATAATTTTTTCCACCTCTGAATCAGTTGTATTATTAATATTTTAGTAATAAAAAAATATTTTTTTCTAAATATTTATTATATCCTTATGAGTTAGTATCATTATCCCTTAATTTAGTATCCTTACCCCTAGTTACTCATCATCACAACAAAAATTAAATTTTTATTATTATTTATTATAAGTTTTGTCTTTTACCTTTTATTCTGAATTTATTAATAACTTTAAAGATGTTTTTAAATATAGTTGGCGTTATTTTATTATTATATTCAGTATGAAGTAACTAGCACATACGATATCAAAAATTATTGGTCTGTAAATAAACAACTTTGTAGCTATTATTATTGAAATTTTCCAGAAATTCTACAGTAATATTGAAAAGAAATGCGAAGATTACAAACAAAAGATATTCAAAAACTTTAAAGAAATGTTTGTAAACAAACTTTTTTCGAAAATACAGACACACAGAGACAGGACACGCCATTACAAAAGGACTAACCAATTGTAACGCGGAATCCTACATTACAAACTTTAATAAGCATGAATGATTGTTAAAAAACAAATTCTTAAAGAAATTTAAAAAATGTCATATCAATAATGCAATAATTGAATATAACAAAAATTTAGAAATGACAGATATCAAACATTTTTATAAAATAAAAATTAGAAGACAACTTTGGTATGCCTAATAAAATTAAAATTAAAAAATAATAAAGAACTGCATACATAATAAAATAATAAATAATATCAAATATATTAAAAAATATTTAAAGTTATTAATAATTTCATAATCAAAAGTAAAAGACAAAACGTATAATAAATAAAAAATAATAATTTTTGTTGTAATGATGAGTAACATATGAGATAGGGGTAATGATACTAAATTAAGGGAGTAAGGATACTAATTCATAAAGCTATAACAGATATTTAGATAAAAATAAAATTTTATTAATAAAATATTAATAATACACCGATTCAGAGGTAAAAAAAAACATTAAAATTTTTTGGGAAGGTTGTTTACCATTTTCGGTGGGTTTAAATACCGTTTCACATTTAATTAATTTTTTTTGGGAAAAATTGTATAGCTAAGTGTAATTATTTTAAGAGAAGATGGATAAAAGTATAATTGCATAAATTTCATTTTGTCCGTAATTTACAATTCCAAAGGAAGAGTCAGAAATGACAAATTTCGGAAATTTAATGAATTTGCCATTCATTCCGTTCGTTTACTTTGAGGCCATAAAAATTCGACAAGAATGGGAATAGAGCGTTCACATTCCAGCCGAAATTTCACAAACAAACATAGCGACGTAAAAGGAACAAAAAGACGTAGAACAGATGGCTTTGCATAGGACCAAAGACCAACTCTCAAGCCCAGTTAACAAGATCGCTTCTATTAATATCTGTAGCAATAACGTTGAACTAAATAAATATTAAAAAAAATCTACATTTTGGGGGAATTAAAATGGTTTCAATACTCCAAATGTGAAGATCAAAGGCAGGTATCTGGGAAACATAGAGAACGGCTACGTTCCTTTTTCTCCAAAGCAAGTTGGCGAAAAAACACTAGTAATCAAAACAATTGCACGAATATGCGCTCAGGGTCGTTCGTTTTTCTCAAATGTATCAAAACTGAAACTTGCTAGACCTAATTTAAACCCGAGATGGAGAGATATATGTACAATAGTCAATCGCTCATCCTTTGCTGTGACGGCATCAAATTAGCTATGCCAAATAACAGCTTAGCAGAAACAATTAAGGGACGCACATAAAGGGGAAAAAAAAGAAAAAAGAACAGGTTATAAATATATATGTTTTGGCAGCTGTAAGATGACACGTGTTGAGTTGTACTCGACATGAAAACAAAAGCACCGGCTGGTAAATGACATGATTTAATAAACCACCTCACATCATGTATTAAGATAGGTAACAATCTTAACTCTCAGAAATGAGACTAAACAAAACAAGAAACCGATGTTAACTGTCTAGACAGCACCGTGTTTCTGACTAGGAAACACATTTTGACTTGCAAGTTGTTAAGCATATAACCCACTAGCAATAACAATGTTGAACATGCGGACTCACTTTTTAGTCTACTTTTTGGAGGAAGGGCTTTACAGATTCCACGACTACCTGTATGGCAAGAAAATCATTCAAATTTTAGACTGATGAGATATTAAACTGATAAGAACAGATATTAAACTGGATGGGAAAACAAGTAAAACAACATATGCTGTCTGGCTCTGGCAGTCATTCAAATAGAGCTTATGCTTTCCATATGAAGGTTAAAAATAACTTTGATCTTTGTTTTGGGGACCGGGGGATAATTTTTTCTTGCCCTAAAACTCGTATAAGAATAAGTTTCAAGGTATGCAAGATTGCAAAGATCCAAGTTTTTTTCCTTCAAGAAACAAGATTTTGTTCTTAACACAGGTTCTATTTGTTCTTAACACAGGTTCTATTTGTTCTTACCCTCCCATCATATGATAATGATGCAAAAATCCAAGGCTCCCGTGAACTCCAAGCAAGGCCTATTATTGCAGTAACAAGATGGTAAAATCAAGTATAAGATTTTCAGTCATAGAAATTTAAATAACATCAGATATTACCATATACACTGTCTTCATAGTCACTGTATGAATTAAGTAAAGGATCCATTTTCCTTGTAGGTGACTCAACTAAGCTATAATTATCACAAAGAGAGAAGTATCAGGTTTAGTTCCATATGGAAACAAGTCAGCTGTAGAATAAAAAGAAAAAGAAAAGACAGTTAGTTGAAACTAAGACCTTTCAGACGTCAGCTCATTGCTGCCACTAAATGAAGATGCCAGCCAGAGATTGACAGTCGAGTCTGTACCAGCACTCTGCAACACATTACTATTGGTCAGATAGATCAATATCATAGCTACCAAAAAAAAAAAAATCATCTTATTGATCCACATCAGTAAGGTAATGCCTCGCAATGCCATATCCGAAAGACACAAAGGAAGGATATGAGAAATGGTTTGACCCACATAATTCAACCTAAAATAGACGTTGCTAAGTACAAGGAATCACGAATTTATAAAACTCTCACAGCCTCCAAGTTTAATGACTAGAAAATGAATAAGTATACAAAACAATCAACAGAGCCCTACTGTTTTCAATTACATGGGCATAGCAATGCACCCGTCACCTGTGAGTATTTGAATATGTGCAAGCATGATCGTGTTTAAGTGTGTTATCTATGTGCGCGCGAGCGTGTGTGTGTGAGAGAGAGAGAGAGTACCAAAATCATCCCATCATACTCGGGATTACACCTGACAGCCCACGTCCTGCCATCAATGTAAATAGGTCAAAGAACTGCAAGTACTTGATTACAAGCAATTCACATTCGAAAAAGACAGTCAAATGCATAAATTAACTAATGCACATACAAGTTGAACATAAGGCACAAAAAGTAGGGTTTTACAGGCATGAACATGTTGAAAGAGATCAAAACTGCAAGAGTACACGAGTAAAATACCAGTGTGTATGACCAGGGAGTTCTTGGACAGGAACCTTTAGTGTCCTAAGATCCCAGATGTATATCCCAGATTCATCCTCTGCAGTAACCTGCAATTAATTCATCGTTGATTTTCTCATAGACTCATGTAGCCGACCCCAAACTTTTGAGATAAAGGCTGGGGTGATTATGATAATATGATGGTGATCTTCCAACTTAAGACTAGAGGTAAATTAACAAGAAAGAGAAAGGAATTTATAAATCAAAAGAGCATGCCTAGTGTAGGCCAAAGCAGAATCCTAACACCTTACAAGTATATGCTCCTTCTTTGCATTGTAGTCAACATTTCGGACATGGCCACGCTCAATTGTATTTGTCTTCCTGTAAACGCATACATCCTGCTGTTAGCCAAAGAAGATGATGTAATACACATAGCACAACGAGACAAGCACCAACTAAGTAGCAATCCAAAAAACTAACAAATAAGGAACTTTTCTTGTAAGTTGTAAGCATTTATCCCTTTTTTGGTTTACGAAGTAAGAAACGTTCATTTTCTAACATAGACAGTAGAAACTCTACCCGCACCCAACTCTTCCCCACCCCATCTCTCTCTTTTAATAATTTCATCTGGCAGTAACAAATTTGATAAGAAGTATGATAGAGTCCCACATCGAAAGATGTGGTGGTGAGGGTGTTGTTGATAAGGGGAAGTATGAGCCTCCCTTAGTAGCCAAGGTTTTGGGATGGTATGGGCCGCCCTGGGCCTTGGTTACAGTTGACCCATATGGGTGGGTGCAGTTGGGTCTTGACTGCTTCGGCTCACGTATGGGTGTGGGTCTTATCAATGGTATCGAAGCCCTGTCGATCCTAACTCTTGGCCCAGCCTCTGCGAAGTGACCGGCCATGGAAGTGCCTGCTTGGAATAGGTAGAAGGTTCATGGTGCTCGACCAACGTGGGCTTTGTTGTTCAACGTGGGCTTTGGCGTTGGCGTGATCCTCCACAACTTTTGACATGTTCTGAAGCTAGTCCAGTGGCAGCAGTTCAACAACAACTGGTTGAGAGGGACTTGATTTTGGCAGAATTGAAACATCATTTGTCACAGGCCCAAGTTCATATGAAGCAGGTAGCTGACGGCAAGAGGCGTGATCTTTCTTTTGTTCCTGGAGATTGGGTCTATTTGAGGATTCAGCCATATCGTTATCGCTCGTTAGCTTCTAGACCAAATGAGAAGCTAGGACCACGTTATTATGGGCCATTTCTGGTGCTTACTCAAGTTGGACCTGTGGCGTATAAATTGCAGTTACCTCCAGAAGCGCAAATTCATTCTGTTTTCCACGTATCACAATTGCGGAGAGCTCCTGCTGCTGAGACTGAGCCTTTACCACTGCCTCCGATGTTGTCTGATGACTTGGAATTGCAGGTACAACCCTTGGAAGTGTGGAATTGTCGTGAAACAGAAGCTGGAGGTCGTGAGGTATTGATCAAATGGTGTGGATTGGCTAATGGAGAGGAAACGTGGGAAGACTTTGACACCATTGCTCAATTATTTCCTGACTTTCACCTTGAGGACAAGGCGGTTCTTTTAGGGTAGGGTAATGATATGACTCAGGGGGTTCAAGCATCTGAAGCCCAGCATGTGGAGAAGGCCCAGAAAGTGTTTGTTAGGAGGAAGACTCGCAAATTGTAAAATGTGTTTTAAGGGTATTTTGGGAAATGTTGTTGTAAGGGTTATTAGGGGAGTGAGGGATCTTGTGAAGATTATCTGTCATTTTGTATGAACTTGTTTTGGAGTCTTCTGGTTACTCGAAAACCAGTTGTAATAGTAGCTATAAGACTGTCTTTGCATTGTTGGGTTGTAACAAAGTAACAGTCTTCCAAATCAAGTGAAAGGACTAAAACTACTACATCTGTATTATAAAATGAAGACATTGATAAGAAACAAAGTCGCTTGGATAATAGTTGATCAATAAACGAACTTATCATAGAAAAATGATAAAAGAACATACTTCATTGTCCGAAGATCCCAAAACTGGATCAAGGATTCACAAGTCGTAGCAATTGAGTTAACATCATTTGGATCCCATGCCCCACCAGATAAGGAGTGCATCATACCAGCCGACTCCTTCGATTGTACCTAAATTAGCAAGATCTAAGTAAGTACCAGCATGCATTTAGAAAACTAAAATCATTACTACTCTGCATTAGGCATTTAATAATGAAAATGTCTTAACATTCCTAACTCCCCCATCTTTCCCCATCCAACCCCCAAATCCCTGAAAACGGGAGGAAGGTCTTCCTCTACTCCACTTTGTCTGTTTTTCAAAATAAAATCACCAAAGCTTAGTAACTTTGGAAGGACATATACCTGAGCTGACTTCTTTGAACAATCCAAGCTCCAGAATACAATATTTTCCTCATCAATGCTGATCAACTTATCATGTCTTCCAGAAGGCCACCAAAGAATGCTGTGAGAAATTACAAAGTATGTGAGAGAAAAATTATACAGGATGGAATTGTTACAGCAATCCAAAATGTGCAAAATGAAATATAAGGTTCATTCAACTAGTAAGTAAACAATAGTAAACAATGACCTAAAAGTCACTAAAGGCAGGCAATAATCTACAAGAAGTCAATACATAGAGGACTAATAAACAGACATTCCCAGTGATACTGCAAAACAACATATAAGGTTATCAGTTATCACCACATCAGCGCACCCACCAATGGCACTAAATGGTACCAGAAGTACGAACGGGGAATCCATGAGAGTGGATACAGGATTCGATAATTCTTTATGACCATTTCATATACTGTATTTCAAACTTTTTTTTGTAAGAATTGAAAATTTGTGCTGCACCAGAGACCACAATGCGCCAAACAAATGACAGTAAAATTTGATACTTCAATATAGGCAATGAGAAAGTATATGCAGCAGAGGATAAGATCTATGCAATCAAAACAAAAATACACTCACCAATTAATCTTACCAACATGTGCATCAAGGGAAGCAATCCTTTCCAACTGTGGGGAACTGAGTTGACCATACAACTCAGGAATTTGCCATATTGCTGCTCCATATGACTCACCTTCAATAACATGGAAGCACATCGAAGTTCAAACTCATCTCTACTTCAGAACCACAAAATTTAAAGAGAATTGTAGGCAAAGAAAAAATCAGAAGGCACTAGATTTTATAATGCCAGAAAATCATTTTTGAAATTATATTGACAGGACCGGGTAAAAGAAAGAAGTAACGCGACGAGTAAAATCACGTAATCAAGCATGCACTAAAACACGAAGCATCACTAGCAAGCACTAAAACGAGCATATCCAACACCATACCTACAACTACAAAGGAGAAAAGTAGAACAATTATGAATTAAGAATTACAAACTGCTAAGAATATCTTCAATTGTAAACATAGAATTGATTATCACTCGAATAAATTTCTGAGAAAAGAAAAATTGCCAGAAAAAACTGATGAAGGTAAACAGTTACCTGTGGAGAAAACAGTAGAGAAAATACGTTGATTGAAGGGACACGAAGCGAGATCCCAAATCTCATTCTGATGGGAGAACAAACCCTCGCATATGAGCTCGGTTCCACCTGAAGAAAGCCGAATCAAATGCACCTGATAAAACTCCTGATTAGACCCAATTCTCAGAAAAATAACTAAATCAGTTGGAAATAACTTCATAGACTAAGCAATCTAAACCTCGTTTTCTTCTCTTAGACTGAGTGTTCCAGTAATGAAGCTGGTGTGATCTGTGTCTGCTTTGACATCTGATAAGCACCGAGCCTGAACAGCAGAATGTATTAATATACAGAATTAGGATACTCAAATAGATCAGAGCGAGTGACTGGTAGTCTGAGATAACCTGATACTTTAAGCCATAACCAACGCCCGATGATCCTCCTTGCATTGCTTGCACCGGCAGTATGACGATTAATGGAAGCTCAGCAGATTGTTCTTCGGTTTACTTACTCCATCGAGTCACCGGCAGATATGTTAAAGAGTTACGACGATGCAAGTGGGCCGGATGATATGGGCTTTTTCTGAGATATCTACAGATCAATTTGTAAACACTAAAGCAGTTTCTAAGGCCCAATATAATTCAATGCTCCAAATAGGCCATATTAGGATCGGCCCACCATAAAAATAAAAAAATAAAAAAGAAACTTCCTTGAAAAATAGGGAGCGTATACTCTGCAATAAAAGAGAGGTGATCTTGTTAATTCTTTAAATGTCCTACAACTGCTAAACAATGTGATTTATAAACATAAATTTACTTTCATAACATTTGTAACTGGCGAATCGTATGAGCCTTGATCGCAAAGCGAACAACAACTCAAGTGAATTAGACAAAATTAGATACTAATTTTAAAAATTACGGCCATGTGACAAGATCAAAATTCATTCGGGAGACAAAAAAGGGAAATGTGATTCAAATCATATTCTTCTCCTCCTCTCCCAATATTCCTTCAGATTCAGGCGACTCTGTTCTTTTCTTTGGAATAAAGGGAACATTATCGATGGAGAAAAACAAAAAAGTATGATTGGAAACAACACGTTGAAGGCTCTTTCGTCAGTGAGAGATGAATGACTTAATGATGTCTAATTACATTCACTTAAAAAAAATGTTTGATCGAAATCTCAATGAACTTATTACGCAATATTATCAAAGTATGAGAATTCCAAAAAAAAAACATTTATAATTGTTTTATAAAATTTATAGATGTGATTTTTATTTTTATTTTGATATTAACAAATGATATATATAGAATTCACACAAAAAAAATAATCAGAGACATCCCAATAACCCCGAACCTCGCACGAAAATTCGACCCCTAATATTGGATGTTGATTTCGGCCCTGTTCGTACTAGAACAATCCCATATAGTCGCCCACCCTACAATTTATAGCATAATTAGGGCAACCTCTCACGCCAAAAAACCTCTCCATCTTCCCGAAGCAGAATCATACCAAACCAAACGTCACCAAATCTTCTCACGAATGACATTTCCATTTCAAGACTTATTTTCTGTAGATTTCGATATCTTTCATGGATGAATCCGAACCCGGAATCAAGATCCGACGAGTGATTTCATTAGAATATATATATCACGTTACGAAGAGAAGAGGAGAAGAAATCCATGACAGGAAGCCCGCAGAAGATAGATTACGACACCAAAATGTACGTAAGGAAATGGTTTATGGATCTTGATTGGCGACTTCTCTTCTTGATCGTTCCTTCTCTCTTTCTTCTGGTTTTTCTTTCTCTCTCGTTGACCCCTGTAAATCCTTTCTCCTCCTTCTCTCGTTTTCAATATTTCTTCCTTTTCAATCGAAACGTTACGGATAATTCGACCACCCATGATCCTCTGAGTTTTGTTCCGGTTTTTGCGCCGCCAGAGAATTTGAGTCAATCCACAGAGGCTACGTGGCTTAATATGTCAAAAATGGCTGTTTGTTTGGTTGGGGGGGCAAGGAGGTTCGAACTTACAGGGCCGTCGATTATAGAAAATGTGCTTAAGGTGTACCCTAATGCGGACTTGTTCTTGCACAGTCCTTTAGACAAGAACGCCTTCAAGTTCTCCCTCTTAAAAGCCGCGCCCCGGCTCGCGTCGATCAAAATCTTTGAGCCAAAGCCCATGCCAGAAACCGAGTCGGAAGTCCGAGTTCTCACCTCCGCCGACTCCCCCAATGGCATCCAGGTTTATTTCTCCTTTTCCTCTTTTTTTTCCTGGAAACCAAACATTTTTTTTTTGCCATGATCTCATTTACTTTTTTGTAATGAAACAGTGGAAGGTATGCAATACGTTATACGTTGAGTAATTGAGCCCGAATAGAAATTCCTTTCTCTTTTCCAAAAATGTTCTCGAGAAAATTTAGGCATTCAATCAAAAGATTTTCTTAGCTTCCATGTGAATCGGCGCCTGCCTATAAAAAATTAATTGAGATCGAACTGTCGTCACCATTAATGTCACAGTTATTCCGTTCCAATTGTACCAGAGAATCATGGGTGTGAACGTAGTTTCACAGTGTTTTTGTCAATGCGGTTTCTGTGCAGGGACTGTTGCAGT
Organism: Euonymus europaeus; assembly: GCA_963580455.1. Lineage (NCBI taxonomy): Eukaryota > Viridiplantae > Streptophyta > Magnoliopsida > Celastrales > Celastraceae > Euonymus > Euonymus europaeus. Next base: position 2,970,334 of record OY756972.1, read on the forward strand.
ACTTTAACCTTGTGGAAGGATGCCTCACGCTGATTCAGTCTTACCAGAAACAGAAAAACTTCACGTACGACTGGATAGTCCGAACCCGAGTAGACGGTTACTGGAACTCACAATTGGGCCCCGAGAACTTCATCCCGGGTCAGTACGTTGTCCCGCCTGGATCCACCTACGGAGGTCTCAACGACCGCTTCGGCGTCGGCGACCTCAACACCACCTCCGTAGCACTCTCCCGCCTCTCCCTTGTCCCCGAGCTGGACTCTGCTGGTTTCCGCCAACTGAACTCCGAGACCGCCTTTAAAGCCCAGCTCACTACACATGGCATTCCTTACCTTACCAAACGCCTCCCCTTCTGCATCGTCACGGACCGTAAATACACGTTCCCTCCAAACCGATTCGGCGTGCCCGTAGCGGCATTGTCGAGTACGGGTCCGTTAAGCGGGGCCAAATGTAGGCCGTGCAAGCCGGTGTGTGAAGGGTCTTGTGTGGAGGCTGTCATGTCAGGGCTTGATAGAAGTTGGAGCTGGACGGATTGGGGGAACGAGACTCTACAGTTGTGCGATGCCCATGGAGATTGGGAGAGAGGTTGGGAGAGTGTTTTTGACGTAGCCGTCGGAGAAAGGCTCGCGGCGGAGAGAAGGCGCGTGAGGGAGATGAAGTTTAGAGAGTGTGTGAGTGATTTCAAGGAGATGAAGAACCAGGCTTTGAACTGGGAAGCTCCGCCGGCGGAGGAGATATGCAAGCTCGGTTTGGAAACAACAACGTAAACGCAGAGGGGACAAGTGGAGGATTTGGAGTTTTGTGTAAAATAGAGAAGTAAGAAGGTCATTTTTGGAATTACAGTAATTGCCAATTCTTTTTATTCAACAATACCAATTACTCTGTTTTGTTTTTTTTTGTACATACAGAAATGTCTAAATGAGGGTAGTTCGTTTGAGGGAAGGCAGGGTCCTCTTTGGTCAAGTAGTTCAACCTGGTCACCTTAGGGAGTGGGCGATACAAATATGTATCTCCATCTGTAAATTTCCATTTGTGTGTGTAGGATATCTAGAATTCCGCGTTATAATTGGTTGGCCCTTTTGTAATTGTGTCTTGTCTCTGTTCTGGGTTTGTCTGTGATTTTCTGAAGTAATTCAACCGATCTAATTGTGGATACAAGTAGATTAGACGCTTAAGTTGAGCATAATTTTAAAACTTAATTGAAATTGTGTTCTTAGCAAGTGCAATGGTGCACTTAAAATCAAATACTGAAAATTTTGGAGTATGCAGATGAAGTGATAAATAAACTAATATAAAAGTGGAAAAAAATTGTATTGAGATATGTGAACACTTGATATTTGGAGAGTTTAATAATGGAGAGTGAAAAAATTGTATTGAAAGAGGTTTTTATTGATGTGGGTGTATTGAAATATGTGTTTTGTGTATAATAAATGTGAGATTCAAAAGTAAAATTTGGAGTGCGATTTTAAGGGTATTCACTGGAGTTGCTTATACTTGAAGCTTATAGAGTTTTCCATGTCAATATTATCAAAAATTAACTTGTGAGAGGCTTGGAGTAGCTTGTAAGAGAGGTCATCATCAATAACGTGGAATGCATCCACAATTTTAATCATCGACCCTTTACTTAAAAGTAAAGAACTAAAAAAATGAGTGAAAATCTAATCCCTGTAATTATATTTTATTGTTATATATTTAAAGAATATTTGGTTGATATTTTGAAGGTGAAAATCATTCATTCTCTTATTTCATTAAACTCTTTATTTTCGATTGTAAAGAATATTATCTATGCTCACCAAAATGATGGGAATGATAGTTTTTCCTGAAGAATAAATTATATTATGTAAAATGATATTCTACCCTTAAGGCAACTCTAACAAGGATAGTGCGAACTTTTATTTGTATACTTGAATAGTGAAATGAAAATTCATTTGCGTATTTTAATTGTAGTATGATCTAACAATCAGTGTATACAAAATGATAATCGTACTATTAATGTTACTGTATATTCAATATCGTCACACACTCAGCTCGCGCTCACACTCATTTCATTAGGAATCAAGCTAGTGTCTGTTAATTGTAATATCAACAAAGGCTATTGAAACGTTAATTGTTCATTAGAAAAACGTAGCATAACAGATTTCAACCATAACTGAAGTAGTTATCGCATGAGTCATGAGTGCGACCCAAGTCACCAAACTTCAGTTAAAGCGGCTCACAGGAATTTGTTTATTCACAAATATCCTCCAAATTCCGGTGCGACGGTTGAACTCCCAGTTTGATATTTGATCTCGTGATTTGAATTGATATTTCAATTTAAAAACCCCACTCTAACTAATTACAGAATTTTTGTAATTGGAACTTCAACTTCACGGCATTAGTCTAGCTATCACCAACCACTTCCTCTGTCTCCTCCGCCATCCTAATGCGTTCGTTGGTTGCATCATTTCTCTGATCTGTAAATCTTCAAGAAGCATCATGGTGACATGCATTAGGAGGAAAATGGAGGACACGTGTTGGGTTGTATATGCATAGAATATCCACTCCCACCTAATTGTAATAATGTGTATTTCATGCATATGATCGTTTGGCTTTTCTTAAATCTTATAATTTGGCTCAACTCATCTTTATCATAGGGGTTATTCTTGCTTTGGGCTTTTCAATTTTGGTTGATACATCAAATCCGCACGGATTTATCATTTTTATCATAACAAATGTCTCTTGGTGATAATATGATGAGTTTATGTTTATAAGTTAGATTATTTACCAACAATCAAAGGCGGATCCATTTGGATCCTAGTGTGGGATCAAGCTTACCCTCAAGGCCTCGACTTTTTTAAAAAAAATTATTAAATTTACCTGAAGATCAAAATAAATCCCAAATAATTCAACTTAAACTCAAAATAAACTCATTTGTATCCAAAACAAGTTAAAAAAATCAACTCATTCATATCATCTTTCTCTCGCCCTCTCTATGTCTCTTGCTAGATGCAACTCTAGCATGACGAGTTCAATACTTCAATGTTGACTAGTTATCTCGAAGTTAATTTTTACTACTCCTTTTTCTTCTCGAAGTTTGTTATAACTTTTTCCTCTAAAATTTGACCAATCTTTTGACAATATTTGAGTTGAGACTTTGGGTTCTAACATTTTAAGATAACAATGTAGCTGGAATATTTCATTAAAAATTACAAATTCGAATTTCAATAGCTAGTTAGAATTTTGTAAAAGTTATTTTTGAGGGGATCGCCTAACTTGTTTTGTGTTCGGTGACAAATCATATATTAAGAGCAACTTTTTATATGATAGGGTGATGTAATGTTGACAAATTGATGTGACATCTACCGAAATTGAAATCAGTTCTGCCCAACTCAGTGGGTAGGTCTGCCTAATTCTAATCTCTTGTGAGTTTTTCTTTTACACTTTCAGTTTCAGGTAAGAGGTTACTCCTATTGGGTCTAGAACATGTGAAATTGGGCCTGGGCATTTGGTATAAACTCAAGCCCAACAAGTGAGTCCATTAATCTATTGGATGAGGATCTACTTGCACTCCAATATTTTTTAATTACACTCCAATATATTTATATCACATAAAATTTTAAAAAATCTAACGACACATTAAGTACTAAAAAAAAATCACAAATTTATGATTATCCAATAAATGTGTTGATTTCTTCCTAATGGCCTATTTAGGTATGTAGATTTATTATTCGTGTAAGGTTTATAGTGACATTATGCTTTATCAATGTAATAATTCAAATTATAATAGCTGGGATCCACATTAGATTAAAATGTGTGCTGGTTTAAAGCTAAGATCAACAATGTTGTTATGTAATTTGCATGTATCCTACATGAATTCATAGGGATTCCAGATATACGAGCATCAGTTTTTGGAAACTTGCGTGTTTCAAGTTTTACGTGATTTTTTTAAGTGATAATTGGTACCTGATTTTATTTAATTAACTGATTTGGTTAAATTGATTGATTGAAATAAAATGAAGTTTGTTTTAGAAGTGATTATCTCTACTTTTTAAGATTTATATTTTTCATATTTTAGAGATAATTATCTCTTTAAAGTGAGGAAATCTTTCCGTATCTTTTATGGTCTTGATCATAAGATTAGGACACAATCAATTTACTAATTTTATGGGTCAAATTTGTGCATATCTTTTAGACCATTATCTAGGATTTTCTTGGTTTATACGCATGTCATATATATTTTCATTGGTAACCAAACAACCCTAAGTATTTTACTCGTATATGCTGAACCGTAACTTGTATTATTGAGCGAGTTTTTTGTATTTGAAAAACTTTGTACATTATTGCATTGTACTTTGAGGACATTCTTGTGTGTGTTCTCAAAGCTTGAAAACTTCAATACGATTCTGGAGCATCGTGTAGAAGGATATATTTGTGGTAGGGTGTGTCAAACGACTCAAGCAAGAAACTAATATAGATGATATGGATCCTATTTCCAGAGACATTCTTGTAATCCATTTGAATAGTTGATTGCTTCAAGGTTAATGGCTACAGACAACAACGATTTTTCTCTGGATTGATTTTTTATTTCGTAAATATCTTATGTTGAAATATTTGATTTTAATATTCAATTTCTCAATTCGTATTGTTGCACAATTGAGAGCGGAATGTGATAATCCATTATCTTAAAAAAATATAAGGTTAAAGTAAACTCGATCAAAATTTATGTGTAATTATAAAATAATTGAATGCAAATAAAACTGGCCATTAGTCGGATGCTCTTGTGTTGGCCAATTTTTAGAAAATTTGATGCCAGCAGCCCAACATAATTTATTCACAACACACTAGCTAGTCCATACTTTATACCTCTTGAGCCCGTTGTGGCTTTGACTGTAAAGTGTAAACAAATATCACTGAAATTAAAATTTCCATTTATTAAAATTTTTAACATTTTCTCCATACTCTATCACAATGACAAGTTTAAAAATAAAAAATAAATTAAAAACAGAGACAAAAACTCAAAACAAATTGATGACATGCAAAACCGGTCTGCCACGTATCAGTACGTTCGGAACTAGCTAGGTCTTCTCGGTATTCCACTTCCTCGGCTCGCGATGTAGCCTGCTGAGATAAGCACACGTAAGCTAGGGGCCAAGCCAGAGATTGTTGTTCTCTGGCGTTGGCGCTCCGACGCTCAAGTCAGATGAGAAACAATCAAGCTTTGAGAACACGTAGGTCGGTGCTCTAAAGCTGTGAGTGAAGTCACTAGTTCAAAGTTAAGTTTTTACCTGGTGAGGAGGCCTTTTTATAAGGATGAGGAGAGTCCTTCTCCTATTGGGAATCCACTTCCTTTGCATAGTCCTTGCGTTAATAGGAGGCATAATCCTGTCAGATAAGGAGATCGTCTCCTTCTCAAAATAGACTAGGGACACTGCTCGGAATATACCGAGCAGCGTATATAGGTCGGAGTATACCGAGCAATCGTATATCGGGGACATTATCTGCCACGTGTCGTATTTCAAATGGTGGACCTTTTATGATGTTATCACAAATCAATCACAACTAGTCACTGAATATAAGATTGCCCGGTGATATCGAGATCCCGGTCACCAGTAGAAGGTGGAGGTTTGTGCTTGGGCTCGGTGGTGGCCTCAATCGGCCCATCAGCACTTTGAGCCTCGCTCGCTGGTGGCTTCACTGCTTTTGTCGGCTCCTTCTCGTACATACCGCCGCCATATGCTTCACTAGTCACCGATTCTATCGGGGACATTTGAGGGAGTTGGTGCCTCTGGCCCTCCTCTATTTCTTTCTTTTCACTTTCTTTCTCCATTTTCTTCTACGATTCTCTGATTCTTCGTGCTTGGGTGTTATCTTGAATTCTCGATCTTTGTAATTTGCTTCGGTTTTCATAACCCGAAGACACGTTCAGTGAGATGTGAGGTGGCCAGTTCTACGCTTTCCACGTAATGCGTTGCATGCAATGTTTACGTCAGTCTTCTGGTGTCGATCATGTAACAAACCTAGTCTGCCGTCTATCGATGTGGGCCGGCAGCCTAGTACAAGACTGAATAAAGGCCCAAAGAGTTACTATTTAATACGGGCCTTATTGATTGAGCGATCAGTACATGCGGGCTCGCATTGTGAAAGCCCACCAACTAATTCTGTTTAATTATGGCAGAATACAAAAACATGATTAACACAGAAGAATCTGTGAATTCATCAATGATAATCTCTTCTTCAAAATGATCACAACTTAAGTGGGATTTATAATATCAATTCAAGGAACAAGTTGTTAGAAGTCAATCTGTCATGTCTGGCCGCCAAACATGCTTGTCTCCCTCGTAGTTCCAAAATGAAGGGAAGTTAACTTGACTAAACAGGATAGTGGAATACACAACGTGCAATGTCAGCTTTGAAGGTCAGAGAGCAAACGATTAGTACTAATTGACACGGTTGGAAACGATTAATTTAAGCTCCAGTTTGACTTGCATTTTCGGCTTTAATTGGATGGATCTTTATTAACTAGTGCCCTATTTTTTTTTGATAAAAGAGGACGGTACCTCTGAATTTTATTAGATAGCCTCAATTGTGGCGGAGGAATACAGTGGTGACAATTAATAGATAAAACCTGCAAACAACCAAAACAGAGACAACTACAAAGACCGAACAACAAAGAGAAAAACAAAACAAAAAAAGAAAACTAGAACAAGCAATACACTGAGCCCCAACAAGCGAGACACCGAACCGCTAACAAGCAAAACAACGAGCCACCCCAACACCAGGGCACCACAAAGAAGCACGCCTAACACCAACAAAGACTAAGACCGGCAGGACGCCGTGGAACACGCCACGCCTAAACCAGCCTTAAAGAAAGCCTAAAATCTGGCAGGACGCTGTGCGAACAACACAACCCAAAAGCAACCACTTAGCTGGCCAGAGAAACAAATTCCAGAGACCCACACAAGAAGAAGATTTGAGCAAACATGAGAATGAAGAAGCAGAAGCTAGGACCCACACAAACAAGGAGAACAGTCGAACACAAGATTTGAGCAAACACTGGCCTAGCAAGGAGAACCAGCAGAGCAATCAGATTCGAGCACCCAACAAAAATCCACCGAAATCGAGCACCCAACAAAGAGAAAACACATGCCAAAAGATCCAACTCAAGAATCAGAGAAGAAAAGATGAAGCAAACCGAGCAAACCGCCCAAGCGCAGCCCCTGGAAGCACCTATTGCAATACAACTAGTGCCCTATTGCAATACAATTTGTGGATATATTGAAATATATATAAAAACCGACAGCTTAATTGCCCATTTGTTTTACAAGCTGTTGGATGAGTCTTGAGCGACTTTAATCTCTGGTGGGAGTGTGCTACGTTTTGACCTCATGCCATCGAGTTACATAATTATATTATAATTTATACGCTATTAAAATTTATGCTCAACCAAATGGAAACTAAAACGATACAGAGTTCTCAAAGTTCATTCTAACTTTAACAACGTCAATTTTTAAACAAATTGCACTCTTCAGTTGTGGAATATTATACGCTAAAAACAGCCGCCAGTGTCTCCACGAGAAATAACAAAAAACAATCAAAACGCCTTGTTTAACTCGTCTGTAGTTATTCGCGGATCCAGTCCCCCTTGATCAATCCTTCATACACTCTCTCACCTCCCCCCTCGTGTGCTTCTCTCTCTATGAAATTATTTTCTAACAAATTCATAATATTATTTTTCATGCCTTTATATGCTCAACCATCTCCATTGTTTTTCTTCACCAGAGAACTCCATAGAAACAAAAATGGTAGGTGTATTCAGTCGCTCATTTTCCTTCCCAAATAAAATCATTCCCAACCGTCAATCAAAAACCCCAATCTCTCACCACACCAGATCTGTCAGTCTTCCATGCAGATCGCATCCGTTGATCTCCCACCTCAAAAACGAGATCAACGACTTGAAATTAATCCTGGTCTAATTCCAACCCAGAAACCCGCACATCGTCTTGGCTCTGCGAAGGGTTGAGCCGGCTCAAAGATCTCCATGACTCACTCCACGATCTCCTCCAAATCCCTCAAACGCAAGAGTCCCTCCGCCGCCAGCCAAATTTTGTTGACAACCTTCTAGAATACTTTCTCAAATTCGTCGACGTTTACGATGTCTTCCGAACTGCCGTTTTATCTTTCAACGAAGAAGTAACGGCGTCTCAGGTGGCTATATAAGAAAAGGAGACGTTTTAAAAGCGGCGTTATACATCAAAGAAATGAATAAACTCGCATCCACAGTTCGATCCATATCGGTTCCTGCACCGGCTTGCATCACCGCTGAAGTCAGCAGTGTTACCAGAGACGTAGTTGACGTGACCATGTTGGTATCGACGACGCTTTTTAACGGAATCTCGTCGTCGTTCGGGGCGAGGAAGTCGTGGTGTATTGGAGTAGGATTGTCGAAGAAGGTGAAGATTGAAGGAGGGATCGAAGAGTTTGAAAAACTTGGATTGGAGAGTTTGTCGGAATTGAAGAAGAAGAAAGATGAGGAAATCAAGAAAGTTTTGAAGAGAATGCAGGAGTTAGAGAGTTGCATTGGAAGGATTGAGAGTTGCAGTGAAAGAGTGTTTAGAGGTTTGATTAAGTCTAAGGTTTCACTTCTCAATACACTCACAGAGAGATAAAATCAGAATTGCAATTAGAGGTCGAAAAAAGTGTATATTCTTGAATTCTTGATTGATCGATTCGGTTCACTTCAAGGAAAACATAAAAATATTGTGCAATTTTTTCAATCAATTGGAAATGAATTATATAATCTTAATCTTAATATTATACACACACACACACATGTATATATCATTATGATCTCATGATATGAGATCATACATCAATAGGAATAGAGGCTTGTGATTTGTAATTCGAATTTTAAAAGTACATAAATCGTCAGTGTGCACTAGCGAAATTTTTCAAAACGTTTAATTTGTGATATAACTTGTATATATGTCTAAAGCTGGCACGTTATGGCGAATGACAAGGCATTGCATGGACTAGTTGGACGCAACTAATCAATTATTCATCACTTTCATTTAAAATGTTTTAGTTTACTGGAAGAAAGAAACAGATCGATATATACATATTGACTACAGTCAATCATTTCCTGATCATTAATAATGATCAGCTTGTTGCATTTTTGTAACGTAAGGCATGCAATTAATTCGACGAGGGGTTGCTATTATTGGAGTTTGCTTCCTTTGAACTTTGTTGTAAGAAGTGGATACTCCACCGGCATTGACAACCTATTTTACCTCATAACTTTCAAGCATGTCTTTGCATCCGTCCTTGTAAATCTAACTAAGGGCTGTTGTACCCGTGTGGGTCTCTAAAGTGTTATAAATCGAATAGCTAACCCACAAAAAACACACATGCATTCATGATGACTCATTCCTAGCCGATGCGGTATATAAGGTCCATGATTGAAAGCTTAGTTAGGTATTATAAAATATAGCGACAGTCTGACAGGCTAGGGATAGGGAAAAAGTGTTTTGAGAATAGACATTTTGGGTATGTTTATAATCAAGCTAATTTGGTTTGCAAAACAAGGGTTATATTGGTGCAACACTGCAACCATCAGTGGCATAAATCACTGAATGGGTCTCTTCAGGCGATTGGGCGGAAGTATTTCAAAGTAGAACTTCGTTAGATGAGCGTTTTCGGTATCCTTCATTTTTTCAAGTTCTTTCCATTAAACATTTGAAAACCCCATCTTTGAACATCTCTCTTGTCTCTATCACTTTTGTCTGAACTCTTTCTTCCGTCCTCTTTCGTCCCGTGAAAATCCAGACCTTTGAGGTGTGTGTGGGGTTGGAACTACCAATTGAGGAAGCCAAAACCCTTAAATTCCCAAAGCAGGTTATCGATTACTGGTTAATCCGGCTGTGACGGCGGTTAAATAGAGAAGGAGACCGCTCCAATGGCATCGATTCTCTGGCTCTCATGAGTCCCACGAGGTAAGTGTCACAATGACATGTCCTTGCAAAATGTGAAAAATTGGAACTTCGGGTGTATACGTGTATTTATAAAGACTTATATTTTTAAGAGCGGCATGTCTCAGTATCTTCAGTGTCCGGCTCGATAACGGCCACAACCCACGATCCTCCTTCGTATATGGTTTGGCCAAGTATTTTGGGCGTTAGAATTCCAGAAAAGAAGTTTTGGGCCTCCGTACGAAGCGAATTGATGTAATTCAGGCCCCTAAAGCTCTAGAACTAAACAAGCTCTCCTGGTCCAATATCAAACCCCATATAGGCCCAGTAACGACAACTGGTGCCGTGTCAGCATTCAAAGCTTTCATATTGATATTTCCTTGGCCGGTAAGGGTAACCACAATGGCGGTTGTCTATTTAGGAGAGCAAATGCTATTGCTATTGAGAGATTTGTTTTGTTATTATAGCTAGGTACGTGGTTTGATTTTTAGGGAATAGATGTAAGACACAATATTAATTTTAGTGAAAAAAATATGGAGGAATAAGATGTTGCTGACTTCACTTTTTAAAAATAAAAAATTGTATTGTAATATGTATTTTGTTAATGTGACTGTATTAGAAGACGTGTTATGCTAATGAAAATAAGTACGTGACGCTACTTTTTATCTAATAAAAGTGACACTCGATTCAAAAGTTTAATAGAAACATTAGGATAGAATTAGGATGGAAGCATTGTTGTTGCCCTTAAGTCATTAAGCAAGCATACTCCACTGAGCTGCCACCTCAACTTATTTGAACAAATTTGGCATGATGAAGATAAAAAAAAAAGCTTTTATTTTATATATCTCTAAATCAATATATACTGACAATAAATGGTTTGGTAAAGCCACTTAATCATTAAATATCCAACTCTCCAACCACATCTTTTACTGAATCAAAATTACCTAAAATACCATGTAATATTTCATCATTAAAACCTCTAATTTGTGTATTATCTAAATAACAAATTGAACGCATACTACCCGATTCAACAATAGCGGATGCCCTGACTTTCCCTTAACTTATTTTTTATTTGAGATGCCTTTTCATTGAGGTGGTCTCGCCATCAATTTATTAAATTTACATGTACGACTGTACTTCTTTTGATTAATTATACTTTTTTTATTAAAAAAAATAAAATAAACTGAACATTGACTCCAGCTGCATATAATTAATAACTTGATTTAATCCAGCATACTTTCTGGGATTATACGATGCCGTAACGACAGTAAATTTCCTCTTAAATACATTGGATTAGGTCCTGCTTGCATTATCCTTAAACCTTTTTTGTTAATTTTTTATTAGAAGCAGGTTTATACTTTATACATGTACTTATCCAATTCACGTAATGAGGATATTAAAAGCAGCCGTGCTGACTACAGCAAGTGACGGAAGGGACACGTAAGCAGTAAGTCCTTAATTCACGAGTCACAAACGAGATTACGCATATGAGCATTTTCTCGTTCAACTCGTACACCATGCCCATTTTCAAATAATAATATGTGAATTAATATTTTAAGATTTTTTCAAACCTCATAGTCAAAAATAAATTATTTAAAACTACGTTTTATGTTAGATTGTTAATCCGGTTGTTGTTCGTCATTTTTCCGTAGTGGATGAACGGAAAAGGAAATAAATTTATTTTGGAATAGGAAAGGAAGCTATTCGATATGAAGTGCAATACACACGTGGTCAGTGGTGTTAAAATAGCGTAGTTTTTTTTTTGTTTTTTTTAATAATAATAGAAATATTTGATTAAACAAACTCTCCAAACAGATATATAAGCTTTTTAGAGAGGCAAAATAACTCACTCAAGGTGCGAACAATCACTCTCACGCAGGGGAGATTAAAACAGAGAATAATAAATAACTAGAGAAAACTGTAAAAGATAGTACCGAATAGGAAAATACAATATCAACACCACCACAGAGCCTACAAATGACAGATCTAGACACTGCTGCTACACGATGGATAGTACACAATAAGATGGGGGCCGACAGCTGCATTAGTTTCATAAGAATAGCCCAAATCTAGATCTGAGAGAATGAGTGTTAGATCTGCACTTTCTGTCATCAATACACATCAGCTGCAGAGATCTGAGGAAGCTTCACCTTCACTTTATTGAAAACATGAAAGGAAAAGTAAAAACAAATAAAACAGGAGAATATGGAAAGAGGAAAGAAGAGATGAAAATGGAGGGGAAGTGAGAAGAGATGGAACACAAGGAGAAAAAGAGAAACTGAAAAAGAGAGAGGATGAAAACAATGAAAGAAAGAAGAGAGGGAGGGGGAAGAAGAGGAGGTCGACGCCTTCTCCCCTACCCAAAATGGATCCGAAAGATGTGAAACGAGAGAGAGAGAGGGGTAAGAGAGAGAATTTTAGGTAATTAAAAATAGCGTAGTTGATTAGTCTCTTAGGTGAAATTGTACGGTCTCAAGAAGTGCCGAATTTAATTTTTATTGACAACAAATTTTTGTAAATATTGATTGAATGTTGACTTAACTTACTATGTCGTAAGATGAATTTTTTTGTGCGCACAAGTATAACCACTTGAATTTAAACTCATGTCAGTTGTCTGAAGGATATAATTGACTCGTTTCATTATCGATTAAAAAGTGTTATTGAGTAAAAGCACCAAAAATTAGATAAACCATTAGGAAAAAATAAAAATAGTAAAGAAAATATTCATGGGAAAAAAAGATTTACGGGACATTTGGGGGTGGGGGGGGGGGGGGGGGGAGGATGATGCGATATGAGGGTGATAATCTTTTATTCCATTGTTTTGTTGATTTTAGGAGTGTGAAATCTCAAACTCATTTGAAAATCAGATAAACTCACCAAAATGATAGGGTCGACAAATTTCCATATGAGATAATGAGTTTTGATATTCAAAAGACTATTCAACAGTAATCCCAATTAAAATTTTAACACTTATGTTCACTATTAATTTTATACCAAATATGTTAATGCTCATTTCACGCTCGCCTCACACGCATGAGACATTTGGTTGACATTTAGAGGGAGAATGAGATGAGATGAAAGTGATTTCCTTATTTAGTTGAGTTTAGGAAGGTGAAATCTCAAACTCATCTCACTCTCATGAAGATTAGCCAAACTCTTCAAAATGATACTATTAGCTAATTAATCCGCACGATGGGGAATGAGTTTTTGATATTTAAAAGACCATTCTAATGTCATGGTATAATTTTATATTGTAATTTTAGGCACAGTCAACTCCAACATCACGTCGTGTCTCGAAGAAGGAAAAATATTGACGATTCGTCAATGCTAATCGAACATTAAATTGAATTTAATGGAAAATGTAAAGTGAAGTCATAAAAAAGACCTCAATTGAACCTGTAAAACAAAAAGTTGACGCGTTGTAATAACTAAAAAATTCGAATTTAACGCGAGAACATCGCGAGATGTTAAAGTTAAAGAGGAAGACAAGTTGGCGGGTTGCTAAATTACCCTTCACCAGGTAAAAGGGCCAATCTCCAACAGTAGGGAATGGAGAAGAGACAGAGGGTTTTGTCACTGTGTGGGGAAAATGAAAGAAAGAGAGAGATTGTAAAAGGAGCAATTAGAAAGCAAATAAACAAGCTCGTCGTCGCTACTTGAAAATTATCTCTCTCTCTCTCGCGCATTGCTCACAAACGAACCCGAATCTCTTCTTCCACCTCTATTTCCATCTGTGCGTGATAATAAAACGACGTCGCTGCTCTTCATGATATGGTTGCATAGACTGCTGGTGGAGGTTTGGGGGTAGTCGAGTTAACTCTGGACGAATTATGGGTTGTTGCGAGTCGTCCTTGTTAAGGAAATCAATCCCGGAAGACAAAGTTCACCAACGACAGAGCCATAACTACGGCAATAACAAACACGCTATTCCGCCAGCTAACGGTGGTGACACCGGAGGCGTCGGTACCGGCGGTGTCCCCGCATTCGCCGAGTTCTCGCTCGCGGATTTGAAGGCGGCCACTAACAATTTCAGCCCTGACTTTATTGTTTCTGAGAGCGGTGAGAAAGCCCCCAATGCCGTCTACAAGGGGAGTCTTCAGAAACAGAACAATCGCCGCTGGATCGCCGTCAAGAAATTCTCCAAATTGGCTTGGCCCGATCCTAAGCAGTTCGTTGTAAGCGTCGTTTCTTCATTCTTCTTTTGAGGTTCTTATAGCTGCTATGGATTTGAATTTTTAGGGTTTCCGATTCTATTTGACGTTTCTGTTGTACACGTAGGATGAGGCGTGGGGCGTCGGGCAGTTGAGGCATAAGAGGCTTGCAAATTTGATAGGTTACTGCTGTGATGGCGACGAGAGGCTGTTGGTGGCGGAGTACATGCCCAATGATACCCTTGCGAAACACCTTTTCCACTGTATGTTTGGAATTGCTCATTTCTGATTATTCAATATATGGCCAATATGGGAGGCATCGGTATATATTAATTGTTTATTTCAAAACAATTCAAGTAATATGGAAAGACTCTCCAATGTGTACTTTACTATTTAAGATCATATATGGTGCTTTTGCAGTTTTGAAGTCCTGATTTCACAATAGTTTACAGTTGTATGTATGGCGAGCAAACATTTTTTCAAACTTCAAAGTTGTGGAATTGTTGGAAACCTTCTAAAATTCTTAGTTAGGTTGGGTTTATGGACATCCCTTTTGCATTTGTTGGATAATATCATAATATTACTGGAATTTTCCCCTAAAGCCATCTTATCCTTTTAGACAGGGCAATGATCAGTTATGTGATTCCAATGCTGCACTTTGGGTTTAGTTATAAGGTCTGCACCAATCAATCTTTACCATTGAGAGGAAGTATTGGTGATGTGTGAAGTGAAATATGATTTGAGAGATAAATAATTGGAAGGTTAGCAATTGCTTACTGCGTCGATGAAGTTTTTTCTTCAAGGATTATTATGCAAAATACTTTGAGCCCGACTCCCTCTCCACATATTATGTGGTGGTAAGCTCTGTGTACATATAGTTTGTTCCCTACTCCACACGCTGTGGGAGTCTTCTGCACGGGAGTTGTTTACCTTTTTTACTTTAATCCTGACTGCAAAATCTCTTGCTCACTGAATATCTCGCATGAAGACTCATTTCATATTTGTATCCATCTTTCAGTCAATTGGTTTCAAAGATTGTGGACAAATATTTTAATGAGTTATTTGTTATATGCTTGATCCTGTTGAAATTCTATTTCACTTTTACAATTTTCTTTTTACAGGGGAAAATCAAACAATAGAATGGGCGATGCGTTTGAGAGTTGCTCTGTATATTGCTGAGGCTTTGGACTATTGTAGTTCCGAAGGTCGTCCATTGTACCATGACTTGAATGCATACAGGGTTCTCTTTGACGAGGTCTTGTAATAATTCTGTTTTATTTAGTTTGAAATTGATTTGTTCATTTATGGGGCCCATTGTCATGATTCAATGCCTGGGTTTTTTCTTTCTAATTTTGAGTAGAACATTTCTGGTATTCTCAAGATGTCATTTGGAGGATCTTTTGGAACAAACCTTGGTCATTTTCTTTGCAGAGTGGAGATCCACGGCTTTCTTGTTTTGGCTTGATGAAAAATAGCAGGGACGGAAAAAGTTACAGTACCAACCTTGCTTATACACCACCTGAGTATTTACGAAATGGTATAATTTATATTTCACTATTAAGTTGCATAATTTCTAAATATTAAATACTTAGATTTCTATTCCCGATATTTTGATTTGGAAAATCTACGTAGCTGCTTTTTCTTTTTTGGATATGTTGTCTGTTAATATCCCAACATATATTCTCATAAATGTTGGATTGCATCGTATATGCTCATAAATTCCTCTTTCAATCCAAGGCTTTTATGGTATATAATTTGAGATATAGGAAAATATCATTCCAAACTAAAGGAATATGTCAGGCAAAGATTTGTATAGGAACTCCCCATTAATTATTAATTATAATCAAGAAAGAAGGAAACAGAAGGACTTATGACACCACCCTGTTTATTGGTGAAATAGTTGTGATGCACTCTTTTGTCGTGTTTGTTTTCCAAGCGAGCTAATTGTTCATTACTTTTTTTTGGCATAGAGCTCTCATGAGTAGTGCAAAACAGGTTATGTGATTTGCAATTTTTGTTTGCTTGGTTCAGTTACTAATATTTTTCCCTACATTTTAAACATTAAATCATATCTTCCTTGTAGGAAGGGTTACTCCTGAAAGTGTTACCTTCAGCTTTGGGACTGTTCTTTTGGATCTTCTCAGCGGAAAACATATCCCTCCTAGTCATGTAAGTACACAGCTTCTCTGCTGGGAAGCTGTAACTAACAATTTTTTTTTTCACAATTGAGCTGCTTAGAAATGTGGGTTCTGAGGTCAGAATGGAACTTTATATTGCGCCACCAGTTTGAATGTCATTTCATGGAGTTAATATTTACTTTCTTTGACTACGGGCTAAGATAATTGCACTGACTATTTTTTTATTAATTGTGTTGATCTACATCGTCTTGAATTCTTGGGACGTTTTTTCTTTGACTTCAAATCACGATTTGGCCCAAGTATTTTACGTTATTAAAAACATTTATAGGGGACAGCATTAGAGATTAGATTAATTATGCTTCTATTTGTGAACTGTGGTATTTTGAATGTATGCTTATACTTGTCAATAGCTATCTAGGGCTGGGATTATACCAACATTCAGAGTTTGTCTCGTCACTTTCTGAATTCTTATATCTTTAAACGAATCTTTCGATTTTCAACTAATTTCAGTTTCTTTACGAATAATTCAATATGTTTATGGGAATTGTTTTGTACCTTTACTTAGTACTCACCCTTCAAGTATGTCCCAGATTTAAAATGAATTCACTAAATTTGACTTAGATGTGGAAGATTTAGAAAGATATGACTTGAAGTAGTAAGGATATGGATTCAAAATGAGTTGATGAAAGTATGAACGTAGATAGAAATGAATGGTGGAATCGAATAGTGGATTCTCTTTGATTTCTCATAGATGATGATTAAGTGAGATTTTGGTGTTCAAGTCAAAGTATGATCGTAGATAGAAATGAATGGTGGAATCGAATACACGTAGTGGATTCTTGTTGATTTCTCATAGATGATGATTAAGAGATTTTGGTGTTCAAGTCAAATTTGTTACTGTTAACATTAATTTCTTCTTTGAGAAAGGAAAATAAAACCCCATTTACTTCTGTTGGTTCATTTTGGGATTCCCTTTACTAAATAATCTCCTTATAACATTAGGGATACTTTCAAAATCATTATGTATGCTGATTTTATGCTTTGTCTGTATGAAGGCTCTCGATATGATAAGGGGCAAAAACATTCTTCTCTTAATGGATTCACATTTGGAGGGGAACTTCTCAAACGAAGAGGCAACTGTGGTCTTTGATCTTGCCTCAAGATGCTTGCAGTATGAACCTAGGGAGCGACCAAATACCAAAGATCTTGTTGAAACACTTGCCCCACTGCAAAATAAACCAGAAGTAATCTATCTTCTGTGCCTCCTTTCACTTGTTTCATTTGATGCTTTTCATTTTTATGTTTCACTTTGTGACTACTCTTAAATTCTGGACTCCGAAGCGGATGCATTGTTTTCTTCATGTCTGATAGATTTTCTTGTATTCTTTTATCATGAAAATATTAAATATATAAATATCTCCATTATCACAAGATATGTTCATTATTCAATCTTCCTATGCTAGCTTTTGTTTGTTTCAGAATCTAGTCGGTGTCTCAAAATTTGGAAGCTTTTGATGGATTTTATAGTTTCCTTTGTGTGGGCGCATTTGCAATAAGTAACTTTGTGGAATGGCAAGGATATAATTTAAGACAAGCAGTTTTACTGTTTTTATTTTGGTAAACATCATTGTTTGCTGGGCTTATTTTCAGTTGCCCTTCTACATGCGTTTTTAACTCATTTTAGTTTGATGGTTAATTGGATAATACTACTGGCAGTATTGAGATGGGTAACTCTTTGGTTGCAGGTTCCATCCCATGTGATGTTGGGAATCCAAAAGCACGAGGAAGCACCTCCTACTCCACAACATCCTCTTTCTCCGATGGGAGATGCCTGTTCGCGAATGGACCTCACAGCTATCCATCAGATATTGGTAATGACACACTACAAGGATGATGAAGGGACCAATGAGGTAATCTGAACTGTTGAAACTAGAGTAATGGGTAGCTTTTTAATTCTATCCCGAATTTTTAATGTCTATGAATTTTTCCAGTTATCTTTTCAAGAGTGGACGCAACAAATGAGAGACATGTTAGAGGCAAGGAAGCGTGGGGATGTTGCATTTCGTGACAAAGATTTCAAATCTGCTATAGAATGTTATTCTCAGGTGTGGAATTTTCACCCTCCTGTATGAGTTAGTATTATTGTTTAGAAGTTCTTTGTTGTGATGGAATAACTCTTGCCGATGCCAATTATTAAGTTTGCTGATGCCAATCATTAACTCTTGCCAATACTTGTTATTTAGTTTGTGGCCCATAGTGTGGATTCTGTTGCAAATGCTTCTGGTGGTTGGTATAGATTGATTGTCTTAATTGGTTTTCGTTGAAAACCGTCACCCCCAGTTATTTGAGTGGAAAAAAGATTTTTTTTTGGGGGGATGGGTGGGCTTGAGGTCTGTATTTCAAAATCGAAAGGATCGCCACCTAAAAAGGAGGGAACAATATGATGGTAAACCGTAAACCTGCGAGAAATGGGCCAATTATTTAAAGAATCCAATTACAATGTTTGGACATGTTAATGGGTATTTGTTTGTGTTTTTGAAGGCCATCAGACCAGTAGTAGGCTGTTGGTGCATCATAAGTTTTGTAATGATTTTGTTTGTGTCAGATTGTGTTGTGTTATGGATTTCCTTGGGTTAAGTTTTTCTGCTCTACACTGACAAGAGTAGGTGTATTGACTCAAAAATATGCCCTGCATATTGAACTATGTCAATTATGATCCAGGGCAAGAGACCGTAAGAATTGCATTCCAATCTTGTTGGCGCTCATCTTATGTCGTTGTTTTATATGTGCAGTTTATAGATGTGGGAACAATGGTTTCTCCAACTGTTTATGCACGGAGAAGTCTTTGCCATCTCCTTTG
Organism: Euonymus europaeus; assembly: GCA_963580455.1. Taxonomy (NCBI): domain Eukaryota; kingdom Viridiplantae; phylum Streptophyta; class Magnoliopsida; order Celastrales; family Celastraceae; genus Euonymus; species Euonymus europaeus. The sequence goes on from OY756972.1 coordinate 2,989,424, forward strand.
CGATCAGCCGGACGCCGCTCTTCGTGATGCAATGCAAGCACAATGTGTTTACCCTGATTGGTCCACAGCATTTTATATGCAATCTGTCGCCCTTGCGAAGCTGGACATGCACAAGGATGCAGCCGATATGTTGAATGAGGCTGCTGCATTAGAAGAAAAGAGGCAAAAAGGTGGGAGAGGAGGACCTTCCTAAGCAGATCTGTAATATTATTTTTTTTGTAACCTGGGCTCTGATCAGTTGTGGTGGTTGTAACGGAAGAGGTGCGGTCTATGTAAAATGAAAGCTGGGAATGCGGTTTTATCATCAATGTATGTGTAACTTAGAGGGAGGGAGCCAACCTTTCTTCAAAGGTTACTGCTGTGCTATTTTTTTTTTTTCCTTCTGATTATTGAAATAATCAATTGCTTCTTAATGTGTACATTTGGAGCCCTAACAATCAAATTTCGATAGAATAGCCATTTTTGTGGATTATTCTACGTAGCTAGTCTACACATGGGCCCATTATTCTAGCTAGCCAGTTTACAGTGGTTTCGATATGTCTGAGTATGACTACCATAATATGGTCCCATGGGGATGGCAATTTTAAACCGTTCGCTTGTATCCAATCAGAATTACTTGGATTTTACTCGAGTAGGTTGGGTTGCAGGCGGATATGGACTATTGAGTTGTAGTTGGATTTTTACTGATTAGGTTGGGTCGAAGGCGGATAAAGACTATCCCCAACTCTATGTAATCTGTATCAGGATATACCTAATATAAATACATATATACATACATGTATACTACTATTATTAATCCGTTTGAAGGGGCATTGATCCGAGTATCCGACAAACCTGCTCATTTAAAGCCCAATAGTGAAAAGTCAGAGGCCCAATAAGTGGCCAGTCCATTGCTCACAACCAAACCCGACTTGAGATTATGGAAGAGCCCAGCCTGCTCATTCATAGTACTAGGCACTAGCACATCATTTACGATACGGAGACTTCGATCTAGTATCCACTAAAATGGGGCCTTGGCTTGCTGGAAAATGGAAATTAACTGCCGTCTGGCCCACCAAGCCCAAGACTAGCCCGGGTAAATTCTGCCATTTTTTCATGAATTCAGGTCCGGTGAATGGTCTACTTGTCGCAAAACTGTTCGAATCTAAATTTTTCATCCCATCCTAAATTGAATATGCGGTACGGATCTCCATTGTATGCTGTAGACAAATGACTTGTATGTAGGGCATGATCGCATTCCACATGTGTGCATTGATATTTTATTTCGAATGATATCACTTGTTGAATTTGATACCCTTTTACAGCAAATCATGCCAATGCAGTAGGAAACAAATTTGTCAGAAACCTACTATTATTTGGTTATCATGACACGATTGATTCTCTGCATTTTGACGTGATAGTAGACTGTGTTTGTTTCAATTATTCATAATGCAGACATGTCTGACTTTGATTGAACAAATTCTGCAAGATACCACTTGTTCCTATCAGACCGGGCATAACATATGTTGTTTATTAGCTAAAATGTTCAAAGTGTTTAAAGAAAGCAATAGAGGTCAACAGTTTCTTCTGGTTCTCATTCTGCTGCAAGGCCACATGATCTCTCTGTGAGAAACAACTCAAGAAATATGCATATTGTCTGTTGTGATAAATGTGATTTTCACAATGCTTTATTAATTTAAGTTCGTTTGATACTTGATACTATTGATCTGTGATGATTATTGCTCTGTCTTGAAGTCACGAGACAAGTTAATTGGACTAATATATTCCATTTGGCACATCTGTCTGACATCTCTTCTGCAAGTAAAACAATGATTAGAGATCGTGAGGACTGTCGAGAAGTCAAGCAAATGACAACCATTATTGCTAGTCTGGAAGTGGATGATTCTCTGTATCCTCTTGCTCTTGTATATATGACAGGCACTAGCATGGTTAGCAGCCAACATCTCCCGAGAACAATTTTAGATAGACTTGCTTGTGCTGAAGAAGATGATGGAGTCCATTTACCATGTTCGCTCTAACAGCTTGCCCTCAATAGCACATCCTGCAACTCTAAGTGTCAAGGATCACTTGTACAGGTTGAGAGCATCAGAAGAAACAACTTCATCAGTAAGCCTCAAACTGGGTGGCTTGAAAGATTTATATGACAGCATTGATGATCTGCTTAAACTTCCATTCATCCAACAGAGTATCTACCAAGATCCAAGAAGTGAAAACGTTGAGGAGGCGTTGGATGGATCTCTAAGGTTACTAGATGTCTGTGAAACCACTCGATATGTTCTCTCACAAATAAGAGAATACATGAAGGACCTTGAATTATCCTTGCGAAGGAGAAGAGGTGGAGAATCTGGGTTGGAAAATGTTGTCAAGACCTTTATGGTCTCTAAAATGAAGCTAAACAAAGTGATAGAGAAGTCTCTAAGGAACTTCATGTCAGAAAAGAAGTGCACATTGGCCAACCAGGTACCTGCGGTGAAGACACTAAGAGAAGCCGAAGAAATCAGTCTTGGTGTGTTCAAGTCTCTTTTATCTTTCATGGCTCAGCCAAAGGCGAGATCAAGGTTTTTTGTTGCAAAATTGTTTCAATCCAAACGAATAGCTTGTGATGAAGTTGATGCCAGCGAAGTGGAAAACATTGATTCTGAATTGCTTCTTATGATGTCGGCAAAGACCATCAATCCTTTGCAGGTGCAAAGTGTATTGAAAGGATTGGAAGCATGCGAGTCAAACGTCCGAGAAATAGAGGAGAAGCTGGATTGTATCCATAGACGATTGATGAAAACCAGAGTTTCCCTTCTCAACATTGTCAACCAGTAGTTGATGTTCCCATCAACATTTTGATACAGTTTTGCATCACATTTTTTTTCGATGTGATTGTATACATAACAGTAAACACTGATATCAATATACAATTATGATTACTTAATTTGTATAACTTTTGACTCTAATTTGCAATTCTAATATCAGTTTGATATCGTCAGATGCAGTTCTCCCAATTTCCATGAAGAAGAAACATATCCTCACTTTTGAATCTTGCTAAAGAGGATGTCTGCTCCATAGTCCATACGGAGGACGCACGGTTATCAGCAGCATTGGACATATCTTGGTGATACTAGAAATGAATATCCCCCGACGATCATAGCTACGGCAATCTTTGCCTCATAGATGGCTTGATTTGAGATAGGCAACCTCTGGGACCTAAGTCAAATGGGAAAAGTGAAGCTACTCGGTTCTGACGATCCTTAAACCTCAATGGATTGCACTCATCTGCATCTTCTCACCATATATCAGAATCATGGTGTGTAGCAGTCAAGGCTAATAGCAGTTGTGTTTTAGGAGGAATGTCAATGCTTCCTAGCTTAACTTTCTCTAATGTTTCTCTCACCGAAAGCAAAATGGGTGGCTAAAGCCAGTGCGTTTCGTTCAATATCACGGTCAGCCGTTCAAGTACAGAGATCACAAGACAGAATTATTATGAAAAACTTGAACGCGATCTGCTTCTTCTTGTGCCTTAGTTTGCAATTCCTGATGCAGTGCTAAAAGGAGAAGTACCCAAGTAATGAGATTTGCAGTTGTTTCTTTACCTACAGAATAGAATGTCTTGCATTCATCAATAACTTCATCCACACACAGTCTCTCATCTTCACCACCATGTTGATTCTTATACGAAGACGATGGTAAACTAAGCACATTCTTAAGAGTTTTCTTCGAGTTTGCTGTTTGTTTCATTAGCGTCTGTATTGATTCACGAGTTCGCTTCATCAATCTCCCCCTTTGCCTGTTGCTTCCGGTCGGCAAAAACCCGTATGTTATGGAATAATTGTGTTTAGATTTGCCTGCATTATTTGCGGTCATTATTTAACATACTAAGCGGCGGAGACGGATATACGTGGCGCATTAATCACCACATGTACTAGTGTGATTTACTTCATGATCAAAATATTGTTCACACACACATATAACGTACATGGATGTGATCATGCTAAAATTAATCTAGATTAGATTATGGAAATGAGTTAATTTCCACGACTAATTAAATATTATGGATTGCTACTCTTTATCCAATTGGATATATAATTGATGATATTAAGGAATTCTTGCAGTCCTTTGTTTCAGTTGATTTTCAATTTGTAAGAAGATGCTGCAATAAGGTATCTCATATCCTAGCGAGAAACTCTGTCTTGTTCCAGGATTCCATGTCTTGGGTGGGGGCTTTTCCCGACTCCCGACTTCTTGACTCAATTTCTGATATTGTAGTTATTTTGTAAAAAAAAAAAAAACCTTCTCTTTGTCCTCTAATATTTCCTCCCCATTTTATTACATTTTTGTGGTACAAGCCACAGTTTCTGGCACCCGACTCTGTAAAAGAACAAGAAAACTTTGTGGTACAATTTTAATTTGGTTACTTAATTCATAATCAGTAGCGTTAATACCTTGATTTGGTTCATGTAAAAGGCCTGTTTCGTTATCCTTCCATGAAAAGCCCATTTAGTACCTTTAAGCCCAGTAAGCCTCGCGAGAGGAGTGAACACTGAACCCAACGTTCTCGATAGACTCATTAGTTTTCATGGGACTTTACACTTCATGCCATTAGAGGCAAGTGATATTAATATATTATTGAGTGGTGTTAAATAGTCTAAGTTTTTGTAGCTAAGATTAATTCAAGTCTACATAGTATGATTTGTAAGTTTATGACATGAAAAATTAAAATTTTAGAAAATAAAATATTTTATTTGAAATTTCACACCACTTTTTTTTTTGTTTTTTCTTAAACGAAATTCTAAAACACTCTCTTAAAATACATTTTATATTTCAAAAAAAATTATATATCCATAATCAACAAGATCCATTATCGATAGGTTTTATTCAGTCATTTTTAATTATATTGTTTTTCATTACATTGTTTTTTGTACTAATATGTGAATTACGTAGGTTCCAGTATTTATTTATAGGTACTGATATAGGCTCTTATATCAATTTTCATACTATAACCTAAACAATAAGTGTTAAATCCTAAGGGGAACGAATTTGCTAAACCCTAACGGGTTCGTGTATCGAATTTTCATATTGTAACCTAAACAATAAGTGCTATAAACTCCAAGGGGAATAAATTCGCTAAACCCTAACGAACTTGCCTATCAAATTTTCATGTTGTAACCTAAAAGACTCAGATTTGGTATTAAAATCCTAAATGTCCAAAGTGTTAAACTCTAACTACTAAAACTTAATTGTTTAGGATACCCAACATAATTTCAATAAAAATATAAAAATAATAATTATATATTCTACTATCATAGTGTAACAAAATTTCAACTCGAATAAACAGTTTACACATTATATATACGAATTAAATTGTTTTTAAAAACAATGTAATTGAAAAAACGCAATAAAAACTGTTGACAATGGGTCTTATTAGAAAGATTTTTACGCGTTGAGTTCGAATATGTAATTTTTTCCATAATCTAACATGTATTTTTAATGAAAAAAATGTTTTAAAATTTTGTTTATTAAAAAATAAATAAAAAATATACTTAATTAATTTTTAAAAAAGTCAAATATGACACACCTACATGGAGTGTCATGTAAACTTGGGTTGGGTTGGACTACTAAAAATTGGGTTAACATTTTTGGATATTATTACCCAAAAAAAGAGTTTACAAACTTTCAATGGTGTGTCCAAATCCTATATAAAGACTTCTCGACATACAAAGCAATAATATATATTAAATTCCACATACCACCACAGGATAATATATGTTATTACCAACTACATTACACGGCAGCAATGCAGACAAACAAACCTATGAGTGAAAACACTAATACAGTAGTACAAACCTCAACAATCTTATTCTTATTGTTCAATTTTAGAAAACCACACCAAAGAGTGATCACATATTTATATAACTAAATCCTCATTTTTGAATCTTGGTAAAGAGGATGTGAGCTCCAAATTGAGGACGCATGCTAACAAGCAGCTGGGGAGAATGAACATATGTGGGTGATGTTGCAAAGGAATACTGCTTGATGATCATAGCTAGGACATACTTTGCAACATAAAGAGCTTGATTTTGACCAATGCAGTTTCTGGGACCTAACCCAAATGGGAAAATTGGAGGTATGCCCTTTTGAGACTCTTGAAACCTCAGCGGATTGAACTTTTCAGCATCTTTTCCCCATATGTCAGTGTCATGATGGGCAGCAGCCACGGCCAAAAACAATTGTGTCTTAGCAGGGATGTCAAGACCTCCTATCTTCATTTTCTGAGTCGTTTCTCTCAATAGCAACACAATCGGCGGGTATAATCGAAGCGTTTCATTCAGTATCATGCTCATCTATATATTCAATGATAAAGATGCAAAACAGAATTAGTACAACCAAGGAAACCAGAAACATATGGAACCAGCAATGATAGATAGATAAAATAAAAAAACAAAAAAACCTACAGTCTTGAGATCTTTCAAATTTGCTGCACTTGGAATCCCATTGGACCCACAAACGTGAATGATTTCTTCTCGTGCTCTGTTTTGCCAATCCTGATTCGATGCCAACAGGAGCAGTGCCCAAGTAATCAGATTAGCAGTTGTTTCCTTCCCTACAAAGTAGAATGTCTTGCATTCATCCACAACTTCCTCAAAAGGCAACGCTGCTTCTTCTCCGCTCTGATTCTTATAAGAAGACGCCAGAAAGCTTAGCAAACTCATTGAACTTGATTCCAGATTAGTGTTAGTTTTTACTAATGCCCGAATTAATTGACGAGTTTCCTTTTCCAATCTCCACCTCAACCTGTTGTTCCTTGTAGGCAAAAACCTGTTTACAACAAGTGTTTACAACTATTGAGTACTTGCACTGAAAAGGAATAACAAGATATATCAATCTAAGATGAGATTTAACAAGTGTAGTAATTTCCTGGACCCCGGAATGTAAACACTTCTTGCAGCCTGGGTGAATAAACCCAGGTGTTGATCTTGTAATGTCCAAATTTGCTTCCTTTCTTCAAAACTGCCTCCGAAAATTGTTTTGGACAATACATCAGCCAACAGATCATGAAGCTCTTTGTTTACTTCTACTTCAAATTCCTGTCTTCCTCCTCTACTTTCTTCCCACTTCTCCAGCATTTTGGTGGTACTAGCCGCAACCTCCGGCACCCCACCCTGTAAGAAGACAAGAAAATCTTCATGTACGTAACTCCGAAATTATATCTAACTTCAAATAGTTGAAGGCAGACGACTGTATAAGTTCATTAAAAGAAGAGTTCTTGTTCGAATGATCACCTTAATTTTTTCCATGTAAAAGGCCTCGTTCGCCATCCTTCTATGAATAGCCCATTTAACACCTTTAAGTCCAGTAAGTCCCTGAGCAAAGAGCAGCTTTGCTATTGGAGAGAATTCAACCTTCTCAAAAGACCAGTTTGTCTTGACCAGAGCCTCCCTAATTATGTACGGATCCGATACGGCCAACCTGGGCTTGGATCCAAACCAGTAGAGGAAAGTCTTCCCATACAAACGTGACCACTCATTGTAATATGGAATCGCCTTCTGAAGGACAGCATCAGGATGAAAACTAGTTGGCTTTGGCTGTGCTTCTGCGTACATACGCTTGATCTGGCCAGTGCTCCCGATCATCACACGGTAGCCAGGACCTGTTATGCCTTGTTTTTTGAAATGGTGCTGGATTCTCAGAGGAGTCCATATGTTCGAGTGTATGAACCTAATAAGAAAACCCAGAAGGAAGTAGAAAACCCCATACCAGAGGAGAAGCTGCATGTTTGATGAAATCAGAGAGGGAGAAAGAGATATGAAAGGTGGTGATCAGACGTTGCTTTGGCTGATCAGATTATATATAGAGTATGTCCAAATATACGAGTTGTAATATAATAGTTTTGTTTTGCTTTTCGTGTAGATATTCGGATCAAACCAGTACTCTCAGGAAAATACATATATAGGGATGTTACGGTTTGAAATGGGCATCCAATGTATGTGGATTGTTTCTTTCTTCAAAAATTTATTAATTTAACGACGTGATTTATCAAAAAAAATATATAAATATATTGGAATGCAACAGGTCTGATTAGATTCCTTATTGAATTATTGCCATTTGATTTGGCGGGTTATGAATTTATTATGCAACTAGAAATAAAATAAAATGAAAGTGGAAGCAATAATATGTCAGGTGCGGCTCATCTATCATAGTGGATTTATAATTTTTTATTGAATTTTGTACTGTTGAATGTCAGAATATAATATTCATAAGGTTTGAAAATTGTGTTTAGAGCCTACGCCTTGTATGCTAACAACCCAACAAGGAGTTGTATATTGGGTATGTAAATTCTACTATGCATACTCTAAAAGATGTTTACATATCCATTTACATATTTTGACAAAAATTTATTCCAACAATAAGATATGAAATGAGTTTTCATAACATTTATTCATATTTTTTAATCATGATCCATGAATATATTAGTTTGGTTTAAAAGTTTACTTCACCACTATTGGCTTACAAGGTGGTTAATTTCCCTCCAAAAATATACATATTTTCTCTCTCTCTCTTGTTCTAGTTCCTAAATTTGGGAACCCATTTTGAGAATGTAAATTTACATTCTCATTTACATACTTTGTTGGAGTGAATTTTTGTGAGTTTTAGTATGTAAAATAGTAGTTATAAGTTTTACATCCTCATTTACATACCTTATTGGAGATGCCCTTTACCATACACTGTAATAATATAATTGCATATTATATTTGCTATTTAGTAAAAAAAGAAAGAGAAAGGGGAGACAAAAACTAAAATCTATTATGTATATCATGATACTCATGTGTACAAAAACTAAAAAAATAACAGGAAAAAAGTTAAACGGCCCAGTCCTGTTATTTCATTGTAACATCGTATTTTATGTAATAAAAAATGAAATAACATATTCAACCGTAATATTTTATTTTAATATTATATTATAATATCATATTTTATTATAAACTTACAATTAAATATAATATTTTAATAAAATAAACTGTTTAATCTTATATCATCCATCACCACTAAAAGAAAAGACAAAAAGACCATCCAAAATTAGGGGCCAGACAATAAAAAAGGCTTGAGCGGCCCTGCAATACAGCGATTTGCAGAGAGATGCTTGGGATAATGTATTAAAAAAAAAAAAACCCAAAAGTTTGATTGAATGATTGAGTTTGGCGGGAATATGAAGCATTAGAAATAAAATATTGAAAGTGCAAAAAGAGAGGACTTTCTCTGACTGATACGATCCACAGTCCAGTGGAGCAATAATTCGCAGAGCAGATGACCCCGAAATTTGACTCCATGATTGATTCAAGAAGCGGTTTCTGCAAGTCCAACTCCATCTTCTACAGCAAGCGTAAGCCGTATCCACTCCCACCGAACCAGTCTCTAGACATCACCACGTTCATAGCCTCGCAGGCCCATCATGGCCGGATTGCATTGATCGACGCCGCCACAGGCCGCAGCCTAAGCTACGTCGAGTTATGGAGAGCCGTGGATTCAATTTCTACGTGTCTGACAGAAATGGGCGTTCGCAAGGGCCACGTTATTCTCATCCTCTCCCCCAACTCCATTTTCTTCCCTGTTATCTGTCTCGCTATCATGTCTCTCGGTGCAATCATCACTACCACAAATCCGCTCAACACTCCACAGGAGATCGCCAAACAAGTTACCGATTCTAAAGCTTCACTCGCCTTCACCACCAAAGAACTCGTTCCCAGGCTCGTGGCGGTGTCGTTTCTTCCGATCATCCTCATAGACGATAGTAGCTACCAGTGGACTTCATTGAAGGCTAAAGTAGTGACTACTTTGGGTGAAATGATTAAGAAGGAGCCGAGCGAGAACCTAGTCAGGGACCGAGTCAACCAGGAAGACACGGCCACTCTTCTTTACTCTTCCGGTACGACGGGACCAAGCAAAGGCGTGGTGTCTTCACATGGAAGCCTAATCGCCATGATACAAACCTTTTTAGCTCGAATCGTCCCGGAAGAGAGAGAGCAAAAGTTCATCTTGACCATTCCTATGTTCCACATCTACGGTCTAGCAGCGCTTGCCATAACGGCATCAGGATTAACGGTCGTGATTCTCAAGAAGTTTGAGTTACACGACATGCTTTCCGCGATCGAGAAGTTTCAGGTGACTTTTCTTCCTCTGGTTCCGCCAATACTGGTAGCGCTTATCAACGGCGCTAAACAGGTGAGAGCGAATTATGATTTGAGTTCGCTGCAATGGGTTATATCCGGAGGTGCGCCTTTGAGCAAGGAAGTAATAGAGAATTTCGTGGAGAGGTATCCGACGGTGGGTATTACGCAGGGGTATGGATTGACGGAATCTACGGCAACGGGGGCATCTACCGACTCGCTGGAGGAGAGCAGGAGGTACGGTACTGCGGGGCTGTTGTCACCGCGTCTGGAGGCAAAGATTGTGGACCCTGCAACCAATGAGGCCTTGTCGGTGAATCGAAGAGGCGAGCTTTGGCTCAGAGGTCCCTCCATCATGAAGGTAAAGTGACTCTCGGATAGCTCTTTGAAACATTAACTTGAAATTAGATAAATATTATTTCAAAAATCTATAAAGAAATGAGATTGGAAAAACAATCAAATTAAAAATAGGAGGAGATGACTGAGTCGTGAATCACGTCTCTCTTCAACTTGATTTCGTGGCTCTGTTTTTGAATTGTACTATCAGCATATAGTAATTTTGTTCTCAAGATAAAACAATTCAATCACTCTAAATTTTTCTGCACTCTAAATTTTTTAAGAATTATAGTTACTCATTTCTGTCTTTCTCATATGTAGAAAGCAAACGTCTTCTGTTTTCAAAAACGCAAATCGTACAAAACAATTATGTAAAATTACGATTGACAATAAGATCACGTGTTTTGATTGGGTCAAAAATGTAATAGAAAAATTAGAGATAAAGAGAGTTAAAAAAAAAAAACTAAATGTCGGAGAATAAATCAAAGACTTCAAGACCAGTCTTTTGATATTAATATTGTAGTATTGGAACTTAAGTTCCTACTCTTAAACATCCAAAATTTTGACCACTCCTCTATTTTTCAATTCATGTACAAAACACACATATGAATTCTTTTCAATACGTAAAAACACCAACAATATTAATCCCTTCTTCTATAGATCGTCCCTGTCCCCGACTACATTGGGGTCCTCCCAAACTTTTTCAAATATATATTCTTTTTGAGTATCGATGTTGAGGGTCTGGCTATGGTGTACTGCAGGTTATTTTGGAAATGCACGGGCTACTGCAACTACCATTGATTCAGAGGGATGGTTGAGAACTGGAGATCTCTGCTACTTCGATGATGATGGCTACCTTTTTGTAGTTGACAGATTGAAAGAACTTATTAAGTACGAGGGATATCAGGTGACCTCACCTACAATTGTTAGGCCAATAGCATAACTTGCAAATGGCTCTGTACGTGTTAATGGTATTAATTTCCTCTTATGTGGCTGCAGGTCCCTCCGGCCGAACTGGAGGCCTTGTTACTCTCTCATCCAGAAATTTCTGATGCTGCTGTCATTCCGTAAGCATTTTTTTCTCGCTGTAGTCTGAATTGGTTTAGCCCTTGCTTGACATTTTAGACATGAGGGGTTCGTAACGAGCTCTCATGTTCTCTGTTTGGCAAAAATTATGGATAGGATTCGGGAATTCATCCCAACACTCTAAATTTGAACCCTTCATTCCGATGATTGGAATGGTTCACGAAACTCTCTCAACCCCACATCTCCCATGTAACCCTTCCTTTGTGCCATATCCAAATCCTGAACATATATGCCAAAGGGAGCATGCATGAACACATGTACTTTTTCTTGTCTTTCAGATTTCCTGATGAGAAAGTTGGGCAGTATCCCATGGCATATGTGGTAAGAAAAATGGCAAGTGATTTATCTGAGCTTGCGGTCATGGATTTCGTAGCAAACCAGGTATGTCTTTATCGACTGCATGCAAAGTGTGATTTGTGATATCAGTTCCATAAGATAGTGGGTAATAATGTGTACAGGTTGCGCCATATAAGAAAATCCGAAGAGTTGCTTTTTAGCATCAATACCAAAGAATCCGTCTGGGAAGATCCTCAGGAAGGACCTGCGTCAGCTTGCAACCTCCATGCTGTGAACTTGTGCCATTAATTGGGTCCATGTAGAAGGATCTTTAGCCCATTATGCAACCTGTAAGGCCTGGACCCAAACCAGGAAAGGAAGAAAGTCTACCCAAAAAAATAAAATGAACTTCCATTTGCGTATATTTTATTATTTTTGTACAATTTCAATTAATATTTACATTATCAAGATTTTGTCCTTAATTAAAGAAGTCCAAGGGTGATCACTGATCCCCTTAACTCGGTCTATGTTGAAAGGCCTGATTGGGACATCCTTCTATTAAAAGCCCATTTATCACCTTAAGCCCTTCAACGCCCTGTCGTAAAGCGAGCTTTTGCCTTTTGGGGAGTTTCATGGGTTTCCAAGGACTGCAATCCATATAATTGGGCCGGTGTATTTTCCTTTTCCACACCATTAGGGCCAGGGTCCCAATGTTTGGGCCAACTTGTACTACACAGATTAAGAAAAGCCTTTTGGTTTGGCAGTGGCAATGGGCCTGAAAACAACTCCAAAAGCATAAGCATTTACAAGGGCCCACTCATCAGAAGCTAGACTGACTGACTGAGTTATCTTCCAAGAACGTGTGAGGAAGTATGTCTGGATGAGGCTGACTGATAATGACACTTCGCAGCAAGACAATAGGCAATGTACAGAAGATAGCATCACACACCAAGTAACCTGGTCCTGGACTACGTATGTGTGTATGTATATTCCTCTCTTTTGATCATTGGTGGGGTTCGGCAGAAAATGGTTTACCTCAGCCCATACGTCGGCAATGTGTGGGGTCCATAGGACCAACATTACTTGAGAGTGACCCCAATCCCAGGGAGCGACCACTGGCCTATTCTACAACGCTAGTAGGCCTTGAGGCTTGAATACAATTATTATTGGCATTGCCATTGGGTACACAGAAATTGGGGTGTCAACTGTACGATAAAATTATCCAACTTCAATTAGAATAAATTTGAAAATAAATTATATGTTTAAAATTCAGAAATAAATACAGATTTTTTTCTGAATTAGTATTGAATCCGAGTTCAAGCACACAAATTTTATTCAATCCAATTGTCAGTATCCTAAATCGAATAGAATTATTGTCCAAATTTAAACAAATCTAAATATGCTCGACTAACCACGTGTAAAAAGGTGCATAAATTTATACCTGTTTGCTTAAATGCTCAACGGACTGACTGTTTGTGGATGGATCCATATTTTTCGATGCTTTGTAATCAAAGCCTCCATGTCTAGTAATGGTCCACATTTTTAGGACATTATGCCATACGCTGGCGTATCAACGGTGAGTGCATGGAGGGTCTGGAGCCATTTTTTAACACGGGAACAAAAGAGAAAGAATCGATGAATTAAAGCAGATAATTGTTTTCTTTTTTACTTTTACTTTTGCAAAAAGTCCTACACGGACATCAAACTACTTTATAAAGTGTCATTCACTCTCTTGCGAGTAACAATGTATTTCTTATTGTCTAGTGATTGGGTCCAAGCTCACTTGTTGGACTTGAGAAAAAATAAAGTCTTATGAGTTCAATGTATTCAAATGAATCAGACAACTCATATATGAGCTCATATATGAGTCGATGTATTTAGTGAACAACCTAGAGCGGATAATCTTGTTATGGTGTGAAGGTGAGTAAATTATAATATGATATCTGAACAGAACAACCTAAAGTGGATAATATTATTACTGTATGGGGGTGGAGAAATTATAACAACTTTCTTCATTATTTTCCACACACATCATAATGAAAAACAAAAAAACTATTACTACATATTATCTACAGATTAATACATGAAGAATTGCCAATTTTCCTCTTCTTGTTTACAAAAAAAAAAAAAATTGAACAGACTGAGACAGCATTTCTGTGAATAATTTCTTTCAACGACCTATTTCAGTCTGATAAAGAACGTTAAGCTCCACTTGCTCGGCCTCCCACTTCGCCTTTGTTAACAATCCATCTTGTACTGGCACGTATTCCTAACAAAATTCAACATATATATATATATATGTAATATATAAACGTGAGAAATTGATCTGTTGCACAACTCTGTGTGTGTCTATATATATATATACCTCGAGTTTTTGAACAAGCTCTTTAGCTGTTGGTGCAGAAACGAGAATGCTACGCTGAGAGGATTTGATGAATCCATCATCTACAGCTTTGTCGATGAAGGTGAGCAAGTAATCGTAGTAGCCGTCCACGTTAAGCAAACCCACCTGTGCCATACAAATATTGTTATTGTTGGAAAAAGTATCACATCACTGAAATAAAGATCGATAGTATATATCTATAGATATGAATATTTTTGACTTAGTAAGACACGTTTTAAAGTCGCAAGACTCAAAAAAACTCTGAAAAGAAAGATAAAGACAGCTCTGTGATGTGTTGGGTTTAGAAATGCCAACAATATTTGGCAAGGTAGTCCATTTGTCAAAAAATTGAAAAACTTTTTTAATTAATTTGGCTTAGTTTGAGAGACTAAGGAGACAATTGAAAAGGGCTAGCTCACAGGCTTGTCATGGATTCCTAACTGGGCCCATGTGGTGACTTCCAATAACTCCTCCAAAGTTCCATACCCACCTGCACAAACATTACCATGAACCTATTATCCAATGATTTGATTAGTTAATAGTACACGTAATCAACCATGAAATCTGGAATTTTGAGAGCGTTAGAGCTTGAGAGGGGGGGACCTGGTAAGGCAATGAAACAGTCAGAATGGCGGGCCATCTCGGCTTTTCTTTGATGCATATCTGCTACTGCTCTTAACTCTCCGACTGTTTCTCCTGTAATCTTCTTATCATGAACAAAACAAGATTACATCTTCACTAATCACCAGTTAAAACCACGATTAAAGCGTAAGACCGAGCCTGGCTCGTTGATAATTACCTCTTTACTCATCAGAGTTTTTGGGATGATCCTGCAAAACCACAAAAAATAAAAATCCCAAAATGAATAATTAGGAAATGGAAAATTCAATTTGAATACCCGATTACGTGTCCTCCACCGCGATGAACCTCCTGAGAAACTATGCCCATCAGCCCAACACTTCCTCCTCCATAAACAAGATCCAATCTCCTTGACACCTTCATCACAAATTAAACAAATTAATCTTTTAGAAAAACTCATCTGGATACACACACACACATGACATGTATATCTATACGTATGTATATATGCATACGTATATACCAGTTCTTTGCCGAGTTCAAGAGCAGCATCACTGTAGCAATTTCTCTTGCCTGTACTGCTACCACAAAAAACACAAACCCGTTTGAACCTCGACTGCACTTCTGCTGGGCTTATATGCTCATCCATATTTCCTTCTCTATCTTGATTTCTTTCTTTTATTTATCTGCCTGAAAAAGGTTTTTTAACAGAAAGAGAAGGGACAGAAAGACGGACCCAATACCAAAAGTAGAAGATGGAACAGCGCCATATATAGAGACTCGGTGAAATCATGGATATATCAACCTTTGACTTGTTTGAATCCTGTCATGCCACGTCCATTTAAATCTCACTAAAATATTGATTCTACAAAATAGCCGACAGGTCCGATTTATCGCTTTGGACGTTCGATTCCTCTCGCATCCACTACATTCTGTCCACGTAGCAATCAGGAATGAATTGAAATGTCCACGTTTGAGTATTACGAATAGGGATGGCAACAGGTCGGATACCCTTCCATTTAAGAAATATCAAAATCGTTACCGTTTAATGTACCCTATACCAAAACCGTTCAAAAAATCATTTAGATTTCCAATTGGATTAGTGGTTAAGTGATTTAGTTTTGTATATATATGCAAGGTTTGAATCATTTCTCTAACATATATACTATATTTTTAAGAATTTACTTAAAATTAAGGGTTGGGTCGGGCCGGGCCGGGCCGGGCCGGGCCGGGTTGGTTATGGTTATGGGTATGGTTTCGGTTCAATTTTGGTTCGGGTACCCTAACCATTTATTAATCGGTTCGGGTATCCTAAACTCGGCATCAAATACCAAAACCGACCTGAAACCGTGACGAATTTGAAAATAAAAACCAAAACCGTTTCCAAACCCTATAGGATCGATTTTCGGATTTTAAACGGAACGGATACCTTGCGGATAATGCAAGGATCGGGCTTTTTGCCTTCCCTAATTACGAAGAAACCTACTCAACTCGCTTGGATGTTGGTGAATTTTTCTTAAGCAATATATATATATATATACATACATACTTTCTGTCCACAATTTGAGTTTTGGCTAGATTTACGCGCTGTTGTCGTATGAAAAAATTATATACACACCACTTTAACATATATCTTAAATTTAGGTTCATATTAGATAATATCGTTCTCGATTAAAAAATTATTAACAAAGGTATGCAAGAGTGATTCTGGGATAATTGATCTTTTCTTATTTGAATCCATATATATGCTTGATTTTTCCTTGTATTATGGCCTAGAATTATGGCTTAGAATAAGACCATATGGGTTGATAGGCTGACATGTAGGCCTAGATTGGGACATCACAATTTGTATATAATATCATGTAACTATACAATGAATTAGGGGAGGGCTCTAATTCTCCTCCAATCTACTTTAAATCATGCTAAAAATTATATTATTGAATATTTTTAGTGTTCATAATATAATATAGTAAAATTTGGAAGGAAAAAAAAATCTAAGCCTAAATTCTATATAAACACTAAAACTTAAGCCCTCAATTTTAAACTTTAAATCCAAAAAACTAAATTTTAAACATTAATTCTAACTCCTAAATCCCAATATGTCATTTTTAATTAAAAACAAATTGGAGGTAAAAGTTGGAGGGCAAATTCCTAATTATCAATGTATTAATATGCTTTGATTATCGTGGTTTGTAAATATTTGAAGGATCCTTTTAACATGTGTCCAAAGGCATATACTAAGAAACTGTACCATCAATGAGAATAAATGAAATGTGATCATACACAGTCTTCAACTACATAAAATTATGTCAAAAACAAATACTTCATTCTCGAGGGCCGAGTACGTTTTCTTAACATGTGCCATTCAACATACATTAAGAAAATCCATATTTGAAATCCAACACACTCAGCAATAATTGTAATATACTAATCAGATAAGGACCAACATTCATAAAGAGGGTGAACTAGTCTATGCCGCCACTCACTTTAATTCTCTCCTTGGGCCAACATATTTGGAGCTTTCGCATCACATTCATTTCTTGTTGGGAAGTCAGTGCATATATACCCACAACAGTAAAACAAAAAAGTGTCATAATCTTGAAATTGCCATTATTATTAACTCTCTTACCTCCATTAACTTTCTTCCTTGGTCAAAAAGAAATGCAGAACACTCCTAAAGAGTTGAACTTTCGAAGAGATAGTTTTCTGGTCCTACCATGACATGTCATAAGGTAGCTTATAAATTAAAAAAAAGTAAAATTAATTTTTATAAATATTAAGTAAATACTATTAATTTTTTTATTTATATTATAAACAAATATTATATATGAAATTAAGTTTATACAAGTAAAATTAATTTTTATCTTATATTATTAGCTACTGCCCTGTGACGCGACCTCTAATGTCGATATTAATTAAGAATATAACCAAAGTTCTAGTTCTTACGTGCACAACTTTTCCTTTTTTATATCCCTTTGAAAAGAAAACGACCATTTCTTTTTTCCTTTCATTTTGAGCATTTTAATGTGGTGGTGGTTGTTCGATGTCTCTTTAGAAAGAAAAAAGAAGACAGACACATGCACTGACTTTCTTGCATAAGCTTCAAAAAGTCATGACAAAAAAACAAGGCATATACAAACGAGCTTCCTAGGTTGACTATAACCAGGCAGACAAACAGTCTTATTATATTAATTTAGTCGGTGCCTTAAAAGGCCGGGGATTAATATATTTTCTTAATTATTTTATATTAGAGAATTTGTACATGTCATAAAACATGAAAGAATAAGTAACTGTTGTAACATGTACAAATTCTGTCAATATCAAACGATTGGGTGATAACATGAGTTACATGATGGTTATTTTTTATGGGGACAAAATTATATATATTTGAGAATGTATTGAGTTCGACTTTTACTGGAAGTAATATCATTAATGTGGTCACGTGTTAGATTTTAAGCGAACTTATCATGTCGTTGCCTACGTGGAACTTGAATCTAATCCTCAACAACCCAACAAAACTTTTATCATTTTTTTTATTTTTCTAATATATGGAGGGAATCACCCGACAAAAAGCTCTAGCAGATTACATGTTTAAGTGTTCTTGGCCAAATAACACCTACATAATCTTCCCACATCACACTCAAGAGAGCACCGGGAGGAATTGACATTGACTAGCACCTGTGGTGTACATTTTATTAAAAAATTGCAACAAATGAGTTGCCCGCAACATGCATGCACTATTGTATATGTAGGAGAAGCTTCAAATATTGTATCATGATAACCTTTAACACAATAAATATAATAGACCTCTCCTTCTCTAACTAGAATGATCGGCTTTTTGCTCTCTCACGCAAAAGAACAAAACCCCAAATTCTCTCCACTATTTCAAACAATCAGAATCATTCACCAGTGGTCATCTGCTTTCAATGCCTATATCATCCTTAAACACCTTCCACCACCTTCAATCAGCTATAAACACCATCCATTTCTCTCTTTCTAATTAGTTTCCACTTGCTCCCCTACTGAACTGACTTGACTGCCAGAACCCCAATGACCGACACCCCCACAGTCGAATCCTTCTGTGCATGACTAATGGTGCTAGCTTTCAAGTTGTTTTGCAGGTTGCATCCAAATTAGTATTCCTAATTGTGGCCCATCAAAGCTCAAGCTTTCGTCCAACTCAACAATTATAGGTTCGGGCATTTAGAGTGTATAAATATTTTCATTAATTATTTCACAATATATTGTCTACTTGTTAAATATGAGAAACAGGCTGGCATGCATGCATATATCACCAACAACAACGTACATCTAATTAACAGCTTCAACACACGTGGATTAATGTATATATATATCCGCTGTCTCTTTTTTTCATTGTTTCTTCCTTTTGTCTTGCAATGGAAGCTTCATTAGGACAGGAGTTAGCTGTTTTACCAATTAAGTTATATGTCCGTACAAGAAAAGGAGGCTTCTTGGTACGTACGTACCTTTATCTTGAGATCTCAGATCTTTTATTCTGGATAAGCTGTCTCCCAATGTGTTCTATAAAAACTTAGTTGATTTCAATTCATCAACTCCAACTAAAACAAACCCTCCTTACAATCAAATTTTCGATTAATATATTCTTCCGAATTTCTTTGATCCAAACAATATATGGCAGTACTTCCCAACTTTGATGCCCTAAGAGACCTGCACAATTCCGCCAACGACCTCCTCCATTCACCGGAAATCCAACGAGCTCTGGTCGATCAACGACAAGAGAAATTTGTTCATCAAGTCTCGGAAGCATCCCTTAGAATGCTTGACGTTTGTGGGATCTCAAGAGATGTTCTTTTGCTTGTGAAAGACCATCTCTTAGACCTACAACTTACTCTACGCAGACTAAGCAAAGGCGAGCCTCATAACAATGTCGTCGGCACCAAACTTGCTGCATATAATTTTTATAGAAAGAAACTGAAGGAGGAGACTGTCAAGTGTTTGAGGTCACTGAAGGGAATGAAGTGCAATTCAGTGGTCTCAAATACTGTCTCTGTTGTTGATGATAATCTTGTTGTGGTTTTGGATGTGTTGAAGGAAGTGAGGGTGACCACCATAACTATTGTGGAGTCTCTACTATCTCTTATTTCCATTACTTGGTTGGATCGGAAGAAAGGGTATTCTTTCACTATGAAGTGCAAGTTTATGAGATCAAGTGGGCCATCTTTGTATGATATATGCGATGAAACGGCACTACATAGTGCGCACAAGAGATTGGAGGCAGTGGAGATTGCTATTGAGGATCTTGAAGTAGAGTTAGAGTGCATTTTTAAGCGTTTGATCCAAACTAGAGTTTCACTACTCAACATTCTTACCAATTAGAAAGACATGTAAGGTAGCTGAGCCACCATTACGTCTTCAACTATAGTTAGCTCTAACATTTCACTTTGTTTCATCTAGTGTTCGTTGGCTCTTTCGTAATAAAAGATTTATATCCTTTTAAGCATAAATCTTATCACAATTAGACCGAGATCACTTTGTTTTGTAACCGAGAACAACATCATATAGATTTGTCATTTAAATATTTGATATGGACTTAGACTTGAGCAATCAAACCAGCGCATTATCATCTAATGACATGATAACTTACGTCAAAACCTGAGTTACCACAAGAAAATAACTCTCTATAAAAATCCAACTCAGGACTTCCAGGACCATAAGTTTTGATCCTGAGATCACTAATGAACTATCACACGATGTCAGGATCTCAAACCTGGACTTTCACACATTACATTGTTGAGACTTGAGACTAGAATGAGGCCCAATGGGTAACCAGTTAGATAAGAAGCTCTCTTTCTCGACCTTTTTTACCATCCCGAGCCTACTTAAGAGGAACTGTTTTATGAACCAGGCCCACATGATGTGCCAATTAGACTTTCTGAAACTTTAAGACCAGACTTCATTCCTTTTTCAAGTTTTACACTCTCAAGTCATAATGAGAGAACAGTAGTAAACAAATAATTGCTCAGTAAAAGCCAAGGGAAATTGAATACTGCACCATAAAATTATCAAAAAGTCACTAAAACAACTGACCTGATCACCAGACCATTCAAGAGCGAACGTCATACCTTCATACCCCCATTGTACAGGGTGGGGCAGCTAGCATTGTTCTATAAAAGGCCTAGGTCAATCGGCCAAATTGGAGTGGGATTGCCTAAAAGTTATCATGGTTAGTTGGTTGGATCCAAGGTGGTCACAGGCAATAAAAGATAGACACTAAGTAACTAGAGATTACAATGCTTGTAGAGTCAAAATCATTGGCTGGCAGCATAAATCCAACTAATATAGGCAGCAATTCTTCATTTCTGATTTTGTGCACATCTGCTCTGGGGGTGGGGGATTCAAAGGTGTAATCTGGTAAAAGTTGCATTTCTCATCACATAAATCACAGCCATAGACCAGAGCGTACTGTAGATTGAAAAGAACCATATTTCCCCATGACTATTCACCAAACGAATGACGGCATATATTCATAAGATTTAGGATTGTATGCAGCACAAGTGTGACTGGAAGGAAAAAGCAAATAAAATATTAAACAAATTCTATGCAAGTGCGAATGATTTTCCAAACTCGATAGAAGTGCACATCTTCAGAACCTTAGAAAAACAAACACGCATCCATGATTACAAACTTAGATAATGCAACTGGAGTTATCAGTCTGACCAACACAACTGTTAATATAGATCAAATAGCCGTTTTTATTGAATGGGAGAAACTAACAAACACATTCCACATGCAATCCATACCCGCAACCCACCAAAATAACCATTTATGCTATCCACTTCATTCTTTTAATGGGTGCCTGCAACCAAGACAACAAAGAATACATCACCTCATTCAAATTCTTGCTAATGACAAGAGGAAAAAAATGAAAGTGCATGATGATTAAAAACTTATCTCCCTGGTCAAATATTCTAGTAAAATAATAAGCAATCATGATATTCCTGGCCTAGATTTCCTATTTCTTAGCCACTCCTAATTTTTTTTTATCTCCATTCCTCTGTACCACACACATCTTCTCTAAAATAGAGTGTGAGTATGGAATGGAAGTGCAGAACATTAGTGAACGAGGTTGTTAGGCATTAATAAGTAATCTGCAGTAAGACAAACCAAACTGAGTCACACCCAGCACAGATATGCATAAAGAATAAATGTTTTACACTGCTTGTTGCAATAGGAGTGTAATTCATTCCCAATCTGGCTATTGGCAATCAATTAATTAGCATACCAAGAAATGTTTTTATGAGAGGAAGTTGGAGATTTGGAACAGGCTTGCAAAGAACTCTGACAAACCCCATTACACCCCGCCCCTCCCTTTTTTTCTTCTCTCTCTCTCTGTAAGCAGGAAATGGAAATTGGATTTGGGAAATTTGATTCCAAAAATTTGCACCAACGACTGCCAACAAATGATAATTAGCACAAGAGTGAATGAAGTCGTTAGGTATAAATAAGAAATCTGCAGTAAACCAAGCTGAGTCACGTCTTTCATTCCCACCACAGATATGCATAAACAATAAATACTTCACACTGCTTGTTGCACGACCAGGTACCATATAGTCATATATAAAAGTAAAATTTGGCCCTGAAAGTGTTTATTCATAACTATTTGTCATGAAAAGAAATGCTCTGAAGAATAATATGCAATTAAAAGCAATGAGAGCGTCATTATTTGTTTAAACCAGTAAGCCAGGCATTCACAGAGTTATTCTACACTAGCAAGGATAACTAACGAGAAACGCCTGATATCAAATATATCCACTAGTAATTAAGAAGAGAAGTTACCTAATGGTCATCATGCCCGTGGCCCTCCCAAGGGTGCCTCCAACCCTAAAAAAGATGTCATGAAAGTGAAATAAGGTCACAGAAAAGAGAGCACAACTTCAGACAACTCTAAAACAAAATTCAACTCTTACCAGTACTACAGGACCATCTTGCTTGGCCCTGTAGAGAATCCAAAACCTGAAACAATGAGAACATTAGACGATTCCATATAAATTCAGAAACTCAACTATGACCTATAAAACACTAAATTCCATTACAAAGCAGGATATATGTGTTGCTATCAGCTTATTGGCAATAATTAATCGAAGAGGACTTCCATGGCGACAAACCCATTTTCAAACCAAGAAAACACGTCCAAAACAATAAAAAAATTTCATCAACTAGGCTACTGTTTTGCATTAGAAAATTTTCGATTGGGGCAATAATGTTCTAGTAAAGAAACAACGAGAATATGCTTAAAAAAACAAGAATCTGTAACAGAAAAAACCAAGCAGAATGCACAGATCTACGAATAAAATTCACTCAACGTGATCGAAACTTCCGATTCAAACAAAAAAAAAATCGAAATTAGGTTTAGCGATTTGATAGATTGGCATTACCACATGACAGCGCACATGCCCTTGCCAGTGACCGTATGCCAACGCTTTGGCTTATGCATCGTTAAGCCCTTATACGTAACGCCCTCTCCGTGGTGGCCTCCTGCCATCTCTCTGCTTCTCCCTCTCTGAGCTCTACGTACGATCGGTTTCACCTGTCTGTGAAATTGTGGGGGCAATGGATCTCCGGTTCGGTTTTGTTTCTTAACGGGCTTAAAGCCTTAAGAAAACTTATTGGGCCGGCTCTTGGCAAAAGTCCATAAGTATTAACTTATTAAGTAATAAAGAGCGGCACATCAATGGGGGCCTGACATATTTTGGGCCAAAATTCTGATAGGGACTTTGAGTAGGGTTTGTTTATTAGGTTTTTGGTTCAATTTTTAACCGAAATTGAAATATTTGAATTGATTTGGTTATGGTATTATACAATTCGTAATCAAAAAATTTATGTCACATAATTAAATAAAAAATCGATTTTTTTGAATCGATTTTCGAATAATCAAACAAGAAGAAAAAACACATTTTGACCTTTCCAAATTGTAGAAATACATGTATTTTGATTCAGTAATTTAACAATTAAGAAACATTTCATCAAGAAAAAACTTGAAGGGTGAAATTTCTTTTGTTTTGATTTATTTTCCTCAATTGCGG
Organism: Euonymus europaeus; assembly: GCA_963580455.1. NCBI lineage: Eukaryota > Viridiplantae > Streptophyta > Magnoliopsida > Celastrales > Celastraceae > Euonymus > Euonymus europaeus. The sequence continues at coordinate 3,013,300 of OY756972.1, forward strand.
ATTGAATTTGGACACTCCTCTTCAAGAGTATCAGGCACATGTGAAGACCACGCATCAAATTGTATGTGGCCACTGTCATTTCATTCTCAATTTCCATATGGAATATGATAAATACAATTCAAGACACAAAAGAGCCCGATTTTTGTAGGAATTAAGTCGGGTTATGAAGTTCGTTGTAAAAAAATTATAGTGGACCCTTCTATAATACCTATATATTACAAAATTAAATTCATTTTTAAAAATTATAAATATATATTGATTAAAATTACGAGTCTAATGATATTTTTTTATTTCAAAAAAATAAACAAATAAAATGTGAAAATATATCAAATTTTAGATCGTTGAATATACATCTGAAATATTGTAGGTCTTGTTTCACGTTTTATTTGATATAAAAAATATATATCATGAATTTTTTTAATATCAATCAAATCAAATTCATTATTTTGAAAACAATAATTTATTAAATAGTTATAAGAGTGTGTTTGATAAAAGAATAATAATAATATATTATTAAGACAATCATTATCCACGTCTCTCTAGGACAATCATTATTCACCTATCTCTTTGAATAATCATTACATTCAAAATGTGAAAAAAAATCTTCAAAAAATATCTAAATAAATAATGTAATTATCTGAATAAATAATATATACATACCAAAACATAAATATTTATTTATTTAAATAATTTTAATTACCCTTTCAATCATTACACCCTTAAAAAAAAAAATATCAACCAATATTAACCACGGATCCGCTGTACCAAACCCCGGCAACCCAAGAAAAAGGTCAACAAACATCCTCCTCCGTACATCTGTCAAAATATTATCTCCATCGTAACGCAGAGGTCATCCATGAAAACCATGTGACTATTTCAATAATAGTCAACTACAAGTTCACGTTGGTCAAACCGAGTACGCGCACCTAAAAAAGGATCGCTGATGTACTGAAGCAAGCACAGACATATCCTGTAGTGAGAATCAATGGCGCAAGCTATCGAACCAAGGAGCGGTTTCTGCAAATCCAACTCCGTCTTCTACAGCAAACGCAAGCCAATTCCACTCCCGCCGAACCAGTCTCTAGACGTCACCACTTTCATCTCGTCCAGGGCGCACCATTGTAGAACCGCCTTCATCGATGCTGCCACCGGCAACAATCTCACCTTCGCTGAACTGTGGAGAGCCGTGGATTCCGTCGCGTCGTGTCTGGCCGAGATGGGCGTGCGCAAGGGCCACGTTATTCTCCTACTCTCTCCGAACTCCATCTTCTTCCCTGTTGTTTGTCTCGCAGTCATGTCCCTCGGTGCCATAATCACAACAACTAATCCGCTCAACACCCCGGGCGAAATCTCCAAGCAGATCTCCGATTCGAAAGCGTCACTCGCCTTCACGACTCTCGAACTCGTCCCCAAGCTCGCCGCGGCTTCTTCTCTTCCGATCATCCTCATCGACGGGACGAACAGCCGATCGACTTCTAATGTGAAAATAGTAAATAATTTGAGTGAGATGATGAAGAAGGAGTCCAGTGGGAGCCGAGTCAGGGAGCGAGTCAACCAGGACGACACGGCCACTCTGCTTTACTCTTCTGGAACAACCGGAGCAAGCAAAGGCGTTGTGTCTTCTCATCGTAATCTAATTGGTATGGTACAGACCGTTCTGAGTAGATTCAATAACGAAGACGGAGATCAAACGTTCATCTGCACCGTTCCTATGTTCCACATCTACGGCTTAGTAGCATTTGCTACGGGCCTTCTGGCATCAGGATCGACGATCGTCGTGCTTTCCAAATTCGAGATGCACGAGATGCTATCTTCGATTGAGAAGTACAGAGCGACAGATCTCCCCTTGGTGCCGCCGATACTGGTGGCGCTAATCAACGGCGCCAATCAGGTAAAGGCGAAGTACGATTTGAGTTCGCTGAAACGTGTCTTATCGGGCGGAGCACCGTTGAGTAAGGAGGTTATAGAGGGCTTTGTGGAGAAGTATCCGAGGGTGACGATTCTACAGGGGTATGGGTTGACGGAATCAACTGGGGTCGGAGCATCAACTGACTCGCTGGAGGAGAGCCGGCGATACGGTACGGCTGGGTTGTTGTCAACGTCCATGGAGGCGAAGATAGTGGACCCAGAGAGTGGTGAGGCTTTACCGGTGAATCGGACCGGCGAGCTTTGGCTCAGAGGTCCCACTGTTATGAAAGGTAAAGTTGTTGCTCAAATATATTAACATTAAAAAAAAATTATTTTCTTAATAGTTAATGGATGAAATTAGAACAACGATTTTGTACAGAATTTTAATTAACGCATGTGAACTGGGACTTTTGACTTTTCCTAATTCCTACTCTAAAATTGTCATGTACTATAATGTAGTTTGGAAGGGCAATTCCAATAAACAATTTTTTCTTTCCCTCAAAATTAATTTTGTGTCCCATTTTTATTATATGAAAATTCAAATTACATATTAATTCACATCATGGAAATTCGTTTTTCAATACAATCACATCATTAAAACACAAATCTCTATACATTTTTTTTTATTAACAAAACATCTATTTTTTCATTTCATCATTGATTGCTCAACAAAATTATACAAAAATTAATATTGGGTCTCACATATTTTACAAAAATTCAAGCTTATATACATTTATATCATCAAAACACATCTTTCAATGCAATTAAATCATCAAAAACATACATTCTTATACATTATCCATCTCCCCTTAAAACTCTCATTGCAATTGCCCTAATTGCATGATACTGGTTGGCCAGTTTGTATAGGATTTTGCCATCTCTACCTTCTATAACTGCTTGTCCAAGTTATTCGGGTTTTTCTGTGAATATTTTCCTTATACTGATGACCTTCATCTAGTGGAGACCTGACAATTCTCCTTGGTCAAAAACTTGGTAATCATCACCATGGTCGTTGCCATTAAAGGCTTGATTTCAAACTCTATGAATGGCATGATATGCATATTAGAATTACTCTGCCCTCATTATAACATTGCTGATTTGATTGCTTTGGTGGTTGGTGTTGCAGGTTATTTTAGTAATGTAGAAGCTACCGTATCTACCCTTGACTCGGAAGGATGGTTAAGAACTGGAGATCTCTGCTACATTGATGATGATGGCTTCATTTTTGTGGTTGATAGGTTGAAGGAGCTTATTAAGTACAAGGGATATCAGGTGAATCACACACTGCTTGGTTCCTTTCTCGAATCCCTCAATCTGCTTTATTATTGAAAATAGCTTTTCTTTCTCCTTTTGAACAATAAGGATGCGATTGTGAGTTCAATGTTCCATGCTGATGGTTGTTTTCCTTATATCTTCGCTTGTTCTTTCACGTGAATTTGGCTTGATGGGTGTTGATTTTTGATGTTTTTTGATTTGTTAGGTCCCTCCGGCCGAACTTGAGGCCTTGTTACTCACTCATCCAGAAATTTCTGATGCTGCTGTAATACCGTAAGTCTTTGCTAACACACTCGGAGCATTGAAATCACTCCCTTGCTGCACTCGTATACCATGGTTTGAATTCTGTAGCGAAGGCGTGGTTGTTAACAATTTACAATGATTCCTAAAAAATTGTTTTCCTTGTTAAGGAATTGTTGTTTCATTTGATCTTGTTTTTCTTCAGAAAAAGTGGAGCCTGAGTGTAGTATCTTGTTTTTGCAGATTTCCTGATAAGGAAGTTGGGCAATATCCCTTGGCATATGTGGTAAGAAAAGCTGGAAGTAATTTGACGGACAGCGAAATCATGGATTTTATAACAAGACAGGTTTTCCTTCTTGAATTACAAGTTGTTATTACTGCCTTTCTTATATTGGCTGTGCTTCAGTTTAACCCTTTCTTTTTTGATAGTTACCGTATTCATAATCTTGGTTGTATGCAGGTTGCCCCATACAAGAGGATTCGGAGAGTTGCGTTTGTAACATCAATACCCAAGAATGCATCCGGCAAGATTCTCAGGAAGGATCTGATACAGCTTGCAACCTCCAGACTCTGAACAAGAACTATCCCAGCACCAGCAGCATGTTAACTCAATCGCGTATGTTGCATGCCTATAGCTCTTATTTTCTTACCTACTAGGCTACTGTTTGGATTTAGACTCATAACTTCCTTGTTTGAGATTATTATTATTATGTGAATGTTAAAACGCGGATTGGTAGGACGCCTTAGCCTTTGCAATCAATAAAAGTTTTTCCCAATGCGATTATGTTGTTTGGTCATGCTTTGCTAAACCACTGGATATTAAGTCGAATTTATGTCTTGATCCACATCTTAATTTCTGACATAAAATTTGGGTTCTTAGAAAACTGCCTTGTATAATCTCAAGGTCAGTTCTGGAAAGATAAAACATAAACCCTCTTATGCATTAGTTCAACCTAACCCTATTGTTGTAATGTACCTTCTTGATACTGGTTGATAATTTGCATTTGAGAAAAGCATTAGCTCTGTAATTCCTTTTTTTTTCCTTCCTTTTAATGGTGAATATTTTATGCTGCTGTTTATTTGCAACATCTTTATGTGAAAAAGGATTGTTGATACTGGTTATGGACTTTGAATGAATTGGTCTATGCTTTCATTTGTCAAGAAAATGCTTCCGCCACGATTCATCACGATACGTTTATATGCAAAGACAATTCTAAAGATGGTGATAGATATTCTGTAGATATGAGAAAACAGAATGGACAAGGTTAAACTCAATCATGTTCAAGAGTCTGGCCGCCTTCACTTGAGCCATCATTGTCAAAATTACTCATCACTGATCTTAAAGAACTAAGGTCCTGGTTCCCTGTTATTGTGAGCCCCAAAGAGAGGGAAAAGAGAAGATATGGAGGCTCCCCAGCAAGTAGTCTTGGCGACTGGACCTTCTTCCTCTGAAGGATTCTTTTAGAGGGCTCAGCCTCGATTTTTTGGTGGGGCGGGGACGGGGCACAAAATCTTGCCCGGGGATGGAATTTCATGTTTCCCCGCCCCTTATATATTATATACACATAAACATATGTTTATAAACCCATATATGTATATGTATAAGCTCTAAAATCTAAACATTAAACTTAATTTATATAAAACTTAAATCTAAACCCTAAACTCCTCGTAACCCTAAACTCTCAACTCTACTCTTTAACCTCAAGCTAAGCTCTAAGCCTATAAAAGTCTAAACATTAAACCTAATTTACCTAAACCTTAAATCTAATTATCTAAACCCTAAAGTACTTGGATCATAAACCCTAAATTATAAACCATAATCCTAATTCAACTAAAACCTTCTTTCAAAATAAAATAATACTGATTCAGGTCAGGGTAAAAAAAACTGTCCCGAAGTGTGGGACGAGGTAATCTTCTTATGTTCAAGACAGGGATAGAACGACCGAATTCCCTCCTCGATTTGCCCCGTTGCCATCCCTATTCTTTCTTTAATAGGGACAAAATGTAGTCCATAAACTCCTCTCACAAGGAACTTGTATTGGGCCAGTGACAGCTGTTTCAAACTGCTCCTCTGTCATCTCCAATAGAACTCTGAATAATGGGTGATTCGGATAACACAAAGAACCTACTATACACAGCAAATTTCCCTTTCTTAAGAGTTTTTGGGTCATTTTACTTTCTACAACTTCCTCTATCTATGGAGAAAGGAGTAAGAATACAACTAGAAGACTAGTTTATTTAGGATGTAGTCTCTATCAAATAATTGGATTAGACTATTATCCTTGTACAAATTTTAATCATATCCTAACTTGAATATAATTCTCTCTCTATCCCTTCAGTTATGCGTTGGGCCTATTCTGGCTCAAGCCAATATTGAGTGAACCCAACCCAATATTTCTAACACAGTAAGTTGTACCGTCTCACAAAGGCACATATAATTATGTATGCATTAAGCAGTGACCAACAGGTTTTTGAAGTATGTCAACATGATGTCATAATTCAGTAAGCGATCCCATTTGATAAATTCACATCTAACATGATAATAAACATGCCACAATAATCAGCACATTAATAGTACTCACACCATTTTTCATTAATCAAATCTTATTGTGCTTTGTGTGCAGTTACATATTCAACAAACTGAAGCTAAACAATAGACCTAAATAGCCAATAATTTTTTGATTTAAACCATGTGGTTGAAGTCAGTAAACTAAAGTCCTTGAACTCATATAGTTTTACATGGATAAAGGAAGAAGCAATCTTCGTTTCTTTTTTCTAGCCAGTCTCACTTGCTTTGTAATTTTCATGCATAGAAGCAAAAGCATTGTGATGCATGCTAAAATAAACGCGAGTCGGAGATGCCTAAAATATAAAGAAACCAAGAAAGCTAGAATGAAGAGTACCCAAATCACAACATCCACCCTGCATCAACCAAAAAAAAAATGAGGAAAGACAAAGCTCCTATTAGACCAAAACAGGATTTTGATGGACAAAAAGATATCAAAATGAAACATGACGAAAAATTCTAAGGGACTAAAATATGTGGAAAATGGAAACACAAATTTAAATCTTGAAACTAATCAATTGCAATGGCATATAGTTTCAAATGGCTACTTAAGACAATATCTAACTGCTGTCCATCAACCCATAGTCAAATCCCAACTCATTGCCCAGAATGTTTCAATTTCCCCCACAAAGTACTGCAAAATAAACGTAATAACTTGTATTCTCTACAGTACAGTTTAAAACAATGTACTGCAATGACATTTACCAAGCCCGCCATTATGCATTACCAAATGTCTACAAAATTCTACGAACGCAATGATATGAACGATTTTCTAAGTGTAGCCATTTTTTAATGGAAATAAGCCTGCCCTGTTACATGAAGAAGAGGAAGTTAGATGGGGTTGAATGAGGGGGAGCTTCCCCCTCACTCAACTCTCTACCACCCTCATCTGTCCATATTCGTTACCCTCCAAATTGGGGTATTTGTTGGTCCTCACTTGACTCTCACTCCCTTAAATCCACTTAACTCTTCATTTTTAAATCCAAGCAGAGTCTTATAAGTGACACAAACAATCTCTCACTTTTCAAATGCTGAATACAGATTCCATGACCAAATTCATTCTCCTAAAGGCTGAAATGCTGAATGGCGTGATTTCCATAGTCCAAAAAATTATATAAAAAATCCACAAAAAAACAGAAATTGCTGACCAGTAACCATCCAAATAAAATTGAAAAGGGAAACTAGTGTTCATCAGCCAACTAAACATAAGGATCTCAAATTCATATCATAGAAGACAAGTAACTAAACCAAGTAGATGTTTTGGAATCGAGAGATAGGAGTTTAAGCAAAGCAATAATACAAAGGACCAAAAAAATATGATTTTAAGAGGAAATTAGAGATACCTTGAAGAAGTGAGATTAGAAGTGGAGGAGAAGAAGGAGACGGAGGACCAATCTTTCCTGGATCGAATCTGATACTCTCTCAGCTGTTCCACCAGATTCGATCGTGTTATCATTTCTACCTTCTCCCTCAATCTCTTCCTAACTCTTTCCAGACCTCACTTCAAGTACACATCAAAAATGGAGACTGTGGAAGAGCTGAGACGAATTGAACCATGCACTGAAGATCATCGACCTTCGATTCGCCTCGGCAGCGGTCGTTGGCAGACCCCCGTTTGTTTTGGAATTCTTTTCTCCTCTTCTCCTTTCTTTCATTCTTCAAATTTGGGTTTTTTGGAAAAATGACCCCCCTTTTCATAATATTTGGAGATCTAACCCCACCTCTCATTCTATCTAAAGTTTAACCCTTTTGTCAAAGGAAAAGACGCTGCTGCCCTTACACGTCTTTTGATGCACGTTCCCTCCAAGAAAACCCTAGAACCCATGAAAACCAGCCTGCAGCTTGCTCGCCTCTTCCTCTCTCTTCCTCCATGTCTCGCACCTCTCAAGCTTCGAAGTGAGGTAGATCTCTCACCTCGTTCAGCATCTGTCTCCCAGAAAGGATCCTAACCTCTGGAACAAGGACCGAACGCAAGCTCCGTGTTCGATTGGACTAACATACCAGTGCTCAACGTCATTTCTATGTGTCCAGCACTCCATCCTTTCTCGGACTACTTATCCAAAGCTCCGAAGCTTCATCTGTCGTTGGACATCTTGTCCTCAGTTTTTGTTTGCCTTCTAATTTTGTTTTGAGGAGGAATATCACTAAACTAAGGTTAGTCTGGTGCATTTGGTTTTGAGAACTGTCATATATTACAACCGAACGATACAAAGTGAAATATTTATTTGATAAATGCATGTATTGTTCATCTAGAAGTAGTTTCGTTCAGAAAATTTTTTCGTTGACAAGTAGCTTTAACAATCGTTGACAAGTTGTTTTATTCTCGTTGAAATGGGTTAATGTTTTCGTTGAGAAATATGTTTAAGCTTGTTTATCTGTCTTTTTTTTTCGTTGATAAATAGTTTTATTTTCGTTTATATATGTCAATTTTTTCGTTGGGAAATATGTTTGAAATTATTTTCGTTTATCCCAGATAACCATTTGGTTGATAAATATATATATACTTTTTGTTTAGAACTGTATGTATTTTTGGTTTATAATTATGTTCATGTAAGTGTTATGTTAAGGACTGTGTATAAATTTTTCGTTGACTACTTGTTATCTTTGTGATTCAGAAATGGAGGAGGTTAGCATATTGGTACGCTATTGTGGCTCTTGGGAACGGGTTGGAGTCAGTTATGCGTATAAAGGTGGGAAGAGTAAGGGTTTGATCATTCCAAATGATATTTCGTATGACCAATTATTGGATATGGTGTATGAATTGACGGGAAAAGATCGTGAAACATACAATGTTCAATTGAAGTACATTTACAATGTCCATGGTCCAACTGAGCCCGTTGAGATTGAGAGTAATAAGGACGTCCGCTTCTTCGTTCGATGCAATAGCGACAGGAGCATACCTGGAACATCTCTATGTGTTACAGTCACTGATAGAGACGTATCTGACGATGCTAATGATCTGGAATTTGATTTGAATGACTACCGATATGATATTGGGTTTACAGATTTGGTGGATGATCCGGCCGAAGTTGGATGCAGCAGGAACATGGAGGATCTTAATGATCCTCAAATACATGGATCAGAATTTAACGCAAATTATCATTCAGCTGGTGGAATCGACGCTTCTAATTCTATTAGTAAGTCACAAAGTTGTGGTAATGCGATATCCTCCAACCAACATCTTGTACTTGATGATGCATCTACCATTTTGAAAGTCGGAGAAATATTTCCAGACAAAAAGAGTCTGTTAAAAAAGTTATGCATTCATGCTCTTCATTTGCACTTTGAATTCAAAGTGCATAAATCGACAAAAATTCTTTTTGTTGTTAAATGCAAAGTAGATGACTGCAAGTGGTGGCTTCGAGCAACCAGAGTTAAGGATACATCTTTTTTCATGATCAAGGTATTTCGGGATAGCCATTTGTCTTCCTCTTGTTTTGAATATAATAATGCTCGACAAGCGACAGGATGGGTTGTGGGAGAATGCATCAAATCTAAATATGAGGGAGTTAGCTGTATTTACAGGCCAAAGGACATTGTGAAGGATTTCGAGAGAGTGCATGGAGTTGCCATCAGTTATGATAAAGCTTGGCGGGCAAGGGAAAGTGCACTACATTCACTGCATGGTACGCCGGAACAATCTTTTGCTGAATTATCATCATTTTTTGCAAAATTGGAATCAAAAAATCCAGGTACAGTAACACATATTAAGTCTGACTCTTGCAATCGTTTCAAATATTGCTTTATGGCACTTGGTCCATCGTTAAGAGGTTTTCGTACTTGTATAAGACCTGTAATTTGCGTCGATGGAACTCATTTGAAGGGTAAATATCGTGGAACATTATTCGTTGCCACATGTTTAGATGGAAACAACCAGGTATATCCTTTGGCTTTCGGGGTTGGTGATTCAGAAAATGATGATGCGTGGCAATGGTTTTTTGAAAAATTGAATGCAGCTATTGGATGCATTGAATCACTTGTTTTCATTTCGGATAGAAATGGTAGTATTGAAAAAGGAATTCGTAGAGTGTTTCATGATGCCAAACATGGTATTTGCATGTATCACCTTGGTCAGAATTTGAAGGCAAGAAAATTTAGTGACTCCGTCATCCCTGTATTCTACAAGGCAGCCAAGACATACAATCAGATGGAGTTCCACCAGATTATGAACCAGATACGTAGATTTGATTCAGGTAATGTTTTCAATTATTTGACGGAAGCAGGTGTTCACAAATGGTCTCGCGCTTATTTTCCCGGAGAACGGTATAATATCATGACTACCAACATTGCTGAATGCCTGAATGGAATATTAAGGGATGCTCGCAGCTTACCTATTACAAGGTTGATGGATCATTTGCAATCTTTATTACAGCGATGGTTTCATGATAGACGCTTAGTAGCTGTTGAGATGAAAAGCGAGTTGACGGACTATTATGATAAAGTATCTGAAGAAAGAAGGGACAGGTATGTAATTTTCAGATCATTATTTCATATTTTATCGTTGACAAACTCTCGTTGAAAGTACTTATCGTTGATAAATGGGTCAATTTTTGGTTGATAAGTTCGTAATTATGGTTGATATCCGAGTCACATGCCGGACATGTCTGAAACGACCAAGTCATAAGGTTGACAAACTCTCGTTGAAAGTACTTATCGTTGATAAATGGGTCAATTTTTGGTTGATAAGTTCGTAATTATGGCTGATATCCGAGTCACATGCCGGACATGTCTGAAACGACCAAGTCGTAAGGTTGATAAACTCTCGTTGAAAGTACTTATCGTTGATAAATGGGTCAAATTTTGGTTGATAAGTTCGTAATTATGGTTGATATCCGAATGTTATAATTTATATAACTAAGTGCTCTTCTACTGTTATGTTGTTATAATAAATTTACAGAGCCAGAGTAATGACTGTAGAGCCTATTACTATACATTCTTTTCTTGTGAAAGACGGTGATGTTGGAGGACAAGTAGATTTGTCCAGTAAATCGTGCACTTGCAGAGTTTTCGATCTCGATCATATGCCATGCGTCCACGCTTTTGCAGCATGTAGAGCTAGAAAGATACCAACAGTTCCCTTGTGTTCGCCTTACTACCGTACAGACATGCTTGTCCTTGCGTATGCAGAACCAGTAAACCCTGTTTTGAGTTCAGAAAATAGTGTATCGGTTGATGACGTCAGAGAGTTGCTCCCACCGGAAACTAAGAGAAAAAGCGGAAGGCCGAAGAAGAATCGAATACCGTCGTCCGGAGAGCGAAAGCCTAAAAGAAAATGCAGTCGCTGCAATCGAGATGGTCACAACCGTCAAACATGCAGTGAGCCCATTAATCTGCAATCTGGCACGTCATAATCTGTATTCGTATTCGTAGGTAATTATTTTAAAGGATATTTCTCCCTGGTTGATAACTAATGTTATATATATGTAGTTGATAACTACTTTCTCGAATTTGTTATATGTATTTTCGTTGATAAAAATAGATGTGTGGGTTGAGATGTGTCGTTAAGCACATTTATTTCTCGTTGATATTTTTCTAAAACTGTCCACAATCAACACATAACATAACAGATTAACAAATCACTGTCAAATATTTTGCTTCAAATGTACATAAGCATAATCAAAACTAACTACCCAACATCACATTTTTCCATGTCTCCACAGCGAATTTTTTCCTGAGAAACTGCATGTCCTGAGCCTTCAACATCGTAATGTCCTTACCAGCACTTAGAATTTCAATGATTTTAATGCAGAAAATACCACAGTCGGAACTGGAAAAATTAAAAGAAAAATAGTGGATGTTAGTTATGACGTTGGATTTTTATTGTATTTCAAATAAAGTTACGCAACACTTACCCATTATCTTGCTGCGGAACATCAGAGGGACGCTCAACTGGCCATGGAGAGCCGTCAACGATAATACTTGCACGCACTAGAATTATAGGAATTAATTCAGATAATGGCTTCATCTCGGTGTTGAACTTCTCTTGTCTTGTGTGTTTTACAAGAGAGTCATAGCAAACAATCTTCTTCTCAGCCATATCGATGCAACCAGCAGCCCAATGATCAGAAGTAATATTTATTGGAAAATAAATCTTTTCCAACTTCGACCAGGATTCAGTTCCCCTCTTTGATCCGTTGACAAAAGATAGAAGACGATTGTCATTGTCCCATTTTAATGGATTTGTGTCTTCTAGATATAGTTTATGTCTGATCTGGACATATGACTGGAAGTAATAGAAATTTGTCAACCAGAATAAACGAGAATGAAGTATTTTATCAACCAGAATAAACGAGAATGAAGTATTTTATCAACCAGAATAAACGAGAATAAAGTAGTTTATCAACGAGAATAAAGTAGTTTATCAACGAGAATAAAGTAGTTTTCAACCAGAATAAAGTAGTTTTTCAACCTATATAAATGAGAATAATGACTTACAAAGAACGTGGTATCCATAATCGCACATTTTTGTGTGAAAATATCTGCATTTCCAGCTAATCTCTTACGTATTATATCCATAGCCACATCAAGATGCTGAAGAAAGACGTAAATCATCAGACATTTGTAATTAAAAATAGTATGACAAAATGAAGAACAATACGTACCGTATCCAATAACCATTTGCTTTGGTCCATCACAGTATCGAACCATTCTTTCGTTGCATCACATACATTGACATCTATGGTCTTATCCTTGTTCACGGGATTCATGTAGAATTCATCCATTTCTATTTCCCATTCTTTTGGGTATTCTGAAAGTGGGTTAAATTCTAGAAATTGTTGCGGCTTTCTCTTCTTCTTTGTGGGATCAACGTACGGTGACACCTGATAGGGGCCTCTCTTTTTTATCCGTTTACCATGAACACCAGTGTTTTCAGTTGCCAAGTTTGCCAACAACTGCAATTTCTCGTCATATGTTTCTTCATCATCAACTGCTTCACCAACCTGATCCTCTGTCTTCTGAACTTCAGCAACAGATTCCTCAACCTTATCCACTGCAGATTTATCGACCTCATCAGCAGATGATTTTTGGACCTTATCAACCTCAATACCTTCAGCAGCCTCACCATGAGCGTCTTTATCAACCTCCACACCTGTGTTATCAACCTCAATATTAGATTCATCAACCTCACCTACAGCTGCTTTATCAACATTCACAGTAGTGTTATCAACCTCAATCTTTCCTTCAGCAACCTCACCAACAGCGGCTTTATCAACCTTCACACCTGTGTTATCAACCTCAAAATTTCCTTCATCAACCTCACCCACAACAGTTTTTTCAAACTCCACAGCTGTGTTATCAACCTCAATCTTTCCTTCAGCAACCTCACCAACAGCGGCTTTATCAACCTTCACACCTGTGTTATCAACCTCAAAATTTCCTTCATCAACCTCACCCACAACAGTTTTTTCAAACTCCACAGCTGTGTTATCAACCACACCCACAACGTTAACAACTTCTTTTGCATCAGACTTCTCAACCTCATCCACAGCAGAGTTTTCAACCACGTCATTGATATCTTCTTCAAATCGCTCACCCATAACAGATTTATCAATCAAATCACCAGATTCTTTATCAACCGTAGCATCGGCGTCTTTATCAACCTCAGACTTCAAACTATCAACCTCGATAGTGGAGTTATCAACCTTAACAGAAGTGGTGTCAACCTCAACATTCACATTATCATCCTGATGAAACTTATCAGATGTTTTTTCCGTCTCGTACATGGCATCCTTATTCTTATCATGTGGGGCAATGTAAAATTTTCCAGAATCATCGTCAGTAGATTCAGATGATCCATCTTTTACTTGCCCAGCAATATTCGAAACTACCTTATCTAACTCTCTTTTGGAGTTCTCATCCAGCTCTTCTTTCTCCCCTCCTCTATTTTTCTCATCCCCCTGTTTGAAATCTGTATTTTTACTATATCCAGTCCTTCGCTTTTTCTCAATGTTTTGGCGCAAATTTTGTAGTGCTATGCGTTTCTTGCTCTCTAGATCCGCTGCCTCTTTTAGCGGACTCCCCTTATCCTGCATCAATCGTGTGCTCCTCCTAAGTTGTTCTGTCTGAATACCCTCCCCCCTTGGTTTCCTTACAACCTTTCTTACAGTCTTCCTCTTCTCCATTATCTTTGTCTCATCTACTTTTCCGCTGTCCTTCTTGGATGATGACCCCATGTGAGCAGATTTTGAGACAGAAATATCCCTCACAACCATCTTTTCTTTCATCTGTGAATTTTTCAACTCTAAAATTTCCTGCTCAACCTTTTCGAGTCTTACGGAGATATCATCAATCTTATTTTCGAAAATGGAAAGATTTTCCCTTACCATTCCATTGATCAAGGCACTCACCCTCAGTCCCAGCTCCGTAGACTTCAAATCATCCACAATTTTGGCTGGATCTTCATTAGGTTCTGACCTGTTCAGTCTTTTTGCCTTATTCTTCAACATTTTTTCTTTACTCGACCTCTTCACTACAACTTCAGTGTCAACCATCAAATTACTTGTGTACTCAAGAGAGGCCTCCGCCTCTGTAGGAACCATATCAATCACTTCCACCTGAGTAAGAAGACCTTAAGTTATCAACAAAAATCATGTATATTATCTACGGAAAATATTATACTATAAACGAAAAATACTGCATTATCAACGAGAACAACTATGTTATCAACGAGAACTACTAAGTTATCAACAGAAAATACTAACGAATCAACGAAAACCATTAAGTTACCAACGAAATTTTTTTTACCTCTAATCCTTCAAGCAACTCAATAACAGTCTTCGATTTTGGTGCTTTTGTAGATGTCCACTTTAACATCCTCGGAATCAATGTGACATCAACACAGTTTGCTAGATTTTCAGCAATGGAAGGAACAACCTCGTATGCCCATATCTGGAAGGCTAGAGGAAATCCTTGAAGATTGTACCACTCGAATTCCGTTCTTGATTTCTTCAACTTGTCGGCGCGTCCAACAAGTGAATTACTAAGCTGTTCCACTGTTTTCTTGTAGCACAAAGTACCCCAAGGATACTTGTTGAAAGAGTCAAAATGCTCAACCAGCCTGAAAAAATCAACATCAACAAGCAGCTTCGAATCTCTACCCAGAAGCACAGTCTCAAGAAAGTAGACTAGTGCTAGTTTGACCACATCGTCTGGGTCATCGCATTTCATGAAAACTTTTTGTAACTCCGCACAAGATATAGAAAATCTTCCTCCAAAATATTTTTCTTGCAACCCAACCTCAGGTTGCCCACCATACTCTTTCTCTACCATTTCTAGGAATTCAGACATCTCTGGAATGGCATGACAATTCAGGCCTGTTATCATGTTGAATTCCCGTATGGAAAAAATAGTCTTATGTCCACCAATATTAAATATCATCCTCCCAGCCTGTTCATCCTCATCTGATTGCACCTGTCGTAAAAGTATTTGGTGAACAATCTGAGCAGCCCATTTGATGTTTTTCAAATGGATGAACTGGCCGAAGCATGATCCCTTAAACGTTGTAAGTTGATCATCGTTCAACTTACTTTTGATGTCGCTAAGGGTTTCAAAAACCCTTGCGAAAGACAAAACCTTAGCACCGAATCTCTTAGTTGGAGGAATTTTGAATTCCATTTATGAACTCTGCATACAAACTCATGTGGTTATGAGGCCAAAAATTAAGTTATCAACCTAAGTAAGAAAATCTATAAACCTAAAAATAAGACATTTTATCAACATAAAAATCTGTGTTGTCGACCTAAGTGACAAGAATAAACAAATAATACACAAAAAATTAATACAGTTATCAACTGAAACTTTGGGTTAGTTATTACATAAATACATGCACTTGGAGATTGCAAAATTTATCAACGAAAACAAATATTACAAAAGTTATCAACCTAAACAAATCTTTACCAACGTACAAAAACAATTTTCTAAACGAGAAAATTATACGGTTATCAACGAAAACAATGAATTACCATCATGTATAAATAAAGTTATCAACGAAAACTTAATATTGTTATCAACGAAAATTTAATACTTTAATCAACGAAAAGTATGAGTTATCAACGTTAATATGTTTCTTTCTATTCCCGAAAAATAATACACTTATCCACCAAAAGTATAAAACTTTCACTCAGTAACTCAGAAAACACTCTCATATAATCAAATAAAGGAGAGTTGTATGAGTGTGTATGAAACATCAGTTGAAATCTTTCATCATAAAAGCATCCAACACACACACGAGAACTGTCGATTTTCCAAACGAAATGTAACAGATAAAACAAATGTAACAGATAAACCATCAACATAAGCCAATAATTTAGGGCAAAATGAACCAACAGTGACACCATAACATACAGAAGATAAATGACAGTACAGAAATAAAGGAGATGAAACTAACCTTGCTTCGTAGTCTCTCTTGTTCGTCGCGAAACAAGTATACCCACCGAAGTTCGTCGAAATGATGTAACCAGAGGAAGAAGAAGAAGGAAGGAAGAAGAAGGAAGAAGAAGAGTTGTCGAAATGAAAAACAAAAAACTGTTGAAATGACGTAAAACCGCATCCCAAGGCAGTTACTATTCATATTTACAGTTTTTTAATGTTTAAGGGCAGCAGCGTCTTTTCCTTTGACAAAAGGGTTAAACTTTAGATAGAATGAGAGGTGGGGTTAGATCTCCAAATATTATGAAAAGGGGGGTCATTTTTCCAAAAAACCCTTCAAATTTTGAAGAAAACAAAAAAGTTAACTGGCTGTTTCGGTGGTTGACCAGTAGAATGAGACCGTAGGCCCATGGATAAGGCTAAATCTTTAGAAGCCCAATAGATATTATTAAAAAAGGCCCAAGATCGAAGATAAGCTTAAAATAGATGGCAAGTCACAAGTGACAAGACTCGCACAAAAAAGCCATTTTTGAACAGACTCTAAACTTTGAACTGTTCGCGTAAAGAGACGTCCCATATGGAGACGACGCCGACGACGGCAACCGTAACACCAGATCCGCCACAAGAACTGTCCGATAACCCTAATGACGTCGCTGGCCTCGTCTCCGGATCCAGCACTTCTTCCCATGAAACGGATGTCACTCAATCTCCAGCCCGAGCCGACGATCCTCTTCATGATCCGTCGAATTCAGCTGAAGCACAACTTCCTAACTCCTCAGAAACCACTACTCCCTCCCTACCAAACAATTCGACACTCGACGCCCCTGTTTCTGATTCCCAAGACGAATCTTCGGATCCAACACCTCCCGAATCCCAAACCCAGAACCCTAACCCAACCGAGCCTGTCCCTCCTCCCAGGAAACGACGTCGTAGGAAACGCTTCTTCACCGAACTCAACGCCAACCCGTCGCTAGCAAGGAATCGCCGTTACAGAATTGCTGGCGGACTGGCCAAGGAGGTGGATACGGAGGCTTTGATCGCGAACTCTGTTGGTTTTCCAGCAGATTCTCTAACTGAAGAAGAAATTGAGGCAAATGTAGTCTCCACTGTCGGCGGTACGGAGCAAGCTAACTATACAGTGGTGCGCAATCATATCTTGTCTCGGTGGAGGTCGAATGTGTCAGCGTGGTTGACTCGTGAGCAAGCGCTGGAGTCAATTCGGGCCGAGCACAAAGGTCTTGTGGACTCTGCTTACGATTTTCTGGTCGACCATGGGTATATTAACTTCGGGCTCGCTCCTGCAATTAAAGAAGTGCAATTGAAGGCGTTTGACGGGGCTGAGAGAGCCAATGTGATTGTTATAGGTGCTGGATTTGCGGGCTTAGTGGCAGTAAGGCAGTTGGTTTCAATGGGGTTCAAGGTCGTGGTTTTGGAAGGAAGGAATCGCCCAGGGGGACGGGTTAAGACGCGGAAGATGAAGGGAAATGGAGTAGTGGCTGTTGCAGATGTCGGTGGTAGTGTCCTTACAGGAATAAGTGGGAACCCACTTGGAGTCCTTGCAAGGCAGATGGAATTGCCTCTGCATAAGGTGAGAGATATTTGTCCTTTGTATTTGCCGGATGGGAAAGCTGTTGATTCTGAGGTTGATTCTAGGATAGAGGTTTCTTTTAATGAATTGTTGGAGAGAGTCTGTAAGCTTAGAGAATCTATTATTGAGGAAGTTAAATCGGTAGATGTTTCTCTAGGGACTGCACTTGAAGCTTTTAGGTGTGCCTTTAAGGTTGCTGAAGACCCACAGGAGCGAATGCTCTTGAATTGGCATCTTGCGAATTTAGAATATGCGAATGCTTCTTCGATGTCTAACTTGTCAATGACATATTGGGATCAGGATGACCCATATGAGATGGGTGGTGATCATTGTTTTATTCCTGGTGGAAATGATACCTTTATCAGAGAGCTTGCTGAGGATTTACCAATTTTTTATGAAAGGAATGTTGAGAGTATTAAATACGGAGCTGATGGAGTTTTAATTTATGCGAGTGGACAGCAGTTTCGAGGTGATATGGTTCTCTGTACAGTGCCGTTAGGTGTGCTTAAGAAGGGAAGCATTGAATTTGTGCCCGACCTCCCCCAGAGGAAAAAAGATGCAATCCAGAGACTAGGATATGGTCTATTAAATAAAGTTGCAATGTTGTTCCCATATAACTTTTGGGGTGGAGAAATCGATACATTTGGGCATTTGACTGAAGATTCATGTATGAGAGGCGAATTCTTTCTCTTTTACAGTTATTCTTCAGTTTCAGGAGGTCCTCTACTAATTGCTCTTGTCGCTGGGGATGCTGCCGTTAAGTTTGAGACAATGTCTCCAGTGGAGTCTGTGAAAAGGGTATTAGGGATATTGCGGGGCATTTTCCACCCCAAAGGAATTGTGGTTCCAGATCCTGTACAGGCAGTCTGTACTCGCTGGGGGAAGGATCAGTTCACTTATGGGTCATACTCTTATGTTGCAGTTGGGGCTTCAGGAGATGATTATGATATTCTTGCTGAAAGTATTGGTAATGACAGAGTTTTCTTTGCAGGTGAGGCAACTAACAAACAGTATCCAGCGACAATGCATGGAGCTTTTCTCAGTGGGATGAGAGAGGCTGCTAACATAATGAGAGTGGCAAAGAGGAGGTCACTAGCTTTAACTGATAAGTCACATAATGACATGGAAGAAGACATGAACCTATTGTTTGAGACCCCTGACTTGACATTTGGGAACTTCTCTATTCTGTTTGATCCCCGGACAAAGGATCTCGAGTCTTATGCACTGCTAAGAGTGGAATTGCAAGGGCAAAAATTAGATTCTGACGTCATGTGTCTTTATGGCTTGATTTCAAGGCAGCAGGCAACTGAGCTGAGTCAGCTAGAAGGAGATGAGAAAAGGATGGAAATATTATTTCAAAATTTTGGGGTTAGGCTGGTTGGAAGGAAAGGTTTGTCAAGTAATGGGGAATCTCTTATTGCATACATCAAAGCAGCTAGATCCCAACAGAATGTTGGGATTTGAACATTGGCGCCTTTGTTAATGGAAATAGGGAAGTTCTGGGCTGGTTTTTGGTGCTGCTGAGTTTTAACCCCCTGTTTGTAACATATTCTTTGATTCTCCCATTCAAGCAACGCACATTCAAAGCATTAAACTAATAAATTTCGTGATTCCAAATTTCATGGAATCAATCATATGGGTTCTGATTTATTTGACTTCAGATTTTATAACCTCATAACAGTGCTTGGATTGTGATTTATCAGATATAGGATCTCTTCACATTGTGGCCATTGTTAATATGACTCCTTTTTACGTCTTGGGGGACTAAGATTTTAGTTTTATCTACCTTGCTTGGATTTGCATCCAAATATTTAGGTTTAGGCTGGTTTTGCAGCAAATACCCATAAGTCCAAATATGTATTGCTTGGATCACAATCTACAGAACACTATCAACCTATTATTATGGAAAATGAAGACCAATTCATGGTCGTATATATTGTATAGATAGATGTTTTTCTACAATCAATAGTTATCTTGATCCTCCATCAGGTTACCAGTAATCCTTACAAGAACATTGGCCATCAATGAAACGGTGGAACCTGTTATTATCTCTCACAATTATCTCCCTTCTCTCCAATTCCGAAATTATTTTTATCACATTATGGCAATCCCAGCAAATTCTCAGATTCTTCACCACCCTAATCGCCTCGCCTCCTTCACTAACAAGAAGAGCAAAACAAATGGCCAATTTCTCGCTGTGGATTCCAACCATCTCTTCCTTCTCCTCCTCCTCCACGTCTTTCAGAACACAGCTTTTATCAGCCATGAAGCCAACCGTTATCATCTTCTTTTTCAGCTTTGCTAGTAGCTCATAGATTTCATCCGACCTTTCATGAGACCTGTCTCCCACGATGAACTTGTGTAGTTTACCTTTATATTCCACACAACTCCAACCAGTTGCCTTTTTCACTCCTTGTTTTCTCATTTCTTCTCTGATTCTGTCAACGTCTTCCCACCTCCCTATGGAAGCATAGATATTGGAGAGCAAAACAAAGTTTCCAGAATTACTCGGCTCAAGCTCAAAGAGTTTGCTTGCAGCTAGTTCTCCAAGTTCAAGGTTTTTATGAATCCGGCTAGCATTTAGAAGAGAGCCGTATACTCCTGCGTGTGGCTCCATTGGCATGCTATCTATTAATCCCTTTGCTTCACCTAGTTTACCAACTCTACCCAACAAATCAACCATGCATGCATAATGGTCAACAGATGGAGTTTTGATCGAATTAAAAACTTTCCAGCCTTCATTCAATAATCCCGAATGACTGCAAGCTGTTAGAACGCCGATATAAGTTACACGATCAGGTTCAATACCTTCTTCTTTCATTCTTGATATCAGTTTGGTTGCTTCAACCCCATGTCCCTGAGCAGCAAATCCTGCAATCAACGTGTTGTATGAAACCACATCTCTTGTTTTCATTTCTCTGAAAATCCTCCCAGCGTCATGCATGCTTCCACATTTTGAATACATGGAAATCAATGAATTGTACCCGGAAATGCTTAACTTGATCTTTCTTTCAGTGACAAACTTAACCACCCAATTGCCCAATTCTAGAGCTCCAAGATGTCCACACGCAGCAATAACACTCACCATAGTAACCTCATCCGGCACCAAGCCTTTTGTGGCAATCATTTCTTCAAAAAGTCGAATTGCCATAGTTGATAGCCCATTTTGTGCATACCCAGCAATCATTGAATTCCATGTAACCACATCTCTTTTAGGCATCTGATCAAAGAGCTCTTTTGCCGAACTTAAGTCACCGACCCTTGTATATGAAGAAATCATGGCATTCCATGTACCAGCATTTCTAGGCACCCTCAACTCATTAAAAAAATTTCTAGCAGTCTCAATGCCCCTGAACTTTGCATACAAATCGAGCAATGCAGTGTTAACAAAGCAGTTCGAATGTATCTTATTCTTTTCCAGCATTTCCAGAAGAGAATCTGCATAGCAATGATCACCAAGAGACGAACAAGAGGAGACAACAATGGCCCATGTGGTTTCATTAGGTTGTACCCCAGCACTGATCATATCACTAAAAACAGTCAAAGCCTCTGCTAAAAACCCATTTTGGGCGTAACCCGAAAGCATTGCATTCCATGACACAACATTTCGCTCAGGCATTTCATCAAAATAACTCCTTGCACTACTCAAATCTTTCATCTTTGCATACCCAGTTATCATTGTTGTCCAAGTAATAACATTCCTCTTAGGCATGAGATCAAATATTCTACACGCCTCAGTTTCAATTCCCCACTTCATATAGCCAGAAATCATGGAATTCCAATCAACAAGACTTCTGTCAGACATTTCATCAAACAGTCTCCTGGCAAGCTCAATAGAACCATATTTCGAATATACGTCCAATATCACGTTGCGAACATAACGATCACGCAAATGACCCAATTTTACAACATGAGCATGTAAGAATATTCCGCTGGCACCGGCCGACCTGATCAACCTCGGATACACAGACAGATCAGGTCTTAAACTACAGCACTGCACCTGCTTAAACAGATATAAAACTTCGGTAGGGGCACCCATTTGGGATTGTATCTGAGTATCGAAGCGAAGACACGGACACCCCGGAAGGTAAGTGGAAAGAAAGTTTCCAACACGTCGCGCGTGGCTGAGGCGAGCCATTGATAAGGAATCCTTGGGTTTAACTGCAAAATAGTCTATCCATGTAACAGTATACAAGTAGTTTATCTATTTATCATTAAATTAAATATTTTAATCTTCATCATTAAAAAAAACATAAATATTTATATTGTTTCAATTAATAATTTATCATCGATTATCTCATTATAAAAAATTTGTGAATTATTTATAAAAATTTTTGTCGGTAATCTCTATTAATAATATTGATTACAGATAGAAAATTTATGTTGTTAAAACATCGTAGATAATCTAAACATCGATAAGAAAAATTTCGTTGGTAATTACCGATCAATTTTTTTATCAGTAATCCATCGACAAAAATTTTAAAAAATTAATTTCCATCGACCAAAAAAATAAAAATAAATTTCGTCAGTAATCCGTCTGCAAAAAAATTAAATTTCATCGGTAATTAGTCGACCAAAAATAAATGCTGATAATCCTTCGATAAAAGAATGGAAAAATAAGAATATTATCATCGCTCAGTTAAGTTTTCCATTAATAATAAACTAAATCTCCATACTCATTTTTGTCATATCATTTTCATAATAAAATTTTGAAAAAAAAAATAAAAATCATTTATGGATATTGATCAAGTCAACGTCCACATGTCATACAATGTACAATCTCTTGGTCGGACTGGACGTTAGTAAAACCCGGATTCCTTGATGATGAGACTAAGTACTGGCCACGTAGAATGGGATGGGCCTGGACTACAAGTGCAAAGTTATCCATCAAGCAAATATTAAGATGAGCACTATTTGGCACACCGCTGTTTCTCAAGTTCACTCCAAAAAGATTCTCAAAAATACAACTATGAAACCACCCAATTTCACCCAAACAATCCATACACTATTACTCTATCTTCTCTCTCACTCCCATCCTCTCATCTCTCCAAAACCTAGATCTCTACCAAGGCAAGGTTATTGGTACTGAGGAGCGTCAGTTGACTCAACTCCTCTCGACAAATAATATCCTGTCGTCGTCACCTGCGAGTCCTTAGGAGCAAAGGTTCCCCGCATTAGCATCCCCAATTGTTCTAGAGAGAAGGATCATGGCTCCCCAAAATCGTGACATCCAGCAGCAACATCCCCTTGGGTGCGAGATCAGAGATCAAGGGTTTGTTGCAGTATTTCACTGACCAATAGCTCGACAAAACTAAATGCTTATGTTGGGGATCCTTCCTTTGTTCGATTTGTTAAATAAAGAGGTAAATGTTACTTCACCCAAAAGCAAGAGAAATACCAGGAAGTGCTTTCGTCTCAGGTAATGAGTGCCTTTGATCCTCTTTGTTCGACCAGTAATTCATCTAAGATAGACTCGTTGGTGAAAGTCCTCTCTCAAGCCCCCCCCCCCCCACAAGTGATAATAAATAAAAAAATCACTAGTTTACTAATCTACCTTCATTTATTGTGCATCTTTATTAACAAATAACATTAAATTTTAGCAATAATAAGACGTGGGTGGAGTAGTTAAAGGGTATATTAGGAAGAAAACTAATAAAATTTATTGTTTTAATGCAACTAATTGAATTTTCTTTATTTGTGTGAAAAAACAAACGAGTCTATCAAATAGGTATGGAGAGAGTATAAAATTACCTTACAACCTATTTACTTTTTGCCCCCATATTTTTTCAATATAATTAAAATAGATTAATCTGATTAACCCTTGATTCTTTTAATTGATTTTTGTTTTTGTTTTTTTTTACAGATAATCACACTATGCTCTCCTTACCTCCCTTCTTCTTTTAATTTTTCAGATTCTCCCACGTCAGATATTCATGGATAACATGACAATGATATGGTTATGCAGACAGTTCAATGTTTTCATCCAATTACATTAAAGTAGAGAAGAAAATCTGAGCATAACAATACTACAAATAATCATGATGAAAAATAATTAAGAGACTGATACTGCATAAAATTCACCGAATAAAGTAACTATATTTTTTTATATTTTAATTATTTGTTAAATTTATTTTGTGTTAATCATCGATATGAATGCATAAAGTGCATAAATTCTATCGACTGGTGGTTGTATATAAATTTTTAATGGTCATTCCACCTCTAAATGTGTCCTTTATTTAAATAAAAATAAAACAAAATTAATGCACGAAAATTAGGAAATGAATGGCATAATTTACTATTTTATGCAACTAATGCATTTTTTTAGGCAATTAATGCATTTGTTATGATAAGTCTCATTTTTGTCTATGATACATATGATATTTTAGGAAATAAAATATTATGTAATTAATATGCAATAAAGTATAATTTGGAAAAGTCAAAATGTGTGTTAAAAACTAATTGTGAGTGTAATAAATATATGTGTGTAATGAGTTGAAATTGGTGTGCAAATAGCGGCTCTCCTTAAGTTGTCCATGGTATACGAATAGAAGCCAAGCCTGGCCCAAATGGCCCATAAGTTGCTAAGATGTCCAATTGTCCATCTAGCGGGCTATTAAACCCATATGAGTTAGCAGTATACCTACGCACCGGGCCGAGTTTCGAGTTATCGAACCATATTTGACTCAACCCGATCACTTTTTTTAAGATGAGAAACCCACCCCGATAGTCCAGTTTTAAAGTCTTGGGCTATCGGGTTTCAAGTCAATAGGTAACTCGCAAAGGTAAATTGTGGGCTGCAATAGTGACCTCCATGGATCTGTTATTCATTATTGGAACAGATTGTCGAGATGTCCTATTCAGATGATACTTAGCACCAAAATGAGTAGCTCTGTGCGTAATTACTCTGTTTGCATTTCTCTAGTTATGGAGAGCAAAACCCCTTTAGTGTCTTTTTTTACTTTACTATCACGTCGATTCACCTCTCCGGTTTCTGCTACATCGAATCATATGAATCGGATAAAGCAATTGAGGGAACAAACCAACGCTCCCATAAAGGATGTCAAGTTGGTTCTCGTTGATTGCAATTGGGACATTGATAATACTTTTTGTTTTGACTGACGTTTGAGATTGTTTTGACCGACGTTGGAGAGCAAAACCCCTTTGGTGTCTCTTTCTTTATTGTTTGTGTGCTAATTGAGGCTTCAATCGCCATGTAGAGGTTGCGAAAAAGGAGAAAAGAGGCAAGGTTCTAGCGTCTAAGGAGTCATCCCGTACAGCCTCAGAGGGCTTGCTAGCCTTGGCACAGAATGAGGGGAAGGCTGCTGTTTTAAGTCTTTTAATATATTTTCCTCAAAAAGTCTTTTAATATATTTTTTAAAAAAATTCAACCGGATTATCAGGTCCCGAAATTCAACAAAATTAAAACACAAAATCTGATTTGAAATAATCGAGTTTGGGCCGGATTATCGAAACATATCGAATAGACCCAATAAGAATATATTCTAACAGAATTATCGAGTAGGGTCAAAAACTTGATACCTATGTGCAGCCCTAGTATGGAGCTTCCATTGCTAGGTAGGACCCATAAAGCTTCATAACCGACCTTGCATCACAAATTCATAACCCAAGAAAAATCATGGGTAGGCAAGTCGTACTCATCACGTGCAGTCACGTGAAATACCAAGCACAAGGAGCCACTAAATGTGGATTATCATTGGTATATCGTTTCAAAGTAATTACCGACACTAAACCGACCATCTGTTCATGACATATAGAGTCCTTACAAGTAACGTATCTGCGGAAAGTGACGAGGCATCGCGAGTAGATTAAGAAACTTAAACGTCGTCGTTGCTGCCAAGTGCCAACACCACCGTTACATTATTATTATTATTATTGTAGTAGTCGTATATATACGAAACAGGAGGGCCACGTGTCCTCAATTATCCACCGCAAACGGTTCCCGGGCCCTACGCAAGACAACCCTTCACGTAATTCCTCAACGTGGCTCAATTTTACTGGCACCCTTAGACTTGTCTCGCTCAGCTTTTCTATTTTCTTCTTTATCCTTTTGACCGTTAGTTTTCCACCTCGGTAAGCGTGTCTAACACATACACACTCGCCCTATGCGTGGCACATAATTAATGGGGTATTAAGCGAGTAAGTAGATTTAAATACGCTTTGGATAATCACAGTGAGAAAATGTAAATATCCTCATTAAATTTATTTTTGAATCTCATTTTTATTATATAAAATAAAATGTGATCACACGTAGGAATGTTAAAAATATCCGTACTCAACGGGTACCCTCACAACTCCCAAATCATATGGGTATGATTCGTTAATTAACGAATCGGGTAACGGATACGAATATTTTCATGAGAAAAATAGCGGGGCGGATATGGGGAAAGGGTTTGTCGAAATCCAACCCCTCATACCCATATATATTATTAATTATTTATATGTATATTATTTTTAATATATATGTTATTATTTATAAAATTAACAAAAAAAAAGCTATAACTTTTTTTATAAAAAATATCATTTGCGTATATTTTTTTTTAGTTAACGTATTTATTTATTTATTTAATATGTAATATACATAGTTATAAAATTCATGAATTGATGGGGCGGATAAATAAGCGATGATTCCTCTCCCCAAAGGGTACGAGGATGAGTCAATAATTAAAAATACTCAACGGATACGATTGCATTTTTTTAAAAACGGGTACGAGGATGGGCGAAGGGGTACTCGCCCCATTGACATTCCTAGTTGCACTCGCACGTATTTATCTAATATAATCATATCAATAAAATATAAATATTTATATATTTCTAATAATTTTTCTCTCCTCCCTAATATTCTCATTAAATTTACACCAAAATTAATACTGAATCCTAATTTTATTATAAAAAAATCATCACATATTCATCGATATCAACAAAATATACTTTTTAATATAATAATTATAATAAAACACATATTTTAATACACATTCATCATTTTTCTTTCTCTCTTTTTTTTAAGGCAAATACACATTTACTTTCCTGGCAATCAAAATTACACACAATTGCTCTGACGAATGTGGTGAGTTGTCCAATGAGCACGTCCGTTACAGAGAGTGGGCGAGTGGGTACCCATTGCTTTAATTATTCTCTTAATCGCGTCAGATCCGCGTCGTTTGATGCTATAAAAGGCATGGCATCCCTATCTCAGAATTCACCAACTCAAAGTATTTCACTTTTCTAATTTCCTATTAATCAATTCTTCGACTAGATTAGTGCTTTTAGTTTCTTTTGCTCAGTCTCTGCGTTTAGATTTTGATCAAAATGGCTGAAGAAAACCAGCAGAAGATCGAGACCACCACCCATGTTGTTGGTGATCCCAGCGTTGAGTCCAAGGACCGGGGCCTTTTCGATTTTGGGAGGAAGAAAGAGGAGGAGAAGCCGCAAGAGGAGTTGATCGCTTCTGAGTTTGGGGATAAGGTCAAGATTTCTGAAACAGAGCATAAACCAGAGGAGCGCAAAGACGAGGAAGAGAAGAAGGAGCATCACGGTAGTCTCCTTGAGAAGCTACACCGTACTAGCAGCAGCTCTAGCTCAGTGAGTTATTTAAGAATTGACCTTGTGAAACTTTATTTTGTTGGATTTGTGTCTTTTCAGTTCTTGTTTACTAACCGTTTGATCTAATGACGCAGTCAAGTGATGAGGAACAGGGCGAAGGAGAGGAGAAGAAGAAAAAGGAGAAGAAGAAGAAACATCATGAAGAAGACGTAACTGTCCCTGTTGAGAAAGTTGAGGAGCCAGCTGCTTCTGAAGAGAAGAAGGGCTTCCTTGACAAAATCAAGGACAAGCTACCAGGTCATAACAAGAAGACTGAAGAGACACTTCCTTCTCCTCCACCTCCATCCACGGAGTCTGCAGTAACTACTGAGGCAGCTCATGAAGGAGAGGCCAAGGAGAAAAAAGGATTCCTTGACAAGATCAAGGAAAAGCTTCCTGGGTATCATGCCAAGACTGAGGAAGAGATTCAAAAAGAAAAAGAAAGTGCTTCCCATTAAGAATACAGCATCAGTTTTCTTTATGAAATGATGATCATCATAGTCTCAGTCTGCATCAGTGCTTCGTCCTGTTGTTTTCTTTCTTCCGTTTTGGGTTTATTTTAAAGTTCTGTTTTTTTTTCTTTCATTTATGTGTTTGTTGCTCAAATGGGTTGTGTATTTGTGTATATATACATATATGTGTGTGTGTGTGTGTGTATAAGTTTCCTAAAATTTTAATGGATCATTATATTGGTGTGAAACTGTGAATGGTGTATGGAGTAATGTTGTTGCAAAACTGGGGCCTTAACCTTGATAATTGAAGGTCAATAGTGAATGTTCTGCGGGTACGGCTGTTGGGATGATGACATCTCTTTAAATAACAGATGAACTTCCCATGATGAAGATCCAATTCATCAGATAATGTAACTTTGAGTTTTATCATTTCTTTATGCATGCTTGCTTAGTATTCTAGTGTCATGTCTGTGGGGTGGGGTCGTCAAGACAGATGTAAATCTGCGTGAGCATGTAGAAAACACTCGAATAGATTTCTAATTCGGTAGTCACAATCATTACTTTAAATTATCAAAACATGTGGTTTCTTCTGGAAATTCCAGTCTGGAATAGGTAGCTAGTAATTGATGTTTGTGTCTGACTTTTGTTGAGTGTAAATTTTAATAGTATATATGATATCAATTTATTTTTAGGAGTATGTAAATTAATTTAATGATGAAATAAAAATTATTGAATATAAATTTTATTGAAAAGAATTTTGTGTAGTTTTAATATGTAATTTTATAAAAGGAAAAATATATGAGATAACGAGGCAATAGAAAAAATTTGGAGAATTTTTTTAATATGTGATTGATATAATTCTTGATCGACGAGCGTATAAGATTATAAGCTCACTCACGTCCAACCAAACAGATGTTTAGACTAAAATGAACATGGGTAGTAGTAGTATAAAAAAATGCCATTATAGACAAAATTATCCATAACCTACTAGTCTCCTGGTCTCAGACTCTATAGTGGTTGTCACTCCAGACTGAGTTGCGAAAGAAAAATTTGTGATAAGATCATAAGAAAGCATTTAGCCGCCATTATTAAACTAGCTATTGGAAAATGATGTTATTTTGAACTCTAGTGAGATTATATATAAAAAAATCTCAAATCAGTTTCTACAATGAGGTGTTAACCTCTTGAGTTTAGTCAAAAAATAAAATCACATCCATAGGGAGCCGGGAACCAATAAGAAGCATCTCCACCTCTTTGTGGGTCGTCAGACTCTATAGCTTTCCCTATCAGAGTATCCGTGTGCATCGGGAAGAAAAAAAAAAGACACCTAACATTTTCCTTTCGATTCAAGTCTCTTCTGCAGACGCTTAGTTCAAATTATTTTTTACAAAAAATTGTTAAACATTTATTTTGTATTGTGATTAATTTTATATAGTTTTTTGTTCAAAATAAAAATCAAATACAGCCTAAAAGTGACCCAAAAGTTTCTCATATATGCTATAATTCCTATAATCATGCTGTCATAATAATCTTGTCCTATATATGTAAGCTGTATGAAACTATGAACAGAATGTAGCCGAGACTTTAGCTGGTAATTGATATCACATTAACAGTGTTTTTCTGTTAGTCTTATAGAATGACGACTAAAGTCATATTGTTTTGCATAGTAATGCCAGAGTATATGCAATAACAAGAGTTGTTCCTAGTGCAATGTAAAAAATCCAATGTTAATAAGACACCCATTCCATGACTCTCAAAGTGGAGTGCCTTGTACCATGTACCATGTACCTCCTTCAAATTAACAATCAAAGTTCAGAATTAGTAGATAAAAATGCTTAGTTTGTGCTGAGTCGCTCAAAAGCTTTGTTTAAATCACATTTACTTTGTCTGATATTGGACAAGCCCAATCCCTTGTTGATCCAACTACTATATACGGAGTTACCCAAGAAGAGAGATGCTAATCCGCGTCTCTGCCAGCTCAAAACAATTTCCAATCTTAAGAAACTCAAAAGCTATGGATTTTACTTGCACTATAAATAACTTGGTGGCTGATCAAGATGTCAGATGCCAAAACATGAATAATAGCAAAATGCACAGAGACTCCCAATTAGTACTTTCATTTGTTACAGTTCTATGCTTTTCTTTTGCTTTTGTAAGAACTGTAAACGGGGAGTACCTGATTGGAGTTGGTAGCTATGACATGACTGGACCTGCTGCTGGGGTGAACATGATGGGTTATGCGAACATGGACCAGGTGACCGCTGGTATCCATTTCAGGCTCAGAGCAAGAACCTTCATTGTGGCAGAGAATGCCCAAGGTGGTGCAAGGTTTGCCTTTGTCAACCTCGACGCAGGCATGGCTTCTCAGCTTGTCACCATTAAAGTGCTTGAGAGAATCAAATCAAGGTACTAATTATATGTATATTTTTGGCTTGATTGTGCACTCAAGTTCAGATCAAATAAAACACTTTGAACCAAACTTATTAAACTCGTAAGTTAAACACCAAGATATACATTGACATTTGTGTATATATAGGTTTGGAGATTTGTATACAGAAGAAAATGTGGCAATAAGTGGCATCCACACTCACGCCGGACCGGGGGGTTACTTACAATATATGGTTTACTCTGTTACTTCTTTAGGCTTTGTCCGGCAATCATTTGATGCCATTGTCAGTGCAATCGAGCAAAGCATTGTCCAGGCACATGAAAACCTCAAGCCTGGCTTAATTTTCATCAACAAAGGTAAGCCTTCTCTACAGTTGTTCAGTTAAACCACATATCAAACAGCTTATGTGCGACTTTTGTAGGGGAAGTAGAGAACGCAGGAATTAACAGAAGTCCCAGCGCGTACCTGTTTAATCCAGCGGAGGAGAGAGCTCTATATCAAGATGATGTTGATAAGGAAATGACACTCCTAAAGTTTGTTGATGGTGGCAGCCGGAAAAGCATTGGAGCCTTCAGTTGGTATGCAACTCATGGAACCTCCATGAGTAGAGACAACAAGCTTATCAGCGGAGACAACAAAGGCGCTGCTGCTAGGTTCTTTGAGGACTGGTTCACCTCTACGACTAAATCTTCCACCAAATCATCAGGTGCATATCTTTCTATCATACTTTTGGTCGAATTGTTGTATTATGGATTAAGAGTGGAAAAAAAAGGGTTACAGGTCGAATAACATAGTATTTTATGAAATATTTGCATTTTTGGTCTCGAACTGGATTGGTTTGGATTTTTTGACGTATTTAATTAATCATACTCGAATTGATGTAAATTCAAACAAATAAATCAGACAAAAAATCAAATTGAGTTATAGTCCGGACAACTAAATCAAATAAATTTTTGATGTCTAAATACGATTTTTGAACATGTAACCAATGTTCAAACTTGATTCAACTCGAGTCGGACAAATTCGGCTGTCTGAACCGAATAGAGTTTTGCCTCTCCTATTATGGATTATATAATGTCAACCCGTTTTGACCAAATGTACATTTTCTTGTGGGGGTAAAGACACTGTGAAGTTGCAAGAGAAAGCGGAGACTATAAGAGCCACTGGAGGGCAGAAGTGCGATAAAACAGCCAGCCAAAGCTTCAAAGTGAGGAAGAGAGATACATCTCCATTTGTTGGTGCATTTTGCCAGTCTAATGTTGGAGACGTAACACCAAATGTTCTTGGAGCATTTTGCACCGACACAGGAAAAGCCTGCGACTTCAACCGCTCCTCTTGCAACGGCAACGACCGTCTTTGTGTAGGCCGTGGGCCTGGGTATGAACTTTCACCATTAATACTCTAATGGGCTTTGGAATATGGACTAATAATCTAATATATGATTCCTCATAAATGGGCTTACATGGGTTTTCTAATTGACAGTTATCCAGATGAAGTATTAAGCACAAAGATGATAGCAGAAAGGCAGTTCAACAAGGCAATTGAACTATTCGAGTCTGCTAAAGAAGAACTGAGTGGCAAGATTGATTATCGACATGTTTATCTAAATTTTACCGATCTCAAGGTGGAGGTGGCAAACAACATGGTCACAACATGTCCAGCAGCTCTTGGACCGGGCTTTGCCGCTGGAACTAGTGATGGGCCTGGTGCATTTGGGTTTCAACAAGGTGATACAGAGGTAGGGTATAGTTCTGGCCTAATATTTGCATTCAATGGCCCATGATGCCCCAGTCGCTGATTGTTTGACTTTGTTTGGAAATGCCCATTGTTTGCAGATCAACGATTTATGGAAACGATTAAGAGACTTATTGAAAGAACCAAGCCGATATCAAGTCGACTGCCAAAAGCCCAAGTTTGTTTTGCTGTCCACAGGGGAAATGTTTGAGCCTTATGCATGGGCTGTAAGGACTGACTCGACATATTTTTTTGTCCATATATTGTTATATATTTAAATGTATGTGTTTATATATATACACAGATATATGTATGTATATTTGATAATATATGTGTTCTTGTTGAAAAATGTTGACCACATTTGACTATTAATACAGCCAGCAATTCTTCCCATTCAAATGCTGAGATTGGGAAAATTTGTCATACTCTCTGTACCAGGAGGTTTATCCCTCAACTGTCTCAAGTCTCAACTAGTTGCATTGTTATCCTTTCTTTTGTATCAAAACACCATATTAGGGGGGACCTGTATATTGGTATGCAAGAATCTCTAAGCTTCTTCCTTGACTTTTTTTTTTGGGTGGAAATTTGCAGAGTTCACTACAATGGCTGGCAGGCGACTAAGGGAAGCAGTTAAAGAAACTCTGATTAGCAATGGAGGTGGAGAGTTCGATAATGAAACCCACGTTGTCATCTCTGGCCTTACAAACACTTACTCACAGTATGTTACAACCTTTGAAGAATATAAGCAACAACGTTATGAGGTATATATGCATTCTATAACTTCACTTCTAGGGGGTGATAAACCTCAATCCGACCCGGATTAAACTAAGTTTTGATATAAATTATATGTCCGGAATTCGGATATTTTATCCAAATTTTGTCATGTTTAAAATGGAATCGGATCAAAACACAAAAAATTTATCATTTAATTGTTCGGACCTTAACCTATATTGGATTAAATCAAAGCAGAGATGGTTAATGAAGTACCTCTAAAAATTCAAATTGATCCGAATTTGAACATTCAAATATTTCATAAACATTTATATTGTTGTAGGAGCATAACCATTTTTTTTCCACCCCTACTCACTTGCCGTGCCCATGATTATTCAAATCTCAAGTGTATTCATGAATTTTGCCATTGGGCTTGAGCGGGTGCTTTGCAATGAAATCTTCAGGCAGCTTCGACACTCTACGGTCCTCATACACTATCAGCATACATCCAAGAATTCAAGAAACTAGCAACAGCAATGGCAAAAGGAGAAAAGGGCACAAGAAGTGGACTCTCACCACCAGATCTTTCTTCCGACCAACTCAGCTTAGTACTTCGCCCTTTTGGAGACTCGCCTCCGCCCGGAAAAAAGTTCGGTGACATAGCACAGGATGTCACTGTACCAAGAGAAGGCTCGTTTAAGAAGGGCGACAGGACAAGTGCCACATTTTGGAGTGCTAACCCGAGATATGACCTATTGACAGAAGGTACATTTGCAGGGGTGGAGATGCTTCAGGAAAAAGGCTGGAGTCCAGTATATGATGATGACGATTTCAGTCTATATTTCAAGTGGAGGGTAGATAATATTACTTCTTATGGCTCGGCAACCATTGAATGGGAAGTACCAGATAATGCCAGCCCTGGGGTTTACCGGCTGAGGCACTTTGGTTCATCCAAAGAAACATTGGTCTCTACTACTGAATACTTCACTGGAACATCTAGTGCATTTACAGTGTCATAGATGCTAAGTGTTCTTTAATGGTAGTTATATTTGCATAAAAGTACTCACTTGTTCATCCAAATCACACATTGGCGAGACTCTCCTTTAAGAAGCAGATCAAAAATCTTTGTTTGTGTCTTCAATACAATGATTTAATTATCAGTTCATTATGCAGACCAGCCGATAAGATTATGCTATTGGCAAGATAAAATGGCACGTAAGAGATTCTGAGTTCAACTCTCATGTCAAGCATAGTTCAACTCTCAATCTCTCATGTCAAGCATATTTATTTTGAGCAACCCGATGAGCTTTGGCCACTTAATACGTGTGGAATAAAGGATTCACGTATTTTAAGTTTACTATTCACGGCGGGATCCAATTCACTGTGCTTTGATGGGTTCCTCATTAAAAATTGGGAATAACCTTTTGAGCAAGTAACATGGGGTTGGAAAATCAACGTTTCCTTTTAAAATAATTTGGCATATTATCTCCAGCTTCACATATAAAATCATTTCCTTGTCACATTTTATGACACTGTTTGGACAAGTGATCAGTTGTAGATTAGTAGGTAATACATCATATCATGAATCAGATGAAGCTCACCGAACATTGAAATTGATATTTGATTGACTTCTGCCAGAAACAGACAAGGAAGACAACGCAAGCAAGCAGAGATAAAGTTGGTGCAAAGAGTACATATAATGAAAAATACAATATAAAAATGAAAATTGCAACTTCGATCGTAGTGGACTGCAGCTCTCCCTTTTCCAAAAGAACTGGTCCATCAAAAATATCTGGCTCCACTTTTTCTGGAATACAACAGTCCAACTCCATCGTATAACTAACTCAAACCTGCATTGAATTGATTAGTTCGAAGCCCACAAATAAACACATTTTTTCTCTGCCTATAATATTTGAAAGCAACTCTTGTTAAATCTATGTTTTTTTCTTTCTTTCATTAATTTCCTATACCCATTTCTTTGTCTCAACTCCCTTGGGTATTTATAGGAAAAAGATGTCTAAAGCATTCACCCCCTTATCCCTTTTTTTTCTAATTTTTGCCAAGTGTTCATCATGCATTTCATTGCCTCATGCATGGATACCTCTTATCCATTTTCTTGCCAAATGTCCTAGATGCATTTTTATTTAAAATACACTAACAGATAACAGTGGAAATGTTGCCTATAAATCACTGAATAAGAAGCATTAGAAGCAGAGCAACCGAGCACCGTTGTATAGTAAAATGCAAATCAGTGATTACTTGCAGGCCCAGACAGCCATTATTGCAGAAGCTAGAACAAGAGGTAGAGCTGTCTGTAGTGCAGCCATGCAGCCATACAGAACATATATATATATATATATATAATATAAGACGTCAAGAAGAAACTCATTTGTCCATCCAAATCACGCATTTGAGACACTTCCCTTCTATGAGTAGATCAAATGCTTTGTTAATGTCTTGGAATTTGATCTCATGTGTCACAAACTCATCCAGATTTAGTTCCTGAAGAGAAATCAACAGAGACATTAACGTAATTACTAGAAAACCTAACGGCCTGAGTTTAGGTCTATGTCAAACGTCCAAAGAGTAAGCTTGTATAATGTATTTCTCGGTCATAAAAAAGTGTGTGTTACATTTTAATTTACCTTGTCCATGTAACGCTTTACAAGAGTGGGTATGTCAGTTTTGATTTTCAAACCTCCATATATGCTCCCAAGGAGGCTTTTGCTCCCTAGAAGAAAATCAAGAGAGTCCAGGCTTATCTCTGCCCCTGGCTTGTCCAAACCTATTACAACTGTCTTCCCCCAACCCTGCAATCACATAGCAGAAACATAACTAACACATCATGTTGTGTCCATAAACATGTTAGACAGAGCCAGACCTTTCGGCAGGACGCATAAGCTTCCCTCACCAACGATGATGAACCGACACAT
The DNA here is from genome assembly GCA_963580455.1 of Euonymus europaeus. Lineage (NCBI taxonomy): Eukaryota > Viridiplantae > Streptophyta > Magnoliopsida > Celastrales > Celastraceae > Euonymus > Euonymus europaeus. Next base: position 3,049,064 of record OY756972.1, read on the forward strand.
TCGAAGCAATAGTCTGCACCTCCATTAGTCATCTCTTTGATCACCTGCTCCATTCATAAACAATAAGATCAAAGCCAAAAGAAGCTTAATTAATTATTAGCCAGCCTTCTCTAGCATGGAAAAGGTAGAATAATACCTGGCTTACTGGTTTACTATTCTCGGCCCCGGAGTTTTCAGCACTGATAAAATCAGTTAATCCAAAGATTTTTCCTGTTACGAAGTCATCCAGGTTAAGTCAAAACTTCCTGATTTTCTATACAAACAAATCAGTATTATTCACTCACCAACTTCAAATTTTTTAGGATTTATATCTACTCCTATGATTCTGGCAGCACCACATGCTCTTGATCCCTCTGCAACCTAAAAAACCAACCAAAAAATTGTGTTCTTCAGCAACCTAACAAATGTCATTGTGAAACATGAAACTGGGAAATAATTGACTATTGTCTAGACCATACTGCTAATCCAACCGATCCCAGCCCGAATATCGCGACACTCGATCCTGCCTTCACATTTGCAGTTTTCCAAGCAGCCCCAAATCCTAGAGCCAGTAATGTAGATACCATAAAATCACATTATCTTTCCCTTTTCATACAATTCTACTAATCATTTTCTAGTTCACATGGTTACCTGTTGACACTCCACAGCCAAGGAGGCAGGCCCGGCTCGGAGGGATTGTAGGATCAATTTTGCAAATATTAGCAACATCAACTACAGTATACTCACTGAAACTTGATACGTATATCATATGGCACAAAGCTTCGCCGTTGATGTCGGTGAATCTGCTGGTGTCATATCTAGGCATCCAGGGAGAGATCTTGAAAGGGATTTTTGAACAAAGGTTGCTCTCTTCTGATTTGCAGTCTGCACATTCTTTACATTCGGACAAGAACGTTGGTATAACCATGTCTCCTTCAGTCACTTCCTCCACATACTCTCCTACACTCTCCACAATTCTATAGCATAAAATGTATGTTAAATAAACCAACAAGAACTCTGTGTCAAATTTTCTAGCCAACCAAACAACAATTTCTCCAAGATATATATGAAAAAGCTGAAAAAATGGATTCAGAGGAGATTACCCGACAGCCTCATGACCCAAAATTCTTGGATAAGAATGAGGGTGTGCCTTCAAGAACAAATATTATCTCAAAATCAGTATCAAATGGCATGATCTCAAAATTTATAAGAAAGTCAACGTTTTTTTTTTATCTTTCTGTTGCTAAGTACTTGCCAGAGAGACTTATTTAGACGCAATTAATTACCGGCAATTGCCAGAAGGAGATATCAGTGTGACAGAGAGAAGTGCATATGATCTTAATCCTGACTTCATGAGGACTAGGTGGAGCCACCGTTATCTCCTCTATAACCAGAGGCTTTCCAGGTTCCCGAGCGACAGCAGCTGCAGATCATCAAATGGATACATTATACATAAACACACTCCATTTAATTTCACAGTAAACTCAACAACACCAAAAAAAAATGTGTTTAAGAAGTACCTTTGCATCGAATAGGGTTCCCTGCAGTCCCCTTATCAGCCATGTCCGACGATCAAGTCCCCGATGAACAGAAAGTTTAATGTTAGTTGTAGCCTGCAGGTGCTGATATGGAGAGAACACTCTGGATATTTTTAAGTTGCGCCATTTTTTGTCGTTATGTATTCTCTAACCAACCAAATACAAGATGCCAAAATTATGAGAATCCTCAGTTGGTAATGAGCGGATATCAAACAGATCAATTTATAGACAAACCTATTACTAAAGTTTATTGGTTTTCAGACTCTTCGGAAGATGTGCATTATTGGCATGGGCGCCTGTTGGGTTTTAAATCCCAAAAAATTATGACAATTGTGAGTTTTATATTTTTTTGTTTATTTGGAGATTCATTTATGACTTTTAACGGTGCTTTTGTTGGAGTTGTGATTGGTCATATTCGTAAAAGTGAAGTCTTTTGGAGGCGCCAAAAATATATTCATTCTTGATGGTTTGAGTTGGATTCAAAGCATACGTTGAACATGGATATAATGAAAGCTTATGACCGGATTAAATGGAGGTTTCTAGAGGCTCTAATGCTTGCTTTGGGTTTAAGTCGGCATTGGGTCAGTTTAGTAATGTAGTGTGTTACTTATGTTCAATATTTCATTCTTATTAATGAAGAGGCAAAGGGGAATATTGTCCCAACAAGAGGAGTGCGTCAAGGACATCCATTGTCACCTTATCTTTTTTTTGTTATGTACAGAAGGTCTTACACACTTGATTAGTCGTGCCACTAATAAGTCTTTATTGAGTGGTGTAGCTGTTAGTCGATGGGCCCCCTCAGTTTCAAGTCTTCTGTTTGTGGATGATTGTCTTTTGTTTTGTGCTGCCTCGGTGATGGAGTGTGGTGTGCTAAAGGATATTCTGAATCTTTGTGAGAAGAGTTATGGGCAACGTGTAAGTAGGCCTAAATCTTCTATATTGTTTAGTGCTAATGTGGCTGTTGCAGATCGACGAGCTATTCAACAGGTTTTGGGAGTTCATCGAATAATGGGATGCGGTAAATATTTGGGAGTTCCAATTATGGTGGGGCGTGCCAAAGTTGTGCACTTTGATGATATTAAAGACCGCATTTGGAATTGTAACAAATGTTGGTGGAGTAAGACTTTATCTCGGGCAGGTAAAGAAGTTATGATTAAATCTGTTCTCCAGGCTATTCCAACATTTATGATGAATTGTTTTAAAATTCCTAATGTTGTTTGTGAGGAGATAAATCAGTTGATTAGAAGATTCTGGTGGGGAAATGGACCTTCAAAGGTGATGCATTGGGTTAGTTGGAGGAAAATGTGTGAGGCAAAATGTAATGGAGGGTTGAGCTTCCGTGATATTGCTTCTTTTAATCGGGTTTTGCTGGCCAAACAAGGTTGGCGGATCCTAAATAATCTCTCTTCCTTGGCAGCTAGGGTCCTTAAAGGGAAATACTACCCTCATGGGAATTTTTGGAGCGCAACAAAATCTCCTCACTCTTCGTGTGTGAGTTTAGCCACCTTTGTGTCTCTCTAAAAGGCTTAGTATCCTCTTTCGAATAAGCATATTCCACGTGATTGGGTAGCTGTTTCATTTCTAATTTTGGTGTTTTACCTGTAGAAAGAACAAGAGATGAATTAGTAGGTGTTACTTGTTCAAAAGATGAAGTGCCCTTACCAACATATGGATAACCAAGCTGGAGTCTCAATTTAGCCCTTTTGATTTGGCTATCACGTTCCATGGGTCCTGCAGATACTACTCGGTCATCTAACCCTTGTGTCACCACTACTTCTAAGGGGTCTTCGCTTGATACCTGAAAATCTTCACTCTCAAAATCATGTATAGCATCAACATTAAAACAATCTCTATGATCATCATGAGATTTAAGAGCTTCAAATACACGAAATTTCAGTTCTTGGTCATTCACTTTTATGGTTATAGTTCCTTGTTTCACATGAATATGCATATCAGCAGTGACCATAAAAGGGCGACCAAGAATAATAGGTAAAGATGTAGACATTGGACTATCTTCCATATCCAAAACAACAAAATCAACTGGTAAAATTAATCCTTTCACAGTGACTAACACATCTTCTAAAATTCCTCTAGGTCTCTTAACACTACGGTCAGCCAATTGTAGAGTGATGGATGTGGGTTGAAGCTCTCCTAGGCCTAGTCTCTCATACACAGAAAAAGGTAGTAAATTTATACTAGCCCCAAGGTCCAACAATGCCTTTTCAAAAAATTGATTTCCTACTTTGCAAGGGATAGTAAAACTACCTGGATCCTTAAGCTTAGGAGGTAGTTTATGCAACAAGACAACGCTAACCTCTTCATTCAAGGCGAATTTTTCATGCTCAACAAATTTCTTCTTGTTAGTACAACATTCTTTCAAAAATTTAGCATACGAAGGAATTTGTTTAATAGCATCAAGGAGTGGAATATTAATCTCTACCTTCCGTAAGGTCTCAAAAACATCAAGAGATTTAGAATCAATTTTCTTCTGAGCAAACCTTTGCGGGAAAGGTGGTGGATCTCTTCCCCAATCCTTTGTAACATCTGATGCAGAACTGCGACCTTTTTGCATCCTTTCTGCGACCTTTCGGCAGTCTTTTCCAGCAGGTTCCGTTTCAGCAGCTTTGTTATCAATTATTTTCCCACTTCTCAGTGTTGTAACAGCCTTCAAATGCTCTATTCTAGTTGGGTTGTTAATGGGTTGTGCTAAAAGCCCTCCCTTCTTCCTTTCACTCAACTCCTTAGCTATTAGTCCCATTTGTGTCTCTAAATTTTGGATGGCTTGAGTTGTTTGTTGCATGAACTGCATCATAGAAATCTCCAAGTCACTTTTCATAGCCGGTTGGGCTGCTGGAACTGGTGCATTATTAACGGGCTGATCATTTTTCCAAGAGAAATTTGGATGACTACGCCAAGGATATTGTTGGTTCCTTTGATTGAAATTTGTTTGACCCATGTAATTGGCTTCCTCTCGCTCTGTCATAGCTGTCAAAGGGCATGCCTCAGTAGCATGATCTTGATGTGAACATATTGCACAAAGCATGGCTGGTGGTGGTGTAGTTTTTATGTTCATCCCTTTCATAGTGTCAACTAGGAGATCAATCTTTCGGGTCAAGTTTCCAATCTCAGCTTGCACAATTGTATCAGAACTCACCTCATACACTCCTTGCCGCTTAGAGGAATTTTTACTTCTTGTAGAAAACTGTTGAGAGTCTTCACTTAATTCCTCAAACAATTCCATAGCCTCTTCATTACTTTTTCTCATCAACACCCCATTGCAAGCCGAATCAACCTTCATCCTATTTACCTCATTTAACCCTTCGTAGAAGTGCAAAACAATGTCATCTTTGTGCAAGTTGTTAGTTGGACATCGAGCTAAGCGGATCTTGAAATCCTTCCAAGCTTCGTAGAACAAATCTCCATCCTTTTGTTGAAAATTTTGAATTTCTCTCATAAGTTGCTTAATTCTATGAGCTGGAAAAAATTCTCTCAAAAATTTTGTAGTCATTTGTTCTCATGTACCAATAGAACCCGCTTCAATGTAGTTATACCACATCTTAGCTCCTCCTCTCAACGTGAATGGAAATAACATGAGCTTCAAATTATCAGCTGTAATCCCCGTCATATTTTGCGTTCGACACAAATCAGTAAAATCTTTCAAGTGTTGGTGAGGATCTTCATCAAACCGCCCCTCATAGTGAGGTACAGAGTTTAACAACTGAGATGATAAACTGAAAGTGGCCCCTCTGTTGGGCTGAAAAGCAATGCAAGATGGTTGGGCAACATTAAGTGGAATGTACCGATTCATCATAGGAACCCTCTCGTTACCCGCATCACCAACTTCAACAATTTGATCATTCTCGGCAGCCATATTTCTTCGTCGCAATGCTCTCACGGATCTCTCAATTTCAGGATCAAACTCTTCTAGCTCTCTGTGTTGCGAGCGTGTAGTAATCATGCAACTTGAAGAATCAAAAGATTACCTGCGACACAAGTAAATAGCAAAGTAAGTTCGAGTATCACAAGTAAATAAATAAAATCAAAATTATCGCTAAACGTTTGAACAGTAATAAACTTAACAGTCCCCGGCAACGGCGCCGAAAACTTGATCGATATAAAATATCGCAAGTAAACCTGCAATATCAAATACTGACGGGTCTTACCCAATCGCAAGTGTACGTGTCGTGGGACAGTATAAAAGAGGAGGCATATGCCAGGAATAAAGGGCTAGCATAAATCATATAATCGTTGGAAAACAATATTTGCGTTAGAATCCATTGATTAAAATCAAACAAAATGAAATAATGAATTCCGTCTGGAATCCATTGATTAAAATTAATTTTATAATTTTTTAGAGACTATTTTAGCCGTCCAAGGGCTGAAACAGGTAGAGCTTATCAAGAGAATTTCAATTATGATAATAGTTCACGAAGGGATAGTCTACGGTGGTTGGATCGGGCTCCAAATATTTTTATATTTTTGTTAGCCACGGCTTCAAGGTGAAATTTCTAGCAAAATAGACAGTTGTTGATGGCAACAAAGGTTGGGATGAGTCATGGTGCTCTGACGCTTTAGAACAGTGGGTCACGAGCTCCGATCGGTGGCCGAATGGTCGACCTTGAGCTCCAACAGCGAGGAAGGAGAAAGAAAGATGGAGAAAGAGAGTGATTGTGAAAATGAGGGCGAGAGGAGTGAGAATGTGAGATTGTGTATTTATTTGATATTTCAAAAATCAAAATTTATCCCATCTAAGTGCTAAGTGGCATGCCCAACTAAAATTAGGCCACCACGGTCACCAAAGTGATGAGCTACACATCGTTTTTGAATTTTATGGGAGAGCTGGGAAAGTTAAATTTAAATATTTGATAATATTTAAAAACAAATTCATCTGGCCGGACAAACGGCGTCTTGACGGATCTTCACAACGAGAAAGCTCGCTGTTATTGTTCATTCTGGATCCTTCTGGAATTCTACGGATCATACAAGACCCAACGACTTAACCCGCGACGCGACCCATCTTGTGCGGCCTGGCACTCGAACCCGTACGAGTTACGAATCCGGAAATCTCGTTGATTATACCACCAGCATTTGCTTCTCTGCCATCAAAGTCACAATCTAGAAACCCTTGCTTGCGCTTCGTTTATTCATTGCGGATTTCAGGTTTTCGTTTATTGCTCGGTAATCGCTGTCAACTAGGGTTTTATAGCGTGATGTGCGTGTTTTTATCTATATTTGTTCTTATAAATGTTACTATGTGTGCGCACAGGCGTATTTATACGAACTTCGTTCTAGAAGGACCCGAGTAACTTCATTTAGATTGTTATATTACTTGCTGTTCAAGATTTTCTTTTAGTTTAAGGGTAGAATTAAGAATGAAAAGGGCGTGTGGAAGGTGATATGTGCAGCCATTTTGTATCCATTGGCACAATATTGAGAATTTGAGACGTAGGTTGGAATACTTTCGAATGTTTTTTTTTTAGTTTTGGAATTTATGGATGTTTTGATAGTAAGGGTTTTTCAATTAGTTTTATTATTGGCTTTTGCAAATAATTGACTGGTTGTCTTGGGAACCAAAAAATGGGGAGAACAGGGTAATGAGATGGAAGTCTAGAAGGCTTGTTTTTTGAATAAATGAATAGTCCGCTGTTAAATTCTCTAGGTGAGGGGATTCCCGTCCTTGCTTGTCTGGTAGTTGAATGATAAAAATACATCCTATCCTATGTATGTGTCATATATTTCAGGAGCTAGATCCGTTGCCGATGAACAAGTAAGAATTGCCTCAACAAAAATGGATGGAATTGGACCTAAAAAAGCCATTCAGGTTCGTTGTAGATTAGGTATCAATCAGTGAGAACATAAAGAGAAAAGACTTAACTAAGTCTGTATGCAGTCATTCGACATGCATGCACATGACTGAGATGTAGCTTGGAATGCTTCTTTTATTTGAAGGAAAAAAAAGAGATTATTTTTTCCCCACTAGAGGCTGCAAAGAAGTTTACAAGGAGGTGAAGGAATGGCTTCATGAAAGGTCTTGATTAGGTTTTGGCGAGCCTACTTGGGCATGCTGAGTAGTGGCTGATGAAAAATGGTGTAAATAGAAAATTTATCCGACATGCAACTTGCAACTTACGCAATATTTTATTGGATGAACAATTTTTTTAATAGAACAGTGGTGCCAAGAACGTATCACTCAGTAAGATGACAAGCAATCAGATAAATCCATTGCATAAAGAATATGACAAAAAATGGATATTTTTTTTACCGCACTTGGGATCATGAGACTGTCAGTGATGGCAATGTCTGTAAGGGGCTGCTTGGCAACGCCTAGTCTGTCCAAAATTTTCACTAAAAAGAAAGGTGTTATGGAATTTTATTGGTTTTGTACCTTTGATGTTGATTATTAATATATTATGCCTTTTTTTTGTCAATTGTTTATGGTATTAACAAGGGTATTTGTTGAACATGCCTTTGAGTGAGAGCCAGTATTGTGTATCTATGATCCAAATCAAGCATTTTGAGCAGTATGTGGTGGTGGTGACTGCATAACATGTCAATTAAAGGGAAAGCCTTCAGTTTCTTGTTTGGCAGTTTATGTAAAGAGATGATGTAACTCAAGGTGCATGTTCGAGCATATTGTGTCGTTGACAATGTTACAATTTTTGCGATGACTGCATAACATGTCAATTAAAGGGAATTTAGCCTTCAGTTTCATGTTTTGCAGTGTATGTAAAGAGAAGATGTAACTCAAGGTGCATGTTCGAGCATTGTGTCGTTGACAATGTTACAATTTTGCTTAATTATGCCTATTCAGTTCCGAACAGGCTGACCGCCTTGAGTAGAAACTTGAAACTTTACACTTGCTTATTTTGCATTCTATCATATTACATTATTGAATGAGTGCCTGCACACAGTTCATTGGGCAATGGAAGTAAGACTTCTTTGACAAACTCCATATTTGCTCCCCCACACCATCCTTTCTTGTTCCATTCTAACTTCTTACTGCTTGGCCTCAGCATAATTTGCATAGCAGAAACAGAAATAAAGAGCTGTGCTGTTCCTAGTAATTAGTGTATCTTTTTTTCTTTCTTTTAGTTTATCTTATTAAAGTGCTTCATTACTATTATATGGATTTGTGAAAATCTTAGATAACTAGATGGTGCTGATGCTGTGTCTTAATGCTTCATACTTGCAGAAGTATGGCGGATCAGTATGCTAAAGAAGTTTCAAGCTCAAGCAATGTTTCTGGGGAAAGTTCAGAATCTACTGTTGACCTCAATATTAAAACCCTAGATTCGCGGTTATATAATTTCAAAGTGGAGAAGAATGTGAGCGTTATAACTATTTCTTGGCATGCTTTGATTTAATCTTTTCATAGATGCTTTGGTATTTAATTTTACATTTTGATTGTGCTGCTATGCATGATGACGGACTAGGGAGCTGTAAAATTTTACGTAGCTTTTCAAATTTGGTGCATGTATTTATTTTTCAAAAAAGAAAAAAAAAAAAACTCCAGTGTGCAAGACTCCCTACCCACGGCAGGACCTCACCCTCACATAATACGTGAAGACTGGGGAGGCTGTTTTCTTATAAGATTTCCATGTATTTTCAAATGTACACCCTATTTTCTCCTCGTTGAGCTTATTTCTAATGTTTTTTCATTCCAAATATTTCCAGATGTCCATTTCAGCTTTTAAAGAAAAAATAGCTAATGAAATTGGTGTTCCAGTTGGCCAGCAACGGCTGATCTTTCGGGGAAGGGTACTGAAGGATGATCATCCTCTTTCTGAATACCGTATCCTATCATATCAGGCTACAGAATTTTTCTGATGCTTCATTATTTTTCGGATATATAAACTTGTGTTCTACATGTTTGGTGTTCTTCTACTCGTTGTTATTTTGAATTATAATTGAAACACTATGTAGGCACTTTTACAAATGTGGAAGAATTGGGTACAGGACACGTTTTGTTGGTTTATGATGATTTTGACTAGTCAAAAAGAATTGATTCAAGGTGGTCTGTTATATTAAACCTTTATCCTGTATGCATATATTTACTTCTTTTGTTGGCCTGATGTGTGGGCACCCAAGCATTGCAGAATGTGACTTAATCAGTTTCTGATTAAGTTAATTGTAGCACACACTACATCTTGAATACTCCTTATAATTCATTACTTTTAGATGCATTTATCAGTTGAATTTTTTATACTGTTTTGCTGTATGAAACACTTCCTAAAATGCTATAAGATACTTACTGGACACTTCTAAATTTTTTATATCAAATATATCTATAGTGGACCGTTGTCAAACTTTTCTTGCTTTTTTTGTTTTATGTTGCAAACCTTTCACTTTAGTTTGGTGGTTTTTTTGGCTAACGTAATAGAAATGTTGAACAGATGAAATGATGGTGGTATATATGAGATGAGTGTTTCTTTAGTTTTGATTTGAAATACCGTTCCTTCTTAACGGCTGAAGTCTTACCTATTATGGAACCTGAGCCGTGGATGATAATTATCTTGCTTAATTTTCTCAGTTTTCAGTCTCTGTTCATTGTAAGTTGATTTGTTAGATCTGTTAATTTGGAACTATGGAAGATGTATTTCTTTTCATCCATTGTAGAATAACTTCTTGGTAGTGTTGGCTAAGTTAGTTACTCCCATGCCGTTATTGACAAGTGTTTTCGTGTAGTTGCTGATGCATCATGCATCGATACTTTGTGAATCTTTTAATCATCTAAGACTGCACACTGTTTACTTCCATGCCACATGGATCCTTGACTGTTTACAGATGTGGAGAATGGGCATACATTGCATTTAGTTGAAAGGCAGCCGGCCCAATCACAATCTCCATCTGATGCCAGTTCTGGAGAGACTCATGCAAATAATGGTAATCGAGGTATTGATGACTTGGTTTTCCTCTTTATGTGGTTCCTTTCCATTGCCCTCGTTATATGAGAGGAGAAAATAGTTATTGGTTTCTGTTGAAACTGGCAGGAAATGATCCTAGCACTGGTGTGCCTCGTAATCGTTTGGGGCAGATTTCACATAGTGTCGTTCTTGGGACCTTTAACGTTGGGGATCAAGGTGAAGGCAGTGTTCCGGACCTCAATCGGGTGTGTTTTGACTCTTTATCTGATTTGCCTTATCTTGCTTGGGTCTGTGTTGTTTCATCTTAATTTTATTGAAAATGGTTCGATGGAGTGTGGTAATATGGTAATACCTTACTTTTTGTTGCTTGACTTGAAGGTTATTGGGGCAGTTTTGAATTCGTTTGGGATTGGTGGGCAGACTGCTAGCAATGCTACTAGTGGTTCACAGTCCTCTACATCTTCCACCATGGTGAGTGATGCTCCTAGATTTAATTTTATACCTTGGTGAGTCACAACAGTTCCAGTGCGTCTGCTTTTATCGAGGGTTTAATCGGCTAGGTTGGGTCCAATATGGCCCAATGTTAAAGAGGTTTCACATTCTTTAAAAAAAGGTTCTTACACATATGTATGTGTGTTTTGTTCAAAATATATTCTTATTTAGACATGTACGTATGTGTTCTTGCCTTTATCTTCTCTCAGACAAGGACATGTTGACCCACCTATGCTTTGGGTGGAGTTTACAGTTTGTTTCAGTTGAGATTTGTTTCCCAATTTATGTTACATGTGTGTGTGTTAAGGTGCCACAGGTAAAACTTCTCTTTATCATGATTTTGCTGTGCCCTATGCTTGAACATGCTCCCTTTTATTTATGTAGTAGTTAACGGTTGTTTAATGCAGCCAACCATTATTTGGTGCTAGTTCTGCCGTCTTATTGGCGCATTTGTTTGTTTTATTGATGATTGTAAGTCTTCAAAAGCCACTGTTATGTCTCCTGCACTTCAGCGTTCAATCTATTGCATTGCACTATTGCCTTCTTTTTATTCTGTCGCCTCGATAAATGTAGTCCAACTTGGTTTGAAACACTGCAAAAGATAAAGGCACCTAGGGTTACATCCTTCGAGTGAATAATGTCATTTTGTTAATTTTATAATGATAGTCTTGAATGTAATGCCATTAATATGCCTTCAGAATTGCGTGTCTTGAGTGGGGAAGAAAGATGAACTGGCTAAATAGACGAGCCAGTATTTTGTCTGTTGAATCACACATTGTACCGAGATTAATTTCTTTTAATGGTGCTTCTCTTACCTTGCAGCTGAATGTTTCTGGTCAGGCTCAACAAGGAAATGAGATGGATGGGATGCGGGGTGGTGTTGGTGGTCATGTCCTTCCTGGAAATCAGGCACAGGTTCAGTTTGGACAGGTATTTTGATATGATTTTTGGAGGTCAATCTTAAGTTATGCAAATTCCTCTGACTGCAGCAACCAATCTTCTGCATAGATTGAACGTGATACATATATTACTTTCGTTGAATTTTTCTCATGTCATTTTGATTACTTTATGAAATTTCTATTTTCTTCCTTGCAGCCAATTCCTGATGCTTTGAACACTCTTTCAGAGTTTATGACGCGGATGGAGCAGGCACTGTCACAAATCGGTGATGAGATGATATAATAGCCATTCCCCATTATCCTTTAATTGATCATTGGGCTATATTGATACTTTTTCTACTTCAATTAGGGAATCAATCAAATTCATCCTCAACAAGTGTAGATGATCTACCAAGGTTGGAATTACCTTCCAATGGACGGGGTTTAGCATCACCTGAATCACTAAGCATTGTTCTCCGACATGCTCAGCGGCTACTCAGCGGTCCCAGTATCACTGCACTATCTGTATACCATCTCAATATCTATTTTCCTCCTTCTTTTGCCCTTTTGGCTCTTCTTCTACATGTCCAAATTAGGTAGCTCCGTAGCAGTCAACTTATCCGTCTCCATGTGTATTGGGCTCAGAAGTTTTTTGTGTTGTTTCTTCCATATTGGCTTTCAACGACCAACATCTTGCCACATACATGTAAAAAATTGGTGTCAGAGCTTCTAAGTATTATTTCCTTGTAGAAATTTGGAGTTTGTGACTTTGATAGTCTCCTATGTGAGCCTTGGATGTGTTTAGTTTCAGTAAGCCTTTTGGAGGTTATTTTAATTGTCAATTACAAAAAATGCCACACAACAAATATTTTATCAGGTGTTCACTGTTTAGTTTCAGTAAGCCTCTAGGTGGTTATTTTGGATGTGTTTAGTTTCAGTAAGCGCCTCTAGGTGGTTATTGTGGATTTGTTTAGTTTCAGTAAGCCTTTTGGAGGTTATTTTAATTGTCAATTACAAAAAATGCCATACAACAAATATTTTATCAGGTGTTCACTGTTTAGTTTCAGTAAGCCTCTAGGTGGTTATTTTGGATGTGTTTAGTTTCAGTAAGCGCCTCTAGGTGGTTATTTTGGATGTGTTTAGTTTCAGTAAGCCTTTAGGAGGTTATTTTAATTGTCAATTACAAAAAATGCCATACAACAAATATTTTATCAGGTGTTTACTGTTTAGTTTCAGTAAACCTCTAGATGGTTATTTTATCATATGGTGGCTTTGATACCCCCACAAATGAGGCCACAAAATGCTATTCCTGGGGAAAAAAATAGCACCCTCTCTTTCTTCTTATTTTTTAATTTTTTGTTTTTCTTCATCTATCCACATTACCTGATCATATTTTCTTTGTAATTTGCTGCAACCCTGTAGCATGTTGCTGAACGTTTGGAGCAAGATGGTGCTTCTTCCGATACAGCTGTAAGGGGGCAAATTCAGACAGAATCAGGGACGCTTGGCCTGGCAATGCAACATTTAGGTGCTCTTTTTCTAGAGCTTGGTCGTGCAATTTTGATGCTGCGCATGGGACATTCTCCTGTATGTGGGCTTCTCCTTATTGCCTGAGTTGGCTTTCTCTCTGGTTCTGTATCGTTTACAGCTGCAATGGTGTAATTTTGCAGGAAGATTTTTCTGTGAATGCTGGGCCTGCTGTTTACATATCTTCGTCAGGGCCTAATCCTATAATGGTCCAGGTCTGTGGATATATGTTGGCAATAATAAATAGATTGCTTAAGTTGTTGGATAATAATTGTATCAGTAATCATATCTGCATACTGATCAGTAGTATTGAGCCATGACTTTTTTAGGACAATTTCATCAAATACTTGGAAAAGAATTCAAACAATATATAGCTATTACTGACTAGGAAACATGGTTTTTGTAAGCATTGTTCATTATGAAACATTTATTCTCAATGATTTTTATGTGCTTGTGGGGAATCGTTTTATATTTGGTCCTAAACATTGTTTTGTATCTCCCTGCAGGGAAGTGTGACTATGTGCGCAGTTCCAATGAATTTTTATGATTATGTTGGTTTAATATTTTGTTACTATGTCTTTTGGCATAAGTGGAATTTATTGATTAAATGATTCTCAAAGATTAGGTAATGAAATGCATAGTTTGATTGTAAACGTGTCAACTGTGCAGCCTTTATGGTTGATTGTTCTAGAGTTGAATCTACTTTGAAATACTATTGTATTTTCTTCATCTCACCGTCTTTTACTTTGTTATTTTTGGTGCTTTTGCTGAATTGATTGAGAAATGCTATGTTCGGAGTCTTTTTTTTTTGGTCAACTCATAAATCATAGATCAAACTGCTGAATCGGAAAAATTGGGTGCTATCATTGCCAGGTTAGAACATCAGTTTAGGAGTCGTCCACTAACTTGAGTTCTTTAATCTTTATGAATCTCCTCGCCATGCAGTGTCAACTTGGCCAAGTAATTGTGAAGTTCTACAGAATACTAATTGAAGGGAACTCTAGTCTGGTTTATTTGGAGAAAGTGAATAATAATGAAATGACAAAGACGTGGGATGGTTTGTGGGGGTGGGTCCATGCTTGGATGTGAGTAGCAGAATGCAATAGAAAGAGGAAATAAAACTATTGGTATATGTTGAGAAGTTGTGTGAGCTTATGTTGTGTGCCAATTGCCATTGTGTTGTGCAAGCTTAATTGTACGTTCGGCTTAATGCTTGCATGACATTGTTATTTCTCATGGCATGTAACTAGTGTTTGGGAAAGAAGCTTGTGAAGATAACTGTCTACTTGTCTAGGTTTGTTTGGGATATGAGTATATGACTGCTTTAGGAATTAGTCTCCCAGTCTGTTTCCATATGCTTCCAGGATATATGAGGTAGGATGTATACTTATATGGCACACATAATTGGCCTTAGCCATCTAGTTTCTGACCTCCTTTTTCTCTCGCATTTTAGCTTATGTAGCTCTGAAGTGATCAAGCTGTGTTTATCCTTTTGTAACTGTAGATCTCTTGTGTTTATCTGCAGCAAAATGCTTATGTAGCTTTGAAGTGATCAAGCTGTGTTTATCCTTTTGTAACTTTTGATCTATCTTGTGTTTATCTGCAGCCTTTCCCTCTTCAGACAAACTCCCTTTTTGGAAGTTCTGGTTCTCCGGCAAATCCCTCAAATTTAGGCGCTCTTAGTACTGGAAATGCACCAAGGCACATAAATATTCATATACATGCTGGTAATGAATGTGCCTATCTAGTACAATATAACCAATTTTTTATATGTTTATTTGACGCCGTTAATTCTCAGGTACGGCCTTGGCGCCTGTTCATGCAGTTGGTGCTAGGCTTGGTAACGGAGAGGGGACACAGGGAGAGCGTGGCAATGTTACTGGTTCTGTTGGTTCAGGTCCAATGCGGGTGCTACCTGTGAGAAATGTTATTGCTACATCTGTCCCATCTCGTTCTACCAGTGTTGCTGTTCCAAATACATTGCAAGCTGGTGTAGGTTCTGTTTCACCTCCGGCACCTGACACTGCATCACTTTCTTCGTTTCTAGCTGAAGTTGACTCACGAGTTGGAAACTATATCAGTGCCATGCAAGGAGAAAACCAGGTTGCATCAGGTAAGATGGTCATTGTGTGCTCTTACATTCTAACTGGGATGCTCTTGTGGTTTGTAGATGTTCTTATACCAGGGTTTTTGTAATCTGGCTCAGGTAATGATGTGGGTAATGAACGCCCTACTAGTGATGCTGTCAATGAAACTGTTGTTGCCTCATCACCATGTGAAGACGATGTTTGTAAGGTATGTTCTGTGTAGGTGCAGGAATAGCATGTTGTCTGATTAATGGCCTCTTGTAATTTTCAATGACTGTTGTCTACTACTAATTTTGTCAAAAAAAAAACCAGCCAAAACCTGAATCTCTCCAAGCTGGAAACAGTGAGGATATGGGCAGTCTTTTCAAAGTAGAAGATTTAGCAACAGGCTCCTTGGAAGACACTGTGAGTTATTCTAGAGCGGATCCTATACTAAAGCCTGAAGACACGTTGGAAAATGCTCCAAGTTCCAGTGAGAAATGTGATCTGCAGCAGGATACAAAAGCTGCTCCCCTTGGCTTGGGGCTTGGGGGCTTGGAACGGAAGGTACAGTGTTTTTGTTTTCCTTTGTTTTATAACAAATCATTAATTAACATTGGATCACTTTGATAATTATGAACATGGTTTTCCATTTCATGTGGTATGCCAGACTTACATATGATGCATATCTTTACATTGATGGTTTATATGAAGCATCTTTCCCTCTTTTTATGTTCATTAGTCTCACACATTTATAGAAAGGGGAACTTTCAATACCCAATGTGAGTGAAAGAGCAATTGTGGAAACAACCTGGAAAGTCTCCTAACGCGCTTTAGAAGAAAAAAGTTATTGATCATATTTGTTTGATTTTGCTGTGTTGATATCTTCTACAGCTCTACTTCAGTGAGACTGTATTATAGTTAGATTTCAGATAAGCTATAAACTGTGGGGATATTACTTGTGCTTTATGTTATTTAGCTATAAAAAGATATATTTTGCCCTTGAATTAGAAGCACCATAAGTGACAAACCGAAGTATAATGCCTCCTAATCCGTATTCCTTGGAATATTCCTATTTTAATATTTGTGCTCTGATTGTGGGTAATATTCAGGATACCTGAAATATTCTAAATGTTATTGTTGACTTGTTTTATGTGACCACTGGAATAGACCTTGATCCATATATATTCTCTCTGACTCAATGTCCATACGCTCCCTTGGGCATATTACTAAATAATCCAGGTGCCTTGCTGAATATGATCTAAAATAGATGATTTGAATCATGATTTTGCATCTGATTGATCGTTCTCTGTTACTAATCTGATCAGAGGCGAAGCAAACAGCCAAAGCAAGTGGTCAAGGCTGGTGATAGTGAAACAGGCGGTTCCCCTCCTGGTATGGACACAAGTACAGCAACTAGTGGTTCTCTGTCCACAGGAGTTAATAGGATCATGGAGAATAGATCATCAATCGGACAAGGTTCTCATGGCCAATTTGACACAGCTGGCGCAATGTCTCAGATTCTTCAGAGTCCGGCTCTGGATGGTTTGTTGTCGGGGGTTTCAGAGCAAACTGGGGCTGGTTCTCCAGATGTCCTGAGGAATATGCTGCAACAGCTTACTCAGAGCCCTCAAATTATGAGTACTGTAAACCAAATTGCGCAGCAGGTTGATAGTCAAGATATTGGAAACATGTTCTCAGGGTTGGGGAGTGGCCAAGGGGGCGGCATTGACTTGTCAAGGATGATGCAGCAAATGATGCCTGTTGTTTCTCGTGCTCTTAGCCGTGGCTCAGCTGCACCTCAACCTTTTCCCAGCATGGAAACTGAACCGCAGCAAGTGTCTAACATGGTAAGCTCTAGGAGAGCTGGAAAGTCGGGTGATGAAAATATTGAGGTTCGCTTTCTTCTCTAGTTGAGATGATCTGGAATATATGGTTAGAGACTTGAAACTTCGTTTCTTTTTTTCAACAACAAAAAATAACACGTTTGCTACTTTAAGACTCAGCTTCTAGCAAGAAAATCAAGAAAGATAATCCTTGGCCTTTTTTTTCTAGTTTTTTACTATTTTAACAAATATCAGACTCCATGGCAAAAAAAGAGGGGAAAAGACTGTTAGTATGTGTTTGATAAACTGTTTTCAGAAAACCCTAGTTAATGACAACCTTTTCTCGTTTCTTATTGTACGTAAAGCACCCAACCCTTTCTAAGGGGTGACTGTTCTGGGCTAATCAAGTTGATTCGTGTTCCGGGGCCATAAAAGCATGCTTCTCAATCTAGAAAATATATTCCTGAAAACAGCAAACGGGTACTTCAAATAAGTCGATCATCATTGTGTTGTATATGAGGAAAAGTTCTAACATGCAAATGGGTACTTCAAATAAGTCGATGGTTTGGTAATATACTAATATTTAGTCCTTGCTGCTGCTGCTTCCTTTTCAGGTCAATGTCAAAGAACTGGCTCAGAGGGTTCAAGGCTCAAGTGACGCTTTAGATGTTTTCCATGCTGTAGCTGAAAATGCGGTTCAGTCATATGCTGATGGAACCGGTTCTGACGATCTTCTGGGTGAGCTGTGCAGCAGTGAGGATCTAGCGAATGTAAGTTCTTCATAGTTCTGTGGGAGGCTAGCAGCCAGATTAGAGCTGATTAATGATGATTTAGTCAAATCACCAGTTTTTTATGAGCCCCCATGGATGTTATTTAAAATTTATGGTTACAATATTGTTGATTAACGAGCGATATATTTGTTACTTCAGGATTACATGGAGATGCTACGGCGTGATTTAAATCGAAGACTTGAGGGTGACTCTGGGCAAGATAAACATTAAATGCTTTTTGTTTGTGATGATTTCTTATTGTGCGCTATAAATTATAGTCCGTTGGATTGTTGTGGATATACTTCTGATTATGTGTATCAAGCCGGTCTTGTATTTTATTTATGTACCTGCTAAAATATCTATTGAGATTTGGGCAATTGTTAAAAGGGAAGAAGACTAAGGAGAACGACTTACATTTTGTTTGGGTTTGGTTTGATCTCCATTTTGATATATTCAATTGACTTGGAATGTACTGGTTATGGTGACAATTGGCAAAATAATTGAGGTGATGGTTGATTACGAGAATAGGGAGAGAATCGGAAAAGATTCATTCTATTCTATCATTTGGTGTGTTATTTTTTCATTATATTCTTATTCAACTCTCATCGTCATTTCATCTCAATTTGATGGTTCCACGTGGAATTTGCAATTTTAATGTCTTTATATTTTTTTTCCCAGTATTTTTTGACTTATTAAGAATATAAAATAATAATGTAATAAGAGAGAAAAAAATTAGAAAAGATAAAATGACATTGCACATGTTACTAGTAGATGACATAATAGATAAATATACATATTTTATTTTCAATCACAGTTTTTATACATACAAAAACAGTTTTTCATTCTGTCTCTTCCTTCGTTCTATTTTCTGGTACTTGAATAATAACAATAATAATAAATCATAAAAAAACTTATTTGATTTTAGTTGAAGGTGTTAAGACAAAATCAAAAGGCCAGAAATTTACTTATGGCCGTTTTTTTCTCGATTGATGCAAATTTTAGCCCACAAAGGTGTGGACCAGATCCTCTTATTCTATTATATGTAGGCCGCCTTTTGGGTTATAGGTGTTTTTTCTTTTGTTGGACGCTTTGGTTTGTCTGGTCCAAATCCAGTAAGTTAGTAGAAGTTTGTCAGTAGGGCTTGAGCTTAATCGAGTAACAAGAGTTGGAGAGTTCTCCGTATATTCATCCTGTGAGTTTCAACATTCAAACTCCTTTTTTTAATATATGTTGTGCTCGATTTGTTTGCTGGATGATAGATATACCATGAAATTGATTCTTGTCATCGTCTCAATTCCAAGATTTCTCTGAATTTGTTGTATTGATTTGAGAATAACTCAGATGCAGCTTATTTTTATGATTATTGAATATTTTACTCAATTACATACGAATCATTTCAACTTAGTATGATCCTACTGAATTCCCGTCATTTTCTCGTACACGTATGTAGCCAACCCAAAACTTTTTGATAAATGTTCGGATGATGATGATGATGATATGAAAAACGAAAGGAGTTTAGTGTGATCCTAGTGAATTCCCGTTCTTCTTTTGTTTGAAACTTACTCTTTTGTTACTTGGTGTTATTGAAATATTCAAATTTTGGTAGTTAATCCATCATCTGCTTCCAACTCCAAACAAAAGATGATTTCTGGGGAAGGGGAATCGAACGTTGCAACTGGTGAAAATTTAAAAATTTACCTATTTTTTAGTTGATAAATAGATCCTTGTTTTGATTGTCTGTAGGAATGAGTAGATCACAGGGGCCTTTTGCCACTAAACGGAGAAGACCAGATTCTAGATCTCCAGCTAATGCTTTGACAGAACATGAGCTAATTGTTCTAAAAGTAATTGAAAACAAAGAAGATATGGGAATCTGGTTAAGAGACCTGAAACGTGAAGCACATATACCAGACAATGCTGTCACTAAGGCTCTCAAGTCTCTTCATGGAAAGAATTTGATAAAAGAGGTTAAAACTGTACAAAACCGAGGGAGGAAACACTACATGGCTTCACAGTTTGAACCTTCAAAGGAAATCACTGGTGGGGATTGGTATGCTGGGGGAAGCCTAGATGTACATTTCATAAAGCTCTTGAAAGAGCTTTGCGTAAAATTCATAGGACAGATGAAGCTGGCTACCATAGAGAGAGTTACAAACAGGATCAGAGATACTGGAGCCTTTGAAGTTGAGTTAACAAACCAGCAAATTGAAGACATTTTGAAGGCACTAGTTTGGGACAATGAAATCATGGAAGCAAGGAGTAGTGGGTTAGGGGATTTTGCTAATATTCCAGTTGGGAAAGTTTGTTATAAGCTTACAAGCAAACGACGCGCAGCAGTGGAACCGAAAATCGGGGCTTTCGCTTCCATCCCTTGCGGAGTTTGTACTCAGATAAGTCTTTGTACTCCTGGTGGTGTAATTTCACCAGAAACCTGTGTCTACTACAAAGAATGGTTGGATTTCTAGTTTGATTGTTGCTTATGAAACTTTAGATTTGATTTCCCACAAATGTTAATATTAGCTTTGTTTATAGTCGATAACCGGTTGATTACATATTCGGCCATAGATGGAGTGAACAGTATTTTCACTAGCTGTGAGAGTTGTAAAATTCACTTGATACCCATGTATTATGTATCACATAAAGTTCTGTCATTAATCTTATGAATGCAGTATTTCATGAGAGCTGCAGTGGAAAAGTTGAGATTAATATATGTTGGGATTTCTATCAAAGGTTAATCCAGGGATAGAAACTTAAAAGAACTCAACCATTTTTTTTTTTTTTTTTTTTTGAAGAAAGAACTCAACCATTTTTCGGATCTCTATCTCGAACCACTAAGAATATTCCTTTTTTTTATTGCTTTAAAAGAAACCAGTATGAGGTGCAAATTGCAGAAAAAAAAAGATAATGTTAGGCATTTCACAATGCCAACCTCTGTCACAGTCATTTTACCTAAACCTATAGATGCACACAAATATCCTCCTACACTACTAAATTTCGTTTGCATTTCACGAGACTCATAATATGCCGAGGTGAGGTGAGGTGAGGTGAGACATTCTACATCAGAAGTCCAGAGTTCCGCATGCTTTGCTCTCGATACCATTTATACCATTACTCTGTTTCTTATCTCTCTTCTCATTATCGAGACCTCGACTCCGCCCAATGCCTAGCTTAGGCAAACCGCGATTTAGTCCCTCCAGCAATACACAAGCTTTGCACCATTTCTGTCATCAATTAGTTTGCAAAGGTTAAGTTCTATATTAAACAAACAAGATCCAAAATTAATCATGAGTCAGCATGTTACTTCCAGCTCAAGTGCATGGCACCAACACGAGCATATTAGTTATCATATTTGAAAATGGTTGAATAGATGGGTTTAATTCTTGCTCTTTGCAGCCTTTAATGCAAAGGTTTCATTTTTGTCTAAGGTTTTAATGAAAATCAAGTTATACCTGGCTAGAGATATAACCACAGCGTTCACAGGTACCCTGCTCAGGCATTTTGGTGGAAGTAGAAATTCTAAAATTCTCCCCTGATCTGATGATGTCAAGTATGGCCCTAGGTCTGCATTAGTAAGCCACCAACCAATGTGTTAATATAAATATGAATGGAAAATGCAGACGAATATCAATTGTAATAGAACAAAAGATGCCAACAGTAAAACTGGGAATCACCTGATTCTTTCCAAATCTTTAATAAACTCACGAGCAAAACCACGATATGCATTTGGAGAATAGATGCCTGCAAATAAGATCTCGATAAATAAGTCTTTTAACAGATAATAGAATGCAAAGAATGCTTTGATGATAGGGCAATGCAACATTTACCCAAACTAATAAATTGTACAAATGAATCCTAATTGAAGCCATCGTTCTAAATAAATAGTTGTTGGATACATGTATCCATAAGAAAAGTTAATTGGAGTCCAGTAGTCCACTATATGGAAAATTAAAGTGAATAAGCTAGAAAAATAATTTGAAGTAAAAAAGAAAAAGAAAAATTATATATTAACCAAAACGATGGAGAAAATGTGAAAAAAGACACAGAAAACAACAGTTCATGCAGGCTTTAGCATACAAATATCAAATCCCGTTTAAATACCATGTACCAAAAGTCCAACAACCATGCTTCTGAAACTCGGAGGAAGGCAGGCAAAGACATGAAAAGAAAATAGGCAAATTGAACGGGACAGAAGGAAATTACAATAAAAATACATTGACAATCTATGGAATGAAGAATCATAAAATGCGGACTCACATTCAGTGGAGAAGTAGTCTA
Source organism: Euonymus europaeus (assembly GCA_963580455.1). NCBI lineage: Eukaryota > Viridiplantae > Streptophyta > Magnoliopsida > Celastrales > Celastraceae > Euonymus > Euonymus europaeus. The sequence goes on from OY756972.1 coordinate 3,071,279, forward strand.
GCCTCTTGAAGTACGCATACGTGTTTAAGTAATTAAGGCTTTGCATGTATAGCTAATCAGCAAATCAACATCGTCAATATACAAAATCAAGGATGTCTATAGAACTGAACAGTTCAGGCAAAAGGATATATAACAATCTCCTTCTCATAAGTGTATTTGAAAGGTTTGCATCTAGGAATTGGTCCATCTTCACCAGTTGTAATTGAAGTACATCTACTCAACCTACATGATGAGTGGAATCGACTCATTTTACATAAGAAAACACCAAAAAATAAAAAATTGAAAGAGAAGCCTCAATCAACAGACTGTTACCTGGCAATATCACCTCGTAATATGTTTAAGAGTACAGTTTCAGCAATATCATCCGCATTGTGTCCGGTAGCAAGCTTGTCAACTTTCAAAAATGCAGCTCCTCGATCAAGGGCCTTAAAGATAAAGCAATTGATTTATTTTTTATGAATAACCGACGTGTCAATGTAATCGCATATAAAGAATGATGCCCAATTCATGTTGAAGGTAAATTTGAAAATACCAGCCTTGATCATGATCAAGTGCAGTTTATCATTGCATATGACTCAGCTCAATCAAAGAATTCAGGAAATTAAATGGTTTTTGACCATTCCGAAAGGTAATTCAATATAATTATTTATATTGATAACCAGTTGTCAAATAATCCAGAGAATACACATACACATGCACATTAGGTTCTGACATCTCATATAATTTTCGGATTTCATTTGACATCTTATAATAAAGTTCAAGAAATTACTTTTAAAAATGAACTTTTGCACACAAAATATGAACTTACAAAGCATCATTTGATTGGCATGAGATGAATTTTCGGTGTACTCACAAAGATCAACTTCAAATAAATGATCCAAAAGAAACGTTCCAATTAAGTTACTTAATCCATAATGAGAAAATTCCTAGCATCATAGTACTTGAAACAATGATATCCCATTATTTACTTAATAAAGCAGTAAAATTTCTGATAGTAGTTCATAACTTAAATAATAAAAACTAGCTAAGATTCATTGTCTACAAACTCACCCACATCTACTCCCAAATAATGGACTATGAAACAAATACAGCACAATAACACCTTGTTCACATGAAGCGCCTACAATAGCAGCAACTTTTCCAATATCTACTCCCAAAGAACAAACAAACAATTTCTATAAAAACCAGGAACCACAAGATGCAGGAGCAGAGTATATCAGCGATATTCTGATAGATTTCACAGATGAAGCAGGGATGAAAGATATGCATACCTGGCGACGAAAAACACCACAAAATGTGCAATTATTTTTTAAACCAATGACTTTCACTATTTCGTCCATAGTCCATCCATACAGATCCTTGTATGAAACAATCTTCAATGGCAGCCCATACTGAGAAAACCAGATAACATAATGAGCATTCAAACAACAGAAAGGGAAAATGAATTAAGGGTGGAAAATTTTCCAACTGTGAAGCTTACAATTTATGATAATATAAATTTGACAGCTTAAACCTATTATTCCATTCAAAAAGATATCTTAAACATATTAAAAGGAAAGGTAAGAGACGGAAAAAAAATCAAATCCATGAAAAACAAAGGTAAAACATTCATTCAGAATGATGGTGGCACCAGACCTCCTCAGTCCTCTCTCTGATGGGGGGTGGGAAGGAAACAAGGCCGGATCCAATATTTACCACATACGCACAATAAAACTAATAACAAAAATAATCTCCTGACAGCCACAACAGTAGTTGAAAAGGATACTGCTGTTGCTCTTGAACTTCACAAGAAACAACAATAATTACCACAATGTAGACTGACCATGCAGAATGGAAACACGAGAGCAGCCAGTATGGTCTAACTGATAATTATGCTGATCTAGATGATAATGTTACCTGGATTTCATTTCTTTTAACAGTTTCAAGTGAATCATCCCTGTAGCCTGTAATGCCTTCATCGACTGACAAGAGGAAAAGATAAACACCATAATTGTGTCGCCGATTAAGTTCTGATAACACATAGGCAAGAACAGTAGAATCTGCAACAGAAATGGGAAAACACGGTAAATTTAAAAGGAAGAATATTGAACTGGAATGAGCACATTACAACAAAAAGTATAGTTCGCAGCAAAAGTTTAGGGGAAAATTGCAAATAACAGGTGTGTCAAATATATTCAATATTTGGCACCCTAAATTTGCAGCAAAAAAGCTGACCAGCAGATACATGTCCACATGGTATATAAATAAAATGATTGAATTTTTTCCCAAAAACAAACGCATTAATTCTTAAGATAACAGAGGAGCCCCTTCATCAATAAACTAATTATGAACGGATAGATCAAGAAGAAAAATAAAAGAGTAAGAAATAGATTGCATCCATTACAATTGGCCTCTTCACTCTTCAACAATTAAATACGTCCTGTAAGTATTCAAAAGTTTCAAATGTCTAATTTCTCATCATCAAAAGGGCCTGAATCCCAAATATTTGGAGTTCACACTTGAACTAAAAGGAGTCTAAATCTTCTAAACTAGTATACCATTCTCTGTAACCCTCAAAAGCTATAGTGGGTGAACTTGATATTAGCTGAGAAGAGAGAAAAATTTCACCTTTTCCACCGGAGGCACCAATAGCGACTCGCTCACCAGGCTTGAAAAGTTGGTTCTGCACAATCACCTGATGAATCTCCTCTTCAAATACTTCATAGAAACACTCCCTGCATATCTTCACTCAACAAAAAACAATCGTCCAGAATTTGAAGCCTTAAAATGGTTGAGAACTTAAAATTAAACTACTATTCAAGAACTCAAACTACCTGCTCTAGGGTTTTAGGCCTTTTGAGGACGGGCCGTCTTTGGCTACAAATGCAACAGAGGCGAGCTCCAGGCTTCTTTTGCTTCGACTCGGCTTCCGCCATCTAGCGCTTCTGTCAGAGCTTCGCGGGATGGAATAAGAACATCAGGGCAAAGCCGGTGTTTGTTTCTTAGCCTAAACGACGTCGTTTGCTATTTCTTTCTTTTGTCCAATCAAGAGTAGACTGGGCCAGAAGAACTAGACTTCAGGCCCATAAAATCCCACGAAGCCCATAAGTACAGTGACTCAGATAATCACCGAGTCAGTGCTGCCGAATATAGAGTTGGAGATTCGCTCTCTTCTTAATCAATTGAAGCGCTTGGTCTCGCTCAATCGCTCATGGCTTCCTCGGCACCTTCTAGCTCTCCAAAGGCCAACCAGAAAGCTACAATTTCTGCGGGTTTTGTAGCGAACGCAAAGAAGCACAGACACAGCTTCATTCAGTTCTTCGCGGTTACGGGAATTTTGCTTTTAAGCGCCAGATCTTTAGGTCAAAAGTATCGTATCCACGACCTTGAGGAGGACACGGCAGCTCTGAAACAAGAACAAGAATCTTTAACCGACCGCATGCGGCACATCAAGCAAAGTCTCCTCCAAGAAGCCTCTATCGAGCCCACAGGTGTCTTCGCTTCTCGACTCCGTCTACTCTTTGGAAAAGATGATTGAAGAGTAATAAATAAATCCTCCCATTTTCACAGTGAGTTAAGTCCTCTTTATTTGTTTTTCCCATTTTTGTATTATTTAGAGGTGCACTTGGGGTTTTTGAGCCAATAAAAATGTGTAGACTGTGTAATGACTCTCTGAAATGTTTTATGCCTAATTGCTGGTTATTTGTAATTTTGTAGAAGCAATTGAACTGAGATGAATGGATTGGATAGTTTTTAAGAGTTCTCCACTCCTTGTTTTCTTTTTAGGTTATAGTAGTTAATTATTTAGGGTTTATCTTCTTTTTTCATCACTACTTCTGTCTTTGCTTTGCTGAGGTGGATATTGGATATAGGTGAGCATGAGTTTTGAGCAAGTTCCCTCAGTTCCCATCTTGTTTTTGAGATGTTGGACTAGGGTTTTGTTAAGCTTGCTTGTGATTGCCATATTGATGGTAATGCAAGTGTTTTCATTTTATTAATGCTTGGAGATATTCTGTATTATTGGCTTCAGTTATGTGTATTTTGATGTGGATACAAGTCGGATAGCAATTTCTCAGGTGGTTTTGGTGTTGCTCATATGAAAGAAAGAAACGGGATTTCAATTGGGTTGTACTTAAATTCCTAGTTGTGCTGAATTTGTGTGATTAGAATTCACTTTGTAGGTGATTAGATTCTGCCATTATGAACTGATGAGTTTGGCATGGCAGTAGAAGGCTGGAAACTGTAGATGATGGCGTGGTTGCATTGTTCAGTTATTAGCCAGTGCACTGTTTTGACTTTTGAGTGAAGAGCTGTAGGCTGTAGCGGACCCATGGGTGTTTGTGGCTTGGAAATGAGATTCTGATCCCCATTCATACTGTTGGGGCTTTTTGGGGGTGGGGGGAGCAGCTGTAAGCTTGATGGTACCTATGGTTTCATGAGAAGTAATCGAAAAACATAATGTGAGGATTTGTTGATCAGAACCTAACTGTATGGTCAAAGTATTGATTGATGATATGTTGGATGGTAATAGAACAAAACGCCATTTACAGCATTCTTCTTAAACAAAGTGGATCACAAGTTTACTAACATTAGTCATTAGGGATACTACTCGTTTATGTAGTCACTGTCATCAAGTATTTGCTTTGTCAAGGTTAATGGAAGGATGGTATTAAAACATTTGATTCAGAACTTTTCCAAAGTCTGCTCAATCTTGTTGTGCTCAACTTCCTTCTCTCTGAACCTCTTGTCCCCCGTTGAACTTGCAAATTCATTGGAAGTGTATCTTGTGCTCTTTTCACTTCAGTCTTTTGTTATTAAGGTAGGGAAACACTTTAGCATGGTAAACCATTTCTTGTATCGTGCTAATGCACAACCTTGTAACTCGGAGCAGCCTGTTACCCAGAGTATGAAGTATCATTACATATGAGTGTCTTTGCTTTGCAGACTCAATCCATGGTTTCTAATCAGCAATTAGGAAGATCTTACCCTTGGCCTTGATCTTGCACCTTGAAAGGTCATTCAATTAAGCGTTCCAAAGTATCTTGTTGCAACGTTAGTCAAGATGTCTTTCCACAGGCACCAAATGGGCTTTTTTTCAAAGATAATGGGGAGAAGTATTCTAAGTTTGCTGGGAGCTTAGGTTATAGTGGTTACTTTTTTCTCAATTTTTTGGATGTTTTTGTTTGAGGTATGGGGACCGATTTGATATTATTATGTCTGCAAAAGACACTTATTAAGTTGGATAGAAGTTTTAAAAAAACGGTTGGATGGGAGTTGTAGGTTGAAACTCCAATGAAGCTCGGATTGGTGATGATTTGATGTAATAAATATTTCCAGTTGTGAAACTCAAATGAATTCACTGGATCGTACTTCATTACTTTCGAGTATTGTGTGATTTGGGAATTGTATGGAAGCACAATCCATTGCTTGCTAGTAATCATTTCCTTGAACTTCTATAACAGTGGATCTTCTCCTCTCTCTTGTATCGGATCATTTCTTTGCATGAATGGCTATAGAAGCATGTGCTTATATTGTCCAGGTAAGGCTGTGGAAACCATCTACTTTCCTCTTTTATCTGTTGCTTGATTGAAACTAATTGCTGTTAATTGTGTTCCCGCTTTATCATTAATGTTTGCTGCTTTGGTTGCATTTGAATTCAAACTGTAAACCCGCGTTTGTTTTTAATTAATGATTGATGTAGGTGAGTGCATAATTTCCGCGTTATCGGTGATGAGGCTTCATGCCTCCATTAATCATGGGATTGTGTTTTATATTTTCGAGAAGCAAATATTAATCATGGACAAGTTTCCCATTGAATGTACATGTGCCATGTTTCTTTCATTTTCTTTTAGCGACTACTGTCCCTCAAATCTATTACATGTAGGGTCACTTAGGTTGAACACAAACTTTTCTCTGATTTAATTTTGTAAATTTTAATAATTATTGTCCGATTTATTTATTTTATTTTAAATCAATTCGAATATGGTTAAGTAAACACGTCTGAAAATGCAAATCAATCTGGGTTTGATTATGCAAATATTTTGTAAACGTTTATGTTTTCGGACCTAAAACTAACCCGAAATTATTTTTTTTTACCCGGAACTAAAGAAGATGAAATTGTGTATTATCAGGCTCCCTTTAGTTTCCCTTTTATTTAATGCATCCAGCCCCAATACTCGGGTACGCTACGAGGAATCCGCTGTTTTTCAAAATCACATGCCCGGATGCATTTCGCTGTACAAAACAACACCACCGCTATAGCATCTCTAAAACCACCAAAACCCATGTGGGAGACGATCGAACGTGCACACATACCCTTATACATACATACATTGTATATGTATACAGTATACATATACATACCGTCCAAACATGTACGGTGGGCCCACCACCGACACTTTACTTTCCGTTGTTTTATCATTTTCCCTCTATTTCCTTACCGCTGGCGCTAATATTATCTCTGTACCGCACTTAAATACGGTGCCATTCCTCATCGTTTCACTTGCTAGCTGCCCCTCCCTCTTCTTTTTCAAGTCTCTCTTTAGTACTCACTACTCACTCCTCAGTCCTCACTCCTTCCTCTCTTGACTTTCCAAATCCTGTACTAATTGACCTAGGGAGGCACAAGGTCTCTCTCTTTGTGATAATTAATTGCTTCTGCTTCGAAAATGCGGCTGACTTACTGGAGCTTGTTATGTATAGCTGTCTCCGTTTTCGCCATTGTTGGAGCTGAAGATCCGTACAGGTTCTTCAACTGGAATGTCACTTATGGAGACATTTGGCCACTTGGGGTTCGTCAGCAGGTATGGTTGGTTAATTTTGATATTCCAAATCTGAGATTTGAGTTTCTTTTGGATTTCATATATCGATCTGGGTCTGGCTTAATTTATTTTGTTTTTTTTTCCTTTCTACGATAGGATTTTGAGAATTTAATCTGTGAATCTGTGCAGGGAATACTCATCAATGGACAATTTCCAGGGCCTGACATTCATTCTGTGACGAATGACAATCTCATCATCAATGTGTTTAACAGCTTGGACGAGCCTTTCCTTATTTCCTGGTAAGTTCTCTCGTGAACTTGCCGGTCCCGATCTGTCTATCAACAAAGAATATGTGCATTGATTTACGCGCTCTGCCTTTATTAGTTACACTATTATACCCTCGCTAATCACCACATTTGCTTCTAGAAATAGTTTCATAATTTTACACCGGACTAGATCTACCTTTTTTGATCGATCTTTTCATTTAACAATATTCATAACAATACAAATATAGAAGTTTCATTCGGTGAATTTATTTGGTTTTGGCTCTGTTGTAAAGCGAATTTCATGGAAACTTGTGGGTTGGTTTCTAAATACTTTTTTTTTTAATTTAATTATCTCAATATTAATTCAAATTGAATTATTATCAAATTTATTTTTCTGAATTTAAACAATTTTTTTTTATCTATGATCAATCAAATATGTGCGAAAACTCAAACCAATCTGAGTTCAGGTTTATGTTTGAACATACAAATATTTCATAAACATGTGTTGTCCAACCCAGAAATGACACAATCAAATATATTTTCGGAGTTGTTTTTTGTATTTTAAAATATATATATAAATGCATTGAAAACGAGCATACAAAACTTTTTCAATTTTATTTTTTTGACCTTTCCAGGCTTTGATTGAGCAATTAATGGCCCGAATAGGTGCTTAAAGCCTTAAATTGGCTCTTACTGTACCTAATATCGGACAGTTGTTTTTTTTTTTTGATCAAAATATCGGACAGTTGTTGAACCACCACTCAGTCCGCATATCAATTGAGCTGTTTTCCGTTTCTGTCTTCTTTTCTTTTAGGTTGTAATTTAGCTGTCCCGCATTGTGGGGAAGATTTTGGGTCTGAATGGAATGGTGAAATTTGGATGAGCTGCCGAAATTGTATTGAAATATATATATGTTACTAATATAATTATATTTTTATATTGTGATACGTGTTTGATTGATATTGATAATATGGAAAAGATGAAAAGTTATTGGCTTAACTAAAATGAAAAAAAAAAATGTATATAGAGATTTGTATTTTAGTGATGCGATTGTATTAAAAAATAATATTTTGTTGATATAAATGAGTTCATAACAAGACTTTTTATGCGATAAAGGTGGGACATAATAATTAATTTTAATGGGTCAATAAAATTTTATTGTTGCGGCTGCTCTAAGACCATGATGAAAGGCCAACATTTATAATATTATTATTTTTTATTTGAAAGTTTTTGTGCTAAATTGTTTTAGACTTGAGCACAGGAGTGGTATCCAACAGAGAAGAAACTCATACGAAGATGGTGTATATGGAACAACATGTCCAATCCCTCCGGGGAAGAACTTCACTTACATTCTACAAGTGAAGGACCAAATTGGGAGCTTCTACTACTTCCCCTCACTTGGATTCCACAAGGCCGCTGGTGGTTTTGGAGGTATTCGGATTCTCAGCCGCCCTCGGATCCCCGTTCCCTTCCCAGACCCTGCCGGTGACTACACTATTCTTATTGGAGATTGGTACAGGTCTAATCACACGGTAACCTATCTATACTTAATTTCTTTATCCTAACGATAATTTACATTTTTTTAGAGTGTATTTGATAAAAAATATATAAATTGATAAAAAAAAAAAATATCTGACATGGTATAACTGTAGCACTGTTTTACCTTAGAAAATGCATTTCGTGATGTAGGTCATGAATTTAGGATTACTTATTGATCTTATATGTGGTGGTGTTAATGCTTCACGTTTGTGTCGGTGACTTCTGTAAGAGCATCTTGTTGAAAAGTCTCACATCGGCTGAGATTTGTATAAGTGAAGTGTATATAAACGTTGGTATCCTCCTCCCTCTACGAGGCCTTTTAGGGGGTGTATTGGGTCAATGTCTTTACATGATATCGGAGCGGGCAGCACGTATCATCCCTGCATAGAAAAAGCCTAAAAATGGGGGATTGGTGTGCCCAGCCCATGTGTGAGGGGGTGTGTTGAAAAGTCCCACATCGGTTGGGATCCGTATAAGTGAAGTGCATATAAGCACTGATATCCTCTCCCTCTATAAGGCCTTTTAGGTGTGTGTCGGGCCAGTGTCTTCTTTACACATCTTTTTCATTTTAAATTAAATAGGTTATTTTGATTATCGATCGATTCTATTAAAAATATATAATTTTTAGAAAGTAACTTCCCATTTTGTTTTAATTATCCGTCGGTTCATTATTTGTAATATTTTGTACGGTTCAAATCCCAAGTCAATATGAGCTTGCACATCGTTTAATACAATCTATTAGAGTATGGTCCAGTGTAGTCAAATAGTCTCCATTTACTGCACATGTCACGCCATCTGCTTCCAGCTCATTATTCATTAAGGATTGTCATGTGAGCCATAGGTCAAAAGGGCACATGATGAACACGTGATTATGATAAAGCAGTTGACATTATTGACAAATTGTGTGATTGTATAGGACTTAAGGGCTCGTTTGGATGGTGGGCACAAGCTACCTCCCCCTGATGGAATCCTCATCAATGGTCGTGGCAGTGGCTATGCTCTCACTGTTGAACAAGGTTTTGATACTAAACGCTCCGAAACCTTCAAAAACTCTGTTTTTATACAATTTTGTATTTTAAATTTTGATACTTTTATTACAGGAAAGACATACAGGCTTAGAATATCAAACGTTGGATTGCAAAACTCTCTCAATTTCAGAATCCAGGGTCACACGATGAAGTTAATAGAAGTGGAGGGGACCCATACCCTACAGTCATCCTACTCTTCACTTGATGTTCATGTGGGTCAGTCTTATTCTGTTCTGGTCACTGCTGATCAGCCTGGACAGGACTACTACATTGTGGTTTCAACAAGGTTCACCGATCCGGTTAATACTACTACTGGGATTTTTCACTATAGCAACTCTGCTGGCCCAGTCTCAGGCCCAATCCCTGGTGGACCCACCATCCAAATTGACTGGTCCATCAACCAGGCCCGCTCCATCAGGTATGTTGCATGAGAGTATGAGACCCAGCAGAAAGCCCACCAGATTTCTTATATTATTATAATATTTATTTATATTTTGATTCCTTTGCTCAGGACTAATCTCTCAGCAAGTGGACCAAGGCCAAATCCACAGGGATCATATCACTATGGTATGATCAACACAACCAGAACCATCAGGCTTGCAAATTCTGCAGGCCAAGTCAATGGCAAGCAGAGATATGCAGTGAACAGTGTATCTTTTATCCCAGCTGACACTCCCCTTAAGCTTGCTGACTACTTCCAGATTAGCGGAGTTTTTCACGATGGGAGTATATCAAATGCCCCAACTGGCGGTGGTATTTACCTTGACACCTCAGTCATGGCTGTTGATTATCGAGCATTCGTCGAAATTGTCTTCCAAAATGGAGAGGATATCGTCCAGTCTTGGCATATATCAGGCTACTCTTTCTGGGTTGTTGGGTAAGTAAGACTAAGCACCTCCATTGCTCGAGTTCTTCCGCTAATGATTAACATCTAATAATTTTCCAATGCAGTATGGATGGAGGACAATGGTCAGAAGCTAGTAGGGATCAGTACAATCTCCGTGATGCAGTCTCGAGAACCACTGTTCAGGTAAGGCATGGTTTATATAATAATTCGTGCTACTAATTATTGTGATGTTAGATTAAAAAAAAAAAAATTGTGATGCTGATGATCAAAATATGTGATGATTAATGGGTGCAGGTGTATCCCATGTCATGGACTGCTGTATACATTGCACTTGACAATGTAGGGATGTGGAACATAAGATCCGAGTTTTGGGCAAGACAGTACCTTGGACAGCAATTTTATTTAAGGGTTCATACAAGTTCAACTTCTCTTAGAGATGAGTTCCCTATTCCAAAGAATGCACTCACTTGTGGTAGGGCTAGCGGCCGGCGAACACGTCCTCTCTAAGCTTATTGGATTTCACTGCAGAAAACACCATAGCCAAATCTTAGTGGATAAAGAGAGAGCTTTTGGTTCAGGTCTTGTTTATTTCTTGGGTGCTCTGTTCGGCTGATATATATGAGATGAGGAGAAACGTACTATTAGGACCGGAATGACTTCAGCTCGAGGTCACATTCTTTTCAACTGAAGATTGTATTCTCTTTGCTGTATTAGTGTATAAGTTCTGATAAATTAATTATTATCTATCACTACTTTGTAGAAATCAGGCAATCTCAAGCTGTTTTGGATTTTACTGATAATGCTTTGTTTCTATGTTTGAATCTTATGTAATCAGTGTTTGTATTGCAATGTATTCTCAAGCATTTTTGATTCTGTTATGCCATAAATATTATTATTTCAAATTTCAATCACATGTTTAGACCGTTGGATTTGCTTTTTATAATATCCTCATTTTACCCCCAAAAATAATCATCAATTAAAATTACACATAGAGTTGACTTAACATGCAACACTTTACATTAATTGGAATGAAATTGAAGATTATATTTTGGAGTCTCAAACATTATTCTTGTCTTTTAAGGAGTGGGAATGAAAAAGAGAAGAAAGATAAGATAGATTTGGGGGACAAATAATAATAAGGGTAGAAAGGTAATCCAATATTTGATGGGTATTTTCTTTTATGTTCATGTGTTTTTTTGTTTGATCTAGATGTTATATGCTAATCTTATAAGTTCAACTTCTCTCTACATATTAGCTTATTGCTGTCAGACATACTCTCAACCAAACGATGCTTAGAGTGGATATCAGCCCGTTATTAGCCCAAAATAAAATAACTAGTAGACCCAACCGACTCTTATGTTCTATCCAACCCACTAGTATATCCATGATCTAATTGTTGATGTCTGTCTCATTTCATACCACCCTCGTGTTGTTTTACCTGTGTGTATACCAGCTCCGGAGGCAGGTACCTGCCTGATGACGTCAAAAAAGTGTCAAAACTATAATAATGATCAGTTGGTCAGGTCCATACAGCTGCAGGTGAATATCCTAAAAGAAATGTAAACAAACGTCAGTAGAAGTGTCCCGGTATGCAGAGCTTTGAGCAGTGAGTTGTGATTAAACTTTTACCTGAGAATGAAGCTCCCTTTTATAAGGGTTGACTGGTCCGAGTTTTACGCGAGGTAAAACTCTCTTATCTTCTGGTTGAGCGAGTTTATCGAAGGTGCGATCCTTTTAGGAGTCCTCCTTCCTATTGGAGTTAGACTTCTTGGAAATCAGTCTCCTAATAGAAAATGGACACTGGTTAATACCATGGTGTCCGGGCCAATGTGTCTTATGCAGCTGGGAGGACTAATTGCGAAATCTTCGTGCCAGAGCGCATAGGCCGCTTAGGCATCTAAGTCGTGCGATAGCCTTCCAAGTATGACTATATCTATCGAACCCAGGTGATATCTGACCGGGGCAATTATACAGTCTGGGATATTAATTGACTAATCCAGACGAAAACGAAGATGCAATAGGCGGACACTCTGTTAATTGCCAGACTAGGAGCTCCAAAAGTCATCGATCTTGGGAGTATTGCTGGGTTGGCCTTGCGGGCTATGAGGTCGTGTCACACTAGATATATATTTTTCATAATTATTTAAACATCTCTTGGTATGGATCCGAATCGAGATTGCATCATACTTTTAAAATTTAAATCCGACCCGATATATTTATCGGATTGGATAAAATTTGACGGATTCGGATCGGATCAGGACGGTAAAAAATTGGGAAATTTGTGGATTTGACCCTTTTTGAAAACCGTTTTAGCTATCTAACCCTGATTTTAGAAATTTTAAAATCTAACCCTTTTAGCTAAGGAAATGTCCTTCATGCCCCCACTTCTCATTTCACTCCTAAAATAATAAATACAATTAATTAAATTAAAACAAAACTCAAACTGTTCATCGTCCCCCCCACCCACGAACACACGAACCCACGAACCCACGAATTCATGGACGACAGTGTTCTCCTGTAACGGGCCGATTTTTAGAGTACGAACTGAATGACAGAGAAAGGCGCTTAGTTTCTACAGCTCATAGAACCATTTGGACAGTAAAACGGAACAGCAACGTCAATCTGTTTCTTCAGCTAAGAGCTTTCTGGAAGCGCTCTGTTTCTTCAGCCAACTACATACTACGCCAAGGTTCGTTCTTTGTGCGATTCTAGACCATTTGAAAATGCAATGCGGTAGAAATGGAGTTAGGTTTGTGGTAACCGGTGTTGGAAATGGAGTTCGTTTGCGTTTAGGGAGGTCTGTGTGGGAAATGGGTTGATCCTGTATGAGTAATTGGTTGTAAGGGGTTTTCAGGTGCTATGGAGGATAACTGTTTGTTCCAAAACTGAATGTACGATTTTTAGGTTAACTTTGGTTTAGAATAGTGTCAATATATCATTTAGAATAGTCTGAAAATATGGTTTAGAATAGGTTAGGATGGTTTTGCATTTTCAATCAACATAGTATTGTGTACAGTTGGGTTTATAATAGTGTGAATATGTAATTTAGAATAGTCTCAAAATATGGTTTAGAATAGGTTAGTATGGTTTTGTATTTTCAATTAACATAGTATTGTGTATAGTTGGGTTTATAATAGGTTAATTTTAGGTTTAGAATGCATTGCTTGTTCGTTTAAAAGGCTAGTATGACTTTTGAATGCAGAATAATATTTAAATGGAGTACAAAGTCGATCCTGGGAAGAGATTTCCGGCGAAAATCGCATTTTTGTGCAGACTTGGACAATGTTTGAAGACGTTAAAAGAGAATTTGGATGATCCAGGAATGAGGAAGATAGAGGATTCATGTTTTAGATGGTTTCTGGGGATACAAAGTCCAATAAACCAACCACAGCTGGTCCATCAAATGCTTCTACGGCAGGTAGTAGCGCCAGTGGACGAGGGCGAGGGAAGAATAGTGTTCAATTTTTGTGGGAAAAGAGCTTGCTTTAGTGTGAAGGAATTCAACCTTATCACAGGGCTGAATTGCTCACCCATGCCAGAGGTAGTTACTAAGTCAGATTCCATGCAGATAGTGAATAAGGTTTTTGGTGGTAGGACAATAATTTCTTGCAGTGATCTTGAGATGAAGTTCAAAGAGTGCAAAGATGCAGATACTAAATACAAGCTCGCACTTGTTCTTTTTGTTGAACTTGTGTTACTTGGAAAAGAGACTAAGTTATCCATCGACCTTGAATGGCTGGAATTGGTGGAGGACCTAGAAGCGTTCGAAAAATTCCCGTGGGGTACTGTATGTTTCACACGCACAGTACAAGGGTTGAACTCCGCCCTACTTGGGAGAGCAGAGAAATTCGAGGAGAAGAATTTGAGAAATGAGTTCTACAGCCTTGTAGGCTTTCCTTATGTGTTTCAGGTATATCACTTATTCTGCTTGGTCATGAGTTATATGATAGGTTTAGAACAGGTTATATTACTGGTTTTGAACACTTTTATGATTGGGTTAGAAGAGGTGAAGTTACTTAGCCAATGAGTTATATGATTGGTTTAGAACAGTTTATGTTGTTGGATTGGAGGAGTTATATTATTGGTTTAGAAAAGGTTATATTACTGTGTTCGATGAGTTATACGGATGGTTTAGAACAGGTTAGATAACTGGTTTCGAACAGTTATATCACTAGTTTTGAACATTCATATGATTGGTTTAGAACAATTTATATTACTTGTTTTGAACAACTCTATGCTGAGTTTACATGTGTTAATAATTAGTTGTGATTACTAACCGTCCGAAAGAGAGCAGTTATTTGATTGGTTTATAATAGTTATATGATTTGGTTACAATAGTTGTAACAATAACATCATTTTTTACTTTGCAGATATGGGCGTACGAGGCTGTGCCTTTGTTGGGAGAAAAATTCGCAACGATGAGTGGCGAAATGTATCCCAGAATGCTGAAGTGGAGACCCCATGTTTCTCCGAGATCAGCTGCTGTGGAGGATGTGTTGGACATGGATGGGTTAATTGTGAATGAATTCCTCTTGCCTACCATTATTGACCTCGAACAGGAATACTCGAGCTCAAACAATGCCAGTCTGTGCATTTTTGTCAAGGCACCTGTTATTAGAGCTGGAAAGGGGAAAAAAGAACCAAAAAAACAAAAAATGGCCACCAACTACGATGAAGAGCATGAGGTTTGCAACCGATCCATTTAAATGAATAATATCCATAACGTAATGTTTTATATGTATATATACATATATATATTATTTATTTAAAAACAAAAAAATATGATTTTCTTTATTCAAGCATTGAAATTGTTCGTTAGGTTTAGAACAGGTTTTGTTTTGGTTTAGAATGTTGATGATCTAAGTTTAGTATAGTGTTTGTCTGAATTTAGTTATCTGATAATTTTGTCATTCATTGAACACAGGGTGACACTTATGCCATGTTGAGGGGTTTGATAACAGACCTGGAGAAAAAAATAGATGGACGAAGCAATATGGTCCTTAATAGACTAGAGAGAATTGAAGACCTCGTAAGAGGTGATGCAAATATAGAAAAAAAAGGAAAGGCAGTCACTGAGAGGAAAAAAGTGGTGGACATGAAAAAAATGCCAGAGAAGAAGGTAGTGAATAAGAGCCATGAGGAGCATAGGAAGAAGAATGTCGCCAATGTTAAAATAAAACAACAAGGTTCTGCTCCCCCTTCAAAGTCTAAAGTGCCAGATACCTTGCTGAAGGATGAGATGACGGAAAAATCTCCAAGGAGGCATTCTCAAAGGTTAAGAGACCAACATCAACAGCCTGAAAAAACTCTTAGGGAAATGTTGGCGGATTTAAATAAAAGTTATAAGAAGAGAGTTTTAAAGGTTAATAGGAAGCCTGAGACGAATATTAGTAGGGAGGAGGAAGAAAATGTTGAGGAGAATAAGAAAGATGATGAAGAGATCGTGGGGAAGCCTGAGTCCAATATTGGTAGGGAGGGGGAAGAAAATGTAGAGGAGAATCTGAAAGATGATGAAGAGATCGTGGGGAAGCCTGAGTCCAATATTGGTAGGGAGTCGGAAGAAAATGTTGAGGAGAATCTGAAAGATGATGAAGAGATCGTGGGGAAGGTTCTCAGAGATTTGAAAGATCTTGAAGGTCGAGATGAAGAAGAAAAGAAATTGAAATTGGTTGAGAGTAAGGATGACCAAAGCCTTAATGATGATGACAAAGAACCTGACTCAGGCATTAATGAAAAGGGGCTACATGGTAGCAAAGTTACTGATATAGTTTTGCCTATTACACCACAGCCACTATCAGTGGATGCAAGCTTCATCATCTCCAGTCTAGAAGTTGCAGAGTTCATAAAAAATTATGTAATTGGGATGGCTCCTGCAAACATTGCAGGGCGCGCTAAGAGGGTTACCAAAACAAGTAAATATCAAATGTCTCCGTACACTGACCCCTCAAAAATCCTTAAGCGCACAATCCATCCCCCAACCCACTTCAACCCCGAACGGGATTTACCAGCGGATTGCGAGGCTATGTTTGATGAATTTTTCTTGAACCTGACGGATAAGATGCATGTGGAATTTCCATCATGCTCAGCCAACAAAAAATGGTTTTCTGATTTGCTTACCCAAGAAGCATGGCTGGAAGATACAATACGTATTTATACTTCTTAACATTTGTGTACCGAATAGTTCTAATTAAGGTTTAGAATAGCTATATTTTCGTTTAGAATGTTTATATTTAATGGTAGACAGTGGTATTAAGTGTTATGTGATTTGGTTTAGACATCTAAACCTTTTGGTATAGAATAGTTATAATTAAGGTTTAGAATAGTTAGATTATCGTTTAGAATGTTTATATTTAATAAAAGGCAGTGGTATTTTGTGTTATGTCTTGTGGCTTAGACACCTAAAACAGTTTCAATTTACGTTTAGAATAGTTAGATTATGGGTTAGAATGTTTATATTTAATGTACACAGTGGTATTTAGTGTTATGTGATTTGGTTTAGACATCTAAACCTTTTGGTATAGAATAGTTATAATTAAGGTTTAGAGTCGTTAGATTATGGTTTAGACATCTAAACCTTTTGTGTTCTGTAATGTGGATTGGATTTCTATGGATGAAATCATTTAGAAAATTTAATGAGTTGTCTTTGTAGCATTTAGACACTGCAATTGACTTCATTCTGATGCGGAAAACTAAGCACCCCAACGTGTTCCCTCAAAATATTCATATCATGAAGACCCCCTTTGCTGTAAGTTACAGTCTTCACCTTTTTCATGGGTTACGTTGTCTCGTATTCCATGTACGCTGTGAATTAATTTTATTATATACATTGTTTTTCAGTTATTCTTGTCGCATAGGTGGTTTCTATTCGAAAAAACCACCGACCCAGCTATTTGGGACAGAGATCAAAGGCTATACAATTATGTTGTTGGTTTTGGCGACAACGTCCCATGGTCAAGAGTGGAGCGAGTGTACCTTCCATGGAACCTAGGTGGAAGTCATTGGATAGCTATTCTGATTGATATAAAGGGGAGGCAGATACTCGCTTATGACTCCCTCAAAAGTCACACCAGGGGTGCAGTCTTCGAGGGGCAAATGAAAGCCCTCAAGACTATGATCCCTCAGTTGTTGATGAGGGCTGGAATGCTAGGGGCTAACGACGTCAAACAATGGCCTGTACAACGGCCAGCCAATGTTCCCCAACAAGAGAATGGGTGAGTATTAATAATTTCGTACCATGTTTATTGTGATACTCATTATTCATTTCTATTGGTTTTCGATTTTTTCAGTTCTGACTGCGGAGTATTCACTATCAAATTCATCGAGCTGCTGAGTGCGGACGTCCCATTGTCACTGCTGAAGCTGTCTGAAATGAAGAAATACAGAAATATGATTGCAATTGAGAGTTGGTTGGGAGAATGGGGTTGTTAATACACTCAAATAACGTCTGATGAGTTACATGTAATAGTTTAGAATTGTATCCGAATTCGTTTAGAACAGGTTAAAAACATGGTGTAGAACAGGTACCATAACATGGTTTAGAATGGTTGCAAATTGGTTTATAATGGTTATTAATGGTTTTGTGCAGTTAGCACCCAATGGTTTAGAATGGTTGCAAATTGGTTTATAATGGTTATTAATGGTTTTGTGCAGTTAGAACCCAATGGTTTAGAATGCTTCAAATTGGTTTATAATGGTTATTAATGGTTTTGTGCAGTTAGCACCCAATGGTTTAGAATGGTTGCAAATTGGTTTATAATGGTTATTAATGGGTTTGTGCAGTTAGCACCCAATGGTTTAGAATGCTTCAAACTGGATTTGAACAGTTAGAAAAAAATATAAAGTTCACGTACTCATATATGTTCAATAACATATCAGTAAAGGAAAATAGGAATCAGTTATTTGGTACACTACACTTTTATGAAGATTGAAAAAGCATATTTCCTACTTATTGGTTGGGTGCAATGGAGTTGCTTCTTTGCATGTTTGCCTATTGTGACCACGTTGTTTGCACTGGCTGCACATCCTCACATTTGCAGTCTCACCTGGATTACATACAATTCAGAGTTACAGCAGCAACATATATATACTTGTTTATATGTAAAGATTTATAAAAATTACCTGCCGATGGTATTCTGCGTTTTGGTCGTCTCCCTGACCGTGCAGTGAAAACAGGAGGAAGAGGTTTAATAGGTTCTGTAACAGTAGGAGGCTCATCAGTGCTGACTATAGGGTATATCGACTCCGCATATGCAAGGACCAACATATCTGTGGTGTAGTATTTCGAGCAAAAACTTGACGTTGATAAATTCCTTGTTGCTATAGCTGCACAAGCATGTGCACATGGAAGATGGTCATTATCAAATACCTTGCAGCTGCAAGTCCTGCTTCCTAAATCCACTTGTCCTCCCACGTCGCCATCCCTCACATGGAACTCATTGTAACTTATTGGTTCGACATGCATTCGGCTAGCTTTTAACCGTCGCACCCGTAAGATTGTTTCATGGTGATCTGTGATCTCATTCGTCATGGCAGCTGCACCTTGTTGACGCTCATGGAACCATCTTTGAAGCATTCCAACGACATACTTCATCAAACTCGTAATTGGCAACAAACGAGCCTCTTTCAAGGTTCCATTCATGCTCTCTGCAATGTTAGTGGTCATGATGCTGTACCGATCCCCAGGGAAATGACATCTAGCCCACTTATGAAAACCTGCATCTTGCAAATAATCGTACACCTTCCCCTCCTCAAACCCTCTGAGTTGGCACATTACTTTATTGAATTCAGAAACACGATAACACTTTGCTACCTTGTAGAATAGGTTTACTGCATATTCAGGAAATCGTTTGGCTTTCATATTACCTCCAATATGATACATGCATGCCCCATGAAATGCATCGGGAAAAATACGTCGGACACCATTCTCTATACTTTTATGCCTGTCTGAAATAATGGCCAGATTGGGAATACTCCCAATAGCCCCACGTAACTTCTCCAAAAACCATCCCCAAGAAGCATCGCTTTCAGAATCACCAACTCCGAAAGCCAAAGGATATATTTGGTTATTACCATCAAGAGTGTTGGCAATAAATAACATCCCCTTATATTTGTTCTTGAGATGAGTTCCATCAACACAAAACACAGGCCTCATACACGAAAGAAATCCTCTTATGCATGGACCTAGAGCCATGAAGAAGTATTTAAATCTCTGTGCAGAGTCATATTGAATGTGAGTGATCGTACCTGTGTCTCAAAAAAACAAAAAATGCTTGTAAACATGAGTAATACTATTCTAAACATGAAAACACTTCTAAACCAATGACAGTCTAAACATCGTTAACACTATTCTAAACCCTTAAACAACTCCGTTCTCAACCTATCTTATATGGTTTAGAACAGCCAAATACTGGCAACGTAAACATAGAATAGTATGAATGGTCATACCTGGATTTTTTGTCTCAACTTGCTTACAAAAGAGTGGCAGATCAGAATATCCTTCCTCTGCAGATCCATATATTGAATTTAGGGCGATTTCCCTAGCCTTCCATCCTTTCCAATACGTACACTTGACACCATATTCCTTCTGAAAATCTTGAATTACATCATTGGGCCGATAAATGCGACCAACTGACTCGTATTTTGACTTGATGACCTCACCGATCAACGCACCAGTTGCTTGACGATTGTCATTAAAGGTAAGGCATTTAACCGAAGCGTGAACATCACAGAACTTCTTGATGACAAATACAGAACTGTTTGCCTGACAAGTGGCTCGTAGCCACCACTTGCAATCAGAGTCATAACATCTGGCGACGAATAGAGTTTTAGTGGACTTCTCAACTTTGAATTGAAAATGGTTTTTCAAAGCGTACATACACAGCCTAAAGTGCAAAGTCTTCTTGTCCGGGAAATATTCATCAACCATAATACCATCTGAAATTTCGTCAGAGAAAGAGCCTCCGGCACAGTTCACAGAAGGAATGCTGGCACAATGTTCAGTTGCAGTCGGTGCCTGATGTTGCACAGAGTTTTGATTGCCATGGACTGAATCAGTTACTGAAGCGTCGACTGGATGATGCAGTGGGCTATCGACTGGTTCAGGAACTTCATCACATCTTTGATCATCTTCTCCATGATCAAAATAGTCATCAAAAAGATCGACCAAAGGTTCTTGCACAGGTTCACGATAGTCTACCACACCAATGTCCACCGGCCTCCCTTTGTTTCTGCTACATCGAAAGCCACTCAATTCAGCTCTTCCTTCTCCTAAAGAATACAACACATCATCCGCAACATGTCTATATGGAATGTTTTCGGCAAAATGTTCGTTGATTTCTATAATGGTTGAAGAAATGCACAAGGAAGTTGCTGGAACGCTTCTATCCGTGTTACAACGAAGGAAAAAACGTACGTCATCGTCTTCTTCAATCTCAACTGGCTCTGTAGGACCATGCACATTGTAGAGGTACTTCATCTCAATCTTATGCCTCCGAGGGTTGAGTTTTGTAATGTCATGGACTTTATCCATTAAATTAATGTAAGAAATGTCGTCGGAAACTATGATACCCTTGCTTCTCCCACCTTTGTATATATAGTTGAGATCAACTTTTTCCCACACTCCAAAGTACCTAATCAGAATACTAACCTCTTTCATGTCTTCTAAATTAAATTCGTACCTTATAAATAGGAAAGTACTGTTAGAAAGATAATTTGACAGTAATTTACAAAATAATTTTACATTATTCTAAACCATTCTAAACCAAATAATTTACAATAATTTACAGTAGTTTAGATTAATTTTACATAAAATTTAACACCATTCTAAACCAAATATTACAATGTTCAAAACGAATATTCATACTATTCTCAACCAAAAATTTTAAACCACATATAAAACTAAGCGCCACCACAATCTCTTCTTTTCTCCATAACTCGCAATCTATCCTAACAATGTTCCAAAACACAACGAAAATGTACTACTCAGTCACCAGAACTCCAACAAACTGAAGAAAAAAGATTAAACTGTAGGAAGCAACAGTAATATAGATCTGGGAAGATAAAAAATTCATGAGGGTAGAAGAAGTTAACTGTATGTTGTCGGATTAATGACGAAACAAGACAAAGCTTGAGAGTTGGAGAGATGTGGCAAAAGCAGATTCGAGTTTCTGACTTGTAAACCTCAGCTAGGATACTGGAATGTGCGAAGAAGCTTGAGGAGCTGCAGTACATGCGGTCCAAAAGCAAGTTTGAGTTGCTCAATCAGAGCACCTGCCGTCGCACTCCTCCCCCTATTGTCTGAAAATGGGTTTCTGCGTCGTCGGGATTCTCTATGCATGTCCAAAAATGAATTTAACGATTTCATTCTAAAATGAAGGGAAATGAGAAGTGGGGGCATGAAGGACATTTCCTTAGCTAAAAGGGTTAGATTTTAAAATTTCTAAAATCAGGGTTAGATAGCTAAAATGGTTTTCAAAACGGGTCAAATTCACAAATTTACCTAAAAAATTGCCACCCAGCAACAATACAATCCACACGACATCAGTCCACTGCTTGTACTGTATTGTAGGCTACTATAGTAAGAGCAAAACCTAAAGCGACGCAGTAAGCAGCTTTCGGCGGGATCCAAGTCTCAAATCTTTCCGTCTATCATTTTCGTCTCTGAATCGGGTAACTGCTTCTCGGTTCGGTGGTTTTGTTGATGAGTCCGTTTCCTTTGCATAGCATTTCCAGTTTTATCAATCGTTTTTTAAGTTATTTTACGTCTTCTAGGGTTTTATTTGAGCATCTGAGGTTCTGCTTCTTCGTAGCCATGGCGGTAAGTTAGTTTCAGAATATCTTTTTTATTTCCTTTTTAATTTCTGCTGGAGGTGATACACTAACTTGCTTGATATTGCAGGTCGAGAGGATTTTCAAAGACGAAGCTAGCGAAGAGAAAGGAGAGCGCGCGAGAATGGTGAGTCTATTTTTCAGATGAATATCGACGTCTGTTGATAGATCTAATCTTCAAGTTGTTGAATGGCATGTGGTGATCTTGCTTGTGATGTACTTGTTGTTACTGCTGGCTTGATTGATGATGCACATGTTAAACATCGTTTTCGGATTTGAAATATTTGTGAAGATAACTTCTAACTTTCTAGTTAACTGAATGTGGCTTTTTCTTAGGCATCATTTGTGGCTGCGATGGCCATTGCTGATTTGGTTAAGACGACCCTAGGGCCAAAGGGAATGGTACACTATCTTCTTATCTCAATATTTTTGAAGTTAAGGTGCTGTTAGTAGTCACTTGTATGAAATGCTATATGCCAACAAATATTCTTTTGCATGCACAGGATAAAATTTTGCAGTCAACTGGCAGAGGACGTCAAGTAACAGTTACTAATGATGGGGCCACAATTTTGAAGTCTCTTCATATTGACAGTCCTGCTGCCAAAGTCCTTATTGGTATCCTTTTTGTTGTTGCTTTTGTCTAATGAGTACTAAATCAATAAGTTTGGTTGTGTTTGCTGGTAAATCCCTGTGTATGCAAATGTGCTATTTATTTTTTGACAAAATGTGACGATCTGAAAAATGTGGCTTAAGATCTCTGGTCAACATGTACTTCTTGAAAAATAAAGGAAATCATCTTTGTTTATAATGGGTTTTCAGTGAGTAAACTCAACAAGTGGTGCTACTGCATTTCTAAAAAATGTTGAAATTCGGTGGAAAAAGGTATGTGCATCCCTTGATGTTGATGGAAATCCTTGATTAAAAAACCAGATATTTCGAAAGTTCAAGATGATGAAGTTGGTGACGGTACAACTTCTGTTGTTGTCTTGGCCGGGGAGCTTTTAAGGGAGGCAGAAAAGCTTGTGGCTGCTAAGATTCACCCAATGACAATAATATCAGGTTTTTGCTAGGTTTATGCTTGAGAATTCCTAGAGATTTGGAAAATCGTATTTTTCTTTTGGCTCTTATTGTTAAATATTTTTATCAGATTTTTTGATTATACATGTCTGTCTGTGCAGGTTACAGAATGGCAGCTGAATGTGCTCGCAATGCCTTGTTACAACGAGTGGTAGATAATAAGGAGGATGCAGGTCTCCTTTTTCTTTTTTTTTAATTGTCATTCTTTACTTTCAGTTGATTTTATTTAGCAATGCGTCTTTAACCAAAGTTTTTGCATGGTTGACCCATTGTTACTCAGTTTAAGTGAGTCATTTTTTTTACTGGGTCGGTCCAATGTTTGAGGTTAATTTTTTTTATTCCTGGGGACGTTTTGCTTTTAACTCTTTTGAACATGGATGATTATTGATGTACTATGTACATTTTGTCTAGATGGAAGTTTCTAGTGTGCTAGGTCATTGTTTGAGGTCTTTACTTTTCCTCATCCGATACTCATCTAATTCGGTTAATGCAGAGAAATTCAAGTCAGACTTGATGAAGATTGCGATGACTACTCTGAGTTCTAAAATTTTATCTCAAGACAAGGAACATTTTGGAAAACTGGCTGTGGATGCCGTCATGAGGTTAAAGGTATTGATAATATCCTGTTCTAATATTAAGGTCATGTATTTTAGAATTATATGAAAACAAACTGAATTTGATAATGCTATCCATGTTTGAAAGTACTACATCTTCACTATATAGTTTATACAGCATTGGCTGTCTGCGAGAATTCATTTTTAGTCTGCTGGAGGAGTGAAAAAAACCCACTCTCATTTGGAACTTATTTGGGATGTTCCACACATTTCCCCCCATTGGTCCTTGAGGACTTTGTTTGTAGAAAATGAAATAGTCTCAGAATCTTCGATTAATTCAACCTAAAAGCTCCTTTGTTGACTGCACATTCTCGCTTTATGCAGTATATGAACTATTTTAGGTAATCATTTAAATGCAGAATTGTTACATGGAATATATCAGGTTTTACCTCTTACTTTCATAACCTGCTTGCTATTGTAGTCACTTGTTTTAGAAACCCTTAGATTCGTCCACTTTAGAAGTTAAAGAAGTGTGGAAGTTAAGTTGTCATTAAGATTTATATTTAGGTGTTTTTATTCATCCACTTCAGAAGTTAATCTCTCTTGTGTATCACTGCTTTCTCCACTTCTTGACTGATTCGATCAAATTGCTATTGGAACTCTCAGGGCAGCACTAACTTGGAATCTATTCAAATTATCAAGAAGCCTGGAGGATCATTAAGAGATTCCTTCTTAGATGAGGGGTAGGTTATATTTTCTTATAGGCATATTGAAGAATGGCTTCTTTTTCTTTTTCCTGCATTGTGTATCCATTCCTCGTGCTGCTTTTGTCAACAGGAGTTGAAATAGGTTTCATTGCATTATTATTGCTAACCATTTTAAGTTCTATTGAATTTTTGGTTGTTTGTCCATAAGCCTTGGCATAATTGTATGGTGTTTGTTTTTAAAGGAGTTGGTTTGTTGTTCCTCTTTGAGTGAGGTAAGCCTGTTCCAACCTTTGTATTCAAAAGACAACTTGTGCATCTTTTCATTGTATATGATCACCATCGGGATGTTGTGTTGATATTTAAATAAAACTTTATCCTTTTCTGCTTGTTCAGCCTGTTCCAACCTCTGTATTCAAAAGACAACTTGTGCATCTTTTCATTGTATATGATCACCGTCGGGATGTTGTGTTGATATTTAAATAAAACTTTATCCTTTTCTGCTTGTTCAGATTTATTCTTGACAAGAAAATTGGTATTGGACAACCAAAGCGAGTAGAAAATGCGAAGATTTTGGTGGCAAATACTGCAATGGACACTGACAAAGTGAAGATCTATGGGGCTCGTGTTCGTGTTGATTCAATGTCTAAGGTTGCTGAAATCGAAGGAGCTGAGAAGGAAAAAATGAGAGAAAAGGTGCAGAAAATAATAAATCATGGGATCAACTGCTTTGTGAATAGGCAGTTGATTTACAATTTCCCAGAAGAACTCTTTGCAGATTCTGGAATACTTGCAATTGAGCATGCTGATTTTGATGGTATTGAGCGCCTCGCTTTAGTGACTGGTGGTGAAATTGCATCCACTTTTGACAATCCAGAATCAGTTAAACTTGGGTACTGCAAGCTTATTGAGGAAATTATGATCGGCGAGGACAAGTTGATCCACTTTTCGGGAGTTGCAATGGGTCAGGCATGTACGATAGTACTCAGGGGTGCTAGGTATGTTATGTAAATAAGTGTATCTATTTTGAGTTCTCCATTTCCATATCAGTATGTGGGTATGTTACTGTATCAGGGTTGGTAATCAACTTTATAATTGTAGTTTGGAACTTTAGAATTTAGATAATAAGATTGTTTTATGACAGACAAGAAAGTTGATGCTTCTTTCTGGAGTTAGATGTAGAAGCTAGCTATTGCACGTGGGCACTACATAGTAATGCAATCATATTCATGTTTGCAGCATGAATTTTAGTTAGAATTAGGCACTCGAGTTTTAAATTCGCTCATTCCTGTGCTCTACCTTTTTGCAGCCATCATGTGCTTGATGAAGCTGAAAGGTCTTTGCATGATGCCTTATGTGTGCTGTCTCAGACGGTCAATGATAGCCGGGTTTTGCTTGGTGGTGGATGGCCTGAGATGGTGATGGCAAAAGCAGTAGATGAATTGGCCCGGAGGACTCCAGGGAAGAAGTCTCATGCCATTGATGCTTTTTCTCGGGCACTTGTGGCTATTCCAACAACCATTGCTGATAATGCTGGCTTAGATAGTGCTGAATTGATAGCTCAGCTCCGTGCTGAGCACCAGAACGAGGCATGCGCTTCTGGGATTGATGTCATCACCGGATCTGTAAGTGTTTAAAATTGAAGAATTTTGGAATGAATTTGATTTTCATTAATTTATTTATTAATCACATGTATTGCTGATTCCTTCATACATCCTAGACCTGAGTTACTTTGCATCCCTCCTTGACACAAACTGTTTGCTGTCAATGTGATTTTCTCTAATTTTATGCAGCAGTTTTCTTCGTTGCCCTGTTATACAGTCCTTCACTTGACTCCACTATCTTGATATCATATGCAGGTGGGAGATATGGCTCAGCTGGGTATATCTGAGTCATTCAAAGTTAAGCAGGCCGTATTGCTCTCAGCAACTGAGGCCGCTGAGATGATTCTTAGAGTGGATGAGATCATCACTTGTGCCCCACGTAGAAGAGAAGATAAGATGTGAAAACTAATTAAGATTTTTGTTCCAGGCAAAGAGTATTGTAATGCACTCCTGATTTGAAACTTTTAACTATGATATGATTTGTAGGACTGAAGAAAACGTATGTTTGTTTGTTTCGGCTCTCTTTGGTTGGAGATTTATGGCCCTTTTGCGGACTTCCTACATTTTTGCATGTAATGTGCCCATTATCACATTTTGGATTTTGTACTTGAGTTGTCAATCAGATGTTGGAGTCATTTTAGATCACTGACATTTATTTGGAGTAAATAAATAAATACACAGCCAGAAACTTGAGCTATTGATGCTACTAGCATGTTTTGGCATGCATTTTCAGTTACTTCTCTACCTTTGGTGTGTACAACTAGGCTGAAGAAAAAACGTACGAGTGGCAGCAAAGAAGCAATCGAAGTATTATTCATGTCCAATATAGTGCCAATCTACTCATTCCAAGAGGCATCCAACATCTTTGCCATGAAGCTATACCTATCAGCAGCTGCATCAATCTGTGGAATATAAAAGCCCATGGTCCATTAATCCACAAACAAAATCAATGGGCTCAAGCAGCAAGATAATAAGATGAATGAGAAATGAGAAATAGGATTAAATTAAGCAATTACCATTTTCTGTGTTGGAAGTCCAGCCCCATGTCCTGCCTTGCAGTCTATTCGGCCTATAATTGGGTTGGTCTGAGGGCTATTCTTCAAGCTTGTGCATAAAAGATATTGCATCGTCTGAATAATTACGAGAGCACAATCAGAGAAAGAACGAGCGATGGGAAAGATAGTTAGATTCAAAATGACAATGATAGAAAACACAACAAAGGTGGTAATTTCCAAATGCTTTAGAAAATATTTGCGAGTCAACTTTGATTTACAATGGAGGACTCACCGCCAATAACTTCAATGAATGTAATGGCACGACACGATCATCATGATCAGCAGTCAATAGCATGGTGGACGGATACTGAATAAGTCGATTAGAATGATGTTGTTCCCATGGCCTA
This sequence comes from Euonymus europaeus, assembly GCA_963580455.1. Lineage (NCBI taxonomy): Eukaryota > Viridiplantae > Streptophyta > Magnoliopsida > Celastrales > Celastraceae > Euonymus > Euonymus europaeus. The sequence goes on from OY756972.1 coordinate 3,098,866, forward strand.
TTGACGTTATGTAACGGGGAGTACCTGAAAAGTAGCATCCAAATATATTGAAGACGTGAAACATAAGTAAAACTGAACAAAAAATGTGTGCTCTGCAGCCAGAGAGAAGATAACAACTACTACGACTTGCGAACAAAACACCAACCAAACCACAGCTCGGCATACTAATCAACCACACTTGTAAATAAACTTTAACTTCTGTGACAAATATAACAGCACTGCGAATGTAATTGCAGAGAGTCTAAAAATTGGGAGATAACTAAATCAGAAACCTGCATACGCCTATAAGTTTCAAGAATTAATGTACAAAAGTGTGTGCCTGTGTTACCAACCCAAATAAAGCCAATTAACAATATGGCAATCACTTAGGTGATGACAAGTGAGCATATCATTTACTATACCACCTCTGCCCAAACTATGTCTCCAAGTAGTAGAAGAAAGCTCTATCTATTTGGAAGAAATTTTAACACACGACATTTTAATGTTTGAAGCTTTTGACAAGACCACTAGAAGAATTCACCACTAAAGTTTTTGTGAGTAAAAAAGTTACTCACTTGATCAGCCAATGGAACTCCTCCTCCTTGTCTGAACAGCCATAGTCAGATGTCCATGTGTGGCCTGTAAAGAAGAAAAAAAAATCAGTCTATAGAAACGTTTTTAATCAGTCTCTCAGGCTAAATTAGTGTCTAGAATAGCTAAACGAATGTCAACAAACCAATGGTAAACTTGTGGAAACGCAACATATCCATGACACCAACGTGAGCCAGAGCACAACCAAAAAGATCTGGTCTCTGCCACAAGATAATATCATTGTTAAATTAGCAAACTCAATAGGAGCGCAAATGAAACTTTCGTAAATGTAATTGTGTGAAGGAAGCTACAATCCACCTGGTTTATGCAAGCCCCAATGAGAAGTCCACCATTGCTTCCACCTTCAATGGACAACTTTCTGGGCTGGGTAAAACCAGCTGATATTAAATATTCAGCAGCAGAAATGAAGTCATCAAAGCAATTCTGCTTTTTCGCAAGTGATCCTGCTTTATGCCATTCTTCCCCGTACTCTCCACCTCCACGAATATTAGCAACACAATAAACTGCTCCTAGATATCTTGTGAGCACAGTACGACTGATGCTGAAGTACGGTGTAAGACTAACGTTAAATCCACCATAGCCATATAACAAGCAAGGGTGTGATCCGTCCAAATTTATGTTTTTCCTAGAAACTATGAAAATTGGTATCTTTGTACCATCCTTGCTAGCTACGAAAACCTGCAAAACGAAAGCCCAATCAACGATTGAAATAGATACACCTTCAAATAAAGGGCTTGCTAAAAGGTAGTCCCTAATCATTTCACAGTTTGACGCGTCAACAAGAGGTAGCATTATCAATTTATCATGGCCAAAGCATTATGCTGGCTACAGGAATCCATAACAAGATTCTTGGTCATGATGCATATTAAGAATGATGAAGCATCATTAACATGACAAATGATACATAGCAATCACCTGATCAACTCGGAACTCTGAACGATCAAATCCAGGTACAATAATTTCCCTAAATATCTTCATATCAGGAACCTCAGCATCTAAGTTGCATTGATAGATAATACCAGGAGTGAGAAAGCTGGTAAACCCAATAAACACCGCACTATCCTTTCGCCTTGCGGAAATCCCAAAAACTGTGCCAATGTCAACTGGTAATTGATGCAGTAGAGACCCTATTTCTAAATCCCTTACCTGCAGAACATACTTTACGTCGCTCAAGTAACTCACAATGATTTGGTTACCATTAACGGCAACCGCTGATTCAAGCACGTCTTTTTCAGCCTCTGGAATTACATCAACCCAACTATCTGGTTCTTTCAAGTCTACTCGAACTACTTTGTACTTGGGGGCATCCTTATTAGTCAAGAAAGTAAAAGAAGTGTCATCATTTGCAATAGCGTTATACTGTGCGTCAAACCTATCAATAAGCTTCATAAATGGGAGCAGTTCTTTAGCTCTCTTGAAACCTTCAAGGCCGTTAGGAAATGTGGTCATGTCACAGTAATATAATTTGTTGACTGGGTCACAACTCTCTGAAATATATAGGAGAAGATACTGCACAAGTACATCGAAGAAATGAGGGTCAATTTAGAAAATGTCAAAACAAATTGTAGTTCATAAAAATACTTTAAATAAAAGAAAATTGTCTACTAGTACATAAATCTGTTTTCTAACAGCTTCCTATGATTATCTTCATCACTTAAAGGATCTGCCAGACAAGGCATCTGCTCTTCTAACAGGGTCGTACAATTGATGAAGCGTCAAATTGATTCGTATGGAAAGTATTACGAATTTAGACCATGGCTCCAAAGACCTACACATGGATAGTGCGATATGCATTAAAATAAAAATAAAAATAAAAACCGAGTAGAAATAACCTGCCCATCCTCCGTGACACTAGCTGAAAACATGTACTTCGGATTTTCAGAATCTCTCCAGCATAAAATATCTTCGGATTGATCCGTTCCCAAGAAATGGTAGTATAATTCATGATCAAGGTTAGAGTTAGTCTCTGTCCCGGCATCTACATTTTCTCCCTCGCTGCAGAACAAAATTACCATCAGAGCAGTTAGGTATTGTTCTCCATTTGATGTTTTGGTCTAAAAGGAAAAAGTACAAAATCCACACCATCAAATTAAATAGAGTGCCCTCTGCAACTTTTTATGCCCACATGTATGTTGTTCGGTAGTACCAAACACAAATTTAATTCTAGCAGGATATCATGACAGAATCCAATTCGGCATTAACAAACAAAACTTTCAGAATCAAACTGGCTTCTAGTAACAAAACCCTTCAGAATCCAGAATTCACATTTCTAGCAGAACTTACTTTGGTGCCGGGTATCTGCTGTAGAAAAATCCTAAGCTATCATGGGTCCAGCTACTATACGAGAACTTAACCTGCATTTAATTTAATGAGAGATACACGGATTAGCTTCACAACAATATACACCACTCGTACATTTCTCCTCTTCCCATCCAATATCCATGAGACAGAAAACTCACCCAAGATAACGTATCCTCCATGACTCTCTTATCCTCTATCTGCATGACTTTAACCGTGGTCCAATCACTCCCACTGGAACTAAGTGCGTAAGCCAAGTACTTCGCATCCTCACTCACCGAAAGTGTCTTTAAGGACACCGTTCCATCCTCACTAAGGGCGTTGGGATCAAGCAGAACCTCAGGTTCTCCATCCAGACTATCCTGTAAGTATCACATCAAACACAAACAAACAATAACTGAATCAAAATAAATTAAAAAACACTCATCGAATATGATTATCCAATCTATACATAGTTCTGATGCGCCTAACCTGCACGTAAAGGACGCTCTGCGCTTGCAATCCAGTATTGTGGAAATAAAAGTACTTATCACCTCGCTTGAATGGCGCAGTGTAGCGAGGATGATCAAAAAACTTCTTGATCTTCTCCTTAAGCTTCTCTCTCGTATCGCAGGTTTTCAACACTGATTCCGTCAATTCCACCTGCTTCGCCACAAACTCCTTCGTTTCCTCGGCGTCAGGATCTTCAAGCCTAAACACACATATATAGCCACACAATTAACTTGAAACAACAATAACATCTCAAAATCAAAAAGTTCCTTAATCTCTTTCCCTTAGTTACCATCTGTACGGATCGGAGACTTTAACGCCATGATATTCATCGACGACGGACTCGTCCCGCCTCGCGACAGGATAATGCAACGGCAAGTCCACGGCAGCTGAGAGAGAGCCCATCGTTGTTGACGAGAGAGAGCGAGATTGAAAAGACTTGTACACAAGCGAGGTAAGTTTGGTTGGTTTTATAGGTGCAGAAGTCGCTTCGTGGGAAGGAAACTTTGAATTTGATATGAGCAAAGAAGGGAGGTTTAGAAGGAGACGATGCCGGAAGGAGCGAGCGTATGAGACCATGGTGTAGACCAGGGTCCAGGAAATCTTATAGCATCCTTAAAAGGAAACTATGTCGTTACGGTGTCGTCAGATTTGAACTTTATGTCGCCAAGTATCTGTCGAAATTCGAATCCCCCTTCCTTGTCTTTCGGAACTAGACGTAATCTGTATATATTTTATTCGAAATAAAATATATTCATGGTGGGAAATGCACTGAATTTTTTACAATTTTTTCTGTGACTTTTAAATGCACGCCAGTATTTAAAAGAAAAAAATAGAATTGCGGGATTTGAATTCCGAAGTAATAAATATTTTTTCTTTTAAACAAAAAATTGAATAAAATATATAATGGGCCCGTTGTACACCCCGCGATTCCAACTTTTACATTGTGAGCTCATCCTGTCGTCTAACACATAAGAATCTCTCTTTAGTCAAGGAAGCTTTTTAATAATTATGTACTTGGATTCTGACTTAAACAACGAGAAACCTTGAGCACATGGGCGGATCCAAGGTCATCCTTATCTGATCAATCGACCCGTTTTTTTTTCTTTTATATACATATATAATAAAATTTAATTTTGACCTCTCTCGAGATTTTTCATTTTGATGCCACAAACTTTTTATTTTTATTTTTCACTGTTTATTTGGATTAGATTTTTTATTTTTTAAGGTTGAAAGTGATCAAATTGTCTGATTTGGGTATAAATATCAGGCCCGGCCTTGAGCAAGGGCGGGCTTGTGCGACGGCACTGGGCCCCCTAATTTTTGGGGGCCCAATTTTTTTTAAAAAAAAATACTATTAAATCTAAATTAAATCAGATATATATTCAACCTATATTTTTTAAAAAAAAATAAATTCATAAAAAAAACAATTTGATGAAACTGACAAGGAACACACTTCCGTGTCTATTGAGGAATCATTTAAGCTTTCGAAGCTGTTATTAATGACTTTGCTTCTCAAAATGCAGTGCGGTCAAAAAAAATTTGTGATTTCATGTAATTATATTTTTTTAACCAATTATTGTAATGATTAGTTTTAATTTTAATGTAATGAAATTTAAGAAGTAATGGTCTGGCCTTCCTAAATTGAGTTTCAGTCATCAAAAAATTATTGTTGTTCTATTTTCTTAAATTTTGATTATTAATTTAAAATTTGATATTAGACGCCCCAAAAAAACTTCGGGGCGTTGCCCCGTACCCCAAATTTTTTTTTCGGGACGCTGCCCCGAACTCCGCTATAAGGGACCCCTAATTGATTTGTTGCCCTGGACCCCAAATATAGCAGGGCCGGCCCTGATAAATATATTAATATGGGCCCAAAGTCTTATGATAGACATTGTCAGATTATTGACACATCATTATGTAATAGTTATTATAGTTATAATCACTTTAAGAGTTGAATGATTGACTAACATTATCTAAAGTGTCACTTAATCGGAACTCCTTCAAATTATATTTTCCCATGCAAGAACCAGTTCGCACTCTATTTTCTTTTTTTAAGGTCTTAAAAATAAAAGTTATAAATTAAATGACTTTTATGTTTATTTTATCGATCAATTTTTAGTAAATAGCCGTAAAAAAAATCGTGAACAGTCCCATAAACTTCTTGTCCTCTTTTTATAAATTCGGCCCAATATACTAAGTAAGCTGAGTCCGCCCTACACTAAAACAATATCTCTGTAAAATAAAGGGATTATGTAATTTAATTATTAGTCAATCTAGATTTATCAAATATGCCTATGGATTTTTCAGACAGCTGTCCACAATCTTACCAAACTGATTAGACCTGCTTGTCTTTAGTCTTTACCTGGGCAAGGGATTGAGTCTATTTTGAATTAATTGGGCTTCGTGGGCTTTCTGAACAAAATTACGTGTAAGTCGCATCTTGTATATAGATTCTGTTTTCCAAATAGTTAATTGAGAGTGAATCATATAGGATCTAGAATTAATGAAAGCATCAGAGTAAACACTAATCCTTCTTCTACTATGATATGGGTGACTAACCCTATAAATAACCATCATTGCTTGCGAACTCTCTTGTTTCAATTTGTTTGCGACTGATTGCACAACAGGTGCAATGGCAGACCAAGAGCTTCCTTGGCTTCTTCTACCATACCATGATTTCAACACCAGTTTAATCCCTTTCCTGGATATTCTCAGCGGTAATGTCTTCACTCTTGAACCCCCGGAGATTGAATTAGGAAAGACGTTGTTGTGTGGGTTTTCAAAGGGATGGTTAATAATGGCTGATGGGGCTGCAAGAATCACCCTGTTCAATCCTCTCGATAGAACCCAAATTCTTCTCCCGCCGATTCGTCCTTGCGATGTTATCTACGATGAAAGAAAAGTCCGTTATGTTCACAAGGCTATTCTATCTGCCTCTCCTTATTGCTCTCCTAGTGAATATTATGTCTTGGTAATATGTGGAAAGGCAAGAGAAGTAGCATACTACGATGCTAGGACTCATTCCTGGACTGAATTCCAAAAAGAAGCAGGATCTTATTATGAGGATATAATGTGCTTCGAGGGAGAGTTATGCGCCGTCGACGACTATGGGAAATTAGTGCTCATCGAGCCTAATTCGTCGGAGAAGATTAAAGTGATTGTAGAGCCATCTCTATTTGAGGGGCAGAATCTCTATCTGATGAGCTTATTTGGGAAGTTATGTTTGATTGTAAGATGCATAAGTGAAGATTTTGAGACATATCGTTTTAAGGTGAAGTTGCTATTTGATGGAAAGTGGCAAGGGCTTAAAGACATTGGTCAGTGTGAGGTCTTGTTGGGATATAATCACTCCGTAGTTGTATATGCTAATGAGGTTGAAGGACTACTCAAGGACAACCGCATCTGCTTCACTGATAGATGTTTGATGAACAATGAGAACGGGATTGGTTTCGTCGATGGCTTTGAGTTTGGTGCCTTTTACTTGGAAGACTATCATATGGAGCGGCTGAAGGCGGTGCAATCTTGAATCCATGGATGATAATAATCAATGAGAGATATGTGAACCCTACCCTTTGTTTACTTAATTTCTTGAACCACAAGATCCATAAAGGTTAAGTTTGAATGTATAGCATTGTAGTTTGGAATTATAAAAATACCTTATGCAGATGAATTCTTGTGAAATTGTTCATTCGATTCTTGTTTTCTTGTTCATTCAATCCGATACGCCATCTGCCCAAACATTCTTCGGATCGGACTTCCATCCCTTCAAGCACGAACCACCATAACATTCGATTAGAAATAATGGCAGACCCGACCGGTCCAGCCAGCATCATCGTCGATCCCAACAATCATAAATCGGCAAGTGGTTCACAGTGGTGGATCCATCGAATCTTTGTGGTACATGGATTTCTCAGTTTCCTCAGCGCCACAATTAGATCTATGTTTCCTGTTATAGTCAAAATCAAAAATTTGTCAAAATCAATATGAATTTTGAGGAAGGAAACAAGCAAAACCCAACAATAATTTTAAAATTGTTTCCAAAAAAGAGTAAGTAAATTGTATCAACCTCAACGAAATTGTCCTGCCATAACATTCAGATCATCAAAATCATTACATGTCAACACCAGTTATCAAAAAAATTGAACCTGAGTGACTCAATTACTTAAATTAAAACATTAAATAATGAAAATTAAAAAAAAAATCCGATTACAAATAGTCTCATCTTTTGATGATCTATTTATACTTTTTTTTCACTTTTATTTATCACAATTAAGACACAACTATTTCTATAAAACACACAAGACAATCATTTAAAAATTGATAATACATTCGATTATTCAAACACTTCTTGTGAACTAAAGAAGACAGAGTAGCCTTACCTAGAAGATTGGGATGCCAACAAAAGATATCGGGTAAGCGAAAATTGGCCCAATAAAGTCTGATATGGGCTTATTGAATTGAATTGAATTACCACTGGACGCCTAAAAAAATTCATTTCATTGGGGGCAATCTATGTCTCTAGGATAACACTAATTATAAAAAATTCAATGGGGTCGGAGGAACCTCCAGTGAACCCATGTCCATCCGCCCCTGCCTGAATCTGTCTACAGATCAATGAACTATCCAAATTCAGAACCAGTAGGGCAACCACAATAGTTGCAATTGTAATGGCCCGACAATTTTGTTTTTGGGTCCCACATCTATCTCACAAAAACACAACTCTCAATATAATTAAATCAGCATAACATACATTTCAATACTGCCACATCAGCAAAACACATCTCCCAATATAAAACCATTATCCAACCCAATTACTTTCCTATCCTTCATACTATCCTCATCAAATTTACACCAAAATCAAGACTGGGTCCCATCTTTATTACAAAAAGTCAAGCCACATCATCATCCACATCACCAAAATACATATATCAATACAACCACATCAACAAAACACATTTTTCAATACAACCACATCAGCAAAACACATTAACTTTGTTGGCCCATTAACTTGACACCATTGCAAGTGCCACCAGAGATTCTCAAAGAATATGACCCATGAGCCATGATTAGTGACAGGCAATAGTCTTTCTGGGAATGCAAAAAAGGAAAAACAAAGTCGTACTAGATTGCGAAAGAAGAGGCAAACAGATCATAATTTGGACGGAAGGTGACATCTCAAAGATCAAATTGTAACATAACACTCTCGATCAAATTACTCTTTATCAAAACTGCTTCATTCCTCTAATCGCTTTTGGCTGCTTGTTCTCAGCACATCAACCAGACAAGCCCTGTGGTCGACTTGTTCAAATTACTTTCACTTCTGAGTTATTCAGAAACCAAAAATAATCCAAACAACATAAACAAATACCGTATAAGATTCAGATTCATCTAATCAATCGTCCAATAAACCAAAACAATCGATCTTTCATTTATATATATATACACATCTAAGATGGTTAAAACCTTAATTCACTGAATGTAATGTCCAGTCCAACTAGCATGAAAACTAGTGCTGCTCTACAGCAGTAGTCCTCAAGGGTTTCTCAACTTTCATGCGAGTACACAGAAAGAAAAACTACATGTGATCACATACATATGTAATCACATAGATTTCTGTGCATGTGATCCGAAGTCCAAACAACAAAAATCCAAACCTATTAATTAGTCTATGAGGAGCAACAGCCATGTATTTTTTTTGGAATCGAGAGAGCTATCCAGAGCGGCAATGGAAGACAGATTCTTATATAGAGGTTTTCAGAGAAAGCCATTGTTCAATGGCTGAGGGGGAGAGATCTACAAAAGACCATACAAAAACCCATATTCAAAACACAAAGAAAAGAGCATATGGTCCGAAAAGAACTATTGCTATCTATGCATACGAGTATATATACACGTGTATGTATATACATCTTTATCGTTGAGCCCTAAATTTAGACCAGATTTAAAACAACATTTTGACCAACATAGGTAAGCTGATGTACACGCGCTGTTAAGTAGAGTAAGGGATTTTTTCCAGTTAAAAGAGCACAGACGAGTTCAATCATGAGCCTACGTATATGGATTTTCGGGAGTTGTAGAAACGTATTTCTTGTAGGGCTGCCTTAAATAATAAGAGCCTGTCCTACCAAAAAGTCGAATAAATAATTTTAAAATAATTATGAACGTACAAATCCGAGACTTAAATTAAGGAAAAAAATGGTTTAGCAGGCAGGCAAGAGATGATGAAAGTATGAAACCATATCGAAAAACACAAAAGAAATCTCATATTTGATCGACATTCGAGACTCTCAAGTCTCAACCATGATTAGGCTCAGTATCTGTAGATCATAGTGGTAGAAAATAAAGCAGTAAAAAACCTCAAGACCTTCAAAGGAGGTCCTTTAAGTTTATGGAGCCATCATAGTGGTCTCCCTTCACAGCAATAAAGTTATCTTTCTCATTCTGGCCATTTCTTTTGATCTCTCAAGTAAAAGTTGGAAATAGCCTTTCACCATGAAAAAGATTGAACTTTATCTCAAGAAATAGCAGCTACTATGATCAAAACCCTAGATCATCAATATTTACAACAGGAAGAATTATAGTGAAATAGATCATTCAAAGTAAAAGTTCCAAAATATAATACTTAGATCAAAACCCTAGACCGTCAATATTTGCAAAAGAACAAGAATTATAGTGAAATAGAGAAAGATAGTGTGATGAACAGTAAAGTTGCAGACGAATGCATGCTTCTAGGGTTCATATTTGGGAGTCTCTTTAAGATCCATCAGAAAACCAAGCAATATGGATAAAGTGATAAACTAACAAAATTAAAAGGATCAAAAAAATACTAAAAAGCAGAAATAGTTTCTCCTTAATCATGATGGTAAAGTGAGTATGATCATCACAGACACACAAAAGAAAACTACACCAGAATGATCATAAATCAGAACAAATTAACCACACAGAATTACCTGATCTTCTTCATGATGTAAATGAAACAGCTGAGAAAAAAGCTTGTAAGGTAGAAATCACTAGGGTTTTACAAAGAGATGCCAACAGAGCTCAATTGGCAGTATGCCCACCTCCTCCTCCTTCCTATTTGAGCAAAGAGCGACATCGTTTTTAGCATTCCAATCCAAGCATGGATCATGGGGAGGTGGACAGAATGCCAATAAACTCTGCAAGGAACCCTTTGTCAAACCCACATGAAAAATCGAACACTGTCCTTGTATTCACAACTGGAACTCACGCATCGTATTAATAGACAGAGAGACTTTGAGAGAGAGAGAGATGTTTTTGATGCAGTGGGGACAAATAGATGGGTTGGTTCTATTTAAGAAGAGAAGAAAAACACTAAACTACGCACAGTAAATAAGAGAGAGAGAGAGAGGAGTGGTGTAATTAATGAGCAAGAAAGAGTGTTCAAATAGAGAAAATCGAAGAACAACAAGATCAGTATGATGAGATTGGATGTTTCTTGGTTCGTAACTTCATATATAGTGATTATTAGACGCACAAACAAATCCAATCCCCTCTCTCTAAAGTAAATAGGCAAGGAGTGGGTATTTTTAGAACGAATCAACGGATCATCATCATCACACTTATTCTTCCTCCCTTCTCTTCTGTCTTTTCATTCCTCTTACTCGATCTCCCCCACTAAAAGCCTCCTCGTTTTTGCTGCACGAAACTCTCTCTCTATCTCTTTGTGAAACAGAAAAAAAGAGAGGAAGATTCAGGAGGTTGGGGCTTGTTCCTTATTAATTAGTGTAAACTTGGCTGTTTTGGTTATTATCCTGGCCAAGTAATGACAAGCAGCAAAAGTGGCTTTGTTTTGTTTTTCTGTTCAAAAACCTTTTATGAGGCTCTCTATGCCGCTCCAAACTCGTGAGTTCGATTGGATTAAAGGAAGGTAATTTGTCAGAATTCATATGAACCGTCGGATTCCCCCATGGAACCGACCTGATGGAGTTTTCTTGTTTTTCATCATTATTACTCCACATTTGTTGAAACTCAGAAGCAACAGCGATAAAATTCAATGAAGATGGTAACGTTTATCTGTAATAAATATGATAGGATTTAGACTGATTTGTTTTTTACTCTCTCTCTCTCTCTCTCTCTCTCTCCACATGAGTCGTTTCTACTTCTTCACACTATCATCATCACTTCATCAGTAACAAAAACTCTTTTAAAATTTTAATTAATATTTAAATCAATTTGAACTCTTTTAAGTTTTAATTATCTAACAGTCTTCCTCTCAAAATTCTTTACTTTTACATCAGCATTTAATCTTGGTGGACTTTTGAGTCTAGTTTTATATATTTCCATCTTTTTACACTTTTTAAAAAAAAAAACTTTTTTTGTAAAAAATCAGTGTTCATAAGTTAAATTAAACATAAAATGGGAAAAAAACTTTTATGTTCCTCGAAAGTGACAATTATATTCCTTGTAATGTTCTCGAAGACAAGGACTTATTGTATATTATTTTCACTGATGGATGTGATTGTCACTCAAATATGATTTTAACTATGATGGATCGAAATACATGAATTTTAAGATGACCACCTTGAATTAGAAAAGGAAAAAAACTGTCCGCCATTAATGGGGACCTACACTACTGCCAAGCCACTTACTGTGGAATCCTAGGAAGGAGGAGAAATGAACTTCAAGTAAACATATATAGGTGCAACCTTTTGACCTGCTATGTTAAGACATGTTAATTTTGGGATTAAAAGGTAAACCATAGGTCAAACAACCTTTTGATCATCTTATATATATATATATATATGTATGTATGTATCTTATATATATAATTAGTCCAACCTGGCAAGGGCCCAAGAGAGAGGAAATCTTCCATTTTGTCTATTGATATGTCGCATTCATCATTCCAACAATTAATCCTCTCTCTCTACAAACCCACGGAGTAAATTATTTCGTTAATTATATGTAATTCCGAATCTATCTCTTTTCATTCGTTTTTTTGAAAAAAAACTCCCTCATGTGAATGTGGAGTATTTTATACTTCATTCGTCCCATTTTAATTGTCTCATTTACTTTTTCACACAGTTTAAGAAAAAATTTAATTCTCATTCAATTTGACCTTTATACTCTTATTTATAATGTGCATGGTTATTGAATTAAATGTTGAGCTTTTCAAGTTAAGAGTATAAATAAGGGTAAAATGAAAAAAAATGAAAAAAAATTAATTGAAATAGACATACATTTTGAGACATTTAAAAAAAATAAAAGATAATTAAAATGAAACGGTAGTATTTATTTTTCTGATCATGAATGTCATATACTACTTAACTGCAAACTCCCACGAATAGCTGTATATATTTATGAGGGCAACCAATATATTTTTGAGCATTCAATGCTTGATACCTACCCCAACTATACATAATTAATTATTTTTACAGTCCAAAGATGTGTCAAATGTCAATATAGAGAAGTTTCAGTATCGGACTATTTGTTCTTTCTGTTGAGTTAAGGGTCTACTCCTTTAATTTCCAATTGCCCCACTGAGTTTTAAGAGTGTCAGATTGGTCATGATTGAATCATTGGAACCAGTCAAAAATTAAGAATAGTATTAGTAACTCTGTCAGCCAAAGTATAAATGTAATTTTTTACATGAAATGGTGAAGAAAAAACCCCTAATTAATTACCCCACAAACCAGGAAGGTACAATTTGTTGTATTCGTCCGGTTGATTTCAGTCTATTACTCTATGGTGACTAATTAATGAATAATAAATATTGAGAAGAAAAAATATACTTGGTCAGGAGGGAAACCATCAAACCACATTTATGTCACCTTGTTTAGTCTAGTTTTTGAATTAATTTGTTAAGCGAAAACAAAGATCTTCCTCTTCCAGCTTTGGCATAATTAATGTAGATTGCAAGATGCCAGCCAGTCTGTGCTCGCAAGAAAAGGGATTGCAGAAGCCTTTTAGGATTTTGTGTTGAAACGTCATTCCATACAATAAAACATTTAAATAATCCAAAAGACTGTAAGGATTATCCATAATTATATATATATATGTATGTATATGTATATGAGGGGCTAAGTCCAGTTATACAAAAGTTGACGAGCTTTGTTCCCTGCAATTTGTGCAACTTCAAGTGTTAACTCTCTCCTTTTTTTCGAACTTTTTATACTTTTCTGATTCCTTGTCCGGACAGCTTTTTGTGCGGTGCAATAGTGGGTGTCCAAGATAATATAAGATACTTGATTCGAATTTAAATTTCATATTCATATTTTTGTGTGATGAATTTTTACTTAATTTTATATATTGTCAAACATTAATGAAGAACAAATTAATCCAATTCAACTTTTTTTGAGGCTGCAACCCATTTTTAAATGTACGTAAATTAGATCACAATATATATATATATGTGTGTGTGTATATATTTACCCACAGTGTAATGTTAGTGGGTGTGGAGGACTTATTGCATATTGAAGAGCTCGATGCATGGAAAAATTTAAAATCCCTCATTTTCTTTTTTTTATAAGACCCTCTACTTTTTCTAATTCACACAATGTGACAATTACTTGTCCATTGGGGTACTGATTTCCCTACTCTAGCTAATGCTACCTTTGCATATAAATTTATCTAGCTCTAAGCCAACATAAATTTACAAATAGGGTTTTGTAGGTTGACTTTGTTAACTATTAAATTATAAAATTAGAGTTTTTTAGTCATTTCTTGCCACTCTAACTCGATCCAAACGACAAATGAGTGCAATACATTAGTGCTCATGTAGTGCCTAAACGATAGTGGGAGACAGTTGGTGACATGCACAAGAAAAGTTTTTTTTTTCTTTAAAAAAAATCTTATATCCTAACTCCTAAATCTCAAATTCTAAATCTAAATTTAAGTTTCACACTAAACCCTTTAAATCCTTACTCCCAAATCTTAATAATACAAAAAAAATAAAATGATTTGGTGAAAATTTTGGGGATAATTGCGGCCACACCTATTTCCATTACACATATGTATATAGTATATACTCCCCCCATTCCACAATAATTAGTTGTTTTTGCTTTTTGTAAAAATATTAAGGAAATCAATTAATACCCTATAAGAGTACTAATATAACCTTCTCCTCTCATATTTAAACAATTAATTAATACTACTACCCCCTAAATTCCCACAAAAAAAAATCAAGTCCATTAATCTTCTCAGACGTTTAGATTCGTCAATCTTGTCCACATATGCTCTATTGAAGAGCTATAATTAATAAAAGGGTAAAAAATGCTAAAAATGACAATTAAATTGGAACAATTTTTTTTCCTTCAAATAAAGACTATTATTGCGGAATGAAGGGAGTATCAATTAATGAGTTTCTCGTTACTTACAAAAAATGCTTGCTAGCTAGTTAGCTTTTGTGGACATGATTATGGCTCTGGTTAATTACCAATCCAATTAGTCACCTTTTTCTTGCATGCGTACACCTTCTCATGCACTCGCCATTAATATTAATTCAAATGTTAATTAATTATGATCTATAAGTATTAAAGTAAGCATGGGAAAGAGAGGTTTAGCATGTCAAGGGAAAATTAAGCTCTAAAGTGCCAACATCTATAAGACCCTGAAAAGCACGTGGACATAATTACACAACACACAAGTCAAAACATTAGGACTTGAAGTTGAAAGTAGAAGAGTCGTTGATTAGGGCGTATGGTAGGTCAATATGTCCTAAAGTGCACACATTCATCGATCTTTTCAAATTGATACTCGATGAATAGGAAATATCATACTGGCACTAGTAAAGCATAATACGTGCATATCGACACACCGAAGAAAGTCTGCATATATCTTGCATGTTCTCGGCTTTGCTCATTGTGAAAACCTTATGCATTTAGAGTTATTTACATTTTTTATACTGACACATGGCCAAAAGCTAAAAAATATCAAATGAAGTGAAATCGAAACTCAAAACTCAAAACCGGAGACACCTCCACATATTATTCGGGATGGAAGGGAGGCTACGGTCTTAATTTTGTGAAATCTAGATTTATTTTAGATCACAACCATTCATGTCTTCCGTTAATCACAATTTGTACTTATCAGCCGTTTCACGGATGATTGTGATATACACAATGCATGCTATTGAATTGCAGCCCCCCAGCACATACTATTGGTATGCAGTGGAACTTTACACGACCGACCGTAGACCTTCTACTAGTGAAAAGTGAGAAGGTATAGAGATTTTGACCACAGAGAAAAGGTCAGATTTTTTTTTTCAATAAAGTTGGAGAAGAACGATGATTAAGGGTTGGAATCAGAAAGGATGACAGAGAATCAAAATATGGATATTTTGCTAGCTATTTGATATGGATTACATTTTTTTCAAAATATTTGCATGTCACGTGAGAGAGAGAGATGAAATGATGTATTGTTTTTTTGATGTGTGCTGAGAGAATAAGGTTATGTTGATGTGTGGAGGAAGGTGTGCTACATGTTTTTTGAGTTTCAAAACACAAATGATGAGGTCGACGACGATTCTTAATGATAGCAAATGGAAAAAAGAAAAGAAAAGAAGAGACTATTTTACTATTCTTTATTTCTTTCCAGCTCCTATTGTCATGTGACCATCTCACCTAGTCACGTGCGCTTTGTTATGGTCTCTTGTGTGCTAATTATTATTTTTTACTTAACATATTTGAAGCAGTTTACTTGCTTTTCTCAAGTATTTAGGGTATTTTTAATTTATTTTCTGTTTTTTCTTTTCCTTTTTCAGAAAACGCCTTTTAACCTGTTTTCTATTTATGTTATCGACTTTTTTAAATAAACAAAGGTATTTCTGGAATTATTTTCTTTTTCCCAAAAATGACCACAAAAATCATATGAAAACGATCACACCAATTTTTCAAAACACAAAGTCGCGTTTCAGTAAAAATCAAAATTTGCTCAAACATCGAGCGTGTATGATGAGATTATGTAGGTGTGCTACATGTTAATTTATGTTATGTTGATGTGATTATTTTAAAAGACGTATTTGATGATATAAATGATTGTGTGATTTGATTTTTTTATATATTTTTTATAATATGGAAGTGAAATTTAATTGAAAAAATAAAAAATTTAAAAAATGTATGACGGCAGAGTTGCTCAAGCGTTAGTCATCTTGTCAAAGGACTTAAAAATACTGACGAAAAGTTACCATGCCTTGAAAAAGCACCATCGTGGTAATCCCACTGACCCTCCCTCTCTCACCCCACAATTATACACACATTGCCGCTACTACCGACTAGGCTTCCAAATCAAAGGGGCCCATTACGAAATAAGGTCCAAGAATCAGCCCAATTAATGTCCACTACTACCAACTAGGCTTCCATACTCTCAGTCTCTCACGCGCGCACTTATTTACTACCCACATTTCTATACCTTGCAAGTTGCAACAAAAACTCTCTCTCTTCCCAAATGACACTAACTCTTCATAGTACAGGAATGAAGGAACAAACATGAAATCTTAGCGGATCCCAAATATTCCCCAGTTGTACCCACACACATAAAATATATTATCCATTTTAGATTATTCAATTCTTCGATTTCCGTTAATAAGACTGCACGATTTTTTTTTTAGAAGAATGCAATTCCATTCAAAATGAGATATTACAATCAGCTTGAACCAGATGTCTTATGGGGTTAGGGACTCCATCCAAAAGTACATGGTTAGAGGAATCAAGAGCAAGTCTCCCTAGTCCCTATCCCTCTAATCTAGCAAGGTTATCGACAATCTTGTTATTATCTCTAGGAGAAAACATAATTATACATTCAAGAGCATCCATCTCGCCTAGGAATTCAGTTAGAAGAAAACCTAGTGAATTTGCATGAGCAACACCATTCCTAATGCTGGCACGCTTTTATTCTTTATTATTCATCTCATTTCATGAGATTGGGGCAGGTCCAGCAGTTTCAAGTGTCCCAATTTGGAGCACTAATTTTTTTTAAAAATAATAAATATGTATTATACATTGTAACGATCTCAACAATATATTTTTTTCTAAACAGAAATCATAATCATTGTGAAAATTTTGTAACAATTACAGATCGTCAGATCTAAACATTAAATTTTATATCGCTATGATTTTGATTTTAAACAAAAAATACTATTAGGATTGTTACGAAACACCCTACACGTTTATCTTATACCGATGCATGATACTTGACATGTACCATGTACCACCATGAAGAAGATGCAGGCTTTTTATTCAAGCATTAGATTCAACAACTATTACTGATTTCCATACAACATCAAAATACTTTATTAGCGGCTACCGTAAGAATCTAGTCCCCCAATGTACCCAATTATGATGCCTCATTAAAGGACAGCGATTAGAAATAAAATAATGAGGCTAGAAACAGGAGGAGGGATTACTTATTTACCTGTGCCATATTGCATATCTATGACCACTGGTTGCAAGAATCCATTCCCTGCCCGATGGACTCCAGGAACCATCCCCAATCTTCATGCATACTTTCTCTCCAATAATTGCAGAGTACAGGTTTGGTTGGGCCTCCAGTATCCTGATAGATGATCGGCTGTGGATGTCTTGACACTTGCGGACGTCGATCTGCAGAAATACAATGGAAGCTTTTCCAATGTGAGTATCTGCTCGAGAACCAAAAACACTACTGGTTTGAGGAAGATAATATGGCAGACACTAAAAAACAGCGTACCAGTTTCACGATTTGGTTGTGCATGGAGTTACCCCAGTCATAAAAATGGTCATAGAAAACTGTTGGTATACCTGGATGTGTGAGTATGTATGCATAACCCTGCAGGACGATGTAAATAAGATCCGACAGCCCAAGCTAATGATTCATTATATCGATCAAGAATAAGAGAGAAAATGTTAACAATCAGGAGCAACTGCAATAAAAGTTGACAAAACAGAGTTTAACAAAGACTAAAACTTTGCAAATCGTGTACTCGCGTAATCTTAAATTGAAAAGATTTAGAAATGGGTAAGCTTAGCTCAAGAAAATGAGTTTATTATCGATAAGTTAACATACCTCCATGACGTGGTTTGAGGGAAAAGGCCAATGTCCCTGCAAAAAAATGATCATGGGGTTAGCTCACCAAATCTTCATCTCAATCACTGGTGGCCAGCCACCCAATATCTCCTGGCTAATTTTATAGAAATGCAGGAATTATAGAAATAATCACTGAGGTCCTTTGTTGCAACTATAAGAATGATATATTTAGTACCTGTGTTGAACCTGTATCGTGATTATCAATGAATGTGACAGCTCTTGAAGGCCACCATCCGATTACACCTGGTGGCTTACCTTCAGGATCACGAAGACGCCAAAACTGCCCTTTAACAGCTTCCTGCAGCCCAAATTCATGGACATTAACCTTGCACTTATATCCCAAGGACAAAACTTATATTTTCTTTGTCCATTCTAGAGAAGACCTTAACTCTATCATCAAATAAATTGGGACAGGCTACAAAGACAGGAAAAAAATTATACACATATATTTCTAAGCTAACATAAGTGTTAGCGAATTCTACTATAAAACTAGAAGACTGAAAACATAAGAGAAGATATTATTAAGGTATAACCAGATACCTGAAGAATTCCCTTTGTAGTAAAATCAAAGGCAGTTGACAGCTGTCCCGTGCCATCAATCCAATTGATAATTCGTTGTCTATGACTATCTGCAGATGGAAATTCGTTGTCTATGACTAATCTCCCTCGATAGAAAACTTCGTAAAGAAAGTTGTAGGTGTAGTAGATCTAGTCTCACTCATCACAAATGTGATTGGCATACCACTTTGAAGAGGTCACTTTATAAGGCATGCCAATCACATGCCATAGGGCATGAAAGAGAGCACATTATCTCATATTTGATGGACGATAGAAATGAACAACTTTCAATACCTTGGTTGTAGTCCAAACCATGGGAGTTGTAGTTGCATGAATCCCAACACTCCCCAACTGAAAATAATGGTTTTACTCCTTCAATGTATTCCTTCACATACTTTGCCGAGTAACTACATAAGAATAGATAGACATCAATACTGTGAAGCAGGAAATCACAATTAAAAATGACTAAGTAATATACGATATAGAATATATCACAATTACCCTCTAGCAAAATCAAAACGAAAATCCTGAAAACCGACAGTTCGTAGCCATTTTAGCCATGCTATAATGTCTTTCCGAACAAAATGTTGGCTATGATCAATATTTGGGACCCCATGGAAGTTATCCCCAGTGCTTTTATTACCCTGCAAAGATACATGTAGAAAATATTAGGAAACAAAGAGGTGATATCTCTAGGGAGCAAGCATAAATAAACCACAACGAAATTAGTAAGAATAACAAATCTATGAAAAATGCATAATAATGATCAGGTAATTAATCCTTGGGAAGTTTAGGAAATCTCCTCATCCGCTGCATTCTTACATATATTACAAACAAAATTAGCACCCTCACTCATTAGAAGTTACTAAAAAAGTGCAACTGTAGCGCCATGGAGTCACTGATAATATATAACTTCTCAACATCATTACCAATCCCCCTGTACAAGAAGTAACAGCACGCTCATCCCATGACAAGGGGATTCCATCATAACGGTTGTACATTCCACCATGCCCTTGGGTAGTTCCAATGCGATGATTGATAACTATGTCAGCCATTGCTCTAACTTTGTACTGCTTCAATTTCTGAAGTAAAGCCTTCAATAAGTGTTCAGAACCGTATGAAGAATTAAGAGAATACAGATTCTGTGGAAGATAACCTGAAAATACAAATGCAAATGGATTACACATCAAAAACATAAATGAAAAAATATCATGGTTCAAGTAATCTTGCATGCGCATATAGTAATAATGCACCAAATTCAAGTAATTGTTGCCCTGACCTTCAGCGGAAAATGAATGAGTTGCTGGTGGCAACCATGCTGATGTAAACCCCGACTTTGCAATGTCAGACACGTTCCTTTCTAAATTTCTCCACCAGTCGTGTTTATGAGACTCCCAGTTAAAGGCCTGTTAAAGCACAGGTTCAGTCAATCTAAAGTTTTTACAGTCAGCTTCTCCAGCCAATCTGGAATGTAACTTAATATAGCTAACAAATTCCGAGTTAAGTAACTAAATTATTGAAAACATAGATAAAAAATTTAACAACCAATGAGCAATGAGTTTCATAACAAACCATGCCATTTCACCTTATCTTATGATCATATTGGCTCTATGCAAACGAAATATCACATGGTATTCGTGGGACCCACAAAATCTTATGTTTTGCTAATAAATTAATAAATTCCGACATCTAGCCTTACCTGCAACATGATTTCTTTTCCACTTCGTACAACAGCTCCTATAAAATTCAAAAGCATAAATTAAAATTTCTTCAATAAATCAGTATGCCTGGCTTCTCTTGACAAGTCCATCGATATAGATGTATGCGGAAAGTACTGATAGATGAACTCGTATATCAAATACTCTCTAGTACAATTCTTTAGCAATCCTGCGCGTTTCTTATCAAATATCATGATTAACAAGATTTTCTTCAAATTATGTGTGGTAGACATGTGCTTGTATTTCACAAAACAATTAGTCAATTACCTCACCCCGGCTTTGACAGCTTGGAGAACATAATTGATTTTGGTATGATCAGATATTCATAGCATTCTCGAAATATATTGAAAGGAAATAAATAACTATAGAATGAGAAAGAAATGGCATACCAACATCAATCTGCTGATTCCTGTCACTAGGCTCCTGTATTGCAACAGAACATTTGATTAATGCAACAATCAGGTCAATACATATTGGTGAGAAAATAAAATAAGAAAAAATAGTTCAAGTAATTCACGTACATTGCTAGAGTAACCCATAGTTGACTCAAGCGCCGTCCAAAATTGACGCTGGATCGCATAAATTGAGCACAAAACCTGCAATCAACCCAGAAAGAAACACAATTTGAAGGGCTGTTTCATTTCTGATATCAGCTAAACATAATCGAAGAAACATGCGTAGAACTGAATAATGAAAGCGAGAAAGTAATAGAACAGGAGACAAGAGAAGCAAAAGAAAGAAGTACCACAGCAAGGTTTGCGATCGCAGCGTGGTTACTGCTTGTCTCTTAAGCCTATAAAAGGATGGAGAAAGTCGGAATGTTAAAAGTCCAACGAATCCGAATCACGCCATGCCCTCCATTAATAAGAGATTCGAATTCCGAAATATTTCTGATCGCATAAAAGAACGAGCAGCAGAGAGTGGAGAACTTGAAAAGGAGGGCATCCAGCTTTTATAGGCGTCCATGCTTCAACGGTAAATAGAGGCAAGACGGACTCGCTGAGTCGAATCGTTCAACGGGCGCGATTGGTGGCAATTGAAATGACAGTGACTTTAACGGTAAGATATTGAGATAGATTTAGGAGAAGTGATCAAGATGACGTGGACGGCTAGGATTACGAAGGTCCATTGAGAGCCATGCATTGAACGGGCCACCTTATTGGGCCAAATCGGAACCGTCAAAAAGCACATAATTTCCTCAAGGTTTTTAAAAAATAAAAGGCTGTATTCTCACTATTTTGGGCTTTTTCCTATCCAGTTTACAAAAAGCCCAACCCAGTCTGCAACATGGCAATCTATAAACTGATACATAAAGTATAAACGCTTGGAATTATAAACGAGTTTTCACCCTAATCCACCTTAATTAAAAAATTAAATCAACTAATTTTGATTTAATTCAAGCTTCAGTAATGGAATCAACGATCAAAGCTTTCCAACTGAAAATGGAAGAAACAGCCGGTGTAAAAGGCCCAATATCTCCATAGCCACAGCCAGAAGAACAAGAAACTAGAAGCTGAAAATGTCCACCGCCACTACCTCCGACGATGAGGACACCATTCAGTCTAACAGCACAACAGATGCCACAATTCCCAGAAAGAATAGTTACAAGCGCAGAAAGATTATCATCTTCCTCGCATACTGTGGCGTTGGGTACCAAAGGATGCAGAAGAACCCAGGTGCTAAAACCATCGAATCTGACCTCGAGGAAGCTCTGTTCCTCTACGGCGCAGTCCCTGAGCAAGACCGTGGTAATCCCAGGCGTTACGATTGGGCTCGCACTGACAAGGGAGTGAGTGCAGTAGGACAGGACGTATCTGGCCGGTTCTATATTGACCCGCCGGGTTTTGTTGAACGCCGCAGTTCTAATACTTCGTCCCAGATTCGGATTTTCGGGTACAAGCTGGTGACAGCGTTATTTAATGCCAAGAAATTCTGTGACAGGAGGAGGTAAGTGCATCTGATCCCCGTGTTTGCTCTTGATCCCAGTTCGCATCGTGATAGGGAGAGTGTGTTGGCTTTGGGGTCTGGGAATGCGCTTGTTACTATTAAGTGGGTGGAGTGCTCGGAAAGAGGGCGTAAGATACCAGAAGCAATGCTCAAGCGCATTTGTGGACGGAAAGCTGTGGAATTTGAGACAGGCATTTCGTCAGACAAATGAGATACTGAAATAAATTATGAAAATACTATGTTCTGTGACAATAAATTGAGGAAGCTAAGGGCCTTGTTGATGATGGACTTTCTCAAAGTGTAATTGAACCTGCACAAAATGAGGGAATTCCTTTGAATGCTAGGTCTGTAGATGATTCTGTGGTGGATAAAGACGAATACAAAGTGAACAGAGAGGAGAAAGCTGTGAAAAATAAGTTCTTTTTGATATGTGGAGGAAGAGAGGGAGCGGTTCAATAGAATATGGATGTAGTATGTCGGGAGCCATAACTTCACTACTAGAACCAAGGCTGAAGATCCTTCTGCTCGGCTTTACATCATTTCGTTTGGTGCAAATGATACAGTTACTGTTGAAGGTATTGAATTTGTCAACTGTGAAGTTGTAGGCAGAGTCATTGATCAGCATTGCTCTGCAGAGGCAAGTACTGTAACTCTTTCCTTTTCTTTCTTTTTAAATTCTTTGTTGTTATTTGTGATGTTTTAACACGATAACTGTTATGTTTTTTCTTCTAATTTTTGAATGTTAATCTTATGGGAATGTGAACATTAATGTGCCCACAGCTCCTGAATTTGGATTGTTTTTGGATGAATACTTTTTCACATCATATAACAGAAATGGAAAGATAGCCATGAGGAGCTGTCCATGAAAGAATTTGAAGACGAGGCAGAAAATTTCAAAATGAATCAAATATACTAGCATATTTCATCGACAGAACATAAGGAGTGGTGGCCCTTTCTTTGGTTGCATTCACTAAATCACCGAAACTATCCCGATCTGTGTGGTCATGTTGTTGGCTATGAAAATTCCATTGCTGAGAAAAGCGTTACCATTGAAGACATTGCTGAGTGACTTGTTGCAAAGGTTAAAGGTTTATAATGCCCAAGTAAATTAGTTGCCTTGCCATTGTTATTCCTGAATTGGTTTTCCACTCGTAAAATATCTCCTCCTTCTATATCATAATATTTGGCCAGTTCTGGTTCTCCATTTGAGCACTGGGGATAAAAAGGAAGAAGGTCAAACCCTTCATTGGGGGCATATGTGTTTGTTCTCCGACTCTTCTCTCAACTTAGGTAGTTCACTACAAAGTATAAGTACTGGTGACCTTTCCAGACAAATAATTAGCAGATTTCTGGTAGCCTAGGAACTTGTTGATGACTTTTTTCAGTGACATGTTTGATGGTGACCCAAAATGGCTTATCTTTCTTTGGCATGCTTATAAGGTGTGGTTGATCATTTCTTAGTTGTTTTTTATTGATAATAATTAAAGGTATAGTAAAACATAGTTCTTCAGTTTTTGTATTTCCTATGAATATCTATTGTTGGTGGACTAATCCTGTTGTAAATGTTCTCTGGTTTTCGTTGAATTCAGTATCTTGTAGGATTAGTGGGCTGTGGTGGTATTGAGTTGTTCGACATTTCTAAATTGGAGAAATAGGCAAGTTACATCAGTTGGGTTTAAATTACTAATGCTTGGTGAAAACAGGATATGTTGGGCCATGGTAAAAGAGTTGGATAACATGTTGTTTATTACAGCAAAATCTGACAATTTGTTAATGTGCAGCAGAGAGGCTTACAGCAGAGGATCAATACGCTCGTATTACCGGCACATTACGACGTGCTGATAGTAGCTCATTCATCTGGGCAGTCTGAAGCAAAAGCTCGTTTATCTTTAGATCTTTCTCTTTGACAAGAAGTAACAATTTACAGACTTGATTCTTCCCATCATCCCGGATTCGGAACCGCCATCTCCACAACCTCCTATACAGCAACCACAACAATACAACTCCTCCAGCCAGTGACCCCCCAAATGACCAGTAGCACTTTCCAGATATCACACAACAGCCAACTCTGGCAGCAAGCCAAACAATCCCAGATTTCAGAATCTCAATACGAGACCTCAAGCGCCTCCAATTATCCTTTCCAGATCTTTCTTCAACCACAGGAGATGACGACGAGGAGGAGGAGGAGGACGATGAATGCTGATGGTCATTTGGTGGTGAAACTTGAAGACCTTTGTGGTTATTAGGAGGGAAGACATGGAGGTCGTCCTTGATATAGTTGTCTCTAGCAGTTATCGTCTCCCATTCTGATATGGGAGATGGAGACTGGACTTCCTCCCATTCACAAACCTCTATTTCATCCATTTTTGATGAATTCTTTTCTTTGAATGAGAGATGTGTTGGTTAGTCTAATTTTTATTTATGCATTTGTTGGATGGTTATTGTGTTATCTAATATCGACCACATACATGACTTGGTTTGCAATAATATCTCCTGTAGAGATGTTAGGATATGAAAATCTAGGAGGGCTGGGGTTTGGTTTGCGACTCTCCCTTATGCCTAATTTGTTTAAGTAGATATTGTGGGACATACCTAATTAAAGTATATAGATACCATTTAGCCACAAAAATAATTGGTTTTAGGTCGACTTTGGGTCGGATCACTGATAACTTAAGTTGTTTATAAAATATTTGCATATCTAGATTCAAATTGTTTAAAATTTTGAACATATTTAATTATTTAATTGATCATGCATGGATTGATTTAAATCCGGATGAGTCAATCAGACAATAATTTAATCGTGTTTAGAATCCGGATAATTAAATCAGATAAAATTTTTGTATTTGGACCCAAATTTGATTTTAAACCGAACAATTTTTGCATTTGAATCCAAATTTCATGTATATAACTTATGTTTAAATTTGATTTAATCCAGATCGTACAAATTCGATCATATGAATGAACTGGAGATAGCTTTGCCAACCATACGTTAGGAACGGGTGAGGGAGGGAGGGAAGAAAGACGAGCAATAGAAGGAGAGACATTGGGAATTTGGGACTTGCGAGGGTAACGAAGTTGGACTTTGACTGATTCAAGACTTCTCCAGTTCCGCACTTTTATTGGCCAGGATATCTGGGCTTGGGCCCAATGAAATTATGACCGGAAGGTCTTTTTCAATAAAGATAAACATCGTAAAGCCCAATAAGTTTGCTTTTCGCAGCTATAAAGCCCAGTAAGATAAATCGGTCCGTTTGAATCAGAGTACGTTGATAGAGTATAAATTCTCGTAAAACGTAAAAATTGAGAATGTCTGAGAGTATGAGGTCAGAGTATAAGCTGACACAAACGGAGGCATTATTTCTTGGGCCTGCCTTACGGTCCATCAACAAGTCATTGGCTAATAACTTAATATGTACTTGAACCAGATTAAAGCCCCTGGTTCTGGCTAGGCAGCTACATAAATCTTCTCGTAGGTGTAAGCAAAAATTGTCAGAGACACCAGCAGAACGACTGAACGACCAAGTGCATGTCAAAGCCTCAAAGGTTGTGGGGAGAGAGAGCTAGAGAGATAAGCAAATCAAAGCTCTCACAGGTTGCAGAAATGTCAGACATCGATTGACACAAGAGAAATTGAAAGACAGAGAGGGGAGAGAGAGAGAGACTTAAGAGAAAAGTAAGCAGAATCAGGGATTTGGTAAGACTTGTAATAATGAACTAGCCTGTTTGAAATAAATAAGCATCTTCATAGCCATAGGGTTTATATTTTGCCCTTTTAGCAGCGCTGTTCTTCAAAAATAGTCACAGAAAATGCCAAAACTTTCACAACCGTTACTTACCCACGCGTCCCCCAACTCTCTTATTTAATTCTTAGTTTGCTCAGACTCAACATCCACTTAATTACAATCTCATTTTAGAACAAACCCATCTTTCATTTTTGTCATCTTTCGTTTCTCTATCTCTGTTTTTTGGGTGGGTTTCCGACGACCTTCGCAATGTCTCCGGCGGGGAAAAACAATGCTGTGGATGTGTTGCAGACCAAGCTTTATCCAGCTCCACTTGCTACTCAAGAAGATGTTGTTAAAGACCCTGCTGTCTTCTGGGAAACCCTCAGGCGTTTTCATTGCCTAATGGGGACCAAATTCATGTAAGCATGCCTCATTCTTCTACTTCTGGCGACTCATTCTGGGTTTTTTTAATTGTTGGTACATTGTGTGATTTTTCAAGGATTCCTGTGATTGGAGGGAAGGAGCTAGATTTGCATGTTCTGTATGTAGAGGTTACAAAAAGGGGTGGCTATGAAAAGGTCTTGACTTTCTCTTCTGAAGTATTTTTTTTATACAAATTGTTGGATTCATATGATATAGTACGAGGTTATCTAATATAAATGTGTAGTGAATTGCATGCAGGTTGTAGCAGACAAGAAATGGAGGGAAGTGGGTGCTGTCTTCATGTTTTCTCCAACAACAACAAGTGCTTCTTTTGTGTTGAAAAAACACTACTTCAGTCTTCTTTATTTTTACGAGCAGGTCCACTTCCTTAGAATGCAAGGTCCTCTGCAGGCTCCAGCAGGTTTGTTTTCTTGTCTGATTTATTTCTCTTAAGATATTTATGATGTTCTTTGTTATTTGTTTATGGGTCTTAATTTTATTTGTTGCAGTTGCATTTCCTGTTAGCAACTATTCATGCAGACCAGAATGGGCTATAGTGGAATATGCACCCAAGAAGATAAGAGATGGTCCTGATCCACTAACTGAAGGTTCATGTGTTTTTTTTTCCAATTTTAGTTAATTTGTGCTAACGTACACAGACTAACCTAGGAGGATAATGAGTTGAAGGCGAAGCACCCACCACATATGTTTATGATTTATGAGTTATGTCTAAATAAAGACAATACCCGCTCACAAGATTACCTCAGTGAGCGGGGACAGACTAAATATACACCAAAAAGACTGTAATTAAACGCGTGACCTTTAACTTATGTATGTGAATATTTAAATATACATTAATACTAGTATTGGCTGTCTGTGCGATTCTGATATTTCTGGGGTTTGATTTTTGTGTAGATATGGGGTCCCACTACATTTATCTCTTATTTCTGATGTGTGGCCATTGCCCTTGTTGGGATTCATCACTTTCATGTTTTGTTGTATGTGAAATGTAACTTCTTCAGCTCTATCTGCAGGCTCAATTAAACTTTCAACGTTATTTATCAAACATCTTATACGTCATTAACCCTTGTCATGGTTTGAAGAATCCAATTGATACTGAACTGAGATAATTACTTTTTAGCATTTACCCCTCTCTGTGTATATATAGTCTATGTAATTGCATCTATAGTAGATACAATTTGACTGTGTTTTATGGGTTCCGACACAGATTGTAAGAACATTGCAGTATTAGTCGGTGTTGAACACAGATTGCAAGAACTTTTGGCATGAATATTTAGCAGCGTTGGGAGCTTTATGTCTTATTTTTCTGTAATTTTGATATCTCAGGTATCGGCACGATTGATGGGAAGTTTGATTGCGGTTATTTGGTGTCTGTCAAATTGGGTTCTGAGCTTCTCAAGGGAGTGCTTTATCACATACAGGAGCCACGTTCTTCTGCTACAATTTCTGAAACCTGTACTGCCATAGTGCCATACACAGGCAAACGTGGGCGTCGTTCTCTTCGGAGGAGGAGGAGAACCAGAAGACTAGAAGATCCGAGTTATCCAAAACCAAACAGGAGTGGTTACAACTTCTTCTTTGCGGAAAAGCACTATAAGCTTAAATCTCTCTATCCAAATCGGGAACGTGAGTTCACCAAAATGATAGGACATTCCTGGAGCAGTCTCGGTCCAGAAGAGAGAATGGTAATTACGAGACTGAATTTTTATCCTCTCTACGCTTTACGCATGAAATATTGATCTCAAGTTACTATTGTGGCTGCAAATGAATCATCCTCTTCCGAAGAGTTTAAGCTTCTAAGTCACAGATTCAAAGCTTTGGATTTTAGGATGAGAGTTTAGCCAATCATGCCCAAATGCATTGGAGTTTAGCTGGTTCTTTATGGAGATTTTGTTTTTTATGTAGGTGTATCAGAATATTGGGTTAAGAGACAAGGAAAGATACAGGAGAGAATTGAAGGAGTACAAAGAGAGACTGAAAGTTGCAGACTGACAATGGAATATCACCAGCAGCACAAGCAAGGAGGATCTAGCTAGTTCTGTAATCCTAATTAGAATTTACTGACGTGGTTTCTGTTATTAAAGGCTTTTAGATGTTTACACCAGATGATGCTTCTAATTAACCCAGATTCTGAATTCTGAATTCTGAAATCTGAAGTCCTTTCGGGGTGTTGAAGAGGGGCATCATGGTGGTTTGTACTTCGTAGGAGAAATCACCATAATCAAGGAGGAATTTCTTATTAATTCCTCTATTGAACAAGCAAAAGAAAGCATTCTCTGTTTTTGACAGCATCTCACTTCTCAGAAAGAAAACATGGTCGAGTTTCTATTGCTTACTTTCAACAGTTCTGCCTTCCTCCCTTCCACCCCACCCCTTCAAACGAATAAGCAACGAGCAGAAGCACATATCGATAAGCAATGCAGCATAAACTCATCTGAGAATGCTCCATGGCTGACGAGAGAGCGGGATGAGTAATGTGTAAATATGACGAAAGCATCACACAATACTGCAGAAAGAGGAATCTAGTGCTCTGTGATTGCAGATAATTTTTGTCTTCTCTATCAATTCTACTGGGTTTGTGATGCAGAAGCAATCCAGGAGGCAGGAGCAAGGAGCAGTCCCATGATTGACCCAGAAATTTTAAGCCTGTAAAATGAAGAGAGAAAATGCAACAGTCTGTAGTCCAATAAAGCCCAAAATAATAATAAGGCCCTGAGTTTTCTTAATGATCGTCAGAGATTGCTTTGTCATAGTGTCCAGTAAAGCCCATGTAGATTTTCGAAAGGAAGTCGCTATTTGCATACGAATTTTGAATTACTGTATATTCTTTTTTAAAAAATAAAATTTAAGTTTACCAAATTATTCATATATAAAAATTACTTTGAAACTTGTTTAATTTTGCACTCATATTTTATCTCAACACAATTAAATTAAATGAGTCCGGTTAATCTTATTCCTTTTAATTAAATTTTTATACAAGTAATCACACTATACTCTCATTGCCTCCGTCTATTTTTAGGAAATTAAGTGCGACACATTTGTTTTATATTTTCTTTTTACCCAAGTGAGGGCTAAGCGTTCTTCTTGGACTGAGGTATGTACCTTAGCCTTTTAAAGAAATTGCTTAGGTCTAACAAACTTTTTTTAAAAAAAAAACAGAGGACCCTCTTCCATTTCCAAAGAGAAATAGGAAATGTCTTGGCAATATCAGGCATACTATTACTAATCGATTCTTTAGCCATTCGTGATGGAAAACAACCTAGGAATATTGGAATCACGTAAAGCCCACGAGAAAATATAACTTATCCATTGGAATACTACGTCCAAGCCTACAACAAACATCTCAAAAGTGTTTCAATAGGGATATTGTCAATGAATTTAAATTTTAAATCTTGAATTTGCTTTCAAATCCTATGATGTATGTCTTGTCAAATAGAATTATAGAGGCTTTGAAATATTTTTTGTTGAGATGACTAACAGCACCGATCCAAAAGATTGAATGGTAATTGTAAGATTGTTTTTTTTTTTTTTGTTTTTTCAATTTACACTGTATTCATGAAATATTGATCTCAATAAGTTACTATTTTGGCTGCATATTAATGAATCATCATCTTTCAAAGAGTTTAAGCTTCTAAGACTATCCACGCAGTTACTCTAAATTGATTCTCTAAATTCCAGCAAAAATACACCTTTTCACCAATTTATAGTTTTTAAAACAGTATCAGCACACATCAGTTACTCTAAACCAATACTCTAAATCATTTAAATATTCATTTCTACAATCACTTCTTATTTAATTAAACTCAATCAATTTACTATTATTTTAAAGATCAAGCCTTACCATATTAATAATGATAATATAATATTAATGTTAATAATTTTTTTATTTTGTTTATTAGTTGACATTAATAAATTTTTTATTAATTAATTAATTTGTGTGGCTACAAATAGGGTTGTTGGATTTTGTGGTTGGAAATGTGGTGATTGAATGTGTGGATAGTTTGACGTTGTTGAAATATGTGATTGTTGGAGTATGTGGTTGTTCAACTATATGGTTATTTTGTGGTTGTTAAAATATGTGGCTGTCAATTGTCTATTCAGTTTGTGTGGACATCAAGTGCTTAGTACATCTTAAATCTATCATTTCTACCATAATCTTCAATTTCAATGGATTTCTTTTCAAGGCGTAGAAAGAAAAAAATCACAGCAGTTCCACCATCTGATAATGACGTAGTGGAGACACTGGCAATAGGACTAGCTATGGAGTTTGAAGCATCATCATTCAGTCAAGGTTCTGGAGAAAGACGATATATTGATCGTAATACTTTGATAGGCCATGACCGTCTGTTCCATGATTATTTTTTGGACAATCCATTGTACTCTGTTGAACTTTTTCGAAGGAGATTCTGTATGAGTCGTTCTTTGTTCAATCGAATTCAAACTACGATTGAAGCAAATACACCATACTTTCAACAAAGGTGAAATGCTGCTGGAAAATTTCGTTTGTCGTCTATTCAGAAGATAACATCAGCACTTTAGATGCTTGCATATGGAGTATCAGCTGATTTCATGGATGAATATATCAAAATCGGGGAGACTACCGCACTTGAAAGTCTACAACTATTTGTCAAGTCTGTAATTTGCTTCTTTGGTAATGAGTACTTACAATCCCCAACTGCAGATGATATTACCAGATTGCTTGCAATTGGTGAAGCTCGTGGATTTTCGGGTATGTTAGGGAACATTGACTGTATGCATTGGAAGTGGAAGAATTGTCTGAGTGCTTGAAAATGTATGCATTCCGAACACGTACATGAACCAACTACTATTTTGGAAGCAGTTGCCTCCTACGACCTTTGGATCTGGCATGCATTTTTCGGCATGTTAAGATCTCACAATGATATTAATGTCTTGGAACGATCTAATGTATTCCAAGAGCTTGCTATGGGACATGCTCCTGCAGTGAATTATTCTATTAATGGGCATAACTATACCATGTGATACTACTTAGCTGACGACATCTATCCTTCTTGGGCTACATTTGTAAAAAAAATTCCTACACCGCGGACATGTAAACATAATCCTCAATGCAGTTTATAGCTATAAACACGTGAAGATCAATAGCTTGAAAAATCTCCTCATTACCAGGCCCTGATGAGGTAGCACCCTTAATTTATTGTGTGAAGCATTAACTTTAATTGAAATTGATAACTAGCTCATTACTACGACAATGAAAAATGCAGGGGGTATTTTGAGTACCAAAGCATTAACTTGAATTGAAATTGAATCAATAATCACTGGTACAATAAGGGGTGTTCACGAGCAGACTTTGAATCAACATTAATTTCAATTGAAATTGAATCAGCTATCTCATCAGCAAGTACCGGTAACAACTCAAAACAAGAATCATGGATTTCCAATTACTCCGAACAAAAATCATGGATTTCCAATAACAACTCAGCATCAAAATTCATGTACAAAACTCTTCCAGATCATCTCCACAAGGCTAATTAAACTAATCCAACAAATTTTGAGAAAATTAGAAATACCTCAACCTGGCGCATGGATTCTAGGGCATCGCACACCAAAAAAAAAAACCAGAAATCACACATACCTGGCGGAGACGCGTGATCACCAGGAAGGAATTCCGTTTCGCCGGACAATGGAGAGAAAACAGAAGAGAAGGTCTGGTGCGATGGCGTCTTGGAGAGAGATCAAGAACTGCTGCGAGGAGTCTTGGAGAGAGAACGCAACATTCAATATTATTTTATTCCAAAAATATAAAGCGCATGAATAGTATCACGCGAGGAGTCTAGTGCTAATGTTGCAAAACCACATAACCCAATGATTGATACAGTCACTGATGTGGACTACATTTTCGCTAGAATCCAAAACTGACTCTTTATTTTATAGTCCAGGTCCATTAGTGAGTCACTGCTGTGGGTAATCTAAGACACACAGTATCTTTGTTTGTGTGGTGAAGATTAAATCAGATTCTGTCAGTGCTTCTGACGTGAAGATCCGGTAACGTAACCATTGACCCAGGCCCATAAGAATTTAATGACTTAGAGTCCAGCCCAATAAAGGCCACTATGGACTGATAACAATGGGGCTATACTGGTGGCCGGATCAGCTAAGCGGCCCACTTTCAAGACAAGAAAAGTAAAGGAAGAGGACAAAGCCCATTACAAACTCCACCAATTGACTAGCGGGCAGGCTGCAAGCATTTCGACTTATCTAATTATCTTTGCCTGCTCCAGTCCTTGAGGTTTATTTGACCAGAAAGAAAACAAGCTTTCAGAGTCTGGGCTGTTAAATTGACCTAGTGGGCCAGCCCTCTTTGAGCTTTTAAGCGTCTGGCCCGAAGACTAGATGCAGTGATTCGATAGGCTACTTCGACCGATTATTCCTCGCTCTCGTTACTTTTCTACGTTCGTGCAAATCGTGCTTGACAAAAAGGGAAAAAAATATTTGACCTGTTTATAATTTGGTGCAATTCATCCCACCAGACGCTTGTATGGTTAGATTATTCGATTGTTATAAATAGTTAAATACATCGGGCTTACATATGGGACATTGATTTCTAATTTGGTACAACTCATTCCACCAGATGTATTGTCTGTTTGAATTATTCGATTGTTATAAATATATTAGGCCTACACGATTTTAGAAAAATCACCTCTTGGTGTGGGACATTGATTTCTAACATTCCTTGCACACGTGTGCAATTGTAACCCAATAAGTAGATTATGTGGTATAAGATTACTTGTGGGTGGTCCGTTTATAGGACATCCGAAAGGTCCAACACGTAAAAGTTTGAAACCTTATTTTTACCTCGTCTTATAATTTGGTCTAACTTATTCCAACAGAGATATTATACGTTTTGAATCACCGCCACACGATTTTATCTTTTTATTAGAATGGGCACCTCTTGATAGAATATGACAGTCTATGCTTATAAGTTAAAATGTTTGCTTACAATGTGAAACTTTATTTCTAACCATCGATTGATATTTAATTAATAAAGAAACTTTTATAGGTCATTGAATTGAATCAACGTGAGATTTTAAAAACGAACTACAACCATATTTTAAGTTTGACTTCCCGACCGCCTACCGGAATTTACTTTGTTTTGATCATTATACAATACCAGCTGATAAAATTAGATTCCATTGACTGGAATATTGGAAAACCAAATGGACGGTTGGCAGGAATCATGAGACAAACCAGAAATAAAGTCAGCAACTCTCTCGTCACACATACTGTACCAAAAAAAAAGAAGGTAAATTGGCCAAGAGTTGCATTGGTTGGGGGGAGAATAATCTCTCCTTTTATGAAATTAATGTCGTAATTAGGTATACATGATTTCCACGCATGCACATATGTCGTACGTTGTTGAAATCTAAAACAGGAAAAACTTATAAGTGGTGGCGTATGGTATGATGCGAAGAGCACCAGAGCCCAATTCAACCAAAAACTCTTTCCATAAATATTCACCGGCAGGCCGCCGCATACCAGACCCCCTCGCCAACCTCCCCTATATAGTTCTCTCTATATATAAAACCATTCAAACCAAACACTTGCAAAAACACCAACTATCCTTTCGTTATTCTGAGCATAATATATTACAATGGGGTCGAACTCCATAAACATCCAAGCGATGATGGATGCACAAGGAGTTAGAGGCAAACTGGTCACTCCAATACCAAAGGATGGGTTGGCTGATTTTATGCAGTCAATCATTTTCAAAGAAGCCAAAGAAGAACCCTTCTACGTTCTTGATTTAGGTGTTATCGTGTCTCTCATGGAAAAGTGGGCGAACAGCCTTCCCATGGTCCAACCATTTTATGCCGTCAAATGCAATCCCCAGTCTGCTCTAATGGGAGAACTGGGGGCTCTTGGAGCCTCTTTTGATTGTGCGAGTCGGGCTGAGATTGAGTCCGTTTTGTCACTTGGTATCTCCCCGAAGAGGATTGTTTATGCGAATCCTTGCAAAGCAGAGTCTCATATCAGGTACGCTGCCAGTGTTGGTGTCAATTTGACCACCTTTGACTCCAAACATGAAGTTGAGAAGATCCGAAAGTGGCACCCGAATACTGCTTTGTTGTTACGGGTCAAAGCTCCGGATGATGAAGGAGCCAGGTGCCCCTTAGGAGCCAAATACGGTGCGCTAGACGAAGAAGTCGAACCACTCCTCCAAGCCGCACACGACGCGGGACTTACAGTAGCTGGCGTTTCCTTCCATATTGGAAGCGGAGCCACACAATCTCGCCCTTTTAGGATAGCCATTAAGGCTGCTAAATCGGCTTTCGAAACCGCGGCCCGGCTCGGTTTGCCTAAAATGAATGTTCTGAACATCGGCGGTGGTTTCACGACTGAAACATTTGATGAGGCTGCTTTAACAATAAAAGCAGGTCTCGTAGATTATTTTTCCGATGTGCAGGACCTGACCGTGATTGCAGAGCCGGGAAGGTTTTTTGCAGAATCAGCTTTCACGCTAGCCAGCAGCATTATCGGCAAGCGAGTTAGGGGCGGGTTGAGGGAGTATTATATCAGTGACGGGATCTACGGGTCCATGAACTGTATCTTATATGATCATGCGACTGTCACGTGCACTCCTTTTGCTTCCTCGTCGAATCCGAAGAACCCAAAATGTGAGGAAGAGAAGACGTATGATTCAACCGTTTTCGGACCCACGTGCGATGCACTTGACACAATATTGACAGGCCACCGCCTACCGGAACTGGAGGTGAACGACTGGCTTGTGTTCCCTAATATGGGTGCCTACACGGCGGCTGCTGGTTCCAACTTCAATGGGTTTAATACTTCGGCAATTTTGACCTACCTTGCCTACTCTTCACCGTACAAATAGTCTAATCCCGCGTTCGTCTCGAGGCTTGCATTCACGACACATCAAACGCACCGTGAATGTTGATTCTTGACTTTCTTCCTTTCTGGTTCTGGTGACATGGTCAAGTCCTCGTGTATCTAAATTTGTTTTGTTATCTTAAAACATTGAGGAAACTTTATGTGGTAAGTATCATTATTATAAGATTAATTTTATCAGTGTATAATTAATATATTAATCAATATCAATATGGTTGTTGTATACTTTTCATCTAAAAAAACAATTTATTTATTTTCATAATTCGTAGCAATCAATTAATGCCAAGGACCAGGTCTTCTATTGGTTCCATAATCCATAGTTGATCGTGATTATTTGGTAAGATCTATGGGAATTCAGAGGCTCCGCAATTCGTTGAGTAGAGTTTATCATTTTAATATAATGGTTTGAACATCACACCGCTCTTCTTTTCATTTTTAAAATTTGTATTTTTTTTCCATCATTAAATGTGAATTGTACACTAAGAAATTACGGAGTCTCAAATACCCGACTAATAGAGATAGTGTGATGGAATCAATCTATATAGATCTTCTTGAAGGTAATTTCCAGATTTTTAGAGCCTATATAAACTCATTCTTATCATTTGCGGCAATTGGTTTAATATGCCAAATCCATTACGCCAATGTTTAAAAGGTCAGTTTCCTTTGCCTGGATAACGGATAACATCTTGCTGTTTCGAGTTATTTTTATGAACCAAGAAGAATTTCTTTTCCCTCCTCTTCGGGCTTTAAGCCCAAACCAGTTGAGTTTAGATATGGGCCTTTTTCGGAACAAGGGATTTTGACATTCAGCCCACTTAAGGCCCAAATTTAATGGGCTGGTAGCAATGGTCTTAAGCTCATGTGGAGGTGGGTAATCTCAGCGCTTAAAGTCGTTACTCGTTGGCAAGGGCGGAGGCAACTGGCAAGCAGTAACAACACCACGTCTCTGTAGACCCAATAGGCCGAGATAGAAAATAGAAAATCCAAGACACTCACGTCTCTCTTTCTACCCGCGATCGCCATGGCAACGCTGAGCTCATCTGCTTCAATCGTCTCTCCTTCTCCTCTCTCCTTCTTCTCCCCAAAGAAGAAAGACTTGCCAGCCAGACTTCTCCGCGTTCACACCTCAAAGAGTAAGATTTTTTTTTCCTATCCTTCATATTCCGTTTTATTTCGACGTTATTGACGTGATTTCCCGTGTTGACTCAGAAAATGGCGACGACTCCGATTCCAGATCCGACTCAAACGAGTCCGCCATCGTTCCTTTCTTCAACAAGTCCACTCTATCGAAGGTAATTCGAATCATCAACGAATCGGTTAATTTATTGCTCGATTTTGTGGCGAATTGGTAATTTATGTATTTGGGCATTTTGGGGTTATTATTAGGATGCGGCCATGGGGTTGGTCCTCAGCGCTGCCTCTGTGAGAGGTTGGACTACGGGTTCGGGCATGGAAGGTCCTTCCGTTCCTGCTGCAGCTGAGGACGGATTAAGTACGGAGAAGGTATCGACCTTCCCGTGGTCCTTCTTCACCAAATCTCCACGTAGGCGAATGCGTGTGGCCTTCACTTGCAACATCTGTGGCCAGAGAACTACTCGGGCTATTAATCCCCATGCCTACACCGATGGAACCGTCTTTGTGCAGGTATTTATGCATTTAAACGTGTTTCCATGTGAAAATGATTAGGATTTATTTGTTAGCTTATGTTTGAATTATTTTGTTCCTGTTGTGCAGTGTTGTGGATGCAATGTGTTTCACAAGCTGGTGGACAATCTGAACCTGTTTCATGAGATGAAGTGCTACGTGAATCCAAGCTTCAATTATAGGAATCAGAAGTGGGATGTTGGATTCAGGTTGTTTGATATGGATGATGATGATAGGAATGACGTTTTTCCTATCTAAAGAGGTTAAATTATAAACCAATTTTGTACATACTTTCTTTTATGTTTGGTGAAACATATTTGTAGCTTTGCGTGTGAAATGTTTATTGTTTAGTGCAATAAATGTCTGTAAAGGATCGTTTCTATATGAAGGGGTTCATTTTCAGCTACATGGTGTATTTTTCCATGTGGTGGCAGTTGGTACGTGTGGTAAAGCGATGAATGCATTATAATCTGCAAAAATATGTGTTGTTTGATATCCTTTACTCTTTGCTTTAGGCTATTTTGTCAAGAAGCTGTGTGCAATTTTTACGGGTCAGGAAACTCTTGAATATTGCTGTAGT
The DNA here is from genome assembly GCA_963580455.1 of Euonymus europaeus. Lineage (NCBI taxonomy): Eukaryota > Viridiplantae > Streptophyta > Magnoliopsida > Celastrales > Celastraceae > Euonymus > Euonymus europaeus. Next base: position 3,136,767 of record OY756972.1, read on the forward strand.
TTTTTAATTTATGGTTGAGAAAACTTTGAGTGCCCTGTTACAATGTTGAAAATTTGTCACTGTTTCATATAAATTTGAGACTAGTTTTTATCTGCAGTGAAAGGATTATGAATCGAAAGGACTGACGGAAGATAGATTTGTGTCTAATACGAGTATTCAGTATATTGTGGTTCTTTTGTTAGAAAACTATATACTGTAAGTGGCAGCCTGTAAACTTGATGAGGGATGTGATGATGATTATGGAAGTGGTTTTTAAGATGTCACTTGTAGTTACCTAGTTTAGGGTTTCCTATATGGCTATTTTGCTGTCTCACCTGGATACCCTTGCTCACTTTGGTTGCATTTTGGTCTCTGGATTGAGGTCAGTGAATTCGGACTGAGAAGTGCTGTAGGCTATAGTTTTGTGGGAGGCATTTCTCTGACCTATTTAGACGCTTCATTACTAGTTTTTGTAGTTTAGGGTATTGAAGTTTTAGTCATGCTGCTTACAATTTCAACAAATTTTGGCAGTTCAATGAACTATTTTGAATTCTTTTTGGTGGGTATTGTTAGGTTCATTTTGACTCCATTGAAAATTTACCAGATAAAATGTGCTACAGTTGATAGATGGATTGCTGGTAAGTGTTTGAGCATCCATTCTTACAAGATTGACAAGCGCAAGCCTAGGATCAAACATTTGAACTTTTTTTGGATTGGATAATGGGTTCGATTCTGATGGCTGGTTGGAATATGGGTTAAGTTTGAATGTTTCCCCTCTTGCCTGTTGTACCTGGAGAGAGACCTTATTGGAGAATGGCTAAAGCCTTTCGTGGGTGAATTTTGGTCATTGAAGCCTTCTTAGTATAATGATTTTGGGGGCAATATCTCATGGCTCTAGGACGTTATGCACATAACTATACTGAAAGGTGTCTTCTTGTTTGGTTGTCTTCAGAAGCCAATAGAGATGTTCAAGGTGATAGCAATGCATTCTAATGTTAAAAGATGGTATTTATTAATAGCCTTGAGGTTGGTTTGTTTCCTAGTTTAGATTCTTATTGCAAATCTGGTCTCTCATGAAGCTCAATCGTAATGGCTATCTCGGAGGCCAGAGCTTTCACCATTCAATCACCATCGTGAAATATATATATATATATATATACTTCTCTGTTTTATTAGTGTTTTTCTAGTGCTATCTTCTTGTGGTCTTGTTTTCCCTTTTTAGTGTTTGGGTGACTTGATGATTTGCAGCACGATCCTAATATCTGAATGTTTCAGAATATTATTTGGGAAAAATTAAGTACAAGTTAATACTATGGCAGAGTTGTTTGAGGTGCACATTATTGCATTGGCCCAAGTGTTCTAGGCTTTCTTTTCCATCTTCCTTGTATTTTTCTTCCCATAAATTCCCTTGTGTATTGATGAATAAGCTGGAAGAGTAGTAGAGGTTCTAACCATAGCTAATGGTTCCGGTTCCGGTTCCGTGGTCGAACAACATAAGCTGCTTATAAATCCGGACAATCCAAACGACATAAGTTGTTTTATTAATTATATTCGGATTGGTTTAAATCTAGACAAGTAAATTAGATAAAAAAATTTGTATTTAAATCTGCATTTAAGACATAATTTATGTCAAATTTCTCTAACGAGATGGGGTCTCTTTGATTCACCGATGTGACTGTTTGCTTAACCTTCCAACAGGGGAACTCCAGGGCAGTTTACTGTAGTCTATGGTACCAATGTTTATAGCACCACAAAATATGGTCCACCTTTGGCCAAAAATATCTGGAACATAAGGGCTTTCTAATTCCACTGGTTCAATCTCCAATTCTCCACCTCACACCAGCACATCTTTTCCTCGTCATGGGCACAATATCCAACCCAGCCAATCAGCACAATCCTCAGCAGATAAACCCTTTCATCTTCATCATCCATTATTTAATCACCACCACACAAAAAAAGACCCTCATATCTCCGTTCTTTCACTCTATTAAAAACCAGTCCTTATCTCTTCCTCTTTTGAGCAAACAAACTGGAACAGGATTTCTCTCTCAACAATGGCCACGGTTACCTCTGCAGCTGTTGCTATCCCATCTTTCACTGGCCTTAAGGCAGCTTCCACAAGCAAAGTCAGCGCCCCTCGCAAGGTTTCAGCCTCTGCACTCCCCAAACTGAGCATCAAAGCCTCACTCAAGGACGTGGGTGCTGCTGTGGTGGCCACTGCAGCAAGTGCAGTCCTTGCTAGCAATGCAATGGCTATTGAGGTTCTCCTGGGTGGTGATGATGGGTCACTGGCTTTTATTCCAAACTCCTTCTCTGTAAGTCCTGGTGAGAAGATCGTGTTCAAGAACAATGCCGGGTTCCCACACAATGTTGTGTTTGATGAAGACGAGATTCCAAGCGGTGTAGATGCTTCAAAGATCTCAATGAGTGAAGAGGATCTGCTCAATGCCCCAGGAGAGACTTATGCTGTCACTCTGACTGAGAAAGGGGACTATACCTTCTATTGTTCCCCTCACCAGGGAGCTGGAATGGTAGGAAAGATTACCGTTAATTGACTTTGTATGGGGTGACCTCAATCGAACACTATCTTCTTTTTATGTTTGTCATTTTGTTGCTTTGATATTGTAGATTTGTGATGAATGCTTGATTTGCGCACACATTTTTTTTCTTGCTTATTATCCTGGTGCATTTGCTCTTGAATTGCATATATGAGAATCACTAATTTAAGGATATTATTGTAACTGGAAATCTGTCCTAATTCTCAGCCCCAACTCGCATCTAGGTATCTGCTTTTAACTTGTTTGATTCTTGGACACATCGAGCCCGCACGATTTTATTATTCTTGAGCAGTCTCTTAGATCCAGGGAAAGCCTCCGAGTTTGATAATGAGCATTAGCTTCTAATGTATATCACAGGGTTTGGGGGTGCAGTATTTCTAACAATCCTTGGGAATAACAAAGCAGAACCCCTGAAGAACAAACATTGGGTTTTCAGCCATTTCATTTGGAGTAGGGGAATAGATAGGAAACTCATTCAAGAATAAACAGAGGAACGTCTAGTTCTTCACTAACGAATAATAATTTATATAAACTACATCGCACATTCTACGCAAAATTTATTTCTACTTCACAGGAAGCAGAGATTGCAATCACTGATGGACTTACAGACAGGATCCCGAACCTGGTGTTTTTCCGGGGTAAATAAGTCCCTGCAAATGTAAAGCCCTCCGGCATCTATGTGCACCCCATTGGTTTGAAGCAAACAGGAAATGACCTCAAAAACTTCATTACTCGAGTCCCACTGCTATTTTTCTCCTTATTATCGGTATAATATATAAGCGGTGTGGTGAGAATCATCAGAGCCAAAAAGGCAGTGATTTTCGTTTGAGAATTAACTTTGCCGAAGACTAAGCATCCACATAGTTGCAAGTGTTGCTTTTGTGATTTGAAATGGGAGGAGCCGCCCTTATCATGATAGATTGAATGAAGGCCACCATCTGCACAACTTTATTCCTTGAATCAACACAACCAAGAAATGTGGCACGTTTATACACACATATGTAGACACCCACACAAATTACTAATAACAAGGTTACATATGAGAACATATATCAAACAATTCGGCAAAATATAAAAAGTGCCGGGGTTCGCGATTAATGAAAGAATATTTATATCCTATTTTTTCGAAGTGATAATTTACTAACTTTTTGTAAGCATTTAAACAATTAAACATGGGAAAGGTTAACTAAGATCAGAACTAAAGGCTAGCATTTCCAGAAATGGGGTAAAATGCTCTATTGCTTCTATGATCAAGGACGGTTTTGCAAATCAGAGATTAATAGTCTGGAAGTTTCAATCATAAACTTCCATGTTGTAAGATCAGATTTTGCCACATTCTTTCACTCCTTAGTCTAAGGTTGAATCTACGTTTCGCTAGGCATACTACCACATGCTAACCTTAATTTAAACCAGTGCATGCATAGCAGACGTGACGGAAAAATTTATATTCAATGTTATGCCATCTCATTCCATAAAAATAAAAAAGCAACTTCGTGTTGCTCAAACATGGCAGCAATCTATGACTACCAGTCACAAAAGATAAATGCAGATCTGTGTCATAGCAAATAACAAAATTGGTCTTACCGAAACAAAGCCACAGCACATAAGACTGAAACCAGGGAAATTGAATGGTGCCCGCTCAGATAGGAACAAAGCTGTAAAAACAATTGAACTTTTTGAAGTTTGATTGATAGGGATTCATTGGGATTAAAGATCATAGATCCAAACTCCAATAACCTGTTAAAGGAGAAAATGCCAATGGCGAAACAACATTAGCAAAGGAACCTATGCCAGAGATGCATCCTTGAGCTTTCCCCTGAAAAGAACACAGAAGAACAAATGTTAGGAGCAGAGCTTAAAAATTTGTGTGAAGAGAATCTCACTCCTAATAACAATGCATGTGACCCCACAAGATTACACTTTTTTATGATAGCTTGATTAAAAATATTAGGATCAAGTCTCCAGTGGTTCCTATCAGATAATTCAATCTGCTTGCGTCATTTTATAATATAAAGATAACAGCTGTCAGTTGACCCAACCCCACTCTTAAAATATGGATGATTAACAGAAATGTCATAATTTATCTCCAGAAATACTACCTGATCGCAAGGCCCAACTTGCTTGGATACAATACTCCGTATCTGCATTCCATTTTCAGAAATTCATTCAAACAGTTCAACACATCACTGAAAAAGAATCTCATCAAAAGGAAAGAAGAAAGAAACTCACACATGGATGTGAGAAAACAAACAAAATGGAGAACATAGAAGCCGCATAACAAACCTAACATATTTCCAAATGTTAGCATCACTAGACGTAACAAAATTTAGATAAATCATATACCATGAATCAGTGAGAGCAATGAAGTCCAACCATAAAGTATCGAAATGGCACAAATTAACCTTAAAATACAACTAGTTCCATGTAATTGCCAGTTAAGTTGCAGAAAATTACCCATGAGGACCATGCAATCCCAAAAAGCAACATCTGCATTCAATTAAGAGTTTGATATACGTCAACTAAGATATAGTGGAACCATCCCCATATGTGCATGTGTTACAAGAGCATCAGTTAGTATATACTTGACACCTAGGGAATATAATCACAGAGGAAGTAAATAGCTTACATGTACACAATTAAAAAAGAGCCCTATTGAAAGCAACCTCTCCTCTCCTAAACTGGGAGCCAACATGGGCATAATAAGCAGCTGCACATTTGTTTCAAATTTGGGATCAATCAGCAGAATATTGTGTCTAAGAGGAAGCAATCTGCCTAACATAAGCAGACAAATATGAATGGTGGCTGAAAAAGATTGCAAAGCAAGACATACCTGTGAAATGGTCCCTGCAATCCCAGATATAACCATTAAGTCAGCAAACTGATCCTTGTTGAAGTGAAACTGGGCCTTCAGATAGTACTGCATGAAAAAAAAATATATAATGAAGAAAATTATTTTGTCAGCTAAAGGGCATAAATACAAGAAGTAAATACAAGTATCTAGCACTATCTGAAGGATTCAAGATGACATGCAGATGACATGCATAACTTCCACTAACATGTTCCTCAAAATAAATAAAGAAAGAAAGAAAAACACTCTTAACAATCAATGCAAAAACTTGATCTGCATTTCTTTGGAATTAAAAGAGCATAGAGATACTCAAATTGAGCCAATAGTCAATTTTCAGATTCTTTTAGAAATCATGTGACATAATTATGTTAATCTAAACTTAATACTACTATCTAGTTATAAAAAATCTTTTCATTCAACCTACTAGAGCACTCCACGGCTGCAAATACTATGACTTGAAAGAGACCACACCTGAAGATTTATCATCTTATCATAAGAAATAAATAGCCACATTTCCAGCTGCCTCACTTCTGTTTTCCGCCTCACAATTATCACTACCATTATGGATACCTAAAACCTGGGAGTGAACATATGCATGCCATTCACTTCAAGTTTACAGCCATGCTTTAGTTGCTTGTGTAGGAATGAATCTCAATATTATGCACAAGTGCTCATCGTGTTGTTGAACTTTTGATCCAATAAAGAACTATTCCACCATGAAAACCATTTTGTATATTGTAGTGAACCACATGCTGTAAGATTAAGCAACCATGTCAAATTCATTATTGGAAATGAGATATTTTGCAAACACAGTACATTAAATCTTTTCTCACAGTGGGTCACCCTTGAGTTGTCCATTCATTCCACAAAGTTTATAGCAGGTAATGCCACATGCACAGCCCGATAATCATAAAAAAATCATATACTTTCAGTAAAAAAATAAATATATATACAAGGTCTATATATTCCTTCTTGGATTATGGATTGGAGTTAAAAACATAACTGAGAAGCGAATGCAATAAAAAATTATTCTGTCGCAAATTTAAAAGTTTGTATGCTTATCTACTAGTTCAAGGCATATATCATGCAAGTGCAGAGTAAAAACTGAGTCGAAGTCTTGGATTTGGAGCTGTACCAACAGTGAAGCATGAAGCCCTACATCCGCGAGATTGTTAACAAACATAACCACTGCGGCTTGAGAAAATGGAACGCTGCAAATTGGTTGTACATAATTATTTCAAACAAATATAAAAAACAATATGAGAGCATAATGGACAATAAATCGCAGGGGGGAAATAAAGTTCCTACTCAGAGACTGACATATAAACGCACAGCCTGACCACAAGTATAATATGAACAAATATTTAACTTCTCGCGAGTACTTTTCTCAAAGACTGGAGCACCCATTCACTGTTTGGTCCGCTCTAACAAAGGCTTTGATTCTCAATTTCTGTAATTAGAATAGTGTTTCATATCTTCCCTCTATCACATTCAAAATCCAAACAAGAAACGAAAAAAACCTAACCAGATTTGAAACCAATTGAGTGTAAAGATGGGGGAATTCCACTAACCTCGTCTTCAACAAGCAGATCGTTTCCTCCAGAGAAGGCATAGTTTTAAAAACCTCCAAATCCTTTTTCGCTGATTTTCCATCTGAACATGCATCATGCACTTTCAATGCTCTCGCAGACATTAATGGGGCAGAACTATCGTCCTTCACGATCGAATCCCGAAGAAAAATTCTCATGTACAGTGCCGCAACAATCGCCACCGCCGTCGCAACCTGATATCACAATCAGAACATCTGATTTACAAAATCCCAACTATACAAGAACTCGAGGAAGATGAGAGAGAAAGAGACAGAATGCTGGGACCTGGAAAGTGGAGGCGGTTGATAGGAAACGAGCGGATAGTGTGCCACACACGAAGGCGCAGGAGCCAATCCCTGAGAGAATCCCGAATGCCGATGCCCTGCGTTCCACCGACACATTGTCTGCCTGAAATTTCAGAGACGAAATCGATCGTCCCGAATGAGAATTGTTTGGGGAGGGAAACCAGAAAATACTAGGACTGGTGACAAAGGCCTTATTCGGATCGGAGATTCTCGGACTAAAAGCCCATACAAAAGTTGAAGCAACCCAATCCAATAAGTTAATGTTCAAAGTATCAAACAATTTAAAGGCCCAAGTAGCTCATTAGGCCCAAAGCTAATGTTCAGGCCCATCTCAAACTAAAGCCCAACTTCCTTTTTCTCTATTGGGCTTAACAGTACTTGAAAGAAGAAGAGAGTAATTTACCACATAAGCAAGAGCAAGGCAGTGAACGCTTCCTTCACAGAACATTGCAGTCAGTATCTTGAGCACATAATATGCATAGAAGTAGTTACTGGTCCTGCTGTATGCCAATATGGCTGTAAAACAAAGATGTCATTGTTACTTCAAAAGTCTGGCTCTTACCAAAGTCGCACAACATTTCAACGCAATTGCTTAATCCAAGACTCAATTTCAATATGCATGTTAATCTTTTTCAAGGGGATAGTAAACCAATTTCAAAACCAACCACAAATCAAAAACCAACCACAAATCAAAACGAAAATTGGAATTAAGATACATTTGTTTATTAACCATTTCAAAATTAATGTTGCCTCAATTTTTTATAATCGATAACGACATCAAACATGTCTATTGTTTGACTCGAGCCTTAAATTTTCATGCACAGAAATTTATCTCTTAACAGCAGTGTAACTCGGGCCAAAACCCAGTACGTACCTACTAGGATACAACTCAAAATAGAAACCGAACGTAAGATCTTTCAAATCGCATACAATTTGACCTAAAAAAATTGTCCATCACACCATCACCTACGTGATTGTCACGTCAAGTTGTTACATTAGATTAAAAACATCTAATGTGGGTTTTTTCCATATAGTGGCATTTTTCATCTCTACTTAAAACACAAATAAGGAGCTCCTTTTTATGAAACTTTTTCCTTATAAATGAGGACGTTGAATATAAAAAGATATCAACTTTTTTAGTGCAAATCTAGCCCAATAAAAGGCAAAGATGGTTAGACCGGCAACGTTTTAGCCTGATCTACCTAGCCAAGCAGTGTGCACTCCATCCTATTATTGCTCACTTTCCACTATTAAAATAAAAAAGAAAAAGAAAAAAAGGGTAATACGCTCTTTTTTCCTCCTCTTTTCTTGTTTTTTCCAATTTTTGGTACACTAATATCCAAAACCAAGAAAGTAATTTGATTTAAATATCACTCTTCATTAGCAAAATGACGTAGAAATAATAACTCGTGATTAAATGATGATTATGATATCAAAAAGCTAATTAAGTAGAATAGAGTTAAATCTATTGGGAATTAGCAAAGCTTACCTAAAGGAATTATGGTGAAAGTCAAAGGGACAGTAAGCAAAGCTTTCCTCCCATACCTGTCCGAGAGATTACCTATCAAAGGCATCATCACAAGCGTTCCTACCCCAATAATCTGCATGAAAGATCATAATTAAGCTCCTTAATTACTATCATTAAGCCGTCATAAGCATTTTAGATTAAGCAGAGGCAACCCATCATGTATAATGACACATGGACACGAAACACAAACAGGGATTCTACGTGTTAAGACTAAAATCAAGGACACTTTGGCAGCTCCCACGTTGCCCACTCTTGCTTGTAACAGAAAGTGCCCCAAAAAAGCCACTTTTCCTGCTATAAATACATGGAATAAAAGAAGAAAAGCTAAAACAACTTAATTAATTGATAATTACCTCCTAATCCCATAATTAAAGCAGTCTTTGTTTAATAATTTGATTTAATATTGAAGTACCGCTTCTTGGAGTCCGGTGGAGTAAATGGCGAGAGAGCAGTGATCTTTTCCCGGACAAAGTGCATCCATAGTAACGTCGGTGATGGCCGGAATGACCATGAACGATGAGAAGAAGTAGAGGAAGTATGTCACGAAGAGATGCCCAAACCTGGAAAGGTTTTCCATGGCAGGCAAGAGAAACAACAAAGCCCAAGCTTATGAGCAATGGAGCAGACGTGGATTCGATTCGATTCGATTCGTATTGTAGAGGAGAAGAGGGTGTGTTGAAATATTGGGCATGCATGTGCTTCTGTAGTCACCTTATGAAGCGACGCATGGAGGTCCACTTCAATGGTGTAAAAGGTGATATGGTGACATCATTCAATTGGAGATCACACGTAAATGGCCCAAACTAGCTAGGAGTGTGAAAGAATGTTTCCGGGTTTGAGACCTACTAAATTTATCATATTTGAATTTGTTTTCAGTCGAGTAAATCATACAATAATTTAATTCGAGTTAGTTTTAGGTTCGAAGATATTTGTGTTTGGATCCATACCAATTTCAAATAAAACAAATTTTATATTTAAACCTAAATTTTCGATGTATAATTTATATATTAACTTGATTTAATCCGGAATTTTTTTTTGACATCCTAAGGCGAAACTAATTAGCGCAGAAAGTATGGCCCAGTAACATGATCCCGTGACATCACGCGAGGTTTTATATGGGCCCAGTTAGGAAAGTCCAGAATGGGCCGGTGACACTGTTAGGCTGCCTTAAGCACACGTCAGAGAAAGCGAAAGCGAAAGAACTAAAATCAAGAGTAGCTTGTAAGGTTAATCAAGAAAGCAAAAGCACACACGCTCCAAATTATGTTGTGAGTTAAAGACCAATGGGGCAAAGGTATAGGACATTGAATGTGAAGTCCTAGACGAGACTCGAGGGGCAATAAAGTAAAAGTGCTTTCATAAAGTTGGGGAATATTTACCAACTATGAAGATTTTTGTTCAGGAATCATTAATGTATAAAATAAGTGCTTGCTTTTCAACTTATATTGAATATCAAACGCCTAATTTCAATTTATTTATTTATTTTACATAAATTCTTGTAGTCAATTTCAAAATTTTGAAATGAAGACTAATATATAATATAATGATGATTTATTATGATTACGGGTTATAATGCTTTTGGGTTTTTACTTGATTGACATGTAACCGGAGGTCCAAAATCAATAATACATATAAAGACATAACTATATGTTTGGCACTTTGTGTAAAAGCCAAAAGGCATCACCTTAAGGGAAATTTCGTTTCAGGGGTGCCCTATTTGTAGTTTGGATTCTATCAACTATATATAAACGAATAGCCTCTCAAAATTGGGGCCGTCAAAATCGAAACTAACCAAAACAAAATTGTTTGATCGGTTTTTTAAAAATATATGTGTATATATTTTACTTTAAGACCAATCAAGAAATCGACATAATCGATCAATAATTGACAGCACGGTTTGACTAAAATATGTAAAAAAAAATCGATCAAAATCGACCTTCGACACCCCTACTCAAAGTTATATTTGCGGCAACGGATGTACAATTTTGTATAAGCGATTTTAACCGTTAGATCTTAAACTTACCTAGAAAATTACAAAAAATATAAAAACATTGTTACTTAAATTTCATCTGGTGGTTCATATTCGTTACTAACTTCTTTTTTGATGAATTTAATTAAAAATTATATATGGTTCCATTCACAATGTTGCACCGAACTTAACCCAAATCCGCCAAAATCAAATGCACTAAAACCACATCATAATCATATAATCATGATGGTGAGATCAAACTAATTTTATTGCTATCGGAAGATTATAACTTAATAGACGTATAGTTACTATAGAGAGGTTTTATTTTAGTTTGAAATCAATAAGAATTTCGAAAATTTACATACAACATACATACATATATATATATATATATATATATATATATATATATATATATATATATATATATATATATGCACATTCAACACTAAGAAGATTTGGTGAGATATAAGGCCAACTAACTCATCAAGGCAATGTTTGAGTTAAGAAGACTAAAGAAGGTGTATATATTTATATACGTACCGCTTGTTGAAACCCAGATAGGTAGATAGCGAGGGAGCACTCATCTTGTCCGGGACAAACCGCGGTCATCGTAACGTCGGTGATGGACGGAATCACCATGAAAACAGAGAAATGATTGAGAAAGATAGTCACGAAGAGATGGCCTAACCCAGAAATCTTCTCCATTGATCTCTGTTTTTTCCACCTCAACTACTAAGTCGTAAGTAGTACACCAAGTTTCTAGCAAAGGAAAACTTCCACTAGAATACTTAAAGGCAGCGAAAGCAGGTGTTTATTAAAGAGTAATTCTAACAGCAGATTGTCAAAATGGAATGTGACTGACCAATCACAACCCACTATGCCCCACCCAGAATGGCAAGACCAGTCCTACTATTTTACCCTTTTTAGACAAAAAATACGAGTGTGGGTTGCCTTATGCTTTAGTTTTATTAAAGGGTATAAAAGTAAATAAAAGTTGAGGACGTACGTATAGTGAAGGATGCTTTGCTTGTAAGCTCATGAAACAGGAAAAAAATGGGGGGCTTAAGTGAAACTTTAGTGAAGGCGTGCATTGTGTGGTTTACTCAAAGGAAGCGTGCAAGTTTTGAGTCTTAACTCGAGTCTCTTTCATTGAATCAACCAAATTGATTGTTCAATTATATTCGGTTAATTCTTTAGCTATTAGGTTTCAATGGTTAAACCAAACAATTATTATATTCCAAGTATCTAATTCATGAATTAGATGAAATGGTTGGCTTAGTGATTTGGTGATATATTTTATTAATTTGGTTTATTTAAATCAATCATTTGTGTTATAGATATTGAACAAATTGTGTAGATTAGTTGGATGAACAAGTTGCTTTTAATGAAAATGCATGGAATTTGTACTACTTATAATCAAGAAGGGTCCCCTGAATCTACCGGTGCTAAGTGAAACAATGTGATGGTTGAGCGTTGTTTATCCACACACACACACAAAATCAATGTTAGTTGAGGAGTGTAGTATAGAACAAGGTCCAAATTGAGGGGTCGCCAACAAAAAATGCTTTGGTTAATTAAGATGGTCAGGTAATTAGTTATGGTAATTTCCTTACATTTTTTTTTACGCATTCTTCTTGCTTGGACTTCAATTCATTCTCAATTGTTCATCAATATAGTGTGAGTTGTTTTGATAGGTCTAGGTTTGAATTTGACTCAACAGGTCAAAGGAGACATGCTGACGTCTAAACAAATTAAAAATTTGAGCGATTTCCAGATTGGTGGCCTACCCCAACTCCAAACTAGGGATGAAAATGAGCCGAGCTCAGACACTGTTGCAGGGCCATTTGCCTAAACGGGCCGAGCCCAGACTTACATATGCCCGACCCTAGGGCCTACATAGTTATATAATTTAATTTATATATTTATACATAATACATTATATATATATTATATGTTATAAGTTACATACCTGCCCTCACCAAAGTCAAAAGTCGAGCCCCATCGACATAGTGCATACTATATATAAATATATATATATATATATATTATGAAATATATGTTGACATGTCGTGGACTTGAGGCAGCCCATTAGCCCACTCCAATACCCCATGACCCCACTTGCGGCTTGCCCTATAATTACAAAGTACATTTTGGGCATAGACTGCGTAGTCACTGCATCACCGCTCATCACCAAATTCTGAACATATCCCTCATCTCCACAACCACAAAGAGCCAAGGAAGGGAAAAGCGCGACTCATAGTAGTCGAGACGTCGACTCCACTCCAGGTACGTGCCCAGCCCACGTCTAGTTCTCTTTGTCTTTCTCAAATCTACCGTCTCTCTCTCTCTCTCGGTGAATCACTGAACTGGTTGTTGGATGAGCAACTCCATGACTCATATAGATGTTAGAGGTAGATAGGTCATAGTTGTTTGTTTATTTGATTTGAAAATCAGTTTCAAATTTTCAATGCATAGTTGATTAATTGATTGTACGGTTTGCGATTTGCCAATTTTTCAATATCTGAAAATTTTAAATGTGGAAAGTATGGATATGGTGCAAAGAATTCTAATTCTCTTACATATACTAATATACAAGTGTGAATTGTAGACGATATATAGATTGTGATTGGGGTGGATTTGTATAGAAAAAATGATAAATGAAAATTCAATTAACTTTGCATCAATGATGTAGGCCAGACATTCCATCTGTGAGTGAATTTGTGATTGAGTAAAAAATTTGATTTTACAATATTTGAAATGTGTGCATAATTTTCAGTTATAGTTTTATTGTAAGGTGGAGTAAAAAATCTGATTCGGATCATTATTTACATTCAGCATATTTGTAATGGAAGATGCGCAAGCTGAAACTACATCAGCCCCAGAACAAGAAGTTCAGCTTGGAAATGTGGAATTGGTGGAAGAGCAGGTAGTACAAGAGGAGGACGAGGATGAGGAAGAAGATGAGGGAGAGGGAGATGAAGGAGGAGAAAAATATGCTAATCTGCAGCTTGATAATAAAAAAACAGAGAGAAAAAGATCTGAGGTTTGGCGAGAATTTGATGAGATCACAGGAACAAACAAAGTTCAATGCAAGCATTGCAAGGCTCAACTTCAGGTCAGCGGTGGTACAACATCTCATTTCAAAAGACATTTAAATGGGTGTGTTCGAAGGAAGATTAATCAAAGAGGGCAAAGGCAATTGAGCTTCCAATCTGGTAAATCCATCGATGAGCCCTCAACTTTAACTTCTTTTAAGTATGATTATGAGAAGATTAAGGAGAATATTGTCCATTTCATTCTAATGCATGAGCATCCATTCTCTATTGTGGAGCAAGATGGTTTCAATCTCATCATGAAAAGTAGTTCTCCAAAGTATATAACATTTAGTCGTATCACTGCTCAAAGTGTTTGCATAAAAGTGTATGAGAGAGAGAAGAATAAGTTGAAGTCATTGTTGAAAAATATTTCAAAGATTAGTTTGACAACTGATCTTTGGAGGTCTTGTCAGCAAATATAGTACATGGTTGCTACAGGACACTTTGTTGATGTTAATTGGAAATTGCAGAAAAGGGTTCTTAATTTTGTAAATGTACCGCCTCCACGTGGTGGTGTTGATATTGCTGATGCTCTATTCAAATGCATGACTAAGTGGGGGATTGAAAGCAAAGTGTACTCTTTGTTTGTTGATAATGCTTCTTATAATGACGTGGCTATTAGAACTTTGAAGAACACGTTTTTAAGAAACAAGAAATTGGAACTTGATGGAAAATTGTTTCATGTTCGTTGTAGTGCACATATTTTGAATCTTTTAGTGCAAGATGGTATTGGTGTTATTGATGATGTGATTTACAATGTAAGGGAGAGTGTCAAATTCTTAAAAAAATTCTAAAGCACGGTTTCTAAAGTTCACTGAAATAGTTAAGCAATTGCAACTACCTACTAGGAAGTTGATTTTGGATATTCCAACACGTTGGAATTCAACTTATGAGATGTTGGCTCTTGCTCTGAAGTTTGAGGATGCATTCTTTGTTTTAAAAGAAAGGGAGCCCTTTTATCATAACTGTCCAAGTGATGAAGAATGAGAAAGAGTAGAAAATGTCTGTCAAATCTTATGTATTTTTAATACAATAACTAATCGCATATCGGGAAGTGACTATCCAACTTCGAACTTATTTCTTTCTGAGATATATAGAGTGAAAGAAATCTTGAAAAAAGAGCTGAAGATAACAACATACACATCAGAGCTATGGTTAAGAAAATGAATGAAAAGTTTGAGAAGTATTAGGGGGAGTGCAATTTAGTGATTTCAATAGCTACAGTAATGGATCCTTGATGCAAAATGAAGTTGGTAGAATTTTGTTTTCCATTGATTTATGAAAAGTCTAAAGTGAGGGATAATATAGAAAAGGTTTGTGCAGCTCTCTATGAAATGTATGACTATTATGCAGCTCAGTTTGCCTCAAGTGGTGAGGAAAGGGGTGGTCAGAGGTCTTCAATAGTCTATGGACATAATGTTGGCTCTAGTGATATAGCTGATTTTGGATGGTCTAAGTTTGATGAGTTTGTGGACTTGACTTAAAATGCTCCTCCTTCAAATTCTGATTTAGATGTTTACTTGGGAGAAGGTTTATATAGATGTTCAAAAGATTAGAAAGAGAAATGGAGTGCTTTAAGTTGGTGGAGGGTTAATGCTTTGAAGTTTCGTATTTTGTCTAAAATAGCTTGTGATATTCTAGCCATTCCCATCACAATAGTAGTTTCAGTGGCTACATTCAGTGTTGGTAGCAGAGTAATTGATCCGTATCGTGCTAATTTAGCACCACGTACGGTTCAAGCTTTGATGTGTGGTGGTGATTGGGTACGAAATTTGCACGGATTAAAGAAGAAACAACAACAACGTAAGGTAATTATCATATTTCACATCTTTAAATTATATCTATTTTTGAAAACCTAAAAATTGAATTATTGATTGCTTCTTGTTTTTTTTATTCATTTGTAGAAAGAAGAAAATGATGAAGAGTGTGTCCTTCAAATTCCTTATTCCTTTGAAGGCTTGAAGTATGTAATTTATAAACTTGTGTTTAATTTGCTTCATGCAAACAACGGTGACAGTGACACTCACTGATACATTGTCAATTTGTGATGTAATTTCTAAACTTGTGTCTAATTTGGTTGTGGAATCTTGTGAGTTGTGATTTGGCTTCATCATGTGGATATGGGTTTACTAGTTACTACTTTAGTTCTCTCTCTTTGAAGGTGGTTTTTCTTCCAAGTGATAATGATATTGAAATATTGTTCTTTTGTTTGCCGTTACAATTTTGAATTTTAATTTAGTCATTCAGGTTTGCTTATAAAGCAAAACTGGGAGTTGTTTTGATATAGAACTTATTTGGTGCCTTATGTAAATGATTGAATGATGAAATATTGCACTGCAAGAATAAGGCGCAAAAGTTCAAACAAGTCTTAAGGGTCGGGCCCTTTTAAAACGAGCAGAGCCCGAGCTCGATTTTTTAGGCCCTATCGAGCTCGGGCCTATAAAAAAATATAGGGGTGGCTTGTCAAAGCTCGGCTCAACCCAACCCTATTTCATCCCTACTCCAAACAATAAAAGAACAGTCCAAAAAATATTTTGGGCCTAGGTTAATTAAGTTGGGCCTCTTCCATATAAAACAAGTAAACAACATCCAACGAAAGTGAGTGAGCCCATACAATTATTCGGCGCCGAGATTCATCGTTTTCTCATCCAGACTTACTGCCCAGGTTCATTTGTTGATTATTCTAGTCATGTAGTGGAAATTTCGAGAGAGAACTGAGAAGACTCAGCACAAATCCAAAATCAAACAACACAAAGGCTGCCATTAAAGATATTTTTCTTTTCTGAAAGACAAAAGCAGAGAGAGATTCGATTCATAGATCCAAACTTCCTGCTTCCATTCCTGCAAGACAAAAAAAAAAACTAATAAGTCCAAGTGGGAAAAGTTGAAAGCTGCACTGTAAAAAGAGTCCTTCCACGTGATTGACAAATCACCACTGCTTCCTTCTACAATTTCTTAACTGAATTTTTTATTTTTTACTATTTTTTAATGAATAAATTATTTAAAACTTTTTATTTATATCAATAATTCAACATATAATATCTAGATGTTGAGTTGAGTAGAGTAATCGCCTCTCCCATTACTAAAGTAATCGTGGATTCGAATAGCGGTATGTGAATTTTTTTTTCTTTTCCAAAATCGAATCGTTTGGTTTATTTTTTCAAAAATAAATTTACATATTTTATAGTAAGACCAATCAAAAATCAAATAAGCGACAGATAACTGACAAAACGGTTTGACTAAAATATGTAAACAAATTGACCCAAATCGATCATCAACGCACCTAAATGCGTGATTTAATCTCATTGGGCAACCACAGTGGTTGCACAATTAATGACCCAACAATTTTGCTTTTGGATCTCACATCTATCTCACAAAAACACAACTCTCAATACAATCAAATCAGCATAACACACATTTCAATACTGCTATATCAGCAAAACACATCTCCCAATACAAAATCATTATACAACCTAACTACTTTCCTATCATTCATACTATCTCATCAAATTTACACCAAAATCAAGGTTGGGTCCCACCTTTATTACAATAAGTCAAGCCGCATCATCATCCACATCATCAAAATACATATTTCAATATAACCACATCAACAAAATACATTTTTCAATACAGTCACTTCAACAAAACACATATTTCAATAAACATTTGTTGACCCATTAACTTTGCACAATTGCAATTGATGGACAGAAACATACAGGGTCGGAGCATAGTGCTTTTGTTTTTTTGAATTATTTATTAATTATACTTTAAAAGCTATGATAAATAACACTAAACTCTCATTAAAGAAATAGTCATGGTGGGTATTAGGCAAGGGGTTGGAGGACGGAGCATAGAGCTTTAGTTTTTTTGAATTATTTATTAATTATACTTTAAAAGTTATGATAAATAACTCTAACTCTCATTAAAGAAAGAGACATGGTGGGTATTAGGCAAAAAAGAAGAGCGTGGGCAAGACAGGTTGGCCGGGTTGAAATAAAATTAGGCAAAAAAAAATGTATTTGCCCATACACACACACAAAAAAAAAGAAAAAAAAATCGAGTGTGGGAAATTAACCTTTGGTTGTTTGTAGGTTCATCTTGGACGCCGACTAAAATATGCCAAGTAATTAGACTCCAAAACGAATTCTTTAGTAGACGAAAATGTCCACCAGAGTACCGCATCAATAAATTTAAAAGAACCTGTGCTGGCAGTCACAGACCAGTGAATAATTTCACAGATTTTGTTTCTTGGTGTTCGACAAGGTAATTTGTGTTTGTACTTGGTGACCATCACTCGTTGTATTGACTTTATAAAACAATCCGACAACAAATGGCATAATAATATGGAATAAGAATTTCAAAAATATTCATATTCGGAGTGTACTCGTACAATCCGTCTCAAATCCTAAGAGTTTAGGATAATGGGTCAGGTAACGAATATAAGTATTTTTATGGAAAAAAACAAGGCAAACATGGGGATGAATTTGTTGAAATCCACCTCGCCCTTGTAATTGTATATGTTTATATTATATGTTATTGTTTATATATAGCTATAATTTATAATATATGTGTTATTACTTTTATATATATTTGTTTTAATTATAAAATTAATAAGAACAAATCACTAAAAAAAATCGTAAACATATTTTTTTGCATATATTAATTTTTGTAGTAAATGTATTAATTTATTTATTTATTTTATGGATATTAAACATCTTTGCCAAACTCATCCATTCATCATGGATGATCTCATATATAATTCAGTATAATTTTATGCATTTTAAAATTTATTATAATGTTTATCATTGCGGTTGACGGAGCTGAATAAATAGGTGTGAATCATTATGGGATGACTAAGAATTTATCTAATGAGTGCGGGAAAGGTAAAAGAGTTCCTCACCCATCGACATCTCTAATATAAAATCTAAATTTAAAAAAAAAACAATAAAATGAATAAAAAATGTTTTATTTTTTGTTTTTAAAAATGATGAATAATTCTTGGTACCAACTACTAACAAGAAGTCGATAAATGCCGATGAGCTGACTTGGCTGAGCATGTATAAAGACACATTTGAAAATGAATACTTAATCATATATGAGAATGTGCGTTTTTGTTGATTTGAATAAGTATGTGGCAAGCCTTTTGTAATTTTCTTGGAGAATAGATAAGAGATATTTGACACGTAGAGTTTTTGTTAATGGAAAAATAGTAAAATGTATAAGGATTTTGTTTTGCTGATGTGATTGTATTAAGAGACGTGTTGTGAGGATATAAAAGAGTATGTGACTGCACTTTTTGTGTAATAGAGGTGAGACTCAATTGAACAAATGAAAAAATTGGAGAGTATTCCCCGTTAATTGAAGACAAAAATTAAAAAATCCAACCAATTATTGAAAAATTGAAATTAACTATGTCAAACATGTCAAGATAGCTTGCAAAGATTCTTAGCATGTGCCAAAACAAATAGATCAATGTGTAGTGTAGTCTAACTGTGCCAAAAATGAATCAATAATATATCTTTTTTTTATCATTGAATGTTCAAATGTTACAGATCAATAATATAAAATTTTAGTTTATTTCGGACTGGTCACTTTGAGTTACCATATTGGAACAATAAGGTTACCAATTATGAACAATAAAGTTATTATATTGAAATAAATTAGACATTCAGTGACCAAAATAAAAAAAAAAAACAAATCTTTCGGTGACGAGAATGTACTTAACCCCTTGAAAGATTCATTCCGTACTCAATTGGAATATGGTGGACAGAAATGGTAGAGAGTATGTGTGATAGAGTATGTGTGATAGAGTATAAGCTATCGTAAAACGTAAAAGCTGAGAGTGTCTGAGAGTATGTCTGACAGAGTATAAGCTAGATAATACTCTCTACCAAACAAGGCTGCAATGAA
This sequence comes from Euonymus europaeus, assembly GCA_963580455.1. Taxonomy (NCBI): domain Eukaryota; kingdom Viridiplantae; phylum Streptophyta; class Magnoliopsida; order Celastrales; family Celastraceae; genus Euonymus; species Euonymus europaeus. The sequence continues at coordinate 3,156,551 of OY756972.1, forward strand.
ATAGCAATGTATTCCATATCGGGTCATTTCACTATTTGAAATATCCTATAATTTTTGTAAATTAGACTAATTTCAAAAATAGAATTGAAGACATTTTATTATTTTCCTAAAATATATATGTTGGAAGCCGATGGGTCTCCGATGAAGGCCTACGAAGTACGAACCTCTTGACTCTTTAAGTTTTTTATCAAGTATGTGTGATGGCTACTAGATTCACACACCAATCATACACTCCAAATCCTTGAGGGAAAAATGGCGCCCAAGAAGACGACCTCGAGAGAATGTATAAAAAAAGAAAGGAAGACGACCTCAAGAGAGAAGAGACTTTTCCAAAACAAAAAACGTAGTACTACTTGTTTGTATTGTGTTGTATAAATATTGCTGTCTATGCAATTAATGTAAAACTTCTAGAGACTTTCCCGAAACAAAAAATATATTTCCTCCGTCCTATTTTAATTGTCATTTATTCCTTTTTGAGATGTCCCAAAATACATGTCCATTTCAATTAATGAAAGCTATTTTTTTCTCATTTTTTCCTTATTTACCCTTAACTTGAAAAACTCAATAACCTGCGCATTAATTATAGTGCCAAACTATTTGTCATTATAAATAGGGGTATAAACATCAAATTGAAAGGGAATTAAATATTTTTTTAAACTGTGTGAAAAAATAAAGGGGACAATTAAAATGGGACGGAGGGAGTAATATTTTCTTGATAACAATACTTAACCCAAATTTTAGAGTCATTGTCCTTATCTAATTACAACTACCCAATTTTTTTTTGATAAAAAACTACCCGATTTGAATGAAAGAACCAAAGTTGGGACCACACATTTATAAGTTATAGCGGTATCGACAGTTGATTTTTTGACATATTTTGGCTAAGTCAATTATGTTAATTTTTTATCAGGTTTTTGATTAATTTTAGTGAAAATGTGTAATTTTTTTTCAAAAAATCATCCAATCGATTAGGTTTCAGTCAATTTCAATTTTATCAATTTTTTTAATTTTTTTACATCCCTAGACATTCAATGGAGCTTCGACGGTGACAAAGGAGACCTATGCGATACCATAGGAGAGATAGAGAGATGAGGAGCGAGATTTGAGAATTTTATCGAAGCCTAAAATCAAAATGGAAATTTGAGCGTTAAATCTGGCTCATTAAAAATCAGTGAGAGTATCATTTCCGCACAAATTGGCCAGCTGAAGCTCATTTGAAGAGAAACTTGCCAACTTGGCATATATATATATATGTGTCTTCAATGTTCCAAAAAACATTAAATCCGTTCGTAATGTTTCAAAAATTCACTTCGTTTCCACGTGTGCAAAAATGATGCCGTTCGAGACTCTCCACGAGGGTGAGAATTTGAAGTCATAAAGAAATTTAACCCCAGTCACGAATCGAACCCAAATATAAATAAAATAGGGGGAGCCAGCCTGCTTTCCTCACTCACTCTCTCCCAGTTCTCCTACCACACACCAATGGATTCTCTGGTTCTGTTCTGTACTGGGGCTCTCCTCGCAGGTGGTCTCTTTTGGTTCGTATGTGTTCTCGGCCCCGCCGAGCAGAAGGGCAAGCGCGCCGTCGATCTTTCTGGTGGTTCGATTTCAGCCGACAAGGTTCAAGATAACTACAAGCAGTACTGGTCCTTCTTCCGCCGTCCAAAAGAGATCGAGAAAGCGGAGAACGTTCCGGACTTCGTTGACACATTTTACAATTTAGTCACCGACATTTACGAGTGGGGATGGGGTCAATCCTTCCACTTCTCCCCTTCCATCAGAGGCAAATCCCACGGAGAAGCCACGCGCCTCCACGAGCAGATGGCGGTCGATCTCATCGATGTGAAGCCGGGAGAAAGAATTCTCGATGTCGGATGCGGAGTCGGAGGTCCGATGCGGGCAATAGCTGCCCATTCACGCGCGAAGGTGGTGGGAATCACCATCAACGAATACCAGGTGAAACGTGCCCGATTGCACAACAAGAAGGCTGGCTTAGATTCTCTATGCGAGGTTGTTTGTGGAAATTTCCTCGAAATGCCTTTCCCTGACAACAGCTTCGACGGCGCGTACTCAATCGAAGCGACCTGTCACGCCCCGAAGCTGGAGGAAGTGTATGCTGAGGTTTTTAGGGTTTTGAAGCCCGGATCTCTCTACGTGTCATACGAATGGGTCACAACTGACAAATACAAAGGTAGTGATGCTGAACACGTGGAGATCATTCAGGGAATCGAGAGAGGAGACGCTTTACCGGGGCTGAGAAGCTACTCTGACATCGCAGAGACGGCGATGAAGGTCGGATTTGAAGTGGTGAAGGAGAAGGATCTGGCGAAACCACCAGCGAATCCGTGGTGGTCCAGGTTGAAGATGGGCCGGATCGCCTACTGGAGGAACCACATCCTGGTTTCAATCTTAGCCGCTGTTGGGATTGCTCCAAAGGGGACCGTTGATGTTCATGAGATGCTTTTCCACACTGCTGATCATCTGACCCGGGGTGGCGAGACCGGAATTTTCAGTCCGATGCATATGGTGCTCCTCAGGAAACCGGAGTCACCCGAAGCCGTGTCGTCTTAGCCAATGAAGAGGCTACACCTCAGCATTACTATGTCGAATTCCCGATTATCTCGCTTTCTCCACAGGTGATTTTATCCTTTTCGCTTAATCTGGAATCTACGTTTATGATTATCCTTTTTAGTTTAAATTAACTTTTGTATTTTTGTTTGGAATAATTTAAATTTTCGTGGTTGGATCTTGTTTTCTATTGTTTGCGATAGTGAAGATAAGTTTTTAATATTATAGTGGAGTCCAATAACATTGAAATTACTATTCTTCGGATTGTTCGTCGTAGTTTTTCGATTATATTTGTGACTTTGAGTTGGATGCGTGAATCGTAATGGTGAGATTTACTGAACTTCGGTGCTCGAAAGAGCAGGAGAAACTTCCTCTTGATAGAGAGAGCAAGCGCACATGGGGATAGGTGGACGGCACTGGCACTTCTTCTGCTGTGTTATCTGTGTTTGGCTTTTGTGACTTGTGTTGAGAATTGAGATCCCGCCAAACATATTGGGGCCCCTATGTGCGTTTTGTTCTTTAGTTTTTTTAAACAAGTGGACCCACCTCTTGTTTAGGATCTTTGGAGTTTGCATGCCATGTGATCATGTCCTTGTTTCTTCTCAGTGTTCCTACTTTGTGCACCGTAGGATGTTTAAGTGTTAATAATTTTCGTACTAATCAAGGAATTTTGACAAGCCAATTATGGTGCGTATATGGTGTTGCTGAAAACTAGCTTTAGAATTTGTAGGAAGAATTAGGGTTCGTGTATGTATTCTGTAGAGGTTCTATCCTAGTCTAACTCGATGTAGAGTTTCACATTTACACTCCCATTTCATTCACCGATTTTCCTACAAGGCTTGTGAACTTAATTCGTCCAAACCCGATTTGGAATGTCTCGAAATGGAATGTGGAAACGATAGTAGGTTCATATTTGTGTATTTATTTTTACAAACGAGGGACTGCAGATGGAATCTTGCGTTTTAATTACTTACATGGGAAGTAATTGATAGTGGGCAAGCAAGTTGGGGCTTACCAACACTTTTTCATCCGATGTTGGATTCTAGTTATGAATTTGAATAGTCAGAACTTCTGTGATGGATCAAGGCTTCTGTAATAGACTTCATTCCATTTGTTATTTGGGATTGAAATTATCTATTTGGGTAGTTTTGGTTTCTCAAAAGAGAGGAGATGTGCAAAAGACTTGAACGGAAGTATCCGAGTTTCTTCTGTTCAATGGGACTGTGCAAAATGATATGGTTGTTGGCATGTTTGATGTATATTCGAATGCATTCATCAATTCATCTTCAAAAGTCCCACTATACTTTTTTCTAACAGAGGAATTGGAATTTTGTCGAAAAAACAGTATTGCATCTCAATCCCCTGATTCTAAACGATGACTCTTTTAGCTTTTGGAATATCGAGATAGATATCCTGGGATTTTGGGCCTAAGCCATGGGCTATCCCATATAGTTTTCAGCCACTAGTACTTATTAATGATTATTATGCCTGCTAGGTGCTAACGTCAAAACCTGTATCTAATATCTATCCACCTTTTGGTTGGATCATTACGGCCAGAAAAATAATTAAATCAGAAAACCCATATAACCAGAACAAGCCCAGCAATGTGATGAAAAAATCTACCTCAAAACACTTCAATGTGTGGATAATAGTTGCCACAACCAAATGAGTGGACATACTTATTGTCACTTCTTGATAATTCAATCGACACTTTCTCCCCTGCTTGTGCTTTCCCCATCTCCAATCCTCTCTCCATTACTTCTTACTTCCCACTCCCTCACCTCTCATGGCTGCAATCACAAATCTATTATCAAACCCATCTCCATCTCTGTCACAAATCCCCAGAATCAACCCTCTTATTAGCTCCCACCTTCTCTATGCATTACCCACCATATCTAGACCTCAACAACTCCACATAATAAGAACAAACAGAGCAGCAGCCTTCACTGTCAAGGCCACGGCCGCAGCAGGCACAAAGCAAGCACCGAGAGATGAAAGAGTAAAACAAGTTCACAGCAAAGAAGAATTCGACGAAGCCCTTAAGTCCGCTAAAAACAGGCTCGTAGTGGTAGAATACGCCGCAAAACGCAGCGAGCAGAGCAGCAAAATTTACCCGTTCATGGTGGAGCTCAGTAGGACCTGCAGTGATGTAGACTTCCTTCTCGTAATGGGCGATGAATCGGAAAAAACAAGAGAGCTCTGTAAAAGAGAGAAGATCGAGAAGGTTCCGCACTTCAGTTTCTACAAAAGCATGGAGAAGATTCACGAAGAGGAAGCTATTGGGCCGGATCAGCTTATGGGGGATGTGTTATACTACGGTGACAGTCACTCAGGTGTGGAGCAGTTGCACTGCAAGGAAGATGTGGAGAAATTGATTGAGGATCACAAGGCGGATCAGAAGCTGATCGTGCTGGATGTGGGACTGAAGCATTGTGGGCCGTGTGTGAAAGTTTATCCGACGGTGATTAAGCTGTCACGGCAGATGGATTCGGTGGTGTTTGCGAGAATGAACGGTGATGAGAATGAGAGCTGCATGAAATTCTTGAAGGACATGGATGTTGTTGAAGTGCCTACGTTTTTGTTTATTAGAGATGGAGAGATTTGTGGAAGGTATGTTGGGTCTGGGAAAGGAGAGCTTATTGGGGAGATTCTTAGATACCAAGGTGTTCGTGTCACATATTAATGATTTTTATGGAAAATTAAAGTTTGGCTAATTAATTGTATTATTAATTATTTTAAATGTGCACAAATAGATTGTAATAATTAATTATAATACTTATAGTTTAAACAGAAAAAAAAAGGAATTAGTTTATTTTATTATTTTATCCAATATTTTTATAGGAAGTATGGTGTTTGAGACTCCAAAATGTGATCCCATTTAATGTGAATATTGAATGACAAGTGACTGCTATATATGCATTCTTAGGCTCTGTTTAGAGGTCGTCATTGGGATGGGCTAGCTCGAAAATATGAGGCTTAGGTGCGGCCCAAGTCAAAGCCCGTATATCTACTTCGGGCTGGGGTTGGTGGAAATTCTTGAGCCAAAGCCCAACCTAAGTCCAAAAAGTTTGGGCTTTAGAGCCGTGCCACGGACTCGTGTTTTAACCATTTTATCATATTTATTAATTAAATAATCATTTTTAAAAAAATATATATATTATCACAGTATAGTACATATGCAGTGGCAGTAAGTATATATATATATATTGAAATTCTCTTATAAAAACTTAAAATAAGGATTTAAAATAAGGACTTAAGCTTTTGGGGTGTAAGAAATTTTTTAAAAAACTTAAAAAAATTATGTTTATGTTTGATCGGTCTGACGACCAAGATGAATTTTATATTTATCTTAATGCCAATGACCAGATCACGCATAAGACCGAACCTCCGCTGAGCTCTCCTCCGCCAACTCTTCGTCGATTTCCATCATCGCGCATAAGCTCACCATCTCGATCTAAATTTGCGCCTGAGCTCCATCAAAACAAAATCCGAAGTCGCGCATCTCTCCTCTCCTCTCCTCTAGTTTCTCCAACGCATCTCTCATCTCCTCTGGTTTCTCCAATATTCTGTTCAAATTTCAAAATTGTATTTAGATTTTTAATTCGAGTGTTACTAAGTGTAACAATCATATGACTTTATTATCAGTTATAAATTATATATAACTGAGGTTGTTATCGTTGTACGTAATCTTTCACATGCCCACACTTGGGCTCAATTTATAGGTCTTATAGCATGCACAAACATTTTATATTAAAATTAGTACTGAGTTTCATATTTATTATTTAAAAAATAAAATTAGTAAATTTACATCATTGCATCCACTGTCGATATGTTTTGTTGACACATTTATATTAAGAAAACACTTCTCTCAAAACATTTGATGGTGCTAAAAAAAATTAGCATTAACCATTGCTCTTACGGAGAAAATAATTTTTAATTTTAGTTAACTAAAATTAAAAATTATTTCGTTTAATGTTACAAATCACAATCACAATCGCGTAAAAGGGTGGGCGCGTGGTTCTCAAAAACCTGCAGCGCTAAATCCACTGCGGGCCCTTAGTTTAGTTTTTGAAGCAACATGTGACTGTAAATTAACGAGTTGAAGGACTTTACGTTGCCGTATGCAATATCTTAATCCAAATTAAGATAATAGTCTTAGTCTAGCCAGAAGAGATAATTACAATGACTAAACCATTTAATTTTCTTTGTAGCGTACAAAATAACAACAGAGTAACATTTTCTTACCGCTTACGTAGTATTTCGACAACAAACGATGGCTGAATGTTGACTTCGTGGTTATCTATCAACTTCTTCAAAACAACTCAACTCGCACACGGGGATAAATCCCACACCCACATCGTTTTAAGAAGAATGAGTGTGTTTAATCGCTAGATAATGTGGAATCAAGTTCACTCACAATATAACTAATTTTTCCGATTTAAATTTTAAGGTGGATGTGAAAGAAGAAATTCGTGCGAACTTGGGTCCAACGCGATTCGCCAACTTGGCGGAACGTCTAAAGGTCTTCATCACACGGCCACCACAGGAATTTGTCAAAATCTGTTGGCTGGCTGGATATTATGAATGAGCCTTGACAGCTATTCTCTACAAGACAACAAAGTCCAATTCGTAGAAATTAATGCAAAAATATATATTTCTTTATTCGGCCGATCGAGAGAGAACCATTCAAATTTATCGATCTGACAAAGAAGAAACCTTGAATGTCTTGTTTTCTCACTATTTACATTAAATGTTTCATCGATCAATCTAAAAGATTAAAAAAAAAACCTATGAACATGGCATGTATTCGTGTAATTACTTTGCTTTACGTGTATTTATGTAATTATTGATACAAAACCCAATATTAAACATGGATCTTCAATTCAATCAATTTGCTCTGCCAGTTGAATTCAACCGCACTGGCCGCGGCGGATTCAGTGTTCTTCTCTTCCACAAATTGATTTCTTTCTTCGGCTGTAAAGCCACACCTTTTACCACCGCTATTGGAGCCGAGAATGGAATTATCACCTCCTTCTCCTCTTCATCTTCGTCGGAGTAATAATCACCGTCCGCTGACTCATCCGGAGCAACCTGAGCCGTCCAATCAAAATTCGCAATACTACAATGGTTACGACCACTCGAGAACTGCTTCATCTGACACAACGGTGGCGCTCTATCGAGTGTTTCGGATTTCCTCGGAGGCTTTGCACGGCCGGTGAAGATTCTCTTAATCTTCGACGCATCTACTTTTGGAGAAAACGAAGTACTGCTCTTCATTTCTTCACGAGGCTTGGTCTTGTCCTTTTTCGTCTTCTTTTGCTTATATTGCTTGATCTGACCCATACACGAGATCTTGGGAGATTTTGGCTCATCTTGTGCTCCATACAAGTCATCATTCTTCGATTTTCGGCGAGCTTCGGCTGGAATTATTGACACAATCGGACCAGAAAATCCTTTTGTGCGAAGCTTGTAAATCTTGTCTGAATGTCTGCAGGTCTTGTGATCTCTCCCGGGACTGAACTGAGGGTTATAGAAGTTCACTGCAGAAGCTGCTCTCGGTAGGAACTTCAAGATGTTATTCTTGTGTGCTTTCCCTTGCTTGTTCTCCATTATTGCTATGCACTGACACAGAGCTTAACATATATATATATATATAGAAGATTAGATAAGACCAAAGTGGTATTTTGACCATATCGAGAGAGCGTGCTTAGTCAAACAAAATGGCATATACAAGAATAAGACTTTAAAAATAGAAAATAATTTTCCTTCTCAATTTTCAGATGTTGTTTATTTCAAAACTATGAGCATGAATGTGAACATATTGAGTCACATATTTTTAACTCAATGAATATTTATGACCCGTAATATTTTAACCAAGTTAATTTAGATTGTGTTTCGCGTACATATAAATATATACGTATTATATATATACATATACATATGTATGTATACACACAATAAAAGACATTTAACAATAAAAAATAATTTGTTCCAAAGAATTTTCATTACTGTCAATATTCTATATACATATATATATATGTGTGTGTGTGAATATGAATTCATGTATATTCACACGAAACATACACACACATTTGTTTGTCAACATAATAAAAAGTGTTGTATTTCAAATTTTTCATTCCAAACAAACAAACAATGTAAAATATTAGTAATTTTTTTGTCCAAACACTAGAAATTAGTTGTTTTTACCTGATATGTTTTTCCTTTTCCGTGATATGCTTGTTTTCCGTCAAACAAACGGAGCCTAAATTGTATTGGGTGAATTTTGGATTTTTAAATAATCGAGATTTAACAATTTATATATATATAAAAATAACCCCAATCAAAGTCTGTTATAGAATTGGGGATGTAAAATGAGATATACAATCTTAAATGGTGATCTTTTGGGTTGTAAAATATTTGTGGTGCAATATGATAGTATATATAAATGAGGTTGTAAATTTTTGTGTGTTATAATAATAGTTATCATAGTTATAGGGGTTGTAAATTGTAGACATGAGAAGGTATTCTTCAATACAATATGGGTTGGGTTGCTCATCCAAGCATATGAATATGTAAAATGGCGATTGAGACATATACATCAATAATTGGTGTTGCCATAAATCAATTTTGACATGCTTTTTTATAATAAGAGAAAGGGTGGGGGCTCGAACTCAGGGTTCGAAATCATATAAGATCTAACATGTGTTCTGTCTGCTTATTATTTGTGTGATAAAGGAAGAAAAAAAAAGGAAATAAATATTATTTATGGAGCAACTTACTATATTTCTTTTCCTTAACAACGCCTAACCAGCTAATAATTTCCCAAAATATGATAAATATGACAACCATCATGATTTGTTCAAACATAATTTTTTTTATTTATTTCTCTCCTATCATACTTTTATAATATATAAAAATACCTTTGAAAAAACAAAACCATTAAATGCTGATGTTTTATCCCATTAGATAAATTAAATTTTTTTATTTATTCTATCATACTATTAGAATATATAAAAATACCTTTAAAAATGTGAAACCACTAATGCTGATGTTTTATCACATTATATATTCAATCATTCGAAATATCAGTTATTTTTATTTTTATTATATATTCAAAATTTCAGGCGAACCAAGTCCAAAATTAGTACTTGTATCAAATTAAATTTTATTGAGAAAAAACCTTCAATTCTCATTCTAGTTTTACTAGTTTTGTGCCCATGCAATGTGACGACTCATATCAAAATTTCAAGTGGGCCAAATCAAATATTTTGCTAAGTAAAAAATTGGGTATTATTGGAAAAAGTTATGAACACTCCCAATATATATTATACAAATAAGCAAATTAATATATTTTTTTAATTTATTGTATTGCGACATATGTGTTAGAAAAAGAAGCATTCAATTTATTAAATCATTAAATTTGATACATCTCGAAAATACAATAATTCAAAAAAGCTGAACACGTCTAATGTTACTTAATCCAAATGCATTTCATCGTAAACGACACCAATTACAATCATTTAGTCTCATATATTATACAAATAAATGAACTCCGTTCCATTATATTGACATTTCATAATTTTTATACAGTTCTGTATTTAAACTCCGATAAATTTGAGAAGCACAAGTATCAAAGTGTAGAATTGTCGCAACCGGTTTTGCGAAAGGATTTTTAAAGAAAGATAAATAAAATATAAAAAGTCGCCACCAATTGAATAGGTGCAATTAATTGGTTTTCATGAAAAATATTGTTTTGGTCTACGAAAATCCTGAAAAAGGGTAAGCGAGTTTGTTACGTATGGGAAAGGTGTAAGGCACCCCACAACGTCTGTTTTAAAAACTGTTGTCAATTTAACTTTTATTATCCCATTAAATTATTTTTTAAAAAAACATTAATTGTAACAAAAATACGTATATAAGGTAAAATAATTATATAAATTATACAAAAACTATATAAGATAAAATAATCTTAGAAAATATAAAAACTACATCGAAATAGGATAAAATAATTTAAGAAAATATAAAACTATATCAAAATAGGATAAAATAATTCAAAAAAATATACGAAAACTATATTGAAATAGGATGAAATAATTTAAGAAAATATAAAATTATATCAAAATAGAAATAAATAATTTGAGAAAATATAAAACTATATCAAAATATAATAAAATAATTTTAGAAAATATACGAAAACTCCAATGGTCAAATTTCCAAGAATCACTCTCACCTCAAGAATTTTTTTGAGGATGCAACCAATGCGTTCCCTAAATTAATTTCATCGTAGGTTAAGAATTTTGGTATAAAAATGTGACTGCTTTCTAAACTCTAACGAAAAACTATGTCAAACTTGTCAAAAACAACAAGGACATTTAAGCATAAATCATCAATAAACCCTATTGTAACTCCTCAACACAACGATGGTGGTAAAAAGAATCTTCCATAAGCAAATTTCTTAACAAAAAAACTGCCACACAGATTTTTTTTGGCCCACGCAGAACCACAGACAAGACATTAAGGGCTTGCTTGGGAGAGGTGTTCGGAGGGGTTGGGAGGGGTTCGTGAACAAGCGAATCCCTCCGAACCCTTGCTTGGCGCGAACACCTCAAGGTGTTCAGAGGGGTTCACGAACCCCTCCCAACACCTCCCAACACCCCTTTTCCCAAACCCTCAAAATGAGGGGTTGGGATGTGTTCACTCATATTAAAGGCTCCCAACCCCTCTCAACCCCTCTCATACCAATCAAGGGTTCACTTTTATGAACCCCTCCCAACCCAACACCTCCCAACCCATCTCCCAAGCATAGCCTAACTCTTCTTGAATACGAAATGAAACAAAACAGAAAAGGAAAGACAATCAAGCCCTCACTTTCTCTACTCTTTCTTTCATCTTTCACATTAACCAAATAGAAACAAAAACGGAAAACAGTGAATAACGTACTAATTCTAGATAACGACCGTCTTGGCCGCAGAAACATCAGTTTCTTTCGTTCCCTTATGTTCCTCCGTCTCGTCGTCATGCTCCTCGTTCTCATTATCGGTATCATCCACTTTATCCTCTATCTTAGAATCATCCGTTCCATTCTCTTTCTCTGTCTCCCCCTCTACCTCCCCCTTCTCAGTCTTGAAATCGGCAGCTTTCTACTCCTAAACGGCACTCTACGCTCCCTCATCTGCCTCTGTCTTGTCGTCTTCATCCGCGTTGTTTTCCCAAGAATCATCTGGTTTCTCCACCAGTTCAGTATTCTCCTCTCCCTCCTCTTTCTCTGTCTCGCGCTTCATCGGCTTCATTCCCGTCACTGCAAAAAGTGAAACGTGACGTGTGACGAGTGACTAACTTGCTGCGCACAATATAACCAATCACTATGGAATCTCGATGTCTTTTTGCATGTTAATGGGATTCTTGGCATGAATTATATAATTTTAAAAAAAAAGTATATAACATGGAACGAATCTCAAATCGCGTCTTAAAGACATCTTTAAGTATCAACAATACCAAGCATTAGGGGGTCTTGACATCATTGAATTATTTGCTTGGTTTCTGTCTGTATCAAGTTGAATCAAGTAATCTCTATTCTCTAATTTTGGCTACTACAATTCATCCATATCAAATTGGCTCTTCTCTTCATACAAAGTATACTAATCACATTGGTTAACATTTTCAAAGAGCATACATACTCCACTGTGGCATACAAGCTACACACAAAATGTTACGTAACTAAATATCAATTCAGCGTTCAACATTTTTATTCATTTTATGAAATTGTCATTTTACAGCATTTCAACAACAATTAAAGTAATAAATGATTGTATTGCTCCCAATCAATTAGTTATTGCTTAAACTACCCTTACCCTTATGTACGAAACCCTACAAACAGGTTACAATTTTTTAAAATATTTAGATAAAAATGCCCAAAATATGTTAGTAATTTTAAAAATATTTGTAATATTTGTATAAAGAATGGACAGAGATATGTTAATATTATTAAAAAATTGAGAATAGTTGTATAAAAAATATAGAAATATGTTAATATTTTTAAAAAAGTTAGAATATTATTATAAAAATGTAAAAATATGTTAAACATCATTAAAAATTTTATAATAATTGCATAAAAATGTAACAATATGTTAAATATTAATAAATCTCTTAGAATAATTGTATAAAAAATGTAAAAATATGTTAAACATCATTAAAAATTTTATAATAATTGCATAAAAATGTAACAATATGTTAAATATTAATAAATCTCTTAGAATAATTGTATAAAAAATATAGAAATATGTTAATATTATTAAAATTTTAAAATAGTAGTATTAAAATGTAAATTTTATTTATAATTTGTGTTACTATCATTATATATAATTAACCACAACATTTGAAATAACATAAATATTTTTCTTTAAAAAATGAACCAAGCGCCAATAATATTTGAAACAACATATATATATATATATATAAGCATTTCAGTAACATATAAGCTATCAACATACATATCAAATTATATATTAGAGACAAAATTGTTTATCAAACAGTATCATATGCTCCGCACGTAATACGCCCGTGACGTTTCTACAAACAAGAATCGAGAACCTATATGGGCCTAGCAAAGTCAATGAAAATCACGATGTCGTTTCATCGCATTTTAAAAAGTAGATGCGACATCGTAAGCTGCTTCTTACAAGTAAGACTTCACTTACGGACTTCTAGTGAGGCTCTTTGGGAAGAAACCACTCCCACTAAATGGAGTTAAAGCCCAACAAACTTTCTACTCTAGCTGTAGCTGCAGCCTCTTGGGCTGGAAGCATTCCTCCACTTGGACCACAAAGCATAAAGTTCGCGTCAGTGACTCAGTTTCTTCTCTCTTGTATCCGCTTCTACAACTCAGGCAATCCGCTTTGAAGAAAAGTGAGAGACAAATGAGCACGAGCCTGCAAAAATGGCGAAATATGTCGATCCTTATGAATCGGGTTGTCAGAGACGACGCCGGAGTTATCCTGCGCCTCTTGCACAATGGCCCGGACACTTTGGAGGAGTTATTGGACCGCCATGTAGTGAAGAAAGAGAAATCCTTGGACGACGACGAGGAAGAGTTGCTTAGACGGCAACGACTTATCAGCAGCCGAAGAGAGGCACTGAGTCTTTATCGAGACATCCTTCGAGCGGCCCGATTCTTTATGTGGCCAGATTCGCGAGGTGTGTTGTGGCGAGATATACTGAGACAGAACGCGAGGAAGGAGTTCGAGGAGGCCCGGTTTGAGACGGATCCGGAGATCGTGACCCGGTTACTCATAGGAGGTCGCGAGGCAGTCCAATCGGCTGTAGATAAGCTCGTCGAGAAGCAGAGGCAGCAGATTGAGAAGGAACGCGGTGGTGGAGATCAACGTTGATGGACTGATTTGGGTAATTTGTTATTTCTCTTCTTTCTTTCTTTCTAGTTTGTTTTTCATTTATGATAATTGTTTCCGAAATGGCTGTGCATTGCTGTATATGAATTCAGGAATAGATAGCGTACATCTAAATTGATCAAATTGCTTTTAAAACTAGGTCGAGGGTGTTACTTGAGACTGCGGATTTACAGTTTACAGTTCAGTTGAATTGAACTTCAATCTATTTTTCATGGATGTGAAATTCACAGAACAGTTTTATTGTCTGTCCTCACATAAATTCCTGGCATGACTATTGTGTGATTCTTCTGATAGGATCCCTTCAAGCCAACTGAGACCTTAGGATAGAAGCTCAAAATTCTTAATTTCTTATTAGTTTAATCCAGGTAGTGCTCTTGTGCCAAGTTCCATAATATTAATAAGAATGAAAGCAGAGGGGATTGGGAGTTTGTTACGCTGACTAAACTAGGTGATTAGATACATCGGGCAAAACTTGTCAATTTATGTAGAGCAGTCTTTGATTTGGATTGATGACTGGCTCGTCACTCCTTTCAAAAGCAGAAGACCAGATTTTTTTTTGAATGGAAAAGAGATTTATTCAAGCACCAAGGGGATGCAACCCAGCAGAGATTACAAAGGAGCAAGATTCAAATAAATAAAAACATTCCCAGAGAGGGACCAGCTCCAAACTTAAGGCAATCAAACCAACTATCTGTTCAATGGAGGATTCTTTGTTGTTGAAGATTCTGTTATCTCTCTATCAATATCATCCTCATCATAGAATTTGGAATCAATTGAATGAAGCTCCTTTGGTGCTTGTCCTTGCCTAGAAACTTCCATGCCATGAGCTCCTTATTTACTTTAGAATTTGTAACCCAACAAATGCCCAACATGATCGGGGCATTTTTCCAAACTTTAAGGACCAAGAGCAATGCAAAAGCAGATGACTGATTGATTCTGAGGCCTCCTTGCATAAGCAACATCTATTCACTATATATAACCTTTTCTTTTGTAAGTTGTCCATAGTTGAGATTTTGTCCTAACAGCTTCCCAGCAAAGAAAACAACTTTAGGAGGTGCCCTAGACTTCCGCATCCATTGCCAAGGGAAGTGCAAGTTGCCAAGATGAAGTTTTTCCTTTTGGAGTTCTGTATAAAAAGAGCTCACGGAAAAAGCCTTCCTCCAGATTTTGTCATTACTTGTGGGTGTGATTTTAATGTTGTACATGAAATTCCAGAAACTAGTTAACATGTCGATGTTGTGGAACCGCTCATGTTGGATGGCTATGGTGGATAACAGCGCCAATGTGTCCTTGCTCAATCTACTCAGCAGGTCACAAATTTCACTTCCATCTATTTTAACTTTTCCTGAGGTTTCTCAAATTGGTAAAGGAAAATATTATTATCCGAATGACATAGGGCAGGTTGATATCAAAACTGGAGAATTCCTAAAAAAAGTAATTTTTTTTATAGGATTATTGTAAGTGGGGATCCGTCGCTTACTAAAGATTACGTTGTCATGGCTATTTACGGTATTATGATGAATTTAGCCTTGCTGTAAGGAAGGCTATGAGCCGATGATAGATGGACTTTACTAGAACATGAAAAGAATCACTGTGATATCAATGATAAATTAGTTGTTGGAATCTTGATGATATTGATGAGTACGGTATTGGTATTGGTATTGGTATTGGTAATGGTAATGGTCACGGTGACTATTATGATGAATGATAATGAAGAGGAAGTTTTTGAGAGTGTTAATTACGAGGATGATCATGATGTAGTTGATGAGAACTCTAATTACGAGGACAACGATGATCATGACAATAGCAGGGAGAGTGATGATAATGAGGCCAAAGTTGATGAGAACTCTGATGATGAGGACGATGATGATGGTACAGTTTCCTTGTACAAAACACAGGAATTCGAAGTTTTTAAGTTGGATGAGGACTGAAGACTAGTTTGCGTCGAGGTTCCCAGTATCGATGACTGTATATTATTTGTAGGCTATAACTTTGGATTCTGTCTCTCTGCTAATGATTTTCCTGAGTGCAAAGCTAATCATATTTATTTCTTATACAACATGAACAATCCATGGGACCAACACATTGTTGGCGGTCATGATTTGGGAGCCTACATTTTGAAAAATCGATAAATCGAGGCTTTTCCATGCTGTCCAGAATCTGCTTGGTTAATTTGGCCACCCCTATTGGGCGACTATTTCACCATGCTAGATTGGTACAGTTAGAGCCCATTTGGTTCATTGTATTGCAATGGTAATAAGATTTGAAGTGTAGACTTAGGAACTTGATTAGTATCGAATTAGGAACTTGATTTTGAAATAATTATCAAAATATTTGAAGTTTTTAAAGTGGAGGTGAAGTTGATATATGTGGCTGAGGATACAGAGGGTAGTTTAGGATATCAAACGTTATGTAATTAATATACATGGAGGGTTAATTTTGAAAACTCAGTGTGTATTAAAAAATAATTTGTGATGTTTTAAGCAAGTATGAGCAATGAATTCAAATTCATGTGCAAATAAAAACTTTCGTTAAGGATTGACTCATTTCGTTCCTAATGCAAAAATGCCAAAAGTTAGAGCAACCACAATAATCAATTTTTACTGTCTCATTAAAATTACATATCCAGTTCACCAAAACAGTCTTTCAATGCAATTAAAATACAAATTTCTATACGTTTTCACCTCTCAAGTATCTATTTTTTTTATTTCCTCATTTATAAAATTACACCAAAATCAATATTAGATCCCGCATCTTTTACAAAAAATCAAGCTACATACTTATTCACATCACCAAATCACATCTCTCAATATAATCATATCAGCAAAATAAATTTTTCAACAGTCATATCAATAAAAATATACGCATGATACATGGTTCCCTTCCAATAAAAACCCACCATTCTGTATCCTTTGTCTTTTCGGCTGGCATTACTGCATAAACAACTTCAGCCCACGAGTTTAATTCAAGAAGAAATCAATATTTAATACAATAACACATTTCTCTGGCCCATTTCAAAAGGTCGCAGTCGAAGCTTAACAACAACATATTCCATAATAAACAACCAATCTTCAAACCCAAGTTAGCAGACAATGAAGGCACATAACTACCCAATTGAAAGCATAAACAACATTACCATCAAAGCCCAAAACAGAGCAGGACCACTGTCAACGGCCCAACACAGACCCTGGAACAACGGTCCGCACACACTTTGGGTGAACCTCATAGCCACACTCAAGACACTGATAAGCCCAACCAGACCCTTGTTCCTCACAATCACAACATATAAATGGTCCTCCTCCAGTGCCTTCACCTACCAAATTAAGCTCATGACGATGCCCTTCATGAAACTCTGATCTCGGCAGGTTCTTCGCTGCCTCCTCCATCTCTTTCTCCAGCATCTCCACCTTAGCCTCCGTGAACGGATACGCATTTTCCTGGTACAAATTAATGAGGTTTCTCCCATGTTTGGTAAGAGTCTTACCATTTGGTCCTAAGATTACCAACGTAGGAATTCCTCGTACGTCGAAGTACTTTGTGAGGTGTTTGACAGTCGGGTCTCCGAAGGGCAGTGCAAGCCATGGCATGGAACTGAAGTAGGAATCGAACGCTGTTTGGTTTCGATCGTTTGATACAAACACTATCTCGAAGTCCTCGGCCTGCTCGTCTATAAGGATTTGCTTGATCTTGTTGTAGATTGAGATCAACTTTGGAGCGAATTTTACACATGGAAGGCACCATTCCGCAGAGAAGTAGAGTCCGATTGTTTTTCCAACCAGTGAAGAAACAGGCACCTGCGACCACAAACCGTTTGTATAAATTCATATACGCAAACTACATATATATATAGGGAGTGATTCATTAAGGACTGACCTGTCTATGTCCAGGATGACCCAAGACATAATCTCGATCCTGATCCGTTAACAAATTCTTCAAATTCTGCCTCTCATGCTTCTGAATCTCTTCCATGTACAACTCCTGCACCCTCTGCCTAGTAAAAGGAAATGCATCAACCCCATATCGGTGCACGAGTTCGACACCATCTCGCAATGTTGCTTCATCTTTATCATCATTAGGTTGCAACATTACCAAGCAAGGAATCCCTTCCACTTCAAATTTTCTAGTTAAGGCTTTCTTGTTCTCCAAATCCGAAAACGGGACGGCGAGCCATGGCATGGTGGAACGGTACTCATTAAACGCGTCCAAATCTTCATCACATGACACAAAGATAATCTCAAAGTTGGATCCGTGTTTTTGTCGTAACTGTTCATAGACATGGATCAGGAGCTCGTTGAAGTTTCTGCATGGTGGGTACCAATTCGCTGAGAAATATAGACCTATCACCTTCCCTTCAAGATCAGAAACTCTCGCCTGCTCATATAAAAAGAGAGCCAATTAATACTTTAGCTGCTTATACAATATATCTATATACCTATATATACATATATTAAATGAATTAGTCGTTGGGTTATGGAGGATAATGCAGGCACACACCAAGGGGGACCAAATGTAAAGGTTTTAATTTGGTGAAGAAAAAACACACGTCGAGACTTTAATGACAGCTAAGCATCCAATCCCCAAAAAAAGCAACCCGAATCCCATAAATACAACACAATGGACACGCGTCTAGTACTCGTGCCAAAAAGACATGAATGGTCAGATCATGACAAATGTCCTCTCATTGCAAGTGTGGGAGCCCGTGTTGATTAGGACATTGTTATATTTATCTACAGGCAACTTTTTTTGCATTGCCGACAATAAGAGCGAGCAAATTACATTTGTAATATTTATGTTTTAGGGTTCATCGATCCTTGAGTTTCATGTTCGGTCATGAGAACAAGCTCATGCATGAACGCAGGGTTAATTATGGAAAACCTCAACCATAACGAAGAATATTAAGATAAAGAAATAAATAAATAACTGTGTCATCGATCGGTTATACCCACCCTATGTGAGATTCGGTTATTAAATTGGCTTTTAAAGAAAAGGAGGGAGAGTTGGAATTATTCAACATTTGTTATCATTAATTTGCATACAATCATACATAAATATAACATATAATAATAGATTTATATTTTACATGTATGAGCTGGCAATCAATTACTCATGATTGCTTCGTTAAATCGAATCGAATCGAACCAAATCATGGGCTACACAATATCTAAGCAGATCATAAACAGCATGAAACTGTGCACAAACAGAAAATTCGATAGGATATGCATCACTCAGACCAATTAATTAGCTAGGGTTTTATGGTTAAAAATAAATAAATAGATCATGTGAGAATTAAATTTCCAGTTGTTTTTATTATTTTGTTTCTAATTAGTTATAAATTGTACGTAATCACTTAGATCAAAGAACACATGAAGTAATATTTGCGGAAACAAATATTTTTACAAAATATTGCTTTTTGAAGTTCGGACTTTAATTTCTTCTTGCAAACTAAATCAAAGATTCAAATTTAATTATCCATCTAATCCCCCAATTATGAAACAAAACAAAAAAATACTAAATATAGTAAATATACGACAAAAGCACTGCATATTGTAATACCCAAGTTCCAAGCTTGAAGCTACCAAACAAACCGAAATCACTAAAAAAACATACAGATAAAACAACTAGACATTTGATAGAGAGAGAGGGAGAGGGAGAGGGAGGGAGGGAGAGGGAGAGTGACCTGGGAACCATCTCGAGAGAGGAGATAATCTCGATCTCCAGAGACAAAAAGAGATGAAAACCTCGACTCCTTCACTGCAAAGCCACCGTTTGTTAAAGCTTCAGTACTCTGGTTCCTCTCTTCCTCCAAAACCATCTCCTCCCTCTCTCTCTCTCTCTCTCTCTCTCTCGAGATTAATGAGAATACCAGACACATCAATCCTCCCCAGTAATCAATGTACTGTTTATATTCCTTGTGGAACCTTATTCCCTTCCACATCATTCATCAACACACTCACACGTAGCACTCAGCAGAAATCCCATTATGTTTCTCAACTCTATAACACACAATGCACCAACCCAATCAGATTCTCGAGTTATATTGACCGAGACTTCAAGTCAGCGGAAGAAATTGCATATTGACACGTGTGCGGTTACGATGAAAGTAGATTTGACATTGTGATGTACTTTATTGGGAGCTACGTGTTATGTTAAAAGACTTGGAATTGATGTTCTGAATACCAACCCAAATGGACACCTGTCTCCGGCATTTCATGTGTATGCGCTTTTCCCTAGACAGCCCTTTCCCCGGGAAAAAATGAGGCTCCTGCGTACACAGGCCCACATCTACGTTTTGATCCAACGGCCCACCTTTTGACAAGAGAAATCTATAATCGTAGAGTCTTTGTCAAAAGTATATTTTATTGTTTTTCATTAAAATGTTAATTTAGGATGTGTTTGAATTAAGTGAAAATGACAAAACTTGACCCGAGTCGTATGTAATTTCGTATCCCAAATTTGAATCTAAACTCTTTTTATGTTTAAGAAGAGGTTGAGCGAAAAGAAAGCAAGAGAATGAACGTTATAATACTTTTCCTTCTCTCGTGTTTGGATATATAAAAGATGAATTTATCATTTCTATTGTTCGGATATTTATCATAAAAGGACAAAAATTTAAAAACGAAAATAAATTTATTTAATTTATTAATTTATCAATATTTTTAAGTTAAAATATTATATACAAGAGAAAACTAGATTTTTCACTCACACAAAAATTCATTTTACATTTCTTTTTCCCCCAAATGAACTCATTTTGCGGCTAAATTATTTTGGCTACAATTTGGTGAACTCTTCCCTCCGATTTTCTTCAAATTATTCTTTATATTTTTCTCTAAATTAACCAAACAAAATAATTTAGAGGAAATTCATTTAACTTCCCTCTCTCCTCTAAATCTCTCAATCGAAACACACTTTAAGAGGAAATAAGGGGAGATAAATTCATTAAAGGAAGAGAAGTGAAAGTATCATGATATTTTTTATTTCTCGTGTTTGGATATGTTAAAAAAAAAAATTGTTATTTCTCTTGTTTGGTTAGTCATCATAACAGAAAACAAAAGGAAAAAATCAATCCTTATTTTTTTAAAAAAATATTATGTAAAAGGACAAAATAGATATTTCACTTATAAATAACTTTTAATTTTATTTTATCTTCCCTCCAAATGATCTCATATTTTGGGAGAAAGTATTGCAACAAAAAAAAAATTGAACTCTTCTCTCTAATTCTCTTCAAATTTGTCCTTTAATTTTTTTATAACCTATCCAAGCAAAGAAATTAAGAGAAAGTATATTGCATCTAGTTTATAAAAATAGAATAAAGCAAAATAAAAATATAAAATTATTATACTTTGCATTTTTATGGTATTTTATTATTTTGGTAATTTTTTATTTTTATTATAAATAGTTTTTAGTACAAAATCATACATAAAATTAATATTTAAAAAATTATAATATTATACATAATATTATTTAATAGAAGAAAAAATAATAATAACAAATTCTGAAATAACCTCCAAAATAAGCTTTAACTTGAATCTTATTTTTCGGATAAATTTAATTTATAAACATTTATCAGATATTTAATTGCGTATCTTGTACAAATTTATAAATTGTCTTATAGAATCTAAAATATACTTAATCGAACAGGACTAATCATTTTAATTATTGAACATTACAGGCTAGTGCTTGAGGCGGTCAATTATGGGCCCCATAGCAACGCGGGACCCCTTCACCCTTACCCGTTACAAAAGTTCTTACTAACGCTTTTAAAAATATAGATTTTTACTCCATCCGCATATCTGCAGGAGCGCGAATCCCTGCCTATTTACCCGTCCCGCCAACTGTAATTATAAAAATTATAATAAATTTTAAAATTTAAGTCATTTAAAAATTATAGATATGTCCTTAATTATTTGAGATTGAATTATAATAAATTATATACGGAATCATTCATAATCAATTCATGAGTTTGATAACTATGTATATTACCTATTAAATAAATAAGTTTACTCAAAGATTAAATATACGTAAATGATATATTTATATGAGTTTTTTTTATTGATTTGCTCTTGTTAATTTTATAAATAATAATAAGAGTAACGACATATATATTATAAATAATATAAATTTATATAATTAATAATATATATATGGGTGGATTTGATTTCGATAAATTCGTCCCGTACTATATCTGCTGTTTTTTCCATAAAAACAATTACACTCGTTACTCGACGTGTTAATCAACAAGATATACTTGTATGATTTAGGGTTGTATGGATATCTTAGGTACGAGTATTTTTTGACATTCCTCCAAATGGTTGACATGTGGCGGGGTGCTAATGCTTCCTTCTGTAACTTGTCTTTGACGCTCAAAAGTGACTCGGTTCTACCGCGACCAAGCGAACGCAATACAAAAGAAACAAAGAATCCTGACCGTGCGTCGTTAATTTTGTCTATGTCCAAAGGCGAAAATAATAAATTTTATTGACGGAGTTATAAGTTTTACATGAAAGATGAGAATATTTATTGCAAGAACAATGATCAAATATTATAGAATTTTTACCATCTCTAAAGTATAGTTGTTCCCTGGGACTCCCATTAATTGCCATGTGTCCCAATGTGATAGTACTAAAATAATTCCGTCAATAAAAATACGACACATGTCACCCATGACGTCAATTCAGCATGGATGGGGTCTCCTTGATTTCAACCGTGGTTATCTAAACACTGTTGAAAGACACCAACCTCGGCCATTTAACTTCGGGGATCGAGCTCGACCAGTCGCTTAAATCAAGACACTTCGTTCTCAACAAGTGTCTGTCGCTTAACAAGAGACTTAACTCTAATGTTATGTTTGATTCACAGCAGGAATGAGAACAACAGAAATGAGAACGGGAACGAGAACAACAGAAATGAGAATAGGAACGAAAATAAGAATGAGAACATGAATTTTTTAAAATTTTTGTGTTTGGTTAATAAAAAAATTATAACATGAATTATATATTCTTATTTTTGATATGTAGAATTCATTGAAGAATAAAGATGATGATTATTGTTAAAATACTAACCCTCATTCACATTTCTTTCATAATCTCAAATGAACAATAATTTTCTACAACAAGTCCATTTAATGCATGCCAAAACCCACAAAAGCAAGCATGCCAAAATATAAATATCCACTAAACAAGAACAAAAAAAAAATGATGATGTAATGTGGTTGAAGAGTTGAAATTAAGCAGCACCGCCCAGTTGGTCAATGCCGTCACCTTCCACCAAAGCAAGTCCAATGCTTAATATTTCAACTTCTGAACTCAAGCATGGCTGTTGTGGACGACTCATATGTTTTTGATCCAATGCTAGAGATTTAATCCCAAGGGTAAAAATGTAATTTCAAAACTTTAGACAATTTTGACGCATTCAGGAATTGTCCATTTTGCACATTTATTTATTTTTTACATCATAATAAATATGTATTTAATAATTTAAATATTTTGCATGTACGTATTGTGTCTTCTTTCTTTGTATTTTTTTACTAATAATTATTTATTTATTTTATCATTTTATATATTTCATTTTTTTAATTATGTGAAGTCTAACAAATCTATGAATTCTTGTAAATTTCTCAATAGAGATATATTATTGATGTATTTTTACATATAATGAGTATAATAAAATATGAAATATTTTAAATTATTAAATATATAAAATTAATATGTATATAATAAAGTGTTACGTTGAACCGGTTTGAACCAATGAATCATGAATCAGGAGACTTTTTCGATTTGATGACCTATAAAACCTTAATCATAACTTTCACTCTAGCTTCTTGAGTTGATTTTGAGCGTCGGAATGATCCTCTCGAGCACACATCGTGGCCCTCCATATTCACGTTTGCTAACTTTACTGTACACACGTTTTTAGTCGAAACCCAGCATCCTAACATCGGAACTTTTTAAATCATCGCAATCCCACCAATCTACACGTTTGGTGGCGGATGAATTAATCGGGAACGTGAATCTTAGCCACTGTGGGGTAGGAGAGGAAAAGGAGGGGGGAGGAAAATTGGGAGATAAAGTTGAGGTAATATGAGAAAAAGAGTGTTTGGGAGAGGGGGAGAAAAATTATGGAGACAAATTAGGAGGTTAAATAAGGGTGGGTTGCACCTCCAGTTTTTCTCTCCAAAACGGGAGGAAAGTCGGCGGCGTGAAAGGAAAGTTCGGTGGAGCCCACGCAACAGCACATATTTTTTGGTGGAATTACGAATCTGTCCTCACATATAATAATAAATAAAACAGATGGGGCCCACTGAATATGTATATTTATTAAGCACTTTGGGCCACGCAATAGCAAAAATAATATATAAATATTTTATATACATCTATCATAACTACTATAGACATTTTACTAGCGGCGAGTCTAGATAAAAACTGAACGTCGTAAAATCCATTTCAATGAATGACACGTGGACGTTGATTTGGTTAATATCTATAAATGATTTTTAATTTTTTTAAAAAATTTTATTATAAAAATAATATGACAAAAATGGTTATGAGGATTTAATTTATTATTAATGAAAAACTTAACAAGACGGTAACAATAATTTTTTATTTTTTCCATTCTTTTATCAACAGATTAATGACGATTTTTTTTCCAGACAGATTACCTATGATTTTTTTTTTGCAAACGGATTACGAATTACTGGAAAAAAAATCATCGGTCATTATCAACAAAATTATTCTCATTAGTGTTTAGATTACCTAAGATGTTTTAAAAATAGAAATTTTTTATCGGTAATCAATATTACCGATGAAGATTATCGACAAAAAATTTGTAGATAATTCACGAATTTATTATAGTGAGATAAACAATGTCAAATTATTAATTGAGGCAAGATAGACATTTATGTATTTTGTTTTTATTTTTTTAATGATGGAGATTAAAACATTTAATCTAATGATAGAGATGAACTATTTTTATACCGTTATATGGATAGACTGTTTTGTAGTTCGGCTCCTATTCTAGAAATAAGGGTACAACGATAAAATTTATTTAAATCTTATAAATATAAAACACATTTTTTCACTTTTTCTTTCCCTACATGTTGAGTATCCAAATAAAAAATAATAAAATTAACTTTTATCTCTCTTTTATTTTTCATTACTCTCAAATTTTTCTTCCCCTCCTCATCCACTATCCATACATAACGTGAGATCACAATTATGAGTCGTCTTGCACAATTAGGGCAGGTGTCGAGTACTGCTGCCGGGTGAAGGTTATTGTCTTGTTTAATACTACAAACTTCAATTATTCTAATCTAGGATAGGCCCCACAATCACTCCACGTGCCCAACAGATTTCGTGAAAAATACCGAAAAGTACCAAAAGAGAGGAAGTACGTCCCCTATTTACAATCTGCTTGCCAGCTCTAAAGGCATGTGTGTCCATCTAGAACTTCAACATGTGGACAGTACTACATTTATGTTTGGTGACACGAGGGTCCTAAACCTTACTGTCTAGATATGGTACATGATCTGTTTGTTTGAGAGTATACGGTGTCGTTTATACTCTCTCATATTTTCAACTTTTATATTAAATTGATAGGAATTAGTAAGAAGTGTGACACGTAGGAGGAAAGGTTTAGATCTGGTGACAAATTTTGTGGGTCGCCACGTCTTCTCCATCGTTTCTCTCTGGTTCTGGGAATTGCTGCGGTTTTGCCGCGAAGAGAATCGATTAGGGTATTTCGATTGCTTTGACCCAAATTCACAAGATTATACACTTTTGAGGCTTTGAGCAAATTTGTTTAACGAAAATGGGCTTGGAGAATTTGTCTCATCTAGTATCTACAGAGATTTCGGCCTGGTCCAAATGCTTAAGTTTGTAGTGGGCCTACATTTGTCTGATATAATGACAAAATGGGCCATTGTAGAATGATGAGAGGCTTTTTGAACTGGATCGGACTTTTGACTTGATTGTACGCTTTTAATTTATGCGGTCAACGGTTGATTCTTTGACATATTTTGATCAATTCGTTTAATCAGTTATATTGATTTTTAATCGATTTTAGTGAAACTTGATCATACTCTTGATGCTTCAAAACCAGGTTGTTTAGTGATTCGTATTCAGTGAGACGTCTGTGTCTATTGTCTCCCAAAATATTATATCTATTTTAGTCTTGAATTTATGTGGCGTGTAAAATAACCGTTGATTATAAAGACACGTGATGATACACCTTCACATTCATTGGGTCAAATGAAGAATATATTTTGTTGGTATCTCCATTATTCTTCAAATATTTTCCTCACTCTCTCACTTTCTTGCTTTTTTTTAACTATTGGTTAAGTTTCAAACTCGAGCTTCACAACATTGTCTGTAAATTTCAAAGAATTAAATTCCAGTTGGGTGTCCAAAGTTGGACTCAAACGCAGCGCATACGCCTTAAGCTCGATATGATAACCAACTAAACTATCAATTATTTTTCTCGCATTTTCTTACTCCAAACATCAATTCAAAAACTCTGTGGAGTTCATTCAAGCTGAGAATGTTTGTAGATTCTTTTTTTTCTTTTCTTTTCAAAATTCACTCAAAGGCATGCTTCAGCACAATATGTCGCATAGCCTGCAGCCGCTGAACTCATGAGAAAGTTGTGGCAAAAAGTCGGTCAATAATTAGGCTAATAATAGTAAATTAGGCAAAGCTAACATATGACTATGATACACTCAACATATTAGCTAGCTACACGGATTCGATAAATTTCAATAAGTCACGGTGGGAAATAATTTCCAAATGATAGTTTAATTGCCCATGAAAGAAATTAGAGATTAATATGGCAATACCACTAAAGTAAGCAAAGATTGTGCGGATGGAATTTTCTTTCTTTCGCCCGAATCACGAGATTAGTCACTCTCTGTAGCTTCCAAATCAAGCTGGCCAGCTTGTCTCCACACGTGTTAGTAGGAGAACGATAAATAAGAAAATGGTTTATAGCTGTACGCCTCATTCCATCGGCTTACTGTACTGTATTCTTTTCTTTTCTTTTCTTGACAAATATGAAACGTTCATTATTATTGAGTTGATTCTCCAACACAATTAGGGGTGTCCAAATTCGATTCGCAATCGAGAAACCGATCTGAATCGTGATTATTCGATTTTTCGATCAACCGTTTCGAATTCAGTTATGAATTTAGAGATTTTTAGGATATAATCGAAAAAACCAAATAAAACTTATTATGTTTATATATTTACTCATTTAAATAATTAGGGCTAAAAAAATTAAAGAATTAGGTCCAAATACAATTTCTAATTTATTCATTAGGACTTAAAATAGCATCTCATCCCTCACTATTTCACTCATTTCATTGATACATTATTTATGTATTTATATTATTTTAAACTTTTGGATTTCTAATAGTTTTAGTTCTCTAATTATCCTTTAACTTTTTTTAATCATACTATATTGATGAAATGTTTTTTAATCGTCAAAATCGAAATCCAAACCGAACCGAAAAAGGTCGATTTTTTTATTTGATTATCCGATATATATTTTTTGATTTTTTTTTCGAAAAATATATTTTTGTGCTAAACATTAGCAATTTAGCATGAGCGAAGATGAACTACTAGTGTAGTTTTTGATTTTTTTTCTTCTCAAATTTTGTGATTTGAAAATAATAATAATTATGCATTGATCTATGAAATTATTGTTCATGTTAAAAATATTAGTATTTTTTTTATACAGCTAGAGTTCTTCCGATGAACAACTGAGAAAATAGGTGAAGGAAATCGTGATCCATCTATCTCTCAAATTTATTTCAAAAAATATCATACCTTCTTCAATCGAACTCATGATCTCTTATTAGTAATGGAAAAGTGAGGACTCAATTTACCTACTAGATCAATCCAAAGGCCCAAATCATCTGACTCTTGTGGGAGAAAAAATATCCACCACAATAACAATGAAAGAAACTTGTGATAACAGGAAGAACACCATACAATACCAATTACCATTAAAAATAAGTAAGTTAATACCAGATTATACAATAATATTTGTCTATTGAATAATATTAGTGAGTTTGGTTTGAAAGTTGTTGTTGGTTGAGACTGTTGAAGGTTTCACATGAAATAAAAGTGAGGAGTTATTGAAGGGCCATCCGGAGTTTGGCCGTTTTACCTCGTGTATAATGAGCTCTTGAAAATAGTACTGAATAACATATGAGAATGTACGTTTTTGTTGATATAGTTGTATAAAGATATATGTTTTTTTGACGCCGATGACTATGTAATGATTTTTTGTAAAATATGTGAAATCTAATATTAATTTTAACATAATTTTATTAGAGAATAAACGAGACATAATTAAAATTTATAATTTTTGTTAATGGAGAATTTTTTTTTATATTTTATTGATGTGATTATATTAAAAAATATATTCTGATTATATTAATAAATTTATCGCTTCACGTTTTGAGGGCATACAACCAGAGTGGACTGGCTTTATTCAGGTGTGCATTCATACAGAACTTGAAATCAGCGTGCAGAGAGCAGGGAGTTCTGTTCTAAAAATTTTACAGGAGTCAGCTCCAGACTCTGTACTGCTTCAACTGTCCCTGGCAACCCCCACCTCACCTGAACTGCTACTTTTCTCACCGGTCGATGCACCGCCAAACCAGTCGGTACTCGGAACAAAACTGGACTGACTTAAAAATTAGCCGTCACACTTTCCAACAAAAATTATTTTCTCGGGAACCAAACAGAAAAAGAATCAATCAAGACACTGTTAACTTATTATCACCGCTAACTCTAGAAAGTTCCTGTAGATTTGTGCATTTTTCGTGTTCGAGATTGTTTGCTTGATCTTTACAGTTTTCGGGCCCTTAATATGGAAAATTAATCGAGTAACTCAAATAATGAAGAAATGGGGAGCGACTTGAAGAGAAAAATAGATATCTAATCAACAATAACAAGAACACTCTCCGTAGCAGGTACCTATGTTTCTAAAAATCCTAATCAACAATACCTTTCGCACAATTTATGGCCTAAAATCATCAACTGAAGAGCCAAACATGGCCTCTTCTCTAGCAAGGATTCTCTTGTGAAGAATTGAAAAACTGAGGGTCAAGCTTAGTCCTACAGACTGGACACACAGAGTTCCTCGAAAGCCAAGCATCCGCACATTGC
This sequence comes from Euonymus europaeus, assembly GCA_963580455.1. NCBI lineage: Eukaryota > Viridiplantae > Streptophyta > Magnoliopsida > Celastrales > Celastraceae > Euonymus > Euonymus europaeus. The sequence continues at coordinate 3,185,688 of OY756972.1, forward strand.
AGATGAAATCCGTGATTGCAACCGGGAACCAACCTAGCCGGTTGTTCACTCTCAATTTCATCCAAACAAACAGCGCACTCCACCCCCATCGCCAGTTCTTTCCCGGTAACCTTCGGAACCTTCTCCAATTCCGACTCCGACAGCCCCTTCCCCGGCCCCGGCTTCACAAATTCCGACTGATTCCCCGTCGTGAACCACCAGACCCAGAGATAGACGAGGAACACTGCGCTCATGCCCACGCAAGGGAGAAACAGAGCCAAAAAAACAGAGACGAGCATCGTGTGATCGGGACTGGTAGGGGCGCTTGAAGTAGGTGAAGGTGATGGAGAAGAGACCATGTCGAGTTGGGAGAAATTGTGGAATGATGCGGCGGCGATCTGTAACGACTATATTTAGAGGGGGGAAAGGAAAGATGGGTAGTTTAGGGAGGTGAAACGTTTCGTGACAGCCAAGGAAGGATGTGAAACGGCACAACTGACACATACATCGGGTTCTCGATTTTGGCAGCTGAGACCCTCTTTCGAATCTTCCGTGTCTATTTCTGAGGCGGGGGGCTGTTGAATATATAAAGAGTTCATGGCCTTATCTCTCTCCGTGTATTTTTTTTTAATTCGGTGGGAATTAAATTAAATCCGAAATGGAATAATTGGTAATTGTCAAACGGCTCACAATTACTGGCGGCAAGTGAGTCTGCGGTTGAATTAAGCGACAATCACTACGGCAAGTGAGTCTGCGGTTGAATTGAGCGACAATCACTACGCACTGGTGGAGTGATTAGGAAAAAATAATGCATCCTTAATGATTATGCATCCTCAATTGGCATGTGCATAATTGCTCTTACAATTGTAAGGCAGAATAACCAAATACTTACAGAAACTTCTATTGTATGGAGTGATTTGGAATTTTGGATCTCAGGAGAAACTGAATCAAGCGTGTTCAATTGAATACACCACATTAGTTCAGAAACTCAGAATGCGGGTCTCTAACCTTCAGGCTTATCATGAATGCATTATCAGAGTCTTTTTTCCTGGTCTTGTGCCTTAAATGAAGAAGGGCAGTGACTTGATTCATTATCATAATACTCTGGTCCTTCGCAAGTTCAGCATATGAATGTCACCAATAATCCCCGCATGAACAAACCCCTTCCTCGAAATGATGAAAGCGATTTGTGTCTTTGACAAAAATCTCTCCTTTCAAAGCTTGATATGAACTTTATAACAGAATGGCAATCACCCAAGATTCTGATGTTCTTAATAACTTGAAGAGGAGTCCCCGAAATGGTGTTGAGGACACTGAGCACCGCTGCCATCATCTCAATGTGCCCGCAAAGGATCTGTTCCTTGTCCTGCTCCTCCACATCTTGCATCACAAAGTCAGTATGTGGCAAGTAACCTGATCTTTTCATCTCCATGCTCAATTCAGCCAACTTCTCAACAATTTGCGTCATCTGTGGATGTGATTTGTCTCCAGCAAGTAGCATGTGCATCTCGTTCTTGAGCTCAATCCAACTGCATCCAACATTTTTCTTCATGCCCATACTCTTTATCATATCCCAGCCTCAATGTATCTACTCCAGCCCACATGGCCTTAGAAGAATAAATATTTGACAGAAAAACATAGTTTCCGGGATTGCTAGGTTCTAGCTCAAAAACGTTCCTTTGCAGCAGCCACACCTAAATTAACATTATTCTGGAGAACCGAGCAAAGCACCCCAAACACAAGCATCTGGTTCTATTGGCATTTGCTTGATCCTCCCATGTGCCTCATCTAGCCTTCCAGCACGACTTAGAAGGTTCACCATGCAAGCATAGTGCTTTACGCTTGGTTCAATACCATGATCACTGCACATGCTATAGAAATAATACTGACCTTCATCCATTAGGCCACCCTAGCAGCAGGCTGATAATACACTCGTAAAATTGATAAAATCGGGCTTCTGCCTGCTCCTTTGCATCATATGAAATGTCTGCATGCATGCATTGCGACAAGGCAAATTTTTGGTATGCATATTTCAAAACAAAGACGAGACAACTGAATTCTTCACACACTTCGCAGACATATCAATTAAGGCACTGCCCACACAAACATCATTAGAGAATCCCTATCTAATAGAGAAAGAATGAGCTGCCTTCCCATGATTTAAAGCTGCAATATTTCCACAAGCCGGTAGCAAGCAAGGGATTGTTATAGAATTTGGTTTCACCCCCTCAATTTGCATCTCTCTGAAAAGATCCAAAGCATGAATATCTTTCCCATTCTGAGAACAACCTGCAATCATCGACGTCCAAGAAGTAACATTAAGTTCCATCCCTTGGCAGTTAAATTTGCTTAAATACAGATAATGACAACTTCGCAAGAGCCCAGTAATAAAAGCATTGAAAGCAACTATATCCATATCGATCATCTCATCAAACTCCCGTGACATTTCCACCACATCGCCAGCCTTACCATACATATCAATCGGTGCACTTTTTTTTTTTTATGAAAATCGGTGCACTTAAGATAAGATGCAATTGTTCTGCTCTATACCTTGGTTGATCGCATGGTCATGAATTTGCATCCCAACACCCAGATCCTCCATGTCTCCCACAGCAGATAGAGCACTAGAGATACTACAATCATCAGGCATAAATCCGTCTGAAACCATATTCATAAAAATGGTAACTGCCTCCTCGTAATGTCCACTATGATTAAACTCAGTCATCATACAATTCCAAAAAAAAAGGGTTCTACACCCAGATTTCCCATTTCAGAAAAGATCTCTTTTGCCTCTTCCACTAGTCCATGGCGCACATAACCTGAGAGCAAAGCATAGCCAGTAAGTGAGTAACTACATCCGGTTGCGGCAACCTATCAAATAGCTCGCGAGCATCCCCAATTCGTTCACATTTTAAACATTAATGCACCAATGAGGATTGAAGAATTAAATCTGATTCAAACCCTGATACATACGCGAAGAAGTGAACCTGTTGACCCACTTTCAATAACTTTAATCTAGAGCGTGCCTTTAAAACACTTGGCAAAACAAGGCTATCAGGCATGAGACCTTGAGATATCCTTTGAGTGAACACGCGAATCGCGAGGCTAAAATGATTGGATTTCGTAAACATTTGTATGAGGCCGAAGAAGGAGAAGAGTGTGCGTTCAAGGAGGGAATCGATCAATCGAAGACGAGGCATGCATCCGAGAAGCAGTTGTGATTGGCGTAAAGGAAGAGGAGCTTGATGGTGAGATATGAGTCGCTGGAGATGCTAATTTTGATCAAATGCGCATGGGTTTATCTGGCATGTGATAATGGAGATGTTAAAGAGTCGAGAAAGGGGATGATAGATCGGTGTATGTTCTCGAACAGAGGAAGAGCTTGCCTTGACATGGCCGCCAAATTGCTTAATTATATCCTTTTCATTTTTGCATTTTATATTTTCAGTCCAATAATGTTCATTCTTTTATAATTTACAATTTTAAAAATTAATCCATTTAAACTTTTTTAATTATTATTTTTATAAATATCTTATTTACTATAATTTGCCTCAAACATCTCAAAATTAAGAATCAGTCAATTGTTGCAAATTCTTAGAAACATAGTTAAAACATTCTACACCTAAATATTCGTTCACCAAGTCACTCCATCAATTAATGGGTTTGTTTATATAGGGAGTCATGGTCAATTGCTTGAGTGATGTGTGATGATTTTGTGTGATTTCAAATTGTATAGGTTTGGAAGGTTTCGAATTTGATTGTCACTTTAAATTAATTTTTAGCCAATTCATGATATCACCGAGTGAATAAAATTTTGTGCATGTGAATTAACTATTGAAATTTAATGACAAATTTGTATAGTATCTCTATTGATTTTAAAAAATCATAACTTTGATATTTTTCTTCAAGGCTGTTTGTACTTTGTAGTCTTTTGTCTAGCTAAAAAAATCCTGAATTTTAAATTTATTTAACTTTATGATAATTTGCAATTAAATATCAATTAAAAACTAATTTGTGAACGGAGGAAAATAATATTTTTGTAAAAAAGTTGAGAAATGAATTCTATTCCGCATAAAGTAAAAAGTCTACATAGGAAATTGAAGTGAATGTACCTGACACGTATTTAATGCCAATCATTCGAAATAAGGTATGGTCACGACTTTGAGGATCTACTTAGGAAATTTATTTTCACCAAAAATTAGGGTTTATAATTTAGGATTTAGTACGAATAAAAGATGCTAAACGAGCTGCTATCAAGGTATATATGTATAATAAGGACATCTATTATTATTTCTGCATGTATATATAATTAAAAATATATATTTTATTGAATTTTCATATCTAATTAATTTCATCTTTAGTATAATTAGTGGGTCGCATTGAATATTATCAGCTCAATCTTAAATGACAGAGTCCATATTTATTTTTATGGACATAAATATAAATTAATTTGATAAAATCTTTTTAAAATTAATATTTTAATACTTTCCTAAACATTGAAGTTGACTGTTTTAAAATTTTCAACTAAAAATATTCAAAACCACCACTCATAATCCATTAGAACCACTACTTTTAAAAACAAAACAACAACTCATTAACGCTACGTCTATTTTGACAAGCACAGCCTGAGAGAAACGCAGAGCTTGAGATGACGAAGATAGCAATACGCACAATTTTGCTGCCGTTTCTACTCTTGTGTGTTCTTTGCTCGAGTCCATGGGCTGTGCAGGCTCAGTCCTTGCCCCCGGCGAGGCCGGATGGGTTCGTGTACAATCCACATCACTCGCTTCGCTCTGACTCGATTTTGATCGAAGCGTTCCTTGACCCGGTCTGTCCCGATAGCAGAGACGCTTGGGAGCCTCTCAAGAAAGCCGTCCAGCACTACTCCCATCGGGTTCTGCTCGTCGTTCACCTCCTTCCTTTACCGTCAGTATCTTTCTCTATTTGCCTTTTTTTTTTATTCTGCCTATTTTGTTTCGAAGGAAAGGAAGGGAAATCGAGTTAATTATAACCGCGATTCCGGCGACTGTATGGTGATTTCTTTGATGTTTTTGAGCTAGATTATTAGATGTATGTTTGAGTTTTTTCTTCTTTGATTTGATAATGATTTAGTTCATTATGAAAACTGCAGTTACCATGACAATGCATATGCTACCTCTCGTGCTCTGCATATTGTGAATAATTTGAACACCTCTTCTACATTCCTATTGCTGGAGCAGTTTTTCAAGAATCAGGTTAGTATTTCAAGTATAAATCGCGTATCTGAATGCAAGAATGTGGATCTAGTGTAACCAGGAAGGAATGTTACGGACATTGTAGAATATATTCAACTCTGTGCTTGTGTGGGCTAATTCTTATACTTAATTCATAGTTTGGGACTCTAGTTATTGAGGTTGCAGACTTGCAGTTCAAGGACTTCTGTAAGGGCTTGAAATTGATTGCCTAATAATATGGTTTAAGGTGAAGTTTTGGTAGACAACTTTTCCTTTAATTAACCAACAAGGCCTCTTTTATTTTAATAAAGGTTGGCAATTACTGTGATAGCATGAATCAGAAGTCTGAAAATTGGTTTGGATGGGATTTTCATTGACTGATGATGCGGTTTTCAGGAGTTAACAATTTCTGAAGCCTAGAGTGATGTTTGAAATGGGTTCTGGTTTGAGTTAATTTTTTTTTCTTTTCCGCCGGAGAGCAACTTCATATGCTTAAATTTGAATTTCTTGTATGCTCTTCAGAGTGTAATTCATTGAAAGACTAGATGTTTCATACATAATAATCATATACAATCCATGTTATATAAAACTGCATAGATAATTGCAACTAAGTGTTATTTTTATCAGTTCATACTTTATTTTTGTTTTTATTATAGATGTTTTTGAGTTTAATTGGGAATTTAACCTTTCTGGATACCATCTTACCAGGAGAGATTTTACAATGCGCAAACACAAGATAAGTCTAGAGTTGCTGTAGTGAAAGAAATTGTGGATTTTGCATTGAAAGCGGTTGGGAAGTCTTTTTATTCTGCGCTAGAATCTGGTTTTAAGGACAAACAAACTGATCTTAAGACTAGGGTTTCCTTCAAGGTAAGACAACCTTTACTTCAGTATTTTTGGTTGACATTCTTCTCAAAAAAAAACAGAAGAAAGAAAAGTTTGTGATTGATATAAGAAATATAATGCAATTATAAACATAAAATAGAAGGTTGGTCATCCATCAACATCACTTCTTGACGTACGTTTAGTTTCTGTAGATTTTGTTTGCTTCCAAACAAAATACAAACCCTCGAATTGTTTTATTTCCCTTTTTTATATATTACATCTTATGCCTTGCAGTATAGCAGTATAAGAGGAGTCTATGGCACACCAGCTTTCTTTGTCAATGGATTTGCGTTGGCTAATATCGGCAGTCCTGTAGATTATATTGGATGGAGGAAGATCATTGATCCCCTGATTGGCACAAATTAAAAGGGATCTAGAATGAGGAGGGTGAGCACTGGCTCTTATGAAAGAATGAAGCATTCAAGTAAAGTATGCATCTCTTAGGTTAGAGAGACACCCAAATGGGGGAAATAAGAATGCAAATAAAGAGAAGGAAAGTTATGCTGCAAAAATGTTTATTTCAGTAAAAGTTTGTTATTTTGAAGACGTGATGTGGCTTCTTGATATTTTAAGACATGAATTATAAAGTATTACAGAAAACATTCCTCTTCGTGAAAATTTTAGGTTTTCCAGCTCCCCTTTTTTCTTCTGTTAAAATTGTTGGAAAAATTATAAGATTCTTGTTACATAAATATCACATGACAATAGAAAAAATTGAAACAAAAAAGTGTAACAATAACAACATAAGTATTTAACGTGAAAAATTCCAAATCCGGAGAAAAATTACGGGTATTGTCAGAAGACAATTAATAGAAAATTTTCATTAGGTATAAAACTTGTATAACCACACAGTTCTAATTTTCTCTCACCAAGAAATCTAAGCAAATCTCGAAAATAAAACTCATTATTTTCTTTTTGTGCTCATCGCACATCATCTTAAAAGTCACTATCTTTTGCACCCAAGAATACACCCATAAACGACTAGTATTTATATAATAATTCAGTTTTCAAGTTGTATTATACCTAGGAATCCCTCAAGTTGTTTATAATTACAAATATGATACCAATTATATTTCTAATTAGAGACTAACTTGGAAACATGTTTCGTCAAATTAGGAATTCCATTTGTAGCAAAGGAAGTAGTCCAACTTTTTGATCAAATTCCTAACAAAAAATTAGTAATGCTGGTTCTAGACTCGATCAATTGGTAGAAGCATTGACTGTTATGACTCATTACAACCCAAGTGATGTGGTTAATAAGTAAAGCTCATGTTCTTCTCCGTCAATAAGAGTTTTTAATGTGTTTAAGTATCATTGGGTGAGATGATTAAAAAAGAACAAAGTTGTGTCCGTCCAATATATCAACGAAAATCGCTGAAAAAAATAATTAAATTGTAAGGTAGCTTCAAGACCTATTTAGTGGGGTTATCTCTCCATTTAGTGGAGTTGTATATCATTCGAGAGCTTTTACTCCTTTGGGAGTCTTTTAATGAAGTTTATGTTTATCTCAAAACCAAAAAAATCACAACTGTACGAGCTATTATCAAAATATATATATATATATGTTTTGACTGGTTTTAGTATTTGCTATCTTTTTCCTTCTATCCAGCCCTCGTCTGTCGCTTTATCAGTGATCCTAACGCTAACTCGAAGGTAGCTGGACCATCAACGAGGTTGGCTCCTCCAAGTGTCGATATGTCCACACTCGCCTTGTCGGTGGATGTGCAGAAGATGCTGAACGAGCTATTATCAAAATATATATATAAGGACGTGTATTGCTGCTGCATTTATATATAATTAATTATGTTGTAATCATATGAATCTATATTTTATTAGATTTCCATATCAATCTTTTTAAAATTGATGTTTTAATATTTTCTCAAAATGCTGAAATTGATTGTTTTAAAATCCATATCAATCTTTTTAAAATTGATGTTTTAATATTTTCTCAAAATGCTGAAATTGATTGTTTTAAAAACCGGTAACCACCATTTTAAAAAGGCTAAACTATATTTTATGCCCCTGAAGTATCACTGGATTCTTGTTTATGCCCTTGAAGTTTAAAAATTCTTCATTGTGTCCTTGAACTTTCGATTTTGTCTCGATTGTGCCCAATTTTGATCGGACTGACATTGACCTATGGTTTTTATCCTATGTGGTAATCGGAGTGCTGACTTGGAAATGACACTTAATTAAATAAAACAAAAAAAATCATCTCATGTTTAAAAAAAAAACTCTTCATCTTCTTCCCTCAACTCCTCCCACCTTCTCCTTATTATTATTTTTTAGATCTGAGAAACTTGTCTTCATCAATTCCATACATCCATATATACTGTGCGTTGATCGAGATTCAATGATTTCCATCGAGTTTCACCCATTAATCAATTCAAAGTTTCAGTCTTTAAGCTCCACCATTAGCATCGCCATTAATCAATTCGATCTCGCTCTAGCATCCACTGTAGCTTTAAGCTCCTCTTTCTCATCCGTAGACCTCGAAGTTTCCGTCAACTAACAATCTAACACTACAGCGTCAACTAACACTAGTCAATGAAAAAACTCTTCCACTTTAGTAGGGATGAGCCAACTAACAGTGGAGATCTCCACTATTTTTCTAGAGGAAGAAAGTCAATTTTCACTATTTGTAGAAAACCCTACCTTGAAGACTTGCTTGTTCACATGCTTTTCTTGAGGAAGAAAGTCGATCACTATTTCTGGTTTGTTGCTCCAATTCCATGGTTATCGAGTTGTAAAACTCCACAATTTGTGGTAGTGGTGACCGGAAAGGGCACATAGATTTTACTTAGAGAGAGAAACAGTGAAGGGAGAGGATTTTTTAATAAATAAATTACAGGTGTAAATTTTATTTTGAAAAAAATTAATTTTATAATTTTTTTGATATGTCAACGATCCACATCAGCAAGTTCAGCAGAGTCAACACCAGAATGTTGACTTAGGACATAAATGGGTTGCAAAATAAACTTTGAAGACACAATCAATAATTTTTAAACTTCAAGGGCATAAACAAGAATCCAGTGATACTTCGGGGGCATAAAGTATGGTTTAGACTTTTAAAAACAACTCCATTTCCGCTATCATATTTTATCAAGCAGGGCCTCAAACACAGAGATTGAGATGACGAAGATAGCAATACGCACAATTTTGCTGTCGTTTCTACTCTTGTGTGTTCTCTACGCTAGTCCATGGGCTGTGCAGGCTCAGTCCTTGCCCCCTGCGAGGCCGGATGGGTTCGTGTACAATGCACATCACTCGCTTCGCTCTGACGCGATTTTGATCGAAGCGTTCCTCGACCCGGTATGTCCCTATAGCAGAGACGCTTGGGGGCCTCTCAAGGAAGCCGTCCAGCACTACGGCCATCGCGTTCTGCTCGTCGTTCACCTCCTTCCTTTACCGTCAGTATCTTTCTCTATTTCCCTTTTTTATTCTGCCTATTTTGTTTGGAAGAAAAGGAAGGGAAATTGAGTTAATTATAACCGTGATTCAGGCGATTGTATGGTGATTTCTTTGATGATTTTGAGCTAGATTATTAGATTTATGTTTGAGTTTTTTCTTCTTTGATTTGATATTAGTTCATAATGAAAACTGCAGTTATCACAACAATGCATTTGCTGCCTCGCGTGCTCTGCATATTGTGAATAATTTGAACACTTCTTCTACATTCCTATTGCTGGAACAGTTTTTCCAGAATCAGGTTAGTATTTCCAGTATAAATTGTGTATCTGAATGCAAGAATGTGGATCTAGTATAACCAGGGAGGAATGTTATGGACATTGTAGAATATCTTCAATTTTGTGCTTGTGTGGGCTAATTCTTATGCTTAATTTCATAGTTTGGGACTCTAGTCATTGAGGTTGCAGACTCGGTTCAACGACTTCTGTAAGGGCTTGAAGTTGATTGCCTAATAATATGGTTTAAGATTGAGTTTTGGTAGACAACTTTTCCATTAACCAACAAGGCCTCTTTTATTTTATTAAAGGTTGGCAATTAGTGTGGCAGCAAGAATCGGAAGTCTGAAAATTGGTTTGGATGGGATTTTCATTGACTAATGATGCGGTTTTCAGGAGTTAACCATTTCTGAAGCCTAGAGTGATGTTTGAAATGGGTTCTGGTTTGAGTTTTTTTTGTCCGCCAGTGAGACCCTTCATATGCTTAAATTTGAAGATGGTTCTGGAGAGCTTGTGCTACTATTTCTGTCCTTGCTTGTGAGATGTATTGTGCCTTGAATTTCTTGTATGCTCGTTGGAGTTATAAAATCCATGTTATATAAAATTGCATAGATAATTGCAACTAAGTGTTATTTTTATCAGTTTATACTTTATTTGTGTTGTAGTTTTTGAGTTTAATTGGAAATTTAACCTTTCTGGATACCATCTTACCAGGAGAGATTTTACAATGCGCCAACACAAGATAAGTCTAGAGTTGCTGTCGTGAAAGAAATTGTGGATTTTGTATCGCAAGCGGTTGGGAAGTCTTTTTATTCTGCGCTAGAATCTGGTTTTAACGACACACAAAGTGATCTTAAGACTAGGGTTTCCTTCAAGGTAAGACAACCTTTACTACAGCATTTTTGGTTGACATTCTTCTCCAAAAAAAACAGAAGAAAGAAAATTTTGCGATTGATGTAAGAAATAATATAAGGCAATTATATACATAAGATAGAAGGTTGGTCATCCATCAATATTTCTTCTTGACGTTTAGTTTCTGTTGATTTTATTTGCTTCCAAACAAAATACAAACCCTCAAATTGTTTTACTTCCCCTTTTTTTATATTACGTGTTATGCCTTGCAGTATAGCAGTACAAGAGGAGTCTATGGCACACCAACTTTCTTTGTTAATGGATTTGCGTTGGATAATATCAGCCGTCCTGTAGATTATAAAGGATGGAGGAAGCTCATTGATCCCCTGATTGGCACAAAAGGGATCTACAATGAGGAGCGTGTGCACTCGCTCTTATGAAAGAATGAAGCATTCAAGTAAAGTATGCATCTCTTAGGTTAGAGAGACACCCAAATGGGGGAAATAAGAATGCAAATAAAGAGAAGGAAAGTTATGCTGCAAATGTTTATTTCAATTGAACTTTGTTAATTTTGAAGAAGTGATGTGGTTTCTTGCTATTTTAAGATATGAATTATGAAGTATTACAGGAAACATTTCTCTTCGTGAAATTTTTAGCTTTCTCGACTCTTCTTTTTTCTTCTGTTAAAATTGGTAATGCTGGTTCTACGCTCGATCAATTGGTAGAAGCATGACTGTTATGACTATTGTCCCACATCACTTTGGACAACCCAAGTGATGTGGTTATGGTTAATAAGTTAAGCTCATGTTCCTCTCCATCAACAAAGATTTTTAATGGGCTTAATTACTATTAAATGAGACGATTCATAAAAAATAAAGTCGTGTCCGTATGTATCAACGAAATCCGCTGGGGAAAAAATTAAATTTTACAGTAGCTTCAAGACCACATATTTGTTTGTTTACTGGCTTCGGCATTATTGTGTAAATTTGCAAGTGTACGAAATCTATAAAAGTAATAAAGCATCGAGTAAAGATCATTCCCATTGATAAAGACTACTGAATATCAACTACAATTAAATTCAAATTTTTGGTTCAGAAACAAGTGAGTTAATGATATTTGATCGAACTAATAATTAACGTCTAAAAAATTTAACAAATAACAATTGATGAGTTTCAACTTTCAACCGGGTTTAATTGTTGTTAATTTACTTTAGCTTTGTACGCCTCACTGACACTATCACATTTGGTCAAGAGTGGGGGAGGGTTTGTTGCGCAACTATTGAAAGGGTTCCACTTGATCCCTACTTGATAAGAAATCAAGCAATTTGAATTTTTGAATGACTGGGGACTTGTTGCGCGACGCAAGCACCGTCACTGGACTGCTCAAGCTCCTTGGAACGCTTCAGTTGGGCCCAACCCAAAGGGACAGACCGCCCAGGCTGCCTCTTGCCAAAAGAGAGATGGACTTAATGTCACACAAGCAGCGAGGCCTTAAAACAAAAAGCCCGGCTATAAGGCTTGAAGGAAGCTATCATACAGGCCCAAGACTTGGATTTGAGTTTATATGCAACATTATTTTTTAAATAGTTTTTTACAATGAGATTATCTAACTTGTCATCTATTATTCCATTTTAAAAATTATATAATTAATAATATGATAAAAATCTTGTAAGTTTAGGAGAGAAATTTGTGAATTGTCTTATCCTTTTATATATTGTATGATTTCATAAATAACCGTAACTTCGACTAATATCGGCCTCCATTGGTATATCAAATATGATTTCATAAATAACCGTAACCTCGACTAATATCGGCCTCCATTGGTATATCAAAAAATAAGTTGTCCCAAATCAAGACTAGGGTTTGATAATTTTGAGTTCTTAATAAATGTATAGAATAAGGTATGGATTTGATAATTTTGAGTTTCTAATAAATGCATAGAAAAAGGTACGGATGTAAAAGACTGATGACTTTGCTGCCTTAAAGATTGATATGTCTAAAGTCTATGATCGAATTGAATGGAGATTTTTATAGGAGATGTTGATTAAGCTGGGTATTCATAACAGAATTATTGAGTTGATTATGATTTTGTTTTTCTTCTGTTGAGTATTGTATTACGCATCAAGGGTATGAGATGGGTCCTATTTTATCGGAGCGTGGGTTGCGACAGGAGACCCCCTTTCACCTTATTTGATCATTATCTATGTTGAAGGGCTGTCCGCTTTACTAAGGGACTTAGTGGATCGTGGGTTAATTCATGGTTGTAAAATGGCTAGATCAGCTCCTTTGATCTCTCACTTATTTTTTGTCGATGACAACTTTCTGTTTTTGAGAGCTAGTTTACAGGATTGTCAGAGTATTAAGGAGTGCCTTCTTCTTTATGAGAAAGTGTCGGGGCCAAATTGTCAATTTTGACAAGTCCTCAATATCCTTCGGTTCTAATGTGGGTACTGCGGTCGAGTAAGAGCTTATATGATTTTTTGCAAGTTCCTTTAACAGTTAATCATGGGAAATATTTGGGCTTACCTTATTTAGTTGGGAGGAACAAAAAGGAATTTTTTTCTTTCATAAAGGACAAGACATGGCATAGATTGCAGAGGTGACATATGAGAGTGTTGTCTCGCGCATGTAAGGAAATTCTTTTGAAGATAGTTGCTTGAGTTGTTCCTACTTTCGCGATGAGTGTTTTTGCTCTTCCTAAAGCTTTATGTGAGGAGCTAGAGAGAATGTTGAATTCTTTTCGGTGGGGCAATTCTGATGCTGGGAGGAGAGGTATTAACTGGTCTTCTTGCGACAAGTTGTGTGTTCACAAATCAATGGGTGGCTTGGGGTTTCAAAAATTTCATGACTTTAATCTTGCTCTGTTAGCTAAACAGGGATGGCGTTTGCTGATTGCCCCTGATTCCTTGGTTGCTAAGGTGTTCAAAGCCTGATATTATCCTTCTAATTCTTTTCTTGCAGCTAAGATGGGGACTAATCCAAGTTTTATCTGGCGAAGTATTCTTGCAACTAAAGATTTTATAAAGACGGGTGTTCGATGGAGAGTTGCGATAGGGACTCAAGTTAAAATCTGGGGTGACTCGTGGCTACCGGATTGTTCAAATCCTCATGTGGAATCTTTTGTTGTTCCTGAAATGGAAAATGCCACTGTGAATTGTCTCAAGAGTTTTGGATTATCTGGGATGGGATAAGGACCTTTTATTGGACATCTTTAGTTCTTGAGATTGTGAGTTATTTTTCAATTTTCCTGTGAGTAATTATGTGGTTTGTGATAAATGGATATGGTGATGGGATAGAAGTGGCTCGTATAGAGTTAAAAGTGGTTATCGCACCCTCATGGAAAATAGTTCTTTGAGTTCTAATCTATCTCATGTGATCTCTTCGAACACTCTCTGGAAGCTTTTTGTGCCGGCTAAGGTGAAGTTTATGATCTGGCGAGCATGTGCAAACTGTCTTCCCACTTTGACATTGTTGTTAATTTTTGTCTTGTGTGCAATAGTTCTCAAGAGGGATACTTTCCATGCTTTAATTTCGTGTCCTTTTGTGAAGAATATATGGAGATGCACTGTTATTGGAGATTTATGCGGGTCTGCATCTTGTTTTGTTGGTTGGGAGAATCAGGTGTTGCAAAGATTTCGTATAGAGGAGGTGAATTTTGCTCTATGCTTCTATGGACTATTTGGAAGAATATGAATGATTTGGTATGGAATAGGAGGTGAGGACTGATGCTCAAATAATTTATGATGCTATCTCTATTCTGGCCTAATGGTAGCAATTATCAAATGAGCATGTGAGTATTGTGTCTCATGGTCAGTCTACTATGAAGTGGAGCAGCTTGTTTTGGGTAGTTTTAAAGCAAATATTGATGCTGACATTTTCACTCAGGAGGGGTGCATGGGGTTTAGTTGTGTTGTCCGTAATGACTGTGGATATATGGTGGCAGCTCGGAATGAGACTCTTTGTGCCAGGTTTGATCCAACCTTGGCAGAAGCATTGACCTCTAGAGAAGCTTTAAGTTGGATGAAAGAGCTGTAGCTTGGTTGTAGAGGCTGATTCTCAATTGCTAGTTCATGCTTTATCCAATTTAGTATGTGATAACTCTTATTTTGGTATTGTTGTTGGCGAATGACAATCCCCACCAAGGGATATTGTCAATTGCTATTTTGCTTTTGTCAAAAGATCAACGAATATAGTCACCCATTGTCTTGAAAGAGAATCCATTTTTGATTATGATCTTGAGGTGTGGGGTCCTTCCCCTCCTTTTCTCCTTAATGTACTGTTTCCTGATTTTAAGTTGGCAAATGACATAGAGCCCATGAGTACGTAGCCCATGGTAACCCATTCCTAGGTGGCATGTTCACTTAGACAAGCTTATGTGGAGAAATTTTAAAATTTGAAATTTCACACAAATACCCACTTTCACATCCTCTTTCCTCTATCCCTCACTCTCACAATCTCTCTCTCTCCTCTCTCCTTCGATCCTTCCTCTCTCTTTCTTCCTCACCATCAAAATCCAAACTCCATCATCTGACCACCGATCGGAGCTATCGACCCATCAATCTGAAGCGCATGAGCACCATGAGTCATCCCCAATCTTCGTTTGCCGTCGACAACCATCTATTTCGCCAGAATCTCGCCTTGAAGTGGCGGCCAACCAAAACTTTCGACGCTCGGTCCGGCCAACGTATGCTATCCCTTCATGAACCACCACCATAACTGAATTTGTCTCCACGAGCTCTACATGTCTCCGTCCCTGAACGGCTGGAATAGTCGCCGGAAAATTATTCCATTGATTTTAATCAACGGATTCTGGGCCAACATGGTAGAGAACAAATGAATTTTTAGTTTGGTTGTTGAAATCTGATATCATTCCATTGAATTTTGAATGTTGATTTTAAAAGTGTATTATTTGAATGTAAATATCAGTGTGCACTTCTTATCATATTTAATTTTTTTTTAGTGAAATAGAAGTAAAGATTTAACATTTTTCTGTCACAGATTTGTTTATTTCATTGAAAACAACAATAGAATTAATAATTCTATTCAATTATGTATCAGAATTCAGAAATGTGTTTATTCCATTGAAAAAATTAATGAAATTCGTAATTTTTGTTAATTTTTTGTATGAAACATATGCAGATATGCTTATTCCATTAAAAAAAAATAATGAAATTAATAATATACATTAAATTCTATCTCATATGTGTTTATTCCATTGAAAAAATAATAAAATTCAAAAAATAAATTTATAAATTCCATTGAATATTTATTTAATATCTCAGTCGGCTGCTGAGTTATTATCATATAGGCGTGGATCACCATGGGCCACCATACGGTGGGCTTCCTAGCATTACCGTTTTAAGTTAATGAAAGTTTCCTTGTGTTTTTTTTTAAAAAAGAAGAGGTATGGATATATATATATATATATATATATATATTATTATTATTTTTGGATAAAACGTTATAAATTAAAACGTGGCAGCCTATAAAGCCGAACCGGTTGCTACAGAAAATTAACCGGTTCGGGGGCGTGGTAACTGGTTAGGGTAGATTCGGACGGGTATGCAGGTATATAAAGCACGATACACCCCTGTAAGCGGTTTAGGGCGTAAAAGAAGAAACGAAGCCGTAGAAGAGGGCTGCTTCTGGGTGGTGCAAACTTATCTTTAACTTCTCTAGGTTAACCCTCAGATCCATTCAAACGCTAGTTCGCTCCTCTCTCTCATCGATTATTTGTTTAAACTACTTTTTCGCTTCTGTTAGTTTTGATTATTTGTCTTCGTTTTGTGAGTTTAAATTGGATCTGCATCTGCCGCTTAAAAAATAACGGTAGTGTTGATTTCGTGTTCGTAGGTTATGATTTGATGAAAAGGTTATTTGATTTTTATTTTGATTTGGAATTTTGTTTTGTGGTGGTGTAGATGGATCGGTACCAGAGAGTGGAGAAGCCGAGAGGGGAGACGCCAATCGACGAGAATGAGATTCGGATTACAAGTCAGGGGAGGATGCGCAGCTATATCACTTATGCCATGAGTCTGCTACAAGTATGTTATGTTCAGATATTGCTTTTTAGGAATTTGTCTGTCATGTATGCTGTTCTGCTGTTCGTACCTTTTCTTGTCAAAGGAAGGAAAGTAAAGTAATACGATTGTGTTAGTGTTACCTGTCTTTATGCCCTGTTTGGTGTCAGCGGAGAATCCAGAAAATAGACTGAGGGGGCTTGGTCAAGGAATTTTTTTGGGCATCTGGGCTTAGGACTAAATCTACATAGAATGGTTAATGGCTTAGTTTTAACTTTTGAGGGGCTTCCTGTTGAGTGGTCGACTCTTTAGCTAAAATATAATTATATATGTAAGCTGAAAAATTACAAGCCCTGCCCCCCGACCATTGTTTGATATGATAGGTGGAATAGGGGATGGATAAACTATGTGTAGGAGTCTAGGAGAAGCTCAGCGGTGAGGATGGATAATGATAACTATTAGGGTACTTTATTGTATGTTGAAAGATGCAGAAAATAATCGATAGTATATAAAATAACATTTATATACTGGCTATGTATATATGTAATTATGCATCTTTTATACACTCGTATGTGTAAATGTCTGCATACAATTACACAGAATAGTGTATGTACGCGTTTTATGTAAGCATGTACACGTGTATAATGTGTTTCTTTCTCAGGTTTATCAATTGTTCTAAAGAATCCATAGATAATATGTATTTGAAGCTGATGCCAGTGAGCGATGTGAGACCATTTGGGTATTTCTTGGAAACTCGGGAAACTAATATGCTTTATTGCCAAGCATATCCACAAAATTCAAAAAAAGTGTTTTTTTTTCTTGGTGTTGGGAACATGTGAATTGGGCCAGTATATGCTAAAAAGACAGCAAACTGTCTTCCAGTTGAATCTCAATTATGTGGCAATGCATCTAGCTTAAGCTGTCAACTTCATGCTCTTATGGTTGCAAATCAAACTATTAAATGAAATGTGCTTAGGCTTTCTCATGTTGTATGGTTGCTAGTCAGACCACTGGAGTTCCGATCTGAGATGTAGATGGGAATAAAAAGAAAAAAGTGAGCTCTACTAGCTTCATGCTATGAAAATAATGTGGACTAACTGGGAAACAACTTCTGTGGCAGATAGCTCTAAAACAATTAGGAATACCTTGAATAGATCATATCTAGATCTAAATTATGAACTTCCATATCATTTATTATCAAATTTGCTTACACATGGCGTGCATCAGTCTGGAAGCAATTGAAGATCGATATGGAAAGTGATACAACTTATTATCTTGTGCATGCTCATCAAGAATGTATTTTGAAGGAATTTAGGTCCATATTTTCTCGAATTTCTTGGAATGTGCTTTGATGGTTTTAAATATTACATTTATCTATTTTCTCGAATGATGGAGATCTTTGTAATGTAAATAGGACTGCATTATATGGCAGTGATATTTATGATATATTGCATGATGCTGTTTGCCATACAACGGCATGTCCAATTGTTTATTTAGGCATTCCAGATATGAAGCAGAGGGTAAATGATATCACACATAAGGCAATAAATCTCACATCTGTGGCTAAGAGATGTTTCACCTTCCTTGAATAGCCATGTGGCATAACTTTTTGTTTTTTCTTGGAATGTTTTCAGCTTTACCTAATTACCTTTTATACTATTGTTATCATTTTTCCTCTGATGCTTTGTAGGATAAAGGTTCAAATGAAATTGTGTTCAAGGCAATGGGAAGAGCTATCAACAAGACTGTAAACATGGTGGAGTTGATAAAGGTCTAGTTTATTTTCTTTTTTACCATTTCAATCCTTTTTATTCAGCTTTGGGCTTACAATATTTGGGATATTGATATACTTCTTGTATCGGACCATCGGTTATGCAGAGAAGAATTGTTGGACTTCATCAGGTTACGACTATTGGATCCACTGATATAACTGATACATGGGAGCCCTTGGAGGAAGGCCTTCTCCCGTAAGCATAGTTTGAACTTGGTTTTGCACAAAACTTGTTGCAGGCTTAATATTTTAGAACAATTGACCCCCTTGTTATAATTTTTGTTTTTGATATGGCAGTTTGGAAACTACACGACATGTCTCAATGATTACAATAACCCTTTCAAAGAAAGAACCGAATATATCTGCTGTTGGGTTAGTCTGTTGTTATTTTTTTACTTATAAATAGCAATGCTCTCTTCCTTTCATATGTGTTTTCTTATGCCTGGTTGTTTGCTTTCTTTGTGTCTATATTTCACTCTATACTTGTGCTTAGCTACTGCAAAGGCTCTTTAAATTCCTGCATACGTTTTTGTATATACAATGTGTATTATAGATTCATACACTTCAAAATCCTCTTTTTTTCCTCTGAGCATAAAAAGAACTTATCAAATAAAGCACCAAGGGGGTGGTGCCTCCATGATGCATGCAATTAGGAAAAAGAAGAAACAGAAATTTCTGTTGTACTTGATAAGTCTTTAAATGAGCCTCTAATTGAGCATGAATTCAGGTTTACCTTTGATATGTTGTCCTATCTCTTTTGTCTGGAGATATGGGGCTACATTTTCCTCAGTGCATGGTTGATGGATCATTATATGAACTAGTTGACTTAGGCTGAAGTAATTGGGAATATAATGAAGCCACGATTGCATTGAAACATGGGGTATTTTTGCCCATTCATAAATTTTCTACTAAAGCTTAACTTTCTTATGGAGAAATGAGGGAAATAACTCTTTCTGGGTGCTAATTTGCTATTCAAGTAATCATAAGTCCTAGTGAGACCTTGAAAAGTAAAATTAAGTTCTTATAGACTTTTGTAATTGGAAGATAACTGTGTTTCAGTTTGTTTAGACTCTAGACCTTTATTTGCAAGAAAAGTACCTATAATAAACCGATATGATAAGTTATAGACCTTTATATGTACTCTTATATTGCATGTCAAAATATTAGATCTTAAAGGTTATGCTACAGTAACTTGGTACAGTTACAATAGCATCTATATTAAATCAGTTTTTTGCTATCTTCTTTTCCCTTTGAAAATTCTCTGAGTTCATCCAAGAGCTTGGCCTCTGTTAAATTAAATTTCTGGTGTTTTAGTGCTGCACGCATATATTAAATCTTATAGACCTGTACTAACTATTTTGATGCCACTGGCTTCAGGTACCAGCCTCCATTACCTGGTGAACTGGTGAAGGCCTATACAGATTTTGATTATGATGGAGGTAACACTATATAACATGAGAGCATTGTATTCCATGTTTATGTGAATATTTATCTGAAGTTATTTTCTCCTTTGCCTGTAGAGGGTTCACCAAAAGGTCGAGGTAGGGGCCGTGGGGGCAGGGGACGTGGAAGGGGGCCTAGAGGTATGTCTATTTGGTAGCATATTGACAAGTGTGTAATTGAGTTAAGAAATGAGTTACTATATTGATTCTCAATTTACTTGTTGAAATAATGTTTAGAATTCGGAAATGCATAATGAATTTAGAATTGAGGTATGTCTATTTGGTGGCATATTGACAAGTGTAGAAATGAGTTACCATATCGATTCTCTATTTGCTTGTTGAAATAATGTTTATTCTCCTTAACGGTAATTATCTGCTTTAAGAATGTAAACATAGGGAAATGCATGATAAATTTAGAATGAAGACTTTGGTACATCAGGTTTGCAATTAGAGTTATCTCACTTGTTGCTTGTATACTCTTAATTTTACCCAGGCCTTAAATTTTACACATGATTTGAAATTTAAGAGTAATTTAGCAAGTGATTTATGGCATGGTAGTTTCAATCTCTTTCAGGGAATGGTTTTGTGTCAGCGGATCATGAGGATGGAGGTTGGGACCGCAATCGAGGCTATGCAAGGGCTCGGGGTCGCGGGAGGGGCGGGGGCCGTGGTTTCCGTGGCCATGGAAGGGGAGGATACAATGGACCTCCAATTGATGAACAACAAGATGGAGGCTACTATCATGAAGCCCCTCCTCAAGACCGTGGTTTCCGTGGCCGTCGAAGAGGGGGATACAATGAACCTCCAGTTGATGCACAACAAGATGGAGGCTACTATCATGAAGCCCCTGCTCAAGACCGTGGTTTTCGTGGCCGTCGAAGGGGGGGATACAACGAACCTCCAGTTGATGCACAACAAGATGGAGGCTACTATCACGAGCCCCCTGCTCAAGACCGTGGTTTCCGTGGCCGTCGAAGGGGGGGATACAACGGACCTCCAGTTGATGCACAGCAAGATGGAGGCTACTATCGTGAATCCCCTGCTCAAGATCGTGGTTTCCGTGGCCGTCGAAGGGAGGGATACAACGGACCTCCAGTTGATGCACAGCAAGATGGCGGCTACTATCATGAAGCCCCTGCTCAAGGCCGTGGTATAGTTAACTCAAATTTATTTCTCCATTAACAATGTTTTAAGTTAATTGTCCGTCAACGTTTAGAAGTATCTTGTTTTAGATCTGCGTAATGTTTTCATAGTTGGCCATTAATTTATGGAGCTGATTCTTAACCTTAATCTTTACTTAAAATTTGATTTCTATATAAATAAATTATTTTAGAACAATCGGGTATCTGTAGAATCACCTCACAAGAAGAGAGAAGATTTCCGTAAAATAGGGAGCGAATAAAGCATAGCAGATAGGTAGATACATCTGACTTCTGAAGTGAGAAGGAATTGCAATGGTGAAATGATGAAAGGCAGATATAGGATCCAAATGGTCTTGCAAACCTTGGGATCAAGTAAGGTGTGATTTAAAAGGATTCATGCACAGAAAGCAGCCTTAGTTTTACTACATTAGGAGATGATATCTATGGATTAATATTCTCTTTGATCTATTCAGTGAAGAGGATGCCGTCATTTTAAAAGGATTTTGAATAAAATATTTGATTTAAAAACTTTATGATAATAAGTGGATGCTTAAGCAATCAATTGCAGTGTATTTGTATCCATTATGTTGAGGAGGATTACCAAGCTAGGTGTTTTATTTCAAGTAGACGTGTGATGTGATAAACTGCTAATGTTTTCAACTGTCTGTCTTGTTTTTTTTAAACTGTATATTCTGGTTATTATACGCTGACGTGACATCTTGATTCTTGAGGATCCCTATTGGGATTTTGCTCCTAGGAAGCACGTCGTTCTTTTTTTAGTTTTATATAGACCTAAATGGT
The DNA here is from genome assembly GCA_963580455.1 of Euonymus europaeus. Classification (NCBI taxonomy): domain Eukaryota; kingdom Viridiplantae; phylum Streptophyta; class Magnoliopsida; order Celastrales; family Celastraceae; genus Euonymus; species Euonymus europaeus. Next base: position 3,207,475 of record OY756972.1, read on the forward strand.
CTTTAATACCATATGTATGGTTGACTTTGTTCTAGGTCGTGGTCGTGGAAGGGGTTATCGTGGAAGGGGCCGCGGCTTTAGGTCGAACTGTCCGATCCAGGCAGCAGCACCAGCACCAGCATGAGATGTGTGCTGGGCTTCTCTCTCAGAAATTTGTGCAAGCAGTGTTTGATACCTTCTCCAGTTCTATGATATTATTAGTTTGTGTTTTGGTTTCTTTGTCTCTAGTGTACTAGTCTTTTTAACTTTAACATGTTAATGTATAACCTGTTGTGGCCTCCGGGCAACCCGTTTTTAAATTGGTTGATTGTAGGTTGAGACATCTAAACAGTTGTAAGCAGCAATTCTTTTATTAAGCAACTTTGGTGTTGTCCTCTCATTTGAACACTCTTGGTGGGTGAGTGGTGCTTTTTGGTCATGTATTTTATTCAATGGTCGTACATTCACTTCTAATGAGAGGAATGCCTCAATCTAAAGTTTTGAATTTAGAGATTTATGATCTTGTACAAATTCTTATTGTATATGCAATTTGGGTGCTAAAATTTTGTCGGGTTTGGATTTGGATGACCGTATTTGTTTTACTCGAATAACATAAATTATAGATGTATTGAAATTTGAATTCAAACATAATGATTTTCTTCGGTTTAAAATCAAGTCCGAGTTAAGCAATTGTTCAGTTTAGTTGTTCGAGCATGATCGTGTTTAAATGCATTAGAAATCCAATCCAAAATAGGGTTGAAATATCACCATATATTTTTCAACCCAGATGTGCAAATAGCAATGTAGCAGGATCTTGCCAATTCTGAGTATCCTGTAGATTCTCATTAAAAACGAAATATTTGTAACAAAATAAATAATTCTTCTCGACTGTAATCAGTACAAAGTTGAATTAACATAGTGATTGAATATTGATTGTAGATGATTTTTACAGGATTCTGGATAGAAAGAGAGAAATAAGTGGGCTGCTACAACTCAAATTATAAGTACGGCTCGGCCAAATCTAATAGCTCAAAAACCCTAAAATCAAAATTGTACTGAACTGGAGAATGTTTGTCCAAAACGCCAGTTGGAAGGAACAATGTTTGTGAACAGACGAGTGCTACCGTCACTGGTTGTGACCTTGAAAGACAGAGACTGGCCATTAAGATAGGAGTTGGATTGCCAATTAGCTCCCCAATTCCTTGACATAGCCAGCCAATTAGTTCTGGACCCTTTGATGTACACAGACTGAATCGATCCAGCCCCACCGACGTTGCTTATCATCACAAGCTCAAAATAGTCCCTCCCGTTAACGCTGAATCTTACTCCGCCATGTTTCTTGCAAGGAACCCTGCAAATTATTACTTGGGCCGTCAATGCTATATCGAATGGGCCTGACCCAACACTCTTCGTCAAGATCCATATAGAGGGTTTGAAGTACTTTGAACTTAACCTAATGTCATATTCTCAGGCTTATATATCATATGATATCTCGTATAAATGTGATATAGTTATTTTATTATTTTCGCACAATATCATAAGTTATTTCATTGCGATAACACATTGGAATAAACAATTAGATTCCATAGAATGTAAATCTGAGATACATATCATTTTCTTTTATTCAATATATTATTTTTAGCCTACTCAACGGGCTGAAAAAGTGCAATTTTGAGTGGGCCCGACCCAATATCTACGTCAAGGCCCAGGACCATATAGGGGTTTGGATCTAACCTTGTAAGACCAATTAAAAGCCCATATCAAATGGGTCGAACCAATACTAGTTAAATAAAGTGGTTTAGAAGAATTACTTCATAGTTCAAAACTATAGAAGAGGAGTTGTGCCAGAATCCAATGTACCAGTTGGAAAAATTGTATATACTGGATTTTTTGAGCTCCTGTTTACCAGGTTTGACCTCTTCAAATCCCACATCGTTAAATTCAAGTGTGTGTAGTATATATTGGATTCCGCGTTACTTAGGATTACCGGTTTTAAGTAATGGCGTGTCCGGTCCCTGTACTGTGTGTGTGTGTTTGTGTTTCTCGAAAAAAAGAAACCATAACGTAAATCTCTCGTTCTTCTTCTTTCTCTTACACTATTTGATTGTCCTGCGTCTGCGTGATTCTATTTGAACGATACTCTAGATGGTGGACCATATGGAGGGTTTGGACTTAACCTTGCAATACCCTTTTTAGACCCACATATAGGGCAAGTTTTATTTACCAAAGTCTTTTTTGTTTGTATGAATAGGATTTGTATGATACTGACCTTTGGAACAAAACAGGGACGATCCCTCCTCGAAAAATACCAATATTTTGCCAAGCAGGCTGAGCCATGTCAAAGTGTTGAAGAGGAGGGTTGCACCAGCCTCCATTGTCGTTGGGCTGAGCATAATTAGGAGGGCAAAAATTTGTTGCGGTGATCGTCACGGATGATCCCTTAATACACCATCTAGAGTCTGCATTATAATCACAAATAATCCTGTAACACTGTCCACATGAAGCTCCATCATTGAACAGTGCAGTACTTAGAGCAGCAGTTCTTGTTCCATACCCAGTTGCATACAAGTTTCCATAACCACAAGCTCCCCCTATAACAACAAATTTATATGAACTATTAAGAGAAATTGAACTGATTTTGAGAGTTAATGAAGAGTCTGTATATATATATACCCATAGTCCCTGAAGCATCACTTCCTCCATAAAATGTAGCATGAGCTTTAGTCCATCCAGATGGAGCAAAGGCATTGGCTTTGATAGAAAGAAAGAAGAGATTCAGTATTCCAACAATGAATTTTGCCATTTTTTTTTGTAAACAATGAAGGAGAAATGGAAGATGATCAGGAATGGAGGTTCAGGAATATATGGATTTACATTTATTGGAATTTCAAAGTAGTAGAGCTGCCACTATAAATAAGGGATCAAGTCCTCTTTTTGCAGCAAACCTCGCATGTGAACTCTGAAATTAGATTGAAACTGACCATAATGCATTTTTTAAAGTTAAATTATCACGTTCTCAAGAACACCCACATGGATGGAGAGAGAGAGAGAGACGCGGCTAATACTTGAAAAACCATGATCCCAATTTTTTTTTTTTTTTTTTTGGTTTAGTTAATTAAGAAGTTTGGCGTGATTTGTTGCTATTTGCAGATCAAATTGACAGCACAGCACCAAAGGGGTCCTGATAGAATATTTAGGATTACATCTCACATGATGCAAGTAACTCTCACATGGTATTTCCTTGGCTCATTTGACAGATGATGATGATGATGGAGGAATTGTTTATTGCATTTTGAGATCTGCCTGATCCCACGTGTTAATGTAGTTACTCGTGTGAGAGGGGGATCACATGCCAATTGATGCCCATCCATCTTGGCTCTTCAACCTCATGTTTTTTGGGCATCAACCGGTACTAAAATTCTGTTAATTTTGGCCCTTCAATCCAAAGCTAGATAGACCAGCTTAAACGAAAATCTGGATTTAATTTTTCCATAATCAAGTTGGCGAGGTGGATTAAGATTTAGAATTTCTTGGCATCATTCTCATTCCCCAAATTTATCCATATCTAACCCACCCCAATGCACTAGAACATCCTACAATTAACTGCCACACAAAAAATACCTAACTACCATCTTTCCTAGAACATCCTTCAATAACAAGCCAAAGAGATCCGAATCCAATGCTGCATTCAAATAAGGAGAATTGCTCTCAAATGCATACTCGGGCATTCAAAAGATATCTTCTAAAGATACGTAAAGAATTTGACCTTCCACAGCCAAAAAGTCATCAAATTAAAGTTGTGAGCTTCATTTAAACAGAAATTGTCAAAGACCAAGGGAAATAGGAAATATAAAATGTAAGTAAAGGCGTCATCATAGTAAATAAATACTCCCTAAGGGAACTCACATGCGATTTTGACGAGAATCATAAGCACACAAACTTAGAGATGTTTGGTTCCAACAGATAAAAAGCTGTCTAAAAATCATCATCATCATCCTCTGCAATATGCTTTGCGAGTTCTTGCTCCTGTTGCTGCCGTTCTCTCCTCTTCTCAGCAGTGGCCTTATCTTCTTGAGTATTAGGTGGATATCGCAAGGCCCGAACAGCTTCATTGTGCATATTCAGGCAAAAAGCAATCCTAGAATTGAACGCAATTTGAGGCTCATTTGTAGAGTAAATATCTCCAGTTTCCTTTGACACCATCCACCCATTTGCACGATCCAAAATGGCATCAACTGCACCATCACGGATAGCCTTTGCAACAATGCTTTCTGCATCTGCAACGGGGTTTGCAGAGTCCAACCTCAACTTGTTGGCAACATCAGTGAGTGAGATACGGGAATATGAAATACTGATGTTGCGTAGCCCAGTCCTTATAACATTATGCCTCAGACGCACAATCAAGTTATGAGTTCTGTCTGTATTAAAAGTGCTAGAAAACTTATCTGCGACAGTTTTAAATAACTCCAGGTCGCCAATCCTCACAGCCTGAAACATAAACCATACAATAATGTACAAAAGTCAGAAGCTGAAGCTAAACCCATTCCACATTGCTTTTGAGAATAAGCAGCCCACACCACACACCAAACAAAGTTTCAGTAAGAAATAATTTTAGAAATTCACACTTACATTCGTAAGCTCAAAATATGGCCTCAAAGCTTTCTCCATTCCTCTCTGCATGAAAACTGTCCTCTCAGGTATTTCTCCCAACAGTAACCTAACTAATACAGCCCACTTGTTGCATTGAATACGAAAGCCGCGAGCTGCAACGGGTGCTTTCCGAGCAGCCTGAAGGAGACTTTCTTTTGCATCAGTATACTCCAGCTGAATTGTTCGAATTTTCCCAAGGTAAAATAGGTACCTACAGAACTGCAGAGATGATGGCTGTCATGAGACCCATGATGGACGATTAAGCTCATCCTTTAACTACTAAGTCGCAAATGTAGAGAAGTTATTGCATGTCCACAGAAAGCAAGGCAACATATTCATAAACACACAAATCTGAATATATGGAAACACACATGTAGGAACCAAGGCAGTCTAGGACCCTCAAACTAGCAGAGTATAAATCCAATGATAAATCTTGAAACAAGACACATCTATTCCCAGAGCGAAGATAAAAAAACACAGCTGGGGATGTTTAGTGAGTTTATGAGGGCTAGGTTGACCATGATGCAAATGGATTAGAAGTTTGAAAGGAAAATCATAAGATTTCTAACATAGGGTTTATATGTGAATGTAATAGAGGTCACAAACTTAATAAATAATGATGTCAAAATCGCAGTGGCTGGCGCTACACACCTGCTGATTCGAATGAGCTTCAAAACGTGGTGCCTTAGACCTTAGCTTCTCTGCTTGATCATATAGATTATAGTGTAGGTAGTTACGAAGTAATAAGTTCAATAGTGTTTCCTGCAATAATCCCATTATATAAGATACGGCAACTCAAGCCCTAATAATACAGAACTTAGAAAGTCATCAGCAACAAACCTGACTAAGTTCATCATGGCGCAGTGTGGCTATGCGATGCAATGCAAGAAGGTTGCTGAAATTTAGAGCATATCAATGTCAGTAATATCACCTTCATTACATGTTGAGTAGTGCATGCATCCTAGCAAACGATAAAATCATCTACAGAATATGGGCATATGCAGACACTCACAAACGTAGTGAGAATGGAGAGCATTGGGGTGTAAAATAGCTCACCCACGAATTTCGGCAAGATCTCCTGTGAGCTCATAACTATACGAATAATAAAAGTACAGTCTAGATGATAGAACATCTAGAGTTCTCCTGTTAATGCTCTTCAGCCGAGTAATGCTTGCTGAGGAACAAGCTTTTGCCTGAAAGACCACATGACATCAGCTTCAACTATATAACCAAGTAGGTGACCAAAATGGGAGGGATGAAAATAAAAGGAAATAAGAGGGAAATGAATTCCCAAAAGCTTATACTACCTCATTGTATCTCTTCTGATCAATCAAAAAAAGTAGAACAAGCAAGTAACAGAAAATCTCAAGCTCTGGCGAAGTGTGCTTTGTTGGAGCTTGTTTAGCAGATGGTGGAGAATCAATTTCCATTGCATGCTCATCGTCCTACAGCCAAGTTGCAAAAGGTATAACTCAGGCCACAGATTTTTTAAAAATTCAATCATACAAAGCCAGTTGGATACACAATGATTCATAAGCTGGTATCTTTTAAAACAATTCTTGAGCAGATATCAAACTATCCATTTGAAAATTACAAAACAATTCAATAAAACCTTTTTTATAATAAAATAATTATGATCAAAGTATGCAACTATATATTATATAACACACAAAGAAATCAAGGCTCAGCTTATATAACTGAAGGTTGGATCTAGCAATCTTGTCTTTTTGTATTTCCTTTGGAAATTGATTGGCCATGCACTCATGCTTGCCTAGACTATAGGGCTTCTGGTTTCTAATATGTGCTCACTGCTGAAGGCAAGATAAGGTCAAAACAACTTGCGTTTCTGCCAATTAAGCCTGCTGATAAATATAAACCTTAACTTTTTCTTTAAAAAAGGCCCAATCTGTAAATTAAAAAAATGCAATACGTGTGCCTTGAGCCTGGTGTGAAGCACACATCTAGGTACAACTTAGGCTAGGAGAGGCACAGACCCCTCACCTTGAGCCTCAGGCACGCCTTTGGCAACTATGAATAAAATCCATATATCAAAACTACAAATGGCCAAAGAAAAAATGTTCCTAGTTTTTAACTGAGAACAGGAATCCAAAAGAAGGTCATGATTATTGAAGTTTAATTCACTAACTAGTTAATGAGAAATTTCCCGCTGTGAAGGGAAATTGTTAGTTTGTTACGATCAAAATATAATAATTTCTGGATTAACAACTAAAGCATACTCACGCAACCATGCAACATCAATTATGTTCGTCAATGGCTGGAGAACTGATGCCATCATACTACAGGACCACTGGAATTTCAAATTTTATTTCTATAAAGTCTACAGTCCATAAAAATAAGTTCAACAACATATTACCTAACATCTTCTATGTTGTGGAAATCAACTATAAGCCTCAATTGTTCTATTTTTCCACTCTTTTAGAACTGATATTACAAAAATTCGAACTACAAGAATAATTATAATGCCGCTAAAAAAAATACAACTAAAGCATACTCACGCAACCATGCAACATCAATTATGTTCGTCAATGGCTGGAGAACTGATGCCATCATACTACAGGACCACTGGAATTTCAAATTTTATTTCTATAAAGTCTATAGTCCATAAAAATAAGTTCAACAACATATTACCTGACATCTTCTATGTTGTGGAAATCAACTATAAGCCTCAATTGTTCTATTTTTCCACTCTTTTAGAACTGATATTACAAAATTTCGAACTACAAGAATAATTATAATGCCGCTAAAAAAAATAGGGCTAAACCCCAATGAAAGTTGAGAGTAAGTCCAAATACTGAAATCCCCAAGGTCGAACATATGTATGCTACTTTATCCAAACTGAACAAAGTAAATCAAACATATATCTGAGTCATCACGCATGCGTCAATACACATGCATCCATATAGGAAAGAACAGGAAGAAAAAAAATCATAACTCAAGCAGAACAAGGTGCTCAGTACTGAACCTTAGGAAGATACTCAGACAATTGCCTAGATGTCTCAGAGCCCGGAGCAAATGCGAAATCAAGAAAGGCAGAGAGCACATGCGAAGTAAGCTTGCGCCTGAGGCCCATAGTGAGGCGAACAGCTCGACTAATCCGTCGAACCTCCTTGGCGTGAGCACCACTCTCGATTAGCGAGGCTATATCCTTAAAATCTAAATTCAAAAATTACAAAAAAATAAAAACTACGCGAACAATAAAGAAACCCTAGAAACAGTGCGAGGTTTGATTACAAAGTTCGGAGTCTGGTTCTTACGCTGCAGCGTGGACGGCACGGCGGGAGAGACAGAATGCGAAGGGGTATGATGGTCTTTGATCTCCACATCTTGAGTCATCTTGCAACTCCTCTATCAAAGATCCAGGTAAATTATATGAATTTATGAGCGAATAGATAATGAAATCACAGCGATAACAAAACTAAGAAGAAGCATAGGCGTCGAATTTCAGATAAGAAGAAGATTTGGAAGTAAATGCTTACGAATCTGGCTCACAGGTTGGAAGAAGCTCTCTAGGGTTTGAAGCTTCCTCGTAATCGTAGATGTGATTTCAGTAATGCTGAGCTCCTTTTCTTTTTCTATTCTTTAATTTAATCCCTCTCCCTCGCTCTTTTCTTTTTGTTCAAGTTACTGGTTATGGACGTATATCGTCTAGACAGGCCCATATTTTATAGCTCGAGCCCATATTATTATGCAGTATGGGCTTCAACTAATGGATATGCTCTGTTTTGTTTTAGGCTTCAACCTTAAAGTCTCTTATTGGATTTAGTCATGGCCCATGTGGGCCTAAATAGAACATGGCGGCCCACTTCACACGGCTTCAATCCTGTGATGATGATTTCATTAATTAATTTTCCGTAATTAAGGTTATCCTCAAACTGATGATCACAAACAATTTGTGCATCACTTATTCCCCTACGTACGTTTATGTAATCCTAAAAAATGTAAATAATTTAGGTGCTATATAGCCTAATGATTAATCTATTTGATGTCACTCGATATGAACTCTATTGGGTTTTGATAAGGAGTTTGTTTTGTTGAAGATTATCCAATCTGGTGAGAAGATGTTAATCTTGACAGTAGATTTTTGAGAGGTTTATTTTGTGGAGCAGAGGTGAGAGCCAATTGGCCCGAATCAGAGCATTCATTGTTACTTTTAGGGGTCTGCCAAAAAAAAATTGGTTACTTTATTACTATTTTCGACTCAGTTATCATGAATGATGTTAGGATATAAATTTGTATTCTTTCTCTAAAATAGTGAGAACTCTCTACAACTCCGAGGATATAAACATAATTGATCGAACCTCATAAATATGTGTCTTGCTTTCGATTGTTTAAATTCTTGCTTGCTTTCCAGTTGGTATTTTTCATTCTTAACAAACTCGGAAGATCTCAGTTCAATTTTCACTGGGAGCAATAATACTCTTGTGGTCATGCGTTGGACTTAATTTGGCCAAACGTATCATGTAGTCATATAAGAAACTTTTGTGTATGGATATGACAATATAAGTTTAGACTCATATCGAATATACAAATGACAAACTTGTATAATTGTATAATGCCGTTTTAATATGAAAATAAATAAATAATAAAAAACCATGCATTATAGCATGGAACTGTTCAGTTAGTGGAAGAGTCATAATCAGGGTCATCTTATAATAAGCTTAAGCAGTCGATAGAGACACATGCATGGGTTAACGTGTTGCTGTTGACCAAGATTACGGACAGAATTAGCCGCGATTGTTTCTACCCGATTCCACCGAACTTCTTGTTTAATAACGTACGTTGAGCAGTCACCCATCGTCAAACTTTGCTTAAATTCTAAATTTCCATAATGCAAATTGCAAGAAATTTAATTCAGTACTGCACTGCTTGTACTGTTGTACATTTTCAATGACTTGAGATGGTTCAGCATTTCTGCTCTTTTTCCGTATGCACTTGATAAATTGGGGGGTTTTGGTTAAACGATGTATGGACAAATGTATTGATAGACGATTTGATCGATAAAAGGTTGACAATTATCCTATACAAAGCTTTGTAGTGGGCGAAATTGGGAATAGAGAGGAGATGTATTAGATCTTACTTTCATGGATAGATTATTTACATGAATTGAATCTCTCTAAGTTGCATATCTGTAACTCTAACGTATACTAGGTCACAGGCTCACAGCAGTTAATTATACCGAGGTAAATTTTATTTTCGCAAATTACAATATATGTACTAGTTCATCAAAAGAGTTGGTGATCTCCATTCACCAAATCCAACTCTTAGCAAGAGCTTGATCGTTGCTGTAACAACTATGACTGAAATAATTTAGTTTCGAAAAACGCCAAATAAAATCATGCAAGCTTGCTAGCTAGCTAGTTAGCATCACAAGTACTTTAATAAGGGAAAATAACAAATTCAACGTGACATGTCTTGTCTCTTGCAATCATGCTTCAATACTACTCCATTAACAAAGAACTAACTAGACCACCAAATCTGATAACAACCATATCCTTAATAGTTAATAACAACTCCAAGTTAACTAACTAGCTAATTAAGCTCTCCATGATCTCTTTCACAAAATCACTTTAAATACTCTTCACGTCCCTCTCTAAATTCATCCACAAAGCAAACACATTCCTAATTAAGATATATAGCTAGGTTCATCACATATATATGGATGCCATAGTTGCTTTTGCTCTTGCACTTCTGGTGTTTCCGATAGCTTCTCCTGTGACATCGTTGAGCTCAAATTACTACGACAAAACATGCCCTAACCTCGAATCCACTGTCTCTAGTACTGTCAAGAAAGCAATGTTGAATGATAAAACAGTTCCAGCTGCTCTGCTTCGCATGCACTTCCATGATTGCTTCGTTAGAGTAATCCATATTATTTATGTTTTTTAAAATTTATAAAAGTCGATTACTTTTTTTCTTTCTTGATATTTAGAAATCCCTGGCTCGTGCCTAGCCACAGGACAGTTGGGCCGAATCCAAATTCGAGCCTACCATAACAGCCTGCACCACCATGGCAACTGAGTGGTTGAGACTGGTCGAAGCTTAGGTTGAGAGAACGCCTCTGATGAGCATTTGACCCATGCAAAAAAATAACTTCGAAATTGTTTAGTGTAGATCTGTGACCTCCCGCATTTACGAGAAATATCAGAGTCAACTTCACCATCCCATCAAAGCTTCTTTCTTTCATAGACGATTAAACATGAATATGAAATTAAATTTGGGTTTTTATTTTGTTTTGAAGGGCTGCGATGGGTCAGTGCTGCTGGAATCAAAGGGAAAGAACCAAGCAGAGAAAGATGGGCCTCCAAACATTTCTTTGCATGCATTTTACGTGATTGACATTGCAAAGAAAGCAGTGGAAGCTTTGTGCCCTGGTGTGGTCTCTTGTGCTGATATTCTAGCTCTAGCTGCAAGAGACGCAGTTGCTTTGGTTAGTCATCCATTAATAATAATAATTGATGAATTTTTTAATTAGGTCAACTGGCTTGTAGTTAGGTTGTTGTAACTTGTAACTGTTCCATTTATCTTATGTTTCTGTTGGGCCTTGTAATAATAATATTTGACAGTCCGGAGGCCCAACTTGGGATGTGCCCAAAGGGAGATTAGATGGAAGAATTTCAAAGGCAACTGAAACCAGACAGTTACCTGCTCCTACCTTCAACATATCTCAACTACAACAAAGCTTCTCACAGAGAGGTCTTTCCATGGCTGATCTTGTAGCTTTGTCAGGTAATGCCCAATATGTTCTTGTCAATCACTACTGTGGGCTTGGGCCTGTGGCCCATTATGGTCTCTCCAGTCTCCCCTATCAAAACTGCTCAAATTTGTGCGCTATGGAAATTGTAGGAGGCCATACACTTGGATTCTCCCATTGTTCATCTTTCCAAAACAGAATCCACAACTTCAACGCAACCGTAGACGCCGATCCATCGCTGAATCCATCCTTCGCTGCGAGTCTAAGAACCGTATGCCCTGCACACAACAAGGTAAAAAATGCAGGTGCAACCATGGATCCTTCTACTGCTACATTTGACAATGCATACTACAAGCTGCTGCTTCAGGGTCAAAGCCTCTTCTCTTCTGATCAATCGTTGCTTACTACATCCAAAACTAAAACTTTGGTGTCTAAATTCGCTCGATCGCAAGAAGATTTTCAAAAAGCTTTTGTCAACTCCATGATTAAGATGAGTAGCATCACAGGAGGACAAGAGATTAGGCTTGATTGTAAAGTAGTTAGGTGAATTAATTAATTAATTTGGCAAGTTATTGTCCATCGACGAAGGTCATGGACTCATGGTGTGTGCTTTGTTAGGTTGTGTTCTTATGTGAGTAATCAATAAATTTGAGTGTGAGGTGGTGGCAGTGGTGTGTGCCAGTTTGGCTTCTTAAATTACCAATTGTAAGATGATTTTTAAGTCTTTAAGACAAAAATAATTAAAGTTTTATATATGCTTTGTTAATTTGTTGGCTACAAAATTATTGTCCTTAATAGTCAATTCCACTATGTCGTCTGTCAAACGACTCAAACTAAATAATATTTGGGCTCATAAATATAAGCTCACATACTTCAGGGTTCAGGCCATTGACCCAGCCCATTTAAACGAACACTAGAGGGATTGGGTGGCCGCGAGCCCACAAGCTACGCTATCTTCATTGGTTCAAACAAAATGTCGAGATCCAAACTCCTTCCCATCAAGCCCATAAATCTGTAAAGGTTCAGCTCTTTAGGGCCACTGACCCAGCCCATTTCAACGAAAGGCGAAGACGAGAGAGAGAGGGAGAACACTGAGAAGAGGTGCCTGATTTCGTACGAACTCTGAAAATCGAATCCAATGAGCGATCGCCGCCACCATGATGAAAACGACGGACTAGAAGAAGCTACGGTGGAGACTGATCCGACATCACAGTCAACGGGAAATCTTCAACAACTAGAAGAAGGAAGTACGCAAGAAGATAAAGAGTTGCGCAAGCTTCTGGCGCCGGATATTGGAGATCTTCCTCTTATTCCTCCATCAGCTGTCGAAGCTAACTTTGTCTCTTACTTCGCTGCAGGTTCTGCTTTCACTCATTGAATGCTCATTCAAATATGTATTTTTATGTTGAACCCTGAGTTTTGCTCTGCTCTAGCTTGTTATATGAATTTCAAGTACTGATTGTGTTTTCCGTGTTTGAATTTATGAAGATTTTATGAAGCCAGGACACGATCAGTATATTTATCGCCATGCGAACGGGTAGAAGTCTTACTTTTTTGTTAATATGTTTGGTGTTGTTTTTTCTTTTAAAATTTTCTTTTATTGTTATTGTGGATCGGAATGGAAATTTAATCCATAGGGACTGACTGTTTCTTTTATCAAAAGCTTGTGTGTGATTGGTTTGGCTCCTACACATGTTGCTTTTAAGGATGAAGGAGGAATCACGGCTGTTGATTTCAATGTTGGCAAGTCTGATAGGAGTGGCGTGAAAGTCACTGGAAAGCGAAAGAGGGTAACTGTTATGCTAATTTTGATTTTATTTGTGATTTCAGTGAATATATATAAGAAAATGCCAAGTATTTAGAAAAACTTTCATGAAACTTAAGCTGGTTATGACTTATGACTGCTTAGTTGAAAGGCCCTTCCAAATTATTACAGAGATCAAATTAAACCTTGTAATTTAGTGTTCACCAATTGTAAATAATTCCTCGGACTTCATTGGGTTATGTTTGCCTTGCCATTTTGTAATCTTGACTCTCATATCATGCACTATTGGTTTTCATCATGTTGATGAATATACATATACTCGTATAGTTTCTTGTAAAGCACAGTAAGGCATTTGTGCTCTACTAATTATAATTTAAGCAAGCGTTGAATCCAGTTCGTAGAGTTTCTATTTCTAAAATGGATTGGTTCTATGATTCCTATGGCCTACAGTTTTACAGTTTTAATTTAAGTGATCTGGATTTAGTTATGTTAGCAAGCCTTGAATTGGGTGGGAGACAGAAATGAAATTTGAAATGATTAGGTTAAATTTTCACCCATAAATTTAAGTTGTAGTTGGACTTTTTAAAGGCTAGAATTGTAGCAAACCCCACTCCCTTCTTGCAAACCATAGTTTGGAGTTTGGGAAGCTGTTTTACAAGTTTGGCCTTTGGTGATCAGAGTCCAGTATTTTGTTGTTGTTGTTGTTGTCGTCCTTCAGCCTTTTAGATAAGTTTAACTGAAATTAGAATGATATTCACAGAATGCACAATTCTTTGAGTCGAATACAGCTTTGTGTAAAGTTTCAACGAGCACTTCTTCTTATATTGTCAGGTAAAAGATATGTTCCTATTCAATTTTTTTTAAGCTCTTCGTTTAAACTTTGCTAAGTTTTGGAGATTTTTGACAGGTGTTGCGTTAAAGGCTCTCTGTTGGAAGTGAATGATAGATTGATTAAACAACCGGAATTGCTTAATTCTTTGGTGAGAATAACTCAATCCCTAAAAGATTAATTGTCACATTAGTTGACGGACACTAGCTATCACCTTGCTCAAATCATACATATAATATTTCTGCTTGGATTTCTCATGAACCTTTCTTACTTCATTAATTTTAAGTTACGTTAAATTACATAATTTGTTAGTAGGTTTTCTTTATTCCCATTCATTTTGCAGTACAATTTGGAGCATCCTGATATTTCCTTTATTTACTGTTTTGTACTGGCATCAGTTCAAAATAATGAGAAAGCAGTGGTAACTCTTTGATGAAGGGTACATTGTTAGCTGAAGTGAAATATATTTCAAAACAATGTGGTTTGCCATTGTTGCTTATCTGTTAGTAACTCGAGATACTGTCATGCCAGCTTGTTTTTCTTTGTTTGATATTTTGCGATAATTCACTTTGAGTTTATGTTCATATGTTAGTCTAATGGCAAAAAAAAAAAAAATTGCATTAAAAAAAGGGGAACAGGATTATGACTACCGGACCATTTAATTGATGAATATGGAATTTAGGAATTATGGATGCTATGCTCTTTTTAAAGGGATACCAGTCACTATGGGTGACCCGCCCTACCATCTCTCTATTGATGTACTCCCAGGCTCAGGATGCTGGTATTCACTTATCAAGATAAAAAAATAGTGAAACCATATTTTGATAATCACTGGTTCATACTGATTATTAACAGCCCATCAGTAATTCAGAATGCATGTGTCATAGTGCAAAATGATTTGCATGCATCCAACCGAACTAGTCCTGATTCAGAGATGGGAAAGTGGATGAAATATTATGGAAATTAGCAGGAGTGGCATGTTTGTCTGATATCGATTACCATTATGTAATGATACTAATATTTCTTCTTTTTATTGAAGTTTCATTGGTATGAGCATCGCAATGTGAGATTTATATTCTTTTGGCCACCACGAAGAGAAATACAGACTTTGTTAATCATGAACTAACCGTTAGCTTTACGTCCTAATCAAACTTTGGTCCTGTCTTGAAGCTAATTTACTTGGGGTATTTTAGATTGGTTGGAGTGATTTGGTATTTTAATATCTTAAATGGAGTGTGTGCCTACATGGGTCATTATGTAATCTTTTTTTTTCCTTTATAAATGTGATGGCAAAAAGATCCAGTTGTAGATTTTCAATATCAGATGACCACAAACTTCAAACTTTGTTGTATTTGTTGATTATTTGCCTCCCACTTACCTGCTCTTTCTCGACTAATTGCAGCCCGATAGAGAAGGATATGTTGCTATTATCATGCCAAAGCCTGCAGATTGGCTCAAGATTAAGGGTTCTTTGCTGAGCCGTGAAGAATACAAGAAATTGAGAGGGTAAAGGCTTAACAGTTGGAAGACTTGGAATCATCTCTGGGTTTTACCTTGAAAGAATTCAAGAATGAAAAGTGTTTGCTGCTTCACTAAATTGCATGCGTGTGACTAGAAGCCCTTCACCATTGGTGCTTGAGACATTCCCCATCAGGTTCACCTTTCTACTCTTTAACATTTCTAGTTCTCAGCCGGGGACTGAAGGATCAGCTGGTGATTTTGCAGTTTTGTATTATTATTTAAGTTTATTTGGCAAAAAAATCATTATTCTTCAAGAGAAACTAGCACAAGATACAGAAGACTGTCTCTTATTGTTGAGCAACCATTATTTCCTGAATAACAAGCCTTCTGGATCTATTTATTGTGTTAAAACACAAGTAAACATGTTCTTCAAGCTCTTGTGACTGCTCCAAAAAGCAAGACTGGTGTATCTGAACTTCTCTCACAACCTCCTTCAATATCTCAGCCTTTCCATTCTTAACACACATATCAGCAACATCTCTGCAATGCTCGATTTCATCGTGTAAACTCCTCGCCAGCCGACTCATTGTATCAAAATCATTGATCAATATGAAGATCCCTCTTGCTGCCATATCAAGCTGTGCCATGAATGCTTCGGGCAACCTTGTCTTAATCCTTTTACTAACCACCTTGTTTTTAGAACTCTTCAGGGAAGCCAAAGAGCAAGCCATTAGTCCAGGAGCTGCAAAAATGCCAATTATGCTATGTAGAGAAATTACCATTAAGGCAATCATAAGTGCACTATGGGCAAACATAAGACCACCTCCAATTTTCTTGCAGATTCTATTCAACTTCACTATCCTCCTCATCTTCTTCTCCTTTAGTGTTAATCTATGAAGCAATTGGAGATTACTGTCATGCAAACTGCGAAATTGAACCGGACTAATGTACGATAATGGATTCTTCAGCAATGCAAATGCTGTAAGCTCTCTGAATATAGACCCTGTAAAGACCTGGCTCAAAACCTGTGAAGAACTGTCCGTTTTAGTACATTGTGCCTTCTTGCATAACTTCATAACCTTTCTGATTCTTCGGTGATTAGTTCGCGCTTGATGGATGCTTCGAAGGATCAATTCACACACATTACATGCTTCCAGGCTTGCTTCGAAGTAGTCGATGAGGAGGCGATGGAATTTTGAGTTCTCAATCATCTGTGCTAGGGTTTCTTGGCGTGGTTCAAGGAGATATTCGGAGAGATGCTGATAGAAAGGATGAGATGATGATGTGGAGAGCCTGTCAATGCCATCGATGCTTGTTTTCCTGATTTGGCTTTGAACTTTGCCCCACATTTCCATGTAAGACTTTGTTCTGAATGCTTGCACGTATTCTTCATTGACGCTTAACTTGCCTCCCAAGCTACCACCATTCTTCCCAGATCTACTTGAACCTAAAAAAAAAAAAAAAATCACCATACGATTATAGTTAACAAAATCTGAAACAAACCCATCTCGAATTTCTAGGAAAAATTAATGAAACGATGTAGGGTAGATTCAAAAACAAATTTGGAAATCTGGGTTGTCTTCACAACACATCGAAAATCTTTCCAAGTCCTTAAAACCCATTAAGGAATAAGAAGTTGTATACAAATTTGCATGGGAATTCATAATTGAAGAAGATATACACACACACACACACATACACATGGATAGAAGCTCACCTGATACTTTGTAGGTTGATCTTAACTTGCTCCACAGAAGCTTTCTTATCTGAGACATGTTTGATTCAAGAGAATTAACGAATGATTGGGTTGATTAAGAGTTAAGAGTCGTGTATATATACATACATATATAGGCATGGCGTGTGTTTGCTTTGGTTTTGCACCGCCATATAATTGGTTATTGCTTTTGTCATACGATAGCATCCCTCACACGGTGCGTTTTAATACGTGGAGTGCATTGAGAGATGAAGCTTGTATTTGTGGGACTAGAAATTGTTATGTATGTTCACCACCAGAGAGTGAAGTTTTTTCATACGCTATTAACAGTCCTATATAACCAGCTTTTACGCCTTTCTGGTTGGATCAGCCGGTCAGTCGCCAGATTTTACGATTCATGATCTTAGTCTGGATAAGATCGACAGCTATGCTTCGTTGGATTCAAATTTTTGGTTTTTTAGTTTGTGACTAAGAATGAGAGAAAATGTGACTATTTTCACCATTAGATACATGATAAGCATCAGCAGCTTTTGGTCTCTGTTACTTATTAATAATAACTTGTGTTTTCAGGACATTAGATAAAAACGAAAAAAGTTAAATTTTTTTTGTTAGAATATGTATTTTGAGTACAAAAAATTAGGCTAGATAATATTCATCACACATGACATATTGTGATGCGTTCTTATTCGATGTCGTATCAACACACATTATCATTATTTTTTAAGTAATTAGTGGCGATGTATTTAATCATTGAGCTTTGTAGTGCATTGCCTACTACCTCTCTGTCCTAAAATTGTAGAAATGATAAATTATATCCAGAATTAGTTCTTTAAAGCTAGCTTTTAGGTCATTCAATTGCTTCCACTCATTAGATATCTTGCACATGGCACAATTGACAATTGAGATTAGTGAAGACTCGTAAACGAGACTAATTACGACTCTTATGGCCATGAAAGGGTCCAAATGATAATCTCAGTAATTATAAGAAAATCTACAAGCAAATAGCGTCAAAGAAGTAGCTAGATTCTTCTGAAATTTGACCAAACTTATGACTTATACAGTACAGTGTATACAAACATGATTTGTTCTTCAGACTGAGACCAGACAGATAAGTCACCGGAAGTCTATAAACAACTAAGAAGCCCAATTATTTCACTCGAAAAGTCCTAAGATCCTAGAAACTGGAAACGACACTATCTATGCTCTTCATCTTTCAACAGAGCATTCGTGGAAGAAGTGTGGAAATACTTCAATTTAGCTTTTTTGTGAGACCAACGGACCACTCGCACCACTCTCACCACCACCGTCCTCCTACCTTTCCCAACATGATCCTTAAGAGTGGGGGCAGGATCTTAATCTTAAACTTTGGGTCTGAATCCAATTGCATAATCAGCCCATTTTGGGTAGTAGTGGTAGTAGGAACCCAACTTTTGATTCTCTGGGTTCTTGTCCTAATTGAAAAATAGCTCCCAATTAAAGCACAAAAAAAAGAAGAAGCTCTCAATCGGAACCACAACTGCATGATCAAGAACAGAGAATCTGCTGCTAGGTCCAGGGCTCAAAAACAGGCATCTCTCTCTGTTTTTCTGTACACTCTTCATAGCCCATTTAGTGGATCATTTAGAAGAAGAGAATTAGCAAGCAAGTTAAGAATTGCTTTCCTTTAATGGCTTCTTTGATTGAACATGTTTTATTTATATTTGTTATAAATGCAGATGTTTGCAGGTTGTCAGCATCCAAAAAAGCACACCTTTTGTGCACAACCTCAACGTCCCACTTTGAGGAGCAGTAAGAACTAAAAAAGGCAGTGATCTGGGCTTTCTTTGTTTCCGGGCTTATGATCTTGGGCCTATACTGATAGTCACATGGATCTGGGCTGAATGAACTCAAAACAAAATACTTGAGCCCATACTTGAAATCAGATGGATCTGGGCTGGTGATGGAAGTCGAATGAGGGAATCATTAAAATATTAAAATCTACCAGTATTATTGATCTTTTTTTATCCTACAAATCACTAAAATATAGAATATGAATGGAAATGGTGCAGGATACCAATTTTAGTGCCAAGCTTAGTGCTTGCGGTGGCGCACTTTGGGCAACCATTGATAAGTCATAATTATTGAACCCTATCATTACAGTCCACTAATTCTACAATTAGTAGCCAAATTCTGATACGCAAATCCGGTTACTCCTTGATAGATACAAAGAGCCAAAGCAGTTTCCCCCAAGACTTGATTTCGTAATGTAATTATAGTCACAACCCACTTCAAATTTTTTAACTCTTTATCAGTAATTATTTTTGATAATTGAGAATGACATCATACAAAGTTGGTCTTTTGAACACCCAATAAGCGTTTAAACTTATATTACCAAATTCAAGCGTACAAAAATTTCTCACTAAATTTCAACGAGTGGCTACAAGATTAACTTTATACGTAATCTCTATTGCAGAGACCCAAAAGTTATCCAATGTCACCACATTTTTGTTGTTGTCCAATTGATGATCAACGAATCCTCCGAGATAATATGGTGTAGTGGTAGCGGCTCTCCTCTCAATATAGGTAGGGGGTTCAAGTCATAAAGACGGATATTTATCTCACAAATTCAACTACGCTTAACCCCAAATGAAACAATTTCTCCTTGAGTTGCAGGCTCGTCCCCACTCAACACTTCTGCACATGTGTAGATGTTAATGTCCAATTGACGATCTGTGACTCATCCGAGATCGTGTCCCAATTGTGTCGTAACAATTTTCAATCAAATATCACCTTAATTACATCCGAGCAGTGTATACCAGCTCATTTGCTTCTCCAATTTGTTCACTTAACCACATGGAGGACAGCCATTTCATTTTGGAACTTTCGACCCACCATGAGCCCAACCTTGTACCTGACCTACAAATGTTCGGATCCAAAAGCTCAAATATTTTGTCCCACTCCTTCTATTGACAAAGTGTAGCTAGGGAATGTCCTCAATGAAAAGCACTCTGGATCTTCACTCTTGTTTATTCCAAAATCACTCTAAGTTATTATTATTCTGGTAACATCCCAGGCCTGGCAAGTCCTCTTCAATTGCCAAATTAGTGACCAATTCCTTTTAACGGATATGGAGATCAAACAAATGGTGCTTAAATGAATATAGAAACTATTTGTCTTCAATCTTCACCCGTCTCCACCACCACCACCACCATCAATCCATCATCATCTCCACCACTCACACTGGCATTACATATGCGACATCGCACTTTGGATGGACTAGATAAGCTCCACAGGTGTGCGGTGATGCACACAATTATTCCACTACCATCTCTGCTTATATATATATATATATATATATCCTAGTCCATCATTGTACAACAGTACAAGCAGAGAGAGCATAAGTAGTAAAACATGAGAAGCCTTGTTCTTTTCTTCTTATCTTCTTTTCTACTCTCTGTGCTATTTTTCAAAGCCAATGGAGCATCTACAGGAGACAAAGATGGTGTCTATATTGTTTACATGGGAGCTGCAGGTTCTGCAACAAGGGAAAATCATGCTAAACTATTGAATTCTGTGTTAAAGAGGTGAATATCATACCTAGTTTGAAAGATATCAAATAATTTATGCACCTGTAAAAAAAACTATGGTTGAGCTCATTATACCGTTTCTGTTGTGTAGGAAAAAGAATGCTGTATTGTACAACTACAGACATGGAGTCTCGGGCTTTGCAGCACGTTTATCAGCAGATGAAGCTCATTTACTGGCTCGAAAACCAGGAGTAGTATCAGTTTTTCCTGATCCTCTCTTGCAGCTGCACACAACTCGTTCATGGGATTTCTTGAAGTATCAAACTGATATAAAGATTGATTCAACACCCAGTTCAGATTCTAATTCTTCCTCTAATGCATCGGACGACACCATCATTGGCATTCTTGATACAGGTGAATCCTCAAAAGCAAATCAATGTTGCATTAGTACTTCGCGATTCTTTTGATCTTTTGGTGGTTTAAGTTGGTTGAGTTTGGTTGTATGAAACATAGGAATTTGGCCCGAGTCAGAGAGCTTCAACGACAAGACGATGAGTCCAGTTCCTTCGCGGTGGAAAGGAATCTGCATGGAAGGGCCAGATTTCAATGCCTCAAACTGTAATAGGTACTCAATTCTGCTAAATATAATTGAATCTAAACCAGATCACAACTTATGTTTAAGCAATGAGCCTAGAACAAAGTCACAGCAATATGCTTCAAACCTGAAAATCCATATTGGATTGTCCTGAACATTGATGCCAATAGAACTTGCTTCTAATCCATATGATAGAACGCATATTCTTTTTCCTGTCACGGTGGTGGTGGTGGTTTGCGCTCTCTAAATCTTTTGTGCACTCATACAAAGCCAAGTTTCCATAGTCTTACTGTCAAAGCTTGATTTCATCAGGAAGATAATTGGGGCAAGAGTCTACAACAGTGATCGTGCAACCATAAAGACGATCTCAGCGAGGGATGAAGTTGGGCATGGCACTCATGTATCTGCTACTGCTGCAGGGACAGTTGTTCAGTCTGCATCTTATTATGGCCTAGCAAAAGGCACTGCAAAAGGAGGTTCCCCCGGTTCAAGAATTGCTATGTATCAAGTATGCGGACCTTATGGATGTGCCGGCTCCAACATATTAGCAGCATTTGATGATGCAATAGCTGACGGTGTTGATATTCTCTCTTTGTCGCTTGGTTCAAGTGGTGGAGCAATTGAATTTAAATATGATCCCATTGCCATTGGAGCATTTCACGCCGTTGCGAAGGGGATTACTGTGGTCTGCTCTGCGGGGAATGGTGGACCAACCTCTGGATCGGTTGTGAATGATGCACCCTGGATCTTAACCGTTGCTGCGACTACCATTGACAGGGATTTTGAGTCTGATGTTGTCTTGGGTGACAATACAGTAATTAAGGTAATAAAGTACACATACTACATCTATTCTTTCAAAATCACAGCATTTCTAATCAGTATATGCTTCTTCTTGCAGGGTGAAGCCATAAACTTTGCTGACATCCAGAAATCTCCAGTGTACCCTCTGATATATGGCAAGGCAGCCAAGAATGACAAGGTAGATGATTACGACGCAAGGTACGCAACATTAACAGTTTATACGCACATCCTCAATGCATACAAAGATGTTTGTTCTAAGTAATGACTTCACATATCAAACATCACTTGTTCAGCAACTGCCATATGGGTTCATTGAATAAAACTTTGGTGGTGGGGAAGATCGTTTTGTGCTCAAGCGAAGAAAACGAGGATGATTATTACACAGTGAAAGATAGACAAGAAGAAGTGCAGAGTAAGGGAGGAGTTGGTGTAATTGCGGTGGATGATATATCGAGTACGATGGCAGAGACATATGGCGTATTTCCGACGACTGTGATCAGTTCAAAAGATGGTGCCAAGGTGTTGTCATATATCAACTCAACAAGGTGGTACTACAGAATTAGCAACCGTTACCATTGAGAGTATTGCCTGAAGCATATTAACGCTAACAAGTACTTCTGTATTTCTGCAGAAACCCAGTCGCAACAATTTTGGCGACTGAAGTGATAACAAACTATAAGCCAGCACCTGCAGTTGGGTACTTCTCGTCTAGGGGTCCTTCTGGTAACGAGAGGAACATTCTCAAGGTAAAACCCTCTAAACTTCCACTAAAATGGGCAAAATGGAAAGCTAGCTATTCTTACTCCATCGTTTTGCAGCCTGACATCTCGGCACCAGGAGTCGACATACTTGCAGCATGGAATGGCAACGACACCGGACCAACTCCAAAGGGCAAACCGTTGTTCAACATCATTTCTGGAACTTCTATGTCATGTCCACACGTTTCTGGAGTTGCAGCCACAGTGAAATCTAAATACCCCACATGGAATCCTTCTATGATCAGATCAGCCATCATGACAACAGGTCAGGATCTAGTTTTTCAAGTACAGGAATGAATTTCTTATTTCACCAAACTTGAAGCACTGAAGGTTTTCTGTTTTTTTCTTTCTTTGTTTCTTCAATCTACAGCATTACAGACCAACAATCTTAAGGAACCAATGACCACGCATACAGGTTCAATTGCCACACCTCATGATTATGGCGCAGGAGAAGTAAGCACTAGTGGGGCATTAAATCCTGGACTGGTTTATGAGACGACCACCATTGACTATCTAAACTTCCTATGTTATTTTGGATACAATGAGTCCACAATTCAGATAATCGCAAATGCTACTGCAGATAATTTTACTTGCCCCCAAGAATCCAGTAAAGATTTGATCTCAAATATCAACTACCCATCAATATCAATCACAAATTTCTCAGGAAAACAAACCAGGAACATTAGCAGAACTGTGACCAACGTTGCCGAGGAAGGTCAAGCAACTTACATCGCAAGCGTGGATGCACCTGTTGGACTACAAGTCAAAGTGATCCCAGACAAATTGAAGTATACAAAGACTGGTGAAAAGCAGACTTACCAAGTGATTTTCACTTCCGACTCCGCGCTCTCCAACGAAGACATTTTCGGAACAATTACATGGACTAATGAAAAGATTAAAGTCCAGATTCCATTTGCCGTGAGCAGCAGTAGCAGTTGATGCACGAAGTAGAGTCATTTCCATGTATCTTTGGTCTATGTGAATAAGCAAACGCAAACCTGTAGATCAAGGTCATCAATAATTCGAAATTGCTCCACTGCTTGAAACTCGTGTCATATTCCTGCACACAACACAATTTCTTGGCTGCATAGCAAGAGTGTTCAAGATATCTACTAGTAACCAGCTCTCATACTGAGAGAGGAAGTTAGGCTAGGTGGTTCATACAACTGAAACATCATAGTAAGAGCATAAAGAACCAAAGAAATTCACCAGATTTAGTTATTTTAAGTTAGTTTACAAACTAATACTGGTGCAGCTGAAGCTCATGTAAATATCAGTAAAAGAAACAATGATCATAGAAATTGCTGCAGAAGAGCATTCCTGGCCGTATATCCAAATCACATCATTATAGCATCAGTATCCATTACTCTAGCGTTACAGGTTCAAGTAGTCTGGCATTACAGGTTCACTATCAACACGTTGATTACCTTCACATAACGTTGTCATGTCAATTGCCAAAAGTTCGTACTCCATCGGCTACTATATAAAAGGTTCTAAATCGCCTTCGCAATCACATCCAACAGTGCCCAAAGTTCAGAGTTTATGCACATGTTTTTTTCTTGTAGTTGTAACATTGAAAGCAATTGCAAGACGTCACTTCATGAGCATAAAAAACTGAACTTCAAATAGGAATCATACTCCAACAAAAACATTAGCCACCTACACTCAAAAGTTGCCACTCCGCCATCATACATCATTTTGAAAAATCATCCACTCCAAGTTCAAACCTTGAAAAGAGACCAGGCATTTGCAGGATCAAAGCCAAAGTTTCAGACAATGCAGCAAAAGGTGCCCAACATGGCATATCATTTAAGTTACACTGTAACGAGCCAAAAATAGATAAATAAACAAGGGTTGGTAACCATATAACAAAAAGGGATAACAAAAGACAGATAAAAGGGATAACATATACCACCATATTAACAAAATTAAAGCGATCCAAAAAACATCAGAGTCGACAATATTGGGGTGAGCAAGAGCAAAAGAGACCCCTGGAGCAGAATAGCAGTTGAGAGCAGGAATTTTAACCAATACCATGGAGTTTGAAACAAGTCAACATTACAAATAGCCATCCATGTCCAACAACAAATGAACGGAAGAAACAATATATAAAGTTTTTTTTCCACTTTATGTCCTTCACTCAAAAGCCCACTGGTTCTCCCGACGAACCTCCTCCTCTTCCTCTGGTGTAAAGTCATTCTTGATGTTGAAAGTCTTGCGGATCTCCTCAGGTGTTTTTCCCTTAATCATATCTGCCACCGTCTGGCAAGTAAGGTCCAGCAAGCTCTTGATATTGAGATAGTTGGCAGCCTGGAAATCAGAGAGAAGCAAACAAATTAAAGAAGGTGTACCAAAGAAAATGCAGCATAATGATGCAGAAACAAACATGCCTACTGCAGAGAGTAGAAGAATAAACCAGAGTTCAAAATAAACCAAATTAATCCAAATACTATGTCAATAATGTGCATATCCAACCAAGCACCAGGTGCATACTGTATGGCCTAGGAGGAACCTGCTGTGAATGCTAATCTCATCTGCCAATTTAAATCAAGAAACCCATGAAAAAGCTTAAGAAACAAGACAAAATATACACACCTGCACAAGGTGAGGAGCCAGTCCCAGAGCAAGTAGGCAAAGGTATTCCATATGCAAGAGGGACACACAAGTGACTAATAACCATACAGGCATACACACAGTGGCGGAGCAACTAAGGGACCACGGGGGCCCAGGTTTTTTTTAAAAGAAAAATATTATATATATCATGTTTAATCATTAATTAATGGTGTATTTTGCTATTAAATCATATTTGTTTAACGTAAGTATAAAGTGATGAACAAAATTATTGTTTCTTAAACTAAAAGAACATTGTCGTTTAAAGTTTAATGGTTTGATATCATAAAATTTTAAACTAACAATAATCATAACAAGTAACAAATATTTGAAAAACGTTAATATAAACTAGAGAAACAAATTCATTTCATTTCACAATGTTTATACTAAAATAACCATCCGCCAGAAACCAATGTTTTAAAAGGCGGGTTCGGGAATTGAGGCGCTCACCTTCTATGAGGCAAGGCGTATCGAGGCGTAAGCCTCGGATTGAATAAAAAATTCAAGAGTCAAGATAAATCAATAAGTAATAAATAATAATACTCACAAAGTTTCAAGTAAGAAACTAACAATAATCAACAAGTCTCATCATGATCCATCATCAAATAATGTCAAAAGACATCAAAGCAAAAAGAGTTTAAAATAAACCAAAGCAAAAATAGTTCATAGTTTAGAAGTTTAATACAAACCAAAGAAAAATAAATCAAACCACAACTGAATTATCACGCAGCAGCACAGAAACGAAAGAAGAAGAAATTCAGGGTTTTGTAACTGTTGGCCCAAAACGACGTCGTTCTGGGCCAACTCTTTTAAAAAAAAAAAACAGAACCCAAAACGACGTCGTTTTGGGTTCTGTTGTTTTGAAAAAAAAATACGATTTCGTATTTCTTCTGGCTTTCGTCTCTGTAACAGAGGCGCTTTCGTCTCTGTAACAGAGGCGCTTTCGCCTCTGTTACAGAGGCGAAAGGCTTACAGAGGCTTCCGCCTCTGCACACAGAGGCGGAAGCCTCTTGCGACACATGCGGGGCGGAAGCACTGAGGCTTCCGGCCGCCGCCTCTCCTCCGGGCGCGCCTCAGGGCGTGCGCCCCGAACGCCTTTTAAAACATTGCCAGAAACATATTCACTATAACATTAATATGAGAATCTTTATATACTTTTATTTGTCAATTTGATTTTGCTATAATCAATGTAAAATTAAGCATATTGGAGTGCCATCTCTTACACTGCCGACGAGTGATACTTGGGTACTCTCCATTATTAGGGTGTGTTTTGTAATTAGTATGGTGTGTAACATAAGAAATAATGTATGTGTTAATCTCTGAAAAGAAAAACATATTGGAGTGCCATCTCTTACACTGCCTCTTCATCCTTCTTACACTGCCTCTTCTTCGTTGTCTTATTTCTTCTTCAATCTCTCTGCCAAGTCCTTCTATTTCTACATGGTATCGAAGCCGTTCATTAGCTTCCATTTATGGTGTTATCCGGTGACCAATAAGGCTGTTGTGTGGTGATTTCCGGCGAAGTGATTTAGTTCAAAATCTCCGATCTACGTTGACTGGTAAGTCCGTTTGCTACACCTCTTGCCCAGAATCACTCGTCGGCGTCAGGCGCTCAAGTCTGGGCTGGCCGGACTCCGATCGGAGCCGCACGTGGCCCTCACGCGCCGCTGCCGGACTTCCAGAAACAGCTGCCAAACCTCCAACATTATTCTGGTCGTCATTCTGGTACTGGGTCTTCAATTTTCAGAGGTGTTTTGCCTAATTTTCCAGTTCTAGGTCTTGGTTGTTTTTGATGGTTTCTTCTCTGTGGGGGGCTGAATGTAAATGTGCTGTTGATTGGCTGCAACTGTGGTCTTGATGAGTATGTATTTTTGGTATGTGCTTTGGTGACATTCTTGGGTGCATTCTTTCTCTGGATGATTTATTGCTGTTGACGTCACTTTTATCATGAGTGTGGAAACTCAGAAAGTTGTTACTGATGTGGTGGCCACATCCACCAAACTTACTTATCAGAAATTGAGTGGTTCCAATTATCAGCATTGGCGGAAAATTGTGTTGATTACCATTCGGGGAATGGACTTGGAGGATCATCTTATTAACGTTCCACCTGATTCTACTAAGCAGGCTGCTGAGTATAAGATATGGATGCGTGCTGATGCACGCCTCTATGGTCACTTGTTGAATTCTATGGATTCTAAAATATCTGAGTTCGTGACCCATTGTGACACTGTGCAACAAATATGGGAGTATCTGGGTGTTCTATATTCTGGGAAAAATGATATGAATCGGCTATACGATGTGGCTTTGTTATTCTTTCGACCGGAACAGAAGGATGTTCCTCTTGGTGATTATTTTGCATCCTTCAAGAAAGTTTATGAAGAGTTTAATTCTCTTGTCTTTGGATCTTGATCTTGAGAAGCGACGCCAGCAACGAGAGTAGTCGGCAATTATTGCCTTTCTCAGTGGTATGCGATCTGATTATGAGTCTGCTCGTTCACAGATTCTTGCTAGTGGAGAGACCTCCCTCACTGAGGCATTCTCTCGCGCCAACTGCTCTGTGAGGCCTACTTCCTTCTTACCAGATCTTGCTGAACGGTTTGGTCTAGCTGGCCATTCTTCTTATGATATGAGTGTTGGTCGTGGTAGCAGTCGTGGCGGTCGTGGCGGTCGTGGGGGGTCAGATGCCAAATTTACATGTTATTATTGTGGTGGAGTGGGACACACTCGTGATCGTTGCTGGAAGTTATATGGCAAACCACCATAGACACGCTCTGCTCATGTTGCTTATGGTACCAATATGAGTATGTCGGATTTGCGCACTTTTTCTGACACCTCTCTCTCTAATGATGGGCATGTCAGCCTTTCGGCTGCAGAATATTCTCGTATCATGAGTTAGATTTCTGCTCCTAGTGCTACTTCTGTTACTACCAATGCTTCTGCTTGTTTATCGGTTTCTCCTCATACTTGGGTTATTGATTCTGGGGCTTCAGATCACATGACTGAAAACACAGGTACTCTTGATACATATTCTTCCACCTCTTCCTATCCTGATGTGAGGGTGGCTAATGGTACCTTGGTGGAGGTAAAGGGAATTGACAGTGCATCTTCGACTCCCTCTTTGCACTTGGATTCTGTTTTGGCGTTATCCTCATTTCCATTCAATTTACTATCTATTAGTGCTATTACAAAAGCTCTTAAGTGCTCAGTCACATTTTATGATGATCATTGTATTTTCCAGGATCGATCGACGAACAGGATGATTGATAGGGGACACCTTAATTCCAAAGGCCTATATGTGTTGGACAATCAACCTTCTTCCCTGGTGGTGTCTGGTCCTCCGTCTCCTTTGGATCTTCATTGTCGTCTTGGTCATCCGGCGCTTCCTAGTTTGAAACTTTTGTGTCCATCTTTGTCTTCTTTACAGCAGTTATTTTGTGAGACATGTCAGTTTGCGAAACATCATCGTCGTTCTTATGTTTCTAGGAGTCTTAAATGAGCTTCTGCTCCATTTTCCTTAGTTCATTCTGATATATGGGGTCCCTGTCCTGTAATGTCTAAGTCTGGCTATCGTTATTTTGTAACTTTCGTTGATGATTTTTCTCGAACCACTTGGGTTTATTTAATGAAAAAGCGTTCGAATTTATTTTCGACCTTTTGTTCGTTTGTTACTGAAATTCATACTCAATTTGATATGTGTATTCGCATTCTTCGTAGTGACAATGCTAGAGAGTATCTTTCCACAGACATGTCTTCGTTTCTCTCAAGTAAGGGTATGCTTCATCAATCATCTTGTCCTGACACACCTCAACAGAATGAGGTGGCTGAACGTAAAAATCGTCATCTTTTAGAAGTTGCCCGTGCTCTTATCTTTCACATGCAGGTTCCTCCAATATTCTGGGGGATGCTGTCTTGACAGCCACTTACCTTATTAATCGTATGCCTTCATCTATTCTTGGTGGTCAAATTCCCCATTAACTACTTTTCCCTACGGATACAATTCATTCTATTCTCATTCATCTGTTTGGCTGCACTTGTTATGTCCGGGATATTCGACCTCATCTTACTAAACTTGATCATAAATCATTACGATGTATTTTTCTTGGATATTCTCGCACTCAAAAAGGTTATCGGTGTTCCTCTCCTGACTTAGGGCGGTATCTTGTGTCCTCTGATGTTACTTTTGATGAGTCTACTGCGTATTCCTCTCATAATATCCCTGTGTCTTCTCCTGGTTCCTTATCGGTCCCTGATGAGTTCCTTGTTTATGAAATTAATTCCTTATCCTTTCCATCTTCACCACCACCTCCCCCCCTCCCCCTACCCCTCCCTTACGGACATTTGTACGTGGTTCTCGTTCTGTGTATCATTGTCCTCCATTAGTTCCCTCTACTGTGCTGCCCCCTCCATCTCCTGTTGCGGCGATTGATCCTGTTCTGGTACCTGATCCTGCTCCTGATCCTGCACTTGACCTTGATGTTCTGATTGCTCTCCGAAAAGGTAGACGCCAGTGTGCCACATATCCTTTATTTGCTACTATCTCTTATGCAGGACTGTCCCAGTCTCTCCGCCGTTTTGCTTTGGCTCTTGATTCCATAACCACTCCTCGGTCTTTATATGAGGCTCTTGGGTCTCCTGGGTGGCTCACTGCTATGCATGAAGAGATGACAGCCTTGGAGCTTAATCATACCTGGGACTTGGTGCCTTTACCTCTGGGTAAGAAGCCTATTGGTAGCAAATGAGTATTTACTGTTAAAACTAAGCCTGATGAGTCTGTTGATCGTCTTAAGGCACGTGTGGTGGCCAAAGGCTATGCTCAGACTTACGGTGTTGATTATACGGATACTTTTTCTCCGGTTGCAAAGTTCACCTCTGTTCGCTTACTTCTCTCGCTTGCTGCTACATATGGTTGGTCTTTACATCAATTGGATGTGAAAAATGCTTTTCTTCATGGATCCCTCCATGAAAAGGTTTATTTGGAGCAACCTCCTGGTTTTGTTGCTCAGGGGGAGTCTGGTATGGTGTGCAAGTTGAAGAAATCTTTATATGGCTTGAAACAGTCTCCTCGGGCCTGGTTTGGTCGGTTTTCTGATGTGGTGCGGAAATTTGGATTGAAACGGTCGAAAAAAGACCATTCTGTCTTTTACCATCGATCTAGTGCAGGGAATATCCTATTAGTAGTATATGTGGATGATATAGTTATCACTGGAAGTAATGGAAATGGTATCTCCTCATTGAAGATGTCCTTGCAACGCCATTTTCACACTAAGGATCTTGGTCCTCTAAGGTATTTTTTAGGTGTTGAAGTCGCTCGTTGTCGGCGTGGGATATTCTTGTCTTAAAGGAAGTATGTTATGGATCTATTAAAAGAGACCGGAATGAGTGGTGCAAAGCCTTGTGACTCTCCTATGGTCTCTGGGGTGAAACTTTATCCTGATGAGGGTGTTGTGTTTGATGATCCTGAACGATATCGGCGACTGGTGGGAAGGTTGAATTACCTTGGAGTGACTCGCCCTGATATGCCATTCTCAGTGAGTGTGGTTAGTCAATTCATGTCGAATCCCCGTGTTCCTCATTGGGAAGCTGTATTACGTATTCTTCAGTACCTTAAAGGTGCTCCGAGTCGAGGTTTGCTATATGCAAACCATGATCATGTGAATATTGAAGCATTCTCTGATTCTGATTGGGCGGAATCTCCTTTTGATAGAAAATCCACCACTAGTTATCGTGTGTTTGTTGGTGGTAATTTGATTGGTTGGAAGAGTAAGAAGCAATCTGTGGTAGCTCGGTCTAGTGCTGAGGCTGAATATAGAGCAATGGCTCACACTGCTAGTGAAATATGTTATGTGAGACAATTAATGCATGAATTGGGTTTTCTTTCGTCGGTAGAGACTCAGTTATGGTGTGATAATCAAGTTGCTATCCATATTGCATCAAATCCTGTTTTTCATGAGAGAATTAAACATATCGAGGTAGATTGTCATTTCGTGCGTGAGAAGGTGCAATTAAAGGAGGTCAAATTGAAGCATGTGAGGACTCATGATCAGTTAGCTGATATTCTTACTAAGGCTCTAGCTGGGGTTCGGATTGAATTTATTTGTAACAAGTTGGGCATGATTAACATTTATGCTCCAGCTTGAGGGGGAGTGTTAGAAAGGTAACTTGGGTACTCTCCATTATTAGGGTGTGTTTTGTAATTAGTATGGTGTGTAACATAAGAAATAATGTATGTGGTAATCTCTGAAAAGAAAAACATATTGGAGTGCCATCTCTTACACTGCCTCTTCGTCCTTCTTACACTGCCTCTTCTTCATTGTCTTATTTCTTCTTCAATCTCTCTGTTAAGTCCTTCTATTTCTACAGATATCATAAAATTTTAAACTAACAATAATCATAACAAGTAACAAATATTTGAAAAACGATAATATAAACTAGAGAAACAAATTCATTTCATTTCACGATGTTTATACTAAAATAACCATCCGCCAGAAACATTCACTATAACATTAATATGAGAATCTTTATATACTTTTATTTGTCAATTTGATTTTGCTATAATCAATGTAAAATTAAGCATTTTTTCAATAAATAATCCTAAAAAAAGTTTCGGGGGTCCATCTCTAGGCCCGCCACCCCCGCCCCCTGGCTCCGCTCCTGCACGCCCTCATACTTTCTCATATACATTGAAATAACATGTCATGCATGCACAATGGCAGACAACCCCGATAAATGTTGGCAACAACAGGGGAGAGAAGAATCAAGCAAAATGGAAGCCGAAGAAATACAGAAACACCCTACCATATTAATTTTCTGTTGAATTAACAAGATGCCTTTTCCAAAGTTATTTCATCCTTATGCCTCTTTCCTCACAATACTTTCATTTAATAAAGAAGAAAATCCCCAATCGCTGGAAAAAGGCTTTGATGAAAATGGAACCTCTAGAGCATTTGTTGCCACATTAAGTGAACCAGAGCAAGATCTCAGTAAATAAATAAATAAATTTATCCCCGCTTAACATGAACCAGCAATATCATATTCATCTATCACTGTTTACACCCAATTAAATAACCTTACCATAGCAAGGGGAGACAAAATATAGTCAGTTAAACAATAGCTTGACCATCTAACCACAAAATAAAACATCACACAATTCAATCATTGTCAAAGATTGAATCATCTAACTTGCCTGGATGTTAGCACATTGAAAAGATCTTATATAACTTTTAAGATCATCCGACTCTTAGCAAATAGAAGCAATTCACGAATGCCCACGAGATAGAGCCAAGAGAAACAATTAATACACATCAAGTTCGTTTATTCATGAGTTACAAAGGAAGTGCAATCAACATTCTATCAAAACATAATGACAATACATGCTTCCAAGCTTACCAAATTAATACCCAAAATTTAAAGCAACCATTGATTGCTCGGCACATCAAGCTTGGGCTTTATACTCATTAGTTGGATTTTAGCAGAACTGTTTCTTTAAAAAAAATAACATTGATGTGTCATGTATTCAGGAGACCCCCACATTTAAAACAACCATTTATTGCTTGACACATCAAGCTTCGGCTTTATTGGGCACTCATTAGTTGGGCCTTTTTAGCAAACTGTTTAATTAAAGCACAGAAAATTGCAAGCAGCAACCCAGAGAGTCAGAGACATCCAACTTTCACCACTAGAATTTCACCTTTGAACATAAAAATCACAATATATCTGGAAAAAAAGAGAGAATGCCACACAACGGCTATCAAATCAAAAGGACAATTTATAATCAGAGAGTATCACTATGGGCGACAAAATCGAAAACCCAAACATCTGGATCAAAATAAAACCAAATCGGGCAACAAACAGAAGCCCTCAAAAAGCGAGATCAACGAGGTACTGACCAGAATGAGATCGAAGAGGGTGGCCTGGCCGACTTTGACGAACTCCGCGTCCCAAGTTTTGAGTTCATCGTCAGCATTCGCGGGGCGGTCTTCAACCTTTGCAGCGTCGACGTGCTTTTTGCAGTACTCAATAACCTTAGAGAGGATCTTGCTGGTGACGTTGGGAAGCGGGATCCCGTTATCGGCACAATCGTCCTCTATCATGTGCTTAATAGTCTGCGATTCCAAGGCCACGGCCTCGTCGACCTCGAAAGTCTCCCCATCGGAGCTCTTCAGAGTGATTTTCCGGCTAGTCGACATGATTGATTAGAGAAACTGTCTATTATGAACCCTAACCCTAGCAGATAAACACAGGAGAGGGAGAGAGCGGGTCCGATAATGATTGGACGGGATATCGGTTTATGGGGGAACACACACACATATATATATATATATATATATATATATTCGACAAAAGTAACCTGCGATTCGTGATGGGTAAAAACAACTCGTTGGCAACCTAGATATCCACGTTATTAAAAGGTTTATGAGATCGAATGGCTAAGAAGAGATTGATATTTTTGGAAATAATTTTTAACGCAAGGGATGAGAATCGTAGTCAATTTTGAGTAGTTCATTTTGAGTACTTCAGTCGCCAACCGAGTTGTTTACCGGTTTGGATTGTACACCAAAGTAAAAGACTTTTATGTGCATAGATTTTAGGTAAGTGCTATAAGTTTCCAATTGATGTGGGAGATGATCGACAAATTATTTGCTCCTAATTCTTCAATATGTCGATCCACCATCAACTACACCAACTCCTCCTCAGATTCATACGATGTTATGTATTGTTGGAAGGATTTGGGAGACAACAGCCTTATAGGCTGCCTCGGTTGGATGAAGATTATCCCAAAATATATACTTTGTAGGATCTGGACATGTAACTGGATTCATAAAGTTGCATACAGGCCCTGCTGTCATGCAGCATCCCTTGTCCACAACTTCAAAACCTGAACAAAGAAAGAACATTATGTGAACAATCAATCAAATTCAATCACTTATTGAATTCTGAACAACATAGTTACCATAATTCTGTGGATTATGGCTCATGTTGTCGAGAGCAGTGTAGATATCGATATAGACAAACTTCGCACCGGGGAGGGTAATGTTGAGGTTTCCTAGTGCAGATTTCAGCTTGTCATTGAACAATTGTGCTGCGTAATTTGCAAAAACGTTGCAACCTCCTTCCATCTGTCCGCCTAGTGTTCTCCCCCACGGTAGGCATCCAAATGGTAATGTACTAAAGAAAGCAATTCTCCGCACTCCTTTATCATATAAACCCTGCAAAAAAAATCAATTAATTTTAAATTTAGGATTAATAATCGCTAACCACCTTGTCCATCCTTGATTTTTCAAACTTAGAGAAAATGTGTCTACCTTGGTGAATTGTGAAGCCCACACTGCCATTTGGTCAGTGTAGGTAAATAAGTTGTTGAACTGAAATGATTGACCAGGCAAGGAAAACTGGAAGTCATTATTGCCTGCTGATACAAGAGCTAGGCTGTTTGATATAATTTGGTTTGCTCTGTCTTCTCCAACAATCCCTTTTAACCTTACCTCATATTGCTTGAACTCATCTAATTGTGCCTCAATTGATGGAATTGACTTCATAAAAAACCCAAAAAAAAAAGAATCAAAATCATGGAATATTGTGTTGATTAATGGAAACTGTAACCAAATACAAACTATATATATATACCTGCAAGGCAGCAGTACGAGGATCAAGTCCACTGCCACCTGAAGCAAACCCTACCCCTGTCAACAGATCTTTATCTTGCAGTCCAGGATCATCCGATGCTGGCTCAGTATCTTTCACTCCCAAAGCTTCAGCTGAAGATCAAGTATATATGCAATTAAAGACATAAATATCTGTGTATAAAATGAAGTGTGTGTGTCATTCATTTTGTACCAATCAAGTCAGAGGGGACTTTTCCATTGCACCATCTTCCAGTAGCTACTCCTCCAGGGAAATTTTTTCCATAAGGAGGGAAATTGCATTTTGAAGAAGTAGCAAGGAAGTTGTTGGTGCCTGTATCAAGAATTGAATCTCCAAATGTGTATATGGCAGAAACTGAACTATTACCACCTTCTGCTATAGTACTAGTGCGACAGATATAAAACACAACATAAAGTGTAAACAAAAATTGTGATGACAAGACATCTAGCTGTTTTTTAAACTCCATCTTTTAATCTCCAGTACTGATCGATGTTAACTGTAAGTATTACTTGTGTGAGATTTGGATTGGCGAGTATGTTGTGTGTGTGCGCGTGTGTATATGTATACTAATTATCCACACGGTGACACGAAATGCATCTTTATGTTTAGGAAAGATAATTAGGTTTATTACATTTAAAACACTTCCATCAAAACAGTGCTTTACAAAGTAATGTTCGTGCATGTTTATCTATTTGAGTCATATTTGGTCTTATTCAGTTATATCTATGCACAGGAAGTTGTTTATATACTTAATGTGGAAACCAGAAGATATAAATACATATACTGATATAGAAAAGTATCTTGGTTGGAATTTCAAATAATTTTTAATTACCATTTTGAGGACAAAGATTTTTTGTTTTCTTTTCCCCATTTGAGAGATTGCCAGAATCCCAAAAGATAACATTCAAGGAATGTGGACATGCAAATGCACTATAAAGCTCCTAATTCAAGATTCTAATAAAATCATTTAAAAGATATGAATTTCTTGGATAATGCTTGTGTTCTTGTTTTCCAACTGAGAGATTCCCAAGAATCACAAAAGATATATTTGTATGCATCTGCATTGAACTTGGTTGAATAAATTCAAGATTCTTCTGTGTACAGAAAGGCTAAGATGAAACATGCTACTGATCCAAACAAGCAAAAAATAATAAGACGAGTAAATCAAGAATCAAGAATCTTAAAATAAACATGGTATAAATTGTCAAATTTAATGTAATGGTACTGCTAGTTTCGCAAACGTGACAATATTTAAATTCTAAGGCTTCTAACATTCCACAAGACCAGAAATTGAAGACACTAACCTAACAATTATATTCCTCTAAAGATTCTAATTTGAAC
This sequence comes from Euonymus europaeus, assembly GCA_963580455.1. Taxonomy (NCBI): domain Eukaryota; kingdom Viridiplantae; phylum Streptophyta; class Magnoliopsida; order Celastrales; family Celastraceae; genus Euonymus; species Euonymus europaeus. The sequence continues at coordinate 3,243,838 of OY756972.1, forward strand.
TTAACACAATGAAAAATCATTCAAATGCTATGTATTTTTCAGAGGAATTTGTATGCTTTTTTCTTTCTTTCTTTCTGAGGGATGGCCGGAATCCCAAAACACATACTCTGATACAATGGGGATGTAAACGGACTCAAATATCAGGATGTATGCAAATATAGCCATAAATTGGAATCAATCTTCCATATGAAAACGTTGTTAAAAGAAAATTAGAGAATGAAAAAACTTTTTGGTATTTATTTTGGTGAGAAACTGACACTTTACAAGACATGCACTATGTTAACAATAGTGCTGGGACAGAAGTTAACAACTGTTCTTGGACAGAAGTGCAAGCTTATGAGTACATGTATTCTGTATTTTAAGGACCTAGGTGGGTGAACAAGGCCTCACCAAACTAAAATTTTAGAACTACCACATGTGAAATCAGAGAATATTAACCACTTGATCGTGGTTCGAGGCTAATTTTAAGTAATTCAGATGCATCAAGAAGAAAGGTCGGCAGAGAATAATTTGTAAACATACTTTTGCAGGATCCGAGAGATGAGGATCTTGTATACTTCCCAGTAGGATGAGCACTGTGCCAAAATAAATAATCACATGTATCCATATAAGTGGCTGGACTCAATTTGTTACATAAAATTGAGGTCTCTATCGTCTCTTTACCATAGCAACCCTTGTCCACCACAGAAAATCCCTGTAATAATAAAATACAGCATCAGATATAAGCACATAATAAACTCATGTAGAGGAGTATCATTCGCTGTGAACAAAATCTTTACCATATTCTTCCGGGTTTTGTATGAGATCGAGTAACGGATTATAGATGTCCATAAAAAATATCCTGGCTTGGGGAAGGTGGCGATTAAGATGGTCTAGCTCAGCCGATATCTTGGTGTTCAGAAACCGTGCATCTTTTTTGTGAACTAGTGATTATCGGAGCATTTTCTCTGAATCCCTCCCGCTATGGTTCTTATTCCCAGTAGCCAGCCTACTACCATTGTGCTTAGAACTCCAAATCTTTTGTGCCAAGAGTCCATAAAGATACTTTGTAATAAAAACATGTAAGAGAGATCAAGATGTTAACTAATTAGTGAAATTGTAAATTGTGTCGGCTTTAATTTATTAAGCATCATATAGAACTACTCAAACAAAAAAAAATGACAGATTATGAGAGCATAGACCTTCAGAAAGGAAGAAGCCTGACCAACCAAAATAGTGTCATATGATGGAATTACTTCACCAGTGTATGCAATGTCATTGTTTCCAACTGACAATAGGTACAGACTAAAGTTAAGAACGTATTTCGTTCTCTCTTCACCAATAAGTCTTCTCAGCTTCAGTATGTGATACTTGAAGAGTTCTATTTGATTCGGCATCGACAGTGATAACTGTGTTTCAATCAATTTGTTTACAGGAGTGAATACAAACAAAATCTATCATCATCATAATCAATAATTAACGCCTTATGACGCGAGATCATATCCTGTGCCACCAGAAGCAAAGTTCACTCCTGTACACAAATCTTAAGGTTGCAAATTTGGGGAGAGATAAGGTGGTAAGAGCATTTGATCCCCAATTCTTCAGCTGTAAACAAAGTGGACTTACTAAATTTGTTTGAAAAAAATTATCTCCTCATAGTCATATGTGGGTATAATTCAAAATGGAAATTCACTTAAGGAGATACCAATTTGTTGGTCGGTTTTAACAGGGCAGCCAGCATAAAATGCAGGGCATGTTTATACGTCAAAGGCCATTTGCCAATAGGAATAAGTTTATTTTTCTTTGCAATCTCATAGGTACACAAACACTCTCACACACACACACATATATGTATATACAACTAATACAATAGTCAGAGAGAGAGAGAGAGAACCTTCCAGTTGAAAGTCCTCCCATGAAATCTCTCCCTTAAGGAGAGAAATTGCACTTACCTATAGTCGGCAGGTAGTTATTGGTCCCTGTATCAACTGTGGAATCTCCAAACGCAAAAATCTGAGCCTCTTGTAGCTTTATAAAGTTTAATTTAGGGTACATGTTCTTGTGTTCATACTAAAAGTCTCTCCCAAGTTCATTGTTTCTTGGATTTTGCAAAGCCGAGTAATGAGGTACATTTTTTAAAATTCAATTCCAAGCTTGCATATTGAATTATTGATTTCATATTCCATACTTCAAATTTGAATTAATCAAAAAGTATTTTTATTGTTTCAGGTTTATCTATGTGCCTTCTCCACATACGAAAGAGGTTCTCACGGATGCTCTTTTAGATTGCTTGTTGGAGTGGAATATTGACCGAAAATTATCTACGATTACAGTGGATAATTGTAGCACAAATGATGCCATGGTTCGAATCCTTTCAGATAAGCTACAAAAGAGTTCTCTTATGTTGCGTGGGTCCTTATTACATATGCGGTGTGCGGCGCATATCCTCAATCTGATTGTTCAAGATGGATTGTCTGTAATCAAGGAAGCAGTTGAAAAAATTCGTGATAGTGTGGTGTTTTGGACAGCATCGACAAAGAGGAGACAAAAATTTACAGAAACAGCACGGCAGCTGCAAATGAGTACAGATAAAGAATTGGTTCTTGATTGTAAGACCCGTTGGAACTCTATTTATATGATGTTGGCTACTGCTATAATTTACAAGGATGTTTTCTTCCGCTTAAAACAACGTGATTCTTCCTATGATTGCATGCCAAGTGAAGAAGAATGGGAGGTTGCAAAAGATATTTGCGATAAATTGAAGTTGTTCTTCAACATCACAAAGATGTTCTCAGGTAATTGATTCATGAACTACTTTGTAGTTTCTACATTATCTGGTGTTTGAATTCTAATATTTGACTAGAAAATAGTAAATGCAATTTATTTGTATTGTTTTCACTTCTCAGGTACCAAATATCCTACAGCTAATATTTATTTTCCTAAAGTTTGTGAGATTAAGATATCTTTGGGGGAGTGGTGTTTGAGTCATAATCCTATGATTAAAGATATGGCATTTCAGATGTTCCAAAAGTTTAATAGTTATTGGAATATCATAAATGGAATCATGGGTGTGGCAACTGTCCTAGACCCTCGATATAAGTTGATGTTGTTGGAATTTTACTTTCCTACCATTTATGGTGATCAAGAGACAGATTTTCAAATTAAGAGGGTCAAGGGAATTTGTGAGGATTTGATGCATCAATACAGTTCTCAAAATGTGGACAAAAATGACCACATCTTTTCACACTCAACACATGAGGAACAAAATGTGGGAGACACAGACACTCTAGTGTGCTTTGATCAATTTGTAAACAGTAGAAAGAAAGGTTCAATTGGAAATGTGAAGTTGGAGTTGGACCACTATCTTGAGGATGATGTATTGCCTCGGACTAATGATTTTGACATCCTTAATTGGTGGAAAGCTAACGGACCTAAGTATCCCACTTTGCAACGTATTGCAAAGGATATTCTAGCTATTCCAGTGTCAACAGTTGCTTCAGAGTCTGCTTTCAGCACCAGTGGTCGATTGTTGAGTCCACACCGCAGTAAACTTCACTCAAAGACGGTAGAGGCGTTGATGTGTTCTCAAAATTGGCTATGGAATGAAATTTCTACTACCAATGGAGGTATGTAAAAATAATATACATTCGTTACATTTATTTAATTGACCTTTAACATGTTAGTAATATGTTTTTATTGGTAGGTTCTTCTACAAAAATAGGTGCAAGTGACCGCATCATCATTGAAAATATTCTAGAGGACATTGATGATGAAGAAGGAGAAGAATGTGATGTAACACTTCTTGGATAATGGTAACTCTCAATGTCTCATATGCCCCATTTTTTTGTTTAAAGCTAGTTGATTTTTACTAAGATAAAAATTGGTTTGATACTTTGATCTGTTTTCGTTCATCTTGGACTCTTGAATTGTTCCTATTTAGCTGCTGGTTTTATTTCTCCTATTTAGCTGCTGGTTTTTGCATTGTTCTGCATGTTTTTTGTGGAGATGGGCTTGCTGCCCTCGTTGTTATAAGTCCTCTAGGCTAGTCAGTGCTTTTTTATGGGTTATTATCTGCTTTCTGCTTTTTAGAAGGGCTAGCAGATGAGGTAAGAAAGAGTACAGCCCTTCGTTATATCCTTAGCTTTCTTTTGACTGCTTTACTTAGACTTGAACATGGAAATCTAGCTGATATTTATGTTCTTGCTGTTGTTGAGTCTATTGAATTTTATTTTTAAATGATTTAAGTAAGAAAGATCCCACGTCCCATTTCATTTGTGGGAGAAATAATGCTAGCTCCAGGTCTTGGATTTGGCATTTACGTACTGCAGCTAGTGCTAGTCTTGCCATCTCCTCCTTCCCATGCCGTGGATAAGTTTCATCTTTATTCCTTAAGTAGAGTGGCAAGACGGTTTTTGGTTTTTGCTTCCAGCTTTGTTATTCTCTTCACTAAGGGGTTGCTAATTGCTATTCTAAGTTTTTTTGCTTTGTGGTGGTGATTTTCATTTAATTTTGGTTGTTGTATGTTACACTGCAGGGGCTGTGAAGTGTGAAGGACAGAAGGAGACTCTGAAGTGTGAAGGACCATTTCATTCTATGTCACCACATTGCAAAAGTTCAGAACCATTTCATTATGTCTTAAGTTTGCAGATTGATTACTCTTAACTCTTAAGCTTGTACTATTATTTATTATTTGATGTCTTTTAAAAACTCATTATCGGGTGCAAGACCATTTTATTTCATTATATTTCTTAAGTTTGCAGATTGATTACCCTTAAACTTGCATTGTTATTTATTATTTGATACTTTTTTAAAAAATGATTATCGGATCGAGGCCCCGCAGATCGGGCGGATCAAGTGCGGGGCGGTCGCGGATCAAACAAATCTGCCCCGCATGTCGGGGCGGGGCAGATCGGGGCAAAGCATTTAACGTTCGGGGCGGTACCGGGGCACCCATGATCCGTGACCGATCCGCCCCGTTGCCATCCCTAATTGAAAGCAACTAAGCAATCCAGAAATAGATACAGTATAAGGGTCTCAATCCTCCACTTTTTCTTCTGCTTTTGACCTAGTCTATTAATGAGAAATTTTATGCATAGTTCATGAAAATAAGCATATAATAACTGCAGGTGATATGCACCAAGTCACAAACATTGAATATGAATGCATAATAAACAAACATCTAAATTCTAACACCAACTTGAGGCAAATCAACAAGGAAGCATCTCGTATATTCAAGCGAGCATATCATCGAACACTTTGAATGAAGCTCAATGACAATCAAAAATTAAAGAGATCACAGTTCAAATATATAACCCAACAAGTGTTCAAGCTTCATAGTGATACGCAAGGAACTCACTGAGAGCTTAACGATAAACTAACTACCAGCATATCAGATCCACAATAATATAAGTCACGACATAATACGAGTGAACAAGGTAAAAGCTATTTAAGGCAACCACCTGCACTTGTGCCGAAGCAACATGAACCACTGATAGCTGCAAAACCCCAAACTTCCTTCCATCGATATGACGCTGTAGAATAAGCGCACCAAAATCGAACCGAGTAAACAACAATAATTGAAAATAGATACCGAATATCTCTCAACTCTCAACTCCAATCCAGTAGAGAGGCACCACTATTCTCTGAACAAGACTCCCGCTTCCTAAACTGAAATTTGCAGAAATTATTGCAAAATTGGATTTATGGGCTCGATTTCGTCGATCTTGCGTCTTTAAAGTCGTTTCTTGGGCTTCTTAGTTCTTACCATTAGGCCCATTATGGCAATTTTAGTTCGGGATTGAATTTGAAGGAGTCTCAATGTCTCATTGCCAATGGGCCTACTCTTTCTAATTTAGGCTTTTGTCTCGGCCCAAGCTTATTCTTGTTGCATTAATCATGGTGAGTGATATTGGCACCCCACTTTTATCCAGTGACACTCCACCCTCCATAAAAAATATATTGTTTTGCTTCATCCCTCATTCTCTCCCTCTCTCTCTTACTAGCTGCCACTACCAGTTGCCACCACCAAATCTTTGTTGTCCGGCCTCCGTTTGAGGCAAACCACTTACCAAATTGAAGCCTTCGACGATACCGGCAAAGCCTAGGAAACCACGACCTTCTATGATGGACGAATCGGTCGGGATTTTCATTGAAAGTTTCGGTTTTCACATATTTGAAGCTCCGATCTGGCTAACTCCAGCCTCCGTTTGAGGTGAGCCACCTACAAAAATGAAGCCCTCGACGACGCCAACAAAGGTCAGGCAACCACAACCTCCAAACGGTGGATGGATCGACCGGAATCTTCATCGAAAGTTTCGATTTTTTGCATATTTGGAGCTTCGATCCGACCAACTCCTGTTGAGGCGAGCCATCTATCAAATCGAAGCCCTTCGACGATGCCAACAAAGCCCAGGCAACCACAACCTCCGATGGTGGACGGATCTACCGGAATCTTCACCGAAAGTTTTGATTTTTTGCATATTTGGGGTGTAACCGGAGATGTTGCAGGATTTTTTGTTATTTTTATTGAGATTTTTGTGAAAATAGGGTGACACTAGAAAAAAGTGGAGTGTCAATAGCACTCACCTTAATCATATTGATACGTTTCAAAATTGGCCATTGAATACCGCTACTTGATCTTCACCTTTCAAAAATGAAATAATTCTACCGTTGATTTAAGCTCTCGATCTCATCCATTCAGTTACAGTAGAGCATGTATTACACACTTGAAAATGAGTATAGATTCTATAGAATGTGTTTTTTTTATTGATGTAGGTATATTGGGGGATGTGTTATAGTGATACAAATGAGTATTCGTTTTAACTTTTTGTAGTTTTGTTCGAAAATAGAAGACGGATCCTTGAAATGTAGATGTTCTGTTAAAAGATAAATGATAAAATGTATAAAGATTTGTGTTTTATTAATGTGACTTCATTGAGAAATGTATTATACTAATGTGAATAAATTTAAAACTTGATTTTTTATGTAATAAAAATGAGTTAATTTTAATGAGAAAGAAATAGTTCCCCATTGCATGTGCTCAATGAGAGTGGGACTGGGATTATTCAATCCAAACTAAAATTTGCAATAATGGGCCCATTTGTGGCCGATATAATCATGGCAGAAACAACATAAAAACCAACTTCTTATTAAAAAATCGACCAGAACAATTGGGAACTCAACATGAAATCATAATTGTATTGGGTATAGTGGGTGTCTGTAGGGTAGCAGTTCAACATGGTGTATCCCCACACAAGAATTGATTGATAGAATTCTGGATGATTTCAGCGGAGAGAATCCTGTAAGCCTTCTCTGTAGGATGAAACCCGTCCCAGAAAAGATAACCTGAATCATCTGGACATGTATGTGGGCTGAACTGGTTACAGAATATTGATGCTTCTATTAGTCCTGTACCACAACATCCTTTGTTCACAATCTTAAACCCTGAAACAACAATCAAGGTTCATTAGTCCTAATTCAATATGAGACATCAAATGTATTGTCCTCCCGGAGTACTTTTACAGGCATTCCTGCCCCCTCCCACTCAAACCCATAACCTCCTAGTTAGAGCGGACAATACCACAGCTGCAAAAACATATCCATATATACATATATATATATATAAATGTTAATCATACCATATTTTCCTGGGTTTATGATGATGTCATTGAGAGGATTATAGATATCAATATAGACCACAGTCGCACCGGGTAAGTCGTTGAGGATGTTCAACTCTGCAGCCAATTTGGAGTTGAACAATTGCGACGCTTGATTGTATATATCTTTACAATCTCTTTGTATGCCGCCGGCCACAGTTCTCGTTGACGGGATACATCCTAGTGGTGGAGCACCAAAAATGCCGATCCTTCGTGCTCCAACCCCATATAATTCCTTTCAATAAAAATTCAACGATTGTAACTCGCAGAGTGAGAAGAATTACTAATACTTTGAAGTTCGTTCAGGAAGAGAGTCGGGGTTAATTTAATTACCTTGACATAATCGGAAGCCGATCGAACCATAATGTCGGTGTAAGTACCGATGTCATAATGTGCTTGCCTGATACGAGAATCGTAATATGTAGTGGCAATGTCATTGCTGCTAGCTACCACTAAAACCAGAGACAGAGCTAGAAGGTTACTTGTCCCTGCTTCACCAATTAGCCCTTTCACTTTTCCTACGTATTCTTTGAACTGGTTGAACTGATCCTCTAATGAATAGCACATCTGACTCACATACCAAAAAGAAATTTTTTAAAATTAGAGGCTGATATTTTTTTGAAATAACCAGCTTGATCATATATGATTAGAGCATGTGCGATGTGTTCCTTACAGCTACTTGTGATGTCAAAGGATCATAGCCTGCGCCGCCGGAGGCGAAGTTTACACCGGTGAGGAGATGTTCTGGTTTCAAATTCGGATCATTATATGCCGGCAACAGCTCTTTAATCCCCAGATCTTCCACTGAAATTCATTCATGAATTCGGGATTCTAAGTTTATTGAAACTCAGCATTGTACATCTTCATTAAAAAATAAATCATAACTCATGTAACACCATTTAATATCTATATCTATATGTATATATATGGGGGGGGGTGGTGGTTTTTGAATACAAACCTAGAAAATCAGCAGGGACTTTTCCATTGGAGAATCTTCCAGTGGGCATTCCACCTTTAAATTCCCTCCCATAAGGAGGGAAGTTAGATCTGGCAGGAGTTGTGAGCTTGTTGTTGTTGCCAGTATCCACTATTGAGTCTCCAAACACTATCACTGCTGGTACTGTGTTGTTCCCTGGAAGCTTAATTACACCTTCACTTCTCCTTAAACAAACACCCAACAATACACATATCGACAACAATATCTTCAAAAAAGCTGCTGGTGAAGAGATGGGCAAGTAGAATTTCATTGCTTCAAGAACCATTTATTATTACTACTTCCCTTCTTGGGATTGTAGTAACTGAAAAGAATTGTGTGGGTGAAGGAAATGTAAAGAGAGAAACATATTTATATCTAATATTGATATTGATTTCTGTGTATATCCAATTATATATTTGATTTGTGTATAACGTAATGACTAATGACAACATTAGAAAAGACTCCAATCTACGGAGGCATTTCTGGGGATAGAGAGGGACGGGCCACCGTCCATTACCTAAATTTTCAGGTCCCATAATTTTGAAAAATATTATTAGTATAATTTCTCAAAACACTAATACTGATTTCTATGTGTATCCAATTATAAATTTGATCTGTGTCTAATGCAGTGACTAATAAAAACATTACAAAATCAAGAGGTCATAGCCCTGGTTTGTCTTCCTATCGTGTAGGAAGTTAGAGGTCTTGTATTCGTATCTCTCATGCTACCAATTTGAGTAAAATTTATGATAACTATGGTGAGAGTTTTAAAAGATAGAGGGTTGCCTCCTTGTGTAGTCTAATTATTTCTTTTGGATATTCTCCTCATTGATATAAAAAAAATAAAAACATTACAAAAGACTCTAGTCTACAAGATCGTTTCTGGAGTAAGGGGAGACGGGATATAATTTTGAAAAATATTATTAATATATTTTCTCAAAACTCATTTAAGTTTATTCAGAGCTAATTCAGTGTCTCACTTCGCCCGAACGCCCAAAGCTTCAACATAATTGGAGGCAATAAATGAATGGTCAAATTTTTCATCACAATTTGGTAGCTGTTGAGGAGTGGAACAGAACTTAAATGACTTTCATAAATGCACACACCAAATTGTACCAGTTAAAATGTTATTGAATTTATTAGCAAACAAGCCAACACCAGTCCAAGCTATATAGCCTATAGATACAAAAATATACAGATACGATATGTTGTTATTCTTTGCAGTTTATGTATGCATGTATGTTGTTTCAGAAAAATATAACTTTAACAATAATATATTTATAATAAAATTCATTGCATTGTCTTGTATTATTATAATTGATATATATTTTCTATTATTTCTCAAACCATTATATGTGACCAAGCTATAGATACAAAAAGATACATATATGATTCATGTTGTCATTCCTTCCATGTATGTTGTTTAAAAAAAATGACAATAATATATTATAATAAATTCAGTGCGTTGTTTTGTATTATTTTATTATAATTATTATATTTTTTATTAGTATTTATCAAACCATTGTGTAACAACCCAACCCCCATTTTGAAAGAAATATCGTTTGGACTAATAAAAGTAACAATCCCATTTAACTCAATTTATATTACTGTCAAGCCAGAAATTTTTGTGCATGCGAATTTGACGACCCAGATTTAAACCTGATAATAAAAAAATTCTCTCATATAAGTGAGGGCGTGTGTCAATCCGGTTATTAAGAAAGTGATCAATCATACAACATGACCAGGTCAAGTATCTCAGTGCATTGAAGAGTACCTTTAAGGGACCTTGGTATAATATCATGATACCACCTCGGTGAACAAGTAAGAGGAACATCTCAGTAATTTGGAAGTGTCGACCCACTGTATTATAAGGAAACGTTACAAGGAGAATTAACTCTAACAAAACGTGTCTCGAGCGAGCGGTTATTTCAGGATAGTCATTTCATAAACATGTAACGTGGCCTCCATTCAATCTCTTTTGTCTTTTTCAATACATAACTGACTTAAGTATCGAAGTGTCACCCCTTAGGTACACCTTGAGGATCCCAAAAAACAAAGAGACGTATTTTCCCCAAAAAAGAAAGAAGTGTAATCCAAATTCCTTGGATGCCTGTTTTAGCAGCAGTTTAATTCAGCAGTTATCATTACGAAACTTAACAAAATAATTAAAGATATCCAGGCACTTTTTTTATAAGAAGGCGATCGAGCATGTTCCTCTTTCATTGGCTGCGCAGTGAAGAGTGCGTTTTGATATCAATTGGCTATTGTACTTGTCACAGTTGGTAGCAAAAGCTGCAGTATCAGTGCTGAAGCTTTATCAATGTGCTCCATCAAATGCCCTCGCCCCTCTGTTGTATTTATTAAACCCTCTACTATATTTATTACACTTTACTCCTCCCTTTATTTTCTTGCCTCCTTTTTAATTTATTATTTATTCTCTCTTCCGCGTTTTCGATTTGCGCTGTAATACATTCTGAGGTCTGAGCTATCAACTTCACAGGACTCACTGTGTTTGTCATGTCTTGCAATTCATTGATCCTTTTCTTCTGCCCAACTCGAAACCCAAAATGGTTCAAACGGGTTGCGGGTTGGCACAACTATAAGTGGGCCTGTAGAAGGCCGTCTCCCTATAATAATACGGGAATGAGATTTATATGCACTCCACTATTTCAAAGCATATAAGTTTTTTTTGCTTGTGTTGTCACGTGGAAAGAAAAAATCCTCTGTGTGAACGTATACCTTGAAAAATAGATGGTCAAAATTTAGTTGTAATTCGAAAATAATGGAGTATAAATAAAGCTGACCTAATACGAAAAAACGACTGGATCTAGACGAATTGGATGCGGTTGCCTGGTAAATGGACTTAGTTAGGCCTGTGTACTACCCCCTTATTTGTAGGTTGATATTTATTGACATGGTATCAATATCTTCTCACCTATATTTTTCTTCGACTTCTCTCTTCTGCGATATTTTGCTCCATGAGTTATAAGTACTAAAACCGATATTTATTTAATTTGTAGGGCAAGAACTCGAAGTTGACCATGGCTGCCATACATTTTGATGTTCAAAGCCACATGATGAAGTAATTCTCTATTACACGTGCGCGTGTGTTATGATTCCACGTGTGATGACCGACGCGTGGTGATAGGTTCGGACACATAAATTCATTTGAGAGTAATTTCTCCATCATGAATTTTGTCCTCTTCTCCAACACCACATTTAATCTTTTATCATGTATTAAAGTAGGACCAGACAAAAAATCTGAAATCAAATAGTTTGATCACATTTTACATTAAAACATATCAAAAATTAAAAATTGACATAATCGACTAAACAATTTGATTAAAAAATTGATCGTTTTGGACACAATTCTGAAGTTATCATTTAAAAGTTCTTAAAATTAATTCAGATATTGAGTGAAATTTATAAACCACAACAACTACTGATCAACACCAAAAAAGAGAGTATACAAGATTGCAAAGTAATGGAAATTTATTCAATATTATATATCACATTTGATTGAAATCAAGACTTTATAGGTAGAAGTAAAATTCAAAAGAATTTATCAACATATTTGCTGAGTAATTGCTTAACAATTACATCATATCCGTTCTCTGTAGGATGATAACTATCCCAAAACACATAACTAGATGGCTTTGGACATGTATCTGTAGCCGGGTTACAGAGCACTGCCACCTCCAAAGCTCCTGTCCCACAACAACCTTTGTCCGCCACTTCAAACCCTGCAAAACAACATTAACACAACAAAAATGTCAATTTAATTTTTACTTACAAAGAAAATGGGCTTGATTAATCACATTAATTAAAATGGGTTTTTGATTAATTACCATATTGAGTGGGATTTTTTATGATATCAAGGAGAGGAGCATAGACATCAATGTAGACAATCTTGCTGTTTGGTAAGGAAGTGGTTAGGTTATCCATCTGTGCAGACAATTTGGAGTTGAAGAGAAGGGCTGCTTGGTTGTGATCTTCTGCACAATCTCTTTCTATACCTCCTGCAAGTGTTCTTTGTGATGGGACACAGCCGATCGGTGGTGCGCTAAATACAGCAATTCTTCTTGCCCCCAAATCATATAGTTCCTTCCAAATATTTCACCAAAATAAATTAGGAAAAAAAAACAGAGAGGTCATCAACTAACGGGCCAGACCGGCCTGATTGAACCCAATGAGTTTAGCTTTATCTCTCGGCCCAAACTAATCCGACCCATTATTAGTAGGCCAGGCCCAAGATTAAATTTTCATACCCAATTTCGGCCCAAAATTTGAACCACCTTCACTTTCTTTCTTTTTGTTCTTTTGTTTTTTCCTTAAGCTTGATCCACAGACCGAATAACTCAATAACATGTCCAAGCCGACACTTTCATTTAGGTGAGCTAATTCTAGATCGTTGGATATAATAAAAAATATTTCACACTCTTCATGTTTGTATTTGATTTTCGTTCAAACCAAAATATATCATGAGATTCGTAAAATGGTTAATATATAAATATATTTTGGCTGAGTTAGCCATGTCACCTTGACGAAAGAGGAAGCAGAGTTAGCCATGAGATCAGTGTACGCAGGAACATCATACTGGACTTGTCTAACACGAAGACCATAGTAAGTGTTGGCAATATCATCGCTGCCTGACACTACAATAAAGAAACCTTTGGTCAAAATGAAGTTTGTTCTCTCTTCTCCAACAGCCAATCTCAGCTTCATTATGTACTCTTTGAAGTAGCGAGTTTGATCTGATAGCGATAGCACTGACTGGATCATACATAAGTAACTAATTAGTCAATAATTAACAAATAAGTACAAATAGCTAGGTAGAAGATACGTACTACCGCTCTAGGTGTGAGAGGATCATAGCCTGAGCCTCCTGAAGCAAATGAGACTCCTGTGATCAGATCTTGAGGTTTCAATGATGGATCCAAATATGGTGGCACTGTTTCTTTGACTCCAAGTTCTTCAGCTGATCATATATATTCCAACAGAATTCTTAATTATATAATCAAAACTTCCTATACATATATAATCAAACCTGATCATTGAAATTTCGTTTATATATATATCAACTTCAAAATCATAATCAAAGACTTTAAATTTACATATATGCGTGCATATTTTAAACTTCATATATATACACACACACACACACATGTGTATACACTACTGTTCACATGGCAGACGTTCGCATCTGAGAATTGATGTATATTAATTTTATGTGCGTGTCATCTTCATATGCTTTCCTATGAAATACTTTTTAAGGCAATTATAACAATTAAGAGTTTGACTAATAAATAGTTTTAGAACAATTTAAGAACCGAAAATAATTTAAAAGAGAAAATAAGTAAAAGCTAATTTTGACTATAATTAATTAATAATATGTATTTTGGGGCCCAAGAAGAGAAGAGGTGTGATGTGTGGTGCGTACCAATCAAGTCAGAAGGAACTCTTCCATTACAAAACCTTCCAGTAGGAACTCCTCCCTCGAAATCCTTACCATAAGGAGGGAAGTCACATTTGATTATAGTTTGAAGATAGTTGTTGTTCCCTGAATCCACAATCGAATCCCCGAACGCGAATACCGCCGGAATAGTCTCATTCGCTGGAATCTTGACTGAACCTCCTCCCGCAGCTACCACGTAAACAATATTAACATACACACTAGTACTCACAATTAAGAACCCTAATATTGAAGAACTTGCTGCAGCAGACATATCTGGCCTCTTCATAGTTTGATAGACTAGGAGACTGCAATAATATGGCTCTTTCTAATCCTAATTATCTTTATGTATATATACACAGAGTAGATTCAAAATAGTACTTAAACAATTGTTTTGGGCGTCATTTATTGCACACAGCTACAAGTGACCGATATTATATATAGATATATGTATATGTAGATCAAAACAGATGTTTTGGTATAGACCACACAATGTGTCTTTTGGGTTATACATGAACTGTATGTATGAATATGTTGTTCTAATAGATTAAAAATTAATTAATTTATGATGATCATATGTTGCTTGTGCATAGTGCATGCATGCAGGTTTTTCTCAAAAACCACCAAAATAGAATCAAATTATTAAATTCCTTATACCAAGATTTTCAAAGTTTCTCTTGAGGTTACCCCAAGGATCAAGTGTTATTTAATATAAACAAATTAATCAAGTTTACTTTAACTTTACAAAAGTGTGTGTGTGTGTGTGTATATATATATATAGAGAGAGTATAGAGTATATATAGAGTATAGGGTTTAGACACTTGTTCAATTATTAAAATTAGAAAAATAATTGCATGAGTAAGCAACGTATATGATCGCGACAACTATCTACACTTCCTTATACGCCGGCCGGGTAACCATCGTAATAATTAAGAACACCTATAATTATAATAATGTAAAGTCCATTAGTCATTATCGGCTCTATCTAGAATCTCTTCATATATTTTGATCTGTAAAGCAAAGCCTTTTCATTCATTTTTTTAAAAAATAAAAATAAAATAAATTCATTTGTCTTTTTTCTTTAATTATTTTGACTCCCATCCACCCTCAATTATTTCTCTAGAATTGATTAATCAATCCATCTGAAAACTACACACACACATCCATTAATATTATGAGGACCATTCTTAAATGTAAGATCAAAGTAATTAATAGCTGTATTTTTCTAGCTAGTTATATGTCTTCATCATTTCTACACTTTTTGTATATACAGTACTAAAATCTCTATAATTATAATCATAGGACCAGACTAATTTTATTATTATTATGAGGTTATAACCTAGTAGAAATGTACTTTCAAAAACTTAATAGAGATTGGGACTAATTTTTTTTATAACTATACAGAGGTTATTTTTATATAGAGTATTATCATAAAGAGGTTTTACTAATTCCCCTTAAGACCTTGCTTTTATAAATGAGGAGTCAGAAGAGGTTGGGTTGGGAGAGGTTCGTGAATTTTCCGAACCCATCAAAATGAGGTGTTCAAATTTTAAATATTGGGAGGAGTTCATAAAAGTTGGGAGGGGTTCGAGAACTCTTTTGAACCTTACTCATAGTTTTTACCAAATAAAAATTGGGAGGAGTTCGATATGAACCCAACCTCCCATTTATAACATACCGAACAAGGCCTAACTAGCCTTAATTATAGTTTGTGAAGGGAATAAGGAGAGACCGTCAAATTGAAAATATGAAATAAAGTTGTCAAAATATCCACAAAGTGATGCAGGTGGACAAATATTGATCTCATATATGCTTAAAAGTAGATAATTGGATATTTTAATTGTGACAAGATGGTGGGCTACCTCATGAAAAGGAATCACGCAAGAACAATTTAATTAATTATAACTCATGCTGTAACAGCTTGAGAAAGTAAGGGTGTATTTGGTAATAATTTTCAAAATAGTTTTCTGTTTTGAAAAATCAAATGATTGCTTAAAATTCATTTGCCTAATTTATTTTGAGTTTTTATTTTTAAAAACAGTTTTCATTTATCAGTTTTAAAAACTAAAAAACCAAAACAACATTTTGTTGTTTTTGTAAGATTTTCAAGTTACATAATTGTAATTAAGATGAATTTATTTTATTTTATTTTTCTCTCTCTTCTCTCACTCTCAACGGTGACTCGCCTCTCTTCACCGACATCGTCGTCCGGCCACCGGACGGCTTTGCTCCGGTGTTGACCCAAAATCACATTCATTTTTACCCGATTGATGAATTTGAATTTCATTTTGTTAAATTTGAGTTTTATTGGGATGAATTTCAATTTCATTTGATTAAATTTCAATTTTAATTTCATGTTTTTCGGTTTCCGAAAACAAAGTCAAATATCACCAACCAAATGAATTTTTTAACAGTTTTTTTTTTCTAAAAAGTGTTTCTAAAAACTATACCCAAAATCGTTTTTAAAAATTAAAAAAGAAAATAATATTCAAACACACTCTAAAGCTTTACATGGCTATTAATGAAGTGAAAAAAAGAGTTTGTTTGGTAAACGACCAACCAAACCCCAAAAAGATTGAACTGGATTAGTGAACGAATTCAATCTGAGTTTTTTAATTTTATATATATGTGATTGTGTGGAAGGATAAAAATTTATGAACTAATTTAATCTAAAGGAAGCCAAACAAGCTAACATGATTTTCGGTTAACGTCCTTGTTTATATGCAATCCAAACTCCAAACAAGCTGATATGATTTTCGGTTAACGTCCTTGTTTATATGCAATCCAAACTCCAAACCCTTTTTAATAAGGGAAAATGGATGGAATTCAGGATTTGAGATTATATACGGTATAGCTCGTCAATTGAACTATATGGATCAGAATTCGTAATAATCCAAACTCCATTAGCATAGAAGATTAAAGTAGTAGTATTTTTTTAAAAAAAAATCCGAGTAATGGCGTGAGAAACTCGTGTATGGTTAATTTGTATTCTAATGAATAAGTATTGCTGACATTATTGAACATAAGTTGAAGAAAACATAGTTAAAAAGTAAAAATAGATTTCTAATTTTGAAATTGAAGTAAGGAAGTTTCGATGAATAATTTTTTCTAAAGTTCTAAAATATAAGTAAACATAGTATTCATATGCAAACAAATGTTCTAGATTCCTTACCAATAAGAAATCCTAATCAATTTTTTATTTTTTGACAAGTATTTTAACTTTTTTTTTTTTTTTGAATTGTCCTTGTGTTGTTCCCTTCTCTAGTTTTCATTTTATTTTATTATTTCATATCTAAATTTCTTATGCCACTCTTGTGCATTTGTTTTCAGTACAATCTCTATTTAAATATAAGCTATTAGATATACGCTGATCGAGTCGGATGCGATCCAAACTCGAGCATGTTAAAACGGTTCGCAAGACTACACTGACAAGCGGTTGAGATCGGATCGAAACACAGGATGTAAAAATGCCTCTCATAAACCTTTGGCGCACACGAGGAAATACCCTAAAATTGTTGGACATGAGAGTTACCTATACGTTGATGTTAACTCTTGCACTCTTTTTTTCAAGTGGAATTAAGTTCATATCTGTCTCAAATTGTACATAATGTACATACATATAATATATATATGTCTATTATATATGTTTCCAATTTAATTGGTTCAAATATATGCAAGTACAACTCATTAACCAGAAACCAGAAACGACTAAGATTAAATTGTCATGTCTACACACAACCAGAAACCAGAAATCTACTTATCAATTGCTAACTTAATTAAGAGACGGAATAGAAGTTAGTAGAGGTTTAAATATGAAGTTTGCACTATGTGGGGCTAGGGCTTATCTACATCTCTTAATCACACAACTAACAGTATTTATATTTTGTTCTTTACTGGCCAATGAAATTCTTAAAAGTTGTCAAACGTGAATAATTTGTAACTATTTTTTGGTTTTTTTTTTTTAACTGGGATATTCAGGAACTGTAAAACCACAAATAAATTTAGCCTTGTACCTCCCCCGTGTTATATGCAACTTGCTTAGTAAAGGTCTCAAATCTTATTTCCTGCGTCCAGCGATGTGGTATCCAGAACACCACAAATAAGTGTATATAGCCTGCTACCTCACTCGTGCTATATGTAACTTTCCTTTCATTGCACCTCACAAACAGTTAGTTGATTATTTTTTCAGATCGTGCTGGACATTTGATTGTTAATCCAATTAGTGTGAGTGTTAGGCGATCGTGAGACGAGCAGTATCATATTTGATATATGAAATTAATAGGGGTGTAGAAGAGACGAGACGAGCTTTAAGGTGCTTGAGCTTGACTCGGTTAAAAAATGATAAGCTTGAGCTTGAATTGTGCTAAAGTTTACAGCCGAGCTCAAGCTTTGCTCATTAAAAATTTGGTAAATTACTAAATGAGTAGCACCAAATAATTGGGTAAAAATATTTTAAATGTAAATACATGTTAATTTTTAGTACTAATGTAATATACTAATAATATTATTAATAATATACATGTTAATTCTTAGACCAAAATGCAAAAGTGACGACTCCATCACCCGCACGAAAGTAATGCACAATTCAACATGAAGCCAGAAACCAACCACAGGATAAATCAATTAGGAAACCAAACCACTCACTTCATGACATCTCCAGTAATTGTCTCCAGGAGATAAATCCTCAATGTCCTATTCGTAGCAGGATCAATCATGCGTATGCCATCTAAGCCAATCTGAAAACAAAAGTACACACCACTCAACTGAAAATCACAAACAATACAATGATAATCTAACCAGAAAAACATTGTGATGGAAGACAAACAACACACACTCAACCGAAACTACTCAAAGCATTACTTACTTCAATAGAGCCAAGCCACAAACTAATAGCAGTTTAATAGCTTCATCAGTTCATTGAACTCATCAGTTAGATAGAAATAAAACGATAATGAAGAAAAAATTCAGCCACCTGGCAAAGAACATCCATGGTGGTCTGCCCTACACTTTCAGCCAAGAGCTTGACACGGAACTTCTAAACCCCACCCTTTACATCCTGCTGCGTATCTGCCTTGGGAACAGTCGTTTTAACGATCTTGCTGGAACCCGAAGTTGATGAATTCTCCTTGGCTGAGGGAACACTTATAGACCTTCCATTGTCATCAAACATAGTCCACGTAGAAGACTTTGAGTCCGTCCCCTGGGCAACATACCTAATCCCCGTATAAAGTACAGGGGAATCCTTGACCACTCGATTATATTAAGTAAAGCAAGAAGTAATTATCAAAAAGAGAGTACAGGTCAATCGCTGAGCCAATACAATAAACGGGAGCAGCAAGCAAGAAGGCAAGTCTGGGGAGCGGATTACATTCCCAAGGCCCCATTCAAACTGCCCTCCAAACCTTTCATGCTTTGACAGGGATAGAAGAGTCCTCCATCCCTGCCTCCCATGTTAACAGAGACCCAAACCTATCTCTAGTCTCCACCAACTTACTGAAATTAAACTGGGGTTGTCTGCCCCAGTCCAAGTAACTCGATATCCAAAATTCAATTAATTTCAATTCAAGTATTCAACCAAACATATGAAGTTTTTTCCTTTTAAAATATTGAGAACAAACACTTTAATAATATGAGAAATATTATTAAAGCACATTATGAATATTCACTGATAGAATGCTAGATTTGTGGCATATTACCATAGAGATAAAAAAGTAAAGATACATAAATATACACGGGCGAAGGGTAGGCAATGATGAGGATTAAGGCCAGCATACAATTATAAGCACATACTGGCTTCTGGCTCTGTACTTGCTGGGTTTCTTCTCCAGTTGATGAAGCTTCGGCTATTGCTACTGGTAGTTCCTTTTTCTTTTGAGGTTTCATCTTACCCGTCAAGCCTTCCCAGATAGAAACTCAATCTTCATTCTTCCACACCAATTCCCGGATTTCCTGAACCCCAAACGTGTCAGATTCCAACTTTCAATCAGCTTTTCGAACCTAACGAATCCAGTTTGGGAAAGACCCACTATTTCAAGCTTCCACGTCAGAACCCAGATTTCCAAAACCCCAAACACGTCAAGAATTCAAGTTATACGTCTGAAATTCATACCAAAATATAAGGATTTTGTCTGATTTAAAACCGTATTTGGATCTAAATACACTCAAAGATTGTCGATTTAATTGTCCGAATCTCAACTTGGATCGGATAATTGTCCGATTTATTTATTCGGATTTATACTAGTCCAAATTTTGTTAACTAACTAGTTGAAAAATCCAATCAAATATTGATTTGGATATGAAATATTTCGTAAACACTAATATTGTTTGATCCGAAATTGATTTTTGGCTACCCCTACTTTGAGCCATAAAACTATGAAAATTCATTCCTAGACTCTCCCATCCTCCCAATTCATGAACATCATTAAATTTGAGGGCTAATATAACTTGTAATCATCGAAAGATAACCCGTGTTTCATTTTGATTATCGAAAGATAAAACGTTTCAACTTGATAACTTAGTTTTTCATTTTGTTCCAATCAAGTCACTCGGTCAGAATTTCTCAAATCCAGACAGCCAAAAAGGTAATGTGGCAGCTTGACTTGTTTCGATTGGTTCACGTGGAAAATGGTTGCCACGTGGTTAATACTACTTTCAGTTGCCGAAAGATAGCCCATGTGTCATTTTGGTCGCCGAAAGATAAAACTTTTTAACTTGGTCACTTTTAACTTTTCATTTAGTTACAATCAAGCCATAATTTCTCAAATCCGAGCAACGAAAAGGGTGACGTGACAGTTTGACTTGCTTTCGATTGGTCCACGAGGAAAATGGTCACCACGTGAAAATATTTTGTAATTTTTTAAATTCAGAGCAATCATGAGAAGTGAAGGTCCACTTGCGAGAACAATATGAATTAGTTGAATTTCTTCTGCTTAAATTGTTCTGCGATCGGGACAAAGCTCCAATGGAGGCGAATTGATTCGAAGCAAGAAGCTTAAGGTATGGATGATGTTGTAGGGTTTGATCTCTTAATTAAACCTAATTTCTGCTTCTTAGTTTGATTGCGGGATTGGTCGTGCCATTGAATGATGATTGCCCTTAGAGACCGCACAAGAGCATTCTGGCAATGACACTCGGTGGCTAGTTTGACCGAGTGACTTTACTGGAACAAAATGAAAGTTAAGTGACTAAATTAAAATATTTTATCTTTCAGTGGCCAAAATGAAATATGAGCAATCTTTCATTGACTAAAAGTAATATTAACTCATGCCAAATATTTTCACCTAGCGACTATTTTCCACGTGAATCAATCAAAACAAGTCAAACTGTCACATCACCATTTTTGCTGCCCGAATTTGAGAAATTCTGACCAGATGGTTTAACTGAAACAAAATGAAAAGTTAAGTTATCAAATTGAAACGTTTTATCTCTTGATAACCAAAATGAAACATTAGCTATTTTTCGATGACTAAAAGTTATATTAACTCCTAATTTGACGGAATGAAAAATCATATATACCCTTATTATCGAAAAAAGTAACCTTAGATAAAGAGGGAATGATATCCACTCTTTTAGGGGTGTATTTAAAAATTAAAAAAAAAATCCCAGTGCATTACGACCTCTGTGGTGTCAGGTGTGAGTGTGTGACTTAAATCAGGGCCCACTGAACAAAGAATAACAGTTTCATATTATTTGGTGTCCATTGATGCCCCTAATTCGGCCCAGGCCCATATTTTAACAGTTCGTGCATTGACCGACTGTTAAGTTTTGACAGTCGACATCTCGATAATTTTGCTTGAAGGCTGAAGCTGAGGTCTTTCGTTAGGCTGAAATTGGTCTGGTCCGACAGAGTCAAAAGGGGGAGAAAATGATGATCCTTAACGGAGCAGATGACGAAGAGAAATGGATCGCAGAGGGGATCGCCGGTATTCAACACAACGCATTTTACATGCATCGCGCTTTGGTATCATTCACAATTCTCGATCTCTTCCGATCTAACCCTAGCATTTGTCTCCAAAAACACTTCAATTCTCAATTTTTGTTTCGTTTCAGGACGCAAACAACCTCAGAGAAGCTCTCAAGTACTCGGCTCAGATGCTGTCGGAGCTTCGAACTTCGAGGCTTTCTCCTCACAAATACTATGAACTCTGTAAATTCTCAACTCTCGTCTTGATTGATCGGATCATGTGATGCTTGGAGCTTTAGCTGATCTTCGTTTCCCTTCTTTTTTGGCATTAAGATATGCGAGCTTTTGATGAATTGAGGAAGCTGGAGATGTTCTTCAAGGACGAAAGCAAGCATGGAGTTGCAGTCGTAGATTTATACGAACTCGTACAACATGCTGGGAATATACTACCTAGACTGTAAGTAACATTGGCGTGGGAAATCATTTGATTTGATCATGGATTGCAACATTTTTATGTAACTTCATTTGAATTTCAATTATCGTAGATGAAGTTCTGGAATCTGGATAATTGATTTGATGTCTGCACAATAGGTAGTTATGGATCAATGAGGTCATGAGATGAGAACGTCTCAACATAATATCTAATTTAAGAACTAATTTAACGATTCCTTTTTCTTTGTCTTTTTATACTTTCAAGAATTATTCACATGATTGCTCTCATTTGTTGCCACTATGAATGCTATTCCATCTTAAACTCTTCCTTCATGGCCGAAAACATGGAGGCTGTGACTGAATGCATATTGGTTGATCAATAAGTAGGATGAGGTATTCTTAACACAACAGTGAATTTAATACCTCCTTGTCTGTTGTCTTTTTTGTCTTTCGAGTATTCATCCTTCTATTCATTTATTTTTACCATTATGAATAAACATTCTTTAAAATCCAAAAGGTTACAGTAAAGGCACATTTGTAGATCTATTATTGATAAAGTCATGTAAGATGATCGAAATTTCAATATGATCACAAACCTGATGTTTCCTTGTCTCTTGATCTGTTCTTTCTACTTTGTACTGCTTTCATATTATTGCATAGCTGCCTCTTTCTTCGCTGTTGGAAATATCTGGTGAATGCACATTTGTAGATCATTATTTGTTTAAAAGTTGAGAGTTAAAATCAGATGCTGTATATTTGCTAGAATAAGTGATGTAAAACAGTCAGTGTGCTTCTGAATTTTAGATCTCTTTTATGGCAGCTTCTTCAAAGCTGAACCTGATAAATGGCTGGTTTTTGTTTTGAGTTTGACTTCTGCAATTGCTTATGTTTAATATGTATTAAAACCTTCCCCCGTTCAGATTTTATTTTATGCGTTAACTACTATTGAAACATTTTGAAACTCCAGTAAGGAATTTTCGTTTGTGTGTGTAAGTGCATATAAATCATTGGGTATTGACTTTGAATCTGTAAGGTTGCCTTTATCATACTCTAATATAATGTTGTAAAACTCGTTAGGCGGTTCACGGGGAGTGGGGATTAATTGGGTTTTTAAATTAATATATATATATATGCAATACACATCCCATAAATTCAAGTATCCAACACATACAAATTTGAAATTTCAAAAAGTCAAAAACAAAAGAAACATGATTAATCAAACAAAAATATCATTGTGGCTTGTGATTTTAATTTTTTAAGTTTCTCTATTAAAAGTTAATATCAACCAGGCGGGTTAGGCGGGGACTAGTCGGGTTAATTGGGTCCTAGGCGGTTTGGCCGTCTACTGCCCTCGCCTAGGGCCTAGGTGAGGCGACAGGCCACGACTAGGGGCTACCTACGCGAATTTTTGCAATACTGCTCTAATGGTGTTTACTGAGTAGTTCGGTGCTCTACAATTTAGGATTTGATGTTATTAATCAATAATTGATAATCTACATATCTAGGTAGATAACTATCTAATACTGTTAAACTAACTATGTTTGATGTCTGCATTCTACTTTTCTCTCTGAGCGTTTCCTCTTGAGTTGTTGTTTCTACTGAAACTCTTATCTCTATAAACACATTTGAAGTTTCCATTGTTTATTCGGCAGGTATCTCCTATGTACGGTAGGATCTGTATACATCAAAACGAAGGATGCACCTGCTAAGGATGTCCTTAAAGATCTTGTGGAAATGTGTCGAGGAGTTCAGCATCCAATTCGTGGACTCTTTCTTAGAAGTTACCTTTCTCAAATTAGCCGGGATAAGTTGCAGGATATTGGGTCTCAGTATGAAGGGTAAGAAGATTATCTGGTTAAGTTCCATTCTTTCTGTTTCGAAGAGTGAAGTTTTTAGTTGGCTGTAGTCGATTGCTGCAAGTTCCATTTCTCTCTTACATTATATTTTAAGCAATGTTTTCTAGTGTTGTAGATCAACTAATATAAAGTTTTTTAAATGACCCTGTTGAGGCAAGTGCTCAGTTATAGAAAATATGCAATTTAATGTCGTCTCTGTTGTCTTATTAAGGATCAAAACAAATTTTGAATGTCATTTCATATTTATACAGTAACTTGATGAATATATGATGAATTTGATCTCATTCAGATCATTAATTTTCTTTTTGTAAGTTCAAACCATATTACTTGATATGTTGAATATGTATTGGGGTGCTTTTGTGATCATATTTATGTTTGAATTTGCTGATGAATTCTTGCAGAGATGTTGGTGCTGTCATGGATGCTGTAGAATTTTTGCTTGAAAATTTCACTGAGATGAACAAACTGTGGGTTCGAATGCAGCATCAGGTCTAACTATTGTCTTTGAACCGTCTCTTGTTTTGACATGTATGGACCACAGTACTTGCATGCCACTGAGGTGAAATGAATTGTGAGGGCATAATTTTTTGCCATGCAGGTGTTTTGTTGCTTGTGAAATCATTCATACTCTTTGGTGATCCTGAGTTGAAGCCTTCAATTGGGATTTCTGGTCTGCAGGGACCTGGTCGTGTGAGAGAGAAGCGGGAAAAAGAAAGAAGCGAGCTTCGTGATCTTGTAATATGAAGGATCTGACCCTATCACTTGCTGAAAGAGTATTTTTTTTCATGTAATTGCACAAGAAGTCGTGCTCCTGAACCTTCATATCTTCCTTATCAGGTGGGGAAGAACCTTCATGTTCTCAGTCAGATAGATGGTGTGGACCTTGAGATGTACAGAGACACAGTCCTTTCCAGAGTCTTGGAGCAGGTGTTGTAATCTAGTTCACATCTTGGCTGCTTCTTTTTTCTTAGGTTCAGAAACCTATGATGTCTTAGCATGCTCCATTATTAGTTTTAACTCTTCAATTCAATTTGGTTGTGCAGGTTGTTAACTGTAAAGATGAGCTCGCGCAGTATTATTTGATGGACTGCATAATTCAGGTCTTTCCAGATGAGTATCATTTACAAACCCTTGAGACATTATTGGGGGCTTGCCCCCAGCTTCAGGTAGGCAATATGAATTGTATCAAGAAATTCATAAATATGAGTTTTCTTATCCTTGACTTGATTGTCTTTGATGTAGATATTTTGAAATGTAGAATTTGAATTTTATTTTAAATAAATGCAGGATTTGATAATTTCTTAAATTTTTGGAATCCCTATTAGATTTTTCTTGGGTGGGTGGGGGAGTTGACTATTATCTTGTCAAGCAATGGAACAATGATCATAGCTAGTTGTAAATAGTGCCTTGGAGGGTCATTCAGTGAATCACGCTTGGTAGTGGCTTGTTTGAATTTCTATTTTCTTTAGTTTCTTTAGAACATTCCCCCCAACACTTGATAATTACCTTCTGATTAAAAAAAGGGCTTCAAGAAGAGTTTTTTTAATGTATATTTTATGATCCCTTACTAGTGATGCATGTAAAAGGATGAGCACCTGAGAGTCTGGTTTCAAGAGATTGATGACAATGATGATGTTGCTGAGATACTTACCCTCCAGGCATGCTAGCTGCCAGGATTCTCTAGTGGCTGCTAATGTCTGTGCTTTATGGAGTTTTTTACTGCCAACTTCTTGAAACCAGCCTCAAGTTCATCTTCGCATGTGTTACTGGTAAGTGGTAAGGGATCATTTGAGATAAATTTTTAATCAGAGAACTTTATACAATGTGAATCTTTTCACATCTCTTTTTAAAGTCCTTAAAGTATATTGTTACCATTTTCATCAAAGCCTTTATCTCCAACAACTTTAGGGTCTGCCGCGTGAATCCACATGAGAAATTAGTGTGAATGCACCACAATCTCCTCCAACATTCAGTGCTACAATCTCGACTAGTACTATAGAGTTTGTCCTTTACTTTCACATCCATCCATAGCTTTTGGGTTTTCCCCTTCTTTTTTAATGTCTCATTCTTAAATGATTTCAACTCATTATTTGTTTTAAAAAATTACAAGCAAACATCTGGTCTAGTGATAGAGTTGCAGCTGTGCAATCTAGAGGGCACGGGTTCAATTCTTGGAAACAGTCTTCCTACATATTATGTGGGATAAGGTCGTACATTTTGTCTATCCTGGCCCCCACCCACCACGGGAGCCTTGTGCACGTGAGTTGTTTACTTGATTTTATTATTGGAATTTTTTTTATCTCTTATGCTTTAATGGTTTGGGAAAAGTGCTTGTTGAGAGGAGCTTCACTTATGTTATAAATCTGTATGTGTGACGATTCTGATTACAGGAATTCTGTGGTTTTTGCTTCTTATGTTGTTTGCTCTCTTTTGAATTGTGAGATGTAATAAGGGACAATGATCTTAGACAGTTAATGGCATATTTTGTGTTCCATTATTTTGGTTTTCAGCCAACAGTTGACATCAAGACAGTGCTATCTGAACTGATGGAGCGATTGTCGAATTATGCTGCTTCCAGTCCTGACGTGAGTTATTTACATGCTTTGTCTTGATGAGGCTTACTTCTGCTTTTTTGTTTGACTACAAATATTTCTTCCAGGTTTTGCCTGAATTCCTGCAAGTTGAAGCTTTTGCCAAATTGAGTAGTGCCATTGGGAAGGTAACAGACTATTCTGTGAAACTCTGTTAAGTTGAGAAACTCTTCTATAGGAACAAATGTAAACTGATGAAATTTTAAGTGAAACAGTTTTGATTTATGTAGAAGCTTTTGCTAGATTGAATTGTGTCATTTGGTTATATTTGTTTCTATTGAAGTTTCTGATTGCGAGTATAGGTTTCTTAACTACATAAGTTGTAACCCACTGTCAGGTCATAGAAGCACAGGTTGACATGCCTATTGTTGGAGCCATAACGCTGTATGTTTCTCTTCTTTCATTCACTCTCCGAGTTCATCCTGATAGGCTTGATTATGTGGATCAAGTACTGGTATGTCATCTATTAAATATAATATATTAGCCTTGTCTGAGCATCCATATATTTTGTTTAAAACATTGCATGGAACATGAAAGTAGCTGGCCAACAGCTTTCTTTTCAACTTGCCTTCATCTTCATTTGGCTTTCCATGCCACGTGAATTGCATGGAACTAATTTGACCTGACCATTAATCTCACTCTTTGCATTTTATAGGGAGCATGTGTCAAGAAGCTCTCTGGCACTCCAAAGCTTGAAGTCAGTAGAGCAACAAAACAAATTGTTGCACTACTGAGTGCTCCATTGGAGAAGTACAATGACATTGTCACCGCCTTGACACTTTCTAATTATCCTCATGTGATGGACCATCTTGATAATGAAACGAATAAAGTCATGGCAATGGTTATAATTCAAAGCATTATGAGAAATACTACTTGCATTTCTACAGCTGACAAGGTAATCAGTCTTTAGCTAATATAATACGTCTTCTCTTTTTCCCCTTTAATAATGGGGTGATTGTGTGTATCGTTATGTGTAGGTTGAGGTGTTGTTCGAATTGATAAAAGGGCTAATTAAGGATTTGGATGAAACTGCTGCAGATGAGGTGCATTTCTAGAAGACATCTGCATTAAAAGACTTCGTCCTTGTGTATTAAATATGTAGTTATGGTGACTTGCTTTGAAATTCCCTCTTGATCCACTTGAATTCTTATTTCATTTTGAATTAACCTTACCTTCTTGACATGGCTCTCTCTTTTTGTGCTTCATTTATTCAAATATAACAGTTCTTTTTTTTTTTTCTGTACTTTCCTGGTAGCTTGATGAAGAGGATTTCAAGGAAGAGCAAAATTCCGTTGCTCGCCTTATACACATGGCTTACAATGATGAGCCGGAGGAAATGTTTAAGGTATGTAGCTTCTGGTTATATGACGATTCTTTTGGTGCCTAGGTTAAACTTCTTTTGTCTAGTTTTCTACCTTGATTTTTAATGGGGTGAGTAGGGTAGTGTACATTTTATGCTTTGAATCGGCTTAAAAGTCCAAATATTGCCCTAGCCTTGAAGGGAATGAACCATGCAAGTGAAGCAATGCTATAAAAACTGGGAGAGGTAGGGTTCTGGTCTTCAGGTGAGATTTAATTCATGGAAATTCCCATTTTTATCCATGGAAGGGTCAAAAGCTTGAGTGGGCATGTGGGCATTTTTCTTCCTTTGTGTCACTTGCTTTTATTACTGTGCTTGTGGGTTTAGCCATGTGTTAATTGGACCTTGTATTTGCTCTCTTCTTCGGCCTTATTTTTTTGGTGATTTTCTTATACGCGTATATAAACTTTTTCCCTTTCCCCCTCCCTTTTCTTTTTGATTGTTTATTCAACTTCAGATTATCTGTACGGTGAGGAAGCATATAATGACAGGAGGGCCAAAACGGTTGCCTTTTACAGTTCCGGCGCTTGTATTTTCTGCACTCAGGGTATATTTCTTTCTCCTGCAAATTGTGGCAAACTGTTTTGTGCAATTTAGGCCGTTCCATAACATGAGTGCATTGCTTAGATAAAATCATTCCAGTGTTGATACTTCTAATTGCATGATTGTTTATGCTTTTTCAAGGATTGAAGGTTATATTAGTTTGTTGTGCCAGACTGTGAATTTGACTTCTGTTGATACGCAGACTTCCGTGGCTCAGGCTCTTAAAACAAATAGTTTGAGAAGGAATATGAAGTTGTACAGAAGTTTAATTTCACTTTTATTATCCGTTGAGTCTTTAGCATGACTATCTCCACAATACAACATCAATACTATTTATGTGCAAGTTTTGTTTGAAAAAACTTTAGTATCAACTTTTCAGCTGAAGAGCTGTTTAAAATTCCATTTGTGGCTTTTAGCTGGTCAGGCAATTGCAAGTTCAAGATGGAGATGTAGTGGGAGAAGAAGTTCCTGCTACACCGAAGAAAATTTTTCAGCTTTTAAATGAGGTAAGTTTTTCTTCATATATATTGTTGCAGTGGAGAATGTGGCACTTGATTCCTGATGTAACTAGACATTGTCTTGTAGCAGATCCTGAAGAAGAGGTTTTTGGTTATCGCATGGTTACATTACTGACAAAAGATTCTAGCAATTTAACTTACTTTGTGAATCCCCCATGGTCTTATTTCAGACGATTGAGGCTCTTTCATACATTCCTACACCTGAGCTAGCATTGCGGCTGTACTTGCAATGTGCTGAGGTATGGTCCATGTTGGTATCCCCAAAAAAAGTAAATGATTTCTGTGCAATTTCTGATAAGTAATAATGTAGGATGAACTTTTTAAATTTAGCCGCTATTGCACTTCCAATGCATGACATGTAAATACCAGTGTTGTGCCTTCATTGTATTTCTTGTGGCACACGACTCAAGATTACATTTTCTTAAACAACTGTTGTTGAAATTTAATTTTATGTTTCTGACCTTATTTTATTTTGTTATGTTACCTTGCTGATCAGGCTGCAAATGACTGTGATCTTGAGCCTGTTGCCTATGAGTTTTTTACTCAGGCATTCATGTTATATGAAGAGGAAGTAGCGGTAATTGCTCTAGAATCAGTTTTCTCTGTTCAGATTTAGTAAATGATGGATGGATGGATCATATTTAGCCAGTTCTAAGTAACAAAACTCGCTTTCAGGACTCAAAGGCCCAGGTGACAGCAATACATCTAATAATTGGGACACTACAAAGGATGAATGCTTTTGGTGTTGAGAACAGGGATACTTTGACACACAAGGCCACTGGGGTATGATGCAAGAGCCTTGATCTAATTTGGGTTTGTCGATCTCTTTTCTTGAATATATATTCATTTCCTTTTGCCACCCATGGCCAGTATTCTGCAAAGCTCTTGAAGAAGCCTGATCAGTGCAGAGCTGTTTATGCTTGCTCGCATCTATTTTGGGTTGATGATCAGGATGGAATCAAAGATGGAGAAAGGTGCATTGTCTTTTGCATAACATCAATTCAGTGCCTTTTATTTATCAAGGAAAAAAAGACAACGCTTACCTTTTTAGTGTTGCTCTTGTTTTTAAAATGGTTTTCATTAGTCATAGTCTCGTAGATGCGACCCTTACTCAGGCTGTTTCATTATCTTAGGGTCTTGCTTTGCCTGAAGCGTGCCTTGAGGATTGCAAATGCCGCTCAACAGATGGCCAGTGTTACAAGGGGTATTAGTGGGCCAGTCACACTGTTTGTTGAAATACTAAACAAGTGGGTATCTTTACCGTATACCCTTTTGTATGTGCTGTAGTTGCTACTGTTTGATTTAATTACAATTCACGGGATGCTTCAGGTACATATACTTTTTTGAGAAAGGAAACCCTCAGATCACAAGTACAGCTATTCAGAGCCTCATTGAATTAATCACTGCTGAGATGCAAAGTGATTCTATAACCCCTGATCCAGCTTCAGATGCCTTTTTTGCTAGCACATTACGGTATATCCGGTTCCAGAAACAGAAAGGTGGTATAATGGGTGAGAAATATGATTCTATGAAGGTCTGACTTGCCAGAGTGAAGGGAAATGAGGCCAATTATGTTGAGCAAGTTCATTAAATGGGAAAGAAATGCTATGGGAAGGCCTAATGTTCATCCAGCTCTGGCGGAATTCGCCATGTTTAAATGGCTATGCATTTTACAAGAGTAGAGAGCTGGTAAATTAACATTTTTGTCATACGTTCTCTTGTAAGCATTCTTGTGAATGGGCAATTGTCTTGTGAAAGAAAGAATAAAATCAAACTACAGTATATCATTCATTGAAGTTTTCAACTTCCGAATTTGTGTTTCTGGTTCATTCGAAACTCACGAGCTTTGTAGTATTCTTGTTGAACTTCTTGAGAGGTGTTGCTTAAATGGGGGGGGGGGGGCGGGGGAGGAGGGGGGGGTTGCAAGGGGTCATATGCAGTCTGTTTTTTACTCATCTGTTGGTGCTCTTCACTAATTACCGTCTCCCTTTGTTGATGTCCATGATAAGATTTCTGTTTTTTGTTGTTGGTCACGTATATGATGTAATGATCCTTAATTTTTGTGATCTCCGGTGTCGAAATGTGGTGTGACCCTTTGCAAATAAAATTCTGGTATGTTCTCTTATCATTTGCTATTTCTTGCACGAAACCGTCAAGATGATGGATTAATATTTGAGAAAATTGGAGGGCTTTTTACTCTTGGCCGAAAACTCGCTCCTGGGACTAAAGAACTGCATTTCCGGCGAATGAGGGAAATTTTCTGTCTGTTGCTCCGGCCCCTATCGACAGCTTAAGCGTTGCAACTGAGTTTAGACCTGAGGGAAAAAATATCAGCAATAATTCTGAAATTGATTGAGCCTACTTTCAAATTCACAAGGCCCTTTTAATCCTTGAGTTGAGTTGAGTTGAGAGTGAATTTAAGGTGAGAATAAATTTAAAGATAAATTTTTTATGTTTAATTGAATACGATAATGAGCATAATTTTTTGTTTAAATGAATTGTAATATAAATAAAAAATTTGTATTATTCTTTTATAATAAATTGATAATTTTATATACGATTTAATAAAAATTAAATTTTTCATTTTAAAAAATATATTATTCTCTCATAAAAAATAGTCACTCATAATAGAGTTTATGAACTCACATTCATAACTCATATTTATGACAATATTAATAGTCCATAAACATTTTATCCATAAACATCCATATATGCAGATGTGACAAGTCACACATCATTGATTTTGTGGTGGCAAAATCAAGTTTCAATTTTTTTTAAAAAAAAGACACTATGGGCACCAATGAATGCAAATTTTTATGAACATTTAGAATTTTCGTTTTATGTAAAATAAAAAAGGATTGAGCTTTGAAATTGCTAATTCTCTCTCTCCTATCGAACGTGGTAAATGAAATCCCTTCGGCCATAGCTCATATGTTAATGCTTTTCAGAAAGAAAAAAAAAACCCTCTGTCCCTATCTGTCTCTTATCAGGCTCGACACTTCAGAGTTTGACACATGGCATTTCTTGTTCGGCGACCCGTTTTATATTCTATATATATATATATATATATGACAATCAAATATGACAAGATCGGTGTTGAGAACGACGAACCCTAAAACACCATTGACCCGCAGCAAGCACCAAGAGCAGATCATAATCTGACATTCTTTCGCATAACCAAGAGTTTTGGTCGTTTTAGACCTCTTGCTGTTTTTGGCATCGTGGGTTTTGCTTGAATTGAAGTGTCGTCTGGTTTAGTGGTTTTCGAGCTGCTACGAAATGGGTGTGTTGAGTAGTATTCTGGGGTTTTTTGGGTTTGGAGTTGGAACTTCAATTGGGATTGTGATTGGGTACTACATGTTCATCTACTTTCAGCCAACAGATGTCAAGGTCAATTTCTTCCTCTCTCTCTCTCTTATCATCTAGCCGGATTTTTGTTAGTGTTATTTGATTTGGTTTTCTTGTTTTTGTTCTGAATGTTCTGTTTTCAAAGCGAGCGCTTCGAATTGGGTTGCTGTAATTTTCTATTTTTCCCACAAGAATTGGATTCCTGTAGTTGTTTTATAACTCCACAAGAAAGAATAAGTGAATTCTGGGAATACCCTAGGAGTGTATGGAGATTATTTAGAGACAGATATATCTACTTAGATCTCCATATTTGTTTGTTGCTTAGTACTTTCTATTAGCCATTTTGAATCCATACATTCTATCATCAATTTAGCTGATGGTGAAACTTCAGATCCTTAATTTACTTTCCACTCAATTTTTGACCCCTTTGTGCTAGTGAAAGTCCATGGCCACTGGATGAAAGCTGTACTAGCATTGATTTCAGAATCACTGCATTTTCGGTAATCTGAGTGATGTGAGTAGATGATAAGGGTCATTGTTCTCTTGCGGATGCTTTCATCAAATTGATTTTGTTGTATTAGATTTTTTTGACTGCGACAGAGATGAATTGTAGAATAAGATGGATATGGATAGAGAAGCAATGTGTTTGAGACCAATTCAAAGGAAATGAATTTGTAAAAATTCCCAATCATGGAGGCAGATTGAGCAGATTATACAGTTCTGTGATATATTGGATTTCAGTTATGACTTCATGCAAGCATGTGACGAATTTCATAAGATATATATAAGATTCTTTTTTTTCCAGGCTGTGCCTTTGTAAATAACTAAATATTATAAACTATGTGTTTGCATTTGTGGACACATGTGGGTGATGAAGACAAATTTAATGCACGTGATTGTTGTTTGTGGGTGTCTTGTTTCATTGCCTATCTCACTTTAAAAATTATTTCTAACTAGGAGGTACATAAATTTTGTTACACTCCTGGAATTGATTCAATCTTACTGTGTTGTTAGTTGATTGCATTGTTATAAGTTTCTTTGCTTCTCCAGGATCCTGTGATTCGACCTCTGACTGAGCTAGACTCCAATACTTTGCAAAAGATGCTTCCAGAAATACCTCTTTGGGTGAAAAATCCAGATTATGATCGTGTATGTTGTTACTGGTTGTCTTTTCAGACACTTGCGTTGGGCTCCAAATGGATTATATAGTTTTTTTCATCAAGGTTCTTACAGTCTTTGTTGTTTTGAAGGTTGACTGGCTCAATAGGTTTATTGCACACATGTGGCCTTATCTAGACACGGTATGCATTTCCAGAACAATGTTTAAAGTTGTACCTTCTCTTTATGGCCTGTGATTTTTCTTTCCTGCTCGAGTGTTTTAGTTCCATCTATTGGGTGTTGACATTTGAAATTATATAGGCAATTTGCAAGACCGTTCAAAATATAGCCAAGCCCATCATTGCTGAGCAGATTCCAAAATACAAAATAGACTCTGTTGAATTTGAAATATTAACGTTGGGTTCCCTACCGCCCACCTTTCAAGGTTAGTTGCTCTCTCTCTTATACAATCATAATTACGCACAAGAATAGAAGCACAGCATGCAATTATGCAGGCATATGGGCATGCATCCATGCACAGAACTCATATCCAAGCCCTTCATTGTGTATAATATTTTCTTGTCCTTGAGATCTCATCAATTTCTGATTATGCAATTTTTCCTCCCGGCGAGGCTTTCAGTGTCCTCAATGTGCAAGGGTAAGGCTGGTACATCTTATCCTTGCATGAGCCTTATGGAAGAGTGTTGTTCGACCTTGTTGAGTGTAATAAAAAAAATCTGTTGAAGTAATGAGAGAAGATATTTGGAATATTTGAATGATAAACTTAGTTGTATGCAAGTTAAATTCCAATAATTGTCTCATTGCAAGTTTCACTTGCCACAGTAAGGACATTATTGTCTGTTTTTGTTGGAGATGAGATCCCGATTCCCAAGGGAAATAACTGATTCTCTATTAGTATGTGGTGTCTAATTCGCTGTCTGGGTCATATAGAACAAATTGACAATATTCAAGTGGTTACTTAGCGGCTTCCACTACTGATTTTCATATTGCTTTTTGTTTTTGTCATTGTGATCCATGATCCTAGAACCGGTCTCATGTTCAGTTCCATTATATGCTAGGGATGAAAGTCTATCTCACTGACGAGAAGGAGTTGATTATGGAACTGTCAGTTAAGTGGGCAGGAAATCCAAATATTGTTGTTGCAGTTAAAGCCTTTGGATTAAGAGCCACTGTTCAGGTATTCCTTTGTGCTGTTTATATGTGGAATTTTTTCCCCTTGTTTTCCCTTCTTTTTGTATTTGTGGTAAACAGCATCTTCAATCCTAGAAGTAGATTGTTTTTTTCTCTTCGTTTTTTCCTTTTGAAAGATATACTATGAAGCGTGGAGGCCGGTGATAAATGTGTGCCATGGAGATAAACATTAATAAATGAGAAAAGTGTCTAACAGCAAGTACTGATATCTTTGAAGTATTACAGGTGGTTGACTTGCAAGTATTTGCCACTCCACGAATCACTTTGAAGCCTTTGGTTCCTACCTTTCCTTGTTTTGCCAAAATTTTAGTGTCTCTCATGGAGAAGGTATGAGTTTGCTTAAAGTATACATATGTAGCTTCTCCTTACTTATATTCTATATTGTTGAATCTCTCTCCCTCTCTCCCCCTTCCTTTTGACTATTTGACTTTGCAGCCACATGTTGACTTTGGACTAAAACTGTTTGGAGTAGATGCTATGTCTATTCCTGGACTGTATAGGTTTGCCCAGGTACTACTTCGAGGTTGAGATTTCCTTCTTGTATTGTTTACTTGTGGATGGAACTTCTCTTTTGTTTTCCTCAAGAAAATGTTCCTTTGGTTGCACTTCTTTGATTGTAATTTTTGGTTGTTGATTTCTTAGAAGTACTTATATTTTTGGTTGCATGGAGCATTCCATAATCATAATCATTCATCTGTTCATGTTTTCTGCTGCATTTCCATATTGAGGATGAATATTTGCCTTAGATGATAAAGAAGAAGATTGGATTGGCTGCAGTCCCATTAGAAGTCTGTAACAATATTCCCAGTTATTGTTGTGTCCATGATAGTTTTTCTTAATTTCTTTGGCTCCTCTATGGGACTTTCCCCAGGAAATTATCAAAGATCAAGTTGCAAATATGTACCTGTGGCCCAAAACACTTGAAGTTCAAATAATGGATCCTTCAAAGTATGTTTGTAGTATTATCACTTTGTATAGAGTTCTACCAGAGCTTGATTGTAGGATTTACTAATTTCTGCGTGAAAATTGACAGAGCCATGAAGAAACCTGTTGGTATTCTTAATGTGAAAGTTGTAAGGGCAATGAAACTGAAAAAGAAAGATATATTGGGGGCATCAGACCCCTATGTGAAAATAAAGCTCACTGAAGATAAGCTTTCAAGAAAGAAAACGTCCGTCAAACACAAAAATTTGAACCCAGAATGGAACGAAGAGTTTCATATGGTTGTGAAGGACCCAGAATCTCAAGTCTTGGAGTTTATTGTCTACGACTGGGAACAGGTATATCTTTTAAATCCATATTGTCTCGGTATTAACTACAAAGTCTATGATTTTTTTACAGCCTTGTGGTTCCTTGCATATAGGTTGGAAAACATGACAAGATGGGTATGAATGTTATTCCGCTGAAGGATCTAACACCTGAAGAGCCAAAAGTCATGACAGTTGACCTACTAAAGAACATGAATCCAAATGATGTGCAAAATGAGAAATCGCGTGGGCAGTTAGTTGTTGAACTACTATACAAGCCTTTCAAGGATGATGAGATGCCAACGTCAACAGAGAGTGAAGATCCAAAAGCGGTTGAAAAGGCTCCTCAAGGAACACCTGCTAGTGGTGGCTTGCTTGTGGTTATCGTACATGAAGCTGAGGATGTGGAAGGAAAGCACCACACAAATCCTTATGTGCGTTTAATCTTCAGAGGGGAGGAGAAAAAAACCAAGGTATGTCATATGAGGAATACAATGACTTCGTGAATGATGCATGCTTACTAGCTATAAGATCATCATACCCATTTTCTGGAAGTCATTGTGGAAGTATCTTAAGTTATGTGCTCAAATTCCTGAAGTCTGCTGCCTATTTTTCCTCAATATTGTCTTATAAATGGGATAGGAGGGGCTACTTTTTAACAAAAAAATTATCTTCCAACCCAAGTTATTTGGAGTGAAGGAAGTTGCAGGTTTCAGCATTTGTAGTACATTTAGCCATGGATACTATCGTCTGCAATAATTAACAATGAAAACAGAGGTGCTGTTGATGCATGATTCTGTTCAAGTCGGTAGTGTTTATCAATGATGGTCCACCTGGTCTCACCCTGATCGAACAGTAGTTCTGCTGCTTCTAGATTGCCACATGTTCTTCTTAAATGTGCCTTCACATTTCTTAATTTTATCTTTGGGTACAGCCTGTAAAGAAAAACAGAGATCCAAGATGGGGAGAAGAATTTCAGTTCATGCTGGAGGAACCGCCCACAGATGATAGACTTCACGTGGAAGTAGTCAGTAACTCCTCAAGGATGGGCCTTTTACATCCTAAGGTACACGTTTGCGTAGACCATAATCACCTTTACATGCATATTGATATCGTGATGGATTTATTCATTTGGCGATATTTTCCTCACGCCAGTCACATAAACACAGACCCATTACGTTTCTTTGCCTAGCTACTGTTTCTTTATTACTCAAAAGGTGGTTAATGCATATACTCGACTAGGTGATATATAAGTTCGAGTCCTCCACCCCGCTTTGCTTAACAAACAAAAAAAAGCTTTTAGCATAAAGTAAGCAAGCATGGTTCAGTTGTGAAATATACCCCTTTTTTGTTTTTGAATTCTCAGTTTGATGATTAGTGAATGGCTTAGCTCAATACCTTGTGCATTTCAAGACAGCTGGAAATAACAATAAGATCTTTCTTTCTTCCATTTGTAGTTTTTTATGAGTTATATTTCCAGCTATTCTTACCAGAAAATCTTTTTCCATCTAGGAATCTTTGGGCTATGTGGTTATAAACCTGTCTGATGTTGTCTCCAACAAGAGAATCAATGAGAAGTATCACCTCATCGACTCAAAGCACGGCCGGATTCAAATTGAGCTGCAATGGAGAACTTCTTCATCTTAAGCAGAGCCACATTTGCCATCTGTCACTGATTCAAATGGACCGGCTTTCCTCATCCTTGTCACTATTAGTGATCATAGTAGTCATTTCCTTTCCTGTAAATCTATATGCTTGTTGACGCTTTTTCATGGAGTTCTTCATATCTATAATTGGTCTTTTTTTTCTTAATACAATAAAACTCGTCACTGAAGGGTTATTTCTGACCCGAAAACATGTACCCTGTGGTCTGTTGTAAAAAATTTACAGTTGTAATGACTTCTATAATTATGAAAAAAAATTATTTTATTTTTAAAACAATCATTAATATTTTTTGATTGGGATTATAAGTTCATTATACCAAATAAAATTTTAAAAAGGAAATAAAATATTTTAGGTCTATATTCAAGGGTCCAATAGTTTTATTGACTTTTTGGGGGGCAAGTTGTCGGATGACTTGCTCTTAAAGACGGATGAGACTGGGCTTGCCACAATGGTATATATGAGGCCTGAAAAAGGCCCAATTCTCCTCATTCACAATTGGACTTGAAAATTGGGTAACTGAACATCAGGCCAGCCATCTATCAATCAATTTCATCTATAAAAACTGGCGAAGAAGACGACTAGAGTTTCTTTGCGGGATTTTCAGCTTGCCGGCAGTGGAGGTGATCGAGATGTATGTGATAGACAGTGTTATCGTCTTCTTCGCGTGGTCCTTCCCTGGTTTGAGAGAAGTTGCTTTCTACGTTTTTAATCGTGTGGTTGAGATTCAATCTCCCAGCTTTTTCATGTCTTGATTTTAAACGACTCGTTTTGGCCTCTTGTCAAAGTGTGCCGTTTCATTAAATTGTCATGTGCTCCGTTTCTTTAAGATAAATGTCAAGAATTCATTTCATATATTAGTTTATTATTTTGGTCATGTCAATTGACCGTTCCTTCTTCACCGTTAATGGTTTGTGTATGGGAATTTAAGGAGTGAATAATATATATCAGATTATCACACTTCATCTTCTACCTCTATCTTCTTCTTCTTCTTCCTCGTCTCATTTCTTCTTCATGTCCGCTGCATTTCTTTATTGAATTACCTGCAAAATAAGAGATTATTTCAGTATGAAAATTACTTCTCCGGCGAGCTTCCAACGTAGACATCCGGTTATAAATTGGGATTCTTGGACTTGTCTTACAATTGGATCAGCGGCCGCATTCCTCCGGCCATTGGGAATCTGAAAATTTTGCACATATTGTCCCTTGAAATTTTGCACAAATATTCTACTTAATGAGAATGTTGAGGATCTATTACTGCTGTAGCTGGATTGTACGTTTTTTTGCTGTCCAAGTACGTAACTTTTTATATTTCAGCATACAAGTAATTGATCTTCTCCTACCCCACCTCATAAATTGATATTTGAATTATGTTCCTTTGTTCCCTTTTCACACAAGGCTGATGAAGGCCAGAGTTCAGACTACCCTTCCATGATTGCTCCAAATGTGGCTATACATTCTCTGAGAATTAATATGAGAGACTTTTCAGTTGCAGACAGAGAAATCATTCTATTTATGTTGTATTAAATAGAAAACTAAGGAATCAAATAAAGGTAGAAACTATGTCTATGAACTATAACTTGGATACAAGTACGATCTTCTTCAGAGGAGGAGCAGCATTCGCCGGAGACTTTCTGTTGCTCTGCAGGCCATCAATACCGGTAGCTTCGGCATTGCAACTGAGTTTAGACTTGAGGGAGAATTTCGGCAATGGCAAGCTGCTCTCAGGTGGCGAGAATGTAAAAACAGAACCAGAAAACTTATCCAATTTAGGAAGATCATTTGGGTAGGGGCCTAATGGACTAACTGAGACCATAATCGAAGACTCTGTTGATGATTTCTGTTGCTTTACCGCGTTTTCAGAGATTTAATATGGTTCATTTGAGAAAGAGTCGGATGGGCTACTGTAAAATGGTTTTATCTATAAGTTTTTATTTTTTTATTTTTAGAATAACCTGATTTCATTAACCTGAAAAAACAGGATCCAAAAAATGAATACAAGCACTTGGAACATGTCCGATGCTCCAAACACAACCTTTGGCAATCATGCCCAAATGGGCAAGAGAGTCCGCAAATTTATTGCTAAATCTAGCACTAAAATTAACATTACAATCCACATTTTCCATGTCTGAAATAGTGAATTCAACAAATAAACCATAAGGAGCTCTTGCGATATTTTTCATATCTTTAAATTTGAACTTTGAAGGGTTAATATCATTTTCGTATATGTCATATTTTAGTTCGCACATTCATTATTAAAAAGTTACACTTTACACACAGTAATTTCGAAATTGTGTCAGACAATCAAACAATTTTCTAACATTTCGGATAATAAAACTGCTCATTTAACACTTTGACTGCAAACTCTCTATCGATTTATGAATATTTTGCAATTTTTTTAAAATAAAAATGACCAATGAAGCGCTGATGGTGGGGTTTCAAAATCTGAAAAGGGTCACCCAAATCCTTTTGGTTTGTAAGTAGAACTAGCTTCATCATTTTCACTTCCAACTGTAGATGCAAAACTCACTTCAGTGTAGCTCGTGAAGGTCTATTCAGTGTAGCCCCAAATTCCTTTACTCTGACCCATTTGTATTCTTGCCATAAGGAGAAGGAAGTAAGAGAGATTTTTTTTTCTTCCATTTCAATCCTTCTCGATAGGACTATTCAGTGTAGCCCCAAATTCCTTTACCTTGACCCATTTGTATTCTTGCCATAAATGGTGAAGGAAGTAAGAGAGTGTCTTTTTTAAATTTCAGTCGTTCTCGAATAGGTCTATTCAGTGTAGCCCCAAATTCCTTAATTTACTTTGACCCATTTCTATTCTCGCAATAACTGGTGAAAGAAGTAAGAGAGTCTTTTTTTCATTTCAATCCTTCTCGAGTAGGTACAACCTCTGGTGACTATTTTGCCTTGAAAAGGGTTGAAATATGTAGAGTTTGGACTGAGAAATCTTTTTATGGTGGCGGTCGACGTAGACGGAAGTTTCCGGATCGGGCCTCTTTTCTCACAGTGGCTATATGTTTTGAAGTGTGATTCCTGCATAACCTTCCCATTTTCTTGGCTATTGATGTTCGAAAATGATATGTTGAGATTGAGAGTTTCGATTTGATAGGTTATTGGCCCGAATGATGGCCAAATGACGGAGGAGGGTGGTGGTTGCATTTTTCAATAGGGAAAGAAAGTGTATGAGAAAGAAAAAAGTTGAATTCATTCACTTATTTTTAAAAATTTTGTAAAATATACTATATGGAAACCATTTATGTGTGGGGTCAAACTGCCACATGGACAATTTTTCTGCTCGCAATGTTAGAAAACTAATCAGGTGTCTTGACTGGCACAATTTCAAAATTATGATGTATAAAGTGCAACTTTTTAATAATGGATATACAAAATGAAACATGACATATTTTAATTGACAAAAAATGATTTAACCCAAACTTTGAAAGTAATGCAATCCTAATCTTCCTCTAATGAACCAAATTATATGGGTCAATAAACGGGCCTGGACTTAGGAATGGGCTATATAATAAGAAGGCCCATTCCTGATTGTATCAATGAGCCCTATACACTCGACAAGAACGAGGCCCTTAGACAAGGCTCAATTTGTGAAAGCCCAGATGGCTTTGCTTGGACAACAAGAACGGACGATTATATAAGCTTTGCTTGGACAACAAGAAAGAACGGAGTATAAAGTTTGCTTGGACAACAAGAACGAATGGACGAGTACATATATGTGGAAATTGAGAAGTGAAGGCAATAGGAGTACCGAATCTGCTGATGTCGACCTGTGAAAAGCAGAGAGAGCAATTTAAATTGGAGAGGGAGAAGATGCGCGAGCAGGCACAAAGGGACAGAGATTCACGCAAAGAATCTCTACGGTTCCAGAGCAGAAGCCAGAAAGAGGACACCACGCGATGCAGAGAAGAGCTTCGCAGAGATGGTGAGGCTGCAAGGGCTAAAACTTCGAGGACTGGTGAAAGAACATCTCAATTGGTCAAGGATTCCGAGTGTACAATTATGTAGAGATCCGCCCCAAACCAAAAGCTTCTTTAATTTAGCTTGGAGAGATTAGCTTAATTTGTAGTTATATTGGAATCAGTTATTACTATTGAAATTCCGGCCATCATTGATCAATTGTCTCAATTATCAGCCGAATATTATCGGTCATAATCGACTCACAAAGTGTCATAATCCCACATCGGTAGATTAGGGGAAGGAGTCATTGCTTAAGAGTGCGGACTCTGCCCCTACCTACCAGCCAAGGTTTTCATGGGATCTCAGCCCATGGGCCTTGGTTACAGCCGGCCCGCAAGGGTGTCGGTTGGGCTTTGGTTGGCAAGGGGTGTCAGGTTCGTTGTCATAATCCCACATCGGTAGATTAGGGGAAGGAGCCCTTGCTTAAGAGTGCGGACTCTGCCCCTACCTACCAGCCAAGGTTTTCATGGGATTTCAGCCCATGGGCCTTGGTTACAGCCGGCCCGCAAGGGTGTCGGTTGGGCTTTGGTTGGCAAGGGGTGGCAGGTTCGTTACAATTGGTATCGAAGCCAAACCCCGACGTCCGCTGGTGTGGGCGGTCCCCTGGCGGGCTGCGTGCCGTGGTGGGGCCGGCCATGGGCAGGGTACTGTGGGGCTGGGCCTGAGGCAGGGGCCTTGTGCCATGGTGTCGACCAACGCGGGCGTTGGTCTTAAAGGGCCGGGCTTTGTCATAATCCCACATCGGTAGATTAGGGGAAGGAGCCATTGCTTAAGAGTGCGGACTCTGCCCCTACCTACCAGCCAAGGTTTTCATGGGGTTTCATCTCATGGGCCTTGGTTACAGCCGGCCCGCAAGGGTGTCGGTTGGGCTTTGGTTGGCAAGCCCTTGCTTAAGAGTGCGGACTCTGCCCCTACCTACCAGCCAAGGTTTTCATGGGATTTCAGCCCATGGGCCTTGGTTACAGCCGGCCCGCAAGGGTGTCGGTTGGGCTTTGGTTGGCAAGGGGTGGCAGGTTCGTTACACAAAGTTGGACCGATAATATCAACCGACCCAAAAATAATATTTTTTGAAAGTAACAACCGATCTCATGATCGTTAGGCTACTAATGATTTCTCATATTTAGCAAAATCGATTGATCGGGTCAATTATATTATCGGTCAATAATCAACCGAGCCGATTCATGCAGAGTCCTAATTCAAATTCTATAGACTCTGACATCCTTAGTTGGATTCCACCAAAGGCCCATAATATACCGAGTAGATAGAATAGAGAGTAGAGACAATACAATAGACAAGAGCAAAGTGGTAGATATGTCATGTGACTGAAAATATTAAAATGAATAGCAGATATTAGTCTAATTTATCATCATCATGAACAGATAATGCAACATAAAGATACTTATTTGTCAAAAAAGATATTTATATGAAAAATACTATTTGAGAGTTTGTGACTGTGACCACCAAAATTTCTCCCCCATCATTGAGTTTGCATTTGTCATGCTCCCAAAAATGTCAATTCCACAACTACCTGTTAGAGTGTTGCTATTGTTTTTAGACCTTTTGGAGTCCCCAAAGGAGGGAAAATAAAGTAAATAATAAAATCCCAAATTTAGATTAGTCATTAATCACCATTAAAGAAAAAAGTTAATCAATAATTCAAAAATTGATTGAGCTTACTTTTTTTTAAAATTAACATGAAGAAAAAGTAAAATCCAAATAGAGATAGAAGCCAAAATAGGAATTAGGAAGCCCAATCATTTCATTTACATCCCTTAAAGGGGGCCTACCCTGCCTACACTGCACAAACAGAATGGCAGCAAAACAGTAAACGGGCCCGTCTCTCCGTTGGGAACGTTACCGACAGTACCCACAAACATCACGCGCTGGAAAGTTGCCTTTTCCAAGACGTTGGGTATAACTGCAATGGGGTAGTTGGACTTCAACGTAAAGCATTGGCCACAAGAATTAATTCCCTCTTTATTGCCGTTCCTGATAACTACAATCAAGATTCAAGAAATACTGATTAATGGGTCCTTTTTGTTTCCCGTTCTTTCGCATAACCAAGAGTTTTGAACCTCTTGTTGTTTTTGGCATCGTGGGTTTTGCTTGAATTGAAGTGTCGTCTGGTTTAGTTGTTTGCGAGCGGCTACGAAATGGGTGTTTTGAGTAGTATTCTGGGGTTTTTTGGGTTTGGAGTTGGAACTTCGATTGGGATTGTGATTGGGTATTACTTGTTCATCTACTTCCAGCCAACAGATGTCAAGGTCAATCTCTCTCTCTCTCTCTCTCATCAACTAGCCGGATTTTTGTTCTTGTTCTTTGATTTGGTTTTCTTGTTTTTGTTCTGAATGTTTAATTTTCAACGCGAGCGCTTCGGATTGGGTCGCTGTAATTTTTTATTTTTCCCATAAGAATTGGATTCCTGTAGCTGTTTTATTACTCCACAAGAAGCAGAATAAGTGAATTATGGGATTACCCTAGGAGTGTATGGAGATTATTTAGAGACAGATACATCTACTTAGATCTCCATATTTGCTTGTTGCGTAGTACTTTCTATTAGTATTAGCCATTTTGAATCCACGCATTCTATCATCAATTTAGATGATGGTGAAACTTCAGATCCTTAATTTACTTTCCGCTCAATTTTTGGCCCCTTGGTGCTAGTGAAAGTCCATGGCCACTGGAAAAAAGCTGTACTAGCATTGATTTTAGAATCACTGCGTCTTTCTGCAATCTGAGTGATAGGAGTAGATGACAAGGGGCATTGTTCTCTT
The DNA here is from genome assembly GCA_963580455.1 of Euonymus europaeus. NCBI lineage: Eukaryota > Viridiplantae > Streptophyta > Magnoliopsida > Celastrales > Celastraceae > Euonymus > Euonymus europaeus. The sequence continues at coordinate 3,288,422 of OY756972.1, forward strand.
GCCGATGCTTTCATCAAATTGATTTTGTTGACCAGGGGCATTGTTCTCTTGTCGATGCTTTCATCAAATTGATTTTGTTGTATTAGATTTTTTTGACTGCGACAGAAATGAAATATGGATTAAGATGGATATGGATAGAGAATCAATGAGTTTGAGACCAATTCAAAGGAAATGAATTTGTAAAGAATTCCCAATCATGGAGGCAGATTCAGCAGATTATACAGTTGTGTGATATATTGGATTTCAGTTACGACTTCACACTAGCATGAGAAGAATTTCGTAAGATATATATAAGATTCTTTTTTTGTTTCTTTCTTTCTGGCTGTGGCATTGTAAATATTGTAAACTATGTGTGTGCATATGTGGACACATATGGGTGATGCAGACATACTTAATACACGCGATTGTTGTTCGAGTGTTGTTTCATTGCCTAGCTCACTTTAAAAATGATATCTAACTAGGAAGTACATAAATTTGTTGCACTCCTGGAATTGATTCAATCTGACTGTGTTGTTAGTTGATTGCATTGTTATAAGTTCCTTTGCTTCTCCAGGATCCTGTAATTCGACCTCTGACTGAGCTAGACTCCAATACTTTGCAAAAGATGCTTCCAGAAATACCTCTCTGGGTGAAAAATCCAGATTATGATCGTGTATGTTGTTACTAGTTGTCTTTTCAAACACTTACGTTGGGTTCCAAATGGATTATTTAGTTTTTTTCATCAAGGTTCTTACAGTCTTTGTTGTTTTGAAGGTTGACTGGCTCAATAGGTTTATTGCACTCATGTGGCCATATCTAGACACGGTATGCATTTCCCGAACAATGTTCAACGTTGTACCTTCTCTTTATGGCCTGTGATTTCTCTTTCACTCTCAGGTGTTTTAGTTCCATTTATTGGGAATTGACATTTGAAATTATATAGGCAATTTGCAAGACTGTTCAAAGTATAACCAAGCCCATCATTGCCGAGCAGATTCCAAAATACAAAATAGACTCTGTTGAATTTGAAACACTAACATTGGGTTCCCTACCACCTACCTTTCAAGGTTAGTTGCTCTCTCTCTTATACAATCATAATTACACACAAGAATAGAAGCACAGCATGCAATTATGCAGGCATAATGGCATATGGGCGTGCATCCATGCACAGCACTCATATCCAAGCCCTCCATTGTCTAATATTTTCTTCTCCTTGAGATCTCATCACTTGCTGATTATGCAATTTTTCCTCCGGCTGAGCCTTTCACAGTCTTCTCAATCTGGAAAATCTGTTGAAGTAACGAGAGAAGATATTTGGAAAGTTTGGATGATAAACTTAGTTGTATGCAGTTAAATAATTGGGTTAAATTCCAATAATTGTGCAAGTTTCACTTGCCACAGTAGATCCCGATTTCCTAGGGAAATAACTGATGCTAATATTGCGTAGAGTATAATTCGCTGTCTGGGTCATATAGAACAAAATGACAATATTCAAGTGGTTACTTAGTGGCTTCCACTACTGACTTTCATATTGCCTTTTGTTTTCGTCATTGTGATGCATGATCCTAGAACCGGTCTCATGCTCAGTTCCATTATATGCTAGGGATGAAAGTCTATCTCACTGACGAGAAGGAGTTGATTATGGAACTGTCAGTTAAGTGGGCAGGAAATCCAAATATTGTTGTTGCAGTTAAAGCATTTGGATTAAGAGCCACTGTTCAGGTATTCCTTTGTACTGTTTATATGGGGAATTTTTTTTCCTTGTTTTCCCGAGTTTGTGTATTTGTGGTAAAAAGCTACTTAGATGGACATGCTAGCAAAGAAGTTGCTGACATGAATAATAATCTTACTCTGCCAACTTCTCTCTATCTCATGTTCACTCCTAGAAGCAGATTGTTCTCTTTCCTTTTTTCCTTTTGAAATATACTTTGAGGTGTGGAGGCCACTGATGAATGTGTGCCAGGGAGATAAACGTTAATAAATGAAAAAAGTGTCTAACAGCGAGTACTGATATCTTTGAAGTATTGCAGGTGGTTGATTTACAAGTATTTGCCACTCCACGAATCACTTTGAAGCCTTTGGTTCCTACCTTTCCTTGTTTTGCCAAAATTTTAGTGTCTCTCATGGAGAAGGTATGAGGTTGCGTAAATTATGCAGGTTTCTTAAAGTATGCATATGTAGCTTCTTGTTACTTATATTCTATATTGTTAAATCTCTCTCCCTCTCCCCATTCCTTTTGACTAGTTTTACTTTGCAGCCACATGTTGACTTCGGGCTAAAACTGTTTGGAGCAGATGCTATGTCTATTCCTGGCCTATATAGGTTTGCGCAGGTACTACTTCTGGGTTGAAATTTTTCTGTTGGAGTGTCTAGTTGTGAATGGAACTTCTTCTCTTTTTTTCCTCAAGAAAATGTTCCTGTGGTTGCACTTCTTTGATCATAATTTTTGCTTGCTTCTTGGAAGTACTCGTATTTTTTTTATTGCATGGAGCATTCCATAATCATAATCATTCATCTGCTCATGTTTTCTGCTGCATTTCCATATTGAGGATGAATACTTGCCTTAGATGATAAAGAAGAATATTGGATTGGCTGCTGCGGTCCCATTAGATGTCTGTAACAATATTCCCAGTTATTTGTTGTCTCCATGAAAGTTTTTCTTAATTTCTTTGGCTCCTGTATGCGACTTTCCCCAGGAAATTATCAAAGATCAAGTTGCAAATATGTACCTGTGGCCCAAAACACTTGAAGTTCAAATAATGGATCCTTCAAAGTATGTTTGTAGTATTCTCCCTTTGTATAGAGTTCTACCAGAGCTTGATGGTAGGATTTACTAATTTTTGCGTGAAAATTGACAGAGCCATGAAGAAACCTGTTGGTATTCTTAATGTGAAAGTTGTAAGGGCAATGAAACTTAAAAAGAAAGATATACTGGGGGCATCAGACCCCTATGTGAAAGTAAAGCTAACTGAGGATAAGCTTTCAAGAAAGAAAACAACCGTCAAACACAAAAATTTGAACCCAGAATGGAACGAAGAGTTTCATATGGTTGTGAAAGACCCAGAATCTCAAGTCTTGGAGTTTATTGTCTACGATTGGGAACAGGTATATCTCGTAAATCCATATTGTTTCGCAGTTAACTACAAAGTCTACAATTTTTTTTATAGCCTCGTGGTTCCTTTTATCTAGGTTGGAAAACATGACAAGATGGGTATGAATGTGATTCCGTTGAAGGATCTAACACCTGAAGAGCCAAAAGTCATGACAGTTGACCTACTAAAGAACATGAATCCAAATGATGCGCAAAATGAGAAATCACGTGGGCAGTTAGTTGTTGAACTACTATACAAGCCTTTCAAGGCTGATGAGATGCCAACATCAACAGAGAGTGAAGATCCAAAAGCGGTTGAAAAGGCTCCTCAAGGAACACCTGCTAGTGGTGGCTTGCTTGTGGTTATCGTACATGAAGCTGAGGATGTGGAAGGAAAGCACCACACAAATCCTTATGTGCGTTTAATCTTCAGAGGGGAGGAGAAAAAAACCAAGGTATGTCATATGTGGAATACAATGACTTCGTGAATGATGCATGCTTACGAGCTATAAGATCATCATACCCATTTTTTGGAAGTCATTGTGAAAGTACCTTAATTTATGTGCTCAAATTCCTGAATTCTGCGGCCTACTTTTCCTTAATGTTGTCTCATAAACGGGATAGGAGGTGCTACTTTTTAAGAAAAAAAAAATTGTCTTCCAACCCAAGTTATTTGTAGTAAAGGAAGTTGCAGAGTTCAACATTTCTAGAACATTTAGCCATGGATATTATCGTCTGCAATAATTAACAATCAAACCAGATGTGCTTTTGATGCATGATTATGTTCAAATAGGTAGTGTTTATCAATCATGGTCCACCTGGTCTCTCTGATCAAACAGTAGTGCTGCTGCTTCTAGATTGCCCCAAGTTCCTCTTAAATGTGCCTTGACATTTCTTAATTTTGTCTTTGGTACAGCCTGTAAAGAAAAACAGAGATCCAAGATGGGGAGAAGAATTTCAGTTTATGCTGGAGGAACCGCCCACAGATGATAGACTTCACGTGGAAGTAATCAGTAACTCCTCAAGGATGGGCCTTTTACATCCCAAGGTACACGTTTGTTTTTACATGTATATTGATATTCTGATGGATTTATTCATTTGGCGACATTTTCCTCACGCTACAGTCACATATAAACACAGACCCATTACGTTTCTTTGCCTAGCTACTGTTTCTTTATACTCAAAAGGTGGTTAAGGCATATAATCGACTCGGTGGTATATAAGTTCGAGTCCACCCTGCTTTGCTTAACAAACAAAAAAAAAGCTTCTATCATAAAGTAAGCATGGTTCAGTCGTGAAATATACCCTGTTTTTGTTTTTGAATTCTCAGTTTGATGATTAGTGAATGGCTTAGCTCAATACCTTGTGCATTTCAAGACAGCTGGAAATAACAAAAAGATCTTTCTTTCTTCCATTTGTAGTTCCTTATGAGTTATATTTCCAGCTATTCTTACCAGACAATCTTTTTTCATCTAGGAATCTCTGGGCTATGTGGTTATAAACCTGTCTGATGTTGTCTCCAACAAGAGAATCAATGAGAAATATCACCTCATCGACTCAAAGCATGGGCGGATTCAAATTGAGCTGCAATGGAGAACTTCTTCATCTTAAGCATAGCCACGTTTTTGCGACGTTTGTATGGACGGGCTTTCCTCATCCTTGTCACTGTTAGTGATCATAGTAGTAGTCATTTCTGCTTTGTAGTTGACTCTTGTATTTCCTTTCTTGTAAATCTATGCTTGTTGACGCTTTTTCATGGTGTTCTTAATATCAATAATTAGACTTTTTTCTTAATAAATTAATACTCAACAAAAAAATTCATCACTGAAGGTTACGGGTGCCTGTGTTTTACAGCGGATTCGCTTTTGTAATTATTAAAAAATTATTTCATCTTTAAAAAATCATGAATGTGTTTTGATTTGGCTCGTAATATGTTTTGATTGGGATTACAAGCTTATTATAGTAAACAAAAATCAACATTCTGCACTCAAGGCACATTGAGAGAGACCTGTACAATAAGTTGTAAATAAGTATCATTCAATTAATTATTTAAAAAATTCTAAAAAAATCTCCCAACTATAAAATTGAAAACCCCTATAAAATTCCCAAATTAGAAAAATTGAAAAACTCTAGAAAATCCCCAAATCAGTGTGTAACATGGAGCTTGTGCTTGAGCTACAATATATTGGAGATCTCGACATATAAAAACATGAAAAATTCAAGAAAAATTACCTTCTACCAAAATAATCGATTGCACTGACCCGTTGTCCGTGGAGAATCAACTTCTAGGTCATGGCTCTGACAGTGACTCTCGATGGTGAGGAGCCAAGAAGAGAGAAAAGAGCACAGGGAAGAGAGAAGAGAGGCGCATATTTCACATGAAAGAGGGAAGAGAGAAGCATGAAAGAGGATATCACTGGAACGAACAAAAAAAAGGAGAAGAAACATGTAGAGGAAAAAAAATCAATCGTTTGTCTTTACCCTAAGTAGAGTTGTCATGATCCAAACCATTTGATTGAATGGATGACCAAGATTTAAAACATATTATTGTATAACATTTCATTAGAGTTCATTAATAAACAAGGAAATCAATATCCAGTCTCGCATATTTTATAAAAAGTCAAATCACATACTCATATATTTCGAACATAATCATATCAACAAAATACATATTCAATATACTCACACCATCAAAAACATAAATTTTCAATATTTTTTATTAACTAATAAATATCCACCATTAGAAGTGCTCTAAATATGGGCTTGCCACAATGGTTAAATTTCTGAGCCGAAAATGGCCCAGTTCGCCTCGTTAGGGTGATGTGACCCTTGCCCCATCTTTACACTCTTTCATTGATTGCTAGTCTGAAACGCTAGATAGGAAATATTCTTCAATCATTCACAATTGGACTTGAAATTTGGGAAACTGAACCTCAGGTCAGCCATCTATCAATCAATTTGAGCTACAAAAACTGGCGAAGAAGACGACTAGGGTTTAACTCAAATATTTTTTAAGGAAACCATCGTATTACAAAATCGATTTTTTTCCACCCCTGTATGCATTTTGCACATCCATGTCCCTAAAAGAAAAAGTTTTGTGCGATTGTTTTAGTCCCAATCATTTGTCTAAAACATTCTCATGCTCCTGACATTAAATTATTAAATAAACTGATAATTTGGTTGTTAATTTAATGTTTTAATTTGAAGACAGTAGTAGTGAGTAGCAGAAGAATGTGAGATAGATTAAAACCAATTCAATTAAGGCATTGCCAACGCTCTAAAGTTTGCATGGCTGTCTCTCAAACAACATTTCAAATGTCTAAGGTTGGACTCACACTTATAAACCACATTATTAACTAATTACACTAATTTGATGTGATATTTTTTCATGAGTCTTAACACTTAATCGTGCGTTTGTTATAGCGTGAGTGAGCTTATAAGTTTAATTCCATCGGTAAACAATTACATTAGTCACATATCAAAAAAATATCTTAATTTCCCTTATTATTCGCGTTCTCTCACACATTTGAATTTTATTTCTCAAAATATATGTTAATTTTTTTAAAAAAAATACATATTCGAAGTCGATGCGTAAAGCTCTTTCAAATAAGACTCATATTTGATAGTTTTTATTTCATTATTAAATTAGTTTATATACCCCTAATAATAAATTGATAGCTTATATACTATTAAAACTTACGCTCTATCAAATAACACACATCTTATATGGTATCAAAACTTTCGCTCTATCAAACCGATTTCATCTTTTCTGGAGATTCTCATAAAATTTGATTGACGTTTTAAATTGAATTTTTAAGTGAATTTGAGTTTATTATAGTCAATTTATTTACACGATCCAACCATACAAAACAACATAATGACAATGGTAGGTTCTTCTTAGTTCTTAATGCTCCTAGGTAAATCTTCTCTCCTTTTTTTAGATATGGTCCTATGGAGAATGCACTCACTCAATATATCTCCAACTGTCCAAATAGGTTTAGGTTTAGGTTTGTAAAAGTATATAGTTATCTTTATTCCCTAAACCAATCCCCAAAAAAACTCATTCTAATGGAGAATATGTGAATATGAATCGGTTCTCCAAGCAAGTGCGCATTACACTTAGTTTAAAAGAACAAATGCTTGTCTTGATTCTTACACCTTTTACGCCTCACAAATTATCCATGTTAATCACTCATTTTTGCTGAATATATATTAATTAATAATACAATTATTGCATAAAAATATTTGAATTCCACGCGGTGTTGATGCTCGCGAATAAAAAACAATAAAAAATCATATTAGTTTCAGATTACAATCTTTTTAATTATTGATTCACATAACACAAATGAAATTTTTTTATACGCAAAACTCGATAGTTGTCATTACTTGGATTCGAATAGCTAGAGTTTGATGGTTACAAATACTTAACCGTAAGCCCTATGATTGAGGGTGTAAGTTCGGTGCATCGATTCTATTTTAAACCGAAATTGGATATTCGCTAAACCCGATCACACCAAAATTACATATGTAGCCGAACCGAAAAACAATACTCGGTTCGGTTTGTGTTTGATCGGTTTAAAGTCTAAACAGCCCTACCTAGGAATGTGGGGCCCACTGCTGGAGTGTCTTTGATCGGTGAAGAAGAGAAAATAACAAAAGGAGTGGACTTTTAGCTTGCGGCCAAATTTTAGAGGGTCAGAGAGGAAGGTCTCTTTCTTTAGAAAAAAGACACGGACAGCCTTTAAACTGGGCCCAGAAATGTCCAAAACCCATCCAATGCCTATTCTTCCGTAATCCCACCAAAAAAAAACACAAAACGACGTCGTTGGTTTGTAAGAAAACGACACTGTTAACTGTTTAGCATCTCCTATGCTTAGTCCTCTAATTTTTTAGTTGTATTTTACTTTTATTATCCATAATTGGATCGTATTTATTTATTTATATTAATAAAATACTTCTTTTAATATAATTATATCAACAAAATATATTTTTTAATATAATACTTTCATTTTTCATTCACCAATATTTCAAATATTAATCGTCAATATTATTTTTTCATATTTTTCTATCATTTTACCCGTCTTGCCATATAATTTTTTAAAATTATTATCTTTTACATGTTTGAAAATTTTTAAACATTAATAATTTAATTTAGTGTAGCATTGCAGTTGCTCCCTGTCCTGTGAGTCTTTTTGTCCATCCTTTGACAGGTCGTTTCAGAGTCACCACGTCAACCAGGAAAAAACCAGCTCTTCATGCAGCAGAACTGCAGAAGACTTGCTCTGACGTTTCTCTCTCTTACTTTCCAGTTTTTTCTTTGTTTATTCATTCAATTTTGATACGGCGAGTCTTCGATTCGTTTTCTTCAAGACAAGTGAAGCACAGTTGTGCTAGCTACTCTCTGTTTATAGCCAGACTCAAACCCTATTTGATTGAACTCCAACTTTGTCTAGTTCTCTCTCTCTCTCTCACCCACAAAAGTACAGAATGAGAACCTCCTGTTTCCTTCTGATTCTCATACTGTTCACCAGATCCCATGCTTACAATGATCTTCATGTTCTGTTGAAGCTCAAATCTGCCATGACCGGACCCAAAGGCTCTGGACTGGAGGACTGGGAGGAGGGCTTGTTGACGCCCAATGCACACTGCAGTTTTTCCGGTGTCACGTGCGACGATGACTCACGTGTCGTCGCTCTCAATGTTTCATTTCATCCCTTGTTTGGTACGGTTCCGCCGGAGATAGGGTTGTTAGAAAAGCTTGTGAACCTTACCATCTCCAACGATAACCTTACCGGAAGGCTTCCTGTAGAGATGGCGAAGCTGACGTTACTCAAGGTCCTCAACATCACCTACAATGTCTTTGAAGGAAACTTTCCGGGTGATATCACTCTTGGCATGACAGAGCTTGAGGTCCTCGACGCCTACAACAACAATTTCTCTGGTCCACTGACGGTGGAGATAGCGAAACTAAAGAATCTGAGACATCTTCATTTGGGAGGGAACTACTTCACCGGTGAAATTCCGGAGAGTTATTCTGAGATACAGAGTTTGGAGTACCTAGGGTTGAATGGTATTGGACTCACTGGGAAAACGCCGGGGTTTTTGTCAAGGTTGAAGAATCTCAGAGAAATGTATATTGGCTACTTCAACTCATACGTCGGAGGTATTCCACCGGAGTTCGGATCGATGAGTGAACTCCGGCTTCTTGATATGGCAAGCTGCAACGTCACTGGTGAGATTCCGACGAGTTTAAGTAATTTGAAGCACTTGCACTCATTGTTCCTTCAATTGAACCGTCTTACAGGCTATATACCCCCTGAACTATCCGGTTTAATCAGTTTAAAGTCATTTGATGTCTCCAACAATGAACTGATCGGGGAGATACCACAGAGCTTCTCTGCGTTGCAGAATATTACGTTACTCAATGTGTTTAGGAACCACCTCTACGGTGCAATCCCGGATTTCGTCGGTGATTTTCCGTTTCTTGAGACGCTTTATGTTTGGGGAAACAACTTCACGTATGAATTGCCGCAGAATCTCGGCCGGAATGGTAAGTTGTTGTATGTCGACGTTTCGGAGAATCACTTAACTGGACTCATTCCTCGGGATATGTGTAAGGGAGGGAGGTTGAAGACGTTTATTCTCATGGACAATTTCTTCTTTGGAACGCTCCCCGAGGAACTCGGCGACTGCAGGTCGTTGGAAAGAATTCGCATCTCGAAGAACCTTCTCAATGGCACGATTCCTGCCGGGATTTTCAGTTTGCCGGCAGTGGAGGTGATCGAGATGTATGAAAATTACTTCTCCGGCGAGCTCCCATTGGAGACATCCTGTGATGCATTGGGATTCTTGGACTTGTCTAACAATTGGATCAGCGGCCGCATTCCTCCGGCCATTGGGAATCTGAAAAATTTGCACATATTGTCCCTTGAAATGAACAGATTTACCGGCGAAATTCCAAACGAAATCTTCGGTCTACAGTCCCTCACGAAGATCAACATAAGCGCAAACAACATAAGCGGGAAAATTCCTGCTTCAATTTCTCGGTGCACATCCCTAAACGCAATTGATTTGAGCCGAAACAATCTCATTGGAGAAATTCCGAAAGGAATCGCTATGTTAGCGGTTCTTGGCACTCTCAATATTTCTCAGAATCAAATCACAGGCCGAATTCCCGCTGAAATTCGAACCATGACAAGCCTAGCAAATCTCGATCTCTCCAACAATAACTTATATGGCCGAATCCCGACCGGCGGGCAGTTTCAGGTGTTTAAGGACAGTGCATTCGCGGGCAATCCCAATCTATGTTCTCCAGGACATGTTTCTTGCCGGTCTTCTGTCGATTCTTCCCAATCCTCTGGTCACGGCCATAAGAAGTCGTTCTCTTCTCCCAAGCTTATAATCACAGTCATTGTGATCTTCACTGCTTTGGTATTGGTAATCGTCACCGTCTACAGAAGGAGAAACAAGAGGCTCCAGAAATCAATGGCTTGGAAGCTCACTGCATTCCAACGGCTTGATTTCAAAGCAGAGGATGTGCTAGAGTGTTTAAAAGAGGAGAACATAATCGGCAAAGGCGGCGCCGGGATCGTTTACCGCGGGTCCATGCCGGATGGTGTTTATCTGGCGATCAAGCGACTAGTGGGTCGTGGCAGTGGGCACAGCGATCACGGTTTCTCGGCCGAAATCCAAACATTGGGCCGAATCCGGCACCGGAATATTGTTAGACTGTTGGGTTACGTGTCGAACAAGGACACGAACTTCTTGCTGTACGAGTACATGCCTAATGGAAGCTTGGGAGAGATGTTGCACGGATCGAAAGGAGGCCATTTGCAGTGGGAGACCAGGTATAAGATCGCGGTCGAGGCTGCGAAGGGCCTTTGTTACCTTCACCATGACTGCTCGCCTTTGATCATACACAGAGATGTAAAGTCCAATAATATTCTTCTGGACTCGGACTTTGAGGCCCATGTAGCTGATTTTGGGCTCGCTAAGTTCTTGCAGGATTCCGGTGCATCAGAGTGCATGTCCTCAATCGCTGGCTCATATGGCTACATCGCACCAGGTTTGCAAATTTGCCCGCATGACGTCTTTAGATTAACTTTTTTTTTTTGACTGGTAGACTTTTGGTCGATATTTAGAAGTAGGGTGGGAAATTTTTTGTTCTGGGTCGGTTAATATAAGATGCCAATGAAATATTGCATATTTGGAACAGATTAGTTTAGATTTTAAATGTATTTAATTGACAAAAGATAGACTTAAATTCAAATAAGTAAATGAAACACTAGTCTAATTCAATCTAAGGCGGTTGCAAAAACTAAATTGGACTCGGATTTTGTGTTGTTAATTTGGGTTGGAAAAATTCGAACATTGAAACCGGACGGAGTTTTGCCACCCCTAGATAGGTTGATTGTGGTTGTGTTCACTAGTTCTAATTTGAAGTCCTGTTATTACTTCATGCTTGACTGTAAAGTTTTTGAATTCTTGTCTTTGTGGCAACAACAGAGTACGCTTACACGTTGAAGGTGGACGAGAAGAGTGATGTTTACAGTTTTGGTGTGGTATTGCTGGAACTAATTGCTGGGAGGAAGCCAGTGGGGGAGTTTGGGGATGGAGTGGACATAGTGAGATGGGTAAGAAAAACTACATCAGAGGTTTCTCAGTTGTCTGATACTGCTTCAGTGCTTGCAGTGGTGGACCAAAGGCTTACTGGATACCCACTGTCAGGGGTCATAAACCTGTTCAAGATAGCTATGTTGTGTGTTGAAGATGAGGCAACTCATAGACCAACTATGAGAGAGGTTGTGCATATGCTTACTAATCCTGCTCAGTCTGCCCCAACCCTCGTCAACCTGTAGACTTGCACAGTACTTGGTAAAATCAGGAGTAATTAGTGCAAATAACAAGCTTGTTAAAACTTGTAATAATTTTTGTGTTTTCTGTGATTGGGAGAAAGCCTTGAGCTATTGTTGGTTTCTGGTTCTTGTTTATTTCCACTATGTTGTTTGTTTTGCACTAAGCTATTCCCTCTAACTAAAAATTTCAAGTTGTATATTTTCTGGTTCTTCTGGTTTCATCTATTCAGCTGCACAAGTGCATTATGCATATAGCCATATACCAAGCCTCATTATTTAATAAAAATACCAAAAATCAATTAGTAATATGGACCGAGACATTCTCATGTAAAAACTATCAGGTATGTTAAAACGCTGAAGAATTGAACTCTTTTGTGGAATTATTATTGTAATTTGAAAATTTTGAGATAAATGAGAATGGGGTGAGAGAGATTTGAGTTCAATTCATTGAGCGAATGTCTACATTCTGGACCTGAGACTCACATGATTTTATTATTCAAAATGTGCCCAGTATTTGAGATCAACCATATCACTTGCTTTTCAAGTGAAATTGAGTCTGTTAAACTATTTTACATTTTTTTTTATCTCCGCCTTCTAGTTAATCCTTCATATTTTCCCAACTCTAATTATCTCAATCGATAATCGGTTGACTTATTTTTGACATTTTTTCCATAGATTTTCTTAAGTTGATTCACATTAAACAGTATTCACTTTCTTTTGAGCACATCATTCTCATTTATTTCTACTATCCAACGTTAAAGAAAAAAGGAGGAAAACCATAGTGCAGGAAGAGTGAGAGTACATTTATAAAGCAAAAAGCTAGATCAACATAAAGTAGACTTTGTGGCATTGAAGCTTAAGCACTATACATGGCAATGGTAGCTTCATCAAAGTACTGATCTGCAGCATCTAAGGAAAGCTGAGAATGTCAACCAGTCACTTAAAAAGGTCTTCTGATGGAGAATATGAATCTGTTCTCCAACTAAGTGCACTGATCGTACCATGCAAAGGAATAAATGCTTGTCTCCACTCTCGACTTATACGGCTCTCAAATTATCCATGTTAAATCTGCTAAGGAAAAATTCTACATCCATTTATATCTGGCTTAAAGCTAGCCCAAAAAGCCACTTTGATTGTTATGAAGAATGCAATTATTAGAAGTCTGGGGGTTGCTTGTGTGGGTAGGAGATTCTTCAACTCCACTCAAGATTTTTTTTTTCTTTCCATGTTAGAACCAAAGTAATTTGTTGTCCCCAACTGCCTCCCAAGTACTTATGCCCAAAAAAAGTGTTATTTGTAAGAAATGAGCTGAATCTTTGCTTATATATCATTCAATTGTTCAATTGTGTAATGCCAATATGATGTGAGACTATTAGTCTAGATACTCAACACCACTCGTGGACTCAATTATGAGAAGCTTAATAAGTGGATACGGATCAATGTCTTGTCCAAATGAACCGAGTCTCTATTTCGATATCATATTATACAATTTAACTCAAACACGTGAAAGTGATATTGTCTATTTTGAACTAAACGTCCGCATATATTTGTTCTTTGTCTCCAAAATACTTGAGCAAAAAAACTCATACTTATGTGGAATGAGTTGAATTATGTTGCAGTCTTAACATTTTAAGGCAATAAAAAATATGCTATCGATACTGGGATTTGGGCATGGTTAAAAAACAATAAGAATAACTGTAATGGTGTTAATATTAAGTCTCATTTTTATTATAAAAAAATTAAATTACATATTTAATCACATTAATAAAATATACATTTTAATATATTTTATTATCCACATTTAGTTATTAACGAGGAAGACATTCGAATGATTTCATAATGACTAATAGCCGAATTATTGATCTGCAAAAGGAATCTGATTATGAAAGTGCATAGCCTTTCTGACGAATCAAAATTCAAAACATCTTTCCAACTTTGTTTTAACTGCAATTCTTGTACCGAGTAAAATCACATTAGAAACTCTATTTGATAAATCTCAATTACTGAAGGAGCACAGTAGAAACTCTACACAGCCTTCTGTTCTGGTGTTCGCCCACACTGATGACTGATTAAGGAAAAAAGCAATCAATGACCTGATTTAATTATTTAAATAATCAGAGCAGAGGAGTGGAGTGTACCATTCTCATCCATGACCGCGAAACATCGGTTAATGTGAAGTGCAGTTCATATGGCAAAATTGATCCATTCAATAGGATTGTGACACGTGTAAATGTCCACTTCGGACGGGCGGTATTGCGCCTGCTGGACCGACCAACCTAAAGTATTATAGTGGTTCGGTCGGTCTGTCAACTTTGCTCATACTTGGCCCCTTTTTGGCCAGTGGTTGGTTCGGTCGGTCATCCTCTATAGATCGGTTTGGCCTTCAACTATCAGGTGGTGATGTTGTTATTCGGGCACATAGGTCGGTCGGTCATCCTGAGTTAATAGGGTGGTCGGTCGGCCATTGTCGGATCCGAACTAGATTCATTCTTTCTTTAAGGAGTCCTAATCCTATAAGGAATAGAGACCCAAAAGAACTACAACTCCGACAAATGCGCTCAGATAAGGAAGAGAGGAGTTTCATTCCTAAAGGAATAAGAACTCTGTAAATCTCTATAAAAGGAGGCTCATGCATCAGGTAAATTTTTACGCCACAACTAGCATTACTGTTGCTTAAGTTGAGAGAGCTCTCAGAGACCGAGCCCTCCCAACTGATAATTACCTAACTAACTTGAGCGTCGGAGCGGGCCCCCCAACTAATTCGGGGTCTCTCTTAGCTTACGTTTGCTTACTGTGTAGGACATCCAGCTCAACAATTTGGAGTCTGACAGGACTGATTGGTGTCTAGCTAGGACGAACAGTTTTTGGCATCATCAGCGGTAAAATCGAAACTGAAGTACACGGTCCCACCATTGACCGGTCTTTTACTCTCTTTTTTTTTTATCGATGAAGGAGAGAGAGTTAAGGGGAGAGTCGTGTACTTTTGCACTTATTTTTAAGTAGTGTAGATCTACACCATTAAACATATTATGAATTATTCAATAAGTGTGTTTTTTATATCTTTATTTTTAATTTGCGATAATAAAATACATCGATAAATACACTGCACTGATCCTCTCTACTTTCCAAGGAGAGAAGAGTAGAGAAGAAAACCAAACCATTACATTTTGACGAAATTTTGTTGTTGCGGTTGCATGCGCCTTTCTTTCAAACCACACTAAATCAAATAACCATCACACCTTTTTACTCTCTTAGTTTTGTACCATCTCCGTCTTAATTTGAAAGATTCACTTTTTATTTTCATTTATCTAAAAAAAATTCATTTTTATTAAAAATAAGTAAAAAAATCATTAATTTATTTGAAAGATTCACTTTTTATTTTCATTTATCTAAAAAAAATTCATTTTTATTGAAAATAAGTAAAAAAATCATTAATTTATTAATCTACCCTAATGTATTGTGCATCTTTATTAACAAATGACATTAATTTATAACAATAATAAAGCATGGGTGAAGCAGTTGAATAATATATTAGTAAGAAAACTAAATAAATTTATCGTTTCAATAATATTAATTGTGTTTTCTTAATCTGTATGAAAAAATGAGTGAGATTACCAAATAGGGACGGAGGAAGTAGTCTTTTATAATTTTTTCAAATCACTCTCTACACACTCTAAAACTTTCATTCTTATAAAACATCGACCCATTGAAGATAGCCTCCATCTACATGAATGAAATAACAAGGCAAACAATATTGGTTATGAAAAGAAAACGTTTGAAATATCCAAAAAAAAATTCATAATTTTGCAAAAAAATTAACCAACTAATTAGGGGACCAATCTGTCTCTATTCTACAAACCAAATGACTGTATTAGACTTTTGTAGTAGAGATGACAAATGTGTCCGAATCCGTGGATTTTCGATCCGATTTGATCCGGTCAAAAGTACAAAAATCCGTTGACTGGATAATGGATATGGATAAAATTCGAATTTTTTGAATATATATGAATTGGATATGAATTTAGGCATATATGATCCGAAACCCTTATCCGATCCGACCCGAACGTGCAGATATTCAATCCGATCTGATTCTACTAGACACACACATATATAATATAATACATATACAATCATGTAATTGACAATTAATGTTATTAATATATTTATATACATATTATAATTTTCAATATAGATATTTTTTTTTGTAATATGAATTAATTGTAATTTGTAATAACACTATATAACGAGATATGATCTCATATTACTAATTCAAATATTCAATTGACTAATATTTTTAAAACCCTAATTAGTAAAGTTAGTACTTGATACTAAAAACATAATAATGTAAACCCTAAACCTAACAATAACATTATAAATTAACATGTGACAAACTTTATTGAAGATGTCATTCATTTGAATTTGTCAGTTGATGTAAGCATTTTGATTGTGACGTTTTATAGACTTTACACTTTAATTTTAGAAAACTTTCTATATTGCTAGATGATTTTTGATATTATTTATACTTTAGACTTCAGTTTATATTCCTAGATTCATGAATCATGAAGTTCTAATTGGTGTCATAGGTTAACAAAACATGTGTTGACGTGTTATGTGGAAAAATCCGATATCCATAGAGGATATCCGAAATCCGATGGATAGGATATGTATTTAGATTTTTTTTATCCATAGTATATGAATATGGACATGGATACATTATTTTTATTTAGGATCGGTATGGATTTTGAGAAATCCGAACCAAATCCGATCCGATGCCATCCCTATTTTGTAAACAGGTTGTGGGCTTGACCCTTTTGTATATTGAGCCGAATTTTCTCTTTTAAATGGCCCAATAAAAGTCTACGGGCTTCACCTGTGGGCTTTTAGTATAATTGTGCTGTCACTAAAGAATATCCCGTTCAAGGCTTCAAGCCTTCAAAGGTATTAAAAGCCTGCTGGTGGAAAAGTGAATTTGAATCCTGTCCGCCAAATTAAAATTAGAGCCGAAGACGGACAGACAGAGGAGAAGAGAAAGTAAAGAGACCATGGAGACATGGAGTCCACCTCCATATCCGAACACGGTGACTGTACGCAGAAACCCTCACCGGAAAGCGAGGCCCACTACTTCCACAAAACCTCCGGCCCCTTCATCTTCCTCTTCTGATCGGCCTGAAATCGCTCCTTTCCCAATCGACGACATCCTCTCGATACAAATCAACCAAAACCAAACAGAGCCCTCTTCATTATCCAAACAATCTCACGTCTTCCAAAATCTGAAGGTTTATCTTCGAATTCGACCTCTTGTACCTTTCAAGGGATCTTCGAAGAGTAACGTAGGTGATCACAATGAGAGTTCGAGAAACAAGAACGTGTGGCCACGAAACCCGGCATCGAAGACTAAGAACAGTGCGAGAGAGAAGTGCACGAAGAACAAAAGTGGCGAGAGTTGTATAACGGTCAACGATTCTCAGTCGGTGACGCTATCACTGCCTCCGGCTTTGCAGGATTCCAAGAGGACCAAGTCCGAGGTATATCAAGGTTTCTCTCATGTATTCTCGGCTGATTCTTCTCAGGTATCATCTCTTCACATTTTATTTTTCTATCTATTTAATGAATGACTCGCTTAGGGAGAAACCAAGTGGAGGGCTAAGGTTTCTAAATTTTTTGTGCTTTCAATTTGACATTGCTTGTAGAATGAGGTGTATGAGAAGATGGTCAGTCCTCTTGTTAAGGATTTTCTTGAAGGCAAGAGTGGAATGCTTACGGCCTTGGGACCCAGTGGTTCTGGTAAGACACATACGGTATTTGGGACTCCTAGGGAGCCAGGAATGGTCTCTCTTGCATTGCAACAAATTTTCAACCAGACAGATGGAAGCAATCCCAATTCAAGGTGTTCATTATCCTTCTGGGTTTGAGAATAATTGAGTTTCTTAGAATGTGTTTTTTATTGCAGTGTTTGAGTTTTATTTTTGTAGAAAATAGATAATCCGGGGAATAAAAGAGAGTTACTCATGACATGTGAAAGAGCTCGGGGCATTGAACTGAAAGAGTGACATGTAGTAGTTGTCCTGTATTTAATTTTCAGGTTATTTTATATATCAATTTTCGAAATATGTTCTGAACGTGGTAAAGGAGAAAGAATATTTGATTTATCCCTTGATGGAGCTGACTTATCTATGCAAAGATCAACTATCAAAGGCCTCCAAGAGGTTGATGCCTAATTGTGCTTTTATGCCATTTTCTTTTTTAATTTCTAAAGTATATTCTTTACGGTCCGATGCCCAATGGACAGCAATATTAATCCCCATGTTTGATTCATTGATGGAAACAGACTATTATCTCTGATGCTTTGCATGCTGAATCGTTAATATCCAGTGCAATCCTGAAACGTGCCACAGCTATGACCAATACCAACAGTCAGTCAAGGTGAGCAAAAATCAAACTCTAATTTTGTGTTCCATCTGCAATTACTATCTAATCTTCTGTGTGACACAAATTTAAGATTGGATGCAAGTCTGGGTGGTTATTTGGGTCTTTCTTTTATGACCACCTTCTTAAGGACGTAGAGCTCCTTGATTTGAGACTTATTTTCTCATTCAGAATTCCAGATTTATTTTGCTGGTATTGCGTCAGTGCTAGGATTTTAGCACTGAATTCCTTTTTTAATTATCGTCATTGTCAACTTGATTGAGATTTGTGAATGCCTGTTATATCCATACTTTCTATATTAAAATTGCTGCAATATCTAAAATGTAGATTTCATTTCTTTCTGTCTCAAGAATGCGTCTGATTTTCTAGTAAAAGTAAAACTTTCGGCAACAAGATAATGGTAATATAATGTTAATGTCTTTAGGTATGTTATCAAATTGAGAGAATTTGGAGCATGATTCTTTTACTGGATTTTTAATTTCATGTAAGCTGGAGTAACCTTCCCTCTCAATACATACTTGCAGTCGGTCCCAGTGCATCATCAACATTCGCATTGTTGTTACCAAGGTTGATGGAGAAGTTGATCTTCAATCAAATGATGCCATTCTAACTATTGTTGACCTAGCTGGAGCTGAGAGAGAAAAGAGAACAGGGAATCAGGTTTTGCCTAACTGTATATTATAACTGAGTTTTTTTTTATATTGCCAGTTATGGAAAATGTCTGAATCTTTTCTGTATTTGGTTGTAAAATGTGTCCTTGTGATAGCGAGTTTAATATATCTGATTGCTTTCCCATCTGATGCAATTTCAAGTATAAGAGCACCCACAATGATGTATTTTTGTTGTAGAGGAGATAATATATGGAAATGTGTTTGTTGATGTGGCTATATTAGGAGATGTGTTTTGCAGATGTGGCTGCATTGGGAGATGTGTTTTGGTGATGTGGATGATTGATTATGTGACTTAACTTTTTGTAAAAATATGAAACTCAGCATTGATTTTGTTGTAATTTTGGTGGAAAATGGATGAGGGAATGAATATTGAGAGGGAAAATGTATAGGGATTTGTGTTTTGCTGATGTGACTATATTGGGAGACTTGTTTTGCTTATGTGGATGAGTATGTGGCTTGACTTTTTGTATAATAGATGTGAGATCCGGTTTAAATTTTAATGAGAATGGGATAATGACACCATTGTAGGTGCCCTAACAGCAGATAGTCCCTTGGCTTACTGATGTGTCTGATCTATATAGCTCATAGATGATGGTGTCTGTGAACTGTGATGAGATTTGAGATAGTTGGCATATATTAGCGTTTTTCTAGTAACTTTTAGTAACCAATACTGATTTACTGGATCCTGAGAACATTGTTAAAATAATTTTTCTTCCTGGATCTCTCCCCCCAGTTTTGGGGTCGATAAACAGTTTGAAAGGAAACATTTAGAACATGAAATTAAAGCTTATCATTTATCACATGAGCCAATCTGGAAGTCCAGAGGAATTTTTTTATGTGTAAGGAGTTGCATGCAAACCTTGTCATTGGAAAATACAAATTTCCTGATGTTGCAGGTCTAACGTTTATTTTTTTCTTTTTGCAGGGAACAAGGCTTCTGGAAAGTAACTTCATCAACAACACATCAATGGTTTTTGGGCTGTGCCTAAGAGTATGTAGGCTTTATTTGTTTGTGGGTAGTGTACACAATTTGGCAGTGCTCACGATGACTAATATTTTTGTAGTGTATTATAAGTATCCTTCTGTTCTACATATTTGATCTTTAAGCATTTAATCTTGTTTTTAAAGAAACTTGTTTTCTGTGCCACAGCTTGCTCCCTCTGTCGATATAATTTTACGCATTGCTTATTCTTTTGTTTCTATTTCCAGTCATTATTGGAGCACCAAAAGAACCCCAAAAAGCCACTGCAGAAACATTTCCAGAACTCTTTGGTAATGCTTCTCTTGAAGATTTTATCATTCCTTCATATTTATATTTCTACTTTATAATGTTTTTCATGGATGTTCTACTATTTTTGCTGGCAATTTATAATTGCTTACCACTCTGTTATCAAATCTTTTACGGTATGAACCGTGGCTTCATTTTGAACAGTTGACAAAATACCTGCGAGATTATTTGGAAGGAAAAAAGCGGATGGCGTTGGTATGCGGTTTTTATTCGCAGTACCGGTTTAGTTGACCTAAATAATTGCTTTCCCCCATTTTAGTGTTTTAACAATAACTCTTGTCTCTTCTTTTTCTTCAGATCTTGACAGTTAGATCAGGAGAGGAAGACTATCTTGATACATCCCACGTGCTCAGACAAGCTTCACCGTATATGAAAATCAAGTAATATAGTTTACTTGATTTTCCCCTTCTTATTCAAAGGTTAAGTTTCTTTGGTTTAGATGATGTAATGATGATGCTTACAATTTGTTTTAGGTTTGATAACGTTGAAGAACCATCCAATTTGCATCGTAACAAGAGGCATTTCCAAATATCTTCCAGAACGGAGCAGCTGAAAAAAATGAAATTTTGTGGTCTTAATGTTTCTGGGGTATTTTATTCCTCAATTCTCGAGTTACTACATTTCCTCTCTTAACCTTCATGTTACTTCTCTTCTATGTAGTTGGGAAAATATTATTTCACTCATATTGCTACTTCGATCCATGAAAATTAAGAAACTTACCTTTTATGGACGAGTTTAAATTGAAGAAGTTTACTTTAAACATCATGACTAAAAATTATTCTTAGATAGTGTTGGATGATGAACTTGTTGGTGTTGGTTATTTATTTCAGTAACTCCTTGGAAAATTCATGTATTGCATAGAAATGGTGCGAAACTGATGAGATGAGCAGAGTCCAGAGAACATGAATTTTTTGCTTCTTCATTTCATGTCAGAACCTGGGTTATTAAGTTTAGTTTTATGTTGTTATCCACGAGCTGGGCAATGTAGGTTTGTAGATGTTTAAAGAACTCACTTGTTCTTCTGATAAATGTAGGTGATCCGACTTCTGAATCTATTAAGATTATGTCCATCATATGCTATATTTATTATTCATTATCATTTTCCATTCATTGCTTCTGTGCATCTGAATTTTTATTTTGATTTATGAACATAGTTTGAGCCCCTTTTTTTGTGGGAATGGAATTCCGTTGCTCGTGGACTATCTAATGAACATAATGAGCTGTTTTCCATATTTAATGGATTGTGATTTTAGCATGACAATGTTATTCGGCTTCCTTGTTGCTCGGTTAGATTGAAGAAGGAAGAAGTATCGAAGATAAGTGCCCACTTTCTGAGGAAGGTTGTTAAACTTAAACCTACTTGATTGCAACTATGCAAAGGATGACTTACTTTCCAGTTGTGTAAAATGGAAGGCATGTCATACTTCTATTTCAGCAACATGGTCGGTATCTGACTTTTGGTAAAAAAAATGTTGCTTCACAGGTTGTGCAGCTAGCAGTTCCTCATTAGTTGAGATGGTTAATGATAACACCTGTTCCACATCAAAGCTGCCTCAACTGCTTAACAAGGAGGATAAGGTTGGATTTTTTCTTTCATGTGTTTTGAATGTGATAATGATTTCTTTATAAAAGAATATTTATGATCCTTTCCCTAGGTTTATTTGCGTGTAGATACACAGGTTCAACATGACAAGAGTTGTTTCCATTTCTTGTTGTGGTTTTAATGGATTGTGATGTTAGCATGACAATGTTATTATTCTGCTTCCTTGTTGCATGTTTAGATTGAAGAAGGAAGAAGTCTCAAAGATGAGTGCCCACTTTCTGAGGAAGGTTGTTAAACTTAAACCTACTTGATTTAGACTATGCAAAGGATGACTTGCTTTGCAGTTGCGTAAAATGGGATGCTTGTCATACTTCTATTTCAGCAACATGCTCGGTATCTGACTTCTAGTAAAAAAATGCTGCTTCACAGGTTGTGTAGCTAGCAGTTCCTCATTAGTTGAGATGGTTAATGATAACATCGGTTCCACATCAAAGCTGCCTCAACTGCTTAACAAGATGGATGAGGTTGGATTTTTTCTTTAATGTGTTTTGAATCATTGAATGTGAATGAATTTCTTGATACAAGAATATTTATGATCCTTTCCCTAGGTTTATATGCAGATATACTTGTTTATGACAAGAGTTGTTTCCATTTCTTGCTGTGGTTTGAAGCCTTCTTCAATGCGACATCTTACAAATACACATATAATATGCCACTTTACTGGATGCTGCATGTCATGCTTTTTTCGAAGTCCTAGACATTAAACTCATCAGGTGCAATCATTATCTGTAAATACAGTCTTCATGAAAAAATATGATTTTATTCATATTGCTGCTTCTATCCATTTTCTGGGCAATATAGGTTTGTAGATGTTTAAGGAACTCATCGGTTCTTCTGATAAATGTAGGTGATCCGACTTCTGAATCTATTTAGTTTTATGTCCATCATATGCTATCTTTATTATTCAGTATTATTTGCCTTTCATTGCTTCTGCGCATTCATTTTTTTTTGTACATGAACATAGTTTGAGCAGTTCTCTCTCTGTGGGAACGGAATCCTGTGCTCATTATATGAAGTTTGGACGTGGATTATCTAATGAACATTATGAGTTGTTTTCCATATTTGGATTATGATGTTAGCATGACAATGTTATTCGGCTTACCTTGTTGCTCGTTTAGATTGAAGAAGGAACAAGTCTCGAAGACGAGCACCCACTCTCTAAGGAAGGTTGCTAAACGCAGGCTGAACTTCTCTCTTTTTTTTGTGTGTGTGTGATTTATGTCCTTTTTTTTTCCTGGTTCATTTTGTTGTTTTCTAAAACAGTTAACTGCTTTCTTCATTTTAGAGGCTGCAACAATCAACAAGTTATATGCTACCGACTATGCTACTTTAGAATCAGATTGTTCAGCTCTAGAAAAAAGTGGTAGACATCATCAGATCATGCAAAGTTTTGCTAAAGCTACATGGAATGTCTTGAAGGAATATAGGGACAAACTTAAGGTAAAAGAGTGGAGTTTTTTAGCTCAAGTCTACTATTCTCATTGTAGTATCATTGTTTGGTCAAGTCATTAGTAATGCTCTGGCTTGCCTTGTATTGGGATGTTGATGATACACGTAGTTGTACAATACTCATTTACTTGTCTTAATTAGTTGGCAGAAAGTGAAATCCAAAATCTCAGTGAGAACTTACGAAATGAAAAGACAAAATATTTTGAGCTGGAAAAGGAGCTGAAGGATCTAAAAAGTCGTGTCTGCACAAAGGAAAGTGTAGCAGATGGCAATATAGGTGAAGTAGATGCTGTATATGTTGATGAGGTACTTGATTTCTCTTTGCAGATTCACTTACTTTTTTATATACTATTTCTTGATTATTACTTCTTTTTTTATGGATCTCTAGCAAAACTTTTTAATGGCATCTATTAAGTAATGCTTTAAAGTTACTAATCTGTTGAAGCTTTTGTTCCATCTTTATAGATTGCTAATGTCGCGTCTCTGTACTCTCACATTTTCTCTTGGAATATGCCAATTGTTCCAGGGAAAATGTTATCTATCAGTTATTAAATTAATTCAAAAATATTGTTTTTGATGGAATATGTTAAATTCTTTAATCTTGAATCCTTTGTGTTTACGATTGCATGCTTCAAATTAACATTTCTTTCGGTGTTCCAATCTCAAGGCATCTGAATGCGATAACACTGCCGAGAAAGATGACTTCATCTCGAGACAGGTCGAAGATGTAATTTCTCAGGTTTGTAGACTGCTGACATCTTGATTTTTTAATTTTGTTTTACATAGAACCATTGTTATCTTGGATTATCCGAATTTTGCCATGGAAATTATTACCTTTTGATTTTAGGCTAATTTATAAAATATCTCTTGAATAAGATAACTCAAAGTATTGGATCCGTATTCCTTTTGTATCCCGAGTACACATCAGTCAAAAAATTGAGAATCCGTAGTCTATAAATGGATGTAACTCCATTTGTCAATTACTTCTTTACCATATCATATTAATATGCATCTTTTGTTTGTCCTAAATTTTGTGCATTCCAGTCCATATAATAGTACTTTCATTATTATATCAAGGTTAATGCAAGAGCTTCACCTTCAAGCTCAAAAAAGATTGAGCATGACAAAGATGAGCAAGAAATTCATCCCACTGTAAGGAAATTCTTCGTATATTTAATGCTGTGATACCTTTTAGGTGTTGTCTTTAGTAGACCATATTTTCCTTAATTTTCCAAATGAAGAGATATTGATGTGTTGTGAGCTTCATGCTTTCAGTTCTTCACGGTAGTGGCAGAAGAATGTGCAAATAAGAGGTCTTCTGGGAAAAAAATCAATGCTGATAAATTAGATGAGTCAAAAAGTTTGGCTGTGGTGCATACCTTTTCCACTGAAGATGTAACAGGTGATTTTTTTCCCCTTTCACTTTGAGTCTTTTAATGATATTTTCTCTACTTTAGTTTGTCATTAACTCTAGACATTTGTAACAACTGCATCAAAATATGTCCCCCTGCTAGAGAATCAGGATACCCTGCATGTTTTTGAGGCATGTGTGTGGCCTCGAACTTTGGCAGTTGGTTAACTTTTTTTTTTTTGGACAAGCAAAATAACTTTGTGAATTCGTTTGAATAAAGGATAATGATGAATGTTACAGCAGCTCCATTAAACAGATATACTGATAAGATTGTCCCACATCGGAAGATGTGGGGACTTTGGTGTTGTTTATAAGGGTGCCCAAGCCTTCAATGGTTACCCAGGTTTTCATTGTGTGAGGGCTGAGGCCTTTGATGGACCAAGGGGCTGTGGCCTCTGGGTATGGCTCTGGGCCCTGTTGGGCTTAGAGAACAGCTGGCCCATGTGTGCCTCAGGTAGGCCGTGGGATGTCAGTTGGGCTTGGGTGGCCTTGGTGGTAGGCCTGGTCCTTATCAGTGGTATCAGAGGACTTGTCGATCCTCCTCCTTCGGGCCTGCTCCTGCGGAGTGGCCGGCCATGGAAATGCCTGCCTGGAATAGTTAGAAGGTCCATGGTGCTCGACCAACGTGGGCGTTGGTCTCGAAGGGGCGAGTATTGATAAGATTGTCCCACATCGAAAGATGTGGGGACTCTGGTGTTGTTTATAAGGGTGCCCAAGCCTTCAATGGTTACCCAGGTTTTCATTGTGTGAGGGCTGAGGCCTTTGATGGACCAAGGGGCTGTGGCCTCTGGGTATGGCTCTCTGGGCCCTGTTGGGCTTAGAGAACAGCTGACCCATGTGTGCCTCAGGTAGGCCGTGGGATGTCAGTTGGGCTTGGGTGGCCTTGGTGGTAGGCTGGTCCTTATCATATACACAACGGTTTTTTTAGGTTAATCTGACATGCAGGGTGGAAAATTGATCTTATGCCAACTATTTTTCTTAAATTCCGTCAGTGTATATACCTACCGGGTAGAGTGGAATAAATTTGTAAACTTGTCCAAGTGGCAACTACCATCAAGCAGAATATAACTGATTTGGTGTCTGTTGATTATTTTCCACTTGTTATATTACTATGTATCATTATCAATATTTTTATTTGGACTACTGTTGCACCTTCAATGGTTTTTGAATATCGATAATTTGTGTACATACTTGCACCTGTAAGCTGGCTGCCTAATTGATTTAGACCGTGCAAAGGATGACTTGCATTTAAGTAGCATAAATTGGGATGCATGTCATACTCCTATTTCAGCAACATGCTCGGTATCTGACTTCTAGTAAAAAAAAAATGTTGCTCCACAGTTTGTGTTGATAGCAATTCCTCATTAGTTGAGATGGTTAATGATAACACCGGTTCCACATCAAAGCTGCCTCAACTGCTTAACAAGGAGGATCAGGTTGGATTTTTGTTCTCATGTGTTTTAAATGTGATAATGATTTTTTGGTACAAGGATCTTTTATTGATCCTTTTCCTAGGTTTATATGCATGTAGATACACGTGATTATGACGAGGTCGTTTCCATTTCTTGCTGTGGTTTTCAAGCCTTCTCTAATACAACAGTTTACATAGACACAGATAAGACGTCAATTTACTGGGTGCTTCATGGAATCGTGTTGTGCTTTTTCTCAAGTCCTAGACATTAAACTCATCCAGTGCAGATAATATGTCACTTTACTGGATGCTGCATATCGTGCTTTTTCCCAAGTCCTAGATATTAAAGACATTGTGCTTTTGATATGAGCTTGCCGGTGGCATTTTTATTGGATCACCATTCACCAAGCTCAGTAAAATTTCTTCCAGATTGTGTTTCACTTAACCAGCTACAGATAATTAATCCTATCATTTTAGAAGTTCATCAAGAAGAATCTCAGTTTTTTTGTCTATAGTTTTTGTTTAAACGATGTAATATTGCAAAATTTCTCATCCATGCAAAGTTTAAGTTTTGACTGGGAGTAAAATAACCAGATGACATTTCCAAAAAGAAGTTTGTGATTTGTAATAAGGAAGTTTTTCCTGCTGGTGATTCAAGTTTGCTTTTATATGAAAATTAAATCTTATGGATGATAAATTTTGTTTAAGTTCCATAAATGCATCTTTTCTTGAATCTGAATGCTCTCCTGTGTCTTTCTAGGAACCTCTGGAACTGTCAATTGCACCTGAGAAAGATATTGCATTAACCCAAGAGAGCTCTGTTTTCCATGTACCTACCAGTCAACCCACACCGGATGCTTCTTACAAATCTTTGAAATTGGAGAAACCAAAGCGGTCTGTTGGCTTACTTCCCTTGTTGATATTTGTATTTTACCTTCGATGCATAACACTTATTCTATGTAAGTTTTGATGGGTCCGCTGTTGTTTGATGCCTAATATGTTACTGAATTGATCAGGAGACTCTTGCATTTTACCTTCGATGCATAACACTGATTCTATTTAAGTTTTGATGGGTCCGCTGTTGTTTGATGCCTAATATGTTACTGAATTGATCAGGAGACTCTTGCCTGCGTCCACTATATTACTGAGAGATATCGGTGCTTTGGATGTTGAGGATGAAACAGAGAAATCGAGGGTAAGTTAATATCTTTCTCTCATTGGGTGCCACACGTCACCTGTGAATGCAATGTCTCATTTTTCATTAATCAACTCAACCAGGAGGGGTGGGCTCTCAGCGGCTCTGATGCCTGTCCCTGTCGACAGCAAAACAAAAAAAAAGTTATGCTTGTCTGGTGTAATGGACTTATATTCCGTTGCTCTGATGGCCTTCGTAGAAAACACCTTAGCCAAGTTGATGCCATGATACACAATTGGAATTTTGGAGTTAAACAGTAAACTAAGATTGGTATGCCAAATGGTTTATGGTTAGGTGTGCCAAAACTCTGTCCGACCCGGATGATCGATTTGTCCAACTTGGATAAATCAAGTTTAGACATAAGTTATATATTCAAAATTTGGGTCCAAACACAACGATTTTGTCAGTTTTAAAACTAGGTTTGGGTCCAAACACATCTACAAGTCATCCAATTTATTAGTCCATACCCCAATCCAGATTGAATTTTTGTCCGATTTTTTTGTCTGAATTTAAACCAATCTTAGTATGACCAATTAAGTACATCCAAAAATTCAAATCTAATTCGGGTTTGCACATACGAATATTTTGTAAACACCAATGTTGTCCGACCCTGAATTGATTTTTTTTTTGCCACCCCTAGTTTTAGTATACTCCCCACGCACAACTAGTTCAAGATTTCACTCTGTTTTCTTGTCTACCTACATAACAAAAGGTTTATAATAGAGAAGAAAATGCAGAAGAGAGAACAATTTGTTTTGAAATCTAATCAGGCAAGTTTGAATTGTCTCTTTTAACTGCTCTGCAGGGAAATAAAGGGGGCAAGAAATTGATTGCTGGTGAAACAAAAAGAACGCAGGGGAGTATCTCACTCTTACGTTTGCTCAAGAGCAATCTCCATCTCACAAATTAGAAATTGGACAGGTTTGGAGAAATTTTTTTGGTTTTGATATTAAAGTTATGGCATTACTTATTTTCACGTATTTTTGCACTCTCTCTTAAGAAATATGTAAAAATGAGTGATGTGAGCAGGC
This sequence comes from Euonymus europaeus, assembly GCA_963580455.1. Classification (NCBI taxonomy): domain Eukaryota; kingdom Viridiplantae; phylum Streptophyta; class Magnoliopsida; order Celastrales; family Celastraceae; genus Euonymus; species Euonymus europaeus. Next base: position 3,316,832 of record OY756972.1, read on the forward strand.
GTTTACAGCCTGATTCACAAGAAGCGTCTATTGTTCTGTAGTATAGTGTTTTGTTCAGAATAGAAAGTCTTGTGGTGTTGTGGTGGAACAGGCAATTAGAAAGTCACCATCATAAAAAGTATACTATAACTATTTGCAATTATGATATTTTTTTTTAGTTTTAAAACACAAAATATATATATATATATATGTTTCAAGTTGAAGTTTATTTCGTTACGTTTTTTTTATCTTCAGTTCAATTCATAATAGTTCATTATATTATAACATTGTATTCTATTGTAAATTTTATTTCATTGTAATATCATATTTCATTGTACACTTATAAATTGTAATATTTTATTATAATATCATATTTCATTATACATTTACAGTGAAACATGGTGTCACAATGAAATGAGATAATATGAGTTTTTTAGTCCTGAGCCATTTATTGCTTCTGTATGTAATATTATAAGCTTTTTAAGTTATTAATCTCATGTAAATTATTAGTTTGAACTCAAACCTAAATTTAATAATAAACATTTATAATAAGAAAAAATAAAAAGTTACTATTTTTTTTAACTAACTGGATTTAATAGAGTTTTTCACATCTTATAAATCAACGTCAAGTTATAATAATGATAAAGTACCTAACAATTTATAAATTAATTTATTTTTCACAATTTATTTTGACAATTTATGAGCTCGGGCTGATTCTCTCCTACACCACATAATCACTGAGCTTTTAAGTTCATAGAGGTGAACTCAGCAGTACATAGAAGTCTAAATATGTCCTTAGTGGGCCTTATTCTAAATCTTATTGATCTGTCTTTAGCATTGAACCAGTCAATTTTAACGCTCACCCAAGGTATTAAACTTCAAACTACATCACCTAATATGTATCATCAGGTCAAATTGAAGGATATTGGTGATGAAATTGAAAGACTTTAGTAGTCATTCATTAACAGATGACTGAATGTGAGGCATGCATTTTTATTTTTATTCAGCAATTGTAAATTTGCAATTCAATCTCTAAATGTTGAAAATAATAATATAAAAAAGTTGTAGTAAATGGACAAATAGCAGAAACTCTTGTCAAAATCAATTTTCTTCAATAATCGAGAATGACATTTTGTAAAAAAATTGAAATGTAAATTCATATAATCCGGTCTGTGTATACATAAAATTTTTACACGGATAAAATGAGTCAGTGAAAATCGAATTGAGAATCAATGAAAATCAAACTCAAAACTCGTAAATGTATATGATTTGACTTTGGAAAATTTTACTAACTAGTAATGACTATCACCGAACTGATTATCAAAATCAATATTCACATAAACAATAAAACAACTATTTTTTTAAAGTAGGTTGACAGAAACAAGTTAAATAAGCCATTTAAGTTTTGTGGACATTCACAAGAATGACAACCAATGTTTTAATAAGCGAGTGCATAAAACGGTCCGTTTGGATCAGAGTATGTTGATAGAGTATAAGCTCTCGTAAAACGTAAAAGCTGAGAGTGTCTGAGAGTATGAGAACAGAGTATAAGTACTCTGAAACAAACGGAGGCTTAGTTTCGTATTATCTGCATAAAATTAAATTATATACGGTTGCGGCGCAGGTATTGCACGTGACAGAGTGTGGGCTCCACTTTTGCGATGACAACGATGAGCTGCTTTCCTTTTCAGCACGAGGACCTTGTCCGGTTGTCCACCTCCACCTCGTCATTCAGCCAAACCCATATGCAGAAAGGACCAGCCCCACATTCCGGGAATTGACAGTTTGATATCACCACCACTGGTTGGCGGGACAAGCCGGTCCATTCCTCTGGGGGCATGGGTGGCAAAAATTCGGATCCAATAATTTAATGGTGTTTGGAATGTCTGTATTTTTTAACTTGAATTGATATGAATTTTAGTATGTACCTAGTTAATTATATACGAATTTATTTAAATTCGTATAAATAAATTAAATAATAATTCGATTTGAGTTATGGTTTGAACAATTAAATCGAACAAGTTTTTTGTATTTAAATCCGAATTTGATTTTAAACAGAACAATTTTGTATTTGGATTCAAATTTTAAACATATAACTTATATTCAAACTTGGTTTATTAAGGGGCAGACATAATTTTACCACCCATACTCCCAAGCAGCCCCACAAAATCGGATAATATGAGGTATTTACTAGATATTTACAAGTCTGAACTCAAATTGGTTTGAATTTTTAGATGTACTTAATTGATCATATTCATATTAATTTAAATCTGGACAAGTAAATCAAATAATATTTCTGATGATGTCAAAAATTCGATCGGTTTGGATGACGTATCAGGATATGGTCGAACTAGTTCTTCTCGCTTGATATTGCTCTTTCAATGGTGATTTCCTATACCGACAAACAAACATGAGCTAAGAGCCCGCTGGAGGTTGTTCTCCGGCATTGATGCTCCGACGCTCAATGTGAACATATAAATTTTCGAGAGCACGTAGCTGGATGCTCTAGAAGTTATGTATTAGATTATAAAATGTTCGTTTAACTGGTGCAGATCCCTTTTTTTATAGCGATGGAGTTCTACTTCTCCTATTCGAAGTCAGATTCTCGCTTGAGAACTTTCTGTTAAAATAAGAAACTACTCTAACTGGTGAAGAGGATTCTTATTGGCAAATGAACTCATTTGAAGGGGAGTTCTTGTTTGGTGAAGACACATATTTCCCTTAATGACTTCTTTCTGTTCGAAGACATAGATACCGAACATAATAATGGTTATTTTTGGTATTATCAATTTCAATCCGAGTAAGAGTACTAACAACTAAATTTAACATTATTTTTGTATTTAGTGCCGAACGTTGTAGATAAAACTTTGCTGCAAATTTAATTTAATTTGGACTAGACAACGACAGAATTTTGCAGCGCTTGCCTGCTCTTCCCGGCTTCCCCCAATTGTTCTGAAGAGGGACCAAACCCGACCAGAAAATTAAAAAATTTACAAGAAACATTAGAAATTCAAATAAGAAGAAGAAACGTTGCTCTTTCGCTCTGGTTCGAAAAAAGGTCTCACAGAAGGCAAAGCCAAGGGTTTTGTGAAGAGAGGGTAAAGCGGCTTCGTACTAGAGATAGAAAGCCTAAAGCTCTCCACCGGATAGTATTGAATTTCGGCTTCGGGAGCAGATTGAAGGAAAGCGAAGTCTTCATCTCCGTTCGGAGCTGTTTCAGGTATTCATAGTTAGGGTCTTAGTTTCAATCTATCAGTGAAGAAAAACTACGCCTCACGCGTTGTAATTATTGTGTTTTTTTTAGCATTTCATATATTTGTTTTTTAATTGTTCTCTGTGTTTGGTATTAGCGTTATGACTGCATATCGCGATATTCCTCCATATTAATAATGGTAATCTGAATTAAATTCTCAAATCTGCTTTAACCGGCACCACGCCCTCGCAATATAGATTCGTAAAGGTAGGGTTTTTCACTTCTTCGTCTTGAATTCTAGGGTTTGATCTTCTTTGTATTTGGTAATTTGCTGATTCCTTCTTCTATCCCTATAGTGGGTGTTTTAGATGAAATTAAAGTAAATGAAGTTTTTTCATGGTATTAAGTCGTTTGACCTTGAAATAGGTATGCGATTCAGGCTTCTTTTTTTGATAAAAAATTGCTTCTGTTTGGCTTTGGTTGTTATTTAGTTTAGTTCGTATGTAAATGCTGTTATGCTTTAGTATCTATATAGGTTTTGGTTTATTTTTTTCTTCTTAATCTTCTCAATTATCTTCTTGTTCTACTGTTTCAGGATTGAAATTCTGATTGGGGATTTTTGATCTTTGGTTATTTTGCAATTCATACTACAGCCCGTGCTAAAATTTTAAGGTAATTTCCAATTCTTGGTGCTCTTTACTCATGCAGTGGGTGCCTGCCTTGCTTCAGTTTGTTGAATATTTTCTCCCTGTTTACATCATAAATGACAAGGTTGTGAGGTTTGCTCGTTTTAGGGATGTTCTGTTTGTTTGTTTCTGGCTCACTTCAATTTAAAGTCAGTTTCTTTCAAAGGTAACGACACAAGTCACCTGAGTTTTAACAAAGATATTCTGGAATCCACAATCATCAGTTAAAAGTTGTGGTATTTGTGTTGGATTTAATCCATATTTGTGACTTTCTATTAGTATTACTTAGCAGGGTATGGGTTTGGGGGGGTAGTAAGGAAAGTCATTTGTAGTAATGTATGAGTTTTTCCAACGACACAATTTTCATTGGTATGGTTTTTGTTACTAACTTTCCACTTATATGCGAGCCTGGCATTCAAGTGGGTTGCTGCCACTGATTATTGTAGTTGACCAGAAGCACCAGACAGATGAGAAATTAGGAATGTATTATAACAGCTATTGAAATGGTCAATTTTATTAGGCTATATAAATATTTATAATGTTTTGTTGCATGCCTGTGTGTTTCTTATTAATTTATTATGCATCAAAGTTGTTTTTATTATCATCAGCACTATGATTATATTATCTAATTTAGCATTTTGATGTGGTCATGTTATACTCCCTATTTTGAGGTAGGGTATAGCATGTGTTAACGAGTTTTTTGTTGTAAGGTTTTGTATTCTTTTATGAGAGTATATTTTTTGACTCTCTCTTTGAATGAGCTAATGGACTTGATAAATTTGCGAAATGGTGCTTTGATTTTGATTGTTAAGCATTCTCATTCACTGAACTGCTGTTAAGAGTTTTTTCAATGAAAATGTGTTACACCCTCACCCCTCTCTCTAATAAATTCTTCTGCTGTTTATCTTCCCCCACCCCCCAACCACCTTATAAAAACCATATCTCTCTTAAAGCAATTTCTCCACAAATTTGGTGTTTCTTGTCTAGCTATCTACTACAAGTGACATATTGCAGAAATATTGTTTACTTTTCCTTTCATGTTTCTTTACTTCTTACAGTCATTGGCTTATATGGCTAACTCCTAGGACAAAAGAAAACAGTAACCTGTGAGTGTTTGGAAGTGTTTTACATTTTCCTCGTATAATAATCACTTCATTAAGAGTGAACCTTTGCATAATGGTTGAGGTTCTTCATTGAAACCTAGACAACATAGGTACAAACTTAAGACCTTGCATGTTTATGGTGCTCACCATCAGTACGGCAGTCTTGTGCACCAAGTTTCATTTCCTTTTTCTTCCATTGGTCGCTGCAATTATTTCACATATTTTTTGCCCATTGCCTTTTTTTTAATTGGTGTGAATAGCCATGCATCTCGGCTCAGATTATTGGGATGGCTTTTCGGCCTGCCAGGTCATAATAGACAGTCTTATCAATCAGCCTTGTATATATCTTGGCCGTATGCTAAGTTAAACTTTGATTTCATGACAGATTTAGTAGACAAGCTTTTCATATTAGAGTCAGTTCTCTTTGTATTGTTTTAGATTTGTCTTTAATTCGGATGGGTTGTATCCGTCCTGCTGTTATTAACCTCCAGATAGTGGCATGCATGCATCTAAAGTAATTAGTTCTTCATGCAACTTAAATCTCGTGTTGCTTACATTGGTGAACTCATTTTTAGATGGTTCATTGTTGAGTTTCAATTTAAGAATATGGTTGGTTATTGAGTGGGTTCTATAGCTGTTTAATTCTCCATTTCATGTTGTCTTTTGCAGGAAATCTTGTAAATACTCTACTGAGAGTTCGTTGAAGTTTTCTTTGTTGGAAAATGAGCATGTGGCGAGGACTTCTGCAATGGTTAGAGGTAGGATTTGCGTAGTGCTATGACACTGGAGGATTTTTTCACCTTGACCGAGATGAAAGATGGGCTTACTGCCCCTTCTCGAGTCGAGGAACTGGTCACTTTCATGTGGAAGGAGAAACATTCAGATACTGTAAAGAACATTGGTGATGCAACCAGGCAGTGGGGTGCTGTTGCAAGCACCATTGCTGCAACGGATAGTAAAGATTGTCTTGATCTCTTTATTAAGTTAGATGGACTATGTTTTATTGATAGATGGTTGAAGGATGCTTTAAAGTTTAGTGCGGAGACAAGTGATGGCCTTGTGGAAGAGTCATTAACTGCACTGTTACGAGCAGTGGAAAAGCTGCATATAGGCAATGAAAGGTCTATTGCATCTGGGATTTCTATGACCGTCAACAATCTTCTTAACCACAAAAGCTCTCAGGTTCAGGATAGAGCAAAGGTGCTGTTTGATAGCTGGAAGGAGGGTACTGTTGACAATGAAGTCCACATTGTGGGGGAATTTAATCTTAGTTTGCCTGATAGTGAGATTGTTAAGCCAGTATGTGTTGATGTAGATAATTCTGTTTCTCAAGGAAATGGCAATGGTGAAAATAATTCAGCAGAGACTACCAGATCTGACGCTTTGGTCTCAAGTGCTGTAAATTGTCTTAAACAAGAAGTGGCTGAAGATCGATATATTCCAACTCATAATCAGGACCCTTGCTCCAATGTTACTTGTGACCAGAAGAAAGTTGAGGTTAGATCTCCAAATCTTTTGGCATCCTCTGTTCAAGAAAGTACTTCTGTGAAGGAAACATCTCCAACAGGTACAATTGAAGGGACCACTGCTGATGATTCCAAGCAGGGGACTGCTGAAGTGCAGCCAGAAGTTTCAAAGTCAAATGAGATCTCTAATGATGAAATGCCAGTTCTCAAGCTCAACACTGTACCAGAAAAATCGAGTACGAGAGCTTCATTCTCTAGTGCAACAGGAGGTGGAGAAGTTTCTTGCAGCAATGATCTTGCAACTGCTCAGCATGTTGTGACAGAACCTACTTCACAGATCAATATTGATGATGTGGGTGATGTTAGGACTCCTGCATCTGTAACAAAGGTGGGGATAGATGACAGTGCACATATATTGAACACTGATGGTGAATGTGGATCTGATGGTTTCCAGGACTTGTCTACCACTGAGTGTAGGTTTGGTAAAAGTGAGCATTTAGATACTAGTTTTTCTCGGATGGAAGATGATGGAGTCTCCGAGGAAGCTAAGGAGCATAGCAGTAATGATGAAGATGAGAATGTGAGAAACTTCTCTGAAAACTCGAGATCAAGAACCCATGCTAGAAGTCCTGATATGATTGATGACAATGATGAGAGAGGATCTGATATGGAACTTGAGTATGGCATAGTAGATGCGCTGGAAGTCGCTCGACAAGTTGCTCGGGCTGTGGAGAGGGAAGTGGTAGATTACAGAGAACACTCATGCAGTTCGTCTATGGAGAAAACTACAGAAGAATGTTCAAGGAAGCCAGGTAGCCCGGATCCTCTAGATGGAGAGCAGGAATTACCTGCTGAGATCCCACATAGGGATATGCCTACCGGGCAAATTTGTCCCGCAGAGGCCTACCCCAAGGATGAGCGACTGGCAAATAATAATCTGGATAATCTGTGCTCTGAACTGGGAAGAGACAAATATGATGTTGAAACTTCTCATGTTACCGAGGCTGCTCAAGAATCTGAAGTGAGCACAGGAAAAGTTCTGTGTGATTTTGATCTGAATCAGGAAGTCGATTCTGATGAAACTGAGCATATTGCAAATCCAATATTGGCCCCAATTTCTGTTCCTGCGTCAATGCCAATAGCAGCTTCTGGATCCTCTGTAGCCCTTTTTCAGTTTGAGGGGAATCTTGGATGGAAGGGATCTGCTGCTACTAGTGCTTTTCATCCAGCATCACCTCGCCGGATCTCTAACAAAAAGATTCTTCCTCCTGGGGGAACAAGCAGTGGTTTTAGCCGGAGGCAATTTTTCCCTGAATTTGATCTAAATGTGGCTGATGGTGGAGATGATAAAATTCCTGGTTCATCTGCCATTCACACTGCGGAATCTTGTTTGGAAGCGAGTCCAATAATATCAGAAAGGCACAAATTAGATTTAAATCTCACAAGTGATGATGGTGATGCCCCGCCATCAGATTTTAGGATAGAAAGGCGGCTCTGTCACAATCGGAATGGCCATCGCAGCATGTCTCCTGCGTCGTCTTCATCATCAGTGCAGCCTTCTGCAAGGAACTTTGATTTGAATGACAGACCATATCTTCTCAATGATTCTAATTCTGATCAAGAGTTGTTTCTTGGTAAGTCTTCCCAGAGTTCAAGTGCTTATGGAGGGCCTAAACCAGATGATCCTGTTATATCTATCATGGGTACCAGAGTCGAGGTCAGTGGAAAGAATTTTATGCCCCAGACTAGATCCTTGCCAAATGGAAAGGATCTAGATACTGCTAGGGATTCTATTACAGCAAGGGACGGAGGTATTTTAGGTATGGCTCCAACAGTGTCATACACACAATCTAATGTTTTTGGCTACAATGGACTGACCGCTGCACCCATGATGTCCTTTTCCTCCCCGATGTATGGACCTGGTTCCGGCGGCTCCTTCCCTTACATGGTGGATTCAAGGGGAACCCCTGTTGTGCCTCAAGTTATGGGCTCCGCATCAGCAGTTCCCCCATTTTCTCATGCGCCATTGTGGCTCAGTCCCATGAATGGTGTAGTGCCTCCGCGACCTAACTTTGATTTGAATTCCGGTTTTACAGTTGAAGGAGCAAACAGGAACTCTGGAGTTTTTAGGCAGTTTTTGATGCCTGTTCAAAGCAGGCCAATGGAGGAACATCTTTGGACCACCTCCGAACCCTCCTCAAGTTCTGGAGTAGGTGGGAAAAGAAAGGAACCAGATGGCGGGTTGGAACCTTTCCCTTTCAACTACCGAAATCAGCAACCTCGTTGGAGATAGGAAGTTATTTATCATCTGTCCTTGAATAAGACACGGGAATTATCTATTTAGTTTGATTCGTGAGATAAATTTGCTAAAGAAAATTCTTAGGTTTTATCATTTAGTTTTGGTTTATAATTTTTGTTATCATTTAGTTTTGGTTTATAATTTTTGTTTTCCTTTTAAGTGTTCCATAGATGGGCTTGGCACATGTAGCTGTAACATCTCTTCCATATATATCACAAAAATTCAGAGGAAGGAACTAATTAAATCTTTTGTAGCTCCAGTAGGTTTATGGGTGCCATATTTCTGTTGTAGAGAATTGCCTACATTATTTCTCATTTCTTGAAATAATCGAGATATATTCAAAGATTTAGAGAGTTCATCCCCAAAATTGACAGAGCCACCAATTCCGTTTTCTGGATCGTTTGGCTGACATTTTTTAGTAGCATATATGTTACTCTCATATTAAATAGTCATTCAACCAGCCATAATTTTCACTTTAGATGAGGCAAATCACAGGAAAAATACCCCATTTTCATAAACTAAGATCCGTAGAACTGAAAAATAAATAAATAATATTTAAGGAATTAGAATTATTTCATTATATGGGATATAACGAATTACCGGTTTGGCATTGGCCATAAAAGGAGTTACTGTGTATGTGTAAATATAAATTCAATATAAATATGTAAATATTCTTTAATTTCAAGCACAAAAAAATACTGATTAGTATTTTCAATGTTGAATTTATATATAAAATTTGTGCATTAAAAATAAATACAAATAATTCAATTAGAAAAAATAGTTAATATCACTACACGCATATATGCTATCTGCAAAAATAATCAAATAGCCATATTTAATACTTAAGACAATACATATGTCAACATTCATAAATACTGCCATTGTTTATCTAACATTCATTGCTCTTTGCCCCTTAAATATTGGAAGTACTATAAGAAACCCAAGCAACTAATTCGCCTTTGTTCCCTGGATTTTTTTACTCGAAGGGGAACTTTTTCCTTAATCCATCAATGTGTTGTGATCCTGAAGCCTGAAATCTTTGCCGATCAGCACCAATATTGCCTTTACTCGACCCTCAAAACAAATTCCATATTCATGTGTTCAGTCTAGAACCCCATTGAATGAAGTGATTTTACAGACGAAAAAACGAGGACATCCGACGCAAAAAATGACTACAAAACGAAATCCGGTATCAGCGGCTATAAAATTCAGGGCAACAGATGGGGGAAAAAATTACTACTGAATTAACCAGAAATTTTTTTAAAAAAAATTGAACCCATACTAGGCTGCTGCTTCTCTTTCATCTAGAACATGAAAAACATGGATCAGCTTGACTTCGCTACAGCTCCAGGGATGAATTGATTCGATCGGGACTATTTTAAGGAAATGAATCAATTAATTGAATGTCTCAAAAATGAACTTCAATGTGTATATCATCAAATAAGGCATCAAACTCGACTATGGCACAACATCAAAGTTGATCTTACAAAATGGTATCAGAATTAACTGCAATTATGACATTCAGAATATTGCAGCTACCTACCCAGATTACGGATCAAGACAGCTTTCGTAGAAGACTATGAAATATCGAACATATAGATTACGTCTTTGAAGTTGCTACTTGCGCTTATACCTGACAAAACAAAAACTCATGGTGAGAGCTAATTCCAGTATTTTGCAACAAAGCATTAAACACCAGTGAAAAAGGCTTATGAGAAAGATAACAGTTATGGTTCTTCAATCAATAATTACAATCCTCAAAATCAGCATGTGCAGTTTTCATGCTACTGAGAGAAATCAAGAAAAAAATCTAACAAAATATGAGTGCTTCTGCACTATATGATAGCATCATTGGCAACTACAATGAAAACCATTGGCTGATAATAGTGGAGCGAAAACCTTCATATGTAATAAGCCTACTCATATAGCAAAGGGCATCAGAGCACATGGTAAATGGAATAAAGCATCAAGCAACAAAATAGAATAAAGACTATGAAAGCTCAATTGTTAGATCCTTCCATTGAGTTTGTAAAACAAACAAATCAGATTTCTTGGTATGTTGCATCACTAAACACAGCCGGAGTTGAAAGCCAATGACAGTGAGTAGTAGTGTGGTTCGTAGGATAAAAGAGCTGTCTAGAGCTAAATTGCGTATAATACCAGGGGTAAAAGGGGATCATCGTAAAACATTTTTCAAAAACAGAACAATATGTGAAATATTAACAAAATCAAAGGCATTTCTTCAAAGCCCTATCCAAGGAGCCTCCAGCTTATTTGATTCATATTAGTCATAACTCGTGCCAACAGAAGAAAGAATGTTTTGATAATACCAAAAAGTAAGAGAGCAGAAAATCAAGGAACACAAAATAATTAATACCGTGACTTGCTCTTAAATGAATTCTTTGACTTCTTCCTTCTCATTCCGCCACCGCTGATTGTCTTCTGCTTTTTCTCGTCCATATCACTCTGGAACAGCTCCTGCGTCTCTTCTGTCCTAGATTGCGTTCTTTGGGAACTACTTTTCTGTTTCTTGTTCCCTTTTTTCATAATCTTACCCGCATCCTGTGATTTCTTCACAGCCTTCACAGCTTTTGCCCGTCGATAAGCAAGGTCGACCAGTGAAAGTCCAGCCTTCTCTTTCTTGTTTTTACCACGGCCCTGCATTATCTATATATTAAGCACTACAAGCAATTTTGACTAAAAAAATATTATCAGAAAACTAGGGAAATTTAAAAAATATATAACGTTGGTTGAGGTTTGATGGCTCTATCAAAATTTGATAAAACTATAGATGCAAACTTATAGACACACGGCATACAGTAATTCATTCCTTTGATGGAACATATTTTGACCGAAAAATCAAATGGCTATTTGGAAACTTGACAAGCACAAGAACTTTGACAGACTGGGGACAGATACCCAGGATAAGTTTGCGAAGAGAAGATATTTAGTCCTATAAACTCAAATTTATATGGATTCATCACATCAATGGCACTAGATCTTAGATAATAGTGATGTTATAAACAGAGGTCAGAGAAGATGAACACATACTTCCTGCGATTTGTCCACTACATCTTCTTCCTCCAACATCTCTCTAGCCGCTTCTAATTTTCTTCGCTTCCTCCTAGGCAAATTCTTCTGCTCAACAACAGCAACAATGTTTTGTTACACAAAATTCCCCAGCGGAAGCTTCCAATCAAAGACGACAGTGTGACTCAATGCAAGATAATCTGATAATTACCTCACGCTCTCGTTTCCTCTTTTCTTTCATTTTGAGATCTTCAGCCTCTTGGACACTGATAACATCCTTGGCTGAACCTTTGTCATTCACAGTAGATGCCTGTTGAAAGGATCGTAGGTTCATTTCATAAATTGATTAAACTAATATTATACAAAAATTATTCCAAAAGGTAAATCTTTGGTTAGAATGAAAAGATAAATACTCAAACTTTAGGACTATTGGACTATCATGTAAAAATAACAGTGAGACAACATATTTGCTTAAGCTTATGAAAACATGTATTTTCATAGATCATCACTCCCGAAATTTGTGATCTGTTACCAATACTCATAAAAAAATCTCATTAACTGATCAAGGTTCGAGTAATAGTGACTACTATGGAAATTACGAACTTCGCATAGCAGAGTCAAACCAGGAATAGCTTAAGTCAATGTATATAGCAAGAGAGCATGCAAGCGTAGTATACAGAAAACACAAAAAAAGAAAAAATATGGGGAAAAATGATAGATAAAGTTGATTACTTAAATTAAGGTAGAAGAAACATTTCATTCATTTTTTCCCCTTTACTTGGAAGTTGGAACTAATTATTTACTGATTTAGAGGCCAAAAGATCCTTCATTTGGCAAACCGTAATGAAATTTGGGAGCCGAGAGACACTGAGTTATTTGTACAAACCAGTAGTTAAAGTAGCCAGATCTATGTGCAAGACAAAACCTAAGCCAATGTTAAAAATAAACGCCAAATTTACAGCTTCAGTTAATATCTGCTCAACAACACATGGGGTCCCTACCCATGCAAATGGATAACTGTCATGTATTCAATTTAAAGACAAAGTTCTATCTTGATTGATAACCACTAGATTTATGAAGTAAGGAAAAGTCCGCAAGAAGTGCATATTCATGCTTACCCGCAGCTAACTCACTGTATCTTGGATGAACAACAGTCCAACTTAAATTTCTATCCCACCCCCTTTTTTTCTCATCTGGTAACACTGACAAGCACAATGGGGTCTGAGTTGCCACAACATTTTCTTACTAAGATAACAAATAGATGATGAAAAAGTACTAGAAAGACTTGCAGAACATAGAATAGTGATCTCTTATGTGGAAATTAGATGGGATGTTATAAAGTCGAATATACCTAGTAATTTAGGTTTCCTAGAGAAAGGCAACTACTGGCCTCTGCAGATTGAAATTCATTTCGTATTTACCAGTCGAAAGAGCTATTATATCACTTTCCTATAACAAAGCTCATGTAATATTAAGAATAATATGGCATCTATGAACATGAATTGAGCTTCTTATTTCTTTTGAATGGAGAGCATAAATCTGACTTATTATTTTGAATAAAAAATACACAAAAATTAGAATTGAAACTAAATAGAACTCTACCTCAAAGTAGGGCATACAAACAGAAATCCTCAAAGTAGGGCATGCGAACAAACATAACAGAGAAATTACCTTTGATGCTTTTGCCACTACTCTTTTTTCCTTTTCAGTCACAACCCAAGTTTTTTTGGGGCGCGAAAAGATCTCATCCCTGTGGGAAATCATATTTTCTGCCTGCACAGATGAAAAAGTAAGCAAGCCAAAAAATCTTACAAAATATCCCCAAAACAGGGACACCATCCTAGTGTAAAATCTAATAACAAGTATGAGTTTCTCAGCCAAAAAAATAAACAAAAACAGAGAGGGGAGGGGGAAGTATGTTTAAGCATCTCTCAAAGTGATTCTCTGAGCTACTTCAGAGGGAGTAGAATCAAATACCTTGTTTGCTTCCATTTCAGCTTTTCTTAGGGCCATCTCCTCCCTGCAGTAGTTCAAAATCCATAAGTATATAAATCAAATAAATACACATAAAGAGAGAAACTCAATTAAACCTCTCTTCTTGAAGAATGGCATCCACTTCATCTTCCATTTGCTCAATTCTTTGAGACCATTTAATAATCGACTGCTCAGCAACAATTCTACTTTTCAACTTTGAACCAGCCCTCTTTGCCTGTTAAATTGATGTACACATCAACAGTTGGGACATTCAGGTTTTCTTGAAACCATGAAGTTTTAAATTTTCCATAGAAGCACTTCAGCAAATTATATAAGCTTACACCGAATCACATTTTAAAGGATGAAAAACAGATGCTAGAACATTATATTTCTATCCAATGAACTTCTTTGGAACAAATATAACTATTAACCAACCAGTCCAGGGCCTTATATTTCTTTGTAAATGATATATGACTCCAGGATTCAGATTAGAGAGTTAATCAGGATCGTTTGCATAACTAAGAAAATTAAAAATTTATAGACTGAGTGCTCTCACAATACTAGCATGTATATCTTAACATGTTACTTCCCATTGCTTCAGTTTTAAAGTATAAGTAAATCTTCTTGATGTAATGGCTAGGCTATCTGTTAATTGTATGGCCTGTTGGAGTTAAACTAAGCTTGCTATGAACTAAAAAAAATTAGTCTGCAAGACATAAAAATCAATTCTTCTAATGAAAATGGGAAGAAAGGAAATAATAATTTTGTCGAACTGGTGAGGAGGTGAACCATGAGGGCCTACCACCTATTTTTTTCCACAAAATAACTAAGCAGGTGCTAAAAAGTCAATCTTTCGGTTAGAAACCCACAAACTTTATATAAAAACTCACAATTGCTTTTAGAAGAGATCGATCATTATCTGGCACAAGTGTGACAGCATAACCTTCTCTCCCAGCTCTTGCTGTACGACCCACTCGATGAACATAGCTGAACAAATAAGCAATAAGATAGGAGTCAATTTACACACTAGTAATACATAGGTATAAATCGCTAGAGCCATGGATAGATTGCAAATGCCAGCCGCCAGGAAAGAATCTCAGTAGTAAACAACACATAGAAACCTATATGCTGTTCACTTGTTCAGCAATTTTACCTTCTAAGATCACGAGGACAGGCAAAATTAATAACAGTTTGAACACCAATAATGTCAAGTCCCTGTAGAAGGCAGCCAAAGGAAGCACACAACAGAGATATCTGATCAATATATCATATTTGAAATCCCAAATGCCAAACTATTATAACACATGCCAGTATGCCATGTATAGCGGCAAGGGGGAAGAGATAAAGGAACTAGGAAACAAAATGCAGGTCATAGCCATAGAGAATATCTTTCTTTAAGCATGTATCCAATAGAATACAACCCACTTTTTCCAAACAAAATACTAATAGGTAGTGCTGTTGAAAAGGGGCGTGCAGTAGAGAAAAGACTGAAGGTAAACAAATGGCACAGGGCAGAGATAGTGAACAATAACCAGAGAATAGACTCAGTTTAGAATAGACTCAGTTTTAGTGTCTACTCACACGAGCAGCAAGATCAGTTGTAATCAAAAACTCAACTTGCTGTGTCCTAAAAAGCTCCAACGCCTACAAAAACAACCATTAGAAAGATTTTACAGAACAGGAGATAGAAAAGCTTAGCACGCTCTATCATGCAAGTAGTGAAGTATAGCATCAATTTTGTGTCGTGCAAGCAACTTTTGTCAAAAACTCAGAGAACCAACCTCAAGGCGCTGGACTTGGGTACGATCTCCATGTAGCTCAGCAGCTTTAAAGCCAGCTAATCCAAATAAGATCTTCAACCTATGTGCAGCCTTTTTAGTCCCACTGACAACAAAAACAACGTCACACTGACATTCAGATAATGATCTAGTCTAGACACAGTTAGCTACACATAAAATGGAAAGCTAATATTTGGATATGTGTAATAACTTGAGTTAGAAGTGCAATATCTTCAAGGGATTCATATAAATCAAAACCTGAAAATGATAACTCTAGATGTAAAAGTTTTAGAGCACAGTGCAAGAAGAACAGCCTCCTGATTTACTTCACGCATTCGCCGTATCCTAACCACCCTGCACCAGAGACATTCATAACTATGCTAAGTTACTGGAATTTGAAGTTTTGAACTCAAATGAAAAGAAACCATAAGGAAAGTTCCTACTAAATTGGTCTATTCTGTTATGGTGGGGAAAACAAAATGCAGAAAAATGAGGAACAAATAAGACAAAGGTTTGACAAATGTAATGGAATTATATAGAAAAACTTACTCTTCAGTCAATGCTGCAGGTCGTTTTGCAGATGGGTCAGCTGAAAGACGCAATGGTTTTGTCAGAGAAAGCTTGATAAGCTCATCAACTTCCTCTGTCATCGTAGCAGAAAACAGCATGGTCTGCCTCCTTTTGGGGCATAGACGAACCTTTGTATAAACCACAATCAACAAGTAAATCAAGAAAGAAGTGGATGATCCTGCTTAAAACAAATAAATACACAAAAGTTTCTCCATTGATAGTATTATTCTATTAATTGTGGTCTCTATAGGAAATAAAGACAGCATGAGAATTTTTATATGGAGTAGTTGTTTCCATCAGCAAGTTGTAGCATGAGAAAATTACTTTTAAATATTTTGTGAAGATAAAGATGGTCAGCACATTAAAATTCCACACAAGAAGCTGCACTCATTTCCTCAGGTCATAAAGTCAAACAAAAAGAAAAATGATGAGTAGTACCAGCTCAGAAATTTCGGCACTAAATCCAAGCTCCAGAAGACGATCAGCCTCATCAAGAATTAAAACTGCAAGATCATCCAAATCCACAGATATAGAATTTCGTAAATGATCTACCATGCGTCCTGGTGTAGCTACCACGATATCTGGCATTGATCGCAAGGCTGTCACTTGTACCTAATATAAAAACAACATTTAAGTATATTCTTGACAAACAGCACTAACAATTGAAGTATATAAAATTAGGAAATCCAGAAGAATGCTTCATGTCATAAAACCTTAAACCCTAATGTCAAAACTTCTTTTTTTCTTTTTCTTTTTTTTTACTGAGTCAAACAAAATATTGCAAATAACTGAAAGTACTAAGATATGTACTGTTTTTCACTATAAATTAAATGTTATAAACTAAAAGCCAGTATGAGGTGATAATGTCACAAGGATAAATTAACCTGTGTTGAAAGGCCTCCAACAACCAAGCAGCACCTAATATCGGTATATTGAGCAAGTTTTTCTATCATACTGTGAACCCTGCAATACATACAAACAAAGTGATAGTGAGTGTCACATTGGAAATCACAAGGAATTGGGAAATCTAAACAAGAGATGGAGAGAAAGAGATATTTAAAAGTAGATGTCATATAGAGAAAACATATTTAGGTGTTTTTGAAAACCATTGTTCCGTGATTCACAGCTTATGTGGGCCTCTGAAGAAACACTGACTAGTGTTGAGATGGATAACTCGGACAATTTGTCTAGATTTATAAGTTTTATGAGGTGGCCATGATCTCGTATGTATATGCATTTTATCATCCAATGTGTCCAATCATGCTCGTCTCAAAGAATATAATAAGAATAATGAACCAGAAATATTTAACAAAATACATTTTCCAGACAAGCTCAGTGGTTATACAAAAGCTGGATTCAAAATAAACTTTCCTTCCTCCCAAGAGTTTGTGTGAAATAGGATTTAATGAAATTAGACTAGAGCATGAAGGCTTTCCATAGAAATCAATCATTATTACTTGGCTCATATATTTGCTTTGAAGTGTTAAAGATGCAGGCCTATATTAACAGCAAAGCAACAAGTAATTAACACTTACTGAAATGCCAACTCTCTGGCTGGAGTAAGAACAAGGACCCGTATTGCTGGAACACGTTTTGGACGGAACATTAGCCTCTCCAGGGTAGGCAACGCAAAGGCAGCAGTCTGTGATTTTGGAAATTTACAGGAGCATTGTTACAAATCAAATTTTATAATTCTAGCAAAGTCCAAACAGGTGAGAACAAGGAATATTTATTCCAACAATACCCGAAATTCAAGGTGAAAGTGGTAAAATGACAATAACCAACCATCACAGGCAGTATACCTTTCCAGAACCAGTAATTGCACTCGCACATATATCACGCCCTGCCAAAGCTAACGGAATGCAAGCTGCCTAGGCACAACAATTATTATTGAAAAAAAAATTAACACCGTGACTGATTGTCTTAAATGCGACCTATAAGAATGAAGAGAATACTGCCATAAAAGTCAAGAACCTGAATTGGAGTAGGCTTGGTGTAACCCAAAGCTTCGCAAGCCCGAAGAAGAGGACGAGATAGATTGAGCTCAATGAACGAATTGGCGTGGAATGAAGTTCCCTTGGAGGATGCAAAAAACGAATTGTTCTCAACAGCATTACGGGCACCCTCATCATCGTCTTCTGATCTATAATCTTCCTGTAAAATATATATGACAAAACAAGAACATGAGAATTTGGACTTTAAATAACAGAGAGGAGAATACAAAGCAAAAGAGAAAATAGCAAATACCTGTTGGTCAGGTTCGGCGTCAGAATTATCGGAGTCTGAGGGCAGCGAGACGGGGACGGGGCGCTGCCTGATGGCTTTGGAGATCTTGTCATCGATGGAAGTGGTGCTTCGAAGAGCATGCTCTTCGGTGACGGATCCTGTAAAGGCAGCAAAGTCCCACGGTGCCTGCTTCTGCCGTTTGGATATTGTATGTTCTTCCTCGTCTTCGTCGTATTGATCCTCCTCCTCCTCCTCCTCTTCTTCTTCTTCTTCGTCTTCAGGCTGCGGGAATTCTCGCTCTTCGTCGCTCGCTGGTTCGAATACGAAGGTGGGAGCCATGGAGCAAATTCAGAGAACTCCCGGTTCGAGAAGAAAGGAGGTTTTGATCCTGCGCCGGGATTTAGAAGAACTTCCGGCTTGAGAAAAAAAAGAAGTTTTAATATTTGCTGCGCCAGGGTTTTAGTCAGGTAGGGGTTGGAGGAGACCTAAACGGTGACGTCGGGTATATTTTTTATTTATATATATTTGCACTTACGCCCGTATGTGGGAATAAATATCTTTCATGAGTTTCATCTTAGGTTTAGATATACGGTAGTGCTAGATATCTTACAAAAATAGTTTCTCATGATTACAAAACGAAAAAAAGAACGATAATGAAATTTGAGGAATGAAAACTATAATTTTATTACTAGAAAATATATAAAATATAGTTCATCTGATTTTTTTATAGCGATAAATATTTTTTTCGCCGTTTAATTTATGATGACTATAAATATTTTGGGATAATGAATTAACTATCGTATTTGTCAATGTTAATAAATATTTTAGGATAATGAAATAGGATTTGGCGGTTGTCCGAGAGAGAATATGCGATAGATATGTGCAGTAATAATTTTTGTTGGTTCGATTTAAAGTTTTTGATTTAAGAATTAGTGTTATTTCAAATCAAAGTTACGACAAACACTCCCAGTACTACCCGCTTTTCTCTACAAAACAAAGCATCAATTCTCTCCATAGGTTTCGTCAAGTCCAAGTCTATACCTTTGATTCATGGATACAACTTCATCATGTCGACATCTTCGATTCATGGATTCTGAAATAATTTGGGTCTTATCCAGCTCTCTTTAAAATGAACTATTAAGGGGAGAGGAGGTTTATGTTTATATACAGTTCTTAGCTTGGTCATTGACTGATGTGGGATATTCTATCAGATTCTGCTTCATCAAGTCGAGACCTTGGATTCCTGGATTCAACTTCATGAAGTCGAGACTGACTTCATCAGAGACGAAACATCAAAGCATTCCGACTCTCTAAGGCAATCATTGGCGCTAATTGTGTTGTAGAGTGAGTGGGCAGAAAGAATCGAAGCTGTTTGACTCTGGATTGTAGCATTTGCCCGGTAAAGTTCTCTACAAATTATATGAACTTAATTGTAATTTCTTTGAGTGGGATGGATTAAAGGTTTTGTTTGGCTTGGCTGTCTGTTTGCTTAGGCAAAACTGTTGTTGTATGGCTATCTGTGTTCAAATTTCTGCCAATAAATTATTTGGGTGAAATAAAATTGACACTAAACAACCAAATCTGTCATTGTTTAGCAAAGTGTTTAGGTTTGCAGAGATTAGAATATGTTTACAGAGGAGAGGAACGAGAGATCTCAAAGTGAATCCCAAGTGAATGCTCATTTTCCCCAACACAATTTCCACCGGCCCTTGGATAAAAAAATTTAGGTCAAACGGACGAGAATTGTTACCACGCAGCCCCCAAATAACGAGCATGCCGAACAGTAATCACGTAATTCAATGTTTGGTAGAGTATGAAGTTGTGTAAATGAAATAATTGCAGGAACACAAAAAAATGGGTTTTATGGCTCAAGAAAGTTGAAAAATGGTCGCTGGACTGTAATAGAGAATAATAATCCATCTTAATGATGATCGCTGAGTACAAACCAGTAGCCATTATTTGCAACGATCCTACGAGCCCCCAAAGCTGTGCAAATTTCTCAGGTTTTCGCAGAGTTGAATTCACATGGAGATAAATCTAAATGTTCATAAAAATATCTAAGCCGAGCCCAAATCATTACTAGATAAAGCCTCAGATCCAGTGAGGCGTTGAGTAGTCTCAGCAAAATTAACCTGAGCACACCCGAAGACAGACCCATTTGGTCCTCACACCTTTGATCAGGTAGGGTTCTTACGATCAAGCAAAACATTTCATTCAGAAGTACTCAACAACCAAGTCTGCAACTACTTGATTTAAGCAGTATGGTGTTACAATCTTCATGCAAAGTAACTCATCCAGGCACAATTATCAATAACCATAGGTGCCCCAGACACAGAGCAGAAAAGGTTGCTAATTTACAAAAGCATAAACACTAACAAAATAAACAATTTGGGACAATGTTGATTATCCGCACCTAAAAAAGACTGCTTCCCCTGGGAGCTTCCCACTCCAATACTTCAAGTTGTACAGGTAAAAAAAT
This sequence comes from Euonymus europaeus, assembly GCA_963580455.1. Taxonomy (NCBI): domain Eukaryota; kingdom Viridiplantae; phylum Streptophyta; class Magnoliopsida; order Celastrales; family Celastraceae; genus Euonymus; species Euonymus europaeus. The sequence continues at coordinate 3,337,615 of OY756972.1, forward strand.
TGGGGTTTTGGTGGGGTGGTTCGAAGCAGAAAAAGAGTCTTCAAAGGTTATATACAAACATTATTCCATGTCAAATTAGCAATACAACAACAAGCAGCCAGACATCCTGTAACTTGGCTTCTTTCTGAACGTGCAACCACTCTCTTTCATTTGTGTTGAGCCCTAAAGAAAAATAAGAAACAATTCAAGTTCAAACTAACAATACTACTTGCCATTAATCCTGCTGGAAAATACAGTAAGCAACATAACTCAAATCATACTGCACAACACGTAACTTGCTAAGCTTAAAACTTGAGACTAGCTCAAATTAAATTAACAGGAAAGGAAAGGAAAAGAAAAAAACAGGTTCCCCAACAGAATTTCATTTGCCACCTCTAAAAAATTTAAATGTTCAAAAGTTTTTAAAACCGGTCAACCAACCACCATTCAGATTGATTTGGTTCCCATTGCTTGTAATGGCTAGTTTAATTTGATTTGATTTTCAGAATACTTCTCAAAACCAAACAAAATCATCCCATATCAGTAAATTCCTATATAGCATAAAAGGTCTCACCCGCATCTTATGTTCATGTTGACTTCTGCGATCAGAGTTTATTTGCTAACGATGTACTTTAAGCCAGTCTGCTCAACAATGTGAGGTTTTCGATACAGCAAACTAAAAGACCATTAACAAAGTTCATCCAAACACCTTTTGTTTGGTATTAAGTTTACCCATTGATATAAATAAAATAGAACCCAAAACTTCCTCCTCCACTCCACCTTATCATTATGGAGATAAGGAGAAGCCTTTTTGGATAAAAGGTCATTGGTAACCCTTAATATGGGATTGATCCATTGACCCAACCACATTTTCAGACTAATGTGTTAAAAATGATGTCAATTTTTAGCATTCAAAAAAAATGATGTCAGTTTTACAAGTAAGGTCCACTTATAGCTGTAATCAAGGACTTGTTACTGATAATCCAAAACCTTGCTACACTTTGCTTTCTATAATGCAAAAAGTTTCCCTTCATTTTTAATTTAGTCTTTACACAACTCAGATTTCAAGTTTTAACATCTACTCATTTTAGAAGTTAGAACCTAGCTATATGAGTAACATCAATCTATACCCTGAGAGCCTCTCTCCTCTCTTGCAATATCTAAAACCAAGAATCATATGGTATATTATCTTGCTATATTTGAAGCGTTAATGAACATTAGCAAGGTAGCTATCAGGGCGTTTCAGCACCCTAAATGACCCAGCTCTCCGAAGTTACAAGGTTTCAAAATAGTGCAAATCGACAAATTATAAACAACTCACAAACAGAGAACCACTAGCCATTGCCAAGTAGATTTACTTTATCTTGGGAAAAAGGCAAAAGGCCACAGTAGATGCACTGCTGTGACTTACTAGCAATATGTGAAAAATTCAATTAGTACTAGTATATAAATAACTAGGAAAAAGTAAACCAAATTCCAAAGGAAAACTAATAGGCTTGCAAAACAGCCAAAAATACAAAGGATGGATGAGCCACCGTGACTGATTGCTATGCGCAAACCAGCAAAATTACGAGTAGTAATTTTCTACAAGAAAAAAGGATTCTTCCTAATGCAGAAACAGTCCTTCCACTCTTCCAAGGATACATGAAAAAGACAGGAATTTCTAAATAATAAATTGCAAAGTTGACAACAAGGGACTAAAAACAGCTTGAAGAATTATTGGTATGTTCTACAGACATACAGAAACAACGAGCTAACAACGCACAAGTCTCCAATTTAAAAAATGTTAATAATAAAGTAATGAACTCAGAGATAGCTTAAAAGTACTCCAATAGGAGAAAACTACAATCATCCTATACCAACTAAATGTCACTGATCCTGAAAACTTCCTAGATTAGACCCTCAAGTTATAAGGAAAACTTCCAAACCAACATATTCATCAAACCTATATATGTCAAAACAAAATACCTGGTCATACTTCAACTGCTATAGACTAAAAGTTTATATCATATTTAAGACCATGAAGAGAATTAAAAACAGAAAATTGAGTAATATTCTACATTTAGGTACCATCTGAAAAACAATATACTTTCTTAATGAAATCCTGACATTGACAACTGCAGGTTCACATACATTTCAAATAAGCAATGAATATTTGGTTTTGAACTAATTTTGGTTTGTGCTAACGCCACATGCCAACTAGGTGTTCTAACCTCTGGCCAGTACTAGGTCTCAAATTCTAACAATTTGACCATGGACTCTCATTGTAAGAAAATGGACATTTAAACTAGAACCAAAAACATGTACAATAAGTGATCCAAATAATCAACCTGGTCTTATTTTCACCAGCTAAGAGAAGATTCTCAATGAATAAGAATAAACAAAGCTTTTAACAAGTTTCAACAAAACTTAAGCGTCCTCCTTGTCTACCACATAACTTCCCCCTCTACTCACTCTTCATAAGAATATAGAATGAACTATGCATACACTGAAGTGAACAACAGGGGAAAAGGGTAGACTTTGTACTAATGCCATAGAGTCAAACGTTACCATAGACTACACTGTAACGAAGTTTGAACTTGTGAAATAATGAATATAAATGCAAGTAAGCGTCTGTAACAACTACAAAGAATATTCTTCGATCTCCAGGATGGGTTAGCCCTTATTTTCTTAGTTCTCTATAAATCCAAGAAGCACTTAGACCATTCTAATTTCTATAGGTATATAAAACTAAAGATTATTGGGGGAAAAACGTTACGAACAAAAGACATTCAGAAGCAAATGAGCTTCACTTCATTCATCTAATCCATACCCAACTAAACAACTAAAAGTTCATAAAGGGGGATAAAAGAAAAGGAAGTGCATTATCAAATTAGCAAGCATACCATAAGAAATTAACTGGAGCCGGAACTATCTCCACCGGAACCTGAAGCTCCGCCAGCCCTTGGGGTCAACTTCTTCCTCTCTTCCTCGTACTCAGCATCATCGGTTGGCAGCTCAAACCTACAGACGGGGCAAGAATTCCTGGAACCCAGCCATGGCACAATGCAGTCAGCATGATAACCATGTCCACACGGCAACTTCGTCGCCGTTTCAGCAACATTAACCATATCCTTACATATAGCACAGAGCATAACTTCCTCCTTCAATAGGATCTTCACTTTTGGCAGCTCTGAGATGGCAGATTTGGAGGCCGGTGGAGCCCCTCTTCTCCCTCCATCGCTCTCCGCCAGGTTCTGTAGCAAGGCCTCGTATCCAGCTGCATCCACGTAGTCCTCCGGATTTCCAACATAACGGTCTGATTCTGGAACTTCAAATCGAAATTCAATTGAATTATCCTCCAGCCCCATCAGGATCTCGGCCCAATCAAGGATCCGGTTGCGACCGCTTCTTGGACGGGTCGCGAAATCACGGAGCCGGAGACGGAGGACATCTCGACGCCTACGCCTCAGATCTTCCTCATCTTCATCTCTGTTCTCTTCATTTTCTTCATCCGATGCCTCATTCACTTGTCCTCCGTTTTCTACCCCTTCGCCTCTGTTTTCTTGGTTCTCGTTCTCGTTAACATCATCGCCATCGTAATAGTCTTCATCCTCGTCATTGTCCCATCCAGCAAGCTCAATTCTGAGAAAATCGTCTTCGGGCTGATGGTCCTGAGGCGGTGGTGGCGGTGCGTCCTCATCCTGCGCCGCCTGCGCGATTAACCGGAGCACCTGAAGGAACTGCAAACCAAATGAAGGATCGTCCGCCTGATCGGACGTTATAGAAGGAGGAGCCGACGGAGGAGGTGAGGTGGCTGGAATTGACTCGACGAAGCCATTCTTGCACTCGTGGCAGACAACGTCTGGCAGATTGGCTAGGGTTTCGACGGCCACGCGCTTGGTACAGTTGTAGCACCAGTGTTCCGACCTGTCCACTCCTTCTTCAGATGCGGCGGAGGCCGGCGTCTGCGACTGGGAATCGGCCATGTTATCTTGGTTCAGTGTCGAGACTACCAAACACGAGAGAGAAGCTAGGGGCCTAGGAAACGGATGAGATGGCCGAAGCAGGCAGTTGAAACATGACTTGTGAAGGACTTGAAATGTACATATGTACGCGTGGGGCCCATGTGTACGTCAGCTCGTTAAAGGTTCTGCCACGTGAAGGTGCATGTTTGACTTGGATGGAGAGCCGTGGATGAATTAGATTGAGTTTAAGTTGAAGGATCATCCAACGGCTGGCTGATATTTAAAATGTACATGTTGAATGCGGACTCCTGGGTCCCATCAAAACAATGTCATCGGCTACTGTGCGAGATCTATTTAAAAATTTCAATCTCCGATTAACAAGTAATAATTTTGAATTTATTTAACTGATTTTCTTTTTGTACAAACCTCCAAAATTAAGCAAGTTTTAGAACGCAAGTGAGTTGGTTGGTTTTTTTTTTTTAGGGATTTATTTTTGCCTTTGGAACAGGTCATAAACAAGGTTTTGAAAATGAACCCATGATTAAATCGAAAAAATATTCGATTCAAAGTTTAATGGTTAAATCAGGTTTAACATGATACATTATTATATATATTTATTTAATATAAACACATAATATGAAAATATAACTATTATTTGTCACTATTGAAAAATTTACAATCATTTATAGATTAATAAAATATATTTCCACATTATATACATTGTAACATGTGTTGAAATACAATATATTCAATAAATATATTACTTTAAACAAACAAAGTCTCATAATTTAGTTGATGGAATATTTGTCTCAGGAATGGGAAAAAAGAAGTTTGAATTCTATATAAAACAATTTTTCAAAAATATTTGTCTAATTTATTAAATGAACTGAAATGGTTTAAGCTAATCGATTATGACTGTATCAATCGGAGAACCGTTTGGTTCATCTCAAAAGTACCGACGGATTGATCTGTCGATTTCGAAGCACTAATTGAATCGAACAAAAGGTCGGTCCACGGTTGAATTGATCAGATCGGCGAGTTCGATTGGTTTTGATAACCTTGGTGATAAATTCAACTGGCATCCTGTCGGAATCCACATGAAGAATTCCACATTGGAAAAAAAAGGGAAGGAATTGTCTGCGAAGTCCCCATCGAAAAAAATAAAGAAATTGTGTGTGAAGTCCGACAACAGAATAAGAAAAAATGTATGTGATTTATAAGACTCTGGATGGACGGACGGACGGACTTAGTCTATTGAGTCCTGACTTTTGAGACAGTGAACTTTCATTGACTTGCCTAATAAACTCACTAATGTTATACCCATGTAATATCGCCTCTCCACGTTTCAAATGATAACATAGTATTGAAGCGGGCTAATGGGATATTGGTGAAGAGATCCAGAGTGACCCATATGAAGAAGGGTTAAAATGTAAACCCGTATGGTGAATTGTTCAACAACAATAAGAAAAAAAGAAGTATGGAGGCATTCATGCAACATTCAAGTACTCTTCAACATTTGTTGTTGGTTTGATGGGGAATTCAACCCACGGTACCACTAGATTCCTCATTTGGGCCTAGGGAAGTTGGGTACCAATAGCTGAGAAATTATTGAGGAGTCGCCATTCACACACGAGTTTAGACTCACTATACACTTATTTAATATATACTTAAATAATTTGGAGCGCACACATTGATATTCTCAATTTATCCTTTAATACATAATAATTGTATAACACTTTATTTCTTAAAATACTATGTGTCAAACAAAAAGAAAAAGATGAGTCTCGCCGTGACAAAAGTTCGCTTGATTTTGGTGGAGTATTAAGTCTTTATTCTTCCTAGAAAATTCCTCCATGTCGTCTAAGAGATTTATGCATGGAGGTCAATCTCTGTGAGCAAATTGAACTTATTTATTCTAAACTACCGAAGATACATATGGAAGGATAAAAATAAGCTTCAATTCTCTAATAGGGTCATTTTTAAATTGTAAATATACATAAATATAAAGTAGCTTGGTTTGTTATTGTTAGAATGAAATATCAAAGTTTATGTGAGAACAGTGAGATAGAATTAGTCCTTAATAACCGCTGATAGCTTGATATACATATCAACAAAATTGACTTTATAGATGAGGGGAAAAAGTAAATAGGTTTTAATGTAATTTTATATAAGGGTTGTGTATAGTGAGTTGAAACCGTGTGCAAATAATGATTCCTGATATATTATTGCTATTTTTTTTATTAAAAAAAAGCCCTCTACAGAAGCCCATAAACTAGGGATATCAATGGGGTAGGGCGGATATTCTCTTTCCGTGTGCAAATAATGATTCCTGATATATTATTGCTATTTTTTTATTTAAAAAAAGCCCTCTACAGAAGCCCATAAACTAGGGATATCAATGGGGTAGGGCGGATATTCTCTTTCCATCTCTACCTCTGAACCTCATCCCCATCCCCAAATTTTCGGGTTCGAGGAATTTTCGAATGGGTAACACCTGTCCCCAATCCCTTCCTAAAGGACGTAAATCCTAAACTTTACTATATATATGTATTATATAATTATATATACTACACATTACACATATAATCATAATACTATATATATAAATGTATTGTATACATATACTTGGGCAAAAAATTCAAAGGAGTTATCGGCTTAGTGATAGCCACTTTGACACTCTTTAAATCTTGGAATAAGTTACAAGTTCAAGTTCTCGAATGGTGCTCGATAGTAGTAGTACTGAAAATTTTGAAACGTGTAAAGAGAGTGATAAGAAAGAGAATATCTAAAAAGTGTAAAAAAATCGTATTGAAATATGTGTTTTGGAGTGAAAAAATTTGTATTAATATATATATTTTATTGATATGAGTGTATTAAAAAATATATTTTATATGTAATAAAGGTGAAACTCAAAAGTGAAATTTGAAAAAAAAAATCAAGTGTCTCCATTGAAGTTTTGCACGATCTCAAAACATCTTTAAATATGGGTTAATATTTATTTTATTAATATATAAAATTACATAATAATTCAAGTCGAATTTAGGGCTGACATCATCATATCCTATCCACCCACCCTTGAGCACGGGTTAGAATGGGATCATAACAAAAATTTCAAGTTACTCGATTAGAATTTCGAGTCAGTTCCCGTGTGTCCGGGACCCGTGGATTTTTTGTGCCAACCCTACCATGAACTCTATTAGATTTCAAATAAAACCCCTTCAATTAAACAATCTAAATGGGCTAGAAAAGGAAGAAAAAAAACACTTGCCTTTCTTCCTAAATCCCCAAATCACATATGCGGTTGTCCTATGATGTCATAATTACACTATCATAACAATTCGTTGGAAAGAGCGATCACAGTTCGCAGACAAAGAAAAAACTTAAAAATAAAAAATAAAAAAAGCGTTGACGGTTAAAGCAAAAAAAATCCACACATTTATTTAATTCACAAAGTTTTTTTATTATTTTTTTACACATTCCTATCCCGTTGAAAAAAAAGGCCAGCAGCACCTGGTGAGCTAGCTCTGTTGGGTAAAGCAAGTAAAAGAAGCCGAAACCAGGAACAAACACCGTCAACAACCAAGAAAAATACCGTATATCTTACATTCTGATAAAAACCTTATTTCTCTTCACCCATGACTCTTCTTCTATATTCACAAATGACCGTAGGCTAATTGTTGAGGAAGCTTGAACCGGACCTGAGAAGCCGAAGACCGGACCGCCACGCCGTGCCAACAAATACCGCCCTTGCACATCTCGTGCACGTGGTCCCGCGGGACAGCGTACGACATGGCCTTGCGTGACACGTCCCACGTCAGCGTCGCAATCAAGACGGCAGCGACAACCGTGGTTGACACGATCAGCACAAATCCGCCGTTGAAGCTCCGTCCACACACCAATCCGTACGCCTTGATCCCCGCTATCACTGCCACGTAGATCGTCGTTAGATTGCCGATAATTGCATCGGATATCGCCATCTCAGCAGCTCTAATTACCTTGCTCTCTAATCGAGAGAACCAGTAACAGCGAGAATCTGAAAGTACTTTTAAGGAAGGGGATTTAATACGGTCACCGAAAATTTGAGTGAAATTACGAAAACAGTGCGCATCTGATCTTCTCTCCCATATATAAAGCTTATCTTCACTATTGTATGTTTCTCTGAAGGGAAAGTAGAAGGTATCTTATATTTTGTCGTACAGTCAGCCGATTTTTCCATCATAATATCCTGCCATCTGTTCACTTTCTCTTTGCCTAGCAAAACCTGCATACGTGGCAGTACCTAATTTGCTTTGCTTACTCTTTAACATTAGACAGCTACGACGTCGTTTTCCGTGGAAAATAAAATACAAGAAAGCAAGGTCAGCTGCATTATTAACTTTTGATTTTTTCCTCTGCATTAAGCTTTGTGATGGGTCCTTGAGAGTTGAGACAGTGACAAGTATACTTTCGTTCAGTGGGCCTATTAGATGGAGGGTGGACAGAGTCTGATTTTTAAATGGACGTTGTGATGTGTGCCACGTGTGAGTAAGCAAGCCCCGTTAACTAAATATCTCACAACATTCCATACTTTACTTTTATATTGGTTAACGCTTCTTCATGATGTTTACATATACTGAGAATCATGAATAATGAGGTACACCATAATGGGCCACTAATGTTGTTCATAAACAAGGTAACAAAATTATCTCGTGATATTTATATAATTGAATTCCTCATTCGTCCAGGAGGAGGTGCCGTTTGGTCTTCTGGACGATGAAATATATATGGATTATGGCATGATAATTAAGGTCTATAAGAATGCAATATCATATTTGATTGACATTTTAATGGTAGCCAAGATTGGAGATCAAAATTTGGGATTTGAAGATCCATAGTATTTTAGCTAATTTTCAATCGTGCTGTCTCGATTCAAGGAATATGGTGCGTGAATGTAAATCATGAACTCACAAATGATCGAGGGATAAAGGGTGGCATAACTATATTCAGTTTGGATAATCAAATTTGTTGGATTCAGATTTAGAGCCTGTTTGAGAGAGGTGTTGGAAAGGGTTGAGAGGGGTTTGCAAATAAATAATTATCTCCGAACCCTTGTTTGACGTGAATACCTTAAGATATTAGGAGGAATCCCTCTCAACCCAACCCAACCCTTCTTAACCCACATGTCAAGCATAACTTAAATTAAGTTTCGATAAAGTTATATGTTTTAAGTTCATATTCAAACATAAAAGATTTGTCATGTTTAAATTCGATATGGTCCAAACATAATAAAATTATTTGATTTAACTTTCTAGATCTTAACTCGAATTGAATTTTTGTCATAATTTAAAATAATCCGGATATGATCAATTGAGTACGTTCAAAAACTTAAACCAATAAAAATCGAACACATAAAAATATCTTGTAAATCTTATATTGTTCTACCTAAAACCAATTGTTTTGGCCACCCCTACGGCGAGGGCCGTGAGGCACCTATTATGTGCTCTACGGCTAATATTCGTATGTGGGTCGTGGTCATAGAATTAGAAACTTGTGATTTTATCGGTTTCCAGTAACAAAGCCCATAAGAAGAGTAAGTCAGTTTACAGTTTCAGGCCCAACCACGATTTGCTTGAAAAAGAGAAGCAAGGCCCAAGACTCTCAAGTCAGGTACTCAGGTTATAGTTTACAAGTTGTTTGGCGATCGGGCTTTGAAGTGAATCTTGACCCATGCGAGACTCCGCCCATATTCGGACCATGGATATCCATGAAAACGAACAGTTCCATAGAACAATCTAGAAGACAGAACTTTTGGTTTCTCCACGTCAAGACGAGAGCAAAACCCAATAACATTACGCCACGTATGAGAACGTACATACGCCGTTGGATCATGAAGTGGTGATTACTGATCTAGGCAAATTAATAGGTCAATCCCAATTTAGCTTATTTGTACCGGCCGGACCACTTCGTTTTTCCACGTCAAACAAATATACCATTACGAATTAAAATCCGCCACGTTGCGAGATGCAGATATTCACCGTTCGATTATCCACGTCGGATAAACCAGCCAATGAAAACGCTGTAGCCTGTAGTTGTAGTTCCATCAGATCTTATACAATTCAACCATCTAAACATCGATATATACCATTGCGAAGCGAAGTAGCAAAATCTGTGAATTAGAGGCTCACTTCACTGACCGAAGCTTGGAATCAAAATGAGGAAGTGGACAATACCTTCCGCTCTGCTTCTCTTGTGCCTTCTGTTTCTGCTACCAGATCAAGGTAAGGCCTAGGGTTTTTCTTCCTCTTTTCCTCCATTGGTGCATTTCCTTTAAGATTTGAATCTCGCTCCGGCTCAGTAGGCTCTGACGTACGGATCATCGAATTTACTGTACTTTAGGTCGAAAACTACACGCGAATGCGGAGGGTGATTCCGAGGAGCTTGTGGATCCGCCGAAGGTAGAGGATAAGATCGGTGCCGTTCCACATGGTTTATCTACTGATTCTGATGTCGCGAAGAGGTTGGCATTTCTTCAACTTATATAATCATTTTCCTCAGCCTTTTATATCCGTTTTGATGCTATAGTGATTTTGGAGGTGTGTGTGTTGAATTTCGTTCAGGGAAGCGGAGTCGATCTCGAAGAGGTCTCTTCGTAATAATGCGGAGAAGTTTGAGTTCCAGGCTGAGGTTTCTCGGCTTATGGATATCATCATCAACTCTCTTTATAGCAACAAAGACATCTTCCTCAGAGAGTTGATCTCAAATGCTTCTGATGTAAGCATATGCCGTAGCTTGTCATTGTTGATTAACTTTATTCATTGTTAGTTCCGATTCTTTTTATGCTGGAATGTTAATGAATAATTGTTTGAAATTCAGGCTTTGGACAAAATCAGATTCCTTGCACTCACAGACAAGGAGGTTTTGGGTGAAGGTGATGATGCGAAACTCGAGATCCAGGTTGGTGAAAATAGAACTTCGCTGCTGTTCCAATGCTAAAACTAGAACTTGAAATGATTTATTTAATATGTAAAAAATTTGGGTTTTATAAATGCCTGTAGTTCAATAACAGTAATATCATGTGATGATAGACAGGAGAAGCTTAAATCTATAGTTAGATTAGGAATCGCTGAAATAAGTTTGATTAGCGTTTGTTTATCTGCATCTTAACCTTCTGATGGGGCTAATGCAGATAAAATTGGATAAGGAAAAGAAAATCCTTTCTATCCGTGACAGAGGTATTGGGATGACTAAAGAGGATTTGATCAAGAACTTGGGAACTATTGCCAAGTCTGGAACTTCAGGTATCTGTTTTATGTATGGGCCAGCAGAGACTCCTCATTCTTTCTTTTCTTTTAAGGGAAATATTCTAATGCAGCTGATTTTTTTCTTCTCATGCAGCATTTGTGGAGAAGATGCAAACAAGTGGAGACCTTAATCTCATTGGGCAGTTTGGTGTTGGGTTCTACTCAGTTTACCTTGTTGCTGACTATGTTGAAGTGATTAGCAAGCATAATGATGACAAACAGTAAGCTCATCTAAATTGATCTCTCCTTGTGTTTAATCTGTTTTTCAAACCTGGTTATGGTATATTTTTTGAAACAATAAATGAAAAAATCCATGAAAATGTTCTTGATCTCAGGTATGTCTGGGAATCAAAGGCTGATGGAGCATTTGCAATCTCTGAGGATACGTGGAATGAGCCATTGGGTCGTGGAACTGAAATTAGACTCCATCTTCGAGATGAGGCTGGGGAGTACTTAGAGGAGTCCAAATTGAAGGTGAGTATATTTTTACCTGCTCAGGGTTACTTTTACTATGTACCACCTTGTTTGTTGATGTATTTGCAGTCATAGTGAACCCATATGTTTCTATCTGGAATTGTATATTACAAAAGCTCCAAATGCTAAGAGGTTCTCGTATGCATATATTGATTTACTGGATGTTGCTTGTGGGGAATTGATTTCTCCTACGCCTAATGTATTACCACTTACTTTCATTGTGTATCTTTGTTTGGCAATTCAAACACTTCTTATTGCTTCTTCTTTCCCAGCAAACATAGGGAGTTAGGGACTGATTCTACAATGAGAGACATAATTCTCCTTTACCCATGAAATTGTCCTCTACTCAATTTCAGGGCCACTCCATTTTCTGTGTGATTTTCTATCTTTCTAGCAAGCTAACTTATGTTTTGCTTCTACTTCTCTGATTTCCACTGCAGCTCTCAGATGTAGTGGATATCTTTTTTCCTTTTTTTTTCCACTTGAATGATTACTTTCTGATTATTTATGGCCTATGGGCTACAGTTCTTGATGAGGGATAAAGATTGTTTCTGAAGATATTGCCTTCTGCATACTTGTTTCCCTGCATCTAATGCAGTCTACTTTCTTAAGATATCTTCCTTTTTGTAATCACTAAATTCAGAGAAAATGCTGTTATTGGTGGTGGTTGTTGTTGTGTCCTAGAAAAGTATTGTGTAAAATAATTACTTAATTTCATTCTAGGAATGGTCCTGGTGAGCCCTTTAATTTTAGGAATACTGTTGTCTCTCCTTTGGTGACACTTTTAAGTGCCTGTTTGAGACTATCATCTTATATCATAATTTTCATTTCCTGCAGGAGCTGGTGAAGAAATATTCTGAATTCATCAACTTCCCTATCTATATCTGGGCTAGCAAAGAGGTTGATGTAGAGGTTCCTGCTGATGAAGACGAGTCAGCTGATGATGAGACATGTATGTTTTCTTTTACAGTGGACTGCTGATAATTTGTTTTATTTTTTGCCATAGTTCTGCAATACATACTTTTTAACATTGCTTATCTTCTCCTTACATGTGAGATGTGCTGATTTCTTTTTGTCTTTGCTTTTATAACTAAAAGCTGAAAGCTCTGAGGAAGAAAAGGAAGATGAAGAAGCTGAGAAAGAAGAGGATGAAGAAGCTGAGAAGAAACCAAAAACAAAGAAGGTGAAAGAAACAACTTATGAGTGGGAACTTTTGAATGATGTTAAGGCCATATGGTTGCGGAATCCAAAGGAGGTGACGGAGGAAGAATATACAAAATTCTATAAGTCTCTTGCTAAGGTAAGAAACCAAGTTCTGTGGCTATTGGATTCTTATTATGTACCTGGAGAACTTATTAACCCTTTTGAAGTACAGTAGCCGGTTAAGTTGTACCATGTTTTCTTAACAGGACTTTGGCGATGAGAAACCATTATCATGGAGTCATTTTACTGCTGAAGGGGATGTTGAGTTCAAGGCTGTTCTGTTTGTGCCACCAAAGGCTCCTCATGATCTATATGAGAGCTATTACAATTCTAATAAATCCAACTTGAAGTTGTATGTTAGAAGAGTTTTCATCTCGGATGAATTTGATGAGCTTTTACCGAAATATCTAAACTTTTTGAAGGTACTAGCAAATATGCTAAACTGTTATTTTAACTGGATTTGCTTGATCAAATGAGCCGATGGATTTATTTTCAAGTTTGCTTGTTGACTGTGACGTTTTCTTCAGGGTCTTGTCGATTCTGACACATTGCCACTCAATGTTTCTCGAGAAATGCTACAACAACACAGTAGTTTGAAAACAATAAAAAAGAAACTCATCCGTAAGGCCCTTGACATGATTCGCAAAATTGCTGATGAGGATCCTGATGAATCCAGTGATAAAGATAAGAAAGGTCTATTATACGATCATGTTTTTAGTCTCAAGTCCTGATATTTTGAGAATGTTAATGGCAATGTTGCTGACTGTTGGTATCAAATCTCAATTGGTGCAGATGTTGAAAATTCTAGTGATGATGAGAAGAGAGGTCAATATACAAAGTTCTGGAATGAATTTGGCAAATCGATCAAGCTTGGTATCATTGAGGATGCGACTAACAGAAATCGCTTAGCAAAACTTCTAAGATTTGAGAGGTAACAGACTTATTGGTCACAATGACCACTTATTGTTTTAAGCATTCTACTTTTTGAGTATGATGTTTCCATAGATGTAGCTTATGATATTTGACTCTCTTTCAGCACAAAGTCAGATGGCAAATTGACCTCACTCGATCAGTATATCTCAAGGATGAAATCAGGGCAGAAAGACATCTTTTACATAACAGGAACCAGCAAGGAACAGCTAGAAAAATCTCCATTCCTTGAGAGGCTTAAGAAGAAAAATTTTGAGGTATGCTTTTGATGTGGATTGAAGGCAACCTGTCTGTCGTGTGATTATAAGGCAGTTGTCTCATAGTCTTATAATAAGCTATTTTCTTTCCCTGAATTTGGAAATGATTGCCCTTTTATGTACTCATATTTCTTTTTTGGTTCATATTGTTGCCAGGTCATTTTCTTTACAGATCCAGTTGATGAATATCTAATGCAATATTTGATGGACTATGAAGACAAGAAGTTCCAGAATGTGTCCAAGGAAGGCCTGAAACTTGGGAAAGATTCAAAAGTCAAGGAACTCAAGGAATCGTTCAAGGAGCTCACAAAATGGTGGAAGGGGATTCTAGCCACCGATAATGTGGATGACGTGAAGATAAGCAACCGTTTGGACAATACTCCTTGCGTGGTTGTGACATCCAAGTATGGGTGGAGTGCAAATATGGAGAGAATCATGCAGTCTCAGACGTTAACAGATGCGAACAAACAAGCCTACATGCGTGGCAAGAGGGTACTTGAAATCAACCCATGGCATCCAATCATTAAGGAGCTCCAGGAGAGAGTAGCAAAGGACCCTGAGGTACATATCGCTGATGAGAAGTTTAAATGTTCATGAAACATGTGCAGGAAATATGACTTAAGAAGCATGTCATTTATTCTCATGATTCATTTCATGTACTCGTTTTTAATGGTGAACTTCATGAAGTATCTCTACTTTTTTTTAACAGTGAACATTGGCTCTGCTTTTCAGGATGAGGGCCTAAAGCAAACAGCGCAGCTTGTATACCAAACAGCACTTATGGAAAGTGGGTTTATACTCTCAGACCCCAAGGATTTTGCTTCCCGTATCTACAGCTCGGTGAAGTCTAGCCTAGACATCAGTCCAGATGCTGTCGTTGAGGAGGAAGACGATGTTGAAGAAGCTGCTGAGACTGAAAGTGAAACAAAAGACGCCGAGACTATTCCCAAGGATGAAGAAGCTGAAGCAACTAAAGATGACGAGGATACAGAGCCTTCTGCTGTCAAGGATGAGTTGTAGATTTCTGGATACATGGGTTGAGACTTATTTGTCTTATTTGACACTTGGTCATGTTAGATGGATTTTCTTCATTTCACCTGTGCCTTTCGCCTGACAATGGGCCTTGGCGGCTGGGGTAGCCAGATTCTGGATCATGCATTTTCTCATTTTGAACTTTTGAGGAAAAAGAAGGCGTCGGATTGCAGAGCTAATGTAAAATCATACCCGCAGGAATTTTGTCTTTACAGTCTAATTGATGAATGGGTCGCGGTTATGCACCATAGCAAGTTGCCATTTCGTGCTCTAAATAAATGCAGATGCGGTGCAGAATTTTTTTTGTTTGGATAAGGGAAAGATGGTAGGTAGTGTTCGAATCTCAATAGTTGAGATTATATATAATTCAATTCGTCAATTAAATTATTTAGAATTTGTAAAACTTAACATTGGTTTTATTAGACTTCCTAAGCCAGCATGTAGTAGTAGTTTAGGAAGGTTTTTGCGAGCAATAATGCTAAATTTTTCTAAAATATGTTCTTCGACCTCTTATTTTCATTAATCTCAAATTTAGTAGTAGAAGGGCGGCATTTTAAAGCCTAGCATTCGTATTAATTATTTTGATCCACCGGAAACTTAAACAAGGGCCCATACGAACGGTCCGCGCCTCTTCGCCTCCTAGTTAGTACTTAAAACCCGCGTACAACTAGCCACCGTGTAGGTGAAAGAGAAGCGAGCATGGCTCGACTGGTTCGGCCTCTGCGGCAATGGCAGCAGTTTGTAACAGTCTGTGAGCTGACAGTGGGGCACGTAACCTGTTGCATGAATTGAGTTATTTGTATTTAATGTGTTTTAGGTTTAATTACGTGGTTTAGTCAAACGGTGCTGTTTTGGGTTATGATTCCTTGTGTTTTGGAACAGTAGCCACGTAGATGGTAGAAACTAGGTCATCTTCATGTTAGGGTATATGAAGAGGGCGGCGGCAAGAGAGAAGCTGATGTGAAGAAAAAGACGAAACCAGTTGTATTTCTCTCTTCCTTCCTTATTCTGTATTTTGGAGAAGTCCATCTCTAACCGGACCTTATCATCTTTCTCCTTTTGATCTCCGTGTTGATTACTCTGTTTAGTGGAATATTGGCAAGAGTTGTTACTGGAAGTTAATATAAACTCTGTTTTCTTCATTCCAGTGTGTGGTGTTTCTTTGTTTCATACGGTTGTGTAACAAATTGGTATCAGAGCGAGGTTGTCACACCTTCTATGGTTGTAACACGATCGATGGCTGACCCTGCAGAAGTGAATACCCAACAAAGAGCTATTGATGATCTCAACCTGAAGTTCTCTAACATGGAGACTCTTATGCAATCTATGGTGCAGGCTTTAAAGGGAAAAACAGGGGTGGAAGAACCACCTGGGAGCAGCTCACGTCGAGAGGATGATAATCGAGCACGATATGGTGATTCAACCTATCGAGGACCCAGATTTGATTTCCCTCGTTTTTCTGGGGAAGAACCAGTTGCTTGGATCAACAAGGCCAACCAATATTTCGTTTTTTACAAGACTCCAGGTCATCAAAAGGTGATGATAGCCTCCTATTATTTTGATGGCACGGCTTACTCCTGGTTCATTGAACTAGAAGCATCAGGAGGGGTTACTAATTGGGAGGAATTAACAGCAGCTCTAATGATACGCTTTGGTCCTAGCTTGTTCGAGGATCCGATTGAGGAATTGTTCAAACTTAAACACACGGGCACAGTGGAGGAGTTGAAGAGGAGGTTTGAAGTTCTCATTGTAAGAGTTAAGGATTTCACTGAAGCTCATAAAATCAGCTGTTTCTTTGCTCTGCTAAAAGAGGAAGTAAGAATGCCGGTCAAGATGATGAAACCCAGTTCTCTAAATGAAGCTTATGGTATGGCGAAAATTGCAAGAGGAAAGTCTTTTAGCTACCAAAAAAATTCCTAAACACACAACCACCAGCCAAACTCTAATGGAATATAAACCAGCCTTGTTGCCTACACCCAATATACCTACCCGAACCTTTCCTTCTTCAACCAATCCGACTCCCTTACAAATTACCTACCCTCAGTCCCAAAACAAACCATTCCAGAAATTAACTGAGAAGGAGATGATGGATAGAAGAGCTCAAGGTTTATGCTACTTCTGTGACGCGAAATGGAAACCAGGTCACAAGTGTGCCAAACCTAAGCTGTTCTTGATAGAATGTGGAGTTGAAGATGATGATGAGAACGGAGTAAAGGATGAGGAAGTTGGTGACCAGGTTATGAACCTTGAGGGAGGTAAAGTAGTAATGCCAGTGGATGAAGAAACTCATGAAATCACTTTCCATGCAATAGCTGGGGCAAAAGGGCCGGGCACTATGAGGGTTCTGGGTACATTGATGGGTCAATCAGTTGTGATCCTCATCGACTCAGGGTCAACGCACAACTTTGTTGATCCAGCGATTCCTACAAAAGCTGGAATTAATTTTTCAGAAGGTGGTCTGGCTTCCGTGAAGTTGGCTAACGGTGATGAGTTATGGTGCAAGGGGAAATATACTGAAGTTCAAATAGATATACAGGGTGGTGCATTTGTCATCGAATTATTGGCTTTAACCTTAGGAGGGTGTGATGTGGTGTTAGGGGTGAAGTGGTTACAGACTCTGGGCAAATTGAAGTGGGATTTTTCAGACTTATTGATGAAGTTTATCTGGGAAGGTAAACCCTGTCTCTTGCAGGGGTTGAAGAAAAGAGGGAAGTTCTTGATTGAAGATAAGGAACCCACAAAGCTTACTGTGAATGAGAGGCAGGGGCTGTTACTTCAAATGGTTGAGGTGGGAATTTCAGAATCCAGTACAACCAGTTGTCTCAATGCAGAGGTGCAGACAGTTGTAGACAAATTCTCTCAGGTGTTCAATATGCCTTCGGGCTTACCTCCTTTTAGACATTGTGACCACAGGATTACTTTGAAAGATGGAGTTGATCCAGTTAATGTCAAACCATATAGGTACCCATACTGCCAGAAGGAGGAGATTGAGAAGATCGTGCATGAACTCTTAGACAGTGGAATGATACGAAGAAGTTCGAGCCCTTTTTCTTCACCTGTGATTTTAGTGAGAAAAGCAGATGGAACCTGGAGAATGTGTGTCGATTATAGGGCACTCAACAAGAACACTGTCAAAGACCGATTCCCTATCCCAGTGATTGAAGAGTTACTTGATGAGTTGGCAGGAGCAAAAATATTTACCAAACTCGATTTAAGGTCGGGTTACCACCAGATTAGGGTGAATGTGGAGGATGTTCACAAGACGGCTTTTAGAACTCACGAGGGTCACTACGAGTTCTTAGTTATGCCTTTCGGTTTAACTAATGCGCCGAGTACATTTCAAAGTTTGATGAACGAAGTGTTTAAACCATTTTTGAGAAGATTCGTTTTAGTTTTTTTTTGATGATATTCTCATATATAGTCCAGACATGCAGTCTCATTTGCAACATCTAGAGTTGGTGCTGCAGAAGCTCCAAGACAACCAATTATTTGCTAAGCTGAGTAAATGTTCTTTTGGTGTCAAAGAAGTGGGGTACCTGGGGCATGTAATAGGTGAAGATGGGGTGAGAACCGATGCAGGGAAAATCGATGCAGTCAAAGATTGGCCAATTCCTAAGACCATCAAAGCTTTGAGAGGATTTCTTGGTTTAACGGGGTATTACAGAAGGTTTATAAAAGGCTATGGAGGACTGGCAGCGCCTTTAACCAACCTCTTAAAAAAAGATAATTTTTTATGGGATGAACCAGCTCAAAGGGCCTTTCAGGAGTTAAAAACAGCAGTGTCGAATCCTCCTGTTCTTGCGTTACCTGATTTTACAGCCCCATTCCTCATTGAATGTGATGCTGCAGGAGGTGGCATAGGAGCAGTGCTTATGCAAAAAGGACACCCTGTGGCCTATTTCAGTTCGGCATTGAAAGGCAGGCTACTTCGAATGTCGACGTATGAGAAAGAACTTTATGCTTTGGTGTCAGCAATCCAGAAGTGGAGACCCTATCTACTTGGCAGCATTTTTATCATTAAGACTGATCACTGTAGTCTTAAATATCTGTTGGAACAAAAAGTGGGAACACTGATGCAACAACAGTGGTTAAGTAAGCTTTTGGGCTTTGAATTTACAGTGGAGTACAAGAAGGGGGTAGAAAATGTGGCCGCGGATGCCTTATCAAGAAGAGAGGAAGTGTGTCCTGGAGCAGACTTGTCAAGCATTATTCTGGATGGTAAGCAACTATTTACTCTCTCAGTTCCTTCCCTCGACATTACTTCTCAAATTATCCAATCATATGTGGGAGATGAGGTGGTAGAAAAATTATTACAAGAATGTAAGTCTAACAACAATCTTTCGGGAAAATATGAGGTGAGGAATGGCTTGTTATTTTACAAGGGAAGGGTGGTCATTGGTCATTGTGATGAACTGAAGAAGAAGATTTTAGAGCTGGTACATAGTGCGCCAACGGCTGGTCATAGAGGTTATGACAAGACTTTGCACAATGCCCATAGGGATTTCTTTTGGCCAGGAATGAAAAAATCTGTCAAGAAATTTGTGAGGGAATGTGTTGTGTGTCAAACCACCAAACATACAAACCATTTGCCTTATGGGTTACTACAGCCCCTTTCAATCCCTACAAAGGTTTGGTCTGATGTTAGTATGGACTTCATAGAGGGGTTACCAAATTCTCAGGGAAGGAGTGTTATATACGTTGTGGTGGATAGGTTATCCAAATATGCCCACTTCATGGGAACTCAACACCCCTATACAGCTGAAAATATAGCTCAATTGTATCTAGATACTGTTTATAAATTGCATGGGGTACCCGAGAAGCTTCTTTCAGATAGAGATACTATATTTACTAGCAAGTTTTGGAAGGAGTTGTGGCGGTTGCAAGGAGTTAAGGTTAATTTGACTACAGCCTATCATCCGGAGGGAGATGGACAAACAGAGGCCATTAACAAGATTTTGGAGCAGTATCTCAGGTGTTTTTGTGGAGATCATCCTAAGGGATGGCTCAAATGGTTACCTCTTGCTGAATTTTGTTACAACACCTCCCACCATTCTAGCACTAAAATCTCTCCTTTTGAAGTAGTTTATGGGAGACCACCACCACGAATCTGTGATTATGTACCAGGTACAGCAAGTATTGACAGTGTTGATGTTTACCTCAAAGACCGTCAAGAGATTATGAAGATGGTTCAAGAGAACTTGCATAAAAGTCAACAGAGAATGAAGAAGGGAGCTGATTCTAAGCGGCTACACCATGAGTTTGCTGTAGGAGACCAAGTATATCTGAAACTTCAGCCTTATAGGCAGCTGTCTGTTGCTCAAAGAAGAAACATGAAATTGGCACCTCGTTTCTATGGACCTTTTGAAGTGCTTAAGCGAGTTGGATCCGTAGCTTATGAGCTGAAACTTCCTTCTGGATCTTTGATTCATCCAACTTTCCATATTTCCCAGCTCAAGAAACATGCGGGAGAAAAAATATTTGTGTCATCTCGGCTCCCTGTGACAAATGCTAATGGGCAGATTCTGGCAGCACCTGAGAGAATTTTGGAGAGAAGGTTAGTGAAGCAAGGGAATCATCCTGCTGTGGAGCTGTTGGTTCAATGGGAGGGGCAACCTAGTGACTCTGCCACTTGGGTTTCCTATGCTCGGCTGGTTTCTCAATATCCTGATCTTGTGGGCAAGATCCTTTGAAGGGGAAGGCTTTGTAACAGTCTGTGAGCTGACAGTGGGGCACGTAACCTGTTGCATGAATTGAGTTATTTGTATTTAATGTGTTTTAGGTTTAATTACGTGGTTTAGTCAAACGGTGCTGTTTTGGGTTATGATTCCTTGTGTTTTGGAACAGTAGCCACGTAGATGGTAGAAACTAGGTCATCTTCATGTTAGGGTATATGAAGAGGGCGGCGGCAAGAGAGAAGCTGATGTGAAGAAAAAGACGAAACCAGTTGTATTTCTCTCTTCCTTCCTTATTCTGTATTTTGGAGAAGTCCATCTCTAACCGGACCTTATCATCTTTCTCCTTTTGATCTCCGTGTTGATTACTCTGTTTAGTGGAATATTGGCAAGAGTTGTTACTGGAAGTTAATATAAACTCTGTTTTCTTCATTCCAGTGTGTGGTGTTTCTTTGTTTCATACGGTTGTGTAACACAGTTACATCCACATTACTACTCTTGCGCAACCTTATGCGTCTTTTATCCCCGCCCTCAATTGTAACCACGGAGGCAACCTTCCGTTGTCTCGCATTTCCAAGCGTAGTCTTTACTCGCCGAAGCATCCATCAACGCTCGCGCGGGGTCAGTTGCGCGATGCTTCTCCGCCATCGAATCTGAAGAAGAGGATGCTAACTCTGGTGGCGACGAGAGGAAGAGCCGGAACCTGAGGAAGCGGGAAGCTAAGCGCGCTGTCCAATGGGGCATGGATCCCGCTTCCTTCTCCACACCCCAAATTAAACGCATCCTCAGGTAGATCCGAGATTATTCTTTTTCACAGTTTAGCGAGCTACTGCTTGATATGCTGGCTGATATGTTCTTTGAAGGTTGTCTTGGCATGGCAATTAACATATAACTTGCTTTTGCTTACATTTGCTTCGGATGTTAGCGGTTCTTCGAAGCTGAGGTGTTTGTTTCTTTTTCCCAGAGATTAAGGCCTGATGTACGTGGAGGAAGACGAATGTATTTCAATTGAATTGGTTTGCATTTGTGCAAAATTATGAATTCAACTTGTTTACTGATGCAATTTATTTTTCAATCAGGCTGTAAAATTTTGTTTACAACGTTGAATTATTTGTGTTCAAAATGCATGTAGTGGCCGGGGCGAATCTAGGAAATGGATTGAGGGGAGCTTGATTAGTTGCGGAGCTAGAGATTTATAGAAGGGAGCGAAAGGTTGACGGTGGTTCGGCTGCCCTCCATTGTTTTTAGGACATCTAGACTTAAGAGTTAGGAGTAAGTATTTTAGGGTTAAATCTATATGAAGTGTGTTTATTTTTAGCTTACCTTTAAACTAAAATATAATTATATATAAGCTTATTTTAAAAAAATTGGGGCGTTTAGCCCTCGTTCTATACCTTGGCTCCGCCACTAGTGGTATGAGATTAATAGCAGCTGTTCTTGCTTGCAAATAAAAACATGAGGAGTGCTACAGGGTTCTCCCAGCAACTCTTTTCTAAACCCCTCAAAACAAAGGGTTTGGCTGGATTTAGGCAATATACACTATAAAGTTTTACCAACACATCCTACCCACCACTCTCCAAAGTAATATTTATATACTCCTGAAATATTGCAAAGATATCCTTGTCAAGAGTGATAGCTTATATATAACTTATACTAGGCCTGATTATAACTTATATTAGCCCCAGGGAATGTTATGGTTTCCCTTATCAATTCCATGTTGATTTCTGCATGTTCTAATAATTTGTTTCTTTATTGGGGTTTGGGTTAGTTTACTGACGAGGCTGGAGTTGTGCTGCTTTAGTTGGAAGTTAAACTAATTTACTGGCCAGTCCATTTTATTTTACCAAACAGGAGGAAAATCTTGAGATCTATGGCTATGCCATTTGGGCCCAAACTCTCTCTGTCTAATCTGATGAGATGGCCTGCTTATATAGATATAGTACTGAGAGCAGATTCCACATTTTCCATGAGGGCCCATATCTTCTGGTGAGAATGCCTGGAAGTTTACTTACATGAACTGGACTTGAATCCACATAGAGGAAATTAGGAATAATGGATTAATTATTGTGATTGGAGTGCATATCTGGAGGTGTTTCCTGCCTTGATGCTTGTCTTGAAGCTGGGTCTGAAAAAGCATCCTATTCTATTGCATGTTCTTAGAAGTTTAAATATCTATTGATTCTATTTCATTGTGCCCTTTTAAGAATTACGCTTCTGATGCATTTTTTGCTGCAGTCTCATATGCCTACTTCTGATGTATTGATGACATTAATGTGTTCTATTATTTGCAATGATATGTTTAATTCTTGCTAGGATGTGGCACTGGATGATGGAGATTGTAGACCAGGGGCCATTAGAGTTTGTCATGTTAGAAACCTACAAAACTGGATGTTAAATTAAGCAGTCTTATTCCACCATAATGGTGTTTGGTTTTGGCAATTGGACTCTTCTTTTGCATCAGCTGATGTGATATGGAAATAATAAAAATATTAATCATGGCATATGCATCAAAGGTTTCTTAAAGATTGTTATCCCTTCCTTTGCGGGAAATTTATAAAATCAATAATGCTCTCTCTTTCAATTGCGTTTAATTAGCTGATTATTTCTGATGATAACATGATTTCATGATTGTAGCAACTGATGGAAGCTGTCCAAATGCTTTATTTTTTTTTTGTAAGATGTGAACTTGATTTCTGAGACGGGAAACTCAACTTTGTTTTCTCATTCCGGACGTTTGCATACATATACACTTTGTTGCTAAATGTCATTATTTTAATTGATTCCTTGCTTTATCCTCACTCAAAATCCAATTGTATCATGCTATTCTTGATGCTTCTGCCTTTGAAAAAACTGGGATTTGAATTTTCACACTTAAAATTCAGCATCTCGAGGGACCCATTTGGCTGAAACTTTTGCCACTCGTGTGTTGAAAGACAAAACTCCGTTGGTTCTTTATGAATCTCGTCTTATGCATGAATCAGCTAGAAATGTTACTACAACACTTGTCCAGTCCAAATCAGGATCATTATCTAGGCATATTGCTGTATTAGGGGATTGAACTTACGGGTACGGTAGCTGTTGCTGTTCTTAGGTAGAACACTAAATTAAAGAATACCTATACATAACCCTTTCTATGTTAGTCATCATGCCACCTGTTGAATACCTTTTTGAATGATAATATAAAAAGCGAGAGTGCTTTCTGACAAGATTATACTAATGTCTATTTATGGGTCATAATTACAGTGAAAACTCTGATTTGACTTCATGATTTTAATTTTCTTTGCTTGCTAAACTATGGCGCTGAAACACGAGATAGCCTGATAGGTGTGAAAGAGCTGACAATTTGCATCTCATTGGTTACAGAATCCTCGCTTGTTGGCTGACTGGGTTATTGGAGATTGCAAGCAAGCAAACCATGCCTACCGTTGCATTCGATTAAAAAACAATAATAATTTTCTCGGAGACAAACCAGTCATGTTGGGTGATGATGCACTTTTGTCGCTTGACACGACAGTTTCTCCCACAGAGATAAGGTGACTCCCTCACCATCCCATCCTTGTATCTGTTATTAGAGACTAGAGAACATGGCATGGCACTTCTTTAACTGCGGAAGCCTTGTTTTTTTTTTCTTCCTTATATACATGGAAGCCTTCCATTCGAGTTGCCTAACCTTTAACCTTCTAGTTTTAAACTCAACTTCCTTTAGTGCCGAATTAGATTGAAACTGCCGAGATGGAGTGGTAAAACTTTGTTTGATAGACCAAGAGAAATGAATTTATGTAGTAGCCTAGTAGGTCAAGGACCCTGTTGAATTTCAACCAAGTAAAATGAAGAGAAGCCAATTGGATTTTCCTTTGCCAAGAACATTCACTAGGGTACTGTCATGTTGCATTATGAGAAGAGTCCAAAATACTTGGCCCCACAAAGTAATCAAATTAAGCTTGGGACGAAAAGGATAAGATTGGTTTGAGATAATAGGAGTAGATCTACACTACCAATCAACTTGCACTAAGTGAATACGGTGGAGATTTGTTTGTAGGTCCTACATGTACTGTAAGAAGTTAAGGAATTATTATTGCTTTGGTGACTGATTAGAAGGTAAATAGTCCAGCCACACAACACTATCAGGTTAAAAAAAAAAGTAGTTCTTGTCCGCTAGAGTTGGCACAGAAAGTGAAAGATTGATAAGCTTTGAGTAGGCAAGCGCCCATTGTGGGCGAAATTGCATTGAAGGAGGAATATCCGCAATTGGTTGCTGCAAGATATTTTCCCTATTGAGCAGGAAATGAAGGCTCAGTGAAAGCAACGAGAAACCAAAAGCAGGGTTGAATGAGCCAATTTTATAAGCAGGATTATAATATTGAACTGTTTAGTTCCTCACAGGCAATGTAATTCAGCTGCCTTGGACCATTCTGTGGTTTGAAGGGTCAGAAACAAGTTGAGGCCTTGAGGGTGACTCCACGACCAATTAGATAGATGTTCAAAACCAAGTAGAAAAATAAGCTTAGCTAGCCCACTTGGTGGAGCTGGCTGGCGTTCCAATAAGGTAGCTAAAATGATGAATTGAACACAACTGGTCCAGTCTAAGGTGGTGGCTGTTATGAAATGATGATATCTTCACATTAAAAACAACCGTCTTTATTTAAAATTAGCCTGGGGGGTCCAATATATGATAAAATATCTTGAGGTAGATATTTTCTGAGTTTCTGGTGTAGCTTATCTTTCATTTAATCCAGGGTTCATGCTTGAGTGGTTGTCTTCTGGTAAGACTAATTAGTTAGGGACAGACACCTAATTCTTTGACAATCTACGATTTCAATTAGACAGAAAAACAATATCAGTTGAACCAATAACTGATTGGGAGTTGAATCTAACATTTAAAATTGTCTCCTCTTTGATGCAAATCCCAATGTTTGAGACAAGGGGTGTCGTCATATCTAATTTGTATCCTGGTTTATAGTTAATTGGTGAACGAAGGGTCAACACAATTGATTGACCATGTGAGAATTAGATAATTTTATAAATGGCTGCAAGCAACATTTGACTCTGATTCAGTCCCGTGCGGTTATTTGGAGAATTCAAACTATTTAATTTTTTTTCCCTTCAATATGCACGTTGTGTTGGTTTTTAGTTTTTTAAGTTCTTAAAAATCCAACACAACTTGGAAAAAAATTTGGGGTCATTGGAGTCATGGCGGGGCATGCTTCTTCTCCCTCACGTTTTCTAGCCATTGCGATCGATATACTGCAGTCTGCAGAAGGTGCTTGTAAGAGTGGTCATTGAGTGCCATAATAATACACACGTCGCAAGAAATCACATCATCATGAAACAAGAATTGGAAGGCGACTTCTACTAGAAGAATTGATGATTGATCATAATTAAACCCTCGAAATGAGGGATAAGTCCCCATTTAGTTTATAGAAATATAATTTTCATATAAATCGACCCAATATGCCACCATGTGATAGTTGAACTAGATTCAAATTTTGTAACTTTTATGGATCAATAAATCTTGGACCGAGGTCTATCGAAGAAAGATAAAAAATGGTGGTGGCTCGACTCTTGAGCACATGTGGGTTGAGCAAGAATTTGTTAACATAATTACGAGAATATAATAGTACTCACGAGATTTAAACTCATAAATTCCGTTTACACAAACAATTATTATAGTCAAATTCATCATTAGCCAACGATCAAGTGTAGAAATATATACCCAAATCCCTTGAACTCTCCTAAATGGTCACATACTCACATTTAGGCTTTGATGGTCTAAACAGATTTTCAATAATTGTTAAATAACTTTGAGATTTTTCAATAATTAAAATTAAATTTTTAATAACTCCTTAAAATGCTTCTCGACCAAAACTAATATTGGTTTACCAATGCATAAGATAATTTAGTTGTTGCCCTAATAATGACCTTTTTCAACTCAGAACCGCACTTGATGCAGCTACGTCAGGATTTTAGTGGGTCCACTACTAACGTCTACAAAGCAAGACCCTTCACCCACCCTTTCCAGCGTTTGTCTATAAATAGGCACTCCGTCTAAGCATTTCGGAAATCTCTCCCCCATTAACAGCAGCAGAAGAAGAAGAGTTTGGGCTCAACAGAACCCACCAGCAGCTCCAATTTCTTCTTCTTCTTCTTCGTTCATCTCTCTATAAAGCTTCAAATCTGTACAATATTCAGCTGCAATGGCTCGATCAACAATACTGATTTGTATGCTTATACTCCCCCATTTGTTTATATCAGGTACCAAAGACTAATCAACATTTGACGTGAAATTTACATACATAGAACTTGCCTATGTTCAGCTTCTAATGGCGTTTTATTGAAATTTGTTTTGTTGACAGGTTCAATTGGCGCAACCTTTACAATGATAAACAAATGCGACTACACGGTATGGCCTGGCATTCTCTCAAACGCAGGTGTAGCTCCACTTCCCGTAACCGGTTTCGCGCTACAGAAAGGCGAATCCAAGGCAATCACCGCACCAAGCTCCTGGGGCGGACGATTTTGGGGTCGAACACATTGCACACAAGACACCACCGGTAAATTTTCATGCGTTACTGGTGATTGCGGCTCCGGAAAGATTGAATGCTCCGGCAGTGGTGCCACTCCACCGGCGACGCTGGCGGAGTTCACTCTTAGTGGATACGGCGGGCAAGATTTCTTCGATGTGAGCCTCGTCGATGGATACAATTTGGCTATGATGGTTGTACCTCAGGGCGGTTCCGGAGACAATTGTACAAGCACGGGATGCGTGGCCGATTTGAACGAGTCGTGCCCGTCGGAGCTCCGAGTTACAAGCAGCTCAGACAGTAAAAGCGGTGTAGCATGTAAAAGCGCTTGTGAAGCGTTGGGGGATCCGCAGTACTGCTGCAGTGGCGCGTATGGCTCACCTACCACTTGCAAGCCATCTTCATATTCTGAGATTTTCAAGAACGCGTGTCCACGCGCGTACAGCTATGCTTATGATGATAAGACCAGCACCTTCACATGCTCCTCCGCACCCGATTACGCCATCACGTTCTGCCCAACGCCTAATACTAGGTAAATTCTCTAAAAAGCCCTTAGGCTCGTTGCCAAACAAAAGAAATGTCTGGCATCATTCTGTTATGGTGGGGCATTGAGAGTAATTTCAACTCCCACGCCGACATAATTTTCGGTGAACCTATACGCATCGTTTTAACACAATCCCCGAACTTCACTATCCTCGAGAACAGCTTTATTTCTTTTCATTCCCAAACACGCATAATGAGGAAGTCTGACGGACAGTTATGGGATGTTATATGAAACCCAATCACGAGATGACACGTATACATTTTATTTAACTTTTACAGTCGTGAAAAATTGTGTTAACGTTAACTAACGGTAATATTTGGTGTTTTTTGTTTGTTTCCGCAGCCAAAAATCTGCAGAAGGACAGAACACGGGCAGTGGAACCGGGGATACAGACGCTACACCCGACAGCACTATGGTATACGAAGGTGGCTTGAACGTGAATGGTGCATCACCGTCCACGTGGTCCCACGTGTTGGGATCACATGCGATTGCCGGTTTCGTCAGCATCACAATGTCTAGTTGGCAGTTGTGGCGGCAGCTCTTCTGACTCGCTCGCTAACTTTCTCAATCATACGATAGGGAAGGAAGGCCCATTAGTCCATAACTGCTTTCACAAAGAAAATGGAGACACGTACACGTGGCACCCCGATGTAGGCCTAGTGTTTTTTTTTTCTTCCATATGTGGGGTCCATTGTGATAATGACATGTCTGGTGGGGATGGCCGGATGGGATTTATTTTAATTTTTTTAATATAATTTAGTTTTTTTATATAATAATGTAAAGAAACACATTAGGTGAGAAGAAAATGGAATTTAGCAGGCTGTTGTTTTTTGTCTGCATCTTTGGTGTCCATTTCTGCTACTAGTTGTGCAGTGCAGGCTTATAAATTGTAATAATAATGATCTGGTACATTCGTTGCTTTAATTGATAATTAATTAAAGAGATTTACTAATTTATGGCTTAATTAATCAATGAATTGATGGATTAGATAATATAAAATAAAGCGAGAGTGGTTTAAGCGTGGATTGTGATGCTGGTAATGACATGTGAACCACAAATTAATGGGCAATTGTGATATTTATAGAATCGGATTCCCATTTCTATTTGAGTTCTTACAATTCAAAAGACAGACATATTCGATGCAGGCCCTACATGCAATAAAGTCAACTACTTGTATCAGCTGGCATGTTAACTTCAAGAACAAATTTGTTCAAAGTGTATTATCACGAGAAAATGTTAATGATACGGCTCTAAATAATTGATAATAGTTTATTTTATAATAATATTGTATTTCATTGTACACTTATAATAAAAATATTATTATAATATTGACTGTTTAGCACTAGACCATTTATCATCACTGATTATCATGTATAGCAGAGCACCATGTTCCTTGCCTTAAATCGTGAAGGACAATATGTCATTAGAAGAAAAAAAATTAGATGTGTACATAAATTATTTGGAGTTTGTGGTAATAGAAATTTAATATTGATTAGAAAATTTGATTACGTAATTTATTCATTTGATGTCGATCATAATGCAACTTAATCCAATCCATGAGCCAAGCCAATAAGCCATACAAATTTCAATTAAAATTTTAAAAGTGTGAGCCTGAAGTTTCAAAAAACTTGGTGTAATGAGTCATGATTGATTCAAGTTGCATGCTTTCTGATTTCCTGCTTGCTCTACCTCTACTCATCATTCAATGAATCAGTTTTCATGTCAACGATGAAGGGGATTTTTTTGTTGCTTTAATTTGACTGCTCAAAACGCAGTAGGAACGTTAACATCAACCACGTTTTAGCCGCATCGTAGTTTTCACATTTCTTTGGACAACTGTATGGACTCCAGAGATTTTCTCTGGGTTGGCTATTTCGATTTTTGACGAATTGTGCAGAATCCGTTCATTCATTCCCCATTATCCGCCTCCGATCCGTCCTAGGACTGTCAAAAAATTCGTCAAAATTGAAATTGATTAAAATCAAATGGTTTGATCGGTTTTTTCAACAACAAAAAAAGTTACATATTTTGTACTAAGACTGATTGAAAAACCGACCAAAAATCGATATAAACCGATAAAACGGGTTGACTAAAGCATGTAAAAAATCCGACCAAAATCGACCGTCGACAACCCTAATCCGCCCTACTCTTAAGGCATATTTTTTATATATTTGTCCCCACCCGCGATACATCCACGCAGTACTAATTTTAAATCACTACTACCTAAATCACTGACATATTTTCTCCAACATCCACAAATAAGCTGAATTCCTAAGTTCGAATTTTAGTATGGGTAATATTTTGCAGTTGAAGGCTGGACTTTGACCAATTTATCATATCGTATGATTAAAAATTTATGTATGTACAAAGCAGACGGTTTGTTTTTATATTTATATCAATTGTGTTAAATGACAAACTTATTTAATTTCATTCTCTATTAAAAGGACGGTGGTCGCATTCTTATCCACGCAAGCACATCGATGTTCATAAGGTTGCGTAATACACACACAAAAAATGGCCGGACATGCATTTTTATAAAGTCGTTCAATTCGGCTGATGATTCACTTTCACATTCGGTGCAGTGATATAGGTGCGCCTGGCCCAACTAGACATAATAGCCTGAACTTGGCTTTGCAGTCGCTTGTTTAATTATAAGTTAATTAGGGCAATTGTAATGGTGCAAAGTTAATGGGCCAGCAAATGTGTATTGAAAAATGTATTTTATTGATGTACTTGTATTGAAAAATGTGTTTTGTTGATGTGGATGATGATGTGGCTTGACTTTTTGTAATAAATGTGGGACTCAGTCTTGATTTTGGTGTAAATTTGATAGTATAGTATGAAGAATAGAAAAAATGGTTGGGTTGGATAATAATTTTATATTGGGAGATGTGTTTTTCTGATGTGGCAGTATTAAAATATGTGTTATGTTGATTTGATTGAATTGAGAGTTGTGTTTTTGTGAGATAGATGTGGAACCCAAAAGCAAAATTGTTGGCCATTAATTGTGCCACCACTGTGGTTGCCCTTAGACAGATGAGAGTCATTGCCACCCCGTGATTTTTTAAGTTCACCCAATTAAATACCCAAAAATCACTCTCTTTGAACATCCCTCATTGTCCCTACCACTCTTACCCATTGTTCCTCTGCGACCAATCTTCGATTTTTGGCCTGAAAGCCTACTTTCTTCGTGAACACCTTAGATTGTGCCTGTCATGAGAGTTGAGAGGAGTTGGGGTGGAAGAGAATGAATTGGGAGGGATTTATGAGAGTGAACCGTTATTTAGTATACAAATGTGTCGGGAGGGGTTGGTTAAAAAGTTTAGATTTGTTATGAGGATATTTTTGTAACTTCATATTCGATACAAATTCTAACACTTTTGAAGGGTTCAGATGAACATCTCAATATGTTTACGTCAAATAGGGGTTCGAAAGAGTTCATGAATAAGCGAACCTCTCACAACCCATGCGTCAAACACCACCTTAGGCTTTCAAATCATGTCATGATATTGATGAACTGCCATGGAGATCCAGTCCCGACTTTGGGGTGTACTTCGTAAAATTTGGAAAAAATGAAATTGGACAATACTCATAAATGTCATGTTTTTTAGTGGAGTTTTTTTAAAGAGTGTGGTGAAACTTAATAAAATGTGGGGTGCACCCAAAAGAAACAATGACAAGATAGTAAGAAAATAAGGTCAACAGAATATATTCCTGCTGACTCATTATTTCATCACAAAATAAAAAATATATTCCGTTGGATAGTTGAGAATGACATTTTTATGTGCGCCTGCATGAACCCTCACTGATTAAGGCCATCAATTGAGCAATTCGAATGGGACATGTGGAGAGATGTTTGTCAAACTTATTGATTAATCGTGATGTTTGCCGAACATTGTTGGTTGATCCAACTTAATTATCTCTAAGGCTTTTTTTTTTTACATATTAGATGTTCAAATGATAAATTTGTATAATATCACTCCCAATTAGACCGATACTAACCATTGACTTGATATATTTTTTTTCTTTTTAAGATTGAGATGAGGAGAGGAAAAAGGTAAATAAAGTACTTAGATTTTATATGGTGCTCTTATGGCCCTAGGATCCCAAACAACAACTTTGGCTGCTTTATCCAGGGTAGACACTGGTAGAGGTTACCAAAACAAAAGGCCAAATGATATATATATGTATATATATATATATATCAAAAGACTCAAATATTAACTTGAACGATGAGCATCTTGTAATACAAGACTGAGAAACATCATGAGAATATTGTTTTAGAAGAAGCAAATCCTGCTATTGCTTTAAAGCTAAGTGTGTCAACCCATTTGCAACCGAATTAGCACTTCGTCGAATATGACGAGCATCCGAATAAGTAAAACGATGGAGTAAAGATTATATGGATTCCACGAGAACTCCATATGGCAAAAAATTTGGTGAGGGAGAGAGTACATGAGTTATAAAGATTAGCGAATCCGATTAACTTCTATTCGCCGAAACCCACTATCGAATGCAAATTGTAATACTGCCAGGAGAGCTGAGGCCTCCCCTTGACAAACATCCTCTGTATTAATTTGAAGTTACCCTCCTAATTATTCTTACAATAAAGTGCTAATAAAGTTAAGCGACAACCTTTTCTTTTTTATAAGATGGGGCCCATAGTCTTCTTGGACATCCAATTCGGCCCGAAAAGCCCAACATTCTCTAAAAGGACTTGCTCGCTTTCTTTTTTGTTTACTCACAAAGCCACCAAGGAGACCAAAGATCCAAGATCAATAGAAAGTAAAGTTGGAAATCTTTCAATGCTGACCAGTCTAGTGAACTTACGTTGCTATTGCAAGAGATAATGTATGAAGCAAATCTCCATAAGCAAAGATAAAGGAATCGATAGAACAGTCTGAAAAAAAAGCATGTCAAAGACAAGTATACTGATAGTGATAGTGCATGTCTGACGCAAATCTTTATGAAATTTGTGCAACAATGGTCAATAGAGGAAAAGGAAAGTGTATATATGTGTGTGCATCATAAAAGCTAGGTTTATATATATATACACATACAAAGACACACTAAAGCAATTATCCAAATGAGACTTTACACGACATGAGATAATATAAAATTATTAAGATTCCAGTTATTTTCATTTTAAAACCATCTAAACAGTGCGTGTCACTCATTCATTAGGTTGACCAATTTACGCTTTCAAGAATTAAATTATCTATTACTTCACGTCTTAACTAACAATTAATGTTATCCTTCTATGAAAGTACTCGTTTGTTTTTTGATTGAGAACTCATCCAAGGGTCGGCTTGTCCCGAGAGCCACCCTTCCATAGCAAACTCTAGTGAATGCGATACGTTTCAATATATGTCGCATTTTAGTCATGAATATAATTCTAATAATGAAATCGAATATAGATACGTACGCCAAATCCACTGTCCACACATATCAAGATCCAACCCTGCCACCCTAACGACGCTATGCATGTGTACATATATAGTAGTTTCCACATCATCTTGCATGTGACTATTATGCTCACTGACGTGTCATGTCCACGTGTATGGGAACTATGGAAGTTAGTTGATGATCGAGAAGCTTTTAAACTGTAAATTTGTCTAAAAGACAATAATATGGCATGGAGTTTGTGCACATGGAACGGATATTGTCCACTCGATCTCATCTTCTAGCTTTAATTAAAAGATGCAGCGTAGACTTTCCACTTTTACTTGTCATCTCGTACTCTTAATCTTAATTATCTCCAGAGCTAGCCAAGTTTCTGCATAATCAACTTTTCGTGACTTTTATGAATACACTTTACTTTAATTATATATATATATATATATATACGTCGTAGTTCCTTCAGTTCGGGGATATCTGAAAAAATGTTGTTCACCAATCGAACACAAACATGTTATTTTCATCAGTTGATGAAACATGCATTTTGACTTGTTCTAATGACGGAAATTAACTTAATCCAAGTTTGGAACAAGTTATTCTCGGCACATATTATATATATATATATATATATATATATATATATATATATATATATATATGCGGTGCAGCTTTCATGCTTTTGAGCCCACAAGTTGTAATTTGGCAGCTCAAGGAGAGGTAGGCTCGTGTTCAGTGGATTTGGCCCATCAAATCTTGATAGGTGGTGCCATTATATATATATATATAATTATATATATCTTATGTCCAAAAGAAGCTTCCAACTATGGATGCTAGGTTGTAGGTTCATTCATCTATATATATAGTATAAATTAAAGGAAACTGTGACTAGCTATGTATTTGTATGGTCTATGAGCAATATAAAGTTGAGAGACAATTTGTAAAAGCATACCACCATGCTTACGCTTTAAAAAATAGCAAGGGAAATGAAGATTGGTATATATATATATATATATATATATATATATATATATATAGCTTATGACGCAAATCTTTTGTAAAGCTGAGGCACCAATCAAATATGTTATTTAATATTACTCAAGCTTTAACCGAGGTTATCCAAAACAATGTTTATCCTTTTTTTCACTCTTTCTGATGACTAATTCTCGTAACTCATCATGCAAAGACAACGCTGCTAAGTATATATATACACACACACACACACACATATTTATTAGCTTGTAACTTTTGTACATTTTGAAGGTGTTGAATGTGAACTCCACTAAAATGTTATACATCCATCAACTCCAGCACTATTATTTTATTACAATTTTGATACTTGTTCGATACAATTATAACAAGTCGTGTATTTATTTGATACCTTATGCAGAGTCATTGTAATTCGATCGATTTATTAATAGAGCTTGACATTAACAATTCTTTAATTAGGTATAACTATCATACATGCAAGAAGAGAATAAGCAAATAACTTTTTGTTCGCCAAATCACTTGCAAATTGAATCGAAAATAGTTCTTTTTTTTTCTCCTTCAAACATCCATCCTTTGAAAATTGAGAGGAACTAAAGCAACCACTTTGTGTTTTGGCTGAAACTTTGTCTCAGTTTTGTATTGGGCTTCTCTCCAAATTCATGAACCCTTCCTCTCCTAATCTATTGTTGGGGCTTCCCTCGGCCCATTCAATTGTATATTCACACGGTTTCATCGTGAAAAAATGCACATCATCAGGTCAACATGTCTTTAAATCGTTTGCGAATGCTACTCTTCGTTGAAAGGGCAGATACAGTTGCAGGGGAAGCAAATAATAGAGTTGGTCCCTCAATGATGGGTGGCTATATACCTCCTTTATCTCCTGTAACACTTCTGCTTGACCCTCTAGCTAGATGGAGGATATGGGTTTACAAGAAAAGGAAGAAAAGGTAAAAAGGAGTCAGATTGACACAAGCTCTCAGGAGAGAGATCAAATTTGAAGTTCGAGTCAGAATACGCCATTGCTTGGCTAGCACAAAAAGCAAAGAATAATAAGGGCAAAAACACAGTTACAAAAATAACTCTCAGAATCAATGAGGTTTGGGGAGAAATAATATCCTACAGCAATTGTTTTATCTCAAAAAAAAAAAAAAAACTTAATTACTTAACATTTGTCTGATTGAGAGTATTTGTGGTAGAATATAAACTAGTGTCCAGAGTATAAGTTGGTTTACAGAGTAATGTCTGGAAATATGTTTAGGGTGACAAAGTATGAATTGTGCAAATACTCGACCAAACATATGCTTAGTTTGCAGTACAACTAAAAGACACAGACTCAACTGTCTATCCCTACTGCTGGAATACATATAGACTGCCAGAAATTGTGCACAACATACCAAAACGAGAAAGGGTAATGACTAGCTAGTATATATAACTCAATTCTCTGGCAACTGGAATCAATAGCAAAGAGTACAACTAAATTGTCATCTCATACCTCCTGTTTACACGTTTCTGATGGGAGGAGCAGCCAACGGGTCCAAAATCTCATGGAAACTCGTTATTGGAATAGCAGCAGCAAGTTCTGGGGATCCTTCTCTTGCAAACCAAAAATAGTGCAGTCCGACATGATTTCCGTGTCATTATTATATAGTCTAAGACCATATGTTATATGCATAACATGATATTTAAGGATATGTACAAAAATAAATAAAAAATTAACTAAGAACAGAAATAACGTAGAATGCCTATAATGTAGTTTAGCAAGAAGGCTCTCAATATGATGAATCTAACCCATCCATAACATCCAAAATGTTGGTATTTGGATGTCCCCAACGCTGTCTAGCACCCAACTCCCTAACAGGGGAGCTTCCAGTGCTCCTGCTCAATGCCCAAACTCTGCTCTCTCTCTTTGTGGTCACACTAAATTCCTGACTTTTGCTTATTCCTGGAACCAATCTCCTCCTACTTGTCTTGTCTAACAAATTAATATCTTCTTGAGAGAGTATAATTTTTTGTGTTTGGCCATGGTTGAGAGATGCATAACACTGTATCTTGTCGTTGAAAAACAGTCCTTTACGAGTTGGAGACCGAACAGGCAAGGCATTGAAACCATGATCCCTTTGTCTTACTAAGCTTATCAAACGGTGAAGCCATGTCACCAATTCAAGAATGTAGTGGTCAACCTTTTGCTTATCCGCATGATAAAGTGTCTGGAGGGGGATGAGGTTATTATGAGTGTCATTGTTTCTGCCAAAAGAGAACAAATGCTTTAAAGCCTTGTCGAGGATGCTATAACACATAAATCTACATCACTGCAATAAAGCAGGCACACGCACAAAGACACTTACCCATTGTTTGCCCATTCTCCAACCCACCCAAAACCTTGATGTTCCCTGTCCCCATGGTATAACAAAAGAAAACGAAAAAAGGTGAATTGAAGATGCAATTGATGAGGGGAAAAAAAAATGAAGAAGCACTAGAGCAGCGGATGTAATTCTTGCATTCAGCTGATTCAACGTACTTGGTTGTGTTTGTGGCAACAGGTACAAGCCACTGCAGAGTCTTTTCCATTTCATCTTTCACCTGAGCAACAGAGAGCTGCAGAGAGCGACAGGGTAAGCGTACACTTCCATGCAACTAAATAAAAAACTTATCCTGAAGCTCCAGGTGGCAGCAGAAATAGAGGTCCGAAGGAAAAAGAATAAATATAACAGAGGCAGACAAAAACTGCAAATGATACCGCACTTAAGCCTGCATTATAGAAAATTCAAACACTCTCATAAGTCACACCTCTTCTGTGGCATTAATATTCTGCAATCTGGATCGTAGGGCTTTCTTAACACTGTCTGGCAAACAATGATACAATGTGTCCCTCGTATTAGGAGGAAGGGAGGCTGGGCGAGATGCCTAAAAGCATAGAGAATTCCAGTCAAATAAATCTCAAGATGACTGTTGTATATAGCTTTGATAGATACCATCACTAGAGAAAGAAAGAAACAGACTCACAATGTTATCTATCTGATTGATGACATTAGCATAGTGCAATGCAAGACCAGCTACCCCTAATCTCTGAGGAGACTTCCTGGGCTCTTCACTGGCCAGTGTGGTACCTTCCATGAGTTTGAAACAGCATAAGATAAGCAAATCTTTCCCACATTATCATTATTCATAAAGCAACAGATTGTAAAAAAAATTCAAAAGAGGTTGAACCCATACCATCAGGCCCAAATGCTTCCACGATAGCTAGATGTATATAGGTGACAATATCAACAAGTTTCTCCACAATCTGAAATTATCAAGTAAATAAAAAAATTCAGTGTTAGCAACGGAAAAGGTAGAAATGTGAGGCTGCATAAGTTGACTATTTCTTTTTTCCTCCATAAGCAAATCTATTATCATCATATATCTGTTTGTCACCCCCTTATATCCACACAAATTATTTCTTGCCAGGACCTCACATTTACAGTGATGATATTAATATGTTACAAATAAGCCACTCGCTTTTCATATCAAAGGCAGCATAATAGCATTCAACGATGCAAGGCAAACTAAGCAAATATGGAATTGATGTTGGAAGATGAATAGACTTGAAGACCTCTCATTAAAAAGAAAAAGAAAAAGAGTCAAGCTTCAAGTCAGTAGAAGTGTACAGACAATGTTTTTCTTCAATAAATTCAGTGTAAATCCTCAGCAGATGTAATAAATGGTTTATTTTCACATACCTCCTCCAAACTTCGATACCAAAGACACTTCTTTTTCAAGTTCCTTACAAGCTTTCTTTGTTGTTTCAGCTCACTTTGTAAGATCAAGAGACTTTCTCCTACAATTGCAACGAAGATATTTGGTTAATAAATGACTGGAGCACTGTATTTGGTTGACATAAAACTTTCCTTTTTTGATATAATTTTTTATTTCATTAATGAAACAATATCAAATACGTGTTACAGGGAAAAGTAACACCGATATACCATTTGAAGAACTTTTAATTCCCTAATTTTAGCCAGTAAAAAGTAAGACAAACAAGAAGGCAGAAATTGCGGATATATGAGAAGGGAAACAAAAGAACCACCAATAGCTTAATATGGAAGGTAAAACAAGTAACTAACTATCCCAAAGAGGAGATATTGATAGCAAAATCATTACAGATTAAAAAAGCAATAAAAAAAGGTAGATTGGTAAAGAAATAAATAGAAAAAAAACCTAAGCAAATAAAACAATAAGATGATAAATGATGTGCTCTAAAAGGAATCTTGTCAAAAAGCAAGTGTCACAATAATAGAGCACCAATGAATAATTGAATATGCTTCACATGTACATGGGATGATGCTTCTCATGTCACTAATAAATGAATAGGCACAAACGGTAAACCTACAGATGGTAAAAATTAAAAAGAGAATCAACAAAGCAATTTCAAAGGAAAAAGCTAATAATTGCCTAACCTCTTTGAGGGAGCTGTGAGGCATCCATCTCCTCAATTTTTCGCCGGAAATCTTGCTCGAATCGGTCCAGAGCATGTAACTCATGATACAATTCCTGCATGCATTAAAAGAGATTAAACAGTTTAAGTGTAACCTATAATCCAGCTTTCAACTTTATAATGTCCAGAAGTTAGCTTAAAGCTAGAAACACTCAATTGTATCATGCACTTAAGAAGATCCATGTAAATTTCCCTGCATACTCCACTTCCCCAATGATTATACATGTTCAAAATATTAGTGTTATAACTGATTCTGGAAAAAGAATAAAACATGTGATTTCACCCCTATCCCCACCCGGCCACCCCCATCCTGAAACCAAAAGATAAGCGAAGAAAAAAAAGATCCATGCAATTAAAGTTTCCTAGAGGTAATGACATGAATGATTTCCAACAATATTATGCAGTAAATAAGTTGAATAACAACTCTAGCAATCATATTGAACAATTAGTATCCAAAAAAGAAGACTCGCTAAGCACACATCCAGTACCAAAGACAAGGCTATGATCAATAAGGAGGGGAAAAAAATTGAAACTCACAGAAGTAAGCTGAGCCAGGGAAGTCAAGTCTTTCATTTTCATTTCTGCCTCAATTTTAAACTGTCCATCGACTAAGTTTTCTGAATCCAATCTGAAATGTTTAAACCAATGAATCAGAAAACATCAGCACCGTAACCCAAACGATTCATTGAGGATGTACCTTACTTTGAGAAGTAACGACCCAGGTTGTGCCATTGAGGGTCTTTACATAGATCTCCAAACCTAACCACTTCCCTAGAGAAAATTTCAAGTTCCTCCCTACAAGCGTCGCAACAAAAAGGAAAATGAACTGAAAATTAGGTGATTTAAATCCTTAGAATAATATGCCTACCATGGAAAGCATAAAGAATAAGACGAAGGCATACTATAATTTTCTAATATGCAACAACCTTTTATCAGCTGCAGCAATACTTAGCAACTTCTTCATATCTTTTGACACTAATAGTTGTACTCCTTCTGAATGCAATATATCTTTCTTCAGAAACTCGATATTTTCTTCTGAAAGAGATCGAAACAAGTTTCCACCCTTGGCTATCGTATTAGCTACTTCAAATGACAACATGGATATTTTATTCCCTCTAGAAGCCATGCCAGAAATAAACCCACTGTTGGAATTCAAGTTGGACATGCTACTTCCAAGAGTGTCTAGAACTTCCAGTCCAACAGTGCCAGCTCTTCCCAGAAACGAGCTCTTACAGGCAGCCTACAAAGGGTGAAAAGAATAAAAGCATAAAACAACAAACTCCTACAATTTTTAGCAGAGACGGATCAAACATGGCATGACAATGTTAAACCAACGCCCCTAGATAAAGCAAATCCAAAGTTATTATTAAAATTTCTCATTTAGCATCACGCTTTTTCAAACACAGACTTAATCAAGAATCAACAATTTGCCCTCTGACTTCCATTTGAATTTCCCTCTGGCTATCCTAAGAAGCATAATAGAGTCTAAATATTCTGGGTTGCATTTGCTCTGAGATGTTAAACAACACAACTCATTGTAGGCCAACTGGGAAGATGCCTCATGTACAGTTTATGAGGTCAAAGACTCCTAAAATCTAAAGGATGGAAAATCAGATCATTGAGCCAATAAATACATCTTAAATCTTAAGGTCCCCATTCAAATATTAGATGAAACCAAGGTCATTTCAAGCATTTTCTCCTCTCAACGGTTTAGGAAACATATTATCGCAGCTGTAAATGCAGATATACACACGGAGGGGCCAGGGGGCTAGCCTAGGCACAATGTTAAAATTGATCAATCGCATTTTAGGTGTCACACAGACACTCGAGCTAGAGTAACAACTCCTCCACAGTGAATGGGTTAGCTTCCCTGCGAATGCGAAACGGACTACACTTGAATCAAGTATAGCCATTATCATGACGAGCAAAATGTCTCCGTGGGACGTGATATGAATCAACAAGAAAGGTCCTAACCACAAAGATTCAATAGTCTGATAGGACTCGAATCATATGCAGCTATCCAACAAATAACACAATGCTTATACAGCATCTACGGTCCAACTTGATTTCAAACCCCTACAGTTTCAGGCTGTCCTCACAACTAGTCCCTCATTCAATTTCGAAGAAAAAAAACAACAACGCATTTTTGCAATTCGCCACTAGCACATAGACAGTGTAACTTTGTAAGCAGAAACATATATCAGATTAAACGTACCTTCGTCCTGTCCAGCGTTGAAGGTTTCAATTCCCTCGAAAATTGCAACTCACCAGAATCATACGTGGAAGGCGTCTTACCGACACGATCGACATTCGAATTCGGATGAGAATTCCCTTTCGACTTACTAAAGCTCTTCGTCGACTTCAACTTCCCAGAAAACCCCAAATCCTTCTTCTCAAGCCTTGTTGTTGGTTTTGCGAAGCCGCCAGAACAAACAGCTCCCATTTGTACAGTCAAGTGATGATCGAAGACGCCTAATCAAAGGTTCAGAGAGGGATCCAAATCACCCGATTATTGCTTGGATTGAAAGAGTAAAAGCTCGGCGATGGATTGATTTTGAGAAAAGTAAACGTGTTTCGTGGAAGAATGAATTCGGTCTGGTTCGGTAATGTATGAAACGAATGACAATGTTGACTAAGCGATCGACCATTCTTCCAGCATTTTTTTTTTATTTTTTTCTCTCTCTCTGCGTCTTTGTGTATAATTGTCTTTGACATTTTCCCTTTGTTTGAATGAAAGAATTTTGACTATTAGAGCTGAACACGAACAAGTCCAAGTTTGGTGGATCACTAGTTTCCAGTCTTTTCCTTTGCTACTACTATATTGCCCCATCTCTAAGTCGCGTTTTTTCGGTTGTACTAAATATACATAATCATACGTGTCAAAATAACAATTCAAAAATTTTGGTGACAAAAATAAGTTTGAAATTTAAAATCATACGGATGTGATTGTTATGGATGCAATGGTTTATGTATTTAGAGTTCTCGGAGTTTTTTTTCTTCTTTCTTTTTAGGATTTTTATTTTTGTCAAATTTTAAAATTGAGCAAGAAATGATCGTAGGCCTCTGATCTTAGGATAATTTATTGTCTGTCTTATTTGATGTGCTCGCTGATCTCGCAATATTACCTCCCATGTCCACTCGATAACACACTTTGGTAACACGATTCAAGAGCATATGAAGACGTACAAGGCAAAAGGAGAGGAAGAAGATGAAGAAAGCTCAAAAACCAATTGATATCAAAGTCTTATTTTTCTCTCCGAACAAACCCTAAAAGGAAGCAATTGAACCAAAATTTAATTCTTAATAAAACTAAAACATATTAGTTATATATTTTGTAATTGGTATTAAAAACAATAGTTTTATACCTGGTAAAAATCTATTAAAAAATCAATTACTATTAAAAATTTCAACAACTATGTCCATAAATTCAAACCAATTTGAGTCTAGATATGTAAATATCTCGTAAATACCTTATGTTCAATCTGGATCTAAATTTTTGCCACACTTATCGATGACCATGGCCAGTAGCTAGTAGCTACCATCATGTTCAATGGAAAGAATCTTAATTTGTTCATCCCATTCACATGACCTATTCAGTTGATAATTATGGGCTGATTGTACCCATATTTGAAGTTACTGAGATGGTTCCATTCTTTTAGTAAACTACTAAGATGGTATCGATTTGAGATAATTAATCTGAGTTTATTCGTCGCCGTGTTGACAATTTAACATTCGAGTTGCTGCTGCCTTTTTAAAGACGTAATTGTAGATTACAAAAATAATAATAAAGACAAAATTTTCAAATGAATTTAATGGTCACCAAGTTCATTCAAGAATAAAATCTTTATTTTTTTTAATATTTAAACATCAATATAATATAATATTATTATCAAATATATAAATTAATCACTGTACATTGTATAACTTGATATATAGTTTAATCATCTCTATTGTTTGAAATCCAGCCCTTATGGTGCAGGGGTGTTTTATCTGCCCGACCCCTTTCTTTTTCAATACACAAAGCTCGGAAATTCTCCGTTCTCTTGATATTGTATCGGCGAACAGCTCTATTGCGATTCTATCCATCTATGATTTGCCGATAATAATTGTAACATTCAAAAAA
This sequence comes from Euonymus europaeus, assembly GCA_963580455.1. Taxonomy (NCBI): domain Eukaryota; kingdom Viridiplantae; phylum Streptophyta; class Magnoliopsida; order Celastrales; family Celastraceae; genus Euonymus; species Euonymus europaeus. The sequence goes on from OY756972.1 coordinate 3,380,435, forward strand.
TTAGGACGTAGTTAAAGTTACCGTGCATGTTTCACTCCGAATCATTTTAGGGTGTTACAGTTATATCGAATAACACCTTTGAATTCGACATTGTACACAATCTAAAGAATAAAAATTGAATATAGATACATGCACCCCAATTTTTACCGATCTCATCCCAAAATCAAAGCCAGGATTTCTTGCTCAACACAATCAGATTGCTTATAGCTTTCGTGTCACATCAATCATTTTCTCTTTCTCATGGCAGATCATGGATCGTATTTTTTTTTGAGTGGTAGCATCTTCCTCATTTGAAAGAGTTAGATTCATTTTGTCTCAGCAAATGGAAAAACATATTTGGATGCAACATGTGGGAGCAAGAGTGCAAGACTGCTACGAGATTTACTCTACTGCTACGAGAGTGGTCCATACTATGACTAGTTAAAGAAAGCCAGCCTCGAACAAATTGCTCCAGTCGTATCTTATGCGGTCGTTACGCTTGATCAGTCATGCTGGGACCAAATATTTTTGGTTCCCACCGAATGAGATAGCTCAGATCGGGCACCAATGATTGTAGATAGCTTAGATCCAACACCAATGGCTCTAGATCCCGGTGAGTTTCTCCATCAGTGGTGTCGTTGTTTCTGAAAAATGGGGTGTCGTCAGTTTTTTAGTTAAAATATTAAAAATGGATTGTTTTTAGTTTTTTTTTTCTATTTTTTTTTTCTATTTTTCCAGTAATGGGTTGAGACTGGTAAAAATTGGAGTGCAGATAGTTCCATTAAAAAAAAATCTCTCTCCTTTAAAACGCTGCGTTGCACAGGCAACCAAAATTTCTCTCTCTCTATTTTGAGAGGAAATATGGTAGCCGTCCAATCTGACGGGTGGCAAGATCTTGGTTCAAACAATCGGTTAAGTAGCAATTAATTAGCCATTTAAAGGCTTGATCTTTTTGTTAGACTTTGACCCAATAAAATCCAAAATATAGACATAGTTTGGGCCCAATTTAGGGTCAATGATCTAGCCCATTCAAGTTAATTTGGGCCCTCTCAGTAACCATATTGGGCCATCTTCCCCGCCAAAAATTGGCCGAAGAAACTGCAGTTATTTTTGTGAATGTTGATTGCAGTTAAATACTTAAATATGATATGTGATCTAATCATGTCTAATAGTTAACGACAATTTCTTGTCATATGCTTAAGAGATTCTTTAAACTGAACGCTTTATGGTACTAATTTTTTTTGTTTTGGACTTATACAATGCTGATGTTAATGGTGATTAGTATTTTATTAGTAATACTTAGTCTAAGGTTTGATCATCACATAGCAACAACCAAAGCTGGCACAGCGACTACCTGCAAGTGGCCGGCTCTCCGTCTCTTGTGGACTTAGCATTGAAAGAGACTTCGTATTTTTCTATGAAGTTTACCTGAAGAAAATCTCCAGCTGGTCATCTCCATGAGGTAGGTAGTACTTTGAAATTAACAATAAGCTCCATTACCATCAATATTCTGCTATTGATATTGAGTAACTAATGTTCTTGGGGAATTGCCAGCGTCGACGATAAGTCAGAGTCACTTTTTCGAGACATTTTTGCTTGTCTAGAGGTGCTCCACATATGTTCTGACTCCTAAAATAGTTTTAACTCTTGATGTTTATCATCTTCCTGGATGGGTTGCCATTAATTTTTTTGTACTTTCTCAGTAGGCAGTAGTAGCTGTCTTAGTCACTATAGATATTGTATATGCCTTCACCGATACTGGTTTTTCTGATTGCTTGAGCTGCCGATAACTCTGAGTGGCTGGCCAACTTCAAAAACAAAATTTAAATTGTGCCAGTTATAATATATGTTCTAGTTTCACTGAATATGATACTCTATCAGTAGTCTTGCCATTAGACTCAATTTCAGATGAGATTTTTATGACATGGTGTGTGTTTGTTCTGAATGTTTGCAATTATCAGGAACTGAAAGAGGCTTAGGATGGAGTTATCAGAGATGGGTGGGAACTATAGGTTCCCTATGGACCAAAAGGATATTGTCCGGTTATTAGTCACCACCGTAGGAAGTTTTGTCCAAGATCGGTTAATCAATAAAGAACAAAGGACCCAGCACAAAGAACAGTGTGCTGAAAGATTGGCAGCTGAGGATGGAAGCTATGACAAGGATGTGGAGGTCAGATACTCGGATCAAGCAGTATTGGCAAATTTGGACTGGGGCATTGAAGCACTTGAAGAAGCGATCGACACGCCCAATATGGAAACTAAGCTTGCACGGTTTGACTACGCAGAGAAGATGCTGCATGTGTGTGCCATGCTGAACTCAAACCAGAAAACTGCAGGAGTCCCCAATTTCTATCTCTCTGCATGGGCTCATCTCAACCTTTCATACATGTGGAAATTGCGTAACAATGTGAACAATTCAGTTCTACATGTTCTTGAGATGTTTATTGTTGATCCATTCTTCTCAAGGATTGATTTCGCTCCTCAACTCTGGAGAGATTTATTTCTTCCACATATGAGCTCTATTGTTGGATGGTATTCTCAAGAGAGGCATAGGCTTATTATGGATCTAATTCCCGATTCTTCTGATTTGTCCTTCACAGCTGATTTGGATCAATTCTTCAACGAGTCCTCGATCCTTTCTATGAGGCCAGATCAACTGGAAAAACTGCAAAAGCTGGAGCAGCTTTATGGAGAATCACTGGATGAGAACACCAGGCTTTTTGCAAAGCACTATAAGGATTGTATGACCTCTGATTCTGGGATAAGCAAAAAGGTCATTCCAATGTTGCCCATTGCTGAACCACCAATGACTCCTTTGCATGAAGTTAGCGGCTCCATTCCTGATTACGTAAAATTTGGTCCTATCTTGCCAAAGAGTGCTGGGTTTTCTCCAGTTCTTCAATCTAATAAACATGGTGCAAGAGAGGCTAACAGGTTAGTGATCAACTGATATAGGTAGATTTAGATTTGGTCCTTTTGATATGGTAATCTATACTATAGTAGAGGATTTGGCTAACCTTCTGTTATTTACATATAAATGAAGCTACAAATTCAATTTTTCTTTTTCATACTTTAAGGATCTAATTTCGTTTCCTTTATTTGTTAATCAGACACAATAAAACTTCAACCCTGTCACAGAACTTGGAAGAGTATGCTATTTGGGATCCTCAAGTATGACTGAAATTTTATCGATACTTGCAAACATGGCCAATGGCCTTTGGCCTTGAGTCTTTAAATAATCTGTCTCATGACTCTTCATATTTTGAAATTTTACAAACTTGTTTCTTCTTGGTTAACTTGTTAGGCGCGCTCGCTTGAGGAGAATGAAGATGAATCTGATTATGAGCCGGATGATGCTTATATGGATTATGAGGATACGAGTCATACCTTGATAGCTCTCAGTGAGGTGAAAATGACTGACAATGAAGAATCTGGATCAAAGGGACAGCTATCTAAAATTAATAGCCAAACGCATTCTCCTGCAATTATTTCGCCGAAAACAAAAAGCCAAGCACACTCTCCTGCAGGCATTTCCCCCTTGGATTCTCCTAAAACACCATGTCAAAATTCATTTATGTATGCAGACAGGCATTCTAGAAAAAAACCATCTGTGCTTCGCCTTTCTTCTACCCGTGTCAATCATTTAACCATGGCCACCTCTTTGCCTATTTCTCCTCGTACTAGTCATGATGGAAGCATCAGCTCAGGGGACTCAGACGGTGAAGGGAATGTATGTACCACCCTCAATATCTCATTTGTAATTAAGTGTGTATGCCTACAGTGTCGAAAATCGTAACCATTTGATTTTACTAAAGTGGCTTTCGAATTTAGGAGTTGCGCAAAAGTTTCTTGGGAAGCTATGGACGAACAAGGAGTATGAGCTGTGAAAATGTGAATAGCAAAGTATTAGAAAATAGGTAGCCAACAATTCCTTTTGTTCTTTCAGTTAATTTTTTTCATGGGAACTTATGAATTATTAATGCTGTTCTCTACCTTTGCAGCATTGTTGTTCTCTCCAGTCCTTTTAATGACAGTGATGAGGGAAGCCAGAGCTGCATTTCACTTCCCTTGTCAGAAAAGTCGACATCACGATCCAGACCACCAAAAGACTTTGTCTGCCCTATTACCAGCCAGATTTTCAATGACCCGGTTACTCTTGAAACTGGTCAGACATATGAAAGAAAAGCAATTCAAGAATGGATCAAAAGAGGAAATACAACATGCCCCATTACTCGGCAACCCTTTTTGTCAAGTACACTGCCCAAAACAAACTATGTCTTGAAGAGGCTTATAACATCTTGGAAAGATCAGTATCCTGATATGGCTCAGGAATTCTCATATTCTGAGACAGCAGTGAATTCATTAAGCCCTTCCTCTACAAGAGAATCTCCAGTTCTTCCCCCCTCGTCCAGAACATTTGATTTTTATAGTAAAAAGAGTAGTGATGCTTTTACTAACAGTAGGAACAAAAGATTTGTACGAGCAGTAGTAGCTACATCCCCAACCAGTGTAATATCTCAAGCTGCAGTTGAGAATATCATCAGTGGGCTAAAACCTCATGTTTCCTGTATCTGTACTTCAGAGAACTTGCAAGAATGCGAGGCAGCTGTATTGGCAATAGCCAGATTGTGGAAGGAGTCAAAAGCTGATCCTGCAGTTCATTCTTATTTGTCCAAACCGACAATTGTAAATGGATTTGCTGAAATATTATCTGCTTCTCTTAGTAGAGAAGTTCTCCGAACATCGATTTACATTCTTTCAGAGATAATATTTGCAGATGAAAGTGTTGGAGAGACTCTCACCAGTGTAGATTCTGATTTTGAGTGCCTGGCTGCTCTGCTGAAAAATGGGTTAGCTGAAGCAGCTGTGCTGGTATACCAGCTGAGACCAGCATTTGCTCAGCTTTCATCTCATGAATTAGTACCCTTCCTTATCCATATAATCCTAAGCAAAAATGAAGACTTGGATGACCTTCAATTTTTGGTGGAGCCAAAGGATGCAGCTATTGTATTGCTTGAGCAGATACTGATGGGAGGGGATGAAAACAGCAGGTCCCTTAATGCCATGTGTGTTATTTCTGAAAATGGTATTCCTGCCTTAGTCAAGTCTTTGAATAGGGAGGAAGTGAGGAGGTCCATTGTCTCCATAATGCTATGTTGTATGCATGCTAATAAAAGTTGCCGAAATTTTATAGCAAGGAGAATTGAAATGTCTCCTGTTCTCGAATTATTTCATGCCGGAGATGACAGCGTGAGAGCTATATGCATAAGTTTTCTTGTTGAGCTAATTCAGTTGAATAGGTACGAATTCTCATTTATCTACTTCTCTCAAAATATTTTTTCGTTCCCCGATGCTTACAATGAGAGTTTTGTTTTTCTCATGGTATTTCAGGAGGACATTCAGCAACCGGATCTTACAGATGATTAAAGATGAAGGAGCAGTTAGTACAATGCACTCCTTTCTTGTGTATCTTCAAATGGCACCCATGGAACAGCAACCTTCCATTGCTACTCTACTTCTTCAGCTTGATCTTCTGGTCTGTGATGATTGTCTCAATTCATTAGTAGTAGTTACATTTATGAACATATATTCTTCATAAGAGCTAGATGTCCTTGTAAACATGAATCCCTTTATTTTAACTTCTCTAGGTTGAGCCTTGGAAGATGAGTATTTACAGGGAAGATGCTGTCGAAGCACTGATTGAAGCGCTCAGCAGAAAAGACTTCTCTAATTGTCAAAAAATGGCTCTAGATGCTTTACTATCCCTTTCTGGGCATTTGACTTCATCAGGGAAGGTCTATACCGAAGCCTGGTTACTAAAGCTCGCCGGGTTTGATCAACCTTATAATGCTCTAATGAAGGCAGAGCAGCTTATGAAGCTTGACTACGATTCTTTGGAAACCACGGTTTGTGCTTATGTGTGCTTTATGTATCATTGTGAAGCTTGTTACTCTATATTCAATTCCAGGGAAATGTTGAAATTTAAACGCTGATATAGGAAGATGAAGAGAAAGCTGCAAGCTCTTGGGAGAGAAGAGCAGCTTTTGTACTATGCAACTATGAAAAAGGTTCTATATTCAAAGTCTTGGAGGAGTGCTTCAAGAGTAATTCCTTAGAGATGGCGAAATCATGCCTTGTCATAGCCACATGGCTCACACACATGATTTCCATGCTTCCTGATACGGGTGTTCGGCTTGTTGCTCGCAAGTACTTGCTTGATGAATTTATTAATGTTCTCCAGTCGTCTAACAATCTGGAAGAGAAAATTCTGGCTACTCTTGCTTTGAAAACTTTCATTGGTGATCCAGGTAAGTTTAGTCTTAGCCTCTAGAAGTAGATAGGATTTCAAATGTTTCTTCAGTATATGACTATATGTACATAAAAATAAACCTCGACTATTTTTCATTACTTGAAGCCGCGCTTGAGGAAATGGGGAAGTATGCTAAATGCATCTACAAAACATTGAGAAAGCTCAAGAGACATTCGATTGTGGTTCCAGATATACTGAAAGCATTGATGAACTTATCGTCAATCAGTGCGGTAAGCCAGAAATCTTTTGTCCTCATTACTTTGAACTAATGTGGAGAAATAATAGATTAACGTAGTAATCTTGATGTTCCGGGTTTTAGATGGAATTGTGGAGTTGTACTGAAGTTGCTGAGTTAGAGTTACATGCCAATGGTGAGGTTCTGTCTTTACTGCATCTGAAAGGTCGTCTTTTAAGTGGACATTCAGATGGAACTATTAAGGTGAGAACCTAACCATCTCTCTTTCTGTCTCTTGTACATATTTAATTATGTAAAGGCACTGGCATACATTTAACTCTTTTGACAATGTTGCTAAACCTCACTAGGTATGGGATTCTGGAAAGAAGGCTCCAAGGTTGATTCAAGAAGTTCGTGAACACGCAAAGGCAGTCACATGCATGTATGTCACATCTTCTGGAGACAAACTATACAGTGGTTCCCTGGACAAAACGATTCGGGTAAAACATCTTATACTTGCTGTTCTACTTGTTTTCTTTGAAACAGCAAACAACATCAAGATTGAAAATTATGGGATGATATCAAACACTACTATATTTAACAGATTGAGCATCTCTGTTCATCGCTAACAGGAATTTTCAAACATAAACCGGGAAGAGCTCGTTCATTCGAGGAACGGGAGCACCCTTTCATTTGTTTAAGTAATTAGTAGACTGTAAATTCTTTGTTTCTTGCTCATTAGAAGATGGTAGGTTAGCTGAGTAGAAACACAATCACCATTTAAAACAAGCTAACCTCTGTGTTTAACTCTTTTAATCGGTTGACATACACCGACTAATTTCCAATTATTTTGGCAAACTTTTTATTACATATTTCATCTATAGGTCTGGGCTATAAAACCTGAAGAAATTCATTGTGTTCAAGTTCATAATGTGAAAGAGGCAGTACATGACTTGACTGCAAATGCTAAAGTTGCATGCTTTATATCACAAGGGACAGGAGTTAAGGTAAGCACAATCTATCTTATATTGGAACATTTTTGCAAGTCTGTATCAGGAAGTTCAAGTGAAAATGGTTTGTAACAGGTTTACAACTGGTCTGGGGCTCCAAAGCATATAAATTTCAACAAATATGTGAAGTGTCTTGCCATGGTGGGTGATAAGCTCTATTGCGGCTGCTCTGGTTACAGCATACAGGTAGACATTCTTTACGATGTTTCAGTTGCATCTGGGACTTATTTCTGACACCAATTGTCTCTTGTACTCAAATTGAAATTGTTGGAACAATGGCAGGAGGTGGATTTGTGCAATCACACATTGAAGACATTCTATTCCGGAACGCGGAAATTGTTGGGGAAACAAAGCATAAATACCCTGCAAGTTCATGATGGCCTTCTCTTTGCTGGAGGTTCTACAGTTGATGGCACGGCTGGGAAGGTGAGCGGCTACCAGTTACTGTACTTATTTACTTCAGATACTTGAATATACTTCATAAGGGACTCACTATTGGTTTATCTCATTGCTGGAACAAATTCACATATGGAAGACTTTTTCCCTGTCCACCAAGGAAGTAACTGGATCATTCTCAACCGGGTTTGACATCCACCGCATGACGGCCAACAATGACTTCATCTTTACAGCCACAAAATGCGGGGTGATTGAGGTTTGGTTGAAAGAAAGAGTAACCAGAGTCGGTGCCATTAAAGTTGGAGCTGGAGGACACACCAGAATTACATCCATGGCTACAGATCAAGATGGAGGAATGCTTTATGCTGGCTCTTCTGATGGCAAAATCCAGGTTTGATGACAAACCAAAACTACTTAGGAACTGCCCCCATAAAGAACCTTAATTTTTGCTTCTTGTACTAATCCCTTTATATTATGCATTTTTTTATTGGCAGGCTTGGTCTCTGGACTAGAAGCTCATCCGAGGTTGTCTATGTAAAAATTGGAGTTACTGTTGTTCGTTATAACTGAATACCATAAAGCTGTGAGAAAACTGTATTTTCTTATATACATTTCTGTTACAAACGTTCTACTTATATACATACACATATGACCAAAATACTCATGTCCCGACAACATTGACAGTTCACACTCTCTCTTAAACTCTCTCTTAAACTGAGGATGATTACATAGTGATCATCGAAAGTTTGTCATGCAGAAACAGAAAGCGAGCAACCGTGCGACAGCAGCACCTGAAGAAAACAAAATCCGGGGGCAGCACTGCATTACTCTGGAGCAAGACCTATGTATCATAAACTTTTATGAATTTAATATTTTAGTGCTAAATCTAATGATTATCATTGAATTGTTTATTTGTTGATTGATTCAACTCCAAATTACCATCATTGTCGCTTATAATGTCCTCTATTTCTGCAAAGGTAGCTTGGAAGTTTAATACGATATATATAAGACTTGATTGGACAACATGCGATGAAGGAAGATTATAGCTCAACCCTAACCCACCATGCCCAACAAGTCTGATTTCTATTGTATCATCAAAGGCTCTTTTTGAGAACGTATCATCCATAAGGTTGAACATGTTAATGTGGCTGTTCTTATAATAGATTACTTCTTAAATTCCTTTCAATCGGAAGGCAATTTAATTTTTACATTCTCGTCTAAGATTCCAACTCGTGTTTAACATAATTCAATGATAATAATATTTAGACTCTAAAAATATTACTCACATTGACCCACAATTAATGTGAAATGACCTAAATTCAAATTAAAGATAATGGTGGCAAAATTCTGTCCACCACTAATTTGATTAAAGTTGGAAAAAGTCATGGGATGTGAGGATGGAATCTAGGTTGCATAAAATGTGTGCCGCATTTAAATTCTAGCCACATGTGAGATGTATCAACTAAGATTTAGTTTGCGGTTGGGAGAGATTTATAAACAAAGTGAATTTTTCTTTGATACGAATACTGTAAAATATTCAGAGGGATTCATTCAGACAGATTCGTGAATTCTTTCCACAACACCCATTTTCAACCCGTCACTTCAAAACATTGAGAGTTATTCACTAACATAAATCCTCCCAACACTTTCCTATCACTTGCGACTCTTATAAATATCCATCTAAGATCTTATTTTCATAAACTTTTATCAACTTAACTCCTCTCAATCTCTCCAACCCAACCCTACACTATCCTACCCTCATGCCAAATATAACCTAAGACAATTGCTCACAAAATTGCTTTATCAAAACGTCAGGAATTTCTTTTATAATTTATACATATCATATAATAGAAAAAAGCATTAGCAAAAACAAAGTGTGTTTTAGCCTTCCAGGTTGACAGGTTAAAGTGTTAAACTAGAAACAAACGCGATTAATCGAATCGAATCGAATTGTTCAAAATGGCACTCAGAATGAAAAGGACTTTCAAAATTTAGGAAAAATCAACGATCTTTCGATCTCATCCACTTATAACCTCATAGTGCCAATACAGAGACTGTACTATTCCAAAAAAGACAAAGTATTCATGAAAACAAATTAATCACAATACAAAAACGGAAAAAAAAGAGATCTGAAAGCTTGCAGATCGAGCACTCAGTATGAGTAGGAGGTGTTGATTCCTGTCATCAAATGAATCGGACGATTTACACATATCATCATCATGCTCGCTGCATAATCGCTTTCCGAAATCAAGAGATTGAAATAAAAGTCGATTCATTCAACAGATCTTACCAAAAAAAAAAAAAACAAAGAAAACAGAATCATCAGAAGTATTGGATAATAGTATCAACGCCGACACTTAAAAGTGTCTCAGATGACCGTCGTGAGAAATTAATCCAATTTCATCACCTGACTTCGACATTTCTTCAACACAGAAACATAGACAGATCATGAAAGAAACGCAAACCACAAAGACAGAGAGAGATATCGCCGAAGCAAATACTTACATAAACGGACCAAGGTCGTACTTCAATGGCTGCAGTCCGAGCGAGACCTATATAATGAAGTCTAGGGGTTTAGTTCTTAGGGTTTCGTTGCCCGTAAAATGACGACTGTGCCCCAGCTTCTTACTCTTGTCGCGGTGTCTACCTTATGGGCCGTATATTGGGTTAAAGATTGTTTGTATGGGTTGCGAGTGGGAAAATTGAATCATCATTTTCGGCCCAATACTTTTTATCTTGTTGGGCTTCACAAACGGCATCGTTTAGACACAACAATTAATATTCGAGCGCGAGCAAAGCAAAGAAAATAATTCTGAGATCGCATTTCCTGCCATATCTTTCTCAGTTTTAGTATTTTAGATTGCCGGCGACTGAGACTAGAGCTGTTGTGGATTGTCGGCGAAGGGAAGCCTAAACCGGCGGAGCAGATAATTTTTTATTTCTTCGAGACGACCATGTCAATCGATGGATTTCCGCCCTTCATCGCGGCTCAGCTCCATTACCTCCTTAATCAATGTCCTCACTCCATCAAGGTTACTGTTTGCAAATCCCTAATTATCTCCTTTTTTTTCGTTTCTGATGGAAATTGTAGAGATAGCCTATTGAAACGCTCAAGCTGCGATTCATGTCAGCTGATTGTCAAAAAATTTCTCACTTTATCTGCTGTTAAAGCTAGGCCTAGGATTTCCGAAATTTGCATCAAATTTGGATATCTGTTGAATAATTTCTGGTCACGAAGTGTAGATTTCATCGTACCATTAAGCTACGCATAAGGGTTCGTTGTCTGTTGTAGAGAAGCTGGCCAGATTAGGAAGAGCTAGACGAGTCATGAGAGATTGCATTGTGATTATATTTTGACTTGCAGGTTGATCAGGTATGGTCTAGCAGCAAATACCAGCCTGGATTATATGACCGCTTCACCTTGCTCATCCCTTATTGTTTGGATTTCATCAGATGTTAGTAAGACTTTTAGTTATTTGAAGAGTTTATTCTCTTTCCATGATTTTCTGCCTATTATTGTTTGTCCAATAAATCTGTGTTATTATGATCTATTGTAGGGGATGTTATGTATAATGCCGAGTTTCCTCTGGCTGCACCCGATGTTATATTTGGACCTGAAGATGAAGATTTCCATCCCTTAAGTGCAAATTCTGGCGGTCGAGGAGGGGAGTTGAAGCCATTCCAGAAGAGTTTGCAGGACTGGAACCACAAGGATCCTACACGGCTATTGGCTCTCATTCAAGAATTGAGGTTAAAGCTTGAGGTTCTTTAGAAGTCAATGCCCTAGCAAGTTTCTTGGTTGGTACTGAGCAACATTTTTCTTGTTTATTTGTTAGGGATCACTATGTCGCTTACCAGAGGAAGCGAGTTGGAGAAGTTGATGATGATCGGTTAAAATTTGAACTTAGTACTATTGTATCACGAGAGGTACTTTTTTGGACCACTGTAATAGTATTTCATATAATTTCAGAAATCTAAGTGTTATTGGCCAAACCACTACAAATACATACTTATAATCCACTTCCATTCATGGGTGCTCCAAATCTACTCGAAGGAAGGACTTTAGTTCTATTTCTATTCATGTGGCTCATCATTCTTCAATCTTTTTCCTCTGCTCATGCTTTGAAATTTGGGCATTGAGGCATGAGCAAGAAGTAAAAAATTTGAGGCTATGTTTGTCGTGGTCCTTACTTGGTAAAATGAAAGCTGATAGATATGCTTTTATTTGAAAATTAAAAACAGCCTCACTATATTCTCAACTCTTATAGAAGATGAGAGCAAACAATTCGTGTTAGATAAAATGAAGTGAAATCTGAGGCCATTTGCTTCTGTCTTTTATCATAGGTTTGTGAGGAAATGATAATATGAATGTTGGTGTTGCTGGGATATTGGATTTATTCCCATTACTCGCAGTTCAAATAAATGGGAATTGTAGTACATTAAATTTAAATGTCTAGAGATATTTAATTTACATGTTTGCAGTTTTATCTACTTTAGTTCAAATTTTGGTGTTCCCTGTTGTTGATATGGGCATAAATGATGAGGTGTTTATTGGTTGCAGAATATTTTCTTTGTAGCTCTTTAGCTGACTTTGATTGATTTTAATTTTTACTGTATCAATCTTGTAGTTCTGCAGATATATGCTTAATAGTGAATTTAGCAAATAGATTACTGCTTTATACCCAGTGTGTTTGACTCCTGTCAGTGTCTAGCAGGGAATTGAGATGCTTATGAGTTCAGGTGTGGAAAAGGTATTCATTGAAATGAACATATTCACAAGTATTTTAAATTGGTTTTATGTTGTCTACTGCTGCAAAGCAGAGACGGTCACTATGCAGCTTGCTTCTAGTCATGTTTGCCATTTTCATGCCTTTAAATTTTAGTGTAGCCAGAGGAGGTCAAATTTGCAGTGCCTCTATTGGACAAGAACATAAACAAAATGGTGCTTGGTTGTCCCTGGAGACATCAGCAGAAAATATATTTACAGGTTTAGGTTTTATTCTTATTTCATTGTCTCCCCCCCTCTTCCCACTATTTCCTTGTTACTTTTTCGATTCTTCTTTTTATATATCCTCAACCAATTTTTTTAATGTCGCTGTTGTCATGGGTACAGGTAATATACCCTGTTATTAGAAAATATATGACTGCTCCTTCAGCACCTCGTCTAAAATTAATGTCTACTCCCGAGTTGAAAGCTCTATTTTCCGTTGATGATGTCAAACTCCCTTTATGGGTGGAGGCAATGTAAGCTTTGCTGCTCATCCTTTTGCTTACTATATTGTTCATTCAGTCATCATCTACTTCCGCTGACAAATTTCTTTCATTGTTTATCTTATGCTTGAAAAGGTGCATGGCTGAATATCTGCCCCACCTAGAAGAAACCCTAGGGAGACAGGTTAGTGCATTTCCCTTCTCCCTGCATTTGCTTTGAGTCATAGTTGTCAAAGTCGCATCTGAGGCTCAAGGCAAGGGGTCTGCACCTTGCCCAGCTTCAGGTGCCTGCCCTTCAGTGAGGCGCAGCATAGGTACAGCTAGGCATAGAATGTGCTCACACCAGGAGCAATGTGCTCCAATTATTCCTATTTCTTTGCTTTAAATGTACAGATTGGTCTCAATTTTTTTTTTGAATTGACCTTAAATTTTCAACTCTGATATATAAAGGTAAACCCAAGTAATTTTCAACATAGCTTCCGCTGGTCACTGACAAATTAGAGTAATGAATAGAAATACAGAAACTCTTTAGTGTACAATGTAGACAAGCATGGCCTGACCAATCTCCAAAGAAAATACAAAGAAGGCAACCTTGCTAGAGTCTAGATGAGCTTAGCCTTGATATGCTTCCGTGTTAGATAATGCATAGTTGCATACTTCAATTATAATTATTAGATTTTTTTTATATTTGCACCTTGCTTCTCTTGGAAACACTCCTTAAGTGCCTCGTGCCTCGTGCCTCAAGCTAATAGGAGGCCTCAGCATCTTAGGTGACAATTGACAACCATGCTTTGAGTTAACGCACTTCATGTTAAGTATGAGCAGACTGCTACATAAATGCTTTCTTTTTTGCTTTAGGTATTAGAGGCAGTTTCCTTGATTGATGTTAGAAGGCGTTTTATTGAGGCATTGGCTCCTTTGTTTGGAAGGCCGGTAGAAGCTGACTCGGTATGTAGTCTTGGCATTGATGCATTTACATATGCTATTTTTCTTGATATCTTGACAGTGACGTATAGTTCAACTTCCTCGTTGCTTTTCTGTCCAGGTGTTTTGCAGGAAAGCAACATTTCTTGCAGCTTCGGGGGCATTTACATTTCTGGTAATTTATTATCTTCCTCTATTTAGAAGTTCTTGTAGCAAGTTTGGGATTTTAATGGTGCGAAACATTCACTTGCTGCTCTCTCTTGGAATATTGATGAGATTCTACACTTCTTGCTGCAAGTTTCCTTCTACTTAGATGTTTAGTTATATTTGTTGTATGTGTGACTATGGGGTCTAACATTTAGTAGCTTTATCTAATGTTTATTGTTACGCAATCTGTCTAGGAATGCTTATCGGTATACAATAAGTAAACAAGAATGATTGACAACTTTGCTTTGACCTTTTGTACCCTAGGGAGAGATGTTGTATAATATGGCTGGAAAGGAGCAATAGAGTTTTTCGAGGAGAGGAAGCATATTTATATAAAACTGAATGCTATAATTTGATTTTCTGGTTTCAAGGGTCTGTAGATTATGTTTGTAACTTGAAGGAGGTAGTCTGTGACCTGAAGCATCTAGTGTAGTTTTGGCACCAACTTGGTGTGTGATCAATAAAAAAAATTTGATTTTCCATTAGAAAAATGTGGCATCATTTAATTGCTGCGGCCTGTCAGGAGATATTAATGTGTGTAGTCTTCAACTTAAGATGGCAGAACATGAAGGATAGCTTGTTGTAAAATCTAAATAGAACCAAACAATGTAAATAGAACCAAACAGAGCATTGCTGATAATTGAGAAGTTTTGTTGTCAAATATGCTTTTCATACTTATCTTATAGCTAAGAAATGGCCTTATCGAGTCTTATAGTGTATTTTTAAATTACTAAGTTACTCACATTATTCTTTTTCGTTTTTATTTCCAAGTGCTATGGTGATGTCCTTGTTATAAAGTTTCTATAGATGAAAATTTTGTAGCATTAGTTTGATTTCTTTCTATTTTATGAGTAACAAAATTCATGTTGCTGTAGGTTCATTTTCTCGTTTCAACTCAGTTTCCAAAACAACAGCCGTCTATGATACTTCAAAGTACTCAGGTAAGAACATTAGATTTTGTAGTCTAATAAAATATGCTTATTTATGTTTGCAATTTGCCTTGAATCAAGAGATAAAATGGATTTGGGTTATTTGTAATTGTAAGCCTCTCATTCGAAAGTGTTTGGTATTATAGTTGTTTACAAATATTTAGTTCATAAGCTTGCTGCTAAGGTTCATATAAGATTTATTTTGTTAATAGTTGAGTTTTGTTTTACAAAATTTGCCACTAAATTTCCTCCTCCTGTGCTTTTTACAAAATTTAATTGGAAGATGTGATTATTTACCCTAATATCATAACTCGACCAATGGGTCTTATACCCTAGAGAATCATTTAGATCAATCCATATTATTATCAAACCATCTCTTAGTTTTGTGCTGAATTGACTGAGAGAATAGTTATTTTGCAAATCTGCCCCTGATTGTGTGATGATCATATAATTTTGTAGCATTTCAACAACCATGGTGTGCCTGTCAAGTCCCCACTTTTGTCAGATTACCCATGGAGTCCAAGATGGGAGGCTTCACTGATGACCGAGCGAATATTGTAAGTTCTCTCAGTCCTTTGTTCTTCTCATTCTATTGCTGGCTGGAAATTTGTCCTTTATCCCTGCCCAGTGCCTACAGGTTTTGCTTATCATGTTTTCTCCCAGTGACTTTTTGGCAGACGAGTCCCTCAACTTCAAAAGGTACTGCAATGAGCCTCAACTTCAACACTAGCATAGTAGCATATTTTATTGGGTGGGGCTATTAATGTTCTTCCGGCTGGCTTTAGCATTTCAACTTTCAAGTTGTCTAGAGTTGGTTCATCGGAGCTCTTGGAGCTCTGTGCATCTGTTTTCTTAATCATATACATATTCTGTTAGCATCTTCCAGTCTGTTGGATGCGCAATTAACTGCTAAATCGAGTACTCTTTTGGACTTCGTCCATAAGTCTTGTGCCTTTGCCTCTCTTCCCTGCTTCTTGAGGTGACCTGTGGTCGATTGCATGCAACTTTCCATAATGTGACTGTATTGGTTTAGGACTTTAGACGATAAACTGATGGCTCGTCCTTCATAGTTTTAATCAAATTGAGCAGGAAAGTAACCAAAAAAAAAATTACCCTAGAGAGTGAGGCAGGGGTATCCAAATTCGATCCGGAACTGATCCGAACTGTGATTATTCTGTTCTTTGGTTTTGGTTTTTTGATCAAATCTTAATTTTCTAATTGAGCTCAGGTAGATCTGAATTCGATTGGTGAGGTAATGAGTTTACGTTAGACCTGGTGAGAGTGTTGAAAAGCTTTAAAATGCCATTGGGAGTTGGGGTAGAGGGGTTCCAAATCAAGTCTACAACCGAGTAATTGTATTGAACCATGGTTATTTTATTTTTTTGGTAAATGGGTTTCGGTTTTTTCATCGAATCTTAATCTTCTACTAATTGAGCTGGACTGCTCGAGTTGATCTGAATTTGACTGGTGTGGTGAGTAGTATTGAGCTGGACTGCTCGAGTTGAACTGGTGTGGTGAGTAGTATTGGAAAACTTTAAAATGGTGTAAATGATATTTTGAAATCAAGAATTAATATATGAAAAAGGCCTAAAGACACTTCTCAGTAAATGAAAATGTAATCTATTAAATAGGAACGGAGTAATAGTTATTTTGCTCCCACCCAATCCATCATGATTCCCATTAGGTGAGGGTACTTCCACCCTTAAAATTTGTATTATCACCCATCCAATCATTATATTAAAATTTATTAATATTAAATTTTATAAAATCTTGTGTGAAGTGATGTTTGATTCCCTTATATTTTGTGCCATTTGATGTTCGATTCTCCATCTCAAATTAGTATTATCAGCACCCACAACTGATTTTCCCACCCTCACAATTATTTTTCCCACCCCATATAAGATAAAAGGAAAATAATTAATAACAAATGTTTTAAATCGAAAAAAAATAATTTAGTTATTTTATAATTTTTAAGTAAAACATTAACATAATTGTATGATTCTCATGATTATTTTATCAGAAATGACATACAATCGCAGAAAAGAGTTGTTGTGGCAGAAAGAAATGGAGAAAATATTAATATTAATATCACAGATGAATTTGTCATTGAAATGATATATTCTTATACAAATTTTATATGAGTTTATATTTTATAAATTTCTAACACTAATTAATTTGATTATTAGGTTTTCAATTCGATAGCCGCCTAGTTGATAATTGTTATCAATTTTTTGTTGGCCAATAATTTTTATTTTTTATTTTAATTTAAAACATTTGTTATTAACTAATTTTTTTATCTTATATGGAGTGGAAAAAATAATTATGGCATGAGAAAATTAACTGTGGGATGAAAAATACTAATTTGAAACAAAAATCAAACATTAATAAATTTAAAATCATCCAAATTTGAGAGAATCAAAACATCACCTCATTCAAGGTTTTATAAAATCTAATATTAATAAATTTATATCCTCTTAACGGACACACCGAAATAAGCGCAAAAATCCCCCAAACAGCGCGGCACATGTGGGCCACCCTATCTTAACGTACGCGCCCACCTTCCATCCAGAGTGGCATTTAGTTAGTTGAGGCGACCGTTCCCTCTTGCTGTCACGCCTGACACCACATGGCACCGACTTCAAAAATATCCCGCTCTCTATGTTTACCTTCTTAACCTCCGCCTCTTCGTCTCTTCATATACAGTCTCTCTCCCTATCCAACTCCACTAAACCAAGAAATCAAACGTGTCGACGATGAGAGAGATCTTGCACATTCAAGGAGGCCAATGCGGGAACCAAATTGGTTCCAAATTCTGGGAAGTCATCTGTGGAGAGCATGGCGTGGATCCCACCGGAAAGTACAATGGCGACGTGGGCTCGGATCTCCAACTGGAGCGGATCAATGTGTATTACAATGAGGCTTCCGGTGGAAGGTACGTGCCTCGGGCTGTTCTCATGGACCTTGAGCCGGGAACCATGGACAGTATCAGATCTGGTCCCTATGGGAGGATCTTCCGGCCGGATAACTTCGTGTTTGGACAGTCTGGTGCTGGCAATAACTGGGCGAAAGGTCACTATACCGAGGGAGCGGAATTGATCGATTCCGTTCTTGATGTTGTACGTAAAGAGGCGGAGAACTGCGATTGTTTGCAAGGTATATTTCATTCAACTCCGATTTAGATTGAAACTGGATGAATTTTATGGATCGATCCAAACGTTTGCATAGTTTGCGATTTCGAACTTTTAATTATGAATGTGAATGCAGAGTTGGATCTGAATGGCCTAGCATTTTAGGTTTTGAAGTAAATTTGTGATTATGCTGATTGCCGGATCGAACCTATTGATCGCATTTTAGGTTGTCTTTGCCTTTCTTCACGAAACTGTTGTCATTCTCCTGCAGACTTTCAGTTTTAAAGTTCTGATATCATCTTCTCATGTCCATCAAAATTTGAGATCTACAATGCTTGTGATTCTTGCTACTGATACTATCAGAGTATGTCAAACTTAAAATCCTTATGTGTATATATCAATGTGATGTTGAACTATTGTGCCTACTTACTCCATTATCGTAATCAGGGACTTCAAATATGGTTTACATTTGCATTAGTTGTACATGATAGGAAAGGACATGCTTTCCATCATGTTGTGTCGGTTGCTAATTTTTGTAACAGCTGATGATGAGGTTGATCTGTATATCTGTATCAAGGCACTTGAAAATTCAAACATATAACATTGCACAGTTTGTTTAGCTGATCTTTAGTAGACATGTTTATGGCTAGTAGGTGTCTATTATGCTGCATAATGTTTATTGTAATTAGCAAATTCTGTAGATTGGTTTACATCAGTTACATGTGAATCCTGGCCATCTAATGCGTGTTTTGCTCCCGAGGTTCAATTATCTGTTCAGGAATCAACCTCACATGTAGTCATTTATTTATATGGCAACTCCTTTTATAGGCTAGGGATTTTGGCGTGCAATGATTAGTCCTTTTAATTGATTATTGCTGCAGAAATCTTAAACTTACTGTTGAAGTAGCTTTATTATCAAAGTACGTTGGCCGATGAATTCTTTTGTTGCTCTGTATTTGGGCCAGGCTTTCAAGTATGTCATTCACTTGGAGGAGGCACAGGCTCTGGAATGGGAACTCTTCTGATATCAAAGATCAGAGAGGAATACCCTGACAGGATGATGATGACCTTCTCTGTATTCCCTTCCCCAAAGGTCTCAGACACAGTTGTAGAGCCATATAATGCCACCCTCTCAGTGCACCAGTTGGTAGAGAATGCTGATGAATGCATGGTTCTTGATAATGAAGCCCTGTATGACATCTGCTTCCGGACTTTAAAGCTCAGCAATCCAAGCTGTGAGTAGTATATACTGTTCATTGCACAAACTTGATTGGTTGTAGTAAGACAATGAGATCTATAGCTAAACTTCCTGCACCTTAATTTTGCAGTTGGTGACTTGAACCACTTGATCTCCGAGACTATGAGTGGTGTTACATGCTGCCTGAGGTTCCCTGGACAGCTGAACTCTGACCTCAGGAAACTAGCTGTGAACTTGATCCCATTCCCGCGGCTTCACTTCTTCATGGTTGGATTCGCCCCACTCACCTCTCGTGGATCGCAGCAATACATTTCCCTCACTGTCCCAGAGCTGACTCAGCAAATGTGGGATGCAAAGAACATGATGTGTGCTGCTGACCCTCGCCATGGGCGCTACCTAACAGCCTCAGCCATGTTTAGGGGAAAGATGAGCACCAAAGAAGTGGATGAGCAGATGATTAATGTACAGAACAAGAATTCATCCTACTTTGTGGAGTGGATTCCAAACAATGTGAAATCAAGTGTGTGTGATATTCCACCAAGGGGTCTAAAGATGGCATCAACCTTTGTGGGAAACTCCACTTCGATCCAAGAAATGTTTAGGAGGGTGAGTGAGCAGTTTACAGCTATGTTTCGCCGTAAGGCCTTCTTGCACTGGTACACTGGTGAAGGGATGGATGAGATGGAATTCACCGAGGCAGAGAGCAACATGAATGATCTGGTGGCTGAGTACCAACAATACCAGGATGCAACTGCTGATGATGAAGGTGAGTATGAGGAGGGAATCGACGAGAATTACGAGGCCTAATAAGTCTATAAATTTGCAACATTCCGTTCTCTCAACTACTCTGGTTATGCTGTGATTAAGCTCTCTCTTGTCCATGTATTCTAGTACTACGATACTTTGTCAGTCAGTTTTATCATTGCTTTTCTCTGATGTTTGAATTCTTGTGATGTTATATTGTTTTTGTTCTTCAATTCGATTATTTTTAAACTCCCGCTTACAGATACCATTCGTTTGCTGTTTGAGCATCTTTGTCGACATGAAAAATATAATTTGACTGTCCTTTTATTCCTTCTTTTTTTGGCGCCTCTATCAAACTGATGAGAATACAGTTTTTTCTTCCTGAAAATTCCAACTAATCTATTCAGCGTCTATTACTTTTCCTAATATGATGATAATTGCTCGGTTCTTGGGATTGCAACTGTCCCAGGGTATCTCCAATTATCTCATAATGATTCTGTCAAGCACCAACCAGAAAGCTCACGTAATGCAAAATAATTATTTTAAACAAAACTTATTTCGTTAAAGGACAGAAGCTTAAGCAGATGTCTATAGCCACGTAAAAAAAAGCCCAATTAAAATAAACATTTACCACTTAATTTTCAATAAAGTTTACTTTCAATTTTTGATCCTGATTGCTTACAAAGAAAATAAGCTCATAATTGGCGTACCCAAAAAGGGGGGGGGGGGCGTGGTGGAAATCACGCCTCTTCGATTGAAAAATCTAAAACGCAAACAAGCAGATCAGTCCCAAATTGAAGGAGCAGATCAATCCCAGTTGAAGCAGCAGTCACAAACAGAAAGAAATAAAGAAAAAGGAACGAAGCATCAGAGTCATGGAAGTACGAGGTAAAACACTGCTCGCATAAATTAAATGCAAGCTTCTCATATCCAAAATTATATCTCGTCATTTGCTCGCCATTCATGTCACCTACTAGCCAGATAATAATCAAAACAACAGAAGAATATATAGTACAAATCGAAGAGGGAGAGATAGAGAGATTAAGATGGTGCAGATAAGGCAATTCCAAGGCACAGCCAAGCAGGAGGCACGAACTGAAAGCTTCTATATGCATGGTTATATACCCATCTGAAGCTTAGGGTTTCGTGTTTCAGTGTAGTTTGGGCTTTTATATGGGCCTAACAAAGACCTTTAATATGGGCTCGACAGGGCCAATTTTAAGCAGATTTGGTCTGATGAATTAAAGTCCAATCCATGAACTCTAAAACCAATGAACTATGAAATACCCATGTGTTTCCTAGTACACCATCAAATAACTGAAATTTTTCATCAATCAAAGCATTCTAATCAAAACTAAAACCTAATAATCATAATTGTTATTGCCCAAAATTTGTAGTTAATAAAAAAAACAAATTATCTAACTAGTGGATGTAGTCCATTAGGTAATACCAATCCTATTCTACCTTGTACATTGAGAAATTTGGGCTTTCTGCAATTCGTTAATAATTATAGAGTCTGCGATTTGAATCTGAGGGCACTTGAGGAATTTGGACTTCCCGTAATTCTTTAATAATTATAAAGTCTACAATTTTAATCTAAGGGCAACTCGAACAAGGATTCCCAAATTTGGATTTCTATAATTGTTACTATAATAACTCATTACATATTGTTTTGCATATTTTCCATACAAACGCCATTCCAACCATGAATTTCAATACGGATAAAAAAAAAAGGAACTCGCTCCAGAATTTTCATTATCCAAATGGAAGTTCGAATTTTCTACAAATTTTACAAACCCATTCTCGGTTCCCAAATTTGCAACTGTGATACATTATCTGTTGAAGAGCAAAATCTTGAGTTTTAGTATGCAAATTAGCTATTAAAATATATATCAGAATTGGTCTAATAATTTATTTTTTTAATCTTCGACCAAAACCCACTAACGAAATCCAGAGGAACTCGAAAACCCGTTTTTACGAAGGGAAAAAAATAATCATAAGACGACGAAGAACGTGCGAAATAATTACCTTATGGGACCTGCTTAGCTTGGAGCACTCAGGATCCTCATCGGATTCGTTGAGCGACAACGAGAGAGGCGTCACATGGCTCGTAGCCTGGACCGCCGAGAAATTGGGTTCATCTGGCTCAACCAGCAACACCTGGAGATGGTGGTCGCGGGGACGTAATGAAGGCGACCGAAAGCGCAAGGACTTCTCGGGCACCCCAGTTATTCTTTTTTAAATCCCCAATCAAAGAGAATTTTCTAATTTCGCGATCAATCAGAAAATTTCCGACGACCTTTATTTCTCTGTTACTCTTCCAGTGGCAGTCAAATTTCGTAAAAAAAAAAAGAATAATTTGATAGAGAAGGTTAGAGAGAGAGAGAGACTGCATTTCACTATTGAAGAAGAAGAAGAAGAAGAAGAATACCGTTCAGGGCTTCTTTGATTTACAATTACACATGCCCCTCTCAAAAATATCCCCATTCACTTCATTCAAAACTAAAACCTCTCAGAATCATAATCATTATTTTCAAAAACAAAATTATTCAGTTGGGTTTCGCATGACGTAGTTTGGCTCTTCTGCAAATTTCGATCCTTATTTGCCTAGCTTGAGCAGCAGCCACAGCTTTATTGACAGTAGCTAAGCCCATATAGAATGGTAAAGCCTGAACAGAGCCCACTAAGGTAGCTTCTGGGTCTTGGACAGGCTCATTCAGATCAGGAACCCCATTAAACAACGTTAGGGCTTGTGCTTCCGCCGTCAGGTCAACCATCAACGGTTGCGAAGGGAGCAAGACCGGAGCAGTATCAACGATGAGGGATTTCACTTTGGCTTGGGGTTGCAAGCTAAGATTCAAGCTGGGCTCCACTGTTTTAAGATCAAACACCTAAAAATAAACAGGGAATTAGGACCCACAAAAGCAAAGCAAAGCAGAAGATGAAGATGAAACAAAAAAGACAAAATCAAAGATTAAAGATTAACCTCCTTTTTCCTTGCTTTCAACAGTTTATTTTCAGTCTGCAGATTTTGATGATGATGCTTCACGTTCTCTATCTCCTGTAACGCGTTTTGCAAATTGCAATGCTGTTAATGGTGTTTGCTTAAACATAAAATGTCAAAAAAATAATTAAAAATACCAATCGTAAGGGAAAAAAGAAAAGAGAAGAAAAAACAGTATTCAAGGAACAGAACACGACAAATATTACCCAAATGGATTTTTTTTCTCTCTTCAAAGGAAAACAAAAACTGCTTACCCTTTGAAGGACTTCATTATTTTTGCTTATCTGGTCTATCGTCTTTTCCATCATCAATTTCTCCTGTAATTTTTAAAGATAATCAAGAACAACGAGGATACGTAAATTCAGCAAAACCCATTAACATGAAGAAGGAAAAAGAACAAGAACTTGATACAAATTAATATTGGAAGAGAAGTAGAACTCATTAACGAAATTGCTAAGAAGTTGAAAACCCAGTAATTTTTCAAGAAAAAACCCATCGGAGAAACTTCTAAGAAGTACCTTATTGTGAGAGCGTCTTCTTTTGGTGCATTCAAGCTTCTCGTCCGATTCACTAGGCGAGAACGAGAGAGGCGTCGCAGGGCTCGTAACCTGGACCCCCTTGACATTGGCTTCCTGGGGCTCAACCTCCAGAGGCCTAGAATTCACATTAGCAACAAAAGCTCTCTTGGGCTGTGGTTGTAGTGGCGGCGACTGTAATGAAGGCTCACGAAATCGAGACCAGTTGTCTTGAATTGCAGATCTCCTTTTTTTGACTCCCCAAGGAACAAAATTTTCAGACGGAAAATCATAGTTCGATTTCGCGATCAGTTCAGGAAGCTCCAACAAAATTGCGGCGACTTCTGCCTCGTCCTCGTCGAAACAGAGGGAGTCACTTGTGCTCTGTTCCATTCCTCTCTGTGTCACTCTCTCTTAAGTTGCAGGCGAATTTGATGACCGAAAGAAGAATTTAAGAGAGAGAAAGACAAAAAGAGAGAGACAGAGAGAGTGAGAGGAGGCAGAGCAAGAGAGGTTGAAGGGATTGGGTCTGAGAGATGAGAGTGAATTGGGGAAATAAAAGAGTTACTTGTAAACGGGGCTTCTGCTTCCAAATCCACGATTTAGTATGACACGTGTTGTTTGTACGAGACATCGATGATGGTGTCTCTCTAGGGTTTATGTGGATTTTTTGGAATTTTGTTTTGTCTATTTTATTTTTATTTTTTAAAAAAAAATATTTCCTTTACTGAATGGATTAAGAGAGATTAGCTGAAGATATGAACTAAGAACCCCTTACTTATCAACTAAGTCTTTGGTGTCCACAACTAAACCTTTTCTTTTTCTATCTTTTATTTTTCCTTCTTTCTCTCAATCTTCATCACAAAAGTTTGATCTGGGCTGCATAAGTTTATGAAACAAATTTTAATCATGCATAGATTCAGCAAAGAGGGACTACATGAACAGAGCTTTTGGTGTCTTCAACTAAGCGTATTATTTTTTATTTCTCGAACTCTTTTATCTCTCAAGTTTGATGTTGGCTTCACGAGTCTGTGAACTAAGACGACATTTCTTATCAATTGAGCCTTTAATATCCTCAACTAAGCCTATTATTTTTTCTATGATTTTTTTTTTATATATACGAGTTCATTGACCTATTGCAAATTCGCAATCCTCCTCTTTTATCCGAACTTGGGACCGACCGCAAATTACAATTGTCCAGAACTACCAAAGATTAGGTATTTCAGGAAATAGAAAACAAATATGATTTTATTCCCTTTTCTTTTGTTACTGTTATTGGACAAAAATGATTTGCTTTTTTAACTTCCAGATACACCCTTTCCGCTACTTTTGGAAGTAACCCAATACTCATATTGCATAGCAAGGGAGAGGTCCATGCATTTGTGATCTGTGATGGAGACAGCAAAAGCAAAGGTAACGACCTTTTGATTCCTTATACTATGAAATTTATACAGGTGATCCCTTCCCAAATTAGACTCTTTGTGTTTTCAAATTATCATAAATCCAAGCTCGTATCAATTAGCAATTTATCATAAATCCAAGCTCTGCTCGCATTTACTAATATCCAAAATTTTATTCAATTTTCGTGAATATATTGACGCATACAATAAACATCTCATTTAATGATTCTTAGGCCTAGAAAAAAGACATTTTAACGTGATAGGAACATGAGAAGCCATATATATCGGTTTGAGTTCACCAAACCAATGTGATATTTTTAAACACAAATGAAGCATTTCACTTTTGGACTTGTATGGTGGATAAAATATTTGATCTACGAAGTAAAATTGCTCCTAAAACCTACACTGAAGGAAAAACCAAAAAATAACTATTTTTTCTTCTGAACAGGTGCTAGTATGTAGGTGATTGGTGGGTTGCCATGGCTTTTGTTGAAGATGCTTGAAGGAAACATCAAACTGTAGGCTGTTTGTACATTGCT
Organism: Euonymus europaeus; assembly: GCA_963580455.1. Taxonomy (NCBI): domain Eukaryota; kingdom Viridiplantae; phylum Streptophyta; class Magnoliopsida; order Celastrales; family Celastraceae; genus Euonymus; species Euonymus europaeus. Next base: position 3,406,106 of record OY756972.1, read on the forward strand.
TTCAAAGAAAAACGTAATTGCTTTGTGCAGTGGCAGTACGAGCCAGCTGGAGCAGCAGAAGAAAACAACCAGAGCTTGATGTAAATGGGCTGCCAAGGCCAGATCTGGTTTCTTCAACCCTTGCTCAGCCCGAGAGTCTGACTGGAAACTGTAGGCAAGTCTTTGCTCAGCCAGGTTTCTACCTCTTGGCCATTAAAACAAATAAATAAAAGTGCAAGTCAACTGACACAAGGAAGACAATGTGTTCAAAGGTATGACAAGGAAAATCATATATTGAGTCAAGAATTGACTCTTCCCCCTTCCCATTGGTTATATGAATCAGTTGACAGTCTAAACAACATCGATAAAGTTCACTGTTGAAGACCACTAGTGGTTAAAATATCAAATGAGTTCTAACTAGAGAGTAACCAACAAAATAACAATCAGAGGTGAAGAAAATTACTTTGCTTTCTGCTTCTTCTTAATTTGACTCACCAGAAAATCATCATCAGATTCGCTCTCAGAGCTTGCTTCTTCAACCTTATGCTTTTTAGGCAGCTTGGACGCAGCTCCTGAGTCTTTCTTCTTCTTATTAGAACAATCTGGAGTAGATGAGGTAGTTGTCCTGACAGTGACTGATTGGGTAGACTTCTTAGCAGAATTAATTGTTTTTGCTGGGGAGTACAGCTTCTGCTGCTGATTCCTCTTTTGTTTCTGATCAAACACTTTCTTTGCCTCTTCTTTGGGAAGCAAACCACATTCCATCATCCTGTAATTACATGGAGATACCTATTCTCTTAGAAATAGTCACTCGTGATGAATATAGCAAATAGAAAATAAAATCACTCAGAATCTCATCATCATCAATGCTTTTATCTGAAACCCTGTTGGGATCACTTGCAATCTAGTTCTGACTATATGATAATATACATTGCTTTTACGAAATACACTTCATTGCTTTGAATTTTGATGATATAGTTATTCGAAATCCACTTGGGTTTATAGACTATTAGACTCAACCCAAGATCAAAGGAGTAAGCAGAAAGAAACTATCTAAAATCCATTTCTAACTCACTGGACAGGGACCAATTAAGAGAAAACCCATAAAACGAGGATTTGCATGATTTTGTCCATATATGTAGAGATCAGTGACATCCACAAACAATTAAAATATCATAATCCACTGCGACGACGACGACAAAAACGAAACAGCAGTCCTTAGATGAGTATGGGAAAGAAAAAAAATCAAATGCAGGGGGTTTAAAAATGAGCCATATCTAGATACAGTATCAATTACATGGCAAATGGTTTTCAACCAGCAAATAAGGAAATTTTCACCACCAAAAAGACTCCCCTAAAAAAACACACTTTGACACTTAGAGAAAACAAAGCACTCAGAATAGTAATGACGAAGCTAATTGGCTAGAATTACAAATTCATACATCTAGCATAAAAGTTTTAAGATTTAACTTCCCAAAGTATGCTGCTTTCAAAAGCATGCTTTTACCCATGTTTCAGAAAGTTCAGGGGTCTAGAACTACTAACCAAGCAACAGTTGTCACAAATATGATCAGCTATTTGAATGGAAGATATAATAAACTAGTAAAATGCTTACAAAAACACTAATGAACAACAAATTTTAAACAAACCATGCGAGCCTATGAAAAAGAATCCTCACCATTCACTGCAAGAAACCAAAACGTAGTATATACATCAAAACTACATTTATTTTATACTATCTCGAGTCACAGTCCAAATCTAACATAATGTAATTGCTCATTTTATGCACAAGTTACTCCACATTATATCTTTGTGATTTTTGTCTAGTGGGTTATCTTGCATTAGGCTTCACCCAAGTGAATTATTATACTAATGTTAGCAACTATATTTCCTCGAAAAAAATATGTTTTCAGTAAAATTCCTATAATATATTATCAATCATTTTAAAAATTCCCTGGGTAGTCCTCTTTGCACAAGAGGTGTTATTATATTCTACATCCCCACCCCCTTTCAATGTCAAATCTTGACAAGCCAGTATCCTAAATAGCTAAATTTTGACAATTTTCAAGTATTTCACCCCCTCTTTTACACTTTTCCAGGGGAAAAAAATTCAGATACAGGGATGAAAGACCCTATTAAAAGATACATTATCGAAGTTCTAATCCTCTGTCTGCTTCTCAAACATGAAAAAAAACCAGCAATATATATGCTGTGAAATTATTTTGAGGCTTAAATACTTCCTTCTTTTCACTTCTTCCAAATTTTAGTTCACAAGGCCAAAAAATTGGATCCAACTAGAAAGAAGTTGTTGCAACATGCAATACCAAATTAATAACAGAACTCACCAAAATTGAGCCATCTCACTACAAGGAACCTGCTTATAAAGCGTCTCGTAAAAAATCCTAAGTGGATCTCTCTGCAATTCAGAACGTATAAACTCAAGACTTTTGTACCCTGAAAAACAATTTAGCTTAATAGCAAATCAGCCATTTAAATTAAACCAGTATCATTAGTCAATACCTCCTCAGGAGTGTCTCTTTTCTGGCCAGGCAGGTCATAAACCTTCTTCTCCCTCTTCCTACCATTCTGCTCTACCACTGCATTTCCCTTCTTCCCTTCCTCCTTTGTGTTCTTCTTCTTCTTCACCTCCTTCAGTCCCAAAATTCCAGTAAAACGAAATCACACCCATGTAACCAAACAGGACACTCGAGTAGCATATAAAATAAAACATCCAGAAATTAAACACATAACCACCCTCTCCGACTCTTCGCATCCAAAAAAACCCAAAAAAACATGGAAAATGATAACGAGACAAACCTTCTTGACATTGACAATGGCGCTCCTTTTGGAGATGGGCTTGTGATCATCATCGTGGTCGTCCTCCTCCTCTTCCTTCTTCAGTTTAGATGCCTTCGGAGTAGCAGCCTTAACGGGTGGGACAAAATCTCCATCTTCTTGAGGCTCTTGTTTCTTCACTCTTCCTAAAATCGCATTGTTCTTTTTCTTACGTGCATCGACCATAGAACCAATGCTCTTCTCGTCCTCCGCTTCCTTTCTCTTCACGGCTACCTTCCCATCCTCAGATGGCATTTTTCTTAAATTAACAAATACAAAAAAAATGCAGATGCTGGAGATATGGTTTTTAGATTTCTCAATTGGACAAATATCGAGCACGAATCCAATTTGAAAGACAAATCTCTTGGCGCTCCAATTTAGGTTTTCCCGCAACCTCACATGTAAAAAGAACCCCTCTTCCACAACGGAAACGCGCAGTTTTCCCCCTTTCGTTACGACGTCGTTTCTTTGTGAGATCATATACGACATACATAACGGTCAAGAAACTGGGCTTCTCAAAATGGAAAAGATTGTCACTGGGCTCCTCATGACCAGTAGCCCAACATTTTTTGTGGGCTTACTGAGCCCATTATGTCACACACATACCCTAGTCAAGCAGTCAACGATAAGAGGCCCGAACTTCCGGAGGTCGTCGTCATGCAGTCCCTGGATGAGGTGCCGAGTGTCCTCATTCTTTTAGACATTGAAAGATTTGATCTTATCGTTCTCATAATAAATATTTCAAAGATTGGTTAGGACTGTAACTCTATAAATATGGCGAACTCAGTACAAATTACACTTTTTGTGGTGGATTTCCATCAAAAAAATTAACCTCCGCATACCCGGAGACAATAAATTTTTCAATGAAATCGTGATTGAAGCTCATAAGTATGAAACATAATTCTTTGATTCAAAAAATCCACCACACTTTCGAATTCACAAAATGGACGACTGCAATTGGTCATAGTGAGAATATATCCCTTTTTATGTGATAACACAATTTTAAATAGATAATCACAAAGTATTAAAAAAAATACTACTCCTTTTCAGTTTTGTAATTAACTTTTGAAGTGGGAATAAATCACAAGAAAAGATCGGTGGAGAGAGAATCAGAAACCCAGAATTTATACCCAAGCAACACACAGACAGCTACTCTCTCTCTATATATATATACACACACATATATAGGTATGATGAGAAAAAGACCTTAGACCTCAAAGAACATAGTGGGAAAGAGTCATTACATAGAGAGTTGATTCTCTGGATATGGGTTGGCTGTTTGGTGAACGAAGGGGTCCAGCATGGAAGCATGGGTGGACAGTGCAAACCTTAGCCTCCATGTCTGCACCTCCTTCACCTCTACTAGCCATTTTCAGCATCATAGTCCTCCTTTTGCTACTTTCATCCACTGCGAGCTTCAAATCAGAGATTCAGCAAACCAAGGTAACCTTCAACTTCTTTCTGCTGTTGTTGCCGGTGCTTTTGATCCTCATAGCACAACTTGTGTCCAAGTTTGAGAGGCTTGAGTTTCTTAGACCGAGGACAAAATATGTCTTGGCTCATCAAGCAAGGGACTTGCCTTGGGGGATGGTGGTGCTGGTGGTGGTTCTTCTGGTGATGGTCTCTTATCAGTCTTCTCTACGCTCCATGTGGTCTCCTCTTATATGGAGGCCTAATTAGCTGCTCATCTCTTTGCGTAGAACTTTGAGTTTTTACTTTCCTTTCTTTTTTTGAAAAGTCCTGGAAGTATAGGAATTCTAATGTAACTTATGTATGATAAATGATTATGATAGAACAAACAAGTTTCATTCAGTCGCAATAAAAAATATTAATACATAAATATGCACCTTTTCAATGTCTATCGATCCAAATCCTCAGAGAATTTAGAAATTTGTTCCATTTACATGTTTGTGTCGTCCTCTAACCCAGCTCTTGTAGCTTTTAGTCTTGCAATCGATTCATTTTCCTCATCGTTAGAGGACTGACGTTTCTCCATACAGTCAAGAAGTTGCACAATCTTCTCATTTGCTAGTTCAAGTTCGGAACGCTTACTATTTAGTTGATTGGTGAGATTTTGTTCCATGAGATTATATGGGTTCCAAACAAATTTCTTCTGAGCCAGTAAAGCAGATATTCCATAACTCTTTTCTGAAGCTAACTTCTCATATTCATGCTTGTGCCTTCGTACTTCACCCTCCAGCATCTTAGAACCGACATCCTTGTCGTTATCTCTGATTCCTGACTTTCTTCTTTTGTCAGATTTTGCGAAGTTTCTTGGACAATTATCCTGAAAACCATCAAAAATGCGCAGATATATACAGAGGAAACAACTACTTTTTTTTTTTTGCCATAAGTCTTGCTACTAAATCAGCAATAGGGTGCAAACCACAGAATCTGAGGAAACATCCAACGATGAACTTTGACAAATTATAATTGGACTTACCTCTATGTACTGAGAGAGGCGGTCAAAACAAGATTCAAATCTGCTAGATCATCATCTTTATCCCCTGGAATTAAGAAAAAGGTAATGGCAATGAAGCATATATAGATAAATCAAGGCGAAACATAAGCATGCTTGCAGCACCTGCCTCCCCCTCGAAAAGCATGCAAGCAATATGTATAATACTCAAAAAATTATTTAACAGTCGCAATAGATATCTCATGTGACACATCTAATGTAAAACTCTCACATCTTTCGATGTGGGAGGTTGAGACTCATTTATAAGGGGAAGCTCACTTCATACACATAATAAGCCATTTTTCATTGTCTAGTGAGTTGAGTCCAAAAGCCCACTTACTAGACTTAAAAAAAACAAAGTCGTATAGGTCCGATGTATCTAGTGAATGTGGGAGGTTGAGACTCTTCTTAAGAAAGAACAAAATCATACGGGTCCAACATAACATGACATTTTCCCTTGTCTAATACTTGAAAATGAATAAAGTCGTGCGAGTCTGATGTATCTAGTGAACTGGATAACTTAAAGCGGTGTCGTGCGAGTCCGATATATCTAGTGAACTGGATAACTTAAAGCGAACAATACTGTTAGTGTGTATGGAGTGTGGAAATTACAAGAATGATGTGATTGATTACTTTGCGGACTATTGTCGTGAGTTATGTACTTGGAAGTTGAAAGTGTGCATACAATACAACTATAATTAAGACCACTTTGTGCCCCTTGGCAGTCAAAGAATACTCAAACCCTCCGTTTATACTTTGTCCCTATACTCTAAGACACTCTCAATTTTTACGTTTTACGAGAGCTTATATTCTATCAACATACTCTGATCCAAACGGACCTAAGTGAATAGGAGCCACATTGACTCGGAGATGCTATTGATTCAAGTTGGCTAATTATTAATCGTAGTAAAAAAACACAAAAAGTAATAAAAAGAACCAAATATATAAATTATATAAAATATTTCCAGGAAAATAAATAGAGAAACCCATCGCCATCAAGACGTCTGTTTTAAGTTTGTCCAGCCAATTATTATTCCAAAAAGCATGATATACTCCAAACATATATCAATCACTTTATTTTTGTGGTTTTTAATCTTTTGGTCATCACAAAGAGGCAGAGCCAATAATGGCGAGGACGAGGACGAGCCAACCGTTAGATGTTCAATGGGTGCCCGTGCCTGTGCCCCTGATCCTAATTCTGCTGCTGCTTGTGACGGAGCAGCTGGGTTCGTCTCATGCCGACGTGGGCAACGCAGCTCAATATAGCCCTCCATATTTGCGTAAGTAGACTCTTGCAATTAATTAAACCAGTTTTAATTTTCTCCTAATTGGATCCTAGTACTGTAATTTATATTGGAAACTAGCAGCGAGTGCTTGCTTTGGGGAAGATCCATCACAGTTTCCGACGAGTAATTTATTCGCGGCAGCAGGGGATGGAATATGGGACAATGGGGCTTCCTGCGGGAGGCAGTACTTGGTTCGGTGCATCAGCGCGCAGGTAGCTTCTGATTGTGATCGTCGGCAGACAATTCAAGTCATGATTGTCGATTACGCTCTGGCTTTGGCATCCCGACCCTCCTCGGACGCCACTACCATTGTTTTATCACGCTATGCATTCGGAATTATTGCCAACTCTTCCGCTGCAGAGGTCAATATAGAGTTTCAACAGTACGTATAAATCTCACTTAAATACATACTTCAACATAAAATTTAGCGTATGTTTGGTAGAATGTCTACAACAGGTTATACTCTCAAACATATTCAAACATTACTATTTATATCGACTTATATTCTATCAAACATACTATCCACCAATTGCAGGGTATGACGAGCTAGGTGACTACTTAATTAATGGCCGGTTTTGAGGAGGCTTTTTCTTGGGAAGAGATGGTGACGATGAACATGTATAATTGCTTGGTTCTTTCCCTGTCACTCTTGTCATTTTGTGTTTTGCTGCTTTGTGGGGTTTGTAATGGAAGATGACTTTTCCGCATGAATGTTCTTTCATGCTTGACGGGGTTTTAGAATTTAAGAGTCTGTTTGGAATATGTTTTTAAAATTATTTTTTGTTTTTTAAAATAGAAAATTGGATGAAAATTTATTTGGATATTACAGTTTTTGAAAACAATTTTTTAGAATTGTGTTTTAGAAAACAGAAAATCGAAAACAACTAAATCATGTTTTGGAGAATTTTGAAGATGACATTTTTGTGAATAAATTGAAATTCATTTTTTTCCTCTTGCTCCACTTCTTCCTCCCTTTCTTATTAACTGTTACGATATCTTCTCTCCCATTTCTTCTCTCTCCAACTCTTCTCTCCCTTGTCTCTTCTCCATTATCTCTTCAAATTTATTGGATTTACTTTCCGTTATTGTTCATTACTCTTCTTGTTATATTATATAACTAATCTTATTTTGTGTCTAAACTTTGTATTTTTTATTTAGAAAACAGTTTACAAATAACATAAACCAAATGAATTTTTAACACTTCATTCATTTTAAAAACTATTTTTGAAAACTATACTCAAAATCGTTTTTAATTATTAAAAACAAAAACAATATCCAAACATACTCTAAGGCTCTACTTGGCAAAAGGGAGGGTAGCGAAAATGAGGTGTTTTTAAAGTAGCGGTTTTGACCGGTTATGAGGATAGCAGTTTTAGATGTTTTTAGTAGCGATTTTTAAAACAGTCTATTTCGGTGCTTGGGAAAGTATTGAAGCACCGGTTCTGAAAAAGTTTTATAAGATTAAATTTACATTTATGCCCATAAAAATAAAGTCAAAAAATAAGATATGATTTTGTGTTTGTTGTCAAATGTATGCATAAATAAGAACTCCACCAATCGCTCTTTACTCCTTGTTGAGGATTTAATACAAAAATCAAAGAGCAACAATGTGGACGGCACTGCTAATATCCTACTTGCTGGCCTGTACAATTATGTTACTTGTGGAATTGGCTTGCTCTTTTGCAGCCTCTATAGAAGAATCCTACAGAAGAACAATACAATGCACTAAGCAGAATTGAAAAAATGGAAAATATAACACAAACATAACCAGTCCATCATCATTCCATAATCATCCAAAAACTAAACACAAACATAATCAATCTAGGTCAGGGGCAAAAAGAGATCAAATTATAAAACCAGTGAAAACACCCCGATTTGGGGTGTTCTCTCAACCCATCAAATTTGTATGGGACTGGTTTTGGGAGGTTTTAAAACACCTCAAAACCAGTGAATAAAAAAGTAATCCAAGCACGGTTTAATAAAACCATCCCTTTTAAAAACACCTCATTTCCAGTGAAAAACGGTCTCCCAAGCAGAGCCTAAGAATCTTCGGCTGCGTCAACCGCTGGTCGTCGAATGGCAACATCATTAAAATTAGTTCGTATTATTTTATGGATGTTTCATCTTATCTCGTAAAGACAGAAGATTCCTTAACTTGATTATCCGAGTAACGCGAAGAGTCTCGGTACAATGGAAATTCTTATAAACCGTAGATATATATATCATGAACCGTAGGTTTGTAAAAAAAAATCGTTAAAACTAAAACCTATCGAAATCAAACATATTGGTTTGCTTTATTAAAAAAAAATATCACTAAAATCGATTAAATGATTTGGCTAAAATATGTCAAAAAATCCATCATTGACAATTCATCCACACTAGAGCCCACAAATGTAAATTCAATAAAATACAATATTATGTATACACTCACACATTTTAGTATATATCTGCATGTATATCAATCGTATATGAATTTTAATTTATAAGATAACACTTAAAATATCATATATACAGTTAAAAGTGTTGATTTAAACAAGAAAACTCAAGTTTTCAAAATTTTAAAATTTAATTGATTCAAGGGTGTCCCCAATACGGATTGCTTCGATGCAGGAGCAAATTCAGGACAAGGCTATAGAAGTGCGAGGTGAAAACGGGGAGGCCATGATCTGAGCCCATCCATTGCCATCCCTAGTTGCTACTTCATTCCATAACTTTGTCACTGGCAATGTCAAAAGTAAGGGTCTTTGATATTGTAGTTTTGGTAAACTCACATGATCATATGTTCATAATTCATATAGAAGAAATTTCTTAACCAATTCAAATTTAACATGCGAAGGAAATGAGCGGCTACAAGAGTAAACCAAATAAAACACAAATTAGCATGCCAAACCGAACACCCCCACTGCAGAAGTTGTAAATTGAATTAAACTCTCTCAGGAAAATTTATACAACCAAACAAGAGACGGGATGAAGACTCTATTAAAGAATAAAGAAGCCAGAATCACTGACTCAAATTCAGTTCTCTCTGCTTCATATCTAGTATGAAATCCGCTCTTGCCGCATCGAGAATGTGCATTCTATCTTTCTCCATTAAATCCTCCCTCATCTACGCAAATTACAAAAAGAATGATAAAAACCATAACTTAAAAGAAATTCTCAAATTCTCTAAAACTTTAGGGCTTACCTGGGAGATATGATCTTCGTAAAATCGAATATCAGAAATCTGTTGATCGTGTTTCATCTTGATGTGCTCTTGGAGAATTTTCCTCCCTTTGACGAAAATTTCAAGCGGTTGTTCTTGGAACTTCAACATCTTCAACAAGCCGTCGAAGATTTTGTCCCATTTTTTAAGTTCTGATGGAGATCCCTGAGAGCTCCTCGTGAAAGCGGGAGAGTAGTAGGCGGTGACGCGCCTACGGTTTCCTCAAAAAGGAAAGAAGCGGAAGGTGAAATCAGTCTAATCTTACCGTTCACGCTGCTTCGGTACTCTTGGGCCTAACAAGGCTTTATTTAATGGGTTGGGCTTCTTTAAATGTGTGAGCCGCCATGTTAGCCTCCGTACCGTAATCTTTTTTGTGTAAGTTAATCTAAAGGGCCCATTCCATTAATGGCCCACGCAAGGGGAAAATGAGAACTAATAAATTTTACCCAAAACGGGGCGTTTCACTAACGGAGTTGAATTTGAATAGGTAGCCTTGTCCTTTAAATGCAGACAAGATTAGGCAGAGTGTTTCCAAGCCATTTTTTCATTAGGGATAATGATTGAGACCTCAAAATATGATAGAGATCTACATAACTGCTTCTTTCATTACTGATAAAAATACGATAAAAATAGACTCGAACTCGAGATTTATACGAGATATCATGCACATAAGTATCATCTAAGCTACTCATGCATTAAAACATAATACAATTATTTATCATTAATTTCCAAAAGAGACATCCCACACGTTTCAATTATTATTTGTAGATGATCGAGCAATTCTTCTGCATATTCAAGGGCACTTTCTTCTGCCGCCACGAGTTGTCATGTTGGCATAGCAGGCACAGGACTCAAGGTTACCGGAAGTCCCTGGAGGAACACAGTTGCAACGGCCACAGCAGGTTCCACATGCCCTATTGCACAGATTCGGCCTTGATGATAACCCACACCTGATCTTACATGCCTCGCCACAATCTGTCCAACATTTACCAACGATATATGTGTGTATATATATATATATATATATTAGTAATTAACCAAAAAAGTCCCATTGAGGACTTTAATAAAACACTTTGAAGAAAATCAAGATACTTATACCAATCTTCACAGAAGGATAAGAATCTCCTGCTGCTTGATTTGCTTTCACCTGCAACACAAGCAAAACATTAATTGACACAAAAGGAGAGAAGAGTATATACACACACACACATATAGATACAGTATATGTTTATTAATAGAAGCAGTGGAGGCTTATATATATAAAATTAATTACCAACTCATCAGCTTGAACAATGTGGAAGAACATAAGAGAGAGAAGAAGCGAAGCAATCAAAGTCTTAGAGAAAGCCATGGCTCTGTCAAGAAAGTATATATAAGTGTTTTTGGTGTAGAAAATGAGGGAAAGGGTGGAGATATTTATAGTAAAAACTCTGCTAGGCTTATGCAAGGAAGGGACATATCCATCTATATAGCACCTTTTTTTTTCCTTTACTCAAAAATTTATTTTATAATTAATTAATTATCTCAGCCGACAGCCGCCATGAATCAATCTACTTAACTCAAATAACAACATTAACTTAGCACATCCCATGGGCGGAACCACCCATGACCAAGGAGCTGCATGCCCCCTTGGATTATTTTTTATATATATATAAAAAGATATTACTAATTATTTATATAAAAATTTAGCTTTATCAATACATTATCATATATGTCCCTCCTTAGTTCATGGATTAAATATGCGGTTTTGATGATTTTATTTATTTTAGTAATTATGTCTATGGATATGGATTGAACATGTGATCCGGACGAATGATTCAATAATTTACTAGTTAAATAATTAAGAAAGAATTGTAATCAAAATATTATTATCTAACATTACTAAAAACATGAAAATTCTGAAATAAATAACTAAAAAAAAAATCGGTGCCGCTGCCCTCAAGACCCCATATTTATTCGCCCCCTTTTTGTGTTAGTTCTGGTTCCGCCACAAGGCAAAATGCTGCTGCCGTGGCATATGTGTGGTGTATACAGCTGTAGTGCCCCAAAATATCTCGAATCCTTTTTCCCAGGTTGTTCTTTGCTTTTCTATTTAATATATTGTTTCCTATGCAAAACTCATAGAAACACCAGAAGAGTCCAGGCCCAGAAAACGACAACAACACAGGTTTTCCTGGTCCACTGGAATTTCAAAGCTTTTAGCTTTATCTTTAGTTTGACTACCTTTATTAACAATTTTAATTTATCAAATCCAATTTGCCAGCCCATCAAGTCCAATTCGACCCACTGCTAAACTGTACATATTGTAATATCCTATTTTTTTTAATATGATATTTTATTGTATAATTATAATGAAATGTCATATTTTATTGTAATATCATATTTTATTGTACATTTATGATGAAATATGAAATTACAATACAATGAGACAATATAAGTTGTTTAGCCATGAATTATTTATCAATAATGATAATATAAGTTTATATATATATTAGCCGAAGCAGATGATCGTCCATACATTCATTTCCTCATGCATGATTGTACGTACTATATGACGTGAATCAAAACAAAATAAGAGTCTTATTATAAGTCATAAAGGTCCAGTTGTAAAGGTTTTAATTTGTTTCTTTTTCTTTTGAGCAACTCCAATGGTTTCTTTAGGGTTTGGCAACCAGAGTAGGGTATGTAAGTGATGGCAAGTTTGGTATAATAGGCCCAATGGGCCATGGGAATCGAATTAGGTTGTACTAGCTGCTACTATTCTCGATATATATTGCTGCATGTTGAGTATTTTAATTGACACAATAATTGTCCAAAATAAGTTCGAATTAACAATAGGTGGCTTGGCATAATCCAACAGTATATTTTTTAATTGCGATTATAAATTCAATACTATATATTTTGTTTTTGTTGGCTCTATTTGACTGTCGTCTATCAAAAGGTCAATTATATCCCTTATGGTCATGAGACGACCAGAAACTTTACCTGTTCTTAATTTAATGATGCACGACCTATTTTTTTTGTCATATTTGGCTCATCTTCTATGTCAAATTTAGCTCATTAATCCTGCATAATAATAGTGTAAACAATTTTAAACGGAAATTGAATTAAAAATGAAAATGATTTAAAAAATTTGAGTCGTTGAATATAAATTCATAATATTGAAATTTTTTATGTGAATTGAAGTTTGATTTGAAATAAAAATAGATTGTTAGACTGATAGTTTCAATCAAAACACAACAGCAGACTCCGACCGACTAGACGTTTACACAAAACCTACCTCCCGATCGCTTGACTGCGTGAACAAGTGGAGTCCAGCTGTGTGCAGCTGTCGAAATAATTGATTTCCAAGAGGATTTAATTCACAAGTTGGGACAGAAAGAACCAGCATTCATGTACACGTGTGTTTATACTGCCAGCTATAAATCGTTACTGACAAAGAAATCAGATTTTGTTTTGTACGAATATCAAATTACTATCGGTATCAAGTGCCCGGGAGCCCACTGTAATAGAACATTTATAATAATAAAAAATTAAAAGATATTTATATTTTAATCAATCTTACCAATTAAACGAATTATTTGTAGCAATTTGTCAAAATATAAATATAATTTTTTAAAAATTAAAACAATTTTGTTAGACTCCATAATGCAGTAGAATTTCTACAACAGAGACCGAGATTCCATTACTAAGAAAAGTTGTATTGAATTATGTATTTTTCATTTAAAAATTAGATGAGATCATGTTCATCAAACATGATATAAAATGATAAATCATTATTTTGTGTCCTAAAAGTACACGTTATCATTGTCTTTTACTTTATTGTTTTAACGAGGCAATTAAGGATGTGGGAATTCAATAAATTTTCGAATTTAACAATTTTAATTCAATGATAAAAAAATAAGTCTTTTAGAGGAAATATTAATTCATGATGTGATTAATATGTGACATTTTTCAATTCATCAAATGAGAATTATATCGATACAATTTATATCCTTTCGAACGTACTCAAATATTACTCACGACATCAAATATATATACTGTATATCAAACAGAAGCTTACTGTCATTTGCAGAGACCCCGGATTCGAAAGGCAAAATAACCTTTACGTGTCAATTAATGTGCCGTTTTAGTTGGGGACAACAAGCGCGGGAATCTAATCCCATTTAGGTCGTGTTTGCCACGAAAACTCATGACTTCAGTATTTGACAACTCTCGTTGTCCTAGTTTATATTTATATGCACGGTTTAATGATTCGGAGTACTGAAGTTACTGCCAGCTAACATTCACCTTGCACACGTGGCCAATGGTGATTGGATTGTTTTGCCACGTCAGTTGAGTTCTCACCAATTACATCACAATTATGGGATAATGAAAAGAACCATTGGCCGACTAGCGAGTAGGTTCAAGTCGATCAATACTACAAGACAAGTCATCCTTCTTTCACAATCGGGTATGCCAGACATCTGAACTTGGCAAAAAATGCCAAATATAATTAATTCTTTAGATAAAGATTGTCTGTCCATATTATTTAAGTTTAATAGACTGCTGCTCTAATACCTTGTGTATATTGAATAATTTTTTAGAACTCACCACGACATCTTATAAGTTTATCATTTAAACATGCGATGAATTTAAATTCAAGTTGTAATGTCTGCATACATGTACAAAAAATTTTCACCCAAAACTATGATAAATTGAATTAAAACTCAATGCGGGACTCAATTGTATTGATTCTAATAAAAATGAAACTCGGAATCTTGTAATGTCATACGGTGAAACTTAATTTGCTATAAATACAGAACACCCTTCCTCAAATTCTGTGCACCAAACACTACTGCTAGCCTAGAGCTTTGTAGTTTCATTAATTTTAGTGTTCTTCAGCCATGGTACTCATGTCTAAGGCTTTGATTGCTTCACTTCTCCTCTCTCTTCTTGTTCTTCATCTTGTTCAAGCTGATGATGAGCTGGTAATTGAACACCAAATCCTTCTAAATATAATCCCTTTCAAGCACACATCTTTGTCTTAATTTGCTTAATATTTCGCATGGTGCTTGTGTTGCAGGTCAATGGAAATGAAGCAGCAGCTTATTCTCCTAAGAAGATTGGTAAATTATTTTTTCTCCAAGTGTTTGATAAAATTCCTCAATGAAATTTCTTTCCTTAATGACTTTTGCAAGTGTTTGATCAAACTTCCCAATGAAACGTCTCCGCCTAAGAACACTTCAGCAAGCGTTTGATCAAATCCTCAATGAAATTTCTTTGTTTAGTTTGTAATGTTTATAAAAGTATGAATGTATGTATACATGGCAGATTGTGGTGCGGCTTGCAAGGCCAGGTGTCGGTTGTCGGGAAGGCCAAATCTGTGCAAGAGAGCATGTGGAACTTGCTGTGCCCGTTGCAACTGTGTTCCCCCAGGAACATATGGTCACCAAAAAGATTGCCCCTGCTATGCCAACTTGACAACCCATGGTGGAAGAAAAAAGTGTCCTTGAATGTTTCTGTTTATGATCGGCTTCTGCAACATCTCTGCTGTTGAATATAAAGAATTCGTGATGCATATGTATTGATGTATATTAAGAGACTGGCTCCAAATCGTTTGGTAACGTCGTTTGTTGTCTATCTGTACTCTAAAGTGATGTGGAGTATAAGTTTTGTTATTGACAAGATTATTATATCTCTTATTAATAAATAGTCATGATTAAATTTGTAACACTCATATGCTCATTTTTCATTTGGTATCAAACATAGTAATACTCATTTCACATTCGCCTAAGACACACATTCATTGGACTGGCAACCAAATGTCCCGTAAGCTGTTTCAAGTTGTTATCTAATATAATCGATCACTTGATTACATGTGCATTGTTCACTAGGATTTTCAATTAATTTGTTCCTTATGATTATCGCAAGTGTACGTATGATAATGGTTTTCCCATCATTATTCTTTTTAAAATAATTTATTTCCATGTGATATTTTTTTTTCACACCAATTTTGCACTTAATAGTCAACTCATCACATTAATCGTAAGTGAGTTGATTATCGAAAATAGGAAAATTATAACAGAGTTATCAAGATGAAATCAATTTTTTATTTTATATTATTAATTTAGAACGTTTGAATATTCAATAAACACGTATTAATCGGTCTGCTCATAATTACTTATTAAATTGGAAAATGACATTTTCATATAAACCTTATAAATTGGTAATTCAAGGACACTTGCGTCTGCCACGTAGTTACCGGACGCCCTGGAGGAACACAGTTGCATAGTCTGGCCTTGAAGAAAACACGCATCGCATAAGCAACTCCAACCACAATCTGCCACGTATGCACATTTACACACAGTAGTTAAACGAATATATAATTACAGTAAAATAAAATTTACCAAACACTCTGCAATATTGAAAATTTACCTATCGTGGAGGTGAATTACTTGATGGTGAATTTGAAGGGGAAATTACCAAGTGGTCAGCTTCTGCTAGAAGAGATATTAGAAGCGAAGCAATAAGAGAGTTGAAGAGATCGCCGAGACTAGGAGAACTTTAGCTCGTCAATATTGAGTTCTCACAACTGCTAGAGATCAGTCGCTATGGTAAGCACAGAGCTCGCCAATGTAGGAGCTCGCCTCTTCATTTGTACCTAAAGGAACGTTCGTTTTCCTAGATAGTCAGTTTGACATTTTTGCCAGGCTGCAATACTATTTTTTTTACATTGATTATGTACCTTTCATTAAATGCACTCATACTGTTTTTGGTTCAAAATCATTCTAGCTGACTTATTATAAAGTAAGTGTCACTTCTTACACAGTCTTTTTTTACTCATTGTCCAGCTTGTCTCCTCAACATCAAAATACCTTAAAACCCTTATTAAAGATAGTAAGGGGAAAAACTATAAAGGATCCACTGAAGAAGGGGATCGACATTCCTAAACCTCCACAAAAAATACCAGAGCAATTCTCCTTCAACCCCTTCTCAGCCAGTTATTCCTCAAACACCATCCCTTTTTTTCTCAATTTCCCCCACAATCATTGTTTGTTCACCATCCCTTTGGAGCTGACTTGATCGTCGGAGCTCTAACGACCGGACCCCGACAATCCGGTCTTTGGGATCTCACAGTTCTCTGTTTGAAAAGTATGCAAGAACTGAAGCAGCTTGGAGTATTTGAGTCGATTACCAAGGCTCACTTAAAGTTGAAGCTATTATATTATTTGATCGTAGATTTCGAGCTCTACATATTTAAAGAAAAGAAACAAAAAAAAACACATGTATAAAATATATTTGCGGTAACAAAATTGTGGGGCGAGAACAAGGGCGAGCCAAGTTTTTTTTTTTTTTTTTTTTTCGTCTTGGGATATCAAACATATGCTTAAATGTGTACTGATACGGACTATAGCGGTAGTGTGGTACCAAAGATGGATGGAGTCATAGTCATCATGGAGACAGTCATACGCATGCAAGGGACAATAGAACCAAGATCAAAGAAACTGTCTATAGGGGTTGCGGCAAACAGTAGTCATTCTCGTCGACTTGGAGAAGACGATAATCGAGATCTGAGAAGCCACTTCTGTCCCACACAAGAGTTAAGTGAACGGGTTGGGTAGGTGTTGATTGGGCTGGATAAGTACTGAACTAAAAGGTTAGTAAGTGGGCTGGACTCAACAACACTATAAATGTATCACATATGTGTGTAAGCAGTAACAAAATTTCAAAAAATTAACTTGGGCTAAGCCCACCAGAACCCTAACATGGCTCTATGACGTTTTTGTTAAAGTGTTTTTTTCCTTCTGAATTTTGATTTTTTTTTCTCTGTGGCAGTAATTTTTATTACGTTTGATGTGAGGGACTAATTGAGCCTTTTGAGTCCCGTTAGCGTTTTAGCTCGCACAATACCAATAGTGACATAAACGCTATGATAAACAATACTCTTACATAATACTCTCGTAGACGGGTCGAGGATACGCAAAATATCTACAAATTTTACACCTCACATCACATAATATACACAAATTTGATATCCACGTACTGCATTATCATTTTACGGAGTTAACTACCATATTTAATAACTGGATACCTATGTTTGTAGCGTTAATTGTTGCTTATAAGGACGGAGATATTTAGCATTAGATACGCGACGGAGTCAAGTCAACTCCAAACACCGTTTCAACTTTCACGGCACGTCAAACATGCTGAGCCAAATAGTTGACCGCGATATTAAGTTGACATTTTAGCAATCCAGTCAAAAAGAGTCAAACATCCACCAACAGACAGCAAAGCAAAGCAATAGCTGCATTTTAGAGCATGGTGTTTTTTGGGTGGGATAAAAAAAAAAAAATTAGATGTGTGTTTTGTTGATGTAATTTAATATATTAATGATGTGACTGAGCCAATAAAATATGTTGATACGATATTGTAAATTTTTTATTTTTTATGTGTAATTGAGGTGAGATCCATTATTTATATTCGTGTAGTTGCGAGCGTAGTATAGTCAATCCATGTGTTGGAGATAACATAAAAACTAATCATGCAAACATGCATCGAGACATAAAAGTAAATGAAATGGTAGTATTTTAGGGGATGAGTAATGTATGAAAATGTGTGTTTTTACTGATGTGATTGTATTGAGATGTCTGTTATGTTAATGTGGATGAGTATGTGACTTGATTTTTATAAAAGATATGAGACTCAGTATTATTTTTGTATATTTTTGTTGGAGAATAAATGAGATAATGAAATAGTAGATGTTTGGATAATAATTTTATATCGGAAGATGTGTTTTTCTGATGTGACTGTATTGAGAGACGTGCTATTCTAATTTGATTGTATTAAAAATGTATTTTTGTGTGATAGAAGTAAAATTATTGAGAGAATGAATACTTATATTGTTGAGTTTGCTTTCAAAAGAGCATAATTGTGTTGCTTTTTCATCCTTCGTCCTATAGGCGAGACAATAAAATCACTCAATTCTCCATTAAAATGTTTGTATAGATAACAAAATATATTTAGATACCTGCTTTATTAATCTGACTGAATATTTTTATAGATATAATTGAATAAAAAAATATATTAATATAATAATATAAACTTATTGACTATATTTTTTTATATTACGAACAGTACTAGTCCAGCTGTATTGTGATGTGCTACAGCTGTCCAACTTTGGTTCTTGAGCTACTCCAACACAATAATATAGCCTTGTTTGAGTACTCTCTCACCCATATTTCTTAGACACTCTCAATTTTTATAAGTGTTCACATATTTTAACATAATTTTTCACTCCTTTTATATATATATATATATATTTATTTATTTATGATTTTTCTACACACTCTAAAATTTTCAGTATCACTACCATCAAGTATCATTGGAGATGTTAGTATTATAAAAGTATTGGGAAAAGAAATGTACAGTTAAAATAATTTTTTTTGTTACCTAAACATCCATGTCTTTTTTCCAGATGTATTATTAATTCTACCTTACAAAATACAAATTATGAAAACTTCAGGAAGAATATACAGTAAACTCTTTTTACAGGGATACCTCTTCATAGAATAAAATTACTTTGATCCCACCATTATGACTATAAGAGTAATTTTATTGTATCTTGTAAATCTGTAAATTATTCCAAGTTCATGTGGGACAAATCTAAAATTTCATGGGTTCTCGTGAATTTTTAAAAAATATCCCTCACAAATCACAACTAGCAAGTGCCCCCTGGAGGGGGAACATGCTGCTTGGATGCACATGAAGAATCTCTGTCGCTTGTATAAACACCTATGAACCCTGGCGGAACTCTACATCCAAGAGGTAGCTGCCCCTTGCTTAGCCTATGAATTAAACATGTGTCTCGAATAATTTAAATCTCATATGAGTTAAATATGTGCCGGATTGTTTGGACTTTTTAATAATTATTATGTCCAGCAAATCATGTGAGATATTCAATATTCCTCCGCACGGACTGGACTTCCCGTTATGGGATATCCAATACTCTTCCGCACGGACTGGACTGTATAGATATGGGATATTCAATACTCCTCCGCACGGACTGGACTGTATAAAATTTATACCGGTTGGACTCAAGACTATAAAATTAAAGGTATTGCCCATAGATGTGCAGACAGAGCCCAACAATCGTTGGACCGATACCATTTTAAGACGGTCTAACACACCTCTCTAAAAGACCTAAAGGAGAGGTGAATTATAAACTACACTTCGTAGGGTTAAACTCTGGATATGGGATATCCAACATGACCGCCTTCCTATAAATAGCACCATACGAGCAAGATGTGTGTAGTACTCACATAGATCCAGTAAGCGTCAGGCGTGTGGGGATGTCAAAGGCTTTGATTGTTTCCCTTGTAATTTCTCTGGTTCTTCTTGGCATAGTGGAGGCTGAATATAATGAGTTGGTAAGCATTCACTTATAGACTTCTAGTTATCCTTCAAAAAATCATATAAATATATACATCTTCTCTCATTTTGATTTCCTTATTTTTTTTAATTTTTTTTAAGGTGAATGCAATTTATCAGGCACCAGCATATCCTCCTACACAAAAGATCGGTAGTTAATTAATTAATTTATTAACCTTTCATTTAGTGTTTGATTTATTTATTTATTTATTTTGAAAGAATAAATTGAATATACCACATTTTGAGTGCAGATTGCGATCTGGCTTGTAAGGGGAGATGCCGATTGACGAAAAGGAAAGATCTGTGCAAGAGGTTGTGCGGATCTTGCTGTGGACGGTGCAACTGTGTTCCTCCTGGCACCTCCGGTAACTACGACGCCTGCGCTTGCTACGCCCACTTGACTACCCCTGACGGCAGACGCAAGTGCCCTTGATTTTATCACGGGAAGTTGGAAACATAATTATATCACTATGATTTTTGGTTTCTTATTTAATTTTTTTTTTTAATGATCTGAGAGACATCTGTTATTTGTGATTTCTGCCTATTTACGCACAATGTGATGGACTTTAATATTGATTAATTTGGAGTGTAGATCTCTTTTTTTTTTCCTTTTTTTAGGAAGAAAGTGTTAATTATTCTAAGTAGAAGCAACTATTGAATGTTATTTAATTCAACCCAATTAATATTTCATAGTCCATAGAACTAACATTTTTTAATATCTTCAACTAGTTATGATTTCCAAAACTTTATTTGGGACAAAGTGTATGTGGATTCCAAACTCACAAAGTTGTCTCACTTTCACCTACAACACCCTTAATTCACTTCATTGGTAAAAAAAATAATGGTTGAAACTTCCAAAACATGACAAACCCAAGGAATCTAAAGTATTAGGGCCAATATATGTATTTATAATCAAAGATTATTTCATAGGAGTGGCAAAAAATGTTAGGTCTATCAAATTTTTTCAAATCGAATGACACCAAATTTGTACATAAGTTATTTGTCTGAAATTACGGTCCAAACGTAAAATGATTTATTCGTTTTAAGATTGGATTTAGGTCCAAACAAAATATATATTCTCCAATATAGTTGTTAGGAGATCCTAACTCAGATTAGATTATTGTCAAATTTCGTGTTCAAATTTAAATCAACTCGAATATGGTCATTTAAATGTCTGAAAATCTAAATTAATATGGGTTTAAACGTGCAAATATTTTATAACTACCAATGTTGTTTGATTTGAAATCGTTTTTTGCCACTTTTATTAATTCACATGTCACATAAATTTATGAGTAGAATAATGTTTTTTTTGGGGATATTTTGACCTAATCTAGTTGTAGTTTTCTGAAAAATAATCAAACATCATGCCTCTGTTTGTTTCAGAGTATAAGCTAGGTTATACTCTGTCACCCATACTCTCAGACGCTCTCAATTTTTACGTTTTACGAGAGCCTATATTCTATGAGACATATTCTGATCCAAACGGACAGATAACATGAATTTTTTTTAGGGAGAAAGAGAGATTTATTCATTTTATGAATTGTTTGATTTGTAGTAGCTAGGCACACGATTTCATGATTTCTTCAGGCAAAAAAGTACATAGTGGCTAAAGCATCGGTTCACCAAACGCTTAAAGGAAAAGATTATCCAAGTACCCTAACTAATTCTATTATGAGATGTGATATGGTACAGCTGTCCTGCCCAACTTAATTGGCTCTAACAAGATAAGTATCATCATTTGTACTAACTTTCTCAAAAATTGTAGACTACTGCAGACTTTCCAGTTCATCCCGGAAGCAACTTCAAGTAATTGATTTTTTTTTGATGAGCAATTTGAAGTGATTGAATTAACGACATGAGTAGTGGTATGGAATTTTTAATATTAAGTTCGAAGTCTTCCTTATTTCTTAAGAAAATGACAAAACAAAAGCACTCTTTGCAAATTCAAAGCTCTACCATCAATTTATAAAATTGATACCAACTCTCGACAACTTGTTAGAATACATTAAAACATTAATCGTCAGCGATTACATGTCCAGTGTTGCCCGTTGAAGTTCGACAATCAAGTCAAATAATCATAAAAAATATTATAGTGAGAAAGTGAGGTTAGATAGAGGATACCGGATGACTGAGGATTAGGGCAACCAACGGTGTCAAACCTAATGGCCCAACAACCTTACTTTTGGCTCTACCTCTATTACTAGAAAAGGTGATTGTACATACTTATCTACATCATTAAAACACATCTCCCAATACAATCTCATTAATCACACCATTAACTTTTTATTCATTCATACTTTTTTTATTCACGAAAACTAATTGTCAAGCAAACATATTCATCTACATTATCAAAACACATCTCTCAATATAACCACATAAAAAAACATATTTTTTAATACAAACATATCAACAACTAATCATTCATTATTTTTGACACTATTTACCCATAAATCATAATGAGATGAGAGCCTCTTGTGTCATAATAATCGAGCGCACCTGAGCTATGATCTGTAACGCGTTGAGCCCAGATCTGATGATGGATCTATGAGACCTAATGTCTTGGACCATGTTGATAGGGTTCTGGTGGGCCTACTCTAGCTTCTATGTTACTGCCTAAACTCTCCCTATAAATACCACCAACTATGCACCACCAAACTGGTAGTAAAGGTAATTGCTAGCTCTTTAATCAGACATGGCCATATCTAAGGCTTTGATTGCTTCACTTCTCCTCTCTCTTCTTGTTCTTCATCTTGCTCAAGCTGATGACGATTTGGTAATTAAACTCTCACCTTCTAATTAATTAATCATTTTTTTAATTATCATTTTAAATTTTATTTATCAAGCTGTTGATCGCATGTTGTTCTGTTCCGCCGCAGGTGAATAGTAATAAAGCAGCCGCTTATCCAACTAAAATCGGTATTTTAATTTCTAATTATCTGATTTTCCTTAATTACTAACGATCTAGTACACACACTCAAGACTATAATCGGTTTGCGTGTGTTGAAGATTGTGGTGCGGCTTGCGACGCCAGGTGCCAGTTAGCGTCAAGGCAAAAGATGTGCAAGAGAGCATGTGGAACTTGCTGTGCCCGTTGCAACTGTGTTCCTCCTGGAACATCCGGTAACCAAGAGGCCTGCGCCTGCTATGCCAGCTTGACTACTCATGGGGGCAGGCTCAAGTGTCCTTAAAAGTCCCAAATATATATATATACAAAAGATATGATCCATGTTTATGTATATAAATAATGCGTGTATTTTCTATACGTATGTGTTTGTTCATACTTTATACGCTTATGTTATGTAGAGTGTGATCACTAGTAAGTACTAAGTAATGAGAATTATTACATAAACTCTCGTTTTCTTTTCTTTTTCTTTGGTCTCTCTCCTTTCCGTGGACTGTGGAGAGTGTAACTTTTCATGGGCGACTGGGGTTTGGATTAGAGTGACAAAGCGGCTCTGTTTTTAAGAAGGAAATAGTTGGAGAAAGACTTTATTGTGTGAGAGTGACTAGTCTTTTATTTTTTTATTATAAATAAATGATTTTGAAATTCTTTAACTTATGATGTTGGATTCTAAACAGTTGGCGGGTTGAAGTTAGAGGAGAAAGGATGATAAATCAACATTAATTAGATGATAAATGTCATTTATATATCTGTAATCTGTCTTGACTAAAGTTGAGGGACGATTCTTGGGCGCATTAGTCATTCTGAAAGGCCTGATCACATTTGTATCCACTCTCTTTCCTTGTCCTTCGAATTCTAATAGGTTTGTTGGAGCACAAACGTCTTGTTGCGACTCCAAGCGTAAGTTTTTTCGTGGTCAAAGCAAGAACAAGTATTAACCACCATAAACATCTTCAATCTCGTTTCCGACAACCATCTACAATACCAACTGTTTGCGAGCTCCTCAATTTGAATATTGTCTTGACGTTCAAGTAGCGATTTGGTTAGTTTTATAACTAACGATCCGAAATTATCACGTACTTCATGTATATCATTTGATTCGTACGAAAGATGGAAACAGCCGGTCATTTGCTACTAATGAAGTAACTGCTAACTGAATCAATGTGCGTACGCATCTACCTTTTTTTTTTACTAGAAAGGCAAGAATTCACCCACTCTTCTTTATTACCTTAAAAGTTTTTTTCCTTTTTCTCTTACGTCTCTTGCTAATTTGCTATATAAGTACTACTCAACATCCATTTCTATACTCAGTAGAGAAATCAAAACTTCCAAATCTTCAAGGGATGGCCATAAACAAGCCTCTCACAGCTTCACTTCTCATTTTTCTCTCTGTTACTATCCTTGCTGACTGCTTTCAAATGGTAGATTTCCGGATAATCACAAACGAGGTTGAAGAACTCCAGCTCCACGAAATAGGTGATCTCTCTCCCTCTATCTATCTATATATATATATATACACTCTCCCACTTGAATTAACATGTGTAAATCTACGCCCTTTAACATATCAACAATATTTTTCACATTAGATGATCCGATTTTTGAAAATACATCAGATTCTTATGGCTTTATTCCTCACAATTCTAGCAAGTGAGTTTGAGTCTTAAACTTCGAAAAAGACTTTGTTCAAGTTAAGAGGGAGGGTTTTACAAATATATACCACACGGAAGTCTTTGACTTTACCGACGTGTTATATTTTTGTGTCTTTACAACATAATCCATAATATTCAATAAACATAAGTTATTTATCAAAAAAAAAAAAATAAGTAATTTTATTTTGAATTTGAATTGCAGATTGTGATTCAGCTTGTGATGTGAGATGTAAATTGTCGTCAAGGCCAAACTTATGCAAAAGAGCATGCGGTACCTGCTGTGCACGGTGCAAATGTGTGCCTCCTGGAACATATGGCCACTATGATACTTGTCCTTGCTATGCCAACATGACTACACACGGTGGTCGGCACAAGTGCCCTTGAAAAGCTTTACAACATTCTCTCGTCGATTTAGCTTCTGTTGTGTTGGTGGGCTCTTCCCCATGTCGGTAATTATGGAAGGCCTTTAAATAAATTGTCTTTGGGTTTCAAGGTATCTCGAGTTGGGCTAAATCTGGTAAAAGATCAAATGGCCCATTATAAAGATTTAGAACCCTTAGTGAATGAGGCCCACTAAGGTCTTATTTAGACTCCTATTATTCTATGCCCAGGCAGCCCAGCTAATGAGTTCAGTGGAACTCACGTCTGTTTCAGCGTGTAATCCTTCATTTGATGGTTGTATAATTAAGCTCCCATATTTAATACAAGTAGACGGTAACCATCATTTATTCGACTTGTATTAAATTAAATTTAGACATATATTTTATGTTCAAAATTCAAGTCCAAATACAAATGGATTAATTGTAATTTCAATCAACTCTTTCAATTACGAAAAGTACAATTAAATCAAATACAAAGATTTTGTCCGTTTTAAAATCAAATCTAAACATAAAAACTCTTATACAATTTACTTGTTTGGACCTTAACCCATATTATATTATTATATAATTTATTTGTTTGGATTTAAATCAATTTAGATATAGTCAATTGAGTACATAAAAAAATTCAAATAAATCCAAGTCGAGATATATAAATATTTCCTACACTTTTTTTAACCAACTCAAAACATAATTTTTCCCCCTTCCACCCCTACCTTTGAGCACATGCATCCATCACGTAGAGCGTATAAGCTAGCTTATACTCTGTCAGACATACTCTCAGACACTCTCAGCTTTTACGTTTTACGATAGCTTATACTCTATCACACATACTCTCTACCAAACATGCACGAGTTTATGTTAGGGGTGTTCGTGGTCGGTTTCGATTGATTTTTTGAATTTTTTTTTTAAATCATTTAGGCAGTTTTTGATCGGTATGTCGATTTTCGATTCAATTTTTTTTAGATTTTAATGGAAACAAATGTAAACTTTTTTATAAGAAAAACCCACCATTTGATTTGATTTTTTTTTTCAATTTTGATTTTGACGTTTTTTTTAGAGCCCTAATTTATGCACCAATCGAGTCCTTGCCATGCCGGATCGCAGAGAATCAAATCAATTACATCCCCATCAAACAATCGCAATCATTTTTCTTCAATTAATCGCCAAAGAGTCAGTCACCAACCCCATCGCGTCCCTCGTGACCAACGAACCTCTTTTTTTTTTTTTTTTTCCCCTGGAATTCACGTCGCAGATTTCACCGCTCTCCTACAGTCGGCGCTTGCAAAACACGAACCGCAAAGTGCGTACATCAGTGAAGGTAAGCAATGCATTTTTGTCTCGGACTGATCGACAGAGTCAGTACGGTGACGCAGAGAGAATGAGAAAGGTCTCCACAACTCCAAACGTGATACGGTGGCAGGTAGTTGTCCGATGTGGATGCCACGTGGAGAGACTATAGAAGTATGTTTGGCACGAGATCCGACGGCTGAAGAATGATAATGATTGATTATGAACCGTCGATGACAGTTTGTGTATGAATGGCGATTAGCCAGGGAGAGAAAGAGATGCACTACACTACTGTTTTGTGGTGCATTTAATGGGAGCGTAAGCTTCGGACTTTTCGTCGTTTCTCTAACAATCTGTCATCGGTTTGTAATTTTGGAAGATGATTATGAGCTCAATAGAGTGTGTGTTTTTCAAGTTTTTAATTCAGATAATGTTCAATTTCAAAGAATGTATAGCGAAGAGTTCGTAATGGTGTGATCTGTATGGAGGAGACTGAGTGATAGTGGGTTCTGGGTGATTCATGGATTAATTGGGTTCCATTCATCTGAATCTGGAAGAGTTGAGATTCAATCTGATTGGGTGAAATCATATTAGCTTTTTTATGGTTTCTTTCCTTTTCTGTGGGTGTTGTCAGTAATTCAGTGTGTTTTCCCTTCTTTTCTCTCATTTTCCTTTCTTTCTCTCTCACTCAAGAACATATACGTGCTTAAATCTTCATGCTTTATTCACGAAGAACCTGATTCTCTCTGAACACGAGAAACGAAATAACTTTTCGCTTTCTTTTTTTCTCTCTAAATCTCTTTTGCCGTTTTGCGTACTTTTTGTTTATCGCTCTCTCCTCTTCTCTTCTATTCAGTGTTCACTCTTCGCCGTCTCACACCGAAGAGAGATATCCGGCAACTAAATTGATTTTCTCTCTCTTTCTGGAAAATCAAACGCAACTTTCTCGCTTTTCTCCTTGGCTAACATTGCGCTGTCAGTAACTAAACCAAACCTCTCCCTCCCTCTCTCTTGTCTACCCTGTTTGCCATTTTGTTTCATCACTCAATTGTAAAATCCAGAAGAGCTCAAACCCATTCGATTTCGGTCTTGAAGCTGAATTTGAAGATAAATACAGAGAAGTGAAGGGAAAATATCTTTTGGGTTTGGGTTAATTTGTTCTTCAGGTGTTCGTCTCAGGTGGCAATAATTTGGACCGATCCGAAGCCATTGAAATTTGAAACCGTTTTAAAAGAGCAGATATTAGTGTTGTCGTTCTTCTTATCGATATTATCATGACGGAAATGGACAAGGTACGGGACGTGAGGCGTGGAGCGAGTCGGTTCTCTAAACAATCTGGACGCAAGCTATATTCTGGTGATTTGACGCCACTCTCCCCCTCCCTCTCTCTCAATCTGTCTCTCTCACTCTCAATTCTTCTTATTGTTCTTGTCGTTTTCTTTGTTTAGTTACCACTCTTTTTGGTTATAAAAGTTCTACAGAGAATAGGTGTCCTTTAATCTATCTCCTTTAATTCTTACTTCGGGGGTTGTTTACCTTTTTTTGTTGTTATAAATTTTTGTATGCTTTGTGATTTCAAGGTTTGAATGGTGGTTGCGCTGGTGGTGACTTTGGGTCTTCAGAGAAATCGAAGAAAGAGAGAGTTAAGAGATTGAGTGCGGTTTGTAAAGATAGCTCGAGCTACGAAGAAATGGGTTGCTGCGATTTCTCATATAGAGAAGATGAACAACATCCTTCTGTGACTAATGTTGGTCCTGGTAAAAGATTTAAGCTTCCCAAAAAGGTATGCCATTGAATCTTGCTGCAAGATGGCTATTTATTAGTTTATCTGTTCTTTTATTTGGTAATTTTTTGTGGATTTGTAATCTGCAGTTCTTTGATGATTGCAAGCCCTTGAATACTTCCCCTGTTCCAAGGAAGCTGCGATCAGGTTCGTAGCTGTGATCAGGTTTTGTTGGTAGCTTTGGCTTTATGCTCCAGTTCATTGTTGTCTTTCTTTCTTTATGGCAATTATCTTTTTTAGCTTTTGCAGTTTTGGATTAGAATTGAAGCAAACCTGAAGCTCTCGTCTTTCCTTCTGTTCTTTTTTCTCTTTCTTTCTGTGGACGCAACATTTGTGTTTATTTAATTCAATTTAATATTTTTGAGCTGGGGCTGAACTTCCATGGTGCATTATTTTTCATTTTCCAAATTATTATAGTTTGTATTAGATTTTATTTCATTTTATATTCTAAACTTTACTTTTCCGAAGGGATTCTTTAGCTTTTATGGACTAAAAGATCCTTTTTAAAAAAAACATTTAGGGAAATAAAAATGGTGATTCGGGATCTGCAATGGCATTGAGTTTTGGCATATAATTTGAATATTTCATTGGCAGCCATAAAGAAGCGCAACCGAGAATCTGTATCACCACCTTTACCGGATTCAAACAAGCTGAACCAAGTAATTGGGGAAGCTGAGTCACCCCAAAAGGATGGTGCAAAGAAATCCAAACTGAATATGGTTATCATCTATGCTACCAATCTTGATACATTTTTCGTTCTTTAATTTTTGGATCCAAACAATTGAGTTGATGCTGATATGTTGGAATTCACTTTGCTTTCCTTAGAAAAAAGGAGGCACAGACTGGTCCCTCAAGCAAGCTGGCTCTGGGCCAATCACTAAAGATGAGGAAGAAGTTGTGGAGACCTTGTATTCTTTGGCTGGGATGTTCCATGACAATGTGGCTACAGATCGGGATAAACTAGATGGTGAAGAAGCAGCTTTGCCGGAGGCAGGGAAAGGTGCTAGTTCAACATCGACTGAAGAAGGGTTTCCTTGTTTATTTCCAGTCGCAATCTTAATTTGTTCGTTTTGGTTATTTTATGGTCTGCTAAGTTTTGTTGTTGCTCAGATTCTGTTGCTGTGAAGGAAGACTTAAGTTGCCCCTCTGGTACAGCTGAGCCTAATGATCCCTCATCCAATGTTCAAAACTTTCCTGAAGCAGCTGTTGCAGTGGATTCTTTGAACAAACTTGTTGTTCAAGAGCAATCTAATTTACCCAATCGTGAAAACATAAGTGTGGATTTAAATAGTGTGGTTCCTGAATTAAATTCACAGGCCATTCCCTTGTTGGCAAAGAATGGTGGTGAGAAGCCACTGTGCAATGCTATCGACTCATGTATTCCACCAAAACAAAATCAAGAAACTAGGTACGAAGTGGCTCACCTGTCCAGTAATTGGCATCTACAACTTGACTTTTTCTTTGTAATTTGATTCTCATTTTTGTGAACTTATTTGCCTTCAATAATGCAGCAGACTAAAGGAAGCCAATGAGGAGGAAAGTTTCCCTCTTCAGCAGAAACCAGAGACTGCATTGGGACTAGTGAGAATAATTTCCGATCCAAATCCAATGTAAAGTTCTAAACATTCTCTGACTTCACGTTGTTTACGGATCATTTTTTAGGCTATGGCACTTGGAGTTCAAATGAATCAACCACGAATGAGGGACAAGGAACCGAAGAAAATTGGTATGCTTCTTTCTTTATCAGAGGTTTCGTATTATTGATCATCGTTCTTTACCAGAGAACTTATTTCACATTTGCCGCAATAATTGGCTATTCATTCAAATGACTCAGCATTGTGGCCAGGGTTGTCTTCAACATTCCCAAATGGTGCTCCGGGTGATGGTCCTCTTCAGTGGTAACTTCCTTTTATCGTTTGAGTCTCTCTCTTTGCAAGAACTGTGGTTTCCCCATTTTCCTAATTTGATTTTTGGTTTTTCAGGCCCTCAAATGCTAAAGCTTCTGCTTGGTTAGATACTGCAGTATCTGTTACTAGAAAAAATTCATTTGAGAATGGTTCTTCGAGCGGAAAGGTGAAGAGGACTAGTAATTCAGCAAGCACTTGTCTCACATGCATTTCGAGTTACCCAAAACTATGCAATTGCAGGCAACTGTTTCTTAAGTTCTTTCTTGCATATGAAGGGAAATTTCTGGTGTTCTACTGAAATGCAGGTTTCTCAGGCGAAGGATGATAAAATTTCACGGAAAAGGTGTGCGACTCATGTTTATATCAGTCATCAAATTCAAGCTTTAAAGATGCCAGATAGTCATCCCAACCAGTTGAGGCTGCATGAGATACCCAAGCAAGGAGTATTTGTGGGGGTAAACAATTTCAATGTGGTCAAAAGTGGTTTAGATGGAGTATCCTCTGCTATCAGCTCTGGTAATTGTTATGATAAAAAATTCAGTGAAGTTCATAGTGATATTTATCAACACGGAAGGCAACATGAAGATCAGGTTAATGCTTCTTTGGCTTCCAGAGAATACCCTTCACCAAAGCAGGTGAGCTTCACATTGTCAATGCTGTTGGTATCTTGCCTCCTGAATGTTCTGATTGATCTTTGTCTTCTGGAAGGGTTTTGATTTCTTGTCTTTGTCGGCTGGGAGTTGTGGAATTGAAACTAGCAACAGTCTTAGCAGAACTGTAAATGGATCGGAACATTCTTCGCAACTGCAAGTTCCCTACTTTCAATCACGTGCCCAACATCCAACGCTCATGTCTTTGTCTGCACCCCAAATACGTTATCCCTCCGCTTACCCTGATCAGCCTGCAGCAGCAACACAGCAGGTTTAGTTTTTCTTTTGGAACTTGCACAGGGTTTTACATTTGGAAATTAGCTTTCAATGACACAGTTTTTCACCAACCAAAGTACGAAACTATAACTTTCTACTTGTCCAGTTTCTTTGTTCTCACTGTTGTCTTGATTCTTAATGTTGATGATGTTATGCTGCAATGCAATACTGCAGGCTCAGCTGCAGCTACATCATCCATATCTTGGCCGACCATTTTATGGTCCTAATACGAGTGCTGCATCATTGACAAAGCAGCAGCAGCAGTTGCCGTACCAACGGCAGTTCTGGACAGCTCAGCTGGCTTCGCAATACCGGCCTGCTGGAGCTTCTGCTTCTATGACACCATTTCCCGACTGGCATACTGGGAGGCAAGACTCTCTGGCCCTGATGCCGTGTTCCCAGCCTGCTATCCCTTCTTCGTCATCATCTTTAGAAGTACTTGGCCCCAAGTACCCTCAAATTTCTCTGCAACAGCAGCTACATCTTACAGCCAGCAGTTCATCACTGCCTCCCGCTGGGGTGATAAGGCAAGATCACCACGTATATTCTGTTTAAGAAGAAACTGGAGGCAGTTTCCGTGCAAATGGGGCACTGCCGTTCCAATTACTCTGCAATGAGAGTCTCTGAAATTCAACTGTCGCAATGGAATATATAGACAACATTGTTTTATTATTTTCTTCTGTTGATACTTTTGCCCTTGACTGCTTCACTTTGGCGTGATCCTAAATAGAATAATGTTCGTGGGATCAAGAGAGCATAGACGCGAAGCAGAACACAGGGAGAGTCTGAGATTTTGCCATGCAATTTTTTAATTCAATTGAAGATACTACAAGGGAAGAATTAGTAGCACAAAATACATAAACAGTACAATGAAGAATTAAGTTCATAAGGGGAAGAACAAGAAAAAAAAACCCCGCAAAATAAGGAGTGGGGCTTGGGGAAAAGACAGTAATACTCAGAATCTAACAAGTCCATAGACAACATAACCATTCACTCCAGCTTCTCCAGTTCCCCCATTCTCTCTATAATTGCCTGCAATAAAGGAGAAAGCATCAGTCTCGCTGTTAACTTGCCACTATGCGATATTAATGGAACACAAAAAACATAAAACTCATAAGAATCTAAGGGTATATGATGTCCCTAGAGAAAAAGATAAAAATTATGACGAGAATGCAGGAAGAACCACCCAGGCACTCCAGTTATGGAAGAAAAAGTAGAAGAAAGCAGTCGTCGCACCTTCTTGCTTGTTTCTTGAAGCTCCCCAGCGAGAATGAATTCATCAAGTATCAAATAGACCTTTAAGGATGGGGAATCAAAGTAAGTAAAATCACGACAATGATAAAGGGAGCATAACAGAGGATGCATCCACAGAGACGAAAGAGAGCACAAATAATTTGCAACTCATATTTGAACATCGACAGCAATATATAGCAATGCAGGCTGATAGGTTTAACACTAAGTAATAAGTACACTTACTTTCATTTATCTTCCAGAAGGAACAAATGGGAAAGAGTCCAGTAACAGTCTAACAGATTGCATATAGCTTACAATAGTTGTTTCACATATGAGCCTATTGCTTCCCGTCAAAACACTTTTCCTTAAAAAAGCATAACATAATTATCCGGGATAACTTAATATGTACCATTCCATCAAAAGAAAATAAAGCACAACATAGCTTCCACATACATGGATAACAAAAAACTTTCCGAGGTATGAGGTCAAAAGGATAACAAAAACTATGACTGTTGTTTTAAAACAAGGACATATTATCATCAACAAAACTAATTATAGCCAACAGCACAGCTCACTTTGCAGTGAAAACCACATCAAAAATTGATAGATTTTTTTATCTCGAGGTTTCGAAATCAATGGCCGATATGACCAGTCTTCGTGTTCCAAGGAGGATATTACTGACTAAAAAAATGATCATTGCAGAGACAAACCTTGTGGAAATTAAACACCAAATCTAGCTCGCACACATTGCTGAAAAAATGATCCAATATCTCCACAAATAGATGGATCGACTCCAAATAAGCCAATTCATTATCTGTTATGTCAACACAGAGGGAAAAGAACAATCCAGCATACCGCCTGTAGATTACCTTGTGTGTACGAAACTGCAAGAGAGATTATTCAGTCTTAAATCTTTACCCATATAATTATTGAGTCTTAATGCCGACAGCAGTTGTACCATTCTTAAGTATTGAATGCACAAAATAGTGCAACGATTTCCCGTGTTTCCCAACATTTTCCAAATGACCAAACTACGAAACTAATCTGCAGACACTTACCTCAACGAAATTCGTGAACTTGGGATCTCTGTTCACCACGAGCCGATGAACCTACAAAGCCCAAAATACAATCAAATTCAAAACCCTAGAAAATGCAACCTTAAACAAAAAGAAAACACAAAACTGAGGAAATTATACCTCGTATTCGACCTTGTGCTTCTCTGAATCCTCGAGAGGAACGTAGTATTTGGCCAGACGAGTCTTGCCTTGCCTGTTCTGAAGAAGTATGAATCGGATCTGCAAAATCATACACGTCGTTAACAAAATGGATCGATTCTCTCATTTCTTCATGATCAAACAAAGAAATTTTGCCCTAATTGAAACGAAATTAACATGAAAAACAAAATATGTACCATTCTTTGACAGATCACGAACGAAAAGAATTAACGTAAGAACTCTGTGAAATTAGCCGAAATCTATAATGTCGGATGTGCTGTGTTGAGTTCATTTGTCAACTTCTAGTTTTTTTTTTCTTCTTTTAAGCCAGTCCGTATTGTTAAAATTTCGGGCCGGGCTTGGTAACTCTTAACGTTTAGCCAGGTATGGCCCAGCCCAAAATATATATTTATTATATTAGCATAAACTTTTATACTTACCTTCTACAATTTATTGTTATTTATTTATTTACCTAAATACTGTCTCGAATTTCCAATTATTCCCACCTACAAGACAATCATACTGGTTCAATTATCTATTCTCTATTAAAATTAATATTGGATCCCACCTTGAATAGAACTTCATAAGTTCAGATGGAGGAGAGGAGATCTTGATGTCAATATCATTTAATAGATAAGAAGACGACGGAGACACTCATTTTTCCGCAAACCTCTTATTGAATTGTTGCTTCTATTCCCATAAACAAATAAGAAATCCTTACACAAATCTCAACAAATACTGACCAAAAAAAAAAAGTCGCCTGTCTATCTTCTCCCTTATCTGCTGTAGCAATACCACCGCCCCTAAAGTTCATGCCCATATTTGGAGTTTGCCGCTGCCAATAGAGCAGCCCCAATGCCAGAACCATCTTTGGAATGTTCTATGACTACATTCTTTGCCATTTCAATTCCCAAAAGCTCTGCGACTGCCTCATGTAAGTATCTTCTGTATTGAGGGAAATTCTCATACAAACCGCCATCCATGGCCACAACCGTCCTCTTTGAGAAGACTAAGCCTCTTGAATCCTCATCCATCTTTTGAAGAATTCCTACGATTCCTGCTCCTGCTAATCGACTCCCTCGCTTCACTATAGTGTCACAAACATCCACAACAGTCTTCCTCGTACTTATGTTGGCCTCCACCTAAAATTAGCACCGCAGTTGTTAGGATTAATAAAGAGTGTATTGCACTAAAGAAGTTCAAATCCGTATCCGTAAAAGATATTTACCCCAGCTAGATCGTAAAGGATGGAACCAACAGTTTGAAGATCATCCGATTTGTCCTGCTGCATTGCACAGATATCCGGGGTCCTATAATATTAATTACAGTCCGAAATACGCTTCAATAAAGGTGAGTTTTCAGATCTTTGGTAACTGCATGCTGAAGACGTTAAAAATAACGTGCCTACCTAAGGGTAAAAGGTGTGCATAGTTTTTGTGGGATCGATTTTTCAAACAAATAACCTTTTTCGGCCAACTTCACCAGAACCCGTCTTACGATTTCACCAAGATACATTCCTGAAATCGTCTTCTCAAAAATCTGAAAAATTATAAAGCACAATGCCAGTTAACATCATATGAATACTATATGTTGTGTATCACACACTGATATAAACTAAAGATTACCTGCTCACCAGGATTTATACTAGCAGCATCCATATCTCTATCAAATTTGGTTAGAGGCAGACCATTTGAGAATGCTCCCCACTCGGTATTAATAATCTAAATCAATGGCATTTCATCAAATTATTACAAATACTTGGGTGATGAACAGCAAAGAATGAAAGAAGAACGAAGAAGGGAAAGGGAATATTCGTACACACCGTTCTTTTGGAATACTTCATTTTCTCCTGCAGTTTTGGAATGGAATCAGTTCCTTCCACATAGCAAGCATTGGTTCCAGTACCCAAAATAACAGCAACCATGACATCATCATCCCAATATCTTGCACCGGCTAAAGTTCCCACTGCATCATTGACCTAATTTATACCAATTTTCAGTTTAATCACGTTATTTTTTCAAAAGCTTAATCAAGGATGTGAGCATATTGTAAACATACTAAGGCAGAAACTCGCATATCCAACCCTTGCCTCTGCATGGCTTCATTCAGACATGCAACTACATCTCTTCCTGCCTGTAAAGAATTTTAAATCATCCATTACTCATGCAGTCTTGCTAGAGATCTCATGTTTACACCAATAATGCTACAGAGCCACGGTTAATCCAAGTTACCATGTTATGGAACTCGAACTCTCTACAATCAAAACAAGTGACTGTGCAACAGTACAAAAATAAAACCTGCCTCTATTTTAATCTAACAGGAATAGATTCAAGGAGTGAATTGATTATAGGCTAAAGAAGTGGGATCGACTGCGAATAAAACTGCAAGTAATCCGTACATCATATAAGTTCCTAATTCTCTATTAAGAAATTGCATCGTTCTTTCTCAATAAGCCAACTAACATGGAAATAGGATCATCATACTCCTAAGAAATAAAAACCTAGACAAGCTCTTCTACTCCAACAACCTTTTGTCTTGTCCACCATATTTGTTATTCAAGAGAGCTTAATTGCCAAAAAAACATGTCAATGACATAGAATGGAACTGAGTAGAACATTCTCACCATAGGGTTCTACAGCCTATTTTTCAGTTTTACAAAAAAATTGGTCATACATTAATTCTAAGTTCTAACAAATTGTCCACAACTTCCTTGTATGAGATTATTTGGTTATTGCTTCGATAGGATATATAACATAAGAGGAAAGAAACACGAGAAAAAGTTGAGCAACATTTTCCTACCAATACTACTTAAAAAAAATTATGAGTACAAACCGTTCCAGAGACTGAGAAACCCTTTGTCCACTTGATTAATATGCCCGAATGGATGGAAGTCTGCTTCACAGGGAACGAAAATGTAAACCCAATCTCTCTTTGTTTTCCGGGTAGCGAGTGAAACTTTACACTCTCCTTTTCTGCGAATTTTGCCAACTCAGAAGCAATAAAATCAAAGAGTTCCTGATCAAGCCATATCCGAAACAATCACCAACTGAGCATCAGCCAATTACATTACACACTACTTTACCCGAAACATGATATATAAACACACACCTCAGATGTACCAAACATCAACTCCTGAGGGATTGAAACTTGCTCGAATTCAACGTCGATTACTCGCTCTTCCTTTCCACCCAATTGCACCCTCAATACCCGAAAGTTTGTTCCACCAAGGTCCAAAGCATAGAACAACCCTTTCTCATTTCTTTCAAAACAAACACAAATAATAAACAAACTCATTATTAAACTTCAAACAATCCTTTCTCATTGCTTTCATTCCAACACACCTGTAACAGCAAAACTTTTCAGAATTTAAGCAGTAAACAAAACTCTCCTCCCATGAAAGCTATCAAATTAGTAGGGTCAACCGATCTATCCTTTTCTCTAAGTTGTCGTTGATTTGCCAGCATAATAAGTAGACCAAAATAACGGCATAGCAAAGTAAGTAAAACGACTTACCCAGAAGGCAAACTGTCCACATAACTGAGGATCATCTTGAGATCGCTGCCACCATCAACGGCAAGTCCAGCTCGCATGTCTTTGACCATTGCTTCCGCCACGTGGCGCAGGATCGGCAGGGGAGTAGCACAGTCCTTCTTCAACTTTGACAAGATCGTAGCATCAGAGACAACGTTGGATCGGACGGCCATCGTTGCTCTAGCCATGCATCTTGGAGGGCGTGACCTCGGGAGACAGAAAAATCCGACCGTCGATGAGGTGGCAGTGACCGACATTGCCGGCGGTTAAGAGAGTGAAGGAAGGAAGGAATTTGAGTGGAGTGTTTTGGTTTCAACTGATGTTCTTGGTGGGTATCGAAAATCTGTTTTCTGTTATGTAATTAGGGAATTTAGTTAACTACAAATTGCTTTGTTGGGTTGCGTTCGGACAAGACGAAGACTGTCTCGGCAGTATCTGCTCTGTTCTTTGTTCAACAAATCCGACTCGGATGATTTTAGGAATTCATAGCTGTTGGCCTTGTGGGCTTCAATGAAAATGAAAATGTTTGTGGGCTTTAAGCGGTCCACTTAGGAAAGGATGCGGTCTATTGGACTCAACATATATTGACAATAAAGCCCATTAAAACCTATAATCCATATGAAATCATATGAAATCACATATGGCACATAAGTTATAGATACGGAATCATGCGCATCTCGATATTTAGAATAATCGAGACAAAAAAAATAATGAAATTTATATGATTGTTTTTCTTTTTCAAAGTACCAAACATGTTTTATCCAAATCCCTCGGCTCTGTTTGGCAATGGAATAGCGGTTTTGGAGTGTTTTTAAAATAGCGGTAATGATTGATTTTGAGGTGTTTTTAAAACTCCTCAATTCCGATCAAATTTATGCTACATTGATTTTTAGGGGTTTAAAAAATTATCAAAACTTGTGTTCTTAAAATATAAACAAGCGATGATTTTTAAAAGTTCTTATTTTCAATTACTTAAAAAATCTTTCATTTTCAGTCATTTTCGATTTGCCAAATAGAGCCTCTAAGGAAAGGAGAGAGACATCTCAAGACGATAACAATCAATAAATAGTGGACCAAAGTACACGAAACTCACATGTATCACCGATAGTCATGTATATGATAAGCTGATCGATATATATATGGAACCAATACATGACAAAGAAGTCAATTAACCAAAGTAGATAAAACGATCAATGAGTGTAACATCAAAGTATCAAACAGAAATATGAGAGTTTTTTTTAATACTAAGAGGGAGAATATTCAACAGAAACATACAGGTCTAATGGGCCGATGAGCTACACAGAGGAAGATAGTCATCTTCCTTTTACAACTCTCATCATAATAGTGATAAATCTCACTCAAATTGATAGTTGGGGAGATTCGAACATAAGACCTCCCACTTCCTACACATTAGGAAGACCAATCAAGTTACCACCTGTTGATGAAATATCAGGTTTTTGACCTTCAAGAATCCCATCGTTCCACGAATTGTTGCAGTACTTGATACAATCATCAATGGCCGCAGGTGGCGCTGGAGAGGAAATATAGGAGCTGCATGGATTCTTCAGTGGATCAAATCTTTTAGAACATGAGTTTCTTTGCATGGCTGACGTGTCCGAAGAGCCACGAGGAGGAGGAGGAGGAGGAGGAGGAGGAGGAGGAGAAGAAGAAGGAGGAGAAGAAGAAGGAGGAGGAGGAAAACAAAGTACTAGTCGTATCATTATCTTACGCAGCCAATCAAACGGCTTCATATTGCAGACAAGTTAAACGGATTCGGTGAGACAAAACCACTAATCATATACTACAACAAAATATCCATATGCTCGCGCTTTTAGACCTGCTTGACCGCAACTAATGATGTAATATAGTTGTGGGTTTGAAAGAATTGTAACTCCATAATAACGTATGTACTAGCGGTTTTAAAGAGTGGCTGGTGAAAAATAAATTTAGAAAAATGATATATATCCCAAAACTGTTCCAGTCATAACCTCCATAATTTATGCCACATATATTATAACATATTATTTTATGGAGTTGTTTCCAAAAGAATTAGTTGCATCCCGTCTAAAATCGTGATTTTCCGCTTCTCTCTCTTCATGTCTTTTTATAGTTATCTATGGTTAGTTTATGTCTTACTGTCAGATGATTTGTATTTAAATGCTAATGGGTTGATTTTTCAAGTGTATTTTTTTTACGGTGCATTATTATATTGTAGTTTTACTCTTACCAATGGAGTCTGAGCATTATTACATTGAGAGCTAGTAAAGCTGATAATGCATGACAACAAATGCATTTGATTGAACAATGTAATACATTGTAACACATTATATTTTGGATTATATTACATTCTTTTGTTAGAAAATTTGTAACATTTTTTGTGATTACATTTGTTGAATAAGTGAATTGTTTTGTTAAGATATATTTATATGTTGAGAAAAACACAATGTATTACAATTTATATTCCCAGAATACAATGTAATAAAATACTGGCCAAAATCTAATCCAATATATCCGCCCAAAAAAATTGTAATAGCACTTACCACAATGTATTACACTCATTCATTCCGTAAAATTAAGATATTAACAATTAGCTACAATGTAATACAAATTGTCAGTCTAAAAAATAATGAAAATACCTTAATGTATTTGAATCTACCACCCACATCCCACAATGTATTATCACCTACCAATTTTGTTCCAAGTTGTATTTCAATTCACAGGCTTCATGCCACAATGTATTTTAACCTGCAATTCAATAATCACAATTTATTAAGGCTTCAAATTGGGGCTCCCATGACTCTTAATTACATTGTCATATATTGATTACCACTAATTCCAGCCCCATTTTAACCACAATGTTATACTCAGATCATACATTTGGTAAAAACAGTAAAAACATTTTATTCCGATGTAATCAAATAAATCTAGTGTATTATAAAAACTCTTTTGTAATCCCATTGTAGTAAAAAAAAGCAAGGTTACAACTAAATTTCTTAATTAATTTCTAACTAGAAACTTGAAACCCGCTTCTAAACTCAATATATTTTGGAAAAGCAATTTCTATTTCTAAAATCTAATTTAACTCTCAAACTACTTTATCACTAGAAGTTTCAAAAGCAGATTTTTTTTCTATCAAAAAAAAAACTGCATATGTTCGCTGTATATGAAGATGTGTATGAGAAATCAGTTCCGGTGTGGCAAAAACCAGCTACAGTCGTGGCGGAGGAGAAGGCAGAGCCACCGGTAGAGGTTAAAGTGGGCGGAGTGGATGTTGGAGCTAAATAATAAGCTGAGAGCCAACGTGGAAGAAGGCGGAGCCACCGGTCGAGGTCAGAGTGGACGGAGTCGATATCAGAGCTAAATGACAAGATGAGAGTAAACACGGAAGGAGGCGGAGCTACCGAAGTAACTATTTTGGGAGCAAATGCCTAAATGGGTTGGGCAAACCCATTTATGAGAAAATGTGCCCAGTAACTATAGTTATAGTACCATGGTTACAAAGTCATAATTGCACAGGTTTTGAAATTTGTAATTTCAAAAATTTCTGACAAAGAAATCATACGTGACTTGCCACATGTATTATGTATATTATAGAATGAACAGTCAATGTATATTTAGTATTACCGATAAATTTAATCGCACTATTTTAATTGCGGACATAAATTGTAATGATAAAAATCGAGCAAAAGTCCAAAATCAATAATCAATGGTCCAACCCAAAGTGTCCTTCACGGCCCGGCCAAATTCTCTTTAGAGGGGATAGTTCTTCCATTGTCACTTAAGAAATAGGATATGTATCTATTTGTTTTGGCCCCTGTATTTTGATCTAGACTCTGTCTCTTTCTCTTTGAAGGATTCGGCGCTAGTCCCTCCTTTGTGAGCTCCCGAGGAGCGCTTTTCTTCTCACTTTATAGAATAATATCTCATTTAAAAAAAACAAAGAAAAAAGAAAGAAAGAAAGAATCAGTGTCAAGTTCTGCGACTCATACTTTGGCTCTAATCACAGGTTTGTGATTGGAGAACTGTCCTCTCCCACCAGCCAGGGACATCGTCAGTTTCGAGCAACCAACACCTAGGAGCAATTGTTGCTTTTTGAAAGAACCAAACATGTTTTATTCAAACCCCAATTAAGGTTGAAATAAAACGATGATGCAAACAGAGACATCTCAAGATGATAACTCATAAACTAATAAATAGATATTCAAAGAGGACCAAAGTACAGTAAACTCATATATATATATATACCCGACAATCATGTATATGAAAAGCTCATATGGTCCAATGCAACAAAAAGTTAACCAAAGTAGATTAAACGATCATCGTGTGTAACATCAAACAAAAACATCAGATTTACGACCTTCAAGAATATTCCCATCTTGCGACGACTTGTTGAAGAACTCAATACAATCGGCAATGGCCTCAGAGTAATGCGATTGAGAGGAGTAATAGGAGCTGCATGAATTCTTTGGTGGATCAAATCTTTCAGAGCATGAGTTTCTTTGCATGGTCGTTGACGTGCGGGTGCCCGAAGACCCGCGAGAAGAAGAAGGAGGAGGAGGAGGAGGAAAAGAAAATACGAGTCGCATGAGTATCTTACGCAACCGATCAAACAGCTTCATTGCAGACAAGTTTAGTGTATTAGGAGAGACAATACCACTCCTAGTACTACTACTATCAGTAGCTTGATCTCTTGTTATTTGTATAACAAAGCTGTCTCTTTGAAGCCTGTGCATATTTGTATAATATCACGTACACAAGAACTTTCTCCGAGAACTGTAAAGCTATCATGGGGTGTCGTTTGGTTTGAAATGTTATAAAAGAAAAAAGGAGAGAAGGGAATATTCAGAGATGATGAACTCCATGTGATCAAATCATTTGGATGGGTTTCGCTTGTCCAGACAAATTAGTTTGTTTATTAGGGTTCATGCATTGACTATATATATATATATATATATCTTAAACTCAAAGAATGTACGTCATGCCTATAGTGTAATTATAATTACCACCATTAGACTAAACTTAACACAGGAGGGTTCGTGGTGCTTGAGAAAGGAAACAAAGAGTTTTCACAAATATGACAACGTAAGTTTAGTGTGCAATTAATTAAACTCAGTTGGCAGTATCTTATTGGTTCTAGAAGAGCTCATCAATAAATGACATGACGTTCAACTTTCCAGTGATGTTAACAAAGAAATTTAACATGAAGAATTCTTGTGGTTTGGTGATGAATTGTTCCTCTTCAGTCATCAAATTCGATCACCTAGTATGAGAGTTAAATGCTTAATTATTCGAGATCCAACAAGTTTACTATACTCGAGGGTCATTGGGATTGAGTTTATGTACGTTTTGATACAATATTATAGTTTGAATAAATTGAGATGGATGAGAATCAGGAACTGGGAGAGATTTTGGTCCAACCATTTGTGAGGTATTGCTACCTTTTGGTCTAAAGACCGCGCGACTTTATTCTTTTAAAAAACGTCTCAATTGTTTGAAGTTGTATTCATACTCATAAATCATATCATCGACTTACTTAAAACTTTTTAAAAATTAATAAGATAATCACATGGCATTTGATCATCAATTACACTTATATATATATATAAAATATGTTTCCAGTTCTTTCAATTATTCAATTTTAACGACTTTCCAACTCATCAACCGGTGTGAAAGAAATGGTTAGTGAGTTTTACATCTGATATGTTTCAGCCTTAAGTAATTACCAATTAGTTAGATATGATCATATATTGATTAGAAATGCAAGTAAGTTAAATTCCTGACAAGCTTTTTTTTTTTCCTTCTTTTTCTTTTCAGTCAAACAAGCCAAGTACGTTGTGGTCCAAAAGTATATCTTGTACATTGCATCTACCAGGGCTGGGGACCAAAGACCAACTACAGTACTACTGGGCACAAAATTTCCTAGGAAAATTAAACGGATTTACCAGGAAAATTACAAATTGAAGAAGAAAAGAAGAGGTGTACTCATATGATATCATTAAGAGTACTGAAGGGATAATGGTATCTTAAGTCAGCTATGATTATGTCCTGTACTTTATTTCCTCAGTATAATACACTAGTGGGACAATAATGAGGCCTGAACTTAAATCACTGCCTTCAATAATTTTTAGTCAGACAAAGTTTCTAAAATGTTAACAATGTAATTATGATTTCAGGTTGTTCGTGAGTGATGAGTCAATACTCAATAGTCATGAATGTAAGCTTTTATTTGGGGAAATTCTCACATGGTAGCCCCTAGTAAAAGTATTTTTAGTTTAGTCATTAGCGTCTTTCAAAAAATTATGCAGAAAGAAGTGACCTTTTGACTTCAACTATATAGACACATTAAAAATATTATTCGTCTTAAGTTATTCAATTTTCGTAGATATATCGAGTCTGCACAGTTTTGTTATTTGTAGACCGTCACACATAATAGTACTTATGTCCAGAAAAAGGTCCCTTAAATATGTAGAGTAATGAATTTTTTTTTATAAACTCACATCACTTGG
Organism: Euonymus europaeus; assembly: GCA_963580455.1. Lineage (NCBI taxonomy): Eukaryota > Viridiplantae > Streptophyta > Magnoliopsida > Celastrales > Celastraceae > Euonymus > Euonymus europaeus. The sequence continues at coordinate 3,449,594 of OY756972.1, forward strand.
ATATTTGAGTACGCGAGCTATTTAGAGTTTAGTGAATTTATTCTCCTTAGAGTTTAACACTTATCATTTAAATTACAATATAAAAATCTGATACACGAGCTCATTAATGTTTTTCTTAGTATTTAACACTTATTTTTTTAGATATGAGCTCCTAAAATATGAATTACTTATCACTACTCATTTATAAATTATATTATTTTGAGTCCAGCCTAAAGTTTCAAAATTGAGGCCATTATAATTAATGGGCCTCATCTCTTGTGGAAACAAAAACAAGGACTTTAACAGGACGGGGACCATATATTTTGACCCAAGCAAGAAAAGCGAGCCCTTTTATTGGTTGTTGTCAGAGACTACATGTACTCATCAAACAAAGATTGGTCTTTCTTCTTCTTCTTTGGGAGAAGAAACCTGGACCACTGACTCGCCATCAATAAAGAGATGCAGAATCCCTTTGAGGTTTAATTTGTCCAAAATAAATATGAACATTGGCCTCAGCGACTTTAAATAGTTTTCTTGGATTGGGACGAGATTCAAGAACCCGTCATATCCCGATCCTGCCCTGGATTAAGGGGTAGAATGTAAGTTGCGGGTTATGCAGCCCAGCAGCAAGGGAAGGGGTTTTCACGCTGTCCACCAAAAAGAGGCCCACCAGCGCTGAGCATCAAAAGCGTGTCGCTGGCGCGACTCGAATCCGAACACCAAACACGCTCACAGACATGTTACTATTCTCACTTAAGGGCCACGCCCCCAGCTCATGCCCCGAGGGCCTTTAAATAGTTTTCTGGTCTTCTGGGTATTGGATCAAATTAAAACACACGGGACCAATCCAGATATACATGCCAATGAATGAGTGAGTGAATGACTCTTACAGTCAATTTATTTACACCATAAATGGACCGAAATGGTAAAAAGTGATGCCATATTGTTTTGGTTAACCGACAATCAGGGGCAGATAAGAAATGGTTCCAGGGGGGCTTTGGTTGGTGAGAGTTTGGAGTCAACTCACCCGATTTTTTCTCCTTTTTTAGGTTTAGGATTAGGATTATTAGATTGATTAGGAGATGAGTCTCGAACCTATTCAAGAGTTAGTTTTTGGACGATCGAAATGGTAAAAAGTGAAAGTCATTTTTTTGTTTTTGTGATGAATAATTATATCATATAAATTTATCATTAGAACAATTTATATGAGCCTAAATTAGAATCTTTAAGACGCGCACAAATTTTTTTCACCTAACGGCGGATAAATTCTCGATTGGCCAATCATGAACCCTCTTATACTTAGGCAGACCTTGCGCGAATCTCAGGTATTACCATCAAAATACAAGTGAAGCGAGACTGGCGCCTGTGCCGACAATAAGGAGGTTTCTCTGAATTTCAACACTATATTTTATAAGGCTCAAGCTTCTCAGTAATCTCAGTCAGTTTTTGTACTAATTTAACCATCATCACATGCAGGCAGGAATGCAAGCGGAGCAGTTCAGACAAATCCATCAAAAAACAATTTTTTGGAAAAATCTATGTACACAAAACAAAGACAAGCCACGACAGTTGCGCTGACCTTTGATTTACTTAATCTGGCAACGTCACTGAATATTGTTCGAATACAAACAAAGAAAGCAAGTAATTGCTTTGTTTAATGCAAAATTACGATTCATGACTCGATTGCTTTGTAAATCACAACAAAGCAAGGAAGGATAGCCCTTGGATTATACACAAACAGCTCCTCCAGATTCGTGTAGATCCCAGCGAACCCGGCTACAGAATCAAACGAGCCAGTCTCCTCAAACGGCAGCGCATCATCGGCCACCACGCGCTTCACCCGCCCGGCAATCACTCGACAAACTATCATGGCCCTCCTCGCGTCCGTACACTCCAACGAGGAGTCGTGGGCACACCCACTGCTAGCCGTGGTGCGAACCCCCTTGCATTCCTTGCCTTGGAAGCCGTGCCTGATGGTGGTGCACACGCTACAGCCGGGAATTGAGCCGCATAAACTGGTTGAGCCGCGATCACCGAGGGAGCACGAAAGGGTGGTGCAGTGGAATCTTAAGAGCTCGTTCCCGTCGGCAGCGCATCGAGGGTTCTTTCTCGTGCTGTTGAGTGCACGTGATTTCACTGCGTCACGGCAGTCCTCAAACCGTTGAATAGTGCGCTGGGGGTTGTGGACTTTTAGTATCCGTTCGATCTTGCAGATTGGACTATCCTTCTTCATCCAGCTTGATTTGAAGATTATCTCCACGATGTTTCGACCCGAATCTTCCGGACCCAGCTCCGACACTACAAAATTCAATGTATCTTCAATTCTAAAAATCGGAAATTAATATGGAAATTTATTCCTTACTTGTCGGTCGGGTCACACCCACTCAAGATCAAAAAATATATCAAGAAATGTCGGATTGTATATGTTTGTAGGTTAAAATCGCACCATAATTCAATTCAAATTAAGGTTTGAGCCAACAAATCCGATAATTTTTATATTTGAACTCAAATAAAATTTCTGTGAATCCAAATTTACACATATAACTTATATTTAAACTAGATTTAAGAGTCGGGATTTGCTGCACCGAAGTTCGATATGCCACGTACTGACGTAATGCTATCAACAATAATTCATTTTCATTAATGTAGACAGCCGTGATCGCGTACTTCATGGTCCTTACAAACCTTGAATACGCCTGTCGTATTATTGGTTGAAGAAACCCAAACGAAAGGCAAAATTAAAGTCGATATGGATATGATAATTACCAGCATGACGAACGGCTTGATGAAGCTCCAAGCTCTCAATCATTGGGAACAGCTCACCACACTGAGAACAAGCAGAGATAGTCCTCGGTGATTGGTACCTGAATTTACAGTTCTCTCCAGTCAAAATAATTATCTTTAACGATCAAGATGGTTAAAATTGGAATTTCATAATTAGTACTTACCTGCTCGGATCAACGATGGTGTGACATTCGTAGCAACCGGATAGCTTTCTGAACTGCATTCCTCTCGAATGCGGTGTGTAAGTTCCGGCGCCGCCGTTGGATCTCGAAAGGGACCGAGTTGATGAAGACCCTGTAGTACTTGGTTTGCGACTCAGTAGACACTTCTCTTGACCCACTGTGCTACTCTCGGGGGAGTTATCAGCTCTGTGAACAACCCTCGTGTTGCCATGAACAACGTCTCTGAAACTGCAAATAGAGCTGCAAGAAGACCCGAGTTTGGAGTACCCATTTGGGCTCTTTGACGGGTCGTGCACTCTTGACCCTTCGATCTGCTTGCAGGTGAGCAAATTCTTGATTTGGTCCCACGAAGATGGCTGTTTCTGCTTCTTCCGTTTGTGTCTGGCAGGTGTTTGCTGTTTTTTGCTCTCTGGTTCTGGTAAGAAACTGAGTACAGCCATGAAAAGTAAAGCTAGAAGGTAATAGATAAATATAGTAGCAGAGCGAGCTCTCTCTTTCATGAGAGAGAGAGTCTGTGTGCGTTTTTCAAAGCTATGAGTGTTTTCTGCAATGGTGAGGGATCCGAGAAGGGTAATAAGGAGGCAAAGAGAGCGGGTGATGTGGGTGGTGGGTCAGTCTTTGTCTATTTCGCTCCACTTTTGGATTAATATGTGTTGTTCATTTACCCTTTTGTAACCTAGAGCTGTCCGGATAGATGTGTTCCTCTCAATTATACTCAACACCTTTAAATTGTACAATTAAAACTATATTGACTTGATAGTTCACCTTCTTGGTTGACCGGGTCATATTCATTGAAAGTCCATCATTAGATTAAGAAATTTACAGTGCATGTTGTGACCCACAACCCAGCACTGCAAGTGCTAGGAATCAATTTATGAAAAGGATATGCAAAACCAAGCCATGCCATATGTGCTCGGACGGCAAGTTATATGTGATTGACAGAATACACATAATCGAGATGGCACATTAGGAACCATGGTTATGAAAACACTTTGATCTTGCTTTACATTTTACAAAGGAGGGATTGAGAGGGGTGAGAGAAGTTTGCGAATTCTTCCAAATCCATAAAAAAATAAAGAGTTCAAATTTAGAATATTTAGAAGGGTTTGGAGGAGTTTGCGAACTCCATCCATAATATTTGTCAAACAGGGATTCAAAGAGATTTGTTACGAATCCCTACCCCTTTCAATCCCTTCCAACTAAAATGTCATGCAAAGCCTAAAGGGAACCAAAAATCATGAAGAAAACAAAATACTATTAAGAATTAAAGGAATTACAAAAATACATTTAATCATCTATTTATAGGGTAAAAAAAACTCAATCTCCTAATTTTTTTTTTAATCTCTAACAATTTGCTCACTCATTTTAATCTTCTTAGGATGCTACCGGCTTCTAAAAGATGAGAAGGCAATGACTAGACTCATTCGGTCAAGAAATTGGAGCTAGTTTGCAAAATATTATAACAATATATGATCTTCTAAAGTTGTGGGATATTTAGGCTAGAATGTATCATGTCTAATGGGTCCAGATTCCTAAAGAGAACAAAAGGAAAAAGGCAGACGAGCCAAAGAAGCCTGAATAAGACACGGAGAAAGAATTAGGGTTCTTTGTAGTGCCAGTCGGTGGACGTTTGACAAAGTGAATGTTGTGTGTGTCCTTATTATCTCCTTCAATGCCTAAACCAAACTAGCCCATAATAGTACACACACACACACATATATATATATGCTAATTAATTACTCATTAATGAACCCGACCAAGCTCACCTCTCATCGAGTTGGTCTGAACGAGAGTAGCTGATTGACAGATCCATCCACTCAACTACTCACCATACATCTATAATATATACACTATACAGAAGCCCTCATGGGCTCATGGCTTGCATATACTGTAGTTAATTTGTTGTGTACTGCATGTGTTCTTTAGATGCCAAAAACAAGCAATGCAAGACACAAATCTCTGAGACTCACCATGTGATATATTTGATGAATTTTATGGGAATTGGGCACTGAATTCCAATTTAATTATACAATTTATTTATTAGTGCTCATGATCATTTGATATATATATATATATATAGCTTAATTATACACATAATTAAAGTTGGCTCAAATTTGTTTAAGTTCAGTAGTTCACTGTTTAGCGATCTTATGAGGATTCATCTCGGGGACCTCATAACTCACTTTCCTTCATTCTTGTGCAGATAATTGAAACATAGTTGAGAAAACATTTTTTGAGAGCTAACTCAATCACCTGATATGTCAACAAGATCAAGCAAGTTTTGCACGTCAAGTTTGCATAATTTTCCCCTAAATTAACAACATGAGAGTAATTTTGAAATTTGAATGGATGGTTCATTACTTCATTATATAATTGTTATGGATCTGCAGGACTGGAGGGGAACGAGCATGGTTTGCACGGGTGTTTATTGATTGTGAGTAAATTGAAAGACAGCAAGATTATTATTTATTAAATATACAAAATAAAGGCATCTTTTATGTGAGTGGTTAGAACCAAAAAATCAAAAGTGGATTTGGCCAACCATTCGTTCCAGAATAAATAAATAAAATGTAGGAAATCAGTGTCTCCATGTCGTCTGCAACTGAGGGTCGGCCGACTTACTCTGTATATCAGAGCTTTCATGGAATCATCGCTAAACATACACTTACCAAAACCAATTTAGAAAATCATATAGTTTATTTGCAAGTACGATATCAAACCATTATTCTATCAATTAATCGAAACCTAACCATAAAAAGTTATTGAGTCTTTTATTGAAAGGAAAATTGGGTCTTAACTTATAAACCAGACATCGTAATTAGATGATACTCAAATACAATGCAAGGAAATTCATTCCAAACTACTTATAGATTTATATTTAATTGTTGGTTTAGTTTTGACCCTCAAAGTTTTATCCTTAAAAGGGTTTCGTACAATTGAGAGAAATTAAATCTTAGTTTATAAAACACTTTACTTTCTCTTAACTTTTCGATGTGGGACATAAAATGCTTAACTATAAATTTATGTCAATTAAACTTGCTTATTTTGTCTATTACAACTGAACCCATTTAACCCAACCCGACTCCAAAAGTAAAACGATGTCGGTTTACGCTTTTAGGAATTAGGGTTAAGAGACTTAAGACGCTCACACATGTGTACACGACCCATGAGAAACTATGTACAATAGTACAACCTATAGGACAAATAGCTTCTTCGCTAATGTGTACCCTACCCCAAACAACATGAAACTGACCCAACCCAATTCGCATGAAACCAATGTCAGTTAAGGATCATGTTCATGTAATCCAAACTTAAACGTTTCAGATGAGGTGTTGCACCCAATACGACCCATGTGCACCTCTACACAAACCTACTATAGATGTCAATAAATTAGCAATTTTTCCAACTAAACCACATGTGAGCCCTAATTTGTTGTTAATTATTTTAGCTGGCCCATCACGTTTATGTACGAAAATGTAAAATCAAGTTGATATTTCACTTCACAACACAAAACAAAACCACCACCAATATTGGTTTTCTAATATGACTTGGCTGATTTGCTGGCCAAGGAGGGTACTTCTAGGGAATCTGACTATGTTCAATGGTTTTGAATGTCGCTGCCTAGCTCGCGTGGATCGACATCTGCTAATACTCGATTGGCTTGCCAAGGCTGGTGTTCAACGCACCCAGGAGATGGTTCTCTAGATGTAGTGTGCATGCAGTAATGGTGGGCTTTGGGAGTACGGGCACTCCTATAAATATGGAATCTAATGTTTTTTTGCTATTTATCTTGTTTGTAATCTTGTTCTATTTTGTTTTGTCTTCTACTTGAAGGCTCTACTTTCTATATTGGTGTTCCTCCGTCATTGATGAATGTTTATCTATAATATCATGTGGCTAAGCTTTTTAAAAAAATATTGGTTTTCTGATTACGAAATTATGTATTTTTAAGTAAACCTACTGTCCATCCTAAGTTCCTAGCTATTCACGTTTTCACATGCCTAACACACGTGCGATGTTTCATGTTTGGGCCCCAAACGTTATCTTAAATGGGTACCAGCCCAAAACGTATGGGCCGATTAATCAAAACTGGACTAGAACATATTTTCTATTTATTTTGCGGAGCTGCCTTAGTGGGCTGGATTAATACTGTCTTGAGAGCCCAGTAGGAGCTCCGGAGGGACAATGCGGAGTCGTCGACGTCAACCTGTCTAAAACCCTAGCTCTGGTTTTCAATGTATATGCATTGTAGGGAAATCTTACAAGGTTCTACTGCTTCTTCGATAACGAACGAAGAAGTTTGTATTTTTTCTAATAAATTCTGTTTTTATAATTTGATATTTGAAATCTGAGAACTTGTATTATGGCTGAAAATAAAGTACAAAGTAATTCAGTTCAAGATCCTCGAATAACATGGGAAGGTTGTAGTGTGTTGCTTGACATCAACAATGGAGACCGTCTTGTTTTTTCTCGTCTTTCTGCCGGAGCGTAAGTTTGTTGCTGCGTATTCTCCTAGTTTTTCCTTCTTTATTAGTATTTGTTCATTCACGGAGGTTTTGACGATCACTTAATGAGATGGGTTTTTGCAGGACCTTGAAGATTGGGCATAAGAACTGCTCTTTGCGGCCGTTAATTGGCTGTCCCTTTGGTTCTCTGTTTCAATATGATAATGGAGAGGAAGGGCCCTGTTTATCTCGAGTCGTTCCCTCCGCCGAAGGTTTTCTTCTAAGTTTGTTTTGGATTTTTCTCTGCATTGGCCGTTGCTACCCTAATTAATGCCTTCATTGTCAACTTATTTGCTAGTGTTTTTGGTTTGCTTATAATCCTGGTGTCAACCTTTACTAATGGGTCTGCATTGTTGAACCAAGCATGCTTGCTAATTCTTGTGCTTTTTTGGGCATGTTTGCGGAAACAAAGAGAGAAACTTTCGGAAGTCCTTGCTATAATTGGTGAATGGAGTAATAATGTAATTTTGTGTTCTCAAGTAGAAGAATTTGCTGTAAGTTTTTCTTAAAAAAATAAAGGGGGGAGAAGGGAAATGTGTAATAGCTGTCAGCCTGTCAGACTTTAGTTAATGTGGTTAACTTGCCTATTGGGAAAGATGCTGAGGATGGGTTTTGTCAATGTGGCTGTTAGTGGATGAGATTTGATTTATTGACCTTTGATTTGTCGGAAACTAAGAATGATATGCTCTGTAGAATGCATTGTAATCGTCTAGTTTAACTTTAGGAACTAGGAAGCTGGTCTGTTGTACTATCCCAAACTCTTCTTTCTGAACATGCAACTCAGAAGACTATTGGCTATAGCTTCCATTGTGCCAGCTTCATATTTCTTGCTTTATAGATTTTTTGAGGCTTATTTTCTACCAGATGATAACAATAAAAAAGAAAATGGAGACTGTCAAACACGAGACGAGTCCAGAGATAACCGGGAACTCGTTGATAATAACAAAGCACAAAGTCTTACTGGCGACGACATAGATGAACTGCGGCGGTGAGTGAACATTATTGCTTCAAATTCTTGGTCTTGCTGTCAAAATGAATTTTCCTTATTGTGAATCTTGATATTTTCTCTTCTGCATGAGCTTTCACAAGTGGAATGTTGTTGTATACTTGTATCCACTCTGCTTTTCTAGACATTATTACCGTAGAGATTTTCTTATGCAGCACATCCATCCTGAGTAATTTTGTTGAAAGCTCATTATTTCTTGGTGCAGACAGGGTGCAAAAGGTGATGAAATAGTTGAAGCTCTCATTGCCAACAGTGCAACATTTGAGAAGAAGACAGTGTTTTCACAGGTGTGTTTTTCATGATAGATGAAACTATTTAACACCAAAAATGATGAATTTCTTTCGTTATCCTAATGTTCAATTAATTGTCTGCAGGAAAAATATAGGCTCAAGAAGCAAAAGAAATATGCACCTACGGTACTTCTGCGGCGGCCTTTTGCTCGTAGGTAATCTTTACATCCTTTTGATGTAGGCTTCACAGCAAGGCTGCCACTATTCCCCCCGTGTTACGCGTAGTAATAAAACAAAGCTTGCCTATTCATGGAAATTCGCTAAGGGCTGATTGTAGACACTTTGACTCTGATCCTCTTGTGGATACATTATATATTGATTGCTTTTTGGTTTTTTCATCGTTTAAGGTTTAATTTTTCCCAACAATCTTGCAATCCCAGTATTAGATAGTCGATAGTATAGAAAGTTACGTTGCACATTGACACATCACACATGGATTCTGCTCAGGTTAAATAGCCTTATTTTTCTGCTTCTCAAGACAATTTTTTCTCTAAGTAACTGGGAAGCGGTCAACCTTTTATGCCATGGTACTATAAAGTGGACTGACTTGTGCACTCAAAACCTACACTAATCAAGTCATCCAAATTATTAAAAAAAAGTTATTGAGTTTATAGTGTAACGCCATCAAGTGTAAGATAGGCAGGCCGAAAATTTAGCTGCATGAAAAGATGGATTTTTTAACCTAGTTGAATAAGAATTCTCCATAAAATTAGATCATGCACATGCAACAGCCAGATCATTAATTTAAAGGTGTCAAAACAGTAAATTAATGAAGGTGTGCCCTGCCCTTTGAATGATTAAACCATGTTAATTCTTTGCTTTCTTTGTTGTTTCTTTTACCTGGTTGCATGCTGATTTGATAGTTCTTTCATCTTCCAGTATATGTGAGGCATACTTCAAGAAGTATCCAGACAGAATAGGGTAATCACCTTGCCTCTCATTAGTGTTTCTTATTACCTTCCTCATTTGTGTAATTTTGATTTGAGTTTCTTTCAATAGAAATGAAACTGATGCATTGCCAAAGGCACATTTTATGGAGTTGAAAGCACAACCTTCTGGATTATAGTTTTTTTTTTAAATATTGACAATTGGGTTGATATTATTTATTTTTAATTATGTTGTCCCGAAACTTTATTGCGGTAATATATGTTTCTTTTTGGTAATGAAGATATACCGCATTTTGTCAAGTTATTTGGTTTTTCACATTTTAATGGATTAGTCGTAGAAAATTGAGATATTACTTCTCAACTGTAATACAGATTCCTTCGAATGGATGCTTTATCTCTTTTGCTTTCCATGGCCAATGTTTCTGCAAATTCCGACGTCCTTGTTGTGGATATGGTTGGTGGCCTTCTTACTGGTTCCGTGGCAGAGCGTTTAGGAGGTCTGTCACACGTTTTATTCCTTTAGGTGCTTTTTGTTATATAGATTTTTCACATTTCTGGGGTTTTGTTAGTTTGATGCATGTAGAATGTCTGGAGAAAAGAAGCATTGTAAAGTGTTGGACTCTGTTACATATTCATTGAAAGTCCTTTAAATTGTACAATTAAACCTATAATGACTCGTAAGTTCTCGACAGTCTGCTAAGGGCAGTGGTTCTATGCCCATCCCTCCTGAACTTTCAAAAAAATGTTTATGTTTTGACTGTTTCATTTCTTCTGTTCTGTTTTCATTGTTACACCCATTTATAAGCATTTTTAACTATCACAAGCTAACTCATGAAGGGAAGGGAGAGCTTGAGGGCTACAGGTAAGGGCTTCGTCTCAAACTAGGGTGCCATTGGCTCAAATCATCAAAACAGCCTCTCTGCATTGTGGTTTTAAGGCTGTGTACAAGTGGGTTTAATTTTTTTTACCAAATAAACTCATCAGTAGGATTTGTTACTGTTTTTCTGATACAATTGCAAGTAGTTTATTTCTTCTGATGGTGATTTGATGCAGACAAGAAGTGGTGTGTTTATTTGGTTATAGAATGATATTACTTGTTCAACAGGTACAGGTTATGTGTGCAATACATATCTTGGGGATACGCCGAATAGTATGGAGATAGTGAGGATTTTCAACTTCGGTGATGAAATCTGGAAGAGGTACATCTGCATATGATATGAGTTCATTACATTGTAGATGATAACATACATCATGTCTGTGGAAATCAAGCTAAAATTTATACTACTCTCCATTATTGATCTTTTAAGAGAGTTTAGTAAAACTTTAATATATCCATCATTTAGCATCTCTATTATTTAAAGCGCCTTTGTTTGGTGCTTAAATGTAGGCCGATGTTTTCTTTTGCTTGGAAGAAGGTATTCATGGCTAGTTCTTGTGCGCTATGAAATCATTGTTTTTTTTCCTTTCTAGGTTTAGATGTTGTCTTTATGAGCCAGGCGGGAGTTGTCAACAACCTTTTGTATGAGTTTGGATTTTGTTTGTTTGTTGTGTGTGTGTGTTAGGGGTTGTTCTGCAGAATTCCCACTGAGTTTTACTCGATGCTAATTTCATGATTCTGAATGCCTTTGTCTGGATTTTGTGCATATCTTTTTGATGTTTATGTTGTTCATAATTTGTTTTTAACACTTCACAAATTTTGCCATTTCTGGGATCATAAAATATTAATTTGGTCCAGGATTGTGCGGTGTCCTCTCAGTGAACTCTCTTTAACACAGAATGGAACCTCTGAGCAAAATAGTGAACAAAGAGACCCTTGTAAAATGGAGTTAAATGTAAGTGGAATTTTCTAGCTGTCTGCAGTAGAGGAATTGTGCCAATAGGCTGAAGAAATTGTAAAATTTATTTGTGCAGGAAGAGATCTCTTCAGCAGTCGGTGCAGAAGAAATTTCTCCTCCATCTCAGCACAAGAATTCGGTACTTCTTCCTGAGAGTACTGTTTCTCCAGGGAACAAAATTGGCAAGGCCCCAAAAGCTGGCGAGCAGGCATCGCAAGAAGTCATTAAAACATGGAAAGAGAATGGATTCTCTAGGTACTGTAGCTGGATTAACTTGTTTGACAATCAGTTGAAGTAGATTCAGTTACTTTTAAAGTTTTCATGCAGCCTAATAATAGCAGCACCGGACCTAGATCCTTGGAATTTGGTTAAAGATATCCTTCCTCTTCTATCATATTCAGCTCCGTTTGCAATCTATCACCAGTATCTTCAGGTAATTCTGATAAAGTTTTGTTAGTTTCCATTACCAGATCGACTTATGTTTATTTGGTCTTTCTCATATGCACACACTGCGTTCATGACGTAGAAGAATTTGCTGATTGAAAGGTGAGTCACTTAGTTCTAACTTTTACTGGTTAAATGCAGCCTCTTGCTACATGCATGCATAATTTACAGGTTGGGAAACTGGCGATTGGTTTGGAAATTTCAGAGCCTTGGCTACGAGAATATCAGGTTTGTTCTCATACCTATAACGGGAAAGGGTGTTTAGAGCATGTATTTAATAGTAGATTGATATACGTTTAGCATCCTTTAATTTATAGGCCGAAAATCAAGCCCTTTTTAGATAATCAAACCCTTTTTAGATTATAGCATCGACGAGTTTAGCTATCGTGTGCGGGTGTCCGTGGATATGATTACTGCTAGAATTTGAGAATGCATTTGATGCAATCATCTGGTATTTCTTCATCTCTTTTGATGCAGGTGCTTCCATCAAGAAGTCATCCATGTATGCAAATGAGTGCGTTCGGTGGTTATATCCTGAGTGGAATAAAAATCAGCAGTGGCTAACTGCTGCTCCAAGTTTGTGAAAATCATCCTGTGCTTGGATACACTAGTATTTATTATTTTATTTAGATTTGTACTAAATCTTGCCCTCATACATCCCCTACAAGGACTGTAATCTGTATTCCAAGAATTTTATTTGGATTCCAACCTTCATTGGCAGACGCATTAGGTCTGACTTTCAATGAGAGCTTTAAGGATGAGTTTCTAATTACTATTTTTTGAAATTAGGTCCTAACAGTCTGACAGACACATTACTGAAGTTCTAATAAGGAAAAAGAGCAAGCTAAACTGACAGCATAATTGGTTCCCGGGAAAATCTCTTCTTTGTTGTTCCACCATTCTTTTACATTTCTTCCATAGCCTTCCATGATAATATCGTCGAACCCTCCACCACTGGGGATCATAGGCAAGACATGTTCTTGATGAGGAACAATTACATCCAATAAGAATGGTCCCGGAGTCTCCAACATTGTTTGAATTGCTGCTCTGAGATCATCCTTCCTAGTCACACGAGCAGCAGGTATTCCACAAGCTTCCACGAACTTCAACATGTTCGGGAAAATCTCAGTCTCTTTCTCTGGGTTTCCAAGATAAGTGTGACCCCTGTTAGCGTTGTAGAAGCGATCCTCCCATTGCACAACCATGCCCAAATGCTGATTATTTGACAGCATTATTTTTACAGGAAGATTCTCCACACGGACGGTGGCCAACTCCTGAACATTCATGATAAAACTTCCATCACCATCAATGTCTACAACAACGGCGTCCGGATTTGCAACTGCAGCTCCAATAGCAGCAGGTAATCCAAAACCCATAGCCCCTAACCCTCCTGATGTCAACAACTGGCGTGGGCGTTTATATTTGTAATACTGAGCAGCCCACATTTGAGGCTGCCCAACACCGGTACTTATAATAGCATTCCCACCAGTTAATTCATCAAGAACCTGGATTGCATACTGAGGAGGGATTTCATCCCCAAATGTCTTATAACTCAAGGGATATTTCACTTTTTGCTCATCCAACTCCTCCCTCCAAGCTGAGAAGTCAAGACCAAGCTTCTGTCCTATGCTCTCCAACACCCTATTCATTCTTTCAATGCCAACTTCACATCTCCACAAACTGATATGTGAGGCTGCTTATTCTTTCCGATCTCCGCTGAATCAATATATATGTGAACAATCTTTGCACGGCTTGCAAAGGCCTCAAGCTTCCCAGTTACACGATCATCAAACCTCACCCCAAAAGCAAGCAACAAATCACTCTTATCCACTGCATAATTAGCATACAAAGTCCCATGCATTCCAAGCATCTGAAGTGATAATTCATCCGTAGCCGGGTATGTGCCAAGACCCATCAGAGTATTTGCTACAGGGATCCCTGTCAGCTCCACAAATTGCCTCAACTCATCACCAGAATTCAAACACCCACCTCCCACATATAGTACAGGTTTCTTAGATTCTGATATCAACCTAACAATCTGCTCTAAATGTGCCTCAAATGGGGATTTAGGTAACCTTGACACATACCCGTTCAACTTAATTGGCTGATTCCAATTAGGACAAGCCAATTGTTGCTGGATATCTTTTGGCATATCAATAAAAACCGGGCCTGGGCGACCCGATGTAGCCACGAAAATGCCTCTCTCACAACCCTAGGAATGTCCTCTACGTCTAGAACAAGGTAATTGTGTTTGGTGATTGAGCGAGTTATCTCAACTATTGGGGTCTCTTGGAAGGCATCGGTTCCAATCATCCGACGAGGGACCTGTCCGGTAATGGCAACAATGGGTATACTATCAAGTAAGGCATCGGCGAAACCACTCACGAGATTGGTTGCGCCGGGCCCGGAAGTGGCAATACAGACGCCGGGAAGACCTGAGGAGCGGGCATAGCCCTTGGCCGCAAATATGCCACCTTGTTAGTGACGGGGAAGCACATTCCGGATGATGGTAGAGCGCGTAAGAGCTTGGTGGAGCTCCATAGACGCGCCGCCTGAATAAGCGAACACATTGGTGACCTCCTGACGCTCCAGCGCCTCGACGAGTATGTCGGCGCCCTTTCGTGGTTCATCAGGCGACAATCTGGGAGGATAATCAGTTGGGGCAGCGGTGGTGTCGAGGGCTGCAGCTTTGGGGATGGAGGTGGCGGTGGAGGAGGCAGCCGCCATGTTTGAGAGCTTCGAACACGGGAATTTTGGCAAAATGACTCATTTTGAAAACATTTTTAGTGAACTAATCCTTTTTTAAAAAAATTAAAATTTTGACACTTTTAACAATGAAAATGTCTCAAATGTCATCTTGTCATCGTTTCCACAGCCCTTGTCATATTCTGTCACTTCCTGCACACTTTTCAGTTTTGTCTTTAAAAAAATATTAAACAATTAATAATGTAAATCATGAAAAAATTCCGCAAAATGAAATAAAGTAACAGTACATTTTCTTCTTCAAATTATTCATTTCTTCTTCTTCTTCTTTTCTCCGAGTCTATTGCAAGAACCAGAGCCTTCTTTCTTTTTTTTTCTTTTTCCTTGATCTAAGTCGCAGTCTCCCGTTAAGCAGAAATCGAATTCGTCGAAGTGTAGCCTATTCTGGCCTATAAACAACCAGTCAGTAGGTGTCTTGAAGAAACAAGAAGAGTCTTTGAGGGTTCAAATCTAGTGTTCTCGAGTCTAAGAATGTCTGCATTTGCAAGAATGCTTGGTCATACAGTGTATAGGCACATGTTGAAGAATGAAAATGTGGCACCTTGCACGCCTACAAAACGAAACAAGGTAACAAATACATACATATAAGCTTGAATCAATGTAAATACATAGATTTTTGAATGAATTTCTTATTTTGTTGGTTGATTTTGATGACAACTTTTTTTCTTGTTTTGGTCATGTTGTAAAAAAATTTATTTAGAATAATTTTTTTTTTGGTTTAGAATCGTTATAATTATGTTTAGAATAGTCAAATTTGTATTTAGTATAGTTTAATTTTTTATTAGAACAATTTATTTTTAAAACTTTTGATATTTGTGATAACGTTTTTTTTTCAATGTATATTGTCAATGAAGTACAAGATTAAATTAGAGGACATATTTCCATCAAAGATTACTACAATCTTCTTTTTCTTCTTTTTCCTTGGCCTGAGTCGCAGTCTCCCATTAAGCAGGAACTGGATCCGTTGAAGTGTAGCCTATTTAGGTCTATAAACAATCAGCCAGTTGATGCTTTGAAGGAACAAGAATAGTCTCTGGGAAGTTCGAATCCAACACTGTCGAGTCTAGCACTGCCCGTATTTGATAGAATTCATGGCCATACAATGTATTGACACATGTTGACGAATAAAAATGTTACATATTTCACACCTAGAAATTGAAACAAAATAACAGTGTATCTAAATTTGAATCAGTATGAATACACAGATTTTTCAAAACGTTTTCACTAACTTTGGTCATGTTGTTAAAGTTTTGTTTAGAATAGTTATTTTTCTGTTTAGAACATTTATAATTATGTTTAAAACAATCAAAAATTTGTTTAGTAAAGTTAAATTTCTAATTAGAACAATATAATTTTAAAACTTTTGACATTTGTGATATTTGTTTCAGCATATATTGTCAATGAATTACAAAATTAAATCAGATGACATATTTTCATCAAAGGTTGCTGCACTTTGGAGACTCCAACAATCAGAGTTCATTTTGCATTGCTTGGGAGAGCTGATAAGTTCAAGCGTAAGAGTTTGAATATTAACCTCTACAATCTTGTCGGTTTTCCACATGTCCTTCAGGTAAAGACACTTCAAATGTTTTTAGAACATTTAATGTTGTTTTTAGAAAGAGTTTTATTTTTGTTCAAGAGAGGTATATTTATGTTTAGAACATTTATGTTTCTATTTAGAACAGTTATAGATATGCTTTGAACAGTTATCTTTTTGTTTAAAACAATTTTAGATTTGTTTTGAACATTTTTATTTTTGTTTATAACAACTTTAATTTATTTTTTCCTTCAGTTATGGACTTATGAGGCAATCCCAAGGTTGAGTGCTAGATTTGCGAAGACGGTCGGGGATATAGAGGCACCAAGACTGCTATCCAAATTCAAAGTCCTGCTCAAAAGTTTTTTCTCTTACGTTCATGTATGAAATCCACATATAGCTTTCATTCCTCTATGCTTTCTCTATATATGTTATCCTGGTTGAGATTTTCACTGGATCTTTCATCAATTGTGGCGAACTCGACCAAATCAAGGCCTAAAGTTCTTATTAAAACTAACCAGTAAAATAATCTATTACAAACAGAACTATAACACTTGATAAATAAAACACGTAATAGTTAATTCTAAAAAAAATATGTTTCCAAAAAAATATAACTTTCTTCAAACCCTATAATATCTATGTTCTAAAAAAAACTATAACTGTTCTAAACAAACTCATAACAGTGCTAAACTAAATCATAATTGTTCAAAACAAAATGCTTTAATATAGCAAACATAATTCGCGAACATTTCTGCATAGGTTAGTTGAGTAGTAGTAAGCTACCTATCAATTTTCTTGCTCAGTTCTTTAAGCGCAAGAAGTGATCCATCTGCATGACTGAAAGTAACAAAACCATAACCAAAATCATACTCTACTTCGAGCTCCTTAGACTCAGACCTCTATCTTTATCTACTCCCACCACTGGACCCTGATCCATATCCAGGTCTATTCATATCAGTCTCATATCCACAAGAAGGCTCTAGCCTAGGCTCTACATATCCTCCTCCTTCACATGGAACAAAACCTAAAGTGAGTCAGGGCTTAGAATGACCATACCTGTGTATCATTCATCTATACTTCCTCTATTGTATGTTATCCTAGTCGAGATTGTCATTGGATCTTTTATCAATTGTGACGAACTCGACCAAATCAAGGCCTAAAGTTCTTAGCAAAACCAACCATTAAAATAATCTATTCCAAACAGAACTATTAACACTTGATAAATAAAACACGTAATAGTTAATTCTAAAAAAATTATGTTTCCAAAAAAATATAACTTTTCTGAAACCCTATAATATCTATGTTCTAAACAAAACCATAATTGTTCTAAACAAAACTATAACAGTTCTAAACAAAATGCTTTATTATAACAAACATAATTCGCAAACATTCCTGCAGAGGTTAATTGAGCATTAGTAACATGCCTATCAATTTCTTTCCCAGTTCTTTAAGCACAAGAAGTGATCCATCTGCATGACTAAAAGTAACAAAACCATAGCCAAAATCATACTCTACTTCAGGCTCCTCATACTCAAACATTTATCCTTATCTAGTCCCACAACTCGACCCAGATCCATATCCAGGTCTATTCATATCAGTCTCAAATTCACAAGAAGGCTCTAGCCTAGGCCCTAAATATCCTCCTCCCCCACCTGGAATAAAACCTAGAGCGAGTAAGAGCTTAGGATGATCATACCTGTTGTACTCAATCTGGAGCGGATCTTCAGCATAAGCAGAAGCTTTGGTAGAGGACGAGTATGGCGGATGATTGCAATCAAAGTCATGAAAAGAGAAGTTAGGATAGCAAATCTCCTCAAAAGCTCTCTCATTCGTTTTTTGTAATTTTTATTTGATACAGAAGACTAGTGGCTGAGCTATTTGATTTGACAATTTTAACAAATATAATATAATCAATACTTTGAAAAGTGTGGCAAGGGACATTTGAGACCTTTCCATGATCAAAAAGGTTAAAAATTAACTTTTTTAAAAAAAGGTCAAATGGCTAAAAATGTTTTGAAAATGGGTCATTTTACTAAATTTCCCTTCGAACACTTGAGGTAGGAAGAGGAAAGTGAATTACGTGGAGGCGGGTTAATTTGAAGGTTCGTGGTGTTATTTACCAAAATAACCAAATTATTTGTTCCCAAATAAAAATATAATGAAAACGTCTGTGATAAGAGCACATGCAATAGTGTCTGTTTAATGTCGATATTAAATATTGTTAGAATATGTATTTTTATTGATGTGATTATATTGGGAGATGTGTTTTGTTGATGTGGTTGTATTGAAAGATATGTTTTGTAGAATTTTGTTGTGAAAATGATGTAGGAAAGAAAAATAGTTGGTTTAAATAATGGAGTAATAAATAATTGTATTGAGATATGTGTTTTGCTGATGTGACTGTATTGAAATATATGTTTTTGCTGATATGACTATATTGAGAGATGTGTGTGGTTTGAATTTTTGTGTGATTAAAATAGGGTCCACAAATAATTTTAATAGGAACAACAATATATAAACCATTGCATGTGCTCTAATTAGGACACAAGTACTCACCACTATGCATACTGCCATTTTTTTTTTGGATAAAATTGAAACTAATGAAAATCAAATATTTTTTATTAAAATTGAAAAAATCGATACTCTGATTTGAAATCAACTAAACGGTATTTTTTTATTAAAAATGAAAAAATTGATATTTTGATTCAAAATTGACTAAACGGGTTGTAACAAATATGTCCAAAAATCGATTAAAACCGATCATTAACATCACTAATTGTATGTTGTGTCAAAAAAACATCACTAATTGTATGACTATATAATAATAAAAAATTACCTAAATTTTTAACTTAAAAAATATATTTCAATACAGCTATTTCAGATACTAAAAACATTTTTTTTTTCATACTCATCCAGTCTCGTGCACATGTTATCATGTTAGGATGACTGGTGGTCCAAGTCACAAAAGAAAAAAGGACTTTCTAAAACAAAATCAAAAATAAATAAAAGAAAGAGACAAAAAAGTGACATAACTCAATGTATTTAAAAAACTCATTTTTTAAGGCTTGGCCTTGGATACTTCACAAAATAAAAATTACAATCTATCGCAAATAAATAAATATCATTAATGGGCTTTAATTCTATGTATTAAAGCCTTTGCCGTACGCTGGCCCAAACATTAGTGGGCTAATGGGCTAACAGCAGTGCTTCAATTACAAATCCACTATAAAGGGTAATATATCATAAAGCCCAAACCAAGCCCAAACCCAAGATCCAAAGATTGGACAAAGCTCAATCGTGGAGGGAGCGCTGGCCCAGTGTTATGACTTATGAGAATAATCACTATAAATAATTTGTTTCGGTTTTTTTTCCCCTCCTTTCAGGTATCAACCAAAAGGCGGGCCTTGCACATTCGAAACGCTCCTCTTCGACCCTTCCTCTCCCAGTCCCCAGTCCCTCCTCTTCTTTCCATTCCCGCTTCTCCTTGTTTTTCTCCTTTGGTTCTCTCTCTCTCTATTTATATCTATGTGTTTTCCTTTCGATCACCGTGTTACGATTTGAACCTCAAACAATGCAGCGGATTGGCACAAATCGACAAATCACTTGTTTGAAAACCAAGAATAAAATCCATAGATCTAGAGATATCAAGTAGAGAAACATATAAAGAGTAAAAGTATGAAGAACACAATATTAACGTGGTTCGGCGTTAGCCTACGTCCACGGGAGAAGGGTGATGATCTTGTATTGAGGTTTTGAGAGAGAGTACAAAGTTTTACAAAGAGGAAAATGAAAGATACTATTTTTAGATCTATTTTCGCAACTTAATAATGTCAAAACATCAGACTTCCTCTCGAGCGTTGCTAACCGCTCGAGCGTGCCACAAGCCGAATGCCTCTGGTCCATAAAACTGATTTTTGACCGCTTGAGCGCACCTGGGCGCTCAGCATGCCAAGCATGCCAGACTCTGTTTTCAACAAATCTCCACCTCGGCACATATTTTCAAATTTGTGACGACCACGTCTGCACAGAAAAAACATCTAGTACATACTCCGTGCAGCAACAATCACCCAATACCGAATGTAAAACAGTTGCACCACAAAATAATCAACTGCACAACTACACCAAACAACACCCAATCTCCCAAACAACGGCTGAACCATCGCAATGGCTGCCTACGTACCCCTCAAGGATCAAGCCCATCGTAGTTCTATCAAATGCCTCCACCGAGGCTAACAACCAACGGAGAGAATATGGAGCAAGTCAAGACAGAGACTGAACTTACTCACCGGAACCACCTTGGTTAACATATCAGCTGGATTCTCCTTTGTATCAACCTTCTTCACAAATATGGCACCTTCCTCTAGAATCTCGCGGATGAAATGATACCTAATTTTAATGTGTTTGGTCTTCGGATGGTAAGCCTGATTCTTCGCCAAATGAATGGCCCCCCATGTTATCACAATACACATCGAGCTTGCTTTGCAACAAACCCAACTCACCATACATACCAAGCAACCATTCAGCTTCCTTCACAGCCTCATTAAGAGCCATATACTCTGCCTCCGTAGACGACAAAGCCACAGTAGACTGTAAAGTAGACCTCCAACTAATTGGTCCACCTGCCAAAGTAAAGACTAATCCAATAGTAGACCGACTATTGTCCAAATCACCAGCAAAATCAGAATTCACATATCCAGCACTAAACACATTCTCATACATATTTTTTTCAAACATTAAACCAACATCCACAGTACCATGCAAATACAGAATCCATTTCACAGCTTGCCAATGACCCTTGCCAGGGTTATGCATATATCTACTCACCAAACTAACAGCATGTGAAATATCAGGTCTGGTACACACCATAGCATACATCAAGCTACCTACCGCATTAGCATATGGAACACGATCCATGTAATCACGTTCCTCATCAGTCTTTGGAGACATAGAAGCACACATTTTAAAATGAGAAGCAAGAGGTGTACTTACAGACTTTGTGTTTTCTTTCATTCCAAAATGTCGTAGTACCTTTTGCAAATATCCCTTTTGGGATAGATAAACTTTGCTCTTCTTTCGATCTCTATGAATCTCCATACCCAGAATTTTCTTGGCTTCACCAAGATCTTTGATTTCAAACTCAGAAGCTAACTGTCTCTTTAACTTCTCAATTTCATCTTTGCTCCTGCAAGCTATAAGCATATCATCAACATATAATAGCAAATAAATGAAATTACCATCCGGTAACTTGTTGTAGTAAACACAAGGATCTTGCTCACTCTTGGTGTACTTTAACCCAAGCATAAACCGATCAAACCGCTTGTTCCACTGTCTAGAAGACTGTTTCAACCCATAAAGCGATCTAGTCAATTTACATACCAAATTATCATCTTCAGCTTTAAACCCACATGGCTGAGTCATATAAATCTCCTCTTCTAAATCACCATGCAAAAACGCAGTTTTCACATCCAACTGAGCTAACTCAAAATCAAAATGTGCTACCAAAGTCAACAAAATGCGAATGGAAGTATGTCTCACCACTGGAGAAAAACACCTCATTATAATCAATACCTTCCCGTTGAGTGTAGCCTTTAGCTACCAACCTAGCTTTGTGGCGAATAATACCTTCAGGAGATCCTTCCTTCTTGTTGTAGACCCATTTGCACCCAATAGCTCTTCTACCCTTAGGTAACTCACAGAGCTCCCATGTTTGATTCTTTAGGAGATACTGCATCTCTTCCTCCATAGCCAACTGCCACTTATCAGCCTCAATGCTCTGAACAGCCTGCCGATAAGTAGTTGGAATTTCATCATCAATAGCTGAAAGTTCATAGGCCACAATCATATCATTCGTGAGCCAACTAGCCGCATGTTTGGTAGAGAGTATGTGTGATAGAGTATAAGCTATCGTAAAACGTAAAAGCTGAGAGTGTCTGAGAGTATATCTGACAGAGTATAAGCTAACTTATAAGCTGTATCAAACATGTGTTAGGTGTCTTTCTCTCACGGACACCTTTAGTTGTTGCAATAGGCTCTTGTACAACAGGAATAGGAGCCTCCATAGCTGAAACATCATCAACTATATCTGGATCATCATCTCTATCAACCTGGGTTGTATCTGTGTTTACATCCATAGGAGGCTGACCCTCATAACCATTATCTACCTCAGTAGCATTCTCTAATACAGTGCGAACTGGAATATTACCTGAAGGTGAAGCTGCATCTATCTCCACCTGCTGCGAAACCTTCATGGAATTGGTTGAATTCTCCACCTGCTTGGAGACTTCTGGTTTCATCATGGAAACCTCATCAAAAGTCACATCTCTACTCAGCACAATCTTCTTGTATTCTGGATCCCATAGCTTATAGCCCTTAACTCCCTTTTCACACCCATAAATACAGATTTTCTAGCATGTGGTTCCAACTTACTATCTGTGACATGATAATAAACAGGACACCCAAAAATATGAAGGGAATCATAATCCTGAACAGACTTACCAAACCATACCTCCATAGGAGTTTTACCTTGTAATGCAGCCGAAGGCAACCGATTGATGAGATGACAAACATAAGTCAATGCCTCAGCCCAAAACGCTTTGCCCAATCCAGCATTAAACAATATACACCGTATCCTCTCCAGCAAAGTACGGTTCATGCGTTCTGCCACCCCATTCTGTTGCGGTGTTCCCCTTACTGTGAAGTGTCTTTGTATACCATCATTCTGGCACAACTGCAAGAACGGATCAGAAGTGTACTCCCCACCATTATCGCAACGGAGCACCTTGATTTTTCTGCCAGTCTAATTCTCCATGACTTTCTTCCACCTCACAAACGCCCATAATCGCCTAGAGTAATCATCAACAAAATTCACAAAATAATGTTTCCCTCCAAGTGATGCATTCTTGGAAAGACCCCAAACATCTGTGTGCACATAATCCAGTGTCCCACTAGTCTTGTGGATAGTTGTCCCAAATGTAGCTCTTTTCTGCTTGCCCAGAACACAATGCTCATAGAAATCTAACTTGCAGGGCAACGACACCTTTCAATAATCCTTGCTGAACAAGTTTATGCAAAGATTTTTCACCTGTATGCGCCAATCGCATATGCCATAATCTGGTAGTCAACTTGGCTACAGAATCTGTAGCCTCACTAGTAGCTGCTGCTAATCCTGTAACTGTATTCCCCTTCAAGTAATACAAGTTACTCTCAAGAGTGTCTTTCATCAAAAACCATTGCTCTAGAAATTACCTTCAAAGTGCCATCTTGAATAGCAATCCGATAACCTCTGCTTTCCAACTGACCGATGGAGATGAGGTTCTTTGTCAGCCCTGGGACAAACCTAACATCTTTCAACTCTCTGACCACTCCATCATGCAACTTCAACTGGATGCTACCAATTCCCATAATCCGACAAGGTTGAGAATTCCCCATCAGAACAACACCATTCTCTAACTTCTCAATGCTAGAGAACCAGTCCCTGTTGGGACACACATGGAATGTAGCGCCAGTATCCAAGATCCACTCACTAGTACTTGCGGAATATACAACCGATGAAATGATCATTGAGTAGTCTGAGTCCTTATCTTCACTCTTCTTTTGAGCAATATTAATCGACGAAGAAGTGGAGTTATTCTTCTTCTTTGCCGTCTTTGGACAATCTTTCTTCTAATGCCCTTTCTCATGGCAAAAAGCACACTCATCCTTAGCAAGCTGTCGTCCTTCTCTTGATTTGGAACGACCCCGCGGAAACCACCACCAGATTTCTTTCTATCTCTCGACCTCCAATCTCTTGCGAACAATGCCTCTGATTGTGAATCACGCAATGCCTTTTTATCCTTCTTTCTGAACTCAAAATTCAACAATGCAGTAGACACTTCATTGTAGTTCAATTCTGTCTTCCCATGTATCAATGTGTTGACAAAGTTCTCAAACTCTTCATGAAGTGAATTCAACAACAATAAGGCTTTCACCTCATCCTTGACAATTTCTTCTAAATTCGCCAAGTCAGCAGGCAATTTAGTGAACTCATTCAAGTGCTGACTCATAGATGCACCCCTCCTCATAGTGAAGCGATAAAGCTTCCTCAACAAATGGAGACGATTCTCAATGCTCTTCTTCATGTACTTATCCTCTAAAATCTGCCACATCTCCTTAGCCGAGCTCACATCAAGTACCAAGTACTTCAAATCCCTCGCTAAGCATTTTTGGATAGTACCACATGCACGTTTGTTCATATGTGCCCACTCTTTATCATCAATGTCATTCGGCTTGTCACTTCATCAAGATATTGATGCACTAGAGCATCCATCACTTCGACACGCCATAAACCAAAATTATTTGTCCCATCAAACTTCTATACATCCAATGACTCCTTCGAAACAACCCTAGATTGTCTACCCGGAACCTTTCCACTACCCGAAGCACTTCCACTATCTTTGCCTTTGGTAGTTACGACCGGAACTTCATCATCACTAGACATCCTTAAATAACTTGATTTTACAAAACAAGGCAGTAATTTCAAATAGATATCAAAATGGTAGAAGAATTGAACAAACGGAACCCAAATCACAAATCAAAATTCTCTCAGGAATTTTGTCAAACACCTTATGGGCACCAACCAAACAATTCCTCCACCCAAACCAAAATCTACTTAGAATCAACAAACGAACCCAAGAAAATCACTAACCTTAAGCTCTGATACCAATTGTTACGATTTGAACCTCAAACAATGCAGCGGATTGACACAAATCGACAAATCTCTTGTTTGAAAACCAAGAATAAAACTCATAGATATAGAGATATCAAGTAGAGAAACATATAAAGAGTAAAAGTATGAAGAACACAAGATTAAAGTGATTCGGTGTTAGCCTACGTCCACGGGAGAAGGGTGATGATCTTGTATTGAGGTTTTGAGAGAGAGTACAAAGTTTTACAAAGAGGAAAATGAAAGATACTATTTTTAGATCTATTTTTGCAACTTAATAATGTCAAAACATCAGACTTCCGCTCGAGCGCTATTGACCGCTCGAACGTGCCACAAGTCAGAGTCCTCTGGTCCATAAAACTGATTTTTGACCACTTGAGCGCACCTGGGCGCTCGAGCATGCCAGACTCTGTTTTCAACACACCGCCTCTTTTTCCCTCCAATACTCAAATATTCAGTCTCACTCACACATACGAACTGATGGCGAACGGCAATGAAGATCCGAGCCGTACAAATCAGCGGTCGCAGTTTCAATTCCAGTTGCTCCATTCGCAGTCTCAGAATAATCGTGCCACTTCTTCTCCGATGACGGAGAATATTTTCTTTCCTTATTTCTATGGGCAACCGCCACAACCTTTCACCTCTGTTGTCCCTCCTTCAAGTACCGCTGACGATCAATGGCCTTTTATTAAGCAAGAGGTATGCGTTTCTGCTGCTCTTGTTATTCTATCTCCGATTCTCTTGTTAAATATAGTACAAAAAATTAATGGCCGTCTTAGGTTTTTGTTGTTTAATTTTGGATCGTTATTTCTATTCTCTTTTCGATTTCATGCATTGTGAGACACACGGACAAGCATATAAGTTCTCGCATTCGCTATTGTCGCAACCGGTTTTGCGAAAATGAAATTTTAAAAGAGAGTCGCCACCAATTGTAATAGGTGCAATTGGTCACCGATTAAAAATAATTTGGTCTTTGAAAATCAAGAAAAAATGGTTAAGTGAGTTTGTTACGTATGGAGAAGGTGTGAGGCACCCCACAACATCTGTTTTAAAAACAGTTGCCAATTTAATTTTTATTATCCCATTAAATGATTAAGAAAATCAAATGTGACATTTTAACAAAAATATATACATGAGGTATGATAATTAGACATAATATAAAAACTATATTGAGAGTATAATATTGAGGTTCATGGGACTCTTCCATCCAATGATCAAATATTCATGAAACACTCTCACCTCAAGAATTTTGTCTGAAGGTGCATCCAATGCATTCCCCAAATTAATTCCATCATCAGTTAATTCTTTCAATATAATTTTGATATGCAATATGAATGCTAAAAGAAAATCCTCTCCATCCAATGGATGAGAATTTCCTTTTATTTTATCCTCAAGAATCCGATCGAAAACATCCAATGTCACTCGATTAGTTCCATCGTCGGATATTTGGCAATTTGAACATAGAAAATCGTATGATTTGATTCTTTTTAAAATTATTTAAACAGCCCAATATCCTACAATTATCAAACCGGCCCAATTTGTCATAAACCAATCTTGACCCAAAACACTAAGGCCCAGCATATTAAATAAACCAATCTCGGCCCGTTAACAATACCAACAGAAACCTTAAATCCAGAAATAAACAAAACCCAAGATCCCCAAAATCTAGCCCAAAACAAAAATAACAGAGTCCAACCCAAAACAAACAAAGTCGGCCCAACACTGTTCATCTTCTTCCTCCAAGCTTCAGCCCAAACGGTACCAGCAACATCCCTTTCCTCTGCCGTCCGGCTCACCTGCATGTCTTCCCTGTTAAAGTTATGGTTTATGATAGCAGTATGTTACTGCAGTGTTTGCAAATAATCCCTGGTCTTTAGGGATCAGTTATTTTGTTATGATTTACTTAGTCATTGACCACGTCTAGGTTGAGGATACGTGGGTTGTTATTCACTTGTTTTTTGTTTTCCTTATGTAAGGCTATATATGGCCAGTTCAGTGTATGAATAATAAGATGCGAGACATTCTCCAAACTCTCATATATTTGACATATGGTATCGGAGCCCCGTTAACGACGTCGAGTACCTGTGAGACATGGCGACTGAAGGAAGCTTCGTGCAGGTATCGATTCCAAAGTTCGATGGCCATTATGATCACTGGGCGATGCTTATGGAGAATTTCCTTCGATCAAAGGAATACTGGCACTTGGTTGAAAGTGGGATCACTGCAGTAGCAGAAGGAGAGGTTCTCACGGAAGGCCAGAGGAAGCTGATTGATGATCAGAAGTTGAAAGACTTGAAGACTAAGAATTATCTATTTCAGGCTATTGATAGATCAATTCTTGAGACTATCTTGCACAAGACTACGACAAAAGATATTTGGGATTCGATGAAGAAGAAATATCAAGGGACTGCACGGGTTAAGCGGGCACAATTGCAGGCTCTTCGTAAAGAGTTTGAAGTGCTCCACATGAAGGCTGGTGAAACCGTGAATGAGTATTTTGGTCGCACTCTCACTATCGCCAACAAGCGGAGATTTAATGGTGACAAATTGGATGATACTGAGGTCATTGAGAAAATTTTGAGATCCATGACTCCCAAATATGACTACGTTGTGTGCTCCATTGAAGAGTCAAATGACATCGATGTGTTGTCCATTGATGAATTACAGAGTAGCCTCCTCGTACATGAACAACGTATGTCTGATCATGTGCTGGAGGAACAGGCATTGAAGGTCACGCACGAAGACAACTCAAGAGGAGGCAGAGGTCGTGGCCGTGGCCGTGGAGTTTTTCAAGGTAGAGGCAGAGGAAGGGGACGACAAAACTATGACAAATCTACCATCGAATGCTATAATTGTCATGACTTTGGTCATTATCAATCTGAGTGTCCTAACAAACCAAAAGACGCAAGGGCTAACTATGCTGCAGCCAGTGAGGAGATGTTGCTTATGGCCTATGTGGAGGAACAAAAGGCTCCTACAGATGAATTTTGGTTTCTTGATTCGGGATGCAGTAATCATATGTGTGCAAAAGGGATATGTTTTCCACTTTTGATGGAAATTTTAGGGAATCTGTGAAATTGGGAAATAATACAAGCATGGCTGTGATGGGTAAGGGCAATATACGCATGATGGTGAATGAAATTCAGCAGGTGATTACTGGAGTCTTTTACATTCCAGAGCTGCAAAACAATTTACTGAGTCTTGGACAATTACAAGAAAAGGGTCTCAAGATTATCATACAACATGGGAGATGTCAGATCTATCATCCACAATGGGGTCTAATTATGGAGACTTGCATGTCCATGAATCGCATGTTCATTTTGACAACTCAAATTCCATCAAGTGAACCTGGTGAACCTGCTTGTTTCATTACTAATTGCAGTGAGAATCTAGCTCGTTTGTGGCATCATCGATATGAGCATCTAAGCTACAGTGGGTTACAAACTCTCCAGCAGAAAAAGATGGTGAGCGGACTGCCACAACTAAAAACTCCTTCCAAAATATGTGAAGATTGCATGGTGGGGAAGCAACACAGAGATCCATTTCCACAAGCGAGCACATGGAGAGCATCTCAGATACTTCAGCTGGTGCATGCTGATATCTGTGGGCCAATCAGGCCTGTATCCAATAGCAATAAGAGGTATTTAATTACCTTTATTGATGATTTTAGCCGTAAAACTTGGGTGTATTTCTTGGCTGAAAAATCTGAAGCTTTTGGTATCTTTAAGCTTTATAAAACTCGTGTTGAAAAAGAAACTGATGCATGCATTAAGGGTCTCCGTACCGATCGTGGTGGGGAATTCATTTCCCGCGAATTTACAAATTTTTGTCATGAGAATGGGATACGTAGACAATTGACGGCAGCATTTACCCCGCAACAAAATGGCATTGCGGAGCGCAAGAATCAGACTATTGTGAACATGGTTAGAAGCATGCTTTCACATAAGAACATTCCAAAAACATTCTGGCCTGAAGCTGTGAATTGGGCAATCCATGTGATGAATAGAAGTCCTACTCTTGCTGTGAAAAATAAAACTCCTGAAGAAGCTTGGAGTGGCATCCTTCCATCTGTTGATTACTTCAAAGTTTTTGGATGTGTTTCCTATGTCCACATTCCAGATGCTCGCCGATCAAAGCTGGATGACAAAAGTCTAAAATGTGTTCTACTTGGGGTTAGCGAAGAGTCCAAGGCCTATCGTCTGTATGATCCTTTATCTGGAAAAATCATAGTCAGTCGAGATGTGAAGTTTGAAGAAGATAGTTGCTGGGATTGGGCTGTTAATCATCAGGAATCTATTTTAATAGATCTTGAATGGCCCCTTAGTGAGGATGGTGATGAATGTCATGACCGCCATAATAGTGGACATGCAGATGATAGCCATGATAATGGACATGCAAATGAACGTGACTTACATGCAAATGAACGTGACTTGCCTGCCCTTGCTGACTCGACCATACCCATACAAGATGCAGCTGTCCCTGCCACTTCCTCCGCTTCCACCAATGAAGCACGCACACGCCGGGCCCCCACTTGGATGAAGGACTACGTCAGTGGTGACGCTATCTCAGAAGATGACTCTGTTCATTTGGCTTACATGGCTTTGGGAGGGAATGATCCCATTTGTTATGAATAAGCTATGAAGAGCGCAACCTGGAGGGCCGCAATGGATGCCGAAATTGAAGCTATAGAACGAAATGACACATGGACTCTGACCGATTTGCCACAAGGTGGAAAGAAAATTGGAGTAAAATGGGTCTACAAGACTAAGCTCAAGGAGAATGGGGAGGTAGACAAATATAAAGCAAGACTCGTTGCTAAGGGGTATGCTCAACAATATGGGATCGATTACGCTGAAGTATTTGCACCTGTGGCACAGCTGGACACTATTCGGGTAGTCATTTCCTTGGCAGCCCATCATGGTTGGGAGATTTATCAACTGGATGTCAAGTTAGCCTTCTTGCATGGAGAGCTCAGTGAAGAAGTGTATGTTGAGCAGCCCCTTGGGTATGTCCAGAAGGGTAAAGAAGGCAAGGTCTATAGGTTGAAGAAAGCTTTATATGGCCTAAAACAAGCTCCCCGAGCCTGGTACAGTCGCATTGAAGCTTACTTTATCGGACAAGAATTTGATAAATGTCCATATGAACATACGCTGTTCATTAAAAGAGCTGCAAGAGGTAAGTTTCTTATTGTTTGCTTATATGTCGATGATCTCATTTTTACTGGCAATGATGCGTCAATGTTTGCGACATTTAAGCACTCAATGATGGTAGAGTTTGACATGACTGATCTTGAAAAAATGCGGTATTTTCTTGGAATCGAAGTTATGCAACTTCCACATGGCATTTTTATTGGTCAACATAAGTGTGCCCAGGAGCTTCTCAAACGGTTCCAGATGGATGAATGTAATTCAGTGCACAATCCTATTGTTCCTGGAGTCAAACTTGTTAAGGATGATCATGGCGAGCCCATCGATGGTACTCTTTACAAACAAATTGTTGGGAGTCTTATGTATATCACTGCCACTCGCCCTGACATGATGTTTGTGGTCAGCCTTATTAGCAGATTTATGGCTCGACCTACCGATATGCATCTCCAAATAGCCAAAAGAGTATTGCGTTATTTGAAAGGGACACTGTCTTTTGGGTTATTTTACAGCAAGGGAGGATGTAAGGAGATGATTGCATATACGGACAGTGATTATGCTGGAGATTTAACAGACATGAAGAGCACCTCAGGATATGTTTTCATGATGAGTGGAGGTGCAGTTTCATGGTCCTCGAAGAAGCAACCTGTGGTCACTTTATCTACTACCGAAGCTGAATTTATTGCTGCAGCTGCGTGTGCATGTCAAGCACATATTGATAATAGCTCAGCAATAAAGCTCTCCAAGAATCCAGTAATGCATGGCCGTAGTAAACATATTGATGTGCGTTTTCATTTCCTTCGTGAGCTTACAAAGGTTGGAGTTGTGAAGTTAGTCCACTGTCATACACAAGAGCAGGTTGCAGATATCATGACCAAACCTTTGAAGGTTGATGCATTTCTAAAGCTGCGTAAGCTAATGGGTGTTTGTCCAGGTCCAGAATGAAGTATAAACTGATTGTTAAATGCATGCAGTTTAAGGGAGGATGTTAAAGTTATGGTTTATGATAGCAGTATGTTACTGCAGTGTTTGCAAATAATCCCTGGTCTTTAGGGATCAGTTATTTTGTTATGATTTACTTAGTCATTGACCACGTCTAGGTTGAGGATACGTGGGTTGTTATTCACTTGTTTTTTGTTTTCCTTATGTAAGGCTATATATGGCCAGTTCAGTGTATGAATAAAAAGATGCGAGACATTCTCCAAACTCTCATATATTTGACATTCCCGTCTGACCTGCAAACAAAGAAACAGAGCAGCAAACCAGCAAAACCAGATCCAAAAATCCACAATAACAAGCATAATTGGTAGGGATGGCAATGGGGCGGGGCGGGGCCGGATCATGGTCGCCCCGTCCCCGCCCCGCCCTTCCATACCCCGCCCCGTCCCCGCCCGCCCCGCTCTTCGGGGCAAAATCTTTGCCCCATCCCCGCCCCGCGTTACCTACGGGGCCCCGCGGGGCACCCCGCCCCTAACAGTATAAAACTTATATATAACATATATATAAAACTTATATATAACATATATATAACTACTTATATATAGGTTATATATATGTATATAACTACTTATATATAAGTTATATATATATATAGCTAATATAGGGTTATTAGCCTTTCGGGGCGGGGCGGGGCGGGTTGATGGACTGACCCGTCCCTGCCCCGCCCCGCATGCGGGTTAAAGTTTGTCGCCCCGTCCTCGCCCCGTCCCACTGTCGGGTCGGGGAAAACCCGCTCGGGGCGGGTCGGGGCACTTCGGGGCGGGCCGGGTCGGGTGAAAATTGTCATCCCTAATAATTGGTACAGATTTAAACAATAAAAGAACTTTAAATACAAGATTGAAACTACCTCGGGTTCTCCTCCGGATCTTCTCTTCTTCAAAGTCTCTGGATTTGCGTTCCTCTGCCGTGCTTCCTTACCTTCTCGAACGACAATCGGACCGTTCAGAATAAATTTTCAGGTGTTACGAAGCTACTATCCAAATTTCACTTCGATCGGACCACGGATCGGTTTCCGATTGTTAATTGCAAAACCTGTGCGCAGTGTCTCTTCTCCCCAGAATTGCAGTCACTTTCTATCAGAAGCTGGGGTAGATAGACACCTTAAAATGGCAATCGCACCGATCAGAATAAAGATCCAAGTGTTGTGAAGCTACTGTCCAAATTTCACTTCAATCGGACCACGGATCGTTCCCCGATCGTTCCGTCCAGAAAACTGGTGCAGCACCCCCAAATCCACCCCCCTTTTCCCTCTGTTTCTTCTTTCTCCTCTTATAACAACAATAACCGAATCAAATCCCCCAAAATCAACAATATCTGGCCTAAAAAGTCTTCATCTTTGAATTTCAGCCCATTCTTTCTCCGTTTTTCAAACTTGGAGGCGCCTCTCTTGGCTTCATCCGGCGCCCCTCTCCACTGCCGCCTCCTGCCTCCCTTTTCTCCCTTTTGTTGAATTTAGGGTTTGAGTATTAGTTTAGGTTAAGTGGGCTGGGTAGGATAGCTGGGCCGGGCCAGGTGGATATTTGGGTGATGGGCTCCGTTTGGGTAGAATTAGTTGAGTAGTGGGCTGGGCTAATTGGGCAATGGGTTTAATTGGGAGATGAGCCTAATTGGGTTTAATTGAGAGATGGGCCAGAATTTGGATTAAATTGGATAGGTTAGTTTAAATGAATGGATTAGTAATTGGGCTTGATTTTTGGTGAATTTAAGGGTTTGGGCTTGGTCTTGGTTTGGGGTATTATTTTTATTTATTTATTATTCTATTTATTTTTTCATTTTTAATAAATAAAAACTTTCCCGAACAAGAATGGGTACTACAGCTATTTCTTTTTGTTGTTTTTTATTTTCACTTTTCTTCTTTAAAGAGTTCGTTTGTCTAGTCGCCTCTTTCGTGTTCTTAGATTATACTAGTATTTAGATGTTTCGATTATAAATTTTATTGTGTTAGCGAAGAAGTACGACCTGTTTGGGGGTGCGATTGTCAAACACTAATTTTCTGCAACTGCTAACTTTCATGTTTCTTGCTAGTCAATTCTGATTCCATTGCATCTGAATTTCAATATTTAGGAATGCATTCAAATTTTTAGTATAATCATGGTGCAAATTTTCATGAATCCTATAATCATCTTGGCAGTTTAACCAAACCAATGGAATAGTGAATGGTGGTGCTCGGAGTGGTGGACGATCAGTCATGCCTAAGAGTAACTGTAAATCAAAGATCAAAAACTGGCCAAGTATGTGACTCAAAAACTAGATGTTGGTAATGTCCTATCGTCCTATCACAATATTAACCATATAGCTTCTCATGCACTTATAGTACGATGAGTTTCATGTTAGACTGATTTTATATGCAGATTCTGTAAGTGGTACAAACACTGGTTGTCGATATGAATGTTCCTTAGGTATGTTTCCATAGTTCTCCGTTCAGGTTGTCGTTGTCATGGTCATTTACTCATTCTATCTTCAGTATGTAACAACACATCTGTGTTGAAGCATTCAGTCTCTCTCTCCCCCACTCTTTTTAAATTTTTATCATGCAGTTTAAAGTTACAGACAATAGGTTTAACGTGCTTTTGGCAGGCTTGTTAACAAAAAAATTCATCAGTTTGATCCAGGAGGCGGAGAATGGAACCCTTGATCTGAATAAAACTGCACAAGCATTGCAGGTAGAAAATGCAATTCACATGGTCCAAATCAATAAATTATTTTGTAATTAGACTTTCTTATTAGGTTTTAAGTAATTAAGTTACGATGTAACACATTTTGGCTTATGTCTTATAGAAATAGATTCGGAGGAAATGCATTCAAAATCCTTTTATATTGATATCTCCAACCAGAGCCTTTCTATATCCGTTGACCATCAGAAGCCCGACTATTTTGAAATTCTTTGTTTTTATTTGATAGGTCCAAAAGAGGAGGATATATGACATTACAAATGTTCTTGAAGGAATAGGATTGATAGAGAAGACATCGAAAAACCACACACACTTAAAGTAATGATATTGATCTACTGTTGGAGACCTTCTTGCTCTTTATTACAGTTTGATGGTAACCTCTTGGCCTTTTGTACAGGGGATCTGACAGCTTGGGGCCAAGGGAGCTGGATGATCAAGTTTCTCTATTAAAGGTGCTTATAAAATTACAAGGCCTTTTTTTGTTCTTTACATGTATCAAAAACTTCATATATGGTTTGTTAATATCTCTGCCTGGAATTTTTTCACTGAATATATAATTTCCTAGCAATGCAAGGAAATAGCCTCTCTGCAATGTAGGACAAGGTTGCATGCACGCACTCTTCTAGGCCATGCCGCCACTGCTTTGGCCTCTGCAATTTTACTTGCAATAGTCATGGGCACTGTTTGTCTAATGTTCAATCTCGAAAGCACACATTTTTGCCAATTTGATCTAAGTAATTATATGCCAAGATCGGGCCATTTTAGTAGTTTTTGTCTGTTACATAGATTTGGAAAGTATAGGTCGTATATATCATGGTTGAACTGTTTCTGGAGGAGATCTACCTTCTTCACTGTAAAAGTGAACAGCTAACATTGTATAGACTAAGAAACAGGCTTATCATCTAAGTTAGGTTTACAATATGTCAGATGGCTAAATTAGATTATCAACCATTGGTTACAGTTTGGATTGAAATTTGGAGGGAACCATAACAGGCAATTTTTCAAACACTTTGGTCGGATTGAATTTTTTCCTTCTAATCTTTTGTAAAGAGTAAACTGCAAGTTGTTTCCTCTTTGGCTAATTATTTATTCCCTTGATTTCTTTACAGACTGAAGTAGAAAATCTATCTGCTGAAGAGTGCAGAATTGATGACTGTATAAGGTTGGTTAAACAGGTTTTGTTATAGCATTTTCTTTACTCTTAACCTCACTAGGGTGTTGAACTTACATTGTGTTCTTTTTCCAGGGAAAAGCAAGAGCTTCTGAGGACTTTAAAGGAAGAAGAAACTAATGAAAAGTATACTCTCCCCTCTGATTTTTTTCACCCCTCCTCGTTGCTGTTTCCAAGATGTGTTATGGTTCATTTACTTTTCCCTGAATAATTAGGTACCTATTTTTAACGAACAAAGATATAAGCAGCGTTCCACACTTCCAGGTTACTATTTCTGTGAATCTTGGGAATTTATTAATTATTTTGCTTTTTCACTAATCATTACTAATGTTGTTGCAGAATCAAATACTTATTGCATTAAAAGCTCCTCAAGCTAGTAGTATTGAGGTTCCTGACCCTGATGAGGTGGGAATGCATAGCACAGTTTGAAAATTTTCATATTATGTGATTAGCTAATTAGTTACCTTTTCAGAAGCAGGATGTTGGTTTTCCCCATAGGCAGTGTAGAATGATCATTAGAAGTACGACTGGACCGATTGATTTATATCTTTTAAGGTATTTTCTCAAACATAGCCACCTTCAAAGCTTTAATGTGATCAACCTAGGTCAAGTTTTAAATACTTTGAAGTGATGATCTTACACTACATTTTGTTTTTGTCTTCCTCATTTTGCATTATTCCATGCTTATAATATTTCATAATAGCTATATTGATGTTTCCAGTAAAATTGAAGGCAAAGGCCTAGATAACAGGGCAGCAAAAGCAGCAGGGGTTTCTATAAAATACAAGGGGAATCAAAATAATTCTTCAGATTCATTGATCTCACTGGACTTGGATACCTCTGAAGTTCGGAAAATAATTCCTCCATACTATGATGTGAGTGTATATCTATATATTGAAGCTTCAAGGCTGCTTTGAAGCTTCTATCCATTCTTCATATTTGTGTTTTCTGGGGAGGGAAAAAAAGGAGTAGGGTGTTAACTGTTAGATGACTAATATATTTGCTGATCCATCTCTTTGCAGATTGATGACGATTATTGGTTCCGAACAGACGCTAAAGTGAGCCTTACAGATTTCTGGAGTAATTAATTAATTCCACATCGCAAATTTCTACCTTACATTTCTGATTCCTGAAAAGTCCAGTTGAGACAATGACATCATTTTATACCCGAACCGTATATACCAACCACATACCTCCCAAGCTCCCTATTATTTAAACCATGCTAGGATTGTTCCTGATAGATATGATGGTCTACTGCTAGAGGATTCCCCGAAGATGCTACTTCGGGAAGGCAATAATTGATCGATCCTTTTTATCATCTCTGATATTTTATGTTGGTGTAAATTTTAATGCATTAATTGATTACTTAGGGAAAACGCAATGGTAATGGAGAAGAAATAATATATTAGAATATGTGTTTTTGATAGATTTTTTTTTTTTTGACTCGGACAAAACTCGAGCCAACAATTATCAGCAGAAGCCGATGGCAGATAACATACATCCATCTTCAACATATAACTCTCAAACTGAGGGCTTTGATGAATTGAATTCCACTTAGCGTATAATAATAGTTCATTCCAAGTTATTTCATCCATTTCAATCTATTTGGGGTCAACCAAACTTCCACTCGTGCAGTATAAATGCATCTTGCCAAGCTACATGGCACCTTTCCAACAACCTGCAGATTCATAGTCGCATCAATCAGTGCCTACCAAACTCACCATCCTTCGACAGCTAAACCATTTTAAAAAATAAAGCAACAAATGGAATAGAAATTTGAAGATGAGAAATTTACATCAACTGTCAACAACAAGAAAGAAGAACTCAATGCCCCCCCACTGTCCCTTCCTCCACTACTCCAGTGTAAAATGCCAATACAGGGACGGAGCTGAAACGAACTGTTAGCGAGTTCCAGCAGAACGGCCTTTCCTTGATCTGACACGTGTGACCCGGATGGCTTCTTCCATGACAGTATCCTTAGTTGCCAGATCTGCATTTTCATTGGCAGAAGAAGAAGGCACTGCATCAATCTGCTTTGCTTCCGCTTCACTTGTAGTAAGCTGGCCCTTGGTTTCAGAAGCAACAATTGATTTTGGGGAATTCAAAGCTGCTGTTGGAGCTGCAGGAGGCGCCGCAGGTGGTCCTTGTGAAGGATGCACCTCTTCCGCTACTTCCATTTGGTGTTGACTAGAAGACGTGCTGCTAGAAGTGGGAGATGGCGGCTCTTCAGTTTGTGGTTGTGCTGCGGTAGATGGTTGAAGGATAGGAGCATTGGGAGGATGGCGGTTGGGAACAGTAGGACCCTTGCGAGCCCTAGCTCCTTGTGCCTTAGACACCAATAGTCAGAACATTCAGAAAAACATGCTTTCAACGCAGTAGCATCACATAGTGGCACTTTGTGAATTGAACAAGAAGAAATAACATAGACAAAGCTTTTAAATTGGCATTCAAACATTGACACATACTAGTCTCGCGTAAATGGATTCAGGAAATGGTAAATCAACAAAAGACAGTATTCAATAACATCCAATGACAGGCCAAGAGACAATACAAATGACGTGCAGGCATCTTCAACTATAAGTCAGCCATGCATTTGCACCAGTATACAGAGGTGCAACCAAGATTTAATATTCAGGTACTATGCCAAAATGAAATAGATGAACTCCAAAGCAAAAAATGGATTGCAGACCTTCTATTTCCTTGCCTTGATGGTATCAACCTGGCTGTATATTATAAATACGTTTTCTTTGAACAATGCTATTCTCTCATTTTCTTGCCACAACCTTACATGGCACATTTATGGCATCAGTGCATGTACACCAATTAATCATATGAGGGAGTGCAGAAAGTCTACTATGTACTGTTTTTGTGGTTTACCAAAAGAATCAAGTTCCAAAATTTCACGGAAAGAGATTATAGTTAAAGGACAGTGATTATCTTAAAAAAATAGTTAGAGGACAGTGTTTATTCAAGTCTTACTTATCGTCGAGTAGTACCTGAGGCCTAGGCGTTGACTGTGAAGCAATATACTGCAGAATCTCAAAAACCCTAGTCTGACCATAGCTTGCAGCTCTTTGCCAGTATACAACTGCCATGTCACCCGCCCTAGTCCTTAGTTCCAACAAATTGCGATCGATATCATTCTCATGCATTGCAACATACGGTCTAAAGAAAGCGTCATACACATAAGTAGTTCCCTGATACAAGGAAAAACAGATGCAGTTACAATAAAGTAGAGACTTGTGACCATGTAAGAAGATAAGAGTGTTTTTTATGCCCCTTCCAGTTATTCACCTTTGTTTTAGGATACCAAAGGTATATAAAGAATGCCAGCTTCGCTTCACTATACATAGGAACCCTTCAAGAAAGAAATATGGATAAACACAATCAAAATGTAAAATCATTCTATGAAGCATGTAATTGTCTCCACAATCAAATAAAACAAATTTGTACCAGGAAATAAAAGCATCACCAATTCTCTCACATACTGTCAAGACAGCCACCAAAATCCTGCCACCCAAGGGAAAATAAACTTTTTTTTTTATCATGCCTACAAACATAGTTTCAGGATTTCAAATGAACCAAATGGCCACGGATGACATACCAGTACTGGCACCAAAAGCGAAGTTGCTCAATCTCTGGCTTATTCTTCTCTACTGTTTTATAGCATTCATAGGCTGGATAAGCATAGCCAAAAACCATCCTGCCATCATACCGAATAAGATTTTAATTCCACGAACAATGATGTAACCGTGAAGAGTCATTGTAAATGGATATAGAGTTTCTGGAACATACACAAGTCCTCTCGTAAGAAACGACCCAATCATTTTGTATACCTAGAATACACCAAGAAAACAACCAAAAGATGTTTTAAAAACACATTGGCACATTGCAAATAATTGCGATTACTAAATGCAAGCTAATCAACAGATCCAAAAATAGTTTAGAATCATTACAGAAACTGTCATTTAAAAGTATTAACAATGTTCAAAGCATCATAATCAGAGCAAATTGAACACTAAACTTTTCTTGTATTGCAGGTCTCTGAAACTCAGCATTTGCTTACATGTAAAGAATCTATTTCATTTCCAACCAGTGCCTATACGGAGCTGTCTTCTGCCAATGAATTCAACTTATCCGTAACAAAAGAAAATCTCACATTCAACTAGAATTTTTTTGCAAAGTGGAGTCTACTTTCCTTAGTAACAGTTCATTATAGAAACTACAACCTGGAATCTCCACAGGTTGTACTATTAAAGACCTGTAGATGCAAAAATTTCTCTCAAAAGATTATAAAACTGCTATGAAACAGAGAGGGAGACTCGGCAAACCAATGATTAATTAACTAGAAGATCACACTGTAAATGACATCAGTATACAGGCTTTAACAGTACAAAAACAGATTTAAACAAAAACCTGCCAATGCTATAATTTAATTTACGTAAATTGAAGTGTCAAAAAATAGGGCAAAACTATGCCTATTCGATCAATCAAGATACTAATTAGTATCCTTATCCAACTCTAACAAATAACAAGTGAAAACCAAGTATAAATAAAATCCAACCACAAATATTGACGATAAACACTAGAAACACTACACAGAACCGCAGAAACAGCCTAGAATGCAGTATCAGAAAAACATACAAACTTGAATTATAACGCCAGAACGCTCCGAAAGACCGCTAAACTTGAATTCAACTATCGATCAATCAATCAAACTAAATATTCGAAGCAAAATGGAGAATCTAAGATGAAATAGAACTAGAGAAACGGATTAGTACCTCTCGGTGCTGATTGTCGTATCTTGAGATGAACAGGTCCAAAAAATTCAAAAACAAAAATCGAAAAATGAGAATTTACACGAAGAAGGCGAAGTCGACAGATCAAGAAAGCTTCGAGGAGTTCAAGAAGACGGCCAGTAAACGGACGACTTGCCGTCAGCGAATAGCCACGGCGAACCGTTGCGATGTCGACGTTGGGGAGAGCGAGAGAGAGAAAGAAGGCGTCTATGTCGTTTTTTAAAATTATCTCTCTCTATTTAGGCTTCAGGCTTTCGCATATGATTTTGTGGGATTTAAACCCACTGGTTTAGTTAACAAGCCTCAATTTTCGTAATTCACGGAGCACGGATCCTGTGTGCTCACCTTCACAAGTATAAAGCGTCGCTACTGCTTAATCACCGTTGAAAGTTTTGAAAAGGCTAAAGCCTAAATGGTTGTAAACCATCAGTGCTGTAGACTGTAGAGGCTCGCCTCAAATACCCTACTATAATTTTTTTTCACAGTGACGACGGTAAAATTCAAAATGGGATAAAATTACTTGAAGTGAAAAAAAAAAGAGAAAATGCTAAATATCCTTAAAAAAAAAATCTAAAGTGTCTCAATAGAAAAATAATTCATAAATTTGAATTTTGAATCATAAATTTTCTACAAATAATGTGGTGTGTGTGCTGTCACATAAAATTATGAATACTTTTTATATTGGGATGACTAACACAGCGAGAAAAAAAAATGAAAAGGAAGAGTAGGGATTGGGCTGAGTTTGCAAGGACATGGACCTTGATCAAACTTTATGTCATTATCAATTAGAAAAACCACAATGATGCTATTTTGTTGGATGATGAATGATATATAAAAATGTGTTTTATTTTTTATTTTTTATAATATGTTTATATTGGAAGATGTGTTTTATTGATTTAATTGTATCGAGAGATTTGTTTTGGTGATGTAAATAAATATATGACTTGACTTTTTATAAAAGATATGAGACTCATGGATGAAAGAATGAAAAAGTAATTAAAAAAATGTTTAACTTTTATTATGAAGGAAAAATATATAAAAATTTATTTGCTAATATGTCGATATTAAGAAACGTATTTTACTAATATGAATAAATATATAAGATCACTTTAATAAAGATAAGGGTCCGTTCTGTAGAGAGTTTTTTTTGATAGCGTATAAGCTGTAGAGCGTATAAGCTGTGGAGCGTATAAGCTGTGAAATAAGCTGTGTACTGTTCGGTAGAGCGTAAATTTTGATAGAGTATAAGCTGTTAATTTACTATTAGGGGTATATAAAATACTTTAATTATTAAATAAAAACTATCGAATATGGGTATTGTTGGAAAGAGTTTTACGCGTTGAGTTCAAATATGTAATTTTTTTCCAAAATTTTACATATATTTTGAAAGATAAAATGATAAATATGTGAGAAAATAAGAGTAATAGAGGAAATTCATGGATTTTTTTGATATGTAATTGATGTGATTGTTGACCGATATAAATAAGCTTATAAGCTGTAGAGCGTATAAGCTATACCATAAGCTCAAACCAACGAACCCTAAGACTCAATATGTGATTTCAAAGGAGGAACCAAAATTTATTATTGTGATTTGGCTATTGCATGCTAAAAAAGGAAGCTCGTTGACACAGCAACTAGTTGGATCGGTTCCGACCATCCAGTCGCACACCTAATAATGAAGGGCCTGCATTGTATTAAATGTACTACTGCATGAGTAATTGAGTATAGGGCCCGAACCGGTCTTGGATTCTCGATTTTCACCAGAGTTAAAAATTGGTCCTTGCATTATTGCAACAGGTCAATTTATGAATGAATCTTATGATTGATTATGTATTTGCGCTGAGACGTTGGTGATTGAGGACTCCTTCGAGTGGATTTATGCGATGATGAAAAAAGTGAAAAATTTCCAGGTATAGATTCTGCTTCCACCAGTTGGTGATATTTATTAACGGAATATTGGGATATTTTTTCATCTCTTGCAATTTTACTGTCCTCTGCTTCAAACAACAGCTCAGATTTTCGATTCCCATGTAGGAATTTTAAACCAGCCGCACCACCGTGGATGAACAACTTACAGTGGCTCTTAGAGGCCCGCAATTCGTGCCCGGTCTTGGATTCTCTGTTTTCACCAGAGATAAAAACTGGTCCCTTCCGTTCCATTTTTATGGGACAACGGAGAGACACACTACACGATTCAAAAAAGAAAAGAAAAAAGAGTCGCTCATATTTAATCATGTGTTGGTGCACTATAGTTATATGTAATTATGTATTCGTTGGCATGTCCCTCTCTCAACTTTACTCAACCGAAGCCTTCCCCTACACACCCCATCTTCAAACGCAAAACTGTACGTTTCACTTTCACCCAAAACGATTACTCATTTTATTGGCATTAAACTGCTCTTGTTTTCCGGTGTAAAGCATAGCTTAAGAGACCGTCACGATTATGATTTAGTATCTTTTTATATATAAAAAGTACAACCACCATGTGGTAAATCACATGAATTCTATATAATTTAGCTAACAAACTCGATTGTATATAATCT
Source organism: Euonymus europaeus (assembly GCA_963580455.1). NCBI lineage: Eukaryota > Viridiplantae > Streptophyta > Magnoliopsida > Celastrales > Celastraceae > Euonymus > Euonymus europaeus. Next base: position 3,491,835 of record OY756972.1, read on the forward strand.
CGAACCTTGAATTCACCTCATTCTCTCCACCTATATATATATATTTTAAAAAGTCTCATTAACCAAACAATGTGGTTAGCATATCAATTGTACACTTGATAATGATGCTGAAAATTTCAGAATACATAAAGTGAGTGATTTGAAAAAATTGTATTTGAAAATGTATAGGATGGTGAAAAATAGTAGAAAAATATAATATTAATACTTGATATTTAAAATGCTTCTAAAAATAAAGTAAAAATTAATATTTTATTAATATGACTGTATTCAAAATTATATTTTACTGTAATAAAATAAGATCGCACTACCGAAAAATTTGGAGGGCTGGAAACCCCTCCAGGAGTTGCTAATTCCCTTTTTTGCTTTACACCTTTTTGGATAATTGAGGCCTCCTTGACTTTTGGGCCAATAAACTTCAAATGGATATTTCATGACTTCAAAGGCTTGGGCTTTCTAAATCTTGGGCCTCTGCCTTTGAGCATATTGTATGGCTTGATTGGCTTCTATAGACAATCACCTCTTTGTTCATTTTATTTTGGCATAGAAGGTTTAGGGACGAACTCTTCACCATCAAAGTAGGGTTTAGCAGAGATGCTGTACATTATTGGTCTTGGACTCGGAGACCAGAGAGACATCACGTTAAGGGGTCTTGAAGCGGTGAAGGAATGCGAGAAGATCTATATAGAAGCCTACACTTCTCTCCTCTCTTTCGGTCTCTCCGCAGATGGTTTATCCACTCTGGTACTTCACTTAAATTCATTTCTATAGTTCCACATGGTTCTTGTGGTGATTAATTCTTAATTTTATGGGATTGGGGTTCCTCTTTCTTTTCAGGAAAAACTGTATGGAAAGCCACTTACGCTTGCAGATAGAGAAACAGTGGAAGAGAAAGCAGACGCTATACTCGCAGAAGCTCAAGGCTCTAACGTGGCTTTCCTTGTTGTTGGGGACCCTTTTGGGTATTTTCAATTTCCTTATTTTTGTTTTCGATTCGGGTTTTTTCTTCTCTTTAAGTTTGGTCACATGTTCATATTTTGGAGGAGGGGGGTGGGGGAAGGGGGTTGGTGAAAGCTAAAAAGTTGTATCTTTAGGATACAACTTTAGGATCATGGTGTAGCTCTAATTGTACTTGCACTCGCATGTTGTGTGGGTTCATTACAATTTCCTTTCATATACGTTCTTGGTCCAGTAACTAGTTAACAATTTAATTTGGAATTGGGGTGCAGGGCTACAACACATACAGATCTTGTGGTTCGAGCTAGGAAATTGGGAATTGATGTAAATGTTGTACACAATGCATCTGTGATGAATGCTATTGGGGTTTGTGGATTACAGCTCTACCGCTATGGGGAGACAGTTTCAATACCATTCTTTACAGAAACGTGGAGACCTGATAGTTTTTATGAGAAGATTCAGAGAAATCGTGCACTTGGACTGCATACACTTTGCTTATTAGGTGAGCTTATCTTTTCTAAAATCAACATACTTGTTTAGTTGGTTCCTCAAGCGTGGGAACTTCAGAATGTCTTATAGGTTGACGAATCTTTGAAGTGCTAACTTTTTCGTACCCTGTGCCCCTTGAGAGCCCAAAAGGCCCTCGCAGACCGTTTGGATTTTGGTATATTTTCCTCATAACATCTGTAGTCTTATGCTGAGATGTATCAATAATGGCTGGAGCAGCTGTCAAATGTGATACTGTTTTGTTTAAACTTTTGACTAGTATACCTGTTTATCAAGTCAAGGGCTAATTCATTGCAGTTAATAGCTTTTACATTACATGTAAAGAATAAAGTAATATAGGGGTCAGAAGTTACCCCTTTGTTCACGAGTAGGAGTTTTAGGGGTCATTATTATTGGACTAAATGTGTCCACTTGTCCATCATCATTGATTAGCTCAAAGATGGCGTAGTCGTAAGAACTAGCATTTCACAGTGCTGTTTCCGTCGGTCATTACGCCATTTTATTTTATACAACTGGATAGTTTTCTGTTAGAGTTGTAGAGATCTCAGATACGTTTTTTTGTTATGTGCGGTGTGTTGGAGACGTGGATAACTATTAAATATTCACCCTCCTAACAGCTTAAGCTTTTAGGATGACTGGTGTTTCACACTGTGATTAAAAAACCTGATCATTCTATTACCAACTATAGATATACGCGTGAAGGAACCTTCTTTGGAATCATTGTGCAGGTCTGTACTTGAACCAATTTACTTACATCCTTTAAATTTTAATGAGGCAACAATATACTGTTGTGTATCCTTTTACTAGCCCTGACAAATTTTCCTGGTCTTACTCCTTGAGAATTTTCAGAGGAAAGAAGCAGTATGAACCACCTAGATACATGACGATAAACACTGCCATTGAGCAGCTTTTGGAGGTTGAACAAGTGTGCAGAGAATCTGGTAAGCCTCATGACATTTTGTTATCCCCAGTCTATGATTTGGGATGCCAGTATTTCTAAGTTCGCTTGGCTAAATAATTGCAGCTAACACTTCCTAGGATATAGCTATTGGTTTAACATCCACATCTATAGAAAGTTAGAAACTGAATTTCAAAGACTCGTGTGGCCTTTGGAAGGTGCGACCCTTCTTACTAAAACTGATTTCTAAGGTGCTTGACTTGACACACATGCTTTTTTTTTATTATCATAATTCATAACGCTTAAGTTTATCCTACTTCAAATTTTTAACAGTATTAAGTGGAGAGGGGCCAGACCGAATTTTATTTTTGGGAAGAATCACTATAGAATATGGGATATGGTCAGTGGAGAATATAGCTCTAGTTGGGAACAATTTGGAGGAGAATCCGTGTACTGGATTATAACTCATTTCTCTTACAGATTCATGTATGCCAGTCCCTAACTATTTGGGATAAAGGCTTGGAGGAGGAGGAGGAGGATGATGATACAGGTTAGATGGCATGTGTAGAAGGGTATTTTTCACATTTCATAGAGAGCGTTTCCGTCTTGCTGAAGTTTATATTAAACTTCATCGATGTATTAGTTGAACCATTCAAATACCTATCAATTGTGTAGAAAGTTACAAATTATATGATCCAACTGCATCAGCGGATGTTTATGGTTTGGAAATAGCAATAACCTTTTGTCTCTGTACTTTGTGAATGTCTTTAAGCATTTTATGAAGGAAACTTCAGATTCTATGATTCCTTAATTCAATAAATCCACATAGGTTTCCCCTGTGTTTGACTTGCAACATGAATAAAATTTATGTCCTCCTCTCTCCCAGTAGAATGGTAAAGTTTGGATTGATGCCTTTTTGTGCTTGGGAATTTCTTGAATAGATGACTTTCTGCACTCAAAGCTCTGAGATTGAGTGGAACATGTTCTAATATTGACCATTCTGGTTTGCTTTGGGCTGTAACCCGTTGGTGCTGTTAATAAAATCTTTTTCTATTAAAAAAAAGGACTTACGCCGTAACTTTATGCCATAACAAAATTGTTGAAGAGCTTATGAGGCTTTTATTCTATATTTTGATGCTCTTGGAATTCATGAATTGCCTTGCAGCATACAGTGAAGACACTGAATGTGTTGGGTTTGCTCGGCTGGGAAGTGAAGATCAGATGATAGTTGCTGGAAGCATGAAGCAATTTCTGACGCTCAATTTTGGAGAACCCCTTCATTGCCTTGTCATTGTCGGCAAGACCCATCCAGTTGAAGATGAAATGCTAGAGTTTTACAAACTTGGAGGAGATGGAACACAAAATGATGATGGGATTCCGTGATTTTTACAGACTCCGAGAAGAGGGAACGCAATAGAAAGATACATTTTAGTTTCCTTCTTCAATTGTTAAAAGTCATATAAAATGCGGCCTCCCCTTAATATTTCAGCGACAGCAAGATCTTGCAACGACTGAGAATCTGTGAAATATGTATCAATTCAGTTAGGGGTCGACTCCAGTTTGTATTGTGCAGCTTAATAACTTGTGTCTGTGTTTCAATTTTCAATCAAACATGGTTTGTTTTCAATGAAGTTGAATTTTCTATTTTCAACAGAACTCTGTATCATCTACTAGTCGAGTTAGATTCTAATTGACCTGAGGAAAGATGTAGGCAGCACTTGTATTAGCATGCTCTGGTGCTTTAATGTTTTGAATGTGTCAGAAATCACTCCGGTCAATCTTTGAACATGCAATTACTTGCAAAACCTACATGGATTGCATATGCTTAAATAACTGATATTGCCATAACTGAATCCTCCAGTCAATGCCAGAATATAAATAAACTTGCAAGACGATTACTTTTTTCAAAATAGCAAAAAGGTTATCCCCTAACTAGTTTTAAGCAGCAGCAGCTTTACTGATCTTTCCTTGCAACCATGGCAGCCTTATGTTATTGCCTTGTAGAGAAATGAAAGTTTCCCTTGAATTGGGGTCCTCGAAGAGGTCCAAAGCAGCAAAATAGAGCTGCTGATCGATACCATCCATCGCATCCAAGGCTTTGATGCAATTAGTTATAGAAAATTTGTTGTCACTCTGTTTCGGCGCCACTGTCCTCAACTTTGAAGCAGCAACCATCTCCATCATTGCTTTTCCCATGGCTTCAATCATTTCTTGATTGATTACACTTTGAGTTAACAAAGAGTGTGATTCAGCTCTTTTCCTTTTTCTCTCCAATGTATTCTTTGGCGCCTTTTCTTTTGGCAATGAAGGATCTTCAGAACGGGTAGTTTCGCACTCCAGAGATGTATTCAAGCCCACTGTGTCATTGCAAACAGCTTTGTCCATGCCTTCAAAATGACTTGATTGGGCGTACTTCCCATCAGCTGATGTATCTATGAATATTGTGCATAGCTGATCATAAATCGGACAGTCCTTGACTTTTATTGTCTCAGGCCGAGCCTGTGCCTGTAATTAAAACTATCAGGAATGCAGAAGACAATATTAAGAAGAAACAAAGCACAATTGAAAATGAGGAAGAAAGTATACTGCAATGTCATCCCATAGGTCGAGTCCAAGAAAACAAGAGTCATCAATGGGAAAGTCATTTTGAACAAAAGCTGACTTCAGATTATTGAAGCGTGTCCGCAGTACATCCAGGTGCTTTCTTAATTGATTGTTATTGAAGTTCAGATCTGTCTGCTTATTGAATTCTTCACGTATGTGATTCCATGTTTTCTTATCAAAGATATTGTTTGGCCTGTTTCCCAGTTGAATCTGCTTCACCACCAAGTCTGCAAATATTTTATCAAGAGATGCCGTCCACCTCGTTCTCGAACGTTCTGGCTTGTGTTGCTGACTTGCTTCAGCATCCATTTACAACTCTAGTAGATGCATCCAAAATCAATATTGGGAAAGTGACATAAACTTCAATTCTTTCCAAGAATTCAAAACTACTGAAATAGAATTTGCCTGAATGGCAAAGAATGCTGATACAATTGAGCACAGGTAAACATAATCAACAATGGAGAAAATAGTACAAGACGCCATTACAACAAGCTTAGATCAAAATTATCATCATAAAATAAAAAGAAAAGGTATATATCAATTACACCTAGCACAAAATAAAAAATCACACCGAACAGAATCAAAGCGCTCAATTATGCCCAAACCTAGCAAAGAACGCTAACAAATGCAGCTAAGGAACATAGCTCTTAACCCCAAAACGATCTGAAACTCACATTCTGATCAACAGAGGCATAGAAATACGAAACTATGAACAGAAAACACGAGCACATACACTTTGCGCGTAATTCGTAACAGTCTCGGAAACCACGAACACCGAAAAATTAAACCCAATCGAAACAACAACAAAAATAACCTAAATTAATCAGAAGAAATCCCTAAACATATTCAAATTTTCATACAATGAGATCAAACAACGGGGAATGAACGAAGAGCATGAGAACTACCTTTGTCTACGCGATCTTCTCCGCTTATTCTGTTTGCAGGATGGGGATTATTAAAATGTGTTCCACATCAAAACGATGTCGTGCTCAACCCAATAGCATTTATCCAGTACGCAGCTCAGCTTTACGAAATCCGCATGACAATTCTTCAGGCGTATAATATTACCCGTACTACATTAGTCATCTAAAACGCAGCGTTTTATCAATTAAAAAGAGGAACCAACCGGTTGGGTTCATCCCCATAAATGGGCCGTGGGTACCAAAATCCACTGCCTGTTATTGGGCTTTAACCAAGTTACCCAACAGACCTAAGTTTTTAACCTTGCCAATTTGAATTTTCTTAAGATAACGTTCCTTTTAAAAAAAAAGAAAAATATATTACTCAACCGCAATTCACGGCCAATCCATCAAATTACATTTGTAGAGTCATTTAGACACCGATAACGCATTCCAAACATGAGAATCGGAACATGACATTGCAGACAACCATATTAAAGTGTCCAGGCCTATATAAAAAAATTTGGAGATTCAAATGAATGCATTTCCTCCCGAATGTCCCCGAGAACATGTTCTTCATTCCGATACTCCTCCCGAGCAAGAATCTTTTGAATGGCCCCAAGAGAGTCACTAATAATAAAAACTACTTGAGCATGAACAAGCTTAGCCAGCTGAATACTTTCCTTAATTGCAGGCACAACCGAAATGTTGAAAGAGTGTATTTTAGGAACTTAATAAGGGACATAAAAGTAAATTAGAGTTTGAAAAGTTGCAACTAAAATATTTAGTAAGAGGAAAAGGAAAATGGATTTAAATGCAAAACAGGAAAGAGTCACAATTCACAGAATCACAGCAAGAGTGATATACGTGTGCAGTGGCTCTTCACACTTTATTGACACTTAGCCTTCAGCCAGGCCAATCTAAATTCATTTTTGATAGAAATGAATGTTTCTCTCTTGTCAGGCTCCAGGAATAGATCAGAAGCAGCCAGATAAATACATTGATCAATCCCTTGCATCCCATTCAGAACATTGATGCAGTTGGATATAGAAAACTGGTCATGACAATGGGGCAATGCAGTAGCCCTGTTGTCTGTCAGGAAAGTCATGGCTGCATCGACTCTCGCAGGGCTATTGGTTTCCGTATGGATTCTCTGAGCACGGCGTGAACTGATTGGTTCAACAATCCGGCGCTTGTTTCGACCATCTGATATATTGCCCTCTTCAGACGAGTGTGAGGATCCTTCATCTGCTATAGGGTCTGCTGAAATGCTACCAACTTCAGGAGTACCCAGTGAGATTATATCTTGATCTCGTTCAGTGTTGCGGGTTGGTTGAACTTGTCTACCTTCAACTCTATATTGGCCTGCCTCAGTGTCATGGCTTGATTGAACATATCTCCCTTCAACTTCAGGCTCCGAGAATAGTATGCATAACTGTTTGAATATTGGACATTCTTTTCCTTTGATTGCGTCTGCCTCAGGATGGTCCTGAGAAAACATAATCTCAGAATAATAACATTATAAAGGTAATAAGCAAGCCGGGACATTCGTAAATGTAAATGTATATACCTTAACGTAACTATTCCACACCTCATCATCAGCAATGACCATGTACAGGGTGTCATTCCAGCTGAAGCCATTTTGATCAAGAAGAGACTTAATATTATCATGCAACCTCCTAAGTACACTTTGATGATTCCTCAACTGCTGCTCATCAAATTTCAAACCAGTTCGTTTATCGAATTCTTCCCTTACGCGCTTCCAAGCCCTCTTCTTGGAAACACTATTTTGCTGCGTCTGCTCAATCAACAAATCTACAAATGTCTTATCCAAGGATGCCGTCCACTTCGCCCTTGATTGATCTTGCTTAGACTGATCTTTGCTAGGTACACTATCCATATCCATCTATCAAGACATGCAATAAACTGTGAGTAAGCTTACTTTTATTAAATCATCACTTATTTAGTTGATCATATTCTTTATCAACAACAAACGACAAATAAATATTGCACAATACAATGAGAACAACCACGAAACCACCTTAGTATCAGCTGCTTGTTGATCAGTGAAAGCAAAATTTCCAAGGCCACTTTCCTTTGAAAATATTTTATCCAAGTGTTCAAATAAGGGATATTCATTGCCTCTTATTGCTTCCATCTCAGGATGCTCCTGTAAGTAATAGTGTGCATATAAGAAACACATCGTGTAAATAACACCAAAAGAAAATGTTCAACTATATGCGCAGTGGGTGGGGTGTGGTGAGGTGAAGGGAGTCATGACTCATCCCTACCTTTATGAATTTGGCCCACACTTCTTTCTCAGCAACTACTGTGCAATGAGATATATCCCAACTAAAACCTTTCTGCTCAAGAAGCAATTTTATGCTGCTATACAATCTCCTCAACACACAGTGACGATTTTTTAGCTGTTGTTTGTCAAACCTTACCCCGGTTTTCCTACAGAATTCTTCACAGATCCCCATCCATGCTTTCTTCGTAAAACCACTGTTTGACCTGTTTCCTTGCAAAACCTGCTGAATCATCAAGTTTGTGAAGACCTTCTCCAGAGATGAAGTCCACTTTGCTCTAGATTGTTCTTGGACTACCTGCAAAGTTATGAACAGCCTCCTAACAGGTAGTGGAAAGAAACATGATAAATGAAGCTCAGTCACCATTGCCACATTTACCTCACAAATGGCTTTTACTGAATCCGAAAGAGCACATTTATCATCACTTCCAGATTCATTGAATATGATGCATAGCTGCTTATAGATAGGACAGCCATTCCTCTTGACGGGCTCAGCTACAGGATGTGCCTGTGTATAATGTTTATGTGAGATGTTCAAACAGAACCAATAGTATTCACAGCGTACGAAAAAAAAGGATAGAAAGTTTTCAAAAAGAGAAGCGACTGCACCTCAATGTGTTTTAGCCAAACATCCTCTTCGGCTAAAACCATGCAATTAGCATCATCCCAGCTAAAACCAGCGTGCTCAAGCAGTGCACTGACAAGGTTATATCTCTTCCTAAGAACGTCAAGGTGATTCTTTAGCTGTTGCCGATCAAATTTAAGACTAGACTGTTTATTAAATTCATCTTGTATGTATTTCCATGCTTTTTTGTTGAATACATTATTTGATCGACTCCCTTGCTGAATTTGCTCAACCAACAAATCTGCAAATATCTTAGTGGATGCTGCCGTCCATTTCGCCCTTGATTGATCTCGATCAAACTGGCAGCTTTCCATCTTAATAACAGTTAATGGTAGAACCAACTTCAGCTTAAAACCTAGAACTTGGAAACCTCATCAATTCACCATCATCTGGGTCTACCCAATAAGAGCTGAAGAATGTATAGAAAACCAGACCTTAGAAACAGGCTCAATGAATCTTGGTAAACATAACATATGAGGTTAAGGATTCAAACAATTGCAGATACTCTCCCAAAACACTAGATGTTTCATGTAATCACTCGGCTTTTTCTGCATTTACTTATCTCTCAATACTTCAACTAGATTAGCATTCTAAATTTCTCTAGTGAAGATCAGCACACGACTAAGAATCTCAAACACCAGCACAGTGTACAAAAACACAGTTTTGCTCAAAAATGGACTGCAGCCGGCCATCTTACCGAAACTAGTACATAATTATTTATCTCCCCCATTTCTTTTAAACTCAGTATCAGTGTCTTAATACTCCAGCTCTCCTCACTTTGAGTATCATTTGAGAACACGATTTACATTGATTTCAATTATTATAGTAATTCCCCAAAGAATTTGTAAGAAACTGACCAAGATCATATCTTTTTCATGCATTTCTTAAGAAAAATGCATATCCAGCAAGGGAACGGTGTGTTCCATTTAAATATAAATGTGAAGAACAAACAACAAGAAGACAATTTTAGTTCAAGAACAAAAGAAAACCCAGTAAAACAAACGAGAAAAAAAAGCCGAATTGATTCAGGATTATTACCAGCAACTCTTCCGTGAAATAGCAGCCGTTAGATTTGACGACAGAACTGGTTCAGAGCAACTTAAAAAAGAGAGAAGATGATGATGTATTGCAGCGTTTTCTGCCTTTGAGGATTGCCAGATTTCGGTGGAGAAAATTGTTCTCACGGGATTTGGTCCGAATTTCTATTGGACTCGGCCCATTAGGCATTGTTAGGCTTTTCTATTTTTGGCTGGCCCATAAATACCTTTTTTAGAACTTTGAAGCAAAAACTTGGGAGAAAAAATGAAACACCTAACGGGCCTTGATCCACTGGCCCAATTAAAAACCATGCTGATATGGTCATATGGATGGTCCAACTTCAACAAAACCACCTTCATTTGATTGGAGTAGTCCAAGATCTCACCACACAAATTGTCGGTGGCCACAATCGATCTATTGGGCCCCACAAAATCGACGGCGGACAGGAGTCGTCTCCTCGTTCATTCGGTCAAAATTATTCGTCACTTCATTCGCAAACCTCGCACTTACGGGTTATTTCCGTCATTCCGTCTGTAAAAAAAAATCGGAAAAACCGATTTTATCCCGCGAAAAATGCCAATGTCGGTGTGCTGTTGTATCCAAACAAATAGAATCTCGCTGTCCGACTGTCGTTGATGAAGACGGCCAATCTTCCCCAATTAGGCGCAGATCCAGGCTCGCAAACCTCCTAAATCGCCTTCTCCATAGCCTAAACCAGGCGTCTGTTCCAGAGTTAAACCACATTGTGTCTTCCTAAATGCGAGCTGCGTGAGAGATCTAGGAATCCAAGGCATTGTTGTTCTTGATAGGATTTCTGGTTTCTTTGGTTGTTCTTGATAGTAAGAGCGATAATGGGAGAGAAATCGAGGTCGAAAGGTTGTTGCGGTTGGTTTTTGGTTTTGATCGTCCTGGCTGTGGTTGTTGCGGCCATTGTTGTCACGATAAAGAAGAGATCTGACCACCATTCCGGATCAGGTAAACCGGAACCGGTCCCGGGGCCTCCTGGCGCCGTTGATAAGAAATACAACGATGCTCTCAAAGTCGCTATGAAATTCTTCGATGTACAAAAATGTAAGTTCCCTTTCTCGCTTGCTTCAAACTCGGTTTGTTGATGTGTGTTTCTGCAATGTAGTGCAATGTAGCAGTGATGAAATTAGATTCACGCATAACGCATTGCCTAGTTGTTGAGGTTTTATGTGGTTATTATTTTTCCTTGCATGATCCTATGCAAATTTATAGTGACTATTTAGCTTCACTTAGTATAAATATAATTAGTTGTTGATTAATATTCTGATGTTTGTTGATTAATATTCTGCTGCACTGTTTGATACGTCACTTATGTTTTTTTTTTTCTTTCTCTCAAAGAATTTGACGTTGGAGTGTTGTGTTGTTGATGCAGCTGGTAAGTTGGTAAACAATGATATATCTTGGAGAGGGAATTCGGGTCTTAAAGATGGAAGTGAAGCGAAATTGGATCTCTCAAAGGGCATGTATGATGCTGGGGATCACATGAAGTTTGGTTTTCCAATGGCTTTTACTGCCACAGTGTTGTCTTGGGCAATTCTCGAGTATGGAGATCAGATGGATGCTGTTAATCAGTTGGAACCTGCTCAGGACTCCCTGAAGTGGATCACCGACTACCTTATCAATGCTCATCCTTCTGACAATGTGCTCTATATTCAGGTAACAGTCCTTCAACTTTTGTTTACAGTGTTATGCCCGAATGTCTATTATGTTTTTGTGCATCTTATATCGATTAGCTAATTGTTTTCTCACCAATTACCTGCCAATTAATAGTTCCCTGGCTAAAATATGATTTTATTTGGACAGAATCAATAGCTATTGAGAAAAAAATCGTTGAAATACTCCCAAATCATATCCTTTGTGATTATTATCAATTGGTATTCTTTTATGTCATTGTCCTGGCTTTCCCTGAGAGCTGAACATTATTGTTTGAGACGGGAGTATTTAAGTTTACTCGTTCAAGATCTTGACTGATCTACTAGAGTTTATGGGAAGTTGCAGTTTATCGGAAATTAATTTTTTTTCCCATTCTCTGGAACCTGCATAAGTGATAAGTGTTACCCAAATGACGAGCATTTGAAATTCCGGTCTTAATCATGAATTAAGTCTCTGAAATGCATCATTTTTTATGACATCAATTTTCTTGGGTAGGTGGGTGATCCAAAAGCAGACCATAGCTGTTGGAATAGACCTGAAGACATGAAGGAGAAGAGGCCATTGGTACAAGTTAACATATCTTCTCCAGGAACAGAGGTTGCAGCTGAAACTGCAGCTGCTATGGCTTCGGCGTCTTTGGTGTTTAAGAAAATTGATCCCACGTATTCGAGCACGCTTCTTAAGCATGCTAAACAGTTGTTTACATTTGCTGACAAGCATAGAGGATCTTACAGTGTCAGCGTCCCTGAAGTCCAGACATATTACAATTCAACTGGATTTGGAGATGAGCTCCTATGGGGTGCTAGCTGGCTCTATCACGCAACAGGGGATGACTCATATCTTCAATATGTCAGTGGCCAGAATGGAAAATTATTTGCTAACTTTGGAAGTCCAACCTGGTTTAGTTGGGATAACAAGCTTGCAGGAACTCAGGTATATTTCACTTCGTAAGAGTTTTTATTCCAAACTGTTATCCTTTAGATTTACTGAAGATAGTAACAACCTTAGGAGTGTTGACTATTCTGCGTCTTACTTCTTTAGCTCAAGTTTTTTAAGTGCGCTGAAATGCAATAGTATAATGATGTTGCCACAGTTATTGTTTTTCATTCAATATGCTGTTTGTATCAGTTAGCATATGTTAATTATAAACCTTTACTTTTAAGAACATATAAGAACAAGCAAACTCTTTAATCTTGTAAAATCCTAGAATTATTTTTATTAGGCGCGCTTGTATACCTGATCAATGTAGCAAACATAGAATTACTTAAGATGAGAAGAAAAGTTGAACTTTAACCCACTTTGAGTGTTATTATTAGGGAATAAGGATGGTAAGCATATCATCATGTTATATATATGACAATTGTCTTTCCGGATCACTTGTGACAAAATGAAATAATAAATAGAATGATGCATAAACTGCTATATTGTGCATGATCCTTTTATATCCAAAGCCAAATAAGAAAAGCAAGAAATGTTTACCACTTCCACAAAGAATCTATATTTCGACCAGCTTCTTAGCTCAATAAGTTTCTCTTAATTCTGTTGCAGGTTTTGCTATCCAGATTAAGCTTCTTTGATGGCAAAGACAATGGTGGACTTGCAATGTACAAGAAAACAGCTGAAGCAGTTATGTGTGGCCTCCTACCAGATTCACCAACAGCCACAAAAAGCAGAACTGATGGTAACGTCTCAACCTTGCTGGCATAAGTTTTTGTTTTTGTTTTTGCTTGAAGGCTTTCCCCACACTTTATGTCCTGTTCATGCACCACGCAAGATCATACGGTGCATTAAGTTTTCTTGTGTCTTTGTTTAGCCCAAGTAGCAATCCTTTAATTGGTGATCTTAAAGCATGTGGTTCATGGATATTGGGGGCACTTGGTTTATCTTCTCAATGCATGTTGTCCCATATGCTTTCCAGGGGACCTTTGATGTTATTATTTAGGGAGTAGTTCAGTAGTTCCACATTTTTTTGCAGATTCTAGTGATAAAGTTTTGATCAACTGGTTCCTGATGGGATATAGAGAGGTTTATTCACTCCTAGTGCTTCATAAGTTTGCAAATAGTAGAATGTCTTTGAGGGACTATTGCATTGTATGAGTTGAAGTGTTCAATTCCTGTTTCAGGATCTTTCTTATTTAGTATCATCTCTCTTTAATGCAGGTGGTCTTATATGGGTCAGTGACTGGAACGCTCTGCAGCACCCTGTTGCATCTGCATTTCTAGCTTCTCTTTACAGTGATTACATGCTTACATCGCAGACTGCTTCCATATCCTGTGATGCAGAAACCTATAAACCGTCTGATCTTAGGAAATTTGCCAAATCTCAGGTATGCTGACCTTATTCACCAAATCATTGTTCACATACACACTAGTAGATTTTGGAATCCCATTTATAGCCAGGTCCATTCCAGTGAGATTCTTTCTACTGACATTTTAACTTTTTTTCTAGGCCGACTACGTACTCGGAAAGAATCCCATGAAAATGAGCTTTCTTGTTGGCTATGGGGATAAGTATCCACAATATGTGCATCATAGGGGAGCCTCAATCCCAGCAGATGCCGCTCCTGGCTGCACCGATGGATTCAAATGGCTTAATTCAACTGACCCCAATCCCAATATAGCTGAGGGAGCTCTTGTGGGTGGACCCTTCCTAAATGAAACATACATTGATTCCCGAAACAACTCCATGCAAGCGGAACCAAGCACATATAACAGTGCTGTCATTGTTGGCCTCCTCTCAAGCCTGGTCACTACTTCTTCAGCAGTCAAATCCTTCACATGAAGCAGCCTTCGTCCACAAGTATGTACACATTTGTTGTACTATATGTAGCTGTATGCATTGAACAGTTTATCTGCAGATTTTGTGTCCTGATAGCATATGTACTGAAGGTTCGAGCCTCAACCCTGTATCTGTGTGTCATTCTCTCTGTTCAATTCCATCCTTTACTTAGTTTAGTAGTGATTGTCCTCCATTGTTGCAGTAATTTTTTATTTTCTTTTTCTTCCAGAACTACTGGTCACACAGTTGTTCTGGAATCCAGATAAGGAGTGAATAAACCCCACGTGATTTTATCAACTTTAGTGCTTTATCCAAAACCAGTGGGAACGTGCCAAAGACTCAAAAAGGGTTGAGTAGTGGCAATCGAGCCCTTTTTTTATGCCAATCATATCTGAACTTTCTTTACGTGTGCCAGATGACATGAGCATCAACAGCCTCCAACGCCTCCAAATGTAGAAAGACTGCCATCTCACTCTCCCCCATTACGGCTGCCCGGGGTCTCCTGTAAAAAATTTACAGTGGATTCCGCTCTAAGGGCATTTTCGGCAACTAAAAAATTGTGTCTTATTTTTTAAAAATTATAAATGTGTTTTGATTGAAATTACGAGTTTAACGATATATTTGTTTGTGTCAAACAAAAATCAAATATTTAGTGGAAATTGAGATAAAATATTTCGGATTTACAATTCAAAATTGTCATACGTTTTTTACGATTCATTTGCTTTGTGTTTGACACAAATAATATACCGTTAGACTCATAATTTCAATCAAAATACGTTCATGATTTTTAAAAAATAAAATAATATTTTTTACTAGTCGAAAATGCCCATACAGCGGGATCCGCTATAAAAAAATTGCGGCAGACCTTGATTGCCCCCACCATTACTGCCCCTCCCTCCCTCTGAATTATGGTACGGTCTAAAGGCAATTTTTAGCTTCTTTAACCTTATGAAAAATCTCTTTTCAAATTTATGTGGCTCAAATTAAATCAAATTTGAATATAAATTATATATTCATGATTTAGTTCTAAACACATATTTTGTCATATTTAAAAAGAGTATGGATCCAAACATAAAAATATGGTCCAAATTTAATTGTCCGAACTCTAATCAGGATTGAATTATTATCATATTTAGTTGTTGGTATTTAACCCAATTAGAGTATTATCAATTAAATAATTTTAAAAATCCAAACCAATCTAAATTCAGACATGCAAATATTTCGTGCACTTTATATTGTCTGGTCTGGAATTGAGTCGGAATCGATTTTTCCGTCATCCACTACTTTACCCATGTTGTGAATTGTGGTAAGAGATAACAGTAAAATATGGTCTAGAATTGACATTTTTCAAATTTCATGTTGTAAGTGCACAAGGAAAATGCTTAACATCCCAAAACTAATCCATACTTAGTATTTAATACTCTATGTGGCATGACCATCATCATGCCACATAGATTATTAAATACTAGTTAATGTTACATTTTATAAGAAAAAAATCTTAACTCCCCTAAAATTTTAGCCTTCCCGCTTCTCTCTCTTCTCAACTCTACATAAAACCATGATTACTTCAACTAAGGTGAACATTGGAAGTTGTGACATTGGGAGCTGGGACATTTGCATATAAGCCTATAATTCATGGATATGGAAGAATTGAACATTATTACACTATGCTTTTAAGTTGATTGTGCCTTATCACCTGTTTTATTACATTATGTTTTAGTTTGGCAGTATCTTATTACTTTATGTTGACCATTGGGTAGAACCTTATTACATTGTCTTTTATTTTGACATTATGAATTTGTCAGCGCTTTATTACACTGTCTTTGAATTTGACAATGCATTATTAGTTTGTGTATTAGTTTACAATGTCTTATTTCATCATTTTTTTTTAGTTTTCAGCTTTATTGCATTGTGTTGGTCATTAGGCAATGTCTTATTTCATTGTGTTTAATGTTGACAATTCCTTATTACAATGCATATTGTCATATTGATCTTGAGGCTTTCTATTAGAATTTTCAGCGCTTGCATATTCGATTCGAACTACATTTCTTCGCGAGACCTATGAAGCTTCTTCTATAAAGTAACCTTGACATTGCCCGAAACTTTTGAATTATGTTTAGATCGTGATGAACTATCTTTCGCCCTCTACAATAAGGACTGCAAATCATTAACCATGTCATGGACAAACAAGTACATTATCACATAACTATGCAATATTTATTTTTAAAAACTCAATGAAATAACAACGTATATAACAATGTAATAGTCACTTTGAACTATGAAATATAATGACAAAACTAGCACTCCTATGTAATTACTGTATTATAAGCACATGTCAATGTAACCATATCAAACTAATTAAATACATATGTCAATATAATCATGTCACTTTACAATGTAAATGACATCACTGTAATACAAAATAACCCAAATTTTAGCATCAAAAGGGTTCATAAATCTGAAAATGCATCTCCCATTGGTCACAATGACTATTCAAAATAATGTTATCCATCTTCCACTAGTAAAAACAATGTATTAACAAAAAAATCTTCACTTATTTCTAAAAAAGAGAGTATAACTATGGCTATTCAAAATCAAAACTCATTTAAATGAAATGGAATAGATCAAAATGTAATTTTTCATACTGTAAATAACTTTATGATCTTGTAGTTCTTTGTTGATGGGAGAAAAACAACAACTCACTAACGAAGCCACCATAGGAGGAAGGCCGAGATCGTTAGAAAAAGAAAAAATGGAGCGTGAAGTGAGTACGAGTGTTGAGAGAAATGGCTGGAATAAGAGAGAAATAGAGTGTGTTAATTGGTGTGATTAAAATTATCATGAATAGTATTGGACTGTATGCCAAATATTTTGAAATTGAAAGATGGGTTTTTGAATTGATTGAATCAGCATATAAATGTGGCTTGCTACATCAATTATGGACGATTATGTACACTTATTTTATTTATCTCTAGTATTACCGATGTGCACAAACCCATGCCATATATAGTTCCATAAAAGTGACATCTCATAAGGGAAAAAAATTAAAAATTAAAAAGAAAGCCATTTTCAAACTTGGGCAAACGCTTTTGGGGGGTTTTGCTTCTCTTTTTTTATATTCGTTCCGTTCCATCTCTATCTATATCCAATCATGAAAGCAATTTACAACAACCCATCTATCATAAACAAATATACAAACTTACAGAATTAGTATTCTGAGACTTGAGGGGAAGGGGAAGAAACAGGGAGTGAAAAAGTAATAAAAAAAAAAAAAGAGGCATGAATCATGAACCACACAGCTACCTAAAACAACTGTGAGTGAAACTTCTGTGGAGCTCACATCTACTGATCTATATGGGGTTTGTGGACATCACTGCTAGAATCTACTGTGATTAGTACATTTGATGAAGTCAACGAGCAATCTCTGACTTAACTGAGTTATAACCCAATTGCTGCTCCATCTCCCAACATAGCCTTGGAGCTGCATCAAAGTGCTTGGGAACATACTCCTGTCCAAAAAACAACAAACGGCTCAGATCATTCCATCACTGCAATACACTGTATGATTCTTACACGTGTAAAGATATGATTTTTTTTTTATTTTACATACCTCTAGCTTGCACATAAGTTCTTGTGCAGTTTGGGCAAAAACAATGATGTGACGAGCAGCTGGTGTTATGAAACCTTCATCCACAGCCTTGTCTATGAAAGACAACAATGAATTGTAGTACCCATCAACATTCAACAATCCCACCTGCACCCAATAACAGGATCCTTAAATTTTCCTTAAAATTTATTTTTTTCTGGTAACTTTTGATTCAAAATAACTGTCAAAATCAGACAATTTTCATTTTTTTTTCTCCTTACCGGCTTATTATGGATTCCAAGCTGAGCCCAAGTGATGACTTCCAGTAGTTCTTCCAAGGTTCCATACCCACCTGTGTTGATCAAATCAGACAAATTATATGGTTGGCTGTTATTATTTACAGTTAGTTATATTGGGATCTGTATATAATTAATACCTGGCAAGGCAACAAAGGCGTCAGCTTGACGAGCCATTTCAGCTTTGCGTTGGTGCATACCTGAAACAGCTCTGACTTCTCCTACAGTCACTCCTGTGATCTGAAATTCAATGACCCAACTGAGCAATTCTTGTTTTGAAGCTGAATCAGATTCAAGAAAATAAGAGAGATGAGTTAATTACCTCTCTTGGCATCAGTGTCTTTGGAATCACTCTGCAAGAAAATGAAACAAGAATCACAAAATCAGTATAAGAGAGTATAGAGAGAGAGAGAGAGGGAGTGGTGTATGGGTTACCCCAAGACGTGACGTCCACCATCGTAGACAGATTGAGAGACCAGACCCATCAAGCCAATGCTTCCTCCTCCATAAACTAAGTCAATGTTCCTTTCCACCTGCAATGAACATTACATGTTTGATTAAATGCCAAGCCCAGTATCAACAACTACAATTCCCTCATCAATATCCAGTTATCTGACACAGATAAAACAGAGAGGGTACCCAAGAAACAGAGGAACCTTCAATACTTGAAATTGTGATCAATAAAAGAAAGAAGAACGGATTGGTGCAGTACCAGTTGTTGTCCAAGTTGAATAGCTGCTAGTTGGTAGCTAGGACTCTTGCCGGGGCTGCTACCACAGAATACACAGACACGCCTGAATCTTGATCTAATGGAATTCTGGCGTCGTAGCTGTGTTTCCATGGGAGAAAGAGCTAGAAACTGATAAGGCTTTTGATGCAATAGGGATTATTTTTTATCTTTTGTTGAGTACAATATAGAGAGAGATAGAAGAGAAAGGAGAATAATGGATTGTGAACGTGTTTGGGGTGTTTGAAGCAGTCAGATATTGAGGAGCAAGAACTAAAGTGACAGAGTAATGGTGGCATTGGCCCCTTTTTATAATGAACTGTATCCCCACACCCACACATAATCCATCATCACGTCTCCCTCTGTAACTTCTTATCTTGTGATGTGGGAAAGCCATAAAAATGACATCCACATTGATTTTGAGTTGTGTAAAAAAAAAAACCGAATAGATCAATAAAATCAACTAAATCGGATAAAATTTGTATGTTTAGACTCGATTTTAAACCGGATATGATCTTTATGTTTGAACACCAATTTTGGACCTATAACTTATATTGAAACTTGATTTAATCCGGATGGGAGAATTTCAATCCTCTAGACCGGACATTTCTGCTACCCCTACTTTCCACCCACCTCTTTCCATCACGCACAACCTGCAATTGTATATTAGATTCTTATATCATCCATATACAGACTTCCTATTGGTTGCCCTATTTGGAAAGTAGAATGTCATGGAAAAAAATGATCAAAAATTTTGTAGCATTCGAAGTATGAATTCAAACACAACCTTTCTTTTTTTGCTTTTCTTAATGGCATTCTCATTGAGTGGAGTGTTTGGAGGGAACTTTCTAGGCATCACCCTCTAGCTCTATACAATAATCACTGGTCAACTATGGTGCATAGACACACACACACACTTGATTTTGATCAAGAAAAATTGGGTGTTTAAAGACTGAAAATTTGGGCAGAGCAGCATCTGTCTGGACAGGCGCACAATAGCAGCGACAACGAGCAGAGTTTGCACCTGTTCGGACAGCCGACAGTAAACCTCAATTTGGACCGGTTTAAATTTGCTATATTAAGAATTTATGTTTTAACGAAACATATTTCTAAGTTGGTCTCTAGTTAAGTACATAATTAATTTATATTTATAATTGAAAATATCTTAGGGAGGGATTTATAGGTAGAATAAAACTACTTCAAGAATTAGGTATTCTATAAACACTGAGTATTTTAGAAGTGTACGAAAAGGAAAGACTTGTCGGATTGTGTGTGGTGAGAATTGGGAGAGAATAGCATATTTTATTTTTGAATTTTGCCTATTTGTTGTGGTGAGAGAAGGTTGTGATTGTATGGTTATACAAATTCTTTAGATGTTGAATTTTTCTCTTTATTATCTTTTGACAACACCGGTGACTTTTCTTCTGATTTGAAATTATTACACTTCTTTATTTCAGTTTTCTGTATTATTTTGTAATATTTCTGCAATAAAAATCTAATAATTTTTCCAACATTACATTACAGTGGTAATAAATGAGTCGAAGTTAGACAATCCATATTATTTCATTCCATTATACTATCATATTTCGTTGTAAAATTGACAATGAAATATGATATTGTATGATATTACGATAGAATACGATATTACAATAAAATGGACTATTTAGGCCTGAGTTATATAACATTCTTAATATTGTATGTCCTCACAATTGACAATAGACTGAAACTCAATAATAATAGAAATAAAAACAAATTAAACCTCATACGAGTGTTGGGGAAAAAGAGACTTTTATATGTAAATGACAGGGAGGGATATCATTTTTTTAAAATTTTGATTAGATTCATGGCGGAGAATCATCCCTGATTAGATGGAATTTCGAAGAATCTAAGACATGCAGATCGTTTGTTAAAAAAAAGTAATAATGAGAGAAAATTCTACTGGATATTCCCTCACAGGCATTAAATGTAAGTCACACGTACTGGTTGTCAATCAGTGTCGAATCGGAGGGGCACTTTGCATGTACATGCAACTACCAATACAGCTGTGTGTCACACAAAAACTTTCATTTTGTAGGTCCAAACCCTACAATTCATATAAATTGATTAATTAAATCCCGAATTTCTTATCCCATCGCCCCATCTCTGTGATTTGCTTCACACAATTGACAATACGTTCTTACATAACCACAATTTCAATATATACATATACACACACAGACATTCTATAAATCACTGCGAATGAGGGTACCTAAAGTGTAAACTACAGGCAGTGGAGGGTGTAGTTGTTGAATCCAAGGTTTTAAAACGCGAAAGGCGATTTGAGGCGGTCAGGCTATATTGAGGCGAGGCGGTAGCCTCAAGGCGATCGAGGCGGTCGCCTCATTCCAAACTAAAAAAATAGGATCCTCAACATATAAAAGCATCCATAATAATTATAAAATTAAAAATATTCATGAAAATATCACACATAACAATTCATAACATACAAATATAAAATATTTTAAAAAAAACATCTCTAATAATTAGAAATCATAATACTCCAATTCGTGTGAGGTGCTGCTTTGCTGGTGGCGAGGTCGCTGGGTGCTCACGAGGGTCGTGCGAGGTGCTGGTGGCGAGGTCGCTGATCTCTGGCGGGGTTGCGAGCTGCGCTGGGTGCTGGCGAGCTGAGCGCGAGGTGCTGGAGAGGTAGCCAGAGGAGCTGGAGAAGTCGCGCGAGGTGCTAGAGAGCTCGCGAAGCTCAGGCGATCTTCGCGCGAGGTGCTGTCCAAAGACTGGTGGCTGCTGGCGATGCTCTTCAGCTGCGCGACTTGCTGAAAAATTAGGTTAAACCCAGTCTTTGGACAGGTGCGATTTTCATCTCTGGTTTTTTGTTTTTTTGTTTTTTTTTTATTATTTTATCGCCTCAGCGAGAAACAGAGCGCCTCGCGTGGAGGCGGGCCTCAAGGCGGCCGCCTCAGTCAACGAGGCGATTTTGACGAACTTCCGATTTGAGGCTCTTAGAACGATTCGGTTGATGGTCGGAGGCGGCTGAGGCGCGCCTTGAGGCGGCGCCTCAGTTCGATTTTTTAAACCATGGTTGAATCAATAATGCAGTGTGGGATCCACACTATAGGTGCCCTTAATCCAAATGGGTGGGCGGGTTAACACCCCAAAATACGGTTTATACCCTCCCATCACAATTCTCGTGTCATGTCTCCCTTCCCCTCCCCCACTTCTCTCTCTCTTTTTTGCAATTTTAGAATTTTATTTTTTGAAAGTACTTAAATATCACACGTGTCAACATTTGGCCCATTAATTTTCTGGCAGTAGAGATAACAAATGTGTCTGTATCCGTGAATTTTTTATGTCACATATAAGGTTGGGGACTTGCTTTATCTCTTTATTGTTTATTTATGATAAATAATATATCTAATAGGTTTTGAATTCAAAGTTCAACATTTTGACCAGGAAAAACAGCAATGTATGATTTAAAGTTCTTATAACCTAACTAGAATATCATATTTTATATTTGTATTTATAATCAATATATATATAATACATGATAGTGGCATTCTAAATTATTGAAGAGTAGGCCTTCTGAGCACATATATACAGTGCTCTATCTATATGTGAACAATATTATTAAATTATATATATATATATATGGTCTTTGCCTCGTGTTTAGTTGCATGTCTTGGCTAGTAATGTATTATTTGCACAAACAAACACAAGCTGTACACACACACATATAAATATACATACATACATATAACTACATATATACATATAAATATATATATGTTATATTGCAAGAGGGGTCACAGACTCACAGCTGACATATATATTACTGGTACTTTTTGTAACTATAGACTTCCCCATCAAAGAAGTAAGGTTTTTAGTTCTTTTGGCCAAAGTCGATCGATATGATGTATAGATATTATGGTCTAAAAGAGACTAATTAGTTTCATATATATATTTAATTAATATATACTGTGGAAGGCTAGAGAAGGAAGGAACCTAATTAATTCCCTATTAATTAATCAAAGAAAGCCCCCACTTTTGGGGATGTGTTCTCTTGGAGTTGTATTGGTGTCGAGACATGAGAGCGAAATGACGGTGAAGGCAATGACAAAGGTTTTTTTGGAAAGTTGTATGACCTTTTTGCTCTCTAAATCCGATTCCAGGCCTTTTATGGTTGGCAAGTCAGATCTCTCCTCTATGTAAATAAATCTCCAAACACATTAGTGAAGATATAGCTTGGCTCGATATTTCAAGATGATGGAGACATCAGTGAAGGTATCAAGATGATGGAGATATTAGTGAAGACATAATTAATAGCATTAAAATGAAGTGACAAAGGGATTTTATGGGATCGAAAGATTTTTAAGTTAGAAAATTATGTAATTAATTGTACTATCCGCGATTATGTGTGATTTTGAGTGTTAAGCTATTAAAAGACAACATATTTAAAAAAAAATTAGTAAAAATGCAAATATTTCGTTATATGTATTGTCATTGGGAAAAGATAGAACAAGAAACAAGATTATTAGATCTAAGGTTGGAGTAACACCAATTGAAGATGAGTCGCGAGAAAAACATTTAAGATGGTATTGACATCTTCAACGTAGAGATATCAGTGCAACAACAAGGAGATTAATCGAGATAATTTTTGTAGGATAGAGTATGAAATGAAGATGAAGATATCAAAATGCATGGCTTGAGCCAGTAAGAATAGCATTAGATTCAATATAAATTGATGAAAGTATGATCATCAATACAAATGAATGGCAAAAATGAATACATATCGATAATGAATTCCCGTTGATTTTCTCATACACTCATCAGTTGACTCCAAACTTTAGAGATCATAAAATGATGATGATGATGATGATGATGCCATAATGCCAATTTTTATTATATGTAATCATTATCATCTTCTTGGAAAAAAAGTTTTGTAGGAAGAAGTTGCCTGAAAAAAGAGCCACAATTAGGCACTTCAAAAAGGTCTATTAATTAAGGTTAATCAATCACATCATTATAATTAGTTTAGAAGATGCTATTGATTGTGGCATATGTCACTTAATGCAACTCATATATTCTAATCATTAACTATGGCTTAAGTTTTTTATTATTATTTTAAATTACGGGTTAAGTACTATTAGTCATTGGATGTGAGACCTAAATCATCATGATGTAATAGAACAAATTAACTAGCTCCATGAACCAAATATATGATGAATTTGTTTTGAGGTGATGGATGATTAGCACGCTAAACCAATAATTATTGAGATGAGAGAATGAAATTGAAATTCAATCCGTTAATGTGGCTTCCATGTATAAATCCAAAGCTACAGATTATCCCACTAGTAGAAGGAAAAAAAAAAGGTTGAGTGGGATGATGGGTCCGAATGGATATATGGGTTAAGACCACGACAGTTTTACAATGCAGACTACCTACCTAATCATCCACACGAGTGACACAAAAAATAAAGGTAAGACGACTTCAAGGTTATGTGAGTGAACACAACATTATCTCAATATAAACTATCTGCTTGCAACCACTTTGTCAAAGAGAATTATTGAAAAATATTATTGTTTAATAAAACTTAGGATATTTATAGCGGCGGATTGCGGATTTGAGATTATTGGGTGCAAATAAAATAGTGGTGCGAAGTTTAGAGGTAGCACTTCCAGAATTTTTTTTGTTGGAGTTCTTTATGTCATGAATTTAGGAATAATGAATGTAGAAAATAGACTATAAATATAATTACAAATTAATAATACTTAAAACAATAAAAATACATAATAATCTATTAAAATCATGAATAATCGGTTGCCTTTTAGAGTTTTAGGGCACTCACCGTTCAATCCTTTTAGTCTTTAGGGCTTGTCACTTGTAGGTTGCAACTTACAAGTAGTAGATTCGTTACCTTGTCATTTGCGAGTTATAACTTATAAATAATAGAATCGTAGTCTTATGGGTCAAACTCACAACTTAAATATTATTAATGTAACGATGTCTATCCACCACTGTCATGACTGATGAATACTTTCATCTAATTTTAAAATTTAAATTATATATTTCAATATAATTTTTTCAAACTCCAATCCATATTTTTCCTAAAACTTATTGTTTATACAAAATGGGTCCTCTAAAATGGACGCTGTCAGCACCATCCGACAATTCTAAGCTGTGACTGCACACGTGCGGCGCGGCTGATTGTCTTACACTACTTTATTATGCAATATACACTTTAGCTTTGTAGAGTGTGTCGTCTGTTCCTTCCTTTTCTCCTCCTTCGGTGGGCAGATACACACACGAGTGGATGATTGGCTACCAGAAATGACAGCCAAGGCGGCTCCTTTAATTTGTTGGAATTCGAGATCATCCACATCCGTAATCCAGAATGACTCCTTTTCGGATAGGGTCTACAATTTTAATTATAATTTTTAATAAAATTATGTTAAATCAAGTCTTAAATGAGTTTTTAGGTATTTTTTATATTTATAATGTTAGAATACGGTATAATTTAAAATATATATAAATTCTAAATCTTAAACTCATGATATGCTCAAAAAATTTCTTTCAAAAAATGATTGAACATAATGTGTTATCAAGTATTTTTTCGGTATTTATAATGTTAGAATATAATAGATTTTAAAAAAAATTCAAGTTCAAAATTTTAAATCTTAAAACTCAAATACTAAACCCTAAATTTTAAATCATAACTACTAAATTCTAAACCCTAATATTCTTTTTTTATTTATTTAAAATAATGACTTAACAAATCGAAATGTAGCCACTCCCAATTACTTCTTTTCGCGTACAATTTTTTAAGACAAATAAAGGGCAATACTAAACCAGTCTCTTACCGTACAAAAAGAAGTCAAATTTGGGTCTGAGACAAGCTCAAATTCTAACATTACTTTCCATGACAAAGGAACCACGAGCGTGGTTTTGGCATTAGATTACTCTCTCTCATACAAACCAACCATGCTAATTGATAGAATAAAAGCTACATGATCACTTAGAAATTTCAGTCTTTATAATGAGAAAGAGAAAGGAGTATTATTCACATATACATGTTGCTCCAACAAACTCTCAACCTACTAATCAAATCACTCATCAAAATTGGAGGTGCATTATTGGAAACAATTAGCAAGGTTTGCCAATTAGATACAACAAAGTATATGTTGAAACTAGACTGCAATGAATAATAAACAATAGGAAATTTTTTGCTATGGTACAAATCCTCGGCCAGTTGACTACACTATAGCATTCTGTGGTCAAGTAAACCTAGCAACAAACACATATGTTACCTTATTTAAGGTCATATCCAGGATGTGGCGCGGGAGGCCTCGTATTCCCTCTTCTGTCTAAGGCGGAATATGGGTTTCCAACGTGTTGATCGTGAGGGTGGCTACGCCCTCTAGAATAGTTCTGGGTAGCCTGGGGGGGCATCATGCTCCCCCGCTGTTGATAATTACCAGCTTCTGGTGTTTGGTAGGTCTGGTAGCCATTGAAACCACCTTGATGATGAGTGTAGGCACCAATTCCAGGTGAAATGTCTTGATGACGAGTGTAGGTACCAATCCCAGGTGAAAAGTTCTGCACATGCCTCGGCTGGTAACCTGTTACATCATTCTGAGGAAATCCTGGAGGGTGATATGCATTCCTTGGAGGATGATCTCTGCTGCTGTTGGAAGCTGCAAGGTTATTCCTTTGATACTGAGAATGAGAACCGTTGTAGGGCATTCGTGGACCTGAATAATAGCGTCGTTCATATCCGCTGTCATATGGATTTGGAATGTTAGGATTCGAAGAACGTTGGTGATTTCCATGAGTATAATCTGCTCTGGGTGGTGGTACCACTGCAAGGCGTCCTACATCATTGTGGTCCGAATTTGAATAGGAAGGAACTTGAGGAATATAGGGGGCAGCAGCATAAGAAAGTGGAGGGCCACGCGAATGGCTGCCAAACCCCACCCGATCGCCCTTCAATTGTAAGCTATTAGTAACAAGTCGATGTGAAGCCTCCCCAAGCTGATGACCAGAAAGATTTCTTTTGGGATATTGCCTGAAAGGAAAAGTCAGTCACAAAATTCACTACACAAAAAGAAAGATTCTATTAGCACATACAACAACAATCACAATGAAATTCTTGACTATGCATTCTCATTTCAATCCCAGAGAATTTATCTTGTCTTTTTATTTATTTATTATTGTTTAAAGGCAAGCTTGACATGGGATTCGAACCCCTGCCGTAAGGCAAAGCGGTGAAAACATGGGCCACGATCCTACAAAACATCAATTGTCGCATACCTTCCATTTTCCCATGGCTTCCTCCCAGAATCTTCATGCCATAATACAGGTTCAGGTTTCAGATCGCCCATCTCCACAGTCTGCAAAGACTAGAAAATAAATAAACAAGAACCACACAATTCCACTTCAAGGTGGCACTGAATGGCACTAACGTTGAACTGCAAAAGTTTATGTCCAAGACAAAACAAAAGACTAAAATAGCTCAAAAAACCACAGCAATATTTAATTCAGCAAAACGATGAAGTGTGCTCACAGAACAAAAGTTTTCTGGAGAGAAACAACGTATTCACTCATGCACCGATATAAATGACCCGAGTATGAATGTCCTACTGTCAAATCTCTACTCGAGTCTTAAGTGATCTTTGACCAACCCGCAGGATACATCAAAGAGGAAATAGAACAGGGAAAGTCATGGGATAGCTAAAGGCAAGGATCTCATAGATCAGGGTGGGCATAAAGAGAAAGGAAGGAGCTGCTAAGGCTGTCTTTAAAAAGAACTTGGTCTCGATCCCTAACTGGAATTGAAAGGGTGTTCACTATGCTGACCATAACCCTTGCTTTCCTTGTCTCTGCTTCTGGTGCTGGCTTCGACCTAGGCAGGTGCCGTCTTTTGAACTGGAACGAATGTCACACTTTATAACATATTACTATTGAAGTCTAACTGCGGCTGCCCCCGGTCCAACCTATGCCTTCATTACCTTCTCTCCTGTAGGTAGGCCAACTTATTGCGCTCAAGGGGGAAGGAGTTATGATTTCAAGCACTTGAGTGAGAATGGCCAGCAAAAGAGATTATATTAGCGCACTTGAGTAAGAATGCCAGCAAAAGAGATTATACTAGCAAGCTGGCGCTAACCCCTAGACCCTTAAACATGGCAGGAAATATCCTCTAAGGCGACTTCAAAGGTTCACTCGTGGAAAACCAGATTAGAGGCAATGTGAGTTGCTGCTTGATTATCAAAGAAAAATATGATCAAAACAGTGAGAGATCTTAACAAAGAATTTGAGGATTGTGCGTGTAATAGTAGCACAAGAAAGTAGAAACCATCAAGATTCATGGTGTCCCATGCTTGCTTAGCACATGCATGGAAGTTCTGAAAGGAGCTTCCCAAGCAAGTCCGAAACAAAAATGATTTAGCTGCTTCCCCCTTATTCAGGGACGAGAGCAATTCGTCAATCCAAAGGCCAAATTCAAAATCTACTCCATGATGCCGAAAAGCTTATATTATCCCGCAAAAACTATCCATGTAATGTGTAAGGCTCGAAAAGAAAATTGAAAACTAAAAGAGATTAACCGCAACAGATGTAGAACTGCTTATACAAAGCAAAATGAACTCCCAAAACATGCAGAAAAATAGAAGAATAAATTAAGAAAAAGTGGTATGCAAACAATATTATACTTCAGACTACTCTCACTAGCACTTACCTTTTTTGGGAAATTAACCCCCTGGGGTGGCCGGGTGATGTGCTTGTGTGCGTCAGGGAGTCTGTATATAGCACATCTGTACAAGAAGGAAAAAAAAAGCAAGAATAAGAAGAATGATATATGATACAGACATTCTAAGCCACTAAGGACATTTTAAGCCAAGAAGCGTACATGACTTGGTTGTCCATTATATCTTCCATTCCCTCAACAGGAGACCTAAATATAGGCGGGTGGGTATCTCCAGCACATGGGGATATGTAACCATTCATCCCATCGCTGCATGTAGCCCTAAATAAAATCAGAAAATAATCCAAAAGGTATCTTCAATTTTTATTAGCATCCAACACCAACATACACAATAGCACATCGGAAATATTGCCAAAAAACTAATGTGATGGACATGACTTTAGCCTCAAATCCTGACCCTATAATACTGAACAAGATGATCAGTCTTGTGTTGGACAAAATCAAGAATATCGAAAGTCATGAAAGTGTACATGCTCCTCAGACAAATAATAATCAAACAAATAATAGATGCACCCAACCAAAAAATTGAAAATAAATACAAGATTCCATTTAAAAAAACACGGAACCACTGCTACATTAATACTTACAAACACAATAACTTAAGACTTTATGATGCTATAAGATGGAAATTGGCCAATTGTTGATGCTTATAGTAAAACAATAAATTGCAATTCAATTGATAGTTTTCTTTGCTCATATTCTCGCCAGTTACTCTGCTCATATTCTCATCAGTCACTGAACCAGATCCACTAGCAAACAGGATCTTGAATAGTTGGTATACACACACAATATGATATGTATAATAATAGCACATTCCAAACTCAACAAAGCAAGATTATACCCTTTTTAATTTTTAGAAAAACAAAGCAACATTTTTATTAGAAGAGATTATAACATTTGTGGACTTGCATGATAAATAGGAAACTCATTCCTAAGCATCAAAAGAAAACAATCTCACTTTCAAGATTGAAGTGAATGCTCCAATCAACCACATTTAAGCACTAGCATCAACCGCATTAAGCACTGAAACACAAACCTTAATTCAGGTTTAATAAGTTCCTTGGTATTCGCTCTTTCTCGATCTGTTAGTTGTTTGCTTCGATTGTCAAGAGAATATATGCTTACAGAGAGGGGATGTGATGATAACACAAATAACATGTCAAGCATTATGCTATTCCTCCGCTCTTCCTCTTCCTACAAAAGACGGAGTATTTTTACATGAACGAAAGAACATTGATATATATATCCATAAGTAGTGACACGGCATCAGAAGTTGACATTCATACCGTCAAAGTGTGCTCAATTTTATCAACCTCTGCTAAAAGTCGCTCTTCATCAATAAACGGCAATTTTGCTATGCCCTTCAAAATAATATGCAATTTCAGGAAAAAATGGTCAATAACCACTTGGAAAATATTATCATGTGCGGAGGCTAGAAAATGATGCAATTCACACCAAACGATCAACCCACCTGCCATGAATATCGTTTCCCATTCATGTCCACTTCAAAATCTGACAGACGAAAAAAATAAGCAAGCCATAAATTCCCATTTGCATATAAAAATAAATCCGTTAGGATTTCACAGTTAACAAATTTACATACCAGTTGGATAAAAATCAATAATAGGTGAATTTGGATCAGACATCAATTTCCTATAATGCACAGGAAGTGCATGGGCACTGCAGATGAATCACCATTAGTACCTCAATTGATTGGAAAGTTCAAGGGAAATAGAAAGTAGCTGGCACACCTTGCAGCAGGAAAAACTCCGAGCAGCTGATTAAATGGTTTGAATGGAGAGCCAAGTTCAAAGCTAATATCCAGCTCACTGAGATCTTTTAGATCAGAAGCAAAGGGAGCATAATGATAGGGATAAAACCTGAAATAAAAAAAGAAGTAGTTCGCACTGGGAAGCTAAACATCAAGAGGTGAATACATATTACATGGAAAAAGAAGAAAACTAAATGCATCCCTGCCTCCCTCACAGAAAGGGTATTAAAACTACGAGTTATCCTATTACGCTGCGACAAAATTTAACCTAATTGATTCAATTACAAGGAATATATCAACCATGAAGCCAGAGATTATATCCCCTGCTGGAAATATCAAATAAGACATAGAGAATGCAGTATGGCCATGTGCATGTAGAATTAAATATTAGAATGTCTCAAAGACAGCTACTGCATAGAAAGGTTTTAAGATTAATTCAAGACTATGCATCCCCACTCCGTTACATGGAATATAAATACTTCCACATATAATTAAGGGATTAAATTCCTTTCGAAGAAATCGACATTCAACAAAATGAGCTTCGGTTGATTTTATCCAGTCAATCTATAAAAGGCCAAACCCATTGCATGAGACTCCTACGGTCCTACCACCACAGCAGCTCTGGGGAAGGCTCTAGGGAAGGTAAATATACAGCCTTGCTTCCACAATGCACAGAGGATCTTTATCTGGTTCACATGCTTTACTAACATCAGCATAAGAAGCCCACTGATTCAGAAATGCACTATTGCAGAAATCTAGTCAACCTTCTTGAGTAGAATTTACTTCCATATTAAGAAGTATTTTTCTTATGAGAATAAGGATTAGTATTTTTTATTTACAATCAATTCAATTTCCTTGTTGGATTTGAATTAGGTTCTCCGCATAGGAATCTCTTGTATAAGCAATCCAGCTAGAAGTGTTCAAACAAACTTCCTTCGCAAGAAGTACACTAATGAAGATCTTAGATCAACTTCTCTTTTCTAGGAGGAACTCCAAGAGAGCCCAACTGCCAAAGTGACTTGCTAGCATACGTCATCTATTATTACAATTGTCTCTTGATTTTCCATCATTCCAATATCCCATAATTAGCTTTGGTTAACTTTCGTTAAATACTATTCTCGCACTTTCATATTCGTAATTAATCATTCATGATTCATACATTAAACCATTACTAGTATTTGAAAGTTGAATATGTATTATCACTGTTCAAAGCTATTCTATATGGTCCCAGAACAGCAACAGCTATCATACTCAAACTTGCAATATGTGACTCTGAAGTCCGTTATGCCCCATTCTCATAATGACCAAACAATAATTTCCCGAATATAAAAATTACTTTTCAAATAATTATCAGCTCCAGATATTTATTGACTAATCTAAGGAAAACAAGAACACTCCAGTTACTTCTTCTAAATCTAACCCCACCAAGGATAAAAAGGGAAACAGAGAAATTTAAATTGTTTGCCATGTTTAAGTGCGGAAACAGTACAGTTCTAAGGGAAACATGAAAAAGCAACCCAAATCTGTCTTCAAAAAGTTCTAATTTCAGTCAAAGTTCACCATTTACGATCGGCAATTCTCATAAATTCAGGATTAAAAAAACAATAACAATGAACAATAACATATAGATTGTTACCACTGCCAAGAACAAACCCCTTCATAGTAATAATGCATGACCCAACATAGTCCTTCTGTATACTTCAAAACCTACTCAATAGCAATTCAGAAAACAAGCCATAATGATTAGAAGACATAGGAAACAAAGCACGGAACATCAATAGCTTTTTACTTATTTAATTATCGAAAGCCAACTAAATAGCATCACAGTTCATTGAACTTACAACATCTCGTCGTATGTTTTCAAGTTCCTCCGGAGTTTTTGCATAGAACTTCTCTTCATAATACCTCTCTTTCCACCCGGGTTCTCCCAATTTAATCTAATAAAACACCATGAGATACATAAGCATTCAGATAACAACTATAACTGAAGAAGAATTCAAAAAGAATCAGCGGACAAAAAAGTAGACAATAAAAACACACCACTTTTTCTAGCTATTTTTTACACAACTACACCAATATAGTCCACCAGTGCCAACAAGAATAAAAGGCCAAGAAAAAAAGAACATTGCAACAACTACAAACAATACAGGACAGAGTTTGCACAAGTAAGGTGTTACTCGACATATAAGAGTTATCAAATCAAAACCTTGTCTTCCTCTGGATTTTCCGAGTTAAAAGCATCAGACTTCTCACGAAGTAACCCTTTAAGCTTTGCTTTCAATTCTTCCGTGTTTTCATGAACCTGAAATCCAGTTCCCAAATATCAATGCAACATTGAGCATGCAACAATGCAGCTGAGTTTGCGAAATCTTATGGCAAAAATAAAATAAATCTTCTAAGAGAACAACTTCGCTCTAAATGCTTTGCCAGCAAGGCTTATACCAAATCAAATGCTACCCAAAAACATGAGTCTTAAAGATGGCTGAAGGAGTCAGAATTACATTAAAGTGCCTCTCCTGAAGCAGGAAAACATACTTCTATTTCGAGTCTATTCTCTGCTTCAACAAGTGCAGCACCAATAGTTGCCCCAGAAGACAAACGTGCAACCTTACGTGATGAAGGCGAAGTGCCATTAAATCCTGTTTGCTTATATGGTGAAGGCAAAGGACCAGAAGCAAGACGAGAACCATGAAATCGAGCAACCGGAACCAGAGATTCAGGTTCAAATTGAGGCTCTGCATCATCTCCTCTTCTTGCTTGGGCCTTTTGGCCCTTTTCACGCTTTATTCTTTCTGCTTGTCGCTGTAAAGTACGTATTAAAACAAAAAACCATTGTTAAAAAATCTACCAAGCAAAGGCCAGTAAAAAATCTACCATTGTCAAGTGCCGCACGCTTGTGTCACTGCACAGGTGCCCACTAGTTGTGTTTATGACATCATAAAACAACAACCTTGTTTCGCTCTTAAAGGCTTAATTTGACCAGTCAATACTCTTTCGAACCCTCTAAATTCCAAAAGAAGATGTATAATTCCCTAACCCTTCCCAGCCAATTTGGATGTGCAAAGAACCCTTAAAGATCCTGTTCCAGTCTTGTAATCAATTCCATTCATCCATTGCACAAATCTTTGGTCTTCAACCATTTTATGTCACACTTTCTTAGCAAAATCTCAACATGCCTAGCTTAATTTAATTCTAAATTGAAAATTCTAAAGCAGATCGAATGTTTTTTCCACCAAAACCACCCCAAATATCTATTGTTGCTCTTTCCAAACATTTCCACATCATATAGCAAGGCTCACCATCTTCATTGTAAGGAAGCCCTAGATTTTAGCGCATTGGAAGGGTATAAAATCATGTTTCTTGTCATCACCATGAAACTTGGGCAAGTTTACAAATTACACATAATAAATCCAACTCCTTAAATCATACAATCCAAGCGCAAAAAAAAAAGAAAGTCAAAAGCATTTATACCAATCAGAGAAATAAACAACCTGATGCAATCGTGCTCTTTTCTGGAATATTTTATCTTCAAATGATCCAACTGCCTGGATAAAATGCTCCACCCTGCTCAAATTTGGCTGACAAGGGAAATGGGGAGTCACACACAAAGAACAACCTTCAAAGTAAAATGTAGATTCTTGACTAAACCAACTTGTTGCAGCTACAACAACCCAAAATTCTTTAAATACCTTGCTTCCATCTGTCAAATACCCTCCCAATGCCCTAAATTCCTTTTTGTAAACTGCGAGCAGCAAGTTTATTGCACCCTAAATTACAATAATAAAGTATAATTAAGCACAAAATAAAAAATTAAAATTAAGAAATCAGAATCTACCTTGCAAATTTAAAATCATATTAAATTGGGATGTCACATCACTTAAGAGCGCATGAATTTTGCATTACAATTATCATTGACATGCTAATATACTGAAGCCAAATACTAAATGTAAATTTCTAAGAGTAATTACTCCAACAAATGCAATAGAATCTTGAGGTTAGTCTTCACAAGCTCATATAACTTAAACAATCCAAAGAAATGCAATAAAAAAAATTAAGAGCTCTACTAACCCAAAACATGCATTGTATAAGATCAAAATAAGATCCAAATATGTGTACAATCCTGGATCAGCTTGCCTTTCCCGTAACATGTTCATTGTGTTCACACAGCAAGTTTTCGACCCAGATTGCCTTTTGTTAAGTTTCCAAAAAATCCTTAAAACCGATAAGCTTTCCAGCACAAAGATTCAAATTCAAAGAATGACTAATCACAATCTGACTAAAACAAACTTCGTTTTCAAAGCAAAAGCTAATTATGGTACAAAAAATAAAATTTGCATTGCTAAAGTTTTTTATTGCTGTCTAAACTAATAAAACACAACGTAAATCCTGAAATAAATTAATTCAATTAGAAAGCATAACATACCTCACGAATTTCCAATGTGGGCATATGAGGTAAAAAATCATTGCCCACAAAGAAGCACATGAAAATAAAATCATCCACGATGCACTCGAAATCAATTTTGAAAGGAGTATTAGGGATTCTCATTTCATATTCCAGATATTCTCTTAGAGTCCAGATGTTGAGGAACTGTGCAGATAAGGTACAAAAATAAAACAACATCAATGGAGGACTAAAAATTTTATCCTATCAAATATTCATGCTTCAACCTTGAGAAGGAGAGTTGACCAACACTTGCCTGGTATGGCTTTTTGGCCACAACACCCTCCTCACTTTTCTCATCAAATTCTCCTGCCTTTCTCTTTGCCTTGCCTTCACAAGCTGCTGCTAAATGACCCACTTGACCACATATGAAGCATTTGTCTTGCTGCCCAGGAGTGAAAACAACCTGAAATGTGCAATCCATAAAAACCACTCCAGTTACTATGAAAAGGAAAACAGGAATATGTTGCAAATACCAAATTAAATATAAGAGGTTCCACAATTTACTAGCAGACCATAGAAAGTAATGTAGGATCCTTTGACTTGTAATACTTACTCTGATAAAAGATATACGCAGAAAGTAATGTAGGATCCTTTGACTTGTGATACTTACTATGATAAAAGATATAAGCAAAATTGACAACACATAGACAATTGTCCCATAATCTCTGTCTATAAATTAAAGCATCTTTCCTTCACTCAAAAATTTTACATAGATGCCAAGCCAACATGACTTCACAGGTTTATAATCTAATTCTACAAGGTAACAAAAATACAAACCTCTCGGAGGATTGAGAAGTGAACTTCATGCGTGGCCAAACCCAACATAATCAGATCAGCATCCTGTTGCATAGCACCCATTATTGGGGGTACAGAATATTGCTATATAACAAGGATACAAACCAAATATCCAAAAAGATATTATATGTGGTAAAACTCTTCATCACGAGGAAGAAACATACCAAACCATACAAACAATGGCGCGTATTCGGATTGTAACCAGGAAGATTTCTTTGAAGACGAATATATGACATAATTTTGTGTTCCCCTTCGCCAGGAACATTTGCATCAGAAAGAATCACCTTCAAAATATAAAGATATACGAAAAATCTCAAACACACTTCCTTCATTGATGTAATATAAACCAGAGATAAGAGCATCATGCCAAAAGACAATTGACAAGAGAATGAAAACAACGGACTACTATATGGACAATACCTTAGTTTGTTTCCATCCAGAATCATGATTTAGTCTAAGATGAATATAGTACTGCAGTGCTATAGACAAAACAGCCATAAATTCTGTTCCAGGAGTGATAACATTGGAGTCAACAACTTGTGAATTATCTTTAGGAGGAAGCTTCCTGCCTTCTCTCTCAAACTCCTCACGAAGTCGTGCTTCTTCAGCTGCCTACAAAGAAACGACAACATATCAATAGTCAGCGCATTGTTCCACCATTTCCTTTTCTCTATTCTTTCTTTATTCTCTACATAAATGTGGGTGGGGAAAGAGGATGCTGGATGAGATGCTCCAGAGCAAATGAAGGAACAGAAGCCTTTATCAATGCCTACGAGCAAGCACATTTACAAGGGTAGCCTCCAAATTCTACTAGCTAAGACCAATTTTATTCAAGGCCGTTAAATTTTTTAAGATTCTAGGAACCAGAAAACCTGGTTGATAGTGACAATTGAATTATTCCCAATCAAGAACTCATCGACCAAAAGACTTAATTTACATCCTGTACACAACCAAGCAGTTCAAGAGAAACAGTTCAACAAAGCAAGTCTTTTGAGTCTAGACTCTAGAGCACTGATATCTGACTACATATCATATCATATGTAAACAACCACCTAAAAGACATGATAGAAATGACAAGATATGAAAAGATCGTGTTAATTTCATGTGGTACAAAATAACTACAGCTGAGATGCTGATGGAAAATCTAATGCTGGTTCAACTCATATACATGTGAGATAGGATTTATTTGCAAATATGATTATTAAAATAGAAAGCTGAAGTCAAAAGCGCATACCGTATCTCCTGCATCTTTAGCTGCTCTAAAACGCCTAGATCTCTGTTGATTCATTTTTGCCCTCGGAGCAACACCGTCTACAAATTGTTTCAGACAATCAGCATTGCATAGAAGACGGGCAATATATATCTCTATATTTAGTTCTCAAAATTAAGGGTGACTGAAATTAAATGCTTACCAATTGCCATATATAGCAGCTTCCGAGGTCGCACCATCACAAAAAGTCTATCGATGTAGTCAAACATGCACTGGAATACCTCATCAAAAGTTGTTGGAGAAGGCTACAAGAACAATAGGCTTTTTTAGAGCATGCTTGAAAAGTTATTTTTCACCAAAAAACCACATGTTGGCTAAGATCTACATAAACATTACATTTTGACATTCCCATAAAAGAGCTTGCAGTCTCTTCACAGATGAATAAAAATATATGTTTTTCATTCAAGGGAACACCAAGGTCCAAGAGGGGTCAACCCAATAAAATAAGGGTATGCTATGCTAATATCATCAAGAAAATATTTTGGCATAGCTAGTGAGTACAAAACAAAAGTTTTATAGTACCGAACCAAACACCAATTAAATTGGCAATATGCTTTTCTCTTTCTTTTTACAGACTCTTTTGTTTCTCTCTACAA
This sequence comes from Euonymus europaeus, assembly GCA_963580455.1. Lineage (NCBI taxonomy): Eukaryota > Viridiplantae > Streptophyta > Magnoliopsida > Celastrales > Celastraceae > Euonymus > Euonymus europaeus. Next base: position 3,529,367 of record OY756972.1, read on the forward strand.
TCTACCCATATCACCTAGTGCCTGGTCGAAGGGGTGATCTCTCTCAATTTCCTTTCCTTATCATAGCATACGTAAATCCAGGCTGTCAATTCTTCTTTCAGAGAATGCTCTCATGAAATTCCAAGCTACCTCCGATGACAGCCCTCTTTGTGAGCTATAAATAACAGCACAACCAATCAATTCACACACGAAATTCTTTATCATTGTCCATACAAGTCTACTCACAGTTTGTTCTAACTAGCTCCACTTACGGTTGGTCCCAGTTGTGTTATTATCAATCTACCGTGAAAATCCTGGTTTTCTATTCACCGCAAAAAACTACATATTAACACTTCTCACTTTCAAATATATGCCCGAAGTCGACAAATACTTGACATCTAATCATAGGGTGAAGAAATTGTTTCACCCTGTTGGATTTCTCTACTCTCTTCCCTTTCTCCTGTTTAAGTCACATAAATAATGTTTCTAGCATGCAAGAGACTTCGAGAATTACTATTAGTCTAGTTAGCAATCAAACAATAATCTATCGGCTCAACTTATGTGAATTGCATCCAACACCACAGCTCAAAAATAATTAGAATGAATGCATGACGTTTATAGATGGCAATTAACTAGATATCCTTACACGTTTATAGATGACAATTAACCGCATATCCTTACTTTTAACCCTTGCACATTTACATTTGGAAAGAAAAAAAATCAAGCGAAATTATTCAACAAAACAAGAAAAAAGACAGAAAAAGAGGAACTAGAACAGTAATGGACTTATTCGAGGTATATTATGCAAATGCAAAATTAACACATGAGAAGTTACCGAAAACAAAACAAAATCATAAATTACCCTATCCTCGGGATGAAAACAAGGATGAATGATCCCGTTCATGTCAAGATACAAGTTGTCGTATTCGATGTCGTTGGGGTTAGGTTTACTGGTGTCCACGGGAATCTTGACGCCCTCGATAACCACTGGCTCTTCCTCAATCACGTCCACCACCACCATCGGATGCTTCTCAGCCAACCATCGATAAAAAGCCGGCACTCCCATTGCCAACTAACTATTCAAGCTTCCAAAACTACCCTGATCTACCAAAACCAACCAACCAACAATCAAGAAGCTGAATGAAAGTGAGACAGCCAATCGAGAGATTCGAACCCCAATTAGGCTTGTAGAGAAAGCGCGAGACACTATGCAAAGGGAGAAACCTCTTTGAATCTTGCGCGTCTGTGCACGAGACAAATTTAAGTTCAGCGGCGCTGAATTAGGGCAGGATAATAAAATACTAAGACAATTATGCCCTTACGTGCTTTAACAAATCGGGAAAGAAAACTGGATTTGATGTCATACGCAGGGGTGTCCCTGTCTTTGCACGGCATGCACTGTCAGTGAATCAGTTAGGTGCCGGTATTTTTAAGCTGCTAGGAGAGAGCGGTGAGGGTACTACATCACAGACCAATTGTGCACCGACAATGATGTGAAAAAAAATTGTTCGATTTGTTGTGTGATTATTTTCCTCATTAATGAGGAGACTTATAGGACTGGGAAATACTAAAATAGTAGTAACTAGAATGGATCTATCGGGCCAGATTCTGGGTTGGGCAACTTGCAGTTGATGACACATACTCGATTTTATCTCGATGGATTTGGATTATAGTGAAAATGGAAACGATAGTGTAGGGCGGGAAGGCCTCCTCAGACTTTTTTTTTTTTTTTGCTCATGTTGCCTAACTAGTAAGAGGATGGAGTTTGATAATATTATATCTTAAAAAACCGAGCATCAAAATCAAATTGATCAAAATTACGGTGTAATTATAAAATAGTATATTCGGGTGCGTTGGCACTCCAGCATGCTCTTCAATGAGCTCCAATAGTGGGACAAACTGTTGTTCTGATCATCGTTCCCTGTTTGGTTGTCTGATCCGATGCAGTGGATTGAAGTTAAATGTCGATCGGAGCTAAAGCTCCTTTGAGCAGTAGTGAGGCTAATTTTTTTCTTCACTTCAATCTTTCGCAAATCAATCCCACCTTTCGGTGATTGTTTTGTCCAAGAAAGGAGTGAAACATGTAGAGTTTGTTGTGGGCATCCTTTCTGTAGTGGTGCGCTCCATTATGGCCCGCCTCCGACCCATCCATGCCCGGAAAATATAATTTATATACGAAGATTATCTGGTGTGGGATGCTGCTTATCACTGTCCGATTTAATCGGACGATCAAATCTTATTATTTTAAATAAAATAAAAACCCTGTCTCTCCTCCCTCTGGATCCTTCGTCCTTCAGTTCTTCTTCCTTCTCTCTCCATCTTCTTCACCTAGTCTCCTCCCTCCTTCCGTTCTTTTTCCTTCTCTCTCCTTCTTCTTCACACATCTCTCTCTCTCTCTCTCTCTCTCTCTCTCTCTCTCTCTCTCTCTCGTTCTTCAGTCCTTCTTCAAGCAGCTCTCTCTCTCTCTCCCCTTCTTCGCCCTAGAAGAAAAGCTCATCTCAATCTTCATCTTTCCTTTTCAAGACAACTCCAAATCCACAAAAATTAAAAGGACCCATAAATCAAATCTCCTTAATAAGATCAACTACAAAGTACAGATTCAGCAAGAAAAGTCATAGATGCCCAATACCAAATCACCCCTAATAAACCTAAATTCAAGCCTACAGACTATAACCTAAAATCAAAAGAAGGCAAATATCACAAATTTGCGGCCAAAGTAAGCAGATTTTGATGTGTGGAGGGTTTGATTATTCTTACTGGAGAGAGATAAGTCATGCGTGGGCGAGGGTGCAGGTGAAGGTGAAGGGGAAGAAAGATAGAAGAAAGAGAAAGGCAGTTTTAAATAAAAATAAGATTTGACCGTCCGATTAAATCGGACGATGAAAAGCGACATCCCGCACTAAATATTTAGTCTGGGATCCCTAGATAATCTCTCTATATATATAACATGCATATATGCACTTGACCCCCAAATGGTGAAATGGGGTTGGCTTCAAGCCCAACCAAGCCCATACCCAAAAAATATAACATATAATATAATATTACATGCATTTATGCACTACAAGTGCATATATGTATATATACATATACATTATATATATGTATAATGAGTAATAGTAATTTAATATTTAAGCTCGAGGCCCAAGTCTAAAAGCCCAGGTCTGAGGTCTGACTCAAAATACGATCTATTAGCCAGAGTTATTTGGGTCCGGGTCAGATTTTGGCTAATAAAACTGTCTTAGGCTCGGCCCAAAGTCCAAAGAGGGTTCTTGAGCGTGCCCTATCCGATGTCGATCCCTAGATAGGGGTGAGATTTAACATTGATTTTGGTGTAATCGTCTAGTTCAAGTAGACTCATTTTGTTGGGGAACAGATGAATGCCAACAATATTGTTGACTACAACAAAATGAAGAAAAAAAATGTAAATGAAAAATGTATAATTTATGTTTTGCTTATTGATTATATTGAAATATGTATTTGTTGATGTTTTTATGTGATATAATTTTTTATATAATAAAAATGGTCTAAATATTTATTTTAATGGGAATGAATAATTCGATAATTGCAATGGGTTCTGACCGCCACGGGCAAGCCGACATCATAGCCGCCAGTTTGAATTCAACTTCAAAGGTCCATCACCAGGAGTTGGCTGTCCTTCGGTCCCGCACAGCTCCAAATTGGAAGAGAAAGCAAATTTGGAGACACTGACTGTTGTCCACAAACCCAAAGTGAAGGCGATTGAAACGTGTGGATCTACTTTTCAGCTCAATCGCAAGGTATTTTCTTTCTCCTTCCAAAATGCACTCATACTCCACATTTATATCCCATCTTCCCCAATTTAGCGGATCCTTAGAGTTGTACTATCATTCGGAGAATCCCACATTAGCTTCATTAACAACAACCAATCATGTCTTTCGCAATTAAACTACATCTCAGTCCCTACCCAAATCATAATCTCCAAACAACAAACATTCAAGCCAAGCTCACAAACTGTTCGACGAAATTCCGACTGAAACCTATTTACCACTCGAACCAACTAATCCGTTTTGTGGGTAGACCCCGGAAAGTCAAAATGCAGGGTTCTTCACGTACGGGTCTGTCCATCAAGAGTTCTTTGATTGATCCGGATGGTGGGGTTTTGGTTGATTTAGTGGTGCCGGAAAGTGAGAGAGGATTGAAGTTGAAAGAGGCGGAGTCAATGCCCAAGGTGAGGCTGACCAAGATCGATCGCGAGTGGGTGCATGTGATTAGTGAAGGATGGGCGAGCCCGTTGAGAGGGTTCATGAGGGAGGATGAGTATTTGCAGAGTTTGCATTTCAATTCTTTGAGAATGGAGGATGGTACTGTCGTCAACATGTCTCTCCCCATTGTTTTGGCCATCGATGACGAGACCAAAGAGGGAATTGGGTCGTCAAAAGATGTTGGGTTGGTTGCTGCCGATGGAGATTTGATTGGCGTCCTTAGAAGGTGCGTATTGTCTGTGGATTCTTGCTTTTACAGTTGCATGTTATGGATTATTATCACACTGTCAGAATGTCTCGACAGAAATTTACGTTATAGAAAATTGTTGAATATAAATGGAATGCAATTTGTTGTTTGGCTATAATTTCTAACACCATTTGCGTTTTTAGAACGGGATGGTATGATTTTGATTTTCATTCATTGGTAAGTATAATTTGACATACTCTGTTTTCTAGCCGATCATCAGCATTCGTATCTAGTGGGAATTTTGATAAGCAAGAAACTTATTCATGGAGCAGGATGTTGGATGGCCACTTATTATCACATTCTGGATTTTGTAGGGGTGGATGCTTGAAATTTCGTGTTCCACTGGCACTTCCAAGTTCCGAGTCCTTTTTTCTCATGCATGTCGCATACATAATTTATGGGTAAAAAAATTAACTGGTTCTGTACAACACCAAAGTATCACATGGAATGAAACCAAATATGCCTGTCCTTATATTGCAATCGATAATTGTTTGATAATATGCCTGTCCTTAGCATTCGATCAACACGTGCAACTCCAGTCTCTTTAACATTTCTTGTTTTATTTTCGGAACTCTAATGCTTCTTTTGCTAAGTTTTATTTTGCATTTTCCTTTTTGCATATTATATTTTTTAATAGATGAAAACATGAACTACGCTAGCTGAAAGTCCTGTCAGCTATTCATCTCTCTCTTTCTCTTCATCTTTGTATATGGTAAAAAATGTATATATAAATACACACACACACATATATATGTGTCTGTATGTAAATGTTAATTTTTTTTTTAATTTCAGCATTGAGATATATAAGCATAACAAGGAAGAAAGAATTGCTAGAACGTGGGCAACAACTGCACCCGGATTGCCATATGTTGAGGAGGCTATCTCTCCAGCTGGCAATTGGCTCGTAGGTGGTGATCTGGAAGTGCTAAAGCCTATTAAGTATAACGATGGGCTTGATAAGTACAGGATTTCTCCTCAGCAGCTCAGAAAAGAATTTGATAGGCGTCAGGCTGATGCAGTTTTTGCATTCCAGTTAAGGAACCCTGTGCATAATGGGCATGCTTTATTGATGAACGATACACGCAAGCAACTTTTGGAGATGGGTTACAAGAATCCAATCCTGCTGCTTCACCCTTTAGGAGGCTACACGAAGGCTGATGATGTGCCTTTAGATGTTAGAATGGAGCAACACAGCAAGGTTTCTTCTGCTGCTTTCTTTATGTCAGCTTTTGGATTCATGTGTCTGCCTTCTCACATTCCTGAAGGAACTGCATTTCCTTTGCCATAGGTCACAATGCTTTTCAACTTGTTTTTAGCGATTTGGTGGCTAACCATACACCTTTTTTTTTTGTTCCCTTAACTCGGATTGCTAGGCATTTTTTTCTCACATGAACTTCTCATGTGCTCAAATGCTTTACGTATTTAGAATTGCATCTGTTCATTTTGTGGTGGTTACAGAGTGTATAGTTTTTCTTAAGAATTTGTTCCCGTACAGGTCCTAGAAGATGGAATTCTTGATCCTGAGACAACCATTGTTGCTATATTCCCCTCACCCATGCATTATGCCGGACCAACTGAAGTACAGTGGCATGCTAAGGCACGGATTAATGCCGGTGCTAACTTTTACATTGTAGGTCGTGATCCTGCTGGCATGGGTCACCCAACAGAGAAGAGAGATTTATATAACCCTGATCATGGAAAAAAAGTGCTAAGCATGGCACCTGGCTTGGAGAAGCTCAATATTTTGCCATTTAGGGTGTGTACCATATGCATTCCTCTTAAAATTGACTGGCTACTGTTTACTCTATCTATTATTTCTCTTCTTAATGTCACGTTTAGGTTAGCATACGATGCCTGATAACCAGGGTTTATAAACATCAACGATACATGGTAAAATTAGCTGAGACATGCTAATTGCTAATCAATTTTATGTTCTAGGTAAACGCTCATTACATTGACTTTGCAATTTATAGTTTTGATTGTTGATTTGTCATTCTAGGGATCACAAGTTTATTTAAATTCTTGCACTCCTCACTGATTACAGAGATCCTCGAGTGATGGAAAAGCTTGTGAGTGACTGCTAGTTCTTGTGATTTACAGAACTAGCATGATCTCTGTTCAAAATGAAACAAAAGATTTGCATAAGTACTTGTGTTGTGTGATATGCCACATAATTGAAAAATTATTTGCGACTTTTCATAACAGGGCAAGTAGTGGCACTGCTCAAGTTGCTGCTATTTTGTACAACAAAAAGGAAATTAGGACAGCAAAGATTTTGAGATAAACACTAAAATAATTTTACCACGCTTAGTGATGGAGAACAAACCCGTACTCGTACTAGGCTGCATTAACATAAGATTGCAACGCCATTGTTTAGTACTCGTATGCTAATTTGATACATTTCTGCGGGGCTGCTCTCTTTGTAGATTCTAGGTGATGTTTTCAAGTGCTCCTAAATATGATGATGCTAAATAAAAGTTCTTCATCATATTTGGTAGGTGGCAGCATACGACAACGTGGCAAAGAAGATGGCATTTTTTGATCCTTCACGTGCCAATGATTTCCTCTTCATCTCTGGAACAAAGGTATGGAGAGTATCTCATTGCTTCGCGTGCCAATGAATGTAAAAGGAAATTATATATATACTTGAATATAATTTAAGACTGTGATTCACATTCAGAAGTGGATGAGACTCATGAGTCACAACTTCCAGTCCATATAGTTCCCTTGTGATTTGATTTGGTAAAACCATTTGATTATTTAGACTTGCTGATAAGGCTCCACCAGATCCGGTGGTGAAGAAACTAATGGAGTAACAAATGTTTGATGAGTGCGACTCCTATCATCTGGAAAGGATGTGATGAAATGTCTGAAAAGGTTCAATCCATGTTCTATCAAGTCTTTTTTTGTCAGGGAACAACGATATGAGGCTAGAATGTCCATTCTTATGTGTCCTTTAGTCTAGTGTATATCAACAGGCTTGTGAGGATTTTGCTAAACATATTTCTGTCTGTAGAATAATCTTCAATAGGTTGAGCAGATTTGGTGTTGAAATTCTAACAAATTCTTTTTGCTAAACCTGTTTCTTCTCTTAAGGCTCAGTATTTGGAGCAGAATACTTGTGAAAGCTCAACATTTTCTGTCCTTGTTTTTTTTTGCAGATGCGCGGTTATGCCAGAAATGGTGAGAACCCTCCAGAAGGTTTTATGTGCCCAGGCGGTTGGGAAGTCCTTGTCAAATATTACGAAAGCTTGCAAGCAGAGGAAGCAAAACAGGAGCCAGCTGTTTTACATGCTTTAGATCCCAAATGATTTATTCATCAGGAGAGTTTAGGTCGTAGACTTGTACTTGAGAAGAATGAATAGCACTATATGAATCACTGGTATATTTGCTTCTGCTTCCAAGCATCTGAAAAAGATTAGTGGGCTGGGCTCTTAGTAGTTGGGCCTGCACTTTTAAATAGGTTATGTATGTCTTGCTCATTGTTATTTAACAATTGGGTTTAGAGTACTCTTTAAACTTTTGAATTTGCTCTTAAAATCCTATGACGTATGTGTTGCCATATAATATTACAGAAATTTGGGAATGTTTTGTGCTGAGATGACTAAATTGTTAGTGAGAACTTGTAACAACTGGGTTTAGGGAACTCTTTTTTAATTGCATAACAACTCACCTCACCGTAGACCTTTAAATGATTCGAGATTTTTCATTAATTGATAGAAATATCAGCCAGTCTGCCATGATTTTTTTTCTCGTAATATTATATTAATGTTAAAAAAAGGCATTAATATTAATAACTACCTGGGCCTCCATAAGCCCATATCATTGTTATGTGGAACTTGTGGCCCTCCTGTTCCAGAGATTTCAGTTCGGTCCCAAAGTTGTTGTGGGGCACTGGAGTTATGAGGCCGAAGTTAGGGCTGGGCCGAGCCTTCTTTCAGTTTCATGTGGTCCTGCCTTCAATCATGGGTCATAAATTCAATGAAGCTGGGCTTTTCTTCGTTTTAGAGTCGGTCGGTGGGTTGTGGTCCCTGTGTTCCACTGATTGTGTAGCTAATTTAAGCTCACAACAATAAGCCATCTTTGAGACTTACAGCAAAATAATGACAAACTTTTAAATAGAGAATGAGAACGATATCATATAAATTTGTACTTTTTGAAGATTTAATATGAGCTTAAATTTGAGTATCAAATCGAAATTTTCCATCCGACGACATAGTAATTTGGATCGAAACTAAAAGCTTCACCACAAGAGTATTACTATCAGTGAGAATCAAATTCAAAATTTTCCGAAATCATACAGTTTGACCCCATAAAAATTTAGCAACTGAAAGAGACTCCCCCGGGATTATACATCGCCCTGATGAAAGAGGCCACCCATGGCTATTGTCTAAGCTCCACAAATCACTCTTAACTCTATGATGATCTCCGCCAATCAAGATGAAATTTTCCACATCTAAAACCGCGTGTAGAAATTAAAGGATCGGACCCAGACTCGTACAACAAAGTTAAAATTATCAAGCCAACCTGGCTTGGACCCCTCTTAAGTATAATGTTGTTCCCTCACGCGGGGTGCAACCACAGGTGAACCTAATTCAACTTCACACATGAATGTTTTTTCTTCTACATGTTCAACACTACATGTGCACTTGGCCTTGCGTGGTTTAGGTACATCCGGAAAGTCCTTGGTCGTCCTTAATCCGTGGCTTAGCTGTAATGGGCCCATCGCAAGCCCAATCTCCATCACAAATTATCCTTGATTTTTTAGACATCATGCTTGTTATTGTCTATTTGAGCATAGACAAGAGAAGTAATCAAAACCCACATAAAGGTCAACTGGACTATCAAAGTCAAATCATTAACCGAACCGAAAATTACGATTATGCATATCATGCAACTGAAACCAGACGATAACTGACAAATTGATATAACTGATTAATTCTGGTTTCGAATCAAAGAAATCACAACCCGAATCAGACTACCTCTTTCTTCATCGATTTTCTAAACCAATAGATCCAAATCGGACATTTTGGTGCAATTTTGGTCCGATTCATCGATCTCATTTGCACATTCCTAATTTGGATTGCAGAGTTCTCTATCATAACCAGTGTAATCATAATCGGATAACTAGAATTTGTCCATTTTTGCACAAACCAAAACATGAGATGGATATCTAGAATTCATGATGGTGAGTTGGAGGCAGCAATAACATCATGACAGGCTTGCACATTTTGCTTGACATGATGTCTAAGAAAATGGTACCGATAAAAAATATACCCAAAAGTAGTAGTTTTTACAGTTTTAAAAAAGGAATTTTCAGTTTTGGGCAGTTGGGTGTACCATACAAGTTACTATGTTGTCTTTCACAAAGCTTGTGCGGTCGTTGGGGATGCAGGGGTAACATGGCCTTCACATGCACAACAGAGACTCATTTTGTACCACACAAAATTGACACTCAAAACTAAGTTTGACTATTATTTACTTTTACAAAAACATAATCACTGCATGCAATTCGGTGATTATATATATATAGAGAGAGAGGGAGAGCATGAGTGCATAACCCCACTTGATTCATGTCTCTCTCTCTTTTATTTTTTCTCAAATCACCAGCCAATCTCCTTCACAGAACATGGAGGAGTTTCCTTTATGATTGTACTGGTCCTGACCTTGTACGGCTTCATTTCCTTTCACTTTCACTAAAATTCTGCCAAAATTTAATTGAAATATACAAAACCATTGCATAAATTTAAATTTTTTTACTTGCAAAAACAACAACTTACTGTGTAAAAGAAAAAATTATCATGCGCGGTGCGCATTATAAGTGACATAGAGGAAAGATTTCGCATAAGAAAATACAACACTTGAGTCAAATTTCATTCCTAAACGAAAGGGATGACTAATGATTTAATATTAAAAAGATAATTAACCTTAGAATTCGAGTGCCCCAGGCTACGAAGGTCACCATTTCCATTGTTCCTATTAGGAGTGTGCACGGTAACCGGACCGTGGACCCCAAACCGAAATCAAAATCGTCACTTCCAGTTTTGAAAAAATTGAAACCGAAATCGAACCATATTTTCGGTTAATCGGTTTTAAAATTAATTATATAATTATATATTATTAATAATTATAAAATAATATGTAATGGCCATATAATTATAAAATAAGGCATAATAAGTAATGAATTATTAAAGAAAAAATATTTATATAAAATAATGTGTAATTGATATATAATTAAAAAATATTTATGTCATTAGACCTATATATATTCACACATATGTATATATATTTAAATTTTAAATATATTTAAATTTAATCGGTCCGGTCCGTATTAACCGTGGTTTAAAAAAACGAAATCAAAGACCGGACCATGTATATTGGTTTCGGTCTGGTTAACCGACCCATTGACCATACCGGTTTTCAGTCCGGTTTGCACACTCCTAGTACTCCCTATAAGATTCAATATCACAATCTCATCACTATTGACATATAGTGGTGCATAATTTTGCATGGACACTTACCCATAATTGCACACACATAAACAGAGGAACCCATTTTCAAATATTATCTAGACGTCAAGGAATTGTTGAAGCTTGAAAATGCATCCATTGAAGTAACCACAACAACTCATCACTCATGCTTTTACTGTTATTTACTAACTTTAGCTTTATATATAAAGAAGGTATTAAATGATGACCAGAAACAGGTAGAGATGGGGAAAGAGGACAGAAGGACGCATGCCGGACGATGCCGTATAAGCAATAAATAGTTAGGTGGAGACTAATTTAGTTGAAAGACGAGTCTTATCTGGGGCTTTGGGAGATAAATAGCAGATTTTCCTGCATCATATTATCGGTATATCCCTCCATATAATATACGGATGGTACTACTGGTACTGGTTCTTCTTTACAATAGAGAACCCATGCACCTTTAGGCTTTAGCTAAACCGCGACAATATAATATAAGTTGGGTATTCATTCTCACACGGTGGATTTGAGTGGAGGAGATGATTATTTTTCTGAAATAAATACGCGAGGATTGACGCAGGTCGGCTGTAACATGCCAACTAATAAATCCATCGAAAGTCCGAAACATACAATTCCTTTGTGGCCGAGAAATATCAACCACACCATTAATTCATCTACGCGGCACTAATTATATAAAATCATGGGTCATAATTTTTCCCATGGTTAGCTACCGGCTTGTTATGAAACCATAGTTAAAGCTTTAAGAAAATATTTTATGGTCCAAATCTAAATATATAGTTCATTCACATTCCATTGTAACTTAGTTTAAATTCCATTGTAAGTTAACTTATAATAAAATATAATATTAGACAGATATTATTACTTATCAGTCTTAGATTATTTATCATTAGTGAAAATTTTATATGTGGTCGTAAAAGAACACAGACCCTTTTAATAGAATCATATGTGGTCGTAAAAATTCGCAGGAACAAACCTGTTAATTTCTTGTAGTATTTGATTTCATGCATTAATGTTTTGATTATGACAATGCTTCTGTTTTGTTGTGCTGGTATCGTACCAATAGGACCCCATGCCTAGTCTTTTTGTGGCTCGTACAATAAATGTACAACCCCACCCTCTTCATAATATATATATATATATATATACATACACGTTTGACAAGATGTCTCATCTGGCAGGTTATCATCAACTTGAATCATTTATAAATATTGTGACCATTTATCTATCTCTGATACCAGCAAGGGCTACATTTCTTCTTATGTTCTGATTAGGCAATGTGATTAATGTAATAAACCTTAAAATATGCTAATAATTAAAACCTTCTTTTGCTTTTGTTTTTATTAGAGTTGATGATCAGTGTCGTTACCCTAATGGGATTTTTCTCAGGTTGTAGCGTATGAAGACAGATCTACAAGGGCATTTTTCTAGTGTTTAGTAAAAAAATATGTCTGACGAGGTATAAGTTAAGATACTATATTGTTTGTTTTTTTTAATCTAAAATATGATTTTTTTTTTCCAAAATAAACATATTCACTAACTATATCGTATATAAATACATGTTTTTACTTTTTATATGAACACTGCTTTCAGTTCAGTTTCCTGGAAAAAAGAATTGAAATATAAATATGATATTGGTCAACTACATATTGCATTGAAACTTTATCATTAAGAAACAATAATTTTTTTTTAAAAATATATTCTTAAAAACTGCAAGTAGGTAAAGTTAATTACCCTTTCAGCTCCTCCAATTGAACATGAACATTAATTAGCACAGCCACCTCAAAAAGTCAAAAAGTGCTGCTTGTCATTATAAAATTAATTAATAAATAGGAAAACTAGCACAACTTATGTAAAGCCAAATTAATGCACAAGCTGCCCTCATGCCTCAGCCAATGGGCAATGACAAATCTTTGGCTTTTTTCCTTATTTTAATTAAGTACATTATTTTCTTAATTAATTAACTACTGCTAAGGTTAATAAAAGAAAAGAAAATCATTTAAAAAAACAGAGAAAAGCAAGCATGCTTTAGCAGAAGCAGTCATGAGGGTTACTGTACTCAATTCTGTCACAGAGAAAATCACGAGATCAACAATTATGGTGACCCAAAGCCAAAGGCCAAAACCTTCAACAGTAACTGGTGGTACAGTACTCTATAGTACACTTTTATTATTGAATCAAGTACTGATTGGGAATTGGAAAATTTGGGACCAAATCAGAGAGTGAAGAATCTAATCAAGAAAACATAAGGATGAATATCCAAACAGCCCACTAAGCATGCAAGAAACCTGAAAACCAATAAGGAATTAATTAATTTACCTCTCAAAATAGAGTAGTTGAAGATTGATGTGGTAGGTACTATTATAAGAAATTCTTTCACCATTTCTACAGATCGTGACTTGTGAGACAGCTAGTGATATGATTAAAAAGAGTTTTCAAAAGGTGAATAATATTGAAAGAGGAAACGTAGGACTCGGGAGCAATTGTCACAGTGTAGAGAGAGAAAGAGAGGGGCCATGTGTCCTTATGAAGAGCAACAAACCCAATGGGATTAGCAATTGGGTAAACCACAGCATGTCCTAGACCTCAAACTGGCCCTAAAAACCTCATTTTGGTCACAACCCCACATGCTTCTGTTTCCAACCCTTCTCTCCTTAAATACCCCATTCCACAAGTCCACAATCCCTCCCAACTTTTCTACACGCACAGGCACAATACATCAAACACCTCTTGAGCATTATCTCTCTCTTCTTCCTCTCTTTTTCTATTACTACTACTACTTTTTTCTTGAATCCAAAATGGCTATCAAGAAATCAAACAACAAGCAGTCTCAGAAGACAACACTAGTGATCAAGCAAATCCTCAAGAGATATTCAAGTTTAGGAAAGAACAAACAAGGGTATCAAGATCAAGAATCAGCGCTTCCTTTGGATGTCCCAAAAGGTCATTTTGTTGTATATGTTGGTGAGAACAGAAGCAGATACATAGTGCCTATATCTTTCTTGTCTAGACCTGAGTTCCAGAGCTTGCTCCAACAAGCAGAAGAGGAGTTTGGGTTTGATCATGACATGGGTCTCACAATCCCTTGTGAGGAAGTCGTTTTTCAGTCTTTGACAGCAATGCTCAGATGAGAAGAAGAAGATCAAGTCAGGTTTTAGGCTAGCTTTTTTGGGTTTTTTTTTTGTTTGGAGAAAAATCTTATTTGACTGAAAGAACTAAGAAGAAGCTGCTGCACTTGCTTCTCTGGTGATTTCAATTTTCTCTGCTTTTCCTGATTTGGATTTCTTTTTCTGGGGGAGTTTTTCTTACTGTGACTATGAGCCAACAAAACCCAAGAATTTATCATCTGGATTCGGATTTGTAAATTAAAAAGCTCCAGACTTTGGTCTATTAGACCAATGTATGACTCCGGTTGAAGAGCATTTGGAGTTTGTTTCATTCAGGAGTTGTTACAAACAGTCTAGAGAGAGATAGAGAATGAACTTGGTTGCAGAGCTTGGTCTTTGATTCACATTCTGTATCGATTAAATCAAATCTAGTCGTTAAAGCTGTCGCAAAAAGATCCAATGAACGGTTGAAATACAAACGGAGCGAATACCGAAGATCCGTTAGAATATGAGTGCATTTCTTGTTCATATTTATTCCTTTTTTAAAATAAAAAAATTCCAGAAAAATAGACCAGGCTAACTTTTATTATTATTATGTGCCGTGATCTCTTTTTCTACTGCTCTTTTTAGTCATTTAATAATATTTAAATTTCTAAGAAATGGAAAGGGTAGACAAATGTGAACGATATTTTTTAGATTTGACCTAATTTACGTTGTGTATCTGTGGAAAACTTTTGCATGTACTACTTGATTTTAGAGATGTCAAAAATATTTGTACTCTATTGTATCCATACAACAAGTCGTAAATCAAACGAGTATACCCATTAATTAATGGGTCCAATAACAGATAAAAATATTGTCTGGAGAAAAATAAGAGATGCGAGGATGGATTTGTTGAAATCTAACCCGTCTCATACCCGTTTATATTATTAATTATTTATATATATAATATTTATAATATATATGTTATCACTTTTATTATTATTTATAAAAATAACAAGTACAAATCAATAAAAAAGCTCATATAAATATGTCATTTGTGTATATTTAATTTTTTTAGTAAACGTATATATATATATATATATATATTTAATGGGTAATATAACTCAATAATTGACAATAAATGATTTCGTATATAATTGACTATATTTTATACTGTATCTCGAATAACTAAAGACATGAGGCTTCAATAAACTTGTGAAGTATCGTCCTCTTTTATAAATAAAAAAATATCTATAAATTTTTTTATTGATTGATGTTTTAAATTTTTTGTAACTTTTATAATTGCAATTGATGGGTACATAAGCAGATATTCTCCTCCTCAATGGATATGAGGAAGGGGCAAAAATTAAAATGCCTAACGTGTATTTTTACGGGGACGGATATAAAAAATTAACGGTTACGGGGACAGACAAAGGGGTCCTCATCCCATTGACATCTCTACATGATTTATGGGTGAATTGAAGAATTTATGTTAGAGGAGGTTTAATTATATATGGGTGTTGTGTTTTATGTTTTTTTGGGATTTGGAGGTTTGGGAGCAAACCCTCAAAAAATTTTAGACATATTTATACGTGATTCATCAAGCTTAATCTCACATCTCTAGTATCAGTCGCCAATCCACTATTAATAAAATTTAACAAATGTTACATTATTATATACCATAATATTTGGGTTTTAAGTTCATAAAATTTTCAATGAATTATTCGACATTTTCATTTTTTGACACAAATTTAAATATTTGGATAAAATTTAAGTTTAGTTTTTCGTTCTTTTACATTTAATTTAAATAACTTTGATCATTTAATCGGGGACATATAGTCATTTAGGTTTTTTATTATTTTTTATTTTAAATTCGAGTGAATGAGTTTATATTACTTTGGATTGGATTTAAGATCGATGTATATATAGTAAAATAAATTCAAAAATTCAAGCCCAACCTACTAAGAAGCTGCATACCCCCGTTATCTGATTGCCTTAGTTTATGTCAATTGTCCAGAAAATAGACAAACAAAATTAATTGTTTCGTACACATTGCAGTTTTAAACTAGGATTTTAATTGCTTCCTGATTGTCTTTTGTACTCCTCCGCCATAAATAATGATTAAATTAAATTTTAAAAAAAACTACATTACTATATTTTTCTTAACTGGCTCTCTAATATTTCGATCTCGTAAAAAAACACTCTTGTGAGTTCTGACAAGTCTTTTTAAAATAGAACTGCATCTTCCCTCCTCCCAAAGTCACCAGAAGAACAAAATCTGCCAAGTGTTTCTCATATCTTTGACCATCTCTATTTCTCTATCACTAATAATAACTTATTTGGCTCTTTAATTAGAACATGGACTGGCCCTGCAATCATGGGTCATCCAGTCAAACACACATTTAGTTTACAGACCTTACTAATCATGGAAAGACTTCCAAAAATCTTCAACTTGTATGAATCACGTACCCGAAACTTTACACTTTACATGTAACATCCGGTTCGAGAGGGTGAGCATCACGAGCCTTTACAATATAGGTTTGGTGATGGTGGATAAATTATTGAGTGACAAAACGGGTTATTGTTCTAAATCTCATATTGTCGAGGAGAATAATTTAAATACAATTTATAATATATGTCAAACTTTTCAACCTAATAGATAAATTTTATAAGCCAAAAAATTCGAGAGAATAAATCCGTGAGAGTCCATATGAACTGACCTAAAACGGATAATATCTACTAACCCAGAAAAGTACGGACTATTACATTGCATGTCTTGGCATGTTGTTGCTTTGTTTGTTTATTGTTTAAATGTTGCATGTCAGTTTAATGCTTTAAACCTGTTGATTCATGTCTGTTCAATTCCATGTAATTTCGACTTATCGTGAATATGGGTTTATGCCAAACTCTACAGCAGCAGCAGCAGAAACTCTCTCTCCCACACACACATATGTGCTTCTCTCGCAACCCAACTGGTAATGAAAAATATTGTTTGTGGTTAATAAGGTTTTTGTGGTTAGAATTTGATATGTGTGACGAACAGAAGACATGTGAATATATCAATATATATATATATATATATGAATTATATCATAATCATAATGTGCAACGTGACTAATGCAAAGTGATAAGACACTTATTAATAATAACATATTAATCAATATTTTTGTAACATGTTAATACCATGAGATAAAATTATTATGGCACGATAGAAAGCATGATAAGCACCCACAGAGACCCAGAGAAAGTAATGGAAAATTCTTCTCGATGTAATGTTGATTATCAATATATTGTATTTGTAGAGAGTAATTTCAGTTAGGACACGGGACTCGCATCAGGCTAGACCAAGCGCACGCTCCTAGACGTGAAGATCGAAAGAGAAAGGCCCGCGATTTAAGAGCCGGATTGGTCGAAGAATCGACAATCAATTGAAGAATCTGGACTGGTCGGCCGGATTAAGTAGGATTAATATTCAATTCGCCTCCTAAAAATAAAGGATATATGAGACCTGAGTTATACTTTGAGTTTGAAACTAATTTGATCATCGGGGCATCTACGACCAACCATTGGTCATCAGTCTTATAGACTAGCTGACTGTCATTATTTTCAAACGAGATAGGCGGTATCCGGAGGAGTCGTCAGCCGAACAGTACATCAGGAGTCCTGAACGAGGAGTTCGGTCCGGTGGTTGGTTTTTATCCGCCACAGTATTAATTCTTCTTATTGTTGTTCTTCTCGAATTGTTCATTTTCCTGGGCTATACGTT
Organism: Euonymus europaeus; assembly: GCA_963580455.1. Taxonomy (NCBI): domain Eukaryota; kingdom Viridiplantae; phylum Streptophyta; class Magnoliopsida; order Celastrales; family Celastraceae; genus Euonymus; species Euonymus europaeus. The sequence goes on from OY756972.1 coordinate 3,547,174, forward strand.
TGGTGTACGTATTAGAGACAAATTGTACCAATTATGCTGGGTTGGTGTGCAGTGGTGTAGGCCATGCTCGTTGGATGACTCGTCAATTCTTGCTGCTAGTGCTATCTATCTATGTTGGACTCGTCAATTCTTGCCGCTAGTGCTGTCTATCTATGTTGGTCTTTTCAGTTCAAGGCTCCACATTATTAATTTGACTCAACATCATGCCTTCACATTTTCCTATTCAACATTCAAATTTTCATACATATATATATATGTTGTGTAAAATAAGAAATTAAATAATTCCCAAAATTAAGATTAAGAAATCTTGTATTATAAGAATAATATTTGGAGAGAATTGAATAGATAGAAATAAGATAGAAATGAGAGAATACTTACTTCAATTGATGTGTACAAAGTATGAAGTTTAAGCACCTATTTATAGTGCAAAAACTCACCTAAATCAACTAATACAATAAATGCTAATTGCATTTTCTCCACTAATTCTAATATCTCATCCACCACTATTAAATCATGTCTATTAGGTGTGTAACACTCCATCCACTACTATTAAAATATGTCAATTAGGTGTATAACATAATTAATATATTTGGATGGATTAGTGGTTGAGTTGGTAAAGTGTATCATCCACATTAAGTAAATGTTTTTTAACATTTACAACACTCCCCCTTGGATGATCACGTATACAAAGAATATGCCTCATTAAAACCTTACTAAGGAAAAACCCAATGGGATAAAAACCTTAATGAAGGAAAAAGAGTACATCATTCTTGTATAGCAACTCAGTGAGATCAGTGAGAAGACTGCCTCGTTAAAACCTTGCCAAGGAAAACCCTGTGGGAAAAAACCATTGGTCGAAGGAAAAAGAGTACAATCAATATCACTGTCTTTATGTCTTTACTCCCCCTGATGCAAGAAGATTTTGGAGTTTCCGCATACCAATCTTATAGACCAACTTCTTGAATGTTGTAGGTGGTAACGCTTTAGTGAATAAATCTGCTAGATTATCACAAGAACGAACTTGTTGAACATCTATATCACCACTCTTCTGGAGCTCATGTGTACTGAAGAATTTCGGGGAGATGTGTTTAGTTCTGTCACCTTTTATGTATCCTCCGCGGAGCTGAGCTATACAAGCAGCATTGTCTTCATAGACTACCGTTGGGATACTTTTAACAGATTGTAATCCACACTTCTCTTGAATATGAGAAATCATTCCTCTCAGCCATACGCATTCCCGACTAGCTTCGTAAATCGCCACTATCTCAGAATGATTGGAAGAAGTTGCTGTGAGTGTTTGTTTAACTGATTTCCAAGAAATAGCAGTATTTCCAAAAAGAAATACGTAACCAGTCTGAGACTTGGCATTGTGAGGATTGGATAAATAACCGGCATCTGCATATCCAACCAACTGAGACTTGAGATCTGATGAGTAGAATAAACCCAAGTCGGTTGTTCCTCGCAGATAACGCATGATATGTTTAACTCCATTCCAATGACGTCGAGTAGGAGCATAACTATATCTGGCCAACAAATTCACAGGAAATGCAATATCTGGTCTAGTACAATTGGCTAAATACATCAAAGATCCAATTGCACTCAAATATGGTACTTCTGGACCAAGTAATGCCTCCCCCTCATCTTGAGGTCGAAATGGATCTTTCTTTACATCAAGTGCACGAACTACCATTGGAGAACTCAAAGGATGTACCTTATCCATGTAGAACTGCTTTAATACTTTTTCGGTATAAGTAGATTGATGAAGAAAGATACCATTACTCAAATGTTCGATCTGAAGACCAAGACAATATTTTGTCTTTCCTAGATCTTTCATCTCAAATTCTGCTTTTAAATAATCAGCAGCTTTAGTGAGCTCTTCAGGAGTCCCAATTAAATTTAAGTCATCAACACAAACAGCGATTATAACAAATCCAGATTCTGACTTTTTAATAAATACGCATGGACAAATTGGATCATTCGTAAATTCTTCTCTAATAAGATATTCACTCAATCGATTATACCACATGCGCCCGGATTGTTTTAATCCATATAGTGAACGCTGGAGTTTGATTGAACACAATCCTCTAGGTTTTTCTTCAGGCAACCGAAATCCTTCAGGGATTTTCATATAAATTTCACTATCCAATGATCCATATAAATAAGCTGTCACTACGTCCATAAGGCGCATAGTCAATCGTTCAGCTACCGTTAGGCCAATTAAGAATCTAAAAGTAATTCCATCCATGACAGGAGAATATGTTTCATCATAATCAATTCCTGGTCTCTGCGAGAAACCTTGTGCTACAAGTCTCGCTTTATAACGAGTAATCTCATTATTCTCATTTCTCTTGCGCACAAACACTCATTTGAATCCTACTGGTTGAACACCTTCTGGTGTCTTGACTACAGGTCCAAAAACTTCTCTTTTTGATAGAGAATTTAGTTCTGCTTTCATAGCTTCTTGCCATTTAGGCCAATTACTTCTATGTCGACATTCATCAACGGATTTAGGCTCAGAATCCTCATTACTTTTGGTAATGTCTGTAGCAACTACATATGCAAATATATCGTCAACAATAATCTTACTTCTATCCCAAATTTCTTTATGAGTTATTGAGCGCTCATTATTTTCATCATCAGGTACTTGTATCTCTTCAAGAGATATTTTTTCAGAATGTTGGGATTCAATAAGTTTATTCTCTTCAGGAGTAATCTCTACAGGAGAAATATGCTCTTTTGGAGTATGCTCTGCTAGGGCTTTGATAGGAGTTTGGACATTTCTTTTCGGGGAAATCTATCTTTAGCTCCCAGTGGTCTTCCACGTTTCTGACGTGGTTTTAATTCATCACTTGCTATTTGTCCTTCAGGGACATTGATACGTTCAGTAGAATTTCTAGCAGGAATATGTGATTGCAAAACTTTTGAAGTATCATTAAATGCATCAGGTAATTGATTAGCAATACCTTGTAAATGAACAATTTTCTGAACTTCAAGTTCACAATGCTTTGTTCGTGGATCAAAATGATATTGTGTCACAGTGTTCCAAGAGATATCATCATGTTTATGATGTTGAGAATCTTTGTTGCCTAAAGGAGGAAAAATAGATTCATCAAAGTGATAATCTGCAAATCTAGCTTTGAAAATATCGCCAGTTAGTGGTTCGAGATATCGAATAATAGAAGGAGAATCAAAACCAACATAGATACCAAGTTGACGTTGTGGTCACATCTTAGTACGTTGTGGAGGTGAAATAGGAACATAAACAGCACAACCAAATATACGAAGATGTGAAATATTGGGTTGAGAACCTAACACTAGCTGTAAAGGTGAATATGAATGATGAGCAGATGGTCTGATTCGAATTAATGATGCAGCATGTAATATGGCATGTCCCCAAGCATCAAAAGGTAATTTACTTTTCAAAAGCATAGGTCTAGCAATCAGCTGAAGACGTTTTATTAGTGATTCTGCCAAACCATTTTGAGTATGAGTATGTGCAACTGGATGTTCAACATCTATACCTAATGACATGCAATAATCATTGAAGGCTTTAGAGGTAAATTCACCAGCATTATCTAATCGAACAGACTTAATGGGATAATCTGGAAATTGTGCATGTAAACGAATAATTTGAGCTAAGAATCTAGCAAATGCAACATTACGAGTAGATAATAAACATACATGTGACCACTTAGATGATGCATCTATCAAAACCATAAAATAACGAAATGGTCCGCATGATGGATGAATAGGTCCACATATATCTCCATGAACACGTTGCAGAAAATTAGGAGATTCTACGCCTACCTTCAGGGTAGATGGTCTCACAATTAATTTTCCTTGTGAACAAGCAACACATAAGTGATCTTTAGGTAAAAGAAACTTCTGGTTTCGTAATGGATGTCCATTTGTATTTTCAATTATTCTACGCATCATAGTAGAACCTGGATGACCAAGACGATCATGCCAAAGTATACATTCTTTAAAATCAGAACACTTCTGGTGCATCACAACATGTGTTTCAATCCATTTTATACTTGCATGATATAAACCTGAAGAAAAAGCCACAAACTTTTCTAGTACAAGCTTCTGGCTTGAAATGATAGAAGTAATATATAGGTAATCTTTATTACCTTCTCTTCCAGACTCAAAATGATATCCATTGTGACGAATATCCTTGAAACTCAATAAGTTTCTTTTTGATTTGGGAGAGTATAATGCTTCCTCAATATATATTTTTGTCCCTCTAGGCAATATGATATTAGCTCTTCCGGAGCCTTCAATTATTTTTGATGTGCCTGAGATGGTATTTACATTTGCTTCAAGAAATGTCAAGTGTAGAAAATATCTCTTATGTTTAAGGATAGTGTGAGTTGTTGCACTATCAATTAAACATATATCTTCATCGACCATATTTCTAAAGAGAAACAAAATAACTTGCATCACATATTAATCCAAAAGTATAATATAAATAAATATTAGATTGCATATTTCTAAACTATATTTTATTGGTGGCCGACTGGTGGCCGAGTGGTGGCGAGATCCAATAAAATATAGTTTAGAAAAGAAGGTCCGAGGATCGAACCCACCGTCAGCAGTTCTGGACTTTTTTTTCTTTTTTTTTATTATTATTATTTTAACTTATCAAAATGATATTTATAAAATGCTGAAATTTTATTGCTTGCAATTAAATGCTTTTACAATCAAAATACAATACAACAATTAAACTCAACAAGTAAATAAACTTATTTATATATATCAGGATTTTCTAGGAAATCTGAAACATCCAAATGTGTTAAATTGCCAAGATCTTCAAGATCATCAAAGTCATCATTATTATCAAACTTAGCAAAGTTTGTTTCTGCCACCTTGCTCTTTCCTTTTATTGAGGCTTGATATAAATCTACCAAATGTCTAGGCGTACGACAGGTACGTGACCAATGCCCCTGAGCACCACACCTGAAACAAGTTTCATTATTACCCTTCTGAGGTTTATTTGGCAATCTTTTATTTGCCTGACTTGTTTCACCATCATACCTCTTCTGGTGGTATGGATTATAACCAGAATTACCTCCATGGTTTCGATGGCCATAACCACGGCCTCGACCTCTTCTTCCACCACGTCCACGTCCTCGATTATTATGTACAACAGCGTTCGCTTCAGGGAACGGTGTACTGCCAGTAGGGCGAGAATGATGATTTTTCAACAGCAGCTCATTATTCTGCTCTGCCACAAGTAAAGCACCTACTAGATGAGAATGTTTTGCATATGCTTTCTGCCGATATTGCTCCTGTAATATCATATTAGAAGCATGGAATGTGAACAGTGTTTTTTCTAGCTTATCCGACTCAGTAGGTTTCTCACCACAAAAATCAAGTTGTGAGATAATTTTGTACATAGCAGAATTATACTCACGGACTGATTTGTAGTCTTGCATCCTCAGGTGCATCCAGTTGTAACGAGCTTTTGGGAGTATGATATTCTTCTGGTGTTCATACCTTTCCCTTAAATCAATCCACAATGCAAGAGGATTCTTTTCCATGAGGTATTCGGCTTTTAATTCCTCATGAAGGTGGCGGCGAAGCAAAATCATTGTTTTAGCCTGATTCTGTGGAGACTCAGTATTTTTCGCTTTAATGGTGTTGTCAAGTCCCATAGCACCCAAGTGAGTCTCAGTATCAACAACCCAAGATAGATAATTGCTTCCAGAAATATCAAGTGCCGTGAAATCTAAACTTTTTAAATTCGACATAATGAAATATTATAATAAACTTAGAAAATATAACAATTGATGATTACTTACTTACAACCTCGAAAGCTTGCTCTTGATACAACGGTGGAGACTCGTGCTGATAACGTGTTGTGTAAAATAAGGAATTAAATAATTCTCAAAATCAAGATTAAGGAATCTTGTATTATAAAAAAAATATTTAGAATAATATTTGGAGAGAATTGAATAGATAGAAATAAGATAGAAATGAGAGAATACTTTCTTCAATTGACGTGTACAAAGTATGAAGTTTAAACACCTATTTATAGTGCAAAAACTCACCTAAATCAACTAATACAATAAATGCTAATTGCATTTTCTCCACTAATTCTAATATCTCATCCACCACTATTAAATCATGTCTATTAGGTGTGTAACACTCCATCCACTACTATTAAAATATGTCCATTAAGTGTATAACATAATTAATATATTTGGATGGATTAGTGGTTGAGTCGATAAAGTGTATCATCCACATTAAGTAAATATTTTTTAACATTTACAACAATATATATATATACTTTTTTTTATTACGCATCTGCACAGCTTAACTCTGTCAAATATGCTCATACACGCATATATTATGGGGACCATAGGATTAGAATGCTTTCGGTGGAATCTAGTCCAATGGCTCTGAACCCTTTTTTTTTTTCCCTTTTAAATGAGACTTAGATATGTTCAAGTTATAACATAATAATTTTAAAAAAAAATACAAGACCCCAGGATCTTATACGGCAGTCCACATTGTCCCATCCCATGAACGTCAATGCAACGAACTGAGTTAGCCCAAAAATCTATTACAAAACACTGACACAGAGAACATATATTGATTAAGGTTAAGTTCAATAAACCCAATTACAGAAGCCACAGTAACAAAGAAATTTAAGAGATGGATGCCATATACAGTCACTAGTTACAAAAATCACTTGGGAGGACATTGGACGTATTATTTCTGCGTGTAGAACCCAAGTGATTAGCTGCACAACCTACACACATTGATAGATATTGTGCTACCAAATAACACCATGCTTGCGAGCTGCAAGTCTACTGACCGTTCTTTCCTTTCGAAGAGAAGAATCTGCTAAATCCCCTCGGTTGTTTTTCTGGAGTTGGAGTAGAAGAACAAGAAGATGAGGTTGACTTTGTAGACCTGTGTTTTGGATTCTTTGAACTGATGGGTGATCTCAGGAGGTCGACTTCCGTATCGGATTGATTGCGCGATGAGATGGGAGACTCAGCACCTACTCTTTGTGGATTAGCAGAAGCAGGGGTGTCTGTCTCGGCTTGATCGAGCTCTTGCAACTTCATATTACTGGACGTAGGTTCCTCTTCAGTGAATCCTTCACCCCTTTGACTGCTCTCATTGTTTGGAGATCCGATGAGCTCTGCTTGAGGACGAAGTGATTTCAACTGCTTGCCTAGAAGAAATATGGTCTCCTGACATTCTGCCAGCTTCTCTGCGGCTGCTGCTAACCCTTGGTCCTATGAAAACAAAAACAAAAGAACAATTTCAGGTTTTGAATGTAGCTCTCAAGACCACACCTTTTTCCCTCTTCCCAAAGAAAGAACCATCGATTAAGAAACAGAAAAAATTGAGTTGTCTGTCAAGAAGCATATAAAACTTTCATTTCAAAGAAAGACCACTCATCCAAATTTCATGTCAGAGTTATGCATCCACTGTCCATGCAACATGTTTGCCTATATGTACCGCTCCAAGAGGTACTCATGCAGTGCATGAAACTATTAAAAGCACAGAACCGTGCCTTAACACTACTTAATCACATATTTATAGAAATTGAAAAATGTCCAACAAAACCAATAAATACATGCTCATGGTCAATTTCTTTGCTTGCAGCAAAGTGATAATGTCCAAGAGTACTATACCGAGTTGTCTGTTCACAAATCCCTGTTTTTCGGAAGCATGCATATGAAATTTCTTCCAGATATGAGATGTGAGAATATGCAATTATTTCCTTATTCGTTTCATAAATATCCACCATAGTGGGATGATAACGCTGTTTGGCAATGTTCAATTTGAGGAAACGTAAAAATAAGCAGACTCACCTCTTTCCTCTTGACATCATCAGCTGCTGAAGCACAAACAGAACAGCTCTTGTTCCTATCAATATAAGAAAAAGCACAAATTAGATAGAAATTTAATCATCACATGATTGCACTAAATTTCTGAATGTATAGACATAGATGCAAACAGCCTACGGTCACAGTTTTATACCAACCTTTGCAATTGCTCTTGAAGTTCATTGCATCTTTCCGTGGCATCCTGACGACTCCTTTTTTCATCCTGAAGCTCATTTTCCAATGTTTCTGTTTTCATTCGCAGAAGATTCACCTCAGTTTCCAATTCCTCTGCACGTGCTTCTAGTGACCTGTAAGACTCTGCCATGCATTTCAGCTGCGTCTCCGCCAAGCTGTTTGAACGTTGAGCAGAAGCCAGTTGCAACTTAACTTCTGTTAAAAGCTGTTCAGTTTCCTGCAACTGAGACTTTGTCATCTCCAGATTTTCTGTGCGTCTCACCAGATCTATTGCCATGCTATCTTTCTCCAATCTCAACTCTTCAAATTCCTCCAATGAGAATTTGCATGATCTGGCATTTGATTCATACCTCGAAACTAAATTCCCATCATCTGGAACCTCAGGATCAGAGGTGGAACTAGAAATAAGGGCATGGCTATTTTGGTACATTTCTCCTGACTGTTCTTTCTGAACCATCTTGTTTTCTGGGAGAGCAACCTTATCTATACAATCAGGACTGTTAGGTTCTGCATCACTATTCTTAAAGCCCAATATATTAAATCTGAGCTCACTTGCTTTAGCTAAAACGTGAGAAAGGTCAAAAATGAAATCATCCAGCAGCATACTGCCACTAGAAATCTTGTTGAAACTGTCTGAGAACTCTGCAATTTTGTGGCTTAATTCATCGTTATCAGAGGAAGTGTTGTGAACAATCATGGCCTCTTTACCCAAGAACAAGATGAAATCATTAATCTGTGAAATGGCATCTGCCAAGTCTTGGCTTGGTTTATGCAGAGTCTCTGTAGCTACATTACCGGCCTGGGACGATGAGATATCCTTCTCTGCTGTTAATTCTGCATCGCTACCTACGGCATCAGAACAATGTATTACATCAGAAGCACAATTTACAGATGGCTGAAACTTAGTAAAATGTTCCTCCTGAATAATTCGTTTGATATCCTCCACTATTTTCCCCAAGTCAGTATCGCTGGACATAGACTCAAATACCATTGAAATCCTTGATTGGAGCTTAGTCGCTAGCAACTCATCTGCATCATTTCCAGAAGTAATAATTGACAAATCCTTATCGGATGATACATGGTCAGCTGATGGATCCAAATCAAGATGCTGCTTTGATAGTGAATCCTTGCCAGAAATGGGAACTGATGCATGATTCATACTTTCTGATACCTTATCAGAAGAATCTGAAGTAGTGATGGCACCATTAGCATTTGAATCATTAGATAAGCAAGCCAACTTCTCCATCTCCAAGAAGTCATCCATAAGCTCCAAGTGCTTTCCATTTTCAGCCCTAGTTGACTTCTCGTTGTTCTTTTCCTTCTTAAATTGAGAGATTTCAGACATCATTGCAGTTGTCCAAGAGTCGGCACAACTACGCTCTTCATCATTTCCATCTTCAGACATGGATGTCAAGCTTGGTGGATTGCTGGCGCTATGATGCAAGTAATTTTTCGGCGGATTGCTGATTTGAAGTTGTGCTTCAAATCTTTGAAGCTTACTGGCTGTCTTCGCACACAAGTTCCTTGAGGCCTGCAATTCACTATTACGCTTTGCCAAAGCTTCTTTCAGCATCTTTGTTTCTTCTTCCATGGCAAATAAGCGTTCTGTGAGAAACTCATTTTCTTTCTGGAATTTCTGTGCATTATCAAGGGAAAATTCAGTAACCGGGGACAAATGCGGGCTAGAAGGCTTAACAGGAGATCTTTTATTTCTTGTTTCCCCATAATCACGGCCCAAATTTTCAACTTCTAGCTTCATTTGGGCAAGTGCAGCAGGACCAGGCAACTTCTTCCTCACAAGACCACGTAATCTTTGGCACTCTGCTTCAAGCTTAGCAATTTTTTTCACACCCTCCATATGCTGCTTGTTAGCCACTTCTGCAGATCTAATGCTCATATTTTTTTCTTCGTTACGGATTTCTAGTTCTTTGGAAACAACATGGTGTTCATATTTAAGTGAATTTATTTCTCTTTCACAAGATTCAACGTTGCTCTTCAAAAGTTCTATGTCAGCCTCAGCTTGTGACTTTTCTTCACTTATCTTGATAATCATGTTAGAGCGCTCTTGCAATGACCTTGAAATTGCTGTATTTTCAGCGGCAGCTTTCAGGAGCTCTCGGTCTAAATTGCCTATCTTTGCTTCAAGCTCAAGTCTAATTTTGTCCCATTGCTTGGTCTTGATAAGCACAACTTCCTGCAATTTCTGTTCATGCTCTTCCTTTAGATTACGTATCTGCCGCATGCACTCCTTAAGAGCGCCATCTAGATGTGATGCCCGATCTTCAGCAGTGAGTTTTGAAAGAGTGAGAGTCTCGAGATGGTTTTTCAATGCCAGAGCTTCTGCTTCAGCCTTTTCCCAACCTGTAGGCAGAGAAGTAGCAAACCTAATGAAAAATTCGATCCATATTTATTGGAAAAGGTCATCATACCACCATGATGTCAAATATTTCATACCTGATACTGCTTCTTCAGCAACTTTAGCATGTTGTTTCACCAGGCCTTCTTTTGTAGTCATCTCTGAATGAGCTGCAGACAGCTGTTCATCCATTTCCTGGATCTGGCCCTCTAGTGACTGAACTTGTTCTTCATATGTCTTCACTTGATCCTCCAAACCAGTCAGATGCGTGTATGACTCCACAGAAATTTGAACATAGTTTGGCTTTTTGTAGTTATCCTGACCACAGAAGAGGAATATTTTAAGAGTAAGTGAAAGTCCTAATAAACCTAGATACCCTAATTAGCATACACACATGAAATATTTGCTGAAGGAAAAAAAAAATAGTCTCATCCTAAAAATGATATAATTTTTCCCCTTAAGAAAGGTGTAAAACTAATGATAGGGATAATTTTAAATCGGTGGAACTGTATAATAGAAAAATAACAAAACTTCATCACAGCATATTACCCAGAGTATTCAAGGGAATGTTGTCGAATCAGTTTGAAAAACTGCTCAACTTGCAGACACATCAAGTTTTCAAATAAGCTGGGAGGCCGCTCAAGAACCAGATGACAGTAGATTCAAGGGACTAAATTACTGTCATAGGAGATCTAACTTGTATAAAACTGACAGAAGACGACTAAAGGGCTTAGAACAGGGACAAGTACTAAAGAAAAGTAAAATTAGTGCATTAAATTATATCCCTAACTTCCATTAATATACCTGTTCACCCTTAGATCCAGTAGCTGCCAAAGCAGCAGCAGCAGCATCTGCTGCTGCTGCATTTGCAACAGCAACTTTGTCAGCCTTGCTAGATGACTTTTTCTTCCAAGGCCAGCTCCCGCGATCCATCTTATACTTTAAAGTTTGCACAACTCTGTTAAAAATTTAAAATGTCCCAAAATCAGCTGAAGAAGATAAGAGAACAAGCAGCTTCTAGATACTAGTGGCACCAAATCTTCACATTGAGCATCAGACAATAAACTCGAACGATGATACATTTCCTTCCATCCAAAGTCCAAACCAACAGCCAAATTGGAAACAATGTGTATGTCCAAATTGGGTAGGAAAAAAAAAATCAAACATTTCCGGTTGCAATATTTTGACCAATCAAATTTGATGAACTGAAATTAGCCTTCAGCAAAACCACCTAAACTTGTGGTTTGGTAGGGTCTATCCCCTTCAGCAGAGGAGTCCCGAACCGACAAAGGATGGGTGTCTCCATAAATTTTGAGGCAAATAACAGAACAGTGATATCTTACCAACCACAGTTTAATCGCAAAATCGTCTCCCAATTGCAATATGGACGGCATTCATTAGAACTAGAACAAAGTTTTAAAGGACAAGAAGCTGTGCAAGTAACTGATTGGACAACAAATTTTGTGCAGTGAAATTTTATCCTAAACGATCACACAAAAAAAAGTAAAAATCATAGAACGGCATGCATGATGAATATAAAAAAAGAATCTCGAGGCCTTTTTATCAAGATATTTCAAAGCAAAATAGTGGAAAACCTCTGAATTGGATGAGCAAACGATTGCTAAAGTCAGATAGTGGACGAAATTGATAAGATCTTAGATTAATTTCAGCACTAAACACAATCAATCATGGAAAACATAGAATTAAAAATTAATTAATCGACTGAAAATCTATATTGATTTTTTTTTTTATAAAAAAAACAAATCAATGAAAACCCACGCATTAGCTCTTCTAAATTTAACCCGTCTTAGTATCAGTTTCTTACCCAGATGGGATCCAATTAACCAGATACACAATAATCAAAACCTAATGACTAGTAGAAGAATATGACCGAACGAAGAAACGAAACAGAGGTTTTCGTTGAGGAACACAGACAAACGGGATTAGAGCAGCCACACTTTTTCCAGAACCCAATATAGAGAAAAGAGGCTAATGGCAGAGAATGAAAATAGAGAGCCTGGGCCTAAAATGGTAAGAAATCCTGAGCAGAACCCCATCACCGACAGAGGGAGAGAGAGGCCAGAATCTCCACTTTGACAAATGTAGAAAGAAAGTTCAGATAAAACCAAACATTGGCATCAATAAAGCACAACCAAACGAAAAACACTCGAACAACCGGCTCCCTCTTCCGTTTCAATCCACTCGCCAATAACCATTCACAACAAAAAACAAACCGCACTATACAAAGTATCGAACCCTCCGATGAAGAAAAATCCACTCACCAGAAAAAGAAAAAAAATGCAGGTCCGAAATAGTAGGAGATCGGAGAAAATGCCGCTGGATTGAGGCTTCAAGATTCAGGTAGAGAATGTTCGAGGTAATAAGATCTGAAATTTAGGGAATCTTGTTAGTTCCGATTACCATCGGTAAGATAATTAGTGGCGGAGGAGTGGTGGTTATGGTGGTGGAGATTGTAGTGGTGGTGGTTGAGGTGAGATATTCGCACTTGGAGGTGTCACTTAAAAGCCAGGAAGTGGAGCAGCAGAAGCTCCGCAACAAATCACCTTTAAATTAAACTATTATATTTTACGGATATACGAAATAAATATTTAAAAAAAGACAACAAATATTATGAAATATATTTATTTAATTATTATTTTTTTCCAATTGGGTTTTATGTGGAATCTTTTATACGTGTGCTATACGGAGCGTATTTGATTGACAAATTTGGCCATAGTTAATTATCAAAATGACAAATTTGTCACTTCTTGTTTTAGGGTGGTAAAATTTTGCCGGACTCTTATCGGCGAATTTGTCAAGTCTGAATTAAATCAAATTTGAACATAAATTATATATTATAAATATGATTCCAAACATAAATATTTTATTTCATTTAAAATTAAGATCATATTCAAACATAAATATATTATTTAATTATATGATTAATTAAGTACATTCATAAATTCAAACCAATTCGAATCCAGGCATATAAATACTTCGCAAACACTTATATTGCTCTATCCAGGATCATTTTTTTCTACCCCTGCTTTTTAGCAGGAAAGATATTATACAAATTTACATTTTAAATATTCACAGTCCAAACTAGGTTAAGTTAATGTCAAATCCCAACACATGACCGCAAAATATTGCTCCAATACTATTAAAAAAATCGAACTTAAAATCTTGGAAATTCATATAATTTTGACTTAAGATATTCATCGTTACACTATTAGAAAATTTGTTTGAGGAATTTACCATCCACGCTACGCTTGTGCGAGAAGCAACAGCTGAGCTGTATGCCTGTATCCGATACTTGGAAAGTAGGGATTTTTATTCGTGTACATTTACGACGACTCTGGACCACCGTCGATCAGCTCAACTCAACTACAGCTAATCTAATCAGTGGTGGTGTGCCCACCCCATCTGCTTCCACTGCATGCAGGGCCTCCGTGTACCCATTAATCTGGGCCGTTAATCACATCACTATCTACTAATCAGGAAATCTCTGCTGATTAGGCCTATGTGGATGCTAATTAACAGCCTAATCTTTGACCAAAATCAATAATATTGAATTAATGAATTGGAGAATGCAACATTGCAGCAACGATTATCATTGTTTACTTTTGAGTTTATTAGTTTGAAATTGAGTTTGATTATCATGCATAATAATTAATATAAGGTTTTTTTTTAATAATTTTAAACAAGTCTGGGTATTCTCAAGACTCAACCATAGATTATACATATTGAATATATATATATATATTATGTAAATGTGTTACCTTATCGAGCTCAATTGAGAAGGGGATTCTTACATTGGATAGGGATCTAAGAGGAAGAAAAAGAGGATGTATGTCATTTTCTTAGAGGTTAAAGGGTCATTTTCTCTCGATTGGAAATTGTAAAATTCAAGCTATTAATAGTGTGTTTTTCCCTTCCATATATAAACGAGTGTCTACGAAAGTATGCGTGTTCCTAGGTCTCCAGATGCGACAAAATTATATATGATTTCAATGATCAAATTTGTTTCTATCCTTTAAAATAATAATAAAATATTTAATTTAATTATTCTATTTTAATTCAATTGAATTATTGTTCGATTTATCTATCAAAATTTAAATCAATTTGGATACGAAGAATAATTTGGTAAAATGATATGGTATTACTCGAGGTGATAAAGGTGTCAGGCTTGTTTGTTTTTATGGGGATACAGTAAATTTAAATATTTTGACAACAATTTTAACTGTGTAACTCTAACAGTAACAGTAACAGAACAGATCACCGGCGATCTGGCCATAAAGTGTACAGTTGTGAATTACGCAGACAACGTTTGATTGATGGGATGTCTTAGTTATTATTTTACGTACTGAAAGTCAAACTAACCTCTCTTCTTTTTTTGATCGGCTGATCTGACTGTTGCTTCACTGTATTTGTCTGCTGCAGTCCATTTTTTACCTGACAGCTTAATTCGGTGATTATTTTCTAATAATTTTTCACGGCTCAGATTCGCTTGTGCTGTTTTATGACGGTTCCGATTTGCTTATGTTTTAGATTTTAGCTCTGCTTTTTTTTTTCCTGAGCTGTTGGATTCTTAACTTGAAACAGTGGGGACGTGTGTTAGACTTTTTGAGCATTGAAGTCGGGAATGGCGCTAGAGTCCAGGTTGGCATGTTTAGGCTAACCGACAAAGCATCCCCGCTCGTGATTGCGCCACCTCATCACGATCTAATTCCATGAAAAAATCAACTATTATATTTTTATTTATTTAGGAGAATTGGGCATGATAGTGTTCGAATCCATCATGTAGAATGGTCGATCCTTCTATATATAATGATTGTTGCTCAATTACAGGTTCATTGACAACTCATTATATTTGATTTTGACTGTAATTTTAATTTTGAGGCTCTAGGGACTTTATTTTATTTTGAAAAAGTTATTCATAAATTTTGATCAGATGTACAAATTTAATGGTATATTTTCATCATAATAAGATTTAAATTGAATGTGAAAAATTCGTGAAAATTTTGGATCACCGACTATGATCCCACATTCTATATTTTATTTTTTCAAATTTAATGTTTTTATTTTTTGAAATAAAAAATATCGTTAAATTTGTAATATATACATGAACGTATATTTTCATCAAAAATAGAGGATATTATACGTACATTACACTAAATAGAGATGAGCACTAAATAAAATTATAAAATGACAGCGAACAACCGGACAATAGGCGCGTCTTGCCACGAGGCTCCTCGAGGAGCTCAAAGGCATTTTTCATCGTGTGGAGCGCCAGAGCGGGGGTGCGGATATCGGGAGCGGGCGAGTCAGTGAAAAAGAAAACAGCATCCAAGGGTAAATATTAATAAAGATATTAAAAAACAAAACATGTGGTCCCCACTTTACCACACGTGTCCAATAGGAGAGCTATCTTTTGTTGTGTAGGGACAGCAATCAGTTTTACACGTGTCGTTAAAAAGCGACAGCATTTCATGAAAACCAGATTGCTTAACTAGTCAGTGACTTTAATTACCGAAACTGACAGCGTCGGCAGAGACAAAATTATGCGATCAAACCAAACCCCACACAATTATTCTCTAAACCTTAATTTAATATTCAATTAAGAGTAGTCCAACAAAACAAAAGGAGGTGTTTATGAAATATTAATATATTTAAATTTGTGTTATTAGTTTGGATCTAGATAAATAAATTTCGATTAAGGTCTGAACAACTAAATTAGACAATATTTTTATATTTGGATTTAGACCCGATTTTAAAACGGATAAAATATTTGTGTTTAGCATTTAAATTGAATTTTAAAAATATAATTTATAGTCAAATTTAATTTAACTCAAATCGAACAAAATTTTGCTACCGTTTAATTAATGTGGTTTGGACTTGGACAAAACCCTAATCTGTTGTAAAAGCAGCCTAGATTTTTTATTTTTTTTAATAGAGGAAAAGAGGTGAGACTTAACTCTGAATTTAATATTATATACGATCCCACCCGCCAACTGAACTACGTGTAATTCGTAAAACATTCTAGATTACAACAATCAGAGTTTTATTATACTTTTAATAAATACTTTTTGAATTTTTAAATGGTTAAAAACAAGGGGTGTACGTGTGGAATAAAATTGGGACAAGGACCAAAGATTTGACTATAGCTTAGATTGGTATGTTTTTTTCAACACTTGTTCTACCCAGTTCTGCTTCCTTACAATAATCTACGAATTTATTTAGTACTTTGTATTAATTCTTATGTCAAATCTATTTACAGTAGTTCGACATTTACATTGGATGTTAACTGTTTTGTAAGGACAAAACTTAATTTAAAATTAATTAAATATCATGTCCAAAAGGGATGGCATGTGGATAAGTAGTAAGTACGTACAAACTAATGAGACTAATTTGTATTGGCAGTAGTGGTAGCTCCACATTCTAATCAAACGTAATTATTTGATAATTATGTCCTAACTTAATCATGATTAACAAAAAAAAAAAAAAACTCATCTCTTCTTGTCCTGTATACTTGTCGCCACTCTAACCCACACCTCTCCATTAGTCCCCGAGTCGTTTTCTCATTAAATACACAACTACAAACAAGTGATAGCCTGATTGGTCTTCCTACTGTGTAGGGAGTGAGAAGTCTTGTGCTTGAATATCTTCTTTTACCAATTTGAGTGAGATTTATCATTATTATGGTGAGAGTTGTAAAAGGGAGAAGGCTACCTCCCTTTGTGTAGCCCACCAACCCATTAAGTTTTCGTGTTTGTGTTGGATTTTCTCCTTCCTTTATATCAAAAAAAATTAAATAGACAACTATTTTTGTTAAATATAATACCGTATGTCAAATATACCACAACAATGATTTAAAATATATATTCTTATAGATACGTACACTAATCCAAATTTATCATCAAACCCTTAATTTATTTAATAAAAATCAATGCTTATATTAAAGGAATCCACAATAAAAACGATCAAATGGATGGACATAGGTTTTAGTTAGTCAACCACAAACTTATAAGAGATTCTGAGTACGATGATCAAGAGAATAATCAAAGTAAATTCTTATACGTGTGGGATATTATTGTCAAATCAAAAATTAAAAAATAAAATAAAAAATAAAATGTTATATTTAACAAAAATAGTAATGTATTTAACTCCCTCTAAAATTAATTATCGTTTTTATTACTGTTGGTTTTGAATTATTTGAACAATTCAACGCATCAATCGATTAGAATTCAAAACAAATAATAATGTAGGACCAGCAATTACGACAATGACATTGACTAAGGTGTATATATATACATATATATGGACAGTATCATTAAAAATTAATTTTAATAAATGAAGACATTCCTTTTCACGTAATTGGTTGATCTTCTCTTCGATAGAATATTAATACAAGCAGATTCGATAATTCCATTCTAATTCTAAAGCTTAGCTGTAACTTCACCACAAACAGGTTAATTATATTATATACAAAGGGGATTAGAATATTTATATTAGTATATCGGAGGATAATATAGGAGTTTCTTAGTTGGAATCATTCCAATGCCAACTGTAGTGATAGCATATCAATATCAATATTAAATTATACTATATCCGTCTCATTTTAATTGTCCTTCATTCATTTTTGAAATGTCCCAAAATGCATGCTTATTCTAATTAAAGAAAGCTATTTTTTTTCCTTTTTTCTCATTCTACCCTTATTTACCCTTAACTTGG
This sequence comes from Euonymus europaeus, assembly GCA_963580455.1. Classification (NCBI taxonomy): domain Eukaryota; kingdom Viridiplantae; phylum Streptophyta; class Magnoliopsida; order Celastrales; family Celastraceae; genus Euonymus; species Euonymus europaeus. The sequence goes on from OY756972.1 coordinate 3,565,306, forward strand.
AAATTTCAATAACCATATACATTATAAATGAGGGTATAAACATCAAATTAAAAGGAAATTAAATATTTTCTTAAACTGTATGAAAATGTAAAGAGGATAATTAAAATATGACGGAGGGAATACTATAAAAGACAACAAATAACCGATTATCATGGGTTCTTGATTTATGGGCAAGGGTAATTAAATATGAAACTGTTGTGTGATAGGTGCACGAGAATATATTAGTCGATAAGTACCCGATTAATTTACCTTCGACAGCAATTATACGGATCTTCATGTTTTTTTTCCTCAAATATCTCAATAGTTGGAATGGATGTATGTGATTTTATATCGATCAACCATATGAAATCTAAAATTTCACGTAAATGAAAACCTAAATTTTCACGTAAATGATGGATGTGCATTTCAACATTTGAGATAGCTGTATAAATAAACAGCGGAATTCTCGACATTTTTTTGCGTAATTGCATGCAAAACACAGTTAATCATGTAGTATGTTTATGTATAAATATAAATTAAGATACGCATGCATGAAATTTAGAAAGATGTGCACATCAATCTCCGTTTTTGTCTTACAAATTGACCGCACATCGATTTGGACATCATTCGTTGTCTTAGACTATACATACATACATAAATACATATATATATATAGTGTATTGTATCGGTTATGATGAAGTTGTGAATCGCATGGCCTCACGTTTCGAAGGTAGTGGGACACATGATATATATACCATGAATGGTTAAGGATCGATATTAACCTGCAATGCACCCAAAGTGTGGTGATAGTGGGAGGAGAATGATTGCTGGCAATAGCTATATATTAGCTAAGCACACAGATGCATATGGCCGATCTTCTTTTTCAGAGACTTTGCTTTCTCTGTACGAAAGAATTTCATGGGCATGAATAATATATATATATATATATATATATATATATATGGAACCAAATTATACCCCCTTCTCTCATTGACCCCACTCCACTCTATATGCTCTCTTACAGTCTGCTTTTTTATTGGATTCTGTTTTTTGGCCTTTGTGACTCCTCCAAGTCACCTCCTGCCACTTTCTCATTTGTTTTAGTCTTCTTTATTGATCCTAATCTCTCTTTTATAAGCTCATGATGAGACTCCCCATTTTGTTTTGACATGTTTTTTTGTTTACTATTGAAGGAAAAAAATAGTGTCAAAATAGGCCAAGAAAAGGCTAAAGTTTGCATCACAATGTAAGACCCCCAATTTAGAACAACAATCATACGAATCCTCCTCGTGTTTTTTTGTCTCGATCATTTCAAATGTTAAATTGGACACAACGATTTCATATGGATCATGTGGGATTCACGATTTTATATAAATTATATGCGTCCATCTCGATAATTGGGATGATTGAAGGAAAAAAAAATACTAACATCCTCATCATTTTTGAATTTGTGATTTTGGCGAGGCGTTAATGGATCAAATAAGATGGAAACAAATGGGTTTTGTCAGGATGTAAAGAGAGGCAGATAGGGTTGAAAATTCAAGCTGGCCGATGATAAAAGGACTTGGATTTGACATATACCTTAGATTATGCAAATATGTGCCCTCAATATGGGCCCAATGTGGAGCGTCTTGAGCTGGAACATATTCAAACTCTCATTTCATGAAGAAACTACGCACCTACCTAAAAAGAAGCATTTCAATTTGACTACTGCAGAAGCATAAGTGTCACAGTTTTAAAACGCGTCTTACTGAGTCCAAAAAAAAATTCATTAATTTATACGGTATTTACTAGAGGTTTATTTTACCGTTGTGAGACTTTTCTCGATGTTAATGTGAATAACATCATAATCATTCTTTAACTCGCTGCTCTAATTTCTTTTATTGTCTCAAAAGTGGTTTGGCTTATACATTAATAAATTGTTCTATATTTTAGGCAGTCATAATGACAAATGTTTATTCAATTATCCCAATAATGAATCTTTGTTTTATTGAGTGTCTAGGTGAAACTAATGATCCCTAGTTTTTCAGAGAAGCAGCCCAAAAAGCAACCAAGAAATCAAGTAAAAAGTAAACAAAATTGCAGATCTGGTTGTTGAGTACTGTGCTGAAGATGAAACTTTTTAAAAAATAAAAGAAATTTATTTTTTCAGTGACTCATGTGAATGTAGTGAATTATCACGATGATGCCATCCCCTAAGCAACAATACAAAAAAGACGAACTTCCTGTTACAGGTTACAGTTATAACTGCTCCACGGATTCAGATCTCCTACAATTCCTCTATGCCTGCATAATTTTTCAAATATGATCTCTCATATTACAAAATCCGGTATCAGATCGATCTGTTACAAAATTCTACTCGATCACTACGCACAAATCAATATTGTCCTCTTTTAGCCAAAGAACTGCATAGATTTTGTTCTCTGTTGACAGTCGTCATTGGTTCTTAGCACCGTAAAATGCGTTGTTTATATGAGAGAGATTTAATTTTTGCTTAAATATCACTCCGTCGAGGATCAGGATTAGATTTTCCATTTAAATTCAATTCCAGATCTCAAAGGTCATGTTAGATTAATTAGCTATATTTATTATCAAAATTGTCTATAATTTATTTTAAGTGTCGGTATTTAATTTATTTGTTTCTCATCAATGCAACTTCTCTTTACACTGTTTTTGGATTCGATTATCGTAGTTGGGGGGCAATAAATGGCTACTTCTGGCAGCTAATTAGTATAATGAGATGAACTTAGACCTAACCTAATAATGAATTCTCCTTTCTTGTACATCAGCGATGGTACTGTACAGTTCAGTAGATGTCACTATGTCAGCGAGTACTGTGGTCCAAAAGAGAAGCTCGAACTCATACTACTCGTCGATATCGCAATGTACAAAAAGAAGCTAGCATTTGCATATGATGTCATGTATATATATATATAATAGCAGTACTGGTTTGTGGCTTTGTCATGTATGTGTGAACTCATGGACTGGACACTGTAACCCTACGTCTGAGGTAAATGAGCGCGACGTATCGACCTTTCACATGCATGGACTGTTAAATTAAAAAATAACACTCAATCATAGAAATCGCAGCAGTTGATATATAAGTTATAACCTAATTACTGAATTGTACGTACAAGATTTCATATTATCATGTGAAGTCCAAGCGTGCATTCACTTATATCATGTGCGTACAACTCAACGGCTAGGATAATCGAGCCTGAGATGTTTATTATTTTCATTAAACTCGAGCCTGAGATGTTTATTATTTTCATTAAACTCTCTAGGCCAAGGACGTAGGTAGAAGCCAGCTAGTGAGCTTGCATGGTTGATCTTTTTGCATGGAATTTGTATGTATTATTTGGAACATAGGAATCTATTATGTTGCTTCTTTTGCTACCTTAACAACCGGCAATGCGAAGAAAATTATAGCTGTACGATATATATTGAGACGAACGGTGCTGCCCAATGGTTTGTGGATCTGAAATTGGGTTGATACCTATATGGGCTTTAAACTAAGGTATATGATATATTGAGGCCCAATGGTGCAGCCCAGTGGTTTCTGGATAAGGAATTGGGTTGATACGTATATGGGCTTAAAGTATGGCCCACAAGAAGAAGCGTGTTGAAAGTGAACACATTTGTCAGCGAGCAATTAGCCTAGTGTGGAATTGGGCCGGTTGACAATCATCTGGCCCATCGAACCAATTCGCTTAAGAGTTAAGGCCTTGGAGTCCGATTTTGCCCTCCAAATACTAAAAGAACCGAAATTCCTTGTTTGTGCCTAGCAAATTGACTTCCATGAAAACCGAGCCAAGCCCATTACCTCTGGCTCTGCAATTTCAGGTAGGGTTTTCACAACTCAACAAAAGTATATGATTAAGACACCCATTTTGTGATAGGCATTAAAAGCCAAGACTCTCACTTCTTTACTTTCTATGCAAACTTGTCATTTTTAAGAGAGACAAAATAGAAAGTCCTTTGGATGTGGAAAATCGCTAGTGTGTGTTATTTGTTTGGTTGGAAGAAGAGCCAACATCACTTGGGTTTCTATTGGTTCAGGCTTATTGAAAATTATGGATGAGTGTTTGGATAGGGGGTATTCCTTATTCGTACTTTTGTAGATGTCTCAATTTACGATCATATCTAAGTAGGTCATCCATAGTTTTGAAAAACAAGAAATGGGTGAATGTTGATAATACTTGGTAACCGGTGAGATATTTGCCAATGACATTACGACGGTCAAGTTCTGTGATCGAAAAACTATATAGGTCGAGTAAAGTAAGGTAAACTGCAAGGATGCAATGAGTTCAATGCTAGTGCTGGAGAGTAAAATGAAAAGCTGGTATGGTCTTTTGATTGAAGATATGTTTAGGCTTGTTTAATGCGAGTTTCATCTTCTCCTCTTGGAGAGAATATGAAACTATTTATAGTGAGTTTGGAAAGGATGGTTGAAATGGAGATGTGAGCTATGTAAAGGCAAGTTGAATTACAACTCTCATCTTCACAGTCCACCTCGTAGTATCATCCTTCCTACACTCTCACGGATACAAATTGTTTTTACCCTACCCTCACCCTGATGGCATTTAGTCAATTTTAAATGTCAACCTGAACAGACCAACGTGGTGCTCTTTTAAGCCCACTGTTTCACAAACTCAAGTAATGAGAAGTTGTTAAACGTAGTCAAGGGGTTCATTATTGATTATTCAGTTGGCCAAGCCATGATTGGTGTTGTTCAGTTTGATTTATGTTTTATTTTTTGCCCTTCTTTGTGAAAACTTGTGCAGTATGATTTCAATCATAGTCTCCCTGAAAACCAACTCAAAAATCTTTTTTATTGATCAAGGGATTTGCTTGCTTAAACTTTATTACAATTGTACGATATTCTCCATTTTTTCAAATCCAAATTCAATCCACCAACGAACTTCCAAGACATTTAAAGACTGCAATTTTAAAATGCGTCTTATTTAAGTTAATGAAACTCGTATATATTGGTCATCAAATATTTATTTTCGAGATGTGACTCTTTCTCTAACATGTTAGTAATAGAACATGCGTTCTTAGTCTTAACAAGTATTTTTCTTAACCATATCAAAAGCAAATACTTGTTAGTGATTTAAAAGGTAAAGTACACTTTTAATCACTCACTGAAAAATTTTGTATATTTCATTTTCATCATTAAATATTCAGACATTGTAGATCCAAACCTAAAATTTTATTTTGTTTTATACTGTTTACTTTAAATTATCGTATTAAAATAACAAAGTCACCACATTGGAACAAATTAAAATTTTAAGATACGGATCTGGAACGTTACTAGAAGTTGATTAAGCAGTGATTTAAAAGACACAAGTTGAAAGAGAGCATAATCAACAAATGTTGAAACAGAGCATTTTATCACATGGGTTTATAATTGCCAATACAACTCCCATCAACGGCATAATCATTGACATATGTTCGTTTGGATGTAGTAACAACATTTTTAATTCAAAAAAAAATATTTTATTATTTTAGGAATTTATCTACAATTTCAATTTTCGACTCAGATAATCAAAAAAAAATCACACAAAATTAATTTACAAAAACGGACGAATAGTTCTCTCTCAATGTCTGTCTTCCTCTTCCGCTCCGATTTGAACCCGGACGACTCGGTGCGGTTGATAACTCAGCCACCACCATTGTTGCCATCTCCGGAGCTCCGTATATAGTCATCAAATATTTACCTTTTAAGAAAAACCCAATTTCTAATAACTCGGGAAACTCAGTCATTTCGCTTGCATTGCCAGTTAAGGCTCCTTCACAACTCGTACTGAGTCAATCCTGGCTCAAATCAGCTGGTGGGGTCTTTTTCCCTCACCAGATTGTCTTGTCCGCTAACCCGTGAAGCAACGGTCGAGATTCAGGCCAGAAATCAAGCTTCGTGCTCTTCAAACCCACGTGGCAGTATCTCTGAAAATCCTCCAAATTCACAAGCCGGGTCGACTTTCCGGACTCGGATCTGGATATATACCGGAGCACTTCCTCAAACACCGACTCGTCGCACGGTATCGCTAACGGGCCGTGGTTAGTGAACCCGAATTCCTCTTCTGCTTGGACAAGTAGCTTCTTGAACACGGGGTGATTCAGGTACGTCGTCCGCACCACAAATCTCCGGCAGTTAATCCCCACGCACACCGCCACGTGTCCCGCCGGTACGTCGGATGGGATTATATGGGTTGACGACATGCGGGCTTTGTTACGCCACCGCTTTAGCATCTGGCGGAGCCGAACAATGTGGCGGATTTTGCTGCATTTTCCCAGTCCCGCAGACATTTTCCCAGATTATTGAACGAAGACGGAAAATAGAACTCTGGTTTGTTGATTTTTGACTGAAAAATTTTAGAGAGAGAGAGGGAGGGAGAGGGTTTGAGACCGGGGGAGGAATTGGTGTTATATAATGACGAGGACTCCGAAGATGCCTTAAAGTTTGAGAAAATTACAAGGATGTCTGGTTTTGATAGCAAGATTTTAAATTATTGTGTATTTGGTGACATTTATGTGAACAAACACGAATACTAAAATACGAATACGAGATCAACAACGGCAAAACCACAACTTTAGTGCATGAATGTTTTGTAGTAGAAGTATAAATGTAGATAGTTGTACAATTTTTGGGTTCTTAGGTTTACATACAAAGCATATAATTTATTTAACTGTTTGCTAAATGTATAGAGGTACAATTTTTGGGTTCTTAGGTTTACATACAAAGCATGTACATTTATTTAACTGTTTGCTCATAGTTGAAATCTTGGATCCGCCCCTGATCACGAGCCCCTGATCACGATCCAATATAGTAGAGAATATGACGATGATTGAAACTTACGCCTTGTAAGAGGACCAATGTTTCTCTATCAAGAAAGACTCTCTCACTCGAGTTTCTTTTAATTCTAATTTTTTCTGAAGTTGAGGTTACCTTCATCCGCACTTTGAGGGAAGGAAATGTTTGTGCAGATGTCATGATCAAGCAAGGTGTGAATCGCAAGTTAATTACAATTTATTTGCCTGGACTGGACCAGGTTGTTGTGTGAAAACATCTCAGGAGGTTCACAATCAATATGATTAACAAATAATTATGTGAAAAAATAGAGAAGTTGAAAATCATAATCAATCACACACAACAGACAAACGGTTCAACGTGGCTTCGGCATTTTACAAACTTTCTCTCACAAACTCTCTCAAAACTTTCGTTCTTACTATTAAATTTTTCTCCATAAGAATATCTATAATCTGGACAATGATTAGAAGTCCCATAAGAACCCGGTTAGGAGGCCGGGTTTCGACTTTCGACCCATTATACTGATCATGATCTAAGTATAGATCCAGTCCACCATCTGAAATCCTTCATTTAGAAAAAAATAATTATCACATGCATTATATTTTGAGTAGAGATGCCACGGTCGATTTTGATCGGTTTTTTGACATATTTTGATCAAATTATTTACCCGATAATGTGAACTTTTTTATTTTTTATCGAATTTTCAGTCAATTTTAGGGTAAGATATGTGATTTTTTATTTGAAAAAACTAACTAAACCGTTCAATTTTGTTTTTATCAACAAAAAAAAAAGTTACAGCCCTACTTTCGAGTACGGCACTAGTCAGTCAATGCATCGAATTAAGCGATAATCACTGACACCTTAAAAACAATGGGTGCTTCTTCTATCGTCATTAAAAAACTCCAACCAAACAACAAACTTCGGTTGAAACAAATCTGTTAGCCACACCACTACACCAGCCGCCGGCGAGTGTAAACAAAATTAACAAATAACGAAGTCTGTCTGCCCGGCAGTCATGCGATGCAGGCTCTACCGCACGAAGAGTCAAGACTCAAGAGACCCGGCACATGCAGAGTTGGAGGGGAAAAAGGTTAAAGTGGTTGTTGAACTCGAAGATGCTTTTTCTATTAATATTCAATAAAATGTTTAATTAATTAATTAATTATTTTTATTTTTTATTGTCCAAAAGCAAGGATTTTATATTGTGCATATCTGACCATGCACCATGTGCAAGGATACCCTACATTGCCTTTTATTTAGAATTTCCAAAATAAAATCCAAAAGGTCCTAACACTCTCTTGCCCTTATTCGAGCTTCTCACCCAATCGCAAATTTTATTGTATTTTTATTACAATTTAAAGAATTCGAGAGAAATGAGAATAAGCAAATAGGCAGATGAGAGAGGGAGGTAATATCCGTTTCGGGACTTAAGACTTTGTAGAGTCCGAAACCTACAATCAAATCCTTCTACCAACTCAATTTTCAATGGGCTCTGACAATCTTCTGAAATACTCTTCTATGCTTTGAGTCCTGCACACACTTTTTGAACAAGAAACCGTAAAATCCCAAAGACCAGATTGTGGGGGGCCCGGTTGTTGGGGCTCCGACGATCAAATCAGCTTCAAAGAGAAGTGCAGACAATAACCGTGGTGGAGACCGGTAAAGGAGGGACAGTGTTTGGAAGTTTGTTGGCTGAAATGTCAATTTTATGTGTGTTCTTGTTTTTTAGAGAAAATGTCAATCCCCTTCTCCGGCGGAGGTGGGGTTGCATTTATAGCATCTCCTCCTACTATTTTTAGTAAGGGTTGTTAGGTACTTCTACGTCGAAAAGACAAACTGACACAGAAAAGACAGGTCTATGCCGAAGTGACGGTTACTTTACAACAGATCAACTAAAAAGACGATTTAAAGCAAAATGTGATTCTAGAGCAAGAAAAGATACCTGTAATCTGACAGACGTGTCAGACAACCTATCTTGGGTAGAGGCGTACTCTGGTGTTGGCGACCTCACGGTTAGGCGAGCCTCGTAATCACTTCATTTTTACTTTCTCCAATCTTTAGTAGAACCTGCAACGGCGAGCTTCCTGAGCTCATGACCATGGCGAGCACCAGCTCAACAATAAGAGCCTGAGCTGAAGCGGGAATATATTATTGAGGCTGACTGGACCTTTGACTAGTCAAACGCTGACTAGGTACACGTGTCAGATAATTGGGCCTGACCAAATTTTGGTCATTACAGACTTGCACAATTTTATCCTTAAAAAATCATCTATAATTGAGGTGAGTTAGACTTAACTTATAAATCAAACCGCTCTATTAACATTTTTTGGCATGTCTCGCCCAATTAAACATCATAAAGTTTTGATGATAATTATTTTCATATTTAGGGCAACAATTAGAAGGAAAAATAAGGATAACAAAAGCTTTTCTTGTAAAGTTTGGGTTGATATCCCACTCCCCCAAAATGTTTTTTGAAAGGAGAGGTGGACTCACGTTTGTATTCGGTGTATTATTCACAACATTAATCAATGTGGAATTATTTTAACACTCTCAGCACGTGTGAAATAAATATCTCTTCACAATGCTCAACAAGCAAAGTTGTCAATTTCAATAGTCTGTTATGATACTATTTTATAAAGTTTGGGATCATATCCAACTCCCCAAAACGTTTTTTTTAAATGATATGTGGGCTTATGTTTATATTGAGTGTATTATTCACCTAATTAACCAATGTGTAGTCCCTTCAACACTCCCAGCACGTAACCAATTAAACATGACTTTTTAAGTGCGGATTTAAGTATTTTCCTTCTTCAATATTTTTGAATTAAATACTTTTAATTAGTAATAAACGTACCACCGTTATTTTCCCATCGCTTGTTTTATTGTTCAGACAAAAAAAAAGTTAAAAGATTTTGTGGGAATATATGCAAAACATAATTATGAAGAGTAAAATGGGAAAATCATTGCCCCTGGAGGCGTCTCTCTCTAGGGACTGGAAAATCTGGACATGTAGGGAAAAATATGACGTGGCACGGTAGTCGAGGAAGAGCGTAAGGCTTAGGTGCTGACATGGCACGGCCTTTGTGTTTCTTGGAAGTCAAAAAGAAGATGGGGTGGGTCCAGTGGTGTGGGTCCCGATGACATCAAAGTTCAAATTTCTTTTTATTATAAAATACTGTCTTAGTCTGGGTTGTATTTGGACTTGTGTGTGGGAGCGTCTACGTTAGTAGTACTTTTAGTAGCATCTTTCGTTGTACTGAATAGTGCCACCGCCCACGGTCCTTCACGGACGAAAGACTACGACAGTACGTTCACAGCCGCCACCTTGTCCTACGGGCTGTTCTTTGTATTTCTTTTTTTTTTAAATAAAAAAATAAAAATCCTGAACCAGCATTAGAAGCAAGGGGCGCGAATAAGAGCAGCGTTCTCGAAATATTTTTGGATTATTTATTTTTTCTTTGTAAAAAATATATATACGAGTTCAAGATGGAATGCAACATGATAAAAATCGTATCCACAAAATGATTACAATGTTTGTTCGATAGAACGGAAGTTTTGATAGCATATATGTGTTGTTTGATAGAGAATAAATTTTAATATCGTATAAAGTGTCAATTTATTATTAGAAGTATGTAAAATAGTTTAATAATGAAATAAAAACTAAGGAATGCCGGTTCTCATTGGAAATAGTTTTACGCGTTGAGTTCGAATATATAAATTTTTTTTAATCTAACATATATTTTGAGAGATAAAAGGATAAATGTGTAAGAGAATAGGGACAATAGAAGAAATTGAGATAATTTTTTATGTGTGTGACTGATGTGATTGTTAACCGATAGAATTGAACTTAATTATAATAAGCTCTACCGAATGTAATATTCTGATATTATTAAAAAATAATTTCATAAAGAATTTACTCTAACACTCTTTTTTCAATATAAACTAAACAGTTCTTGAACCATTCATCCCGGTAACATATTTAACTTATATGAATTTCCTGGACATAGATACTTAAAAAATCCAAGTCATCCGAACAACATATTTAATTTGTGGTTCAAGAGCGACAAGTAAGAATGTAAGAGAGTGTATTACTAAAAATTAGTCATAAAAAATAATTTTTCTTAAGGGATCGAGGCAGCTGCCCCCTTGATCGGTGGTGGTTGCAACACTGTTTTAACATTATTTTTTTAATTGTGAATAAAATCATACAAATTTGTCATTTAAAAACTGGATATGCATCTAAATTTGAGCCGTCAAATCCGTGCGTATAAAAATTTTCATTTGAGGACATGATAAATTAAGTCAAATCTCAATCGTAATCACAAGAATATTACTCTAAGTGAGAATCGAATTAAAACATTTTGAAATTATACGATTTGACCTCGATGAGAATTTATTATATTTATAAATGAAAATGTAGAGCCTCTCATTTCTTTAGTTCTTTGAAACTTGGCATATCTCGTATGTAAGCGTTTAAGTCTCTCTATCATGGCATAAATTAATCATGCAACTCTTTGAAGTTAATGGTTACACCTCACGAGTGCAATGCAAAGAAAAAGTTAGATAAAGCTGTTAATTTATTAAATATACTTTTTGGAATGTGGAATGAGGGGACGTGGGATTTATCATAGTTTACTTAAAACACCCATGTACTTTTGTGTTTGTAGTTAGTTTGTTCTTTAATGTGTTGTAGTGTTTGTTCAAATTAATTTTTAATCAACTTTGGGAATCTCTCTTTTTTCCCTATCTATCCTTAATCCAATCAACTTTGCAGAAATTACATGCATAATTAAGGCTGACAAAGCGTACGTGCCGGCAGGTAATTAGCTAATTATCTACACTTTAATCAACTACCTGGAAAATGCAATTACGTAGCTTAAACCCATTTTAAGTATAATGTCTTTTTGCTTAATTTGGCTTTATATAACGCATAATATATTAATATACAGTATACACCTACTTTCGGCTTATGTAAGGACAAGCCCTTGTGAGTCTGCCATGTGTCATGTACTCATACGCTAAACTATTATTATTAGGTTTATTATTTGATTAAGTTTAGTCATTATGATATATATAATGTGTGTGTTGTGGATGCAAAATTTTGCACCATTCACACATCAAGAGTTGAGAGGGTTGTGACGTAATGACAAATCTTCTGAATCTCTTGTAAAAACAAAAGGAGAGGTACCTCAACTGGTCTGTTTGCATTCCGACGCTCAAGTCAATGTTTATCTCAGAATGAATTGAGTAATCTAATAATGATTTCAATTGTAATGCGTATCTTAGGTTGACCTTAGCCTTCCTTATGTAAGGGTTGAGTAGTGATAGGATTAGACCTCATGATTATTGATATTATCATTCATTCTGAGTTGTGGTAAGATCAAATTCATCCTTTGTTGACATAGATTATGATCCTCGACATTAGGAATCGAGATCTTGAGCTGGGCGTTGCGATTTATCTTTTCCATTTTCTTTATCGACTTGATTTTTTGACTGCCTCTCTAGGAAGCTTCTGTATATAGTCTTCCTTTCTTGTGCCACCTGTCATGTTAATTTCTCTAACAATATATGAATTATTTTTGTTATCCACACACAGATATATATATTTGTGCTCTGGGGTATATATCAGATACTAACGTGAGGGTGTCATGTAGTGATCAGACGAATTGCATGGCAACAAGTGTGGATATGACTGACAGGAGATCGTTTTACGATTCTAGATAGACTGCACTGCAACATCAATTGTATGATCGATCTGTACGTAATTCATGTCAGTACAATGAATCAACCCATTCGCAATTTTGTTTTGGTCCATTACAAATTTCAATAATCAATTCTAGCAATATATTTATTGACCAAGATAACGTTAATCACACACACACACACATATATATAATATATATATACACACATAACTAATCATCTGTATGTACGTGTTAACATGTACTAGTATTATGGTACATGAACATATATATTTACTAATGTATATATGTTTAATTAGCTGGCAATCAAGAGCCAGCTGTTAATGAACCAGCTCATTAGCAGTTTGGAAACGACGTCCACTAATTTCTCCTTAAATGTTTCATAATGTGAATAAGAAAAATGGTCATACTAGCTAGTCAGCATGATTGGCGACGCAATTTATAGAGAGAAGACCTCAAACCTCATCTCCAAGAAAAAGGATGAGAAAATAATTTGTCGGAATTCAAAAGATGTGCGATCCCGATGATGGGAATATGATTGCATCTCAACTTTCAAGATTAAGATCACTTTCCAACATTTATGATCGTCCAGGGTCGGCTCGAATCATTTTCTGCCCAAAGCGGCACGATATGGTAGTGCCCCATCGCACAAAACAAATTAAATGAGATGTTCACTTGATCAGGATTTGCCAAGAGCAGTGGTGACTCTGAGACAGTAAGAGGTGTGAGTTTTATGCGCAGCGTGAGGTTTGAGGGAGAGAAGAAGAAAATAATTGGGCTGGGAATCATCTTATTTGGACTTTGATTATACTAGTTTTTTTATTATTAAATATGGTGCCATTGGCCTGTCTGATGCTCAAAGCACCAGCTTTGGTTACTTTGGATTTGGGTCGCCCCTACGATTGTCAGATGATCACATCACAATCAGAATACTTATCCTATCACAATTTAAACAAATGCACTTCATCCGCTATAAAAATATGATGATAAAAATATGGTGATCAAACTCTTCTCGAGTATGGTCTCACAACTGAGACGACATTTGATTATTGATTTTATCTGAGAAATATTATTGACCATTTCCGAGCAACGAAGGGAATCAGGAGGTTCACTATCAACTGTTGACATATAATGCAAGATTTTTGCATCTACATATATAAACTCATCATTTGCACAGCTTGCAATCCACCAAAACTTGGAGTAAGAACTAAGAAGCCCCACTCCAACAAGACGAAAAGGGATTTAATTAGACAGTACAGAATCTACAGACGGACAGAAATAGATTATGAACTATACAACTCCAACAAAAAAAACCCGCCCATACTTCCAATGTTGTCATCTTTTATTTATATTTCTTCTTCACTTTATAGTTTGAGTATGATTATGCCTAGTTGTCACCGCACGCTCTTGAAAAGCAAAGAAATAAGACCACTTTTTCAGCCTTTTCAGACCCACAAATTGTACTGTTAAATGGAGAGAAAACTCTGTTTGTTTTGGGTAAAATTATATATTTTTCAATTCATATTTTCTTGGAAAATATTAAATTTTCAACATATATTCTATGGAATGTGTAAAGAAAAACTCTTTGAAACAAACCCTGAAAAATTATGAATTTTGCTAAACTTTGATTTTCCTTGAAACAAACTAGTCCTTGTATTGTACAATATATCCTTTTGTTTGTCGATATTGCACAGCAACGAAAGAAAGCAAAAAAGCACATAGATTTGTTCTCTTTAAATCATTAAGGTCTCCACATGGGTTTGTCAATCTAAGTCACTGCCAGCTCATTTTTCCTTATCTAACCCCATTTTACTTTCCTCTTATATAAGTCATGCCTAGGGGGAAAAAGGCATGGTTAGTTATCATGACATGTGACACATGAAAGAAATATTATGTACATGAGCTCCTTAAAGAGAGGGTCATGGAATCAAGTCGATAAAAAAATGAAAACCATAAATCATAATCCCAAGATAAATTTCAATGCTTAAAATTATGATCATTACTCCTAAAGTCAAGAATCATAATCTATGTCAACATAGGGGGTTTGATCTTACACTCCGACTATGAAAAAACGATAACCTTAATAGTCAGGAAGACTTATCTTATCACCATTCGACTCCGATATAAGAAAGCAGTCTAAGGTCGACCTCAGGTATGAACTACAATTAAAATCATTAAATTATTTCATTCATTCGGAGATTGATACTGACTTGAGCATCGAGTGCAAACGGGCCACAAAGGTCAGCTTCTTTTTTTCTTTTCTTTTCCTTTCAAGATTCAGAAGGTTCCCTGTTACATCACAACCCTCTCAACTACTGACGTGTGGGTCATACAAAATTTTGCATCCACAATATATCTATATATATATATATTCATATAGACAATAATAATGTGTATATATCTATATGTTTTGATTGAAAATGATGATTATGTTGAATCTAACAAGATTTACTAACTACCTACTAATAATATGCCTGTTTAATGATCGGTATATGTTTTGATAGAAAATGATGATTACGTTGAATCTAACAAGATTAACTAACTACCTACTAATGATATGCCTGTTTATCGAGGTCAAATTACTATGATTGTTAATCATTCATTAATAAATTTAGTTTTTAATTGCAACCATGATGATTGAAAATGATTGATATATAGACTCTCCTTGAGATTAGTGAGAATCAAAGAATAATATATAGCTTTATTAATTATTTAAACAACTTAAATTGTTTACACCTACATTTCTTATAAATTATATGATTAAAATTGGAGCTCAAAGTCGGTAGGGGTGAAAAAAAAATCGGCTTCGAATCAGATAATATAAACTGTTTACGAAAAATTTGCATGTCCGAACCCAGATTGGTTTAAATTTTCAGACGTACTTAATTTGATCATATTTAGATTGGTTTTAAATTCGCACAAATAGATAATAATTCAATCTGAATTAGAGTTTGAACAACTAATTTTATTTTATTTTTTTACATCTCAACCCAAATTTTAAACATGTATGTTCAAATTTTATTTAATTCGAGTTGGATAAATTCCGTCATCCAGACCGGACAGAGTTGTCATCGGCCCCTAAAATTCAGCATACATGTTCTGTCAAATTGTCAATGCGAAGCATATATAAATACAAGCCCTATACACTGTACCTTTGTGGTTTAATTAAATACCATTTCATTCAAAAAATACATGCACTATAGAACAATATTCAATATTCACCTTGATTTCTTTTAGCTATAAATTATTCTGTCTTAATTTTTTCTTACAAACCCACAGAAATTAATGTACATCCATGCACATTACAATAATTAATTAATACAAAATAAATTTCTACCTAGATACAGCATATATTTGGGATGCTATATAATACTATCATCATCTTGGCATCTAAAGGAGATTATGAAATCAATTTTCAATATCTAGAGGGAGAGATGTCAGAGGGGTAGGTCAAATAATGGAAGTTAAACCTAACTATGATTCGAAGTTGTTAATTTATACCTATTCTCCAATATATATATATATATGTATGTATGTATGTATGTATGTATGTAGTTATCTTTTTGTGTGTGTTATAATCATGAAGGTTAACATTAATTCAACAATAGATTATCGGGTGAGATGGTAACTTGATTAGCCTAACATGTGCAAATTCATCATGCCTTATTTTTCCTTACTGAGTTTCAACCCAAGTCTTATTTGATTCATGAGGGTTGTGGCGTCTTTCATGCGACTCAGTGTTTATCGATTAGTTGTTCGGTGTGTAATTGGGTGAGTTTCAAGTTACAAAAAAAGGAAGGTTAACATTAGTTTCATCTTAGAATAAAATGAACAAAAATGATAAAAAAATTCTAGTAACAATCGTCACAAAAACATCTAAAAAGTGTGGGACATTTCAATAAATCTTTGCCAATGATGTTACCACATACCATGAATAAATGTCACACACTACTGAATACTTTTGGAATGATTTTCATTAGGATGACTTACATTGCTCAAGAATGAACAAAAATGATAAACACATTATTTAAAGCTAAAAGAGCATATATATGTATATATAGAGAGAGAAAGCAATCATGTAGTTAAGACCAGATTATACGGAGAGTTTTGTCATAATCTTATTTGTTTTCTTATGAATAAAATAACAAAACAATCACATGGCTTGGCATGGTGGATTGAACAAAGAATCATCCACCAACTCATGTTTTTTTCTTCTCAAATGAGAATATAATTTTGGTTAATTATAAATCTCGGAATCAAATCAAGAGTGGGACCATGATAATTGACAAGAGTAATGCTACAAAGGGCTAGGGGTTTCCAATTTCGTCTCTAATTTTTAGCTACAACTATTCCCTAAATTAACCAATGTCGAATCATGCTAATAATGTGTTAATCTATTCATAATGGCAGTATATAATAAATTTTGGAAAAAAAAAAGTAAACTCTAAATTCTAAACCCTAAACACTCAAACTTAATAAATCTTGAATTCTTAACCTTAAACCATAAAATCTAAACCATAAATGCTAAATCATAAATCTCAAATCCCTATGTCATTTTCAAAAACAAAAGCTCATGATTTGACATGATTTTTGAGAGAAACGTCTAAAGCTAAAAATTTGAGCTCATCCAAACTCCACAAATACCCAAAATACGGACCCTATTTTATCTAAAGATCTATGTAACATGTAAAATAGCGATAAACACACATGTATAGTTCACTTAACATTTAACACTTCACATTGATTGAGAATAAAACGATTGTCATATTTTGGAGATCTCGAGCATTATTCTCGTGAGAAAATGTGGGCTGTTGATCAAAATAGACCCCATATTTGTCAATCATATATTAAGTACACCAAATAGAATGTACTTGCAAACCCAAATCCTGATAAAAATGATTGATAAACTGCCATTAATTAGAGAAGATTAATAAATTAAACAAGCTAGATTTTAACGAAATCAGTGGCCGCAATTTTGTGTCACACTAGTGACACGTGTCTCGTCTAGCTGTTAAGCCAGATTGGTTGATTAAGACTATCCAACAGAGTATTGATCGAATTATAAGTTACACCCATGCTGTTCTAAATTGGGCTGAGCCTTGGTTAGCGGAAACTTTCTTAGAGCCCAAATTTGAACAAGGCCAAGCCCACTAATATAGGTTTTGACCTTTTTCCTTGTTACTTAAACGACACCGTATAACGTCTTGTTGTTACCATTGTATTCAATATTTTCTTCTCCTCCTCCCCCAAGTCTTGATCACTCAATAACTTCAAACTATTTCAGTCCCTCATTGATCATTGCTTGGGCGGTATGACATATCCGAGATAAGGGAATCAATTGTACAATTATTTTTCGAAAAAACTTTTAACATATTTTTTAAATAGAATCGACCATAAATTATTGATAACGAAATAATCGTTGATAATCGATCGTTTGATATTGTTAAATTCATGTTAAAAAAAAGTAACCGACTTTATACTCCTAATCGCTACAATTGATATTCAAAACAAGTTAGTAAGCTGTTTTTATATTTGACATAAAGATTGTTGGTGCCAGAAAAAAAAAATTAAAGACATGGTAGAATAAGTTTGAACTGTTGTTGAAGAGAAATTCCGTTCTAGGCGGGCGTTTGAGCTTGTGGGATGAAAATCTAGTGTGTCAGCTTGTCATCATCGAAACAAAACCCCTAACACATAAGGAATCGTGCTCCGTGGATGAAGCCTCATTATTTAGTTGGTAGTGACTTTCCCACCTTTATTTAAGTTATAGGTTTACGTCACGAAATGACCAATCCCCAATTTCACCAGATTTATTCTTCCAAAAACTTTAGCCCACGGCCTGCGAAAATTCGTCACGGTTTGACGGCCCAACTAGATCTAGGCTTAATGGGGCTCCGTTCAATCCACGGAGCACAATACTTTCAATGCTGGAGTTCTGTCTCAACGATGACAAGCTGACATGTTGGATTTCATCCCACGTACTCATACGCTCGCCTAGAACGGAATTTCAGCTCAACAACTGCGAATAACAATAAGAGGCGAAGACTAATCTCTGTGCAGTCACCAGGTTCGCGAAGAAGATATGCTAATATTACATTTTTGCCATCTGGCTAGAAGATCGTTGTTGGAGTTTAAGCCCAACCCAAAAAACATGGGCTTTCAATTTGGTTGCCGGGCTTTGCAGAACGGCATACAAATGAACAAAATAAAGTGAAACGAAATAAGCTCGGCCCAAGTAAAAAAGTCCAACATAGCATTGTGTGGAAGAAGCCCATAAAATAGCCCCGAATCTCGGCCCTCACTACATTACAAAAATACTCGTCAAGTGTTTTGTCTCCATGGCATTTCTTCACCATTGCTCGGTGGACCTAAAACAAAACATGTAAATCAATCGAAGCAATTATGTAATGAATAAAGTGTGATAAATAAACTATATATATAGAGAGAGAGTTGGGTGTGTTGACAAATGGATCGTGGTGAACCATGTCAGTGGACCTAAAGTGAGTCATAACACAAGTGTGGAACCCCCAACTCAAAAGTCCGAGCTCAAGAGTCTAGCCCCGCACAGTTTCTTATAAACCGGACTCATGTGTTCTATTTTTTCAATTTGAGTTCTTTGAGTGGAGGCTTTTTTCTTCAACACTCCCCTCACTCAAATAGCTCTTTAAATCCTCATCTCACTACCTTGCTTAGAGGTGTTCATCGACTTGTCACATCTTTTTATATGCTTAGAGGTGATGATAGTATGATATATTTATCATTGTCATATTTGTGTACTCCAAGGTAAAAGACCTCTTTTTTTTTATATCATTTATGTGGGCCTCTCACATCTTCCACCAAAAAAATATCGTGTTAATAAATGTATCACATAAGAGAGACTCCTATTAATGAACCTAAAATTGAGCCATAACGTAAATGTGGAGCCTTTCAATTCAAAAGCGTAAACTCTAGAAGCATGAGATTTGAGAGGTGTTTGAAGGGATTATGTGAGTGACCAACATTTCAAAATAATGAATTAAAAAAATGGATGTTAGGAAGGATTCACGAATACCTATAAATATTTACACCAAACAAGGATTCATATAGGTGTGAACCTCTTCCAACAAAGCGTGAGTGGAGGCTTTTTAATTTTTCTCCAACGGGGTGAAAGACAGTACGGAGTTCTCTCTATCACGAATGTCTGGCTTCTTCCCGACATGCTACACTGCTTCAATGTTCCCCTAATACCACGCTCATTTTCAACTTCTTACACTCTCTGTATTGTATTATTACACACGTGGACCCCATCATCCACTCAAATATTATTCTCTATGTAATAATAATATAATAATAATATTATAAGATATAATGTAATATATATAATCTCCATAATAATCTCAATCATTTTGTTTGTTGTTTAAAGTACATACAATCACCTGCCCCATTCATCCTTGAATTTGGATTATGTTTTTGGTAATCATAGTAATTATTTAGCTGTATAAAGTCTATATCCATCACAAGTCAACCTAAAATAAATCAATTATGGATGATCGTTTTTGTGATCATATGATGATGAATAGTTAGGTTAATGAATCTCGGAACATGAGCGTGACAAGATGAACTCATTTTATTTTAATAATTCAAGAATGACAAAAATATAAATTTGTCATTTTGACATTTGTTATTGACTTAAACTCAAGATGTTAGACCCGTGGGCACATAAGCTAGCTTCTCACCCGAACACAAGCTAAGTTGGATCAAAATCCAGCGCAAGACTACAAATATATTACAATCAATGATAATTAAATACAATATCTTCTTATCATATATATACAAAATAGAAGGGAATATAATTCATTTGGTAAATCATCCACCCACATTAATAATGTTGTATGTTTTTTATCTGTCCGATTTTCATGAATAAATTGAACCGGCACAATTTTGTTTGTCCTTGAATCGTCTTGTTTAATATTTCTCGAGTCCAATAAAAAGCCGTGTTGTGTTGTGTGAGAGGGATATCATTTTTTTATTAAAATTTATTGAAATCTCACAATCTCCGATGTGGGATTTCTAACAATAACAACGTATGATTGGTGACACTGTAATTTTATTTACATTGCTAATCATCACGCATTGTCCAAAATCAATTATGAATATCAGCACAAAAAACCACTGGTATACAAAAAATACCAATGGGTAGAGAGAGCGATTATTGATGGAATGATCATGGACCCCACGTTTCTATGATTGATAATACAGTCAATCGGTGGATCCCACACCATTACATATATTTGGGATGGTCCCTCCCGCATAGAAGATATACTGCTTATGACTAAAAATATCAATTATAGTATTTTCACCCAAAAAAAATCCCTGGATTAAAGTGGCACTGGTGATGGACCACTGTGGGATTCGATAACGTGCATGGTTGACACGTGTCTTGAAATCGACGGTGTGTGATGGATGATAAGCTTATTTGAGAGCATCGATGCTTTTTGGGAAGTAAAATAAGCTGAGAATGCGGCGAGTTTAATTTCCAATGCCCATTGACCAGAAGCGCTCTCTCCCCGAAAACCTTCAAGCGCCATTCGTCAAATCATGACCGTCCGATCCTAATCCACATCCGCATAAATGGATGCGCGGAGCACATGGTTCTCACACGTACGTCACGTGGCACTCTAAGTTTGAATATAAGCCATACGTTCTAATTCATATTTAAAAATACACAAATTTTATCAGATTTAAACTAAATTTAGATTTTAATACGATATTTTTGTCAGACTTTAATTATCTGGATCATAACCATGATTGAATTAAAGTTCGATTTAATCGTATGAATTTAAAGTAACATTGATACGGCCAATTAAATATGTTGAAAAAATTTAAATCAACTCGAATTCTGACACGTAAATATTTTGCATTTTGTAAATACCTTATATAATCTGATCCAGAATTGACTCGTGCGAATTTTTTTTGAGATTTCCGCATAATTGAATAGTGAACATCAAATTAAAATATTGTTGATGATGGCCTGGTGGGTTTATATGAACGGCGGATTATGGACCGTTATTTTAATTATCGGTCGCAAATCTATTTAAAAAGAATATAATCGATTAATAGGTTCAGCTGATTATCGGTTTGTTCGATTATTTAGAATATTTTTTACGGTGAAAGTTAATCTCTGAGTTTATCTTTCCCGATAATTGAAAAATTATAAATAAATATAAATAGGCCCATGGGCCCACAGTTGTGAAAAGGCCGGTCTTTTATTCTCTCGGGATAAAGAAAAAGCCTAAAAAGGCCTGTAAAGTCTAAAGCTTAGGCAGAATGAGAAACTTTGGCAGACGGGACAGCACTTCAGGGGATGTGGGTTTTTGTCCTCATGTGGATTGGCTTTCATTGATTGATATTTGGAGAAGCGTGCGTGACTCCCTTTTAATGGCATGCGTATTCAACTTGTGCAAATGCAAATATATATATATATATATATATATATATATATGTATGTATGTATGTATATATACATACAGTGTTACATCATTATTATATGATATATCATTTTACATCATTTCATGTAAATGGCATGACCTTAGATGGCGGATGCAAGAATTTATGTTTGGGAGACTTTATTTATGTATCGATATTTTAATTTATGATTTTTTTTTGAGACTTTAGGTGGTGTCTCCGATTTTTTATTTAAAAAAACTTATTTCTATGTGGTTGTTAATATTTTTATATATTCATCAAACTTAAACTTATATGTGTGATAATAATCCAAACTCATCCCAAATAGTCAACAATCTACATAGTAACATTAACATGTGTTACAAGTAGCTGAGACCTCTCAAAAGTAGGGAGGTTATAAATTCGACGTATGCCCAAGGAGTTTTTCATGAAATTTGTGTCACTTATAAACACCCATTTGCCTCTTGCTGTCGGGTTACATAACTTGTGACTAACATTCTACAGTTATTCCGAGAGTACGGGCTGGTAGACGAGTTGTTTGTTCCCGCCCCAACCAAACATGTGTTACATTACTATATACCATAAGATTTGAGCTTTAGGTTGATAAATTTTTCAATGAATTATTCAACATCACTCAACTTTTGACACATGACATTAATAATTAGTTGAAAAACTAGGTCTAATTTTTTATTCTTTTATATATATTTAACCTATAATACGTTTTATCGTTAGTTAGGAGGCATTTAGGCTTTTATTTTCTTGTTTTTGTTTGTGATAAACTTGAGTGGATAAGCTTATATTATGGATCCCCGGGTAGCAAAAATTGGTTCTTGGACGATATCATGTGTTTATAAAAAGTTTTCATGTCTGAATTCTAACCCCTATTGGATTCGAACATATTTAATTGATCAAATTCGGTTGATTTCAATCAAGATAAGTAAATCAGACAATAATCTAAGTTATGTTAGGGTGCAGTTCATAGTGGTGATCAAAATTTTGTCTGGCCCAGATGACCGTTTTGTCCGACTTAGATAAAACCAAGTTTGGACATATCCAAGCATAAAAATATTGTACAATATTGTTCGTCCGGATTGACCCAAAACTAAATTTTTGCCATCCCTAAGCCTTAGGTGCGGACAAGTAAATCAGACAATATTTTAATGTTTGAACTCCAACTCAATTTTAAATTGAAATTTTTTTTGTGTTTGAACCCAAAATTTAGACAAATTACTTATGTCTAAACGTACTTAAATCTTGATCGAATAAATTTGATCATTTGAATCAGATAAAGTTTTACCACCCCTATCATCGCTCCCTGTTTTTTTTCCCTTCTTTTCTTGGTGGATGATTCTCTCCATCCAAAGTGTTTTCTCTTCACATCTCAAATCAATGAAATTAACTTCAATTTCCAGTTGTAGGTGATGGAATATAATTTGAACCAAATTTTTTGATTAGAAATCATGATATTGACTTGGAGATTTTATTTTCTTATTCAATTTTTTAATTATAGTTGTTGACTTCCTAACAGTTTTGCTTTACTTCACCTAACACGTTATATCGAGCAACAATTCCAAAATTGTTCGTATGAACTCTCATCAGCAACCATGGCACTTAGCACATACATGACCGCCACAAAATGCCTTCTTAAGTAATTTAACAACTTTAAAATCTCATTAAAATATTTTGTATCACCAACCCCAAAAATTAGGTTAACATGTTCTTACAATATTGAACGTTAAATTGCACATAAATTGTCTATAAATATACAATTATCTATTAAACAAAGTGGCTCATATAAGAAAAATTATTTACCCAAGAAGCTCCGTAAATGGGAAAGTTGTGCAAGGAGGAGTGAAGCTTACCTTTCAGAACAACTTCCAATGTGATCGTATGACAGAAGGTTATTGGGAGTATAATTATATTTTTGGGTGCTTAGATAAGTTGTTATAAAAGGAAAATTTTAATTCAATTGTACACACTGAAATTCTCAAATTATAAAAAAATATAAATTCTGTGAACGTAGATTATCTTTTCGAACCACGTAAATATATCGCGCTCTTCTTTTTAATTTTTATTACTCGATTGCTTTCGTATATAATTTGCTATTGTATCTGTGTGTTTGTGTGATCAACGTTTCAACACAATGTGCACGTATGAAAAATAATAACGGCTGTGTGAATTACACATCTAGACAAAATAGAAGCAGGTGGACAGACAATGACATGAATTGTCCATTGCGTTGGGAAAATATGGATACCTACAGAAACACAAGTATTCGAAGGATAACTTAATTATTTTAAGATTGTTTCAGGATTGGATAAAGATATGTATAAGTTAGGCAAGGTATGACTTTATTACGAGAAATGGGTAACAGTGATAAAATTATGTTCCATACATATTAAATTAAATTTAGATATAATTTATATGTCCGAAATTCAGGTCCAAATACAAATTTTGTATGGCTTAAAATCGGGTTGGGGTCTAAACACCGTTTTTTTGGCTAGACCTTAACCCAGATTGAATTATTTTTCGATTTATTTGTCTGAATTTAAATCAATCTGAATATGATATATCAAATATGTCCAAAAATTCAAACTAATCTGAATCTAAAAATATAAATATTTCATAAATATCTTATGCTATCTGACCTCAAATCAATTTTTTTTCGGTTACCACGCCTATAAATAGGAATAAAATTTATATGGTTAACGAATGTATGGTTGATACTGTATAAATCATATAATCTTTTATAAAGATTTAACTTGTAATGTAAGCTAAGTGACATGGCAGATTACTATTGGACCAAAAATATGCCCCCACCTAGCGGCAAGATCAAGTAATCGCGCGAACGGTCAAAGAAACCCGCCGCACCGGAGTTAGTTAACGTGCAGCAAATAATGAAGTAAACGTTTGAAAAATATTGTGAAGGGCCAATCAGGGATAGTCACGTGTCAGTTTATGAAATTAATTTGTCGTGAACCGCAGGCGTGATGAGCCGGTCCAAGCTGAGTAGGTCATCAGAAGCAAAGCAAAAGCCACAGGAAAATGTTTTTTTTTTCTTTTCCACCTTCTCTATATAAACATTCCAGAAATATAAATAAATAAAAGACAATTTTGTTTTTCATTTTAAGTAATTTTAGCAGAGCAGGAGAAATTTCTTTTGGATCAAAGAACGATAAAGCTAAAGGAGTACTAGTAATCCACGTGCTAAAATGCGCAGCAGAATTGACATTCTTTTGCCTTTTTCTCACAACACTTCTCTCCCTCCCTCTCTATTTTTCAAAAAAGTGTCAATGAAATCTCTCTCTCTTTGTTCTGGGTTCGTGTGCTGACAGTCTTGCTATGGTTTTCTATTAAATATAAATATAGTTATTACTCTGTTTATAAAGGTTTTTTTTTTATTGTAGAAAATAGTTTTGATAGTTTAAACTTTAAAGCTGCTACGGAATCGCCATATACAGAAAGTATGTGCGCAGGATAAGAGGATGATCAAATACATATAATGTAATTTGGAGGGAGAGAGAGAGAGAGAGTTTATATTTGGTGATGAGACAGGGAAGTGGAGGTGTGTATTGAGAGGTCGGTTTCTTTGGGAGATAAAAACAATAGAGAGATTGTTCATGCTTTGATTCGCGTGCTTTGATGCAAACTGATGGGATTTGTTGTTGTGTCAATTTCCCACCTTAAAGTTACCTTTTTGCAGGTTTTGTTTCTTTGATTCTGGTCTCTGGGTTTGGCTTCCGCTTTGTGTCCCAAATTTGATTGGTCTTTTTGGTGAAATATTAGATTCCATCATATGGATCGATCATAAACCTTCTTTTGCTCTTTTGGATTTGAACAAATATCTGATTTGATGAAGTGGGTCGTATCAATTTTGGGTTGGGAGGATTAGTTTTTGGCTGTAAGGGGGCATTTATGGTATTGGGTCTCTGGTGTTCTGTTGTGAAGGTGGGTTTCTCTATTGAGTTGCTCTGGTTGTAGTTGTAGTGGAGAAGCCACAGAGACAGGATAATGTGTTCTGTTGAAGAAAGTATCAAAGCAGGTGGTCTGGTTACTGGATCACAATCAACATTTGTTGAGGAAATCAAGTTACTCAAGGAAATGCAGGATCAATCTGGTGTGTTTCCTTTCTTGCATACCATATTTTCCTTGTTTCTTTGAGTTTGGTTTTGCTTATCTGCAGATTGAAATGGAAAAGCTTAAATTTTGACGATATAGTCTAAAGTTGGTCCACATTAATTGCTTCTAAATCTTAGTTTCTGGTTTAATTCCAGGGACCCAGAAGCCATTAAATTCCGAGTTATGGCATGCTTGTGCTGGTCCCCTTGTTTCATTGCCTCAGGTTGGGAGTCTGGCGTATTACTTCCCTCAAGGACACAGCGAACAGGTTGTGCATTTATTTTTCCTACCTGTTAATTTGCTTCTTTGCAAGGAAGCAACCACCTTGCATGCTTCTCCTATTTTGCTTTTAACAGGAAAACTTGTTCTTTACTGAGCTGGTTTGTTTCTATAAGTTGCTTTTGGGTTAAGGATGTGAAACACAATTAGATGTACACAGAGACGGAGTTCATTAAAACCTACTGCTATTAGTTTCATGGCTTTAATTTGAAACCCTACAAAAGCTAGTTGGAAACCAATTTTTCTGGGTAATTGGGTTAGGGAGATTTTCTAGCAAGCCTATTTCTTTCCCTATGGGACTGGGAAAAGCTGCTTTTAGAGGTGTGAAGAGGTAGCGGGAGGTGATGAGAAGAACACCTCTTAAACCTTGTTTGGCAAAATAAGTGTGATTTTCAAGAAGGTTGGATAACTGCATCATACCTCATTTGAGATGTTTTTATCAACCACCCAAACTGGGTTCTTCCTCAACATCTTCCCATTCAAAACTCATCCCTCAATAAACTTTCTCTTTCTCCCTATCAAGGTTAGGTTTTACCCAAACATCTTGGTTTAAAAAACATGCCCAAACCCCACCTAATGAAACTTCCCAGGTGATTAATAGAGTTGGTAGTCGAATAGTTTCTAAAGTTGAGGATGGATTCTGATAACTAACCTAGGTTTGCATGTGATTCTGATTTCTCAATTGGTGCGCTGTTACACTTCAATATTTGGGTCCTGTTAAAATGAAAAGTGGCTCTTCATTCCCAACTGTTGACAAACTAGGCCTGTATTGATTGCGTTTGTTGCATTGCACTGTTATAGTAGATAGGATTACCTTGCTTTCTTTGAAGTGGCTCCATAATAGCCTTTCAGCTTTTCCTTTTTCTGGTTCAAATACAACACTCCTTGTGGTTAATTTTCTGATTACTTTTTATCACGATCCGTTAGACTAACATGCATTCTTTGCCGGTGTAAGCAGTTAGCATATTCCACCAGGAGAACGGCAACGTCGCAAATTCCGAACCATCCAAATCTTCCATCTCAGTTGTTGTGTCAAGTCCACAATGTTACTCTGCATGTATGTCTCTCCTCTGGCTCAATACATATCTGGCATCAGAATATGTATATATTGTTTATCTACTTTATCGTAATATATATGATTTTAATTGGTTTACATTGTCTTTTATAGGCTGACAAAGATACAGACGAAATTTATGCACAAATGAGCCTTCAACCTGTGGACTCGGTAAGCTCGTCCACCAGATTCCACTAGTTATCTACAAGGTTCTCCTGTGGGTCTATATTGTTGACTACAAGTATGTAATAGGAACCAAAAGAAAAAAGTATAATACGAGAAAGAGAGGATAGTAGAGATGTTTTTATGCTATATCTAATTATGAATTTTCTTCCATTTAGGAAAGAGATGTATTCCGCTTACCGGACTTTGGAATTAAGCCCAGCAAACATCCAAGTGAGTTTTTCTGCAAAACTTTAACTGCAAGTGATACAAGTACACATGGAGGCTTCTCGGTGCCACGCAGAGCAGCAGAAAAGCTTTTTCCTCCATTGGTGAGGATTTTATCTTATTTGTTGATAATGTCAGCAAATTTTAATGGAATGGCGGATTGCTATATCAAATTACTCTGTATTTTCATCTACTAAAGGATTACACAATGCAACCACCAACTCAAGAGCTTGTTGTCCGAGACTTGCATGATAATACATGGACATTTCGGCATATATACCGCGGTGAGGATTCTTCTGCATTTGTTTATGCAATAGTAATATATTTTTTTTTTTTTTGAAGTTTCTTTTTCGTGTCTATGCAGGGCAGCCAAAGCGACACCTTCTCACAACTAGCTGGAGCTCATTTGTTGGTTCTAAAAGGTTAAGGGCTGGTGACTCGGTTTTGTTTATCAGGTGACTTCTAGATGCATATTTTTAAATGCTCTCGTCATGTATGTTGAAAGCAGAAGCTATATTTGAAGACAATTGGTTTCTGCGGTGCCTGTGAATTTGGAACATGCCTTCTGCTTATAAAGCTGATGCAAAAACAATGCAGTTGATTCCAGTTAATACTCCCTCAGTTTTGTTTAGTCCAACTATTTTTTATAAATAGTATTTCATAATGCCCCATTTTGGCTCTTTTGAAACGTATTCGGGATGATTGTTTCAGAGGATCCTGCCGAGTATTTTATGACATATGTTTGATATTTGTTGCTGAACACTTTGGAGCTACATCTACAAAAGTACTATGATATGATATTATTATGTGCAACTGGGTGGTAATAACTTAATAACTCGCGAACAACGTAAAAAAACGGTTTGAGAACCTCTCGTGTTGTTTAATCCTGCTTTATGTGTTTAACAAGCGCATTTCGTCAATGTTGAAGGAATGAGAAGTCACAGTTGTTGGTCGGCGTGAGACGTGCAAATCGTCAACAGACAACCTTTCCTTCGTCAGTTCTCTCTGCTGATAGCATGCATATTGGTGTACTCGCTGCTGCAGCTCATGCTGCAGCCAATAGAAGCTCATTTACAATCTTCTACAATCCAAGGTGTGCAAACCATGCATAGTTTCGTCTTTTTACTTACTTTTGTTCTCTGAATTTGATATTGATCCTACTGTAAATGTACTTGCATGTAGGGCATGTCCTTCAGAGTTTGTTATTCCTTTGGCTAAGTACCGGAAGTCTGTGTATGGGACTCAAGTCTCGGTTGGCATGAGGTTTGGAATGATGTTTGAAACAGAAGAGTCAGGGAAACGCAGGTAAAATTCTCGATCATTTTACCCTCTTTACATTATTTTGCTATGCAGTGTATCACTTTTCCTGGGATCTTATTATTTCCTGTTCTAAAAGACGAGACTTCTGTAGTTGCATATGCAATATAAAATTCTATGGAATATTTTTTACTTCTACTGAATGTGAAAAATATGATCGCCCTTTGTCGTCTCTTTTGCAGATATATGGGTACGATAGTTGGTATTAGTGACTTAGATCCGCTAAGGTGGCCTGGTTCCAAGTGGCGAAATCTTCAGGTTCACCACAGTAATTTTGGTTTTGCTCTTTAGTAATGTTGCCTAGTCTCATGTTTCAATAAGAACTGGATGTCTGGAAGAAAAAAAATTCACTTCTCTGCCGGTTCTGTAGTTGACTTACTGCTATCTGTTTTGTTATCAGGTAGAATGGGATGAGCCGGGGAGTTCCGATAAACAGAACAGAGTTTGTCCTTGGGAAGTTGAAACTCCTGAGAGCCTCTTCATTTTTCCCTCTTTGACTTCAGGTCTCAAACGACCATTTCATAGTGGATTTTTTGGTCAGTTTATGTTGGTTTTTGTTGTTAGTTTCTTGCTTTCCCCTCCTCAGCAAGTTATCTGATGTTTTTATTGTGGTTGGATTTATATTGCCAGGATCAGAAACTGAATGGGGAAGTTTAGTTAAAAGACCCCTCATCCAGGTTCCTGAAGGTGGAATTGGGAATTCCTCATACTTGAGTTCAAGCCTGTGTTCTGAGCAACTGATTAAGATGCTTGGGAGACCTCAAGTTAACTATCCCGGTACGTTCTCATCGTCCCATCAGTTCACATCTTCCCACCAACACAATTATGTAGTACATGGAGAAGTGGGAGAAGATCTCAATGCAATGCAGGCAACAACAAACCAAAATCTTCAGATTAGTTCTTCACAGAATATGCCAGTGCTAGATCATAAGTTCCCCAGCGTTTCCCTTGACCAATCTGAAGGCATGAAGTCGGATGCAACGAAGTTACTTCCTTCTAACAAAGATAGAAATGAAACACCAGTTGCTAGTGGTACTGAGAATATAAAATTAGAACCTGAGAAAGCAACAGATCAGTTAAGCCAGCTAACCTCAATAGGAGAAGAGTGCATTGAGGAAAAGTCTTCAGCAACTCCAATGAATTCACAGAACTTTGTAAACCACCTGACATTTCCCAATCCAAATCTGGGTTCGTTGCCACAGCCTAATCTCTGGTCTGTGCCGCGGTTAGAATCACCAGCTCTTAATTTCCAACAATTTACTCTCGCCCAAGGTGGTTCTAATAGTCTAAATAGCTTACCTCCTTTTCAGTGCAATGATGACTGGATTTCACATCCTTCTTGCCAACCTCTCAGTGGGATGTACAAATCCGACGGTCCTTTGTCAGTAATGGGGTTGCAAGACTCCTCAGCAGTGTTTCCTGAAGTCATTAATCCCTCTCTACCTTCATTGAGCTCAGAAATGTGGGATCAGCAGCTGAACAACTTGAGATATTTATCTCAAGCCAACGAACTCACTCAGTTTGCTCAGCAAGACCCATGTTGCCTTAATTCGACCCGACTGAAGGATTTATCAGATGAGAGCAATAATCAAAGTGGGATATATAGTTGCCTCAACAATGGTGGAAGTGCTGTGATTGATCCTTCTGTTTCCAGTGCTATTCTGGATGAGTTCTGTACATTGAAGGAATCTGATTTCCCAAATGCTGCTGATTGTTTGGTTGGAAACTTCAGTTCCAGCCAGGATGTTCAGTCTCAGATTACCTCTACAACCCTTCCAGACTCTCAAGCTTTCTCTCGTCAAGACTTCCCGGACACCTCCGGTGGTACCTCTTCTAGTAATGTGGATTTTGATGAGAGTACCCTTTTGCAGAATAGTTCATGGCAACAAGTAGCTCCTCGTGCACGAACATATACAAAGGTATTTTCCTCTTACTTACTCATAAATGGGATTGTGTGTTAGTTGAGGCAAAGATACATGCAAATTGGCTGTCGTTCAGCCCAAAGCTGTAAATTTTTTGCATATTCTTATGAAGCCAAAGAATCTAGCTGCTGCAATAGGGTTGCCTAGACTGAACTAATACCTGAAGTCGATGGAACCAAGTGGATTTCCAGTTACAGTTAGCAGCTTTGTTAGTTAATTTTCTGGTTTCTTTGCATCTCTGCGTTGTCACCGATGAATTTGCATCTGTTTGACAGGTTCAAAAGGCAGGATCTGTCGGGAGATCGATTGATGTCACAAACTTTAAGAACTATGATGAACTATGCTCTGCAATCGAATCCATGTTTGGACTTGAGGGGCTACTTAATGATCCAAGATGGTCAGGCTGGAAGTTGGTGTACGTTGATTACGAGAATGATGTTCTCCTTGTTGGGGACGATCCATGGGAGTAAGTTCAATCATCTTAAATTTGCAGTTTCTTATGTGATTCTTGTGTATATTATATGAAGCAAGTGGTCGTCCAAAAACGCGCAATTTCAGTAACTGGTTTCCGTTGGTGCTCATGTCCTTGCAGGGAATTCGTTGGCTGTGTACGTTGCATCAGGATTCTATCACCTTCAGAAGTTCAGCAGATGAGCAAGGAAGGAATGGAACTTCTGAACAGTGCTACAATGCAAGGCGTTAATGGCTGCAACTAGGAGGCCCTCGCGCTTCAGTTACGTTCTGTACGGTGAAAGACCACGACAACTTCAATACGGCCTGCAATGAGAGCATCCGATGCCTAGGAGATCGTTGTACTCTATTTATAGTTTGATGTTTCAAGTATGAGTTATTACCACTATACCAGGTTATGTATGTAAGAAGGATCTCATGTCTCTACTATGATAGAATAAAGTTTTGTCTTTCAACTTCTCTACCAAACCAACTAACCAAGTGTTGCTTTTGATTCATTTTCTCAAGTTACTAATGCATAACAGCACAAGGATCTGCAGTGGTTGAACTGCAAAAATAACTGGCCATGAAAATCTACATCAGAAAACATAACAGGTTGCGCTAACAAATTCCGGCTATTGTTTCGTTCAGCAGGTCATCTGACTAAGTTGGAAATTGATGACAGTAACAAAAGGAAACAAGTAAACATAGTTTCTGAAACCTAGATAGATTACGCAGATGCATCAAGCATGAGGGATGATAGAAGTATAACATAACCTATACTAAACTGTTAGTAATGATCTTTGAAAATTTAAAACAAGACAAAGCACGATTTCTTGATTGCAGCGACAAGTTTATCGGGCAATATGCCCTCACAGTGTCATTAGTCTCATACAATCAGTCGTCCATCTGACTGATATAAGTTCTTGCACAAACAGAATCCTCAGGAAAATCCAGAAATGCAGTTCACAGAGAAGTCAAGCTTTGTCGAATCAAATTATAGAAAGACATGTTTGAATACTAACAAAAAATTTCAGTACTTCAAAAGACTCAATAGTGCATTATGAAATTTCATATCTGAACAGGTTATTATTGAAATAAGTTAAGACAATCGACAACCTAAACTAAAGGATTCAAATAACAAAGAGTTCTTATATTATCCTCCCCTGTCCATTTGCATATCTGACTATAAAATAATCGAGGCATTTATTCTACATTTAAACAAATTGCATAAGGATATTCAAGTCAAAGTCACACAAAATTTGGTGTGAACAAAGCTACTGACTGGAAAGGTGTTTGCCTCTTTGAGTTTCATGTAGAACCTCATGTTGTCAAACCCTCACTGGCTTCTGTAGAACAGCTGACAAATAAACTTCCGATTTTCCAGAACCATTTGCTTCTAACTTCTCCCCAATAACCCATTTCAGCTTCTTATACCCAAATCGCTCTATCAAACGAGTCAAAGCCCTCTTCTTATCATCATTGGAACAGTAGAAGTTATCCAACCAAAACAGTCCACCAGCCCTCAAAACGCGATCGATATCAAACATCAAGAACTCCATCTTTTCTGGTTTCTCACCAACATCTAATCCACTCCCAGCATGAACCAGATCAAATATATTGTCATAGAACGGGAACCTATGATCTAAACTCAAGTACAAAGGGAAAAGGCCTCTTGCAGCAACAAATTCACTAATTGGGGCATCAACATTCAAGGTATTGGTGACCACAGTCACATTCCTCTCTGCCATTCTAGCAGCAAACGTTCCAGAACCACCTCCAATATCAAATCCAATTCTGATTCCTCCACTTCCCAAGGACAACACATCATCAATAACAAAATCATTCTTACTTCTAGCCTTCAGAAACCTTTGAGTCTCATACCCATTAACCAAATCAAAGCAAGCAGCACATTCCCTACTAGATTTCTTACTATTCACACAACTAAAATTCTTGCAACCAAGACCACTCCAAGTACCTATCTTTTCACTAACAGGTTTCCAAAGTGAAATAGGAAAAGGAGAAAGACCCACCTTTGGCACAGTCTTGCCCAAGCATCTCCTTCTCGGCAAAGGTTCACATCCCCGCAAAATCAGCTTCTGACCAAGGCTCCAATCATCAGGACAAGGCCCAGAGACCTTGTAAGTCATGTACTGAGACAGCAAGTCTGCAGATTTCTCACAAGAATGACCCACAGAAGCCACCATTTCTGTGATCCCAGTTTTTGAATCTTTCCCCAATGGGAGCTGATGGTGCTGTAGAAACAACTTGAGCTCACTTGCCATATTGGGTCTGGAAACATCAATTGTGTCATAACCCAGAAGCTCTTTTTCAATCTTGGCGAGCTTTCTTTGAGAAGAATCAATTTCTCTGAGAATCAGAGAGATGTGTTCAGAGATCAAAGACATGTTCTTCTGGGTATGAAGAAGTGGGTGGTTTTGATGGTGTTTTGGGGCATAAGTGAAGGCATACAGGGCAAAGAGGTTTGTGGTTATGACAGAGAAGAGCATGAGAATGTTAACTGCCGATGAACACAGAGTAGCTCTCTTGAATCTGGCTGTTCCATCCCCAATCTTCAGTGAAACTGAGCCCATCTTGGTCTGTCTGGTTCACTCACAGACACACAGAGAGAAAGTGCGTGAGAGTGAGATTCGCAAGTAGATCAAGTATAGATTTTTTTTTTTAATGAACATGGGATTCAGACAAGGTATTGTCGGTTCGGTTTGTGAGATGAATTGCTTTTACTATTTACTCCATAACTACTCCATACTGAAATTCCCATGTTCAATTAACAAAATAAGGCATCTTTATTGTTAATTATTAATTATTTATTAAGAAAGAGATGTAATTTTCCCTGGATTTTTCTTAGAATTCATGAACTTTTTGGCGTTACTTAAGCAAGTTGAATGAACAACTCAACTAACCCTGACAATCCTAATGAAGTTCAATAAATTTTTACAATTTATACAAATAATTTGAATTTCTGTACTTCGAAGAACCTGCTTGAACAAGTAAAAGACCCTTAAAACCCGGTAATGTTTATTAATCTATTTTATAATCATAAACAGTGAGTAGTAGTAGTAAAATTATCGTCAGGTGGGAGGAGTGCAAGTCACGTGACAGATGGTGGGAAAAGGGAAGAAGGTCTAGCAGGTGTTGCTAGATCTGCTATTATAGTTTTCCAAACCCTGTTAAAAAAATGTTGGAGATAGTAATCCATGGAAACAGATTTCATAATTATTCACTCCACATCTTGTCATCTTGAAAGCAGGACAATTACAAGGTTTAAACAAAAGGAAACTTCTGCACAATGTGCAAGACAACTAACCAACCATATCTGCCTCTTTGGACTTTACAATAGTACAGTAAATTTGACTCCCTTTTGTATTCCTTAAATCAAAACTAAAATCCATAAACAAGAAGATACAATGCTGTTCAAGTGTTTGCAGACTTGTAAAGAGATTCAGTGAAGTGAATAGACCTGTGGGAAAGAAAATGTATATGTATACATTCAGAGACACAAAATTACCAAGAAATTTTTTAAACCAAGTACATTAAAACTGAGAGGTATAAGCAATTAAAAAAGTATTATCAAGTGTGAAACAATGTATATGAATTGATAATCAGATAGGTTTCACGTCTCAGAAGGAAAAATGATTCAACAGTGGAAACCACTCCTCCAAAAGCCAGCATTCCCAGCCAAGAATAAGATCCATGATGGCCAAGCATTATAAGACTGAATGGAGAACTTGGAGTGTGCCTCAAGAGCAAAAGCCAAATTACAATAGTTTACTAATCATCCCATAATCCTAGAAGTTTTCCACCATGAACTCCTACATCTTCCACCCTGGCACCATGTTTCTCAGGTAAAAGGTTCCCCATTCATAGAGCAGGGCTATGGTAGTAACCAGTGATATTTTTGACAAATCGCAATGATGTGGCATAGATGGGGTCAAAATAGGCCCGTTAACCATGTAGAGAATATATACATTTACAAAAACAAAATCACAGAGAGCCAACACCAGTTGACATTGATATCATAAGGACTCATGCACGCCGTTTGCTAAGACGCCATGAATTTGGCTCATGATATCTGTCATAGAGCGGTTCAATGCGTTCTTGACGCTTGCGCTTACTCATTTTCGTGGGATCAGCCACCTTAAAGAATCTTGGTGCAAGTTCCACAAGCCACTTGGGATCTATAACTGTTACTTCACGCATGTACTCCTTGGTGGTCATTACCAGCTCGTGATAGATAACCCAGTCTGGCTGTCTCTGGAATAGGGCACTGCTAGGATGGATATAAACTGGCTGGTTTTCAACTAGGGTTCGATAACCTTCCTGCGGGTCCTTCCTTGCAGCATGGAAAAAGAACCCTGCTGTGATCGCCTTCCTTATCTTGGTGAAATTCTTTCCAGCACTCACAACATCCAACTTGTACCTGAAATGCATCATCAGCAAGAGTTAGGACTGCAATTTAAGCAAATCACATTTATACTTTATAGAAGAACTCTTGCTCTATCACTGCAGAGATGGCAGGAAAAACAAGAATAAATCTCAGCCTGGTTCACTACATAATGCAGGCAGGATAATAATTCACAATTATCGTCCCAGATTTGTAATGGTGAAACTAACATTATATTAAAAGGATAAAATTCCTCAAAGTCAAGATTTACAAAGCTAGTATTGAGACATTCTCCACATATCTGATGCGAGTTTTTATCGTATTGCTGACGTCCTTGTCAGATTCCAACTCACCCTTGTCCATGTTCTCTTCATAGGCCAAAGATCCCCTATTTGGCCTTGACCAAGTGGGTTTGTTTCCCTGATACTAGTTGAAACACCCTGATCCAATCTTGTAATGAATTTTTAGATTTGGCCAACAAGGCCGCATGACTTCGCCCTTGCAAAGAGCCCACAAAGTTAAGGTTATAGTCCTAACTCTCAAGGATGTAGTATTGAGCCATTTTACACATATTCGATGTGCAACTCAGGGACTTTGGGGTACTCAAAAGCCATATACAATTTTTAGACAACCTAATAGAATATACTGACATTTTTAGCATGGACTGTTACAAAGACATCCAACAAAATTTGTTAAGGAAGCCAAAAAAAAGAAGAAGCACACATTAAGTAAGGAACAGCAGAAAACAACAGTACAAGGATTAAAACAAGTAGAAGCTAGATGAACTTACTTATCCATGATAGAGAGAAGCTGTTTTCTGACATCCTGTGCCCTCCTCAAGGATCGAGACTGAACAAAGTTCTCAAAACACCAAGGCCCAGAGAAATTTTTTGCTTTCCAAGCCTCATACACAGCCAGTAAAGTCAAATGGTCTCCCTCAGGTTGGAAAAACTTGGCCCTCTTCTGATCTGCTTGAGCTTGTTTTTCCCTTGGCCTATAGAAGATGTTCCCAGTTTGAATCATGGCAATCATTGTCAAGATCTCATCACTACAGCCAAGGTCAACGCTGGCCAATAACATCTTAGATAGTGGTGGATCCAGAGGAAATTCTGCCATTTTCCTACCCAATTTAGTCAGAAGCCCCTCTTCATCCAGAGCCCCTAGACTGTACAACTGTTCCATGGCAGAAATGAGAGCCTGGGGTGATGGGGGGTCCATAAAATCAAAAGACAGGAGATCATTTATTCCCATGGCTTTCATTGTGAGAGTAGTAAACCCTAAATTTATCCTTTGGATCTCTGGAATCGAGGTAGGAGACATTTCATTTCGATAGGCACTTTCAGTGTAGAGGCGGTAACATTTCCCAGGCCCAGTCCGCCCAGCACGTCCTGCTCGTTGCTTGGCTGACGCCTGTGAAATTGGGGTTATGATCAGAGAATCAAGCCCTTGCTTAGGATTATATACATTTTGTTTTGCAAAACCAGGATCAATCACATAAAATATACCATCTATGGTTAAAGAAGCCTCAGCAATATTGGTGGCCACAACCACTTTCCTCTTTCCTGGGGGAGCGGGGTCAAATATTCTCGACTGCATTTCACTAGGAAGAGCACTATAAACTGGTAAAATAATCAATTCAGGAACATTTTTACCAAGGCCTTTCATCCTCTCATAAAGAGACTGGCATGAGAAATCAATCTCCTCCTGACCAGTCAAGAAGAGAAGTATGTCCCCTTCAGGTTCTGTCAAGTGAATCTGTAGGACAGTGATCAAAGACGCATCCAGATAATCACTTTCTGGCTGTTTTGTGTATAGTATCTCTACTGGAAAAGTTCTTCCGGGAATTGTGAAGATATTACAGTTAAAGAAATACCCAGAAAATTTCTCTGCATCTAATGTAGCAGATGTGACGATTAATCGAAGATCAGGTCTCTTATTAACAAGTTTCTTCAGCAATCCAAAGAGAACATCAGTGTGGATTGTCCTTTCATGAGCTTCATCAAGCATTATGACAGAGTACTGCGAGAGATTTTCATCAATCAGAATCTCTCTAAGAAGCATACCATCTGTCATGTACTTGATTACAGTATCCGGTCCAGTGCAATCCTCAAAACGAATAGCATACCCAACTTCCTCCCCGAGACGACACCCAAATTCTTCAGCAACCCTCTTAGCAACAGACATAGCAGCCACCCTACGGGGTTGAGTACATCCTATCTTACCCCTTGTAGTGTAACCTGCCTCAGCAAGATATTGTGTTACCTGTGTAGTCTTACCTGAACCAGTCTCACCAATGACTACGAGAACTTGATTGTCATGCACGGCCTGAATCAACTCTTTCTTTAACTTGTAAATTGGCAAGCTCTGCCTTTGTTCCTGGAGGGAGAGTTTTGATCTCTGCCCAAAGGTCAACGCTTTTCCAAAAGCGTCCTTCTTCCATTCGGGCATGTCATAAGCCGACAACCCGACACCCCTAAGCTCTTGTGCAAGATGTCTCTCCCCGGTCTCTGGCATTGGGTCTTCCCAAGGACGGTTAAGATCCTTAGGTATTGAATCAAGCATTGTTCTTTGCTGCTGTTCCCGAACTTCTCTCCTTTCTTTTATGAGTGCAGATTGGAGAGCCGCGGCACGGCTTAACGACCCTTCTGGATTCTTAAATATCTTCACAGGTGACATATCTACAGAGTACCTGGTCTGGCCTTGCAGAAAAGCTGGTTCATCCTCATTCATCTCAATCTCAAGCTCCTCTTCAGCACCCTCTTCCTGATATAATGCTCCATCCCCTTCATCATCATACATTGGATGTTCCTGCAGGCTCATAACTCCTGAAGCAATCAACTGTTTGGCTTCCCATATCTCAGGGGAGCTCATTCTTTTTAGCGGCCTGCGTGATGGAACAGAATCACCTTCCTCCACAATCCTTATCCCAGAAAGCCCTGTCCTTGTTACTGGCCCATCTCTCGACCCTGATGGATTACTCCTGTATGCATCATCGTCTAAGCTCTTCTTTATTGGAAGCAAATCCTTTCCAGTATTCTGATCAACATCCCTCATAGACAAGCTCAACTTCTGGCCTGAAACAGAAATCACCTTCACATAAACCTCCTGATCCCGCTTCACAACATCCTTGACATTCCCAATTCTCCTAGTTGCAATCTGAGAAACATGAACCAGTCCCTCCTTCCCTCTAAAATCATTCAATTGCACAAAGCATCCACTGTCCATCACTCTCGATACCCTCCCTGAATACACCTTGTACAATTCAGGCTCATCTGTGCGGTGTTGTCCATTCCTTCTGTCCCTATTGTGTTCACCATCCTCTCTAACATCTCCATCCTCTTCATAACCATCCCTTCTATGCCTGTCATGCCGATCCCAGTGCCTCCCTCTATCCCTAACATCATCTTCTTCGTAATCCCTCTCTCCATGCCTATCTTCTCTATCGGATCTATCTCTGCGTCTGTCCCTCTCCCTATCCACATTCTTATCCCTGTCTCTATCTCTACCCTTCCTGTCTCTGTCTCTGCGCCTAACAGCACCATCTTCTCGCTCATCCTTTTCTCTTCGGCGCTCCCGAGACTCCATTTCAATTTCTTTTTCGAGCTCCTTCACTCTCGCCTTACCATCTTCAATCCCTAAAGCACCATACTTTGTCTTCGTATCGGTTCCCTTCTTGGATTCCTTCTCCAATTTGGGTTTGGGCGGGAGGATGGCGTGAATGATGGTCAGCAATGTACGGACGAAGTAATCGGGCATCTCGGCGCCGTTTTCCTTCAGTTTCGCATCGAATTCGTCCACCGTCTCCGAGTCCCGCCCCAATTCGGTGATGAACTCGGCTAACACTTTGTCAGCAACGCCTATATGCGTTTCGAGTTCGTTGCAGACTTTGGATACGAGAGAGAGGTATTCTAGCTTCTTTAAACCATCGTCGGCCGGTGTAGCCATTACAGTCTAAGAACACGAAAAGTTGAACGAAAAAAATATATGTAGAAGATACTTATGGAGACTTACAAATATTAGGGTTCTCTGGCCTCTGCTAAATTTTAGAAGCTTCGAGATGCATATGTCCGATATTATTTGCGGTTACTTCTTCTTCCTCAAGCTCTCGTTAGGGTTCGCTGTAGCATTTTTTTTAGGTAAAAACTCTCAACATATTGATTGGTCCGGTCTACTGTAGAAAAACTACAGTCAGCTGTGGATTGATTTAAATGCCCTACGAATTTTTTTTATTATTTATGAAATATTATATATGTGTTTTGATTCGGATTTATGAATTTAAACATATACATTTTGTTCTAAACAAAAAAACGAATTGAATGTAATGTATAATATTTTGAATTTATATTTAAGGACATAAAATTTTCGTGTCATTTGTACGTTATTTGTGATTTTCTTTGAGATAGAAAAACTGATAAAGACTCGTAAATTCATTTTAAAATTTATGAGGTGTTGACACAAAATCACAACAGGACACTATAATTTTTCTATAACAAACCTCGTTAATCTATATTTATATTCTTACTCACATCCTTTATAATGTCTTGTCATAAATTATATATAAATAATCAAAAGAGACAATAAATTATTGTAAATAATAATAAAAAGACAGACTCAGGCTCCCGTCATTGTCCGTCCTCTTTTGATAACTATTCCGATCATCGAACTCATTGTTCATGTCCTCAACTATCGTTGTAGACGGGAAGTGTTTCCAACAAAAAGTAAGGATCCTTGTTCTTACTTCATTAGGTAGTCTCCGTTGGAAAGCCGCCGCCGTCATCAACTCCAAACAAAAAGAGGTGCCACCATTAATTTACGATCACCCCAATGACATCTCTGGAAATGGGTGGGACTTGTGATTTGTAGGATAGCTATGGAAATGGGTGGGACTTGAATGTAATTTTTGGATTTTTTAGGGATAGATAAGGAAGAAGACTGGTCAAATTTATTGTGTTAAATGAAGGCGTGGGTGAGACCCAAGCACGGAGGAGATCGCGGTAAAATATAAGTTGGAGGGTGAGAGTGAGGTCACGTGCCATATTGGACCAAGTGATGATAAAATGCTGATTCTGATTGACAAAAAAAACTAGTTAGGAGAGGGTTCATAAATAGACGGAGTTCATTTATCTTTTCTCCATTTACAACTAAAAATTTATTAAAAATTTTTTTATAAATAAAAAATTATTAGAAATAAAATTTTTGAACAATTTGTATGATGATTATATTTTTTAGTAAAAGATCAATTTCATTAATAAAAGAGTAGTGCAATCCCGGATAAATTCCCCCTCTACTTTAGTGAATCTGTACAGCTCTTAAATCACGAAAATTCTGTGATGAACGGGTTTGGGTTTGGGTGTCAACTACTATACACATAGATAACACAAATACAAAATTAGGCAGATTCAATCAAATTACTGCAGCAAAATGGCCAAATTAGTACACAGAATTTATTTAGCATCATCAACATAGATAAGTTACAAAAGGGGTAAAAATAGAGTCAATAAGTAATAGATACAAAGCTACACAAAACCATACAGAGATCCCCATGGTCCATTGACATCATAAGAACTCAGGCACGCCTTTTACTAAGACGCCAAGAATTTGGCTCATGGTATCTATCATAGAGAGGTTCAATGCGTTCTTGACGCTTGCGCTTGCTCATTTTCGTGGGATCAGCTGACTTAAAGTATCTTGGTGCCAGTTCCACAAGCCACTTTGGATCAATCACAGTTGCTTCACGCATGTATTCTTTTGTGGTCATTACTAGCTCATGGTAGATCACCCAGTCTGGCTGCCTCTGGAATACTGCACTGCTAGGATGCATGTAAACAGGCTGGTTCTCAACTAAGGTCTTGTAACCCTCTTGTGGATCCTTCCGAGCTGCATGGAAGAAGAACCCTGCAGTGATTGCTTTCCTTATCTTCGTCAAGTTCTTTCCAGAACTCACAATGTCTAACTTGTACCTGAAATGCAGGATCAGTTAATGAGTCAGAGCCGTTTATCCAAGCTAAAGGTATTTCAAGTACAGAAGGAAAGAAAACCTAAAACCATAATATAACGAAAGATAGCAAAACAAAAGCTATACGAGGACTTACTTATCCATGATGGCAAGCAGCTGTTTTCGGACATCCTGTGCTCGCCTCAAAGAACGAGCCTGAACAAAGTTCTCAAAACAC
The DNA here is from genome assembly GCA_963580455.1 of Euonymus europaeus. Taxonomy (NCBI): domain Eukaryota; kingdom Viridiplantae; phylum Streptophyta; class Magnoliopsida; order Celastrales; family Celastraceae; genus Euonymus; species Euonymus europaeus. Next base: position 3,607,351 of record OY756972.1, read on the forward strand.
CAAGGCCCTGAGAAATTTTTTGCTTTCCAAGCCTCATATACAGCAAGTAAAGTCAAATGGTCTCCCTCAGGTTGGAAAAACTTGGCCCTCTTCTGATCAGATTGTGCTTGTTTTTCTCTAGGCCTGTAGAAGATGTTCCCAGTTTGAATCATGGAAATTATTGTCAATATCTCATCACTACACCCAAGGTCAACGCCGGCGAGTAACATCTTAGATAGTGGCGGTTCCATAGGAAATTCTGCCATTTTCCTACCCAATTTAGTCAGAAGCCCCTCCTCATCCAGAGCTCCTAGAGTATACAGTTGTTCCAACGCAGAAATCAGAGCTTGGGGTGAAGGAGGATCCATAAAATCAAAAGACAGGAGATCATTTATTCCCATGGCTTTCATTGAGAGCGTTATTGTTCCCAAGTTTATCCTTTGAATTTCTGGGATTGTGGTAGGAGACATCTCATTGCGATAAGCACTCTCGGTGTAGAGGCGGTAACATTTTCCGGGACCGGTACGCCCTGCACGACCTGCTCGTTGTTTGGCCGATGCCTGTGAAATAGGGGTTATGACTAGTGAATCAAGCCCTTGCTTTGGATTGTATACGTTTTGTTTCGCAAACCCAGGATCAATCACATAGAATATACCATCTATAGTCAATGAGGCCTCAGCAATATTGGTTGCCACCACCACTTTCCTCTTTCCTGGGGGAGCAGGTTCAAATATCCTCGACTGCATTTCACTAGGAAGGGCACTATAAACGGGTAAAATAATCAATTCAGGAACATTTTTACCGAGTCCTTTCATCCTCTCATATATAGATAGGCATGCAAAATCAATCTCCTCCTGACCAGTCAAGAAGAGAAGTATATCACCTTCAGGTTCTGTCAAGTGGATCTGCAGTACAGTAATCAAAGCTGCATCCAGATAATCACTTTCTGGCTGTTTTGCGTAGAGTATCTCCACTGGAAAAGTTCTCCCCGGTATTGTAAAGATATTACAGTTAAAGAAATACCCTGAAAATTTCTCCGCATCTAATGTAGCAGATGTGACGATTAATCGAAGTTCAGGTCTCTTCTTAACAAGTTTCTTCAGCAATCCAAAGAGAACATCAGTGTGGATTGTCCTTTCATGAGCTTCATCAAGCATTATGACAGAGTATTGCGAGAGATTCTCATCAATCAGAATTTCTCTAAGAAGCATACCATCTGTCATGTACTTGATCACAGTATCTGGTCCGGTGCAATCCTCAAAACGAATAGCATACCCAACTTCCTCCCCAAGACGACACCCAAATTCTTCAGCGACCCTCTTAGCAACAGACATAGCAGCCACCCTACGCGGTTGAGTACACCCAATCTTACCCCTTGTAGTGTAACCTGCCTCAGCAAGATATTGTGTTACCTGTGTAGTCTTACCTGAACCAGTCTCACCAATGACTACAAGAACTTGATTGTCATGCACGGCCTGAATCAACTCTTTCTTTAACTTGTAAATTGGCAAGCTCTGCCTTTGTTCCTGGAGGGAGAGTTTTGATCTCTGCCCAAAGGTCAATGCTTTTCCAAAAGCGTCCTTCTTCCACTCCGGCATGTCATAAGCCGACAAACCGACACCCCTAAGCTCCTGTGCAAGATGTCTCTCCCCGGTCTCTGGCATTGGATCTTCCCAAGGACGGTTAAGATCCTTAGGTATTGAATCAAGCATCGTCCTTTGTTGTTGCTCTCGAACTTCTCTCCTTTCTTTTATAAGTGCAGATTGGAGAGCTGCAGCACGACTCAACGAACCTTCGGGATTCTTAAATATCTTCACGGGTGACATGTCAACGGAGTACCTGGTCTGCCCTTGCAGAAACGGTGGTTCATCATCATTCAGCTCAATATCAAGTTGTTCTTCAGTGCCCTCTTCCTGATACAATACCTCATCCTCTTCTTCACCGCACAATTCTTGAAAACTCAAAACGCCTGAAGCAATCAACTGTTTGGCCTCCCATTGCTCTGGCGAGCTCATTCTCTTCAGCGGCCTGCGTGATGGAGCAGTATCCCCATCTTCCACTATCCTAATCCCTGAAAGGCCAGTCCTTGTAATTTGCCCATCCTTGGACCCTGACGGATTGCTCCTAAATGCATCATCCTCAGAGCTCTTCTTCAATGGAAGTAAATCCTGACCAGTATTCTGATCAACATCCCTCATCGACAAACTCAACTTCTGCCCTGAAACTGAAATCACCTTCACATAAACCTCCTGATTCCGCTGCACAATATCCTTGGCATTGGCAATCCTCCTAGTTGCAATCTGAGAAACATGAACTAACCCCTCCTTCCCTCTAAAATCATTCAATTGCACAAAACAACCAGTCTCCATGACTCTTGATGTCCTCCCTTTATACACTTCGTACAGTTTCGGCTCATCTGTAGCATCATATTTGCTGTTCCTTCGACTCCCATACTGCTCAGCATCCTCTCTAACATGCCGCTTCTCTTCGTAACCATCTCTTCTATGCCTGTCATCTCGATCCCTGTGCCTCCCACCATCCTCTCTGTAATCTCTTTCACTCCTCGTCTCCCTATCATATCTATCTCTGTGTCTATCCGTATAGCTACTGGTTCTATCCCTGTATCTGTCTCTGCGCCTATCTGCACCAACTTCCAGCTCCTTCTTCTCCCTTTGATGCTCTCTATTCTCCAATTCAATCTCCGTTTCAATATCCTTTATTCTCTCCTTACTATCAGCAATCGCTAAAGCACCGTACTTCGTCTTCTTAGCATCAGAAGTGCTTCCCTTCTTCAATTTCTTGTCCGATTTGGACTTTGGTGGGAAAAACGCGTGAATAATCGTCAAAAGTGTACGGACGAAATAATCGGGCATCTCTTCACAACCATTCTCCTTCCAATTAGAATCGAATTCGTCCACCGTCTCAGAATTCCGACCCAATTCAATGATGAAATCAGCTACTGCTTTGTTTTGATTTTCGTCTTCTTTCAACCCGAGATGCGTTTCGAGTTCATCGCAGATTTTGGATACCAGAGAGAGGTACTCAAGCTTATTGAGACCATCTTCGGCCTCTGTCGCCATTAATGACCGAGAAACACTACCAATACCGACACAAAATTACAGAAGAAAAACCCAATTTGAATGATACTTACTGTAGATTAGGTTTCTTCTCGTCTCAAATCTACGCCAAGATTGTGAAGTTGAGTCTCTTCTCTGTTTTATTTTCGTTTATATTGAGATTGTTAAGTCCAGATTCTTGGGGACAAGGACTCTGAAAATCAACTCCTTATGATTTTAGATCTTTCAAGTTTTAATAACAACTCTCAGATTAGATTATGTGACTATTCAGTTTTTACGGTTTGTTTGATTTTTAGAATGATTTGAGTGAAAATAAAAATGGAAATGATAATAAGGGTGAGAATTAGATTTTGATTCTCATGTATAAAAATTGAGAATGATAATAAAAGTGTGTTTCGTCAATTATATCATTCTTATAATTAATATATTTTATTTATGTATTTATAATTATATATAATTAATAAATTAAAATGAAATGAAATCAAAATTAACAAATTATATAATTAATAAATTAAAATAAAATAATAATATATTAATTAATATTTAATTAAGGTCAAAATTGTCATTTGAAAAGCCATTCCATATGGAATTGGTTATTCTCACCTAAAAAGGTGAAAATAAAAATGGAGGAGAGAGAAATGAAGGAATGGAATGGAGCATCTCAAAATTTAATCAACCCAAATGATAGAATGAAATGCTTCATTCCGTAAACCGCCTATATTTATCATCTATTCCATCAACCAAATAGGCCCTTAGTCTATTTGGATTAAGGTTGTGATCCGCCATTCCATAAGGTGGTGATTATGGTTAAATTAGTTAAGAATTAATTCAAAATTAAATTTAGGAAAATATTGAGCTCGTCTTAAACATATTCAATATATTAGAAAACCTGCACACGATAGTATATTTAGAAGCTTGGATTGTATATTTACATCCACATGAACTTACTAACTCGAGTTCAATTTCGAAAACGTAAAACAAGAGTTGGTTCATATACATCCTCATCTACCTTCAGGGTTGGAGAAACAAAATACATAATGCATCTCTCAATACAAAAAAATTATATGTACCTTCTCAATAAGGTATCATCATAAGTACCTTATGATGTTTGAGTAATTTAATACTAGTATGGCCATGTTTGGATGCAATCATACCAACATTAATGCATCGAAGTTCATCATAACTTCACTGGGATGTCACATGCAAGAACACCAAATTCGAAGAGTCTCGTACTCAGATTCGATCTTGCGAAGTGTGAATTATCCTGCTAAACTATGTACTTAATCCGACTTCTATTATTTTCAACCCGTATATGTGTTATAAGTAAATTACAGATTCAAATATTCAAACTCACCCCTTTGTGACTGAATCAAGTCACAAACCCATCCTCACGGTTTGATTCAATCAAAAACGCACCTGCGCATGATAACTAAAGAATTGAAAATGAAATTCTCCCGATGTTCTTCTCCCTAATCCGTACTCCATCAACGGAGATTCCACGTTAAACAATCTCGGAATTTCAATCAAAAGATATAAAACAAAAACAAAACTCTAAACAGCACTAATTGGCAACTTGTGGTGGATGAGATTCAAATATCGATCGCGCCGTGGGAAAAGAAGGTCGATTCCAGAATTGGGCCAGCTATTCTATTCTGTTTGATATGGAATAAGAGATACAAACGATTAGTAAGAGCAAGCTGACTAAGAGGATTTTGGCCTTGAATGTTCTTATATGAAGAACAGTGGAAGGAAAACAAAATGATGGTAAAAACGCAAACTCATTCATCTGGGAACACAAAAAATACTCCCTCCCACTAGGCCACTATCATGAAATCCACCATTAATCCTGACTATCAAGAATTTCCATCTCATAAAAAGTAAGATATGAAAGTTACCCGCTGATCTCCCTATCCATTTTCATTCTCTTGGAACTTTGCATCTCCGGCAAGCTGCTGCTTCTCTGCTGATGAGCTACTGCATCATGCTGGTATGCACAATTGGCTCCATGCCAGCATCCCTTCGGAGTGTTAAAGTAAATACAAGGCTTCATTATCTTCGGTTTCGAATCTCTTGGTCTAGAACCATTCACTAATTCATGGTCTATCATTGGCTGCTGACTATATCGGTTCCCAAATTGATGGTGGGGGAGTTCTCGTCTTTCCCCTCCGTGTTGCTGAATCAAATTCTTATAATAGTTTACATCCTTGGCCGGAGGAACTCCCGTGGAAGGCAGAGATGAAACTGGGGTCAATGCAGGAGAGGGAAAACACACATTAGAATTAGGTCCAACTCCATTTGGCTGCAGATACCATGAGGCACTTGATGATGGAACTGATGTAATCATATTTGTTTCTATTCTACTGTTGCGGACATGAGATGGATTTGACAAAGTTACAGGTGGTGGAGCTGATGAAGGTGCTAGCGCCAAATTTTGGCTGGGTGTTCTCAATGCATTGGGGGCTGCTCCATAATCTGCAAGCAATTTCCTGATCAATTCTGGGTTGCTGAGAATTTTAACAAGTAGGTCGTGATCAATATCTCCATGGTCATTTCTCGAGATCGCATCCATGGCAGCAGATAACACATCTGGTTCAACACCAAGGACTGTTCCTGCTGCTGGTTTCTCCCCGCGAATAAGATTGTGTATGCTAGGGATACCACCTTGAGGGAGAGCCGAAATTCCGGGAGTCAATATAGAGGGCTGCGAGCCAATGGGTATGTCATATTGTGCCATTGAATGAGATGATGTATCAGCCAAGGCATCTTCGTCTTCAATAGGAGTAATGGGGATCGAGGGAGTTTGCTGATCATTATTATAATGCGACTCTTGAACATCTGCTGAAACAGAGGAGCTGTATATAGAACAAACAAAGTAAAGATATCAGTTACAGGATGACTTCAGCCAAATAGAAAAGGCACAAGAAAACAAGAAGTATCGAACTTGGGAGGTATGGCCGATGGACGCGGATAATATGCTTCAAGCATCCTCATCTCTCTCTGCTTTTGAACCTCAACCTCTTTGCTTTCCTCACCAGCAACCACTTGCCAAGTGAAGTTCAATTCAAACTGTGAAGATTCTAGGGTTCAACTTCCGTATGAATAAACAATGGAATAACTGAAATTGAAACTAGAAACATGGTTGAATTTAAAAACTGAGACAGTGACTTGCCCTTGGAGGAAACCTCCATTTGATTAGAGGGATTTCAGACAAGTTGATGTGCAACTGGTTTGCCGGATGAGCTCTTTCAAAGCCAGGCGGCAGAATGTCTTCACCAGCAAATCCAGTTGGGTGCGTTGACCATGATGCCTTTGCTTGGAGGTGATCTTGAGTGGCAAACCCAACTTGTGCAGGAGATTCTTCTGATAAAAATAGTCTAACCTGTTCAAAAGGAAATACTTATATCAGTTACATATCACTAGTTATCACCTTAAATAGATCAATATCCTGATGATGATTCTATCTCCTTGACTACTGAAATGCGAATGGTTCAAGTTTACTGGGAAATAATAACATAGATTCAGCCAAATGGAGCACAAAAAGAACACATCTTCACCAAAAGCAAAAAAAACATAATAAGCATAATAGATTCCCTGTTCACCTACTACTTTCCATGCTAAGAGGCTTTTTTCTTTATAATTTTGAAAGAAAAAAAAGGTTATTATATGATCCTTCATCATTAAAACTAATACAGCGCAATTGACCATGCTCAATCAGCAGACCTCCAACTTGTTAGGAGATATAAAAACAATACATGAAGTTAGCTGTACGAGCAGCTGGCAACTCAATAAGTCGTCGCTAATTAGGAAGATGGGCTCAGGTGAAAAATGTAACCAGCCGAGTCACGCACAAAAGCGGATTCTATGTATAGCTTTCCCGACAGCTGTATAACTAAAGCGCTCACAGGATCAGTCAAAGCCCCCATGCCTAGTACCATATTGCCCTTCCACCAAACTGTTTAGACATGCACGCACACAGAACACACATAAACTAAAATGTCAAAAAAAAATCCATGCCTAGTATCATATTTCCCTTCAAACTCTATAGATTCTAGATATGTACGTCTACAGAATACCTCCACACTTTTAAAGAAGAAGTTTCATAGCAACAATCATCTTTGACGCGATTACACCCTTGAAATCCAGAAAGATGTACAACTTAAGCACCCAAGCCCCTTGGTACTGTCTCGGCTTTCTATGGCCATGCATCACAAACTGACATTCTTTAGAAATCTCATGTTGACAACAGAACATATTATAGGAAACGGCATATGATCACAGGGTTCAACCGTTGGAAAAACCTCAATATAACATAATAAACCAATGAATCCTGGAAAACCAACGCAGGATATTTATTCATAGCCTTTAGCGGGAAGTAGAATAGAGGCTCTTTGCATACAACTCGCACCGGCACCAACCCATGAAGTGGCTCAGCATTTGGGTTAGTAAACAAGACCTCATCTAGGGCAACGGTTCCAAACTCTGTCAATCATTCAACTGAAAAAAGTACCAAATCATACCATGCAATTTTAAATCAACCTCTCCTCAATGATCCCCAAAAAGAGAGAGTCTATCTTCAAATTTTACTTTGTGAAGCTCCACAAACATGTTCATTTTTCTCCACACAGTCACTTTCTATATTTTAACATTGAATTTCAAGTTTTTTTTCCTTCATTTTAAATGGAATCTTTATTCAGGGCCTCAAAGGATGTGAAACCCAAAGAAGAAATATACACTAAGAACAGTCACTTATCTATCGTAGCAAATGCATTCAACATCTCATTTCATATGGGGTCACTTTTTTGTTCCTCAAATGCTCATGAAACACCACACTTTGAGTAACATGCTTAAACTCATTATCTTTGTGGTACATCATCCATAACAAATCTTCTGTATGAATCCGCTCCAAATGGCCTTGTTAAGTTATTCGATCTGCATTTTGACATTCAAATAACAAGGACTGGAAATACCACTAGATTATGTCGGCAATATAGCAACACTCATCTTGTTTCGAATATCTCCACTATTTCCAAAGAAATCTCTATCTGCAAACTTACAAACTTAGGAGATACAAAAGAATCACATATGCCAATGTTGAGTCCTGGCAGTCAAAAATCATAACCTTAGGTGGCTAGATGGATATGATTATTCAAGGTGAAAACTCTAGTTCTTTCAGAAGAAAAATGCACATGCAACACTTTTACAAGAAAACCCATTTCGGAATTAGAAAAAACAACATTGTAATAGTAGGACGACATTTATATCTTCTAAACACTTTGTCATTATAGCCCCTCCAATAAAATGCAGTGGAAACTCACATTTAATCCTTAAAAAAAATTTCTCCACAACACCTCCCATAATGGAAATTTTGTTAATTTCATATTCAATAGCAAACCTATTAATCAAATCCAAATAAGTACCGCATAAAGCATGCTCTCATTATTGTTGTATTAAGACTTCCAGTAAACTAGTCAACTACACTCAAATTACTCAATGCAATGCACCTGTTGTTGTAAAATAGTTTTTCCAGATAACATTCAATTGATAAAATATACATAAAAGTCAGAAAAAACTGCACTCTGACTCTTCAATTCCCTAATTGGATCTAGTTTAGCTAAAAATGAACAGATAATCGTCAGATACACCACAACTCCTCAAGATCCTTTCGTTAAAACTGATAAAAGTTCCATGAGAGATTGCATATATTACCTGACATAGATTATCATCCGGTGCCCAAGAAATCCTTTTCGATTTGTGCAATCCCCGCATATTTACAGATCACAAAATTGAAATCGATTTGTCCTGCTTCGATTCTCAGTAATTTATATATGTGACTGTCTCAGATTAAACAATTTGGGTTATTAATCGAACGGGATGGAAGCTACTCTCAGATTCGAAACCCAAGCTAGACTAACAAGTTATCAAGATCAAACCTTTAAATCGTCACTAAAGATACATACGTGCACAGAGACATCCAAGGAAACCCTATATCCTCTGGTCTTGGTTTGCGCTTCTTCAATCGACTCGCAAATTTTCCCCTCCGTCCGCATTTGGGAATTTTGCGAAAATAACCTAGTTGACAAAGATTTTTGGAAAAATGACATTGTCTCAAAAAAATCGCATTTATGACCTCTTTTACCTTTTTTTTGACTAGAATACCCTTATGTGGCAAAATAAAATCGAACAACATTTATTACGCTGGGTTTAATTTATTACTTTGGGTTTTGAGCTCTGCGATGCATTTTTCGTTCTCGATCCATACATAGATCAAAACAGCCGCTCTACATCTCTTTTTGTGCACCAAGTAAGTTCATTTGCTAGCTGAATGTATTGTATATCGACTTATTACGCATGAGCTATTTCCTGTGCAATCGTTCGTGGCTAGCTGAATGTGTTGTATATCTTCTTATTACTCATGAGCTATTTAGGGTGAAATCTTTTGTGGATGCTCGATAATTAGTATCCGTCATTAACTAGATTGTATCCATGTTATAAGTTTGGAAGCTCAGATCTCTGTGGTCGCTCAGATTTTTGTTGGTCGTGCCAGTGATTATGTGGTCGTGCCAAAAAATAGTGTGGTCGTGCCAGTGATTATGTGGTCGTGCCAAAAAATAGTGTGGTCGTGCCAGTGATTATGTGGTCGTGCCAATATATAGTGTGGTTGTGCCAGTGATTATATGGTCATGCCAAAAAATAGTGTGGTCGTGCCAGTGATTATGTGGTCGTGCCAATATATAGTGTGGTTGTGCCAGTGATTATCTGGTCGTGCCAAAAAATAGTGTGGTCGTGCCAGTGATTATCTGGTCGTGCCAAAAAATAGTGTGGTCGTGCCAGTGATTATCTGGTCGTGCCAATATATAGTGTGGTCGTGCCAGTGATTATCTGGTCGTGCCAGTGCTTTTTTATTTTCCTTTGAATTTTTTAAGTTCATTCTAATATATTATTATGTGTGCAGGAATGGCTTCTGAGATCGATTTTGTTTTGTTATATGGTGGAGAGTGGGAAAATTGTAGGGGCATGCACACTTTTAAAGGCGGGAGAAGTCAGGGTGTAATTGTGTCTAATGCAATAACATATGCTGAATTTGTAAAACTCATATACCAGTTGATTGAAGTCGATTTTAACTCCTTCGATTTGGTGATGAAGTTTGTCTATAATACACATTTCAAAATGGAACCGATGAAGCTACAGAATGAACGTGACTTGCAATTTTTCCTAAGGCAAAATGATCATCCAGTTAAACCTGGTACTCCACTGTGCGTAACAACGGAGCAGAGAGCGAGTTATCAGTTTGTCTCACAAGATGCTAGCAATGGTCCAATGGAAAATAAAACATTTGTTGGACCAAATGTTGGTTCTGTTTCTCCTGAGTTACCACAATTTTCAAGTAAATTTGTAGCACACAACGATGGTGATGACGAGCAGGTTAATAACTACAGCGATTTTCACTTCTCTGATTTTGAGTTTCGAAATACTGGTAACGCTGATATTGATGGGGTTAATGATGACGATGATAGTCAGGGTCTTCATGGTGAAGAGTGGGAAAATCCATTTGATGACGGGGAACCACAATCACATAATCAATCCACCTTTGCGGCACAGGATCAGAGGAATCATTGCTCAAATTCTATTGGGCCTTCAGGTGTTGTTGCGAGCAATAGTATTAGTAGCTCATCCGGTGGTCATGTTGCAGTTGGGCAGATTTATATGGACAAGAAAGAATTACAGAAAAAAATAGCTGTGTATGCGATGAAAGAGAACAGAATGTTTCATGTCTTCAAATCAACGAAAACTCTATATGCGGTCAAATGTGTTGATATGGGATGTGATTGGCGCTTGCGAGCAATAAAATTGAAAGATTCAGAGTTCTTTAAGATAACAAGGTTTAATGGCAAGCATGAGTGTTCTCTAGACCTTATCAATCGAAGTCATAGACAAGCATCTGGAAAGGTCATTGGAGAATGCATTAAGTCTAAATTTGAAGGGGTTGGTCGTACGTATCGGCCAAAAGATATAGTCGACGATGTGCGGACAGAGTTTGGTGTGAATATAAGCTACGACAAAGCTTGGAGGGCTAGGGAGTTTGCTTTGGAAGCGGTAAGAGGGTCACCAGAATTATCATTCTCGTATTTGCCACATTACTGTGCAGTGTTAGAGAAAAATAACCCTGGTACAGTAACTCATATAGAGTTCGATAATGATTTTAAGTTTAAATTTTTTTTCCTTGCTCTTGGGCCATCGTTGAGAGGGTTTCGTAGTTCTTTGAGACGTGTCATTGCCGTTGATGGTACTCACCTCAAGGGAAAATACATGGGCACACTCTTTGTGGCTGCTGCTTTAGACGGCAACAACAAAATTTATCCGGTTGCTTTTGGAATGGGAGATTCAGAAAATAATGCATCTTGGGAATGGTTCATGGGAAAACTAAGATCAGCTATTGATCTTGAAGATTTCTCAGAGTTGGCAATAATATCAGATAGACATAATAGCATTGAGAGGGCAGTCGCTTTGGTTTTTCCAGAGTCATACCATGGGCACTGTATACACCACATCAAGCAAAACATGAAAGCAAAAAATATTGATGATAGTGTCTTCCCAATTTATTTTAAGGCAGCGAAGGCATATCGTGTTTCAGAATTTGAGCATCTAATGACACAATTGCGTGGGTTTCAAGATGGCAGGGCACATCGTTATTTAGTTGATGCTGGATTTGAAAGGTGGTCTCGTGCACATTTTCCAGGTAGGAGGTACAGTATACTAACCACTAATATTGCTGAGAGTTTGAATGCTGTTTTGAGAGAAGCACGATGTCTTCCAATTACAACATTGGTTGACCATCTAAGATCGTTACTTCAGAGATGGTTCCATGAGCGTCGCACTAAAGCAGCTTCCATTACAACCCAACTTTGCAAGAAAATTGATAAGAAGTTGAGAAAGCGGATTGACAAGGCGCAGCGTATGTCTGTTGAACCAATTAGTCATATTCAGTTTTATGTAAGGGATGGATTCGATGGTGGAGAGGTGAATCTGCACAACAGAACATGCACCTGCAGGAAATTTGAGATGCAACAATTGCCTTGCGTTCATGCGTTGGCTGCGTGTAGAACACGTAACATTGATCCGCAATCCATGTGTTCACGCTACTATACAAATGAGGCAATTATGTTAGCTTATGCTGAACCGATTAACACAGTACCAATTGAAGACCATCGGCATGCAAGTGAAGATCAAAGGTTATTACCACCTGATACGAGAAGACCTGGGGGGAGACCAAAACAAAGAAGAATACCATCCGCCGGTGAATCTGTAGCAATTAGAAAGTGTGGAAGATGTAAAAAAATTGGCCATAACCGACAGACTTGTAAGGAGCCGGTAGCCTCGACTGGTAGGGTATAATACCAGTGATCGACGATTCAAATTGTTAAACATTTACTTTGTACTGTAAACTGTTAAACGTTACTTCCTACAATGCTGCTTTTATTGAAAGCTGTCAGTCTATGATTGTATTTATTATATATGTAAAATTCTGTCCAGTTAAGTTGCAGGCACGACCAGGTTAAACTGCTAGCAAGACTAGGCTAAAATTCTGGCACGACCAGTTAAAAAATAGTGGGCAGTTAAAAAATAGTGGGCACGACCACTTAACTAACAGGCACGACCAGAATAAAATGCTGGCACGACCAGTAAAAAATTAGCAGGCACGACCAGTTACAATGCTCGCACGACCAATAAAAAATGTGGAAGAATTTAAATTTATATAATTCACAGTTCACATTTAAAAAAAATATTCACATTATGAACTCCTGTCCCCAAGCCTCTGAACAAAACTTTTGTCTATAGAATTTCATGTCCCCTTGCTCAATAATTTTTACTGGCAGATCAGCCGTCAATGCTTCGATAAATTTGAAGGCAAACATGCCACAATCTCCTCTACAATGAACACACAAAAAAGTATCAGCATACATAATAAAGTATCAACGCTCACTATTCTTGGTATAGGAACTTACCCTCCAGTTTGTCTAGGGCATGAAGGTATCCGCTGCAATCTCCATGGAGCAAACAATCCATCCCCCAAACCAGTGGAATGCAAAATATGTGGAAGCATATTCGTCAAGGGATCAAATATGGTCTTCAATGCAGCACTACTTGTGAGACTGGGCAGTGAGTCGTAGACATGAATGGTCTTTTTTTCAATTATCAATTCCACAGCAACCCAGTGCTGATTGTTGAAGTTTGCTGGAAAATAAACAAACTTTGACCCTGCCCAGGCAACAGATTCAATTGGAAGTAGCCCCACAACATAATCTAAAAATATGCTTTCCTCGTCCCAACTGGCAATATCATCCGGCTTTGCCTTGAACAACTCAAACTTCTCCTGTACCCTGGTCTGTAATCATATGAATATACATAAAAGCAGGAATAATCAAGCACGAACAAAATGATTAAAAAAATGAAGTATTAATGACAGGGTGTAACTTACAAAGAACAGGCAGTCTAGGACAACACAATCTCTCTTAAAACAGCCTGGGAACTTTGCCATTCTTTTCCTAATCAGGTACATGGCTACATCAAGGTGCTGTATGAAGATGTCTTGTTACATGTTAGTACACATGTAATGCAAACACAGGCACGACCAGTTAAACACAGGCACGACCACTTAACTAACAGGCACGACCAGGCAAGTAACAGGCACAACCACTTAACTAACAGGCACGACCACTTAACTAAAAATTAACAGGCACGACCACTTAAACACAGGCATGACCAGGCAAATAACAGGCACGACCACTTAACTAACAGGCACGACCACTTAAACACAGGCACGACCAGGCAAATAACAGGCATGACCACTTAACTAACAGGCACGACCACTTAACTAGCAGCCACGACCAGTTAAACACAGGCACGACCACTTAAACACAGGCACGACCAGGCAAATAACAGGCATGACCACTTAACTAACAGGCACGACCACTTAACTAGCAGGCACGACCAGTTAAACACAGGCACGACCACTTAACTAACAGGCACGACCACTTAACTAGCAAGCACGACCAGTTAAACACAGGCACGACCACTTAACTAACAGGCACGACCACTTAAACACGGACAGTACCAGTTAAACACAGGCACGACCACTTAACTAACAGGCACGACCAGGCAAGTAACAGGCACGACCAATTAAAATTATTACCAAAAAATGTATGTTTACCTGGTCTGTTAACCATCCGTCCAACCTTATGGCCTCCATAAACCACTGTTTATTTACTGAACATGTTGGCCAACTTAAGCTTTCTCCATCCCTGGACCTATCTTTCATGAATGCACGTAACTCATCTGCCCATTGTTCTGGCCACTTCCTCTTCAGGTCTAATTTTATAATCTCTTTACTTGAGACATCTTTAACATTGAGATCAGTTGTTCTTCTTTTCTTCAAGGATGGAGATGTAAATGGTGTCCTTTTCAGAGGTCCAGGCTTCAACGCGCGCTTCTGTTTGTTCCTCACATAGGGTTTAATACCCCCTTCTAGTGCTTGAGGGAACTTTGATGGTGTCACAACCTGGACCCCGGAAAAATCTTGACTCTTTCCAGGTGGGGTAAAGGAAGCCATGGAGCTCAGACCAGTATGCAATACATCAAGGTCTCTATGCTCTTCGGCATCATCAACAGGGGCATCAACCTCACCCTCTACCACAGTACTGCCATTCTTTCCCTCCTCCACCGTCTCTACATTTTCCACCTCCGCAGCATCTGCATTTTCTACCTTCTCATAGACCACACCCTCTACATTGCCCCCTCCAACACCCTCAGCCTCATCCGCATCAGTCATCACACCCACATCGACAACTGAAACAGGAACCCCACCCTTTACATTACTCCCTCTCACCACATCACCATCAGCCTCATCCGCATCCGTCTGCACCCCCACATCAGCAACTAAAACAGGAACTGGGAATTTAACTGCTTCCCCCCCGCTAGTAAAATTTTTCATTGCCAACACCGCATCATCAACGCACTTATGAACCACTGTCATAGTATATAAAAATTCAGATTTAAGTGCACTAATCAAGCTTCCCTCATGAACCTGTTTCTTCAAATTATCAAGCTTCACAATCACCTCATGAACAACTCGATAATCTGCATCAATGGATTGCTCCACAGGTTCAGTGTGGCCATGTGCATCGAAGGATTGCACAACAGGTTCAATGTGACCCTGTGCATCCAAATATTGCTCCACAGGAGCTGTGTGATCACTAGAAGAAGCTGCAGATTCATTATCTTCATTCATTGCTCGCTCTCCCACCTTGTTACTCACGTTGATCCAGTAGTCCTGCTCCATCTCAACCCCATTTGCAGCTAGCATAGTGTGTACTTGCAGCTATTGCAACATAGAGAATCAAGCATTAGCACCTTAATATTTTGTCCATAAGAATTATCACAAATATAAAAAAATTTAAATTTTTTTACCTTGGCTTGTTGGAATACATTCTGTAAGAGTTCTTTCCAATCCGGTGTGTGGTGGCTGCTCCAATTGAGTAATCTAGGAATCCCATCTCTTATTTTTGAGGCATACAACGAACCGATATGGGGAACAACTTCATATGACCATATCTAAAATCAATAACAACATTATTAGTTTGCAATAAAAAAGTTCACCGTAAAATATACCAATATTATAGAAATAATACCTGGAGGACCATAGGGAAACCATAAACACAGTACTGCTCCTTCTTTGTTGGTCTTTTCTTTCTTTTCTCCACTCGGTTGACCATTATTCTTGCAAGTGAGTCAACGGTTCGTTCAAAGCTCACCGTCCCCCATGGATATCTATTAAATGCCTCCAAATTGTCAACCAATTGAAGCCACTTATCATCTATAAACCTATGTCGCTCCTTAGCAAGTAGGACAAACTCTATAAAATACACAAGAGCTAACTTCACCACATCCTCATCATCATGGCCACCCCTTCTGCACATACGAGAGAAACAGACCTCCAAATTATATCTCGAAATCTTCTCACTTCCATCAAACCACAAATCCCTCAACTTATGTACATCAATATCAACTAATGAACCAATTTCTGGCACATCCCTACAAACTAAACCGGTTATGAGGGCAAAATCTGTAATACCAAAAGATGTCAGCCTATTCGCGATCTTAAAATTTAATCTAACTCCAAATACTCCAGAATCAACATCAGGGGATTCAACCTGTCTTAATAGGAGCTGATGTATCAACTGTCCTGATACAGAAAGATCACCAACATCTAGGAAAATGCCGAAGCATGTCCTCCTAAATAACTCAAGTTGATTATCACTCAAATTATCCCTTATTTGTGCAATGACATGTGATATATTTGAAAAAATTGTAACCTTTGCAGTAAAATGATCCTCCTCAGCAATGATATAATTCATGATTAATCTGCACAAAAAAAAGAACAATTATGGCACGACCAGAGAAAATTGTGGCACGACCATGTGACATTATGGCACGACCAGTTAAAATGCAGGCACGACCAGTTAAAATGATGGCACGACCATGTACAAAGCAGACAGACAAAATCAACAGATACGCACGACCAGAAAAACATGATGGCACGACCAGAAAAACATGATGGCACGACCAGTTAAATGCTAGGAACTAGCAAACAAAACAGGCAAAACTAGTGAACAAGTTAGCATGACCAAAAAAACAGGCACGACCAATTTATATTAAGAACATGTTGGCACGACCAAGGAAAATGTTGGCACGACCAAGGAAAATGTTGGCACGACCAAAGAACATGATGGCATGACCATTTACAAAGCAGGCAGACCAAATAAACAGGCACGACCAGATAAATAGGCACGCACGACCGTAGAAAAATTCGGCAAAAAAATATATGAACATGATGACACTACCACTTAACAAGCAGAAAAACCATGAAACAACTTTCAATTATGATCCAAAAAGATTAAAAAAAAGGAAGAAGAAGCAAGAAATGCCATCCCTAAACCTATACACACAACCTACATACAAATTTGTATAAAAATAACTGAAACAGATATACATACCTCAAAGGTACTCGAGTGTGTTCACAATTGCTAATCCCTTGCTAATTAGCTTCGGTTTCGGATTTTTTCGCAGAATATAAATGGTTGAATTGCCGTCGTTTCAGTTGTGCTCTGCTCTCTGTTGAATGCTTGCGTCTTTTTGTTTAAAATGATGTGAATCCGGTGGGAATACAGGAATGGGAAGGGACGTAACCCATAAAGGACATTTCGGTACTTAACCGTTTTAAAAGGGTCATAAATGCGATTTTTTTGAGACAAGGTCATTTTTCCAAAAATCTTTGTCAACTAGGTCATTTTCGCAAAATTCCCTCCGCATTTCTCACAAATTTATTGAAGATGTTTGCGTCACGCGCCAAATGCGCGTGGTTGAAAGAGCACACTTCCGCTTGGAGTTTAAAACAAAAAAATGACGCCATTTTTACAGCTTTGGTCTGAACAATCTCGTCATCCAAAAAGTTTACCACGTGGCATATTATTTCTAAAAATTCCTTTTTCCCAGATTTTTTTGAAATTAAATAATTCATTCCATATTTTGAAAAATCACTCCACCAAACGGACCTAATTCATTCCATATTTTGCTAATAATTCGAGCTCGTATAAATATCTCTTCACCTCTATCATTCTCTCTAAAATAGGCAGGATTCAAGTCTAGACGCATCTAAGTGACTAAACTGGAGAAATATGTCCGAGTGACTAACACAATCTTATATTAACACACTCTTTTCGTCCTAATTGGGCTCCAACCTTCAAAATCACTGAGGTCTTGCTTGCCATTTTAAAAAGGGGGATTGGGATCCTAACCTTTGTTTGATAAAAATTATGAGTAGAGTTTAGAGGGATTAGCGAACCCCTACCAATATCTAAAATTTGAATCCCTCATTTTGATAGGTTGGGAGTAGTTCATGAACCCCAACCCAACCCAATCCCTCCTAACTCTTCTCCACCATTCATTTTTAAAATGTAAAGTAAGGCCTAAAAGGAAACAAAGAATACACTTTTAACCTTAGGTCCTGGTTATCAAAACTTGTCAAAATGCAAACAGTATATACTAATAATTCTCAAAGAGAAAAGATATAATTGAAAGGAAGGCAATTGATCAAACACGTGGAAAGCGCTCCAACAAGCATACACTAAAATCTGTTTCCTACGACAATGGAAGAAGCTTCAGAGTTCAGAGTAACCACACTGGCCACTGCACAATCTGATCACAGTGGCTCCCCCGCAAATAATCTTTGTGCAGAAATATCTTCCCTTGGTCCAATAATGGGCCGAACTTCCTTTCTTTTTGGGCCTCATGCTATCTCCAAAGACCTTAAAGCTGTCATTTTGTGTTGTTGGTGGACGGTAGTCCTTTGGGGTAAATGTTATTTTTGATAAACGAAAGATGAGACATGTTATAATTTGGTCACCAAGAGTTAAAAAGTGGCAATTCGGTAATTGAAAGTGTCAAATTATTTGAAATCGCACCCTCGGTCAGATTTGAGAAATTTGGGCATGTTCACTGTTAACCCAAATTGCCACATTAGAAATTAATTGCCATGTTGGAAAATAAGAAAAATAAGACAAAAAAAACCCTTGCAGGTTCCTCTTGCCCATCCTTGTCCCCTCACCAAATCTCCCCTGACCCTCCAAAATCCAGAAATAAAATATCAGGATTACAACTACCCAGATGAAGAACCAGCACTGTAGTATAGACACCCAACTCTGTACTTCAAAATCCAAAACATTTACCCTTAAACATAAATGAACTTGCAAGAAGACCCCTTGAATTCCATAAACGATTACCACGAGAGGAACAAAACAATTCAACTGTGAAGAAGCTTTACTATAATTCAATATGATTATGGAAGTCAAACTTTAGGAAGAAAGAGTAGCTCAAAGATGAACACAGAAAGATGTCAAATCTGAGAAGAGCGGATAGTGGATTTTTCTCGGAGGCTTTCTAATTTGTTTTCGAAACTACTTAATTCGTTTGAATCGATGCCGTGAGGAATCGTTTGAATCGACGCATTGACCGTTTGGGGGAGGGGATGGAGGAGAGCCAGGAAGAAGATAATGGAAGCTTTAGTGAAAAATGAACTTTGGATCAAGAAAATATGCAGAGGCGGCTGGTAGATGAAAGAGAGGTGATTTAGGGTTTTAATCTCAATCGATGATTAGATATAACGGCTAAGATTGAAACATATTTTCTAATTTTGTTTTAAAACATATATGTTATCAATTTTATGGTAACTCCGTTTGCCGTGTCATCCATATTTAACGGTCAGTTTGCCATGTCAACATTTTTACTGCCCGATTTGACCAAAACCTGCCCGAGGGTGCAATTTGACACTTTCAATTACCGAATTGTCACTTTTTGACTATTGATGATCAAATTGTAACATGGCCAATCTTTCGATTACCAAAAGTAACATTAACCCTTTGTAAGGAAGAAGTCGTTGGTTGTTGTGCCATTAAAATTGAACTTTTTTTTTCTTTTGTAAGGGACGAATTAACCAAGAGAAAACTGTACAAGAGAGCCATCAAGATAGGGATGCAGCCGAGCCCTGACAGTTTTCTTTTGATTTCTAAATTATAAATAATGACAAGGGTCATATTGCAATATTTAATCTAAAACTTTATCACTTAATAATATATATTTAGGCATGTTTTATGGTTAAAATTGAAGTTAGACGATTCAGATCAATCGGATGTGAACCAAAATAGTTAAATAAGAGATCAGATGGTCCAAAACAAGCTATCATATATTAGGGTTACTCGCTACATAGAAGGTAAACGAGTGGTCGAGCCTGACTAAATTTGACTCTAAATTCTAAATACCACGTCAAACTGCATTTCTCATGCAGTGAAGTTAAACCAAATGGTCTCACGTCAGACTGCCAAACCTGAAAGGGCTAGCCACTTGCGCTGGATGGGCTGCAATTGAGAGAATTCATGAAATAAATTATTAAATCATTCATCATACAACTTAACCCATTTCTCAAAAAAAAATACAACTTAACCCAGGTATATTACTACATATGGGCCAACTTGCTTTCTCCTCAACTTGGTGTTACCTTTGGTCATTTCGGAAACACAGAGTGCATTTATTCAGCATAGACTGATTTCAGATAATGTCATTGTTGCTCTTGAAACTCTTCATTCAATGTCCAAGTCTCACGCTGTAAAGAATGGGTCGTTCGCTCTAAAGTTAGACATGAGTAAGGCATATGATCGGGTCGAATGGAGTTTCTTACAGTCTATTATGCTACAGCTCGGTTTCTCTGCTGAGTGGGTCCGAAAAGTGCTGGATTGTGTATCAACAGTGTCTTATAGGGTATGTGTGAATGGTGAGCTTTCCGAGAGTTTCCGACCATCTAGGGGTCTCCGGCAAGGCGACCCCCTTTCCCCATACTTATTTTTGTTATGTGCTGAAGGCCTCTCTGCCTTAATTACTGAGAAAATCAGGTCGGGTAACTTGTGTGGATTCCAAGCCAATAGACATAGTCCGGTGATTTCTCACTTGTTCTTTGCGGATGACAGTTTTGTATTTGGGAAGGCCTCACAACCCGAGTTGATTGCCTATAAACAGATTTTGGAAACTTACGCTCACCACTCAGGTCAGATTGTTAATTACTCTAAATCTTCAATATCCTTTAGTGCTGCCGTTCCTACTAATATGCAACAGGAGCTTGCTCAGACATTGGGTATCAGGATTGTCAGTGATCATGGATCATATCTGGGTATGCCGTGTACAGTGGGCCGACGCAAAGTTAATTATTTTAGTCATTTGGTTGACAGAGTGTGGAAGAAGCTTCAGGGCTGGGGTGAGAAATTGTTATCTCAAGGTGGCAAAGAGGTGCTTATTAAAGCAGTTTGCCAAGCCATCCCAACATATGCGATGAGCTGCTTTAAAATTCCGGGTTCAATATGTTCAAAACTTAATGCTATGATGGCAAGGTTCTGGTGGGGCCGTGTAGGGAAGGAGCGGAGCATTCATTGGATACCTTGGAAGTTGATGGTTCAACCTAAGGTATTAGGGGGTATGGGTTTCAGATCCTTGGAAGCTTTTAATATGGCCATGCTCGCAAAACAGGGATGGAGGATAATCCAATATCCTACTTCACTGGCTGCCAGAGTGATGAAGGCCAAATATTTCCAATCAGGTGATTTTATGCGAGCCAAGGCTTTACCTCAGCATTCTGTTATTTGGAAAAGTATTGTTCATGGCAGGGCGGTACTTGCAAAGGGGCTAAGATGGCGCATTGGAAATGGTCTATCTGTTGATATCTTCAATGACAAATGGGTCCCCCGTCCTTCATCTTTCAAAATCTACTCCCCTCGCTTCTCAGGTAATGATACCTCTGTTGCTTCTCTTATTTCTCATTCTTGCTGGAATTCTGCCTTAATTGAAGCTAGGTTCATGTCTGGGGATGTGGAGGAAATTTTAAAACTTCCCTTGCCGTTGATTGATAGAGAAGATAGGCGAATATGGCACTATACCTTAGATGGGATTTACTCTGTGAAATCAGGATATCAAATTGCCCTGAATCATATTCTGTCTTCGGTTGAGCATGTGGCTTCCTCCAGTAGTGATAACCCCACATGGTGGGCGAAGTTATGGAAAATTCCCCTCCCCCCTAAGGTGAAGAATTTTGTTTGGCGTGCCTGTCATCAGAGTTTACCCACTGCTGTGGCCCTTTACAAAAGAAGAATTTTAGAATCTCCATTGTGTGCAAGGTGTGGTGTGGAATCTGAATCTATTGAGCATGTTTTGGGTTACTGTAAATTTGCTAGTGCTGTATGGGAGCTGTCTTTGATTCCTTCTTCTTGGAGGAATCATGGAACTTTGATGCATGAGTGGGTCCAGTTTATCTTATCTTCTGAGCCATTGAGGATGCAGCAAAAATGGTGTTTCATAATATGGGCGCTTTGGAATGCCCGAAATGGATGCCTCTTTCGGAAAGAGGAGTCTGGCCCTGAGGTCATCCTCTCTCGTGTATCTCATTTTTTTAATGAATTTATTGACACCTTAAACTCCTCCAACCTAAAGCATCTGAGTGGGCTTGCCGGAGTGGCTGAGGAGAATCACTTGGTGAATGCTGTTGTGGGTCTTTCGATAGAGGAACATGCTCTGAGGGAGGCATCTCATCTTGGGTCGCATGTACCAGGGCCTACTCAATTCATAGGCCATATGAGTTCTATTGGAGGGCTGATTGGTGGTCTTCTTTGGAAGCCTCCGTCTCATGGTCTCCTCAAAGTTAATTTTGATGCAGCGCTATGTAATGCTTCATCTCGAGCTGGGCTGGGAGTTGTAATCCGAAGCGAGGATGGTAGCCTTTTGGCAGCGACTGCCCTTCCCCTTCGGGGCTGTCTATCTCCTCGAATTCTGGAAGCTATGGCTGCTAGAGCTGGCCTTTGTTTGGCCCTGCATTTAGACTTATTTCATATCATTTTGGAGGGGGATTCTCTTTGTACTATAAGAGCTCTTTCCTGTAATGAATTGGGTATAGCTGAAGAGGGTCTAATGCTGGAGGATTGTATTACTCTAGCTTCTACCTTTTCATCTATTTCTTTTTCCCATATTAGACGAACTGGAAACTCTTTAGCTCATTCAGTGGCTCGGTATGCTCTTTCTGGTTGTACTGAAGAATTATGGACTACATCTTTTCCTGTATGGCTGTCCCATCTTGTTGATGCTGATATAGCTTTGTTATCAGATCATTAATAAAATTGTCTACTTTTTCTATCAAAAAAAAAAAAAAGAAAAATCACTTCAAGATATCTATATAAAATGGGCTTAAATTCAAGGACACATTGTGGGCTATTTTTCTCTTCCTCCCATCTATAAATAAAAGTCACAAAATTATGTCTAATCTAAGTTAAATTAAATTTGGATATAAATTATATGTTCAAAATTTAGATTTAAAAATAAAAATTTTATCCGGTTTAAAATCGACTTCGGGTCTAAACAACAAAAATTTGTTATATTTAATTATCTGGACTCTAATCCATATTAAATTATCGTTGGATTCATTTGTCTGAATTTAAATTAATCTGAATATTGTCAACTAAATATGTATGAAAATTCAGATCTGGACATGCAAATATTTCGTAAACACTTATACTATCCGACCCGAAGCAATTTTTTTTCCTTTTTTTCCACCCTCTGACACTTATATTATCCGACCCGAAACCAGTTTTATTAGCTATTGCAACTAATTTTTTTTACATAAACATAGGAAATGATTGTGTGGAAACCTCGAGCTGTCCAACATTAATGGTTTGTTCAAGCAAAAGGTTATCGTGATTGAATCTTGCTTCATCAAGCTGTTGAACTTGGGCTTCTTGTGTATAGTTGTTACTAAAGACGGCAATTTCCGCTCTGGTTTTAGCAAGTTCACTTTCTGCACTGTGTAGTTGTTGATGCAACGCAGAGATCATTCCGACACAGCCGTACACAGGATCTTGAATCCGACACTGTGCCTCATAATACATAGAATCTATTGCTTCAGCTCGTAGATCATGACTTGGTAGCTGCTGAAAAAGTTCAAAGCCAAAGTCAAAGAAAAATATATCCATATATAAATGCAAGATACATATAGATATAGATAGATATATGTATATACCTGGAGCATCTTTCCAACATTGCTAGCGCCATAGATTTTGTGAAGGATAGAAAATCTTTGAGGGTCATTGGAAGGAAAATAAGGAGAGAAAATGCAATCTGAAGGGCATCTTCTTCTCAAATACTTGCAAGCTGCGCAACGACCCATTATTACTAGAAATAAAAATCTAATCGAATATCAACCAAGAAGATTTCTTTTCAAATCTTGTTTTCAGACAAAGAAAACCATGAAAGATTTTGTTTTGATTCTTCAGTTGATCGAAGAGACTGTATGTATAGAAGGGAAGACTAGATTACAACGGCTACTTTTTAAACTCTTGGGATTTTAGAAGGAAAGTATGAAATAAATGGGTGATCTTCTTATTCTGGAGTCGTGTTAATATGGAAAGATTAAGCTATGATTTTTCTCCTATATTACAAGTTTAATTTGTTTGCCATAATTACTTTGGGTTTTTTTCTTCTTTCTAGTATTTATTTTATTAATATAAATAAATGATTTTCGTTGAGCTTGTGGTTGGGGTTGGATAAATCGTTCATATCTTTAAACACATTCGATGTTCCTATCAAGGTAGGATATAACAATGTGAGTTGATATTCTAATGATTGTCGAAATTGCGATTTAGATGGTAAAATCGTACAAACTTGGTAAGCAAAGAGATCGAGGAGGTATTCCCACTCCCTTTGATGTGTACTGTGTACATGGTCAGGTAATCAATGTGGTACGGATGGCACAATGCAATAGAAGGTCCAAGTCTTCCGTATAGTACGACATGAATATGATGTACTTCTCCCATTCACATTCACTAACATAAAATGTCCAAAAAAAAATTATGTATAAAAAAAATAGACTTAGCAATGATGAATGGACTACACACTGCAGATACCAAGTCTACGGTTATTCTCCTTTCAATTTGTAATCATTTTTCTATGTCAGAATGTCTATGCGTTTATGTCCAAAGAATTTGCTCCTACCCAGCCAAAGAAAAAAAATTCTACTTTGGGGAACTCAAACCTTTCCAGACACTAGTTGAAAACAATGTCATCAAAGGCAGCTCATAGCTTTCTGAAATAGAGGTAAGAGACTTAACAGAGCATCTCCCATCCACATAGTGACGCCAAATACATCACATCAATGTAGATATATCGGTCAATCTATTTTCGTTCACTACAAAGATAATAATGTAATAATTATAGCCAACAATAATTAAGAGGACTTATGTCGGCAAGATCATTGATTTTCAATACTTAAATATCAATCATGTTTATCTCTATCAACAACAATAACAATGGCACTCCTCCTCCTCCTCCTAGCTCTCTCAATCTTCTTCTTACTCCTCCCCAAAAACCGCAACTCCAAACAACGCCTTCGCCTCCCACCGGGACCTCGACGACTCCCCTTCATCGGCAACCTTCACCAACTGGACAGCAACGCCCCGCAGCACAGAATGTGGGAGCTCTCAAAGCAATACGGACCTCTAATGTCCTTAAGAATAGGTGTTCGTCCAGCTCTGGTTGTTTCCTCTGCTAGAATGGCTAAAGAGGTCATGAAATTTCGTGACCTCGAATTCTGCAGCAGACCTGCCTTGACTGGCCAGCAAAAACTGTCCTACAATGGGTTGGACGTAGTTTTTGCACCTTATAATGATTATTGGAGAGAGATGAGGAAGATCTGTGTTATTCATCTCTTTAGCTCTAAGCGGAATCAAACGTTCCGTCACATTAGAGAAGAGGAAGTGTCAAGGTTTATTAATAAGGTTACCGAATTTGCAGAAGATTCAAAACCTTGCAACTTGAGTAAGGCGATGGTTTCTCTTACAATCTCCATCATTTGTCGGATTTCGTTAGGTAAGAAATACGAGGATGATGCAACTGAACGGCTCAAGTTTACTGGTATGTTAATGGAGTCTGCAGCCATGATGGGTAATTTCTTCTATGGAGACCATTTCCCTTTCATGGAATGGCTTGATAAACTCAATGGTATGCTCACCCGCTTGGAGAAGAACTTCAAAGAACTCGATGACTTCTACCAAGAAATCATCGATCAGCACTTAAACCCTAAACGTCCTAAACCGGAGCGCGAGGACATCGTTGATGTCTTGCTCAGGATTCGGGACGAGAACTTGTTCACTATAGACCTTACTTGGGATCACCTCAAAGCAGTTCTCATGGTAATTTAATAATTAAAAAAAAACCCAACATTTGAACTTTTAGAGCAAATGGTGTTTCATAGTGTCATTTACTGACTTACTTTTTGGTCATTGTAGAATGTTTTCCTCGCCGGAACAGAGACCAGCGCAGCTGCTGTGATATGGGCGATGTCGTTTCTGATGAAGAATCCAAAAGCAATGAAGAAAGCACAAGAGGAAGTAAGAAACCTAGTAGGTAACAAAGGTTTTGTCGACGAGGAAGTTGTCCGACAACTACCTTATCTAAAAGCAGTAGTTAAAGAGACATTCAGGTTACAACCACCAGTTCCTCTATCAGTCCCAAGAGAGACAACCCAGAACTGCACCGTCGACGGCTACGATATACCTGAAAAGACAATGGTTTTCGTCAACGCGTGGGCTATCGGAAGAGACCCTGAAGCATGGGACAAACCTGATGAATTCTACCCAGAGAGATTCTTGGGAAGTTCGATTGATTTCAAAGGACTCGATTATGAATTAGTCCCATTTGGTGCAGGAAGAAGAGGGTGTCCTGGAATTCATATGGGAGTTGCCACTGTCGACATTTCACTTGCTAATCTTCTTTACGGGTTTGATTGGGAAATGCCACCGGGAGTTACAAGAGAAGACATTGATTTTGAGGTGTTACCTGGTATTACAATGCATAAGAAACATCATCTCTGGATTTTGCCTAAGAAGCATGTTTATTAGTGAATAGTGAAGGGTTAGTATTATTAAAAAGACCTTCAACTCTGCAATCTCTTCTTCTTTGTTTGGGTTGTTTTATATTAATAATTCTGTTGTTGTAGCTCACTAGTAATTATCAAGCACATTTCTCTATCATATATTATTTTGTGTTTGTTTTATCATCCATCAATTTTATTATTCTATTGATAAAACGTTCGAATAGTTTATACTCCATCAAATTATTGGGGTCATCATTCAGGTCCTATCTAGGGCAGATTATTGGGTCTAGATTTATAAGGATTGCATCTGCCTGTGGTCTTTCACTCCTTTGAATTGGTATTGATTTGAACA
Source organism: Euonymus europaeus (assembly GCA_963580455.1). NCBI lineage: Eukaryota > Viridiplantae > Streptophyta > Magnoliopsida > Celastrales > Celastraceae > Euonymus > Euonymus europaeus. Next base: position 3,634,268 of record OY756972.1, read on the forward strand.
GGCTCGCCTGAGAACCCAACAATGGCATCACCAATGCTCTGGCTTACCTAAGACGTATTTATGATTCTATATATGTGTTTGTTGACGAGGACGTGGTACATCACTTTATTTGATTTACATGTCCGAATATGTGGGTCTTTTGATTAATATATGATTTGAGCTTTCTTCGAGAGAAAATGATTACTCCACTAAAGTTCTCTTCGTATAAAACCGTAAGAAACAAAACCCAAAACTTAAGATAACCCCAGAAAAACCCTAGTAGGGAACTGATCATAAACAAACGTACACCATAAATTTTAAAAAAATAAAAAAATTCATGAAACAAATCAATGAGAAATGTTACAGTAGCTGCCATTATAAACAGTTTCTTCTCTTAAACCTCCATAATCTTGCATGTTCATTCGGGAGGATCGTTTCAGTCAAGGATTCACAGAGCAATTAAAGTACTTGAGAATGAAGACATTGACACAAAAATGAAAAGCATATAAAGCTAAAAATTCAATGTACGGAGAAAAACAAAATTTCCCACTTTAACTGGGGGAAAATAAATTTATGCCTTGCGAGGCCTTCCTCTCTTACCAGCTTTTCCTCCAGAACTTTGTGGACTTTTTGAATTTTTATTCGAGGGAGGGCGCCCTCGCCCTCTTGCAGTGCCTTTTCCATCAGATGCAGAACTTTTGGCACCCTTACCTCGTCCTCTGGCAGAAGCCCTCCCACCCCGCTTTGGCTTCGTTTCTGCCTTACCATTTGCCTCTTCCTCAGAGCTGCCACTGTCATCATCATCACTGTCCCCATTGTCTTCTGACTCTGACGAACTTTTGGAAACCTTCCGTTTCTTGGAATTCTCAGAACCTTTGGCAGCACCCTTTTTTATGGATTCCTTAGCTTCAGTTGCCTCATTACCTGCAGCAAAAAGAATTCTAAAATGATTACATGGAATTTCCCAGCTACTTCTCCATAAACCCCCACAATTTCAGCACTCTCTCAACCATTAACAGATTTTTGATTTCATCCCATATCTCACTGGCCAATTTTCATTACATTCCAACACCTAAGAATCAGAATTCCATAAACAGCAGAGAGGAGAACGGAACTGAAACAATAACCTCAGATACTAGATTAATAATGAAGAGCTTAAAAATGACCAATGGTTAAGAGCAATGGAAAATTGCTGTAGTTATTTTAGTTAGTACAACTTGTAAAGATTTTTTTCACTCATTTGGCTTGAAACGATTGAAAACAGGTATCATGCTCCATATCTTCTAATTTCTACTATTATGCTTTCTTTTTCAAAATTAAGATAATTATTAGTAATTACTCAAGCTCGGTGACTCGTCAACTCCAAAATAAAATCCGGTTGGTCCACTATGTCAACTCAATGTAATTACCACAAACACTACCAACAAAAGAATAAACCAATGTTTGGCATCGCTTTTGACATCAGCATACCTTCGGCAGAAGCCTTGCCATCATAAATATCAAGCTGTCAAGAATGACAAGATATTAGACACCATAATTAAGAGTAAAACTAATAGAAAACAAGCAAAAAGATTATAGAACTAGATCTATAACAATTTCATTAATTGAAAAAACAGAAAAATGTTTCTTTTCATCCGAGCTTCAACAATTAAGTTTCAGCAGGCCATAAGAATGATCTTGGTTGTTAAACAAATGTATCATCCACACACTAACCCCACATTTGGTTGGGAGTGAGTTTAAGGTGAGAATGAATTTAAGATGAACAAAACATGAGCTTACTGAAAGGGAGAGAATAGAGAGGGATAAATGAGTTTAAAGATAAAATTTTGTATGTTTAGTTCAATATGCGAATGAATATCAGTTTTGATTTGAATAAATGGTGACGTAAATAAAAAGACTGTATTACCCTTTTAAAATAAATTGACAATATTATATGATATTTAATGAAAGCTAAATTTGTCATTTTAAAAAAATGTTATTCTCTCATGGGGAGAATAGCCAAACTCACCTTCTCATAGGCTCTATCCTCTCCATGAGTTCATGCTTATGGCTCATGTTTTATATAAACCAAATAAGTGAATTAAGTTTTAAGAAAGTTCATTCTCTTACCTCACCTGTTATTCTCACCAACCAAATGTGAGGTAAATATGTCCTAAGAAACAAATGCATAAGAATTCTTCAATAACCCTCACTAAACAGAGAGGAAAGAGGTACTCGGTTGGACAAAGAAGAACTTTGTCTCTTGCAACTCACTAAAACAAGGAAACTTGCCCACATGGATCTTGGAAGAGATACCTGATCAAGTTGGTCCCCGACATTTGTTCTATCAACTATAATTGTGGAATGGCCCATTCCACAAGCAACTCTACAGAGGCAAACAACAATAATCACATCTGAGGAACAAGCGAGAAGAATAACATACACCCAAAAGTATAAAGAAACAAAAGCAACATGAATACCCACCCAAGAACATGCAGGCCCTCGAGAATATCCACCTTTTTGGGCACTGCTGAAGATCTGAAAGAACAAACAAAGGCAATAGGGAAGATTGACAAGAAGCAAAGCGAAGCCAAACAAAAATGCGCTATCAATATGAGAAATATAATGTACTTTTGTCCTTGAGGACCATATCCAAGCTCTCCATACTGAGCATGTCCCCAACTTATGCAGGAGTTATCAGCACCAACAAAATGGTGCATATTGCCTGAATCCATGCAACGTAGATTCCAACCACTGTAGGGATGAGTGGGAAAAGAGAGAGATTGTTAGAAGAATATTACAACATCAATTGTTCAAATTTTTCAAAGAATTCTTATCTTGTATAAAGAAAAGAACTAAACTAAATGAAAAACCCAAACAATCTAAAACCGACAAAATTTTAAATCGAAATTTTCAAATTCAATTGAGGCAGCTTAGTCAGATGTAAAGCCAAAAAAGACCACAGAGCAAGACTGCAATCAAACAAAAAAGAATCGTCAAGTATAATCCTTCGTAAAGACGAAGTTACAGAGTCTTTGCCATGGAAAACATAACAATGGCAAAGATTCTAACCTTAAATCCATGAGAGGTTTTGGATACATCCAATCATCACCAGTATTCTTTATCTTCCCCCACATATACAATTGCCCACCTCCTGGAAAACAAGAAAAAGGAAGAACTGAACAACAATTTTTGGGAGAGCTGACCCTAAAACACACTGCTTAGGCAGCCAATTTCCAGACTTAACTCATATTAGATACTTTTATCAGTTTATGTCAACATTAGAGCGTGCGTGCATTACCAGCAGTACATGCAGAGTTCCCAGCACCAGCTGAAATAACTGCATTAGGAGGTAGAATGTTGTGCCTCTGAAAGACATCAACTCTCCTAGGGGCCCATTCATCCTTCTGTTCCCTATGTCCAAGCCTATATAAGAATCACTCAGGGCATTACAAGCATGAAAGGAACATTTGAATTGTACAAAACTCATACAACTTTCTGAACACTTTATAATCTACAACTTGCAATGTGCTATCAAGTACTGACCTTCCATAACCACCAAAGCCCCACCTGAACATAATTGTCATTTGTTGTTAGTATCAGAGGCAAGCAATGAAAAAACAATACTAAACCAGATGCAGTTGGCAGAACTTACGTGTAAACATAGCCACTAGCATCCACAGCAACTGGATGCCAAGAACAAATCAATAAATTAAACAGACAGCAACATCATTATTATACAGAAGGAAGGGAAAGACGGGATGGGGATCAAAATCATCAGACTTAATACAGAACCTGTATGGTTTGTTCCACATGCAACTTTGACGATAGTTTCCCCTGCTAGAGAACCTATTGCTCTGGGTCGAGGTTGAGCTTCATAAGCAAGCTTCACAGAGCTATCTTTCGTATTGTACTGCAACCACAAAACTGTTTCGTCAAAATCCAAAGATAATGCAAGCCATATCGTGACACATTTACCAAGGTTACAAATTTTGGCAGTCAAGGTTGAGTCAAGGCAATTTGATTCTCAGGACTCTCTTCTTTTTCCTTTTCATAGATCATTCAAAACTCAAAGCTATGGGCTACATAAACTATGGAGCATAAGCAAAACGGTAGTGCTAAACATACATATACTATTTGTCCATAACCATACATAGTCTAAGTGGCATGCCACTAAAGCAAGCCAACGTGGCTATTTAAAAGAATTCAACAAAATTTTTAAAATTCAAAAGTTGAATTTATAAAATCTATTTCTCTCATACTCATTCTCTCTCCTCTTAATGTCATACACACATTCTTCTCTCTCTCTCTCTCTCTCTTCTCTTTCTCTCTCACTTCTCTTTCTCTCTCAACATAGGAAGCGGAGGTCAAAATCTGGTAGCCATCTTCACCGGAAAATTGTTGGATCGAGTGCGCCTCAACTCAAGGAGTCGAATGGTGGTAGCATTGGATGGAGATGTCGCCGGAGTTGCTTGAATCAACCACTTTTCCTCACGGTGGATGCCATCTTTTGCAGCTGTTTGAGAGGCTATTACTGATGAGTTTAATCAGTTTCGTTGTTTAAAGCTTGAGAGATCTTCTGGAAGTGGCAACGGCCATAACGCTAGTCCTCAAAAGTTGTAAGTGACATTGTAATACGTCGTTGTGACATTGTAATACGCCGTTATAACAGTGTAATACGCCACGGTGATACTGTAATAAGACATTGTTACCAATCACTGAGGGAGACCAGTTATGTTCCATCTGGTTTTTGAGATTTATTATCGATTTTTAATTTCTTACTGAAAAATGGTTGGATCAGATGCGTCTCAACTCAAGGACTCGAATGGTGGTGACAGTGCATGGAGATGTCGCTGGAGTTGCTTGAATCTCCATTTTTTCTAGCGGTGGATGACTTCTTTTTTCAAGAGGTGGTTGTCACTAGTTGTCATGTAGATTTGGTTGTTAGGAGCTTTTTTTTTAGATTTCTTATCAATTTTCAATTTTTTGAGGCTAGTCATGTTGTGATTGGTGTTGCGATTGATGTAGCAAATCAGCACCTATGGAGTCTAACATTGTTCTACTTTGTAATTACATTGTTTTCAATTTTATTACATTATTTTACCTTTTTATTACATTGTTCACGATGAACATGTTTTCTTTTTATCTGTCAATTATAATTAAACGGTCATTTGATATGTTTTATCTTTATCTGTGAAATATATTGTGTTTCAAATCATTTGCACAATTTATTTTTAGCAATGCAAAAATAATAGCTAAAAAAACTTAAAAGAAGTGAGGAAACATCGTAATGAAAAGAAAGTAGCACAAAAAAATAACTTAATAAATACAGTGTAATAAGACAGGGTCATACAAGACACTGTGACACAAGATAATATTTTAACTCGAAACTCTATTTTTGGTACTGCATGAAATATGATGTTGATTTACATTGTCTCACTTTGTAATTGCATTATTTTATTGTTGAATTACTTGTTATATGTGTTTTATTACATTGTTTAGTCTTTTAATTACATTATTTTGTCCTCTTTTCGTAGAATTTCCAGATCACTAAATATGGTTCACGGTATCTTGTTGACTCAAAATATGAAATCAAAATCGCAAATTCTAGTAAGGTAAAAGCTCAGTCAAACTGAGTAAGAAAAGGTGGGTATTCGGGTACAATACGGGTCAACAACCTCCGACGAGTATTTTGTCCGTTCAAAGGGTGGAATCGGTGCTTATCGTAGAGACGAACTCAATGGTGGTGTCGATGCATCAATCCATCGTTGGTATTTGTCAGATCTAATGATTTTCTTCATGGTGGCCATGATCTTTCGAGCTTGATTCCGGCGACTACGGTGGACGAAACATGTCAAGAGTTGTCAAGTTTTTCTCCTCGTCATCTTACGATTATTTTGAGACCAGCCGCGTCGCAAATGGTGGTCGGAAGCAGAAGTTCCGTTGACGGAAAGTGAGAGAAAGAGATGATGAGGAAGAGAGACAGTGCAGGGGAGAGAGAATGTGTTGCAAAATAAAGAATATGTAAAAATAATAGAAAAAAGGTGAATAAGAGAGAAGCGGGAAAAGAGTGGTAAAAGAGGAGAGAGAAGCGGGAACTATGGTCCATCTTTTTAACATTTTTTTTAATTAGTTTATGTGGCATGCTGAGTTGGCAGCCACATAGATTATGGTTGATTATGTATAAAAATTGTATGGATGATTAGCATTTTCGTAAGCAAAACCTACACACATGATACAACTACTTTGAGCACACCCATAGTTTAATTTACATTGCTAGTATATCCTATATATTGAACCCTCTTAAAACTTCGAAGGACAGCATGTCGTAATTATATACAAAAAAAGACCTTAAGGCTTGATAAATATTACCTCCAAGGTAGACAGTCATTACTGTATTTAAGACACGACATACAGAGATTGAAAAAGAAAAAAAAAACTGCTGAAGAAGTTCGATTTTTTATTTATTAACTAAACAATTACTTTGATTTGTATAGTTCCTTCTTGTGCTGAAAACTCCAAGACCAAATGAAGACCTTAATACATGTCATCATCTTCGTACACACAACTTGTTATAGACAAATGACAACGATCTAAGAATTATTTTAAAAAGTTTTTTACAACAAAAAAGTAACAAAAATATTTTCTAAAAGAAGTCTAAAGCAATATCTATCCTAAAATTCACTACCCAAAACAGCAGCTTAGAAAACTTAAGTTAAACCAACAGTGAATAACTCTCTTCATCCTCATCTACCAATTAATTTCCAGAGCATTAGTAATTAAATGCACAACATGCCCCTTTAGAATAAATTTCAATGGGCACCTGCCAACACAAATAAGCAGCCAAGCCACCTCTATGCATATAATATTTGGATAAACATGAAAAATATATTGCTTCCACTTACCTCATTGTCTGTTCCATGTCCTAGTTGACCATACTGCGGAAGGCCGGCAGTTCTAGAAATGAGCAAGCAGGTTGCAAATAATGAAATACCACTATACCAGAAACTATAAAATCACAAAAGAAAAAACTGATGAGCCAAGAAATGCACACCAAATCAATTACACAAACCATACAGTATAGAAGATCCTTCAACTGAAGATAACCACACAGTGAAATCAGCTCCACAGGCCGTATTCTTGACTTCAGAAACAAGACAGCGAACAGGAGACGACTCAATCTCTGAAAAGATATGATCAGAAGGTTAGAGTCATGAATGCTACTCGAAAAACGAATATACTTTTCATTGCAAGATATGACTAAAAAGGGCAGTTAGATTCAAATTCTTCCACACAACCATCAACAAAGAAACAAAAAAACGAGACCCCAAAATATAACCTCCATTTGACCCCTAATTAATATGGAGTATTGGATTTAAAGCGAATGCAACATGTGTTTACAATCAATGTCTATTTCACATGCCACATAGTTTTGAGGGTAAAATGAGAGTCATATTTTGGGTGGATATACCGATGTAGCATTACTTGAAAAAAGAAAACTTAAGATATACTCACAATAAGAGTGGGATTGCGCCGTTCATCCCTTTTGTTTAAGGCTTGGGTTCGGCCATATCAGAGGTTTTGGAGCTCACTTTGTAAATTTTAAAAAATTTACCTTTGATAGGTGAATGGTAGGGATTGGAAGAATCCAAAGCTACATCATCTATTCTTAGTCTAGAATTTACACTTTCCCTATTGCGTCTCTTACCTAATAAAGATGGTTATTTTCATATTTAGATTAGTAGGCCTACTTCCTCAAGAAAAAACAAGTCTTGTACCCAAATATCATTAACGGAGAACAAATAAATTTTTCTTCACAAAATTTACTAACATTTGGCTGTGTGACTAGATGAAATTCTCCAGGTAAGACTTCTAAAGTTATAATACATTAGTACCCATTTGATGCAAGAGACTTTTGATAAATCACTATGTAACAAAGAGCTTTGACGATAAATGCTTCTTAAGAAGTTATTAAACAGATTCAAGCACCTCATCCTCATTCTAATTTTTTGAACTAAGAATAATAAAATTTGCAAATTTGAGTTAAAAGTTTCAGATTTGATGTGAAAAGTCTAGGAAAGAACCTAGAGACCAAGAGGAATATGAGGGATCAATACTAGACACAAGTCAGGAGGTACAAGAAAGCAAACAAAGAAGTTATAGTCGCTGTTCGATTGCCAAGAACAGTGACGTGAGTTTACTGCAGCAGAAAGAAAGAAACTAGAAAAGGTGAAGTAGTTTTTGCATGATTTTGAAAGAACATGAAGTGAGAAATAAGTAGTTTGCAAAATTATAATTTTTTATACAAGCAATATTTTCTTATCTACTAAAAGTGGCAACAGTTTTCTCTTTAAAACACGCGGATCGTATCTTTTACATCCATAGATTCTAGATCTAAACCACCCTAGAACGGAATTCCAAAATATGTCTTGCATCAGAGAACTCAGTGATCACCAGCAAACATGAGCCTTAATAAAAATTAAACATTCCCAATGCTATAAGCCTACAATACAAGTGAACAATATTGTTTTAAAGAGAAAAAAAATTAGATATCTTGCAAGCTCCTTAGTAAGGAAATTTAACAATCTGTGCTTACCGTTTTTTACTGAACCGGAACCAAGTTGTCCGTGTTTGTTCCAGCCAAATGCTAAAGATTGACCATCTTCTGTAACCACTACGGTGTGGCTCCTACCAGCTCCAGCAGTGACAATTTTATACCTTCGAACACAACCACCAAATAAGGTTAAATTTCAACCAAAATCCAATCATACAAAGAAGGTGAACAATAAATAACAAGAAGCATTAACTTAAAATGTTCAACAAAAAGAATCATTAACTCATAATTTTTTATACATGTTCAATTGAAAACTAGATATAAAACAAGAAAGTCAAAGAAGGCAATCAGGAAATATGAAGAAAAAAAAATTGAGATATCCACTGCCCATCTCCTTTTAATGCAAAATGAAACTTATGTGGAAGCTTTTGAATACCGCTTCCAAGAACCCAAACTCTTTCATCCTGGTCCAAGTTAGTTTGTAAATAAAAAATCATTTAATTTTCCTAAACAAAGGCACTTAAGAAAAAAAATCGTAAATAAGGCATGCACAGCAGATTGAATGATGAATATTTATGCCCCATTAGTATTTCCCAAGAAAACCCTTTGTGAGCCATACTCTCTTATCCTTCATGTAGCAAAATTCTGATAGAAAGGTATTAACTGCATTAATGATGTATTGACGTTTCATTTTATAACTTTCTTTAGCTTAAAACAAAGACAAACAAGGAAACTATTTTAGTTCTCGAAATCGAACTTATTCCCACGCCATCGTCCGCCAACATTTTATGAACTTAACACTCTGTTTATGGTGCTGTACTCTAGCATGTACAATGGGGCTCTTGAAAATGATATTTGATAATATATAGGAATGTGTGTTTTTTGTTGATGTGGTTGTATTAGGAGATCTAGATGAATATTTGACTTTATTTTTTGTAAATATGTGGGATCAAGTATTTATTTTGGTGTAGTTTTGTTAGAGAATGAATGAGGGACACTTGATATTTAGAGATTTTATTAATGAAGAAAGGGAAAAAAATATATAGGAATTTGTGTTTTGCTGATATGGATGTATTGAAATACATGTTTTCATGAAGTACATGAGTATGTTTTGATAATGTAGATGAGTATGTGACTTAGACTTTTTGTGTCATACAAGTTGGAACCAATTGGAGAAATAAAAATTTTGAAGTCTCTTATACCACTTGGGTTGCTCACAACATTCCAGGATTAAGAAAATAAACCCAAACTGTGGCATAATATTTCACAATGCCCATTCATCAAATTACAGAGACAACTATGAACTGCATTGATTGAATTCACTACAAAGTATTAGTTAGAGATCCGCTGAGAGATGCACATCATACAAAAGAGAGGATTAAAGTGCACTGTAATTATTAGAACAGCCAGTCATAATCAACAAATGAAGTGCTAAAAATAACTTCAATCAAGCTTTAACGAAGAAGCAGAACGACCACTTACTTCGAAAGTTCAGAGACAACTGTAGGCCTATCACGCTGAATTTTATCTCCATGACCCAGTTGCCCCTTCTGCAAGTACAATCATGCATAGAAACTGAGTTCCATTGAATTGACATCAACAAATCAAAACGTTCAAATAAATAAATGTAGGGAAGGCCGGTTTTTTATAAAAAAAAAGAAAAGAAAAGAAAAATTGATAGCAGAGTCTACTCATGCCTCATTGCGGCCCCATGTATAACAACGTCCTCCAATATCCAATGCCACGCAATGACACGAGTCTACATTAAAACTAACACAAGTAAATGGGTTTGCCAAAAGAAGACCAGCTTCGAATCAACAAATACAACAAGTCTTTAAATTTGTGCGTTATACGAAAATTGACAAGCAAAACTTACTGCAACCAGAGGCAACGAAGCAAATGTCAATACCAACAAGGGGTCGGAGCCTAGTAGGAGAAATCAAGTTGCCTTCAGTGGCACCTTTTTTCCGGCCAACCATGTCCCAACAAGTGGACCCGCAGAAAAGCAACTCTCCTCCCTTCTCCTCCACCTTCTCATTCTCGTCCGACTTCTTCTCAGCTGACACCGGCGAAGACATTAATCAACCACGGTAAAACTAGATCAGACTTCCTTATGATAATAACAAACGAACCTCAAATGGCACTACACACGGCGGATCTAACGGCTAAAATTTTAAATATATGACCATCAACGGCTGGTATGCACGTTAAATTGGCGGGAACGGAAGCAACGGCTAGTAGCAGAGATCGGGGTTAGGGTTTAAGCTCTCGCTATGCGAAGGAAGAGAAAACAACGAAACCCTAAAAATTCAATGGGGAAGGAAGCAGGAGTATAAAAAGGGATTGTTTGGGTTTCCCCGAGAATAGAATAGAAAAGCAATTAATAAATTAAAAATAAAATCGAGAGGGAATGTGGAGCGTTAATTATAGGTACATGTTTTACTCCTTGTATTTAATTATTTTTTATTTCTACTACTTTTTGTCATTTTATGCAAACTACCAATGGGCCAAATTAAAGGTAAAGATCTTAAGCAAATAATTAGATAATGGCAGAAATCTTCAAATTAAGAAACTGCCATCAATTGGGAAGAGGGTAGTACAACTTTTATGTTTGGGTTCTTTTTGAAGAATATGCACACACTTTGAAATCTGGTTTTGTTGTACAAATACCCCTAATATATATGAATTGAATTTATCTCACTTTTGTAGTATATGGGAGCGAGATGGAGGAGGTTCGAATACGAGAGACTTATATAAGAAATCACACGCGTGAGTGTCTTCTGAGTTACTCGTGATCTCAACTAAATTTATCTATCGAATGAGATATTTATATAACTATTAATGACTGATCGATTCACTAATCGATTGTTACCGACTTCTATCGATAACAGTTGCATATTTTGAGATACTGACGTGATCGGTATGATAATGCTTTTTCTTGTATGGTAACCGTTATCGTTTCTGTAATAGCCCTAAAATTGAATGAATGGATTGGATAAAATTTATTGCCTTATTGTGGATTTATAAGCTATACTTTTTTACTAAAAGTATGAAGAAAATCACTGATGATCACCGGCAAGAGAGAAACCATGTTATTTTAAAAAATATAAATTTTTAATATTTACAAGTGGAAATTATTGTCTAAATTGATAAACTATTTCACAGTCAAAGTGCCACATATGTACTTAACTTGCCTAAATTTTGGAAAACTTGACCGAGTGATGAGATTGAAATAACTTCAAATTTTGGTTGATTAACCTGAAATATTTATCTTTGGATGATCAAAATAAATCGCGGAGAGTGACCACATATACTATTAAGCAAAAAAAAAACATAATCTATCATTCATGACCATCGTCTACTAAGCTCCTCAACGAAGAAAAAAAACTTATAAACTCTTACCCGCTCTATCAAATGGACCTTAAGCAGGCAAACACACTCCTCCCATTCTTCTTTATCCTTCAAATACTTCTCGAATTCCAGGTCTATTGGTTATTGGTTAATTAATAAATTGTGTTTGGCTATTGTCAATTGATATATTTGTGAGATTCTTCAGCCAAAAGAGAAAAGATAGTCCGTCAATTGATTTATTTATGTGAATGTTAAATTATAATTTGTTAATTTATATTAAATTTAAACGCAAGTTTTTTTTCCTAATTTGTTTCTTATTTTCCTTTGGGCCTAGAGTCCACGGTCCACCAGACCATAAAGACGAGGATGGGCCCGTTGTAACGCCTTCGTCCTTGACCAAACTTTAATGTAATCCGTTGGATCAAGCATCAAAATCAACGGCTGTATCTAAAATCCTCATCGAAATTCGATTATAAATTGAACGCTTCGGCAAAGTATTAGATCGTCAAACCCTATTCTCGAAGAGGCAGTCGTTCCTTCCTTCTTCCACCAATGAAATCGCCTATTCTTCTTCTAAATCTCTGGAATGCTTTTAAGTGTTATTGTTTCGATTTCTTGATTTTTATTTTAATGGAGTTTTGTTCTTTTACTGGACACTTAACGATGAGGCCAAATGATGATCATACAGTATTGTTGAATACTCGAGCTTCAGGTTTGGGTTCTATGATTCATATACTCGAATAGGAAGATCTGATGCCTCTGTAGATCTAATTTCTTGATTTATTATTTATAATTCGTCGATTTTTTGAAAAAGCCAGTGATGACTATTTATGGTATCACAGATGAAATGCAGGTTTTTAAAATTTGCATAGATGTTGATAACTTTTTGACTAGGACGGTCTGAGGCGTGTTCATAAATTTGTATTATCATTATTGTTTTGTTCATTGGTTTGATTTTCTTGTTTTAAGAAGAAAAGGGTTTGGCTCTCTACAGTGTTTGTGTATGATGAGAAATACAAAAATCACAGTTATCCCTGTCTGATGCATTTGTGCTGAACATTTGTGATCTGACACGAGCACTGTAGAATACTCTTGAATGTGCTTTTGAATATATTATTATTAACTTTTTGATTTCTGAAAGCCACTCCAGACTTGTCTAGCAATAATCAATTACGCAGGCAAAATCCTCAAATCATTTCGTTTTCTAAAAAGGGCAATCAATTAGGCTAGATAAAAAGGAACGTTTAACAATTAACATAAGAACAAGTATTCTGATACAAGCCCTCGCTGGAAGGGATTTGATACGCTTGTCATTTGGGCTTGAAATCATCCTGGGTACCATGATTCTCAAGGGCAAATTCCAGTTGGGACTTTTACCTTCTCTACACTCATTTCACCGTCTCTATTTTCGAGTCAGTTTCCATTTCTTCCTCACCTGTCACTCTCCTCTTCCTCCTTAAGCCACGACCACGATGATCTCCCTCGTATGTCTCTGGATTTTTAATAAGCGTAATCCACGTCCTAGCTTGAACTTCTTTTGCGGAAACTGAAGCTGCCGATAATGAGACTCGTCTAGGCGAGTATAGATAATTTGACAAGCACTAAAAATGCCAGGAGTGGATGTAATTAGTCGCGGTACTAGAAATTCATATCGGCCCGGGCTTAACTCAGAATTTAACCATAGATAAATCAATAAAATTCATCATTTGACTCCTGCAACATTACATGAGGTTTTTTCACCAAATAAGATTTTTTGTTTGTGTTGTATATATAAATAGTGTTTTCGAAAACAACCATTAAAGAATGATAATATGAAACGCAAGTTTAACTCTTTAAACTCTCTTTTTTCATTTAAGTTGAATTCTGTTATTCAAAGAACAAAAATAATCTATGATCAAATATGAATCGATATTCTCTGAAATTTGTTTTTCAATATAGATGATTATTGAATCCAACAAAAATTCATCTTTTGTCTTATTACAAAGAGTTGATTTGAGCTGAAAATGCTCTCTCGGTGATCGCAGTAGAACCAAGTAGAGTCAAAATGAGTCAAATCAATCTATCTAGTAGAGTCAAATGAGTCAAAATCAACCTATCTATCGTATGTATAAATTATAATTGTGCCTACTCTAATTCAGAAATAGTGGTTATATTTTGAAACTTTCGCATGATGAAGAACATCGACAAACTAGATCCGTTTGGATTAGCATTTTATGCTACCTAGATCCGTTTGGATTAGCATTTTATGCTACCTGAAATGTTGTTACTACTTAAAATTATTTGGAAAACCAAACGCTCATTTTGAGTAGCATTTTGTGAAGCATTTGAGTAACATTTTCGATATGTTTTCATAATGCTGCATTTTCGCTATAAAGGACAGTTATGTTTGATATTTTTCATAAAATTACAAAATTATCCTAATGAATACAAAAATCATACTCTCTTATCTTTTTCCCCTATGAATACTTTTATATGTAATTTGTCATAACATTTTAAGCAGCATATATGCTACTAATAAAAATAATTCAAACACCCACAACATTTTTTAAACAACATAAATGTCAAGATTTCAAACAGAATAGGGTCCGTTTGATAGAACAGAAGTTTTGATAACGTATAAGTTGTCAAATAAGCTGTGTGTTATTCTATAGAGCGGAAGTTTTAATAGCATATAAACTGTTAATTGATTATTAGGTGTATGTAAAATATTTTAATAATGAAATAAAGCTATTGAATATGAGTCTTGTTGAAAAGAGTTTTACGCGTTGAGTTCGAATATGTATTTTTTTTTTCAAAATTTTACATATATTTTAAGAGATAAAAGGATAAATGTATGAGAAATGCAGATAATTTTTTGATATGTAATTGATGTGATTGTTGACCGATAGAAATAAGCTTATAAGCTGTTTAGCATATAAGCTGAGCTTATAAACTCACATAAGCTGTAACCAACGGTACTTATATATGCAACAAGCATTATGCTACCTAAAATGTTAAATTTCAAATATTAACCCAAACGCATCCTATGCCGCCATTTGGATAAGCATTTCAAGTAGCATTTAGGCTACTTATATCTGAACAACAATTTTCAATAGCTTTTCAAAGAACATTTTCACAGCATTTTGGACACCATTTTCAAATGCTGATTTTTGAAACATTTTGAATCGAAAAAGATGAAACTAATCATTTATTTTTTTAAAACTATAAAATTATCCAACCAAGCATTTAATAGTCTCTCACCTACAATTAAGTGTTTAATTAATACCCTTGTATGTAATTGCTACAACATTTAAAGCAGTATATATACTATTAGTAGAAAATAAATCAAACACTTATCAACATTTAAAATAACATATGTACTAACATTTAAAATATTATTATACTATCTAAAATGTTAAATTTCAAATACTAATTTAAAATGCTCTAGTTTACTTTTTAAATAACACATTTCTTGTTGCTGAAATAATTAGAATAAAACTTTTCCTCGAGTCTCCAAATATGATAAGATCAAATAATTTACTGTATTTGAAATCATCATTGGGCCACCCACATCAGTGAATTGACTGGATGTGGGTGCTGGGTGTGAAAATCAAGTAGCCAATTTGTCTGTTAGTCCAAATCTACCCCACATCCGCTACTGAGTTTTATACTGGATTCTAATCTAATGTGAAGCTGTAGTAGGACGGAAGAACAGGCGCAGCACTGTAAATACGCGTAACATATTTTTTGATTAAATTACTCTTCGCAACTTCACTGCAAGACCAACGGACGATGATCACCAATTCAACTGGACCTTGAACTGTACAACCTCTTGTAACGTAGCGACCTCAATGAATCTCCTGGTTCATCTTCTTCGGCAATTCTTTCATATCACGACTTTCCCCTCTCAAAAGCAATCTAATCGAGCGGAAGCGACTACTACTTTCTTTCTTTGCTTATTAAAGTCAGCATCATACCCTGCATTTGAGAACAATGCAGACGAATACTAAAAAGTAAGTTCAGGCGCCTCCCTTTTAGCTTTGTTCTAGGATTAATAAGCTCGTGTAGCTTACCTTTCCCCAGGAGCAAATTAGGCTTTCCCCTTAAATATTTATTTATAAAATAAACAATGATTATAATTAGTTTTATATTATATTTACATTACGGATATTAATGTTAAATACTTACTAATAATAATAATTATTATTAATATTAATATCATGTGATTATTATTTAATATGATAATATTTGATCGATGTTAAGGAATCATCATTTGACTTGTGGGTCTTGACCCGAGCCAGCTGGCCAAAGCCTGGCCCGAACTTAAAATTATTTAAGGTTTTGGCAGCCCGACCTTAGACCACGGATGGGCTTGGGTCGCAGTTCTGGGGCGGAGCTCGAAACCTGTGAATAGTCCGAGAATGAATTCACCGGATAAGGTTGCGTTTGAAAACTTGGAGAGGAGTTCAAGTAGTCCACGCACCTTCAATGGAAGATCAATTTTCAAACACAGGCATGGAGATGTCTTATTTAGCAAAACTCTATCCACTTCAAATAAGAACAACTCCATCACTGTCAGTGGCATGCAGGATGGTTTGCCATAAATCATAGAAAAGGGAAGAAAAAAAAGATGTTTTGCCCTAAATCGTCTAAAACAGAGAACTTTTTTAATTAAAAAAAAATAAAGTAAAAAAATAAATCCACGTCAATAAATTTGCCTCGTCTTAATGTACACATCATCAAAATCGTTACAACTAGGCTCCGGTAATTGAAAAATTGGATCACAATGACCCAATTACTTAAATTGAAACATTGAGTAATGAAAATTGAAATATTTTCTTGTTAGTAATCTAATTGCAATAAGCCTCATCTTTCAATGATCTATTTGTAGTTTTTATTTTTTAATGGCACATTAAAAATTATTTTTAGTATCCATTCTCTATCAAAATGACATCATTGTAGTTGCACTCAGTAGACTGATAATATTTAAATTAATAAGGGAAAAATAGAAAAATAAATTTAATCATAATTCACATTTTCTTTTCTAAATATAATTGTAGATTTTTTGTTGGTCTTATTTTGTTTGGCCAAGTATGGTGGCACGTGCTTTGATTTGGTTGGCCTTATATTTTTTAAGTGGGGCTCCACTTTAACTTGTATGCAAGAAAAAAAATGTTGACATGGCAGGAAAACAAATTTTACTTGCGGCAGTTAAAGTGGGGTTCAATTGTAAGTAAAAGTCAATATAGCAGATGACATTGTTGGAGCATCAAAACAAAAGAAGTCGACTTCTGTATTGACAGCCACTTACAATAATCATCAAATGATCAGAAATCATAATCAACCAAGGCCCAAAACAAAGTAGCATTACTTAAAAGGAACCACCGGATGACCAATGTTGTCACTAATTACACTTCCATTCATACAAACTAGAGAAATACATGAACAGTGGGCAACTTATTTCACATACAACTACACATGCAAAGGATAAATGGCTCAATAACTAGGACATGAAGTTTAACGAGAGTCCATGCCAAGTAACTTCCATTGGCTATCAGGCTGCCATTCATATCTTTATTCTGCCCACTGCTGAAAAGGAAAATTGAGAAGGGGTACCTGAGATTTTATGTCATCTCCTTAGTTTATCTTCTTCTTCCAAATCTATTTGATTGTTATGTAGCGATTTGTCCCATGCTTAGCCCAATTTTCCTTCAGATCTACGGGAATTGAAAGATCATGGCCTTCTGCTGCAAGCCGGCTAATAAGTTTGTTGAAAGCACTTCCACTCATCTTTCGCCCACCTACACGGGCATGCCGCTTGTTTGGAACTGCAGGTAGTGGATACATTGACAAGTTGGTCGTGCAACATGCAGATTGCCATCCTCCATTTCCCCATTTGTAGCACTGCCTTAGGACTCCAGTGCAGGAGCATGCTGGTGCTGGCATGGTTGACTCATCGAATGCAACCTGATTTAACCCCAAGTCTTGGCCCTTCCAATCACCCTTTGATACCACCAACTGTTTGTTTAGATCGTCACCTCCACCACACATATCCTGACCATTTTCCCACTCATGCGACTTGCCAAACATACTCTTATTCAAGTCCTCGCTTTCCATCTTAACCTTCTTTGGGCGCTTTGAAGCCTTCTTATTTGATGGAATTCCCTTGGTTTCCTTAGGTCGTCTACCCCGCCGTGATTTTGAAGCCTCAGTACCAACTGGAGATATTGGGAGGGAATCGCTTGTGTTCAATTCCCTTGAATTGTAGGGACCATCATTCATCTGTGGCACATGATGCTGCTGTGGGTGGTGCATGTGCTTCACCCCACGCGAGATTTGACATCCTGGAGGACAAGAGGACATGTTACCACTGCTCAAGGAGTTCTCTCGATATTGAAGAGCAGCAATTGCATTGTCTCGTTCCATCATCGCATTATTTCTCTCTGCAATAGCTGTATCTCGTTGCAGGAATGCCATGTCTCGCTCTGCAATAGCAGCTTTCTTATCTGAAAGGGCCAAATTTCTTTCCTGAATGGCTTGATCCCTTTCAGCTATGATTGACATGATCTGTTTCATTGACGGCTGAGGTTGGATCAACCACTGCATTAATTACAAAAAAAAATAAAAATCATCATCATCAACAGTTGCTGTCAAGGAAATCATCAATTCAAATTCTCACTTTTCTGAATTTAGAAACTAGAGAACTTGTTTTTGAATGGTAAAAATTATCTACAGAAAGTAGCCTGATACCTGCCCCTGGGCTGCTTTATATTGATCTGCTCTGTGTCTTCCATTTTCACGATGCCCACCATCATCCATCTTGGCTCCTCAAATTGAAATAATCACATGAAGGCTTTTAAGAACTCATGAAAGTGCAGTTCTCAGTCAATCGAGCATCAGACAGTATTATAGACACAACTCCTGCGTTCTAAAGGAAAATGAAAATGTTTTCAGAATTCAGATCACCATCGTAAAAAGAAATGAAGAAAATAATTACTTCGTCGGTGAACCTAGCTAACATGGAGGTAAAAAGGCTACCGTAATATTACCATTTGAGCTGTTAAAGGTCAGAACTAAAAACCCATCCTAAGTTTGTCTCCTTCCTGCAAGTGACACAATACAAGAGTTACCTACTTCAATGAAATTATATCAAAAAGATAAATAATAGATAGGACAACATCGTTTCCTGAAATAAACAGAAGTCCATATCTGAACCGCAATTGAAATAGGTTGGGTTTGAACCCATAATTCAATCATTCTTCCTTCACATATAACAGCATCAGTAATGTATTGAGTTCAGAATGAGAAATCTACTGTTAACATCAGAGACATCTATCAAATTTCCAACAAAATTAGTTAGGATTGACGCCCCTTAGAATAAGGATCAAATTAATTCCAGTTATTACCAAAGGAAAACCAATTTCATCCGTGATACCAAAGGAGGTACATTTCAGAGCCAACAACATAAACCATAACTAAGGATCAAGTTGCTCACATCATTCCCCAAAATTACTAAAGAACAACGCTGTATTCACGAATTTAACTAAAGAAAAATGTTCCCACAAGACAAACACTCAAAAATCATACTAACCAAGAGCAGCAATCAAGCAACAGTACCCGTATCAAGATTTACTGCACAAAACGAGTGAAAAACCCTTTCATCAAAACCCACCACTCCGTCAAAGCAAAGCTTTGTTTGACCACAAAACACCAATCCAAGCCAAAATCAGAGTCGGAAAACAACAAAACAAGCAGCAATCAGTTCAAAAACACAGTCAAGACCAAGGTCAAGCAGTCATGAACAGCAATTTCAGCAGGTACAGATGCCAGATGGTAACAGCAAAAATCATCTGATAGTGCAACCAACAACAAATGATAGCAAATCGGCACAAGAATATAAGAAAGAGTGAAGAATCGAAGCTTACTAGCAACAGCGACAAAAAACCCTAAACTAGTAGGGAGATGGAAAATCTGTGGAAGAAACAGTGGAGGAAGAGCGCATGTAATTGTAGCTGTCGTTGTTGTTTGCACTCGCTCTCGCTTTTTTCTTTACTATTTTTAATTTTCTTTTTTTTTATGATTTTCTCCGAAAGTAAAACTAATTTAATCTGTATTATTAGTTACTATTGACTGACCACGGGCCCCGCACTCCCTCCTTCACAGCCAATTGAGAAATAGAAAATTACATAGAATTTTTTAAAATAATTGGGTCTGGGGTTAAACTAAAAATCATTGGTTCAATTTTAAATGAGGTAAAGACTTCGATTCCTGCAAGTTAAATGCTGTGAGTGAGGAGTTGGGTCCTACCCATAACAAAAGAGTAGTAGGACACCTCTCAATGATGAGATGTACGAATTACGATAATTGAGGTCACAATTTTGCATCATCAAGGCTCTTTCTAATTTTTCTTTTGTTTTCACATTTTTATTTGAATAAGGATTGTGCAGGAAATTGATTCTTCAATTCTAGCTCTCCTCCCACCGTCACAGATCTTCGATCATCGATGTTCTTGATGTATTCTAGCAACATGTACTCGAGTTCTAGTGATAAAGTTTTCAAATTCGAGGGAAGATTCATGTTGTAAATTCAAGTTGTATTTGTTTTTGTTAGTATGTTTAAATTTTTCCCGAGACAAATTTATCGGATACATTTATGTGTGATCTGGTTTAGTTTTAGTTTTTTTTGTTTATATTCAACGGAGGTTGTTCTCCGACTTATAATTCATGTGGAAGTTTGTAAATTCTCAAGTCATTTCGGTGTCGCTAAATATGATTTTCAAATTATAAAATGAATTTCCACCTTTAAAATAAATAAATTATATTCAACGGAGGTTGTTCTCCGACTTATAATTCATGTGGAAGTTTGTAAATTCTCAAGTCATTTCGGTGTCGCTAAATATGATTTTCAAATTATAAAATGAATTTCCACCTTTAAAATAAATAAATAAACCAATACATTTCTTTCTCATGGAATGCAATTGATTGACGGTTTTCCCTCATTTAAAAAAAAAACAAACAAACAAAACATTCTTCTTTGGACTTTATCACTTTTAGGGGTTGATCACTTTGTTGGCACATATATTCTTTTTGTTTGGGTGACTAGTATAGGTAGGGTTGGCTAAAAAAACCAATTATGTCGGGAACATAAATTGATTTAGATTTTCGGACATATTCAATTGATCATATCTATATAAATAAATCGGATAATAATTCAATCCGAATTAGGATTCCGACAACTGCATTGTACAACATTTTTTTATTTGTACATAGACTCTATTTTTAAACCGAACAAAATCTTTATGTTTGAACTTGAATTTCAAACATGTTACTTATGTATAACAATAATTGATGATTTCACCAACCAACAATAATCCACGACAGGCTTTCTCATAATCTTTTGGGGCGGGTAGTGTGTGTGGTTGATGGGTTGTCGAGTACTTGGTTCGCAGTCACGTTATGGGGTCTCTGGCGATGGCGGAATGATCAAATTTTTCAAAATTGTGGCTTGCCTTTGGAGTCTAAGATTGGATGGATAAAAGGCCATCTAGCTGAGATTGTGAATGCCATTTGTCTTAATATACCTCTGCTTTAGGTGTTCGTATGGGTCAGCAACTTCGTATGGTGGGTTGGTCTCCACCAGTGAGAGATTGGGTTAAAATAAATATTGATGGCTGTTTCAAAAGTCCTACGGGAAAAGCTAGGGGTGGTGGTATTATCAGAGATGGTAGAGGAAATTGGTTCAAAGGTTTTGTTGTAAACATTGGTTCTTGCTGTGCAATTGAAGCAGAGTTGTGGGCAGCTACTCATGGCTTAAGACTGGTCTGGGATGAGGGTTATCGTAAAGTCATGTTCGAAACTGACTCATTATTAGTGGCTGGGTGGTTGACGGGCGAGCAAGATCCTCTTTTGGATTGTTCTAATCTGGTCTCTGAATGCTGCAGGCTTCTTCGTCAAGATTGGGAGGTGAAGATTCATCATATCTTCAGAGAAGGTAATAGAGTAGCTGATTTCCTAGCTACAGAGTCGTTAAAGTTTATTAGGGGTAGGACAGTGTTGTCCCATCCCCCAAGCTCCCTGTTGAGCATTATATGGGAAGATGCAGCTTGTATAACTTGGCCCAGGGAAGTGCATAATGGTGTAATATAATCTATGTTGGGTGTTCCCCTCCCTTTGAATTTAAAAAAACAATAATCCACGAAAAGCAATTGCTGTTTCTATTAACTAATCAAATTGGCTTCATATCCTTCTTCAAGTTTAAAGAATAATAATTAAGTCGTAGAAGAGATTGATTGAACAAAAAGAATTACATATGAATACAGAGGCAGAGGGAGTTTAATTCAGTGCTTTCACTTTCTACCGCTTAATTAGCACTGAACGTGGATCAAGAAAACCAAAACACAAATGAGCTGGAAACCTAATCCCGTTCGGTTTGTTCAGCACTTGCACATAGTCAACTGCATCCTTTCGAAGCATGAGAACTCAGCAATTGAAGGCGACCTGGCAAGTTACACAAACTGATGGTAGGAGGTAGCTACAACAAATATCAGATTGAACGAGCTTTTCCAAATGCAAAACCCGTCTTCAATCTACCTTCTCCCTCCTATCTATACTCGACTTACTAAGTATAATAAAGCACACCGACTACAATCAGAAATGCGCCTGCAAACCACTGCAAAAAAAAAAGAGCTTTGAAAATTCAATATAATCATTCTGAACACTTCAATATCAAGAATGCCATGGAACATGATTTACATTTCCAGATGTTGGACTATTGGACATTCGAGGTGGTGAATCCTCCATATTTATAAATTCGGATTTAGATTAATTTGAATTTTTGAATATATTTAATTGATCATAGTTGAATTAATTCATATTCAAACAAATAAATCAGATAATTTTTTTTGTGTTGAATCTTAACCAGATTTTAAATCGAACAAAATATTTATATTTATATTAGAATTTTAAACATATAAAGTATGTAATTTAATTCAAATGGATATTTCACAATTCTGTCTCGTGAAAGAAACACAATTCGGCCACGCTGGAAATCCATATTACCTTGAACAAGCCAATAGAAACCGATGGGACGGATCGCGACTCCTTCGAAATCAATCCCACGGCCCCACAATGACGTTGAAACCTCGACGTCCTGGCCTCCCTCGCCCATTTAAACCCTTCCCGCTCCCTCTTATAAATAGCGACCTTACTGTCATTATCAATCATTGGGCTCGTTCTCGTTCTCCTTACTGATTCAGAATTTCGAAGGGTAAGGGAGAAGTCTTTAGGGTTTCTCATATTTGTATGGGGATCTACGTTTTTCGCTTTTGTTGTGGCGATTTTTTATCTGTGGATAGAACGGCCGGTGAATTCGATGCGGCTTTTTGTTGATCGAGCTTTATTGCGTTTCTTGCAGATATCCTAGAGAAAATTTGTGTTTTTGATACAAAGAGAGATGGCTCGTACTAAGCAGACTGCTCGGAAGTCTACCGGTGGCAAGGCTCCTAGGAAACAGCTCGCTACAAAGGTGTGTCTCGCTAGGGTTTCTGCATATTTTTTCTTTGTTTTATTTCTTGTTGACATCGTGAACATATCGTAAGATTAACTTGAAAGCTCAAGAAATCTCGAGCATAATATCTTTTTCTTTGGTAATTATTTCCTGAATTTTGATATGTCCAGTATATCGTTTTCGATTTTTTTTCCTGTTTCGATTTGTTGATTCGATCTGAGAATGTATTTCTTGTCCGTAAATTCAGGCTGCGAGGAAGTCGGCGCCCACCACAGGTGGTGTTAAGAAGCCTCATCGCTTCCGTCCTGGGACTGTTGCTCTCCGGTAATTATCGATATCTGTAATTGTTATTTCAACTGAACGTTTCTTGGCTGTCAAAATACCAAGTTTAACTCGATCATTTCTTTTGTATGAACAGTGAAATTCGCAAATACCAGAAGAGTACCGAGCTTTTGATCCGGAAACTGCCCTTCCAACGCCTGGTTCGTGAAATCGCTCAGGATTTTAAGGTAATTCGTAACTTGTTCTACAATTAATCTTTTTATTTGGTTCTCCTTGGGCAATGGCTGTTGATTATCTGATATTAATATATGATGATCTTCATTTTCTCAGACTGATTTGAGGTTCCAAAGCCACGCTGTTCTGGCTCTCCAGGAGGCTGCTGAGGCTTATCTGGTTGGTCTCTTTGAGGACACGAACTTGTGCGCAATTCACGCCAAGAGGGTGACTATCATGCCAAAGGATATCCAGCTGGCCCGCCGTATCCGTGGTGAACGTGCTTGAGATGTTTAGCTAGTTTTATTAGGACTCGTCTATGAGAAGAGATAATTAGTTCGTTTTCTCTTTTGTAAAGGGTCATTGATATAGTACTGAAATACAACTAAATTTAGAAAACTCTAGTTTTTTTGAGATTGTCAAAGATTTATGAAAGTGGGTTTTGTTATGGAATTGAATTTCTGTTGAATTAGATCTTTGTTCTTGATTGTGTTTTTGGTTTCTGAAATTTATGTGCTTGGAATTTCTCTTCGATTTGAATTGGAGGCCAAGGCGAGTCGGTGAGGTTGTTATTGGGCTTTGATTACGTAGGAGTTACATATAGTCTACGGGCCTCTGAATTAAATAGATTCTTTCATAGGCCAGGTCCAATACTTTACTTACGAACTGGTCTGGTTGCTGGCTGGGTCGCTCTGAATTTATTACCTTGGATTTTGGACGTGGACCAAGTTAGGGCCAGATTCCACTAACAATTAACTCATGAGATCTGCAGTCCAACATTTCCCGGTCCTATAAAAAAAAACAGCAAAACACTCAATCTAATAACACCTCAAAACGGTCTAATCCAAGCGGAGAATTGATGAAATCGTCGTCATTGTTGTGTGTACCTGAAGAATGTCATCAATGGAGGCGAAGCGAAGCTGTGTCTCTTCGTCAAGGAGCTTACCAAAAACTGTCGTGGAAACAAAATTCGTCTCATTGGTGATTG
This sequence comes from Euonymus europaeus, assembly GCA_963580455.1. NCBI lineage: Eukaryota > Viridiplantae > Streptophyta > Magnoliopsida > Celastrales > Celastraceae > Euonymus > Euonymus europaeus. Next base: position 3,659,098 of record OY756972.1, read on the forward strand.
GAACTGCCGGAGAGGTTGGGCTATCGCTCAAGATAGCGAAGACAGTAGGAAATGCAGATAGATTTAGCATGAATGGGAGCGAGTACTGCCAAAATAAAAGAAGGCCAAGCCGAATAGGCAATACCCCACCCAACTTATGATGTGCAAAGAAAGTGGGAAATTGAAGTCTTGACCCCAAAGAAAGTGGTCGCTGTCCATTGATGGACATACAAAGAATTCATAATTATATTATTAACACTATTTTCATGTGTATTGGCCAACTTAAGTTTAATTATTTTAACGCAATTTTTATTTTAACACTATTTTCATGTGTATTGGAGTTGAAAGTTTTTCAAAACCATTTTTTAGTTGAATGAAAATTGACTCCAAAATGATGATCATGTTAGACATGATATATTGAGTGCAAAATAATAGAAATGTGGGAATCCCATATTGAAGAATTATGTTGTGTGACGTGGATTTATAAACTTAAGTGTTGGATATAAGACTTTGGCCTAAGGGCAACCAAGCTTTTGTGAGAGATAGAGGCTCTATATCATGAGCTTGGCCTCACTAAAACACATGCGCGCCGGGTCGGGCTACGACTTATGAAGCCCATCTGTACTTAATCTTTTGCTCCAGGCCACTACTCAGGTTCGTTGAATGTGGACATGAGGCTTAATTCAAATTCAAATCGATCGTTATAGTATTAATTTAAAATTTCGTTACAATTTTAAATTCGGTTTACTACTGTAATTTATTTCAATATCCCTAGTTTTTAGGGTCGATTTTCCTTGGGTTCTACTATAAATAGTAGCCCAAACGGTACACCATTTCTCCAAAGCTTTACTTTGCCAAAATTCTCTTTTCATAGCTTTTCATCTTCCCAACAATTCTTTCTGAGAGTGCTTTCAATATTGGTTCGACCGATCCTGCCGATATACTTGCGTCATCTACCGTCAGAAGCGAGTATTATATCTTGGGAGATTTTTGCCCGAAAAAGCAGACATCTGTGGTTGGGGCATTATCACCTTAAGGAGATTCGCATACTGGCATACCTTGCTCTCTCCTCAACTCATTGTTCGATAACTTGTAATATTAATATATCTGTATTTTGTTGTTTCTTGATATTTATATATCTTGCATATATATTAATAACATCTTTGGAAACAATTCATTATTAACAAATATTTCCAACAAAGAGAATGGAAGGAAAGTTCAGCAAAGGAAGAGAAATGAAAAAGAGTATAATATATTTTTTTTGCATGTTTGAATAGATTAAAAAAATTAGTTTATCATTTATGGATAGTTATCATAAGTAAAATGAAATGAAAAGAAATGTTTAATTTAATCATTTATCTTTATTTTTAACTTAAAGTATTATGTATAATAGTAAAAATAGATATTTCACTCATAAATAACTAGATAACTCTTTCCTCCATTTCTTTTCAAATCTCTTCCTTTATTTTTTCTATCCTTCGAGATAAGAGAATTAAAAAGAAGTTCATTTCCTTTCTATACCATTTCTCCAAATTTCTCAATCCAAACACGTACTAAGATGAAATTTTTTGTATTAGTAAATAGTGTATCTATTTATAGATAACTTTCAGGAAGTTATAATTATGTCCGCACAATAAACTTTTTGATATATTATTCCAGATCTTCTCAAGTTACATTTATTCCATGCATGGAGTTACAGTATACGGGCATCTGAAACTAATATATATACAAGCCATGCTGCGCGTTCAAGGCTTCAAGCGATGTTAGATTTTATTTTAATATTTTTCGCACGTGTGAGTTGAGTTATGTTAGAGCATCTTCAATGTTAGGCTCTCCAAATTTTTTCAGCGGGATCCCACTTCTATTACAGCAAAACACGAATCTCAATACAATCATATCAACAAAACATATATTTCAATACAATTTTTTTTAATTTCCATTCACAAACACTCCAAATATCAAGCATCAATACCATTTTTCTCATACTTTTTTTTTATCATATTTTACTTTTTTCTACTATTTTACACATTTTTCAATACAATTTTTTCAAATTACTCTATCTACACACTCCAAAATTTTCAGCTCCATTTTCAAGTGCCCCATTGCACTTGCTCTTAGGTCCAACACATTAATATTAATGTAGATGTCACGGTTTGTCAACAAGACTATGAGCTTGTTCTAATACATTAATGAACCCTAGTATCTCCCTTATAAACGAGCTTATAAGTAAAGGGACATCCCATCTAGTATACTATACCAACAACTAATATCCAAATGATGTGAGATTTCGTTATAATTGTCAGAGTTTGTGACCTAAATTCAGTTTGGTCCGATCCGAAAAGTTCGCTATGCAACATTTTTTTTGGGGTCTATGATGGGAGTAGAAGGACCGGGTCCGTTTTGAGGTTGCAGGGGATAGTATGGACCTTTTAAAATCACTCAAAACACTTTCTTGTACCTGTTTTCTCCACATAATAAAATCATTATGCTCTGTTCGTAATTTTTTTTTTCTTTTAAAGATTTTCCAGGTAAACTTGCGTGTTCTTTATTTTTTATTGTTGATTTCCACAATAATAGACTTTAAGTGGTTTTAATGGAGGATTTGTTTAATTTTCTTGGGAGGGAATTCTTATGAATTATGATGGGTAAGGGAAGTGGGAAATTGAACCTTGGCCTTACCCCCCAACTAGTGGCCGCTGTCCATTCAACAAGCACTCCCGTGAATTTTTGACCTATGTTCTCCAATGCACCCGTGAGGAGCATCCTTCACATTCCTATCCATTCGCAACACAATTTGGTGGCAAGGGCCGTGGCCTGTGAGTCTCTGACTGTGACCAATGTGTCTCTGTTGGACATATTCTATATCTTTCTTTCACGAGCAATAGTTTATGATTAGGGATTGACAAAATTCTCTTGGATTCGGATTACCGATTTGTCTAACGCGGATTAAACTAAGTTTGAACATAAATTATCTATCTATAATCTGAGTCTAAACACAATTATTTTGTCCGGTTTAAAACCGATTTGTGTGTAAACACAAAGAAAGAAATAAATAGATCACTGACCAGCTAACAAGCATTAGCAAGTATTTGGCCTCTGCTTCACTGATGTTGATTTGTGTTAATGTGGCATTAAAATTTAAAATATACATTCGGGATTGATAATGACACAAAAGGTCCAAAGCATTGGCAAGAGTGTCATTTTGTTCCAAACAAAAATGATTTCCATCAACTTGTGTGCTTTAATACATCAGAAAGTATGCATTAACAAATTTAACTATAGCTTTAACAGTGGTAATTAGACAAGGAATCAAATATACAACATGACTCAGAAGTATAAAAAAAAACTTTCATAAATCCCAAATAATTCTATTGGTGAGCTAACTCGTATGTAATCTCGAACCCTGAATTCTAACTCCTACCCCATTCCCTTATTCAAACAGCAACTAAACAACTGCCTTATTATTTGCATTATTGTAATTTGTAAATACATTTTCTGTAATAATAACTAATTAGTATTGGTTATATGGGAGTGTAAAAACCTACTTTTATTTTTCTTTTAAAAAATGAAAGAAAAAAAAATCAAATTCACTGGAGATGGACCCAAATGCCTTCGCTGGGAACATCTTGATGAACCACAAATAACATATAATACCCGGCCGGTGCAAGAATACTGGACCCGGGTGTCGTGACCCGACTCTCGTAAATTGATTTCCCCAAGCTTGTTACTTTCTCCGAGTCAAGAACCAACAATCGTTGATTCATAGAGAATGAGTGAGTCGTAAACGACGGTGCCACTATTGTCACTGACACCGAACCTGGAACCACAGTTCCAGTCACCGCAAAACGCACCGTTAAGATCTGTTTATATTTTAGCGTCGCTTGAGTTGCAGGAGATACAATTCTGGGTCTCACACCAACAAAATTTTTGTCCAAGTACGACGGATTAAAAGCTTCTAAGCTCAAATCAGTCGGAAATAGTACGCCGGAGAATTCATATCCGACGTGAGGATTACTACCTCCGACGAGAACCCTGCCGTCGCGTAGCAGTACAGCCGCGGAATGGTACATTCTTGGAATTGTACTCGGGTTCTGGGTCTCAAATCTGGACCCAAGTTTGTTCCCCGGTCGGTATAATACCGGGCTCAAAACCGGGTTACGCCCTAATTCCCATCCCGCAGTACCGGCAGCTGCGCCGTTGATAATCAAAACATTGCCATTCGGAAGCAATGTCATGTCGCCCATGGCTCTTGCGAGAGGCATTTTCTCCACGACCCATTTCGGGTTCGGGTCGGTTATTTTAATCCGGCCGCACGTATTCAAAGCTCCAACGAAATTCGACTTACTAGCCGCTGCAAAGGAGCCTTTTGGGGCTCCACCACATACCAGAGCCTCAGCTTCAACACCACCTGCTCCTCCCAAATTCTTCAATGGAAGCAAAACTGAAGAGCCTGTGCTCGGGTAACATCTCGGGTCTCCACCTGGAATTTCCGGGTAGGTCCGAACGACTTTGTTTTTCGAGTAATCGAGCAGAATAGCTCGATTGTTTGCGAAAATGAACAAGTACCCATCCACATTAAGATGCACAAACGGGTACAAATTGTTCTCCATACGCGGATCATCAGTTTGAACCAAAAAGGGTAGACTGTAAGTGATTGATTTGGCGCCGTTTTTGGGATAAAACTCATAATTTGGTTGCCTCCGACCACCTATTATTATCTGTTTTCCATCTGGTAGTATCTGATTGGTCGCATACCATCTCCTCGCAGCAAGTCCGTTTCCAACCTCCACCCAATCACAACCACCATTACATGAGCTCATAATCCTGACCTTTCGATCGCCGTCATTGAAACCACCAGTTTGGATCAGACGACCATCTTGCATTACAGCGCCTGAGGAGCACCATACATCTGTTTGCACCATAAGTGGCCGAAAAGCGTTTGACAAAACATTGTACTCGACGGAGTGGGCAGTGCAGTCAATCTTCAAGGCGTTGTCGTTGGGGTCGGTGCGGCACTTGCCGGCAGGGAGTGAGAGGTTTGACGGGCCAAAATCTGTTCGGTCAAAGATGATGACACGGTCGTTGTTGAGGAGTTGCATGTGCATTGATGAAATGCCAATGTTTCTTTGAAGGATCTGGAACCGGCCACCAGCTGCTTCGGTGAGAATGCTGCGGTGGCATATTTGGGTTAAGAGTAAGACAAGGAGGAAGAACACGGACAGATTTATTAGTGTCGGAGACATTGATGAATGAATGACGGAGTTGTTGATTTTGTTTCTTTAGATTTTCGTTCAGTTTGTCACGGTTGTCTGGCTTTTTATAAATGCTCGTGATTACAGTGTTGATTGATGTTAATCATCACTCGCTTGAAACCGCGTGGAGGGGCCAGTGGAAGTGAAAGTGAGAATGTGGAACTTTTACTTGATGAGTAATATTTGGGGACAAAAATCTGTTCGATTTTGATCAAATCAAGTTCGAACATAAGGTTTAAAATCCGATTCTGATTCAAACACAAAAATCTTAACTAATTTAATTGTTCGAACTCTAATCTGAATTTGATTATTACATGATTTATTTGTTCTGATATAAACAAATCTGAATATGTTTAATTAAGTTTGTCCGTAAATTAAAACATTATTAGTCTATTTTCATGTGCTGGCCAACTTAATTTCAATTATTTTAAAGCTTAATTTTTTTTTAAAAAAATAATTTTATATTGTAAAAAAGATAAAAACATCATTTTTGTTGCTGTTTCTTGTGGCTGGAATGTCTTAATGTTGAAGTAGTTTAGGCTTTTATTTGCTTTAAATAAAAAGGGGAAAAGAAAGGTAACCAAAACTCCAAAAGCATTCAATGGGCCCTAACCACTGATCTGCCATGGTTTTGTGGACTTTTCACCCTTTTTTGGTTGCCATAAATGACCCATTAGAATTTAGAAAAGTACATGTCACTTTAATTCTTGTAAATATTGTGGGCCAGGTGGGCCGACATAGCCCAAAATAGCTGGATTTTCATCGCTGATACATTAGTCCACGTCAAGGTTAATTGTGGCAGTTGCAATAACTAAATATTTTTTTTATTCTCCGCTAGAATTAATATTTGATCTCACTTCTATTATACAAAAAATCAAGTCATATATTCATTCACATTATCAAAGCACGTATCTGAATATAATTACATCAGCAAAACGTGAATTCTTATACATTTTTCCCTTTCTCTATTAGCAAAATATTTACTCTTCTATTCTTTCATTCATTCTTTAAAAAAAAACACAAAAATCAATAATGGATCCCGCATTTTTTTATAAAAAATCAAGCCACATATTCATCTAGATCAGCAACCCATATCTTTTAATACAATCACATCAACAAAAACACATATTCTAATACATTATCCGTTCTTCCTAAAAACACATGATTGCAATTGCCCTAATTCAATAGCGTCTACCCTTTTGCATAATTTCATCACTCACGTGTCTACCAACCATCCCTTTTTTTTCCCCAAAAAAAATAACATACGCCTCAACAATTTATTTCAAAAAATAAAAGTCACACGACGCTACATTAGCAGTCTATGAAATTACAAATCCAAATATAGAAATATAGACACTCGAATTCAAGAACAACAACAAAATTCAGATGTTAGTCAGACAACACTGAAATTATCTGAATAACATTTTTTGGGATGAACCCGATCGAACAGTCTAAACATAAAATCAAGAATAAACAAAATGCAAATGATACAAATCAGGGGTTAAATAAATTTTTGGTCATTCTAAGATTTGTCATTTTTCATTTTAATCATTAAATGTTTAAATATTACAGATCAGTAATCTAAAGTTTTAGTTTGTTTCATAATTGTTACTTTGAGTTATCATATTGAAACAACAAAGTTATCATATTAAAATAATTTAAAACTTTAAGTGACTTATCTATAACGTTTGAACATTCAGTGACCAAAATAAAAAAAATGACAAATTTTTCTATCACTAAAGTGTACTCACCCCTACGAATCAGATACGCTAATTGTATATATGTTGGGAGGAATTAAAGCTTGTAATTAAATAAAGATATATGTAGATGGGATTTGATTTGTGTGGAAGACTGGAAGATAATATTCCTTCTGAAGTTCTGATTAGGTGTACGTATGACAAAGGTTGCTGACAAATCTCTTTCGGTGTATTCCTGTATAAATGTTCTCTGTTAATGACAAACTGTAAAGAGAGACGAAGCTTCCCAAACATTTTTCAGGGACTTTATCATATATATACACATAGAAGAAATTAGAAGACGAGAGTGAATTAATATAAACAACGGCATGTATATAGATATATAATTTTTGAGGAGCATAATTAATATTTTTTTCTTCGTTGGCAGATAAAGAAATATATGCAGGAGAATTAACGACATCACAACATTCCGTGCATGCACGAATTGGATACGGTCGAGAATGTTTTTCTCGCAAATCATCCAAAAGGAAATCGACTAGATCGATCCGATTGATTGAGCCACCTGTTTCCGGCAACCGACACTGCAAATAGGTCCTAAAGGTATCAAGAGGTTTTCAAGACCCACCCCTTTATCAGCCATATATGAAATTGAAAACTTACTTGTGACACCTTTCAACTCCTATAGATACCGCAAACTCGATTGTGACTCAGTTTTTTCATATTAGTTGTTGGTCAAATTCAACTATTGAGATGAGAGACTCGTAAACAAGGCGTGTCAATGGTTGATTTTTGACATATATTTTAGTAGAAAATATATTTTTTTTCCTTTTTTAAATAACTGACCAATTGATTTGGTTTCAGTCGATTTTTTTTAAAATAAAAAGTAACTTTCCAATTGGTTTGGTTTCAGATTTTTTTTCCTGACAGCCCTATCACAAATTTTACGGACGTCTATACAAGAGAAATCATGAAACCAATTTTTTTTTTATGAAAAATGAAATATGGATAAAGATAATATAATGGGTGACAGCTGGTAATTATCATAATCAATCAAATCAAGTAAATGGTAGATCAATCAATTAATTTGCTAAATCGAACAATTCAATATATTCAAATTGAAATAGTTTCTCTTGACTTAGGTTTTATATACTTGAGTTGTGTCCGTTCGATAGATCGAAAATTTTGATAACATTTAAGCTGTTAATTTATTTTTAAGGATATGTAAATAGTTTAATAATAAAATAAAAGTTATTGAATATGAATCTTGTTTGAAAGAATTTTATGCGTTGAATTCGAATATGTAATTTTTTTTAAAAATCTAACATATATTTTGAAAAATAAAAGTACAAATGTGTGAGAGAAAATGAACAGTAGAAGAAATTGATGATTTTTTTTGGGATATGACTAATGTGATTGTTGACTGATGAAATTGAACTTATAAGCATAAACTCTACAGAGGGGACACGTTCAAGCAAGCAAAATATGCAATTTTTTTTTTGATCACAGCAAAACATGCAATTAGAGTAGCCAATTGGAATATATATTATACATTTTACCTTCCTTCTAAGGTTTGTAATGGAGTCCTTTTCCGGACTGATTAGGGTTGGTGAAATGTTAATTTTTCCATTAAATTAATTAAGATAATTAACACCATGAGAAGATTGTTCAAAGTGGATGATGATACAGAGAAAGAAGTTGATTTAATTAATTAATTAATTAGTGTGTCTTTTTCGTTCATTGTACATAACTTCACGTATCTTTATTTGTTTTGAATTGCATGGATTACCCGTTTTTCGTTATGGAAGATGGTGACTGCGTTTGAAAAATACACGTTTAGACGATTAATTAAGACTGCCATATACAAATGATAGCTTCCATGTTGTCTTTGTCATCAGAGTTCTAGTCCCCAATAGTTTCAAGTTATATAATTATTTAGCAATATATATATATATATATATATATATATATATATATGAGTCATATAGACTTACGTGTGAAACTACCTCTATTTAATTAGGTCAAGTGTCTTATAATTGATCGGTAGATGTACAAGCATAGATCCTGCCTCACTTCATTGACAAAACTTTTTTGAGTTTCAAAAGAATAAAATATGTGTGGTGGATTCTTTCCACCAAAGAATGACACGTTTTGGACCCATGAACCTTAATAACGTTTTTATTAGAAAATTCCCTCACCTTCATGTCTTGAACCCTTTATATCCTTAGAGTTGGGTTATATAGTGGTAGTGTCTCAACCAAACTCTAAGGGTATCAAAGCACGGAGGTGAGAGACTTTCCCAATAAAAACGTTATTAAAATTCGATAGGTTCTCAAGAATTGGTAAATAAAAAGTGGAAAAAATTCATCACAAAATCGTACAAATTCGATAGATTCTCGAGAATTGGTAAATAAAAAGTGGACAATATTCAAAATTTCAACATGCTATTATAGTACGTAATCGGTTATATTAGACATAGCCTTTACTCTACATGTTAAGTCTGACATAATTCATCTGAGAAGTATCAGAGAGTTTTTAAAATCCAACATCGAAAAAATGTGATGATTCAATATCATATACAGTGACATGCCCTCCTTCTATCAACAAAATCAAACTATGCCAGTCTAATATATCTATAAAAATCAAATAGTTTAAAATGGATAACATTAATTATTATTAATATGAGTGTACTTGAATTTTACAACAAAAACAAGAATAAGGTTTCTGTTGGGTATAGGTTGTGAAACAACCTTAATCTCTCGCAGTTGGCTGCTGTTGTGTGTAACCAGACAGGGCAGTTACATAATACTTTTAGTGGGAACACTTTGCTGTCGCTTGTGCTGGCCATTTTGTTCTTATAGTGATGATATTCTCATCATGCACGGCTGATCTCTCATGATTTTTTTTTTATCACGCCAGAAAAAAAAAAGACAACGGATTGCTATCGGATGAATAGCACTGTAGGACCGAACCAGCTTATAATTAGTATGAACTAATCCTTCATTTTACCTGTAACTGTCAAGATTTGTAGCGGATTGGTTTAACCCGTTCAATTGAATGATACATAAACAAAGTTTTCACATGAGTTTGACTCAATCAGGCCTCTCATAAGTGTGGGATGGCGGCCTGAAGTTTGGATCTAGCCCAACTGACACAAAATGAGATCCTTATTAGAGTGTGTTTGAATATTATTTTCTTTTTTAGTTTTTAAAAATGATTTTGGGTAAAGTTTTTAGAAACACTTTTTAGGAGAAAAAAAACTGTTAAAAAATTCATTTGGTTGGTGATATTTGACTTTGTTTTCGGAAACAGAAAAACATGAAATTAAAATTGAAATTTAGTCAAATGAAATTGAAATTCATCCAAATAAAACTCAAATTTATCAAAATGAAATTCAAATTCATCAATCGGGTAAAAATGAAGGTGATTTTGGGCCAACACCGGAGCAAGGCCGTTCGGTGGCCGGACGACGATGTCGATGAAGAGAGGCGAGTCACCGTTGGGAGTGAGAGAAGAGAGAGAAAAATAAAATAAATTCATCTTAATTATAATTATGTCACTTGAAAATCTTACAAAACAACAAAATGTTGTTTTGATTTTCTAGTTTTTAAAACTGAAAAATGAAAACTGTTTTTAAAAGTAAAAACTCAAAACAAATTAGACAAATGAATTTTAAGCAATCATTTGATTTTTCAAAACAGAAAACTGTTTTGGAAATCATTACCAAACACACCCACTTAGTGATTTCTCGGGCTATCGAATTAAAATAAATAAACAAAGTTAAGTTCTTCTCACACAAATGACGTATTTTTTACACCTAAATATTCCGGAGACAAGTGATGCATTTTCTAAGACTTATAAATACTTCAGAGAGACGGGTCAGGAGATCACTTTCATATATTTGAATTGAATTTTCTAACAAAAACTATAATCATTACGCAATTAGTTTCAAAGACGTTTGCATCTATCTGTACACAAAATTGGAAAATTATAGAGCAACTCACCAAACATGCATAAATTTCTAAAGTACATTAAACTATTAATGTGATAGTGATCCACAAATTTCTTGCATGATATTGATAATGTGTTCCTAATTTCAGAAATTTCTTGCATGCCAACCACGTAACCATTAATTAATTTACTAATTTTTTCCTTTACTTTTCTCCTTGATAGTCCAGTTGAATAAGATTCAGTCTACCTTAATTATGGTAAATATTCAGAAACCTTGTGCTCAAAGTCTGAATATAATACTTACTGCCATGACAAGGAAAATTAAGAGAATGAAAGTGAGAAGCAAAGAAAAGGAAGGAGGAGTACTGCTTAATGGTCTTAATTGTAGCAATCACCTTGACTCTGATAACACTATAAGATTGACAACTGAACAAGTTTTAAGAAATCATCTCTCTCTGTTGAGATCAAAAGTCACAAGCTTCCAGATCCATGCATGACTTGTTATGGAGCCTCTCATATACAATGATAGCTTGCTTACTTTTTTGTTCATCATCATCTAGTTTCATATTGTGAAGAATTATATCCCACATTGGATTGATGTAATCCAATGAATGATATATAAGTAAAGGTCTTACATCTGATCTCATAAAATGAATGCAATTTCTGGGTCTAATGGGGCATTTGGTTGGTATTTAGAAGGCGGGGGAATAAGGTTAGACGAGGATGAAAATAACTCATTTTCTTGTTTAGTTGATTTTAGTAGGATGTCATCTCACTCTCATTCCCCATTTTTGGCTAATTTTCACGAGAAAATGAGTTTTGATATTCAAAAGACTATTCTACATTTCTACCCTTTATAGCAAGTAATCACAATTAAAATTCTAACACTCATGCTCATTCTTCATTTTATACCGAACATGGTAATATCCATTTCACACCCGTCCCACACTCATTGAATTAGCAATCAAATGTCCCGTAAATACTACAAAAATGGCTTACAAAACGAAATCCGTGAGGGGCCGCGACCCAAAGTGGACATAATTACTTATTGATATGCACTAATCAAATCAAACCAAGTTTAATCCCTCCCATTTTTTCTCGATCAAAATTGATTGAAAGAGCATAACACATTAACACCTATGTTTTCGAACTTGGGCCTTAGTTGGGCTTGTATTAGGCCTAAACTTTGGATGTCACCTCCTGTTTATCCGGGCTAAATGGCTAATATTAAACTATTATCCAATTACGGGGAAGCCCAATAGACTACCAAATCAAAGTATCAAACCAAGTTTAATCCTTACCTTTTTTTTCCCTCTCGATCAAATTGATTGAAAGAGCCGAAGAGGCTAAGAGCATTAAATAGATGCTTTCAAACTTGGGCCTTATTTGGGTTTGTATTAGGCCTAAACTGGGGTATATATTCTATCAAAATAGGGACTTATCAGTGAGATTTTGCTGAAAAATGGTTGGAAAATCTGAGAAAGTGACCGAAATATATGAGACTTTAGTGAGAGAAAAGTGAGAGCGCACAAGAGAGAGAAAAAATCCACAAAAATGTCCATAAAAAATTAAAATTTTTGTATCTTTCTGAAATGTCTAGCTTTTGGCAGTACCAAGGATATTTTTCGTATACGAAAATTTTCAAAAGACTAAATATGAATACAAAAAGATTCTATGACTAATTGATAAACATTACAATCATTTGTGACCGGCTTATAATTATCTCTAGATGTTTTCAAACTTCGATCTTATTTGGGCTTGTATTAGGCCTAAATTGGGTATGCCACCTCATTTCAAGAAACGTTCCTTTTAGAAATTTGGAACTTTGCCCATTTTTGCATAACTTCAGCTTCTGTTTGATAAAACTTATTATATTTGGGAAAGATGAGCTACTTTATAAATGGTTAAATAAGTTGTCGGATATTTGGTGATATTTTTAAAATTGACGGAAGCTTATGCTTGATAATTTTACCATACGCTAGCATTTTTTCAAAATAAGCTCACTGGTGGAGCTATATTTTTTGGTATATGGTGCAATTGGCAAAGCGGTCTAGCTTAGCCTTTACCTTTACGACCAGACCCTAAAAGTGCTTGCCGTTTTCATGTCGAGTGCATCTTAATGGGCGGCATCAGGCATGGAATCATGCTAAGATGCTTACCCTCAAGTACATGAAAAGCTTTTTATTCGTTCATAGCCTCGATGATAAATAGTTTAAAGAAGATTCTTATTCTGAACCACACTGGACTAGATCATGTATCGTTGGTATTGTTCATCTCAAGAACTGCAACATGGAAAATTTATATCAGCAGTGATGAAAAAATTGTCTGTTGCTGGGGTTGAAGTGTTATTGCACGTTTATTTTAAATACTTCACATTCTTGTTGCTTGATAATGTGTGTTTTATGCACCCTTTTTTTTCTTTTCCATCCACTGTATAGTTGGACAAGTAGAATATTTCATAGGGTGAATCATAATATATAACGGAGGAGATACTGTGCTTTCTGGGCATTGTGAAGTGATGTGTATGTGCAATATGTCTATATTGACATAAGGTTTGTAAGCCCCATGTTAGTTGTGTGAGCCTAACGTGCCAAGTCCTATATGCCGTATGACATCAAGTTTGTAAGCCCGTTTGACACTAAGACTTGTGAGTCCATTTCAGGCGTGTGAGCCGAACGTATCAAGACCCATTGATTGTATGATATCATGCTCGTGAGTCCAATTATCAGAGACTTGTGAGCCCGTTCAACACTAAAAGTTTGAGCTCATATTAGGTGTGTGAGCCCAACGTACCAAGACCCATAGACCGTACGACATCAGGCTTATGAGCCCAATGAACTAAGGTCCATGAGGCATGTTCGACATATAATGCTTGTGAGCACATTGGATTGAGGCTCACATAACCCTTCAATCATTAAAGACCCTTGCTTGACCCAACAATTTATGAGCCTGCTGAAGGTCGTCTGGCGTTAATGGCCAATTAGAGCTTAATAAGTCCTATAAGACACATCAGTTGGGTCACCCATACAAATATCACTGAAAATGTAAACCAACATCAAACAAAGGCGCGTTGGCCTAATTCGAAGTTTAATGCTTGACAGCTCATGTGTCAAACATGTGAGCGAGAACACTATAAATATGAGTAGTTTAAGCCTCATAAATATCTCGAAACTACATGGGGCTCTCCTTCTCTCTAAAAGTCTATTAACTACTCTCACTATAAAGTCTCTCTCCGTCAATAGACTTGATCGTCTGAGCTCTCTCTAGTGGTCATCACTCGTTCGTTCGATCTAGTGCATTTTTTGCAGGTTGTTGAAGGCCTCAGTCGATTTTTATTTGATCGTGGTTTTTTTTTGTCTATAATATGATGTGTGGCGTAGCATTTGGTGTGAGTTGCAAATCACATTGATTCCAAGCCTACGGCTGCTAATCGAAATAGACATGCATCAACGACCCTGGTTGCTTTAGTTCTTCCGCCTTTTCCGGTAACAAAGATTCCAAAGGAAAGTCTTTGGTTCTTCATATTAATCGTTCACAATGTGTAAACATTGTCATTGTACCCGGGGTCTGCTATAGAAATTCTAAAGTGGACTTCACTGTAGTTTTAATGAGAGGCATCACAACAAAAGACATTGAAAAATTATGAATGTGTTTTTATCGGATTTATAAATCTAATGTTATATATTTTTTTTCAAACAATAATAAAATTGAATGTGAAAAAGACAGATAATTTCAATATTCTATATGCGGTCCATAATTTTTGTATCTTTTTTGCATTCAATTTGACTTTTTTTAGACAAATAATATACCATTGAACTCAAAAATTCGCTCTAAAAACATATATACGTTTTTTTTTCAATTTTTTTTATATAAAGTCTATAAATAAAACTATAGCTGGTCTGCTGTAGTTGTTCTATGATACTTGTCCATAAAGAATATACATTATCACTAGACTAATTGAACATTTAGTGGATATTTAGAGAGAGAATAAAGGCAGATGTAGATAAGAATTACTCATTTTTTTATTTGGTTAATTTTGGAAGGCTGTAATTTCAAACTCATCTCCCTTATGGAGATTAGAGCTCACCAAATAATGAAATTGGCTAATCCCTAATCTCCACTAGAGAGAAAATGAGTTTTGATATTCAAAAAATTATTATATCCTTTATTAATAAATAATCATAATTAAAATAAAAATACTTTATTCTCACTTCCAAATATGATAATTCTCATTTCACACTTATCTCACATTCGTTTTTTTCTCGTCATACCCTCATAACTAATTATTTAATGATTCGGGTGCATTTTTACATAGTACATTTAAAGGTATGAATGACATTCACATGAGGATGATGTCAATCAAAAAAGTAAGAAAAAGAACACATATTGATTTCAATCACATCATTAGATGCATCACATGAGATATGCAACTGAACCATTGAATAATTTCTCCATACTCAGGGCAATTGCAATAATACAATTTTTATGGGCAAACAAATGTGTATTGAAATATGTGTTTTGTTGATGTGTCTGATTTGAGAGACGTGTTTTGTTGATGTGAATGAATATGTGGCTTGAATTTTTATAATAAAGATGTGACAAAATATTGATTTTGGTGTAAATTTAATGGGGACAATAGGGAGGAGAGGAAAATTGTTGACTTGCCTAAAATAGGGGAGAAAAAATGTATAAAAATTTGTGTTTTGCTGATCTGATTGTATTGGGAGATGTGTTTTGCTTATGTGAATAAGTATGTATAACTACTTTTTGTACAATAGAGATGAGACTTAAAAATAAATTTTTTCCCTTACGCATTAAAATCAATTTTGGATCACACTTTTATCATACAAAAATACATTTCTCAATAAAATCAAATCAATATAACACTATCTCCCAATATTGCCACATCAATAAAACACATCTCCCAAAACAAAGTTATTATACAAAAATTTACTATTTCATTCTCTCATCAATTCTTAAACAAAATTACACCAAAATCAATGTTGGGTACCACATATTTTATAAAAAGTCAAGCCATATATTAATCCACATCATTAAAATACATATCTCAATACAATTATATCAACAAAAACACACATTCCTATATATTATTCATAAAATATAAAAATTTGGGATATCAAAAAAATTTCAAAAAATCTTGAAAAATGATAAACGTGTAGTGTACATTGTAACGATCTCAATTATGTATTTTTTGTTCGAAACAAAAATCATAATCATAGCGATCTAAAATTGAATATTTAGATTTTCGATCCGACGGTTTAGATTTGTCACACATTTTTTACGATGACTTTTTAATTCCATTTATAATAAAAAATATATCATTAATATCGTTACGAGATACACTACATATTTATTGTTTTTTCAGATTTTTTTACTGTCCAAAAATATTACCATTGGAATTGGTCTTAACAAATGTCCCGTAAAAAGAATTTTGTACGGCCTTGCCTCACGCGTTTTGACTTTGACTCCAACGTTCGTCATGTCGAACGTAATGAGTTTCTCTTCCCTAAAGTTTCTTAACGACGCCGTTTATTTATTCGTCTTGCATAACGGTTATTTATCCGTTAGAATTTGATTCCAAGAACTTCCTTTGGGAGCACGAAAGAGCGACGCCGTCTTCTTCATCTAACACTTTCTGTAACTTTGAATTCAAAGTCGAGAATCCCCTTCAATTGACATTATAGACCAACATCAGTGATTTCCTGCGTTAAAAATTATGCGATGTACATGCTTCACCTTCGTTTTCAGAGCCTAATATCGAGAATGGCCGAGGAGATTCGCAAGACCGAGGTTGCTCCATCAGCTGAACGTGCCAAGACCAGATCGTTATGGCCTTCGGTTCTACGCTGGATTCCTTCTTCTACCGATCGCATCATCGCCGCCGAAAAACGACTCCTCTCTATAGTCAAGTATTTCTCTCCGTCTCTGTCTCCCTTCCTGCCGCCACATTATTTTTCGTTATTTCAAGATAATAGTAAACCGTAATTGACAGAACGATTTTTGAATTGATTGTGTTTTCGAATGTTTAATAGTGGGAATATGTGAATTCCGATTGATTTTTAGGACCCCGTATGTGCAAGAACAAGTTAATATTGGGTCTGGTCCTCCGAAGTCTAAAGTCAGGTGGTTTCGTTCAGCCAGTGATGAGCCGAGGTTCATTAATACTGTTACCTTTGAGAGCAAGGAGGATTCTCCTACTCTTGTGATGGTTCATGGATATGCGGCTTCCCAGGGATTCTTCTTCAGGAATTTTGATGCTCTTGCCTCTCGTTTCAAGGTCATTGCTATTGATCAGCTTGGGTACGTTCCTTATTCTCATTATTGCATGTTTGGTTAATTTTGTTTAGTGTCTCTCCTATAATTACTTTTTTCAACTTTTGACTTTTAAGTTTTAACTACATTTTTCTGACTTTTAACAACAGAAAGTGGACCTGACAATGGTAGCTGTTATGAAATGTATTCAGAGGGTATAAAATATATATAGCATGCTCAATATAATTTTCCTTTTTAAGCTTCTGCTGCTTCCTGCTGAATCAGCCATTTAGGGGTTTATGTTACCAAAGAGGGGTTTAGCTTGGTTATTTGACGTTCATGGCTGGCATTTCGCTGGCATGGTGTCTAATACTTCTGTTTGGAATAGACAAGTTGTTTTTATTGAACATAAACTTAATTCTTAACAAGTTGACAATATTTCTCTTCTGCAAGTTCTTGGAGCTTTGAAAAAACCAAACTTGGGAAATAGACGGAGGTAGGAATTTGTCAAACAAAATGCACTAAGAATCTTTTTTTTTCTAATATCAGAGTGTATAAATAACAAAATTTTCAAGAATTGGAGAAGATAGTTGTACGATCCCTTCCGTGCCACTACTTTATTTTACTAACATACATATCCACAGTTTTATGTTGAGAAAACCCTACAAACTGTCCCAAATGTAATAGACAGAACAATCCTGTTCTGGGTTACTCATCTAATTTTGAGAACATAGTGTAAACATAATATTCTATCTATCGTTTTCTTGAGTGAATTTTCTCAATTAAAACATAAAATAGTTTCCACCTTCCTGTAAATTCATCTCTGTTAAAGTTTGTTGCTCTCAAATTAGGGTTCCTGTGGTCTAGTATTTTGTTGGTAAAAGAGGATATGAAATTGTCTGTTTGTCTTTGTTGTTCTTACAACATCACTGTGCTGCAACCATGTCATAGCTGACTAAAATCACGCAACAATCCTCATTAGCAAATGTAGCTCACTGCTAGTTGCTTTTACCACAGTGAAGACCATCTCCCCCTATATCTCAAATGGAATCACTGTTTCTCGGCTTGCTTTTTAACGAACTAATCTAAGCAGCCATTTAATGCTTATGTGATGTTTTGTGTTGTTGATTTGCAGACATTCTATTTCATCAGCTAAGAATTTATTAGTTGTGAGTAGTTTCACATGAGAAAACAAGGATATGGCAAAAAGACGATTATGAAGGCTGCTGAGTGCCTATTAAGCAAAGATGTGATTTATGCTGGTCGCCTATATTAAGACCATTGATCAATCGGTCAATAAAGAGTTGATTGATGTTTTATTCCTTGAATAGCTAGACTGCTGGGGTGTATTGCAGCATATGAAATGTCCTTCTGTTGCTCATACGATTTTTTAAAACCATTTGGACATTTGGTGATTAAAATTTAGTCATGATCTATAGTAGATGCTAGCATCTTGGATTGCAGATTTTGAACACTTTGCTCCTTTAGTGATAAGTACTTGCTTCATTGCCTTATTAAAAAAAAATGTTATTGATTCATTTTGTTTTTGTTTTTTATGCAGTTGGGGTGGATCAAGTAGGCCCGACTTTACGTGCAAAAGCACTGAAGGTTAGTTATAGTTAAGCATTAAATAATCTCATATAGTTATTTACTAAGTAGCGTGCATATTTTTTGGAAAAAATCCCATGCTACTTCTGTGTAATATGACCAAGTAATCACAGAACATTTTTTCCACTGATCCAAAAATGCAGAAACGGAAGCATGGTTTATTGATTCTTTTGAGGAATGGCGAAGAGCAAAAAACTTGAGCAACTTCATATTACTTGGGCATTCTTTTGGAGGCTATGTTGCATCTAAATATGCCCTGAAGGTGATTGCTTACAAATTACTGTTGGAAGTTGTTAAATTTAAATAATGACATTTTAGCATTGCTAATGTCTTTTATAATATTTTACAGCATCCTGAGCATGTTCGGCACTTGATTTTAGTAGGACCTGCTGGATTTACATCAGAATCAGATGACTCATCCATGAAGATTGCACGCTTCCAAGCAACATGGAAAGGAGCTATTATAAAACACTTATGGGAATCTAACTTTACTCCTCAAAAGATTATTCGGTACATATCCCTTTTTTTAACACTGTTATATTTTTTAGAACAGTGGTCTAGATGGTGCAGTGATTCGTATTCTGATTTTTCACTGGTCTTAAATTGGGATATTTCATGCATTTCTATGTGTACATAATTACATATTCATTTTTCATAGGCCATATCTTCTTATTATTTGGTTTTCTATCAGATAGGACTATCTTCTAATGGGTCATATGTTAGAAGCTTAGACATCGATAGGTTTATCTTCTGATGGACATTCTCATATGTCAGAAGCTTGGACATCACATTTTTGTCACTCAAATCCACTTGTCACAACATCAGTCTGTTCTGCATGCCACAAGAGTCGCAGTTGTACTTCACTAGCCATTTTTCTGTCGTTGGCGTTCTATTTTAAGCATAGAACTTGTTTTGGGCTTTCATTAATTTGGCAAAAAAAAGGGTTTTGATAATCATTTGAAATGGGATCCGCACATTGCTTCAGCTGTCATTTGTACATGGTTGTTCCATTTCTGGGATGATTTCTCCATGTTTCTCAGTTTCAGTTGGATTTGGTTCTGGTGGTCCACTTGATGAACATCATTCTTCACGGCGTACAAAAGATCAGATTATATATAATGTTATATTTACTTGTTAGTTTCTCATGACATCCTTGTTGCTCAGAGGTGTAGGTCCTTGGGGTCCAGATTTGGTGCGCAGGTACACTAGTGCTAGATTTGGGTCATATTCAACCGGAGAAGTATTGACTGAGGAGGAGACAAGATTGCTAACAGGTAGCTTAAGAACTTGGTTTGTAGCACAATTTCAATCTGCAGTCAAGATATTTAATAGTTTTTTTTTCCTTGAAGATTATACATACCATACCTTAGCAGCGAAAGCTAGTGGAGAGCTGTGCCTGAAACACATATTCGCCTTTGGAGCACTTGCTCGGTCACCCCTTCTGCACAGGTTTGACGACCCTTCTTAACTTCGTAAATTTTTGCTTGGTGCATCAAACTGCCTTCTCTGTTTTTTATGTGAATTAATTCAGTGAACTCCCTAGTTGATAAAAAAGTGAGTGAGTGAGAGAGTGCAGTAAAATTTACTTATCTCTCTTCATTTAATTGTGTGAGACCCAAATGCATTTTTACCTTTGAGCTGCTTATGTGAATTGAATTATTATTCCTTCCTCTTTTAGAGTATCATTAATGTGGCTCTCTGATGAGATCACCCAGAGAATTTCACACAAAACTAAGCTGGTTTTACTGATTCGAACAAGAAAATACAATCTGAGAAATAGAAATAAGCAACTTGACTTTCGAGGAGCCAGTAACCTCCCACTTTTCTTACTATGGTAAAAACTGAAAATACAAGACCTCACCCCACTACTACATAACCAACAGAAATTACTAGAGCACATAGGAAAGCCACACGTGTTCCATTTACTTTCTAACACGTGTCCCACCTTTTATCTTACTGCCCCTCGTCTTGTGCATTTTGTTGACAGGTCTAATACTCTGTCTAGAGTGATATTTGGTTCAAAGTGTTTAACGATTGGAAAGATTTTACAATTATGCATTTTATCATTCCAATCTTCTGGTGGTCGCTTCTTAAGACTAAAGAATTTCTTTGGTTTAGATGGCCCTTATTGACTGATAGTGCAAAGATTATCATCGTTTTAAAGAAAATTCTGACAAACCTCATGCTTCATAAAGCATTTACACGTATTGATCTTTTTTGTATATAGCCAACAGGATTTCACGTTCTAGCCCACAAGGATTTTGTTGTTGGGTAAAAAAAAAACTAATTATGAATGCTATGCTTCTCTTTCTAGCGAAGACACCAAAGAGTGATTTTCCTTAACCAGTTGTCCATGAAGTATTGTCATATTCTAGCTTCCACTGATATCCCTGTGTATTAATTTGTGCATGGCTTATTTAAGGCAAGTGAAAATGGAAGCCTATTTGGCTCGTTTAAACCTTTGAATTTGCCCCGTATTGCAATTCTGAATAATTCCTCTATTTATACACAGTGCATCGGATTGGAAAGTACCAACCACTTTTATATACGGCACTGATGATTGGATGAACTATCTGGGGGCCAAAGAAGCTCGCAAGCATATGAAGGTCCCATGTGAAATTATTAGGGTTCCCCGGGTGGGTTCTCTTTTCCCTCTCTCGATACACGCACACACTACATACATCATACAAATACGTACTTTCACATCCACATGCATATTCTGATGTAGCAATGAATCTGTTTTTGTCATATTTGCAGGGTGGGCATTTTGTGTTCATAGACAACCCAAATGGGTTCCATTCAGCCATCTTATACGCTTGCCGGAAGTTTCTCTCGCCTGACCCTGATAAGGAATCCCTTCCTGAAGGTTTGGCATCGGTATAGAAGAATGAGTTTCATGTGTTATTCTAATGTGATTTAAATTCTATATTTTAAGTACAGTTATTTGCATATTCATATTTCAAATGTTCTCTCCTTGTACAGTTCTCACGTACAAGAATTTGTATCATGTGATTTGAATCAATATAGTCATAAACCCAGTGGATTCATTTGACAAGTAAGAAGCTGCGGTATAGAGACAAAGAACAACACACTTCATAGAAAATAAGTTCACAAGACAGAGTCACCTAGAAACCCAACTTTAGACCTAAAGTAGCACACAGTTTTTGACTTACATAAAACTACAACGTTTTACTATAAATAATAAAGAGAAAAAGCATTAATAACAAACATTCCCCCTTGATGCTATTTCTCTTTGACTCCAAGTCTTCTACGAAGATCAGAGAACTTGATCTTCTGCAACCCTTTTGTAAGGCAATCTGCCAATTGATCTCCACTTTCACAGAACTCCAGATTGATGACTTTTCTGTTTACTGCTTCTCTCAAGACATGGTACTTGATAGCTATATGTTTGGTGCGACTATGAAAAACAGGGTTCTTGGACATACAAATGGCAGACTTACTGTCAGACAAAATAGAGATAGGTCCTTGATGTACTTCACCAAGATCATTGAGAATAGCTATCAACCAAAAAGAGTGGTTTGTTGCTAAAGCAGCAGCTACATACTCCGCCTCTGCTGTGGATTGTGCTACTGTTTGTTGTTTCCTAGAAAGCCAAGTGAAAACTCCCGATCCAAGGTTAAAAACATATCCAGATGTACTCTTCATATCCTCTGGATATCCAGCCCAATCACTATCTGAGAAGCCCTGTAATTTAGCACCTGGCTCATGTTGATAAAGAATTCCATAGTCTTTGGTACCCTGTAAGTATCGAAAAATCCTCTTGACGCCACCAAGATGGTCTTCACTTGGTGATTGCATGAATTGAGACAACAAGTTAGTGGCAAATTGTATATCAGGCCTTGTTGATGACAAATAGAGCAAACTGCCTATCATGCATCTATACAACTGTGAGTCAGCCTTGGGAGATCCATCTTCTTTGTAAAACTTCTCATTTGCCATAGTTGGAGTAGCAACAACCTTGCATCCTTCCATTTGAAACTTATTCAACAGCTCTTTGATGTACCTTTGTTGGCATATGAACACATGCCCTTCCTTTTGATCCACTTCAATCCCCAAAAAATAGTTCATTAGACCCAAGTCATTCATCTCAAACTTCTCTTCCATATGCTTCTTAAAATCTGCTATGAGCCCATCATCATTTCCAGTTATCACAAGATCATCAACATACAAGGAAACAATAACCTTCTTTCCATTTCCTCCCTTCTTGACATATAGAGTTGACTCACTAAGACTTTTTTTGAATCCCTGACTTGTGAAATAATCATCAATCCTGCTGTACCAAGCTCTTGGAGCTTGTTTAAGCCCATACAAAGCTTTGTTTAACTTCAACACCTTTGATTCCTCACCTTGTTTTAGAAAACCAGGAGGTTGTTGAACAAACACTTCCTCCTCCAAAAAACCATTCAAGAAAGCAGATTTTACATCCAGATGATACAATTTCCACTTATTTTGAGCTGCCAGAGCAAATAGAAGCCTCACAGTCTCCATCCGAGCTACAGGAGCAAACATCTCCTTATAATCCTTCCCAAACTGTTGAGCATACCCTTTGGCTACAAGACGAGCTTTGTACTTTAAAACACTGTTGTCAAGATTTAACTTTGTCTTATAGACCCACTTTACTCCAATAGCATCCTTATCTGCAGGAAGATCCACCAATTTCCAGGTGTCATTTCGTGCAATCTGCCTCAATTCTTCCTCCATTGCATCCACCCAAACTTTATTGGTAAAAGCCTCTCTTAAACTGGTTGGTTCAAGAGCAGTCAGTCTACAAGACTCATAGATATCAGACAAGTTTCTATATTGCTTGACCGGAGATTCAGAATCATAATCAAGAACATCTACTCCATGAATTTCTTCATCAAACCCTACACCAAACATTTCGTCGCTGGACTCAATTGGATTTTCACTTCCTGCAGTACCAGCATCACAAGCATCCAGGGACTTGCCCTCATCACAAGCATCCAGAGACTTTGAGTCCATATTGTGCGGATTGTCACAACCCTCAAAGAAAAACTGCTCAGTCACACTTTTATTCCAGTCCCACACGGCCAGCTCATCAACAACAACATCCCTTGCAATAATCAATTTTTTTGTCTCCACATTGTAGACCCTGAACCCTTTTGATTGAGAACTATAACCCAAAAAAAATACCTGTCTCGCATTTTTTATCAAGTTTTTTTCTCTTAGCATCGGGAAGATGAATATAACAAACACTACCAAATACTTTGAGATATTTTGCAGAAGGTTTTATATCTGACCATGCCTCCAGAGGGGTCATTTTCTGCACAGCAATAGTTGGACTTCTGTTTAATAGAAACACAGCAGTGTTTACAGCTTCTGCCCACAGCCATTTGGGGAGCTTCTTTCCCGCTAACAAAGTCCTAGCCATCTCCATAACTGTTCGGTTCTTCCTCTCAGAGACACCGTTTTGATCTGGAGCAAAACCCACAGTCAGTTGATGATGAATACCACACTTTTCACAAAATTCTTCAAACTCTCTTGAGGTGAACTCCCCACCTCTATCACTTCGAATTATTTTTATGCTATTGCCAGATTGATTTTCCACGTAAGCTTTGAATTTCTTAAAAACACTAAAAACTTCAGATTTTTCTTTCAAGAAATATACCCAGGTCATCCTGGAAAAATCATCAATAAAAAGTAGAAAATACTTATTACCTTCAGATGTAGTAGTATGCATAGGGCCACACACATCAGTATGGATAAGACCTAGAACTTCACTGGCTCTCCATATAGAGTCATTGTGGAAAGGTTTCCTTCTTTGTTTCCCTTCCATGCAACTACTGCACAATAAAGTGCTAATTTCAAACTTGGGAAGATCAGACATCAAATCAAAATCATGAATTTTCTTAATGTTTTGAGGGCTCAAGTGTCCTAACCTTTGGTGCCATAAACGGGACTCTTCTGTAGCAACCTTCAAGGCAAATTCTGATTGTCTATGAGAAAATTCTGGGAGATCAAAATCCAAGGCAAAACATCTTTTTCCACGCATTTTAATAGTAACAACATGTCTATTATTCTTGGTACTGTCCAGTATCTTGCAGACCTCGCCTTTAAAGACTAAGACAAAGCCTTTCTCCATAAGCTGTCCAACACTAAGTAAGTTTGAATCCAGTAAAGGTACATACATGACATCCCTGATCAAATAAGAACCCGTAGGAGTCTTAACAGAAGCAGTACCCTTGCCTTCTACCTTCACCCGCTCTCCATTTCCTAAAATAACATTAGTGGTAACTGTCTTGTCTAGATCCTTGAACAAATCTACATTGGCTGTCATATGGTTACTGGCACCTGAGTCAAGAACCCAAGTAGAATTGTTACACTCCACACTCTGCAAGCTAGAGAGAAAAAGAAATTCATCATCAACCTCCTGAGCCAAGTTGGCTTGTTGTTTATCCTTGTCCTTCAACCTACACTCTTTCTGAATGTGCCCATATTTACCACAACCTCTACATTGAACCTTCCCCTTATTCCAACAATGCTCTTCCACATGTCCTTCCCGTTTACACAAATTACAGATAGGCTTGTTCTTGTTCCAGCAGGAGTCCTCTAGATGACCATCTCTCTTGCAAAAATTACAGTGAACACGGTTTCCTGATTGTCTATTCCACCCAGTAGACGAACCCGCCCCACTCCTCTGTTGGCCCTCTTGAGCCATTCGCAAAGCACTCTCAGTAGTTTCGATATTCTGCCCTTCAATCTTCACACGAGTTTCATGAGCTTCTAGTGATCCTATTAGATCACTCACTGTCATATTTTCAAGGTCTTTTGTTTCTTCAACAGTAGTAACTATATTGTTATATTTGGGAGTAAGACTGATGAGAATCTTTTCTATCACCCTTCTATCAGGCATTGCTTCTCCACAAACCCGTAGTCGATTCACAACATCCATGACCCTGGTATAATAGTCCTTGATTAATTCACCTTCTTTCATCAAGAGGTTCATTAGTTCACGGCGTAGGCTGTGAAGCTTAACCACCCGAACTTTGGAGTGACCTTGATATTCAATACGCAAAGTCTCCCACGCCTGCTTTGCACAAGCTGCACCTGAGATTCTAGGAAAAATAACTTTTGCCACCGTACAGTGAATAACAAGCAAAGCCTTATTATCTTTCTCAATATCTCTCTTTATCTTGACTTCATCAACGACAGATTTTTCAATAACCCCTTTCTCAGACGAACTAGAACCATCTTTAACAACAACATCTTGGACTCCAGGAAGACAAACTGGACATCCGACTTCTAAAAACTCCCAAAGCCCTTTAGACTTGAAATACGTTCGCAATAAAATAGACCAGTAGTCGTAGTCTTCACCAGCAAAAATGGGAAGGCTAGTGACAGAAGGATTTGCTGGGTTTGACATCTCAAAATTTTGAAGGAAAAAAAAAACGAACAACTCACCTTATAGAAGACTCAAGCAACATAATCAGACGATCTTAACCTCCGATACCAGATTTGAATCAATATAGTCATAAACCCAGTGGATTCATTTGACAAGTAAGAAGCTGCGGTATAGAGACAAAGAACAACACACTTCATAGAAAATAAGTTCACAAGACAGAGTCACCTAGAAACCCAACTTTAGACCTAAAGTAGCACACAGTTTTTGACTTACATAAAACTACAACGTTTTACTATAAATAATAAAGAGAAAAAGCATTAATAACAAACATCATGTGCATTGCTATGTAGATTCAAACAGAAGATAGGAAATAATAATTGATTTAAAGAAGAAGCTTAAATTCCAGTTCAATGAATCATGACTTGACTGTGCCTTTAGGTTCATCTTGGGCCTCAACTAGACTTCTATTAAGTTAAGCCCAAAGCCCATTATCAGCATGATTCGAAACGGTTGGAAAGAAAATGTGGATGAGCAGTTGATTGGCACCTCCCGTTTGCAAAGATCACCTCAAAAATAATTCAAAAAATACAACTCTTAAACCGTCTCATTTTAACCCAAACAATCTCTAGACTATTCCTCTACCATTCTCTCTCTGTCAATACCACCTGCATGGCTCCATCTCCACTCAATGGAAACTATTTTGTTCATGCTTTTTGGGGTCCGGATCGAAAGGCTATGATGCACAGGCTCGGCCGCTTAGCTTCTTTCATTTGCATTGATGGCTCGGCATCACCACTTCTTTCATTCTTTTTTTCTTATTGAAATGGGGTGGTTCAAAAGTTATATTTTTGGGAAACAGCGGGTGTCAATGGTGCTCATTTTAATTGAGTCTTGAGCCTCTACTAGGCTTCAATTAAGTTAAGCCCAAAGCCCATTTATCAGGAAGATTTTTTTTGATTCTGTTGCCGAGACTTGAACTCAGGTCTTTCCTGTGAGAGCCGAATATCCGGATGGAGATGTCTGTACTATTTGGATAGCAGGACACCGCATGACAAAATCTGTATGGCAACCCAAGAAAGTCCGCCAAACTCCTTTTCACTTTCCGCCACCACATGCTTTGCCACCAAATGGGCCGAGCAACTCCTGCACACAAATAATTCGAAGTAAAATTCACGTGAACAATAATACATGTTTGAATGACGTGAACAATTACTGCAGTAAACGATTGACATGAATAATTTGAAGAAAATACATGTTTGCTTCAAACATGTCATTCACACTTGGAGAGTCTTCACCTTTTTAGGTGGATAATTCAGCTGAATCCAGATGGTGTTTGAAAAATAGTAAATCAAGGTGAGTAAATTAAGGTTAGATCTAAATCAAGATGTGGTAGTAATAAAAAAAAAGTAAAGTTAAAGTGAGTTTGTAGAGAGTAAATCATGGGTTTGTAACTTTGTATATAGACTCTCCCATATATCTTCCATTCGTGTGTGGCAATGTTGGGCATCGTGCCAGAGACTTTTGGGCACCAGTATGCCCCTGGTGTTTATTCCTACCCAGATTTCGATCAAGTCGAGGCAACTGAGGAAAATTAGGGCTAGTAGTTATCGGCATAGAACTGGAATTGATCTTTCTTGTTTTTTGATGATTTTATATTCCCTTAAGAGCAGCTGAAGCAGAAGTGAAGGAAGCAAGGAAATTGAGATTAGAGAAGTGGAGGGAGTGCTTAGAATAGAAGCTCACCCTTGTTTCTCAGTGGATGATAGAGACTTTGATTGAGGACATCAATAGCAATGGAATTAGGAGCTACACTTTTTTTTTTAAACGTAGAGACTCTCAACAGCATTCCTAATTTTCCAGTAATTTTCGTTTAGGATTACAAAATTGTTTAGACACTGTTTATGATCCTCTATA
Source organism: Euonymus europaeus (assembly GCA_963580455.1). NCBI lineage: Eukaryota > Viridiplantae > Streptophyta > Magnoliopsida > Celastrales > Celastraceae > Euonymus > Euonymus europaeus. Next base: position 3,687,150 of record OY756972.1, read on the forward strand.
TCATTACTTCCATCTGTCTCATGATGTGATTTATAGTCTACACCTTATTTGTGTTGCATAAAAAAAAAGAAACTCTCCTTTGTTTATAACTTTTTTAAAATATTTACAAGTACAAATACAAATTATATTAAATTTAATTTCAAATATAAATTACGACTTGTTATCTAATTTTTTAAAATATTATCCTAATAAATATAACTAAAAAAATAAAATGGGTGCACCTTTAGCGGTACGCTACCTTTGCCAAACGCCGCGCTAAAAGTAGTTGACATTTGACAACGTCATGCAGTGAGACCCACATGATGGATCGGTATAAATTTCAACTGTAGAGAATTTGAAGGAAGGAATGGCGGGTTCAGTTATGAACTAGTCTAAACCCACTCCTCAACAATTCTCTCAAATCAAACTGAAATTCGGTGATCCAAGTAACGCTACTCTGTTTTTGCTTCGGATCAGCGAATTAAACTCCCCTAATAATTTATTGGAATTCAGATTACATTCGAATGGAAAACCTAATACTCAAAAACTGCAGTTAATGCCCGTCTCGGTGTGCGCCAATTATCGGAGACATGGAGGAGTCGACGTTGACATCGATGGAGAAGTATGCAGCGGCAGCTCTATTCGCTGTCGCACTTCACCAGTCGCAGATGCATCAAACACGGCCCTCAGATCCTCTTCTGCCTCTCGACGAGGAGCATATTGGTGAGGGCGCGAGCATTGGTTCCAGTGTCTCAGTTTCGGATGATCCTAGACTTTGGATCCATGAGAATTCTGGTCTGCTTTTACCTGTTTTTAGGTATTTTTTTGATTACTCAGTTTCTGTTATACCGTGCTTTTAAAAGAGAAGAAACTGCTCAACTCGTTTCATTGCCATTCAGTTTACAATTTCATTACTTCATTGGAAGTTTCGATAAGTTGTAGTTAGAGATCTGAACAATCAATGGAAAATTTTGGAACCATAGAAAAGTAACTACTATTTTCACTTCTATGAATTAATGACATCTTATGTGAATAGGTAGAATTTGGAATTTCTAGGCTTAGTATTCTACTATTCTGTGGATGTATGCAGGTTGCTTGGAGTGGAAGATCAAGCTTGGGATGGGCTCAAGGAAACTGCTGGGAACTCTTCTCAAGTGAGGCATCATGTTGGAGCGGTGTGTATTCTGCTTTTATGAGCTTTCACTTTGTTATACTCAACTGCCAACGAGGTCTCTCTTAATTTGTTATCTTCCAAGTCAGATTTTATGAAAGCATGTGCTTGGTGTATTGTCTTCAGTGTTTTCAAATAAATCTGAACCTCTCAGTTTTGAAAGTCTAATGTTACAGTTCCTGATATCTTTGTCATTTGAATCAGCTCATTATATTCAGATGCTTGAGTCCTATACTCCTATGTAACTAGCGAATAAAGTAAAAATCAGGGTCAGTCACTTGAGACATTTCTAGTGGCTGAGATCTGTGATTTTTGTGAATATGAAACTTGGCAGGATGATTTACATCCATTTTTGTGTTTCAACAAAGAACTGCCTCATTGAATTTAAATGACTTTGACTTCTGTTTGGATTTCTATATTCACATGTTTACCTTATGAATAACGGAGTACTTTGGAATCCCTTTTAGATTTAGCTAGGTTCTCTACTAATGTAGTTCCTTTGATAGGAATGTTGCTTATTTTAACAATCAAGGCATCACCGTGGAATGTCTCTTATTAGAAATTTTACTTGCATGTCTTGGCCATGCCTTAACTTTTGTTCTATTTATTGGGTATGATATTTAATTTATCACAGTTTCTTTCATTACTACAAGAGGAAAGTGTTGGAATGTCTTCTGAAAGAAAAGACAAAGAAGCTGCTTTGACAAAAACTGTTGATGCGACAATGCTTAGCATGGAAAGTCCCGTGTCTTTTGAGCAGAATATGAAGAGTCATGAGTATGAAATTAGATGTCAAGAGAAATATTCCAACAGCACTATGGAATCAACCTCTGATGTGGCTGGAAAACCCCATAAACAAGAGACAGCTCCAGAGATGGCCTCTGAAGATAAATCTCCCAAGGAATCTGGCAATGAAACTTCCGGGAAATGTATTGAGGAGGCGAGATTGCTTAATCACCAGAAGAAAGTGAAGGTCCTTTTTGAGCTTCTTTCAGCTTGCATAGCAGATTATTCTAAAGATGACAAAGAATCTTGTCAAAGAGGGAAAGGTTATGATGCTCGACACCGTGTGGCTTTAAGACTACTGGCATCATGGCTCGGTATCAATTGGACCGAAATGGTTTGTGTACTCACTCTATTTATGATATGTATGATTTTTGTTCCATTGTTCTTTGACTAGCAAATATGTCTCTATTTATTTGTTCTTAAATGGATTATATCATTCAATAATTATATTGTTGAGTCATTTGTAAGAAAAACATACTTGCTACTAACTTTGGGAGTTTTCTTTTAATATAAAGGTGCCACAACAGGAATCCTTAAATTCAGGAGGAAGGGAGAGAAAATTTTGTTAGGAGAGAATATACACAAAGTTCTTTTGTTTTTATCCACATTAGATCATATGATGAAAAACCAATTGTACTTCTCTAGAGTTGTAGGGGTGTAACCTAGAAGTTACATTATCAATTCTTAGAAATAGTCTCGCCACATGGGGTAAGGTCTATGTACATTATGGCTATCCTCGACTCCACCTACTATGGGAGCGTGCACTGGAGTTGTTTACCTTTTCTATTATGTGATAAACAAACAGATCCTGTATCTATTAATAATTTGTTTCTTTTAGTAGGCATTTGTTTGAAGTAGCTCTGGTATTGCCCTATTTTAAGCACTTAACTTCTGACCATCTGTAGTAATTTGTTTTCTGAATTTGCAATTTGCTTCATCTATGATTTAACATTATCCATGTAGGTAGCTATGGAGACAGTAGTTGCTTGCTCTCTAATGGATTCAGTGAAAGAGGATGGGGCAGAGGAGGATAAAAATGGAACTTCTCAAAATTACAGGGTTAACTGGACGCGTGGAGGCATTATTGGTGGGGCTGCTTTAGCTGGAGGAACTTTGATGGCCGTTACTGGTGGTATAAATCTTTTGTTTTCACCAGATTGAACCTTTTTTTTTAATTGGGTTTATGCTTAAATCAACAGCTTCAAAGTTTCCATGTATGTTAATTTCACTGCAGGCCTGGCTGCCCCTGCAATTGCACATGGATTGGGTGCTCTGGCTCCAGCCCTGGGCAGCATTATTCCTGTGGTTGGAGCAAGTGGGTTTGCAGCAGCTGCAAGTGCTACGGGTTCTGCTGCTGGATCTATTGCTGTGGCTGCCTCATTTGGAGGTTGGATTTATTGTACCAACTTTCCAGTCTCTCTCTCTCTCGCCCTCTCCATACACCTAATATATTTGTATATATTTTTCTTTGGGTTTCTATCCGTGTCATTTATGTAAACCAGATATACCTTGTATAAATTGACATACATGCATGTATGTGATCAATGGGCGATACACTCATGAATACATTATAATATAAATGGTTTATGGAGCATGAGATTAGATGATGCAAAACTTGCAGTTGTTTACTGATAGACTATTAATGTAGAAGTTTTGCATTATTTTGTGGGATTATATGGTTATCATCTGTAGGTGAGACGGGATGTTCTAATATGATATGCAGGGTCAGAGACTTCAAAAAGGCAATTTTGAAATTTATGATGATACTTAATACTGTGAATTGCGATGAATGCAGTGATGATGTGAGGCTATGTAAACAAGTCAAAAAGTCCTTCTGGGTGGTTGCCGATTTAGTGGTGACTAATGGCATAATTTCCATAATTATATGTATCACATTTGAATGGAGAAACTCTTGAGGTTGTTTATCATCTAGAGACTTTTGTGTCCTACAGCTGCTGGAGCTGGGCTAACAGGAAGTAAAATGGCTAGAAGAACCGGGAGCGTTGAGGAATTTGAATTCAAAGAAATTGGAGAAAATCATAGCCAAGGCGTAAGTTTCTTTTGACTTATTTTTTTTACCATTATTCATTGTTGTTTATTTTGTATTGAGGGCATGTATGTGTTAGGACTTAGGATATGGGACGCTACATGTTGGTGAAGCTATGCTAATGCTATATTATCTCAATGTAAATAACTTACTAAGCTTGTTCAATTTCCAGCGGCTAGCAGTTGGGATATTGGTCTCCGGACTTGTCCTTGAGGACGAAGATTTTACAAGGCCTTGGGAAGGTCACAATGACGACTTGGAAAGGTAAGTTGATCTATTTTATTTAGTTATTAGCCCTTTGTACCTTTTATAAACCGTATTTCTTCCATAGAGGCAAGTATAATTTCCATCTTTTGTGGATTGTTCGCTGCTTTTCATTTCACATTATGTCATTCCATTGTTAAGATATATGTGCTGGTAATTTGTGTTATTATCTTCAGGCCCCACGCTCCTTTTTTGTCCACTTTAAGTTTTTCCTTTCCACTATTTAGCATGGTATTCAATTTGATCTCTTCAGGACATAGACGCAACAATTTTCAGATTTTTTTTTCTTCTCTTTTTTTTTATATTTCAATTTTTCCTGATTCCTATGTACATACAATGCTTTCTTCTAGCAAGAGAAGATTTTTTAATGAAATTTCAATGTAGTTCTGAATTAAATTATCATATCATGTTAAACATACCTCGGTTGAGGTTTGTTTTGTGGAACTTTGACCGGGTGTTGTTTCCATTTAATTAATATTGTTTTATGAGATCTCTTATCAGGTACAAATATTACTAGTTTTATGACTCCTTCGAATTCTCTCAATGTTATATGATCTCTTATAGGGACCTTAACAAAGGCAAGGAATGCTTAAAAAACTTTTAAGTGATTCCGTTATAAGAGTTTTAGTGTCTCCTAAACAAACTTGAATGATCTCTAGCTTTCATTTGACTGTAAATTTTGGCTTCTAGTTTTTATCTTCTTCTCATCCGTTCTTCTTTTCACACGATGAATTTTTTTTCTCCCCTTTTCTCTTTATTTTAGAATCTTCCATTGGGTTATTAGCTGCTCGTTCATGCTTCTTTTTCGTTCTCAGTTTTCAGTGTACTAAGTATCCAGGATTCCAGGTATGCACTGCGGTGGGAGTCAAAGAACTTGATTATACTTAGCACCGCCATACAAGACTTGCTTACTTCGAGTAAATGTTCTGAACTTGTAGCTGTCATCCTCTTTACTTGATCACTTCAGAAATTGTTGCACTTGACAATCTTCGCTGGCATTGCAGAAATTGCCTTGCATCTGATGAAGGAAGGTGCTATGCTGACTGTATTAAGCACTCTTTTAGCAGCATTGGCTCTGCCAGCAACATTGCTCACAGCATCTGATCTTATAGACAGCAAATGGGCAGTTGCAGTTGACCGGTTAGTTTTCTTCCCCTTGTGAATGAAAAACAAAGTTGTATATTGTCACTTTAAATTTACCTTGTGTGCATGCTTAATGATGAACTTCAATTGATGTTATACGATGGACTTCTGTCACCACGTTATGATCAAAGGAGGGATTCTCTAATCCTACCTTTTGGCGTGTAGGCCTATATAGATAATTGATTTTGACATTCAGTCTATTGTTTTGAGTGATTGTGGGTTGTTGAACTCACTTAGAGTTGTCAGGCTCCCTTGAAAACTATTTCTATTGTGGACATGCCAAAACTTTTTGGATAAACCCGTGTCCAAAGTATGATGGAGGAAATAAAAGCTAAATTTATGACCACAGTCCAATAATTTGAGAGGAATTTAGCTTCAGAATTTAGCACAATGCTGAATAGAATAAAAATCTCTCTGGAAATTGTAACTTTTTAATATCGAATTATACTTGAGTTTCATGTTTGCTTTCTTATTTGAAAAAAAACAATATGCTCTGCCTTTATGTTGGTATCTTTGTTACGTATTTCAAAACTTCACTTACTCTTTTCTCACGCATATTGATATTTTTTAGATCTGATAAAGCCGGAAGGCTGCTTGCTGAAGTATTGTTGAAGGGATTGCAAGGGAACAGGTAAATGGTTTTTATTTAGTTATTTACTGAGAGTGCTCTTTTTTCTTTTGTTTATAAATATTTCGTCACTATTTTCTTAGTCTTATGAATGTTACAGACCTGTGACACTAGTGGGATTTTCATTGGGAGCACGAGTAATTTTCAAATGCCTTGAGTGTTTGGCAGAAACAGAAGGAGACAATGGTGATATTGCCATTTTATTCATGCGTTTGTTGTTGATGGATTGTGTTGGCTGTTTTGATCACTAATATCTTCTATATTGTCAAAAGCTGGCTTTGTAGAAAGAGTAGTACTTCTCGGTGCACCACTTTCAATAAAAGGTGAAAGATGGGAAGATGTTAGAAAGGTACGCTTCTCTTATTTCTTTAAGGAATCGTGTCAATATTAATGTTATTGTTTATGATTATATATGATTTCTCTATTGTTTGCAGATGGTTGCTGGACGGTTTGTCAATGTTTATTCTACAAATGATTGGACACTTGGGATTATTTATCGTGCTAGGTATTTCCCCTTTTTTTATTTTATTTCAGGTGAAGCATTAAGAAAAATAGCTTTTACGGGATCTTGAGGGTAGTAAATATACTTTTGATCACTCAAAGATTTTAGATTTTCTAATTTTGTCACCGATTGTTCAAATGATGCAAGTCAATCATCCAAAGTTTCGATTCGTTTCATATTGAAACAAATCAAAACTTTGGATGACTTAAATTGCATCATTTGAACAATCGTTCATGAAATTTAAAAATCGAAAATCTTTGAATAACCAAAAGTTGACTTAACCTGGGAATCTTGAATCAGCAGACTGCGTAATTAGAACTACACGGCAATTGTGATCCATTTAGGCAAATGACAGTCTTTTATTATGCGAGTTCCATTGGAAGAAAAAAATTCTGCATCCACAGTTGCTTATTTAATCTGCATTTCTGGAGTAATCTATTGATGCTATGAGCTTATCAAACAGACAAAAGGTTTTGAAGTAACTTTCACCTTTGTTCCTAGGATTATAACTAGTTCTCTCACTGTGCAGTTTACTTTCTCAAGGATTAGCTGGAATTCAACCGGTTGATACTCATGGAGTGGAAAACGTGAGTTCTTCTTTTACCTGTCCCTTTTCATAGATGCAAGTATGCAACTGCCTTCTGAATTTATACTACTTCATGCTTGACAAACTTTTGGTTTTGTAGGTAGATGTAACCCAGCTTATTGAAGGTCACTCTTCCTATCTTTGGGCGACGAAACAAATTCTGGAGCAGCTTGATCTAGAACACTACTATCCTGTTTTTAGGAGTACAGATACCAAATCTCCGGAAAATAAAAGCTCAGCTATGTAATTATCATTCCCATTTTCTCGTTGTTTCTTCCTATATCATGTTTGTCCCCAACCCCGCCCACCTAATGCAGGAACCACAAGAGCTGTTTTCCTTAGTAGATATATACTGAATTAGACCTCGCAAGGTATGTAGTAACGCCTAACGCGTGCAACAAACGTTGGTGAATGTGGCACACAGTGCAGGTACTCTCTGGTGTGCTTTCTAAGACGTTCTTACTTAAAATTTAGTTCTGATTGGAGATCGATCTGGATTAATTGGGGCCAAATCCGGCACCTCAAGCTCACATTGAAGATTTTATATAGCTTATTCAACTAATTAAGGCGGGATGTACAATTCTATGCACTAGTAATGGCATTGTATGCTATGCTATGCATTAACTATAGTTGAGTTGGGAGCTGATGCAGCAAAAAATGGCAGAGTACTCCATTGAAACTTGGTAAGCTTCCTGAAGAAGAAAATGTTGAAGTAGCAACAAGTCCTCTTACATATCAACAATACGAAAAATAGATATTGGAGAGGTGGTGGTGATGGTGGGAGTGGAGAATGTGGTGGTGGAGGCAGTTATGGATGGGGATGGGGTTGGGGTGGGGGAGGTGGTGGTGGTGGAGGAGGAGGATGGGGACGTAATTGTGCTAAAGGTAAGGGACATACTTATGTAAACCTAAACCCATCTTCTCCTACTTTTTCTCATCTCGTCTGTGTCTGAACTCTGAACTGTCTTTTTAATCACAATTCACAAAATCCCAAACCATCTGCCGCCCAAAAGGGGAGCAACGACACTTGTGCTTTATCTGTCACTTCCGTCCTTGTTTTATGATCACAACTAAAAACATCTTTTTTCCTCGTACGTCTCAGGTGTTCTATAATCGATACACAGTAGCTGTGTTCGATTTCCAAGTCAGATGATCAACACCTTCAAGTTTTCTGTCTATGGACATGCCAATGATGAAGTGGAAAAAAGAATACCAAAAGTTCTAGTTGGATTAGAGACTGAAGTACAAAAGAAACTTGCCAAAAGCAATTATTAAGAAACGATGAACAAAAGCACGCAACTCATTGGACTGGAGAAGAAGAAACTAAAGATGACAAAACCAAACCAGGAAAAATTGTCCATAACAAAGAAAACAAGAGCATGAACTTTCTTCCTTCTTGGAAAGTCAAGATGTTTTGTGATTTAATCTTAACGTAGAGTCTTAGACCTCTTGAAGCCAGTGGATGGAGGGGTAATCTGAGGAACTGTAAAACCATCATCTGTCCACTTCCTGTTGCTCTTCATACTTGCAGCCTCCTTTGTCTCCTTGAATATTATTTGTTCTCCCATTTGTGAAGGATAGGAACATAGAGGAGCTGGAGTTCGAGGCACCCAGATTCCCAAATTTTCTGTTGTGAAAGACCCAATATTGCTTCCAAGATCACTATCCATAATCGGCAATCTCCCATCATCTCCCTGCAACCAACAAACATTATAAGACTTCGATCCAAACAAAATCAAAGTAATTGATCATGTCTGAGGAAGAAGATTGAATGCACACCTCACAGAAACCAAAAGGAGTGTAGGAAAAATCCAGAAAGTCCTCAACGTGCCAACCGGGCAGCATCTGTAAGTACTCAGAGATGCTGCTTGCTGGACCACTGTTTTCACTCACAACCAGACTATCCCCACCATTGTTTATGGTCTTAATTGCTGCTGTTGTTGAAATAATTTTGATTGGAGTTGTTGAAGTAATTGAGTTTGAAGTCTTAGCCATTGATGGTGGATTTGAAACAGAGGAAAGTTGAGACTTTGGATCAGGAACATAATCACAACCATTTGTACCAGAAGTAGAGGAAGATTTAAACAAATCAGGAGTGCCAGAAATCTTGATCCCTGTGAGAAGAAATCTATTATGCTTCTGGGTATGCTCGTTGGCCTTGTGTATAGGCAGATCACATTCTCTGCAAAGAATCGCCCTGTCTTGCTGACAGAACAGGAACGCTCTTCTCTCCTGGACAAACGCATGACCATCAACCCACAAAACAAAATAAAACCAAAATCAACTTCTCAGAGACAAAAAAGCAAATACTTGGCAGATATCACAAAGTGGGTACTCCTTAGCCGACGGATGAAGAAGGGAGAACCGCTGGTGCTTAGAAGCCAACTTGTTCGCATGGTGAACACGGTGGTCGCAGATATCACACAGCGCCGCCTTGTCGGCGATGCAAAACACCGATGCCTCTCCCTTGCCGCATACATCGCACTGGATCTTCATTTCTTCGATCACAATATTATGCACCCAATAACCCAAACCCTGCACAGAGAGAGAGAGAGAGAGACCCAGTATTGACAGATTAAAATCCATAAAAGCACAGTTGATGAAAGAGAATATAGTAATATACAATCTGGAGGAGATGAGGAGGATTCCAATTTCCATACTCTCTATAGCGTTCGACATCAACATAGTTCTCTTTTTCCTCTCTTGAATTATAAGGCTTTATGGGTGGTGGTGGAGGTGGTGGATTTGGGATCTTTCTTTGATTGATTAGAGTCGGTGAATGTTGCAGAAGCAGAGGAAATGGGAGCAGCCAGGATGTTAGCTTGTTGTATTAATTGTTTGGGTTTTATATCTCAGAATCGAGACATTGATGATTCCTGATTCAGGATTCATTTCACAGAGAGATGAGACTTGATAGCCATTTTTTATTTTTGACCATGCAGTCATAAAAAATTACTATTTATATTTAAAACAAACAAATTTATTGAAAGGAGGTACACGTTCCACTATCATAATGTATTTATTTGTGGGGATGGGATAAGCATTGAATGCTTTCAAAAGCTTTCCATCATATAATCCATTACTTAATTAGGAGAGGTTGCTAGTCGAGAAGAAGAGTCTGGATTGCTTTTAGGGTTTTGGATTTGTCAGCCAATGAACAGTTAATACTGTCAATTATTGTTTATTTATTAGCGTTGTTTCGTCAGTATTTTATTAATCTGGTACGTACCAAGTCTTCAAGCCTACATTTCATTATTATATAAAAAACAAAAGAAAACAAATGGCAAATGAGTTATGTGATTGTTAATATAATGGGTGTGAGCCTAAGATGAGTATTGTCATGTTTGATATGAAATGAAGAGTGAATATGGGTGTTAAAATTTTAATTCTGATTACTTGTTAATAAAGAATATAATAATATTTTAAACAACAAAAAACATTTTTTTTGGTGAAGATTGACTAATCTTCATAAGAGAGAAATGAGGGTGGAATGAGTTTGAGATTACACCCTTTTAAACTCAATCAAATAAGGATATGATTGATTCTCACCCTACATTAGTGATAAGTTAATGGGGAGGGGATAATGTATGAGAATGTATGTATTTGCTGATGTTGCTGTGTTGAGATATGTGTTTTGCTAATGTTATTGAGTATGTGGTTTGACTTTTAGGTAATGGATATAAGACTCAATATTAATTTTAGTGGAAAAAAAATGAATGAATGAAATGTTAATGACTTGACTAATGTAAAAGGAAAAAATTGTATTGATAAATGTGTTGTGCTGATGTGACTGTATTGGGAGACTGTTTTGGTGATTTGAATAAATATGTAAGACCACTTTTTGTATAATAGAAGTGAGACCCAAAAACAAATTTAATGGGGATATTTTATAATAGTTAATGCTACTGTTTTTTTTTTGGAAGGAAATGGAAACTTCCATTAGAACTCTCCCGGAGGAGTAAAAACTCCCGAAGAAGATACAACTCCATTAAATGGAGATACAGCTCCACGAAATGGAGATAAAACTCCACTAGATGGAGAGAAACTAATTATCCACGCAGGAGATAAGATCAACCAAAAAAACATCTAAAAAACTAAAAACTTGAAGAAAATCAGTACAACAATGGTAGAGAACACCCAAAAAGGGCTAGATCTGAAAAGGTCTGTTACTATCACTGCAGATTTGAAGATGGGTGCCTGTAAGTGCCAGATCAAACCACCACCAAGGAACGGCTTCCCTCCAAGAACATAGCAGATCTACACGAATCATCAGCCATAACATCCGCAGCTAGAAATTTATTAAATGAAAAGGAGACAAAACAACAAGCATAAAGTAAAGGTGAGAGAATGAGGAAAGAAGCAAAAGTCTCCTCCTCCTCCTCCTCTGGAGCTGGAGGCGTGTGAGGCTCTGGTTTTAGAGAGAGTGAAGAGAAAAAAGAGTGGAGAGAGCCTTTTTTTTTCTTAGTTCATGCTATTTTTAGTCACCGAAAAATAACTCATATTTTATTTTTGTCATCGAAAGATTAAACATTTCAAATTAGTAACATGAAATTTGATTTTCTTCCGGTCAAGTCAGTCATCAGGTTTTTAAAAAAAGGAGAATCCAAAAGGGTGACGTGACAATTTGACGTGCTTTTAATTTATTCATGTGAAAATGATCGTCACGTGTAAATCTTTTGCAATTTTTAAAATTTAAATTATAAAATATAAAAACTAAAAAAATCCCTCCCTCCCTCATGTTCTTCCCCTATCTCTCTCTCCTCTGCGATTTCAAGGACAGAGATGGAAGTGTCTCCGATTCATGGGCAAGCTAATGAGCTATCCATCAGTCATATTGTTCAAGAATTAGGGAGGCCTTGCAAACCTTTAAGCCCTTGGTGGCATCACTGATGTTGTCTGTGAAGGGACTATATTCGATGTTGACCCATCTTGCACGAACTGCAAGTCTGCATGTTGGCAATCTTCATAAAAAAAAAGTAGTATTAAGTTAATTCTGTTTTATAATATGCGATTTCCATAATAAATCCATTTTCTTCAAAATGGACGGTTCACGATTTTCTTCAAAACTGTATATGATAAAAATATCAGCAAAAATTGGCTGGACCGATGGTACGATCCAATTCTAAATTATGCGTGAGGTTCAAATGGATTTGCGAACCCCTTCCAACCCTTATGAACCATTTCCAACACTTAAAAATTTGAAATCCTCATTTTAATGAGTTCGGAGAGGTTCATCAAGACCTAAGTGGATCCAAATTAGTAACACCCTCGTCTCTCCCATTTTTTTTCCAAACTTTTAAGTAAAAGCGAACATCCGTAGGCTTAAAAGTGACAGACACCCATATTTGAGAACTCCCATATGCAACAAAACAAAAGTTGCTTCGATTATCAACCAACTAATTTCAACACGCGATATGGTGTCAAGCCACATGATAATTGAAGATAAAACCTGATAAATACTTAGGTCACTCCATAAACACAAGAATTTGGATACATCAGGCAGGCCATCGAACAAAACAATGAAGTTTTTTATTACTTTTTTTTTTAATTTATGACATGAACTTGGAAATCGTGAAATTTTTTGTTGTTGAATTCACAAATCCCATACTGAGTGAAAAATAATTGACATTTTTGTTAGGCATTCCAACTCTAAATTTTCTAAAATTGGGTACTTAGTTACTTACCATTTTTTTCATTTATGCACATATATTCATTTTCATATTCGTATTATAATATATATTATAATGGCCACTTCAAGATACATTTTTGGTTTGCACGAATGGTTAATTATTGTCAAGGGAGGGAAAAAAAATTAGGTATGGGTCAATCCAGGTTGGACAATATAAAATGTTTACGAGACATTTACATGTCAAGACTCAGATTGCTTTGAATTTTTGGATATCCTTAATTGACGATACCTTGATTGTCACGGCTAATTATTGTTTATATTTATGTTCACCTTGCCATAATTCTTGACAACTAAAGACAGGGGCGGGCTTTAATGTGTGAGAGTTTAGGATCACCTAAAAGAGCCCATCTTGGGCCCAAGCAATCTAAATACTTAAAATGGGCCAGCTCCTGGCCGGCCCATTGGATCTCCACAGCCCATGTACTCAACAGTACAGCAGCAGGAGCCCATATACTCCCATATCTAATTAAGTCGATGTTCGCGTAGGGATAAAATACATTTCAGAAACACAAGATCTGTACTAACATTGTAACATCACGACATCAAAAACTAGCCAAATTAGAAAAGCCATCATCATCATCATACATAGGTGATAGATACACAAAAATACCAGCATATATATATATATATATATATATATATAGATATATATAATCCTCTAGATACGTACCTTCAAGTTGTCATTGTTAACAGAATACATTAATGATTACTGAATGCCTGGAAATGGTTGCTTACTCATGCAAGTGAAAGGTTGTAATATCCGACGACACTGTTCCACTGTGAAGGGAAGGCTGAGTACGTTGCAGGTGTAAGGAAAACATCCGCTGGTTTACATTGTCGAAGTTGATCATGGAATCATATTCCTCTCCATTATAAACTAATCCGTCCGCTCCAGCAGCCTTAATCAATGAATCAGGCTATTAATTTGATTTCATCAGGTGTTTTTGTTAGATACGATAGCTTGATCAATATTGCAAGTTGATAAACTGAGAATGAAAAATGATTCATTGTGCAAGATGATGCTTACAAGTGCTTGTAGGAGATTCCTGTGTATTTGCCCCGCATTCCTCACCTGCAGGCAGAAAGTAAGCAGAAAACATATATCAGATCATTAAAGAAGCTATAAATTAAATTAGGACATTAACAACAACTAGAAATTACCTTTCTATTGCTAGTATCAATTTTGTTGCTGAGCGACTTATACTGGTGGTCAGTACCCATAAAAAGAAATAAAGAAATGTTAACCTCTCAATGTGAGATCCATCATATTAAATTACTGATCTTCCAAGAAAAAAAGTGCAGCTAGCTATACTTATTATTTTTATTATTTTTAAATAAATGATTTATTTTATATCATAAGGGGAGAAGAACAACCCTCATCCGGGGGTTCACAATGGGGGGCTTAAAAATGTAACCCATAGCAATGAGAAAAACATCAATAAGATTTAAAGGAAACCTAACTAAGCACTAAACTTTAAAGATACAAGCTAGGATTTCATCCTCAGGACAGGAACTCCCATCCGATCCATTTTAAGGAGCCCTTTTGCAGCTAGCTATACTGTTATCACCCTTTTGGTATAAATCGATTATTCATGAGAGCATAACATAAATCTAATCCAGATAAAATCGAATAAGTATTGTCTGATTTGGGCCTAAAAGTTGCACGATTTTTTCATTAGAAACATTCTCTTGGCTGAGAAAGATTGAATCTTTAACCACACCAGTAGCTTAAACATAACAAAAACTAGTGTATGAGAACACCATGTTATATGCATGTATGTATACACACACACATATGTTGATTCATCACAGTTGATTATACTCAAATCAATGTTCATCTATGAATTTTAGTATATTCAAGAACCCAGACCTTGCGTTCCCGAATAACCTTCAAAGAGTTGTCAATATCTTCGAAAAGAACATTCAATTCTCCAAAGCTCAGATTATCAAGACTGTCACCCATCCTTTGCCTATCAATAACACAATCAAGAAAATCTCATCAGCAAAACGAAAAGAAAAGAAAAAAAGAGGAAGAAAAGTCTTAACTCTTAACCAAAGCATATTATATCTGTAGAAGAAAAATCCACAGAATTACCTGATCTCCCTTAGCAGATTTCTGTTCGCCTCCTTGAGTTTCCTCAACTGCTCTTGCATCCTCTACACAAATCCGTCAACATAAACAAAATAATCAAAGACCTAAATTCATGA
Source organism: Euonymus europaeus (assembly GCA_963580455.1). Taxonomy (NCBI): domain Eukaryota; kingdom Viridiplantae; phylum Streptophyta; class Magnoliopsida; order Celastrales; family Celastraceae; genus Euonymus; species Euonymus europaeus. The sequence continues at coordinate 3,702,153 of OY756972.1, forward strand.
ATTTATATATGCAAAATTAAGGAGAGAAAATTGTCAAACCTCCCAATGCGTGTTCCATAGATCGATCCCTAATGTCTTCTGGTACAGATCGAACAACTCCTTCGTCCTAAAAACACAACCAAAACAAAACAAAGAAAAATAAAAACAGAAAAGAAAGTAGAGATCTCGCAATCTAGGGTTTGGAGAGAATTGAAAGAAATAGTGCATACGTGGTGGCGGGGCTGATGTACTCATGGAGCTTTCCAGTGCTTGAGAGCATAATAAGAGAGACCTTAGCATCACACAAGACTGTGAGCTCATTAGCCTTCTTGAAGAGACCATTTCTTCGTTTCGAGTAGGTGACCTGCCTGTTCGTCGAGTTCTCTATCCTCTTGATCTGGATCTTCCCTCTCGCCATATTTTCGACCTTAATTTCAAAATCCTTTGATTCTTCTGGTTCCCAAAGCGTGCAAGAGCAATAAAGAAACCTAAAGTACACGGAGGGACGAGAGAGAGAGAGAGAGGTTGGGGGTATTGTACTGTTGTTTGCTTGAAACGGAAAATATATTTCTAAATCGGTGAAAGGTTTTGCAGGAATTGACCAAACACAGTATCATCACCCCCCACCCACTCACTCTCTTTACTTCTCACGCACTGTTTGACGGGAATCGAATATCGAGATGGACCGTTACTCTCCGTCGTCCTTTCCGTCAAGCTACTCCGTTCTTCCGCCGTTTTCCCGTTCTTTGTTATTGACCGTGCATTGTCATTCAACGGCTGACGTCGACGGAGATCTTATGGATTAACTTGATTTGTATAGCGGACAATAGCATTTTCCACGATTGAGTAAAAGGCTGAGAGCCTGCATGAATCGCCATGAAAACTTGTCTGAATATTTTTGATCTTCTGGAGATATTAACGTTGTATGCCTCGAATCTCTTAAAACTAGCACAAGTCCAATCAATCTCAAGCGAATGTAGCAATGTTGGGCTGCATAGCAACTCGAGAAGCCTATATAAGAGTCCACCAAGATAGTTCCATTTTGGACCATGAGAAGTTGGGCTCGAGGTTTTCATGTTCGGACCTATACTAATAATCAAACACTTAATCGAGAACAATAACATACAAGTTCATATATTTATATATTCATTGCAAGTCTAAACTAGAGTCATTTGGTTCACGTGTATATAAATTTAATTGTAGGATCGATGGGTCTGCATTTATAAAAGTTTGTCACTTGACGAAGAAATAAATTATGTCAAATCTCAATGAGTGGTTAAAATGTATTATTTCAAGTGGAAATCGAACTTAGAACCTGTCGAATGCAGAGTATGTTTGGATATTGTTTTTGTTTTTAATAATTAAAAACGATTTTGAGTATAGTTTTCAAAAACAGTTTTTAAAATGAATGAAGTGTTAAAAATTCATTTGACTTATGTTATTTGTAAACTGTTTTCTAAATAAAAAAATACAAAGTTTAGACACAAAATAAGATTAGTTATATAATACAACAAGAAGAGTAATGAACAATGACATAAAGTAAATCAAATAAATTTGGAGAGATAATGGAGAAGAGACAAGGGAGAGAAGAGTTGTAGAGAGAAGAAATGAGAGAGAAGAGATCGTAACAATTAATGAGAAAGGGAGAAAGAAGTAGAGCAAGAGGAAAAAAATGAATTTCAATTTATTCACAAAAATGCCACCAATCCATTTTCAAAATTCTCCAAAACATGATTTAGTTGTTTTCGATTTTCTGTTTTCAAAAACACAATTCTGAAAAACTGTTTTCAAAAACTGTAACACCCAAATGAATTTTCATCCAGTTTTCTATTTTGAAAAACAAAAAACAGTTTTAGAAACATATTTCAAACACACATTGATTCTAGAAATTCGAAATCATATAACATTAAGCATTTAAGCATTTAATTTGTTATGACTTGAGGAAGATTCTTTGCCTAATTTTCTTTACTCTGTTTTGGCATTTGGGCCAACAAAATCTGATTTGGACATGACTCTTCCGGAGTAAACTAGCCTATGAGGTCACGAAGTAACTGATGAAACGAGATTGAAAAAAGTAGGAGATTACCTGTTTTCAAATAAAAGGTCACAATTAAGATGATCACCTAATCTCTCCGATGTTGACATGCTTAATTTCTTAAGAACAATATTTTTTGATGAAGGACGAATTCTCTTTACTTTAACTCAAGGATGGTCGCTGTTCTTGGGTTCCATCACCTTCATTAGGTCAGAAATTATTGGACGATTCTAATACACCATGACACACACACACACATATATTTTGATGTTGTTTATTAGAAAAAATAGACTTATGTCAATTTAGGAACTTGAGAATGTATGAATAATTGAGATAAAATTGATGGCTTAAAATTCAAATTTCAAAAATGCACCAACCGTTTGTGAATTAGCATCGTTCCAATGGTAATTCACATTGTTCCAATGGTTTTGGTGCATCATCTCAATGTATGATGTACTCTTCATTAAATTATAAAATGTCAACTTAACAAAAGAACCTTCAGTTGAGATGGTGAACTTGAGTTTGACAACTCCTTAGAAATGCAGCAGTTCACATGTTCAACTTTTCACGTCTAATAGTTTCGGCATTATTCCCTTGCACTAGCATTATTCTCACTTGGGTTTCGGCCAAATATCAACCGCTTGTTAGGTTATTGTGACCTGTTTTGATAGACTCATGTTTGAATCTAGTCTAATTGTCAAATGAACAAGCTCAGCCGGCAATTTCTCAATAATTAAAGAAACCCGACTTGATAGATATTCGAATTGTGTTGGGTCCAGTAACATGCCAAACAATATTGTAAAATAAACAGAATTTTATTAAAACAGCAACAAAATAATCAATCTAATGTAATAATTTATTCTTACAAGCGATTGAAGCTCGCATGCAATCAAGTTTTGACCTAAAATTGATTTCGTTTTAATTAATATATCACTATCAAGAACTCTGGCTTAGTTCGTCGTGATTGTGATCAACGGCCGCGATGATCTGTTGGCAAATGATTCAATATGCTCGCAATAGGATCGTTATCGGGTAAAAGCATCTTAGTGTTGAGGATAGTGAACACAGTGAGAGAAATGGAGACCAAAACAGAAAGCGATGAAAGAAACAGCATCAGCGAATGTGAAATGACACCTTTGACCTCCTTTGAGTACTGTGTTGACGCAAGAGCAAGGACAGTCAACGGGAACGAGTAAGCCCACCATGCAATATTGAACTTTCTCATTGATCTCTTAAACAGATTTGGCCTGCAAACCTGCTTTAAATAAAAAAAATAAAAATGTAGATAGATAACCTTAACCAGCTGTATAATTTTGACCTACCTACGTACGTCCTAATATTATATTCATGCAAGAAAATTACGTACGTAAAATTAGGGGTGACAAGCACTCTCCTACCCGGATAGTCGATTTGTCTGATAAGGAACAAACAAAGTTTGGATATAAGTGATATATTCAAAATTCGGATTTAAACACAAAAATCATATTTGATCTACTTGTTTGAATTTTAGCGAATCCGAGTATGATCAATTAGGTATGTTTGAAAATCTAAACCAATTTAAATCTGGACATGCAAATATTTTATAAAACACTTATATTGTCTGACTTGGAACAGATATGAAAGTATGTTTTTTCACCCCTACATAAAAGGTCCTATATCCACAATCCACTTCACTATTGTTTAAAATGAATTAGAATTCACATTACCATACACGTCTCCTTAAGATTTAAAATTAATACTATTCATTAAAAAAACATTACCAGAGACATGAAGAGGAAGAGCGAGAGAAAGAAAAGCATCTTCGAAACATTATCAAAAGCACCAGTTATGGACTCCCAAGCCAAGCTTGCCACACTAGGAGCCGCAAAGAACAAGAAAAACACCGGCCTTAACATCGTCGGAAGCCGATCGCTGCCGGATAATCTTTGATAAAGAGTCACAAACAGCACCAAATAGTGAACCATCCCTAGTGAGAACAAAAACACAGCACACTCTTTCCATCCCATCTTAGCCGCAGCTTGTGCACCAACCAAGTTACCAATAACACTCAATTGACTGGTAGGGTTTGCAGCCGTCGATAAGAACCTCTTTCCTTTGGTGAACCACTGACCGTAGATCTTCACATCGAGTGCCACAACTGGTAGCGCAAACGCCCACCAAAGGAGAATATACGAGCGTGTCTTTGGACTCCCAAACGGAGCGGATTGGAGCAAGAGAAAGCAAGAAATCCAGGGGGCAAATAGGTAATTTACCCCTACATGGTGCAAGAACTCCGCTTTCACCATTTTGAAGTGAAGCAAGCATTTTAACATGTAAAGAAGTGAGAGTAAAGAAAGAGTTGAGAGAGCTAGAGACCATAGTACAAGGAAAGGAGTGGGGTGGAGCATGCCAAGCACGTGAGGGATTGTGTTGTTTTGATTTCCAGTAGTTGGTCCAATTAGTGTCTTCCATAGCAAAGCTTGGCCTCCTAGAGAGATGCTAATCCTGAAATAACCTGCATGGAATCTTGTGAGGATTGACTTTAGAGAAGATAAATAAGCTTGAATATTAGCCATAGACGACATAATTAATAAGCATATAAGTTTCACATGTAATATTGGTATATATGATGGAGCTTTATGTATAGACTAGTTTAGGCTTAGTGAGGCCAGCTTTTATAGGATTAGATGACTAAGGATTATATTGTATAAATATGATAAGATACTGTAATCCACTGGAAATTCCAGTTGGAATTACTAATCAACTACTAGTTTTGATTGTTATACACACACACACACACACATATATATATATATGCAATATTGGTCAATTTTGGTCCAGCTGTACGTGATGGACACACCAGAAAAGTACAACTACATACACCGGAAATTGATGACTATTATATATGGTCTAAAAATTCCTTAAAAAATCTCCAACAACTAGGGTCCTCAAACGGCCTGTAGGCCTAGGTCCAGCCTGAGCGAAGCCTGCTAGTCAAAGTCTGGTCCATGCCCCAAAATAACTTCGAACTTGGCCTCATTTTTGGGTCCGAACCAAATTCGAAGCCTGACTATTTAGGCTGACCCGAAATTCGGCTCGAAAGATATAACATATATATATATATATACACACACACTACAATACAATATGTCTACACATTGTCACATTTGGTAGTGTGTAGAAATAGTATGCATGTGTATTATGCATATTGTAATATATATATATATATATATGAATTAAGTACTTAGTTCCGAGCCCAAAAGCCCAAGCCTGAGTCTCGACTTATTAGACCGAATTAGTTGGGCTAAAGTCGGGCTTGAGCTTATCAATTGTCTTTGGCCCGACCCGAAGCCCGTAAAGGATTCGTGGGCTTAGGCCTGGGCCTAATATTTTCGGGCCAACCCGACCAAATGCCTACCCCTACCTACAACAATCAGTTTTAAGGTTACGATTGCATAGAGACATAAACACAAACACATTTTATATATATATATATATATATATATATATATATGTGGGGTTTCCCACATGAGCGCGCACAAACTAATTGGTTCAGGATCCCTCTCCTGACTGTCGAATTAATCTGACGGTTAAGTCTCTATTTTCTCTTTGGTCTCTCAAACCTGCCCTTCTCTGTTCTCAATTTACTTGCTCTTCTCCTTCAGGTTTGGGTATCCAATATAATTTCAATAAAAATGTAAAAAATAATAAATATATATTTTACTATCATAGTGTAATAAAATTTCAGCTCGAGTAGACAATTTACACATCATATATATGAATTACATTGTTTTTTAAAAAAATGTATTTAAAAAAAATGCAATAAAATTATTGACAATGAGTCTTATTAGAAAGATTTTTACGTGTTAAATTTGAATATGTAATTTTTTTTCGACATCTAACATGTATTTTAAAGATAAAACGTTTTAAAATGTCGTTTATGAAAAAATAAATAAAAAATATGTTTAATTGATTTTTGAAAAAATCTAACGTGACCCACCTTCTTGAAGTGTCATGTAAATTTTGGATTGAATTGAGTTACTAAAAATTGATTTCTATAACATTTTTCCATTTCTTTCCTTGCTGGAGGCGCATTAACCGATCCAGAAGTCAACTAAACATGCCAGAAATTCGGATTTCCTTGATTAAAGCCATGACAACACACAATGGGCCTTTCTTCCTCTCAAATAGATATGCTGGGCCTTCTTTTCGTTAGCAGTTCATACTTGGTAGGGTTGTCGAAAGAAGAAGTAGGGAGGCCAGAGGGCACGTGATGTCAAGGTCTATTGACCTAGCTTTCTTCATCAACCTTGAGACCAGAATTTCGCAACCAACACGCCCTTCCATTCCATGGATCGGCAATGCAATACCACCACACCAATGATTTAAGCTCAAAGAAAGAGAAGCCTATAAAACACAGTCTATCACTCTACTGAGAGGAAAGAATTAAAAAAAAAAAACAACACTCGAAAATCTTTCATAATGTCGCGCACATGGAATACTAGTGGGACCCACTTCCACAAAACAAATATATTGGGTCCCACAACTGCTATAAAGATCTCTGCAGACTGCAGCCCCTCTCTCGTGTAGGGACCACCACCCATCTTGTCGACAAAACTACTGTTGGTGGGGCCCAAAGTCCAGAGTCCCGAACAGTAAAACGATTCGTATATATACGGAGACATACGAATGTTGAAACTGCTTGGCTTACCTGCATGGGGCGTATGACAAAAGGCACTGTCACTGTGGACTGGGTATGTCTATAGCGAACGGACTTGAACTCTCAATATTATTGGAGTCGTAGGCTCTGGTGATACACCGGAGTTTGGTTCAGCTAGCTAGGGTCTGTGTTAGGTGTTTGGGACCCGAGATGGGGGAAAAGGGTTGGACTAGGGTTAGGGTTTTTCTTTCTGTTTTGTTGTTAGGGAACAAACGAAACCCTACTCACTCTGTGCAGTGTGTACGTTAATTTGTATAAATTAGAAGTGGATCGAAGAATTGATAATTAAACATCGATATATATTGTCTCTTGATAGTCATACATTCAGAACCATACATTATTGTTGGTCATAAATCAAGCTGTTTCGTAGAGAGTATGTGTGATAGAGTATAAGCAATCATAAAACGTAAAAGTTGAGAGTGTCTGAGAGTATTGGTAGAGAGTATTGTTAATCTTCGATAGCGGATCCACGACGAGGAAAATCAAGTGAATTTTTATAGGAAGGAGTAGGAAGCAAAAAACATGACTTGAATTAATGAGAAATAACATGAAGTACATAGGAGTTGTTTTTTTTTTTTATTTATGAAAGAACTTGCATTAAACAGAATGAGAACCCAATCCCGCACAGTCGCGGGTTACAACATCAGAAACAAATTTAGGCCACTCTTCCAGCCAAATTTTCAAAGTACCATAGTGTTGTGCCATTCTAGCCAGGTTATGAGCTAACATATTTTGTCTCCTTGGACAATGACATATTTGAACAACCCCGAGCTCCCGCAAGATCACTTTTGTTTCCAGAATAAAATGACCAATAGCCGATTCATCAAACTCTTCTGAAGTAAGGGCAGTCACCAAATTTTGACAATCCAATTCCACAATAAACTGGGAGAAGCCTGCATCTCTAACTATACATAAAGCATTCCTCACCGCTAGAGCCTCCGCAAGCATTGGCTCAACCAACCCAGCTTGAAAATCTATCATAGTCAAGAAAACTTCCCCTAGTTCATTACGTAATCTATAGGACCATTCCTCTGCCCCCTGTCAATGTCCCAGCTCTATATACAAAATATTGGGTTAAATGTTAATGGCTTCGGCCCATGTCTTCAGGCCCATATAATATTTGGCCCTGTGTGATTTTAGCCCCCACATTTGCCCCTCAAAGGTGAGTCCGAGCCAGGCTTGGGCTTGGCTTTGCTAATCCATGAACCCTAGTTGGGCGTTCTTTAATTTTAACATGGATCATTGCTATTTATTAATGACGGCGTTCGCCATTAAATGTGGAAAGAGAGCATCGTATTATTTCCCTATAAATGAATTCCAAAAATCCACATCATCGGTCTTCCTGCAGGTGAATCGGCCTTCAAGCTCTGAATTCAAGCTGATCTGCGCTCTCTGCCTTGTCATCGCCGATCTGATCGCTTGGTGAGTCAGATCGTTAACCCCGTTTATTTTGCATCGACTGTCATTGTTGATTGATTATTTTGATAACCTTACCTTCTGGGTTCTACCCATGGGAAAATATAAGAAGATCTCAAGAGATCCTGGTGAGCTTCGAGAATGGGGAAGGAAGTTCGGCTTTCCCCGAGAATGTAAGTTGAGCGTTTCAACAGAAGCCGAACCCACTGGAGGTCGAGCTAAGTTTCCCATGGTTGCTGTCGTCGAGGGAGGACTTAGGTTCCCTTTAACTGAGTTTTTTAAAGAATGTCTAAATATGTTCGGCCTGGCACCGCACCAGTTTAATTCGAACTTTTACCGAATAGTTAATGGGGTGGATATTCTAAATCGGTTTTATCGGTTCGGCGTTAGGCCGAGAGACTTAGAACAATGTTTTTTCCCGAAAAAGTGTGGCCAACAAAACAAATTCCATTTATTCCCACGGGACGGCAACAAGCCTTTAATCCATTGTCTGCCTTCCTCCTCGAAACATGATGAAGTTGAGTCTGGAGGGGTTGGGCTCCTCCAAAAGTTGAATTTTTTATCTGGATTCTTATTCAAGGAAAGTTAAACACTCGTGATAGGCTTTGTCAGCTTGGTATTCTGGATCGTTCTGATGCTTATTGTCCCTTTTGTTGTGATTGTATTGAATCGACAGATCATGTATTCTTCTTATGCAAGTTTGCTAGCAAAATTTGGAATAAACTCTTACAATGGTGGGGTGCTGAATGGTGTGCTCCTTCTTCAATAAGAGATTTGTTTGAGCAATGGCATTTTTTTGCAAAGGGTGGTCAAGTCATCAAGGTTTGGGTTATGTTGTTCGCAGTAACTGTGTGGAGTTTGTGGCTTGAGAGGAATTTAGTTATCTTCGAAGATAAGCAAACGGATTGGGATAATTTTATCTATGTTATTTTCATCCGTTTTGGAGCTTGGCTAAAAGCAATTAACATAAATTTGTTGTTCAATGGTGCTGAAAAAGCTTTCGTCCTCTCGGAAACCTCCACGTCTTCTCTCAAATTGGAATGCGCCTCATGATGGTTTTTTCAAGTGGAATACGGATGGTTCTGTTCAAGGCAACAGGGCTGGTATTGGTGGTGTTCTTCGTAACTCTGAAGGAATTTTTCTTTGTATTTTTCAGGACCTATTGATGTTGCCGAGCCAAATTCAATTGAGGTTAAAGCAATTAGAAAGGCTCTTGAGATTTCTGTTCAGCGTGGTTCCTGTTCCGATAATGTTATTGTAATAGAATCCGATTCCCAGAATGCTGTCAATTGGCTGGTGAATTCATCTCCAAATCCTTGGAGTTTGTCCTCTGATTTTAATGCCATAGTCAACAGCTGCTCAATGTTATCTTCAGTTACTTTTCGTCATACTTTGCGGGAAGCTAATATGGTTGAAGATTCATTAGCAAAGCAAGGCTGCAATAGGGACTCTTTTTTTGTGGCTTGGTTGAATGAGGATTAATTTCTTCATCTGGTCTATTTTAATGCTTGATTGTCTTGTTGCTGGTGCTTTTTGGTGTCGGCAGGCTTCTTGGAGGGCATCTGGGTGTTAAGGAGTTGGTTGGGCTTGCTTGTTGTGGTTCTTTGGTGCATTGGTGGGCTTGATTTCGGTGGGCTTTGTGTCACTAGGGTTCAGTCAGTTGTCTTTATGTTGGCTTTCCTTGTGTTGGTTTGCTACTTCGATGGTTGTTTTGGGGCTGAAGAGGTTGAGTTTTCTTTGTCCAGTTCTGGTCCTCCTCTTCACCTACATTCGGTTGTGGTTTTGAGGGTTTTTCTGCAGGTTGTTTGGGGCGGCTGGCTTTCCTTGTGTCGGTAGGCTCTTGTGTGGTTGTTTTGGGGCTAGATCTGGTTCCTCTCTTCTTTCAATGCGATTGTGGCTCAAGTTTTTTGGTGCCTTTTGGTTTTTTTTGAGGAGGTGTTGCTGCTGCCTTTTGGGTGCAGATTTTTTGCAGGTTTTGGTGGTTTTGTGGGTTTGTGGTGGTGTTCTGCTGTTTGGGTGCTGTTTTTTTTCAGGTTTTGGTGGCTTTGTGTGTTTGCTGTTGTAGGAGGTTCCTCTTGGTGAAGGAGTTCAGTTTGTTCTTTTTGGGTGTGGTTTTGTTCGCTTCTCTGGCTTGTATTTTCAGCTTTTTGTTCCTTGCTTTGGGTTTGCTGGTCTCTTTGAGTAGGTTGTGTCCTTCTCTTTTTCCCTTGCTTCTTTTTGGTCTTTGGTTTGTATTGTTATTCTTTTTTGGTTGCTTTCTTTTTTCGGTTCCTTGTAACCTCGGTATTCCTCCGCCACAAGTGAGGTTTTTAATAAAATTTGGAGGTACCGTCCTCTTTTATCAAAAAAAAAAGTTCATTACGTAAAACAGCCCCAACACCTCTTGAACGCTTATCATTAAACAGTGCACCATCAATGTTCAATTTAAAACACCCAAGTGGGGGAGGGGTCTAGCCAACAGAAGTGGAAGCAATGGCATATGGGAAGAGAGCAAACAGTTGAACAATTAGGACCCAAATGAGCTAACGCGTCCCAGTACTCCTCAACCATCCTAATTGCATGGACCCCAATCTCCAAAGGCTCTCTAAATTTATTCTCAAAGATTAACTGATTACGATTACACCAAAGCAACCATACACCAATGGCAAAAGGAGCTTTATCTCTTTCACAAGCCTCAGTCAAAACCACACATGCCCAATCATGAAAATTCAAGTGTTTCCTCATCATAATTATGCATTGAAATTCGTCATTCTGCCAATAATATTTTGCATTTGAACAGCGACTAAAAATATGTTCAATATCCTCAACTTCATAGCCACAAAATAAGCACTTACCTGGAGTATCAATATGGTGACGCCAGAGGTTAGAACCAGTTGGAAGAGCCTCATGTAAAGTGCTCCACATAAACTGCCTAATTTTTGGTGGAACTCGAAGCTTCCATAAATGTTTCCAGGGTAAACAAAACAGAGACGAGGAACTAGAGGGGGAACCATTAACTTGGTCCCTAAACACCACTGCTTGGTAATAAGCTGATTTAACAGAAAATTTTCCATTTGTTTCCCAATGCCATATTAAAGAGTCTGCACATCGAGTCATCGGCAAGGGAATAGCCAAGATTTCAGCGGCCTCCCATTCCAAGAACAACTCCTTCACCTTCTCCTCATCCCAAACCAATGTATCTTCAACGAACAAAGATGCAACACACCTATTAGCAACAACATCAGATAGAGTGGAGATAGGCTTAAAGGAATGTGGAGTGGGTAGCCAAGGGTCACAACCAATCCGAACACCCCTACCGGAACCAATCCTCCACCGGACCCCTCGCTTGACTAATGGAATAGCCTGCCACATGCTTCGCCAAGTAAAGGATGGATTTGTGCCTAACCGAGCTCCCAACACATCCCCTGCAGGAAAATACTTTGCTCTATACACACGGGCCAGCAACGAATTCGGGTATTTTAACATACGCCAAATATTCTTTGCTAACAACACATCATTGAAACACACAAGATCTCGAAACCCCATACCACCCTCACTTTTCGATTTTGTAAGCAAATCCCAAGATGCCCAACGAATTTTCCTATGCTCAGGATAGGAGTCCCACCAGCAATCAGCAATTTGTCTCATCAACTCTTGACATGTGTATTTGGGAAGGTTGAAACATGACATGGCATACGACGGAATTACATAAGAGTTGTTGAATGTATGATACAAAATATAAATGAATAGAGAAAACGAGTACACGTTGTAGATTTCCATTAATGTAGGCGACTCAACACAAAACTTTTGAGATAAAATTGATCTCAGATGATGTGACAATTAAATAAACATCATATGTTCTAACGTGGATTATTATTCACAAAATATTTGCTGCCTAACTAATTAAAAAAAAAACAAAAATTGGTCGGAAAATGGTTGCTGAAAGGAATACAACATCGATGTGACTAAGCCGTAATTTTGGGTGTTATGTTCATGGATAATTGGACCATTTTTTTTGGACAAGACCTAACTAGGTTAAGATCAATGGTTTTGAGTTCCTTATCGACAATTGCTAAAATGTTCGTTTTTTAAAAGCATTATTATATTTTAATTGATAACGTTAATTAATCTCTAACCAATTAATTTCAATCATTTATCTGTTGAAGTGGATCTAAGCTTTTTGTGAATCATGAAAAGCAATTAATGAAATTTCAAATATATATATATTCTTTAGTATTGGAGAGCTAATAATTCTCATAGCATTACTGATGGTTCAAAATTACTTGTCGGTGGTCATATGCATGACTACATCAATTATGACTGGATTAATAATCACAACCCCTTTTAATTCCAAATTCTAGATTTGAAATGACAGTTCATGATAGGTTTGCGACCTGGATGAGTTCAAGTTTACTGCTTAATTCATGAAGAAGAAGAAGAAGAAGAAGATTGGTTGGCCTTTGTATTTGTCAACAAGAGGAGAGAACAAAAAATGGAAGGAGAAAAAAAAAAGTAGAGTCAACTGACAGAATCAAACTCAGGGCTCGAGACATGTAAATGACAATGACACAATAATTGATTCCTTACTTCGTTGTTGTACTCATCCAATTCACACTTTTCAGTCCCTCAAACTCCATTTTAACATTTTTAACAAGCTTGCTTTGATGAAGGGGAAAAAACCCTATGAAGAGAAGGAAAAAAATAGTATAACATGATACATAATATATGCATGTGATATGTATGGTTGCTTTACCAATAGTTGAGACCCAATTGCGAGAGATGTTTCAACTTATATTCCTACTGATCTAATTTTCATTATAGATGGATAAATCTTTATTTGCCGATCTGTTTAATGTTAGATTCAGGCATGCTATTAATGTAGGTATTTTGGTTTCGAGAGTAGGATTCGCCGACTCAAATTAAAACTATGAAACAAATTAACCAGCGGCAAATTAAAATTGGAATTGGCTCCATTCGCAGTATTACAAGTCTTTGCGTAATTCGCTTATGATCTCGATAAAGTTACTCTAAATTAATCGAGGAGAGATCAAATTATGCGAGTTGTTCAAACAATCCCAATCTTCTACTAATTAGATGTGATGAGGATCAACAAACACATATAATTAGTAGAAAGCTTGGTGATTGGTTCCTTTAAACTTTTCATATATATATATATATGTACAGACATATATGCATATGCCACTCTTTTAAACGTAACATGATCAAATATAAATATATATATACACACAATTTTGTTGTACCTTGGAATAGGTACAACTTTGTTGCACCTCACAATAATAAAAGGCAAAATCTAGCTAGGGCTACTTCCTACCCCAAATCATAAGGAGCCCCATTTCACCAAAATTTAAGACCTCCACTTCGGCAATCTAATACTAAACTAATCTCCAATAAAGAATAGAAAGTAGCCAACAGTGAAAAGAACTGGGCTTTTCTTGCCTCGGGCCCCTAATATTACTCATTAGCAAGTATTAAAGTTTAACCTGAACTTTTCATTGATTTTTGGTCCCTGCATTATTTCAAATTGTTATATTATAATTATATTATTGTCTTAATTTTTCGATTAGGCATGCAATTACGAAACCTCTGTTTTTTTTGTCAAAAGGTACGAAAAGACTCTAGACGGCGGAGTCCGTACAAGTAGGGATTTATATTATTTGAAAATTATCAATAATCCAATAATTAGCGGCCGCTAATTTGCGGTGTTCACGTGGTCGGATCGATGGATAGAGGAGTGTCTTTGTATACAGAAGGAGAGGGTTGATAGTGTGGGATTGAGTCCACCATAAGAAGGGATGTGTACTCGAGTATTATTAGATGCTAAGCAATTAATAAGCATGTAAAGATGGCACTATAACTCTAGGGTTCAATTATTATCAAACTTTACCAACAATTGCTATCATGGATGGATACAAAGTTGTGAAAATTCTTTCAACTTTAATTTCATCAAACTTAATTGCCTAACTCGTACTTCACTTTTCACTTGTGGTAATTATGGAATAACGTATGGACATCATAAACTCCCTTTAAAGAGGGATAATTTTTTTGTTTTGTTTTTCGTTGTTGTTCATAAACGAAAAGTGGATGGAATACGAGTTTGTTATTTGAACATCTGATATGACTTTAAACTAAAATCATCACATGTGTGTGCAGAAAAATTCCACACCTAACAACATATATAATAGGGCAAAGTCAAATTAACGCATGGCCAAAAATTTCCTTTCTTTCTCTCTCTAAAATTGATAGTGTTGTTGAGACAGCTTTGCATAGCCAAAACCATATTTGCCTGCTCCGTCTAACTTGTCCGGAGATATGTGTTTCTACCTCAATTTTTCCATTATTCTTTTCAACCAATAAATTCTATATATTACTCTAAGTGAGAATTGAACTCAGTACATTGGATTCCATATCATCAGAAAAAATAACCACACACATATACGTAATGGTCATTTTAAAAATTGGATTTAGACATAGGATAATGATCAAACTATGTGGACAATTGAGCTTGAGTACATAGCAACACTACTGAATAAGATAGTAGAGAATTGTAACGAGCACTCATTGTCATATTGAAAGCCTAATCAACCACGAACCATGCCTTAAACTTAATTTATATCCGGATCATTTAGACATACACATACACACACACACATACATACATATATATAGACACACACATACACAACACAGACATAAGGTGCATGGTAGCAGTTCTTTCACACTTCAGTCTTGTTCGACCATAACATCAAGGGTGTTGACCTGACACTCCATTGAAACCATCAATAATTTGTTAAATTCTTAGCAAAATAATATGTAACTATTGAGTCCATGATAAAATGATTACAGAAAGAATTTTGAGCTGTGGGAAACAAATAAAAAAAGAAAGAAAAAAAGACAAGAAATAGAAAAGAAAAGAAACAACCCCATCACCAACACTGTCTCGTGACCCTCTGATTGCAAGTCGAGGTTTACACGATTATCTGATGTGCGGTGATGAGCTCGCCTGTCATATAAGATTATTTAGACGTGCATGTGACGCTTTAGTGATCCCTTTTCGGGGATGAAGGGATCACTGGATTGAATGCAAGTGGAGATCAACCTTAATTAAACATGAACGGTCATAAAAAGATCTAGCGGGTTTTACGGTGCAAGGACGAATAAGCAAAAGCTGATGCATTTGCCACGTGGATGATTACAGACCGTTGAAAAGTAATTCAACGGAAAAGATTCAAAAATACTTCTTTCGATGGATTGATTGAAACTAGGAGAGAACTGTAGAGAAGTACCCAGAGATAGATTTTCTTTGGGAGCTCCTCTCTCTCTCTCCCCCCCCCCCCCCCCCCTTCTCTCACTCACTGTCTGAATTCTGGATCTTCTTCACAAAGTTGCAACAGAAGAAGTGAAGAACCAGCGAGTAATTGATGAGAGAGAAAGCAGGTTTCTTTTATTAGTAGGTTTGTCTTAAATGAGGTTTGTCTAGCAGAGTCCATGGCGGCGTTGCAGTGGCTCTAATTCCGTGCCATTATTGCAGAGATTGATTGGAAAATCAAAGTCTAGCAAACCCATTTTTTTCTTTTAAACCTTAAAAGCTGTCAAGAAACCCTCCCCCCAACAACAACAAAAGTACTATTAGTCTCACTTACAGACACGGAGAGAGAGAGAGAGAGAGAAGAGAACCCAGTAATCAAGATCGAATTTTGGGTATTGGGTTTCTCTATGCTATGGATTTCTGGTCTAAATTGAGGTGGGTTTTAGTTATTAGGAGTGAAGAATGGCAGGGCTGTTTTATCTGAGTGGCGTAGGGAGAGGGGGAGGGACTAGCAAGGGAGGAGGAGAAGATAAACATCAAGAGATTAATAGTAATAATAATAACAACGATAATAATATTCATAATAACCACTTGTATTTGTACAGGAACGAAGAGATCTACAACAAGGGGTTTGAGATATGGCCAGAATATTATCATCAGCAGCAGCAACAACACATGAGCAACTACTCAACGTTTGGTGTGGGTCCTAGTAGCAATAGAAGAAGTACTGGAACAACAACCTTAAACTTCTCTTCTTCTGATGAGTCACCAAGATCAGCAGGATTTATGATGAGGGGATTTGGTGGTGGTGGTGGTGGAGGTATGAATTGTCAAGACTGTGGAAACCAAGCAAAGAAAGATTGTTCGCATATGAGATGTAGAACTTGTTGTAAGAGCCGAGGGTTTCAGTGCCAAACACACGTCAAAAGCACTTGGGTCCCTGCGGCTAAAAGGCGTGAACGCCAACAACAACAACTCTCATCTTTGCAACAACAAACACAACAAGATCAACAACAACAACAACAACTACTAGAGTTTCGAGGTCACGAGAATCCTAAAAGGCAGAGAGATAACATCAATCAAGCTGGTGCTTCCTCCTCTCTTGCTTGCACTACTCGTTCAGGTAATTAAAATGTCTTTGGAGTTATGGCGTTTGAGAGATCTCGATGAATCATTTGCGTCTCTGTGAGAGAGAGAGAGCATGTCCACACTCCCATACTTTCTCACAGCCACCAAACCCATCATGTCTTTCTTTCTTACTTTCACTGTTTGCTAGTAAAACTAACGAAAAAGTTTCTTCATATCGCGAAACATTAATTTCAACTAATTATTCTTCCATGGGTTCAAATTAGGGTTGGAACTGGCGAATCAATTCCCGTCAGAAGTCAATTCACCGGCAGTTTTCCGGTGCGTGAGAGTCAGCGCGATCGAAGATGCGGATGAGCAGTTTGCGTATCAAACGGCTGTGAACATTGGAGGGCATATGTTTAGGGGAATTCTCTACGATCAAGGTCCCGATGCCCGCTACGGTGGTGGTAGTGGTGGTGGAGAGAGTTCATCAGGCGGTAGTGGAGCTCATCATCATCTACAACAGCTCAATCTGATCACCACCACCACAGCAACAACCACCGCGACTAGCAACCCGTTGCTTGATCCTTCTATGTACCCAGCTCCACTAAATGCTTTTATAGCTGGTACGCAATTCTTCCCACCTCCAAGGCCTTAAATTAATCGAGAATTCCTCCTTCGAGAGATTAATTTGCTGTTAGCGAAACCTCATTTTGTCAATTGTTAGCTTAATTTAAGTGGGGGAGTAGTAAGTAACTAAGTATGTTGTTGGATCCATGTTTGATTTTGTTGGAATTTAATTCCAGATTTTCATGGTCGATTGTTATTTAATTTTGACATCTTATCCAATTACGCCCCGTTTTGTGGAATTGTGTGGCATGTGGATGTGTGCATTCAGATCTTTGTTTTTTTTAATGGTCTTTTTGGGTTGATTTTGTGTTCACTTTCTTGTTGGTTTTGAACTCGAAGCCGCTTTTTTGCTGCTTATCCGCTTACTTGCTGGATCAAAATGTGGGACTAAAACTAGCTTGGTTTCGTGTTTGGTTAACCAAAGAATTTTAGTGAAAGAAAAAAATATTAAATATATTGTATATACATACTTGTATACGTAAATGGGTAGTTTTTGAATGCAATTATATCAACTACTTACCTGCAAAACCTATAATATTTGGCTATTTGAACAGACGTGCATGGATGTGACCGGCATTGTGTTGGAATGGTAAAAGCTTTGGTATTATGAATAATTAGCCGATAATAATGTTAAATAATCCAGCAAACTATATGTGCATGTGATATATATATATATATATATATATATATATATGTATGTATGTTATATTATTGTTGACAATAACTAATGATATAGGGCAGAAGATGCTTCCTATAGATTGCTAGATTTGGAACAAGGAGAAGGATAAAAAAGTTTCGAAAATTTCCCATAGTTTTGTAATTTCTGACTTTGTAGCATGTGCCTAGTAGCTTCTTCCTACCATCACTCTATACTAATTATGACAGATACAAGTCTCCTATCATAATTAGTCACTTATTTATACCCAATTGCTCCTTCTTCTTAAACTATTAGCTGGTCTTTCTTCCAAAAAAATCTGATAAATAAACTGTTTTTTGTCTAATACGTAGATTCTGTGGATTTACACTGAAGAAAAATGCGTCCCCAAGATTTTTGCTATACTTTGAAAAGATTTTTGATTCACGAAGCTTGAAGTTTGGTTTAGTAATTATATTTATTACAGAAAAACAAAGCCAATTAGATCATCGATAGTTGATACTAGGAATTAAGGAACAACTGCAAATGCATGCATTCATGGATCATCCTCAACCTCATGCCATGTGTTTCACGGATGACATATGACTAATCGGGGAATGTGGATTTTGTTCATAGTGATCATATGCCTGAATAATATATTTTTTTGTCTATAATCTATATGTATTCTTGAAATGAGATAATGTGATCAGATTTGTATTCTAAAAGATAAGTGGCTGGATGAAATAAGACCATATATACATCAATATTGCATACAAGATTCTTGGCATTTTGGCATGAATGTAAGAGTAGTTTCTTCATGCATGCCATGGTTGCCTTAGATGTGAAGTGCAATTCTCTTTGATGTCTTCTTCACTATTTTGTGGATCATTGAAGTTTTTAATTAATTGTACCAAATAAAACAAACAAATTGGACCTTTTTGGGAATCTCTCTTGTATTCATATATGTGAAGTAGTTATTAAGGTAATCATCTTGTTTTGCAAATGTGTGTCATTAATTTGATTCTTCCCTGATCAGCTTATCTTTCGATTCGAAATGTGCATTTTTTGGACATATTTTATGAAACTGATTATATATAAAAACTATTATATATATATGATATGCCATTAGCCCTGTAAAAGAGTTTGAATTATATTGTCTAGTAGCTAGGTTAATTTTTTAAACTCTTTAATTAGTGCTTTGGCCTCATTTTATGCTTTTAGTTATTCTTTAGCCACATATGGGAATCTGCTTAAGTATTATAATTAGGATACTTATATAGTGTTATATATATATATACTGCATGCACTTAATTTACTTTGTAAAAAGTTCAAGAATATTTCTTGTGCTTCCAATTTTATTTGATCAAATAACTAATGCCATGCATATAACATATTCGATTTGTGAAAATGCATGCACACACACAAACACACAATATATATATATATATATATATATATATGTATAATGTGTGTGTGTGTATGTATATATATATTAGCTGTATCCAATCGATTCCATCTCATCTCTTGCATTCATTAATTTATTTTTACATCTCACTCGTGATCGAACAAGACCCAACAGCCGTATTAGTCTTGTCGTTAGCTGGAATTAGCCTGGAAACAACAGATGGGGGCAACCTATATAGCTTGATTTCCGGTCAAATTTTGTTATCAAAATAGTTAAATAATACCATAAACTATATCACCACAAGCATAACAATGGAAAATAGTTTAATTTCATGTGTTGAATTTTGATCTAATTTATCATATCATCAAGTAGAAAATTAATGCAGGGAAACCTCACAAGCTAAAGAGAGTCTCGTGGGACTTGGGCCCAAGCCTGGTTGCAAAGCAATGAACCTAACTTTACACTAAAAATGACCTTAACTAATGAGATTGTTGCCTACCCTTATAAGCTAGTATCGAGACTTCAAGTTTATCGATGTGAGATATTTGCCCTAAATCAGTCCCTCCTCTTTAAATAATGCACGACCTTATGCCTTTACTAGTGTAGAGTTAATTAGGTTCATTCTTTTGTGGCTGGACTTGGGCTCTAGTCCTGTGAGACCCTCCTTGGCGTGTGACATCTCCCTGCATCAAAAACTCATGTACGCACAGACTTAACAGTTTGAGTTTAAATTCATATGGGACGTTAAAGTCAAATGATAAGTTTGTTTGATGGTGTTCTACTGTTCTCGTATATTTATATCTGATGTATACATAAAAAAACCCTTACATTAAATTAAATTAAAATTGGGTTGCCTTGAATTATGCCCATAATGTGCCAACTGGGGAATGATAAAGTAATGAAATGTTGAGTAGGAAGATGACAATTCAATCACAGTACGTTTTTGCTTCTAAAGGGCCATACCATATACCATATCCCCGAAAGACAAACACTAGGGTTTCCTGCAAGTCTATATAGGTAGGGGGGCCATATATATATATATATATATATATATATACACAAATGTAGTACGCATGCGACTCTACCCTCTAAAAACAAAAACACAATGTGGTCCATTTTCTCTCTATCTATCTGATTGTTTTGCAGCTTTCGCTTCTATATGCTCGATCTGCATTCTCTCGCTTGGCGTTGTGAATTCCCAGGTCAAAAAGATAATCTTAACCTTATATATATTATATATATGTATGTATGTATTTATATACCGGTCCATACGCTGCTTACTCTCATGCAGTCGTCCTTTTGTGGCTAGATTTTGTATTTTAGGCCACCGAATGCACTACGTACCTGTTATGGTCTAACCGAACTTAATCAAATGGGACAAATATTGAAGCAAGCAAACTACCAGTTAGCTTTCAACTGTTTCAAGGTCTGAAGCTTCTTAACCAATCAAGTGGCTCCACGTGTGTCAATTGATTGAAATATGATCAATGATATAAGGGCAACGAATACTCCCCTATCTCCGACCAATTACAACATGTATAGCAGCGTAGTCTTCCGCCACAAATGAGACTTTAATTTAAATAAATTCGTAAAATATCATCCTCTTTTATATATAAAAAAACCCTTATAGCGGCATTTGATTGACATATCGAAGGGAAGAGAAGAGCATGATAGTTCCTCATTCAGCAAAAATAAATGTTATATTCATCCAAATTATGATTCTCATTTTAACTTCAAATTTATGTATCATGTTTTTTTACCGTTGCTTATAAAATATATGTATAATCACTTAACACTAAACACTCTACATTAATTGGGGGTCAAGTGAGAGTCATGTTTTGGAGAATTTCAAGCATTATCCTTCGGTAATCACATGGATCTGAGATCTCAATGTTTTTTTCTACTCAATGCATTTTACAATGGACCCTATTGTAGTTTAATTTGAGGGGGTTTATTAAAAAAAATTGTGTATGTGTTTTGATCAGATTTATGAGTTTAACGATTTTTTTGGTCTCAATCAAAAATCAAGTTGAATGTGAAAAATACATGAAATTTATGGACCATTAAGTATAAACTCAAAACATTCTACGTCTTTTTTTACGTCCAATTTAATTTTAATTTGGGACAAAAAAAATATCGTTGGACTCATAAACTCAATCAAAACAAATAAGTTTTTCAAAAAAAATAATTATAAACTCCCTCAAATTAAACTACAATGGGATCCGTCGTAGAAATGCAGACCCCACGCTAATCTCGATTTCATATGTATCAATGGTGCATGTGCGGGACACATGATTTCGCATGGATCATGTAAGTTCATCTCAACATTTGAGATAGTTCGGATATTTTTTTTTCGAGATCCTTAACATTCTTTTTTAGTTAAATAGTGGAATGACAAAATTTGAAATTTATACCATCTCTAATTCTCCCTTATAAAGAATAGTCCATGCTCGAATGGGCTTGGATGCATAAAAGATAATTTTATATTTATTACAAAATTAGTACAACCATTGAACTTGTTATTGTATTGTTAAAAAAAAAAAAGTTTTCATAATACTGTTATTAAAAAAATGATAATACGGTGTCGTTCATTAGTGTAAATTTATGCGCGTTAAAAGGAAAACCATCATATAGCCGCTTCCGGTGGGGCTCAGTGGTATTGGTCGGTCGGTAACGAATAGTGCAAGGGAATATTTTAAATCCATTTTTTGGGGTGCTTGTCGGAGCCTGATAGTTGACCATCCCTATGAATTTTCTCCGATCAGGTATCGCTGGTGGCTGCATGTATATGTGTAAACACTGTTTATAATCATGGATTGGGAGAAGGATCGGTTTGACCCCTGTAACTAAACAGGTAGTTTAAGCCTTTAAATTTTTTTAGCATGTTCAAGCCCTTGTACTTATAACAATGGGCCAAAGGAGCCCCTCAACCAAATTCTGTTATAACGGTGCCTAGCTGGCAATTAACTGCTGACATGTATTTTTTGTATAATTTTAATTTTTTTGACAAAAATAACACATCTTCATCCCTTTGTCGAAGCAACCAAATGCTCTGGACGATTCTAAACAAGAAGAAAACTAAATCGGATCGAAACCTTAAACTAAATCAGAACCTCAATCGAACTTGGATGAAACTCTGAAGTGCATACTCAAATCGAAACTCAATCCAATCAGAAGAAACCCCCTCCTCCAGATGAACCCTCTCCTCCAAATGACGAAACCTCTTCCAGACGAAACAAGATGAAACTCCACCAAATCAAAACCCCTCCAGATGACACCCACAAGACAAAATCCCGTCAAATCAAAACTCCTCCTCCAGAAAAAATCATCTCCTCCAGACGAAACTTCGTCAAATCGAACAACCAACTCTCTTCATTCTGGTCATTTGATCGACTCGAACAATCAGAAGAAACTTTGTCAAATCAAAACCTGACAGATTTGCTTCTCCAATTCCCTTTGCAAGGGCCAAAGCCTATCATTTTTTACGTTGGTGATTTTCCTTGAAAATCATAGAAAATTTTTGAATTTTACCTAGCTATAGTAAAGAAGCCCTAACCAAGTTTATTTTTATGCCACATCATTTTTTTTTCTTTCAATTAAATGCCAAGTCAGATAATAAAGTTTCACATCATCATTTTTGGACGGTAAATTTGACGAAGGGCTAACATTGCCCAATATCGAAAGTATGAGGACTTAAACAACCCAAAAAAAGTATAGAAGCTCAAACGATCCATTTTCGAAAATAGCGGGGCATTCTCAATACTTTTCCCTCATGGATTTTATTTACAAGTTTTGTAGAAACGAATTAGCAAATTATAGAGAGTGAAAAAGAAAATGGGGGATATGTGGCTGATGATGGATCTGTTGCGTTTGGAGCAGATCTAATTGATGCTACTGGACTAGATCATATTTAGGAAATTGATTATGTTTCTTTAGGTTTATAAATTGTTTATCATTTACTGGCACAATAAATGTCATTTAACTTCTTTGATCAGTAATGACTAATGAGGTTTTCTTCTGTTGCTTTGCCATGATTTCGGGGAAAAGAAAGTGATGCAGTGGGCTTGGAGCTGGATGTGGCTGAAAGTGATGGTAGGCTTTGAGAGTCCATAACGTCTAGCTAGGCTGGAGTTACAGGGTCCATAATATATTTTTGGAAAGAAAATTTCATCCTTTATGAATTTTATCAGGATTTTGTCCTTGTAACAGTTCACCTCATACTCTAATTCTTTCGTTTAAGTGGACCTTTTAGTTTTCTTGCACAATAATTTAGTAGGTTTGCTAGTTTGTTTCTAGTTTTCTTATTCTAGTGCAATTAGGGTTTCATATGTAGTATAAATATCATTCTTATTTTAAGTTTGAGGGATCTTTTGCTTGATTATTAATGAAAATGAGATTTGTTCTAAAATATCTTTCTTCTTGAATTATAGTTGAACAATTCAATTTGGCTTGTTAATCCTAATTTTTACTTGCTTCTGTTTATTTTATAAAAACAGAACAAAAATTAGCAAATGTACCCAGAAACAAGTAAAACTAGCGGTGCAAAACTCAATATATATTTTTTCCCTGGTTCGTGGCATATCACATGCGTATGCATCCCTTTAAATTTTTCACACTTGTATGGTGCTTCTTCTGCATCTTCTCACTCAGTCCCTTGTATCCATTTGGTAGGTGCGCTGTACAATATAGTTTGCTGGATTTTAGATCTGGCTGCGCTTGTTATTGACAGATCCATTAGATCTTTGACCAGTAGGTGAATCAGATTTATTAGATATTTGAGTAGGGCGACAACTTTCAATCTGATATTCAGGATGTGTGTTTACACTTTGCATGATCTTCATCTTTAGTTATTCTTTGGACTTGCATGTGCTGTAGGGACAGAAGAGGTGGATTTTCGAGAAGAAAAACTCCTTTCTGATATAGTAGTTAGGACAGAAGAGGTGGATTTTCGAGAAAAAAAATTCCTTTCTGATCTAGTAGTTGGGACTGAGGAAGTATATTTTCGAGAAGAAAAATCTCTTTAAGACTTAAAAAGATAATCTAACCAGGTGGTGATGAGAGAATTTAATCTCAACGTCACCGTCCACATATTGGACAACATACTCTATTCCTCTATATTCTTATTTATGAGAGGGAGCAGCCTCCTGTAACTTTCACGCATTAGACAAAATGACAAAATGGTTTTGGGAACTACCACATCTTATTATTTAATGTCTAATAAGAACAAGGGAGTTTCTAGCTTCTTATTAGTGCGACTTTGAAGGTTGAGAACCATTGTATCCATAACTTTATAACAAATCCTGTAAATAAGAGCTACATTTTCAGATCCTTCATCATATAAACGCGTAAATTTTGATATTGAAAGTTAAGGCATACAAGATATTTGAATCTGATAACTAAAAAATATATTGCTTGATTATTCACTAAGGCCAACATATTGGGCCATGGTTGGATAAGAACTTGGGCCGTTCAGTTAAAGTTTATTTAGTTGCTCTTGGGCGAGCTTGTTTAATAAGCCCATAACTAGTAGCAGCCCATATTAATGTTAAGACAAGTTAATTATGTGTCTTTCTTGGTAAGCACTATTTTCACCCCACAAAGTTCCAAGTTCGCCCCAATTATTCCTCAGAGTGTGAATCTTACATCTCATTCATTCCACCAGCCTTCAAAACTGTGACTAGCGGTGAAGCTGTAGACGTCGATGAACCCAGTTTCTTCCTCTCTCCATCAACCTTTCCTCTGCATAAGAACCTTCTCTCTTATGTTCATCATCATCTCTAAGATGCTCCTCTATTAAGATCTCTTTCACTGGTTGCAAAGAAAACTCCATCTCCAAGCTCACAAATCACCAAGCTGTCCACCTCTCTAGCAACGATCACCAAAACGAGACGCAACCCAAAAAATCCGATGTCCACGAGTCCACCAAACCCAGCACGTAAGCTAACCACACCGGCAAATTGAGTTCCAAGATTCAAAAAATCCAATGTACCCAAAACCCACTAGATTTTTGCAAGAAAATAATCAAATGTTCTAGAAGCTAGCACACCGTAACCTCCTGGAGATGATCAGGCGTTGATTTATATGTCATGTCGTTGACCGAGCTCCAGCAGAGCGCTCCCACGCACCAACACAAGTTCGCCGTCATGATGAACTTGTGTGGTGATCACAGGCGGCGGAGCTTAATGAATCGATTGAGGTGTCCTCTAGTATGTTTCAAAAATCCGTGTTTTTGCTGATTTTTTGAATGGACTTGAAATGTTACATTTTTTATTGATTTTTTTTTTTAAATGAGGTGAACTTGATAATTAATGTGGTGGAAATAGTGCTTATAGTCTCTCTTTCATTGGTTATTACGGCTAAGCCGTTGATCATTGGTTACTATAAAAGTCGGGTATCTCGAAGCTAGGTTTAAGGTTTAGGTGTAAGCTTCCTGTGTGTGTAAACTTCCCCTACATTGCTGCATGCTTTGCAGTTTCACTGGGTCGAGTTCCAGAACAATTTCTACGAGGAAGAGGGTTACAAGTACAGCCCATTTTCTTGCATTATTTACAGAGGAAGAAGTATGGTGGATACGTGATGCACGCTCAGAGGTAACACCGTTATAATGCAGGAAACAAATTCCGGCTAGCTAATCTAGTTAAGTAATGCTAGATATCTCAATAATTTTCATCCCAAAAGCATTTCAACAGTATGTTATAACATCATAGCAGGAGCGTCCATTGAAAATCACAATTAATAAATGAATGGCATACTCTAGGGATGCTTTTGAAATGAAAATCACTGGTACCATTTTTCATAAATCCATCAAATTTAGCCAACCATGCTCTGGTTTACACAAATCAAATATATACTAAAAGATTTTTAGTATTCTTGACTTGCACTGGTACGTGTATCATTTTTCATAAATCCATCAAATTTAGCCAACCATGCTCTGGTTTACACAAATCAAATATATACTAAAAGATTTTTAGTATTCTTGACTTGCATTAATAGACACCAAATTTATCTTTTAGGTATGACATACATAATCATCTGCATAGACATATACGCAACATTTCATAACAGAACTACCACAACATGAGCTAGGCATTAATAGTTTGCCTGAACTTCCAGCCAGAATACGTTCACAGAGACGTTTAAAGCTGATAAATAAAACATACATACTAACCTGCAAGTCTAATAATTTGTGGTGCGAAGAGCAGCCACAGTTGAAACCATAGAGTCCATCCCACATAAATTGCGACCAGCTCTGCAGATTTTGTAATACCCACTCTCTCCCCAATTTTCTCCCCACGAGTTCTTGATGATCCAGAAAGGCTTATTCTTAAACCTTATAGGAGAGTAACCAGCAGCACCATAACCCACAAGAAGCACCCCGTGATCCTGGTGCTTTGCGCAAATATATGGGCATGAAACTCCACCCATGTATGTCTGCATGAACACTGCATTGATTGCCACTGCACCATGGGCATTCAATACAAATACAAAACAAGTTAATAACTAGATCGGGGGAAAAAGTTCCCATAATTGATTTAAAAACAAGAAAGAGATGAAAAATCAGATTTGAACATTTGAAATGTTAGTCGAACTAAAGTTCACTAAACTACCTGCAAGTGGACCATTTTTCACCAAATTTGCAGCCATTTGATCTTCATCAACGGCGACAACACTGAAGTTGGATACAGATGCAACAATTTTACTCTTGTCAAATTTGCAAGTACCACGATCAGTCCCTCTGTAAGGATAGTCCGCCTCACGCTGGACTCCCCCTGCTTTGATTGCATACTCAAAGGCATTATTCATAAGCCCACCACTACACCCAGAATCGCACGCACCATATTCTTCTGGATCACACTGCATAAGATATTATATGAGCAATATCAGTGCTTGTGTAAGATATTATATCACCACTTATCCCATGTACTTGGAACTTGGTAATTGAATCAAGGTATTAAATGGTTACACTTTGCACCATCACAGACCATATGACTGTAAAATAATATCTTAATTACATGCACAACTAGAAATCGGGCTATTTACAACACTTGATATATCAATACCAGAAGAATTAGCATAGGATCAACATACTAGAATGTGGAGCGTGGCAAAAAGTTTGGTCAATGGGCGTGGTCAAACCTAAGTTTCATATGGTGAGAGAGCAAAAGGGAGTGAAAGAGAGGCAGTGAGAAAGGTGTCAAATCTCTTGTAAACACTACTTTGTAAGCATTTCGCCAGCATAGTGGATTGTTGCTGAACGGAAGATCACATATTGAGTCCAAACCTAGATGACTTAGGTAACTTCCGTGTTATTCTTCTTCCTTCAAAAAAATTTCACTGTATTTTAATGCGATATTTGCTTGGGTTTCTTGGTGTGTGCTTGATCTGCTCAGTAAGGATATTATAATATCTGCCATTGGTGGGTTGATTTCACTACATAGACAATATTTCCAGATACAATCACAATTACAAGAGCTATTAAAGCAAAACTCATCACATCTTTCCATACATAATAATACATGGGACCATCTCTCGAATTTTAGAAGTCATTTCAAACAAAATCTAGAAAACAATCATAGTAATAATTTAATTTTCAGTTTAGAGTTCAAAATTATCTGTTCCAATTAACTGGCTAAACCAAAGTAAGTAGCACATAATGATAGTTATGCAATTACTTATGAAAGCGGTACTCATTTTCTTTTCCTTTCAAAGTTAAACTTCTAGGTAACTAGCACACAACACAGTTATTCAATCAATTATGAAATCAGTGAAACACAAAATTGAGAACCAGAACAGATAGAAGTAGATCAAACCTCATGGTCACAATCCACAAACTGCTGCTCGCTCAAGCTCACGAGCTCTCCTGTTGCAAGAAAATGTGCTCCCTCCAAGGCTCCCGTTGTACTAAACGACCAGCACGACCCACACGAGCCCTGCACAGTCAATAACCGAATCGGTTACTAACAACATCGCATAAACTCGTTATACGCATCGGATACAAACAAACTGACCTGATCCTTGACGCCAGTAACGGCACCGCGATCGCGCCAATCGAAGTCCGTCGGAAGCTCAGTCGTTGGCAGGATCGGAGCCTTTTGAGCATCGGATGGGAGACGGAGCTTCTTCAAGCCAAGGAACTGGCGTCGGAACTCCGCTGGAGTCAGGTCAGAGAATTTCGTGACACCGTGGACGGCGGACGGGTCCAACTTCTGGTGTCGCCTGGCTCTGCGCAGGTTAGCCTTGAACACGCTGTAACGGTAGTGGTGCTCCTCCTCCGTCGCGTAAGTTCTCCCGAATTTCGACTTGAAAATCGTGAAGTGGTGCTCCGC
This sequence comes from Euonymus europaeus, assembly GCA_963580455.1. Lineage (NCBI taxonomy): Eukaryota > Viridiplantae > Streptophyta > Magnoliopsida > Celastrales > Celastraceae > Euonymus > Euonymus europaeus. The sequence goes on from OY756972.1 coordinate 3,730,651, forward strand.
GTTGAGGAGATCATCCTCCCCGGCCTCCGGAACGACTTGCCTGATCAGAGGCTCATCAGTTTCGAGCTCGCTGGAGGTCGCGGAGGACGCAACCGCACCAGATAAGAGAGAAACGAGGAGGAGGAACAAGAGAGCGAGTCGATCCATGTGAGTCAATAATGTGTGTTAGGTGAAGGCCGAAAGCATGGAATTATAGATTGCAAGTAATTACGACTTAGGTAATCACTTACATCACCATCCACGTGTCTCTTTTTCATAAGCTTGGTGTCCCATCCGCGCTTTTGATATTTTATTTATTGTGAAAGGAGCGTGTGCTCATTTTCTCCATTCATTTTCTATCACTCATTTTAATTATCTTTTTGGATGTTAATATTTAGAAACATGAATAAATAAATAAAAATTCAAATGTTTTTGGAATATATATGAATAAAGGAACGAGACATTGTTCCGAAATCATGTTAGAAAATCATTCTGATATCATATTAAAAAATTCAGTCTCTCGATAAAAATTGATATAGTTCATTTTGTATTATTCGATTCTCTTGAAAATATCACATTCACGCGATTTTATTTTTTTTAACCTATTTCACTAATGATAATTAGACTTAAAGAAAAATTCTTGGTTTATAAAGGAAGACTTGCTCCTCTTCACCCAATCAAGCAATGTGGAACATTTAACGAGTCATGACGCTTCCGTTTGTTTCAGAGTATAAACTGAGAGTGTCTGGAGTATGGATGACAGAATATATGCTAGAGTATAAGCTGATCCAAACGGACCCAGACACTCTCAGCTTTTACGCTTTACGAATAAGCTTGTTGGGTTCACAAGAAATCATTTATGATATAATAGGCTTCCCCAACCAGTGCATAGTGGACTTCTCTCTGTAGGTTTCTTGAGGCAACTCTTTTTTCTGTTTACTATTCTGTATTTACCTTTAACTCTAAAAAAGTAAAAATTTCCCAAATCAAACACCAAAAAGGCAAAAACACAATAAAAAGTTTTACAACAAATAATTTTCGTTCAAACAAACGGAGCATTAACATCTAAACAAACTGACTGAGGCTAACCAGTCAACAAGACAGCCAACTCTGCCTGGTATGACTAAATGAGTAATAAAACTCGGCAATAGCAATAGCCAAGTCAAGAATAAATGGAAATCAAAAGAGAGGATTCTGCAGGATAAAAGCATCATGATCCATCAATAGTTAATATCAGGAGAAGTTGTAAAACTCACAAGCTTTGACAAAGTTCTGTGCATCTAGGGTATAACACAAATTCATCAACCATACAATGTAACAGGAGATTTATGAGAATGAATCTAGATAGAATTTTGTGATAAGGAATCCAAACTCTTATTTCTTTAACCTTCTTCAATTTTTGCTGACTTACGAGCTTCCCGCTTAAGGAGGTTCTATTCTTTCCTCCTCGTATGTAGTATAAGCGCACAACGAATAGATGACTTAATCAGCACCTCCATCCTCAACAGTTTTCTTATATTCTGGTTTGAGTTCATATGTTCCTTGGTTTGCTCCCCGCTTATTGTATACACATAGCTCATTGAGTATCTCTTTCAAGAATTGCTGCACCCAAAAAAAAACAACAAACATCAGTCAAAATATTACATGACAAGTGCAATCTCAGAATTAAAAATAGCTCTGATGACCGAAAAATATGATGTCCATCCTTTAGCAATTCATGTAAACAAGAAGTAGAAGGCTGGAGTTGTGCAAGAAATCAAATAAGGTAATAGGAAGCCATAAATGAACTCAGTGAACTAGATAACATTTCATAGATCAACTTCGTCAGTCCTGTAATTTTTACTGAAAACCAGGATATAGACCAAAAGAGAACCAGACCATTAACATATTTCTTGATGCTCCTGAAGTACAAAAAAACACATACCGCAGGTTGATCTGTTTCCTGGACCAGCTGCTTCAGAGTCCAATTTGGTTGCTTTTCAAATAGCTTGAACATTATATCCTCCAGTTCACCCCGATCCCTTCTAGTTCTTTTCACATCTGATTGTTTGACTGGTTGTGTTTTCTTCTTATCCTGTTCACAGATAATGAGCGACGATCATAAACATTTTTCCTACCATTTATAATCAATGGTTTGGAGGATTAAAAAGACTGATATAAATTTCCAGAAAGCTCAAACAGATAAGCATGCATCGCAAAGAAAGCTATATCAAAAAAATGTGATGTTTTATTTAAAAAGGCAAAGGGAATGTATTGTTCTGTGCGGCTCATGATTTAAGCCAACTCTAGGCAAATGAGAAACAAAGGTACCATCATACCATGTACAACAGAGACAGAAGATTTTCATACCTTTGAGTTTGACGAAATAAAGTCAACCATCCCCGGCATGGGCCTCATGTGAACTCCACGATCATTACCAATAACCTTTAAAATAAAAAACAACAAAATATCTTAATAAAACTTGCATTAAGATATACATTCTAAAACTGCATTTCCATAAGGTATTTTTGTGGTAATTTTCCTACCTGTATTTGTCTGTTTTTAATCATGGACTTATTTGTCCTTTCACGGCACAACCTGCCATACTCCGCAATGTCCGTTCCATGAGGCTTCATGTCAAATTTATGCTCCACTTTCCCTTCCGCTGCAAATTTACCTACACATGAACAAAAATCATTTACTAACTTTAAAAAGTGGTAAAAAACTGAATTAATTGATCTCTTAACACATAAAACCACAAAAATTCTCCTCCCCCACAAAAATGTCATAAAGAAAACACACACACAGGCATGTACATTTGAACTCATGATAGAGTGTTAGAGAGAGAGAAAGAGGGCTCAAATAGTTAATATAAAACAGGCACTCTCATAGTCATATATGCGAACTTGTTGGACAGCCATTCAAAGTGAAGTCTGATATCCCATTTTAGAATGATATTCATATTACCAGGCCTTGTTAACATGAAGCAAGTGCAAACTAAATTTTAGTTCAGGCATCACACTCTTTCTTTTAAAAAACTATTGTATCTAAGAAACATAAACCAATCATATACTTTCCAGCGGGGCAAGTTCAACATATGTTCAATCAGAAACTTTGAATTTTTTGTTAGAAAAAAAAAATCAGGGCCACCGAAACAAGAATAATTAACCCTGATGTGTATACATGTACATGAGCTAAAAAACTAGAAATTCACTAGAGGCGCATACATCTGAAAGAATAGTATCAGATAACTCCCTAAAGTTTATCTTGCATCATCAAAATGAATTGACAGCCGTAAAAACATGCGTGACTGAAAATTTCAATAGGAATATTGTATCTCTGGAAAAAGTTCAGTAGTACGAGCATTACAAATAAGTACAATAACACATATCCAATCCATGATTTAGAAAGCAGCAGTTAATCCAAAGGTAACTAGATTTTCATACCAAATTCATCAAAGAAAATAATAATACTTCAAACACTGCAAAGAATTTGATTTAACGATCCTTACCTTGATTTGTTTCAGAAAATACACACATAGGGACAAAGTCTTTAAACATGTTCAGAGAATAACTTTTTGGAACATTCCCAACCCCATTGTCAGCCATCTCCATAGAAAACTGTTACAATTTAAGAACATTTAAGAGAGGTTAAAATTGAAACTAACAATAATCTTTCCAACAAAAGCCAATTAAAAAAAACGGAAAGGAGAAAATTAATTAAAAGTTTTTTCTAAATATGAAGGATCTAAGGATAACAAATGAAAAGGAGAAATTTTTGAAGTGCAGTAGTAAGTATATGCACTGTCTCAGTAGTCATCACAGTCAACACAACATCTTTTAAAGACTAGAGTGGTACAGTGAGGTCTCAATGCAAATGCCCCACATCTGACCTAACAGCCCCTTCATTTAATGGCTTAACGGCGTAGATGTACACACCAGAATGTTACGGTTGGCTATATTCAGAATTCTAATGCAATCAACCCAAGAAAAAGCGAGTAAGCATAAACTGGAATCATGAGAAGCAACTATATTGTATACTATTTAATTCTGAGTACATAATTCAAATTAATCGACTCAACAGAATATACAATTTGATCCATAAAGCTTACACTTAGCTAACACAAATGTCCTAAATCTATATGCATACACAAACTTTAAATTTCAAATCATCCATAAATCAATAAAATTAGGGTTTTTACAGCCTGGAGCCGCATATAAACTCAAACAAATACTTAATCTATTAGTCATTAAATTGCCCCTTATCAAGCTATTCAAAGTCAAGAACATCAAGATACAATAAAGAATCTAAGCAAATCAACAAGTTACAGAAGAAAGAAAAAATCAGTCGAAATCGCACACCTGAAGAGAAGAGGGATCGTCCGGGTGGAGGGGGTCGAGTGAGAGAACGACCTTGGCAAGCGGATTAGAATCAGTGGCGGAATGACTTTTCCATGACTTAGCAACCACAACAGGACACTTCATCAACCACACCGATCTCTCTGCCTTCCCCGTTTCTACGAAACTACTGCTACCCGCACTACTATCGTGATCTTCCTCCATATCTCTCTAGAGTTTCTGTTTGTTTCTCGAGAACAAATTTTGCGGTTTCGTTCTGTCGGTCAACTTAACCACACTTTCTCTTGTTGACAATGGTGTCTGAAATATTGAGGCCTGGAATGGGCCCAAACAAACGTGAGTCCAGTATGCAACATTCATATTGTTTTGGGCTGGGCCTAAGTCGCTTATATATTAATATAAGCTATTTTCTATATTTATATTTTGATAAGCATGAATATGCTTCTAGTGCAAGTGAATATCCAAAATAACTCAGTTGAAGAATTATATCTCATATAATCTCGAATCCCGAATCTCGAATCCCGAGTTTGAACTTCATTCCCTTTTCCTCATAAAAAAATAAAAGACTACAAGCACTGCGGCTTTGGTCAAGCGGAAAGCCTGAAAAGAAATGCACATGATTTGTCCAGTATAGACATGTATATAGTTTCAATCTCCAAAAGATGGTATTGCAAGAAAAAAAATGCACATGATCTGTCTATTCAGGAGGAACATGAACCATTTGCCTGACCACATAAGATTCAGCAGTAGTGGAAGGATTCTTTTTCGAAAAACATATAGAACAAAATCAAACCCCTAGTCCATGGAAATTCATCCAAATTGGCGGCCACTAGACATACAAATACTACAATTTGATCTCTAGCACACATGATTCATTCGTTTCCATCTTTTTTTTCCTCCAATGTTATGATTGCGCGCATTTCTAAGTTAAAATGTAGACGTTAACGTCAATCATAAGCCTATTGTGTCAACAAAACCTCGTAGATACTTTCAAACGTTTCATCATAGTTTACAACTGATCTGTCCATATTTCAAAACACATATTCCATTGTATACATTTTTTCTTCAATTTTATGATTGCGCGCATTTCTAATTTAAAATATAAATGTTTACGTTAATCATAAACATGTTGTGTCAACTATCTCGATAGATCCTTTATAACGTTTCTTCCTAGTTTACAGTTGATCCGTGTCCATATTTCATAATACTTATAACTTAATTCTTTATTAGACTTGGTTAAATTAAACGTGATTTCAAGCTAGTAACTACACAAAATAAAATTACTATTCATGCTAAAATTGTAGGATTAGATGCCTCACTATAAATTTTAAATCCGAAGCAATTTAAAACCTATATATATGGATTCAATTTGTAATTGCATAATCAAATTTCAAGCACATGCATGCAACTTAATTTGTTAATGGCAAAAGGACAAGATCTTGAAAATGACCTACTAGGAATCTTCTTTGTCACCTTTGGCAATGAAGATTAAGATCAAAGATTCCATTAATACTATCTTCTCTCAAAATGGGTCATGAAAACAATATATGTACATTTATGGGGGTGCGCACTATAAACTTCAGAATTGGACTTTAGATTGGTATTGGTGGGCTAAAGAAGGGAGAGAGGGACCCTCTTATATTCCTAAATGGCTGGACCAATTTGAAGGATATTAATTGAAAGGGAGACCTTAATGTCATTCCCATGAACGTGGACTCCAGAAATAGGAAAAGAAATAAAGAAACAAAAGAAGAATCAATGGAGAGAGAGAGAGAGAGAGAGAGAGAGAGTCAAACATGGTTTCGATTAGGGTTTACTACTTTGTAAGAGTTGTCTTGCCGCAACATATTCCTTTCATGGCCATCAATGTACGTAAGTGATTTTGTTAAATTGTTATTTTGCTGGTGTGTGTGTGTGTATATATATATATATATCATGTATACATTTAATAATCATATGCTTTTTGAACAACAAACTAATTGTATATGGTTATAATAAGCTAATTTAATTTATATTCATAAATTAAATTTACTACAATTAATTAATTAATCAATTGCCAATTCCATTAGGATCCCCTCTCTTCCCATAAATTGAATTTACTTTATTTATTATTTAGACAAGTAATTTTTTTTAATTCATTCATAAATCATAACACATGTCAATTATTATATATATATATATACTGAAAAAGAAATCATTTGATTTTAGACACTTGAGAGAGAAATATCTCCTCTACTTTTAGAGAGAAGATAAATTATAAAATTAACCATTATGACTTTACCTATTCCTTTCATATGTCATCTCCGGTGGCATATCGTCATCAAATTTTTTACTATTGACGCTCATAAGTAGTCAACTTTTTTTTCTCTCTCTTAAAGTCATTTTTTCTTTTATTATTACTATTCTTAGTATGAGAGTAATTCTTTTGATTCAAAGTAGTATATTATTATGATGACTAGCCAACTAGGTCGTGAGAATCAACTTTTTCTTTAATTATTGGCTAATTGAACAGAAAAAAAATCTTCGATCAAATTGATGACTCGTATGCCGGTTGCATTGAAAAATGTAAGAGATATTGGAAGCAAATACGAGCCAAGTGTGTGTATGTATAGAAAGTATATATGTGTGTGTGTATGTATAGCCGTAGATCTCTAATAAATAAGATGAGTATATGGTCGCATAAATTACAGATTTTGGATCCTTTTTATAGGGAATGTCTCAACTTGTCAAGAATACCCCATCGCTTAAAAAACCTAAGTGATGTGGTATGTGAGAAAAAGTATAAACTTTCTCGTTTAATAAAGTCTGTTTTCAGAGTTCAAGTATCATTAAATGAGATGATTAAAAAAACAAAGTTCTACGTATTTAATATATTCATGAAAATCGAATGATCCAAACCAAGTAATAGGAATAGGCTTGAGATTTATAACATATACAACTAGCAAGCAAGCATGCCTTGCATGCATGTATGTATGGTGGTGGTGTCACTTCATGTGACGAATGTTCCAAATGAAAGCAATAAAGATTGTTTAAGTATGAGTCATGGGTAGAGGGGCTAGTTGATGGTGGAGGGGACGGGTTGATAGGCCCGGATGGAAGTATTTACTGGGGCATATATAGGGGTGGTGAAACGTCATCCTTGTATTGATTCTCCAATTTATTTATAGTAAATAATGACTAGAGCTCCTCTCGTGACCGAACCAAATAAATCATGTGTCTTTATTTTGTGCTTTATTATCCTTGTTTGTGTTGATCAAATCACAACAAAGATAAGGGGATCTTTCCAAAGGAAGAGAGTGAGGTGGGGTGTGGTTCTAAACTCTGAATCTCAACCTCAAAGAAAAAAAAACATCTAGAGCAACACATAGTCATATATATAAATGCTTTTTTGTCCATGAAAAGGACGAGATTGTTGAGATGATTACAGACAATTCAAATTAAAATTGACCAAACACCTACCCTAGCTATTGATGTCCATTTGGTGGTTTGCATCTAGTCGTGTAGTAGTGATCGTTCATTATGTTTTTGGAAGGTAACAAAGGGATTTATTCTCTATTTCCTATATAAAATTGTTGCAAATATATATTATTTTACATAACATGAATTAAACAAGAACGTAAAATAAAGAGCAAAAGGAAAACTAATTAGTAGGAGTGTCAACGGTCGATTTTGATCAGTTTTTAAATATATTTTGGCTATACCATTTAGTCACGCAGTTATTTATCGATTATGTTCATTTTTTGGTCCGATTTTAGTGAAAAATATTGAAAAAAAAAATCAGATCCACCGATTTTGTTTCAATTTTGTCGATTTTGTTACAAGTTTGCAACTTTACTAATTAGCGTTAGTCTGCTCATGATGGGTGTGGTCAAGTTGGTCCGACTTGTAGAATATGAACACTTTTGCTTGAGGATTTACATGTCTTGGCAAGGGTGTTTGAGTATTGAGACGTTAGGGGAGAGTAGGATCGGACAGCATATGCCATTATCAGACATAGGTTATCTATTGAACTCAAGATTTAATTTGTACAATATGTTGACTATCTTTTTGATATTCACACCATTATCTAAAAAAGGGTCAGTTTTCTACAGAAAATACACTACTACTTTCAAAGTTGGACCTAGCTAAGAGTAGGAGTAGATCGATGTGTTGCAATTCTAGTGCATTATTTCACTTCACCTAGTTATAATGTAATTAAGTGGACCTCTCTATGTAATGTTGCATTCATATATCAATATTATTGACCCACTCATGACCGGTCAAAACAGCAACGATAGCGATTTCAACTGTTGGTATCTCAGTTATCTCAGATGTTGAGTTGTAAGCATAAATTTAAATGTGTATCATGTCGGTGAAATTCAGCACTTAAAATAATAGAGATTTCATTCTCATATAGTCATACTGTTGGGATCTCAAACAGTTTTATTGGGATCACAAATTACTGAGATCTTTATCATTTTTGCCAGAAAAAAAAAGTGCAGACCTTTTATTTGTGATTTTAACTCCGATAAAATTAAAGGATTCCACTTCGAAGGTGACAATACATGGTGTACGAGACAAGCATTGCCGATTCAAAATTAATAAGGGAGACATTTATGGAATTGGAAAAACACAATGTTTAGTATGTGTTATTGTGTTCCCCCTCCCCAACTCCAAGAGTGTCTAAAAATAATGTATGGCGTGAAAGATAATTAATTATTGACCTTTTTTTTCTTAGTCTTAGTTAATCATGGATGTTTAAGTTTAAATTCATGCTTAAACAACATTAATGATTATGTTTAATTACGTGCATTAAGGGTGCGTGCTTTGTTTCATAATTAAGTAAACAAAGGTAGTTGAATTAATCAAGCTAATTAGTCCTGGTTTAGGTGGCCATATATGTTGCACGAATTTACCTGGACAAATATATCCCTCCAAGAGAAGCAATTATCCGTGCGTACAAATTTTTTCTACCTATTGACATGATAAGTTGAGTCAAAGTCTAACGCGTTATCACAAGGATATCACTTTCACAAGAAAGTATGTATTTTTACGATAAATAATCCTAAAATTAATTTTCAGGACACTACCTCCAAATCCTGGCCAACCATTAACCCTCTCTCATCTAAATTCCTGGCTCTGCTTCTGTGTATATATGCAACATATATAATGCCTTTCTTCATTCATTATCCATGACACTATACTAATATACACTCGCAAGCCTTTTCTCTTTGTCTATATATGTGTGTCTGCGGCTGTATTGTGGGGAATCATGGACAAAATGGAAGCCATCGACTATGTACATACAATATTTATTGTGATCTCTTTGTTTGCGCTCCAAATACCAAAATAGAAAATAAATCTCGCGATTATTATTGGAATCTCATTATTTGTCCTATAAACTACGACCAAAATCTCTAGTTCTTCTCCACCCTTGTGTTGATGGAGGTCCGGGCGTCTATTTTTCTTTCGATTATTTTGTGTAAGGTTCGTTTGTTCTTGATTTTCTCTCCTTTTAACTTGATGTTCTATTGTTTTATTGTCATTTCTCTGTTGGTATTTGTTGTAATCACAGTATTCATCCACCATAAATGATTAAATGACCATATCAATAAATTCTTAGATACTGTCTTTTTTTTAATAAAAAAAAGACGAAAATCAGCATGAAATAACATCATGATTTTAAATAATACAATTTTCTTTAAAAAAAAAAGGGTGTGAAACGTGTCGTTTCGAAGGTCGACCAGGTACTGTTGATAAAGATTCGCTCGTGCCAAACAAAATCTGAACTACATGTAGCTGTCAGCCATGTATGCGTACTTCTGCAATTAACTCCCGACTGGCGCTGGTCAGAGTAGTCTCCGACCGGTTCGTGCAGGCCGGGTATATATCAAGTCCAAGACCCAGCTTTTTTTTGTCAGATTGTAATACTTTCGAATATGGTGTGTGAAAATTTTGCCCAATTCGGATAATTCAATTTATCCAACTCGAATTAAATCAAGTAAACTCCAAACTCTAATTTTAATTAAATTTATTTGTTTAAATTTAAATTAATTATGATATAATCAATTAAATATGTCTAAAAATCTAAACTAATGCGAATCCAGACATTTAAATATTTATGTTATCCCACTAAAAAAATTATTTTTTTTTATCATTCGGACTTTAAGATTAAATGAAGTCAAAATTTAACGGGTGACTACAAATAAAGAGCGGTGTCAGATTGGAATACTTTTGAAGATTAAGAGAAAATTCTTCTTTTAAAATTTGAGAAATGATGATGGTCTCAATTGAGGGGGGGACAATATGTCTGTTAAAGCAACATTTCATTAGGTTTTCTTACTAAGTGGACTAACAACACTTTATAAGAAAAGCACACAGGATAAAGAAATTAAAGACCCTTTAATTGAATTTGATTATTAAGATAACTCACTAACATAGGTAGAAGTAGTACACTAAAATTCAAACTTTTATTAGACATAAATCAGTAAAGTAAAGCTGAAAGCCCAGGAAAAATGGGATTCCTCTTGTTGGCTGCCACTTTTGATATATGATGCTGCTTTTAGCATGGTGGGTTCATTTTTTTCTCACTCTTTATAGAGCAGCGCCGTTCTGTCCATTGAGAATTAAACCTAGTCCGAGAATTTTAAGGTGTTGTAATGGTTTCCAGAAGTTCGAGAGAAAAATAAATTTCACGGTCTGAACTTACTCATATTGATGTCTAAAGGAGAAATGTATATGGTATCGTTTTCGGTAATAAAAAAGGTATCCCCTAATTAATTAATGATAAGATGTATATCTTAGCCTTTTGCTTCAAACTAATACCAAACAAACTTTGAATAATACATTCATGTCTATTTTGATGATTATATTTCAATAATCGTAAGTATTGTTAACAAAACATTTTTTTCCAGCAACAGTGGTCTTAAATATATTATTGAATATACTATGCAAGAAATACCAATATCCTTTTTCTTCCAAAAAATTAATAATTGAGTGACTTCTGTCTTATAGATTTAGCAAATCAAAGGAAATTGAGTAGATAATTAGGAGATCCAACCAAACCCATTATCCACCGAAATTATTCAGAATTGAATGGTCGAGATTAACATACCTAGAGAATATTATTTATTTAAAGACTACCCTTATAAAATATTCCACAGAAAAGTTAATATATTTTTTAAAGATCGAAAGAAATACAAGCTATGGTTAGATAGTGAGTATGAGAAGGTATATCTGTGTTGTGGGGTTTCAGAGACACTCAAACGCTTGGGAGGTACCCACACCCTCCCCTCGTGCGTGCTATCTATCAATGGCGGCTTCACTCACTCCCTCCACCTCCCTCTCTCTCTCTCCCCTTCTCAATTATCATCATTAATGGCATGCATCCAAAACAGAACCTGTTAGATGCTCCATCATAATCTCTCTCTCTCTCTCTCTCTATATATATATATATATATCATAATATCATTCTGTGTGTATTACTTGTGTAGTGCGATTGGGGTTGTCTTGTCCGCTCAAACAGAGAAAGGAGAATGTGGGAGACAACCAAAAGACATTTATTTATATTATATATATGAACCCTCTCAGCAACAGTTGACGCTAAAACGTCTTCTGTCGGTCCCGCCACTCTCTCCCCTTCCTTTCCCAACTGATTTATATAAATAACACCCCTTCACTCTCCTTTCCTCCACACACAAACAATTCGTCTCTCCCAGTTTGATTAATTAGTTTTCTTCAAATGGCTGATACGTCTGGTTCTGGTGGCTCCGGAAGGAGAATGTGGTGTTCAATGCCTGAGAGGTTTCAGCTTCATGCCGCCATGCTGACCTTGCAATTTGGTTATGCTGGTTTCCATGTTGTCTCTCGTGCTGCACTTAACATGGGCATTAGCAAGCTTGTTTTCCCTGTTTACAGGAACGTCATCGCACTTATTCTTCTTCTTCCATTCGCATATTTTCTAGAGAAGTAAATACCCTATTTTTATTTCTATATATTTTCAATACACGATATATATATATATTGAAATTAACACATGCAAATTGTGATGGTTTGTTTTAGGAAGGAAAGACCAGCGATTACTCTCAACTTTCTCCTTCAGTTCTTCCTCCTTGCACTTGTGGGGTATGATCAAAACTTTGTACATAAAAGAAAACAAACAACATTGAAATTAAATGAAACTGAATCTCAAATAACCTTTTTTTAATTGGGGTGACAGAATAACAGCAAATCAAGGTTTCTACTTGCTGGGTTTGGACAACACCTCACCCACCTTTGCATCAGCAGTCCAAAACTCTGTCCCTGCCCTTACTTTTCTCATGGCAGCCATTTTAAGGTATCTCTCTCTCTCTCTCTCGTCTCTACTTCGATCTCTTTAATAACCAAAGAATGCCTTAACCTTTTCATCCTTTTTAATTTTCAGGATAGAAAAAGTAAGGCTAGACAGAAAAGATGGGATAGCCAAAGTGCTAGGAACTTTCAGCTGTGTGTGTGGAGCAACTGTGATCACTTTATATAAAGGTCCAGCGATATACAGTCCAACTCCACCACTACATGGAGTACTCGAACCACCAACCATTTTCGCATCTTTAGGAGATGCTAGAGGCAAGAACTGGACTCTTGGGTGTGTGTATCTCATCGGTCATTGCTTGTCCTGGTCCGGTTGGCTCGTCTTGCAAGCACCGGTTCTCAAGAAGTACCCGGCCCGGCTCTCCGTCACTTCTTACACTTGTTTCTTTGGACTCATACAGTTTCTGATCATTGCTGCTTTCGCTGAAAGAGACCCCCAATCTTGGATTTTCCACTCTGGCGGCGAAGTCTTCACTATAGTCTATGCGGTCAGTTACACTACTTAAATATTGAGTATATTCAGTGCATATTAATCACGTAAATTTTTATTTAAAATACGAAAAATGATAAAGACTATCAGTTTAAGATCTTTAATTATCTCCATAAACGGACAAGATTTAAGTGAATGCGTGACTCCACGTGATGTACATGAAATTCTGTGAGTACAATTCAACAACATGACGGAGCCATATGAATACTAGAGGGGCCGGACGCCCCCGATTTTTTCAAAAAAAAATAATTATAAAGATTGCGTTTTTTAAAGTACAAAGGTAACTTTTAACATTTAATTGGGTTGTTTTATGTTTATTTATATTTATATGTTTAAATTGTGATTTCATATGAATGATATTTTTATCCATTAAAGGTGGATAGTTAGATTGGATGGTCTTTCTTAATTTTTTTTTTCTTATTTAGGTACATAGTTTTTATGCAATTAATGATACTTTTATACTTTAATTAATGAGAAATTAAGTTTTCTTCTTTGTAGTTGTATATATATATAAAGTGGGTACATATATGCAATAATGTGGGAGAAGTTTCTTTGATATTGATGGTGCAGGGAGTGGTGGCATCAGGGATTGCCTTCGCTGTACAGATATGGTGCATTGACAGAGGTGGCCCAGTCTTTGTTGCTGTTTATCAGCCAGTTCAGACTCTTGTTGTCGCTATTATGGCTTCCATTGCTTTAGGCGAAGAGTTCTACTTGGGAGGGTACGTATGTGGGGGGGTCCTTTATCATCTCTTTATATATGTTTGCGTTCAACTATCCTGATTTGATTTACCTTTTTTTTTCCCAATGGGATGTATTTTGTTATCATGCATGGTGTTGGGTGCACAGGATCATTGGTGCGGTGCTGATCATAGTGGGATTGTATCTGGTCTTGTGGGGCAAAAGCGAAGAGAAGAAGTTCGCACTGGAAAAGGCAGCAATCCAGTCCATCATGGACCACAGTACCAGCAGAACATCAACCACCGCCAAGAGCTCTCTCACTCAGCCACTCCTTCCTCCGTCAACGGAAAATGTTTGACTGAAAAAATCCTAACTTTGACTCTTAAGTCAACACTCTGGAGCACTATTTCCTAGTAGCAAAAGGTTTGTGTGCGTATGAAGTTTTTTATTTTATTTTATGGTTTAATCTATTTATATTAGTTAGAGAGGGGAAAAAAAGAAAAAAAAAAGAGAGAGAGAGAGTTATGGGGTGTTGTCGTTTTGTGGGTTGAAACCCCACAAGCTTTGATTATGATTTTAACATATGGTTTGATTTAAGAGACAAGATATGCAAATTATCAAGTTAATGCACGAGAATATGATTGTGGTTTGGACCCACGGTTTTAACTGTTGTTTTCACTATTTTATTAGTATTTTGTTAAAAGCTAGAGAGGCATGCCACATCATAATTATAACATTCGTGCACCATAAAATAATTTTGGTCGGAAAATCAACCACTCACTTGTTTGTATGTAATTATGACAGACTGATCTCATACACACGTATATTAATTTATTTTAAAAAAAATCAGACAACAATCGAAACAACTGGCTGATATTTACATAAACCAAAACCCTAATAAGTCTGGTCATTTTATGAAGGATAAGTTCATTTGTTTAGGGAGCTATTATTCGCGCACAATTTTTAGTACGGGCTTAATTGGATAATTGAAACTCAACCATCTTTTCCTTCATGCAGAACCATAGGAGTGTTTTTGCCGATTCACCCTTGAACTTGAAGTTGAAGGGAGTAAATAATATTTTTTTCCGAGTGATAGTTCTTTAGTCATACCATACAAGCCAGCTAAATATCAAAATTGTAGTTTATATTTGATTAAGATGGTGTTCGCAAATAAATTTTATTGAATTCGGTCCAAAAAATACAATCCACGTTAAATGGATTGAACCTATTTAGATCGACAATACAACTCAGCTTCCCCTCTCGATCCTCTCACACTAGAGAAAGGTTCTCTCAATGCTCTAACGCCCAACATAATCTTTAGAGCTTCCCAAATCAAATAGATCAAGGGTTTATGATAACATGTGCCCTAAATTAAGAGTAATTAATGACTAAAAAAATCAATAATCAATGGATTTTAATTTAGATTTTTTGTAACCCAAAATTACCCTCACTCAGAAAAATTCCCTCCACAATTTTTTTTTTATATATCAAGTGTTACTATAAATATAAATACAGAAAAGAGAAAAACAACATGATTAAAAGGAGATGGTCATGATCGGAAAGTATTCAAAATCCTACAAGAAAGTGAGCTAGATATGATCCATTTATAAAGTCGCTTGTGAATAATGGTGACAACATTTACTCAAATATTAAATTGAAATAAATAAATAATATCAAAGAAAACTTCAGGAATCAATTATTAAAGAAAACCCAAATTAAAGAAATCATCTTTTTTGGGTACAAAAAATCTAAATTAAAATCCATTGATTATTGTTAATTAGGGATGAGTTCATAAGCCATAGATCAAATATATTTCCAATTAAATTGAAACCTAACCCCTTTAAAGAGAGATTAAATATATTTCATATCAAAGCCACGTCAAATTTGACTCAAGTCAAACTGATGTTAAATCCAAATCAAGTAAACCCTAATTTAAATTAAAATACAAATGGTTTCAATCTTGTTTGCAATTATTGCCAACGGATATTTTGTCCGATTATGGTAGGATTAACGGATCCCAATATCACATCATGAGAGTGAAATGAATGGTTAGGGCCCAGTTTAATTCTCATGATCACTTTCTTTTAAAAGTAATTCTTTGTATCAATTAGATGCTTTTCTTTTCCATAGGGGATTAGCAATCCATCTTATCCTTCCTTTTCTAGTTTACTTCTTCTTTAATCTTTATCACTCTTGTTCTTGTTGGAGAATTATTTGATTTTATTAGTACAAGTGAAACCCTAACTACTGATGTTCTTGGTGTAAATACATTTTTATCTCTCTTCACTACTTGATCAGTACTATAACCAGGTCAATTGTAATCATTAATTGTTAAGTTAAACAATTACAATTGTAATGTACGAGTTTTCATATTGTGATAATATTGCATGATAACTTCATTAGGAATTAATTTGATCAAACACTTATTTCTCAATCTATTTAACTAGACAATCATTGAGTCATTCATCTCCCATTCGATTTCGTAATCTTTTATTCACAATCTTCAAAGCTGAAAAAGATTTATCTGCTGATGCAGTTGCAACAGATAAAGTCAATGACAATGTCGCAAGCCTATGAACAAGTGAGGCTAGCCGACCCCTTGGCCCCTTGTGAATCCATCCCTGATTATAACCGTAACAAATATCCAAAATAATTAAGCAAACAAATAACTGAATCGACTAGAAGATTATTTTAAAAAATTACATGTTTTTAGAATCGACCACAACTAGTTTCATCAAAACATCACACTTCGAAGCTCTCTACTATCATCATCGCCTCTCTTCACTACTTAATCAGTACTATAACTATACAAAATATTCGAAATAATTAAACAGTTTGATAATTAAATCGATTGGAAGGCTATTTTTTAAAAAAACTTTGCATATTTCTTATAATCGATGATTGAAATAATCAATAACCTATAACCATCGATAATTGACCGTTCGATCGGTTAAATTTTAAAAAAATCAACCTGTAATCGGCTGTCTAGGCTCTTAATCAGGACCCGCCTCAAGCATGATGGACTCATCCCCAACACTATTCTCTTCACCAGCCCTGCCTTTGAAACGCCAAGCAATCCACACATACACCAAGAAATTAGCCCCATTAATGGCAGCCAATATCCAATAAAAGTAATCAAGCCTACTCTGATTAAGGTCATCCCTCAACCACCCTCTCTCTTCTCCACCAGTAGCTCTTCCAACAATCTTCACCAATGCAGTACTTAACCAACTTCCAATCCCAATCTCAGACAGGAAAAATGCACTGCTGATACTCCTCGTTCCATCTGTGGTTTGGTCGTAGAAAAATTCCAATTGTCCCACATAAGTAAACACTTCTGCTGTACCCAGTAAGAAGAATTGTGGGAACAACCAAAAAACACTCATGGTTGGCGAGTTTGGATCTTCACGTCGCTTCTTTTCTACTAATGCAGCTGAGGCTAATGAGAAAATCGACACAAATAGGCCAACACCCATTCTTTGTAGCGATGTGAGGCCGCGGTGGTGACCGGTGTATTTGCGAAGGATTGGGACTATCCAGAGTTCGTAAACGGGGACAAGGATGACACCATTTATAGCAGCGAAGACAGGGGAAGAGCCTGCAGGGATAGTGAATGATCTGATTCTGCGGTCCATTTTGTTTGCTTGGCTGACAAAAAACGTGGACTGTTGTGCGAAGGAGAGAGCCAGAGCAATCGTTGATGCCCAGATTGGAAGTACTCGAATAAAGCATTTGAATTCCTCAACTTGTGTCACAGTGCATAGTCTCCATCGGTTCTCTGGGTTGGCTTCTGGGTTTGTTGCTACTGCTGCTTTGTCTAAGAAGCTGAGATCGAAAGTAATAACCAATGTCTCAAACTTCATGAAGAATAACATAAAATATGTGAATCCCAGTACAGAATAATCAGAAGATCTGGAAATTGGAGTCCAGAGTGATTTTGTGGGGCAGTGGCTGAAGTTGAGAGGATGCTCTGTTTATGCTAGAAGAGTCTGCCAAGTGTTTGATAATTTGCTCGTGTGAAATTGCTAGTATTAGCAGTTTAGTTATTGATGCGATTCACAATGAATGCTGGGTAACCTAAACAAATTCGATGACTCTCACCTGTACTGTCTTGTATGAGCAATCTTTCGGGCACCAGTGATGGCAGATTCAACAGAATCAACTTCATAAAGACCAGTCTCACGACGCACCACAACCCCTGCAAAATGGTTCTTTGCAGAAGCTACAATGACCTGAAGAAACCTTGTGAAAGGGCTTCCCATGGGCTTTTGGAATCGATAAAAAGGAACCCCAGAAACTAAAATGATGATAGAACTAAACGTGAGGACAGTAGGCACTGCAAACCCCCAAACCCATCCCTTTTTATCTTCTATGTAAACCAACACTGTTATACCAAGCAGTGCACCCATGTTAATGGCGAAGAAGAACCAGTTGAAGAATGCATATTTCTTTTGAGCTTCTTTTTTGTCAGCCTCGTCGAATTGGTCTGCTCCGAATGAGGAGACGCAGGGCTTGATACCACCAGTTCCAAGGGCGATAAGGGCTAGTGCACAGAAAAGGAAACCTGATTGACGATCGGTTGCTTTTATGCATGGTCTTCTCATGCATTTAGGTGGTCGCAGGCTATCTATACCAGCTGATAATGTTAACATGACCATTCCCTGAAAGGTTATGAAGCAAAAGTTCTAGTTAATAGGAAGGTGAATCATTTGTAAAGTACATATAACTCTGCCGATGAGCATTACAATTCCTCCAGTTCTGAATCAGTGATTCTGTACAGTGTTGAATTTATTGTTTCTTGGTTCTTACCACTGCATAAACGCAAGAGAAGACAACGATGGTTTTGAATCGGCCCCAATAAGCGTCAGCGATGAACGCTCCGAGAATAGTTAAAACGTAGGCAGCTCCAATCCAATCAGTGACATGAGTGGCAGCAGTTGGGAGTGATTGATTCATTTCAGAGACCAAGTAAGCTACCATATTCACAGCAATGGCAAAAAAAGCTAACCTCTCAGCCACCTCATTTGCTGCAACCATCAAATTTGTTAAATCAGTGAAAATTGTACAAGATTGTCAAATGACAGTAGCTAATTAACGAGCCAAAGACTACCAACGAGAAAAGGAGAGCTCTTCCATCCTCCAGTTCTTCGCTTGTCCGCAATTCTCCCTCGAAAATCAGTACTTCCAATGCTGACCAAAGTAGAGGGGGACATGCTTGGTTTCTAAAAGGAAGAAAAAACATATTTCCATGTGAGAACGTAGTGATTTTAGGCAAAACATAAAATAAAGAATAATCATTATAGTCACATATACTTGAAAATAACTGAACCTCAACCGTTTTAGTTTCTTGGTTTTCTTCTTCAAAGTGGAATTCATCCATGGAGGGCTGGATTATGGACCTCTCAAATGGGTCATTGCTAGGACTAATTTTATCCATCTTGAAGATTCAAGCGATCGAACTAGGTTGCAAGAAGAAAATTTGGTAATACTAAGAAATCTTGTACCAGGGTCCTCATGAGTTTATAAACACCATTGACTCCCTTTATATGACAGGCTTGTGCATGTTTTGACATGTCGTAATAAATCTATTTTCTTTAGCACAAAATACCCAAATGGAGACTCTTTCTCAAGCCTCTTGGCTAAAAAGCAGCAATTCTTTCTGTTTCTCAAAGCATGGGAGGATTTTATGCCTTCCTAAGCCACATTATGTTTCTCCACATAAACTAGGAATCATTTCAGAAATGGAAGCAAAAAATCAAATTTTCTGTAGAGACTATATATGATTGACATATAAAACCATAATATCACACACACATATATGTCCCATTACCTGATGGTGATCTGGATTGTTTGTGTTTGCGGCTGGAACAGACGATTCCTGCTGGAGTGATTGTGTTTAGCAGTTGCACTATTGATAACCAGAGTTGAAGGCCATAACCCACTTTATGGAGTGAGCGAATACTCATAAATGGAGAAGAGACCCTGGCAAACTCATAAATGGTGGCCACTCGCCAACAACTGCAGTTAGTGCAAGTCTGCAAGATTCGTACATTGTTGCCGTTACCGGTGCTAAATTTTAAATTTCGAGCTTTTGGACCCGATGCCTCGGCCCAATAGATTGTATTCGTAGAGGCCATATTTTCACCCAATATTTTTTTAACTACACCTCCATTTTTGGTGAACTTGATTTTGACCTTATATTTGTCAAGATATGAGATTTTCACATCCCATCCTTTGCATCTCTTAATAGTGTGATGACACGAGTAAGAAACCTACATACTTGAATTGTCGTCGTTTTCGTCACCGGACATGTCAGCCTCCATCACACCCTCCCCGAACACTCTCCTTGACAAGTTGGGCTATGACAATGGTATTTTTTTTCCGGCATACCGCAATGAGCTTACGATGAATGTTGTGCTGGATTTGTTATGGTCATACTCTCCTTTAACTCATTTGACAAATATTTTCTCGTATGTATCCATGCTTGGCTGCACGCAGAAAAGATGGACAAGTATCGTCTTTCATTGCTTGTGATATTGTTGAGATCTTTGTGTTGCGAACTTGCGATGTTTTTTATCGTTCGTAGATCTAAACATTGGGCTGGGCTTGTTGGAAGCCTTGTTTTCTTTGTTCTATTGTTTGTTGCCCTGGAATTTACACGTGGCCTGCTACTTCTTTGACTGACAGTTGAAACTTGAAAGCACGCTGGTGAAACAAAGGGCAAATGGTGTGGACGGAAGATTCGTATCGGAGCCCATGAATATTCCTTATCCGATTCCACATAATTAATTCCTAGGATTGAGTTTCTGAAGGTTGATTGCGGAATAGCAGAGATGGGAGTGAAGTGGGTGTGCGTATTTCTTATTGTAGGACTGACACTGAGTGTTGCAGAGTTGGGTAATGGCGGAAGAACGAGCAGTTATGTAAGAAACGATGACTTGTCTAATGATATGCCGCTAGACAGTGATGTGTTTCGAGTTCCTCCTGGTTATAATGCCCCTCAACAGGTGCGTCTGTGCTGGTCTGTTAAACCTTCCGTTTCATCTTCTGCGGCTTTAACAATGTCTGGGTGTTCGTCACAGACTAAGATTAATTAGTGGGTTTTGTTCAATTGATTGCCTTTTTTATTTTCTCTGATTGTTGTGAAGGTTCACATAACACAGGGGGATCATGAGGGTAGGGGTGTGATTGTGTCTTGGGTGACTCTAGATGAGCCTGGTTCAAGCACTGTGCTATACTGGGATGATAATGGCTCCCGTAAAAACATTGCTGAAGGGATTGTACTGACCTACAAGTTCTTCAATTATACTTCTGGGTTCATTCATCACTGCACCATCGCAGATTTGGAGGTTAGTTGTCACGACTGTTGTTTAGTTAACAATTCTACATTAAGAGTGATTTTTGTTTTTATTATTGTTGATTAGATCATGCTTTTTTTTAGTAAATTTATTTTAATTGCAGTTCGACACCAAATACCACTACGAGGTTGGAACTGGGAATACACCAAGACAGTTCTGGTTCGTGACTCCGCCGAAAGTCGGCCCTGACGTGCCTTATGTTTTTGGCCTTATAGGTATTCGTTTATATGTCTAACTGAGCAAACGACCCATAGTTTAGGTTGTACTTTGGGTTTACTTTGTATTCTTCTGAAGAACACTAAAATGTCAAAAGTAGTACTCAGCCTCTTGAAACAGAGATGGTGAATCATCCATTTCAAGTAATTTGTTCATATGCAAGGTCTTTTTCATTAAATTTCATACTTTATCCGTGTCTCACTCCTTCAAATTGTTTGAGCAGGGGACCTTGGCCAAACGCATGATTCAAATAGGACACTAACGCATTATGAATTGAACCAGGCGAAAGGCCAGACTGTCTTGTTTGTTGGAGACCTCTCGTACGCTGATGCTTATCCATTTCATGACAACAACAGGTGGGATACATGGGGAAGATTCACAGAGAGAAATGCTGCTTATCAACCTTGGATTTGGAGTGCGGGAAATCATGAAATTGATTTTGCTCCACAGATTGTAAGTGCCCTTCTTCCTTTTTGTGTTTTATCTTATTATGTATGCTTTAGTGAGACTTGCGATTATATTGTTCTGATTATTCCTTCTCAGGGTGAATTTAGACCATTTAAGCCTTATAGCCATCGTTATCATGTACCATATAGAGCATCTGGTAGTACCTCTCCTTTTTGGTACTCCATCAAGAGAGCTTCTGCATATATCATTGTCATGGCTAGTTATTCTGCCTTTGGTAAGGATCTAAAATTTTCACACTCAGTTATATTGTGTTTTACTGGTGTGTTTTGTTTTTAAATGACAAGAACAAATTATTCACTTGATTTACGCTCATATTTTATGTGGCTTCTAGGCCTTTATTTATTGAATAAGGTCTTGCAAAAAATGGTTTGTCTCTGGAGTTCTTCAGCCGTTCTTGGTTGATTTTTGGGACTTTTTTATTATCAAAGGGAGTTATTATGGAAGCTGGAGCGAATGCCATTTTAGAAGTTTGAAAATGACGCAAAACAACAATGAAATCACTTGTTAAGGATGATTTGGCGATTGAACTGTGATATACGATGCAGAGACATCTTAATCTATTCGAAAAACTTTGCTTTGTAGGTACATACACTCCACAATACAAATGGCTTGAAAAGGAGCTTCCAAAAGCGAACAGGACGGAGACGCCATGGCTTATTGTTGTGATGCATTGTCCACTGTATAATAGTTACGCACATCATTACATGGAAGGGGAAACCATGAGAGTAATTTATGAGAAATGGTTCGTGGAGTTCAAAGTAGATGTTGTCTTTGCTGGTCATGTTCATGCCTATGAACGATCTGTATGTTCATTATCTCCAAATACTATTATCAACACTGCTCTCAACTTGATGGGAAATTTTGATTACTGATGCGAGAGGATGGAAAATAGTGAGGTGTGGTTGTCATTTGTGATCGAACACGTAATCTCATTGTATTATGTTTCAATTGCAGGAACGTGTGTCGAATATTGCTTACAATGTTGTGAACGGCTTGTGCACTCCCATTAGTGATCAATCTGCCCCAGTTTACATAACCATTGGCGATGGAGGAAATTTAGAAGGATTAGTAACAGAGTACGTGCCTTTTTGCTAATTAACTCGTAGTTATCAAAATGTGCATAGTGCTAATTGCTATTTTCGACATGCAGAATGACAGAGCCACAGCCAAGCTACTCAGCTTATCGCGAAGCAAGCTTTGGTCATGGCATTTTAGACATAAAGAACAGGACTCATGCTTATTTTGGCTGGCATCGGAATCAAGATGGTTATGCTGTTGAAGCTGATAGTACGTGGTTGCTCAATAGGTACTTCAACCCCTTAGAAAATAGTTCCATAGCTGCAATATGATGAGATAACATTCTATATACAGACAGCTCTTTAGTCTTGCATGCATTAATATATTCGAATTTTTTTGTCGTGATAGTTTAGCTGTAATAGTAAGTATATTATACTGAAAAACATGAGTATTATATAATATGAATTTAGCTAGTTTACATGTCATTAAGGGCATATCCTATATACAGAGAGCGTTCGATCGCAAGCTTTTGCTTAGGTTACTAATGCTGATGATGTTAAATATATATGTAATAAATGAATACAAACTGAATTAGTAATAAAAACAGAAGTTTTAAAACCGACATAATAAATTACTCTAATATCTCACAAGCTATAAAAAGAGTTGGTGCAACACTTTCTAATTCATCTCTGCAATCCTCCCCACCTTAAAAAACCTAAAAAAGAAAAGAAGATAATAGATCATGAGGAGCTTTGCAGAGATGCCAGCCTTGATCATGTTCTTGATGTTAACATGTGTCGTAGTGAAGACAATGGCATACGTGCCATATCCACCGGAGCCCCCAATTTTCAAGTCTGAAATTCCACCGGAACCTAGACCCGGATATTATAAGTACTTGAGCTATTGCCTATCAAAGTTCAGTGTAGAGTGCAAAAAAGAATTGCTTTGTTATGCGGCTTTGGATGTTTTGGTCACCGATGCTTGTTGTCACAACCTTGTTCGCATGGGAAAGAAATGTTACATTGACTATGTTGATTATGTCTTGACAATACCCAAGTTTAATAGAGCTGCTCGGAAGGGACATGAAAGGGCGAATCGATTATGGAACACGTGTTATTTAAGATTGAACCAGTAGTGACATAAAAAATGGCCTTCCAGGGATTGTTCAATAATATAAATATATATATATATATAAAATGCTATATGAAATATTTTACATTTAATAAATACATAAAAACTTCCTTTTGTTACTATATCCACAAATATTAGACTCAACCTTTGATGTTGTTTCTGTTCCATTAGATGTTATTCACTTATTCTTCTAGCAAAGTCGTTGATTTCTTTTAACCGGTATAAAACTAATTACATGAAGCCAAAGCATATATGTATTTGAATAAAGGAAGGAGTTGGGGCTTGAATTCGGGGTTTAATATTACTTACGATCGACATACAAATGATCGTACTTGGATCCACATTTCGGACAAATTTAGTTTATTCTGGATATGATAAATTCAGTCATGATCGGAGATTATTTTCTCACCCCTAGTTTTTATTATAGAGCACATCTTTTGTACAAGACAAAATGAGATGACAAGACGAGATAGAGCCAGGGAAAAGCCCCATGTATATATACACCCTTAATTCCTCTGTGTTGCTAGCCAGCCTAGCATGGATAATTCCTCTGTGTTGTTTTAGTTTCAAAAAAAAAAAGCATGGATATATTCATTTACATACATCTGTCCTATATATCTATATAAAAGTAATGCAATCTAGCTTCGAACACGATTACACTAATCAATAAAGTGGCTTCACATGCACCAGGGAGTGTGCAACGCATCCCAGCTTGGACCATCCGTGAAATTGTCAGGGAAAACGCCTGAATTGTCCATCACTGGGAAATCTATTGACATTGCCGCTTCTGCCCAAATTGAATCATCAAATGCTGGCAAGTTCCCGTTCAAATTCTCCCAAATGTCCACCAAATCGTTGTGCTCGGGCTTCGCATGATTGGTTTCTGGTTGTCTGATTGAGTTGATTGAATTGTCAATAGGTATGGCAACTGGGTTTGAATTCGAGCGACATATAGTGCCACCTGAAGTGCATGGGACTGGAGTTTTGTTCTGGGTTCCCAATTGAGCAACCTGAGTATGCACACAAGGTGTTTGATCTCGGGACTGAGAGTTGGCCTGCAACTCCGGCAGGTTGAGCTTCGCGCCGGGTCCGTTTAGTTTGCGAGCAGCTGCTTCATAAGCCATGGCGGCTTCATTTGAGGTGTCAAAAGTACCTAACCAGAGACGCGCACCACGATTGGGTTCACGGATTTCAGCAACCCATTTGCCCCAAGTTCGTTGTCGAACGCCTTTGTAAGTACATAGGGGTCGTTTGGTTTTTAGAATGGTTTGAGAGGGAATGAGAATGAGAATGAGAATGAGAATGAGAATGAGAATGAGAATGGGAATGAGAATGGGAATGGGAATGAGAGTGAGAATGATATTTTGATTCTCACGTTTGGTATGTATAAAAATTGGGAATGAGAATATGAATGAAATTGTCTTTTGTCCATTATGTCCTTCCTTTATAATTATGCATAATCAAAATATTTCATTTGTGCATTTCTAATTATATATAATTAACAAATTATATAATTATATAATTAACAAATTTAAAAAAATGGACTCAAAATTAACAAATTATATAATTATATAATTAAAAAATTAAAATAAAATAGAAATATATTATTAATATTAATTTATCATAATATATTAATTAAAATTAACAAATTATATAATTATATAATTAACAAATTTAAAAGATGGAGTCAAAATTAATAAATTATATAATTAACAAATTAAAATAAAGAGCTATATATTATTAATATTAATTTATCAAAATATATTAATTAATATATAATTGAGGTCAAAATTGTCATTTGGATTGCCATTCCATGTGGAATTGACTATTCCCACCTAAAAAGGTGGGAATCAAAATGGAGGAGAGAGACATGAAGGAATGGAATGGAGCATTCCATTCCCTCAAAATTTAAACAACCCAAATGATGGAATGGAATGGAATGCTCCATTCCATAAACCACCTCTATTCCTCCTCTATTCCATCAACCAAATAGTGCATTTTCAGGGCCGCCTTTCCCTCTCATGCACCCTTTCCTTGAATTAGCCTGTCCAGGTCTCTTGACCTTCTTTCCTCCTCCTCCACCACCACCAGCCATCACTGAATTGGTCATTCAAGAACAGAGTTTGTAACTTTGTGAAAGTAATGATTGGGTATTCACGTTTGGGCCTGAACAAGTAATGGATGAGTGGAATTTATACAAGTGAGGGAAATAGAGAGATAGAGTAAGAGACATTGAGACGTTTCTTTGTGCTGGCTGGTGCTGCTACTTGGCAAGGAGGAGTAAATCAATCGTGTCAATGTATAAAGATGAGAACTTCCTCTATTGACACACATGGCCAAGCTGCTTGACCAGTCCGTACACAAGCTTAATAGGATTTTCTTGACTTTGATAATGTGGGTGGGTTATTTACTGTTGGAAGCGGCCTGAACTGGGGAAAAAGAACAGAACGGTTGTAGATAAGACTCTGCATGGGTTCAAAAACAGAGCACATGACAAAGTAGCCAAAACCTGCTTTGATACGTGGTGAGAATGTGGGGGCACTGAAATTCTTAAGTGTGAACAAAGGCTTAAAAGTGACTCATGTACGTCTACCATTGTGGTCAACTTTAAAACCATTTAATTTTTTTTTAAACGAGAATGGCACTAATTAAATTTAATCGTTAATCAATATGATATTACTTTCAATAGGAATGGAATTCACGACTCCCGAGTCCACACAGTTTGGTCAAAAAAAATATGTCAAGCTTGATTATCACTCAAGTGGTTTCATTTAAAAAATACCACCACACTTGGGAACAAACAAAATCCTGGAACCAGGGGTTTGCATCCCCATATTTGAGGATTTTCTGTGCTCAGTGAATCCCAATAAGCAAAAACAAGGGTACAAAACCCTGAAATTAGTACACAAGCCATCTGTTCAACAATCATGGATTGAGGTGTGTCCGCAAAAAGATGCCATGTAGCAATGCATATATTGACACTTCAGGAGTAATTGTGTACATACCACAGGCGAAAAAATTCCTCGTTTCCACATATCAAGGGGCACAGGTGTTGCATACATCATATCCAACACGGTCTAGATCTTCAACAGATACATATTCCAATTCTCCTGACTGCTAGAGCAGGAAATTGGCAAATGCAGTCACTGATCACCGGCGAAAATCATAGTGAGTATATCACACAAACAGGCTGGTACACGCCGACAAGGCATGTTGAAATTTTTTATGGCTGTGATGATATCATGGTCTTCCACTTAGCTCTAATGGTTCACCGGAACCCCTGCATTTCCTCAAAGCCAACCTTATATCACTCAACATCTCAGTAACCTTGATGCCCTTCCTGTCGAAACAGAAAAGTAATCTTAGTGTTACTTTGGTTGCTTTAGAATCATATCAAGAACAAATAAAGGACACATTCCAGTGAATGAATACCAATAAAGTTTGAAACGATACAATAGTTTATCGACTCGTAAAAAGACAGAAAAAAGAGAGCATTATCTCCATAATATGTTGAGATTGTCAAAAACAGTACCACTTTTCAATGACTTATCCGACAGAGAGACGAAAAATGGTCCTCCGATTTCGATGAACCATACCAAGTCTGCACGACATGATACAAAATATGCAAAGCACAAATGATGATTCAAGTTCTAGTCAAGTTTTAATGACAAACTGGTTTGGAATAGGCTAGCTGAGTCCATCGTAGCCAAAAGGATATTTATTTCAAATAAAAAAGGATTTATGGAGAACTTGAGTGTTTTCGTGAATTTGTTAAAAGTTTAAACCCATTCATTGGCAACCCAGTAACAAGCTGTCCATGAACGGGCATCTTAACCCGAATTGCGGAAATGCCAATTCGGTGGTCTGACCTATGATGCTTAGGTTGCAACTGAGCAACATTTATAAGAAGTATCTACATGATGCCTTAGTCGCAATTGAGCAGCTATATGAAAAAAAAAACAAATCAACAAACGTAATCGTGCAGGGTGTATTTCTTGCACAATATCACACAAAGCTGTGTATCAGTGTGAATAGATTTACAATCTGTGAAAATTTCAGCGCACAAGAAAAAAATGAAAGAACTAGAAGAAAGAGTTGGGAAGGGAATTGGGTGGAAGAACGAGGAAAGTTATATCTCTCATGCTGTCTAATCTGGCATTTACAGATGGAGAATGCTAACTGAAAAAAGTGCAGTAGTTAACTTACAGAACGCTAACACCCACAACAGAAAGGGGACGTGGATAGTCTTCAATTTCATAAATTTTTTCGCCATTTGAAGACTTCGCATGAGGATCTTCATGCTCACTGGATGAAGACTGTTCGGAGCCTATTTTTGTCTCAGTAATCACCTCATCACTTCCAATTCTGAGTATTTCCTCAGTCAAGTATGGAAGCCTATCTCTAGCCTGAAAATTTGACAAAATTGACAAGATCTGAAACTTGATAGAAATACTCTCATTACAGCACAGATATCAATTTTGATGCTTGAGAAGAGAGAAAAATCCGAAAGCCTGAAACCTCGGGAAGGTCAATTTTATTTAGCACCACAATATATGGCCGTTCAAGGTATTCAGGGTTGTACATCCGCAATTCCTGCAATAGCACAATTTCTGTAAAAAACTTATAGAACATTGGGACAAAATAAAACAACAAGTGACAGAATTTCCACATTGACATACTATTCAAGAACAAGCTAAGTAGCTAACTGCTAAGCATAAACAAAAATAACATCTCAATAAATAACGATGAGAGCTCATTCATGAAAGAGATTGATATTTTCTCTGTTCTGTGTAAATAATACAAAAAATAAAAAAAACAAAATGCTATCTACAAGGAAAATAGTTCTTGTTGACCTATCTGATTTATGTTGATTTAACTAACAAGCCTGAAAGGATAAGTAAAAACAGCCGAAAGATGTTTCTAAAAATTATGATATAGCAAGGAAAGGTAGAATATGCCAGGGAAAAGATATACTTCTTTAACAGTTCTGTAATCATCCACTGGGTTTTTGGTAGCTGCATCAACAACGTGGACCAACATACGAGTTCTCCTCAAGTGCCTCAAGAAATTGCGACCAAGACCCTGAAGGATGCAAGGTTTCAATTTCGTATTTAGGAGCTTTAGAATAGACATTTGACCCGGATACAGAACACACAATACCTTTCCCAGATGAGCACCTTCTATAAGACCAGGCAAATCTGCCAAGGTTGCTTCAGATGAATACATTCCTGCTCCTAATGCAGGATCACCTCCAAGGCGCCCAAGGTTTGGCATCAAAGTTGTGAAAGGATAATCAGCAATATCAGGCTTCGCAAGTGTAATAGCCGCCAGAAGGGTTGATTTTCCAGCATTTGGTAGCCCCTAGAAAAGTAAGTGAATATCTATTAATATATGAATCCACAAAAATCTTTTAAAATAATTATCCAACTAGATCCATAAGAAAAAATAATTCACTAAAAGAAGACGAGAAAAACAATCACAGGATAACATATACTTCAAAACTGTCATTTTCTTATAGTCAACCAGGTCAGCTCTCACCACTGAACTGATTAACAAATAACATATATAAACTAATACACAAAGGATATCCACCTAAGCTGAACATTCTTGACGTTCTAAATTCAGATAATATAATTTTAGGCATTAGTTTAATGCTCATAATGAATCAACCCATATTAGTATCAGTGTATGACAAACAAAACAAGGTTCAGGAATCAAAATAGACACAGGTCCATCCAATGCAATACAGTCACGAACTTTAATGTTGATGTTGCACTACTGATACTTAAGGGCTACATATACACACATATGGCCTTTTACGTCTAAGGATGGTGGTTTTGCTTCTAGAAGCTGAACGATACATGTATATATGATACTTCTGATGTAACACGGAAAAGGAAAATGAGCATTACTTACAACGAGACCAACATCAGCGACAACACGTAGAATCAATTCCAAACTAACCTCCTCGCCAGGCTGACCACGAAGTAGAACCTGAAAAACACATATGCCTGACAGCCAATTAGAATGAAAAACAAAACAGCACTTCTGAATGGCAACATATCACAAAGAGCAGTGCTATGGTCAGTATGGTGAAATATATCTTGTCATTTTAGCTCTCTAAAATAAGGTCTCATGGTAGTGTCAAGAAAGTCCATTAAAGATGCTATGTACAGATTCGAAACTCTCCCACTGACGATGTCAAGATTTAGATTCTATAAGATGCATTACACTTCAACTATTACAAAGGAAAGGAATTTATTTTTGTCACAAGAAGTTGTAGCATAATATTAGAAGAACAATGCATCAAACAACACCTGCAAGCAGACAATTCCATAAGTCAAAAAGACACCGACCTATCAACCAAATCTTGAGGCAGGTCAAGCTGATAGAAAAAATTTACACTTGATTAAATAGCTAAGTTTATGGATTGTCGATCCTTTTCCTTTATATCTATCTCAATAGACAGAAAAAGGGAATCAATACAAGAAAACAGCTTCCATGATCTAGACTTTTTGTTTCTTCTGTATCAAGAACATCAAAAAAGTGGACACGCCAAGATTTTTTTCTAGTGTTTCCGGTACATAGAAGTAATAATTTGGCCATAGATTGGAAATCCTAGATACTGAACATATCAGAAATAGCATTAGAGAGATGCGATATTTTCCCCAGCTATATTGGTGAATAAAAATTTCTGATCAAATCATTCCAAACAAGAAAACAAATAACTTGGATCCTACTGATGTCTGAAACAGAGATGTTTTCCTCAAATTACAGTAGGACACAGTGACCAGAGTTGTTAAAAGCTCGCTTAAGCGCTAAAGCGAAGCAATCAGAAGCCTTAGCGCCTTGATCGCTTCTCTTCTGCGTGTTTTTTCGAAGCGAGCTTAATCTCGCTTACCCGCGCTTTTGTGAGGCGCTTAAAGGCGCCTAATACCTGCTGTGTTGAAGCCATAAAACGATAACAAAAATAGAATCCCTAGCTCTCTAGCCCCGCGACATCTCATGTTTGAGTTGCGACTCCTCTGCGTCTCTTTTCAGCTTCTCTCTGGCACACGCGCGACATCTGTCTTCCTTGCTGATCTGCTTTCGGTTGCTCTTCAAGTCCTCCTCAAGCTGCCGCTGCTCTTCAACCATTTATGTGTTATGCTTTTATGAATTATGACTTTATGAGCAGTCTAGATTTGTTCCAGCCTTCCAGGGATGTTGAAATGTCTATTTTATTTATGAATTGAGTGTTAAGTGCCATGAAAATGCAGGAAATCATCTTTTTTGCTGCATGTCTTCAAAAGCACGCTTAAGCTAGCACCTAGAGCTTCGAAGTGCTAGGAGGCCTCTGGCGCTTTGCAGCGCTTAGGGCTTTTAACAACTCTGACAGTGACACACTGACAAAGACAATCAGAAACGTGGACTTTACCTTATCATTATCATCTCTCAGCACATTTGGTGTTGAAGCCATCAAAATTTTCCTTCTATGCTCTGGCGCGTCCAGCAAGCTAATCTGCCAATACCCCCACCCGAGAAAGAAATAGAAGTATCAGTTAAAAGCTTGCTATTGAACTAGAACAGAACACCAACCATAATCTAACAATGTCCCATTTATAAGTAATAAAGTTCCAAACGGAAATTAAGCCCAACCACCATATATAGTTCTAGCTATACATCACTCACGTAACAAATTGATAAAACTACTTGAAATCCATTCATGGTTAAGAAAATTGAGTCTCACCCCTCCTTGTCCACCCCTTGCAACAAGTATTTCTTGACCTGGATGTGCTAGATCAGCCAATAACTTCCCTCTTTTACGTTTTACGACTGTACCTGTCATATGAATACATAATCAGATATATGGATGGAACTGTTTTATAACATGAATTTCCAGATGTCTAAGAAAAGAATAGTAATATTATACACACACCTGCAGGCACAGGAATCCTTAGTGTTGGGCCAGCAAGTCCATCGTGCAAACGAGGGGTTAAAATGCCCATGGCACTGACATTTCCACCACGTTTTGCATTATATCGATTCTTCTCGTGGAACTCTAACAATGTGTCTTTTTCTTCGTCTGCATAAATTACAACATCTGCTCCATGGCCCCCCACAGGGAGAATTATTGATCCATCAAAATCCCTCTTATATGATCCTTCCTTTCTTGTTTTCTTTTTCTCATGTTTTCCTTGTGATTTGGCAGCTCCTTTGTTAGACATACTAAGTATTGCACCATGGCCTCCATCGCCTGAGCGAACTGTTATAATTACCTGATCAAAATACTTATGAGGTTCCTTTATCAGCGAATCATTGCTTGCGGACGTAGTCTC
This sequence comes from Euonymus europaeus, assembly GCA_963580455.1. Classification (NCBI taxonomy): domain Eukaryota; kingdom Viridiplantae; phylum Streptophyta; class Magnoliopsida; order Celastrales; family Celastraceae; genus Euonymus; species Euonymus europaeus. The sequence continues at coordinate 3,762,974 of OY756972.1, forward strand.
TTTGGCCCTTGCAAGTCTACAAGTAATTGTGTATCTCAAGTTCACAGAAGTGACACTGGTGTGATACCTATCAAAAAATTAGCAGCAAATTTTGGTACTTGAATAGTCACAAGGTTGAGAAATTGGATTGAATAGTAAATAGAGCAGAAGAGTCAAGATAAACACACAAAAATTTCAAGAGATGAAAAGATAGAATGTAAGAGTCAATTAAAAGTTCTGGAATATATATTTTAGTAGGGCATAAGCTTAGATTTAAATCAAAACATAGCTTCGATAACTCTTCACATAAGCAGATGAACATTAGTTTGGATTAATAACATTGGAAAGGAGGGTAGCAATGCTACGAACAATCCACAAAAGCAAGTGTAGATAAACATATCACACTTTCATGCAAAAAAATCATCCTCGAATTTACTTAATCAGAAATTCAGTTCCACACAAATGGAAACAATCATAGCTTCGTCTAAAATCACTGCCCTTAGCTTAATCAGAAATTCATTTCATACCGAAAAACTACCATAACAAATTTTTTACTTTTATCAGCTTTCCAATGGTACATGTGACCCACTATCAGAGTTGTAGTGGTGCAAACTAAAGGACCTTCAATTCATGGAAAGAGCCGGAATGCTCATATTTTCCAAGAAATTTTCATCAACGAAAGTCTATCTAAATTGAAACAATTAGCACAATTCATGATATTAAAAATATAAACCCTAACATTAAAAATTATGCTCAATATTATCTGCGAGTTCATATTTACATAGAAACTGCAATTCAGCGTGTTTGAAGGAGTGGAAGGAAGGAAGTATAAACAGCGAATGCAAAGAAGTAATACCTTTTTGGAGGAACAAGGTGATGGAGAAATAGCTTATTGTTACCGAGACCAAAGCTTTGAAGAGAAGACGACGATGGTAGAGTAGCAGCTAGAGAAGCCATTAGCGCAAGCACAGGCAAACGGACTCTGCAAATGGACTGCAGCCAGACTGGATAAAGAGGGAGAGTGTTGGGCCAGAGCCCATTTAATTACTGGGTAGAGTTACAACCCACTTTTTGTAAGCCCAAGATATTTACCCCAATCAGCTTTTGGACCTCAGCTAGGGATGTTAAGTTAGTGGGCTTCGGCTTAATCTTTAAGCCTAGATGTTTGCCTGTTTGGTAGCCGAGAAAAATAAGGAAAATGTAATAGGGCGCATTTTTAACGCTTATAAATTCGATTTAACTAGTGGCGCCGCAGTTTACGTTTTTGTAAATTTTAATTAAATTCGATTAAATAAAGTAAATATTATTTAGTTACTCCATATGAAGTATACATATGGATTTAGAAGCTGTCCATAGATGTAGTTTTAATGTTAGCTAACTTCGAGTAATAAGATAAGATCGTAACCAAACAATACATTAATTTTTCAAGAAGAGCTACTGCCCATAAGTTTAATTTGAATTGAGATCGATTTAATTATATATATATATACAATTTTACAGGGGACAACAAATGTGAATAAACAAAGGACCTATGCCAGTTCAAGCAGCCACGTCTACAAGTAATTAATATGTCAAGTAAAAGTGGTACTTAGTGAGCAAGCTGCAAAATCTTGATTTCTCAACTTTGCTTTACCACAGTAAAATGACACTTTAGATTTAGCCAAATTAATATGATTTCTACCACATTTGTCTAACCAATTAAAAATAACAAACCACACGTAACAACGGCTAAACCAGAACCTGATTACGGTTTCTTTTGGGGTCGATCATGAATAAGGCTAACCTTGCCAAATCCAGGGCACCCAGATATATGACAGTCCTTCACAGAAACATTTTCAGATATGGGGGGATGACTATACTCTCTTAGACCAAAACAATACAGTAACGACCATTTCCTGGCCGGTATGCTTCATCTTATCTTTTAAGAAAATCCTTCAGCGAAAATTGGGGATGCCCATCCTACAAAAACATAAATCAAAAGAATAAAAAATCATCAATGGCAATCAGTATTATTGCCAGTGATGATCCACAGTAAGTGCACATTTTTTCAAAGATATCAACAACCAACAAGGACGAAGGACCCTTCAAAGGGAATGTGGAGGGGGGAACCCTAGACCCTAAAACTGCATCCTATACGCATAAATACTGCATAAATATTCTATAAATATAGATATATATATGCAAAGAATATAATACTGAGCCACAGAAATCAATACGAGATATGGTTCTTATTCAAACATTAACAACAAATCGCCAATGCCCAAAGTTATAATGGCTCTCTTTCCTCTTTCCCCCCTATTCGAGGTGAAGCAAAAAATCAAACAAGAATATACAATGTATCCAGAATGGCAACGAAAGAAATTCATGTCGCAGGTTACCTTTCCATGCTCTAGACTCAAGCATTGTCTAACTACGGTAGTCTGTTGTATCAGTCTTTCCATAGCTGTATAACTTGGCTTGTTCACATGGGCTGAAAATACACGAGGGAAGAAAAACAAAAAGGGGAGAGAGAATTCAATAGTTGAAGATGACAGATTGATGCACTAATTGAATGTTTTAAATGGAAGATAAATAAATGTCACTCATGAGCGCAATTATATATAGTTATAGTGGCATCCTAAAAACAGAGAGAGTACACAGTACACAGATGATGTAGCTCCGGAAACAAACCAAGAATTGCTCTGTTCAAATTATCTGCAACGCACTGCCGGTACTCCAAGCTAAGCAGATGAAACATTGGGGACTTTTCTGGATCCTCATAAGCAAGCAAGGCCATGAAATCCTGTAGCAACAGCAGTTCGTTAACATCTAATGATTATGAAAAATATGGTAAAATGGCTTCTGATGCAAGTAAAAAACATACTTCAAGCTTTTCCATATATTTTTGAACCTTCCCAAAAGGGGTCAACTTGGTCTGAGCAAATTCAAGAGCTTCTGTGCTGTCATATAAAAAACTACTTTTACACCATAGAAATATAATAACTCAGGAAATATCAGTTATTATTTGCTCACCACTTTCTAGAGCAGACAAGCTCAACAAATCGAAGACTCAGAAGATCAAAATGCAAATCCTGATTTTTCTCCAGTAACTCAGGAGCCAGCTCTTCAGTCAGTTCAATGGCACGTAGTGCATTTCCCTCTGATGCAAAATGAAAAATTCCTGACATACGATATGATATAGATCAAGATCAGCACAACAAGAAATCTCTGTGCCTGAAGAAATAGAACAAAACCAGCAAAAGGGACGATATTTTATGTAAAGGAATAGCATAAGAGGTGTAAAAGTGATCACTTAAACAGCTATCATTCCAATGACTAACAAAGTTAAGAAGATCAATACTAGTAATTAACCATCATTAACCCCTAGAAAATCGACTCACACCTTACAAAATAAAATTATTTATCAATTGTTCAAAATGTCATTTATAAGCAAACACTTGAAAGTATGTCTGAAAGAGTATAAGCTAGCGTAGAGAGTAATGTCTGAGAGTATGTATGACAGAGTATAAGATGTACACACGCTTGACCAAACAGACGCTTAGAGAAGAAAACAGCACATGTAACTTGATTCTATTTAGGCTTCCAATAATTCAATATGCAGGAAATGTAAGTTTATGAACATCTAAATTTTCTTGTTTATCCTTTCCATGTAAATGGGGGGTGAGACTGGGACAGTGGTAATATTGCTTCATTACAGCTTAGGCCTCACAAGTTCTAACCATGGAAATAATCTCATCATAATGAGGTAAGGCAGCCGTGCTCTCTAAGACCCTGGAAGAATCTCGTTCTTTGGGTTTGATGAATTGGTAAAAATTGTTCCAGGTTAATGTAGACTCAAGTTTACTCTCAGCAAGATAGCAATTCAAAAAACAAGCAGATCGTCTAATTAAATCTTGTAAGGAACTTTCAAATTCTCAAACTTAAATGCAAGCATTAATTATAAATGCACAGGCAGATTAAGTAGCCCAGTCAATAAAACCAGCAAACATCAATTCAGGAGTCATCTACCCTACTTTCCCAATAAAAAGAAAAATTCACGTACTTTTTCTTTTCTCCATGTCATCCAGATGGTCAGCTGTCTGCTTCATTCCAGTACAAGCAATGAATGATTCCACAGTTTCTTTGTAGCAATTATGCACAAGATATGACAGAACCACATTATGGATATCATTGTCATTGACTGCCTGCAAAAACCACAGAAAAACCAGAAAATTTAAAGATCTATTATGAGAAGAAAAAACCATAAGAGTGCATCATGTCTCCGCTAAAGTGGCAATTGAGTGTTCACCAATTACCATCATCAAAGCCTTTTTTAAAAACAATTTGGGGTCAGGCACAAGAATTCAAAAGAAAATTAGTTGGGATCTCCAAGTTAATTCTCCTCCTCCATCCATTCCTCTCTAAAGTTACACTCTCACACAATCCTATAGCTTCTCCCAGGCTCAAAAGTCAAATCATAGGGCAAGAAAAAATGGGTCAACTATTTATGCATATGACAAGTTGATAACAACAATTAAGGTGCCAATGGCACTCTCAGTTGACACATGAAATGGTTCGGAAACATAGCTCACAGCTACAAGGTACATGGTCAGCTAAAATGACAACCAACTCACCATATTCAGTCGAAACTCTCCGTTATAGCTTTATTATGTTCCTCCAAGTTTAAACGCCAAATATTTTGCCCTTTTTAAATGTACCGAATCCCAATTATTAACATCATTAAGCAAGTGTAAGCTATCTTATGGGTATAATTTCATCCTTAAGAAAACAGCCGCCATCCTTTCATAGCCTAACTCCAAACCATCCTTCAGATAAGCCACCAGCCAATACCAAAAAAAATAAAAATAATACACGTGGTCTCTTTTCACACAAGATAGAAGTGCGATGTCTACAGACTCAAACCCTAACTGAATTCCATATATGCGATCAGATTCACAAAATCAGTGCAACACAGTAAGGCCATTCGATCACTGAAATCCCCAACTTAACACCACAAATTCAAAACAAAATAATATATTCCAAGTCAACGGTTTAGGGCAATGTTAAACAGATGAGATAAATAGATAATGCTGCCAGATTATAATTTAATTCGAATATTGCCAATCGATGACTACACATAATTACAACAACTAAAGCAGAATAGATTTCAAAGGAAAAAAAAAACACAAAGAGGAAGGCAAGAGCTCACGACGTGATCATAGTAACGAGGATCGAAGTCCATGATTGCGCGACTCTCAGTTAACGATATACGACAAAAGGGGGAGTTTTTAGGTTTTGCCCTTGAAAGAAGAAGTTCTTCGTGGTTCCCTTGTTCAGCCCTGCATGAGTACAAGCGCTGATATGGAGTTTAGATACGATAGTTCGGACACTGATTTTTACCTATCATCATCAGCCACGGAAGTTCTGCAGATTACGAACCGATATTGCCTGCTCTTTCCTCGTGTTTTCCTCGATTTCATTCTGTCTCATAGTTAGAAGCGGCCCAAAATCTATTGGGCTTTTCATGGACAGAGAACATTAATTCCAGTAACGAGTCCTTCATCGGGCTTAAAGGAGTGGCCCAGTTGAAAAGTCACGAATTGAATGCACAAAATTCAAGGAAAAATGATAACTTACATATAGTTATTTTATTAATTTATTTATTCTAAATAATTATTTTATTGTCTTAATCAATATGCTGATCATTTATTTGATTTTATAATTTATTCTAATTAATTATTAACTTGTTAGGGTTTAACGAATTTGTTCCAGGTTTAACACCGATTGTTTAAAATACAACATAAAAATTTGATACATGAGCTCATTAGGATTTAACGAATTCATTTTCCTTAAAGTTTAACACTTATTATTTAAATTATAAGATGCAAATCCAATATACAAGCCCTTTATGATTTAACGAATTCATTCGATTTAAGATTTAACACTATTGTTTAAATATGAACTATTATTGGCTCCAAAAATATGAATTACTCCCTCATTTCTAAATAACTTTTGTTTAAAAAATTTTCACAAGAATTAAGAAAGATATTAAATAGCTCTAATATTAGTAAAAAAAATAGTGCATTGGACTAAAATACCTTTATTAAAAAGATGAAAGCTAATTAATGTGTGCAGTTATTAAACTTTTAGTGAAAAAAGAAAATTAAGGTAAAATTGTGAAAAAAATGTTAATTATATTTTGAATTTATAAAATGATCAACATTTTGAAGAAAAAAAAAATTCAAAACTATCATTATTTTGGAGCGGATGGATATGGAGTATTTATCAATACCCAAATTTAAGAGAGATAAGGCCAAAATTTTTGACGGGTCATCCGCACATTCAAGAAATTGGGAGAATTTGAGGGAAAACCCACATACCCAAAGTCCCAAACCACAAGCACCCACCAACCTCAAATCACTCCGAACAGTCTGATGTAAAACAGAAATGAACTTCCAATTACTCTCTCTCCTCCTCCTCCTCCACCTTTGTCTCGGTTCCTCTTCATATAACATCATCTCCGAACTCTTCGAAACTTGGTGCAAACAACATGGCAAGACCTACTCTTCAGAGCAAGAGAAGCTGTACAGGCTCAAGGTCTTCGAGGACAACTATGAGTTTGTAACCAAGCACAATGATTTGGGCAGCTCAAGTTATGAGCTTTCTCTTAATGCTTTTGCTGATCTTACCCACCATGAGTTCAAGGCTTCAAAGTTGGGTCTCTCGGGTGCAGGGGCCCGGTTTGATCAGAGAAATCTGGGAAGCATTGGATTTGTTGGGGATGTTCCTGCATCTGTTGATTGGAGGAAGAAAGGGGCAGTGACTGACGTCAAAGATCAAGGGAGTTGTGGTATTTGATCTTTTTTCTTTCCTGTGATTTTTTGTATTTGTCTCATAGTTGCAGTATTGTGTTTTACAAGTTACAACTATTGGTGTTCATTTTAGGATAGGATGTTTGGTTATATTGGTTTTTGTTCAATTTTAAGATCTAAGACAGTTGCTAGTGTGTTCAAAAGTCAAGATGAGATACTCTGCTTTGGCCTTGAACTAATAGGAAATTTTTTGACAGAAAGGGTGAACTAGAAGCTTGAGTTAGTAGGATTTGTTGTGGTACACATGTATATTGGAATCTCATCGTCGGTAATGCCTGAAGATTTTTGAGGATCGATATGCACTGGCATACTCGATTTCAGGATGGATGGACGTCTATTGAACTACCCAAATCATGAAGCAGTTTTAACTTTGAAGTAGATGCATATTCCCCATTACTGATACTGAAAATTTTATTCCTAAACATTGAATTACCATGGTCATATTTCTTGAAAGATATGAGAAAAGGATTGTGTGCCTTTTTGGCTGAACTTATTAATAGGCATTATTGGTTTGTGGCAGGAAGCCAAGAACCTATGTTCTTGCAACCTCGGCCCCGTGAACCCTGCCTAAGCTCGTTGCACTTTTGTGTTTTTTATTTCATTGGCGGAATGATTGTCATCAAAATAAAACTATGTTGCCTCTTAGAAATGAGAGAATAGTCCTAGTTTTTTTGCTTCCACACAACGCCAGCCATGTTGATGAGGGCCTTTATGTCAGCTATGTGGGAGTAGACTTTAATGATTAATAGAAGTATTTCGTTTTTGAGGTTCACAGAAGAAATCTTTCTCAATCATTGGAAATTATAGGAGACTAAGAAATGCCACATTATATCTGAATGCTGTGTTGCTGCAGAACTTAATATTTTGACATTCCGAAATTTCTTTGCGAACCACAGAGAGAATTTAAACACAAACACCTCTCTGTCAACTTTGGTGTCATTAATTTGTAGCCATGCTGAGTATTTTTGTTATCATTCATCATTCATTGGCCACTGAAATACATGACAAGCACCATGGAGTTGAGACCCTAAACAACAAACCTATGATGCAGATTTTATCCTTTGGGCGATGCTTTATATATTTAACTGTCTTAGCCAAGCCTGTTTTTGAATTTTACTCAATTATGCAAGAACTATACTCTTAAAGGGTTCTGGACTGTTATAGCATGTTTTCTTTGTTATGTGCTTCACTGTTAGTTCTGATTATTTGTTTGCTTCATTCATCCAGTGTACAAGAACATTGTTTTTCCGAGCAATGCTACATTCACCTCAAATATGACCCTCATTTTACCCCAAATCTTCGTGGCATGTGTTTTAGTCATTGATTATAATTATCATAGGTCCACTTCACATTAATTGGGGGTCACTTTTTGGGGGTCTCAAGCATTATCCAAACAACTGAGTATCAATTCAATTAGATTTTTTGTTATTGACAGTTGTTTGTAACAATTACTTACGCCTTAGTTACTTCATCCTATGACGACTATCTTTTTCTACAATTGAACTCATATCTGGAAAGTACTTATCTTCATACTGCATTGTCTAGGTGCGTGCTGGGCATTTTCAGCGACAGGAGCTATAGAAGGCATTAATAAGATAGTCACTGGATCTCTTGTCAGCCTTTCCGAACAGGAGTTAATAGATTGTGACAAATCTTACAACGCTGGCTGTGGGGGTGGACTTATGGACTATGCATATCAGTTCATTGTTGAAAACCACGGAATCGACACTGAGCAAGATTATCCATTTTTAGGTCGAGAAAGGACCTGCAACAAGGACAAGGTAATAAGTTTTCGTGCTTCAGCATTTTCTTACTCTTAAATATTTTGCACTGCTTATAGTCCTTGTATATGCGTATAGTTCTTATATTTTTCTTCTTCTTTTTTCTCTCTGACATTAGCACGCTGCAGTTGAGAAGGCATGTTGTGACTATTGATGGTTACACAGATGTGCCACCTAATAATGTGAGAGAGCTACAAAAGGCTGTGGCAGCTCAACCTGTGAGTGTGGGCATATGCGGCAGTGATCGGGCATTTCAGCTATACTCAAAGGTAGATCCTTTACAGACTTTTGGTAACCTAACTATGGCATTGGAGGAGTGTCTTTATAATTGTAAATGTTTTGCTTGCTTGTGTGATAGGGCATTTTCTCCGGTCCGTGTTCAACTTCTTTGGATCATGCAGTATTGATTGTCGGGTACGGGTCTGAAAATGGAATAGATTATTGGATTGTGAAAAACTCATGGGGAAGAAGTTGGGGAATGAATGGATATATTTACATGGCGCGTAACAGCGGTAATTCTGAAGGTGTATGTGGTATCAACATGCTGGCTTCCTATCCGACAAAGACCAGCCCTAATCCGCCACCCTCACCTCCTCCAGGTCCTACTAGATGTGATTTATTCACTCACTGCGGAGCAGAGGAGACCTGCTGTTGTGCTCATAGCATCATTGGGATATGCTTTTCATGGAGATGTTGCGAGTTGAACTCTGCTGTGTGTTGTAAGGACCGCCAACATTGTTGCCCCCATGATTATCCAGTTTGTGATATACAGAGGAACCAGTGCCTCAAGGTTAGCATTGCTTTCTCTTTGTTCTCTGAAATATTAATCTTCCAAGCACTTATCAATGGAACCATTTGCTGTATAGCGTATATAACCCCGAATCTTTACGCTTTCTGCATCAACAGCTTCCTGGAAACGTCACGAGAAAGGGAAAGATTGGGAAAAGCCTTCCTGGAAAGTTCGGTAGTTGGAGTTCTCTTTTTCAGACTGGGATTATGTAATCAGAGTCTCCTACGAAGCTTGGCGGTGGAACTCGTAAAATCCCATTTGTTGCATTATTGAGCCTTTTTTTTGCGATGGCCCCTACAGTATTTTAATGTTGGACCATATGCAGACAGGATTGATTGGTACTTTGATGTGGAAACAGCTTCGGCATCATGTTATAACAATAAAAGAATTGGGAAGTAGAAATTGTTGTGTTGTTGGATGTAAGTCTTCTTTTTAGGCCATGGATCCATGGAATTTGGAAGGGAAGTTGTTCCATAAGGGGACAAGTACCTATTCGCATATGGATGCGTAGGAATAAAATGGCATCAAAACTACCCAAAAAACAAGAGCCGAGATGCCCAGCCGGTGGACCAGATTTCTGATTTCTGTCAATACTGCAAGAACTGCAGATCTCGTGTCCTCATTACTGGATCTCTCATTCTTAATTTGAACTTTGAACTCAGCCGGAAAACCCTAAAATTACTAGCTCTGAGTAAGCAGTGTTAGTAGCATCAAAACTTTCATTCAACGCAAGCGTGTAACATCTCACAGATAGTAGCATCAAACACCAGGCCTATGATCATGGAAGCAATCAAAAGTTCAAAATGCACTCGGCATGTTCTACATTTGATACATATGAGGCCACGCATGAAAAGTACTCGAAAACAACGAAAAGAATGTGACTGAGAAACCAACCTGCCATAGTAATTCATCAGCGGCAAGGCAAATTACCAAATGCAAATTCACAAGGACAAAAACCTTATAGAATAATCAACAATAACAATCCCATCAAGAACGTAAAGTTAATTGTTAGATTGCTTAAACTATGCTAATTGGCATTAGTTGTGCCATGTCAGTCAGATGTGTTAATGAAAAACCATGAAAGACCCCAATAAAGAACCTTAGAATCACTCCAGAACAAAATCACTCAGCCCTATCTAGTCTCTATGCCATACATTCCTGCTGTCCTGCAAGAACTGAGAATACTATATTGAAAATTAGCCAAGGATAGATAACATTAAATTCAAAATATGAATCCACCAATTGATGAGTGTATTGTCCACATTTCACAAGCTCATTACAACTAACATCGCCATCTTCCCCACTTGGCTCGAGTGCTTTAGGTGACCACCAACTGGAAGTGACAAAAATGTAAAGCACAACACTGAAATAGATATATTGTCTTTTAAAAGGATAGAAAACCCTTGCTAAATCAAAACTAAGTCGAAGAAAGCCATCAACCCCAGATATGAAAAAAAACATTAGATGTAAACTAAAGTTTACTGGCACCCTTATTACACGCTACAGCATCCTAGGCAGTCCAACATTGTGAAAATGCTGACTGAGTGAAATCTGTAGTTTTTCATTCATTGCACATTCAATGGTAGCCCTTAAAGAAACGTCCACAATAGTTTTTGCCCTTGCAGATGCTACAATACCAACTATTTTCCTATAAAGGTAAAGGATCATGAGAAAACATTGCAATATTGAAACAGATACCATAAGGTCAAACCATCCTCGCCAAATTATTGATGCACATTATTAATGTTTGGTAAATTCACACACGTCTAAAATTGTTGATTGTACAATCTTGACAACTTTTTTTCCTAAATGGACAACGTACAACTTTCATAATACATTTTGCGATATTCTCCAGTACCAAAGTTAAAGATTTCGTTGATTAAGGCATTAGCAGGTAAGATGCATTGTAAACTCGTTTTAACAATAAAGGCACACTGGCACAGGCATGACAACAATTATTTTGGTTCAAGATCATTCTTCAAGTTCATATGATCAAAATACACATGAAACAAGAAAATGAACATAAATCTTCTTTCATTCTGAATCAAAAAGATTATTATGCCCTGGCATCATGCCTTGATTACTAATTGTAATGTCTTACATGTCTGATGGTAAGAAGAAGTTGGCAAGACTAGTGAATACGTAGCTTAGAATCTCTCAATTCAACCAATGACAACAAACTGGTATTTCAATTTTTCATTAAACTCGTGGTGTAGAAACAAGAAACCACCTCATTCATACCAATACCCAATATCAACTATATGCAAGTTCATTATATCAAAGCAACAGTTGCAACATCTAACAACTACAAGGTAACAAGATATCGAGTGCAAAACATGTTACATATCAAAATTAAGTAATTTACAGTTGCTCATACAAAATGCACAAAGAGCAAGGGGGTTACATTTGAATACCTCCGCTTCACTCTCCTTGTCTTTCAGTCATTAAGCATTTCCCCTCTCTATCACGAAGAAGGAAACACATCTTTGACAGCAGTGGCAGCGCTCAAGTAATTAAGCGTGTTCCTTAAAGTCTCCTTCTCCCTTTTCAATCTTGCCGCAGTGTCCTCCAATTCCAGCAGTGCCTGCTGCTCCCTCGGTGCTCCCTCGAATGTACTCCCAACAAAGAACGAGAAGGGCGTATGGAATAGATTCCTCCGCAAATCCTGTGCCTCCTTCTTCGGCCTTCCGTTTAGCCGATTCGACAACCGAATCACATCCTTCATACATGTCTCCACTTCATGCGCCAACCCCTCCAGATCCTCCTCTCCGAATGGCCGGTCTTCCAGCCACTTCACCTCGGCCACTAGATATGGCTTTGTACGGACCAAATCCGTCACGCAAAATCGCTCCTGCCCCTTACAGACGATAAAGAACCGGTCGTCTACTAGCCGCTCGTGCTTGACAATCTCCCCAACGCAGCCGACATCGGCAGTGCCCGATACGGAGTCGGAGTATATAACACCAAACCGCAAGTCAGTCTCTAGCAGAGTGTGCATCAAAATTCGATACCTGAACTCAAAGATCTGCAGAGGAAGAATTGCACCAGGAAATAGAACAAGGGGAAGCGGAAACAATGGGAGCTCAACAACGTCGCCTGATTTTGGAGAGTTCGTGTGGTGCTTCTCTGAGAAATAAGAGGCGGAGCAACGGAGAGACTCGACTCTTCTACGGTGGCAGAGATTGACCCCTGTTGGAGAAGAATAAAGGAAACATTTACGATTAGGGTTTGCCGGATAGCATGAGGTGTAAGTGCTGCAGGGCTTTAGTGAGGGTTTGTGAGACGAAATGAGCTGCTGAGGGAGAGCCATTGAAGGAGAATTGAGAGAGTTCCAGATTTATCAGCAAGTACAAGGTCCGTCATAGGGTAGGTGGCAAAAATTCGGGTACGGGTCTATTCAGGTTGAATAATACAGGATAAGTTTCAAAATGACTCCTCTATTTTAATGGATGGATCACTTACGTCTTGCTTGGGAGAGGTGTTCGGAGGGGTTGGGAAGGGTTCGTGAACAAGTGAATCACTTCGAATTCTTGCTTGGCGCGAACACTTCAAGGTGTTCGGAGGGATTCACGAACCCCTCCCAACACCCCTTTTCCCAACCCCTCAAAATGAGGGGTTGGGAGGTATTCACTCACATTTAAGGCTCTCAATCCCTCCCAACCTCTCCCAACCCCTCTCATACCAATCAAGGGTTCACTTTTATGAACCCCTCTCAACCCAACACCTCCCAACCCTACCCCTCCCAACCCCTCTCAACCCAACACCTCCCAACTCATCTCCCAAGTATAGCCTTAATCTTTCTATCTTGATTAGTCTAGATATTTCAGAGTATTTAATTAATTATATTCGAATTTATTTAAATTTATATAAGTAAATCGGATAATAATTCGATTCGGGTTAGCATTTAGACAAGATGTTTGTCATTAGATCTTAACTTGATTTTTAATCAGATTTTTTATTTATTTATTTAGAATCATATTTCAAACATAAACCTCATGTTTAAAATTGATTTATTATGGGTTTAACAAATCAGTCATCTGAATCGAACATAATTTTAGTGTTTGAATCATAACTCAGTTATAAATCAAACAAATTTTTATATTTGGACATTATGAGTCGAATAAATCAGTCATCTGAATTTAATATAATTTTATCACCCCTTAATACAAGCTTTCATAACCAAAATTCGATGTCAAAATGATTCTGTTTTTGCCTTTTTGGTGCCCAAGTCAAATGCAAATTTCAATTATATTTGTGGTGGACGAAAATTGATCACCACCCCACCAGACTTGTTTAGCTAATAGGGTTTGGTTGGCCTATTGCTCCTTCGTGGTTCGATTGTCCTAATCCTGAAAAATAAAGACGACCGGTGAGTCCAAGACTCTATTCAATATTCATCATATTTTTGTCAGGCTTGAGCCGATCAGCTTTGTTTGGCTTAAAAATATTGAGCTCGGCTCGTTAAAATCCAGTTTATGTCAAAATAATTAATTAAATCAATTGTCTAATATTTGAGTATCTAATAGCTTATTAGTCGAGCTTGCTTAACCTCGAGCTCAACCCTTTCACTAAGCGAGCATGAAAAGATGCTCAAACTCGGCTCATTTATCTAACAAGTTGCACTCAAGCTGAGTTCGTAACGGGGCTATCTCTGAGTAACTCGACCTATTCACAATCCATATGCACAAATCATAAGAGTATAAGATAATGGTGCGGGAAAATGATATATATCCCATGGGGTTGTATCCCATGGGATCCCATATTTTATTCCATTGTATTATTACAATGAAATATATCATACGTTATTCCATTGTATTATCACAATGAAATAACAGATTCTAGCACAGTGAAATAACGTATTCCATTGTAATAGTATGTATTCCACTGTAATAAAATCTGTTATTCCATTGTATTATACAATGAAATAAATTATGGGATCCCATGAGATATAAAACGGTGCTGTAATGGTGCGAGTAAAGCATTTTGACGCAATTTGCCCTCTTATTACTTGGGTATTCTCAATATCGCGTACATTATTGTATTAGGTATAAGGATTTCAAATTGGTTTTTTAAGATAAGTCGGGAGATGAGTTTGAATTCATGACCTCTTTTTTGAGTTATGGGCTTTAAGTGGGAATCTCCAATGTTTACTTCCTCGCATCCACAATGAATGCATTCTCAAGTACTTGAAGTTTACTTCGCAAATCTTAAATTATTGAGTTGTAGCCTTGAAGTGGGAAGGAGGCTTACCGATGCTTACTATTACTTTCTAATGGGAGGATTATCATATTTGAACAAAGTTAAGTTCGAGCACCTCAAAGTTCGGCTCGGCTCAAGTCAACTCGTTTACACCCCTAACAATCATTTTGATATACATAGAGTCATGACCAATGGCTAAGAGAGGGGAGCCCAGTGCAACCTTTTTTTAAAAAAAAAAATTACACATATTTATTAGGTGCACAATTTATATGTATAAATGAGAAAATCTCTATATACTTGAGGTTAGATTTGTATTAATCATAGTCATATGAACGATATATCATTGCATTTTAATTTTATAGATATATTTTTTTAAAATTTCAAATATGTGAATACATTATGTACATTCAGTGAAATGACATTTGAATTTTATATATAATTTTTTATAAATCCAAGATAAGTGAGTAATATATTATTACATTTGATTTGATAGTTAAAATTATTATTATTATGTACTGATGTTAATTCTTAAAAAAAATCGAGGCACTACCCTCAGATCCTCCCAAAATGTTTGAGCGAATCAAAGAAATTTGATTCTAGTTACCTTGGATCATTTTCTGGCTCCGACTCTGATCACGACAAAGAGTCAATTTCTTTTGTCACACACAGTTGGGTGGCTGCCCTGCTGACTGCTGGCATGCTAGGATTGCTCTACAGTTCTGCACAGCTTTCATATTTCTTACTGCCGATAGTTTATTAACGACAGCTAATTTACGTAGGCTATGACGTTTACTTCGTTGATTCTCCACTTTACGATGACAATGATCCAGATCCTCCGCGTATAATCATATTTTTAAGAGTGACGTTAAATAGTTGAAGTTTTTATAGTCTAATATTAATTTAAAATTATATGATATGTTTTATGTTTTATAATGAAATGATATGAAAAAATAAAATTTTAAAAGAATAAAATATTTCATTTGAAAAACTCAGAGCACACATTTTTGTTTTTTTAATTAAAAAAATACTTTATCTCTTAAAATACATATTAGATTTTGAAAAAAATTACGTATCTATAATCAGTAAGTAAAACTCTATCCAACAAAATCCATCATCAATAGGTTTTATTCAATCATTCTTAATTAAATTATTTTTAATTACATTATTCTTTTTTCCTAATATGTGGGTTACGTAGATTTCAGTGTTTATTTATTGGTATCGATATGGCTCGTATATCAGATTTTCATGTTGTAACCTAAACAATAAGTGTTAAATTCTAAGAGGAACAAATTTGCAAAACCCTAGCAGACTCATGTATCGGATTTTCATATTGTAATCTAAATAATATAAGTGTTATAAACCCCAAGAGGAACGTATTCGCTAAACCCTAACGAGTTTATGTATCGAATTTTCATAATGTAACCTAAAAGGCTCAGATTCGCTAAACTCCAACGGAATCGCTACAAAATCATAAATGTCCCAAGTGCTAAACCCTAGGGTCCTAACTCCTATACCTTAACGGGTTCAGCTGCCCAACATAATTTCAATAAAAATGTAAAAAAACAATGAATATATATTATACTATCATGGTGTAATAAAAATTCAGTTCGAATAGACAGTTTACACATCATATATATAAGTTATTTTGTTTTTAAAAACAATGTAATTGGAAAAAACGCAATAAAAACTATAGACAATAGGTCTTATTAGAAATATTTTTACGCTCTAAGTTCGAATACGTAATTTTTTCAGAAATCTAACATGTATTTTAAGAGAAAACGTTTAAAAGTTTCGTTTACGAAAAAAATTAGTACTATTAACTGATTTTTGAAAAAATTCAATATGATCCGTCTACATAAAGTGTCATTTAAACTTAAGTTGACTTGAGTTAATTTTTAAAAATTAAGTCTTATAACATTTTTTGTATTGAACGGGTCCCGACTGCGGTATCTCACCGGGGACACGCGACCACCGTTCGTTGACAACTCGACATATGAGAATGCGTCACGTACACCGTCTAAATTCCAAATAGTGGCATTTGCGTAAAACCAATCAACCTGAAGGTGTTAATTGTAAACGCACTCACAAATTTTCCCGTATAATTAGCGTGGCACCCTTTTCGTTTTCTATACAAATCTCTTCAAAACAAAGAAAACTTGATTCGTGTGCCGAGAAGGAGAAAGAATGGCCGCAGCCGCAGAACTAGTTTATGGCGTCCACACTGTTGATTCCTGGAAACAGCAGCTCGATAACGCGAAGGAGTCCAAACAGCTGGTATTTAATCGTACTTTAATGGGTTTTCTCTCCAATTTCAATTGGGTTTCTTGTAACTTTATTGTTGTGGCGGGGTTTTTGTTCAGTTTGTTTGATCGGGTTTGATTTGCTTCTTGGTATTTGCCAAGTAATTTTTTCGAACGTGTACAGATGAGATTCTCGAACAAGTCGTTAGGGTTTCTGTGAATTAATTAATTTGTGTTGCCTGCAGGAGCGCGTTCTGATTTACTATTGTTTTCTATTAATATGATGGATTACGAGTTTGGTTGTTAATTTTGACTTCCTCGTGTCTTTAATTGCTTGGGATATCTGGAATGTTTTTACTGGGTTGAATTGGTCAGATCTGTGGATGTTGAATTGGTCAGATCTGTGGATGTTGAAAGACTCGATCTTGCGAAAGTGAATTGAATGCAATTGTGTTGCTCTACTCTGTCACATCACATCTGATATCTGGCAACTCTTTCATTTTAAGTGTAATTGTGGGAACTTTGGAAAAGGTCCATGCGATTCATCTTTATATCTGTACTCTTGTTATTGCAATAAATGTATTTGGAAGGGGTAAAACCAATTTGATCATACGAGAGCCCCTAGTTCTTTGATGTTCTTATCCTGCCCTTACAGTTTGTTGGAGTTCTGATAAGATACCATCATGGTCTATATTGTTTCCCGTGCTTGCTATTACACTTTATTTGCCATATATGCCTGTATTTTTTGAAGTTGTCATCATAAGAAATGTATTTTTTCAGGTTGTCGTGGACTTTACAGCTACTTGGTGTGGTCCTTGCCGTATCATTGCCCCAATCTTTTCAGATTTAGCCAAGAAATTCACTAATGTTATTTTCTTGAAGGTTGATGTGGATGAACTGAAGGTAATGTATTTTTCATCTTGAATCGGTATCTTTATTAATTCACAGCTCAACTAACACAATTTTAATATTTTATGGTTGAAAATGTTCATCCGTTCTTTTGTCTCTGATATATGGAGTACTTTTGTTTATGCGCAGACTGTTGCTGAGGAGTGGTCCGTAGAGGCTATGCCGACGTTTATTTTCTTGAAAGAAGGCAAAATAGTGCAAAAGATTGTTGGTGCCAGGAAGGAGGATCTAGTGCACACTGTAGAAAAGCTTGCAACTGACACTGCAGCTGCTTGATGCATGAGAAGTGCTATGGATTTCTAAGTGTTTCTAATAAAAGAACTAGCCTATGTTTATGTGTCTGTGTATTCCTACATATTATTCTTATGAATTTGGGTGATCATGGAATGTAACTAGAATTAATGCCTTTTGAACAGTGGTTCCAGTAACATGTTGGGAACCAATTTATGGTGACAGTGC
This sequence comes from Euonymus europaeus, assembly GCA_963580455.1. Classification (NCBI taxonomy): domain Eukaryota; kingdom Viridiplantae; phylum Streptophyta; class Magnoliopsida; order Celastrales; family Celastraceae; genus Euonymus; species Euonymus europaeus. Next base: position 3,781,182 of record OY756972.1, read on the forward strand.
TCTGTGTGGATATGTTATGTGACTGTGCCTTGTAAGGCTTTGTTATGTTAAAGGCTTGACCTACTATTATCTTAAGTTGGATTGTTGGATTAATTCCATTACCCTGATTCAGTTTTTCTTTCTTGCTGACAGCCCCAAAAAAAAAAACTCCTAGCTGTTGTTGGTAAAGGTAAGAGATATCAGTATTACCTGAGGTTAAAATTGCACCATTCATCTAAAACTTGTTTGTACTTTTTATTTGTTACGGCTGGCTTTTGGGTAGGAGTGACAAAAAAAATACAAGTTCTGGGCTGGATAACATATCATGAAATATTTGTATGCGATGTCCAGATCCTAATTAGTTTGGATATATTTGAATGCTATGTCTGGATCCTAATTAGTTTGGACGTATTGAATTGATTTAAATCTAGGCATGTAAATCGGATAATTTTTTTATTTATTATATCTATTTTGCAAATTGGTGAATGCCCTGCTTTTCTAGCATCAGATAGAACAACTTTGATCCAAGTTATAACAGACAAAGATGAAACCAAAGGAACCAGCACTGATTTAATGAAGATCAAATGTGTCTTTACATTGATAAATAGTACCCATTCCCACTGCTGCTTTACATTAACAACAATTACAGTATTACACTTTCTGAGGAAGAAAAATACATTATTCCACTCGCCCATTTCACTCTGATAAAGGTAAGAGAACTGAACAAAGGCATTTACACGAAAGAAGTCCAGCAATTTCCTCTAATCATATCTGATATAACCACGTTTAACACATCATTCATAGTTTCATACCATAATATTGGAGAATCACCAATGCAGCTTTAGCTCTTGTTTTCTTCATTAGTTGCTTCAGAGTCTGCCTTAGCAATAACCGTGGTCATCTTAAGCAGTTTTACTCTCTGTAGAGCAAACAGCTTCAACTGATAAACGTTTTAAGACGTTCGGACATGGGTCTGCACCAAAGGTACTGCTTATAGTCACCGAGCAACTATCCTGCCCTAAGCACATCTGTGAAGTGTTTAACATTCAACAGAGAGATATTAGTACTAGCTAGGTTGAAAAAGGAAGGATATGTATAAGAGAAAGATTGTAGTTGGGAACGTGCCTTCTCTACAATGGCTTGAGAGTTTGGTGCATGGCATGTTCCTTTATGAAAACTTCCACAAGTTCCTGAAGGAGTCCCAAAACTTGCAAATTTGATAGTTGATATGGTCTGTCCAGGTGCACAGTGCAGGTGAAACTCCGTTTGGGGAAGCATGGTAGATTCCGCGAGGCTCTGACTACTGTGATTATGTGCAGCATGGTGGTGCTCGAATGCATTCGCGCAAACATTTGTTACTGATCTCTTTACAAGCGATATCTTTGAAACATCCCCACCGAGTTCTTCAAATATCACCAATAGATTTTGCGTTGGTTTTATCCAGGATCTCGGAACATGATACCTGCAAAACAGAAATATTACTTCGAATTAAACTGTCAAAAATTACATTATTGAGTGTTGTGGCAGTACCATTGCTGGGTTGGTTGGCCACAACCGAATTGACACTCTGAAGAACGGAACGTCCCAGCGTAACTACATCTGCTGCAATCTCCTTTTGCATATGCCATCCAGTATCTTCCAATGCTTTGCCCGTTAATCCATATTTGACCTTTTCCCATACTCCGCATGTCCAAAGCCAATGGCTCGTCACCTCCAGGTGCGTTGAAAGAGGCCTGCATGATCCATCCTGCCATTTTAGCTTCTGAAACTCTAAACTCGCTTTCATTACTACGCCCTATATTTCTTTGCATCAGTTTACCTTGTGCCATGTTAAAGGTCGTTGCCTACGGATAGCAAGAGACTCTTTCATCCAATCAACAGATGACGCTCCGTTCGGAGAGACCAAATTCATTGCCTCTCCTTTCAAGCCAACCTGTATGGCAAAAGTCTCCAAAACATCACAGTTTGCCTGGATAAAGAAGATAAAATGCACGACAGCAGCATTGTACACTTTCTTACCTGGTAAGACCATTTTTCCCATGTCAAATCTTTCCTTCCCTGGTTAAGGCCCTGCAATAGAACTGGACCAACAATCCCGGTCTTCCATGTCTCGAAATGCATCCCAATGTTCTTTAAGAGAAACGTGGAGATATTCAGTCAGTAACAGACTATATGATGTAATGATTTAGATCAATAACTCTAGCTTAGCTTCAAGGGCTCATAGTACTTAAAAAGGAAAGGAAATGTCCCCGACAACAAAATGCCTCACGCTAAAGTTTGGGGGGAGCGTTTGCGGTGGTGGGGGGAGGGAAGGGAGGGTTCCAATAAAAAAAAATGTAATGCCAACTACATTTACAAAGTCTGTGGGATCAGAACTAACCTGTAATCCAACAGCTACACTGAGCAGTGCGATTTTATTTGTTCCAGCATGAAGATTGACGGGTCCACTAAAGGTAAATCCCCAGTTTTCCCTGGACCCAAATGCTGATCCTGCAATTATAACATAGTATTGCTGAACAAGGAGTATGAAGGAAGCAGCTAGTTTACTGTGCAAACTGGCCGGGAAAAATGGCTCCAGAGAAGTCACTGTATAAAATAAACTTGAACAACATACCTGAAAATTGACCGTTGATGAAGACATGAATAACATGGCCTGCTGAAATTACAGTGAGGGTGGGCTTCTGTCCGCCTCGTAGAAATGATTCTTTTGGACTAATGTCAACACTGAAATTGAATGCAAACACGATAAATAGAATTTTACAATGTCAAACATAGAGCTAACAAATAGACTAACATAATATCATCAGTAGGCCAGGAAGGCGAGAAATCAAACTTCAAGACGTACATAGTTTCCCAAGGCTCACTAGGTTCATATCATACTCAGAATCCTCACTTTCCCCAACCCATTCCACTTACCTACTTAACAACTAATCTTTTTGCGACAGCATAAGAATTGAGATTCATGGTAGCCAATAGTAGGAAGAAGCACATTACTCCACTAGAGCAAGGCATGGATATCACATAAACTTTTTAATTTAAATATACTTCTCGTCGAGAGAAGATGTAGCCCTCTGAACATTCCCTGTGAATGCCAACGTGAAGAACTTAAATCCACATTGATCGATCAAAACCAGTAAAAGTCATATTGTCCATTTGTCTCAAAGTAATGCAACCTAAGATTTGCTATTATGTTATCCCCGGATTTCTTCAACATACTAGACATACAATAAGTATCAACTACTTTCAGATATATCCAGAGATATTTGAAAACTGAGAAACTCATATTTAAATTTATTGTCTCGGATGAGCCTAACCTGGTAATGTACCATAGATAGTCACTATTATCTCTGGTGACATTTATCTGCTCCAAAAGTCCAACGGATGTTATTCTTGAACTGTCCGCCAATGAAGAGAGATCTTCATCATAAGTCATCCATGAGAATAACTGAGTATTTGCAGGGAACATTTGCATTTGTGAAGTTTGAACTCGCACCTAAAAGTAAAACATGTGCCCATGTATAAGCGTCGTGATAGATCGTATGCTCTTGACTGTACGAGTTGATTTTACACTAGAAATGAACTTTGTGAGCAATCTGAAAGGTTTCTAACTTTTGCAGTGTTGTAGACTTCCATTCTGCAATCAGGTAGAATGCTAATGGACCAAGGAGGCAAATGGAAGTGCCTGTTATTGTATATGACAGTAGCAGCAGACTTTGGATTATAATTAGATAGAAAAGCTGCACAAGTTCCGAGCCCTGAAGAAAATACATGAGCCTGCAAGATGAATATAATAAAGATTGCATTGCATATATCAGCCCATGCATAATTTTATGAATTCTCATAGGATCAGAAAATTTTGAATAGAGATATGACCTGCTGATAGGCTCCTAATGAAGTCACAGTTGGATCTGAAGAGACTAAAGCACGTTCACACATTTTAATAGCTTTGTGAAGCCCTTTCAGGTGACCATATTTCGGTTGCCTAATCAAACCTAAACAGAATGAAGTATCGATTGTTAAGAGTTCAACATTCTAAGTTATATAATCAAACAACAATGTGCAGCGTGTAGTCAGGTAAGAAACCATTGAACTAAGAACAACACAACTTCACAGAAAACTTCGATAAAAAATTTGAAAATTTTAAAAAGTAAGAGAAACAAATCTCAGGAGGGAGAACTTGAAATTGCTTGCAGTATATTGAAAGACAAACTTGAGTTGGGGGAACCGGATTCAGGTTATGGAAAATTACTTTAACACTAAATTTAGTTATTATACTTCTGTCACTACTTGCATACTTGAATAATTCCAAAGCCCAAATATAACTGAAAAAACACTAATGGAGTTCTAATATGTTACATATTCGGGGAGAACTATTGACATTGCCAATAGGAACATGTTTGGCTTTCTCACCATATTCATCAATCAGAGCATCATAGTCATAACTAGTTGTAATGAAGGGGCCCCCAGCAGTCCGTCCAAAATTGGTTCCTCCATGGAACTACCATAGGGATAAACCATAATCAACACTAGCAAGATTAGTCTACTATAAACATAACACACGTCTCTCAACATAACTAACCATATAGTAGTTGAAAAATGAGCCACCCTTTTGTATAAAGCGAGCAACTGCAAATGCCAAATCTTGAACTGGTCGCTGGTGAATTGGACCTCCAAACTCCGAAAACCTTTCAATATGTCCAATCAGAAGAAAAAAATCATAACACTAAATTTTTCTTTCACTTATCAACTTGAATGGCATTATCTGTAGAAGCACTTACCAACCACTCCAAGCCTCAGTCCACAGAGTAGGCTTGTAAGGTTTGTTGGGAGAGAATCCATCGCAGTAAAAACCATTACATGTATTTATCTGTTGCCAAAATTTGAAGGAACAAAGTGGAAATTCAATATTCAAACAAACGTTATTTACTTATTTACATAAATGAGTTAAAGCAGAAGAGTAGAGATGGACTTGGTTAAATTGAAAAACATGAGGTAGAAGGCAGGAGGTAGCTAGCTCACCACGGGGTCTGGGGCATCATCTTCCTTGCACATTACCCATGGAACTCCAGTTCCCAATCCAACAGCCATTTTTGCTGCCCAATTTACATATGCATGACCAGCAGCTCCAAGAGCCTGACTCAGGCCTCCATACTCATTCTCAATCTGCTCAAACAAGAAATGAGAAGAAGTAGATGCTTTGTGTTATTTTCTAGAGTAGAAGCATTGATAGTAGGAGTGCACAACTCTTTTATATAGTCAACTCTCGATAAAACCACATGTTAGTAAGAAGATGCTGATGCATTTCACAAGGCTTCATAGTCCATAATCAATACACAGGACTGGAACTTATAAAAATACATTTTATCTCACAAATTACCTGAGAGAGGATGATTGGACCACCTTGTGATGCAAACAAGTTCTCATTCTTCATCATTTGAACAATCTTCTGGGTAAACCCTTGCATTGCAGCCTGCAAAAATCAAAAAAAAAAGAAGAAGAAGAAGAATTAAAGTTTCAGATCTAAAATAGGAGGATTTCTTCAGTAGAGATTCAATGAAAAACAGAAAATTGGAAAAGGAATGAACCTTGAAAGGCCCATTGTTTGTTCTGAAGCTGATACCAGGAACATACTTCAACCAGACAGGAAAACCTCTGTACCAAGCACCAGTTATCACACAGAAATAATAAAAAAGCTGATTAAAAATAAAAATAAAAAAGGTAATCCTGAAAAACAAAAGAAAAATAGAAGAAACTGCATTACCCAAAATTCCATTCTGCACAAACATAAGGTCCAATGCGAAGATGAACATACAATCCCATTTTTTGTATAGTCTTGATGAACCGTACCAGGTCATATCTTCCCTCAAAGTCGTACTAAAGGTAAAGAAGATGAAGCAACTCAGCCAAATAAAAATAGAAGCTGAAAATTATAGAAAGCTTGAGAAAATATGCTGGAAAAGAAAAGGTAGAGGATATCCAAGAAATTACATGGCCAGGAGAAGGTTCATGCCCATTCCAGAAAACATAAGTGTCTATAACATCTAACCCTCCATCTTTAGCTTTCCGTATAAGATCTTCCCACATCTGCAACCAAAAACCCAGCTCAAGAATTCACAACAAAATCACATATTTAGCATAAAAAAATAGAAATAAAAAGGAAAATACTTCAGGGGTACTTCTGGGATAGTGAATGGAGCCGGAGATGAGGATTCTCCTTTGGCCATTGATGATAATGGCCTTCCTATCATAGGTCACGGTGCATTGTATGAGCCTCGAACCCAGTAGCAAGAACATTAAAAGGAAAGTTGCGAGCTTGGAAACCGAGTCAGTTCCCATAATTACTCTGGAGGGAAATTTCAAACTGGATTTATGAACTGCTCTGATCTAGTTCCACATTCACTGGCCGTCTACACCAATCACCATTACACTTGGCTAAATATCTCCAGGACTGGCCAAAGGAGTCCTTCACTCTACATATTATATAGAATGATTGAATTATGCCCATGTGAGCTGGAGCTTTCAGGACCAACGAGGGAAAGGTGAAGACTTTAACAGTAATTATTAAAATATATTTATGTATTTGATCTTTGTCATTATGTTACAAATGCTAAGACACGTTTGAGTTAAATTCGAGCTGGAAAAAGAAAATGCCCAAAAACACAGTAGACACTAGACACTGTAGACTACTCTTTCTTCATCAGCCTCAAAAAGTGTAGAGAGGATATGAAAACTGAAAAGAGACATTACACCTAAAGCCCAAGCCCCAATAATAGACTTCTTTTTCCTGTGGGCTAGGAATAGTGTACAGCAGTACAGTGCGAGCTTTATCATGATAAAAATTACAAAATTTCTTAAAATTATGAGTCTGTTTTCTTTATCCTTTTGAGAATGTTTTGAATTTTCAGTTTGGAGAAAAATTGAAATCATGTGTGCTTGTTTGTTTTAAAAAATGCATTTATTTAAACGTGTCCTGATTTCTCTTCCTATCGTCTAGGAATGCATTTGTTTTACTGCATTTTTGTATACGGACCCACTACCATTTGTTTTTGTTAGAACTACCTGCTTGCTAATCGTTTATTATCTTCTTTTAGATAGATTTCCACATTTTTGTTTGGATTCTTTCTTGGATCTCAAATTTACTTTTTTCTTCATATATAGTTACTATATTAGCTGTCCGAGGATTTTGACTTTTGAAGACATTTGTATTGTAGCTCAAAAATTACAAATCAATCGCGTTTTTTTGTTTTGATTTTGAAGAAAAAAAATAGATTAATCAAATCAAAACATATTTCTAATATTTTTGAAACATATTCTTTAAATAGAAAATTGAAAATGACTTCAGAAACTCGAAATTAAAACAGAAATCAAACGCTACTTACTAATACCATTAAAAATATTTTCATTTTCTGTATTCTGATTGTGTAATCTAGAAGACTAGAAGAAGGGTGCTTTGAAATTGTACGAAGTATGCTTTTTTGAAATTTTGATTATTAATGTCTAAAGTTTGGGTTTAACAAATTAATGTCTCTGGCTTCATAAGCAGCTTTCAATAATGAACATATTGAGACAGTCCATTATATATAATCCATGATGCTTCTAAGCAGCATCTTCATACTCAGATTGTGACAATGTTTATTCTTTTTCTTTTGTTTGTTAGTGACAAGAAATTATAGTATTTTTCATGCTTACATACTAAGTTGGTGCGGGACCCAATTACTCGTCAATCTATATGCGTTTTCGTTATACGAGTAAAATATTAGTCACAAATTATGCGATGCAAAGACAAGTGTTGAACTCGAATATTTTGATCAAATGACCCATTCTTTTCAAGCCGGTTATCATTGCATCATATATCCTGGGGTGCCTTATCTCCATACTAGCTACTATGCCCAATTAGAGAGAGAGAGAGAGAGTCAGAGAGAGAAGAGAAGGTGAACGACAAGAGACATTATTAAAGTCCAAACCACCGTAAATATGGGTTGGTCATGTGAGACCTTGCAAGTGCTAGGCCACCTGCATCACCGACCGTCACTCATGTTCATGGATGGTGGGTTTGTTAATTAATTTTCATTATCTTTGGTTTTGTAGATGTCTCCCAAATTGCCTCTAAGACTGATCAAAGAATTCAAAAATAAGCAAGGAAGGTTAGCTCGGATTCAGCACAAGTACGTTCTATCTCACTTCACTCTGTGTCGAGTGTAAACACATGATCATCAATGCTAAATTTGTGTTACTTTAATCATATTTATCTCTAATTTCAAGTAGCAAAGAAGATTAAGAAGAAGATCAAGAACATGATTAATGGACATATGGGTCATTTTCAATTACTCAATCAACCTCCTTGGAAATTTAGTGTCGGTGAGATTTATATTTCAATTTAACTTCGCTCTGTGTTTACATTACTGATACAATAAAGAACCATCCAAAGTCAGCATCATGTCTTAAGTGCCAACTAATCATTAAAGATGAAAAGGATTGAAAGTCAGTGGCACCTAATAATCATTTTAAAGTTCTTTTAATTAACAGATGAATATGCGGCCATGCATGTCGTTAAGGGGCGGGGCCTGAATAGGGCGAAATTTCGAGTGGGGTCCAGGGATAAGGGTGACAAAAAGTGGATATGGATCATACAATATAAGTGTTTACGAAATATTTGTATGTTTGAATTCAGATTTGTTTGAATTTTTTAAAGTACTCATGCTCGAATTGTTTTGAATTCGGATTGTATTAGGGTTCGAACAAACAAATCATACAATATTTTTTGTTTGGACTGAAAACTGATTTTAAATCAGTTAAAATCTTTGTGTCTAGGCTCGGTTTTCAGACATTTAACTTACGTCAAAATTTGAATTAATCCGAATCAGACAAATCAATCATGATCGGACAGAGTTATACTACCTGTAAGTTTGGGCGAGTTATAATTAATCGAGCATTTGAGAAGAAGTATTTAACATTGAAGGGAGACATTTGTCTACACATTTTAGTAATTTACATATAATTTACTAATATTTTTTTACCATTAATTTTTTTTATGGGGGCAGCCGGCTTGGGGCGGTTCCGACATGCATGTAGTAGAGTTATTGAAATGTAATGTGTTATAACGTACATTTTGTTTGTTCCCGATTTTATTCAATGCGGAAGTCTTGTGCACAAAAAAATATTCCCCGTACTTTTATTACTTCAAATTGATCGTGTAAAGAAAAATGTTCGATTGCATCACTCCTGAATATATTTGTTGACCTAACTTTGTTTTCGCATGCAGAAAACCTATCACTAATCACCAATTAAGTATTAACAACGTCCATATGAGACCAAACATTAAACTACTATTGCAAAGCTACATAAAATTTAATATTTTTGACTAATCAGCCAATAAAAAACCATTTATAAATTTTAAATAAATAATGTTTTTAGTTTAAGCTAGAGTTAGCAATTGGACGCCGTTTGTTTCTCTAGCGTTTGTTCGAGTTTTTGGTTTCGGGCCGTGAGTCCGCTAGATCTCCGTTCCGTTTACGTCGGTGTGGGCTGATTGAGGACCCCAAGAGATTCTTTATCCACTTTCACGGTATTTCATGATTACAACCAAAAACACATGCGTACGTGGAAGGTTCTGGGCCCCAGAGTTATAATGGACTTATGGCCCATGACTTTGGTCATGGGCCCTCTGTCCAACTTTTTATTATCAAGAATGAAGAATCTCTTAATGGATAACTTAGCCCAAGTCATAGGCAGTACCGCGGTAGTAGGCGAAACGGTTGTGATTTGAGCTCATGCAAATCGAGAAGGCCTGCACTCAAGTGGGCTACACCGGGGTCTCGCTCCCTACAAGTCCAAAACTAGTTCGTGAGCTTCATTTACATCCCATTATTTTTCAAATGCACTTTTGTATATCTATACTCCATATAAATCGAAAAATATCAAACTCTATGAAAAGTGACTGAAAACTCACAAATTTATAAAATACAATTCGATGAAAACAAACATAGAAAATAAAGATATTTTTATGTAGCAAAACACAAAAAATTGACGTCATCACAAAATAACGAAAGCACTACACAAGTTAAAATCCACTAAAATGATCCACGATAAATTATGATCACTTTAGAGAAAAACAAATAACGTGTTGCATATCCAAAAACTCACCATTGTACTAGTCTCATTTGTCAGGAAAGGTGTGATTGTTGGGCCGGTGTTGCCCAATGAGAGAAACAACGACGACTTAAGTGTGTAAATTTCTTGCTTGTATGTCGCGTGATTGAGAGATGAAGTGGTAGGGTGTAAACATCATATACCTTGAAAAATAATATTTTTTTTAATAAACAGATTTTATTCAAATCAAGAGGGGCAAAGCCCATAAATAGGGGTTAAGAACCCGAACAGTACAAGAAAAACAAGAAAAAGGAAGAAACAACAAGCGCAACACACTCATACGCAAACCAAGCCAGAGATAGCTCATCTTCCTCAGAATAGGTATTTAGTTGAAAAATAATAGAATTAAACGCAAATAAAGCTCGCCAAATTAAATCAATTTTAGCATCAAGGCCAGTCAAGGCCCGGCTCATTGTTGTTTTACTCGACAAACTCCTTCATCTCTTCGATCTTTCTGTGGAATTTCACAGATAGAGTGAGGACGTGTCAATAAATTTATTTCACACTGTGGTCTGCTAAAATTTTCTCAGGTTTCTTGCAGAGTGATAGATGTAATGGTCAAAATCAGGCTTGACCCACTTTTAATTCAGAATCACGATTTGATCAAGTCAACTGCCAAGTTGTATCGGAACCTGCTTAACTCATAACCAAGTTCAAGAGCTCAAGCTCAGGTTAGAGATCTCAGGCCCAAGTTCTAGATCTTTGGCCTAGGTCTAAGACCTTGAGCCCTGATAAAGAAACTCAACAAAGATAGTGCTCGTCGATAAGACCTGCAGTTTGACAAAATGATCTACATCTGTCATCTCAGACGGGTATCATAGGTGTCAGAGACTTTTAGCTCAGAGAGGTAACATGTTAACCGACCTCCACTTTACATTGAATGACTTCATATTGTTTTATATATTGTCACATCTACTTTATACCCTGTACGACAGTTGTTCATCTTTTACCCGTCATTGTCATTGATATCCTTATAAAGCTTGACATATTTAGCTTTGGTTTATACTTTTTTGGACTTGCTCTTGTCCTTTCAAATACCAAAAAATTTGCCATCTTTAGTAAGTGAATTTTGTCATGATAACCCTCAACACTATAAATACCCTCTCCTTCTAAGAGAGGGGATGTACTCTCTCTCTATCTCTCTCTCTCAAGTAACTGGAAGTCATTCACCTCAACCTCCAAAATACTTATCACTACTTTCAATTAGCCATAAACATAATCCCCTATTATTGTTTCAGTTGGCCTCCACCGCTGTCTCAAGAATCTGCTCCAATATTGGATTGACTTTGCCGTCGTAGCCCCAACGATCGACAACCCCACAGATGGTCCTTGGGTAGCTAACTGTAGTGTTCTGAGTTATTTTGTAGGCTTCATCCAGGTCAGCATTTGGAGGTTATTAGTAACCCACCCAAACTTCAGCTTATGTCTATCTCAACAATTGTAGATTCAGACATCTATAATAGAAGAACCAATTCGATGTAGACTTGGTCCTTGGGGTGGGGATGGAGGGAGGCAATGGGATACTGGTGTCTCTTCCAGGAACAAACAAGTATTTGTGACCAGATCAGCCGAAGCAATTTGTTCAATATAGATTGAGTATGATCACAATGGACAATTTGTTTGGCCTGTAAAACATGGAGGCAAGGGATCGAGGAAATACCAAATATAGTGTACTTAAAATCTTAACTAGAATCCAAGGATTGATTAATCTCCTTTGCAATTAATATTATCTCTGCTTATAGAAACTTAATTTTTTTTTTGTGAAACTGGACTGGAGTATACCCTAATGAAGTAGTAACATATGTATCAGGATAAATGGTCCCCCCATCGAAGATGAGAGGCATATCAATAGTGATAGGAATCCCATCAGTTGTCACGATTTCTGAATTATACGCACGGGATTTAATATACATCATACGGAGCCCTCACATTAATTCACTTAGTTTATGTGCATAAAACTCAACAGTTGAAATAACTGAGATCCAAACTGTTGGGATCTTTATAACATTAGCTTCAACCACAACGGAGAGCAAGGTGGTCGGTTTTCATGTAAAGATTATCGTGTATTTGGACGCCATTGGAGTCCACATGCATGCAACATTGGCTAGGAAATAACAGAATCTCAAGATCTTCCTTCTTCTAATTCTTCCGAATTCATGGTGTTTGTATTGCTTTGCATCCGAATAAGAGCAGATTTCATGAACACAAAACCTTTTGCAGGTTTGTATTTCCTTAACAAGTTGTCGACTGGTATTGATGACTGTTATATTGTTGGTCTTCATAAACTATTTGGGCCTCTTCTGGAGTTAATTTTAAGCCCAAAAAGACTAAATAAGCCCATGGTTAGGAGGCCCAATGGACTGACTAATGATTCATAAATTACCAGTTACTAAAACTTAAAAAATTACAATTTTGAATATGATCACATTTATATGATTATATAAGTTGAGAAATACTGTCTACTTAAATATATATATATATATATATATATATATATATATATATATATCACCAAGTGTAAGCATATATATAACGAAATGGCATAAAAATTAATTTTAATATTGTAATATTTTTGGATAAGAGTGGTGGTACACAACTTCATCTAACTGCAAAGAGACTGCACAAGTTGGCCAAAGGAAAATATGGATATGTACAAACACTATATATATATATATATTGCATATATATATATATTGCATATAAGAAACAATGCAATGGACAAGAAAACTTGTCGTATATTACAATAAAATATTAAAAATATGAGAATGATTCGAGTAGGTGCAAGAATATTCCATGGGCGTATAAAGGATGTTATGCAGACGCATGATTTGGCAGCCTTCAAAATTTTGAGCAATAAACAACGTAACATGATATATGCCATGGTCTCGTGCTGTCAAGCTCTAAATAATAATTGACCAAGATTTCGGGTTAGATTTTTTTCCCATCAGTCTCTGGCCTACCAATGTTCTTGGACGAACACACCACATTCCTATATATATATATATATATATATATATATATATATATATATATAAACATGTCGGCATTGTCTAGTGGGCTACAAATACACCAACTTGCATGATTTTGTGCTAATATCTATACTATAGTATAAGATTGATAGATTTCGGCGATTTCCATGGCGAGTACCAACTGTTCATTGAGAGGCCTGCGATTGGTTTTGTAGCCTTGCCCTCCGTGTCACCTCTTGCTGGCGAGTGCTCGCCCAGTGCCCCCAGTTGCGATGGCGAGTACCAACTGTTCATTGAGAGGCCTGCGATTGGTTTTGTAGCCTTGCCCTCCGTGTCACCTCTTGCTGGCGAGTGCTCGCCCAGTGCCCCCAGTTGCGATGGCGAGTACCAACTATTCATTGAGAGGCCTGCGATTGGTTTTGTAGCCTTGCCCTCCGTGTCACCTCTTGCTGGCAAGTGCTCGCCCAGTGCCCCCAGTTGCGCGTCCAAACCTTTTTGGCTTGTACGGTACACCGACTTGCTTTCGGACGTTGCCCCTTGCTTTTCTCTCACATACCCTTGCTCGGCTCTTCACGGGTGAAAGTCGGCGATACTCGATTTCTTGATAACAGCAGCGACGATTAAATAGCGAGGTCTGAACTTGATTGCGTCGAAGGGTTTCAAGGACTCACGGGTGAAAGTCGGCGATACTCGATTTCTTGATAACAGCAGCGACGATTAAATAGCGAGGTCTGAACTTGATTGCGCTGAAGGGTTTCAAGGATGTATGAGGAATAGCGAGGTCTGAACTTGATTGCGTCGAAGGGTTTCAAGGATGTATGAGGGAAAGTGAGAGAGGATTTGAATTGTGAACTGAATGCTAGGTTTAGGGAAATTCGGGGAGAAGATAAGGAGACAACGCGGACATTAGGGTAGTTTTTTATGTTTTTATTTATTATACCCGTTGATTTTTTCTGCTTGGATGTTGGATCGTTTTTGAGTGTAGAAGAGATTGAGGAAGAGGGTGTTCCGGGTGCTCGACGACTTTGAATGCTCCACGCTTCAATTTTCTATGCCAAGGACCCGATTCTCATCTTTTTTTTTTTTGTGAAGTGCAATCTGATTCAGATTGACGTTCCAACTTTTTGTACTGATTAGGTTTTTTTATAAAAAATTTTGCAGAAGAAGACCACTGGCGATTACCATAGCAACAATCACAACCACTCAAGATCAAGAAAAAGAGAAGTCTACCTGGAAACCCTGGTAACTAATTAATTTTATCAATCTCTTTAATTTTAGGTCAAATTCAAAAAATTTTCAGGGGTTTTGGAAAATCATCACAAGTGCCTCAAACCTTTTCCCGATTTCACGCAGACCCAGATGCGGAAGTGATTGCACTGTCTCCAAAGACCTTATTGGCAACAAACAGGTTTGTGTGTGAGGCCATAACCTACCGTGGAAGCTCAAGCAAAGAAACAGCAATGACATAAGGAAACTCCACCACCCTTCAAGGGCTCTTGGTGATCTTACAGGTATCAAGAAACATTACTGCAGAAAACATGGTGAGAAGAAGTGGAAATGTGAGAAGTGTTCAAAGATCTATGCTGTTCAATCTGATTGGAAAGCTCACGATAAAACTTGTGGCACTAGAGAGAATACAGATGTGACTGTGGAACCCTCTTCTCCAGGTAATTCTCTCTTAATTTACTTAACTCAATTCAGTCAAATTTGATAATAATCTATTTATTGCTTACTCTTTGATGGATAGATACACATGAATTTGGAGATAAATGTTTGTCTTTGTCTTTGTCTATGTTTGTTTGTTTGTTTCAAGTCTTCGGTTTTTTGTTTTGTGGTTGTTCTTACATGAATATATTAACTGCTACATTGCTTTGCATGGACTATTATTGTATCTAGAGCTTATTAAATGCAGTGACAGGTATTCAACAGAGAGAGCTAGAAATACTGATTTTTCTCTCATTGATCCCACAATTTTATTTTTCTTGGAAACTCTGAAATGTGAACTCTACTTTCAGGCAAACGGACAACATTCCCAAATGGTATACGAACAATATAAGCACCACTGCTCTCTCTCCCATCTCCTCATTGAAATCTTTTGAATTTCTTAAGGTCAGCATCTCTGTTGGTTCACCATAGCTCCAATCCACTTCTGGCGATGATACTTGCCTGGTTAGCGAATCAACATATAAACATTACATCTGAACTACTACAAAAATATTACCTGACCTCCCGTATCAGAATGACGACCAAGCTCCATATTTTCACCCCGAATCAGGCCATGGATGCTGCATGGATACTAAATGTCAAAATAAATAAAGAAAATCATGCAAGACAGAGAAGTTTATTCTGTACAGCCTTACACTGAGGGAATACACATCAATAATTATCTGAACCAGTTTTTTTTGTAAATATTTCCATACAACACTAACTAATCACCTTAAAGTTCTCTTCATGATCATAGTTAAAAGCTAGAGCACTAAAGTTCAGTTCATGCCTTATTAGTACAATGTACAGTTTGTTCCCCTTTTGCTGACTAGCCCACATCTCAATCCCTTCAACAGAATTAATACGGGGCAATTTGCCTCTGTTGCTCTCACCATGAGCCGATACATCACTGAGTAGATCAATTATGACAAAATCGTATTCCGATGATTTCTATCCCTCTGAAAAAGTAAATTGTAAAAAGAGCATGCAAAGTTTTTAAAAGCACGTGACGCGTGTACACCTTTACGTGAAAGTTTTGGTTTTTTAGGGGCTTTCCAGCTTTGTATTTTAACCAATGATGCTCTCATTTTTGCCTTTTGCAATTGTATCGGACATTGTTGTATTTGTGACTTGGATTTACCTCTTTCTTCGCATTGTTGTTGATTTTGATTTAGCTCTTATGATGACTTGGCTCTTAATTTTCTTTGATTCTTCATTGTCCTTTGTTCAACACTTTTTTTTCCTTAGTTTGTTAGGTTATTTTTCATGGTCCTTTGTTTGCATCTCAGTTTTAAGACCTCTGTTGCGATGGCTCCACTACGAGTTCCGTTTTACACGTTTCTTAATTGTTAAGGTACAACCTAAATGGGTTTTAGCACATCAATTAATCATACCTGTGTTACGCACCTTGGTTTTGCTATGGGATTTCACTATTATGTGTCTCAATTTTTTCCCATCAATTTTTACAATCGATCATGCTTCTGCTGTGGGGCTTCAAGCTTTTGGTTTTTTATTCCCACAATTCCATGGATTGGTTGTCGGTAGATCCTCAGGTTTCACAGCCTTTGGCTCTTACCATTGTGTTGAGATACCTTGAAACTCCTTTCAGTTATCTTGCAAATATTGTTTTTAATTTCTTTGCAAGCATTGCTCTGCGTGTGCATGCTTTCATCTGCTATAATCAACTAATACTCCATCGCATAAGCCTTGATCCATCAGCCAATTCATGCTTCCCAATGTGTTTGCTTTGTTCATTTTTTTATCGATTACTTTTAGTTTGTTTGTCAAGTATGCTTGGGTGGTCTTTTGTGGACTGTCTTGATTGACTTTGATAACTTTAGTTTTATGATAATTAGTATATTTGAAATTGAGTTGAATCACGAGATACATTGAGTATCCACAAATTCATGCGTCCAAGAAAACAAGTTCTTGACTCAACAATGCCCTCTATGATTTTAAAACTTAAGACCATTGATAATGTCTAACGTGCTTCTACATGTTAAATATGCTTGCTATTGCATTTTCAATTCTTGTGACCATGATTGATACTGCAGGCTACTGTCTGTTCATTTCTTTTGTTGATTAGTATAGATATTGCACATTGTGTATTTAAGAATTCTGCAACCTGTTTGTTTTTAATTGAAATCACATTCTTCCAATTCTTTGTCTATCATATTTTTAATTTCATAATGATGTTGCTCTTTATATTTCTGGAAGTGTTTTTTCCACAGCTAATTGGGTTTGCATTAGAGTGTTACAACTGTTAAGCCATCCCATTTCACCAGTTTGAGGTTAGTGCCACGTGAACGCTGAGACTACTTAAACTCCTTTCACAACATGAAAAAGTCTTGGTCCTTTTCCACATTGGTTCGGGTGATTAAAAAAATAAAACTAGCTTACATTTTAGCCCGCTGTGATTGTTTCTAACCAACTAAATATGGGAACACATACTGTCAACACAATCTGTCACCCACGCCTATATATGAAAAGCTTAGCTGCCAACAGAATCATTTACCAGATATATTATGTCCATAAAATGTCATCAATTATCATGAGCATATCAATATGTTTCCTTCATTTTTGGTCTCTTAGTTTTCATTTTTACTCCTCTATATTACAGATACAACTGCTTCTCATCTGTTAGGTCCTTTCTATTATGCAGGTCCATTTAGTACACTTCACCACTGATGTTCAACATCTCTATGCTTCCTCTTTTGCTACAGCCATAAGCTGGAATATTATATCAGGTTAGTACCCGCTATGATAACTTCTTTAAGCAGAAAAGTATTGACATTTACATTGGTTCGGGTCAATAAAAAATAAAACTAGCTTACATTTCAGCCCGCACAATGAGCATTTAATATTATAAATGTAATTTAGTGGTTACTAACAGCATGAGTATAAATGGTTGGCACACCTTTCAGCATTCTATTGTTCACGATTAATTAATCTTAATGTTGTTATATATTCTATTGTTACAGACTGGGTTTAAAAAGCGATACTATTACTATTTGATCATTTAGGAATTAAGATGAACAGAGGGGAATCAAGTAAAATAAATAGAAAGGCGCGGAAAAATATTATTCAAGGTCGGAGAGAACCATGTGAGATGCAATGTTCAGTTAACACATCCTCCTCCATTTCCTCATCATCTGGTAGTAAACGAAGACGAGCCAATAGCAGCGGATATCACGTCGGGCAGAGTTCTATTGACCCCACTGTTACAAAAACAGAAAATATAGTTCCTTTTAGTCTTGGAGGCCTAGATTGTACCTGTCAGCATTGTGGGGCCATTTTTTGGTTTGAAGAACGGGTGAAATTCCGTAGCTCACAAGTGCCAGTATACTCTCTTTGTTGTAGACAAGGCCGAATTAAGCTTCCTCAGCTGAGAGAGCCTCCAGAGCCATTGAAGCAGTTGTTAGATTATAATGGGCCTCAAGCTTCAAAGTTATTCAGGCAACATATAAGAGCATACATTTCCATGTTTGCATTTACATCAATCGGGGGGAAAATCGACAAAAGTATAAACACTGGGCAAGGGCCATATATATTCAGACTAAATGGTCAAAATCATCATATGATTGGATCATTGCTTCCGTTGGATGGTCATAAACCTCATTTTGCCCAGCTTTACGTTTATGACACTGAGAATGAAGTCTCTAACAGGGTTGCTGCCCTTGGTAATCACGGTGGATAAAACCATGTTGATGGAGATGTTGTGTCAGAATTGATACATATGTTTGACAAATTCAATGTATTGGTCTAAAAATTCTGAATGGCAAGGGATCGTTTTAAAAGCGGTGAGACACATTCTCTATCATTAACACTATGTGAGAAACGTCCAGGTGACACTTTGCAATATAATCCCCCAATTGGTCCTGAGATAGCTGGCTTATTTATCGGAGACCTAGGATGCACGAATGAAGGCCGTGATATAATTGTTGAGTACAAGAGCGGATCATTAAAGCGTATAAGCGATTTGCATCCTTCCTTTATGGCTATGCAGTATCCGATCTTATTTCCATATGGCGAAGATGGGTATATGCTAAATATCCCTTACCAAGACACTACTCGAGGATCTAAATTGAAGAGAAAATTTGTTACCAAACGCGAATATTATGCTTATAGGCTACAACAAAGAAATGTTGGTAACGGACTGATCCTTTCTGGAGGAAAATTGTTTCAACAATATGTAGTCGATGCATTTACATGTATAGAAGATGAGAGGTTACGATACATTCGTTTCAAATATCAACAACAACATTATAGATCAGAGATATACAGTGGGGTGCAAGATGCATTTCTCCGAGGTGATGTCGATGCAAGTATGGTTGGAAAACGTGTTATTTTGCCTGCAAGCTTCACCAGGAGTCCTCGATATATGATTCAACACTATCATGACGCAATGGCAATATGCCGATCTCGAGGTAATCCAGATCTTTTCATCACTTTCACATGCAACGTTCAATGGAGTGAAATTCGTACCGCAATGAATCTTATTCCAGGACAGACAGTGGAAGATAGACCAGATATTGTCTCGCGAGTTTTTCATATGAAACTTACAGAGTTGGTAAGGGATATTAAGCAATCGAATCATTTTGGACAAGCTATTGGTTGTATTTACACAGTTGAATTCCAGAAAAGAGGCTTACCTCATGTTCATATCATTGTGTGGTTACACCAAAATGATAAATTCCCAACTGCTGTTGATATTCACAAAATTATCTCTGCAGAAATTCCAGACCAAATAAAGGAACCTGCTTTGTTCGATATTGTCTCAAAATTTATGTTGCATGGTCCGTGCGGTAAAGCAAATCCTAGAGCCCCTTGTATGAAGGATGGTAGGTGTACAAAACATTTTCCCAAAAAATATTACCCCGAGACAAATATTGGTGAAGATGGATTCGCTATTTATAGAAGGCGCAATGATGGTGTGGTTGTTATCAAACACGGAATTGAACTTGATAATAGGTTTGTGGTGCCTTACAATAGAGAACTGTCATTGAAATATGAAGCACATATAAATGTGGAGTGGTGTAACCGTTCAAAATCAATTAAATATTTGTTTAAGTACATCAACAAAGGCCCGGATAGAACAAGAGCTCTTTTAAAAGAGAATGTTCAAACTCGCGATGCTTCTTCAACAGAGAAATTAGAAGTAGTTGATGAGATTGAAATGTATCTTGATTGCAGATATGTCGCCGGTTATGAGTCAGTTTGGAGAATATTTGAGTACGACATTCATTGCAAGTATCCAGCTGTTCAAAATTTAACCATACACTTACCGCAAATGAATACTGTCACTTTCAGGGGAGATCTTAATGTACAATCAGTCTTGCACCAGCCTGGAATAGAAAAATCAATGCTAACAGAATGAATGTTTACAAATAGCATTGCTGATGATACACAACAATTAACATATGCTGAATTCCCTACATTCTGGAGATGGGACTCGGTGAATAAAATATGGTTTCGTAGAAAGAAAGGACATTGTATTGGCCGTATATCATATGTCCACCCTTCAGCAGGAGAACTCTATTATCTACGGATGTTGCTTGCTTATGTAAAAGGACCAACAAGTTTCAGTGAGATTAGAACTATTAGTGGGATAGTGTACGAAACATATAAAGAGGCATGCAATGCAATGGGCCTAACTGGGAATGATCAGGAATGGCATGACGCTTTGGATGAAGCTTCAAATTGGGCTACTTCACCTGAACTTAGAAGATTATTTGTTACATTAATTATGTTTTGTGAAGTCGCTGATACAAACAGATTATTTGATGCACATCTCATGAGCTTCCAAGATGATATCATTTATCAACTACAATATAAATATGGCATCAGTGCTTCAGCCGTTATAGCTACACATATGAAGGATCAAGTGTTAAGAGAACTTGATTTTCTGCTCTCCAAGAATGGTGCATCTCTCACAGAGTATCATCTTCCAACACCTGGGAATGGAATTCTACAAGAGCTTAACAACACAATGTTAAGAGAAGAATTAGCCCATAACATTCCTCAGCTTGCAATTGATGCTGAAAATATGAACCACCAGTTAAATGCTGAACAAAAAATTATATATGATGTTGTTCTACAAGCTGTCTACACAGGTCAGGGAGGGCTATTTTTCGTTTATGGTCATGGAGGAACTGGGAAAACATTTGTATATCAAGCCATTATTATCCGTCTACGTTCAGAAGGGAAGATAGTTCTTGCAGTTGCATCTTCAGGTATTGCCTCATTATTATTACCAGGAGGAAGAACTGCACATTCAAGATTTAAAATACCAATTGACATTCATGACCATTCAAACTGCCATATCAAGCATGGGACTCAACTTGCAGATCTCTTGAAAAAAACCAGTCTTATAGTGTGGGATGAGGCACCTATGGCACACCGAAATTGCTTTGAAGCATTGGATAGATCATTAAAGGATATCTTGATGCCTAATGCAATGGAAACTCAAAATTTACCTTTTGGAGGAAAGACTGTTCTGCTCGGTGGTGACTTTCGACAAATATTTCCTGTTGTCACAAAAGGTTCTAGATATGATACAATTAATGCATCTATTGTGAAATCTGATTTGTGGGTGCATTGCAAGATTTTTTTGCTGAAGACAAATATGTGATTATCCGCACAGGGTTTATCTGCTCATGAGAAATTCGAATTAACATCATTCTCAGAATGGCTTCTAGAGATAGGTGAGGGAAAATCAGAAACCTTTAAAATGAATGAAGAGGAAGAGTATCCAAATTGGATTAAAATACCTCAAAAACTGCAAGTACCTTTCAGACAAGGAGATATTGAAGATATCACATCTGAAATTTATGATAATTTCTCGGCATTCTATACAGATTTTGAATACTTAAAAGAGAGAGCAATTCTGACAGGAACAAATAAAGTGGTAGATGCAATAAATGCTCATGTATTGTCATTACTACCTGCTGATGCAAGAACGTATCTTAGCTTTGATTCTATCTGTAAGGATGCTAATTCATCAGATGAGGATGATATTTTATATCCACCTGAATTTCTCAATTCTCTTAGATTCAATGGAGTACCCAATCATGAGCTTCATCTTAAAACACATTCTCCTGTTATGCTGTTAAGAAATCTAAATCAATCCGGTGTATTATGTAACGGTACGAGATTGTTGATTACAAAGTTGGGAGAAAGAGTTATGGAGGCCAATATTATGACAGGTAGCAATGTTGGTGACAGAGTATATATTCCGAGGATTATAATGACAGCCACAGAAGCAAAATGGCCATTCGTCATGAGAAGAAGACAATTTCCTCTACGATTGTCGTACGCAATGACAATTAATAAGAGCCAAGGGCAAACTCTAAAGAAAGTTGGCCTCTATCTACCAAAGCCGTTTTTCTCACATGGCCAATTATATGTCGCTTTATCCCGTGTCACAAACTACAAAGGACTGAGGATACTTACACGCAGTATTGACGACCAACAGATGATGTGCACCAAAAATATCGTCTACCATGAAATCTTTGATGAAATTTCATAAGGTCACTTTCATTCTATTACACTCTGTGATCATGTCATCTACATATGTGATACACATACATTAAAACTTCACAAAGTAACATTCTCAATACTTGATTATACATGGCAACAGCTACTGAAGTGACACAACTCATAATGCTAAAAGTTCGACAGGAAAAAGCCATTCAGCATTACATTATGTTCCACAACAAAGGTAATGATCTCAAGTAGATACACAAATTCAAACATATGTCATACAAACATGCACCATAACTACATTTTCATCGTAATCGTTCTAATTTGTTTTTTTTGGTTTTTGTCATGTAGCACTATATATGCAGCTGAGTTGAGTGTTTTAATTCTGTAATTTCAAGGTATGGGAAATTGTTCTAAATTATTAGGTTAATTGTCCTGGTTATTAGATGTCATTTTCATATAGGTTTGTATGTATGAGTTTGTTTATATGACCTCTTCTTGCTGTTCTGCTTCTCTTCCAAATCTTGCAAAGTTGCATCAAATCGCTTCCTAGCTGCAGTGTTTAAACATATTACATTATACTTCCACCAGCATTGCAATGATCACCATTTTCGTCAATCTATAATTCTTCCTCCCAATCTCTTAGGGAGCAAGAGAATAATCTTTACGAAACTGTTGGCCTAATTGGCCACGAGCAACCATGCATATTCATACATAAAAGATGACATGGCAATATTGCCATTTGTTGCTTACATACTGAGACTTTTCAAATATAGCAACTAACAAGCTGTTTTTTTTATCTTTGCTAAATTGGCTACCACATAGCTGATAGTTCATTAGTTCTCAATTTGGTCTCTGGTATCTGGAACATGTCTCCATTTGGATCAACTGTGTCTGGACTTGACATTTATTACCCTTTTTGGGTGGCTAAACGAGTCGCAAATTGATGGGGTGTAAAGGGTAGATCATGTGATTTTTTCAGGTTTGTCCTTGTGACGAATGGCTGCAGTGAGGCTAACTGTATTTTATTTGTTATCTTTCTATTGTACTTTTTTTTCTTTTACATCCATGTGTTTGAAATTAGCCTGTGGGTGCAGGTCTTAAAGTTACAACAGAGAATCCAATCGCTCCAGGCCGGAAAAGCCAAGGCGTAATTCCCTGCATAGGTGTCTTCCTGTTTGCCATGTCTCATCTTTTTTGATCGGTTTTGACGCAGTTATTTTGTTTGACGTGGTCAATTGTAGTGACAATGTTGTTAACAAATGTTTTCGCATTCTTCTGCTCAAACGAAACAGAAATGGGTGAATGGGTGAAAGATTTGTCTTGCATAGGTGTCATTGATTATTTTGCTTTATTGTTTACTCGAATCGGTGTTACTACATGCCAAAGTCTATGCTTTCAATTGCAGAAGTGACGAATTGCTATTGGGAAATGGAGATGTCTGGATGTATGTCTTCAAATGATGTAATAGTTTGCTCCATTGTGGCCATTGTGGCAATCATGCAATCATAGAGGTGGAAAGGGGAATGGAAACTGGAAAGAGCTGTCAAATTCACAAAAGACTATTTTTTACATTTGAATCCATAAAGACAATATCATAAATCAGCAAGCTTTGGGGTGCCAAGGTCAAATTTACTCTTTAAATTAGTTTTTTATAATGTAATATGTTTAAACACTGCAGCTGGTTAATATGTTTAAACTCTAATGCCTTCATTGTATGTCAACTCTAGGCAGGTCCATCTTGAATCCTGCAGTGAGGGTGTATACAAGGCTCAGCAAGAAAAGAAGATACACCTATAATCCAAGAATCTCTTATAGAGAGAAATATTTACTCTTGCAAACTTTGTTGTAGCAGTTGTAAAAAAGAGGTTTTGAGTTTGCAAGCATACAAATATGCTACTCATACGAACTTGGACAATCATAAAGGAATTTCCAAACACAGATATGACAGTTCTCTTTTAACAAATAACACAGTTTAAAATGAACTCTCACACTTAGAATTACCCACCATAGCCTATTACCACTAATTCTTGCTTGCCTAGGAGAATAACTAATATATATACATATTAAAAATGTTGATTATCTTCATTCAAAAACCCAAAAACAAAAATAATTACACAAAAATCGTAAAAAATATCGACCCGGGGCAACGCCCGGGCATCTACCTAGTATATATATATAGTGACTAATCATGGAGTTCTCTTCATTTGATTCTTTAGTTTTCGAATAAACCAACCAAAAATGCATGGCAAAGTAGTGGGTGTAGACTGTAGAGTCACTTCACAAAATAATATCGCTTCTAATTTCGTTTTCAAACAACTTGTAGTTACAATAATCTTTCTTTTTCCAATATTGACGACAAGTTAATTGTTTAGTTACTTTTTGTTTCAACTTTTTCCATTTTTTATTGTTGTTAAAGACTTATAATTAAATCTCGTATTCGTTTAGTGTAAGCCAACGATATGGTTCTTAAAGAACGAACAAATTACTTTGGATCACAACAAAATTTATGCGGGACTTAAGGTTCAAAATGGACAATACATCTCCAAATTATTTGTCTTGAATTTATATCATGCATGATATCGAAATATATATTCGATCCTAAGACCATCCCGATCTCGTTCTGGTCATTTGATTCTCATCCTTGCAATTATGTCATCACAACAATTATATGTACGAGCTGCAAGGTTTGATTTTCCTCACTCAATAATGTATAACAACACATGCAACTTATCAAAACATGAATGGATTATTTCACCATGTGGTTCTCACGAAAGTAGGCACATATATGCATCATGAAAAGTCTATTATCAAGAAAGTAGTTCCCTTGGGCATGAATATTACTCCTTTTTACTTTCTCAAACAAGGAAAATTCAACTCCTAAGGATTCTTCCCTCATATATATACATCGGTACAAATGTCAAATAATATTTCGGTGGTGCTAGTCATCCCAACACAAAACATTTCAAAGTATCCATAATCCTATGTGATAGCACATACGCCACATGATTTGAAAGCAAATTCAGGATTTAAAAATTCAAATTTATGAGTTATGTCTCTATTGGGACACTTTTGACTTAGCATTTTCGATAATATTTTGTTTATGATTCGTCTTCGCCATGTATTTCCAGCTCCAACTTACCAAAAATGGGTATATGGGTCACCTTTTATTGAACGACTTTTGGGGCCAATGGATTGATGTGCCCACTCACCAATCTTCAAACCCACCGGCCCATTATGCATGTTTTTCTTGTGATTGATGGATAACTAAGATACCATGTGTTCACATGCATACAGTTAGTTGTACGTAGCGATCCTTAGCATATATCATATGATCATCAACTGTCAAAGCTAGGTTGGCTCTTTGTTATGCCATTCATAGTCCATTCTCTGTTTTGTCCTTCGTAATCGACATAATATTTGATATTCTTAAATTCTCGATCAAATACTTGCATCCTGCTACTATTCATCGATAATAGTAATATCAACGGCGCTTTTAGCCCATAAAATGAGCTATAATATTAAGACTTTATCACATATCGGATTTGACATGTCTCAATCCAATGACATATAAGTAAATGTTCAGTGACTCGCACATAATCAACATGTTTTTTGGACCTAAAATCAGTGACAACAACCCAGTAAGAACAAAATTATGTGGCCATTGATTCAAAGTGGACAACATTAAGTGGCGCGGATCTTTAGCCCAAAGTGGACATTATTGATTTTCAGTGTTAGGGTTGGATTTTCTAACATATAATATGAAAAAGGGAAGACTATAACAAAAAAACATTAATAAAGGCAACATTAAAAGATTGTCAATTGAGCTGTAATTCGATTCAAGAGAAAAGTTGTCGTTTAAAGGAAACCATGTCGTTATTACTAAAACTCATATATAATAATATTCCATGCATATATTCTCCCTTTTTGTAAAGCCTGCAGTACTACGTACCTTATAAACTGGAACAAGCTAAAGGGAAGAAGAATCAAAATCTAAAGAATATATGATCATAATTGGAGTCTGTTGATATGAATCTGTTGTACAATAAACCCAAAAGTTGTTTTGTCTACAAAGTTGACACTTTTGTATGTCCTTATTGCTTTCCAGCAAAAAATTAAATATATGTTTAACCCAAAAGCTAGGACAAGCTAATATATATTAGAGAAACATCAACTTTTGGTTTTTTTTTTATTTTAAAAAAGTTGAATTTCAAGAGAGATGGGGAGAATCCCACTTTATATATTTGTTATAAAGAGAGAGAAGAGAGAGACCGACCAAAGGCAGAATTTCTGGAGAGAAAAAACAATTAATCAAAGAGAGCGCCAAATTAATCACACCATAAAGACAAATACCCTAGCTAAACCTAGCCAACTTCATACCTGGCTTTGCTTTTGATGATATTAACTATAGTGTGTGTGTATATATATATATATATATTCTCAAACTCATTCAAATTAAATTACTTGATGGATCTTGTGAGATCTGCTGCTTTGTTAATCTTAATCAATGCTCTTTTAAATAATATAGCCGAAAAGCATTCTTCGATACTGATGAGGGATCTTGTAGTGTCAAGGAGTATCGTTCATATGTGTCATATATATGCAAGAATATGTATAAATAATGTAAATTCACAAGTGATTGAAGTTTCATGTCAAATACATAATTACATGTGAGATACCTAGATGGACTTATAATACTTAAATTAAAATTCTCTGGTCCATATAAGTTTCAAACATGAATGATTTGTCTTTTATCAAAAAAAAAAAACATGAATGATTTGGCTGGCAGAGATCTGATCGTGTGGATTGTCCTATATATTTACACAATGGCAATGCATGGATTGTCTGACATGAATATATCGTATCTCTTTTTGGTGAGTGTGAAGACCGAGGAATGGAAAATCTGATTCACTGACTACGTGCGTGGAATGACTACAATCTCCTCTTTCGAGGAAGGTGCGTGAGTGTGTATATATATGTGTGTGTATATATATATATATATGTGTGTGGATATATATGCATATATGTGTGTGGATATATATGCATGCATGAGACGAGTTTTGAGCCCCTGTAACTAGGCCCGTAAAAAAAATGATAAAATCCAAATTGTTTTTATTTTTTACATACATTCTACTAAAATCAGCCCAAAATCTGATAAAATCGAAAAATCAATCTGATAATTCACTAAACTTATAAAAAAATTGATCGTTGACATGTGATTCTTTTGTTGTCTATATATTCATGCATTAACTAATAATTTGGATGCCAGACCGATCATATATATATATATTATATATATATATATATATATATATATCATGAAAAAATTACTCCAAGCCTATATAAGCACCTCATTAGTTTTGTAAAATTAAATATTTATGGGGGGTCTTAAATCAAGCTTAATGAATCAGGATTGTACTTATTCGTGCAGGGAGTAGTAAGAAATAGATAGAAGTCTAAGTTTTATTAATAAAACTCAGCTGTATTTAATACATGTAATATTTAGCTAGCTAAACTGTGGCAAAAAGGACAATGGAATGGTAGATTTTGGGACCGTTCTGTAGAGCGTAGCTTATAAATTTACTTTCATCAATCAACAATCATATTAGTTACATATCAAAAAAATTCCCTCAATTTTCTATATTATCTCTATTCTCTCACACATTTGTCATTTTATCTCTCAAAATATATGTTAGATTTTGAAAAAAATTACATATTCAAATTCAATGCGTAACGCTTTTTCCAACAAAACTTATATTCGGTAACTTTTATTTCATATATTATTAAATTATTTTACATATCTCTAATAGTAAATTGACAGTTTATACGCTATCAAAATTTTCGCTATACCGAATAACACACAACTTATTTGACAGTTTATATACTATTAAAACTTCCGCTCTACCAAACGGATAAAAAAATAAAAAATAAAAAACCTCATATGGCCCATATACAACCTATTAAATTTTTTATAGAAGGGGTCATAGATCAATATTTATAGTGTTCACATCAACAGAGTCTAAATTGACATACCTATATATATATATATATATATTTGTGTGTTTCAAGCGATAATGTGTTAATAATATTGTCCACTAATGTTGTTTTTATTATTGATTTATCTTTATTGTGATTTGTGAGAGAGAACTCGAACATTGACATATGAGCATTCGAAACTTGGAAAAAGTGATTACGAAATACGAATAGACTGAAGAGTTGTTTGTTGAGCACCCAACTCGCACAATGTAGATCTCCTCCAAAGTTTTTATCTAGTCTTTTTGTGAAAAAGATGTACACCAACTATTTTTTTTACTAATATTCTGAACCGCTTTATCAAAAATATCTGAATACTCACATCATTAATATTGTTGTCGGCTTTTAAGTTATCCGGTCGAGAGTGGATGTATCGAGTCCGGACGACTTTGTTGTGTGTGAGTTGTTTGAATTTCACATGATTTTATTTTCTGAGTTGTTGTCTATGGACATTTCGTTGATATTTAGAAGGGAAATGAGACAAGATGAGGATGAAAATCACTCATTATTTCATTTGATTTAATTTAAGAGGATGAAATGAAATCTCAAACTCATTATCCTCCTATGAAGATTAGTCATGCTCACCAAAAGTGTAGGATTAACTAATCTCCACACGGAATTATGCATTTTGATGTTTAATAAAAGATTATTTTACCTTTATTAATAAGGGTGCGTTTGTTTCACATTTCGCACAGCTTAAAGCTGTGGGGTACGTATAAAATGCTGTGCCAACCGAACGCCACATTTTTTTGATAGCTTAAAGGTGTGGGCCCTACAGCTTTAAGTTGTGAAAAATGAAATGCTGTCATCCTATAGTTTTTCAGAGCTTAAAGCTGTGGGACCCACAATATTTTATAACCACACTACTTAATTGCCTCTTCACATCTTAAAAGTTTTCAATTACTTTTTTATTGTAATACCTTTGTTTTGTAATTTTATCTACAAAATCAATCTAACGGAAAAATGAACCAAATACTCTACAACATTTTATACAACTTAAAGCCGTGGGCTCCACATATACAACATGTTTCATAACCTTAAGCACAACATTTTTGACAGCTTAAGGCTATGAAACGCAATTGTGAAACAAACGGATCCTAAGTAGTCACAGTTAAATTCTAACTCTCATGCTCATTATTCATTTTTATATCAAATATGATAATGCTTAAATCACACCCGCCTAATAATGCTGATATCACACTAATCATCAAATTAGCAACCAAATACATGTCTCGTTAAAAAAAGAAAAAACTTGTACAAGAGATACTTTGTTTTTTTTTTGTTTTTTATAAACGATGTGAGATTACACGCTTCATGCATTGTAATTAATCATAGTATAAACTGATGCAAGCTTTCTAACAACCTAGGTCGCTGAAATTGCATATGGTCGTTAATAACGACGAGTTTGTGTTATAATTTATTGGTTCCATGCTAAGACTATGGTTATGCTTAACATAATGATTGAGAAGGGTTGGACTGGGAGGGGTTCGTGAACCCATCTAAATACATTGAAGTGTTCGCGCCAAGTAAGGGTTTTTAATTCAATTTTCTATTATATTAATTTTGTAGATAAAATTATATAAAAAAGTATTATAATATAAAACAATTGAAAACTTTTAAGATACAGAAGGATAATTATGTAATGTGGTTATAAAATACTGTGAGTCCTACATATTTAAACTCTGAAAAGTTATGAGATTACAACAATTCATTTTGCACATCTTAAAGCTGTAGGTCCATCTTAAAGCTGTGGGGACCTACAGCTTTAAGCTCTCAACAAAATGTGGCGTTTGACTGACATATCATTTTATACGGATTCACTGCTTTAAACTGTGCGAGATGTGGAACAAACGCATCCTAAAACTCACCAATTAAAGTATAAACTCAGAACATGTTGGTAAAGTATAATCATATATAATTTGTTGTTGACGCACATATTCATCAAGTTTGATCATTTTTTAAAAACTAAGACCATAAAAAATTAATTAATTACCAGTTTAAGCATCTGCCGACGATGATGCTTATAGATCAAGATTCAAGAGACTATTGACGTGTGTGAGTCTCGAGAGACCTGGGACGAAATCTATAAAAGAGCTACCATAATAGAATACGAGCATACGGGAGCCTTGGGCGACGGCCACCCCACCCCAGAGGCGGAGCCCCAGTCAAAAATTAATATTAATATTAATATATAAATAAGCTTTAGGTACCTGGCTCAATGAAAAAAGAAAATGGGGCCAATGCAAATTAATTTGGCCACCAACGAAATTATGAGACTAGAAATATCTTATTTTTGGTCTCATTTCTTTGTAATTAGAGATCACTCTCCTTTTTTCTTTTTTCCATTTTTCAAGTTATACGATATATGTGATTTTTTCAAGTTACATAATATTTTATTGTTTAAGACTATAACTATTAATTTTCGTATCATATAAATAACTTTGAAAAAGAAAACAAGAAATAAATAATATTTACTGGGTTCTTACAATTGCAATCTGCAACCACGTGAAGTCGTGAGCCTTCCCCATTGTTCCTGACCCCACATGGATCTTCCCGTATCTAAAAGTGGACCCCCTATACCTACTGTTCTTCACACGTGTCAACCTCACTCCTCGCACGTGAATACCCCGTGCCTTTCCTCTTGTCCTATAAATACAGGGGTCTCTGTATGCATGTATGTTATATACCTGACACGACGACAACAAAAGAGAGAGACCGACAGAGAGAGAGGGAGAGAGAGGCGTAGTCAGAGTTCTGTACACCCGACCACAGCAGAACAAAAAAAACTAGGTCTGTTTTCGCTTTGCTTCATGTACGTATATCCTTCTTACATGTAAAAACATTATCGGTAACGTGAAAGAATCTGTGCATGTTGCGCACAAAATCTTGGAAGTGCAATCCAGGCTTACGTTAGCACCACAACACTGCCACAAGATTTCGTTCTTCTTCTTCTTCTCTCTTTTATCTCCACCCCATCACCGCTCTCTTCTTCCTTCCGCCTCTGTCCGCACTTCCCTTATCCTTCACCCCCTCCTCCCCTACAATTTCACTATAAATTGAAACAACAAAGAAAGTTATTTTGATCTCTACAATGGCTGCTAAGCTTGTACTGCTGAGTTTCGCCATATCTCATTTAATTGTAACCGTCGGGTTGACGGTGGACCCCACCTCTCTTCTTCGGCTAGGAGGAGTGGACGGCTTGCTGAGCGTCGATCCATGGGAATTGGAAACGGCGTCGTTGGATTTCGGGATGCTGACCCGAACCCAGCCGCCTTTCGCTGTGTTGCATCCGGCTTCGGCGGAGGATATTGCTCGAGTTGTGAAAGCGGCTTACAATTCGGCTCATGGGCTTAAGGTCTCGGCCCGGGGTCACGGGCATTCAATAAACGGGCAGGCACAGGCGAGTAACGGACTGGTGATAGAGATGAGCGGGTCGGAGTTGGGGAATTCGGGTATGGTTCCTGGGGTTTGGGAGAGAGAGCAATACGTCGACGTTTGGGGAGGGATGCTATGGATAGATGTGTTAAAGAGGACGCTTGAGTACGGATTGGCACCAAAGTCATGGACGGATTACTTGTACCTTTCAGTTGGAGGTACACTGTCTAATGCAGGGATTAGTGGACAAGCTTTTAATCATGGGCCTCAGATTAGTAATGTCCATGAGCTTGACGTTGTCACAGGTCAGCTCTCACTTTCTTATATAATTGCATGTATCTAGTTCATATTATTGACGAAAACATCGTCAATTATACTAACGATACCATGTTTTAATGGCCCTTATATGACGCTATTAGTATTAAAAGCGTCAATGATGTGAATTTTAAATTTGTTAATAGTTGTCAATTTGGGAAACTAATATTTTTTTTTTTAAAGATAATGATGATAAGACAGTTTTTTGGTTGTTAGTACTTGTTTGTCTAAATTTTTTTTTTAAGTCTTAGTTAACTTCCAAGACCAGTTTTGTTTTTGGTCAGCATTTTGAAAAAATTGTCCATGGGTTCACACGAGTTGACAGTATAGAATATTCGCATGTTTTTTTTGATTTGATTCTTTGAACAAATTTAACAACATTATTAGTTTGTTTTCCGACCAACAGGGAAAGGAGAGATCTTGACGTGTTCAGATGAGGAAAACCAAGACTTGTTTCATGCCGTTCTTGGTGGTCTAGGGCAGTTTGGAATCATCACTAGGGCAAGAATTGCTCTTCAACCGGCTCCCAAAAGGGTACTTTCTCTCTCCATATGTAATATCGGTCGTAGAAATGGGTTTTGGTTTGGTTCCACGGTGGGGCACATAATTTCCTAGTATCGGTTGATGACAAAACTGAAAAGCCAACTGTGATGACCAAAACAGTTGGCTACATATAAATGATTTAACCCATTCGAACGCTGCAGTAAAGCTTAGCTGACAGTGGTGATATGTCGTATCACTCTGTAAGATTATTTCTACACCGTTACATGTAAATTTCAGATTGTATCGGTTTGAACTCTTTCATCCACGTCTTTTTAATTAACTATATATATGTATGTGTGTGTATAGGTTCGGTGGATCAGAGTACTGTATTCAAATTTCACGACATTTAGTAGAGATCAAGAGTATCTGATTTCGTTGCACGACCAAACAGTGGACTACTTAGAGGGTTTTGTAATAGTAGATGGAGGACTCATCAACAATTGGAGGTCTTCTTTCTTTTCCCCACGTAACCCTGTTAAGATATCCTCAATTGGGTCTGATGGGGGTGTGCTATACTGCTTGGAGATCACCAAGAACTACCACGACTCCACTGCCGAGACCGTTGATCAGGTAATTATTTATTGTACTAGATCACTAGCTAGCTTATTTATATGGAATGCACTGTCACGACACATTCAAATAATAACTATGAAACTACTACTTCTCGTTATTTATAAGTAAAATCGAATCTCTCTCTACTAAAAGAGTCCTTTTAAAAGCAAAACCGTGCCGGAGTTAGATTCATAGGGGAACAAAACTTTTTCGAATTAAAAAGGCTTCAAAGTGCATGTCATAATTGATGTTGATTCACTAATTAGAAACTTCTGCTAGCATCGTTGTCTTTCTTTTGCATTATTTGTACTGATTTGGACATCAAACAGTACCCATTATATATATATATATATATATATATATATCTCCTAGATCATATGATTGAGATTATACGCAGTTAAACTAACTATTTTAAATCACAATAGAAAATGCACAAGAACATGGAAGATCTTTTGTGATCTATGAAACAATAGATTGAAGATCACTTTACAATTTTATATTAAATAATTATTAGGGAATCTAAGCCATCCAAATTATTCTCTAATATTAATTAATTAATTATTATCTATATCTCAACCAAAACAAATTGATTGGAATCAAACTTATCTTGACACTATTTGGTATAGAAGCTGCCTTTTCTTTTCTTTTGTGTACTTTGATTATATATTTTATTATGTATTTACAGCAGCATTTATATATATATATATATATATTTATTTATTGCAGGAAGTGGAGTCTGTGTTGAAAAAATTGAACTTCATACCAACGTCAGTGTTCACCACTGACCTACCCTACGTGGACTTTCTGGACCGGGTTCACAAGGCCGAGTTGAAACTCCGGTCCAAGAACTTATGGAACGTACCACACCCTTGGCTCAATCTCTTGGTCCCTAAATCAAGGATTGCTGACTTCGACAAGGGTGTCTTCAAGGGCATTTTGGGAAATAACAAGACCAGTGGCCCCATTCTCATTTATCCCATGAACAAAAACAAGTGAGTATAATTAATCAATACTGCTTATGATTTAATTTTTAGTAAATTAAAATATAAACTAATCCATTCATGTCATGTGTTTAGAGATAAAACGTTCCACAAAAATAAAAAAAAATAAAAAAACAAAAGGGTTTTTGAAGTTAAGATTCAATAGATATCGGTTTACAGATAATGTATTCTTTGCACATCAAATTATACATTATCGTAATTTATGTTTTATGATATAACAACGATTCGACGTCAACAGTGTAAATTGTAGGAAGTGTCTGCAGTTTACACTGTAGGCATCACAGAAGGATAAAAACATCAGTTTTTGAGACATGAGAGGATTGATTTGACGAGGAGTGTCGTTTTGACTATAGTTTTGGCTGAAACAAGGAGGAGGTGGTGAATATCATGCTTTAAGGGACATATGTGACAATGATATCGATGGGTGGTCCTAGGAGTCGTAGAAAACGACATATGGCACTCAGACCAACTTTACTTGGCCGACACATTCACGAAACAAACACAACAGCTGCATCTTTTGATTGTAGAACTAGAACCAGCTATACTTTTGGTGTGTTAACGGTCGATTTTTATGTTAGAGGATATTTTAGCAAATTTTTTTAATTGATTATATCGATTTCTGATAAAGATGGACAGCGATTTATTATTTAATTATTTTTTAAAACTACAGAAAAATACAGTGACTTTTACTGTACGGCTATGAAAGATTTGTCTTGTCAGAAGATCTTCCTTATGAGATGGTGTTCATGTCTCATTTTCATAACTAACTTGCAATTCTTGTTGGGTCCCAATGTTTCGTTCCAAAAACCATCAGTTCCAACTAACTTACAAAATTTAATAATATTTATATTTCACTCTTCTAATTGATATTTATTGTGATTCTCTGCAGATGGGACCAGAGGAGCTCGGCTGTGACACCAGACGAGGACGTGTTTTATTTGGTTGCATTGCTTAGGTCGGCATTGGATGATGGGGAGGAGACTAGGAGCTTGGAGTATCTGGCCAATCAGAACCGTCAGATCCTCAGATTCTGTAATGATGAAGGGATCGAGGTGAAGCAGTATTTGCCTCACTATACTACAAGAGAGGAGTGGATGGAACACTATGGAGATAAGTGGGCCTTATTCTATCAAAGAAAGATGGAATTCGATCCCAGATTCATTTTGGCTTCTGGACAACGTATATTTGAACTCTCCTCCCCAATAAAGCTTCATGGTTATGAGTAATTGAATAAAAATAGACCTAGACTTGCACTCATAGGGATCAGTATTTCTTGTACAGAAGTAGAGAGGCGTAAGTAACCTTGCGATGCAGGCTATAGGAATTAAATCTCTCACTTCCCTACCGTCAGAAGAAGAAATTGGCTCTGCACCAATGGTCAAACCCTGTAGAGAGATTTATGTTAATACAACTAGTTTTGGCAAATTATCAGTATTTTGAGCATCAAAAGCCACCAGGCAGGAAAGATTATGTTCATGCTTACAATATGAGTTGCATCAAGTTAAATTGTCCTCCGACTCCAGATGCTTTCCGAATTTCCTCAAGGCAAGTGAATATATTGTTTTCCTCCTCACCAATGTTCCCTCGGCCACCAGCTTGACTGCCTAAAAACAGGCATAAAAAATACTTAGCACCTTGGCCAACAAAAAATGACAATAAATAACATATTGTGGTGCACACTGAGGTTACACAAGGAAAAAGGCAAATGAAAGTTAAAAAACAAAAAAAAAACAAATATATTTACGATTATGACCACTTCCAGGCTCAAAATTATATTATAAGACGCAAGTTTACAAGATAAGTACATTATCAATGGAACTCCCACTGAAAATCAGAAGAAAAAAAAAAGTATGTCTACGAGAGTATAGATATATATCCCCATCCCTGTTGCAGTTAGCTCAAAACTGGCATCAAGTTTAAAATTGGCCAACCTACTCATACATCTTGAATTCTTTATAACAACTAAGAAGAATCTTCAAAAGTAAACTGAACAACTAACATTGGAGAAGAATAACCTGAAATTACAATACTGCACTGTTAAAAAAAAGTCATTACCGATGAAAGACTATGACCACTAGATATCAAATCTCCCAATTCATTCTCTAGTTGACATTCTGATGGACTTTCAACAGCACGTTTTTCCTTCCCTTCGATCAAGAGAGTGATTTCTCCCTTGGGTTGGCGTATTGAGAATGCTTCTTTAGCTTCTGCCAGAGAACCACGCCAAAACTGGCGAGGCATTGTCTTTCTTCATTATTCAAGGATGATCAGATAACAATTCAAGAATTACTAAACGATATTATATAACCTAAATTGAACCAGAAATATTATTTTCCCAAAATATGCCGGCATGTCATATGTAAGCATTTGTAAGACAACAAGCATCATTGATGAACAAGGCTTAAAGTAGAAAGTCATGTGCTAATGCAAGCCTAGAAGTCTTAACTAGTAATTTAATGTGAAGCCTACCTCTTCATGTATTTTCGTCATCTCACGGGCTATGACGCACCGTCTGCAATGCAGTAAAATAAATTATCAAAATCACAAGAGTTATGTTACTTTTTAACTTTTAAATGAAATAGTGAAAATGTGAAGGCAATATTAGAAGTAAAGATTCTGGAAGTAAAATATATTGTTTGATTTAAGGAATTGTATTCTGGTACTGAACCCAAAAGACATACACCAGCATAAAAAAAAAACACAAGCACCTAGTTCATACCATGAAGTCTCAACCTTAATGAGGTTAAACTAGATGAAAGCTCACTATTATCCATCTTTAAATCTAACAATTCTTTAATAGTCTAATCCTTTACTTTACACTTTGAATCGATTTTTTCCTTTGAAAGGTTTGGGGCTCTAAACATGGCCTGGTGCTAATCGAAAAACATTAGGTTACTTAAATTTTAAATAATTTAACATGACCTAGTTTTGGTTCCTCAATGCATAGGTGTACTTGGTTACATGCCATTACAAAGTACTAAACAACTATGACCCATAGAAAATTGAGTAATCTAAATGAATTATGGAGGAAAAGAACATTTGTGTGGAGATTGCAATAACGGCCCACATTGTACAAGGTCAAAATTATTGATCCATAAAAAATTCGGGAGAAGAGAGAGAATAGCAAAGCAAAAGTAAAACAATCACATACCTGGAATCACCAAAAACTGATGAAGTTTCTTCAATAAACTGATGAAGTTTGTGTGGAGGAACATAAAATATTTGTGTTGCAGCCTCCTCTGCAGAAACCATCAGCCTATCTCTCCTTGATCCGGCATGTTTAGGAAGAAACCCAACTGCAGCAGCGCATGTTACGTCAGTTCAGAGTAATCCTGTTGATGCCACAGCATTTTATAAAGTATGCTAACACAAAAATGACTATTACTTCAACAAGCAATTACCAAATGTGAATTCATCAGTGGCCAACCCCGAAGCAGAAAGAGCAGCTACCAGAGCAGAAGGTCCAGGAACAGGAATAACTGGAATATTTTCATCCACACATAACATTGCCTACAATCAAGGTTAATATATGTTCTTACACTCCCCATAAAAAATAAGTATATGGATCAAAAATTATTTTCATAATTTGGCAGAAAGAATGCAACCTTTCCATCTAATTCAAAGCAGATATTTGAAAAGTAAAAGTGAAGCAGCACTTGGTATTCAAATATTTCAGGTCATTTGTTACGGTAACAGAAGTTATCTATTCATCTTTGTTTTGCTTATCAGAATTGCGTTGTCAAAAGTAGGATACTAATAGTTTACACTTTACATCAGTGTTGTTAGAATAACACAAAACGATGTCGTTTGGATTTTAGAAAGAAAAAAAAACCGTCTTCTTGCTGTTTGGCTTTACAAGAAAAAACAAAAACCCTTCTCTCCATACAACTTCACATAAAAAAACACCCATCCTCTCCTACACAGCCGCTGGCATGCTAATTGCTTCTCTGTTCAGGAAAGACAAAGCCAGCTACTCAGGTTTGTCTTCTTATTTTTTTTTTTTTTTTGATGAGATTACTATTTAATTGATGTTTTAGTACAATAATATAGTTAATTTCTGAATTTGGGACTATGTAAGACATGATGTAATATGAAATCCATGTTATAAATGTGTTTTTTAGTATCATATATCTATTTTATATGAATATGCATATATTTTGAAACATATTACTAAAAATTAAGTGAATCTTATGATTCACGATTCGATACTATTCAAGATTCAAAATTTTGATGAATCGATTTGATTTGACAACCTTGGTTAACAACATGTAATGGCTTCAATACCCTCAACTAGATTAAAATTTTGCATACCCCCCAAAAAAAAAACTCACAAACAACCAAAAAAAATTAAAAAGATCGATTCTC
Source organism: Euonymus europaeus (assembly GCA_963580455.1). NCBI lineage: Eukaryota > Viridiplantae > Streptophyta > Magnoliopsida > Celastrales > Celastraceae > Euonymus > Euonymus europaeus. The sequence continues at coordinate 3,819,649 of OY756972.1, forward strand.
TATTTCAAAGCTCGTGGAATTAAAGAAATCTAGCAGGTTATAGGAAAATACACTTTCCTTCCTTCATAGCTATTCAAGTCTGATGATTACAGTGCACTAAATTATATATTATTCTGTGCAAAGTAACTCACGTGAAATCTAATCTTTCCCCAAAATAAAAAGCACTCCTAGACCCTTATTAAGTTGCTCACTCTAGCAAATGAATTGACAAGCTTTGGTTGCATACTTGCATCCATATTTTTAAGAGGGTGTGGTGTGAAACAAGTCTTCGATTAATAACAAAAGCAGAAGAGAGAGAGAGAGAGAGAGATGCTCACCAAAGCTGTCCCAGGATCACTAATGCCTGGTGTCCCTGCATCACTGATCAAAGCTACAATCTCTCCTTGTTTCAACCTCTTCAAAACTGTTTGTTCCCTTTGCGACTCATTGAATTTGTGATAACTCAACTGAAATCTAAAGCGCACAATTGGAATGGATGTAAAAGCATAAAAACAATGAAATGGATTCATCAACAAAATCTCCGAGACGCTTACCAGAAGAGTCTTAATATTATAATGCTGGAGTAACCTCCCTGAGTGCCTAGTGTCCTCTGCAAGTATCACATCAGCTGATTTCAAGACCCGCAGTGCCCTGCAAAATTAACAACCAGTGATTCATCTCATCCCCAATGAAATTTTTTGAAGCTCCTCAGTCCAAAGGTTTACTTGAGGTACTCAATAAAAAATAATGAATACAGTTAAAACCAATATAGAGTCGAAACACCTAAGCAAATTGAGATTAATTCCCGCAACGAAGCACTTGGGATGCTGCAAATATAAATCAAGACTCATTTTAAAGGGATTGAAGCAGATACCGTAACGTAATATCTTCAAGATTCCCAATCGGAGTTCCAACCAAGTATAAGCCAGGTTTCAGAGAGCCCTGTTCAACAAATATCACATGAGATGATGAGACACTCATTAGTGCAAAAAGTGTTCCCTAAAAGCAATGTCTACAGCCTTAGTGCCTTACAGGCCATATTTGATCATCTATGCCACAAGAGGGGAGAATTTTCACTGACGCTAATTATTTAACAACCAAAACAAGAAAACAAAACTACAGAATCATCAATCGCACCAAATGGAACCGATTAACCAGAACCAGACAGAGTCTAAAACAAAACCAGTCAAACAGAGGAATGATGCGTCTTACAGATTTTGATGATTCTACGGGGACAGGATCGGCGGCCTCGAGAGAAACGCGAGAGTCGGAACAGAAAGAAAAAATGCCTTTATTAGGGTTGAAGAACCGTGGTTTGGAAGATGCGAAGTCAGTTGAGGACCGCCGCAAATTGGGTAATTCAGTCCCCCATGAAAGGCTAGGAGTAAGAGAGAGTGCCATTGAAGGAATTCGTCGTATCAGCATCTCATCCACAGGAGGCGACGACGCTGTGTTAATTGTATATTTGTCACCCGAAAGTTTCGGGTTCTAGTATTGCAGGTCTTCGCTTACGACGACGTTTTCACGGAGAAGGAAACCCTGCAATGGCCAGTACGTCGTCGTTTCGACGCCCTGCGGCGGCCCGCCACAAAATCATAAGGGTTTCGTTGGTTCCCGCTTTTTTTAATCCGTCATCTTATGACACTTGAAAATAGATACTGAATAATTGATGAATGTGTATTTTTATTGGTGTTGCTGTATTTGATCATTTTACATTTCAAATAGATACCGGATGATGTATGAAAATGTTTATTTTTGTTGATGTTACTGTATTATAAAATATATTTTGATGATGTGAATGAATGTGACTGAACATTTTATAAAAATTTATGACCCAATATTGATTTTTATGTAGTTTTATTAAAGAAAGAAAGAATGAACTTGACATGTAGAAATTTTGTTGATTTAGAAAGAGGAAAAATGCATAGGAAGTTATGTTTTGTTAATTAACTGTATTAAATAATGTGTTTGATGATGTGAATAGTATACAACTTATTTTCTATGTAATAGAGATTGAAACCAATTGAGAAAATGAAAAATTTGGAGAGGCAGTTGCAATTTTCAACAGAGATTTCATGTACTACTCCAGGGGTTTTTTGAGGGACTTTGGTACTAACTTTCTTGAAATTGATTTGTCAAGTTATGGTGGTTTTGATATCAAAATTAAGAAATTTGAGTGTGATTGTTAAGATGCCCTACTTATTCTTTTAGCTATTTTTGGTTGGATCAAAGCCTGCAGACTTGCATTTTGAGCATCTTAGATCCACCCTCACAGCACAGAACATATATTTCTGCTGATGAAATAAATATGAAATAAATAAATTGAATCAAAACTCAACACCATAAGCGTATTGCTCTTAATGAGGCCAAACTCAAGTCGCCAAGCCACGCGCGTGGCTTTACCATGACAAAGTAAATTGAGCCAAAACCCCAAACACGCATTGTTCTCAATGAGGTTCCCAAATCCATACAGTCGGACCTCAAAAAAATTATCCAACGTTTATCACCCAAATGATTCAAAGCCTGCATCCCTGAAGTCATCAGGATCTCAAGGCGATTGGGGGTACTGCTGTCTGTGTATTACTAAGGTTTTATTGCATCTTAGCAACATTTTAGAGTGATTGGGAATACCAGAGTCTGCGAGTTTGTCATGATCTTATTTTACTGTGTTGTTGTATTTCAAAGAGAAGCAAATATGAGCTTATAACTATTTCCACCTGTTGAGGAAGACCATCATATCCAAAAGAGAAAAAACATAGTTACAACATTCACAGCAAGGAAAATGTAGACAGGGTGGCAGACCTGACCTGATAAATATAGTCCAAAGGCTCTCATTTGTTATACACGGATAATACATAATGTCAATAGAAATCAGACCTTATCGTCATGGAACCACCATCTAGTTTCCTTGGGGGATCTTCCGTTCCTACAGTTCTTCACATAGCGGTCATTATCAGGTGGCCGTTGCTGCATCATAGAGTACATGAGTTATGCCCTAATAGCCTACTACTAGTTGTTCTTACAGATACAAGTCTATTATGAAATGAGAAAAGGCATAAAAGCCGAAAACATTTCAGCCAAACCTTCACAGTTGAGCTTGACAACATGGAGAGAATGCTGATGCAGATCGAACTAACCGTCATGGCGGGGGACCATGAATCGTAAAGAATATCTACAAATACAGAGGGCAGTACTTCAGCTTACAAGACGATGGGAAAAAGCTATACATGCTTTAATAATTCCAGATGCACAAGCACTCATTTGCAGAAGGAATTGGAAGTTGAAATTAAAAAAAAAACAACAACAACAACTAACTCTCCTTAACATCATTATTCTAGAGCTAATAATTTGGACCACGGACACACGTATCAACTGGCTGATGCGCATGGGAACAAATAAACTCATGCAATCTTAAATTTATTTGGGTACTCCTCAACCTTGCACTTGACTTGAATGGAAAAAGACGAAAGATTTGATTTTCTTTCCTTCTTGATTTTTCAACATCAACATATGTAGTAGAATGTCTCGGCATTGAGGAATTCCGCAGAATGTAAGCAATGGTGTTAAAGAAATACTTAAGCAGGGGATAGAAGAATCTATGCATAGCTAAAAGATGTAAACTACGGGCTAGCATGGTTTTAATCAGCTTTACTTGCACATGTGGATGCACATACAACAGCCAAATGAACACACACATGAGATTCTCAGTTGTAAAGCATCTCAAAAGCAGATATCTGCCCAATGCTATATATTCTTACTCCAGCTAGCCTCAGATAATCATTATTATCTCACAATTTCCCCCAAATCTTTATTTACACGATAATGCATGGCTAATAACTTCTAAACTCAGCTTTAGATAATAATGGTAAAAGTCAGGGATATCTCGTTAAGACAGTCAAAAGCCAGAGTTGGCACACTTTAGTCAGTCAAGTTCGATTGTTGTAAAAATCCAGTCAGGTTGATTTGACCCTTTTTTGAAATCGATTATCAGCTCTCGGTTTCACCTGACCATTTTAAGAGTGGAAATAAAATGACCCATTTATATCATACCCATAACACCTGTACCTAGTTGAAACACACCTTAGAGTGCCAAAGTATTTAAGACATTGCCCTAGTCACTGTTTTAGCCTCGTCCCGGCTTCCCAGCTATTACTCTCAAACTTCCGTTCCCTTTTTCACTCATCAACTCTTGGGTCATCTCTCTGTCAAGTCCAAGCACTGACCCTATATATATCGTTCTCATTCCCAGGTCCCTTGTCTCTTTTCAGAATACCAGTAAGCCTAACACACTGTCATTCACTCCCCCTCATCCTTCTCTCGTCGAATCTCAAAGTAACTGAACCCCTGATCCCACTGTAAACAAAAAATTAACATTCGGAACACTGAAGAAATTACTAAACCAGATCATTGGTTTGAACTTCACAGCAAACGCACAGTACAGGCAAGCTCAGAAGAGTGACAGGAGAAGCCAGGTTTCCAAGAAGGCAGCAATAAAAGAAAGACAACTTAGACATGGCCCGGATCTAGACCGAGACATTCATGTCTCTTCCCAATCCAAATAATGTCAGAAGCCTATCCAGCGGGTGTTTGAATGAAAACAGAGAGGGGAAGAATATGTCCATTATTCCTAGAGTACCCCAGTGTTCAATTATTGAGGAAAGACTAGGCTTAGATCTGCCACCTTAAGGAGCCATCATGGATGCATTTGCTTCAGCAATAATATGTTATTCGCTTGTGCATAATCCAACATAAAAATTTAAAATGCATTATGTGACACAAGGAGCTCTCATAAATTGAAACCTCAATTTTTTTATCAACCCTAAATTAACTAAAAAAAGCGACATCCCCAAAAAAGGATAAATTGAGGCCTAATAGACACCATCAGAGGCAATTTTAAGAACCAATGGGGCCACATTCAGAAGTAACAGACACATGTACCACAATGAAGCAAAAGGTACAATAAATCAGGCAACAACTTCATGCAAAAATAGGAGCCTGAAGCGCATAATATTGGGTCACACAAATCTTGTTAAAGAAGAAAATAAAATAAAAGAGGGATAATATTTATGAAACAAAATTGCACCTGCAAGTTGCATACATAAATCTCCTTAAAGATCAAAATTGCAAATTGGCACTAAAACAAACCTTTAGGTCAAACATAGTTTTAAGGAAATTAATACTACTTCCAGGTACAAATTTTTCCTGGAAACATAAAATGAAACACACGTTCCTATTGAATTCAGGAGCCCAAACCATGCATATGCACATAGAGGAAGATCATGTTTACCTATACCGAAGATCTATTACCACATGAACCAACCATATATGTATTTATATCTACATCTGCATTTTATGTCACAGACATATAATCATTTAAAGAACACAAGGAACACCTCACAAATGTTTAAAACAAAAATAAGGGCAAAGAGACAAAGAGGAAAGAAGATGATCTGATAGCTGAGAACTAATACACCACAATATACCAAGCTTTCATGTAAAAAACAATATTTATTAATTGCAAAAACGATTTCCTCTGAAAAAACTGCCAAGCTCCAGATATGATATGACTACAGAGAAATAATCAAGCACGAAGAAAATAAGTAATTCTCAACACAGGGATGATTTCAGGCTACCAGGGAACGAGAGGATAGCAGACTTGAGTTGACTGATACAGACAATAAAAGATTTTCCACATCAAACTGAGTTTATAAGTTTTTGTTTTAAACTCTATGAAACTGAACAACTATCAAGTGTTCAAATTCATTTTGCAAAACAAAATGGACTCATATTCATTACCAGTCAGTCTCATCCTACAATTTTGCTAGAGAAATGACCGCACACTTGAACAAAAGGCAAAATGAGCAATGCGAACAATATGAAAAAGTTAAATGAAGAATGAAAGAAGAACGAAACCAAGCGCAATACCTAGACAGATATGCCCATTGCTGTAAATGTGAGGATGCAAAGGAGCTGGAGGGACAAACACCACCTATTTACCATCATGAAAAAATTAGGGAAAATCAAAAGTCTCACTGTAACAGAACCCATCATTTAAATCAGTACCTTATGCCTAGAAAGCTAACAAAAAAAGAAACCGCAACTTCGACAGACAAAGCATTTAAGAGCTAGACTCTAGAGATAAATTCAAATTTGCACTGCAACAGAACCCATCATTTAAATCAGTACCTTATGCCTAGAAAGCTAACAAAAAAAGAACCCGCAACTTCGACAGACAAAGCATTTAAGAGCTAGACTCTAGAGATAAATTCAAATTTGCCACATCAATATAATTCCAAGATTATCTGGGCAACCAAACTGAAAATACGTATACGTATAAGAAAAGATAAATACTTGAGGTGCTTCCATAGGGTAATGATCAGGAAAATCTACTTGAAGCTGATACGTTTCATTCGCATACAGGGTCCCTGGAGCTCCGTTAACTTCAATTATCCATCTACGCAAACAATAAAAATCAGTCCAATATAAAAATACAATTAGAAGGATCACGAATTTGAAGACGTTACCTCTGGAGGTTATCAGTGTCTTTGTGTTTGAATCCCGTCGGTGGATTCATTTGCCATTCTACGAGCTCTTTCTGCAATCTGTTACAGGCGATCTTGCTTAAAGCCTACGCAAAAATCAAAGTCAAAATAGGATGCGACGAAAAAACAAAATTAGGGTACACACATACAAAATTATTATATATGCATGCGTGTGTAAGTATAGGAGCTACGAAGAGTGAGTGAGAGAGATGTAGACCTTGCGTGACGGTGCGGAGGAGCTGGTCATGGCTTCCACGGCAAGAGAGAAAAGAAAAGACGGGACCTTCTGGGTTTTGTATTGTTGTACTTTGATGGGAATAAGAAGAGAGAATAGGGGCAATTGGGTAAATTTACGTTCTATTGTGATTGGACAAGATTTGTATAAGAGCACCACGATCAATGGTGGGTGTTTGTTAGATAATAAAAAATATAGTATTTTATATCTCATCTTCGTTCTATTTCTCCCAGTATAATTAAATTAGTATAATAGATATCTTAATACAGTCACGTTATAGAACATATTTTTTAATGTAAAATTATTATCCAAGTCACTGTCGTTTAATTTATCTCATTTCTAATAAAATTATACCAAAATCAATATTGAGTCACATATTTTATAAAAAATCAAGTCACACATTCATCTACATTATCAAAACACATTTCACAAAATACAGTAACATCAATAAAACATATATTCAGGGCATATGGCTCGACGGTAAGTCAGGGTAGGCCGAGGCTCATCAAAAGTATGAAGGTTACAAGTTTGACGCACGCCTAAGACTTTGCTCATAAAATTTGTGTCACTTCTGAACACTCTTACCCTTTGTTGTTGGGTCGCATAACTTACAACTAATATTTTACCGACATTCTCAGGGCACGAGCCGATAAACAAGTCGTTTAGTCCCCTCCCAACCAAACAGAATATTCAAATATAGCCACATTATTAAAAACATAAATTTCAACGTTATTTTGTTAACCTAGCGAACATCACGATTGTGGGTCCTCTAAGAATATTGGATGGATTGGACAAATTGACGATCTATATTTTTTCCGATCGTGATTCTATTTCTATCCCCACTTGTACATGTTGACAAGTAGTGGATGATTTAATGAAGCACTCGGATGTTGCCACGTAGCAAGTTGACGAAAATTATCCTGATATTCCGCCATGAGCCTTTTCCAGTCAAAAGGACACTTTAGATTTGGTTTTTTAAGTTTTTTTTTCCTTTCGAAATTGCAAAAGAAAATTTTAAAATAAAGTCAAAAAAATAAATAAATTAGGAGACATATTTTTTTACCGGATTAAACCAAATTTGAACATAAACAGGTCCAAACACAAGATTTTATCTGATTTAAAATCCAATTTAAGTCTAAACACAAAAAGTTTATCCGATTTAATTTTTTATATCCCAACTCAGATTGGATTATTGTTCGAAATTCGAATTCAAACCAATCCGGTTATAATGAACTACGTATGTCTGAAAATCTAAATTAATTTGAGTCTGGACATGGAAATATTTCATAAACGTCTTATGTTATCCGATTCGAAATCGATTTTTTCGCCATATCTAGGTGAAGGAATAGGTTTCAAACACATCTAAGATAAAATATAAGATGAAAAAGAAATTCGTATTGTTAAATGTAGCCTTAAAACTTACACCAAAGCCTTGAAGATTGCATGATTTTATTATGAAAAAACCCTTTCTTATGCATTTTGGAACTTAAGGCGCCTTTACAATTAGGAGTTAGGGTGCGTTTATTTCACATTTCACACAGTTTAAAGTTGTGAGGTTCGCATAAAATGTCGTGTCAACTAAATGACACATTTTATTGACAGTTTCAAGTTGTAGGCTACACAACTTTAAGTTGTTCAAAATAAAATATTATCATTTCATAACTTTTCAGAGCTTAAATATATGAGAATCACATTATTTTATAACCACATTACGTAATAATCCCTCCGTATTTTATTAAGTTTTTGGAAACAATAAAACTCATCCGAAAATTCATTTGGGTGTCCACTAGTTCTGGAAAAAAATTCTACCTAATATTTTTTTGGATAAGCTAAAAATATTATATTTTTTTTCTGCCAAATATTGGTTGAACATACTAATTATTGGCATAAGATATGATTGGCTAAGGTTACAAAACGTTTCACTCAGTCAAGTTGAAGAACGATCAGATAAATATTTCCCACCAATTCAATAATCATGATCTGCATCGCATTCTCTGGTCATGGAGACGCTAGAGGGTGGTGGATTTGAGTCTTCAGAAGAGTCTGCAAACTCTTCTTTATACATCTCTTCTATCATGGGCTTCCACAGCCTCACTCTTGCATTTATAAACCAGTTTGAGACCTGGAGGGTATATAAGAACCAATAACATCATCATTAATGTTACACGCTATAGCAAATTTTGTAAAATATACTGCACAGGTTGATCCGAGCCGTCACCTGGTTCTTGGTTAGGCCGGTTTGGGATGCCAGCATTAGCTTCTCGGAATCATTTGGATACCTATTTGAGAACCATAACAAAGTCAGTAGTAATAAAGCTGTGAAAATAAAAATGATCATTAATGTTAGGCGCTTACGGGTGCAGGAAATGCTCGAAGAGCCAGGAGCGAAGGAGGACGACAGAGCTCTCCGGGAGACCTCTAATAGGCCTCCATGTTTGTCTTTGGCTTTGGATCATTCCGAGCTGTTGTAGAGACAACCTGTTATGTGACAATCCCCTGCTGTTTTTCAGGGAATCTGGCGAAAATTTTCTCCTCGCTGAATCGATTTGAGAAATTATGGCATCTCTCAAGCTGCAAAAATGCCTTGACATGGCTTGTAGTGCTAGAGCAGTGTATGGTTTGGCTGTTCCTAGTCCTGATATCAGTTCAAATGTGGACACGACTTCTTCTAATTGATTGTAGTATTTCTCATATCTCTTCTCAACCTGAAAATTCATGAAATTTAAAACAATGTCTAACATAATTAATCAGAAAGAATTTACAGGGATTTCGATACCATACCGACCTCTTCTAGCAAGGCGAAAAGCTTTGCCAGTTTAACATGGAGTTCATGTTTCTCAGCTGATAAGCTGCCATTATTGTACAATTCTGCTCTCAGTTCAGAAGGAAGTCCTCTCCCTCCATTACAAAATTTCTCGACGTATTTTTCATTGCTCATTTCTACAGCCTTTCCACTGATACTCACAATTTCCTCTAAAAGAGACTGGGCTGGTCTTAGAAATCTTGAATTCCCTATAGCAGCAGCGATGGATGCCGTTCCGTGAGAAGTGGCTCGAGATTTAGCGAGCGAGTTCGAGGATGAAGCAAATGCACTACCCATAAGAGAATAATCACCCATCACTTGTCCTACTGGACTACAAGTTTCACTTGGTGCTTCCCCAGAAATGAAGTAATTCAGACTCATGAGATCAGAATTTAATGACCTCTGCCTGTATTGGACTGAAGGAACCAGCATCCCAGAATTGAGAGACAAGGAGAGCCTCTGAGCTTGGTGATTAGACTCATTTGCTGCTCCAAGAAGATCCATTAAGTGCCTGGTGTGGCTGATCTCAGATTCCTCTGCTACTGACTTAGCTTGAGCAAGGTCCATTGACCTTGACATTCTCTCTTCAAGAGACTGAATGTTAGGTAACAGACCAAGAGATTGTGGAAATGTGTCACTCCCTCTCATTGTTGTCCCATAAGCACCAATGGAATCTGAGATGATGAATTTGTGAACAATACTAGAAGATGTATCTGGGAGTGAATCATGTGAAACCATGGTAACCTTATAAATGCTACAAATAACAGCAAGCCACAAGACACTAAATTACTGTTCTGACAGGCATTAATGGCAGGATCAAGGTTTGAAACAGATTAAGAACATAATTATGTCTCAGACATAAGGGTCTTGAGTTGGTTTGGTCACTGAGCAGGAAGATAGTTGGAAGTATGGCCTACAGCATTCAAGTGATAATATCTACTCGTACTCCTTATCAAGATACAGATAGTTGCAATCAGCAATATGAAGTTCACAATGAAAAGTAAAAAACACTTGAAATAGAGACAAGACAGCCCATTAATAATATACAGACCAGAATAAGATATGAGGACCTGAACTAGAAAAACCACAAGCAAGAAAGACCCATCAAGAATTCATGGGAAAATAACTTCTAGAGAGATGATACAAAGACTCTCAGTAACTCAAAAGCATAAAGGGAGTGGGAGTTGAAAGTAACGAAAATTTGAGTAATCTTTACCAACTACTGTAACTCCCATAAATTAAACTCCTTTCCACTATCGAGCTTAAAAAATTGAGTCCCAAGAGCTCTAAGCAAGTGAAAAAGCTCCAATCTATGAGTGCTGACATACCTTTGTTAGTTGAGAGCAGAAAGCAAATCTCTCTCTCTCTCTCTCTGAGTGTGAATATGAGATACTGTAGATCTAAGCAGCCAAAAGTTATGAATCTACAGACAACAGACCTATTCTTGATCTTCAAAGAAAAGAAGCCAATTGGCTGTGTAAAAATGCCAGAAACTGACAGGGAAAAAATGGTCCCCAGCTTCTCTGACCATAAACCAAGCAAAAGCATCAATCCCTCAGCTTTAGTGCCTGCAGTTACATTTCTTCGGGAGACTCAAAAGCCCTTCCAGCTCAAAACAGTGTTAATAACTTTCTCCCTCTCTCTTGTCACAGAGGGAGAGCTGTTAATATGTTAAAATTTTTGCTGTTCACTGCTTTGCAGTAATCTGTAAAAAGAGAAGAAAAAGTGGGCTATCTTTTTTGCACACTGAGTTTCAAGATTGTCCACTTCTGAGCCTGTAAACAGGGGAATAAGTTACTTTTTTTCCTGTTAGATGTTGTAATCATGCAAAGAGATGGTGAAAGGACACTCAAAAACACAATCTTTCAAAAAAATGAGCAGAAATAACAAGTGGGTTCTTGTGGTGGGAAGGGCTCAGGCTTGTGTCGTGTCGGGTTTGGTGTACTGATGAGACTGATTCTGGGTGTCATTGTATTAGAGCTTTAGGTTTGGTCCGTTTAGATGCTTTAAGTAATCATCATCATCCTTGTTTGTTTATTAAGATCTTGTCCACACCCCCACACTCGTAGGTTAAAAGACTCTGCAAAGTGCAAACTCTGAAGCCTCAACAATTGCAGTAAATTCAATATGGAGCCCATGAATCTTACCCAGTATGAACAGCATTAAATGAACACTCGTTCAAAATATATGAAACTACCAACATACATACAGCGATGATATGGTTAGTGGTTAGTAAACATTAGAGACAAAAGTGCTTTTGATCAATCTTAATGCTAAAACAAGGAAAATTAGCTGTAAAAGGAAGCTTTATTAGCCCCCTAAATAATACCCAGAAAGAACAAAATGTAATGAAAGGACACTTAAATAGGAGACGTATGCATGAAGGTCTAAGCCTTACACCCCTTGTTATCCAAGGTTGAGTCCAACTTGCAGGGATTCTAGGGCTCTGCAATTCACCAAACTTTGAAATTCTTATCCAATGGTTTGGAAGGGGCACCACATCATTCTCGGCCAGATTATTTTATTTTTTCTACACCACATGATTGTCATATTATTTCCATACCGTTAGATACGAATTTGAGAGTCTGTCAAGTTAGAGAGTTCCTCCATCCAACTTGCATAAATTACAAAGAGCCTTGTCACTTCTTGTTCATTTGTCATTCACTGGGATGTCCTTGCTCAATTTTGGTTATTATATGCTCAATAATTTCTTCATAAAATCTCAAACTGCATGCAATACAAGGTCGAGATATACACGGAACAAGATTGTATAGTTGCATAATATTTTCATGACAAACCTTGACTCTCTACAGATGAATATGCATTATTGCAGACCGACATATAGTTGATTCTTTGATATCTGATTTATTCCAGAACAAAATTGTACATTCCTTATTCAACAAGATACAGAAAAACTATGTGCACCTTATCATATAATGTTTACAATGTAACTAGTGGTTGGTATCTCTTCAAACAGAAGGCAAACATTATTTCTTTCAGACTACAAAATCATGGAAAAATGGGGAATTGCCAAACTTGTCCTGTTGCTTTCCTGAAACCACAGAATAGTAATCGACCACATCAGGTTCAACTGAGGACTCAACTGTACTGTCATTTCTAGTGTTGGTAGCAGCAGCCATGGAAAATACATCATTTTCACAATGTTGTAACCCTAACGCGAGTGAGACCTGACCGCCTTCTGGAAAACCACTAAACTCGGGCATGTAATTTGTTGCAGTAGCAGCCATAAGACATTCATTAACCTTCTGAGTTGGTGTGATAATTCCTTCAGAATAAAGGCTCTCACGGTCCATGTTAGACCTTGGCTCACCCTGTGGCGCCATAATCCTCGAATCCGTCACATTATCTACAAGATCCCCAATTTGGAACCATGTTCTTGGCATTTGATCATTCATTTCAAAATAAGGAATGTGACCAGTCTTTAAGTCATGGACTTGCTCTTTTTCTTCAGTTGTGGATATCACAGTATCCTGCAACCCTTCCCCCCTATCCTCCGATTGCAAGATATCTTTCCCAAATGCTTCAGATGCATCCTCTGAAGAAGGTATAGAGTTCACCTCTGAATCACCGAATTCTTCCTTGTACATCTCCTCAACCATAGGTTTCCAAAGACGCACCCGTGCATTTATAAACCAGTTCGCTACCTGATTCAAATACAAAATTAATAATCTTGCAACAGGAACCGTTTCTTCAAGAACAAGAAAAAGAATGAAGGATCAGTACTGAACCAGTGTAAGAGACTAGGGGTGCATATGGGAAAGGTTGAGTTATCTCGCAAGGCACACATAAAGGAGATGAAAGTTCTCAAAAGAATCACAAGCCAGGATAAAAGTTCTGGTGTCTGGCACATCGAGTTTTAGACCCCAAATTCAAGATTCAACAATGCAAATCATAGCACTATTTTTTCTCACTTTTTGATAATTGAATAGTCAGGTATCTATATTTTCACTTTTTTTCTTTCTTCTCACCTGGTTTCTGGTCAAGCCTGTCTGCCTAGATAGCATGATTTTCTCTGAATCACTTGGATAGCTGGTGAAGAAACCAAAATAACGATTAGTGGATAAATTCTTTGGTATAAGAAATCAAAGTCAGAAAATTATAGTCAGGAATGTACGGATTAAGGAAATGTTCAAATAGCCAAGCTCGAAGGATAGAAACAGAGTTCTCAGGAAGTCCTCTCTGTGGTCTCCAAGCATGTGGCATCACACCAAACTGCTGAAGAGCCCTCTGTTGTCGCAGTTGATGGTCGACATAGCGGAGTCGAGGTATCACTTTCTGATCACTTAGTGAAGCATCTTGCTCGCCAAGGCTTCTCTGAATCACTTGTATCTGACCACTGATTGCATCAGACAGACAGCGAAACTGGCGGGAAATTGTTTGGAGGGCGAGTGTCGTGTATGATTTAGCTGCCCCATGTGAAGCTACCATGTCAAATGATGAAACCAAAATTTGAATTTGATGGTAATATTGTTTGTATCTTCTATTTGCCTACAAGAAACATTCAGAAATTCCATCAAAACAACTGCAACTCTGTAGTGTAGATATATATTCAAAGAGACTAAAATGTTCACACAATGGATGTTAAGCGAAGTTATTATGCCACAAGGAAGCTAAATTGAATTGTAATACCATGGTTTGGATATAAAAGTCAAAACCCCCAGTCACCTAGCCAATTAAAAACCAAGTTACTATAGATAAGTATCGTATCTTTGCGCAGCTTCCTCATTACCACTCACGACTCATTTCAAATTTCCGAAGCTAGTTTCCATCATTTACCAATTATGAGTTCAATACTGTACAGCCCTTATCATACAACACTAGAAACCTTTATTGAATTGCCTCCGGATGAGCCATTAGAGAGGTAATCATAGAAGGATCATAAAAGTTACGAAAAAGGTAGCAAGTGTTTTAGTTTGCAGCATTTACACCTTTCGGCAAGTAATAGCCATTTCACCAGCTAATATTTCATTTTAGCAACTCCTAAACAGTGCAGCAGTTTTGCTTCAACTGAAGTGAGAATCAGTGCAGGCATCTTAATAGTATTGTTGTTAAGTGGTGTCCATTCTCCTCCAGAGTACTGAAATTGTTTCTTTTGGATTACTATTTTCTGAATGATTCCTCAATGAAGCTATTAGAATTTATATTGAAGAAAAGAAATCTATATGGTTCATAATTTAATAAAAACTTATTATAACTAGTTATACTGTTATACACTTATACTCTATGAATGTAGACAGTAAATAGTTTTAAGTAACATATCACGGAATAAAGGATAGGCGAACATGTGATCCAATAGTAGAGTTGTAGGGGTGCAACCTACAGTTCGCAGGTTCAATTCCTGCAAACATTCTCCTACATATTATGTGGGCAAGGTCTGTATATATCCTATTTGTAAAATACCCTGTCCATCGCGGGAGCCTTGTGTACTAGAGTTTTTTTTTATTATCATATAAAGGACTAAGCAAGCATTAAAATAAAATGAAAATATGTACACAGGGAGCACAATCATTGAAGCAGTGAGCTCACCTCATCTAGCAAGGATATCAGTTTTGTCTTCTTTTTCTGCAAATCCTGCCTTTCAGCAGCTGATACTTCAGAAGAGGAGTTGGTAGCTGATTCACTAGGGTTTGACGGTACTGGCTGTTGACTGCTAGTTCTCTCATCAATTTCTTTCTCACAGGAGTTTTGATGATTATTTGATTCCGGCTGCTTTGCAACCTTTTCGATACCAACCACTTCATTGAGTAATTGCTGAGCTGCCTTGAGATATTTGGAACTCAAAATATGATTTGCAAAACCTGAAGGTCCTTGTAAATATGTATCAGAATGCTGATCTTTTTGGTTTGTTAAGTACTGTTGATTGCCCCAAGCCTCTAAGTTGGTACAATTTCTGTCACTGCCTTCAAAATCTGAGGCCAAACATTGAGAATAACTTGACTCCTTTCTTTGATTGCTCTCATCTGCATGAATAGATGTTGTTTCCTTCCCTGATATTGGAAGAGAAGCACTCACCAATGAAGGCAACCCCAAGTTTGGGTAGTGGTACTGAATTGAAGGCATTAAAACTCCAGATGGTATCTGCATACCGAGGCTCAGAGATAAAACCTGGGATTGAAAATTTTGTTCACCATTTCGAATGCCTAGCCGTGTCCTTGAAATCACATGGGGATTGCCACTTACAGAGTCACCTAGAGCATTATCCTCAGCAGTGCCTAATTGGCCATTGATGGAATGCACACTCATACTGTCGCTCGTAGGTGGAAGGAATGCCATCTCATTTCTACCTCCTAGAGATGCAATTTCAACACATCCATGAGGAGAAAAAGAACTCACATGTAGGAAATCTGAGTACGCCCCAGAAGAAGAAGCTTCATTCAGGTGCACTGTTCTGTTATTGTCATGGGAAGAAGGCTCAGGATAAGAAGCAAGTTTCTGGTCCCCTGGATATGTTGATTCCAGGTTGTCCCGCTGGTTGCTAAGAGTAGGATAATAAGAAGCCATTTATTGCTTCCGCTGTAACACAACCCACCGTCCCACAAATTAAATATTCAATCAAGGATTGGTCATTCAGAAATTAAATATAAACAATCAAAGGTATAGAAAAACTTCAGAAATCTTTCACGTTGTCAAGCTGACACAAATTCCAGCCAGAATCACAGTGTTGCATACGACAGAACAGGGAGAGATTCCTAACTATAATAAATCCATACTCCACTACCGGTTATTCCTTTTATAAGAAAACATAGTTAGACACAAAGAAATAGCAATAAAGAGAGTTGAAACAGATTTTAGACTGAAAAACAAAAAACACCATAAATACACTAATATTGACCTACTATACTAGAACAGAAGAATCCCAGAACATTTTGGCCTGAGGCTGATGGTTCTGTTAACAACAAAATTCTATTTGATTCATCACTTAACCTGTACTTAATAAAACCACAGCAAAAATCGCACCAAATTTGAACTTCAGCTTGAAAAAACCTGACAATCTCACAACATAACGAAAAGGAAAACAACAAAAACCATAGAGTGATTTATTCAAACAATTCCACATCCTATTACAAATAAATATCAAGCCGCAAGTACCAATTTTATCGCTCAAAACCCAGTTTCCAGAGAAGAGAACCAATTAAGACGCATATTAAGCCCAGTTTCCAAAGCATATAACGTTCCTATTTCAATCCTTCGTCCCAATTCAGATGATGTTCATCAGGATCATCCCATGGTACTGGATGCTCAAAAATATCAAAAACCCAATATTAGAGCATGCTGCAACCCAAATTCAGAACCCATATATAAACAAGTTTGATCAACAGTATCAAAAACCATTATTAACCAAGACAAAAAAGGAATCCCAGAAACCACAAAACCCAATAGCAAACAGACCCGTACTCATACAAAACACAAAGTGGGTCTCTGTAATCATAATCGGCATCATCTTATTCAAGTACAGCTTATTCAGTTTCAAAATAGCCGAACTGGGAATCAAAAGTGCGTACCAAAAATTTAAACAGTATCAACAATCATTGTCAATGATCATAGAAAGCAAAGGAAAGGAGATTTAAAATACCTGAAAACCCTCAAAACCTGCACCTGTGGCGGGGAGCAGAAAGGGTTGAAAAGCATAAAGACAAAATAAGAATGTAACAGAAGCCCAATTCCGAGGGGATGTAATCCCTAGTACAACCAAACTTCCTTATCATTGGAACATCGAACACCAACCCCATTAAACAATGCTGGGAATCACATAATAAAATAATAAAAAGGATTGACAATCCTGACAAGTTTTTTAATAAACAAACAACATAATTTCTCCATCAAAATCATTCTAATGTTTCTCACGTGTGAAACACCAAAATACCCAACTAGAAAATTATTTGGCAACAACACTGTTTATGGTGGTAATGGTGGTCGTTGCTTCCTCAGTTGCTTAAGAGAGTTCAGAACCTAACTACCACCGGTTGGTAGACCTATAACCCAGTATTAAACCACATTTCAAAGCATAATATCTGGTATGTTGTGTGACAGAGAAGCTCTAAAAAATTCTGATTGGTTGAATACAAAAATAATTCATATATATTTACATATATACGCATAATTTCATTAATGTGTATGTATATGAGATGGACAGAGACAGGCAGACAGCCAGAGACGGTCGTTTGCGCTGTGTGTTAACCAACGCACATATATACGCTACCTGTAGCTTTTTTAAGAAAAACATTTTTCTGTTTTACAGAAACTGTGTGCCCAGCCCAACTAAAAACGAGGGGAAAAAAAATTACTTGTTTGGATATATTTTTATTGGTTTAAATCGAATAAGTAGATGCAAACAATTTTTGTATTTGGATCTGACTCGATTTTGAATCGAACACAATTTTTATATTTAGACTCAAATTTAAGACATATAATTTATCTTGAAATTTGATTTAATCTAGGTTAGACAAAATTCGATCATTCAGATCATACATAATTTGGTCATCCATACAAAAACCACAATTGATCTCATGAGACAAACTGTATGAACTCAGAAAATATTGACTTCAATTCCACTGAGAGTATCGATTAGACGATCACAATTTAGACTTATATCCGATATCTAAATGATAAATTCGTATAACATTGTTCCCGGCTTCTCGGGTGAAAGAGAGAGGAGGTTAAAAACACAATTGGGCCATGACAATCTGATGTTTGGTTATATGGGCTAGTTTGGCTTCAGAAATGTTCTAATTCTAAAATGGCCTAGTCCATGAACATGCTGAGGCCTGAGCAGTACCACATCTTGCTTCCAACTTGAACATACCAGGCTTCTTCTTCAGCCTCAAAGCCAGAACTGGAGACTAGAGAGAGAGAGAGAGAGAGACGAATGCTATCATGAGCTTGTGCTACTGTCTTCAAATTCGACCTTCACCTGCAAATCAAGATTCTTATCTTCATTTCCCATGGAATCCCAATCTTAGACGCTACAATTTTGCTATCTCCTTCACCAAATCATCGAGACTCACCAGCAGAGTTCTTCAACGAGGAATTGATTCTGCGGCTCCTGAAAATGTTGTTCTGCAGAGCCCCTTAACTGCAACCAAAGACGAGGAAGGTGAAGAGGTCCATGGAGTCCCGGACACGCATTCGGAAAGCAAAACCCGCCCTCCACCTTCAACTGCTAGAGTCAAGAAGAAAAAAGAAGAAGAGGACGACAGTTTCGAGAACCGGTTCAAGCTCAGAAATGGAAGGGAGGTTGGTTTCGTTTCGTTTCGTTTCTTTCTTTGATTTCCTAACAAAGCGAAAGAACTTTTGTGACTAGCATCATCAGAATCATTATTGTTGTTGTCATCGTGATTATAATTGGTATTTTTCCTGTTAAGGTGTTTGAGGAAAAAGCTTACCTAGTGGGTGTGGAGCGAAAAGGAGATGCTGAGGATTATTTTGGGATTGACGAATCATTGAAGGAATTAGCCCAGCTAGCGGACACTGCTGGGCTTATGGTTGTTGATTCCACTTATCAACGGTGAGTACTGATCCTCTACAAAATTTGTTACCTATTTGGCACAGAGAGTTTGCAACTGCTTGTAATCATAGATAATTGTAAAGGCCTGTGCTTCTGGGATGTATGTTTTCCGAATAGCTAAATTGGGGGAATTAAAGCTTACGATTACTTGGTATATGCTTCAGTTACTTTCTTCAAAGTATCTTTTTGTTTCTCGTAATCTAAATAGTGGCTGCGAGAGTTGATGAATGCAGGTATCACCTTGATTTTTTTTCCCTTTTTTTAAACTTAATTTTTCTTTATAAATTTTACTGAATATTTTTGACTGGGCATTTTGTAGAGATGGTTATTTACATAGGGTACAACTGTCACCTTAATTGCTTTGCTGGTGTTGTCATCATCCCTGCATAGTATGCTGTCAGCATATTCATTGGTTTAATCTTTTTGTTGTAGCAAACGAATATGAACATCTTATGGACGGTGCATTTACTCTTAAGGTAGACACACATCATGGTGAATGATGGATTATCAATTTATTTTTATGTTTTTTCATTCTTCACGAAGTGTGTGCTATAAAAAATGTTACTTTGTTAATAGATATCAAACAAGCTACAAACTTGGCATGTTTCTTTTAATTTTTCCTCAATTGTTTGCCAATAAGCTGTTCATGGCTTTGTGATCATGCAGGCTGGCTACACCAAACCCAAGGTCTTATATTGGATCAGGCAAAGTCGCTGAAATCAAGAGTGCAATACATGCACTGGATGTTGAGACTGTAATCTTCGATGATGAGCTCTCAGCAGGGTAAGTTTCATTCCATAATTTCATAAAGTTATCCCACGTAGGAATTTGGTTCCTGTCAGGCTAATTCTCATTAATGTCAAGAACTAATGTTTCCAATATTGTTTTTTCATCAGTTTTCAGGCACTTTTCTTTTTATCTTTTAAGAGCAAGAGTTTATTCACACTTTTTTGTACTCTTACTTGCCTTTTGCTGATAATATAAGTCTTAAATAATATTATTATGTCTTTTCTTGGTTATTTAGGGTTCCCTCAATGGTCCTAAACTAGTTTAAATGTTTTTGGATGATTAACTCTTTATTGTTTACCGATTGGGACTAACATTGATGCCCATCCTAGGATTCAAAATATATGGAGTAATTCTTAGTATTTTGGGCTTCCTTTCTCTCTACTTGATTTCAGAACTTTGGAAATTTTGGTTATCTTACTTCCTTTGCTGTATGACATGATGCTGGTGATATCACTAGTGAAAAGTGAATATCTTTCGATTATGTTTTGTTTGATTCTATCCATGTAGATAATATGTCATTATACTTATACTCAGTTGTCGCCCTTTTTGAAAACCTTCACTAAATCTACTCCTCCCAAGCCTTAAATAATCTGTTCAGCTACATGTAACTATCATTATTCAAATTCTACAAAGGCTGCAGATGTCGCGGGGATAATAAAAAGGTGTCAAAATGTCACATGAGGGACTTCTTTTAGAGTAATTGTTAGGAGCGTGGCAGTTATGAGGTAACACAATCATCTGTGAATGGATTATCTGTTAGTATTTTGGTTAACAAACTAGTTTGAGAGAAGTAAAGAATATCATTGTTTTTCGAGTACGAGAAATATGACATTAATTTGGAAATGATAAAGAGTGTTGGTGGGTTTGGGGAGGGGCAACAATCTTAAGGCAAAAAATGTTAAATTACTCTCTGAGGTTAATGTTTGTTCTCTTGGGAGTAAAGTCACCTAGTTAACTGTTAATATCATCCTTGCAAACATGTTTAAAGAGGATGAAGTTTTACATATAGAATCTCTCACCCTATAACCCAAGAAACATACACGTCCCAGATTGTCATTTATAATGTTTCTGAGGTAACTCAAACACTGATATTTTCTTCATCGAAATGTCAAAATCATAGGCAACTAAGGAATTTGGAAAAGGCTTTTGGCGGAGATGTTAGAGTGTGTGACCGTACAGCTCTTATTCTGGATATCTTCAACCAAAGAGCGGCTACACATGAAGCAGCATTACAGGCAAGTTTGTTAAACTGCATTTTATCTGATGAAAATCTTCATGTGGGAAGACAACTGGCACCTTGTTTGGTAGAGCTTTTGGAGGTCCTACAGGCTACAGCATTCTTAAGATTAAGTTGATGAAAGTCTATGAGGACGACCATTGCCTTGTTTAGTTCCAGTAATAGAGAAGTACTCTTTATTTGCATTCACTGAAAATGTGAGGTATTTCTAGGTGGCACTTGCACAAATGGAATACCAGCTACCTCGACTAACTAAAATGTGGTCTCACCTTGAACGCCAAGCAGGAGGACAGGTGAAGGGTATGGGTGAGAAGCAAATTGAAGTGGATAAGCGTATCTTGCGTACTCAAGTAAGCTATTTTTCTTGTCGTTTTATCAGCTAGCTCCTAGGGAAGCCTCTTTAAATGAGATTATGACTACTTGGGTTGCTTATTATTTTGTATGCTACAATTATATATCATGGACTCATTATTCTTGCATAACACTCACTTCTTAGTAATTTATAGTGTTCTTCCCCCTTTTACAGAATTTGAAATTTGAATGTAGACTGAACTTAAATATACATTTGATCCTTAGATTGGTGTTCTGAAAAAAGAGATAGAATCTGTTAGAAAACATCGAAAGCAGTACCGGAATCGGCGTGTCTCTGTGCCTGTCCCTGTCGTATCTCTGGTAAGTAAATAGATATTAATATGAAGTTTCCCGAATCTATGAGATGATTTTTCATTCCAATCCTTGATAATTATTGATATTTAATGCACTTGACATGACTTTAGGTTGGGTACACAAATGCTGGAAAGAGCACACTTCTAAATCAACTGACAGGAGCTAATGTTCTAGCAGAGGATCGCTTATTTGCAACACTTGATCCAACCACGAGAAGAGTTCAGGTTGGTTTATATCTTCAGAATACCTTGGTTAAAGCATATGATTGAGTTTTCCATGTGTACACAAAAATGTAGTTAAATTTGCAATCATGACATTATAATATTCAATAACAATGCGACTTCTGTTCATTCCAAATAGCTTTCTGTTTGTAAATTGTTGATTTGTTTTATGATATATAAAACTACTGCTGGCAAAGAAGCACTAATTGCCTACACTGTTGAGACAGATACTTTATCTAATTATACAAATTTTTCATATATATATCTCTACGGTGTTTGGATCTTCAAGATGAATTTTTGTAATATGGCATATTCAGTCTAGCGATCAAATAGATACTTTTGTTCCAGAAACAAATATTTCCAAGCCTGATTGACTTTAGTAGGGAATTCTTTGATGAGTTTGGGTAAAAAAATTCAGGATGCAACTTAGAATTACTTAAATAAGTTAGGAAGAAATGCTTCTGCGAGATAGCTTCCTAACACTAGATGTTTTTTTTTTTGGTTGTTGCTTGTTCTCCAGATGAAAAATGGGTCTGAGTTTCTTCTTACAGATACTGTGGGTTTTATCCAGAAATTGCCAACCACCCTGGTATGTCCCTCCATAATTCAATTATTCAGTTGAAGTGATACATATTGTCATAATAGGTTATGGATCGGATTGGAGTTTATGAAAGTATGATCCTAGATATAAATAATGGCAGAAATGAGTACACATAGTGGATTCCCCGTTCTTTTTTTTCTCATCGACTTGCGCATCCCAAACTGTTGGGATATAGGATGATGATGATTATGGTGGTTGTTGTCTGGCTTCTCTGTCCTAGAAGACATTTAAGTGTTCATTGTTACCCCATTTGAAGTGAAGTGTCTAATGATTGCTTCTCCAGATTGCTGCCTTTAGAGCAACATTGGAGGAGATATCAGAGTCATCGCTCTTAGTGCATGTGGTGGACATCAGGTATCATGTTTTCGTCATGTTGGTTAAAATTTATTCTTGATGATGAGCTTTAATTTGTCTCGTTATATCCATACAAGTTCAGCCATCCGCTTGTAGAGCAGCAGATAAATGCAGTAGACAAAGTTCTGTCAGAACTTGATGTATCATCTATACCAAAGTTGATGGTATGGAACAAGGTATGCAGCAAGCAGTTCTCTTGGGCTTCCCTTCTGAGCCTAATAACTTTCCTTTTAACTTCCGTATATGTGAATCTGAGTTATGAAAGTACCAGATTTGCAGTAGTGCATATGATGAACAAGTCTGAGGTTTTGTCTGTTGCAGTTGGGACTTAATTATAATACGATGACTCTCTTTACTGCTTATGGCAGATTGATAATGTTTCCGATCCTCAAAAGATGAAGCTGGAAGCAGAGAAAAGAGAAGATGTTGTTTGTGTATCTGCTTTAAATGGTGAAGGCTTAGATGAGTTCTGTAATGCAGTTCAGAAAAAATTGAAGGTACTGCATCTTAGATTTTCTAGTTTTCTTGGAAACATCTGATTCTGTTCATTCTTGATGCTCCAATGGTGGTTTCAGTATGCTGAAAATTTTGTTATCTGTCTTTCTAATAGGATTCTATGGTGTGGGTGGAAGCTTTGATCCCATTTGAGAAAGGGGAACTTCTTAGCACTGTACATCGAGTAGGGATGGTAGATAGTACGGTGAGAATTTGCCAAATGATTTCTTTTCATTGCTAAAATCATGCTGTAAAAGAGCTGTATAGTTGTGAATTGTTTTTTATATATATCTTCCCCCTATTTGCAGGAATATTTGGAGAATGGGACGTTGGTTAAAGCATACGTCCCCCTTCGTTTTGCAAGAATGCTCACACCAATGAGGCAGCTCTCTGTGTCAATCTCATAATTCCTCAAGTGATATTTGACATGGTCACTGAAGATATATTATTCTGATCATGGAAGTATAAATTGGCAAATATCTCTTCCCAACCCATTGGAGAAGTGGATGAAGAAGACTATAAGAGACATTGTCCAGGTTTTCACTCGTATATTGTCCGTCCCGTCCATCTGTTGAGGGGCTGATGTACATAGCATACCAAATATTTGGTACTTAAAGATGTCGTAGAGAAGTATATTTTTCTTCAATACTCTCTCATCAATTACAGCAGTAGTCAAGTTCTGAACATCTTAATTCATCCACTGTGCTCTTGCCTTTGCTGATACTTCTCATATTAATTTTCTACAAGCTGATGCTTGGTAAATAGAGTTTGTGCCCTACGGCATACGAACTACCAAGTTCTCAAAAGCTGGAAACCCATCGAAGAATTTTATAAATACTAGTTTTTTTTATCTTTCTTTCTGTTTTTCAGAATTTGGGGAGGAAGAGGGAGATTTCTTGAAAGTAGACCTTCTCCTTAGCTTGTACTTAGCCATCCTAGCAATCTTGTAGAACCAGAAAGCACTGACCAGCTGTAATCCCAATGACATTGCCTGAATTGTACAATGAAAATATGTATTAGGAGCAATGGGTAAATTGCCTGTTCAAGGCTGGAGACAGAGAGAAACACATACCTTGATTATGAATGGATTGTTGGCACGCAGAGTCAAGTAAGTGAGATATGGACCACCAACCATTCTAGCCAAGGAAAAAATGACTGCAAATGACATCTGAGAGTGGAAAAGTAACAGCCAGTGAGCGTAGAAGATTAAAACTCCAGAAATTTAGTTATTTGATAACCGATAACACCACCACCAGAAGAAAAAAAAATTTGACAGCTGATGCCTAGCATAGGCATAAACTCGGCCCTCAAGCTCGCACAACACAAATATGATAAAGTTAGACCAAAACTCAGCATGTGATAACAAGGGTATTGGGTATTGCTCTGAGAGTGAATCAAATTCAGGACAATCTATACGGTTTGAATTCACCAGCTATGTTATCACCCAAGTGGAGAGAAAAGCGGACTTACATCTGCAGCAAAATTAAGGTCAGTGTCCTTGTAGCCCAGCTCTTTGAGAAGCTCCCTTGCATGGAGGAAAGGGCTGGAGATCTCTGTCAACCATAGTGCTGCAACCAATTCTGATCCACACTAAACCAACATATAAAGACACTCATTAGTGTAATTGACTTGAACATGATTATTATGAGAGATCAGAGAAAAAAAGTACCATTTTGTAGGTTAGGCCGGCGACGAAGCCAACAATGCTAACCAAATGGTGGATTGTGTTATCAAGCCCCGCTTGCTTGTCAAAGAGGCAGCAGATCAGGTCATATATGAAGTAAGAGAGGCTAACAGCAATTGCTGTCATCTGTTCATCATCAAAGAAACACAAATTAACCTCTACTTTATATTAGAAGAACCAAAAGAGATCTTAAAGAGAAAGTTTATCCTGTTTTTCTTAGTCTAATACTATTTTTCTTCGTCTAACACCTCTTTTTTTATAATGCACTATTTTTTTCTTGGTCGTGTTCTTTTTTCCCTTGGTCTAACACTTTTTTCCTTGGTTTACACATAATTTCTTGGCCAAGCACTATCTTTCCCTTATGCGGATGCAGAAAAATTTGTGCTAGACCATGAAAAAATAAGAATCCAGAAATCTCTTATACAAATTCACAAAAATTTAAACCTTTATTTTCATAAACAAAATAAACTAAAAATTATCAAAATTTAGTGATATACCAGTCTCAAGAAAAATCACAATTTATTTCCGTAAATAATTTGTCAAAGCTGAAGCTTTGACGTTGTTTCAGTTCTTGGTTTGAGAGTGAGAGCATCTCCAATGGGGCATGTTTATGAGTGTATATATGGCCCAACTACCATTATACACACTCATATATTTAAATAGGTCATTCCAACTCAAAATGTATCTTGGGCCGTAAAATAAGCAAATATACAACTCAAGCTTCCAATTATAACAAAAATGGTTAAAAAGATGAGAAACTTAACTACCATTTCTACCTCAAAAAAGCATGAATATTGAAGATGATAAAGAATATGTAATATACATCCCAATTATACATCTTACCATTGCAACACAAAAAATATGCATCACAAAAAATCATTATTTAAATATATATATATCACTTTACATCCTCAGATAGTCAAATATACACACCTACATTGGAGATGCGCTGACATAAACTTGTATAAAATAAGTCATATAAGAACATTTTGATACTTCCATGTCATTCCTCAAAAAAAAAAATCAAAAAATATCAGTTCTCCAAATATCTTTATGACTTGGTCAATTTTGCAAAATTCCCTTTATTCAGCTTCAATGGGGTTGGCCGAGTTGGCTCATGACATTCCATATAAACCAATGAGAGCCTAGGTTTGAAATCTCTCGCCAACAGTTTGAAGCCCGTGTTGGGAAACTCCTAAGGGTGCAGTGCACGGATTCGGGAGTTTACGCCGCCGCCAGGGTGGGGACAAATGGTTTTGCCTTGTTCCCACCATATTGAAGGGAAAACAGAAAATAAAAAAAACTCGCGTACCTGAGGTGGTGAAGACTGTGAAGCCAGAGGACAAACAGGGCAACTCCAATCTTGTACGGAGAGAGAAGCTAGCATTACAGCCAGAGTCGCATGGATTGTGGAAACAACACGATTGCAGAACCCAAAAGAGCGATTTGGCAATAATATTCTTCTAATAGCAAGAAATGCTATTGACCAAGAAACAACTCCGCATACAACTACATTTACAATATAGTCATTCATTTGCTTTCTTCTCAACACTTCAACAGTTGCAGAGGCCAAAAATTGAAAATCAAGGAAGACCCTCGCTAGAGCTTCCAAAATGGTAGTGTGAGCTGTTTTTAGCCGAACTTCATTTATTTTGCCGTCTACTTGTAGGTGGGAATTAGGTTTGTGGCAATAACAATTCGTTGGCAAATGGGTGTTGTTTCATCTATTAAATGTACCAATAATTGTATATTCAATGCAGGCACTTGCTGGCAAT
This sequence comes from Euonymus europaeus, assembly GCA_963580455.1. Lineage (NCBI taxonomy): Eukaryota > Viridiplantae > Streptophyta > Magnoliopsida > Celastrales > Celastraceae > Euonymus > Euonymus europaeus. Next base: position 3,846,556 of record OY756972.1, read on the forward strand.
GAATACTCAATTGCCCAATTTTATATATGTCGATATAAGTAATTATTTAGTCATTCGGGTATATTTCACATGACATATCTAAAGGTGCGGATGATATTAATATAAGAATGATGTCAATCAAAGAGTAAGAATGAAAATGCATATTCATGTCAATTATATTATTGGGTGTTCCACATGAAATATGTACACGGATCATTGAATAATTTCTTTCCCAATATATGCCAAAAATAAAAGAAAATATATATTAAATTATATGTGCGAAATTCAAGTTTAAACATTGAAAAAATTGTCCGTTTAAAAGCTCATCTGCATCCAAACACAAATATCTTGTCTAGTTTACTTGGTTCGAATTTAAATTAATCCGTATTTAAAATCCAATCCGGATTGATATCCAGACATATATATTTTTTCAAAACACTCCTACTCAGAACCTATTTTTTGCCACTTTACTTTTATTACATTGAGATATTATTGATCAATGAACAAAGATGTAAGACTGGCCCAGGCTCCCTAAGCATCCAGCACTTTGGATGGATGAGAGTTAAAACGAGGGTTATTACCATCCAAGCCCATTAAAATGTACTCCAGCAAAGCCCATCAAAGAAAGTAACCCAACCATCAACTTTGAGTACTGTCACTGTCAGGCCCAGCCCGTCAATACCAACTCCCAAGCCCCATGTACTTTGGACTCTTCCGTTATCAGGTTGTAGAAAGAAAAGCGTGATGATTCTGGTGTGGTAATGGAGGTATGCGGTGTCGCAGGGCAATTTTCGGTTCCGATTCGGTATGGTCGTCATGCGCCGGCGAATACGGTCACTGCATTAACCAAAACGTGGCCTCGTGTCTCCATGGCCGCCGTTGGCAGTACCGGAAAGTCGGAACTTGAATCTCGTAATCGAATGTTTATTCTTGGAATGGGATTCGTTGGACAATTTTTTGCACAGGAGCTCAAGAACAATGGCTGGTAAGAAATTATCCGAATTTAGTCATGATATTCGAATTTGATGCTTCTGTGCCTGTTAAACAGCTCAAATTATGTGTAATTTATTCGTGATTGAAACACTGAATAGGATTGTCTCTGGAACTTGCACGAGTGTCTTGAAGAAGAAGGAACTGGAGGACAGGGGGTTTGATGTGCATGTTTTCGATGCAAATGAGCCGGAGTAAGTGTTTATCATCATTACCGTACTATCAGTTAAGCTCAAGCAAGAATTGATGTTGAGATTTTGATTGAATTGGGTTATGTAAATCATATCTTGAAATGCTTAAAGCTGATTTCCTATTCAATTGAAAAATGGCGATTTTACTCGCATATATATATATATTGATGTAGAAGCTTCATCCTCAAGCAATGTATTTCTAAATTTATGAAGATTCATATTGCCGGTTAGTTTATGATTTTTATGCTTCTCACTTGTCTTATACTGCATTTTTTTCAGCTTGAGCGCTTTAAATACATTGAAATATTACACACATCTTCTTGTCTCTGCCCCTACTGTTGTAGGTATTGGTGATCCGGTATGCTATTTGTCATTTTTAACAGAATATGGATTTGCATCTATGTAATAACCTCTTTCTGCCCAATGATTTTTTTAAAATTTTAATAGGTCCTTCAGCACATACAACTTCTGAGGAGTACACTAATGGATGGGAATCTTCAGTGGCTTTGTTATTTGTCCTCAACTAGTATGGCTTTGTATTGTCAGTTAGTCACTATTGGCTGGATATACTTACCCGCCATACATTACACAAATATGGATAAAAATGTGGTTTACGTATCTTACGGAATGTGAAGATATGCATGCATGCTACTTTAATCCTTGTTTTCTATATATTTTCCCTTTTGGTTGACTGTTTTCTTCCTCGTTGCACTCAATCATGAATAGCTAAAATCTGACACAATCATCGTTGATCAAGATGTCATTGTGATTGATATCTTGCCTGTACATGAATAGGTGTCACTGCATGCATATAAGGAAAATCTTGAGAATAAAATTATCCTTGCTATCTAATGTAGCTCTATAATCGTGTTTAGTTAAATCCAGCTATTCAGGAGTTGTATTGTATTTGTATCCATTTAGTCTAAGGAACTAGGTTTGAGTTTCATCTCTCCTGGAAACGCCCACAATCCTGATCGAAAAATTAGCTTATGACATTGAAATATAAGTATTGGGAAAAACTTTAACTTTGCTCCGGAAATAGTCCATCATTAGCACTGGAATATAATCATCAACTTCTTTGCAATCTAATTCTGGTGGACTCATGATCATGGAGTCTAGACTTGGTTGTTCTACAAAGTATAATATTTCATAAACTGACGTTAACAGCTGGATTAAGACAAGAAATTCGCATAAAGAAGTGATACTTCTGCTAGTCAACTTCTTGGCCTAAACATTCCAGTGTCAAAACCTTTGTCAATATGGCTGCAATAACCTTGGACGAATATCTTCTTGTTCCTTTTTAAATCTCCAGTATATATATTCTTATCATGCACTTTTGCATGTCCATTATTATTGTTGTTGGTTTGATAGTTTCTTGTTTTCTGAGACCCAGATATAATTTTGATGATTGGATGCTGCCTTTTTATGTCCAGGCGTATACGGAGACGCAGGTGGTGCATGGGTGGATGAGGAGTAAGTGATTGTGTATGATGTGGTCAACTTTACCCTGAGAACCGCTACTGGTAAGCATATGTTAGACGTGGCTGATTATATTCTGTGTCCGATGCAGTTACCCAACAAGCCCAACAAGTGAATCGGCTAAACTAAGGGTACTTGCTGAGGAGGGATGGTTAAAGTTGGCGTATGATCTAGGGCTCTCAACGCGAGTGTTTCGACTTGGAGGTATCTACGGACCTGGCAGAAGGTTGTGACTAGTATTGACCATATATGCTGGCTTCTAATTCAAGCCTATGGTTATAACTTCAAATTCACTTGTAATAAGATACCTACACGCACAAATTCCGGACTACTACAAAAAAACCACTAGACAGAGTAGTATACTTGTGTCGTACTTAATAGAGACCGGTGTGTTATGTTTTTTTGTTTCGTTTTCATTTTTCTTGTTTTGCTAATTTAGTGCCCGTTTACATAATTCAGTATGCTTGAGGTTGATTTCCTTATTCTTTTATACTATTCTTGCAGTGCTGTTGACACAATAATTAAGAGGGAAACCTTGTCAGAAGGCCAGAAAATGAGGACAACCAAGAAGTTCACATCCAGAGTTCACGTTGAGGATATTATTCAAGCATTGATGGCCAGTATCAACATTCCATCCACCGGGTAGGGTAATTATTAGCATTTTTGGAGTTATGTTCTTGTGGATTATTTAATCCAGCTGTTAGATAGTATAAATAAGGAACCATATGATAACATTCAAACAATCTAAACAAAATGGAATTTCAACATGTTTTTTCTCGTTTGGAAAACGGAAGCAACTGCCACTTTATACCAAACTATGGTCGAGAAAGGACTCCATCCTGGGAAAGAATTTTGTTGACTCTCCCAAAACTACTAATTAGATTCAGAGCAAGCTATACTTTGATTTCTTTAAAATATGACTATTTTTTAGGGTGCATTTGAGGCAGAGGATATGACGCTTACAGTACATGAAGGAGACAGACGGACAGCTATTTTCATTTGGGATTTGCCACATTTATTGTCAAGTTGTCATGCTTTGTCCAGCGTTCTGTTATTTTGTTTCTTCCATAGATTGGAAACTAGGCTATTCTCAGTCCATCGTGGTTTTATCTAGTCATATTATAACAGAAGAACTATGTTTTTTTCCCTTTCCATTTTATCTACTTTTTCCCTCCCAGCTTCTTCAAGTTTGCTGTTTTCAGGAGAATCTACAATATTGTAGATGATGATCCAGCCTCCAGGGAAGTCGTTTTTGCTTATGCAAGAAAGTTGGTTGAGAACAAGTGGCCTGGCCAGATCCTAGAAAACACCCGTGGAAGAGCTGAACTACTTACTCAGAAGCATGGCGAGAAACGAGTTTCTAATGCACGTATGAAAAAAGAACTGGGAGTGAGGCTTCAGCATCCAAGTTATAGATCAGGACTCCAAAGCATCATTGACCAAATGGAAGTGTACCTGTAGCCTGTAGGTATGTCCTATTATTTTGATGACTGATGACATTCAGTTCAATTCAAAATGCCCCGAACCCGTTCAATACTGGAGCTTTGTGCACAGGTGATGTTATGTTGTATGTTGCTCCATTTTCTGGTACTTAACCGATATAATCATTCCTGGCAATCTAACATGAGCACCCTCAGGGGACTGGCCTTTGCATAGCCGTCCAACAGCCTCCCCATGCAGTCCCATTAACAGTAATAAACCCAAAAAAAAAATACAACATTTGCCAAAACTTGATGAAATTGTATGTAGCGAAGCAAATTCATTCATGATTCATGACAGAGAAGGGAGAACGATTCGTAATATCTGAACAAAAATGCAAACCAAGTGTAACCGCCGCTATATATCAAATAGAATCATTCCCATGACCTTTATAACATCATTTCCACAATATTTGCCAAAGCAACCATAAGTTTATTCTGATCAGATTTCCAACAGCCTGCAAAAGTGAACCCAACTCAAGCCTGCAGGATTCAAAGAACAAACACCCTCCATGGAAGGCTGCAATAATAAGAGAGTTCACGGTATCAGTATCTTAGCACTACTTTTAATGGGATTGCCTGGACAAGGAAATTTTGTGGATGTATTTTTTTTTTTATGCTTAGTCATAGGTGCTATAAGTAGCCTTCGTCTTCGATTACACATAGTTTCAATGGCACCAGAATATCCTAGGAGGCTGTAGTCGATGAAACGAATTCAGCTGATTCATTAGCCAAGCTAAAATACCTCTTAAAGAATGCTATCATCTAGCATTTACTAGGGTAAAAGGTAAAGTTACTCGCACCTCATTACTATGGGGCTAGATATTTGCGATATCTAGCCCAAAACCCCTTCCTTCTGGCAAAATCATTCTCTGTCAAGGATCTCCTCCACTTGGTCCCAATTGAAAAATGCCGTTTCAAAAAAGGCTTGGAAAAGGCGCTTCTTGAACTAGAGCTAGCTTCCATCTTGGGAGCTTTTCCTACTTGTTCAGCATGGCTTTGGTGATCTATGCCAAAACCATCATCCAGGTAACTGTCTATGACTCTATTTTTAGATATCTTATGGGTTTTCTCCCTTAAATCTGCCTCCACTCTCAAAAGTTTCCTAGACATCTTCAATACTTGGTTTTCTCCAACCATGCATATTGGGCAAGCTGGGTCATACCTATCGGCCTCTTGAGTAAGTGTCTCCAGGCACTCAGCATGGTAAGCATGACCACAAACCAGTACGGCAGCAACTGGGAGATCGTTACAGCTCCATGAAGATCTCTCTGTCAAAAGCTTTGAGCAAGACCCGCAAGTTAGCAACTCCACAGAGGAAGAATATGAGAGCCTGTCGCTAGATTCACCTATCCTCCCATGGCCAGAACCCAAGTGCTCACTGTCGAATGACCACCTCTCTCTCTGAGAAGAGGCAACAAGCTCAGTAAAGGTGCGCATGGACCAGCCATCAGACGACCCACCATGGGATCCAGCTGTCAAGTCATTGCTGCAGGTGGAGTGTAAAAATGACGACCTTCCATCGGATTCTGCATAATCATTTGGGGATTTCAATCCCAGGATTCGGCTATCTGACACCTGTCTTAATAGCCGGAAACCAGGTGAACGGCGAGCCCAGCGAGAAGGGGTGGAGTTGGGAGGGAGCTGATGAATGCGGGTTGAAAAAGGATCACCAACAGGCATCAAAAACGGAGAGGGTATGGAAAATGAAAATTTTGAGGCTGGTAGATCTGCAACATCTGGTGATTCAGCCAAGTTCTTCACCTAAAGATATTCAGAAATAGGATTTATCTATCAGTATGAAAAGGGCCTAAAAAAACAAATCTTTAAACTTCCATCCAAACTAGCTCAAACTTACCTCTATAGAGTTATTGCTCGCCATCGATAGATCTGCACCAAACATATGAAGAGGATCAAATACAAGACACAACATGCAAGCAAGATATGGCCACAGTAGTCAGTCAATCACCAAACATCGAATTTCAACCAACCCTACGTGAACAATAGTTTACTTTATCCATAATATGACTATTACTGCATCCTTATTAATTATTGAAAAATTATCGAGCACATCATGGCCACACACAAACTTATTTTATGATAAATGCACAACCATATTAAAGAGAAAATCCAGTAAAAGATTTGATTTAGATTTGTAATTTCAATCTTCAGGTATGAATAAATGATACCAACAACCTAGAAGTGACGCCTACAAAACCCTTACTTTCTCTACATTTTCAACAATAATAGACAAGCCTTCATAGGACTTCTAGTAATTCAAAAGCCCAAACTATTCCAATAAGCCAAATTTTGACCCCAATAACATAAAACCCATAATCACAATAAAGCTCACAGAATCGAAAAATATTTCCCTATGTTCAAGCCAACTACTAATCATACTACATTCAATCTTCAGTGCCTGGGGATGACATCAAACAAATAATTATAATTTGTTATCTCAAAGGACAAAACAGAATAGGCCAAAAGAAAATTGCAATTCGGTAAATTTACTCTTAAACAACCAAGGTACGCACGAAGCATATGTCATCTCAAGAATTTACCTGACAGTGGAGTCATCATACTCAAACCAACAACAGCTTCGTGGACTTCTGACTTTAGAGAAGCAGGAGTCCCCATGTTCTCAAGTAGACTTCCTTCACCAGAAACATAACTTCCTCTCTCAGAATCTAAATCCCCTTTCATCTCCACACCAAGATTCCCGCTGAATCCATGAGAGACTTGAGAGCGAGAATCATCAATTTCACCAGCAACACGTCTATGATTTTCCCACCGGAAGCTCCAAGTTGGAGAACACATCACATTCTTGTGCAAAGTTTCACCAGAAGTTCTGTCAGAAAGGGTTCTATCTCTTGCAGCAACACAACAAACAGATCCCATGGTCACTCATACACAACAAACTATTACAATACCCTGAAGAATCCAAGCAAGCACAATATGTTTAGTTAAAAAATTGACATTCCTTGGAAGATAAACTTAGTTCAGCATTCACTAAAATCTAAAACCAATTAAAAAATATAACTTCATCAGCCAATCAAAACCAAACTCAATTCAAGCCGCAGAATAGAATTGTACAACACACAAATAACCACATCTCAATAAACGGCCTGACTGAGTTGCGAAACTTTGAATTTAACAGAGAACTATTCAATGCTTGGAATACACAGAGGATAAAATTCACTATTATATCCAACCCACTCCTCCATTAAATCCTTCCACAAGTCAAACTGAATCATGAGAAAAATTATATTAATTATATATGTACTTAATAAATATGTATTTAACACCTGAGCAAGTTGGAGTTCTTCTCCAGACTAGGCTGGAGAACCAACATAATCTACAAGAACACCAGGGGAAAAAACTTCCATTTATCAGCAAAAGAAAAAATCATCAGCAAGAAATTATTATGAGAGAAACTTCTCATGATATACCCAAAGGATGAATCATTATGCACTTTGGTAATTTTTCTCTTACAAGAAAGTGCACTATGCATTCATATATTAACATACAACGATGACCGTTGACATGCCTGTAAAGTACACCTGCATGAATATGGCTCTAGGCATAAGTGGATTGCTCTAACACCAAATCCCACCGAATTGGACTACAAAAGATCAAGAGAGGAAAATCAGGGAAACAATGGGAGCTTAAAATAACTCACAAGGAACAACAACATCTGATAAATCTAATACTTTCAAGTTTCGAAATCAGAGCATTGGTCAATTTCCCATTAAAGGCATGCATAACGAAAAACACAAAGGCAAGACAAATCATTCCTAACATTAGAATATGAACCCAAATAACAATAAATTTTCATTTTTGGTGCAACCTAAGCAGCGTAGAAGCACTGTTTTGATACGACAGAATTATCTAACTAACTTCCTGAAAAGAAATCATAAACTGATCCAAGACAATGAATACAGTTGAGAAACTTGATTTCACATTTAGAACTGCATCCTACGCTGACCAAATCTACAAGCAATAAGAGCTTCGAATTTAAAGTTGGAATACAATAAAAATCAAAGTGAGGTATATCAGTATATGTAGAAAATCTGCATTCCTCGATTTTATTAATTTTCGTAGGATTTAACAAATCATTATCAGAAAATGAAGACAAAAATATCCACGAAATCCATATTCACTACCATGAATGGTATAATGAATGATAGACACATACATTTTAAGCATTTGGACGACTGCATAAAGTCATTATCTGTAACATAACTTCATCGATTTCAGCAACTAGATTGCTATTCAAAACCCTAATCATCGAGAGAATCCAAATACTCCAAGATCGCTGACTAGCCCGAACTATTCTTCTCAACAATAAATACATCTATTTAAGCCAGATAGAAAAGTATAGAAAAATTAAGCAACTCGTACCAATTAAAAAACTAGGGTTTCACAGAGCAACAGAGTGGGGAGAAAGAAACTCTTGGCAGTCGTCGTTGTGGCAGTCATGCGAGAGAGGAAGAAGGAAAGGAAGAAAAAAGAGTAATACCCCGGGAATTGTGCCACGTATGATGTTCTGCTCGTCCTTTTTCTCTACTTCTGATGATCTCCGCTTTTCCTAATTTTATATTATCTGTTGTGAAAAATAAGGAATTAAATAATTCTCAAAATCAAGATTAATGAATATTGTATTATAAGAATAATATTTAGAATAATATTTGGAGAGAATTGAATAGATAGAAATAAGATAGAAATGAGAGAATACTTTCTTCAATTGATGTGTACAAAGTATGAAGTTTAAGCACCTATTTATAGTGCAAAAACTCACCTAAATCAACTAATACAATAAATGCTAATTGCATTTTCTCCACTAATTCTAATATCTCATCCACCACTATTAAATCATGTCTATTAGGTGTGTAACACTTCATCCACTACTATTAAAATATGTCCATTAGGTGTATAACATAATTAATATATTTGGATGGATTAGTGGTTGAGTTGGTAAAGTGTATCATCCACATTAAGTAAATGTTTTTTAACATTTACAACACTCCCCCTTGGATGATCACGTATACAAAGAGTATGCCTCATTAAAACCTTACTAAGGAAAAACTCAATGGGATAAAAACCTTAATGAAGGAAAAATAGTACATCATTCTTGTATAGCAACTCAGTGAGATCAGTGAGAAGACTGCCTCGTTAAAACCTTGCCAAGGAAAACCCTGTGGGAAAAAACCATTGGTCGAAGGAAAAAGAGTACAATCAATATCACTGTCTTTATGTCTTTACTCCCCCTGATGCAAGAAGATCTTGGAGTTTCCGCATACCAATCTTATAGACCAACTTCTTGAATGTTGTAGGTGGTAACGCTTTAGTGAATAAATCTGCTAGATTATCACAAGAACGAACTTGTTGAACATCTATATCACCACTCTTCTGGAGCTCATGTGTACTGAAGAATTTCGGGGAGATGTGTTTAGTCCTGTCACCTTTTATGTATCCTCCGCGGAGCTGAGCTATACAAGCAGCATTGTCTTCATAGACTACCGTTGGGATACTTTTAACAGATTGTAATCCACACTTCTCTTGAATATGAGAAATCATTCCTCTCAGCCATACGCATTCCCGACTAGCTTCGTAAATCGCCACTATCTCAGAATGATTGGAAGAAGTTGCTGTGAGTGTTTGTTTAACTGATTTCCAAGAAATAGCAGTATTTCCAAAAAGAAATACGTAACCAGTCTGAGACTTGGCATTGTGAGGATCGGATAAATAACCGGCATCTGCATATCCAACCAACTGAGACTTGAGATCTGATGAGTAGAATAAACCCAAGTCGGTTGTTCCTCGCAGATAACGCATGATATGTTTAACTCCATTCCAATGACGTCGAGTAGGAGCAGAACTATATCTGGCCAACAAATTCACATGAAATGCAATATCTGGTCTAGTACAATTGGCTAAATACATCAAAGATCCAATTGCACTCAAATATGGTACTTCTGGACCAAGTAATGCCTCCCCCTCATCTTGAGGTCGAAATGGATCTTTCTTTACATCAAGTGCACGAACTACCATTGGAGAACTCAAATGATGTACCTTATCCATGTAGAACTGCTTTAATACTTTTTCGGTATAAGTAGATTGATGAAGAAAGATACCATTACTCAAATGTTCGATCTGAAGACCAAGACAATATTTTGTATTTCCTAGATCTTTCATCTCAAATTCCGCTTTTAAATAATCAGCAGCTTTAGTGAGCTCTTCAGGAGTCCCAATTAAATTTAAGTCATCAACATAAACAGCGATTATAACAAATCCAGATTCTGACTTTTTAATAAATACGCATGGACAAATTGGATCATTCGTAAATTCTTCTCTAATAAGATATTCACTCAATCGATTATACCACATGCGCCCGGATTGTTTTAATCCATATAGTGAACGCTGGAGTTTGATTGAACACAATCCTCTAGGTTTTGCTTCAGGCAACCGAAATCCTTCAGGGATTTTCATATAAATTTCACTATCCAATGATCCATATAAATAAGCTGTCACTACGTCCATAAGACGCATAGTCAATCGTTCAGCTACCGTTAGGCCAATTAAGAATCTAAAAGTAATTCCATCCATGACAGGAGAATATGTTTCATCATAATCAATTCCTGGTCTCTGCGAGAAACCTTGTGCTACAAGTCTCGCTTTATAACGAGTAATCTCATTATTCTCATTTCTCTTGCGCACAAACACCCATTTGAATCCTACTGGTTGAACACCTTCTGGTGTCTGGACTACAGGTCCAAAAACTTCTCTTTTTGATAGAGAATTTAGTTCTGCTTTCATAGCTTCTTGCCATTTAGGCCAATCACTTCTATGTCGACATTCATCAACGAATTTAGGCTCAGAATCCTCATTACTTTTGGTAATGTCTGTAGCAACTGCATATGCAAATATATCATCAACAATAATCTTACTTCTATCCCAAATTTCTTTATGAGTTTGGACATTTCTTTTTCGGGGAAATCTATCTTTAGCTCCCAGTGGTCTTCCACGTTTCTGACGTGGTTTTAATTCATCACTTGCTATTTGTCCTTCAGGGACATTGATACGTTCAGTAGAATTTCTAGCAGGAATATGTGATTGCAAAACTTTTGAAGTATCATTAAATGCATCAGGTAATTGATTAGCAATACCTTGTAAATGAACAATTTTCTAAACTTCAAGTTCACACTGCTTTGTTCGTGGATCAAAATGATATTGTGTCACAGTGTTCCAAGAGATATCATCATGTTTATGATGTTGAGAATCTTTGTTGCCTAAAGGAGGAAAAATAGATTCATCAAAGTGACAATCTGCAAATCTAGCTTTGAAAATATCGCCAGTTAGTGGTTCGAGATATCGAATAATAGAAGGAGAATCAAAACCAACATAGATACCAAGTTGACGTTGTGGTCCCATCTTAGTACGTTGTGGAGGTGAAATAGGAACATAAACAGCACAACCAAATATACGAAGATGTGAAATATTGGGTTGAGAACCTAACACTAGCTGTAAAGGTGAATATGAATGATGAGCAGATGGTCTGATTCGAATTAATGATGCAGCATGTAATATGGCATGTCCCCAAGCATCAAAAGGTAATTTACTTTTCAAAAGCATAGGTCTAGCAATCAGCTGAAGACGTTTTATTAGTGATTCTGCCAAACCATTTTGAGTATGAGTATGTGCAACTGGATGTTCAACATCTATACCTAATGACATGCAATAATCATTGAAGGCTTTAGAGGTAAATTCACCAGCATTATCTAATCGAACAGACTTAATGGGATAATCTGGAAATTGTGCATGTAAACGAATAATTTGAGCTAAGAATCTAGCAAATGCAACATTACGAGTAGATAATAAACATACATGTGACCACTTAGATGATGCATCTATCAAAACCATAAAATAACGAAATGGTCCGCATGATGGATGAATAGGTCCACATATATCTCCATGAACACGTTGCAGAAAATTAGGAGATTCTACGCCTACCTTCAGGGTAGATGGTCTCACAATTAATTTTCCTTGTGAACAAGCAACACATAAGTGATCTTTAGGTAAAAGAAACTTCTGGTTTCGTAATGGATGTCCATTTGTATTTTCAATTATTCTACGCATCATAGTAGAACCTGGATGACCAAGACGATCATGCCAAAGTATAGATTCTTTAAAATCAGAACACTTCTGGTGCATCACAACATGTGTTTCAATCCATTTTATACTTGCATGATATAAACCTGAAGAAAAAGCCACAAACTTTTCTAGTACAAGCTTCTGGCTTGAAATGATAGAAGTAATATATAGGTAATCTTTATTACCTTCTCTTCCAGACTCAAAATGATATCCATTGTGACGAATATCCTTGAAACTCAATAAGTTTCTTTTTGATTTGGGAGAGTATAATGCTTCCTCAATATATATTTTTGTCCCTCTAGGCAATATGATATTAGCTCTTCCGGAGCCTTCAATTATTTTTGATGTGCCTGAGATGGTATTTACATTTGCTTCAAGAAATGTCAAGTGTAGAAAATATTTCTTATGTTTAAGGATAGTGTGAGTTATTGCACTATCAATTAAACATATATCTTCATCGACCATATTTCTAAAGAGAAACAAAATAACTTGCATCACATATTAATCCAAAAGTATAATATAAATAAATATTAGATTGCATATAAATATATTAAACGTATAAATTTGACAAGTCCGGGACTGGTGGCCGAGTGGTGGCGAGATCCAATAAAATATAGTTTAGAAAAGAAGGTCCGAGGATCGAACCCACCGTCAGCAGTTCTGGACTTTTTTTTTCTTTTTTTTTATTTATTATTAGTATTTTAACTTATCAAAATGATATTTATAAAATGCTGAAATTTTATTGCTTGCAATTAAATGCTTTTACAATCATAATACAATACAACAATTAAACTCAACAAGTAAATAAACTTATTTATATATATCAGGATTTTCTAGGAAATCTGAAACATCCAAATGTGTTAAATTGCCAAGATCTTCAAGATCATCAAAGTCATCATTATTATCAAACTTAGCAAAGTTTGTTTCTGCCACCTTGCTCTTTCCTTTTATTGAGGCTTGATATAAATCTACCAAATGTCTAGGCGTACGACAGGTACGTGACCAATGCCCCTGAGCACCACACCTGAAACAAGTTTCATTATTACCCTTCTGAGGTTTATTTGGCAATCTTTTATTTGCCTGACTTGTTTCACCATCATACCTCTTCTGGTGGTATGGATTATAACCAGAATTACCTCCATGGTTTCGATGGCCATAACCACGCCCTCGACCTCTTCTTCCACCACGTCCACGTCCTCGTCCTCGATTATTATGTACAACAGCGTTCGCTTCAGGGAACGGTGTACTGCCAGTAGGGCGAGAATGATGATTTTTCAACAGCAGCTCATTATTCTGCTCTGCCACAAGTAAAGCACCTACTAGATGAGAATGTTTTGCATATGCTTTCTGCCGATATTGCTCCTGTAATATCATATTAGAAGCATGGAATGTGGACAATGTTTTTTCTAGCTTATCCGACTCAGTAGGTTTCTCACCACAAAAATCAAGTTGTGAGATAATTTTGTACATAGCAGAATTATACTCACGGACTGATTTGTAGTCTTGCATCCTCAGGTGCATCCAGTCGTAACGAGCTTTTGGGAGTATGATATTCTTCTGGTGTTCATACCTTTCCCTTAAATCAAGCCACAATGCAAGAGGATTCTTTTCCATGAGGTATTCGGCTTTTAATTCCTCATGAAGGTGGCGGCGAAGTAAAATCATTGCTTTAGCCTGATTTTGTGGAGACTCAGTATTTTCCGCTTTAATGGTGTTGTCAAGTCCCATAGCACCCAAGTGAGTCTCAGCATCAACAACCCAAGATAGATAATTGCTTCCAGAAATATCAAGTGCCGTGAAATCTAAACTTTTTAAATTCGACATAATGAAATATTATAATAAACTTAGAAAATATAACAATTGATGATTACTTACTTACAACCTCAAAAGCTTGCTCTTGATACAGCGGTGGAGACTCGTGCTGATAACGTGTTGTGAAAAACAAGGAATTAAATAATTCCCAAAATCAAGATTAAGGAATATTGTATTATAAGAATAATATTTAGAATAATATTTGGAGAGAATTGAATAGATAGAAATAAGATAGAAATGAGAGAATACTTTCTTCAATTGATGTGTACAAAGTATGAAGTTTAAGCACCTATTTATAGTGCAAAAACTCACCTAAATCAACTAATACAATAAATGCTAATTGCATTTTCTCCACTAATTCTAATATCTCATCCACCACTATTAAATCATGTCTATTAGGTGTGTAACACTCCATCCACTACTATTAAAATATGTCCATTAGGTGTATAACATAATTAATATATTTGGATGGATTAGTGGTTGAGTTGGTAAAGTGTATCATCCACATTAAGTAAATGTTTTTTAACATTTACAACATTATCATCTTTTTCTTTTCCTTTTCAATATAAGTCCTTTCTCTTTTGGGCTCAAAATTAAATGGGCCGACTCTTAGTCACTATCGTTCATGGGCTAAGTAAGAGGACCCTTTTTTATTATTATTGGAAATGGATCTCGAACTTGCCCTCTTTGATCGAGTTCATGTAGTTCTCGTCCGAGGCCAATTTCAATGTTTATTTGGCAATAGTCACTTTCATTCGAACAATGGTGGACATGTTAATGAACAATGGTGGACATGTTAATGAACAATGGTGGACATGTTCTTCTTGATGCACATGATGATGAAGTTGAGGGCCGCTTTTATTGGATCGAATTCTCATATGGAGCATTTGGTATTGGGTTGTAGTTTGCAAAAATTCGAAAAGTAAATATTATGGGCACTCATGAATGTTATGTCTTTTTTTTGGAGTTTTAAGAAGGGATAAGTATCGAAAAAGCTTCTGAACTTTGCTTTTTAGGTCATTTTGGCCCCTAAATTTTTTTTGGGGGTCAAAATGACCCCTCAATTTACAAGAATGGGCCACGTTAGCCCCTCGAGCCATATTCTGTTAAAAATGGCTGACGTGACCGTTATCCGCTGACGTGTATTTTTTTAAAAAAAAAAAATCCACGTGAATTTCAATCAACAGAAGAGTGACACCTGTACATTAGTGGGACAATTTTTAGCCGTTTTGAAATGGGACAAATGAGCTCTTGTACTCTTAAAAATTGGTCAAATGAGCTCCTATACTTTAAAAAATGGGTTAACTAAACTCCCAAAGTTATGTGAAATGGTTCAATAAGAACATGTTACTTTCTATTTTCTAATAATGTTTCTCTATTGTAACTTTCATAGAGATTCAGCATTCAAGTAAAACATAAATCAACTCTATTCAAAGAAGTATGATGGCACTAGTGGAGCATGATTGCTTATCCAAAATTTTGTTCTATCTTTATTTTTGAATTTATGTGCCAAGAATTTTAAGACTTTGTTTGATATCTTATGTTGCTGCTGTAATATGGATTTGAAACTTATTTAATGTTGGTGTAATATGGATTTGGAACGTACTGAATGTTGTTCCTGCTATGTGGATTTGGAACCATGACAAGTTTTATTGATGTTGATAATATCATTGCTTCTGGTATTAACTATTGCAAAACTAAAGCAGAGTTGATTCATCTGTAATTTTTTTCTCAAATTAATTTTTCCATACTTCTTTGGATAGAGTTCATTTATGTTTTACTTGAATGTTGAATCTCTATGAAAGTTACAACAGAGAAACATTATTAGAAAATAGAAAGTAACATGTTCTTATTGAACTATTTCACATAACTTTGGGGGTTTAGTTGGCCCATTTTTTAAAGTATAGGGGCTCATTTTTAAGAGTACAAGGGCTCATTTGCCCCATTTCAAAATGGCTAAAATTGTCCCACTAATGTACATGTGTCACTCTTATGTTGATTGAAATCTACGTGAGTTTTTTTTTTTAAAAAAAATTACACGTCAACCATTTTTAACAGAATATGGCTCGAGGGGCTAACGTGTCCCATTCTTGTAAATTGAGGGGTCATTTTCGATACTTATCCCTTCTTAAAACTCCAAAAAAAATACATAACATTCATGAGTGCCCATAATATTTACTTTTTCGAATTTTTGCAAACTACAACCCAATACCAAATGCTCCATATGAGAATTCGACCCAATAAAAGCGGCCCTCAACTTCATCATCATGTGTATCAAGAAGAACATGTCCACCATTGTTCGAATGAAAGTGACTATTGCCAAATAAACATTGAAATTGGCCTCGGACGAGAACTGCATGAACTCAATCAAAGAGGGCAAGTTCGAGATCCACTTCCAATAATAATAAAAAAAGGGTCCTCTTAAGCTCATGGTCCTAAAGATTCAATCCCGGTTCTAAAAATTAGGCAAAAGCATAATTAGAGCTCGAATTCTTCACCCCTCCCCTTGTACCAAGAAGTAAGCCACTTCTTTTCAAATGGTGAAGAGGAAGAATCGAGGCTAAAATTGATTTGCATACACACGACGAGAAAGAAGGATTATGAACCCAACTAGAATGGAGGTGACTTCGCTAAAAAATATTGTAATAACAAAACATACATGTGAAAATTTGGTGCAGTTTCGACTGGCGATAGCTGGAACTATGATGGCTGTGGAAGTTACACTGGCTAGAGAATAATGAGAACGAGAGAATGAGGAAGAGAAGGAGGGTTAGAATGGGTAGGGACAAATGAGTGTTAATAGATGAGGGCTTTTGGTGATTGATGAGGTGTATTTGACAAAATGAGGGGTACAAATAATGTTGATCATGGAACAATGGGCACTACACGTTTTGTTGTATTTTTATTTTAATTAGGAGTGTAAAAAATATTCGAAATAATCAAATCAATTATTTTTTAAAAAAAGTACATTTTTTTAATAGAACTTATCAATAATCGAACTAACTATCGATTGTCGACCTTTCATAATATTTCAAAAGTGAGATTTTCACTATATTCAATAAATAACATCAGATGGTTCGAACTCAATTTCATTCCAATATTCAAATCTTTAGAAGTGATAATGGATATGGATATACAAATGGTGAATTTGAACATTATTCATCAAACTAGTTGCATGAATACTCCTCAAAATGAAGTTGTTGAACCGAAAAAAAACGGGTACATGCTAGAGGAAACATTAGCTTTCATGTCTACTATGGATGTTTCAAAGATTGGAGTGATGATGTTTTAAGAGCAACCTACCTTATTAATCGAATGCTACTACGGACAAATTGATTAAATTAACACAAAAAATAGAAAAAGCCCATTTGCACCCCTAATTTTAATGTTAACCATATAATTAAAGGCTATGTACAAGTGCTAGGGACAAAATTGCAGTTGTTTCTCAAAAAGTGGGGCGCAAAAGTGATATTAGAATCCACAGGGTCCAAAAGTCATTATCTCAAGAACGGTGCGGGGGGCTTTGATGGTAACAAATATTTTATCCATTCTCCGGTATCTACCTCTGCAACTAGGGCTAGAACAAAGAGGAAAATTTTGCCGTCACTGCAGGCGATTTCTTGGGCAAATCCGAAGGTTAGATTTCTTTATTTTTCCTTCCTCTCTTTCTCTCTCTGGGAGCTTATAATTTTTATTTGCTGAAAACAGTTGGAGAGCCAGCCGACCGGGCACCTCTGCCGGTATGTTGATTTTCTTTTTTTTTCTTTCCCCAATTTTTGGGTTTGTGGGTATTTCATAATTTATTTTCCCATATCATCTATCATAAAATAGTTTAGCGTTGGTTGTCTGGCCTTGCCGTGTTGCATTTTATTTTATTTTTTTATATGTTTTTTGAAATTCATATGGGTGTATATAACATCACTGTTGAATGCATTAGGGGTTTAGTTGTTTGGTTTACTTATATCTTGGTTAGGTATTTGTTGCTCTGGCATCTGCTCGGACTACAGTTAATCAGTTCCCTTGTTGGTATACTGCCAGTGTGCTGTCTAATATTTATGTTTGGGAATGTTCTACGAAGTTGAGACTTGAGAATAGGAGAAGGGTGACGAATGGAATTTCAATTTTGAATCCATAAAGGGTTTAGTTGATTGGGCATACATATATTTTGGCTAGGTATTTTTTGCTGTGTTATCTCCTTGGATCATAGTCCACCAGTTCCATTGATGTTAATATGTTATACTGCTAGTGCGCTGTCTAATATTCTTTTTGGAAATTTTCTGCTAAGTTGAGGATGAAAAAGGCTGAAGTATGTAATTTGGATTTAATTCAGCTCATACCTTTATAGTGCATTGAATTTTTGTTTTGGTATTTGCGAATGGTTTGGCAAGACAGTACACAAGACTTTTGTTGATGATTCTTTTGGTGCATACTTTTTTTAAAATATGATGAACTCATATGGGAGGTGTCCTTTGAAGGTTAAAACGTAGTTATTATTTTTCAGTAGAGTAGTGTAACTGTCATACCTATAAGTTTTTGTTCATGTTAATGTTCTACATTTGGAAATGCAACTTCTGGTATGAAGAAAATTGCTAAATAATCGAAGACTTTTATGTTCACTCAATGTTTTTGGGTCTCTGGAGAATGCGGGTGTTATGTCGATTCTATTTAAGATGCTATTGAGAATCCTTGTTTGGTTCAATTAAACTGGTTGACCCATTGCTGTCCTTTAATAACTAATGGAGACTGTTACGGCAGCTAGGTGGTCGGGTCAGGGAGGGAGACCTTTCTCCAACATTAACTTTTCCAATTCCTAAATTCTATCCCTATTATCCTATAACATAGATAGCTGTTACTGTAATTTATTGGAAAGTTAGTCTAAATTTTATGGTGAGGCAAAAATGCACTTCGACTGATCGTGTATCCTATATTCCTATTGTTTGTGCTGTATATTTTTTCTGATTAGTGGCCACTGTTATTGATGAAGACCACGGATCTATCTTTGGTACTTGGAAATGATTACATGTTATTCTCTGTGGATTTATTTTCTGATTCTTATATTTGACCTTTTGGTGTTATGCTGTACCAGGTACTGGGCAATGATTTTGAATGGCTGTAGCATGTCATCTGGGTGGACTTCTATGAATTTCCGGGCATATAAGCCCCATGCTCATGGCTCTGTCTCTGCTTGCATTCCATGTTCACCTGCATTAGGAATCAGGAATTCTTTGGAGCCTTCTTTGGTGTCTAAACCGTGGTCGCTTAATGGTATTTTCATAAAATCATGTCAACTCTACTGTGTGTTTTTCTTCCCTCCCTCCTGAAACGTCAATTCCGTTGGCATTGTCTCTAATTTTAGTAAACCTTTAGCTGTAGGTGTGCCCCTGTTGCACCTCTCTGCTTTGTCATCACCACTTTTATGTGGGGACCTCGGGGGTCTATTGCATACTATCCCTGATATACGTAGGCGGCACAGATCTCCTTTAGCCCCTCGAGCAGCAAAGGATGTCCCATCCAGTTTCCGGTACCCTGCAATGACTAAGAAACCAAGATGGTGGTGGAGGACTTTAGCATGCCTTCCCTACTTAATGCCTCTCCACGAGACATGGATGTATGCTGAGACAGCATATAATCTACACCCTTTCTTGGAAACCTTGGAATTTATGACCTACCCATTCCTTGGAGCCATTGGGAGTTTGCCAAGCTGGTTCTTGATGGCATATTTTCTCGTTGCATACCTTGGAATTGTGAGGAGGAAGGAATGGCCGCATTTTTTCAGATTTCATGTAGTGATGGGCATGTTACTCGAGATTGGTCTGCAGGTGATAGGGACTATCAGCCGTTGGATGCCACTTGCCGTGTACTGGGGTAAAGTCGGCATGCACTTCTGGACTTTTATGTCATTCGCTTACCTCTTTACAGTTCTAGAGTGCATTAGGTGTGCTCTTGCCGGTATGTATGCAGACGTTCCTTTTGCTTGTGATGCAGCATACATCCAAATCCCTTACGACTAATGAGAAACTGCAGAACTTTCTTTGTCGCCGCTACATGTTGTCATTTTGTCTGAAAAACTTCTGTATGAACTGCAGTTTTTTTTTTTTTTTTGGTCTTGTAAAACTGGTTTGCAAGATTGTAATAGGCCATGTCAGTGTCTTCTACTTCTTGTTCTTAGTTCTTCAATGAGTATCGCCGTCTTCATCATCGGAGCTTTACAAGTTATTTGAGCTTTTTCTGTCTTTGGTAATATATGTTATCGCCTACCTAAAATTTTCTTACTTTCTTGGCTTTTTTTTAAAAATTCATTTTCATTTTCATGGTTCTTGTTTATTGGTTTACTTCCTTTTCACCCAGACCCCGTACATAATGCAAAACCATTTTTGACGTGTATAATCATTCACAAGTGCAATGATTTCCCTTTAAAAAAACAAATACTAATATTTTATTTGATAACTTGTTCATTCATTCATAAGGCAATGACATCTTATAAGCACGGAACAAATCACTATCAAACCACAAAAACACAGAACACTCGGTGGCCAACTCTTGAGAGATCTTAAGTTCGATTCTTAGTCGGAACAATACTTGTGTGTTCATATGTTGAGCGTTAGCCTAACTAAATTGGTCATCAATTCTTAGTCGGAACAATACTCGTGTGTTCATATGTTGAGCGTTAGCCTAACTAAATCGGTCATCAAGTGAAAATTTTGTGCGTCGTGGACCTGAAAACCCGAGTTAAGTATGTGCTTCACAAATGACAAGGTGTTTATGTAACAATGTGGTCATATGTGTTTGTCTTGTAGCAGCAAGAACATACTTGCGTTGTGTTCTATTCATTTTCAACCAAGAAGAAATAAAAGGGAAAAGTAGTGAGAACAAAACATATAATGTGGAACTGGAACACTTGTATATACAACACTGATTACATTAATTTATATATTATATATAAAATATTGGCAAGCAACCACAATACAACAAGGGCTCTTAGGTCTTCACACACCATTTTATCACATAGTGAGCTCATTATCCCTAAAGTACCCAACAGCAATTTTCCCCTCAACTTATTATTCATATAATCATATGACTTAGCCTACTCAAAATACTACTAATTATTTTCTCAAGGAAAAAAAAATACTACTAATTATGGCAATAAAATAAATCCTCTACTCCACTCCACTCCACTCATTAAATCTACAACCAAACAAAGGACGCGAATTTACTATTTTAGCCCTGATGAAGATGAACGGGGAACGATCAATATGGGAAGGTATAATCTGCGGATGCCATGATTGGCTGCTGGTTAAGATAAAGCAGATTTGATAGGTTGTTATTGTTCATGAAGATATTATTATGATCAAGATCAAGAATGTCCTCATGATGATGAGTTTGGAAAACTCCACTGCTTTTGGTGTTGAGAAAGAGAAGGATCTCATCCAGAGACTCCAGTCTCTGGCTTAATTCCATCGTTTGAGCTCTCAAAATGGAGTTTTCAGCCTCAATATTGAGGAAATGTTGTGTTGTGAGATTGACGCTTGTGAGGATTTGGTCATTGTCCTTCCTCAGTTGATCCACTTGAGCCATCAAATCATCAACTTGTTTCTGTCTTCTAATCCTGGATCTTCTTGCAGATTCACGATTTGATTGCATTCTCTTCCTTTTTCTTTGGTCCATCAACTGCTGTAATTCCTCTTTAGATCCCGAGTTCTGAAGCTGAGTATTGGAGACTGAACTCGAATTCCCACTAGAAGATGCCATATATGGTAAATTTACAACACAAAAGAACAAAATTAACTAGTAACCAGAAAATTGGGTTGATTTTAGACTGATCTAACCTTATATAACAGCTGATTCTGGTTGATTTTAGTTATATTTATGTGGCATGCAGTGATGAGAAGGCTATTCATGAAAAACATAGAACCAGTAAAGGAAAACAACAGAGAAGGATTGAACAAGATGGGTCCTGCGTCTGACAGAGGATCCGATGATAAATCCGGACCGGAGGATTTCACTAAGAACTGGAGACATGAATCTGAAACATTAAGATCAAGATCTCGAGCAAGCAGATTTTACACAAACAAAAGTTTTGACCTCACCAGAACAGCCACAGATCTGAACAATATAGCTTGAATTTTCATGGAGTTTTGGCACAAACCCAGAAACAAGACGAAATAAAGAACAAAACCCACAAAGAGAAAACCAAGAAACCAGAGAGGAAGAGACACCCAAAAACCAGCAGAGCTTCAGCCCTTAAAACTAGAAAAGCAAGAAATTAAGCCCAAAATCTAAAGAGGGGGGAGTGAAGAGAAAATAAAGAGGTTTGTGAAGGAGTCGAGGGGCCAATATATAGAACAAGATGAGGAAGAAAAAAAAGAAAGAGATAATCGATAAAAAAAAAATTGAAAATGGAGAATAAAAGTAATGGAATCTCCTAGTCCTAGGAAGGAGAGTTGGTGGGGAGGGTGGGGGCAGAAGCGATGTGAGGTAATAAGAGATGAACCGTCCAATTCTACAGCTGGTTAGCCAGACAAAAATTTAGGTTTGCAAGTGGATTTATTTTTATAAATCTATAAAATTTATTTGGAAAATATTTAATTTACTTTAATTTTTGTATTTGTTTATAAATAAAATTTTAAAACGTTCTTTTTTAAATACCTTGGTAAATTTCAAAAAAAAAATACATATTCGAACTCAATACGTAAAATTCTTCCTAACAAGACTCATTATCGATAGTATTTAACGTACTTTTTTAATTACATTGTTTTTTAAAATTAATTTAATTAGTATATATGCTATAACAAGAACGAATTATCTAAATCCTAATGAGCTCGTATATGCTCAGCATATTGATTAAGTCAATAAAATAATTAATTAAAAGAGAAAAATTAATATACTTTTCTAAATTAAAATTTCTATATGTACTTTTCTTAAAAACCTACAACCTTGCCATGAATCTAAAAAAAATAAAAGTCAACTTAATTATAAAAAATCTTAATAACTAGACTTAGTTGCAAATAAATTTAAATGAGTGACCTTACTCCTAATAAGTCTCATAAAGTGTATATATCTACAATTTTGCCAAAAAATTATTAATAAAATAAATAGTAGTAATAAATAACTCATATTTTAGGAGTTCATGGTAGTCTATATCTAAATAATAAGTGTTAAACTTTAAGGAGAACAAATTCGTTAAATCCTAATGAGCTCGTGTATTGAATTTTTCATTTTGTAACATAAACAATAAAATGTTAAATTCTAAGGGGAATGAATTCGATAAACCCTAATGGACTCGTGTATCAGATTTTCATGATATAATCTAAACAATAAGTGTTAAACTCCAAGGAAAACGAATTCAATAAACTCTAACACGCTAATAATTAATTAGAATAAAATCATAAAACCAAATAAATACTTAGCATATTGATTAAGAATGTAAAATAATTAATTAGAATAGAGAAATTAATAGAATAATTAGATATTGAGTTATCATGAGTTCTCAAAATATAGACTACATATCATTTTTTTAAAATAAAATATTATTTTTTATTTACTTTTTTTTCAATATTTTCACCACACTTTCATTTCACCGCCAGTCAGTACAGGAATTAACTGTTGGGTTGCGCTTGTCTTTACAGTACTTTTCGCCGGCAGTTGTGAGTAGATAGCAGGTGAGATTACAAATGGAACGGATCGGTACCTTTTTTTTCTCCTTGTTATAATGAAATATCAAAATCGTTTTCATTTAAACTATTTATATTTAAATTATTTAAATTTTCAAAATTGAAACTATTTTATAATCATTTACTATCGAGTATTCATTTAATTTATAACCTTTTCAAAAAAAAAAAAATTGTTCTCACATATATGTTTTTAAAAAAAATCTATAACAACAAACAAACAATTGAACAAGTGGTTGATTCAATTTTTGTATACAAATTGAGATTTGAATTATTTTAATAACATATTCACTAATTTTTTTTCAAAATTTACTTATAATTAAGGATATGCTCGGGTTTAAGACGATTTCGGTTGGAGTATCTAATCATTTATAAATGGATTTAGGTATCCTAAATAAGGTATCAAAAATCAAAACTGATCCGAATATATTTTGAGACTTATAAATTTATCATGAACTGTTTTTTTTTTTTTTGGGTCATTGGCCACGCACACGCTAAGCTATGCAAATGGGGCATGAACATAGCGGATGTAAACAACTCAAATCTCAATCTCCCCTAGTGAAAATAAAACCTTGGATCTCAAGGTCCTAAAATAAACAACCTGACCAATGAGGCTATCTTCCATTTTCGTACGTAATGTATTTTTTATAACAAACAAAAATAAAATTAATCAACAGACCATATATTCATTTATTTACAGCGGACTCTAGACACCCCAATGGTAGGTGCAAGGGACAAGGGGCGCCTGATAGCAACATAAAAAAAAATCTAGGGATAATTTATGATATTCTGAAGTACAGAAAGGTATAGAAATGCGCCTCACATTGAATTGTTGGTCACAGCTCAATCTATGGGTTTTGCTCAATGGTTTGTGCAATATTTAATTAGCCCTCAAGCAAAGTAGCATATAATAATGCATGGACTGATCTATCAAAGTAGCATATAATAATGCATGGACTGATCTATGGAGATGTAGAACACAAATGGCTTTCATGCATGTATGGATTTTTTTTAACGGTAAACAATGTCATACAAATTTACTTTTTGAACATTCAATATGAATATAAACTCGGGTTTACAGGTTTGCGTGCCTACATAGGAAGGTTTGATGTGCATATGGTATGCAGAGAGAGGGGGTAAGTGAGATTCAAAACAAAATAGTAGCATAATTATTTGGTTTTGAATAAGAAGCAAATATAGATACCATATTATACTTACCTATTGGGAGAATATTCCTTCGAGACAAAACAACGGCCAATGTCCTACTTAATTCCTTCCTCACTTGGAACATAAGAAAGGTGTAGTGGTAATACATACACATCCCTTCACTATAAAGTCAAATATAAGGAGAGAGGACATATCAATCAATTTCGGATTGTAAATTTGGCCGGAGAGCCCATAATATTATATGTCAAGTGGACATAACTCTAATAAGTTAATAATTATGATGGGACAACTATTGTGTTAACCAATGATATTTTTTGAAGAAACACAATGATGGAAAATGTATACTATAAACATCATATTGTTCACCTCAATTATTGTTGGGTGTAGTGTAAAAGTTGGGTGTAGTGTTTCAACCATGCAACTTGGTGGTAGCCTTTCTTGAATTTCTTTCCAATACTCCGGAGTTTTTGAATTCGATTTTCACCGAGAGCAATATCCTTGTAACCAGATGATGTTTTATATACACATCAATCAAGTTAATTTGAAACAATTATACATAATGTGGTCCCTACAAGTGAAAGCTCCAAGGCTTGAAAGTGGAATCACAATCTTCAAAATTTGGTGATGAAAGAAGTTGGCTACTAAGTACCAAAAGATCCACACACATGGGTTCAACTTGATAGGATAATTATTTCTGCTGAAGGCACAGCCAATTAAGTTGAAGGTGTTGCTATATGTAGTGTGTTCTTTTAGGACCTTGAAGTTACTTGACAAAGTCCCAAGTTGCTTAATTAGTTGATTGATTCCATAGAATTCTTCTAGGCATAATATTAGTAGTTGATTTTTTTGAGGGAATTGGCTATTTAGGTAAGTTTTGGTTGGTTTACATCTATGCATGAATAGAACAAAAGGTGGGTAAACCACCAACTTACCCTGTCATATATCAATTTCAGCTAAATAAACAAGTGGCATATATACAGTCCCCCCATGCGTAGGTGTCCCCTTTACATTTTCTTTTCATGAAAAACTCTTTCTTTCCCTTCATGAAACAATTTGTAGTACTAATTCAAGTTTAGAACTGAAACTTGTATTCATCATTTGTAGAAATTTTAGAGTGGTCGAGTTGGCTAGCTATGTTAGAAATTTAAAACCGAACACAGAAATAAAAACATGGTCTGCTCCGGGCCATAGTTGCACGACATTATTTTTCTTGGACTGTTGTCAATGATTCTTAGGTCGAGTGGTGATTCTTGAAATAAATTGGTAAAATATTTATAATATCCGCCATTGCTTATGTTTAGAAAACACGTATATATAAATGTTTAGATGTTGCTTATATGTCACTCGGTTGAGTCATATCAATCCGATATAATATGAGATGAAGTACTTTAACATGTGAGATCTTGTTATATATAGTACACGAGATTCATTAATTGATTTGTAGCCGTGGAATCTAAGTTCGACTCGTAACTTAAAAGAGTACAAAATTAATTAAGAGAGGTCAAGAAGGAACTAAAGGGAGCACACATGGCACCAAACCAAAGACTGTTTTTGTTTGTTTGTTTGTCTTTCTTCTTTTGTGGTGGTCATTTTCTGTAGAGTCGTCATGACAGAAGGCTCTGCCTCCTCCTCCCACTTTTGCTTTTGCAAGAGAGATAGGGTCCCCTCTAAAACAAGTGTTATTTGGATCTTCCAACCAATGATTTTCACACGCTTTCCTTTTCCAATCTCTTGAGTTTTGATAGTGAGCCCAACATTTGCCTTTTATTAGTTTTTTGCTTTTTTTTATTGATAATTTTTGAATTGCATTGTAGATTCTTCCATAGTCATTGGAAGCGGCAATGCTCTAGAATATTCAGGGAAGGGAAAAAAATACCACTTTCTTATATCCGGGTTAAAAGAAAAACTTATATCCGTCGATTCAATGAAATTGACATGTATTGGCTGCCACAATCACACCATACTCTAAAGTCCAAAATACCATATAACTTTTGGAGAAATGAAAGCTACACGCCTACACTATGCAGTATACGGTTACACTCAATCGCATTCACACCATTTGTGGTGATGATATTTTAAAAAAAAAACCGAGAATGAACCGTACAAAGTTTGCCCTTTAAATATTGAACATAGGCTTAAATTTTGGATTTCAAATCGGCGCGAATAAAAAATCTCACATAATAAAAGAGTAAATCGAGATAAGGCACAACGCATGATTAAAGTGATATTGCTTCAAATGAAAATTAAACTTAAGAAATTCCCGAATTTATGTAATTTCATTATATAAAAACTCACCACTAAATTATCACCCAATAAGCCGATAGGCCATGTGGAGTATCAAGAACCATTTAGTCTTAACTTGTTCGTAGCTTATTGGTTGTGTAACCTGAGAATTGGAGTATCAAGGAGATTTGATAAGACCTAATTTCATGACATGATATCAGAACAGGGTTGAAAATTTCTCATGCGCGTGGCATGTGAAGTTTAAGTTTGACACACGGCTCATACACTTACGGATATGTGAATAACATCCCATATCGATGAATCATATTACTATACATTTGTATATATAAATAAGACTCTTTTTCCCTTCATAATTTTTTTTTGAGAAAAGTTGAATAAGACCCAATTTTATAATAGGACTCTTGGGCAGGCAAATCACCCGAATCTTCATGATCGTACGAGCATGTGATATATGCATAACAAAAAGCATACACCAAGCTTCACTTTTATGGCTCCCACAATATCTCCAATAGTATCATGCAAACTAAAAGCAAATCTCTATCGTCACACTCCATCCATCTTCCATGCAGGAAGCAAGAGTACTGAAAATTAAAGTCGTTAACAGTACTTGTACTTTGTGATAATGTAACTGGTATGTTCTTTACCATCAACCCTAATTATATATGTCTCTTTAGGGCTTCTTTTTCCATTCACAGTCAATACTTGCCTTCATGTCTAAGCTAGACAGCCTTTTTACCACCTGAGAGCTTAAAAATGCATGCAAATTGAGGGAGAATTTCCACATAAGACTCAACAACTAGTTCACTTCAACTCTTAAGTTTTGAGCAGTCAAAATCATTGCTCAATCAAGCCATGTACAACCTATACTGTAAATGGGAGACGGACATTATATCATACTTAATCTAATATGTCAAAACTAAATTAAAATCATATTCCAATTGAATTTGAGACCCTGGTCCAGCTAAATCAAGTCAAAAAGGCATACCATGCATTGAAAGAAAGCAAAAAATAGAATCGAGTATTGGCTGGGATGATGAAGTTAAGTGTGTGTAACTCTTTACGAATGTATGAGTTTGTAAGTTCAACCCGCATGTCCAATAACTTCCTACGGTATTTATATGCATGTGTTTCAGCTCATCTTAACTACCGTCGGGGTTGTGTGCAACATCTTATCGATACGAGTTGATTCCCTCTCAACGGTCCAAAATGAATACACTAGGTTGGGTGGTTCTCGTTTTAAAAAAATAATCGTAACACGAGCAGCAATTAATCATCTTTAAAAGAAAATGTTAGACCCCTGAAATTGGGCCTTCGGAAAAATAAAAATGAAAAGGGCTTCTACAGAGGTAGCTTCTTGTAGGCCTGAAATTGAACACCAAGTCATTAGGCCTGAAAGTGAAAACTGAGTTGTTTGATTGGGCTGGGCTAAAAAAACATGCGGTGAGAGACAGTGGATCGAACACGAACACGTGAATTTGGGCTTAAGCCTCTTTAGGCCTGAAAGTGAAAACTGCTTGTTGGATGCGCGGCTGGGCTTAAAAAAAATGCGGTGAGCGTGGATCGAACACGCGACCTTCAGATCTTCAGTCTGACGCTCTCCCAACTGAGCTATCCCCGCTTGATAATTTATCTATTACATTTTGTTTTAAAGGTCTATTCAACAAAGCGATGCTTTTGCTCAAATTAATTTCTTGATATTCTCTGACAATTGTACCGATCGCGAAGAAGAGAAGATGATCTCGCAATTTTTCGTGCTCTCGCAAAGAGGCGACAATATTGTCTTCCGTGACTGTGAGTTTTCAACACTTTTTCGTATCTCTTAATGATGATGATTGGCTCAGATCTATTATGAATCAATCTAGATCTGTAAATTGCAATTAATCTAGGTTAATATCCATTGATCGGCTACTCAAGCCGCATGTAGACTTTGATCTGTGTTGATATTGTATAGTTACCTAGACAACTAATTTGTGTTAACAGTGTTGTTTTACTTACATATGGATGATCCCCAAAGAGACTTGACTTATCTGATCTTACACATTCCTCTTCTCCCTTTTGTGGTTCAGTTGAATTTCTAATTGAGGGTGTAAAACGTGATTAACATGTAATTTATGTTGCTAACAAGCTGTAGCCACGATGTCTTTGTAAATTGTACATTTGAGAGAGGATTTCTTATTGCTAGGGGAGTTAATGGTGACAATGAATGAAAGAGATCGTTTTTTGCGTGGAATTTGTGTTTGATTTTTGTATTCAGGAGCTGTCATATAAGCCTGGTTTGATTACTGTTTGGCTATTTGGTATTGGTGAATTTTGGCATATGAAGCCTATGTTTGTTTGTTTTTTTTTTTCAAATGGTTAAATCAATGCAGATCGTGGAGAAGTCCAGAAAGGAAGTACTGAAATATTTTTCCGGAA
This sequence comes from Euonymus europaeus, assembly GCA_963580455.1. Classification (NCBI taxonomy): domain Eukaryota; kingdom Viridiplantae; phylum Streptophyta; class Magnoliopsida; order Celastrales; family Celastraceae; genus Euonymus; species Euonymus europaeus. The sequence continues at coordinate 3,876,130 of OY756972.1, forward strand.
TGTAAAGTTTTGGAAGGATGGAGAGGAGGATGCGCCACCTGTATTTGTAGGTATTCGGTACTCAAAACTGGCAGACAGCTCAGACTGTGCCATATGTTTCATATTTGTTTGATACAAATAAATATAAATGGAGTCACATTCATGCATTTGTGTTTTACATCCACACTATTATCAAATGAAGCAGTTCTTTTTTCATATTCATTCTCATCGCTAATTATTGTCCAGTCTGTTTTGTCTTGCTAGCAAATGTGAATTATTCATGTTAGAATCTTAGATATATATGATTAACTATTTTAATGCACCTGTATTCTCTGATGTATATTTTTTATGCATCTTTTCTCTGATGTTTGCTGACACTTTTCTTGACTTTGGTCATTGTTAGAATGTTGATGGTGTTAACTATTTTCACGTGAAAGTTGCTGGATTGTTATTTGTTGCTACAACAAGGATAAATGTATCGCCTTCTCTGGTCTTGGAGCTTTTGCAAAGAATTGCACGGGTCATCAAGGACTATCTTGGGATTCTTAATGAAGACTCCTTCAGGAAAAATTTTGTCCTCGTGTATGAGCTGCTGGACGAAGTTATTGTGAGTATGCTTGTTTTTCTGGTTCTTATTTGTGACAACTATCACTCTTACTTTTTTGTGGGTTTTTCCTTGACAGATTTTATTTTGGTATCATGATATGCGTGGGAATATGTATAAATGATGTGAATGCCCCAACCCAACAAGCTAACTTCTTTGGTTAAATGTCAAAGTAACTAATCTTAACAATATGAAACTATTTGAACCAGCCAAAAACTTGAATGTTAGTTTGTGGTCTGCTGTAGGATTTGAGTGAGAATTATTTCCCATCAAAAGTTGATCCATACAGTCTAGTTTTATTTTTCTTATGTGAGGTACTTTGGTAAGACATTTTTTCTACCTCGTCAATGAATACTTGTTTAACACTTTGAACAATCTTCTCCATTAGCGGTATATGAAAATGGAAGAAACAACAGTTCCATTTATCATGCGATGGAGAAGGGTTTTTGTTATTTGTCGCTGCAATAGTATCACACTTCTCTGCAGTTGCCAAAACTTGTGGGTTTTTCCTAGGATTTGTTCTGTTGAAACTCTCATGATCTAGTTTCTCTGATTACCGCTTTATCAGGATTTTGGTTATGTTCAGACAACATCAACCGAGGTTTTGAAATCATATGTATTCAATGAGCCGATTGTCATTGATGCTGCTCGTTTGCCAAGCCTTGGTCCTGCTGGAATTTTTATGGTATTGTTTGATATCATGATATAACAAGTCACATTTATGTGGACTATTTTATTGTATTAATGTACTTGTCAAATTGATTTTTTTTTATTGAAGTTTTAAGTTCTTACTATTTCATGTCTGCAGCAAGGTAGCAAAAGAATGCCCGGGACTGCAGTTACGAAATCTGTTATAGCCAATGAGCCTCGGGGTAGGAAGAGGGAGGAAATATTCGTGGATGTGATTGAGAAAATAAGTGTTACATTCAGCTCTAGTGTGAGTATGTTTTTACTTATTTTGTCTAAGGATTGCAATAATATTTTCCTCTTGTTTGCTTGCACTTGAGTACAGAAAATATGTCAAATTTTTCTCAAAAAAAGGAATATTGCTCCTCAGAAATTATAGTGTTGGAGCAGTTTACCTCTTCAGCGTTGATTAAATATACGCTATTGTTACTTTAAAAAAAATATATGCTAGATTTGCCTCTTCGTTTTCATCATCCATTATTTACATGGACAAATCATTCCATTTCAAAGTTCAAACCCAACTTTACGGACTTGATTATGGTGGTAAACCACCATTCTAGAAAGATAGGGACGGAGACTGGAATTAGTTCCACAGAGCATGGGCTGCCATACCCTAAAGAGAATACTTGTGTAGATTCTTCAATCTTCATCACGACGTAGATATCCATCCCATGTGTTTTCTTACATTAAACAAAGGAGGAAGCAGTAAAGACATGGCTTGAAGTACTAAGAACGATATGAATTCAATAGGAGTTCATGAAAGTATGATCCTAGATAGAAATTAAAGGCAGAAATGAATGCTCACAATGGATTCCATTTGATTTTCTCATAGACTTGTGTAGCCTACCCAAAATTTTTGAATAAAGGCTCGGAGGATGATGATGAAACAAAGGTGGAAGCAAACTGCCAAAATGGATGAGAACAATCATGAACACTCATGTCTATGTTTTGTTCTTCCAATTTTGTTTCTTAACAGTGGTGCCCCTTTATAGTTTTGAAGCATTTACGAGATTGTGGAAAGCATTTCCTTGTTACCAGTGAGCTAGATGCCTAGATCCCATTTGATATTTTGGGTGAAGAGATTATGTATTATATTTATCCCCATGTAGTTATAGTTTTTTTATTTGAGATTGTTATTTTGCAGAAGTTGATGAATTTAAGTTTGACATATAGGGATACATACTGACCTCTGAGATTGATGGCACGATTCAAATGAAAAGTTACCTTACTGGAAATCCAGAAATCCGTGTTGCTCTTAACGATGACTTGAGTATAGGAAGAAATGGAAGCTCCATTTATGGTATTCTCTACTCCATGTGACACACCCTTTTGTTTTAGCATTTCGTTTTGTGATCCTTATTGGGAGTTTAATGCTGAATACAAGTATATTTAGAAGTTTCCAAGAGCATTTAATTTATTCTCTTGTTTCCAAAGAAAAACTATGCCTCACTTTGCAACAGAGGTTAATAAACACTTCAGCAATAATGACTGATTTACCTTCATGTGTCACATGGGTCCTGTTTCTATGTTTTTGAAAATTGATAGCTTTTAAAAGAATTTTTGTTGGACTTAGAAAGAGAATCTGGCATAACAGTACGATTTTATCGCAGATAGTACTTATTGGTTTTCTGTTGGCCCAATTGCCTTCGAAGAACCTATATGCTTTTTGCTATTATTTTCGTTCAGCACATCTATAATTTTTATATTAGATCATTTTTAAGGCGACCTGCAAGAGTGTGAATTTTTTTTTAATCAAGCTGGCGTTCATTCGGCATCTACTTTTTCGGAAATATATCAAGATTACCAAAACTTGTTGACCTGATGTTGTTTTACTGCCTTATGAAACAGGCTATAGTGCCTCATCTGGATCAGGGGCAGTGATCCTTGATGATTGTAACTTCCATGAATCCGTACATCTTGATAGTTTTGACGTTGACAGAACGTTGAGTCTGGTGAGTTTGATTGAAATAGCTCAACACAGTAAGCCGGCTTGCTGCCATGTTTGTTTCATTGCATGGATGTCTTATTGAACCCCTTAATGAAGGTACCACCCGATGGAGAGTTTCCTGTTATGAACTACCGTATGACGCAGGAGTTCAAGCCTCCCTTTCGTATCAACGCATTGGTCGAAGAGGCTAGACCCCTTAAGGTGACTGAAAGCGCTCTCTGTAGACATTGGTTGTGCCTTCAAATTTTGTCTGTATCTGATCATACTTGTTTTCTGTCAGGCTGAAGTTATTCTTAAAGTGCATGCTGACTTCTCCTCAAGTGTCACTGCAAATACTATTCTCATCCAGATGCCAGTCCCAGTATACACAACCAGGTATTCTGTTCACATTGTTTTGTTAACCTTGTATCTTTTTTTTCTTTCACATCAAGGGTGAATGGTAAAGGCTCTTGGCTGGGGCTGGAAGGGAGCCATAATTTCTTATATTGCCTTTGGCATTTAAATCAAGCAATCTTTTCTCTCTTACATGTATGTGCAAGTGCGGTGCACTCGCTCCTATATTGACAAATTCTTACTAGGAAGGGAGCCTATGCTGCAAGTATTAGTTTTTAGGCAAAATTGTTTGAATAAGCTTGCGTGTGCATTGGCACTAAAGTGATTACACAACCAAGCATCCTTGAAATTTCTAGTAGTTGATGGAAAATGATTATCAATGACGAAAATGCTAAATATCCCTAAGAGTGTGCATCCCTAAGTATCCCTAGTGAGTGGGAGCCATGAATTTAATTTTTCGAATTTGAAAATGGAGCTAAATCTTATGGCTATGGTGAGTGCCACATGTGTTATGGATACTCTTCTTAGGGATATCTAGCATTACTGTATCAGTGATTACCGCTTGCTTACTGTAATGTTAGAGTATTGAACTTTAAAATAAGCCTCATGCATACAACCACCTCATTATAACTTTTGCAGTGATATAAACAACAATCAAATGATCTATCTGCCATCATGTTTCTTATTCTGCAATTAGTGGGGTCCATCGTCATTTGAGTCTATGGTTGTAACAGCCACTATGCTTCATTCCATTTCATTGCTAAATAGCTGAGTATATATATATATATATATATATATCCTAAGGTCTTCTGAAAATATAGTTTGATCTAAAGTTGTTAGCCGGTGGTGGCAAGGCTTTAATTATCGGTTATGTCCTATGACAGATGTGAGGGTAAGTGAAAGCAGATTTTGCAGCCTTCTTATAAGCATGGATTTTATGATACCTTGACATTGTTTCCTATGCTGATTTTTTTTAAGTCAAGGCTTGTTGAGTTCTGCGGGTAGGTATTGGCCTGCATGAATCAACACAGCTGGAAGAGGAATTGATGAGGGGAAGAAGGGCTTTTCTGTTGGTGGGTGGGAATTGTTAGAGTAAGGAAGAACTGTAATTTATAGACATAACTGATGATTACAAATTCGATACAGGGTTAGTTTTGAGTTGGAGCCTGGAGCGGTTGGAAACTCCACCGATTTTAAGGAATCTAGTAAGAAACTTGAATGGGGTCTAAAGAAGGTGAGCATTCTTTCTTCTTAATTTTGTGGCTTTCTAACTCTTAACATTATGCCACCGTCAGTTTTGCTTGATTTGTTACTAGCTTTCTTTCTTAGCTCACTCCCAGGAATATAAGTAATCCCTGATAGATGCTGTGTGTTATAGATTGTTGGTGGATCTGAACACACCCTCCGTGCCAAGCTAACTTTTTCACAAGAGATGCATGGTAAGAGATATGTTCGACTTAATCTGATAGTTTGTTTCTCTCATTTGATGAGGATTCTTGTTAATATGTTCCGTTTTTGAGACAGGAAACATTACAAAAGAAGTGGGACCAGTGAGCATGACCTTCACGATACCCATGTACAATGCTTCAAGACTTCAGGTAAGAGATTTGGACATTACAACCCAATGGTGTGCTCATTTACTTGAACTTCAATTGCATGTCTTCATTCTCGGAATTTAAACCATCGTAAATATTCAGAATTTTGTCACACGCAAACACGAACAAAATCGTTAAACCCAATGCACGTTAGATACTCCAAAGTTGAAACTTATATCTGGAAGATTGGTCATCCTCAATGTTAATTTTAAATTCTTGGCTATTTTCATATAAGCCATAACTTTTGTGACTTCTTATAATGTAATCTTGAGATGTTCATCTCCTTTTCCTGGTGCAGGTGAAGTACTTACAGATTGCAAAGAAGTCGAAGACCGACAATCCATATCGATGGGTGAGATATGTAACACAAGCAAATTCTTATGTCGCCCGGTTATGATTCTAACCCTTTCTATCTACCAAATTTTCCTCTCGCCTTTTTGTCGTCCTCTGCTGGTTTCAGCTTTATGTAATGACTTCAGAGGTATGAACTTAGAAAATGGTGATTCGAACGGATAAACCCTTGTTTTGTTGTTTTGTATGATACTCGATGAGATACCCCTTCCCCTCTTTGAGCATGTTTTTTGGATTTGGTTAAACTTTGGTTCCAGTTCTGTTCATCATAGACCGCACTCGGCCAGTCTCACTGGATTATCCTTTCAAGTTAAGTAGGACTTTGAATGGGCCTAAGTCCAACTTTCATGTTCAAGGTCGGCCCAACTATATGACATCCCAGACTCAACAATGTGGGCCTTGTAATACTATATCAAGTTATCAACTATCAAGGTCGGCCCATTTATTGGAAGTCATGTTGGGTCAGAGAAACCCTGTGACACGACTCGATGCTATATTTTTGTATGGGAACGGTTAAATATAAAGCTATTTTTGTTAAATATAACAGATGTTAAATACATTATGACATCAATTTAAAATGCATGTGCTTTTATAAATATAATATTCTAAATTTATTTAACAAAAATTACGGTGTCTTTAACCGTCCTCTTTTTATATTTACAGTCTCAAACAAAACTCACGCAAGCCGACTTCAATAACACCATGTTTAAACAATCCTGAAAAATCTGAGATTAACTTTAGTCACCTCAACAAAAAGGAATAGATAGCATATATGATGTGTTGGTCACCCATTTGTTTCAAAAAGTATAATCATTAGATATCTTCATTAATCCACTAAATTTAGATAGCTTAATTCTGTAATCATGTGCTAATTAATTAATTTTCTTCATTCATAACGGGAAAATTCCCGCTGAACCCTTTCTAATTTATCTATACCCCTAAAGTCCGATGTAGCGCGTCACTATTGAAGTATGTCCGTGTCAACTCTTCTCATTTATTGATGCACTCGGATTTCAATACGTGTCGAGCGTATGGAAGGTTTGAACAAATTTCTCATTTTTACTCTTGTTAAAACATTTGACAAAGTTTTACATTGACTGTCAATCCATCGAGACTTGGAACCGACTGCAATCATATACAGAGTTTAATTGAACAGACAATATATGACAAAAATCTACTTGGCTTGCTCTATAAAGGCAATTGAAATTCATCAATTGCAAAAAGCCCATATATCCCTAGTGGAACACAATGACTGAAAATCAAAATCACAGGACTAGCTAACTAAAAGACACAATGTAGCTTATGTGGCGAAACCTGTGCCGTTGATCTCAAATCAGGTGGCTGCAATGCAAACTGAATAAATTATATAGCAGTGAATGCTAAGGCATGGGGCCAGCCATCAGTATTGAGTTTTCATCTTCTCCAAAGGCATATATTCTCCGGTTCCGAGGCCTTGTCTTCTTCTCAAGACACCCTTTAAGCTCCGGCCAGTCCCAACTTTAAACCCACCTTTTAAGGGTTTTTCTTGCCAAATATTTGACCTAAAGTTGAAAAGCATGGTTTTCCACCTTTTTTTTTTCAAAATCATCATGACCAGCTAATGAGATTAGATAATTTTGTATGGATTGGAAAAGTTCACGTATTTTGAGTAAAAAATTTAATAAAAAAGATTGATTCCTTTAAGCAGAGAGGCAGAGCAGAAGGAGAGAGGGAAAATAATTAAAGAAGAAATAAATAATATTTATGAAATCATATATAAATAAATGTATGGAGAAAGTATGAGAAATTGAACTTATTTTAATTTTTGCAAGAGGCTCGAGCTCTTTTGTGTGTCTATTGTAATGGAAATTCGGTTGCTCACTCTCTTGCAAAAAGCGCAAATAATTCTTGTGATAAGTATATGTGATTATTTGAATGTCAGCCAAATCTAGTTTCTCCTTTTATGAGAGAACAAGCATAAGATAATGTAATGTTTCTTCTCTTACTGAATGAATTTTTCTTAAAAAAAAGAGAAGAAAGTATTAATTATATCTTATGCAAAGTAGTGCTATGTTTGACCTCTAGTTTGACTGGTTATGACCAAAAGAAAGGTAGGGTTTTTTTCCATAAATGATTGTGTGTACCCTAAAGGGATCAATCATAGAGAGTTTCTTTTAGAGTATTAAAGGAATAATAATAATAATAATAATAATAATAATAATAATAATAATATTAAAAGAAGGAAATTAATTATACAATATTTTAATTCAATCACTCCCTCTTGTTAGAGAGAAACAGTTCATCGATCTTTTCAGTATATATAGTTTCTTTGGTCAACTTCTTTAATAAGTGAAAGGAAAGCTACTAACTCATTCTTCCACTATTAGAGAAACTTCTTTAATTTGGTGAGAAACGACATACATTAATAGAATGGGGTTGCCTTGTTATATTTTGAAGAAACATATATTCTTACCCAAAAGAAAAGAAAAGACTGAAACATGTATTGTCGATCCTCTTTTTTTTCTTGACAAAGAACCCACTCAAGAGTTGGTTTAGTACCCTAAGATTCATCCCCACGTGGTAAATTCTAGAGACAACAGTGTGTTCCAATAAATGTCTCAGTTCAGTTGTGAATATAATTCTAAGCATGAAATCGAACCTGAACACGTGCACCTAATCGACACATCCAAGATCTGCCCTGCCACCTAGGACAGGGACATATATTGTCGACAATACTAATACACGCTGATCAAGTTCTATGTATCTATGTAACAACATTCGGAAAGACCAACATCGGGTTCATTAAGGTCACCATGTAGTTTGCTAATGTAGATACTCGATTTCACAATCATTCAAAAGTAAAGTTTGATGAGGTGAACCTCCCACAGATATGACTAGCAAGAAGGGTTAGCCGTAAATAAACCAATGACACCAGTGGGGTAACTGCCAAAGAAGCTTCAGTGTGAGAATCAGTAATTGAAGTTGATAATCCAAATAAATATAGCAAAGTAAAGTGATCCTATAAAGATACACACTGGGTATGCAAATGATGATGATGTAGTAAACAGGGAAAATATGCATGATCGAGCAAGGTCTGGTGTGTAGGGGCTAAGGTTGAGAGCTTTTTAAGGAAACAAGTATGGAGACTGGTGTTTAGATTGTGTATTCTCTCTCTCTCTCTCTCTCTCTACTATAGCAGGTCAAGGGCTCCATATATAATGGCCCATGGTTAGAAGATATGTGGTGGCGTGGGGCTAGAGACGTGGAAAGGTGGTGGCATTTGCATGTGTTAGGGATCAAGTCGTGTGGTATCGGGGGATACCATACCCAACCTCGATGATCGCATGATGATATTCTCTAATTTTCACAATCTGGTGTCAGAGAATATTCTTTAGTGAAAATATTTTTGTCACATGTTATGTTGGACAAGTGGATGATTTTTTAAGAAGGCCAGGTATTTGGTCGCCCTACAATATTCTTTAAGGAATGTAAGGCGAGTTGAGTAATGTTGAATCAAATATGACATCTTCATGTATGATGTAAATGTCAAGTAATTACAAATATAAGACTTATACCTAGTACGGGCTATATGTCGTACCTCAAGGCATGTGGGAGGATCAGTCGTTTGAGGGATGTTCCTCTTAAAGATACTGTAGGTTAGATTACTATCTTTGGTGAGTTGGTGGCTTGGCGAGTAGGGTTTGATGAGTGAATCAAAGATATAGAGCAAACACAAATTTATTTTGATCACGATTTGTTGACATGTCATTGCTTTGACTAATAAAATGGATCATGACCATTTTTAGCCACTATAGCTAACATTGTATGAGCGATAACAAACATACCATTACTATATCATTAGAGTGATCCTCATGTCATGTGTATACGTATTTGGATCAAAATTAATAGTATGTGTAATTATTTATGGAAAATATTTATGTTATATACGTATATATTGTATATATCCAATTATTATTATTATTTGGCCCGGAGAAAAGGAAGAAAAAACAAGAGAAAATATAACACTCTTTTTTTATTTTATTTATAGATCAGTTAATTTTATTATTAAGAAAATAAAAAGAAATAGAATACTGAAGCCAATGCCCAAGATATATACACAAGACCCAAAGAAATAGGGTCAAGAGATCAAAATCACACCATGACCCTTTAAAGACTGGCCGTAAAACAGAACAAAAATAAGACGAAACTGCCTAAAAGAGAAGGTAGAGGCCACCAAACCCAAACCCAGAAAACCAGCATAGAGGAGACCCACATATAGGGTTATAACCTATATATATAATATCCATTTTTGTGAGTATAATATTGGTGTAATATTTTTATGACAGTGAGAGTAATTAGAAATATAAAAAATTGAAGGTAAAGTAGCTTTTGGGAATTATTGAAGCAAGTAAGACGAAGCAATCGATGGACAGGAAGGAAAGGAATAAAAGCTCTCCCAAAAGAAAGAAAAGTTTGAAGAATTAAACAAATTTAAAATAAAAATAAACAAACAATAGAAAGAAGCATAAGGTGTGGGCATGCTATGAAAGAGTAAAAAAAGCAAAGTGAGTGAAGCTTGCCCATACTCTGCAGATCTCTCACATTCTCCTATACCCAACTTTTAGACGGATCGATGTGAAGCTTTATATTCTTTTTTGCTTTTCTTTGATTGAATGACAAGTTAATTATCACACTTAAACCTATCTTATTAACTCTCTAATCTCTCTCTCTCTCTCTCTCTCTCTCTCTCTCTCTCTCTCGGCATTATTTGTTTGTTTGCGACTATGAGGGTGTGATTTTGCATGTAAGCTTAATTTATCTTGGTCAATAAGGTTTGGCTTTCTAAGCTTAAAAAGAGTAACTTTTCTTACTGAACAACCTTTCCCCAATAACAAAGTGAATATGAACTGTAAAAAAAACAGTAAATATAATAACAAATATATATGCATTATGCATGTGTACAAGAGTGTGTGTGTGTATATATATATTACAAACAAAGATAGAGCAAGAACAAGTTAACAACGACGACTAAAATAGAAAAACAGGAAAGGTAGATGGAAAAGCTAAAGTTACAGGTGTACATCACAATACCATGGTGTGCAGAGAGAATGGCTATAAGATTGTAGGGTTAGCTTCTTTTTGTTTGCCACTAGGAGAAATTATTGAGCTTACATTACACTACTCGATTCATCATCATTAGTGTTTTGAAAACAAAAACAAAACCATATAAATACACACAAACGCATATATATATATATATATATATATACACACATGTATGTATGTATGTACCCAAATTAATTGGAGCCATATAGGCCGATCTCAAACCATCTACATAGAGAAAGATTTAGATTAGAGTTAATTAATAATCCTTATAATTAATGTAATATTGTTGCTATTCTACAATTTTAGAGTCTAATTATAAACTCCTAATTAATAATCACACATAAACATACAGTTCTTTTTCTTTTTCTTCTGATATAAATGTTTTTATTTGGGCATGCATGGCTTATGAGTTGGAAATTAGTTGTGATGGACGTTTGGTCTCGGAGTGGATTCCTGATAAGCAAAGTTTTTTGTGTTTATAAGAGCAACCATTGGAGCCATCAAAGTTCACTTTTACTTTCTTTCCCCTTGTTAGGCTCTAGCTAGCTTAATTAAAATATCCAAACATTTTCAAGTAAATAAAGGATCGATCGATCATGCCCCTCTTTAATTTAACATGATATGACATGGAGTCCTCGTAGCTATAGAGTGACAATTGAATTAAATTCGCATTAGTAATTGATTAAGTTTAGGGTAAAGTTCAAATAGTTTACTCAAAGATTGACGTTGCAATTAGGTCACTGACAAGAAAATATTACCACGGTTTGTAAGGTGTTTTGGGTCTTTTCGTAGTCAGAGTATGATACCACAGTTTTTCTCCGTCACAAGTGAGAACAATTAATAAAATTTCGGAGATACCGTCCTCCTTTATATAAAAAAAAACTGACTAGAAAATGTTTTTAATAGAGTCCTTGCATATATGTTCTAAATTAAGATAAATACATGATCACTTCGGTTCAATTCTAAACAATCGAATTAAATTCTCATTAATAATTAATTAAGTTTAGGATAAAATCTAAATAGGTCACTCGTTGCAATTAGATCACTGGCTAGAAAATATTTTTAATGGAGTCGCTGAATGTTTGAAATTTAGATAAATAGATCACTTCGATTCAATTTCAAGTAGTCAACCATGGTACGTTCATGGCTCAAAATTGAAATGTTACCGAAGTAAACCTAATTCCAAAATGCCTCCATAAATAGTGACCTAATTAAATAAAGGATGATGCCCCGCCCTCTTTAATTTAATTAACATGATTTGACATGGAGTACGTCTATCCATATAGAGTGGAAGTTGAATTAAATACCCATTAGTCATGGATTAAGTTTACACTCTTCCTGGGTATCATTATTTAGTCGACTAGCCAGTTGAATCCCATCACTATGATTCTTAAGATTCAAATTTCTCAATAATCTCAAGGGTGACAAAACTATTTTTCCTAGACTTCACTATAAGTAAAAACATAAGGAATGCTTTGGAAAAAAAAGAGAGAGAATAATTGAAACAACTCATGTACTTTCAAGAAAGTATTAAGTTGATCCTTGAATTCTATTACGAGTCAACGGTAGTTCTATTTTCAGATTGGTGGCCAGAGTTGATCGGATTGAGGCCGTAAAATTTTGGTAGCCATAGCCTTCTTGGCGTGTGATTTCGGTGGTTACATTGAATGGAACTTTTTTGGGGTTGGTTGGATTTTGTTCCTGAAAGTCCAAGCTTTTATTTGGTGATTACAGTGATGCAAACAGTGGTCGGAAGACGAAAACCCAACCTTGAATGTTATGTATGTCGGGTGAGAGAGATGGGTGAGGGAGAGGGTATTCTTGAATTTTTTGTTTTTATACACATTAACAACAAGTTCTATCAAGTGAAAAACAAACGTAAATGGAAGGGTAACAAAATACATATTATAATGAAAGTTGAAGAGTTAATTTGATGCAAATTGAAGTAAATCGATACTTTCACTAAAGTACATGATTATATCAAAACTTCTCCCAATAAACAATAATATAACGATAAGCTAGTTTTAAGTGTCCCATTATTTACTTATAAATGAAAAAAGAGGAAAAAATGTTCACTATATAGCATATGTTAAATATAAAAACAATTTTAAAAATATATATAAGCAGAAATAATATAAAAATAAAAGAAACAAATTAATGTGCTCAAAATCAACCTTAATGGTCAAATATATATAATTTTGAGAATTATATGTCAAGTCTTTTTTTTTGATTTGATTGTATATAAAACAGATCAATTAAAAAGCAAGTACCAATATATAATATTGGGTCCCACATCAATGGGATATTGATAGTGATAAAAGCTTTGACAGAAGAACCCCTCATTTCTGATCCCTTCAATATTCATATGCTCAATCTTAAACAGGACGATATCGATATGTGTATATATATATACATAAGGGCATGTCTTACTGGCTTAGACATGTGGGGATGAGAGAGAGATAGGTAGAGATAGAGAGAGAAAGCATGGGTGCTATTATTTGAGTAGTTCAGACTTCAGAGTAGTCTTTTTTGTTGAAAGCAGCCTTGGGATCGAAGGCATGGATTCTAATCATAGCTTAGTAGAAGTATAATCATCTCCCTGTAATTGCATCAGAGGAGTTGTAATTAAAAAGCATATCATATTCTCTCAGAGAGAGAGAGGGAGAGAGAGGGAGAGAGAGTAATTAGAGAGAGAGAGAGAGAACAAGTGATGAATTTACAAATTCAAATAAATAAAAGTGATGAGAGAGAATAGAAGCTAGGGTGTGTGGAGAGAAGAAGAAAGAAGAGAGTTTCTTTGTTTTGATTAGCAAAGAGAGTAGTACTACTTTAAACAAGTGGGAAAGTGGGCTTACCCAAAAGCAAAACACAAGGGTATGTGTGGGTGTCACCTGAACTGTTTCTCTGAATAGAGTGAGAAACAGACTATTCCTTGAGAGAGAAAGGTTTCCCTATTTTCCTTCCCTTTCCTTTCGTTTGCTAGTTGTTTTTTTTCCGATTCTTCTTTCTTACTCATCTTGGGATTTTCAAGCTAGCTCTTTTTTTTTAATAATTTATTTAAAGATCATATTCTGTGTAGTGTCATCATGGAGTCTGGAAATTTTCATCTCCAACCACAACAACAACAACAACATCAGCAGCTTCATCGTCAAGACCAGCAGCAGCTTGTTGGGTCTTCTACTTCATCTTGTTCTTCTTTAGCTGCTCCAATATCCAACTATGCTTGGACCCCAAACATCACTTTGTGAGTACTCTCTCTCTCTCTCTCTCTCTCTTAAAATAACTTGCTTTATGTAATGTAAGTTTAGCAGCTTTGATATTGGAATCTCCTTTACTATGATTTTTTTTCCCTCAGCCTTTCTTGCTTTTTCTTTTACTGATTTGATTCCCATCAATCAAAAAATCCCCAATAAATATTTAAATTTATGCTTGTTAGTAGTTAATACATAAGTTTATTTGATTTCTCCTCCGAAGTATTAGCTGCGTTAGAGATATTTATTTCTTAAATTGAGACATCTCTATCATATATATATATATATATATGAATATGAAGTATATCAATAATCGTCATCGTCTGCAATTTTTTATAATCTTTCATTCAACCTTGCTGCAGCATATCTGAATTTTTTGGAGGAATTATGGTATTTATATGATCATGCAGGAATAGCAATGTAAATTTCAGTGAAAACTGCCATGGAGTAGTGATCTCATCAAATCCAATTCATCATCATCATCATCAAAAAAATGCCATGCTTGTCCCTCCTCTCAGTTCCATGATCCAAGACTTGGGCTCTCTTCATGATCATCAGACATGGAGTACAAGTAGTAATGCAGAACACCTACAAATCAAGGAAGAGCTCTCTGCAGATTGTTTCCCCAAATTCACTCAAATGTTAAACAGCTCATCAAGCATTGAAGAAGACTCACAAAGAGATTTGAATAATAGTAATAATGTTGATCTAAGTGAGAAGCTCTTGCTCAAGACCATCTCTTCTGGCTTTCCAATCATGAGTAATATTGGGCAGTTTTCACCTGCAGGAGATCAGTTCTACAATGGTTGTCCTAGATTTGGTAGAGGGAGCTTCAGCCAGATTTATCCTAGTATTAATATATCAAACTTGAATCATCAACCTGTGCCATCGTCGACTAATATTTCAAGCTCATTCGACGAGAGTAGTAGTACTAATCTGCAGGCATTGGATCTCTTGAGTAGTTGTTCGAGATTTAGCATTGGGAGCTGTAATTATAGGGGAGTTTCTTCAGATGATCATCATGAAAGCCTTGGCATGTTCAAACCCAGCAGCCTTTCTTTTGGTATTGATCATCATTTGCAGCAACCAAGTCATCACATAACCACTTCATGTAGCTCTAGTAGTACTAAAGTAAGTAATTCCTTGATCCATCTCTTTGTTATTGTTTTTGCAGCATAGTTACTTTATCATTGCTACTATGTAATTAGCACTATATATATATATATATATATAAATTCTATTATAAGTTTTGGGCTCCAATTTTTTTTTTTAAAAAAATTAGAAAAATTATAGTTGTATTTAGATCAGCTTTACGAATCCAATGATCGATATATTCAAATTTAACATAAACAGTGCATGATAATTTTAGAATCATTAATGGAAAGTGCATATATGTGTGTATTAAATTCTTACTTGTTGCCTCTAACTGAATATTACAATCTTAATCACCTAAACAATAGAAATATAATAGTAATTGAAAAGTTGAAACCTTTTATGGTTAAATTTCTCTACAAGAGTTATATATACACCAAAAGAATAGACTTGTAGCTCTTTTTGCTTATTGCATCAGCTTTAAGCATTACACATGCACCACCTTTATCAGATTCTCAACTAAACTTTTTCTCTTAATTTTGAAGATATTGCCATTCAACAACAATAATGAATTAACAGAAGCAAAGAGGGCCAGCAGTTTGGGAAATCAGATGAAGGCATCACAGTCTGCTCCCAAGAAATCGCGGATGGAGTCACGCTCCTCTTGTCCACCATTGAAGGTAAAATTAACAAGTTCAATATACAGGATCTTGCATAATCTCTTTTTATGTATGTCCTAATTAATCACACTATATATATGTATATACACTAATCAGGTCAGGAAAGAAAAATTAGGAGATAGAATTGCAGCTCTACAGCAGCTGGTTGCACCCTTTGGGAAGGTAATTAACTTGAAACATTGTGGACCAAATCTCGTTCATTGCTTCATTAATTAGTTATTAATCTTAATATTTAATATGTAATAATTAATACTATTGCAGACAGACACAGCATCGGTACTTATGGAGGCTTTTGGGTACATCAAATTCCTTCAAAACCAAGTAGAGGTATATGTCCCAACATTCTTCACTAATTTTGATGCTCTCTCTCACACACTTTCTGACACGATTACACACACACACACACATATATATATATATATATATTATGGGTGTATGTATATGATATTTTACAGCCTCGTGAGTTGCTTCTAGAATGAAAAAAAAACCCAGAATGGTAGAGCCAGCTAGGGTTCCAATATGATTCCTTGTTAGTGTAATATATTAATTGTGCGGATTCATTCTGTTATTCTCGTAGTCTGTGCTCGCTGCATCTACTTTTTTTCTTTACTTTTCCAATCCCTCTCGTGCAACTGCATCCTGGCGTGATGTACTGTACTGTGTCTATTGACTAGCTTGTATATAATTGTTGAGGTCTATATATATTACTAGCTACTATATACATATACATATACATATAGTTCTGAACTTCTGATCTGACCTAGTAAAATGGTTCAGCAAGGGAAAAAAAACGTTAATGGTGCGAAAATATTTTTGTGATATTGTAGAAAGCCACGTAAACTAATCTCTTAATTGATTTTTTAAGATATATGTTCTAATTTTGTGTTGTAAATTCCAAACCCACTCAACGATTATGGACAACTTGGACTTTATACTAATAATAGCATTCCCCTGCATTTGTAAGGGGAGTTATTCCATTATCCGCTTTAGTTTTATCGGTTCTCATAGATATGTCAAGTCCGCATGACTTTGTTCTTTTTGAATTTTCTCACGTGATTCTTAGGCCTAGAGAAATTAATGTGTTCTTAGGCCTAGAGAAATTAATGTCTCTCATGATCATGAATATGGTAAGGGGTTGAGTTTCTTTATAAATTTACATTGCTTGGGTTATTCATCAAATTTTGTGTGATTAATATTTATGTAAAATTGTATTATTATATAATATTAGCATGTTGAATATATATGTTGCAGACGCTAAGCGTTCCATACATGAAGTCATCCCGGAACAAGACCAGCAGAACAACACGAGAGGTAAGAAAGAAGAATTTTATTCATTAATTCCAAATTGTCTACATATATATGCATGTTTCTGTATATATACAGCCAAGGCCAGGTTAATTACATGGATTAATGAGAGACTTGGATGAATCTGCAGGATTCAAGTGGTGATGGGAGTGAAAATGGAGAGGCAAAGCAAGATCTGAGAAGCCGAGGGCTTTGTCTAGTCCCATTATCATGCATGTCTTACGTGACTGGTGATATTATCAGTGATGCTGGTGGTGGAGGCATATGGCCTCCACCTCCCAACTTCGGCTGATGACTTGACCTGCTTTTATATTGTCAATTTAAATTGGAATCTTGGTTCAATCTTGAACATTATTAGTGATAGGATATCCTAGCCGTTTGTATCTCAGCTATCACAACTGTTGAGTTGTACGCACGAAATTTAATGTGTATCATGTGCAGTTCACACATTCACTTAAATTGCATATGTACAGCTCAACAGCTAAGATAATTGAAATTCCCTGATCGAGATGTTTATCATTTTCGAATCTTGAAAGCCTGATGTTCCCACTAGACTTGTCTAATGGAGCAAATTTGGTCATTTTGTAATAAAGGCGAGATAGACCAAGTTTGATCCATTATAGACAATACTACTTCATTAATTTCTGTACGTACTTCTATGGAGTTGAATTCTTTCCTTTTTGTTTAATTGAATTTAACTCTGATTTATCATTACTGTTCAACTTTACAATTTTGGTCCAAATTAGATTATGTTCTTCCTCCTTATATGACTATTGAAAGGGATTGTCAATTTGTCATGTGTTGTGGCTTTGTGCTTCAAGGCCAGGTCTTCAGACCAATGGGCCTTAAGCCCAAGCCCATCATTACAAGGCTGCCGTGGCCATATGAAATTGTTCACATTTAGTCAGTTGCATCAGCCCAATAAGCAAAACACTTCGCATTCGCCGAGGTATCTGGATATTTCAAGCCGCAGCCGCTCCAGTGCTGATGTCAGCCTGCAGAAATGAAATGTCTTTTATGCCCATCTACCCGATTCCCTTATTACTGCACCTGACCTCTCGAATTCTTCTTCTGATCATGGCATTGGCGTATCATTTGGGGAAAAAAGACGAATCAAAAGAGAGGGGCATCGTGGTCTTTTTATTGCGAATGATCATTCAGAAATTGCTGATGCTGACCCCGGGAATGCTACAGAATAAATGGTCTTCTTAACGGACCAAGAAGCCAAGAACCTCTTATCTCTTCGAGACGTCTCTCGTTCATCCATGGCTCTATCTAGTCTCAGTAACTAATCCTTCATATCTCACTCTACAAACCTTCTCAGAGTCTCGTTCTGTTTGTTTCGATTTGCCGTTGCGTATGAGCGTATCCATTAGAATTGTAAGCATGATGATTGTCTTTTCGTCAAGTCTAATTTTATTTTCAACGGGAATGGATTTTCATGGTTCGTGATTGACTTTAATTCGATGTCAGAAAAGTGGAGAAACTGAAGGTTTTTGCAATTTCTGTCCGTGATGAGTGATTTGAAGTTTTGATAATTTTATTTGGGTCTTACAGGTGGTGTTGTATGCTTAGGTTTTGAAATTCGTTTGATATTTGTGTTGACTGATCCTAGTATTTGATAATCTGAGAAGTGGAGTAAGCTTGAAATGGAATCCGTGTTTGGTATTTAATTCCTTATTGGTTCTATATTTGGAGTCGATAGATCTCTTATGAGTTACGAGACTGTGCAAATGATCGGTTATGTATAATTGGAATCCAGATAGGATTTTGGCCTTCTCGTGCTGTGTAGTATGTTTATAAGAACACATTCATGTAATATCACAGGCAATTTCAAGTTCTCTCTCACATTACCAATTGATTTAATGAATTGTTTGCAATTTATTAAAATTTTAAATTATGTTAGACATTTTCCATTCTACTGGATGTTTTCATTCTGTACATTGTTGTTCGTATGTATTTATTTAGTTTGGGGTGGGTCTTGAAGGAAGTGAGAGATGGCGTCAGTGCAAGGACCAGTAATTTGCCCAACTGTCCGCTCAAAACTGGCTAGAGGGTATACTTTCCCATTAAGTGCCCCTCTGATGAAGCCTAGCTTACTTAGAAGTGAGCTATGGGGATTCAAGGGGTTCAACTGCAATACTAAGTTGGGTGTATCCTATGGTCAACTGACTGTGCGAAAGTGCAAATTGGTGAAGTGTACGTTAAGTTCATCCTCAGATGGTAATGGAAGCACCGCTGAAAACTTCAATGAGAGCCACGCAGACTATGTCAACTCTATTGTAATTGAAGCCGGTATGCTGATGTAGTTTCCTAACTGGTTTTTCTGATTGAATTTTGTAAGCTTGTTATTTTGTATGCTGATGTGGATTCTTGGAACCTTTTCTGAATGATTTCACTGATATGTGGTCGTGAGTCTATGAATTTTTTTAGTGGTGAATTACTTGGATAATGTAATTTCTTGAGTAATATAAGCTGAAAATATCTGTTTCATATTAATTCCTGCAGTCGAGGTAAAGAGTGGAGTTGATGGTTTTATGGTTAAAATGAGGGATGGTAGGCACCTGAGATGTGTCCATAACAACCCTCAATGCGGGCATCTCCGAGATTATGCTCCACATCCAGCAATTGTATTGAAGATGGAAGATGGGACCGGTCTTCTCCTCCCTATCATCGTCTGTATGTCCATCTCATATTGAATGTTATCAGAAAGAATAAACTTGTGCCATCTAGAATATATACAATCAATTATTTTTCCATGCTTATAAAGTTGTTATTTCCTGAATGCAGTGGAGATGCCAAGTGTCCTGCTTATGGCTGCAATGCGTAATGTCCAAATTGTATGATTCCATTTTCCCTTCAGCATACATACATACATATATATTATTATTATTATCTTTTATTTTATGGATTTGTAGTTTAGGTTGATATTTGGCTACTTCTATAATTTGATTGTTCTCTTCCAGGCTAGGCCCACAATGTACCAAGTGGTTCAGGATATGATTGACAAAATGGGCTACGAAGTATGTTGAATTCTTGGCTTCTGAGTACTAGCATCTGATATGCATCGACTCCTTATTGTCTAATTGTGATACTTGGTTTCCTCTCATATAGGTCAAACTTGTTAGAGTTACAAAGAGAGTGCATGAGGCATATTTTGCCCAATTGTACCTGACAAAGGCATGTGGTGCTAAAATCCTTTACTTGAGTTGGCACATCTTTGTAATGCGACTAATATATGTACATGTAGTACCTTTAGATACGATGAGATTGCTGATCTTATGCTAAATCTGGCTATAGGTTGGTAATGAAACTGAGAGTGTCAGCTTTGACCTTCGCCCTTCGGATGCCATCAACATTGCTGTGAGATGCAAGGTACACTGTCCATGTAGTTAGTTATGTTAAAGTTATTTTCTCCCTGTTTATATTTGTTCAGTACTTTTGGGGCTACTGCAGCTGTGATGTATTGCTACCTACAATATCTGTGATTACATGAATTGGTGTTCAAATAGTTTGTATACCATGGCAACAGATTCTGGAAAGTGATTGGATTGAATTTGAAGTTTTGAACTGTACTGGCATTTAACTGGTCTTCATGATATTTGCTAGAAAACTTCTTCCAATTGCTTCAGCTAGGATGGAAGTCAAGAGACATACATTTGTTTTTATTGTATTGATTAGGATTACAAGACTTGAGAATGACAGGTTCTTTCAGTCGTCATTATAAATGACCTGATAGACGCCGACATTGCATTATTCAGGCTGACTTTTATCTGTCTTGTTTTCCACACCGATTGCTCCTGATTTTCCATAGCTCTAGAATTACCCTTTTCTTATTGTACCTCTGTGTGAAAATTAAGAATATGATTGCATTTCTTGATGCTTTTGCCGGAATAGACTGACTGACCTTAAGAGTGTGTAAAGACAAATTGGTGATGGTCAGGCAACTGAAGAGGTGATTTCGTCACTTGGGTTTACTTTTGAATTTGGTTTCTCAGCTTCAAATAATAGTGCTTAATGATAATTGAGACCAGGCTTTAAATGCTTGCTGACCTACAATAACTTTTTTCCTACATATATTCTGTCAGGTGCCAATACAAGTGAACAAGTACTTGGCATACAGTGATGGGATGAGAGTAATTGAGTCTGGCAAGCTATCAGCACATGCTCCGGCTTCAGATGGTTTATTGTTCACAGAATTGGATCGGTTAGTTTTGAAACCATCAGCAATTTTGACCAGTTATACCAAGGCAAAACTTTTTCTGTATATGCATTTGAATAATGAGCTTTACAACTTTAAGAGTGTCTGAGGTTTTTATGATAGATTTTGTTTTGGAACACTTGGTCTAAGATGGGTTCTAATTGGGAACATCGTGCCCTCAGGCCCAGTAGCCAGCCCTGCCTTGATACAAAGGAATTTGATATTGTTAGCAACATGATGAAGGCTGCTGTTGAGGAACGCTACGGAGATGCGGGTATGATAATTCTTCATCTATTTTGCAACTTCCTCTCCCTCCCACTCATCATCCCCACTCCCAACACACAGGTTTAAAGATGGAGTAGAGCAGAATAAATTGCAGGATGTTTAGTTCATGCAGATGCCATTTGATTAGTTTTGGACATCTATGCCTGTGAGAGCGTGTGTGTGCGTCTGTTACTTCAGATTTTAAGTTTAGTTACACTACTATGATTGGTATGATATTCCTCATGAATTACAATTTTGCATTCTTAGCTTTCATCGTTGTCATTTTGTTTTTGTAAGCCTTTGGCTTTCATGATGATGGTATTTTTTTTAACAGCTCAATGGAGGGACAAACTTGGCCAATTTCGGGCTAAAAGAAACCCGAGGAAGTACACATAACATAACAGGTTCTTGTCTTACTGTTGCTCTTGTTCACTCTCTTATCTTGCAGTGAATATATTTTTTTGTTCAAGTTGCAACACATTGAGAACTCCAACTAACAAGTTCTTCGTGTCTTTTGATGTTTTAGAGTCTCAGTCACCCTCGGAATATGTAAATAGAAACACTTGTCGAAGCTGACAAGTTTGGCCACTTACAGCAGCTGTATATTCAGCAATTTCTTCCTCCTGTCTCCTACATATGTAGCAAGCTTGTGAATATATGTATAGTTTAAACTTCTGCCCTAATGTAATATATCAGCATATGCACTCTGGTTGATTTATGGTTATATACCTGTTTAGTTTATCCGACTCGTTCTTTTTTTTTTTTTTAACATTTCCCTCCAAACACACATCTTTTCTGTGATTTAGTTGTCTTAAGTTTAATTTGGATTAGATTATTGTTTGATTAGTTGTCTTAAGATATGATTAATTAATTATGTGTAGAAAATTCAAACCAATACAAATTTAAATATATAAATATTTTATGAACAGCATTCTTTTTTCATCTGAAACTAATTTCGAAATCATTTTTTTTCTACCACCATGGCGATTGCAATTCCGCTATAGTATATCGATATACGCATGCAATCTTCTAGTTACACATTGTTAAATTTTACGTTTTAGGCTCTGCTTGGAAGGCCGGTTTTGACTGAAAATGAGAGTTTTTTAAAATGACCGGTTATAACAACCCATGCTTGGATGGTTTTTAGACTCACTGGTCTTGTTGGGGGGTTTTAAAACCTTCCAAAATCAGTCTAATGTAATTTTGACCGGTTTAAAAAAATCTCAAATTGGGGTGTTTTCATTGGTTTTCAATTTTCATGACTCCATTGCCCCTGTCCTAACCTACTTCTCTCACATCTCCGGCTCATTTCTTCTCTCTTCTCTGGCTTATCTTTTCTCTTTTCTTCCCAGCCTTTTTCTCTTCTTTCTTTTTCTTAGCTTCTTTGATCTCTACAGTCAACTTGTACTTCCTCTCTAACGGGCCCTTGACATCTGTTGTCCATGTGTATTTCACCACTCATTGATGGATCCTCTTGTAGGAGGCAGACAACGACGTTCTTTTGACTTGGATTAGATCAATATAGGTGTCAAAGAGCTTGGATGAACCAGTGATAGCATTGAACCTTTTTAGACTTTATTTGTATGGGTATAAATGTAATTTAATCTTATAAAATCTTTTCAGAACCGGTGTTTCAATGCTTTCCCAAGCATTGAAATAGATTGTTTTAAAAACCGTTACTAAAAACACTCAAAACCGCTATCCTCATAAGCGGTCAAAACCGATATTTTAAAACAATTCATTTTCGCTATCGTCTATTTTGCCAAGCAGAGCCTTAGAGTTTATGCGTTATTAAAATTTACGATTTGCTAAACATAAGATGAAATACGGGTATTATTGGCGCTAATTTGTTTAGGCGAGTGGTACCGACGGAACCGATACGAGATGACAAACCGACGGAACTTGAAGGGCAACACCAGCATATTCGCGCGCAAGCACTGTAACACACGGTTACGCGTATTGATGCCTAGTGGCAACTTTAAGCGAGAGGTACCGTTACTTCACAGATTCGAGAGATTCTAGCGTTTACTAAACGCACCGTCTTATCTCTAAATGCTTCTTACCACCCGTATTTGCTTCGCCATAACCGTTACTTCATCTCGCTGCGCAATAATTTGTTGTTTTTTGACTTTCATAATATCATAAAATATCTACCATATGATCATCATCTCCCTCTCTTTTGCTCTCTCGCTATGTTGCAATTTGCGAACCTCGGAACCAGAATTCTTCTCCATCGGCGATTTTCTTTGGTTCCGGAGACGCCGTGTCTAGTTAGTTTTTGTACCACAAAGATCGGATACTAATAGTACCATCTTCACCGACAGGATTTCAGTTTGATATAGAGAATTTCGTTTCTAGGATTCACGTCGTTTTTTGAATATTTTTTCAATTTTGGAGCATACTCAACATGGCGTCTCCAGTCGGTCGTCTCGCTAGGCCTTGTAAGCCCACTGACTGTTCCTCCCGTTTCTTTGCTCTTTTTTTTGTGTGTGGTGTATTTATGATGTTATTGAACTGTGAACGGGTTCAGAGTTTTCTTCCTTTTTCTGGATTTTTTAGGGCTTGAATTGTCGGTTACTTGTTATATTTTTTAGCTTTTCATTCTTTCATAGTTAATTCACTCCTTTCAGTTTAGCTATATGTTTATACTCGTTAATAATTCTGCATTAGTTTTAGTTTGACATCTTATTAGGCCTGATCCAGTCTTTGTTGGCTTCCATACAGCCTTTGAGGGGCAAACCAGTAATGATGAAAGAAGAGAAGCGAAATTGAATTTTGAGAACCCGGAGGATGACAGGAGAGCTACAATTGGGAGTTTGAAGAAGAAAGCCATGCAGGCTTCTAGTAAATTCAGACGTTCTCTTAAGAGAAGTAGCAAGAAGAAAATTGATGTTGGAGTATCTTCTCTTTCAATTGAGGACGTTAGGGATGCGAAGGAGCTTCAGGCTGTGGATGCATTTCGGAAGGCTCTTATTTCGGCTGATTTGCTTTCTGCCAAACATGATGATTATCATGTGCTGTTGAGGTTATATTCACTTCCTCAATCTTGAATTGGTTAGCAGAGACAAATGTGCATTGGCTTCATCTACGTTTTCTTTGATGTTTAATCATTTCAAGATTCGTGCATGGAATTTGAGTAGTATTGGTCTTTTTTACAGAATTGCATGTTAATTACGGACTATATCATAGATAACCATTTATTCTTCTTTCTGAGAAAATTGGGATAACTCTTTTCCGAAGCTCCTCCAATATCCTTACTCGTCCCACACCTCTTTTTATTCATTTCAGTTGTTGGGGTGCTCTTTGAATGGAATTTTATGAGCTGCAATTTTTGTTTTTTCTGTGTCCCTAATCATACTCCATTATGAGCTTCAATCAGTTGTGTTGAAGTGTGAAGTACTTTTAATTGATTAGTTTGATGAGTCACATTGTGCGTTGGTTCTTAATTCTTGCAATTAGTTGGCTGCTTTATATGTGCTCTTAAATTATATTACATTGGTGTTTCATATCAAAGATGAGACGCAGACACACTGCTGATTCTTAGTATTGGTATCTCTGCCACAGCTTTATGCTCAAAAGTATTTTTGTTGCAGATTTTTGAAAGCTAGAAAATTTGATATTGAGAAAGCAAAGAATATGTGGGCCGCCATGATTCAATGGAGGAAAGATTTTGGCGCTGATACAATCTTGGAGGTAATTTCTTTAAACGGCTGATAAAGTATTATCTGCTTATCTTAGTTTCTGTTGTTAGCAGTTCCTCACCTTTTGCTAAGTTTGGCACTTCTATTTGATTTTTCTGTCCACAAACATTGTGTCTCTGTTGGTGAATTTTCTTTTCAGTGAGTTGTTTACTAAGTTAAAACTGCTTTCCTCTGTGAGATGTTGATAGTTTTCCTTTTCAGGATTTTGAGTTTAGCGAGTTGAATGAAGTGCTAAAGTACTACCC
Organism: Euonymus europaeus; assembly: GCA_963580455.1. NCBI lineage: Eukaryota > Viridiplantae > Streptophyta > Magnoliopsida > Celastrales > Celastraceae > Euonymus > Euonymus europaeus. The sequence goes on from OY756972.1 coordinate 3,901,451, forward strand.
TCAAGGTTTCCATGGAGTCGACAAGGAGGGAAAGCCAATTTATTTTGAGAGGCTGGGAAAAGTCAAGGCTAACAAGCTCATGCAAGTAACCACTTTGGAAAGATATGTACGATACCACGTACAGGGGATGGAACATTGTCTTGCTGTTAAGTTTCCAGCTTGCTCGGTTGCTGCTAAGAGGCACATAGATTCGTGTACAACAATTTTGGATGTTCAAGGCGTGGTATGCAGTTTTTTTGTTCCAAAGTGTTTTTTGAATCTCTATTTTACGTATTTTGGAACCCAAAATATTTGGAGGGTATAGGCTTCCTTTGATGAATTTGTTATTTTATTTATTAGTGATAAGTGTATGTAATTGTAATTTGACATTTAACTTTTTATTTTATTTTTAGACACCGTTTATAATGAGGTTGAATAATTGTATATTTTCATTTCTATCTTGCAAGTTCTAACAATCATTCTTTAGGGTCTACAAAGCTTAACCAAGTCTGCCCGCGAGCTCATTGTGCGATTGCAGAAAATTGATGGTGACAACTATCCTGAGGTATGTAGTGTTAAAGTACTGCATAAATGATAAAATATTCATTTTCTTCTTAGCTTAAGCTCTTGAGAAAAATGGTATTTTAGATGCTATTGGAGTCCATGACTAATGCCACATTCTGAGGATTCACTTCTCTTTGATCAAATGTTACATGTGTCAGTCTAACAGATTCAGTCCAATCCACACATCAGGTAGAGTGTTTGAGTAGTATATAGAAATATAAAGATTTGCCTACCATTAGCATATGCTTTTGAAGTAAAGACTGTTTCACATGTAGCTGCGATTTTCAATTCTTAAAGTAGTTCCTTGCACATCATATTCTTATATGGTTCATTTAAATTTAAAGTTTCTGCTTGACTATAACTGTAAGAAATGCATGTTGCAGACACTTTATCGCATGTTCATCGTTAATGCTGGTCCTGGTTTTAGACTGCTTTGGAACACTGTGAAATCCTTTCTTGATCCCACAACAACTTCCAAGATTCATGTAGGTTCTATAAATTATGAATTCGTACTTTATCTATATGAATCAAGTAATCAACTTATCTAATTTTAACAAATAGGTAGTGTAGGCACTAATTCTTAGGATTTTTCCTCAGGTCCTTGGTAACAGGTACAAGAACAAATTACTGGAAATAGTAGATTTAAGGTGAATTTTCTGCTGGAGTATATATCCCATTTATTTCTTTTGTAGTTGTATTGACTGTATCCTACTTATTTATCTTTGGCTTGTTTAGTGAGTTGCCTGAATTTCTTGGTGGTTGCTGTACCTGTGCTGATGAAGGAGGTTGTATTAGATCTAATAAGGGTCCATGGAAAGATCCAAATATATTGAAGGTTTGCTATATTGATGTTTTCTGTTTTCATTGTCATACGCCAATAATTGATTATTCATCTATCTGCATTCAGATGGTTGTTAATGGCGAAGCACAGTATTCTAGACAGATCGTAACAGTTTGTGACAGTGATGGCGGGGCGATTGCTTGTGAGAAGCCGCACAATGCAATGGTATGGAGTGGCAAAGTTTTCATTGTCCTCTCACAGGCGTGCAAATTTAATGCTGTTCTAGTATTCAGTTTCTTATTTCCTAATTCTAGACTTACTTTGGCTGACAGGTGAAAAGTAGTGACACATCTACTGCAGAGTCTGGATCCGAGGTGGAGGAAAGTGCTTCTCCTAAACCAAACAAGAGTTATTTGGACCCAAGATTGGCTCCTGTATGCGAAGAAGTAAGTGTTTTCAAAGGATATTGAGCATCATTTGGGGATGAGGTAGAGTGAAAACGTTTGGCTGATGATGTGTGAAGACAAATTGAATTTTCATAGGATTTTTGATTGCATATGTTTTGATTACTTTTAGAGGGCAACATATTTTCCTTGAATGCAATACATTTTCTTTTTGCTGTCCATGTATGAGCGTTTATATTTTTCTTTTTCTGTTGACCATGGTGGACTTTTAAAATGTACGCTTGTGGGTTGACATTAATACATTCGTGGTTAAATCTCAAATAGGAATTTGAGAGTTTCTTCTTTGATGCTGATACCTGTCCGCAGAATCTTGAAGCATGCTCCATGTTCAGTGGGACATAAAGTAATCCAGTCTCTATGAATTCTTTTGTACTCTGAAAATCCTTTCCACACCCGACTCATTATGCTTAAATAATAGATGGATAATTTATTTTTTTGCCGCATAGATTTCTCAGCTAGCGAAGTATTTGAACTTTTGCTCACTATTTTCTTCTCGAATAGCATACAGGAAGTCAGGGTGGTTAGACTTACGTTTTCCTTTGGTAAAATTAATCATAAAGCTCAATCGCTTGCCTCTTTCTAATTTCTGTACAGCCAAAAAGAATATTTCCGAGGCATTTCTGCCTTTAAGACTTAGATTTTACAAATGTGCATTGTGTCCATGGCAAGCCTTAGATTTGACAAACTTTGCTGATATATTGGTAAGGAATAATCATCTCTTATCTAAATTATGAGCGGATTGGAGACATGTTTTTCTATGGTTATGAGCAGTATGTGCTTTCGTGCATGCTTGGCCAATTTTCTCATTTAGTATGTTTCTATTGATGTGTACTGCACTGTTTCTATGATGAGTTCCTATTCTTTAGTTCATTTGAGAGATTGGCTTGAGCATGAATCCTGATATAACCCCATCGATCTTGAACTCATGTTCAATATGCTTGATGTTTATATAGGCTAGTATGGCTGGTAAGGGAAGCTCTCGGGTTGGCTTATCCGGTTATGATGAAAACATGCCCATGATTGACAAGACTGTTGATTTGGAATGGAAAAACCAAGTGCCTCTGAAGTTTGAGGAGACACGCACTTCCAGAGGTTAGAAAGTTTTACTCTCTGTTTGGTTCGTTCGTGTATGACATTGTTTTTAGCATATTCCAAATGATAACAAAATTTAAATAGCAAATATCAAGTTATGAATCTGATCCCTCAAGTATTCTGTCTGCTTGTAATTAATGGTGCATCTCAAAGGATTTTCCATCATGGACTTTAATTGCTGTTTTGTTTTCTAATCCAAAATAACAAATATCATATGTGTTGACTTGTGGGTGTGTGATGGTACGATATCATCGTGAGAAGTATTTGATGTCGCAAGACCCTGGTACGGGGTATAGGGATCTGATACTTGGACAACTTTGTTCGAGAACCATTGGCAAGCTTTGGCTAGGCTTTGAACTTTTGAGTATCCCATCGTGCTATGTTTTTTGAGATCTATGATTCTTCTTGAGAGCTTAGTAATTAGTTTCATGACAACATCAGTACTAGTATTTGCAGTAATTTTATTTCCTGGTATAATATTCCCATGATGTGATGCTGAATTATTGAATTATGTTGCAGAAACACCCTCTCTGATGAGCAGAGAGAGTACTCCAAACGGAATCTTTGCTCGTGTTTTGGCTTTAGTAATGGGCTTCTTCATTAGCCTCTTTACAATTGCCCATTCAGCGACGATATGGGTAGTTAAGACACACTCTGTGCCTGGAATTACCAATGACATGCCTGACCTGACTCTGGATATTAAGCCCAGGGAATGTTTCCCTGATGTCTGCTCATCTCTTGTTGGAAGGCTGCATGAGCTCGAGGAGAAGGTTGATGTGCTGCAGGCAAAGCCTTATGAGATGCCTCGTGAGAAGGAGGAGTTGCTAAATGCTGCTGTTTATCGCGTGGATGCACTGGAAGCAGAGCTAATTTCTACTAAAAAGGTGATTCTCTATCCAGTTGAATTCAAACCGGGAGGTAGAGAAAAACAAAGAGTAGCGGAAAGAAAAGAGAGAAAAAGTTGAATTTTATTATATGCACGGTGCCCTACATAAGCCTCATTCAAACATATATAACCCATGCACAAAAAATGCACACCAACAACATACGTTTGCAATTTCATATCGTCCTCGCAGAAAATCATTGCTTTATTGCCTCTACTCATTTGAAAAGTAGCTGATGTACCTGACCTAGAATATTGGAATTGTAAAAGACAAATTGTTCAAGAATGTTAATGTAATGGGATAAGAATAGTACATTGGACGTGTGGCAACATAAATAATGAGACTAGATGACCTGGGGTAGGGAAGCTCCCATCAAGAATAAGACGCATACAAGATTTTGGATGGTACAGCATTGAGATTTGATCCTCCAACATTTAAAAGGCAAGAAAGCTCAAGTAAGAGAGATGCTTAAAAAGGAGAAAAAGAGTGGAGGATAATGAAGCGGATACAAGTGAGGGTGGGGGGGTGGGAGATTAGTGGAGAGCTACTGAAGCAAACAGGAAAGGAAGATCCACATGGAGATCCCAAATAATTTTTTTTTCTTTGTATAAAATTAAATGAACCGTTCCCCAAATGTTTGGGAAAAGGAATTGAGGATGATGAAATTCTTAACCAGGCCTGTAGCAACAGTGACATCTGTCTTATAAGTTACTCTTTTTTACAGGCTCTGCATGAAGCTTTGATTAGGCAGGAAGAACTTCTTCCCTACATTGACAGCATTGAGCGAGCCAAGTTGCAAGTATGTTGAAAATATTTATAGTTTTTCATGAACTCTTCAAAAGCAAAAGCGAATTAATTTTCTGTTCTCATTTTTTGAATCAATATGTGCAGAAGACATGTTGCTGGTGAAGTGGAAATTAATATACTGCACGAACTATACTACGGTATGCCCATTTTTGTTTCATCTATTTTATATTCCACTTTTGTATATTTTAGCATCACTCCAAACTTGATTATTTGAGTCTTTTGGAATACAAAATTCGGTGCACTTTAAAATGAGATACCCATATCATTCTTCCAACCTGGGAAGGGCAGAAGTAGTCTTCAAGGAAGCCCGTCTCCTTGTGCAAAGTTGCTCATGTATTGGAAAGACCAAATTATTGGTATGATTGTGAACTAAATAAATAGAAAAATTAGTTTTAAATCGTGTAGCAACTTTTTATTTACTTATCTATAGTGATCATCCCATGGATACTTAATTCAGTAATTCATAACTGATCAGGAGATAGAATTTAAAAGCAGCTAGTTTTGACGATGGAAATCTGTTTTTATTCCTTAAGGTGCCTGAAAGTTAAGATCAATAATTAAGCACCTTAGCATCTCCACCCATTTCTTAGACCACAAACACTTCCAAACATTAAAATTCCTTCTGAAGTTGAAGATACAACAGTTCTTTATTACATCAAAGTCTTGATAAAGCAAGCATTGGCAAAAAAGCTTTAGGGAGCGTAAAAGGAAAAGTGGAGTACAAGGAATACAAAACATGTAGTGATCTAGACATGATGGAGACCCAATCCTTTTTTAAGTACTGGTCAGTGCAGCAAAATCCAGAGATTTCTTTCCTTCATGAGCATTGCCAAAAAAATTGTTCATGTACTCCTGAAACACAAACTCTCTGTAATGAGCCACAGTACCTTCTCTCTCGATCAACTCGGGCAGCGGCCCAATCTTTTCAGTTGGTTTAGGCATTGTAAATATAGGAATTGACACTCTTGCCTGTTTGCTTGTGGTACGAACTCTATGTTCAGCACTTCTGTATCTTCCATTGCTTAGTATCTATGAAAATTAAGCATGAACAAACATGATAGTATCTCAATTTCTTATTTCTTAAGAAACAAACAATTTATCAATTTGAATGAAATTTTTTGCTCTTGTGATTTAACTTTTTTTCTAACCTGCAGTGTGTCACCAATGTTGATGACCAAAGCACCTGGAACAGGTGGGATCTCCACCCACTGATCTGCAATTTCCAGGTTGTCTTCAACTTTCACATACAAACCACCAATCCCATCCTGCAGTAACACGGTTAGCGTGCCCATGTCGGAATGGCGCCCCACGCCAACTGTGAGTTCTGGACTAGGGCAAGCTGGGTAGAAGTTCATGTTCACCATCTTAGAACCAATGAGTGCATTAATCTTTGAATCATCAAGTTTCACTTCAAGCTTTTCCAACAAGGCTTGTAACAGTTTCCTCACCATATTGATCGATGCTCTTAAGTATTCAAGTGCTACATTTCTGCAAACAAAAACCCAAATCAGATCAATTTTATTGCTAATTCGGCATAAACTACTGATTTTTTTTATTTTATTTTTGCAAAATCAATACATACTAGCTAATTAATGTCTTTGAAGAGTGAAAGGGATTGAGAGAATACACACTTGCATTGGTTAGGCCAACATTGAAGAGCTTCAGCATCACTAGTATAGGCCATACTAAGATAGTCTTTCCACTCCAATGCCTTCTCCTTCTCAGGAACAAAGCTAGTGCCATACTTCACTAAAGGGCTTGGACCAGTCCCTTTTAGATAAACCGCCTTCTTCTCTGGTGGCTGACCGAAGAATTCGTGCGCTGTAGCCTTAAGCGACTCGAGCAGCTCCACCGGGACGCCATGGTTAACCACTTGGAAGAACCCAAGAGTCTCAGCAGCAGCAGCTATTTGGTTCACCACCTGGTCATGGTCAGGACCATCTAGCTTTGATAAGTCAATTGGTGGTTGCTCATGTGAATGTGCATTTTGCTTGTCAATTCGCTCATATGGTGGTTGTATGTATTGTTCTGGTACTTCCGATATGCCTAACAAGTCCACCATGCCTTTGACTCCATTGCCATCTTGAACAACGAAGTTAAACAGTGAGAAACTTGTAGCCATTTCTCGGTGAAGAATGTGTAGTGCAGTTGGTGAATGTAACTTGACAAAGCAAAGGCAATAAATAGTGTAAGAAAGTCGCATTAATTTTGTTGCCAACTAACCAAGAGGCATGATTAATGAAGCATGGGTAGGAATTAAAGAAACGGTTTTGTTAAGATATCCATTAAGGTTTAATTATATAATAAAAACAAAATTTTCAAAACTCTCTTCCCAAACGTCACGATCCATTGGATGCTGTTTGGTTGGTATAGTCTTTAATTTGTGCCCAAACGTCACGATCCATTGGATGCCGTTTGGTTGGTATGGTCTTTAATTTGTGCCTAAACCCATAAGAGCAACTCCTTTTGAATCACTTTCGGCCTTGGCATCCATGCTGGCAAAAGATGTTTGGTGCACAGAAGAGGATGATGGGCCTCCCAAGTGGCCCATGAAAAGCTACGTCAAGCATACAGTTCTGGAGTAGTGAAACAAAAGCAAGCACAAATTCATTCGATAAAATGATCCAGCACTAACAGTAGGGACTAACTTGCATAATTGAACATTCGGTGGTGATAAATTTACAATTTATATTTAATTGTAAATGTATAATAAAATATTAAAATAAAAAAATACAATAAAATATGATATTTTATTGTAAACATATTTTATATATTAAAAAAATTTAAAACATATTTTATATATTAAAAAAATAATATTTTATTATAAATTTACAATGAAATACGAATTGAATTCCTTACATTTAAACATTTGTTTGTAGTCTTCTTCTCCAACCACATACTAAACATCACTCTATGACAAATCGTTGGAGCATACTCTCAAATTAAAATTTTGACTTTGTGAAAACCAACCCGGAAAACTGAATTTACACCCCTATCTATGCTTACAAAAGAAGCATATTTATCTTTACTGGATAAGCTTGGCCAATCACTGTTACTGTGTTCTTTGAAGGGCAAGGGGAATAGATGGTGGCCAATCACTGTTACAGTTATTCATTCATATCATCAAAACACGTTTCTCAATAAAATCACATCACTAAAACATAAATTCTTATACATTTTATTCTTTCACTGTTCACAAAACATCTACCATTTCATTACCTATTTATTCTCCAACAAAACTACAACAAAATCAATATTAAATCCTACATTTTTTTATAAAAAATCAAACAATATAAATCCTACATTTTTTTATAAAAAATCAAACAACGTACTCATTCAGATCAGCAAAAACACATTCTCATACATTATCCATTTTCCTCTAAAAACAAACCATTGCAACCAGACATAATAAGAAGCTTTTTCCAAATTCCCATTATGCAATTGCACGATGATCATTGGTATCTGAAACCAACAAAACATCTGTGAAATTGATGAACCAGTGTAAGATGGCCTTCTCAAACATACCAGCTGACAAAGAGATGATACCAGAAATGCAGGATCCTAACGCCGCACAGACATTCCAATAAGAGTTTGTTCTAGGACGTGTTAAGGCTGAAAAAGGCAAATCAAGTTAAGCGGGCACGCATTTGAGATGAATAAGCACAATGAGGCCAAGTTCTGCTAGAGAGAGAGAGACCTTGAACAACTTAACGGCATAATGTAACTGCTAGGTGCTAATTATCAAGCAAATTAATCATCACAAATGAACTCTTTGCATGAACCTGTCATCATTGGCTGCACTTCTCAGACGTCAGAGTGTGCTTATTCTTCAGTACAATAAGTTCTGGGGAAGTTTGGATTTAACAATGCAGTTAGAATCTTTAAACATTCCTAATCACAAAATGCATCCCTATTTTGTCAAGGTTCTATTTTAGTATATGTAATTGATACCAAATGAAACCCTACAAGAAAAAGTATCATGCACCGTAGTTAATACAACACCAACCTGTGTAAATTTACAACTGGCCAAAATCTAAGTAGTTCACACATCACTCTCCACATAGGTCTTACAAGAAATGCTACTTCATTCTCTCCCCAATTACATTAATGGGCAAGAGGAATTAAAAAAAGAAGATCTGCAGTTCCACTGCATTTTACAAATATTATTCCCAGGCTCCACAGAAATTTATGCCACATAAAAAGAAAGAATTTAAAAGAAAAAGAAAGGAGGAAGGAGATCCTTACCAGTAGAATTCAGTACAAAGTGTATATTCCATAGAATTTTTTTTCTTCTATAAACTTATAGTTTCATAAGGCTGCATTGTCAGAGCCTTGTCTGCTCCATCATTTGTTTTCGCCTCTTCTGTGTAGCATTTTAATATTTTATTGTCTAAATTATAATAGTCTTGCATCTTCCTCAGAGGTTTCAAATCCAGGTCAATGAAATGTACCTAGGACAAATCATGATCTTATAAGATTTCAGTATCATAATAGGAAGATAAGGAGATGTAGTTTTCGAGGCGAAGTGAACGTGTAGCCATTAATATATTAAACACGACAATAACATGATAATCTATGAATTCAACATGCATTTCAAGGAAATAGATCATTAGAACATCAGAAAACAAAACACTATCCACCTAATAACCGAACAATAAACTCATATCGAACTAGATCATTAGCTATACAGTAAAAGTCTCAGTTATATCACAGCCTATGTTCAGTCCTTCAGTGTATGGCATAAATAGCATGTTTTGGCACTATTAGTGCTAGAACAGAGATATTGCCAGGGAAAATGAATTGCCTTGCCAAAGCTAATCTTCACACGTCACCGGTAATTTGACATCAAGCATACAGGTTTAAATTCAGTATGCATACCTTATAATCAAATGATTGCTTGGTTGATTCCAAGTAAACGCAGTCATACGAAGATCCCAATTCCCCATCTACTCTAGGTCTAAAACTAATCATCATACTGCAATCCTTTACAGTTGCAGCTATCAAAAACTCCTTCACAATCTTCAAGCTCTCATCCAAAGGAATGGAATGCAAGGAGATGTATCTGTGTGGCAGTTCATCTTCACCCATTTTTCTACATACCAGGCAGGGTTGAGAAATAATGTCATAATATGCATGTATTGCCCCTTCAATATCAAGATTATCAAGTTTCTGGGCTTCTAAGAGCCGATCCAGTACTCCAGAATTATAAATTGCCTCAGCAACAAGCTCGATAAAACTATCCGTGCACATGCCATCACCTGCCTGAATGACACATTTTAGTTGATCTTCGAATGCCTCCTCAGTAATGGAATTAGTTTTGCTTGTGCCACCACCCAATCCCCCCAATATAAGAGAACCATTCAAAAATACACGGAAATTGTTTTGAGGGGTGGCGTAAAGAGCTTTAATAGCTTTTTGTATTCTGTCCTTGGAACCAGAGAAGAGATCAAGCGGATCATATTCACTAAGTTCTGATATCTGAAACATAATTTGGAAAATATTTGAGTCACACAGTAAAGAGGAAAAATTGCACAATTGTCAATGTGTAAGACCTGAGTAGCAAACATTACAGCCCCATTATAAGTGGGAAGTAATAAACAGGGCTTCCATCAAGAAGAATTATATATGAAACCCAAGAGAGTAAAAGATTCAACTTCTAGGATAAAATAGGGCCTAAATGACTAAAGCAAGAGGAAAATATATTACCTCATATTGACCCAACTTCAGGACTTGATGCATTTTAAAACGAGTGATGCTTCTTTTGATGGCATTTCTCTCAGCAATATATCTTGAAAATGGGAGAAATCCACATTTGGGCTATTTATGGAAACAAATTGAAGGAAACCTATCAATTAAAAGAACGCAAGCACAGGAAAATACAAGAGGTTTAAAAAATATAGGAAAGCACCTTTATCTCCACAGATAGGAAGGGCTGACCTTTCAGAGTACCTGAAATAAGCAACATAAAATAAACTGCCAGGATTAGTGTTCTATTAGTTCCTTGTCTCAAAATCACATGTTCCTATCATCAAACTAACTTTTTACCAAGTATATTACATGAGACATTAATACATCCCAGTATGCATCAGTGTTCACTAACTAAAGGTCCCTTAGCATGAGCTTTCATATATAATGAAGAATCCTGCTTACAAATTAAGTCAAATTACCACACCATGCATCACAACTGTCCTCGCGGAAGATGTATAGTCATCCAAGTAATATTTAATAACTTAATTGGCAACTTTGCAAACACGGCAAAAATGCTTCCCTTTTTCCCCTAAATTCATATTAAAAAACAAAAAATTCAATTGGCATCATGGTAGGATTCGTACTAAGTTCTCCACCCCTGTTTCACAACTGTCCTTGCCAAAGATGTATAGTCATCCATGTAATAGTGTATGTTCCTTTAAACATGCCTACAAAAAATATAACATTGGCAAAAAATGAAGCACGAGGAGGTGGACTTTACGGAGCAACTAACTCGTGAACGTGAAGGGAAAAATAATAGAAACCTGAGTTCCTGAGAACCAAATTAAGGATGCAACCTTACTGCTGGACTAAGATTAGCATTCAACTCAATTATACTGGTTTTATGACATTAAAACTGAATTTACAAGTTCAGAGAAGTTTCCGCATACTTGAAAATACAATATGGACCATGACAGTGCCAAAATGATAATGATATCAAAATTACCAAGAGGAAAGAGGGAATGGTCAGAAATGAGAAGCGTAGAATCACAACTCATATCAACCCGGCCAGCATCAATTCGCCAAGCAGGACGCTGAAAAATCAAATTCTTTTCAATTGATTCAAGAAATTCCTTGGATACAAGAATACGGATCTGCCAGAAACCAAACAAGCAAACATCAACAATGCCAATTATGATGTTACATTCCACAATGTTAGCAAAAAAACTGGAAGTGAGAAAATTTCAAGAGAGAGAGAGAGAGAGAGAGAGAGAGAGAGAGAGAGAGAGAATGATTTCAAAATTCCAAATAGAAAAAGGCATAACTAAAATAACTTAATTTTTCCTTTCTTCTGTTCTAGCCTCCCTTTTACAATGAAACCGAAAAAAAGAGCATCGTAAGACAGCTCAGGTAGACACTGTCAGCTGCTAGTATAATTATCAAGCAAACTAATTAGACACTCAACACTACTGAAAGCTATAACAGTATGGTCGCCCCTGGGCATTATATTCATTAAAAAAAATGAACCAAATTTTTATTTATCTAAATCAGTGCATTGAACAAATTCAGCAAATAGTAAGGTTGTCAGCGTGTCTGTGATTGGTTAGCAAGTCTTGCAATTGAAGTGAGAATTCTATTACAACTGAACCCAGTACCAATTCAGATCTCATTATGATATTTCTGTTTCTCGCTGTGAGTTCAAGGCTTCAAGCACTAATGAGATCACTTTTCCAAGCTTACTGCAAATGTCACAATGGGAATGACAAACTCCTAATAGCAATACTTGTGAAACATATCCAGCCACAAGTAGTAGCTCATAATGAATAATATCAGAGCACATAAAGATCAATCATACATTACCCCAGCATCGACATGTTTGGGGCCTAACAAAGGACTGATAACATGCTTCACATATACTTGCTCCATAATTTCTTTAGTAGGAGATGATATAAGCTCCCCAGCATCTTTCCATAGAAGTCGTTCCTCCACCGTTAAACTAGACGGACTCTTGGGCCTTTCAGACTTTTTCCTCCGGTGGGCATGGTTTTTCTCCCTTTTTTCCTTCTGCACGCGCATCACTTTCCCAACCTTACAAACAGATACACGAAGATTGACATTAAAAACTACATTTGGCATCAAAAGTCTTAATTTAAAATCTCAAAACATCAAACAAACAAGCAAATGAGAGAGCGTACAAAAGTGGAAGAGGATCCGCAGTAAGCAAGAACAAGATTAGCACCCCCTTCACCTCTGTAAACCCAATCAGCTGCATCCTTTTCTTGTAAAATCACTTCCATCCAGCGAATTCTGAGATTCACTTCAACATTGGAAAATATCCAACAATCGTTAAGATAACAGAAAGCGAACTGTTTTATTAAAAAGTAATAGAACTTTTAGAATAAACTATATAAAGCATATGCCTTTATAAAAACAAATATAGAAAGTGAAGTCAAAAGAGAAGAAGAATACTGTGATAGAATGCCAAAAAAAGAGAACTAAAAGATATCTGAATACCTGATCTGAAAAAAAACAAATCTAAGATCTTTTGGAGCAACCGAAGAGAAATGCAGCCAGAGATCCAAAAGTACCCAACCGCATAAGAAAAACGGGTTACGTGTCGTTTGCGATCAATGAAGATTTTGTTGAACTTGAACGAAACGCAATCGAATTGCAGATTGAAGGAGTTAAGGCCGAGAACAATCCAACTCGGTTTCAGAAAAGGAGGAGACTACTTCAGTACAATTAAATAAAAATGGGCTTCCTCGCACCTGGTTCTCTGTTGACCAGACTACGAATTGTTTATTTGGCGACCACTTTGCACTATCGGGATTCGAGGTTTTGATGGCTAGGGATCAGAGAGCGGTCGACGTCATACAATATTAGCACAGAGTCATCATCAGACAGGAATCTTACAGTACACTGATACGTGTTACCGTAATTGAAGCAATTCATCGAGCACATGGCAGGCACCCCTCAAGTGCGTGTCAAACTGTAATTTTCGTTCAAAACCCTACAACCCCTCAGAAAACCAGAGACACGGGGTCACCGACGATGAGAACGCAAATACAGTCGCCCTGCCCTAAAATAGAGACAAGAATGGTCCGACCCAATATAATATAAGACTAGCTTTAAATTGAAGAGGTGTTTGGAATTGTGTGAATTTAATGCCTAATTCCTTTATTAAGGGCTTTAAATTGACATTTTAACTTTTTTGGATAATTTTTTATAATTTTACGTTTTAAGTTTTCTGGTATTTTGGACCTTTTACTTTTTCATTTTCGTCCTAGTTAACGATTGTAACTTCCTCATGACAGTCATTCCAATATTTTATCAATCAAAATTTGAGGAATTTTTTTCACATTTTCTGATGAATTTCAGTGGTAGTCCAATTGAATGTTAGGTTAATCGTGTCTGCGTGAGAATCCCACAAAAGGTCATGATTTTGATTCCAAATTGCCCAAATAAATAAACCCAGTTTGTGCTTTGACGATAAGGAAGCGAATATACACATATCATATATGGTCCCTGTTACTTTGCTATGGTCCCAAGCAAGAATTTCCATTCGTGGAGGATGATGATCGAGGAAGAAGGTATTTTACTCCACCGTCCAACGACTTTGATGTCTATCATTTCATCTCGATCTCGATCAAGTTGTAGGTATCAATGTCGAGACTATCCATATAGAGGGTAAAATTTACAATCTAAGATTTATAAATGTATGTCATCAGCAACCTATCATGAGAAAAGTAGAGTGAGAGTTGGAGAGTTCGATACATGTCTGTATTTTTGTATCACATTTATATATATTTTTTTCTCACGATCGTATTACTTTGTTGAGAATAAGTTGAAATCATGTGAATTCTCGTGTTATCTTGTTGATTCTAGTTCAAGGTTGAAGTTCAGAGTTTTGCTTCAACGCTTGAGATGTCTAGGAGGAAGAATTATTTTTCAAGCTTTAGTGTCCTTTTTATAGTCCTCGACCAATGTGGTTAAACTAATTCGATTATCTAATACCTCTCAATCAAAAAATTCTACAAAATCGTTAAAGAATTTGACTCCAGAGCTACAATTTTAACAACCATTAGTTCTCGAGTTCAAAGACTCTAGGGAATTTCAAAGTTTCCTCACCCAACTTTATTTACTTGGTGCCTCCAATAATGTTACGATGATATGTGTGGTCAGAGACGAAGCCAAGAAGAATTCATGTGAGTGGGTGCCTAAAAGTTGAGGAGATTTTTCTTTTTTTTTTTGGCAATTTACATAAAATAATGAACTTCCATAATTTAGAATGAGGTTCATAATTTTTTTTTAAACATCTCGATACTCGATGTTTGGTTAAGTGAGACATTTAACTATTTAAGCTAACATGTCCCACGAACTTTATCTCGATTATTGGGACGATGATTTGAGATTTTTTTCCATTGCATGTGTCTCTATATCTAACTCATTTGAATTAAGTTTTTTCGAGTTTCCTTAAGAAGAGCATTCCTACAAGTAGGCGAAGATTAATAATTTGACATTTTAATCGAATATTTGTTCATATTCATAAAAAAATAAAAATTTTGTAGCAGCGTGTTCAAATTATATGTAACTAGAATACAGGCTATGCCGTAATAGAAGAACAATAATTAATTACAAAATGATAATGCATTCACACCTTTTTTTTTTTTTTTTTTTTGAGAAGTAATGCATTCACACCTCTATAAAGGCAATATGTATAAATATATATAGTAAGGTCCGTTTAGTTTAATGTATTGCGATACTAATTGTAATTCATTTACAAGTAATCCAATTATGGTAATGTGATTACAGAGTAATTCTATTAAGGTTTTTGGTTTACAAAATGAAAATATATTTCAATTCTTAGGCCGAGGTCTAGGATCGTGCTCGAGTCATCCCGGGGTTTAGGAAGGGATCGGGTCATACTGCGGTCTGGGATTAGGGTATGGCGATCCGTGGGTTGAAATTGGGCCCGAGTCATCCTGAGGTACGTGATTTACCCTGGTCATCCTGGGCTCGAGATCTAGCTCGAGTCATTGAGGGTTCGATATTGGACCCGGGTCATCCCGGGGTCTGAGAAGGGGTTAGGTTATACCTTGGTCCAGGATTAGGCCCGGGTCATCCAGAGGTTCGGGATTAAGCCCTAGTCATCCTAAGGTCGGGATCTGGCTTGAGTCATTTGCAGGTTCGAGATTGGGCTCGGGTCATCCCAAAGTGCGGGATGAGAGCCGGATCATCCGGGGGTCCGGGATTAGGGTCGGGTCATCCCTGGGTCAGGGTCATATTGGGGGTCGGGATTGGGTCATCCCGAGGTCAGGGAAGAGGTCGTGTCATCTTGGGGTCCAAAAAGGCCCTAGGTCATCTCGGAGTCCAGGCCCTGGTCCAAGTCTTCCCAAGGTTCGGGAAGGGCCCATTCTTGAAACCCAGTCTGGCAGTCTGACTTGGGCCCATTCCCAGACCCCAGTTTTATCCAAGCCCATTCTCGAACTTTGGCCTGACCCGAGTTTGAACCCAGCCTAATCAGGGTCCGTTCCCAGATTTGGGTCCATTCCCGGACATACAAATATGTAAGGATACAAATGTAAATAATTTATAATTTTTTGGGATATAGTTCTCCAATGAACAAATATTTGATTTTATAATCACAATATTTTTTTTAAAATAGTATTGGGATTCCTTGATTTTGTAAGGAATCTTATTGCCAAATAATTGGATTACATTACATTTTTAAATTAGTGAATACTAAACATTATAATGTAATTCAAATATAATTATCATTACATTACATGGATAACCAAACAGGTCCACGACGTATATAATTTTTTATATCTAATAAATACACACCTACATTAAAAAGGCAAATATGTGAGAAAAAAAAAACGGGGGCCCAATCCTTAAAAGGGGCTCTGTCACTGTGTGTGGTTGAGACTCGAGATTCCCTTTTTTTTCCTCATTTTGAATGTGAAGGTTCTACCTTATTATGTACTCTTATATTACTATTTAGAAGATCGTTATCATAATTCAATCAACTTACTTACACTCAACTCTTCTGATAAAAACATGATCAGATACAATAACATTTCAAATGATTATTATTATTATTATTTTAGAAAAATAACTTATTTGACATTTTGCCGTCTTATTCACCAAGGATGGGAGATGAGCCGATTTTTTAACTACAGTCATAAGTGAGATTATTACTAAAATTTGAAAATACCGTCTTCTTTTATTAAAAAAAAAAAATCTTTGAAGTATAATAGGGATAGGACGGTTCTGTCCCACCCCCCCAAGGTCTCTGATGAGTATAATCTGGGAAGATGTGGCTGGTTTATCATGGACTAGAGGAGTGAAAAATCTTATGAGTTAGCTCTTGGGTATCCCTAGATCCCTTGTATCCAAAAAAACTTATTTGACATTACATACATCACATGCTCGATCGGCATATATTGTAAATATATTATTGCACTTTTAGTTGTCCGGACTAGGGATGACAACGGGTCGGGTATCCTATATCAAAACTGTTTAAAAATCATTTAGATTTCCAAAATCGGAATCTTTCCATAACCGTTTATCACCGGGTACCCATTTACCGTTTAACTTTTTCAATTTCTTTTATAATTGATTGGATAATGTTTCCAAACACTCAATATATATTTATAAACTATGAAAGTCTATAACAAAAAAATCAAACAATTGGATTAGTGGTTAAGTGATTTAGTTTTGTATACATGTCTAAGGTTCCAATCTCTTCTGTAACATATATACTATATTTTTAAGAATTTACTTGAAATTAAGGGTTGGGTTGGGTCGGGTTGGGCCGGGTTGGTTATGGTTATGGGCACGGTTTCGGTTTCGGTTCGGTTTTGATTCAGGTACCCTAAGCATTTATTAATCGGCTCGGGTATCCTAAACCCGGCATCAAATACCAAAACCGACCCAAAACCGTGACGGATTTGAAAATAAAAACCAAAACCGTTTCCAAACACTATAGAATCCGTTTTCGGATTGTAAACGGATCAGATACCCTACGATAATTCACAGATCGGATTTTTTTACCATCCCTAGTCCGAACTAGAAGTATAGTCCAGTCTCTCATCCCACAACTATGGTTTTGTGAGAAGCTATACGTAGTTCCTTCATTTATACATATGTTTGAAAATTCCAGTCCTATTCACATCAACGATGTTGTGCAATTGTCTACAAGATAGATAGGACGACCCTATTCACATTAATGATGTTGTCCGAGTATCTACAAAATAGATAGGGACTTAAATTTTCTTATAAACTCACAACATATGATCAACATATTTTCTCTACATCAAATATATGCTCAAAACCATTCTTTGCTTTATTTAACAAGGTGGGGGCTAATTGCACACCAGACTTTACATGGTTCGCCCGTTTATTTGTACACTCCAACCCAAAAATAGAATTTTCCAACTTTATCCCTTTATAGTCTTTTCAAAAAAAAAATCATAAATATCCTCAGGCACTCTAATCTTATAAAAAACAGAGTATATAGACTCTGTCCCAAATCAATAAGTTATATCACCAATTCAGTTACAAAATAACGAAATTAGTTAATTACATTCCCAAATCATCGACAAATACAACAAAAAGCATAAAGAAATCAATTCAAGACATCAATGGTAGCTAGTCGTGGGAAAATTGTGAGAAGGCTGCAATTGCTTGAAATCTTTCTAATCTGCCTGCAAATATAGCTGGCCATCGATTTGCAGCTTCATAATGATGATTAGTCCAGCTCTTGGACAATGGAGGAATAAGGAATTGGTGGCTTAATAGGCTGGGCTGAACATGGTCTTATAGGATCAGGCCCATTAGATTGTTTGGAATACCTGTGTATGAGTGGGTCTTGTGAGTTGTGACAAGTTGCCTGGATGGCTGGATATGATTAGTGAACTTCGTTAGCAGTTCAACCTATTAATTTTCCAAATAAAAATTCTGTTTAATACAAAGATCAAGAGATGCATTACATGATAAATCAGCCAGAACTTGACGATACAAAATCAATTTTTATGGAAATCGACAACTTTGGTCATCCAGTAACAAATGATGAGTCACATTCTATTGCTCTCCCATAAAATAAAATCTATTTGGGAATTCTTCAGTTGTAAAAAATAACAAATTAAATGCTGTGCTTTCGAGGCTATGTGTGGAAGAAAATGGCCTTACTTACATGATTCTTTATTAGAAAGCGAGAGCTCATACCAGAACTAGCAAATCAATTAGATAAATTTGAAAAAGACATGAAAATTCTAGACAGCTAAATATAAACTCGAAACATTCTTGTTGAGTATACAAAAATTAGACTTATAATTCACGACAAAATACATTCTTGACTTCTAAAAATTTAAATATATATGGTTCTTATTGTTGCATTTGCAAGGTCTAATCGAAGAGGAAAAAGTAGATTCCTTCAACAGCCCCTACTATGCTCATTTTCCTGAAGAGTTAAGAATGGCAATAAAAGGAGAAGGTTCCTTCTTCCTTGACCGTCTTGAAGCCTTTGAAGTCGATTGGGATGGAGGAATAGAAGGAGATGACACCACATTTGATGCAGTAACGATGGGAGATCGAGTGGCCAAGACCATCAGAGCAGTTGTGGAGTTGATGCTTGAAGCACATTTTGGAGGTGACATTATGGACGATTTGTTTACAAGATTTGCGGTGTTAGTTTTTATTTTATTTCATAAAAGAGGATGGTACCTTCTGAATTTTATTAATTATCTTTACTTGTAGTGGAGGAATGTCGTAGTTATAGTCCTGTAAAAAATAAAAATAAAATACAAAAAAAACCCATAGAGATTGTCCCGAACAACAAAGAACAAAACTGAAACACCATAAGCAGAACAACAACACAAAAACTTACTACCTGCAAGGGAACAAGCAGCAAGAGAAAAACCTCGACCGCAAAGATCGTCACCAATGGAAGATCCAACCGAGCTCAACCTAGAACATAGAGAGTAAACCCAGCAGATGATCACTTTTCAAAGGCCACCAAAAACCAAGTTCATCAACATGGTCGTTTTCCTAATTAAGAAGCCCGAGCAACGATGATTGATTATAATATGTAGGTTGTTAAAATTCTCAAGTACTATTCAATTATGTGTGATGAATCAATTTTATATTTTTAGCATAAACATTCTTTACTTGCTAGTCTTAATTTCTTTAGGTAAACCATGAATTGTACATTTAAATAGAAAGTTTCAAAGTTTTAAGTTGCTTGAGTTGGATTTTCTAACATGCATATATGCTATCAAAACATAGACTTGATCTTTGCGACATCTCATATAATTTATTTATTGAGCCTCGCATAACCGAATTTATATTTGCGGAGAGTGTTAATACTTTTGTAAAGTCTTGCCTAGATTTTGTATAACCCAACGATGTAGTTTATAAATGTGAATACAATCTTAAAAAGTCTTTTGAATGATAGAGTCACAGGTCATGAGTCTAGAGCGGGGACAATAGTTCATCCCTCTTGTTTCAAAAACTTCGCTAGCTCTTGTGATGGAGACCGTTGAGGCGATGACTAGACTGCAAATTGTTTATTTGGCAACCACTTGGCAATGTCGGGATTCGAGGTTTTGATGCTTAGGGATCAGAGAGTGGTCGGCTTCATACAATTAGCACAAAGTCATCATCAGACAAGGAAGCTTACATTTACATTGATAGGTGTTTTACCATGATTGGAGCAATTCATCGAGCACATGGCAGGCACCCCTCAAGGCCGTGTCAAGCTGTAATTTTCATTCAAAACCCTAAATCCCCTCAGAACCTAATGCGAATATGGCATGAGAGGACATCGAGGCTAGAGGGCAAAGGGTCGGAAAGGTCTAGAGTCTAGACCCAATCCCACAAATGGTCATAATTTTGATTTATCTTCTCTCCAAATCCAAAGTGCCCAAGTGAATCACGCTTATATCATTGTCCCGATTACTTTTATTTTGTTATGGTCCCAAGTAAGAAATTTCACCCAATTTGAGCTTTGAATATGAGGAAGTGAATCACGCTTATATCATTGTCCCGATTACTTTTATTTCATCTATGTTTTATATCTCATGGGATCCCATAATTTATTATATACAATGGAATAACCAATTTTATTGCAGTGGAATACGTACTATTACAATGGAATACGTTATTTCACTGTGTTAAAATCTGTTATTTCATTGTGATAATACAATAAAATAACGTATGAGATATTTCATTGTAATAGTACAATGGAATAATAGATTCCGCTATAAAATGTAATAATACAATAGAATAAAATATGAGATCTCATGGGATACAACCCCATGAGATATATATCATTTTCCCTTTTATTTTGTTATGGTCCCAAGTAAGAATTTTCATTTGTGGCGGATGATTATCCGGGAGGGTATTTTTCTTATAATTTGTCTCAACTCATTTTGAAATGTTGATCTATTTAGGTTATCCGATTTTTGTGAATATATTGAACCTTGTACGATTTTATATTTTTATGAGAACAAGCGTTCCTAGTGACAAAATGATGGGCTTATACTTATAAACTAAATTATTTATCCACAATCTCTGGATGCAGATATATTTTAGCATTTTTCCATTCCACTTCAACAACTTTGATGCATCATTTCATCTCGATGATTCGTAGGGTACGAATGTCCATAGAAGATTCATTTCAGAAAGTCCCACGTAGTTTTATTTTCAGACATCTAATTAGTCTCTCGATTTTTTTTAGGTTTTTATTTTGTTATTTGTGTGTTATTTATTTTTTAAGCCTTGTCACATCCACGACTATTTTATATATCTATGCAAAAGAAGAACATGTCAAATAATATCATCCACAAAAATATTTTTTAACGAGAAAATATGTTCAGACCTCCCTCCCCAAACTATTATCTTTGTGCAAATATTCACATATACTAACAAAAATAGCAAATACACCCCAATTTTCAATTGATTGTTAAAAGAAAACGATCAACCCTCCTAAACTCACATTAATGTAACGTTATTTGTACTATTATCACATAAAATATGATTAACATAATAATTATTATTATATGTTAAATTACAAATTATATGTTTAGTCTCAACATAGGTATGCATTTCGTAAACCGTCTTCAAGAACTATCACCTCTGTGTCTCTAAATAGGTACCGTCAATTCTGGAACCACCAATTTCGTCTCCGCCGCACCTTCCGTAACGGTCGAGGCCAATGCTTCTTATTATAATGCTGAAATCTGCGAATTATATGAACTGGGTCCGTTTTTAAATGTTTGGAAGGAGGGGAGCAGGTTCATGGGTAACTGTTGAGACTGGGTTTTGGTTCTTTGAATGCGGTTGCTGATTCTCTCATTGCTTTCTACTTCAGGATTAGAAGAGTTGAAAGTTCATGTAAACTGTTTGATAAATTGATAGCCTGGAATTCTATGATAAGTGGGTATGTGAGAAACGATCTTGCCGAGAAGGGGCTGGATGTCTTCAGGGAGATGGTATATTTGGGAATTGATCCCGATTTGGCTACCATGGTTAATGTCCTAGTGGCCTCTGCAGATTGTGGTGCTCTTTCATCGGGTATGACACTTATTCTTGTATTTAAGCAGGGTTAGAAGAGTTGATCCTTTTCTTTAAAGGTCAATTAAAAATTGGAAATGTATTTGTCATTTTCGTTAATGTAAGTGGATATTTGCACAAAAAATAATAGTTTGGGAGAGTATGGGCATATTTTCCTTTTTTTATTGTAATATGTTAGAAGGACTGTTGGAAAAATGGTGGTCAACCACTATTTGATTAATATATAATGACAACTAATTATGTGTTATTTAAATCTAATTAAGTGGATTCTTATCTTTAATATGAAAATTAGATATTGAAGTTGAAAGTTGTCCAAAATCATTTTTTGTTGAATGAAAATTGACTCCAAAATGATCATGTTAGACATAATATGTTAAGTGTAAAATAATAGAAATGTGGGAACCCCACATTGAAGAATTGTGATATGTGTGATGGGTTTATAAACATAAGTGTTGGACGTAAGACTTGGACCCAAAGACACCCAAACTTTTGTGAGGGATAGAAGCTCTACATCATGGGCTTGGGTTCACTAAAATACATGCGCGCACGCCGTAGTCGGTGTAGGGTTGGGCTTCGGCATGGGCTTAGGATTGGGCTTCCGTAGCCTATTTGGACTTATCCTTTTGCGCTAGCCCACTATCCAGGTTCATTGAATGTGGACGTAAGGACAATTCAAAATTCAAATTGGTTGTTACAGTCTAGCAGAAATAAATGAGATCTGAAAAAATCAGCCAGCCTTGAATAGTCCCTGATTTTTAGGGTTAGTTTGATTACTAGGTTCTACAACAAATAGTAGCCCAGTGATAGAGGAAAAAACAAGAGAAAATTCATTTCCTTCAAAATCTACCGATCTTCCTCATTCTTCTTCTTTCAGTCGAATATGTCATTCTGAGAGTGCTTTTATACTTCGTTCGAACAAGTTTGCTGGTATACCTATGTCAATTGCCTGCAGATGACAGTGTTGTATCTTGAGAGGTGGTTGCCTACTTTAGCTTCGACATCAGTGGTTGGGCATTTCACCTTAAGGAGATTTGTTGTGTGCATACCTCACTTCGATCTCTTATTTTCATTCCGATCCGGGTTTTTGTAACATCAATTGTTCTTTTTTAACTCTATTTATTTAATAAATTGTGTTAATCGCATTTTATCATGTTATATTTATGAACAGTTTTCAACAAGACTAACGTGATCCATTATTTAAAATATGGAGGCTTTTTTTCAAAAAAATAGAGGAACTTATACAGTCCGACAGTAAAATAAAAGTACAATGGTTGTTATTAATGATAATTATTGCTACCTAAAAAGGATGAGATGGTTATTGGTGTCTCCACCATCACCACAACTTTTAGTGGAAGGAGGTTAGGAGTCCTATTTGATTCCAGTTTGTCCTCTCGAGTGATTATCCAGTCCCTCGCAATCAAAAAGTCTACATATATACACGAACCTCGACTTCAAGACGTACAAATAGCAAGTTAACAACCATTAATTCTTGAGTTCAAGACTCTATAAAATTTCAATGTTTTCAATGTTTCCTCTTTCAACATTATTTAGGCTCTACATGGCACAAGAGAGGGTAGCGAAAATGATGTATTTTTAAAGTAACGATTTTGACCGGTCATGAGGATAACAATTTTGTATATTTTTAATAGTGATTTTTAAAACAATCTGTTTCAATGTTTTGAGAAAGTGTCAAAACACCGGTTCTAAAAAAGTTTGATAAAATAAAATATGCTCGTGTTTGTTGTGCAAAATATGCCTAGAGGCAGATGGTTGTCTGACATTAAGGAGTCTAATGTTTGACCACCGGACACCACTTTGTCCACTTCTACAAATTTATCTACATAAAAGATTGTTTTTCATTAAAAAAAATGAAGTAATCATGCTGACACGTTGCTGCGAGTCCCAAGTTGCAACTCCATCTTATGACAGATGGTATCAATTCGTCATGGTATCATAGAATTTTTTGGAACAGAGAGTGAGAGAATCATGATCACCAAAGAAATACAATTGACTTCACTACTTTTCGTGAGAGAAGTGGGTTAGGGGCAAAAAGGAGATCAAATTATAAACCCAGTGCAAACGCCCCAAATTTTTCTCAACCTATCAAATTTGCATTGGATTGTTTTTGAGGAGTTTCTCTCAAAAAATAATCTATGCATGGGGTTAATCAAACCATCCCTTTTAAAAGAAAAAAAACCCAATTTTCAGTGAAAATTTGTCAACCAAGGAGAGCCTTAGTCGGTGCCCCCAATGATGTGACGAAAATATGTGTGGTTGAGGCTTGAGATTCTCACTTCGTTGATGCTTGTATGGATGACAGAAATGATAGAGCGTGTCTTCAGAAAGAAACAATGGTAGATGGTCCTATTTTGACTCATTAATTCAAACATATTTTCCAAATGGTTATATATTATATGACTTCTCATTTAGTAATCTTTGCATAAACAAATACTAAAGAATTTAAGTTGTGGATATCCGACACTTAGGAATAACTCCTAATCTAAAGGTTAGGATAGAGTCCTTCCTTCACCAATAGACAGTTAGTTGAGTTCGATTCCCACTAAATCCGTACATAAAATTACCATATATTTGTTTGACGCTCGTGATTTGCGAATATATGAATACACAAAAGATAATACATCCGAATTCTCATAAAAATTAATGGAATATCGTGATAATTAATGGACGACTCCACCTATTCTTCTGAATTAATTTACAAAAACACAATAAAATTTGGTTTGGATTGAAAAGTTTGATCGAATCATCAATTGTAAATTGAATTTTTTAAAAATATTTGGAAGATTGTTATCATAATTCAGTCTACTAAGGTTGACAAGTTATAAAACCAAATAATTCAAATAATCAATAGCCACTCCCTCTCAACGAGCACCTTATTGTCCTCATATTGATTGAATAAAATTATTAATTTTATTAATTTATAAAAACAATTTATTCGACATTATATTACATGGTCAGCATATATTGTAAATATATTATTGCGCTTTTAGTTGTGCCGAATAGAAAAAAATTGTCTCTCATCCTACAACTATGGTGGTTGTGAGAAGCTATACTTAGTTCTTTCATCTATACATATGTTTGAAAATTCCAGTACCATTCACATCCATCGATGATGTTGTTCGATTGTCTACAATATAGATACGGACAGTACTCCTATTCACATTAATGATGTTGTCCGAGTGTTTACAAGATAGATAGGGACGTGAATTTTCTTATAAACTCACAACATATGATCAACATATTTTCTCTACATCACTCGATCTTCTATATATAATATGCTCCAGACCATTCTTTGCTTTATTTAACAAAGAAGTTTTGGCTACACAAGAGACTAAGCTCGATCGAGAGTATTAAAGACATGGATGTAATGCAAGTACTTCACATGAACAAAGGAGATGGTGAATTTAGTTATGCCCAAAACTCCAAAGTTCAGGTATATATGCATTATCTCCCCAGCTAATCCTTCAAATAATTAGGGTTTAATTAATACTTTGCTAAATATTACTGTGTTTTTGTAGAGCAAGATAATATCAATTGTAAAGCCAGTGATGGAGGAAGCACTGGTAGAGATGTTGAGCACAAATTACATTCCCGACTGGATGGGAATTGTTGACCTGGGTTGTTCCTCTGGACCTAATACCTTCTTAGTTATCTCCGAAATACTGGACCTTGCTTGGGACAAATGTCTCAATCTCGGCCGGCCGTCCCCGGAATTCAGGGTGTTCTTGAACGATCTTCCTACCAACGACTTCAACTCTATTTCACTACAAGAAAAACCAGTTTTAGGGACGGAATTTTCCGTCACTAAACAAGAATTTTCCGTCCCTAAATTAATTAGGGACGGAATTTGGGACGGAAAATTTTCCGTCCCAAAAATCGCTGTCGCAAAATTTTACGACGGAATTTAGGGACGGAATTTTTTGCGACGGATGTTAGAGACGGAATTACTTCCGTCACTAATATTTAGTGACGGAATTTAGGGACGGAATTATTTTCGCCACTAAATATTAGTGACGGAATTTAGGGACGGAATTTTCCGTCACTAAATTTATTTTCCGTCACTAATATTTTTATTTAATTAATAAAATATAATTTTTTTTAATTTTTAAAAATATATTAAAATGTTATTTAATATTAAATAATTTATCAACTTTGCAGAAGAAAATAATTCAGTTGTTTTTTGATTTATTTTTACTATAATTTAATGATTTTTTATTTTTTACTTCTAATGATTTGTAACCCAAAAAAGCATCAAATAAGTTCACAAAAATTTCATTAATAAAAAAAGTTTCAAACACTATATTCACAAAACAATACAACATGAAGAGTCGACACATTCTCAAAAGAAAATTTGACATGGGGGCACATAATAACCCAACATGAAGGGCCAATTGCCCAATACACTCTAATACATCCTAGTTTGAGGCTCACTGTAAACATCCCTGATCAGCCCATCTCTCCCACTATGCATTAGATCTGAGCTCTTTGATTCATCACAGCAACAACCAAACAACCAACTTGCTATAAACCTTTCATGATAATCACACTTCACGGGGAAAGACATTGCAATAACCAATTACGAGAACATGCTTGAAAGAAGATGAACCAACTTCTATTATGTCAAAGGAAGCATAGAGTATCTGTTCCAACAATATGATCCACATCATTCTGTAAACACAATGTGAGAAAAGGCACCAACTTGAAATACAAATTAGATAAGTTACAAAATAACAACCTCACTAGTCATTAAACTTACATTAGAAAAGTATAAATGATGCCCAATGAAAGATGACCCTGAAAATCATATTACAAGAACCAATTAGAAAATCAAAGCAATCTTAAAAATCATCAAAAATGGCTACTATAGTTTCTAATAAAAGTACTCTATGTATATCTATTAAACGTACATGAGAAATTTAATATGGTAGATTACATGAGAAACTTAATCATATCGGCTTGATAAGGGCTCATATTTTCCAGCCTAATGACCTCCAGAAACTATTAGAAAATACCAGAGATTATCAAATATGTCATAGAAATCATAAAGCACAAAATTAACTCTAAAAGACCCACCTGGTCAAGAAGTTAGACCAACTGCCCAATAATAGATAAGACCACAATCCAGCGATCCCAGACAATCTCTTCGCTAACTACAACAAGAAGCACACTTACTTAGGAGTATGTAAACAAGAGACCCAATAAACTAACTAACTTCAGAAAATTCAACATTTCCTTAACAATTAATAATTTTGTTTTTGCCAAAGTAAACATAGTACCATCTGAACTAAGAAAAGAAAAGAGGAAAAATCAAAGGAGAATATGCATGTCGATAACCTTGTAAGTACTTGGAAATTCATAATCTCAAAATAATCCAGTACAACTGGAAGCTCATAATCATTACCTTCAAAGACTCAAAATGGTTATTGCCTCCTTACAGGTTCAAGTTCCTTATTGCAGTTCTCATACAAAGTGTCAATCATTCTGACAAACAATCGGTCCACCGAATACATCACCTATATGACAACATTGAGGAAAGCATAGCAAAGATACCCAAACAAATTAAAAGGAAGCACATCAACAGAGTGCATAGTCGATCTCACCAAAATGCATCGGATACAAAGAGAAAAGCCACGCAATTACAACAATAGAGAAGCTCGTCAAAATCCAGATGCAGCAGAGACCAAATGACAACATAAATCAGAAAACTCGCAAGAGATGATTTTACCTCACCCGAAAAACTAAAGATTTGAGAGAGACCACTCAAACCTGAGACCACGATCCGCATGGAGAACCAAAAGACTGCCTCCAAAATTTTAAAAAAAATGGAACCAAAGCAGGCCAGAAAGACCATACCTGGTTCTGATATGGAGGAGAGTTCGGCCTGCAGAGAGCAGATTTTAAGACTCGATCTGGAGAGAGAGAGAGAGAGAGAGAGAGATTGAGGCGAAAGGAAGTTTCGGCTGAGAGTTTGGGGCGACAATGGAGATGAGACAAGAAGCATCTTCTGGGGTTTGAGGATAGTCTAGGTTTATGATTTCAAATGAAATGAGGAAGGGGCGGGTGAGTGAAAATTTTGGAGGTAAAAGAACGCGCTAAGGTGATTGAGAATTTTGGGGTGAACTTTTTTATAATAAATCAAACAGGTTTAATAAATTGAATTATAAGATATGTTTAATTGATTGATTATATTATAATAAATTAAATTATAAGATAAGTAGAACACCTTCATAAATATGACTAAGATAAATTTAACAGATTATAAGGTAAGCTCATTTGGAGTTCATTTGTAGCTTCATTTAATCATTATAAGCATATTTAGTAAAGGAACCTTTAATCATTATGATAATATTTTGTGAATCAATCTTTGATGAATTTTAAACTTCAGTCGATCAATTTTTCGAAAAACTTAAATTGAACACTTAAAAGTGTCTCGTTCGTAGTTAAATTCGACATTTTGATCACATGATTGATCAAACAAACTCTAAATGAGCTGAAACTTGACATATAGCTACATTTAGTCATTCTAAACATATTTTGTGAAGGAACATTTGATCATTTTTGAATTTCAATAGGTCAATTTTTTGAAAAACCTAAATTGTACACTTAGGTACATTTGTATTTAAATCCCTCATATTTTAATCACTTGATTGATCAAATGAACTCTGAATGAGCTGAAAATTGACATGTGACTACAATTAGTCATTCTAAGCATATTTTTTGAAGGAACTTTCATCAATTTTGAACTTTAGTTAGTCAATGCTTTAAAAAAACTTAAATCGTACACTTAGGTATATCGTTCGAATTTAAATCTCTCATTTTCATCACGTGATCAGTCAAACAAATTTTGAATGAGCTGAAACTTGACATGTAGCTATATTTAGTCATTATAAGCATATTTTGTGAATAAATCTTTGAAAAATTTTGAACTTCAGTTGATCAATTTTTCGAAAAACTTAAATTGTACACTTAAGTGTCTCGTTCGAAGTTAAATCCCACATTTTGATCACGTGATTGATCAAATGAACTCTGAATGAGCTGAAAATTGACATCTAGCTACATTTAGTCATTCTAAGCATATTTCATGAAGGAGCCTTTGATCAATTTTGAACTTTAGTCAATCAATTATTCGAAAACCTTAAATTGTACATTTAGGTATCTCACTCGAAGTTAAATCCCTCATTTTGAGTGCGTGATCACTCAAACGAATTTTAAATGAGCTGAAACTTTATATGTAGCTACATTTAGTCATTATAAGTATATTCTATGAATGAACCTTTGACCAATTTTGAACTTCAGTCAATCACTTTTTTTAAAAATCTAAATTGTACACTTAGATATATCGTTCGAAGTTAAATCCCACATTTTGATCACTTGATTGATCAAATGAACTCTAAATGAGCTAAAACTTAACATGTAGCTACATTTAGTTACTCTAAGCATATTTTGTGAAGGTACCTTTGGCCAATTTTGGGTTTCAATCGACCAATTATTTGAGAAACCTAAATTGAGTAATTAGTGACGGATTAATATTTCCATCCCTAATTAGGGACGGGTTTAGGGACGAAATATTTTCCGTCCCTAAAAAGTCAAAAAGTTTAATTTTTGTAATGGAAAATTTTCTGTCGCTAATTTGGGATGGAAATATAATTTCGTCCCTAATTAGGGACGGATTTAGGGACGGAATAAATTTCCGTCCCTAAAAAGTCAAAAGGTCAAAATTTTCAATATAATTAGGGACGGATTTAGGGACGGAATAAATTTCCGTCACTAAAAAGTCAAAAAGTCAAAAAGTTTAATTTTTGCGACGGAATTAGTGACGGAAATATATTTCCGTCCCTAATTAGGGACGGAATATTTTTCCGTCCCTAATTTCCGTCTCTAAAAGTAGCTTTTCTGGTAGTGTTTTTGCAACACTACCAGCATTTTACAACAAGTTGAACCACGGCAAGGGTTCCGGGTTCGGGCCGTGCTTTGTATCCGTTGTTGCAGGTTCTTTCTACGGTAGATTGTTCCCTTCCAAGAGCCTTCACTTTGTCCACTCCTCTTCCTGTCTCCACTGGCTCTCCCAGGTAAGAGTCTACCACATTAATTATCATCCGGCCGCAACCGCAGTTTAATTAATTTACGTACTATCTCATACGTATTTGGAGACTTGCAGTAGTTAAGCAGTAATAAGTGAACGAAATTTGCAGGTGCCACCCGGATTAACGACCGGTGAAGTTAAAAACAAAGGAAAGATGTACATATCAAAGAGCAGTCCACAGTGTGTGCTGGATGCGTACTATTCACAATTCCAAAAAGATTTTTCATTGTTTTTAAGATCACGTGCAGAGGAAACAGTACAAGGTGGTCGCATGGTTTTATCTTTGATGGGCAGGAGGACCATTGATCCAACAACAGAAGAGAGTTGCCATCAATGGGAGCTCTTAGCATGTGCACTAATGGCCATGGCTTCAGAGGTACATTACAATTGTGCTCATATGGACCACATGTATGTGTTGAAACTTTTATAGTTGTATCAAAGCCTCACATTGATTAGATGTAATAAAGTCACCGTAAAAGTAACGATTCAATCTCTCTCAAAGTCCTAACTAAGAGGCCTATTGCACGAATAAAATCGTGCAAACTTTAAATTCAGAACAAGTCCTAATTAAGGGTCCTATTTTAAGAATAAAATCGTGCAAACTTTAAATTCAGAACATGCAATACGTCATTGTTTTGGGTTAGATTTATGCAGTGTTCTCATGAGTATCCGATTTATAATAATATAAAAAAATCTCTCATGATTTATAAGAAAATGAAAGATCTCATTGTTTGGGTTAGATTATACGGTGCTCTCACGGGTATCCGATTTATAATAATATAAAAAAGCGTTGACAAGTATTCAATTTATAACAATATGAAAAGGCACATGAATTTGATATATATATGATACTTATTGTTGCATCTGCAGGGTCTAATTGAGGAGGAAAAAGTAGATTCCTTCAACAGCCCCTACTATGCTCCTTGTCCTGAAGAGTTAAGAATGGCAATACAAGAAGAAGGTTCCTTCTTCCTTGACCATCTTGAAGCCTTTGAAGTCGATTGGGATGGAGGAATAGGAGGAGATGACACCACATTTGATGGAGTAACAATGGGAGATCGAGTGGCCAAGACCATCAGAGCAGTTGTGGAGTCGATGCTTGAAGCACATTTTGGAGGTGACATTATGGAGGATTTGTTTAGGAGGTTTGCGGTGTTAGTTGACGATCACTTTTCAAAGGCCACTACCAAATACATCAATTTAGTCATTTCCCTAATCAAGAAGCCCAAGCAGCGATGATCGATTATAATTTTAAATTTGTCACCCAGATATTCTCTTCTAGTCTTAATTTATTTAAGTAAACCATGCATACATAGTGCATTAAAATAAAAGGTTCCGTAGTCTTAAGTTGTTTGAGTTGGATTTTCCTCTCAGAATTGATGGTTTGCTCCTCGAACTTGGTACTTTTCTCCACAAATTTGATGGTTTTGCTCTCAGATCTTGTGTTTGGTTGTCGTCTCTCGTTCAAATCTGGGCGATGATGTCCATCTTACACTACCTCAGTTCAAGGAAGATCTCAAAACTCTAGTGCATGCTCTCTCGTTCTTTGGAAAACTTCCAAGACAGCTAAGCACAATGTCATGAATTTTGTTTCACAATTGATGCATATTTCTCAGAAAGAATTTTCTCTCTTTGTTTTGTGCATTATTGCAGCTGCTATTGTATTGAGTCTTTTCTAAAATACTCTTGATACAAGAGGGTTTTTTTTGTGTGTATGTGATGTTTGTCGAGTTGTATCCTCATATGTAAAAGTTGATGGTTTGTTTTTAATATAAGTTTGCTTATTATGATAAAAAAGAGTTGAATTTTCTAACATGCATGTATCGAAACATAGACTCGATCTTAATGACCTTTCATATAGTTCACTTGTTATAATCGAGCCCATAAATATGTTGAATGATATGATGGCATGCTGATTTTATCAATGGAGTTAAAAAGTCAAAACTAAGTTATTTAGCGAAAAAAATTGATTACACCAATATAAATAGTGATTTTGCATCTAAAAATGTTAGATAAGTCATATTTAGATAATACTATATATTATAGATGAAATTTTATTTGGTGAAGACATAAATATAGGATTTTAAAGGAGGTCCGTTTTTTAGAGTTTGTCTAGGATCCTGAAATCTCAGGAACGCCACTAATCATAATGGTCTCCTATCAAATAAAACACCTACTTCACTACTATTTCAATTCCAATTTCCCTTTCTTTGTTTGGAAAGAGTTCCAATTTCCCTTTTAAAGTAGCGAAAGTCAATACTATTTTTAACAAATTAAAGTCCTGTGGCTTCGGCCGTTGACACCAAATCAGCTGATCAATTCACTACCCGACAAAGGCATGACTGATGACAACAAAACATGCAGCTGAATTATGTGTTATTTAACGCTTCGAAAAAAGTATCGAGACTTGGGCATGGTGGGGTCTTAAAACAAATGCAGGGGCCGAGTACTTTTCTTCTTTAATTTTGTTGCAATTTCAGGGGGCAAGCATACCATTAAATTTAGGCAAAATTATAAGTAAATCTATTTTACGAAACTTATTAAGGTAAATGTCACTCGTTTAAATTTATTTATAATTATGTTTAATTTTTAATTTCTTATAATTAAGTTAATTTTTTAATGATTAAATTACATAAGTTTCCTTTAAAATATAAAAAATCATTTTATTATCGTATCAGGATGTTTTAAAAACCGGTCAAGTTAACGCTATATTAATTTTGGAGAATTTAAAGTGTCCCTAAAATATAAACAAGAAAGGTTGTAACGGTTTTTAAAACTCCTAATTTCCAATCACTGACATATCCCCGCTCCTTTTTGTCTCCGTTTGCCCTTTGTTTTGCGGCTAGAGTTGCTCAAATGTTGCTGGTAGTGGGTTATTGGATATGCTGTTATATCAGTTTTTTTATGATGGCCATTGCTCTGCAGATGGGCAATGTTGGTTTAATATATTCTCTTGGTCTCCATGCTGCCCATTTGGAAGCTCAATGTCCTTGGCTAAGGACTTTGTTTGCTCTTGCTGTTGAAAAAGTAGGGCGTTTACTGAGTTTTCCAGCTCAAGTCTTGATCACATGTTTCTCACTTTTTTTCGTTTTCTTTGATATTACTTTCTTCTCTATCTTATCTTAATGATAACACAACACACACATATATATATATTGTTTTAGGTTGTAAGGTTTAAGGGCTTAGGGTTTAGAATTTAGAGTTTATAGTTTTAGGGTTTAGAATTTTAGGTCTTAGGGTTTAAGATTTTATGATTTAGAATTTAAGATTTTAGGGTTTAGAAAGAGTTTAGGATTATAGGATTTAGAATTTATGACTTAGAGTTTTCGGATTTACGATATAGGATATTAGGTTTATAATTTACGATTTATTTGCATGAATTTTATCTACACAAAGTCCATAGACACAACGCAGCACTAAATTTTTATTTTTGTGGAGTTTATCTGCAAGATCTTTATGTGTATATAGTTTATGTACATGAAGTTTATAGACACAACTTTGTACTAAACTTATTTACATAAAATTTATTTACGCGAAGTTTATCTACACGACGTTTATAAACACAACTCTGCTCTAAATTTATGTGTACTAGGTTTATCTAAAATAAGTTTATTTGTACCAAGTTTGATCTACATTAAGTTTATTTGCACTAATTTTTTTATGCTCAAAATATATCGATAAATTCTCTTGTTTAAAAGAGCTTTTTCACGCAGATTTAGAATATATATATTTTAAAAATTTTGTTATGTTTTGTTTGGAGAGAAATCATTTTAGAAAATAAAATAGTAAAACTAATGACGTCATTATTATCATGTGATGGAATTTTTTTGTGTGAGAGACGCAAATCTGCCTGCTATGATTCTGTTGGGTAATTGCCCCAAATATTAATCAATAATGTTAGTTTAATACAATAGAAAGTTGTCCCTCTATTCGTAAATAGTAAGCGTACTTCCACTAGTAAGTTTTTATGGGGATTATGGGATCGGATGGGAAACCCCGTACCTATATGCACCCCTAAATCCAATTAACATATGGAAAATTACATTGTTACAGTTGCTTCTCAAAATATGTGATTATTGTACATGCACATCCATCCCAAAAGGGTCTCTTTGACATGAGTCTTTGAAGTCGAGTTTTGTTTCAGAGCAATCAATACTGTCGCCGTCAGATCATCTGATTTTATTTGATCTAACGATGAAAACAACAGATTTCACTGGAACAAAACTTTGACTTTACGTTATTGTAGATTTGTAGTAGCTTATATATGTGCGGTAACAGATCTGATCATCATCATTGATTGTCAATGTTCAGCACAGCAGAGTGCGTCGTTTTGATATCTTCTTCTCTCAAATCCTTCTTCTTCTTAGCAATGAAGCTCTCCACTAGAATCCTGAACTCCTCACTACTCATCTCCTCCATTGAACGCATCCCATTCTCCGTCTCCGATCTCCTCAGTTCTCTCCGCATTGCCACCGTCCGCCTCTCATAGCTCTCCGAATTACTCCTACTGTAACGCCGCCCTGTCTCGGTAACCTCAATTTCACACTCCGCAAAGAGAACAAGTGCCCTGGTCGTGTTTCCAATTTTCTTCGCAGGATAACCGGGATTGCGATTCATGACCGAGACTTTCATCTCCGACGCCGGAAACTGGAGATTAGCTGCGGTAGAGGAGTTGTAGACGTACTCGTCGTAGAGATCGAGCTGTGCCACGCCAGCATTCTTGCGATTTGAGAAGTATATAGCGAAGACCAGAGCGTTCGTAAGCAGAAAAATGTATAGACGCTGATAGAGAACCGATTTGAGTGTCCTGAAAAACTCCATAGCCGCCGGAATATGCGGAGAAGACCACGAGAAGATGATGAGAACCATAAGCGAAAACAGAGCTGTAATGCTTACAAATGTTTTGAGGTTCTTCTGTCTATTGGCGTACTCCTTCTCTGCCGGAACACTGTCAAAATCCATTCTTTTGGTCTCCGTCGAGAACAATTGATCAGAGGGTACAGAGGATACAGAGGAGTTGGGGTTTATACATATATATGAACAGATGGGTGATTAGGGTTTTGTGGCTGATTGGAGTAATAGAGAGAAAGAAGAGGAAAGACGAGTTGACGAGACTGGATTGCTCTGTTTGGTATGAATAACTGGTTTCTCTGTCAATGGAAAATAATCAGAACTGTGAATGGCAGAGATCCGATATCCTTATAAAGAGAGGTGATCGGCATTGTTTATTCTTCTTTTGTTCAAACCTATGGTTGTTTGTTTGTAAGGTGCACGGGTAGAAATATAAAAAACAAATTCTGAATAAAAATAAATATTTCAAAACTGTAAAAATAATTAAGTTAAATCCACTTTTCAAACTTATACCTAAACTTGAGATCATTCGCCGATATTTTAACTATTTGTTCTTTCTGGATAATCACGAGTAACTCGATGGCATTTATGTTGTGATATCTCATATAGGTCTCGAGTTTCAGCATCATCTATCCGGTTCTCCTTTACTAAAAGAAAATTATTTGTTCTTTCTTGAGAAAATGTTAATGACTACAACAGTCATTGATTGATGCTTATTTGCCAGTTCAGCTTGAAAAAATAATTGACATAAAAACTTTAAAAAAATAATTTGTATGCATGGGAAACTCATGAGTTCCCAAAAAGAGGGAGAAAAGACAATGTGGATTTAGACATGACTGATAGGAGATGATGAAGCCCATGAAAAAATGTTGTTTGATCAAAAAGGGTCATATCACAAGTAGAGTGGGAGGACAATCATGTGAAAACTTAACTAACCATTCAAAAGACAGTTAATTTTGGTTCTGGTTTTCTTTATATGAGCACCTTTTGTGAGCCAATGGTTTAGCTGGAAATTGGCACCTTTTGGGCAGTTACCTTAACAGCAAGATAATTATGATAAATCGAATAGATAGATTCGGAAGATATTGACTGGACTCTAACCGGAAGTAATATCTTTATAGTCACGTGCTGCATTTTGACCAAATTCATTCTCTCATCAGATAGAAAATGTGCTGTATTTTGACCAAATTCATTCTCTCATCGGATAAAAAATCTTTAGGCGCATATCGAATATCCAAATATAAAATTGCTGTGAGCTTTACCAAAACAAAAAAAAAATGTTATGAAGCAAAAGTAACTTTTCACTTCCATGATTCAAGATTAGGTGAAGGGTGATGTTGGATTGCTAAATTATAGTATGCTTAGGAGAAAAATACAAATTTCAATTGGGTCCCAGCAAATCGGAATGTATCAGTGTAACTAAGAATTCTACTCCTATATGAAATCTTTAATTTCAAATGCTAGCTTTTGCTACTTAATCCTCTTTAAAAATTGGGCTGCTAGCTCAGTGCGTTTGCAATTAGATAACTGACTTCAAACATTTGTGGATCACTGAATATTTTAAATTTTAACAAATAGATTATTCCGATTCAATTTCCGTCAATCAAGCGATCGATGCTCACCGTTCAAATTATCTAATTGAAAATGCCCCCATTATCTATTTAAACTTAAAAGCTTGACTTAATGTGAATATGGTGGCCCAAAAGTTGATAAGCTAAATCATAAAACTCTAGCAAACAGTCAAGAATGGGAGGCTAGTTAACCCTTTCACCGCCCCCTACATATATAATATTAGCAATAATTTAGATACACTTTATGCCTACCAAGGAAGATTACAGACGATATTTTCACATTCTTGCATACGTAGATGAAAGAGAGACTGACCCAATTAAGCTTACACTGGTGTCAATCTAGCTAGGGACAAGAAAAAAACAAATTTAAAAGAAGAAAATCAAGATATTGAGAACAGGTGGATAAAAGGTGATACAATTAATGGATAAGAACCACTTTTCCCTGCCTTTTTAATATGTAATACTTCATGAGAAAGCCACTGGTATGTCTTTCTTTCTTCTCTCCTTTTCGTGAATTATGGGAACTATCCAGTAAACGATTATGTTCTGTTGTTTTGATCTCTTTTTTCCTGTGATTCACGGGCAGAGGTGACAATGTGAATATCATTTATAAAAAAATTTGTAAAAAATGCAGAAACTGTATACAAACTTACCATTTGTAGACCTACACTCGAGCCGTCAGAGCTTACAAAAATTATTCAAATGACTGACGGAATAAGTTGGACCAATGTGTTGTCATAAGAGTATTGCTCCTAGATATGTACAATTACATGGAGCTTGTCATGCAGACCTCACTCATTTCCTCTTTCTTCTACCTTCCACTTTTTCTTTCCTTTCTCATTTTCTCCCTCCACAAAGAACCTCCACCACCCGATCGAGCTCTTCCGTCTGGCCACCAATCAGAGCAATTTACCTCCAGAACTTAAACGTCCGATCATCACATTCATTTCCCGACCCTCCACACCATCCTTTGCTGCTTGTATCGTCGAAAAAAAAAGAACCCAAAGGAAGAGGTCGTCGTGACACAAATCGAATTGATTCGGCCACCTCCAGCGACGTCTCCGACAAACCCCATATTTGGACTTCATGAGTTGAGGAGTACCTTACCCATCCATTTTTTTGCCGGATAATTATTGGAATTCGACGAACCTGAGCAAATTAAATTACGTACATTGTTTATAAAAATAATGTAATTTCTCGATCCGGGCATCCAGCCTCCTTCAAGAATTTCTCTGACCACCTCCAACAACAATGTAATTGTTTTCTCCTTTTTTTTTTGCATGTTTTGAAAATTACATTGTATTAAAAACAATGTAGCTGTTGTGTTTGACGGTCATTCAAATGAATATGTTTTTGAAACAATGTATTTACCTTGTTAATCTTGACTGATTTGCAGACTATTCTTTCTCAAGTTTTTATTTGCCTATATGGAAAGTACATTGGTTTGAAAATAATGTAATCACAACTCCGTGTGGCAAAAAAATGAAAACAATGTAATCGCAGGTTTTTATAAAAAAAAAAATGTAATCCCGGGTCTGTATGGGGAAAAAAAGTGATGCAGGCCTATATGAAGAAAAAAAATATAATCGCAGGTTTGTATGACCAAAAAAATAAATAATGTTTTCATAGCTTTGTAGGTTTGTCATTGTCTGTCCTCTATAGAAAGAGAAAAAACTTATGAGATAGAAGATGAAAGTGGGATAGAATATGGAAGGAGTATTTGATTTTCAAATTTCGAATAGAAGATAAGTGGAGAAAGAAGAGAGAAATTTACATTTCAAATGCGTTTTTGATGTAAGCATGTTTTCCATGTCACGAGTTTATGTGAAAATATCACCAAACTTGAGTTAAATTAGGGGACCAAAACTTGGATACTGTAACATTTTCCTTTCTAGAAGACTTGATCTGGTGTTTGTTAAGGGAATGTTTGTTATGGTTTTCCTCTGTCTCAGCTAGTTACCACGTATTTACTATTTAAGGATTCAATAAACGTGGGTTGTTGTCCATGATTTATTAGTTCTTTGCCAGGCTATATAAATCCATCTTGCTTTGTTTAATAAGAAGGGCCCAATGGGGGAAGAGAAAGGCTATTGAAAAACAAAAATTGAAGGACTTGAAAGCGAATAATTATGTTTTTCAGGCAATTGATCGATTCATCTTGGAGACTATCTTGAACAAAGACACGCTTATCTGAAGCAAAACTATCAAGGCATGACACTAATTAAGCGTGCACAATTGCAAGTTCTCTAGGATTAGTTTGAAACTGATGAAAACCCATGACTTCAGGCTCAAACACACGCGAAAGATCCCATGCTCACAATTTTGAACCTAATTTTCTTTTGAAAACCGAGGTTGACAATAGGAGGTTTGTCCTCCTTTATAAGCTAAAGTAATAACCTATAATCTTCCGATGTGGGATCTTATCATTTCACCTCTCTTAAGGAGCCTGGACGTCCTCGGGTAGTGGCTAGGGAGACTTCAGTCATAGCCAGCTAGACTTCTTTTCTCTGTGTATACTTCTTTCTTTCCTTTTATGGTGGCCCCATTCTTGATACTTAGCTACTGTTTTACCGCCACTATCCTACCCGTTATCCTTAGACGCATGGATTCGGTGTATGTCACTCTCAATAAAAGCACCAATGATGAAAACTCATGACTCAAGACCCACACACACACGAAAGATAAAGGCTCAAACTCATGCTCACAAATTTGGACCTAACTCTCTATTGAAAACTCAGGTTGACAATAGGAGGTTTGTCCTCCCTTATAAGCTAGAGTGATAACCTATAATCTTTCGATGTGAGATCTTATCAGAAACTCTTTACATGAAGGTCAGCAAATCTGTGGATGACTACTTTGGTCGGACTCTCACATCATCAACAAAATGAAAGCCAATGGTGAAATTATGAAAGATGTGGCTGTCATTGAAAAGATTATGATATCTGTGACCTTCAAATTTGACTATGTTGTGTGTTCCAATGAAGATTCTAAAGATCTAGACACCTAAGTTGTTGATGAATTAGAGAGTAGTCTTCTTGTGCATGAACAATCCCATCAACTCTCAAGTTCCTATCTGATGCTCTTGACATAACAAGAGATCCACCAAGTAATTTTCTTTCTCATAGACGACGCCAATTGTGGATGCAATTTTCTGTATAGTCACCACATTGGCGGTGAACCTCCATGACCTATAAGAATAAGAGAAAAATATCGGCCCTTCTTGGCCCAGTTGCATTCAACGACCAAGCAAGTCAGTGTTTATGTTAAGAGGAATTCAAATATCAAAGTGAATAAATTAGAGAGTGTACCTCAAGTTGGCATGTGATCTTCTTATGTAAGGGTTGAGTATAACTTCTGTTGAGACTCGAAATGATCATTTAATCTTTGATATTAAAAATTATGATAGGTTACGTCTCTTACTCTTAGGTAGGGACGGAGCTATAGTGGTCCTAGGGGAGACATCCCTTCCTGAATTATGAACAAATTATTTGTTATATATTAATGAGCCCGGGTAGTTGATATGACGACAACGATGCCTTTTGTTTGTCTAGCCCAGTTCGAATCGGAACATCATCATTTTGTCTTATTTTTAGTATTTTTATTATTTTTTCTTTATGACTGAAGGGGAGACTGTCATTTCTTGGAGATAATCTTAGCGACTTCCATCTTTTCATAACGTGCGGCCTAAACTTTTAGACAATATGCAATACATTCTTTTTTGGTCAAACCCAGCCCACGAAGTCTGCAAAATAATGGTACAAACAGTAACCAACACTCTAAGTTCTCTCATCTCAAATTTAGCCTCATTTATAAAATGACCAATAGTAGAGTCATCATACGTCTCTGCACAACACCTAAGGAATTCAAATTAGTCATCATGATTTGATATTCTTTCTCTTCTGTTTTTTTTTTTTTTGATCAACCTTCTCATACTTGAAAATTGCAAGTTGTCTCTCTGCTTCTGCCCTGACTTTCTCCACCTCTACCCTGACTTGCTCCACCTTCAGCTTCACCTCCAGCTTATTAGTTTCCAATGCCAAATGATCCTTCCATTCTTTGTCAACTGTAATTCTCTCAACTTCAGCTAGCACCATCCTCTCTTCGTGCTCTTTCTTCTTATCGATTGTCAACTGCCCCACAATCTCAACTAGTGCACTGTGATCACCTTTGCCTTTCTTCCTAATTTCTTTTGTAGCATCTCGGCCAATTGGTCTTTCAACTGAAACTGATCTTAAGAACTCATCATCATCCAAATTTATAGTATCAGCATCATGCATGTCACAGGTACCATTCTACTTTCTCTTAGAGGACGACTGTCCCACTTTGGTTGATGTCTCAACAAGTTCCAACAATGATCGAACTGAAAATATGTATTTTTCATTTCATGATACATCTCCTTTACCATTTGGATATGCAAAAATTAAATGCAGTTAAAAAATAAGAAAATTTTGGAACTTGAATCATAAATATTAAACTAGAATTTATGCTTACCTTATTCAACGATCTTTCAATTCAAATGTCGTGATTAGAGCCTCTTCCCTCATTGTATAGTTCTCCAATTCTTGCCCAAAACGTCTTTGACTTTTGGTCGATCCCTTTAATTGCATCCATACTTGTGTTCAACCAAGCGGATACCAAATTTTTGTCTTGGAGAAGTTACCTCCACGATTGTTTGGTCTCTAACTCGCCTTTCGAGTCTTCTTTGGAGGTGAAACTTTTTCATGAGAACTAACCATATGCACATTCTGCATCTCGAACTGTGAAGAATCCTCCGAAAATGGGCCAAATTCAGCATCAAATTGAGGATCCATATCAAAGAAATTTTAAAAACTCTATTTCAATACCCTACAAAAATTCATGTACCTAATCCTCAATAAACTGCTACAATATGGTTAAATAAATAAAAAAAGAAAATGGTACAATGAACTCATCAAAGAACCCAACAAGAATCATGGAATTCAATAGCAACAATCATGGCATTCACTCGTGCTAGCAAAAAAACTCAGTACTCTTTCATTCCCTCAAGTGCTTTCTTTCGGGGATGGATTTAGTTTTTCGATAGCTACTCCATGGCAATCAATCCTCTCTTCAAAGACTAAAACTTCTGAGAGTGATAGATAGAAAGGCTGGGCGGAATGCCTTTTGGGATTGGAACCGTGAGCCCAGGCAGTACAGCTAACTCGAGAGCCCTTATGAGTGAAAATCCATGAATGCCAATTTCATCCATATGAGATGCACTTTTTTCATTTTGATCTCCGTCTTATTAGTGAAAAAGGTCTTTATGCAAAAAATATGGGGTTCTCAACAATGCTACTTTTGGTTGTAGGTTCAATTCGTTTTTTGCGAGAATACCAGGTTCAAGGGAAAGAAAAAGAAAGGCTATTACAAATCCACTCTTCCTTCTTAAAGAGATTAGCACTAGGACCTTCTCAACCATAGCCAATTAGCGGAAATTAGTGAAGAACAAGAAGAAGCTCTTGCCCTTGATCTGTGGTAGCCCTCAAAATTACTAGCAATAATAAGGAGAACTGATCACATTATTCCTATGTTTCCTTTTTCTCCCCCAAAATAGCGAAAACAACCCCCATCAATTCAAGCAATCATATATCAAAATGACAAAATCCATCCTATTTCACTGTTGGCAGACATTTTCTAGTAACATTTGAGAACAAAAATCACGTACAAGACTCTTCCAGTTCATCTACACAAGGTTAATCAAAGTAATCAAGCCGAATTTGAGAAAATTATAAGAACCTCAACTTCGTGCAAGGATTCTAGGGCATCGATCTACGGCATCACAAAAAAATAAAAATGAAACAGAAATCTAACATACATGGTCGAGAAGCGCAAGATCATCAGGAAAGATGTCGATTTCGCCGGTCAAAGGAGAGAACGTGCTATCGGCGTCTTGGAGAGAGAACGAGAAGATTCTCTCTTTTTTTGAATATCTTTATTCCAATTAAACGTTTCGCACATGAATAGTGGGACACGAGGAGTCCAGATCTACTATTGCAAAATGAGATAACCCAGTGCTTGATCCAATAATTACCGTGGGCTAACTTTTCACTAGAATCCAAAACTGTCTCTTTATGTTAGAGCCTAGTCCATTACCCCAGTCGACTAGTCTAACACGGCAAAATCTCATCCACACAAATTTACTCTTTTATAATATAAGAAACAAAACTAAAGTAAGGACCAACGGAGGGAAATTCTATATTCGGACACGTCACTGTGGGGTACCACAAAGAAGTACAGAAAGGACGGTAATTATAATGTTTCTGCAACCCAAAAAATACCATCCACACGTGGCATTCTTGCAATGGCGGTTTTGTTTTTAAATATCCACCGTCCATGTATCAGTCTAGTTCAACAACCTAGCACGGTTTGCGGAGTATAAGCGCCAATCATGAAATGAGTGCCACGTCGCGACTTGATGTCAAATTAGCTTTCAGCTATGAAATTGATGTATCAGTGTTTTCATATTTTGTTTAGTGAATAAATTTGTGGGATTATTTTTTGTATAATTAAAATAATTAATAAGTTAATGAAACATTAGGTTATCACTATTGTGATCATATGCTATGTCCGTCTCGAACTTCAATTCCTCATCGTACAAATCTACTTGGCTACTATGGCATTGATCATCAATTATTAATTTCTATTAATATTTTTTTCCTTTTTTTAATAAAGTAAAGTTAAGAGTTTGAGATTATATATAGTCAAACTCGTTTACTAAATTACTTACAAGTCGTAATAATTTTTTAATAAGATATTCCTTTTCTTTTAGTCATATTATCATGAAGTATACTTACTTCATGGCTTGGTTTTTCTTTTAATGCATAAACAACTAAATTATATGGTGATTAGCATGTATAATGAGACTCTTGAGAATGATAATAGATAATATTTATAAATGTGTGTTTTTGTTGATATAACTGTATTAGAAAATTTATTTTGATGATGTGGATAAATACGCGACTTGACCTTTTGTATAGATATGATATCCATTGTTGATTTTAGTGTAATTTTGTTAGAGAATGAATGATTGACACTTGATATTTAGAGGTTTTGTTAATGAAAAAATGTATAAGAAATTATATTTTACTGATGATACTGTATTAAAAAGACGTATTTTAATAATGTAAATAAATATGCGACTTTATTTTTTATATAATAGATGTTAGAATCAATCGAAAAATGAAAATTTTGAAGAGTTTTATATCATTGGAGTCGTTCTTATGATTGAGATTCCATAAAAAAAATATAGATATGAATATGATGGGCTTCCTTAAGATAATAAAAACATAAATGGGCTTCCAAAAAAGCATGAAATAGAAACAAGAGAGGAACTTGAAATAGAAAGATATTTCAGTTCACGGAGGACTCTTTCAAATGGCAGGATTCTAGTGGCTAGAACAGATCACAGAGTGAACAACGTAACTATCACGATTCAATTCCGAGGAGATTTTCAAAATCAAAACACCAATCCCACTCGAAATGCTGCTCGGCAAATCTAATGCCAAATTCAGACTCATAGACTCATCATATACCAGCCCACTTCTCCTATTCATATTCTGCTTGCACAACTGAGACTCACAAAGGACTCTGTTAAAGTGTTTGGGAAATTTTGTTATCGGGTAATTTTGATTCTCAGTTTTTTTTTTTTTTGGATTCTTTTAGTTCTGATCTGGATGTTTCTGATTCTGGGTTTTTTAGGCTAAGACAAGATCTGGTGCTTTCAAAAAAAAAAAAAAAACTGATTAGTTTTGTTAGTTACATTGGTATGACATTTGGTTAACAGATTCGGTGAGCTTGGACCACCAAA
This sequence comes from Euonymus europaeus, assembly GCA_963580455.1. NCBI lineage: Eukaryota > Viridiplantae > Streptophyta > Magnoliopsida > Celastrales > Celastraceae > Euonymus > Euonymus europaeus. Next base: position 3,945,635 of record OY756972.1, read on the forward strand.
GAAAGAAAAGAATATTTTTTTTTTGATTGATTTGTTTCAGTCTGGTGGGTTTTCTTAGATTCCAGATTCCACGATCTTTGGGACCAGGGTTTTTATCATTGGACGATTTACTGAGACTTTATTGGCTAAGATTGTCAATGGATTCTTGCATTGCTACTTTGAAGGCTAATGTACTCCAAATCAATCTCACCAGAGGGGGTGAAAAGGGTACATTGTTTTGGGGTGAATGCCCAAGAGGCAGCCTCAAGAGCAGAGATTTTAGTTTTTGGAAGAATCAGAGAACCAATAGAGGAGTGAAAAAGTTCAAGGCTGGAGTTGCTTACTCTGTTCTCACACCAGATATTAACAAAGAGAGTGTGGTAAGTTCATATCTGGTGAAAAACTGAAAACAATCTTTTTCTTCATTTTTCCTTCTGATATGACCTGTGGGGTTCATTTGTCTGTATATTGTATTTGGTTATTTTTCTAGACATTTCAAGATCGAATATTTGAGACTCCACAAGCAGATCCAAAAAATGTTGCTTCAATCATATTGGGTGGTGGTGCTGGGACTCGTCTGTTTCCCCTCACTAGCAGAAGAGCCAAACCAGCTGTAAGTGCTCTCAATTTGTTTTAGTTGTTGAGTTATATATTTGCATTCCACTTATATTGAATTGGTGTGGACTTTATGAATGAGAAAAACCAATAAACTTTTGTGTTTATAAATTCTGCAATTGTTTATTTTGATCCGCAGGTTCCAATTGGAGGCTGTTACAGGCTGATTGATATCCCAATGAGCAACTGCATCAACAGTGGGATAAGAAAGATATTTATTCTAACACAATTCAACTCGTTTTCCTTGAACCGTCACCTCGCTCGCACATATAACTTTGGAAATGGAGTAAATTTTGGAGATGGATTTGTAGAGGTGAGATGACTGTCCCAAATACAAGTGTATTTGTCATTTTTAATTGAAGGATGAGAATGACAGTAACCAATGTAAAAGTTCAAGTAAAACGTTGCTGGTAGTAACCATACAGATTACATTATGTGAGGTTGTGAAATTTGTCTGTTAAAAGTTTTAACTTTTGATGAAGGGAATTTGTGTCTGAGAAACAGGTCCTGGCTGCTACTCAGACACCAGGAGAGACGGGGAAAAAGTGGTTCCAAGGAACAGCTGATGCTGTGAGGCAATTTATATGGGTCTTTGAAGTGAGTGATTAGAACTTCTTGTTTGTGAAAAAGGTATAAGCTTGCAGCGAGAAAAACATTCTTTGCATTATTGATGCAGGATGCCAAGAACAAGAATGTAGAGAATGTATTAATCTTGTCTGGTGATCATCTTTACCGGATGAACTATATGGATTTTGTTCAGGTACTCTTTAGTTACTTACTGGTGTAATATTGTTAGTTTAATCTGTTAATTACATGCTTCGAACGTTCTGCTTACTCATGTTCCTTGTGCTTGCAGAAGCATATTGATACAAATGCTGATATCACAGTTTCATGTGTACCCATGGATGACAGGTATAATGATTTTACTTTCATTCCGTATTGCCTATTCTAACTTCTAATAAACGACCAACAAATTATACTTGATGTATTAAATTATCCGAACATCATATCTGGCTACTACGAAACTGAATTTTATTAATATTTTTTGGTCTCATTTTTTGTTTTCTATCTTTAATGTTGTTTGATGAATTGCTGCCAGAGGGAGAAATTTATCATTTATGACCATGAATTGGGCATAGATCCGTGCATTTATCATGAATTACAGATTTAATTTCAATTATTTTGCAGCCGTGCCTCAGATTATGGGCTGATGAAGATAGACAACACCGGACGCATTATCCAATTTGCCGAAAAGCCAAAGGGGAATGACCTGAAAGCTATGGTAAAGATCATGCCTTTTCTATTGGTTGACGAACAATTCCTTGGATTCATTCTTGACAGATTCTATGTTGTACTGATAATCTGAAATATTTTGGGTACTTACATATTTCTCAATTCAATGTTGTACTTGTGTGAATTTACATTGCAGCAAGTTGACTCCTCACTTTTAGGGCTATCTTTGCAAGATGCCATGAAATTCCCTTACATTGCATCAATGGGTGTTTACGTATTTAAAACCGAAGTTCTGCTAAAGCTTCTGAGATGGAGCTACCCCTCATGCAATGACTTTGGTTCCGAAATTATTCCATCCGCCGTGAAGGATCACAATGTTCAAGTAAGATAACATGTTAAACGTAGACTAGTGATGTTTGAACACTTTTATCCGGGATTGAATTGTAGAGTATCTGACTGTCTTTATGTTTTCAGGCGTTCTTATACAATGACTACTGGGAGGACATTGGAACAATAAAGTCTTTTTTTTATGCCAATTTGGCCCTCACCGAACAGGTCCCGTATACAATAATTTTTTTGTTGTTGTTGTTTAGGTTACACTAGTGGCAGACTTGATTTCTAGAAACTTGGAAATCATCATAATATTTTGACTTTGATTCCTTTCTATTTAATCCGAACTAAGAATCCCTGATCACCGTGTAACATGCTGCTTGCTGGGTCAGTCCTCCGTTGGCAGAAAACTTAAAGGTATTTCACAGTCATCTTTTGTGCAGGACCCAAAATTTCAATTTTATGATCCGAAGACGCCATTCTTTACGTCTCCAAGATTCTTGCCTCCCACCAAAGTTGATAAATGCCGGGTAAGGTTTCGACTAGAATTAGTTTGTACTATCTGATTGGTACCCTGCATTTTACACCAATAAATTATTGTTGCAGATAGTGGATGCCATAATTTCTCATGGCTGTTTCTTGCGAGATTGTAGTGTACAACATTCAATAGTAGGCGTACGGTCACGATTGGAAAGTGGTGTTGAACTAAAGGTGAGCTAATGGTTTTGATCTTCCCTTGAACAATAGTTGAACTCTATGAATTAGTTTTAATGGTTTGACTGTGGCATTGTATAATAATTGGTTTGGCATCGGACAGTGCAGTTATTGATCAATGAAACTTTTATCTTGCCAGGATACAATGATGATGGGGGCAGACTACTATCAGACAGAGTCCGAACTTGCATCTCTACTAGCAGAGGGAAAGGTTCCAATCGGTGTTGGACAAAATACCAAAATCAGGTGAGATTTCAGAGAGATTTTTTTTCTTCTTAAAGGTGACCTTAACTTGCGACGAAACTAAAATGGATTCTTCTGTGGAAGGAATTGCATAATCGACAAGAATGCCAAGATAGGAAGAGATGTGGTCATTGCAAATGCAGATGTAAGTACATTTATTTTCTCTGCAACTGATGATATTCCTGTACATATCAAAAGCAATCCCAATCATGTCACTCTGTATGTGCATGCTTGTGCTGAATAGTCCTGTACTTGTCAGGGTGTTCAAGAAGCAGACAGGCCAAACGAAGGATTTTACATTCGGGCTGGGATTACTGCCATATTGAAGAACGCAACAATTAGAGACGGAATGATCATATAAACCATGTGAGGTTCTTAGGAGCTAATTGAGCAGACTGAGACAATGCAGACGATTAACATTTTTTCTCATCCTCCTGGGATAGCTGGTAGTAATAATGCATGTATACGTAAATTACACGCTCCTTCGGCCCCATAGAAGATCCTGTAAAGAACTAGGTATTAATGAATAAATGTGCCAGCAAACTTGGATTGGTTTCTTGGATGTAGTCGAATAAAAGATTAGCTCTCTAGACAAAATGACTAAGCTTCATTTATCCTTACAATGTCCTTTGCTTGCTTACATTTCTCAATGTGTCCTGATCTCGCATACATCTTTCGAATCCGGTTAAGCTTTTGAGACTGTTGAGAGACAATGCTAGCTGTTGAGTGGTTTTCACTCGGGATAACCTCATTACCATCTTGGAACAAATCCATTCCTTCTGTTAAAAGTAAGACCAGCTGCTGCTCCTCCACTTCTAGCTGATGAATAAATTGCAGAGTAGATTGTATTAAACAGCTCATCCCTTTCATCCTATGGAGAAGGTTTGGCAGATTTTCTGAACTCCGGAAAGAGAACTGACTTGTTAAGGATGTTCTCCGCACCTTGCAAGTGAATGTTAAGCGAATTGTTCAAGTAGGAATTCTGAGCTTTTTAAATGGAGGCCCATCTATATGCTTTAAGGCTTTAGGTCCAAATTATATTTATTGGATTCGATGTTAACAATCGATATATAAATAACTCAAAAAAAATTAGGAGCGTTGTTCGAACTCCCGGTGCCCCTCGTTATATATTCTAGCTATATCTCTGATGCTTGTAGTATATATATGTTGATTTAAACGCTAGTTTATATATTTTCTAAGATATACGCTAGTTTATATATTTTCTAAGATATTGTGAGTGTTTTTAATTTATGCTGATAGCATATATATTATTCAAAATGTTGAGACAAATTACATAATCACCTTACCAAAAAAAACTAATAAAATCCACACCAAAGCAAACATTCAATGATGTTTGCCGCAAATATAGAAATAATGGACGGTCTAAATTGATTAAAGAAGATTGACGCAACTTGGACTAATGAGCAATGACATAGGCTAGCACTCTCACATTTTGAGAAGAAAAAGAATTAAATAAATTTATATACAACTATTGATCCAATTCATAATTTAGACATGAACGGACAAATGATCTTGTGACGACTATCATACAGTCTAAGTCTAACTGGGGTGGACCCAAGGTATAAGGGTACGGGGTCAATTGAACCCACTAATTTTTACTAATTTTTATATGTTTATATGATAAAATTTATTTTAACATTCAATATTTCACATGAATTACGGGTAAAATAACCGAGCTCGGTAACGGAATACTAAAGTTTATTTTAAACTTTTATTATAGTACTAAACCTGAGTTTACATCGATCAAAATTCTATAACATTCCCTTGTCACAAAAAAAAGGACAAAATAAGCCAATGAAATATATTATTCTAGATTTAATTCATTCTTCCTACCCCATCTACGTACTTTCGAGTGTGTTCATGTATATATTTTATATTGTTTCCAACTACCTCAAAAGTAAGAAGTTTAGTTCCCAGTTTTGGTAGAGATAGATTTTTTTTTTAATTTATTAGTATGATTTTTGGATCTTCATAGATGAACCTCTGCTTTCGAAAATAATATTTTTCTCCAATATCTATACATAGTTGATATAGTTTGTATTTTTTTTTTGTAAAGATGGATAGATTATAATGAAAAGATACGTGAAATTTGTGAAAATTTATTTTTTCTAAGATACACAATCAATGATTAATTGATTTTTAGCACTGATTTTCTTTATACGTACACATTATGATTAATTACTATATATTAATGGCCCCTATCTACCATGAGATCTCGTAAATATGGTAGGCAGATGGTCGTAATTGCAACACCCATGCCACTACTATTATAAAATAAATGTTACGTACATACATTTTGATTTGAAAATTGCTCCTAAAAAATTATCGATTCGATTGTCGATTGGATTATAATGCATATAGAGATAGATGGTGCAGATTTTTAGATCGACAGTGCACATTTTTCATAGATTTATTGCACGTAATAAAATAAAATTAGTCTCCAAAGTCCAGCTTAGTCAGTGCACACGCAAAAAGTAGAAGAAAAATATAGCTCCCCGACAAAACAACAACCACGAACCATCACGCGCGTGCATAACTACCAGCCAATCACGTGACTGGGAGGTAGAACGAAGAACCGAATGATTACTGTGTTAGCTACTCAGCTAGCTCCGAGTGTCGCATATATATATATATATATATAGATATAAAATCTGTATACAGGGATAGATCATAATCAGCAATCCTAGACATCTTCACCCGAATAATTACTTTCCCTGAATACTCAACGTCCTTATTACACAACATATATATATATATATACACATTCATGGGAACTGTAGGACCCCAAACTGTGTGTGTCACAGGGGCGGCTGGTTATATTGGGTCCTGGTTGGTCATGAAGCTCTTGGATCGCGATTATGTGGTTCGAGCCACTGTGCGAGACCCGGGTTCGATAATATATTCCTAATTTGTGATTATTATTTTTTAACTTTTTCTGGTTTTGCTGTTGGTTTAGAAGTTTGATTTGTGGGCAGAAAATATGAAGAAAGTGCAGCATTTACTGGATTTGCCTAAAGCTAAGACTAATTTGACTCTGTGGAGAGCTGACCTTTCTGTGGATGGAAGCTTTGATGAAGCAGTCCAAGGGTGTCATGGGGTTTTCCATGTTGCCACGCCAATGGATTTTGAGTCAAAAGATCCTGAGGTATGCATATATATATATATATGTATGTATATATGTGTGTGTGAATTTGAATATTATGATTTATGTTTATGCCCATTTGACGTCCTTAAATTATAATAAAGTACATAAAGAGCCTTGGACCCCTGGTTGTTGAATCATATGGGCTTACCCATCCACCAATGCCCAACGGAAGGTCAAACTCACTAGTTTCTGGTCTGGTCGATTCGTCTTGACGCTGACTTTTATTTTTTTGTTTTGGGTAATTTGCAGAATGAAGTGATTAAGCCAACCATTAATGGAGTTCTTAGCATAATGAAAGCATGTGTTAAGGCCAAAACGGTTCGTAGGCTTGTATTCACATCCTCTGCTGGAACAGTCAATGTGGAAGAGAAACAAAGACCAGTCTATGACGAAAATTGCTGGAGCGATTTGGAATTCGTCCGTGCCAGAAAAATGACTGGATGGGTTAATATCCAACAATTTCTCTCTCTCTCTCTCTCTCTCTCTCTCTCTCTCTCTCCCTCTGTGTTAAATATTCTTCAATTATCTCCTTCAAAATCCCTCACTTTTTGACTTAATCGCAGATGTATTTTGTTTCAAAGACACTGGCTGAACAAGCTGCATGGAAATTTGCTGAGGAGAATAAGATAGATTTCATCAGTATTATACCAACTCTTGTAGTTGGTCCATTCATCATGCCATCAATGCCTCCAAGCCTTATCACTGCTCTTTCTCTTATCACGGGTTGGTCCACATACTTTCTTCAATCATTTAGAAATAATATTCAACATGTTCAAAAATATCGCTGGGATTAATTCGTATTGACTCGGTTTAATCAATTATTTGCAGGCAATGAAGCTCACTATTCAATTATAAAGCAAGGACAGTTTGTGCACTTGGATGATCTCTGCGAGAGTCACATCTACTTGTTTGAGAAGCCACACGCCAAGGGTCGCTACATTTGCTCCTCGCATGAGGCTACCATTGTCGAGCTTGCGAAACTTCTCGGTGAAAAATACCGAGAATACAATGTCCCTACAAAGTAACTAAACTCAATAGTTGAAGTATTGATTTCTCATGCTAATATTGATGAAGTGATGTAATATTGTTTGTTTGCTTGATCAGATTCAAAGATGTTGATGAGAGCTTGAAGAGGATCGAGTTTTCGTCGAAGAAGCTTACGGACATGGGGTTTCGGTTCAAGTACAGCTTGGAGGACATGTTTACAGAAGCCATTGAAACATGCCAGGCTAAGGGATTGATTCCAATCCTTCCCCAAAAAAGCCCTCCCCCAGAAAAGCTTCCTGCCTCCAATGGAATTGGAAGCAATGGCGAACCAGAAAACTAGTTTGAAGAAATAGATTGTGTGTTGTGTGTTGTGTCTTTTGTGGGGGTGGTTGTGTTTCAATTTCTGTTATCAAAATAAAAGGTTAGGTTGTAGACTCCTTGTATGTAGTGAATTATGTATGAATTTCGAGTCTACTGTTGTGGAAAAGGCACCACATTTGAAAAAAGTTCTTAAATTTAAAATTGAGTTTTAATGCAAATAAAAAAGTTGCGTTATTTAATTGCCCGAATTTTAACACGGATTGAATTATTATTCAATTTATTTGTCCGAATTTAAATAGATCTAGATATGCACAATTAAGTATGTCCGGATATGCAAATATTTCATAAACACGTATGTTGTCATACATAATCGATTTTGGTATATATTAGAAATATTTTTAAATCACAAATTTAGGAAATAAACTTGCATCCTTTGTTTTGTTTTGAAGGACACAGTAATCCTAATCCTATTTAATGGGCTCATTATGGGCTGTGTAAAGGCCATTGTGAGCCGGGCCCGTGACCCAAGCCCAATAATTGAAACACGCTTATAACCCCAGATTGAACGTCGCGGTCGTGGTACGTGAAGTTGTGAACGGGAAAGAGGAAGTGCGTTACATTACTTACTGGCTCGCTTACTCACTCAGCCGTCAGCCCTACCCACTAATCCCTCTGAAATGGCTGCGATTTCGTGCCACTGTGCAGCTCCGTCAGAGAAAGTCTCTGTATCATCTTCGTCATTGTCTTTCTCTGCAAATTTCGTGAGGAAACTGGCGATATTACCCTGCGTATCTCTGCCATCTCGGGTAATCCGCCGAGGAATTTCTTGCCAGGCCTCCTCTGCAATTTCGTCTTCATCATCTTCTGTCAATGGAAAAGGTCGGTGACACTAATTTTTCTGTCAATATCTTGTTATGTGTAATTTTTTCCCGAGTAGAATGAATGTGAGGTTTATGCTGTTTGTCTGAATGCCGGTGCTTGAGCCAAGTTCTATGGAGCTAGGGTTTAATCTTTGCTAGATCCTTTTTTATTAAGTCTTGAGATATATACACGCATGACCTTTTAGTAAACTGAATTTCTTTAGTAATATTTTTAACTTTTTATAGATAACGACACTCATTGGAATCAGAATTTTTGGTGTGAGTGAAACAAGTGTGGATCAATTTTGGATTTCTAAATGAATAGTTTTGCTTCAACTCTACTTGAAAAGGTGTGAAGATCTAGTATGTGTGATGAAAAATGACTGTTTAAAAGAGTAGAATCACCAAAAAGAACCTTTGGTCGTGTGGAGTACTAGTATTAGGGGGTCTTAAATTTGCAAAAAAAAAAAAAGAGTAGAAAATAGTTGGTAGAATTATTTTGATTTTGTTTATGCAGTCTTATTTTGATTTTGTTTATGCAGTCTTATCTCTGTTTTTTCTTATAGCATGTCTTATTTGTGATTTATGGATTCTTTTTCCTTTTGATCTATGACATCCAACGATTACTGAAGGCGCAGCTTTGTTTTTATAAAGTTGTTGATTTAGATCATGGACTGATAATTATGATAGCTTTTATGATGGACATTGATTTGCTAATTATTCTATACATATATTAGAACAGAAAAATGGAAAACTGGTGCTGATTAACTACCTGAAGAAATGATCCTGTGAGAATGAAAACGAGTGTAGCGTATTACTACATTTTGATGGCTCTACGATGATTTCTACTGATTGCCTCTACCATGATTTTAACCAATTTGTAGAACACAGCAAAGAGGCTCTATAATTATTCCTTGACTTCCTCTGGCTAATATTTTAAGTTTCTTGAAGGATTGGATATGTATTTTACATGAACATTTTTCATCGGATTGTAACTTTGAATAATGGCTAAAATATACTTGTAATAATTCATAATGCTAAGGTCAGTATGTTTTCTTGTATGCAAAAGTAAACCTCGATGAAGTTATATCTTAATTGTCTCACCTTCTCTTGTATATCAACAGCAAATTCAAAGCTGAAAGACTTTATTCACATTAATGACTTTGACCAAGCCACTATCAAGAAGATCTTAGACAGTGCTTCAGAGGTCAAGGCACTACTAAAATCAGGCGAGAGGTCCTATCTCCCATTTAAGGGAAAGACAATGGCAATGATCTTTGCAAAGCCTTCTATGAGAACGCGAGTTTCATTTGAGACGGGCTTTTTCTTATTAGGGGGCCATGCTATATATTTAGGACCAGATGATATCCAGATGGGTAAACGGGAGGAAACTCGTGATGTAGCTCGTGTATTGTCTCGCTATAATGACATAATTATGGCCCGTCTTTTTGCCCATCAGGTATGTTAGTGATGTTCTTTTCGTTGCTTATCCTGGGTGATTATTGATGTTCTCATTTTCCTTTCCCGTTTGAGGGTAGGTGGAGCTGGTTCAGCTGTTGATAGACTATGCAGAATGCCAATTTCATTCAGTCCATGCTGATTTATATTTCAGAATTAGTCTAGCATCTCTGGGACTTTGACTTTCCAAGTTTTGTTCATAGCAATTTATTTTACTTGTGGATTGGGTAATTTAAGTGAAACTGTTTTTTCTGTTACAGGACATTCTTGATCTGGCAAAGTATGCAACTGTACCTGTTATTAACGGTTTGACAGACTACAACCATCCTTGCCAAATAATGGCCGATGCTCTCACAATAATTGAACACATTGGTCAACTAGAGGGCACCAAGGTTAGTACATTACGTTATCATTTATAAAATTCATGAATCATGGTATTCATTGGTTCCAGTAGCTTTTGATATTATTTGAACCTAATTTGATTTGGCGACAATATGCAATTCAGGTTGTCTATGTTGGGGATGGTAATAACATTGTGCACTCATGGTTGTTATTGGCCTCTGTCATTCCATTCCACTTTATTTGCGCCTGCCCGAAAGGTTTCGAACCAGATAAGAAAACAGTTGAGAAGGCACAACGGGCTGGGATTGGGAAAATTGAGATAACGAATGATCCTAAGGAAGCTGTTAGGGGAGCTGATGTTGTCTACTCAGACGTGTGGGCCAGTATGGGGCAAAAAGAAGAGGCTGCTTATCGTCGACAAGTGTTTCAAGGATTTCAGGTATATGTCAACAACATTCACTTTTGAAAAGTTAATGTGACTGAAAGCTTTTTAGATTCTGCATTATATTTTTTTTGGCACTGTTATATGGAAATAAAAACTATGATGAACATGAAAACTCAATGGAATTAGGTTGGTTACTCTTAAGTTCTTGCAAGGCAAATTGAATTGGCTATTAGCTTTTGGCAATTGTGAGAGGTTGAGTCACTGTTTAGGTCGAAATGGAATTAACGTTAGGTAACCAATTTAGTGATTGACATTTTATTTTATTTTCGTAGGATGTAGAAATAGGTTTACCAGTCAAGTTGGTTCCTATACTGCCGCTCTTTGTCAAATAGTTTCAATCACATTAGACTTATAATCAAAAATAGAAAACATTGGTGGCAGCCATTTTATGAACATTTTGTACGACATGCTTCCACCATTTTATCTTGTTTGCTTCCACAATTTCATCTTTTTTTACAAGTATCATTCAATGTTATGTGAATAACTCAACTCCAGGTGTACAAATAGGCGCAACGCAGTCTCCACAAACCATTTACTATGCATGTGTCTGAACATTTTATGATCTCAATAAATTGCAGATCGACGAAGAGCTCATGAAGTTAGCAGGTCCGAAAGCCTATTTCATGCATTGTTTACCTGCAGAAAGAGGAGTGGAGGTGACTGATGGGGTAATTGAAGCCCCAAATTCCATCGTCTTTCCACAAGCTGAGAATCGCATGCACGCACAGAATGCAATAATGCTTCATGCATTAGGTTTATGAGACTCCATGCCAACTAGATTTGATGGAATTACAGCATCATTCAAGATGCTGAAACCGTGGCCTTATCAGGGCAGATGTCGAATTTTGCAGGATAATCTTCTTAGTGTTTCATGGCTACGTTAATCGGGAACTTTAAAAATGTTCTATACTCGAACTATTTCAGCACTGAAGAAATTGAGACTCTTGTTATGTTAAACAGTCATTTGGATACCGTTTGCTGCTTTGCTGTATACTCGTTTTATGTGCAAAATTTGCTTCATAGATTGGAAGTTCAATGCCCATTGGCATACAAAAGGGTCATAATCAGACCCCAATCCAGCAAGAATTAACGAAGTGATCTCATCATCACTTAAAGGACGTCCAGCTGCGGCTGTCTCACAGAAGTTTTGAACTCGATTGAAATAGTCTGAGCCCGAATGATTTACCTTCCGTAGGTTTACAAGCTGCGTTCGAAGTTGTAGAACCCTAGCTCGGGCTCTGAAGCAAGATCAAGCGAGACGTCTCTGGTTGCGCTGCCTCGAACCACCTGAGCTAAAACATCTTCTGTTAAAGAAGACATTATCATGCTAATTTTTTTTGGAAGTATTAGGAGATGATTTGCATGCGAGTATGTGATTCAGTTGTAAAGGTACAACCTATATGTCGTAGATAGGGATGAAAATGTCGATTTTCATTTCAAACCAGATTTTTTTCCCCTCTATGGGAACCGAAACCAAACATCAAAAATTTATAAATTTTAGACCCTAAATGAGTCGAATTTAAAATTTTGGTTTGATTTTCGATTTGAATTTTGGTTTAGATCTGTTTGATTCTCCCACCCAAGTGATGGGTTCAATTTTCTTAAAACAGCCTCTCAATTCCTCTGTTTATTAGATGTTTTCATGTGAAACATATGGGCCTAGCATTTCAATTTTTGAGCCACAATTCGGCTCATTTATTGGAATTAAGTCCCCGATAAGTGAAAGTTACCCAACACACTGCCTTTTCCAGCAAGTAACCAGAGTCTTTCTTGAAGAAGAAGAAGAAAACCCTTTTCCAGCAAGTAACCAGAGTCTTTCAGCTTTTTGTTCCTTGCTTTGTGTTTGCAGGTCTCTTTGAGTAGGCTGCGTCCTTCTCATTTTTCATGCTTACTTTTTGGTCTTTCTTTTGTATTGTTTTTCTTTTGAGGTTGTTTTTTTTCGGTTCTGTGTAACCTCGGTTTTCCTCCGCCACAAGTGAGGCTTTTAATAAAATTTGGAGGTACCGTCCTCTTTTATCAAAAAAAAAGAAGAAGAAAACCCTGCATATACCCAAGGCATATTTTGGTGTTTCTTATATGTTTTATGATACTGAAATGAAGTCAAATTTTAGCCTGATAGCTAGCTCATCTATTCAACTATACCAAGGATGTATTAAAGCCCTCTGGTATGGATTCTGTTTATGCGCTGGAGATAAGACAATAATGTGACAAGTTCACTTGTCAGGAAGCTGAATTTAGTTTTGCTTCCTGCATTGTTCATTTTTTTTTTAGATTAAAACCCTTACGTTTGTCTGACCACTGATTCAATTGACTTCTCAAATGTTTTCATTTCGGACTTCCCTTATCTAGCGGGTGTAGGTTTGGTCTTATTGGAAAGTTTGGACTTTGGACTTGGTTTAAGACTGTTAATGGGGAACAACTCTCGTGTAGGAACCTTGTGTTTGGAAGTTTTTGCCACGACATGATGCTACTTTTCCAGCACTCGTTCATAGTTCTGTCAGCAATTTCTTCTGTATGCTACCTTTCTTTTGTCCGCAAATTGTCTTATGACTTTCACAAAAAGGGAAACAAAATGCATCATCACAACTATCCTCACAAAGGCTATTAGATAAAACAGTTATCACATACACTACCCTTTTTTTTCACAATATTCTTCTTGGCATAAGAATTGTTCTATGGGGGAAAAAAATTAGTTTTGGTCCCTACACTATTACCTGTTTTCACTGTCATTCCACGACTACTTTTAGTCTGCAACTTGTCTCATGACTTTCATTTTGTCCTGTGTTTCCCTTCCGATCATGGCAACCGAGTCTCCATGACAGGAAATGCCTAAATGTGTGTTACAGTTGGGGGGTCAAAGTGTGGCTGATAATGAGAATTATTAACACCGACACGAAAAAGAAACGTGGCATACAGCAGAAATGGCTGACAGAAAACTATGAATGAGTGCCGAATTAATAACATCATGTTAGGGAAACTACTTAAACCCAAAGGATAATCAATATAGTTACTTTATTAAGCTGCAGTCTACTATCATTTTCCTAGCTATTAGTGTGCAGACTTGCCTCTAGTGTTGGGAGAAGAACTAGGAATAAACCTAACTCTGCGTTATGGGTTGAACAATTTATGAATAAACTGATCTTGGATTATACCCATCTAATAATTTGGTTTCACTTGTGCATTACTTAAACTCTTTTTAATATTTACCTTAATTCTTAACATTTTTTTGTTCACGAGGCTGACTAATATCCAGTTGCTGAGATGCATTGTAAAATTAGAAAGAACCATGTTACAGCGACAAATATATGGTGACGCTCTGATGTTGTTATCCTTAACACCCCATCCCTTTTCTTTTCCTCCTCCCACCTTGTCAGTTAGCATATTTATTCCTTATTCTTTTGTTAAAAGAGAGTGCAAATTTTACTTTTTGATCACTCGGAATTTATTAAAGTGCGACTCGTGATTATGACCGTATTATGGTATGAGTGAACCGGTTGGCTTAATTTGCTTTCCTAGATTATGGTTAGCTAGAAGGTAATTTTCCACCTAACTGTCTCTTACATTCGATGACATCAGAGTCGACGTTAACGGTAGTAACCTGGATGAACTGAGAGAGCAGTTGTCACAGTTTTGCCTCTAGATTCTAGAAGCTTCATATTGACTAGTGAATGGTAGATCATAGGAGTTGGGAGATATTCAATAGTGGGGTTGGCAAGCATTGTTCAAATAATGGATCTTGGTTGATATTTCATTCTCCCCTAAGGGTGTGTTTGACAAGAAAGTAATAAATAAAAGTGTAATGTATTATTAGAGTAATCATTATTCACCTCTCCTCATGTGTACTCATTACATCCAAAATATGAAGAAAAAAAATTGCCTAAAAAAATTACGTGGGTAAATAATATACACGCTTGCCAAATATGAGTATTTGTTTATCAATGTATTTTTCATTACTCTTGTAATCATTACATCCCTATCAAACACACCCTACAGATTAACCAAATTTCCGCTTTGAAGGAAGGGATGGGGTGTTAGAAATTTGATCAAAAAGTTGGACTAGTTCTTTTGCTACAAAATGAATCCTTGTTTTGTGGAAACACGTTTCCAAGTTGGTTTCTAATTATGAATGTAACTGGTATCATATTTGTAATTGGAAACATCTTGGGTAAGAATTCCTAGGTAGAATAAAATTGGAGACATGACACTTCTATAAATACTAGTGGTTTACTAGGTTTATGAGTGTGTTGTGGGTGCAAAAGATAGAGAATTTTAGGGGCGGTGTGTGGTGAGCACAAACAGAAAATAATGGATTTTATTTTCGGGGTTTGCCTAGATTTCTTGGTGAGAGAAAATTAGGACTGTGTGGTTGTACAAATTTTCTACATAGTGGAATTGTTCTCTCGGTTGTCTTTTGACAGCACCCGTGGTTTTTCTCCGGATTTGGAGTTTTTCATGTTAAATTCTTGTGTCATGATTGTTGCAGTTTTCTATTTCAATTTTCTCTATTGTCGTGTGATATTTCTGCAACAAATATTCCTGAAATTCTTCCAACATGGGGAAGGGCCAGACGCCTTAAACTTCTATGACTTCTAGGTTGTGGCGAAACAAAATTTGAACAGGCCACCGTATATCATTTTCTTTTATATGTGTATATTTTGTGGAGTACATGAATACAAGGCAGTATGAGCAGGAATTCTTGTGCATTCACTCAATGGCCAATTTCTGTCTTTTTTCCTTTCGGTCTTAGATTGGTATTTTGTCGTAGATGGACTTCCGGCTATAAAGAAGCGGATGCTTTGTGTTTTTCCAGAGCTATTTGTTTATTGTTATGAGAAATATTTGGTTGGCATTTTGGCAGGTATGCACACAAACGTTCGTGTACGCGTCCTTATGGTGTTGGTCTTTTGGTTGCTGGCTTGGATGAATCTGGAGCTCACCTCTACTACAATTGTCCAAGCACGAACTACTTTGAATATCAGGCTTTTGCCGTTGGCTCACGATCTCAAGCTGCAAAGACGTACTTAGAAAGCATGTTTGAGAAGTTCTCGGACTCGTCTTGTGACGATCTGATCAAGGATGCACTTCTTGCAACAAGGGAAACATTGTAAGGAGAAACCCTCAAGAGTTCGATTTGCACTGTTGCAGTAGGAGTTAGAGAATCTCTCCATATATTAGATCAAGAAACTGTTCAAAAGTTAGTTGATGCATTTGAGATAATTGGAGAGGCAGAGGGGCCTGCTGCTGAACCAGAAACCGCTCCTGAGCAAGGTTCCATTGCAGAAAAATGCCCTGGCTCTGACGAAGGGGTTGCTCCAATGGATATGAAAATGCAAGAACCCGCCCGGTGGCCTCTCCCAGTCTTCAGATGATAAATCTAAGTTCAAGTTCGCGGAATTTAGTGGAAAATGGAAGGCACCAATACCATTCCCTTGGAGTATTTTACTTTTGAGCGTCTTTTGTCATGCAATCTATCTTTGCCTTGGTGGTGCAGACATTTTTATGCTAGTTGTGGTGGACTTGCATTTGCATTTACACTGATGATCTCAGAAAAAATCAATGGACTTTGTTGTGACAAAATCAATGTCTATCCAAATGAGATTAGGCAGTTCACAGTGCTTGCAATACAAGAATAAAGATCAAATATATCAATCGAGAGAGCAATAAGGTATTTATAAAGAACACAAAAACATCATCATACAGCAGCTGGATGGCATTACCCCTCCCAAAGTAGAGATTAGGGTTTCCAAACAACCACACTGGTAGGGTAGAGCCAGAAACCAAACGGGAGGCCATGATTCCACCCTAGGCATGTCTGATATTATTGGGAGAGAGCATGATCCTTACTCCAGGTATTTGCACATAACAAAAAATATTTCATTGACATAAATTTTGCAATTCTAAGATTAAAAAGAAAAAGATGACCTCCTCAAGTTACTTTTCCTTTTGTGCTTTGTCAGGTAGGACGTTATCAGGAAGAATGAGCTCCGGGGGAGTTTCACGAACAACCCCCAGCAACGAGTCATAATCCTCATCACGACGAGCAAACTTTTTACGAAGCACCTTCTCAAACTCTATCTCTTCAAAAGGCTTTGCATTCTCAGCAGCATGAACCTGTGCAAGGTTGGTATAATTAACAGCCGACTGGGAAATAAAAGCTATCTCCTCGTCAGTAAGCTTCCTCAGAAACTTTGCTGGATTGCCTCCCCATACCTGTTACAGATAAAAAAAAAATAAAGCATACCCATAAGTGAATAGGACAAGCTGAAAGCACAAGGGAACTCCCTTACAAGTTAATACAAAAGAGAGAAACATGAGTAGACACAATGAACATTATACACCATCAAAAATAAAAGAAAGCATATAATTCGTACTTCATCAGTACGAGGCAGAAAGACAACATTAAAAGAAGATGACAAAGAGAAGTCAAACCAAAAACCAAATAGCTTGTCTACCCAATTGGATCAGGTATCTAAACTCCAAGTCCCAATTCCTCCACATTTTAAAGCCAACGACACCCCTCCCCATTTCAAGTGAGAGCCAGAGAGAGATGACTTGACCCAACGAATATTGTACACCATCCAAAAAAAGACTTCAATTCCATCAGTACATGCGCAGAAAGACAACATTAAAAGAAGACTACAAAAAGCAATGTAACTGAGAACCAAATTGCCTGCTTGTCCATATTTAATCACATATTCACATCGGAATACCCGTGAACATGATAGAATTTTCCCTTTCACACCTTCTGGCACTATCCAGACGATTAGTGACATGAAAAATTGGGCAAGCAGAGGAGACATATATGCATAATTCAGACATCAGATTTGCCAAACCCTATCCCATTGTTTTTCGTACTTTTAATCAATTTCGAGGAATTTTCACTCTATCCCATTGTTTTTGTACTTAAATCGATTTCAAGGAAGTTTCATCAACGTCGCCATTATATACTTTGACAAATATTGAAAACAATTACAAAATATTGAAAACAATTACAAATCACCACATGCAATGTCTTCCACTTTATCAATTTACATTTTAATGAGACATTTCCAACCGTTGATACTCATCCAGACACTTTAGATAGTATACATAACTGCATAAAAAACATTAAGTCACCTCTGTAGATAGATAAACCTCAAGCTTCAGCATGTTGATCACGAAAAAAATAAATTAAGATGAATGTAAAAATAATGAATGAAGTTACCATTAGCACACGTTGAACTAAATAGCAAATCCCAATACATGAAGTCACTTTACATGTGTTAAACACGACCAAAAAGAAAAGGAAAAAGGAGATTCCAGACTGACCTCTCCAGAAGGAATCCTTGTATTCTGTCTAACAAGAGCTCCAGCAGCAACCATAGCATTTTTTTCAACAAAGACGCCGTCGAGAAGTGTTGCTCCCATGCCAACAAAGGCCTCGTCCTCAACAGTACATCCATGTAAAACAGCACTGTGACCTGCCAAGTTTGACATTTAAGTCAAAATCACAAAAACAGATGTTGCCCAGATCAGTTTGATTGACATCAATCATGACTAATGGGTACTCTCATATCACTCACCCACAGTCACATTGTCCCCAATGATGGTTGGAAGAACCTTTCCACTCAAATTAGACTTCGCCACATGCACAAGAGAGTTATCTTGTATGTTAGTTCTAGATCCAATGCTAATACTGTTGACATCACCTATTCAGAAAAGAAAAGGTTCAGCAAAATCTATCAAAAGAATCCCAGATAAAGTATCCATTTACCAATCTACAGCAAATATTCAGTTGCACATGAATTAAAGGAAGAACCTTAAAACAAGTGTTGTTTCTAAAAGAATACAACAGATGGCTAAACAGAATAGAAATTAAATCAGGCTTAAAAAAATAAAGTATAATTCAGTTACATACACGGACCTCGTATGGAAAACTAAAACAAAATAAAAGATTGGAAAACTCAAAATATGTGTGTGTTTCATTTTTCCTTAAGCATTAGACTATAAAATAAAAATTCTTCTAAAAGCGTACATAGACAAGCCCCTTAATTACCAACAGCAACAAGTATTCACAATTTTCAAATTAAGTTAAACCAATGGGGAAAATGATTAAAGCTTGTATAGTTTGACATAAAGATCTATAGTGGAAAGTTCCAGATGATAACTAAAGCGGACCTCACGCTTCGATTATGTCCACTATGTGTTACATATCATGGATATCTATCACCCATTCTTGTACACTCGTGTAACAATCTAACTATAATAGTGATTAATCATCCTAATTTCGAACAATAATAATATTGGCACATCAAAGAAAAAGATTAATAACAGGAAATTGGCCCTACAGAGTTTTTGTCACATCAATTCAAAAACAACAGGATTCATAACATCAAAATTCAAATGCATCATAGAACTAACATGTGGTTTATGCAGGGGATCTTACCTCTCACAACACATCCATACCAAATAGATGATCCACTCCCTACTTGAACATCCCCAATGACAGAGGCACTTGGAGCCACAAATGCATCTTTATCAACCACAGGAGCCTTATCAAAGAGATTCATAAGCGTTCGGTGTCTAGACACTGTCCCAAAAAATAAGATTAACACTCTGTTTGACAATACACACCACAATCTAGCAGAAATGTAAACTACACAAAGAATAAAGTTAGGGTATAATAAGATATAAGTAAATCATAATTCCTACCCTCAGCAGCTGGTTTTCTTCTATTATTAACACATTTGGCACAGAAATTATCAACATTGAACCAAAGTAATACCAAAAGGGAATCAAAAGCTAGAATGAATAGAATGCCACAAAACAAGCAATCGAAAACCAATTCCAACGGAATTTGATTCTAAGAGCTGCAACAAAGTTATCATGGCATACAAGGAATAAGTCTACTTTCACAGCCAGACACAGAGCGAACGTTCACCATTTATATACCTAATCAAAGAAATGGACATTTGCACCCGATAGAGCTTATCTAAATAAGGGGGGAAATAAAAATTAACCATCCTATCCTATGAGGAGTACATATTCAGGTGAACTGAAAACCAGATGAGATCCAAAAATAGATAGAGTGGGCCTTACGTTGCTCCTTAAAGTAGTTGTTGCCCTGGAGGCGGCAACCGAGGCGATCCATTGCCTGGCCGGTCTCGCGAATCCAGAATCCAACGGTGTATACGGCTCTTCCTAGGGTTCCCATCTTCGTTCTTGCAGTCTCCGATCAGTCGTTCTCTGTGAGCTCCTGCTCACTGGGGTTGTGGGTTTTTTCGAGTTTCAGCTATGTGGGTGTGATAGGGAAACCAACTCTGGGAAGGGAAAGAGAAATGATGCCGGAGTGGCAGGGTAGAATATCCCGGAAACATTAGAGGGTAGATAAGGGTTTTCATCTCTCTAATTGGGTTCGGCCCAGCTAAAGGAGAAAAAAATTAATTGGGTCTGCGGTGGACTACTGGACTCCTAACTTCTAAGCCCACAGAAATTTTTGGCCAAAAATCAAGCAAATAGAATCAGTGAATCACAGATTCACAGTAGAACTCGGTCACTCACTAAAGCGGATTTTGCAGGCCCGGAGTGAGCCCTTGACCAGCCCAAAAATATTCATGGCATTTGTATTGCCCGATCTAAGCCCAACTTGGCCAGCCTATTTTCTCTAGATCGGAATTAGGAGTGGCGAAAATTTTGGCTCCAAGTCGGATAACATAAAATATTTAAGAGATATTTGTATATTTAGAACTGAATTGATTTAGATTTTGAAATGTATTTAATTAATCATACCCAATTTAGTGTAAATCCGAACAAGTAAATCGGACAACCATCCAATCCGGGTTAGGATCCAGATAACTAAATCAGACAATTTTTTTTGTGTTTGGACACTAACTTGATTTTAAACCAAAGACAATATTATCTAAACTTTGCTTAATTTGAGTCGGACAAATCAATCATCGGATCGGATATAATTTTATCATCCCTAATTGGGATCCGCTCCTCTTCCTTTTGAAGAGAGGGTCTCCGATTACTTATTTTGGATGCAAAAAATATTTTCAAACAATAATAAATGTTATGGATTTTGACCGCTGGATCTTGTGTTCGAAAATGAGTTATGATACGTCTGGCCCGGAGTGAGCCCTTGTCCATGCCAAAAAGTGCACTGGATTGTCATGGCAAGAGATGTATACCAAGCGATTGGAACATTTTCACTGAATTCTCTTTTCCTCCAAAACATTTTTGTAATCTGTTTTTGCTTTTTTGTCAAGTGAAGCACTGAATGTGAGGAGGATGATGAAGCAAGTAAGACGCCGGCCGGCTGGCACCCGCACCATATTCGATTTCTGGCCAGCACCTGCCATCGAGAGGGAAGGAGAAGAAGAAGACGTCGGATTCGATTTCCGGTGTCGTCCAGCTTCACCGAGAGAGGGATATAATGGTCTTTGTAAGCAATATGTATATGACACTATGCTTGAACAATGTTATTTCCTAGTTTAGGATAACTTGGATCCACAGTCGAATAGAATGAGAGTTAAGTGAGAACTGCAAATCAAATGAAGATGTCATGAAACCTGCATGTAGCTTACATGAGCTGACTGCGATTTCAGGTAACTTGCATGTAGCATACATGAGCATTAAGGTGTTTTAAAACGTGCATCTTCAATTTACATGATGTGCTTTTCTATGATATTGATAACTGATTTTATTTAATTAATTGATTTAGAAAAATTGATTGATTAGAATGAAATCAAGTTTGTTTTAGGAATAATTATCCCTCCTTATTAAGAGTTATCTTTTTCCTAATTTAGAGATAATCATTTTCTCACTTCAAGGAAGTCTTTCCTTATTTGTATGGCCTTTGATTCTAAAGATTAGGACACTTCCTATTTTCGTGGGTCACTATAATAAATATCTTTTAGGCCATCAATTAGGATTTTTTTGATTCCTATACATGTCATATATATTGACTTTGGTAACCAAAATAATCCTAAGTCTTTTTACTCACACAAGCTAAACCGAAATTGTTGTTTTTGAGCGAGTTGTTATTTTGTTAAACTTAAAGCATTATTGCATTGCACTTTGAGAGCACTCTCGTGTGTTCTCGGAGCTTGAAGACTTCAATGCGACTCTGAAGTATCGTGTGAAAGAATCTACTTGTGGTTAGATGTATTGAGTGATTCAAGCAAGAAACTAGTGTAAGTGATGTGGATCCTAACTCTAGGGATATTCTTCTAACATTTTTGTGATAGTAGATTACTTCAAAGGTTAGTGGCTACAGACACCCGAGGTTTTTCCTTTGATTAGATTTTTCTCATAAATATTGTGTATCGCACTATATTTATTTTAGTATTAAGATTTTCAGTCTTCCAAAAATCAGAAATTATGAAACGTAATAAAATGTTAATTAATATCAACATCTCATTTTCGACCGCATAAACTTGTGTTTTGCATAAACTTGTGTTTTGAAGCAAAAATCAATAGTGATAATGATAAACACATCATCTATATATATTTTATAAATAAAAAATTATGATGACCAGCACATCATCATCTATATATTTAATTGTCAGATTTTTCTCTCTGTCACTAATTTAATCCTATCTTTACAAATTTGTTTTGAATTCTTGAAATATTGACAATTAAGTGAGAGCTATGAATGCAAAGGTCAGCTTGCCAGCTTGGTGAGGTCATTGTACACATTTTCAAAGTTGAAAACAGAGACTACAGAGCTAATAAAATATATAGTTTGTAGACTTTTACGTATTTTTAGATTATTATATTCTATTCTTGAAATAAAATATACTATCATACGTTGAACAGAATGATAAAGAATTAATAAGTCTTCATCTGGTAAGGAAACCAAAGCTTTTGTTATGACTAACAAGCAGCGATTGAAAGCATCATTGCACTAATTGTTCATTTTGACCATGAATTCGGACTTAGTTAGAGCTAAATACTTGTATATATTGTGAGTCTTGGAAGTGGACGTCTATATCTAGATGACTTCATCAGGCCCGGCCTTGAGCACGGCCGGACATGTGCGACCGCACACTTTTTTTTCTTTTTAATACTAATATTAGTAATATATCAAAATCAATAAATCCTTGAAAGATTGAACAATATACTAATATTTGAACAGTTGAAAAAATTTGTGGGTATATTTGAATTTTTATTTGATCCTAAGAGATTGGTTAGAGTGAAATACAACAGTTTGAAATAATTTTGTGTCAAGTTTGAAGTTGCTCTAAAATATCTATTGAAGAAATGTGACTTTGAAACTGTGAATGATAATTTTACTTGTCAAAATGTAGCGCGATCTAAATTTTTTATGCGATTTCATATAGTTATACTTTTTAATCAATTATTATAATTTTAATATAATGAAATTTAAAAAGCGATCGTCTAGCCTTTCAAAATTGGGTTCACCCATCAAAATTTTATTGTTGTTCTATTTTATGAATTATTGCTTCATATGCAGACTTTACTATTTTATACAAATTTTACACAAATGGTAACTAGAAATCAAGAACCAGAAAGACAAATGTAAGAAAGACAAGTCAAGCTGAATAAAACACAAGTCGACCTTGAGCCCCGCTAAGGAGGTGGAATACTCAACGAGAACGAAAAAAAAGAAGCAAAAACAAGTCAAGCTGAGAATAAAACACACGCCAATCTTGAGCCCCTCCAAGGATAGGGAGAACAAGAACTTCCATTTCTTACACATGAGGAACACCAACCACAGTATCGCATGTTGGTACTCGTTCAAATACATTAGTGATTGTTTAATGAAAGGTGACATGGAGGGGAACAAGATACATGCGTGGAACGTAGACAGAACCTATCGTTGTCATCATCAATTAACTATCAAAATTTGTGTCTGTGTGTGTGTGTGGAGAAACTGTCATGGTTGATTGCATATAAAAAGGCTGTAGGAGTCAACTTTGGTGAGCTGAGCAGCTCATAAGCCGAGCGAGCCGAGGCTATTCAAAAGTTGGAGGCTTGGAGCAAGTTGAGCCCAGTTTAATGAAGCTAGCCTGAGCCAGTATAAACGGCTGGATTATGTATGTCTTCTTGAGCTGTACGAGATAATATAGAATAATCCGTTTCTAGAAGAATTTTGGGTACAGTTTTGACTTTTTAAAACACATCTGCTTTAGCCAAAGTTTCCACACAAAGCAACGAAACTAGGGAGGAGCAGTAGGTGGAGAAAAGACAGACAGTACAGCGTTGACTAATGCCAACGGACAAAAACATCCATTAAATATATCTGTGAATTTGTATTAATGTAATATGATAAGTTGACTTAATTAATTGATTATTTTAGATAAAAAATTTCTAAAATTAATTTTGTACTTAAATCAAAGATTTTAAAATAAATAACAAAAATTGTGGATGGAAAAACCAATTGTGATAGTGAGAATCAAAACATAAAATCACACATAAATTTTTGAGAGAATCAAACATCACTCCACACAGAAATATTGAAAATTTTAATATTAATAAATTTAGATTACTTAAGGCAGATAATACAAATTTTGGATGTAAATACAACCACTCTAATATAATTTAATTTGATAGGGCTATTTGCACTCCAATTTTTTCCTATTCCACCCCATTACTAGAATAATTCAAACCCCGATTAAAAATATACAAAAACCGTGTTAGGCTTCAAACATAAGTATCCTGTCCGATTTAATTGTCCAAACCCTAACCAAATTAGATTATTGTCCGATTTACTTTGTCCGAATTTAAATCAATCCGAATATGATTAATTAAGTATGTCCCAAAATTCAAACCAGTCCACAATGTGCACAATATAAGATCCATTGTCAAAAAAACATAAATCAACACTCTTTTTCCCTGTCAAAGTTTTAAAAATGCAGCACTTCCTGAAGTATCCATTCAGCAATTCAAATTACACACATGACATTGAATCACAGCGGTTACATATGATGGAAGAGAGCTAGGAAGACCAAAAAGCATAGTACCACTCTGGAAGACACCTTAATTTATAACCAACAGTTCAAATGTTTATTCTGGAAATGGAAGGAGTTGGGGAGAAAGAAAAAAAACATTTTAGACGAATTGTTTGAGGTAATCTTCCACAATGGTGTATTTGACATCTGGGTATAGCTCGGAAGCCTCTACTCCAAACGATGGCTCAATCACAAAGTTGTCGAGATTACCTTTCACAAAGGTTGAGTGGTAAACCGCCAGAATAATGTTCATTGGAAATGGAGACTCTGCAAGAACATGAAACCAATCAACAAGATTGTAAAAACATAAGAAAAGAAATTAGATGATCAAAGCTTTTCAACTGACCTTTGATGTCCTTCAGAACTTGCTCCTCTGGAACATACGTTTTCTCCAGGGTTTTCCCAATCAACTTCTCCCAAAGTGCAACAAGTTCATTAAATGAAAGAGTGTTTTTAGGAGGCTTGATGTAAAGGATCTTGTTCAAGGTTCTTGGATCATCTACGGCTCTTATGGTATACGTTCCAATGTCATGTTCATTGTTAAAAACAGCTGCAATCAAAACAAATATACGAAATATGACTCATATATATCTACCAAAAGATAAAAAGTGACCAACTGAGCATTGAGCATTGCCAACTGGAAACATCTTCAACGCAATTAATTTTTCACAAAGATTAATGAAAGTTTCTTGTAGTGCAGTTGACGATTTGAGGCTTCAAAAAACCTGGTTCGTTAGCAACCACCAAATTGAACAAGTATTTATAAACGTTAAGCCCATTTTACTGACAACATGAAACTGATAAACTTTCAGTCCTAACCACTCGGGTGCAGTTCATGGCTCAAGTTTAATTTTAACAAGAATGAAGTTTACCTCTGGGATTTCCATCTCCAAAGATGATGACCTTGTCTCTAGGAGGAGCAGTGCCACCAAGCTGACCCAGAGGAGGGAGAATATAGCCAGCAAAGGCGTTGGCAGACACATATGTGTAGGGGATCCCTTCTGCCTCAATTGCACGGCGGATTTGGGACTTGACTGCGTATGCAGATTTTAATGGCTCCACAGCATCTGCCCGATCAGCGTCAGTTGCAAACTCCGAAGGTAAAAATCTCTGTAGAATTGAAGACAATGTCTAAGATTCAGTCTCATACTGTCAAGAACAACTGGGCCAACACATCCCTTAAAAGGCCTCATAAGGGAGGGAGGTTGTCAGCGTTAATAAACACTTCACTTACACGGTGCCCAGGCGATGTGGGACTTTTCAACACGCCCCCTCACACATGGGCTGGGCACTCCAGTCCCCCATTTTTGGGCTTTTTCCATGTGCGGGATGATACGTGCTGCCCCTCCGATACCATGTCAAGAACAACTGGGCCAACACATCCCTTAAAAGGCCTTATAAGGGAGGGAGGTTGCCAGCGTTAATAAACACTTCACTTACACGGTGCCCAGGCGATGTGGGACTTTTCAACACATACCTAGCATGATTACCCCAGAAAGTTCATCAAGAAAAACAAAGTACATGCCTAAATTAAATGAACAAGATCTACATTAAAATACCAAATTATAATGAAAAGCAGTCAATCCATGTTCTTCATATTGCCTTTCCTCTTCTGGGCCCTTTATGTTCACACTTCTATGACCAGTCAAGTAATTACGTAAGGCTTTTAAGCAATACTCCATACAATGAAGTTAATAAGCAATTTAACAGTAGCACCTCCTCAATGTCTGACCATTTTTATATACTCGTTCTTCCTTTAAAAAATCAAAAGGAAAATACACAAACATATAAAAATACACACACAATCTTCGGCCAGAAACATATATTCCGAGACAATTTGGCATCCACATGACAAATAACTAATTAGGTCGATAACTCACTAACCTTAACATTTCCAGCTTCTTTAATGGCAGCGATAATTTTGACCTGATCTGCCATTTGCATCTCACCTACAGTAGATATCACCACATCGACCAGCTTAATAGCCTTCACCAGGCTTTCATGGTTGTATAGGTCTCCCTGCAATTCCACACACATTAAAATCCCATATACGAAAAAAATAAAATAATCAATCACACTATTCGTGGAGTGTAAAACAAAAAAAACAAAAAAACCTATGTAGAGCGTATACGCACATAAAGCAAAGTGACTCCCAAGCTCTTGAAGTTCTCAATTAGTTTTCCCTTAACAGGATCAGCGATCGCGCTTTCCCTGACCAAGGCAAAGGTCGGGTGGCCTAACTTCGCACTCGCTTCCACGACAAATTTTCCGATGTATCCAGTCCCTCCGATGATCAAGATCTTGCTCCCAGCCATTTTTAATAAGGCACACGAAGAATCACTACTCTCTGGTTTTGGAGGGAGACAGAAAGGAGTGCTGTTATGTCAAATGTCGAGCGAAGAAAGCGCTATTTATGATTGGGAAGGACGAAGAGGATATTACACAATTGTCAAAGAGATTAAGTCTTGAATAATTGCAATTGGTGATATTATATTATGGAAAATCTTAATAAATCCTTTACTTTGTCCATCAATCGTCGAATACAATAATATATTAGACTTTGACAAAAAAAAAATTAATGGTGTTAGGTTTTAAAAATTAGGGGACACATATACGAAATTTAAAACATACACCATTTATTTAGATGTGACTAAACTGTTCAATCTGTATGATCAAATTCTATTAGATTCGAATGATCGATTTCATAGGTAAAACCATGCGTGACCAAGGGAGCGAAACCAAACTACCCTCTGGATTTTTTCTTCTTTTTTTTAGTGTTAATTTTTTATATAGAAACTTGCTTTTCATATGGGGGAACAGTAGGAAAGAAGAACCTGCTTTCCCAACTGCTAGTATTCTCCTCATGTTTCAGCTATGCATGATCAAAGTATTTATCGCACTTCTAATAATATCTATATCTACATTGTGTTAGGAAATTTATATTGTTCAAATATAAAATTAATAAATTATTTTTGGATATTATGAAATTATGATTTTATTGGAAAAGTTGTGTCTCTTCATCAAAGGTGGTTTTACAATTGAAAAGGTATGTATTTTCATCAAAGGTTGTGTTTTTTCAATTCACAACAAACTTTTCAAGAGTCTATAAATACTACCTCTAAATCAATTTTAAAAAATAATCTTCTTCATTTTTTGCTTACATCTTAAGAAACACTCTTATCCAAAAACTACATCTCTTACAAGATCAAATTTATTCCTACATTCCTAGTTGAATTTTCTTCATTATTTGCTTGGTGCAGAAATTCTAAGGCTTGTCATATCCACGAAAGCTATTTGTATTGATCCCATAGCAATCTCAAGAGGAGAGGGAGCAAATATCGCTTTTAGGAAAACGTTCATCACGTGTTTCAAGCCTCCCTATTTTGTTCTTCATTATTGTTGTGTTCCTCCATTGTATTATTTTCTAATAATCTAAAAGCGATATTTTACTTATGTCTATTACCATGGAGAACAATTCGATCAAGATGATGAATCAAGACTTCGTTCGTCTCGATCGGTTTGATGGCACAAATTTCATGAGATGGAAGGACAAACTGATGTTCATGCTAACTGCACTGAAGGTTTTTTACGTCTTAGACCCAAATTTGCCTCCAATTCCTCCACCGAAGGATGATGACTCAGAAACTGTGATTGCGTTAAGGAAGAAAAGGGAGGAAGATGAAGTTGTATGCAGAGGACACATCCTGAATTCATTGTCTGACCGCCTGTATGATCTTTACACCACTGAAAAATCTGCACTCAAAATTTGGAATGCTTTGGACTTCAAATACAAAGCCGAGGAGGAAGGTACCAAAAAGTTTCTGATTTCTAAATATTTTGAGTATAAGTTTAATGACAACACACCTATTTTGGCACAAGTACATGAATTGCAGGTTATAGTAAACCAATTGAGGGTTGCGAAGATTGAACTTCCCGAACCTTTCCAAGTTGGTGCAATTATAGCAAAATTTCCATCATCTTGGAAAGGATATAGGAAGAAAATTCTCCATGATTCCAAAGAATTTACTTTGGAACAAAT
Source organism: Euonymus europaeus (assembly GCA_963580455.1). Taxonomy (NCBI): domain Eukaryota; kingdom Viridiplantae; phylum Streptophyta; class Magnoliopsida; order Celastrales; family Celastraceae; genus Euonymus; species Euonymus europaeus. Next base: position 3,974,322 of record OY756972.1, read on the forward strand.
TCAAAAACACCTTCGCATCGAAGAGGAATCGAGGGTGAGAGACAAGAACGAAAGTTCTTGTGATGGCCAAAACAAGGCCAATGCTGTGAGCAAACCCTCAAACAAATTCAACAAAGGGAAGCAAAGCAAAGGAAATTTTATTGGTCCCAAAAAGGATCAAGAGAAATTCAAGAAGCCTAAGAAAGGAGGTTGCTTTGTGTGTGGAAAACCTGGCCATTATGCTAGAGATTGCAGGTTTAAGAAAACCCAAAAACCGGAGGTTAATTCCTTGGAGGAAAATAATGAGATCATTGCTACTGTGAGTGAGATCAATGCCATTCAAGGCAAAGTGTCCGGTTGGTGCCACTGTTCATGTTTGCTACGACAAGTCCCTCTTCAAGACTTATAAAGAAATTGATGATGGGCAAGAGATTCAAATGGAAAATGAAGTAAGGTCCAAGGTACTTGGCAAGGGTATTGTTGAACTTGCATTTACTTCGGGCAAGAAGGTCATTCTCACCAATGTACTTCATGTTCCCGACATGAATAGAAATCTTGTTAGTGGAGATCTTTTTAGCAAACCGGGTATTAAATCTGTATTTGAATCGGGAAAATTGATCTTGTCTCGAAATGGTGTCTTTGTTGGAAAGGGCTATGCTACTGATGGAATGGTCAAGTTGTCTACTGTCATCGACAATTCTATTATTAATAAAAGCAATGCTTCTGTTTATATGCTTGATTCTATTTCTTTGTGGCATTGTAGATTAGCACATGTTGGTTTAAATACTATGAAAAGAATGGTAAAAAATGGTTTGATTTCATGTGATGTAAATGAGTTTAAAAAATGTGAATTGTGTGTTAAATCTAAGATGATTAAGAAACCATTTAAAAGTGTTGAAAGAAATACTAACTTGTTAGATTTAATTCATTCAGATATATGTGAATTAAATGGCATGTTAACTAGAGGAGGTAATAGATACTTCATAATATTTATTGATGATAGTTCTAGGTACACTTATGTGTATTTGTTGAAACATAAAGATGAGGCTTTTAATATGTTTAAGAATTATAAGGCTGAAGTGGAGAATCAATTAGGAAAGAAAATTAAAATTTTGAGGAGTGATAGAGGAGGAGAATACTTTTCTAATGAATTTAATACTTTTTGTGACGAGAATGACATTATTCATCAATGTTCAGCCCCTAGAACACCGGAACAAAATGGTTTAGTGGAAAGGAAAAATAGAACTTATTTGGAAATGGTAAATGCATTGTTGTTGTATGTTGAATTACCATTTAATTTATGGGGCGAAGCACTTCTTGCTACTTGTCATATTTTGAATCGAATTCCTATGAAGAAAAACCAAATTTCTCCATATGAATTGTGGAAGGGAAGAAAGCCCAATATAGGATATTTTAAAGTGTGGGGGTGTCTTGCATATTGTAAGAACAAAGATCCAAAAAGGACCAAGTTGGGTCGTAGAGGGATAAAGTGTGCATTTATAGGTTATGCCTTAAATAGCAAAGCTTATAGACTTCTAAATTTAGAGTCTAATGTCATTATTGAATCCAGAGATGTTGAGTTTTTTGAACATCTATTAGCCTCGGGCAATAAAGTTCAAAACATACCTAGTGAAACAACACTAGAAGAGACATCTCAAAAGGTTGGTGAGCAACCCGGTTCACAAGAGATTGATGTCGAATCTAGTGAAGTAAGGAGAAGCACTAGAGTTCGGAAATCAAAAACTCTTGGAACGGATGAGATTGACTCTCAACGTATTTCTTTTTACCTTGTTGAAGGTGATAGAAATCAAGTTGTGAGGACAATTCCTATTGTTCTTCAAGTAGAAGATGATCCAAAAACTTACAAGGAGGCTATGGCTTCAAGAGATGCAAGTTTTTGGAAAGATGCAATTAGAGATGAAATGGATTCAATAATGTCAAACCAAACTTGGGAACTCGTCGATTTACCTTTCTCTTCTAGACCTATCGGTTGTAAGTGGGTGTTTCGTAAAAAGTATCACACCGATGGTACTTTACACACTTACAAAGCTAGGTTAGTCGCTAAAGGTTTTCGACAAAAAGAAGGTATTGATTATTTTGATACATATGCACCGGTAGCAAGAATTACTTCTGTTCGAATCATGCTTGCTTTGGCAGCAATTTACGATCTACATGTTCATCAAATGGATGTTAAATCGGCATTCCTAAATGGAGATCTCGATGAGGAGGTCTATATGGAACAACCCGAAGGGTTTGTTCTACCGGGAAATGAACATAAGGTTTGTAAATTAGTTAAGTCCTTGTATGGACTAAAACAAGCCCCTAAACAATGGCATGAAAAATTTGATAAAGAAATTTTGTCATATGGATTTACACATAATGTTGCGGATAAATGTGTTTATACTAAAGCAAGTAATGATTGTGTTGTTCTTATTTGCCTATATGTTGATGATATGTTGATTGTGAGCAATGACATGAATGGCATAATAGAAACGAAGAGGTTTCTATCTTCCACATTTCAAATGAAGGATCTTGGACAAGTTGATACCATACTAGGTATCAAGATAAAAAGAAATAGTGGGGGATATGTATTGAGTCAATCTCATTACATAGAGAAAGTGTTGAATAAATTCAGTCACTTACAAGTAAAAGAGGCAAGTACCCCGTTTGATCCAAGCGTCAAGTTAATTAAAAATGATGGAAGAGCTGTGGCTCAACTTGAGTATGCAAGTGCTATTGGAAGCCTTATGTATGCTACGCAGTGCACAAGACCGGACATAGCATTTGCTGTTAGTAAATTAAGTAGATTTACTAGCAATCCAAGTGTTGATCACTGGAAGGCCATTAGTAGAGTTCTTGGTTTTCTTAAGAAGACTAAAGATTTAGGTCTTCAATACTCAAAGTTTCCAACTATATTAGAAGGATATACCGACGCAAGTTGGATATCGAGTTTGGGAGACAATAAATCCACTACAGGTTGGGTGTTTACCTTGGGAGGAGGTGCAGTCTCTTGGAAATCCAAGAAACAAACTTGCATAACACACTCAACAATGGAATCAGAATTTGTTGCGTTATCAGAAACAGGTAAAGAAGTTGAGTGGTTGAGGAATTTTCTTTTGGAAATTCCATTGACTTCAAAGAGTGTGAGTTCGATTTCGATTCACTGTGATAGTCAAGCCACTCTAGCTCGAGCGTATAGTGACATATATAATGGGAAGTCGAGACACATAAGTCTTCGACATGATTATGTGAGAAAGTTAATCAAAGATGGAATTATCTCTCTCACTTTTGTGAAGTCGAGTGGGAATTTGGCCGATCCATTCACCAAACCTCTTGCAAGAGATTTGGTGAAAACGACTTCTTGTTTGATTGGACTAAAACTCCTTAATTAAATCCTCCAATGGTGGCAACCCTACCCAACACTATGAAATGAGTAGTTTTGGGTTCAAAGGGTAATAACAAGCTATTGATACGTGGATGCTAAAGTATTGGTTGTCACAGATAAGAGGGTTGAATTTTGATACTCTTAATGAAGTTCAGTTCTGGGAACAAGTGTCTCAAATGTGACAAAGACACTGAAAGAACTTCACCTATATGAATTTCGAAGTGGTGCCGCTTCAATTGAGAGTTGGAGTTACTCTCATTAAAAATTCATGAATTCTAGATAGCACATGGCCCTAAGAGTGCTAAAAGCGTGTTTGGGTGGAATAAAAGGATGTGATGTTTATGTGTATAGTGACACCGATGATTACACAAGGAATAACATGTTCAAAGCTTCTATGCTACCTGGGATTTCGTTTTCATCTTGTGACACTTATACTAAGGTAATGTTCAAATCGAAAGATACATTATTTTATGCATAAACATATTGATCTTGTAAGAGTTTGATTTTATGTTTGAACAAGTGGGGGATTGTTAGGAAATTTATATTGTTCAAATATAAAATTAATAAATTATTTTTGGATATTATGAAATTATGATTTTATTGGAAAAGTTGTGTCTCTTCATCAAAGGTGGTTTTACAATTGAAAAGGTATGTATTTTCATCAAAGGTTGTGTTTTTTCAATTCACAACAAACTTTTCAAGAGTCTATAAATTCTACCTCTAAATCAATTTTAAAAAATAATCTTCTTCATTTTTTGCTTACATCTTAAGAAACACTCTTATCCAAAAACTACATCTCTTACAAGATCAAATTTATTCCTACATTCCTAGTTGAATTTTCTTCATTATTTGCTTGGTGCAGAAATTCTAAGGCTTGTCATATCCACGAAAGCTATTTGTATTGATCTCATAGCAATCTCAAGAGGAGAGGGAGCAAATATCGCTTTTAGGAAAACGTTCATCACGTGTTTCAAGCCTCCCTATTTTGTTCTTCATTATTGTTGTGTTCCTCCATTGTATTATTTTCTAATACATTGAACATATTTAGGCAATCATGTTCTCTCGGATTCATCCTATTATTTTGAAGACACGGTTACAATCCACTGAAACATGAATGTAGTACAAATTCAACTACCAAGTGATCGTTTAAATTCCCTGTCGAGGACATCACTATTTGATTGAAATCATATTTTGTTCATTGCAGTTTATAATTATTGATTTATTGGGCCGGTAACTCTAACTTAGTTCAAGACCTCAGGTGATTTCGTTCCTCTTCAGTCTTCACTTAGACTACTTATCACTACTTCACAGTTCACAATATTTGTTCACTTGTTGTCTTGCTACCAGCTGCCTTAGCTTTGTTAGGAATAGCCGAATAGGCTGTTAGCTGTAAGCTGTGTTAATGTGCTTGCCCTTAGTTAGTGCCTTAGCTGTGATGTGTTAGTGTTAAATGTTAATCAATTAATGTGCTATTGTGTTTGTTGCCTTAGTGCCTTGGCTGATTGTTAATTTGATTCTTTCATTGGTTTATTGATAATTAATTTGTTAATTTAAGCATAATTAGCACTCGAATATAATTAATGATTTTGAATCTAAAAATGCTAGAAGAGTGATATTTAAATAATATTATGCCTTATAGTCAATTTTTTTTAAGATATAATATAACATTTTAAGAGGGACCCCTTTCGAAGAGTTCGCCCAGGACCCCCCAAAACTCAAGAACGCCACTGACAGCGTTGACTAATACCAACGGACAATACCACATCCAGCATCAATGCCAACTTATTACAATGTTACTGATGGTTACGATGTCTCAAAGTCATGATATATATATATATATGTATATATATATGTATATATATATATAGGGTGCTGCTCACCTCAGGTATCCCTGATACATATTTCAATCCGGGATACACTTTACTGCCGTTGGATTAATCCAAAGACAGTGGCTTGTCCATTTTTTAATAATTAAATATATGTTTGTAAACTGATTCTCTCTCCTCTACTTCTTCTTCTCTCTCTCTTCGCGACCCATATCGTTCTCAGCCCAGTTGAATCGTGACTGGACCTCGCTCCTTATCTCCGTTCGAGACTCAATCTTCGATCTCACGACCTAGATCCATCTACTCTGTCGTCCTCATTCTTGCTTTAGAAGTGTGACAACCGAATTTGACTCCCGTAAACTCTGTCAATTTTTCCTTACACTTGAGGGTTTTGCAGCTCTAAAACCTCGATTTCAAGCTGTTGAATAGCTATTGTGGAGTACAATTGAACTTTTTTGTTTTATGTGAGAACATAGTCAATAAGTTGGGTGAGAGAAGACAAGGACGGTAGTTTGGGCAATTCATACGTGAGTTAATGGATAATTGAAATTGCTTTGAGTACATTTGGTTGGAGCTGCTTTATAGGATATTGTCCTTTTGATTGCTGGAGGTTTTCTGGAGCTATGTAAGCTTTTCCAAGTTACCTATATAGCTATATCTTTTCATTTTTAAAGAATTCTGGTTGAGTTTGATGCTAATTGTTTGCCATTTTGGCTGGTATATATAGATTACCAAAACTCAGAAACAGAGTACCCCATAAACCATAGAAGGCCGATCTGGGTTGAAGGTCGATCGAAAGGAAGAAGGCTGATATGGGTCGCCAAAGAGGCGGCCGATGTGGGTCGCGAGGAGTTGAGGAGATTCACGAGAGAGAGGCGGGTGGCGGCAGATCTGGGCGGAGAAAGAGAATCGCGAGAGAGAAGAGCCACTGAGGAGAGAGAAACAATATGCAAAAAGGGAAAAATGAGATTAAAATAAAAAATAAAAAATAAAAAGAGGTCACCTCTTGTCCGTTGGATTAATCCAATGGACAAAAGGTGAGTCCCGGATGCAAATTTGCAACCGGGATACCGGGTGTGAGCACGCCCCTATATATATATATATATATAACGCAAACAAACAATTTATAACATCCATTAAATATATCTGTGAATTTGTATTAATGTAATATGATAAGTTGACTTAATTAATTGATTATTTTAGATAAAAAATTTCTAAAATTAATTTTGTACTTAAATCAAAGATTTTAAAATAAATAACAAAAATTGTGGATGGAAAAACCAATTGTGATAGTGAGAATCAAAACATATAATCACACATAAATTTTTGAGAGAATCAAACATCACTCCACACAAAAATATTGAAAATTTTAATATTAATAAATTTAGATTACTTAAGGTTGACAATACAAATTTTGGATGTAAATACAACCACTCTAATATAATTTAATTTGATAGGGCTATTTGCACTCCAATTTTTTCATATTCCACCCCATTACTAGAATAACTCAAACCCCAATTAAAAATATACAAAAACCGTGTTAGGCTTCAAACATAAGTATCCTGTCCGATTTAATTGTCCAAACCCTAACCGAATTAGATTATTGTCCGATTTACTTGTCCAAATTTAAATCAATCCGAATATGATTAATTACGTATATCCGGAAATTCAAACCAATCCACAATGTGCACAATATAAGGTCCATTGTCAGAAAAACATAAATCAAAACTCTCTTTCCCTGTCAAAGTTTCAAAAATGCAGCACTTCCTGAAGTATCCATTCAGCAATTCAAATTACACACATGACATTGAATCACAGAGGTTACATATGACGGAAGAGAGCTAGGAAGACCAAAAAGCATAGTACCACTCTGGAAGAAACCTTAATTTATAACCAACAGTTCAAATGTTTATTCTGGAAATGGAAGGAGTTGGAGAAAGAAAGAAAAAACATTTTAGACGAATTGTTTGAGGTAATCTTCCACAATGGTGTATTTGACATCTGGGTATAGCTCGGAAGCCTCGACTCCAAACGATGGCTCAATCACAAAGTTGTCGAGATTACCTTTCACAAAGATTGAGTGGTAAACCGCCAGAATAATGTTCATTGGAAATGGAGACTCTGCAAGAACATGAAACCAATCAACAATATTGTAAAAACATAAGAAAAGAAATTAGATGATCAAAGCTTTTCAACTTACCTTTGATGTCCTTCAGAACTTGCTCCTCTGGAACATATGTTTTCTCCAGGGTTTTCCCAATCAACTTCTCCCAAAGTGCAACAAGTTCATTAAATGAAAGAGTGTTTTTAGGAGGCTTGATGTAAAGGATCTTGTTCAAGGTTCTTGGATCGTCTACGGCTCTTATGGTATACGTTCCAATGTCACGTTCATCGTTAAAAACAGCTGCACTCAAAACAAATATACGAAATATGACTCATATATATCTACCAAAAGATTAAAAAGTGAGCAACTGAGCATTGAGCATTGCCAACTGGAAACATCTTCAACGCAATTAATTTTTTACAAAGACTAATGAAAGTTTCTTGTAGTGCAGTTGACGATTTGAGGCTTCAAAAAACCTGGTTCGTTAGCAACCACCAAATTGAACAAGTATTTATAAACGTTAAGCCCATTTTACTGACAACATGAAACTGAAAAACTTTCAGTCCTAACCACTCGGGCTCATGTTTATGGCTCAAAATTAATTTTAACAAGAATGAAGTTTACCTCTGGGATTTCCATCTCCAAAGATGATGACCTTGTCTCTAGGAGGAGCAGTCCCTCCAAGCTGACACAGAGTAGGGAGAATATATCCAGCAAAGGCGTTGGAAGACACATATGTGTAGGGGATCCCTTCTGCCTCAATTGCACGGCGGATTTGGGACTTGACTGCGTATGCAGATTTTAATGGCTCCACAGCATCTACCCGATCAGCGTCAGCTGCAAACTCCGAAGGTAAAAATCTCTGTAGAATTGAAGACAATGTCTAAGATTCAGTCTCATACCTAGCATGATTACCCCAGAAAGTTCATCAAGAAAAACATAGTACATGCCTAAGTTAAATGAACAAGATCTACATTAAAATACCAAATTATAATGAAAAGCAGTCAATCCATGTTCTTCATATTGCCTTTCCTCTTCTGGGCACTTTTTGTTCACACTTCTATGACCAGTCAAGTAATTACGTAAGGCTTTTAAGCAATACTCCATACAATGAAGTTAATAAGCAATTTAACAGTAGCACCTCCTCAATGTCTGACCATTTTTATATACTCGTTCTTCCTTTAAAAAATCAAAAGGAAAATACACAAACATATAAAAATATACACACAATCTTCGGCCAGAAACATAAATTCCGAGACAATTTGGCATCCACATGACAAATAACTAATTAGGTCGATAACTCACTAACCTTAACATTTCCAGCTTCTTTAATGGCAGCGATAATTTTGACCTGATCTGCCATTTGCATCTCACCTACAGTAGATATCACCACATCGATCAGCTTAATAGCCTTCACCAAGCTTTCATGGTTGTAGAGGTCTCCCTGTAATTCCACACACATTAAAATCCCATATACGAAAAAAATAAAATAATCAATCACACTATTCGTGGAGTGTAAAACAAACAAAAAAAAGAAAACCTATGTAGAGCGTATACGCACATAAAGCAAAGTGACTCCCAAGCTCTTGAAGTTCTCAATTAGTTTGCCCTTAACAGGATCAGCGATCGCGCTTTCCCTGACCAAGGCGAAGGTCGGGTGGCCTAACTTCGCACTCGCTTCCACTACAAATTTTCCGATGTATCCAGTCCCTCCGATGATCAAGATCTTGCTCCCAGCCATTTTTAATATGACACACGAAGAATCACTACTCTCTGGTTTTGGAGGGAGAGAGAAAGGAGTGCTGTTATGTCAAATGTCGAGCGAAGAAAGCGCTATTTATGATTGGGAAGGACGAAGAGGAAATTACACAATTAATCTTTATGGAAAATGACACCTTTCTTTTTTCTTTGTTTGGAGATTTTTGTCAAAGAGATTAAGTCTTGAATAATTGCAATTGGTGATATTATATTATGGAAAATCTTAATAAATCCTTTACTTTGTCCATCAATCATCGAATACAATAATATATTAGACTTTGTCAAAAATAATAATAATAATGGTGTTAGGTTTTAAAAATTAGGGGACACATATACGAAATTTAAAACATACACCATTCATTTAGATGTGACTAAACTGTTCAATCTGTATGATCAAATTCTATTAGATTCGAATGATCGATTTAGTATCAAGTCTATATGTGCCACATTTCCATTCATATATATAAACACATGTGCGTGCTTATAATTGATCCAATTATCAACTTATTGAATTAATTTTTTTTTTTTTGTAAATTGATTCAAAAGCATACTAGTGTAATCTGTTCATTTTTGCCAATTGAATTGCTTTCATCAATTATCAAACAACAGATATGCACATGTGTTGGCAAGGTAAACTAATATTGTTCTAGTCAACTAGTGGCAGATGTAGATATATTCAGATCACGATTTAATTATAAAGACATGCAATTTGAACAGTACATATAAGCATATAATAGACAATAATCTATTTATAAACACCTTAAGATTGTTGGACATATAGATATGCTGAAAGTACTCTTTGCATTAACATAATCATAATATGTATAAACAATGTTCACATATATATAACCACAAGTCAACAATAATGAAGTTTTGAAGTCCATATAACCAGTATAATAAAACTAGTAAATGTTACCACCAATTACCAAAACCGGCAGAAACAAAGTTGACGGGATGGAGTGAGGCACGGTTTTTTCCGAATCTCCTTAAGGTGATTAGCGCCCAGCCACTCGTGTCAAGGCTCTTCTCGGACGAACACCTCCCAAGATACAACACTCCTTTTGCTTGTGAGAGACGCACCAAAACAAGCAAACTCTTTCGAACCAAAAATAAATTTGTACTCTCAAAGATGTGAAATGAAATGGAAGCAAGAGAATAGAGTTTTTAGTAAGAAAATTGGGAGCAAGATGAAGAGAATTTTTGCTTCAAATTCAATGTCATACAAGCTTTGGGAGAGCTCTATTTATAACCCAATAAGAACTAAAAAAATATTCCATCTTTTATGTTAGTGCACCACTAACCCTAAAATCATCCACTATGTTTCTCATTATGTTAGTGCACCACTAACCCCTAAAACAAGCCACAAATTCCTCCATTATCTTTTGATTGTCTTTCACAATGTGATATCCTGACCCAACATGGCATGACCGATCAATAAGAGAGTGACGCGTGTATAATGACTATGTGCATATTGGGTTCATTAAATTGTCAGTAAGTAAAACTAAACAACTACATCTTCAAATTAGTGGTGGAGGGGTGTTTTTGTACATACTAATTTTTCATGAGGGTAGAAGTGGAAAAAAAAACGAAAAGCTTGCCCAGCAAGCTTGGTTCCTTAGTTAAAACAAAACTAAACAAAAAAAGAAAAGCTTGCCCAGCAAGCTTGGTCCTGAGGATAAAACAAAACAAAAATAACAATAGAAAAAAAAAAAAAAGAAGAAGCTGCTGGAAGAGACGAGAAAAAACAGAGGAAGTGGGAGGAACTTGGTTGAAGAAATTTCATTGTGAAGGCAAGGGTGCATAATAAGGTAGGGGATGTTATAATTATGCACTATTGTTACTTTGCTGGCTGATTGTATGAGATGATGAGGTGGTTGAGTCCACCATGACGGATCATCCCTTATAACTCTTTATATACATGTATATATATATAGATATATATATATATATAGTGTTAGTGGCTTGGCCACCTCTACAGACTAAGCCAAGGCATTTGCACGGAATTGATTACTTGAAATAGGAGACTGACATGAGCGTGAACAGCGCCATCAAACCCACGGACCAAACTTGTTTCAACTACTTTGCATGCATGAAGTTGTGGTATATACTGGAGTTCCAATAATTGTTATTAAGTGAGGCTCATAGTTGGGGAGTTGGGGGAAAATCGAGAACTGATGCTTTGTGATGATAATGAGGTGTGGAAAGGTAGTGACTCCCATTGCTCTCGGCTGGGTAACATCCATTGGATGATTAGAGGAAGTGCAAGTTGTTTCTATTTAATTCTGGGTAGTTTAGAATTATAGTGGAATAATGGACTAATAGTGGTGGTAGTTTGATAGTGTAGATAAAGCTGTGTATACATGAATATACATATCTATATATATATATAGAGATATAAAGATTGGAGATTAACTTGTGTATGTATTGGAATTTATTGAGATTAACAAATGATATATGCTTGGGTGTCTTTGTCCAATTGGGTGCATGGCATGAGTAGGTGTTATGGCTTACTTATTGAATTGTTGTTAGTTACTATTGGGAATTATAAAGTTGATTACAGGTGTGATTAGGAATTAATTGATACTTTAATTAGTGATGTTGTTAGTGGCTTAAAATTACTTGTATTGTCGTGCTGAATACCTTGTGACTAGGGAATATTATATTGGGCATGGACAGAGGCGGAGGAGGTGGTGAAATAGAAGGGAAATGGTGGAGGTGTGTGATCAGATGGAGACCCTGCACGTGCAGTGGGAAAAATAATCCGAGTAGGGATTCGCTATGCGGCCACGTAGTGAAGGGTAGTAAGCCTGGGTTGAAGAAAGTGCCAACCTTCCTTACTCGTAGAGAGACCCCGACGATGAGGTCGGAGAGGTCAAGTGGATAAAGTGAATCCGGCGATGAGGACGGTCTAAGGAGGTTCTGGAGTGACAAAACTAGAGGAAATATTCTAGTTTAAAAAGGAAATTTCGTTTGTTTATTATGGTTAATGGTGTGATGCTTTAATTACTATATATATTGCATTTGTTCGAGTATCGCAATTGTAGCATTTCCTACTGAGCTTCGGCTCACCCCCGTGTTTATGTTTTTTTTACAGGCGAGCCTAGTAGGGTTGATCGAGCTGACGATGGGGGCCGGGCTGCTAGATAGGATGCACATACCGCTGCTAGGAGATGATGCCATTTTGGGGAAGGTGTCATTTTGGCTTTAAGGTGTTATATGTATATATTAATCTCTCTAAAACGCATGGTAGAGTATATATTAGGTTGTCGGAGACTGAGAGCTGAGCTCTCCTTCGATAGTGTGAGATATTATATATGTGTACTTAAATATACGGATGGTGGCTTAATATATATACATATTGTGTATTTATTTGCTAATAGGTATAGATACATATATAAATATATACTTATATAAATACGAGTCCAAGTATGTACTCTTATATATATATGTGTAAATGTTTAAGGAGGAAATTGTGACGGGAGGTTTGTTTGTTAGTTTAAATAGTAAATGATCCTACTCCACGTCACGTTCCTGGGGTCGGGATGTGACACACAATCTTTTGAAAAGTTGTTGAACATTCAATCCAACAATCCCCCACATGAATGGAAACAGACGACTTTTCAAACTCGAAAGAAATATGAGAGTACATTAAGAAAAATACTGTTTCGAGATAGGTAGCTTTTAACTTTGAACCTTCCCTAGTGAAAGTCTATCGGGCTTACTTAACTAGTCAGTGGACTAAAGCCTTGAACTGCCAGTTGTTTTTGTAAGCCCAGACAATAAACCTCACACAGCACTAATCCAGTTCATAATTGGTTCTCGGTTGTGTTCATTGTTTCGGCCATGAACATCTTGGGTTGTGAGCGCTTTAGAAAATATCGTCTTTTTAAATATTTTCATAGAGTCGGCCTTGCTCTTCACTCACATAGGTGATGTCCTATCAAGAGTATTCTCTAATACTCCACTTGTATATTTACAAGATATAGGAATCATTAAAAGCATAGCTTAACCTCAACACGCTTTTTAGCAGTACTCAGTGCATCCAAGGAATAGGATGGAGTAAAACTCCATACTGCTCACACTTAAGTTATTCTCAACTTATGTTTTCCTATTGAACTTAGTCCATGAGATCACCACTTGCTAGGTTAGGTTTCCATCGAGATAACTTATTGAGTTAAGGCTTTTAAGCCCATTCCCCTCGATGCGCAGTCTGTCACCTCTCTACTCAAACCTTTAGTAAACGGATCCGCTTGGTTTTCTTTAGACTTCACAAAGTCTATGGAAATTATTCCAGTAGAAAGTAACTGTCTTACGGTATTATGTCTACGACGAATATGTCTAGACTTACTGTTATACATCAAGTTTTGTGCTCTTGCAATTGCAGCTTGATTATCACAATGAATGCAAATTGCAGGCACAGGCTTTGGCCATATTGGAATGTCCTCCAAAAAGTGACGAAGCCACTCTGCTTCTTCACCAGCTTTATCCAAAGCTATGAATTCTGATTCCATCGTAGACCGTGCTATGCACGTTTGCTTTGAGGACTTCCATGAAACAGCCGCCCCTCCTAGAAGAAATACATAGCCACTTGTGGATTTAGATTCTTCTGAATCTGCAATCCAATTAGCATCAGTGTATCCTTCTAAAACAACTGGGTACTTTCCATAGTTCAAAACATTATTTTTTGTTTTGTTTAGATACCCCAATACTCTCAATAGAGCTTTCCAATGCTCATGTCCAGGATTACTTGTGTATCTGCTTAGTTTACTAACAGAGTACGCAATATCTGGCCTTGTGCAGTTCATGATGTACATTACACTGCCTATAATTCGAGAGTATTCCAATTGTTTAATACTATCTCCAGTATTCTTATGTAAGATCAGATGAGGGAGAAACGGACTATTAGCATCTTTGATGTCATGTCCTTTAAACCTTTCAATCACTTTCTCTATATAGTGTGACTGAGATAACGCTAGGCCTTCCGATGTTCTGGAAATTTTAATGCCTAGTATCACATCCGCTTCACCCATGTCTTTCATGTCAAAATTCTTTGATAGCATTTTCTTGGTTTTGTTGATGATCTCAATATTTTGACCAAGAATTAGCATATCATCGACATATAGACAAATGATTACACAATCATTGTTTGCCAATTTTGTGTAAACACATTTGTCACACTCGTTAATTCGAAATCCACCTCGAATCACTACTTGGTCAAATTTTTCATGCCATTGTTTTGGGGCTTGCTTTAGTCCATATAGAGACTTGACAAGTTTACACACTTTGTGTTCTTGTCCTTTGACCTTAAACCCTTCGGGTTGTTCCATATATATCTCTTCATTGAGTTCACCGTTTAAGAATGCTGTTTTCACATCCATTTGGTGAATCATCAAGTCATATAGCGAGGCTATAGAAATTAACATCCTTATCGATGTAATTCTCGTGACTGGTGAATAAGTATCAAAGTAGTCTAGACCTTCCTTTTGTCTAAACCCTTTTGCTACAAGTCTTGCTTTGTACTTATCTATAGATCCGTCAGCCTTAAGCTTTTTTCTAAAAATCCATTTACATCCAATTGGTTTATTCCCGGGTGGGAGATCAACCAATTCCCAAGTATGATTACTTAGGATGGATTCTATTTCGCTATTTACAGCTTCTTTCCATAATGGAGCATCTGGAGTTGACATTGCTTCCTTGAATGTCTGAGGCTCCGTTTCTAACATATATGTTAGAAACTCAGGACCAAAGGACTTTGAGACTTTTGGTCTCTTGCTTCTTCTTGGTTCATCAACCTCTTGATCTTCATTTTGTTCTTTCTCAGAGTTTGAATCTCTATTTCTTTTCTGAGAGATTTCACTTCTTTTGCAGGGAAATATTTCCTCAAAGAATTCTGCATCTCTTGTTTCCATTATTGTATTTACATGGATATCATCTATCTCAGATTTGTGTACCAAAAATCTAAATGCACTGCTATTTTGAGCATATCCCAAAAATATGCAATCCATAGTTTTAGGTCCAAGTTTGACTTGCTTGGGTGGAGGTACTGCCACCTTAGCCAGACACCCCCACACTTTCAAGTATTTGAAAGAAGGTTGTCTCTTATTCCACATCTCATATGGAATACTACCTGTTTTCTTGTGGGGCATTCTATTAAGAATATAATTAGCAATTAGTACTGCTTCCCCCCACAAGTTTTGTGGTACACCAGAACTTATTAACATGGAATTTACTATTTCCTTTAAAGTTCTGTTTTTTCTTTCAGCAATTCCATTTTGCTGAGGTGTATATGGTGCTGTTGTTTGATGGATGATACCAAACTCAGTACACAACTCATCAAAAGAAGTAGAATCATATTCTCCTCCTCTATCAGATCTTAATGCCTTAATCTTTTTCCCAAGTTGATTCTCAACCTCATTTTTATACTTAATAAAGCTGTCAATTGCTTCGTTTTTGCTAGTTAACAAATAAACATAGCAATACCGAGTACAATCATCAATAAATGTAATGAAGTACTTCTTTCCACCTCTACTTTGAACAAATTTTAAGTCGCATAAATCACTATGAATTAATGCTAGAGGCTCAGAACTTCTTTCAATTGTATGAAAGGGTTTCTTGGCAAACTTTGCTTCAACACATGTTTCACATTTATGGTTGACATCCAAATTAAATTTGGGAATTAAATCCAAGTTTGCCAACTTTTTCATTGTACCATAGTTTACATGTCCTAATCTACCATGCCATAAGTATGGAGAGACGACAATGTAAACTGAAGATTCATTTTTATTCATAATGGATTTTGGGTACAGAAATTTGCTGTTTTTATCAATTACAGCAATGTTGGCTTTGAAAAGCCCATCACACAGATACCCTTTCCCCACATAAGTTCCATCTTTGGAAACTACAAACTTATTGGATTCAAACACAATCTTGAATCCCTTGCTTATCATCACAGGCACAGATATCAGATTCTTGTGAATCTCTGGGACATGTAGTACATCTCGTAGTGCGAGCTTCCTGCCTAAGGTGAACTTCAAAACCACTTCTCCAATCCCTTCAATAGTGGCTGGAGCTGAGTTGGCCATATAGATCTTCTCTCCATAATTCTTCTTCTCATAAGATGTAAAGAGGTCTTTATCGATGCAAATATGTTTGGTTGCACCGGTGTCCACCCACCAATCTTTGGTGTTTGTCACCAAGTTCACTTGGGTGACTACAGCAGCCAACATCTCCTCATCATCACTCTGCTCAACTAGGTGAGCTTGATTGGTAGATTTTCCCTTGCCTTTAGTTTTGGCCTTATCCTTATCCTTGTTAGGACGTTTTCTGCAATCCTTGGCTCGGTGTCCAGGTTTGTCAAAGACAAACATGTACCTTGGAACTTCTGTGGTTGTTCCCTCTGCTTTCCTTTAGCTTGGTGCTCCCTCTTTCGTTTCCAATCAGTCTTGGGTTTGGAAGTTTCCACCAAGTTAGCTTTTAATGCTTTTGGAGGTTCCGTCTTCTTCCGATTGTCTTCCTCAATCCGGAGACGGACTATTAAATCCTCCATTTTAATTTCTTTTCGCTTGTGCTTCAAGTAATCCTTGAAGTCCAACCAACTAGGAGGAAACTTCTCAATGAGTGCTGCCACTTGGAAAGACTCACTTAGATTCATTCCTTCTGCCAATACGTCATGCAGAATCAACTGGTAGTCTTCAGCCTGAGTGACGACAGACTTGTTATCCACCATCTTGAAGTCTAGAAATTTGGCCACTACAAATTTCTTGGTACCGGCATCCTCAGTCTTGTATTTCTTTTCAAGAGAACTCCATAGCTCCTTCGCAGAAGGTATGCCACAATACACATTATATAGGTCATCAGCAAGTCCACCAAGGACTAGATTCCTACAAATGTATTCTCTATCTTTCCAGGCATGCATTGCTGTCACAGTCGTTGGATCTGAGTCACCCTCCCGAAGGACAGGGCATTTTTCCTTTAGGAATCGAGCATGATTCAATGCGGTCAAGTAGAAGTGCATCTTTTGTTGCCACCTCTTGAAATCAATGCCCTTAAACTTTTCCGGCTTTTCAGCGGGAATCACAGGAATCACCTTGTTTGTCATAGGAACATTGTTCCCGATTCCAACGGTTGCAGCAGCAACAGACACGCCTCCAACAGGAGTAGCCATTGGCATACCTCCATTAGGAGCAGCCACGCCACCTGGGTTCACAACACCAGAGGCAATTCCTAATGCATTAACATAATCATAATATGAACAATGTTCACATATATATAACCACAAGTCAACAATAATGAAGTTTTGAAGTCTATATGTCCAACAATCTCAAGGTGTTTATAAATAGATTATTGTCTATTATATGCTTATATGTACTGTTCAAATTGCATGTCTTTATAATTAAATCGTGATCTGAATATATCTACATCTGCCACTAGTTGACTAGAACAATATTAGTTTACCTTGCCAACACATGTGCATATCTGTTGTTTGATGATTTAGTATCAAGTCTATATGTGCCACATTTCCATTCATATATATAAACACATGTGCGTGCTTATAATTGATCCAATTATCAACTTATTGAATTAATTTTTTTTTTTTTGTAAATTGATTCAAAAGCATACTAGTGTAATCTGTTCATTTTTGCCAATTGAATTGCTTTCATCAATTATCAAACAACAGATATGCACATGTGTTGGCAAGGTAAACTAATATTGTTCTAGTCAACTAGTGGCAGATGTAGATATATTCAGATCACGATTTAATTATAAAGACATGCAATTTGAACAGTACATATAAGCATATAATAGACAATAATCTATTTATAAACACCTTAAGATTGTTGGACATATAGATATGCTGAAAGTACTCTTTGCATTAACATAATCATAATATGTATAAACAATGTTCACATATATATAACCACAAGTCAACAATAATGAAGTTTTGAAGTCCATATAACCAGTATAATAAAACTAGTAAATGTTACCACCAATTACCAAAACCGGCAGAAACAAAGTTGACGGGATGGAGTGAGGCACGGTTTTTTCCGAATCTCCTTAAGGTGATTAGCGCCCAGCCACTCGTGTCAAGGCTCTTCTCGGACGAACACCTCCCAAGATACAACACTCCTTTTGCTTGTGAGAGACGCACCAAAACAAGCAAACTCTTTCGAACCAAAAATAAATTTGTACTCTCAAAGATGTGAAATGAAATGGAAGCAAGAGAATAGAGTTTTTAGTAAGAAAATTGGGAGCAAGATGAAGAGAATTTTTGCTTCAAATTCAATGTCATACAAGCTTTGGGAGAGCTCTATTTATAACCCAATAAGAACTAAAAAATATTCCATCTTTTATGTTAGTGCACCACTAACCCTAAAATCATCCACTATGTTTTTCATTATGTTAGTGCACCACTAACCCCTAAAACAAGCCACAAATTCCTCCATTATCTTTTGATTGTCTTCCACAATCTTTTGAAAAGTTGTTGAACATTCAATCCAACAGTAATAACCATCGACATTATTCTAGCAATAGCAATGGAATAGTTGTAATAGTCACAGCCCATATGCATTCCTCCAACCATAATTTCCATTTATGAACAAGCATAGAAAAGAAAGAAAGTATAAGCTTTTGTGAAAAGGAATAGAAACCTAATCCATCCACTATGATGTACAGAGTACTACTCTGGAAGAAACCTCAATTTTTCACGAACAGTTCAATGTTTATTCCAGCAATAAAAGGAGTGGGAGAAATAAAAAAAAATTATTATAAAAAAACACTTTAAACAAGTTGTTTGAGGTAATCTTCCACAGTGATGTATTCGACATCTGGGTATAGCTCGGAGGCCTCTACACCAAACGACGACTCAATCACAAAGTTGTCAAGATCACCTTTCACAAAGGCCGAGTGGTTGATCGCCAGCATAATGTTCAATGTAAATGGAGCCCCTGCAAGAACAAGAAACAAATCAACAATATTGTAAACCAAAAAAAAAAAAAACTACATAAATCACGATTCCAGCCATCCAAAGAAATTAGATGATCGAAACTTCTCAACTGACCTCGGATGCCCATCAGACGTTGCTCCTCTGGAACGTATGTTTTGTCCAGGGTTTTCCGAATCAACTCCCAAAGTTCAACAAGTTCATTAAATGCAAGTGTGTTTTTAGGAGGCTTGATGTAAAGGATCTTGTTCAAGGTTCTCGCGTCATCTACGGTTCTTATGGTATATGTTCCAATGTCATGTTCATCGTTAAAAATAGCTGCACTCAAAACAAATATACAAATTATGACTCATATCTATCTATCAAAAGGAAGAAAAAAAAAGAGAGCATTGCCAACTGGAAACATCTTCAACACATAATTTTCACAAAGAGTAATGAAAGTTTTTTGTATCAACCAATTTGATACAAACGTTTAGCCCACTTGAATGATATTATACTTCTGGGTAAAACACGTCATGTAACTGCCTAACTGATAAACTTTCAGGCATAAACTTTCGGGTTCAGTTTATGCGCAAAGTTTAATTTGATCAAGAATGAAGTTCACCTCTGAGATTTCCATCTCCAAAGATGGTGGCCTCGTCTCTAGGAGCAGCAGTGACTCCAAGCTGACACAGAGTAGCGAGAAAATATATCGCAAATATACCGCAAAGGCCTTGGAAACTACATAAGTGTAGGGGATCCCTTCCACCTCAATTGCACGGCGGATTTGGGACTTGAGTGCTAATGCAGATTTTACTGGCTCCACGGCATGTGCACGATCAACATCAGTTCCAAACTCCAAAGGTAAACAATTATGCACAATTGAAGACAATGTCTAAGATTCAGTCTCGTACCTAGCATGATTCCCACAGAAAGTTTATAAACAAAAACAAAGTATATGCCTAAGCTGTTTATGAACAAAAGCTACATCAAAGTATCTAATTATAATGAAAAACAGTCGTAAGGGAATCCATGTTCTTCATATTGCACTTTCCTCTTTTGGGGACTATTTGTTCACACTTCTACGACCACTCAAGGAATTGCGCAAGGCTTTTAAGCAACATCCCCTACATTGAAGTTCCTAAGCAATCTAACAGTAGCACCACCTCAATGTCTGACCTTGGAAGTCAACAAGACATTTTTATCTACTTGTACTTCCTTGTCAAAATCAAAAGAAAAATACACAAACATATAAAAATACACACTCAATCTTCGGCCAGAAGCATAAATTCCTGGACAATTTTTCATCCACATAACAAATAACTAATTAGGTCGATAACTCACTAACCTTAACATTTCCAGCTTCTTTAATGGCAGCAATGATTTTAACCTGATCTGGGATTTGCATCTGACCTAAAGTTGATATCACCACATCGACCTGCTTAATCGCCTTCACCAAGCTTTCATGGTTGTATAGGTTTCCCTGCAATTCCACACACATTAAAATCACAGATCGGGGAAAAAAAAATCGATCAGTCTGTTCAGTCACAATAGTCGTGTAGCTTAAAACAAAAAAGAAGACCTATGTAGAGCGTATACGCACATAAAGCAAAGTGACTCCCAAGCTCAAGCAGTTCTCAATGACTTTTCCCTTAATCACGTTTGCCCTGACCAAGGCGAAGGTCGGGTGTCCTAACCTCGCACTCGCTTCCACGACAAATTTTCCAATGTATCCAGTCCCTCCGATTATCAATATCTTGCTCTCAGCCATTTTTAATATGGTACAAGAAGAATCACTACTCTCTGGTTTTGGCAAAAGAGGGGAAGGAGAAGGTTGCAGCGTTTTTATGTCAAATGTCGAGCGAAGAAAGCGCTATTTATGATTGCGAAGGACGAACGAGAAATTACACAATAACACCACATATGTCGAAATCCTAACCGATGATACCGTGCACCGGATGTTACCACTGTCTAATCCATGCTTAATACAATCCACCTCCTATCCCTACAAATAACCACATCAACTCCTACATAGAAAAATTCACATTCACAGGAACCTTTCAATAATTCATCCCATAAAACAAATCAATCTGACTAAACCTGTTTCACCGCATAATCATTCATAGCTACAAACCAATAAGAACAACTCTAATGGGGCACTTGAAAATGAAGCTAGAAATTTTGGAGTGTGTAGAGAGAGTGATTTGAAAAAATTATATTGAAAAAAGTGTAAAATGATAGAAAAAGTGATATATGATAGAAAAGTATGAGAAAAATGGTGTTGATGCTTGATATTTAGAGTGTTTGTGAATGAAAATTGGAAAATATTATATTGAAATATGTGTTTTATTGATTTGACTGTTTTGAGAATCGTGTTTTGCTGTAATAGAAGTGAGATCGTGCTGAAAAATTTGGAGAGGAGACCATTGGAGTTGCTCTAATCTTATAATCTAGCAGAACATATGATAACAACTATTTATCCAAATTCGAGATTATTCCCTTATCTAAAAGACCTAAACTTAAAGTTCTAACACTTAAGTTAATTATAATAAATGTACTAATTCTGAAAACCTTGGTCCAGACACAAAGAGTTTGGCTGGTTTAAAATCGAGTTTAGGTCCGAGTACAAAAAAATTGTTCTATTTAACTTTTAGAATCATAATTCGGATTTTATTGTTGTCTGATTTACTCATCCTGATTTAAACTAATTCAAGTACAATTAATTAAATACGTTCAAAAATTTAAATCATTTTAAATTTCATACATATAAATATTTCATAAATACCTATTTAAATCATTTTAAATTTCATACATATAAATATTTCATAAATACCTATATTGTTGATACGGTTATAGCTCCAATCTTAATTTGCCCGTACACCCTTATAATTTGATTTTAGTTGCAAAAACGCATTCCACATTTTTGATCGGGTTACAAAGATCTCAGTCCCAAAATTGATGCTGAAAGTCTGGGACATTATTTTATGTTGTCATTAGTGGGTCAGTCAAACTTCAACTTCGAACAATCTGTGATTTTATACAAAAATTAAATCATAAATTCATATCCACTCGTATTAATAAAATACATTTTTTAAAATAATAATAACATGAACAAAACATAAATTCTCAATACATTAATTATTCTCCCATCAAAATAAAATCTACAAATGCAGGGCAACTCCCGCATTGCTTTTGGAGGGAGTCATGTTGGCTATGTAGAACTGAGACACGTATGTGTCGGAAGCCCTTTCAAGCTCAGGTGGTTCGTTCAGGAATGCCCAGCTGCTCTTTCTCCACCTGCAATTATAAATCTTGGTTTTTAACTTTCTAATTTACCCAAAAATCATATATAAACATGGTGCTAGTACTACTTAATTACCATCCATTTTTCTTTTTGATCTCTTCCACAGAGGTTTTCATGTCCATGAAATCCTCGTTTTTGTTCTTGGACGGAGGAGGCAAGGCTGTTTGAAACTTAGCTTCATAGTCCCCAACTGTGAGCTCCTGTGACAATTTACAGGTTAGACAATTAAGGAACTATCCATGCACACAAGTGTTTGTTTTAAGTTCTCAATGAAGAGCATACCTTTTGATTGCCACAAGAGGCCGATGGGCTAGAAGAAGTGGCCCCTAGGCCTAGGTGTTCTTCCTCTACTTGTTTCTTTGATCTCCAGTAAGATTCGATGTCTTCTTTCGTGCAAGACTTGTTTCTTCTACATTTCACTGGCAGTCAACTTACCCATGTTAGTCTCTGTATTCACAAAACAAATCAAAGGCAGCATAATCAATTTACCTGATTCAGAATCATGGATTGGTGAGTCCCATCCCGCCATTAACGAACCCATTTGTTCAGACAAGCTCAATTGATCTCTGTGATTTTCTGGATCTGAAGTTGATAAATCATCTAACAAGTCGCAGCCTTTTATACTTTTGTTTAGGTGCTGGAGTCTTATCCTGTCTTTGTTCTTATCAAAACAATTTACTATTTTTTTATAGGGATTAAGATGAGAACTAGTTAGATTTTTTGTTGACAGTGTCCAGAGTACTCGGATAGAGATGACGTCTGGTAATACCGAGGCAGCCCACAGATTTCTAGTGCTTTTTAATGAAGACAAAACCATAAAGTCATGGGTAATCATGGAGTTATTGTCCCACAATGGGTGGGACTCCGAGATCACGAATTGTCTGACTCTGATTAGTGATTAATAGCTAGTACGGAAACATCTTGGGCTGTACTTGGGCTTGAATTGAACTTCTTAATGGCCCATATGAGTTGTCACTGGATTTTTGGTTATCTCATGTAGAAGCCTAGCTCATTAGTACTTGCATGGGCCAGTCTATTGATGTCCTATTATGTGAGTAGGGACCAGGGACTGTGTTCTGGCCCAAGTCACAACATAAAAGCACAAAACATTCATACATGAGGTAGAAGGACCCCAAATCACACTTCGATGTAGGGGTGTCAAAATTTTGTATGGACGACTGAATTTGTCTGAATAAAATTAAATTAAGTTTGAATGAAAGTTATATGTTCAAAATTAAAATTCAAACGTTTGGAATTCAGGTCCAAATATAAAGATTTTGTCTAGTTTAAAACTAAGTTCAGGTTCAAACTCGAAAGTTTATTCGATTTAATTGTTTGGATCAAAACTCGAATTGAATTATAATTTGATTTTTAGTTGTTAATATTTAAACTAGTCTATATGTGTTCAATTAAATATGCTCGAAAATTCAAACAAACTTGAAATTGTTCATGTAAATATTTCGTAAACATCTTATGTTATTATTTGACCCGAAATTCATTTTGTCACCCCTATTTTAAGTCAAAGTCAGACATGCACCTTCATTTTTTGCTGTTTATATTTTGGCTAAGCACTTTCTTCTTTGGAATTATTGACTTGTTTTTCACTTATCAGACAAAGCACTTTTACCTAATAAAACCCATGTGAGTACCAGTTTTCTTAAAGCCCAGTTTCTAATGGCAGTACTGCGAAAGCCATATGCAATAGAACATGTGTTTTGGATGGAATGACATCTTTATTGTAATAGTTTATATGTGGAAACATATATTGCAACTCTATGGGTATTCTGAATCTTTGATATCAACTTCTTGTGATCCTTATACTCAGAGGATTCCAATCTCTTCGTCAGCTTTCTCTGCACC
Source organism: Euonymus europaeus (assembly GCA_963580455.1). Classification (NCBI taxonomy): domain Eukaryota; kingdom Viridiplantae; phylum Streptophyta; class Magnoliopsida; order Celastrales; family Celastraceae; genus Euonymus; species Euonymus europaeus. Next base: position 3,998,457 of record OY756972.1, read on the forward strand.
GCAGCTATATCGGCAACCTTGAAGTCTAGGCTTGTCTGGACTCTGGGTTATCTGGTTCTGAGTCACTTGATTCTATGAAAAGCCCCCGGGCATCGTCTCCTTACTATGGGGTGATGCTAAATTCAGCCTTGCTCGTCTCCAGAGACTCTGGTTTGCTGCTGTACTTAAGAGAGTTTTGCAATGTTACGAGAGAAAGCCAGATGCACCCCAGGATTTCTTTGATTGACATTACTATCAAACGTAATTGAGTTGATGATGCCCTCTATATTTCTGTTTACGTACGCCTTTGTTGCCATCTCTTCTTTTGTCTTTGGATCTCTATGCTTCCCCATGGATCTTCCTTCCCCGTCGGTGGTATCATCAAGGCTATCGTCTGGGTTGGTTTTATAACCCCGGACAATGTGGATTGAACCAACCTTTTTTTTCTGTCTGCGAGCCTATATACATGGATGCTCCTTTGTTTTCGCTGGCAAGAGTTAAGACACTAATTGGCTTTTCATCCATAGGTCGTTGTTTCGACTTTGCAGTGGCCAGTGTCTGAACCAACTTAGAAATGTCTTCCTTGATCTCCTTCTGCAAAGGAAGTCGTTCCCCATCGGATAAGCTATGCTTTTGAAGGGATTCATGATAGGTGCCTGTATCCTTTGGTTGTGTTCCATCAACAGTTTTGATGACTTTTCCATCAGAGGGGGAGGTCGTTATTGTCTTCTTTTTTTCCTGGCTTTCTTCTATATATTTTTTCGTCTCAGCAGTTTCTTCTAACTTTCCCTCTGCTTTTGTAAGGGCTATTGCTCTATGTTTTGGAGCTGCTCCAGAGTTCGGGGCGATGAATTTCTCCGGGCTTGGTGCTTCTCCAGCCTGCGCTGCATTGCCACGTTGTTGTAAGATGGTTTCAACTGGGCTGTCGCTTTGGTGTTTTGAAGGAGTTTCAGATGCCGGTTGTGTCTTTGGTTCAGGCTCTTGTGACAATGGTAGATAAGCTTGTGGCTTCGATTCCTCTTTAGTTGCAGATGATGGCAGCTCTGTTGAAATGGGTTGGGGCTGAGAGGTATCTTGTGTTGTGGATTCTGATTTCTTTGATGGAGAAAGTGGGTGGAGAACAACTCGTGTTGGTTGTGAGAATGGTTGGTCCACACGCTGAGGCTGCGAGCGAGATGGAGACTTAGGATGCAAGAGCTGGGGAGCCATGCGAGATGGAGAAGGGACAGCGACGATTCTGGTTTGAGTTGTTTCATGAGAAGGTGGTACTGATACTGGTTGCAACGTGGTCGGGGATCCAATGGTTGCAGAAAGTGGTAGTGTAGTATGAGGTTCGGGCCTTGGTGGTGCCTGGACCTGTGAAGGCAAGGACTGTGCTGGGGTTATTCCCGGTGGGCGTTGAGCAGTGGTGACTGGCTGAGAAGGGATTTGAGGTTGAACTGTAGGAGGAGGGGGCTGTGGTTCAGCAGTAGGACGTGGTGGAATTGCTGCTGATAACCAAGGGAGACGAAAGCGAAATGGGAGCCTTCGGTCTGCCATGAATGTTAGGCTTTGAAAAGGATGATGTTTGGCTGGATTATCTTTGGATATAGATGCTAATATCTGATAAGAAATCTGGCATAAATAAAGTTAGTGTTGGATTCCTAGGAAACTTGATGGGTTTTGTATTGGTTAGATTTTTCAGTTTTAGCTTGCTTCTCTCGTCTCCCATATGACAAGCCTTGGGTTATAACTTATAAGAAATATGGGATTCTTTGGTTAGAAATATCTTCTCTAGCAAGTCCAGCATCTTACATCTTTTCCTCAAGAATTGCTTTTACTTGAATATTAAGAACCCAATCAGCAAATCAGCATTGTACAAGCCGCTCCGCCCACCCAAGAAGCAACCTACAGACAACAAGCGGAAACTTAAGGCTGGAAGTAATGCATTTCTTGACCCATCATCCAAGTAAAAGGTGCTACTCAAGACATTCTTTTTGTCTTCTCATTCAAAACTCCAAACTACGACCATGAATGCAGCGACTCCTAAACCGGAGCAGGTTTCTATCAAGTTCCAATCAAACTCTCTCTAATGTCCTGGCAGTGAGAGGTAATTACCTCTCTATTCACTTTCTATTAAAAACTTGCTCTTGTTTTGCATGTCTTGATTACTTACATATTGCCACTTGCAGTACACTATAATGTATGCGATTGTGTGTGTTTTGTGTACATCAGTCATCTTGTAGACATTTTTTCCTCAGAACACAAACAGCATGAAGAAAATAACACGACCCGACAATTTTTCTAGAACCATGATAACATATATTTTCATGACATTTGCAGGATCAAAATGCTAGGGCTCGCTCGAGGCTTAAGATCTTGCCAGAAAACTTTCAGAGTACCAATTCCAAAGCACTTGCAGGGACAATACAATGTTGAGAGGAAAAACAAGTTTTCACGTTTTCGAAGTGTCTTATACTCCCAGGATATGCAAGAGAAGGGATTGGAAAATGTAACAGTAGCAGATGTTCTATTGACAAAGGGAGAAGAAAATATTGGATCTTGGATTTGGTGTCTGACAAATGACACCATAGAGGATGCCATAAAGAATGTAGATTTCTACAACATTTAAGAAATCAAACAGAAGCATTTCCTCACTGAATTCTGTAAATGTATGATGTTCAAAAAATCTGTTGTTCAAACTGCAGATGGCACAGCATAATATCGGGTCATTAGTAGTACTCAAGCCGGGAGATCAACAGCATATTGCAGGAATCATCACAGAAAGAGGTAACCTGAATGTCTAACAACTGTTATTTTTTAAATGACCAACAAAGAAGAAAGATTGATTTCAATTATAACTGATGGTGCAATGCATAAAAAGCAGATTATATGAGGAAGATAATTGCACAGGGAAGACCCTCTCGACACACGAGAGTTGCAGAGATCATGACAGATGAGGTCATATTTTTGCCATGCTCACAAAGTTTTTTTCTACGATTAACCGATGTCTGACTCTGATCAAATACTCCTCTCTTTTTCACATTCAACAGAACAAGTTAATAACAGTGACAACTGACACAAACATTCTTCAAGCCATGAAGCTTATGACAGGTTAGTTTCATGTATATAGTCTGATAAAATGAATATGGCATCCACTTCTCTGATGATGCACAGAAACATCAAAACACAATTAACCCTGATATTTCTGTGTTCACAGACAATCACATACGGCATGTTCCAGTTATAAATCAAAAGATAGTTGGCATGCTTTCCATCGTAGATGTCGTCCGAGCAGTAGTGGAACAGCAAAGTGGGGAATTGAAAAGACTGAATGAGTTCATCAAAGGAGAATACTATTAGTTTATATGTAATGTATATACAGCAGCATCCAGTTCCTATAAACTGTTTGCTCTTTGTCAGTTTTATCATTATCCCTGTCAATAATCACGGATCTCCAATCAACCTTCTAAATCATTGTTGTTATGATTATGACGACATGGGGAATAATCATATACTTGTAAGAAGGATATCTTCTGCAAGTTGACCAAATGAGCAGGGAAAGAAAATCCTTGGCCACCTTTAAGGATTACCAGAATATCTTACTGTGTATTTGACGGGTCTAAAAGATTGGATTGGGTATCGAATTGTTAGCGCATCATGTCAATAGGTAGACATAGAATGAGGATCTAATCCCCACTGCTGTGGTAAAGTCTTATAGAACTTTGTCTAGTTCCGATTACCGAATTTTGTTGGATCCGAATTAAACTAAGTTTGGACATAACTATTGTCCGATTTATTTATCCGAATTTAAATCAATAAGGATCGGGTCAATTAAGTACGTTACAAAATTCAGACCAATCCAAGTCCGGACATGTAAATATTTCGTAAACATGTTGTCCAAGCGAAAAAAAAAAATTTTGCCATCCCCACTCGTTGATGATATTATAAAAGACAAGGGAAATGCCTTGTAAAGAGCCAGTCCTTCCACACAGATTCTTTCTCTTTGTTCTTGTCCTTCTTAAGCTTGCCTAAGCAATCGAATCACATCTTGTTTTACCCCCAAAAAATATATTCCCCACCACTCTCTCTCTCTCTGTCTCTGTCTCTGTCTCTCTCTCTCCCTCTCCTTTGGTCCTCCTGCTTATAAGGGGAGCTATGACAATCTCTTATCACACTATCCCTTGACTTCAGTCTTTTCTTCTCCCTTGACCGAGGTCGTCTCCACTTTCTTTCACTCTTAGTTTTCTTTCCCTTTTGGGGGGTTCTCTTGCTTTAGGACTTCCCAACTCACTATCAATTCCTTTTTGCATCAAACTCAGTTAAGCTGTGGTATAGTGAGAATTAACATTCCTTAAGAGACATGGCATCACGCTCCCTCAACTTCTCTTGGACACCTAAACAGAACAAGCTTTTTGAAAAGGCACTGGCTGTTTATGACAAGGATACTCCAGACCGCTGGCAAAATGTGGCCAAGGCTGTGGGTGGCAAATCTGCTGAAGAAGTAAAAAGACACTATGATCGCCTTGTAGAAGATCTCATGTTTATAGAATCTGGTCAAGTCCCATTACCCAATTACAAAGCCACAAGCAGCAACAGTAGTACTGGAAGAATTGGTGATACACAAAGGTAGTGTTCTCTTACCTATTCTTTCACCACTGCAAACATATACTCTTTCTTAGATTTACAGCAAAAAAACCTCATCTCTTTTTGCCCACATTTCATTGAAAAGCTTCACAATGCTGAATATATTCTATGTTCTTCAGCATAGTTCAATATTAATCTTCAGCTCAAAAACTAATTCATTGCAGCACAACAGATGTTTATTTCTCTCCAAAGCTTATAGATCATCCATCTTTCCTCTAACATGTCTACTATATTCTATGGCTGCTACTTATAGCTTAACCACGGTATTCCTCCGCAGGCTATTACGAGGCACCGTTCTCTTTTATCAAAAAGAAAAAAACTAACAAGTACTTGTTTTTCTTATGACATGCAGGATTATGAAGAATTTAAGAATCTAATATGCAAGCTTGAGTGTCGCCAATCTACTACAACAATCCCCTATGAAGCAAATTTGCTTTGTGTCATAAATAAGTGAACAGAATCTCCTTGATCTTGCTGTTCTTACAGTTGTTAAAAGTCTGTACAATGATCGTGACAAATGCAAATTATCTACGTCTCTATCCTCCCCAACCCCCCTAAGCATGTACTTACTGTAATGGGTTCTCAAGTGATATGTTAAAAAATTGTGTTCTTGTGATCTGTCACCTAATTCTCTGAAAATTTTCTTTCTTTTACTTCTTTTCAAGCAATGCAGGAATTTTTTGCATGTAACAATAAGATAATCTGAATAGCTGATGAGTAAAAGTTCATCATCACAGATGCACAATAAATGGTCTAAGTTAGGGATGCAAAACTATTTCTGGTTAATTTTTCCGACTCGATTTAAATTAAGTTCGTACATAAGTTATATGTCTAAAATTCATGTTCAAGTACAAAGATTTTATCCTATATAAAATTGAATCCAAATTAGGGCCCGAACAATGTAAATATTTCGTAAACACGTTATATTTGACCCGATTTTTTTTTTTTTTTTTTGCCACCCCTCATCCAAGTTACTTCAAACCTGCGATTCTTGGTTCATGGACTAGTCAAATTGAAATTCAGGCTTTGTTCATCTCTTGGTTCTTGTGCTTACTCCTCTTAACCACACAAAATAAATAGAAACTCTTCTGAAAACCACAATTCCTGCGAGAGAAACGGCCGGCCTCCAATGCTCAAACTCTCCAAACAGTATAAATGAAACCAACAGGACACCATTTTCAAACCTACGTGATCCGTGTACGCTCTGTGTTCATATCACAAAAATAAAAATTAAAAATAAAAATGGCGAAGTTGGTTTTTTCTCTGGTGTTCTTGCTGGCACTAACCCTCTCAGTCCATACAGTATTGGGTACTTTTCAAACTGCTGAATACTTGCTCAATAAATTTAAAGAAGCTGCCTCTGGCATGGAGGGAGCAGCACAGGACCTTTCAAATAATGCAGTTGAAATTATGGACGATGCCAAGGATTCCACCGGCTCCTGGTCTGACTGGGCAAAAACCAAGCTCAAGTGAGTTCATTTTCCGACATAAAATTTGTCAATGCAATAAAATTAATTAACTTTCCTTTTGTTATAGAACAGAGTTCTAATTAGAATTTGTGTTTCAGAGGTCTTGGTGTTACCACTCAAAGCACACCACCACCGGCAGAGTCACCGCCAGACTCAACGGTACCACCATCAGATATATTCTCAGACTCCACTGGATCAGCTGGATATGGACCCGCAGGGGCACCTCTGGCATATTAGACTATGTTACAAGCATCTATATATATATATATCGTGAGTGTGTGTGTGTGTGTGTGTGTAGCCCTATGAAGATTTGTGTGGTGGGATTTCAGAGTGTTCTATACATCAACAGGAAGAGTATTCATTACCGCCGGTTTTTTCGATTCAAGTAAAGAAGTTTGTAAACCAGTTTTGGCTGTCTAAGCAATTATTTGTAGATGTAAAATATTGTTTGAATAAATAATAATTCAGAGCAACAGTTCATGAGAGATTCAATTTTGGATCCACAGAGAGCAAGAAATACAAATTCGATTCACTGAAAACAGAGCATCTTCTTACTCATCAGACTCACCACTCGTAACTACACCGTTTAAAGTACAGAAACGGAACTGTCTCAGACTCACACCCAATCCAAAGGTCCTTTCGAGGTTTTAGTATTTAGTATTTATATTATGCGACAAATACTTGTTACTCTGTTTGGGAGAGGTACTGGGGTTGGGAGGTGTTCGGAGGGATTCACGAACCCCTCCCAAAACTCATTTTTTCAACCCTTTATTTTGAGGGAAGAAATATTCACTCACATAAACTCTCTTAATCCCTCACACCCAATCTGTTACTCTGTTTGGTAGAGGTGCTAGGGCCTGGGAGGTGTTCGGAGAGATTTATGAACCCCTCCCAACACTCATTTTCTCAACCCTTTATTTTGAGGGAATAAATATTCACTCACATAAACTCTCTTAATCCCTCACACCCACTCTGAAGGTCCTTTCAACGTTTAGGATTTAGTATTTATATTATATGGGGCTTATAATTTTTGGTTCAAGATTTATGATTAACGGTTTATTTTTAAAAAAAATACTATATATATTTCAACATTACAAACACAAAAATACTCAAAACACGTTTTTTAGCTTGATTTAACATATGTTTGGGAGAGAATTAGAGCAAAAAGTTGTAGGCGTGTCAATAGTCTATCTTTTGACATATTTTTATAATATCGTTTGTTAAGTTTTCGTCCATTTTTTGACATATTTTGGCTAAATTGTTTAGTCGATTTTTCAATTTTTGACTTTTAATAGAAAATGTTCTTTTCTTTTTGCAAAAAATTGACCAATCAGTTTCGATTTTGTCAAACAAAAAAAAAAACATCCCTACAAAATTGGAGCCTAACCTTGTGAACCTTTGAGAAGAAGTGGGCCTTATGGGCCCAGAACAGATGAATTGAACATGAAATGTCCAAGCCCAGGATTAAGCCTCGGCCCATCCGTTTTTTCAAGACCCAACAACAACATATTCAACTATGATTAAATGTACAGGCTTAAAACAATGTAACCTGATCTCATGCTCCAACTCCAAGCCACATCATTGAACTGAATCTTGGGCTGGTCCCATAAAGATTTACTGTGGAACCATAGGTCCATATTGCCTGCCAACTGCTATAATATCACATGCAAAGAACAAGATTTCCCTCAAAAAAAAAAAGAAAAAAAATATCGGAGCAGCAAACAATAATATCAATGATCTCAAAACACCATTAAGCACAATCGAGTAGAGATTTTAAGCCAGAATTCTCAATCTATTGAGGTGGAAAAAGAGACATTAATGCATGCAAAGGTCAAATTAAACAAAAATAAGAACTACTGAAGAAAAAGTACTAATCAAATGAACATGAAAAGAAAATGGTACTGAAAAAAATCAGAATCCTTTTTCTCTGTACATGCATTACTAGCTTGTCCAACATATCAATGATCTCCTCTCTAAATATTGTCCTTCTTCAAGTCTTCCTGATCCATTAATGGCGGCTCTTGATCATCAGTTTGCTTCTTGACATTATTCTTATTATTGTGCATCCAAACCTTGAAAACCTGCCTCTTCACTCCGGCTTCAGCACAAAACCTGTTCACTTGCTCCTCCACTTGCTTTGAAATCCTCCACTCAATACTCTCCGCAAACTGAAACATCCTCTCCTTCTGCTCCGGTGTAAACTTGGTCCTGTGCCGCTTCTTCGACAACACATAAGGAGGTGGAGCCGCTATTCCTTCCACATTGGAATGAAACACATTGAGATCCTCGCTGGAGGACTCATTCCCACCACCAGCACCGCCGAATCCGACGTTCATGGATTGAATTGGATTTGCGTGAATGTATTTCTGATGGTGCAATACTGTAGGGGATGGCAATGGAGCTGGTAATTGCAAGCTCGGGACCATACATCTTCTCGAGCTGGCACTGAACTGGCCGCTTGACTCGCCGTCAACTTGTTTGCGATGGAAGTTGCGGTGACAATCGCAAGCTGCACACTTCAAGGCTTCGATTGTACCTTCTTCACCAGCAGGCATGAACTCTCCACACCCGTCGAACACATTCCCTCCAACGTTGGCTGCGTGGTTGCGGAGACATTCTCTGTATCTAACAAAAGATGTTTTGGAGTTGGATCCGCTGGTTAAACTGTTTTTAGCCACTCGATCTGGCTTTGGTGAAATGTAACTGAGTACCTGCTGGTCACCATTCCTTCTTGCTTGTGCTCTCAAATCATTAATTTCTTGCCCACTCAACTCCATTATTAGCACCTAAAACACGCTCTCGATCCAAAACCCTAGCTTTAAAACCAAACCAGTACAGCTAATTCAAACAGTCCAAGAACAAACAAGATAAAGAAAAACAAGAGGTTGAAGTTGAAAATGGGACCAAACTCACAATCTCAGTCTCAGAAGTGATGAGAGAGAGAGAGAGGGACTTTCTCAGGTGAAACTGTAGCAAATTAAGCAAGAGCTTTTGTGCATAACCATTGAAGCTAGCTAGCCCTAATTAGCGAGATAGAGAGAGAGAGAGAGAGTGGGGTTTGTGCTTCAGTGGTTCCAACAAGAGACAGGTTGGTTGCTTGTGGTGAAGCCGGGGAGGAGTAAGATAAGTTTATGAGAGAGAGAGAGAGAGAGAGAGAGAGAGAGAGAGAGAGAGAGAGAGAGAGATGATGGCGATGAGATGAGATTAGGGTGGGAAGGTACTCACTTTGTTCTGTTCCAAAACAACCGACAACGTCATGTTCATCCCTCTCCCACGCCCTGCCACAAAATGGGACCCATACTGAGAACTCTCTTCTATTATTGCTTTCCTTATCTTTTATGATGTAAACTTGGGGCCAGCCGTAATTTTAATTTTATTACATAATTATTTTTAGGTTATAAAAATTTTATATTTTTTAACAAAATTATAGGTATGTACTATTTAGTATAGAGAATTCAAATTTTTTTTTTTGAGATAAAAATTAAATCTAACATGAAAAATGTGTAGCAATTCAAGACGTCGAATATAAACTCAAAACATTTAATGTTTCGATTATCATGAATTTAATTTTTGTTTTGAACGAAATGAGTCAAGAGGCTTTCAATTCTGAATCTATATTAAATCATGTAAAAAATTACATTATTGAGTATTTTATTGTTCAAAATGTTAGAATAAAGTAAATTTTGATGAAAAAAAATTAAAATCTAAATTCTTAATCCTAAATACTAAAACTTAAAACCTAAACCATAAACTTTAAATTCTAAAATTTAAACCCTAAACACTAGATCCTAACTTCTAGACTCTAATATGTCATTTTAAAAAATAAAAACTCATGATTTAACATGATATTTGGCCCGAATTGGCGGGAAAATTGAAGCCCCTCCCAACTCGAACAAAAATATAGATCGTTGGATTCATTATATATTATTAATAATACTCATTCAAGATTGTCTAGAAAACAAAATTATAACTCCCTTTAATCATCGCCAACATCTCTAAAATGACCAAACACCATTTAACCTTCTCACTCTTACCCTCCATGCTTTTCCCAGGATTCCCTCTCACACAAAAAAAACAAATACCCATATTAATTTTTTAACTTCTATTATAGTATTATAGAATTGGATTTCGTATTGTCGAATTGCATTCTTCAAAAATTACTGTTTTCGTCTATGAATTTAATTGACTGACTAAGCCAAAAGAAAGAATGTCCTTTGAAGTAGTCACATGCCACATATACCAAACACGGCATTAGTAATAAGTGAAATTTACATGTTAGAGAGAGAGAGAGAGAGAGAGAGAGCCCATGCACAGCAAAAAAATTAAAAGAGGTGAAAAGTGAAATAAGATCGAGAATGGGAATGGGATGGTCATGGTCCCACAGTGATAGTTTTGTCGTGTAGGAGGGGATCAATAGATAGATTGATGATGATGGTGATGAAAAAATGTAAATTAAAGCAAGCAATCGAAGCGCGCAGGGTTTAATGTAAAATGTGCAGCGTCTGCCTGCAAGACCCTCTGCAACACACCACGCTCGCACCCAATCAAGCAATTATATTGCAAACGAATCCCATGTCTCTCCTTTTTCTTCTCTTTTTTGCCTTTCTGTGATGCAATCGATTGGCTTTACTTGTCCCTCTCTCTTTCCACTGTCTCTGCTGCTTTGGTACTTGTTAATTTGCTCTACTGTTCATGCTTTTGCGCTCTCAAAATTGTTACATGCCTCAGCCCCGACCAATTCATAATAGTAAATTTGATTGTAAGAGTGTATTTCATTCTAAATTTATAATGGGATGTATTGTACATTTGAATAGAATATGATGTTATAATGAAATAGGATAATATAAGGTGTTTATCCTCGGTCATATACATATGTACACACACATACATAAATTATATAGGAGGTTTTAAAACGAAGTCTTAACTTTTGGAATCATTATAAGGCTAGTATCTTAGATATTCTCTCATTCATCACCAATAGGTAATGGATTTAGGAGATGTTATAAATTTCACACCTCATACACACTAATAATATTGTCCGCTTTAGGTTGTCCGATTCTTGAGGATACATCGGGTCCGTACTGCTTTGTTCATCCTTAACCTAGCTACTAAGGGCCGAAACCCATGGACAAAGTCCAACTCACTTGAACTAGGAAAAAACCTTGTTGTGTGTATGAAGTGGACAAGCACTTATAAAATGTACACAACCTCCCACATCTTTCCATGTGGGAGTTCTTACAGGAGAGGCATAAATTTCTCTTAAATAAATGCATGAGTGAATGATAGATCATATGTTGATCATGCTTAGCCCAGAGTACAGTTTCTTGTGAGCAAAAGAATCCCCATAGGTTCAAAATTATGATTGTATTTTGATTGATTTTATGAATTTAACATATATATCTTTTGTTCGAAATAAAAATCAAATAAAACCTCAAAAGTGTATGAAATATCTTTCGTTTTATATCCAACGATCCATAATTATCATGAGATTTTCATATTGAATTTAATTTTTATTTCTAACAAAAAAAAACCAGTGGATTCTTAAAATGAATCAAAATGCAAATATAATTTTTTAAAATTAAAAAAAATATTTTGAATCTAAAAAATAGAACCTTATTTTAGAAAATCATAGAACATATATGTAATCGCCACGTCCAATATAATTTCGACTCCAAGAATCGGGTTCGGGAGCTTTTGTGCTCAAATCAAAAGCTTATAGCAGAAACTATATAATTTGTTAGAATTTATAATCTACTTAGCAAATAAGTGCTATCTGCAAGAATGATTAATAAATAAAATAAGAACAATGCTACATCCGCTCAAATATAATTATGATTCGCAAATTTATGTGTGTATTTTAACAATTGATTACAAAAACACATATACGGTCCACTTAAGATCCAACACTCCACATTGATTGGAGGTTAATTGGGGGTCGTGTTTTACGGGTCTTAAACATTATCCAGAAAATAATTTTCATATTAAAATATAAACTATAAAGTATAACCATATTAACCCTCATTTGATTTTTACCGTTGCTGCCTATGAACAATAATTATTAATCTAGAACTTGATTCATTTAGTAAATAAGCTATATGTGAAGAAAAATAATTTTACGAACATTGGAGCCACGTACTTTTGGTTTTGTGTAAATTATCGAGCACCTGAATTACCAGATTATTTTTTTCTAAATATTTTAACTAATCGTAAAATATGGATGTAGAAAGTTAAACTCCGATCATGAATGATTTATTAATTTTTAGAATTCTAGTTAACACGATCACCTTCTTAGTGGTTATATTATACTTAAATTAATTAATCCAATCCTTTAAGAATTAATATATTTAATAATTTTGATTTTGGCATGTGAGCCTCCTATTGTGCAAAAATTATTATGCATATAAGGATTGACCCTTTTAATATAGAGTGGGTTCGAATCCCCCAAATACAATTTCCCTAAATAAATAATAATAATAATTTTTTATTTTGTAATTCATTCAGGCGACCTTGGGATGTGTAGTTATCTATGCCTAATACCAGCCATCGGAGAATATTGATAAAATATATTGTAATTAATATGATTGATATAATTATAGAGGATCAAATCTACAATTAAATATTTGTATGAATGGAGTTACTAGTAACATGTGATTATCAATCGAATATGAGTCGAAAAACTGGACATTTGTGTAGTGCCCTATAAAGACATTTTGATAATCAAGTCAATATATAGAACAATCAAAATTGAGTATACATTAAATGGTGCAGTATGCGGTGTGTCGAACTGAAGTCAATAAAGAATCAATAATCGATCTTTCTGTAAAACTCAGTTTTTAGGCTTTTCTAGAGAATGAAGGTTTAGAAGAGAGAAATCCTTGGCCAAGTGCTTGGCTTTGATATATATACATCTCGTGGTCAAACTAGCCATTAGACGGCAGGAGGAATGCGTTCGAAATTATCAACGTAATTTAAGGGGAACGTCAGAGAAAGGCTTTCAGAAATGTACGGTTGAGCATATTTATTATTGAGCAGGTAAGAGAATAGAGAGCTCATCGACGAGATTTAGGGAGATATACTCAGTGTTTAAGGACTTGAAGGAGACGAACAAATAAAGGTGTTGTGATGTAAAAATGAATATAAACAATATGATGTGACATACCATGATGTAAATGACAACATAAAATTTGGTCAAGGAAAATTGTCGATATCAAATTGAACTCTTTGAGAATGATTTTCGTCTTGAGTTCAGGCCTTTGCAAATGGTTGACGACTCTCGCTATGTCCAAGTCGGTTTGAGCCTTGACATAGAACATAGATTTACAATATCAATCAAGCCTCAAGATCTGGTGCGGAGATACGTAAATTTTTAACTTATGGGCCCTAAACATTACCACCCATCCAAAAGTGTATTGTGTGAGACCCATTCCTTATTTTTTTTCAGGCATAAAAAAGTAAATCCGTAACTTGATCTTATACGAACGTCCGTTTAAAAGTAAGCGTTTATCGATCAAACACCTCAAAATCAATTAAAAAATTTATTGATTGATTTCCTCACCCACACAACTCTATAAATGAAAATATCTTGAACTATACAAATCAAGAAATAAGAATATATAGCCACAAAAACTTAGAAAGTAAATATAGATCGATGGCTGAACGACTATAAAAAATATTTTGCTGTCAATTACAAACATCATGTTCTTGCAAGGACAGCTGATTCTTTGTCTGACTTGGAGGTTTGGAGTTCATCTCCGCTTTCTTTGATCCGAAATATTCTGTTACACGATTTAAGTTAATAATATTCCTACATTTCAAAAAAAAATAAAAAAATAAACTACAAACCTCTTTCACCAACAGGGTGTTCGGACGGGACGACGTTAATTATGACACGTGTCACCACGTTGTGTTTTTTTTCTTCTTTTCCTTTCATCAAGTTGGTAACCGCTGTCAGTGTCATAGCCCATAGCGGTGGTGGCTACTGGGCCCACTTCTTAATAGTGGCCATCGGCCTTGACCTTTTGGACAATGAATAACGGCCCAAATGCATATCCCTCTCTTTCATTGATGTTGAATGTTATTGATAATGAAGGCCATGTATTCTACTAGATGTAGAGGATGATGGCGATGTGTTACTTTGAATGATAGAGGAACTCTGCAATTCTGATGGCCTCTCAAATTCGAATCTAATGGCCTGGAAATAATCTGACAGAATAAGGTGATATATAAATAATCTGACAGAGTGATGTGACACACCTTTCAAATCGTTATCGTTGAATGCAAATTTCAGACTTTGCAGAAACTCACCTATGCTACTATGAGCCTCGAACAGAGTTTGAATCAAGACGTTAAAAACATGATATATCAATTTAATGACTGTCAAAAATGTTTAATCCGGTTATTTAATTATTTATTGAATTCAAATACAGCATTATATTAACACTATGCAAAACAAGGATTTCACCAATGCAAACTAGTTTCCATGAATAAGAAAGGTTTCTTTCACCCTTTTTCTCACAAGAGTGATGATAAAACCTTCATTTTCTCATCTCTCTCTCACATCACAGAAGAGAGAGCCATGGGGGATATTGGCCTGCAGCTCTAGTATTACTCATGACCCGAAACGACGACATATTGTCATTGTCTAATTGCATTGCCAGTACTGCCTTCATTTTTCCTCTAACTAGCTTATCCTTGGCTGCCCATCTTTGAACTTTACCAGAGGTAGTTTTTGGAACACTGCCGCTCTTCACAAGAACCACTAGACCCAATTCAACCTTCTGTTCTGTCATCACAGCTTTCTTGATCCTTTCACAGATACTCCTTAGAACACCAACATTGATGCCTTCACTTCTCTGCATGAATTCAGCTACAAGAGCAGTTTTTCTTGATATCTCGAATGCAGCAAGGCAACCTCCCCTTAGAAACTTTGGACAGCTATTATAAGCTGCTGTCTCTATGTAATGAGGATGCACTTTTTGATTGTTTGGGAGTTTGATAATGTCGGAACATCGACCAGTCACGAAGAGAAACCTCTCTTGTCCATTGACAATGCCTCTGTCACCCGTCCGGACATAGCATTTGCTCACTTTGTTGCTTAGTCTCGCTTTAAATATCTCGCGAGTTAAAGAAGGATGACCAAGATAGCCTGAACAATTGCTTGGAGACGAAACCCAAATTTTACCTTCTGTTCCATCCTCAACAGGTTCTTTAGTATCTTCATTGACAAGTATAATGTTCATATCCTCATCTTCGTTAACAAGTCTAGCAATTGGTAGGAGCTTGTTGTGAGAGGGAAGATTAGGAAAGTCGGTTTTGTTGTCATTCTTCCATGCCGTCGAAACGAAAGTACAATTCTCTGCTAATCCATAAGAGGGAGAGATGGATGATGCATTCAGACCAAAACCCTTGAACACCTCCACAAATTCTTCAACTGATGATCTGTAAATTGGTTCATTGATGATGATAAGATTCCTCAGACTTGATAGATTGATAGGCAATGTTCCTTTATCAAACCCTCCACGTTTTACAACAAGAGACAATGTGAACGATGGAACTGGAGTGCAAGAAGCCTTGAATTCTGAAATCAGCTCGAGCCATAGTCTAGGCCGGTGGACAAATGAAGTTGGTGATGTTAACACACATGTTGCACCAGCAACAATAGTAAGTAAGAGGAACATAAGACCACAATCATGGTACTGTGGCAACCAAGATGCAATTACACTGTTTGGATGAAGATCATAGGCTCTCCTTGCTGTTCTGACATTATGAGCAGCTGATCCTGCAGTCACTATCACTGGTTTTGGTATCCCAGTTGCACCTGAAGTGTACTGAATCAAATAAGCCTCCTCAGGCTTGCAGCCATTGTAAGAACCAGTAGTCGACCTTGAATGATCTTCAATCTTATGTTTGATGTAATCAGTGGATACCCATTTGAGGTTTTGTAACATCTCTGCAAGCCTTTTGTTGCTGGAGGTAGAGGACACATATCGTCGAACACTTGCAATGTAATCAGGGTGAGCTATGGCTGCTTTGGGTTTGGTCTGTGAAATCACTCTAATTAAGTGATGAAAGTCATCATGAGCAAAAGAAGGGTCAGGTGGGCATATGGGTATGCTCAAAAGACCAGATCTTTGACACCCAAAGAGGACTTCAACGAGCTCCAGACCAGGTGGGCAGAGAATAAGAGCAGAGTCTCCTCTTTGTAATGGGAGGAGCAAGTGAGAAGCTATAGATTGAACAGAGTCATTGAGCTGGGCATAAGTGAGTGTTGAACTCTTGATTGAACCAGTTGGGTCATTGTTGTTAGCCCAAATGAAAACAGGCTTGGACCTGAATGCTGGTAGGTTAGCCCATACTTTGAGGTATAGGTCTACCACTGGTTGGTCAGGGAAAGAAGGGCAATAGTTCTCATAACTCGTCATCTTTTTTGTGTTTCGAGTGTTGGTTGCATTCAAAGAACAGACTTCAACTGGTTTTTATAATGATAAGATTTAAGGCAATTAGTGTTCAGGAGAAAGTTGTTGCCATTGTCGTCAGTGGAGCAAACGAGAAGTAACAGTTGGAATAGAAAGGAATTAAACCAGAATATCCCATTATCGATCCTGAGCTGAGCTTTCATGGCTAATGCAAAATTTGTTTTTTCTCTCGTTTTCTGTTCTGAGATGAACGTTTCTTGCACCTTATTCGGCTGCGGAATTTTACAATGCCCCACAAAGATTTCTTTTTGGGATAGTGATAAACAATTCATATTTTAAGAGCTCATGATGACTCATATTTAAACAATAAATCTTAACTTCTAAGGAGAATAAATTACCTAAATCATGACGGACACGTGTATCAAATTTTCATGTCATAACTTAAACAGTAAGTATTAAACTCTAAGTGGAACGGATTCGCTAAACCCTACGGGCTCGTCAATCGGATTTCCATGTTGTCACATAAACAATAAGTATTAAACCCTGAAGGGAATAAATTTTATAAACTCTAATGGACTTGTGTATTGAATTTTCATGTTGTAACCTAAACAATAAGTGTTAAACCCGAAGGTGAAACAAATTCGTTAAACCCTAATTGACTCGAGTATCAGAATTTCATGTTATAACCTAAACAATAAGTGTTATATCATAAGGAGAACGGATTCGCTAAACTCTAATAGATTAATAATTAATTAGAATAAAATCATAAAATTAAATAAATGCTCATCATATTAATTTTTTGGTAAGACAATAAAATAATTAATTAGAATAGAGAAATTAATAGAATAACTGCATATGACCACCCTTGAATTTTCAAAATATGAGTTACATACCATTTTCCTTATTTTTCCTGTCTTTGGTCCGCATAAATCTTCTGAAAAATATCCGTTTTGTAAAACATATTTTAATGGCAAGTACATATATAAGACATTTACGGGCGATTACTACAAGAGTCTATGCACTGATGCAAGTAGGAACTTCATAATTATTGACAATAATGGTCAAAATAACTGTAAAAACGAAGCTGGCGAATCAAACAGACGAATTTAGACCCAAATTTCGGTTATATAACATACTAGGTAGGAGGCCCGCGCGTTGCAGCGGGTGTCCTAATTTACGGTTGATATTAGAATCACTTCCACTACGTCAATCTCCATTACCGTTCTTCCATATGATCAATTTATATCATCAGTATGTTTTTGGTTTGAATGAGAGCATATATTAGATAAGAAACTTTAGCATGACATTAATCTTAAAAGCTTTTTGTATATATAAACAATGTATTGCAAATTTCTTATACTGCTTAATTTTTTTAAAAAAAAAGATACAACCAATTACTCAGACAAAAATTCCATCTAAGAAAACAAAGTCTAGTCCTCTAAACAAATAACCATAAAGACTCTATAGCATAAAATGGGAACGACGTTTAAACAACAAAGAGCTTGCTATTAAAAATGTAGTCAAGGAATCAAAGACTGGATTGTATGAAAACAAAGCTCTAGAAGTAGATGGTTCTATAACTTATGCAATTGACCACACTCTGAGAAAAATCATAGACATTCACATATAACTAATCTCTCCAGCTCATATTAACATATATTTAAATACTTCGTTTGTAAACCCAGGAATGTTGAACATAGTGAATTCTGTTCGTTTATGACCTTTAAAATGTGCTGATAACAAATTATAATGTTGATATAAAAACACTGTAAATGAAGCTATACCTTTCTTTGTGAATGACGGCTGTCAATTTTTGTCCCATTCTTTTTGTAAAAGATAAAGTATACCTTGAATACTGTACGAAATCACAAGTAAATAAGTTCATTAAAGAACCAGTTTATAGGCACTACCGTACGTCCTTCCCTTTAAAGAACCAGTTTATAGCCACTACCATATATCCTTCCCTTGTTGGCAAATTTTTTTTAACAAATTAATGCAAACATCTGGAAGCAAAAGTATATATTTACCAGTTCAGCCAGTCCTTTGAAGGCAAAAATCTCCATTAAAGAAGCTAAAGGCATACTGGAATGAGTAAATTGGTTTTCATAATCGTTCAATAAACATCATGGATATCAAATTTTGCACACTGGATGTAAACTATAACAATAAGAAACCCAGAAGTAGTAAATATGAAAATAACACACTGAAAGAGACCAATATTACCGAGAAGCAGAACCCACAAAAGCTGAAAGTGCCACAGATACATCACAGAACCATGTAAATAAGAATGAAAACCCAAGTAAAGAAGTTGAACTCCGAAACATCACAGAGAAATAAACGAAGGCACAACCCAACTCGAGGTGGTAGATAGGCCAAATGAAAGAAAAAAACAAACATAGTTTGTCATCCTCTGAACATAGTAAATCGTAATGAAGTCATTTAAATGGTAGAAATAGAGAGAATTGCTTGACATATCTAAGGTTCTCCTACCAGGCATTGAGCTTACCTCATATGCATTTATGTTTGAACAAAGAACCTACAAAAGACGGAGCATATACTTGTCACAAATGGCACAAGTGACTATAGAAATTATTCAAATAATGGAGAGAATAAGTAGCAAACAAACAATAGTTAATGTAGGCTACAATATTTTCTCAAATGTTGGCGAACTCTATCACCTTCTTTCCAGCTTTCTTATTTTGCTCTACCTCAGCACCAACATAGAGCATGTAAAGCAAAATATAAAGGTCTGAAACATCCATAGGAGTAGCTACAATTGATCCAATTAAAGTTCAAAAACAACTACATACATGCCATAATCTATGAATAAACAACAAACTAACCCTGATTTCTTTACAAAATTTCAGGAAAACTCTTTTAAGAAACTAATGCAGTTGAGTAGGAAAGAAACATAGCTCTCAAGCCAGAGTTTCAGCCCATGGAAACAAAACCTGCATAAACACTCTGCAAACCTGAATCACAAAACAAAACAAAGACTTAGGACAAAGGGGCCTTGAGCTGGAAAAAGGATTATAAAAATGGTGACCACAGGAGAAATACCTTACGGGAAAAAGGAAATGACAGAAAAAACATAGGGAAAATGTTAATCGATATAACACAGGAACTAAGCGAATATGTTCCAAACTATATACAGGAAAATGGCGAATGAAAGCTTTGAAACTCCCATTTACATATAGGAGGTTTAAATGAACAAATGACATTAAACACAAGGAACTTGAGCAAGCAATCAAAGTGAGGAACGTTAAACCTTGAAGAACAACTCCATATGTAACACAATTTCTAAATAACCATCAATACTAACCTCGATTTGTATACAAAACTCCAAAAAGATAGCTCGAAAACACAAAAGGAGTTACTTGGGATAAGAACACATCTATCAAGCAAAAACTCTTTTCCATTATAAATAACAAAGGGATCATAACAGTCATAGAACCACAAATTGAAAAGTTGCAGATGGAGCTTAGAAAGAAGGTTTGACACAACGATGATGAAGGAAGTAACATGAGAAACAAAGTTGCGAAGCCACTCAGCTTGGAAACAAAGAATAGCACAAGAATAAAAACCATTTCATATACACTATGACAGTAAATAATATAAACAACAAAAATTTAAATGACTCATTCAACAAATAAATTGACTACTAACCTTCGAATATTGTCAAAATCTCAGATACCAGAGAGTATGCTAATGCCAGAAATACAATATTCAACCACTGATACTTCCAAAACTGTGTAAAATAAGACAAAAGCAAGGGATCAAAGCTATTTCGGGAAAACCATGAAAAAAGATCAACTACGAAAAAAATAATATAATCAAATTGTGTACCAGCATTTTAACTTTTAACTTTCAACTTTCAAATTGTGTACCAGCATTTAAACAAAGGAAAAGTAGATATGTAGATTGGAATAGAAAATTCATTTGCTGTACTTCAAGTATCTTTGTCGTTTCCACCAAAGTCATCAATGAAACCCCCTTCTCACATAACAAAAGCTACAAGAACAATGAAAGTGACACAACGGTAAGGAAAAAGGGAAAATCATAGTTGTAGCAAACCCACAACAGTAAACAACAATAGAATAGCCAAGACAAAGAGCGCCCGTAAAAAAACTAAGGGTCCGATCAAAAGCACTACTATAATAACCTACCAAAAAGAAGAAAACGACAAAGCTGGGAAGAAGGACGAACCTCTGATGGTTCCTGATTACTAACTAATTAATAGTGTATGTAGATGTAATTAAAGTTCATAATCAAGTTGACAACTAAAAAAAAGACTTTTATTAATTAATTGGTCGTGGCCCCTAACTTTAAATTAAAGCAGCTAATTATTAAAAAATATGACAGATGAAGAGGCATGTAGTTTCACTTTGCCATTGGCTTCATCATCATCATCATCTATATATATATATAGCAGAAGAACATATACATAGGAAGGTATTATAGCAGATCAAGATATATATAGACATATATAGGAAGGTACATGTAGACCGATGGATGGAAAGAAGCCTTATTTGGTAGCTATTTTGGTACAATCCATCTATACTGGGATGTTCTTGCTCTCAAAGGCAGCATTCAATGGGGGCATGAACAACTTTGTCTTCATCTTTTACAGACAGGCTGTGTCAACTATTTTGGGAAAACCATGAAAAGAGATCAACAACGAAAAAAATAATATAATCAAATTGTGTACCAACATTTTAACTTTCAACTTTCAAATTGTGTACCAGCATTTAAACAAAGGAAAAGTAGATATGTAGATTGGAATAGAAAATTCATTTGTTGTACTTCAAGTATCTTTGTCGTTTCCACCGAAGTCATCAACGAAAACCCCTTCTCACATAACAAAAGCTACAAGAACAATGAAAGTGACACAACGGTAAGGAAAAAGGGAAAATCATAGTTGTAGCAAACCTACAACAGTAAACAACAATAGAATAGCCAGGACAAAAAGCGCCCGTAAAAAAACTAAGGGTCCGATCAAAAGCACTACTATGATAACCTACCAAAAAGAAGAAAACGGCAAAGCTGGGAAGAAGGACGAACCTCTGATGGTTCCTAGAACAGGCGGAATCAAAATCAGCAAATAAAAGGAGGCAGCGAAGCTGTAGATCAGAGAAAACCATCAACAAACCTGAGAAGAGTAGGACCGAAAGTGGGGGATAATAAGGAAAAATCCCAGAAAATATATTGGATGAGTATTGTCAGTAGATTCAACATGGCTTACCCTTGATGGTGCCACTTCCGTTTGGGTTCCTGAAGCTGAGAGTTGATGTTTCTGGAATAGAAAGCTTGAGATAAGAATGAACAAACATAATCTGGAAAAATCATCGATGAATCATAACCAAAGCATGGTGCTTGACAGATTACGAAGAAGACTCCCAAAAGACAACCTAGTTTTTCTGTAATGTAAACTTCAAGCTTGAAGGGGACCACGGACTGTACCCGGTGTAATTAGAGAAATCGAAAGAGAATCATACCCGTAGAAGTAGCAGGGTTTAGACAAAACAGAAACAACAACCGTTGAAAATGACAGAGGCAACTGCATAAGAAGAGAGAAAATAGATACCCAAATAAGCCAGACCTACTTGGATTTCTCGATTGCGACGAATAAGAAGACTCGCTTGAGCATGGAGAAAGGAAAAAGTACAGGCAACGGGCACGATCCGAAGACGATAAAGCAAAACAGACGGAGGGGATCAAAGTAACCCAAAGACACATCTGACGGATCGAACGGCCCAAGAACGCCGAGCACGACAGCGAGGCTTGCGAGTGCAGACAGAGACGCCGAAAGTCGGCAGGAGCGCGAGTGCTATGGGAGGAGTCTTCATAGTGAAGGAATGCAGGCTACGAGCAAGAGGGAGAGTGGGGGAGTTATGATACGTCGTCTTTTTTCGCAACTGGCCTGCAATATACCACGCGCAAAATAAGCGATTTGCAGGCCACGGATAGGCTGAGAAGCCTTCAAATCCTGCGATTATAGTAGTTTTAGAAGGAATGCAGGGTACGAGCAAGAGGGAGAGTGGGGGAGTTATGATGCGTCCTCTTTTTTCGCAACTGGCCTGCAATATATCACGCGCAAAATAAGCGATTTGCAGGGCACGGATAGGCTGAGAAGCCTTCAAATCCTGCGATTATAGTAGTTTTAGAAGGAATGCAGAGTACGAGCAAGAGGGAGAGTGGGGGAGTTATGATACGTCGTCTTTTTTCGCAACTGGCCTGCAATATACCACGCACAAAATAAGCGATTTGCAGGGCACGGATAGGCTGAGAAGCCTTCAAATCCTGCGATTATAGTAGTTTTAGAAGGAATGCAGGGTACGAGCAAGAGGGAGAGTGGGGGAGTTATGATACATCGTCTTTTTTCGCAACTGGCCTGCAATATACCACGCGCAAAATAAGCGATTTGCAGGGCACGGATAGGCTGAGAAGCCTCCAAATCCTGCGATTATAGTAGTTTTAGATGTTCAAATTTGATTTTAATCCGGCTCGGTCAAATTCGGTCATCCAAAATCCAAATTGAACAAAATTTTACCACCCTTCATCCCTGTTACAAAAGCCCAAGACAAAAACTACACATACTTAATGAAATGGTCACAAGTAAAATTACAAAATCTTGGGAAACATTGGAACAAATAAGTAAATCTCCAGGTGTCTTCACTATTCAGTATTCCTTTTTACCTTTTCTTTCGAAGTATTGAAAAATTCAAGACCAGAGAAAGAAATCACTTGATTCATTCAATTGCAGCTACATCTTTCAAGGACAATAAAAAAAATAATGCCAAAAGGCAGTGTGACATATTCACTACAACATCACAAATCCCAGCTTCAGCCTTGACCTAAATTTTTTTTCCATCAAGACTCAAGAGGGCATATTTACCAAAACCACAGCAACGACAAATCAAGAAATTAATCTTAGGTTTCAACCTCTTTGCATAGATTTTATTTCCATTCGGATATTACAGCGGCGAGAATATAAGAGTGGTGTTAAATAGCCCAAATTTTTGTAACATAATATTAACCTAAATCTATATGGCATGTTTTGTAAGCGTATCACATGAAAAATTAAAATTTTTAAAAATAAAATATATTGTTTGAAAATTCATAGCACGTTTTTTTTTTTCTTAAACAAAATTTTAAAACACTTTCTCTCTTAAAATACATACTAGATTTCGAAAAAAAATTGCATATCTAGAATCAACAAGTAAAGATCTATCCAACAAAATCTATCATCGATATCGATAGGTTTTATTCAGTAATTTTTAATTACATTTTTTTGTACTAATATGTGGATTACGTAGGTTTTAGTATTTATTTAAAAGTACTGATATAGGCTCATATATCGATTTCATACTGTAATCTAAACAATAAGGGTCCGTTTGGATCAGCTTATACTCTAGCGTATATTCTGTCACCCATACTCCAGACACTCTCAGCTTTTACGTTTTACGAGAGCTTATACTCTATGAAAATACTCTGATCCAAACGGAGGCTAAGTGTTAAACCCTAGGGGGAACGAATTCGCTAAACCCTAATGAGCTCGTGTATTGAATTTTCATGCTGTAACCTAAACAATAAGTGTTATAAACCCCAAAGAGAATGAATTCGCTAAACCCTAATAGACTCGTGTATCAAAATTTCATGTTGTAATTTTAAAGACTCAGATTCGCTACTAAAATCATAAATATCCCAAGTGTTAAAACCCTAGGGTCCTAGCTACTAAACCTTAACGAGTTCGAGTGCCCAACATAATTTTAATAAAAATGCAAAAAATAACAAATATATATTATATTATCATAGTGTCATAAAATTTCAGTTCGAATAGACAGGTTACACATGATATATATGAATTACATTTTTTTAAAAACAATGTAATTCATATATATTAAAAACAATGTAATTAAAAAACGCAATAAAAACTATTGACAATGTGTGTTATTAGAAATATTTTTACTCAGTTAAAATATGTAATTTATTTTCAAAATCTAACATGTATTTTTAGAAATAAAACGTTTTAAAATTTCGTTCATGAAAAAATAAATAAAAAATATGATTAACTGATTTTTGAAAAAAACCAACATTTCAAATATACAAAGGGCTACGGCCCACTCAAATTAACATAATCTTTACATTATTTACCATTTGAAGATGATGAGAATAATGTTTGAGCATGTATGCGTTCTGGTACATAAAAAAAAATTCTTTTCCTTTTTGTTATAAAGCTAGCAAGAAGCCTTATTTTCGCCCTTTTGCTCTGGTTTTCACCTTATAATGTATTAATGTAGATTATTTCCAAGTAAAGAGAGTACAGATAAGTAGAACGTAAACTCAGAAATAGAAGCAGAGTAATAGATCATTTCCAAACAGACAGGTGTGGCCAACAGTCCTTTGCATGAAATCAGCATGCAGCTCAGATAAAGTAATCTGCCACCCCTCACGATATCAAAATCAACATGTCCTAATAAGAAAAATCTATAGACAAAGGGAGAGTTGGAGAACTTAAATGAAAACTAAATTTTCAACATTGTAACAAAGTCACCACAAGTATTACACCATAAAATGAGCAGTTCGTCTGTCTGAACATATTATTTCAGATTCTGCCAAGACAGCCAAGCACAAGAAATCACATTTTTACAACCATGTTCAAATTAACAAAAGAAATTACAATTTTACGAAGCAGTAGCTGGCCATAATGATATCGAGCTAATCAACTAATTTCACTGGGTACCTATCAATGCAGTCTTCCCAGGGTCCATTATGAGATGGTTTGACATCCCAAAGAGCCTCCCACACAGAACTGTTGCATTTGAAACCACTTCCAAATGCAATCTGCCAGACCCGGTTTCCCTTGCGCATTCTTCCCTTGGCCTCAATATAGGCCAACTCATACCATATAGAGCTTGACGAAGTGTTCCCAAATCGATGAAGGGCCATCCGAGAAGCTTCCACATGTGTCGGTGAAAGCTGCAGATTCTTCTCCAGCTCATCAATTACAGCCCTTCCACCAGCGTGAATGCAGAAGTGATCAAATGCCAGCTTGAAATCTGGAATATAATGCTTTCTTTTTGCCTTGAAGAACTTCCTCAGCACCAAAGTAGCAAAGAACAAGAGCTGCTCACTAATTGGAAGTACAAGAGGACCTAATGTAGTTATGTTGGTCTTAAGTGTATCTCCAGCAATAGCCATCAACTCCTTGGAAAGTGAAACCCCAGTTTTCCCTGCATCGTCCTGTTCTTGATACACACAACTAAAGGCCTTATCATCTGCCCCACAATGAGTTCTCACAACGTGAACAAGCTTATATTTAGCTCGTCTCCTATCTTTTGACTTATTTGAGAGTAAAACTGCTGCACACCCAACTCGAAACAAACAATTGGGTATCAACATAGACTTCTTATTCCCAAAGTACCAATTCTGGGTAATATTCTCAGTACTCACAACAACCGCATAAGTTTCCCTATGAACTTGCAGCATATCATTAGCAAGATCCACAGCTATAACCCCAGCACTACAACCCATCCCTCCTAAATTAAAACTCCTAATATTACCCCTTAATTTGTACTTGTTCACAATCATAGCAGACAATGAAGGCGTCGGGTTAAACAAACTACAATTCACAACAAGAACACCAATATCCTTCGGATTGACATTGGTATTGCTAAACAGATTTTCCAATGCACCAAACATAACTTGCTCTGCCTCTTCCCTAGCAGCAGCCATTGACAACCTCGGAGGAACATAATGCATTGCCTCCGGCACATAAGTCTCGTCCCCAAGCCCCGAGCGCGCCAAGATCTTGCGCTGGAACTCAAGGGCTGAGTCGTCGAAATCACCGGTAAGTCCGGAATGGTCCATGAACCGACCGCGTGGGGCTTTCAGATGATCAGGGGCCTTATAGCAGGCATAATCGACCAAATAAACAGGTCTAGGTCGGTTCGTGATGTAGACAGTCAAACCGAAGACTAAAATGGCAGAACAGATAACGATACTCACTAGATTGTACTGAAGGTGAAGCCATAATTGACGAATATCGTCGACTTCCATTTGAGATAACTCGATTAAAGTAACTGCGATTAAAGGTATGATACATAGAGTCAACAAATTAGAGATCAGATAGTGATAGCCTAATTTAACGTACTTGAGATTCACGCTCTGAAGGAAATCGGGAAGTCTCCGGGTCTGATGAATCCGCACCTCGCCGCCGCTCGTGGCGGCGTTCACGCCTTGGTCCATGGCGGCGGTGAGTGGAGGCGGTGATAGAGGAAGCGAATATTCGAGAGGGTTTGTGTGCAGTCGGCACTCGGGAGGAGACTTTTGAACACTGAGTTGGAATTGACGGTTAAATAACTGTTCTGTTCTCGATGTGGAATATACGGTTGACTATACGTTTAGATTTGAAACTGCGTATGTAGTAACAGTAAAAAAGCTTACGCTAATGTAGAGTGTATAGTAGCTTATACACTCATTTTTTCACTCAAAAGTTTATACGCTATACTCACTCATGTCTAATACGTACACCAAAAAATTCATCAATTTTCCCTTTTTCTCTCACATATTTCCTCTTATCTCTCAAAATATATGTTAGATTTTGAAAAAAAATTACATATTCTAACTCAACATGCAAAGCTCTTTCCAACAATATCAATATTCGATAGCTTTTATTTCATTATTAAACTACTTTGTATACTCTTAGTAGTAAATTGACAAATTATACTTTATCATAAATCTACACTCTATCAAACACTACAAAAAAAAAAGACACTGCTCTAAGGTTACTTATCTGATGCACAATTGTGGTGCAACAAATATTTTTTAAATTTTTTGAAAAGTTCGGGTGCGTTTGGATTAGTATTTGAGATTTAACATTTTAGATAGCATAATGCTCATAATATACATGTTGTTTTAAATATTGGTAGATATATTGTTTTAAATGTTGATAAGTGTTTGATTTATTTAATTGTCAAATTTTGTGACAATTAAATACAAGAGTATTAATTAAATGCTTAATTGGATAATTTTATAATTTTCAGAAAAAGGCATGGATAGTTTAGCCTTTTTCATTGGTGTCCGTATCGGCCCAACGGAGTACTTTCAGCATTGGTGTTCTTTCCAATCTCCACACGCATTTAACCTCTTCATCTTAAATTTTCTCTGCCCCTACCTATTCTTTCAAATAAAAAATATATCATTAAACTCGTCATGTTAAATACTACCCATGATGCAACAAAACAGTCCACCGGTTAGGTCCCGCATTTTCTTTTTACACCGGACCAACCCATATCCATTTTATAAACTGGGAGTCTCGCATACCTGGTTTCAGGTTTATTTGGGTTTTGTTGGCGATGTGTGCATTTACCAAAACATCATTTGGTTTGTCAAGGAAAATGTGCATGTAACTCCAAAAGTGTCATTTTTAGCATATTTGCGTATTGTACAGAAATATGAAAATCCGATATTGATTATATATATCTGGTTATGAATACTGGTAAGGAATCAACATCAACCCATATCGATATGTGTCCCCAGTTCTGCAGTTTGTAGGATATTGTCGACAAACAAGAGAGAGATATAGCCTACAGACAATTAAGTAATACGATAATTAAAGGGTGGCCAAATGGGACAATGCATGCGACATCCAGATATTAAAAAAAAAAATTATCTACTGCTGGAGCGCCTCTTTTAAGAGTTTTCCAGTGACAGATATGGGGAGCCCCATCACACTATCAGTAGTCCCTACCTGTAGAGTGAAGAGGTAACTGTAATTTCCCTTCAAAACAACTAGTGATATAGTTAATTAATGATCACCACACCAATAATTAGCATGCTTGTAAGTTACAAAGCTGCTAGAGAGGCGCAAGAAATGAATCACAAAAGAAACCAATACACTAAAAAAAACCATTTAACAAATCCAAAACACACCACGAGCTCCATTTGGGTGGGGTTGAAATATTTTTGCATCCTAGTAAAGTAAAGGGCGCAGTGAACTGTAATTGTGAAAGGGTTGCAGATGTTAATGGTAAAAAGGAAAAGTCTCATAGCTTTGACCCCAAGATCTGGAAATACGACTGACTCGTAGGGGAGAAGTGTCCAACAACAAAGTTCCTTTCTCAAGTGTCAACAAGGTGCCGAAAATAAAATTTCACCATGTGTAAATGTATTTGGTGTAGCAATCTCGAGCAAGGGAATGCAAATAGTAGGTAAAAATATAAGAACACCTCAGCGTAACTTATTGAATTCATGGAACTCTATGTCGTCATGCATGCACATATTATCCCGTTTATGGCATTGGGATTCAGAGCTTCGAATTATTTGAGTTCCTTCTCGACTTAATTTTCTCTCTGGTCTGATTTAACAAGATAATTAAAAAAATGGAGAGAAAAAGTGTAGAAATTTCTCAGTGATTTAATTTGCTTTAGGAATTACCGACCCCGTCGCCCACCATTGTCGCACCTTCACCATTGTTTTCTTTATTTTCTTATTTTTCTTTATGTTCTTGTTAGAGTGAGTTGTATGAGATATGAGATCATATTTGGAGGCGTAATGGAAATAGATTTCTTTTTTCATCTTATTAGATCTGAGATATAACATTAGTTCATATATGAGATTGTACAATTATATGTTATTGTTTCAATGTTACTATTTTGATATCGTAATCTGTTATGAGATCTGAGATCATAATATGTTTTAATGTTATTGTTTAGGGTTTAGAGATTGTACAGTTATATATTACTATTTTGTGATAATAATTCGTTTCAATGTTAGTGTTTAGGGTTTAAAATTTATGGTTTAGGAATTAAAAAATAATAATTATGATTTAGAATTTAAAAATTCTATGTTTCTGAGATCGTATAATTATGTTACTATTTCAATGTTATTATTTTATGCTCATAATCTATTATGATATTTGAGACCATAATTGACTTCAATGTTACTATTTAAGGTTTCTCATCTATGATCTACAATTAGAGATCATACAGTTATATCACGATCTGATATTATAGAGAGTTGTGATAATCTGCACTATTGAAGCTTCTTGGAATCTTTATCATTAGTCCATTATTATAAAGTTGTGGCGATAGATATATAGATAGATATATACTCTCATTTTTTTCGTGGGTCAATTTGTATTCCCAAATGGTGTCTCTTCTCGGCCATCGCAACTTGGATTGGCCTTGCTTGCATCTTCATCAACCTCCTATATGTGGTCTGCGACTCCGCTTCTTCATTCTTCTTCCCCGACGATATTAGAGATAACCAAGTCATTCTCTGTCAATCGTGTCGGTCTGAATCATACCTCCAAGCATGAATCCACATATACTTTTTTTGTTCTTAAAGAAACCTCCCGAGTCTTGTGGAATAGATTAAGGAAGAGAGTGAAAAAAAGTATCACTTTCAGAGGAACAGAGCCAATGAAAAACAAAATTTTCTCATACCATGTCACTCGTTACCATCTGTAAGACTTACTAACCAAAGTCCTTCTGCTCGACAATCCGAGTCCAGATGAATGAAACCTAGGAATCCATTTACAGCATTAATTCACTTACCATTCTCTTCGATGCCTCTATAATTCATATACCATCAAATTCACATGAAAAGGTTTTCAACTTTTCATTGGCAATATCTTTAACTAATTCTAATCCCCAAATCCATTCACTATTAATGAAAAACTCTGAATTGTGGTGAACAAAAAGACAGGAAGACTCGGCAGACAATGTAACTTTACTTTCCTTATTGTAATCGGATAATCCAGAACAACTCTCTTGGATGACAAATCCAAAGTTACATTTAGCATAAACAATACAACTCACTCATGAAGACTAGACGAGTCGATTTGTAAACACAAAGGATCCATGACTCATTCATTAAACGGGATCACCTAAACAAAGTGGAAATTTTCGTTGAAAGAGGTCATAGTGAGCAAATGAACAAATATTGTGCATATTCAACAAAACAGACATAAGAAGATTACAAATGTCAGAGACTTTTATTCAATATCTATCAAAAAAAGATGGGTACAAAAGGAAAAACATGCCTTTTCATACCTGGTTCCAAAATTCCAGGAACTAGGAAGCCATATATATCAATAAAGACAGGGCATTAGGATGCCGTTTCCAACTGTGGTGAAGCTGCGGTAGCTGCTTTCAAGTAGAGTGGGTGAAGCTCATGGCCTTCCTTCGGTTCAACATGAATCCACTTGCGACCACTCAGCTTGTGCTTTTCAAACTTGACCTTTCCTTCCTTGAGTGCGTAAATGGTGTGATCCTTTCCCATCCCAACATAGTTTCCAGGATGAAACCGAGTGCCCCGCTGTCGAACTATGATGTTTCCAGGAATCACTCTCTGTATAACAAGAATAACAGTCATACCAGTGGTAGCACCAAATTTTCCATAAACTGACATACAATTACCACCAAATTTTCTGATCAAATAATGAGTTTCTTATTAGTGTTTATAATCCAATTTTTGTATTCTTCCAGTTCCATGAATAACTCAAAAGAACAATCAAATCAAACCAGTAAGCATACAAGTCATTAAATAATTGAATTCAATTATTCATGAACTGACCTCCCCACATTACAATGCTGACTAAAAAGTAAAATTCAGATAAATCTCATGGAAACTGTTCAGAATGTTCCAAATTATAGGGGCTTTTTACAGGTAGTTTATAACTCTTTGTAGTGTGTACAAGAAGAAAAATCAAACCAGTAAACTGCATAAGTCATGAAAAATCTAGTTTGATTTTGTCATAAACTGACCTCACCCCCAAACTTCTTCACTCCCAAATTTTTAGGTTTTGAGTCTCGTCCGTTCTTGGTGGATCCGGCTGTCTTTTTGGTGGCCCAACGCCTGAACATCAAGCTTAATCCGCCAGCAGATCCATCTATACAACATCAAGATAAGACACCACCGTATATGGACTCCACAGAAACACAATTAGTTCTAAAGAAAGTCAGTGGTACCAGTGACGTTGCCATATACAGGAAGATTGGTGACCAGGTCCCTCACATTCACACGCTTGCATATGCTTGTTGCGAGATTACTAATATTCATGTCTCTGTAAGATAAAACACGAAGAATACTCCTTCGGATGGGCTTCGAAGTCCAGGCGGAAGCGGAAGCGGACGATGGTGGCGATGAGTGAGGAAGGGCAACCAATTAGGGCTGCGAACGAGGGACAGTCTTGGGGTTTTGGGTAATTGGGAACACTGTGGAACGGGTTGTTTGAAATTTTGGGCCTTATGGGCCTTTTGGATTTCGCTATTGAGTTTCTTTTCCTGAATTTCTTCATTAAAAACTCAGCCCTGCTTGTCGCATGGGTTGGGAGGTGTTGGATTGTTTGGGAACTCCTATGAATTTCTGCTTGATGTTAACATCTTGAGGTGTTCACAAAAGTTTGGAAGGTTTCGCGACTCTCTTCCAATCCCTTTTTTTGAACCTTTTAAAATGAGAGGTTCGATATTGTATTAAATATGAAGTTACAAAAATATTCTTATACCAAAAAAAAATTATATATAAATTTTTTAACCAACCCCTCCCAACACATTTGTGTACCAAACAAGGGTTCATTCTCATAAACTCCTCCTAACTCCTTTCAACCCAACACCTCCCGATGCTCATGTCAAGCAAAGTCTCACTCAGTCACTCTTTTTGTATTTGGGAGAGGGGGGAAAGTGAGAGGGAGAAAAAAGTGTGAGGAAAAGTGAATGAAAGGTAAAAAAGTGAAGGGGTTTGAGAAGGTAGGGTAAAATTTGTGAGAAAAAATTGGGTTGGTAAGTGGATTTTTCACTAAATTACGTAACTACCCTCACATTTAATATATATATAAATAAATAAAAATTGAAATTTTTAGAGAGACAAGATAAAATGGTAAATTTATATCAACCTTACAAATTATAAAAATATATCTTTTCATTTTTATTTTTCCTATTTTTTAACTGTCTAAATAAGAGAAAGCAAAATTAACTTTCCCTCCTCTCGCCTTCATTTTTCATTTTCCTCAAATTTTAATTCTCCTCCCCTCCCTCATTTCCAAACATAGGCTTAAGGTCAATTTAGAACATTTTTAAATTTTAAATTAACCAAATGCCTCAAGCATTATTTTATTTTTCATGTTTAGAATTATTTTACATTTGTATTTCGAAAGAACAAGAAGAAGGATATTCGAAGGTTTGGCCAAATACAATTCACTTGAAGTTTTGTCCTTTAATCCTCTACGATTGAGAGGAATTTGACTCAAATTTTTAAATTAGACGTTCGCTCCCATGATGTGTTAGGGATTGGTGTGGACGTGTGAGGCGAGCGATAAAAACCCTTGATTTCAGGGTTTGGACCTAACTCTCTATTGAAAATTCAAGTCGACAATAACATATTGGTCCTCCTTTATAAGTCAAAGTGATAACCTACAATCTTTCGATGTGAGATATTATCATTCTCACCCATCCTCACGCAATGACTATTTAGACCTTAGTCATAACTTGCTAGCCTTCCTTTTTTTTTATAGGAGTATGACTTTTCTTCTTCTTGCGACGGTCTCATTCTAGATACTTAGTCATTGTCCTACTCTTTACACTTTAGCTCACAAATTCGGCTTATATTACTCTCAATGTAAGTATCAATGATGAATATCATGATTCTAAGCCCGCGGGCATACGAAAATGAATGTTCAAACCTAAGTTCATAAATTTGAATCTAACTCTTTATCAAAAACTCAAGTTGACAATATGAGGTTTGTCCTCCCTCCACAATCTTTCGATATGAGATATTATCAGCAAGACCCAATATGTCACCGTTAAGACAAAATCCCAACATCAAAGAAAGTGTATTTCTTAAGATGTGGGCACACAACAGAACCTCATTAAGCCTAACCGTTTGATTGTGACGAAATTGTGCGCCTCTCATTATATGACACATATTTTTTTATTTTTTTTGCCCCAATAACAAAAATGTATTTAAACTAATAAACAAATTTAAAATTGTTTTGTAATTTCCATGTAAAAAATACTCGTAAAAACTAAAAAACATTTTTTTAAAAAAATTCACCTTTCGCTTCTCCGTTGGGATCGCAATGTGTGGTCGACTGGTGGTGCTGTTTTCTACTCCCAATCCCAGACCCAGACCCAGGCAACATGATCCGAACAGTTATTTTCTTCAGACATTTTATAGTATAATAATAATCAAATTTCCCTGATTTGCCCACATAACTCTACTTTGCAAATTTTGTCGTCCTCTGTAGATTATCATATGGCAAAGTAAAGCTAGTCACTGACAGTGGCGATCCAACCCAGTTGAAGTTCACCAGCTCCTGCTTTACCAACTCATCTCTACTAATCAATCCTGATGCGAATGCGTGATTTCACATTTCATCATTATCATTGCCTTATTTGGGTCCTATGAATTCTTCTTAGCTTGTCAAGAATTCCCACATATCTTACGATCTCAATTACCTTTTTAAAGTGGTGTAGAGTTCCTTCTTTAATCACGCTTTAGAGAGCTTTTATTGTGTGTTTTAGACTGACTGAATAGATAGATGGCTCTGGCGCGGTTTGGCCGCCAAGCAAAACGCCCATACATTGGGTTGTTTGTGAAGATGACGGCAGTGGCAGTCTTGGGTCTCTGCTTTATATTCGTTTGGTCAATCTTCTCTTCTCCTTCCTCTTCTCTCACCACGCAGAGGGAAAGCTTTGATGATATTGGTGAACCCACATCATCAGGTACGAAGAAGCTAAGCAGTTCTAGTACCCAATCTAAAGAGAAGCAACATGTGAAGCATGAAGCAGCTCAAGCAAGGAAAGAAGATAAGAAAGTAAAAGTTGAATCAGATTCAAAAGTGAAAGATGAGAAAAAGGTTAATGGGTCTGTGAATAAAATAGATAATGAGCATAAATCTAGGAAAAATAATCCGAAAGAAATGTCAAGTGCGAAGAAAGGGAAAGGCAAGCCAAAGCCAGGTGATGGAAGAACGAAAGAGAATGGTCAGGTAGGACAGGAATCTGAAGATCAAGATTCAAATGAAGAGGAAGTGCAAGAAGTAGTGGATGGTAAGGAAGAAGAAGAAGCAAATGCTGAGACAGAAGTAAATGGAGTGACAGAAGGAGATGGCGAACAACCAGATCAGGAAGATTTGGATAAGGTTCAAGATGAGAGTAGTGAATCAAAAACTGCTGGAAAGAAGAGGAAGCTAAAGGGTCCATTGTTTGATCCAAAAATGCATTATGCATGGAAATTATGTAGCACAAGAAGCAAGCATAATTACATTCCTTGCATTGATAATGAAGGGGTCATAGGAAGGCCGCAGGCTTATCGGCATACAGAGAAGAGTTGCCCAAGAACACCTCATATGTGCCTTGTTCTGCTCCCACATGAGGGTTATGAGACTCCAGTGCCCTGGCCTGAGAGCAAATCAAAGGTGGGATTATGTCCCTTATTGTTCTTTCAATTGAAAGGTGAGATCTGCTTGATGTTCTCAATGGGGAATGCTTGCCTCTTTGCAGATATTATTTAAGAATGTGGCGCATCCAAAACTTGCCGCATATGTTATAAAGCATAATTGGGTGGTGGAGTCTGGAGAACATCTTACTTTCCCCCAGAACCAGTCTGAATTCAAAGGTGGAGTTCTCCACTACCTTGAATTCATCGAAGAGGTGACTTTCCCTTTCATTTGAATTATTTTGATGTCCATGCACTCTGAATTATAATGACTTGAGCGTTTATTCTCATTGATATGGTTTTGAATCCTATAAAAAGTATCAGAGTTAAGAAGTTTTCTGATGGTCCAATTTTTATTCACAGAAGTCGAGCTGTTTTATGCCTTTTGAAAAGTTCTCACATTATGCACACCATTAGCCTTGGTGCCAAGCTGCCATAGATAATGCAACCCCAGAAACACTATCATCACTTTGTTGTCACCTCCGCTACCCCAATTCCAGAACTTTGTGTTCACATTATCAATATCCTGCATACCAGTATATAAGAAAAAGGCTATAAAAGTAGTTTGCAAAGTACGGACATA
The DNA here is from genome assembly GCA_963580455.1 of Euonymus europaeus. Taxonomy (NCBI): domain Eukaryota; kingdom Viridiplantae; phylum Streptophyta; class Magnoliopsida; order Celastrales; family Celastraceae; genus Euonymus; species Euonymus europaeus. The sequence goes on from OY756972.1 coordinate 4,033,970, forward strand.
CAGCAGTTCTATTTCTTTTAATATAGAAAATACCATAATAGCTAAAATGATATTTGTGGAAAATTCTTTACCGAATTTCCTTCGGTCTATTTATTGGGCAAACCTTGCAAGAACAGTACAAGTGATTCGTGTAACGTAGGATCAGTGTTTCAAATAAGTTAAATAGCCTCTTCGAAATGCAGGAAAATAGATGCGCACATCTGCCCTCCTGGCCCTGCAGTGACGGGTGCTGAGTATTGGGTTTGAATAGGTGACTTAAAAGGGATGGTAGGGTTGGGGAAAGAACAATATTTATGCAGCTTTACGATTCTCAATGGGGATAATTGTTTCTTGGATTTGAACCCATGAATGGATTGTGTTAACTATGGATTAATAAGTTTACCTTTCTTTAGCTGGATGAATGGTAAAAAGTTATCTACTTATTATTAAGTTCTCGGTTTCCGATGTATGTATGAAATACTAACTCATAGATGATGAAATGTGCTATCTCCTTATGCATGTCATTTGAAATTTTGATGGCGTTTGATAGATGGTACCAGACATTGAGTGGGGAAAGAATATTCGGGTAGTACTGGACATTGGATGTACAGATTCAAGCTTTGGGGCTTCTCTGCTTGACAAGGATGTATTAGCATTAACACTTGGCTTGAAAGATGACCTAGTTGACCTAGCTCAGGTTGCCCTTGAGCGTGGTTTTCCTGCAGTCGTTACTCCTTTTGCACATAGAAGAGTCCCCTTTCCCAGCGGTGTTTTCGATGCTATTCATTGTGGCAGTTGCAGCATGCCTTGGCATTCCAATGGTTTGTCTTTCCATCCATTTTTTCTTGTCTTTTGTTCCCTGAACTTATTCCTAACTTTTCTACCGATTATTGGCTAGTTTTCCTCTGAAAGTAATATCATAAATTTTCTTCACTTTCAGGGGCTAAACTTCTTCTTGAGATAAATAGGATTTTAAGGCCTGGAGGATATTTTATCTTGTCATCTAAACATGACAGCATTGAAGATGAACAAGGTTTTTACTCTTCCCTTGAATTTGAACGACTTTCGGAACATAGTTCCAGAATAGTACTTGAAATGATGATATGTTGCTGTATGTATTATGAATTGCTTTGCAAACATCTATGGTTAAAGAACTCTTAGCCTTGTTTACATATGCCTAAATCTTTAGTCGCAAGTGAGATACAAGACTAATTATATTTCTAACTGTACAGTGAGACTGCAAAGACATTTTCCTGTTATTTTATTTATTTGTAATTTCACTTTCTTGAAACTAGAAAGATGGCCTTTTTTATTCCCCTCATTGTGCACAAAGTTGTATCCACGGCCTCCGTGTGTTTATTTTGGGTTTTGGTTTTGTCCACTGCTAGTTAAGAATGATGCATCACTCATTTTGTTCCTGAAAAAAATGGTCACTCTGTGGGATATTCTTACGTCCTACTCAAGGAATTGTATGCTCTGGGCAGCTGATGTGGCTTATCAATTCCTCACATTTATTTTAAGATAATATCCAGGCTCCCCCTCGAACCCATGACCTCTCTTGTTATGGATGAGGGAGCACTTTCTAGGTTTGAGTATGGTGGAAAAATATCACCCACAGTCACAATATAACAAATGCATTCGTCATATTGAGTGGAATTTTATTCATTTGCTTCCCAAGTCAGTACCCAAAACGATCCCCTCGTGGGTTTGGAAATTTTGGTTTCTTTTGGTTTTTGGTCCCATTAGCGCACTCTACTAACATATGCCTTTTGAGATTTTGCATCTCATGGTTATACATAAAGCAAATGTTAGTGTTTGGTCTGATTGCTGCTGTGCAGTACTGTGGAGATCTTTAATACCTCATATTTAACATGCCTTTGTATTTTATGCCAGCCATGACCAGGATGACAGCATCCATCTGTTGGAATATTTTGGCTGATAAATCAGACGAAGTGAGTGAAGTTGGTGTTAAAATATTTCAGAAGCCTGAATCAAATGATATATATGAGTTGAGAAGGAAGAAAAATCCGCCTCTCTGCAAGGAAAATGAAAACCCAGATGCAGCCTGGTAAGCCTAGATTATTTTGCCTTCCAAAGCTATCTTCTTTGTTTTGATATATATGAGTTGAGAAGGAAGAAAAATCCGCCTCTCTGCAAGGAAAATGAAAACCCAGATGCAGCCTGGTAAGCCTAGATTATTTTGCTTTCCAAAGCTATCTTCTTTGTTTTGATATAAATTGACTGTCAACCCCGGAAAAATATTATTTTAGAAAGAACAAGAAAATGATTCATCTGTACTAAGTATGAAAAGAAGCTCAACAAATTGTTTTTGGGAGCACTAGGCATAGCTTTGTTTTAACTACACAATCAAAAGAGCGCCTACCCCTTTTTGCCGATAACTAGAGTGGAAATTAATTTGGAGTAACAAATTGCTGATCCTGTTAACCTTTTGGCAAATTTTCTTCCAACAGGTATGTTCCAATAAAAACTTGCCTGCACAACATTCCATCTGCCATTGAACAACACGGGACCGAGTGGCCTGAGGAATGGCCCATGAGGCTTCAAACTTATCCTGACTGGATGAATGATAAAGAAAAGTTGATTGCAGACACCAACCATTGGAAAGCTATTGTTGAGAAATCCTATCTCACAGGGTTGGGCATTGACTGGTCACATATCCGAAATGTAATGGACATGAAGGCTGTCAACGGCGGGTAATTGACCGACAAACTAAACAATCTGAACTTTCTTTGTTTGTGGTTTTTTTCATTTAATAGAAGAATGCTTCTCCACCTTCCTTTTTCCACAACCCTTTAGACTTAGAGTGGTTATATACTTTTATCTGACAATTGGAAAGTAATTTTCCTTTGACAATACAGATTTGCAGCGGCTCTCTCACACCAGAAGGTGTGGGTGATGAACGTAGTCCCTGTCCACGCACCAGATACACTTCCCATCATATTTGAACGCGGGCTCATTGGCATATACCATGATTGGTGCGAGGCTTTTGGCACTTATCCAAGATCCTATGACTTATTGCATGCTGATCATCTGTTTTCACGTCTTAAGAACAGGTTAAGATGTTTTTCGTTGTTTTTTTCAGTCTCTTGCTGAAACCCATTTGTGAAGACCCCCCTAAGTAATGGATAATGGCTTAGGTTCTCCCTTCACACCATGGTCATTGCTTTTGCAGGTGTAAGGAGCCAGTTTCGATTGTTGTTGAGATGGATCGCATTTTACGGCCTGGAGGTTGGACAATTATACGTGACAAGGTTGAGATACTGGATCCACTTGAAGGAATATTGAGAAGCTTGCACTGGGATATCCGCATGACTTATGCTCAAAACAAGGAGGGTATCTTATGTGCGCAAAAGACACTTTGGCGGCCATAGAATCTCTGTATATGCATGATGACTTACAACTCTTACAAGGTGATGCTCTTTTTGCTCCAAATAGGATACTATACAAGGTGAAGGCAAATTTTCTTCTCCATAACTAAAGATGGAATGCTGATTCATCATTTTTGTGTGATATAGGAACTCTCACAAATTGTTTGGTCACATTTTTACCGTTTCGTTTTGTCGATATTTCGAGTTTCGGGTAAATTTAGTTCAAGGCTGTGAACACGGAATCATCAATTCTTCTGAGAAATGCGATCTAGGAAATACAACGGAAGAAAATGGAAAGAACTACTGGCCTGCTCTATAGATTATTTTATGTATTTGAACAATTCCGGTCCGTTTGAATCAGAGTATGTTGATAGAGTATAAGCTCTCGTAAAACGTAAAAGCTGAGAGTGTCTGAGAGTATGGGACAGAGTATAAGCTAGCTTATACTCTGTCCCAAACGGAGGCTTCATGTTTGTAGCCTGATCTCTGTCAAGGAAAAAAAAAGAGCATGCAGCCTGATCGCCCTCCTTGATTTGATTACTAGGTTAATGTTAATATTCAAATGAATTGAATATTTTGAGATTTGAATGTGTTTCTTCGTGATTTTCTGAGCCGGAGCCACAGTGAAAAAAATAGCTTCACTAATGCGGGGGCGGATCTCTGCCTAGATAAACTTATTTGACAATATATACGCTATTAAAATTTACATTCTACCAAACACTCATTTAGTAATAAAATCTTAATTTTTAAATCCAAATGTCCAAAACAAAATTGACGGCGCTATCCTCAAATTCCCGTCAACCTTTCATCCCTCTTAAAAATTCCTCGATTGGTAATATTAAGTCTTTCTTAATATATTTTGTGGATTCGCCACGGATGCCTGCAATGTTCATTATGGTAGCCAAAATGGTTACAGTTCTGTAATGCAGAGTCTGTCTGTTTCAGTTTTTCTCCTAAAAGGGTCCCAGCCCAATGAAATGGGTCGCTATTGACAAAAAATTGTAGGCCTCCTCAAAATTCTGGCCCAATTAAAGGTCCATATTGTTATTGGATAAGGTTAATATTCTGGCCCACCAAACAGCCCGCGTCTTTTTGACGATGATGATTCGGTGATTCCTCCGTCTTCCCTCCAGCGTTCGTTCACTCGAGGTTACTTGATTTTGTTTTCCTAAAAATCTCCAACGGAATTGCATAGATAGACGTTATGTCCCGATCTTCTTTCTCCACTCGTTTGACTCTGGTCGCTCTCCTCTCGGCCTCCACCTTGTACTTTTTCTACAAATCTCGCCGTCTCAAACGCCTGAAGCACTCTCTAAACCCTAGTCCTAACACCAACAGAGGTAAGATTTTTTTCGTGTCTCAAACTGGAACCTCTAAAACCCTAGCTCATCGCCTCCTCAAGCTCTTACACTCTCAAAATCTTCCCTTCGAACTCATTGACCCTAAACAATACGAGCCCGAGGACCTTCCGAAAGAGAATCTGGTACTGATCGTTGCATCCACTTGGGAGGATGGAAAGCCGCCACCTGATGCCAAGTTTTTTGCGGATTGGCTCGCGGAAAGCGCTGCCGATTTTCGGGTGGGGTCATTGCTGCTTTCTACGTTGAGATTCGCTGTGTTTGGAGTTGGTAGTAGGGCGTATGGGGAAGCATACAATGCGGTGGCGCGGGAATTTTCAAGGCAGTTGAAGGAGTTGGGCGGGAAGGAGATAGTAGGGGTTGAGGAGGGGGATGTGGATAGGGGAGATTTAGATAGAATTTTTGAGAAGTGGAGTACGAAGGTTGTCGGTGTTTTGGAGGGAAGTGGTGTGGTGGAGAACGGAGCCGTTTTGGGCAATGGAGTTGATGAGATTGATAATGAGAGTGCTTATGGTTGGGAGACTGATGATGAAGAAGAAGAGAACGATAGGGAATCAGAGGTTGTTGATCTCGAGGATATTGCAGGTAAAGCTCCTTCAAGGAAATCATCAGCTACTACTGAAACTAAAGGCAGGATAAGGATTAATGGCAAAAGAGATATGGTTACTCCTGTTATCAGAGCAAGCTTAGTAAAGCAGGTGAATTTCATGATGTTGCAGATATTGTGATTTCGAATGTTATGAGCAGAGTTTGATGATTTCACCTGCAGCTTAAGTGCAGTCACTGCGTGAATTGGGTGGTTGATATTACCTTAAGGTTCAAGAACCATGCTGAGCATAGTTCGAATTCATAGTCACTCCTCTAACTTTACCCAAATATACTAAGTTTGAGTGTATATGGGCAGTTAGTCATGGTCATGGATCTAATTACTTGGCCTATATATGTCTGTACTGGTACATAATTAAATGTATTAATGGAATTGATGCATGTTTTGGTGTATAAAATGTTTCTTCTAAATACACAATTATTTTGAATTTCTGCTATCCAAGGCTGGTGTCATAATGGCTTAATCAAACATGTGCATTTTTTCTGAATTGGGCAAAGAATACGAAGTTGTCTCAAACATTCAAGCACATTTTTTAGGATGCTCAATGATCAGGTTTTTGTTGTCACTGTAGTTGAATATCTTGTAGTTTATCTTGTCAAAGGTTCTGTATTGGCCAAGAGCAGTTCTACAGTTTTATTGTAGTATCTTTTTGTTTGAGGTGTTGAGTTGTGCATAAGATATGGTGACTTTAATGGACGTGAAAAATCATTTCAATGGAAATTTCTTGCTCATAATTACTGATCTTTACATGTCAGTCTTTTGTATTCTTTTTCCTTGATATATACCTTACATTCTTGACATTTTTGCTGTTTTGATAACCTAGTGCTCTTTCTGTATCATTGAATATGCAGGGCTATAAAATTATTGGTTCACATAGTGGTGTTAAGATATGTAGATGGACCAAGTCTCAGCTTAGAGGCCGAGGAGGGTGCTACAAGCACTCATTCTATGGCATAGAGAGTCATAGGTGAGTTTTGTTAGTTTGTTGGTGTTAAGCGTGGTTGTTGTTTAAAGTTTTTACTTATATAACTTCCTTTTTGGATTAAGATGCATGGAGGCAACCCCAAGCCTGGCATGTGCCAACAAATGTGTGTTCTGTTGGAGGCATCATACAAATCCTGTAGGAAAGAGCTGGCAGTGGAAGATGGATGATCCCTTAGAGATTGTGAATTCTGCTATAGATCAACATTTAAAGATGATTAAGCAAATGAAAGGAGTTCCCGGTAATTATTTTTCATTCTACTGTTGGATCATCTTTCTAAAGAGTGCAAGTTCAGCATATTATGGTAGCAGCTTTTTTGCAATGTGGCAAGACTGTTCGCATAAAGCGCTCCTCAGGCCCCTCGTTTTGGTAGCAGAGCCTTCTGTACTGGGTTTGAGGGGGAAAAAAATATCTAGCTGGCATGAATAATTTGCATGAACTTAGGCATATGCTGGGACTTGCCTTGGAATCCAAAACCTGCCCTAATATGACATCACCTGATTCTCTACTAGTAATACATGTAGCCTACCCTGAATTGTGGGTGAGGGCTCTGATGATGAGGATGACGATGATGATGTAGCATGCTCACAAGTATATATTCTTTAATGGAGCTTTTGTAGTTGTTTGTTATAGAGGTGTTACTGATTATTGTAAGCTTGTACTTCTGGTGAAATGGTTGGAAATTCGCTAATTGTAATCAGGGCTTTGATTATTTTGTGGGTTTAATTTGATCTACCGGTCCCATTTGTGTTCACTTGAGAAGTTTTTTTCTACAGGTGTTACATTGGAGCGACTAAATGAAGGTCTCTCCCCTAGGCATTGTGCCTTGTCACTTGTTGGTGAACCCATAATGTATCCTGAGATTAATACTCTTGTGGATGAGCTGCACCGGAGACGAATATCTACTTTCCTAGTAACAAATGCACAGTTCCCTGAAAAGATCAGAATGCTGAAGCCTATCACTCAGGTTTAGAATCTCACTTTTAATTTGAGGACTCGTAATAGTATTTTTTTCATTTTTGCATTAAACTGTCCCCATACCCATGATTGTGTTTCATCTATTTTCGCAATGCAGTTATATGTAAGTGTAGATGCCGCAACAAAGGACAGCTTGAAGGCGATTGATAGGCCACTGTTTGGCGACTTCTGGGAGCGTTTCATTGTATGTTGCTTTCCTTTGTGATGATAATTTCTTTCCTTTGTGTAAACGTTCATGTATTAAAATTGAAATTTAATTGCGATCCAAGAAAGAAATGAGAAGCAAAGTGCACAAGAGGGTTGATGAGAAAGAGGTTAAGCATCTCTCGTGCTGTTATATATTGTATATGAGCTTGTTATCGGGTTTGTAGATTTTCTCTGTGCAGTCTATTGGTTGAGGCACTGAGTATGAAACAATATAGATTTAGCTTATTAGTTACAGATAGATTAAGCATTTGTGTTGCATTCAAAAACTAATCATAGCTTCTGTGTTTTATTTGGCTTCTTGCAAAATTAAGTTCCTTTCGTGTGCGGCTCATGAATCAAGGGGATTACTCCTGTGTGCATGGCTTGGGGAGAACAATGCACCTTATTGTAGCATCAATCGTCATGCTTTAATTTCCAGTGTCTGTTTGTTGTTCATTAGATTTAGCTACAACTCTAGAATAACTTGTTTGTGTGCTAATGACTGATATTATGTGCAGGATTCCATGAAAGCTCTCAAGGAGAAACAGCAGCGAACTGTTTACAGATTGACATTGGTGAAAGGATGGAATACAGAGGACATAGAAGCTTACTTTAACCTCTTTAGTATTGGGAAGCCCGATTTTGTTGAAATCAAAGGCGTTACGTACTGTGGATCGTAAGCATTAATGGCCTAACAAATTTAATTATCTGCACTCAGTGCTTAAGTGGTCTTAATGTTTTCTTTTACAGGTCCGCCACATCAAAGTTGACCATGGAGAATGTACCCTGGCATTCTGATGTGAAAGCTTTCTCAGAGGCCTTAGCTATCAAAAGTGGGGGGGAATACGAGATTGCTTGTGAGCATGTTCATTCGTGTTGTATCCTCTTGGCAAAAACTGCGAAGTTCAAGGTCAATGGCCAATGGTTCACGTGGATAGATTATGAAAAGTTCCACGATCTGGTGGGCAACCGTGCGAAAATATCCCTCCTCGAGTTCCTACTAATATATTGATTGTCTTGAAAGAAATAACAAATGAGATTTCATTATGGCTTTGTTGCAGGTTGCTTCTGGAAAAACTTTCAATAGCAATGATTACATGGCTCCAACTCCTCCCTGGGCTGTATATGGGGCAGAGGAAGGGGGTTTTGATCCGGATCAGTCTCGGTACAGGAAAGAGCGGCATCACAAATCAAGCAGCTGACTAACGGGTTGGAATTTTCAATCTTAAATCATTTGGCCACTTTTATTTTGTGGAGTCTATAGCACCATACTGAGCAATACGGTTTTGCACTAAAGGGCTTTACATAGGGCATAATTTAAGGGTGAAAAAACTGTAACCTAGTGCTAGAGAGTCAGGGTGCAACTTAGAGGTTACATATTCAATTCTTGAAACAATATTTTCAGTATACATCCCAACCTTGAGCCCACTACGGGAGCCTTTTGCATGGTAGGTTTTTTTTTATTGTTTGACATTATATTTTCTCCTTAGTAACTTACATAGATGTATTTTGAAACTCTTGATCACCATAGTTGTGGTCTTTCATTTCGCTTCTGAGATCAACTGCTTGAGATCGTGAACCGCAATGCTGAATAGCTAATAAATTTATGTAAGAATTTTTTTAGTGATTGATATAGTTCTTTTGTGCGTTTGACATCATTAGTCTATCCTCTTGGCTCTTCTTTTACATCATAGAATGCATGATGCATAGTAGTTCCCTTGGGTACAATCTTTGTAGTTGAACATTTTTGTGATGATTTACTGGTTCCTAATACTGTTAATCTGTATTGATCTCAGCATTAAAAACAGAAGTGAAGGATGTAAAAGACAGACAACAGAACAAATAAAATAGAAATGATTGTGGCAACAGTGGGTGAGGCCGTGAGGGTAGTTTTTTTGGTCAATTAAAAACTTTTCAACTCGATTCTGACAGTCCGTCTGAAAGTATTCTGAAAGTATACAGCTTTCGCAGTCTCTGGCTTAGTTTAGTCACCATCTATCAAGTTGTCATGGTTGTGGTACGGCTAGCATGGACCCATCCATCATTATAACATTCTATTTAGGGGTGAGGGGAAGTTTTATTCAGAGATGTCATAATTATTTCTTGGGATACCCTTCTACTTTGCAAACGGGTGGATTAAGGCAAGTTTTCGTTTTTTTTCCCCTTCCTATTCAAGTCTTTTTAACAGGGATGTTGATAGTGGATTTTAATCAATTTTTTGATCAAATTATTTAATCGGTTATTCATCGATTATGTTTTTTTGCCAGGTTTTCAGTTGATTTTATTGTTTTTTTTTTTTTTGAAAAAACTGACTAATCGTTTGATTTTGTCGTTTTCAATTTTGTCATTTTTTTTACATCCCTACCTTCTAGTTCATATAATGAGTTTCATTAACCCTCCACCCAAAATTTTGTTAAAAATGGCCGAGTACGGGCTTCATTTTCTTTTTTTTTAAAAAAAAAACATGTGTAAGATGTGTAAAGATGATGTGGCTTAATAAAAAATCAAAACACAAATTAAAGAAAGTCTTAAGACACAAGTTATTTGGATTCAATTTTTGTCCTCGTGGAACCACTTTTGTCCGATGTTTACGTTTGACCACCAAATTGAACGTCGTTGATCCCATAGATTATGTCAAATCCCCACGAGGATAATCCAACCTTCATGAGGTTTTTCTTTGGTGGTGTTTGATTAAAGGGAAATTGCTTGCTTGGCCTGCAATTTTTCTTTCCATGATTCCCCTGCTAGTCTGCTACTGAATATAAAGTCCAGATGAAGCGATGTTTTTAACCATTATGTTATCTGGTGCTTGCTTTGTACTTTTATCAAAATCATGGGCAAAATTTAAATTCACGAATCTACTACTCTCCAACCAATCAGCCAGTGGAGGACCTAATCCATTTCAGATTATCTTTATCTATCACCCGGATAAGGATCCTCAAGGGTCCCACCTCGAAAGCGCGTGAAACAAACAAGAAGCGACCACTACCCCCCTCTCTTCTCCCCTTGGACACGTTCAATTTCGTCACCTCCGCTGTCTTTCTCGATTCTTCTTCTTCACATGAGTTTTGACTTTGCTGCAGCGTAGGTATAGCCTAGAGACCTCCTTATTGGCTGTTGCTCGGCCACGCGCCGACCAAACGAGTGAACATCCCGTTTAACAATAAATAGCAACAATCAGTGTCGGTCATCGGCTGGGCCCATATTAGTGATAATTGGAGCGTGATTTGCACGTGGACATTAGAAGCACGTGACAGAGAGATGGCAGAAGTTGCACTGGTTACTGGTTAGATCAAATGCAATGATAAGTTTTGGTAATTTTTCAGGGATGCATATGAAAATGGTGTATTTTATTGATATAATTATTAAAACATGTTTCATTGATGTAATTATCTTAAAAAATATAGTTCAACAATGTAAATGAATATGTAATTTTAATTTTTGTAAATAATGTAATATTTAATATTAAATTTAGTATAATTTTATAAAAAAATAAATGAGAATAGCAAATATTGAAAGAAAAAAAATATATAAAAAATTATGTTTTGATAATATATCTATATTAAAAGAAGTATGTGAACGAACATATAACTTTGACTTTTTATATAATAAATATAATATTTAGTATACAATTTTAATGAGTCAGTAAATTTTTATTATTGGTATACCCTTACATATTAATGACGGAGTCTAATGTAAAATATTTACTACTGTAATGACCAATAAAGGCACCAAAATTTTCTATTTAATTCTTAAAAAAACATATTTCTAATTAAAATTACGAGTTTAACGATTATTTTGTGTAATAAATAAACATATCATTTTCAAATTTTATTTGATACAAAAAATACACGGTAAAACTCATAATCCCAATTAAAACATGTCAATAATTTTTAAAAAATTAAATGAAATTTTTTAGTAATCTTATCAGGCCACGACACCCGGTTCCATACAAGACTGATACAACTGGTAATATCAGTTTTCCTTCTTCCCCAAAAAATTGAGACGTTCAGTCCTCGCCAGCTCATTTTTACGTCAACACCACAAATCCCATTTCGCTCATGATATTGATGGACCCCCTCTATGTATCTAATCTCTCTCTCTCTCTCTCTCTCTCTCACGATCGACGAAGAGTGTGAAACGATTAAACGACTGATTAACACACTGAAATGCTGATTTACAGACGACCAATTCCTGAAAAACTTATCATTTAAATAAAATATATTATGATCATTTGGGGATGATGACGATCAAGGGAAGTGTAACTGTGTAATAAGGCCTTCTTTTCTTGAACGGGAGGTTCCTTCTCGTGATTCAAAGATGCAAGAAATCAAAGAATCTAAAACAAACATAACAATAACTCGATAAAACAAACCAGGAATTTTTGGAAAGTATTTGTTTTTCCTTCCAGATTCTTTGCTAACGCATAAAAATGGTTTGCTGAGATTGATAGTATGATAATAATTATATCATTCCAATGGATACCTAAAGCTTCAATCAAGTTCTCCTGTTAAGAACACTGGAGGAGATATAGAGAAGTTACCAGCTTGGCAGATTAGCTGCTTTTGGTGGGTCTACTTTTTCTTCGACTACTTCTTCTTGTGGGTTTCATTGATGCCTTCTCTGCAGGTTGTCCCTCTTCGTTCTTACTCCCTCCTATAGAACCCGATGGAGCTCCTGCTTCTGCTTTTGCTGGTTCCTGTTGTTGATGAAGCTCCGGTGGTTCTTCCCCGCTGCCCTTAGGTTTCTTTGATTGATTACTCTCTTCTTCAACTTCCTCTGCTGCTGGTGCTTGTGATGGTTCTTCTGCTGCTGCTGCTGCCTTTTGTCCTTCGCTTTCAGTCTTCTCAACGATCTTGCGTGGCCTGCCTCGCTTTCTAGGTGTCTGTGATGGAGTCTGTCCTTGCTGGGTTTCTTCTCCTGTTGATGAAGCTTCTGCTATTGCTACTGATAGTTCCTTTGTCTTCTGAGGTTTCTTCTTACCCATCAATCCTTACTCTATAGAAGGAAAAAAAACAACAGCATAAACCCAATCTTTCAATCTACCACACCAATACCCAGATATCCTAAACCCCAAAGATGACAAAAAGATTCAGGCTTTCAATCAGTTTTTCGAATATAATGAACACAGACGATCCATATTTAAACGCCCATGTCAGGGGAAAAAAAATAACCCCCACTCTTAAATCTTCCACACCAAAACCCAGATTTCCAAAACCCCAAATTTTCTCACTTCTAAAGAATCCCAGAAAATCTACAAACCAATACCCAAGTGATACCTTTGCCCTATTTTGTTCATAAGGAGCTAAAGCAGAAGGATTGATATCTTTGACCAGCACCCAGATTCTGGAAAACCAATTTTAGACCATCTGTTCCATCTTTATCCATACACACGAAACCCAATATAAAGAACGAAAAAAACCAGTCTAAAGTCTAAACAATTTTCAAAAGCCACTAAAATCAACTTTCCTTTTCCCTGTCCATTCTCATTAATATCTATTGTTTATAGAACCAAAAAACCCTCCCCGATCCTCTACTTTTGTCGCAGAGAAGAGGAAAGACAAGTTGGGAGGAAATGGGGCCAAAAACAGAGAGTGAGTGGTGGGAGGTTTGAACCAAAGGTTTATACTACAGAAATACGGGCGCCGTGCGTGGGTTAAAGAGGATATGACTCGGTACGACCACTTATCTCATCATCACTATTCACTAGTCATTCAATCATTCTTGTTTTTCCTGGTTGCCCCTACTCCTTTTATTATATTATTAGTTTTAGCACTGCAGTACTATTCGAACTTTCTTTGCAATATGATATTTTTTTAGTAATTTAATTAACGATATATTAACTATTTTTTTTTTGCAATATGATATTTTTTTAGTAATTTAATTAACGATATATTAACTATTTTAAAAAAAATTATAATTCACGCAATTGACAACAGTCATTAGTCAACAGTGTGATTTTTATTGAATTTTTATGATACATGCTGGTCTCAACAACTTGAATCATGTTTTTCCTTTTGTCATATTGTTGGCGATGTTGTCAACAATGGACACGTTTTTCGTTTAATGACACATTTGAAAATAACATCATCAACAAAAACAAAAACAAAAAGTCCAGTAAATGTAAACTGGAATCAGGGGTAGAGGGCTACTACCACAATCAGATCTCTTTAACTTGTCTGAAAAATTCGGCGGAGATCCGAGGGTAGCGCTCCCAATTTTTTTTTAGGACTAACTTATGTGTACGTAAACAATTTTAACTATTAAATTAAATATAATAACATGTAACTCACTTGTCTCGGATTCAAAAAAATTATCTATGTAATTCAAATGTCATGACATGTACTCACATGCATAGGATTAAGAAAAAATTATTTATAAAATTAAAATGGAATGACATATCGTCCACACGTCTAAAATTAACGCGAATCTAACCGTGATATGTTGATATTACCACCGATCACTTCAATAAAAACTAACTTTAAGCATATGTCCATATATATATAATATATATAAATTGTTTTTGTGTGTGTATATATATATATATTTAAGTATCTGTGTGTGTATATATATAAATTTCGGGAACTGTAGTCTGGTGCCAGCCACCCTCTCCTTACGCCCCTGGCTGTAATAGTTATAGCAGTTAGGATTTAGATGTTCGAAAGTTATAGGGCATATTATGGAGCATACACATCAAAATTTAATCAAACATCAATGTAAAATCTAAAGACCAATCACGTGTCTTCTAAAGCGCGAGGATGGGGTGGATAATGGACCGACTTCGTCGTTATGGCGTCCACGAGGTGTATGATTGTTGTACTCAGTCTATTAAAGTTGATGGCCTTTAACGACTTCATTTAAGATCTCACGACATGTGCATAACCAAGAGTGAAGAGTGAAGTGTAGTAGCAGTTTTATGGCATCTCGAAATGTAACGGATGTTTGATGAGCACTTGTGATGGCGACCAGTGCCTGCAAATTTAATAACTTAGTGTTTTATACTATATGATCTTTGAAAATGAGAACTTTTCTTTATTTACTATGCATTGTAGTCGACTACCTTGAAGCTCAAACTCCAATGTCAATTCATGTGAAACGCTAGTCAATGGACTAATAAAATGGCGACTGATCGTGTAGTACCACTGCATGTAATCCTCGATCATGGTGTGTAACTCTTTATCCTCGTAGATTAGGCTATGTTTATGCTCAGTCCACTCCTCAGCCTAGTGTTGGTGGATCATAGCCTAGTCCAAGTCTCCTCACCTTCTTCTGTTATGCTTGTGCAAGAGTCGACGGTAATTTGACGCAAGACTCGCTCCAACTGATGAATATCAAACACCTGAAAGCATATGAGTGAAAAGATGCACTGCCACAGAAGACTATCTTCTATGAAAATTTCTAGAAGAGCTAATAAGCGCTTCATTGTGTACAGAGTCCATACAACTTCCATGTAAATGATGCCATTAACATTGTGCAATTGAAATATTATGAAAATAAAGACGTCACCACAAACATAATTACTTGGTGAGGGCTTGCCCATTCAGCTCATCCATAGCTTAAGTGAGGACCCAAATAGCCCAAAAAAATAAGTCCAAGAATCACCCAAAAAATTGCTTCATTTTCGGATTAAATATAGCAATATTCGAATTTTACCAAAAACTAGCATTTTTCACTTTCAATCCACATATTTGAGCTCATGCATAGTTGGAGACCACTAAATAGAGTTGGATTTCACACACAAACACACACAAAAAAAATTCATAAAAAAAGTTTGGAGACCACACTAACTTTTGGGTACAAACCAAAACCAATATCTCTCATTTTCAGGTCCTAGAAGAGAAGAATTACGAAGGAAGTGGTCGTTGATGACAAAGGTGCCATCGGAAATGGTCGTTGGTGATGAAAAAGGAGGCGCGTCGTGGTGGCTGGGAGAAGAATTGAAGATAACGAAAGTGACATTTGAGGTAGGGGAGAGTAGTGTTTTTAAAAAAACTAATTGAAAGCAGCGTCTTTTTCCGTTATTTTGAAACATTAACAATAGAGTGTATAATAATAACTCAATGAAAATCATGCTATGCTATTGTCAACAGCGTCAATTGTCATTTTCGAATAAAAAATATCGATTTGTATATCGCTAATTAAATTATTAAAAAATGTTATATTGCAAAAAAGAAAAAAGAAGGAGGTCATATTACTATCCTCAAATATCATATAAATATGCGTGATATTGGCAACTCAAAATTTTGAACCTTTTTTAACCTTCTTTTCTTCAAAATTTTTTTTTGAACATTCTTAAATATTGGCAACTCATTCATCGGAACCCACCTGACCGCTTAAATTGAGCATGTGTTGGAACTGGGAAGGTTGTTATATGATTATCCACAGGCACAATAGGATGTTAAAAGGGCTCTCTTTTTTACTATCTCTTAACTAGTGGCAATCCTAGGTCTTAGAGAGATCCGGGACCAAAAAAATGAGGCCTTTATAAAAAATAATAATTAAAAAAGATTTAAATAAGCTAATTTTTTATTTTTAAGTTGTAATTGGGTGAATATTATTTGACTTTTTTTTTCTTTTCTAAATGAGATTTAAATGTGTTTAAAACTTTTATAATATTACCACATTTCTAAAAAATATGAAACCTTGGAAATTAAAGAGCTTCAGAGGACTCTTATGTTTCGTCCCATCCAGAGACGCCCGGTCCTAACATGTTTATAGTTAACTGAATATACATTGGCAGTTAAAATCATTCTCTATAAATGAATAAATGATCTTGTTGTAAAGTAGATTGTTACATTGAATACCAAAACTCAATAGTCTTTGGCTCATTTAAGACATCTAGAATGCCTCATGGGAGTCAAATCTAGACATCAACCTTAATCCCTAGGTTTGGCCAAGTACCCAAATAATTGATTTATGACAGGAATCATTGTGACTCTTCATGTCATTTTCTCTTACTTTAGGATTCACAGACAGCTTCCTTTGCTGGTGAAAATAAAAAAGACAAACAATAGTGTATTAATGTGGACTTAAACCGAATAAAGTGCTCTTGTTTATGGCGAGAGGGAATGGACAATGAATTTCATAAAGTGCATCCAAAAAATGGAAGAAAAAAAAGGGGGAATAGGAAGCCGGTCCACTGTTGTGAATTTGTACAGTTTTTAGTCCACCCAAAATTTTGTTCTGGATTGAAGCTCACTTCGTCGATTAAGCTTGACTTTAGTTATTTTTATTTATTTTTCATTTTTTAATTTTCTTTTGTTGACAATGAAGAGACTAAGCTTGACTTTATTTTATTTTTCATTTTATATTTTTTTTTGTTGACAAATAAATATAAGAATAAAAACAGACAAACAAAAAATTCTGGTACTTATTCTTTTGTGTTCTATAAAGGGAATGAAAATGGGCTCGTGTATCGAATTTTCATGTTGTAACATAAACTAAGTGTTAAATCCTAAGAGGAACGGATTAGCTAAACCCTAACGGAAACGTGTATCGGATTTTCATTCAGTAACCTAAATAATAAGTGTTAAACCCTAAGGAAAACAGATTAGCTAAATCCTAACGGGAACGTGTATCGGATTTTCATGCTGTAACCTAAACAATAAGTGTTAAACCTTAAGAGGAACGGATTCGCTAAACCCTAATGAGCTCGTGTATGCTTAGTATACTTAGTTTCCATATACGATAATGAAATAATTTTTCATATTTTAAAAGGCACTTATGTAATTTAACCAATAAAAAATTAAATAAATTAAAAAAAACTAGACCTAATTATAAATAAGTTTAAATGAGTGACCTTATACAATTTTGCTTTTTTCATGTTTTGAAGGGAAAATATGTAATTCACTCAATAAAAGATTAACCTAATTACAAAAAAATAAAATAAAATTAGAGCTAATTACAAATAAGATTAGATGGATGACCTTAGCCTTAATAAGTTCCCCAAAAGTAGACTTATCTATAATTTCCCAAAAAAAAAAAATCAAAACCTCCCATGGAGATGTTGTGCCACATCCTTCATGGTTCTGCTCGAATAGTCTTCATAGGGGCCTCAAATCAATGGTCTTTGTATGGGCTTTTATTATGAACCTAAGCATTCGTTTTTATTTTTGGGGTATATTTGATAAGAGAGCAATAAATAGGGGTGTAATGTATTACTAGAGTAATTATTATCCACATCTTCTCATGGGTAGTCATTACATCCAAAATATAAAAAAAAAATTGCTTAAAAAATTTACTTAGGTAAATAATATACATGTATAACAAACATGAGTATTAATTTACCCGAATAATTTTAATTACCCTTGTAATCATTACACCTATCAAACACACCCTAAGGCCTAAAAGATCTCAGCGTATTGGGCCTCTCACTTCGTTGTTCAGCTCCAATAGAACAATATCCATCACATGGGCCGCAATAGTACTTGTATGGGCTTTTATTAGGAACAAAAGTATTAGTTATTTACTTATTTGGGCCGAAAAGATCTGTGTGTCGGCCGTTGGGTCCATCATATCCTGGCCCCGATCCCCTGTTGGCACGTGGGCCGCAACAATCTTTGTATGGGCTTTTAGATTAATCCAGTAGTCTATACTTCATCACATGTCTATCTTAATAAAACGCAATTGGATTTTCATAGTCGAGTCCAATAAAAGTGTGCATACGGGCTTTCGCTCGTTTGAGAATGATATATTTACCATTGACCATTAATTGGAGTACAGAGGTGAATGTAAGAATACCTCCTAACTAAGTAAAACAAAATATCTCTGTGTCTTTCTTTTTCCTCTCTACACATCCACTCTCTATATATAATGAAATTCCATTATTTCAAAAAAGAAAAAAGAACACTATTGTTTTGGGCTACAGCAATGTCTGCTGTGGTACACGACTTCACGGGCTGTAACAAAGCCCGGCATCCATCTGTAGTGGGCCGGCCTTATAGACAAACTATTGGGCTGAAAAGATTTACCTTTGCTTGTCTGCATTCTGAAGATCTCCCATAAAACAATTAGTGAAATTTTCTTTTTCCAAATATATAAAAAAATAAAAAATGTATTTGACGAAGACAGCAACGGCACCGAATTTTTGTTAAAAAAAAAGAGGCATCCTGGGCCAGCGGAAACAAAAATCGTCAAAAGGCAATGGGTTTATAGCCGTTAATTTCTCCCTACGCTGGGACATCGCTTTCGGAATCAGACCTGTGATGTCAACGGCTGGGATCTTTTCATCCTCCCGTTAGATAAATTCTTATCTGATTGATCGCCAACGACTGTTATTGTGGAAAATATAATAAATTTTAAAATGTATTGTGAATTATGATAAATTATATATAAAATTATTCACAATTAATGCACGAGTTCAACAACGATGTATGATGTCAATAAAATAAATAAAAATTCAATATATTTATTAGTAAAATCAATATGTGAAAAAAAATACTCACTCGTTATTCAACCCATTAATTAACGGAATATATCCATATGCTTTGTGACCGATTATTCAGATATCCATTCCATCATATTGAGTATTTTTAACATCTCATCCGTACACGTGGCACCATTGGCATAGTCTTCCCCCAAAGCGCACCCACCGAGTGAGAAAGGTCGTCAATGTCGCACCAAGGAATCCCGACAGCCCAGATTAGAACCACCACTAGTATCTGTTTATATATTATTTCTATTTTTAGATAGTGTAATGTGTTATTATATATTTATCCACTATTTTTCATAGATTTCGTCGACAACTGAGGTCTTTCTAGTATTTAACTATTTATAGGCTTGCTTAGTGGTTAATCAAAAGCTCTAACGTTAATGATCTCGGAAGTGATAGGGGAAGTCACGCTTGACATGTGTGGGTATTCGCTGGAGATTTTTGTGGAGGAATGATTTTTGTTTTCTCGGTTAGTTCTTTTATATGTGAGTGTCTCTCGAACTAGTTCTAGAGAGAGATATTTGGCAAAGATTCCTCGGTTGTTCTTCCTGCTGTTCTTTTTCTCCAGTTGGGATTTGCTGGAAAGGTAGATAGCCAAGTGAATTCAGATTCGATTGAGTAGCTGTTGGTTGCCCTTGATTCGGATTCAAAGCAATCAAATTTCCTGTGCTGTGAAAACGAATTGGTATTGTTTTCAAACATTCTATATTGTATGCTATACAATTCATTTGTCTCTTTCACATTTTGATGAAGTATTGATTAATTTGGATAGATATCATGTGTTGTTTCTATAATTAGCTTAATCGTGGATTGAAGTCTGTGGGGTTCATGTTTTGAATCATGTTAATATATGCTGAGTAATTTTTAATAATCACTTAAAATTTTTGCTGTTTTTATGTGAAGCTGCGGTTAATACTTTGTACTTGGAATAAATCATACCGTTTTTATAAGATTTTGATATTATTGGTCAGATATTAATGTTTGAGACTGCATCTGAGTTCTGTTATGATTTTTTCTTGTCTTTCCCCTATTTCAAGGGTTTCTGTTCCTAAAGATTTGGTTTCTATGTTTATGCTTTATTACCTGGCATCCTTTTACCTTAATTTGCTTTGCTTTGCTTTGCTTTTTTGTGGATGAAATTTGACCATTCAGGTTTCTGAGTTTTTCGTTTCTTCTCTATTCATTTACTTGTTCACGTTTTTGTCATTTGGGATTGCCTGAACAGAAAGCCCTTTCTGTTGTTTTGTAACAGGTTTTGGGAGGCAATCTGATTTCAGTCTGTGTGGTTACATCCATGCCAATTTAACAATCTAGCTTGGAGGGTTTCAGTGAGGATTAGGCTCCTGAATCATGGAGAGTCCTTATGAAACATCACACAATGGTAATGGCGAAGTAACCGATTCTGGCGGTCTCCAGATTATTAAATACGCTCCATTTCGACCATGCACCAAATTGTCATCTCCTTGGCTTGATTTGAGAGTCTTCTATATTAGAGTGAGTAATTTCCTGGTTGATGACACAACCCCTGAGTCTCTCACCCTCATCCATATACCCCTAAGCCCTGACACTTTCGTGGAGATTAATGGTTCTAGAAGTAGTATTTATTCCGATGGCGCATCTTCACTCCTAAGAAGAAACCGAGTGGACAAAAAATCAGAAGAAGCCACATTTGTGAGCACTGATAGTGTTAGGTTAACAGAGAGTGTGAAATTCGAGGTGTTCGATAAGGAGGATCTCATTCTGTCAGGGGTTTTAGAGATGTCTAATAGTAATGGCTTCACCGGGGAGATGAAAAGTAATGGGAAGAGATGGACTATGAATTGTGTCTCGGCATTAACTGCTGGCACCGGCTTCTTGAAGGGAAAACATGTTTCAAGTCATGAGTTATCATTACCAACAATGGAGGTTTACATTGCTGGCTGTTTCTCTGGGGAACCAATCATCTTAACTAAAACTCTTCAGCTTAGTTTCCGGAAAAAGCATCACAGGATGGGTGCACTGGATGTGATCCCAGAGTATGAGACAACTGAATCACAGAAAGATTTGTCACCTGGTCATGATCTTCAGGTATGCATTTGCTTTTCTACTTTTGGGCTTCTCATTTGCATCGTGCTGCACCTAGAATCACATAATTTAGGCATACTTCTAAACTTGGTTGTTAATTGAATAATTGTGATATGAAGTGCTGTTTTCAAAAGTGATAAGACGTGTTGTTAATAAACGTCAGCGATGATGTTATTAGCTCCCTTGGCTGTTCCCCATGAATGTGCTTCCGGTCGAGAAACATGTTTCTTGATTGAGAACCCATTCTTCCTAGACATTGATGCTTGACTGAAAAAGTGATTCTTATCCGAGATAAGCTCCATGTATGGGCAGGGCACAGTCTCCAAGTGAAAGTGATGGGTGATGGTACTCAATTGCACAATTTGTTTTTTGTTGCCTGGTTTTCAGTATCATACTTACTACTATTCACCTCACACAGTTATCTCAAAGCCACTTGGTGTTATCTGTCCACCCGTGGTCCCATAATCTCCTGGGCCAATCCTGGATGTTTTCTGGTGGCCTTTTTATGTGATCAAATTCTTGATGATTTATTAGTACCATTGACTCCTGTAATCCTCTTGCTATGTTCAAAGTTCACACTAGGCCAATCAAGACTGAGCAGTGATAGGAGTCTCATGCATCTTAGACACTGTTTCTTTATTCATTTTAGGTGAATGTTTTGTGCCAGTGATAAGACTTGCCCTAGTAACTGCAGTTGGCCAAAAAAATCAGCGAAATAAGAGCCCTCTCAGCACTTTTGATTTTTCTTGGACAGATAGCGGTTTGGCCAAAATAACCAGTTTGTATAGGAAATGCAGTATTTATGCTTCCAATAGGTTATATTTAAGCATTTAGGGCCGGGTTAATTCAACTGAAGTTGTATTTAGATCCTTCCCAGAATTGGTTCCCTAGCAGGCAGTGCTCCTGGTTTCACACCTAGAAGGCATGGCAGTTATTCTTGCTGAGCAAAGCATGCATAATGTTAACCTCATTTAGCAAGACAACATTCCTTTTTAACATGTAACTGTGAATAAGACACGAGTAAGAATAGCACTGGTTCTTCAACATGGACAACGTTACAGTGATGAACCTCTTGTTTTATCATGTAGGTAATTAGGTTAGTCTTGTGCAATGTGTAATATCCTCATTGCACATTATTTTTAAATAGTCATGGATCTAGACCTGTTCTCTCTTTCACTGGTTGAGGTTCATAGAGCTTAAATGCAGAACCAAGGAAGAAAATACATTTGAATAAATGGGGATTACTGGCCCGGATAGATTTATCAATATTTCTTTTAGACGTGCTTTACTGAATGTCGATTACTGGCCCAGTGGATTTATTAATATTTATTTTACCAGTCCTTTAGTTACTAGTGCATCAGGTATAAAAGGTTTACCAAATGGCGTATGCACATTGAGTTACTCTGATCGAAAATTTATCCCATTGTTGTTGAATTTAAAGTTCTCCGTTTTATTTTGTACTGGAGGCCACCTATGCCCATAATTCATGGTCTAATTTTTCAATTTTTATTTGCAGGTAGCAAGATATAGAGACTACAAACCTGAAGCCGAAGAAGACTACAGCAACATATACTGGAGGAGGACAGAATACATGGAGGGCGAAGATGGTGAACTTTCATGGTTCAATGCTGGTGTGAGGGTTGGTGTTGGAATTGGACTAGGCATGTGTCTGGGAATTGGTATAGGAGTCGGATTGCTGGTCCGTACTTACCAAACATCTACTCGAAACTTCAAGAGGCGACTTTTGTGATTCGTGTCAGTTCGCATTGTCCATAGGTGGCTAACTTCTTGTTTATGGGATTACCCCCAGAAGACCGAGTAGTTTGTGTCCTAGAGAGTTTTTTTTTTACCTTTTTTCCGTCCTTTCATTGCGTGTGTTTCCTTGTATGAACTCTCTCTCTCAATGTGGCATGGTGCTTCTTTAGAAGAAAGAGTACATACGTAATTGGATCCCTAAATGGAGTGGAATGAGAAAGGATTGCAGATTCAGTGTTGCACATTTTGCATATGTATGGCTCAGTGGTGCACATTTCGCATATGTATGGCTTGTATTTTTCCCTGTAAATAAAACTGGTTTTTGTGAACCCAAGTTCAGTATGGCTTCTTTGGTGATTTCTGCTAGGTTTTATCAGCGACCTGTGCATTGATGAACCGATTGAGAGTTAATGAAGACAACAATTTGGCATCTACAGTTGATATTCCAATCATGAAGAGAGAGAAATAGCAAGGCCAAACTGGACAGAAGTTCTTACATATTTATTCAGAATTGGATGGACATGGAACAAAGGGCAAGGGGCAAGAATCTAGATTACAGAGGTCAACATGAGGGGAAAACCCTTGCATGCTTGCTCTCCGGTACAAAAATTAAAGTCATGGCATTAGGGACTAGAGACCCAGCTGCCACAATGATGCGCAGAGAATCAATGAAGAAATTATTATTAGTTCAAATGGTGATGCTCAGGAAGTTGGAGATGCGAGCAGAACTGGTTCTGGAGCCACTTCGGCCCCATTATGGCCATTACTAATGCCTCGCAATTTGTCATCCAGTCCCCAGAAGGCAGCAGTTTTGAGATCATCTAAGGTCATTTGTCTCGAAAAGTCTTCATGCTCATACTTCAGCGCGACTTTCCCCCCGAATTCAGTTGGAAGATTTTCATCGTCAAAGTACGATCTCATGAGTTCTACGCTGTCGGTATCCTTGGGATACACAAACTTCACCTTTTGGAATGTTTTCGCATCAATGAAATACTTGACAATCTGCATGTACAGAGCAAAAACACGTTATCTATGCGGCCACTTCATGAATGGATTGCAGTTATCTAGTTGTCAGTGACTAGATAGATCATCATTCACCATTGCCCCGTTCAGGAGCCAGGAGAGAGAACAGAGGAAAATATGCTAAAACGAAGGATTTCAATTACAAGATAAGAAAGAAGACCAGAAGCAACTGCAAAATGTTTGAAGTGAACGCCACAAGGTCAATTATAATTTATAAGAAGCACGAGGAAGCCAAAGCATTCAACCTTTGGCCTATAAACAGGATAGTAGTTCTTAATATAGATCAGATATCACCTAAAAGGCTAAAAGTAACAACGCATAGTTATTAATCTTCATATCCAGGTATATTTTATATTCACCCAAAAGTAATAGTGATAACAGAGAGTATAATTAGAAGCAAATAAGCATTAATCAGAAAATGTAACGCCATTGTTCTGATTTCTTTTACCATCCAGATGAATGGCTTGAATTCTTACTGAAGTAGCTGATAATCCTTAAGCGGAGTTACAGTTGTGATGGTTGAAACTTACCAGACAACCTTATCAAAAACTGCTATAATTACTATCCATGTCTGCCTTGGACCTCAGTCCACAGACGAAAAATTAGCAATGGGTTAAGTAACTTTAAGCCAAGATCGACATTTAACATTCAACAAAGAATCACACTACAAGTCCACTAGTCCAGAGAGGAGAACTCAAACCTTCCAAAATGCCTCGAATATACGAGGGGGATTATAAAGAAATGCTATGCCTAGCCTCTCAGGGTAATGGTTTTGTAAGATATTGATCGTCTCTCGTGCTGATCTGATGGGAACATTGTTAGTTACGGACCATCCAGTGAAGTCGATCAACCATGCCATCTGTTCTTGACCCTCAGGAAGGTTGAGGACAGCATTCTCTAAGAGATATACCAAATGTCGCATCTGATTATCAATTGACTTTGTGTTCTGAAATTTTAGACCGTCATCAATTTTTAAAGCAATGAAGATTGATATATGTACTATGAATAACCAGACTATAGTCACTATACCTGCATTCCTGGTCTCAATATAAGAACAGTTCTTCCATGTCGATCACGAAAATTTGCTTTATAAATTTTTCCTGTCTCACTCTCAACTGCAACTTCATCCTGCCAACAAAAAAATTTTACAAGATTGAAGAAGGTTTACGAATCCAAGCTTAAAAAACAAAATTATTATAATTATCATTCTTAGTAAGCATCAATGGTTCAATATGCAGATCATTGAACCCAATGGTGCCAACCTACCCAGCGGATTTCCTCAGGCTTGTAGGCCAATCTCCATTTAATTGTCTCTTCCAGCATTTTCTTTGATTTGTCAACGTTCCAATTTCGAGCTTCCAAATATCTCCTCAAGCATGCATCGTCACAATACTGTAAGATGCGTCCAAAAAGTGGTTCAATTGCAGCTTTAAGCTCCTTAACCTGAAAAAGTGGAGTACTTATAAATATCAAATGGTGGCTACTCAGGCTACATTTCACTTAATTGTGTTTCAGGTAAACAATCAGAAATGACAACCAATAAAATCGAACCGACTCATAGTGATCAAAATTTATTACCTTCAACTCAGAATGCACCTCATTATTCTCCTGAGCATGATTAGTATTATTCCGACGACGAAACATGATTGACACCACAACCTGACTTCAAAAAATAGATCCCATTTTAAAGAGTAAAATCATTATCAAGAGATCCAAAGACATTACCACTGGGAACAACTTTCAAATCAAGAATTTAAAAGTATTGCTTGGTAAGAAATTCAGACACAACACGAGATACCCAGGTCATGCTAATGCAACTCAAATCATAGCAGAAACCATGAGCGCTTCAAGCAATAAAAATAAGATTCATGGAAGTAGGATTTTACTAACATCAATAGAAAGACGATCCTAGACATCACATTATTTTGAAGTACGTCTATCAAGCGAAAACTACAAGAAAATGTATTGCATATCCACAAGACCCACCGACATAATTAAGCTGAACAAAACCAAGTCAAAGTAATTCCCTGAGGAGGACAAAGTTTTACATCAGCAACCCACCAAAAGGGAAGAATGATGCGACTTTTGACCATGTGATCCATCCCTAACACAAATTCTAGCTAAAGAAATCGTCTATCAGGAAACATATTCACATCCCCTTTACACACACAGCATGATTCAACCACTGCCTACAACCACCGTTCTTTGCTCTCTTTCTTCATTCAGTCATTCAAACAAACATCTAACACAACCTTCAACCTGAACCTTTCCGTAATGGAGGAAACTGAAGATCAGATGCCCAACTTGAAACGTCCCAAGAAAATCACAATCTCCAAAGGAGAAAACACACATTAGCAGAAAAGGAAATTATTCAGAACCAAAAAGACAAACTGATCTCAGCTTGAGCTGCTTCTCTCAGCCAAACAGCCTTTATCAAATAAAAAAATGCTATACCAAAAGACACAAAACCACGAAACGCAGACAGAGATCCATCATTCTTAACCCAAATGGCACGAAAATACCATTAAACATCCACCCAATGAAAATCTAAAAACAAATAAATTAAACAGCTTTGAATCCACTCACCGGGTGGAAGGAGAAAGAAAGTCGGAATCACTTCTCTGATTCCTTCCGAAGAGAGTTATAATCGGATTTAGGTCGCCTTTATTTCTTCACGAAAAGGCCATGACTTTGGTAATTTCTACTACGAAAGAGACTAGCAGGAGCCGAGCTAGTCTAAGGACAATTGCAATGGTGGTAAGTTATGGGCCAACAAAGTTAATCTGTTTTGTTGATGTGGTTGTATTGAAAAATGTGTTTTGTTGATGTGGTTGTATTGAGATATGTATTTTGGTGATATGAAAGATGATGTGGCTTGACTTTTTGTAATAAAAGTGGGATCCAGTCTTGATTTTGGTGTAAATTTGATAGGGATAGTATGAAGGATAGGAAAATAGTTGGGTTGGATAATGATTTTGTATTGGGAGATGTGTTTTGCTGATGTGACAGTATTGGAATATGTGTTATACTGATTTGATTGTATTGAGAGTTGTGTTTTTGTAAAATAGATGTGGGACCCAAAAATAAAATGTTTGTCATTCAAATTATAACTATTGTGATTGTTTTAAGACCCGAGCTACCCTGCGGAATCCGTACGATGACGTTTTGCTAGATAATTATTTTACGGGAAAGAATGTTGGGCAACGGTCAAACTTGTCCTCCACTACTCCCTCGTGCGTTCACAATGCAGCTTTATATGGCAAATTGATTTCACACGCGTGAAGTAAATGCTGAGGATTTGTACACGAAAAGTCTTAAAGCAATAGATTTTATAAGATCTTGGTTCTGATTGGGATGCTAATGAGTAGAAGCAACCGCAACAATGTAATTATCCTCACCTTTTAAAATTAAAAAAAAAGTTCATGTTAAAAAAATTGTGAAGAATAAATAAGTTTATCCATAATTTTTAACTATATAAAAAATTGTTTTTAAAATAAATAACTCAGATCAATATTTTTTTTTAAGACGAGTCTCTAGACACATATTAAAAAAATCCTAAAATTAAAACTCGATTTTATATTTATTATATATAAAAAGTCAAGTTACATATGAGAATGGGTATCGGCACCCTTATATTTGGTAGGGACACCTTGTCAATATCTTTTTCCGTGTAAAAAATTCTCGTTTTCTGTTTTTTCTGTTTGAACAATATTAAAATAAATAAAATTTAAGTCTAAGTCATCATTGCAATTCAATGTATTTTATTTCATATATACCCCTCTGAACAAACAATCAACGGGAGCAATTCAAATTATTTGATACAACTTTTTCTTTGTTTTATTTTCCTTTTATATGAGTATTTTTTGTTTTTATATAAAGAATTTTTATGTTATATCAAATAATTTTTAGCCTTTGTAATTATTGCTCTGTCTGTATACATGCGTCTATGTGCTCGGTTGATAACAATGTCATATTATATATAACTTTTTATTCCAACAAGATAATCCATGGTAATTATTATGATGACAATTGAAGATAATACATGACTCATACAATTACAGATAATTCGACGTTTGCATTGATCGAGTGCCTTGTACGTAACTTGCGAGTTGTTCACTGTACGGTGTGATCCAGTCTAATGCACACATATCTGTATGGGTGTGGGTTTGCATGGGAAAAAAGAGGAAAATATTATGATATTTTTGCATGCGTTAGGTCTCCACTTTAAACTTTAGAGTCAAAAATAAATAATTTTTTTTGGTAAATATACCTGTAAAGCTGATTTATGTAATAATTAAAAAAATAATTCGATTAATTAAAAAATTGTGAATATTTGGTCAATTAAAAAATTAAAAAGAAAATTAATTTTTTTTTAAGTAGAGCCGCGCGGCTCTACTTAAAAAATATTAAAATATTAAAAAATATTAAAAAATTAAAAAATATTAATAAGAAAATTAAAATATTCTTTTAAGTAGAGCCGCGCGGCTCTACTTTAAAAAATTAAAACAATTAAAAAATTAAAAAAATTAAAAAATGTTACAAAATGTTACAAATTTTTGTTTGTCAAATTGATATGGGACCCACCACTATGATTAAATAAATAACAATTATGATTAAAGGTCAAATCTGTCTTATCCCACTTATCTCTCTTTGTTTCTTCACCTAATTTTAGGGGGTTTGACATGGGAGGAGTTCAAATAAAAAAACCCAAATTTTATTTATTTTAATATTGTTCACAGGAAAAACACAGAAAACGAAAATTTTTCACACGGAAAACGATATTGACAAGTTGTCCCTACCAAATATAAAGGTGTCAATACCCATTCCCGTTATATATTTATTGATATCAACAAAACACGTCTTTATTGATATCAACAAAACACGTCTATCAATATATCAAAATGAATGTTAGTCTTACTTCTATTACACAAAAATCAAGTCACAATAACAAAACACTCACTCAATACAATTACATAAACAAAACACACATTTTCATATATTATCCCAACAAAAATCTATGCATGACTCCATTACGAAAACAAAGCAAAAGGAGACAATATTCAGAGTAATGGGGAAGACCACACGTCAATGGAATGCACTATTGAGAGGGTGGGCCTTGTTCTCATGCTAGTGCAAATAAAAGTGTGTACAAAAGGAATTAAAGGACAAACAAAGAGTAATGAATTTTATATGTATAATGAGATACAAAAGCTTTTCCCAACAATCTTGCGAGCCATGTGCAGATAAATTATTGAGAAACTTCCTAGTTTCTAGAACCCAAAATTCACAGCCCAAATAACCAAACAAAAGGAATCTATCAGAAGCATTGTGGAAGACTCGTACGACTAATTAATTAATTTTTAAAAACACAATTTAATAACAACCTCAACCGTTGTGAAAAGTAAACCAGCAAAAACCACAATTAAATTAAACAACTCTCTGAACAATTAAAATCAAGGACCCAAGTGGATTCGAACCACCATCCTCCCAAGCCATTGGGCCTGGACGCTCTTGCCACTTTGAGCTTATGGATCCACAACTGATGAGTGTCACAGATCGCTTCTTAATTCTTGCTACATTTTTCCTCCCCCACAGCCCACTACCAACCAAAAAAGCTCCTGAATTCATATATATCATCAAGCCTCCTAAAGGAAGAATAATAAGTCCCCACGAAGAAAAAAAGGTTACAAATGTCGGCCCAAAGCGGTCGATAAACAAATTCTGCAACTAATCTACCTCAGAAAGAGTTGCCACCTGAAGTTATTACAATAGAAAATGGTCACACAAAGGAAAGACGCTGGTAAATTTCCTACCTTAAACGCTAAGAAATAGGGTTAGATCTGATTAGAAAGCTACTGCCCAATCAAGTACAGATGCTGTACGAAGCAATTCAGCAGCATATCCATTATACAAGTTACTTCGATTGATTTCCCAGTTTCCCCACAAAATGTCCCACGCCTAATGCTTCTTTGATTAAATGAAAATCAAATTTTGAAAAAAATAAATAATTTACCCACCAGTTTCCTTAACATATTTTCATAGTAAACAGCAATTTTCCACAACGTCATCTAAAAACTTAATTTTACTTAAAAAAAAGCAAAACACCCGTCATTTTTTAATAATATTAATCACCATAAGTTTCATATACTTGCCCGGACGGATTCAATTCCACCAAGAAAACTTAAACCTTTCCAGTATATCAATTAATAAGTAAAAAATTGGATAGAAACAAACCATTCGAAGAAAAACCATCTTCCCAGAAAGAGCAGATGAGGATTTGAACCCACCCATGGTAGATGAAGAGAAATACCATCTCAGTGGGGTCGAGGGCATGCAGCAGAGTCAATAGATCATTTAAATAATTGGCACTTACACGCTATACAATTTCAAATGAACATAACTACTGCTATTAGTCCTAATGAAAACAGGACGAAATAGGGTGGCATTCGGTGCTTGAACTGGCACCATTTTGAACACCACTTATAATTCTGAGAACACAGACAAATAAGACAGGTGAAACTTGATTGGTTCACCATTAAAATATTGTTTCCATAAAATGAAATGACATAAATCGCACTGTATATTATATACCTACATTTGCAGAGCATCGCGCACGAACAGCTACAATACAGTGACAGTCCAAACGAACAGTAGTTAAACCTCCACCAAATGCTAACAATCCCTCGCATATCAGTTCACTAATACATCCACAAACTCGAACATGTGCATCAGTGGAAACTGCATTGACAAGCCAATTAGTCACACAGCAAGTAGCACAAAGTTGAGCCCTAAAGCAACGACTTTAGTAAACTGAACACAAAACTAAACCTAACCTTCTCTCAGAAGAAATGCGCCCTACAATACTTTCATCAACAGAAGCTGGTGCACCCCAAATCACTTTCATCAACAAAAGCAGGTTTCCATTGGCAACAAATGGGGAACCAATGGCAAATGATGCAAGTAGGGGAAGATCAAATAACTTGTAAACAAAGGAATTTTCGTTTCGTACTCGATTCTTTCAGCGACAGTATGAGGCACTATCAACAATAAAATGCCAAAAACTGACGTGAAGATAAAAAAAAATCTCTCCCTACAGAAACACCTTCGTCTGCGAAACAATTCCACAACAGGAAAACAGCTTCAGCAGGTAATGATAGCACCGTCTAAGAACTTGACAATCAAACTTATTCTCAAAATAAAATGAAGTCAGAACATTCAATCAAAACCATGCATCTCCAAACAGACTGAGCAGCTCAAGAGACGAACCAAATATTATAAAACAGCAGCTTGGTTGCTAAAAGGCCACATAAACCAAAGAAGCTTTGACCACAAAAATCATTATTCGAGAAACAATCAGATGGCAGTCGCTCGATTGGAGAAAAAGCGAGATAAACTAAATAAAGTTCAACCAAAATATTCACTATTTCAGAGTAGTGAGCTTGCAGTAACAGAGGTCAAGGTATAGAATGTATAGATAGATTCCTTTAGACAACTGTAAACTGAATGCAGTTCAGGTCTATCATAAAATCAATGCAAAAAATTGCCTCAGAATGTGCAGGTGGCGGCACAGCAGCGAAGATATATGTGCCAGAATCATTATCACAGTCATCGAAGTTATAAGCACAGCTGGGACGGACCCAAATTGATATAAGCATAAAACCTGTCAAGCATGCCCAGCATCAATGCCAGAAATGATCACGATAGCAGACTATGATTTATTTTTGGAGCTCACACAATGATCAAAGAAAATGACTTACCACATTACAGGGCACTTTGCGACGTCTCCCGCACCTATGCAAAAAGGACACCATTGGAAGTGGGCTGCAAACACAGTAACTATGCACCCCAAAATGTTGCAGCTTCCCTCCTCCAGCAGACAATCCATAAAACACGAACAATTGATGCAACATGTGCACCAGTATGCTCGACCAGTACACTTGGGCCTACTAGATGCATCCAAACCTAGACTACAAGCTAAGCTATACAATTGAAGGTAGCAAAACAAAGGCCAGCAATCCAACCCCAAAACCAGTACAACCAGAAGATAAGGCAAGAATCTAATTCTCGATTACAAAATCAGATTCCCTCTCACCAGCCACATCAAATAATAAGACAAATGTCAACTATGAGACCTTTTCCCGCATAACATAGTAGGCAAAAGTCATGTCGCATAAATATACCCAATCGAATTTATTGAAAAAATTATTTCTTGTATGGAAAGCAAACTAACGGAAGATCATATGAAATTTTGATGCATGCTATCGCACAATCATTGTTGGACATATGCTACCAACCCATAATATAGCTTACCCAGTTACTAGTAGTAAATAGAGCCTACTGCAAAATTCTATTGCAATACAATTGATTGTATTGAGGGATATAAATCATATGAGACAGAACCTTTGTTTGCAACTTTACGTATAATTGTAGAAGCCTTATTTAATTTTAGTGTAGATATGCATTAATAAGTTGGAACAAATAAAAATAAGATGAACTGAATGATATTAAGGTGGAAGCATAATGCAGACAGTACCTTGACAGTCAAAATGGTGATGCCCATTCTAATGCCTTCTTTGTTTTCCAAGTGAGTGTGTTCGCTGTGGACCAGCGCACATGGTTGATAGTAAATGTGGATGCCAGATGGGAAAGACGAGCATAGGGAGGAAAGAAGAAGAACACAAGACACAGAGGAAAGAAAAGGCACAAGACACGCCAAGGTGAAGAGCTGGGTGGAAAAAAAATTCAAAGAAACCCATGCCATCTCCACCCCGGAAAAACCAAAAAAGAATTTATTAGGGATTTTGACCTGCCATGCAAGCGCACCTGTCATGGCAAAGGTCGGACAGACAAACAGAACCACATTCTTTGTACATTTTTTCCCTTTCTTATCCTGATATTCACTATGCATAATATAATTAAGCATCTACGCCCAAAAGATTATACCCTTGATATCATTGTACATGTGGCATGACTTGTGCTTGCCAAAATTTGAAGCAATCAGTTGAGAGATGTCCTATGTTCACCTCCTCAGCCTCAGAGGAATGTGAACCTCTGCAACATCCCCGCAAACGAGGTATGATCATAAATATTAAATGGATTAGCCAACCTGTAAAAACATCACATATCAGGACAGTCAGATAAAACCACATATAAACAGCCTGAAATAACTCTCTCCAAGCTACAGTTTCTGGGTACACATAAGTCAATACATCTAAACCCTACAAACCTCCAATAAAAACGTCTGCTATAAACCTAATATAGATGCACAATAAATGGACCCACAACATACCTCCATGAATCCACACAGCTAGTATGATAACAGCTGTAACATCTCAGCAAACAAGGCATATCCACCAATAGATTAATATCTCAGCGCACAAGGCATGTCAACCAACTGATTAAATGGTCTATACAAAAACAAAAATCCTGAATCAGGATACGGATAAGACCACAGAGAAAACAGCTAAAATAAAACCTCAAAATACAGTTTCTAAAGACAAAATGAAAGGAAAATTAACATTCCAGTAAGATATAACTAAGAAGAACAAACCTCTGATAAAAATTCCATAAAAACTCTTCAATCAGATCCCCATAGCCGTTATGATGCCAATATGAACTCACAGTGAGCAGACCTAGAATATACGTTCATGAATCTATACAGGTAGGTATTAGAACCTCTATGACGTCTCAGCAAACAAGGCATGTCCGACAATCGTTAGTTGACCTAAAAATACATCCACGAAATCAGGACAATCTGATTGAAAAGCAGAGAAATGCATCAAATTAATCTCCAAACTACATTATCTGAAGACAAAAATCACTAGATCTCAAATCATAGTCCGACGGCCTCGATAAACACTTCTATGAACTAACATTAACCAGATCTACAACATACCTCCATGTATCCACGTACTTACGTTGATCCATAATTGATGTAACCGTTGCTTTCCAGATTCGAAGGAAAGCCGAGCAGAGGCTATCTCCTATTATACGAACAAAAAGCCAAAATCGATGACCAGAAGATGGATCATGAAACGAATTTAACGAATTCATGTGAAGAATCTGGAGAATGAATCGATGGAAAGATAGACCTGAGAAAATGGGGGAGCGAGAGGGTTATAAATAGAAAAACTGCGCCGATGGAAGACGATTACCTGACAATCCCACGGCTGTTGTTGCTTGACTTGGACGCCTATGGACGGCTGGATTTACACGTATTATCCAGAAGATGTCCAACTACGGCTGTCAAAAAAAATGATAAATTCGAAATCGATCAGTCGAGTTTTTTGTAAAAAAAAAAAACTAATTACATATTTTTCAATAAAACAGACTTTTGAGAAATTATAAACAGTTTGATCAAAATATATAAAAAATTAAAAAATAGACCGTTAACACTTTTATGTATCCAAATGAGATAAATATAATTTTGCCTATTTTAAAAAGAATTATTTTAGATGATTATATTCTATTATTTTCACTCCAATCACATACCATAATTCAACATCAAGTGAAACATTTTTAAACATAACAATCCTTAACTACCTTCAATTTTAATTTAACAAATGCACATAATTTTGTGGCAATATTAATAATGTCATCATTTATAATATTCATTTGGACAAAATAAGATTAATAATATATATTCTAAATGAGTGCTTTTTATATTATAATTAAAAATAATAATTTGTACCAAATAGCTTTAGTATTAGGGAAAGCCTTGACTATTTTTTTAAGAAAAACATAACAGATAAGGGATTGAGATGATTAGAGTATCTCCCCTGCTAAGTCACTTTAAATTTTTCGGTGTGGTCCCACTTTTATTGCAGCAAAACACATATTTCAATATAATTTTTTTCACTTTTCATTTACAAACACTCCAAATATTAAGTATCAACACCATTTCTCTCATACTTTTCTATCATTTTTTCACTTTTTTCTACCATTTTATACATATTCTAATACAATTTTTTCAAATTACTCTCTCTATGTACTCCAAAATTTTCAGTACCATTATCAAGTGTCTCATTGCACTTGCTCTTACAAAAAGTGGAGAGAAGTCTCAACGTTTTCAAACTTCTCAAATTGACAATTTGATTGGAGGGGTGAAGATGATTCTTCTCCACCTCCTTTTCCTTTGTTTTCTTTATTTTTCGTGAGCGGTCTCAATATATTTGTCGAATAATTTAGATTCTTTTTGTTTTTTACATGTGAATTTGACGTTAACAACATTAGAGTGATAATAAAGAAGAAGATTATGATGATAGTTTTCTTTTGATCTATACTCGGATCTGCTTTTGTTCCCAAATATGTTTTGATGTTGTCTGAAATTGTCAAATTTTTCATGGATGCGACATTAAACGGACAAATATAATTTTGTAGATGCAAGCTTGTTTTTCCATCGTACATCAATGTGAAGACAAAAGTCTCTATTTATTTTGATTTTGATTTTGTTTACTTAGTTTATATAGGTTTGTCTTGGATTGTGTTTGTCTTTCTCAGACAGCATTATTCGATGTGTGCTTATTTCGTTGTTATTTTGTTTACGTGTCTTATTCCATTGACTTTGGTTTGTAAATTCTAATGCTACTTTTGCAGCACTTTGGTATAACTTTGTTATCATGAAATGAATGTTTGCCTGTGGGATTTTACTCCCCCATTTTAAAAAAATGGAGAGAAATGAGATATTTTATAGAGAGATAGTCTCTAAACTTTGAGCTATGTAGAGTAACTTTTTTATATTTTAGGAATACAATTGTGGTGTACAACCTAGTCAATAATTTATAACAAACTCATATCATTATTTAACTCATTAAAAAAATGAAGTACATTGAGAGAAAGTTTGGACACAAGTTATATGTATGAAATGTGGGTTCAAAATCAAATATTTTGTCTAGTTAAAAATATTTTGGTCCAAATACAAAAATCTTGTTTGATTTAGTTGATCGAAACCTAATCATTAGGATTAGATTATTGTTAATGTTTCGTTGATTATGAATACTTATAGTTATTGTTGTAGTCACTCATAAAGTCTCATCATTGATGGAATTATGTTGTTTATATTTACCACGATTTTTATGTATTGAATTCCAAGAGACTTTGATAGAAACAATGCATCTATTTTAAATCACTAATAACAAACATCCACTTTGAAATCTATTTCACAACGAATTTCAATATGCACTCCACCGATGCGAAGACTCTATTCATGAGAGAATGTTAATTGACAAATAATTTTTCCCGTTGCTCCTTGGTATTCTATTAACGTGAAGAACAACAATGACTTGAGTAACGTTGACATATTGATTTTAGATCATAGGTAAAGAGGCATATTATTTTATTCTCAGTCTAACCTATTGTATCCCACTAATTCTCTAGTTCTTTAGATAATTTAGGTTTTATTATATAATAATAATAATAATAATAACTCATGAGTTTTAATGTAACGACTGAACAATGCTAATTCAGTCATCAATCTAACAAAACTATAATTAAGGTGCACGTAGCAAGGACATACAACTATTTTTTCTCTCTATTTTGGAGGGAACATTTGTGTTGGACATGGTCCAAGCCACAAGGCATCAACGAATGTTATGAGATGAAGGTTCTGGATTCCTCGTGTGAGAATCTCTCTCCTCACACGTGAAAATTCAGATAAATTTGTTCTACTTTTTTTTTTATAAATTGACTTAGCCACAAGGTATCAATAAAAAACCTTACCAATGACGGAGAAACACCAATGTATAAAGTACCTTACTCACAAATAGAATATGCTCGAGTTTATACGATTTTTAACATTGATAATAACCATTCGAGGAGTTTCATCGCTAGATAAGGTGGTACCAAGTTCTTCCACATATAACTGATTTTTCGAGCTTAGGCTTGAGTTTGAATTCGGAAGAACAAATTCATGTAGGTTTTTGGTGCAAGCAATATTATACTGTAGTTGGGCTTGGGAGCTATGCCAAATCTGGACTAGATTTGCCAACTCGACGAAGGTCTCAAAGTCTTCATCATTGATGCTTTCATTAAGATAACTGGAGAGCAACTAAGTAGATAAAAGGGCAGCTAACAAGAAAGTGGATAGCAACAGAGTAGATAAGGGCAGCTAACAGGAAAGCGTCAAAAAGGGTGGTCCATTAAAACTCAAAAGGGTGAAGCCCATGAGAAGAATGTAAACCACAAGAAATGAAGGCTAACTGACTACTACCCAAGGACGTGTAGGCTCCTCAAGAGAGTGGAATGATAAGATCCCACATTATTTAACTAAGAATTCCATCGCTAGATAAAGTGGATCCAAGTTCCTCCATAGCATGATCTGTTCGAGATTAAGCTTGAGCTTGAAAGAACACCCACAACAATATATTTAACAGCAATTCCATGTAATTTCATCAATGAACAGAAACTACACAGCATAAAGGTCACCCCCGGCTTATGTTTCTTTATTTTTATTTTGACTGGAAGGCTCGCTTATGATATAATCCTCCAACAAAATTTAATGAACCCAAATTCTGCACAAAAATTGCAGAGATACCTTAGACTAGTTATCATGACCACATGAAGAGAGGCAAATTTAGAAAAGACAGACTCGCAGTTTTCTTATTCCATTGGAGAAATTGTTTCAGCGAAAATCAGCTATATCTGGGGCAGACGAGTTGGAGGATCAGCGGGAACATCTGAGGTCGCCTGCAAAGTACATTCAAGTATTGTTAACAGAGAATAACTTTCAAGAAACCTTTCACAGATCTTGGGATTCAATCAAGATAAAGCATTTCCTCAGTAACCAAGCTTTGCCTTCACAAATACCTATTATTACTACAGAGACATCTCCTAGAAAATACTTGGATTATTCATTCATTTTATTTATCTTTACAAAGATGATGCTTTGCCATACCTCTAGATATCTTTTTAGTATCGTTGCAGTGCTGAAATTAAAGCCCTCAACTGGTTCTCCCTTTGTGCGAGATGCATGAAGTTGCTTTCTCACCCGAGTAGCAAGTGACTGCATCACAAATTAGAAACTTATATGCTGAGGAATATGAGGACGCAAAAGGGCCCATTATGAAGGAGTTATATGCAATTACAAATTGAAGATTTGAGGACGGAAAGTCATGAGTTGGATAGTGATTATATATACTAATATGATCTCAAAGGTAGCATGATTGTCATTGTGGGGAACATAATACAAAAGGTTCCCAAGATACATACCTTCCCCAGTTCGACCCCCCATTGGTCAAAAGAGTTGATACCCCATATAAAACCTTGCACAGCAATTCTGTGCTCATATATTGCCAACAACTGAAAAGAAGAAACACGATATTGTAATATAATGCTAAATATATATATATATATATATATATATGACCATTTAACAAGAACATTAACATGTTCGAGGACAAGAACCAAAACTGAGCCTTTCAGAAGAAGGAAAAATGTAGAAAACAATTGCATGACAAATACTTAAACAAAAGAAAAGGAGAAAAAGCTACAAAGTGATATGCATCGCCAACCATCAGAAAATATGTGTGCTCTGTGAAACAAAGAGGGAGATAGCAAACTCTCTTAGCAATCCATATATTAGATATGTTGGAACTCATTCTAGAGGCAAAGGAGTAAGGAACACAAACCTGTCCAACATTGTATGCATTCAACTGTGGAAGAAGAAGGCTGAGAGAAGGTCGATTTCCAGAGAACGTCTATCAAACAAAAAATGCAATTGTTAGGAGTATATTATCAATCACTTGTAACTGAATCTTCAACGCCTTTATGCTCAAATGAAGTCACCTTGTGCGCTATAAGATTCTGAGGAACATTTTCTTTTTGCAACTCCTCAGGAGTCTGCAAGAAAGTGAGGTTCAGTTAAATATCTGGTTTCCTTGCAAACTCTTAAACCATGATGATGTAAAGAGGAGTAACACATCACCCCAGAAATATCAGCAAACTTAATATACAAGTTACCTTCCCATATGCAAGGGCATCTGGCTGCGCAAAAAAGTTGGACATGAGCTCATCATGGTTACTCACCATTTCACCTGCAAAGTAAACAAAAAATGTAGGGTGTGTCAACCTCAATAGACCAGCAATAGAACGCAAAAGGCAAGCAACAACTCATAGATGATAAAATTTGTTCCCACAACATGATTTACGCTAGGCACCTTTTAGGTAAACTGGCTGCTGACTCTTTGCAATACCAATAAAATCACAAGGAATTACGCGTCCCTGAAAATATTGAAAATAGTAAAAATATGTTTCATTGGTAATTTACATATCTAATCAACATTTAGTCGCTGTAAAATAATTAGGATCGAAAGTGACAAATGCATTTCAAAGTCCACATTCTGTCAATGAGCACTTAGTTCCTTGTTGGCAAACAAAAGTTACAAAACATAGGCTTTACTGTTCTAATGTACATATACATTCCTTGTACCAAAGGTTCACTTCCAGGAAACAGCCACACCGCATATTATATGGGGGTAAGGTCTGCATATATCATGTATGTCCCTGGCTCATAGCGAGACACTTGTGCACAGGAGTTGTTTACCTACCTAGCTACCATTGGATAACACTGATCAGGGAAGGCTAGAAATAATGAGGAGGTGGGCACCGTGGGCTGAGTCAGGAAGATTTTAAATTAGCATGTTTATGAGTGGGAAGCACATCTAAATTTTATTACTCTAGGAGCTTAAAACTCTGCAGCACAGATAGAATGAGCCAAACAATACAACTCCAAAGAACCTTTACAGTGAAACAAATTAAATACATCCTTGTTGTATTATGCAAGAACTTCTTAGGTGTGCACAGAAATATATTTTACAGAGAGGTTAAGAACATATTGAATTCATGTTTTACCTGAGGGTACAATTTGTAAGCCAATAAGCACATAGCTGACCTTTCCGCCTTCAACTATTTTAGGTTTCTTTTTATATACTTGCCTTTTGGCAGGGGCAAGGGATAGAAATTGTACAAAGAAAATGAGTTTCTAAGAAAGTTTCCTTTTGGTTGATAGCTCTAACATCCCCAAAAAATTTGTGCTTCTATGCGCAAAAGATGCAAACTCATGCAAAAGATTAGATGAAGATAAAAGTGTAAGGGGAAACTGAATTTTCAGTTTTTAACAGGTTCAAGTAACAAGTTATTTAAAAAAAAAACATAATTATTTTGATAAAATATAAGCTCATAATAATTGTTTTATATTCAACGAATGGTTGACAATACCACAAAATACCTTCACACGTTTTAATTGCATATAATGGAAACAAGAAAGTCACCTGGTGAATCAGTTGGTAAAAGCTGTGCTGACCATTTGTTCCAGGTTCTCCAAAATCTATTTCACCTGTCTCAAGGGGAAGTGGCACGCCATCAATTGATACGCCCTTTCCATTACTCTCCATGCTAACCTAAAGTTTAAGAGACAAATGCATGAGAACTGTAAGATGCAGTAACTGAAAAGCGGAGGAAAAGAAACATAGAAACCACAGTTGACATGCCTGTTGAATGTGAGGTGCGAACTTCTCCAAGGCTTGAGAATAAGGTAAGATGGCCTGAAGGATGGCCAAAATTTTCGTTATTGGATAGCTAGTAAACAAATACCAAGAAGATGTTGAGATGCAGGTTGGGGTAAAACTGTAAAAGTACTCACTCTGGCAGGATATCCAAGAAATGACACACTCCAGACGCTCAACAAACCCAAAATTACCTGAGGCATGGATAGATAGTTAATATGTCAACAAATATCACGGACATGTTTATCATTTTCCTATCCAAAAGGCCATCATTATAAGTTGCAAGCAGAGAATGGAGAAAAAAAAAAAAAAAACTGTCACAGAGCTATGTAACAATCAATGAATTAAACTAAATAGAACTTAGACAAAACGTTATAAAAGCAATACGTAATGCAGTAGAACAATATAGGCCCCAAAAAACAAAGTTTCCTATTTGAAAACTTACCGGAATATTTTTCTCAAATGGGGCTGAATAAAAATGCTGATCAATGCTTGAAGCTCCCTTTAAGAACCTTAATGGAGGGAAAGAAAGTATTACTACATACATAACAATTCACTAATAGTGAAAGCCAGACTTATACTACTCATTCTCTGTGCCAAATGCCGGAATACTTGAAAAATGCAGCTTAAAGAGACTATAACAAATTAGCAAACAACAATGGAGAAAAGAGATGCTAAAATGCAGCCATGGAAACTGAACATTGCGTCAGGCTGCAGCTTACTTATTTAAGATGAATGCATCTCATCCATAGAAAAATTTCATGCTGGACGGTGTACAATGCGAAGTATTCCACAATGTTACAATGTCAACTAGAATGCAACTATGCTAACAAGGCATGAAGCTGTTCTCTATCTCCTTTTCCCCATACTCTTTTAATATAAGAATCAAAGCTATCACACACTGAACAGCTTAAAGCATACCGACTCCAAATTGAACATTAAAAACCATATTCTATGAATAAGAAAAATGAACAACCATAAAATACAACCAGAAGTTACCGTACTTCTCAACAACAGAGAAACCATATTGAAGGGACAAAGGCAACACTCCAACAGCACTGCAAACTGCAATTGGCAATTCATTACCAAGAAAGATAAGATGGAAATTAAATTTTCCAAGGTCTAGGCAAGACGCTCACCACTGTAACGGCCACCAACCCAGTCCCAGAATGCAAAAGCATTATTAGGGTCAATTCCAAATTTTTCGACAAGCTGTGAGCAGAAACCAAAGTTTCATGAGAGAACTTATATATCTGTATGAAAACCTTAATCATAGTTTATCACTTAATTATTGATTAATCATTCTTCTAAACTTGAATAGTGTTCACCCTCTTACTAGCCCTAGAAGTGATCAGAGATTACTAATTATAAAATCTTCAAGGGAGAAAAAGAATAAAGATGGTGGAAATTCACCAGATTTACTGGAGAAGCAGAAGAGAGATGAATGTTTTGCATAAGTGACTTAGCAGCAAGAGTTATTGAGTACCACAAGGAAAAAAAATCCAAAGATAAACCAAAGAATTTTGTATTTAGATGCATTCAAAATAATGCACTGTAGACAATCCCAGCCTTTTCAGTTCGTTACGGTTAACTGTCAAAAATATGTGTTTGTAAAAAGGGAAAATAAAATGCATGTTCCATATCATTACAATATATTTCAGCTGTCTGCATTATTAAACACACATGCAAGTACAAAATCCTGTAAGCACTTGATTTCAGCATAAGCCCATTCTAATCAGAAACTTAGAAACCAAGAGATTGAAGAGAATAACAATACCGTAAGATTGGTACTGACTGCCACCATATGCTTTGCAACTGCAGAAGGCCTGACAAAGATAAATCCAAAAACTAGCATGTTATGGCCAGACTGCCAGGGAAGTCAAATCCCATTCGTAAGGTGAAATTACTATAAACTAGTTCACAAGTCTCAAGCCTTTTCATTGAATTTATGATACATAAAAAGGGGGTGGGGGAAGGACATTCTGAAATGGAGTGGGGACCAGGAAGGAACAAGTCAAAAACTACTTGCTTAACTTACAATTTTTCTAAAACCATGTGAGATCTCATCTCTCATTCTCAAATCATACCTGAACATTAATATTGGAAAGCATAAGAGAGTATGATAACTGCACTCACCCTAGGGCAGCTGAAATCCATTCCCTTAGAGTGCGAGCATTCAACATAGTTTCAGCAGTAGTGAAAGTTTTTGAAACCACCACAACTGCATATAGTCGCAGGAAAAAACCAATTTGGAGGAAAAAATTTAAAGAAAAAAAAGTCTAATCACAAGTATTTAATAATTCTCCCACCAGAACTAAAATTACTTACCAAGGGTTGTTTCAGGGTTAAGCCCAGTAATATTTCTAGCGACATCAATAGGGTCGACATTTGCAAGACTGCAATAGATGCAAAGATTAAGATAAGGGCACATTCAAACGATAATTTACAAGGACCAATTATTTTAGTATTTATGTAATGCCACAGGTTCCAAATCAGGTAAATTGCCCCTATATTTTAGTGGTGGGAATTTGTGCACTAAATTTTACTTTTTTATAAAGGTAGTGTTGTATTTATCCATTTATGGTTCTAGAGAAGCCATACAAAAAACCTCAAAAACCAAACCGGGCACATAATAAATTTATTCCATAACTAAAAATGTAAGAACCTTGTATGTGACTCATCAGAGGAGGGCTTGTGGCCCACAGC
This sequence comes from Euonymus europaeus, assembly GCA_963580455.1. Classification (NCBI taxonomy): domain Eukaryota; kingdom Viridiplantae; phylum Streptophyta; class Magnoliopsida; order Celastrales; family Celastraceae; genus Euonymus; species Euonymus europaeus. The sequence goes on from OY756972.1 coordinate 4,076,927, forward strand.
CTAAGCAGACTGGCAGATTTGTAAAATAACAGCCACCTATTCTTTGTTTTTAGCATCTCATGAAAAGAATTACCCTTTTTTATTTTTGAAGTGGAGAGGGGGTGCATATATCACATTATGATAGTTTGTATGAGTACCATTTGTTGCAACATGCAGCAATAACATAAAATAAAATTACAAATATTAGGCACTTCAGAAATGCAGTGGTTGCTTGAAATCTCCAAGTAACAATTGAAAAGAGAATTAACAGTTTTTCTAATAGAACTTCAGAAACAGACAAAGAAACAGCTCCAGGAACAAGTCCAACTTGAAACCTCAGAGAGAGTTCACAGGGGGCACCTTGCCCGCAAATGTTATGCCATTGATTTTAAATGTATGTACATATAATCAAATTCTCATGGAATATGAAAACTTACAAACGCAATTGGCGACCTTTTGCCCATTCAGCTGCCTCAGGATCTGTAGGTTAGGCCAAAAGTAACTATTATACATACATGTTTATGTATATTAAATTGGTCGTGTGTAAGATAATCAACATCGATAAAGTTATATAACCTGTTTGAAGAGCAGTGTGCACAAATAGGGGACCTAAGAAGCTGCCGCCAATACCAATGGCCACCACATCCTTCAGTGCTTTTCCTGTGGCTCCAACCTACACACGTTTAACATCACATGACAACTCAGCCACCACACATTAAACTTTAAAGTTAGAAATCATCAGCGGCTTACCCAGGCGCCGCTGCGGACTCGCTCAGAGAACTCCTTGATCTTGTCTAGAACATTCCAAACATCTGGCACCACATTTTTTCTATCACTTTTTATAACTGCACCTCTTGAAGCTCGGAGAGCTACATGAAGCACTGATCTATTTTCTGTGCTATTTATCTGATGCCACCCAAACAAAACACAGAATGTTAATATAGCCATGATTTCGAACTATACCACATACAACTTAAAAATCTTCAAAAGAAAGTTCAATGCTGATTAAATCCAGATTCATAAACCCCAAATTGTGTTAAAGGGGAAAGCAAATAGTTAACTTCAAGAACTTCAGAAACCAGATTCTCGCCAAAGGGAGAAAAAAAGAAGACACAACAGACTTAAAGAAATGAGAGGATAGAGAATGATCCATGAGAAGCGAATTACACACAAGTTTGCATATTACTAAATTAAGGAAGATAAACCATGACTTACAAGCTCTCCATTAAACATGCAGTGAATCTTTTCCTTGAGACATGCTGCCTGCATCAGTAAACAAGCAAATTTATCATAATACCAAGTTACAAAAACCCCTATTCACAAACTAGAGGCAATCCAACTTTACCTCTGCTAATTTATAGAGCTTATTTATGGTATCAAGGGTGGCACGTTGCCTTGAGTAGTCAAGTAGCATCCCATCAAACTCCCTGTAGAAAATATATGCAATGTAATACTAATGATCGCTAGAAATGCTGTAATTTTTACATTGTGATTCAATAACTATCCCTGTAATTTGGCTTTTCCCCATACATCAAAACAAAACAGATAAGAGTATCAAACAGTCTAAATGACTGTATAACATACACCATCATGGACTGGCATCGTCCAGTGTCGCTCATCAGATCACGTAAATGGGTCTTCTTAATATCATCAACATGGACCTACATAGTAAAATATGTTCGACATTAATCAAAAACTTCCAAGGGTACATACTGTCTCTGAGCAGTAAGCGAGTTACCTTCAGGTCCTTCCATGGCTCAGTGTCGTATATAAGAGTTGACGAGGCCATCTGAATATATATTACACAGTTAACAGCAATCAATACAAGAAGACGCCAGTTTCAATTAGATATAACGAAAATTATCATATTTTTAATTAGCACTCGGATTCATCTGATTTAAGTTGGCTTTATATTTGGACACAGACAATCCATAAAGAAATGAAATTTAGATTTTGGAGTCTCCTTTTACATTCATTTCTCATTGTTTCCCAACAAAAAAAATAAACAGCTTGAAAATCTGAGATTAATAATTAACTTGTCTTGCATTTTCCCTCCGGTTTCCCAGCAAACAAACGGGGTTCAGTTTCCCGGAAATCAATCATATACAATCCATCGAAGGCATTAATCCAAATAAATAAATCAGTCAAATACACGAATTGAGCAGATAACAAATGAAGAAACAGAAAGGTGTGAGATAATAAATAGTACCTGAGAGAGTAGCGATATCACAGATACAGCAGAAGTGTAGGGGCGTGAAAAAGGATTATAGCTGAAGAAGACGATCGATAAATATTAGTAAATAGAAAGTTAAATAAAGAAATGGAATCCACGAAGGTTCCTAGTTTCTACGAGAGTTGGCACGGGCGTTCTCTGTGCTAGCTTTATTATGCCACGTGGCAGCTTAGACGAGGTGAGGGGGGATCTTACATATGTTTCGGATCAACCGATCCAGTGGTCCAGCGCTGATGCAGTGGTCCGCGCCTCCGCGGTATTGCACAAGTGATGTGACCTGGATAGCCCTCCTTTTTTCTTTTTTTTTGGCCTTTCCCCCTTCCAGTAAGCACCTGGATAGCCGTTTTAACTTTAAAGTACTCCATATTACAGCGTCCATTTTACGCGATGCATTTAGGGGCAGCAAAGATTCGGGTCCGGGTTCTAGAGTACACAACAACGTTATGAAATATTTCTATGTTTGGATTTAGATTGATTTGATTTTTTGCACATGCTTAATTAATCTATATTAAATGATTTAAAATTAAATAATAATTTAATATGGATTAGGATATTGATAATTAAATCGGATAAATTTTTGTGTTTAAATCCTAATTTAGGAGTTGGAACAAAAAAATTATGTCTAAACTTGATTTAATTCAGGGGTCCATTTGGATCAGAGTATGTCTCATAGAGTATAAGCTCTCGTAAAGCGTAAAAGTTGAGAGTGTGAGAGTATGAGTGATAGAGTATGAGCTAACTTATACTCTGAAACAAACGGAGGCCAGATTAAGATTAGGGAGAATTTTGTCACACCTAGATGGATTAGCTAGGCCTAATTTTTGCATACGCTTTTGGTTAAATGATAAGGGCCAACATTAGGCCATTTGGTAGAACTTATTTTTGTAATTTTAATATTAATTTATAAATTTTAAAAAATAAATCAATTCATAAACTGTGAAATGAGTAATTCGAGGTTTGATGATGAAAATAAGTATGTAACTTGACTTTTTGTAAAAGATGTGAGATTTAGTATTATTGATTTTTGTATAGTTTTGTTGGAGAATGAAAAAATAGAGGTTTTGTTAATGGAGAAAAAAAATGTATAGAGATTTGTGTTTTACTGATATGATTACATTGAAAAACGTGTTTTGGTGATCTGTACATGAGTAAGAGCAACTCCAACAAAGGTCGAAAACAGGTATGCATATGGATAACCGTTGATATGCATCCCCGATTCTGAGATTTTCCCTTGCCAACGGAGGTCTTATATGGGGTCGAAAATTTGCGACCCCATATCCGGTTTGCAAATTTACAAACTCATAGAGGAGAGAGAAGAGATATGCAAAACAAGGCGGGAGAACTCCAACTGCTCCAAAATCCTTTTTTTCACCATCGCTTTCTCCCATGCGAAGAGCTTTTCTCCATCGTCGTCTCGCGATCGTCTGCCCCGCGATTATGAACTATGAAGCTCTCTTTGAGTAAAACTAGAGTAGAGGCCCGAGCGTTGCCCCGGGACTTCAATTCTCAGATTTCAAATTCTCGAACCGCGTTCATGCAAAACTCAAAGTGACAACCAAGACATTATCATTGTTTTCCCTACTTGGTCTCCTTATGTTGACCTGTCATCAAACACAATACAACGAATGATTCAATGATTAAATCCATCCAAAAAATAAACCAATCTCAACAGACCAGACCAAGAAATGAAATAGGGAAAAAATACATGTTGAAAACCATTGGATCCGGTAGGCACCTGAAAGAGATCATTGTGCAATAGAGACCCCAAAAAAATGCAGTTTTGTTAGGAAAATAGAGATCACTATGGACATGTCTCTTCATGACTTTGCTTTGTAGCCTGCATAAAAAATTAGAAGAGGTCATTTTAAAATGTGAAAGAACTTGCCTAAGCTTTGAAAAATGACGATCATAACTGACTCTAAAAACTGGTTTAAGCAGTCAAGTTCCCCTTGGATTCAAAGCTGATTAAACAGAATCAATAAATATATTGCTATTATAACCCACGGCAATCTCGCACATTAAACCTAAGAGAAAATGAAATGAGTAATGTACTAACGTCAACACAACAATGGAAGTATTTACATCTTGAATTACACCTCTTTGTGTTTATTGATTGATCAAGGGGCACAAAACCTGTTGTAATTGTTGTTCAATGAGGCTATGCTTATTACTCAACATTAGTGAGCATAAACTTTTCTTGAGGATAAAAAGATGATCAATATTAGTCAGTGAAGCAAAAACTGATGGATGGCCAAATAAAACTCAGCAGAATGTGAATTTAAAGAAAGAATAAGTCGAGGGAAGAAGAATTTTTACTTAGCTATCGTCTATTCCGCAATGACATAATCAAGGCCAGACACACCATCAATTTTTCAATATGATTCGAAGAAGAAGGCTTATCATTTCATTCACCGAAATATTGAAACTGTAAATGATAAACATGCAGAGCAAAAAAAAAGCAACCCACTTTTTCAATCAGGTAATAATAGATGACATTTTGGCATGATCAAAATGACTCTAGCTTCAAATATTTTGTTGAATGGTTATCGCGTATATGACACATATAAGCTCAATATCATCCCGAGTTTTCGGCTGCAAGACGTACACCACCATTTAACTCACATCCATTTAACTTAACACAATTTTAAATCTCTACATGACAGAGATCATATGAAACAACCCCATTTGACCAGTATGAAAAACTATTTTAGGAGATGACTATAAGAGTATGAAATTTCTTAAAAGAAGCCAGGCATTTGACCTCAAACTCTCAAAGAAACAATTCAGTCCCATTTTAAAGTATTTCTTAGGACATGGCATGCCTGATATAATCTGCAAAGAAAAAAAATAAGTAAAAAGGTATGACATACGCAGGTCTTTATGGATTCTGGAAGCTCCAATCCTGCTGAACATAAAATCACTCAAGGAATGGTGAGTGGTTGCACTATTTAGTAGTCTGCAAGAAAATTTCTGAGGCTTTCTACACCTCAAGATGGGAAATTCTCTTCACAGTGCAACCACAATAATGACCAATGGCACAGTTTCTTTGATTACTATAAAGGTTGTTCTTCAGCTATTCTAGTTTTCCAGTAAATTGAGTGGATGTTAACTGTGGATTTAATCAACTCTTGAAAGACATGGAAAGAAAGGCACAGCACAGTACTAATTGTCTAATTCTTGTTCATTGGAAGTCTCATGAAATTGATCTTTTTACTACAATGCAAAGAAACTATGACAGCCTCTTATAGGCAAACAATTTATCAAATCTGCTAGAAAGATAAAGGAAATGAAGGATACTAAGAGGGACTAAAATATATCAAGAGAATCTAATATGAGCTTTTGTTGGTCTCACTCAACAATCACAACATCAAAGGCCGAGTAATCTGATATTGTTTTTTACAATGAAATTACAAAAGCCATTTTGCAAACAATAAATAATTCAAAACACTTCTAAATCTCTTAGTCTGTATACATTCTGTAATGGATTTGAATATTATACAAATTGATTTTAGATCATCTAGTAGTTCTCCAGAACAGTGCAAGCAATAAAGAAACTGACTGAGAAGCAATCTGTACCTTTGTCTTTGAGAACATTAAGAAATGTCCTTCTAGGTTCCGGAATCCTTGAAGTCCCAATTCCAATGTCTTTACAAGTCAATTTATTCCATTCAGGCATCTTATTCTTGTCTTTACCTATGGCAAGAAAGATGATTAAAACAACTTAGCAATTCGAGGAAGATGATCTTATGATCATAACAGAGAGACAACACAGATAAGGAAGCAAGTGCTATCAGAGAGCGAATCAAATAATGACAAATCGGCCGATGGAATTCCATAAAAGGGAAACACAACCAAACCCACAGCCTTCACCCGGTAAGATGACCATATATGAAAAATAAGACAACAATGAGTAACATCAAGATCGAAAGAAGAAATCGAAAACGAAACTTAGTAAGCGGCTACGTGCAATAGAACTTGAATAATCAAACAAATGAAGGTAAGAAAGGAGGACACCTCTCGACCCGCTGCCAGAAATCTGGAACCCATGTAGGCCTTCGCAGAACTTTGATCGTATGTAATTGAGCAGAAGGGCGTACCTGGATGAAGAACAGAGAAGACAAAATCCACAGCACAAAAGCGATTCTTAGAGGCTTTTTTACTTCAGAGAAAGAGAAACAGAAGCGATATCCCAAGACTTTGATTCGTCAGTCCAGCGGTAAATCGTCGAACTCGAAGTCACTGCTGGACAACTTATTTCCAATTAGTTTTGGACTGTGGTCTGTGGTGTGGAAATCAATACGTTGCAGGCTCCACCACCACAACCATCTCTGACAGCCTCTGCCAGCTTCGCCACGCTGTCGCCATGCTTGCGGAGTCGGCTCTGGCAGTGTCGACGTTTCACTGTGTCCACCGTATGATTGTTTTTTGGGGCGGAATAAAAAAGCAAAGGGATGAAGATAGAAAGAAACATGCGTTGGCTGGGATTCGAACCGTGGATGCTTTGAACTGTGGACCAAAATAATCCGCCAAACCACAAGCACAATACATGACTTAATCCCCGATCATTTTTACAAAACCCTTTATGTCAAGTGGTAGCTATATACTTCACAAACATCAGACGCGCGCGAGTATGAGGTGTCTCAGGTCACTCGCAGGTAAAAGTCTCAAAATCCAGCGATTTTGAAGTATATAGATTAGGACACACATGGTAAAATGTGGGTTGGGCTGACTTAGTTTGGGCTTACATGTTTTGTGTGGTATTTTTAACATTATTTCAATGGATCAATGTTAAAACAATGGGCCAAGCTAATAAATAAATATGACATATAATAAAATAATATGGTAAATGATATGATAACGCATTTTATACCCCATTGTTGGAATGGACTTGTGTCAAAATATGTAAATGAATATGCAAAACATATTTTGGGTATGCATAGTACAATTTTGATACCCCATTTTGATACTCCTTGTTGGAAATGCCCTAATATGACTTTATTTTTTTATATAATAGAGATAAGATTCAATTAAAAAATATATAAATTTTGAAATATGTGTTACCATTGGAGTTGCTCTTAGGAGCCCATAAAACGAAAGCACGAGAACGACTACATTTGCTGTAAAGGCCCAAAAATGACTCCATTGTAAACACGAGTTTGAGCTCAAATACATCCCTTCCATCTAAACTCTCGCATTATTTATGTTACTATTTGAAAATAATTTATGGAATACATCCTTCGTAGAAAATCAGCTACAGAACACAATTCATTTTGCCGTGAAAGATTCAACTACTAGTTGGTAGTAGTAATAATATCTTTCATTACTTTTGTTCTTTTCCAATTTGGGCTGAGTGCTTATTCACATTCTATGCTAATTTGGAGCTACATGCTCTATTTAATGCTTCCATATTAACTCCCGAGATCTCACAATGGTGATGCTATTGGTGGAAAGGATAGCCAAAGGTGGCGGAGTTGGGGTGCTGTAAGGTGGAGGAATTGGGAAAGAAAGTTGAATCCATAACACACATTACATAAATATTTTTCAAAATGAATTGAAAATACAAACTGGGGAAGCTTTCTGGATTAAATTTACACAAAGGGGATTATATAACTTCAAATAAAAAATAGAGGAATTTCTCCACATGCCATCACAAACAAAGCCAAAAGGAACCCCACCACATTCTCGATTCCTTCAACGAAGAGTAGTAGAGAATCTGCCAGCTCATGTACTCTCACCTGGGTAAGTGCAGCCATTGTAGCCTACAGTGCAAAAGAGATTTCCAAAGAAGAATGAACAATAATTTTTGAAGTAAACGGTGTTAAATAATCTATTTACACCAGCGAGCGGGTTCAATTGTACAAATTAGAATTCTTGTATTTAAAGGAAGTCATAAACTCCGTCAACTTAAGACATTCTTGTCCAACCACATCAATTACAATTCTTTTCCTTTTTTCTGTTTTGATGGTTTGTTATATAGATCGCGGTCAAATTTCTCTGTGTGTGAGCTAGTTATTCAACAAAAGTCCACTTTCCAGAAATATGAATATAGAAAAGTAATCAGGAGAAGAACTTACTGGGATTGTTGGATGAAAGTATTGCTGTTTTTGAGAAATCACAGTTCCAAGGATTCCGACCAGATGATTGATAGAGCATATTCATAGCCCAAGCAGCATGTGATGCAACAGTATTTGGTTCAAAACAAGCCCCTCCTGGTTGGATTGGACTGCAATCAATCCCTTGTCCACAAGCATAATCCAAATTACTCTGCAATTGCGCATTCGATACACCTTGTTTAGGCACACACCACGCTCCTTTGTTTGGCTTCGGCGATGGAGCTCCTTTGATTGGCTGCGGCGATGGAGCTCCTTTGTTGGGCTGCGGCGATGGAGCCACCGGCACCGGACCTTTTGGTGTCACCCTGGATAGACCAACATTATAGTTAATGCCAAGATCAGGCTTGAAAAGTCCAAAAGCTCGTTCTGATCCAGGTCCTGGTTTCAAGTTCTCATCGTACAAAGCAAAGATGTATGTATCCACGGACTTGTTCGGCATCAATGGAGTCCCAACCTCGGTTCGTAAATGGTGCACCAGGTTACCGATAAAAGTCCGAGCATTTTCAACACTTGCACCTACCTCATTCGGATCTCCCTTGTACGGCCAACCAGTTTCGGCCACCACAATCTCAACCTTTTTGAAGCCCCAACCATTCAAAGCAGACCGAATCGCGTCGAGCTGCGCATCAAACATGTTCAAATACTTGATCTTTGTGTTCGCATCGACTCGACCGGAGTTGGGTTTGAAGAGACAAAAGGGCAGAGTCTCGGGCCGTTTTGTGTCTCCTCGGTATGCAAAATACGGGTACGGGTTTATCGCGAAAGGCGAACCGGTGGCATTGTTGAAATCCAGAATTCCCTTCAACACATCCCCATTGTTCTGGTCGAAGGTTCCAGCAGATGGCGGATCAGAGACCTTCAGCAGCGCCATTGTGTGGACTGTCGTGACCTTTATTTTGCCCCCTAGAGACACCTCGTTGAGGGCATTTTGGATATTCTGCATCGCCGGAACCAACTGCGTGATAAGATTCCGGTCGCCGAAGGTCATTACCTCATTGCCGACGGAGATAAGGATGATGTTGCTCGAAGGGTAGAACGGGACCACGTTGGTGTTAACCCAGTTTTTCGCGAAGTTCGGATCGGAGGCGAGCGCCGGGATATCGCCGTTCGCGGTACCGATAAAGATTCCAATCCCAGTATTGGCCAGGGATTTGATGATCTCCGGGTCGGATCCATATAATCTGACCTTCTGAATGTAAGTGGATTGTAAAAGCTTCGCAGAGGCTGCTGGTGGGGGAAGGTTGTCCGCGAGTTGGCCATAGTTTACACCAATGAATGACTGCGAGTCTGCAAACAGAGAGAGAAAAAATCAACCAGTGAGCTTGATTTTCTGCAACAAACGGTAAAAAAAATACAGTTCAGTTGAATTAAGAAAAGTTCTAGACATATACTTGAGAAGTTGAGAGCTTGTAAGAAAGCGAGAAGGACGAAAGCAACAGAATAAGTAAGTGACGCCATGGAAACAGAGCTGTCTCTATTTTGTAACATAAAATTCAGCTGTTAAGGACTGGACGAGAAGAGGTGATATATATATAAAGAGGTGAAAATGAAAGGGTATAATCGGAAATGTAAAATATCTTGCCGTAATCAATACGCGTTATGGAATAATGAAACTACACGGGATTATTGCATGAAGCAGGAGGACCGAGGGCCCACATTCTGACTCTTTGCGCAGAGGAGGAGGGTAGGAACTGTAGTTTTATCTAAAACACGGGTTTTTAAGGAGGTTTGAGTCAAACAGTGTCAACCGACAGACCGAGTTACGTTTCTGCCCACAAAGTATGACCGTTAGGCGGTTCTAGATTATTTTATCGGCTGTCGAAGTTACGACGTTATGCCACATGACGCTGGATCCAAAGACATTATTGAATTTACGTCTCTTTTACGAGTGCATTTAAGTCTATTTATACTCTGTCAGATATATTCATATATTATTTTTTATATCATTTTATATTCTGTCGGATATATTCTATATTAAATAAATATTACTAATGTGATTTTCGTGGTTAGATACTTGCGTTCATATTTATGCAGTATTAAGAATGTGCGGATCTTTAGTAATAGTGGTGCATTTCTAAATTTATAAAGTGACAATAAAGGTTTCCAAAGGGTGGATATGCTGCTTTGTAAACTAAGACGTTAGTCTACTTTTATCTATCTTAAATCATGTTTGTTATTGCATATCTTGAGACACAGCTTCCAATAATCGAGCCCAAGGGTACGGAAAAATGTCAAAATTTATAGTTTTAGATTGAATTGATACAACTCTATTTATTGAGTGATATATAAGTAAAACGCGTTTTTTAAGGCTTAAATATTTTGAAAAAATCATAGGAAGACAAAATATCAGTTTGATGTGCTTGGCCCGAAAATTCTAACACATGTGGCCAAGTTATCCGAATGAGGGTTTGTAAGTTATACATGGTTTTCTTGCCTTCTCTTATTGGAAACCACATTCGGTTCCAATAAAAATGTCAACAAAATTCCCACTCAAAGAACTTGGGAATATGACATGGAAAGCAAAGCATACTGCCGTTGGAAAAATAGCTTGGAACTTTAGGGAGAAGCATAATAAAGGGAAGTAACTTTAATAAGTGTTGCATTATTGCATATTTAGTTTCACAAGCAATTGATGAACAAGCAATTAAAAGTAAGCTTTTAAACCTTGAAACTAAAGCCTTCTACTTTGTTGATCATGGTAATCGAGCTGTGGGGTATATTAATCTTGTCCATATGTAAATCACTAATGCTATTAGAGATAATTACAATGCAATAATGCAGATACTGTTTCCAATTTCCCATAGTATGATATGATGTTTCTTGACCCACCTTTGGTCCCAAAATAAGTCCATCAATATTCAATACCTAAACTTAATTTGCTCTCGGGCCTTGGTGGTCTTTTTTTATGTAAGAGCAGATATCCCGTCCCATCTGTAAAAACAAAGCAGGAACAGGAGGACGAAATCACAAGAAAGATAATGCTGAGGCACAACCTTCACCACTTGCTGCTCTGTTGATCATGAACAGTGGCTTACCTAAATCTTGCGGTTTCTAAAATTTTAATATAGAACATGATCTCAATCGCTTGGTTCGTAAGTTTTGGTGGAGTTCAAATCCGTGGGGTAGGAAAATGAGTTGGGTCAAGTGGTAAAAGCTATGTGATCACAAATTGTCGTGTGGGCTTGGCTTCCATGATTTCCATGCTTTCAATATGGCTCTCTTAACCAAACATTTACTTTCAATATGGCTCTCATAATCCATCCTCTCTCTGCTAGGATCTTTAAAGCGTGATATTTCCCCTCCTCATCCTTTCTTGAAGCGGCTAGGGGGTCCTCCCACTCTTTTGGGTGGTCGAGTTTACTTTTGGCTAGAGACATTTGGGAGCTGTTGATGCAAGCAGTAATGAGGACTTTCTACAAACACTTAGAGTGCAATAGAACTAAACCAAATATTGATATTAGTAAGTGTCAAGGAGTCCAGTAACACAAGAAGAACAGGTTACAATAAAACAAAATAAAAAATAAAAAATTCTTTCAATCATCCCAACTCTAAAGTGTCTTATATAGTCACATCAATCCTATTGTTGAGACTTGAGACTACAGCTTGCACATATTGTTACTTCTTTGTAGCTTGGGCTGGGCTTGGTTTCTCAAGGCTTGCTTCGTGGTCTTCCTGACTTGGCCATCTTGAGATGAGCAATTGTATAGATAAAGAAAAAATACCAACAAAACCATCAAACTCAATATCAGGAACCTCACATATAAACTTTTGACTCTAGTCTACTTTTATCTATTTTAAAGCATGTTTGTACTTTGTAATTATATGTCTTCAGCCACAACTTCGAATAACCGAGTTCATAAGTATGTATAAATGTCAAAATTTGAAGTCGCATATCATACTAACATAATTCAATCGAGTGATATACAAATAAAATTTCAGCTCATTTCATACTCACATGTGCTCTAAGTTATCCACATGAGTAGTGTACATTCTGTTACCTTCCCTAATTTGAAACAACATGCGGTTCTTATAAAATGTCATAACAAACTCCCATTCAAAGAACTTGGAATATTTCAACGTGGAAAGCAAAGCATACAAGCGTTGGAAAAGGGAAAAAAAAAACTAGCTTGGAACTTAAGGGAAAAGACAATAAGACAAAGGAAACTGACTTTAACAATTGTTGCATATTTAGTTTCACAAGCAATTAAAAGCGAACTTTTTAAACCTTCAAACTTTACGCCTTCTACCTTGTTGATTACGGTGGGGTCTAACTGTGGAGAATATTACTAATGCTATTAAAGATAATCACAATGCAATAATGCATATACTGTTTACGGTTTCCATACCAGCCTGATATGATGTTTCTTGATCCACCTTTGGGCCAAAAATAGGTCCATCAATACCTAAACTTTAGTCTGCTTAAGCAAACATCCCAGCCCAACAATGAATAGCAACCACAATGATGATATTTTGATGGATCAACAAATTGTATGATAATTTATATATTAAAAAATATGTTTCGTTGGTATCATTCTATTGAGATATGTATTTTAATAATACGAATGAATATATGACTTGATTTTTTATAATAAAAATGAGATTCAATATTGATTTTTATATAAATTTGTATAGATAGTATGAAAAATAGAAAAATAATTGATTTAACTAAAATTGAGATAAAAAAATGTTTAATAATTTGCATTTTTTTGATGTAATTGCATTAAGAAACATTTTTTGCTCATGTTACTCCATTAAAAGATATGTGTAGTTAAAAATTGTGTAATAAAAATGAGACCCAAAATATAATTTGACTCTTAACTAAGATGATGAACTCATCGACCATAATTCCTTACACAGGCGAGATGTCATAAATTCTAATCCTATCAGTGTTATTATCACAATCGTGACCTGATGTTTGACTATGCCTTATGAACAAACTCTGTTAAAAGTCTGATTCAGAATCGAATTTTACCCTCTGAGCTCCGAAAACGCTGGATTATGTACAGGTATTGCTTTACCTTGTTTTGCTATACGGATGAAATGTTGTTTTTCCTTTAAAATATGTTGTAGGGTTAGCATGTACATTCACTGCTTTCACAAGAGTTGATGATGTTATCCAGTTGAGAGTTGCAATGGAGATGCAAACCATTTAGAATGATAAACAAAATATTCGACAGAATCAACATCTTATAGGTGATTGATACTTCCTAAACAGAATTACACACCGGTAGATCCAAAACCTCCATCACCTCTCACAGTTGCATCTAGATCCTCTACTTCCACAACCTGAGGAGTCATGATCTTCTCAACAATCAGTTGGGCAATCCTATCACCCACCTTCACCTCAAAATCAGCATCAGAGTGGTTGAATAAGATGACCCCAACTGGCCCTCTGTAATCAGCATCAATCACACCAGCTCCGACGTCAATCGAGTGCTTCCAAGCCAGCCCCGACCTGGGTGCTGCAAATACATATCCAATAAGACCTCACCGCCAAGAATCGAAGATAACAAATCGATTACATAAAGAGAGATATGGAGAAAGAGATTACCAATACGAGCATAAGTTCCTTCCGGCATAGCAATGCTAAGATCAGTTGGGATTAGGGCTTTTCCCCTTGCCGGTACCTTAGTCTCAGTCGCACTACAAATTAACATAGAAGCATAGAATCCAGTAAGCGTTCGAATTCCTTCACAAAAAAATAGGTAGGAAAATCTGTGGATATACCTCGAGAGATCGTAGCCGGCGGAGAGAGGGGATGCTCGTGAAGGCAACACGGCCTTCTCGGAGAGCTTTTTCACCCTAAAGAGTGGAATAGGATTTTGCGAGGCTTCGTGCACGCCGTTCTGATGAAGCTTCTGGATCTTCGGAGATGGCTCTTTCACTTCAGGGCTGCCGTTGCCGTGCTCCTGTGTTTGGACCATTCTGAATAGTTTAAGAGAATGAGAAGGCAAGCGCAGTGGATATGAGGGAAAGGAAAATGCGGGATTCAGATCCCTATTATAGAGAAAAAGAGGCGGCAATGGCGATGTTTTCCAAATGATCGCGCCAAAAATTGGCGCTATTTTATTGGCGACGGACCAAGGTGGACTGTGTAGGGGGAGATGATTCTTGTCTTCCCATTTCCGACTCCGGCGATACTAACTGGGCCGCCAGTTAGGGCCATATCTTTAGCTTCAATAGAATGAGCCACGCCCAATGCCTATTCAGGCCCAAATTACCATAAAAATATTTTTTACCAAAACGTGTTGGGGAAACAACAATTTGTTTAGCCCTTGTTTGGGTGACTTATACTCTTAGATACTCTCAGCTTTTACGTTTTATGATAGTTTATAGTCTATGAGACATACTCTGATCTAAACAGACCCTTAGATGTGCCGTAACTGCATCCCGTTTTTAATTAGGTGCATCTCACTCTTAAAAACCTCTAATAGAAAACATAATGTGTTTGAGTACATCCTAAGTTTCATTTTTCTCAAATTTTAAGGACACCCCAACAATTCAGTATATAGTATTTGGATTTTTTGACTAATTTTTATTGGTATATCGATAAATAATCTAAAAGAGATTGTATGCACAGTCCCTGAACCTTTGACTTCTTTCAATAACCAAGTCCTTAAAACAATTTTGTAAATCTACGCCATGCATTTGCTGCAAGAGAGACGAGGTCGAGTTGTGCGAGAGAGATGTCATTCGTGGTGGAAAGCACAGTAAAAAAAACCCTCATGCATTCTATTCTGAACGACATTCGACACATAACTCCGATCTCGCTAGAAGCAGCTCTTAGGTGCTTATATCAGCATCGCGATTTTTCCCCTGACAATGAATCCTTGTACTTTTCATTAGAGCATGAAGCATCCTTGTGGCCTTTCCAAGACAAGCAGCATCCAAGCAATGGAGAAAAAGCATGGTTAGATCCTGAAAAAAGCTCATTGAACTCATTTTTCCTCAATTTCGAATCAACAAAATTCTCATATTTATAGGAAGTGGGGAGAATGAAGGAGGAGGATGGCAGGGACACAAGAGAATGTGTAAAGATGGAGAGTTTTGAGTATTTAATGAGATGAACTTGGACATTTGCAGGTTGCCAAAAACGCTTATCATTTTTTTTAAAGTAACTCACCTGGCAAACAACTCAATATTGCTTTGAATTAAACCATTTGCCATGCTATCCATTTATTTTTTTTGAAAAGTAATAGCCTGATAGGGGTCGTATTACGTTGATTAATACAGTGATTAAATCACCAAAAAATATATGATATCTCATATTCCCAAGACTTTTGTATCAAAGTGTCTCAACTGAGAAGGTGAAAGTGTATTTTCTTGACCCAAAACCTGTGATATATAACTTGTCACATAAGATTTTGTATATTTTCAGACACTTTTATTAGTTATACAAATAAAAGCAATGCTACAAATCCTCACAAACTATTTTTCATTTTATTCCCAAGTGGCACATGAGAGAAGATGCCTGTTTATTAGAGCTTATACGTTGATCGCTACCATCGAATACTTTTTGTTGATGGGGTAAAAAATTGGAGAGACGAAATAATATTCTTTAAATAAAATAAATTAATTATGAAGAACGAGATAAGGATTAAATGTCTTATTGGATGTCAGAAAGCCCCTACTGTAACTCTAACATCCCGTTAATATTTTTTTTAATTATTTGTAACTTGATAATGTTTACATATCAATGATATTTTTTTTATTTGAAATAAAAATTAAATTAAACATGAAAAGCACATGAATTTTTTTTACCGTTGTCTATAAAATCAAAAAAATTTATATATTCCGTTTGATATGAATTTGATTTTTATTTGAGACTAAAAACATCTCATTGAATTCGTAAAAATGATCAAAATACAAATATAATTTTCTGATTTTTTTTTTAAAAATTATATATAATTTTCATTACAACAAATCCCGAACACCCATGTCATATCGGTATCCTTATCCGATTGATGATACATAATTTGATGAATATAATTTAATTTTTCAAATGTCATACACTAGCGAGCGCCTTCATCGAGCCAATTAAAGGGTGTCAACGATCAATTTTGATGATTTTTAACATGTTTTGACTTAAATCATTTAATCAATATCGATTGATAATGTCAATTTTTGTTTTTTTTTTTAAATCGACATAACAATTCAATTTCAATTATTTTTAACAGCACTATATCCAATGTATATACTATCGTTTTGAATAATCGCTCCCTCGTTGCGGTGTATGCCGTGTAAGTTGTCCACTAGGTCTTCTTCGTCCCACATCGGTTGAGATGAATATGTGTTAGTAGTATATATGACATTCCATGTTTTATTATAATTATCAAATTTAGTAAATGGTGTATTCCGTGTCACTGTAATGGAAGTGTGTGTTTCTGTTGAAAAAGACAATCTAAACCCAACTATACCCTACGCTATTTGTAGGGCGGTGCGCACCCCTGAAACAGGAAAAGATAAGCGGGGGGAGTGTGAGACAATCCCTGAACACCAGCCAGGACATATATGGGGTACGATTCACTTGCGCATCATTTCCGGTTTTTAGCCTCTTGCGTGCTTTCACGTTTTAATCCGCCCGTGCATATATTGGCAATGGTCTCCAAAACGAGTCGTTTAGTAGGGACTAAAGTAAAGATGACAAATGTGTCCGTATCCGTGGATTTCCGATCCGATCCGATCCGGTCAAACAGTAGAAAAATCCGTTGACTGGATAATGGATATGGATAAAAACCGAATTTTTTGAATGGATATGGATTGGATATGGATTTAGGCATATCCAATCCGAAATCCGTATTCGATCCGACCCGAACGTGCGGATATCCGATCCGATCCGATTATATTCGGTCCGATTCTACCCGACACACACAAATATATATATATATAGTTCATATGCAATTATGTAATTGACAATTAATATCATTAATATATTTATATACATTATAATTGTCAACATATTTTTTTTAATATGAATTAATTGTAATTTTTAATAACACTATGTAATGTGATATATTCTCATACTACTAATTCAATTATTCAATTTAATAATATTTGTAAAACTCTAATTAGTAAAGTTAGTAATTAATATTAAAAAGTAAAAACACAATAATGTAAACCTCAACATTGTAATTTGTAAACTCTAAACCTAACAATAACATTAAAAACTACAAATCTAGTCATAATTGTAATTTGTAAACCCTAACGTAACATGCTAACACTGCAAACCCTAACCCCTCAACAGCGTAAACTCTAACCTATAACACCACAAACCCTAAGTCCCTAACTCTAACCTATCACCACAAATTATAATCCATAATATTGTAAACTTTAATTCTAACACTGAAAATCCTAATCATACATCACAAACCCCAGCCCTAGCACTGTAAAGTGTAAACCTTGATCTAACACCACAAATTATAATCTGTAATACTGAAAATTTTAACTAAAACACTCACAACACTAATCAAACACCATAAATCGTAACCCTGTTGTTTTTGATAATTGTAGTCTCCGAGATTACATATGACAAATGATTGAAGATGATATTCATTTTGAATTTCTCAACTGATGCAAACATTTTGATTTGTAATATTTTATATAATTAAGAGTTTAGACTTTGATTCTAGAGAATTTTCTATGTTGCTGGATGATTTTTGATAGTATTTGTACTTTAAACTTTGATTAGATTCATGAATCATGAAATTTTAATTGTTGTCAGAGATTAGCAAAATATGTGTCGAATGGATAAATCTGAAATCTGTGGAGAAAATCCGAAATCCGATGGATAGGATATGGATTTAGATTTTTTTTATCCGTAGTATATGGATATGGATATAGATACATAATTTTTATTTAGGATCGGATATAAATTTTGAGAAATTCGATCTAAATCCGATCCGATGCGATCCCTTAGACTAAAGGCTCAGAGAACAAAGGGAGGGTTGTTACTAACGTAAGCCCTTGTGTGAGGGTTCTTACCCTAACACCCCTAATCTTTCCTTTTAACACATTTTCTCCGCATTCTGCTTCCCACCGCGTTCAAAGCAATCAGAACAAACATCAAACAGGAAAGTGTTTTCTTGTCTCTCTCGCCGATCATCCATGGCTAATAACGGTTCCAGCTCCGGAAGCCGCTCTGCTCCCGGCTTTGAGTCTCGCCGGAACCTCTCCGTCACCCCTCCCCGTCAGATCTCCAGAGGTATTTGTCCCGTCATTTATTCAGAGTCTTTTTATTCGTTGATATTTGCCTTTTGGCCTTCGATTATTCCTTCAAAACCCTATCTTTTATCTGAGATTCGAGCTTCCTGCGTTGATTATTGGTTTTGATGACAATACAACGTCGATTCTTTTTTAATTAATGGGTTTTGGCCAAGTGCTGGTTTTAAGCTAGGGTTTATGTTTTTTCGTCCACAATGATAAGTTTCATTATCAGGTTTGACCTGTAGTTCGAGTTTTTGATTGAGTAGAGTAGAAAAGCTATCTCTATTTCACAATGGTCACATACACTTGAAAGCCATTTTCCCCATGTCCTCTGTTCTTGTTTTGAGATGCAAGCCCCGGTTTAAGAAGCAGTGAGCCATATTTAGGCAATTTTTTATAGATGTATTTTTTGACTATTAATACCGTGTCACGTGTTTATTTTTGTTTTAAGTTGCAAGCCATGGTTTAAGAAGCTGTGAGTGATATTTAGGCGCTTCTTTTAGATTTTTTTTTCGATTATGTATTTTGCGTTATGTTTTTATGTTGTGCCCAAGTATTGTTTTGACTAGTAAGTAGGCAATGCGTAAAACAGTGTCTGACAAGGTTCTTTTTCACTCATATTATATCTGTTGTTCTAGGTTGTTAAGCTGTTTACAGGCTCGTGCTCAGTATATTTGCTGTCGACTGTGTTTTTTACTGAACAAAAACAGCCTGCAGGTTGCTAATAGTTGGGTTGTTTGTACTTGAATACTATGAATATGTTCAGTTTGATTGATGATCACTTGAAAAGTTCTCCCCATGACATACAGATTGGATTTTGTTTCTTTTGATACTGCAATGGGCTTAATATTTGATAATTGAGTTTTGGCTTCATCTTTATGGTGTTGGGTAGAGTTATGGATGATTTTACTTCTCTTGGTTACAGTATAAAGTTATTATTTCAAGCATGACATGGTGTGAACATTAACGGGTCATGACCATGTAGAGGAATAAATGCTCACGACAAGGTCTGACTTCTTTTATCCTCGAATGTGAAAGGCGCTTAATTACTTTTATTTTTCCAGCTTTGCTGGACTCTGTCACTGTTAGGTTTCTTGGGGTCTTAGAAACCACAGAACACACACCAAGCACACATTGTGATGAATCAAAGACCATCTAGATGTGCTCAATGTATACTCGTCTAAAACTCGATAATTGATAATTCCTTGATCAGTTATATATCTTTTATTGGGCGACTTATTTAAGGGAAAATTCCTACATAACCTACAAAATAAAGTCACTGAAAAAATATGCATACGCAAAATAGAAAAATAAATCCTGATTGAAATCTTTCAACCGTTTGCTTAAAAAAGGCAAGTGTTCGAGATCTTATATTTGTTTCAAAAACAATAGTAAATTCTGAACAGCATTCCTTGTGGGTGTGTGCTAATGTCATCGGATAACTTCCTTCGGATCTTATTTTCTCTAATTGGGTTTCAATTTTCAAGTGCGTAATATTGGGTAATTGCTAGAAATCTTGTCGAAAAGGTGCACCTAGGTGCCTGCCTACCTCGGTGACGTGAGGCGAGCTTGGAGCACCTCACCTTCCTCTGTTGGACTTGTCTTCAGCTAGGCACCAAAGTGTCACTACTGGCCTGTATGTTTTTCTCAAATTTGAAGCAGGCTTTGATTGGCCTGCGATATAAATTTTGAAAATTGGGTCTTACATTGAAAGGTGACAGATATGTTTCTATGAAACTGGCCAGATCCTTTCTTTTATTAATTGTTAAACAATGGATGCAGAAGATATTTAAGAGTGCATTACCTCCTTGTCTATGTAAGCCTTTCTTTGTGGATAGCACCAACTTGGTGTTTAAAAATCTAGAATCTTTAGTGGATTAAGTTATTAATTACGATGTCAGATTTTACATGATTTTGTGTCTAGTTTTTGTTTGTGTACTTGTAAGTTGCGACCTTTGTTTGATGAATGATTTTCTGAAATAGCTAGCTTTGGATTATTTTCTAAGATTTCTAATCATGCCTCAACTTTTGTGTGCTGAATAATGCATATTTTTTAATAGTTTTATACTCCCAGTTAAACGCATTCTCTTCGAGTTTTTATTTTTAATTTTCCTGGTTGACTAACATAATTATTTTTGGTGTGGTTGGAATGGAATGGCTTTGATGTTCTTATTCTTATGCATCGCTCCGCCCACCCTTGTCATTGCAAAAGGATCTTTATACCTGGTACTTGTGGCCATATATGGTCAAATCCTTGGCCTAGTGTTAAGGTTGCTTTGTGCAACCTAGAAGTCATGAGTTCAAATTCTGCAAACAGCCTCCCTACATCTTGGAGATAGGTTGATCCTACCCTTGTCCTATTGGCCGCCATTGTAGGAGCCTTGTGCTTGGGATATTTGTTTTTCACCCTATTTACTGTTGCCCATCTATGTTAAGTTCATTTGACCATTTCATCTTATTTTGTTCTGTATTTTTCCTCATAATTTTGTTACTCAAGCCTCATGTAATGGTGTGTTCTGTGACTGTTTCTAGTTATTTGACATTGTTTAATGGAATGGTCGGCATAGTCTAAAATGGTGCTGATGCTTTGTTTTCTTTATGCAGATGCTTTGGGATCTGACAATCCTATTCCGCTGTCACCGCAATGGCTTCTGCCAAAGCCAGGGGAAAGTAAACCTGGAATAGGCACTGGGGTCTGTATTGACTTTTCTTTGAAAATTTCACTTTGTAATGGCACCACATTAGCGGTCATGAAGATTCTTTGTTAATGTCTTATTTGTAGAAAAAAAATTCATTTACCATCTCTGTGTATGCATTTCTTACATAATTTGTTTGACACAATTAGTTTAGTGTATTGAGTATTGCTTCGTCTTTTGCATTTCTGTCTCACATAAATAGTTGTTAAAACAGGAAGGGCAAATCAGCACAAATCCTGGTTATGGCAATTGCTCGGATGTCAACAAGTCATCTGGAAATGGTGAGGAGTTGCATGACACCTTGAAGAAAAAGAATGTATTCCGTCCATCCTTGCCTGATATGGAAACCAACCATCGTGAACGCTGGCGTGAAGAAGAAAGGGACACCAATTCCTCTTCGCGCAAGGACCGCTGGAGGGATGGAGATAAGGAGCTTGGTGACCTCCGGAGGACAGAGCGGTGGATGGAGAACTCTTCCACTCGTCATTTTGGAGAATCACGTCGCGTTCCTTCTGACCGCTGGACGGAATCTAATGACAGGGATGCTAGTTTTGATCAACGGCGTGAGAGCAAATGGAATACACGCTGGGGCCCTGATGATAAGGAGACAGAAGGCATGCATGATAAGCAGATGGATTCAGGCAGAGATGGGGACATGCTCCTTGACAGAGGTTTATTATTAAGGCATCAAAAGGATGAGAGGGATGGTGATAATTATAGAATATGGAGGTCCAATTCTTTTCAAAGTCGTGGAAGGGGTGAGCCTCCTCATAACCAAACGCCTACACCAAACAAACAAACTCCTACTTTTTCCTACAGCCGAGGGCGTGGGGAAAATACCCCTCCAACCTTTTCTGTTGGCCGGGGAAGGGTCAGTTCCACCGGAAGCTCTGTGAATAGTTTTTCGGCTTCAGGGACCATCTTAGACAAGGGTGACACTGGACATTGTGAACCTTCCTTCTTAAGATACAGTAGGACAAAATTGCTTGATGTCTACAGGGAGACTGATGGGATGTCGTGTGAGAAACTCCTTAATGGTTTTGTACAAGTGCCTCCTCTTACACAGGAAGAACTGTTAGAACCTCTATCACTTTGTGCACCTACTTCTGATGAAATGGTAATTTTCTTTAGTAACACTTTTGCCTCTACTGACAAAAGTTACCATGTTGGTCAATTTATTTACTCCTGATCTTGCGTTTATAATTTTACTGGTTGAGTAGGTTGTTTTGAAGGGAATTGATAGAGGGGAAATAGTTAGTAGTGGTGCACCTCCAATATCAAAGGATGGGGTGGTGGGGCGGCACACAATGGATTTCACTCAGTCAAGGCGAACAAAGATTGGTAGCCCCATATATATATATATCTAGTCATTTTAGCATTAAAATATATCTATCCATTTTCTCTATCGTGACCAATTTTCATATTTTATTGACTGAGCAGGCAGTAGAGAAGACATTCCTCTTGCGGGAGATGATTTTAAAGATGAAATCAATGATTCTTCAAGAGGCAGTTATGTGGGGTACTCAGAAGGCTCCTCCAATGAAAAACAAACCCATAACCTTTGGCCTAACTCAAAAGTGGAAACCAAGCATGATCCGAAGATGAATCATGATAACAAGTTCAAAGCTGAAGGTATTTGAACCAGAAAGAATTATATGGAAAACCTATTATTCTTATTATGCTATTAAGTACATTCTGGATGCCATCATTTTCCAGTGATGCACTTAATATCTTTTTAGTGAACAATGCACGTGATGGGTCAATCCTGGCAAACTATTAGCTGAAAAAGAAGTATTGAGGACAATATTGGGTTCAATAATTATTGTAGTGGTGTTTGGCATAATTATTCATCCACTTTATTTACTTATATTTTTGTTAAATTTCCAGTATTGTTCTCTTTTATTATGAAGAGGTGCATTATTTTTATTTCCAATCTACGTGAAAATTGTGGCTTTGTTAAGTGTTTTCTTCCTAAGAACTTGTAGAGTTTTAATTTTAACACCTCATGGTGCTTTTGTTGCATTGCATTTGGATTTGGTTATTAAAGTTTTATCTTTTATGTATATAGGTATCAGAGAAGGTGGCGATCCTTACAGAAAGGCTGATGAGGTGTCCATCACTCAAGATGTTAGTGTCAAGGGAAGCAGTTTTACCCCTACTGGACTTTCTTGGCGGAGCTCATCTCGTGATAGGAATGAGACTCCTAGTGCTGTCAAGCCTAGAATGTCTGAGATGGAGTGGACACAACCACAAAAGGATCAAAACAATCGATGGGAAAGCACGGCTAAGTCATCTTTCTCGAAGGAAGCAAAGTGGCAAAACACTGATGATCCCATTATAAAGCGGCAGCCATCTGCAATTTTTGACAGAGAACAGAAGGTCAACAAGCTTTCACAGCCCTCTTTTGAGGACCTCATTCTTTATTACAAAGATCCTCAGGGTGTCATTCAAGGTCCCTTTCCTGGTAGTGATATTGTTGGATGGTTTGAGGCTGGATATTTTGGGATAGATTTGCAGGTTCGCCTTGCAAATGCACCAGAAGACTCGCCATTTTCATTACTTGGTGATGTTATGCCCCATCTTCGAGCTAAAGCTAGGGCACCACCTGGCTTTGGCCTACCAAAGCCAAATGAATCAGCAGATGGGTCGAGTAACTTTAATAGCCTTTTAAAGGCTCATTCTGGTATGAATGAGATTGATATGATAAGAAATGATCCAAGGCGCGTGCATGCTTCATCAACAGAAGCTGAAAATAGGTTTTTGGAGTCTCTGATGTCTAGTAATTTGAGCAATTCATCCCAAGGTTGGTTGTTTAGCACCCACCCCCCCCCCCCCCCTCTCACCCCCACTTTTTTTTTTTTTGCTTCTCTTAGAATAATTAGGTAAGGGAGACTAATTCAGTTGAAATGTACCGCTTGATGTGTAGGTTTGCAAGCCTATATTGCTAACAATCCTAGTGGCATGCCTCCGTCTGCTATAGATGCAGAAAATGACCTGTACCTTTTAGCCAAGAGAATGACGCTTGAAGGGCAAAGATCTATGCCAAATCCTTATCCATATTGGCCAGGGAGTGACCCTACGTCAATGGTTTCTAAACCAGAGATTATCTCAGATTCTTCAACCCCTCATGCAAAAGTTCCATCTTCAATGGCAGACAATTTGCATCAGCCTCCTCATTCTCAAAATTCTGACTTGATGTCTATCATACATGACTTATTGGAGAGACCAGCCGTGGGTGTAAACAATGGTGCTCCGGGCTGGTCTAATTTGCCTGTCCACGGTGGCTTGGATCCACGTCAGGAGAAGATTGATCTACATGCCCATAGTTTTCCAGCCCAAACTCCCTTTGGGCAGCAACAAAGGCTGCAACCACAAAGCTCACCCCACTTAACTAATCTTCTTGGTCAAGCTGTAGATAATCCTTCTGGAGTTTTGACTGCTGAAAAGTTGGTCTCTCCCAGTTTATTGCAAGATCCACAGCTCCTTAATAATTTGTTGCAACAGCAGTATTTGTTGCAATTGCATTCCCAGACAACTGTTCCGTCACAGCAGCTGTCAGTGTTGGATAAGCTGTTTTTGCTTCAACAGCAACAGAAACAGGAGGAGCAGCGACAGTTGCGTCAACAACAATTGCTCTCTCAGGTTTTGTCTGAGCATCATTCTAACCAGAGATTCAGTGAACCGTCTTTTGGACAATCACAGGTTGCTGCGGTGGCCACTGGTAATCAAATTGATCGCTCTCGAATACAGGCATCAAAAGAATTGTTTTCAATTTCTCCTCAGATACCTGTAACCAATATGCGAGATGAACTCAGTGCTAACATCTTGAATCTGCCTCCACAAGTGAGCCAGGATCTCACTCACAGTGTTAGTTCTGGAACATCCGCTGTACCTCTACCCCATCAAATGTTTGGGAGTATTCATCCTCAGCATGGTTGGGGTGCTACTACTCTTCCTAAGCAGATTGATCCTGTCGTCCAGAAGGAATCACCTCTGACCTCCACATTTGTTGAAAGCTTTCAAGAGGCATCAAACAAATCTACCAATGAGCCTTCCGTTGTTCATAATTCTGAACACCTTGCTTCTCTATCTATGGAGCTGACATCAGAGGACCTGTGGAGGACTGGTGAAAGTGTAGTTGTTGCAGTATCCGGAGCAACTGCAGATGATCTTCCTTCTATTGGACCTTGTCAGACTGATTCATCTGTGCCAGGGCATCTCACTGGTGAGAAAGGGCAGCCGGATGTTACTTTTGATGGAAGGCAGATTGAAACAGAAAGATCAAGTGATGTGCAATCTCAAGGGACTGCCGTTAAAAGTGTTGAAGTTCGCGAGGCAAGAAAAGGTTCTGATAAGAAGTCTAGAAAACATAAATCTACAAAGCTGCAACCCTTGTCAGACCAGTCAAAGGTTGGGTCAAATGCTTCCTCTTTGCCACAATTAAACAAATCAGAGTCTGGAGGGCTAGATGTTGGTGACACAAAAGTTGATGCACGCATTGGTTTGGGAGAGACACTCACAGTAACATCACTGCCAAAAAGAAAAGACAACAGGAATAAGGTTACTACCATAGAAATTGGGGATTCCCAACAGTTGAGTAACTCAGTGCCTGTGACTCTTTCTGGGGATGATGTTGGAATTGTTGAAATCAAGGGAGAATCAGATCTGGTTGGGTCTGTCCCCTTGCAGAATGAGCAGATTCACTCTGGACAACGAGCTTGGAAACCTGCTCCTGGTTTCAAAGCAAAGTCATTATTGGAAATTCAACAGGAAGAACAGAGAAAGGCACATGTTGAAGTGATTGTGTCCAACGACACTAAATCTGTCAACTCTATGATTTTGTCATCTCCATGGGCTGGGGTTGTGTCCAATTCAGAATCTAAATTCTCTAAAGGAACTCCAAAAGATGAAGGTTTTACTGAGGTTAATGCAGGGATACTCGATAATTCTCCAAAACCAAAGAGCAAGAAAAGCCAATTGCATGATATACTGGCAGAAGAAGTGTTGGCGAAGTCTGATGAGAAAGTTATGGAGGTTCTTGACGGTGCCTCTAGTTCGACTCAAACACTTGTTACTACCAGTCATGTGGAATCTATTGATGATGATAACTTCATTGAGGCTAAAGAAACCAAAAAGAGTCGAAAAAAGTCTAAAGCTAAGGCTGCTGCAGCTGGGGTGAAGGTCTCTGTACCCAGTACTCCTGCTGATGTGCATGTTGCTTCAAGCACCATAGAGAAAGCCAAAATTTCACGCTCTATGCAACAGGAGAAAGATGTTTTGCCTGCAATCCCGTCAGGCCCTTCTTTGGGAGATTTTGTTCTTTGGAAAGGAGAGTCAGCCAACCCTTCTCCTGGGCCTGTATGGTCTACAGATTCTAAGAAGCTTCCTAAACCCACATCTCTGAGGGACATCCTAAAAGAGCAGCAGAAGAAGGGTTCTACTTCTATGCCACTGCAAAGCCAGATTCAAGCCCCTCAGAAATCACAGCCGTTGCAGGCTAACCATGCTAGTCATTCATGGTCTCTCTCTGCATCTCCAGCTAAGGCTGCTGCTCCTATCCAAATCAATTCTCGTGCTGTTTCTCAGTCGAAACGTAGAGGAGATGATGACTTATTTTGGGGCCCAATGGATCAACCTGAGCAAGAAACTAAGCAGTATGATCTTTTTTCTATCCTGTATACTCTTTCCTTTTGTTTTGGTGGATCTTTTTGGGCTTGGCTTCTGCTCAAGTGGAAATGGTTGTTTGGTTCTTTGTGTTACTCATGAAGAATTGTTGCTTATGGTTTTTCTGGGAACTAGGCCAACCATCTCAGTTACCTTCAAATCGTATGATTTATTGATTTTCTGGTGAACTTGGCATTTTTCTTGTTTCTCGAAGGCATTGTCTTGAAGTTTTTTTACCGTCTTAGCTTTTAACTCGATTTTCCTGATTGTCTTAATGGCTTCCCTTATCGGCATTGTTAATGTATATGGACAATACCATTTGTTTGTTAGGAATTTATGTAATTTTAACATTTATTTGTCAGATCTCATTTCATTTCTACTATTATGGATGTGGCAAATCTTCGTTCATTTTTTTTAATGTTATTATTTTTCTAGTCTGTTGAAATTTGGTTACAGTTCTTCCAATATTTGAGAATACTGAATTCCATTTTTGCTCTTGTAAGCAGGGCAGATTTTCGTCAGCCAGTTAATGTGGGTAGTTTGGGAACTAAGGGCACTCCTGCAAAAGCGAATCTGGGTGGATCGTCAAGCCGGCAAAAATTGAAGGGTGGCCGTGCTGTTGAGCATCCTCTCTCATCGTCGCCTGCCTCTGCTCATTCATCCCTGAAGGGGAAAAGAGATTCTCTGATGAATCATTCAGGTAAGCCATTTTGAGTTGTTTGATCTGTTTAAACATATTTATTGTTAACCTTTCTGTGTTCACATTTCTGCAGAGGCTGTGGACTTCAGAGATTGGTGTGAGAGTGAGTGTGTTCGACTTCTTGGGACGAAAGGTATAGCTTTTTCTAGTTTATGGTTTGTCTTGTGTATTAGCTGAAAAGTGCATCTTCTGTGGAGTTCATCCTGGTGTTTCTCTCCCAAAGACAATTGGAACTTGTGATGGAAGATAAGCATGGATTGTCTGACCGAAAATTCTGGCATTTTTTTTCCCTCTTTATTGAAGCTGATTTAATTTATAGAAGTTGATCTAGTATTCCAAATCATTTGTTATCAGGCAGCTCTTAAGTTTATTGATCTTGAATTTCCATGTAATAAAACCTTTGTTTTGTTTTTCTTGTGCTTGCCAGATACAAGTTTCTTGGAGTTTTGCTTGAAGCAAACCAGAACAGAAGCTGAGATGCTTCTGACAGAGAACCTTGGTTCATTTGATCCTGATCACGAGTTCATTGAAAAATTCCTCAACTACAAGGAGTTGTTACCAGCCGATGTAATTGAAATTGCCTTTCAGAGTTGGAATGATCGGAAGGTATCCCGAAGTGGTGCCAGAGAAGTGAATTCTGACAATGCAGGCTTTGGGGCCGTAGACCGTGATGGCCCTGATGTGTCATCAAAAGGAGGCAAGAAGAAGGGGAAGAAAGGGAAAAAAGTAATCCCTGTTGAGTTGGGATTCAATGTTGTTAGTAACCGTATCATGATGGGTGAAATTCAGACGGTGGAAGACTAAGACAGGAGGCTTGAGAGGTTGTAAATACATTTTGCTCGACTCTTCTGTACATTTTTATATTTTTATACAGTTTACATGGGATTTTTTTGGTTCCCCTCCCGTTATAGAGCAAAGCACTACTTGATGCTGAACATTTTTTTTTTTGGAAGCAATGCTCCTGCAGAAAGCCTTGTTGGCTTGGGCAGGAAACCCCGGCAAAAGTAAATTTTGGACAAATAAAATTTATCCTTGGTTTTTCTATTTTATTCCGGGTAATGACAACCTTGTCAACACCAGCTGGGTGGGTGCTACATTTGTAGATGAAAAATGTTACGTGACGTAAAAAAAAAAAACATTGTAATTCTATTGTATTACGTTTATAATAGAATATCATATTTCTTCATTATAAGTTTTAGTATTTTATAATGAAATATGATGTTATTACAAAATAAGATAATATAAAATGTTTAATTCTAGGCATTTATCATCGCCATAAATTCTTGTTATGTACCATTTGCTCAAACTCATGTCCACTTTTAAGAAAATGGACAACTATTGCTGGAGAAATTATTTAATATTTTGGATGCATATTATGTAACACACATAATGGTGTGATTTACATCAATATATGTTCTCTCTGTTTTATTTTTTGATTAACATCAAATTTATCATGTGAAAATCAACCCACACCATTGATTGCTCCTCTTGCTGCCAGGATAATGACGTGATTTTTTTTTTGTTAATTCCAGTAGTGCAAATTTAATCAACCAAAAACATGTCCCTGGGTTTTTTTAATGTTTTGCGGCTGGACATTTTCGTTGAAGGTGTCAAGCTGGGGCTGGAGACAACCTTGTCCTTTTCAGTTGATGACTTCGAATTTGGATTTCTGCTGAGCTTGGCCTCTAGTTTCTGTGGTAGAGAATGACTAATTTGATATACAAAATTGTTTTGACGTAATGACAGTTTTAACCAACCTTTGCTTCACTCAAGGTTCCAGCCAAATTGAGTTCTTAAAACATCCATTAGGAGTTGGGACACAGGATATCTGAGATTAGACCATCTTCAAAACATTTTTTTTTGTACCTTGACCACCCTTTTTCAGACATTCTCGAACTTTACATTTTTTTATTGAGTTCTTAAAACATTCATTAAGAGTTAGGACATACGACATTCGAGACTAGACCATCTTCAAAACACAAATTTTTACCCTTGACCACCTTCTTCATGTACATTCTCAAGCCTTACATTTTTTTTATAACCAAGAATGAGACCGAACAAATTTATCATTTCAACATTTGATATAACCTAAATTCGAATAGTCAGCTATGCACACACTAAAATTTTTTCAAAAAAAATATTGTTTTAAGTGAAAATCTAAATAACCTTCCCGAGTCCACACGCACGGTTTGTCACCCGTGAAATTCTATATCCCTCTCACGTACAGATGTACTAAAAGAATGCATCATCACTTGGATTTGGTCCTATTCTCATTTTTAATTTTTAGACACAAACAGCGTGGGTCCTGCATCACAACGGCCGGCTACTCCTTAGTATAATAGGCCAGGCATTTGGTCGAACACTGGAAGAACACAGTCGACGCATCCAGTTCCACAGATGGCTAAGAGACTCAAGCTTAAACTCTCTCGAGTTATACCTTCACTTCAATTCTGTCGACACAAACACCCTTCGACTTTCCCGGAAAATCCAATAATTGCAAAATACAGGCTATCTCCAGTGAACCCCAAAACTCGTGAAATTGCCTACCCTATCCTTCCGGCTCCACCTCCTTCTACACCGGAAGATTCATTCATCAAATGTAGCGTGTTCAACAAGATCGCATCTGTTGGCTGTGGATTCGGATCGAGCCCATGCATTGCTCATTCATCCAGTGAATATTGCAGTTCTGAGTCAATAGAACCTCGATATGTAATTAATTACGAACCCAAGCCTCGCCGGAAAACCTTCAATAAACGTCGTTTCCGGGTGAGAATAACAGCGATACGTCACAAATTTCAGTAACCAGAAAGAAATATGAAAAGAAAGAGAATGGAAACGGCTTGTTTAGCAGCGAAGAAGAGGAAACCGAAGAGACTGAATCTCTACAATCTTCTTCCATGACCTTTTCCAACAATTCGTCTTATGACTTCAATCAAGCAATTGAGAGCACAATAGAGAAATCTGATTACGATGAATGTAGGCCTATGAAGAACAAGAAAGCCAATGTAAAGAAGATCCAGAAGCTGAAACGTCACGCCTCGTTTTCTAAGGGAAAGACAGTGAAGAATGAATCTCAGGTGAGGGTATTGAGGCAGCGGAAGACTCTACCGTGCGCGGTGGACGGGAAGGTGAAGGAAAGCGTGGCTGTGGTGAAGAAATCGGTGGATCCGTACGAGGACTTCAAGATGTCAATGTTGGAGATGATACTGGAGAAGCAAATGTTTGAGGCCAATGATTTGGAGCAGCTATTGCATTGTTTTCTGTCTTTGAATTCGATGCAGTATCATGTCGTGATCGTGGAGGCTTTCGAGGAGATTTGGAAAGTTCTGTTTAGTGATGATATCCTTATATAAGACGTGGAGGAGTTTGAATTTCCTTTTTTATTATTATTTCCCAATATATCTATTTTTTTTAACAACTGGAAGGGGATGAGATTCGAATTTTAAATTGAAGATTGTATACAATCTAACTCGTCAATTGAACTATTTGAAATTTGTTACAATGGGTCTACTTGCTAATAATATGTTATCATTTTCACTTTTTAAAATTAAACATTATCTTTAGGGTTAAGTGATTCTTATGTTTGGTAATCGAGAAAGATATCTATAACTTTGCTTGCTTCAAAACTCAAAAGTGTGACCATACAGTTTAACCTTAGAAAGATTTATTAATGGATTATCACTCAAGTTATTTAAAACAACCTGATTCGCTTTTATACATATACCTCAAGATGTATTGCGGGTATGTAGCCCTTTAAAAAAGAGGTGTCTATTGATTGATTCCACACATGATCATCTCATTCAGCAACTTGTGAATTAATCACTCGAGTTCGTCTAGTGGTGAATCATTCAAGGTCAGATTTTATGAACTTAAAATGTTCTGAATCAAATTTTCACTGAAAACAATATTATATGCATCCCACACTAAATTTCCATTTTATGTTAAAATGCATAATGCCTAACACAACATATATGACATTTCCAAATTGCTTATCAAACGAAGCCTAGTTTCCATTTTATGGTAAATTGCATACTGCCTAAAACCAACATATCAAACCAAACCTATATATAAGGAAGACTATTTTATCAGATTGATCACTAACAGCAAGTTAGTATCATCTTTGCAGTTTGCACTTGCTTGATTTATTGAATGGCAGGTTTTTGTAGGGGATTTAAAGCGGAAATCCAACCCCCCAAATCAACACAAGTAGAAGTAATAGAGATAATAACTAACACCTCCGATGTCAACAAGCACAAGCAAGCAACAAGGTCTTAACCTCACTTCACTTCAGTTCAGAGAAATCATAAATCACACTTCAAATCAAGAACAAGAACAAGAAAGTAAAGAACACACAAGAGTTATAGTGGTTCACCCGATCTTGCGATCTAACAGGCTACGTCCACTGTGGTTGCTGGGCTTCACTAGATTGAGAATCAAGAATACAAACACCACACAAGATCTCCTTGGATCTAAGGTAATACTCTCACTCTCTCTAGCTTTCTCTCTCTCTTTCTATCTTCTCTCAAGAAGGAAAAACAGAAATTACTAAAAATAGAAGAGTTCCAACTTCTTTTAAGATCATTTTGGCAACTTGACAAAGTCAACACGTCAGTTCTCCGCTCGAGCGCCAGTGAGCGCTCGAGCATGCTGCACACAAAAACATTCTGGTCCAGAGAACTACTTTCTGACTGCTCGAGCGCACCAGAGCGCTGGAGCATGACACTGTCATGGAATATGGAATTTGACTCCACATCTCAACAATCTCCCACTTGGAGCTAATTCCCCAGCCACAACAGAAATTCAGAAAGAACATCAAACCAAAAAACAAAACCCAACAACCATTGCCTCCACTCATCAGTCCAGGAGACCCACTGAAGCTTTGCACAGCTTCAGCTTATCAATTGACACAACTTTGGTGAACATATCAGCTGGATTTTCACTTCCAGGAACTTTGTGTAGCTTCAACTCTCCATCTTCTAACAACAAACGAATGAAATGATACCTCCGTTTAATATGCTTCGTTCTTGAATGAAATGCAGGGTTCTTTGCCAAATGAATAGCACTCTGACTATCACAATACAGAATACCATCAACTTGCATCTTACCCAATTCTTCCAAGAAACTACTCAACCATACCATCTCTTTTCCAGCTTCTGTAAGAGCCACGTACTCTGCCTTCTGTCGAAGAGAGAGCTACTACCTTCTGTAACTTAGAAGCCCAGTTAACAGCAGTACCACCCACAGTATATACATATCCTGTCGTACTTTTGCTTTCATCTCTGTCACCACCTAAGTCTGCATCAACATAACCTTGCAACTTAAAATTCTCAACCCCAAAACATAGGGCCGTACATGTAGTACCTCGAAGATACCTCAATATCCACTTCACTGCCTCCCAGTGTTGCTTTCCAGGATTACTCATGTATCGGCTTACTACTCCCACTGCATGAGCAATGTCAGGCCTAGTACAAACCATAGCATACATAAGACTTCCAATGACAGAAGCATAAGGTACCTTCTTCATGTATTCATTCTCCTCCTCAGTCTTAGGAGCAAGCATTTTGGACAACTTAAAATGAGTAGCCAAAGGTGTGCCGATTGATTTAGCATCTTGCATATTGAACCTTTTCAATACCTTTTTCACATACTCCTCTTGTGTAAGCTTCAGAGTACCACTCACTGTGTCCCTCACAATCCTCATACCTAGGATTTGCTTGGCTTCACCTAAATCCTTCATAGAGAACTCATTTGACAATAA
This sequence comes from Euonymus europaeus, assembly GCA_963580455.1. NCBI lineage: Eukaryota > Viridiplantae > Streptophyta > Magnoliopsida > Celastrales > Celastraceae > Euonymus > Euonymus europaeus. Next base: position 4,110,273 of record OY756972.1, read on the forward strand.
CATCTTCAGCTTTTTGATCTCACCCAAAACAGCCCCAACTACCAACATATCATCCACATAAAGCAGAAGAATAATGTAGGAATTGTCAAACCTCTTAAAATAGCAACAGTGATCTGCATCGCAACGAGTATAACCACTCCGACACATAAAAGAATCAAACTTCTTGTACCACTGCCTTGGGGCTTGTTTCAAACCATAAAGGCTTTTATCCAGTTTGCACACCAAGTCCTCCTTTTCTAGTACTTCAAACCCCTGTGGCTGCCTCATATAAATGTCCTCCTCCAAATCACCATGAAGGAAAGCAGTCTTGACGTCTAACTGCTCCAAATATAGATTTTCCGCCGCCACCAAGCTTAGCACTACCCGGATTGTGGTGAGTTTCACAATCGGTGAAAATATTTCTGTGTAGTCTATACCCTCCTTTTGTTGAAAGCCCTTTACCACCAATCTTGCCTTGTACCTCTTGCTCCCATCTGCCTCTTCCTTGATCCTGTAAACCCATTTGTTATGCAATGCCCTTTTTCCTTCTGGCAAATCCACCAACCTCCATGTATCATTGGACATGAGAGAATCCATTTCATCTTTCATGGCAAACTCCCACTTGATAGATTCTTCATGGTTTATGGCTTCATCATAACACTCAGGTTCATCACAGTCAGTCAACAGAATATAATTCAAAGATGGGGAGTACCTTGACGGTGCTCTTCTATCTCGAGTGGACCTTCTCAAAGTAGGTGTACTTGGTCCAATTTCAGGAATAGAAGCCGATTCATCAAAGTTGACTTCTTCAGGAGCATCTTGAGAAGTAACAACTTTCGGCTCTTCTTGATTCCCATTGTTCCTTCATCACCAAGATCATCTAGACTAGCAAACTGTTTATCTTCATTTTCTGGACTTGTAATTTCAGGGACTGCTGCTTCCCTATTTTTGTACATCACCTCCTCATTAAAGATGACATCCTTGCTCCGGAAAAACTTCTTATTGTGTTCATCCCAAAATCTGTAACCAAATTCATCACCACCATAGCCAATGAAAAAACATTTTCGGGACTTGGGATCTAACTTGCTTCTTGCACTAGACTCAATGTGAACGTATGCCACACAACCAAACACTCTCAAATGAGATAGATCGATCTTCTTTCCACTCCATTCCTCCTCGGGTAGGAGCTCTCCTAGTGGCACCGAAGGTCCACGATTAATCAAATAAGCAGCAGTGTTAACCGCATCGGCCCACATCATGTTTGGCAACCCTGCATGTATCCGCATACTTCTTGCGCGCTCATTTAGAGTTCTATTCATGCGTTCAGCCACTCCATTTTGCTGTGGAGTTCCAGGAATGGTCTTTTCCATCCTAATCCCATTCTTAGCACAATATTCACGAAAATTCCCATCGGTATATTCACCTCCATTATCCGACCTCAAACACTTCACCTTCAAGCCCGTCTCATTTTCAACTAAAGCTCTCCATTTCTTAAAGGTCTCATAAACTTCAGATTTATTCTTCAAGAAATAGACCCACAACTTTCTTGTGGCGTCATCAATAAAGGTCACATAGTACTTGGAACCACCAGGAGATTGAACTGGTGAAGGTCCCCACACATCAGTATGAACAAGCTCCAACTTGGTAGTTTTAGGTGTCCTGCCAGACTTTGAAAAACTCACAATCTTCTGCTTTCCAAAGATACAGTCTTCACAAAGCTCAATCTTCACAGACTTCACACCCTCCAACTTCCCTTTGGACTGTAAAACCTTCAACCCCTTCTCACTAATGTGCCCAAGCCTACGATGCCACAAACTAGCATCATCCTTTTCAGCAACAGTGTTCACCAAATTTACTGAGTTCACGGTCGTATAAAGAGTACCCGACATTTCCCCACGAGCCATAACTAAGGCTCCTTTGGTAACCTTCCAACTTCGGTTATGGAACTTAGTCACACAACCTTCTTTATCCAACTGACCCACAGAAATCAAGTTTTGTGACAAACCTGGAACATGTCTCACATCATGCAACTTCCACTCATTACCGCTAGGCAATTTTATACATACCTCACCCTTCCCAACAATATCAAGAGCTTCATTATTGGCAATATAAACCTTGCCAAAGTTACCGGACTTGTAATTCTCAATGACACTCTGATTTGAAGTAGAGTGAAATGATGCTCCAGAGTCTACTACCCAAGACTCTAGTGGACTATGTACACACAAGACCAAAGTATCACCATGGACTTCTTCAACAGTGTTGGCTCGGTTATCATCTTTCAAAGCACGACAATCTTTCTTTAAATGTCCCGGCTTCCCACAATGCCAACATCCATCTGCCCATTTTCCAGACTTAGACTGCCCTCGTCCCTTCTTTGACTTAGATCTCCCGCTGTTATTTGAATTTCTGTTGGATGGTCTACCTCTGCTTTCAGTGTTAAGAGCTGAGCCACTCACTGACTCTCCAACACCCTCTCTCCTTGACTCTTCACTTAGTAGTGTAGAGCGCACTTCCTTGTATTCAAGTTTCTTCTTTCCATTAGAACTGCAGATTGAATTCACAGTAGTATCCCAATCATCAGGCATAGATGTCAACAGAATCAAACACTTCAAGTGCTCCTCGAAGGTAACTTCTACGGACTGGAGTTTATCCATAATCTCATTCAACAATACAACATGTTGGTTCACAGAATTACCCTTTGACAACTTCAATGTAAACAACTGCCTCAACAACTGAATCTGCTGCACTGCACTCGGTTTCTCATACATCTCAGAAAGTGTACTCATCAACCCGGCTGTAGTTGTCTCATTAATGACATGTGCACTAACACTTTTTGCAAGTGTCAACCGGACTACACCCAAAGCTTTTTTATCAAGCTTATCCCAATCTGCTCTTTCCATACCAGTAGGAACGACACCCTCTAAGGGTACCGCCAAATCTCTAGTATTCAGATAATCAGTAATTTGCATTCTCCAAAAGAGAAAATCATTTCCGTCAAACTTATCAACATCTTTAGCACTATCTCCTCCCATTACTCCCACTCAACCAAAGATCTCAAACAGCCCAAATAATACACAAATGAACCTGCTCCGATACCAATTGTAGGGGATTTAAAGCGGAAATCCAACCCCCAAATCAACACAAGTAGAAGTAATAGAGATAATAACTAACACCTCCGATGTCAACAAGCACAAGCAAGCAACAAGGTCTTAACCTCACTTCACTTCAGTTCAGAGAAATCATAAATCACACTTCAAATCAAGAACAAGAACAAGAAAGTAAAGAACACACAAGAGTTATAGTGGTTCACCCGATCTTGCGATCTAACAGGCTACGTCCACTGTGGTTGCTGGGCTTCACTAGATTGAGAATCAAGAATACAAACACCACACAAGATCTCCTTGGATCTAAGGTAATACTCTCACTCTCTCTAGCTTTCTCTCTCTCTTTTTATCTTCTCTCAAGAAGGAAAAACAGAAATTACTAAAAATAGAAGAGTTCCAACTTCTTTTAAGATCATTTTGGCAACTTGACAAAGCCAACACGTCAGTTCTCCGCTCGAGCGCCAGTGAGCGCTCGAGCATGCTGCACACAAAAACATTCTGGTCCAGAGAACTACTTTCTGACTGCTCGAGCGCACCAGAGCGCTGGAGCATGACACTGTCATGGAATATGGAATTTGACTCCACATCTCAACAGTTTTCCCTATTTTCAACATTCATAGAAGAGCCAATAGAATGATAAAATCGTTAAATGTTCTCCCCCTTGAGGAATAAACTAAACATTTACATTTATGGTCTGATTAATCTGGTGTAAACTAACAATAGTTATAACAAAAATCACAACAAGGAACAGACTAGTCTTGTGCATTTGCTTGATTGAACTGGTGCTAGTAAAAAGAGTAGCAACAGTTAACAGGGGCGTCCAAGGATTCAGAAAGTAGAAAGTCGAAGCAACACAAAATTTCCTACAAATAGTCCTGTAAAGAATATCATAAACCGCTCTAATGAATCAACGGAAACAAACTAGCATTCGTGAACCACCAGAGTGAACCAGAGTCCGATTAAACTTCACAAAATCTAAATTTAACCAAAGATATAGTTTGAGGTGATGACGATATATTAATTGTCAGTCAGGCAAAAGAATAATACATCTGATTACCAAGAAAATCACACAGGAATTGCCAAGCCTTTCTTTGCCATGCTATCCAGGACATCGTTAAGAGCTTGACATAAGCCAACAATCTGCAAATGTCGAAAATAATTTAAGTCGTTGAGAATTATAATTGTCAGGTAATATAACAATAATTTGCAAGACAAATTAGAATCCAATCAGAGTAATACACTCTGCAAATCCTCTTTCCCCTTTCTAAACAGCAACACACATGTTGAGCAAACTCCGTATGTGGGCACAGCATCCCAACATATTACCCTTTAGGACAAAGCTAGGAGGATGATAATGATGACGATGATGAACAAACAAGTCATGCGATCCTAAATCATCAAACTTTTTAAGTCTTGACAATCTATCCTAGAATAAAGAAAAGATGGTAGTCTCGTGCAAATGTATTTAATTCCATGGTTCTGGAGTTTGATGGTCAGCCAAACGAAATCTAGACATAGAATATTAGGCAGTCAAGGCAGGGAATCACCTGTTGATCCCATTGTTGCAGCTCTTCAGTGTCATCCTCAAAATGTATGACAGCTTCCACCTGTTAATACCGAGTTAAACATGTTAAAATTTTCAGGTAAAATGCTATGGCGAATTATTGAATTCATGCGTCAAAACATGCAACAAAATGAAATGAAACAATTGAATTAGTGGAAATTGTCCCGAGTATAAAACATGACGTATTGAAATCTCGCATTCAATAAATTTTAACATAAAAAATTTATAATTGGAAAATTTACCTGGTCAATAGATCCCCTCATTCTATCCTCACAAATCATTCTCGAAGCTATCTTCTCAGCCTACAATGTCGAGCACCAAAATGTTCAAGCTCCATACAAAATGATCTAAAATTAAATTAAAGGAATCCTTCGGGGAAAAGCAAAATGGCCTAAGAACCAAAAGGAATCTCAAAATCAAATAACATACAAACTCAAACTTGCTCAGAATAGATATATTTATATGAAGCTCTACAAGGGGTTTCGGAGCATTGCAAGCAAAATAAAACACCATACTCAAAACCTGTAGATTTAACTAAAATAGCTTCAAATTAATGCATTGATATTATGACAAAGAAAAGAAGATTATGACAAATGTTCGTGAACAATAATGGAGAGAGAGGATCCTGGCTGAACGTGAAACAGATTACAACTGACACATGGACATGGAAAAGCCCAGCTATTCAAGGATTTCAAACAAAAGGGGGAAAACTTTTGATATGTACTAATTTTCAGTAGATAGCTTAAAACCAATTCAAATGATATAACCATTTTCAGCTTAAGGCCATGATAGCTTCACCCATGTCCCTTTATATATTCAGAAATTCTCAACTGTTAATAACCAGCTCAAAGTAACCGTTCTTCTTCTTTGATGCATTATTTATGGGAAAAGACAAAAAATAGCACAATCTTAGTCAGTAGATGGGCGAAATATAACCAATACCTTGAGAGATTAAGATAAGGTGAAAAATGAACCAAAAAAGTATAGTCCAACCATAAGGGATGACAACTCTGGGATTAGCCATAAACTTAGAGGTCTTCGGTTTCAGTCCCACTTGATACAACCTGGATAAATTCCCACTTGATGCAACCTGGCTATAATTGATGGTAGTGGTTTGCAATGATTGCAAGCATCCTGGGTTTAGTTTACAGGGATGGTTGGTCCAATGTGGCTCTATCTTGAAGACGTTTCTAGTTCCACTGCCACATTTTAAAAAAAGAAGACTAAGCAACTACATCCTGGGTTTAGTATAAACGTACCTTATCTGGTGCAATGCCAAGCAAAGTGCCTAGTTCAGCGAAACTACATCAGAAGATAAAGAGGAAGATGAAATGCTTGTTAGGGTGATCGCACAATATAAAATAAGGAGAGAAAACACTCCCAACCTTATATTTGTATAGAGTTTGCTTGCACTCAGAAGATTATGCTCAATCATGGCTCGATCCAGCACAGTAAAATTGTCTGGAAGAATAGCTTTCTGTTAAGAAATGGAGAAAAATAGTAAGGGGCATCAATGGAAGCTTACAACAATACACAAAAATAAACTAATAAATCTCAAAATAGTTAGAACCTGATGTGCTTTTAGCTCTGCGGAAAATGTATCAATTTCCGGCTTCCTCAAAATTCTCTCCAGATACACCTAAAGACTCAATGATCAGTCACCATGGTCATTAAGAGATCAGGCATAGTAAGTAGAAAGAGTGCGTAAGGTGGCATATGCTTGGCGAGAGAGAGAGAGAGAGATGACCTTCTGTAATATTGGATAAATTTTTAACTTGGAACATCGTTCATCCTGAATCATATCACAATGCATCAGCACATCCTCTAACTTAAAAGTGCAATTTATTCTCTCCAACACTCCTTAAACAAAAATTGGTTGTTTACCTTGTACAAAGTGGCAAGAACACGAGAACGTCGAGGACCGGCAGCCGCCAAAATTGTACATGTCACTGCAGCAGATAGAGCTTGCTCCAATGCTTCCTCATCAATAGTTCTGTTATAAAGGCAAATACAAAATATATTTACTATCTCGTATCTAGTGCCTTGCAGTAAATCAATATGGGTAGGGCCATAGGGGAAAGGACAATATTGCATCTAGTGCCTCAACATAGACTAACATGCACAGAGAAATGAGAGGAGAGAAGAATATATCAAGTTACACCAAAAAATCATAAAACCATAGAATACATTGCATGTGCCATTACAACGCAAGATAAACTTTTATATGCCGTGCAATTCTTTCTCTTCTCTTGTTTTCTTTATTATTTTTAGTGCAAAATAAATATTTTACAACGGGACACAAAGATAGTGCCAACTATGAACAGAGTAGGAAAAAAAACATATTCAGACAAACAACAAAGATTTAAGCAACATAGAGTTAAGTTACATGAAGATTCCATATTTCAAGAAAGCAGTTGAGAGTGCAACCATGAACAGATAGAAAAAAATATTTACAGTAGAATAAATCAAACAACAAAGACTTGAGCACATACGCTTAAGTCATATGGAGATTACATAATTCAAGAAAGTTCTTGCATTGTCTATACAGCCAAATTTGACAGCAGAAACCAATTTTCTATGAAAAGCAAAATAACTAGCATGTCGAACAGTCCATAAAAGACTAGTCAAACCTGGAGCATCCTAGAGAGATTCAACAATGGGTCAACAGCTTTTCAGATTTAAGGCTAAATATAAAATAAATTTTGAGAATAACTACTTAGAAAAAAATTGAAGTCATTCTAGAATATAATCCAAATCAGTGAGAGATAAAATGAGATAAGCAGATTAGGCATAAATGAGGCAATGAGCAAAATACATGACCCTGGAAGGCTGGAACTGAGTTAAGATACTTTCGGTAAAAATTCTAATTACATTTTTAAACATGGACATGGAAATGAATAAAAATCAAAGCAACATAAAAATGATATTGAAGAATTTTGCCAAAAACAATTGAGATTTAATTAGCACATACTCATCTCCTATCTGCCGCTGCTCAATTTGGGATATGTCATAATAGCGAAGTGCTGCTTCAAGAAACTTCCTTTTTAAATCCAAGATCCTTGCATAGCAGACCTGATAATACAGAGAGGAAGGAGGGGGTCAAACTGTTACGAAAATATGAAGCTTTGTACCTAGATAGTAATCATCTTAACTGACTAGGAAGATAATAAACATACCTTGTATTGTAAGTTCAGCACTTCATTCTGACTGTTGCTGACCAAGAATGAAGCTTTGTTGATGAAAGCTTCTGCATTGACAGCATCATCATCCTGCAAGGTAAGAAATGAAAGAACTTGTTTGCAAGGTCTAACATTATTTAAATCTACCAAGCAATATCTGAGAACAATACCCCATAATTGCATTAAAACCTAAGAAGCATCGATATGGATGCGGGAGTATGGATTCGGGGATACGTGGATCCGTCAATTCCCAAAAAAAATAAAGGATACGGGTGCGATGGGGATACGGCTAAAACTATATATATATATTATGTAGCAAACTATCAACTAGAAATAGAAATATCAAACAGCAGCAAGTGCTCTTAGAATAACACAGCAATTAAAAAATCCACTACCCCCATACCCAGCAATTACCGACTCACGACAACTCAACAAAGCAAGTATCGCAAGTCCGACTCACAACAACCCATCAAACTACCGACAGAGACAAAGAACGGAAGAAGAAGCAGGCGCCAACAAATAGAAAGAAAAGAACAGAAGAAGCAGCAAACGCGAACATACCTGCAGACGCGCTTCTTCGACGCAGTTGAAGAAGCACCTCGCCCTTGACTCAACATTTGAAGAAGAAGAAGACACGAGTTGAAGAAGAAGAAGCGTCTGCAGGTATGTTCACGTCTGAAGAAGACGCGAGTTGAAGTAACTAGACGAAGGCATGATGTTGTTTTCGACGCAGAAGCAGAAGGTTGGCTTTGGGGTTTCTATTTTGGGTGTTTGTGATTTTGGGTGTTTTTTAAACCTAGATGAATCCAAAATTGCACCCACACTGCACCCAGCTGAACCTCAGCTGCACCCTTTTTAAAAAAAATAAAAGGATTCGTTGATCGTCGCATGCCGGATGTTTCATGCCACAACCGCACCAAAACGTATTTGGTGCGGGTACCCCAGGGTGATTGCCGCACCCGTGCTAGAATTTAAAAAAAAAGGCAGTGGTAGAGTAGCCAGGGTTGCACATACTGATAGATAAACCCATGTAAACTCTAACTGAGAAACACATCCAAATTCCAGGCGAAACAGATCCAACTAGAATATGTTACTTCTAGATACGTTAACACAAAATCTGCGACACTAAACAGTATGCTTTTAATAAATTATCCGCGTTTGAACTAATTATCCATCTCCAAGACTCCAACAGCTTTATAAGTGTGTAAACATATAAAAGCAAACACCCAGTAATGATTTTCAATTCCTATTTTCCTCCCAAGTAATATGTGTGTGTTTGTGTAAACATCTCCAAAAATTGCATATATTTTACCATAGTTGCTTTCACATATTATACTTTATAATATGGCAACTTTTTCATGAAAAAATTACCAATCCCAAACGGTGTCCCCTCCCTGTTCTTAGAGTACATACAATGGTGACAAGATAATGCCCCCTTTAAAATTATTTGTCGATTCTACTTCTATTACACAAAAATTCAAACCACACATCTCCCAATACAGTCACATCAGCAAACATATTTTAATATAACCAAATCAGCAAAACACATCTCCCAATATAATTATTTCTTTCTCATTATTCAAATCAACCATTCTCCTTTCCTCCATCCATTCCTCAACAAAACTACACAAAAATTAAGATTAGTCCAGCCAAAACACATCTCTCAATACAGCCACATCAGCAAAACACATCTCCTAATACAACCACATCAACAAAAACATGCATTCTAATACATTATCCAATTTCCATTGCATGTGCTCTTAGAATAAGGGAATACCCTCCTCAACTCTCCTTGTTCCTATAATAAGGGAATACCCTCCTCCAATACATGCACACAAATTGTTTATTCAAGTGCCTTGTACTGGACGTAGCAAAGAACCAGTTGACCCGGCATATCCAAAGGCAAGACGGACAAGTCAAAAACACATTGCAAATAAAATCTTCAGCATATAAGCCACAAGTAAACCACATAAAGTACCTCAAGATACAGGCGGGCAATTTGGACGCACTTTGACAACCTGAATGTATCATCAATCACTCTGCATCACAAAAACAGTTGTACCGTCAATTATTGTGCATGCAAAATAAGTCAGAAGCTTAATAAAAAATTAAATTTTTATCAAATACTGTACAGTACACGGAAAATATGAGCAGAAGTCTTGTCTTATTTTCCATGATCAAAATGTAAAGAACCTCTGGCATACCTCATTCCCGAGTCTAAATCAATGCCACTCAACATCTGAGCTGCTTTTGACCACTGCTGCTCAGACTCATACAGCTCAGCCAGTTTTTCTCTAATTATTAATACCTGAAACTCAACAAAACAGTGAGTTTTTTCGTCATTTACTTAACAAGTAAGCACCTCCAATGATAGCCAATTATTGTCTGAAAATATAAACAAACAAATATTCCAATATAACACAATTACAGTGAAGAAAACTAATTTTACAAAGATCATCCACCATAATCCAGCAATCTCTGTATTCCAAGCTAAAGATATGCATATGATTGAACTTAAAATAGCAAAAACATTACAATGGATTCGCTCTACCTATCTGCTTAAGGGCGGGAAAGATGATGATAAACAACATTACAATAAAATTTCAATTTCAAATCAAGAAAAAATTTAAAAAACCTGAACCATAAACGCGAAACCTAGGGTAAGGATTGGCAATGCGTAAGTAGACTAATTTTCTCTCCCAAATCAGGATTAACTTAACATTTTGATACGTTTTCACAGGACTACTATAAAAAAAATTTGGACACCATACACGGAAAAAATAGTAGAAAGTCCTATCACTGCCTAAAGAAAACTACATCAAATCCAACTAACATTTACTCCATCACAAATACTTTGTTTAGGAAAAATACATTGGAGATATTCCGTAACCAGCCACCATTCCATGTAGCATACGTCTAAAAAAACACACCTGTTCCTCGAAGGAAACAACCCGAGGCTGAATCTGTGCTAGAGTATGGTGAGCAATTTCTTTTTGCGCGTCGGGGTCCAATCTCCCCAATTCTTGCGCGAAAGTTTGCAAAAGCTGTCGTGACACCACCAATGGAGCATCGTCCGACAAAACTGCAAGTCGATTTTTGAACTATAACGTCCATCGAAAAAATTGAAAAACCCTAGGAGAACAGTCTGCGAAAGAAAAAGTAGGGAAGATAGAGTTACTGTGATCAATGAATTTCTTCGCCTGAACGAAGTCGTTTGATGATAGGACGGTGGAGAGAATGTGCTTATACTGTTCGATCTTTTGCCTCTGGTCAGTGATCGCAGAGGCGCTAGCAAGGGCACTATCCATGGCTGGTCGTCTTCTCCTCCCAGAATCGACGCTTCAAACCCTAATACCTTTCACTGAGAATTGCTGCTCCGTCTTCACTGGTTACCGTTTTTGGAAATCGCCGTAGGTGAGCGTCTCTACTTGCAACTGACGAGGATTTTCAATTCCTCGTTTGCTTTTACGGGCCCTCGACGAGGCTTGCTGACGCGTCAATACGGAAAAATGGGCTCTGTCATTTTTTTTCTTCTAAAAGAAGCCTTTTGGGCTCTTGTTTGGGCCTGCAAAAGCCTGCTTAGACACTTTCGCGTAGGAGTGACCAAAAAAAAAAAAAAAAAAATTTAGGTCATACTACATAAGAAGTTTAAAATATTTGCATGATGAAAGTCGAATTGGTTTAAATTTTTAGACGTGTTTAATTGATAATATCATTTGTAATCTTTATGATATGTGATATATTATGTTCAGATGTTGAGATGCTGCATATTTAGCAGAAAATACAATAAAAGACAGGGGAAAAAACAATATTATCAAATCGCTGAAGAATAGTCATGAATGAACATTTACATCATTGGGGACATTCAGGTTGTATGCATACTTTATCTTCATATCATATGTAGAGATATTGTTTTTCAAGAATTGAACATATGACCTTTAAGTTGCAAAAACTTTTGTTTTTAGACTGATGCATTGTTATTGTTAGAAGAAAGTGACTTCATAGTGCATTCTTCTATATATTTTAATAATTTACTTTGAACATTTAATATCATTTACTCTCAATTTTGTGATACCTTTTATTCATGGCACATAATTGTGAATATGTCTTAGTTCTAAGATAATTTTTTTAAAAAAAACATAAGAGAATTTATGGTACCCTAGATTGACTCGTGCCCAAAGGGCCAACTTTGGTTGTTTTGGATAAGGGTAAGTCCGGTCACTTAGATTCTCTCAAGTGATATGGTATATAAGAATTTTCTCATACAATAATGCATTTTCACGAATCTAAGTACCATTAATTGTGATAAGATCTAGGAGAAATCAAGCATTGTAATTTATTCGAGTGAGCTGAGTTTTGCAATAAAACTAAGATTGAAGAATGACAAATGATACAAATGAAACTCCATCCAACACCCATAGCGTGAAGCCTCGATGACTCAACTAGTGATTTTTGATATTTCTTTAATATTAAGTTCCGGTTAAGTATATTTTTTGTCATTGAAAGATTTATCATTTTTTTTATTTTAGTCACGAAATATTCAAATGTTTTAGATTAATCATTTAAAGTTTCAATTTGTATTAATATGATAACTTTATTGTTCAAATATGGTAGCCCAAAGTGATCAGTCTGAAACAAATTAAAATTTTAAATTACTGTTTTCCAATGTTCAAATATTTAGGGACTAAAATGACAAAATTAGTGACCAAACGATTTTTTTTTATGTCAAATTTAATATTTATTTTAGCACAAACAAATGCAATGACATGTGTAATTATGAATTCATATTTTACAAACCGGGGATTGCTATGCCCGCTCTCTTAAACGGAGTGCATTTCTTTCATAACGGAAGAAAAGGGGAGTGCCAAAGGATTTATTGCAATTGACACGCCTCTACTCGTACTCCAGAAGCGATCGTCTGTGTTACTCCAAGAGGCTCCCGCTCCGAAATGGCCAATACTGGTTGGTTTCTCTTTTTTTCTTTTTCTTTCTTCGTTATCTGCAAAATCCATTCTGGCATGCTGCCTTTTATGGCGGTTTTGTTTAGTTTTGTTCTTTCAATATATGCGTGGTTTCTTCAATTTTACGTACTTTGATTTGAAAGAGTAGATGCGGAGAGAGAAACCTTGCAATCTTGCAGCTGCTTGTTTCTCTACTGGTTTGCGAGAACTTTGACTTGTTTTTCTGTGATTTCTTTGAATCAGCTTGCATATGCCGGTTATATGTGGTTCTAATATTCTGTTTGTTAACCTCAATTCGGGTTTCTGCAAATTTTGTTAGTTCAGACCTTGGTTGACAAGACTTTTCTGTAGTTTCTAGAGTTACCAATTGCCTTTGAGGCTTGGAGGATGGGATAATGTACATTTCTGACTAAAACATTACTCTTTTCCTCAGAAAACTTGGCTTGTTTTAGTTCCCTTTTTGAAGTTGAGGTCTGATTTCATTTTGCTTCTGTCTAAATTTAGAGGTTCATTTTTCTGTGGAAATATAATTTGGCTGCAATAGCTTAATTGTGAGGGGGATACAGTAGATTTGGTTGAATTAATAATATATGTTCTCACATAAACCTGATCACATTAAATTTTTCTGAAATATATTTTTCTGTCTAAATTTAGAGGTTCATTTTCTGTGGAAATATAACTTGGCTGCAATAGCTTAATTGTGAGGGGGATACAGTAGATTTGGTTGAATTAATAATATATGTTCTCACATAAACCTGATCACATTATTTTTTTTTGTTATAATTCTGTCAAACATCTTCCCTGTTACCTCACTCTCGAATTGAGTTTTGGAGGAGCATTTAAATTTTCATAGATGTTGAAGTTTGTTGCTCATTGGTCTGTACGCATGCTTGTAAATTCCAATTTGTTTCTGAAAGAAATGAGTTGGTGGGAATATGATCAACTACTAAAGGCAATTAGTTGCCGCAAGTATTTCTGTTTTGTTTTTATTATTATTTGGAGGGATCATGTGAAATGATTGGATCAAATCATTGCTTTTAGTTGCCTCTATTTATCATTAGCATTTTGACATATGCATCACATTTTTCAAGTGGCACTAGTGCAGCAAGTAACTTACGCTTCTATGTTTAACTGAACATGCAGGAGAAAACCCTCAAGACATTGCCTTGTCGCCTGTTGAAGGGGTTGCTGGAGGGGGGGACATCTTATGGATGGAATGACAGTGACCTACAATGTTCAAGCACGCTCTGGGGATCTACTGACCCCACAGAGATTTCAACTGCTGATCTAGTACATGTGTGGTTCATGCCAAGCACAGCCAATGTTGGACCACAAGAGATGCCTGGAAATTTGGACCCTGTAAATTTTTTACACTATTAGTTGCTGTTGTTTTATGCTTACCAATTCTGTCCTGTTTTTATAGTTTTTTCATTTTTGCTATCCTTTCAATAGACATGTATGTTGTTCTAGTAAATTCTTCAAATCTGCTTAAGCATGCTCACACAATGAACTCCATCCTGTGTATGCGATTCTTATGCACTTTTAAAACACGTAGCAAGGATACTATAAATCTTCATCCCCGCATTGCAGGGAGGCTGTTTCCTTTTTATATTGTTACTGGGGTGGGGATTCAAGCCCTTACCATTAGGAGAGGAGTAGAGGACACGGAGGAGCATGACCACTTGAACTGGTGGTGCTCCTAAATGCTAAATAGATACGTCCAAAATGACATTTTCTGTTCGTAATTTTCAGATACCTGAGAATATTAAGTTTGTATTTGTTATTAGTGTTGTGGGCATTTTTTTTTTCCTACTTGGCTGGGCTACTTTAAGGTTAAGGTGTTGAGTTGCATCAACGTGGCTAATTAATCTTATTTGCCTAATCATTATTCCTAATGGAGCTGGGAAGGTCAGATTCCCCATGACACCTTATAAAGTGAGTAAAGTGCTTCAGACCTGGTATTTGTTTTGCTAAGCAGTTACTCTTACCTATACATGTTATGTTAGAAGTTATAAGATTGGAATGGCTAGTTTAAGGTGAGCAAAAGGCCTGCATTAGTTTCCAGATAAAGGTAAAAGGGTAAACAACTACCTTGCGTAAGGCTCCTGCAGTGGATGCCATCTAGGAGTAGGGCTGTGCACCCCTTACTCCTGCAACCTGAAGAGGCTATTTCTTGGATTTGAACTTATGGCCTCTGCTTTGCAGCGAGGCAACCTTAACAATCGGGCAAGGGTTTGCCACTTTGCCCTTACTTTTATTTATTTGCATATTTAACCAAAAGTGTTTAACAGAGTATAACTTTGACCTGGCTGTCCTAATCTTGAAAGAATTTATTCATTGTTCTGATGAGAGATCTGGTCAACAATTTATATTTGTTTGTTATGAATGGGGTCTCACACTGTCACTTTTGGCCCTTGAACTGAATTCAGAGAGGCATGGTATGGTATAATTGATGCCTGATATGCAAAAATCTCGCTGATGTGATTTCTGTCATATCGTTGATATATATGTATGATTAGATGCATTTATCTTTGTTTGGTTTTGTCTTTCTGGACTATTTTTGTGAGAAGCTGGAATATCAACTTCCTTATGATTAATTATTCCTTATTATCAGAGATTACTATTTGATATGGTTTATATATATGTGTGTGTGTGTGCATCTGAGAACTTAATTCTGGCATTTTTCTTCCAGTAGCCTCAAGGGGAGAAAAACGAAATCATTTGATGAAGTTAAGACTTATTCCATAACCTCGATAGCTGAAAAGGATTTATTTTGCTTTCATAGTTGCAGTGAGTGGGTGCTTGGTAATCAAGAGGATTTGATCAAGGATATTCTTGCTTAATTGCAATGGGGGAATGGTGAGGTAATATTTGTTTAGGGATTCTGCTGTTCAGCTTTTATGGTTCCCATAGATCATGTCAATCGCTAATTATGTCCTTTGTCTGTACATGCTCGTGCATGCTAGATTATCTGATATAAGGCTTAATTGCTATGGTACAGCTCTTTTGCCGCACTAGATGCCTCTTATCTCTATCTGTGATCTCATCTCCTAAGCATCCATAGAGATAGGTTGAATGTTATTCAACCCTTGACATATCCCTTTCCACCTACAAATCGATTCCATAATTGATTTGCTGTTCTAGCATCATTGATAGAATTTGATAGACAAATTATATGTGAGCGTCTGCTTACTTGAAAATAAGAGTGTACATGCTCCAAATTTCTCCTCAGTTTCATGACGATTACACACATCATCTCTATGAGCACATATAGTTACGCTTGATTGATTGTCTTCTTGGCTGATTTGGGCCCTTCTAATTTCGAAGTGGTACTATGAGGAGGCAACCTATATCATCATCATCCAAGCCTTTATCCCAAAAGTTTGGAGTCGGCTAATAAGAGTTTATGAGAGGACATAAAATTTCGAGTACCTAAAATTACTTTAGAGCAATTGGATTACGATCAACTTTATTTCGCCTGATCAATAATAACTTTACCTGTCAAAATTAGGTCTGGTAGCCAACTCAGAGCACTTTTCGTTACACAGTCAGAAGAGCAACAAAGACTTCATCTACCACTAGAAATATGTTTTGCTGTACTTCCTTTTAGTTGGAAAAACTGTGATAAGAAAAGATATTGCTTGCGAGGAAATGAATTTGCATGCTTGGAATAATTTTTCATTTTTTGATATGCAACTGGTTCAAAGTTCAAACTACTAGTCTCTAGGTTTTTAAAAATTGTGTCCATCACTTGTTGGTTTTCCATGCTTTCCTCCTTGAAAACAGCAAGATGAACGAAGGGTTAGTTTAGTTTGCTTTTGAGTTTACCTTGTTTTAAAAATAAGAATGACATCCTGTTACAATGAAAGCTGTACTGGTTGCACAATCTATGTGATAATTGAATCCACAATTTAATTTTTCTAATAAACAATATAGTTGTCCCATGGATAGAGTTATTGTAGCAAGGATCCTATTTGAATATGGAGATGGAAAGGATTTGGGTAGTTGCTCATTGTTTTTGAACTGAAAATGGTGACCAGGCATGCAGAGAGCATACAGGACTTACAATATGTAGTGATAACAACTGTTACTAGAAGGTATATCTTCTAATTTTATATTTTCAAACTGAAATAAATTTCTTGGGAAGTGGTCACTTTAGACTTTTCTATTTTTTCCTTGATGTTATTGAGACCTGAGGTTGACAGCACGCTGCATCTTCCGGTAGTTTCAAAACATTTAGGGGGCATTCAAATGTAAGATTTCATATTGGTCTCTCTCTTGGGGAAATAGTGTGTCATCTGATATGATTAAACATGATCTCTCTCTTGGGGAAATAGTGTGGCATCTGATATGATTAAATATTCTAATTACTTACTGTGCTGGGATTATGGCTTACAAAGATTGTCTGTTGGTTCATAGGGAAAGGAGTTTGAGTCAAAAAGTTTCCATTTCATTCATATACATGGTTGCTATTTTCTTTAATGCATCCTGATGCTGCCTCTGAGGAATTTATTTGGACAGATAGGTAACTAGATAGAAGTATGTGTTGGCTGTTGTGTAACCTAAGGTAATGTGACCACAGGAATGGTGGACATATTTATGCATGGGGCCATCTGATCCACATCCTAATTGGCACCTTGGGATGCGAGGTACACAACATCGTGCTGTGATGTGGCGTGTTTGGAAAGAAGGTGGTTCTGGATTTTTATATTGGGGTACCAACTGCTATGGGAAGGCCACCATTCCCAGTGCAGAGGCATTTTATGGAACAGAATGACACTAAAATTTCACTCTTTTAACAGATAAGATTCAGGCATGGATTCCAGGTGATGGAGTTTTGTTGTACCCTGGTGAGGTGTTCTCATCTTCACATCAACCAGCTGCTTCACTAAGACTAGAATGCATTCTGAGTGGACTGCAGGTGAGGCAAAGTTTAAAGGTCAGCGCATATTTCTATAGTTTAATTTATCTACGCGTGCTTCAGCGTCACCCATGTCGTGCGCCATTCTGGCAAGTCATTTAAGGAATTCTTGTTTATGCTGGTTTCACTGTTTTCCTCTGCATCTTTCCAGTTTTTTCTGATGTTGTCGAACGGACTCACTGTTTTTAATATTTATAGCTAGTGTTTATTATTTTAGTTTTAAAATTTCATAAACAATGCTGGAATCCTTTACATGTAAATGTGTGTTAGTGCTTGTTTAGCCAATGATTCCTGAAGTTGAGCAGCACAATGGTTTCCCTCTCTCTCTACGAAAATTCAAAATTTTACTGAGTTCAGTAATCCAAGTATTTCATGTGGGAATTTTTCTTTTTCATGCATATTCTTCTGGGTTCTGTGTTGCACTAAAATTTATAATTGTAATTATTATGGGACTCTAACAATTTCACATTTTTAATGGCTGGGGAAATTGGAATCTATTTTTTTAATTAGAACTTCATATTAGGGGGGATGTTATGTTTCTGTCAAATCCATATTTAATTTTCTGATTTCGTTTTCTTCCTTTCGGATCTTCTTTTAGGATTTTGAGTATCTGAAGCTGAATGATACACACATGAGCACACTCCAATCGATATGATGCGTGGTGAAGTCTTCAAAATAATTGCAGAGTTTGATAGATTTTCCATAATCTTGATCAAATGGTTAGACGAGACGATGGTCCAAGTGCAAATGTGTGCCAACACGTACTTAAGCTTATGCGCAGATGGTGGTTTGGTGCCAATGTCAAAGTGATCTTGGGAATCATTGCATCTCGAGTCTCAATCAGACAAGGATTTGTCCTGGTATGATGTGTTCTCTCATCAGCTCCTGGAGTTTCCCTTTCTTAGCAATTCAGAGTCAGATCCTTGTGAATTTTGCTGTGTATAGTTAGTTATCTTTTGGAACCCAGCTGTTATATATGTTGGTCTAAATACATCAGTTGTTTTACTTTTATCATTATCCATTTCTTGTTCCTTACTGTGGAGTTTTTGTTGAAGAGGTTATGGAGCATAGTTCTGGCCGTTAAACTGCCAACGATGTGTAGATGTTCAGACTTCTCAAGGTATTTTCCGGTGGCCCAATTGAAGAAAAAAAAAATGTTTCACACTTCTCATTCTCCAGTTGCCATGGGCTTTACTGTTGAAGTTGAAGGGATTAATTGCTTGCATTTTCTTGGCGTTTTGACTTTATTTGCCTGGCTATTTCATTCGTTGAATATTAGGCGTGGGACAAAAACCCTTTTGGAAAACCAGGAAATGTTTATGAAGAAAGGCAAATTTTATGGGAAAACTTTATAGATAAAGTGTACATGCAATGACTGGCAGATAAAAAAAAAGTGTGATCTAGATTTTTGAGATTTTGTTGATTGTAAATTCTCTGTTTGTGTTTTGAATTGTGGACATGAATACACGATTAGGAGATTATGTGGAGCATGGACCCTGTTTCAGGAGCTGTTTGTTTCTAGCTAATGTGATCACATCAATGTGAATTTTGAATTTAGTTACATTATTTGTTTCCTTTTTGTATAACTTTGAATAAATTTAAAAACAACTTATGAATAACTTTAAAGCAACTTTGTTGCGTTAGTTTAACTTTTAGTCATTAAAAGATTTGATAATGTTCAATTCGGTCATCCAATTTATAAACGTTTAAACTTAGAACTTCCAACTTTTATGATTATTTTGAGATACAAGTGTAGATTTTCGACATTTTGAAGAGTCAAATCCCTGATATGACATCGCTTCTTGATTTTTGGGTTTTTATTTTTTTGGTTTATTTTTGAACAGTCAATGTGGTGCATTGTTGATGCAATAATTAAACAATTCAAAAGATCTCCTTCTTGTCGAGTTTGATGTTCGAGATTTGTAAGAACACAATGATTTAATTTATGTGGTTCGGCTTTCGGCCCATGTTCACGATACAAATAACACTATTCTTTTATTATTTATGGCCCATGCATGCATATTGAAACAAAATCAGAAGTTTGATTTTTTACTTGTTTACACTTTCTATATCCAAATGAAACTGGTAAACTATTTCAATGACCACAAGTTTCAATTAACCCCAACTTTGTTCACAATTAGGGTGAAATAGGATGGGCTGAAAATTGAAGAGAAAATTATTCAAAATTTGTGTCCAGCTCAGTTTTATTTCTAATCTCTACAATTATCGGGGCAGCTGTTAATATAGGCGTCATGATCGTTGAGTTGGCTTTTATAATCTTTTCATGGCGGGGCTCATCATGTAAAAGTTGAAAGATTTATGGTAGGAATTATATGTCTCGGACAGATTCAAAGGTGCCCACTTTGGAATCACAAAAGCAACAAAAAGATAATCAAATTGTCGATGATTACTCTTGGGCCCCTAACTCATCTTGCCTTTTTGACCTTTTTTTTCTTTCTAATTTTGTATACTACTTCTCATCCCTATCATATTGTTGTTATATATATATTTACATAATTCTATTTCAAGATCCCTAAATAAGTATTAACTCAATTATTAGTGACAAATCTTGCATGATCGAGTTGATTGAGGATAAAACTTTTGTGTCAAAACTAAATACCCACAAATAATAGCATCAATGGATTGACTAAATCAAATAAATCCAAGCCACAAAACATTAGAGACTGATGATATCAAAATAACTCTACCAATCCGGACATGACACGTGTCACTATAGGAAGTGTGTTGGACTGATCCATGGAAAAGGCATTTGGGCCCAAGGAGCCACCTCGTCCTACCGAAGAGGATAGCTCGATAAGAGACATCTAATGTTAGGCATGTCTCCTCGGCTTACGAAGGAGGTATTCAATGTTGCACGATTTCTTAAAATAATTATGAGACTAATCTTGAAGAGAATTCTGACTCTTACTGAGAGAAGAGTCCTACTGAGGCTCAAACTCTAGCAATCCAGAGATTAACGGTGTAGATGGCAAGAAGGAAGAGTCAAAGTCCTATTCAAGTTTAGACTCTCCTACTATTATATAAGGATCTCAAAGTCTCAAAGTCATGTATGAAATTATCTAAGCACAATTTTCATACTTACGTTTACAGAGAGTTCTGAACAACTGAGTTTCCCCTTTTAAGTAAGAACTGACTTGAACGTCGCAGCGTCTAGGCCAGAGGACAACATCCGGTGGGACTTCTAGCTCACGTTTATTTATTATGCAAGTAGTTCATCCACATCCTATCAGCTAATCTGACCTCCTGATACGTCATTTATGTCGGTCACTTTTTGACGTTATAAGAGGCCAAAGAAGTAAAAAATGCAAAAGATACATATGGTTCGACAAAAACCTACATTTATGAACAACAAACATTGAACAGTTTCACTATATTAAAGAAGTTTACACGTGAGAGACGCTCACCGTTAAGATGACAACAAGCCCACCCTAGATGTTATCTTGTTCTCTCTCAACCTCTCTAACAATAATTTAAATAAAGGAGAAGGGTACAAAAACAAGAACCCAACCCACACAAGTCAGTCGGAACCCAAGAGTCGCTCTATGACCTATCCCTTGGATCCCATCACTCTCTCAAGTGTTCCTCTTGTATAGTGCGCTCTCTCTCTCTGTCTTACTTTCTCTCTCAAACGGCGCTCTTGAAAGTTTCAAAAAGAACTAGGGTCGAAACCCTTACAAAATACAATTTAAACAAGCTGAGTTGACAGCAGGTCTCCGACAGTTACAGATGCTCTACTATCACAAGGGCTGTTGTTGGAACAGATTACCAACTCCTTCAAAACTACAATTGGCCAAGAACCAAAACTGTCCTGACAGGCCTAGCTAACTATTTGACCACCAATTTTGAGCCAATACTCCACAAAAACTTCTTGGATGAATTAAACTCGACTCCCTCGTGATTCAAGAAGTCAATTTGTGTCCAAATACTAAATTTGGTCCAAGTTTGAGTCTTGTTCTAATATTTAACTGTTGAACACGTCATTGAGACACTGACCATGGCATACAAAAACTTAAGATTTGGGTCTTTCTTTTCCTTCTCTTTTGATTGCCGTGTGGGTTGGTAACTTGGTACACACAAAGACCCACAACTCAAATTGCAAGTCTTATATATATCTACACATATAGGCCATTCAGTCAATGTGGGAATGGTTTCAAGATGAAGAGTTAGGTGATCAGGATATTCGTAGAATTGAGAATCTTAAACAATTTTATAATCACTACTCTGTCTCTAGCTTAGTTTCTTGGAACATAATCAAGCCAATTTTGAATTCTAACAAGTTGCTTTATTTATAACCAGCCATGCCAACAAGCATACATAGATCTCTCTTAATTTCTTGTAGTTTTTTCTTTTACCTACTCAATCACTCCATCAATACCATCATGGCGTTTCAGAACCAGACAAACCCCAAAAAGACAAATAAACAAACTACACGTTGACTTTTTCGGTTAATTTGATTTAATTTTTTCCCACAAAACAAACTCACCTAAATCATTCTCAAGTCTTGACATGTAAATAATGTAAGGGTAATGATAAAATGTGTCTTAGTTAGACACAAGATAAGGATTCATTATAGTATATCATATGTGATAAATATAAAGAATGAAGGTCAGATGACTCACCTACTAGGCAAGCCTGCACTCTCGCCTTTTCTTTTAAGAAAAACAAATTATTGGGAACTTCCACAAGCTCAATCACAGGGCGGGTCCTGTGTACCAAACCACCGGGGGTGGGTCACTGGGTCTCATTCTAGATATTAAACTCATCAAAAGTTTGAAATTTTATGACAGCATAAATTGTGAATGTTCCGCATCAAATCCGGGTGAGCGGATATCCCATTTGACTCTTTAACCACTTAGCCAACATACAGGGATGCCTGCTCTCTCGCTTGCTTCTTACTAGACTCGACTTCCATACATGCTTCTTCACTTGTGCCTACTTTCATCAATCGATATTTTTTATTTTATTTTCTTATCTTTATTTTGTGTTATGAGCACAGACATTGTCACCTTCCATAATATAAAGCTTTTGAGTACACAATTAAAGAACACCATTGAAAAGGATCTGTGTTCACACTACTAGTCATGCACTCATGCCATGCAAATTATTAATCCTTTTAGGTTACATCCTCTCAATTATTGATCCCTTTAAAGATCCAATAATTTATGTATTAGAATGGCATAAAAAATAATTAAAATATAATAGTGAGGTCAAAAAAAAAAAAAAAGACCGTCCATGTCATCACTGTCAAGTACTCTGACCGACTGGATTAAGTTTTGAAACTTTAGTGGATTCACAGTGTGTTAAAAGACGAAAATGCCCCTACCCCCACGTTGATCGCTTGGAACTTTTTCAGTTCTTTTGCTGGAATCTGACAAAACGACAAAAGTCTGCGTGCTTTTTAAAAAGAAAAAAATGGCAGTTTTTAAACCGCACACCAGTTCTGCCGACGTGAATCGCACCGCTGTTTTTTTAAACGGCAAAGATCGGCGATACCATGAAGGCTCCATGGATTGTCAGGTAGGACAACCAAGCAACAGCTACACCAGTCAAAGAAATTAAAAGAATAGTCAAAGGACGTGCCTGTAAGCACAGGAGGGCTTCAAGGACATTTGTCATTTGCAGAATGTACTGTAACGTACTACTGTACACAGATTGAGACAAGGAGGAGGATTATCGTAAAGTAGCTTAAAGGACAAGCTTATCACTAAATTGCCAATTTTGTCCTCAACTTTTCTTGCACCCGAAGGCATTAACAATTTACAAACAAGAGTCTGTTTTTTTAATTTAATTAATATATTAAAATGAGACGAACAGGAACAGAGTAGGAGACACTGTGGTGGATCACAATCTTGAGAGACTCTAAAAGGCGAACCCTAAAAATCTAGGAACCTCATAAAAAATTAATTTTGCCTAAAAATTAATTATTAAAAAGATTTAAATAAGCTAATTTTTTTATTTTTAAGTTATAATGGGGTGAGTATTATAGGACTATTATTAATTCTTTTTAAAAATATGAAGTTCTGGACGGTTGTCCATCTCGTCCCACTCTAGAAATATACCTGAACACACACAAAAAACTTGTTATTTTGAGTCTTTGACGAGGAATTTGTAGGGTTGAAAAAAAACAATTTTTTGATCGAACAACATAAGTATTTATGATACAAAACTTGTTATTTTGAGTCTTTGACGAGCAATATGTCGGGTGACAAAAAAAAAAGTTTTAGATTGAACAACATAAAATAAATAAAAAAATTTGTATTTACGACACAAAATTTGTTATTTGAGTCTTTGACGATGAACATGTAGGGTGACAAAAAAAATTCGGTTTCATGTCGGTGACATATGTGTTTGTGAATATTTGCATGTTAAGATTGATTTGAATTTTTGAACATACTGAATTTATCATACCTAAATTGATTTAAGTGCCGAACCAGTAGTAAAAAGGTCAATAATTCAATTAGAGTTAGAATTAGAACAATCAAATCGGACAAATTTTTATGTTTAGACTTGAACTATATTTTCTTTTTTTTTGTTTAGACAATTTATTTTTTCTTCAATCAGACAAAAAATTTATATTTAAATATATAACATAGCTAAATTTGATTTATTTATAATGAAACAGGTCCATTATTCGGACCGGATAGGATTTTGTCACCCATAGAAGGATAGAAGCATGTGATGTCTGAACAAAAGAGCAAAAGATTGACAGGGTGGGTTTACAATTACCTGGGTTAATATAGTAAAATCAAAGAAATTTAGGGTATAAGTGTCTTTTCAAGAAGTTCTCTCAAAAGTTCACTAAAAAATATGCAAGCATAATTTATTTATTATTATTTATTTTTAACTTTCTCGCTAAAAGACAACCACCGTCTAGTCCGACTGCATCCGACAAATGTCAGCAACCCAGTAACACAAACACGTGGACGGCTCGATTTGCTTACACAGCAAGCAGAGTAGGGAGCCAGGTCTTAACCATAGTTAAGCACACCTTTGTCCAGTATGAACCACAGTTAACTGGCGCCGCTTACACCATTTTAATGGTATTTTCCCTTTGCTTTCCTTCATTTCATTCAAATCTCCTCCTATCAATGTCTCTCCACCTCGAAATCTCCAGGTTGGTTTCGTTCTTATCTTCAGATATGAAATGGAGCCGCCGCTTTTTGGGACCTTGACAATTCACTGACTGAGTGGAACGGGCACCGTTTCGTTTCTGTTCATTGAGAAGAGAGTCAAAGACTGCCTTAATTGTTGAGCCAGGAAACTCTGTTGGGTGTTTCTCCAGAATTTCGGATTTTCCTTGGAAACAATCAAAATCTGCGTTCAAATATCGCGTCGCATCTTCTTCGCAGAAATTAGTGGTTAGCGTGCGATGTGATTCATCGTTTGTTGTTGTTTGCTTGGCTTTTAATCGAAACCCTAATTAGTAATTATCCTCTATTGAGCTCAGGAAGTAGTGCTCGCAGTAACGTTTCGGATTTTAATCAGCTAAGACGGAAATAGGATTACTTGTTACCTATGGTGGAGTCGGAAAACCGGTCGGAGATGACGGTGACTACAGCTTCTGAAGAAGCCACAAGCTTATCCGGTAATCTACTACAACCAGTCGAACCTCCAAAGAAGAAGCGAAACCTCCCTGGAATGCCCGGTACACCAATACTAGATCAAATTCCGAAACTTTATATGTTAGATTCACTCAATTCTCCATAATTTATTGTTTGTTTGGATTATCCAGATCCAGATGCTGAAGTTATTGCTTTATCGCCAAAAACTCTGATGGCGACAAACCGATTCGTATGCGAGATCTGCGGGAAGGGATTTCAACGCGACCAGAACCTGCAGCTTCACAGGCGAGGCCACAACCTTCCATGGAAGCTGAAGCAGCGAACGAGCAAAGAAATTCGTAAGCGTGTTTACGTATGCCCGGAGCCATCGTGCGTTCACCACAACCCGACGAGGGCACTGGGTGACTTGACTGGCATCAAGAAGCACTTCTCCAGGAAGCACGGTGAGAAGAAGTGGAAGTGCGAGAGGTGCTCGAAGAAGTACGCTGTTCAGTCCGATTGGAAGGCTCATATGAAAACGTGTGGCAGCAGAGAGTATAAATGTGACTGCGGCACTGTCTTCTCTAGGTTTGGTTTCTTCTTTCGGGCTAAGAAATTGAATTTCTGGTGGTTTTCTTGGATTTCAGTGTCTGATAACTGTTTGTGTCGTTTGTTCCGTTGGTTGAAGGCGCGATAGCTTTATAACCCACAGGGCGTTTTGCGACGCATTAGCACAGGAAAGTGCAAGAGAACCACCACTACCACTTCCGGTTTCTGTTACAGAAGGAAATGTGCCTGCCAGTGCCAGTGCCAGTGCCAAGAGAGTGGTTACTTCGCCGCCACCGCCTCCTCTTACTCCGTCCACTACAGTACTGTCTCCGGGCGTGTCTGTTCAAAGTTCAGGTTGGTAGGAATGTTGAATTTGCATTGAACATTTGAGAGAGGATTTCATGATTGCTTTGCTTGACTCTTCTATTTTGCTCGTCTTGTCATAGAATTGGCTGAAAATCCAATCGGGATCTCACCACCACCATCTGGTGCGACATGCTTCACCTCCTCGAGTACCGGTACGAGTACCAGTGTGTTCGCGAGTATATTTGCTTCCTCAACGGCAGCAGCACCGAAGATTTCCCAAGCCTCATCATCATTCGCTCGTCCTGACTACAACTCTGGAGCTTTAGCTCTGGAACCCACATCACTCACTCTCTCCCCATCTCTTTATCTCTCTACCAATACAGCTTCTCTCTTCCCAGCACGAAATCAAGATCACGGAAACTACACTCCGAGCCCACAACCGGTCTTGTCGGCGACCGCATTGCTTCAAAAGGCTGCTCAAATGGGAGTTTCGTCATCGAACCCATCGTTTCTTCGTGGGATCGGTTTATCAGGTCCTCCATCAGATGCCATTGTGAAACAAGAGGGGGATTTGGTGGCAGCTGGGCTTGGGCTTGCATTGCCCTCTGGTGATGTTATGGTGGGCCCATCTTCTCTGTTTGGAAACAAGCCCACCACCCTTGATCTTTTTGGGCTGGGAATGGATGCTGGTGGTTCTTCAAGAGGGTTCTCCGCTCTGTTCAATTCCTTTGGAGGCGACTTCAGTGTTGGTGGTCCAACGGCGGCGTATGGTGGCAGAGGAGGGAGTCCCCCTGGAGGAGACACATGGGGAGATCAACCAGAAAGAAAGACAAATGGATTATGAAATGGGTAAAAATGTCGTAACCTTTTTCTCTTACCAGTCTCTCTGTTTGGAGAATGGATCATGGTTAGATTAAGCGCTCTCTCTCTCTCTCTCTCTCTCTCTCTCTCTCTCTCTCTCTCTCTCTGGTTAATTTATAATGTATACCGTTTCTTTCAGATAGAGAGGAGAGGGAAATCTTAATCTCATAGGGTTCAGACACATTTGCATTTAGAAATTTGTCTTAGAAATTTTCCTTTTGACATTAGATTATGTATATCTTCTTGAAAGCTGGTTTTACCTTTTTATTGGTGCAATTTAGTTTTTTAATCGTTGATTTGCAAATCTTTTTGTATTGTAAATTATGGAGGCAATTCAAGCCTAATTGTTTTCGGTAGAAGGGACAATGTTTGACGTGTGACGACTCTCTGCATTCACGTGACTTTTAATACACGAGGATTTCAATTCATGGCACATGTTCAAACTTCAAATTCCAAATCCAGTATTCTAGCAATATTTCCTGATATATTTTTATACTTCTCCAATTTCAATAGGGTTTGTAGAGGGGCCCTTTGTAGAGTCGTGAATGATTATGAATTGGGGGTGTTGGAAACCAAATGTGAGCGAACAATAAAGTTGTGCGGGTTTGATGTGTTCGCGGGATAAAGTTATGCGAGTTTGATAGATTTATAAAAGTTGGATAATTTAAGGTCAATAAAATTTATGGTGAAATTGGTTGTGTCAAATTATATAATAAATTATAGAATGATAAAATCATGCAGACTAGATGTTTTTATAAGAATAAAAGAACAAACGAAATAATCGTATGCACGAAAATTGGATAATTTGAAGTCGATAATATATATGGTGAAATGAGTTGTAAAATATATAATAAAAGAAAATGATAAAGTCGTGCGGATATGATATATTTACAAGAATAAAATTAAAGATCGTGCGAGGTTGATGTATTTTGATATATTTACGGAAACTGAATAATCTAAAGTCGACAGTTGATAATTGTGAAAATGCGAGTTCAATATATTTACAAGAATAAAATTAAAGATTGTGCGAGTTTGATGTATTTACGGAAATTGAATAATCTATAATCGACAGTTGATAATTATAAAAAATCGTGCGAGTTTGATGTATTCATGAAAATTAGATAACCTAAAATCGAAATGTGAAATGAGTTGTGCCAAATTGTGAGATGGGGAAGACCTAGAAGTAGGAGTGTCTAAATCCGATCCGCAACCAAGGAACCGATCCGAACCGTGGTCATTCGGTATTGATTTTTTGGTTAACGGTTTCGGATTTGGTTTTTTCGAATTTAACTGAAAAAGGCAAATAAATTTTTATTATGTTTTATATATTTACTTATTTAAATAATTAAGACTAAAAAATTAAAGAATTAGGCCCAAAATACAATTTATTATTTATCCATTAGGGCTTAAAATAGCATCTACTCCATCACTATTTAACTCACTTCATTGAAAATAACATTATTTATGTATTTATATTATTTTTTCTAATAGTTTTAGTCCTCTAACTATCCTTGAACTTTTTTTAATCATACTAGATTGATGAAATATTTTTTAATCGTCAAAACCCAAATTCAATCTGAACCGAATAGAAAAAAATTGGGTTTTTCTAATTTGATCATCCAATATATATTTTTCGAAACCGAATCAATTTGGAAATTTCAGTTTCGGTTAGAAACCGAACGGATACCCCTACCTAGAAGGCTAGAATGTTTCGAAGGAAGTATATGAATAGTCAAAGTAGTGTGTTTAATGGGGTACTAATGTATTATTCAGCTGGAAGATGCATTTATCTTTTCCCTGGCGTACGTTGTGTGCGCCACTATTGTGTGTCTGCCAATGTTTCAATGGTCATTGCTTAGCTTCGTCTAAAGCGTATCGGAAGCACTTAGGTTCGTTTTCCCCATCTAGCGATGCTTGAACCCAAAACTGTCCTTGCCGTGATCATCAGACAAGCTTTATATTCATTTGTGGTCTCACCAGCATCTCTGCTCATTCCCCGTTCTTGTTCATAAGTGTTGTTGAAAAACAAGCCTTCAATAACCCACATGCATCAATGAATTGCTTATTTGTTACCTTATTTAGTGTTTTGCATGTATAGATGGTGATTGAAATATACATTCAGTATGATTATTGTCAATGCAAAATTTGCACCGAGGGAATGAAGTGTTTAATTACCACAAAAATATACGTGGTTCTGAACTTGCCTACGTCCATGGAGTATGATCTTTTATTCAGTAGTGAATGTCCGTACAAATATGTGAGATTAATCTGTATTTATATGCCTTGTTGGTTTGATAGTTGATGTAGTCATGCCAATTCTTGAGACAATGTAACCGCCTCAATAACCTCTTATGGTAACTGTTATCGGATAATTGTTTCCTCCTGTTTTAACCACTGTCGGATAACCGCTTTCTCCTTTTGTAATTGCTGTCGAATAACTACTTCTCAATGAAGACTTGAAAACTGTCAATCTTCTAGAACCGTATTAACATACGAAAAGTAATTTTATACTCACATTGAGATACGGAAGGGTATAGTATTCTGCTTCACAATTATAATTAACATTAGTTAGTCATCAATTAGTGTGATTTGTTGACTTCTTTCTCGATTTCCGCAATCCTATTGATTTTCTTTCCTATACAGGGGAGATTGATTCCCAAGATGTAAAATCTATTTATTTGTCTAGTTTGTAAACAATGGTAAGATGAACAAAGCTTGGTTCCTCAATGAGGAATGCAGATCATATTTAGCAGAATTTGAACTGGTCTTTTTTTGAACAAGGGAAACGGGTGGTTTTCGAACTCGAAGTTTAAGATTACATACGATACAATTCACCAACTGAACTACTCATGGTTTGTAGGGCATAAGCTACTTTGTTATATATGCATCGAATTAACTTTTTCTAATACCAGACAAGATTCATCGATTTTATTTATCCATATTCATATATTAAGAAATTAAACAGCACAATGTCTTAATAGTATTCCATGAAAAGACCTAACATACAGTACCTTACATTTTCCATTTTCAGATATTGGTAAAGAGGAGTGGTGCACCATGTTGGGGCTGTGTTGTTAATACCTGAATTGGGGCATGAATGTATGCAGGTGATAATGTAAAAGAGTAGTGTCTGACAATCATTGATAGAACAATTTTCATCTCAACCATGGCCAAACTTTGTCCCACGCATATTCTCGGGCCTAAACCCCATGGAAAAAACGATGACAGATGCTTTCGAGGCTCGTCGAATCGCATTGGATTGAACTTTTCAGCATCTTCTCCCCAAATCTCTGTGTCAAAATGAGCAGCAATTACGGCAAATGATAATACCATCCCAGCAGGAATGTTAAGTCCCCCAAGCTTAGTGTCTTTGCTTGTCTTCCTTATCAACAATGGAACTGGAGTGTACAGTCGTAGCGTTTCATTTAAAATCATGTTTATCTGTTGAGATTGAAGCACACGATTTGTCACTGTTAGTATTTTCAAACGTTGAGATAGAAGCAAACGATTTTATATGAATCATGTGAATCCAACTTAGAACATCGCTAGCCCAGGCACTAGAGAAATTTACTCAAATAGGAAAGAAAACTTACAATTTTAAGTTGATTGATATCCACTGCAGCAGGGAGCTCTTTATCTTTGCAGACACGAATAACTTCTTCTCGGGCCTTAATTTGCCATTCTTGATAAAATGCAAGAAGTATGAGTGCCCAAGTCATTGTATTTGCACTTGTTTCCTTCCCCGCAAAGTAAAATGTCTTACATTCATCTATTACTTCTTCCACATCTATTTTTTCTTCTATGCCATCGTTGTTCTTATATGAAGATGTCAACAAATCAATTAAGTTTCTTGATTTCTCTCCTCTTTTGTTGTTCTGCTCAATCAACTTTCGTATCGATCCGCGCACTTGTTTCTATAATCTCCATCTCTCTCTATTAATCTTGGTAGGTAAAAACCTGCATGAATTATAAGAACTTAATAGTACAAACTCACCTAACCTACCAACTCGTAACTAGATTCATATAAAAGTACTTAATTAATTAACATGACTATTTTTGGTGTAAAACGGTCCCATGGCCTGGAATGACATTTAGATCGTAGTCAACGGTCCGTGCTAGGGCCAGCCCAATATATTGTAACAGCTGGGTCGGAGTTTGGGCGACAACCTAAACCGCCTTCTGGGGCCCGATTAATTTTTTTTTAAAAAGTTGTTTAATAACTAAAATATGGAAATAGAAATAACAAATGATTCTGTAATGTAAAATTGTAAATGGTGGACATTATTCTTGCACATGAAGGCCTCAAGTTCGGACTTTTGGGCCCTAAACATATAGGGCCAGGGGATTTGTAATTCCTGGGCCAGGCCGGCCCGTACATCTGGACTGGGCCGGCCAACTTTACAGCTCTAATAACTATGTCAATAAAATATTAACAAAATCAAAATCGACCGTGATCAAATTGTTTAGTCTTTTTATAAAAAAAAATTAAAATACATATTTTACATTAAAAATTTTCGAAGACTCGAACGAAAAATTGACGTAACCGACCAATAATTGATTAAACAATTTTGTCAAAAAACCGACTATTGACACGCCTAATAAAAAAGTATTTGTGAGATTTTATAATTGGACTTTACCTAAACCCTGGAACATAGAAACCTTGAAGAGCCAGGTGGACAAGTTTCACTTGTCTTTCTTGTAACATAAAAATAAGTTTTCCTTCTTCCATGTTAGTCCCAAAAACAGTTCTTGAAATTATTTCTGCGGAGAGGTTATGAAGTTCCTTGTGTGCGTCCAGCTCTAATTCTCTTCTCTCTGCTCTTCTTTTCTCCCAACTATTAAGCATCTTCATTGTTCCATCCACAATTGTTGGCACCCAACCCTTCCAAAGAAGTAAAACATTATATATTTAATTTTTCCAATAAATTATGTATTATGCCGGATTTTTTTTCTACACACGCTCTATCAAACATACGCAAAGAGTTCTTAACCTAAAGGCACTCATGAACTCTCCACTCACATAATTTTCTAAAAAAAGATGCTTGTTTTACCATACAATTTTGGTGGAATGGTTGCAGTTAAAAATCATATATAGTGTTGACGAATGATTATTATTATGGTTCCAATTATAGGCATATGTTATCGGAAATCCACACCCTCATTCATGTCAATAATATTTTTGTACTTTAGGCTATCAAGTTTTCATGAATATATCGAACTCGCACGATTTTGTTTCTTTTTAACTCCTCTGTTAATTAATGGACCGAAGCTCAACTACCATGGATCAAAACTCAACTCACTCAAGTTAGGAAAATACATTGTTGGTTATAAGAAGAAGGCATTGTTGGTTCGAAGGAAAATTCAGTCTTATCATTCCATACTTCACCTAAAGAACAGCTCATAAAAAATTTGAAATATAAGAGAGAAGAAGAAAAAAAATTCAATATAAATTGAATATTACCTTAACTTGCTCCATGTTCAAAGCAAGGGTAGTAATTCTCCTATGGACGGCCCATTTCTCTCCCTGGAGCTCCGCAAGTCCGTCTCCATTAATCTGCTTAGCTAGAGGATCCAATCGATTCTTTTCGAATGGACTTGAACCTCCCGTATTCGTTAGCACCTCTTTTATAATAACCGGGTCGGATATCGCCAACCTGGGCCTCGGCCCAATCCAGTACAGATAAGTTTTTCCATACTTTCTTGACCACCTGTTGTAACTTGGAAGAAGACGCGAGATTGTACTTTGACCGAAGTTAATCGACTTCGACACAGCTTCCGCAATCAGACGGCGGGACTCCCTCGTGTTTCCGATGATCGGACGGTAGCCAGGGCCTCCTATCCCTTGCTTCTTGAAGTGGCGTTGGATTTTGCAGGGCATCCATAGTATAGAGTGTAGAAGATTGAAGAGAAATATAAGAAATATCGTGAATATCAAAACAAGAAGAAAATGCATGATGATGGAGTGTTGAAGAGACTGGAATTAGGGGAAAGTTTTGGTGATGAAAACGTGCAGTCTGTATTGGGATATAATTCTATTATAAGCCAACGTATAATTATAAAATAACACTAAAAAATGAAATAAAGAAGGACAAACGGCTACTTACATTTTTAATAATATATATATATATTTATATTTATCAATGTTTATTGCTGTTGAAAATTTAATGAGAAAAAAAACAGAAGATCTGAGTATCTGACAGAGGAGATCACATGATCGTCAGCCAAGAGAGTCAACTTATGGAAAGGAAACCACGTAATTATAGGTAGTATTCTAAAATGACCTCTTCAAACTAAATTTTTTAAAATCTTTAAAAATTATAGATGTATTTTTATCGATTTTATAAATTCAAAGATACATTTTTTATTCGAAAAGAAAATTGAAATAAACATGAAAAGTGAATGATAATTCCGAATCGTTGGATATGAAGCAAAAACATGTCACACATTTTTTATGTTACTTTTGTTTTTTATTTCGAATAAAATACATATTATTGGATTTGCAAAACCAATAAAAAGACAAAAATAATTTTTCCAATTAAAATTAAGACCCCATTTTAGAAACTCAATAACCATTATTTAATTTTCAAATCAGTATATTTTTTGTAGTGTAGTTGCAAAATAAACAAAATGATAAATATCTCTTTGGCCAAATCATATGACTCACAAGATCCTAGTTTTGATTCTCAATGAGAGCAGTATTATTTTAGCTATGCATTAGACTTTGATCCAACTTACTCTATTTTTAGATGGTTTTTATTTTTATTTTTATAACTTGATATGATAATCCGAGTTTAGGAACATATCACATATTTAAACGACAAACTTATATGACGTCATTCTCAATTATTGAATTTTTTTAGTTTGAGGGAATGTTAACAAGAGATTAACATTATGATTTAGTTTTCTTATTTATTTTGGTTTTGCAATTTTTAGATTTAAGTTCATCTTACATTTTTTTATATAGTTGTATAGACATATCAGATGATAAAATGGGCTAATTATTTATGGGTAATGATAACGTGTGACCTTAGGGCATATGATAATCATTTATCGTTCATTGCATGTCATGTGTGATAAATACTCTAATCTAATTTTTTAAACTTAAAATACACATTTCAATTTAATTTTTTCATATTTCAATGCACCTTTTTCATTCTTACCATGTGTCATAAGGACATACGTTATTATTTTTCTTTATTTATTAATCTATTAATGTCAGAACCATTGGAACAATTTTAAATTACTTCTCTTTATTAAACAAGTTTATATCTCTCGCTGTGTCGTTATAGGAGTAGTTATAACTAATGGCTGATCTTAAAAAAACTATTTCACCTTCTCTGACTTCTTGTTTAATTCACAAATCATTTTCTCAAGTCAACGCCTTGTTTGAAGTAAAATTATCACAGGACGATGGACATATCAGGTACCGTTCGTTTGAGCTTATGGGAGAGTTTATACGCTCTAAAGCTTATAATCTTATTTACATCGGTCAACAATCACATCAATTTTTTTTATTACCCCTATTTTCTCACATATTTATCATTTTATCTCAAAACATATGTAAAATTTTGGAAAAAATTACATATTTGAACTCAATGCGTAAAACTTTTTCTAACAAAACTCATATTCAATAGTTTTATTTAATTATTAAAGTATTTTATATACCCCTAATAGTAAATTAATAGCTTATACGCTATCAAAATTTACGTTTTACCGAACAGCACACAACTTATTTCACAGCTTATACGCTCTACAGCTTATACGCTATAAAAAAAAACTCTCTACCGAACGGACCCATCTATAATAAGGTTAAAGAGTTCGAGTCACAACTCACAAGAGACCTTATATTTATTTTGGTTTATTTTTACAAAATGTTACAGGTCCATGGCCTACAAGAACCTATCACAACACGACGACCTAACAAAATCTAGGCCTAATGCGCATCCGACTCTCGGGGGATAATTTCTTTGATGTGTGAGAGCTCAGATGGCTGAGACAGCTGCAACCACGTCCAGTCCTGTGAAATATAATCTCAGGACGAGACATTTACTTATATACCACTCGATTGGATTATTCTGTTAATCCAATGTGTTATTACAAATCTTGACATTATTATTTAATTTGTAGATATTATGAGCATCATTGGCTTCAAGATGCCTGCTTGCAAACTCAGGTGATATCAAATTTTATTTTAAATTCAATCATGGTCCATTAGGCTACAAATAAATCGGAGAATTCAAGTTTGGTTCTTCACATTACCACTCCAACAGAGCATGTAAAGAATGATGTAAAACTTATAACTATTTTGCATTTTTAAACCCACAATTAAAATTCATTCCAACGGAATATGTAAATGAAAATGTAGAAATAAGTATATTTTTGGAGGGTAGTTTAGTAACTCCCCAAAGTTTAAATTTGCATATTTAATTATTTCAATATTGTATTATGTGGAGCACAGTTTTTTTTCTTCTTCCTGACTCTATGTATGCATTGAACTATTTCTAATATTACCAGACAAGATTCATCGGTTTTGTTTATCCATTATTCATATATTGCATCAGAAGAAGACAACATGCACAATGTCTTAATTCAGTTACATGTAAAAGACCTAACAGCACCTTAGATTTTCAGATCTTGGTGAAGACGAGTGGTGCACCATGTTGGGGTTGTGTTGTCAGTAAGTGAATTGGGGCATGAATGTATTCAGGTGATAACGTAAAAGAGTAATGTCTGACAATCATTGCTAGAGCAATTTTCATCTCAACCATGGCCAAACTCTGTCCCACGCAGATTCTTGGACCTAAACTCCATGGAAAAAACGATGAGAGATGCTTTCGAGGCTCGTTGAATCGCATTGGATTGAACTTTTCAGCATCTTCTCCCCAAATCTCTGTGTCAAAATGAGCAGCAATAATGGTAACTGCTAATAGGAAACCAGCAGGAATGTTAAGTCCCCCAAGCTCAGTGTCTTTGTTTGTCTTCCTTCGCAATACTGGGATTGGAGTGTATAGTCGTAGGGTTTCATTTAAAATCATGTTTACCTGTTGAGACAAAAACAAAGCATGATTAAATTAAATTGCGGAGATCTTTTACTATAAAAAGTCCAAATTTTTTTTTTTACATGATTTTTTTTTTTTTGCTGTGAATTGCTGTTTTAACATGAGTTATAGTTGACTTGAACATCAACAACAAACATGGGTCTAACATCACATGTCCTTTTGAACAAAGTTAAATGGGTTGGGGCCTTTTGGGCTTTATAGACTAATAGAAAGAGCAAAGTTGAATAATCTTGGCCCTTTGAATTTTGTGGACTTTGTAGATAGACGTTTAGGATTTAGAATTAAAAAAAAGTTTAATGAGGATGAATTTAGTAAAATATGTTTTGTTGGGGCAAAATTGAAAGAATAGGTAATATAAAATGATTTTTAAAAGAGGAATGGGGTTAAAATTGAAACAAAATATAGTATATAGTGTTTTTTTTTAAATACTAAGAGAGAAAAAGATGTACTATAGGTTTTTTTTAAAAAAAAATACTAAGAAAGAAAAAGATTGCATCTGCTCCTGCTCTCAAGTTCATCCTATTTGGTCACAGAGAGATTTATTAACATTTATTATTTAAGTGGTTTAAAACACATTTACTCTAATTGGAAACTAAACTTACAATAGCGAGTTGATTGATATCCATTGCAGTAGGGAGTTCTTTATATCCACAGACACGAATCACTTCTTCTCGAGCTTTAATTTGCCATTCTTGATGAAATGCAAGAAGTATGAGTGCCCAAGTCATTGTATTTGCACTTGTTTCCTTCCCTGCAAAGTAAAATGTCTTACATTCATCTATCACTTCCTCCACATCTAATTTTTCTTCTATGCCATCATTGTTCTTATATGAGGATGTCAACAAATCAAGCAAGTTTCTTGATTTATCCTCTCTTTTATTGTTCTGCTCAATCAATTTTCGTATCGATCCGCGAACTTCTTTCTCTAATCTCCATCTCTCTCTGTTATTCGTAGTAGGTAAAAACCTGCATAAAATTATCAAAACTTAGAACAAATTCACCCCTGACCTAGTAAGTACCAACTAGATTCATATAAGAGTAATATTCACATAAAAGTCCCACTAATTTATTAACATATATGACTATCATAGGTGCAAAATGGGCTCATGCCCCGGGGGCGGCCTTTGGAATGTGGTCAACTGTCCGTGATTGGGCCAGCCCAATATATTGTAATGGGCTGGGTCGGGGAGCCAGCTACACGGGTCGGCCCGCCTTCTACGTCCCCATTTTTTGAGTTGACTATGTCAACAAGAAGTATTTGACTAATTTGAGTGATTTTATTATAATTGGACTTTACCTAAACCCTGGAACATAGAAACTTTGAAGAGCCAGGTGGACAAGTTTCACTTGTCTTTCTTGTAACATAAAAATAAGTTTTCCTTCTTCCATGCTAGTCCCAAAAATAGTTCTTGAAATAATTTCTGCTGAGAGGTTATGAAGTTCCTTGTGCACGTCCAGCTCTAATTCTCTTCTCTCTGCTCTTCTTTCCTCCCAACTATTAAGCATCTTCATGGTTCCACCCACAATTGTTGGCACCCAACCCTTCCAAAGAAGTAAAAAAAAAAAAAAAAATTACAGATTAAACTTTTCCAATAAATTATATATTATGCAAGATTTATTTTTCTACATATGCTTACATGTAACTTTGAGATAGCTAATATATATATATATATATATATATACATTCCTACATAAAGAGCTCTTACCTTCTGAGGTACTCTAATCTCCTTTTTTTTTTTTTTGTGGACAATTTATATGGGTTTTAAACTCAAACTATCAGACCTCCAATTGTTTTATATTTGTAACAATCCTTTTTCGACAAATGCAAGGCTAGTAAATTGAATATTACCTTAACTTGCTCCATGTTCAAAGCAAGGCTAGCAATTCTCCTATGGATGGCCCATTTATCTCCCTGGAGCTCCACAAGTCCGTCTCCATTAAGCTGCTTAGCCAGAGGATCCAATCGATTCTTTTCGAATGGGCTTGAACCTCCCGTATTCATTAGCACCTCCTTTATAATAACTGGGTCGGATATTACCAACCTGGGCCTCGGCCCAATCCAGTGCAGAAAAGTTTTCCCATACATGCTTGACCATTCGTTGTAGGATGGAGTAATACGTGAGATTGTACTCTGATCGAAGGGAATCGGCTTTGACACAGCTTTCACAATCAGACGGCGGGACTCCCTTGTGTTTCCGATGATCGGACGGTAGCCAGGGCCTCCTATCCCTTGCTTCTTGAATTGGCGTTGGATTTTGTAGGGGATCCACAGTATTGAGTGGACAAGATTGAAGAGAAATATAAGAAATATTGTGAATATTAAAACAAGAAGAAAATGCATGATGGAGTGTTAAAGAAACAGGAATTAAGGGGAAGTTTTGGTGACGACAATGTGCAGACTGTGTTGGGATTTATTTATAAGCCAGTAATGTAAGATGAAAAAAGGTGCTCATTGTTTATTAATTTATTAGTGGAACATTTGTTTAAAAATTGTTTCGCTTAATTAAACAAGTTTATCTCACCACGTCATTATGGGAATAGTTTATACCAACAAGTGGTAGGTTTGGGTGATACGATACTTATTCTCTTAAGTAAGGTATCGAGTTCGAGTCTTATCAATGAAAAAACTCTTGTTGGAAGAGCTTTATTTTTTTAGTTGGACTCTTCCAGCTCGGTCTGGATTTAATCGCAGTGGAGTTAATTTCAAACACAGACAATCTAGACCAACAAAATTATGAGAAGTGGAGTTAATTGTTGACATAGACAATCTAGACAAAAAAAAAAATGAGAATAGTTCATACCTAATCTTAACTGTTGAAATTGTTGGGTGATAGTACACCCTATGTGATGTCCAGCACAATTAAAAACAGTTGTTGACTTATGAATCATGAAAATGACACGAAAATTATGAACCTTTAAATATAAATTTAAAACATTTTATTTTAGTTTTAACTGTACATATGACTTTTGTTGGTCACAAATAATATATCGTTGAATTCGTAATTTCGATCGGATTACATTCGTAACTTAAAAAATAAAATAAAATAAAATTTGTTACTACCCTAAAACACATCTACAGCGGTGTCCACTATAAAAATTACAACGGCGGTAACCCAATGCTGAGTTGTTGACTTGTCAACAAAATGCATTGTATTTTCAAACGAAACATCTATATATATATAGGTGACTAGGCTGGTAAAATTTCGTTGCTTTGAAATTGTGAAGATAGGGATGGCAGAAGATTAAATGTATGGGTTCTAGTTTTTTCTGATAAACTGGAGGTGTATCTGCAGTTTGTGCGAGTTATATTTTTACAACCTGATAATTTATTTTTACATGTACATCGATTATTAGCAGGTTGTTGACTTTGAATCGGTTGAGTTGTTCATAAAATTTGTAACTCTGGATTATAAAAATAAATTTTGGAATAAAATAAGAATTTTTCCTAAAAACTTTGGGTGCGTTTGTTTCATA
Organism: Euonymus europaeus; assembly: GCA_963580455.1. NCBI lineage: Eukaryota > Viridiplantae > Streptophyta > Magnoliopsida > Celastrales > Celastraceae > Euonymus > Euonymus europaeus. Next base: position 4,149,792 of record OY756972.1, read on the forward strand.
TTTCACACATTTTTAAATTGTTGGCCTTGCATAAAAAGTTTTGTCAGTCAAATGTCATATTTTGTTGATAGCTTAAAGTTGTGTAAAATAAAATGTTGTCATCCTATAATTTTTCAGAGTTTAAAGATCTGGGACTCACATTATTTTACAACCGCATTACATGAATCTTAAAAGTTTTTCAATTGTTTTTTATTGTAATGCCTCTTTTTGTAATTTTATATACAAAATTAATCTAACAGAAAAATTAATCAAATACCCCACAACATTTTATACAAATTAAAGTTGTGGTTCTCACAATTTTTTACACAACATTTCTCATAATTTTAAGCACAACATTTTTGACAGCTTAAAACTATAAAACTATGAAATACAATTGTGAAACAAACAGTCTGTTTACAATCATATGAATACGAAAGCAATAAAATTGATTTACTTATTAAATCAAACAGTAATGCATCTTGAATGTCTGTATGTTAATTGTGCGCTAAAGACTTGTGTAAACCTTTTCTCCCTTCCTAATTTTAAAGTTCATTCCATATCTCATGATCTGGTCCGGTGAAGTCGCAACATCACGTGACATATTATATGGCGTTCTTTTAATACTATTATTAATTAATGTTGTTATATTGTGGTAAATTTTAGTTCTTACTAAATTTATATTTTATGCTAATAGAAATCATTAACAATTATAGCATTTTTTAAGCCATTTTTGTTATTCTGATAATTTTATATCAGGTTAATTGCACTAATATGATATATGTAATCCCCGATATACTTGGCCATGGTTGTGCCATTTATCTCTTTGATCTATGTTTTATGGCTGCCCCATTATCATGTGCTGGAGTAGAGAGCTGAGATGTAGAGAGCTGCAAGCAACCTCAACTACATATTCAAGCAATCTAGTTTAGTTATGCATACTCTGGAGTCTTGTCTATCACTTAAAGTGGCGTATCTCGTATCCGTACTCATACCATTAAGAACATATCGATATTAGCCAAAAAAGAAAATAGTGAATGAGTGAGTGATTTAATTGGTGTATTTGGGGTTCGAGTGAGTGATTTCAAACTATTATTCCACTCGTGTATTTTATAGTGGTATTATTACAAAGGATTGTTGTACCCATAATTTATCAGTGGAAGTTTTTCAGCTAAGCCATGGTCCCACGATTTTTTTTTCTGAAGAGTTTTTCATATAAAATTTTTGGTGTTCATTCTTATTATTATTTTAGATTAATTTCCTCAGCATATTTTTTTGATAGTTTTGATTGATATGATATATTATATTACTAATTACATGTGTAGGAAAATTCTATTTAAGGAGATTTATATTTGTGTAGACCGCTTATTTCCATTCAATCTTTCTTAAGAATTTATATGATGTAATCAGTGAGATAATTATTCATATATTTTTCACATATATTGGTAGAATCCCTAACTGAATATCTAATCAATTTTATTATCCACAAAAAAGCCCAACTTCGAGATCTGGTTAGTTCACAAATCATTTTCTAAAGTCAACGCGTTGTTTGAATAGCAAAAAGTAAATTATTAGTCATCTGGTCATTGCGCTTCAATTAATTGTGACTTATTGGACGATATTTTTTTTTTTAGTAATGGATGACATCATACAAATTAATTATTTAAATATTTCATATAAATCCAAACTCAAGTAGTTAAACGGGCACGCATATAAGTTTCTCACATGAAAATAATGAAATTGATGTAAAGCCTAGCGCTCACATATAAATGTATTGCTCTAAATAAAAAATCAAACTCCGAATTTTTTGACTGTAGAGAAATTGATCATTATACTATCATCTGAGAACTTGAACGATAAAATTATGACACTATGATGGACACGTCAATATATTTTTATGGTTGTTATTGCTTGTGTCGGCTCACAATTTTTTTTTATCTCTACTGACATCCTATTATTGTTTAATTGGATAATATTTGAGACATTTAAAATGTGACCCCTATTTCACTCCCTAATTAATGTGATGTGTTGGATGTGAAGTGATCACTCTACGACGATATTTATAATCAATGGTTAAAAAATAAGTTTGAGGGTAAAATAAAAGTCATGTTTTGGGTGAATATAACATTGTTCTAATTAATTTATTGATCGTTGATAGGGTATGATAAATAAACCCTCCTTATTTCTAACCCACTCATCCTAGGTGTATTGATATTTCTTATGCTGGTCCTAGAATTAACCACAATTGTACGACAAAAAAGATTCTCGACTTCTCTCTTCTTCCCCTACCACCACCATGGATGCCAAGACCACCAAAGCTTAACACCACCTCCTCCTCTCTTTCTTTTCTCAGCTACACGTCTCTATCTCTGATCTATCTATTTTTCACTTCTTTAGCATCACCAAAAATTTCAATCGCGAACAAATTTCAAGTCAAATTGGGTTTTCAAATTCCAGATGGTTTTAGATCCGAACGACAGAATGAGTGTTTGGGGATTTCTTTCGAAATCATCAAATTGATTCACGATCGCCATCACAATCTCCTTCCCCTTGGAGAGATCAATTATAAGGTATAGATATAGGTCTGATGATTGTATTTTTAAGAATCCCTAAAAAGCGAAACCATTGTGTGTGGAGCGGGGAGACACTAACTTATCGAACTGCTTTGGACGAGCCTGAACCATAGGCGGGGGAGCAACCTTATTGGGCGACTCGAATACCTATTCAATCAATTTTGGAGTGGAAGGTGGGGTTACAAACACGATGTAACGACTTGCAGGTGACGAAATACTCATCGCCGATGGTAATTCGGCTAGTCGACATCAAATGAGAAGGGATGAAGGGCATTTTTTATTTTTATTTGTAAATTAGGTTTGTTTTTGTTGAATTTTTGTCTCATACACGTCCATAACTTACACGACATGGTGAACGCTTATATGTACCCGCTCAACTTAACATCACCCACTTTTCACTTCTCTCTAAAGTGTTGGGGTAAGGTGTAGAGGGTAGGGGGAAGGGTGGCATTAGGGGTTCAAATAGTGCATACTTTTTTGATATTGTGATCATCATTTAATTTTAGGGGAAATATCACTCTTGGTCACTAATTTATTAGGGTCAATTCAAATTAGTCACTGATTTTCAAAAAGGGCGGGCAAATTTACACCCAAAAAACTGGTTTGCACCCCTCATGGCCCACCAAAGCCAAGACACACCCACCTGAACTTCATTTATTTTTTTCTTTTCCAATCTTGCTTAACTTGCAATATATTTGGTATATGACAATGAATTATAATTCAAATTTTGTGTTTTATATTTGTGTATTTGAGTTACAGAAAATCCATACAATACATAGTTCTTATTAATAAAAAATGATTTTTTCCACCACTTAATAGGATACTTTGGAATTGAGTATTATTTTATGTAAATAAATATATTTGCATTATCAATGAAAAACAAATGTTTTCCTTCATAACAATTTGGCAACTTGAGGAAAGGAAGTTTTTTGGTCAAAGGAAATTATTGTTATTATATATAATTAATATATGAAGAAAATAAAAAGGCATAACCATCGACATTTGACACTCCACATCGGGTTGGATCAAAACCACTCTGAGATTACCCCAAATGGTCGCCAACCACTCTGTGTTTCTCTGCTACTCTCAGCCTTTCGATCCTTGATCATCTCGAGGTACACAAATATTCAGGGGAACTTGGTCGCATATTTAGTTAATTTATCATTAGAGACGATGAATAAGGTCAAGATTGTACGGTCAAGGATCATTTCATCGTTGATTGATGTTTTGAAGGCATGATCTCTTGAAGAACACACTTGTGGTGCAATCTTCAATTTAGCTCTCGAAGATGATAACAATACTGTGATTGGGTTCTTAGGTGCTCTGCCTCCGCTTCTGCACTTGCTCCTGATTCGTCATGACTCGACATTAGGTTTGTATCATCTCTCAATCGTTCATAGAAACCGCATCAAGTTAATCAAACTCGGGTCAATTCTAGTACTATTGAGTATGGCGAGGTCGAGTAAAATGACTAATCAGATAACACTCATAAAAAATAATAATTTATGAAAAATGGCGGGTCACGGGGTGCAAATCAATTTTTTAGGGTGTAAATCCGCCTAGAAAATCCACATCAACTAAAATCAATCAAAATTGGCGATACTTGTTGCACCACACATTTTTTTCTTCATTTACACCCTTAAAAATACAAAAATCCTAGTATGCAAAACACTCTAGTAACACCAACCTCTTCTTATTCCTTCCTTCCATAAAAAAAATCCTAGACTACAAAACACTCAACGCACCAACCTATTCTTATTCCTTCCTTCCCTCTATGTTTTGTCTATCTTATTACTAGTCATATCCATCCTCATCTAACCCTTCCTATCTGATCCTAATCAAAATCATACAATCGATAGTCTCTATCTCCTCCACCAATCTTGTGATTGGATTTCCATGGCGAAGTCTATTCAATACTTATATTTTTTAGGCTTTGAGCGATTTGAAGTTGGGGATAAATTTCCATTTATAGGTTTTGGAATTTATTGTTGGATTTAATCACCAAATGTACTAGTGTGATTTAATTGATCAATGTATTATTAATTGCTCATCTAGTATATAATCTATAATGTATATGAATGTGATTATGCTCAAATTAATCTAGAGTATGAAAATGGGCTAATCTACATGACTAATTAAAGATTATGAGTTGTCTAACAAGTGCTATTGAGCTTTCATGGTCGAGTATAATAAGAGTAGGCATTTGAGCTTTCACTTCTTTAGGCCATGGTATGTGTATCATATGCCATGTATTGATACTAGGTGAGATTGCATACCACCTAAAAAAGGTGAAAACAAGAAAAACTTCTCTCTCTCAAAACTTCTTCTTCTTTCATACCTTTGTTCTTCTTCTTCTTCACTCACTCTCAAGTTTTGATCTTGTATTTCCATAGAGAAATAATTGGTAGTTCTTCTTCCCTATTTTACAAAAATAGAAGCTGATTCTCAACCTTCATGGCTTTGGTTTTAACACAAAGAACTGTTGGGTCTTCAAGTCTTCAAACACAACTCAATCTTTTCACAAAATGGTATGATTTACACTTCTTGAATGATATTTATATAGAGACATGTGATTAATCTAAGCACCTAGGATGTTTGGTTTTGATGTGGAGTTCATGTTTGTTGTAAATGATGACTATGTGATTTAAATTCAAGATTTATTCCTTAGCCTGATTGAAAGATAGATGGAGAGTTGCATTGTTTGAAACGAACTAATCTCATCGAAGCTCTGACTAATAATCTGCCACAAAACACTATAAAACTCGAATGTTAGAGTGCAATCAATCAAATTTTACTTCATAACATCGATTCCAATTCTTTGACTTCACTGACGAAAGTAAAGTCAAGGCTAATCTCGTGATCGAATGTGATGGCATGTGTGAACTTCACAATTGCAAGCAATTTTGAACTGAATCCAATTAGGGTTTTTTCAAAATGTACTGCAAGAGGTTTCACAAATTACCTTAGTGGTCACTAAAAAAAGGCTTCCCTATTGGCGTGTCGAGATGGCTACAAGAAAATAGAGTTTTAGTGAAAAGGCTATTCGTCACTGAAAGTGATTTTATTGTCACAAAAACTTTTTAGTGACGAGTATAAGTTGTCGCCTATAACTTTGTAGCTAAAAGGTTTAGTGATGACATTTTTTGCCCATCACTACAAGTAGTGTTTTAGAAACAACCAAAATTTTTCACTGACAAATACTACTTTCTGTGACAACAATTGTCGTCACTGAAAAAAATATTTAGCAACAACATTTGTGCTTGCATTGAAACAACAATTGTCGTCACTGAGGAAAAAGGTTTAGCGACGACATTTTCTGCTGTCACTAAAAGGGTACTTTATGTGATAACAATTGTCGTCACTGAATATCAAATTTTGTCACTGAAAATGTGTTTACTGTATTTTTTTTTGATAAATAGGCTTAGCCTCAGTAGATAATATAGATAATAAACCCTCGCAAGGCGGAGGAAGACCGAACATAAGAGTTATCACCAAAAAACTAAAGAGCCTTCAAGAAGAAGGCCAAAAGAAAGAGCAAAAAAAGAAATCAGAAGCAAAAAATAAAAACAGTGGAGCCAAACCCTATCCGATAAGCTCCACACCAATTCTACTAGTACTAGAACCACTCTATACGATCTTCATACAAGTAGACACCCTCCCTAGCTAAAGCATTAGCAGCCTCATTTAATTCCCTTGGTATGTGCAGAATATCCAATGAAATGAGTTTGAGCTTTGAGTTGGCAATAGCATTTTGAATAAAATTATATTTCCATGGAACTTGACCTTCAGAGTTAGACCACCCACAAGCGTTAGCCGAGTTTGACTCAAGGATTATCTTTGCATGTCTGAATCTTGATAGAGCAGCCGATAACTCCAAAGCTTTTTGAATAGCCATATACTCGGCTTGATTTGATTCACAAATCCCTACATGACAGCTGAAATTGCCAAGGATCCTGCCCGCTTCATCACGTAGAACACTGCCTATACCTGCCCTCCCAGGTTTTCCAATACTTGAGCCATCAACATTCCATTTAATATATCCATGATTAGGTGGTGACCACTGCTTGATGATAGCTGGACGAGAACACTGCTGATTTGATAAGAAGATGACAGGAGCAGCCGTGAGTTCCAGCATTGCATGATGATTAAATAAGGTTGGCATGAATGCATGACCCCATTCCACAAATCTATGAAAGATAAGTGTGATAACACACGGCCAGACTAGCTTATTTTTAAAGATGAACTCATTTCTTGCTTTCCAGATAGACCACACTGCGACATAGAAAAGTAATTTCCAAGCCTTCCTTTGTATTCTCCCTCTCTTCACCAATGAACACCATTGCACAAAAAGACAGGATATATCACTAGCTGCACACCAAGATAGTCCCCACTAATTAGCCAAATAGTACCATAAAGAAGATGGCCCAGAGCAATGATAAAATAAGTGGTTTCCTGATTCCTCAACACTTGCGCAGAAAGGGCACAAGGAGTCAACAACATTTATGATTCCTCTCCTAGCTAATACACTTCTAGTGGGAGTCTTCTTATGAAGTAGCACCCAAGAAAATACCTCCACCTTTAGTGGTGCCAACCCTTGCCATAGCAAATTATAACAAGGCAGAGTAGGAGAGATATTACCCGGTATGGAGATCGATGCCAAATGCAAGGTAACTGAATTTACAGTAAAGATACCAGAAGTTGTATGCCTCCACACCTTCCTATCTTGCTTATCAGGTAGAAGCACACATGAGGCCAACAAATTAAGAAGATCTGCAAGTGTAGACTCTTCCCATGTAAACAGCCGCCGCCTCCATTGGAGCTGCCACATCCACTTTTGATCTAACCAGGCTCCCATATCATAAACACTATGCAGCTGTTGAGTAGAGATGCAGAAAAGACGAGGGAAACTTTCACATATAGGATTATCACCAATCCAGACATCTTTCCAAAAACTTATTTTACCTCCATTACCAACGCAAGCCCCAACTCCCTTCTTAAAAAAATTGCTCACAACATCTCCGTCATCATAAAATAGATTTTGAATGTCCTTCCATAGTAAAGAAGCAGACCTGGAGAAAGGAATAACTATATGGCTATGCCTCAGTCCCACTGGCCTGTACTTTTCTTCAATAACCATCCTCCATAACTGGTTCTCCTCAGTGACATAGCGCCACAACCATTTTAGTAATAAAGCTTTGTTCCTTTGTATCAAAGAACCAATACCTAAGTCACCCATGAATTTTGGTTTAACCACCTGACTCGAGCCCACACAATGCAACTTTCTTTTATCAGCCTCATCACCCCATAAAAAATTCCTTTGGAGCAACTCCAACTTTTTTGCGACAACTATAGGCAATTTGAACAAGGACATGAAATATATAGGAAGGTTTGAGAGTGTGGATTTAATTAGAGTTAGCCTTCCTCCAATAGACAACATTCTACCTTTCCACCGAGCTAGCTTTTTTTCAAACAACTCCATGATAGGCCTCCATGTCTTCACTCTTCCAAAATTTGCGCCTAAAGGAAAACCGAGATATTTTATTGGAAATGATTCAGCTGATAAGTTATTCCTAGCAGCAACATTTTTCGACCCATCCATGTGTTTACTGTATTAATATAACTTCTAGTGAAAAATTGGTTTGCTAGATGTCTATCGGAGAAGATGGCAAGGATTGTAAGTTCAAAAGTTGATGTAGGGAAAGCACTTGATCAGTTTGTGAAAGCAAGGAAGATGAGTGTTCTGGTTGTCTTTGCACATGCATGATGAATCACAGCCGCTCATCAGTTGCTAGACTTTTAAGCATCGTCCTACACTCCTACTGATGATGATGTTCAGAGATCGCTTTGCTCACACCCGCTATGATTGTGGTCACCTCTAACTGTATAATGAATTGAATTTTGGCTTCTGTAATTATTTTTTTATCTCTTTTTTTTTGTATGTTCATGGTTAGAGTAATCCTACGTCCATCTAAAATTCTAAATGTTGAATATGAATTCAAAATATTAAAATATATTTTTTTGTCTTTTTTAATTTTCGGTTTATAAAAAAAAACACATTATTCACTCGTAATCTCCATAAAAAAAATCATAATTTTTTAAAAATAAAATAAAATTTGTCAATGAAAAAAAAAATCATTACAACGGGTAGACGTGCTGGGAAATTTTTAAGTCAAATTCCGGACTTTTGGCACTTGGCATTTTACTTAAAATTAAGAGTGGATAGATTTTTTGACATAGTTTAATTAAATTATTTACTCAGTTATTGATTTATTGTTTAAAAATAAAATAAAATTTGTCAATGACTATAAAAATCATTACAACGGGTCCACGTGCTATGAAGTTTTTGGCTTCTGTTCCTTAAAATTAAAGGTGTGTTGATTTTTTTTACATATTTTGATCAAATTATTTAGGGTGCGTTTATTTCACATTTCACTCAGCTTAAAATTGTGGGATCTGCATAAAATATTGTGCCAACTGAACGTCATATTTTGTTAATAGTTTTAAACTTTCATTGCATAGCTTTTCAGAGCTTAAAGCTGTAGAACCCATAAAATTTTATAACCATATTACGTAATTGTCCCTCCATATCTTAAAAGTTTTCAATTATATTTTATTAAAATATATTTTTTTTAATTTTATCTACAAAATTATTATAACAGAAAAATAAACCAAACATCCCACAACATTTTATACAGCTTAAAGTTGTAGGCTCTACATATTTTTATATAACATTTTTATAGCTTTAAACACGATATTTTTACCTGTTTAAAGCTATGAAATGCAATTGTGAAACAAATACCCTTAGTCAGTTATTAATTAATTATCTTAATTATTATTTTTTTTGATAGAATTTTCTATCGATTTTAATAAAAATTGTTTAAATTATTTTGAAAAAACAACTAATTCGATTTCAATCAATTTCGATTTTATCAGTTTTTTTACAGCTATATTTAAAATGCAATATTAGTAATTACACGTTGTGACGTTGATAATTAGTACTTCCGCTCAATGGGAAAATAACGAATAGGGGCAGGCGTTCCAATTCTCTCGGGCTCACTCTGAACTTTCTGGATTTTACCTGTGTGTTACCGTTCAGGCGATCGGATAGCTCGCGATAGCTACCATAAATAGCGAGTTCGAGGAAAAGAAGTGAATAACCTGGTTCCTCATATCTAACTTTGCAGTATTTATCGTCAATCGGACCTCTATTTTTCAAGGAGTGAAAGACGGGTGGGGATTTGGAACCACGAATCCACGATTATAGGGTTAGGGTTTCAACTCAATTTCTCTCCTGTTGTCTGAGGTGCGTTTGGCATATTCATATGACGCTGATTTTTACGGTGTTTTGTTTCGATTGGTGTGTATTTATTGCCACAACTATGGATTTCTCTTGTGAGGGTTTCTGAAGAACGTATATGTGGACGTGGGAGATAACCATGCATTTATGGTCTATGATGATGAATTGAAGCAATTTGAAACGACCAGTATTCTTAAATAATTTATATGACTCTTAACTTGTTTTAAATTCGTGTTTTCTTCAGGTGTATCAGGGCTGTGCTGATTTCTTATGTTCTTTTATGGAATTAATTGCATTATTGCTTTAACACTAATTAATTGAATTAATTAGTGTTAAAGGTTATGTGATGGTAAGAAATGGTTAGTGATGTCAATTTTTTTGGCAGTTTATTTTCGTGTTCAACTTTCTCTTTGGTAGTAATAGGCTGTAGTTGTTTTTAATCAGGTGTAATCACATAGCTTGGAGGGGCAAGATTTTCTTATGTGCATAGTTGTGACAGTCGTAGTCCTTGCCAGACATATTGTCAAGTGCCATAGTTGTCATTATTACTTTCGCTGGGTGCCTCCCTTTTTTGTGAAATAGATGTGCTCACGTATTATCTGATCAATCATTACATTGTTCTTTCAGGATTCTTCAAATTCTTGTGACATCTGGAAGGAAAGGAGGAAGTACATTTTTAGTGGAACATATGTATTAAGATATAAGAGTGATGAGACTATTTTTAATATATAGTAGTAGATATCAAAGCCTTCACAGAAAATTTGTCCAAGCAATTCTGCTTTGCATAAGAGAGTAAGATGCCGTCTAATTATTTTATGACTAGACTGCGAAGTGTAGTTCAGAATGGAATGAGGTCAGTTTTGAGGCCAGAAGTTGGACACCAGTTCTCGGTTGAAGTTCTTATTGGCCAAAGAAAATATTGGTTTTTCAGCCACAGGTCATTTCATCATTCATGCTTCTCAAAGATTAAAGACCTACAAGTACTTTTACTATCTGGAACTGGTTTTCCCGCAAGACCAGATTCCCTGATAGTAAATCGAAGAAGAAACATTTCCGTCGCTGGAGCAGTTTCTCGCCCATTTTCTGTCCCATCTGTGTCAGGACCTACATTTCAGGTTTGTGGATATCACATTGATCGTGCTCTATGCAAACACGGTGAATTATCTGGTGGAGACAAAATTCAATATAAAACTATGTCTGCTTGCAGTCCTAGAACTTTCCTTGTTCAATGCTGTTTAGATGCTTCAAATTTAAGGCATGGGGATCTTCCATGGTCTGCAGACAATGCTAGTTTATTGTATCGTAATAAAACTTTCAGTACATGTAGAAAAGCTTCCATGTGTTTGAAAAATCTCGATCAACTCAGTAATAGTCCGATTGTTAGATACGTGATATATAATATTGCAAAGAGATGGTGCGACTTCTCACCTTACACAGAGTCAGGATTAAGGCTTCTTCATGGCACTTCAAGTTCGTGCTTTTCTGCGGGGAGTGAACCTGATGTCTCCTATGACAATTCTCTCCGTGAGGAACAACTTGCAAGTTCTAAAATTTCCTCTGATCAGTATGTTCTCTTTGCAGTTTATTTTTTATTATCAGAAGACATTGATAATGGGTTTCTCGTACTTGATTTATAAGATACAGTTGATTTAGGTCTTTAAGTAGTCGTGTTCAAAAAAATATGTACGTGTGGCAGCAATTTTTATACCCCTTGTCTGTTCCTTCTTTATAAAAATCATTGATAATACTTTGTCTTAAATTTTGTGAATATGCTGGTTTGCTATTGCGTAATCACTTTGGCATTTAAGGTTTTCATTTCTTTTGAAATTGACTACAGGAAAATTTCTTCTGGCAAATCCCTGAAGCTCGTTTCAGGATCGTGTTACTTGCCCCATCCTGATAAAGAAGAAACTGGTGGTGAGGATGCTCACTTTATATGTGACAATAAAGAAGCAGTAGGTGTGGCAGATGGTGTAGGTGGCTGGGCCGATCTTGGTGTTGATGCGGGACTCTATTCACGGGAGCTAATGTCTAATTCAGTTAATGCAATTCAAGAGGAGGTCAAGGGTTCCATTGACCCAGCTAGGGTTTTGGAGAAAGCTCACTCTAGCACAAAAGCCAAAGGTTCTTCGACAGCTTGTATAGTGGCACTCACAGACCAGGTACCATTTCTACTCTTGGCATCTTTTTTAGCCTTTATTCATCAAGTGCGATGAGACAGGTAGCTTTTGGCCACGAATTCATGGCTTTGTAATGGATATCCTAGAGAAATGTGTCAGTACCTTGGTATTTAATTTAGTTATACTATTGTAGCCTCTCTACATATTATGTGGGGGTAAGCTCGTGCTTGTCCCCAACCCCATTCACTTTTGGAAGTCTTGTGCACTAGTGTTGTTTATCTATATAATTGCAGCCTGATTTGCTGAAGGTTATGGGAGTATTTTTTTTCCCTGCTAATTTTGAAGACAAACTTCTACTCCAACTATTGCTGTCACTTTCATGCCTTGGGATATAGGAGCTTGCTTAAAAGTCAACCTTTGGCCGTAAGTTTTCCAAGTTTCTATTAGCAGTGCAGTTAATGTATCAGAGCAGAGGCTTTTATGCCTTTATTATGCATTTAGGGAATGAATAATGTTCCTCAATTTTATTTATTATTTTTTTGGTTCTTCTACAAGGGCTCCTCAATGTTGGTTATACTAGATCCATGATCCTTAGAAGTTATATCAGTGCCACAGTGACAAATGACCGGCTTTTATTGTCCATTACATTAACACCTGTCTCTGGTTCGCACTAGTAAAATATGAATATTTTGACATGTCTTTTCTGAAAACACTATCTAGAGCTTTGATTTACTATTGTTTAACAACGTATATTTTGTTCGTTTGGCTTTTCACAGCAGGGTCTCCAGGCAATTAACTTGGGAGACAGTGGGTTTATGGTGGTTCGAGATGGATGCACAATCTTCCGATCTCCTGTACAGCAGCATGATTTTAATTTCACATATCAACTTGAGAGTGGAGATAATGGTGATCTTCCTAGCTCTGGACAGGTCATTCTGCATCCTTTTAGCTTTTTAATATGGAATCATAAACTAATGGTGAATTTGATTGAGAAAGGTGTAGAAGTGAGAATTATGTTTAAGTAGTATATCCTGCCCAGCCGAGAAGCACCCATATCAACATGTCCCATTAGAGAATAAAACTTGTTTTTCTGCTCAATTTCTAAAACAGTGATGTGCATTGGCTTAATGAGATCATTTCCTTTTAGAGATGACTGAAATTTTTTTAGGACATTTGAACAAAACGTACATTATTTTTAGGGGTTTATTTATTTTGTTCATGTGGTATCCAAGTCTACCATTACCGCTTTCTTGAATATGTTGAGTGCTCCAAATATGTTTATTACTTGTCACTGCCTAATCAATACATTCTATTTTTGGAAGTCTATTTACATGTTCTCTTCAATTGGATCTCTTCTTCCCTCGTTTTTTTTTGGATTAGCTTACTTATTTCAAACTTTAGTTGTGTTTAATAGGTTTTAGAGTGGTGCTGAATTATACATAGCAGCAGTGTCTCCAAGTGGAGAAGCACTTGGGTGTGCTTTTCTAAGCAGAGAATTGGTTGATTGTCTTGTTGTTAAAAAGGGAGCTAAGTGGCCTTTTATGTCTGTTCAGGTTTTTACAGTTGCTGTTGCTCCAGGAGATGTTATAGTTGCTGGCACAGATGGGCTTTTTGACAACCTGTACAATAATGAGATTACTGCAGTGGTAGTTCATGCTGTTAGAGCTGGATTGGGGCCTCAGGTGACAGCTCAGAAGATAGCGGCATTGGCGCGCCAACGAGCGCAGGATAAAGACAGGCAGACACCTTTCTCTACTGCTGCCCAAGATGCCGGGTTCCGATACTATGGTGGCAAGCTTGACGACATCACTGTTGTTGTTTCATATGTCACTAGCTCAAACGAGGTACTCTTTCCTCTCATTTTTTTTTATTTACACTACTTAGTACACAAAATATAAGGAACCGTGCAAATGAGTTTTGAGCCAACATACAGTTTCTGCCCCCAGGAGCATCATATGTTCTGGTCATGGAAATGCTGAGCAGGCTTTGAAAGAAGATTTGAAATTATTTTACACCACAATTGAAACAAATATAATGATTTCCAGTACTCATAAGTCATGTCTCATTTCTTCAGTCAATTTATTGGATGATATTCTTGTCCTTGGGCACTTTGTCATACCTAACACTCCTTTATATTTCCTAGTTTCCTTGAGGTTTAGAGTGGAGAAGTCAATAGAGAGTCAAATATGTTTTGTTTATTGACAGATCCCTCTCGAGTCTCAAAACATATTTTCTGAGAAAAATTCAGTTGAAGCAAATTTTTGTTGGTTTCAAAGCCAAGAGACTGAGACTATCCCTGTTAGTTTTTTTCTTTCTTTTCACAGACAAGGGCATGCATACGGTCAGTTTTCATTTTTCCACAGTGCAAAAAGTCTTGTAGAATTCAAATAACTATAAGCTATGACACCAACTGGAGCTTTGGGCTGATCCAAAAGTCTGAATGTTTGGGTTACTATCTTCCTTGTATGGCACTTTTTTCAAGCCATTTTTTTTTGTATGATAAGTTGTGAGAAAATTGTTTAAAATTGTATGTGCATGTAATATGTATAACATAGAGATACGATGAGGATAATCAAAAGAATTAGTATACGACGGAGTAAGAAGCATAGAGGAGATCTAAAAGGACACGACTTGAAGTGGTGTGAAAGGATATAGGTTCAATAGAAGTTGATAAAAGTATGATCCTAGATAGAAATGAATGGCGGATAAAATACACTTGGTGCATTCTCTTTAGTTTTCTTCTGGACTCATATAACCGATCCCGAACTTTTGAAATAAAGTGTTGATGATGTTGATTAGTTTCCCTGCTACTTCTTTGGAATAATTAGATGATTTATTGTTCTCCATAAATCCGTATATCTCGAACCACTGGTGAGTAACTTTCTGTACTCAGGCGTGTTAATAGTTCTTTTATTTGTATGATGCAGGAAAACAAGTCTTGCTCATAACTTGCGGCCCTGGCTGAGGAGACCGGAGTTTTGAGGGAGCATGTAGTCCCGCTCTAAACTGTGGTTTCGTTGCTTGCAATTTTGTTTTAAGAGAGCAAATTCTTCAGTAGGACATTTTTGTACCCCTTTGAGACTTTGAGCTGGCACTAAGCGTTTGCACTGTGTCTTTGTGAATATTTTTTTTTTGTAGTAATACAATTCTCATCTTGTGGTAGCTGGAGAGTAAGAGAACAGTTGTGTTTCTGTTGTCTTGTGGACTGGGGCGCCTTTGTAAATCATTAGGAATGGCCTAAAATTGCTTGTTTGGCATTTGCTTTTTAATGCGTATTTCTTTGACCCTTGGACTTTGGTTGGATAACGTCATGTATACGCAGTCACTCCAATCTTTGTTACTAGTGTTTTGCTGGGCATGCTCATAGTTATCTTAAGTGCCTCTTTTAGAAAGTTTTATATTTTTTAATTTTTCTCGCCTTAGATTGTAATCACTGTATTCTTTCATCAAGGGGGAGGGAGGGTGTAAGTATTTGAGCTATCCTCTTTCGTAATAATAATTATATATAAGACGAGTATAATTGTATATCTTTTTGTCTACAATTGTCATGTTGTTTTAGGATAATTTGATTTTTGTTTTGTTGCTCTGACTTGGAACACGTTTATTCTCGTCGCCAATCGCCACCTAATCTTGGGTCAAACAAAGGGTTAGAAGGGCTTGTCATTCAATTCGTCTGATTAATAGGGATTTGATATTGATAATTATATGACTTGATTTTTGAATAATAGTGATTTGATTTATAGGTAATTTTAGTAGAAAAAAGTGGAGAAATAAATTATTGATGACTTCAATAATGATGGGAATGTGTTAAAAAATTATTTTATTAATATATCTGTATTATAAAATTATTTTATTAATATAAAAAAGATGTGAAACCATATTTTTTAGATGAGATTCAATTGGGTAATTAACGAAGACATTAATATTGTATTGTTCGGGTTGCCCAGACTCGAGTAAATAATTTACCAGCCGGTACTGTATTCAGCGAGCCAGTGGATCCAGCCACAGATTCTCTCTGCCGAGAGAGGCAACCTCGCTGCAACGACCGAGACTTTCATGAAAGTTGGCTGTTTGGCCTTTGGAGAATACAGCACATTGGTCACATACTCGCGGAGACGAATCTTGAGAGCTAGGCGTTTTAGTACTGAACCAGTCATAGAAGAACGCTCTGGATACCCTTACGTTGTAAAAAAGTTTCTCTAGATTTAGTTTCTCTGTGATCCTGTTCGTTGACGGCAATCGAAGGGAGAGACGTAATGGCGGGTCGCAAAGACGGGTCATTGATGAGAGAGAAAGGGCAATCATTCCGTGGGTCTCGAATTG
Source organism: Euonymus europaeus (assembly GCA_963580455.1). Lineage (NCBI taxonomy): Eukaryota > Viridiplantae > Streptophyta > Magnoliopsida > Celastrales > Celastraceae > Euonymus > Euonymus europaeus. Next base: position 4,166,081 of record OY756972.1, read on the forward strand.
CCGTGGCGATTGCTATCGGAGTCCTTCTCGGTTGTGTCTTCGCTATTTTGTATCCTCATGGATTCTTCAGTACCGATCCAGTCACACAGAGTCGTCGGGTTGCCAAATCCCATTTCCAGGTTCCATCTCGTTCTATGACTGTTACGAATTGTCTTGTTTTCGTTTATGGCTCTGGTAATCGGGTACGATTCCTAAAGTGGTTTAGACTTCTCATTGTGTTCTCTGTTTTGTGATCTATCTTGGCTAGATTTGATCCTTTTTTTTTTGGTTCTTATTCGTTTTGAACTCGAGAGTTGACTTTTATAATTTCTTGTGATTGAGCTGAGCTCCAGAGTATGCATGTATTGACGGTATCCATTGATATCAGGTGTAGAACTGAGTTCATCTTGCTGCATGATATTGGAATTATAGACTGATTGATCTTGATTTCAATAAAAAAATTTTGCAAGGAGTTCAATCTGATTGTTTACTGGAAACACTTACTGTCAAATATTGTTTGGGAAGAAAAGTTTCTGGTGGAAATACATTTTGACATTTCATTTTTATTTCTCTCAAACTTGATAGGAAGCGAATGAGAGCTTTTGGAAGAAATTTTTTTTGGCACTTTATGAAAGTTGTAATTGTTATATTTCTTTGTGCATATTGTGTTTATGTCAACGATAAAGTAAATGGATCAGAATATCTGATATGATAACTTTAAAGTACTACAGTGGCAATTATGTTTCTTCCCTTCGTTCTAGTATTTTTGTTTGCTAATGTTATTTTCTTGAAAAGCAACGTGGGCTTTGCATGAACATGCAACTCTGTTTTATCTATTTGCACACCCTTGCCCTGACAGGGAACTTCGGATTTCCTAGTCTATGGTTTTACTGGTTTAAACTTGGATTTCTGCTGACATAAAAGAAAATGGATTAATCTACCTCAGATTTCCGACATGCATTCTGAAGTGGCGTATCAATTAATGTGTCTCATTAAAAAAAGACACCAATTTATTTTATTTTGTTGTTTCAAAGTTAATAATTTTAGCTTATGACGTGATCTTTACTCATCATTTGCATTCAGATTACTTATTCGGTGTTATTGTTCCTACTGCTTATCTTTCAGGTTGCTTCAAGTTCATGTGAATCCTCTGAACGGATCAAAATGCTGAAGTCAGAGATTGCATCGGTGTTGGAAAACAATGCTGAACTGAAGAAGCAGGTTAGAAAGTTGACGGACAAACTACGGCTGGCTGAACAAGGGAAAGATCATGCACAGAAGCAGGTGCTGGTGTTGGGAGAACAGCACAAAGCTGGGCCTTTTGGGACTGTCAAGGGTTTGAGAACTAACCCAACTGTCATTCCAGATGAATCTGTGAACCCAAGATTAGCAAAGCTCCTTGAAGAAGTTGCTGCTCAGCAAGAACTTATAGTTGCACTTGCCAATTCAAATGTAAAAACCATGTTAGAGGTTTGGTTTACTAGCATCAAGAAGGTGGGCATACCTAATTACCTGGTTGTGGCATTAGATGACGAGATTGAAGAATTCTGCAAATCAAATGATGTTCCTGTTTACAGGAGAGATCCTGATGAAGGAATTGATTCTGTTGCAAAGACAGGAGGGAACCATGCTGTCTCTGGGTTGAAGTTCCGTATTCTAAGGGAGTTTCTGCAGCTGGGTTATAGTGTTCTTCTATCAGATGTGGATATCGTGTACCTGCAGAACCCTTTCGATCACCTTTATCGGGATTCAGATGTGGAGTCTATGACTGATGGTCATAATAATATGACAGCCTATGGATACAATGATGTTTTTGACGAACCAGGAATGGGGTGGGCTCGTTATGCTCATACAATGAGGATTTGGGTGTACAACTCTGGATTCTTTTATATAAGGCCTACAATTCCTGCAATTGAGCTTTTGGATCGGGTGGCTGATCGTATGTCTCGGCCACCTGCTGCATGGGACCAAGCAGTTTTTAATGAGGAGCTCTTTTTCCCTTCACATCCTGGTTATGATGGGCTCCATGCTGCAAGAAGAACTATGGATTACTATCAGTTTATGAACAGTAAGGTCCTCTTCAAGACAGTAAGGAAAGATGTCAACCTAAAAAAGTTGAAGCCAGTAATTGTTCATGTAAATTACCACCCGGATAAGCTACCGAGAATGAAGGCAGTCGTAGAATTTTATGTCAACGGCAAGCAAGATGCATTAGAGCCTTTCCCGGACGGTTCTGATTGGTAAGAATAAACTACAGCATGTCCTGTTTTGATCCATGGATGGGTTCATCTCTTCACTTCTCTTCCTTCATACAGAAAGCCAATGTAGAATATCTCCCTTTTTACACCCCTTTGTTTTTTCTTTGAGCTTTTGTTTTGTGTCGTATTTGAACTTGGGGTTAAGTTTCATACCACTTTTTTTATACTTATTCTGCCTGTATTGAAGATTGTTTTCATCATAACATTTTAACATTACATCCTGATCCCACCAAATGACTGTGTCACAAGATTAGGCATTGTGAACTGTCAACACTTGTAATTCCATGTCGGATTAATATAACTCAACTGAGTTATGAGATTGTGAACTGTCAACACTTGTAATTTCATGTCGGATTAATATAACTCAACTGAGTTATGAGACGTTTTTTTTGGACCTAATATTTGGTAGTCTCCTAAGAGAGAACAAATCCGCAATATATTAATTTTTTTTTTATCAGGTAACAAGGTCTCTGTTAGGTCAAGGAAGGTTGCTCGAGCGATTTTCACTGAAAGAAATCAAGACGTGTGGGTCATGAGCTAAAGAAAGACAGCAAATGTGTTGAAATTATTCTTTATTGAATTGTTTCTTGACATGATTGAGGGCTGAAATTAGCAACTTATCCATCATGTATTTTTTCTATGTATGTATATATACTCTACCTATATATATATATATATATATCTCCCTAGACTTCGATGAAGAGTGTTAAGATTTAGAACAAGATTTATCACTGGGAGGGGAGAGGAGAGGAGAGAAAGTGATGTTGTAAAAATTCTTTCGGGTGTATTTGTGTTTTGGGTTTGCGAGAGAATTATCGAGGGTGTTGTTGGAATTTTTCACGTACGTGTTGTAATTATATTGTTATTTTCTATTTTAAATGCTTTTTATTTTTAATATTTCTTAAAGAAATTCTACTCAAACTTCCAAACACTCTTGTTTTTTTAAGTTAGAAGATAATGATGACTGGATAAGATATCATTATTTCTTTGTACAGCCATAGCATGTCCTTGTAGTAGACAAAGAACTTGGTGAGACGAATTTAGTACCACGAAAATTCCAACTTCATGGTCGCCAATGGAAAATCCCATTTCAAGAAACAAAAATTCCAATTCACGACAAAAACTGCTTAATCCCTGTCGCTGGTCATTTGGAATTTTCTTACTTCATTCAATGTCCACAAACAATTTGTGGCTTCAAATCCCTCTGAACCCTTTCCCCGACTCCACCACTCTGTACTTTCCCTTTGGAATCATTCCTTGTCAATAATCATGTTTCGTACTTGAAAGATTGCTCCGAAAGATCAGCTCCGAAGTAGTATGCAAAAGTAGATTCACGAATTGTCTATTAATTCGGTTCTTTCACTGTTCAAAGTCCAAACATAAACAAGATCCGTGACTGTTTTCCCGCCAACTTATCCATTTTGAATTTGTGTTTCCGAAATGGAGAGATTTTCTGATAGAGAAGGCGTTGTTTTAGGGCGCAGTAGTCAGAGATCTCTGTGGAGTTCCAATGCTTCTTCTTCTTCTTCACACGGAAACTCGGACGTTGATTTTGCCGATGTGTTTGGTGGCCCACCGAGGCGATCATCGAGTCACGAGATGCGGTGTAGTCTTAGCGAAAGCACGGATTCACGCGCAAGTTCGTCTCAAAATCCTTGGACTAGTCTAATGGAGAAGCCTGTTTTTGGAGAAGAAGTTTCTAATAGAAGGCGGCATACAAGTCATGACTTCTTCGATGACATATTTAGAGGCGGCGATTGCTCGAGCTCTCCAAGAAAGAATGAACGTCAATCTATACTCTCCGTGCCGGGTTCCAGGGCTTTAAGCCCCAATCAGCCATTGCCACCCAAGGCAGAGACGGGCTCCTCACTTCCTGCACAGTTCAGGTTTTCACTTTACTCTTTGGTGTCTGTTTGGCAGTTTCTATTTTTCTTTTTTAATTCTCTTAGGAATGTACAGCACTCATATATATAATCTTCTATCATTTGAAAAATAAGTTTCTAAATTGGTTGATTTCTGCTAGTATGGTGATGTAACAATGGTTTGCAGAACAATTGGCGATGCCCTAGAAACTTGCAGTAACTTTCGAATAATTTAGTTTTTGTTGTTGTTATGGTTAATCTCACCTGCTTTTGTTTACCAGCCTCCCTGCTAATTTGGTTAAAGGGACTGAGTTGCCAACATACAGTTTGGGTACTCTTAACTACCAAAGAAATAAGGATGGTGCTTCCAATGGAATAAACCATTACTCATATTCTCCTTTGTCAAGATCTTCAAGCCAAACGGATCGAGTTGAGGAAGTGCTTAGGAATCATGTTGAAGCAATCTTCCGCAAGAGCTCTTTATCCAAGAACGTATGTCCAAACAATCCGGAATTGTCAAACTTAACAACATTAGATGTAACAGAAGAAGTAGGCAATTCAAAGATGGATTCAGGTACCCATGATACTTTAACCAATGGCAGCCAATTTCACTTCTCTATATATAAATGGGTGAGGAAAGAAGTGCCGATAGCAATGCCTCTTAGGGGACGTACTAGTTCTAGATTGAAGGAAGCCAGTAAAATTGTCAGATGTTCCAGCTTAAAACAGACATCAATTGAGGGTATGGAAAGAGAGTCACCTACCGTGACTACAAATGATTTTGATTTTCTTTGCCTGACCAATATAATGTCAACAAATAACACCTCTTCCAGTATTCAACTCGACAAAGAGAATGTCACCCTATTTGATGGAATCACTCCTGGAATACAAGAAGGAACCCAAATTTTTGAGGAAGAAGTTCTTCCCATTACTGAATCAGAAATACTAAGCACCCATCAAAATATTGATGAAGATATTCCTGGTAATAGCAATGCATGTGATGCAGCAGAAAAAAGAAAATGTCAGTCTTTGTTTGAGATGAATTTGCATGTGGAACCAGAGCAAGATACTTCGGTGGTAAAGAAAGAAGCAACCAAGACTAAACTGAATACTCTAGGCTCTCTATTGCGTGATGATAATGATGGACATGGTAAGCCAGTTTCACTTCAAGATTATCTGTACTATAGTCTATACCTTCTCTAATGTCAAAACTATCTTATCATTTGCAGGCAATGATAAGATGGCTGCAAAGAATTCTGTGAAAGAAAGAAAAACTAAAACCACAAAAAATGTATCTGCATTATTTTCTTCCACTAAGAATGTGGAGAAACAAAATCATGGAAAACCAATGCCCGATACAGCAGAAGTGGGCAAAGATAGCTTGCTAGATGCAGGTACAACCTTGGAAGGTGGTCCTGGGACGAAAAAAATAAAGGGAAAGATTAAAGAGTTTGTTAAATTCTTCAATCAAGACTCTTTGTCAAAATCCATGCCTGATGTTAATTCTCAAGGTCGTAGTTCTAAATGGAAGGATAAAGATACATCCACAAAAGAGGATAAATTGATAGCTAACACAAAAGCAGCAGAAGAGAATATGCATGTGGGCAATGTGAACCAGAAGAAAACCCCAGAAGCTGTCACAAAGGTACATAGCTTCCAATCGTTGGAATTCAGTTGGTTAGAATCTAATTATACATAATTCACTATTTCTTATGAAATTCCATGAAAATGTTTATGTATGTGAGGACTTAATACTCTGTTGTGATCGATTCAGATGGCGGAAAGTTCTATGCAGACAGAGCAACAAGATTATTATGTGCAGCCTAAAAACTATACACCTGGTGTCACATCCACTGGAAAGATAAGTTGCCCAGCATCAACGGCAAGTTAGTTCTCTTCTCCTTCTATTTAGATTTGTATGATAGTTTTGCGCAATATGTGGCTGTAGAAGTTCTTGTGAATTAAGTTGACTTGTTGAGTATAATACTAAAAGGTACTCATTGTTATGTCCTGTTCAGTAATGATGTTGAAGTTCACAAATAATTTCTATTTGCCTTCCTTTCATGAATTATGGTAATATGGTAAATATTAAATAAGGCTCGATCTTATTTTGTCAATTCTACTTGATATAATAGCTTCATTCATATATGCTTTTGAGTTTTGACCTTGATCAATCATACTACTAGCAGTTTGAGTACCTGTAATTTTCAATTGTCTGTGCTTACTTTTCTCATTACACCAATATACTCGGTCAGTACTTAATGACGTTAAAAGATATGATAATGCACCCATGTTTTGTTCAGCATCAATTTCTGGAGGCCTCGCGCCTATTGGTGGAGATGCAGATGAACTTTTCTCAGGAAACTTCCTGGTATTTAACTATCTTTCCAGAGTTTACTAATATATATCTTATTGTAAATTTATTTTTTACAACATTAAGCGATTAGTTAGATGTATTCCCACAAAATTGAAAGCATCCCGGGGTATTTTTCTGAGTGCATTTTCTGTGGTCTAATTGTATTTGCTAATAAGCTATTGAGTATTTGATTTGGACTTGTGGACAGATAAAAGAACTACCCCAAGACGAGAATATACTGGTGCAAACTGGCAATAATCATGAAGAAATTCAAGTAATGCAGGATTACATTTTGGCATATGTGATGTTCTTTTGGGTCTATAACTCTATATTACGATCATGCACAGTGTTGCTTTCAATTATGTTTGGAAGCCATAACTGTGAAATTTCATGAAATGCAGGTCAATGATTCTAAAATACGACAGTGGTCGAGTGGGAAGGATGGAAACATACGCTCATTGTTATCAACATTACAGTATGTAAGTATGGATAAGTCCCTCCCTCCCCCCTTTTTTTCCTAGTCATGTGATTATGTTCTTAACTTTTTGAGGAATGGGGAAACCAACCCATGCACCTTGTGCAAGTGTAAGGACTTGGGTCTTATTCTGAGTAAAAAGTCAGCCTTTCCACAAGCTACACCAAATGATTTTAGAAGGCTTTCTTATTTTGCGGGTCTTACTTTTATAGAGTTTATTTCATTGAGGATGTTACTTAGATTTTTCTTCGTCTCTTGAAGTTGATGTTCGTTATACATTCAGGTTCTTTGGCATGGAAGTGGGTGGAGGCCTGTGCCTCTTGTTGATATAATTGAAGGAAATGCAGTGAAAAGATCATATCAAAAGGCTTTACTCTGTCTACATCCAGATAAGTTACAGCAGAAGGGTGCTTCTTTCCAACAAAAGTATATAGCTGAAAAGGTTTTTGATATTTTGCAGGTACAATATAGTTTTACGGTCTACATTTTATTTACATGCAAACTACTTGTTTATGTTTTCCTCTTTGGGAATGAAAGGAGTGATAACATTTTATATAAATGATTTTTGTACAAAGCATTTTCATCTTGCCTTTTTCCGACTTCACAATATTCTCTAGGAACGTAACATTAGAGGTCCTTGATTTAGTCTCTTAACTACATCAGGAGATCTCCCTGATGCAAAAGAGCAATCTTGATAATTATCTCACTGGTGTCTGGTAGCCCCTTATTCAACTTGAGAGCATCCTGGAATCTGGATATCTTTATTGGGTTGCGGTGAGGGATGGGTAAAATTTGGGAATTTCGTGGAGCTTTCTGTGCATTTAGTAAAGGGATTGGAGGAATTGATGCAGATTATGGAGTCACTCTGAAACAATTACTTCAAATTTCTTTGTAGATGTATTACTCATTTACTTGCATGTTTAACTCTAACAAATAGCAAAGTGAAGTCAAGTTTGTTTTCTGCATTCTATAGAGGCTCACATATGATCAAGTTAAATTACTTCTTGAATGCAGGAAGCATGGACTCATTTCAACTCACTTGGTTAGCTATGATTAATCGGAAGTATTTCAGCTTTTTCAGAGGAGAACAGTCAGGTGCTCAGGGAAGTAATTGTGCATAATAATACTGTACAGTAAGTACGTGATATTTTCATCTTTACTATGCATGGTTTTTTTTTTTCTTTTTGAAACTTTTTTTTTCTTTTTCCGAGTAGTGTGTTACTATATATAAATTATACACGCTTGGTTGCGTAAAACAATAAATTGAAAACACTCATTGATTTTACGTTAGAAAGGGTTTTTGAAGAGATTATCCTCTGCCAATACTCTTCATGCTTATTAGTTGTTTTTGCTAAGCATCATTGGAGAAAATACATGTCAACTGCAGCATGGATATTACTGAGGTCATCAGCTAGGTTCTCAAGCCCTTGGAAAATGTAAGTAGCAGATGCTAAAAAAAAAGAGAGAAAGGGGTGTTAAACTCTTACTCGATACTTGACATATTAGACGTATTGATGCGCTATAGGCAGCTTGCCACTTCAATCCCGCTGTTAAATACAAAAACTCAGGACTAATCAGCTTAATATAACGTGCAAACAAAAGCAGAGTCCAATCTTTGTTTTCAGCCCGCTGATGACTCGCGAAGTAACCATGTCCATGTTGGTACATGGAACAAGGTAGGTATATATGGAATCAGATAGCTTAAACTGTTTAAACACATACTGCACAGTTAGATCCAACTCTTGAAAGGGATGTTTATGCAATCAGACCAAAATCTAAGTGCTCTGATTTCATATTACTCCAAACAGAAGTTATCTCTCGAACGAGATGACTTGTGTGAAGTGTTGCCTAGAAATCATGTAAAGGCAAAACGTTTGGGACCTTTGGGTTTGGACTTAAGCTGCAACAATGGAATGAACCTGTCCATGCAGTGATGAAAAGTCTGAAAGAACCATACTTTGTGATACTCTTTTCGCAACCCTTTATCAGATAAAGCGCAATAATTAGTTATTTAGGAGATGAAACTTTGTAATATCTAACGTTTCAGGGAGAGAAGAATTTAGAGTGTATTTGTAGAATTTGTTGATTTATAAGGCAGGAATGATATCTTTCTTTCTTGAACCCCAGAGACAACTTAGAAATGTGCCAAATAGTAACGTCATTGATATAGTAGGGGGTTTCTCATTGGATTCCATCTAATTTCCTGTACGAATAGGGTCAGTAATCTTTCATGTGCAGAGGTGTGTGCAGCTGTATATTAACTGGGTATTGGCATTTTGCATATACTGTGTATTCACTCTCCGGTGTAAGAAAAAGAAAATACAGTGGCATGAGGTCCCACTCTGAAAGTGATTTTGATTTTGGTCCTTGATCATAGCCTGCCCTTGTTGGAGTTGCTCTTCTTATATAGTGGAATTTTTTTCCCTTGAAGCAAGTTTATCCATTACAAGTTACAACCCTGGATGCTGTAAAAACAGAATAATTGATTTTTGTTTTGTCTGATATATAGATGGGAACAGATGCACGTGGTATACATTATATTCACTCGCACACATGTACAATGCCAACCTGACAAAATTGACTGATTTCGTTCTCTTCTTTAATTAAAACCATCTCACTCTGTGTACTACTTAATGTTTGTGAATAGTTATATATTTATGAGCATGAAGGGTAAGGCTAACAAAACTCTATCTGATTCGGATGATGGAATATGTTTGATTTGAATTGAATCAAATTTGACTATCAGTAATATGTTGAAATTTGAGTACAAAAGCAAAGTTTGTCTAGTTTAAAATTGGACAAAATTCATCCGATTTAATTGTCCGAATCTTAACCTGTATTGAATTATTGTGGCGATCTTGCCCTGCAGGCAACGTCTCACATTTAGGCTCCATGGCCCCACCCCCAACCTTTGGCTTAGTTGGTAATCACCTTGTAAGGTGATTAGAAGGTTAAGGGTTCGATAACTTTTGACAACAATCCGTCTGTTCGTAGGAGAGGGGTTGGGGGTGGGGCCCATGGAACCTGAATGTGAGACGTCTGTGTGCCTGTGGGGCAGGGTTGTCACAATTATTGTCAAATTTAAACCAATTTTGATATGATCAAATCAATTAAGGATGTTTAAAAATTTAAATCAATTAGAGTCCGAACATACAAATATTATATAAACATTGATGTTGTTTTGACGTCAGTATTTATTAAAACTTATAGACTTTTATTTTTAAGTAGCTGAAACTATTAATGATTGAGATTAATGATTATTAAACAATATTAATCTCTAAATTCTAGTAAAACTTAAATCTTAAACTCTTTTTTTTAGAATCCCACATTCAGATTCGGAAACTTATTGACTTTTTCTTGGGAAGTGATCATTAATTCCTGCTCATATGTTTCGAAAGGACAAGCGCAATAATTTCGTTGTGAGTTTGCAATCAAAATAGGTCACGGGAGGCAAGGAGAGACTTTCTACCTATACAGATGGATGCCAATTAAACACTATTATATGCATACACGAGTGACACATGAAATATTTAAATAGAGAACCGATTTTATTTTATTTTTTTGAATAAAGGAAAATGATTGAGATTAAAACTCGCAATTTTATTAAATTATATACAATTGAACTATTTGAGATTTGCATAATTAATTGATTTAATTCACCAAACAGGGCTAATTTATTATTCAATTCCCAAATAAAAAATGGTTAATTTGTTTTCTAACATTTGTGATTAAAAATCCAAATAGAATAATTTTACTGGGATCTTTTAAGTTAGCCTTTTCATTTGTTGGGTTTTTATTTTTTACTTTTACATTTTTTTCTAAATAACCAGAATATGTAAAAATTACTATTATTCTTTTAAAAGATTATCAATTAATTGACGCCTAGATCCGAAAAATAAAATTTATTTTTTCTTTACTTTTTATTTTTTACAAAAAAATGACGTGGCAGGCGTAGAAATAGAAAGAAGAGACAAGCTGGCGAAGTACTATCGTCTCTCTGCATACCGATACAATTCTCTCCCTCCAAAGTACCTGTGAATTTACCAGTGACAGATAAAATAATAATAATAATAATAATAATAAATAAAAAGTAGAAAGAGAGTCATTATGCTTACAGTTTTGGACTTGCTTTTCTCTTTCTTTTGATTTTTGTGTGGAATGCTGTTGTTTGCTTGAGAATCACAAAAGCGACTCTATCTGAATTGTAGAACACAATGGCTTCGCTCATATGGAAGCAATGGTGGTTCTAATGGCTTTCAATCTGTGAGTTCGCTTCTGTCTGTTCTGCTTTTATCCGATTTGGACTTTTTGAAGGATTTGTTTTCTAATGTAATTAGCCTTCGCTGAGTTTGTTTGATTGCTGAGAAATTCTGCTGAAAGAAAAAAATTGAGAAGTCGAAATAATTTAGCGGCATGGATTGTTTCGGGATCGAAGTTTTTTGCGGTTTTTGTTTTAGATTTCTTAAGTTTCCATACTCGTTACATATCAAGCTAACGCGATGATTTTACATTCTTCACCGAAATTGACTGGGAATCAGTAGCATTTTGTCTGAGCTCGCTCGCCTGATCTGATACTTAACAGACAGGTTTACTACGTTGTAAATTTTCTTACTATCTTTAGTTTGTTCATTTATTACTAAATATTTCAAGTAGATCTGATGTCTGATCTGATGCTGTCCTTTTTAAAATCGTAGTTTAGAGGCGGACTTCGATTACCAGAAAAAGGTTTTCCTTAGTTTCAGGGGCAATGCTGCAATGTCAGTTTATATATGTTGAATTCTAGTGATGTTGTGCTTGTAAACTCTTCAGAACTTGTAGTTTATTATTGAAGTCTAGGGTTAAAGTTTCTTGGTTTGATGACTTTCCTCATTGTCAGTGGAAGTATTTTTTTTCTTCTTCTTCTTTCTTTACATAGTATTTCTGTGAATTTTTGGAAGGACTAATGCATTTAAATTTGTTTAAATTTCTAGGTTGAAGACAAGCACTTATTAAACCTTGGTCTTACTATTGAGAAATGAAACTCGGATCAAAGAGAAAATGGAGATCCATTGTGCCCCTTCGATTGAAAGGCAGATCAGCCACCCGTTTCTGTTTGTTCCCCAAGCTGAAGTCAACTAGCTATGGTCCGGCCAACACACCAGTTTATCTAAATGTATATGATTTGACGCCAATGAATGGCTACTTTTATTGGGCAGGTCTTGGTATCTTCCACTCTGGTGTTGAAGGTAAGCAGTGAGCACCTCTTCTTTTGTGCATTGTATTATACCTCCTACCTACACTTTCCAACTAGAAATGGTCTAGAGCTGGAATTTCCAAAATTGTGATTTGATGTTAAATTTCCCAATATATAAGCTACATTTGCCTTTTTGTGAAGGCTCTGTTATTTCACTACATAATATAATGGGAAACAGACATAGGTTGGGTGGAGAGTGTTGCTTTAAACTGAAAGTGCTGCCTTAGAAAATCCACCTAGTAGATTTCAGCTAATTTTTTCCTTTGGATTCATGTAATGTAACCAACTCCTTTGTTTGGTATTTAGTTATTTTCCATCTTGCGATTATTATTTGTTCCCTCTCCCATGATTCCTTTCTCCCTTATCCCAGAGGCCATTGCTTAGCCATTATGTATCGGAATTTTACAATTTGAATCCGACTATTAACAAGTTGTCTATGAACCTTTTTCAAAAGTTTAAAGTGCAACAAATGAAGTTTCTATTAGAAAGAGATGTGTTGTTTTACAATACAGAATCTCTACTTCAGAGACAGAGAGGATCCATTAGGATGAGTTTTATTATTTTATAACAAACTGACAGGTGTGATGTGAATTCTTGAGGAATTGAGACCTTGGCTGGAAGGAGATTTGGTTCCCATGGTTCCTTTAGGGAATTTGTCACTTTTGCTTTTTGTTTGGGCATTTCTAAAAGAGCACAGTGACTGGACAATCAAGCTAAGATGAAAATTATGATCAATTTTGTGCTTTGTGTAGCTCAGGCTCAATACATCTTCTTGTATTGCATTGTTCATGGGCTTGGGAAATATCTTCTGTTGTCCTACCTGACTAGGCTTCCCTAGAATGGTATCTTTAGTATGAAAAGAATTAAATTAGATTTGATATGCACAAGAGCTTTTCAAATATGATCATTTGGATGAAGAGTAAGCATTGGCTGAGAGAGTTCTTTGTTGCCCTCATAATCATAACCAAATCCTCCTTCACCCCTTTGGGATTTTCCTGAATAAGGTTGTTTGAAAAGTAGCTGAGTAGGAGAGAGGAACTGTTTGATGGCTGAGGCTCTTATCAGGGGAGGTCAAATTCATAAAGCACTAGCTGTATGCTGTTTTCAGAAGTTACCTACTACACTTAGCGACATTGATGCATGCGTTTTCTTATGCGCATGCAAAATTTACCTTTCTATTTTATCTTCCTTTTGTTTTGTTCTGCTCTGTCGGTTTTCAAGTTTAGTCTTCAGAATCTTCCATTGGCTTACACATACTATGCAGTCTATGGTGTCGAATATGCATTTGGAGCTCATGATTATCCCACCAGTGGCGTTTTTGAGGTTGAACCTCGGCAGTGCCCAGGCTTCAAGTTTAGGAAGTCAATTTTTATTGGGACAACATGCTTGGACCCTGTCCAGGTTAGGGAGTTTATGGAGGACCTTTCTGCAAGCTACAATGGTGACACATATCACTTAATTGTCAAGAACTGCAACCACTTCTGCAAGGACATCTGTCTCAAGCTGACAGGGAAAACAATTCCAAAATGGGTTAATCGTCTGGCAAAAATAGGTATGTTTCCTCTTAACAAAGTTTGCCTGTGGTGTTAATGATCAACTTTTGAATTTCTTGCGCAAAAATATTGGAACAAGTTGCTTATGAAGCTCTAGTAAGGTTTATCTTGCCAGACTTTGACACTTGTAGACATGTTGATGGAACTCGATTTTTTTGTTACAGCAACTTTTTTCCCTTTTCTTCACCAAACCCACCAAAAGAAATTTATTTTGTTTCTCTGGGAGGTTTGTATAACTTTCTATGGCACTATCATAACAAAATTGCCAATATCAACAGAGTAGACTGAGAAATGGTAGTCTAATTGTATTTTGAACTAGTGCACTGGTAAGTAGATGATGTGTCCTTTCCTTTGAATGTCACAAAAAATGGCGTCGGGTTTTTCAATGGTTGTTTTCATGCAAGAAAACCTGTTAATTTCCCAGTCTCTAAGAGTTGCTCTACATCAAGCATCCTATATATTTTACTTTCATGAATGGCAGAAATTAAGGTGGTATGGTTCTCTCTGTTTTAATGAACCCAATGACTGACTTAATAGATGTTAATGTCCGTATGCTTCAGAAATGTCATCTCTTATATGTATTCCTGTATTGGATCCTTTCAAATCTGGATTTTATCTATGGTAGGTTCAGTCTGCAACTGCATACTCCCTGAAGCCCTCAAGATTGAGGCTGTGCGGCATGATCCTAATGGTCAACGGTACAATAGTGAGAAAACGAGCCTTAGAAGTGCATTCAGCTGCCTTTCTTCGATTTCCAAGAGGCAAAAGCAATTGTCATCATCTTCATTGCTTCTTCAGTCATCCTTACAAGGCTGCTTACCATGGGAATTAAGGAGGTCTAGCAATGGGTCCTTGAAGGAAAGATGAAAGACTTATCTGACATCTGTCAACATCTACTAAAAAAAACTTCTATGGGCCGAATGAAGAGGAAGAGATGCTAGAAAAGGTTGATTTTGTATATTAACAAGGAAGGCCATGATATGCTGTTCTTTTTCTTTGAAAGTTTGTGAAGTGATGCAGGTCATCTTTGTAAACAAAAGCTTGTGGAATGCCACTCGTCGTCTTTGTAACAATGACTAGAGATTATGACCTCAAATCAATTGTAATATTAAGCAACTGAGGTTAGAGTAAGTAGTAAACCTTGACTGGTTTTGTAGACCCAAAGACTTGTAATCAAATATTTATTGTACGGAGTTTTGAACAACCTGTAAAGATCACTAGTGGACTTCGGAGCTCACACGGTCTGGTTGTTGAGATGTAGGTGGATGCTTTTACGAGATTGGGAACTCTTATATTTATAGGGGTTCGGCTCACATGGTTAGCACGTGAACTTGCAAACTAGCAGTTATTCTTTAGGTCATGGGCTTGTATGGAGACAGAGCTTTGGGGCCTCAGGAGAGTTGGGCCAACTAGTTAACAATTTGCAACACAATTATTGCATCACGGAACTATCATATTCTTTCATTGAAAGGAAGAAGGGAAAAAAACTTTTAAGTCCATGTTTGAATTATGGCGACAAAATTTACTCCGAGTCAAATGATTGATTTGTCTGACTCAAATTAAATTAGATTTGGATATAAATTATATGTCCAAAATTCAGATCCAAATATAAATATTTTATCCAGTTTAAAAGTTTAAAAGCGAGTTTAAATCCAAACACAAAAATTTTCCAATTTAGTTATTCGAACTTTAACTCGACTTGAATTATTGTTCAATTTACCAGTCTAAATTTAAATCATTAATCCGGATATAACTCATGAGTTATCATTATTGTTATATAATAAAACCTAAATTAACTAAAGAATTAGAGAGTTGGTATGATGGAGCTCTCATGTACTTACAAAGTTACAATTTTCTTTACAATTAAGTGCTAATGTAGCGTCCAATGTTCAAAATGAGAATTACAGCTACACCATATCCCTCGAAAATAGAGAATGAAAACTTATCATATTAACTTCTAAATAATAAAAGGAATCGATTATTGAAGAATAATATATTGTAAATATGAAGAAGAAAAAACCAATATTAGACATTGCATATTATTTTAGAAATTATAGGAAGAGTGATGTGTGATTTACAAAACTAAATCTAAATAAAAATGATTATACCATTAAACTAAAAACTAATTTAGTCGAATCTCTGGAATCCATTTAGTCACATGAAGGAATGGGGGAAACTCGATTCTCAACGGAGCGAGCTGTGTATTACGTAGTATTATCAAGCTTAATGCATCAGCATTCTACTGCATGGCTCATAATCAACGTGATCAACAAAACACGTGGACTCAATGACATGTGTCCTGTTATTAGTATGTACAGCTGTCACGATAACTTGTTGACGCTTAGGAAGAAAGTGGCTGAAATGATTTCACCCGTAAAATCTCTCTCATTTTAAATCGCAACCATATAAGTAAATTACAACAAATACACAGTATGAAATAAGTGCCACAGAGTCACATGAATGGTTGAAATTCACAATAAAATAAAAAAGATTTTATAGTGAAATCATTATTGCCCTCTCATCCCGTTATGCCCACTCCCTCGCTACCCGAGCAATCGACTCATAAGATGACCCTCCACAATCCAAAGCTTTTATTGCACTCTCTCGCAACTCTTTAACCTTATGTCTCATAGCCTTCCCTTTCTCTCCTTCGATCAAAAGCCTCACCACCCTCTCTACCTCCTCCCTTCCCACGACTCTCTTTCCCAATTCCATCACCGGCTTCACGGCCACCCCCACCTCCTCCTCCATCATTGTGGCATTCATCCTTTGCTCTGCAAACAACGGCCATGCTATCATTGGTTGGCCATGAAAAACACTCTCGAGGGTCGAATTCCACCCACAATGAGACAAAAATCCACCAGTGGACGGATGACGTAGCACTGTAATTTGCGGGGCCCAAGAAGGGACCACTAGGCCCAATCCACGTGTCCTCTCCAAGAAACCCGACGGCAGATACGTCGTCGGATCATTGACATCACTTCCGGATTTGAGATACGTGCCTGAGGCGTTACTATCATTTGGCAAGCGAACTACTAACAAGAACCGTTGCTGACTCAGCTCTAGGCCCCACGCTAACTCCGTTAGTTGCTCCGCCGTTAAATTCCCACCGCTACCCAATGCTACAAAGAGAACCGACTCAGCCGGTTGCTTATCTAACCACGTCAGACACTCCAGATCTGATGTTGTCAACGATTCTTCTTGTTTAATAAGTGGTCCAACCAGGTGAACCGGTGGTGTGGGGATGTCTTTGTAGAATGAATGCTCTCTTATTGCTTGAATTGACACCGGTTCAAGACCCTCCCAACTATTAACAAAGATCCCAACCGCCTGTGGTAAACGACTGGCGTGCATTAAGAACCATTTGTACTCATAGATCTTCCGATTCCTTACCGGTTCGACAAGGTCCTGAGTTCGAATAGGAGAGCAACCCGGAACCTGAACCGGTTTGGGAAGATCAACAAGTTCACCCTCTACTTCATGGTCGAGAGTCGGGAAATACAGTGAGAAGGCGAGACAAGCAAATGAAAAAGATATGAAGGAGTAAGCAGGAATTGAGAGTTGTTCACAAACTTCAAAGGCTTTGGAGCAGAAAAAATCAATGATCAAAGCCTTTGGGTTACCTAGTTCAACAAGAATTGATTTTAGTGACCGAAGGCTTTCTTCTAGAATTGTAGAAATCCGGGTAAGGAGGTTCATGTCGTTAGTGGTGATGGCAAAGACATCGACGGGTGGGAGTTCGATGATGTTGAGGTTGTCAGGAAGTGTTGGTGACCGGAGTAGCTGGTCTAGGGCTACTGAGGGTTCATTGGTTGTGATGACAAGAAAACTTACTTGGAAGCCATGGTTGGCGACTAGGGATTTTGCGAACTCGAGGCAGGGAGTTACGTGGCCCATGCCAAGACCAGGCAAGATTGCAACATTAGGTTTTTTGGTTTCAATTACTGCCATTGTGATAACTTACTTAATATCTCCCCCATGCACATTATATATGTGTGTGTATATATATACGTGAATGTTAGGACTAGCATAAAGACGATATATTTCTCCTCATTTCATAATCGTAGAGGAGAATTCTTCTATATTCTGTCCTCCACTATCTAAATTGAAGTTGGTCCTAATGGGGTATATATATATATATAGCATGATTCGCTTGTGAATCAAAATACTTATATCTGATCAAGATTCCCTCTAGCTATAGCTATAGTTCCAACTTCCAACTTGATGATTTGGGCATCGGTACACCATGCAATAGGAACAACACATATACCAGAGATAGAAAATTATATGGACCATATAAGAGAAGTTGTTAATTGATGACAAATAGTCCACTCCATTACTATCAACAGGTCAATGCAATAAATTAAAGCAAAGAATTCCGGAATATTTGCATCTCACTTTTTTCCATTCTCATTAATCTCGAATAATCTCTCTCTTAAAATAGGGAGGGAATAAATACACTCACACTATTTACTAAAGAAACTTATTCTATCCCCCCGGAAACATCTCTATTCAAGAAATGGCTTTGAAGGTCTCATCTATTAGATTGATTAAAGGGAGTCATGTCTCCTTTGACAACATCGATGAACATGAAACAGCGAGAGAACCAAAAAAGTTTTTGCTTGTTTATGGTCTCAAATGATCAGCCTGCGGGTCTCGGCCCGGCTTAGGCTGAAATTACATCAGACCTGGGCTTGATTTTTGAGGCCAGGCCTAGCCCAATTCCTGACATCATGACCCAAGTTCGGGCTAGCTCCAGTCCTAAGCCTGGCCCATAAACTGTGATCCATAATCCATTGCCGCTTAGCACTCGAGGGTTCTCATGCAACTGAGGTAGACAATTAGTTGTGGGTTGCACAACAAAAACTTGTATTTGGCCCATTTTTTATTTATTTTTTGACGGTGCCCAGCTGCCACTTGTGAGTCTTCCGACTGGTGAACTCCACGAGGCAACAACAGAACTCATTATGCTGGTAGGAACGAGTCTTTTTGTTTTGAAATACAAATGGGTGTCTGCGTTTCTGGGTGATCCTCATCAGTCATCTCTCGAGAGGCAGACCAGAATCCGGCCACCTGAATCTGTGGCGAAGGAGGGACAGAGGTAATCTACGGTACGAATCTTTTTTTTTTTTTTTGGGGTTCCTTTTACTGCTACTTCTTATTTTTCATTTGCTAATTATGATTTGTAATTTATATGCTGCATCAATGTAATAGGCTTGTGAGTACATTTTTCTTACTAATCAAAATCTGGGTCTTGGGATTTTTCTTGGAGATATATTTTTTTCCCTTGTAAACCCAGTAGAGTTTGATAAATTCGAATAGTCGATGATGCATGCAAGCTGTTTGCTTATTGACATTTTGTCAGGAAATTGATTTTTGTAGAGGTTCAATCATTGTTTGATTTGTTTGCTTATGCATGCAAGCTGTTCAACTTTTTGTTGTGAGTTATTGAACAATGGATCGGCATGATAGCGTTGCTCCTCGTATTTGTATTGTAGGACTTTCTGATTGGTGTTCCTGATTTTTCCCAGTGATGCGTTTGTGGCTGGATTTTTGCCATATTTTCTGAAATAAGTAAATGAAATGCCCCTCTGCCTTATTAGTTTCAGGCTGTATTATCTCTATCTTTCTTCACGATTTTATGCTTAGTTGTAAATTGTAGTAGACTTGAAAATTAGCTGAATTTTATCTCCTCAGGTTACTTACTCATCTATGAAAGAAATTCTGAATGGAACGGTGTGAATTTAAATGCACTTCAACGAGGATGGAACTTTCAGATCGCCAGACAACAGAAATGTCGAAAACCGAGAGGTTTAAGGCAATTGCAGGAGGGATAAAGATGTGTATTTGCTGCTTGCCTGCAGATGTCCTGCTAATAATATTGACGCATCTCTCAACACTTGATTTCCTCTCTTTTCGATCTGTCTGTAGATGCTGGCGTGCTGCTTTCTCTAGGTGTTCAATTCCTAATACTGACCAGCTCTCTGATCACTTCCCATGGGTAGTCTTTTTGAGGACATACGATTCCTTCTATGAAGACCCAGCCAATTTACATCAGTCATCACCGTCGTCGTCATCATCTAAGCCTCTGCTCAGAAATGTTTGGGATCCCCTCTATGAACCCAGAACAGAAACCGAGGTTTATTATCCTGAACAGTTAATGGCTTATACCGAATCAGAACCAGTACTTTACGCAACTGGAAAAATAGGAGACTCGTTAACTCATCGTGTCTATGACATTCCAGAATTGTGTGGAAATCGTCTCCTCTTATCCAGATTTGGGTGGCTTCTTCTCTTCTCGTCTGATTCTTCCTTATTCTTCTTCAATCCTTTACTTGGGGCGAGAATCATGCTTCCCTTTCTTGATGTTTCACAACTGGTACGCCCTGTATTTTGCTTATCAGCACCTCCTGCATCTAATGACTGTATGGTTTTTGTTGTAAGTAATATCAAAGATAATAAGAGCACCAGTTGTGTTAGAGTTGGTTTGTGTCGCCGTGGGGAAGCTACATGGACAACGTTTACACGTTGTCTGATAGATTCGAAAATTTCGTTCATCAATAACGTGATCTTTCTTGAGGGGGTTTTCTACTGCCTGCACCACTGTGGTCATTTCAGTGCTTTCAATATTTCCAACTTCACATGGAATACACAGAAGCTGCTGGACTGCGGAAGATATTTGGAACAACCTACGCTGGTATCGCGAGAAGTCCATATTGGCAATGATATCTTTCTGAGCATCGACTGTGATGTGCCCTATCTATGGGTATTGGTCAAATTACAGGAACCTTTTGAAGTTACAGATGACTGGTTCAGCCATTCGTTTTCTCGCGGAGTGGATGATGCAATTCTGTTTTGGAAAAACAAGATGAGATTCGACTCGTTCAATTTGGATTCATGGTATGGTCTCTGTAAGATTACAAAAGATAACAAAAAATTTAGCTTCTGCAGGTTCTTTACATGGCCTGATGCCACTGAACGGGCAAAAGAATCCACCGCAATCGCATGGCTTGAACCCCAGTGGGTGGAGCCTTTTCTTAATGTGTGCTGGACTTAGTTTTGATACTGGAGTGTTACAATAATGTATGGCATGTTTTTGCTCTTCGCCTGCATGTATAATAAGTTTGACCCTTGAACTCTTGTTTGTATTAAGATGTTTATTGTTGTTGTGTCTAAGTGTCCAATGTTTTCTGCATCCTATCCCTCCCTCCCTCTCTCACATTGTCTATCTCATAAAAATTCTGATTTTGAAGTTTTCGGGTGTAAAACTAGCTTCTGCCAGAAACCCTAATGATGGCTTGGAGCTTTTTAAGGGAAAGAAGTTTTCTTTTTCTTTCTCTGAGAAAGTCTGGACGCACTACAATTTTCATCCTTTTTAATGGATTGTCTATGTGCTTTGGAAATCATACTGGAGTCAATTTACTTTGAGACGTTTAATAATAGGACTTCAGTATTTAATTATGAAAGAATCATAAGATTGGTCGTGGTTCTAAAGTACAAATCTCGTACAGATGCTTAATTAGTGCATCAATTCAGAAGAGTTTAGCGCATTTTTAAATTTCTATTAATTCTTGTATGTCACATCAATTCAGGAGTGGTTAATGTAATTTTTAAAATTTGAATTATATAAATTACTTATATTCATTCTTTTTTCTTTTTTTTTGAAGATAATCAAATATTTTATTAATCAGTAGAGAAATCTACCAGTAACAAAGCTTCTAGAAAACTAGGCGGCATATACCAATAAGAGGGGCTAGCATGAAAACGAGCAGCCTTTGCCAATGCATGAGCCACTTCGTTTGCTTGCCTCTTGACAAAAGAAACAGAACTGATATGTCCTGTCCGAGAATAGAATTTACAATCCTTAATAATATCCCCAAATTCAGACCCATCTGAACCAGAGGCATTAAAAGCATCCACAACCAGCTTTGCATCCAACTCCACCATGACGTTAGACAAACTTTGATCAGACAGCCAGCGAATCGCTTCAAGTAAACCCAAAGCTTCAGCCTCCTTGGGTGAAAACAGCCCTGGCCACGTCTTGGTAGCACATGCAACAAAATTGGCCTCATGATCCCGTAACACCATCCCCACACAAGTAACATACACCTCTTGACACATGGCAATGTCAACATTGCATTTTAACACTGCAAAAGGAGGTCTCTGCCACCGTAGCTGTGTCCGTAGCTGCTGGCCCAGTTAAGCCAACTGCTACCCGATTTCTTTGCACCAAAAAATCAGATAAAAAACTTAAAACCCCGCTCACTACCTGGGCTGGAGATTGGGCTGTAAGTTGCCACAGTTTAGCATTACGTCGACGCCAAATGCTCCATAAAACCATACAAATCTTTGCCACATAATTCGCCGGCATAGAATTCCATGCAGCACTTAACCATGATTTGTCATTAATTGTTCATGAATTGACACTACTTTATTACTTTTAGTACATCCGATGCATCATATCAATATGACAGAATGTCCACGCGACAAAATGTATGGGCTTTTAAGCTTCAGGGTCGGGCTTGACAAGATTTTAATCCAATTAGTGAATAGTGATATGGGCTTATGGGCCTCACTTTGATTATAGCACCAACAACGGTCATGTGAAATAGCCGTTGCATACCCACCATTGTAACCTTTATTCAGGTGGAAGGGGCCGTTGGATTCTTTTTGTTAACGGTAAGGAACGTCCCTCACCAAAGCTTCTCAAAACGACACCACACACAACACCGACTGAATGCGACCCTTTAGCCTAAAGTTCGTTTTCTCATAACCGCCATTTCACACTGAATTACCGTATTTGCCCTTTAAATTGAAATTCTACGACAAATGCTAAATCAGGTAGAGTTGCAATTACACGCAGCTACTAGTGGTGGCAAATTTGGGGAATAACTCTTAAAATTCCGTCCCTTTTTTTCTCTCTCTTCCGCTTAAGTTGGAATTATGTTCTTTTTGAAGAGATGACAAAATTCTGTTCGATCAGGATATTTAATTTGTTACATTCGAATTAAATCAAGTTTAAGTATATAGTATATGTCCCAATTCTGAGTGTAGACATATATTTTATCTGTTTTAAAACTGTATTCGGATCCAAATACAATTTTATTATCCGATTTAATTGTTTAAATCTTAATTCACATGTAATTAATTAAGTACATACATAAATTAATTCAGATTCTGATAAAAAAATATTTCATAAATATCTATATTATCGAACCCAAACTCTTTTTTCTTCCACCCCTAGCTTTCAAAATCAATAAAATATCCCAAGGTAACCGACGCGTGGTCACAACCACCTGCTACAGTCGGTCCCCACTCCAGCAACCCGTTATTTAAACCTCCCTCTCTGCACCTTCTGCACCACCTACTTCCACCGTGAAACGATTGTCGCTTTATACTTGAGAGAGACTGAATTGCCCTCACATTTCAAGCTAGCCGTCTCTCTTACTGGTATTTGTGGCAATGTCTGAGCCTACGAAGCTCAAATCACGTTCTAATCCTGTGCCTGAGCCGAGAGCCATTCTTGGTCCAGGCGGGAACAGGGTTGTTAGGGTTAATGAGGAGTTGAAGCGGAAAACGGAGGGCTTGCAGAAGAAGCTTCAGCAGGGGCCGAGAAAGACATTTCAAAAGATGCCGCAGTCAGCTGTTCGAAACAATGTCTCGGTGGACAGCACGTGCTCCTCGGATTCCTCGTCCTGCGGTTCTTTGGAGAAGGTGGTGGTGAATTCTAGAAGGACTGCAAAACGTAATGGATTGAGGTCTGTCAAGGTTGTTCCTGATGAAATTGCGGTGGTTGGAGAGATTTCGCTGGTGAATCCGGGCCCTGTGAAGCGATGTGATTGGATTACGCCAAACTCTGGTGAGTGAATGAAGCTTGTTTACTTGTTCTTTATCTGAAATCAAAATTGTGAGAATTACTTCATTGTAGCCGTGGCACTCGGGGTATATAATATTAGTTTCTTTCTCCTAATTATCATCTACGAGGTTGTCTATTATGGCCGAAGTTGTAGATTCTTATAATCAGAGCTGATCAATGTGTTTTTTGTGGGTTCAATTCGGATTCCACTTTGGTAATCTTAAGCCATTATAGAAGAAATTGACATAGAAACACATGGTTATGGAGAAAAACTCCTAGCACCCTTTTCTTGAGCCATTCTGCCTTGCTTATCCTTGACAGATCCTCTTTATATTGCATTCCACGATGAGGAATGGGGAATTCCTGTTCGTGATGACAGAAAGCTGTTCGAGTTACTTGTCTTTTCTCAAGCATTAGCAGAATTAAGTTGGACCTCGATTCTTCACCAGAGGGATATATTTAGGTATGAGTCTGAAATCTGTCAACTGTAGCTTTAGATCAACAGTAAAAGTCCCTTGCTGAATTTTATTTGAGGCTTGTTGTTTGATCCTTTGGCAGGAAGCTTTTTGACGACTTCAACCCATCGTCCATTGCGGAGTTTAGCGAGAAGACGCTACTATCTCTAAAAGTAAATGGTAGCTTGTTGTTATCTGAACCGAAGCTCCGAGCAGTTGTGGAGAATGCAAAACAGATGCTTAAGGTAAATATTTAGGCCGATGCATAAACTGTTGTGGCTAAACATGTATGTATGCTTGCATGATCTTTGAGGCAGGCTTTGATAGGCAAGCTGCAAAACAATAGCATTTGTTTCATGTATCTCAAGTATTACATAATCCGCTTTCAGCGCCACATGAACATGGACAAGTATGGATATGGTGAAATTCCTAGTTTTTCTTGAATTAGGTTTCAGTATGTGAACTTTGCCTTGTATATATTTCACTTGAAAACCTGAATTAATGGCATCATTGTTGATTTTGTACAGTACAATAGTTTGATGAGGAACCCTGGGCATTTACGTGCTACAAATATTGAGCTTGATAATGTTGCGATTGGTTTGCTCGTTTTCTGCAGGTTCAAGAAGAGTTTGGTTCTTTCAGTAATTACTGCTGGAGATTTGTGAACTATAAGCCACAGAGAAATGGATTTCGTTATGCACGTCAAGTACCAGTCAAGACGCCAAAAGCAGAACTTATAAGCAAGAATCTGATGCAGAGAGGCTTCCGCTGTGTCGGGCCTACTGTTATTTACTCGTTCATGCAGGCGGCGGGAATTGTTAATGATCATCTTGTAACATGCTTCAGATACAGAAAATGCTGTGAAGAAGTCGACAAGAATTTGAAATCCCAGACAGAGCAGCCAGAAGTTCCAACAAAGGATTTGGAGAATGCATAATTAGTCCCAGGACTGAAACTGGCTTTGAGTATTCATGGTTCGACTAGGCATACATTTTGTGCAACGACAAGATTGTAACAAGGAAACAATCACAAATTCTAGCAATGGGTCACTTTCTTTCTTCCAGATTTTCCTGTACCACAGTATCTATCACCCTTTGTTTAACATTTACTAATAACAGATCTTATTTGTATCTAATTTCTCATAATGTAATGCAGAATTCTTTTTTATTATCCAATTTAAATGTTAATTCACCCTTGTAAAAATCATGTCTGAGTAAGAATGATGATATCTACAAGTACTGTCTCTCAATGCATGCCTAATAATAGATCAAAGGAATTCGCTCATCAATGACAATACAATGTTGATGACATTTTAATATCAGACAAAGGTAAAATTCTCAAGAAGCCAAGAACTGATTTGATTCAAGATATGCAAACCACCACAGGGGAACAGACACACGATTGCAAAAGCTTTTTACAACAAAACAAATGAACCAGAGGAAGAATGCCTTCTCTTCTGTACTTTTTTGCCTTACATTACCATGCCTTTCAAGGGTATGCGAGCGTTTCTAACTCCGAGCGTTCCCACTTCCCAGTGTGAGCTCCAGATCATCCAATCCTACCTCATGAATCCTCTCCCCTTCCCACGGCTTCACCTGTCCATTCTCAAACTCAAACTCGGAACCTCTTCCTATCTCCATATTATTATTACTCAAAATTTGCTGAGCAACTGGTTTTACAAGATTAAAGGTTGGAGAGGTTGGCACTGCACCCCCATTAGACAGAGCAAACTTTTGAAAATTCAACCATTGACCAGAATCAACAATGGAGGAGGTCTCAGACTCGTTGCATTCAGGTATCGTTGCAGGAGCATAAAAACGACGGTGAGTTGGGCTTGCAGGGGCAGAGGCAGCATATAATGGGTAATTGAATGAAGCCATGGATTCTTTGGCAATGGACTCCCAATTGGGGATTGGCTTGGGGTGGTTTCTCGAAGTGGGGGATGAAAGGGGCGGGGTCACAGGTGCGCTATTTGAGATTCGAAGTGGAGGAAGAGAAGAAGGGATGGCATTCCGGAGAAAGGGAACAAGTGAAGATGAGTTGTTGGCATCAAATCGAGTAGGACTAGGGAAGGACGACGAGGAGGGACTAACTTGGTAAGAAGGAATAGGGCTTGGAAAGGAAGAAGACAATGGACTTGGGTTCTGAGAAGAGTAAGGGGTTACTCTAGCTGAAGTCCCTGCTACATCAGATGGGGGCAGCCTGTATCCCTGCACATAGTAATCGCAGATTGAAGCTTCTTATCAAACAAATAAGAACAGATACACATCAACACCAGGAAGAATGTCTACACAAGAAATTCATCTAAGGAATTTCAATAAAAAGAAAGCTGGTTATATGTAGTTAACAGGAATTTTTTCTGATTAGTCCATGAATTGAGACTTCTCCAAGTTTTTTCAGAGTTGAACTTTTAGTAAGCATTCAGTTAAATATCATGATACCATACTGGATCAACAATTAAAATCTACAAAGTTCATCCAATTGAATCCATGTTTCAGTTGTTCATTTCAAGCAAAAACAAAGAAGAAATGAAAGGACTGTAAAATCCAGCCGCAGGAACATAATAATTTGATGAATCCTTATTAATTGTATAACGATCCAACTAACTACCCAATATAGACCCCTTACACCCAATTCAATTCTTCTCCTAAAAACGGGTCTGAATAATAGAAATGAAATTAAGATCCAAAGAAAATAACCAACTTCATGATCATAAAAAAGAAAAGAAGCAAGATCTACTAAAAAACACAGAGAATCAACATACTCACCTTGCGATAGGTGGTGCCATCTTCTTCGACGATCCATCCAGCCTCAGCACAGAGAGCCTTCAAAACTTCATTGTTATCGCAGTGTTTAGGCAGATTGTAGTTTCCTTGAGCCCTCAATCCAGTATATATCTTCGCCGCTACAGCCCTTCTTCTCCTCTCTCTCCTCCGATTGTTCTCCCTCTCCCTCCACGACGGCTTCCTCCTCAGAGCCGACGACGACATCGCCCCATCAGACGTCATTTTCCGTCCCCCCTTTCTCTCTTCCCCGATAAATAATTCTGTTCTTGCAGTGAAATTGTGTCGAAGTAGAGGTTGAGGTGGGAATTAGAAGCAGAGAGAAAAGAAAGAAGAAAGTGTGTGCATTCACTGTTCACGAGGTATGCGTTTCCCCTTCGCTGGAAGTAGAATCTCTGTGTGTGAATGATTAACGAGGGTTTTGTCTTGAGAAGTAATAAATAACGTGTGTGCGAGCGTTCCTGATTATTTGTTCTCATTCTTGATGTGCTAGGAACCGTCTGATTAAATTAGAGCACATGCAATGGTTATAGGTTGTTGTCCCCTTAAAATTATTTGTGGACTCCACTTTTATCACACAAAAAATCAAACCACACATCTTCCAATACAGCCACATCAGCAAAACACATATTCCAATACAGCTACATCAGCAATACACATCTTCCAATACAATTATTCTTTTCTCCATTATTCAAACCAACTATTTTATTTTCCTACATCTTTTCCACAATAAAACTACACAAAAATCAAGATTGGTCCCACCAAAACACATCTTTCAATACAACCAAATTAACAAAACACATCTCTCAATACAGCCACATCAGCAAAAACACACATTTCAATAACATCTAATGTCCCCATTAAACACACACCATTGCATGTGCTCTTAGTAGAACTTGTGTAACGTGATTGATAGGTAGCAGACTTATTATATCCTCAATTAATTTGAAGTGTTTAAATATCTGACAAACAATACATAATATTTTTAATTGACGATTAAAACACGTATTATATATATATATATATATTTGAGAATAAAATAGAGATCATATTTTGTAAGGGCGTTAACAGTCTGTTTTGGTTGACATATTTTGGCCAAATTATTTAGTGAATTATGCTGATTTTTCATTTTTTGTTATGGCTTTCGTAGATTTTAATGGAAAATGTATAGAAAAATTGAAAAAAACCAATTAATTGATTTGATTTCAGTAAATTTTTTGATATTTTAATATTTTAGATGAATGTAACATTGCTCATGTTATAGCATGAGGATAATAAAAATAAAAATAAAAAGAAAATGTTTCTTTCTCAAGTTTTAAAGACCGTCTCAAATGCTCCAATTTTATTATTCACTTTCTTAACTGTCGTTATTAGATTTGATGGGCTGAAAAGTCATTTGTGCTTTTAAAATGAAGATTTAACATACGAATTTCAAGTAATTCAATTGTTCGAATCCTGAATTAGACTCTCATCCCCTTCCTCTTATTAAAAAAATGAAAATTTTAATATTACACAACAAAATAATCATGAGAGAGAGAAAAAAAGGGGGAAAAATTGTAATAATAGTAGTATAGACTAATAGAGATATGTATGTATTGTGACCTAATCATTTAACAAGGTGGGGCCCAGAAAGTCAAAGCCGTTACGAGGGGTCCACACGTGTATGTATAATGGGCGTAGGAGCATTATCGTAGTCAAGTCAAATGGAAGATTGGTTAGTTTCTAACTTCAATAAAGCCAAAACTGTAGCTTTTGAATAATTCAGACATGCATTGGCATTTGCCAATTTATGCAAAACCTACTTGTTGTCTTAAGAGAATATATATGAGAGAGAAAATAAAATGATCACATGGTGGATTATGGAGGATGATCAGCACACTCCCAAATTTTCGCAGTATGCAAGTCCAAAATTTCGAGTCCGAGCATTATTATTATTTTTTTATTAAGGTTGTACTTGAATTGGGAGGGAAGAAGTTAAGTGAAAGGTGTGAACTGTGAAGTCAGGGGCGAGATTTTGTCCTCACTTGGATTGAAGGGCAAGGGTCGAGGGGAGAGGTGTTTTTCCTCTCGCTTGATTCCAAAACACCCAATTTTCTAATCCCCCAACTTTAAGAGGTTAATGAAGGTTAGTGAGAGATATAGTTAGAACTATACCCCTCCCCTCCCCAAATAGCATCCCTCAATCCAAATAACTCACAACCCTCCACTTAACTCCGCTCTCACTTGGCTCTCCCTTACTTTTAACTCTGTTAAATTCTCTCATTCTCAATCCAAGCATAGCCTAAAAAAAGTATCAAACCTAAATGGGATTCTCGTTGGAGCAACATAAATTGATAAAGGTATGTAAAATAGATTTTTCACCCATTTTTGGGTACCCATGGGAGATGCTCTTATGAGTCAGACTTCTGTAGGGTTAAGGATTTGGTTTGGGGGAGTCACGCGTGCCTCATAAGATTACGTTGATTAACAAAATAAGGTAACCTTCATTTTCAGTTGGGAGTCACAAAATTGTCGCTTTTGAGTTTGAATACAACCAACTCAAACCTAATAATTTGTTTTCACCTACTAACCCATTAAGGCATCTCTCTCTCTCTCTCTCTCTTCTTTGTCCCATTAATAGATTATGATGCCTCAAGACACAGGAAAAAAAATGATTTGGCTCATTTTTATGTGAATTTATATGAAAAAACATAAATACTATCTCACACGAAAGTAGAAAAAACCCAAGCCATCCTTATTTACTACTTTCATACTTTTTAAATAGGCCCAAGCACATAGTTACCCATTTCACTTTATGTTATATTCTCACTCACTTCTCATTCTCATGTTATCATTCCAGTCCCCGTTCCCGTCGCAAACCAAATATAGCATTAATTTTATCAGGAGACAATTTAGTAAGAGACACTATGTACACCATTCTCAAGCTTTAGCCTGAATAGACTCCAAATCAACACTATCTGGCAACTTGAACCGTCTCCGGAACTTATCATAAGACCTCTCCACACGATGCCAATGATCACCTTTCTTTTCTTCTCCCCTCAATCCCAACACTCTGTTTCTCTAATATCCCTATCTTTACCTCCTCCTTCAGGCCTGGAATATCTAACATTATTACATGACCTTCTGGCGTTTCTTTCCAGTCTACTTTGGCTGGAGAGAGTAACAAACTGCTGCCCTTCTTGAGCTCGAAAGGGACTTGTTCGAGTACACAAAATGGGTCCAACTAGAGATCGCTCAATTAGCTCCCAGGACGATCAATGAATGGCAAGAGAGACCCTCTGGAGGTACCAACAATGCTGCAGAGGGACGCCAGTAGCAGCACTTGTAAAATGTTAAGTATTGCTTTGGAGTTATAAATTGTAATAAAATGTAACTGAAAGCAAGAAGTTGTGCAACTGAAATGTTTGCGATCAATAATACCAGTGCTAAACAAAAAAAGTCTTCAATTTTGTTTAGCACCTTTCTAAGATACAAATAGTGTCCTTTAATAATAAAACTAGTTTGGCAATGGCCTGATATCAATAGCAACTCATATATATTCTAAATCCCACAATCAGCTGAACTGAAAATATAATCTACATAACTTCAATAAGTTACCGTGAAAGTTGCTTCAGCGAAGCACATTCAACCCAGCCACAGCAAATGCATCTATTTGTCAGATAACTTGCAAATAGATAAATATGTGAATGTCGAGGTAAGATGATGTAGAGGGGAAGAATAACGAAGAAGCTAAACCTTTCGGTTTTTCTGCCCAGAGTAGACACATCCTTCATCAGCAGCTTTATGGTCCCAGACATTGCACCTACCATAATTGTCCTTGATGACGGTCTTCTATGATTCTATCGCTTCTTGATTAGAGTAGAATGCTTCTTGAACTCTTCTTTCAGGAGGTTCCTATCAGTGGCCGAACCAAATAGAGATCAATCAATCCCCAGAACTTTTCAATCTAAGGCAGAGATTAATTTTGCTGAGACACAAAAATTTGTGCAAAGAAAAAATATCCGTTTCTCCACTTCTGTTGTCTTGGAAAAAATAGGAATAACAGAATTAACATACCCTGCACTTCTTCCCTCAATAGGCAGAAACAATACATAGTAACGACATGTGAACCCCAACTTACCAACAACATACATTTGAAACAGAAGAACCTCAGGAAGGTCTGCATTGCTAGTTCCCAGCAAAAAGGCTTCCTCTCAGTACAAATGTGTAGGGAATGTCCATACTTCTAGAGGCACGTCCAAATGACTAGCTTCCAGCAGATGATTCAATCCAACCGCATCTTTAGCATGGCAAGGCATCCTCATAGTATGATATGTTGTTCTGTTTAAATTTGCTGGAAATATCCAGACTCCTGAAAGTAAAGGGGTTCATTACCCCAAGAAACACATCTAGCCGTCATTTCTCTAGCAAACAGTTCAATGGATCGAGTAGGCTTAAGCCCTGGAACATGCTCCAGAAGTAAGTCTGTAACATCCAAAAGAAAACCAGACTAGTATTTTATCAAAGTTATTCAACAAAATTAACATCCAAAATTGACAACAGAATTATTTTCTGATTTTCTAGAACAGGGATGCAACAAAATGCAAATAATCAAACAAGAACAACATGATTCCGCAATTCCAATAGAGACCCATTAATGGTAGCAAATGAGTTGTTCAACCATCTAGTTTGTAGTTGTCAGTTGCGCGAATGTCTTTATGTAAGGAGAACAGTAAAGTAGAAGCTATTGCTTGCTTAACATTACAAATTGCATTAAGCACCAAAAAGAATACCTCCAATTGGAGGCTTCCTTGAGTAATCTCCTGGAATGCTTATAATGACTTGATTATCCTTTATTGGTCTAACCTTTGACAGGTGTTCAGAGTTCATGCCCTGCAAAAGATCACCAGCATAATGCCATAATCAACAAAGAAATACCTTCAAAGCAAAAAGAAACCAGAAATAAGAGGAATTGAGCAACTCAAGATATCTCCAGTGCAGCTACAGAAGCTCACCACGCCATCACAGTAGCCCAAAAGAAGGCGTTCATAGGGCCTATGATGAAATAGGTCTAAATCACTAATCAGTGATCCATCTGCTTTCACCTGTAACACTCAAGTACAACATCTTAACAGCTAAGATAACCAGAAATTTTGCGTTTATTTAAAAGACAGCATAAGAAAAGCGCAGGCACACACATGCATAAATACATTAAAAAAAACAGATGCTTGAGTACACATGCACAGACAAAGAGTGAGAGATACCTTCAACCAATGAAAAGTAGCCGCAAATCTGACCCCCCAAGCAGGAAATAGTTCTTTTTCTACAAAGTTAAGCAATTTCTCCCTATTGGTAACCCATAAGGCTATTAGTGCTCCTTCTGTGTGGATAAGTTGCTTGATAGGAAGGGATAGGAAATATCGATTTGGCAGAGTTTGATACCTTCAACAATGAGGAAACCAGGAATGCCGCATACTTAGCATGGTTTGATCCTAGTCAATAATTCTCGATAGAGTAAAATCATTCCAATCAGACTTTAGACCAACAATAAACATGAAAGCATTGTTCGCATGAGAGGACGTCCTACCACTAGGACAAGAGCTCTTTTACTAACTTAAATATGCCTTAACACAAGCATAATTGCCATTACATTTTAAAGTAAAAACTATGTTCCATACAGAAAATTTAAGGGTACAAGAAATTTCTCATCCAGTTACTGTCCTTGCCTCAGAATGTAAATTTCAAAGTCAGTAATGTCTGCAATATAGGTGGTCATGTCGAAGTGCCTTGATTAAATTCCATAAAATTTCCACATATGAAAGCTCATTTATATAAAATTCATGGAGCATCAATCATCAATGCAAAAGCATCCATATTTTCAAACACTATAAAGCAACCGAGTTACTGAATACTGAAGAACAATTACGTACATTGACTTTTGATAAGCACTTCCATTTTCCCATGGTGGATCAATGATTATAAGACTGTAGCCACAATAAGAATCAGCTGCACAAAAGAACAACCGAAAAAACCCCTATTAGACAACTTGACAACTACATCAGCAACAAATTTGTCAAATTTTCTTCATGGAATAAAGAAAAGAAAAAAAAAAGGGAGAGATTTTGCATATTGTTATTCCGAAAATGTTTGAGCTCATACTTCATGGGAAATCAAAGGACAGAAATACAGAGCAGAGAAAATAAATCCAAAAATATACATTTCAATAAGCAAAATTTACCAGGAATAACGTTGTGAATCTGCCCCAGATCAGACTTCCACAATGTATAGAAGAAAACATTAAAAAATAGAGTAAGCAAGACTTGAAAGTAATAAAAGCAAAGGTAGAAAGAAAATAAAAGAGTAAGCCTAGCACTATCTGAATTCCAGCTAATAACCTTATGAAATAGAATCAAAGCTAGAAAGATTTGAGGAGTTCCCAATTTTGGTCGTAGTTCAAGGTCTACATACCATATAAAAGTAACTCTCTCTAGGTATTATGTATCGCCTATCAAGAACTTTAGCCTCCGCATCATCACTGGTCATATTACCAACTAAACAATTAAAAAGAGGAAGCACTCTATCTTCATTGCATTGGCTTATCACATTACCTGAAAAACCAAAAAAACTTTCATAATCTAAATCACAAATGTCCAAAGTACACCATCAGTACAACAACCAATTCTGGGATATTAAAGAATATTGTTCACTTAATTTAATTGAAGCTAATCCATGGCATTGGCTATGAATATACATTAGGTCAAAAGATGTTCGTGTTCCGGTTTAAAAATTTCATGTTGGAGACAAACTCTTGCATTGGGCCACATAACCATGGCAACAACAAGAGAGAGCTAAACCAACCTGCAAAGCTATCTGCCTTGTTACATCGTTTAGGAGTGACTGTTATCTCAAATAGAGGAGCCTGCAACACCTTTCCGAGTTCAACAAAAGATTGCTCAACACCAGTCGATGAGTGCTTGCCGGATTCCTTTGACTTTCGATCTGACGAACAGAAATCATCCCTTAGATTCCTCACAACAGAAAATAAATCACTAGCTCCAACTAATGACTCATGCGCTTCCACTAACAAAGGCCTCACTTGCTGCAACAAACACAGAAAACAAACCTTTTTTTCTAGCTTCAATCATACTTCTTTCTATGTATTGTAATCGAGTGAAAGTTGCAAATTACCTGGTGGCGTTGATAAGCTACTCGTTCTCTTTCGTTGAGGATTTGAGGTTTTCTCTGCTTACGTTTTCGCTTTCTAGAAATTTTATCAGAAGAGACCGTGCTTGCTTGATCGGCACTTTTGGATTCGAAGAAACGGGAGTAGTAGGTAGACGGAGAAACCCTAAAACTGGCGTAGGATCGATTGAGTACGCGAACGGGATCGATGAAAACGGCATTCGAACTCTCAAAACGATATATGCCAGATTCAAAGAACTTCGATAGCTGATCGGTAGGTATTCCGTCCTCCATTATTATCTCTCAAATTTTTTGTTTTTGTTTTTTGTTTTTAACGGAAACTTGAAGAAGACCCTATTTGGGCTTTAAATAATGTAAATGGGCTTTAAACTCAGATTTTGGGCCTCATGTTTTAGTACCAACCCAATAGCCTAGACGTAATTAGGCTATTGGGCTTAGTTTTAACACTCCATGGCATATTGGCATGTCCACGGGCTGGGTTGTAACACAAAGTTTTGTAATAATTTTTTTTCGCCAAGGTAGTTTGATACCAATGATTAGCTTACAACACCTGACCCTAAAAAAATTGTTTGAAATGTCTTTTTATTTTTATCATACATTCTTTATATTGAATTTAATTTTTATTTTGATAACAAATTATTATTATATCCATAAAATTGAGCAAAATATAGGTTTAATTTTTTAATTTTTTTTAAGCGGGGCCGATATTTATTTTGATACTGGGCAATACAGAACATTGATGCTAAAGTGGGTCCTGTACTGATAGAAGATTATCTGTGCAATAATTCCTTAATCTGCTTTGTGAGTTGTGACGGTTCTGACCGATTATAAGGGTAACAGTTTTAGATGTTTTTAATAACGGTTTTTAAAAATAATATATTTCAGTGCTTGAGAAAGTATTAAAGCACCGGTTCTAAAAACGTTTCTTTTCTAAATAAAACATTAAATATCAAAAACCAACGAGGTGTTTTATAAACTCCTAAGAATTGTATAAGACCGATTTCGGACTGTTTTAAAATCTTCCAAAATTAGTGACTCAAAAACAATCCAAACAAGGGTTGATAAAATATGTTCTTTTAAAAAAACTCCTATTTCCGGTGCTTACTGATCTCCCAAGTAGACCTTAAATTAACTTCAACTAATGGCACCAAACCAATTATACATTTGGGTGGTTGGGGAAGAGACCAATTAATTATGTCATAAATTTTAAATGCGCCCACATTTAAAAATATTATTCGTTTTAAATTATTTAATTTAGATACATCATAATCATATCATTATTTGTTCTTTTTGTACGTCTTAACTAATGGTATTTTTTTTAATAAGCAATGATACTTAGATCAAGAAAAATCGCTCTTATATGTGATACAGACTTAAGCTTCAACATAAACTACATGATTTGAGCATTCCAGATCGATGTGTATACTCCACAAATTCATCCCCAGGCTTCATGCTCCCCTGTAAACAACCATCTAACATGTTGTGGTCCCAAGTGCCAAATCCTTCACTATATATATATATATATATATATATATGTATATGTTACACCATGGTTTTGTTGTTTTCCTGCACCATAAACAACAATACAACTCTTGTGATGCTTCAATGAAATTCAAACAAATACATGTGACCATACAGTGAACTTTGATGAGAAGAGTGATCATGATGAAAAAATAGTGACTTAAGAATCGCGGACAACATAGGTGTTTGATATCCGACTCGAGTAGACGATGGCCGCAAATCTCTACTATACGAATTTAATTGTGTTGAGCGAACTATCGAACAATGAATGATTTTAGTGTAAAAAAGTGAAGTATATAATAAATCAAACTTTTCAATTTAGTACACTTTTTTTAATCAAAATGATCGGGAAAAAAAAATCGTCCTGGCCAATATGGGTCGACAATAAACGGAGAACATCTACTAGGTTTGCAGATGGGTGAGCCATTGCATATGGTATTATAGGTCAGGCCATATGATTGAAGGTATGAAACTCATGATGAAGGGAACAGCTAACAGCGATAGATTATATGTCTGATAGCTTATACTCTCCACCAAATAAGTATATAGTATCCGACTCGAGTGGACGTCACAGCAAGCTTATGCAGAAATG
Source organism: Euonymus europaeus (assembly GCA_963580455.1). NCBI lineage: Eukaryota > Viridiplantae > Streptophyta > Magnoliopsida > Celastrales > Celastraceae > Euonymus > Euonymus europaeus. Next base: position 4,202,186 of record OY756972.1, read on the forward strand.
AATTGTATGTGTGTGAATTTTATTTGTCATAAAAAATTAAAAGTAAATATCTAGAAAACCCTGGTAGTCTCACATGAAGGGGCCACAAAATAAATGGAGTAGTTATAAGGTGGAGCCCAGTGTCCAGTCTGCTTTAACTATCACATCTTATCAATGTTCCACCACCATCCATCTCCATCTCAATTTTCGATCAAACAAAAGACAGATTTTGCTTTTGGATTGGGCTTGTCCAATCCTCGGTCCATTGACAGCCCATTGTTATATAAGCCCAATAGTCCGAGACTGTAAATCACCTTGTACGGTACGGTGCGCTTCAAAAGGTCTATTTAGTTAGCGGATAATGTTTAAGACCTCCAAAATTTATTCTCACTAAACCTTTAATTAAATAACAATATAATATTAAATGGATCGTATATAATATTTATAATCAATGATTAAAACACATATCGTAAATTTAGCAGTAAAATTAGATTTATATTTTGGATGGATATAATGTCGCTCCTCATAATTTTCTATTACTAGCTCGACAAGAAGCCTGCAGATAAAACAGCTAGTCAACAAAATCAGCACTCATTATTTTGTCTGATTAAATTCATAATTATTGCTACTAAATTACGTGTATAATCTAATACTACATCCCTTTAAAAATGATTTAGTGGTGGACATTCCACATGGGATGTGGTGATCCAGGTCTATGGATGGTCCATATGGGAAGTTTGAGAAGAGAGACTTTAGTGTTAATCGATAAGATTGGTTCCTGTCCTTTGCTGTTTTGCCTTATTTGGTGCCAATTGTATTCAAAAAGATCCGGGGAGGTCCAGTGCTTGAAAATATTAGATCCAACCGGTTGCATTATTTTGGTGGATTAATTTTTTTAAAAGGTATAAAATATATAATAAATATTTAGTAAGAGGAATTTAGTTGTATTTTTTTTAGTTGAAATAAAAAATAATTTCATTACAATCTCAAATTGAAATTTTGAGTTTAGAAGTGTTTAAAATTGTAGTGCATTTTTTTTACGATGAGCTTAATTTTATTTTGGACAAAAAAAGGGGGGTTAGATTCATGATGTATCACGACAAATATTATGTATTTATATATATTAATTTCAGTATCTTTAAAATAAAATATTATATGATTCATCCCTAAATAATTCATTTTATTGTAACATTATATTTTATTATAAATTTACAATAAAATATCATATTTTATTATTAATATTTCATTATATATCATATTAAATTATTGTCGATGCAAAAATTCGCACCAACGTTACAATTTTTTGGGTTGAATGCACACAGGTTAAGGAACTGAATTAAAAGTAAAAGCACACAAAGAATTTACATGAATCGGCACGAATATCTACATCCACGGTAGAGTATATATTTCTTATTTATCCTCAAATGGTTATAATGAGTGTTATTTATACTACAGTCAAGTAACCGCTCTCCTGCTTCCTCTCCTCACATAAGCATGCAATCCTTATTTGAATTTTGAAGAGCAGTTCTACTTGAATTATGAAGAAGAGGTTAGAAGATTATGACCACCACCAAAGGCAGGATGAGGTTATTCAAGTTACGTATCACACTCCCAACACGTCTTGTGTCACGTGCAGCCTCTAGTTATCCACTGTTTGTCTACAACCACGTTCGCACTTTTACGCTCCACAATTATAAATATTATAATAAAATACCATATTACAATAGTACGAGAGAATAAGAACTATTTAATCATGAATTACTATTGTCTAAAAACACTGGAGCAACATCCCTAGGCCAGGGCAAAACACGATTTCCAATGCAATCATATCAACAAAACACATATTTCAATACAATTTTTTTCACTTTTCATTTACAAACACTTCAAATTTCAAGCATCAACACAATTTCTCTCATACTTTTCTACCACTTTTCACTTTTTTTTATCATTCTACACATATTCCAATACAATTTTTTCAAATTACTCTCTCTATACACTCCAAAATTTTCAGCACTCCAAAATTTGTTACCATTGTGAACATGTCTGCGCTTTTCACGACTCTGTTGCGGCACGATCTTTTCCAGTCCAACGGTGGAGATTGTGCGAAAGTGAGCCCAAGTCGCTGATTTTTATGGCGGGAAAATCGAGTGGGAAACAAAAGAAGACTCATTTTTTAATAATTTTTATTTTATTATTAAATTTAATTTTGGAGACAAAAATGTGTGAAAATGGGCGTAAGACGACACCGACGGCAGGTACCGCCTTCCCTTAACGTGGGGCATGCTTCGGAATTTCGAGGCTTCTGTTAGAGCAAGTCCAATGCACCATCCTTTTCAAGCACTCCAAATTGTCATATTGGGTCCCACCTATATTACACATAATTGGATCCCACCTATATTACACATACTTATCTATATCAGCAAAACACATATCCCAATACAATCATATCAACAAAATACATTTTTCAATACAATTTTTTCACTTTTCATTCACCAACACTCCAAATATCAAGTTTCAACAACATCTCTCTCATATTTTTATACAATTTTTCACTTTTTTCTATCACTCTACACATCTTTCAATACAATTTTTTCAAATTTTTTCAAATCACTCTCTCTATACACTCCAAAATTTCTGGCACTCTAAATTGGTTTAGCATTGCACTTGCTCTTGCGTTCCATTCTAGTACGTTTTTACGCCCTTTATTACTTTTGGCTGCTTTCGTCCCAAATTACCAAATAAGCCTCGCTGGTATTCTTTTAATTTCTAAAATTCTCTCTTCAAAATCCCCACAAATTGTCATGCAATATCCGGAATTCAATATTTTGGCGCGGAAACGAAAGGAAAATGGACTTGTATTATTTGGTTCAGATCAGATCAAGCTTGGATTAAAATTTTATGTTTGAAATTCGAGTTTAAAAATAAAGATTTTATTCGGTTTAAAATCGGGATCGAGTTCGAACACCAATTTTTTATTTGATTTATGTTCGAATTTAAATAAATAAAGATATAATTAATCAAATATGTTTGAAAATCTAATCAATTCAAGTTCGGATATATAAATATTTACGATATGTTTGGTTTCCGGCGGGAATGAAAATGGGAACGAGAATGAGAATATGAATTCTTAGAATTCATGTGTTTCATTGGTAAAGGAGTTGTGACAAAAATATAATGAGAATAATTGGGAAAAGTTTATATTATCCTCTATTCTCATAAAATGGGTTAATAATAATAAAAAATATTTTAAAAAAATTATATTAATATATAAGTATGTGTATATTTAATTAGCTTTTTTTAGAGAAAAATTGTATATGTAAAAGTGTAATTATTTTAGAAGAAGATTGCTAAAAGTATAATTATACATGTAAGATAAATTTCATTATGTCAATAATTTACTCTTCCTAAGGAAGAGTAAAAAATGACAAATTCTAGAGAAATAAGAAATTCATCATTCTATTGCTTTGCTTTGAGGCCAACCAAATATGAGAATTTGATTCAAATGAGAATTGAGTGTTCTCATTCTGGCCGGAATTTCCCAATTAAACAAGCATATTAGTAAACATGTTATGTTTTGCTACCCAAAGCAAATTTTCCACCTCTAATTGTAACGTCCAAGATATTTATCATTATGTAAATCTCATTATTTTCAACAAATTTTATCTTACTTAAAAAAATTAGTAAGTCTAAAAATCATTTTTTATTTTCTACAATGGATACTATTCATCATTTTATCAATGATTGTATTTGTAGCGTTAATTTTTTTTATCATTTAATTTTTTTTTTAATATGATCAAAAAAAATTAATTTTTTAAAATAAAATATTTAAGTAAGGATTTGATTAATTTAAATGCTCAAAATAAGAAAGCAATGGTATTTCAGTCATTTCGTCCTACCCCACTACGCCCATTACCAAAAGTCAAACGGTCAACCCCCACTATGAGCAAGAGCAACTCCCCATAAAACTTTAACCGCTGGTTGTTTTCCCATTTCTCTATTTAAGTAACCAAAACCTCGCGTATGACTAAGGACACCACAACCTTGCGTGTCAATATTACATTCGTCTGTTCTTTCTCGTCGGGATTCACAGCAGCATAACCAATAAGCCAAAACCCGTCGCTCTCATTTCTTCTCTCTCTCCATAGCCCACGCAAAGAAACACACACTCCCTACCTGGCTACCTTCTCTCTCTTTTCTTCTCTTCACTAGTCTGTGTTTGTTTTCACCCCAAAAAAAATCCGAACTTTCTCCTCAATTTCTCCCTCTTCTACTATCCAAAACTCAAAATACTTGTTCATCAATGCGTGGTCTTCTTTCCACTAGATGTAATTTCGTGTTTTGATACTCTCATTTTCACCTGATTAGTTTTGGAGTCCCGGAATTGGAATTAGAAATGCTGGAGGCAGTTGAGAGTTCAGTAAATGGAGGTGGATTTTCGCATGTGCAGAGCTGTGGGGACAGCAGCGAGGAGGAGCTTTCTGTGTTACCGCGTCATACAAAGGTCGTGGTGACCGGAAATAGCCGCACAAAATCCGTGCTTGTGGGTCTACAAGGTGTGGTGAAGAAGGCTGTTGGGCTTGGCGGATGGCATTGGCTGGTAATTTATTTATTTTGAAGTAGGTGTTGCATGTTTGGTTGGGGGATTGAATTTGGGAAAATAATGTAGATTTTCTGTTTTCAATTTTGAACTGGGTATTTTTGCGGTTTCAAATATTCTATTATTAGCAATGTGGAGTTCTGATTTTTTAAGGTATTCAATTTTGTTCTGATATTTTTCCTCTATTAATTTGATTATGTTATATTTCGATGTATAATTTCAATATGCATCTGGAAATTTATGAATTTTCCTAATACAGAATATGCGATTGTGATTGATAACGAATTACAGGCGAATAATGTTTAATTTTTCCCTAATATATATATTCTATGTGGGTTTCATGTAAAGATTTGAAGTTTGAGATTTTGTTGGCATCGCATGTTAGTTTTTATTAATGGATCTGGATTTCTTGTTAATGTTTCCTGATCTGGATATTCTGGGTGGACAGTTTTTGCTTTTGGGACTGGATAATGGGTTTTTCCGTCACTTTTAGTCTGAAACATATTGCTCTGGTTTTTTTTTCTCTTTTTAGTCAGTGTCTTCAATTGTTATTTGGATATTCAATAAGGTTTAAGGACTATCCTTGTGCTGAGCTTTGATTTGCAGCTCTGTTTGAAACGATCGTAGCTTGTATGGGTTTGATGTCTGTTTATTAAATGATGGATGGTCTGAAAGACTGAAACTTATTGCGTTTCTCTTGCTAATATTCAGCTGCTCGAGAATTTTACAAGGTTGCTTGTCTGATGCCTATTATTTTGTACTGATTGTTCTAAGCCTTCTTTTGTCGTTACAAATGGCATTTGATCCCTTCATTCATGCTAATGCAGGTTCTTACTAATGGCATAGAAGTAAAGCTACAGAGGAATGCTCTGAGTGTGATTGAGGCTCCTACTGGTAATGAGGAGGATGACGACCTGGAATTTGACAACATGCCTTGGAATGGATCTGATATGGGTAGGTGTGGTTTGTAAATTCATTTGTTTAAATGGATCGAAATTCTAGTTATATGGCCATAGTTTTTCTGATCTCAATTGATTCTTTGAATCCATCTTTCTTACAGTTGAATGTGTTTAATACCCTATATGAAGGAGTTTCTCTAAATTTCAATTTGATATCTGAATGTAGATTGATAAACTTCCAGATTGTGATTTTCATGTTATTGCTATCCCATTGGTGGTTTTATTTCTATTGTATTGTAATCAATTTCCCGGTTTGCTCTCTGAATCTGTGGGTCTTCTGTAAGGTGTTATCCAGTGAAGTCTTGTTGAGGCTGTTACATAGGATCCGTTTTGTTCAACTTTTACTTTCGCTGTTGCCAAAAGCTACATCGTCGTCTTTATCATTTTTTTTGACCCCACCGCCCTTTTCATTTTGCTTTTGTTTCTCTTGATTGTTCCAGCTTCTGATGATACTCAAAAGTCCCATTCCCATAAATCGAGGAATCGAATTCATAAATCAAGTGGATCTCACAAGACTATGAGCAGATCACTCTCTTGTGATTCACAATCAAAGGGCTCTTTTACTACGCCCCGTGGGTCCACGGTATATATACATTTTTCACTGCAATGTCTTCGCTGTTCTCTTTTTTTTGGGTATAGTATTATGATTATTTTTTTATATTCATGTTTGAGAACTGAAAGTTTTTTTGTTTTATTATTTACCATTTTGGCTTTTCTCACCTCATCTTTTGCAGAAGGTTGATTTCGGCAAGCTGGAGATGGCTGCTTTGTGGAGATATTGGCAACACTTCAATCTTGTGAGTGTTTTTTTCTTCACTGGTGCGCACATACAAACGGTTGTTTGATATTCTCTTTACTCATTGGATTATCTGGATTGTTCTCAGGTTGATGTTTTTCCGAACCCATCCAAGGAGCAACTAGTAGATGCAGTTCAGAGGCATTTTATGTCACAGGTACATATACTCGCCATAATCCATATTACTCCCGTTTATGGTTGTTCCATTTGACATGGCATATGTTCTTACATATGTTTTCTGATATTGTTGTGTCGGTGAAGCAAATGGACGAGTTGCAAGTCATTGTGGGCTTCATTAAGGCTGCAAAGAAGCTGAAAACCGTATGCAAATGACCTTTTGACACAAACTTGAGAGATCTTGATGAGTTTTACTCTCAAAGCTAACTGATATCCGGACCTTTGTGTAACATATGTATCGACCGGTATTTTCGACCGCTTATCGTTTATGTTAGTAGGTTAGTACTTACTATGTGTAAGCTCGTCCCTCGTGGTAGTAGCTGAGCCAGATATGTGGAAACTGGTACAAGACCTGGAAGAAGTCCTTGTTACTTTCTTAACTGCTGATGAATATATCCTTTTATCACTTTGGTGAAGCGGGCTTCTTATATTGTATGTATATATATATAGGATAATTCTCCTATAAGGACCTAAAATAAGGTCCTAAAATAAGGACCTTAGCTTTTGGGTTCCAAAATTTTTTTAAAAAAACTTGAAAAAATTATATTTATGTTTGATCGGTTATACGAATCTAATGATATATTTTTTGTTTCAAAAAAAAATCAAATGCTACCCGAAAAGTGGATAAACAAAAAATATAGAACATAAAAAATTTTATCCACTTTTCGGGTAGCATTTGATTTTTGTTTGAAACAAAAAATATATCATTAGATTCGTATAACCGATCAAACATAAATATAATTTCTTCAAGTTTTTTTAAAAAAATTTTGGAACCCAAAAGCTAAGGTCCTTATTTTAGGACCTTATTTTAGGTCCTTATAGGAGAATTTCCCTATATATATATATATTTCTCTGTTCTCTGCATTATCCGCAGTCAGTTTTGGCTCCAAAAAACAGTAAATCTGACATCAAAGGCAGCAACAATTGTAGTAAAACCCTAATCTTTGTCTGATGCAAGAAAACTAGCAGGCCTGGTATGGTTGTGCTGGTTAAGTAGTCACTCACTATCAGTATATTGAGTAATGCTTATGCTTTCATCATAAATTAGAGACTTGTCATTTTCTTTATGCAATAGGAAGTCAATAATACCCAGATTTGGAGGATCAAATTGGGACCCAGTTATTTATATCTGCCCTTCTGTACTGCACCCAATTTGATGGTATGGTATGGGCTGTAAGGCAAAACAAAGTTTAATATCCCATCAACTCTAATCACCTTTGCTACTAGTCAAAAGCATAATTAGAAGGAAGTCCTTGGCGCCCATGACTTCATTTTGAACTTTATGTCCTGCTAATTTTAAATACATAATAATTAAATTTTCATGAAGACTTGCACCCTAAGTTAGAGGACCAATAAGAATCTAAAGAGTTGTTTTGGTGTTAAGGTGTCATATTTTGCATGGATGTATCAATACTCTTATAATAAACTCATGTAGCAAACCTAATTTTTTTAGGATAAAGACTTAAATGATGATGGTTTTTTCATTTAGTGACAGATTTTACAAATGATCATAATAACAAAATGGGTAACCAAAAGTTGGTATACACCTATTTAGGTGGTGGAAAATTTATGTCCGACTTGGATAACGGATTTATTCAACCTAGATTAAATCAAGTTGAGACATAAGTTATATGTCTCAAATATGGATTCAAATTCAAATATTTTCTTTTATTTAAAATTGGATTAGGGTTCCGATTTAACTGTCTTGATCTAATACGAATTGGATTGTCGTCTAATTTTTTTGTTCGAATTTAAAATTAATCTGTATATGATCAATTAAGTACGTTTGAAACACCCGATATTTTCTAACCGTGTCCAGAATTTTATCACCCATACTTTTATTGGGTGCAAATTTTGATCCACAGGAAAGAAAATGGCTGATTATTGTGAAATCAAATTAGATATCAAAGTACTGTGACATGATAGTAATCAAATCGATGTTTTGATTACTTGATTTTGTTATAGCATCAGAGAAGCTCTACACAATCAAATGCTTTTAGGCTTTTAGCAATGAAGACTTTAAATGGGTAGTAATAATGAACTTAAGACATGCATGATTAGAATATAATCAAGTATAACAGGAAGTGGTGCTTCATGCTTGTTGCTTGTTGCTTGTAGCTCCCCTTATTAGCTGGCTAGATGAAGTGCATAGACACACGTCAATTATATTTTGACTAATTTTCCACAAAAAGTAGAACATTAAATACGGCTATAAAGTATTGCCATATGATATCTCCTATGTAAAGCAAAAAAAGGACAAAAATTTAGTTAGTTTGGTGGGTTTTTGGCCTGTTTGCTTTGGGTGAATGGAATAGTAGATTCTCTAATTGTTCTTCATTACCCAAAAATGATGTTTTTTTGTTGAATAAATTGAAGAAGAAGAAGAACAAATCAATTTCAAAAAATGGTAAAAACCCATTGGATATCTATCAACCCAACCACAAAACCAAAAATCAGCAGTGTTTTCATGTGATTTGAGGCCCACAATGAATAATTCATTTCTATGTGTGGACAGTGCGTAATAAATACAATCACCAACCAAAACCAGAATATGACCATCTCTGCCTTGCAAAATGCAAATAGAGGATCCTCTTTTGGCTGAAATGTCTCTTTCATTCATCCTCTTGTGTCTAACTTACACAGTTGGCTCTATTTAATTCACCAATTCCCTCCCCCTTATGCCCTGATTCAATTACGTCTTCATCCTGCATTTACTTTTTTTAACAAGAATTTATAGTTTTTGTTGCTATCAGTCCCTCCCCATCAGTCAGTATCCTAGTCAGTGGCATTGGGGATACAATTAAACAGTGAGGGCTCAGGGGGCAATGGGCCCCATTTTTTTTTTGGAATTATATATGGAAAATATATGATCACTGATAATAATTTTAAGTAATGAAATATTATATTATAATTATTCTCCACGAGTTTTCATATTTTGAGAACGTTGTATTATAAAGAATAACAATTTGCATCCTAAGAATTCAAGAATCTTAACAAAAATACAAAATTAATACGAAATAAAAATTAGGGTTGAGAAAATAGATTAATCGTATTAACCTAGATTTAGGCTATATGACGGTTATTAATATCACAAGTACTCATCATTTACTGTTTTTGAATTATTTTCATAAAAAATGCTCCCTTTTAGTAGCTTCTATATAAAAAATAAGTAAAAATAAAAGGGGACTAATCACATCAGAGATGTAGGAAAATGTTTTTATCCTTAATTGAAATTTTGAAAATTTTTTGGGGCAAAATAATTTAATGAGAATGACTTTTTACAATTTCAATGTGGGTCTCCCTCCCCCTCCCCTTAAAAGGTCTGATTAGAACGGGAGACTTGCACTCATTTCCAATTTTTGTTTCTCAACCAAAGCGATATGGGATAACACAGGAGTTACAACACTCCCGTATGTGTGAGGTGGACAATTTAACAACTTTACATGTGGAGGCTAGTGTGCCCACATCTAGACTCTAGGCCCGCTCCAATATGATGCAATAAGTTTGGGCCTCTTTTCGCTCTCTCCTAAAAATCCTTATTAGGGAGGGAATGCTTGCACTTATATACAAGTCTTGTTTTGTTTGTTAACCCAAGCAACATGAGATAGCACAGAAGTCACAACTTCGCCTCTAATCTTTAGTCATCAAAACTGTTGGGTACTTGAGTTGTACGTATAAAATCTAATGTGCATCAGAAGTCCACAGATTCATTAAGATTTTGTCCACTAGTTAGGAACTTAGGACACCTGGGAAAGAAACTGAGAAAGCCCCAGAAGCCCAGAAGCATAAACAAAAGTTGCTTTGTCTTTTGGTTGGGCCACCGGGCTGATTGTTTTAAAAATAAGAATGGACTTTCATTTATGGGCTTAAGATGGGCCTCGTGGAAAATCAAAGGTCCAGTATGGCTGTTCAGAGAAAATGTGTGAGACTGAGTCATTGACAGCTGTTTCCACTAGGACACGAGGAGCAATTCAGGTACAAATTATTTGACGTTTCTCCGTACAGGACAAATCCGACTCGTCTAGCATGGGATAAGTTCTTCATTATTATTATGTGTTTGATAGGGGTTTAATTTATAAAGATAATTAAAATTTTATGGATAAATAAATATTTAGATTGTTTGATAGGGGTGTGATAATTATAAGAGTAATTAAAATTATATGGATAAACAAACACTCATGTTATATGGATAAACAAACACTCATGTTTGGTATGCATGTTTATTATTTATTCGGGTAATTTGTTTAGACAATTTTCTTCATATTTTGGATGTAATGGTTGTCCATGAGTAAAGGTGGGTAATGATTACCCTATAATACATTATACTCATATTTATTATCCTGTTATCAAACACACCCTTAGAATGCATGTATATTATTAGAGAAATTGTAAAAAAGTCAAGTTTAGAGTTCTTATTTGTAATAAAAACAGGCGGCAAAGTTTATTTCATATTAGTTCAAAGTAAGGATAAAGTGTAATTGTATGTCTTATTTTTTCATAAATTACAAAACTGACCTTGGAAGCAACACATGTAGGGTTTTTTGGGCGAGAGTGATGCACAACTAGCTAGAGAGAGAAATCAGATCTGGGAGTGAGAGTGCCGTCCTTTACTCGTTCATTTTTTGTGCCTTTCGACGTCGATATCATCGGGTTATTGAGCGTCGGCGTGTCTTCATTATTTTTTTGAGTTTGAAGCAACATTCTGGTGTTTGGCTGGCGCGGTGGTGGCTTAGTTGGTATTGGATTGGTATTGCCGGCGCATTTTGTTGATTATGCAGTCATTTTAGAAGGTATTTTTGTGCATTAATTGGTTGTTGATTATTATTGATTTTGCAGCTTATGATTATTGTATTTTTGCATTGCTTGCAATTCGTTGTTTAGGGTTTTTTCTTTTTTGAGTATTGGTGTTTTGTAATTTGTTTATGATAGGTTCGTGATTTGTTGAAGTTAGGTTTCTTTTCTGCAGGGGAAGTATGTTCCAGTAGTTTCTCGCGTCGGTGATACCTTGTAATACATTGGTAATACATTCGTACGGGATTTTTGTTATAATTGAATTGATTGTTATGGCAAATGGTGTATTTCTAATGATTAAGAATTATTCAGAAGTCTTTTCTGTTATGCTTGGGTCGAATGTTGATTTTTAGTGTTTAATTCGTAAAATTGTTGACAAATGGAGTTGTTTTGAAGTGGGGAAGTTTGATTTATCCTATTTCATACCTAGTTACAATGAATGTTCTCTTAGGAATGAGGAAGATTTTAGCACAATGATTACCTTGATAAATGTTCTTGGTTTGCATCTCGTTGAAGTTTTTGTGACAGATTTAAATGATAATTTTTGGAGTGTTGCAAGTGTTTCAGTGTTAAACAACAATAATATAGATTTCATAGTTATTTCTTTTTGTATTGACAATGTATCTGCAATGTATCTGATGATAATATTAATGTTATCGTGAAGGTATTTTACAATTACTTTACATTGTAATTCTCTTGTGTTTTTCAGTTCAAAGTTATTTCTTTTATGTATGGACAATGTATTTCCAATATATCTGGTTGTGAATTTATGTTATCGTGAATGTATTTTACAATTAGTTACATTGTTATTCTATTGTGTTTTTCGGTTCATAGTTATTTCTTTATGTATGGACAATGTATCTCCAATGTATCTGGTTATGATATTTATGTTATCGTGAAGGTATTTTACAATTAGTTACATTGTTATTCTATTGTGTTTTTCGGTTCATAGTTATTTCTTTATGTATGGACAATGTATCTCTAATGTATCTGCTGGTAATATTTGTGTTATTGTGAAGGTATTTTACAATTAATTACATTGTTATTCTACAGTGTTTTTCGGTTCATAGTTATTTCTTTTTGTATGAACAATGCATCTCCAATGTATCTGATGGTAATATTTGTGTTATCGTGAAGATATTTTACAATTAGTGACAACAGCTTGACGACTTAACTCGTAATGTGGAGTATTTTGAGTCTATTCTGACGTATTTTTTCCCTGGAATCACATACGAATCATACATGTATCATATAAGTATCATGGAGGTATTACACAGTGTTATATGTCAATGAGTTAGGAGGCTTCAAATTAATCATGCTGAATGACTAGGTTGTTTTGGGTGTTATTATGATGTGGTCTTAATATCAATTCTTATATGAGTGTGTTGAGCTCAGGCCATCCAATTTGATGCCCTATTGTATTCCTTCCTTTCATGTTTATTCTATTATCTTGCGGCTTATCAAAAAAAAAATGATTTAACAATAATAGATTCAGAGAATATACAGAATTTCAAATACTATTCGGACATTGATTCTCGCCTTTAAAGCTAATCAAAACGGTTGTATCATAACATACTCGCAAAGATATCATATATTACACATAAAAATAAATAATAGTTCATCACAAAAATTTACCATATATTACACATAAAAATAAATAATAGTTCATCACAAAAATTTACCATGGTTTTTTCAGAGCATGAAATATGAGTGGTATTACTAGTAGTTTTTTTACTGGATATTTGTCAACAATTGCCTCTCCTATGCAAAAGCAGTTGGTAATTTGACAACTGTTGTCCACTGGGAGTCGAAAACGCAATTCAAGCACAAATTATTTGACGTTTCTTCGTACATGACAACGTCAACTTGTCTTAGACTCTAGCATGGAGAAGTCACTATTAATTTAATGTAAGAAGAAAAACTTACAGTCAATAAATAACTGCCAATTAAATATACTAATTAGTTTCTTATAATTCCATCAGTTTCGAATTAATTTCCTATAATTAACTTAGTCACAAATTATTTGACGTTTCTTATGTTAAATCATGTTTTAAAATGCATAATTGAGTATTTTGGGTTTATAATGTTATAATTAGTATATTTTAAGGAAATATCAAATCCTAAATCTTAAAACATAAATTCTAAATTCTAAACACGAAGGGTCCGTTTGCAATTGTATTTCACAGCTTTAAGTTGTAAAAACTATTATGCTTAAAGTTATGAAAAATGTAGTGTAAAAAAGCCGTGGGTCTTACAATTTTAAGCTGCATAAAATGTTGTAAGGTATGTAGATAAAATTACAAAAATACGTATTACAATAAAAAAATAATAGAGAACTTTTAAGATAGATATGGACAATTATGCAATGTGAGTATAAAATATTGTTGGCGTCACGTCTTTAAGCTATGAAAAATTGTGAAATGACAACATTTCATTTTACACAATTTAAAATTGTAGGATTCACAATTTTAAGCTGTCAACAAAGTATAACGATTGTGCGTAAATCATAACTCTTCTTAAATCCTAATATAAGAAAAACTCATGAATTAACAATTTCTTTGGAGGGGATTGCTACAACTTCAGCTTCAAACTCATGAGTTTGAACATCTTAATGCAACGCTCGGCCAAATAATTGTTTGCCCGAACACGGTGTGTCGAAGGCACTGCAAAACAATTGACTACTCAGCAAAGATGCAAAGCAAGATATGAGGCAGGTGATCCAGAAGTTGATCTTCTTGGAGAACCATCTTGCAAGAATGACTACTACGTTCTCTGCCCTAAGAAGAAGCCAGATACCCATATTCAGCTCCAACTCATCGTCCTCTTGGTCACAACTTGCGTTTGCATTCGTAGACAACCATTACAAGGCATTGGCCGACCATAATCGCTTTTCCTTCTCTTTATTTTGTTTTTGTGCACGACTACATTGTCGCTACATAGACAATTATGGATGTTCATGATGATTCAACCTATTAACGTCAACGAAGATTCAAACTGTGTTGGTCAAAGATTCATTCTAGTTCCTACAATGTTGGCGGACTTGTTTTATGTCAAAATCACACACTCCACGATAAATTTGACGGCTTTTTCCATGGAAGTGCAGTAGCTAACAATTTGAGAATTGTTTTTCTAATGAAGCTGAATGTGAATTGGTCAAATAATTATTCTTTCTCACACTCTTTTTAATCAATCAATGCGGCCTTTTGCCATTGTGCTGATGCAGAATTATGATATTCGGGATCGTAATTCGTGCATCTCATCATTTGAGGAGGTCTCCGTGTCCCACCCCTCTTCTTTTTTATGGGTAGTACTCAATTCTTCTTCTCACAGCGTTACGTTTGCGGTAGAAATTGAACTCCTTATCTCATTTAAGTGGTAAGGAGACGCTGCCGGAGGTCACAATTATGCATCATCACATTGCTTTTCCTGAAAATGTGCTATCATCCTTTTGTAGTTGTGTTTTTGTTGCTTTTTAACTAATTAAGTTTGTAAAAAAGAAGAAGAACAAGAACTAAATAAAACATGAATCTTAGAATTTAATTCTGCAGCATCAAAGAATACCAGAAAATATCCCAAATAAGAGAGCGACGCTCAATCTTGTTTTTTAATCGTCAAAAACTAAAATTAAAAATTTCTTCGATGGGCTACAATCTTAAGTAATACTAAAAATTTCAAAACCTAATTTAACTTATTAGGAAATAAAATCATAAACATCTGCTAAAAAAGAGAGCAAAAGATCGAAGTAAAGGAAACTAAAATAATAAATATTAAAATTATGATTTTCTTTTAAAACACATGGGTCAAATCCCTTCGTTGCCGATCCAAATCTAAATATGACAAAATTGAGTGACGATCTTTAATCTCGATCTGTATCAATATGTGCGTGTATTATTTAGTGTAAGCAATCCGCAGAGAAGCACTAGCTAGCTGTTTCAATTCAACAATCGTGAACAAAAAAAGAAAAAAAAAAGCATTAGGTTTTGCTATGCTAATGTAGGATTGAAGCATAAAGACCAAGGTGATTGTCACTAGCAATAAAAATAACATTATGAATGTCCCCCTCTGGGCATATATATGGTCCAGCGGTGAGCTGGGGGGCGTGACCCTTAAGTGGAAATAGTAGCGTGTCTGTTAGCATGTTTGGTGTTCGGGTTCGAGTCGTGCCAGCGACACGCCTTTGATGCTCACCGTCTTTCCTTTGCTGTTGAGCTGCATAATCCGCAACTTACATTCTATCCATTGACTGAAGGCAGGGTCGGGGTAGAACGAGTTTTTGGATCCCGCCCCAATCCAACATAATGAATGCCCGCAAAATGTACATTCTTCGTATTCTCTCATTACTACACTACAAGAGAACAGCGATTTAGCGACTAAATTAGCGACGGAAAAAGTAACTTTTTCCGTCGCTAATTAGATTAGCGACGGATATAGGGACGGATCAACAATCCGTCCCTAAAACAGCCGTTGGTAATTTTCGCGACGGTTTTTGCGAGGGAACTTTTGAGACGGAATTGGCGACGGCTTCTGCGATGATTTCTTTGCGACGGATTTATTTGCGACGGGTTTAGAGGCGGATACACCGTCTCAGATTGATTTAATATTTTTCGATTTATTTTAATTAGCGACGGATATGTTCCGACTCAAATATTTTGTTACGTCTTTTGAGACGGATATTCCGTCGCAGAATTCCAATTTGTTTTATTCATTTTATTGTTTTGCGACGGATATTCCGTCGCAGAATTCCAATTTGTTTTATTCATTTTATGAAAAAATATGATTCCGAATTGATTTTAATTCGAATTTGGTTTTATTGTTTTTTTTATAGATAAATTTGATTTTATTATTTATTTATTGCTTATTTTATATTGAAATCACAATCTAATTATGCTGATAGACAATGCAAATTAAATGCATTAAAAATATTTATGAACTTAAAAGTATTCAAACCATATATTAAAATAAGACATGTCTCGAAATTAAAATAAGCTACTCGTCTTCGGAATACTCATCCGAAGACTCAAGTTCACGGTTGTTCGGATTACCAACAAAGGCAGGAGGTGCCACTGACTGAGGGAAATATTGCTGCTGCTGGAATTGCTGTTGCTGGAGCTGCTGCTGCTGGAACTGTTGTTGCTGCTGCTGCATAAATAACTGCATCTGCTGCTGCATCTGCTGTTGCTGTCGAAACATATGCTCTTGTGCCTGTTGTTGTGTCTGCTGTTGCTCCTGCAGCTGCTGCTGGAGATGTGCTACCTGATCAATTAACTCGGAGTTCATCCGAGCCACACGCTCCTCTATTTCTTGTTGTAGCTCATGGTCATTTTGAAATTCTCCAAAGCGCTGGCTAGGAGCAGATGGATAATGTATGCGGCGTCCCTCTGATCCAGGTCCGTAGACTCGTCCCTTTTTACTAATCCCGCCAACTGCCTCTAAAAAGATAATATCATTATCTGGCGCCGATGATTCATGGGATGCGATTTCTCTAAGTTCATAAAATCTCGCCTGTTTCAAAAGTACAAATAAATATATTATCAATATTATACAAAAGAATAAGTTAATAGTTATAAAAAGTAAATTTGACACTTACAGCTAGTGTAGCAGCCCGAGAATCAACAAATTCTCCTGTGTCCTTTCGTTGGTGGGTGAGTAGGAATAGCTCGAAGCTGTCAAGTGATATCCCCTCTTTTTCTTCCTACAATATTAATTGAAAAGCCAATTTTGTTTCAATTAAATCCATATAAACAATTAAAAAACAAAGTTTATAAATTATAAGATTTTACCATTCTCCTACGATGCTCTGTGGAGGGAATGGAGCCCCCAATATGGACACTACCTCCGGTCGATGATGAGCGATTCATCTTTCCCTTTGCTCTTCTTATCATATACTCCTCGGTCTCCCAAAATTTATCAAGCTCATCCCTCACATTTTC
Organism: Euonymus europaeus; assembly: GCA_963580455.1. NCBI lineage: Eukaryota > Viridiplantae > Streptophyta > Magnoliopsida > Celastrales > Celastraceae > Euonymus > Euonymus europaeus. Next base: position 4,219,415 of record OY756972.1, read on the forward strand.
AGGTATCCATCTTCCTCTATCCTCACCACTTCGAACCCTCTGCATTATGCCGCGCATCAATGTAGCACTCTTCGAATTCCACTCTTTTCTAATCACTCTATCATCAGCAGGTTCCCACTTATACAGCTTCTAAAAAGTTATAGTAAGACCAACATTTCCAAAATTAGCATCATACACAAATTGTAATACAATTCCAATAAAGGTTTAAAAATTACCTTGAACTCTTGAAAATAATAATTCTTTTGTGTCTCATCCATAGTCGACCAATCCGCGAAGGCTCTATCAAACTTGCTCTTTATTATTCCAGAAATGCTCCTGTGTACACTGCTTGGTTGGAACCTAGAAAGTTAAAAATTAGTAATGTAAATGTTTCCGCAATTAAATAAACTTTAAAAATTAAAAAGTGTACTTACCCCGCCCCAATATGTGCTTGTATCCATATTCGATTATTCGCTGATGAGCTACTTGCATGTGTAGGAGGCTCAGAATTTGTGTGTGGATTTAATGGAATTGTGGGTGGAGTAGGGGCAGGGGCAGGGGCAGGTGCTGGGAAGAGGGGAGCTTGTTGTGTATCCTCCAAATGATGGCTCAATAATCTGGAATTCACAGATGAAGGGGACTGAGAACTAGAACCTCTCCCACAAGAACTAGATGGTACACCACGACCACTAGGGTGAGGAATGCGACCTCTACCTCGACCTCGACCGGATGGTGTTTGAGCTTGACCTCTTGAATGATGACTATCCATCTGTAATACAAACTGAACTTCATAGCATTTTCATAAAAAAATTGATTGAATTTGATTAACATGAGGTCTATGTCAAGCTCGGCTATCAAATAATGTCTAGTTAACATGAGGTCCAGGTCAAGCTCGCCCATCAAATAAGGTCTACTTAACATGAGGTCAAACTGATTAACAACGACAATATACAAGATATATACCATTACACTGTTTTAATACATTAGACAATATACAAGATACATAGAGCACATAAAGCTTGTGAGGTGTCATTTTCCTTATGAATCAGAATCATATAACAAAGCACATGCATGTTCCTTGCATGATATACTGAATACAATCCTAAGATGCAGTGTGACAAATGTGTATGCTGCTCCACACATATATAATTAACTGCTTTTACTTTTGGGAGTTTCAGGACCCATTAAAAATATGTATGTTCATTCACTTTATATATTCTGAAATTAAGAAGGGGAAAGGAAGCATGGGGAAGAAGTGACTCAAAATGCATCACCAACGCACAACAGCAGTGACTCTAAAGATACCATCCAACATATAAAATTGAGGATGGAAACTAAATGCAAAGCTGCAACAGTATAAATCCTGGCACAACTCAAAATATGTCCTGGCACAACTCAAAATATCTCAAGCCCATCCTTGTCTTTTACATCTTCTTAAATTAAAACAGAAACCCCTTCAACCTCTCAATACAAAACAAGTTTCTTGACGTGACAAACTCCAGTAATAACATTGAACTTCCAAGGTATGTACAGAGGACGTACCTGTTTGAGAGATATAGGGAACAAAAGTTCAATTTCTGAAAAGATAAAGACCAAAAGTTCAATTTCTGAAAACCTAAAGACCAAAAGTTCAACTCCAGCTGCTACCTGTTTGATAATCCAGCCAAAACCTAAAGACCAAATGGTGTATTGCAAAAATTCCGAAACAGAGTTCATTTAGAGCAATAGAGGAGACATACCTTCTACCCGAGCTTAATCAACGACAGAGCAGTATGAACCCTAACTATGCCCTTCGATCTGCACAGAAACCGTAATCAGAGGAGCTGCCCTTCGATCTGCACATACCTTCTACCCTAACACAAGCACAGTATGAACCCTAACACAAGCACAGGCAGCACAACTCCTCTCCTCTCCTCTCCGGCTAAACAGATTTTCAGCCCCGTATAAAAGAAATGAAATCAAATTTCATTTCTAATTAGAATATCCCCCCCTTTCTAAAAAATCTCCCTCCCATTTTTTTCAACTTAAAATAAAAGTGTAAAACAACAATATAATAATATATAAATCATAATACAAATTTGGTCCCTGCAGCATAATAATACCATTACATTAAATAATAATGTAAACTTGTTCCCTTCATTATAACAATGAAATAGTTTAAAATATAAATAATAAATACAAACTGAACTAATCATCTTCGGACCCTTCATCCGTCTCGGAATCAAAGGATTCCGAGTCCTCTTCATTATCTTCTTCATCGGTCTCTTCTACATTTATTTGTCTTGTAGAGTATTCATGAACCTCCTCCGGTCGAGCCTCATTATCTAAAAGAGACTCCATTCGGTCAATTTCATCATGAACTGGCTCCAGTACTATAACTTCATCCTCTTGAAAGGCATCATCACATTGCTTCTCATTGTCAGTAATTGTGAGTTTGGTTTTTGTCTTAATCACGACCCACCAATCTTTCCGATCACGCATCCCTTCTGGATAAGGAGCATAATAGACTTGCTCCGCTTGTTGTGCAATTATAAATGGATCATATTTCTTGTACCTTCTCCTATGGTTAACCTCGATAATCCCGTGATGTCTATTAATTCGCGTACCTCGATTAGGAGTTTGGTCAAACCAATCGCAATTGAAAAGAACAATTTTCTTTCTTGGTAGTCCTGGAAATTCCAGTTGCAAAATCTCCTGCAGCACTCCATAGTAGTCATACTCTGATTGTCCATAATCGGTTCCCCGTAAACAAATGCCACTGTTGATTGCCAACTTTCCTTCGCTCCACGCGGCTGTGTCGAATTTGTATCCATTGACATGAAACGTATGCCATGTCTCAACCCTTCTCATCGGCCCCAATGCTACATTTTGAATGAGTTCATCGTTTATCATGTTTCGTGCATCATGAACCTACAAAATAGAATAAATTAAATTAATGATACTAAAGTAAGATAATGAAATTAAAATAATGATAGTTACATATTCTCTGAACCACTCCGTAAATGCTATCTCAATCTGATAATCGACTTCATCGTCAGTCAACGTAGGCGTTAATGCTCGAACATTATCTGTAAACAAGCTGCATCATAATTTAATTTATTGTAAGTTCATAATTAATATTTTAACATCTATCAATGTGCATTAATTAATATAATAAATATCTTACTTTATATAAGGTTGGACAATGTCACAATTTAAAAAAATATACAATGTTGCGGCATTGTATTCTCTATCGGAGAGGTATCGCCTCCCAGCTTCACCAGTAAAACGACCGTGTTGATTGAAGATCGATATTCTAGGGAATTCCGAGTTAAATGTATCCCCATCATAATTCCGAGGCACTCTGGTCCGTCGAGAGCTTACATGTGATTCAAAGTAATACGAAGCAAATGTCGATGCCTCTTCGACTATATATGCTTCACAAATTGATCCTTCTACCCGAGCTTTATTCTTAACCTTTTTCTTTAAGGAATGGAGGAACCTATTACAAATAAACTTTGTAAATCAATTATTTTCTTTCAAGAACAAAACTAAATAAAAATTAAATAAAAATACCTTTCAAATGGATACATCCATCTGTATTGTACAGGCCCACCCACCATTGCTTCAAATGGTAGATGCACTACGAGATGCTCCATAGAGTCAAAGAAAGATGGAGGAAATATACGCTCCAACTTGCAAAGTATCACTGGAATGTTGGCGTGCATAATGGTCAATTGAGTCTCTCTTAGTGTTGTTGAACATATGTCTCTAAAAAATTGACTTAACTCAGTGAGTGCAGCCCAAATCGGCTCGGGTAATGCTCGAAATGCAATTGGAAGCAGTCGCTCCATGAAAACATGGCAATCATGACTTTTCATCCCAAATAGTTTTCCTTCTCTCATGTCTACGCACCTGCCTAGGTTGGATGCATAACCATCTGTGACAATCAAACCATGAATTTTTTCTTCCATTTTTCAAGGTAAATGCCTTTGAACGATCCATGCAGCAAGGACATGCTAACTTTCCAGCAGTGCTCCATCCAGACAACATACCATATGCAGGAAAATCATTGATAGTCCACATCAAAGCAGCTCTCATAACAAAGTTCTCATTCAAGGAGACGTCATATGTTATGACACCTTCGCTCCACAATTGATTTAGCTCGTCAATCAAAGGTTGTAGATAAACATCGATCATACTCTTTGGATTTTTCGGACCCGGAATAATTACTGTCAAGAACATAAATTCCCTTTTCATACACATCTGGGGTGATAAATTGTAAGGTGTCAATATGACAGGCCAACATGAATAGTTCTTCCCCGATTGTCCAAAAGGAGTGAAACCATCAGCGCACAAACCCAACCTTACATTTCTCGGGTTGGAAGCAAAATCTGGATATTCTTGATCAAAATATTTCCATGCTTCTCCATCAGATGGATGAGACAAAATGTCTGGCTCTCGTTGATGCTCATAATGCCACCTCATCTCTTTCGCTGTCACTGTAGAACTGAATAGCCGCTTTAGCCTGGGAATCAATGGCAAGTACCACATCCGTTTAACAGGAATCTCCTTGGCCTGACCACGTCCAGTTCTTCGAGGTTTATAACGGTCTGCTTGGCAAAATTTGCACTGCCTATCATACACATCCTCCTTATAATACAACATGCATCCGTTAACACAACAATCAATTTGATCATAGCCAAGTCCGAGTTTGGAGACTAACTTTTTGGATTGATAAAAATCAGCAGGCATCCTATTATCAACCGGCATCGTCTCTTTCATAAGCTGTGCAACCTCATCGAAACAACCCTGGGGCATATTATAATCAGATTTAATGTTTAAAAGCCTCATCGAAGCTGACAACTCCGAATGTGACTCACATCCATCATACAATGGTGATTGGGCAGCAGACAACATCTCAAAAAAGCGTTTTGCTTCAGGATTAGGAGGTTCATTCACAAATTGTTGGTTGTAATTATCTGCTTGCAGCATCTCTGCCCCAACATCCGGTCCCGCAGCATCCATTACCATCTGCTCGTATTCATTAAAATTATTTCTACCATCGGATTCCCAATAATAATTTCTTGCATCTGTTGGTTCATCAACATCATATGGGGTAATTTCAGGCATCTCTTCACCATGAGCTGTCCAATAATAATATCCGTCTTGAAAACCATTTCTGCATAAGTGCACTCTAACCTCCTGCAAATCGAAAAATCTTCTGCATTTGCATCGACTACATGGACATCTTATTGTTCCTGTATTCTGAAATTGAGTATTATTTGCAGATGCAAAAGCCACAAATTCCTCAAGCCCATTCAAGAACTCATGTGTAATTCCTACTCGATTTGGTCCTACTCGATTATACATCCATAAACGATACTCAGGTACATCCATTATTTTAAAATCACCTACATAAATAATTTTGAAATAAATTAACAATAAAAATAACACTAAAATAACACAATCAACTATAAAAATAACACTGAATTTACTATACAAACTTTAAAATTATTGTAAATTATAACAACCACTACTTCTCATCCCCTAAAATTCACAACAATTTATTTACCAAATAAATACATAATAATTAAATCATGACAACAATAAATAAATTTCTAGCTATTAACACAGAATATATATATGTGCTTAGACATTTTGTTTAATTATTAAAAAAATCGTAATAATTAAATAATGACAACAAGAAATAAATTCCTACATTAACATATAGTATGTGCTTAGCTATTCTATTTACCAAAAACATGCATAACAATAAAATAATAACAAAAATAAATAAATAAATTTCTATATATCAACACTGAATATATGTGCTTATATACGATGAACTTAAATGGATTAAGATGATGAATTCGGAAAACTAACAACATTTTATTTACTAAAAAATGTATAAAAAATAAAAAATAATATAATAAATAAATTCTTACCTATTACCACGTACAAGATATTTGATTAAAAGGATGAACTTGAACTGACAAGAATTTGGATCTTCAATGGATCTTCAACTAATGAAGTGAAAAAATCTCCACGCTTTTGCTCTCAACTGGACGATTTCCCAATATTTTGTATCTGGTATATAGGATTAAAAACAAACTGTCGGTGAAAAGGTTTAAAACATTTGTTAGATACTCCTTTTGCGACGGAATTATTGGTGTCGCTAATTTGCGACGGAAATGGAGACGGAAAATCATAATGCACGGTCAAAACACAGTACAAGTTAAAATTTCGAGACTTTTGCTACGGAATTTTTTGCCGTCGCAAATTTGCGACGGATTTTGTCACGGTACTGTACTCGATTTATTCATTTGTGACGGAAGTGTGACGGAAAATATTTGCCACGATATTTTCCGTCGCCAATTCCGTCTCCAAAATTAGAAATTTAGAACAGATATTCTGGGACGGAAAAAGTAACTTTTTCCGTCTCAAACGAAAACTTTGTGACGGATTTATCTTCCGTCGCAAACATCCGCCGCAAAATCAAACTTTTCTTGTAGTGCTAGTTTCATCATCTTAAATTATTTCCTCCATAATTCTTTAGTCTAGTCATTATCTAAGGAATTGTTCGTTTTGGGAAACTTTGCGCGCCGTCGTACCCCTCTACCTTATATATATATATATATATATATGACAGATGAATAAATTCTGATAACATATATATTCTAGTTTATATAATCTTGATATGAATATTATGATGTAATTAATCATACTTGATATTGCATGTGGTACTAAAGCCAATATTCAGCCTCCCAAATGGGTCTGCCTCCTAAAGCAGATCACGAGAACATTGGAGCATCTATTAAATTGTCGAAGAAGGGATTGCAATCAGATTCCTTTTTTTTTCTCTCTCTAAAAACATAAAACAAAATGTATCTGTGCAGAGAATATAAATTAATCAGAATCAATTATATCTGGGAAGTTTAAAGTGTCTCATTTAAACTTGTACTAGATTACGATTCTCAAATATCTCAACATACCTTGCCTTATTCTCAAGCTATAGTTAGTTTCTCTATTATAATGTCAACCCGCACATTGGAATATATGTGTATATATATAAGGGGTGACGAAATTTTATTCGATTCGGATGACTGATTTTAGACACAATTTTTTTTGTCCGAAATGCGGGTACAAACACAAAATCCTATAAACTTAAATATTAAATCCTAAATATTTTTCCACGAAGAGACACAAGGAGAATAGTGGGTCACAATCGAATTGGAAGCTGATTCTTGGAGTGGTGAGTCTGTTGTGACATGTCTGCATTATTTATTCATATATAGTGATTCTATGGAGACCACTACTCTGCTCTCTCTAGATTGTCCATCTCCATACACGCCATTCACACAATCTCTCTCTCTCCCTCTCTCTCTCTCTCTCTCTCTCTGTTGTATATGTAGTGCGTCAGATTCGGACAGCATTGTTGCATAAATTATTGAAAGTTGGGAACCGCGCATCATGGCGTGATTCATCTACACATGCTTTCTGTACCTAATGATCAGCATTAAACTACTAAATCCTAACCCTAATACCACTCCTTCTTCCATATTGATAACTACTTGACATGGCCTAAACTAAGAATTCGAAATCTCACTTGTCTAATAACTAATTACCTGATTTCTGTAGAAAATGAAGAAGAAAAAAAATTACTAGTAGTTTTTTTACTGGATATTTGTCAACAATTGCCTCTCCTATGATGCATGCTTATGTCAATATATATATATATATATATATATATATATATATATATATATATATAATATAGAGCAAGTTACAATCCGTACTCAATCTATATATTCATTCTTTCAAATTAAAGAAAACTAAATCATTGCATCATGAACTCAGCTTTCTATATTTCCTTGTCCTAATGAATGATTGCCCAAAAATAATGATGTGTGGGTATATATATACACACAAAATAGCTGACCACGCACTCTTTGTCACCATTTATAATCGGAAGTATATTTCAATCCCCCTTTTTTCTTTCTTTGGACTCTTAACAAACAAATACGCCTCATATATAGTCATCCACATCATATATATTCATCATAAATATATCATCAAGCTTTTTGTGGGCAATTCATATCATCAATTTTCCTACACACACATCACACACACACACAGATATATATATATATATATATATATATATATATATATATATATATATATTATATCTTAATGTAAATTATATGATGTCATTTGAAAAAATCTGAAGGCACAAAAGTATTGGTGCAATTCACACTGGAAAAATCAATCAGTACTGATTGGAGGATCGACATATAATGCCATATTAGTATGATTGTTTTAGTGTCTGAATGGGCTTCGTTGGATAAATGCTTCTATGTCACCAAAATTTCCATCACCCTGTACTGTAGTACCATAAAATTGTAAGGTCATCCTCCACATACAAAAAATTTCTTAAAAATTATAACTAGTGGGCTTACGTAGAATCATTTAGCACCAAAAGCAAGGTTAATCAAATTAATTAAACAAAACTCAAAACACATACAAGTCAATTTTTTCACTTAACAATCTATATTCGTGAATCCATGACATAAAAAACCTAAAACATCTCGTGAGTGTCTCCTTCGAAACCCTGCACCACTTTTGTTATGCCCCTAATGATCCCAATTCCTAAGTCCGTCACTTATATCCACTAACAAAGACCCCTAACTTGAGGAAGTCATTGTAATGATATTGCCAAAATATGTAAGCCAACAACTATGACATGAAATCGGATATATTATGTGTTTTTTGAGTGTAAGGCACGAGTGCAACCGATGTGATGGAGATTCAAATGTAAGAAATTAAGAATCTCTCTCTCTCTCTCTGTGGCATGACACGCTGTGCACGTGAAGGAAATGGGGGCTAGTAGACTTCCACTAGTGTAAGAAATTAGAATCTCTCATAAGAAATGCACACACGGAATCCAACAACCTAATATGATTCCAGATATAATTCCTCCCCCCAAATTGTTGGGATTCTTTAATTCTTCAATTCACTCAACTATGTAGCATGAAATCATGGATTCCCCATCCCGACAATGTATTGATAATGCAAGCTATGTATATATAGTGGTTAATACTACGCAACCTACGATTAAATTCCGTGAAAGAATTCTCAGCACAAAAGACATAATAAACAAACAAGGATTGGTCATGTCTGTCACGCACTTGTAAATTGATGTACCAAAAAACTATACATATTTCTCAATCCACACACAACCTACTCATAAATGTTGAAGGTTTTATGTCTTAAGCCTATGTTCACCCACATCAAAAATATCGTTCAATTCAGATTATCCAATTTCCGTGGATATATCGAACTCGCGTGATTTTATTTTTCCTAAACCATCTCGCTTAATTAAATTTTTTTTGGTTTTGCGGTAGAAGCTTGGGCGGCTTGAATATAAATCATGACATATTTGTCATATATATCTTTGAAGTATAAAATAAATTTTTATTGCCTGCCTATGTAATCAGAATATTCCGAGTGGCAAGGGCAATGTATACTCACATTGTGCACCACATATATCTAGCCTAAGGAGGGCTATGGTAGGAATTTGCTTGATGGGTCCCCATGTAATATATGTGTGTGTTATGGAAAGATTTGATTCCAAGCTTCATTTCATTCAATTTAATTTTATTCGATTGAGTTGTTAACTTATTAAATAATAGAGCATGAAAATAATAATTCTGCATCCAATTGTACACTTGGGTCACTATTTGAAAATGATTCCTGGCCCTCTTTTCACTAGGGAAGCTCCAATCCCCTTGGAATGAAGCAAAGTATTTTCCTTAAAAATTTCAATTTCGTGTTAGATTTAACTAATTAAACTAGATTTTTGCCGATTTAATAAGGGGTGGAGTCCGATGCGCCTCCAAAATTTATTTTGACATTATTTATAAGTTGCTTGTTAAAAAATACGAATCCAAAATAAAATATTAAATTATAAAAATTATATCCTTAATTTTTATATAAAAATAATACTAAAAAACTTTTTTTTTGCAAGCTGTCCCCGATCACGGGTGGTTCTGCCACTATATTTTAGTTATAACATACCGTGTATGGGTGTTTCTCTGTATGTATACTGATACGTAACAAAAAAATATTTTAGATATTTTTTAGGTTGTCTTTGATTTTTGTTTCACACAAAAATATATTTATATTTAGATTCATAAAATCGATCAAAATACAAATATAATTTTTTGAATTTTTTTAAAATTTTGTATTCTAAAGCTTAAAATCTCATTTTAATATCTTATAATTAGAGAATTTCTTTACAGTCGGTGACTCGTAAGGGATAAGTAACCTCAGTTTTTGCTTGTGGCAGATCATTATACAACCGCAGCAACTAGAGATTAATCGCGTAGGACCACTATTTAGGAGCTGGTCAAAAATATGTGTCTTGCATAAATGAAGATTGTTGAAGTGAAATTCTACTCTACGGCTACGCGGGTGAGTCACTGTCAAGGCGGAATCCCAAGGCCAAAGAAATATTGTGTCCCGTGAGGCCAAGTGCGATGGCGGAAGTATTTGGAGTGTTGGAAATTTTGGAGTATGCAGAGAGTAATTTTAAAAATTGTATTAAAAGATGTGTAGAAAAAATGAAAAATGGTATAAAAGTATAAGAGAGTTGTTGTTGAAACTTGATATTTGGAATGTTGGTGTATGGAAAGTGAAAAAAATTGTATTGAAATATGTGTTTTGTTAATATGATTGTATTGAAAAATGTGTTTTGCTGATGTGAATAAGTAAGTGAGACTCACTTATCTGTAATAAAGGTGGGACCCAATTACAGAATTTGGAGTGGACTTCCCTGAGCCGGAATCGAACGGAGCCTCGTTAGACCTAGATCCAGTTGTACTACAACGTCATTCCCAGCACAAAAGATCATCTTCACCAAAAACCCATTTACAGGTCTGCAAGATCAAAACCTACCGATCATAAGTTGTTAGGGTTGGGTATGGACCAAAACCTATTTACAGGCACGGACCATTCTACCTACGCAAGCATGCCATAGCTGTAGATACAAAGTCTTCTGATCTGTTTTTTGCTGCAATTTGATGGCTATGGCTAGTGTATTCATGAGAGAGACAGTGAAAAAACCATTGCATTGTTGTAGGAGTAAATTAAATGCTATGAAGAGCAAAATAGACGAAATTATTGAAGCAGGTGAACAAATGGAAAGTGAATCAATTCATTTAATTCCCTGAAAACTCAACAAAAAAAAAAGAAGGTTGATGACTAGAAACTTTCACTATCTTTCCCCGAGAGGCAGAAAACTCTAAAACATAGCACATGTTTGGTACAGCGTATAAGCTAGCTTATACTCTGTCAGATATATTCTCAGACACTCTCAGCTTTTACGTTTTACGATAGCTTATACTCTATCACTATCAAAGTTAAATTCGCGTTAATTCTAAACATGTGGACGATATTTTATTGCATTTCAATTTTATTGATAATTTTTTTTTTCTTAATCCAAGCATGTGAGTACATGCTATGATATTTGAATTTTATAGATAATTTTTTTTTATTCGAGACAAATCGATGACACGACATCAAATTAAATTTAATAGTTAAAATTGCTTTCCTGCACTAGGTTAGTCCTAAAAAAAATTGGGGACGCTGTTGCTAAACCCACCAATTTTTTTTGCAAAAACAAGGATTTGATTTTAGTAGTAACTCTTACCATACTTTTGATTTCAGTACAAGAAAAACCTAACATTTGTTGTCAAGTTTAGGTCATCTGGTTTCGAATTAATTTGCGCAGTTATTTCACAATGGGAGCCTTGAAGACAAAATGTCCCTATCAACCACCTAGGCCGGTTGATATTGCATGTATTTAAAATTGGACATAAAGGTCCAACAAAACAAAATCTTGCCACATAAGTGTCTTTTAAAAATTATTTTCACATAATCTCATATTTTCCCTTCTTCATCAATATACATAAATTTAAGAAATACCTAAATCTAAAACATGTCTACTCCATCTCCACCACTGGCACTGCCACTGTCCGCCACCGTCGCACCTCCACCACCATTTTTCTTATTCTTTTTGTTATTCTTTTATGTTAGATCTGAGATCATTTTTGCAGGCATAATTGGCATCTTGTTAGATCTGTGTTTATATATGAGATCGTACAGTTATATGTTACTACTATTTTGAGACCATACAATTATATATTTGAGATCATAATTTATTTCAATGTTATTGTTTAGGGCTTTAGGGTTTAGAAATCGTACATTTATATGTTACTATTTCAATATTACTATTTTGAGATCATAATATGTTATGAGATTTTAGATTAAAATCGGTATCAATGTTACTATTTAAGATTTAAAGTTTAGGGTTTGAGATTTAGGGTTTAAGATTTAGAGATCGTACAAATATGAGATTGGACATTTATATGTTATTGTTTCAATGTTACTGTTTTGATATCATAAACTGTTATAATATATGAGATCATAATCTATTTGAATGTTATTGTTCAAGGTTTATGATTTATTGTTTATGATTTGGGGTTTAGGGTTTATAGATTATACATATATGGTTTTTGATAAAAAAAAAACTATACATATAGGTTACTTTTTCAATGTTACTGTTTTAAGATCATAATTTGTTATGATATCTGATATCATAATTTGTTTCAATGATACTGTTTAGTATTTAGGATTAAGGATTTAGAGATCATAAAAATTTGAGAGAAAAAAGAAGAAAATATGGTCAATGTGTTGTTTATTATGTTACTGTTTGAAACAAGTTTGAATCAACATGTCTGAAAGATTTGGCAGACTTTGTAGAGTATTTATAGATTCTAACACTCATAAGATTCAAGAAAATCCAGAACAAAAATTATATAAACTTAAATGAAAGCAAGAAATAATAGAAATGACAGATCTAAATGTTTTTTAGCTTTAAATTGTGAAAAAACATATCTAGATGGTTAAAGAATAAGAACTCATAGACGCAATATATATATATCCAAAAAAGAATAAAGAAGAAAAGAGGAGGGGGAAGAAGAAGGAGACGAAGAAGAAAGAAAGAGACGAAGTAGAAAGGAGAGGAGGTAAAAGAAGAAAAGACGAAAAAGAAGGAAAAAATAAGACGAACAAGAAAAGACGAAGAAAAAGAAGGAAGGAGGAAGAAGAAAAAAGAAAGAGACAAAAGAATTTGGATCTAAATATAAAAAATTTATCCAATTTAAAATTGGGTTTGAGTCCAAACACAAAAATTTTGTCCAATTTATTTATTCGGATTATAACTCAAATTAAATTATTGTCTGATTTATTTGTTCAGATTTAAATTATGCGAGTATGGTCAATTAAATAGTCCGAAAATACAAATCAATCGAAGTCCGAACATGTAAATATCTCACAAACACACCAAGTTTCCAGCTCGAAACGAATTTTTGTCATCCATACTTGATACAGTGAATTTCAAATCAAGTATTCTCATTGTATTTACAAATGAGTATGTGATTGAGTGAGAATCATTAAGAATATAAAGATGAACTATTCTAATAGAGAGTGGGTTCAATTCCCAAATCCCAACCCCAATTCCCCTTAAATCAAAAAAAGAGTCTCACAGTAATTCGGTAAATCAAATTCTCAGATATTTAATCAGCCAAATATAATTCTAGGAAACGAAAGATTCTAATTTTTCTCTCTGTTGTCACAGCAATAGTTACCGCAACTAAAGTGGAATCACGACCTTTTGAAATACAGAATCTCGTATCAAGCCACAAAATTAAAGAACCAAGAGAGAGATTCTCTCCACCACATTCGGACACTATAAATACCCCCCAACCACCCACTCAAACCTGAATCATCCGATCTCCGTTTCTCTTTCCAAATCAAGCTCATCCCCTTCCACTCTTTCTCGTCAATGGCGCTTCGGAAAATTATATCGAAGCGGCTTAATGTTAGATGTAGGGTCACATCTCCGACTCTAGAACATTTCTCAGTCAGTTCCTCTCCGTCCTCGCTGAAATCTACTGTGCCCCCGAATGCATCAAAATCGAACTTTCACCGGGAATATCTATCATCACCGGAATCCGGTGAGAAAGGCTTTTTTCGGCGATTCTTCCACCGTCAGTCGGCGACGAAGCTCCCAGAGTTCCTCACCCTTCCACTGCGGGACAAAATAAGAGAGAGCCTCCAAGGCGTCAACATCAGGGGAGATCGAGATCGGCTGCGGTTCGAAGAACTGCCGCCTCCGGTGCCGGCAGTGGGAGATTCTCAGTTCGGTGTATCAGTCCAGGACGCGAGGAAGCTGTTGAGGCTGGCTCGAGTTGAGAAGCTTAAAGCGAAGCTTAGAGAGATACCGGAGAGCACGATTTCGTACTCCGATTTCGTTCAGATCTGCGTGAAGGATTGCGGCAACGAAGATCAAGGCGTTGATTTTGCTAAAATGTTAGATCAGTCCGGAAACGTCATCGTTTTGGGCAACTCGGTGTTTCTCCGTCCTGAGCAGGTAATGGTTGTCCGGCTCGCCATCATTTCCGGTCAAACAGACTTTAAATTACATAATCACCCTTGTCGTTAATATCGTGGTCATGAATTAAATGTGATTGAATTTTAATTACAGGTTGCGGAAACTATGGAGCGCGTGATTTCCCAATCTTTTGTTTCCCAAAATGACCCTAGAAGAAAACAACTCGAACAAATGGAGAACCAAAAGGCCTTGATAGACAAAAAGGCCATGGCTCTTGTCAGATTTGAGCTGTATTGTGGGCTGGGCTTTTTGGCGGCCCAATTAATCGCCTTTATGAGGCTCACTTTCTGGGAGCTAAGTTGGGACGTCATGGAGCCTATTTGCTTCTTCGCCACTTCCCTTCACTTTGGTATCGGCTACCTTTTCTTCCTCAAGACCTCAACGGAGCCTACATTTGAAGGCTTTTTCGGGCGTCGTTTCGAGGCCAAGCAGAAGAAGCTCTTTACGACGCACAAGTTTGATATCGAGAAGTATAATGAGCTTGTGAAATTGTTCAACCCACAACAGTCTAAATCCGTCAATCATGAAGGAGGAGTGTTTGCAATGTTGAGAACAAGCTAGGTCTAGTTTTTTTTGAAGTATAGTGAAAGAACGATGGAAAGAAAACCATGCAAGTTCGACAGAAATTTTTTATAATGGCGACAAGATGTTATAAAAGATTGGGCTGGCCCACTCTTATAATGAAGCCCATCACTTTATTGTCTGGCCTGACTACACTTGGTCACTTTTGTGGATTTTGGGCCATGGCTTTGTAAATTTGGTTTTGAGACTTAACTAGTTAACACCACATGCACATGGTCTTATACTCTCATGTTTTCAGCAGTTGTGGGCTGGGCTTTTACCTTTGCTCCCAGGCCCATAGTTTGTTGTTCCTTGCAATTTGCAAACAATATGAACTCAACAGGTCTTCAATATTCAGCTTAATGTTTTTCGTCTAGCATTAGTTTATAAGGGCATCAAGCTTATGATTTACGCATTGAACTTTGGAAAAGAGTTCTTGTATGAGTTGGGAGGGGTTCGCCTCCGAATCCTTGCTTGAGCTGAACACTTCAAGGTGTTCGGAGGGTTTCAGGAACCTTTCGCAGCACCTCCCAACACTTCTTTTCTCAACCCCTCTAAGTGTTCACTCTTATTAAATGCTCTCAACCCCTCCCACACAAAGCAAGGATTCACTTTTATGAACCCTTTCCAACCCAACCCCTCTCCCAAGCATAGCCTAAAACTTTCACAAACAAGCGTTTGTCCGTTCGACCCAACAAGCCCCACAGCCCATTCGATGAGGCCCTACGTGGACCGTTTGACAGAACAGGCTCAACTCGACTAATTTATTACAGACTTACCTTTTGGGTTTGTAATTGTGGGGGAAAAAACCCTTAGATCACGGTGCACACATGGCACATTAGCAATTCTTTTTTTTTTTTTAAAAAAAATTACTGTTTTAGCTATTGGCATCATGTGGCTCGGTTGCTTTTTACATGTGAGGGAAAATTTTATGTTTGCTACAAGTAAAGTGAAATTGAATGGAGCTTAGTATTAATATGTATGGTTGTTGGCATTTTAACGTAGTTGCCCTTCTGATAAATTTGCAAAAAAGGGCATTTTAGATTATCTTTTTTTTAGTTCAAGATCCCTCTTACTAGCTAAAATCAAAGAATTAATAGATTTGTTCTGCACAAATGGAGAATGAAATAGGGTTATGAACTTATAATCAAATAATCGAGTCGATTCTATAATTATGTTTCTGTTTAATAGAGCATAAGTTTTAATAACAGATAAACGGTAACGATAGAGTATATATAAGCTATATTCTCGTTTTGAGGAAGGATAGATGCTAATATGTTGACGTTGGGCTGGATGTCATTTATGGCCCATATCTACTGCAAGTTGAGTTTGTGCTTGAGGGCCCATATCTACTGTTTAATATGCCGAAAGTAATGATATCTTTTTAATTTTTTGCAATAATAATATTTAAAAAATCACGAAAATTGTCAACTTAATCTTCTCGTTTGATTTTTTTTAGTATGAGATAATGAAATGATCGAGGCTCAAGCTCGAGATCTATATGATATATCATATAGATGAATGTCATCTGAACTATTAGTGATTCTTCTTATCTGTTTTATTTTTTTTGATTTCATTTAATATATTTATATTCTCATTTCAACTTAATTAATATGTATTCCATTAACAATGTGACTCATCGCCAACAAGAGGAGATTAGATCATAAGTAGCCGTATAGCAATTACAAGAACCAAATTAATTCATCAAAATAAAAGTCAATATAAGTTTTAAAAGTAAAAAAAAAGGTGGTATATATATATATATATATATATAAAACCATCAATGTATCCAACAATACAAGAATCTCACACTAAATTCAACCCACATAAATATAAAACCAACGATGCATTCGATGTTTTTTAAAATAAAATAAAATATAGAAACAAGAAAATAAATCAATGTGTTCAACATGTCCATGAAAATAGAAAATAATTTCACTACAGTTGTATTTGGTACTATAAAAAACCCTAGGAGATGTACAAAGTTTGGATGTGAGCTTCTTTGTTGTTGAGAGATGGTGAGAAAATTGTCATTGGGTGATTTTATCGCTTGCATTTTAGTCGTCATACCTCTAGCCTTTTGCACAAAACAAGAAAACCAAGGTCCTTACCATTATTTTAAATATGCCACCACATGGCCTGTAAGTCATTTAAACACACAAGAGTTCATGAGTAAAAACATTTCTTTCCATAAGCCCGTCCTAAGATATTTCTCCATTCATGGCATTTGGGGAATGTATGCACCCAATGATATTGTTCCTTCTTATCTTACCAACAATGGATGCACTCCTGTCCAACCAAAAAAGCCAGAGTTTATTACGGTGAGTATATACTTATAGTTTTATATTGTCCGATTTGAGTTATCTAATTTTTATGGATACATCGAATGTCGACTTTATTTCTCTTCAACTCAGTTACTATAGACTGAAGCCTAAGTCATTGAGCAAACTCAGTCACTATGAGTGTTAGTGCCAAATTGGCGACCTGCGGCTGGTGTAGTGATAGTGGCTCTCTCCCAACACCACAAGATCAAGGATTCGAGCAGCCACGGAAACGTATTAAAACCCACTGGGCCTAACCCCAGGCGGGACAATACCTCCTAGTGCTGGGCCCAGCCCACTCGACACACGTATCGCCGCAGCCACACGTGCGGATGTTAGTGTCAAATTGGCGACCTGCGGCTCCTCTAGGACCCGGTCTCAATTTGACCCTAACAATGGGTCTTAGCCCAATTCACTAGGCTAGAAAAAAGCCTTCCCACCTCACGTGATATATAGCTGAGCGAGTGGGACTTTGTCTTTCTTAACATGTTCTTTACTTGTGACTCTTCTTTCTTGATGTTTTTTTCACTATTAGAAGGAGACATTAGCTTCGATCTTGCCTGATATGACTAAATATTGGGTAAAGATTGCTTATTATCGTGACATAAGAGCAAATGAAAAGATGTGGAAGTATGAATGGGCGGAACATGCAATGTGTTTTGATCGTCCAGATAGACCTCTACACTATTTCAACACTGGATTACGGATCCTCAAAAAATATAGTTTTCGAAACATTCTCGAAAAGGGTAAGAATAATGATTTATATTTTCAAATAAATATTTTAAATTAAAATATGTAAAAAAAAAGAGAGTTTATTCTAAGTTTTTTTTTTATATATAAAAGAGGACGGTAAACTAACAATATATTGAAATATTTGGACTAGATAAAATCGTGGCGGACGGTGGATTTTACAATGGATCCGACATTATAGATTCTCTTGTCAAAGTGTTAAAAGTGGAACCTACAATTCATTGCAATAACGATCGTCAAGGGAATTTACAATTAAACGAGATTTGGGTATGCTTTCACAGGGATTACACTCTAAGGTCATGCTTCAAAAGGTTCAGTAAATGTGATAAAAATGCTGCTGGAGAAATATTGATAAAGTTCCCTGTCCCTTTCGTGGAGATTATAAATAAAACGAACTAATTATTCTCATGCTATATAACAAAGTCGATGAAAAATTAAACATAAATCTTCTTCTTCTTCTTCTGACCCCTAAATTAAGAGATCTCTTTTGATCTCCAGTTTGATGCTGCTATTCCCCTTGCTTTTTTTATGTATTTCCTTCACATGGCAGTCTGGAAACCCATTTGGTTTGGAAGAACAGTATTGTAATTCTGAGATATAATGTAAAAAATATAAATATAACAACACGTATGCTTCTCTCTTTTGCAAGTTTGGGGCATGTAGGGTGGGATTTTTATATTTTGTGGATTAATGTAGGAGACCTGTTGGAAGGCTGAATTTCAAAAAGTGATCCCCAAAATGACATTTTCCTCATTTCGGGGCACTGGTTAGACTTGCTCTTAAATTGCTGAGCTCCCAAATCCATATAAAAGAGAGGAAGTGTATAGTATACTGTGAGAGGGACTAGAGAAATCGTCTGTGTATAACGTTTAAAGTCCTTTTCTTGACGATCCAAAATGCGGATAGGTTATTCGACATGTGTCCGATCCTCAATTAAATTCAATTAGGACCAATCAATCACATGCGACGGCCTCAGTTCATATTTTTGTACTATGGTGAGTGATGATGACAAAAAAATTGCGTAACGCAATTGTGTTTGAAAAAATTTGTTCCTTCAAGTGTTGTCAACTTGACTTTTAAATCAGTGATTTCCTTCCATAACTCTATCAAGTGATGGAAACTTTTTTGGGCCACCTATCTTTTAATCAAGCCCATAACTTTGCTTGTAAATTTGGATTTTAGGCTTAACACCTCAAATCAAGACCTAATCGAATTTGAAAGGTGAGAGCATATGTGCATATATGCATGTGGCACATTGAAGTTTTACATATGGAGGTGATAGCACCTTTTTTTTACCCATAATATACTTGACAAGTGGGTCAAAGCTCAAGCGGGAGAAAGCAAATTCCCATGTAAATAAATAACATCGAACTATGACTTTTTATATTTACAGTGAGTTATTACAGTCAACTTCACTATTCCAACTAAAGTTATCTCACCCTAGCTCTCACTAAGATAACTAGTAACATCTACAAGGTGGTAAAGTTGATTAATCATGCTTCTATTATTGCATTGTGTATATGTCTTTCCAAATATGGAATATAGCTAGTCCAAGTATTGAATCGCCCATCCATGTAAATGAATGGAGAGCTAGACCTACAATCATTTTCATGATGAAACTCTATTTTGAGGATAGGATTTTGTACTTTTTCTTTGCAAGTTTTGGTTTTTTCATTTACCACTATATTATAGCTCAAAATGCATGTTTGTTAGTTGTCTATGGCTTTGTTCCACAAAGAGGACCAACCTTGGTTGCTAGATCTAATTTATGTCAAAAATGTATGTCACTTAAACATGCATAATTGCTCATAAGGACAAAACACGAATCTTCCTCGACAATGAACGCTCAAAACAAAACAGAAAAAACGAGAGAGGGGTTTGATCCAATCCACTTGTCGATGTATTGTTTGTTATCAATGCTATGGCCGCTCAATTTTATTCTTAAAGTACCCTATATATGAATTGAGAGGAGTTGGTCTAAAACTTATAAATCACACGGTTGACTCTTACCTAACCTATGTGAGATATTTGTATTTTTAACAAATAATGGTGCTACACCTAATAGTATACCGTATGTGACGTTAATCCCATTAATATTAATAGTGATTAATTAAGCTCTGATTTAGGTTTCCATATAAAGCACCATATCTTTAGATTATCACACGATCCAATTACTTAATAATTAATTAATTTTCTTAAAATAATTGCGTGGTCTATTGTGGGTATTGCTTAATTATCAATAGATGGTAGATTGCGAAAGGCATAACAGACAAAAAAGCCAAGAAAATATAGACAAACTTTTGGTGCAATTAGATTAACCACCAAATGGTATTTACCACTATTAGCAAATCATGTTGCTTAGAGCAACAACCTACATACAAAGTTAAAAGTAGTTCTAAGAGATCACAACTTTATTGGTTATCCTAGAAATTAAAAGGTCCAAATTAACTCTACACATGTAACTTTATTGGCATGAACGAACCAACTATCTTACCCAATAACTTTATTAACTGAAAAAAAAGCAACATAAGATACTACTAGGTAGGAACCGATCTCACCCAACCTATTTCGAGAAAGTGACAAATAACAATTACATAATATACATAAGAATTCTCTAATGAGATGCTAAAATGAGGTCTTGGGCTAAAAGATAGGGATTGTTACAGTTTGCTCACTATATTGTTTTTTTTTACAAAGTCGTCATTTGAATTGTAAAAATGAGACAATATAGTCACGCGGGTAGAATTTATTTAGTTTCAGTGAAGCTTCTACCTGATGTCGCAATTAGTCAAGGAATGATTTTCAAGATTAGCTTATTTGGGTTCTACATCAATAAATGCTTATGTATAATATTTTTAAAAATGATACGAGAATTATTTTTGATATAATATCTTTTTAAAAAAAATTACAAACCCTAATTTCCTTTCTTTCCCACCATCTGCCGTCGGAAAAGTTGCTACTATTGCTGTCTGTCTCCGGGTTGCCATATGCCTTCGGCAAATTCCATTAGCTCCGGCCGTCAAATACCCTCTTCTGGCATCCTTTCTCCAGAAGGAATTGTTTTTAGTTTAATTCAACTCATTAATTGGCTACTAGTTCTGCTGCACAAATCCATCATTGGCGCTGAAAGTGTTCCCCATTTCGCCCAATCTTTGCTCCTCTAGCCCCCAACGCCAACCCCTGATGCAAACTCAAGTCCATCTCGGCGTCTAGCTTCGGAGGTTCGGCTTTGCCCAGTGCAACAACGCTAATGCCGAGAAATTTCATATTCACTCCCCTTTATTCAAATCGTCCTGAATCGTTATTCTCCGTATCGCAAGATGGGTTTGGTGTAATGTCGTTCTCCCCATATCCAAATGATAATAATAAGGTGACCAAAGT
Source organism: Euonymus europaeus (assembly GCA_963580455.1). Lineage (NCBI taxonomy): Eukaryota > Viridiplantae > Streptophyta > Magnoliopsida > Celastrales > Celastraceae > Euonymus > Euonymus europaeus. Next base: position 4,240,904 of record OY756972.1, read on the forward strand.
GCAATGACTCTTATTTCTCGATGCTGTAAAATATAATCAATCTTTATTTTTATAATTATATTTATATTTTGATCAATTTTACGAATTCAATAAAATATTTTGTATTCAAAACAAAATGATATAACATGAAATGTGCGTGATAATTTTGGATATTTGGATATAAAATAGAAGATATTTCATACACTTTTTAAATTGTATTTGATTTTTTTAAGATGGGTTTGGTGAAAAAAAAATCGATAGATTGGTAAAATCAATCAAAATATAATTATAATTTGAAAATTTTGAAAAAAATATTTATACCCTGAAAGTGACTTTAAAATTAGGAGCTCATTTTAGAACATCATAATAGAATTCCTATGCCAAATTGTTTTTGAACATTTGTTAATGAAAAAATACACCTTTTCATTCCACGAGTAACCAGAGCTTGCACAGTGCGTGGAGTTCTTAGCAAATACATGATACACAAATATATTAATATATTCATATTCATGTGTATATGTGCTATTAAAAATACAAAATATTCTATGTACACTGGTTGGGTGAGTTCCAACTGTATGGTTACAAGTTTGGTTTGAGTCAAATCTTCTTTCAATTATAGAGATACCTTTTTGAAGGACATCACCGCACGGGACTTGGGCTTAGAGGGCCAGTATGTTAGAAAAACAACATCACTCAATACAAATTAATATTATCTATTTTGGATTATTCAACAAATGCATTTAATTTGTGCAATTATATTTTTAACTGTCTCACTTAATGATATTTAGGCCCAAGAAAAAGCCTTATTGAGGGGAATCGCAGTGGGAGTGCCCTCTCACTCACCAATATCGTACTTTTTGGTTCTTTTCTATAAGTTATCACATGGCTTAGATTTAACTAAGCTGTGTAGGACAAGTCTTAACACTCTCCCGCACTTGTGAATTAAGTTATGTCAAACTGAACACGTGCACAGGTAAATACCTATACAACTAAATTGAGGTACTCCTTTAAATACCATGTTAGAAAATTCATCCCTCACTATGAACCAATATTGTCCGTTTTGAGTTTTTTGAATTTTGTGGATACATCAAACTCGCACGACTTTGTATTTCTCGAACTGTGTCATTTAATAGTACTTAAGATCCGCCCCAGTTTTTAATGATGCGCCAAATTTTGTATCTTTGGGTATTTTCTCGAATGTGTGTCGACATTTCGTTCTGCATTTCACACACATATATATTTTTTTTTTGATGAAAAGGCTTAGCCACATAATAATACATTGAAGAGCATTCCACACACATATACGGCTTGAAAATTTCCAATTAAGCCAATCAAGACCTAATCGAGTTTGACAGGTGAGAGCATGCATGTTCCATGCACGTAGAAGTTGTATACACATCGATCGAGATGATAGCTACTTAGATATATAAAGTGATAAAAGTTGATTAGTCACACATGCTTCTATTACAGCATTGTGTCTTGTCTTTCCAAATATGAAATACAGCACAAGTAATGAATCGCCCAACCATGTAAATGTATAGAGGGCCAGTACGTACCCAGCTAGCTATCATCATTTTCTTGATGAAACTCTATTTTTCGGATATGATTTTGTCCCTTTTCTTTGCAAATTTTGGTTTTGTCATGTAGTACTAAATTATAGCTCAAAATTTTTGATAGTTTTATATGCCTTTGTTCCATGACCAATTTATCTAGCTAGATTTAGCTTATGTCAAAGTTGTACGAGTTTTTTTTTTAATCGAGAAAGATACCATACAACTTATCTAATATGAAATTTTCTACCCGATAATATGATAAGTTAGGTCATGGTCACAAAACACATGCATACTTGAGCCTAAGGAAAAGACACAAATCTTTTCCGACAATGAACACTCGCAACAAATGATCATAAGGAAGAGACACGAATCTTCCCCGACAATGAACACTCACAACAAACAAAAAGCCTAAATATGCCCCCGTTTGGTTAACAATTACAAGTGGCATATATGCTATCAGATAACATATATGCTACGTGTAACTGTGGGTTATCCAAACAGTCATAATGGTGCTGTAGCTACTATTTCTACCATACGTGCAGGGGCGGAGCCAGGAATTTGTGTGAGGGGGGGCTTGGTTGGTGGGGGTTCGGGGGCATCGCCCCCGATTTTTTTTAAAAAACTATTTACTATGCCAACAAAAAATAGTTGAAAGAAATTCATATATTAATATTCAACTCTACGAAATCAAGTTTCTAAAAGAATAGATTTCAATTTTCAAATAAAAGAAATACCGATATTCACTAACCTGGAGTAGTGGAGCTGTGAAGTGGAGATAGGGTTCTTGTCTCTTTGACTTTGGCCCTTTGCCCAATTGCCCTGGAGTAGTGCTGTAGTGGTCCTAGTGGAGCTATAAAGTGGAGAACTGGAGATAGCAGAAGAAACGAATGACGACTGACGAGAGAAGAAGTATAGAACATGAAGTATTGAGTTTTTTTTAGGGTTTATTTGGATTGGGCTTGGGCAGTTGGGCTTATTTTAAGTTTATATCTAGTAAAAATTTTCAAAAAAATGAGGGTTGTTAATGGATCCGCCCCTGCATACGTGATATTAATCACATTGATACTAATAGTGATTAAGCTCTGATTTAGGTTTCCCTATCAAGCATTATATCTTTGGATTACCACACGATTCAATTACTTAATTAATTGCACTCTTTTTTCTTCAAATAATTGTATTGCCTCTTGGGAAAACATTGCGGATAAGTGGGGTCTGCTGTAAAAAAAACTATAGCGACAATACATGTATGTGTTTTAATCGGGTTTACGAGTCCAACGATATACTTTTAAAATAAACAAAATTGAACGTTAAAAAAAAAGATTCGGATTTACATTTAATGATCCAAAACGTTCATATGTCATTTTTACGTTCAATTTAATTTTTGTTTAGGAGAAAAATATACCGTTAAATTGATAAATACGATCAAAATACACATGATTTTCCACACAAAAAAAAATGTCACCAGACATACCCGCTCATCCAAGTATTGCTTAATTATCAAAGAGAAGGTAGATTGCGAAAGGCATAATGGCCAAGAAAATATAGACAGACTTTTGATATAATTAAATTAACAACCAAATGGTATTTACCACAATTAGTAAATGATGTGATTCAACCCAACAACTTACTAATAAAATACAAAGTTAAAAGTAGTTCTAAGAGATCATAACTTTATTGGTTATCCTCGCAATTGAAAGGTCCAAAATCGATATTCAACTTTATTGGTTATGAACGAACCAACTTTCTTACCCACTAACATTACATTATTAACTTAAAAATGCAACATAAGATACCGGTTGATCCAACCTATCTCACCCAACCTATTTTGAGAAAGTGACAATACATACATCATATATATACATATAGTTGTTTATGCACATTTTTTTAATAAAAAATAATACACTCACGTTGAAAAAAAGTCTCACAATGCTAAAATAAGTATCTAATTGACATGTTATAAGTTGATGAGTTTCTTTGACTTATAAATAAGATACCATTTAAAATTGTGTGCCCTAGAAGCTAGGTCCTGATGTGATGGATGAGTCTTGGACTTGAGAAAATGGACAATATCTTATTTGATTGTCAAGTTTGGACAACGGAGTCCATCGATAGATCCTAACACCTTTTTCATTCGACGGGTTACATAGTGCGAAGAGTATTTAGCAAATGCATAATACAGACATAGAACAAATATATTTGTATATTTACATGTATTGTTAAAAATATAAAATTAATGTCTCACAACGATTAGATAATAATCAATTGTGTTATTTGTAAGTTTAAGTCCAACTCCTCTCAACTATAGAGACGCCTTTTGAAGGACAATGTCAGCGCAAAGCGTATAATACTTGAGTGTATTGAATCTAACCTCTCTCTCATCCCCCACTTACTTCTTCTCATCTCTCAAATTTTTTAAATTATAACACTTACATATGTATATAATGGATTAGGACTAACCTAGAAAAGTCAATGGATTAGGTTCCCAAACATTTTTTTCGCGCATTAGGTTGTCAAAAATAGTCAAACAAAAATAATAATATTTTAACAAAGCTCTCTATCAATATTTTCAAGAAAAATTAATGTTTTAGCAATTTAATTTTAGCAAATTAGATGTATGACACGGTAAATTGTACCAATTTAAAACTCAACGTGTGATCTAAATATATTTCTCATAATGATCATCGAACATAGAATCTTTCGAATTCATATTATTTAGTCTCAAAGAGATTTGCCACTAGACTATCATCCAATCGGTTTATTTTAATAGTTCAGCCGCTCTAAAGAGTCATAATATGCTAGACCCACAAATGATAAAATATTGTTAAAGTCATATATAAATCAGTGTTAAATGTCTCAAATTTATATATCTCACGAACACAATGAAATAAGTTATTTCATTGTTATAAACACAATGAGAAAACTTATGAGATACCATGTGATATAAGTTATTTCATTGTTATACTTGTAGGATTTGTCTTTGGGTCATAACCAATGCAACCCCATCACCTTGGTTTATTATAATACACAAATATTGTCATAATTATATATAAAATACATTTAAGCAAAAAAAAAAAAAAAAAAATATATATATATATATATATAATACATCACAAACACAATGAAATAATTTATAACATATAAGGAGATATATGATCTTGGGATATATATAGAGAGAGGCTCGCCTTGATTTATTATATTATATGTTAGAGTTTGTGACCTGAATTCTGGTATAATTCGAAAAGTTCGCAATGCAATAAAATTTGTTGAAGAATTTTTTGGGTGTCTGTGATGAGAGTGGAGAGACCGAGCCGATTTTTGGGGTAGCCCTGCAGTATGGACCTTTAAAAATTAGGGTTTCGACTAAGTATATATTTGTTGTAAAGTCGTCACTTTATATATTTTTCTCTTGTACTTGTTTTCTCTACATAGTAAAAAACCTCATGTTTTTCTCTTAAAATGTAAATCTTTATGTTATTGATTTCTTTATTGTTATTTTGTTGGAACTGATTTCTAGAATATGCAAATACTGTCATAACTTTATATAAAATACAACACAAAGGTTTGTTTAGTGAAGTAGATGAGTTGTATATTAACTAACATTGAATAAATTGACAAGTTTGATCATCTTTAATATGAAATTTGTTTTAAAATGGGAGTAGTGTATATTATATATAGTGAAGGTTGAAAGTGGAAGAAAAAAATGAGACTTGGAATCTAAGTTAGATGCACCACACTTCCAACTACTCCTTTTAAGTCTTAATTATATCTAACTCTTATATCTATATTTGAACAATGTTCATGGCAGGAATTCATTTGTTTTTATTGGATTTCTTCCTTCCCTAGTTCCTTTACCATCATCCAAATAGGTTGTTGATGCAGGACGACGGACCAACCCTAGTCCACCGGCTTTCGCTGGACAAGTTGAGCTTCAAAAGAGGCAGCCAATTGTTCTACATCAGTTGTACTGTTCCGACAAAAGTTGCAATGTGCACAACGTAATTTCATATATCATGAGAAATAAAAATAACATCTTCTGTCATTTTTTTTATCTACTAATTAAGCCTCATAAATGCTTGTTTGATTATTTTCATTTACTTACTGCAATGAGTTTTTTAGCGTCGCTTTAGAAGCTTCACAATACTTATATGGTGTCATTATTGTATTATTAGGCGCCACAAATTTATTTTCAATGTAATTAAGATCGTCTGTTTGGTTGAGAGTATGTCTGTCAGAGTATAAATTGGTATAAATAGAAATGTCTCAGTATGTACAGAGTATAATCTCTCTTATTAATTATAGTTTAAAATAACTAATTTAAATGGTAGAGGTTTGAAAAGAATATTACAAATATTTTAATCCTATATTTATTGGATTAAAAGAAGCATTATCAGATAATGATGATTTAATAAAATTTGTAATGACATACTGTATATCGACCGATATAAAATAATGCATGATTGTCCAGTTGCTATAAACAAACAAATTTTATTGTATTCAATTTTTGTCAAAACCAGAACTGTTGAGACAAGTTTCTGTACAATAGTTACTTATTATGCAGCTGCAGATGTTATTTATGACAGTGTAGAACATTAATAAATTAATTCAACTATAATTTACACCTACCAATCTGGAATTGAATTCAAAATATAACATGGGCGTGCACTCAATCACCTGGGTGGTGACAGTCTTCTACTGAAATCTTAGGAAATGCTTGGATTGAGTAGGAGAGAATTAAGTGAGGTTAACTGGGGGAGAGTCAAATGAAGGGGAATTAAGTGCATGGTTGTGAGTTGTTTAGATTAAAAAGGGTGTCAATGGAAGGAAAAATGTATAATTTTTCTTGAATTGATGAGTTTGAGGAGGGAGAATAATATAATTATAATAACTATTCTCCTCACTAATCCCTCAAAATTGATGGGTAATTTTTTTTTGAGTATTTTAGAATCAAGAGGGAGGGAAAAAAACCCCTCTAAGAGCAAATGCAATAGATGAATTTTGAGGGGAATGGATAAACCCTCCCCTCAAACCTCGTCCTTCAATCCGAGTGAGCGTAAAATACTTCTCCTCACTTTACACCCGCTACTTAACCCCTTTTCCCCCAATCAAAGCACAGTTAAGGATTAAATCATACGAATATGAAAGTTTCCAATTGATTTTGATCAAAAATATTATATTCATGGTCATGCATTGAGATATGACATAATTAATCTTGTTATCATGTGAGAAATTTCGATTGTGCTAGGTATCCCTAACAACTCATATCCCTAACATCCCTAATCCTATGTGTCACACCCACACACCACAAATTTTGGTTCAATTTTGACATGTTCAAATTCAAAATTTATCACATCACTCACGTAGAAATATTAGGGATACTAAAATTTAGGGATACTTAGCATTTTTCGACAAATTATGTACGTATAATATCGGTTGCATAGTCAAAATAAGTTTCTTCAAATCAAATCTTTAAACAACAATTATTATTTTATATAATTAATTAATGTTGTGTTATGGATTGACCCACATATTGCCTTTATTGTATGCCGCACCGTTAAAAGGTGCCATTTACAGCTGACCTAATTTATTTGACCCACTTGTAATTAATTTTTTTAATGTATATTTTTAATATTTTTGAATGAAAAATGGTATTTTCGTAGTTTTATTCCACATGAAGGTTACTTTTATTTTCTGTTCTGATATTTTTTACTTTCCCGATAACTTTTATCGGAAATATTAGTATTTTTATTTAATAAACAGACTTTCCAAATAAAAATTATTTAAATGTTATCGGCTACACCCACCCCCACCCTCTCTGTTCGATTTTCCATCACAATCCTTCTTCTTCGTCTCCACTGTTACTGTATTCTTTTGGTTTTCCTGTATTTAAGAGGAAAGGAACCCATTCCCTTCAATTTCAAGTTAGTTTGAATCATTCAATGGGATTTATGTTTTATATTTCACGTTTTTGTTTGAATCAGTCTGTAATACTCAAGTTCTGAGAAACCTAGGGAATATTCCTTTCTTTCTTTTGTTTTGTTTGCTGCAAGTGGATCCTTCTGCAGCTTCGGATCGGAGTCTGCTTTATGAACTTCTCATTCACGCTCTGCTTAGTGTCTTAGCTATACATTACATTTTCGAGTTAGAATGCTAATGGGCCTGCGGTTTTTCTCGATCTCGAAGTCGATCGGAGAATCGCTGGCGGTTTGATGGAACGGAAAGGGTTAGTGGCAGAGTATTTCGACATTTCATGGCGGTTACACGTCAGCACCGTAATTCATGTGCCATTCGGACGATCCACAGTGGCTTCGGGTTTGCTGTAGTTGTTCTCGAGGTGAGCTCTCGGATGCCTGTGTTTGGGTTTTTTTAATTCCTCTTGAAATGGGAAATTTAGTGTTTTTCTTGAGGGTTTTTTTGGGTGTTTGGTTCCTAATAATTTGCAGCAAAAAAGGAGATTTTTTATGCTTAAAATTTTCCTTTCTGCTGGAACTCCCGGACTTAGGGTTTGTCAGCGAACTGAGTTTGATTAGGAAGTTCACATTTTTGGATATTTGGGTTGTGATTTAAAAAATCACGCATGTCCATGAATTTCTTTTCCTTCTTCTAAAAAACAAAATCGCTTTTGGGTTTGGGTTTACTTATTTCCTTAAGCAGTTCACGAGCTGGATTTTAATTTACTTGAGAAAGTTCTCATCTATCTTTTGTAAAAAGTTACGGACTTGAGACTAGCTTTACGGCGCTTACTCGACTCCTGTGTATGAGGTTCATGGTTTTATCCCCGTTCTCTGAATTCCAATATTCAGATCAGCTACGTTGCTTGGGGAAAACTTGTTACAAGTTTATCTCTAGGTTAAATTACGGTTTTTGTTTGTACTGCAATGGCCGTTTGTGGTGCTAGTGCTTTTGCGCTAAGCCAATTGGTTGTTCAATTGTTTTTTGAGAATTTTAATTGAATTAACGTGTGTGTTTTTACCCTTCCACAGATTGCCCTGGTATTGTTGTGCTGCAATGCAAGAATTCAAGAGTACTTTCCACAGCAGGTAGTCCCTGAAAAGGGAAGTGAACATATTGTGTCTCATTCATGCATCCATGATCAGATAGTCGAACAGAGGAGGCGACCTGGTTACAAGGTGCATTCCGTTACCCCGCAAGTTTATGAGAGGTCTATTTCAGAACCACTTCACCGAAAAGGAAGGGCACTTCTTGGGGTGGCTAAAATTCCAGTGAAGCAAAAGGATGTACAGCAGCCTATCAGAATATACTTAAATTATGATGCAGTAGGTCATTCGCCTGATAGAGATTGTAGAAAAGTCGGTCATATTGTAAAGGTAGGTGCTACTGCTACAATCTGCACTAGGCACTGAAAAATGCTTAAATGAGCAATTGTTGTAATTTGTGCCTTTTTATTTTCATCGTTTCAGCTTGGAGAGCCTCCTCAAGTTTCTGTCCCTGGTGTTCCTTCTTGCAATCCCCATGGTGATCCTGCAATTCTTGGTGACTGCTGGTACAATTGCACTCTAGATGATATATCTGGGGAAGATAAAAGACAGCGCCTTCGCAAGGTTTTCCTTCATGATTATTTTTCTTTCTTATCAAGCTGTTATAATTCCAGAGTATTATGTGTGTGGATGGTCAGTTGTTTTTTGATCAGTTGGCAGCTAACATTGGGGGCAATACAATGCAGGCTCTGGAGCAAACAGCAGACTGGTTTAGGAGAGCTTTAGCTGTTGAGCCTGTTAAAGGGAACCTGCGTTTAAGTGGCTATTCTGCTTGTGGACAAGATGGTGGTGTGCAACTTCCACGTGAATATGTTGAAGGTATCCCCATTGCAACTGAGTGCCTTCTGATAGCTCAATTCATTTTATCTATTCTGGTGTCGGTTTCCATTTTTTATATATTCATATTTTGGAAATTACAGTCTGCTAATCCAATATATTTTCTAGAGGGTGTTACTGCTGCGGATTTAGTGCTTTTGGTGACTACAAGACCTACTACAGGGAACACTCTTGCTTGGGCAGTGGCCTGTGAACGTGATCAATGGGGCCGGGCAATTGCTGGTAATCGCAGAGCATTTAGCTGAATACCTAAGCTTAATCCCGTGTAATATCAAATTCTAAACTCTGAAGTTATGATTTGGATTGTATGCAGGACATGTTAATGTTGCCCCTCGCCATTTGACAGCTGAAGCAGAGACTTTACTCTCAGCTACTTTAATTCATGAAGTATGTCAAGCTTTAAATGGCTATTATTGGACTAGCATGTGAATTACTTTTTCTTTTTCACTGAGTTTTAGTTTTGATATCTTCCAGGTTATGCATGTTCTTGGTTTTGATCCCCATGCCTTTGCCCATTTTAGAGATGAGAGAAAAAGAAGGCGTAGTCAGGTAAATATGGACTTGTATTGGGCTATCCAGTTTTGCAATACAAATAGTAAATAGTATATTGATGTTGATTTTGACCCACTAAATTTTAATTGCATGCCACTGCTCATTGATTCTGATGATATGTGAATAACATATCTAGACTCTAGTGATGCTAAAGTTGATTGTTGGCTATTATTGTTTATTCTATTCCATTCTTCATGTTGCAAATCATTGTTTATTTTATCCCTTTGGATCAATGGAATGAGTTTGTTTTTAACCTTGTTGCTATTTGTCATCTCTTCTTGCAGGTGACTGAACAAGTTATGGATGAAAAGCTTGGCCGGATGGTTACTCGTGTGGTGCTTCCTCGTGTTATTATGCACTCTCGACATCATTATGGGGTATTTTTTTTCTTATTTGCTGAACAAAGAATTTATCTGGGAAGTCTTTTGCAGTTATAAAAATATTTAAGTCACATTTCATTGATTGAAGAGTTTTTATTGGCAGGCATTCGCGGACAATTTCACTGGTTTAGAGTTGGAAGATGGTGGAGGTCGTGGCACATCAGGTTTTTTTTTCAGCTTTCTTTGTTTTATTGTGGTTTTCTTTTGATGCCTGCATGCACTTATTGGTATTTTGTTAAGGAGTTACTTTTACATTGGAACTGGTATGCGTATTTGCAAATATAGAGATAAATGGACATTATCCATCTTATTTCTTTTCTTCTTTTTCATTTTTTGAGAAGCAGGATTTTGTGGTTTCTATTTTTCTTCTTCTTCCATTTATACTAGGGAAATGTTGAGCTTTATAGTGTTAGGTGTTAACATTTGTCTGTGTACTGTCTACAGGTTCTCATTGGGAAAAAAGGCTTTTGATGAATGAGATCATGACAGGGTCAGTGGATACCCGATCAGTAGTTTCCGAGATGACCTTGGCTTTGCTGGAGGATAGTGGATGGTACCAAGCAAATTATAGCATGGCCGACCGTCTTGATTGGGGTCACAACCAAGGAACTGACTTTGTCACCTCTCCTTGCAATCTATGGAAGGGGGCATACCATTGCAACACAACCCAGTTGTCAGGATGTACATATAACAGGGAGGCAGAGGGTTACTGTCCGATTGTAAGTTACAGTGGGGATCTCCCTCAGTGGGCACGTTATTTCTCACAGGCTAATAAAGGTGTGTTCTTGAGTAGTTATTTTTTGTTCTCATGTCAGACGCAGTAGGTGTACGGAATATGCTGTAATCATTGATACTTATTTATGCTGTTCCAATATTTTGTTAATTTAATCTGAAATTGAAAGTCTTAACGGATCGAGGCTTTCTAGTTTCTAAGCCTTGATTTTTTGATATCTCATCATCGCAAACTATGCTTTAATACTCCCTTGGGTATCCGTTTTCAATTGAGTTCAGGCATCATTTTTCGCTGTATTGTTTGCTGTTGGTAGTGGTACGTAGTGAAGATCATCTTGGCAAATATGAGTCTTCATGACTGTTTTTTCAATATTTTAATAGAATTTCAGTACAAGAAACACGTATTCTTCGTGTATTGATTATGTGGGATCTTTGGGGCTTCTGCACTGATTTAAAAGCCTTGTTGTAGATAGATGTATTATTTGTCCAATTATACTCCCGGACTGCTTTGCATGTACATGTAGATCCTATTACGATGCTTTTAAGCTTGATCTGATACTATAATGTTGTATTTATCTGAATGGCAGAGCCTGCTCTATATTGTGCAATCTTTGCTTGTACTTTAATATGTTATGATCAGTCATGTTTTAGAACTTAATTTGAAATTCTGTTGACTTTTAATATCTTCCATCACAGGGGGGCAATCCTCATTGGCTGATTATTGCACGTACTTTGTTGCCTACTCTGATGGATCTTGCACAGACACTAACAGTGCACGGGCGCCAGACAGAATGTTGGGTGAAGTTCGTGGGAGCAACTCCAGGTAAGATTTTATTAGCTTTTTTATAGGACCTGGTGAAAGAAGACTTCGTCTAATATCCTAATGAATTTTTTCTTCCACCAAATTTAGGTGCATGGCCTCGTCATTAGTACGTACTGGGTTTGTACGCGGCTCTATGACCCAAGGAAATGGTTGTTATCAGCACAGATGTTTAAATAACTCATTGGAGGTAGGTTGGAGTTTTTTCCCCTTCCTGTTTGTTGGTACCTTGTATGCAACATTCTTTTCCATCTCATATACATGGTCAATGTCTCATTGAATCAACAAATGTATGTCTGCAAGATTTACTTCATTCATTTGAGGCACCATTTTTATATGAACTTTCATTTTGGCTGGCATGATGCTACATATAAAACTTTGCAATCTTTCAACAAAGAATGTCGTGTCATGATGACAGGGGTTTCAAGGTCCAAATGTGTGGCCCGAATAATAATGAAAAGCAGGTTGAGTTAATTAATCAAAGTTATTTAAAAGTTTAAGTAAAAGATTCTAATATTTCACATGCTTTGTCGTAGAAAAATATGCTAATTTTTTTGTCAGATATAAAGCCAAATTGTGAATAAAAGCTAATTAGTGCAGCGGTTTTTTGTTTCAAAATTCAAATGTGTGCTTGGATACATGTTCGGTTGTAATCTCAAGAAATACTCCTTGTCCAAAACTTTAAATTATCCTCTTCGAAAATAATTGGCAATTCTTGTTTTATAGATGAAGGCAGGCTTATAGTATCAACTGTATTTGTCTATTTCTAATTGGGATAAAGCATGTTATCTCGCATTAGAATATTAGATGCAAGCATTTGATTGGACAGACAATTAGAAGTCTTTTTATTTTACGGAATTAGATGGGGCCATGGTGATTTTGAGTTTTAGTTTGATCACCTCTTATACCTACAGTTATAGTCAATGTGATCCTGGTCATAATTTGTTCAGGTTGCTGTGGATGGTATTTGGAAAGTATGTCCTGAAGTTGGCGGGTCGGTTCAGTTCCCTGGATTTAATGGTAATTATTCTGTTTACTGATTGATGATGTGATTCTTTAAGTACTGATTCACCTTCTGACTATCCGCATGACTTTCACTGCAGGTGAACTCATTTGCCCTGCATACTATGAACTCTGTAGCACAAGCCCTGTTTCTGTATCTGGGCGATGCCCTAACTCGTGTAATTTCAATGGGGACTGTGTTAATGGAAGGTGTCATTGCTTTTTAGGGTTTCATGGATATGATTGTAGTAGACGTGAGCTCTCAATCCTTCATTTTTTAGCCTGCAGATGTAATTTATTCATTTGCTTGCTACATTTTGTGCAATTTTAAAGGTTTCCCATGCATTTTGTGGGAGTGCCGTATTAAATCTACTGAGTTACGTATGTTTTTCTGCAGGATCTTGCCCTGGGAACTGTAACAGGCATGGAAAATGCCTTCCAAATGGGATTTGTGAATGTAGTAGTGGGTATGCTGGTGTCGATTGCTCTACAGGTAATGCATTGACTTTGGTATTTTTCACCAATGCTCTAAATGTTAAGTTGGATGTAATTCTGTTATTGATGGCTTTACCTGCATTTATACTTGCTTAATGATGCAATCATGTGGTGAGTAAATGCAAAATAAAGGTCTGTTGATGCGTTAGTTGTCATAATGTTGCTGGCCCCATAGGACCTTTGCTTTTATGGTTCTCGTGAAGTGTCCATCAACATCAACACCAACACCAACATCATAGACTTGTTTCCAAACATTTTTGGGGTTCACCATATGAGTAGGGATGGCAGTGGGGCGGGGCGGGGACGGAATTGGGGCGCCCCGCCCCCGCCCCGCTGCCTTATTCCCCTGCCCCGTCCCCACCCCGCCCTTCGGGGCAATTATTCTGCCCCGTCCCTGCCCCGCCCCGCCCCAATTAAAATTTTTGTTAATCTATTCTAAATTATATTAATGGTAAATGACTCAAATTTTATATGATTCTAATTTATTAATCTGTTACATTGAAACAAATACTTAATTAGCGTTCAATTAATCAAAAATCAAATATAGCATATGATTATTTCATTGAGAACTTAGGATTAATATAACTTTATATAGATATATATGGTACATTAATATATATTTCTATTATACATTCACACATACATACATGCATAGATATATATATATATATGTGTGTGTGTGTATACATGTATATAATAAATATTATGCTTAAGGGAAACGGGGCGGGGCGGGGAAATTTCAAATCCCATTCCCGCCCCGCCTTCGGGGCAATATTTGTTGCCCCGTCCTCGCCCCGCCAAAGGATCGGGGCGGGGAAAACCCGAGCGGGGCGGGGCGGGGGAGCCGGGGCGGGGCGGATATATTTTGCCACCCCTACATATGAGCCTGAGAGAATCGATATTCTTTTGCATTTTTTATTATTGTGAAGTTTGTGTTAGGATAAATGTATTAATATATTGCATTGTGCTTTTCTATGTCTGACAACTATCCTTGTATGACATGCAGCTGTTTGCGACGAGCAATGCAGTCTTCATGGAGGGGTCTGCGACAATGGAGTTTGCGAATTCCGATGCTCAGACTATGCTGGTTATACGTGTCAAAACAGCTCCATGCTTATTTCTAGCCTTTCAATTTGTAAAAATGTGTTGGAGCGTGATATATCTGGGCAACACTGTGCACCTAGTGAACCAAGTATACTTCAGCAACTAGAAGAAGTTGTTGTCATGCCCAACTACCATCGTTTGTTCCCAGGCGGTGCTCAGAAATTATTTAATATCCTTGGTGGCAGCAACTATTGTGACACTGCTGCTAAAAGACTGGCTTGTTGGGTAAGTAAATCTCTCGTCTCTTAAAACTTTGGTTTTTATTTTTGTTTGTTTACTCCTTTACTCCTTCCTCTTGTTTGAATGTTGCTCATTTAGAAGGTTATTTTTGTTTTAAAATTTGTAGTTCTTGTCGTTTTTGTTTCACTTTAAGACGTGTGATTTGACCGAACAACTTATAATAACAGAGCAAGAGCTACTGATTCCATGAGGGTGATCGTGGTAGAATCACTTTCCACTTTCCGAATCTGGTTGTCGTATTTAAAGTTTTGATATCCTCTAGTTAAGTGGAGTATTTTTAGCAGTGAACATGGTGATATTATGAAATTTTTGGTATGTCATTGTGGTTTTCAATCATTTCGTTTGACTAATAGCTTTAGCCTAAATGACCAGATCTCTATACAAAAGTGTGACAATGATGGCGATGACAGGCTTCGAGTATGCCATTCAGCATGTCAATCTTATAATTTAGCTTGCGGAGCCTCACTCGACTGTTCGGACCAAACCCTTTTCAGCGGCGAGGAGGAAGGTGAAGGTCAATGCACCGGCTCCGGTGAGATAAAATTATCATGGTTCAATCGCTGGCGTAGTTTATTTACAAGCAATGGTTCCACCGAAGGAACCCCTGTACAATATAGGTAGCTCTCCATTTTCTTTCTTATCCGTTTTTTCGCCCCGTAATTTTGGCTTGTAATTTTTCTCGGCCTTGATTTTAGATAATTAGGATGTGGCACTCAAAGTATGTGCCGTAGGTGTTGTAGGGTTTGCTCTTGTTCAGCCCAAGAATGTCGGGTGGAATTGGCTTTCGAAGAAAGCCGCTTGTAGAGAAATTTGTATTGTACTTGAAAACAAGAAGAAAATCAAAGGGGAAAACAGAATACCGGAGGCCTCTAGATTGATTGTTGATCTCTTCTTCCTGATGTATGCACGAGTGGCATGCTTCTTTACAGTTTGGAAATTGTTCTATGCATTTCGCAGGGATGGCTGGTGCTTTAGAATGCTTATTTTTTCCCTGGAAATCTGACGAAATTCGGGATTTGTGCATAATCTTAGCATTAGATTTGGGCAACAATATATGACAGTTTGGTTTTTCTTACTAGTTAATTCTTCGTCTTCATGATTTCGGCTTAGTTGTTGAGTTGGGTCTGCCGGTGGGGGGTTGGGGGTCTTTTGTTGGTTTTAGTTTATATTTAATTGCACTCGTCAAGTTTCAATTACACCCTTTAAATTAATTTAGGTATATTTATATATAAATTTAATTGAATTCTTCTTTTTTGAAATTGTACTTCGGCCGCTTAAGTGCTCTTAATTCATTATTTGCCCTCTTAAGACTTAGAACTGTTGCGTACTTTAATTCCACTCTTCAAGTTTCAATTACACCCATTAAATTAATTTAATAATATTATTGGTCGAGGCGGGTTAACCCGTTTCACATTATCAAGAAAACTCACACTAGTCAGAGTGAGTCTCGTTGCGTATGGACGGGTCAGTTAAAAATTGTCTATCCCTAATTGTGTGAACTCTTATACAATGCTTGTGGATATTTGCAAACAGTACGGTTAGGTCCAGTTCCATGTAATGTAGAAAGTAAAAACACATTGGGTACTATTGCAAAACAGTCTCGAGTTGAAGGGTACTATTGCAAAACAGTCTCGAGTTGAAGGGTACTATTGCAAAACAGTCTCGAGTTGAAGGGTACTATTGCAAACGTCAGTATCGCTAAATTTGATTGAATAAAATCACTGAAAAAAGTAAATACTTCATAAATCTGAAACCACATATCTACCCTGATCCAGTTGGGCAAAATGTGATCAAGTAATCCGACCCGGAGCAAGTACAAGTACTCGTAGCATCATCGTAAGCATAGCTATATGCCGTTGGACACGCATTCTTGAACATCACCGAGTACTGATTCGGCGAGCAAGTCTGAGGAGTCGCATGATCACCTGTGCAACAAAATTCCGGCGCGTTAAACGCCGCACATGCGCTCCTGCAGGCGACAACCGAACCCGAATCCATAATCTTCAACTCTTCTGGGCAGTTCCCATTCAGATCCGCCACGCAACCCGCATATTGGCAATCACCCGACCCGCCCAACGCCTTAACCCCAACTCCGACATTGTAGCCGTCGACGAGGCTAACGTCGTAGAAATCCTTCTCGTTTTGGTTTGTCGCAATAGTAAATTCAGCAAGACTTACTGGTGGTGTGCCGCCGCCGTTGCACTTTAGTAATCCTCCGCAATCTCCTGTAACGCATTTGCCAGTACCTGAGTCATCGAAGTTGCAACCAGTTCTGGCCCAGAATCGACCCGACCAGCCGGGTGGGGCAGGGAATTGGAGCTGTGCGCCAGGTGGTAATACAAAACCGCCGTCACCCAGATCGCCGAGACCGTTGCCGGAGAGTGTTCCAGGCCAGATTGCATAACTGCATTGGTTCTGGAGAGTGAACACTGTCGCATTGATCACAGCACCTGCCATTTGTCACAAATAGTTACATATAAAGTGCTAGTGCAATCAATACATGAAGAAATTTAGTTATTCTTCTGGGCTTTTATAAAGTTTTGAAGTTTAAATAATCAACATAAGAAATGTAATATGAACTAGTAATCTAATGCGTGATTATGTACCTCCTAGTGAGAGAAGAAGCAGGAAAAGACAAAGCCTGGAATTAAACGCCATTGATGGACAGTGTGATTGGTAGTATTTGTGGGATTGTGATGAAAATTTGTTGTATTTATATGGGGTTTGGTCCGTTTCTTAAATTACGGTCCTATCTTTTCGTGAAAATTACTAAATTTTAGGTTCTCTTTGAGAGAAGATAATAATTTATTTTATTTTATTAAATTTCCTTTGCATTGCATGTATAAAGTATTTTTTTGTTGCCAAAATTGGGCAAATATTCCTTAAAAAACATGCGCAATGGGGGTGGGGGGGTGGGGGGAAAAGAAGAGGAAGATAGCGGATGAGGGAGGAGTATAAAGTCACGTGAGTAGATAACGATGCAGAGGATTCAGGTGGGGTCATCTGGGTTGTGCACGTTTTGATACGTGAAGCATCAAGAACTGGTTAACCACCCCACGTGGCAAACATGATCTGGCGCAACCTCCCACTCCCTAGACTCTCATCACGACCTCAGCCAGTTTTACTTTCGCCATGCACGTGTGGTTCCACCACTGTTAAATTCAGTTCACTACTTCCTTGGCAAAGCTGACATTCTAGAGGGCCGTTTGGTTTTGAGAATTGGGGTGGACTGGAGTTGATTTATGAAATGAAACATTTCATTTCATCATTTGGTTGGATTAAATTTTGAGAGAATGCTCCATTACATTCCTTCATTCCTCTCTTCTACTTTTTCATTCCCACATTTTTATGTGGGAATAGCCAATTCCATGAGAAATGAGATACAAAATGACAATTTTGCCCCAAATTCAATAGTTTTTAATTTAAATATTAATTAATATATTGCTATGTGACAATTTTGATCTCAACTAAATAGTTTCTAATTTGAAAATCAGTTAATATATTGTCATTTTATATTTGTTTTAATTTATTAATATATGTAATTTTATTAAATTGTTTTAATTTGTTAATTATATATAATTAGAAATGGTAAAATGAAATATTTTGATTATACGTAATTATAAAAGAAGTGCATAATGGATAAAACACAATTTTATTCTCATTTCCAGTTTTTATACATACCAAACGTAAGAATCAAAATCTAATTCTCGCTTTCATTCTCATTCTCAATCAAATCATCTCAAAATCAAACGACCGTAAGAACACAGTATTACCAATTGCTAAATACGGTCGGCATGCATTCAATCGGAAAGGAAGTTTGTCAAACTCAATTTGTTAGGAGATGATGCAATGTAGCAGTCACAATGTTTGGTTTCTACCTAACAGGATTATGCCCGAGACCTAATACACGCGAATAAGTTTGACAAGTTTCATGTAGTTCCAAACAAAAAGGTTCCATTTAACCAAACTGATCAGTGATGGAATGATTGAGATAAGGTCGTTCAGTTACAATGACTTTTCAGCATTTCTGCCATTCATACCATCTCACAAACACACCCTTGTCAGCTTCGAACAAGTAAATTCCATCCTCTTGAGCTTTCCAATTACAATATTTCCCAAAAATGCAATAACCATCTGGAATATGACGATCCACCCAATAAACATCGTTCTCCTGATGTCCTCCATTCCACCAAAAGCTGCACCGAAACAAAGTTGTGGCCCAGAAATTAGTGCGAAATTTCCATCTGTAATCTTGACCTGGATTCAGATCTTGAACGCCAAGATCGTCATCCCTTGATTTGCTATGAATATGAAGTGCGTCGTTGCTAAACCCATTAGTAATGTCTACATGAGCCATTGGGAAGAAGGAAAAGTTGGGATCAGATTTATCAGCAGCAGCAGCATCTGCCATGGCATTGGCAGCGGCTAATGCAAGCAAAAGAACATAAGATTGGAAGAAGGACGCCATCTGAATTTAATGATTTACCATACTTGTTGTAATGTCTTTCATGTTTAAGGGAAATTATATTCTGTTAAGGAAGGTAATTCCTTAGATTATGGCAACGATGAAGTTTAAAATCAAGGGGTCGTAATTTGAAGAAAGTAATTCCTTAGATTATGGCAATGATGAAGATAAAATCAAGAGATGTAATCCCTTAGACTATGGCTGTTTTGGAGATAGAATCAAGGGTCAATGACATTAATTTGTGATGAAAGAGCTTTATTGATATAGTAGTAGGTTTTGGGTGATTAGAGATCAGATCATGGACCCGACTTTCAGGTAGACATGAAAAGAAAAAGAGTGAAAGACAAAGCTAGCTAGGTCTAGTCTTGGAAACAAACCAACATATTTTGGCTTGTCATGCACAACGTGTTTTTGTTTAAATGTCCACTTTTCTTGGGACAATGCTGACAATCTAAGAATCATTTGGCCAACTAATATTACCATTGCTAAATAAGGTCGACGTTCAATCGAAAAGGAAGTTTGTTAAACTCAAGTTGTTAGGATGATGCAGTGTAGCAGTCACAATGTTTGGTCACTACCTAACAGGATTATGCCAGAGACCTACTACACCCAAATAAGTTATACAAAAAGGTTCCATTTAACTAAACTGAGTGAAAGTATGATGGAGATAAGGTCGTTCAGATTCCAAGTATCTACATACTTCCTCTTATATATATATATATATATATATATTGGTCTTTTTGTTGTTGACAGGATCATGTTGGTTTATACCATCATACAGTATTCCATCTTACGAAATTTTGTCATGTGAGGAGTGACCAACTTGTTGAATTATGATGTGGTTTATTATAATATTGGACTGAACTTTAAAGCCCAAAAGTAAAGTTGAAGCCTTATATTAAGTTTTATACTGGCTATGCTTTTTTTTTCTTCCTCATAGTAAAAAGAATAAGGAGCTCCTCCGTGGATGTAGACACATTCTAGCCGAATCACGTAAAATCACTGTGTTAAATTTTTTTTTGCTGATTTCTCCTACTTGTATGTTTTGTTTTGATTGTGTGAGATTGGTTACAACACAACTGTAGTGAGGAAGCAAAGCTGAGAATTCTATGAGACAGAAACAGAAGGAACAAACAGCAAGGGAAAATGGGTTGAATTTATCATGATCACAAGCATTTGACTTTATGAATAATCAACTTGAGTGAATAATAGCCGTTATGCAATAATGCAAGGGTTATTATATTTGTTTCTTGGTAAGCAGCACTGGTTTCTTTATGTATTATGCCTCTAAATATTGCCAGAACTGAGAAAACCCGAATGTTTAATTAGTTTCTGATGATATTACAAGATGTCTAAGGTTTGTATATATTCGCTTCCTCAATTTCTTGTTGATTCAATATGTTTTCTGATTTGGGGAGAGAATCGGTGTTGCTGTTATTATGTGAATGATTGATTGTCCGAAAAGTGTTTGGTTTTGAATTACATGGTTGTTAATTACTTGTTAGTTGTTTCTTTTAATAAGAAAAACGATATCTAATTTTGAAGAAATTCCTGGTTTCGGTATGATCAATTTTCAAGTGGGTGAGATAATTAACAATAGATTTGCATAATGATATTCTCATCATCCTCACTCAAATTGATTTAAAGCTATTTCCTACAAGTAATTCTGCTACTAATTAGGAATCTGCTCCAATAAAGAAGGTGCTTCATTGGAGCAAATTTAGTAGGACTCAAAAGATTTTTGTAAGTTTCAGTGGGCTTCACATACCAGCTGGGTAAATAGGATGAGGTTTTCTTTTTGGAATTTGTAAACTAGTTCCATTCTTCTTTTATCTATTCTTTTTGGTTTTTTTTCTTTGAAAACCTAATATATGAAGGAAAAAAAGAAAGAATGTGGATCGAACTTTAGTCGTTATAATTTCCACATCTCTACAATATTGTCCGTGAAATAGATGTTATATCCAAGTAACTTGACCAAGCATTATTTCATCGGACCGTACAACGGTGTTCCTCCTCAAATCTTGTAGGTGGGTTAGACCCAACTCACAAATACTTTTTTTTTGATAAAACAGCAGCATATAAAGAAGAAGGAAAAGAGACAGCAGGGCATCAATGCGGATGGCCTGAGAGATAAAAAAAAAGGGGGAGGAGAAAGAAATAAAAACAGAAGAGGAACAAAGAAATAAGAACAAAACTAGATCAATACCAGTTTACATAATCTTGTTGCAGCAAAACCCCTTCTCTGGCTAAAATGTCTGCAAGCCCATTGCTTTCTCTTCTAATATTTATAATCTCAAGAGAACTCACAAATACTTAAAGAAAATGTTTTGTTAAGTTATAAGTGTTTGAGGTGGGTCTTGCACTTATAAATACTTTACAATTCCCACATCTCTTAATGTGGGACTTTACATTAGTAGTTTAGTACTTTTTATAGATGTTTGTTCTTATGATGCATTGCTGCTGGGTAGTATTGGTTTGCCAGTTTTCACTGCTTAGTATCTTGGTTGGGAAGCTAGTGCCAACTTTCTACAGGGACGGGGGAAAAAATGAAGATTTTCCGAGGAACTTTTTTGAGTCCTTTCCATCACCACCTTGAAGCAAAATGCTTTGTGTAGTGTTGACTCTTTCATCTTTTCATTGGCTTTCCGTTACCTTTTAATGTTGGATGAGAATACTCATAGTTTGTGATGGCGTTGTCCATGGAGTTTGATCATTAGATGTCAATGGATGATAGTTGTAATGGTCATCATTGTCTAAAGAACCTTTGAGCATTAATTCTTGTTATTGGTTTGTCCTCTGTACAACTTGTGGATTGTGGTCCTATATGTTTTTTTCCCTTCAGTTGAGCATGACATTAGTGATCTTCAAATAGTCCGCTCCACCAGTTTTCAGATATTTAGTTCATTTTTGGCTGTCAATTCCAAATAATCTGCCTTCTGCCTAGTGGTGGACCCAGGATTTGGGATTATTAGGAGCATAAAAGTAGTGGTTTTGGGATAGTGGTCTTGAATTTTTTTGGGGTTGATATGTTGGTTTTCAATTTGGTTTTTAAGTCGATTTTAATAGAAAAAATGTATTTTTTTTTACATAAAAAAACCGATCAAACAGTTCATTTTGATCGATTTCGAATTTGGCAATTTTTTGAATAGGCATAATCCATACCATCTCACAAATACACCCTTGTCATCTTCGAGCAAGTAAGTTCCATCCTTCCGAGCTTTCCAATTGCAATATTTTCCATAAATGCAATAATCATCTGGCATATGACGATCCATCCAAAACACATCGTTCTCATGATGTCCCCCTTCCACCAAAACAAGGTGGTGCGCCAAAAAATAGTGCGAAATTTCCATCTGATATCTTGACCTGGATTCAGATCTTGAACGAACGCCAATATTGTTATCCTATGATTTGCAATGAATATGAAGTAGATCGTTGCTAAACCTATTAATAATCTCTACATGAGCCGTTTGGAAGAAGGAAATTTTGGTATCAGAATTATTATTAGCAGCAGCAGCAGCGCAGCTGCAATGGCATTGGCAGGGACTAATGCAAGCAAAATAACATAAGATTGGAAGAAGGTCGCCATTCTACTTTACTCATCTTCTAAACAAATTATTTCATTCTTAAATATCTATATATTTTTGGTTTTAGTTTAATTTACCAAATTAACTTATCCTGATTTCTTTCATGTTTATTGTTTGATTTTCAAAAAAATTAATTTTATATATACGATTGACATTTGATTATACGGATATCTTTTATGCTATGTTTGGTACGGCCGGAACGGTCAATTCCATAGTCATACATAATTCTCTTGTTTGTTATGAAACACAAAACTGAAATAAAATGGTGAATTTCATTTCTCCCCGAAAACCGTAGTTCCTATCTCCCCTAAGGAATTGTGCATTTCAACTTGAATGGAATTTTTTTTACAAGTCAAGTTATAATTTTGTCCAATTATAATCAGCAAGAAAAATGAAGAAAGAAAAACTTGTCTAAAAAATGAACAAAAGTAGGGTTAAAATATAGACGACACGATTGATAACTAGTTTTGGCTATGATGAACCGACTTAATGAAGGTCTTGGAGGAGGAGGAAAAAGAGTTTGATGAATCTAAAGATATCATGTAAATGTTAGACGTTAGGGACAATAAGTAAACATTATTTTTAATCATGGGAAATTAACAACAAGAGGTTAGTAATCAAACATTAAAGCACGATAAATCAGGGATAATATATAGTCTTTTATCAAATAAGGAATATACAGTGTTCCTGTCGCAATTTCTTTACCAATTAAATGTTGGATTCTTGATTTCTATTCCCGTTCATATTTCATTCCCGCAACTAATCAAATATAGCGTTAGTGCTCTAAGGCAATACATTGATATTCATTTCTTTCATAAACCCTTCATGTTCTCCTCGTTTTCTCAGTGATCTGTAAAAATGAACAATGCCACACTAACAAAATCTTTTACTTTTTCAACGTTGTTATCTGTCATGGCACTGAATTATTGGTCCAGGTCGAGCCCAATCCGATATTTTTAAAGAGAAGTTGAACTCGACCGCGATAACCTTGTCAAGACTAATCGATTCCAAACCATCGAGTTATCTAATAACTCCTAACCCTTTTAATTTACAGGTGTTTATAAGAGATAACTTTTAAAATAATATTATTTTCTCAATGACTTGATACCTCAGTAATAAAAAATAGTGCCGGAACTTAAACATGTTAAGCACTAATCGGGTTGACCCCATACCGATAAAAATAGGTTTGGTCAGCCCGATAAGATCAAAACGGATTTCCTGACCTGTTGTACACCTCCAGTTTTCCCTCCCTTATTCAAATTTGAATAGAGAATGACGTGGATTTATGATGACCACTAATTGAAAAAAGGAGCCTATTTTTTGTGACACTTCTTAATACAAGTGGGTTAGTACAACATGACATCATCCATTTTCATCACCCAATGTTCAAATGTTCCAAGTTAATCATTGTATTTTCGGTTTTGTTCCATTTGGATCACCCGGGCAGATTTGCCAAAAACATGTGATAGTTTGACCATTGACTAATTTTGCCACATGACATTTTATTTCCACGTGGAAATATTTTTTTTTTAAATAAACAATAGTTGACAAATCAGATAGCGACACATGGACCGTTAAATAAATATGATCACAATTGTTTCAAAATAGTCATTGAAAGATAATATTTGTATCGAAACAAAGTAAAATATTTTCCAGTGAATCCAAAATGTGATCTAAACAAAGTAAAGATAATATTTGTATATATTCGTATACCATACTATCCAAAATCTGATTCCACATGATCAAAATATATATATCAAAATGAATATTTTGATATATGACAGTATGTTATAGGACTACATGTTTTGTGCACCGTATATATTACTGCTTGTGTTTGGATTCATTATAAACGTGGCTATTAGGTAAGAGATGAACACCATTTTGTCTTGGAGCTTCTAATTATATATTTTGATCATGTGGGATCACATTTTGGACGATATGGTCTACGAATAGATACATATATTATCTTTGTTTTGTTTAGATCACATTTTAGGTTCATTGAAAAATACTTTGTTTTGTTTTGATACAAATATTATCTTTCAGTGACTATTTTGAAACAATTGTGATCATATTTTATTTAACGGTCCATGTGTTGCTATCTGATTTGTCCAACTATTGTTTATTTTTAAAAAATATATATATTTCCACGTGGAAATAAAATGTCATGTGGCAAAACTAGTTAACGGTCAA
The DNA here is from genome assembly GCA_963580455.1 of Euonymus europaeus. Classification (NCBI taxonomy): domain Eukaryota; kingdom Viridiplantae; phylum Streptophyta; class Magnoliopsida; order Celastrales; family Celastraceae; genus Euonymus; species Euonymus europaeus. The sequence continues at coordinate 4,265,835 of OY756972.1, forward strand.
ACTGCCAATGACTGCCCGATTTTGGGCAAATCTGCATAGGTGATCCAAATGAAACAAAACCGAAAGTACGGTGATTAACTTGGAACATTTGAACATTGGATAATAAAAATGAAACATGACCAATCTTTCGATGATGTCATGTTGTATTAACCTTAATACAAGTTATCCTAAGTCGAATAAAATAGATTTACAAGTCATTGCTTTGCAGTTTGCAAGATGCACATGTGCATGCTTAAATACTTGTACAACTTTGAAGGCTCAAAGTCATTTCAATACCAATGGAAGCTTCATATCTAACTAGTTTGTTCTTGGCAATCAATAATACATCCTTATATGTGTGTGTGTATGTATATATGGACGCACAGGTCCAATAAACTATACATTTTAGGGGTAGGTGATATAGAAAACTTGGTCTCAAAGCACATACCTTACAGTTTAGGTTGCTGAAGCATAGTTTTCGAGAGTGTGATGGTTCAACATAAATATATGTACGTACACGGGAGGGAGAGTGACCGATTGAAGGATCAACAACCGAAAACTACTATAATTCCAATTTCTTTTGGGACCAATTTTGATTGTAACCTCAACATGTTCGAACTCTTCTCCTTTCTTAATTTTGACAAAACACACTCATCTTGTTAGTGTAACAAGAACTATTGAAATAAACGGTTGATTGATATGATAAACTTGATTACGGTAATTTATTGCAATTGTGGGAGGTAATGAGTTCAAGTCTTATCGATAGAATTTTTTATAAATGAGTCATTTCTCAGTTCACGCATGCTAGAGTGAATCTACATTATATATGCACCTTGGGGCCTGAGTCATTGTCTCTCAAAATTGAGCACACCGTCTTAGATTAGAGTCGGTCCAACCTTGGCGTGTTGAACTGACGAATTCCGTGTATGAAGAAACGTGGAACATTGAAGAAAAGGGTACAGTAGTGCAGGACCTCGAAGGGAGAGGGGGGGACCCATTCCACTAAGCCAATGACCAAGCCCTCCTTCTTTCGGGTTCTGCTGCTCAGCCACGTATAACCGCGTTTCTCCTCTCGAAAAAACCCAAGCAACCTTTTATAATATAGATCTACAAACCCAACCCACTCAAACCTCACAATTCTACACAAACAAACAATGCCTAAACCACTACTCCTTGCCTTTCTACTTGTAGTCTGTTCAGCCATCGGTGCTCACGCTTCGACCACACAACAACAACAGAAGTTCAAAGAAGCTCCTCACTTTTACAACTCACCGGATTGTCCATCCATTCTGAACGACGCTGAATCGGAATCCGACGATGAAGCTGCAATATTCTGCTCGGACGAGGCCGTCCATGTGGCCATGACTCTCGACACGGCCTACATTCGAGGCTCCATGGCTGCTATATTTTCGATTTTGCAGCATTCCTCTTGCCCTCAAAACATCGCTTTCCATTTCGTCTCGTCCGCTTCCGCAAACGCGTCGCACCTGCGAGCCGCTATCTCCACCTCCTTTCCTTACCTCGAGTTCCGAGTCTACACCTTCGATGACTCGGCCGTGGCGCGACTCATCTCTACCTCAATCCGCTCTGCTTTGGACTGCCCTCTTAATTACGCTCGCAGCTACTTAGCCAACATACTCCCTCTCTGCGTCCGACGAGTCGTGTATCTCGACTCAGACTTAGTCCTCGTCGACGACATTGCAAAACTCGCCTCCACACCACTCGGTGACGAGTCGGTCTTGGCGGCGCCTGAGTACTGCAATGCGAACTTCACGTCTTACTTCACTCCATCATTCTGGTCCAATCCTTCACTATCGCTCACTTTTACCAACCGGGAAGCTTGTTATTTCAACACCGGAGTTATGGTCATCGATCTCGATAGATGGAGAGACGGCCAATTCACGACGAGGATCGAAGAATGGATGGAATTGCAGAAGCGAATGAGGATTTACGAATTAGGTTCGTTGCCGCCATTTTTGCTTGTATTTGCAGGGAATATAGTCCCGGTCGATCACAGATGGAACCAGCACGGTCTCGGAGGGGATAATTTTAGGGGTTTGTGTAGGGATTTACATCCAGGTCCGGTGAGTCTTCTACATTGGAGTGGGAAAGGGAAGCCGTGGGCTCGGCTCGACGCAAGCCGGCCTTGTCCACTCGACGCGCTTTGGGCTCCGTATGATCTGTTACAAACGCCGTTTAGTTTAGATTCTTGAATTGACTGAGTCGGCGGCGCCTGCGTGTGAATGAATTTTGATTTTTGATTTTCTGGAGTTGCAGAGATTAATGGCGGAAGACCAAGAAGGTTTGTTTTGGTGCATATATATTGATCATTGTACAGAGTATTCATATACATGTATATGGATTCATTACAGTATGAAGATCTGCAAGTGTCATAAAAATCAAATTGAGGATTCTTGAAGTTTCAACCTCGGATATATATTGTAATTTTACCAAAAGAGCTATTTTGTGTGGATTGATTCATGAGAGAATCCTTATTGATTTGTTTGATGAAAATCATATTGTTTTGTATATAATTTCTTGCTTACTCTATTGAATCTTTATTTTTATTTTAGTTGTTATGTTTTTGGAATTATTGTGAAAAAAAAATGCATATTTTTGAACTACTTTTCTTCGCTTATAAGTTATAGGAGAAGATTGTTTTAGAAGTGGAAAAAGGCTGGAAAGACAATATTTTGATAGCTAATTAAAATTTCATTAGCTAAATATAAATATAATAAAATACGATATTACAATAGAATGAAACAATATAAGATTATTTAACCGTAAGTTACTGTGTTTTATTATAATGGTTGTAGTCAAAGAAACCAATTGTTGCCAAATGCGTGTCTCAAATCTTATATGCCAGCTATAAGATTATTAGAGATCATGACAATTTTATTTTGGAAGTTATAGGGAATTTCAACATTTATACAATTCAAAACCGCGTCAAAAAGAAGATAAAAAGGGGAAAATAACATAAATTAAAAAATTTATTTATTATATCAATTGATGGTGGGCATCACACAGCAATCCAAATAAAGCCTTGAGTTCAGTTATTATCACAGGCAATTTGTCAAACTGAAGAATTTTCCTTTTTTTTTTTAATTTTCTACGATTTTATTCTCTTAATTAACTTTAAAAATAAAAATAAAATAGACAGAGTGTTCGTAGAAATGTAGAATACGGAAGGAACGGAGAACGATCATTGTAGAGGGAGACGTATCATCATGCATTTAAGATGTTTAGCTTCGTACGGCTCGTGATGTCCGGATCAGTAATAAGGCGAGATGACAGAGATGTCGTATGTGGTGGGGACTGGGGACCCAATAAATGGTTTCTTCCCCAATTATTTTCGCCAAAGAAACTTCGACAGTTAAATTAGTGATCAGGAAGGAGGGACATGTATATGCACATGCATGTGTATATAACTATATATATGAATAGTAAAAGCAACTTGACCAAGATTTTGGATCATATCCGAGGGTTGTTGAGAAGTTGGGCTTAGAGGTTCATGGGCCTTGCTCGTTTATTGCGCTTTTGGTGAGCTAGGCTTGGCAAGCGGGACCTTTTTCTGAAGCCTATTTATCGAAGAGTAACGTCCCAAGAAGAATAAAGTAAGTATCGAAGAATGATGATGAATGAGCGATAAAGTCGTGCATGTCTGATGTATCAAATTGAATTTAGATTTATGATAAAAGCCACGAACTTTTGTTTTATCAAAATATCTTCACAAGATGTTGGAAGCAACACTACAAATTTTCTTCCACTCACGGGTGCCTATAACCATAAAATCCTGAAAGGAAGGGCCAGTTGTTAACATTGACTGACACCTGACTTGGTCATCTGATTCCGATCCAAAAGCTCATAACATCTTTTCCATATTTCCTTCCTCCCGAAGGCCTTTATCAAGGTATAATACATGTAACAACAGAAGGCAAAATATTTTCCTTTGTCATTCGTGGCATCAAATTTAGGGCTATTCGGCCCACATGAATCCTTTCTTTGGATCAAGGTAGAGAAGAATGAGCCCAAATTTCCCTCAATTACTATTAGAAATTTAGAATCCTTTCTTCGGATCAGAGATCTATTCGGCCCACATGAACTTACCAAATACCAAGTGAATTAAGCCCAACGTAATGGGCCCAGCTATTTTTTCTTCATGCATGTGAAGTGTGAACACGACTTCTTCTCGTAAATGGAATTTTCTCCGTAGGTTTGTGCAAACAACTTTCGTCAATCTTATTATTATTATTATTATTATATATAATGAACAGTCATAATTGACCAAGTCACCCACAGATTTCACACTGGAACTAAACCAGTTTTCGCAGGCTGTGGACCCCAAAGAAAGCGGTTCAAATAGTCCAGTTGGCAATGTCATTACAAAAATAAAAAAAATCCTAATCTCCTAATACATTTTAAGGTAGCGGGGAAATTCTGCTCATCTTGTTCCGGACAGTTGAGTCGGATCCAAATCTAGCCTGCATTATATCTTGGTCAGGGATTGAGACGGTGTCAGATACAGGCGGGGACCAAGATTAGAAGCAAGGGAAAGGGGCTGATATTATCAAAATTTCCCTATCAATGAGGTTATGTCATGTATCCATATAAAAAATACGCTGAATGAGTCCATACAGATTACCTTTAAGTCCAAGGGACCACCTTATTCTATCGAGGACGGCACCTCGATAGGAGATGTCCAAGAGACCACCTCACCCTATCGAGGATGGCACCTCGATAAGAGTCCCTTATTAAAGGCTGGCGTACTTCCTCAGCCTATCGAGGAAGAGTTCAACAGGACATGATTTTCTATTATAATTAAGAGACTGATCTTAAAAATGATTATAATTTCTACTGAGAGAAGAGTCCTATTGAGAATCAAACTTCAGTACTCCAAAGATCAACGGTGTGAATCCAAATAGGAGAGATTGTACTGATCATTGGTGGTTCCACCACTGGTGCCGGAGCCTAAGTGAGAAAAATGTCTCCCCAAAGGTCCATGCTCATAAATAACGTCGTAACTGCTGGATGTGGAAGTCAAACATGTGACTTCCTGCACGTGCACCATCCAACTAAAACTTATTTGTTTCCAAGTCCCAATACGCACACTCCATTAGATGCCAGTGAGGCTCGAAATACTACACTTATGCAGCTAAATTGCCTGATTAACTGGTCTAGCTGCTCTGTTCGGAGACTAAGATGTGCGAGTTGCCACAAAAGCCTTGTTTCACGGGCCAGCATTAGTTTTATTAGTTTATCGCTTTATCAGGTATATGTGTGTGTGTGTTTACCCAGATTGTCCTAACAAAATCTGAGCTTTATGTAGCTGTTGTTATTGAACAAGTAAACCAAGTCAAGTCGACTGATAACAAATTATATAATTATTTATTAACGTTAACGTAATCAATCCTTTTATCACCCTAATATAATAAGATATGTCGATGAAATCACAAACATTCATCGACATATTTTATAATATTCCATGAAGACGCGCTTACTTTGCTAAATCAGCATTAACCAGATGATCACGGTGAGTCCAGATCCTTGGTTTTTCCTTCAACCATGAAAGATTCCTTCACTGAAACATTTAGGATGAATCAGCAGCTCTTCTTGTTTGTATTTATCGTGTTCAACTCTCTTAATTCATACACAATTGCTCAACAGAACTACTCAGGAATTGCAGGATGCGACAGCAGCGATGCAACTGGACCGTCTCCTGCTTTCCTCTACACCTGCAATGGCCAAGAATTATCTTGCCAAGCTTTCCTGATCTTCATCTCTCGACCTCCTTATGATTCGGTGACTAACATATCATTTCTCATGTCTTCAGACCCAGAAGAGCTTGCTAGAATCAACAATGTCACAAGGCTCGCAGTGTTTCCAAAAAACAAGGAGGTGATTGTTCCTGTGAATTGCTCATGGCACGGTCAATATTACCAGGCCAACACCACATTTCACATAGGCACCGACGCAACGACATACTATACTATAGCTAAAGATGTATACGAGGGATTAGCTACCTGTAATTCTCTTCAGCGTTGGAACCAACATAACAAATCCGACTTGGCACCTGGTATGGAATTGCTGATACCTCTTCGATGCGCTTGTCCTACGAGGAATCAAACTATTAGAGGCACCAAGTACCTGTTGACATACTTGGTTAGCTTGGCTGATAATATTCCGGATGTTGGTGACAGATTCGATGCAAGTGCAGAAGCTATACTTGATGCAAATGGTTTGAAGGATGATTCAATTATTTTTACCCACACAACACTTCTAATTCCACTGCCAGCTTTGCCTTCGAGCACACAAACCATTGTGCACGAAACCCTGCCTGTCGATTCACCTCCTACAGTTCTTAATCCTGGAAAAAGAAAATCAAAGAAGAAGCTTTACCAGGGGCTTGGAGTTGCAGCAGCTTGTTCTATGCTAGTTTTAAGTGTTATTATTCTAGCTGCTGTCTTTCTGCTCTACAAGAAGAGGTCAGGCAAGGTTGTTGGTGAGAATCAAGAAAAAGCGAACCCAGATTTTCCGGAGGATCTTCGTGTAGAAATAGCTAGCTTTGAGCAAGTTCTGAAACTTTATGATTTTGAAGAGATAAATAAAGCCACAGACAACTTCAGTTCCGCGAACAGAATGAAGGGTTCTATGTATCGGGGAGTATTTAGTGGGGAAGTATTAGCTGTGAAGAAGATGAGGAGATATATACAAGAGGAAGTAAATGTGCTGAAGAAGATCAATCACTTCAATTTAATCAATCTTCGAGGCGCCTGCGGAAATTGTGGCTGTTGGTTCCTTGTTTTCGAGTATATGGAAAACGGGTCTCTAAGAGAATGGCTTTCTGGAGACTGCTCGGGTGGAACTGGAAGCTGGACCAGGAGAATTCAGATTGCTCGTGATGTAGCTAATGGACTTCACTATCTTCATAGCTTCACTGAACCTGCCTATGTACACAAGGACATCAAAAGCAGTAATGTTTTACTAAACAGCAATCTAAGGGCCAAAATCGCAAACTTTAGTCTAGCCAGAGCCGCAGTACCAGTACCCGCTGGCCAGACGACGTATGTCATCGGAACAAGGGGCTATATAGCACCTGAGTATGTCGAGATAGGGCATGTGACACCGAAGATTGATGTCTATGCTTTCGGGGTGGTTTTGTTGGAACTGATCACAGGAAAAGCTGCAGTTTTTATAGAGGATGGAAAAGAAATTCTACTTTCCAGTGCAGTAATTTCCATAATGAAAAAGAAGAACAACGAAGCTGAGCTAGAACTCTTTCTCGATCCTTGTCTCAGAGGACGTAATGGGATAGAATTTGCAGTTAGAGTAGCCAAAGTAAGTTTGGCTTGTTTGTCACAAGAACCATCAAGGAGGCCTAGCATGGAGGAAGTGGTATCGAATGTGCTAAAAATTCAGACAGATTTACAGAAACTCTCAAGCTCAGGATCATTGTCTCCTGACTCGCTGTCAGGACATAGTTCAACTATTTCATAGTTATGATTCCTTTTACATATATTTTGACCGATTATGATATTGATTTCGATTTCGAATCTTAATCTTCACATTAGTATAAAGCATGTTAACTAAAATTGTTTAGAAATATGAAAGCAAGAAAAAAGAAGCAGTTGAAGGTAGAAACAATGAAATTTTAACCATTAATTTATTAATTCAACAAAAACAATATCCAATGCCACTACAATTATAAAAATTGTTATCTACTCAATAAAGTTGATTCCTGTGTGGTTTTGCCTAGCTCTTGTGGGGATTAGGCCAAGTTTGTATAATGAAAACAAAGATCTAATTGTACAATGAAAACAGAGCCTGTAAAGAATAGAATCACACAGCTAAGGACTTCAATAAGGAAACCTTCCTGTCATTCGAATGTGTTCGAGGGTTGTTTGAAGGCCGTATTTCTGCACTGCTTGCCGACCAGCTCTAAATCCATCTCCATACACAGGTGAAGCATCCGATTCAATCTGATGCTTGAAAAAATCTCCAAGCTTCTTCTCAAATTTAGATCTTCCAACCTTTTTTGAAGACCTCGAAGCAGAGGAGGATGAGGATGATGCACCATTGCTGAGCTGGGATTCTAGCCAAATATGAGCTAGGACCTGACAGATACCTTCTTCAACATCTTGACTCAGCATTCGGAAACCTTGCAGATAAACAACATAGTCAGCTTCTCTAGCCATTGAAATCATTTACTGGTCTCTGCCGATTAGCATTTAATGAAGCAAAAAGAAAGAAGAATGCAGCTATATCCAAAATTACGATAAAAATTGGAAGGATGCCATTTCTTAAGATCGTCCTCAGAATCTTTGCACTAAAAAATATATATATTAAAGAAGCCATTGAACAAAATAACACCTGCAAGACGCATCCACGCATGCATCATCTCATGAGCTAGGATTGACCCAGTCAATAACCTGTATGAACAGACACTTCTCATTATGCATCAAGCAGTCAATAATAGCAACAGCAAAACTGATATCTAATCAATATTAACAGAGAATACAGGTGAAAGAAAGGGTCTTTTACATATCTAACATATCTGGAGGAGGAAAATTGAAATTTCCCTGATATGTCAGTATGATTGTTTAAATATGCATCCAAAATTCAGTTCTTAACTTCATACATTTCCGATAGGACAAAAAACATATTTTAGTTTCCCTTTTTTCTTTTCAAAATTTTCACAATACAGCATTATAACCTCAAGTCATTATACAACGCCTTACAACAAATTCAAATATAATAGTACATATATACCTTGGAAGTCCATACAAAATCAGAATTGCAGTCACCTCGCAGCTACGTGTCAGTTTGTAGGGCTCTGTTATCATATCCCCAGCTCGATTTCCTAAACCAAACCTTGGCCGCCTTACGGTGCTGACTGTTTGTTCTTCAGAAAGGCAGAGGCCTCTAGTTTCTGGCATGTGATGATGGCCCTGGCGAAGACAAGATTTAACAAAAAACATCACTAATTTCTTTTAAAAAGTTCATGCAAATAAACTGACATAATACAAGCTTGAATGTAAGCATTTGATATACTAAAAAATACTTGTCTTTTGCTGCCCTAAACAAAAAAAGTAACATTGTTTCACTTTTGTATTCTCTGGAAATAATATTCATTATGTCTTTTGCTCAAGATGATCATTTTCAAAGGGCTCAGACAGGAACGAGACTAGATAAAGACAGGTTTCGGTTTCATTATTTAAATATCAATGTTGGCTCAAAGGAAAATTTACATTATTGTCATGAAAATGAATAGTTTCATCACATTTCACTTACATTCTTTTCCCCCTCCCTGGCTTCATTAAGAGCTTGCCTTTCAACCAAAAGTAGTGGAACATGCTGCTCCACTTTCATATTTAAAGCTTCATAAAAATTTTGTATATCAAGATAAAGTGGTTGGCATGCATTGGTATCCATAACTGCGGAGTCCAGACATTCTAAGCAGAGTTTCCGACCATCATTAAGGGAAACATATGAAGTATCTCTTGGCTGCATATGACAACCAGAAGTATCAACCATCAAGTTAATAGCGGTCATACCAAAACTTTATTATCAAGAAGTTCCTCGGAAATGTTACTGAATTTTACGTAAACATCTATCAGACAGACCTCCATACGCTCACAGCTGCAACACCGAGGAGTGCCATCGTGTTCATGAGAAGGGCAGTATTTCTGAATCCAAAAAGGATGTGCCCTATATTCAATAAGACCAGCAGGGTTCGTTGGAATCTGTCAAAAGACATACATTACAAGAAGCCTACAGCAGCTGACAATAAGGTGAATTATCCCAAAAAAGCAAAAGAGAAAAAACAAGGATTTACATCTCCGATAAACATTTTAACAAAAGTGACAAAAAAAGAAGAAGGTGCAACTCATGTGAAAGCAATCCATTGGTCTTTTTGTGGCAGAGACTCAAAAACCTTGTCCAAGTACATACCATATCGATTGGCATCTCACGTAATTTCTTTGACTTTTCTATTTCCTTTTGAGGGATGAGAGGATGCCTATATTTATACACGAGTAGAATAGTGTGCCATAAAATAAATTGACATCTACACAGACTATTATGTACTTTATATTGCATTATTACTCACATTAAATTTTAGCACTTTGCATTAACAGTCAAGAAAGGAACAAAAACATAAAATAATATCAGTTTTCCTCACTTGTTAGTCATTTTTCACCCTTCTACAAAATTTTCAGTTTTTCCTTTTTGAATGGAAAGGTAGTTTAATATTTATGCAGGACACATCCTTAACTAGCTATTCTTGGCAACTATAGTGCATATTTGTTTTACCTCAGCAACTGACACATTCAAGGCAAGATATAATCAACTAAATGCCTTCTAAATATCGTATAAATACTTACAAAGTGGTTGCAAACGTCACATTTTGGATGGTAATGCTCCTTGTAGCAATTTTTATGGTAAGGAAAATTTCCAGACATAGAGAACTACAAGAGAAAGATACAAACAAAGTTTAGACTATATATGTCACCACAGAATGGTTACAGTAAGAGAACATTGATGGGAAGAAATTCAATAGAGACCGCCAATAAAGTAACTGAAAACCAAGTGAGACTGAACTTTGAACCTCATAATCAGAAATTGGTAGGTTGCAAGAATGACATCTGAAGCACTCTGGATGCCAAAATGCATTGAGACAATTCAGAAACCGTCCATGACCAATTTCAGTATTGCAGCCAGCACAAATCCTAGCAGATAGAAAAAGTAACGGTATTTTTTAATCATATCTCAGGCATGTGTAATTGTAAAGTGATGGAAGAACATAATCATCAGAAGAAAGAGCATAGGAGCTTCCAAACTGGAAGTCTAGAACTCAAAATATTATCCAGAAACAGAAAGTTCAAAATGTCCTGTATCATTAACACAGAGAAAAGGCAACCATATATTTGCCGTTTCAAGCATAGGATGGACGTAACTCAAGTTCTTGGCTTAAGCACCAATATCACAAATCTTGTAAATGGATTGACATTTGGCAAATCGCAATGCAATATAAGTGCTGCCATGGTAAAGTAAATGAGCAAAGCTGCTCACCAGTTGCTCGAGCCACCCTTAAATGGGATTCTCCAATTATAAGCTTCAAAAGACTAGTTCAGTTCATACATCTTTTAAGAGTACAAACATTGGAAGATCATCTTGCAAATTACTTGATTCAAACGCATTAGAATTTCAGACTAGGCTTCCACAAGAAAAAGCATGGCTGAATGCATATGTGTCTGGGCTTAATTTTACAGTGTTTTCTCCAGAGCCTAAGGGGTGTCTCTTGCATACAGTATTGGGTGGTCCCCTATCAGTTCTTTGATGGAGTTATTAGTTAGGGAAAAATTGATACCTGAACCCCATTGGAAAGTGGAATGGGGTAGGCTGATACATATTTCCACTTGCATGACGGGGATACATGTTCCCATTCCCATGACCGGGATACATATTTCCATTTCCACGCCGAGGAGGAGATTCAACGTTCAAGCTTTCTTGTATGGCTCGAGCAAGTAGTTCATCTTCTTCCAGTTGAGAATGCTGATCTACCCAGTAATTTGCAAAATTGATACTTTAGCACATTAGATCATAGGCAAATTGGCAATACACAGAAAGAAAGAAACTTCATTACATAAGATACAATCGTTTCGCAGGAAAATTACAGGTTAATGACATAACTATAATCCTACATAAGAAAAGAAAGATCTCTTCCTCTTATATTTGATTATGGGTATGAGGCTATTGTGTGCGTCATTTCAAGTAACCCATTTTGAAATTTTGGACCTTAACAGCATCGATGTTTCAGTTAAAACTTCCTATAGCTGTAGAAGGATATAATGTGATAAGGGCATTGAAAAATAAAATAAAAATGTTTTATTGATATATATAATATCAATTCTTAGAAAATGTGCATTGTGACCTATTACATTTAACACCCAGTTAACTCACCTGTAACATTTTTTGTTTTCTGATTCTCTTCTAAAAGGGATAGTGCAATAGCACGATCAACATCTTCATTCTCTTGATCAGACCAACCTTCCTGCAATCAAGATTCAAGATTACCCCAATAGAGTGTTAAAGGCAGACAGCATGTCACAAATCATAGCCAATTAATATAATATTCCAAGAGAGGCTATTAAGAAACTCTTGAAAGCTTAGAAAAATAAAAGCATTTCCGGACAAGAAAAAACAATACTTTACAGCTTCATATCATATTTGTAAACTAGCCCTAATGTGATTTAACCAAATTCACGATGAATCTTTGATGCATCACATAGTGTAAAGCATGAGAGAGAAGAGAACCTTCCCTGAAGAAGGAATTATTCACATTAATAGTAAATATGGAGGAAAAAAAACACACACAAGAAATAAGTGGTCATCTTAATACCCCTGAAGTAGAAGGTGCACAGAAATCAGGTTCTTCTCTGTAATTTCCATGATAATGACCCTCTGAAACACTGTGGCTAGATCCTTTAAAAATTTTGCTAAGCCAACCCATAATGTGGTTTGTTATCAGTTCATAATCAATCAACTTTCTGCCTGCACACAAGACATTCATTGAAGCAAATAATGAGAGGAAAAAATGCAATAGATGATCAAGGTGTTTTTTATAACTACGCAATATCCCTAAGCAGACAAGTGAAAAAGAAAGCAGCCAATTCATGCCTCAAGTATTTGACAAACAGAAACCCATCAAGAGTTTTACGTGTATGAAGAACTGGCAACAATTTGAATAAAGAAAAATTCATATTTGCAAGTAATTTCTGACCCAAGAATGAAGGATAAAACCTGGCAAGCATGATTAACATTTAACAAGGAGTTGTAGGAAAATATCATAGAAGATAAATGTATCCTGGGCAAGTCAAACCCCAGAGGTAAAGTAAAAACAATATGTTGACAGCGAACTGCGGATCTTTCTTACTACAGTTCATATGCACACCCAACTGCAACAGTAGGATATTCAACTCCAATGGACTTCTCATCAAGAAGAAAATTGAAAGCAGAAAAACATACAGAAAGCAAAATCACCCACCAAGCATTCTAGGCCCCAGAAAGTCAGCTACAATTCCAAGTCAAAATATCAATTTCCCACCAAATCAAGCCAATATAAGAGGTGGAGGGTAATCAAAAAGGAAAAACCAGAAAGACAGATTCTTCCAGCTCAACATGCTCATGAAGTTGATGACTCACCTCTAACATATGATCAATAACCAGCACGAATGGTGGAAGCAGCAGAGACCCAGATCAGATTAGACAACAAATTGCCCGAAAAGCCACAATACGCACTCAAAAAGAAAATATATTCTCTTTCTCTCTGTCTTTTAGATAATATATTCACGGGTGGAAGAACTAAGAAGACAGAAAAGGAGAACAGAAACACTCTTTATTGCTTTCGCTCCAAAGAAGAATCTGCCAGTCGAAAATAATGAATATATGTATCGAAAAGCAATAACATATACAGGATTTAACGAAATCCGAGCGCCTTCGAATAATCTGGGGAAGAAATCACAAGAAATATATGACAGATACGCCACGAATACAATTATACTTGATTGTACGCAATTTCAAAAGTAAAAATCGGACAAAGCAACTCAACCCCAAAAGGGTTGGACGAAGGATCGTCAGAAGTCAGAACCCAATTGGGTCCGCGTTGAAACTCTTCCAAGAGAAGACCCAAAAAAAAGGTCCTTCGAGGAAATCGTCAGGGATACAAAGTGGGTTTTCTTTTGTTTCTACTCTCTAAAAAATGAATATATTTTTCTTAATTCTGTTGTTTTAGTTGGTTTAGATGAAGTGAGCGGGCGTGGATTTAAAAACAAGCCTACGGATCAAAATACTGATTTAAATGTGGAAAAATTAAAGATAAGTCCTTCATTTTAAAATTTTGTTTCAATAAATAAATTTTATTTTATAAGATACATTAAGTTTAAAAAATATTAAAAAATATTTTTAATACTGACTCCTTATGGCATTTGTTTGGCAACGGCTCTCTCATACAAGCATGATCTTCAATACAAAGTAGTTCAAGATCGAACAATCAATTAGCGGATTCATTAGCTCATCTTGGAATGATTTATAGAGATCCTCATCTTATTAGGATGTGTTCCTAATTATTGCAATGTAATGATATAAAAGACAGAAAGTGACAAAAATTTATTTTATTAACATAAATACTCTCATATTCTCATCCACTCTATCTGCATTCAAACTGGAGCTTCCTCATCCGGCAACTATTATGATAAACCAATAAATGAGAATGGTGCGCTTAGGTCTAGAATACACTTATGTGATGGTGGCCTGCAGCAACAACGTCTCCCGCAATCGGATCAAACATTTTTTTCATAGTTGGCCACTACTTCAATGTCAAATTTTGATAGAATGAGCAGCTGAAGGCGGCGAATTATGATTAGGAATTGGTAAAGGTGCTTTGACTCTTCTATTTGGTGGGTTGAAAGCCTTGATCTGTGGCCGGATGGCGATAGTACACTGTGCCACGAATCTGCATTATGCAACATATGTTTTTTATTTTCTTTTATCTCTTTTAATATTAAAACAAGAGAATTTCATTTGATAACATTGTCCTAATGAAATTAAAGCACAACAATTTAATTAAAACAAATATAGCATCATCATATTTAAAACAGACATAATATCATCACCAGATTTGAAACATATATAATGTACACATATCTGAAAAATCAAAATAATTGTCGCTCGTTTTATCTAATCGAGTTTTAAATATGATGCGTCTTGTTTCATGAAATTGATTGGTAGTGTTAATGATCGCCCGTGTTGGCCATATTGACCGAATCAAGCTCTTTTCCAAATGATGGGCTGGATTTCATGAAACTTTTCAAGTGATACATGTGATAATCGATGGTCGGTGATGATTGAGCCGTGATCGGGGTGATCTAGAGCTTCATTTCGGTGGTTCATTTGTCAAAAATGATAGTATGACAACCAATTTTCGGTGACAAGCGTTAAGAAAGAAGAAGAGAGAAAAAGGAATGAAGAAGAAGAAGAAAAAGAAAGAATGGCATTTTAATGAATTTGCAAATATTGTCCTTTTCTAAAGTTTTTTTTGACTTGTTCATATTGAAATACAATTCTTATTTTCTATCCTTATGAGTAAAAGGTCCTTTTAATTTTAGTGGAAGAGAATGCATATTTGGTTATTGATGGACATGTTAAATCAAGCAAGAATAGGAATGGAAATAGGAGAATGTGTTGTTTGGTAATGGTAAGAGCTTTGCCATAGTTTTTCGAGTGTTTAAAATTGGATTGGTTGATTTGAGACGAGGGATAGATAATATAAATGATTTTTTTTTAAATATGTTGTTAGAATGATATAGAAAAAAATAAATAAATAAGGAAATAAATAAGAGGATCACGTAAATATCTGAGAGAATTATAAGTTGATAGAGATATCAAAAAAGGAAGGGACAAAAGAGAGAGAAAAGAAAAAAAGAAAAGCAATGGCCATATTCTTTTTTATGCCTTCTCATACTTGGTTGCGTGTATAGTTTACCACACCAATTTTTTGTCAAAATGATTCCTCCTAAAATGAGGTATGATGATACCAAAAAAATGCGTCCAATTAAATACCAACATGTGCCATAGAAAACTCCAAGAGGTCATCTTGGTCCGTACACATAGTTTGGTTTACCAACCACTATGCTTAGTGAAGGATGTGTCTAGATTCTCGGAGAAAGTCAAGTTATTAACTGAAACGAGTTTCTTATTCAACAATGAATCTCCCCCAACTCAACTAGAGTAGTTTACTATGGTAACAATAATTCATCTCAAGCAAGAGTCTGACTCCAATTAGGAGTAGAAGAGCTCCACCACTATAAAAAGGAACCTCTACCAGGTAAATAACAAACATTTTATAGTCTAATACATAATTTATAGAGTAGACTTATATGTTCATATATTACTTGATCGTTGGAGAACAACTTCTGACGAGCTCTTAGCTTACGTTTGTCATATTTGTTTTGGATGCGATTTCAAACTGCTCGATTTGAGATTGAAGTTGAAATTTTGTTGTCTCAATCTTTTCAGTATAAAGACATGAGCTTTATGTTTGATTTTGTTGTATTTCTTATTTTTCATCAAATTCAGGTTATACATCTAAGTATAGTACACCCAGTGTCCGTGGATACCAAGAGAGTTTTGTTTGGTTGAATTTTGAGTTGTTGGGACTTCCCTACCTTTCATCCACCCAAATTTATCACACGATATAATACTCTATTAATCTTTCAACTAATGCAAATAATTCCCATGACCTTTCTGTAACAAAAAAAAAAACTCCTATTTTAATATAACATTAAAATTAAATATTAGATTCCACTTCTTTTATTATTCTTTCTTTATTTTTTATAATTTGAAATTATAAAAATAAATTATATAAGAAGAGCATTATTATTGATTAATTAATACTTTTAGAGAAAAAAAAATATTAATAAAAAATTGCTCACCTTCTAATAGGTTAACAAAATAAATTAATCAACAATAATCAATAAAAATATTGATTATTAATTAATAAAATATTTATAAAAATATGTAATTATAGATTTCTTAGCCAAAGACACTGAATCGTGCTGCTAAAATTAAACGTCTGGCTCTTGTTTGGTTGAGAGTATAAAAACTTATATCATCCATGTATGGAGTTGGTTCACGCTGATCAGGTAGTCAATGCATGAGATATTCTAGTTTGCTACGCTAGCTTCCTACATCCAATATTCTCACGCTCATTGAACAAACTTTTAAAATTACGTTGCATAAAATTCCTTACAATGCCTCTTCAATTTATTATTAAACTATTTTAAATATTTTATTAGTAAATTGACAGTTTTCACTATAACATTATCAAAATAGTTTAATTTGAAAATTTATACACCCAGGTTAAAATATAAATTTAACAGTTTGTATATCAACTTATATTTTATCAGTCATACACTCATACTCACTACCAAACATAGCCAATGTAGGGATGTCAAAAATACCCGTACCAGACGGGTACGAGCACAATTCGCTCCAAATCATATTTATAAAATTAACAAGAACAAATCAATAAAAAATTTATAAAAATATATCATTTGCGTATTTTTATTTTTTTTAGTAAAAGTTTTTTTAATGTGTAATATACATAGTTATGAAACTCATGAATTGACGGAGCGGATAAATATGGGGATTCTCCGCCCCAATGGGTACAGGAATGAGACAATAATTAAAATACTCAACGAATATTTTAACGGATACGAATATTCTCATACTAATTAATTTACAAATTTTTTATGTAGATTATTATTATCATTATTATCCAAAAGGTTGAAAAGTCGACAACTTGCCACACGCATTAACTTGGAAATAAAAATGATCACCTTTCGTCAACCATTCTACAAAACAATCATCACATTCTACCATCCGCGTTGACTTTACAATCCTTCCTACATTTTTGGTCGGCGGGCAATCCAATTTGACTGAGTTTTGATTACAGAAAGTCAATATACGCGTCAAAGAAGCCAGGTGGCGTAGGTGAGCAGAAGAAATACTCAAACTCTCTCAAATTGGTAATAAACTGTTAAACACCATACAAAACTTCAAATACAAAACTAATTAAAATTAACTCTGAGATTTACAGACTGATAAAAAAAATTATTCACACATTAACAATTCTAAATGTGTCAACTTTGAAACCCTAATTGAAATGGGTATACTTATTGTTGTTGTTAAGTTTCAAGCAGAGGTGAGCCTTTACTGGCTTATGATCAGAACTGTAAATTCCATCAATCGACTCATAAGAGTGTAATGTTGCAGTAATTCCTTCCGTGTCTTCTATCTTGAACAGTATCCTATCTGTCCACGATGGAACCCGCACCTATACACACATATATATATATGAGCACATATAATTAACAAAATTACGTGAATGACTAAATAATAGATTTGCATGTCAGCATATAATTTGTGTATAATGTACGATCATTAAGGTACCTTGTAACTAGTATCGTAGTTGCTGCTTCCAACATTGTACTTATACGTTGGTTTGAATGTGAGTGTCCCCTCACAATAGCCTTCAAAGATCTGCCCTCTTTCGGCCTCTTGTAGAAGTTGATCTTTACTCGTCAGCGACTGTGCATTAAAAATTACCAAATACCAGCATTACTAAGTGCTCACACACACACACATATTTAAAAGAGTAAACTAGTTTTTGGTTTTAACTAAGTACTCACTGTGTGGAGATTTCTGTGTATTAAGTTTCGAACAGGATGTGTATTTGCCTGTATTCTGTAATTGAGATCTCCCAACCAAATAGTGATTTGGGTAGGTCTGGTGTAAGGGTTCCTATCGGAGAAGAGAGAGTGTGATATGTCTCTGCACTCGTAATTTCTCTCTTCCACATTGCGTGCATGAGCTGCATGCATCAACTGCATATATCAACATACCAATATATATATATATATATATACATCACAAAGTTTTATTTCATTGATTACCAGAGAGATGGCAAGAAATGAAGGCCATTCGGATTCCTTTATAGTTGATTCGGATTGCGACTGCTCCTTTCTTTCTCCTTATCAATCCTCCACATCCCCCAATTGAATGCTTGTCTACCTTCAATTCTACACAAAAAATTAAACCCAGTTTTTTAATTTGAAATTAAACAACAAAAATAACCATATATATGTGTATATATTTAGAAAACAAGTTAATAAATTAATCCGATGGATCACCTTTGATGGATAACTCTGAGTCGATGTCTCTCAGCCCAAACACATATAACTGCAGAGATTGCATGATGGATTTTCCTAACAGGCTGCAAATTAAGTTTCAAACTAATTATCAATTAATTATAAGGTGAAAAAAGTGCTTAATATTGTAGTTATATCAATAGATACAATAGAAGAAATTAAATGCATGTGGAGGCATATATAATTAGGTACATGTGAGTATCTTCGAGAGCTGATTGAAGCAGTCGTGCAAGGTTTCTCCGAGGCACCTCCTGTAGACCAACCACTAATAGATCAAATTTCCTGTCGCTTCCTACCAACTCAACCAAATCTTCGTATGAGACCTTCAATTCACACAACCCATGCAAATTAACTAAAGAACATCAACACATATAATACATGAATTGAATATATATATGTATGTATGTATGTATAATTACCTGACCGTTCATGTTCCAAGTCAAAATGCAAATGCAGAGGTCGGAGTCTCCGGAGAAGTCACAAACGTTGCCAACCCTCACTGTTTTTATTCCTTCATGTGTGTTAGAAGGATAGTTGTTCATCAGCAAATCTATAGGCTTTGTCGTCCACTTTGTTTTTCTCCTGCAAAATTATCAGTTTCATTACAGCAAGCATATATATATAAGCTAAAGTTTCTAAGGAAAACTGATATCTGGAATAATAATACCTTTCACGAGCTTGAATGTCGTTGAGATTTCCCATATTGAATTAATCTTATTGATTGACCAACCACACAGACACAGCTTTTCTCGATTCTTGAAGACCATGCAAATGTAATGTGATTTCTAAGAGATGGAGGAAGACAACAAATCTTGATTGACTTGGAGTTATATAGATATATATATACAGAGAAATTTGGCCTTTTTAGCGGTTCAAGTGTCAGGACAAAAAGTCAAAAACTTCTAAAAACTTCGGTATATACAATGTCTCTCTCATTTGATCACAAATTCCTCAACGAGTTAGGTCGGAGTTTTTGACAAATAGGATCGAGCTGGTGCAATCAAATTTGAAAAGGACAATCGTATATGTACAGTGTACACCACGTCATTTGTATTACTCATGCCCTACGTAAACTGTACGTCAGTGAATTAAAATCCAAGAAGATAATTTCTTTCACAAGGAAAAAAGGCTGATTTCGCACATGCATTAATCATTAATGTCAACTTTTCAAGGTTAGCAAATTGTATGATCCATGTGAACTAAATTAGTTTGATTTTAAGTTGTGATCCGATTAATAAAGCTTTCATTTGGACACATTTTAGAATTATCTTGCAATATTGTAAATATATATATATATATATAAACCACACTGAGAACCGATTTAAGAGTCGGCACATCCCGAGACCCATCTAGCCATCCCTGCACGATAAACTTCAGAAACGGCACGCCCTAATACATGTTTCAGTTTAGTTCTAAATACAATCTCAAGGACGAAATCAAACTTGAATATACGCGCCTAGCCTACCAAGATCAGTCCTGTCACTGTCACCCAGACTATTCCACAATTTACAAGTCAATAAACAATAAAAGGTTAATCGAAACTTGGTGAACAATTAGTAATAAAGTGGTGATTTTTAAAAGCAGAATGGGAAAATGAAGAAGCTGCCTATGGTATTCACTAAAGTTAGCTAAACATACAAGTCATAGTGGCATGAAGACGACTAGAAAAGTAGAAAGTAGAAACCTAAGGTTAGAGTACATCACAATTACAATGGTGGGTGTTTGCTGGACAAATAAATTAGTGTGAAAATTTATATTTTTGATGATGTGGTAATATAATAATAAAATATGTGTTTTAAAATTTTGATTATATTAAAATATGTATTTTGATAATGTGAATTTTTTATAAAATATATAAGATTCAATATTGATTTTGAATATGTGACTTTCACCAAGGCCACTCGGGTCAAATCCCGGCAATGGAAGATCTCTTTTTGGTTGTTGGCCCAATATAATCACATAAGTATTCGGCCCAATAAACAACGTGCGTTATCATTTTGTTGCAAAATAGACGGCCCGATTCATAGCAGCCCAACCAATAACTTCTTCTTTCTGATCTATTTCTTTTGCCAATACGGCCCCTGCTTGAATAGTATACTCTCTCTGTGTCTACTCTCGTTCCTCTTCTGAGTTCAACAATCCAACCTGCGCCTGCGCTTCAGGCTCTGGGGTTTTTCAGAGCTTCGAATCGATAACAGAACGTTATGCATTTCTCCAGGTACTACGTGAAGCAGGTGTTTCAAGCGATTCCTCTTACTGGGTTGGGAGGATATTAGGGATTAATACCATGTCAATTTTATTCTGTTTCAGTGTTTTCTAATTCCACTCTCTGAATCGTCTAATGATCCTTAATTTCCAATGAGAGGCGATTCTTTCAGTTAATTGTTTTTATTCGGTGAAAAATTAGTTCTTCTGTCGGTTGAAAAAACTGGTTCTTCAATCTTCATTATTCATAGCTTTGTTATTTGCTTGATTTGTTATGCATGAAACCTTTGTGTAGGTTTTCTTTCAGTTTCACTGAGCAGTGAGCAACACTGATACTTCACAATGGCCCTCATTAGGCTTGATGTAGAGCCTTTACTTTTTAGGAAATTTCCTTACGTTTTGATCAGAAGTCTTTGTGTGGTTTTGTGAATCAGTTCGAGGACAAGCTGTCACTACAAGTCTTTATGTTTAGTTGATCTTTCTGGGGAAGTTGAGTGTGTGGGTTTCTAAGCAGGGCAAAATATCTCAAATAAGATGGTTAGAACTCACTTTGCTATTTTTCCTCGCTGCATTAGTTTTGTTTCTTGACACACTTACTGTAACATGCTAGTCTGACCTTTACTGGTCTTCTTATAATGAATGACGTGTATTTCATTTCTATTATGCAGAACAATTGTCTTGGAAATCAGCTTCTTTATTTGCTATTCTATTTTATTTGCATTCATTTGTGAACTGGTTATATCTATACAACAATCCTGAGTTTCTATTTGCTTGAATGGCATTTGATTGATAACAATTCATATGAGGGAGTTTTCTGGCTGTATGAGGTACTTGCATAAAACCACTCGATAGATAATGAGAAATGTTCCTTGTCTGGGAGTATATAAATTTCCAGACTGCTGATAGATCCTACGCGAAGACAAATTTTATAGCTGAAATTTTCGTAAAAGGAATGAGTTTCGGGTATTTGTCTATGTACAAATAAATATTTTTTGGCTGCATCATAGCCTCATAGGAAAGCTACCTTATTTCTACTTGAGGTCTTGTGAATTTGCTATTGATATCTAAAGAATAAATAGAGTTCACTTTCGTATTATGTAGTCACTTAGAAGGCTTTCAGTTATCTGGCAGTATTGTTTGGCTTAAAGACTTTCTATGGTATGTTTTCTGTGAATGTTCTTTTTTTTGGGAATTGGAATTTATTTGAAAGAGGTTCGTACTAAAACTGTTGGCCCTTGAACTTAAGAACCATATTTAATTTGTCTGCATCCATGTAGGTGCCTTCTGTTATAATTACTTGACTGCTGTGTGAATTTGCTATTGATATCTAAAGAAGAAATAGATTTCACTTTCGTATTATCTAGTCACCTAGAAAGCTTTCAGTTATCTTGCAAGCATTATTTGGCTTAAAGACTTTCTATGGTATATTTTCTGTATTTTTTTTTTTGGAATTGGAATTTATTTGAAAGAGGTTCGTACTAAAACTGTTGGCCCTTGAACTTAAGAACCATGTTTAATTTGTCTGCATCCATGAAGGTGCCTTCTGTTATAATTACTTGACTGCTGTGTGAATTTGCTATTGATATCTAAAGAAGAAATAGAGTTCACTTTGAAAGCTTTCAGTTATCTTGCAAGCAATGTTTGGCTTAAAGACTTTCTATGGTATATTTTCTATAAATGTTCTTTTTTTTTGAAATTGGAATTTATTTGAAAGGGGTTCGTACTAAAACTGTTGGCCCTTGAACTTTAGAACCATATTTAATTTGTCTGCATCCATGAAGGTGCCTTCTGTTATAATTACTTGACTGCTGTGCTTTCAGTATCTCGGTTTCTCCTATACATTAATTAAAACTTCATGGATTGAATATTACATTGTCAAGCCAGATGCTTGTGCTCTATCTCCCGGTCCAATCTCATGAACCAAAGCATCTTGGTTCTTCTTATTAATTTAAATGACTGTTTCTTGTTTACTCTATTGAATGTCTGCTCAATTGATACCAAATGATTTTACTTATTTTGTATTAGTGACTGAGTTTTTTTTCTCCTTCTCTCCTTTTTGGATATTACAGAAACAAAGAGAGGCATCCGATTTCGAAATAGAGATGGAATTAGATAAAATCAGCACCTTACCAGGTCACGTTGTTGACCAAATTTTGTCACAGTTGCCAATTAGGGATGCTGTGAGGACAAGTGTTTTGTCAAGGAAGTGGAGGTACAGATGGGCCAAAATGCCACATCTGGTGTTTGATAATCATTGTGACGTCTCAGTTCCTTCCCTAGATCAAGCATTTGGCAAGAATAAGGTTATTCACATTATTGACCATGTTCTTTTACTTCACAATGGCCCAATACAAAAGTTCAAACTCTCTCACAGAGATCTTATTGGTATCAGTGATGTTGATAGATGGATTCTTTATCTATCAAGAAGTACAATCAAAGAATTTGTACTAGAAATATGGAAAGGGCAGCGCTACAAGCTGCCTTCATGCTTATTCTCCTTTGAAAATTTGATCCATTTGGAGCTATTCAATTGTTTGCTTAATCCTCCATCAACATTCAAAGGCTTCAAGAGTCTGAAGAGCCTTGACCTTCAGCATATTACGTTTGGTCAGGATGCATTTGAAAGACTAATTTCTAGCTGCCCTCTGCTGGAGAAATTGACATTGATGAACTTTGATGGCTTAACCCATCTGAAGATTGATGCACCGAATCTCCAATTCTTTGACATTGGAGGTGTTTTTGAATACATTAGTTTTGAGAGTACCTTTCAATTAACCTTAGTTTCTGTTGGCTTGTATGCGAATAAAAATGTCAGAAATGTGTCTCTGGAGGCTATTAAGTGGCATAGTTTCTTCACTAACCTGCCCCATGTCAGAAGGCTTGAGATTCAGTGTCATTTTTTAAAGGTAATTACTCTGCTGGCATTTTTTTTAGTGTCATTAGACTGCTCCTGGAGGATTAAGTTCTTTTGTCAGCTTGTTATGGAATATGAGATGATACTATTTATTCTTTAACAAGCTTTAAACTTTTACTTGCTTTGTCGAATACGTTTAAAAGAAGGGAGTGATTTGAGAATTCATTATTTATTTTTCCTTTTGGACTTCTAATGGCTCGGCAAATTCTAATAAACTATTCTGAGTTTTTGGGTATATGCATTTGTCACCATATATTTTTTCAGATTTTGACTTACACTAGTGTTTGCCTTTTGTTTGGTGCAGTATTTGGCTAATGGCGGTGCACCAAGAATGTTGCCTAAACCATGTTTTGATCTAAATTACCTTTCTATGCGTATAAATTTTAATGACTGGGAGGAGAATTCAGCCGCTCTTTGCATCTTAAGAAGCTCTCCTAACCTACTAGAACTGGAGTTGTTGGTGAGAATCAGCGACCTCCCTCCCCCCACTCCCATGGAAATAATCGAGGGTCCCTTCTTGATGCTTTTATCTTTGTTGTGTGCGTTGTGTTTTTCTTTTCTAACAACGATTCTCTCATTTTTTGCTAATTATAATATTTTACACCTTCGTTAGGCTCATTCAGATGAACACAATGCAGTGGAAAAAGTTACCTATGGCTGGGTTCAGGACCATCGGAAATGTCATTTGGAACACCTGCGACTAGTGAAGATAGTCGGCATCTCCGGGGTCAGATCTGAGCTGGATTTCATTAGGTTTATGCTTCTTTGCTCTCCTGCGCTTGAGAAGATGACTATTAAGCCTGCTTCCTTGGATGGAGGATGGGACTTAATGAAAGAATTGCTACGCTTCCGACGAGCCTCAGTGCAAGCTGAAATTGTTTATCTGGACCCATAATTAATATCTGTGAGTTTCGATGCCTATGATGACTTAAGCGTGTAAATAGTATGTGAAACCTTATCAGTCTGTTATATACATGTGTTCTTGATGATTTACAGTATCGGAAAGATCTTTTGTGAATTTTTAATTTAGAGTTAGCTATCAGATATGTGTATTCATTGACGTAGAGTCTGTGTCACAATCCCAGCTTTAGCATGTGAAAACTGAAAAGATGGCAAGTCCAAACTTTAGAATACTTACGGGTCGTTTGGTTTGTGGAATAATTTGAGTGGGAATGAGAATGGGAGTGAGAATGGAAATGAGAATGAGATTGAGATTTTGATTCCAATGTTTGGTATGTATAAAAAGTGAGAATAGGAATGAGAATTAGAATGTGTTTTGTCCATTATATCCTTTTTATTTATGTGTAATAAAAAAAATCATTTTATCAATTTTAATAATGCAAATTAACTAATTAAAACAGTTTTATAAAATTACATACTTTAATAAATTAAAACATAAATATAATCTAAATATATTAATTAATATCCAAATTAACATAATATTTTTAATAATATAATTCATTCACCATAAACTAAAATATTGCATGACTCATGTTATTGGCAGCAAGGTTTACAAAATATTGAGGCAGCAAGG
Source organism: Euonymus europaeus (assembly GCA_963580455.1). Lineage (NCBI taxonomy): Eukaryota > Viridiplantae > Streptophyta > Magnoliopsida > Celastrales > Celastraceae > Euonymus > Euonymus europaeus. The sequence goes on from OY756972.1 coordinate 4,291,231, forward strand.
TTTAACAAAAATTGGCAGCAAGGTGTCAAAGCATAGCATATGAGGGTAAATTTGACATTTCAGTTGCAATTCCATATGGAATCACCTAAACCCACCTATTCTTGCGGGAATGAGAATACAGGAGAGAGAAAGAGTGGAATGGAATGGTCCATTCCATTCCCTCAAGATTTTAATCCACCAAACGTGAGAATGGAATGGACCATTCCCTAAACCATGTCAATTCCACCATGATTCCCAACACCAAACGGACCCTTAGAATGTGTATCTTTTTGCATGTTTGAGTTTGGAAACACATTGGACACTTTAATTAGCGGAAGGGACAAGGCCCTTCTTAGGGGTGGTAGCTCTGTAAGGTCTGGACGATCGAATTTGTACCATTCAGATTAAACTAAGTTTGAACACAAGTTATGTCTAAAATTGAGATTCAAACACTTTTTTTTTTTGGGTTTTAAATCGAGTTCGGGTGTAAATACATTAGTATTGTCCGATTTAATTGTCTAAACTTTAACCGAATTGGATTATGGTCCGATTTATTAGTTCGGATTTAAACCAATCTCGGTGTAGTCAATTAAGTGCATTCAAAAATTCAAACCAGCCCAGACTTGCAAATAATTTGTAAATACGTTATGTTGTCCAGCCTGAATTTTTTTTTCCAACCCTGACCCTGCTAAGGATTGTTTTGTTTTTTTAAATAAAAATTTTATTGCTAAGAAGAAAGAAGTAAAGAACAATCAAGGGGGGAGCCCTCAGAACAAAAAAATATCTTCCATCTAAAGAAAATTACTAAAATTACTGAGAATGCGACCAACCCGTGCAGCCCATTTGCTGAACTATGCATCTTTTCAAATTTCCATGGACAAGCCCACTACAGTACTCTCAATGACAGTCTCTGTAGAGTGTAGGCCAATGCTTGACCACAAACATCACTTTCTGACTCCCCATTCAAATGCATAACCATCTTTCCACCAAAAAAAGTCAAGTCTCTGCATGTAACCACCGTTTAGGTAAGAACCACCGGTTCTTAAAACCCCTAGTCCTTTCATCTTATAAAAACATACTTGATACAAGGCAAACAATGTGCAAGGCTGTAAGCCATTTTTCATAGTCAGCTATGGCCACAGAAACTACTCCATTTCTTGATCATCAAACAGATGGCGGAGAAAAGCAAAAACATGAGAGCTTTGTTAAGGAGTTTGGAGACGAGTCAAAGAAGCTATGGAAGATTGCAGGACCAATAATATTCACGGCCATATGTCAGTACTCACTTGGTACAGTCACCCTGGCATTCATGGGGTACGTGGGCGATCTCGAGCTTGCTGCATTCTCAGTTGAGAACTCTGTCATTGCTGGGTTTTCTTATGGTGTACTGGTGAGTTATTCATTAGTTGAAGCCAATTTGGTTAGAATCGAGCATAATATACATACAATTTGAGCACTACCAACTGTTCATTCTTGCAAATATCATGTTTTCAAACCACCTTGAGCTAAAAAATTGAAGCCAATAAGTTCTGTATCCCAATTCTGCACTTTAACACCATTCGTTTTTCCATTACGATGTGTTGATTCATTTAAAATTGTGCTGTAATATTGCAGTTGGGAATGGGAAGTGCACTGGAGACATTATGTGGGCAAGCATTTGGTGCTGGTCAGATAAGAATGTTGGGAGTGTACATGCAGAGATCATGGGTGATTCTGTTTACGACTGCTTGTTTATTGGTTCCCGTCTACGTTTGGGCTCCTCCCATTCTTAAGCTCTTTGGAGAGACTACAGAGATCTCTAATGCAGCTGGTATGTACTAAACTACTAATTTGTTCACTTTTCTTTCTCCCTCACTGTTAGTACTTGTTAGTGTCTAACCAATAATACTCGTAGTACTGTCATGATTTTTGTTTTTTGTGAAGGAAAATTTGCTCTGTGGATGCTGCCACAGCTTTTCTCTTATGCATTGAATTTTCCGGTACAAAAGTTCTTGCAAGCACAGAGGAAAGTAACTGTTATAGCCTTGGTGGCGGCTGTGGTGCTGGTGTTACACACCATTTTTAGCTGGCTGCTTATTATGAAGCTTCGATGGGGCTTAGTCGGAGCAGCAATTACATTAAATATATCATTTTGGCTTCTAGTAATTGGGCAGGTGTTGTACATTTTCATTACCAAATCAGATGGTGCTTGGAGTGGATTCTCATGGCTGGCATTTGCAGACTTGTTTGGCTTTGTCAAGCTTTCAATAGCTTCTGCTGTAATGTTATGGTATGTGTTTTCTTTCTTTCTGGATATTAATGAGTACTACTGTCATAAGGCATGATGCTGATTTTTGTCGTAGTTGAACTTGCAGCTTGGAATTTTGGTACTTGATGTTGCTGTTGGTTATAACAGGTCGCTTAAGCAATCCTTTGATACCAGTTGATGCCATCTCCATTTGGTAGGGTGCTGATTACCATCATTTCATTATCTGACTTCTTGTTTTGAATGAGTATTTGAGTAGTTCAATCAACATCAATTATATGCATTTGCAGCATGGCCATACAAGGATGGGATACAATGATTGCAATTGGATTCAATGCTGCGATTAGGTGAATTGTCGTACATCTCTTTGTTTTCTACTTAATTTCTTGATTGAGGAAATCCATTCCATAACTTGATAGGAAAGTGAAGTCTACATGTTCCATTGAATCCCCAGAAGATCAAATTTATGTTTTGCATCTTATGGCTATCACTAAAACCTTAAATGGTTGCTCAAGTTGTATTTTCCTCGGCTTCTTGATCAAGAAAAGCAAATGAAGATATTTGTGAAACTAACTTAAAATGTTCAAACAGCGTGCGAGTATCAAATGAACTTGGAGCTGGTAATGCTAAGGCTGCTAGATTTGCAGTGATCGTCGTTTCTATCACATCTATAGCGATAGGGGTCATTTGCTTTGCTGTGGTGCTTGTAACAAGAGAATACTTCCCTTACCTCTTCACAAGGAGCGAAGCTGTTGCCAAGGAAACTACAAAACTGGCTCTGTTGCTGGCGGTCTCAGTTCTCCTCAATGGCCTTCAACCAGTCTTATCCGGTAACTCACAGACAATATTGAAATAAGCATAAGATACTGAGAAATGTAGTGGGAATTGTTTTCTTACTGTTTGGTTTCTCAAAGGTGTTGCCATTGGAGCTGGATGGCAATCTATTGTTGCATACATCAACGTCGCATGCTACTATATTGTTGGATTGCCAGCCGGCATACTCCTGGGATTCACATTCAAATTCGGGGTTCAGGTGAAGTAGTAGAACTATCAGCATTGATTCATATTTGATTATTTTCATATGGAAATTGGGGAATTCTCGTGTTCTCAAGTTCTGAAATATGAATTGCAGGGTATTTGGTCAGGGATGATTGGAGGCATTTGCTTGCAGACGATTATTCTAATAACAGTAACTTCAATAACCAACTGGAAGAAAGAAGTCAGTAACTTATTTTACTTCCCATTTGGCTATTAACTAGATTGGTTTCTTAGATTCTTTTGAATTTTTTTTTGCTCTCAAGTCTGTAAAATGAATTGACAGGCTGAACAAGCAGAAAGCCGCGTTAAGAGATGGGGAGGTTCGGCTGGACAGGATTGATCTTCACAACAGTCGCGAGCAAATGTTGTTGCTTTGGCATATCCTATGATTCAGCTGCAAATCCTTTCACTTGAATGAGCTTGGCAGAAGGTGTTATATCCAAGTTCGAACAATCTGTTCAGAAACATAAATAAGTAAACTCTCATCACAAGAACTTGTTGGTGTCGCCTAGTCAAGCTGAACTAGTTGAAACAAGGAGATTGTAGCGGTCAAATCAACTTTGATGTAATTTCCATGCCAATGTAGCTTCAGCAACTTTGAACTCAAGTGAAACTTAATAAGAAAGTGAAAATATGAGTTTTTTTTTGTCATTTAAAAAGTAATGGCCGTAGGGGTGGGAAAAAAAAATCAATTCCGAGGTGGATAACGTGAATGTTTACGAGATATTTGCATGTTTAGATTCAAATTGGTTTGAATTTTTGAACGTATTTAATCTATAGTATCCAGATTGATTAAAATATAGACAAGTAAATCGGCTAATAATTCAATCGAATTCTGGATTTGAATAACTAAATAGATCAAGATTTTTGTGTTTGAACAATTGAACCCAAATTTAATATCTTATTATTAAACTATTTTACATACTCTTCCTTATAGTAAATTGATAATTTATATGCTATCATAAATTTACGATATAACAAAAAAACATATAACTTATTTGACAGCTTATACACTTTGTTTATATAATATTAAAATTTACGCTCTATCAAACGACCCCAAAGTGTCGACAAATTCAGATTCAAACATATAAATTATAGCAAAATTTGATTTAATCCATATTAGACAAATAGGTCCCCAAAATCGAATAGAGTTTTGTCGTCTCAAGAAATGAGCATCTAAAACGACAGTCGTTTTAGTCGTTTTGATATTGCCTTATCATAGACCGTTGTCTTTTCAGTGTACAATCGGCGGAGGCAGCTTGAACCTTTTAGCCATTTCCACCCGCTCAAAATTCTGCTCCGCTATCCGTCTATCCTTCGGGAGAAGTAGAGCTGTTGTACGTTAACAATGGCGGTTTCCATATCGGCTCTCACGTCCTCCTTCTCCTCTCTCTCCTTCTCCTCGCAAGTTTCTCCGGCACCAAACGGCGTCATTTTTCCTCGGTCGAAATCTCTCTCTATTTCAGTCGCGCCCAAGCCGACAACCCTCACTATCTCTGCCTCGGTGGCTTCGCCTCCGGAATTGGAGACGATGGACCTCAAGAAGCTTGTGAAATCGAGGCTCCCTGGCGGCTTTGCGGCCCAGCCAATCATCGGAACTGGTCGTCGTAAATGCGCTATTGCCCGTGTGGTTCTACAGGAAGGCACCGGGAAAGTAATCATCAATTACCGCGATGCCAAGGTCTTTTATTTGAACTACTCTTAATATCCTACTTAGTTTTTTTTTTTTTTTTTATCCCCTGTTGAATTTGCTTTGTGTAGGGTTTTAGGTTGTTTTTTGTGGAATTCCGAAGTGTTGCAGAATTTTCTGGATTGCTTTGTGATCTTTAGCATTCTTCTCTTAAATTCTTGCAAGTGGTAAATTGCCACATCTTTCACGCAATCTTGAAATTGCTGTTTCAGTCATTGGTGTGATAGGGTGATTTTATTTGTAGTCAATGAATCTTTCTATTAGGTTTGCTTCTTTTGTGCAAAATAGAATTAGATGATTCAGTTCATAACTGGTATTGTTCAGGCCAAAGGTTTGATGGCTCTTGCACCTCATATAAAGTTGTGTGAGTCTACTTGTTCAGAACGTAGACTTGCTATTAAGCTTATGGGTTCTCTATAATAACTAAAACCCGCTGCTATTAATCATTTCTTTGGCTGTCTTCTAGGAGTGGGTGTCAGACTGAATGCACTCTACTCTTTACTATTGTGCGACTGCTCAACTCTTCTTGGCCCTATATCTTGAACGTATCATTCTTGAAGAGTGTGCAAATAGTATGAAGTCCTTGTTCATTAACTCTTTGTACTTAATTTTATTGGTAAACCTGTTGTCTTCCTTCTGAGGGTTATTACCTTAGTCATCGATGAATTTGAATAAATACTTTTGCCATTTACTTCAGGAAAAAAAAAATTATGCCATTTACGGTGAGCATTATTCTCTTGTTGCACCACTGTGGCCATGGCAAGGGCAGGTGGTTTTATCTTCTTTTTTGTCAATGGAAGCAATTAGTCGACTAGTAAGTGACACTTGGATCATAAACTTTTGCTTGACTTTTAGTCATTTCCATGGTTGATTGTTTCTGATGTTTCTTAGTGATTGCAAACTTGGTCAACTGACTTTCTGGTTCAGTGGCAGAGACTTGCAGTTTTGATTTTCTCATATCCTGTTGGATACAAAAGCTAGAGCAGCTCATGGGTAGGAGGTGGAGAGGCCAAATTCCCCTTTTAAAATAATTTTCCAGCCTTTATGTTTTCTTTCCCTTCGTATTTTTGTTTAGGTGAAATGTCTTATTGGTTTGCATTGAGATTAAATGCCTCTCTAGTTGTCATGGAAGAATCTGTGCTGTGTCTTTCACCAAAGAAAAGGAAACTCAAAGTCTGTTTATGGCATTTGGCTTTTGAGTGACAATATTTGAACCTTCTGAAATGGTGTGAATTCTGCCTATGATTGTCTCAATTGCGACTTTTTCCAGCAGTAAGTCCTTTAGAAGGCAACAGAAACATAGCAAATTTTGAAGTAGTCATCTCTGATTGGAGATTCTGTTCCTGATCTAAAGTTAGATGTCTTTTCGTCCCATTTGTATGCACAATGGATCTGTCTTCATGGATTATAACTTTTTGTTCACTTCTCGGGTGCTGTCTCATTGTTTTTGTGCGTATTATTACATTCCCTTTTGTTCAATGCTCTGCAGGAGTATCTGCAAGGTAATCCATTATGGCTTCAATATGTGAAAGTCCCGTTGGTAACTCTGGGATATGAAAACAGCTATGATGTATTTGTCAAGGCCCATGGGGGTGGCCTCTCTGGACAGGCTCAGGCAATTACCCTTGGCATTGCTAGAGCACTCTTAAAGGTGAGCGAGAACCACAGAGTTCCTCTGAGAAAGGAAGGGCTTTTGACCAGAGACTCAAGGGTGGTAGAGAGGAAGAAGGTTGGCCTCAAGAAAGCTCGTAAAGCTCCGCAATACTCCAAACGTTGAGGTCGGAGTTCACCTTTTCATTTATCACTTTGTACGGAGTTTCCTCTTCAAGCATCTTGGAAAATCAGTTTACTGTTTCTGAAAAAAAATTTATTTGCCTTTCGAACTTTCATTAGTAGAACTTCTTGGTGCATTTACTGGACAAAGATGTGAGACAGTATTTTAGTCCAAAGAAACAATGGAATTTCACCAACAAAACAGTAAGGCGGACACGGCATAACAAATATTGGAAAATAGACAACAATAATTTAAGCCACCAACTAGGGCTGTTCGAAAAAAATCGTCAAAATAAAAAAAAATAAAAAAACTGAACCGAATGGTTGGTTTTTTTTAATTATAAAATACATTTTTTAATTAAAATCGTCAAAAAATCTAATTGCAAACTGAAAAATTGACATAAAAAATCGCCTAAACGATTTGACAACGAATGTGTAAAAAAAAATCGATTAAAATCGACCGCAAAAAACCCGTAGCACCAACCCTTCCAAACCACGTATGCGAGCCTTGTTGTGAAAATGCAACATGAACAATCAATTCCGACCGAGTCACTGTCGGATTCGAGTCATCCTCTACTACGGTTCTCTACATGGCAAACATTTTACCTACTCGCTCGACTCACGTATTTTTTTTTTCTTTCTTTTTCTTTTTTCATTTTTAAGTTCTCCGTAAATTTTAGGGGCCATTTGGAATGAAAAAAAAATCTCAAATGAACTTAAGTGGGGGTGAATAAAATAAGGTTAAGGGAGTAGAGAATTACTCAAGGGATAGGGGAGGTGTAATTACTTCCGAATTAAGTTTTTTTTTTTTGCTATTGAGTATTTTAGTGATTCTAATGTTATCATATAGTTGATTTGAACAATAATAATCACAAACCCTAAATTTTATACCTATCTCCTAAATTCTAAACTCTAAATATTAAATCTTGCACTAAACTTTAAATCGTATACCCTAAACGTTGAACATTAAATCTTAACCCCTAAATTGTGTTGAGAAATGAAGCGATACAAGTGAAAAGTATATGAATAATTATACCACTAATTACACCAGGTAAATTCCCAGGAAAGATTGGAGGGACACACTGGTCCACTTAAATACTAATATCCTTAGACAGAATTTTCCTAGACATGCAATTAATAGCACAATATATCATAACAACTTACTTGATCGATAAGTAGACCGAAGAACCAACAATAACTGCACCAGAATTTTTACATGGAAAACCCTTCACAGGGAAAAAACCACGGGACCGTAGTCCAGCTAAAAACTTCCACTATTAAAATAATGGGTACAACAATCTTCTGTAGTACACTCCACTACAGAATACAATAGAGTGTATCACTCTCTCACTCTGCAAGAACACAATGCAGGAACAACTCTCTGCAAGAAACTACACTTTGCAGGTACTCTCTAAAACTCTCTCAAGTTTTTCTCTCTTCCTTTCACTTGTATTGTTATATCAATTACAATGAATGCTCATCTATTTATAGATGGAATGCAAATTGGGTAGTTGCCTAATTTGCCTAACTTGTCTTGACCTTATACTAATTCAATCCACCAAAAAAGACTACCAATGTGAAATGTAGAATATACCACATGAGGTGTATATTTACCTAACAAATCTCCCCCTACAACCTCATGTGGGAAAATGCAGCAAGTCTGTAACTCTGCTAGCCACGGATCATTTATATATATATATATATATATATATATATGACGGTGTAACTTTCTCGTGTAGGTACCACCCCACCATAAAAATGGACCAACGAATCTCTTCTTTCACATCGGAGGCTCCACCAAGCCTGCGATGCTTTTGCAAACTTGGAGCTTTTCCCGCTGTAACGCCTTGGTCAACATATCAGATCCATTATCATATGTGTGCACTTTCTCTAACTGTAGAAGTTTCTGATCAAGAATATCACGTATCCAGTGATATCTTACATCAATATGTTTTGACCTTGAGTGAAAAATCGGATTCTTACACAGATGAATAGCACTCTGACTGTCACAATAAATGACATACTTCTCTTGCAACATTCCTAACTCATGTAGGAATTTTTTCAACCACAACATTTCTTTGCAACCTTCAGTAACTACAATGTACTCAGCCTCAGTGGTTGATAATGCTACACATTTTTGTAGCCTTGACTGCCATGACACTGCTCCCCCAGCAAAAGTAATTAAGTACCCAGAAGTTGATTTTCTGGAATCAACATCCCCTGCCATGTCTGCATCGGTGAAACCATCTAGCACAGTTTTGTTAGTGCCAAAACATAAACAAACATTTGAAGTACCTCTGAGATACCTGAGAATCCATTTCACCGCTGCCCAATGTTCTTTTCCAGGATTTGAAAGAAATCTACTTACCACACCAACTGCATAAGCAATATCTGGTCTCGTACAAACCATGGCATACATCAAACTACCAACTGCGGATTGGTAGAGTACTTTCTTCATTTCAGCCTTTTCTTCTGCACTTTTGGGACTTTGGCTAGAGCTCAGCTTGAAATGATTTGCGAGTGGAGAGGAAACTGGTTTTAATTTGTTCATATGAAACCTCTCCAACACCTTTTCAATGTACCGTTCCTGAGATAGCCACAACTTTCTATTCTGTCGATCTCTGGAAATTTTCATCCAAAGTATTTGCTTTGCTGGTCCCAAGTCTTTCATAGCAAAAGACTTGTTGAGCTCCTTCTTCAACTGATCAATCTTTGAAGTATCTTGACCAACAATTAACATGTCGTCAACATATAGCAAGAGGATAATGAAATTACCGTCAGAAAATTTCTTGAAATAAACACAGTGGTCAGAGGTGGTTCTTCCATATTTATGATCCATCATAAATGAGTCAAACCTCTTGTACCATTGTCGCGGTGCTTGCTTCAATCCGTACAGGCTTCTTTTCAACCGGCACACCAAGTGCTCTTTGCCTTTAGTTTTGAACCCTTCCGGCTGCTCCATATATATCTCCTCTTCTAGGTCACCATGAAGGAATGCAGTTTTCACATCTAACTGCTCAATTTCAAGGTTCAAACTGGCAGCTAATCCGAGTACAACTCGAATTGAATTCATCTTCACGACTGGTGAGAATATTTCTTCAAAGTCAATTCCTTTCTTTTGACCAAACCCTTTCACTACCAGTCGAGCCTTGTACCTTGGCTGATTGCCTTCTTCAGTTTTCAACTTGAACACCCATTTGTTCCTGAGTGCTCGCCTTCCATTAGGAAGTTTCATCAAATCATAAGTATGATTTTCATGCAAGGAATTCATCTCATCTTGCATGGCTTTGAACCATTCGTTCTTCTTCTCATGAGCCATAACATCATCATAACTCTCAGGCTCTCCCCCGTCAGCTACCAACACATACTCACTTGCTGGATATCTTGTAGAGAGTTGACGCTCTCTACTAGATCTTCTTAAATGAGGTTCTTCTTCTGGAGCTTCCTCATTTTCATCAACTTGTTGATTTTGGTTATCATCAGCAAGATTATCTTCTTCAGATTCTTGTTCAACTCCCCCGTAATCATCAATCACTGTTGGTAGTGGTACTGGATCCAAATTAACTAGAATTTCAGCAGAGGTTTTAGGCTTTTCAGCCTTCTCAAAGTCTTGAATCGTCTGGTCTTCAAGAAATACAACATCTCTGCTTCTGATAAGTTTCTTCTCTATCGGGTCCCACATTCTGTACCCGAACTCGTCATGTCCATATCCCAAGAAAATACATTGTCTAGCTTTATTATCAAGCTTAGACCTTTCATCCTTTGGGATATGTACAAAAGCTCTACAGCCGAACACTTTCAACTGGCTGTAGGAAACATCCTTTCCAGTCCAGACTCTCTCTGGGATATCTCCATCCAAAGGAACTGAGGGTGACAAATTAATTAAGTCAACTGCCGTTCTCATTGCTTCACCCCAAAACGGGTTAGGCAATTTTGCATCAGAGAGCATACACTTGACACGTTCACAAATGCTCCTATTCATTCTCTCCGCCACACCATTGTGCTGAGGTGTTTTAGGCACCGATTTCTGAAGTCGGATTCCATGACTTCTACAGTACTCTTCAAATGGACCTCTGTATTCACCACCATTGTCAGCACGAACACACTTCAATTTTCTTCCTGTCTGTCTTTCCACCATGATATGGAAATTCTTGAATTCTTCCAGAACTTGATCTTTTGTTCTGAGTGCAAACGTCCACAGCTTCCTTGAGTGGTCATCGATAAAAGTAACAAAATATAAACAACCACCAAGAGTTTTCTCCTTCATGTAACAGACATCGGTGTGGATCAGATCTAGAATGTTTGGCTTTCTCGATGGAGGGAATGATCGAAATGCAACTCTATGTTGCTTTCCAGCCAAACAATGAGTACAAGTCTTCAACTGCACATCTTTAACCTTAGGCAAGAGATGCTTTTTGGATAGCATCTGAAGCCCCTTCTCACTTAAATGATCAAGTCTTTTATGCCAAAGTTCAACACTGACATCTTTGACTGTATTCAGCTCTCCCTTCATTAAAGATGCTTGCATCACATAGAGAGAATTGATCTTTTTCCCTCTGGCTATCACTAAAGAACCTTTAGTGAGTTTCCACTTTTCTTCACCAAAGTAGTTGGTATAGCCTTCATTATCAAGTTGACCAACGGAAATTAGGTTGAGGCGGATATCCGGAACATGTCGCACATCTTTCAGGTGCAACTTACAACCAACATTGGTTTCCAGATAAACATCTCCCATACCAATGATTTTAGCAGTTCCATTATTTCCCATCCTAACTAGGCCGAAATCACCACTAGTATATGATGAAAAATAATCAACATTTGCCGTCACGTGAAATGAGGCACCTGAATCAGTGACCCAACTGCTACTGTCTTGGCATGTGAGGTTAATACTACCATCATCACAGACAACGACTATGTCTCCTTCAGCTATGGCTGCAGCGTCATCTCTTTCGCCTTTGTCTTCGCCTCTTTCTTGGTCCCTTCTGAAGATTCGACAATTCTTCTTCATGTGGCCTTTCTTCTTGCAATAGAAGCATTCAATGTCCTTTCTTGACTTGGATTTTCCCATCGACTTGCCTCGGTTGTCATTACCTCGACGATCTCGATTTTGGCTTCTGCCTCGTCTTTCTTGTCCTGTGTTGACAAGAACTTCTGCACCTCCATCTTTGTGCTCAACTCGTCTCATCTCCTCATTTAGAAGACTGTCTGAGACTACATCAACACTCAGCTTTCCATTTGGAGCTGAGTTACTGAGAGACACTACCAAGGTCTCCCAGCTATCTGGCAGTGAACTAAGCAATAACAATGCTTGCAGTTCTTCATCGATGACCATCTTTAGTGTAGTTAATTGATTTACTACACCTTGATAGTCACTGAGATGTTCTGACATACTGCGTCCATCTCTGTACTTCATGTTGACCAACTTCCGCACCCACCGGGATTTGTTCACAGCATTTTCTCGTTCACAAACTGATTTAATTTTCTCCCACAAGACATCTGCTTTGGTCTCTTGGGAAAAAAGATTGAAGATCCTTTGATCAATCCATTGCCGAATTGTCCCAACACACTTTCTGTGAAGTATGTTCCACGCAGCATCATCAATGGAGGTAACTGTCTCTTTGGATGTACCTTCTTCCTTGATGGTTTTGTGGGGCCTGGCAGAATCGCCTAGGATAGGCAAATATAAATCCTTTGAATAAAGGATGTCTTCCATCCTGGGCTTCCACATCGAGTAATTGGAAGTAGTCAATTTGATCATGCCACCTGCTGATTCTTCCATAATGAACCTCCCTCCGATACCACTGTTGAGAAATGAAGCGATACAAGTGAAGAGTATATGAATAATTATACCACTAATTACACCAGGTAAATTCCCAGGAAAGATTGGAGGGACACACTGGTCCACTTAAATATCAATCTCCTTAGACAGAATTTTCCTAGACATGCAATTAATAGAACAATATATCATAACAACTTACTTGATCGATAAGTAGACCGAAGAACCAACAATAACTGCACCAGAATTTTTACGTGGAAAACCCTTCACAGGGAAAAAACCACGGGACCGTAGTCCAGCTAAAAACTTCCACTATTAAAATAATGGGTACAACAATCTTCTGTAGTACACTCCACTACAGAATACAATAGAGTGTATCACTCTCTCACTCTGCAAGAACACAATGCAGGAACAACTCTCTGCAAGAAACTACACTTTGCAGGTACTCTCTAAAACTCTCTCAAGTTTTTCTCTCTTCCTTTCACTTGTATTGTTATATCAATTACAATGAATGCTCATCTATTTATAGATGGAATGCAAATTGGGTAGTTGCCTAATTTGCCTAACTTGTCTTGACCTTATACTAATTCAATCCACCAAAAAAGACTACCAATGTGAAATGTAGAATATACCACATGAGGTGTATATTTACCTAACAAATTGTAAAACCACAATTACAGGGGCCACCTATTTTGTTACTTGGAGGATAATAATTTTGTTTGAGAGAAGACACACAATCAATGTGAATTGAGCATAGATTTAAGAGATGCGAGTTACTAAAATATATTGAAATTGAAATGTGTTTATAAAACCCTTTAGAGCATCTTCAAGCTAGGTGCTATATGAGATGCTACGTGACCTTAACCGCTAAAATAACACCCCAAAATTACTTTGAAGCATTCCAATGGAAGTGTTATTCAAGATGCTAAAATAACACATTTTAGCACCTCTAGAGGAGAGAAATTTTGTAGTTGTATAGTTTTGGAGCAAAAAATTATGGTTTTAACTAACAATATCACCCCTTCAACACCCTTTTCAAGCAATTCAATAGAGGTGGTATTAGGTGCTATCTTACCTGAATTTGGCTCAAAAAAGTTTCTTTCAATTTTAGCACTCCCATTGGAAGTTTGGAATCAACAAATTTTAGCACCTATAATTACACTATTTAAGGTGTTAAAATAATATTTTAGCACAATGGGGGAGGTGCTTTAGTAAATAACAAACCACCTTTTATCACCTCACTAGTCTCCAAATGGGGAAAAGCTTCCCCTATTTCACGGCTTCACGCCACCTAAACCTCTCCTATAAATAAACAAGGCTTCTCCTATAAGCCTTGTTATTTCGTTAAACCTCTAAAATTTAAATCCAAACAGAGCCTTAGACATAAGCTATGTACTTCCTTAATCGGCAGAAAATCTGTGAATGAAAACCAAAACCCTCTTATAATTCCAAACCGCGTCGTCATCGAGTCTTTTCTCTATCTGAGATTCAGGAAAATTGTTTATTTCCGCGATCAGAAAGGAGGAGCCATCCTAGCTACTATTTGTTGGTTTTGATTTTAGTAGAATATAATACTGATCCGCGAGTGAATAGTCCAGTTTGTGCATACGTTGATAATGACAATGGAGGATTTTGTCTTGAGCGATGATGATTATTCTTATTATGAGAATGATGATCACGAGGATCAGGATGATGACGATGAGTCTATGGACGGGTATGAGGCCCTCGACTGTGAGTTGCTGTTGCCGATGGCGAATGCTCCATCTTGCAAGGTGAGGAGACTGATTTTTTTATTATAATTATAATTTTTTGATTTTGTGTTCGGTTGCTGAGAAATCGCATGAAAGGATCGGATTTTAAGAAATTTTAGATAATCGTTCTACATTCCTCGAATAAACAAGTTAAATTTAACTCTTTTGATGTATTTCTTAATTTGATGGATGGTTTTGTGACTTAATTTTAGTCCTTCCACGCAACAATTGGGGTTTCTTCCTATTCCAGTTGTTTCGTCCTATTTTTTTTAAATCTTCTGTTTCTCATCTTTTGCAGGTAATTACAAAAGAAACTTTATTGTCTGCTCAGGTAAAGTTGTATTTTTTTTTAATCAACTGTTTCTTTTTGATAATTTTATATTATGCTCTGTTTCTTTTCACTCAACAACCTAATGGAGAAAATATGGTCTTGACACAATTAGAACTGGTGTTTGGGGTTTTTATACTGTGCAGAAAGAGGACCTGCAACGAGTGATGGATTTGCTGTCATTGAAAGAACACCATGCAAGAACCTTACTTATTCATTACCGATGGGATGTTGAAAAGGTTATGGCTGTGCTTGTAGAGGATGGAAAAGATAAATTATGTGCTGGAGCTGGTGTGCCCGTTATTGAAAATGATCTGCCACAGATTTCATCCCCGCTGACTTGCAACATTTGTTTTGAGGATTTAGCTGCGGATGAGGCAACTGCGATGGACTGTGGTCATTGCTTTTGCAACAATTGTCAGTATTCTACTCTAAATAATTCTCTTAATCTCTTTTGAGCCATTACAGCATCCTCAATTTTCAATTTGGCTTCAGGTTATTATGATGTTGCTTAAGAATTTAATTCAGGGCACCTTCCGAATGAAGGTTTCCTTGAGCTCTATCAGAGCATCAGCTATCTATTTGCCTATGGGATCCAGAATTATTTATGGAATTACGATGTTTTTTATTCATTTTCCATCAGTACTAAGAAGTGATTGCAGTTTAGGTTCCTATGCACACACACACAGTCACACATACAGGAAAGTTTTTGCAGATTTGGTGTTTGGATCTTTCTAATAAAGGAAACGCGAATGAAATTTTCTTCACACCCTAAAGTCCACCTGCTACTGATATATATGATCGATCACATAAGATATCAAAATTTAGACTCAGCTAAATATATATTTTTAATCATCTCTGTTTGTTGATGTAATGACTAATGATATGATATTTGTTTGACATTCTCTAGCATTTTCATAATGCAGAGGTACCCATTATTATACCACTAAGCTTGCACTTGTTTATTTGGAATGTAGAAAGAACACTCAATTTGATTTTTGAACATTGTTAGGTTGGATCGAGCATTTTATTGTGAAGATAAATGAGGGTCAAAGCAGGCGCATTAAGTGCATGGCACACAAGTGCAATGCTGTCTGTGATGATTCGAAAATCCGATGTCTAGTTGGGGGGAGGAATCCTAGTCTTGCGGAGAAATTTGATCGTTTTCTTTTAGAATCATATATTGAGGACAATAGAAGAGTTAAATGGTGTCCCAGTGTCCCTCACTGTGGAAATGCAATAAGAATCGAAGAGGATGAACTTTGTGAAGTTGAATGTGCATGTGGTGTCCAATTTTGTTTTAGTTGCTTGTCTGAAGCTCACTCACCTTGTTCTTGTCTAATGTGGGAACTCTGGTCCAAGAAATGCCACGATGAGTCTGAGACTGTTAATTGGATAACAATCCACACGAAACCTTGTCCAAAATGTCACAAGCTGGTTGAAAAGAATGGAGGGTGCAACTTAGTATGCTGTGTCTGCGGACAAGCATTTTGGTAAGTTCTTATTCGTGTCGAGCAAATTTTATCTCCCTGTTCGACGGTAGACAATTCATGCATAAATACATGATCACATGCATATGCATACATATATTTTGGCTTCGCAGGAGGAGAAGATACTTATGATCATGTAATTTATTGTATTAGACCTTGCTTCTAATGCAACATGCTGTCCTTAATTCCTTGCTCTATCATGACATGGCATTGGAAATGCTTGGCAAACTCATAAATGCCAGCATGGGCGAACTTATCTTAAAATGTGGGTAAACGTCACTCAGTAAGACTTAGTCGTCATGCTCCAAGTTCAATGACAAATATGATTGTTGCTTGCTTTGTTAAATACTCTATACTATTAGAGGTCTTTTGTCAAATTTTCTCATGGCTTAAATTGCATAACTGTTGTAACTCTCTTCCTACTAATGCAGTTGGCTCTGTGGTGGTGCTACTGGAAAGGAACACACTTGGACAAGCATTGTTAATCACAGCTGTGGGCGGTATATAGAAGATAGTAAAATGAAAACTGAGGTTGCAAAGAGGAGTTTGGAACGCTACATTCACTACCATAGTCGATACAAAGCGCATGCTGATTCTTTTAAGCTAGAATCTAAATTAGAAGAAGCAATTCGAGGAAAGATAACAAAGCTGGAAGACAGGGAATCTACTTCTAAAGATTTCAGTTGGGTAATGAATGGACTCTACAGGCTATTCAGGTCAAGACGAATTCTTTGCTGCACCTACCCATTTGTTTATTACATATTTGGTGATGACTTGTTTAAAGGTGAGATGACAGAGGAGCAAAAGGAACTTAAGAAAAACTTGTTTGAGGACCAACAACAGCAGTTCGAGGCAAATGTTGAAAAGCTTTCATCATTTTTAGAGGAAAACTTTGATGAATACACGGAGGATGAAATTAGGGGTCTGAGAATGAGGATGATCTCTGTTTCCGTCAGCATTGATAGTCTCTGTAAAAACATGTGAGTTCCCTTGTCAAACTAATATCTCCTATATCTAAAATTATGTCCCTTGAAAATCATCACTTTTAACAGTTTTCTTTCTTCTTTCTGTCGTATAAAATGGAGAATTTTCCTTGATTATCAAACCAAGTGTGGAGACAGGGGGTGCTCCAGCAACTTAAATGGACATTTTCTTTGTATTCTCCTTGATTTGGAAGTGACAAAGAATGATTTTACGTTTATTATGATTATATATCCCTCCTAAACAGTTATTTAATTCATTTGTTTTTTTATATATGATATGCAGGTATGATTGCATCGAGAATGATTTGCTGGGTTCACTAACGCACAGAATAGCTCCCTACCATTCAAATGGTGTGGAGAAAGCTTCAAAACTTCCTAGTTAGGACATAAAGTTTGGAACATTTTCAAGGTTCCAGTTGCCCCTCTGTAATCATGGCCAAGTCGAAGTCCTCATCTTTAGAATAATAGATAGCCTTTTTTTTTCTTTTTCTTTTGAACAGTTTCATCATGGATATGAACATAATTCACCATGTTTTAAACCTTTTTTGTGCATTGCAGATAAGATGCCTGTTATAACCAGTCATTCCTATTCCAGCTTCAGGTGTTCAACTGGGTGAATTTATTGGGCTCTTGCAATGTGGTTGCTCAGTTATTTTTTTTTATAGATAAATTGCCCAATTAATTAAAGTTTTCTGAATTGTTTCTATTTCAGAAAATTATCGAAAACAAGTATACCACACCCACTTTTTAATTCAAAGGGGGATTAGTGGAAGAACCCAATTCAGCGGTTGACTTTCACAATATGTCGCGTCAACGGAACACCAATCAAATCCCTAAACACAACGGATGACAAATGACTTTCAAGCCCTCATATGATTAAGAGTTTTTGTTGTGAGGAAATCATTGACACTTTTAACTTATTACTTGGATTTTATAAATTGTATACAATAATAAAATTATTTTATTTAAGTACATATATTTTTATGAATCAATTTTGTAATAAATAAAATTCCAAATATATAACAATTTTCAATTTTTTTTTGGCTCAAATCATCACTAGAGCAAGAGCTGAGCAGTGGCTACATATAGCAACAAACAAATTGTCTGTAAACTATTCCATAGTAAAATAAATTAGTGGTTTTAAAATTATAGTGATTATATTTTTTACATTTAATTTCTTACTATTCCAACGATGAAAAAAACATGAGCGCGTGTCCTCTGTCACGGCTTAATCCTGATCGTCTATATTGATAATTACTTTCCAGCGGTTTCTATTTTCTTACCGTTGAGTTCCTTTTGGACCTCCGAGAGGTTTCTTTCCGTTAGCTTCGAGATTTCTTCCCGTTGGAGGCTCGGAGCGTCCTTGTTTTGAATTACTACCCATCGATCTCTTTCCGTTACCTTCGCGATCTCCTATTATAAAGATTTCTTCCCCTTGGAGAGTCCTTGTTTCGAATTATTTATTTATTAGCTTCGAGATCTCTTATTATAAAGATTTCTTCCCGTTAGAGTTTTGTGGCATCCTTGTTTCGAATTATTATTGTCGATCATGATTCGTGAGCGATGGCTTGGGTTGTTGCTGGTTTTACTGATTTTTCTCTCTTGAAGTCGAGACTCCATGCCGCAATCCTGAAATATCGTCTGAAACTAAGTGAGGCACTCTTCAAATTTGTACTCTTATCATGCTGGTTAAGATTTTTTTTTGTACGAATTTCTCTGTGATTTTCAACAACGATTTGAAATTTATAGTTTTTCTAGAATTTATTTGGATGATTTAATTATTTGGTCATTCAGTCGACTCCGCTCTGCTTTGATTTATTTAACTGTCTTTGATACTGTAAAATTTTGGTTGCAGATTTCTCTTTTTTAAAGTGGGTCAGGAAGTCTGTATTGGTTGGAAAACTAGTTCGCTGAATGACAGAGAAGCATCTGTCCACCTAATCTCTATGAATATTATGTTGTTTCCTGTGCATTCCCTTCTAATTTTTCTCCTTTTCTATTCGAGGAGTGATAGAATATTTTACCCTCTTTCTTGTGTTGCTTAGGGGAGATGTCAGTATGGTGCAATATGAAGAATACTTATGTAAATAAAATGCATTGCATTATTTGCTGCTATGTTCTCATATAATTATTAATTTATTTAATATTAATTTTAATTATTGTCTTACATATTGTGGCTCTTAAATCCTAAGTGACATATTATTATTTTTGTTATAACAAAAGGAATATTAAAGGTTTTCTCATATTGAATGATCATGAATTGTAATTTTTTTTATGTTATTGTTAATTAATTATTAATTTAATTTTGATTATTAGATTCAATTTTCTCTCTCTATCTCCCATGTGGCTTCTTCTTGTGGAGCATTTGTGAGACTTCCATTCTCAATAGATATTAAATACAAACCCACGCATAGCGTTATGTGCGTTCAATTGACAACAATACCCAATCACTTGCTATTGTTTGTATGACATTGTTATTACATGAAGTCCCTTGTGATTATTTTATTTTTTTTTAAAAAAAAATATTGTGTATTGCTCACTCTTCTTGAAGCCTTGCCATGTTTTTTTTTTCTTAATTATGTTTATCAAAAATAAAGAGATCGATCACTCTTTAGCATAGCATGGAAAATATTCATGATGATATTTAGTCAGAAAATATGTTCAAGCCATTAGAAGATACATTTTTCTAGTATTTTATTTAAATCACAAACATTAGAGATCACATATATCAATGATTCTACACACCTTTTCATCAAGTCTGGCCTTTTTTTTTATAATATTGTTCATCAAAAAGAAAAATGAAAGATCGATCATTTATTAGCATAGCATAGAAAATATTCTTGATAATTTTTAGTTAGAAAATATGTTCAAGCCATTGAAAAATATGTTTTTCTAGAATTTTATTTAAAGCACGAAAATTAAAAATCACATATATCAACGAATTTACATAACTTTTCCTCAAGGGATATCATGTCTGTGCTTATGAATTCCTTGTCTTGGTATTCATGGAATCTCATAGCCTAATCAATATCAGTTGATCCTAGTTTGATAAATTTAACATAAGCTATTTTTATTGATGATCGATGATCAAATGATTTGTAAGAAAGCTAGCTATGTGTAAGCTCTGAGAATGATCTAATTGTTGGGTGTATTTATAGGGAGATTTACAAAACTTTTCATATGTCGCATTTAATATTTGTTAACCAAGTAAATTTAATATTAAGATGACTATTAGATAATCCAATTAACATCATGAACCCAAAAGTGTTGAATAGAGTGTTGTAAAACCTCTATTAAGTAAGGACATGTATCAATAAAAGTTAATTTTTTTTTTGAGTGATTTTGGTGGACTTTATGTTAGCTCAACATTTATTGGATCAAATTTATGTTTTATTTTGGGTTGGGTAGTACCCAAGGACCTGTCTACCGACCCATGCCCTCGAAATGTCAGTAGAATGTAAGTCGCAGGTTATGCGACACAGCGATATGGACAGACTGGATGTGTTTAGATAAATCATCGAACTCTTGAATAGCGCTTGAGACGCGCTTCGAACCCGGAACCTATTCTAGTGTATGTTTGCATTCATTTGATCTTTAATTATAGGGTTTCAATAATTTTTAACTTTTTCAAAACGTTTTTATTACTTATTTAATGATATTTACATTAACACATATAAATTAATTATCTTTTATTCTGAAATGGCCTTTCATACATGATTTTAGGTTGGCGATCACCATGAACCAATCGCATTAATTAACATTTTTTAATAATGAGATGAATGACATTAAATTTTTTCATTCCCTTCCCTTTGTTTGGATCAGCATATACGCTAGCGTATATTTATCATCCATACTTAGACATTCTCAATTTTTACGTTTTACGATAGCTTATACTCTATGAGATATAGTCTCATCCAAACAGACTAGAATCCTAATTTTTTTAGGAAAAAAAATTTGAATTTACATTAAGCAATCACACACGCACACTTTGCCTACATGACGTTCTAAAAATCTTAGAAATTTTCTCTCAGTTTTAGGATTAAAGAATTATATTGATATTGATTGATTGATGATTGATGATTGATGATTGATATATATAGATATATAGATCGTATGTCAATTTTTTTTCCATGCCTATTTTTCTTGTTGAGATCATGTCTATGGGATGAGCTTGCAAATATAAAATAAAAAAAAAAACAAATTCACTACTAGTTAATTCGTCTGCAATCAATAAGACTTAATTCTATAAAAACTAAGTACAAAAGTTGATTAATAATTATCGTATAAATTAGTCGAAAAAACTTTTTCAAATAACCTAACAAATTACTGTAGATTTTTTTACTTTTTTTTTTTAATATCATCAAAAAGTGGATTTCTAAGTAATAATAATAATAATAAGTTTTTGTTATATAGTAGAATTCTGATATAATAACTACTATTAAGCTTTTCCTTTTCTTTTTTTATATTTGATGTCACGTGCTCAACATGAATTCTAATTATTTTAAAAGCAGTTTCAATTTAATTTTTAATTTTTTACGATTTATGCCACGTGAAGCAAAAAATAACAATAACTGATGTTTTTTTTTTGAGGGGAATTGAGGATGAGGGAGATTCGAACTTACTCCCTATTGAAAAAGTCGATTCTTACATGCATAGTGATTATCGCTTAACTGCATACTCACTTACACTATTGTCCGACTTGATTGGGTTGTGTTGTACAAGATTAATAGTCATTATATTATTTTGTTTGAATGCATTGCAGGTAGTTTTGATTTGGAGAAAACTAAATTTGAGGCGGAAATTACATCAAATTCGTCTACATTTGTACATGTAATTGTATTTTTTTTAATTTTTTTTTTGATTTTGGTCTAATTAAAATATTCAAAAGAAAATTAATCCCTAGATTCTTAAAACCGTAGCCAAAAACCTAAAAACATATCCTCCCTAATACAAAAACAAAATCAACACACATAAGTTTTAAACCCTTTAAAAATCATATTTCTAAATCCTCACTGGTGCAGGACACTGCATGCTCCCTGCAAGTCCTGCATCGGGCCTGCAGACCATACACTCCAACTCATCTCCAGCTATTACCCCTGGAAGGTTGTTGGTGTGAAGTTTCGAAACCTCACACCCTTGATGGATTGGATACCCATCAACCATTGAGTTGTTCGCGGCCCCTGCCTCCTCCATGGGCCGTGCAGTGCCCTGCACCACTAACCTAAAGTCTTAAACTCTAAAAGCTTAAAGAACCTAAATTCTAAAGGCAATAACCAACTAAACTTAACTTCTAAACATTAAAAACCGTAGTTTTAGTACACCGGTATCAATGCATATGTGAGATCCAATTAGATTGCAAGTGTACATGTCTGCCACAATGACAGAAAGTATAAGTCCGTCATATTGGTTTTGGAAAAGCCAAGTAGATATGTTGGTGTGGAGCCACTCCTGCTGGGTTTTTTATGACTTAATTTTTCTTTTCTTTTCAATAAATTAAGCTTTCGACTTACATAAAAAAAACTAGGCTTTCCAAGAGGTCTTTGCTTTGTCTCTGTTTGTGTTTTTTTTTGCTGGTTTAATTGTGAGTTATGATGTAATGCATAAGGTGCTTGGGTGTAATTAAGATAGCTAGCTACATATGGATGGAGACTGCCGGTGGTGGTTCTCTTGCCATGTACCTTAAATGGGTTATGGTAATTAGTTGAAATGGAGTTGGTGCAAACTATGGAACTTATTTTGCAGGATCAGGTTTGGTTTGGGATTTGGATTAGGTGACCAAAACCTTTCACGGTAAATCATTCATCATCATCCCCAGCCAATCCTTCATCCTATTTACGAACTGCTTAGAAATCATTTTTCTTGGTGCTGAACCGAAACTAACACATCTCCTCGATTCAGGATGAAGCCCAGTGTCATATTCTGCACTGCAGTCATATTAGCCATACTTGTGGTCATTCTCTTGGCTTTGTTCTCACCGGTACCCCTTGAAAGCTCATCCAAAAACCACTCAAGGCCTTGGCTTGCCCTGTCTCTCTACATTCAACAACCCCATATTGCAGGCTCCAATTTGCAGCACCCAGCGGTACAACCGGACTCCGCCAGCGCCTTCATTTTTCATCGATCACTTACAGAAGGACCTGCAAACACTTCCCGGGTCATTGGGAGAGCACAAGGCTTTATAATTCCTAGTGAAGATTTTGCACATTCAGCATTCAATGTAATATATCTGTCATTTGAGAGTCCGGAATACTCTGGTAGCCTCAGTGTTGAGGCCAAATATTTGTCGAGGAAGGAGAAACAACAAGAGCTGGTTGTGGTTGGAGGCACTGGGTCTTTCGCTTTTGCTCGTGGTGTTGCTGTGCTTGCTCAAACTCATGGCCAACTGTTCCATGATGATGATGATGCAGATGGAACTTACCATGTGAAACTTGAGCTTAAATTGCCAAGGCGAGTTCCAACTATCCCAGGAGGATGAGGATGGGGATGCCCTGTCTCATACTCTCATGTTGGTTTGACCATTTTTGGCCTCGACAAACCCAAAGTTTATCTTTAGGGTTGTTTTGATAAAAGGATAATAAATAGTAGTATAATATATTACTAGAGTAATTATTATTCATTCTTATTATCTGTCTAAAGCGTACGTGTTAAAAAAATGTGCTAGTTAATGAGAGTGAATTATACTTCAGACTACATAACTATACATATATGTATAAATATAATTACAATATGGACTGTCGCAGTGCAATAATACATATATAATTACATTGTGACAGTGCACATACATATGCACAGTACGATATGTCCACTGCATATATAATTTTAATATTTTAAAATTTTAAAATTTAATTAATATATAATAAAAATAATTAAAATTCGAAACCCAATCCGAATCACGAATCTGAGAGCCGGCCCGAAAGTCTGTACATTTTGTTATGGAACCGGCGGCTGTAGCAGGGTTTATTTATTTATTATTATTGTTGACCATTTTAGCGGTCCAATCTAAAAATGAGTTATAAGCAGTTAATGGTCGGATTACACAGGCCGGCCAGTGCTGTGTAAACATACAAAACACGGAAAAAGAAACTAAGAACAAGAAAATTCTACACCATCTCTCTGAGTTGGATCACCTGCTTGAATCTTGTCTGAGGAAGTACAGAGAAGAAGAAAATGGCGAAATCGAGCGCGGACGATGAGGAGCTGAAGCGTGCTTGTGAGGCGGCCGTCGAAGGAACAAAGCAGAAGATCGTGATGTCCATCCGCGTGGCCAAGAGCAGAGGAATCTGGGGCAAACCCGGCAAGTTGGGCCGCCAAATGGCCAAGCCTAGGGTTCTCGCTCTCTCTAGTATGTCCAATTTCTCTCCATCTTTGCCTTTATGTAATCTGTTTGGGATCTCCGACAATGCCCTCGCATTCTTGATCCGAATTCTGGACTTTTGAATTAGTGCCGTTGATTTTTTTTGATAACTGAAAATGAAGTCTAGAATTGACAATTATGGATGGATGGTGTGGTAATTTGAATGGGATAGGAATCACTACGAGTTAGGCTGCTGAAATTATGAAATTGTCGAGAGGACCTTTATGGCTAATTCTTAATTGTGGTTTCAAGGAAGTAGTATAATTATGCTACTTAACAGAAACCCTAAGTTATGTCTTTTGGAATGTCTGGTCTGGTCTGCAGGGTCCCTCAGCACTTCTGTGTTTTTGTACTTGGTGATGAGATGGTTAATGTGGGGGGTCGGGGAGATTTTTTATCTGTTATATCTTTCTATTTTCTCAGCCACATTGTTGATAACTGACTTTGGTTTCTGCAGCAAAATCAAAGGGTCAGCGGACTAAGGCTTTTTTGCGAGTCCTAAAATACTCCACTGGTGGAGTTCTTGAGGTAACTTTCACCTTTGTTTTCTTCCTTGGAACTTTGGAATATTAAAATCAATTGTGATAAGTTGTTTGATGTTAAAAGTAAGCCCTTATATAATGTGACTTTGCCCTTGACATAAGTATTCATTGCCTGTCACGACAGTCGATACCAACACTTCACACTCATTTTACTCAGTTTAAATGGGCATTTTATTCCTGATTTCAGTCATTCCTTGTATATGAAACGAGCTAAAGAATTTAGGCACCTTTTAATGTGTGGTTCATCTCATATCATATTTCAGAAAATTTAGGGTGCTATGGCTATTTAACTACTTGATAGTTCCTCTTTTTATTTTTATTTTTTATTGCTCTGTGTACCAAATTATTTGTCCTGTGGCCGAGTGGTTAAATTGCTCTACTCCAATCTAGATGTAATTGGTTCAAATCCTAACAGTCTCTCAGTATTGAGGTGGGGGGTGGGGGGGGGGGGGGGGGGGGGGTGGGTGGGTGGTTGTGTTGTGGGGCTTTGGATGCATCTTTCCCTTCCCCATGCCTGATTCCAATGTAGGTGCATGGGAGTTGTTGAACCAGTTTTTATCTATGAAATTATTCACACATCACCATTATTCACGCAATATTTTATATTTTCATTTAATACATTATATTAGACCTTAAATTGCTTCAATTCCCAACTGAAGGAAAAGAAATGCAGAACAAATATTTTGTGTTAGTATTTGGCAGATTTGTTTTCGATTTAACATCATATCTTGAAAGCGAATTCTGAATAAATCTTATTGCACATGCAGCCTGCTAAACTGTACAAGCTTAAGCATCTTTCAAAAATAGAGGTTATAACTAATGACCCCAGTGGCTGTACGTTCACACTGGTAAGATGGCATTAGAGCAAATGAGGCAAAGTCTCCCCTCTGTTTAAACTCTTTTTTTTTTTTTTTATCTCCGCCTTGACAGCAAATTTTGGCTAATTTCATTCAGGGATTTGATAATCTCAGAAGTCAAACTGTTGCTCCTCCTCAGTGGACAATGCGCAATATTGATGACAGGTAGAAATGGGAATTAAACATTGTTTTTTTCGCCATTCCAAGTTTCTGTTTTTAACATAGAAAGCAATCGTTAGATGTCCTTTGTATGAATGATAGTATCTTCAATTTATCATTTACTTACTGATGTCTTATTTTTTTTAAATGGAACTTACTGTTGTCTCTTTCGAATTCCTTCGACATTTTTCTTGTAGGAACCGACTTTTACTTTGCGTATTAAACATTTGCAAAGACGTATTGGGCCGTCTACCCAAAGTTGTTGGAATAGATGTTGTGGAGATGGCACTTTGGGCGAAGGTGCGTTCACAAATCTTTGTTCTTCTTATTTAAGAAATTGTTCTTGATCGTCTGCAGATTCCACAATCTGATTCAGATCCTGTTTGACTTTCTTCACAACTGTTTCAGGTTAAATTAATAGTTCTTGTTGGTATTAAGTAGACATCTTCAGGTTCAGGCGGAAATTTTTCTGTAAATGGCAGGAATTTTTGAATTCTATGAGAAATTGGGCTGCTGTTATCTGTATTACTGAAATTTGCATATTAATCTTGATTGCTTTCATAACATTATCTCTTTCAAACTCTGCTCTTAGCTGCTTGAAAACTGTTAATATATACCACAATCTGTCGAAATAAACCTATTAAATTCATATGTAAACAAATTTATGAATGTGCAATCATACAATATTTTAAAAGGCTGATCTGTCTACATTATGATCCTTGAACACATCAGGGCAAGTAAAAATGCTTGAATTAAATATATTAGAAATTCAGCCAAATATCAGATAAAGTGTTAAACATAGTTCCAACCCCACCAACATCCCCCCCACAACTTTAGCTAGGTTCTCAATCATGTATGCTCATGTATTTCTACTTCAGTTTCCCTTCTCAAATGATAATTGGCAGCTTTGTTCTCTGCTGCTGCTGCCTAAGTGGCTGATTTTGGTGTGTGAGCGATTTTTTTCATTCCTCCCCCCTCCCACCCTAAATCATAACTTATTGACAGTCTGTGGTAACTGCAGTTCAATACATATGAAATATGAGGGTGAATGTAATCATCTGACCCAATCAGATCAGTTGTTTTGGAATACTATTGTTTAGCAACCATACCACTCTGCATGAAATGGGTTAGCAATTAGCATTCTTTTTCACCCTACTGGTTATCGATTTGTGGAGAAAATCTTAAATGTATCTTATGTCTCTGTGTGTAGAATCATTTATGAAATGGATTAAAGCTCCCTAAACAGTGTTTCCATCTTTCTGAGAATTTCATACCTCCCCTAACGCTTAGATGATGGTGATGGTCTAACTGGTTTTATCCCGAAACTTTGAACTTGTACTTAAGATCTTTGTGTCATGTGGGTTAGATCAGGCAGGCCTTGTTATACGTCTATTATCTAATAATTTTCTTTTTGGAAACTTGTTTTTAAGGTCAATACTTTTGTTGGGGGTTGAAAAGGTTTAGTTAGCTCACATGTTTTATTTTGCTTACTTCTTAGTTCTTACCCATCTATTGGTTGGTAGGAAAATACACCACCAGTTACGACTCAAAGGAATCTGCAAGATGGTCCCGTGGCAGCTACAGTGATAGAAAGCGACTTGAAAGTAACTGTTGAAAGAGAACTCGTCTCGCAAGCTGAGGAAGAGGACATGGAGGCTCTTCTGGGCACGTATGTTTTTTAGTTCTTACATATTTATTGAAAGTTGAGATATTCTTTGGGTGAAGCAAGACTGTATTGAAAATTTTCATTTACAACTTGAAGTGCAAATGAAATTAAAAAGAGTAAAGAATGATATATTTTGACTTGTCCAGGAATTTATTCAAAACCTAGATCTGAAACTTGGTTTTGAGCCGGAAACCTTTCCAAGTTTTACCGCATTTATTTAAGCTTCAAAAGACTTAGATTTATATGTTATGTATTGGTTCTTATATATTTATGCTAGCGGGAGGTGGGGTGCGTAAATAAATGTGCTCTATAGAAGAATTAGCTATCAAAACAGTAATCTTACTGATCTATTAACAAGTTTTTCTGTAATGGGCTTGAAGAAACGTTGGGGATATCAGTGATCATGGAGGAATTACTGGGACAACAAAGAAGTGATGAAGCAAGTCTTGATAGCTTGCTGTCCAGATGCCATAAAGTTTGAAAAACTAGATACGTACAATGGGCCAACGACTTCAGTCTATTGCTCTATGCATGAAATTTGCCTAGGCCTCAGTCAATGCATGAGAATCCTTGTAATGTTGTAATCTACCTTTTGGAGCTAGTCACCCACTTTAAGAGCTTACGACTTTCTGCTTTTATTTCCTGTGCACCTAAATGTCTTTAGCATCGGGATGGTTTTCATTTCAAAGTATAACGCTATACTTTTTTTGATAAAGGAGTATGGTACTTTAACCCATTATTTGCGTCCATCTACACTGTTAAAGTTTCATTACATTATATATTCCTTTGGCAGACTCGTTGACTACCAAAAGTTCGCTGCCGACACAGAATTCACGGACTTGTCTGTATCCGCTAGTCTTCGCAGCTCGTCATTCTTTTGTGTTATTCTTCGCTGCTCTTACTTATGTGTGTTAATGGGGGTTCTTTTTTGCTCTATTGCAGCTGTTGAATTCAATATTCGTCCTCATTTTTTTTTACTATTTTGAAACCACCTTTATGCTGCTCCAATGTTTTTATTTATGTCATGGTGTGCAGTTATGTCATGGGTATTGGTGAAGCAGAGGCATTTTCTGAGAGGCTGAAGCGGGAGCTACTTGCTCTTGAAGCAGCAAATGTGCATGCCATTTTGGAAACTGAACCTTTAATAGAAGAGGTGAATCCTTTTTTATTTATGGCTATATGTACGAGTTTGGTCATCTTCCCATCTTACACTTAAAGTCCGTGTTGCAGATGTTGCATCTCTTAGTTTATTGTTTCTTCTCTTTTCAAGAATGAACCTTCTAACTAGTGCATCCTGTGGTTTTTTCACCTTTTAAGTCCACTATGAACCTTTGTAATTCGTGCATGTCTAATCGCTCTATCCTAGTTGGCTTTATAATTATACCCTAAACCGTAAAGTTTATGAACTAGGTAAACATGTTTCTTTAAGTTAAGCTTTTAAACATATTTGTACAGTCTTTAAATATTGAAAATTGAAGTTATTGTGCTCATCATGCTTTGAGAATGTCACTGTTTTGAACATCTGTTGTAAGTTGAAGTTACTTCTTAGCTATACTTTGAACCACTGTATTTGGAAGGTTTATATCAGATTGTCTCATGCTTTAAGTTGACATTTTATCAATACCTTAATTTGAATGAGTTATTCTTAATTTATATATTTTTTTTTAACAAAGGTTATGTGTTCTCCGTTAAGATGTTGGTTTGTGGGTCTTTCAGGTATTGCAGGGCCTTGAGGCAGCCACAAATTGTGTTGATGACATGGACGAATGGTTAAGCATCTTCAATGTAAAACTTAGACACATGAGAGAAGACATTGAGTTGGTAGGGATAATTGTCAATTGTAATTGTTTAGGAATTTTGTTTTCATTCTGTCTGACTTACTAGTGTCTATCACATTGTGAATTTGTTAAAAAAAAGTATTCATTTTAGCCATCATTCTTCATGTTCTAGTTCTTCTTTTTGCTCATTTTTAATTTTGTGATTTTGTTAAGTTATTGTGTCTAAAACAAAGGTAATAATATGTTATTTAATAAATCCTTTATATTATTTTATTGTAAGAACATTAAGGTGAGCAACTCAACCTTTTTATGATTGGAAATCTAGCGCTTCTTATTGCACTAGTGGATTGATTCAAATTTCAATGCTATTTTACCTAATGGCTTGTTGCAAGAGAGTTTCTTTATGCTTTAAATTAATCCATATTTTCTACCCATGCTTGTAACAAGGAAAGTATCTTTTATATAGATGCATGCACATTTTCATCCTGGGCACCTGACCTATTCTCAACATGGCCAGTAACTTTTGTCATGATGTCCAGGTAGAATCCCGCAATAATAAGTTGGAGATGCAGTCTGTAAATAACAAAGCACTTATTGAGGAACTTGATAAGCTTCTTGAACGGTTGTGTGTCCCTTCTGAGGTATTTCATTCATCTCTTCCATGTCAGCATCAGATAATCTATTCAATGTGTTGAAATATATAAAAATGATGTGAAACGCTCCAAGCCTCCAACCCAACAAGTTAACTTGTTGGGTTGAATGACAAAGTAACTAATCTTAACATGGTATCAGAGTAGAAAGTCTCTTGGGTTCGAACCTTAGCTTCTGCAGTTTAAACTTTAAACCCCCATTTGTTGTTGCCCAAAGTGTGGGCCTTTGTGTGTGAGTAGCCCAGTGTCTGGCCTCATTTGTTGTGCACGTGTTGGGTCATCGGAGTTGCCTAGCCTACACATGAAGGGGGAGTGTTGAAATATATATATATATAAATGATGTGAAACATCTCAACCCAACAAGTTAACCTATTGGTTTAAATGGCAAAGTAACTAATCTTATCACAATGCATCATACTTTGGGCATTATACTTTTTCTCTAATATATTTAGTTGATGTAGTATGCAGCATCTCTGACAAGTGACAAGTGGTTCGTTTGATGAGGCCCGCATGCTTCAGAACATCGAAGCATGTGAGTGGTTGACCGGTGCTTTACGTGGCCTCGAAGTGCCCAATTTGGATCCTGCCTTTGCAAACATACGAGCAGTATGTTCTGTGCCTCCCTGTTATATGTCTCTATGACTCTTAGCTATAAAACATTCTGTTGAAATGGCTTATGTGAGGCATGATGTGGTCATTAACCCCAGCTATAATGAGGCATTCTCAAGAAATTGACCTGGAGTTCAACTAGTATGGTCCTTGTTATCAAGAATTATGCAATAGGCTTAGGTTTATCTTTTGCAAAAAAAAATTGTCAATGTTGTCGAGCCCTCAGTATTCTTTCAAGGTTATACCATAACATAAATGCCTGTAAATTGTGAAAACTAGGATACTATTTGAATTTGTTTTACTGGTTGGTTGGTGAGGATTTGGAAAGTGTTAATGGATGTCCACCTTGGGAATGTTTGAAAAATCCTGCTTGGTGTTTACTGCCCTTCTTTTCCCCACTGGCGGTTGAAAAATTAAAGATAAACTAATTTTGTGCCCAAGACTCCTACAGTATAAGCATGGCCAGGGAAGGCAAAGTATATGTTGTTTGGTGCTGCAGTGCTTAGACTCTTTTCAGATTAACCTGTTAGCCCTTGGTTGCAATGATCCTAACTAATAATAAACAAGTTTAATTTCATTGGCTTGGCATCAAGGACTTTTTTTCTTTTAGAGGTTGACAATGCATCGTGTTCTATGGTGGTAACTTAAATTGTTAAAGTTCTTGTTCTTATCAGTTAAAATTATAATTCAGATGTCATTGTGAAGGGGAATATGTTAGCATATTTGTAGGGATGCTCTCCTAAGACCAGTGGCCTTGTTACAGGTTAAAGAGAAGCGGGCAGAACTTGAAAAATTAAAAACCATATTTGTCAGGAGAGCTTCCGAGTTCTTGAGAAACTACTTTGTCAGTTTGGTTGATTTTATGATTGGTGACAAGAGTTACTTCTCACAGGTATTTCCTCAGGGTTATTTGGTTCATGGTGTTGATTGAGTGTAATATTTGTCTCGTTTATATAACTGTGCTTGTCTGGTTGCTTTAAACAGCGGGGTCAATTGAAGAGGCCTGATCATGCTGACTTGAGGTACAAATGTAGGACATATGCTCGGCTTCTGCAGCATTTAAAGGTCAATTAGTGACTAATTTCATAATTTTTTTTTATTTTTGTACGTCTTTCGCAGTCTCCTTTCTGAATATTTTTTAAGCCATTTCCATCTCAGAGTCTTGATAAGAACTGCTCGGGTCCTTTGAGAAAAGCTTATTGTAGCTCTCTTAACTTACTTCTTCGACGAGAGGTCAGGAAATGCAAATATTTTTCTAATTGAAAAATGACATTGTTTATGTTAGTTTCTCACGTTTCAAATTTCTCTCTCTCATCTGCAGGCCCGTGAATTTGCGAATGAGCTTCGTGCTAGTACAAAAGCATCAAGAAATCCAACTGTCTGGCTCGAAGCTTCATCAGGTTCTGGTCAAAGCGCGAATACTGCTGATACCTCTTCTGTTTCTGATGCATATTCCAAAATGCTGACAATTTTTATCCCTCTTCTTGTAGACGAGGTTATGGTTCACTTTTTCTGGATGTATTCTTAAGCTTAAGTATTGGAACCTTTTCTTCTTGGAAGTTATATTTCTCATCTGTTAATTTTGCAGAGTTCTTTTTTTGCGCATTTCATGTGCTTTGAAGTTCCTGCACTCGTTCCTCAAGGAGGTCTTGCGAATGGTAAAGGTGGATCTTATGATGTCAAAGATGATGATGATTTGGGCATTCTGGACATAGATGACAATGACAACAAATCCGGTAATTTTCCAGCCCTCTCTCTCATATTATAATGTACCTTCGTATGCTTCAAACTGTGTGTAAATCGTAAAGTCTGCTTTGAAGTTCCTCAACTTCCTAAATCCTAATGCAGTAATGCCAGTTTCTCATTATGAAAGATTTTAAAATTCTGATGTTGTAGGTAAGAATTCTGCTGATTTGTTGACTCTGAATGAATCTCTTCAGGACTTGCTCGATGGAATTCAGGTAATGTATGGGATTCTTTCTCTTTCAACGGACATTCACTTGCAATTATTTGTTGTCATGTGATTAGAAGCTCTTCTAGCAATAAATTTGTAGATGTCTGGTGGAACTTGTGATGTGATTGTTCTGTTGAAATATGTGACCATCTATGACTGAAACTTGAAGAATTAAAAAGGTGAAAAGTGAAGGCTATAAGAGAAATCGCTACCTCAATCAATAGGTCAAATTGTAGTTTCCCCACCTTAATCAATAGGTTAAAAATTGTAATTCCATACCACCCTAGGAGTTATGTTAGAATGAGATTAAGTGAAGTGTTCCAAGATTTTCGTAAGATTGTAGTAGTTACTATTATATGTCGGTTTAAATATTGGATTTATGGATTTTCTTGTACCAATACAGGTCACCTTTCTTGATTTTTTTTTTGCAATTCAGATATTGGCTGTTTTTGCCCAGGTCTTTGAGTATCTGCCATGATCTGCTAGATGATTTAAAATTTTATTTATGTGAAAAAAGATGGAACTGTGTAATGATAGACGTACCAATTAGATAAGTATTAAGGCTATTTACCCTGTTACGCTTTTATTGAACTAATATGGCATTGAGTTCTCAAAATTCCAAAATCCATCGAATCGTAATTTTTGTCTTTTGCTCTACATGGTAGTCTTTTTAATCTTATCTGCCAGTTAGTAGCATTCAATGGATTTGCTAACTCTTTTGCCAATGTTACTTTACTATCACAGTTCTGACTGCAAAATTTCAGGAAGACTTTTATGCTGTGGTGGACTGGGCATATAAAATTGATCCTTTACGCTGCATATCGATGCATGGAATTACAGAACGGTATCTCTCTGGTCAAAAAGCTGATGCGGCAGGATTTGTGCGTCTCTTACTTGGTGACTTGGAATCAAGAATTTCTATACAGTTTGCCCGTGTATGTTTTCAGATTGACATAGAAGCAGGTTTTGGTTTGCATTCAGATGATTATGAAACTAACCCAATCAACTTGCGAGTTGCAGTTTGTTGATGAGGCTTGCCACCAGATTGAACGAAATGAGCGTAATGTACGCCAGATGGGTGTTCTATCCTACATTCCGAGGTGAATTTGGATCATGTCCATGCATATTATGAAACTCTTCTTTTCTTTCTTTTTTCCTTTTTAAATGACCTGAGTTTTATTTTTTATTTTTTATCATGAAAGCATATATCTACTAAAGATACCTGTGAGCTATGGTATTTGAAGGATTATGCATGTTGCAATGCAGATTTATGCAATGATTTTGATGTTTCATCTTGAAGTTTCGGGCAAATTTCTTGGAAACCCATATTTTTGTGGCATAATGCATGTAGACCAATGGTATTTTAACTGCTGATATTAATGTTTAAATGATGCACGACTGGGCAGTGATGTTAAAAGGAGCTTGTAGCCTAGTGGTATGCAACTCCGTACACTTGCACAAGGTGCAGGGTTCAATTTCCCCTCCCAAAAAAATAGAGTATAAACCCCGTAATTTACTAATTTATTTGAAAAACTTGATAAGGTTGTTTTATATCTTGGTGAGTTTATCTTAGTATTACACCTGCACCACTTTGGACTTGTTGATACAAAGTTATTGAAGTTTAAGCACAAAGAAGTGCTAAAAGAAAGAGTTTGCATGCACGCAATGCAACATTCGTGCTACCAGAGCTAAAATCACCGAGCATTGAAATCGTCTTTTGCAACTTGTCCTAAACCCCAGTTCTCTTGGTTGGTTGAACAGTGTATGCGCTTTTTTTATGGCCATCATTCTTAAGCTAATGTCATAGACCCTAGGCTATCTATCTAACTATCCCTCTCTTAAGATGTCCATTCTGATTAACAAGTTTGCAGTCTTGATTTTGGATTAGTGTGACCTCATTGAGTTAGACGTTCTATCATTCTGTGGATTGTGCAATCACAAGGGATCCTGAAAGCGTAGATTTAAGATTTGTACTTACTGACTGTGTTGATAAAGCCTTTGATTCTTCCAATTTTGTGAAAAGAAATTATAAATAAAAGGTTAGATGTGTAAAGAGATGATCTAAGTTTTTCTAACTTCTTTGTAAGTTACTCTTTTGTCCATTTCAATACTTTCATTTTTTTTTTATTTTTCATTAGAAGCGCTACTCTCGTTGTGTCTGCATAGATTTGCAACTTTGGCAACCCGTATGGAGCAGTATATCCAAGGACAATCTAGGGATTTGGTTGATCAGGCATATACGAAATTTGTGAGTACTTTTTATTCAAGCACATATTTCTCTTTTTTGAATTGATGAGTATTCCAGTACATGCTGTGGCCCAAACACTGCAAAATGTAGTCGGGGTTGTGAACAGTTTGGATGGGGCTATATTAAGAGATAGAAATGCTTGAAAACCTCTCTCTCTCTCTCTCTCTCTCTCCGTGTATATATTTCCATATTTCTGATTTTTTTTCCTTGTATGTTCACAATCATGTTGCAATAATGGTTGATAGGTTAGCATAATGTTTGTGACTTTGGAGAAAATTGCGCAGACAGATCCAAAGTACTCAGATATTTTCCTTCTGGAGAACTATGCAGCATTTCAGAATAGGTACTTATTTTCTTTTTTTTTGTTCTGTTTTAGGGTGAGGTGGGATCAGTTTCCGGAGCTAATAAATTAATGTATTTGCTGATTGCTAAAAGCGAATGTTCTTTTGAACATTATGCATTGATTGTGCTAATTAGAAGCAGTGTCATGCAGTTTGTATGATCTGGCCAATGTGGTACCCACTATGGCGAAGTTTTATCACCAGGCAAGTGAAGCTTATGAACAAGCTTGTACACGTCATATCAGCATGATCATTTACTATGTAAGTAGTCCTCCATTTCATCAACTCTATTTTCCGCTTTGCTTGGCCCTAGGGAAGTGTTGTCTACTATGTTGAGATGTCGTTATGTGATGATTTTTCTGTGATATTGGATGATGCATATGCAGCAATTTGAACGACTTTTCCAGTTTGCTCGAAGGATTGAGGATTTGATGTACACAATTACACCCGAAGAGGTTAGTGTCTACTGTCTAGTTGATTGTATATCATCTCTACTATTTCACATGACCCATTTACAGATCTTCTTGGTCAATTTTTACGGAAAATACTGTCACGGTTAATCTCGTTTGGGTAACACAGTAGGGTTAAGTATATGAACATTTAGAATTTTTGTTGGTACATAATACTAGAATTTTAAAAATGAAATTAGAAAGAAAGAAACAGATAAACAAAATATGGGATCGTCTATGGTACCATTCACTGGAAACTATCATGTAGTGACTAGCGACATGATGGGTAATTGGAGCTAATTGGTGTCCTCTTGTGAATTTCAAGATTTCACATATGGACGGTTCAGGGTTAGGATTATGGAATAGGGTTGCTATAGCTTGTTTGGCCTGTGATAGCTTACAAACGAATGAAAAATAGAAGAAGATGGGAAACACGAGCAAATCTTAATCTTACAAATGTCATCATGGGTTTCACTTGGAAATGAGTTCCCTCAAACCTCACATCTAAAAAAAAGGACTTGCGAATAATGATAAGAAAAAAGGTCATATGACCAATGGATAAATATTCAAACTAAAGTCTATTAGGCTGGAGGATCCCAAATCTTGCATTGTAGTTTTATGTGACCAAAATAAAATTATAATATCCTAACTTGTGAAATTGTAGCATGTGAATTGATTTATTTTTCCTCAGTTACCTATCTATCTATTACTTGTTCAATGCCTTGCCTTTGTATCCTTAATTTCCCTTTTCAGATCCCTTTCCAACTTGGATTGTCAAAAATGGATCTCCGAAAGATGATCAAAGCAAGTCTATCTGGGGTATGCCAGTCAATGCTTCTGAAATGTCTTTCTGTAATTTAAAACCTTAGTAACAATTAGTTTACTTTCTTGATACAGGTTGACAAGTCCATTGCTGGCATGTATAAGAAGTTGCAGAAGAACTTGACTTCAGAACTTTTGCCTTCTTTATGGGAAAAATGCAAGGTGAGCTGAGTGCTCTTGGGGAGCAAAAAAAATAAGGGCCTGTTTATTGAGTTCTTTCGTTGAGAGTTATTAGGAATATAACAAGTTGGTACTTGCATGTTCTGCGAGTTTTGTGTCCTTTTTTTTAATCGGATATAGGAAAAAGCATATTATATGCATATCCATGCAGAAGTTTGTTCCTTGCTTGACTGGGTCCTTGGTTTGAATAAACTATCCCTTTTGATACCTATAAATTTAAAAAGTTTATCTTTTGAAATGACGTATTTTGTTTACAGAAAGAGTTTCTGGACAAGTATGAAAGTTTCGTGCAACTCGTTGCCAAGATCTATCCCAATGAGAATATCCCTACCGTAGTGGAAATGAGAAATCTGCTAGCTTCCATGTAAACTTTGTAAAGAGAGAACTGATACTGTGCTGTATAATTTATGTTAATTTTGTTTACAGAGTAAAGCATTAGGGTATTAGGTTACTGTAATTATTATTCTTTTGCAAATTTTCCTTTAATTTTTGTTGTATTGAACCAATCTATTTCTTCAATAGTTGAATTGGGCTGATGAAACATCTCTACTAGTTACAAATAATACTATTTTCTTAGCTGACATTGATCCTCTGATTTCTAATGACAAGTAATTGTTGTCTTATTGACGCAGCGGAACTAACAACAGTCAACAGTTGCGAAGATGAGAGTAATCGAAACCCTAAGGATAGTACTCCCGAGAGTAATTTTTTCAATATTCCAAAAAAAACCAACACCAAAGACTACCTCCAGGAAATAAAAGGATAAGATAATGGGCCAACACAAACACAAGCCCACACAACTAACAAACAAAATACAAAAAGGACCAAACCCAAAAAGATAAACAACTAAAACACCAAACTGGATGCTCCTGCATCAATTTCCCTTGCTTGGAACAGAAGGGTCCCCCTTGCCAAAAACCTTCAGATACTCCTCATAAATGTCTGGATCAACACGCTGCAAATCCTCTTCTGCAATCCATGTACTTTCCCCTGCTGGTTTGCCCAACCATTTAACTAAAAATCGTCTATAAGTGTTCCCCCGCCGAGATACTACTTCCTTCATATCCAAAATGTCTTCTATAACTTCAGTAGCTGGAAGAACTGGAAGTTTAGAGACGTCACTTACTTCATCTTCTGCAGTGAAACCCTCAAAAGGATATAAATCAGCGACATTAAATATGGGACTTATATGCAACTCGGGTGGAAGGTCCAGCACATAAGCATTGGAACTAATTTTCTTTAGAACTTTGCAAGGACCAAATTTCCTGGGACTTAGCTTATGATAAGACCCTTTGGGAAACCTTTCTTTCCTGAGATGCACCAGAACCAGATCACCTTCAGCAAACTCCAACTTTCTCCGATGAACATTAGCTGCTGCAGCATAAAGGCGATTGTTGGCCTGAATAGCTTTGATCACTTCACTGTGAATGTTCCTCACATGTTCAGCAAAATCTTCACCTTGCTCACTGACACGAGATTCAGGGGGAAGAGGAACTAAGTCCAAAACAGTTTGAGGTTTTACTCCATAAGCAGCCTCGAATGGAGTCTTCTTGATGGTGCGATTCACAGAATTATTGTACGCAAACTCTGCTTGTGGAATAATCACATCCCACGATTTAATATATTTGCCCACTAAACACCTCAACAAATTACCAAGGCTTCGGTTGACTGATTCAGTTTGCCCATCAGTTTGAGGGTGACAAGCACTGGAAAATTTCAGTTCTGTACCCAACCGTCGCCACAATGATCTCCAAAAATGCCCCATGAACTTAACATCCCTGTCAGAAACAATAGAGGAGGGAATACCATGTAATCTCACGACTTCCTTAAAAAATATGTCAGCAATGAAAGAAGCATCAGCAGTTTTTGAGCAAGGAATAAAATGGGCCATTTTTGAAAACCGATCAACCACCACAAATATAGAATCAAAACCTTTCGATGTTTTAGGAAGCCCCAAAACAAAATCCATACTGAGGTGTACCCATGGAGTCTCCGGTGTAGGTAGAGGAGTATATAAGCCAGCATTATGTGATCCCCCTTTATTAAGTTGGCACGTCCTGCATCGTTTAATAATTCGCTCCACATCATTGCGAAGCTGTGGCCAAAAATAACGGTCCTCCACCAGTGATAGAGTCTTGTCCCTACCGAAATGACCCCCTAGACCATTTCCATGCAACTCTCGAACAATCTGCTCACGCAAAGAACTGTTTGGAATGCATAATTGGTTTCCTTTAAACAAAAACCCATCATGGAGTCGGTATGGTAGCATAGTACTCTGATCAGCTCCCTGAATTTTTGCAATAATAGGACCAAAAAACTCATCTGTAGCATATTGCGTAGGGACCAGTTCAAATCCCACCACTTGAGTTCTCAGCATAGTTAGCAACAAAGCCCTGCGACTCAATGCATCGGCAACTTTGTTCAGCTCTCCGGATTTGTGGCGCAAGGAAAAAGTAAACTCTTGTAAATATGAACTCCATTTGACATGCCGAGGACTCAGCTTGGTTTGTGAATTTAAATACCGTAAGGCTTGATGATCAGAGTAGACGACAAACTCCTTATAAGCCAAATAATGCTCCCAATGAGTCACTGCTCGCACCAAAGCATAAAATTCCAGATCATATGTCGAGTATCGCTGCTTTGCCTCAGTAAGTTTCTCACTAAAGTACTCCACTGGCCTCCCCTCTTGACTCAAAACAGCCCCTATTCCCACATGGGACGCATCACAATCCACCACAAAAAGTTTGTCAAAATCTGGTAAGGCTAACAAGGGAGCTTCGGTTAAGAGCTGTTTAATGAGCTCAAAAGCTCTGTGAGCTGCCCGTGGCCATGTAAACTGAGCAGCCTTCAAACATTCAGTAATGGGGTGCATAATAGTGCTGAATCCTCTAATAACCCTTCTATAAAACGAAGCTAGTCCATGAAAACTGCGAATATCCCCTAATGATTGAGGAATAGGCCAATCTCGCACTGCTTGAACTTTGGCAGGATCTGGATGAAGACCCTGCCCTGAAACGATGAAACCCAAGAAAACCACTGCATCACGCAAAAAAGAACACTTTTTAAAATTCACAAAAAGCTTCTCCTGAT
The DNA here is from genome assembly GCA_963580455.1 of Euonymus europaeus. Classification (NCBI taxonomy): domain Eukaryota; kingdom Viridiplantae; phylum Streptophyta; class Magnoliopsida; order Celastrales; family Celastraceae; genus Euonymus; species Euonymus europaeus. The sequence continues at coordinate 4,330,983 of OY756972.1, forward strand.
CTAATACCCCCAAAACACGCCTCAGATGAACTAAATGGTCACTGCGGCTGCGGCTGTATACTAGAATATCATCGAAATATACAACTACACAAGTGCCAATGAAAGGCTTCAACACCTCTGTCATCACTCTCATAAACGTGCTCGGAGCATTGGAAAGACCGAACGGCATAACAAGCCATTCATACAAACCATCCGGCGTTTTAAATGCCGTCTTCCACTCATCGCCGCTTCGTAAGCGAACTTGGTGATACCCACTGCGTAAATCAATCTTGCTGAATAATTTAGCCCCCACCAATAAATCGCGCATCTTATCAAGTCGAGGAATGGGAAACCTATATTTGATAGTGATTTTATTAATGGCTCGGCTATCGATACATAGCCGCCAAGTCCCATCCTTCTTAGGAGTCAATAGCGCTGGAACGGCACAAGGACTTTTACTTTCACGGATCAGCCCCTTAGCTATTAACCCCTCGATCTGTTGTTGCATCTCTTGTCGCTGATATGGAGGCATGCGATATGCTGGTAAATTCGGTAATTGTGCCCCTGGAATGAGGTCGACAGCATGTTGAATAGATCTCAATGGTGGTAAGCCATTGGGCAATTCTTCATTAAACAGTGGTTTAAATTCAGCGAGTAGCTGCTGCAAAGCTGAATCAAAAACTGTCAGTTCAGTCACAGTAGCCAAAATTGATCGACCCACTAGAGCAAAACAAACACCAGATTCCCCACAATCTGCCTCAAATTCTTTAGCAGTCACCAGCCCCAACACTTTATCAACAGTAGGAGAAACTGCTCTTTGCTCCTTTAAGGGATGAAGAGTCACCAATTTATTCCCCGACTTAAAAGAATAGGTATTGGACCGCGTTTGGTGATGCATATCCTGATCATACAACCACGGTCTACCTAACAGAATATGGCACACATCCATGGGAATAACATCACAATGCGCTTGACTAGCAATATTCCCACTGAATGAAAAATTTACTATGCAACAACGAGTGACAGGAATTTCAGTGCCTTTATTCAACCACGCAATTTTATATGGACAAGGATGTTCAGTTGTGATTAAATTGAGCTTATCAACAGCCTCTCTTGAAATTACGTTTTCAACACTACCACCATCTAGAATCACATTACACACCTTGCCACTACACAAAACTCGAGTTTTAAACACAGTTCGTCTTTTCCAATCTTCTGCCACTGACCCACAAGGAGTGGTAAGCACCCTGCGCAAAACCAATAAATCACCCTCTACAGGATACACATCAACTGCTTCTTCATCATCCCCATAATCATCAAATTTAGGTGGTTGACTCTCTTCATAATCATACCGCTCTTGATCTGCAAAATGAACCCGCTTCTGTGGACAAGCACTCGACATATGGCCCAACTCACCACAAGAATAACAACGAAGTTGGGAAGTACCAAAAGAGCGAGATAACTGAGTGCCAGAAGTTGAACTCTGGTCAGACTTGAAATTTGAAAACTTACCACTGTTGGTAACCTGTGGACTTTTACTACCAGCCTTATCAGAAGTAGAAGAAGGCACGCTGACTTTGTCTTTCTCCCCAGATCGAAGCGGGAAACGCCGCACGCCATATTTACGAACCTTTTCTTGAGCTTTCAAAGCATAGTAATATGCATCAGCCAAATTGAACAAACGGACCACTCCCATCTCATCGCGAATAGCGGCATTGAGACCCATCAAGTATCTGGAAGTAAGTTGCTCTTCCGATTCAGAAACTCGCACACGGACAGTCAAATTATTGAAAGCTGTAGTGTACTCTTCCACAGATTGCGAACCCTGCGACAGTCGATTGTACTTCTCGTACTGGTCCATGGCATAATCAGGAGGTAAAAACTGCTTGCGAAGTTTCATTTTCATATGCTCCCAAGTAGAAATTTTGGCCTTTCCCTGTCGTGCTCTTTGTTCTTCACTGCGCTTCCACCATTGTAAGGCAGCCCCTTTCAACTTTAATTTCACAAATAAAACTTTGCGTTCCTCTGCCAGTGGTTTCCATTCAAAATAAGTCTCCAAAATAGCTTCCCAATCCAAGTAGTCATCAGCATGAAGCAACCCAGTAAAATCTGGAACATCAATGCGCACACCTCCACTATTCAGATCAAGCGCACGAGCCAAACGATGTTCCAACCCAGAATACGGCAACTCAGCTGTAGAAAAGTCATGCGGATGATCATCAGAACTCGACGAATCGTCTTCCGCCAGACCCGCCGAAGCGGTGGCACCATCTGGAATGTCCAGAGATGGTAGCTTAGAATCTCGTCGCTGGAGCTGCTGGACAGCTCGCGACAACTCCTCCACCATTCGCCGCAGATCGGCGTTGTCATCCCGCAAAGGAGCCGTGCCTAGACCTCGACCTCGCGCACGACCAGCCATCGATAGGTCCTCCGATACCAAACTGACGCAGCGGAACTAACAACAGTCAACAATTGCGAAGATGAGAGTAATCGAAACCCTAAGGATAGTACTCCCGAGAGTAATTTTTTCAATATTCCAAAAAAAACCAACACCAAAGACTACCTCCAGGAAATAAAAGGATAAGATAATGGGCCAACACAAACACAAGCCCACACAACTAGCAAACAAAATACAAAAAGGACCAAACCCAAAAAGATAAACAACTAAAACACCAAACTGGATGCTCCTGCATCACTTATACTGCTTGTTATAGCTTTCTTGTGAATGAACGAATCTCTACTCAGTTGCAGCTACGTATTGATCATTTTAAGACTGATGAGAGTTAATGGTGGCATACAATCTTAATGATGTTTTCTTATCGTCTATGATATGCTTTTGTGTGATAGATAGAGCTATAGAAACGGTTCAATAGGATCCGTCAAATGATGGTGTTGGCCTAGTGGTAATGTGCATGCTGGCCATGGGTCTCTCATCAGCGTTCAATCCTCCCCAGAGTAATGAGTTCACACCTGAATTTGTTAACTCAGTAAGTTGGTTGAATGAGACCTACGACCCCAGTGACAAAGGTGAAGCAGCATTTGTGACATCTTATATGAACACGGAAATGTCTATTGTCTAATCAGATAGCATAATTAGACAAGTGTTTTAGGCTCAAAAGAAAAGCATCAATAATGATGTACAAAAGCCAACGAAAAGGAGCCCACAACGTCGATATACAATATATATTGCTCGACTTTCTTCATTTCCATGGACTTACTTTAGGCAGTATCTATCAATTTTTTTTTTTGATAGAAACATATCAGATATTATATAAAATCAAAGGAGCAAGAGCACATAGAGGGCATAATGAGATGGCCTATACAGTAGTGGCAGACATAAAATTTAAAGTAACAAAAATAATAACGAAAGCATTATAAAGCAAATGAAAAAAGTAGTTCAGCAGCAGGTCATCAAAACCATAGCACCAAGTCGCGTTGCCTTAATACACCTGCTTTTGCCAAGATATCAGCCACATCATTTGCTTCTCTGAGAATGTGGTTTATTTGAATGTGCGGCAGCTGAACCAGAAAAACCTCCACCGCGTTGCGAATTTGCCCAAATTTCCACGGCACATATGCATCCTTTTGGGCCCAGAGATGAGCATTATTGGAATCAGTCTCAATAGTGATAGTGCAATGTGAATCTGGACGATAAACAGCAGACAATTCTAGTGCCTTACGAATTGCTAAAAATTCCGCCTCATTAGAATCACAAATTCCAACACTGCAAGAGAAGAGGCACAAGAAATCACCATTATCATTTCTCAAGATTCCACCAATTCCTGCCGGACCAGGCTTCCCAACCGCTGAACCATCGACATTCCACTTAAAATGTCCTTGCATAGGAGGAGCCCATACCTTCACCCGCTTGGACTTGGTAGCACCCGAGCTCCAAGACTTCACTGGGGCAGAGGAGATGCTAAGCTGATTGCAAGTGTAAGGGAAGTGAGGCATAAGAAAAGAGAGCCAAAGATGCAGCCTAGCAAGAATCAGGTAAAAGATAGAGTCCCGATCCACCGTTCTCCCATGAAAAATTATCCCGTTCCTCTCCAACCATATAGACCAAACTATGACAAAAAATAAAATATTCCAGATTTTTTTCTGCACAGCACCTTTCACAAGGCCAGACCATTCTTCAAAAATAAAGCAGATGTCCCCAGGATTACACCACATTATGTTCCACCAAGCAGCAATTCTATACCACATGGAGCATAGACCATCACACTCACAAAAAAGATGGTTCACAGTCTCTGGAACTACACAACAAAATGGGCATATATTATCAGAAGCAATGATAATACCTTTACGTGCCAGGCTATCACGGGTGTGGATCTTTTTCTGCAAGAGAGTCCAAACAAAAAACTCAACCTTTGGAGGAACAAAACCCAGCCAAACTTTCGAGCACATATGGGGCGCCCTGGCTGGCAATTTTAGATCTGAATTTTTGGCAAGTAGATGATACAACGAATTTACCGTGAAATCACCCCTCACCGAATGTTTCCAGATAATGGCATCTCTTCTAGTTGGGCAAAAAATGAAAGCATCAATCTCCCTTCTCAGATGAAGAACTAAATCCTCCTCCCAAGAGAATAGTCTTCTCCTCCACTTCAATTGCCAAACCCATCTTGAATTAATCCATTCCCCCATCTTATCAATAGAATTCTTTTGCTGCAAAGAGAGCAGAAAAAGTCTCTGGAAGGAGACACTTAATGGATTATTACCAATCCAACTATCCAACCAAAATTTTGTAGACTTCCCATTACCCACTGCAAAGGCAATCCCAGCTTTTGTAATGATGCTAAGATAGGAGTCAGGATTGATCACCAAATTATGTATAGACTTCCAGAGAATGGAAGTATAGGAATTTGAAGGCAGTATCTATCAATTAAAAACAATAATCATTGGTTTACAATATGGATTAGTCGTTGCTCCTAAGAGAAAATATGGATTAATCGCTTTCAGCTTCCATATTGGAGTTTAGTGTTCACTAACTTAATTTTTATTAGATTCCTAGATTATTGGGCCTAATGCTGTGGTCGGCAACCAGGCCTAGAGCAAGCTCAATAAATTTAAGATAAACACTATTGTCACCCGGTTCTTGTTTCGCAAGTTCATCTGGAAAAAAAAATCTCAAATATACAACTCTTCAACCACCCCATTTCACCAAAACAATGCTACACACTATTCCTTTATCTTCTCTCCCTCTCCCATCTTCTCATCTCTCCAAAATCTAGATCTCTACCAAGGCAAGGTTATTGGTAGTGAGGAGCACCAATTGACTCACCTCCTCAATCGGAGACTGAAGCTATAAATCCAGACCCTTTCTTTCTTTCATTAGACCCTCCCTCAAAGAACAATAAGTTGAATCTTCTTCTTCACTAATGGGGATAAAAGAACTAGTACTTTCATTTCAGCAAAAGTGGATGAAACCGTATCTGACCCTCTCATAACTTCTTCTTTCCCCGAGCCTCTCTCTTCACTAAAGGAAGTCAAGTCTTAAGCATAGTTGGTAGAAGTCAGGAGTCCCAATCGGCAAAGCTGCTATCCATTCCCAAGCCATCACCAGTCAATGACATCTCATGCCCTCGATTCGACTCCAGCAATAGCAAATGAAGCGCCACCTACAGGGTAAAGTCCCAATGCTTTCGTCTCTGGTAATGGGTGCTTTCGAACCTCTTTATTCGACCAGTAATTCATCTAAGATAGACCCTCTTTATTCGACCAATATGCTCGAACCAATATGAGGAGAGCCAAGCCATGGATTATTTGGGTCAAATGGGGGTTCTAAGAGTTGTGTTTTTGAAACTATTTTTTGGGTAAATGTTAGCAAACGTGAGGTGTTAATAGTGCTCATCTAAATTTAATTGTTAAGGTCCAGCCCATGGACGGGTGCACTTATTTGGAAGGGTAATGTGGTGTGACGATACAAGCAGTTGCAGTCAGCGTAAAGAACTGGCAAATTCTAACTTTGCATATTCGAGATTTTCCTGGAAAATCATTAATAAAAACATGGCATTGAAGAAAGAAAAAAAAAACAAAAAAAACTCTCCTTAATGATATTTACACAACAAAAGAAGAAAAAATCCTGTCAGTTCACCGAATTACTACATTGTTTAGCAAACTATTTGATGATGGTGAGCTTTGTTCACTAGGCCATGGATCTTGAATCGAAACAGGCGAATCGTCTTTCTCGCTTTCTGTCAAATTGGCAGTATCATTCCCCGTGTGCAGCGGAGACAGACCTCCATTATTCTTGACACACAAGCTTAGTAGCTTGTTAGATGAAGTTGAGCAAGCTGAGGATACATCTGATGAAGCTAAGTATTTGATCTCTTCAGGAGGTTCCCATCTACTTAGCCTAATTTGTTCCAGTTCGGCCGCTACTTCAACCATGGAAGGCCTCATCTCCTTATGAGATGCAAGACATCTAAATGCTAGCTCAGCCACTTTATGTAATGAAGAAAGTGTCCAAGCATCACTATGTACGTCAATGGCTGGATCTATAATCTCATTCAACTGTCCCTTAACGATCCTGTCGGTAGCAAGAGCTGCCAAAGTTACTTCATTCATGGGCCGAGAAAAGTCGACTGCTTTCATTGACGTTATGATCTCAACAAGCACTACACCGAAGCTGTACACATCGCTTTTATCAGAAAGATGGAAATTCTGATGATAATCCGGATCAAGATATCCCGGAGTTCCTTGTGGAGCGGTTGAGATATGGGAAATCTCTGTCCTACCAAGTCTAGAGAGACCAAAATCTGCAACTTTGGACCTGAAATTGTAATCCAATAATATGTTGCTTGACTTGATGTCTCTGTGGTAAATTGGAGGACTAATAGCAGAATGAAGATGAGCTATGGCTTGAGCCGTTTCAGTGGCGATAGAGAGGCGAATTGGCCAGTCAAGTCCATCTCCTCTCTCTCTTTGTAAATGCTGGCATAATGTCCCATTAGGCATGAATTCATACACAAGGATCTGTTCACCATTTTCTATGGAGCAACCTAAAAGCCGGACCAAATTCGGGTGGCAAACGGATGAAATTAACTTGATCTCATTCATCACTTGATCAGTGCTATCAGTATCTCTACGTCTGATCCTTTTTATGGCTACCCATAAATCGGTTTGGATCTTCCCTGCGTAGACCGTTCCATAGGCTCCAGTTCCAAGCCTTTGCTTCTCAGAGAAGTTGTTTGTGGCTTTCTCTATTTCCTTGTATCCGTATATCGGAATGTCAATGCCTGTAGCTTCAGATAGACCTTTTACGTAACCTTTAGATTTTGAAGAGGAGCTCCATCTCATAAACCAGCAAACTAGACAGAAACAGATCAATAGTACTCCAAATACACTGCCTGTGAAAGGAGAACCCCACATTTAGATATATTTTATCATTATTCAAATTGCCGCTTATGAAGCTCATATATATGTAGGTGCTTCAAAATATTTAGTTTGGTGAATTACCTGCAACTAAAACGGCAAATCTGGTTGTTCCTCCACAATGACCAGAAAAGTACTTTGCAGCATTACAGTTGGAAGAAACTGTAAAGGAATAACAAAGGCAGTAAGACATTTGCAGTATTCATCTAAAAAGTTGCAGTATTAATCTTCTGCACATTCATCCATTCTAGACAAGTCTTTCATTGCTATTGATTGTCAACATTGCTTGCTCCACAAAAAGAAAATGGACAAGAGAGAAAAGGTTGAGCCCCACCATATTAAGATTATCCACAATTTTAGTGGCAAAATACATCAATAATAGTGTTGACTTGACCTCCAACTAGAGCAGATAACTGGCCCACAAATAAATTTAGTAGCAGACTAACGGTGCTGAAACTTAATATGAATGCCATGGACCACATGACTATACTCCCTTTGATTTAGGGTTCCTAGCTAGGAACCATTTTTACTTCACTATTCTTGAACCAGCTAATCATAAGTCATAAGACACAACTTGAGATTATTATTATTATTATTTTGGGTCCTAAAAAGCAGATTTAATAAAGCAATAGAGTCCTAAAATTAATCATTGAAACAGGAACTTAATCTTTGTATCAAATATATGGTTAATAATACTTGTTTGTTTACAAAATGATCATGTTTAGTGTAATCATTCCAAATGATAATATGACTAACCTTTAGGCCGGCAGCCGGTGCCGCCGGGATACCCATCTCCTTCAAATCCTTCCTCGCATTGGCACCGATAACCGGGCCGGCCTGTCGGAGTTCTCAATGGAATACAAGCATTACGAGAACAATCACAATTGCCTTCAAGCCACCACTCAAGCTCAACAACCTGAACATCCAAAGACACGCCGGAGTAATTAAAGGAATTAGGACCAAAAACTTGTGCTGATATCACAGACAAGAAGTACTGGCACCCAGTTCGACTGATGTCTCGATAATTCAAGAACCCGCTGGAATCGGTTTCTGCATAACAACTTATATTGCTGCTGTTGTTTGAATCACAATGAAGCGACTCGAATCGGGTCTTGACATCAATTGTAGGCAAACCACATGACATAGCTGTGCGTCTACAATTATGCAGTAGAATAGCATTACTATTCGTTGGAGCGTAGTTGTGGGTGTAGAGGTTGTGCAGGATGCTAAGTGAACGATTGCATTGAGCTCCGATGGCGATTTTGATCCTATCAGTGGCTAAGGATTGGATTAAGAATCCATTGATAACTCTTTCTCCTCGGCCTGTGCAATCCAGACGGATTTGACAACCATCAGAGAACCCAAATGGGTAAGAGACTTCATTTTTTCCACATATTCTTTTACACTCTGTGGAAGCATGAATTACTCTGTTAAGTGAGAATACAGAGAGTGCTAACAGAAGCAGAAGTGGGTGTTTCAAGGTCATTTTTGGTGGGTTTCACACATGGAGATGTGAGGAGAGTAATAACTTGGTAGATAAAACTTTAAAAGCCAGGATCTTGAAGGACTAGGAGAGGGAAGTCAACTGCATAAGGTAGAAGGAACTAGGACTTTCCCTAACGACGATATCCAGGAGGCTTGATATGGCAAGGAAAAAGAGGAACACGGCTTTTGTCTTGGGTTGGTAAAGAACACAACTTTGATTTGATCGTGATTGAATTTGAAAAGGATTTGATGAGAAAATAATGGAATCCAATCAATGGAGATTATGCGTTCTTCATTTCACACCCTTTTTTTGTCTCTTTGTTTTTGATGCTTATTTGATACTTCATCTCCAATGGACCTGTTGAGAATGATATTTAATAATGTATGAAAATGTGTATTTTTATTGATATAATTGTTTAGCATATGTGTTTTGATAATGTGAATGAGTATATGACTTAATTTTTTGTAAATATATAAAATTCAGTATTGATTTTGGTGTAATTTTATCGAAGAATTGATGGGACACTTGATATTTATTTAGAGATTTTGTTAATGGAAAAAAATGTATAGAAAATTATATTTTACTGAATTGATTGTATGGAAAAATGAGTTTTAATAACGGAGATGAATATTTGGCTTGAATTTATAGATTTTGTTAATGTAAAAACAGAAAAATGTGTAGAAATTTATATTCTACTAATATAATTATATTAAAAGACGTATTTTAATAACGGATATAAATGTGTAACTTGAATTTTTATCTAATAAAAGTGGGATACTATCGAAGAAATAAAAAATTGGGATGGCCTAGTAGCACTGAATTGCTAGTAAGCAATTTGTTTAATGTGGTCAGTGACCAAAATAGCCTTCCTATCATAAGTATTTAACTTGACTATTTAGACATTGAATGTGAATACACAGGACAGAACCATTAATGAATCAATGATGGTGAAGAAGTCAAACCTGATAATTTTTAAATATCAAAGGGATAGTGTCAATTTTCTTTAAAGAGTTGTTAAAATTAATTACATTAACACAATTGTAAAATTTTAAAAAAAAATCTAATAATTTTGCTCATTATATTGCAAAATTTGCTCTCATTTCTTGTAATCTGTATATTTATATTGCTCATATGAATCTTATTAACTCAATCTATCATTCTGCAGCAATAAATATGCAGTTGACAGATTTTAGGGAAATAAATGTCATATGCTGTGAATCACAATAAAACATCATGTTTGTGGACTATTTTATTGTTTTCCAATCTATTCTAAATTTCTTCAAATATCGGTCCGGTTTCTGAAACTTTCACCGACAAAAAAAAGATTTAGACCGTCCGGTATTGGCAGTTAATTCTATTATGATTAAATCCAAATCGAATTGGGAGGGTTCTATTGAGAGGACAAAGCTTTTCCAACAAAGATTTTTTTTCATTCAAAATACTCGAACTAAAATTAGAAAACATTTCAAAATAGAAAACGGAAAAGATATTTTAAAAAACAAACCAAAAGGAATTCTAATAATTGTGTTACTGATGAAGGTAAAAGGGATTAATTAGTAATGAATCCTCACTTAAAGAGTCAAAGGTAGATAACAAAACCCATTACACTATACACAACATTATTATGGTCACAATTACATCATCAAAAGGATAAATGTACAAATAGGCCCACTAATTAATATCAAAAAGTCCGAAGAATTTTTGTTCTAAAGTAAAGTGAGGTCCTATTTTTTTGAGTTCAAATCCTTTTTAAAAAAATTATATTTATATTTTAATCGATTTTAGAAATTCAATGATATTTTTTGTTATAAAAAAATTAAATTCATCATGATTGAAACATCGAATGTTTTTACTTTATATATGATAGTTTAGAATTGTGATGTCTTTTTTATGCAAAATTCCGTTGAATTCGTCGATCAAAATATAAATATAATTTTTTAGAAATTTTAAAATAAATTATTTAAACCCTAAAAGTGATACCAAAAAATAGTACCTCATTTTAATAAGACCTAGCTAATTCCTCTCAAAAGTCTTATGCAGTACTAATCATACATGATTTATGCATAAAATTAATCTGATATTCATTTGTAATCTCCAATAATTAATAAATTAATACGGGATTGGTCAAATATTAGATCCACTAGTTGATGACTACTTGCCCTGATAATTTTCTGATTGGCTGAAGTCAAAATATCTAGTCCATACTTCCTTATCAGCTGAGCTATTGCAAAACAAATCTTTAATTTTTGTTTATTTTTCATTATGGATGTGACTAATTTTATTTTTTTAATTTATTTACATTATGGATGTGACTTCTAAGTTAGGTGTTAAAGTGGGGCCCTCTCCTTTGAACATTATATAATTAATTTTCCCTAAACATTATATTAATACCATATGGTAGCCACCATCAATTATATTGGAAGCTTGTCCAATGCTCTACAATTTCAACCTCCCACTAATGGAGGACAACATTCTACGTAACAAAATTATTTTAAGGCTAGAGTCCATTTTTTCCCCCAAATTAAGAGTAAAAAAAACAAATTATCATATTTTAATAACATTAAATTGAATTATTTAATTTTCTTGTGCAAAAGCCAAGCAAAAGGAGCCCATAAGGTCGGGACAATACATATGGTTCAAGTTTCTTTTTTTTTCTTGGACTTACTTTAGGCATTATCTAATAATTAAATGCCATAATCATTGGTGTTCAATGTGGATTAGTCCTTGAAAATCAATATTCTGAAAATCGAACCGGTCGTCAAACCGGTCAAGGCATTGGTTACCGGTTCAATCGTGGTTTAACCACAAAAATGAAAATACATAAAAATATTTAGGTTTATATTTTATATGATTAATTTTATACAATTTTAAGACAAATTTTAGGTATCTATGTATGAGGGCAACAAAAAGAGTCAAAAAATGTCAAACTTCAAAATTCAAATACAAAATAATCAAATAACTCAATCCTCACTTACACATTACCTATTATTAGTTTTAAAATTATTTATTTTTATTTTTAGTGGAATCTTAAAATCGACCGATTCAACAGGTCTAACGATTACCGATTTTTTTCAATTTTAACCGGTTTAATAAAGTCAGACCGTGTCATTCAATTTGATAAGTCAAACCGACCAATCAGAGCATTGGTTCCTGATTCAACCGGCCGGTTCGGTCCGGTTCTCAATAGTAAAAGACGAGTGCTGCATGAGCATGAGGGCCCTTTCAATATGGGCCACAAAACTCCGCTCGACTCTGAAGTTTCACCTGCTCATTAATGAATGCCGACAACCTCTATTTAACTAAGTTTCTCTTTTTCCTATCACTTTTGCCCTAATTTTCTTCTTCCTTCTTCCCTCTGCAAGGTAGTTATCGGCCGCAACCATGCCATGTTATCATTGATTTCAGAGTCAAAGCGTCCAATGTCATTACAAGATTATCGAAATATGGCTCACATAGACGCTGGTAATTAAGACAACTTACTACTAAATCAATTCTTTATTACACTAGAAAAGCTCATAAAATAGGACAAGTACATGAGAGAACGGCCGTAATGGATCGGATGGACCAAGAGCGAGAAAGAGGGATTACCATAACTTCTGTTGCTGCCGCTATCACACTCGGGTCTAATATTATTGATTACTCCTGGATTATGTCTACTTCACACTAGAAGTGGAGCATACTATTAGGGTTTTGGACGACGCTATATGTTTGTTTGACAGCCGCAACCATCACCATTGCTGCTAACGGTACTCAATACCCGTGTTGTTCTTTGTGGCATCTTAAGGCTTAATTCCCACATTAAAATACAACAATACTAGTCATGATTATAGTCTAGACAAGGAAATTAGTAATATAAGTGGATCAGGGGATCCACAATTCGTTTTGAATTAGTCTACAATTGAATCCGATGGTGTCATTGATTTGCAGAGTTTATTGAGAAAGGTGGATCTGGCACGTTGTTAAGACTAAGAGTGTGGTATGCTTAGTTAGTATGACTAGCGCTCATCCAGTCATCCTATTCATTTTGTAAATATCAATTTCTGTTGGGCCTAGAGATACCTGGACTTTAGCTTAGTAGCTAATATGCTTGAAGGTTGAATCTTGCATACTCCAAGGGCAAGAGCCAAGAGGCCCATGGTTGCATATACAAGTCAAAGGCTTGGCCCAACCACAAGAAGAGAAGGAAAATGGGTCAGGCCCATTGACCCATTAAGAAGCTTTTCCGGAGCACGGCCTGAATCGGTCAATTTTATCTAGTTTGTTTGTTGGCCCTAGAAAAATTCCGTTGAGCGCCTGCAATGGTGTCAACATTTCCCAATCTACTTCCATCAATTTATAACATATATTCTCATATATTATTTCTTCCACGAAAAAAACGCATCAATATATATTTTTTTATATTATCTCCTCTACGATAAAAACGCATCATTACATATGTCTTTAAAAGGGTCAAGCTCAAGTTAGGAGTGGATCTTTTAACGTATAGATATATTCTTTTTTTTTATTATTATTGAAGATATTCAGTGGCCTACCCCTTTTTTCCCTCATTAATACGTACTCATTTATTCTCTAATTAACATTAAACAATATTATGTTGCAGATAGGCCTAAATCATGAGGGAACTTTCAGATTTAAAAAGCATTATTCCCACATCTAACATTTAATACTGCAGTGTTGTTCCATCCAAATCCAAAAGATAGATATTGATAAAATTCCTGTGAATGCGAACAAAATGCAAGTCTTAAATTTTTTTAAAAAAATATAAATGTGTTTTGATTTTCATCATTTTTAAAGAATTAAAAAAATATTTAATGGCTAATTACCGCGATCCGTTGATTTTTTTTTACTGCGGACCCTGTTTTCCCACATTAATATACAACAATATAAGTCATAACTATAGTCCTGACAAGGAAATTAGCAATATAAGTGAATCCGGGGCTTCACAGTTCTTTAAAAATTGTAGAATCTATAATATAAATCCAACGGTTTGGATTTTTTATTTTTTAAAATTTTTGTGACTTTTTTTTGTCACCATGTGAATTGTAAACTCTAAAGAACTGGGCTGAAGCCCCAAATCCAACATAAATAATTAGTCACTGATATGGACAAAATCTCAGGTTTATAATGTTATTTTTGCCTTATATAGTGAATTGCAAAAGAATTAATTTTGGTTGTTGACACTTGACATTAATGCAGGTATAATATATATAAGAAGTTGTAGTAACACAATCCCAATTCATCCATATCAGGCAAACATGATTGTCATTACCATCTTCTTCTTAGCCCTCCCAATCCTCCTCTTGCTTCTCCTCACAACTTACAAGAATTCTAGACTCCCACCAGGTCCCCAACCCCTTCCATTAATTGGTAACCTGCACCAATTTGAACCCTCAAAAGCTCATGCCAGTACGTGGAACCTCTCCAAACAATATGGTCCTCTTATGTTCTTGAGATTGGGTTTCTTGCCAGCTATTGTGGTCTCATCAGCCAAACTGGCTGAAGAGGTGCTTAAAACACAAGATATTGTGTTCTGTTCAAGGCCTTCTTTTAAGGGTCAGCAACTTTTCTCCTACAATGGAAAAGACATGGCTTTTTCACCATATGGTGTTTATTACAGTGAGATTAGGAAGACTTGTGTTGTTCATCTCTTTAGCTCTGCTCGAGTCCAGACTTATCGTTCCATTAGAGAACACGAGGTTTCTGTAATGATTGGAAAGATATCTGAATTGGCTTTTGTTTCTAAGCATTTTGATCTGTATGGAATAATGTTGTCCATGACTACTAACATGATGTGTAGGATTCTTTTCGGGAGCAAGTATGAGGAAGAAAATCAAGGGACTAGGATTAGAAGTCTAATTAATGGATCTCAAAATTTGTTTTTGCCATTTTTGTCAGACTTTTTTCCTTACACGACTTGGCTTGATAAACTCAATGGAACTCAATCCCTCCTTAAGAGAAAATGTAAAGAATTCGACGACTTCTATGAGGATATCATCAAGGAGCATCACAACCCAGATCGACCAAAGCCTGAGCAGGAAAATTTTCTTGATGTTCTGCTTCAAATGTGGAAGAATCAGACATTCACAATCCCTCTAACATTGGATCACATCAAAGCAGTGTTCATGGTATTCTTCTTTGTTACATCTGCTTTTTTGTTTAAATGATAAAATTGGACTTGGGATTCACTTTGTCGCTGTTGCAGAATCTGTTTGTTGCTGGAATTGATCCAACCGCAATCACTATGGTTTGGGCAATGACATACTTGATGAAGAATCCAAGAGCAATGCAGAAAGCGCAAGAAGAAATAAGGAGCTTAGTAGGAAACAAAGGATTTGTAGATGAAGATGATATACGGAAGGGGCTACCATATCTTAAAGCAGTAATCAAAGAGAGTATGAGACTCCAACCTGCAGCACCAGTACTAATCCCAAGAGAAACAACACGAAAGTGTAATCTGAGTGGGTATGAAATACCAGCCAAAACGGTGGTTATGGTGAATATATTTGCAATTGCAAGGGACCCAGAAGTATGGGAAAACCCAGAAGAATTTCTTCCTGAAAGATTCATTGACAATTCATCAATTGACTTGAAAGGGCAAGATTTTGAGCTGATACCATTTGGAGCTGGGAGAAGGATTTGTCCAGGTTTATACATGGGAGCAGCGACTGTGGAGGTTTCACTCGCTAATCTTATTTACAAATTTGATTGGGAAATGCCGATTGGGATGAAGAGGGAAGACATAGATACTGAGGCTTCGCCTGGGATTTCTATGAACAAAAAGAATCCTCTCATGCTTTTGGCAAAAGAGCATCGATTTGGATGAGTGATTATGTAAGAACTAGTGTTCAGTTCAATGTTCGCTCTGTATTTTCTCTGTTTTGGATAAATAAAATATCATTTTGGGAATAAAAAAACAACTTTCTGCACAAAGAGACCGGATTCATTTAACGACATTAGAAAATATATACATACACACACAGATTCTACATATATACACAGTGCAGTGAACAGTGGTACAATTGTTTAAAGAGCAGCGAAGGCATCGTCCACCCACCTCTTACCGTCCACCGATGTCTTCTCAGTTTTAGAACAACTTGGCGAGCCAAGGAGACTTAGTAGAGCGGATCGGATCTTGTTGACCCGTTTTCGATTCCGAATCCTTCGTAGGACGACATCTCTGTCGAGGGTTTGAGATGTGTGAGTGTGTTTCAAATAGAGGTGAGTTGACACTGAATTTGAGATTTCTGAGTCTTCTTGATCATCTATTGGGTTGCAGTTGGGGTCATGGAGTTTTGGGAGAGTGTGTTGGCTTTTGGACAACATGGGACACAAACTTGGCTAGTTATGAGGAAGGGTTGGTGCTAGATTTTACTAGTGGATTGGACTGAGAGAGGAGTCAAGGAGTGAATTTATAGAGAAGATGATTTGGGGTTTTGGTCGGTGGGTTAATTCTTGGGAAGTGTAAAATCTGGTGCACAGAGTCGAAGGTTTTGCGAGGCGGTCGGTCTTCACTCTTCACTATGCGGACATTTTTTAATTCTTAAAATGGAATCAAAGCATTATGCCCTGTCACTTTGATTATTGTTTTATAATCTGGGTGGGTGTTATGAATTATGAAATCCATGGAATCCGATTCAAATTTGGTAAAAGTCTTTGCCTTCGTTGAAGCTTCTAGGGATGAGAAAATTCTATCGGATCCGAATGACTGATTTTTTTCGATTTGAATTAATTAAAGTTTGAACATGAGTTATATGTTTGAAATTTGGATCCAAATATAAATTTTTTATCATATTTAAAATCAAATTTGGGTCAAAATATAAAATTTTTGTTCGATTTAATTGTTCAAATACTAATACGGATTAGATTACTCTCTTATTTACTTGTGAAAATTTAAACTAATCCGCATATAAACAATTAAGTATGTCCAAAAATCCAAACAAACTCGAGTAAGGACATGCAAATATTTCGTAAATATGCATATTATCCGATCCCATTTTGATCCACTGGAGTTGCTCTAACAATTCACAAATTTATAAAATGGGCTGCTAAAAGGAAAATCCAGGGAATGGGCTTACGTTTGATATCGTAGAGTTGATGGGCTTTAAGCCTAGTCAATTTATATTCCAAGGCC
Organism: Euonymus europaeus; assembly: GCA_963580455.1. NCBI lineage: Eukaryota > Viridiplantae > Streptophyta > Magnoliopsida > Celastrales > Celastraceae > Euonymus > Euonymus europaeus. The sequence continues at coordinate 4,347,956 of OY756972.1, forward strand.
CACACAACGTGGAATGCTTGATCCCTCTATTTGCTGTTTTTGCTTGGACAATGCAAAATCTAGTGGATTGGGAGACTGCCTGTTTAAGTTTAATAGTGAATAGGTTACTTAGATCGTCAGATCTGGAGACAAAGATCTGATTATCCAAAACAGGTAGTCATTTATTAATTGATTAAATTTAAATAAAATAAATTTTTTCTTGCTCCTGCGCTATTGGCGTCTACGATTTTGAGTTCCGCCTCTTTTTCCTTCACAAAACAAAGTTTGCTTGTTTGATTTCATCTTTCACTTTCTCATCTATCTTCCACCAACGTCTATGATTCCGATGAATTTGATAGTTTGGAGGAAGTAGATGGTGATGATTTTTTTAGGGTACGTATAATTAAGATTCACAATCTGAAGTTCAACCTTAAGTCATATATGAAGAAGTTCCAATTTCAGTTAAGGATGGAGTTTAATAGCATGCAGCAATTCAGGAAAGTTCTGAGAGATTACGCTGTAAATGGGAGATATAAGATATTCTTTGTTAAAAATCAGCCAAATTGGTACAACTCTTTCATGGAAGTCTTCTTTTCCGATTCTCGGATGTTCTTGAGCTTCTCAAGCAAGTGGGTTGAGAGAAGCTCCAGTGTTGCTATCTTGCAAAATTGAAGTCAATACGTGCTGTAAGGGCTGAATCGAACATGGCCTGGTCGTAGCCCAAGTTCTCCATGGCCAGAGTTTTTGGATGAGTTGCGAACACCTTGTCTTGGGTGGTCAAACATTCTTTGGAAATCTCGGAGTTGCACCACCACCAGTGCATAATGGGCGCCAATGTTGATTGTGAAGCAATACTTGTCTGCCATAAGACCCAAAGTTCTTTGAGTCGGTTGTGGACCACTTAGGAGGTGGAGGTTGTTATTTAATCAACGCGAACAAAAATAATTAAACACAAAGTAAAGACACAGGATTTACGTGATTCGGTACAAATTTGTCTACGTTCACGGGAGGAGCTCCAACCGTTATTCACTTTGGAAGAATTCAAGAATCAGTACAAGGATTATGATTTTATCATTCTTATATACGCCCAGTAAAATTACTAAAAGACTCTCACACATAATAGTAACACCTAAACTCTACTGTACTATACTGCGGAGGGCTACCGATCCCTGCACCCCGTCAACTTACTAGGATTATGAGCCATAATGAACAGAGGTGACCCATCAAGGGGCCTGCTCCGCCTGCTTTTGGTGGAGTATTTTTGTTCTTGGATTCGCTTTTCAGTATCCTCGAACAAAAAAGTTGAGAAAACTGAAAGGGCAAAGATTGTGGCAATAGAAGTTATAGAAATTGAAAGAAGAAAAGCCATTGTTGGGAGGAAAAGAAAGTTAGAAAGTTACTACTGATTGAGGTTTGAGCACTTAACTATAAAACCACCACCAAGATTGTAACATGCGCGGTGCGACCTTTGTATGATGGATATGAAATACGATGATAATAATGATGTACTTTTGGGTGGAATTACATTAGGGCGGTCAAAGTGCCACATATGCACTTACTCTCCCTCAACTCAATTTGGAAAAAACTAATCGAGTGATGCAACATACATAAATTCAAAATTTTGATGATTGAATTTAAACGTTTTATTATTTGATGACTAAAATGTAATAAAAAATTTGAGCTTTTTGGACAATATTGAAGGAAGGCATTAGGCCTTGAAAGGGGGGACATTTGGCCTTGAAAGTTTAAAAATTTACATTTGTTTGCTGCCCTAAAAACATGAAAAGGACCCAAAAATAGAAGAGGTGACTGGAGGAGAAAGCCAAAATAGGAATTCTACAAGTCGTAATTGCTACATAGAGCGCATTTTCTACCATGAAATTTTTGCAGAATCAGATTTGAAATCGAAAGGGTGATCAATGAAATGAAATTCTGCATTCACCCATGCATGTAGGAAAATGAAGAGGTGGAAGGGGATGGAAGATATTTTTTTTAAAGGAAAGACAGATTTTATATTATAGAGGGAGAAGAAAATCCCTTCTCCGAGGGATGGAAGGGATTTGAAGCTGAGACAAACGCAGCCTTACTTTACTACTTCAGATTCCATATATAAGAAATACAGACTACATAATAACACGCATACTTATGAGACGGTTTCTCCTCTGGAGCGTGACCTAATTAATTCTTCTATCCATACAAATGAGATGGGAGACGTGGAGTGAGAAGCACGTCCAGCGGCGTTGCTTTAAGATTTGTCACTCCAATGCTCTCCGTCATATCAACTGGTTCGTCATTTGGTGTTGAAAAATCAAAGCCATGCAGCAAATTAGCAAGTGTGAGTTGCAAGACTTGAAGAGCAAACAAGACTCCAGGGCACATTCTTCTCCCTCCTCCGAACTGTAAAAGCTCAAAATTCCGTCCCTTGACATCAACGTGCTTGTGAGTTGTGAGAAATCTTTCCGGCCGGAACTCGCAAGGATCCTCCCATATGATTGGATCACGCTGGATTTTCCAAAGATTAAAAAGAAGCTGAGCCCCTTTTGGGACATGGTATTCGCTCACGTTGCAGTCTTCCATGGATTCGTGTGGCAGCGAAAGTGGTGCAGCAGGATATAGCCGTAATGTTTCCTTTATGATGGCTTCAAGGTAGACCAGAGATTTCACGTCTGATTCTTTCACTAACCTCTCTCTTCCGATGTGGGCTCCCAACTCTTCTTGAGCCTTATACAGGGCATGGCGGTTGTTGAGGAGTAGTGATATGGCCCATACCAAAGTAATCGTAGTAGTGTCGGAACCTGCCAGGAGAAGACCCTGTAACCGGAGGAAGGATTAATTTAGTAATTGAGATCTCTTTAAGAAACAATGGTTGGATTTGAGGTTGGTGGGGCAATTGAAGAGTTATCCACTACAGTCGACATCTTTGATAAACCCTAGACAAAAAATACTTAGAGAGGGAATTACTTGTATGGCCTTGAATTGTGGGCAAAAGTCATGGCCTGAAATAGTAATTTGCAGGAGTCAAAATCTCCAATATTTATCATTCAGGTAGCATTTAGGTTACAAGAAATGCTATTTAAGATGTTATCAATATTCAAATAATAATTTTCAAAAGCATTTCAAAGAGCATTTTAATAACATTTTGGACACCTTTTTTGAAATGCTAATTTTGGAAGCATTTTAATTTTAAAAAATTAAATAATTGTCTATGTATTTTCTTAGAATTACAAAATTATCCAACTGCACATTTAATAGTCTCTCACATCCAACTAAATATTTAATTAATACAATTATATGTAATTACTACAAAATTTGAAATAGCATATATGCTATCAGCATAACAAAACACTTATATTTTTCATTTGAATTTTGATTTGTTTTAAAAATATGCATGTCGATCTTGAATGAATATAAAACACAAGATAGTTGATATATTTTTTAAATATATTAAATTAAATTGTGATAGATTTAATCATTTAGTAATAATAAAAAAGTAAGTACGATTTGATAGATATTTTACGTACCAGGCTTATAGCTTTATTAACAGTATCCGCACTATAAACATTGAGCTCTTCCGGTTGATCGCCATCAAGAATGGAGAGCATGGCGTCCATGAAGTCTTCCTCTACAATCCCATCACCGGAACTCAATCTCTTCTTCTTGTGTTCTTCCAACCACTCTTCCACATAACCATCCAATTCTTTGGCTGTCTTTTTCATGGCCTTCTCATCACCTCCCAAATCGAACCACCTCAGAAACGGCAGCGCATCAGCCACCACAAATTTCCCCAACAACTCAGAAAAATCTCTCATAACTTGTTTCCATCCAGCATCCTCTGGACCCTCACTCGCATATCGCTTACCCACAATTATCCTAAACATCACATGCGCAGTCATGTCTCCAGACCACTTCTTTAGGTCCACCAAGACTTGATTCGAGCCGCTTTGAGATTGGGCACATAATTGGTGCAACCATTTTATGGAACTCTTGATCTCTGATTGTCGCACATGTTTAAGTGTCTCGAGCCGGTGGCTCGAGAGAAGCTCGAGTGTGGCAATCTTGCGCATTTGACGCCAGTATGGGCCGTATGGACTGAGCCCGAACATGGCTTGATTGTAGCCCAAGTGCTCAGCGGCTAGACTCTTTGGACGATTAGCGAAGACTTTGTCATGGGTTGTTAGGCACTCTTTGGCCATGGTGGATACTGTTTCCACCTTAGGTCAGCTGGAGAAAAAGAGAGAGACGAAGAGAAGAATAGTAATATAAATTGGAGTTCTTTTTCCATAGTCTCCCAGGACCCAACAACTTACAACAAATACTGACTCCAAGCAGCAGCCCATGCAACAGGGACAAAAAGGGAAGGATAGCAACAAAAATACATATGACACGAAACCAATAAAAACAAGTGAGTTATAGGTATCCCATCATTCGGGCCTTCTTCAATAACAGACTTGTCTCAAGTCTGAGGCTGGAAATTAGGAAACTGGTCTTGAATCTGGCGAGCTTCCTCCCAAGTTGCATCATCATCCGGAAGTCCCACCCATTTGATCAACCACTTGGTGATTGCTCTGTTCCCTTTCTTGAACATTCCACGATCCAGTAGTTTTTCAGGTACCCATTTCACCTGACCCGAGTCCTCTATAGGTGGCAGAAGAGGAGATGAACTAACCTTGGATCCCAACCTAGCTTTCAACAAGGATACATGGAAAACTGGATGAATTTTAGAGGTAGGAGGTAGTTGAAGTTTGTATGCCACTGTTCCCAGTTTAGCCAAAATCTGGAATGGCCCGTAATATCGAGGGGCTAGCTTATGGCAATGGCGCAGCTGCACAGAGTGTTGTCTATATGGTTGAAGTTTTAAGAAAACCCATTCTCCTACATCAAAGTGCCTCTCGGTCCGTTTTTGATCAGCCTGCTTCTTCATTCTACCTTGTGCCGTGGTTAAATTCATCTTCAACTGGTGCAGAAGGACATCTCGATTTTTCAGCTCTAAGTCAACCTGATGAACACTAGTCGAGCCCTCCACATAATGTTGAACTGTTGGAGGTTGATATCCGTATAAAGCTTGAAATGGAGACATTTGTATTGCAGCTTGATAGGTTGTATTATACCACCACTCGGCCCAAGGTAGCCAATCCACCCAACAACTTGGCCGATCACCACAGAAACAACGCAGATATTGCTCCAAAATTCGGTTCACCACCTCGGTTTGCCCATCCGATTGAGGGTGGTAGGCTGAACTACGACATAGTTGGGTTTGGTGCATTTTGAAAAATTCCTTCCAAAAATTGCTTAGAAACACTGGGTCACGGTCACTGACAACACTCTTGGGCATGCCATGTAACTTGAACACATCCCGTACAAATACTTGAGCCACCTGTTTGGCGGTATAAGGGTGTGCTATTGCTGAAAAATGGGCATACTTAGTAAACCTGTTAACCACCACTAAAATCACCTTTTTTTCCGATGATTTCGGCAAACCTTCGATGAAATCGAGAGAGATGTCTTGCCAAGCTCCTTCGGGGACAGTCAAAGGTTGGAGCAACCCGGGAGGTTTCACATTCTCAAAATGCATACGCTGGCACGTATCGCATTCAGCCACAGATACTTTAGTATCTTTCTTAATGCCAGGCCATAAAAAACTTCTTGATATCCTTTTGTAGGTACGAAGATAGCCCGAATGGCCCCCCACAGGGCTGTTATGAAACTCTTCCAAGACTTTTCGACGCCACAGAGAGGAAGAAGGTATAAAAATACGCCCTTTATAGAATAAGCGCCCTTGGCTAAGGGTGAAATTACTATTGGTACATGTACCTCCTTGCACTGCCGCAATGATGGCCTTTGTCGCTGGGTCAGCAAGGCAATCCTGTTGTAGAGCATTCAATCCATCAAACAGGGGTTGGGAACTTCCATGAATAGAAAGCAACTCAGGTTGACGAGAGAGAGTGTCAGCGGCTGTGTTCAAACGCCCCGCTCGATGTCGCACAGTAAAGTTGTAACCTGCCAATTTGACCAGCCACTTTTGTTGTGCGGGTGTGGAGATTCGCTGCGTAAGGAAATGCTGAATGGTGCTGTGATCTGTTAGAATTGTAAAATGGTGGCCCAAAACATAAGTACGCCACTGCTGCACTGCGTGTACCACTGCCAGCATCTCCCTATCATACACCGACATGGTTAAGTGACGAGCTGAAAAAGGTTTGCTTAAATAAGCAATGGGGTGGTTCTTTTGTGAGAGCACTGCGCCAATTCCCACCCCAGAAGCATCACATTCAATAGTAAACTCTTGACTAAAATCTGGAAGTGCCAGAATAGGAGTCGTCATCAAAGCTGCCTTGAGTTTTATGAATGCTGCCACTGCCTCCTCAGTCCACTTGAGGCCATTGAGTTTGAGCATATTAGTCAGTGGTTGTGCAATCAATCCATACCCTCGAACAAACTTCCGATAATAGCCTGTTAAGCCAAGAAACCCCCGCAACCCTTTGAGTGTAGTGGGCTGCACCCAATCAGTAATACATTGAATTTTGGAAGGATCGACCGCCACCCCCTTCTCCGATATGACATGGCCCAGGTAATCCACCGAATGAAGCCCAAACGAGCATTTATTCATTTTAACCTTCAAATGATTAGTGGCCAGAGCGTCAAAGGCCATAGATAAGTGTTGCAAATGGGCTGCCCGAGAAGAGCTATAGATTAAAATATCGTCAAAAAAAACCAGCACAAACCGCCTCAAGAATGGTCGAAAAATCGTGTTCATCAGCGCCTGAAAGGTAGAAGGTGCGTTGGTCAAGCCAAAAGGCATTACTACAAATTCGTAATGACCGTCGTGAGTTCTGAATGCGGTCTTCTCCACATCATTTGGTGCCATTCTGATTTGATGATACCCGGATCGGAGATCCAATTTAGTAAATATGGTTGCACCATGAAGTTCGTCTAAGAGTTCATCAATAACCGGAATCGAAAATTTATCTTTCACTGTGGCTGCATTTAGAGCTCTATAATCGACACAAAATCGCCACGCCCCATTTTTTTTTTTCACCAATAGCACCGGTGATGAAAACGGACTAACACTAGGCCTTATCAAACCACCCGCTAACATTTCCTTCACCAACTTTTCTATCTCTGATTTCTGAAAGTAAGGATAGCGATACGGTCTGACGCTAATTGGAGCAGTGTCGGGCAGCAAGGTAATGTGATGATCACATCCACGGGTTGGTGGAAGATTAGTGGGATTGTCAAATATGGCCGCATATTTTTCTAAGAGTGTCACGATCTGAGGATGAATGATTGAAGAAGCCTCAACTGTGGTGGACTGTAATTGAGCAATCAAAGCATGCCCTTCTTCCGCAATAAGGCGAGTCATAGTCTCCGAATCAACGGAAGTAGCTTGGGCTGGGGAGTGTCCCTGCAATATAAATGTGCGGTCATTTTGAACAAATTTCATAGTCATGGAAGCAAAGTTCCAGAGGATATCACATAGAGATCGAAGCCAGACTGCTCCCAAGACGATCTCACACCCAGTCACGGCCATGATATGGAACTCAGAGTGGCACGTGTAACTCTGAAGTGAAAGTGATAAATTTGGAACAAAGCCGCTCGTATGCGCCTCTGCCTCAGTGGCCACCACAACCTTGAGAGTCTTGGTATGATCAACTGGGCCCGGAACCAATTTGATCAATTTTGGGTGAATGAAATTATGGGTAGATCCTGGATCAATAAATACTTGAACGATCTTCTTGCCCAACAACCCACACAAGCGCATAGTTTTAGGCTGTAGAGTGCCTGTAAGAGCATGTATTGAAATGCTTGGTTCCTCGTCACCGTCCCCTGGCTCAGTGGTCAAACTGTCATATGCTGGGTCATCACTCTCCTCCGAAAAACTCTCATCTTTCTCGGTCCCCCCAATCATAAACAGCTGTGGTTTAGTCGCACAACGATGGCTCGGTTTATAGGGGGCATCACAGTTAAAACATATGCCCTTGTCACGTTTGTCATTGAATTCAGCTTGAGATATACGTTTGAAGGGTGTGGAAGTGAAAGGTGGCCGGGAATTTATAGGCCGCTGGGGCTGTGGGGAAGAGACCCAACTAGAACGCTGGGGAGGACCCGGTGATGGTCTCTGAGCTGGTTGAGCAGTAAAGCGGGAAGGTTGTCGACGAGCACCATATCGTTGGTCAAAAATAGTTGATAACTCCATAGCGGACATTAAAGTGCGCGGCCTCTGTGCCCGCACGTCAATACGCAAGTCATCTTGTAAACCTCCCACATAACAAGAGATGAGCAGTTCCTCTGAAAAATCAGTAGTGCGACATGCCAACCGGGTGAATTGAGCCTGATATTCTTTTAAGGTGCCAGTTTGCGAGAGTTTGGCCAAAGAGGAATTGAAATCTAATACATCACAGCCGCCAAACCGCTTTAATAGAGTATCAGCAAATAAGTCCCAGGAAGGATGTGGGTAGCGAGTACTAAACCATTTCTTCCAGGCTGCTGGATCTGCTGTTAAATGAAGAGTAGCTACACTCACTCGCCGGTCCATTGGAACTTGATAATGTTCAAAGAACTGTTCGGCCTTGGTCAACCATTCAATCGGGTCCTCTTTGCCGCTGAAGCGATCCAAATCCAGTTTCATATGTCTCATGGTGGGTTGGTAAGAATCAATGAACTGGGAAAGGGTGGGCGGATAAATGGTGCCACTGTGACCCGAGACAGGAGGCATAGGCGAAGAGTGGAACATGGTATTTGGAGAACCATGGGGCATGAAACTAGGAGGATGAGACGAAGGACCTGAAAAAGGATAAGGAAAAACAGACGCAGGGGAACCCATAGGAATAGTACTCCAAGAAGTGGAATCCGGCAGGGTGGTGTAGGGAAGAGAAGAGGGTGGTAGCATGGTAGGGGTAGGTAACGCGGATACATAGGTGGGCACAGAAGGCTGAGGCAGGAAAGGAGGCAGAGCTACTGAAGGTGGAGTAGAAGACTCCGGAAAAGAACCAAAGGCAATGAGGGACATAACGGAGGAAAGAGGAGTTGAAGGAATAGGGCCACAAAGAGGAGTAGGGGCAACAGGGCCGCCCAACGGGGTGGAGAGCAGCGGAGCAATTGGTGGCGTGGTGGAGAGACTAGTGGGCAGGGAAACAGAGGAAGCTCTGTGGGTGGAAAAATCATGAAACATCTGACGGATTTCAGTCAGCAGATCGCGGCGAAGAGCATCCTGGCCCGAGGTGAGATCTTCCACGGCTGTCGTAAGAGACTGAAAACGAGCTTCAGTAGCATCGCGATGCAGTTCAAGATCGAACTCAGCTGGGGGCCGTTCAGGAGGATTCCGGGGTTTAGGTACCGTTCGTTGCAGCTTCTGTGACCTTATACGCTAAATAACTTATAAGTTTATTTTCATCATTCAGTAATCGCATCAAATACATATAAAAAAAATTCTCTAAAATTTCGTCTATTACCTTTATTCTCTCACATATTTACCATTTTATCTCTCAAAATATATGTAAAATTTTTGAAAAAATTACATATTTGAACTCAACACGTGAAGTTTTTTCCAACAAGATCCATATTCAATAAGTTTTATTTCATTATTAAAGTTTACATACCTCTAATAGTAAATTAATAGCTTATACGCTTTCAAAACTTCCGCTCTACCTAACAGCACACAATTTATTTGACAACTTATATGCTACATAACTTATATGCTAAAACTTCCGCTCTACCTCCACAAAAGTCCTTTGGCAGATTATTTCATTCCTTGAGGATGTAAAAACTATAAAGAAATTTGAGATCTGGCTACACCTACAGATTGAACACATTATACATGTCAAAGTTAAAATATCCTTCTACTACAACAAATCCTCCTCAAATCCAACCATTGTTTGTTTTTCTTCTCACGGGCTTAAACCTATCACAGTCCAACTATGGATCCGTCCGTGCCATCCATGCACAAAGATCATTAAAAATTACGGAGTTCTACAACTGGTTGCGTCAATAACATTTAAGACTGTCCACATCTACATTACTTTGATTGCCATGCCAAAACTCAAAAATAAAAATGTTACCTTATACCAAGAAAATTAAACTATGACGAAATAAATCCTTCAAATACACTTTTGTTTCTTTTCCTCCAAGTCATCCACCAAATAGTGAAAGTCATAAAACCTCCTTTTTTTTCTTTTTTTTTCTCTGCTTTTAACTTTTGTTTTTTGATAAAAGAGGACGATACTTCTGAAATTTATTAATTGTCTCACTTATGACGGAGGAATACCGTGGTTACATGAAACAAAATAAAATCAAAGGAAATTCACATATTAAAGTCTAATACCAAAGGAACATCATCCTCCATTAAACTAAAAAATAAAATAGAATGAAATTGCTCCACCTCCACCACCAGAACAATGTCGTCTATTTCACCTCCTGGAATCACACCAAAACCTGAGACCAATAGCCTTTCATGCTAAATTCACCACCAAGACAAGCAATAGAGTTAAGAATACATGCCTTGCACTAGCCAAAGAAAAGCTAGTAGGATGCCATGCAGTCTATCTATCTCAATGCTAAATAGAGTATAGAATACATGCCTTACACTAGCCATTAAAGAAAGCCAGTAGGATGCCATGCAATATATACCTTTGATCTCCAAGCAAAAGACACAAAAACACGCCTTACACCAGCCATCAAAGACCAGTAGGATGCCGTGTAATCAAAATAGAGAATATCCCTTCTTCAATCAGCAAACAACAAGACTCTTAGGTATATATGATTTGTTTTGTAGAATGGTTTGAGTGAGAATGAGAATGAGAAAGGGGAATGAGAATGAAATTTTGATTCTCACGTTAATTTGGTACATATAAAAAGTTGTATTCTGGAATGAGAATGAAATATCTGGAATGTCCATTTTACCGTTATAATAATATATAGTATATAATAATATTATTAATGTTTATATTAAGTATATAATACATTAATATATATATTTTTAATGTAAAAATAACCAAATAATATATATATATATATATATATATATATATATATTAATTGAATTGCGGGGCTACAAAGTAATTTCTCTCTCTATTCCATGTGGAATGTCCAATTCTCACCCTTTTGAGAGGGAATGAGAATTGGGTGGTGGAATGGAATCACTCGTTCCGTTCCACATATTAAAAATGTATTCAAATGAAGGAATCAAATCATTCATTCTATTTCACCCATTAATAATGAAAGTATACAACCAAATGAGATAATGAAATCACCCATTTTCTATTCCCTCTCTATTCCCCCTATATTCCTCAAACCAAACATTACCTTAATGTATTGTTACAAATCATTCGTGAATTGGGTCCAAAACTATGAGAACAGTAAATAGTTGTTCAGTTTTTATTTTTATAATCGAGGCCATATAAATTAATGTAGTCAGACTAACTAGCTAAGTTGATCCATAACCGCTATTGTAATAGCAGCATCAAAGGATTGAAAAAATGGAGATAGAAAGTTGGGTAATTCCAACTCTTTTCAAGAATGAAGTAGTGTGGACACCGCAACAAAGGAGGTGAGTGAAAGTGAATGTGTAGAAGTAAATACAAAGATGGGAAGTAACATAAAAGAGACAGCACAGAAATTAGAGAAAGAGGTCAATCATACTTGCTTTCTTGCAGGAAAGACAAATTCCTAAAGAAACCTATTTTCCTTCCGCATTTACCTTTCTAGAAAATTCCACTATTACCAAACAGGTTCAACGACTTACCCAACTTTCACATTCACATTCACATTCACATTAGTTCTAAACATACAAGGAGAGTAAATATAACAGAAAACAACAAGTGAAAACAAATGAGTAATTATTCAATAATCTGGGTGTATTTTTACATAACATATAGATGTGGATGACATTCACATGAGAATGATGTCAATAAAAAAGTAAGAGAGATAATAAATATTGATGTCAATCATACTATTGGATGTGTAGGGGCGAACCTAGGATTTATAATTGCCTTAAGCTAGATTTTGGGACGGGGTGCCCCGAAAAAAAAAATTGGGTGCCTAAAGAAAAATGTTACGTCAATAATCAAGATTCAAACAAACAATCATAATGACTTTTAACCTCTACTAATCAAGCACAAAATATTATATATTCTCACATTTCACAAGCGATCCTAATGTCACTTCCCTATTGCCTTGTTCGAAAAGGCAAGACAGTTAAAGAGTCACTGTCCCACTCCACATGAGAGTTTTGACTTTTGATTACTTACTTATTTTACAAGTGGGTCTGCTCTTGACCACATGAGATTTGTAACTGAATGATTGAATAATTTCTCAAAACAAAAAGTTAATAGTCGATTAATGTTATAACCGATTTGGGATAACATAGAGCTCAAAAAGTACGAACCAAAGTGCCTAAAACGTTCTCGAGGTCTCCGACCACTAGTCCTCCACTAATATTGATGTCAATCATATCATTGGATATGCCACATGCAGGGACAGACGTCAAGGATTTAGAACTGCCCTAAGCTGGATTTTGGGACAGGGTGCCTCAGAAACAAATAAATTTGGGTGCCTAATAACAAAGTCTACGCCAATAATCAAGATTCAAGCAAACAATCTTAATAATTTTTAACCTCCACTAATCAAGTGTAAAATATTATATATTTTCATATTACACAAGCAATTCTAATGACTTTTAACCTTGACGTTTCACAAGTGATCTAATGACACATCCCTGTTGCCTTGTGGAAAAAAGCAAGACAGCCAAAGAGTCACGGTTCCACTCCACGCGAGGGTTTTGACTTTTGAATTACTTAACCTGAGCTTAGAAGTGAGTCCGCTTCTGGCCACATGAGATATGGAATTGAATCATTGAATAATTTTTCAAAACAAAAAGTTACTAGTCAATTAATGTTAGCATAAACGTAGAGCCACAGTCGAAAGCTTGGACCACATATGTTCGTATGCTTCATGCACTGCATTTATGGTCTTCGCTTACTCGAAAACCTATCAAGATCCGCTGCTTTAAAGCTTTCTTTACGAATTTTATTATTTTATCTGTATTTGTCTCACATGCAATGCAAGCCACGTAATTTTGAAATTTGTAATTATTAATTAATAACAAAAGATTAGGTAGTACAAAAGAAATACGAAAAAAAAAACCTGGGAAAAAAATGCGTCAAAAAGTCTAACTAGTTCAAGGAAAAGCGAGGAAAAAACACAAAAAGGGCAAAAATGTAAATAACTTTTTAGGAATTTCAACCATATCTTGCTGCAGAGAAATCTTTCTAAAACACAAAAGGGAAAAAAATCTCGAGTCAATCTCTGCCATTCTTGCAGCCCGAATTTTATATTTGTATTTCTCGAATCAAAGTTCAAGTAAAATGGTATGTGTGTTGGATAAGAAATGATAAATCTCAACCTCTAAAATAAATCCCAATGCTCAGGATAACTAAGGTCAACGATTATAACATATCTTAACATAAGAGGTTTCGTCTTAGAACAATTAGAATTAACAATAATCTCAATCGTCAAACATATTCGATCATAATTCTCACATTTAGTACTTTATTTGTGAGAATAAAGTGAGTCTTATTTTGCACCTTTAATTAGGTGCTAGCTACTACTGGAATCATCCATATAGAGATGAGCTTGTAGGCGCGGAGTAAGAAGGGCTTCCAGTGGTGTTTTTTTTTAAGAATTGTCAATCCTTTGCTCTCGGCCATATCAACTCGTTCATCATTTGGGGTTGCAAAATCGAACCCATGAAGCAGGTTGTTGTTTGAAGCCTTGAGCCACAAGCCGGGCTTTGTATCGGGCAATAGAACCATCTGAATGTCGTTTAATACAATAGATCCACTTGTTACCAATCAGATTTTGGTGAGGAGAAGGAGGGACCAGAGTCCAGGTGTGATTATGAATTAAAGCTTTATATTCATCAGACATAGTAGTCCTCCATTCAGGTTGCTTAATGGCCTTGGAAAAACAAGTTGGCTCAAGAAGAGAGTAGACAATATCAGCACCAAGATTGAGAAAATTTCGAGGCTTATGAATACCAGCCTTAGCACGAGTCAACATTGGATGCCCGACAATGGGTGATGGAGATACGATCGGTAAGGGTTGAATGGAAGAGGATAAAGTAAGAGAGGGGGAGGAATTAGAAGTAGAAGGAGAAGAAGGGAGAGGGACAGAAGAGGAACACTCACGGGATAAGGAAGGAAAGGAGGGAGCTGATAAAGGAGACAACAAGGGAGTAATAGTAGTTGCAGGATTGAGAAAGAAATAAGTGGATAAAGGAACAACAGAGGGCGAAAAGAATTGAGGAAATGAAATATATGTTCAAAGAAAGTGACATGACGAGAAATGATGACTTTACCAGTGTCGAGAAGATAACATTTATACCCTTTGTAATTGTCAGAAAAGCCTAAAAACATGCAGGGAGTGGAACAAGGAGCTAATTTGTGAGAGGAAGTGGCAGAAAGATTAGGAAAACAAAGACAACTAAAGACCCGGAGATATGTTAAGGTAGGGGCTCAATGATACAGAAGAGCAAAAGGGATACGATAATTAAGAGAGCGCAAGGGTTGACGATTAAGAACATACACAACATAGATTAAAGCGTCCAACCAAAATTGAGGAGGCAGGCTAGCTTGAAATAATAGAGTACAAGTGGCATCTAACAAGTGACGATACTTACGTTCAGCGACGCCACTTTGTTGAGGGGTATGAGGATAAGAAACACGGATAAGAATGCCATGAGCAACAAGCTATGATTTGAAAGCAGTGTTAAGATATTCACCCCCACCATCTGTTTGAAGATAACACAAATTTGCATGAAAGACATTGGAAATCATAGAATGAAATTCAACAAATTTAGAAAAGACTTCAGACTTGGCACGTAAAGGATAGATCCAAACATATTTCGAATAGTCATCCAAAAATAGTACATAATATCTAAAACCAGATACAGATGGAACAGGAGACTGCCAAACATCACTATGAACTAATTGAAATACAGAGTTGGAAACAGAGGCAGATGTGTCAAAAGGAAGACAATGATGTTTCCCTAATTGACACGCCTTACATAGGTGATGCCGAGATAAAGAATAACTAAAATTGATCAAAGATTGTTAACGAAGACTTGTAAGCACAGCAGAATGTGGATGACCCAAACGTTGGTGCCATAACTGAGAAGGAAGTTGAGAAGTAACCAGACCAGAGATTGGTGAAGTAACAGTGGCAACAGAGGAAGGAATCGGATAAAGCGCACCATAGCTATTGAGTTTGAAAATCGGAGCCTGGGTCAGAAGGTCCTTCACAACAAAACCAGAAGAGGTAAATTCAAAGGAGCAGTTATTATCAAGACATAATTGATGAACAGAAAGTAAATTTTTAGTAATATAAGGCACGACAAGAACATTGTTCAAAGAAAAATTAGCACGAGGAGTCCGAAGTTGAGAGTGACCAATGGCTGTAATAGGAAGTAACTGCCCATTACCTACAATAACAGAATCAGAACCAGTGTAAGAGATACAAGAGTGAAGATTACCAGGAGTATTAGCCATGTGAGATGCAGCTCCAGTATCAGGATACCAATTGGGATCAATAGGTTGACTGATGAAAGAGCTAGCGTAGTAACCAACGGTGGAAGAGAGGGAAGGAGAAGGTGGAAGTGAATCAGAGGTAGGACATTGGCGCTGCAAATGGCCGAAACCACCACAAGAGTAGCACTGAACTGGTAGGGAACCCAAAATGCTTGAAGAAAATGAAGGAGGACGTTGCAAGGAGGAGGAACCAAAGTGTGAAAAAGGAAAGTTACCAAGGGATTGGGGGGAGAAACGACCAGCATTGGGATTCTAGGGAGAATAAGCAAAGCGACCACCCAGACCAGCACGACCACCATGAGGGCGAGGAGAACCAGTGGTAGTAACAAGAGCAGGGGAAGCGGAAGTAGTGGAAGTAACAGCAAAGGAAGAGGAACCAGAGGGGACACCAGCAAGAAGTACAGAAGAAGTGATAGTAGAGGAAGATTGACGAGCAAGAAGACAAGCTTCATAACCTAACAAAAGAGCCCGAAACTTTTTGAAAGAAGGAAGAGGCAAGGTGGTGAGCAAAGGAGCGGTAATACAGTAATACTCGACAGGTAATACAATCATACTCGACAGGAAGACCATCAATGAGTTTCATAACAAAGTTATGATTCGTAATAGGGTGATTCAAGGCAGCAAGAGAGTTACGAATTTGCTTGGAAAATTGCAAGTATTTGGTCATAGAAAGAGACTTTTTGGAAAGTTGCTGGAATTGAAGTGGAAGAAGAGATTCCTCGACAGTAGCATGCTCAACAAATAAGCTTTCTAGACTAAGCCAAAGAGCACGAGTAGTCAAGGTAGAAGAAGGATCGAAGACTTGCTGAAGAACATCTAAGGAAATGGTGGAGTGGATCCAAGTAATAACAAGAGTGTCAAGCTGAGCCCAAGAGTCATAAGGAGGATTGGGTAAAGAGGAATCCAAGAGTTGAGAAGGACAAGAGTCATCATGAAGAACATGATCAGTAAGTTTAAAGGTCCGGAGGACATTTAGAAAGACACTCTTCCAGAGGAGGTAGTTACCAAGATCAAGAGTGACCCAAATGAGAGAGCCAATGTTAGTGACATGAAGAGCTGGGTGAAAAGAACTGGAAATAGAGGAAGAGGGAGCAAGAGAACCCACAGAGATCGAGGGAGCAATAGGAGAAGAAGAAGCACCAATAGGAGGAGAGAGCAGAATTAGTGAAAGATGAAGCAAAAGAAGCCATAAAGAAAAGCAAGGAAGGCCAGAAACGAAAAAATTTCAGAAAGGAGGAGGACGGCGGGGCTTTGATACCATGTAGAAAGGTAAAAATGTTTCCAGCTTACCTTGATTAGGGTTTACGCCACTTCATATATATCAATCAGTGTAATACATTTATAAGACTACCCTTTATAGGAGAAAATTCTCCAATGAATACAATATGAAATTAAACCTCTAACATTAATTCTTGGGAAGTGTAAAATCTGGTGCACAGAATACATGGTTTTGCGAGTTGGTCAGTCTTCACTTTGAGGGCATTTTTTTAATTCTTAAAATGGAATAAAAACATTATGCCCTGTCACTTTGGTGTTGTTTTATAATCTGGGTGTAATGAGTTATGACACTAAATCCATGGAATCCGATTCAAATATGGTAAAAGTCTTTGCCTTCGTTGAAGCTTGTAGGGATGAGAAAATTCTATCGGATCCGAATGAATGACGGATTTTTTCGAATTGAATTAAATAAAGTTTGAACATGAGTTACATGTTTGAAATTCAGGTCCAAATAAAAAAAAATTCCGCTTTAAAATCAAGTTTGGGTTAAAATAGAAAAAATTTGTTCGATTTAATTGTTAAAATCCTAATCCGGATTAGATTACTGTCTTATTTACTTGTGAAAATTTAAACTAATTTGTTTATAAACAATTAAGTACGTCTAAAAATTCAAACAAACTCGAGTACAGACATGCAAATATTTCGTAAACATGCATATATTATCCGATCCCATTCCGATCCACTGGAGTTGCTCTAACCATTCACAAATTTATAAAATGGGCTGCTAAAAGGAAAATCCAGGGAATGGGCTTACGATTGATATCGTAGAGTTGATGGGCTTTAAGCCTAGTCAATTTATATTCCAAGGCCCACACAACGTGTAATGGTTGATCCCTCTATTTGCTGTTTTTGCTTGGACAATGCAAAATCTAGTGGATTGGGAGACTGCCTGTTTTAAGTTTAATAGTGAATAGGTTACTTAGATCGTCAGATCTGGAGACAAAGATCTGATAAACAGATAGTCATTTATTAATTGATTAAAATTAAATAAAATACATCATCCAAAATACATATTTTCTTGCTCCGGCGCTATTGGCGTCTAAGATTTTGAGTTCCGCCTCTTCTTTTTCCACAAAACAAAGTTTGCTTGTTTGATTTCATCTTTCACTTTTTCATCCATCTTCCACCAACGTCTATGATTCCAATGAGTTTGATAGTTTGGAGAAAGTAGATGGTGATGATTTTGTTAGGGTACGTATAATTAAGATTCACAATCCGAAGTTCAACCCTAAGTCAAATATGAAGAAGTACTTCCAATTTCAGTTAAGGATGGAGTTTAATAGCATGTAGCAATTGAGGAAAGTTCTGAGAGACTACGCTGTAAATAGGAGATATAAGATATTCTTTGTTAAAAATGAGCCAAATAGGACCTCTCAACTGCACTGTATATGAATGTATTATAGGTTCTGGTTTAAAGTGGTATTTCGTGACCACTTTGTAACACTTCTTTTTTTACTGGCGCATTTGTTACGCATCAAAATTACATGGAGTCTGTGTTTGCATGGCATTATGTCATTGTGTACAGTCATTTTTATCTTCATGAAATCCACGTAAGCTAACTACCATGCCACCTTAGTAGGAAAAACGATTACGGGTTGGGTCAATGTGACACGTCATAACTTTGTCTGACCCGTTTGCAACCCAACATGCTCATTAAACAAAAATACAAAGTCAGTTATTAAGTTAGCTCGTCTTCTTTTATCTTCTAGGAGGTAAGTCGTAACACAACCTATCTTTTAGTGGTCAAATATAACATTTATTTGTTCCTCCCATCATCATTTTCTGCACAAAAAGACAAAACAGAAAACTACATAAAAAATAATAATAAAAATGTGGTTCATCTAAGAAAATAATAAAATGTCACATGTATGTGACATTTTATGTTAGTTATACAACAATCTAATGTTATGTAATTACACGATTATAAATAATTCGATTTTAGTTCAGTTGGCAAGTTGGGTCATATGTAATCATCTCTTAATGTCAGTTTCCATCCCTCAATCTCTTGGCTATCACAGACGTATGTTTTCCCCACAATTCCATCCCTCAAAACGTTGTAGCTGATGTTTTGGCAAAGCAAGGGTCTGATAGACAATCTTTATTCATTGCTTGGGTGGGGGAAAACTATGGATGAAATCTTTAATTGGTTTTGCTGCTGTTTGACGAGTGGATGGGTTCCTTGAGTTTTTGGAGCTATTTGGTGCTTTTCTGCATGGTGTTCAGCTGGGCAAGGAGTTTTTTGCTTGGGCTTTTGTCCTTATTTGCTTATTTAAATGATCAAGTTCTTCGATTTTCTTGTGCGTTTCTGGCTGGTGGTTTTTGCTAGGTGGCTGGGGGTTAATGCTAAGTGTTTTTTTTTCCTTCTTCTTCTTTGTGTTGTTGTAAGGCTTATTGTCAGGTTGTTTTTTTGATGTCTTTTTCTTTTCTTTAAAGGTTGTCTCCTGTAACCTCGGTATTCCTCCGCCATAAGTGAGGTTTCAATAAACTCGTGAGGTATCGTCCTCTTTTATCAAAAAAAAAAAAATCATCCTAAAAATCACGTTTAAGGTAAAGTCTCCGATCCATCTCCTCATGTCGACTAAAACTTGGTTCTGACAGGCGGTACTAATTCTGTTGTCGGCCCATAATTGGTACAACTCTTTCATGGAAGTCTTCTTTTTCGATTCTCGGATGTTCTTGAGCGTCTCTAGCAAGTGGGTTGAGAGAAGCTCAAGTGTTGCTATCTAGCAGAATTGAAGCCAATACGTGCTGTAAGGGCTGAAATCGAACATGGGCTGTTCGTAGCCCATGTTCTCCGTGGCCAGAGTTCAGGGCCGGCCCTGGCCTAAAAATTTTGGGGTTCGGGGCAACGCCCCGATTTTTTTTTTGACACATAGTCATAAGTTTTAAACTAATAATAAAAATTAATGCAAATAAAACAACAATAAATTTTTGATGGCTGGAACCCAATTTTGGGAGGCTAGGCCATCACTCCTTGAATGTTATTACATTAAAATTAAACTAGTCATTACAATATTCAGTTAAAAATATAATTACATGAAATCACATAAATATTTTACACCGTACTGCATTTTGAGAGGCAAAGTCATCAATAACAGCTTCGAAGTCACACTTCTCTAATACATGTTTTTCAATGCATAATATGACCAGTCCATTCATCCTCTCTTGTGACATAGTTGACCGCAAATAATTTTTCAACAATTTCAACTTAGAAAAACTCCTCTCTGCGGATGCAACAGTTACTGGAACAGTTAATAAAATTCTATAAGCTATGGAAACATTTGGTAAACAACCCAAAGATTCCACAAACTCAAGAACTTGAATGGATGTCTCTGTTCCTGCAGGCAAGTAAAGGATCAACACTTGCAATTCACTAAACAAATCATCCCCATTAATATCTGATTTACTGTCATGTTTTAGAGCAGTTTCAAGTTTGACACAAGATTCTTTCAAACTGTTGTATTCCATCTGGAAAAACCTCTTAGGATGAAATAAAAATCCAAATATATCCTCAAATGCTTCCAATTGTTCAAATCTGTTCTTCAAAGAAGAAATAGCAACATCAACAACAATCAGAAAATAATTAAGCCTAAATGATTCCTCAACAGACACTGAGGTCTGTTCCTCCTCAGTTTCATCAAATTGTTTTTTCCTACGGATTTGTCTTTTTTTAGGAAATATAGGTTCAATATCTAGATCAGCTGCAATCTTTTTGGCACTTTCCATAGCCAATGGGAACCCAGAAGCCCTATAGTTTTCAAAATAAGAAATTAACACCTTCAACCTTGTTACAGCAACATCAATTTGCATATCTTCAGATTGCAAAAATGCACTAACACTCTGAATTTTTACCAACACAGTATGCCATATAGTCATTGCCAACAAAAACTCAAAATTCTCAAGTTCATGTGTAGCTAAACTTTCAGCTTCACTACTGACTTTAGGATCTTCACTAATTCTGGACAATTCAAATAAAGCATCTCGTATCTCAACAGTTTGAGTAATTATTGCTGT
This sequence comes from Euonymus europaeus, assembly GCA_963580455.1. NCBI lineage: Eukaryota > Viridiplantae > Streptophyta > Magnoliopsida > Celastrales > Celastraceae > Euonymus > Euonymus europaeus. The sequence goes on from OY756972.1 coordinate 4,368,802, forward strand.
AACACTTTCAACATGGCTTTCCCATCTTGTAGCTGATAGAGATTTCAAGTTCAACTTGTGCACAAAATCTTGAAAACTTTTCCATCTTTTTGTTGACCCCACAAACAAAGTATACAATCTTTGCACAACTCCAAAAAAAACTCTTAGCTTTAACACATGAAATAGCCATATCACATATTGTTAAATTAAGAGAATGACAAGCACATGGCATAAAAAAGGCTCTAGGATTTAAGTCAAGCAATCTCTTTTGAACACCTTGGTGTTTTCCTTTCATATTAGACCCATTATCATATCCTTGCCCTCTCACATTATCAACATCAAGCTCTAGGCACTTCAACACTTCAAGCAACTCATTAAAAATCCCCACACCGGATGTATCATCCACTTGCAAAAATTTTATAAAATACTCTTCAATTTTTATTGGTCCCTTTGACACATCAACACATCGAATAATCAAACTCATTTGCTCTTGGTGACTTGCATCAGGGGTACAATCAAGCATTACAGAAAAATATTTTGACTTTTTAATTATCTGTAATAGAGAGCTTTGAACCGTAGAACCCAACAACACAATCAACTCATTCTGAATTTTATGACTGAGATAGTGATAATGAATCTCTTTATTCAGAATGCGTTTAAAATGCTCTTGCATAACAATATCAAATTCAGCAATTAATTCAAGAATGCCTAAAAAATTACCATTACTATCTTGGTAAATTTTCTCATTTTGTCCACGGAAAGCCAAATCACGAGAAGCAAGACACTTAACAACAGAAACAATTCTGACTAGAACCTGTTTCCAGTGTTCTTTTTCTTTTTTAAGTTGTCCTTGTAACTCTTTATCAATTGTTTCGTTCTTCCTCAACCTATTTTGCAAATCAAGCCAAGTCCACATGTTATTTAGGTGTTCAAAACTCTTTTCATGTTGTCCAAGTCTCTCAGCTAAATGTCTTCAGTCATAATACCCCTCATTTGCTAGTAGACTTTTGTTGTGTACTGCTTTAAACAATAAACAATAAAAACAGTACACTCTATTCACCTCCTTCGAGTACACTAGCCATTTTCTATCTTGATACTCTCCATTTGTCAACTTTCTAGTATAATGAGATTCAGAAAAATGTCTACCCAACACATCCACAGGGTACTCTAAGTTAGCTTCTCTTGTAGGACCCTTTTCTACTAAAAGATCCCTTGTTTTGTTATCAATATCTCCCCAAGTTCTTGGATCATACATATTCACAGTTTCAATTTCAATTTCAATTTCAGCTTCAACCGCATCACATACATATTCATTAACTGCTTCCCCCACCCCCAATTCACTAACAACATCATCATCAAGAGACTCTTCAATTGAAGAATTACCTTTGAAGAACTTATCAAGTGCTCCTCTTTGTGATTGAATCAATTGTTCTTCCTTTTTCCTTTTTTTTCTTTTTTGACTTCCCGATTGATGTCTCTTACCAAACATTTTTCAAATTTCCAGCTCCTAAAAGAAACATAAGCAATGATTAAAAAAAAACAATGTGGAGAACATTCCTGGCACAGTTTTCTAATATTTCATTACCGTGGTCTGCCAACAGTTCAAAGAGGAAAGCACGAAAACAATTTGCAATGATAAGTTGTTGTGGTATGTTACATATTAGTCAAACTAATTGATCACCATAAAGCTAAAGAGCATGTATATAAAGAACAAGTGAAGATAAAGATCAGATAAAAACTAATATAATATTGAAAACTGAAAAAGAAAGAAACATCAAAAGACAGATATTTAACTACACATAACTACTGTCATCCATACCTGTCAAGAATACTGTTTTAGCAAACAGTTATCTCCCTCTCCAATGGCGACCGCCCATCTCTGTCACTCCTCCCTTATTCTCTCAGCTTCTGCGTCGAGCGCCCAACCACTTTTAGCCTTTTAGGGCTTGTACCAGTATAAATGTATAATTAACAGTAGTATTATTTTTTTAAAAAAAAAATTTAGACCCCCAAAAATTGGGGGCCCAGTGCGGTCGCACAGGCCCGCCCTTGTTCAGGGCTGGGCCTGCCAGAGTTTTTGGATGAGTTGCGAACACGTTGTCTTGGGTGGTCAAACATTCTTTGGAAATCTCGGAGTTGCACACCACCAGAGCATAATGGACGCCAATGTTGATTGTGAAGCAATACTTGCCTGCCATAAGACCCAAAGTTATGTGAGTCGGTTGTGGATCACTTAGGAGGTGGAGGTTGTTGTTATTTAATCAACGCGAACAAAAATAATAAAACACAAAGTAAAGACACAGGATTTACGTGATTCGGTACAAATTTGTCTACGTTCACGGGAGGAGCTCCAACCGTTATTCACTATGGAAGAATTCAAGAATTAGTACAATGATTATGATTTTATCACTCTTATATATGCCCAGTACAATTACTAAAAGACTCTCACACATAATAGTAACAGCTAAACTCTACTGTACCATACTGCAGAGGGCTACCGATCCCTGCCCCCCTAACTTAGTAGGATTATGAGCCATAATTAACAGAGGTGACCCATCAGGGGGCATGGTCCGCCTGCTTTTGGTGGAGTATTTTTGTTCTTGGATTCGCTTTTCAGTATCCTCGAACAAAAAAGTTGAGAAAACTGAAAGGGCAAAGATTGTGGCAATAGAAGTTATAGAGATTGAAAGAAGAAAATCCATTGTTGGGAGGAAAAGAAAGTTAGAAAGTTACTACTGATTGAGGTTTGAGCACTTAACTATAAAACCACCACCAAGATGGTAACATGCGCGGTGCGAACAAGTATATTGGCCATCTCCGTATCACCTTGGACTGGGTCACCTCGCTTAATAAGATGCCTACGTTTTCCATTGGGTTTAGATTCAGCAACCCGAACCTGACCCTCCTCCATTTCCTCAATTACCACCGGTGTAGACAGAGCATCCATCTCAATTTCAGGCTGTGCAACCATTATCAGATCAATTCCCCCATTGCTCAACCCCCCCCAATGGTTTGCTAGTACAATCAATTGGCTGAGAATCTCCTTCCAAAGCCTCATCTCCCCCTCCCTCTCCAGAATCTACACCTAGCGCTATATCATCTACCGGAGCTGGACCCTGTTCGGAAGGGATATCATCCTTTCTGACAGGATTCTCTCCCTCATCTGAGCCATCTACTTCCCCATCTTTTGCACCTCCCATAGTAGAAAAGAAGAAACGACCACCCACACTACTAGCCCTTAACCAAACTCCAAATTCCTTCTTCACCGATCCGGTCGCCCGCTTCTGCTTAACAGCTTCTAAACAGCTCCCTTCCCTATGACCAATTCGACCACATACATAACAGAAGTCCCCCAATCTCTCATACTGAAAAGGTATCCACTGATCCACCCCATCTCCCAAAGAAACCATTTGTCCCCTCGGTAATGGTCTGGTAATGTCTACCCAGATTCGTACCCGCACACATCTCCTCAACACCAATCCATCATCAGCAGTATCAACCTCTTCCACCTTTCCAATACAATTTCCAATTCGCATTCCTACCTTCGGAGTCATAGCTTTGGTTGGTAGATCATGAATCTGTACCCAAAATAGTGCCTGGTTCAAAGATTGTGAGGACACACTCTCAGTGCCTTGAACTGCCGCCATCACCACCAAGCTCCGATTAAAATTCCAGGGACTCTGCATAAGAACCCAATCTCTATCAACAATTGAAGAGAAAAGAAACAAAAACAGATTATCCCCCAGTTCTCGTACTTCAAACTCCTTCACCATCTTCCACGCCCCCTTCATAGTTCTTTTGAAAGCTTCACGATTGAAAACTCTATCGGTAGCTACCCGAGCAAGAAGGCCCCGCTCCAATCTCTGATGTAAATCCTCACCAAAATCCTCTTCCAAAGATACCTTTCCTTTCTCATTCTCTGATAGGTGAAACGTTTTCCACAGTGAAGTAAGTTCCTCCGCCATAGGCCTTCTTAACAAGTCATTTTCGTTAGATGCTTTGTTTGCACGATGAAGGCAGGGAAACCTTGTACATGACAAGAGAGAGCACCTACCAGGGAAGCCCTAGAGGAGAGATCTTGCAGTGTTAGATTTTTTGAATAATGGGGGTGATATTTCTGAAATTAACAGAACTTTTGTTGTTCTGATTCCTAAAGTAAAGGTCCCAAGGTTAATTTCAGAATATCGGCTTGTTAGTCTTTGCAATGTCATTTTGAAATTGGTGTCTAAGGTGTTGGCCAATAGGTTGCGAGGTATTCTTCCTGATATCATTTCTGAAACACAAAGTGCTTTTGTTCCTGGACGTCAGATCTATGATAATGTCATTATTGCGCATAAGACAATGCATTTTTTGAAGAATAAGCGGTCAGGACAGAAAGGCTCTCTTGCTCTAAAACTGGATATGATGAAAGCTTATGATAGAATTGAGTGGGGATTTTTGGAGGCTGTAATGGTAGCATTGGGTTTTGATAGAAGGTGGATCTCTTTAATTATGCAATGTGTGACGTCGGTTCGCTATTCTATCCTTTTAAATGGAGCTCCGAAGGGGGATATAATTCCTAGCAGGGGGGTTAGACAAGGAGACCCGTTATCTCCATATTTGTTTCTCCTTTGTACTGAAGGTTTATCCAATATGTTAAATAGAGCGGTGCAGCAAGGGCTGATTAGTGGTGTATCGGTCAGTAGGAATTCTCCATCTATATCACATTTGTTCTTTGCGGATGATAGTTTGGTTTTTTGTGGGGCTTCTATCCGGGAATGTCAAAGGTTACAAAATATCCTTACTCTCTATGAGAAGAGTTCGGGCCAGCGGGTTAGCAGACAAAAGTCTTCTGTTTTCTTCAGCGCTAATGTTAAGAGCATCGATAGAGAGAGAATTCAAAATGTGTTGGGTGTTTCTCGTATTATGGGGTGTGATCGTTATTTGGGGATTCCTATTATGGTTGGTCGTGCTAAGGCTCATCATTTTGATGAAATAAAAGAGCGTATTTGGGGACGGATCAAATGTTGGTGGAGTAAGAGTTTATCGCGTGCCGGGAAGGAAGTGATGATAAAATCTGTTTTACAAGCCATTCCAACATATCTTATGAATTGTTTTAAAGTTCCAAAGTTGGTGTGTGATGATATAAACCGAATGCTTCGTCGGTTTTGGTGGGGCAATGATTCAAAAAATTCCATGGCTTGGGTTAGTTGGAAGCATATGTGTATGGCAAAGGGAGAGGGAGGTTTGGGCTTTCGGGATTTAGTCTCTTTTAATATGGCTCTTTTAGCAAAACAAGGTTGGCGAATAATTCATAACCCTCAATCATTGGCTGCTCGGATTTTACAGGGGCGGTATTTTCCATATGGGAATTTTTGGACAGCAAAGAAGGGAACAAATCCATCGTATACTTGGTCGAGTTTGTTGGAAGGTAGAGAGGTACTTCATAGGGGAGCTAGATGGAGAGTTGGAGATGGTTCTTCTATCAGTGTCTTTAAGGATTATTGGATTCCTAATGGTGCCATGTACAGTTTTCTGTTGATACCAATCTGGATCAGTCTATGCGTGTGTCTCATTTGCTTGATACCACAAGGGCTACTTGGAATGAAGAGCTAGTCAATAGGTATTTTCACCCAGGGGTAGCACAGCAGATTTTAAACATTCCGGTGAGTTGTTTATGGCCTCCCGATAAACTTATTTGGCCAGCTTCCACTGATGGGAAATTTACGGTCAAGTCCGGATACCATGTTTCTTATGGTATGGTTTATGGGGATAGAAGTGAGGGAGGGGTTGATTTTTTACAATCCAGATCAGTGTGGTCAAGTATCTGGAAATTAGACACTATACCGAAGGTTAAGCATCTTATCTGGCGAGCTTGTGGAGATTCCCTTCCAACTCGTGCCAATCTTCTTCATCGAGGTATTTTGGTTCCTTTGGAGTGTTCGGTATGTGGGACTGCTGTGGAGACATTAACTCATATTTTTTTTGAATGTCCTTTAGCGAAACTGGTTTGGAGAGCACTTGGGATTGTGAATTCAATTCAATACCAGACTGGGGAAAGTTTCCTGGAATGGTTTGCACGGGCTTTAGAAGCTGGGAATATGGATAGGATGAAACAGGTGGTGATGACGTTGTGGTTGCTTTGGTTTAATAGGAATCAAACTGTGCATGAACTATGCTGCTTTAGGCCATGGCGAATAGCTTGTTCTGTTGATGCTATGTTGACTGAATATTCTGTGGTCCATTCTAGAGGAAGTGGGGAGCTGGTAGATACATCTGGTATGGTGAGAGCTGATAGAGTGGTGCGTTGGCAGTGTCCAAATGAAGGGATTATTAAAGTAAATACTGATGCAGCCTTTAAGGATGGAAAGCTTGGTGTTGGGATTGTGTTAAGGGATAGTATAGGTGATGTAATGGGTTCGGCTATGATTTGTAGCATGAGATGTGTGGATGTTGTTCAGGGAGAAGCTGCTGCAGTGTTGGCTGGGTTAAAGTTTGCAAGGGATTGTGGATTTCAAAATATTTGGGCTGAAACTGATTCTTTGAATGTGGTCCATCACATACAGCAGCAGCAGCAGCAGCACGATTCATTCCTTCCACATGGTGTTATAGTGGAAATGATCCAATCTTTGCTTATTGGTTTTACTACTGCAGAAGTGCATCACACTAAGAGAAAAACTAATTCAGTGGCACATGAGTTAGCACAAATTGCACTTAGGCAGAATCATGATACTTTTCTTATGGAGGATTATCCTCCAGACGTTGCTCATCTTGTTTACATGGATGCTATTCACTCAAATTAATATATGCAAGTTTCTTTGATCAAAAAAAAAATAATGATGTACTTTTGGGTGGAATTACATTAGGGCAGTCAAAGTGTCACATATGCACTTAATCTCCCTCAACCTCAATTTTGAAAAAAACTAATCGAGTGATGCAACAAACATAAATTCAAAATTTTGATGATTAAATTTAAACGTTTTATTATTTGATGACTAAAATGTAATAAAAAATTTGAGCTTTTTGGACAATATTGAAGGAAGGCATTAGGCCTTGAAAGGGGGACATTTGGCCTAGAAAGTTTAAAAAATTATATTTGTTTGCTGCCCTAAAAACATGAAAAGGACCCAAAAATAGAAGAGGTGACTGGAGGAGAAAGCCAAAATAGGAATTCTACAAGTCGTAATTGCTACATAGAGCGCATTTTCTACCATGAATTTTTTGCAGAATCAGATTTGAAATCGAAAGGGTGATCAATGAAATGAAATTCTGCATTCACCCATGCATGTAGGAAAATGAAGAGGTGGAAGGGGATGGAAGATATTTTTTTTAAAGGAAAGACAGATTTTATATTATAGAGGGAGAAGAAAATCCCTTCTCTGAGGGATGGAAGGGATTTGAAGCTGAGACAAACGCAGCCTTACTTTACTACTTCAGATTCCATATATACGAAGTACAGACTACATAATAACATGCATACTTATGAGACGGTTTCTCCTCTGGAGCGTGACCTAATTAATTCTTCTATCCATACAAATGAGATGGGAGAAGTGGAGTGAGAAGCACGTCAAGCGGCGTTGCTTTAAGATTTGTCATCCCAATGCTCTCTGTCATATCAACTGGTTCGTCATTTGGTGTTGAAAAATCAAAGCCATGAAGCAGATTAGCAAGAGTGAGTTGCAAGACTTGAAGAGCAAACAAGACTCCAGGGCACATTCTTCTCCCTCCTCCGAACGGTAAAAGCTCAAAATTCTTTCCCTTGACATCAACGTGCTTGTGAGTTGTGAGAAATCTTTCCGGCCGGAACTCGTTAGGATCCTCCCATATGACTGGATCATGCTGGATTTTCCACAGATTAAAAAGAACCCGAGTCCCTTTTGGGACATGGTATTCGCTCACGTTGCAGTCTTCCATGGATTCGTGTAGCCCCGAAAGTGGTGCAGCAGGATATAGCCGTAATGTTTCCTTTATGATGGCTTCAAGGTAGACCAGAGATTTCACGTCTGATTCTTTCACTAACCTCTCTCTTCCGATGTGGGCTCCCAACTCTTCTTGAGCCTTATACAGGACATGGCGGTTGTTGAGGAGTAGTGATATGGCCCATACCAAAGTAATCGTAGTAGTGTCGGAACCTGCCAGGATAAGACCCTGTGACCGGAGGAAGGATTAATTTAGTAATTGAGATCCCTTTAAGAAACAATGGTTGGATTTGAGGTTGGTGGGGCAATTGAAGAGTTATCCACTACAGTCGACATCTTTGACAAACCCTATATAGACAATAAATACTTAGAGAGGGAATTACTTGTATGGCCTGGAATCTATAAAAAAATGGAAAAAGTCATGGCCTGAAATAGTAATTTGCAGGAGTCAAAATCCGCAAAATTTAACATCCAGGAGATGGCCCAGACTCCTCTGTCGAAAACTATTGAGGGTCACGTTTGGATAACCATTTCAGGTAGTATTTTAGTCTATATGATGCTACTTAAGATGTTATCAATATCCAAACAATAGTCTTGAAAAGCATTTCAAAGAGTATTTTAATAGCATTTTGGATATCTTTTTGAAATGCTAATTTTGGAAGCATTTTAACTTAAAAAGACTAAATAATAGTCTATGTATTTTTTTAAAAATTATAAAATTATCCAACTACACATTTAATAGTCTCTCACATCCAACTAAACATTTAATTAATATCATTCTATGTAATTGCTACAATATTTGAAGCAGCATAACCAAAGACTTATATATTTTTATTTGAATTTTGATTTGTTTTAATAATATGCAAGTCAATCTTGAACGGTTGAATATAAAACACAAGATAATTGATATATTTTTTAAATAGATTACATTAAATTGTAAGTGCGACAATTAAATTGTCTTTAACAAAGAGCTAGATTTAATAATAATAAAAAAAGTAAGAACGATTTGATAGAGATTTTACGTACCAGGCATATAGCTTTATTAACAGTATCAGCACTATAAACATTGAGCTCTTCCGGTTGATCGCCATCAAGAATGGAGAGCATGACGTCCATGAAGTCTTCCTCTACAATCCCATCACCGGAACTCAATCTCTTCTTCTTGTGTTCTTCCAACCACTCTTCCACATAACCATCCAATTCTTTGGCTGTCTTTTTCATGGCCTTCTCATCACCTCCCAAATCGAACCACCTCAGAAACGGCAGCGCATCAGCCACCACAAATTTCCCCAACAACTCAAAAAAATCTCTCATAACTTGTTTCCTTCCAGCATCCTCTGGACCCTCACTTGCATATCGCTTACCCACAATTATCCTAAACAAGTGGAACAAGTTGCTAATTTCATGTTATTTTCGTAGTGATGTTTATATTAGACTTGTGAAGTTAGTGCTAAATGAGTTATGTTGTGGATTGTCGAGAACATAGGTGGAATTGTTGATTTAATTAGTTGGACACTTGATTGGTGTCCATTGAATTGAAGTGACTACTTCGGTGCGTTAATATCATTAATTTAGATAGTTTTGTAAAGGTTTTTTTGTAAGATACTTGAGCTTGGTGCTTTGTGTGCGACACTGTGAATAAATTTAGGAACAAGTGAGATAAATAGATTGTGTTCTATGTTATGCTGATGTGGTTCATATGATGGGGACAAATGCTAATTTTGTATGTTGGGTGTGAAAGGATGATGGGAGAAGGGAGGTTGGGTTGTGGTGTTGAAGCAAAAAGGTGACCCTGTACGTACAGTGGGTAAATTCCGAGTAAGGATTCGCTATGTGGCCACATAGTGAAGGGTGGAAAGTTCGGGTAGAAGGGAAAAACCTACTTTCCTTACTCATAGAGAGTTCCGGCGATGAGGTCAGACCTGGAGGAGATTGGTTCCGACGATGAGATCGGAATGCGGAGACGATGAAGATTGTGATGGTCGTGGATCGAACGAATGTTTTTTTTATTTTATGAATGACTTGTGGTAGAGTTGGATTGTGTATTCTTTTCTAAAGTTATTGTATTTTCTATTGGGCTTTGACTCATTCCTGTGTTATATTTTTTTTCCAAGATGAGCCTAGTAGGGTCGATCGAGCTGGCGATGGCGACCGGGCTGCTAGATAGGGTGCACATACCGCAAAATGGAGGGAGAATGTCATTTTTGACGTCAAGGTTTATATATGTAAATATATAAACGCATGATAGGCTTTTATTACGGTATCGATACATCTTAGTAAATATGGATTGGATTAAATATGGGAGGTTGAGAGCGGAGCTCTTCTTGACGATGTGTGGTTCTATATATGTGTATGTGAATATATGAACCTTTGCGAAAACTGATATATGTCTTAATGAATTGTCGTATGTATTTAATATGCTAAATAGTCATGCTAGTGGTTTACGTATTGGGTCAATCGTCGGATGTGGAGAGCCGAGCTCTCTACGTATAAGTACTTACTATGAAAACTATTCATGCGAGTGAAGATTATGTGGATTAGTTATTGGAGATTGAGAGCTGAGCTCTCTTTATAAAGGTTTAAGATTATATATATATAAATATATCTATATACATGTGTATATATAATAGTGCACATATATAAATTTAGAGATACATATGGAGTGTATATATGTAAGGAAAAAAAAAGGGGCCTAACTCGTTATACTATTTATTCCACGTCACGTTCCTGGAGTCGGGGCGTGACAAATATACTTCACAAAAAGTGTGTTGGGGAGATTCGATAATGGATTGATCAAAGAATTTTCAAACTTTTTTCCCAAGAGACTAGAGCCGATATGCTATGGGAGAAAATTAAATAAGTTTGTGAGTGAGAAAATGTCATGAACAAATCCCGGGGGGTAAGGAAGTTGGTCAACATCAAGTACAATGATTGAAAATTCTCTGATAGTCACTGAGAGATGTTTTTATATACTAGAGCCGATATGCTATGAGAGAAAATTAAAGTAGTTTGTGAGTGAGAAAATGTCATGAACAAATCCCGGTGGGTAAGAAAGTTGGTCAACATCGATAATGGATTGATCAAAGAATTTTCAATCTTTTTTCCCAAGAGACTAGAGCTAGTATGCTCTGGGAGAAAATTAAATAAGTTTGTGAGTGAGAAAATGTCATGAACAAATCCTAATGGGTAAGGAAGTTGGTCAACATCAAGTACAAAGATGGATGCAGTATATCAAAACATCTCAGTGACTATCAGGGTCTAGTAAATCAATTAACTACACTAAAGATGATGATTGATAAGAACAATACGCATTGTTGTTGTTTAGTTCGCTGCATATGGTTGGGAGACCTTGGCAGTGTCTCTTAGTAACTCAGGCCTCACAGGAAAGATGAGTGTCGATGTACATAATCTCAGACAATCTTCTAAATGAAGAGATGACGGAGCACAAAGATGGAGGTGTAGAAGCTCTTGTCAACACAGGGCAAGAAAGACGAGGTAGAAGCCAAAATCAAGATCGTCGCGATAATGACAATCAAGGAAAGTCCAAGTCAAGGAAGGACATTGAATTCTTCTATTGCAAGAAGAAATGTCACATGAAGAATAATTTTCAAATCTTCGAAAGAGACTAGGAAAGGGGTGAAGACAAAGGTGAAAGAGATGACGTTGTAGCTGAAAGAGACATAGTCGTCGTTTGTGATAATGACAATATTCGATGTACATGCGAAGACATTATCAGTTGGGTCACTAACTCGGCTGCCTCATTTCACATGAGCACAAATGTTGATTATTTTTGTCCAATACTAATGGTGAATTTTGCCTAGTTGGGATGAGAAATAATGGAATTGCCAAGATTTTTGGTATATGAGATGTTTATTTGGAAACTGGTGCCGATTTTAAGCTGTTGCTGAAAAATGTGCATCATATTCTAGATATCCGTCTCAATCTAATTTTCGTTGGTCAACTTGTTAATGAAGGGTATACCAAAAACTTTGTTGGTAGAGAGTGGAAGCTCTTCAAAGGTTATTTGTTGATGGCCAGAGGGAAGAAAAACAATTCTCTTTATGTGATGCAAGCTTCCCTATTTAAGGGAGAGCTTAATGAGGTTAAAAAAGCTTGTGTTGAACTTTGACATAAAAGACTTGTTCACTTAAGTGAGAAGGGGCTTCAGATGCTATCTAGAAAGCATTTCTTGAATAAGGTTAAAGATGTGTAGTTGAAGACTTGTACTCATTGTTTGGCTGGAAAGAAACACAAAATTGCATTTCAATAACTCCCTCCATCGAGAAATCCAAACATAGTAGATCTAATTCACACTGATGTCTATTACATAAGGGAGAGAACTCTTGGTGTTTGTCAATATTTTGTTACTTTTATTGATGACTACTCAAGGAAGGTGTGGGTGTTTGCACTCAGAACAAAAGATCACATTTTGGAATAGTTCAAGAATTTCCACACCTTGGTGGAGAGACAAACAAGAATAAAATTAAAGTGTATTCGTGCTGACAATAATGGTGAATACAGAGGACCATTCAAAGTGTATTCTAGATATCATGGTAACCTGCTGGGACATAGTAACCTGCTATGGCGCAGTCCTCCAAGGAAGTCTTTTATGCAACTCTTTTATGGAAGTCTTCACTTCCGATTCTCAACCGTTATTGAGTGTCTCAAGCCGGTGGGTTGAGAGAAGCTCAAGTGTTGCCATCTTGCAGAATTGACGCCAATATGTGTCGTAGGGCTGGAAACCGAGCATGGTATGGTCGTAGCACACAAGATTTTTGTGGCTAGACTTTTTGGACGAGTTTCGAACACCTTTTCATGGGTGGTCAAACACTCTTTGCCAATCTTGTAGTTGCACACCAACAGAGCAAAATGAACGCCCACGTTGATTGTGAAGATTGGTTCGTACTCGTGTGCCATGAGACTCGAAGTTCCGTGAGTCAGTTGTGGAGCACTTAGGAGGTGGAGGTGACCTATCAAGGGCCAAGCTCCTCCTGCTTTTGGTGGAGTATTTTTGTTCTTGGATTCGCATTTCAAGATCCTCAACAAAAAAAAAATAAGTGGAGAAAAAATGAAATGGCAAAGATTGTCGGAATAGAAATTATAGAAATTGAAGGAAGAAAACCATTTTTGGGAGGAATAGAAAGTTACTACTGATTGAGGTTTTAGCACTTCGTTAGATATACTTATGGGCGATCAAAGTGCTACAAATGCACGTAATCTACTTGAATTCTGGAAAAAATGGCCGAGAGATGCGACAAGACACAAATTCAAAGTATTGGTGATTGAGTTTAAACGTTTTATTATTTGGTGATAAAATTATAACAAGAAATTTGATTTTTTTTGAACATTGAATGACGAAATTAGGCCTTGAAAAGGGGACATTTGGCCTTGAAAGTTTAAAAATTTATTTATAATTTGTTTTTTTCTTTTACTATTAATTTTTTTAAAGGGGCCAGCTGCCCCTAGTTCAATATTGTTGTTCCGTTAGTGGTGACCTCATGTATGATTAACCCATGATTTAATGATTGTTTTAGAATTTAATCCTTATCATTTTATTTTCTATTAGTTGAGGGCTAGTACCACGGGAAACCTGTTTGTCACCTCTAAAATGTTGAAAAATTTGAGTTTGCTGAGCACCCCACCCGCCAAACCTAATCCCCCACTTTCTTCTCTGTCTTTCTCTGTTTTACCTCTCTCAATCTTCTTCGTCGTATTCACTGCTTATCGAGCTACCTGTCGAAAACCTGGCTTCGGAGCAACATATATATGGGACCTCAATCGGGCATCCCTTGGTTGGTTTGACCCATCCAAGCTTATCCCTTTTTGATCAAAATTTTGCAGAGAAATCCCAACAAACGACATTGAAGAATTTCGTCAAGGCTGTAGAGGAAGCAATGGAACCGCTATAACTTTCGTGTTCTTGGCTTGGCATGTAGATATAGGAACCCTATAACTTTTGGCCCACTAATCTGGAAGGTTACTTTACTGTGGATGTTCAAGAATACGAACATAATGTGATATACTCAGTGAATTAGATGATGCCTCAATGGAGGAGAATCAGAGGCATCATTGGAGGAGAACAAGATGAAAAGGGGGTGCATTCAGATTTTTTTGAAAAAAAATAGTGAAAAGAGGTGGCACGAAATTCTACTGAAATTTTATTGAAATTTTTAAGTAAAGAGGTGGCACGAAGTTTTTTGTGTGGTGAAACTATCCCTCACATTTCTATTGGTAGGTAGATTCCGGGCCGTAAACCAAGTTCTTAAGATGGACCAATTTAGACTTATTTTTTATGGACAAGAACTTTGCCTTTTATTATTATTTTTTTTTTGAAGATTTGAAATCGAAACGGTGATCAATAAAATAGAATTATGCATTCAACCATGCATATAGTTACGAAGAGGTGGAAGGGGATGGAAGAGTTTTTTTTTTTTGAAGGAAAGACAGATTTTATATTATAGAGGGAGAAGAAAATCCCTTCTCTGAGGGATGGAAGGGATTTGAAGCTGAGACAAACGCAGCCTTACTTTACTACGTCAGATTCCATATATAAGAAGTACAGACTACATAATAACATGCATACTTATGAGACGGTTTCTCCTCTGGAGAGTGGCCTAATTAATTCTTCTATCCATACAAATGAGATGGGAGACGTGGAGTGAGAAGCACGTCCAGCGGCGTTGCTTTAAGATTTGTCACTCCAATGCTCTCCGTCATATCAACTGGTTCGTCATTTGGTGTTGAAAAATCAAAGCCATGAAGCAAATTAGCAAGTGTGAGTTGCAAGACTTGAAGAGCAAACAAGAGTCCAGCGCACATTCTTCTCCCTCCTCCGAACGGTAAAAGCTCAAAATTCTGTCCCTTGACATCAACGTGCTTGTGAGTTGTGAGAAATCTTTCCGGCCTGAACTCGCAAGGATCCTCCCATATCCTCGGATCACGCTGGATTTTCCAAAGATTAAAAAGAAGCCTAGTTCCTTTTGGGACATGGTATCCGCTCACATTGCAGTCTTCCATGGATTCGTGTGGCAGCGAAAGTGGTGCAGCAGGATATAGCCGTAATGTTTCCTTTATGATGGCTTCAAGGTAGACCAGAGATTTCACGTCTGATTCTTTCACTGGCCTTTCTCTTCCGATGTGGACTTCCAACTCTTCTTGAGCCTTATACAGGACATGACGGTTGTTGAGGAGCAGTGATATGGCCCATATCAAAGTAACCGTAGTAGTGTCTGACCCTGCCACGATAAGAACCTGTTATCAAAAGAAGGATTAATTTAGTAATTGAGATGCCTAAAAAAAATCTTTGGCTTATTTTAATTAATAAGCATATTTTCAAGGTTTTAATAAACAATGGTTGGATGTGATGTTGGTGGGGCAATTGGCGAGTCATGCATCTTTGACAAACCCGGCAGAAGTCATGGCTGGAAATAGTAATTTACTAAATCGTAATTTATTAACTGATCTCACACAATCAAGAACATACAAGCACAAGAATCAGCAAAAGAAAAATTGAACACAGTAATTTTATGTGATTCGGTCAGAATATACCTCCACCCGGAGGAGCTCCTGATTCTTTTCACTATGAGAAAAACAACATAACTAGTATAAGACTCAATATAGGGATTGGATCAGATGGGTCTACCGGTTCTAAGAGTTAAAAACTAGTCTCTGTGATAGGAGATTGTTGTCTTTTTTGCCTTTTATCTTTTCTCCCTTTGTCATGGGTTAGGCTTTTCGTCCCCCCATTGTGAGCTCCCGGAGGAGAGCTTTTCGTCTCCATTTATGATATAAAATTAACTTTCCCAAAAATATAATAATAAAAAAAAATAAAAAAATAAAAAACTTCAGTATTTTTCTTATACAATTACAAAACTATCTTCATATCTAAAAGGGTGGCCCGGGCTCCTCTGCAGAAAACTACAGTAGAACCTGCTGTAGATTAATTTTAGGTTTCTAGATAATATGCATGTCAATCTTCAACGGTGCCACGGTATAAAACACAAGATAGTTCATATATTTTTAAATAGATTAAATTAAATTGTACGTGCGATGATTAAAAATGTAAGTGCGATTTGATAAAGATTACGTGCCAAGCTTGCTGCTTTGTTAACAGTATCAGCACTATAAACATTGAGCTCTTCCGGTGGATCGCCATCAAGAATGGAGAGCATGGCGTCCATGAAGTCTTCCTCTACAATCCCATCACCAGAATTCAATCTCTTCTTCTTGTGTTCTTCCAACCACTCTTCCACATAAACATCCAATTCTTTGGCTGTCTTTTTCATGGCCTTCTCATCACCTCCCAAATCGAACCACCTCAGAAACGGCAGCGCATCAGCCACCACAAATTTCCCCAATAACTCAACACAATCTCTCATAACTTGTTTCCATCTAGCATCCTCTGAACCCTCACTCGCATATCGCTTACCCACAATTATCCTAAACATCACATGCGCAGTTATGTCTCCAGACCATTTCTTTAGGTCCACCAAGACTTGATTGGAGCCGCTTTGAGCTTGGGCACATAATTGGTGCAACCCTTTTATGGAAGTCTTGATCTCCGATTCTCGCACGTGTTTAAGCGTCTCGAGCCGGTGGCTCGAGAGAAGCTCGACTGTGGTAATCTTGCGCATTTGACGCCAGTATGGGCCGTATGGGCTGAGCCCGACCATGGCTTGATTGTAGCCCAAGTGCTCAGCGGCTATACTCTTTGGACGACCAGCGAAGACTTTGTCATGGGTTGTTAGGCACTCTTTGGCAACATCGGAGTTACTTACCACGAGGGCACGGTGGATTCCCAAATTTATTGTGAAGATGGGGCCGTGTTTGTCAGCCATGTCGCCTAAAGTTTTGTGCGGCAGTTGTCGGCCACCGAGGAGGTGGATGTGCCCAATCAGAGGCCAAGCGCCGCCTGCTTTCGGCGGGAGTCTGGTGTTTGGTTTGCTTTTGAGGATCCTCAAACATGAGTAGAGAAATAGCAAAACCGTAAAGATTGAAGCGGCTGTTGGCATTGAAAAAAGAAAAGACATTTTTGTGAGCTACCAGGAGTGGTGAGCAGATCAGAATATTAGACCACCGAGCGGAGAAACTATCTTAATTATGTGGCTATGGTTTTTCTCCAGCTGTACTAATACTTATTTTGTTCTCTTGTAATATTTTCAAGATGTCTTATATACACAGGATGACAGTACATTTACCTTCAACTTCGATCATTCTTATTACTAGCTAGTGTCGTAGCCGCACTATGCACAGTATAACTTTTAATTTTTTGGATATCATGGCCTCCTTTTAAGGTAATTATAATGATTCTAATGAAATATATTATTACCGATCGTTAGTTTCTTATTGATGAAATATAATATCATAATAATAATTATAAAATTTACTTATTGATTTATTTTGCATGTCCAAAATGAAACTTTTGAAATGAGATTTTAATTTTTAGGGCTCAAAATTAGGTTTATTTTCTCTCTTAAATCCGACGATCTACATGGCTTCTTGTGAAACATTCGTGAGACTTAAGATTAATTAAAAAAATTATAAAAATGGTTTAACAGAATAGTCACTAGTAAGTATTGATGGATTATTTCTCTATAGCACCAAGTAATGATGCCATTGAAATGCTTCAATTTTTTAAAGGTAGAAGACACTTTTCCTCTCTATTGACATGTAAAATTGATCAAATGAGAGAATTCTTTACTTTTACCTTAATAGAATATATAATGGATAGATTGCTCCAATAACCCATGAAGAGGTCAAAATTATCATGAAAAAATTAAATGTAAATGAAAATATCGGTAAAAGCTATCAAGAGTCGTTTGAAAATGCAGGAATCAAATTGTCTTGGTTAATTTATTACAAATGGTGAGATGATAAGTGATGTTCCTTTTCCTAGATATCTTACTATTACTATTAATTTATGTGATGTGTCAAAATATTATTTGTTGTATTTGACAATGGGTGATTTCCCCCACCGAAAGTGAGAGATACATGGATGTTATCATATATAAAAATAATAATTGAAGAGATGAAATTGTTGTTTTTGAAGAGCTTTTTTTTTTTTTTTTGTGGTTCTGCTGAGAAGAAGATTTCTTTTTGGTTTGCTTTTGAGAATCTTCAAACTGAGCAGCGCCCATGTTTGTTTTAATCAAGTGTTAGTCAAAATCTTGTGTATGTGGCAAGATTTGTATCCACGTGTGCGTTGTACTCTAGTAGGTCCTCTAGGAAAGTCTGGAAAAGTCGAGGAATGAGAGTGTGTGTGTGCATACTATACAGTAGGGTTGAACCCAGTGTTTTTGGAGCCGGACCGGATTGGCCAGTCGAACCGGGAACAGGTGGCCTGTCCTCTCCGGCAGGTAAAATTAAACCGGTGAATCCGGTTTAATTAAAAAAAATCCTGCCTTTTGTCTCATTTTTTATGGAGAAAAAAAGGGCTCGGTAGAGCAACTCCAAATATTTCCTCTTTAATTTTTTTAGCGCGGTCCCACTTTTATTACAGCAAACCATAATTCTTAATACAGTCAAATCACCAAAACACATATTTTAATATAATTTTTTTCAATATTCATTCACAAACACTCTAAATATCAAGCATCAACACCATTTCTCTCATACTTTTCTATCATATTTCACTTTTTCTACCATTTTACATTTTTTTCAATACAATTTTTTTAAATCACTCTCTCTACACACTCCAAAATTTTCAGCTTCATTTTCAAGTGCCCATTGAAGTTGCTCTTATGCAGTATCAGTTTTGATGCGATGGCGGCTATATAACATAATAAAAAAATGGGGCCCACGTTCTATATTTAGTAATGTGAAAGTGATGTGATATTTTGATCATCAAGCATTGTTGGTATGGCTCAATTTACAACACATGGTAATCAACTAAAGTAAAATATTTATATAGCCGTCCGATCAAAAAGTACATTCTTAAAATCCAACCATCAGAAGCACAAAACAAAGGCAAAACTGATGCGATAACATTCACTCAATCAAGTAGTACTTGGCCAAATCTAGCAGTCTTAAAAGCACGAAAGGAGACCCATTTGTGCATGAACAAAACAAACATCCAACTCACTGTACAATCACAGCAAAACTTCGAATCTTATAACAAACCTTATAGGTTTAGTTTGTGTTCTTAAAGTAAATATGAAATATCTTGTATTTTTTAATTTATGAAGTGTCAAAACAACTCTACATTATTTAAAATAGGTTTAGAATTATTCAAAACATCTCAAAACAGGTTTAGGATTGATAAAAAAATTGAAACACTAAACCAAATGCAAACTGGTTCGCTATGATGGCATAAATTCCATCAAAAAATAGATTAGTGTCACTAAATATGGTCAAATGTTGAAAGTCACATTTTATTAAATAGTAAATCAACCAAGAGCCAAGAAAGGATGTAAAGCTATTCAAGAAATTTAATCCACCAACTATTTTCTACTCTTCGCATACTCCTTGTCTAATGAGTTGAGAAAAAAAGTTCTCCAGAAAACTCATAAAGATAAGCCTTAGCAGCCCATCAGCAAGCTTTGTTAATCTAGAGTTTCAAAGAATATCAGTCAATTGTAACTCACAGTCATGACAGGCCAGCTTGAACATCTCCATATATAGTTCACAGTCATTATTTACGGAGGCGTGGTGGGTAATTTAGCCGGTTTGAGAATGTCACCAACTCCTCCAACAAATGAGTTGATCTCCACAGTTACAATCGAGGCACAAATAATGAGTACATAATGGTCATCCCTACTTCACATACTTCCTAATTACAGCCCATTTAAGTACTCAATGTAAAATCTCACTTTTAATCGATCACCTTTCCGAGAAAATATCTCCCTGTAAGATACCATATATACATATTTATGCTGAGGCAATCTTCAGCTTGAAAATTAGTGAGTATACTTACCGAAATTGCCTTCAAGAGAGCCCTAGGTCAAACAAACACAATAACATTTTACTTGCTAGTGCTTCTCATGTACTCTCCACTAAGCAATAACAGTCGATTGAACTCGACCGTTAGACCACAACACAAGCTGCCACTGCTATTGAATTAAAGAAGTGCGTGACCACCGTGGCTAACCTTCGGCCATCACCCGACTCCAGCAGCTGCTCACGTTGTCAAAAAATCAACTAAAAATTGCGGACCACATCAAGATAAAATTGTCCAATAAAGTACCACCACCAGCACCATCGACAAAGAACTTGGCTTTACACGAAACCAAAAGAGACCCTCGACGAGACAAAATTAAAACTGATAGAAGCTACTGAAATACGAAATGAGCTCGCCGATCACACAAGACACACATAGATTTAGGCAAAAAAAAAAAAAAAAACACAACCAAAGAATGACATCGGAGTGCTACTGCCATAGACACAGGTTACTTCCACCACCACCCCCACCCCTAAGGGTTGCGGTGGCTCAGCGGAAGTCTCATGAATACGATAAAAAGTGGCGGTTGGATACCATTGTTAGCTTTTCAAAGGGTAGAGAGACACAAAGAAACTTGCTTTTTCAAGAATGCCCACATCAATACAAATATACACACACACAAATATTTATGGATGTTTCCTAGTCAAACTAAGACACAGAAGCCACTAGAATTGTCACAAATTAAACCACACGATATAACACACACTTGGCTTCATCTTGTAACCTATAATGAGAATGATGATGGATTAGTAAGTTCACGATTAAACTAACATAATTTGGAATCCACCAAAAATTTGAGAGAAACCTTAAAACTAAATTTATTTCTTCATAAAGTTCCATTTATTAAAATGACTACAACCCTGTAAAATTGTAAGACCTAATAAACATAAAATTACTAATAATAAAATCAAAATATTAATCCAACTAAAATTCCTAATGATTCTATAAGAAAAGATTCCTAATAAGAAAATGAAATAATTAAACTAATTATTCTCCTTATTACTGAAGAAAACTAGTAAACTCGTTCAACGTCATCTTATGCCACACAACAAATTGGTAAAATATTTTGCAAACTACATGTATCTTCCAACAATATATCAAGCTGAGAAGGCAACATACTCCAACCCTCGTGATCCCAAGTTTCCAGGAAGAAGATAATGACTATGTTTTTGATAAATCAAATCAATTTTATTAAAGAAGAGGGGAAAGAATACAAGAAAACCAGGCCAACTGCTGCTCCAAAATAGAGAAAGTAGAGTAACTACCCAGCAAAAGACAATACCCAAAATCTCACAACATGGAAATACAAAACTTAACAACCAGAAAGCCAAAAGAAATTGCTATTTATATAAATGGAGTGGGAGACGCGGAGTGAGGAGGACTTCAAGTGGCGTTACTTTAAGAATATTTGTCAATTCAAGGCTCTCCGTCCTATCGATCAACTGGCTCATCATTTAGGATTGCAAAATCAAACACATGGAGCAGATTAGCGAGTGTGAGCTACAAGATTTGAAGAGCAAACAACACTCCTGGGCACATTCTTCTGCTACTTCTAAATGGTATCAGCTCCAAATTCTACCCCTTGATTTCAATATGCTTGTGAGTTGTGAGAAAATTTTCCGGTGGAAACTCGTACCGATCCTCCCAAATGCTTGGATCTTGCTGAATTTTCCAGATATTAACAAGAACTTGTGTTTCTTTTGGGATATGGTACCCCATCACAGTGCAATCTTCCATGAACTCGTCTGGCAATGAGAGTGGTCCGGCAGGGTATAAGAGCAATGTTTCCTTTATAAAGCTTCTAAGTTGACCTAAGATTTCACGTCCGATTCTTGCACTAGCCTTTCTTTAACAATGTGGGCATCTAACTCTTCTTGGGCCCTCTTTAAGACATGACTGTTGTTTAGTAGTGATAAAGGTCCGCACTAAAGTTACTGTAGTGGTGTCCATTAGTAGAGCATCTCTAATGGAGAGTGTCCCACGGATTTAGAAGAGGGTGAGTGAGAATAAGGGAGCGGGCACCCCGCCTAGATACAGTGGTATATGGGTTTGATTTTCATAGTGTGCGTGAGTGGGTGTGTGAATTTATTAATAATAATTTAAAAAAAAAAGAGGGCCAATGCACTTCTGTCATTGATTTTTAAGTCATGGAGATCTACACTATTAAACATATTTTGTGGGTTCCTCAATAAATGTGTTTTTTATCTCTCTATTTTCAATCTACGTTAATAAAGTACACAGGTAAATGCACTGCACTGCTACTCTCTCTTCCCGTGTCCGACATGATATAAAAGTGCAAAAAAACTTTAGCTTAGGAATATTTTTTATTAGGGATGTGCAAATCGGGTCGTAAACCGGTAGAAAACCGAAAATCAGACCGAACCGACTAGATTTTGGTCAATGGTCTGGTTAACTGGACCAGACTAAGATATATGGTCTGGTCTCTGATTTTATTTCTTTGAAATCGCGGTTAACCGGACTGGAGCGGTTAATTTTAAATATATTTAAAATTTAAATATATATATATAGGTCTAATGACATAAATATTTTTTAATTATATGTCAATTACACATTGTTTTACATAAATATTTGTTCTTTAATAATTCATTATTCATTATAATTTATTTTATAATTATATGTTCATTACATATTATTTTATAATTATTAATAATATATAATTATCTAATTGATTTTAAAACCGTAACCTAACCGGACCGGACCGAACCAATAATCGAATTACTGATTAATCGAAAATATGTTTGAAGGGTAGTAGCGGAATGACCCGGAGGATGCTCCGGTTGACAGAGTGCACAACAAGCCACATATTAAAATTTTAACCCGTTTTAACAAGCTAACAATCCGGATTCATATCTTCAAGATCCGTCTGGATTGATCTTGGTTAAAACAACAGCACATCGATCGAGTAACAGCGAACGATTTCTTCTTCTCCGAGCTCACCAATTGAATCTCCGCACTACCTTCTTGTTCGGACTGTACGTATTGAATGTCAACACCAACAAGCTCGGCACTACGTGTCTTCTTTTGTGTGACCTCCTATTGAAGAACTCAACTCCGGTGGAAGGAGGGGAAGGTGGCTAGGGTTTTGTTGTTTTAGAGGAAAAACGTTTTTAGGGTTTTAAAGCTCCAAAAAGTGTCTACTCAAAACCTAGCCTTTGAGTCCTTTATATAGAGGCACAGCAGGGACCTCATAGTAAATATGTTTTAACTGAATACAAAATAGAAAGTTCTGATTATCACAATCAACCTTCGTCTTTTGGTAAATTACAATTCACTCCACTAAAGAATTGTAATGACCTCAAAACATATTTCGGGCTATTTATTAAATGCTTATTAACTCCCCATGTTAAGAAAACCGATACCTGATTCATAAATTAAATTACTGATAATTTAATTCATAAATCATAACCTCGAGACTTACGCTTAACTTATATAACGTGTCGGATAATTAAATCCACATGCAGGGTTTGACACGCTGAAAACTTATAAGTTTTCACGAGGGGTATCCTCAATCCCTAAACTGGGACATGGTTTCCTTCAACAAACGATATTCCCGATCAATGCACCGTCATTATCCAACTCATCGAGTTTATTGACTCATAAACGAGTCTCACTCTTTGTGACTCAAAACAATAACAAATGTTGGATCGTTCATATCATTTGCGTCGGGATTAAGAGTATAAGCACTCATAATAATTATGAGATGTTTGTTTTATATAGTCAGTATATAAACACTTCTCTCGTCTTGGTCCAGTTCGATACACATGAGTGCACCAACACATGAAGTCACAACTATACCGTTCCCGTAGTTAAGATAAACATACTTAATCAAGTGTTACAACCATTCCGATGGCTTTCCAGATTCCATCTTAGGTTGCAAACTTATACTTATATCCCATAAGAACTAAGATCTAATCTTCCGTGTGTAAGCCGAACTCTACACACTAGATCATTTACTACATGGAATATTCGGAAACATGCACATCACATTATAAAATGAATTCTCATGGAAAACCGAAGCTTTTATTAATTAATACTATCAAATACATCATAACATACCTTGTAGTATAATTTCCTAACAATGTTTCGGTTTTAATTTTTTCAAAACCGTTTATTCTAGTTTTGGTTTCTGTTTAGGATCCACGATCCAATTAACCGGACCATATACACCTCTATTTTTGATAACGTATAAGCCGATATGAAGAGAGAAACCGAAACTCAACTTCTAAGCTCGCATATATTTTCTGCCAAACCGACGTAGCTCAGTGCTAGAGTATCTCTAGCAAACACACGCTGGTTCGTCGCTCGATACACCTCAAAAATTGTGCAACCCAGCAACCGTGGCACACAATTGTATTGGGCACGCTTGTGGGTCCTCAACCTGTATTGGCTATTGACTTACTCAATGACAGATTGTCATTGTGGCCATCAATCTCTATTGACCTAGTCAATTGCAAATTGTGAGGAAGATATTTAAATATGGGCTTGACAGTGGATCCCAATTCCTATTGAAGGGGAGAGAAAAAGAAAGAAGTTACACGTGGTGAATTTTTATTGGGTTTGTACAGCTTTAATAGATGCCTGAGAACTCAAGCGTATAGCAAAAATAGGTGAGATTTGGAGGATCAGAAAATGACCATTGCAGCCATTGAGAGTCATGAAGAGGCTTTTCAAGTGGGTTAAAAATGGGTTTCAAGTGTAGCATTGCACATTTAGGGACCACATCCAAGTTTTAGACAAAAAAAAAAAAAGGAGTTAGAGCAACTCCAACGGTAAAGTGTTTTGGAGCATTTGAAAATTGTCAGCGTGGTCCCATTTTTATTACAATAAAACATGACACTCACTACAGTTATATTAACATAACACATATTTCAATACAAATTTTTTCACTTTTAATTCACAAACACTCTAAATATCAAGCATCAACATAATTTCTCTCATACTTTTCTACCATATTTCACTTTTTTCTTTCATTTTACACATTTTCCAATACAATTTTTTCAAATAACTCTTTCTGCACACTCCAAAATTTTCAGCACCAATTTTCAGCGCCCCATTGGAGATGCTCTTAGTAAATCTAGTCTTGATAAGAAGAAGGATCTCCGTGAATGGGAACTGAGTCTTGTTGCCGTTGATGAGGTATCGGCAACGGTGAAGGTGGATGGTGGAGCGGGAAGATTGGCAGCAGTTGCTGGTTTTTATGTGATCTCAAATGATGCTAGGGCTGGCTAGCTAGGTCGAAAAATCGTCCAAAATGAATGTTGACGTTGTTTGGAACAGAGTTAATAGGCTAATTTTGAAAAAAAAATTAACGTCAATGTTGTCAATAACGGTAAAATGACGCAGTTGATAACAACGTCAATTTTCATTTGTGGAAAAAAAACATAATTGTATCGCTAATTAATTAATGTTAAATGGCAAAACAAATCTCTTTACGGTCAGTCCCAAATGCTGTGTACTCAAAATTTTTGCCATAAACATGGACTTTTTGAATTGAAATATTGACCAAAAACATTGCCCTTTTTCAATTATTTGACCAAATAAAGTTGGATTTATTGACTGGTATCATCTTCAAAGCCAACCAAGCACTCTGAGATCGACTAATTAACTAAATCTGTTAGAAAGTTATTGAAATCCAAACCCTAATATATGCCCTAAACAAGAAAATTTTGTGAGGTATAAAGGCTTGTTGGACTGTTAGCCAAACCCCCCAGCATTTGGTGAGCAAGTGCATTTTTTAGTTGTTATCATTATTCGAAGGCTAGTGCCAATTTATCAATATGGTCGTTGGAGTTTCTCACCCGAAGAAGATAAGTAAGTCAAAGCCGAATGCATGCTATACAGATATTACTTTCAGTGAAAATCGAACTCAAAATCTCTCAAATTTTTATATAATTTTGCTCCATAGTGATGTCCTTTACAGTTACACTATGCATAAAACAAACACGCGCGTGAGGCAACCAAAAAAGAAAAGCATATGCTAGTTAATTAAATAGGTGATAAAAAATGGCTGCCAAGTGAAGCCTATTTTGCATTTATTTTTGAGCATATTCCTTTTGGATCGTACAAATGACTCTCCAGAAAGATTTAATATTTGTCTTTTCTTTGTTCTAGATGTTTAGTGTCAGATTTCCTGTGGCCCAGTTTAATTTCATGTTGGTTTTTGGTTCCTTTTTTGAGCATTCTTGTTTGCTTTTTGTAGTTTTTGTGCTTTTTTAGGGTTATATTTTTCTTTATATAATCACAGTATTTCTCCGTTACAAATGAAGCTATAAATAAAATTAACAAAATATCGTCCTCTTTTATAAAATAAAAAAAACTGGTATATTAGTTCGAATCAAATTGACACTTAAAAAGAAAGCAAATTGGCCCTAGTAAATTTTTTTATTGAGATAATGTCATGGATAGCTTTATTTTGCACGATTTATCTACATCGTAGCATATTTATTGGTTTACATAAAACTATTTCTTGTGGAATAATATACTCATATATATTGTCCTCCTCTGGAGCGTGACCTAATTCTTCTATCCATATAAATGAGGTGGGAGACGTGGACTGAGAAGCACGTCGACCGGCGTTGCCTTAAGATTTGTCACTTCGGGGCTCTCCGTCATATCAATCGGTTCATCATTTGGTGTCGAAAAATCGAACCCGTGAAGCAGATTAGCAAGTGTGAGTTGCAAGACTTGAAGAGCAAACAATGACCCAGGGCACATTCTTCTCCCTCCTCCGAATGGTAAAAGCTCAAAATTCTGTCCCTTAACATCTACGTGCTTGTGAGTCGTGAGAAATCTTTCTGGCCGGAACTCGGATGGATCCTCCCATATGCTTGGATCGCGCTGGATTTTCCAGAGATTAAAAAGAAGCCGAGTCCCTTTTGGGACGTGGTATCCGCTCACATTACAATCTTCTATGGATTCGTGTGGCAACGAAAGTGGTACAGCAGGGTATAACCTTAATGTTTCCTTTATGATGGCTTCAAGGTAGACCAAAGATTTTAAGTCTGATTCTTTCACTAGTCTCTCTCTACCGATTTGGACATCTAGCTCTTCTTGGACTTTCTTTAAGACATCACGATCGTTGACTATTAGTGATAAGGCCCATATCAAAATAATCGTGGTGGTGTCTGAACCTGCCAAGATTAGACCCTGTAACCACGAAGAACAATTAACTTAAAAATTACAGAGACTTTATACAAAAATACAAAACATGTGGTGTGACTGTCTTTGTACGTTACTTGAAAGAAAGAAACAACAATCATGCGAATCTCAATATTTTTTTGTTTCGGATATTCTAGAGGTTTATATAGTTAAACGATGAAATGGACGTACACAATTTCATATTATTATGTGGAAGAGTTTGTGGACCACAATATCTGCCTTGCCATTTAGGCAATTTAAAGTTGAGCGTTAGCTAGTTAGCCAGCCACACGTGCATGCTTGTTCATGGAATGAAAACTTCTGATTAAAAAGTAATTAGAGTTGGATCTTAAGGGTCCGCTTGAGAGAGGTGTTGGGAAGAATGTTCACCACAAAAACACCTCCCAACACCTCTCAACCCCTCCCAACTCTCTCATTATCAACCAAAGGTTCACTTTCATGAACCTCTCTCAATCCAACATCTCCCAACCCTCATGTCAAGTATATCCTAAATGTCAAATGACCCGGAAAAGAAGAAAAAAAACCAAACTGGTCAATTGGACGACGTACCACGCTTACAGCTTTGTTAATAGTATCAGCACTATAAGCATTGAGCTCTTTCGGTTGATCGCCATCAAGGATGGAGAGCATGACGTCCATGAAGTCTTCCTCTACAATCCGATCACCAGAATTCAATCTCTTCTTCTTATGTTCTTCCAACCACTCTTCCACATAACCATCCAATTCTTTGGCTGTCTTTTTCATGGCTTTCTCAACACCACCCAGATCGAGCCATCTCAAAAACGGCACAGCATCAGCCACAGCAAATTTACTCAACAACTCAACAAAATCTCTCATAACTTGTTTCCATTTGACATCATCCGGACCCTCATCACTCAAATAACGCTGACCCACAATTATTCTGAACATCAAGCTCGCGGTTATGTCTCCGAACCATGTCTTCAAGTCCACCAAGACTTGATTCGATCTGTTTTTGTTTTGGGTCCACAACTGGTACAACTTCTTGGTGGAATTCCTTATCTCCGATTCTCTTACGTGTTTTAGAGTCTCGAGCCGGTGACTCGAGAGGAGCTGGAGTGCGCTAATCTTGCGCATGTGACGCCAATATGGTCCGTAAGAAACGAAACCGAACATGGCCCCGTTGTAGCACAAGTGCTCCGTGGCTAGAGTCTTTGGACGATTAGCGAGGGCTTTGTCATGGGTAGTCAGACACTCTTCGGCAATCTCGCTGTTACTAACCACGACAGCACGATGGACGCCCATATTGATTGTGAAGATTGGGCCGTACTTGTCCGCCATGTCGCCCAAAGTTTTGTGCGGCGGTTGTGGGCCACCAAGGAGGTGGAGGTGGCCTATCAAAGGCCACGCGCCGCCTGCTCTAGGTGGGAGTTTGTTCTTTGATTTGTCTTTGAATATCCTCAAATATGAGAAGAGAAATAATAAAATAGCAAAGAATATTGCGGCGATGGAGTTCACTGAAATTGAAAGAAGGGAATCCATTATTGTGAGTTGTATGTGTTTGAAACTTTGGACTACATGGTTATGGAACCGACTCATATTATATAGGGATAATATAAGGCCGAGAGCAACTTTCTAATTGGTTCCGCTCTATACATCAGATAAAAAGTTGTCCCACATTTATTTACATTAATAAAATACGTTTATCGATATAGTCACGTCACCAAAATATATATTTCAATACAATTCTTTTATTTTTCAAAAGTCAAGTCATTAGCATTTCATTCCTCCATCATTTTCCAACTAAAATTAATATTGGATCTCGAAGCATAACGAAAGTAAGTTTAAGGATTACAAACGTTAAGTCTTAAATAACAACTCGGAATCCACCAAAAGTTCAGAGAAAAGTCTCAAACGAATTTTATTAGAAATCATGAATAATTCAAAACAAGGCAAATGAGCCCTTAAATAGATCTAAAATCCTAATGCAATTAAAATACTAAACCCTTAGTAAATTCGGAATTAAATTAAAACACACAAAAAGTCAACTTAAAACTTTGATTGTGATTTTGAAAACCTAAACGACCACGGATGGTCGAAATCCATCGTGCATCGGGTGCTTTAGCCACCGAGTCTTGACCGCGTCGTCGTTATGCTTTTTCGAAAAGGTATGGCTCGCCTGAAACAAAGCTCGTGAAACAATAACAGAAGTATCGGCTACGTCCTTTTTAAATTCCACCTATGTCCTTTTCGTTGTTTTGGCCATTTTCCTATCCAATTCTTCCTCAAATTCCAAAGTCAATTGTCCTACATCATATCTCACCTCTATTACCCAAAATTTAAGCCACATACTCAGCCAAATCAACAAAAAACATCTCTCAATATAGTCACATATGCAAAAACACACATTTTCTTGCCTAATCAATTTTGTTGATCTCGTGGTGGTCTCTATTTGCGACTCTTTATGTCGTGCTTATGTTGGAAAATATGCACTCGCGGAAACGATTTTAAAATTAAGGAACACATAGGAATAGTCAATAGGAAAAACGACTTTCAAAAATTTCTTGTTAATTATGATCAACGTGTATAATCTATAACTAATCTTATTTTATATAAACTATTTACCTTAAGATCTCTCTGGATTGATCTTTAATAATTTATATCAAAGGATAGAGTCGCCGGATTGATTCAAAGCTCAATCACATGGATTTTCCACCTTATTCACCAATTCCAACTTGGATTCAAGAGTGTGGACTCCTTACACTAAGAATCTAAAGAAAACATAAAGAAAAAAGAAAAAAAACCAAAACTGTGGAAAAGATGAGTGAATCAAGAGGCCACCTCTATTACAGCAAAATACGACTCACAATGTTATTATATTAACAAAACACATATTTTAATACAATTTTTTCACTTTTCATTTACAAACACTCCAAATATCAAACATCAATATCATTTTTCATACTTTTCTATCATTTTTCACTTTTTAACCACTGTACACATCTTCCAATACAAATTTTTCTAATCACTCTCTCTACACATTTTAAAATTTTCAGTATCATTATCAAGTGTCTCATTGTACTTGTTCTTAGGAAACAAAATACACATATAACATGTATTTATAGGGGTCAGCCAACCCTAGGATTTTCTCCCTTGGTGGCCGCCCGCGCTCCCCCCTTTTCCAATTTCAATTAGGTTTTCCTGACTCTTCTAGTATTGAGTTTTCATGGGATAAGGTGGGGACCAACAAGGAAAATAAAACATGAGTTTCTTATAATTTTAATTATTAGCCCAAACTCATGGACATAATTAAAACTATAAATTATAATATATTCCATTAAAATATTATAATTGCACTTTCTATTTTATCTCAAATTATATTTGAGTCTTTGGTTATAATTGTTCATCAAAATCCTCACATTAAGTTATAGATATCCGTCAATTAAATATAACATTGACAAATAATATTTAATTAACATCTTTAAATATTCCTCGAGCTTACCCCTTAACTTATTTCAATGTGTCAGATTAATTAAAATCCACCTAAGGATTTAATTAACATCTTTAAATATTCCTTGGTTT
Organism: Euonymus europaeus; assembly: GCA_963580455.1. Lineage (NCBI taxonomy): Eukaryota > Viridiplantae > Streptophyta > Magnoliopsida > Celastrales > Celastraceae > Euonymus > Euonymus europaeus. Next base: position 4,399,333 of record OY756972.1, read on the forward strand.
TATTTGTTAGTGTTTGAAGAATGCAAGCAGCTCACATGATCCAATACAGCCAAAAAATTATATATAATTGATGTAAATGATGAACGCAGCACGAATATGCTTTCTGTAATCTGGCGAATTTGATTGATGATCAGAATAAAACTTTTGGCAAGTATAATAAAAAAAATTGGCATGTTGCTACTGATCACATACGAGATCTATTATTTATGACTTTTTATTAAGAGAAAATGAATATCATCATGCAGCATAACTGATCACTGAAATGGCCCCTCTTCAATTAGCTAAGCTGGGTAGATTATAGGTTGGGATGAGAGCAAAAACTTTGCCAGATGTTTACGGCATGCACATGGTAGAGTCACGATCGGGAGACTTTCGTCGACAACAGGGCCCCACAAATCAATGTAAGTTTAGGATTTTAAAATTCTGTAGTGTGTAATGTGAAGGATGGGACCACCATCAAGATGAAAGCCAATTGAATTGGATGCCTTAGGCACATAAATATACTTATATATGATGCATGTGTAGCTGAGCACCATTGTGTTAGTTCATTTGCAAGTGAGTTTCATACGATTTATAGGAAAATATTTATGTCCTTTTTTCTCTGTCCCTCTTTCCATATAAAATAGAGGGATTTTTGTTGATCGAGTTCTTTATGTATGAATTTGTTAGTTATAGCGACAATTTCATTGGTACTTATAAATATTTTTTCATTATCGATGGGAGACATACGAGATCTTGTCGCAGTCTCAACCCAAGCCAGGGTCCACTTTGGCTCGCTCCATCAACAATGTGGCTCCTTATTACGACGCAATCGGCGGGGCCAAGAAGAGCTTAGTGTACGGCATGGGGTCACAGGTCTCTGCATTCTATCCATCAACGAGCTTCTCGTCTATCTCGCAGACTCCGACATCTGACTCGCACTATCAGCGGTTGTTTAATGAACGGATAGAGCAACTACCAGTGCAAATGGATTAGCAGATGGGAAGCAGATCGAGGAGATACGTAGTCAGCAAGCGTAGATTAGAGCAGCACTCAATCAGAATAGTCAGGCTCCCCCTCCACCACCACCAGAGGATCCTCGCACCGATTTGTAGACTTTTTTTATAGAACAATTGCATTTGTATATTGTCGTATATATTAATTTCGGATAGATTCAATATTTAGATTTATTGAGAATTTCAGATAATTTTAAAAAAAAATTAGTGCAATTTTCAAGGTTGTTTATGTAATTTTATTTATTATTTTTAAAAAAAAAATTAGATTTTCGATAGATTATCGACATAATTTTTTTACCTACGAACCCTAACCTAAGGCTGACAGAAAAATCAGTTGGCAATCCTGACGGAATAGTTTTCCATCGATGGAATTACGCCGTGGACAATCCGTCCGTAACTCTATTACCTACGAAAATTTCTGATTGTCGACGGACTATTCCATCAATAATCATCAAAATTCTTGTAGTACTGCTCTAGTTTTCTTACAGCAGACCCTATTGTAAGTCTATTATAGCATTTTTTTTTAACAAAAATCAAATTCATATTAAAAGAGACATTAAATATCCCAAATTTATATTCAACGGTCTAAAATTTTCGTATCTTTTTCATATGCAATTTAATTTTTATTTGGGATAAAAATACTTCGTTAAACTCATAATTCTAATCAAAACATATTTATAATTTAAAAAATATATAATGATGAAATAGATTTACAACAGATCCGCCATAATAATTTTACAGTAGACCTCAATATATGTAATTTAATAGTTTTACGACGTTATGTTGGTTTAAAAGTCGGATTCCCTGGGCTCCATTATGCTGTTGATTATTTGACTCTTGGATTAATATCATCATCGCAAGGTCAAAATTAAGAGTAAAAAAAACAAGAAATCCAATCGTTGGATTATTGACTGATTCAGGGTCCTCATCGTTGTCACCTTCATGGATTGCAGGATCAAGCGGACCATTTCTGTCCAAAGTTCAAAGCTCAAACCCACGTGACAAGCCACCTAGAAGGATGTCGCTATTTACATCTCTTCACTCAGGTTTGTTTGGTCTGCATTTTCTTTGGTGGGGTTTTCCCTTTCTATTTGGTCCCTATTGCAAATGAATTATTAAACTGCTCTTGATTCCCTCATCAATATTGAAATTCGGTCCATTAGATTAATATGGTAGGTTACTCCAAAGTCTTCTTTTGAATCAACTACATGTAAAGTTGGAAACACCTTGATTTCTTTCCTTCCTTCCATAACCAACCCTTGACTTGTCTAATATAAGGAATTATTGATTTGAAATTCTCCTGCAATTTAAGTCATCAAGTATGCTTAAGCCAACCACCGTGGTTGCAAAGTTAATGGCCCAATAATTTTATTTTTGGGTCCCATATCTATTTCACAAAAACGCAACTCTCAATACAATCAAATCAGCATAACACATTTTTCAATACTGTCGCATCAGCAAATCACATCTCCCAATACAAAATCATTATCCAACCCAACTATTTTCCTATCCTTCATACTATTCCCATCAAATTTACACAAAAATCAAGGCTAGGTTCCACATTTATTACAAAAAGTCAAGCCACATCATCATCCACATCACCAAAATACATATTTCAATATAATCACATCAACAAAACACATTTTTCAATACAATCACGTCAGCAAAACACATATTTTAATGCACATTTATTGGTCCATTAACTTTGCACCATTGCAATTGTCTATCCCTTTATTTGAATTTCGAATTTGCTTGCACTCAAAATCAGCTTGTTATCCCTTGAATTTAGCTGCCAAGAAAGATAGTTTAAGAGTGTTGATAGTGGTCTCTGCTGGAGGTGGAGTTATGTAGGTGGTGGAAAGCGAGAAGCTTCCATGGAAGAATGCTAGGAGAGATGAGAGAAAGAGAGAACAGAGATAAGATTAATTTGTAAATGCATTCAGCCAAATGGCATATGAATATTTTTATTTATTTATTTATTTTTAGTCAAATTTTGTATGAACTGTTCTCACTTGAATGGGTTTCTTTTCATAACAAATCAGTTGTCATGAGATAGGAAAAAAATAGAGTATGTGTTTTTAGAAATTCCCTTAATATTTTTGTCAGACAATAATCCAACAATCGGATTTCTTGTAAATTTTTTTACCTTTGTATAATGTTGACGGTAAGAAGATATATACTTTTGCTCCTCAACTCCAGCTTGAATCTGCCTAGGGAGCTCATATGTTTCGATATTACTAAAATGACCTTGCCAATAAGGATCATACACGTGTCAGTTACATGTTGAGGAATGACGCCTTGCATGGCACACGTTGCAACAGTATGGTCCTAGATTGCTAACCCGTATAGAGGATTAACACAAAGGAGTTTCATTTTTAGTAGAAGAGTTGTCTTGTTCCCATCAGGAGAGGAATCCCACTAGGATTAAACCTCTCGAGGGACTCACCCATATATTAACGATCCAGATTAAAGGACAGAGGGAGTCTAGTTCAATTACAATTAAGACATCTCTGTCTCTATAAAAGGCGGCCTTCAAACGTTTGGTAATAATAATCACCTAAAGCAGGCAGTTTGGGACGTTATCATAAATATTTGTCATTTTTTAATATTTTGTTTACGGACTTCAATAACCCGCTCTATTTTATATCATTTTCTATTTTATATCAAAAATGCTTATGTCCGAACAATTACACTCCCAACCCTCCCAGCAGCTTACGTGGCAAGCTAACATGGCTAATTAATAAGGCCCATCCAAAACACCAATTTACAGCTTATTTAGGTGAACAATAGCAGCTTCTTTCCCAACTTCTTCACGTCGTCCATCAATCCATGCAAAACAATTCTTCACGACAACTCCCTCACGCCGGCAACTCATCATGGCTCACGTCAAGGACTCTCAGACGAAGCAACAGACGCAATGAGCGGTGACTCTGCTCCATCGATTTTGCCTTATCTTTGCCTCAAATCAAGCTTAGTTTCGAAAGAAAGAGGTCAAACTTTTATCATCCTTTAACTTTTACTCTAGGTTTCTTAGTGTTTGTTGACAAGTGTACGTTCCTTTAATTTTAATCTGGTCATTTCAATTTGGTTAATATTGGGTTTTGTCCTCAGATTTAGTTGTTCATGTTTATTGATTGTGTTGTGTTGGAAAGTTCAGAGGGTGATAATGAAAGTATAAACGACGATATGCTCTACTGATTTTGTTCAAGAACGACTGACATTGTATTTTGTACTGTGGATGAGATCATGAATTTTTATAGAAACTATGGAAAGCAAAAGGGTTTTTCAATGACACAAAGAATAGTGAATAAAGATAAAGATGGGATGGCCAAATATATTACATTTACGTGTGAACGATCAGGCAAGACGAAAAGCCGTTCAAACAATGCCTTAAAGCCTTGTTCTCACATGAAGATTGATTATAAGGCAAGGCTATCTGGTCAGTTATTTGCTGAGGAGAAATATGTAGTTAGCTATTTTGTTGATGTGCACAATCATGGATTGAGTCCAAGTAAATCAAAAAAAAAAAAAATTGGTGCAATCGTGAAATAAATGATATTGCTGACATTAGACCAAACAAAAGTCATAATGCAGAATTGGAGCCGGTGGTCATGAGAATCTTCCCTTTCTTGAAAAGGATATAAGAAACACGATTTTATTTTTTTTAAATGCATATTTCAATTCTATGATTGTTATTTTTTTACTATCTCTTTATTTTGTTTAGTTTCATGTAGTTTATTTTTAGGATGGTCAAAGTTCAGAAGGGAGTAGAGGATATGAGCTACCTATGGATGAAATTTCAAAAAATTAATATTTGTTCATCGTGAATTTTAATTTTTTATTATTATGAATAAAAGAAGAATCAAGTGACATTTGGACTTGTTATTTTTTGCCCAATTTTTGGACCTTTGTCATGAATTTTGGAGCTTATTATTTCGTCGAGTTATTTACGGGGTCTGCGTTCTTAGGGAAAAAATTAATTATTGTTTTGTTCAATTTTTCTCCCTAGCTATTTTGACTTTTGGGCGAGTGGAAATGTGGTGGACCCTACTTAACTTGCCAAGTCAACAGCCACATCAGATGCCGGTACTGCTGGGAGGCATATTGCTGGAACTGTAGCGGGACTGATTTTTATATTTACTTCATAGAAGAGCCAAAATTAGTATATGACGATGTGCATACATGTAACCAACGCTTTTACTAATTATAGAAAAATCTACATTGCACCCCATTGGAGACATGGTAGTCGTCCAATATTAATTTATTCATTAGCATTATAAGTTCAAAATCAGTAACGAATCTTGAGTAGCTCAGTTCATAAGGGAATCGCATGTAATCTCGAACTTTGAATCCAAACCCCTCCGCTTCCTCTTATTAAAAAGAAAAGTTCAAAGTGACTAAGGGACTCATATACAGACATATACAATTTTTTTAAAAAATATATATACAAAAAAAATTACATTATTATAGCACCTTCTAATCATTAGTCATTAAAATATGGACATAAAGTCTACCCCATACGCTTTGGACAAACTGGGCTATAATAGAAACTTGGAACCTTACCATTCAAAAATTTCTTCAAATATTTACATGTGAGACATTTTGGTGTGGGTTCCCCAACAGAACTGTTGGCCTCTTTTTGTTGGGTGTAAGGAAGCCCAAGCCCAATTACGTCAATAAATTCAAAACTTTTGGGCTTCTTTTCTTTGCAGTTTACTAGGAGGCGGCTTTATTTGCCCTTTTTTTCTTTTTGAAAGGAAGAAGCTGGAATTTTATATTCGTTAATATATATTGAGAGATATTCTTACATGTGCATCTAATCTTTAGGAGTAGAAGGCATTTTTTTAAAAAAACCTTCAAAATATATATTTTTATTTGATCGAACGATATTTTTTTATTTAAAATAAAAATCAAATACAACTTGAAAAGTGCATCAAATATTTTGTGTGTTATTCAGTCGCCCTTCAAATAATGAGCTTATACGCTACTCAGCTTATAAGCTTAATTTCATTGATTATCAATCACATATCCAAAAAATTTCTCAATTTCCCTTATTGTTCATATTCTCTCACACATTTGTCATTTTATCTCTCAAAATATATGTTAGATTTTTTAAAAAATTACTTATTCAAACTCAACTCATAAAGCTCTTTCCAACAATATCCATATTCAATAACTTTTATTTCATTATTAAACTAATTTAGATACCCTTTATAGTAAATTAACAGCTTATACGCTATTAAAATTTACACTCATCCAAACAGCTCATAGGTTATTTGACAGCTTATCTGTTACCCAGCTTATCCTCTAACTTATAAGCTATCAAACATATTCTAATCCAAGGTTGATATATATATATATATATGGGAAAATGATGTTGACATTTTAAAATTTATTTTGTTAAATACTTAAATCATATTAATGAGGGGCTTGACTTTGACAACCAAAAGAGACATGCCAAATAATTAACAAGCAAGAGAAAACATAAATAAGCTGCGAAACAAATAAGATAAGAATATATTTGGCTATTTGCGTGGTCCATGCGACCAAGCACTAATGAGAAAATGAGAGTATGAAGAGTCACGAGAGAATATAAGAAATGCATGTCCCTGCACATCACTTATAGAAACAAGAATAAAAACAATCCAAACACAGAGATTTTGTGGATGCAAGTGATATTTGTAAACAAGTCATCAATGCACCACCTGCCTGCACCATGCACTCGATCAGTACTAGTCTGTATATAAACCACCAAGATTGACATCATGAACCATTTGAATTTTGAAGCATGAAGAAAAAGCTAGCCAGCCAACCCTGACAACACCAAATATGTATTTATGTGAATCATTCATGGTTTGAACAACTGATCAATTAAATCCACTGCAATCCCATTTCATATATATATAGATATAATTATTACAAGCATATATATAATATATTTTTGCTCACCTTTTGTGAGTAGGGTTCCAAGAAATGAATGAATTTGATTATGACATGCATTGATTGGATTCCAAGTCCATATATATCAACTTCACTTCACTTGACCCGGTAAGGGATGAGCAGTCAATGACGTATCGTTTGTGAAATGTGCAACAAGCTGACCTCATTTTCATCCTTACTTTAATTCCAAAATATTCTCATTCTTTTGAGCAATTAATCATTTTTGGGACGTAAAAGAGTTCCTTCACGTACCATAAATGTTTCTAATACATGCAAGATGTATCAGATCCTGTGTCATCCCAGTAATCGTTGTAGACTTTTTTCTGATCTCACTCTTAGTGAAAACTATATGTTTCTAGATATAATCTGCATCTTTTGATAAGCTAATTTGATATTTTCCGAGCTATGACATGGCAGTAATCTCCCTTTCAAGGTTAACGGTCTCCAGACGGATAAATTAGAGATTCCGACTTTTAAAATAAGAAATTATTGTGTTTTATTGATTTTGTGCACTCACTATTGTCATTTTTTCTCTGCGTTCTTGTTTTGTGCTCTTTGTTTTATGGTTTCAGTCTGATTGTTTTTTTTTTTTTAGTCTTTTGACCTTTTACTCATTAACTAATCATTTCTATAATTATAGTTACAGATCAATTGCCAGCCGTCAGATTTTCTTTTTCGGGAGAGTATCTTCCATCTTCCAATCCGATACTTAAATGCTAAATTTACTATTCGAAGCAAAAATTTATTATTATTTCAAATCTATAATGTCGTGGCGCATCAGCCTAAACGGCGTTGATTTCGGTGACTTCTTGCTTTCTCTTTTGTCTTCATCTCTTCAAAGTTGAATTAACCCTCAAAAGCCTCGGTGGGAGAAGGTTAAATGTGTTCAATTCTCAATGCAAACACACATGCCCTAGTTCTTTTTCTTGCCTCACGAATCACCATGTAGAAGATTCTTCCGATATAGTAAATTCTAATCACATCACATACAAAAACATCACTCAAAAGCTAGCTCCCTTAGCTCACTTTTCAAAACCCGTATCAATTTTGTTAATAATTAATGACAACATTGGGTTACAAGTGGTGAATTTGGTGACAATTTTTTTAAAATAATTATATTCAATTACTTGCCTCCTCTTTCTATCTCCTATACAAATTCTCTAGTTTCTCTTCGTTGAGCATGTCCATACCATCGTACACAACTTCTCATAACTTATCTTCAATTGACGCTACTCCTAGCTTATATCTAATATCCTCATTTCTTTTCCTAATTTTCATCATTTGACCACACATCCAACGAAACATACGTATTGATATGTTGTCTCTTAATAGCCCAACACTCGAAAGTCGAAACTATACATATATGAATCGTATAACTAACCTATAGAAATTTCCCTTCAACCATAAATTGTGGGTCGTATAAAACACTCAAGTGGTTTGAATTTGGATACAAGCAAATGTAGTATATGTTTGTCCTTGCTTGTTAGGATCATGCAGTGTGAACTATATAAAGGGCAGTGAAGAAGGTGCCTTAAGTTTTGATGCAACGTGAAAAGGAATAATAGGTCTTGTCATGAATAAACCTGCAGGTTTTATTATTTCAAATACAACAAGACAGACACATGGAATATGGAATATTATAGCACAAGCATTTGGCAACATTGCAAGCTAGTGTGAGTCAGGGAGAGACATGTTGACCCGATACTTCCCTACCCTGCTTAATTATTCAATAATTAATAATTAACACTATAATTTATTAGCCTTAGTAAAGTATAGCATAAGATACCAAGAAACTTTCCATTTCCCGGAGAATCTAGAGCGCATCAGGCGCTGACCACACCTTCGGAAACTATATAATTAACTCATCTTTGTTGTTAATTAATTCAGCATAATTAATATATTTATAAATGAAATAAAAAGGACATAGGGGTTCGAGCAGACGGTGGGTTAGGAAGAATGTATAAACACAGGGAGATAAAAGAGACAAATATAACCTAGACAAGGTCACGCCCACAAGTCACGTGACATGAACCACGTTAACGCCGAGGAATATGGACTTTCCTTTCCGGGTAGTGGGTGAGACAGAGAGTATATTCGGAGACGGAGAGGGAATATTGGAGCGCAAGGTTAGATTTTAGATTAGACAAACACTAATCCATAAACAAACGACACCGTATATGTGTGTTTTCAGTAGCTGATAAAGCAAAAGCGCGTGGGATTATGGAGATGAGACATGATACTTGAATGGAAATTAGGGCATGTGGGTCTGAGTCCCTGGTGTCGCCGGACACCCCAGCCAATCTGACACTATATAAGTATATATATATATATATATAATATTCCCCCTCCCTCACGAAGAGCATTCAAAATCCGATAATTGTGGTGGGGACTTGGCAAGTGTACAGCTCGATTATTATTGGCAATATTTTTCTACGTACGTGCAAAATAGGAATATAATCTTAGGCACTGGACTATAAACAACTTGATGATTTGACAAGATTTTGCATTAAATGGTACGATATATATATATATGTGTGTGTGTAAAAGTCCACATAAATCAACGTAACTGCATTCTGGTCGTGATAATTACATGCATATTAATACTTGACATTCCACGTCCGCATGGGGGGAGGCCAATAAATGCAAAGCATAATTTAGTGAGCCAGTCAAAAGAAGAAGAAAAAAGAGAGTAACAAAGGCAATTAAATTGTTTGCTGAGAGAGAATTGCCTTCAAAATATTCCATTGAACAATTGTGAATAGTACCTTATTTGTGTTAATCTCGATTTCCAAACACTCTCCACCCATTAATCCCCTGAACATCCTTTTGATTTCATTCCCTCAAAATACTATCTAAAGAGAAAACTGGACCACTCTCTCTCTTTCTCTCTCTTCTGAATGGTCTCTGCATCCTTAAGTACACACCTTTTCCCTTCAACTCCCAAAGAAAAACTCGTTGCTTTCTCTTTTCCTACACATTTCTTTTATTCTGACCAGTACCCTCTCTCTTTCTCCGTCTTTCTCTCTGCAATTTCCTTCTTATTTATATTTGATTGATCTTTCTATCAACCCTAGAGTGATCCTACCGAAAAAACCTAGTTTATTTTTTTGTAACTTTTATCAACACCCATGCAAATCATAAGGCACTCATGATATAATCACACAGCTGCTCACTGATCAGTTTCCTTTTCATTCCTTCAAGCTCTCCTTTCAAAGTTTCTTTCTATTTCTCCAATTTCCTTATTTACTCACACTTAGATCTCCTCATCAGCACTTGATATTCTCAAGGCGCACAACAACAACCATAATGACAAGTACTCCTTCATCCTTACGTTTCCCTGATCTTTCCTTACAGATCAGCCCTCCCTCACTTCATCAAGATTATTGTGAAGCCATGGAATCAGGATACCACGTCGGTTTAAAAAGAAAGGCTGGTCAGACTAACGATCATGGGAGCTCAACTACTACTCATGAGTCTGCTAGCAGTGGGAGTGACATCAGCCATGAAAATGGGTTCTTGATCAGTAGTAAATGCAATAGTACTTATCAAGAACCTAAGTTGAGCTTAGGGTTTCAAATTCCCGATTTTGGACCTCCAACAACTGCAAGATCAAGAAATCTCATGAGTCACGGCCACCACAGACCTCAAATCCACGGTTGTGAGTTCAAAAGAAGTAATGAGAGAATGATTAACGGAGTGATGAAGAGAAGTGTTAGAGCTCCAAGGATGAGATGGACTACAACTCTGCACGCTCATTTTGTTCATGCCGTTTTGCTCCTTGGCGGTCATGAAAGTGAGTACTAAATTACTAATTACAAAACCCATAACAACAACCCCAACGTGCCAAAACCAGCATTTCTTTAAATTTAATTTTTTATTTACGCTAAAAATATGTTTCTTTGAAAATGTCCTTCAGGAGCTACGCCAAAATCTGTGTTAGAGTTGATGAATGTCAAGGATCTAACCCTAGCTCACGTCAAGAGTCACTTACAGGTGGGGTACACTACTCTGCTAGTGGGGGGTGGAGGATAACAAGGGGATTAGGACAAAAGGGCATCTACAGAGTAATCTAAACAATGTGGACTTTTTTTCTTCTTCTCATAGTGTTCTATGGCTGGTGTTGTTCATGCAGATGTACAGAACAGTGAAGAGCACTGACAAAGGATCAGGTAATTGGATTCTCCATTAATTCAAGCTTTTTCTCAAAAAAAATCTCCTGCAGTGATGGGATCGGGACATGCAGAGATGTAAACAGTCCTTATCCATACATAATATGTGAAGGGTTGGAATTGAACTTGTGACTTCTATGTTGCACTTATGCGTTCTACCACTTGGTCACATATTCTTTTGTTCTCCACTAATTCAAAATCGCTAAGAAAAAAATCCGAGTCTCTTTGTTTGAAAAACTCAAATCATTCACACACAACTCAAACAAAATGGTTGAGATTTTCTACTCTAGTCACTGCTGGTGCATATTTATTTGATCAATGTGTCTGAATTCTGATAAAGCAATAGCAATGGCTATATCTGTGATGAAATGTTATGTAGGTCAAGGACAGGCAGATGTAGGTTTGAACCAAAGAGCTTCAGGGCTCATTAATGTTCGTGATGACGATGTGGATGGATTAATTTCCAGAACAGCTGACCATAACAACTCTTCTTATGCCCCTCTCTACCCATCACAAACAAATCTTTCAAAACCCACCCAGATGTGAGTATCTACTTGTTCTTTTGTCACATCTGGTTTGCTTATTATACATTTTTTTTTGAAATGGATATATAGAACATATTAATACAATCAACATGCACGCATCCACACAAGTGCTTCCTATATCTTGCCTTGGTTGTCGTTATATACATAGATCTCAATGAGCCTAGCTTGCTAGCTAGGGTTTTTTGGTCCAAAATGTACGTATATGTATATACATGTATAACATTATCAGATCTTTTGGATAAATTGAGAAAGTTCTTGATCCCAATGTCTCACAAAAGTCAAGGTTATTTGATTCAAATCTCTATAATGTCATTTAAATTCAATTAAATTTTAATTTGTGTGCAACAACTTAATTACTCCCCTAGCTCAAATGGCATGTCTTTAATTAATTGGCGCAACGATCGATCCAGTAATTAATGTCTCATTTTGGCCTTATTTTGTTGACTCTAGCATGTTCAGCATATATATATATGTGTGTGTATACACATATGTCATAGCATTAATTGATCTATGACTAGTGACCATGGATGATTAATTTTTGATTTAGTTTGTGAGTTTTTTTGAGTACATACGCATATTGAAATTAATAATCTGGGTTCTCATTTTTTTCCTGCATTAATTAATGTCTCATTTTGGCCTTATTTTGTTGACTCTATCATGTTCAGCATATATATATATATGTGTGTATATACACATATGTCATAGCATTAATTGATCTATGACTAGTGACCATGGATGATTAATTTTTGATTTAGTTTGTGAGTTTTTTTTAGTACATACGCATATTGAAATTAATAATCTGGGTTCTCATTTTTTTTCCTGCATCCAGCTGTGCATGTTTTTAATAAATGATTTAATTACTACTCCTATATTTTTGCATCTGGGTTTGAACATTCGTTAATTATTTAGTATTCACACACCTTGGTATTTTATGATTTGCAGACATTCTTGGTTATTGTCAATGGAGACAAATAATGACAATACATCAAGTCTTGATCAGAATGCTTTGACATATTCGCAATTCAAGGTAGACTAATAAGCCAAGATTAACAATACTGATCTCAAACTTAAATGTATGTCTTTGTTTATTCTTTCAATTAATTAGTTTTTTTTCCTATTTATTTTTCAAGGAGGAGGGGGAGAAGACAGAGGCACTCCAAGTGCCTCATGGTGTGAAGGAGAGATTGGATTCTACTTCTTTGTCACCTTCAGATATGTTTCTCAATTTAGAGTTCACCCTTGGAAGGCCAAGCTGGAAAATTTAACTACAAAACACACATTAATTATAAATTAATTTATGATGGTGCTTGTCCTTTTCATTCTTTCATTTTCTTTGGTATGTGGAGAAAAATCTATTCTTCATTCTCATGCCATAGAATTTCACTGAATCGATTTTTTCTTCATTGATGAAGATTAATAGAACCATGTCTATTGAATCTTGGTGCTTATATATATACCAATACACACTGAACTAGTTTACAAGTTTTTTTTCCTTGAAAAGAAAACGTAAAGAGTGAAATTGTCAAAACACCAAATGAATTGGTTGTCGACTTTTTAAGAGTGATGATGTTCCCTAGTACACATACTTACCAAAGGACTTACCTATTCCATCCACACAATGGTTGCATTTTGCTTGGGCATTGATAATATATTATAGAATTTGAATTTGTTGATGTGATTATATATAGAAATAAAATAATTTTTGTATTAATATAATGATGTAAAAATGCTAACTTAATTTTTGCGTAATAGAGCCAGTATCCCATTTAAGAAATATCTGTAAAATGTATTTGTATCATGTAGTATTCACATAATAGGTCATTTGCAGAGCCAACCAACTTTCATGCCCACTGCCTTGACATATTAGAATAAAGCCAGAAAACTAACACTATTGGAGAATATACAATGTGCACAATGGTAAATGCCTAATGGGGACATAAGATGTTATTGAAAGATGTGTTTTTATTTATATGTCTATATTGGAAGATGTGTTTTAATGATGTGACAGTATTGAGATACGTGTAATGTGTAATAAAGACGGGACCTACAATTAGTTGTAGTAGGAAAAGTATGAAGGAATGGAAAATTAATGGTGTAACTAATGAGATTGTATTAAAATCTGTATTTTGCTGATATGACTGTATTGAGAGATGTGTTATGCTGATGTGATTATATTAAAAAATATATTTTTATGTAATAGAGATGAAACTCATTATATATGTTTAATGAGCCATTAGGACTCTCACCATTGAGCGCCCAATGGCCCAACAAAAATATACTTTTGGGCACAAATGACGATGTCCATCTTTGTCCATTAATAGATATGCATTCCCCAATTCGTTTAGAATATAAAAAAAAATAATTAATTCAATTATATGGAAAATATGCCATATTATTCGGATTATTTAATTTTTTATAATAAAAATATATATAATTTTAATTCAATGATTTGAGAGATCTGACAAATTACATCATTGTTTTTATTTTTTTAAATTACGTGATTAATTTTTCTCCACTATGTTAGATGTAAATTGTAAACTTTAAAAAATTGTGGAACCCAAGTGTGTCTAGAATGTCACTCACTGCCTTTGCATGTTGGAATTTTTAATCATAACTACATGATTTTTGTGGAATGTACTTTCTTTTTTCTTTTCCCAAATTGGGATTTTTTAAGGAAAAAAATCATTGAAATTGAAAGAATCAGGAAGAATGAGGAAAGTAATAAAGAAAAAAAGATTAACAGAATAATAAAATTCAAGAAATCAAAAGGCAAACATTTGACCAATCTCAATTTAGTGACTTACGCAGGTTGAGGATGCGGATGGGCCACGTCCGATCCAATAGTCCGGGGACCCAATAAATTGGGCCTAACCATTTACCAGTACTTGTGGGCCTAGCCCATCCAACAGCTTACATCCGTGGACAAAGCCGGGGCCCCGAGATTGTCAAGGAAGAAGAGAGCGAGCAACGACTCGGACATCTTTCATAAATTTGCGATTTGTTTGAAGTGAAAATCTGGAGCTTCTTTGGTAGGGAGGGATCTAGCACAGTAGAGAAAGAGAGAATTGAAGGATGACTATGTTCCACTTCTTCAACTGTGCAATTCTCACCTTCGGCCCTCACGCCGTCTACTACTCCGCCACACCCTTGTATGTCTTCGCTGTCTTTTACTTGTTTTCTTTGTAGCTATAGATCTGTCATCATTTCAAAGCTTAATCCATATCTCTTATCAGTTTCGATCTCTTCGTCCATCGATTCATACAGATGGATTTATTTATCTTTTGTTCACTATTAAGTATCAATACATTGCGAGCTAATTTTTGTTGTGGCACCGGAAGAGTAAACGAATTCGGAGAAGTGCGACATAAGTTTCATTTTGTGAGAACATGTCAATTGCACTAGAATTTTGATTGTAAGAATTAAGTATTTGCTGTCTATATAATTTTATGGGAACTAGACAAGTGATTAGGTATTGTTGATTTGAAGTCCTTAGTTCCTGAAATTGTTCTCCATCATAGATCTTAAAAATTTTGGCTAATTTTCTTCGTGTTTAGCTATGTGGTGAATGCTAATTGAAGGGAAGGTAATGGAAGATGTTTCTTGTTTGAGAAACTTTCTTAAGATACGCGGTAAAAGGATTTATTGGTCACGTGATGTTAGGGTTTTATAAGGGCTTAGTCTTGTTGAATGTGGATCTGATTTTGTTTCTTTTTGAGTGGAAATGAAGAAATGATATTTTGTTTAATATGCCTCTGGTTTATTTATTATCACTTCATGCCAGATTATGCACCACTAAAATTAAGTTGAATTATAGTGCGAATATTGAATTTCGGATTTCCTACTAAGAATTTCGAACATTTTGTTGTCCAATTTATCTGCCTTGTCAATATGTAAATTGAATTGTTGCTGATGCACACATATATATACAGATCCGAGTATGATACACTTGGTACGTCCATTAAAGCTGCTCTTGTTTACCTTGGGACAGCTTTGGTGAAGGTTGGTTCATATGTGCATTCTATCTCATACTTTGAGGACTGCATTACATCTTTCATCTGATGACGATGATGTATCATCTTTCCCTTATTGTTTATGGATGTCATCTTGTGCTTATCCAACTGCATCATAATAAAGTCTTCCTACATTTGTTTGCAGCTAGTTTGCCTCGCAACCTTTCTTAAGGTCTCTGAGAATGAGAGCTTTGATCCTTATCAGGTATCTTCTATCTTTTGACTCTTATAAAGCTTGATTATGAACAATGAAGGTTGAAGGAATGCTAATGGTTTCTCTATCATTTTGATAAAGAATGTTGAGAGTAATGTGGAACACTTTTCCTAAGGCACCCCAGTACCAACAATGTCTTTCTTGTTTTCTGCCCTTTTTTAACAAATTGAACTTCTGTTCAAGAAATTGTATTTGTGATGTATCATCACTGGACTATTGATATTAATCTTATTGTTTCCTCTACTTATCTTCTTCTCTCCCAGACATGATATCTTTCAGCTGTTTACCAGGATATTATCTTTAATTATCTTGCCAATCCCGTTGGATGGTGTTAGCTCGATGTAGCAGGATTTTTTATTTATGTCATTAGAGTTTAGGTAAAAATAATAATGATAAATACAGTTGATCACAGGGAATGGATGAGATGTTGTCATTAATAGTACGTTACTTAATTAGTCTACACTAAGCTAGTTATACGTGCTTTTTAAGTTGGTCTAGTTTTATGTGATAGCTGGTTAATTGGCTAGTTACTAATTGCTGATGCCTGTTCTTTCAGGAATTATTAAAAGCTTTGATTGGTTTTATCGATGTTGCTGGGCTTTACTTCGCTTTAACACAGTTGACTCACAGGAACATATCCCAAAATCATAAATTTCAAGCTGTTGGACTTGGTGAGGCTTGAATGAATTTTCCTCATGCTACTTTAATTTGGATAAATTTGTTTCAATTTCTATCTCTGAAATCTTAGCTTCTTTTTTGTTTTGCTCAGAAGAGAAAGAAAAAAAAACCTTCTTTTATGGATATATCATATATGTCTCTAAGTTTTAAGTTGCAATCGTTTATAAACTCTTCCCAGATGGAAGAAAGTTCGGCCCATTGCTTGGTAGGCAGGTGGGGCAGGGGTCATTTGCCTTAGTTTCTTTGCATTCGGAGCATTGTTCATGGGAACTTTCTGGTTGTTGCTTTCTGCCATTGAGTTTCTGTTTGCAATTAGGATTAGGATATCTAAATGACTGAACCTCATGCCAAGTTACAGACCTTGTTCCAATGCATGGAATATCCTCACCTATGCATTTTGGGGGAAAATATGTAGTAGTTAAATATTCATATTTGTGGCTTTGATATATAGCATTCTTTATGGACAAGCCATGTAAACAATGGGACGCGCTGTTTGTTCCCCCTTTATGGCTTTCTTTTTCTTTGGCCTTGCCACTCTTTTGTAGTCTTCAGCAGCACTGTGATGCAATACCTTTTCGTTTTGGCAGGGTGGGCTTTTGCTGATTCTGTTCTGCATAGACTGGCACCATTGTGGGTGGGTGCCAGAGGACTAGAATTCACTTGGGATTACATTCTGCAAGGCCTTGAAGCAAATGCAAATCTTGTATGTTTACTTTTTTCTGTATTCTGTTGCGTATTTTCCCTGGACAAGATTTTTTATTTTTCAAATAGCAGATTTTGGATGCATAATTTAGATTTATGAGTTTTAAAATCTGCTCCACGATTATTTTTTGGTAAGATGATAGATAATTGATGATTGATTCTGTACTGTGGTTGTTCTCATCAGGTGCTGAGTATATCACTTGCTGCTTTGGGATCTTTAATGTGGCTTCGCAAAAATAAACCCAAGACTTTGATCCCCATTATATACTTATGTGCGGGAATTGTGGCAACAATGCCTTCCATCACAAGGTCTGATCTCCAACTTTCCTTGTCAGTGCCATCATGCAAAACCATTTCCAGGCTTTCTATAATACTTATGTTAAAGTTGCCTCACACTTTATATATACTCATTTGGTTTGTACACCTAAAATAAGCAAAGTACAAATACAACACATGACTTCAATTATGCATATTTTTTTTTTATTTGATTGCTAATCATTCGCTTTTTATCTTGAAAATATGATAACTGCATTGTCACTTTTATCTTGATCTCATTTTGGGGGAAATTAGAAATAAAAAGGATGAAATAGGCCTTCTTTCATCTGTTTTTGTTTTCACGAAAAGTGAAAGCAGAGAACTCCAGATCACACCATCCTTTGCTTATTTTCTTTCTCAACATCACCATTATTTCATTATATAGTTTACACAAAAATCATAATGAGTTTGTTACTCGATGAAATTCAACATACGATAATCCCAAAGACAGTGCCAACTGTACATTCAATAATCCAATAATTTTTTGTTTTCTATGGTGATGATTATATATAAATGATTTACACGCTAAACTATTCTTTTGCAGCTATCTGAGGCGAGGCATGGGGTGGCACCTTCCGAAGGTGGTAGGCTTTGAATTGTTCACCTCCTTGGTCATGGCATTTATTAGCTGGCAACTTTTTGCTGCATGTCAGAGACCCTCTGCCTGAGAAAAGTCGCTTTTGTGCAAATGCCGGACAAATGACTGAGGAAACTTGCGAAGTCCCCCAGAGGCTAGAGCTATATGATTCTGTTTCATACCAATTGACCCCCTTGGCTTCCATGGTTTTGTTTTTCTTTCTTCCTTCTAATTTCAATCTTAGGTTCCATTGACTATAGAAATAGTATATGTCTTATCTTATGTCCAAGGCTCCCAGAAATATTGTTGTCTTCTTCATGGAGTATTTGAAAGGAGTTTCAATGGATACGGTTATGTTGTGAAGACCTCAACATGACCAAATGCTTTTTCTTCCAAGAGTTGAAAGCTAGCAGACGTAGCTCTAATTAGGTCTCTGGTGTTTGAATTTGTTAGAGCTGGCACCGGCAAGGCCATCGCTTGCAGTGCTCAAGAATTTTGATTATTTTTGTCCAGTTTGATACTTGGAACCATCTTTTATATTTTTATCTTGGACAATGCATAAGATGTCAAAAGATTATTTCAACCATAGCCTAGTTGGCCAGGCTCTCTACCATAAGATCGATGGTTTAAATTAGAACAATCAGAACTTTGATGATGGGAAGAATCAAATATATTGCCATCTATTAAAATATTAAAAGAATGACAACAGGCTTGATAATTCAGCCAACACAGTTGGATTCTACATTATATGAGAGAGTTAAACCACATTTCTTGTCCAATTTTAACAAGTATAAACACAAATCACTCAGATTCCTCCACTGATGCTTCGATCCTAAGAAGCACAAATCCAACAGCAACCCCAATAAGAGTCAAAACATTTATTATTGCAGCAATCTGGAATATCTCATCCACCTTGCTACATGTAGCAGAGAGTGCACCACCACCTTTTCTTGTTCCACCGGATTTCACCCTCAAAGAGTTCACAACATTGGCAAAGCACTGTTCAGTAGTCACTGGAAGCCCCAAAGAAAGAACACTGTTGTGGGCTTTAAGACCTCCATAAGAGTTCAAGCCTACTATTTGCCTAACCTTGTTGACCCTCCTCTGGGTATTGCTGCTTGAGCTCATCAATGCACTGTTGATCCTTGCAGGGGTGAGGACAGCTGTTGCTGTTGCCATGTTTAGAGAGTATTGAATTACCTGTTTTTTCTCTATGGCAAAGAAGAGGAGCTGTGGGGGGAAGAATTAGAGAGAGTAGTTTTTGTATTGGGATAGGGTTGGGATAAGGTGAATGGTAATATGGTTGGTTGGTTGACAATTAGGATCAGAGATGCATTGGAGAAAGTTTAGGGCCATAAATAGAGCAGCCTGCTTACGTGGACGTCAATCGAATGGTCAGTATTGCTGGAGATAATGAGCAATATTTTGTTCATTTATTTCTAAAAATTCATCCTTTCTAGTTTCTATGTTTTTGCTTAACCAAATTGGCATCAAAAATTTTATTTACAATATGTACCCAACATCAACAAGGTCTCAAAGATTTGTCATTCAAATTCTTGAATACCCTTGAAGGAGGGCAATTATACAGATTCCGATATTTTTTAAATCAGCTCGCACGGGTGCTTTTCTCTAAGATGGAACACTCCCTCCACCGATGTGTTTTTACATTCCATAATTTCGATTAATTGCTTAACCTTGTTCATCTTTGGTCTCAAGAGAGCTCAATCAAGTTATGACACCATCTTTCATATCTCTAAAACTGAGATACGCACACGATTTGAATCATGTGAAACATATAGAGCCTATAATTTACATGGATCATATGCATTCATCTAAGGATTTGGGATTGGGATAACGCATACGAATTGCAGTATATTCATCTAAGGATTTGGATCATGTGAAACATGTAAGACCTATAATTCACAATTTCACATGAATCATGCGTGTCCATCTTAATATTTGAGATAACTGTAAAAAAAAACATATTATAACCTCTATGCAGCAATGCTTATAATCCAAAATTTTCTGTTCTGGCCTTCAGAAGTTCTCTGTTTCAAGCAACAAGGCAATATCTTAACCAAGGGTCCGACCAGTCTAAACTGAAAATCCATGTCTAAGCAAACATTGTTTTCAAACCAGAAAATGGTAAATCTGGAAGTGAAGAAGGAACAATTTGGGAATGCAAAGAGTGACCCAATACAAGAAACAAAAGCATATTCGACTTAATAAAAAGAACAGTAGTACAAAACAGCCCAAGTGCAGTTCAGATTTACAAAACATGGGATGTTCTTTCAGTTTTGGCCTGGGCAACTCATGAGCCTCAAATATTTACATGCTTGGCTAACACAAGTAGATACTAGACACCTAAAGATTTGAGTGCTCTCTGGGGCAAGTTTCTCTTCTCTGATAATCTTCAAAAGCTTGCCACCTTAACAGGAGTCAAGGGCTGGGCTTCCAGCACAACACGAAAGATTTTGACTTCCAGAGCAACGCAATTATTCAGAGTGCTGCTGGGTTCAAACACACATACATCAAATTCATCTAATTCGTTATCGAGAACAAAGTTCTTCCATCCAGTAGACAGCCCTCCATGGCCTCGATTACAGACGTATCTGAATTTGACCTGCCATGTATTCTCATTTACCCTTAAGATCAATTCTTGATTCTTCAATGACAAATGCTTGTGCATCCACCAAGACGGAATTCCCTGAACCAAACAGCACTTGATCAAAGATGAAATCTATTAAATTGTGATCGCGTGCAGCAATTGAAACTTGACATGTACACTAAACACTGTAAATGTATAGCATCCCATTGGAAAAAAGTCAAAGAGTGATTTTGAATTCGGAAGAAACAAAACCAGAGAAGCGACAATGCTAAATGCACAAGGGTAATACAACTGTACTAAGGAGATAAAATTAATTTACCAAGTAATGTTTCTTGTATACACTTGTCTGTTTCATAACAGATAGAAAACCTTGCGGTGTTAATTCTGCGTCTGCCAACCGCAAAGCTTTCCTCTTCTCTTCTTCTGTTACAGGCCTTCTGTTTGACTTATATTGCAGGCCATAACTTACCTTCTTACGGAAGGATGCATCCGTGGGAACTGAAATCAATCATATGAAATCAGGAAACAAGGAAATCGATTACAAAATTTCATAATGCAAGAACCTACAACAAATCAAACTTGACCATGCAGGCCATGAAAACACAGGGAAGGAAGAACGATTTTCTTAAGGAGTTAAATTGTACAGAAATGGTGAATTCATAAGGCCATTTTTAGGAGAAGTGTTAAAAAATCATAACAGCATTTCGTCTTTTTAAGAGTAGCTTCGCTTATAAAAACTGACCTGCAGGTTTTTCATCAGTGTCTCCACCAATAGAATTATCTGGTGAAGAGCCGCCACCAATACTAACCCGTTCATTGGAACTTACATGACTTTTCCTTTTTGTTTGGCTTTTCTTCAATAATCCATTATTGGTAGCTTGGGAAACTAAAGGCTGTCCTATTGGTATTGCATCAGAAGCTTGGGGCCCAAAAGGCTGTCCAGACGGTATTTTATCACCATCATCAGATATGAGTTTCCGCCTGATATTTGCTTTTCTAGCAACACCCTGAGCCAAGGAAGGAACAATTTTTGAAGAACTTCCTCCAATTTGACTTTGTTTCTGGCACCCACTATCATGTTTGTGTTGCACACATTTTCTGACAAAATATGAAGTTGCCTTCTCGCACAAGCTCCGCCCATCAAACATTAAAACATCAAAACATGAATCCCCATTGTACTTGAAGATCATGACATCATTCTCCTCCAAAACATGGTCTCTTACAAAATCTTTCCAACCATCACTGAAGAAAGTTATGTTATTGTTTGTTGTAAGTCCAACATTCCATGTGATGCCGCTAGGTCCTCTAAGATTCACTGTTTCAGGCAACTTTCTCTTCATATTTCTAGTAAACGATTCAGGGATCGCCTACAATTTTGTACAGATATTGGTATTCAAAGCATTGGAGTGAGATTGAGATAAACAGAAAGATCAGAAAGAAAAAAATGCTTGTTAATACTCAGAATATTCCATCACTGAATCCAGAAAATATTAGCCGACCCTCGTTACAGGATATGAAGCAGCAATTCACCCAAATTGGCTACCAGTAGATTTAGGTTGGCATTGTTAATTTTACTATTTTTATCAGCTTCTGACTATTCTTGCCCAATTTTTCACTGTTTTTATCAAGAAAATAAGCATCAAAACTATTAAATCCCAACCTAACCTTAAATAATAGCATTTCAGTCTCAGGTTTCAAGCACGAAATGTCTAAATCTCAAGTTGAGATTAAACCCAAAAGCTAACTTCCTAGCATCGGCATTAAACCGCAAATAAGCTTAAAAAAAGTACGTATTTTTCCTTTCCTTTCTTTGACTGGAAGTGTTAACATTTGAAATTAAGCAACCAACCACATGCAAAGCACAAAAATCCCACAGATCTACACAGAGCAAGATGTATATAGCTCGGCAAAGCACATGATCAACCCCTTCAAATGTGCCCATAGATTCTCTACAATTGACAGCAGGAACAAGATTAAAGACCGAAACTGGTAAAGGAGACTTACAAGGCTCTGATCAAAACCAGCACGAAGAAACTGAGAGAACTGATGGCACTGAAAATGGGTCCAATACAGGTCCTCTATGCCACTACTGCAATCTTTGCATGTCTCATCCATGTCTACCAGCAGGTCCGAAAACAAAGCTTCTGGGTCCTAAAAACAAAAGGGGTTTTCAAAAAAATGCATAAAAGAAATACAATAACAAGGATTCATGAACATTAGGTTCAGTGTTGAAGTCACTCACCCAGAAACCAAAAACTCTTTTTTTTTGGGTCTGCTTCTGTCCGTACAGGAGGACTCACAAATGAAAAACCCAATACTCAAATCACAGTTTAATCATTAAAGAACCAAGTTACTGTTCGGACCACTACTTCCAGTTACCAAGGTTATTTTAGTAAATGGCTTCACTTATGTGGTAGATAAGGTAAATGTTTTTTTTTTTATTGATGGAGATAAGATAAATGTTGAGTTAATGTTATTTTTAGTCATTAATAGATAACCCCACATCAAGATCAAACATTACAAAAAATCAATAATTTTGCAGAATCATTTTAAGGTCAATTTTTATAAAATTTCGATGAGCCAACTTGTTGAACACATCAAATAATCAAAATAAAAATGTTAACTTTAGTAGAATGTTCGGACAATTTTCCCCTTTTCTAAATGCGTGACACAATAGGATCATGACAAATGTGAATATCAATTCATTCTTACCCTGAGATCATATGTATATTGTTAGGTCATCCACAATAAATATTCTTAATAAATTCTTTTAGTTTCAGCAAAAATATATTTTTTCGTCAATTTGTAGTTTTCAAAACAGTAACATCACACATCAGATATTTTAAATCATTTAAATATTTATTTTATTTATTGAATTAAATTCAATTTATTTTACAAAAATTATATTTTTCTACCATATTAAATAGTGATCAATTGATATTAATATTAAGAATTATTTTATTAAATAATATAATTAATTTTAATCAATTTAAGTTAATCTTGCCCACCAAAGCCACTCACTTTTCATATGGCTTGATTTGTGTATTAATGATTTAATTAATTAAGTGAAATTAATGGATTTGGCAGCTTGGATGCATGTCAGTACAGGTTGGTCTTCATTGGACTCCATTGAAAATGTAGGTTTCTCATCATTTAAAGGTGGACTCATGCATGTCAGACTTGTTGTAGCTTATCTAATATAATCATGAACACACAAGAAGAAGAAATAAAGTAATACGAAAAGTGAACATAGTGATTTTACATGTTCGGCCAAAGAGTGTTTATGTCATGGAGAACTCCTATTCTTACTCTTTGAAAACTACGTATATAATACAAGACCCAACTAAGGTTTATATTATATTAACCATAGTATAAAGAACGACAAAAGTACTCTCATATATAAAAGAATCTCAATTTAACTCAACTCTATCATACCATATTGCGAAGCCTTATTTCTTAGCTTAAGATCAACTCCATTAACAATGAATCACATCATAATTCAACAAGACTTTACATCATCTCCCAATTTTTTAAACAATAGAAATTGAGTCCAATATCTACAGTGATACTAGGGATCAACCGTATAACTGTAGCGTATCAATATTACAAGTATGAAATGCAATAACTATAGTGTGATAGTCTTTCACTATAGGACAAAATAACATGCAACTCTACATTGGAGACCAACATTAATTTACAAGTGCTCTTGTGGGTACTCTTACAAGTTAGTCATTAAAAATTGCAGGCAAAAATATGCATTTTGTCCTTTAATTATAATATTATTTCATTTTCTCTCTAAACTTTTTTTTTCTTAAAATCGTCCTTGAACTCTACGTTCATCCCTCAGACGATATTAACGTGGAAGAATTAAATGTGACACTTGACAAGTGATAAATATGTGTCGTCTACACAGCTAATACGTGACAAGTGGCAAAAGGATGCCAAGAGTTTCACGCTACTTGTTCTGCTCCCGTTGACTGACAGCACTCCGATCATTCACAAATTTATTGGAGTTGCCAGGAACATTAGAGGATCCTGAAAATTGACAACAACATTTTCCTTTTTAAGGAACTCATGCAAGATCTGCTACCACCAAAGGGAATTAATGAACGAACCCCCATTGGTCATGGAGAATCCAATGTCTTTGCTGTGATGATTCAGTTTAGAGCTAGAATGGAGAATCCAATGAGTATTTCCTAATCCATGATTACAGCAACAACAATGACACTATTTTGTTGGAGCACTGCACCATATTTTGGGTCTCACTTTTATTATATAAAATTCAAACCACACACATTTTTCAACATAAATTCATAAACATTTTATTTTCTCAAATTTAGTTAAGTTAACCACTTTCTTATCTTCTATATTATCCCGATCAAACTGGATCTCACTTTTATTACAAAAAATAAGTCACATCATTATCCACATCACCAAAACACATATCTCAATACACTCACATCAACAAAATATGTCTCCCAATATAGCCACATTTAACAAAAACACACATTTTCACACAATTTATCTGCCTAACAAAATGCAATCATTATGGTTGCTCTTACATGAGTATGGCCGAAGTTTGTTTAATGATTTGCTCTTTCACAAGGCCGTCTTGGAATATGGTGCAATTTTGACAGGCCGGCAAATGTATATTGAAATATGTATTTTGTTGATTTGACTGTATTGAGAAACGTGTTTTGCTGATGTAGATGAATATGTGACTTGACTTTTTATCCATTAATTTTTGTCTGGATAACTTTGCTGGCTGGTTTGGTGGGCAAGAGGACAGCAAATAATGGAGCTCTTAACCTTGGTTGAGGATGCCAACATGATTAGCCAAGCCACTTTAATTGTTGGATTTGTAATGTAGCTAGTGGAAAACATATTTTATTTTAAATTTTGAATAATTTGCGCAACTGATTTTTAACCCATTAAATGCTCAAAATGCATAAAAACATAACCTAAAATGGATTTTTAGCCATTTTAGGCAATGCATTGGACATGCTGTAATGCTTTGGTCCATGACCAGGGCTATGCAGTCTGCACACAAATTGGTGATCTGGTCATGCATTCTATACAACTCATCCTGGTATAAGATGGCAGGACATTAGGATTGACTTGGTCATTGCTTATTTATCATCTCTTGACAACCACCAAATTCTCAACATGACAACACTTTAATCCCTAAAATTAGAGCAAAGCTGCAAAATCTAAAAACGAGTTGAATTGCCAATCGATTATGAACACAACGTTGAACTTATTATCACATTTGCCAACCGTAGGCTTAAATCATCCATAGCATAAACTTAATACAAAAACTTTAGATATTCAATTTTTTCACATTTTTTAGAAATTTATAATTTCTCAAATAGTATATCTACACATCAGACACTCTAAATTATTTAAATATTCATTTTTACAATAACTTTTATAGATTTAAAGTCACTGCATTTTAGAAGTATTATTGCATGTCAAAATAGTACCATATTATGCTCTCTTCAGGCATTGGAGAGGGCCATATATTGAGACCAATAACACAACAGGAAATTGGGTCGGTCTGGACGTTCAGAAGCGTTCGATGAGATAAGGCGTGGCCCATAAAGAAATTGTTTGAGTCCAGTTTAATCCCGTGTTAGGTTAAGAGAGGCCCATTTGAGTGTGTTGGCCTGTTGGGTCGTCCACAAAGTGGCCCATTTGTTTTCAAAATGGGGCATGCAAGCGTTGCCGAGCCCAAGTTGTAAAAGCCCTGTACTGTGTAGCTAATTTGTTAACAGTCCAGAATTCCAGAAACAAGTCCCACCATAAACGTAAGATTGAAGCAGTAATAATAACTTTTTTGAGCCTGCATGTAAACGGCATCATCATTATACAAATACGCACACTTTGTTCCTTTTGCCATAAAGAACATTATGATTAATTTATTGGAATATAACAAAGCATGCACGCACGGCTTTACACTAATCTCTGTGTTTAATTTCCTTCCAAGCGTGATGGTTAAAATATATATTTTTTAGAAATCGAAAATCATATCATATAAATTTGTCCTTTAACATCTAATATAAACTTAAATTCCTATTCTTGACACAAATTTATCGCCTAATGACAAAATAAGTTTAATAGGGGTGACAAAAAAACTATTGTAAGTGTGTACGAAATATTTGCATGTCCGAACTCAAATTTATTTGAACTTTTGGACGACTTAATTTATCATACTAGACTGGTTAAATCTGAACAAGCAAATTAGATAATATTCCTATCCAGTTCAGGATTCGGATAATTAAATTGTACAAGATTATATGTATCTAAATCGGATAAAATCTTTATATTTGAATGCGAATTTTGAACATATAATTTATGTCCAAACTCCACTTCATCTGAGTCAAACAATTCAATTTTTCGAGTTAGGCATAATTTTATCACCCTTACGATTTAGCCAGAAAATTTAGCACCACAAATGGCAAAAGCTACCAGATTGTCAAAAAAAAAATATCGATAAAATTGAAATTGACCAAACTGAACTGATTGATCGATTATTTTTTTTCCCGCTAAAATCAATCAAAAACCCAATAAAAAATCATCAAAATCAACCGCTTACACCCATTGTCCATTCCCAAGTCTCCAAGCCTGTTTTTAGCTTTGGAGTTTGGATACTTTAGTAACGCGCGACGCACGTGCTTGTGTCGGAAATATCTGACAATCTTTCAAGTTTCATCTCCACTATATATCAACAGCTGTGGGTCCTTCTCCCTGTTCCTTCTTCACCACAGGCACAGCTCTCCCTCCCAAACCTTGCCACGCGGATTCCGTAAGATTAATATCAGAAACAAATCAAAATTAGACAAGAGTTTAGCTCAATTACCCAAAAATCATAGGAACCCACATCGTACATTGCTACTTTCACCAGTCCACCATCACCTGCAAACTCCAGTGACCCGACCTGAAAATCCGGAGCAAGAACGGGGCCCCACCCAGAAAATGATCATTGCTCAAAACGACGAAAGCCTGGATTGCATTCATTGATTCTCTCTTTGACCCACCACGCCAAGAAAAAACCATCTATTACTAAGTACCCACCAATGTCGTCTTCTGTCAACAACTACTCTGTTCGTCGTAGAATCACCAGTACTACCACTTATATATAGAACCTTTCGTTCACTATATGTATATACACTCAAACATCAATCAATCAGAAACAGAACGATCGGAACCCACATTGACATCACCTACTAGTGTGTCGGCAACTCTCATGTTTTCAGTCTGTTCTGTCAATCACATTCTTCAGCTTTCAATCGCTAAACCCATGGACGGATTCCTGAAAACAGTACAGTGAGGGGAGAGAGAGAGAGAGAGAGAGAGAGAGAGAGAGGAAAAGGGAAAAAGAAAAAGGTGAAACGAACGAAGTTCGTCATTATTGTATCTTCTCCCACTCGCAATCATTAATTTTTTTTATTTTTTATATACACTCTGTGACTGAAAAAAAAAACAGAGAGGGAGAGTAAGTTAAGGGACATGGACGAGAGGCCAGAGACTGAGCTAAT
Organism: Euonymus europaeus; assembly: GCA_963580455.1. NCBI lineage: Eukaryota > Viridiplantae > Streptophyta > Magnoliopsida > Celastrales > Celastraceae > Euonymus > Euonymus europaeus. Next base: position 4,427,624 of record OY756972.1, read on the forward strand.
TTCGATTCCGGCGACGCCTAGGGTGTCTACGCCGGAGATACAGACGCCGTCGGGGCAGAGATCGCCAAGACCCGCGTCGAACAAAGAGGGGAAGTCGTCCACGGCGTGGACGCCGACTTCGTTTATATCTCCGAGATTTTTGAGCCCAATAGGGACGCCAATGAAGAGAGTTTTGGTCAACATGAAGGGTTACTTGGAGGAGGTCGGTCACCTCACGAAGCTTAATCCACAGGACGCTTGGTTACCCATCACGGAGTCTCGCAATGGGAACGCTCACTACGCTGCGTTTCACAATCTCAATGCTGGTGTTGGGTTCCAAGCCTTGATTTTGCCTGTTGCCTTTTCTTTTCTTGGCTGGTGAGTTTCCATCTACATCGACCTATTTATGTATGATATGTTTTCAACTTGTTTGTCTGATGTTCTTCTGTCTGAAGAAGAAAATATGCAAATGCAATTGAGAGATTTGGGTTTCCTAGTAGTTCTTGATTAGTTATCTTCTTAAAAACATATATCAATATTTTCCACTATTTTCTGTGCACTGAATTGAACATAGATGATGATGTTACAGAAGAGAGTCGGTCAGTCTTGTGTCTTTAATGTCTTGTGTTTTTTCCTAAAAAAGTAATGAACAAATGGATTGGTGGATACGATTTTTTAACAACATTGTTGAGCGTCAATGTCTCAGCTATCACATGCCAGTCAGAAGAATTTGACTAAAGTTCTTGGGATGTGGGGTCAAACATGAGTTATTTGAATTCATTATAATGTTATCAAAGATTGCTTTGTATAAAGAAAGAGAATAACTTTATTTATATAAAAAAATAAGTTGGAGGAAGTCTTTTCATTCCTCGGTTCTACCTTTGGTTTTTTTGGGAAGGGCAATTATTCTAGATAGAGATGACAACTCTGGTACTGGGGCCATTCATAATTTTCTTTTCCTATAATAAGAATTAAAACAAAGGGTCCCTTTATGATTGATTACTACTTGAAAAGCTTTTTTCTCAGTTCATGAGAAGGAAAATAAAGATTGGGTTGTCTTTAACTGAATGTCTATAGTTCCAGTAAATTATTCTTTAGTTTTTGTTATCGAAACTATTTTTCACTTGTTATTATAGCGATTGTAGGAATGGTTGTTGTTAAAGCCAAATGCTTCTACAGAACTGTGCATATAAAACAGCTTAAAGTAATAGGACAGTGAGTCTTTTGTTTTTAGCCAAATAATGTGATGACAATCAAGAGAAAGCCAGATAGAACATTGGGGTTAAGGACAAACCAAACATAAGAAGTCTAAAATGACCTAGCTAAGTTTACTGAGTGTACCTCTCAATAAAGTAATTGCTTCGTAGTTGTAATGGGCTCGAGCCATGGCAGCAACCTATCCTCGGTCTGGGGTTAGGTTGTAAACATATGTAACCGGAATAGACGCAGCATTGGTAGCAAGAGGCCAGACCTACTAAATAGGCCTTATTATCATAATTGAATAACTTAATGATCCCATCCTAGTAAGCACTGGAGTGTTGTACATTTTATTTTCAGAGGTTTACTGATACTCCACTATGGCTCTGCGGACATTTCTCTGGTCAGGTTCTTATGAACTAGCTAGCACGTTCAGGTATCAACTACACATTAAGCAACCATGTCCTTTTCGATTTTTGTAAGATAGATGAAAATTAATTGCTTTTGCAATTTTGCATACATAAAGTGAACAAGATCCATATTGGTTCTTAGGTTATCGAAAAAAATGAAAAACTTAATGCACCTAATTTGCGTCTATCCTGTGCTTTCTTGCAGGAGCTGGGGAATAATGTCCTTAACGATAGCTTATTGTTGGCAACTTTACACATTATGGATTCTAGTCCAGCTACATGAAGCTGTTCCTGGGAAGAGGTACAACCGATATGTGGAGCTTGCTCAAGCTGCATTTGGTGAGAATACATGCTAGCAATTGCTTCTTTCATTTGATAGTTAAACACATTGTATGTTCTTATGAGATATGAACTCTAGACCATACAAATGACCACTAGACATTTAATTACTGACCTGCTTGTGTGATAGTATCCATCACTTTTTCAATTTCAATATGGTGATCACATGACGCATTGAGAACAGAAATCAAGATAGGTTCCAACATTGTCTTTAAAACTATGTGCTTGCTTTCATTGCATACACCAAAGTTGCTTCTAGTATTTTTACACGTAGAACAGTTGGCCTTCTGGGACAGTTCTGTACCACGGTGCCCTTGCTATCTTGTTTTAGATTCACCAGTGCCATAACCATTAGAAAATTGAGATTGGGCTTTCGATAGAAATAGATAGCTGTTTTTTTTTGTAACTCATGTATTCTTTAACTCTTAGAGTTTGCCATCTCTGATGGAATAATGGAGCTGGAAAATAGAGGCTGCTTATGCTTATTTCAGGTGGTCTATTTTTGTTGCGGCGCTATCTTTATTGAATCTTTTCTGTTGTGTTTTTTTTTTCAGGGGAAAAATTAGGTCTTTGGCTTGCTCTCTTCCCTACTGTTTATTTATCTGCTGGAACTGCAACGGCTTTAATCCTTATAGGAGGGGAGACTATGAAACTATTCTTCCAGATAGTTTGTGGGCCCCTTTGTTCATCAAATCCTCTAACAACAGTGGAATGGTATCTCGTGTTCACTTCTCTATGCATCGTTCTGTCTCAGCTCCCAAACCTCAATTCCATTGCAGGTCTCTCACTAGTAGGGGCTGTGACAGCAATCACCTACTCCACAATGGTATGGGTACTCTCTGTTAGCCAACAAAGGCCACCTTCGATCTCATATGAACCCGTTTCATTGCCCTCATTCTCTGCCTCAGTCTTTTCAGCCTTGAATGCACTTGGAATTGTTGCTTTTGCATTCAGAGGCCACAATTTAGCATTAGAGATTCAGGTAACAATATCTTTTCAGGACTGAAGCTAGAGGAGTTTGTGCTCTCTTTCAAACTACTTACAATTTTATCTGCCATTGAAGTTTTTCATTTCTTGTTCTAAATCAGCTGATTCCAATTTCTTTTCCAGGCAACAATGCCATCAACCATCAAGCACCCAGCTCATGTTCCGATGTGGAGAGGAGCTAAAGTTGCTTATTTCTTCATTGCCATGTGCGTCTTCCCCATTGCCATTGGAGGCTTTTGGGCATATGGAAACCTCGTAAGTTTAATAGCTTTTCGCCATTTAATTCCTCAAATATTCTAGCATATATTGCTGTATCGTGTAGACTTATCAACCATCACTTTTTATTTGTTTGCTTTGTTTTCTTTTGTTGTAGATGCCTTCAGGAGGGATGCTTAGTGCATTGTATGCATTTCATATTCAAGACATTCCCCGAGGACTTCTTGCGGTGACATTTCTCCTAGTCGTGTTCAATTGCTTAAGCAGCTTCCAAATATACTCCATGCCCGTATTCGACAGCTTCGAAGCTAGCTACACCAGCCGTACAAACAGGCCATGCTCGATCTGGGTACGATCTGGTTTCCGAGTGTTCTATGGATTCATCTCCTTCTTCATAGGCGTGGCATTGCCTTTCCTATCCAGTCTTGCTGGTCTGTTGGGAGGACTAACACTTCCTGTCACATTTGCTTACCCTTGCTTCATGTGGGTTCTCATAAAAAGGCCAGCCAAGTTCAGCTTCAACTGGTACTTCAACTGGATCCTGGGTTGGTTGGGAGTTGCATTTAGTTTGGCCTTCTCAATAGGAGGCATTTGGAGCATGGTCAACAGCGGACTTACACTGAAATTCTTCAAGCCCAACTAAAATCTGGACCAAGAACCCTTTGAGTTGTTGTTTAAGAAATGTTTTTGTAGTTGAAGCAGTGTTGGTAAACTGTATTGTGCTTATAATCATGATGATATTGTCAGGCTTGTTGTGATGATTTGTAATGTTTTGCAATTCAATCCTACCACTCGTCTCATTAAATATTCGACGATATGGTCAAGATTACTCGTGTTCATAAGAGTGGCGCAGACTCAGTGGACGAATTCTAAAATTGGGACTCTAAAAAAAAGAAAAAAAAGAGATTATTTTCCAATTTTTAAGTTTGTAATGGAGTAAACATTATTGAGTTAAATGAGACCTAAATACGTTTGAAATTATTATAATACTATTAATCTTTGAAAAATATGGGATTCTAAAGGTGTAGGAGACCTGAGCGGCCATGAGTTTGGGAAAAAATTTAAGCTGGCTATCAATCTATCGTGTGTCTTGAGCCTCCTCTATTCATGCCGTTCCCTATCCAGGCGTGGGATCGGCTGTAAGTGCAGAGTTGAAGAGAGGATGGTGACTTAGGTTGGTGGGGATGACATTACAGTATCCCCACCAAAAATGATGGAACATACACACCTGCCAATTAGTCATTGATTACTCGCACATTGAAGAATGTAATTGCAGCATCGATGAAGAGATGAAGGCATTCCCACAATGAAAACGTTGGTGGGCCAAATACGAGAATTCAATTGATTACAGGGAATCATTTCTCAGGCATAATTATCTGAGTGTTTGTTTGTTTGTTTGATTTGAGACTCGAATCCCCTGAGAGTCATTGACGCATGTCTTCTACTTTATAAAGGGGACCCTCCATTTGGCTTGGACTGTAACTACTTTTGGTCAACAATGGCGGTAACGAAAATCTCTGAACAAAGTCTCAGTCTGGCGTATAGAAGACCATGCAATCCTACCAAGAATTTTTAGAGAGATCCAGAAATCAATTTGATGATATTTGATCATGCAAAATCAGTATCACATACAGAGCACGAAGAACACAATGGCAGAACTAATTAGTAACACTTCTTCATTTTCCTCTATTTTCTTACAAAATACAGAGCCCCAAAACATTTACAGAGCCATTAACGAACAGAAACCTAAGAGACAGAAACTACTAGCGTCATTTTCGTTGTGTATTAGCACCTATATATCTCTATAGTCTTATATCCAATTACCTTCCAAGAACACCGACCCCGAAAACAGAGCAACCAAAAACCCAATAACAAACCGACTCGAAATCAGCCCAGAATAGGCAAAACGTCGAACAAACGCTGATCCTCTCTTCTTCCAAACTTTTCACTTGGAGCCTTTACCCTGCATGGAAATGGTCAGACCCGGCCAACCGAGGAAATCACCATCAGTCAGTCCTCCACCGACATCGTTCAGCTGCCACGCGTTGCACCCTGCAGAAGGAGCAGGGCCGCCGCCGACGTAACCCATTCCTTGAATTGGCCAAACCCCACCTCTATTCGGCCCATACCCTATCTCCTCATACCCGGTCACATAACCCGACCCGTACCCGCCAAACAACCCGGCTCCCTGCGCGTTAAGCAACGATGTGAAGTTGCCATTTTCATTCACATTCAGATTCGTGTAGTGGGAGGCCGTCTGGGGCTTAATTTCTGACCCGATCGAGAGAGCATTCAAGGGAGCAGTCATCGACATGGATTCAGACTCGGCTTGTTCGGACTCAATATTCATCACAGCAGAAGAACAAGAAGAAGTAGAGCCTGTAGAGGAGGGGACGGACTTAGGTGAGGAGCGACTGCGCTTGGCATTTTTGCGGGTCCCACCACCGACGGGTACGTTACGAAGTGTCCCACCCTGAGTCCAGTAACGACGGCAAGACTTGCAAAAGTGGCGCGGCTGCGAGAGGTTGTAGTTGTTGTAGTAGCAGAACTTGGTACTAGTTGAAGCACACCGCGGGCACGGCACTGGCTCCGTCATCTTCGGTGGCTGAAGTAACGACGCCGACATGGTGGGTTGCCTCTTCTCTCCGGACTCTGTCGGCATTTTTGTTTTTGTCTGAAACTGTAGCTAGAGAGAGACAGCGGAGAGGTTTTCTGGGTTTGGAAGTAGCGAGAGAAGGGTGGTTTTTATATATGTATTCAAGGTCCGTGTGGAGGCGGTGGGGGATTGGTACACTGTTCAAAGCTTATCGACGCGTGGATTTCTAATGATCTCCTGCTTCGCTTTCCCAGGTGCGTTTGCTGCGTCTGTTGAGGTGGCGAATCTCTGTCCACTATCAATTACAAATTGAAATGGCGCTTAAAAAACTTTTGATTTTCATTGGGCCAGCTAGCTTGGTAGCAGTATTAATTCGATGGGGAATGTTCATGGAAATAAAATAAACAAATCTTAGCCGTCAATTGTTCGAAGTCCCATGAAACGGGTGGCGGGGCTTTTTTCTCTTTTTTACAGCGGATCCCTTAGTTTTTTAAAAATTACCCTATACCTTATATTTTGTTCAATTTTGCCCCTTTACTTTTTTAAAAATATCATATACACTATCATTTTTTCAATTTTTCCCCTTACAAAATTTATATTACCAAATTCATCCCCAATAAACTTAATTTTATTTCAAATCATAAACTTCTATTCAAGAAACTCGACAGCTCAAACCCATTTAATTTTTGCCCAATTCATTTTTGTCTCTCTCTACTCATCAGAAAAGATACTTAAAAAGATATATGGTGTTACATCTATGTTTGCTATAGATATTTAGTTTAAGAACATTTTGAGTTATGAATCACATTAAAATAACACTTCACAACTAAAAAATTATATAAATAGACCTAAATTTTGGAGATACCACCCTCAAACTTTCCCCACAGTGTTTTTCTACCATTTTTTCATCAAAAATTCCAACTCCGCCCTTGTACGCAAGAATGCTTGACAGGACATAAGTGCAAAATTGGGATTTGGTGGAGTAGTGGCTTAATTTAGACGGTAACCGTGCACAAATAATTTTGGCCACATTAGATTCGATTAAAGAATAATCTAGAAGTATGAGAACATTGTGATGCTGAATTTGATTATGAACTAACAGGTGGAAAACGTTTTGATCTTGGGAGGTTTGGCTGAAGTCTTAACCTTAACCATAAGTAGAGGGACACTCGTAGATAAAGTTTGGATAGAATAGAGCCGACAACATTATTAGTGTCGGGCAGCGTGGGAAGTAATAATTGGATTTGCCTGCTTTTTTTACCCTCTTTCATTAGGACCTAGCTAGTCCTACTACTCCCTACCCACTAACTCTCTGTAAACACAGATTCTTTCGTACCCACTCACTCAACCGACTCTCTCTGTTGCCGGATTTATCGGCGACCGTGATCTCTGCATCCCCCCACCCAGTTCGTTTTGGACAAATCCCAATCACTCCGTGTTATATGCTAATTTAACTCTTATCAATGCGATTATTATTATTATGGTTATGATTATGATTTCCTTCGTCTGTAATTTGTTGTTTTAACATTAAAATTGACAAACAGAGAGAGAGAGAGAGAGAGAGAGAGAGAGTGGTAATAAGAGGGGCATCGACTTGTCCTGTTCTTCGGTCTGGACAGTGGACCTGAACCTGTGGAGCTGCAGGAACTGGATAGTGGAGAATAGAAGAAATGGGTTTGAAAGTTTGACCGGTAAGATGACAGGTGGCAGTCCATGGCATGCCTTGCCGTAATTTAGCTAAGCAGATGCAGAACTGTGTAAGGGGGTCACTGATTCTCTGTGTCTCCATTACCGTGTGGCCTGCAAGTTGGCCATTTTCATGCTAATTATCAGAGCTCCCAATGCTAATTATTAAGATTGTGGGCAGGAAGAGTAGAGTCCCAATGCTTCATCATTTTAGAATTCTAGGACATGGTGAAGGAGTTTTTCAACCACACACCTAGTAGCAGGTCCGTTAGGTAAGTGTGAAAGGTGGAAAAATGTCGAAAGCGTAATTAAATGATCTGACGAAGCCAAGTGGAAGAAGACAGGCTTCAAAGTCCAATGCAATACAGTGTTCGGACGCAATTCTGCAAAATTTTCACGCTGCTCTCTCCTCCCGACTCTGATAAGGCTTGACTGCAAATTTTCAAAATTTTTGTGCTGATTCACTTCCAAGCTAAGTAATGAAACGACCTACTTGTGCTTTGGGGGCCCACATCGGCCTGTATCTCCACTTGCCTATAGTCGACATTCATATGCAATGCATGTGTGGGCTTGGGAGTGGTTAAAATTTGGATATCAATCCTTATAAATTGGATAATATATGATATTTATGAGATCCTTGTATATTTAAAGGTGGATTGATTTTAATTTTTGGACGAAATTAATTGATCATATCTAAATTTATTTAAATTCAGTCAAATGAATTACTAAATCAAACAATAATTCAATTTGAATTAGGGTGCGGACAACTGAATCGAATAATATTTTTTTGTTTAGACCCTAAATTAGTTTTAAACTTGACAAAATCTTTGTGTTTGGACTCATATTTTGGACGTATTAATTATGTCCAAACTTGATTTATTAATCATAGGAGTGTCAACAGTTGGTAAACCTTCGACTTTCAATCGATTTGAGTGTAATATATATATATATATATTAAAAAAACCTATGAGCCCTTTTTAATCCCAGTTGGACAAATCAATCATCCAAATAAGACAAAATTTTGCCATTTCTATGTGAGCCTTTCATATTTTATGAGGGGAAACCATAGAACTAAAAAGTAAAAAATGCACAGACTCTAATGATGAGCTGACTAATCATTGTATATTTCTATCTATCGTGTGATGTTTTTTTTGAAGCTTTTTTTTTTAAAGCCTATCGTGTGAGGTTTGAATCTCCCAGTCAATATATTAATTTGTACATATTTGCGAATGTATACTCTAGGGGTCAACATATTTGTATATATTTGCGAATGTATACTCTAGGTGTGCGTGAGTATGCGCAGCATGTATGTAGTTTAGGTGCAATAAAAAAAACTGTACAATTATATACTGCAATCCAAATGCAATAGAACAAGTATTGAAAATTAATACAACCGTAGTGCATGAATAATATCACTATGAGCACAAAAACAATCTCGAACTCTCAGCAAAATAAAAGGAAAATTATTTCTGGTTTTCTGGCCCTTCATACTACCTCATGGCTCATAAGATTCCACTTGTAATACAACACAAATCACAAATGTCTCTCCATTCCACTTAAACAAAAGGGTTCCAATGCCAGTTTATGAGTACCAAGTTGTCAAAATAAAAGCAAAGCTAGCATATTGGGATTTTCCATTTTCAATTTCTCGGCTTTATCATCGCGTGCAGCGGCTGCAGCTTGCGAGTAGTTAGCCCAAGAGTGTCAATATTTGCTTCCTCGCCATCTTTCAGTCTCCACTCAAACTCCTGCACTAATCTACCTATCGATGTGCAGCTTATTAACATTGCCTGAAGAGAGCCAGCGCATGACCTCTTTCCTGCTCCAAAGGCCATTGTCTTGTACAAATCGGCTGGATCATACTTACCATTCAGAAATCTTTCAGGATTCCACTCTTCAGGGTCCTCCCATTGCTTCTTGTTCATGTTACATCCATAGATGTTGATAGCAATCTGTGCAGGGAAAAAAAATCCCTGGTCAAAATTGATGGCACAACAGAACAACGATATAAATCACGTGGAAAAGTTACCAACCTCACTTCCTGCAGGAATGTAGTACCCTCCTAGCTCCGTATCTTCATGTGCATATCGTAGAGGGACCACAGGAGCCGGGCTATATTTCCTTAATGTCTCGTGGAAAACAGCATTCAGATATGTAAGCTTTGATAGGTGTTCCTCGGATATCTTCTGAGAACCACAGACATCTTGGATTTGACGGTAGAGCTTATCCTGTTATTCTAAGAGAATCAATATCAAGTAGCCTGAAAATTAGCATAACAAAATCAATTGATGAGCGACACGAAACACCTGTCGTTCAGGATCTTTAGCAAGCTCATAGATTGCCCATTCTGTGGTAACCATAGTTGTATCTGATGTCTCAATAATTGTCTCCCAAAGCAACATCATGAGTTGGTCGTCCCTAAGAGTCTTTGATTCGGATAACAAGTAGTCCAGAAAACAGTTTTTTCCCTACAATAAATTGCAGATGCATCACAATACCGGAAGAATTTTCTCTAAGAAAACTTAACTTTAAGTAAACAAAGGATTACCTCTCCTAGAGCAATTCGTTTCTTCTGATCACTGATAAGGGCATTCATAACCACTTCCCTGTGCAGACAGGTCTGCTGTATTTTTCTTTCAAAGCTAGAATTGGGAATCCATTTCAAGTATGGGAAAAAATCTCTCCAGTCCACCTCAATCGCTCCTTCCATAAACTCTATCACTAAGATGTTAAATATCTCCTCTCTTGACAAAGTTTTTCCGAGCTCATCCACATAAATTGAATTCACATCATTGCCCAATGCCTGCAACAATCAGAGTTGTTTCTCAGCAGATATACATGATTAATTTTTTCTCTTGACTACAACAGTTGATAGAATTAATTCATAAGATACACATGTTTTCATCCAGAAAACCAAATAGATTGAACGAAACAAGATTTCTCAGAAGAAACTCACCTCTTTAAGTGCTATTCCAAAAAGTTCTGCCTCAAATATTTCCCTGAAATTCACATCTTGTAGAGGAAAATTCTTCACATGAGCATGAAATTTGCCAGAAATATTCTCGATCATTATGTCTCTATGGCCACGATGTTGCCTCTGAAAATTAAGTAAAGGTAACAAAGTTAGGAAAACTATACATTATGAAAATATATATGGACAATACCTGAAATGTGGAAGGTGAGACAGGCCACCTGCGCACTTGTTCCCAGAACGTTTCCAAGAATATATCGTTTTACCATTTTGTGAAAATCATTGTAGTCGCTAGTAGCAACCATGGTTTTATCATGGGTAAGCTTTGTTAGTGCGCTTGACAGCTTTCTTGTAGAAATGGATGCAAATTTGGTCACCATGGCCTGAAAATGTATCAGAAGTCAGGGATATGGATTTTGAGGTGATGGGAAATCTGATCAGCAGTGATTCTCGAATTAGTTTCAATCCAAAACCCCATCATAATCATGACCATCACTAATCAGGCGACTTCCCATTTTTATAACTGATTGGCTGACAATTTTTAGTTCGGTTTCCTATAAACACACGCATGAGAGATTTTGAGTCTGTCTTAGAAGCCATTGAATCAACAAATTCTCAAGTTAAGCTGCACAGTACAGGTTATATCTGGCACAACCTTTTTCTCCTTTTCTTTCATGATTTTCTAATGCTAGTATTACATGATAAATAAATATTTTCAGTGGCATTTTCAGTATTACTGTTACATGAACAAAAGAGAATGAACCTTTTCAAAAACCTCCAAAAGAAGATGGATCATTTCCTTTTCAAACAACCTTGAAGAAAGACAAAAGATATGATTCTCAATTTCCCATCATAAACAACTATAGTGATAGATGATTATCAAAACTCAACTGAAAGTAAAGAAAAGCAATGCAAATGAACTAATACAACCAATGCAGTGAATGCATAAAACCTATTTGATCAAACGTAAAAGAGTCAAGATGCTATTTTCCCTAATTGTTTATCTAGTTCTAAAAGAATAAAGAAATCTTTGCAAACAAACGCCAAAAAGAACAAAAAGCCGCCCGCTGAAAGCGACAGCCGCCCGCTGAAAGCGACAGAATTAAACTGCTGATATTATTTTAGTCAAAATCCCCCTCTAAGAACTAAGAAGACAGACAAGGTTAATAACGTCACCTGGTCAATTTAATCTAATTCTCAGGCACACCCACCAAAACCCACATGTGATGGCGAAATTTCAATACACTGATTGACAGTAGAAGAGTCAGTTTCAATGCAGCCATAGTGATGAGGATTAAAACTTAAAAATTGAATAACCTCTTTAGCAACTTCAGCAGAATTGAGAACAATGATGGTGGAAGCTCCTGTTTTGATGGAATAGATTGGACCATAAATCTCTGCCCATTTCGTGAACGTCTTGTGTGGCTTCTTCTCCGTCAGTTGCAACAAATTCCCTATCACTGGCAATCCCGGAACCGCTGGCATCAAAACCCACCAAAAATATCAAATCAGAAACCAAAATAGGTGGTCAATATCAAGATTCAATTGAAAAAAGAAAAAAAATTTACAGGGAGGGAGTCTGCAATTTGCCCTCTTTTGATTGAATATGAGCTTTTTGACAAACAGAGCAGACAACAAAATGGAGAGACCACCCACAGCAACCGGATTAACAGAGGACCCCAGAGTGAAAGAAGGAGGTGGAGCTGCCATGGATGTTCTATGCAGAGTGAAAGGGAAAGGGGTTCTGGGTTTTTGAGAAATATTCAATTTCCACTCACGGTGAGAGGAATTATATAGAGGCGCTTCATGTGGCACAAATCATATCTGGTTATGCTGCAGTTGAGACATTTGCATAAAAGAGAGAATGTAATCACTTTCAGTATAAAAATTATGAATATATTTTTATATTCAATTGTATATTTTTTTATTCCAAATAAAAATTAAATGAATTTTAAAAAAATATATGAAAATTTTGAACTAATAAATATAAACCTGAAATATTCTATATCTTTTTTAAAATTTTATTTTATTTTTTTGACACAAAAATATACGGTTAAACTTTTAATCTCAATCAAATTATATTGGTAAGTTTTAAAAATAAAATAAAAAATATTAATGCTCAAAAAGGAAAATTAACCAGGTCCGCTTTAATTTTTTTACTATAAATCTCGAGAACTCTAAAAGTTGAGGGATAAAATTTATGTTTGGTTATTTTTTAAAAATTAATGATAACTTGTCTCTTAAGACATAGAATATGAATTCACCATCATATATCATGTGTGATAAATATTCTCTCGGACATGCATTATTATTTTTATTTTAAATATCACACTCACGTAGGTTTCATTTTTCTATAATAAAAAATAATAATGAGAAGGACCATCTTATTTTATTATGGTGGGACACGGAATATGTCGTTTCATGTGTTAAGGTTGCTGCCAAATACATGCGCTGATTCCCCTTTTGGCTTTTAGCTGTATTGTACAGACTCTAGAGGAATGTGACCTTATTTGCATTCGCATCAATGCAATTATGACTCATTTCCTCAATATATCGTATCAGATAATAAATTGTATCTATTTCTGTGAAACTGTCAAAAAAATGCAAGATTATTCTTTTGTTCGAATAATAAATAGTAAAAAAGTAAAGCTCCTGAAAAAAAAAAAATAAAGAAAACAGTTGGGGTTCCAATTTGAGGTTTGATATTACGTGCGACATAATTCATCAACTGAATTATTCAAGATTCGTACAATGCACAAAGTCAGGATTATACATAATATACCCAAATATTACCCTATGTATTTTGGAGATGTTATTATTTTTAAAAATTGAATGTGTGATCTTTTACGTTATATATGTGTTCATGTTTGCCTATTTTATAAAATAAATAAATAAGTTACAAATGTATAATATCTCACATTTTCATTTTGATTATTTTAATAAATCAATATAATGGTAAGAGTTAATTGCACCTCAATATTTTGGTTGGGACAGCACCAAAAAGCAGTTCTACCGATCATACCTTAATATTTTTCTACGACACCCGTGCACACAGGGACGGAACCAGAAGCTTAAGTGAGGGGGGGCCGATAGGTTGTTGGGGGGTTCGGGGGCAGCGCCCCCGAAATTTTTTTTTAGAGGTACTCAATAAAAAAGTATATAATTTTTGGGCAGAAAATGCATCACTATATAAATAGAAGCCATGTATAATAAGTAAGTACAAAAATTAAAAAACAACTACAACACAAATGAAACAACTCAAAAAAAAAAGACTACATGCATCAATTAAAATGGAACTCGACGTTCTTTCAATTCACTGCACAAAATTTAGTAGAAAAAATACATGTTTCTATTGTCACCCCATTTCACAATTTTCTCAAATAAATCCTCCAACACCCCATCTCCTTTCTCCCCCTCAATCTCCCACCCGTTAGGATTCCCTGTCATCTTCCATACCTATTCCGGAGCATTCTGGTAATTAGCCTATCTCGTACTACTCGAAGCATTCGTAAACTCATTGTCGGGTTCTATCATAGTGGAGGTTGCTATGAGGAGATACATGTGTGCCAGAGAAGATTGCTTCAAGTGATCGGGAGAAATTGCATTGATAAGTCGAAGACATCATCCACGGTTGAGATCACGTCGTGCAATTCCTTAAAGAAAATCTTTGTTACCGTCTGATTGTTCGGATCTGCTTCCAGTACTCTCACCGCCGACATCCGTTTTGCTCTTGTTTGCAAGGCCATCATTGTCTGCTTTGTTCCCACCGAATCGACCTCGATTTTCGATTCCGAGTTGTCATTCCTAGAGGTCATGTCCGATATTGTTTTCCGCTCACCTCAGACGCTGATTCGGTGTATTGACATGAAGTTCCCGCAATCGTAGGTTCTGTGAAGCATCGAATTCAGGGCTGTGGCCCGTTAACCTTATCGGCCCAGTTTGTATTGGGCCCAATGTTTACTGTTTCGAACCCATGTTGAAAGTCTGGTTTCTATATCCACACATATTATTGTTGAAAGCTTAATAAGAAATATATTTCTTCGCCTGTGTTATTCTAATTATTTGCATTATCTAAATTTTAAATAATTAAATGATGTAAAACTATAAAATAAAAATAAAAAATTCGTCAACAAATTTTTATACCATTAAATTAGGATTTTAACTCTTTTCGTAAGTTAAGTTTATACTTCATAGCATTTTTAATTAATTGTCTTTTGAATTTTAATTAACTTTGGTATGTGTCAAAACAATTATGTACTTAAAAAATATACGTCACAAAATCAGAGGACCTAGATTAAGACTATTTTAAAATAGTAAAATATACATATTTACGATCACCTTTAAAGTAATGGAAAGTCGGGTCGGGGTCTGCTGTAAATGAAATTCAAGGCAATAAAGAATTTATTTTATTTTTTAAATATTACAAATGTGATTTGATAATAATTACGAGTCCAACGATATATTATTTGTGCTAAACAAAAATCTAGTGGATCGTGAAAAAAAGACGCGACAATTCTGAACCTTTAAATATAAATTCAAAATATTTTATATAAATCACATTCATAATTTTTTTTTTTAAAATACAATAAATATTTTTACTATTTCAAATTTCATTAATGTGTTTTGGAAAAAGAGGGTCCAAGAAAACATACTTCAATTATCAAGTTGATTGAGTGTCTGTCGTTGAACTTGGAACAGGTACCTGGCTACCCATTGATATTAATGACAAACGAATCCTCAATCATATGTTCTTAATACATTTGTTAATTAATTTGATAAGATTATGTTAGTCAAATGTGTACAGTGCTCCATGTGTCAATACTGTTGCTGCAAAGCCCAACTCTTACTTTGACTGGTTTTTTTTATTCCTCAGGAACTTACCTAACTGTTCATTTACCACCTTTGTTTTTCATTGCTGCTCAATCATAGAATAATGTTTTTCACTCTTTTAATGTAGCGCATGGTATTTTATTGTATAGTTGAACCATGGTAGTCAAAATCACGATCTTACAATCTTGATCATAGCCAGTATTCAAAAGTAGTAGAATTTGTTGGAAATATTCGTTAATAATGAACGGTTTTCAAAGATGTTATTAATATATATGCAAGATATATAGATATCAACAAACAACAAAATACAGATCTACTAATATTATAAGTTATCGAACATTGAGTTGAGGAGAGAGCAAGGTATGCTAGTGTGCGAATCTTTTTAAGGTGATAATGCCCAGCCACAGGTGTCTGCTTTTCTGGACAAGAACCTCCCAAAATATAATGCTCGCTTCTGATGGTAGATGACACAGGTATACCGACAGGATCGATCGAACCAATATTCAAAGCACTCTCAGAAAGAATTGTTTGGAAGATGAAAAGTTATGGAAAGATAATTTTGGCAAAGTAAAGCTTTGGAGAAAATGGTTTCATCTTTCCATACCATTTGGGCTACTATTTATAGTAGAACCCAAAAAAAACGAATTGAATCCAGTATTAAACCGAATTAATATTGTAACGAAAATATTTGAATTAATTCCATAACGAAAATTTTGAATTTCGAATGAGTCTCATGTCCACATTCAACGAACCTGGGTAATGACTAGTATAAAATATTAAATTCAGATGGGCTACATAAGCTCAAGCCTGAGCCCGAGCCCGGGTCCACGTGTGTGTGTTTTAGTGAGCCCAAGCTCATTATGTAGAGTCTCTCTTCCTCACAAATGCTTGGGTGCCATTAGGCCCAAGTCTTATATCCAACACTTGGGTTTATAAACCTAAGTCACACAACACAATTATGAAATGTGGGATTCCCACATTTCTATTATTTTGCTCTCAATATGTCATGCTTAACATGACCACTTTGGAGTCAATTTCCATTCAATTAAAAATGATTTTTGACAACTTTTAACTTCAATCTCTAGTCTTCATATTGAAGATTAGAACCCACTAAATTACATTTAACTAATACTCAATTAGTTATAAATAATTATTAGTCAAATAGTGATTGACCACCATTTTTCCAATTGATAAATTATATTTAACTAATACTCAATTAGTTATAAATAATTATTAGTCAAATAGTGATTGACCAACATTTTTCCAATTGATAAATTATATTTAACTAATACTCAATTAGTTATAAATAATTATTAGTCAAATAGTGATTGACCACCATTTTTCCAACAGAATTTGTTATCAACATTGAGCGGAGTGAATTGCGAATAAGATAGTTACCTATTTGTAATCGCGATTTTCTCATTGATTTTCACGATTTCAATAACTTAGTATAGTTTAATCAATATGAGACATTACTAACTTGGTGAAGAAAAGTCAAATAGTCAAATACATAGTTCATTAAATAATAAATCTCATATAGATCCGACAAATTCTCTCCCTCCCCAAAAATCCTTTCGCTAAAAGGTTTTCAAAATTTTCAATGGTAGTATCAGTACGAGAAAGAGTAGAAGTCCGATACTTTTCCTCCTTTTTAGATGCATAAATACTATTTTTAAATCTATTTTATGTCGAATAAGTTTCGCTATTAGATTTCTTCATCGATTTAATTTTAATAGAACTGTTGTGTTACTTGGTTATCGATTTTTTTTTGGTGTGTTATGGCGATATATTTATGATATATAATATCAAGGCACCTAGATTTGAAGGAAAGTCAACAATTTTAGTCCAAACCATTTGTTTTTTTTATTTCTTTGTTTGGTCTATTTGAATTTTTCTCGAAACAATGTTGTTCGAGTACAGTTCGGTGTTGATTTTTATTATTCTTGGTTCTGATGCTTAATTTCCTAGTTTGCTAATATGGTGTTGGGTATAATTTTTGTTATCATGAAAGGAATTGTTGGGGTTATATGTTATTCAAAAAAAGATATAATAAATCTCATATTAAAAAGTAATAAATCCCATTATTAATATAAATAAAAAATTTAAAACATTAATATATCGTTTTGGATTCATGTACCGACGCAACCAATTTGTTGTGATGCATGCGCTTGCGTCATGAACTTGGTCTGAGTCCATAATTTTCAAACTAGTTAACCTCTTATGGGTTGGCCCACTAAATGATACCTAAACGACCCTTGTAATATTTCCATACTAATATTAGGTAATTTTCTACTTTTTTAATTTTTTATTCATGAGAATTGAGGATGGGGATTTGAATGCACTCCTTGTTGAAAGGATATGGATAATGAGTACCGTTAAACCGCAAGCCCACTTGCTTAAATAATTTCCTTTATTCGCCAAAAAATTGAAATTTATCAATCATCATAATAATCATAAAACAAGAAAACATCTTGTGGACAAATCCAATATAAGGCCCTTAACTTTAAACTCCAATACTTAAAACATTAAACCTCAAATCATAAACTCCAAATATGAAAACATATGTATATATCTTTGATTTAGACCCCTAAATCAATTTCAATCTTACTTATTTGGTTAGACTTAAGAACTTAAACGAACAAACACTTAATCTCAAATAAAACATCGACATTGAAAATTTTATGTATCTATATATATATATATATACATGGTATTATAGGAGTTTTACAAGCGTCCAGTCCGATCAAAGGACTGAATGTCGTACAATCCATTCCAATGGATGACATGAAGACGTTGACTTTGTCAACATCCATAAATGATTTTCAAAATTTTATTATGAAAAATATATGAAAAAATGGGTATGGAGTTTATTATTAATGGAAAACTTAATAGAGCGATGACAATAATTTTTTATTTTTCTATTCTTTTATCGACAGATTACTGACAAATTTTTTTCCTGACGAATTATCAATGAAATTTATTTATTTTTAATTTTTTTGGTTGATAGAAAGTAATTTTTTTAATTTTTTGTCGACGGATTACCGACGAATAAATCCATCGATAATTACCAACGAAAATTTTTCCATTGGTGTTTCGATTACCTACGACATTTTAACAACAAAAAATTCGGTAAATAATTCGCGAATTTCTTGTAATGAGATAAACAATGTCAAATTATTAATTGGGATATGATAGACATTTATATTTTTTTAATGGTGGAGATTAAAATATTTAATATAATGATAGAGAATTAGACTATTTTTATTCCTCTGTAATCATATGGATAGACTGTTTTGTGATTCAGCCCGTTCTGGTGGTACCTAACAAGAATAAAAAAAATTATTTCAACTGCGCCATTTGGATTTGCAAAAAAAAAAACTGTCGGGGTTTTCTGGTCTTTTTCATCCGGGATGTTCCATTTTCGTTGAGCCGATTAGGAAAGTTAAAAGGAAAATTAGGAACTAGGAAGCAGGAAGCAGGAAGATGGACCCTTTTTGGGTCAAAGTGAACACTACGTATCTCTACGAATTGTCCTCAATCTTTGAATAAATTACAGTGGCAGGAATGTCTAGGTGGATAAGCCGAAAAGGACAAAATTCAAATTTATGTTTTTTGATAGCTCTAACAAAATATCTTTTATTGTTGGTGTTAAATAAATTTAGTACCCCTTGAATTTGTCATATTTAATAAATTCTCCAATCTAGTATACAAAACTACACTATCCCCCTTAATTTTTCTAATTTTTGTAAAGGATGAGGAAAAATCCATCAACTAATTGTTTCCATTTATGTTTTATGGTAGATTTTTTAGATGCAGATGATGTTTTTCAATCTAAATTTGGGTAAAAGTAAAACATTGTTGTAGTTTACTTTCGATGCAAAATTTGCACCGATGGAATGAAGTGCTTAAGAAAATAATACAAGAATATACATGGTTTGATAACTTACCTACGTACACGGAGTCTAATATTTTATTCAATAGTGAATGCTTATACAACTGTGTGGGATTGATCTGTATTTATAGGCCTTGGGAGTTTGACAGTTGATGTAGTTGTGCAAATCCTTGAGACGATGTAACCGCCTTGGTAACTTCCTGGTGTATTTATGCCGGATAATCGCTTCCTTCTATTATAACTGGTGTCGGATAACTGCTTATGGAATTACTTCTAGATGAAAATATGGAAACTTTCAATCTTTTGAAGCCTTATAAACATATCAAAGATAGTGTTATGCTCACACTGACATACGAAAGAGTGCAATATTCTGCTCTACATTTACGAATTTTAAGTGCCTTAAGTGAGAAACTGGTTCGTATGTAATGAAGTCCACTCCTTCCCTTTATCCAAAAAGAAATAGATTGACGTTACATAAAATATCAAAATTACAAAAGCATTAAAATATATTTTGCTAAAAATATTAAGTAAATGAAAAGAGTAGGTAATTTCGTAAAATTAGAAAGAAACATGACCATTTTATTCGTGCTGACGGCCTTTTAAAATCGTTCCCAGTATCGCTGTACCTTCTGATTCGTCGCGTCCCCAAATCATTTTGCCTCCTGCTGAAGTCTTCTCCTGGGAGAGAAAATCCTCTCAGGGACTTCTGCTCCGTCTACCACCACCACAATCTCTGATCAGCGACCGGACCGTGCTTACTGACCCTCAAATTTCCTTTTCAGGCTCCCCAATTCTTTCTTGGCTGTAGCTCACAAGTTCAATTCTACCTTCCTGTCTCCGTTTCACTTCGTGTAGTAGAAATGGCATCTTTAGGCTTGTAGGGTTTCGTGGATCCACTCTTTCAATCCTCGAAATAACCCTGTTCCAGATCCTCATCAGGTTATTCAAATTTTTCGCAGTTATGGCGATCCGTGTCACCTTGAGCTACTCCGGCTTCCTTGCCCAGAACATGACCTCCTCGGCTGGTCTTCATCCCGGAAATTGCCGATCCTTCCACGAATGCTTTATTCGATCTCGCTTCTTTGCCTTCCCTAACCAAAAGCCCGATCTCAATCCACCCCCGACCAGCAGTTACAGGCGAAACCCTAATTCCTGGTCGTCGAGGAATTCGGCTTCTATGTACAGTACCCTCGCCGGTGAAATATTAGGAGGTAGCTGTAGGAGCCCGATCATGGTTGGCTTGATCGAGTTGATGAAGTCAACGGTTGGTGTTCAGACTTCTTCGAGTGGTATGTTTGGCATTTCTCCGTTCAAGGTCACTTCCATGATCTCTTTTTTGCAGGGATCGAAGTGGCTGCCTTGCAACGAGACCTTTCTGGGGTCTGAAAGCAATGACGTAGACAAAGGAGGGACCGGGTACGGTGGGGATGGTAGTGTGAGCTTGCATCTAACACAAAACGGCTTTGAGAAGAGTGAGCCCTGGCTACCGCGGATGTTGAATCAATGCTCGGAGGATGCCAAGGCTATGTTTACGGCGATGACTGTTACTCTGCTCTTCCGGTCGTCCTTGGCAGAGCCGAGATGTATTCCTTCCGCTTCTATGTGCCCGACACTTGATGTTGGTGACCGCATCTTAGCAGAGAAGGTGAGGTCTCTACCCTTTTACTAATTATTATTTCATCACAATTGTCTGTTCTAAATTGATCTGGATTAGTACGCTTTGTTTTTTATATGAAATGGGAAACAAAGATAAGGACTTATTTAATGAAAGACTAACTAAGGAATATGTATCCCCGTAAGTATAACTATGAACGGTTGGATATGGAAAATCATGTCCATGTATTCACCAAGTAATTCGGGGAGATCTCAATATCTATGTGTTTGTTATACTATTTATCAATATAGTATGATTAGACCAATAAAGAATTTGGTAATATACCTATGCCGATTTTTCTTTTCGATGGAATTAGCTGATTTTGTGATGCTGCTTGTATCAGGTTTCATATTTTATCAGAAAGCCTGAGGTATCTGATATAGTGATATTTAAGGCGCCTCCTATCCTGCAGGTAATTTAGCTAAAGTTTGAATTAGTGAGAAACTTTTTGCCTGTCCAATATAACTTTACTGACAGTTTCCTTGCCATATGTCATTGTGATAGGAAATTGGTTTTACTTCGGGGGATGTATTCATAAAAAGAATTGTGGCAAAAGCTGGAGACTGTGTCGAAGTAAGCTTAATTTTTCAGACATGCTTTATATCTTTTACCAATGGTGGTCTTTATGCGCACCCTTTTTTGCGATGCTCATTTCTAGCTTTTCCCTTCTTATAAGTAGCTAAAATATGTCTTGTTCTCTAACTATTGTTTTATGGATGGGGTTGTATGACACAGGTCTGTGATGGAAATTTGCTTGTGAATGGTGTTATTCAGGAAGAAGATTTTGTTCTAGAGCCTTTGTCATATGAAATGGAACCAATGGTACTTTTTTGGCTTTTCTATATCCATTTAAACTCTATTGTATTTGCTGCTATATTTCATTGCTTTATTCATGAACCCTTCTTGACCAAATGATTGATGGAAATGCCTGATTTAGTCTTTTCTTTTCTTTTGTTTTCTTGGCTTCAACAGCTTGTGCCAGAAGGTCACGTCTTTGTGTTGGGAGACAATCGCAATAACAGTTTTGACTCTCATAACTGGTAATTTTATAACATTCACACTGCTGATGATTTTTTTTTTAGAATTATTGCACAAGGAGGAAAGAAATTTCAGCTTGCGGTGTCTATCCCTTTTTGATTTTGCGATTGAATGTCATAATGTAGTGGTGTTAACATGTGTTGATGAGAAAGAACGTCAAGATGTAAGAAAAGAATGACTGAAAGAAATTTAGTGATATTGGTCTTGGAATTACATTTTAGCCAAAAACATTTATATCTGACAGCTAGTTTTCTCAATCTTGTTTTTAGGGGTCCGCTTCCAATCAAGAACATTGTTGGTAGATCAATGTTACGGTATTGGCCTCCATCCAGAGTGTCAGGACACTAATCCTGAGCTCGATGTGGAGTAGAAAGCTGTGGCCATCTCTTGAGGCTTGCCAAACTCTGGAGCGCAAGTTTCTCAGGCTTATATTGCATCCATATGTTGTTCTTCTGCGTTATTTTGTCCTCTTTGGCCTCAAATATATTCAGTTTGTGAATATATTTTTTCCCCTTGGCATTGTTTCGGATGGATCATCATCTCCATCCGGACCATCCCATCTGTCATCCGTGTATTGTCTTTCTTGGTGGCCCAACTTACTGAGCAGAAATTCTTTTCTGTATTCAGATCTTTAACTTAATTTAATGCATCAAGCAAAAGACAGATTTGACATTCTTGTATTGATTTATTCGTGCTTGTCGTGCTGTTCATCTCTTTGAACAAGCATAGGTCTGGTTTGTATCTACTGAGAATGATGTTCTGGTGGTTTAGTGGGATTGAATTCGAAGGCTTGTAACTTATCTGTTGCCTTAAAGAGGCACTGCTGATCATTTATCGATGGGGAAGGCTGCGAGCTTAAATTCCACTTGATGTATGAATGTTCGTTTTCAGAGAATGTCAATATTATTGTTCAATTCAATGTAGCTGCGTATTGGATGAGTCTCTTTTAAGGGGGGAAAAAAGAACATTTCCATTAAAAGGGTTAGGCCTTTCACTGTAGTTGATATGGTTAGGGATGTAAATTTTTTTTGATCTGTGCATTATTCGCAGGGTATTCGATCCATTTAAAATTTGAAAATGAATCCTATAGGGTTTGAAAATTGTTTGGTTTTTATTTTCAAACCCGTCACAACTTCTGGTCGGTTTTAGTTTTGATACTAGATTTAGGATATCTGAATCGATTAATATTTGGTTAGAGTATTCTAATTGAAATTGTCCCAAACCTTATTCTTAATTATAAGTAAAGTTTTAAAAAATACTATTGAGTGTCTGTAAAAGAATTTGAATTCGTAATTTGTATAAATGAAATAAAGCACTTAATCATTAGTCTAATTATTTATTTATTGTTATAGTTGTTTCTTAACAAATATATGTAAAAAAAAAAAAAGTTAAACAGTAAATAGATATTAGATATTTGATGGTAAACGGTTTTGATTTTGAAAATTTAAATGAATTTTTAATTGGTTTTGAAACAATTTCAAAACAAAATAATTTTGGTATTCCGTAATTGGAAGGGTATCAGCCCGTCGTCAATCCCTTGAAACAATGGCATGGGTCAATTTAATGTCATATATTTCGTTGACAAATTTTCCTTCAATTTTTGTTCCTTTCGACTCCTGAGGCTTCGACATTGGATGTGAAATGGTAGTATAGGAAATTCGTTTATTTAGCATTTAGCCGCTTTGAATATTGCGTACTGGATACCTAGCCAGAACACGCTGATGGGCAGGGGCTTAATAGAGTCGGTCATGTTATGTTCAATAGCAACATGCTTGCATAGGGTTTCAACCAATCTAGAAACTGCCATTGAGGTAGCTGTGAGGCTAGACCAACTCCTATACATTTGAGGTGGTGAATACAAGTGATCTTCGTGTACTGGGATTGTAATGGACATTTGTTTGGTAGAGCTAATACGCTAGAGTACAAGCTCGATTTATTATCTTTGTACTTGAACTGATCAATGTAAAAGCATATATTATAGATTTAGTTGGTCTATGTAATTATGTTTTCGTTCATCATTAGTTCTTTTAGGGCTATATGTATTGTTGTTTCTGTAATAATGCTTGAACTTACTTAATGAAAACATAGAGTCGTTGTCCATCAACATCATCATGGTATCGAAGCCCCGGAGGAAGTTTCGGTAGGATTTTCGGCTCTCTCTCGCAAGTTCTGGCGTGGCAGACTCATTTGTCTCTGTTCTCCCACTCTCTCGCAAGTGGCTCTCTCTCGTGGCAGGCTCTGTTTCTATTCTTCGGCTCTCTCGCAAGTTTCGGCGTGGCAGTTTCTCTTCTCTCGAGCTTTCGGTTGATCTCACACTTTCAGGCGTCGATCTCACACAGGTTCTTCCATCCGGTTGATCTCAACGTTTTCTTGTGGGTTCTATCTTTTGATTGTAGCTGTCCAGTTCTCCGTTTGATCTATTGGGTTCTACCTTTCGATTGTAGCTGACTGATTTTGGTTCCTTGATCTGGTTCCTCGATTTGTTCATTCTCGTTGCAATAGTCTGATATGTTTTGACTGGTTTATCATGCATTTCACTATGGCATCTGATGACAAGCTACAAAGCAATTAGCATTCGATTGAATACCAGTAATTATTCTTATTGATCCAGTGTTATGAAGAATTTTTTTTTGGGTCATGGCAAGTGGGGATATGTTTCTGGTAAAATTATTTGTCCATTTGATCCTAATTCTAAGGATTATGAGTCCACTCTTGAGAAATGTCATATGGAGAATGCACAAGTTCTCACTTGGCTTCATAATTTTGTTAAACCAAATATTGGTATGAACTGTTCTAAGCTTGATACTGCCAAGAAGGTTTGGGATTACTTGGCAGGCATGTATTTGCAGTCTAATTTTGCTAAGCAATATCAACTTGAAATGGAAATTCGGGCTAACAGACAAAATCAACAGTCTATTCAAGACTTTTACACTCTGATGAAAAATCTTTGGGATCAATTGGCCCTTATAGAACCTCCTGAGTTACAAGCTTTAGAGGTTTATGTGAGCTTTTGGGAGAAACAGAGGTTGGTACAATTTCTTATGGCTCTTCATGAGCAGTTTGAACCTCTCTGTGGTGCTACTCTTCATCGTAGTCCATTTCCTAAAGTGGATGGTGCTGTCCGGGAGCTTATAGCTGAAGAAACTCGATTCTCTGTTGGTCAAGTTGCATTACCTGCACAATCTGTCTATGCCACTCCAACATTCTCTGCCCCGTGTTGCCAACTCTTACTGCTCAGCTCACTCAACTAACTGGAAAACCCAAGCCTCATGTGAGTGTTGATGAATGTAGTTTTTGTCATCAAAAGGGCCATTGGAAGCATGCTTGCCCCAAACTCCAAAAAAATGGCAATGTCTCATCATTTCATAAATCTTCTCGATCATCTCAGCAGCCTCGTACCAATTCCTCTGCATTCACTGCCCCTACAGCGCAACCAATTATGTCATCCACAGTTCAATCTATGATTGAGCAACTATAGTCTTTGCTTGGTTCCTCTACTAGTGAATCTTCTACTGGTTCTGCACTATCTGCCACTCTCTCAGGTTTGTTTGGTTCTCCTTCTTCAGGTATTACCCCTTCAACTTGGATCTTTGATCCGGGCTGTTCTCATCATATGACCCTGACCCTTCAATTTTCTGCTTTGCATTGTTGTTCTCCACCTCGTTTTCCCATTCAAATAAGCACTGCTAATGGTTCATCTATGTCTGTTAAATCTGTTGGTTCTATTTCTCATACATCTTCATCCTCCTTGTCTATTCATGATGTGTATCATGTTCCTGAGTTGTCTGTCAGTTTACTCTCTATTGCTCAATTGTGTGATACTGGCTTTGATGTTCATTTTTC
The DNA here is from genome assembly GCA_963580455.1 of Euonymus europaeus. Lineage (NCBI taxonomy): Eukaryota > Viridiplantae > Streptophyta > Magnoliopsida > Celastrales > Celastraceae > Euonymus > Euonymus europaeus. The sequence goes on from OY756972.1 coordinate 4,453,262, forward strand.
TTCTTCTGGTTGCGTTGTTCAGGACTAGAAGTCACAGAGGCAGATTGGGACAGGGCTTAAAGTTGATGATTTGTATGTGTTGGAGCATCTTCAAATCCCTCCTCCACTCACTCGGCTCTTTGATGTGTCTTTATTTTCCTTAGATGAACAACAATCTTCTTTTTATTTATGGCATGCTCGTTTAGGACATCTTTGTAATTCTCATTTGCAAACCTTAGTATCTACTGGTATTTTGGGTTTTGTTTCTCCTACCGACCTTTCTAGTTGTGAAGGTTGTAAACTTGCTACCCAACTGGCTCTGCCATTTTCTAAAGGTACCTCTACTACTTCTTCTCCTTTTTCGCTTGTTCACACAAATCTTTGGGGTACTGCTCCTATTTCTACTAAAGGTGGTGCTTTATATTATGTGTCTTTTATTGATGATTATAGTCGTTTTTGTTGGGTTTATTTGATGACTCATAAATCTGAATTTTTCAACATTTGTCGTACTTTCTACTCCATGGTACAAACTCAGTTCTCTACTACTATCAAAGTTCTTCGTTCTAATCTTGGTGGTGAATATGTTCTTCATGCATTTTCTGATTTTCTAGATGCTTGTGGGAGTATTCATCAGTTTTCTTATTCTGGTACTTCTCAGCAAAATGGTGTTGCAGAACGCAAACACCGTCACATTCTTGACACTGCTCGGTCTCTCCTTTTCGCTTCTTCTGTTCCCTCTCATTTTTGGGGTGAAGTTGTTCTCACTGCTGTCTACCTCATTAATGGCATGCCTACACCTCTTCTCTCTCACAAGTGTCTTTATAAGACACTTTTTGGCACTTCTTCTAATTATTCTTTCGTGTTTTTGGTTCTGCTTGTTTTGTTCTGCTTCCCAAACACACTCGTCACAAATTTAGCCCTCGTACTACCTTGTGTGTGTTTTTCTCAGGTATGGCATTCATCAAAAAGGTTATCGCTATTATAATCCCATTTCTCAAAAGTTGTATGTTTCTCGTCATGTTGTTTTTCTTGAATGACTTCCCTATTTTAAAATTTCCTCTCGCACTTCCTCTACCTCCATAACTAACCTTGTGTCTATTGATCCCTTTCCTTTGTCTGACCCTAGTGATGATTATCATCCTACTATTGACATGTGTGATTTACCATTTGTCTCTGCTCCTGCTTTGCCTGCTCTCCCACATACATATTCTGGCAACTTTGATGCATCTCCATCTACCTCGGTGCCTTTTGCTCCTCCTGAACGACGATATCCCCTTCTTTCCCGTCATCCTTCAGTTCGACTTGATTTCGATAATAATTGTTATTCTCTATCTCACCGTGCTTTTCTTACTTTTATTAATTCTTATTTTGAACCTCGTTCTTATAAGGATGCTTGTCATGATCCTCATTGGATTTCCGCCATGCAGACTTGTTGTACCCCATTTTTGTGCAGACCCCAAAAATATAAATTCAAAGCATAGGTAAACTCATTTAAAATAAGGTTTGGTCCAATTAATTATAATTTGACCCAAGTATCAATTTTATAAAATTCATCCAATTATAGTATGATTTGTTACTAAACTCTAATCCAAACAATTACCCAATAAGCCAACTAAAGCCCAACAAAAATTGAGTGGAAGAAGAAGCTCGACCCAAGCTTCCTCCAATCCTAATGAGAAAGAGATGCAGGAGAAAACGGGAGGAAGAAAGGAAAGAAATGGGAGACAACACAAGAGAAGGAAAGAAAGGTTACCTAGCGTTCACATGAGAGAGCGATTCGGGGCCCGGAATTGGGGGAAAATTTCGCCAGAAAAGGAACTAAATTGGGGGCATTTAGTGTTCACACGGAAGAGATTTCCAGTCTCTGAATTAGGAAATGTTTTGAGTGATTTGAGGGATTTTGGAGTAATTGAGAAGGAGATGGTTGAGAGGGAAATGAATCATTAGAGGGAGAGAGATCGGGGTTGAAAAAGATATAAATAAGAAGAGAGTTCTACTATGTGGGGGGAACGAATTCCAGAGGAAAAAGGGAGGATAAAAAAATTCTGGAGATTGGAGGAGTGAAGAAAAGAGTGAGCTTGGTGAGAATTAATGTTTTGCTTTGTGGGTCTCAAGAGAGAATTTTCCAGAATTGACATGGATGCTTGGCATGGGTGGGGCTCTCTGTTTTTTTTTCCAGCGAACTATCAAAGCTCTTTCTTCATTCAATAGCCCGATTACACTATCACCCCTACAATCCCACGCCTCCTTTGTTTATACTGAACTCTTTGTTACCCAGAAACCTTGAAACCTTACCGTGCTGATTTCTGATTCTATTGTTGATTAAGGTTTTTTTGCTGGATGTTCAAACCGTGCATCTTCTTAGTAAGGATGAGTAGAGGTAGAGTCATATGTATTTGATTGATTAGTGGGTTAAGAACTATCTTAGTTTCCTTGTTTTGTGGTTTATTTTGTTCCATATGTTTCCTTTTACGATTCCCAGTTCTCACATCCATTATTCTGAGTATTGAAGGGATCAGTTAGGGAAATTTTGTAGTTCAAGCTGCTGGTTTTTGAGATGGTTTTTCTTTTCTTTTTGGTGGTGTTTTTCTTCATCTTTGCATATGTTGCTTGATTATTAGTAACTGTTATTTTTAAATGTTGGAATGTATCTCATCTTTGGAATGTAAAGTATGTTAGTATATGGAGCCATGCCACTATGTAGCTATATTCTACATTGCTTGCACAAGGACAATAATAGTAAAAGATGAGGCTCAATTTGCTGCTGTTTCACAGATTAGATAAACATCTCAGGCCATCATGATTTTGCTCTATTTAATTACAAAGCAAATACGTGGGTCTCTCTTTTATTGATTTTATATTTGTGTTGTTTGGTATTGCTGTGAGGTGTAAAACTGTGGTGCTGTGAGGTGCGTTCGGACGCATTTTTGCGTTTGGCGCGTCAATGTTAAAACTGTGATGCTGTGTGTTAGAACGCAGATTAGCGTTTGGCGTTCAAAACGCGGTTTTACATTCACCATATTAAAATGTTATTTTGTTCAAATTACTACTAAATTAACTTATAAATGTTATCAAATACATTATCCATACACAATAATACAAATAAAATACATACATAATCCTACACTAATCAAAGTACCCCACTTTGATAAACACAAATATTTAACTACTGATCATACACCTCTGCTGCAATCATGTCGCGAACTACAGCCATGTCCATATCCTCACCATAAACCCATGAGTCGCCCGATGTGCTCGCTCCTCCGCCGCTCGTACTGGCGATCGTCTCAGGGTTCATCTGAATATTTTCATCACTATAGGCAAGGAAATCTGGATCCTATATTTCGTGCAACCGAACAAAATTGTGTATCGCCATACAGGCCACAACCAGCTTCACCTGGATATCAAATGAATATGAGGGCATATTTGTCAGTATGTGCCACTTTGCCTTAAGCACACCGAATGAACGCTTGATAACCGAACGGAGCTATGAGTGATAATAATTGAATGCCTCCCGTGGACTACTGACATCTGGACCATTACGGAACAACTCAAGGTGGTATCTATGCCCTCGATATGGTGCCAAATATCCCGTTTGATTTGGATATCCCGAGTCAACCAAATAATATTTATCTGCACAAATAGCAAACATTCACTTAAAAATTCACGACAACAAAATATAGTCATTTTATAGATAATGAGCACAAATATTTTACTAACCGGGAGGTGGGTGAGGGAAGTTACTGTCTTCCTTCGCAAGCACCTCCTGAAATATAAGCTATTCCTCATTCTTGAGGTTTCTTGAAACTATAATTTTGCAATATTAAGAACAAGATATGGACTCCTGACCAAAATCAGATGGCTAGTAATAAAAACCTTAAAAATTGAAGCAACAAACCAGTAAATCTAAAAACTTCCAAGTACTCTTATAATCTTTTTTACAAACTTCAATTGAAAGTCCATCAAAAATCTCAACCAACATTTCCAAGTAAATAGATGTAAAAAAATAACTCAATAATGATTGGTAAAGATTATTTCAACTCTCAATTAAAGAATATATCATTCTTCAAATGCCTGAAGAATCATTATTTGGCCCAATTCATCTCAACTTTCCTCTTCCCCTTCCTCTTATTTAGTACCCGTGCCCAACCCAGTTATGGTAAAGCCTAGGATTAGAATCCACTGAGTAAATAAATATGAACATAGCATATCTCAAGATCCTTTAGATTGCAAAAATCCCAAGATTCTTGACGTAAAAAAACAAATCTCTAGATCCAATTCCTCCGTAAAAGCAAACAGTCTAGGAGCAAAAAACCCTTGGATTTCACATATGAAATACGAAAAATATATCAAGTAATACAATCCAATAAATACACAGAGATCAATAAGTGCATGAGAGAGACGAGATAGAAGAATACAGAGCTAAAGGAAAAACAAGGGGCGAAGGGGGTAGGACTCACTTACCTCTAATAGTGGTAGAAGCAGACGACTTTGCTGCCGGTTCGTCTGCGAAGAATGCACAGATTGAGGGAAGTTAGAGGAGGGAGACGATTACGGAGAGAGATAGAGAGAGAGAAAGAGGAAAACAAGGGGCAGTAACTTACCTGAATCGCCGTCGACGGAGGTGCGGCTGCTCGTGACGGAGCTTCGTTTACGAAGCTGATTTCAAAATTGGTCTGTGAAAGAAAGGGGAAGAAACGTGGTTGAAACGTGACTTAAGTGTGCTGGACCTCGTGTGGGCTCCAAACGGTTTTAGGCCCGTTGCGTTTAGTCTTGATGTGAACGTTAGCCCATAAACGTGAGCCCAAACATGACAAATTGTAATTAATTGATTCTATGTTTTGGTGGCCCTGGGGCATAGAGCTACAATCATTGTAAATTGGGTAGATAGGAAGGTATACGTAATTTGAAGTCCAAAGTGGGATAAAAAAATTTGGGTATCATTCCAAGGGGATTACATGAACGATGTGGGCTTTGGGTTTTATATACATTTGGATTTGAAAATTGCATGGTAACAAATTTTACATGTGACATGTTGTATGCTCATTCCATCAAGACAATTAATTATAAACTTCCAATCATACTAATTTAATAGTATGATTGAAATAGTCGATTGCCAATAAAAAAAAGAGAGCCGAGATGCTATTTTATTCATCATATTTCAACATTTTTATGGTGACCAATTGCAATCTATTACATATTTCGCAGACCAAACTATTTTTATGCTTCTGACTTGCTTCATCGTGCCCAGCTTACTGATGACAAAGTGGCTCCTACTCCTCTTGAACTGAATGCCAAGTTTCCTGAGTCTGATGGTGTTCCTCTTGATGATCCTACTCTTTACCGGGAGTTGGTTGGTTGTCTTGTTTATCTCACTGGCACTCATCCTGATATTGCCTTTGCAGTTCATATTGTTAGTCAATATGTTTGTGCCCCCCCCACCCCCACACACACACCACTCATTGGGCTGCTTTACTTCGTATCTTACGGTATCTCCGATGAACTCTTTTTTAGAGTCTTTTTTCTCTCTTTCACCTCCTCTTTGAAGCTACGAGCCTATGCTAATGCAGATTGGGCTGGTGATGTCAATGATTGCAAGTCCACCTCAAGCCTTTGTATCTTTCTTGGTGATTCTCTGATTTCTTGGAAGAGTAAAAAGCAGTCTGTTATTGCTCGATCTACTGCTGAAGCGGAAGAAGTTGTATGGCTTCAGTGGCTTTTAGCTGACATGGGTGTCTATGTCTCAAATGCTACTCCTCTCCATTGTGACAGCAAGAGTGCTATACAAATTGCTCACAACTCCGTTTTTCATGAACGCACCAAACACATTGAGTTTGATTGTCATTTTGTCCGTCATCATTTTCGCAGACAGACTATCACACTTCCATTTCTCTCTTCGGCTTCTCAACTTGCAGATCTCTTTACTAAGACTCATACCATTGCTCGATTTCATTTTCTCCTTGACAAACTCTCGTTTTCTCCTACAGCATCATGAGTTGGGGGGGGTGGGGGGTGTTAAAAGCATATATTATAGCTTTAGTTGGTCTCTGTAATTATGATGTTTCCGTCCATCATTAGTTCTAGCTTTAGTGCTCTGTAATTATGTTTCCGTTCATCATTAGTTCTAGCTTTAGTTCTTTAAGGGCTATATGTATTGTTGTTTTTGTAATAATGCTTGAACTTGCTTAATGAAAACATAGAGCCGTTGTCCATCAATATCATCAATCAATCCTCTCAATAATTTTTACCTTGCAAACTAGTTTCTCTGTCATGGATTTTATGTAATTCTTCTGCTCTCTCTGATATTGGAAGATTTCGGTTTTAGTTGAAACCACAAAGACCTGTGATGGAAAAGGAGAAAACTGCATATTAGCCATAGAGATTGAAAAAAAAACTTCACTTGTTCTAGTCTAATGCTACCTGAAGAATCCGAACAAGAGGTCTCCCATTAGGTACATTGTTTCGTTACAGCGGCTTGTCCATGCCTACGATGAACATAGAGAATAACTGAATAATACAACAAATGACTAGTTCCAACCTTCGTTGGTACCAATCCTAACAAGAAAATTCACGCCAATTATAGCGCCTAAGGTTGTAATACTATACATAAACCAGCTGAAGAAGCTAGATGAGTAAGTTGCCTCTATGGGGTCTTTTTTCATTGAACTAGTCCGTCCCACAAAGATGGTAAGGCAGCTTTTAGGGTTGGTAAGGCAGCTTTGACTCTGCTTGTACCTAATGCCACAAGGTATAGACTTGTGAAAAGGATTGCAGTTTGGCTGCTATCAGCAGGTTCACATTGATTTGCTAGGGTTGGTGTGACGCCTTTGCAAGGAATAGGCCTTAGGTGATGGAAATGTGCTTGAATTTCTAGGAGGCCATAACCCGGCCAAAAATAACAAACAAAAAATGTAATCTTCAAAGGGTTAATACTTTGATTGAGAATCAAACTAATGTCAACTGACAAAACCCGAAAACGACTTCCAGCGAAAGCAGTTATGTGGTTGGCACAATGTTCACATCATTATTGGTTAATTTGTTATAGTTTAATGATGCATGATTTTCCTGTCAAGATTCTTTCTGACTAACAAAAGCACATAATGTACTACTTGAAGATTACTGAACAGAAGCTTAATTATTCGAAATGTATGAAAATGGCGAGTGTCTGTATGTAGCAACAATTCTATGATTCCGAACAAGTCTTGAAGACCAGTTGAAGAAGCTTAGTTTGTGAGCGCGTTGACCGACTTTGTAATGCTGAAGTTCGTATAAGCAGAGAAGTATGTCACAAGGCTGACAGCATTTCAGATGAATGCATGTTCTCGAGCCCCTCGGCTCGGTTGCTGCCAATGTAGGGACTCCCGTCTTTGGAGAGTTGATGTATATAATTAGACAACCAGATTACCCTTACTATATTCTAGCTGGTATGGGTTCTGATACATTTTAGCAAATGATATCTGGGATGGTTTTGCTGTTGAATTGATAAAACTTTCAATCCTTGCTGTTTCCATAGAAGAAGAAGAAGAAAAACCCAGTACAATGATTTGTTGCATGTTGAATTTTTTCTTAAAGAATGATGTGCAAAGTATTAACAGATACCAAAATACCAAAATACCAAAATACAGATAGGATCTTTTATTATCACAATGGCATTCCTACAATCTAGTCCATTCCATCATCTTGCCCTTGAGAACGGAGTCATCCTCTACTTGCTCCACATGCTTCACGTCCACCTTCTTATATCTATAGCGAGATGAACACACCAGGTAGAATCCGAAATTCATCAAACTTAGACCAGATAGTAACCAGTAGAAGTAGTTCAATTTGCCTCTGTTGAGATTGTTACTAGCCAACCACCCACCACTCACCTTGTTAACAACTTCCACAAGTACTGAACTCAAGAAGTAGCCAAATGCAATTGGCCACCAAGAAATGGCCGTACCAAATGACTTCATCCTAACTGAGCTTTCAGCATAGAAAAATTCTAGCAGGCCAGCTAAAGTGAACATATCAGCTCCACCGAATATCCCGTATTGGAAACCGAGCCACAACACGCTCATGGGCAGAGGCTCAATAGAGTCGACCATGTTGTGCTCTATAGCCACACGTTGGCGGCGGGTTTCAACAATTCCAGCGGCCCCCATTGACATAGCTGAGAGGACTAGTCCGACCCCGATACGTTGGAGGTGGGTTATACCCGTGGGGATTCCAGTGATCTTTCGAGCGAATGGGACAAATATATGCTCATATACTGGTATCAAAATGAACATGATTAACATGGGAATTACAGGAACAGAGGGACCAGGAACCTTGAAGCCCAGGATATTTGTGTCCAGGGTGTTGCTTTGTTGGATTGAGAAAGTCTGGAGTTGAGCCACACATGTGTTCATGAAGATAGTGCTAATTATAATTGGTAGCATGCGCACTAGTATCTTTGTCTCTTCAATCTGTGTAACTGTGCACAAGCTCCAGCCATCACTGTGCTTTGATGTTCCAACATCTGTACTACTACTTCTAACGATTGCTGCACGGTCCAAAAATCTAGGGAAATCATGTAAAATTTGTCATGCTAGTATTGAACTAAATTATATATGCACTGGTTAATGTCCTAAAATAACATAAAGCTTCTGTTCAGTACTTTTATCAAATACCTGAATTCATCAGTCCTCTCAAGAATTTCGCTCTGACCAGCTTTGTCGTCACGGATTTCATGTAATTCTTCTACCCTCTCTGGTGTTGGAAGGTTTCTGTTTTTAATAGCAACCACGAAGACCTGTAACAATAATAAAATTGTATATGAGTTAACCTAAAATATATAGATTGCATATTAACCGGTCAAGTTATGCCTAGTGATTATCTGTTTACCTGCAGAATACGAACAAGAGGGCTTCCATTCAGGGCATTAGTCCGGTACAGCGACTTGCCCATGAATAAAAAGATGACAGATAATAAGATTGCTACGGCGGACACAGCAAATGACCAGTCCCAACCTAGGTTGAGACTAATCCATACAACAAAAGTCACACCAATCATAGAACCAATGGTGAGACTATACATGAACCAGTTGAAAAAGCTAGACAATTGAATGGCCTCTTCTGGGTCCTTTTCGTCGAATTGGTCGGCTCCCAAAGGTGTTAAGGCCGCTTTAACCCCACTGCTACCAAAAGCAATAAGATATAGAGCAGTGTAAAAGATGGCATTTTGGGTGCTATCTGCAACCTCACATTGAGATGCTAGGCTTGGTGCAACACCTTTGCAAGAGAGTGGTCTCAGGTGAGGGAAATGTGCTTGAATTGCTAGAAGACCAAAGCCCTGAAGAGGACATAAACAAAATCAAAACGGTTAGTTGTTAAACATCCAGATTTCAGATAGTGAAAATGTAGATATAGGTTGGGGCATGCCAGCATTTCTATGATTCCAAACAAGACACAGGTCTTGAATCTTGTCAAATAAGTGTCAGATATGTATCCTCCGAGGAGTGTTAGTATGAATGTAGTTCCCATGACGTTTGTAAGCACGACGGCCGATTCAGGTATGGTCAAGTTCATATAATCATTGAAATAAAGCACCAGGCTGACAGCACTCGAGACGAACGCCATGTTCTCCAGCCCCTCCATGGCTGCAACATTCATTCAAACAGTTAAGAGTGCGTCCATACAAATAGCAAATTAATTAAAGATCGAATTCCATATCTATTGAGATAAAATATTCATTATCAATCACCATATACAAAGAGTGCGGCTCTATTTCCTCCTGGCTTGGTTTCTCTCTTGGATTGAGTTTCATCATAGTAGATAATACCCTGTAAAGTTGTCCACACAGATATATCAGCAAAAAACATCGACCATCAATAGAAGATGCAGCTCAGATTCTTCAAAGTTCCCTGCTAAACAACATAAAGCTTACCATTTTGGGTCGATGGAGTTGTTTTCTTTCTTGACCAGAGAAGCAAAGCTTATTTGCCTTGCCTCTGATGATCAGAGATGGTTGTGGGGGAGGGTTGAGTTTTTGTAGGTCTGAGAAATAACCACTTTTAACTATATTTAACAAGAATTGACAAGTGAATTAAGGTTGTCTTGGATTTTAGTTGTATTTGGTTGGTATTAAGAATCAATTAGTCTTGGCCATAAATAGAGAACCATTGATGATGTTACTCCACAGACAGCCAAGAAACACGCAGAGACAAATCAGATGACATCTTGTCATTTGAAAACTTTCTTTGTTTCTCGCATGAATCTCTCTGCCTTTTCCTAACAATAATGGAACCTTCTATGGTGTCTGTCTCCAATGGAAAGACGTCCCCAAAAGTTCAAATTTAAAGGCAAAGGAGGAAAAACCAGTCCAAATTGTAATAATTGATGGAGTAAATACTAAATAGTATTTTCTTATTTACTTAATAATAAAACATTATTCTTATTTTGGTTTAAATATAAACAGCTATTGAAATTAGTTTTATAAGAATATACTTATCAAAATGTCATGTTACCACAAAAGAATAATAAATTTATTTAGAAATATAAAACATGTGGCTCAATAATAGAATTACAGGTTGCAATCTAGAGGCCACATGTCCATTCTTGGAAGTAGTCGTCTTACATATTATGTGGGATAATTTTAATATGTTTTGGTATAAAAATAAAGGATAAGGTACATGTACCACTCCTCCCTTTTGATAATAGTATAAACACCTCTCAAGTTTGTAAAAGGACAAAGATCCATTTTATTATAATTAAAATTTATGGTAAAGTACATATAGACTTGACATTATTAGTGTTATGAACAATAATAAAATAAATAGAAAAATCTGATAAAAATTATGTTAAAAACAATAAAAATTGATTTTAATATTAAGCAAATCATTATAGTCAAGATTCTCAAATCTAAAATACGAGAAATAAGTGAATTAATAATCTATGATGTAGCTTAGAGATATAGATACTATAAAATAAATTATTATAAATCAAAAATAAAATTAACTTCTAACTTTAATAACAACGAGTATTTGTATTTTTTTAAACATAAGAGCGATATTTATCTTTTCATCAAATACGAGATTAATATTTACTTTTTTATCAAGTAATGGTACATATACTTTACCCAAATTTAAAAAAAAAAAAAAAAAAAAAGAAGAAGACTATAACCATACTTAAATCTGTGAGCTGGACTTTGAATCCAGTATAAGGCCTAACTTATGAAAACAAATACGGGCTGGGCTTTGTGGCTTTGTTCCAACAAAAAGAACCACAATTTGTCTAATGTCATGAAGTTCTCAAAATACCCCTAATAGAAAACGCACCGTATTAACACAATTTGTACTTTGTAGTCTGTACATTGCGATTTGCATTTCTTCTGTTACCATCGGGGATGGTCACCGCAGCACCGAGTACGTGATCGATCGATTCTAGTTTCAGGAGTTCATGTGCTTTCTATGGAGTGAAGTTAACTTCTTCTTGAAGGATGGCCTCAATATCGACCCTACAGTTCTCCATCTCCTCCACGACTACTCCGCCAATCTCGCGATAACCGGCATGCCCCTCTACGAAGCCATCTTCATCGCCGGCCTGCGCCGGGTTTCTTAATTCTCCATTGCGGTGAGTGGGATTATTCTTTGATTCATTTTGGTGGTTTCCGTGATTTGAATCGTTTTCCTGTATAGTTTTAGTTTAATTCATGGATGATAAATAATATAATTATGTGTGTAAATAATGTAAGGAAAAAAAATCTGAAATCTGTCAATTATGGAATACCAAAACTTAGGATCCGTTCGGTTGAGAGTATATGTCACAGAATATAAGATGTATAAGTTGTTGTTAGAGTATTGTCTGAAAGTGAAAATGTCTGTCTGACAGAATATAAGCTGTACAAATGCTTAACCTTTCTTCCAAGCAAGGTTTGACAACTCTAAAATCTCTACTCTTCAACAGTCCCCAACCGTTCTTAACCCTAAATAATTCACATTTTGGGTATTGGTATTGGGTCTGTTGTTGATCGTCTATCTAAGATATTTCCAGCCAAATCGACCCAATAGCCTACATTGATGCTATTTTTCCAATAGATAGACTAGTCGGTTTCGGCGTCTTATACATTTTAGAGATGTTGCAGATGAATTGTGTTATGGTTTTGTTGTTGAATTGACTGAACTTCAAGCCCTTCTTCTTTCCAAAGAGATTAAACTGGGAGTATGATTTAATTGACTTTGTTAGAATTGAGAAAGAAAAATACGTATTGCACATCTAATTTATTATTTATAGAAATCATTTGTATGGTATAATTGCCTCAACAAAACAGCCTTCCGTAGGATCTCTCGCAAACTCTAGAATTTCTACATTCTGGTCATTTCCATCTTCCCTTTGGCATCAGTACTAACAGAGTCCTGTACTTTCTTCACACCCACCTTCTTATATCTATACCAAGATGCACAAACTAGATAAAATCCAAAGTTCACCATACTCAGAAGAGCTAATAACCAATAGAAGTAATTCAACTTGTCTCTGTTGAGATTGTTGTTAGCCAACCACCCACCACTCACTTTGTTAACAACTTCCACGATCACTGAACTCAAGAAGTACCCAAATGCCAAGGAACACCATGAGATGGCTGTGCTCAATGACTTCATTCCGGCTGAGCTTTCAGCATAGAAAAATTCTAGCAGTCCAACCAAAGTAAACATATCAGCTGCTCCAAATATCGCATATTGGAAACCAAGCCAGAACACACTAATGGGAAGAGGCTCGGCGGAGTCAACCATGTTGTGTTCAATAGCAACATGTTTGCGGCGGGTTTCAACAATTCCAGCTACTGCCATTGATATAGCTGAGAGGACTAGGCCGATTCCAACACGTTGGAGTAGTCGAATTCCGGTTGGGATCCCAGTTATCTTTCGAGCGAATGGGATGAATACACGCTCATACAGTGGGATCATAATGAACATGAATAACAGGGGAATTACAGGAATTGAGGCACCAGGAACCTCAAATCCCAGGATATGTGTGTCCATGGTGTTGCTTTGTTGAATTGAAAAAGTCTGGAGTTGAGCCAAACAAGTGTTCATGAAAACAGTGCTCAGTATAATTGGTAGCATGCGTATTAGTATCTTTGCTTCTTCAATTTGTGTAACTGTGCACAAACTCCAGCGTCCTGTGTTATTTAATGCTGCAACTTCTGCACTATTCCTCGCAATTGCTGCTCGGTCCAAGAATCTAGGAAATCATGTAAAACTTGTCATGCTAGTATTAAGCTAGATTAAAGATTTAGCAGTTATGTATGACAATAACACAAGCATGCATTCAGTACTTTTTTCCAATACCTGAATTGGTCAGTCCTCTCAATAATTTCACTCTGCAGATCGGCTTCCTTGTCATGGATTTCATGTAGTTCCTCTGTCCTCTCTGGTATTGGAAGGTTTCTGTTTCTAATAGCAGCCACAATGACCTATATAGAAAATTTTCTTGGATTAATTCATCTCATATTTGCCCATAAAATACATACATATTAGGAGGTCAAGTACATTTATGTCTGGTGCTTGTTTGTTTACCTGTAGAATACGAATAAGGGGGCTCCCATTAGGTACATTATTCCGGTACAGCGACTTGCCCATGCATAAAAAGATGATAGAGAACAAAATAGCTATGGTGCAGACTCCAAATGACCACTCCCAGCCTTGGTTGGTACTAATCCATACAATAAAAGTCACCCCAATTATAGCACCAATGGTGAGGCTGAACAAGAACCAGTTAAAAAAGCTAGACAATTTGGCTGCCTCTTTGGGGTCCTTTTCGTCAAACTGGTCAGCTCCCAAGGATGGTAAGGCTGCTTTAACCCCACTGGTCCCAAAAGCAACAAGATATAGGCCAATAAAAAGGATGGCACTTTGGCTACTATTTGCAGGTTCACATTGATTTGCTTGGCTTGGTGGTGCACCTTTGCAAGGTATTGGTCTTAGTTGGTGGAAATGTGCTTGAATTGCTAGAAGGCCATAACCCTGCAGGAATTGAGAAATAAGGTTATTATATTGTCCCAGCCCAAACTTGAAGGTTCTTTTCCATATAATTTTCAGGGGCAAGCATTTTATTCTTAGACTAAAAATTATCTCTAACATTTCTCTAAAGCCTTTATTAACTAGAAATGCATGAGAATCTGCAGGTACGTACCAGCAATTCTACGATGCCAAACAAGACACAAGTCTTGAATCTTGTCAAGTAAGTGTCAGAGATGAATCCTCCAAAGAGTGCCAGTATGAAAGCAGTTCCCATGAAGTTTGTAAGAGTTGTTGCTGACTTTGTTAAGCTGAAGTTCATATAACCATAGAAATATGTCACCAGGCTTACAGCACTCGAGATGAACGCCATGTTCTCGAGCCCCTCCATAGCTACAACAAAATTTCAAAAACTTTAGAATGCACACACAACAAACTTTCTTTAGAGTTTTACTAAAAAATGTCATATCAATTCTGAAGAAAGTATGGTAGTCACCATATACGAAGAGTGCTGCTCTGTTTCCTCCTAGCTTTGATCGAGTTTTATCGTCCCCGTAGATGCCCTGTTGTGTTGCCACACCAAATGATCAGCAAACAAGAAAAGTGAGCTAAAGACAAAATCTGGTGATTGAGGGACCATAAACTTAAGCTCCCCTGTTAGAGACCAGAGAACTTACCATTCTGTGCATCTTCTTTCCTTTCTCGGCCTGAAAAGAGACCAAGTAAATGTTTTGTTTGGTAGGTATGAAGGAAGAACCAGTATGGCTATATATAAGCAAAGTAACTGCCTAGAAAAACAGACAGGAATCATATGGCATCTAGTCTTTGAAAAGCCTCAATTGTTTCTTACGTGATTCTTCTCTCTGCCGATACCAACCAGAAAAATACACTCTCGTCCGACCTGTTTGTTTTGACATTATTAGTTTGTCTTATCATCATTTCCTCCTATTTCTTGGTACTTGTCTCTTTCAATCACTCTCAATTTCTTTCAATTATAATATGATGTCTGGAGATCATGAAAATTTGTATAATCATTAATCAACTTATTGGACCTCGCAAAACCGAGCCTACAAATACAAATACAAGAGTGTTAATATCAAATGTTGAGATTTATAAGTATGTGATTTACTAATCAAAAGCAAACAAAGATGCTGATGAAATTACTGTTACATCGTCATTGGTAAATTGGAGTGAATCATGTGTGGGACAGTAGATGGAAACTGTGTACATTCATTATATAAAACTGATTGGGATCCCCTCCAATTACTAATTAATTAGAGGGTGTCCAATAAGTCCATTTTGATATAAGAAAATAATTTTTAAAAGTTCCATAAAAATAACAAATAACAACAATGTAAGATTATGAATTCGGAGATAAAAAAAAATCCATGTAAAAAAATAATAAAATTCATTAAAAATAGACGTTACAAATCTGAGCCGTTGAATGCAGGGTATGTACCATATTATCTTTTTATTTAGCCGTTAAAACTTTAAATCATGTATACTTATCATTTTTTTTATTCTTCTAGAATTTTTTAAAAGGGAGAACCAAAGAATTGCAGGTGGATCTATTTTGTAGACTTATTTTGGTTTAAATTCACCCATAAAATTTATTTGAAAGAGAGTCCAATTGACTATACCTTTTGTATTTTTTACAAACAAAATTTTAAAACATTTTTTTTCACAAAATACGTGATGAGTTTTTAAAAAAATTGTATATTCGAACTCAGCATGTAAAACTCTATCTAACAAAACTCATCATCGATAGTTTTTAATCTACTTTTTTAATTACAATATTTTTTAAAAATAATTTAATTAGTATATATGCTATGTAATTTTTTTCACTACGGTAACTTAAACAATAAGTGTTAAATCTTAAGAGGAATTAATTCGCTAAACTCTAACGGCTCGTGTATCTTATTTTCATGTTTAACATAAACTACAAGTGTTAAACCCTAAAGGGAACGAATACTAAACTCTAACGGGCTCGTGTATCGTATTTTTATGTTGTAACCTAAACAATAAGTGTTAAACCCTATGGAAAACAAATTCGTCAAACTCTAACTGACTCGTGTATCGGATTTTCATACTATAATCTAAACAATAAGTGTTAAAACTAAGGATAACGAATTCGCAAAACCCTAACAGGCTCGTATATGCTCAGCATATTGTGATTAAGACAGCAAAATAATTAATTAAAAGAGAAAAATTAATATATATTTTTAAATTAAATTTTATTTATTTAATATGTATTTTTCTTAAAAGCCTCCAACCTTGCCATGAATCCAGAAAATAAAAGTCAAATTAATTAAAAAAAATCTAATAACTAGACTTAGTTGCAAATAATTTTAAATGAGTGACATTACTCGTAATAAGTCTCATAAAGTAGACTCACATACAATTTTATTTTTTTAAAAATCATTAATATATGTCATGGCCAGGTAGCAATGCAGCATGGCGTGCTTGCTTCATTGACGTATGCTAACAATAAAATATCTTTTAATAATTTAATCACATTAGGTTAAATATGCCCTCTCCATTGCAATAAGATATTCTTCATTGACAGTTTATGCACTATTATAACTTCAGCTATATCAAACATCAACATCTTATACCAATGAGTGGTAGTCTGATTGGTCTTTCTACTATGTAGGGAGCTGAAAGTCTTGTGTTCGAATATTTCCTATTACTAATTTGACTGAAATTTATTACTACTATGATGAGAGTTGTAAAAGGGAGAGGGCTACCTCCCTCTGTAGCTCACCAGCAGTGTTTCTGTTGAGTATTCCCCTTCTTTAGAGGTCTTGTGTTCAAATATCTCTTACCACCAATTTGAGTGAGATTTATTATCGTTATGGTGAGAGATTTATCATCATTATGGTGAGAGTTGTAAAAGGGAGAAGACTATCTCCCTCTGTAGCTCACCAGCTCATTGAGTTTTCGTGTTTCTGTTGAGTATTCCCTCCTCTTTAATATAAAAAAAATTACGTAACATCTTATTTGACAGCTTATACACGCTAGTTATTAATCGTACAACTTATAAGTTATTACTTTAACTTTACCAAACACAAACACATATGTCACGTTGTCTTTGTAAAACCCCAATTTGCCATTGTCAAGAGTTTTTAATTCGTCTTATGCCACAACCCCTCTTATTTATATCTTCTTGGTCTTATGGGCCCCCATAATTATTTTCAATTTCCAGACTAAAATATTAATTTTGCGGCTACAATGATGTTATTTTTGCTGTTATTATAATCTCAAATAAAATCAAGGACGACTAAAGTGGGATCCATTGACTAAAAGTGGGGTCCGATGCTGGTGGTGGTGACGGTGTAAACGACCCCATTCGCTTGCCATGTTCTTAAATTCGGACAAAAACCCTAGCTACCAAGTCAAACAATTGTAGGCCCGACCCGACCAAGGTTCATGCATTATTTCGTATGGCATTTTTATTCCGATCACCGACCAGGCTTAGCTTATAATAGGTTCCTTTGTAATTGGAATAAGGTTCCGTTGGTTGGTTTTGGGGTGGTCTTTAATTAAGGCTATGTTTTCGGTGTTTTAGGAGAACCCAATAGGAAATTATTACTTATGCGTTACAATTTGAAGAAATTGGGAGAGGAGCAAAAATTGAGAGAGGTTTTAGGCCAATTCACTTAAGACCTAAGACCTGCGTGACTTTATTTTTCAATCGGCATCTGGTATTAGAATCATATTAAATATCTATGGGGTTAAACTGTATACACTCGAGAGGTCAAGAATTCGATTTTTAGTGAGAGAAACACTTTTGTAGCCATGCATCGGGTTTTGACTCAATTTAACAATTTATCATGTCGTCGAGTGTAAAATCTATGTGTCTTGACTTGACGGCCCGAGTTGAAGGCCATCTAGATTGTTCAAAATTCAAATTATAAACTTATTTGATGTCGTTCTCGATTATCAAAGAATCATTATTGAGTCATATCATAAACCATATCACAATGGTATTCTCCAAGCGATAGCTAAAATAAGATTAATCGCCCATCTCAACAACTTCCCTATATGTTAAAAAAAAAACTTGCAATCTTTTGGTGGTTTTTAGGATACCAAGATACCTCTTCCTTTTCAATGGAAGATTCCAATATTTCCTTTTCATAGTAAAAGTCACCGCCTTTTTCCCTTATAGTTAATAAAATGGTTCCATTCAATTGAAGAGGGTATCTTCCTCTATTTCCTTGTCATCGATCAATTTGTCCGCATTAGAGAATTGACCATTCACTTGTATCTTGATGCATTATATTTTAACCTTATTGCTAAGACTTAGAATTAATATATAATTTAAGCATCATATCTACTAACTACAAGTTAGAAAATCTCAAGACAGACAAGAAGTGACAAAATAGGTTTACCTTTTAACAATAGATACTCCTGGGCTTCTTTTCATTATGGGCTTATTCCCGTGACGGTAGCCCACAAAGAGCGATTTTTACGAGGAGGCCCAACAAGAGGTTAGCCCTATTTGTATTTTTTTAGCTCACTTTTTTCTACCAAAACCTCAGTATATTTATATTTTGTAAAAATTTAAAAATATATATTTAATCAGATCAGACACGACTGCCATGGACATCTTCATAGGCTTATTTTTCTTTGTGGCACTTTTTTGCTTCTTTGTCCGACAAAGCCTTCATGAGACCCACCGTTAGCACTAGCAGAGTCAATCAGTACATTAAGGGTGCACATGGGTCGGATCGAATGCAACACTTCATCTGAATCGTATAAGTTTGGATTACATAATCACAACTCTTAATTGACCTTGGTTTTATGCAAATTGAATTGAGTCGATTTCATGCGATTTGAGATCGAGTACAGATGGGTTGGGTCGGATACACAATAACTAATTATCATTGGACTGTCAAGAAACTCATGTTGTCAATTACTATATATATATATATATATAGTTGTAACTTTAAATTTCAAAGCTCTCTACGAGCTTCTTAGACGTAAGATAATAAGATATAATCAATTAATCATGTTCAAGTTCAATCTGAATTATAATTCATCATAACTCACCAGACATAAGACTTAAGTAGAGTTGTAAAGTCTAGTAGACAATAATAAGTCACAAGTTCAATTTGTTCAAAGTTTAAACACCAAATAAAATCAAAAATCAGTACTAGAGAGTAGGCAGTGGCCATCGGCCATCCAAAGACCAAAATATGAGCTCCAACTCCCCATAGCAGTTCCACAAAATAAGCATTCCAGCAAGCAGCTGCAGCATCATTTGACCTGTATTTTAATGTCATTTCAAAATAGCAAGTCAAATTTATAATTGAGATTTGAAAGTAGCATATAAAGGTACCATTAATCCATTATACTATTATAGTACATAATAACAATATAAATTAAATTGGGGTCGGGTTTCTTGGGTTCGGATTAACCAATCCATTGTATAAACGGGTCAAAATTATAACATCATATCTTATCTGAAGTATGCGAGTTAGGATATGGTTTATGCGGTTTGAGTCGAGTTTTTGATTTGGGTCGGGTCTTATGCACCCCTTGAGGTCATTAGTATGTTTTCCTCCTTCATGGGAGGCTGATTTGTCAAAAGGGCTTTCTTTAGCAAACTTGAGCCAAACATTGTTAATGTAGTATTTGACTCGAGTCGTGCAACTGAAAACTACAGTTTGCCCGATGGCAAAAACGATGACGATTTAAGTGTGGATTTTTGTGCTCATCAGCAAAATACAATTTTCCCTTTCTCTATTAACATAGCAATCACTATTCATTTCATTTATCTATTTTTCAACAAAACTACATCAAATCAATATTCGATATCATCTCTTTTACAAAAAAGTTAAGCCATATAAATAATCAGATCAATAAAACATATCTCTCAATATAAGTATATCAACAAAAAATACACTCCCATATGGCTCACAAGATGGGTAGACGCCCTCGGCGTCTTTCAAACGGTGTCGGTGTGCGTAGGCTTTCCGCGTAGAATCACATTCTCTAAACGATGCTGTTTCATGATGGATCCGGGCATTTCCGTAATAGCAAAATGGTTACCCTGTCAGCCTGTCTTCATTGAAGTGAAATTCCTTCTACACTTACCGACTCTCCCTCGTTTGAGTATTCCCAAGAATCAAGATGGATCTACGTGAAACAATCAGGAACCAAACCGACGTCGCTTTGACGTTATCGAAGCACCTGCTCTTGAAGGGAGCTGCCGAGGGCTCCAACCTTGTGTGCTCTCCGCTGTCGATCCAGACCGTGTTGGGACTAATCGCGGCCGGTTCTAAGGGCTCTACCCTGGAGCAACTTCTCTCATTCCTCAAGTCCAAGTCAAACGATGAGCTCGGATCCTTCTCATCGGAGCTCGTTTCACTGGTTTTTGCCGACGGGACCTCCAGCGGTGGCCCCTGCCTTGCCTTCGCAAACGGCGTGTGGGTTGATAGGTCGATCACTCTCAAACCTTCTTTTAAGCAGGTTGTTGATAATGTTTACAAAGCCGCTTCTCAACAGGTTGATTTCCAGGCCAAGGTGAAGTGTTCTGCCGCTCTAAACTTCTAGATACGAATATTTTGTTTGCTGTCACTATTTAGTATGATTTGTCACTCGCTATTGCGTGAGAGAAGAAACGAAGTGGAAAATCATGAGAAATTATGTTTTATATATTTTGTATTTGCAAAATTATATTTCTATCTGCAACTGAGGTATCTCATATGATAGAAACATCTGAGTTCCTTCATCCTTGCGAAGAAAACAAGAAGTATGTGGCACAATTTTTGGTGGAAGTTTGAAATTGATTAAATTTAGGAAAAATTATATTTGTGAGATTTCTTGTCATGGTTGATTACTTGTTTCTGGTTCTTATTTTGGGTTAAATACTTGAAAGTTTACGTTCTGGTTCCAGTACTTTTATATATATAATGGATGCTCCACGATTAAATAATTTTGTTCCCCCTTGCTTACCTGCATCATGACATGATGATATCCATCCCTTTTTTTCGGACAGCCATTGATAGAAATTGGATTTGCTCTACAAGCAAATATATTTTTCTGAGTGCATGCGAACAAATAAGAATGAATTAGTTATGCCAGGAAAAGGAAGTTTTGAAGAGCATCTATGAATGGTAAACAGATAAACTTTTGTGCATTTGTGCTCCGTTTGTTTCGCGAAAAAATGTTCATTCATGGGAATTACTTTTACAAGAAAAAGAATTACACTCAAAAAATTAATTTTCTGGTATTTGGGCAAATATATAGAATATTTTTTCCAGTGTTTGTTTCTTATAAGGAAAAAATATTTTCAAACTTTTTATTACTTTCTTATTAATGGTAAAGAGTAACTAAAATCTCAATAATAGATAGAATATAAATTTCTTGGCACATAAATTTTGACCTAAAATAACAATAATTAAAACTTCAATAGTTAGAAAAAATTCAACCACATTCGACATTTTAGATCATAACGAAATAAAAGAGTTACATACTCTTATGAGTACCAAACATAATAACAAATCATCAAAATAGAGTCATTACAGTTTCATCTCTATTTATTAATGTCCTCAAAGTAATTAGCATGAAATAAAAAGATATCATATGCATATAGTGATAAAGCTTTGGTTGACAATCATAAAATCTTTGAGTTCGATCCCAAATGCAACTCAAAATCCAAACTTCTCCGATCTACAAATGAAAAGAAAATTAATTAGAATGGTTATAAAATGAACTAACGTTCCATGAATGTTTAAGTAATGGAATAAAAAAATTACCTTCAAAAACTACCCATTCGATCAACAAAATTCTCTAACCAAATCTTCCTCAAATCGATAGGTTTTGCCATAAATGTCTTGCCTTGCTTCTCATTCTCCACCAAATAATCAAATGCACTAGCAAGATGTAGTAAAGACAAACAAGGTAAACTTGTCTAGCATATTTTTAGAAGTTTAATGAAGTTTTTATTGAAAATACATTCTCACAGACCCAAATACTTTATTCTAAATTTTGAGAAAAAGAAAAGGCCATCCACCAATTTGGGGTTATAAATTATAATACTTATTATAATGTAAGGTACCAGTAAATACAACAATACCATAATGCTGACAAGCTAACAAGTGCAGAAACTCATCACCAAGCACCACTATCACTCAAACATCTCCACCGCCATCTCACCTAAACCCATCACCCAAACCACCAGAAACTCATCACCAAGCACCACTATCACTCAAACATCTCCACCCCCATCTCACCTAAACCCATCACCCAAACCACCAGAAAATCATCACCAAGCACCACTGTCACTCAAACATCTCCACCACCATCTCACCTAAACCCATCTCTCTGCCCTTTACCGAGTAATCACCATCACCGCTTCACTGTCCCTCCACCATCTCTCTACTCTCATTAAGCCACCATTACCCAATAATTACAGCCACAAGGATTAAAGATAACAAAATCAAACTCAAGTCTACCTATCCCAAACCTAGCAACAAAAAAATTGAAACAGGTAAAAAAAATTATATTGGCCACAGAGCCCTTTCGTAGGCATAGGGTGTAGTTTTCCCAGAGTTGAAAACCCTGAAAAATTGCATCAACTCGTCCATCACCAGTGACCAGCAGATATAGACAATCATATGTAATCTCTAGGAATTAGAATCTACCTCACAGCAGAGCAAAAGAATTCAGAAAAAAGAATGCATAATAAGCATGGTAGAAATAGAAAATCCAACATGAAAAGATCAAAGGACTAGATCATTCAAAAGAAGAAACTCGAAATACTCATGAGAATGGAGAAGGCTCGACAAAAAGAGCAATACGCCTAAAAACTATCTTGTTCTTGATCAAAGGAGGGCAGTCTTCCTCCTCCTCCCTCAAACGAAATCAGCCTCCCTCTGGGAAGAAAAGAGAGAAATCAACCGGAGAAGAAACAAGAAGAAATGAGCAGAACGAAGCAAAAACAAAGAAGAAACGACAAGCATTTACCGAGAATCGGCCGGATCAGCCGGAGAGGAGGAGCTGCGTGCTGTGCGAGAGCTACGGAAAATGACTGCCGCTGTTTTAAACAGGGCGTCATTTTCCCTTGTAGGGTTTGTCTTTTTTCTTGATTTTTATTTATTTTTCATTTGACTTTTTTAATTTCTGGTTAACAAACACAGAAAATTAAAAATATATTTTCCTAATGGGGTATTTTCCCCCAAACAAACAGAGCCTTGGTTTATGTTGTTTTTCCTTTGTAGTCTTACCATGTTCATGGAAGTTGGGATGTGGGCTGATAATGAGGTTTTCAGCATGATGGGAAATCAAGATATATCAGAATCAAATGATTTACCTTAGAATTTAACTAGGTCTTCTCTGGTGGGAGAGTCTTAATAGTGGCAACCAAGAATGTTTCAAAGCCAGGATCCATTGGAGGGCAACTTTGAGCCACTGAAGTAATAGAAGCTCCAATAACATAGATTGAGTGGTTGCAATTAGAAAGATCAAAGATTGTAGTTGGATTTTGGTATCTTGCTTGCATGTTCATCTCAATATTTCCAATTTGAATTGCTTGTACAGTACTTACTTGTGTACATAGCTCTCTATAACGTAGTTCTATATGGAAAAGTACAATACTAAAATAGGATAGAAGATATAGGCTTGCTAATCCTGGTAAGCAAAAGCTTTATATACCAATGTGAAAAGATACCGTAGAGTAGTGATTAATCTTCTCATTACTGAAAGAATCCGAAACCACATTCCCTAACAAATCATATGAGTTGGTGATGTTTTATATAATGCACATCTGTAGTTATTTAGTTAGCCGTGCTAATCACAATTTGTTATTGGTGTTCAAAAAAGGTGCACTTATAGCAATTTTGACGATGCAGGCTATCGAAGTGACTCATGAGGTAAATTCATGGGCAGAAAAGAAGACTAATGGCTTAATCAAAGAGGTTCTTCCTTCTGGGTCAGTTGACAATACAACCAGGCTCATCTTTGCAAATGCCCTCTACTTTAAAGGGGCTTGGAAGGATAAGTTTGATGCATCAACCACTAAAGACTATGATTTTTACATTCTCAATGGCAGCTCAGTTCGAGTTCCTTTCATGACCAGCAAGAAAAAGCAGTTTGTCAGAGCCTTTGATGGTTTCAAAGTGCTGGGACTTCCTTATCAACAAGGTCATGATAAACGTAGTTTCTCTATGTACATTTTTCTTCCAGATGCAAGAGATGGTTTATCAGCCCTAGTAGAGAAAGTGGGTTCTGAGCCTGGATTCCTAGATCGCCACATCCCACATCAACATAATGAAGTGGGCGTTTTCCGAATCCCCAGGTTTAAGGTTTCTTTCGGGTTTGAAGCTTCCAAACTTCTCAAGGAATTAGGACTAGTGTCGCCTTTTTCTGGCGATGCAGATCTGACAGAGATGGTAGACTCTTCTGTGGGTCGGAGCCTCTACGTTTCAAGCATATATCATAAATCCTTCATTGAAGTTAATGAAGAAGGGACTGAGGCTGCAGCGGCTAGTGCAGCTGTTGTGACTCTGAGGGGTATCCGTATCCCTAGCAAAATAGATTTTGTAGCTGACCACCCTTTTTTGTTCATTGTCAGAGAAGACATGACTGGAGTGGTGATGTTTATTGGGCATTTGCTCAATCCCCTTGTGTGATTTGTATATACATGTTAGATGACATGTAACTACAGTGTAGTTGCAAACATAACCACTGAACACAGGTTGCTAGTACTAAAAATAACCACTGGACGTGGTGGACGAATATGTATGATGTAGGATGACTGTCACATGTGAGCTATACTTCAACCTTCTGTGACTTTTATCTATCTAGTGAGTTGAATTTTGCATTATGTGGAAGTGTGCTGCATAGATTTTGTGTAAGATTTAAGCATAACGAAATCTCAGAAGCATTTGATTAGGATAACTTCCGTTGGTTACGATGATGAGGATGAGACAGACTTTGTAGCCGATCATTCATCATTGTTTGTCGTTTAGAGAAGATATCACTGGTACAATGCTGTTCATTGGACAGTTGCTCAATCCCCTTACGGATTGATCATGTATTACTCGAATAACTATTAGTAGTTTTAGAGAGAGAATAAACTAGGGAATGATGTCGTTTCATGAGTGAGCTTTAGCCATTTTAAAGTACTTTAGTTAAATAAAAGTACCAAGAAATTGGCCCAAAGAAAATGTCAAAGATTAGAGATTGCAAAGAAGTTCAAGAAGTAATCAAACTTGTGTAGTCTCTCACTTTTGCCAAGTCATCAGTGCCTGTAACAATAAGAAAATAGTGGATTTGCGGCCCCACTCTGTTTAAAAAATAAAAGTAAGAAACACAGGAAAACATAATTTGCAGTAGTAATCAGGGAAATTCAAGCTATAAAGGCACACAATACACCGTTGTAATGCAGTGAGATAGCATAGTTTATGAGACAGTAATGTAAACAGAAGGTAAATCTGTAGAGCCAACAAAATTGAGCTAGAAAATTGGTCTAGCTTCATATTAACAACAAAAAAGATAACAAAATGTGGAATGTAAAGCCCGCGAATCATTAGTTTGAATTCCCGTACTCAAATCATCATCTTTTGAAACTAGGAATTGAGTCATAATGAAATGGAGCAACTAAAGAATATATCAGACATAAAATCCCCGATTATATAAGTTGCTTGTAAAAACAACATTATAACCAATTACAAGCTATACCATAGTTATCTTTGAAAAAGCTGTACCATAATAGAGAATCCTGCAGATAACTTACCAAAAGGAAGGAATCCTGCAGATAGAAGATTTGTTTAAACAAGTATCAAACCAGAGGCATCATCATATAACACTCTTTTATAATGTGAATTGGCTGCAATCCAAATGCAAGGATCAGTCCAAAACGGAGCAGTCTCAAAGATTTCTTAACACTCCCATCCCGGATGTAGTAACATCGCATCCATGAGGATTTTCTCATGGTAGTCTTCTGCAAAATCATCTGCAAAGTAAATGTCGTGTTGCTCAAGCTCAGGATGCTCTGCTGTTGACATACAAATGACGATCATTTCTGCCTCATTCCTTCTTCTACAGAACAATTGCACTTTAGTTCTACACTTCAGAGTCTGCTTACCCCAACCTCTTTCTTTCCCCTCTTTGCACTTGGTCCATAGACATCTTTGAAGATAAAAGAGAAGCTTAGAGCCTTGGTGAAGGGCATGTGAAAACAATTTCCAGTAGCAGTACAAGGAATTGAAAGAAAACGAAGGAAAAAATCATTCCTAAACTAGAAATATCCAACAAAACTACTCTATTGTTTAATATATTCACTAGAATAATAATTTGTCTATAAGTATATGCATAAATTAAATGAAAGTTAAATCTCTATACAATCAAAAAAATTCATGAAATAAATCAAGTACGTTGACATTATTCTTTGGACCCCAAAATCAACTGTTTTCGTTTATTTCCATAATGTATCTATTAAGGATTGTCATAGTAATGACACTCAACTCATCCAAACACATAGCCAAATGATCGTCATGCTCGATATACCCCAAATAGAGGATGGAGTTCCTTGATACTATACTTCTTAAGTTTTCTTTCATTGCAGTTGTTTTCAAATAATTGCAATCCTGAAAATTGCAACCATGGGTAAGACTCTCAAGTCTCAACACACACACACAACCACCTTGACATCAAGCTACAGAAGGAAGAGCAAGAGCAAGCACATAGCTTCTATGGAAGAAAAAACAATTACCTGTCTCTTATGTCCTGATGAATTGCCACTGGTTCGTACTAATCGTACACCCATCTAGATAAACGAGATGAACCCACTTCTACTTTGCCTTTTTCTGCCATTTCTGAATCTATTAGTTGCACTTGTCTTTTAATCCATGGAGGATCAGTTGGACTTAGCCAAAGAGCTTCACCAGTATCCTTGTGCCTAAAATCTGGCTGTTTTGGATTCGTTTTGCATTTCCTGTTATCCCACCATTCATATGGGCTAGTGAAGAAAACTTGCCACAAGTGAAGGCGATCACTGTACCTATATTTTCCAGAATCTGTCTCAAACAAAGTAAAAATAAGAAAAGGAAGAACCAAAGTTGAAAGTAATTAAATGTTTGAAAATAGATGAAGAAGACCTAACAGTTATAGCTGGCTGTAGATTCTTGGCTATTGTTCATTGGCTTAACACAAGTTAAAACAAACGGCCAGCTCAAGCCCAGCTTACAAAGCAGTTGTTTCAATAAATGGACTGAGCAATTGGGCCAATTCTAGAAGGATACGTAAAAATAAGTAACTAGACAATATTATGAACGCACAATTATCTCAGGGACAGGAACAAACTAAAAGAAAAGATGCCAACTGTTGCAAATGCAAGCTTTAAGTTAATGTGATATAGAAGCAAAAGAAAATATCCTACCCTATCCAACAAAGGTTTAAATAAATTAAAAAAAACGAAATATAAACTTAAAAGGAGCAAAGATTCAACTATTGCCTTCTGATTGTGATTCCACAAAACTCTGGATTGTTGAGCATTGAGCCCTTTGTGCGACGTAATTCACTTCTTTTACAACCACCTACAAGACCAAATGAAATGTATGACATTTATTATCCCGAAATTCTCGTGTTTATGAGCACATCCCATTAAATTGCAAATAATATAATTTATCCCATCCTTAAACTCCACATTTTATATAACTAAAGTCATCCATAAACGCAATGCCAGATTGTTGATGAGTCATGAAAGCAATATAGGATAACAAATGGAGAGCTAGAACAGAAATTGCAGATGGAAGAAAAGAGTAAAATGAAATTTATTATAGAAGACTATTTGAAGTACTGGCTTCATGATATAATTCAAGCATTTCAGATGTGCTAATATATCCTACATTACTACCCTATACACCAGTAACTTACAAAATTCATACATGCCCTTGGAACACTATTAACACTGCCAGGAAACTATTATAACATGCAGCCTTGAAACAATGTAATGATAGAGCCCTTGGAACACTATTAACACTGCCAGGAAACTATTATAACATGCAGCCTTGAAACAATGTAATGATAGAGCGTGTAAAACGAAGCACGGTAAGACAGGCAACAAAAGCATCATCTCAACTGCCACGAATACTAACAATTGCAGCAGAGAAATCAAAGCAAAATACATTATGTCACTTGTCATTCTGCAAGGATATTACTAAGAAAAAAAATTCAGTTACTTCATATACTGATGCATGACACATTAAAGCTGAACCCAAGCCTGATATGAAAGGATTAGATACATGAAAAATCAAGAGATAAAACAACAAACACAGGCTCATGCCGGTACAGGGCAGATCGCATATAGTTTTCAGTAGAAGAAACATGTAGCGCATAAAGACCTTGTAAACATATTGCTGATCTCCACTCAGATTATTCTTTACGTAACCCGCCAAACGACCTGAAACATGAATCACGTCTTTTGGCTTGAGATGTTCAATACACGTTTTGGCTAGGCCATCCCACATTTGCAGTAGTATGCTGTTCAAAAAAATTAATCGGCAGAGCATCAAAATCCATTGATAAATCATAAAGAATGGGGACTTAATTAACAACCTCACTGACTCAACAAATATCTGAGCTTGTGTCTGGAGCCAGAATAGTTCGAAAAGTAAAAGAATCGAACCAGACCTGAACGTACGGTTGGTATCACCGGAGCTTTTTACACGGAGCACGGTGTACGCCCCATCGGGACAATCGTCTTTGGTGGATAGTTTCTCCACAGGGCGATCCACTGATCCAATAAAATTGACGGAGTTCACCAACTTCTGCTGCCATCCCATCGTGTTTGGACGCTGAAATTTGAGCGCGTGCTGATAAACGGCACTGACGCTTTTCTCCTCTTCAAAGCCATCGGGGAAGAAATACGATTGTCTAGGGTTAGCAGTAGAGAACCAATAGAAGAGGACTTGTCTTCTTTGCTTGGAAATTACAGAAGAATTTTTGAATAGGGCACCAATACGACGCGTGATTATCATCTAGTCGGAATGAAAATGCTCTGATCGGAATTTGATGAACCGGCAGGATTTGAAGAAAATACAATTTTGGCGGCCTTTTCCAGTCGATTTATGGACTGAAACTCTAGTTAGGGGCTTAGGTCCTGTTTCTATAATGGCTTTTTATTGGGCTTTTTTTTATAAAGGGAGGTGGCCCATAAAATATAATTTATGAATTTTAAAATTCAGTGAAAAATTTTATTTGTATTTCAGTTCAGTTTATTACAGATTTTTTTATTTTTTTTCATTGTTTCAGAAAAAAAATTACATATTCACTCGAAAACACGTAAAACTCTTTCTAACATTATTCATCATCGATAGTTTTTAATGAACTTTTTTAAAAATAAAATAATTAATATATGGCCAAATTTGATATAGGTTCATCAATTAGTTAATGATGAGTTCAATTCATTTGATTATACGTGCATGAGCAATATTGTTTATTATTGATGGGTAAAAACTGATTGTCACTTACCAATTTATGGATTTTTACTCATTGTTTGAAATTATATACGACTCGATTCGTCAACTGAATTATTCGAAATTCGTAATAGTTATACTTTCAAAATTCGAAATTCGTAATGTTGGGTGTAAATAAATGTTACTTTCAAAATTTGTTGCTTTTATGGTCTTTGGCTCCCACTCAACAATTTTGGATGTTTTACTTAGGGCTGGGACTGGGTCGGGTCGGGCCATTATCGGCCAATTATCGGCCCGACCCGACCAACCGACTATATCAAAATATTGGAATCATTATCGGCCCGACATTGTCGGGTTGGTAATCATTATCGGCCCGATATTAGTGGGTCGGGTTGGTAATCATTATCGGCCCGACATTGCGTTTTGCAGTCTAATTTTGAAAGTGAAAAACAAAGATTAAAGATGTTCACACTTGGTACTTCAGTACTTGGGTCTTGGGCTCTTGGTCTAGGGTAGTTGTAATTGACATGGATTTGGGCCCAATTGTAGTCCAACCCAGATAGATGGATTAAAATAAATAAATAAATAATGACTCCTTATTGAAAAATAGTCGGTTGGCCGATAATATCGGCCAACCGACTATTTCTTATTCTTAAAACCATTACCCGAACCAACTAGTCTAGTTTGGTAATAATTATCGGCCCGACACTTATGGGTCGGATGTCGGGCCGATAATTATCGGCCGATAATGGGTCGGTTAACCGGTAAAAACCGGTATAACCGACCCAGTCCCAGCCCTAGTTTTACTACCGGAAAGGCACTGAAGAATGGGGCCCGATGTAAAGATTCTTGCCATTAACAAATTTTATTGTTTAAAAACTATTAATATGTTTTGACCGGAATTATGAATGGAATGATATTTTTTTGTACCAAAAATGTCAAATAGAATGTAGAGAAAGGCAATGAATAGCTCGGATTTATATTGAATGGTTCAAATTTTTTGTTTCTTTTTAATGGTACATTTGATTTTTATTTGGAACAAAAATACATTCATTATTTTTTTAAAAAATAAAAATTTTAATGACTAAAATAACCTCTACAACAAAATCTGCTGTAATTTTTAGAGCAAATGCCGAGCACTTGGACAGCCATTGAGTAAAATCTAGAGCTATCAAAAAAAATATAAAACCAAAATCGAATAGTTTGGTATGTGTTTTCCCTCTTTTTACATATTTTTCACTAAAATCGATCAAAATTTGAAAATCGAAATAACCTACTAACTGATTTGGCCAAAATGTGTCAAACAATTACTAAAATCAATCGTCGACACCCTAAATGAAAACGTTCAATTACTAGGAACAATGGGTAAACAATCTTCATACATGCATGCGGGGTGCACAGGTGTCTAACATTATTTTGTAGGGATGTCAGTAGGGCGGAGACTCGTTTGCCCTTCTCTGTATCCATTAGCTGAATTCTTACCTATCCCCGCTGGATATTTTAAATTTTATCCCATTTTCATACTCATCGGGACGGTGAATTCTGACCTATTTAACCGCTCCGTCAATTTCATTTTGTGAAAAATATTGTAAATTTTAAAACACAAATCATTAATAAGAATCACGTTATGGATGTCTTCAATTTATTTGAGAGGGCTGAATTATTTTAAATTCATTATCCATGCATGAGTTTGGCAGTTATATATTGGGTCAGACATTAAATAATACATATAAAATAAATAAATATGCTTACTAGAAAGTTTAATATATTCAACAAATATTTTTTCGCGTTTAATTTTTTAAGAAACACGTTGTTTCGAACAATGTGACTAAATTATATTTTTTAAAAACCCAGACCCACCTCCGACCATCACTTTCATCGTCTAGGTTTTCTCCAGAGTGTTTGTGTAACCAGAGTTCGGAGAGCCAGTAGACCCGTTTGCAATTTTTAGATGATTTTTTCATCCATTGATGAAAAATGTTGGATTTTTAGTGAAATTCTATTGAAATGATTCCATAATTCATAATTTGATGGTGAAATTTTGAATTTGTGGTCCCCAATATTATACCCAAATTGTTGCTTTTTGGTGTTATAATAGACTTACTGTTACTGGATCGGATATGTATGATTGTGGCACAATTATGTAGCAACTATTGGGTGTCGTACCCCCTCCAGAATATCAGGAGGGTGCCTCCATTTCATTGAGATGACTAGCTGGAACATTTGGGTTGAACATTCCCCAAGTGATCATGCCACGGAGGAGGTTCGTATACAATATGCCAGAGGTTACATAATGGCTATGTTTGGGAGTATCTTTTCACTCAGACTAAGGGTGACAGTGTGCCTCTTTACTTCCTGCCACTACTTGTTGATATGCAAAATACGAGATTTTATTACTGATATGGTGCGGTTCTCGCGACCCTATATAAGAACTTATGCCAAGGTTGTTTGAGTGGATCTAGACAGATGGGGAGGTGATGGTCTACTTTTGCAATTGCGGTCTTGGGAGAGGCTATACAAATGTCGTCCAGAGATGCGTCCTATCACTCGGGCATCCACTGCACTAGAGATGTTGTATATGAGTCCACTACGACTGCACTTCGAACCTGGTTTTGCACGTGTTATGACATCATAAATGATGTTGGTGAAGGTCATTGACTACAACAGATTGAGGCTAGCAATCAACCACAGCGTGGACGCCGTGATGACGAGGTCGATCTATTATCCGTCCCACCTACACACAATAGAAGAAGACGGATCAATATTTAGATTTTAGTTATATGTTGTTTTATTATCTTTTAAATGTGTACGTTCTATAACTATTACTTATATAACTACAATTTCATAAATATACTTCTTTTTTTCAATTTTTTTTTAAAAATAATCTATACATACCTTTAAACTGGGTGGATTTGGGGCTCTGAGAGCGCGAGTCCCATCCTTTCCGGCATACTCACGCGACTTTGCAGCGTCTCTCCTTCTCCGAACGGCGTCGTCTAGCCTGTCACTTGTTGCGCAAAACGACGCCGTCTTACATCGATTCCCATAGTGGTTTTGCGTCTTCCGTTTCAACCACGTCGATCTGCTTTATGGGTGTCAGCTTGCCTGTGGTTGCTCTCCCAACCACGTCGATGGTGTTCTAGACCGACTCAACACCCAGTTTCACGTGCTTTATTCCGTCATCCATAGTGCTTTTGCGGCTTCCGCTTCAACCACGTCGATCTGCTTTATGGGTGTCAGCTTGCCTGTGGTTGCTCTCCCAACCACGTCGATGGTGTTCTAGACCGACTCAACACCCAGTTTCACGTGCTTTATTCCGTCATCGCTTCTACACCAACACACACAAAACCTATTTCTCGCTATTGTGCTACGACTTCCGTCTTCACTGTACTTTTTGGAGCTGCGCACGGGTGATTGGGGTCATTCGGACTTGATTGTGCGGATGTTTGGGATGGTTCTCAGTTTTCTTTTGCTCTCCAAATTCGTGCGGGTAATTACTCCTATTTCCCCTTTGCGTGTTGATGTTGTTTGGGACTATGGGACTCCTGATTGTTAGATTCCGACTACGGGACTCCTGATTTCCTTCATTTCCCTTGCTTTGTCCTTAATAAGTCATCTCGTTTGCTCTTTCTCTGTCATTTCTATGGTGATGGTGCCTTATTTTTGCTCCACGTTTTGCCCATGCGAGTGATCGCCGAGGTTTGGACTTGCTTATCGCCGTTCTTCAAGGTTAGTAAGGATCCTAGTATATGCAATTAATTCCTGATATTGTTGCTCCCTTACCTTTCTTTGTGATTTTGTGGGCGCTTCGGGGTGCAACGTAGATTTCAGTGAGTAAGTTTTTGCCTTGGTCTTCTCTCGATTTTGACAAAGTTTTGATTCTGCGTCTTCAATTTCAGTCTCAACTTTCCGTCTAGCTATCAACCTTGGCTTCGATTCTTTCACTAAATATGAATTATTGTGGTAATTTTATCTTCGATTAGGTGCGGATGATATTATTTGAAGTCATCAGCTCAGGTTTTTACTTCATCCTCTTTGTCTTTACCAGTCCTGAAATTTTATGGTGTCTAATATAATGTTTTACCTATGTTTATGCTTTGTGATGACGAATTTGCAGCTATGTGTTCAGTTTAGCCTACTTTTTATTTCATAGTCTTGAGAGTGCTTCATCGTTTATGAGTATTTGCTCATTAATTACATAATAGATAGACATATCTTTCTACACTTTTTTTTATTTTATTGAAATATGTATTTAAAATACAGAGTTCAAGAAGAGGAAGGAGATACAAATACAATGAATCAATGATGAAGACGAAGAGAAACCAAAAGCAGTGGTTCATGTTAGAGCCAGAAGAGGCCAATCCACTGACAATCACGATTAAGCAGAAAGAGTAACATATAAAATCACAATCTTCCTGTTCTTGAAGTTATCTTGTAATATTCATTCATTCAATTATGTTTTTTTGTTGATTTGATAAGTGTTAATGACTAACATATTTTATGTTTAATCATATTAGCAGAGGAAAAATGAGAGATTAGGATACTTGCAGACCATAGTATTCTATAAAGTAAAAGAAGTCCTATATTTTTCTCCTATCAAATTAAAATATTTTAAATTTATAGCACAAACAGATTTTTAGGGATAAAAAATCTCATTTCTCCTCTGATAGTCTGATAGTATGCAGACCATGGGAATGGCAGTAATGCTGGATGAGATAATCAATTAACTTCAACACGAGTTTAACTTCAATTTGATTTATTCATTTGGCTTTCCTTGGTTTACTTTTGCAGGAACAAATTGAATTGCGGTAATCAATTTACCCCACCTTTGTGAATAAAGTAGTGATCAATAAGGTAATAGGATATGCTATGTTGATTTGACATTATGTTCAGTATCAACTAAAGTGGGTTTTTTTAACCTTATTAGCTAATTTATAATAAATTTGCCTTTTGGCAGGTGACCATATAAGCCAAAAATTGGGGTCATAATTCGATTTATTGGAGGGCATATAATGCTACTTCTTATTGAAAGACTATTGTTTTTTGTATGCAATGGTAGAAACAATGAAATATTTGTAGATATTGCTGGTTTTTTTTAAATCTTCAATAACATCTTTGTTTTCCTGGTACCTTTTTTATTTCTAAAACCCACCGATACTCTTTACTTCTTTTCTGAAAATTAACTATATATTGTATATTATATTTATATAATATGTAGGATTGGAGCGATTTCATGACAAGTTCGGCGTCCAACTTTAAACCTGCGCATCTCAGTTGGAAATCTTGAGAAATGGCCTGGTTTTTGTTTGGGTATGAAGTACTTATAATGAGTGAGTGGTTGCAAAAAACAAGCACTCATCCACCAGTTCTCTACTTCCAAAGGTTAGCGAGTCTATTCTATTTTTCCTCAGCATTTTCATAATCTACCTATCTGTTTTGAGTATTCTTTGGTTTTTCAGGTGTTGTTGCGGTTCGTCTTCGATTTCTTGGTGTCTTTTCCACCGCTTTATGCGTTTGGACAAGGAACTTCAAGGGTTTCACCTTACTACATTTTCAAGGGTTGGTGGTTCACATCTTGCTGCTATACCTCTGTTTATGGTTCGGCAATTTGTGTAGTTGGAACTTTTATTATTGCGTTGTGGCCTCTCTGAACTTCATCTCAATTGACTGTGCTTCTGGGTAATCGCCAACTGCATCATTAAGTTTTTCGCTTTCTTTCCATTTCACTAATCTTCAGCTTTGCCATTAAAATGAGTAGCACTTTTCCAGTACCAGATTCTCCTATCATCTTAAGGTACTAATATTGTTTTTACTTCTTGTAGGGTAGGGGTGGACCAGGTCTTGCTGCAAATGTTGGTTGATCTTTTCTGTTATTTTAACTTATGTACCTTGAGTCAACTATTCATTAAAATAAAACATGTTTTTTTTCCCTTCTATAAAAGCTCAAAAAAAAAACAATTGGGTGGCCTGGGAATCCACGGAGATTCTGTTCACCATCAACATATTGGTCTCCATTTAGCTGTGCCTGCTGCAAATGTAACGGCTGGAGCTTTAGGTGGGTCTCACACTGCTGTTCAATCAAATCAAACTGCTCTGCATAGTCAGTCTCTGCCAGCAAATGATCCCTTAACAATTCATCTAGCCAAAATCTCAAGAGTTCAACTGAATGAAATTTAATTTGCCCTTAAGACTTATATCTTACTGATCTAATACATAAAGAGTTACATTTTTTTCCATTCTAAATGGATATCGTGAGTAACCTTGTGTCAATTGCCTCTATTTGTATTGTAGGTGAATGCTACACAGAACAAGAAACAAGCTCGCCAGCTGGTGCTGTCAAGGTTGCAGTTGTCAAAACCTCTTATCCAGGTTATCCATGATTTTGGCTCATTTCTTGAGTTTATTTATAAAAATGCTTCATCTGTCTAATCTTATGTTTTTCCCATGTAGGCCTTGAACTTTGAGGTTAGGCTCCTCATATTCTTTGATCTGGGTATAATTTCTTTCCTGATATATTTTTTTAGCCTATTTCCCCTTCTTTTTTAACGATCAATCTCTTCAAACTCTTTTTCTAATTTCCCAGCCCAAACATCTATATTTCTTGTTAGACAATATGTTGTCGTTCCCATTGTTTTTCATGTTCTGTATATACATGCATTCCTTCATTAAATGTTGTATGTTTCGGCCCAACCAGAGGATAGGTATCATCTTTTGGCTTTGGGGATGATTTTGGTACTCACACAGGTTATTGGGGACTCGCTGCCTATGATTGGGGTTTTTGTTGGTGGTCTTTCCTCCGGATCAGTCAGCTTCCTGGATTTTTGGACCTCTGCTTGCCTTGGTCTCTCTCAACTCCCTAGATTTGCGGGCTTTGTTATCTAATTTTTTGCTGCTCCCACGGGTTACCGGGGTCTCGCTGGTGGTGATTCGAGCCTTTGTTCGTGCTATTTCCTCCGGATCAGTAACAATGCATGGGTTTCAGTCCTATACAAGCTAATCTCCACGCGAATCCCGCTGCAACCAAGTCAATCTGCTTTACAGGTATCACCTTTCTTGTGCTCACTCTCCGAGACACATCGATGGTGTTCTACACGAACAGCTATCTGATCACTATGATTTCTAACATTGTCAAATCAACTTTTTCCTCCACCGACTCAACCCACTGTCTCATGCAGCTTCTGTTGCTCCTACAGCGGCAAAAACAACCCTCTGATTTTTTGGTATTCACACAGGTTATTGGGGTCTCGCTGCCTATGATTGGGGTTTTTGTTGGTGGTCTTTCCTCCGGATCAGTCAGCTCCCTGGATTTTTGGACCTCTGCTTGCCTTGGTCTCTCTCAACTCCCTGGATTTGCGGGCTTTGTTATCTATTTTTTTGGTGCTCGCACGGGTTACCGGGGTCTCGCTGGTGGTGCTTCGAGCCTTTGTTCGTGCTCTTTCCTCCGGATCAGTCGGCTCCCTGGATTTTCGAACTCTACTCCGCTTCTTCTCCGTTAGCTCCCTAGATTTTCAGACCTCTGCTTGCCTTCGTCCCTGTTCGATCTATTCTATAGTTGTTCATCAGGTTCGTCTTTCTTTCCATTTGTGAAACTGCATCCACTTCTTCTTTGTTAGCTCCCTACTCTAAATTAATAGGGTTCAATCTCTCAATCAGATGACAGTTGTTTGATTTTTTTATAACAGAATCCAGCTTTGGTGGTTTAAACGTCAATTCTTTATAGTCGACAGGTATTTGTCTTTATTTGCTTTAACACTGCCTTCATCCTTCGATTTTGCTTCAATTTCGTCTGATCCTCTATCAGGTGCATGCATTTGTGCTTGCGAATCGTATTTCTTTTGACTTCATATGTGAATTCTCTGACCTTGGTATGACTCTTTTTGTCTTGATTCAATTTCACATTTGCCCTTCTCATATGTGGATCCTCTGATCTCTGTAAAGATCTTTTTTTTTGTCTTGTTTCAGTTTTCGTATTTTGGATGTTGATTGGAAGTTTTTGACTCAGCCTGCCTTCTTATTGTTTACCCAATATTTGTTCTCTGTTTTTCAAGGAGGATGATATACTATGCGTGGAGATTAGCTTGTATAGGACTGAAAATTAAGATATTCCCCAACTATTCATCTTTGGTTGTTGCTTTATTCTTATTTTTTTCACCCAAAAGGAAGTAACTCTTCCTAGCTTGGTCTTCTTTGGAGGGCCTATAATGCCCCGCTTTTCCAACTTCCTTTAGATCAACAATTGGTGACCATGCTACAGATGACGATGTTCATGAGTATAAAGATCTTTTGCTTTCATCTTGTGTTCTTAATTTTCTTTCACTTCTTGCACACTGCCACTTTGTCCAAAAAAACTGAGATTAATATTTTTATTGTTCTTCTTATGCGCTCTATGTTTTGTGCTAACTATACCAGTTGGGGAGAGATTTGAGAATTTTGCTGGTCTTTTGATGTCGATGTTTGTATGCTCGCTTAGGACTGCTACAATTCGTTGCACCAAAAGTTTGGTTCATTAGCTGTTGATTTTGGTTTCCCATGAAGATGACGATGTTCATGAGTATAAAGATCTTTTGCTTTCATCTTCTGTTCTTAATTTTCTTTCACTTCTTGCACACTGCCACTTTGTCTACAAAATCTGAGATTAATATTTTTATTGTTCTTCTTATGCGCTCTATGTTTTGTGCTAACTATACCAGTTGGGGAGAGATTTGAGAATTTTGCTGGTCTCTTGATGTCGATGTTTGTATGCTTGCTTAGGACTGCTACAATTTGTTGCACCATTTGGTTCATTAACTGTTGATTTTGGTTTCCCATGAAGCTAAAAAAGGCAATGCAGGTGGATTGTGTTCAATGTATGACGTAATGCTCTCTTTCAAGTGTTCAGGTAGGATTTTCCCCCCTCTATTTTTCCTGTTTATTAATCTATTTTAGTTCTATGATTGAAGCAGACATAATTTTTTTTACTTGTGGAATGAATTCGAGATTCCTTTCTTGATTATAGTTATCAAAGTGCTTCATCAGGATGAAGCCTTTTTGTTGCAATTTTGTGATGCTTGGTAGTGGCCTAGCAGTGTCAAATGATAAATTTCAAGGTATCTGCCCTACGTGAACCATTTTTTTGACGATTAT
The DNA here is from genome assembly GCA_963580455.1 of Euonymus europaeus. NCBI lineage: Eukaryota > Viridiplantae > Streptophyta > Magnoliopsida > Celastrales > Celastraceae > Euonymus > Euonymus europaeus. Next base: position 4,491,764 of record OY756972.1, read on the forward strand.
CCATGATTTTGGCTCATTTCTTGAGTTTATTTCTAAAAATGCTTCATCTGTCTAATCTTATGTTTTTCTTGTGTTTATGCTCCATTTCTTAAAAAAGTTATTAATTTTTTCCCTCGCTACTTCGCTTCGTCACATCTCTCTTTTTGGTTCGTAATCATGGCAATATCAATTGTCTATTATGGTATTTACAGCATCGCATAGGGAACACTATCAGAGGTGATCAACAAAAAAATTCGCCGATAAAATGAGCCCCGCACCAAAGTGCGGGTAGGCTAGAGGATTACTCACATGTATGGAAAAAAGCGTTAAGACACTCCAAAATATATCTTGCCATAGAGAAGCAACAACCAGCGTTACTCCTTTATTTACCAATAGGCAGACAGAGATTCAAAACAAAGTACATCAACGACGAGTTTAACTCATCAGTCAACACAATAAGGATAAAAGACAAAACTATATGAAATCGAGATTAGAAACAAAAATGGAATGCTAGAAATAAGTTTGCCCGGCAAAAATAATACTCGTGAATGCTGATTCGATTCTTCCCTCGTGTATATCTGCAAGGTTGGAAGGAGGGTACACCAAATAAATAATTTCTTTTGAATGCAAACCAAGAAAAATAATCTGAGTTACAGCTGTCAAAACCACAGGAAAAAATGAAGCGGGCATCGAGCTAGTTTCCATCATTATGTTTAGAATAACATGTTTCGTAAAAAAAAAAAGACACGTTGTTGCCAACGTGTGTAATGTAACATTTTAAAATATTGATCACGCTATTTACAACTACGGATTACAAAAAACTACAACGACAATCACGTTATTGTTAATAGTGTGTTTTTCTATATCTTAAAAAAATTTATTTCACTAATTAATTATTTATATAATGATATATTTATTTTGACCTTTATTTGCAGATTTCAGATTCTTGGCGGGCGAGCATCAGCTATTCATGAAGAGCGTTGTGTGTGGTGGTCTCCGCAACAGGTGTCAAAGCAAAACGACACCGTTTTACGTGTAAAAAAACTCCGACCCGGGCCACCCGGCTTAGGAGAATTCAATTACGTGTACTTTTGCCGTACTCACACGCCATTTGCGTGGACTCGTCAAAATTTAATTGGCAACGTGGAATTTGCTTTACTGACTTTTGTGTAATTCAAAACAAACAAAATTTTCTAATCAACGACTGCACATATAAATCAAAACAAATCTTGTTTCCGATTTCTTCAACACGCATCTCCGGTTGATTCGATATCCAAAATTATATTTCTCAAAACTACAAGGAAATCAAATGGGAATTCAGTGAGAAACCAACGAGGTGTTTCATGGCTTATGTACAGCGACGAGAAAATATGTGTTACTTCACATGAAGTTTCGACATACCAAACGTATTTCCTCCTCCTCACTGTCCGATGCGTCTCTTTCAAAAGTCTTCGTCTTCCTCCTGTTCGTATCCCTCTTCGCCGTCATCTCCCTCTGTTACCGGGAATGACGGTATCTCGGACAATAACCGTGGGCGTTGGTTGACTCAGCGGCGGCTCACGCGGCAGCGAAAGCTCAGGCATCTCAGTGAACACGAGCTCGGGTTGCAACCTGGAGACAGTTCACGTTCGTTGCCGAGTTCGCCGGATTCCAACCGGAAGCAGCGGTTGCTGGGAGGATCAGATCATTGGTCTTCGTTTGCCGTGCCTCACCCGTTGCCGCTTCCTGACTCGTCTCGGATTCGAAGACCCGATATGAATTTGGGGCCTGGTCGCATCGGGTCGCCGGAGGCAGGACAGAGCCGTGCTCTGGGGAGGTTAGCAACAGCTGCTCAAATCTATTTTTTACCGCGACATTTCAACTACTTTATTTGATACTTCTGAAATAGAATTACCTTATATGCCATCGACACCAGTTCAGTTGTCCGCTATTGTAGTTTAGGGGAGTGTACTATTGCAAACCATAGACTTATTTTGTTCTTCTTCTTCTTCTACAATTATAGTTTGATTATGTTATCTTGACATGGTTAATGGTTACCAGTATATAGAAAGCTTAGGAGGGTGTATATCGATACCTAATCAACTAAACAAGTATATATCCCGTGCTGATATTTTCTTTTGATGCCCTTCAAACGAGCAGGAATGATGCTCATTTTGCCAAAAGTCCTGGAAAATCTCAATGCAATTTCTGTAGGGAAGTTTCAGAAGATGCAAACCATGAAAGTGTTAATATTGATTTAAGACCTAGATTTCCTGCAAAGACTGCACCAGCAACTGCTGTCTCAAGTCCTGCTGTTAGTCCGCGAAGATCTGGGGATGCTAGCTCTTATTTCATGGACAGAAATTTGGCAAAACCTTCTGGTACTTACCGTCAAAGGTTTTCTAAAGGTCTAGATGATTTAACAGTTAACTACAACTCAAAGTCAAATGTATTCTCGGGAAGTGCTCCAACAAGTGTATTGTCAAGTCCTATTTTCAGCCGACAAAGATCAAACTCCATCGATTTTTTACCTTCTTATTTGGCTCCTCAAGGATCTCAAGTTAGGTCAACTTCAGAGGTCCCCAAGTATGGTAGGCTTGCCAGTCATACTTCACCAATGTCGCCAGTTAAAACCATGCAAAGCCCTGATCATTCTCCACTTTCGAGCCCAAAGGCTCAAAGTCCCAGTCTAATCCCCAATAGTCCAAGGAAATTTAAATTTCCATTTCACTGTAATTTTTTTCCAGGAAGTTCGAAGGAGCGGCCAGAAAGTAATAATCATGTCAATGCCCACCCATTGCCTCTTCCTCCTGGAGCTCTGTCACCATCACAATCAGTTATGCCATTACCACCTGCTGTCATGCATCACACAACAGAAAAACCAAATTTATCTTCATCAAAAGTTCAGTGGCAGAAAGGAAAACTTATTGGACGGGGTACATTTGGAAGTGTATATGTTGCAATCAATAGGTAAGTTGGTATTCTGAAGTTTATGATTTTGTCATGACTTAACTTCCTCTGCAGTAAACGCATCATTTCTTGGAAATTCTGGCAGGGATACAGGAGCCTCATGTGCAATGAAGGAAGTCAATATCATTCCAGATGATCCTAAATCTGCTGAATGTATAAAGCAGCTAGAGCAGGTCACTTTCTTATGTCTCTAAAGTGAAGATATATGCATAATTGCTCTCACATGACCAAATAAAAATAATCATCCTTTATAACATCTCCCTTTCAACTTTGTAATTCTTGGGTTTGCACCCTTTAGCCGCTCTTAATAAAATTTTCCATTCAAAAAAAAAAAAAAAACCACATCCTTATGGCGAAAGTCATCAAACTTTGAATAGTAATGTTTGTGAAAAAATCTGCCCCATACATATTTGAAAATATCATGCGTGGACGTTCCATCCTTCTCCTCTGTAAATGACCATGTCTTTCCTTTTAGACATGAAAATAAGTTACCTTGCTGTCCTAAATTGTTAGTGATTCCCACTTTATCTTTTCATTGTTTCAGTTGCACGTAATGGAGATACATGAAGAATCTATATTCAAATCTTGTTGATTGGGCTTTTAGCCATAGCTTATTGTTATGTTCTTTGAATTTTCTGCAGGAAATTAGGATCCTTAGCCATTTGAAGCATCCAAATATCGTGCAATATTATGGCAGTGAAATAGTAAGTGTTATATTTGTTGTCTGCTATATTGTATTGATTTGATATGGGGGCTCAGGATCAATTGATTTATGAATCTTTGTGTTCTTTGCAGGTTGATGATCACTTTTATATATATTTGGAATATATCCATCCTGGATCAATCAATAAATATATTCACGAGCATTGTGGAGCTATTACAGAGTCCATTGTGCGCAATTTCACACGCCATATCCTCTCTGGGCTGGCTTACTTGCATAGCTCAAAGAAAATCCACAGGTGAGCATGATACTTGAAAAGAAGGAATGGAGGTTAAATCATAGTTCAAGTTGACAAGTTCTATTAATACTTTTTTTGATCAATTTTCTTTTTTGGATCAATTAAATGGAAACTATGTAAAACCATATGACATGGTGAATTTGTTAGTTCAAGTTTGATGTTTTCAGTATATAGAGTTTTAATGATTCGTTATAATTGTGTTATTCAGGGATATTAAATGTGCAAATTTGCTTGTCGACGCTTCAGGCACTGTTAAGCTTGCCGATTTTGGGATGGCAAAACATGTGAGTTTTGGATGTCTTGGGCACCTTGTAATTTATTTCTCCGTGCTTATTTCTCTTCATTTGCTAGAGTTTATTTTTTTGAGTGAGCATCCTAGCTCTGTCTTGAGATTAGTATTTTTTTGCATAGAGGTTTTATGTTTTTTTTTTTTTTTTTGTGGGATTAACTTTGAATCACCAAATTTTTGCTTGTTGAGTATTTCCCGTAAAAGATTTCACCATTCATCATGGAGGAAGGGTGATCATCATCATAGCTTTTGTCGGCAATAATTTTGGTCTGTCCGATCTAATCTGTTTCCCCCTCGATTCACAACTGCATTGCTATTTGCTAAGCAAGCACATTACATGTACTTTTTGCGATGTGCATTACATATATTTTTGCTGCCAATTAAATAAGAAATCCTTGTTATTCCTTCTTAGTTTATTTGATCGATAACCATAACTTGTATCAGTTTAGGCCAAAATTCTGTTGAACAATTCGGGCTTGAGTCAAAGACTCAAAGTTATGAAGCCATGTGGATATCTAAGGAACTTTCTTTTGCCACTCTGAATAATTTTTTGTTGTACGTACAGAATCAGCGAAAAATACATTTTGGAATATTTGAAAATCTATTAAGGATTTATTAGTAATTACGGTAGAGTGGCCCAGCCTCTCTGAACTCCGGATTATGTTTGTTGGATACACTTCATATTGATGGCTAGAGTTATGAATAAAGTATTTCCAACTTTCTCACATAATGTCCATTTTCCTGTTTTATGGGCAACAATGATTAGTGAAAGGTGTAAGTATGGACATTTTCACTAAATAAGCCTCTCAACCCAGCTACTGGTGGTTTTTAAGGAAAATTAGGCATGACATATGTTAAAACTTGGTCCTGTACTTAATCGTTAAAGCTGATCAAAGAATGACTAACCCAAGTACCGTCTCCAAAGACCTGTCAGAATGACCAACTTGATACAGCTCTGATTCTGTTTTTTTGATTGTAGAGGATCACTCTATATTTGACGTATGCTAACTCTGAAAATTCCAGGAAGATCCATGATTGCTGTATAGGGCCAATCAGATGAGGTTAATTGCGTTTGTACTGCAGCCAACATATTCTATGCGCACGGACAAGGGAAAAATACATATGAATAAGCATCATGTTGATTATAATGAAGATTGATAGTTTAAATGGGGAGCATGCACAACTGCTGCCTTGTTTTTAATTTTTATGATATTTATGCTAGATTTTTTTAACTATGTTTGACTCTATATGAAGTAGCTGAATTAATTCACATCTTTTAGTCACATATCTTGAAATGGCAACATTCTTCATAACCTCTGCAACAGGTTTTTGTATGACAATCAGACATAAATTTGCAATTCTAGTGGATATTTCAATTCAAAGGATCTGAATAGATGAGATCATCCATATTACTCGTAGAAATCATCTAATTTACTTCTCATCGTCTTGAAATCATTTCATTTTCATTTTCCTTTTCCTTTTACTTTACTGTAACTACAAGTTGATTGGAATTGGCTGTTGACAACAATCTTTCTGGACATTAGGTGAATGAGAATTATGCTAGGTCTTACATGTACTGTTATTATATGTTCTGAAATTTTTGACAAGTGTCTCTAAATATAATCACTGTCCTAGTTGTGATGGTACTAGTTAACCCCTGAGATACTTGATTAAATTTAGGGGAGCAACAATCTTTCGATTGTAATGACTGAATGTCTTCATGAGTTTTCTTTCAAAATTAAAATCATTGTTGATTGGGTTCTCACTTTTGTGGTATATCTTTCATTTAACTCTAGTTCTAATTCAGCTTACAGGTCTATCCTATGAGTTGTCTTTGAAGGGCAGTCCATATTGGATGGCTCCAGAGGTATCTCACATTAAAATTGTTTGTAAATTTTTTGGTAGCTTTTTGCTCTGGTTTTCTAACATATATTACCTCTATGCAGGTGATAAAGGCTGCAATGCTTTCTGATGCCAGTCCTGATCTTGCTTTGGCTGTTGATATATGGAGCTTGGGATGTACCATAATTGAAATGTTTACTGGTAGACCTCCTTGGAGTGAGCTTGAAGGGGTAAGCTCTTAATCAAGCTTAATGTCATTTATCATAATTTTTTCTATATCCAAATATATCAGCGTGCTCAACATTTAGGGGTAGTTCCAATTTAGACTTTAGTAGAAATAAAGTTGAGAAACAGAGAGGGAAGTGAAGGATAAGAAGGGAGAGATTTAGCTGGATGGAAGTACTTGTATTATTGATTCATCTATTTTGATTTTTGACAGAGTAGGTGATTATTACAACCAACACCATGCCCTCATAATTACACAGCACATTAAATCTTCAGCACACAACATACTTCATAAATACAATTCTAACACGTGTTTATTAATCCTATGAAGGAATTGGAATTGCTTTGGGATATTTAGTTGGTCCACCTTTTTATTTTCTGAGCTTTTATTTTCTTGTGTCATTCTGTCTTTAACTGGTCCATTAGCTTGTAGTTTGCATGGTTTAGGTTACAATATCTTATGCTCAAAAGGTACAACAACTAATATTGCATGAAGGTAAACAACTCCGTGCACAAGTCTCTCGCAGTGGGTGGGGTTGGGGACCTGCATGATATATGCAGACCTTACTCCCACGTAATATATGCAGACCTTACTCCCACGTAATATATACAGAGACTGTTTCCATAAATTGAACCTATGACCTTTAGTTGCACCACTACAAATCTACAACTAGGCCACATATTCTCCTGTAGCAATGCATTTGCATGTATCCATCCTTAATTAACTTTTGACATAACTTATAATGTGAAGAACTGAATCAAATAGAACACTGGAAACAATAGGTAGAGTATGGAATAAAGAGAAAATTGATAGAACTGTGACCAGTGAAGAAAACAAGATAATGATGGCCTAAGCCAGCAGGGTGTAAAGATGTGATTCGTAATTGAGTATATCATCTTCTTTTCGTCAATGTCATTGTCAATGCCCTTGTTCAATATTCTCATAACCCCACTTCTGGCTTACTATCTGTGTCAGCCTCAAGCTATGTTCAAGGTTCTGAACAAAACGCCACCTATACCGGAAACGCTATCTTCAGAGGGAAAGGATTTCCTCAATTGGTGCTTCCGGAGAAATCCAGCCGAGCGGCCGTCAGCTATAAAGTTACTTGAGCACCCTTTTGTACAAAATTCAAAAGATCACAATGTTTCTTTTTGCAGACAGATACAAACTGAAAAAACCCTCATGGTTAATATCCAGTACCACTCCTCTTCAGTGACTTCAGAGTTTCCAAGATACATTTCTTTAGGCTGGCAAGTGAATCTCATTAACTTATTAACATATTCTTGGTGCTCTTATAGAATAAATCAAGCAACTCCAGTGAATGCAGTCCACATAAGACAGATGTGATGCCTTGCTCCCGACAAACAAGGATTAAAGGTCGCAGTTTTTCATTCAATAGGTAAATATATCTGCACTTCTCCCTAGTAACTAGATTAGTTGTATTCTATGCTTTGTTACTTTTATATCATTCCAGCATAATTGCCGAACCTGGGTCCATTCAACACGCTTTCTAGTATTTCTGATTTTTATAATGATTCTGATGTTTGTTTTTTTTAACCAGTAATACTGGTCAACAAGGTTTTGCCCGGCCTCTTAACTGCTCCAAAACATCTCATAGCTCTCCTTGATCTGCAGTTGAAAACTCTCGTTCTCTATCTATAGCGTAAGTTCATGGATCACATAACTTCAACCCTTCTCCAAATGTCTCCAGCAACCTAACCTTAGTGCTGGGAATAACCATCCTTGTGCTCTCTCTCAGACTCATGAAGTTCCACATATCTGAAACTCTTTGTAGTTGTCATTGTTTTTCAGAAGCAACGCTTCCTTGTGTACAGTATGAAAGAAACTCCAATGGTCTAGGTAGCACATTAAGCTTTATTGGAGTTTTTTGTAGCTGGTTTAGGGCGCTGGTGACCCTCACTGGTCTTTCGACTCAAATAGCGTTTTTCCTCGTAGTCGTTACCTCATTTGTAAATACAAAGCGTCTTCATTTGAAAAAGCAACTCGTATGGGGCCTTGCTGCTGGTCAGTTCCATAGTCGTCCAGAGTTGAGAGCTTGTACAAGTACTATCAAATGAGTTGAAGTTTTAGGGGATGATTTCATGCAGATGAAAAGGGTGGGAAGGAAATAAAAGCAATAGTTTATTCCTTAACATTCGCATGACTTCTGATAAAGATTGGTGAAAGTTAATTCCTTGAATGGAGCAGCTGGTTGCTTTTTAATACCAGCTTTCCCTCCGGTGGCAGCGTAAATTTGTTTTCCTGTAGATTATACTCTTAAACTTGTCTGATTTGTATAATTGTCCAAACTACAAGAAATTATATTGTTTTTTCCATATGAGTGGCCTCTCCTTTCTTCTTCTTTTTATCATAAAGTGCAATCCGAATTTGAATATGCAAATATCTCGTAAATCCACTTTATTATCTGACCCGAACTCGGATTTAATTGTATACAAAAAAAAATGGACTCCAAATTTGGAGTCCATATTTTGTCATTTTGTGAAAATTTAAACTACATCAATGACGGCAAGGTAAACTACAAAGCCCAGCTTTGCTACAATGCAAATGGACTCCCATTGTAGGTTATTTTTTGATTAAAAATTACCACTTATTGCTGGCACATCTCAGTGACTACATTAAATCTAGGCCATTGATTCAATGGATCAATGACCCATTTTAATTCACTAATTTTATTACAATACATTAATATTTAATGCAAATAATATTTAAGTATTTATTTTGATTAATTCATTTCTTAAAGATAAATATTAAAATGATTTAGATAAATCCATTAATATTTAAAATGTGTTAACTTTAAATTAAAAAAAATTGAAAAAATGATATTTAAATGATTTACAATAGGATAATACTCGAGACCCCCGAAACGTGACCCCATTAATGTGAAATGTTGGATGTTAAATGAGTCATACATAATATTTATAATCAATAGCTAAAAAACATGTCACATAGGTTTAGGGATAAAATGTAGGGTCATATTTTGGATGGATGTAGCATTGCTATTTAAAATACGATTTAGAGTGTTGATGCGTGGATCTACTGTTAACAAAATTACAAATTAGTAAAAGATGTACAAAAACTGCATTTTTTTTGTTAAGATTTTCTATTAAGATGATATAACCATATTTGACATAAGTCTTAACTTTATGGTCAATATAAATTTTGCTCATTGAAAGATTTGACATGTTCAAAATCACTCATCAAGGTTTTAACTCATTTAATTAAAGAATCATGATTTTGTTTCGTTCCAAAACACATCACCAGACAAATTTTCTCATATTCGATCAATCTTCATGCTGACATGACATTAAATAATTACAAAAATAAATGTAGTGTCAATGATGTGAATTTTACAAAAAATAAAATAAAAAAATATCCAACTCATCTTCTCCTTCAATAAAACCATAAATTCTCAATTCAACAACACCCTCCTATTCTCCCCACCTCATATGCATTTTGTGTACAGACCTGGCATCAAATGCAGGGTGTACACATAATTATCAGGGAAAATGCATTTTTCTGGGAAAGAATTTGTTAAAAAAAGCCTGAAATTGTAGTTAGAAGACGAAATTATTTATGCTTTATATAATTACCTTGTCCAATTCGAGAAATTCGGTTGTTTGGTAGCAGTTTCTCAATATAAAAGCCATAATGTATCCCAAAACTTGATTCACCATTGAAGAAGAGATGACCGAGCTAGTCAGACCTCTAGCTCGGGAACTCAAAGCCATCAACCATGTGGTCTTCAACATGTAACTCCAATCCCTTTCCACACCAAACTCTACATATTGTTAGTCTAACCGCTTGAAATCCAAAATTCTTATCTCCAACTTGTCCAATATTGATCATTTGCTCATTTTCTTTTAGGAAATTCTTTTCGAGATCCTCTCAAAGATTTCGGATTTGCAAGGAAACCCTAATTCACCTTATACGGTATTTGAAAGTGTTTGACTGGAAACTTGTTGAATTTGATAGGTTGTGTATGAGATTTTCTAATCTCACCCATGTAGATTTGATTAATGCGTGTTTGATTGGCCAAGGAATTTTGTTGACCCGTAGAGATGTTTCATTGTCTATTGAGTCCATGTTGTTGTAATTTTTTATGGGAATACAAATTCATTACATAGGCGAAGTATTACAATCCAAAGCAACCAAGCTCTGAGAGGCAAGGATCCCGACGTAATAGATAAACTATTAGACAGGCGACTAATATAAGCTAGATTATCAACTACTTTGTTACCGTCCTGGTTAACATATGCAAACGTACAATCAAAATTGGTGATCAAGTGTCTAATTTCATCTAAAACATGACCATAAAGGGCCAAAACATGAGAATTATGAGAAAGAGCCACCACCACAATATTTGCATCTCCTTCAACTGTAAACTTCTCATCCCCTATAGTTAAATTTGTTGCACTTTAAAAAGAAAAGCATAAGATTCAGCATGCATCTAATGAAGATGAGATATTCAATAGAGGTTTTGCAACAGAAGAAATTTCTCTTCCATTAGAATCCTGAATGATCACTCCAATGCTTGAAGGAGACAACACGTTCCCCCAAGAGACATCAACATTTACTTGATAGAATCCAACATGGGGCTTGCCATGTTTTATAAGAATCAAAATCAAATATAATTTTTAATATCATGTCACCTTTACAGTTTTGCCCTTTCGAAAATTAACCAAAAGAAGAGTGAAGAAGTTTTCCCGCTCCTCAAACCACTGAGGCAAGCCATTTGACGCCTTGGCGGGCGGAGAGAAGCCATTTAAAGCCCTCGTTTTTCCCGCTCCTCAAAATCGACCGTTCTCACATCTCTCATGCGACTCTCTAACAACAATGGACACGGTAGAGATCGTCAAGATATCGGATCTGCTCCGACGTGGTCGTCCCCTCACTGCCGCATCATCTTTCCCCTCCTCATCTTCCTCCAGCCGTCCGATCTCTTCCTCATCGCACCATCCGCCAACCCAAAGCTCCGTCAGTCCAAACCCTAACCTTAAAATTCTCTCTCCTTTGAATAATCCAGCGCTGCTCATCGGGACCGTAACCCTCCCAACCATAACCCTAAAATGCTTGACAAACAGTTTCTTCCAATTTTTCGATGATTCATCAACGATTTGCTGTGATATTCTTCGTTTTGATGCACGGATTCTCGGGGAAAAAATCCATGTCCTCGCTTGGAATTTCATTCCTCTGAAACATTCCGGGGGATTTCTTGAGATTATCAGATGGTGTTTTCCGAATTCGAGTGTCCCTACCGCTCTTACTCGATGTTCAAATATAGACTCCATTCCTTTGGCTGTGCCTTCCGTTTCTTCAAATGAAGATGCCTCTAAAGCTCGCTATCAGGTGCTCGGAATATTAGAATCAATCAGCCCAATTTCGGTCATTCCATGTTCAACCAGTGCCGGTAATTCTAATGTTCCGCAGAATCTTCCAGCTTTTCTACTGCGAATTATGGCTTGCCAGTGTAGATTATGTAGTAATAAAGAGCCTTCAACGGCTTTAAATAGCGTTATACGAGGACGTGATTTACATTCTCTTAGCAAACCCTTGTTTGTATATTTTCTTGGCTCTGTGTCATGTTGGCATCCAGCGATTACGAAACTCATCGGTGAGACTGTGTTGTTCTCTGGCTTGAAGAAGAAGTTGATTACCACCGGAAAGGAGGATTCCCAACTGATATACGTGACGACTGGAAATTCGGTTTTACATCTCGCCAGATTATCAAAGAAAGGGCTATTATTACCAAGAACAGCTATGGATGGAAAGGGAGAGTCATACACATATACTGGAATTGTCAAGGACGTACACATGCAAGGATTGGTGATTGAGCTGGACAAAGATGTTTGGCTTTTATTAACTGATCAAGTTCTTAATCCACCTCATAGTCTTAGGGTGGGGGCAGTTGTAAGTAACTTATCTTGTCCCGAATATCTATAATTGTGACGCAATATTCTTATGAATGGTGATAAGTCACTTCTTATTGCTAATTTTTTCTCTCTTCCTTTTCTTAGATTTCTGCAAGAAATATACATTTTGTCAATCCGAAATTTTCTTGGGCAAAAGTGCTCATACTCGGAGCCTGCTTCAAGACTAGCATTACTATAGAATCATTCTCACCTTTAGAATCCGGGTTAGCATGCTGAATTTATCATTGTCTTTGATTTTCTCTAACTATTTCTAGTTTAAAATAGTCTTGTTCTAGGTCAAAATAGGCTTGTACATTCTGGATTTCTTATGGCCTAAAGATGCATCTCATGTTGATTGTGGCAGAATTTGTGGCCTTACTATTTAGCTGTAGAATTTTCTCTTTAGATGTTACGCAAAGTATTTAAAGCATGCTAATCTCCGTATGTTATATTAAGGTTCCATTTGTGTTAATGGCTATTGACTTGTGAGCTGCAGATGTCATGTGGTTCTGCAATCACAAAGCCAGTTGGGCAGGTTCATTGAGTCCTTGACATTTTCTGCCCGACTATGGTATGGAATTATTGTGATGCTTCAATGAATTTCAAGTTATGTGTTTAAAATCGTGTTTGGTTTCAGGGCACTGCTAGTTGTGTCATGTTTTCGGAAAAAGTTTGCTGATATTTTATCTGAGAAGGAAATTTTGGGATCAAAGCATGTATGTCCTTTTCTCTGGATTTTGGTACTTCCATTTTCTATACCACACTGTATCATGTTCTATTTCAATGAGTATTTATTATCGTGTCTGATGGTCTTGGCTTTATAGTTATATGCTAAACTGATATGGATGTTTTCAAGATGTCTACCAGAAGGAAGGAATGGCTCAGATGTATGCTAGGTCGCATTTGCCTCATTCAGCATTTCAAGTTCGGGTAAATTGTTTAGTTTGCAGCTGGGTATATGGATATCTACTCCAGTTTATCCGGCTGCCATCTTTATAACGAGTCTCTTTGTGCAGCATGGAGTTTTCAAGGAACTATCTAAGCATGGCTCTTGTGGCTGTGCTGATGAACAATATTGTGCCAACCTGAAGTTGGTAAGTGCAAATCTCATGACGTTAAAGTAATTTTTATTTGGTTATAGTACTTTTATATTTTTGTGATGGGAGATGTAGTTGAAATTTTCCAGCTATTTCTTTTATGGATATAGTGAGGAAAATTTTGTATACTTTTCTATTATTTCCAGGTTGCACCCATCTCTCTTTTCCTACATTGGTGTGAGGTCATGTGGACCAAGATACTGTTACAGTCGAGGAACAACTGTCAAGCCTTATGTGACAAGGAAGGGTTTAACTCGCTGACATGTGATGGTAGATCTTATCGTCAATCATTGAGGAAAACCTTTCGAAGCGATGATGTAGGCATTGTTTTGGTTGGAAGATTAATGGTTAGTGAGAGGGAGAGAGATGCTTTTTATGCTTGAACTTTCAGATTGTCATGTTTGAAAGATGGTGACTTTATAACTTTATGAAGTTTGTTTTATTCGGTATGTGAGTAGTAAGTTTATATTGGTTTCTGAAACTCATAAGCTCAAGATGAGTTGTGAGTTGGCTGAAATCATTGACTTTCATATATCTAACTTAAATTCTGTACTGATTTCAGATTTCTCCATCTTGTGGGAGGCTGCAATTGGTTGATCAGACTGGTGGCATTGATGCTATTGTACCAGACCTTCCCTCAACTTGGAATGCCAACAGCATCTATGAGGTTATATCTGATGTGATTCAATAATTTGTTCTGTCATTTTCAGCTGCTATGATCTTTCAAATGCAATTGCAATATTTCTGGAGTAACTTTGGTTTGTCTTGGCTTTACAGGTGATTGACTATATCATTACTGTGGACGGCATGCCTGACATGGTGAATCACCTGGATTTGCTTCACAATGAATCATATTTGTGCAGAAATATATTTCGTTGCATCCCATTGGCTAGAGAAAAAAACTTAACAATTTTTGTCTGCTTTCATTTGAGAAATGCAACCTGCAGAGATCTTCTTTTGAATCCTTATAAAGGATGGCTAGATGAATGTAAGGAACTTCAAAGTGGAAGATTCCATCTAATTTTGGTAACACATAAATTTCCTGAGCTTCAAAAGGTATTGCTGCATATTTTTCCTTTCACAGAAGCTACCATGTACTCAGTAATTTTTTTTGTTATCACTTAAAAGTTTTCAGAGAATTAAATGAACGTGGCTGAGTTTACTTAAACATTACTGTCCTCTTATTACTTATGATTTATGAATTTCTTCATTTTTTTTCCACAGTTGTGTGGTGACATAAAGATATCAAACAGGTCTAGAATGTTTTTGGAGGCCTTTATCTTGCCTTGGTATCTATTTATTTCTGGGGAAGATATAACTACACGTACAGCAAAGGTTTCAAGGGATGGGCTGAAAGAATTCATGGAGAATCGTGCTGGTGAAAATTGCAAACAATGTGTCCCTAGTAAGCGCCGTAAAATTGAAGGTACATCAAGCGAGGTTTTGATTTCATGTTTGAGGGATGACAGTAGTAATGCTGATGTGAAACTCAGTTCTTGTAGAGAACATAGTGAGCGGCGGAAGGGTACGAATTCAAAGTCTATCCATGAAATTCCATGTGTAGCCACTGTTAGAGCTGTTAATAATCAAAGCACAGTTTTTTCTGGAATATTGTATAGCAAAAAGATTGACGTTGATTGCAAAGCAACTGCAAAGAAGGTCATGTTAGAGTTGGAGTCTGATAATGTCTCTGTGTATCAGGTGTGTCAGGTTGATTTGCTCCAATAATCTTCATTTCTGTTACATGCCAAGTGCAGTAAGGATTAGTAGATTCTGTTTTGTGGTTTCACTGTGAATCTACGACAGCTTGAGCTCACTTTCTTCTAAATTCCAGTTATTGCAGATTGGTCATTACTACATCACAAAGCACCATTTAGAAGATCCCTTCTGTAGCGTTGAGGATTATGGTAACGTAAACATAGCTAAAGTTATTATCTCTTCCAAGGTAGATCTGTGGAGCCTCTCACTTACTTCGAATGAAGATCTTGCTTGTGAAATATCTTCAAATGACTCATTGCCAAAAGATTCTTCTCTCTCAAATCTTGAGGTTCTGCAGGAGGTTACACAGAGTTCCACCCACAAAATTCCTGAAGTTTGTTCAGATGTTACTCTTCATCTCTCTGCCAGAGAAATAAGTCTGTTGGAGATAAATCTTGAAAAATCTGAAGATACAGTTACCAAATCATCTGGGAGACCTGACAAGACTTCTGACATTATCCCAAACATTTTGAGTTTGGATACTGCGCCTCGGCTCTATTCTTTATCTCCTGATTCTAGTTGCCTCTTTCCTGGGGGGAACATAATATCTGTGCATGGACATGTTATTGGCATTCATGGTATTGACAGCAGGTCAGGCATTGCCCATTTAAGATGTGGAAGCACTTACGATGTCCCTCAGTCGAAATTCTTTCAGGGAGATGCCAGTTGTTTTTGTATTCACATTTTGGCAGGCCATCAATGTGTAATTACCGAATAATCTCTCTGCACATACATAATAATGATTATTTGATCGCAATTTGTGTCTTCTCATTGCGTTGTTACTCTTGCTTAGGTGAAGATCTTTGGTTCTTTGAGGAAAGATGCATATCCAGTTGGATTTGGTCCAGGAGTAAGTGCAACATTTCATCGAGTTCTTGAATTGGGGTATGCAGTCCTTGAAAGATGTTCGCTTTTGCCTGTGTTCATGATTTTTTTTTGGGGGGGTCTTTATTTTGATTTCTATTCTGCTATTATTGAATCTTCATACCTTTTTGGACATCAAACTTGAGATATGACATCAATCACTTGTAATATCTAAGCAATGAATAAGTCTAATAATGATTTATCCCTCAAAATAGTTAATTATAGTCCATAAAATCTAATGCTCTGTGGGGATTTATGTACGAGCTCCCGCCATCTTTTAGCTTACCAACACCCTTTGGAGTGAGAAAGACTAGTCTGATCTTCATGTATCTTTGATGCTGATAAATTTTTGTTGCCAGCAGGATTTGCTTTACTATAGTCAAGTAGAAGTCCAATGGTGGGTTGCCTTTGAATGCCTTTTTGTTGTGAGACGATTTCTTTCCCTGCCCTTCTTTTACTTTCACATGATCAGGTCATCCCCATCCCATCCTTTGGCACATGAGCAGGAGTTGGCCCTGGGAAGCTTTTGTCCGGTTGATGTCCATAAAAATTGAAATCATCTTTTTCCTTTTCCCCCACAACCTGCAACATGCTAATAAGAAACTCACGATTTATTTTATTCTTGGGTGAGGAGCTGCTCGAAGTGTTTGGGTTTATCTGTGCATTAACATGGTGCCATTGTGGTGTGATGTGCATACAGTTTTTCCTATCTCACTTTAGTTCTCCATTGCAAGTTCTAGGATTTGTCTTTTAGATGTCTACTTGCATATACTGTGTTGTTTATTATCCTTTGTAGACATGCAGTTCTCCTTGACATCCTGCCCTACTTAGAAGAACCTACATTAGTGTTACTGAGCTGTTGCAAAACTAATGTTGTAATTGGTAATGCTTGGGTTGGTTTTCCAGGGGAAGTGCTAGATTGATGCTATTACCTGTATCGTTAATTGTTGTCAAATCCATAATGGAAAAGAATAGACTGAACAGTGACAAGGCTTTTAATCTAGAGTCTGCTTCAGAAAGGCATGATGTTTCCTCACCGCACATCTCTTCTGGTTTGGTTTCTGAACTGATTCAGTCCTTGGATCACAGACCGATGCAGTTCCATTGCAGGGTAAAGCTATGTTAAATGAATGAACTTCTATGGTGGTTTGACATGTTGAATTTCTGTTTCAATTTGCATTCTTGTTCTCAGAAGGATGCAGCTATTTCTTGCATTAGAATGTTGATGATCACGATTTAGCTCTTATTTCCTCTGGCAGGTCGTCTCTGTTCATTTTCTGATTGTGGAGCGCAAGAGGAATAAATATGATGATGTGAGATCAAACTCCAGTTGCAGGTCTTGTCTTGTTGACATTCCAGTTGCAGGTCTTGTCTTGGGTAAGCTATTCATTAATGTAGAGAATATTAACTTTAATGAAATGTGGTATTGACATGTTAGTATGCCAAAATAGCTTTTCATCTTTGATTCTCTTGGCCATGAGACTTGTTTGACTGCATAGCTGTTTATTTTTATGCTATTTGCACCTAGAAAGTAGAAACCACTATTCATGTAAAGGGTAGAATTTGTATTATGCACCTAGAGTATTCTAGCCACGTGTATCGTGGCATCTGGATTTTATCTTGTGAGATGCTACCTTTTATTCTATACTTTTTTTATCCTATGTCAGATAACTATATCTTCTGATATGTCTGGTCTTAATGGCATTGTTTCTTCTTCTTCTTCTTCTTCTTTTTTTGAAAAAAATCGTTTATAGATGATGGGTCATTCTCATGTTGTTGCTGGGCCAATGCTGAAATAGCATCAAAATTGCTAAGGTTGCATGAAGAACTTCCGGATGCAGCTTTTGAAAATGCTGGCTTGACAGTAAAGTGGGTTGGGATGAGAAATAATTCATGGAGGACCCCGATGTATCATCTCGAAAGAATTTTGAAGAAGCATGACAGAATTACTGTGCTAAACTGCAGCTCGACAGTCGATACTTCTCATCAAGATGTTAGTGTTTCTGTCAGCTCAGATAATGTCATCAGCAACTCAGATGAGAACCTCCTCAAATATATAGTCCTTAATGCTTGCTTTGGCACATCATGGGTGAGTTCATAATTGATGTGGAAGAGAGTTTCACAGAGTAAAGTTCATATGCATCCATATCTTAAATTTGTGTTTGGGTGGTTCAGTACGATGTGAAAGGAGACTGAATTTTGATTTTCCAGCATTTGGTTTGATGCATAAAATTTTGATTTCGAGTGCATTGTTTATAAAATTTTTAAGATGATCATATGAAAGTGAGATCACTTAGTTTTTCAAATGAACATATGGACTTTCTTGAGATACCAGAGTCCCGCATTGAAAAGCTCAACAGGCTGTTTTCACTTTTCGTATTCTTGTGCTCACTTTAATCTAAATGCCTCTCTTTAAGTGTGTTGAATGGTATAAATGTCCATTTATTAACTTCTTGTCATATCTATGTATTATGTTTTTCTTTATGAGACAAATTGTTGTTGTCTCTGGCTGGTCCTGAATCATTGAAAAAGCTTATTGTTGATCGTTTTGCTGTAAATGTCCTGGTTATTATTCCTTTACACGGACAGTGCCTCATTTTTTATTTTATTTTTACAATTTATTCCACTTTCTTTCTTCATAACCTATTTTGTGTCCTGAGTATAGTTTTTTAATGCGGTACTTTTTACTGGATCTGTGAAGACTGTTGAAGCTAGTACAATGGGCTTAAATGATGTTCGAAAGTTGGAGAAAGAGCACCTCTTTGATATGGAGAAGGTGATGCATCCCATGCAAAATGTTTGGGCTAGAGAAGTCTTTTACTCAGACCCTCTTACTGAGGCCAGGATCATGATTAAAGAACTACTAAACTGGTAACTGTTTATACCATTAAATTTGTTTTTTATGACGACGGGTTTCCCTCTGTTCATCCTTCTTTCACACTTGTTTATCTATGACTTCTGGGTTAAAGTAGCTTCTGAAGCCTTGTTCTAGGATTTAGATCTTGAGCAGCAAATTTTGACAATGTCCTAACTTTGTAGATTTTGTTCATCTTTGTTTTCATGCAGATGAAGAAAAAGTTAATGCAACATCAATGTTATATGGATTATGGGAGTCTGATTCGCTGCTTGGTAATTGTTTACTATGTATTTTGCATGCCTGGTTATTTATTAATGATCGCAATGTAGATCTAACCTCAATGTATAAAATAAAAGAATGGATAACCAGAATTAATCTCTCCACAACTTTTCACATTTGTAGTTGCAACTTGTTGGATTTCTTTTCTAGGTTTGATTCTTAGGAATGCATCTTTGCACAAGCAAAAGGGATATACATTCATGCATTGGTACATACGTTTCGTTTGCGTGTATATATATAGGTTTGTAGCATATTAAAATTTACATGGTGACTAATAATGGCAGCGCAACTTTCTATTCTACTTGCCCTGAAACGCTTTCTGTCCTTCCTCGCTCCATGTGATTCATGGCTCGTGGCTCCCATGCAATGTAAATTGTTCAATTTGTCGGTTTTGCTTCGATTTGTACTTTTGAAAATTAAGTGGTTTCTAGATCATTTATGAAGTAAACCAAATTCCTGGTGGTTAAATTTGAAGCCAGATTAGAAAAGTCCATGAAAAAAAATATAACCTTCGCTCATTAATTCTGTCGACTGCATAAGACTACGAGTGTCCTAGAAATAATTCGAATTCAGTTTATGTGAAAATTATTATTGTAAAATGAAATCCTTAGCCATTGGAATCCATCTACAACGTATTGCTTTGTTTGTTCTGATTAGAGCCACTTCCCACTCAAACTTCAAGAACAATAATCTCGTGATGGCAATAGTATATTGTATACATCCCACCTCTCAAAACTTCAGCCTTCAATCGATCTGCTGCAAAGGCATAGAAAAACAGTGAAGTTGTGTGGTTGCAACGAATCAGTAATTGTAATCTGTCAAGATTTAGGAGGTCATTTCCCGCTCTGAACTGGATGTAATCTAGCAATTATTCTTGGGACGTCTCATTTTGAGAAGATGAGAGAGACCTGCTACAACATGCAGCCGACTGCTAGGAACACCAGTCTTTGCCAATGCCCTCCCATTTTTGTCCAACAGTATGAAGCAAGGAACATATTTAACGTCATAATGGAGGAGCTGCATGGCAGATTACATAAAAATGGCAAAAACATTAGATCTAATTCACTAACACAACCGTAATTATACTACAGGTGCAATAGGTATATTATAGACGTGCCACTAACTCAGCAACAGACAAAAGTTGCAGTTGTCTTTTTTTTATACGGTTCGACGGGGATGGGATTTCAACCCTTACCCTTCAGCATGGTTCATTTGAAAGAAGGTTTACACTTTATAGGACAGAAAGTACTTTGAATGGAGTCTTTCATTCATTTGTTAGAGCACCCACAATGTTCGGTTAATGCAGCCTTTTCTTGCTACACAAAGCATGCATAGCGACACTCACAAAGTTCAACTACATATTGCTCATGCAGCTTTTTTCTAATTGCAGGCCAACAACTTAGTTCTCAGCTAAGATGAACATTGAGTTTCAATAACAAAAAAAGAGGAAAATCGAGAAAGAAGGAAACCACTATTCACAGGTTTTACAAATTCACTTTACTAACAATCAATGATGTTTCATCTATCGCTTTTTACACCTCAAGTTGGTTATTATGTCAACCTAGTCAGTAACCACAAAGACAAGGGATTTCCAGTGTCTACATGTACTTTCATACTGCTGCAGTGTAACTGGGTTCACTAAAATTCCAGAACAGATTGGAAAAGAGAAACCTTGGTTGCAAAAAAGTAATTCGATGATCTACTAATCTCAAATATCTCACAAGCAAAAGGTCAAAGAAGATTAATAAAGCTAATTCCAAGGAAAAAAATAATACTTCCAATTTAAAAATGGGACAGCAGCAAATATGAATTGATAATTTTGTGGTTGATTCGGCGTGTAAGATGCAGAGGTGAGACTCAAAACTGAAATCATAAATGACTATAGGAACACTATATTTGTAAAACCTACCTCCCATATACATGATATACCAGATATGCAGTACTAATTATTCATTTTACTTGTAATTAATCTTATAATACAACTTAGTTTAGAGACGACGATTTTTAGGGCTCTTTAAAGGTACCTGCTGAAGATAATAGCTTCAATTTTCAATCGAACTCAAATCTCAACAGGTCCCAGCTTCCTCTATCACGACTTACAGGAGGTAGGTGTTACATTTTTGGTGGAGATGCAGGGTCTTACAATATGGCCTAATTTGTTGTCAGAAATCCGGAACAAGTCACAAAAAAGACTTTCTATAAGTTCATGACCTCAAAAAACTAGCAAAAATGCTTCATTTTTCTATAATCTTTAAAAAGTACCACACTCTAGTATTCATCACGTTCGCAACATTCCCATGACTCCAAGAAATTAGTCCTTGAAAGACCAACTACAATAATGCCAGCAGACGTTTAATGAAAACAAAGCTTAAATCTAGGATTCCCAACGGTAACATCACAATTTGTGAGAACAAAGACGCTTGATTTTCATGCCAAAGTTATTAACTATAATTTTCGAAAGTTCCATATTTAAATCATTCACATTAAAGCAGGAAAATAGTGTACCTCTGGCAGCCACTTTTCATTCTCCGCATCTGCCATGACAATGTTGAGCCAGCCCGAGTTCCTACCCTCTACCTCCAAGACAAAATTTATTAGGGAATTGCACAAACTACATTTGGGTGAATAGAACTCAATCACTGTAGCCTCCTTTCCGCTGGCCAATGCTGATGCAAATGCTCTATGCTCTGCTTCTCCTTGCTTTTCAGGAGTTAATGTATTTTTCCTAGACTTCAAAGTTCTATTGTTTCCGGCTATCAAGTTGATGGGGTTAAAAGCATCCATCCACAAAGAAGAAGACGGTCCTGATTTAAAGGATGAGAAAGCAATGGATCCAAGAGTTTGCAATGATCTAAACAGCCAAGGACCCTCAAAGGTACAGACATTAGAACTTTTATTTTGTTGGTTAATGTCCCATGGCCACTTAAGGCAAAACATAGAATTTTTTGGAGCAGAGCCCATCTTCTTCAGTAAGTTTTTCTGATCGGGGATTAAGATACCTCCAAAATTGACATAATGCAAAGCCTTGGTTACAAAAACCCAACTACCCAAGCATCAACTGTGCAAAGGGAACTCAATTCACTGCATGAACACAACAAAATGGAAACTTTGTGAAGTACAATACATAAAGTAAATGAAACCATTTTTATCCAACTACTAGAAAGTAGAAACATCCCTCGAAATCCATGATACATAGCTTCTACAATAGCTTTAAAAATGGAGCACAATAACTAACCATCGAGCTCAAGTTTCATAATGTAAAAAATAAGTGAGTTACTGAGACAAGATTCCAGTATGATATGAAAATGAGTGTTCTATAAATCAATTTTGAAATCAAAAGATCACAAACCCAGAATACACCATCAACTATAAATGGAGTCGAAGAAAATCAATTTTTCGGTATCTCACAATCTAATTCCATGAAGTATATGAACATTCGAGTAAGCTATGGAAATTAGGCGTCTTATCGGACCGTTATGAGTTACCTAAGCTAAAACAAAGACGACGTTACAGACTAATTACTGTGGAAAGACAATAGCATACAATTTTATCGTTAAAGACTGTGAAAACGAATAATCTATAGAGATACCTGGAGAGTGGAGGAAGAAGCCAGAACGAACGGGAATGCGAAACAGACCAGAGTGCTAGCTCAGACGAGAAACGCGAGTCAAAGCCCTATATCTCCCAAGCTTTTTCATAGGCCGATGTGATGGCCCACTTCACCAAGGCCCGTGTCCAACACATTGCGCATTTCTCCAATGGTCAGCCGTATTTTTGGCCCAGCATTTAAAAAGCACGTTTACCGTTCATTTTGAACGTAACGTGCTTTTTAATTAAATCAAGGTGCGTTCCATCACCACGATTTAGACAAAAGCAGTTGAGCCTCCCATCGCTTCATTTCACAATCACGCGATAACATAAGAAAAAAAATTAGGCTGTGCTTGAGAGAGGACTTGGCAGAAGTTGAGTTAAGTGGGGTTTATAAATGTGAACTATTACTTGGTATGAGGGGTTTTGAACACCTTAAGGTGTTCACACCAAGGAAGGATTTGGAGGGGTTCACGAACAACCCCTTCCAATATCTCTCCCACACATTTAAATTACAACCGTTTTTGATATTGATACATGCTTGGTATGAGAGGGGTTGGAAAAAGGGGTGTTGGGAGGGGTTCCGAACACCTTAAGGTGTTCACACCAAGAAAGGGTTCAGAGGGGTTCGAGAACAACCTCTCCCAATACCAATCCCAAGCAAGGCCTTACACATTTAAATCGCAACCTTTTTCGATGCTGATAATGTCTTTCCCCCGGCCATGCCCTCCCCCAATAGGGCTATCACAATGGTGAGTTTTTGGATATGTATTACTCTTTATTTTTATTTTTTCTTTGAAATAATTGTAATTTATTGTGAATTATCTTAGTGATTTTATAATTAATTTATGTACAATTTTAATTATTATTAGTTGACGCCAATTTTTTGTGTTTTATTCTATGAAAATATCTTTTTTTTTCATTTTTCATTGATGCGTATTTGATAAATGTGAATTTTGTTATTTAAAATATAGTTAAATAATTTATGTTGGGTGTAGTTGAAAAATAGTGAAGGCAAATGAAGTCCACGTTCTCTAACTGCCCGTTTTTCCATGGGCCGGCATAGTGACAAGCTTCCAGAAGGCCCATGTCCACCAAAGGGAAAAAATCAATGTCAATGCCATCAGTGTGGACTGCTATTTTCAAATTTCATGCCGAATCAAGTCAATTACAACTTTCCGTTGCCACTCACATAAACCTTAATATAATTCCCTCAGTAATCATAATTAACTACTTATATTTCTTCTAAGAAGTGGATAATAACCGAATTCATTATGACCAAAACTTGGTCACCGCTCAGAATGTCAAATTTAACAATCTGCCGAGAAAATTTGATCCAAAAAGCAGTTGTAACTTCATCATTCTGAAATTTTACCGAACAAATTTTGAAGATTAGGACGACATGCACTAGTTTCCATTGAATTATGAGGCCTAAATCTTCCTATTAAAACACTAAGAGCCTCTGCAACTTCTCCCACATCCATCCATTGCACACAAATCTCAAATCCCACTGCAGCTTAATCTCCTTCAATGGGTCTCACTAGTAATGCTCTGCTAGTATTTGTCATCCTAGCAGCCTCTCTAGCAGCAATCAATGGCAATGGTCAGGGAAGAACTATCATTGTCGGAGGCTCTCGAGGGTGGCGCTCCGGCGTGAACTATACTGATTGGGCCATTAGAAACAGCCCCTTTTACATCAATGACAGACTTGGTAATGATCAATCTATTCAAAAAAAAAATAGCTACAATTTTTTCTTAGTTAATAACATCAGATGGTTATTATTATATGGTTGTTAACATGTAAATTTGATTTTTGCAATGCAGTTTTCAGGTATAATCCACCGAGTGCCAGGAACCCTCCACATAGTGTCTACTTACTGCCGAGCATGTGGAACTATGGCTGGTGCGACTTCAGGGGAGCAAGGCTTTTGGCGAACCCGGGACAAGGAAAAGGTGCGGGTTTTACATATGTGGTGGATCAATGGAAAGTTCACTATTTTGCCTCTGGTGAAGGCAATGGACTGAATTGCAAGTCTGATTTGATGAGGTTTTTCGTCGTGCCATGGCCTCGTCCCAGCAAATGATCGATTGATCGTACACCATTACTCTGTTTCGCGGTTCACCACCTTTGTTTATGCTTTGGTTTTGGTTTCTTGTTCTTAATGTTGGCACTGCATTTGTTGTAAGAACAAGTGCCAGAGAGATGTTTTACTGTACAAGCACAGAATAAATTCATTTGCATTCCCATTTTAATATAATGTTTTGTTTATCATTGACAAATTAAAATCAACAAAAACTTTGTTTAATGCCCTCTTTTTTCCCGAACAAGTGAAGGGGAATGTGGCTCAGACTAGAAATTTGAAAATTACAATAACATATGATGTAGCTCGTCAACTGACCTATTTGAATTTCGTTTATTCAATGTCTTTAGCTCAGGCAACACCATGATTTATACATTTAAAGAAAATATTGATGAATATTAATTAGTTAATGAAACCCAGAAACAGCCTCAGGAGCCATTGTAGAACTCACATACTCCCTCACTTCCCTCGCTATCACACCCCTCATCACATCCCAAAACCCAGCAGGAAAACTCTCCGCCCTCCTCTCCACAACCACAGCACCACTGCCCGGCGGCCCCAGAGTCAACGCGGTCATCGCCTCCTCATCAATTCCAGCCATGGAAACATTACTATTTGTCCCCGAATTGTTCACAGTAGCAGCCAAATTACTTCCAATTTGCATTTGCTGCTGCTGTTCATGGTATTGTTGTTGTGGTTGTTGATGGTCTCTTCCTCTTCTCTTCAATGTGGAATTCCAGTGATTCTTAACCGCATTGTCAGTCCGACCCGGTAGTAAACGGGCAATGGCTGCCCATCGATTCCCGTATCGGGCATGAGCAGTCAGGATGGTCTCGTCCTCAGCAGCAGAAAAAGGCCTGTGCTCAATATTTGGACTGAGCTGGTTACACCACCTGAGCCTACAAGACTTCCCGGACCTGCCCTTTATGTAGCGGCTTATAAGGGACCAGTTCCTCGGCCCGTGCTTCTCAACCAGCCGTGTCAGAATCCGATCCTCCTCCGCACTCCACGGACCTTTAATCCTCTCGGGTTTCCTCATTTTGCGACCCGAAAGAGACGACTCCGAAGAAGAAGAATCAGAAGAAGAAGTAGAACTAGAACACCTATTCATCCCCTCCATCGAAAGAATCAAAGTGCGCAAAGAGAGTGTCTGTTGTCTGTGTGATGTTAATTTATGAGAATTTCTCACACAAAAGCACGATAAAGAAGGAGAATTGGGTGTTAATATATGTGGGTTTGTGGAGAGGATGCATGAACTTGGGCTTATGTTGGCCGATGGGCGGATTCTTATTTAAGTAAATATTAGGGTACTTCCAGGAAACTGGCTTTAGTAAAGTTGGTAGGGGTTAACCAGAACAGGCGTACTGCGATACTGGTTTTATAATTTTCTTCTTTCCGAGATTTCCTCTCTGTGTGCAGGTTTTGTCGCATTCTGGATCCCTCCCTTGTCTGTGCTTTCTGTAATTTGACCATTTGGGGCTCCTTATGATCCAAATTTAAGCAATAATCAAATACAGTTTTCATTAATTTTTCAGTTGGGTAGTGTGTACCAAAGTCCATGATTAGACACCAACCCTAAATTGAGTCGCACTAATAAAGGACATCCTGTCTTGTTTTGTTGAGATTCTCACATTTTTCTATCTTGTTACACTCAGCAACCACGATAATCATATTTGATGGAAAATTTGTATTTTTTTATGTGATTTATTGAGAGACAAGAAGCAAATGTGTGTGAGAAAATGACAATATGAAAAATTGGGAGAATTTTTTAGTGTATGTGTTGACATGAATGGGTAGAACGTATAAATTTCTGAGCGTAAATTATAAGCGTGTAAGCTCTCGCCCGCGCTATCAATTGGACGTTTAGTATAGTTTGGTTGGATAATTGATAAAAAAAAAATAGAATAGTATGTACTTGACTTGCATTGATGAGAGAAAATATATAGAACTTTCGTTTAGCTTACATAAATAAGTATGTGACATCACTTTTTATATAATAGAGGTATATTCCAATTTTAATTTTAATGGAGAATGAAAATTTGTGTTATTGTGGTTGCTCTGGCAATGACCTTGTTACCTATTAAGAATTAACTTGTCTAGATTATCCGATAACCCTTAACATAGTCTAGCAACAAAAATTTGAAATGTACGTTGGATTTGGTCTCGAGTTATCGACTGGGGATGGAGACGATCCAATTTGATATCGGGATTTTTATTTTTATTTTAGACCCCGTTTGGGACAGAGTATAAGCTAGCTTATACTCTGTCCCCATACTCTCAGACACTCTCAGCTTTTACGTTTTACTAGAGCTTATACTCTATCAACATACTCTGATCCAAACGGACCATTAATATTTTCAACCGAATTATCGAGTGACCTAATATTAAGCAATTGTTACTGATAAAACCTTCAATTACTGAGTAACATTTTTTCTTGAGGAAGAGAAGAGGCACGGAAGGTGAGGATTGGGGGCAATATGGGGATTTGAGAGGGACAAACTAATATCAATAAGGGAAAACAAAAAATAATAAAAATCATTCTCGTACTATTGTCGGGAGCGTTTAAAGATAAATGATAGGAAAGGGCGGAGCTGTTTAACACAAAACGAAACGTTTTAAAACGGAAATTGTGGGGTCCAATCTCTGCTTTTTTGACTAACTTCGCCAGATTTACAGCTGTAGATCCAAATCCAAATATCAGCCGCCGAGTCATCAACGGCTGTGATGTCAACCCTTTTTATAGAAAAGCAAAACCTTCCAGATATTTAAAAAAAGTTGCACTTAAAATAGCATAGTTTGAAGATGACTTGAACGTCTCCCACGTATGATGGGTCCACCCCCAGCCTGTAAGAATCTCACGTGATACTGTAAGTAAGAATACCTTTGACTTTCTAGTCTCATCAAACCAAAAGTCACTCATCTCACTCTACAATGAGGAGCGTGTGTTTCACTAACTCATTATTTCACAAATATTCCATGATGATCCAAATCCAAATGATTATATATTTTCATTCCGCTCCCATATCGTTAAAATTATTCATTTCCTGTTAGGCCTCTGCATTTAAAAATGTCTCACCAAATTACAAAGTAAGTTAGGTCAAAGTTCGGAACAACACTGTCAATAGAATTTAACTCTGAATATTTCAAATTTATACGGTTCAATCCGAAAAAAATCCAGCATTGTAAATCAATAGGGGGTTATCATAATTGCATTAGTGGGTGGAAGAGGGAATTTTTTTTTTGTGAAATTATTTAATTTTGAATAGTTGGAAGAGCCAAAATGTCATGATTGGTGGACTACTCGAGTAAATGAATGAAACTTGAAATTTACTAGAAAGTGGGTCAGTTTCAAGTGTACTTTTTTTTACCAATCATTGAATGGAAAAATATCATATATGGTTGTAGAGTTTCTAATAAATAAAGAACTAATCGAAAGGAAATTAACAAAAATTAGAAAATATCAAAAAAATAATATAATGCTGGGCATAAATAATGTAATTTTAGCTAAAATAACAGAGGAATATTCTTAATGACCATCTTAAATCCCAAATCGAGTTCCCTGTAAAGTTTCGTGCGAATATGAGTTCGTGATTTTTCGATCCTAATAGACAGTATTACAATAATTAATTGACTGATGTAGTCTTCCATCAAGAAGAATATTGTAAATTGTTTTACTAACTCTCTTTTTTAAATAAATGCATATAATTTATACTTTCCTCCTAGATAAATATATTTATTGAGCTCAAAACTTTGCTTTAGTCATAACTAAAAAGGCTTGTTCATCATGGAACGAACGCGCTATAGTGAAGCGTCACCAATTGCACATCTACAATCTCTGAACAAATCCCATTTAACATGAATGATTAATCATAGCCGCCCACGTGGTTGTATTTATGGATTTTGTAGTCTTATGCTGGACCTGTTTAGCAATCAGCGGTTTCGGCAGTTGATATCACAGCTGGCATCAATCCTTTTAAAGCTCCAGTCCACCGACTGATTTCGACGTTTTCAAGAATCCTGAGCTTATCTGATAAGGGCGACCATAAAATATTACAACACTAATTCTTTCATTAATTTTTCAATTATTCTCTTCATTTCATTTTAATTGTTCCATTTATTTTTTCACACAGTTTAAGAAAATATTTAATTTCATTTCAATTTGACATTTATACACTTATTTATAATGTGCATGATTATTGAGTTAGTTGTTGAGCTTTTCAAAATGAGAAAAAATGAGAAAAATAGTTTTTATTAATTGAAATAGATATGTTTTTTGGGACATCCCAAAACGGAAATGAGAATTAAAATGGAACAGATGAAATACATTTTATCTATATAAAAAAATAATCTCATATATTTATTTACATCGACAAAATACTTCTCTCAATATAATCATATCAAGAAAACACATTTTTTAATACATTATCATTAGTCAAGCTATCAACATTTCATTCCTCCAAATAGTGGGTCTCACTTTTTTTATTCAAAAATCAAGTTACATTAAGCAAAACACATATTTCAATACAATTATATCAATAAAACACATATCTCAACAACACTAATGTCCCCAATAAATCACCACCATTGTGATTGTCTGTGTACCGATCGTGTGACCTCAACTTGGGCCGCCATTTGTAACTAATTTGAAAATTTTATCGTGGGTGTTGACTCCATTTTTTTATTTTTTTGTTGTTGAAGGTTATGAAATTTGGACGCTCAAGTCTCAAAATTTTGGACATGGTAATAGAACCTTGAACTCGAGCTTTGTTGCGACATTATATTCAATATATTGTTGGCGCAATTTTTCCAACAATCAATGTCAACGGTTGACCGTGTTACAAGATGACGTCAAGATCCTGTTTAGAAAGAAAAATGGTCGCATAAACTAGTTCAAATGGGGACACCGGTATGGTGCCTGCCAAAGAAACTCGGGCGTGAGAATTAGTACGGAGTTTATAGAAAAAATTGTAAGATAAATGACATGTGGATGATATATGTGATGATGTAAGAGAGTGGTTTTTAGAGAGTGAAGTAGGTGGAACAGAAAAAAGGATCCCTTCAATGAGCATGTTTGGGGTATTTTATAGACAATTGTAAGTTATGTGAAAATACTAAATTACCCTAATTTAAGCCGACTTACATTAAAAGTCGTACCGTTATATTTGTCGTACGGGAATAAAATACTTGAGTAACCAAACCAATTATTACAATGATAAATAACGGTCGTACCGATTTGTTGGTACCACTAACTACGGTAACAATATAATGATTTATTATGCTATTGTTAATTGTTGTATTATTGTAGCTGATGACAGTCGTACCAATTATTATAATATGTATGTATGCTAAAGTCAAATCAAAATAAATTTACTTGGACCACTCGCTAATGCCGAGCAGATTATGTCGTACCGATGCCTTGTAACCTGGACCTGTGAACTACTACATAATTTGTTAAAAACATCTAATGGGCCGTGGCCCAATATATGACGTAAACATGATTCGAAAGGTAACATCACAATTTTTAACCATAACATATATATCCTTTCAATTTATGATTCTAGCATCAATGTTGTTGTAAATTTATGAAAACCCACCTCTTCCATTTTCTACATCTTTCTACAAAGAGGGAACGCACAAAGGCAGAAACATTAGTTTTCATATATATCTTTAACCCAATTATTTGCGTTAATCAACCCTTCTCTCCAATAATATTAGTTCAACCACCAAATAATCCAAGTACATGTGTTAAGTGTTTTTTTGTACAGAACCAAATTGGTTTGTAGTTTCAAAAGTAATTAATTACCCTCATTCAGATTGATTTAAATTTGAACAAATAAATCAGACAATAATTCGATTCGGATTAGGTCTGAACAACTAAATCGGATAATTTTATGTATAAATCCGAATTGATTTTAAATTGTATAAAATTTTTATATTTAAATATAAATTTTAAACATATAACTTATATTCAAATTTATTTTAAATTGTATCGGCCAGAATTTTGCTATCCCTATAAGTGGGGTCTATGGTGTTCCCCTCCCACCAATTTGCCGGTCGGTCTAGGTCTCATCGCTGTGTGTTACGGTACCGCGTGCGAGTGGGTAGTTGTTTGTCCTGTTTTGTACTGCAACTCTGGTCAACAATTTGGTCTCTATTTAACACTATTTGTTTTTGTTTTTGTTTTAATCTTCTTCTTGTTTCTTTTGGCAGTTTTTGCCTGCCTCAAGTTTTGTCACTTGCTCAACGTGTAAAATGGGGAAGAATGTGAACGCTCACTCTCCAATGGATGGTTCTTCTGCCAGGAATAAAATATACCACAACTGGTTTTATTAAACTGTAAATAAATGTTATAACTGAAAAATCAGAAACGATTTGTGTAAAAGCTGAAGCAACAATCATGCATGCCACATGCTTGTTGTAAAAAAATTGGTTTTTGAATTTTCGGATATATTTAATTTGGTTATCTCCGAATTAGTTTAAATTTATACAAATACAACATATAATAATTCAATTTGGATTAGAGTCATGAAAATTAAATCAAATAATTTTTTGTGTTTGAATCCAAATTTAATTTTAAATCAGATAAAATCTAAGTATTTGAACTCATATTTCGGACATTAACTTATATCCAAACTTAATTTAATCCATATCAATCATTCAAATCCAACATAGTTTTGCCACCGCTGGTTGAAAGTTCTCACTGTCCGCACAAAATGATAGGGATGTATTGAAAAAACATGGCCTTGCGATATATTAATTACAAGGGGAATTTGCTTGTACTGATATTCCTTGAGGAAGGCATATGTGCATGGGTGGCAATTACTTGGATTTAATTTTCTTGTGAGGTATGAAGAGAGCAATGAAAAAGATATAATAAAATTGGATTTTGATGTAGAATTTCTCCAAGTCAAGAATCTGCAACGGCCTGGTAGTTAGCAGCAGCCAACTAATTTGAGCTGGACTTTGCCCCATGCCCATCCTGTCTTCACTGTTTTTGTGTAAGAAATTATTTTGAGACGATCAGACGACACACGATTGCTTATTTTATGCACCCACAAGTCTAATTTGATTGAATAAATAAAAAACAGCTTCAATTTATCAATTATGATAGGGTTCCCACCCGGCAACCGTTGTCCGTTTAGTTTTATGCACAAAATTCTTTGCGCGGTATGCGAAATCCACACATTCATTTAGATTCCGTGCTTACAAGATGGGCGACTTGCCATTTGTATGACCGGGCTAAGCATCGACAATGACGTTTATTTTTTTGTGGTTAACAAATTATATTGAGAGACATGCATGTTATGTTGGTATAAATAAGTATTTTGTATTAAAAAAAATGATGTAAATTTAAAGGCTTTATTTTTGATGTAATAGAATCGGAATCCAACATTAATGTTAGTGTAGATGTGTTATCATAAAAGTAAAGTGAGACGCAGACAAATCAATATACAGACATGGCAGTGTCAATATATCATATCAATCACCCAACAAAAATGGACTAATAGAAACCATTTTTACTTCCCTTATTTTGGTTAATGGTGAAAGAGGAGGTTGCTCCTGGATGGGGTAACCTCCTCTTGGTCCTCCTGACTTGGAATTCCTCCTGTTCGTTCCAAGTTTTTTAAAAAATGCTGCTATATCCTTGCACTCGTCTTGAAGTGCCGGATTACATATATGGTTTCACATGATTTAACAGAAAGTAGTCTAGACGAACATATTTTTTGTGCAAGAAAACAAGGAGAAGATGACTTAGATGAGGACATAAAAATGGCAGCAATACACACACACACACACACATTGTCAAAAGTCCATGGTATATTTGGTCCCCAATTCAATAGTACCAAAGCTTATTATATTTTCAGTGATAGTCTGGGAAGATGTAGACTGATATCATCTGACAGGTTGGGAACCCAATTTCGACTTTTCTTGTTTCACATTGAAAAACAAAGAAAATGGAGAGCGACATCATGCATTATCTTGGCCGTAAAAATCGAAAGATATGGGTTGGGCTTTTTTCTAAGGAAGGCAAGTTTGCTTTGCTAACTGGGCCTTCTAACCGACAAGACTTAATTCAGCCCAATATTAATGTCCACTTAGCTTTTGTTTTCATTTTTTTTGTTTTTGCTTTTTCCCAATTATGCTGCCCTCCCATTCGAATTACGTTTTTGAGGTTTAGGGTTTGGGCAGATCGAGAAACCTCCTCGTCAAATCGCATTTAGGGTTTCTCTTCAACCAATTTAGTGGGTATGGGGCATGTGGTTTAGTTTTATTTGTATCTGCTCTTTTTTTAATTACACAATTAAAAAAATCCCTTTTGTTAGCTGACACGAGCAATAAATAGTAGGCTGAGCATGCCCTTTCCCCGCCACACTGTCATTTCCATTGCATCCATTAGGAAGGCCCATTATGATTGAAACATGGGCTATGTAACCCAGCGCAGCGCAGCGCAGCCCAAGGACGGCCAGACCAACCTATCAGTTAACCGGTCTGAACTTTAATTTTAAAAAATATCAGTGACGCAGTGGCCATTTGCCCTTATGGTTCTATCGGGCATAGCCAGTTTGACTCGCTTGTCTGCTTATTCATCTCCTTGCCCCGCCATCAATCGCGGGTTCTTCAACTTCAACCACATCACTCGAAGAATCGTATTCGTCGTAGTCTCTGGTAAGCGGCAGGGCTGTCGAAGAATGGCTTCCTCAGCGACTGCTTCCGAAGCGCCTGCACTACAAGTGGTCTCGAAACAAGATAAGATTACTGCTCCATATGGCTCCTGGAAGTCCCCGATCACCGCAGACGTCGTCTCCGGCGCCTCGAAGAGACTCGGCGGGACTGCTGTTGATGGCCATGGGCGCCTTATCTGGCTCGAATCCCGTCCGAATGAATCAGGGTACATAGATAGTAAATATTCATTTGCATCTTCATGTCTGATTGATTTTGAAATTTATTACTTCACTCTTACTATTGTTATTGATGGCGTGACAGACGATCGGTTCTTGTGAGAGAAGCAGAGAAACCTGGAGATGAACCTGTAGATGTTATTCCCAAGGACTTTTCTGTGCGGACATTGGCTCAGGAGTATGGAGGTGGCGCATTTCAGATTTCGGGGGATACTGTCATTTTATCGAATTATAAGGACCAGAGATTGTACAAGCAGTCAGTCGACTCTCCAGGTAATTTTCTCTTGCTTTTACTCAGCAAGTTGTGTTACTCTGTCGCCTTGGCTCGTTCTGTGCGTGCTTGGATAATTGAAGCCTGTTGGGGTTAGGTTAAAGTATTTTTGATGAGAGTCATTTTCAGTAAGTGACCTGAGATTGTCGGAAAGAACAGCACAACCCGAGGTTCACAGTGAAAAAGTTTCATTTTGAACATTAGGAAATGAGATTTCTTCTTGTATTCAGTTCATATTACAATTTTATGAATTGTCATATATTGTTTTTGAATTATAGTTTTAGTTTTTTCATAATGTTAATGATATTTGCTGATATAAGATACTGGGTACCTAGCAGATTCGTCTCCTGTACCACTCACACCAGATTATGGAGCCCCACCAGTCTGCTATGCTGATGGAGTATTTGATTCACGCTTTAGCCGTTATGTCTCTGTAAGGGAAGGTAAATTATTTCAAGACTCTTGATTCTC
Source organism: Euonymus europaeus (assembly GCA_963580455.1). Classification (NCBI taxonomy): domain Eukaryota; kingdom Viridiplantae; phylum Streptophyta; class Magnoliopsida; order Celastrales; family Celastraceae; genus Euonymus; species Euonymus europaeus. The sequence continues at coordinate 4,526,104 of OY756972.1, forward strand.
AAGGCCAGGGGTGTAAATGAGCAAAACAGCTTGCAAACTATATATCAGGGGTTCAGCTCTTGATTTACTACTTTAGTAAACAAACCATGCCCAGGTGTGGTTTTGAGGTTTGTTAAAAAAAAGCATCCTGAAGAGTGAAGCCCTTGAGCCTTTATGTCGTTTTAATATGTATATATTGTTCTACATACTAAGTTTATAGAAAAGTAAGCGTGCATGTACACTTTATATATCAAAGCATTACTAGGTTTATTTATATCATATATACTCAATTTATCACAGTGAAATTAGTATTTTTGTATTTCGACTTGTTAATGCCAATTAATTAAAATAATGCTGATTAGATCTTGGATGTGAGCTTAGTTTGGGTTTCCAGTCAAATTGAAATCCGAGCTTGAGCTCAGGCTCGGCTGATTTTACACGAATAGGGTCAACCTAGCTAAGTCTTGGCTTGTTTATGCCCCTAATTAGCATTGGGGTTCTCAGATTATAAGTTGCAGGCTTCTGCTTCATTTAGAGTGTTTCTGATGACACGTTTTTCAATATTGGTAGATCAGCGGAAAAGTAGTTCAAATTCAATCACAACGATTGTTGCGATAGACCTTAGTGACATGAATATCCAAGGTATGGGCTTTCTTGGAAAAGATGCATTTTTTTTCTCTCCTTCATAGTAAATATATCCTCAAAAGAATGAGCTTTTTTGTTATTGCTCTGTGGTATGATTATCTTAAAAGTTTGAGTTGTAGTAGTGCTCATTTATTGTTTGTATTGTATTTTTGTTTCTCCCTATATGATGATGAGGAAGGAAATCACATTAAAATTTTACTCTTCTGAAAAAAATGACAATCAGAACCGAAGGTCTTAGTTAGTGGCAGTGACTTCTATGCCTTCCCACGTGTGGACCCCAAAGGTGAACGTATAGCGTGGATTGAATGGGGTCACCCTAACATGCCATGGGACAAATCTGAACTCTGGGTCGGCTATATTGATGGAAAAGGGTAAGCATTGTTTTTGACAATTCTTTATGCGTCTATTTAGTGGTTGCATAAGAGGAATTTACTTTTGAGCTCTGGTATCAGGCATTTTTTCCCTTTCTTTTATTGCACAATCGCTGAAAATGAACAGCCAGCATTGAATATGAAGTGGTTGTTTTTGGAAGAAAATATGGTTTTGGTGTATATGCATCTTAGGGGGGCAGATAGCAATCATAATTTATTTTCTAATATATATTTCTAAATTGTAAGCAGTAGTCTGAGAATTTTGCTTCAAAAGATTGGTTCCACTCAAAAAAAAATTAAGTGCATTACTGCTGATTGTTCTTGATTCTGAGCTGCAGAGAGGTATACAAACGCATATGTGTTGCTGGATGTGATCCTATGCTTGTGGAGTCTCCTACTGAACCAAAGTGGTCACCGGAAGGTATATCCTCTATAATATGCACTTAAGTTAGTGATCCAACTTAAGGACGAACCATGGTTTAGTGGTAACTGGTAAGGTAGAGGTCATAGGTTCAAACCCCGTCGGAGTCGTGTTCATGGAAACATTGAAATGATCATGCTTGGGTATAAATAAAATAACATGCTTCAAGATAGCACTAAATATGTGATTGTGTCATAGTTATCATCAAAGCCTTAATTATTTTGTCATCCTATACTTGTGGAGTCTCCTACTGAACCAGAGTGGTCACTGGAAGGTATATCCTCTATAATATGTACTTAAGTTAGTGATCCAACATAAGGACGAACCATGGTTTAGTGGTAAGGTAGAGGTCATGGGTTCAAACCCTGTAAATAGCCTCTCCGCCTTATAGGGGTAATGTTGCATGCATTTCCTGTCCCCAGAACTGGCATTCACTGTCGGAGTCTTATGCATGGAAACATTGAAATTATCATGCTTGGGTATTAATAAAATAACACGCTTCAAGATAGCACTATAAATGTGATTGTGTCATAATTATCATCAAAGCGTTAATTATTTTATTGTTCTGAAAAGCAACAATGGGATTGAGAACCTTGGCATTGAGCTAGATTCTCATGGAGACAAATATCTGGAAACTAATTTGTCTTACAGAGCCTAGACAACTTTTTCTTTTTGCTCAGTTGACCATTGATATGGTTATGGAGTCTTCTGTGTATATGATAGATTCAATGATTTCATGTTAAAAGGTTTATGTTTGGAAAATTGGAATTCAACTACTTTTTATAGTATCAATTCAAGAGAAGTGTCTGTCTTTTGGTGGCTTCAATCATGAGATTCATTGAGTTTTGTATAAATTTATGCAGGGGAACTGTTTTTCATTACTGATAGAGAAAGTGGATTTTGGAATCTCTATAAATGGGTAAATTTTATATTTAAAGTTTGGAATACTTATATTTTTCATTGAGGATGTTGGATATTGTTTTCAATAACTATAATGGCATAAATAGGACGTGTTTATGAAGTCAGAAATCCTTGAGATGGTTCTTTAGTTTGGCTGTGTTGATTTTGTAACAACACAGACAAAGTTTCTTTCACATCCATCCAATTGAGTATTATTTTTCTTTTCCTTTTTCTCCTTTGGAGCAGAATGAATCTGAAAATAGGGTGGTAGCAGTTTACTCGTTGGATGCTGAGTTTTCAAGACCATTATGGGTTTTTGGCATAAATTCTTATGGTTTTATCTTGAGTGGTGACGGGAAGGATTTAATCGCCTGTAGTTATAGGTACTTGGTTGATCATTCTTCGTTTATCCTATTTCTATAAATATATTTTCCCTTCTTATTTGCAACTATATTCTAAGAGAATCCTTGAGGTTTGTTTGCAGGCAGAAGGGAAGATCCTATCTTGGAATTCTGGATGATGCTCAGGGCTCATTATCAGTGCTTGATATCCCTTTTACTGACATGGATAATATCGTACATTTGTAACCTTGTCCAGTTGTTCTTGAAATTGCTAGGTGAAAAAGAAATCCTTTTAGTTGGTAATTTCTAATATATTTGCTGTTGTTCGTGCAGACTTTAGGTAACGGTTGCCTGTACATTGAGGGTGCATCTGCAGTTCACCCATCATCAGTGGCTAAGGTGCTGGCATCTATTCCGAGTTCTCTTCTTATTGTTAATTTCTTTCTTTAATTGCTACAGTTACTGAAATGAAAATGCAAATACTTTGTCAATCTTGGTAATTCTTACCCTTTTTTTTCCTCAGGTTACTTTAGATGATCATAAATCAAAAGTTATTGATTTCAAGATTATCTGGTCTTCTTCTCCTGATAGTTTAATGTGCAAGTCTTACTTTAGCTTGCCAGAGTTAATTGAATTTCCAACAGAAGTTCCTGGTCAAAACGCGTATGCCTACTTTTATCCACCATCAAATCCCAATTATCAAGCTAGCCAAGAAGAAAAGCCACCATTGTTATTGAAAAGTCACGGTATGTTATGGTTGTTCGTCTTGTATAAAAATCAACTTTATTGTTCTGTACCTGATGATCATATGGTCGATGCAGTTTTAAAAAATGGATGACCTTGTATATAATAAATAGTTCCATGAAACAAAGCACCTGGAGTACAAAGAAAATTGAAAGGAGATATTATAGTCTCCTTTAGTTAGGACAATGCTATGACTAGTTGAGAGCCTTTTTTATCATGCACCTTGTACCTGGCTTGCCTCGTAATCATGCAGTAATGGGGTGTTATTTGCGTTTTAATGGACATGAATCTTTTCCATGAGATTTATGAAAGGTGGAATGAATAACCCCTATATAAAAAAAATTCCTTAATGTGACTTTGGTGGACAACATATAATAATCATGTAAATTATTTTTTTGAAGTTTTGTATTGTGAAAACCTCTTTGTTTTGTTATTACAAATTTTTGTTCAATCATGTTCGCACGACGAATCTGTGATGTACTTTTTGGTTCTTTAAAGTTTTCAAATGGAAATGACATTGATTTGTTTAGTTATATAAGGTTTGAATGTGACACTATCTAATTTCTTTCAAATTCAAAGAAATATGAAGTTATTTTGAGATTATTTTGCGGAGATTTATCCTGTGGCTAAGTGGTAAAATTCCAACCATGTTAATGGCATCTTGGTTTCACCTGTCTACACTTTCTGGGAGTCTATAATCAAATCACTGTGATATATCAATTTTATAATGATGGAAATGGTGTGGAAAATGATTCAGGAGGCCCTACAAGTGAGACCCATGGAATCTTGAATCTGAGCATCCAATATTGGACTAGTAGAGGTTGGGCACTTGTGGATGTAAATTATGGTGGAAGCACAGGTTTTTCCTTGACCCTACTATCATTATTTCTGTTTGGAATTCTGTTTTCATCGATCCCAAGTCTAGAGATGCAGTTGTTCGTCCTGATTTCTTCTTCTTATTTTTGACTTTTCCCAAAGGGGGGCCCTTTTAGAATCTTTAAAACTTCATTCATAATACAGACAGCTAATTCTACACCAAAAAAAGGTGACATGAATGATCATTTTGAAGGTTACGGCAGAGAATATCGAGAACGCTTGTTGGGACACTGGGGCATCGTTGATGTTAATGACTGTTGTAGTTGTGCTAGATATATGGTAATTTTTATTTTGGTTTATTTTCTGTTCATTCTAAATCAAATTGTATAAGCTCGCATTCTTGAATTCATGATAATGTGTTAATTCATTTAGGTGGAAAATGGAAGAGCGGATGAGGAACGACTTTGTATAACTGGAGGTTCTGCTGGCGGGTATACTACGTTAGCTGCTCTTGCTTTTAAAGACACATTCAAGGCCGGAGCTTCCTTATACGGCGTGAGTGCTATCTTACGGACAGTTCCAAACTAATTTCTGATGAGCAATGAGATACCTAGAGGCTTATGATTTCCTCCATTGTTAAAAAAATTACTCAAGATACAGCCCAACCAAAAGATCACGCATTTCCAGGAAACTGACAGATACTCATAAAGTTACAGAAAATGGATTAGTTGATGAAATTGGGAAAGTAAAGTGGGGAATGTGGTTGTTAACTTCTTGTAGTTAGTGCCTATTATTTCAGGGCTGAAAATCTTCTCTTTACAGTTTCTCGGAAAGAAAGAAGGCCAGGACTTACTTTGCTTTGTCTCATGTGCTGTCTAGTAACCCAAAGCAACCTTGTGCATAAGAAAATCTGTATCGTCTTTATATTTTCTCAATTTTCTGCCGTTCGCTTTCTTGTTATTCCATTGGAAATGTAATCTTTATGTAAGCCGTCCTTTGATCTTTCAATGAGCAAACCTCACCATGGTAGACTATTTATCCTCTGTTAGTTTAACTACTTTCTTATCGATAGTTTTGTCTTCTTCTTTTTCCCTGTCTGCTGCAAACACCATAAAAAATTGCCGTTAGTTTACACTCATCTCAACTTCAATTTGTTTTACTATGTTAATTTACAAACACGACTCCGAAGAAGCAGCAATACTGTGAGACAAAATGGCTGCTGTTCTTTGCATCCATTCTAGGAGTTGGAGTTGAAGAGTTGTTAACCAGAAATTGCGCTTTGTTGCTCACTCGCCTTAAAGGTGGATGCATTTCTGCAGCATGATAGCAATGCATACCTCATTCTTAACCTGGCTTATCCAGTCTCCTTTTTTTGCTTTTCCAAAGAATTGTTGGATCCCAGCCTTGGGAAGTGTCAGCATCATATAGGCTAGGCTTTTCATGATGTTCTCTTGGATAAACTCGGTTTTTGTTTGCACTAATATATTTCTTCAGCTCATGTGAGGTGTGTGCTTGTTTGCTATTGAAATGCTTGCTTTCCCTATCTCTTAATGATATTTTTTTGATGCAATTTTGCAAGATTATATGTATCTTTCTTGATGTAAATGGTAGACTGGTAGTCTTATTCATTTCAATGAATCAAGGGACTGCTGAATCATATAACTATATATATGTTTGTGTATATTTATTTTCAAAATAATGTAGTTGATTTATTGGTCTTGCTGGTCTCTCTCTGTGAACAGGTTGCCGACTTAAACCTGTTAAGAGCAGAAACTCACAAATTTGAGTCTCACTATACCGATAGGCTTGTTGGTAAGCTGGAAAAGAGAAGAATTGAAGGCTATTTGGTTCTTTAGTTCCATTCATTGCGTTCGATTTGAGGCATATTTTAACTGATTGCAGGAGGTGAAAAGGAGTGCTTTGAGAGATCCCCAATCAACTTTGTGGATAGATTTTCTTGCCCAATAATTCTCTTCCAGGGATTGGAAGATAAGGTATATAATATAAATCCTCAACCTTTTCATTTTCTGAAGGGATTATTGAGTTCGGTATCAGAAGTCAGGACTGCAAAAAATGCAATGGTCAGAATTTTAAGGAAGGAGTCTAAAGAAAATTTTATTCATGGATGCGTAGGAATCGTGTCACTTTGTTCAGAGTCATATGGTAACTAGGTCATAGTTTCCTGTATGAAAATTAGCTGGCTTCCAATTCATTTTTGTGGACTTTCTTCTCTTCCTTCGTTCTCCATCTAAGTTCCTTATTGTTTAAACTGCAAGTCCGAACAATTCCCGCTAACTAGTCTTGTCTTGTTACTGTCTTTTGTTATCATTAAAGATGTTCTGCTTTTTTTCATCTTCCCACTCTCAGCGAATCTTCTTTCCGGCTTGAAAAAAAATGCTTATATTTACTTCTCTCCTACTTCTTGTTTTGCAGGTTGTACCACCAGATCAAGCTCGTAAAATCTACAAGGCAATAAAGGAAAAAGGTTTGCCAGTCGCTCTTGTGGAGTATGAAGGAGAACAGCATGGTTTCCGCAAGGTCAATTCAAGCACATGCTGTCTAGTTAGTAGTTACTAGCATTGTATTTGCGAGAAATACGTTAGTATTCATCTAGTTTTGCTTGCAGGCCGAGAACATCAAATTCACGCTGGAACAACAAATGGTGTTCTTTGCACGTCTGATAGGCCGTTTCAGTGTTGCAGATGATATCACTCCAATCAAAGTTGACAACTTTGATTAATCTTGCGGTAAAAAGGTTTCTATCTTCTTCCTCTTATTTAAGTCGTAAATTTTCTTCTTAACATTTGCCTGCAGAAATTGAAGTGCATTCAATTTGCTTATTTCAGGAAGGTTTTTTTTATGATACCAAAATAAACTTGAATGACTGTGGAATGGCTGCAAGCTTGTGTAGTACCTTCAATTCTCTTATATGTTGTTTCTTTTGTTTGTGTATTATGGGTTTTACTCTTTTTTTTTTAATTTTTTTTATTATATGCTGTTTTGTTTCTTACTTTGAACTTCAGATTAATTTCTACACTTAATTTATTTGTTTTGTCTTAAGAAATATTCGAATCGACTGATAATCAAACCGGTTCAGTTATTTTAAATCGATTGTAATCCACTGACACTCAAAATATTTGTCGGTTAAGTTCATGTTAAAAAATCTAAAAAATCAACCATAATTTGCTTGGGCATGAATGGTTTTCAATGTCTCATTTGTTGGGTCATTTAAATTTTTGGATTCCAACGGTGCATTTTTATTTTTTTCATTTTGTTCGAGGTATGTGACATGGTTGGCTTCCACATTGGCTCCCATGTTGACTCCATCCACAGTGAAATAAATTAATCTCGCTCGCAATTACATTAAAATCATTATTGGATCCCCTCAATTGTATCATAAATATTTAAAAAAATCAATCGAATAAATTTACACTTTTATAAAAATACATTTTGTTTGTTGTAATAGAGATGGGACCATTTGAGAGAAGTAAAAATTGTGTTTTTCGCACGTTTGATAGGCCACTTCAATGTTGCAGACGACACAACTCCCAGTTAGACTAAGCTTGTATCAGAAATGTAACACCCAATAAGAATATATAATTTCGACTAAGCTGGTATCAGTAAGGTATCTGCTTTCACATAGATTGAGTCATTAATTCAATGATGTAGTAACACTATTTTGCTGCAATCTGATGAGTTCAATTCAATTTGCTTGAGCTAGTTGTCCACTTCACAAAAGGTCCATAAAAATTCGGTTGTTGCTAGTTAAGAGTTAAGAAGTGGGTGTGCTTGATAAGATGGGGACTTGCCCAAAGAAAAATTGGGCCAAGTTTGTCAAAAGTGCAACTTAAATGGGTCGGCAAGGAGAGGATTTTGGGCCCAAAGAAGAATCGGGCCATGTTTGTCAATAACTCAACAAATGATCTGATTGAGAGAAAACACTTAATAAAATGTATAGAATGGAATCAATAGATACACACATTTTTTTTGTATAATGTAGTTCGAGAGATGATAAAATAATACATATTACAGTAAGTCTTTCCTAAAAACCCAAAAGAAAAAAAAGAAAAAAGAAAAAAGAAAAAAGAAAAAAGAAAAAAGAAGAGAAGCATCCGTCACGATATCAGTTGAACAACGACTACAAGAAATATGTGTGTATACACACACACACATATATATATATATATCAACCTTGGTGCATCTAGAAGTTGACAATAACTTCTACCTAACTCCATTATTTTGGCGACGCTTCTTTAATAATAGAGAAACAACAATCTATCTTGTCTGTTTTCATCTTATCTGTTTTTGTTGATGTATATTCAAAAGAATTTTGATACGTTTTATGAACACGATTTAATGAACAGAGAAGTGGTTAAGATTTTGGATTTATAAAGTTTGGACTCAAGTTTAAACACTACCATATTACAAATTAAAAGATGGGCCTTGATTAACGTGATTTTTTAGAACATTCACACGATTCTTCATCGTTGATTGTAGAAGTAATGTTCATTTTCTATTCCTATAAAAATGAAAAGGCTTGATGGTTATGTAGTTCTTGAGAAAGACATAAAAGTATTGTTGCAATTCTAACGGTTCTCTTATGTAAAGAGCATCAAACAGAGAAATTCTAGTTTATTTTATCCTAGAGGCCACATAATTAATCACTATTAGCACAATTTAGAGGCAGAGTCAAGAAATCGTCTTAAAGAAAGCGACATATAGTCCATGACTCAGTCACCTACTCAAGCTTGATAATCCGATTATTTTTTGTTGCAGACTCGAGCTCATATCTATCTGATTTTTTGGGTTATTGTTGAACAGTTTTAGAGCACATATGTACGTGTCCTGTATCAAGGAAGCTTCTTGTACAAACGTCCAAGCTAGTAGTAAAAAAAAACACAATATTGACACATTTTGAGTCGTTTAAACTAGTACCATAGACTACGTCAACTCTACACATGATAACCATTAATACCACTATATCATCATTCTATGCAAAATTACAAATATACAATATATATTATCTTATGCTGTTTCATATTGTCCATCACAAATCACTGGTTCTGCCTAAAAATTGACAAAAATACAAGGAGGATACATGAGCAGAGGACTGTTCTCTGCCAAATTATCATAAGTTGCAAATGATTGAAATAATTAATTTTTTGTTTGGAAAAAAAACAGAGCAATGCCAATTTTTTTTGGCTCTATAATATGATTGTAATGATTCAGGCAGGGCAAACCACCAGAAGATTGTGCCACTTTGTCTGAACTCTAAATTTGCAAATTGTGTTCAAAAGGAACAAAACTATACAACAAATATGATTTTTTTGTTTGTTTCTTATTGCTCATCTGAATCCCAGTACGCCAAGAATACCAGTTTTGTATGGCAGGTATGTTCTTCTCTTCAAATCCTCTGTTGCAGCTTTGTTTTTGGTGTAATGTAACTCGTGGGCCGAAACTGGGCCTCTTCGCTTTGACCCGGATCCAGAACCCGACCCCTCCGTGGACCTGAAGCTTGAGGTTTTCACATCCTCGTGTTTCCTGGACAAAATAGAGTATTTCCTGAGAGGATCTCGCTCTGATGCTCTTCCCTCTGATGCGCTTCGAAACAACAGAAAATCCTTCAATCTCCATCTTCTTGAAGAACTCTTTGAAGAAGAAGTGACAGTAGATTTTGAATTCACTTGCGATTGCTTGGCTACGGCTTGCTGTTGTTGTTGTGCTGGTTGCTGTTTCTCTACTTCTTCTTCTTCCCAGGGAAATTGGGATACTCTGTACGGAGAAAGCGATCTTGCTCCTCTCCGGCTTGAATTTTTTGGCAAACCTGCAACTCTGTCTCTTCCTCTCTCATTTTCGACTTGTTTGCCAGTCTTTTCCGCCGCAGCCGCAAACGGATCTGAAACTTTCTTCCTCCTCGGTGAAAAGACATTTCGAATGAACTCCTTTGGAGATCTGGGAGATCTCGGGGACAAAAGAGGGCTTTTCGAGGAGTCATCGACTCTGTTCCCTAATTGAAGCCGCGGTGGAGGTTTCAGCGGCCGAATCACTCCGCCGTCGAAGAGTTCTTCGGCAGAGAGCGAGGTCTTCTCTAAGTCTTCGCTGAAATCAAAAGCGAAATCATCATCTGCACCGGCGGCTACAACGTTCTTCTTCAGCGATTTAGGGGTACCAGGCATTTCTTCCCAATCGAAAGGGACACCACCGCTTTTTGTATCATTAATCAGAAAATTCTCGAACTGACGGTAGAACTCGGAGATGCGAGTGGGACTGGTTGGAGCACTGATGGAGCTGTAATCGCCGAAACGTCTTGGAGTAGAAGGAATACTGGAACAAGGTGAAGATCTGGCGCTGTTGAAATCGAAATCCATTGCTCTTGCAGGTATCAAAACCTCCATCTTTAACATCCTCCTCCTCCTTCTATGTTTTTTGGTAGAGACAGAAAGTAGAGAGAGATGGGTTTTTTCAGGAGTGAGGGGGGAGGTAATAAATATATAGAGAGTGGTGGTAGAAAGGAAGGTGGGTAGTGGTCAGGGAACGGGGTAGAGATTGTTGACCAACGAAGGGGCTTTCGGCATGTAATAGTCTAATAGATAGCCGCCTTCCTATCTATATATCTATATATTAATTAAAAAGTCATAAATTACGTCAGACTATTAAAATAATAATAAATAATTAGAACATGTGTAACATTAACATCACTACAATGATTTTGTTATATTTTAGGGGAGGAAGGAGGGATGTAATTTTCAAAGTTCTGTCACGTGCGGTCAATGGTTTTACACGAGTGATTAATTTATTAATTTCTTAAAAAGTTACTATTTAATATGCTTGGCTATCTTAAAAATCTTTTTCATTTTCTTTGACCTTAGCAAGTGTCTCGAAATCGGCACGCATTTTGAGATATCTCAAAAAGAAATGAGGAATAATTAAAATGAAATAGAGGGAGTATCTAAGTAAAATTTAATGTTTTTATTGTATTAATTGGTGTGAAAAAAGAAGTGGAGTTATATTTATGATAAAGAGGGAGTAATACGTTATAATGCCCGGGCACCCGTTTTACACTTGCTTTGGAGTAGGGGATGCCACATCAAGTAACTCATGGAGGAATGAAATTAATTTGTATAGGAAATTGATTTAAAGTCGGTCCTGAACCAGAATAAAGTAGTACGATTGTGATAGGTCGGAAGTTGATGTCAAGACTTACTTAAATTTATGAATATGAATAAAAATTGTGGAAAATTATTATACAATAAATTCCCTTTGATTTTTCTCAGACTCATACGGCTCGCTCTAAAATTTTAAAATGAAGAGGCTGAATGATATATACTTCACCCGATATTAATACCACTGGGGTAATTAAAATTGACTAATACTTGAGACCCATAAAATATTAAAAAACATGGCCCGCCGCCCCTAAATTCACAAGGCCTCATACTTTTAAAAATTATTATGACCATAATAGTAAAAAATTCATTTAAACCTTATTTAGAATTCGGCCAAAGCCCCTATTTTACGGTTCGCCAGGCATCCTAAAAAGTGAGGCAAACGACAGCAAAGTATGACTCTCATTCGATTCTCAATAAATGTGAAGTGTTGGATGTTAAGTGAGTCATGTATGTATATTTATAATAAACAGCTAATTGGAGGTTATACTTTAGAGGTTTGTAGCGATGCTCATCTAAATTAGGCTCATAAAAAAAACTGAATTAGGCTTTTTATTTACTTTTGTCGTCGACAATTGAGGACAAAGAGGATTAATTTATAATATAAGCTTATTAATACATACAGCTACCAACGACTTTAAGATAACGACATTATCATGTACAGCAATAAACAACATTTTTACTTTGAAATGTCGCTTGTCTTGCCCTCCACATTTTTATGTGTAACACTTTGAAGTTGGTCAGTCAGACCAAACAACAACCTTGCTTGACAAACTTTCTAGAATCCATAATTAAAAAAACATATATAATATATTACATTTTGGATGACTTATGGGGATCGTTGTGTCCTCGTTTAGCTCGGTAAGACTAATAAAAAAAAAATCAGTTCAAAAAAAATTCAATTCACACATAATAAAAATACATGGTATGTGCGGCATTAGGCTGCTGTTGGCCTCTCTCTCTCTATATATATTCATATAAGTTTCTGAAATATTGATGTCCTAATTTTTTGGGGTTCAAACTATTATTATAAAATTTTGAAAAAATATATTTATATTTTGATATGTTTTACGAATTCAGTAATTTTTTTTTGTCAAAAAAGAAGTTAAATTCAATATGGAAAGTGTATGATAATTCTATATCATTGGATGTAAAAGATATTTTGTATTTTTTTTTTTCAGGTTTCATTTGATTTTTGTTTTGAATAAAAATATATCGTTGGATTCATAAATCGATCAAAATAAAATACAATTTTAAGAAATTTTGGGGAAAAAAATCTAAACCCTGTAAATGACCCAAAAAATTTAGGGCCTCATTTACAGGATATTTGGTTGGCATTCTCATTAGTGTGAGTGTGAGTCAATTGTGCGATGAATATTGTCATGTTTGATATGAAATAAAAAGCGAACATGAGTGTTTATATTTTAATCATACAATTTCTATATTATCCAAATTTTTGTACATAAAAAAAGAATATTATAGATTAATTTAATAATTGTGACTATTTATTAATAAGGGTAAAATTTATTTTCCCTTTTCGAGATTAGCTAATTCCACTTTTTTGATGAGTTTTGTTAATTTTCAAAAGGGAAGAATGATGATAGGATAAATTAAAGATTTTTGTTTTAAACTCAACCAAACGAGAGAACCAATAATTCATATCCTTCATTTGTTATATTGATCACAAGTTGCACCTCCTCCCTGCTTCCACTTGTCCTGTTGTCCATACAAAAATTACAAGTTGCAATTTGATGGGCCCCTCTAATTTATCATTTTAAAGTCTACTATATTTGTTGGGCAACAAACATTTTATGTCTATTTCTCTCCCCCCTGCATATTTTTCAACCTCCCTAGATTGATTTTTATTCTCTCTTAATTACAAAAAGGAAAAATAAAAAAAGACAATGAGGGCTAAGTTATTGCATTCTTGATTGATTAACTAGTTAACACCACCGGGAAACTTTGTGAATCAAATGTTAACGAGTCAAGGGTACTTTTCAACTGCGCAGAATATATTGTTGGAGTTGCGGTGACGGGTTCATCTCAAGTCTAAAAGTAATAAATATAACTCAAATCAAATATTCTGAAATGGGTGAGTATTTTTATGGTCACGCGTATGAGAAATTTTTTATATTGATCGGCCGTATTTATAATTCTTTCAAAAAATGATTAAGATATTCCCGATGTGCTTAAGGAGAGTAAAACGATTTAACATTGTGTAATAAAAACAAAATTTAGGTAACACGGGCCGCTATTGGTACCATTAGGATTAATTGTTAAATCATGTACGCGAAAAAACAATTTATAGAAAAATTCGTCTACTTTTAACTATTTTTTAATTTTTCTTCACATAATAAATGCTTGAATATTGATAAATATGAATGTTTGTTATGTTATGTGGACATTGTGACACGGCGGGGGTTGGTTGGACTAAGCCAATATGTAAGAGCTGGATAGACTTGACTTTACCATCTAGAAGGCCAATACAACTAAAAACAAATTTATGGCCAAAATCTATTATCATGAAATGAAACTACACAACACATGCACATTAAACCGTGTTATGAAGTATGAAGGGTCCGTTTGTTTCATAATTATATTTTAGAGCTTTAAGCCGTTAAAAATGTTATGCTTAAAGCTATGAAAAAGAAATCCAACTCCCTACAATAATATTAACTATTAAGAGATTTTTTTTTGGATCGAAGGATCATTACATGAGATGACTCGAGAAAAGAAATTCATGCGGGTTTGTTGTATCCATGAGAACTTGATAAACTAGAGTAGATAATCTCTTGAATGTGAGTGAGCTTCAGATTTACAATACGATATTATAGCAAGCTAGGTTTCGATCCAGTTGGACCTTACATCTACTTGTCCATTTTTCGGGTTTGACATAACCAAAATAATGTGAATTTATAACAGAGCTCAAGTCTTTCCCACACTAAGAGGTTTTTTCATGACTTATTAAGTGAGACGATTTATGAAGAACAAAATCGTCCGCAAGAACTAATAAATAACTTAAAACAGACAATTTTTTGGATGTGAATGAGCTTAAGATTTACAACAAATGGATAGAGAGTCGTACCATTTTTATTTATTTATTTATTATTATTCATTTATAGAAGTATGCCCATAAATCATGATTTCGATCGATGCCACTTGCCATGCCATTGTCTTATCTATTTATCATCTTTATTTGACTTATGAAATTAGATAATTTCGTTGCACCAAAGTCGAGTCATACCAATTTTGTGATTAGGGCATAATTATATTTAGAAAATGATAATTATAATGGTCAAATTAACAGAGGTGCCTTAAAGCACTTGAGCTTCTTGTAGAAAACTTTCTGCAAGGATTTGTGAACGCGACAAGCTTGTCATTCTCCCACTCCATGATTGTGGATGCATGGAGGATAGAGAAACAACTCGTGCAGAAAATGAAAAACTTCACCTAAATCTGAATTTTTTTGTTCCGGTTTCGCTTTATGACTACACATATATTTCACTTTTTGCTTTGACGTGATAACCTCTATGCGTTTGAAAATGATGTCCATGTTCAAGGGAGGAGATGTTTCTCGATTTCATGCAAAAATGAACATGTGATATATTTGGAATTTTGGATGAACAAGCAAGGAATTAGGGATGGCAAAATTATGTACGAGTTCGATGATGGATTTGTCCAACTCGTATTAAACCAAGTTTGAATATAAATTATCCGAAATTTATTTCCAAACCGGTTTAAAATATAGTTTGTGTCTAAACACAAAAATCTTATTCGAGTTAGTTGTCTAGACCTTAATTAGATGATTGTTTGATTTACTTGTTTGGATTTAAACAAATTCGGATATATTCAAATAATTAATTACGTCTAAAATTACAAGCCCAAATTTGATATCCAAGACTCTCGGCCCCCTTCTCCTTGGGAGTTGGACTGGGTGTGTTTCAGCTCCTAAAGGCCCAAATACCTTCTTCTCAGTAGGCCTGCACACCAAGCCAAATTTCGAGCTATCTATCCGGGTTTGATCTGACCCGATTATTGTTCACAGATGAGAAACTCGGTCCGATAGCCCAGTATTAAAATCTCGAGTTACTGAGGTAACTTGGTTCAAAAATTGCATAAAATCGGCAGTTTTTCACACATGTAATCTCAATTTCTCAAGCATATTTCACATGTTTCCTTGCCATATTTCGCACCAGTAATTCAAGCCTATATGAAGATCACAATTCACAAACCAAACATAAAATCAAAGTTGCAAAACCATCAGATTCAGGCTTTAGAATGATTGCAATGGTGCAAGTTCCCCTCCCTCCAATTGAGTCCTACCTTTATTACACAAAAGACAAGTTATATAATCGTCCACATCACTAAAACACGTTTCTCAATATAATTACAGCAGCAAAATATAAATCTCTATATATTTTTTCATTTCTTTATCAACAAAAATCTACTTTTTTATTTCTTTATCCATCCTCCAACAAAACTACATCAAAATTAATATTGGGTCTCACATCTTTTACAAAAAATAAAGTCACATAGGCACATACTCATATATATCACCAAAACACATCTTGCAAGACAACCACATCAATAAAATATATATTCCAACACAATTACATCAATAAAAACACACATTCTCATATATTTTTTATTTCTCTAAAAATCCACTATTGTGAGTTGTGACCCCCACACTACATTTATTTCCCTCTTTTCCTCTCTTTGAATGATCACCTCTTGCCATGAAGAGAGACAAACCCAGGACCACCGACCGGCGACCACGCCACTTTGTATGTATATGTGTATACATTTCTTGAAGCATGGGACAAATTTCGGATCCCATCAAAACTAGCTCCTTTGTATATATATATATGAGAAGTTTTCCTATGAGATTTTGAAATGAGTTACTAATTTTTAGGGTCCATAAATTATTTGAAATGTACATGATAATTCTAAATTATTGGATATAAAACAAAAAACATTTTATACACTTTTCAAGTTTCATTTTTTTTTTTAATAAAAAGTACATCGTTGGATTCGTAAAACGATAAAAAATACAAATATAATTTTGAAGAATTTTTTTTGAAATGATTTGAACCCTAAAAGTGATCCCATAAGTTAGGACTCTATTTTAGAACCTCACAAGAGAATTGTGCGTGTATATATATATATAGATATTGGTGATTGGAGGATGATGAGCATATATTGATTGATTTAGCTAGCAGTCAAGTTCCTGGAAAACTCACGCAGGGTATTCCAGAAAAGGAGCCTGGAGTTGGTACCAAACTTTCCAAGCATTGATTAAGCAGCAGCTTATCCTACTGGAAACCTTGGCCACCACAGTTTTGGACCACAAAGCCATAATATATGTGCAATTATGATCCATCAGTAGCTTTCTTTGAATAAAACGTCTTAACTTCACATGGAATTCCTAATCCTTTTTTTCCTTTTCTTCTGATATGGCATGAATGCAACAGCCTGCTGGACAGAGTAATTTCTGTCCCTGCTTACAACTTATCTGCTTTAATTGAAACTGTCATTGCTTAGGCTCTATCAATGTTGTTTTTCTATTTTCAGTTAGCAGGCATTTTCCCCGCATAAAACAATTAGTAAATTTCCCAAAAATCAAAGCCAGCTAATGGAACTTAGAATATGCAGCTTAGGCAAGAACACTTTCCACCTCCTATAGAATTTTCCCATCTCAGACTGATATAATCAAAGTTGCAAAATATGAGAGAAACTGTGAAGAACATGCAGGTTTATTAACATTAAAGAACTTTCCCTCACTTCTCCTTACAAGAAAACCACCAAATTATACCTTCATGATTGGTATATATATATATATATATATATATATATAACCTATAGCTGTGTACAGATAAATATATGTAGACCAAAAATTCAAATGAAGCAGAATGTAGTCATATGTATAAAAGATACCTAAAACTGAAGTTATATGGTAACACTTGGACAAACTGTGAATCAGGCTCACTCTTCCCTCTCTCCAGGCACTTAATTGCTTCTTTTCGAATATTGTTTGGTAATTGAAGGGAGATCCAGTCAAGTAATGATTCCAGGTCCTTTGCAAAGTCGGGTAAATACCAATGCAACAGCTTTGGGATTGCAAACCTCCTCGATGAAATTCCAACTGCGGCCTGTAAGTAGTCTCTCTTGGCAGTTTCTAGTTGATTCTCAACCTCAGATGCAGTGTATACTCTTACCTTCATTTGACACAGTAGAGAGAATTAGTGATGGCCTAAGTTGTTGCAACAACCTAAATTAAACATCACTCTATTGGGGACTGGCAAAGAATTTGAGGAAAGTTTATGAGGAAGGATGGAATCAAACTATCAAATCCATCAACTTACAGCAGGGGAGGACCAGCTTCCGCAAGAGAGTGTAAATGTTACCAATGGTTCGGATAGCTCCAGTCCAAAAACACTCCTTGCAGTCATTTCATCGTTCTTTACGCCCTTTGCAAAGGTCTGGTAGAAATACAAAGGTGAGAATATGTTGAGAAAAGCTATAATTAAATCTGAAAAAACTCGGGGAAGAGTTAAAATGGGCACCCTTACATATTTCAAGTGATAAGGCAGTCTGAGGATGAAATGCTCAATAGTTATCGCATTTAACAAGTGTCCTCCAACATTTATTGTTGCCTGAGTAATAAGAAAAGAGATTGCAGAGTCATTGATCATGTATATATGTCGTAAGCGATGAGTAAGCGAGAGAATAGCCTGATATTTGCACCTTTCTCATCAGTAAAACAATCATCTCCGGACTGTCTGGTATTCCATGTTCTAGGAATGCCTGAACCAAGGCAGCAAAATAAAAATTTCCACCATTAATGTTTCATAAGAAAAAAGAGAAGAAATAGATAAACTCTGAACACTATACTTAAAAATTAAATAAACAGTAAATGCTGCCAGAGACAAACCACTTGGGGCAAGGGTTGCCATGATGATGGCAAACTTCAGAATTTCAACAACTAAAGGAATTTTGGAACATAGTTGCACAAGAAGGCCCACTTACATTCATCATACAAGAATTGTAAATGTTAATCCAGAATGCAAGCTTTTCTTGATGAGTGAGGTTCTGTAAGTCAACCAATGCAAGTTTCTCAAGGAGAAGCCTGAAGAATCAGCATATTATAGTAATCAGCAATAACGTGAAAATTGCAAGTCAAAGACAAATATGATCTACAATGACGGAAGACTTACTTCAGTCTACGCCGTAGGAACAAAGAATTTGATGTCCGGTTAGGATTTATTGAGCCACCTTCAACTGCATAAGAATTTTTGTACGGACCAATATCTCTTTCTCCAAATTTTGAACAAATACCATAAGGATCACGATGCTCAATTTCTTCACAGCTTGCTTGAGTAAAGGATGATGATAAGAAAGATAAATTTTCTGTAATGCTTCCATTCTTTGCTGGACTCATTCTTAAGAAATTTTTTGAAAGGCATTTCACAATATTCTCAGAAATTTTGTTTGGACTGTCATCTCCTGCTAATCTTTGATCAGGAGTACTATGACTTATGGCTTTCACATTGTCTTTGACAGTTACTCTAGTTTCTACCTGGAAAATTTATCAGAGTTAGTTTTTGATTAACTGCAGTTGAAGACACTATAAATGAATGAAGTTGATGCTATTAGTATGGTACCCGTAATTTCTGAGGATCTGTACGCTTTTCAAGTGGTTTATCATCAATGGGAGGTTTCTTCACTGGAGTTTTTGCTGTTTGGGCTCTATGGATTAAGGAATCCTTGCTGCTCTTTGTAGAATTACAACAAGATTGGTTCTCTTTCCCGCGCACATCATCTTACAAAGCAATGTGGAACACGTAGATTGTCAAGTCCTACTTCCACTTAATTAAAACTAGAAAAGCATCATATTTCAAGTGCAGTGTAGCAGGGGATAATTAGTTACCAGAAAGAGATGGCAAATGCCTTGTCATGGATGCTGCAGATTCACCCACATTTCTAGCTATGAACTTGGATTCCTCAGGTTTCGTATTCTTGTTTGGGTATGGACGACACAAATCCACTGAATTTTCCATGTTACTTTTGGAGGACGATATGTATACAGCTTCCTGATATAAATCCTGCCTACAATGGACAACCTGTTCCTCAAGCCGAACAACCTCCTCTTCCAAAACAGCTACTTCAGCAAGAAGTGCTAGAGTCTAATAAAAAATTAAAATTCTACCATTAAAATTTTGCTCTACAATATGAATATAAGGGGATGGTGAATCACTTACAGAAGGAGGAAGATACGGAGGAAGGCGGGGTAAAGCTCCCAAAGGTCTAGTAAAAGCCCTTTCCAGAGCTCTGTGAACATTCTCTTCATGTATAAGTTTCTTCTTTAGCTTATCAACCTGAAAAATTAGAGGATGTCAATGACTACAAGAGATAAGAAACAGACCCAGTAAAGCGAATAGGAAAATAAATGCTGAAACAACAAGACTATACATCTTTCTGCAAAGCCAATTTCCTCTCTTTCCTCGATCTTTGCAGAGTTGTCTTTGCTTTTGTGGCATCCTTCAGCTTGCTTCCCTGCATTTCCAACTTCTCCAAAATAGAGATATTATAACAGAAACCAAATACCTCAAAAGAAAAAAAGGAAGAAAGTGGATTTGTGGATAGTAGTCGATGATCAAACAAGACAAGAAAGTGATTAAAAAGGACAATATTGAAGAAGAATATAATAATTCCCCAGAAAATTCTAAAGGGAATGGAGTACAATCATGAATACACTTACTAGTTCCTATTTATAGATTTTTGCCTGAATTTGAAACCCCACATTGGATTCTACTCAAATATGCACAATTCATCGGAATCTGGTGGAGCGGAGCGTTTAGGTTGTGGACGCTCCACATTCAAATTGAACCCATGAAAAATATTTACCCAGAAGTGAATAAATGCTTCATGATTTAAAAGCCATCTACAGTAGAAACCGTTTTTCAAAAACAAGGACACTAATTAATAATCAAGAAAAAGGAACCATTGATTAAAGGTGATTACTTTTTTCTCTCTCTCGGCCGGAGCTTTAGTAGACTGCAGCTTAGTCTTGACTCTATTACTCATCTTTCTCCAAATCTGCCATACCAAAGAAAACCCAGTTCAGCAAAATCACTAATTCGATGAAAGAACCGAAATCGAAGACAATTCACATTAAATTATATCGAATACAGGATTGAATTTACCTTCTTTTTTTTCTCCCTACATAGAATTCATTCCTTCAGAAACCCAAGAAACTCGACTGCCACCGAATTAATGGAGTCCTCCAACTGTGGCTTTTGTTCATCTCCCGAACAAAACCCGAAGTGAATTTTATGTTACTCTGTTTCTCTCTCTTTATATACACGCATGAAAGAGATAAAGTGGAACTGATGTAAATATACATTTCTTCTCGTGCTTCGCTGGAAATTTATTTAAGGAGGGAGAGAGACAGAGAGAGCTCTCTGTACTCATTAACAGTGAAAGGTGAAGTAAAAATGGTGTGCTTTTAGGAAAGAGCCAAATGCACATAGTGGCGCCCTATAGCACCAGGCTCAAATCAAGTACTCCACGACCTCTCACCGTCTCATCATGTATAAACGTGCGCCGTCCTTTTAATATTATTTTTATTAGTGATGATAAATGGCTCATGAGTGAAGAATTCATGGTGCCCCATTATTCCCTTCTACGTAATACACGTATTGCAATGAAATATTAATAATTAAATACATATTTTGTTATAAATTTATAATAAAATATGATATTATAATAAAATAAGTTATTATAATATTATAGACCATTTAAACTGCACCATATAATATTTTATTATTATTATTATTATTGCTATTGCTCTCCATATTTTTCTGTTTTGGCTATATTCCCGAAAATAGCCCTGATTTGTTCTCTATATTCTAAAATTTGGAAACAAAAATGATGATGTGTGATGTGTCCCAGTCTCCACCACCATACAAAGTTATTTCATGTTTCATTGGACGACTAGTTGACTTGGCCTAAAATCAGATATTGGTGAGTCTACCAAATGCTGGGGGTGGGTAACTTTTATAAATTAGGGTATGGACTTGAATTTTCAGGGCAAAAGTTGCTCAAATCACATGTTTCCCAACTAATCACTTTTTTCATTTTTTTTTGGGGGTTGAAGAGATTGGTCTTTTGGAGTGTGTGTGTGTATATATATATATATGAGTATAGTTAGATCTGTGAGTCTATATTTCAGCAATTTGAGGTATTGTTATCCTTTTTGGTTCTTCAGGTTTTGCTTTTTTATGGGTCTGGTGTGGTTTAAAATGAGACTCATACTAAATACTCTCAAAACAATGTGAGACATTTTTCCTTCTGATGATTTAATTAATTAGTTGTATATTTCTGTGGATAATAAATTTTCAGTACCATCTAGAATTTTAGAATCAAAATAAAAATATATGGAAAATTAGGGTATCTCTTCCCTCTAAATATTTTGGGAGTGCTTTGTTCCAATACTCGACTTAACAAATTAATCCTGAATAGTTCAGTTAACAAGCTGTGTCATATGTAATATCGAATCTCGAGTTCGAGCCTCAACATAACAAATGAGTAAGGGGAGAGAAAGGGAAACCACATTTTTGAAGTAGAAGTAGATTCTTAATTACAATGATCAATGAACGTGTACACAGTACACAGATGAGATCTGTTCATAAATGTAGCAAATGTTTTTTAAAGGGCACAAAAAGTAAAAGCGAAGAATGGAATCTGGATTTTCAATTCTCTGCGTGCAATGTCTTGCGTCCATATTAAGCATATTTAATTATCTCATTAAGTTTTTGTCTTCCAACTACCCTCCTTGAATATACGCATTGGTAGTGAAAGATTGTTACATTATATATATATATATATATATATATGGGATGGATATCCTATCTATTAGAGTGAAAGGGAGATGATATATATGTATATGTTTTCTCGTACGTATACTTAATTTTTGGGATCATTAACAATATCAAAGGGAGATGTTAGAGTTTGTGACCCGAATTTAATTTGATTTGATTCAAAAAGTTCGCGGTGCGACAAATTTTTGATGAATTTTTTTTTGGACTTGTGATGGGACCGTAATTTTGGGAGTGTTGCCCCCGCGGTATAAACCTTTTATGATTAAGATTTCGGTTAGTATTTATTCGTTGTAAAGTCGACACTCAAATATCTCTTGTAACTGTTTTCTCTGCACTCAAATATCTCTTGTACACATAGGCAAGCAATTGCAAATGGGGAGAAGGAGGAGAGTGTGTAGTGATGATGAGGTCTTTTTTGTGTGAATTAATATATGGTGGAATTAATGAAGTATACATAAAATTGGACGACCACGTGACAGCGACTCCTTCCAATTTTTTGTAAACCTTAGATAAGTTTTTTATTTTTTATTTGTTAACAAATAGTTTAATTTCCATTAGTTTAGTGTTCAATATTCAGATTAGCTGTTTGATTATGATGGTGATTGCGATCACATAAGATTTAATTAGTTTTGGCGCAAACTTAATGAACGATCTTTATTTGTGATGGAAATGAACAGAAATGAATAGATTGTTAGAGTTTGTGACCCAAATTTTTTTTGTTGTAAAATATCACTCAAAATTCTCTTGTACATGTTTTCTCCACATAATGAAATTATATCTCTATGTCCGTGATTTTTCATTTTTTAAGGGTTTTCCATGTAAATATTTGTATTCTTGATTTTTTTATTGTTGTTTTTTATTCGAATCTATTGTTTCACAAATTCTACCCCTCTCACTGTTAATAGATATGATAATGAGTTTTGATTATGTTGAAAAGGGATTCGAGTGGGATGAATAATCAGTTGCTAAGATCTATCACTTCGATATGTAGCCGAACTATCTGTACAATGAACAAATGTGAATTAAGAGGGTCTTGAGATATGCTCGTGATGCTCAAGTCAGTATGGTATTCTGCTGTAAGAAAAACTCGATGCTCGAAGCTCTCTCAAGTCTCAAGATAACAAGTGAAAGCACAAGCTATGAATTAGATTTACTTGGTTGGAGGTCTCCTTTTACGAGTCAGAGGAGCCCCTGTTGTAGTTGAAGTAAGACTCCTTCCTAATCTCTGGAAAAATTCCTAGGAGGTTTAATCATATCTAGACTCTTCTTCTAGTGCAAGTGAGACGCCTTGAAATTAGTCTGTTGTTTGGTCATGAAAACTGATTATTATCAAGGTGTATCTCTTTATGATTCGCTGATGAGGTGACTGTCAAGGTGCCCCGTCGGTTATACCGAGGTGCTATCGAGGATATACCTCAGGCTAGTGTCGAGGTGATCCAAGCTGCTCGGACTAATGCTCACCTCGACTCGAATCCTCCGTGCTGATGTCTATGAGCTACACATGTCGTCTAGCTGTATACATATCATCTAGTCCTGAGTTGACTCGCGTCATGTTTTAATTGATTAGGTTGCAATAAATAACAAAAAATGTTGTAGAGAGGCGTGACATGCTGACAAATTTGCAATCCTGTCAAAGACCAATTAAGATTATTAGTTGAAAATCCATTCCCTAGTAGAAGACACAATGTCAATCTCAATCTCAACCAAATTAATTAAAGACAAAGGAAATTATAATTAATTAAGCAGCTTAATAACTTATTTTGTTGACGTTGTAGTATTATTTCCAGCTGGTTGATTGCTGTATTGTTTTATGAAGTTTGAATGTAGTATGAATACAAACGCATCTCTTGGTGGCAGCTGGATCTCCTGCTTCCAGGCATTAGCCATGCATAATTTTCTCTATAAAACAAAACTAAATAGTTTTAGGTCCTACCCAGGCCACTACCAACATTTTCTTCAAACCACAAAACGCAAAGAGACAACAACAGACTCTTTGATTAGTTGACTAGTCCTAATCTAATTTTATTAGCCGATTGTGTCGGTTCTGTATACTTATAGGTGATAATACTATACGTATATTATAATGAGATCATAAAGAGACGGACAATCGAGACGTCACTTAACAACACCTGTACACAATGCTCCTGTAGTGAACGGAATTGAGAACATACAAAATATCCGTAAGAGACGTTTTTCTAGAAATTGGATCTCGGACATTTAAGTCATAGCTTTGCAACCCTTAATACAGTGATTGCAAAGCTATCCTTAGTGCCAGTGGTATAGAAGTAAACTATGCACTATGTTAATATTTAAGTCATCTATGCCTTAACTAAAGAAAAAATTATTGTTGCTAATTACACAAGAAGAGGAATGAGATAATTTTGAGGATGATAGTACGAAAATATGAAAGGTTTAGTACCGAGAACCACTAAACACACCTGGTAAGTTAGAATATTTAAGCTTCAACAAGAAAGTATTCAAGCTGACGAGTTATTATGAAACTACAAGTTCAAATATACGATAATTATATAAGAACTCTAAAATATATATCATTGTCCCAGAAAACTTTAGATAAATATTTTATTTCATCTTTAACATTTAATGTAAGACAGTATATAGTTTTTACAATATACAAATAATTATTACTATATGAAAGCAAGTTCCTTTAAGACGGGACAAAAAAAAACAAAAACTTATTATAATATGGAGTTTTTGCTTATTAACAATTGGCCCAAATTGGGACAAAAACTGATTATGATTATGATTATGAGGAGGTTATTCATATATAGAGTATCACTATAGAGAGGTTTTAGTGTATATTTAATTATGGTTATGCTTGACATGAGGGTTGGGAGGAGTTCATAAAAGTGAACCCTTGTTTGATATTGAGAGAGGTTGGGAGGTGTTTTTATAAGTGAACTGAGGGGTTGAGAAAAGGGATGTTGAGAGGTGTTGGGACCGAATCCCTTCGAACACCTTGAGGTGTTCGCATCAAATAAGGGTTCAGAGAAGTTCGCTTATTCGCGAACCTCTCTCAACACTTTCCGACATTTCATCCAAAACAGACCCTAATTAAAAAACGTTTGGTTAAGAGTGTGATGATTCTTATTCCACATGGAGTAATAATACCCCACAAGAAGTCCTTTCCTTCATTGTGTTTCTTTGCACAAAGGCAACTTTGCCTATATGACAATTAAAAAGAAGCACGATTGACCTTTAAAGCCTTTTCCAGGTGTGGGGACTTTTGATTATGAAACCAAGTTGATTCTCCTGCTGCTAAAATCATTGTACCAACTCTTTCACCACAACCCTATCTTTTCATTTTCTTTTCTTCATATCACCACAACCCTATCCACCATTAATGTCATGTCCCTTTCTTTAGTTTCCACCCTTAATTTTATTACTCCATAATCTCTAATGACTTTTACTACTTTTCCGAGTTTATTTTTTTTTTTTTTTTTTTTTAAGGTCGGAGTTTATTTCTGCATCGTTGTGAGGCAAATTATACAGATTTTACTAAAACTAGGCTCTCTATTATTGAAAATATGATCAGACGCCAGCACAATCTGTCGTACGTAGCTCCATGCCCTACTTGTTCATGTACAATATGAAGGATAATTATCTATCTTGAGCTTACCTCTACTGATCGATCATGTCGCATCGACAACGCGAATCTAGTATCAGACTATATTCGACGATTTCGCAACACAAATTACCAAGATATAGAACGAAGGAAGAATTAGAGTTTCGTCTAGTGAGAATTCGTGGCAGAGATATAATTTTCATCCTATAATTGGATTTTAATTAGACTTTTATCATTTTACAAACTCTAATCATGTCCTAATTTGAAAATGATCGATCTCCTATATATTCCTTAATTATTATGTATTGAACTTTTAATTATATTTTGGCTTAAGTTCATATTGGACGAACCCAACCCAATATTTCCAACACAACATGTGCTGTTAAGGAAAACCATGATATCCATCAATTATTGTTAAGAAGCTGTAGATCTGTAGCTATACATAGTTTTCAGAAGTGTCATTTTTCTTATGTGGGGGACGAGCCCAAAGTAGGACATGTAGAGTGACTTTTGGGTGCACTCCCAATAAAAAGGAAGACAAGAAAGACAGAAGGAAAGAAGAAAGAAGCAAAAGCAGCCACTTAAGGTTCATCACTGTTTCATACTTTCAGGTCCACTTTAGTGTCATGATTTGATAAGACCCGAATAACTCACTCAATAGTAAGCGTGGGTTATGATCATTAGATCGCTAGTTAGTAAATAGGCTGCCGACTGGATCTATTTTGGTTCTGAGCACTGTTTGTTTGTTCTGTATTCACAATAGAAAAGTTATACTATAAATTGCATGTCTAGTGTGAAAAATTAACCATTTTTCAAATGTTACGACTGTCATCATAGATTCACATCGATCATGTTAACTTTATTCAACAGAATAATATTAATGTCTCTAAGCAGTAACTTCAAAACAGCTCTCTTTCAAGCTTTTTCTCACCAAATTAAAGTTTCCTCACATCAAACATGTAGAGATTCGAGAAGACACAAGACAATCGAGACTCCAAGATAAAAATCCGATCAGATTTTTGTCAAAAACGAAGGCAGCTTCAACTGGTCTTATTCGAATCAAATTGAGAGATGTTTTTATTCAGAAATTTTGCGATTTCTTGTATAATATAAATAGTGTATATGTTACAATCCTAAAAAAATGAAAATTATATGCATTCTTTTTCTTTGCGGCAATACTTTAGAGATTTGTTGATCCGCTTTAGTTAGGAAGAGTTTACGAGAGTGGTTTGTTATTACAAGTGAGATTTTGAGTAGTTCTTTTATCATTGGCATTCTTTATAACTTTCGCTCATATTAGTGAAACTTTCATCGTCTTCACCGAAAAATAAGCAATTTGTCGAAACTCATTAATCTTTTGTTATATACATGATTGTCATTATTTTCTATTTTTATTTATACAATCCTTGTTACGTCGAATCGGGTCAGGATTATTCACAGCAACAGTCAACATGCACGCTCAAATGGATGACGAGGTCAATCAATAAGTCCATCAATCTACTCACTCCTCAAGTCAGCTAAATTGAACCTTAATTAGCTACCACAATACAACAATCCTCTGGGATTCGATAGGATTATCATCATCTTTTTCTTAATTCAAACTTAGCTGGTTAGCTTTCTGCAACTTGAAGCTCAATCTCTTAGCTGCTTTTCAGTGACATCTATTTCTATAATAAATGAACTGAAAAAAGCCAGACAAAAAGTGAGAAAGTAAACTCGATGAATCCATTAAACACAGTTAGAGGAAGCCAAAATCAGTCAAGGATAAATATATTTGTGGCTGGAAGAAATAAGTAATCAGACAAAGTGATCACAGACAGCAGTACTGTACATAGACAAGTCAATGTCAACTTGAATTTTTTGGCAGCTCTGCTGAGTAAAAAAAATGGTCCATGTGAGGTGGTATCTGATTGGCACAAACAAAAAATATTAATTATATAAACAAAATATATAACTAATTAGAATATTAGATATGCTAATTTGTCCAGTGTTTTTAATTTCTTGATAAAAAAAAAGGGTGCACGGCAGGGACTTAAAAGATGCTTTAATTGGTCTTGTGTTTTTAATTTCTTGATAAAGACAAAAAAAAAAAAAAAAAGTTCCCATCTGCCGGCAGGGTCTTTAAAAGATGTTTTAAAATCTGGAAGCTATCACATAGCTGTAAAAAAAAATCGATAAAATTAAAATTGAATTAATTGGCCAGTTTTTTTTAAAAAAAAATTATACACTTTTCATTAACTTTGATAAAAAACCAATAAATCGATCATGATCAATTAAACAATTTAATTATAATATATCAAAAAATCGATCCTTAACACCCTGCTACCAGACAAGTCTTTTAATGGACTGGATTTGTTGCCATTATACATGCCATATTAGATTAATGAGATGGGCCATGGATTTGTAATGGTTTATTGGGCCAGGCCTCTAATTTACCATTTATAAACGAGTCTAAAATTATTAAATTATGGACTGGATTTGTTGAGAGTTCACTGGGCAAGACCCTTTGAGACAATTTTACCCTTATACAATGACAGGCCGTATTAGATTAATGGGATGGGCCATGGATTTGTCATCGTATAGTGGACCAGGCCTCAAATTAACCATTCAAAAAGAGAAGCAAAAATGCGGTGAGCGTGGATCGAACACGCGACCTTCAGATCTTCAGTCTGACGCTCTCCCAACTGAGCTATCCCCGCTTGGATACTACTCGCTCGACAACTAGGTATTATACTACTAAACCTTTTTTTTATGCATCAGTAACCCATAACATGTTTTACTTAATATTAAGAACTAGGAGTTGTTAGGTGCTAGTTTGTTTGCCATTTATGTGCAACTCATAATTCTATTCAACTAGTTATTAATCCGTGTATTCCTTTATCCGGCTAATGTGTTGAATGTTCATGGAATCCTATATATGCGTTCATAATCAATTTAGTATCTCATGCACCGATTTATTGTAAGTTAAAATGAAGATAATATTTGAAGGTTAAAGCATTACTCAAATCGATTTTAAAAAAAGTGATGAGAAAGAAAAAAAAACTAATCAATCTTGTTGAAAAGGAAAAAGGTTACTTCCAGATGGGGTTAGCATAGAAAATTGAAACAAATAATGTTAATTGCTTCAAACTATATTAAAGTTTCAAGCATAATATTAAATTCATGTGATCAGGAAACAAATATGCAACATGTAAATCTATTAAATCTGCAATGATTTAGGGACTTCCTTATTGCAATTAATGCAGAATGCCGATGCTTAACGATAATGAAAAGATTATAACTATCATGGAATTGAAGCTCAATCATATATAGTTTGGTAGTAATGTTGATTATCTTGGCCATTTCTAATAATAATGAGATGTTTTCTCACAACCCACAATTGCTAAACACCCTGCTTATATCTATGATGCCATACTCGGAATCCATGTTTTTAGGGTACTGAAATCATATTAGGCCACATTCCATCATTGTTTGGAAGAATAGGACAAACCAAGAGAAGAAGACTAACTCACTCTAAGAAGTCCCTAGACGATTGTCCCTTTTATTCATAATCAAGAATGACAATACTTTGTTTGTTTATTTCAAACTGAGCCTAAACTTGAGCCAAATAGCCACACGTAAAATTAACAAGGATAAACACTAGTTAAAATTGAATCTAGTACACCCGTTGCCGATTATTTCCCAAGACGATTGTAGGTCCCATATTTGGACAAATAATAATATAATATGTTAGCAATTGCAGCCCCGTTGCGTTGTTATGCAGGTGACTTGTACAATCTGCATATCTGACCTTTTAAATGGCTAGACATAGACTCTAATATTGTCATTCAAAAGCACTTGCTAGTCCTTCATGTATAAATAGCTAGCCAGCATATAAGCCTCTCGGCACGCCACCTACAAGTCTACTGCATCACCTTTTAAACAGCAAGAAGCATGGGATCTTCACACTTAGCATGGCTGCTGCTGCCAGTTTTACTGGCCTTCCCCATTCTTTGCAAAGCCAACCAGGCTGACACCCTCTATAAGTTTCTTAAATCTCAGAGATCCAGCAACCCTTTTCAGACTCAACTGCGCAATCAAAACAAACGTCCCTCGTCGCCTGTATATGTTGGAAAACAAGATGGATTGAAGGATGCTGACAAGATCGACGCGTTGCCGGGACAACCAGAGGGAGTGGATTTCAACCAGTATGCAGGATACATCACAGTCGACCCGAAAGCCGGAAGAGCACTGTTTTATTACTTCGTTGAGTCACCTCAAAATTCGTCCACCAATCCACTGGTTTTGTGGCTAAATGGAGGTAACATTCTTATCTCAATATCAAATACAATACAGCCTTAGATTTGGAACCGTCTTCGATTAATCTAGCTATGTTCAGAGGCACAATATCATCGTAGTTCATTGCATACACATTAACATGCCAATCATGCTTGCAAGGCTTGTTCTCACAGCAGACTGCTGCACCTTTGCTGTCCAAGCCAAGCCAACCCATGAAAAAGGCCAATTTTGTTGATCATGACTGGTGAAACCACAATGGTTTCATCTCTATCTCTGAAAGTGCGGTTGGCACCACAGTCAAATCACATTTTTCAGCTAGACTCCACCAACAAATATCATGAAATGTTAGCTAATCTGCTGTTGAACATATTGGATTTATTCCACCCAATTATGTCCTTATCAACACATCCACCATATACATACATACATACATACATATATACACACACATACACACATTCAGGGCCCAGGGAATCTTGTTATTCCATTAGCAATGGCCAAAACTGTGATATTGAACACCCAACATTCCTTGTCCAGTGAAGTAGGAGTACAAATTGGGGATGGCCCATTATGTTGTCAGCAGCACAAAAATAATAGTAGTAATTTCTTAAGCTAAATTATGAGAGAACATTATGGGCAACCCAACAAATGACTACTGGGGCACAGCTTTGTTTTGACAAGAATATTGTCAAACACTTGATCTATAAGAGAGAGCAGCCTAGAACATTTGCTGGAGCATACTGATGTTGCGCTGACATCAGCCCTTTCCTCCCCAAAAGGTCATGTTGAACTTGTTTCACACAATTACTAAAAAAAATTTGAAACTGATAGGACCATCTTGCAGTTCTTTCTCCTTGCGAAAAATTCACAGAAAATATCGACCACTAAACGATCCCCACTCTTGTTTCATTAGCTAGTACACAGCTTGGTCATGTAAATGCTAAAGAGGGTATTGAATTGCTCACATTTTCGTGTAAAGGGCCGGGTTGCTCATCCCTCGGATATGGAGCCATGGAAGAACTGGGGCCTTTCAGGGTCAATAGTGATGGAAAGACACTTTACAGAAACAACTATGCATGGAACAATGGTAATCATCTCTCCATATCCTCAAATAATTGGTCTTACATTGTTCAGACTTGCATCTTTTCATTTTACTAATAGCCAGCATACTCTTTCAGTCGCAAATGTCATCTTCTTGGAATCCCCAGCTGGTGTGGGGTTTTCATATTCAAATACTTCTTCGGACTACAACACTAATGATGGACAAACAGCAGAGGACTCTTATACTTTTCTTGTGAACTGGCTCAAGAGGTTTCCACAATACAAAACTCGCGATTTCTTCATTACCGGAGAAAGCTATGCTGGACATTACGTACCACAGCTCGCCCAGACCATTATATCAAAGAACAAGAATACAAATCAAACAATCATCAACCTCAAAGGCATTGCTGTTAGTCTCTTGCTTATCTCAGCGTTCGCTTTTTTTGGTTTCTGATATATGTTTCTAAGGCTTGCATTAAGATTTCAACTCATGATATGCAGATTGGGAATGCATGGATAGACGACAACACTGGCTACAAGGGAATATATGATTATTATTGGACACACTCTCTAAATTCGGACGAAATCCACGCAGGAATCGACAAGTATTGCAACTTTGTTAAAGGTAACTATTCAAGCACATGTCTTCAATATCAGAACCAAGGAGATTCAGAAGTTCAACAACTTGATGTTTACAACATCTATGCACCAATTTGCAAACAATCAGCCTCAAAGCCTGTCTCAACCGGTTCTGTAAGTGCCTTATCTCACAACAAAATCAAATTTCAGGATATATTAACAATCAAATATCAAATAATTGCTATCAATATGATCCTAGGTTCGTATTGAGTACAAGTTTAACCCAGCCAATGATTCTCTTTCACATCAATAGGTCACAGATTTCGACCCTTGCTCTGATAATTATGTCGAGGCATATCTAAATCTTCCAGAGGTGCAAACAGCTTTCCACACAAAAGCTAAGAAATGGACATCTTGCGGGTATATTTAACAGCCTTAGAGATAATTGTGCAGCATATACGTATAAACAAAGATACCTTCAAATGTGCTAAAACTTTATTGATATTACTCCTCCATCATAAGAAACTGAACTTGTCCGTGGCATTGTGTCCAGTGGTGTGAGCTATACATGGGGTCCGGCAACTATTCTGCCAACAATTCAGCAATTGATAGCGAGCGGTATAAGCGTGTGGATATTCAGGTAGTGCAAATTGCCAGACAGCATACACTATTAACCTCTCAGTGGTAATTGCCAATTGTACAAGCTAGAATTGATTTCTTTTTTCCAAAATGAATCCTGCAGTGGTGACACAGACGGTCGAGTTCCAGCTACATCCTCCAGGTACTCCATAAATGCTTTACAACTTCCAATCAAGACTGCTTGGCGCCCATGGAATTCTGGTGGCGAGGTAACTGTACACTATCATTCATAACGTTTGGTCACTGTATTCAAAGCCCGAGATGATGTTCATGCATTTTCATATAATCCTGGCAGGTTGGTGGATACGTGGTAGAATACAAAGGATTGACATTTACCACGGTAAGAGGTGCTGGGCATACAGTTCCTAGCTACCAACCTGAACGAGCACTGGCCATGATCTTATCTTTTCTTCAGGGGAAACTACCACCTTCCTTCAATTAACAAAAGCATTAAACCCAATTCGCCGGTAATCTTATAATCTGGAAGCACAAAAACTTGTAATATGAGCCTGGATGGTTCTAATGTGTAATTTATTTGTTAGTGCTGGCAGAGATGCAAAAAATATAGCTTCAGTTGCAATAAATAATATTACAGGTTCATCGCAGAATCTTCGTATTTGGATCGCAATACCAAGTGTCGTGCCATTCCTCAAACCTATTTCAAAATAGGAATTCGAAGAGAAAATATACAAGACCTCAAAAGTTTGTACTAAAAGATGACCAACTACTAATATATGATATTATTGTATTAATACCCATCATTGAGGTCTCACCTAAATCTCGACATATTACTCTCTGCAACTTCAAATTCAAAAGTTTTCTGGCACTAAAAACTATCCATCTGATGCCTATGAATACTCAATCGGCCCCAATTTCATAATGACAAAAATCTTTCTCCTCTGAACTTGACATCCTAAACCATCCACATTAACCGAATCTAGTCCTGGTATGGCCCCAACTTCATTAGGAACGATTGCTAGAGACTCTAAGGTGGGATTAGGGATGATAGCTAGAGATGAATATGGTAGACATATTGCTTCACGGGCATTTTGTATTTGCGGCCCTTTAAATCCTTTCTTTGCATAGTCTCTTGCTGCACAGGAAGCTTCGACGTTTGCAAGCGACATTCTATGTTAAGCCATGATTCTGGAGGATGATTCTCTTTTGGTTATTTCGGCCTTGAAGGATGAAGAGAGTTCGTTATATGAAGCTGGTCGGTGCATTAGAAGGGCTAATGATTTGTCAAATGAATTTCTATCTTTGAGTTTTAGCCATGTTAAAAGATCGACGAGCATTCGAAAACAAAAATTGCAATGATACAAGCCAAATAACCCACATTAAATTGCACCAAGAGCAGCTAAAGAACGAACATCTCATTTTATTTTTAACGATGGACATCTCGTGTGATAAATTAGGCGTTTTCGAATATTATTTTAAATTGCTGTAATAAGTTTTAAGTCTCCCCCTTCCCTGTAAGCACAACAACTTGTAATCTGTGCTTGAACAATTCCTTTGTGTAATGTATTTGAGCCTAAGCAGGATCGAGTAATCCATATATTTCTTTTCGAGCAGATTGAACAAGCCTGGAAATAAGAGATCAATAAAAATTAAACGGTCTTCTCTATTACATCAAATCTCATGTCAATGCCTAGTGCTTTCGTGTTAAGGAATTGATATGTTTGCAACTAAAATAATATTGTATATAGGGGATGAAAATCTTTCTTGTTCGCAGTCTCTGCACTAACCTTGGAGGAAAGCCTTGTCAACAAGTAATCCGTTCCACGGAATGAAAGTACATTTTGAAGCTCTTCATTTATGTTTATTTCCTGCATTTTATTCCGGTCTTGCAACCCGTCTACCCCAAAATTGCAGCTCCTAGGTAAAGAGATCAATACCCACTTTTCCTGGATTGGCAAGCCTGGAGACTAAAAAAACACATGAACATGATATGTATCAAAACTAGTCACAAGATGAATGATACCAACCTGACATGAATTTCTAGCGACTATCGTCTGCACTCAAAGCTTCAAGGATGCTGTCTACCCATCTGCCACCAAAATATATTTTATATATATATATATATAATAAGATTTCAAAAGACTCCTACAGAGGACTGATTTTTCATTCTAGCCCTCAGCAAATTCGACAAGCTTGAAGAACTTGGGACCAAAAACAGATTACAAAATCACATCTAAGGTGGGGTATGGGAAACTGTATCAGAAAATAAATCAGAAGAAGCAAAGGACATTATACACGGTCACACAATGATATCCTGATGCAACACAGCGTTATACAGCAGTTTTCTCATAGAAATTTAGTGTTTGAAAAATAATTTTAGAGAAAATATGCAGGAGAGTGCAATATATGACGCCAATTAGAGTGGGGTTACCCTTCAAGACCAGGTTGTGTGGGGTAGTACACGTTTTCCAAGCCTAGCCTTCTTGCCATCGAAGCAGTTGTCTCCCCGATACAAGCAACTGAATTACTCCACACAGATTCTGAGATAAGATTCACCCAGGCTCTGCTTTAAGCAAGTCACATAACTGAGTAGATGGAATTAAACTACCCACCAAAATACCAAAGAGGGAATATATGGAATTTAAGGAAGCATCAAGAATCATGATCACCGAGCATTCAAGTAACATGAAATATACACAAAAGAAAGCATGAATGGCAGGGCAGACAGTGTCGTCATTGAACTAATTCAGAAAATGAGTATAAGTTAACTGAAACAATGCAGCCAATACTTACCGAACTGCAGAAGGTGAAGCAACTGCAACGACAGGGGCAGAGAGTGCCTGCTCCAAAACCTCTTGGTCAACATGGTGAACGGGTACCTGGATGGATAACTAATAGTCAAAGGCTAGACATCCATTAATCAGTTTGTGTCATGTTGGAAAGCCTATCATAAAACTGTCTTATAGGGTTTTTTTTTTCCAGTACAGGGGAATGGGGTTTGGGAGGCTTGGACTCGAGACCTAAATGAGAAACCACGCATGAGTGTCATCTGAGCTACTCGTGGTTTTCAACTATGCCTTTCATTATAACAGCTGGTATGGGGTAAAAACTTGCACTAGCTAATATGACAAAAATATGTAGGAGAAACTTCAAACTTGGCAGAATCCCTTTGATGATGGCTCTGGCATGAGATGCATCACACAAAAGTAATTAGAAGCTGATATGATATCCCACATCGGTAATATCAGATTGTGAAGTGAAGTAGATAAGTGCTGGTCTTTCTCTCACTAGTACCCAAGGTTTTCTACGGGAGCTTGGGCCAATTGGACCCTAAGGAGTATGGCTTCACTGGTCTTGCGGGGCCTTTGAAGAAAAGCTCAGCCCATGCGTGGGCCGAGGTTGGGCCTTGGTGTGCTAGTGAGGGGTGTCTGGAGGGTCTGTATCTTATCAATGGTATCATAGTGGTCCTTCCTAGTTGTGGGTATGGTATGTCTGTCCAACCCTGGGGGCCTCGCTTGCAGAGTGGCCAGTCCATGTGTGCCTCACGTAGGCCGTGGGTGCTCGACCAACGTGAGCCTTGGTCTTCAAGGGGCGGGTATTGATACAATATCCCACATCGGTAAGATAAGACTGTGAAATGTAGTAGATAAGTGTTGGCCCTTCCCTTACTAGTACCCAAGGTTTTCTAAGGGGGCTTGACCCAATTGGACCCTAAGGGGTATCGCTTTACTGGTCCTGCGGGGCTTTTGGAGAACTCAGCCCATGCGTGGGCCTGGGTTGGACCTTAGTGTGCTAGTGAGGGGTGTCTGGAGTGTCTGTATCTTATCAGAAGCCAGCATAAGTCTCTGTCTAAAATAATTTAAAGAGACATCGTGATTCTCAGGGTATGAACTACTTAGTATCTTAACCTTCAAAATGGTAGCATTGATAAAATACTGGCAAGCACACATATGACTAAATAAAATAGGAATATGTTTTCACAAATAGCAGACCCTGCAGTAACCAATTTAAGGTGTTAATTTTTTATTTTTTTTTGAAAATGATAGATGTGTAGTATACCTCTTAACGAATTCAACGGTAACAAAAAACAAATTCATCACGATCGGAACATCGAATGTTTTGAGTTTATATCCGATGGTCAAGAATTGTTATACCTTTTTCAAGTACAATCACCATTGGATTCATTAGGCCGAGTATTACATATTTTTTTTAAAAAATCTGTTGTTAAAATATAATTACAGTTTACAGCAGGCCCCGCCACTCGACAGATTGTTAGTGTTAAATCCGTAGTTATCCCAAAAACTTAAAGATGATTAGG
The DNA here is from genome assembly GCA_963580455.1 of Euonymus europaeus. Taxonomy (NCBI): domain Eukaryota; kingdom Viridiplantae; phylum Streptophyta; class Magnoliopsida; order Celastrales; family Celastraceae; genus Euonymus; species Euonymus europaeus. The sequence goes on from OY756972.1 coordinate 4,562,760, forward strand.
AGACAAATTAATTCATTGGAGAATATCCCAAAACTTTGGCGTGCGTAGGACAGACACCCCATGATAATTATGGCAAGCCATCAGAATATTAATAATTTTTAACTAGAATAAGATGTGGATTGAGAAAACCAGGATTTGAACTCATAACCTGGGCTCTAATCTACATGTAAAAATACCATCACAAGACACTAAGCTAATGAAAGAAAAAATTAATAGTTAACTATATTTCACCGGTTAGGATCTCAGTAAAATGCAGTCAATCACCTGGTTGGTTAAATAAGATGTAATAAGTATTGAAAATTGAAATCTCAGCTAAATTCATCTCGTGCAAGGAGACTATCATCTAAGCTAACCATGTTGAAGTACTTACTGTTGTGTATGTGTTTAGCCTCACAACCTCAAATCCACGATTAGACAGGCCTTCCTCTGAAAGAAACATGCCAAAAATAAATGCTCAGGCAAAGACAAGATCGCATTAAGTGGGAGCAAGGGAGTGCCATCAACATACAAGATAGCATCAAATAGGTTGCAACATAGGAAACATTTGCTTATTTCAGAGCAATTGGTGTCCCAAAAATATAAAGCCAAGGAAATCCTAGACAGTTAGATAAATTGTGGATAATGGATCCAGACAGAAACTAGGATATGAGTGTTATTGGTAAGTGGAAACAGCACAGAAAAAGTAAATACTTTCCTCTTTTTAAAATTTAAAAAAAAAAAATTGCAAGGCACCGGTGATGCCACCCATATGGGATGCAGAGGGAAATTGGGAAAATGAGAAAAAACACAATACAACTTACAAACTTCAAGTCCTACCAAAAGCTTCATATAAGTTGCACGCACTAGATTGATGAAACTCGCCCCCCATGGCCCAACTACTCAAAAGATTAATGAAACTTACCCACAGGTAAAGATACCTAACCTTCCTATAAGAATATTTTTCTTTAAAAAAAGGATACAGCACAGAACACGCCCTTCAAAACCACTAACGAAATGCCTAATAAGTCAACATCACGTAGAGTTAACCGGCAACTTATTGAGTAAACCATAAGCTCATTCCATATCAGATTTTCCCCAGTTGTAACATCAAAATCTCCAAAATGTAAATTTGATTGGTAAGACTCGCAGACTACAAGAATGAGAATCCTTACAACCTGCACCCCGCACCCCCCCCCCAGTCAAATTCTTACAATTGCATGCAACTTGCAGTTGCAGGATTGTACGCTGTTTGTTACAATGTTACCCGCTTACTTTTTGAGTCCACGAGGCTACACAAGCAATAATTTGGATTTTTTACCAGCCAAAAATTGTTCATAGACTACCAAGTACCAACGCTTCTTACTAGATCATGGCACTAAGAAAATCTGAGACATTTTACATGCAGTAGGGGAAGAAACCAAGACAGTTGACATCTCTAAATATATTGAAAAAAACACTAGTGTTAAAGTTTTGTTTCCCTAGAAAACCCTAAACATGTTATACAACATTTACAAAGACTAAATCCAAAGGAATTTTACATACCAATCTCATTGCCAGCTCTCATGGATGCAGGATACAAGACGGTGCACCTTCCATTCCCATTCTTTGGAAGTTCAGAAGCCAGTACTTTCCCCGTTGCTGACCAGCAGAACAATGCACAAAATGTAGGGGGCTTTAGAAACCAAAAATTGGCTTAAACTTAGACAATCTATAATCATTTTTACCACAATGAACCACTATTCAATTAATCATTGATTTAGCAAATACCACTTACACTACAAGCCCACAACAACAAGATCCTGATAGGGAAATTTTGAACAATTAAGTTATCAACCAAAAGGTCCAAAACAAAATATATGCAAACATCCCAGAAACTAACTGTGCCCAAAAAGAATGGTGGAATGCATTCCACCCACATGAAGTCCGAAGATTTTCATCTCAACAAGCTATATATAATATCTGAATCTTATTAAAATCTTATAAGATTTGTAAATGAAACATAAAAAATAAAAAATGGCAGGAACCTAGAAAGAGTGCTCTGGAAAATTGAGGGATTTAAATTCTAACTGTATTATCTGGTGCTTTATTTCAATAAACAAATCTTACGCTAAACAGTTGCAATGAATTTGCAATCAAAAATATTCTGGAGGCCAAAAAGATGATCAAACACAAAGCATCAATCAATTTATGTACACATCCAGATAGATATAAATAAGCACATACCTTTCGAGGGCATAAAAGCAACTTGTAGAGATTGCTTAGATGATTGCATTACTTCCTGAAAAATGCTTGCTGTCCCAACTCCAACAGCACCTACCCTAACATTTGGATTTCCAGCAGACCTAAAGACCAAAAGTAAGGACATAATTATGGTAAGACAAACACACACTAAAGCCAGATGTGCCTAAAGACTCCATAAAAATGACAAACAAATTGCATCCACCATCTGAACTTACTAGTAAGAGTAGAAAGAGCATTGTGTCTACTATCAGGAAACAGAAAGCATTAGAAGATAGCTAAGATAGCAGCATGCTGCCACTTCACACAAAAAAAAAATGAAGAATGAAATCCTAAACTAAAGCTGAAAATTCAATTACTCACACTGCAAGAGAGATCAACTCCAATCCACAGAGAAAATCTTAAACATACTAAGAAACTAAGAAGCACTAATTAATGAAATAACAATTAAAAGATATTTAAAAATTGCAAAGAGGAAAGAAACAGTAAATCACCAGTTGAACTAGTTCCTAGCAAGTATTATCTGTTGGCTTTTAATATCCAATACAGCCCAAAACAAGACAACTTTAGATCACAAAATAATCAAGGGGAATGTTGCTGCTTTAAAACTGACCCCAAGACCAAAAATTAAAAAACCTATTTAGTCCAAATTACAAAAAAAAAAACACTGATGCAATCAACGGAAAATAAATAAATAATGATAAATGCAAGAAGACAACAGAAAATTTCCAAAGACTAAAGAAAAGAAAACACTAGGAAAGAAAATAATCCATAATTGAAAGTTCAGAAGGCCTGTGACGGGGACGGGGGCAAAATGACAAGAACTAGAGAGAAGCATCTCCGAAGAAGGATTGCAGAAGCAATCAATGGATAGAAATTGAGAAGGTATATCTTTCACATGTTCTACGCTTACCTCCATGCTTCTAGAAAGACAGAACCCGCTTCAGGTGAAGTTATGACAATCCAGTCGAACATAGTATCTGCTGCAGTAAAAACAACAAAATAAGAATAAGAAAAGTGAAATAAACAATGAAGCATTTCATCTAGAGCAATACAGTAAGCACTGAGGACCAAAAAAAAGCTCATAGTAACTTGTGGTAAACACTATTGACTTTTGGCAGACAAGCTATAGTATTCAGACAACAAGAAACACCACCATTTGATACATGAAAAAACAACTCTACCATACACTTTGACTACCTTGGTAATTGGTGTGACCAAATTAATAGAGCAACAAGCATCAATGAGACAAACAATTACACTGAACAGATGTGGAATATGACTGCAAAACATTGGACCACAAAATATATGGAGTTAAAAGTAAACAACTCCAAGGAACCAGTGGAGACAGAGTCTCAAAAGTACAAGATCTACGCAACCTTGCCCAACCTGCATAGTCGAGCTACTGTTTCCAGAATTGAGCTCATGTTCTTTAACTTGTGGTCAAGCAACTTTACTGTAGCCAGTAGGACAAGGGTTCACCCCTTGTAGTGGCCCAAATGTTTCCAGACATATCAATTGAATGAACCATAACAAGAAACAGGCCGGGACATATCAGACACTCAGTTATCCCAATGAAAATAATGTAGCTATTTCAATTGGTTGCTCCAACACTGAGAGAGAGTGGGCAGATTAAATTTACAAAAGGTGACAGAGACAGCATTGTTTTCTTCCTCTCTTTTTTTTTGGGGGGTGGGATGGGTAGGGAGGAGCGGGCTGGAGTTTCACAGATGTACCAAAATTCAAGACAAAAAGAGGAAAAGAAAAGGGAAAAAAGAACTCCAGCATACATATACTTTATCTCCTTTTTTTTTTCTCTAATGTTTTTCTGTAGAAGTCCAGTTTCTGAGGCAGTATAGGCATGCCCTACAATTTATTGTGGCGTACCATCAGGAGAGCACCAAACTTCCAACTTACCAGTTAACAAGGAAGAAAGCCTATCCAAATCTGGCCCCTGGACATGCTGAATTAGGGGAAGCTCCAAACAACTGATCCCATGTCTTGCCTGTTTCCATTCAGATATTCATCACAACTCCATTATTGTTTTTAAAAAAGACTACATAATTTAACATAGTTCAATTAAGCAAGTATTAATCCAAACAAGCTAGGGCTGGTAACGAATATCATGTTTCTCAGATCCAATTTTACCGAAGGAAGATTAAACTAGGTTTGTGAGTATGAGTCCTGTACTAAAATCTCTTATTGAGTGAGACAGTTGAGTTGTCCGTAGGCCGTAAAATTTCATGGTAACCACAGACCCGAAAACAATTAGCATCAGATGGAATATATCAATGGCAGCAAAGATGAGCTACGTATTTCATGGGGAGACAGACTGTGAGTGTGAACACTTTGTAAATGCAAACTATATCAACAACCTGTGGAAGCAAAAGCAGTGTTGAGGTCATAATGCCATGGATTAAGATATAATTGAGTTGCTTTATGAAGGTTAACAAACGCCGGATGATTCGATTTCGTAAAATACATTGTCATCATTTTTGTAAATAAATAAATAAATAGAAGTTGAAGAGTGTTAGACATTGGACATTGATGAATATTGACTTCTCCACTTTTCATTCTCAATTGAGAAACTAATTGCCTTAACCAGGTCCATTCTTTATCTTGAACATAGCTATTTTTGAAATACCATCCTACACCAGAAACGAAAAATAAGAAATGACAGCATTCAATGTCATCATACTATGGAATGCAATTATCCTGCACCGTGGATGAGTACTCATTCTTTATACACTGGAGTGAAATGAAAGAGTTGAGATGATGAAATGAAACAGAACAGAGACTCAAACGTCTGGAAGCAAAAACTCAACTTAAGTACCGAACGAACAAACGGAAAGGCGAAACTCCTGCCATATTCTGCATTTAGGTTAAACATGTAATTAAACAAGTGATGCTAGAAACTGAGCCCTGGATTTACATCCAACACGATGTACACACCAGCGCTCCAAACAGACAACGACTAATGCCAAATTTGTCAGAGACGTAATCTAAATCGGTAAAGGCAACAAAAATTCAGAAACTATAAGATGTCGAATAATTCAGGAAAACGAAGCAAAAGGAAGAGATAACAAGAGATTGTAGAGAAGTGTGTACCAGAGCGTTAATAAGCTTGTCATTCTTGCCTCGCTCTCTGGTGACCACAACCTTCGGCTTCGAATTCGATTCGGAAGAACAACGGGTCGCTGTTCTGGAAGCAGTGAAAAAGATTCGCCGGTGAAGTTGCAGACAAGATGGAGGAGAGAGAAAGGGCGGAGAAACTATTGCCATTCAAACGTGTTGGGCGGAGGAGAATCAAAACGCCAAGAGCCAGCTGTTAGCCTGTTACTCATCGAGGACAACGACCTTAGTTATTAAGAATTGATTATCTAATAATAAAATATCTACCAGGATAATCATTATTAATTAAGTCGGTTAATTTTAGGCCCGACAGTGCAGAGTTGGTACACCTTTATCAATCAACGATCGCCACGTCTCACTTTTGTTGACTTGTGGAAGTCGCGAGAAGTCGAACCCATTGGTTTTTAGGGTTAGGGTGCCTTCAAAAGAAAAAAATAATGGTGCTCTTCATTTTTTAATTACAAAATTATGAGACAAAATCTGATTAACAAACATAAAAATGATTTTTTTTTTACAGAAAATCATATAAATTTAGCAACAAACACTTTCGGAAAATTTGTCTATCTGTAATGTGTTATACTACAAATCTCAAATAGCTCACTATAAATCTCAAATAGCTCAATTGATCAGTCGTATTGTATATATACCATTAACAAAAATGTTGCACTCATGGGGGCCAAACATCTTTGGGCGGGGTTGGGCGTTTGGGATGCAAATTACGTATTGATTATTAAACATAGGTTTTGTTAATAAAGCTGACAACAAAGTGGGATAGTGGTCCAAACTCCAAACACTCATTCACGTGTACCCTGCCAGGAGATCTGGATCAGCTCAAATGTGTGCAAGAGGCGCTTGAGAAATGGGTGTGGACCACAATAGCTGTTTATAGTGAAAAGTATTGGCAAAATTGTAAATATAATTTATGAGATTTATTAGGAATAAAATCACCCATTTAAATTTATTAATAATTAAATCTTGTTATTAAAAAAAAATTAATGAATTTGAGTTTTATTTTTTGGATTCATGGTAAGGTTGAAAATTTTTAAGAAAAATACATATTAAATTAAAAATAACAAATTTTCTCTTTTAATTAATTATTTTACTGTTTTAATCAATATGCTAAGCATATACGAGTCTATTAGTGTTTAACGAATTCATTCTCCTTATGATTTAACACTTATTATTTAGATTTCAATATCGAAATCCGATACACGAATTCGTTGGGGTTTAGCGAATCTGTTACCCTTAGGGTTTAACACTTATTGTTTTGGTTACAACGTAGAAATACAATACACGAGCCCGTTAGGATTTAACAAATATGTTCCCGTTAGGGTTTAACACTTGTTTTTTAAATTACAATATGAAAATATGATATACGAGCTTGTTAGGATTTAACATTAATTGTTTATGTTACTCTAATGGAAAAAATTACATAACATATATACTAATTAAATTATTTTAAAAAATAATATAATTAAAAAAGTACGTTAAAAACTATTGATAATGGATAGAGAGAGAGCTTTATATGTTGAGTTCGAATATAATTTTTTTTATAAAAAAAAAATTACCACATATTTTGAGAGATAAAACTTTTTAAAAGTTTATTTATAAAAAAAATATAAAAATTGCGGTGAATTTGACTCTCTTCTAAATAAATTTTATGGATTGACTTAAATCTTAATAAATTTATAAAAATAGATCTATTTGCAATTCTTCTTAAAGTATTCTTTCATCAGTGAAAATCTCAATTTGATCACCAAAAAAATTTTAGTGTCATATTAGCAATCGAAAGATTTTCCTATCTCAATTTGATCACTCGAGCAGTTTGTCTCCATTTCAATCAGCTTTTCTGCTGAGCTGGACAACTGACCATCAGTTTGATTTTGTGTTTTTGCTAGCGTGGCCTTACATTTATCGAAGTGAAAAATAATTTTTTAAAAAATATGAAAGAAAATAAAAATAAAAATAGTCAAATCATAGTCATACAAACGTAACCGCTACACAAATTCTCTAAAGAAAATCAAAAATTATGATTTAAAAAATAATCACTCTCCCTGATGGGTCTTCATCGATCACCATTTGAAAGTTGAAACCCTAACCGATCATCGTATTTAGAAATTGAGAAACCCGTCTCCTCCGATGATCGGATGGAATGAAAACCACATCTGCCAACAATCAAGTAATGAAAGCCACAAGAAGAATCAAGTAATTGATTTCCACTCTGTTTCCACCAGAGCAATCAATGCATACTTATTTCCAGTTTGTTTCCACTTCCTCTACTTCTCTCAGCAATCAAGTAATAAATGCGCTCAATGACATATTAAAAGAGTAAATTCGGTTGCAAAACAATAGAACCTAACCAAAGCAAGCTTATTGGGGTGACAATTGCCCCAAGATCGACCTTGGTTCTGGGTTGAAGAAAGGGAGGAGAGAGAACAGACAGAGCAGAGAGAAGTCAAGTTGGCCGGATCGAGAGGAGATCAAACTTGGCCAGATTGAGAAGTGCTGATGAGAGTAGAGACCACCAAAACAAAGAAAGTTGTGCGCGCGCGTGAGAGAGAGCAAGTATGGGTTAAGGATAGCGTTTAAACGAGTGTATACGCTAGCGTATACTCTGTCACTCATACTCTCAGATACTCTCAGTTTTTAGGCTTTACGAGAGAGTATACTCTATGAAATATACTCTCATCCAAACAGATCATATATGTGTATGCATGTCATTTTTTCATTTTTTTTAAAATAAATTATTTGCTAAGTTGTAACACCGTTTGTCTAGGTAGACCAAAATTATCGGTCAGATGTCATGTTAGCACAAAAATTAATCGAAATCGAGAAAAATTGACCGAGTGATTAGTTTGATAAAAAAAAATTGATTATCAACTTGAGACAATTGAGAAATCTAAAAATTTTCAATGATCAAAAGAATCTTAAATCAAATTTTGGTCACCATAAATTGAATATTTTTTAATTTGGTTATTGAATAAACAAACGTTGTATGTTAGTACCCTTAACTTCACAAATTGTTGCAAACGATTTGAAAGATAAAAAAAAAACAGAACAAGAATCATATGAACAGAAATATAATCCCACATTCATCAAACAAAAGATTAGAAATCATATAACATTATAATGTTGGAAATACCTTTTAATATTTGGGGGCACTTTCTCCTCCCCGCCTTTACCCAGGATCGAACCCGGGTGGTTGTCTGTATAGGTCCTCGGTACTGGGACTTACACCGAGGACCTATAAAGGCAGCCACCCGGGTTCGATCCTGGGTAAAGGTGGGGAGGAGAAAGTGCCCCAAATACTAAAAAGTATTTCCAACGTATAAACCCAAAATCATTATTACAAATACAAAAACCTCAATTAGAAGCCCAACTTTTTTTACTATAAATACAAATACCTCCACATTGGAAGCAAATCAGTTATGGAGGTAACTCTCGTCCATCCAGTGATGCAAATCCCCCACCCAGATAGTCTTGTTCTCGCCACTAGATCCTTGTTGCCGCGGGTGTTGTGCGTGTGGATGGGAATGATGCTGATACTGGTGCCAGGCCATGAAGTGCGGTGGTGGCGGCAGCGGTCAATAATGTTGTGGCGGCATCACCTGGTGCTGCATTACCATAGCAGCCGCTGGATATTGCATCCCTATCCACTGCGGTTGCGGCCGCTGATTCTGCTCCAGCCCTAGCCTGTTGTTGCTGCTGTGAATCTGGACCGTTTGATTGGTTTGACTGCATCTTACTATATAACTATCCCAGTCCTCTCTGTTTCAAAATCTATGAAGATCCAAAATAGATAGAGATTATAGGAGATGATGAAATCTAGTAAATTTGTAAAATTGACCTTTGCGATCATCAAAAAATCATATTTAACTCTCTTTTTTAAAATTAAATAAATGACCTATTTTTTAATCAAACCACTAAATCTCAAATCTTCTTCGTCTTATCGACTTCTCATTAACTTTTTCGTTTCTTTCCAATTTCTCATATTCAAGTGTTAGATTGTATATTTATTAGTATTACTTCTCGTGGGATCGATTTTACCTGTCCATTATATATTATTTATATAATTGTAAGATTATTTTTAATTGTTACTAACGACATAATAGAGAGAAATGAAAACTTACACACATATCTTGTTTGGATTGAGGGAGAGTTAACTGGAATGTATTCATTATTTTTATTTATTTATTTTGGATTAAGAGTTTTGACTGAATGAAAGTAATAAAAATAATATAATTATTAAAATATCTTTAAAATTACAACTCATAATGAACTCCAACGATCTTGGAATTCGAAGTTTGCATATGATGATAATGGCAACATAATATGACACCACGACAGTGTTATTAACAGATGATCTTTCAGCCACCATTCCAACTACCACTACTCCCAAAGGGACCTCAAGCTCTGAAAAACATAATTTAGTTGTTATCCACTGCCAATAACTGCTTAAACCACTTGAAATATGGTGGCCACGCACGATGATGGAAAAATGCTCGATTTGGACAACTTTAACTACACCTCTGTACACCATCACCACCATTGTTCGACTCTTTGATGGCGGCCACGCAAAATGATGGAAAAATGCTCGATTTGGACAACTTTAGTGACACCTCCGTACACTATCTTTATCTTTCGACTCTTTGAAGTGAGGCTCACCTAACCCAAGCATTTTCCTATTGAAACAACTACTCGATTTTGACAACCCAATTCTACGTGTGTCATAATAGGTAAGTATATTCTACACTTGGAAATTCTTTTGTGGTTGTTGATCATATATATGTCATCGTCATCAGTTCCAAATTTCATGAAACTGGGATTTGCATGAATCAAAGTTGTGAAAGATCTTGAGATGTATTGATTGTTGATGACTGAGAAAGGACAAGTTGTCTTTATTACCTAAATGGAAGGCCACATAAGAGTAAAAATTATTTAATGATCCGGGTGCATATATATCTCATGTGATACATTCAATGGCGTGATTGACATCAACATGTGTTCTCTCTTATTTTTTGATTGACATAATTTCCCCGTGAGTCATATTTAACTTAAGTTGTACCATTAAAGATCACCCATTAAATTCCAAATATACTTTAACAATTTTATGTATTGCCACATAATCAAGAATTAATGGAACTTCAAAACAAGACACCGGATCCGACACTTCTCCTCCTCCCCACCCCAAATGTAGATCTACTATTTTCAAATTTGTTTTGTGTTGAATAAGGTATGCTGTTGGGTTTCTTCATCGCTTTAAATCTCGAACTCATTTAGCTGTCGTTTTCTTGATCATCAGTGTTAGGACTAATTTTTACTTCTGTCTAATTAACTGTAAGGACTTATACCATAGAAGAAGAAGAAAACAAAGACACCGACTGTAAAGAAAATTTTGTTCCAGCGGCACTTTGGATGACAGGGATTGTATCAAGGGTCAACGCCGTATAAAGTATAAACTATAGTCCTCTACTTCTCTTGATTCTATTTGTTGAAAACTTTGAATCTGATCGAGGTTTATAAACAAAAAAAAATTCCAACATTTTTTTTTCCAATTATATTTTAAAAGGTCGAGATAGAGTGGTGGATGCATGGTTGTGGAATAAATAATTAAGAAGAGCTGGAAAATCTATTCTTAATTAGTAATATTGGCAACTAATATATTAATAATGCACGACCTTAATCTTAATTTTGTGTACAACACGCCATATTAATGCATGTTTTGTACAATAATACATAGAAATTGCGTTGAGAAAGTAAGAAAATACATTAATATTTATTTTACATTCTACAACACGTAAATCACGAGTAATGCATATATAGAAATAACATTATATGCGCGCGCGCACACAGATATATATATATATATATATATATATATATATATATATATATATATGCAAACACACACATATATATGTATGTTATTTAAAGTGGTTCTTCGCTTCCAGGACCAGTAGAATGGCCAGCACCAGGGCTGTGGCCAGGGGTTGTGGGTCGAAAATCATCGCTACCAGCTGCATCAGGACCAATATTATTACCAGCAACACTGCCAGCCACATCGTCCTGTAAAGTGATGCGGCGAGAGTTAACAACATGATAACTATCTTCCATGTTCGTCATTAAGCTGTTGTTGACATAATTTTCAGACATCTTCAAAAGCCTTGCTTCAGTAAACCTCATGGATCCCCAAGAAAACAATAATACCAGGAAGAAAAAAGTAGTAGAAATAAGCTCAACTTTGGCCATGAAAACAAGAGAATTAGCAAAGTAAGAAAAAAGCTTCGAGTATTTGTGTTGTGTGAGAGAGCTTGTAGTCACAATGGCTATATATAGAGAGAGATTGCCAGAGAGGCAGAGACTAGAGAGTCAGTATTAGAGGCGTCTTTGGGGTGGGGGAGAGTTACACGGGCTGCCGCCCACGTTCTCAAATTTTTAGGGTCTCATATTTTTTTTTAAATGTTAATATTATGGTAGCTAGTCCAAATACATTTAGTCGACATCGAGAAAAAATTTGTTCAATAACTATCAGTCATTTCAATTTAAATTTCAATTTTTTAAAATTAATTAATTTAAGTCATTTTTTTAAGAGTGTCTCTTCTCTTTTATAGAGTTCGTCCTAGACCTCTCAAAACTCGGGTACGCTACTATTAGTCCTCATGTGTAATGTGAGGATGCAAATTACAATTACGTCTCTAATTCATCAAAATATAGTGGGAAAATCACCAAGTTGACTGTTTATATTTTCATCATTATGTCTGCTCGAGAATCTTTGTGGAAGAAACAGTACTAAATATATTCTTTATTAATTTCTCGAAGATCTATATATATATATATATATATATATATATATATATATAATCCTATTTTCTTCATTAATTCTGAATATTTTCCATCTTAATATGATAGAACAAATGTTAATTACTAGAGATTTATATTTGCGTCAAACTAATTAATATTATACATACATACATATATGCATACACTCCGAAAATATTCTCTTCATAATATGTGGGAACGGCGGCGTATATCTTATTTGTTCTCAGCTTTCTAAATATACCCGTCTCAAGAAGAAAGAGACGTTTTCTGGTGAAATCCAATATTTGACTTAGTGTTTGGTATCCTTTGAATCTACGAACCCTAAAATTCCTAAACCGACTGTTTATGCATCATATCTCACGTGCCAACTATAAGTTCAAGTACATGAATCTTCACTTCCATGAAAAAGAATATTTTGAAAGTGACTTGGATTCTATTGGAATTTTTTTGTGGGTGTTTAAGTATAATTAAATATGTACCATTATAATTGTTGTCTACCTAAAATGTTTTTTTTTATTTTCGATATACATGTATAATGGACTAGGTCCAATTAATTAATGGGGAGTGCATAAGTTGTAATTCATACATGTATAGGATGTGCTAGAATGAGTTTTTAAAATAAGGTCATAATTTTTTGGGCCATTTTTAGGGTTAAAAAAATTTCAAAATTATATTTATATTTTGATCGGTTTTATGAATACAAATTATATTTTTTATGCGATATAAAAATCAAATGCAATATGAAAAGTGTATGAAACGTCTTTTATTTTCCATCCAACAATTCAAAATTATCCTACATACACATTTCATGTTGGATTTGATTTTTATTTTGAATAAAAAACACATCCTTGGATTTGTAAAATCGATCAAAATATGAATTTAATTTTTAAAAATATTTTAGCCACCAAAAATTCAGACCTCGTAAAGAAATTCTTCTTTTTATACATAATGAGTCCATATAAGGACGTTACGTGTCGAATTTACAATTTCACACAAATCAACGACAACATAAAAATCAAGAAGCAAACCTCATTGTGAAATTTCTGTGTTTCAGCCATTCGATATGGACCCGTATTGTGAGACTCCAAATCTAAGATTTCTTCTCCAAAGTTTCAATAAGTTAATAATTTTTTCCAGGCAAGTTGAAAGAATTATGGTATGACTACTCTTGTTAGCTCACATTTGGTGGCGGCAACAAAGCCAATGTGTGTATTAGTGTTAAGATTCCGTGACTAGTTAGCGCACGCATTCAAAGATTTTTTTGTTTTTGTAATTATTATTAGAATCAAGCGTAGATTTTGTAGGGCTCTCTAAATAACAAACTACTCCTATAAACTTCAATTCCGTGCAAATTCAAAATTAAATCACTTTTGCATTTACTCCTCTACGAGTTCTCGGGGTTCCGAGGTTTCTCGTTCTATTACCAGAGAAGACATACTCAAATACATACCATGTAACTTTTGTTGGGATAACCACATGATTGATAATATAGTGATGAATTTTTGTAGGATCAAATCGTATAAATTATGAAGATCTCGAATTTTTCTCTAGTCATGCGTTGAATTTTGTATAAGATTTTTCTCTGTTACCGAAAAAACTCTCGGTCGGATATTTTTTTAATTAATTTACATGTATTTAATGAGATTTGAGTACCATACTCAAGAGCAACCTATAAGCATTACAAAAAGTGCCAGAGATATTTGTTATGTCCGCACTATTTTTTCCAAAAGGTATACTACTTAAAGGAAGGCATAGAATCTTTCAAGCCCCACATACAGTTTTAGTATATAGGCAGGGCGAATCTACTACAAGTCAAGGGTAGGCACTTGCCCACCACCATGGCTTTTTTGGGAGGAAAAAAAATATAGTAAAAGGTAATTTTTAAAATAATTTGAATAGTTAATAATAAATTTTGATTTTTTTTAATATTAATACTAGTTTGTCTGTCCATCCTAACTTTGTAATATTTGTCTTTTATTTTTGTTGTTATTTTGCAAACAATACATTGAAGATCAAGAGATGGTGATTCCTTTGTTATTTATAAATTTATAAATTTGAAGAAGATAGAGTAGTATTTAAAAATATGTTATTCAAGTGGCTTCTCTGATATTATATATATATATATATATATATTTATGTATATGTTTGTGTTTATTTATGATCGTACAAAAACATCGAAAAGTCAACATATGTAATGGTGTCTTGTGTAATTCTGAATTGGACATCATTGTAGGTTGTGTTGAAAATTTTCATGGATCAAACGGGCTACGCCGTGTGTAGTGCTTGGGTTGGCTCCTCAACTTGAGGAACTTCATTCATTTAATTCAACGCACATTTGGACTGGACGGGACGGGACGGGGCGGGACCCATTAGGAAATGTGCGCTTCTTTTTTCTTCCTCCTTTTATTATTGAGTCGTTGAAGTAATTAATTATTTGCTTGGTAAAGAATATATTTGACATATTTTAATATTTTATCCCTGTTTGTTTCAGAGTATAAGCTAGTTTATATTCTATCACTCATATTCTCAGACACTATCAGCTTTTACACTTTACGAGAGCTTATACTCTATGAGACATACTCTGATCCAAACGGACCCTAGTTGGTCAAGTATACAGCTACAAATATTTAAACAAATTGCGCAGGTCATGTTTTATTTTAAAAGATTTATATTATTTGTTTCATTATCATTTTCCATACTTTCTTAAAATAAATATGTGTAAGTAATAGCTTTATTATAGTTTTAAAGTTTGAGTAGGGATTGCAATTAGAGATTCCTTTGGAGAGCTTGTTATTTGTAATTTTATAATATTTCATCGACTGTTGAGAGTCTTTTTGTTAGTATATGTTTTCTATTTGGTATTGTCACATTTAGCTTTCTAGATCAATTTACATATATTCAATTCTTATATTACATCTATCCTAAATCATATATATATATATATATATATATGTATGTATGTAGGGGTCTGCTCATATGAGGGATCTAGCACAAACATATTGGTGTGGGATCCCTCTAATGACTGTGGATTAATCTGATAGTTAGAACTTTTTTTATTTATTTAAAGTTCAACCCTAAACCCCTCTCTTCTCCTTCGCACAATATCTGCTCAGCTCCTCCCCATCTTATTCAAACTCCACTTTCAGAGTTCATATTTGCTCCATCAAATCCTGATCGAACATCTTCTCTCTTGAGTACATCCCAATCGAAGTTCATAATGGTTTGATCTGGTTTTTTTTCTTCAAAAGTAAATCAAGTAGCTCTCTCATAGTTCATTACATTTTGTTTGAATTTCTAGTTGTGCTTTCGAATCTAGTCATCTCGAAATACACACCTTAGTTTGAAATCATTTACCTTCTGAGTGATGTAATATAAATTATTCATTAAGAAGCTATGAACTAGAGATGGTTCCTTATATAACTTGGCCTTTTCTTCAAGATTGCATTCTAGAATTGAAGTGAAAGACCTGAAGTGAAGAACTATTGGAGAAATATTAGGCGACGTTCGTCCACTCGTATTCCCTTCTTCCATAGCTAGACTCATTTTAGGTGACAGAGTAATGTGATACTCTCCAGGGGAGATCGAGAAGCAGCCATAGTGATTCCATACAAGCTTAGGCTTTGGCTTTGGGTTGAATCTTCTCACGCCAATCTTCGAGGTATGAGATCGAGAAGAGAGAGAGATAGAGAGGGAATTGATTTGAACTTCATAGGCAAGATCCGAGAGAGAGAGAGAGAGAGAGAGAGAGAGAATTGAATCTTGATTTTATTTTTACAAAAATAAAAAATCGATATGACCATCCATCTATGCCAAGGCGTGGGATCATGCACATAAAGATAGTGCAGGATTCCGGGCTTGAGCATTATCATATATATATATATATTAATAATTGATTGAGTTATTACATTCATAATCATGATGACTATATTTTTTAAAAATAAAATATTCAAAATAAAATTATTAAAATAGATCATTAAATTGTAAAAACTCTCTCTCACATCTTAGGTGTCACAATGTGGAGCAAGTATGAAGCCTCTATTATATATATAGATATAAATAAAAATAAAAATACTATGCAACGGAATCAATGTTTAAGAGCGTAATTTAGAATACTCCCACTAATAAAAATTGTTTTAATAAGAACACTTCAATAACTTTTATTTTTATACCCTCTTTGCGGCCGTAAAGTAAATCCTCTTCTTTGAGACTGATTATTATCCTGAGGCCTGGAATAATATTTGTTTTGTTTTTAAGCATAATTGGCAGTGGCTATTAGTTGAGACGGACTCTGTGCAATTCTTTGATAATATGTTTCTTGAGTAAGAAGAAGAGATCTCAAAGAATCATATGAGACCAGGAGTCTCCCTTCCGTTGACAGATTAATCCACTGTGTGTTTGTACTCAACTCCCAATCCATTGAGAACAAAAAAACAAAATCTTCTTCTACTACCTTTAAAGGCCGGCTCATCAGAGATTTGTTTGATGCAATTTAGGCTTTAGATATTTTTCAATTGATTTTTTCTTCGCTGAATCATGACTAGTTGTTGTCTGAGTCGAAAAATACTTGAACAAGATTTATTGGCGAACATATTATGTAACTTGTCCAGAGAATCCTTGCTGATAGAGACTTCACCAACAAGAGAGGAACCACAATTTCATGAAGAGACGCTGTTAAAGCATTTAACAAACGTTTAAGGCCAACCACAATTGTGCAACCTTTTAATGGTCCATCAAATTTTAAAAATGGCTCTCATATTTATCTCACAAAAATACAACTTTCAATACAATCAAATCAGTATAACACATGTTTCAATACTGTCACATCAGCAAAACACATCTCCCA
Organism: Euonymus europaeus; assembly: GCA_963580455.1. Classification (NCBI taxonomy): domain Eukaryota; kingdom Viridiplantae; phylum Streptophyta; class Magnoliopsida; order Celastrales; family Celastraceae; genus Euonymus; species Euonymus europaeus. Next base: position 4,579,771 of record OY756972.1, read on the forward strand.
ATATAAAATCATTATCCAACCCAACAACTTTCGTTTCTCTCATATTATATCTATCAAATTTACACCAAAATCAAGACTGAGTCCCACTTTTATTACAAAAAATCAAGCCACATCATCATCCACATTATTAAAATACATATCTCAATATAACCATATCAACAAAATATATTTTTTTTTAAATAAAAAAAACAAAAACAAATTTTACAATACAGCCGCATCAACAACTAATAACCCATTAACTTTTGCACAACTGTAAATACCCTTTATAGTTCTTTTATTGGTTTTGTGCATACGTTCATTCTCAAGAGTCATGTCCACGATGACTGTTCTCGTTCATTCATTTAATTGAGGGAGAAAAATGAGGAGAGAGAGAGAGGGAACCTTGTGACATCATTTAATTGGTTTTGTGGATCCCAAAATGCAATTTAAGAGCAAGTCCAATGGGTATTGGATCAGCCACTTGAGAAGCCCATTTTCAATGCTACATATCCGCAATGACACATTTTTTTACTCTTGAAAATGCCCATTTCCACTTGACCATGCCTTTGCTCTCAAGTGTGGGTTAAATTCACATTTGGGCCAAACAAACCACATGACACGTGGCCAAAAATACCTCTTTGAAGTGCTTCTGTTTTTTCTGTCCCATTGTAGGGTACCCATTCCAATTTGGCCATGGACAAATACCAATGCAATATGAAGTACTTGAGAAGCGACTCATATATCATTGGACTTGGAGCAGGCCGGCCCGCACAAGACAGTTAGAGGACCAAAAATAGTAAGGGCCTAAAGTTAACGAGCCTCTATCTCTTCTTGTTCGTCCAGGAATGGACCTATGACTTCAGGCCCAAGAATGACAAAGTTTTTGGCAAAAGTAAATATTTCGTCTCTCAACTATACGTGTAGTTTCATTTTTATCCCCAAACTATTTTTACTCTTAAAATCATCCCTCAACTATTGTCAAGTACTATGTTTGTCTCTCAAGCCAGTTTGTCACCAGAATAATCCTACGTGGCACACACTTGATATATTGGAGACCGAATACATGGAAAATTATTGAAAAATTTAACGTTATACCACTAAACTAATGGAATCATCAAATTTTAGTCCTTAAACTTAAAAAAAGGTCCAAAATTTTGATTAAACACCAACAACAATTCTTGCATTATTCAAATTACATACCCATCAGAAAGCCAAACGTTGTCCCAAATGATATATTTTTGGGCACCATTATAAAGAGCTTGTAGATGGGGCTGTAAAAGGCAAGGAGATGAATAAGGGTAAAGAGGAATTTCATGCTAAGGTATGGTAGCTAGTTGTGCGGGCCAAAGTCTCACGAGAAAAGGTGTTAGTGGGATTGAGGATTTTTGAGGCAATTTCAGGTGACTATTCAAAAGCTTGACAGTCTATAACAGTCAAATGGGAGATGCTCGGGACATGCATGTTGGCTCGGGTTCAAGAGGAGCTGGGGAGGGGTCTGCTCTCTTGGCTAGCCCACTATGTGTGGTTCCTCTGAGCATTGAAGTAGATCAATTAGCAATGTTGGATATGGAGAATTTTGTTATGAACAAGGAGGTATCCCAAGTGCCATCAAATGGTGGGTTTGAGACCCTCAATTCATTTAATGTGTTGCTCAGTCATGTGGGAGGGAGTGATGATGATGATGTTCCTTTACTATGGTGGTAAGGAAGAAGGGGAGGAGGGGTGTTAAACATGGCAATGGAATGAAGAAGACAGGAGGGCCTCGGGGCTATTGAATTTCTACAACTTTTTTAATGGCTGGATAGGATTTGGGCTATATTTTCCCTTTTATATTGGATTTCTGCAACTTTTTTAAAGTTTAAGCGCTGAAAGTTGATGTTTTCATTAGTTTAGGGACATGACATTAAAATTTTCAAGAGTCTGCCACGTAGGCGGTCTCCAATGTGTCAAGTGTCTGCCACGTACGATTATTCCGATGACAAACTCGCTTGAGGGACAAATGAAATAGCTGACAATAGTTGAACAACGATTTTAAGAGCAAAAATAGTTTAGTGACAAAAATAAAACTACGCGTATAATTCAGGGAAAAAATGTATACTTTCGTCCAAAGTCTTTTAAGTTTCAGCGCAACAAAAAATTCGGAAAGGGCCATTTCTTAATTTTCATCCTTGAAATTTAACTCCAAATAAAAATAATAGGAGAATGCGCCAATTATTGGCCTAATCAAGAAGAATTATAGAAAAGCGGAGACTTTTCTCACGCAATCTGTATTTTTGCAGATGACTTGTACGCAATCACTTGATTCATTTCTTTAGTGTTGCTTGAGCTGCCAAAAATTGAATTTAACCATAAACTGTGGGTTTGGACTTTGGGAGAATGGTCAACAAAGCTGTGGCCTGTGGGTGAACTATTAAAAAGTTAAGATTGCTTTCCCGTGCGACCCCAGTCCAACTAAGTGAAAACGATGGCTTAATACCTAAGAAATGAATAAGGGCTCTAAAAAATCCCGACAAAATTAAAATTGATCGAAATCGAACCATTTGATAGTGTTTTTTTAAAGAAAATTTTACATATTTTTCAGTAAAATCAAATCAAAACTGAAAAACCTACTAAACAATTTATCCAAAAAAATTTAAAAAATCGACCAAATGAAATCCAAATCTCATCGACAAGCCCAATCCCAAATCTCTAAAATCCAAACCCCTTCAATACAATCTAAATTCAATTTAGCATTGATCATTGCCTCATGCTAATCTCCTTGGTGGTGTCGGGGTCTATTGTAATGGTTATTACAGTCATTACAAAATTTATTATATTTTTTTAAAAAACAATGAATGTATTTTTTTATCGGGATTATGTGTCAAACACTATTTTTTTTATTAAACAAAAATCAAATGGTACGTGAAACAAGACATAGTATGTTTCGGATTTATATTCGACGATTCATAATTTTTATGTCGTTTTTATATTCAATTTGATTTTTATTTGAAACAACAAAATATATCATTAAAATTTTAATTCAGATTATAAGGCTTCATAATTTTTAAAAATAAAATATTTTTTTATGACTAATAGATAGCGTCATAGCGAAAATAACTGTAAAATTTACAGCTAACCCTAGCTTTGCTTTGATTGGTTAGTGAAAAGACTAATGAGGGGAGAATAATGTATAAAAGTTTATATTTTATTGATGTGATTTTATTATGAGACGTGTTTTGTTAATATGATTAAGTATCTGACTTGACTTTTTGCGTAATAAAAAAGAAAAATGAGCCCATTTTATTGGAGACAATAGATAAAAAATATTATTGACTATAATTAATTGCCATCATAAAATATACTGAAATATGTATTTTATTGATGTGATTGTGAATGTGGTTTGACTTATGGTTTCTATGCACATGGAACAAATAAATGATACTTCTTTCGTCCATATTTTATAGACTCGATTTTTTTTCTCACACAAATAAAAAAATTCAATTAATATAATTAAAATTATAAATTTAATTAATTTTCTTCCTAATGTAGCATTTCATTAACACCATTCTACTCACACCTTATTATTTTTAAAATTTAATGTCATTTATTAATAAATATGTAAAATAAATGAGAATAAATTAATATTTTTATTTATTTTATGTGAGCTATAATTTAGGATAAAATAAAATAAAAATATAACCTATCAAATAAAGAACAAAGATAGGAGTAGTGTTAAAATTTTGCACGATAGGGAAGGGAATTCGGTCTCTCTCCCTCTCTGTCTAGGGATGATAATTTCACCAGCGAGTTTCGAAATCCTCAAATCGAGTTTGGGGTGTCAATATATATATATAATACCATCCCGACATATATATACATATGTAAATATAATACATATACATATAATATTATATTATTTTTAGGGATATTTGGGATCGGGTCGAAAACGGCTGTTACCCATCCTCATAGGATTCGGGGATTCCCCGAATTTCAAAAAACGGAAATGGGGTCAAGGATGAAAACGGAAATGGGGTCCGAATTCGAGAATGGAAAGAACATACCCCGACCCCATCCTCTTGTCATCCCTATCTCTGTCTATCCTTCTCGCGCTGTTAAGTCAGTATTGTGGAATATGCCTTTGTTTATTATGTTCCTCTCTGACATTCTCAGATGCCAAAGTCGGTTCATCATAAATAGTTCTTTATACATAATAAATTGCTTCTACATCAAATGCATGCTTTCCCATTCTCTCTTTTGTTCTGCTGCCTCTTCTTCTCTCAGGTACTTTTCTTTCTTCCCATTTTTTATGCTTGCAATTAAATTGATCTTCTGGGTTCGGTTCAGTGGTTTTCCTTTGTGTTGATCGATGTTGTTTTTACGGAAGCATTGGCGCTTCTGATGGTTCCATTTGGTCTTTACTGTGTAATTGCGAGCAAACCCTAGTGCTCTTTTTTTGGCTGCGGGGATATGGTTGGGAGAATCTACCCCCAAAAAGAAATCTGTTTACTCTGCTTTTGTTACAATGTATACATGAAAATTTAAATTTGCCTCTCATTCTGGTTAATTGATTTTCGCAGCATCCAAACAGGATTTTCCACTCTTTTTCATTTTTTTCTTCAAATTAATGATTGTGTACTCGTGAATGTAAGATATTATATAGAAGTGAATATGATTGTGCATTATTAAAAAGTTTGTTATTTATTTATTTATTTGATGAACATAGATATTTGTTAATTTAGTGTGTGGGGGTTTTGAACTGGACTTGTTTGAAATACTGAGTGGCTAGGCCAAGAGCTCCTTTCTCGCGTTATCAAAAAAAGTTAGACATTTGCATTTTTAAGAGTTCTACTTGAGAGAAAAGTTGCGGTATTGTTTTGCATAGAGTTACAACATACACCAATAGATTCACTTGGCTAATACCTGCTCAATTGGACTCCTAAAATGTTTATTGCCATAATTCTTTGACTTTCAACAATCTCTAAACTTGTAAATTTCACCTATTTATTACCTTTATTTTTCTGACAGTCCTTCTATTATTTGGAGTTTGAATTAGGATCCCAGAGCTGGTGTGCATGGTGTTTTGGTTCTCGTCAAGTTTGGTTCAATTGAGAAGTCTTAAACTCATTGAAGTGAAGTCAATTCGTGAAATTTGATGGGCTCTGTTAAGCAGTCTGCTGGTTTGTTAGATTCCATCAAAATGGAAAGGGTCAGGACGATTTTGACGCATACATATCCCTACCCACATGAACACTCACGGCATGCTGTAATTGCTGTTGCTGTGGGTTGTCTGTTTTTTATCTCCTCTGATAACATTCATACTCTAATAGAAAAGCTGGACAACAATATCAAGTGGTGGTCTATGTATGGCTGTTTGCTTGGCTTCTTCTATTTCTTTTCATCTCCGTTTTTGGGGAAGAAACTCAAACCAAACTATTCAAATTTCAGTAGATGGTGAGCGTTTAATCAGAAACCTCTTCTAGTTATTTCCTCACATACATTAATTGTTACTTGTTGCAATAGTAAGGGATTCCAAGATGAATTCACAAGTACTAATAAACTTGGAAATTTTCTTCTGTAGGTATATAGCCTGGATTTTAGTAGCTGCTATATATCATCTCCCTAGTTTTCAGTCAATGGGAGTGGACATGAGGATGAATCTCTCACTGTTTTTGACAATTTATGTATCTTCAATTTTATTTCTTCTCGTCTTTCATGTTATATTTCTTGGCCTTTGGTATGTTGGTCTTGTTTCTCGTGTGGCTGGAAGGAGGCCAGAGATCTTGACCATTCTTCAAAATTGTGCTGTAAGTGCCTAGGACCCTATAGTGATACTGGTTCATGCATTCATGCGCAAAACTTTTGTGCCTGTACTTATATTCTGATCTGTGTTTTGACGTGCTCGTTCTTTTGCAGGTTCTTAGCATAGCTTGCTGTGTATTCTATAGTCACTGTGGCAATCGTGCTATGTTGAAAGCTAGACCCCTGGAGCGAAGATATTCTGGTTGGTTATCTCTCTGGAAAAAAGAAGAGAGAAATACACTGCTGGCAAAGTTTCTCCGAATGAATGAATTGAAAGACCAGGTCTGCTCATCTTGGTTTGCTCCAGTTGGGTCAGCGAGTGATTATCCATTGTTGTCCAAGTGGGTATTATATGGGGAGGTATGTTACTATAAGTTTTGTATCATTTGGTATACAATTAAATAATTTTGATTATCTGACATCGTTAGACTTTATTCTTCTAATATTCTCTTCGTATGCTATTCACAGTTAGCTTGTAGTGGCCCATGTCCAGGCTCATCAGATGAAATCTCTCCCATATACTCGTTGTGGGCGACATTTATTGGCCTTTACATTGCGAACTATGTTGTTGAAAGGTCAACTGGGTGAGTAATCAGTGTTTGATTTCATGATGTTGAAATTTTAATTAATAGCAATATAGCATCTCTTGAAGCAAATAATGATTTGAAAAATGTTGTGTTATAGTTTCTTTTGGCTGAAATTGTAGATTATGATGGTATGATATGTGCTACATATGTGTTTTCTTCGCTCAACTGGAATTGGGCCTAGTATAGGAATGATACCAATTCAATTTCGTGTTAGTGCTCTTCTGTTTACACTTTGCTTGCTTTTTTCACTTTCGTTTTGGTTTCTTATGCTTGTTCTTTCTTCACCTGTTGAGGTGTGTATAAGTTCTTTCACTTAGGGTGCTTTTTCAATGCACTGCTATAATTGATTTATCAAAACTATTGTGCTCCAAGCAATGCTTTCAAATGCAAAAACGTAAGGCGAGGCGTATGCCTCCAAGGTTCTTTCTTCTCCTGCTATATGTGTAAAATTGATACTAAGGTTCCTGATAGCGCTAATTTATATTGACTTAGTTGGGAAGTAACTCAGGAATTCATTTTCCATATTATAGTGGATATATTTTTTGCATTAAAAAATAAACCTATTGTGCTGAGGATACATTACCAAATTGATTGAGCAGTCAGAGGGTGAAAAAATGAAATTGAGGGAGTTATGCCCTTGATTGAGTTCACTACCTTTTACGTGATTTAGTTATACCCTTCTTTGGTTTCCAATTTTCGATGACACTTCTTGTTTTTCCCCCTTCTGCTTCACTGCTCTCTTGACAGGTGGGCGCTTACTCACCCTTTGTCAGTTAAAGAGCATGAGAAGCTGAAGAAGAAACAAATGAAGCCTGATTTTTTGGATATGGTTCCTTGGTATTCGGGGTATATCTTCAATACTTCTTCATACTTTTTGAAGGGTTTGGTCATTGACATTTATTGAAGGGCATTTGATTTAGTTGTCCTCATTTCGCTGTTAATTATATATTACAGGACATCAGCTGATCTATTTAAGACAGTTTTTGACCTTCTGGTATCAGTAACTCTATTTGTTGGTCGCTTTGACATGCGCATGATGCAGGTATAGCTTGAGATGTTGTGCCTGTTATTAAAGTGCTTGAGATTGTTTATGATAATTCCCTCTTGTTGATTCCATTTTCAGTAAGATATTATGGAATGACATATGATCACAGTGAACTGTTCTTTAAAATAGCCTGTGTATTTCATGTCTCACTTCTCATGCTAACGCTAACACATATAAGTTAATATCCAAGTTTATTGCTTGATAGAATATTAATTCATTACTTATCCTAACTTGCCTGTTTTTTGTGTCGATGTGTACATGGTATATGCCACACTGTTTTCATAGCCAAGTAAATATCCAATGTCTTGTGGTTATACGTTTAGCCTCCCTGACTACTCTGGTTTGCACCAGTTTGGTCCCTCAATCAAAAAATTTATTAAAAAAAAGTAAGGCAGGGAACAGTTGACACATCTCTTTCGTGTGGCATTTTTTGTTCATTATTTTTTCTCATTAAAGTATTTCTTAATTCCCTTTTTCTTCTTGATGCATACTGTACATGACTGACAAAAGTTCCAATTGCCCCCTGTTTGTTGTCATTAGGCAGCAATGAGCAAGGGTGGAGAGGGAGCTCATGAAGGAGATCTTTTGTATGATCATTTAAGTGAGAAGGAAGATTTATGGTTTGACTTCATGGCTGATACTGGTGATGGAGGGAACTCATCTTATACTGTCGCATATTTACTTGCTCAGCCTTCAATTCGGGTCACTAGAGGTGATTCTGTGCTTAACCTACCTCGTGGAGATTTATTGCTTATTGGAGGAGATCTTGCGTAAGTTTTGGTGTTTGATACAGACATTTTTATGGTGTACATTAGCAGGTTGAATATTATCATCAATGATTTAAAACCTCAAAATTGACGCTGTAGTCCTCGCTCTTGTTTGATGATTGTTGACGTATAATACCAAATTAACATTTGAATCTGTACAAGGTGTGGAAATGTGGCATATTAGTGTGCAGTATCTGGACTTGGGGTAGTTGGGCATGTGGCTAGGATAGTTCACTTCAGAAATGAAGTTTATAATGATTAATGACTGTTGGGAAATGAATTACTGTTTGGAAAATCCAACTATGACGGCAATTATAGCTATAGAAGGAAAGTAAATTTAGTTTACTGATAGTACTATGTTTTGTTTCAGGTTTCAATTTTGACGGTTTCACCTTTTCATTATTATATTCATCCGATTTAATGATGATCCTGTAGCTAATTCTGATAGTAGTGCAGCTGACTCTAGGTATCATATGTTGTCGGTATGAATGTATATATGTTTATACTTGTTATTTTTTTTTGTGCTTCACAGATATCCTAATCCATCAACATATACATATGAAAGGCGTCTCTTTCGCCCCTTTGAATATGCTCTCCAACCTCCTTCATGGTATAAACCAGAGCAAGTAGCTGTAAAGAAGCCTGAACTACTACCCCTTGGGGTGTCGGAACTGAAGCAATATGGAGGCCCTCAATGCTTCGTCATTCCTGGAAACCATGGTTGGTTTTAGTTTAGGCTGAACCTTGCTTTAATTATTAATTTCTGGATGGCTGTATTGCTATTCCTTTAGTTCAATTCCAATTAGAAAATGTCATGTTGCTTCTCAGTATACTGCTATACTGTTTTCTGCTTATCAAAGAACCCCTCTTAAGTTTATTCCTGTTTAGTGAAGCCAAATTCAGCTTACTATATTTTTTCCTTTCGTTTTTTACCTCTCAGATTGGTTTGATGGACTTCATACTTTCATGAGGTACATATGTCACAAAAGCTGGTTGGGTGGGTGGTTTATGCCTCAGAAGAAGAGTTATTTTGCTTTGCAGCTTCCAAAGAGATGGTGGATATTTGGTCTGGATCTAGCATTACATAATGATATTGATGTCTATCAATTTAAGTTTTTCTCTGAACTTACGAAGGATAAGGTATTTTCTCCCCCTTTTACTTCTTTGCCATTTTTCTATGTTGCAGCTAGTACTGCTCAAGCAATATCAGTTCTGTTCCGAAAAAAAAGAAAACTGTTAATACTGATATTTTTTATTGCTGATAAAGTCTTGGATGTGGTTGTTGTATTTGGTCTTAGATTTGTGCCATGGACCCTACAATTGGGTAAAGTAACCGTGCTAAACTTGCATCATGTTGTATAACAACAGCTTTGTGGCTTTCTGTTATATGTGGTCTCATGCATGTGTTTTTGACAAGCACATGCACTGAAATGTAGAGATAGAGATCTCTATCTAGTGGAAATTAACAATCTTCTGTCTTTGGACTCTGATATGTCTCTATGAACAAGTCAGTTGGGGAAAACATATACAAAATAACATTACAATGAATGAACATTTATTTTTTTAACCCTGAAATATATAGTATAAGAAAAATTGTGACTCTGATTCTTCGGTACAACTCAGGAGGTTTAATACCTTTGTATATGTCTATCCAAACATAGCATTATTCATATTCTTCATCTTTGAAATAATTCAATTTGTATCCACTTTACTGCCTGTGGTCCCTCCTGTTCAATCTGTAATTGGCCTTGTGCAACGTTGTGCCTGATTATTTCCTCGTCTTGCTATCGTTAATTCAGGTTGGGGAGAATGATTCTGTGATAATTGTAACACATGAACCCAATTGGCTTCTTGATTGGTATTGGAATGATGTCTCTGGAACTAATGTGTCACATCTGATTTGTGACTATTTGAAAGGAAGGTGTAAGCTTCGTGTGGCTGGTGATTTACATCACTACATGCGTCATTCATATGTTCCTTCAGATGGGCCTGCTAACGTGCAGCATCTCATTGTAAATGGTTGTGGTGGGGCGTTTTTGCATCCTACCCATGTGTTTAGTGATTTCAAGAAATATCATGGTACTTCATTTGAGAGTAGAGCTGCTTATCCTTCTTTTGAAGATTCAAGCAGGGTAATTTAATAATAAATTGTTTGTGTAACTTAATTTCCATGCCGTAGTTAAAACATAGATTTTATACTATTTTATTTTAATTTTTGGTTCTCAGTCTTATCAGCCATTTCATACAGATTGCATTGGGAAATATTTTAAAGTTCCGAAAGAAGAACTGGCAATTTGATTTCATTGGTGGTATCATATATTTTGTTTTGGTCTTTTCTACGTTCCCTCAGGTTTGCTTCTCTCTCTCTCTCTCTCTCTCTCAGATCCATACCACCTATCTTTTTGGTTTAATATCCTGATGGTTACTCTTTTTAGTTAATTTTTATTTTAATTGTTTTTCATATTTTTTTGTTGGCTTGTTTTCTTTTCTTCTTCATCTTGTTATGCATCCTAGATGGGTGATTTAGCCAATGTATTGCTTTCGTATGCTTATAAAACAAGTAATGTTAATTTACCATTTTCCCTTTAAAGTAAATGTACTATGTGAATTGTAAAACAGTTTTGGCTGATTTTTATCCTTCATTTCTAGTGTAATCTCAATCACATCTTACAAGCTGATACATTTTCTGGTCACTTGCGGAGTTTCTTCGGCACTGTCTGGAATGCTTTTATTTACGTGCTGGAGCATTCTTATGTATCCTTAGCAGGCGTTATTATCTTGCTAATTACAGCAATTTCATTTGTCCCGTCAAAAGTTTCTCGGAAGAAACGGGTGATTATTGGAATTCTTCATGTTTCTGCGCACTTGGCAGCGGCTTTAATTCTTATGTTGCTTTTGGAACTGGGTGTTGAGACATGTATCAGGCATAAATTGCTTGCAACTTCAGGTGAGTTATATCAGAAATCTGAAATCTCACAATACTCAAATTAAAAAATATTGTCTGCTTTGATTTTACCGATTCCCGTGGATAAGTTGGGTCAGCTTTGTTCTTCTTGGGCCATCTCATTTAATGATAATGATACTTAGGCCTAGGAAAAGGCCTTTGTTTATTGAGATAGTATGGGCATTTACTTTATACCACATCACTTGGCCTTCTCCAAGCGATGTTTCCCATTGCATTGTGAAATCATATTTTTTTTTTCTTAAGTTCCATTAAATGTTTATTTACCAGAGGAAGCTAAAGGTTCCAAGAATCTTTGTCAAATACAATTTTTCATTTGCGGCCAATATTTGTGCTCAAATAAACGTACTAGTAGTCTAAAGTGCCCCTCAAGCCAAGTGGCGAGGCTCCTCACCACCTATTCCAGGGCAGGGTTCTCACCCTTCTCCCACATGCAATTGCCTATTTTAAAAGGTAGTTAATAGGAAACATATTAGTAGTCCTAGCAGAAATTGGAAAAGAAAAGGATAGAAGGGCATAAACATGGGCACAAATATGTATAATGTCAGAAATGATTTGCTTATTGTGCTTGTCGAGGGTGCGATGAAAATTGATTATATTTTTTCAGGCTATCACACATTGTATCAGTGGTATCGAACTGTTGAGAGTGAGCACTTTCCAGATCCAACTGGACTTCGAGCTCGTATAGAACAGTGGACTTTTGGACTTTATCCAGCATGTATAAAGTATCTTATGTCTGCATTTGATGTTCCAGAGGTAAGGAACTTCAGACATGGTCCTTTTCCTTCCCAGTTTTTCACTGTAGTGCATTCATGAAAATATGATAATCAGGTGATGGCTGTCACCCGGAGTAATATTTGCAAGAAAGGAATGGAGTCACTTTCTAGAGGGGGCGCTGTCATATATTATGCTTCTGTCTTTCTCTATTTCTGGGTCTTCTCAACACCGGTGGTTTCTTTGGTCTTTGGTAGCTACTTGTACATATGTATCAACTGGCTTCACCTACACTTTGATGAAGCCTTCTCCTCCCTCAGAATTGCCAATTACAAGTCCTTTACACGTTTTCATATTAATCCTGACGGGGATCTTGAAGTTTTCACCCTTGCAGTTGATAAGGTCAGAAATCCATTTGTTTCATTTTCTGTTAGCGTGTCTTTTTTTTGTGATTACTTATACCATAGATTTATCCGTCCTAATGAGTGCTAGAATTACCAAAGAAACTGATTGCTCACCAGTTACCTCTATTCTGGCATTTATAAATTTAAATTGACTTGTATGGATGTGTTGCTTCTGAGTATGAAGGGTTGGGTAAAAAAAAAGGTGAGGGAGGAGGACGATAAATTGGTTGGTGTTTGAGAGTGAGAATAGAATGTGAATGTTGTGACGACTAACTATAAGTAGTTCTACTAATGGCATCTTATTGTCATAGGTTAGACTGGTAATCTCTTTTTTAAATTTCTTTAATTGTTCCTAACTTCTCTTCCATCTCTCTCCACATTGTGAGGGCTAACAATTTTAGCATTTGAGTAGGGACCCATTCTGCCTGCCCCAATCCACTTCTCCTATTTCTAAAACTCATTATAATGGGAGGCTTTACCATCCTTCCTTTCCCCTTACTTCTACCGAGATATCATCTTTTCAGACAAGCTGTGAGTGTAAATGTTTTGCAAGATGGTTGAAGTTAAGTCGAAGATCTCGAATTTTGTGAACCTCGTAGGTTTGTCTGTGTTTTCGGTGTTTATTATAACTTTGAATAAAAACAATGTCTTTATTGCCGGTTCTTTGTTCTCGCCTCATCTTCTTTTATGTGCATTGCATCCAGTCTCTATGTAAGGAAGCACATCTCAGTGCTTGGCTTTCACTGGTTGACTGAAATGGCGGGATTCAACTCTCATGATTTCCTTGAATTTTGAGTCCATTCAGCTCCACTTGATGTTTATTTGAGCAGTTTTGCATCGTTATCACTAACTCGGTGTCTGCTGTGCAGGTCCCAAAGGAATGGAAGTTAAATCCTGATTGGGAACAGGAGCCAAAACAAGCGCAGCAGTTGAGTCACATTAGAAAATTTCCGAGCAAATGGCGTGCCGCTGCTCCTCATCAGGACCCGCTAGGCACGGTGAAAATTGTTGACCATTTTGTTGTAAGACAAACAGATAAACTAGATTTAGAAACGGGATAAGTATAAGGGATGCCCCTGTTTTTTCACTTTTGGGTCATCTAAGCCCCTCTACTTTCTTTTGGACCAAAGAAGTCCTATTTCGTAGAATGGGTCACCTAATGACCATTTTCCGTAAAAAATGCTGACGTGACTGTTTACTAATGACGTGTCACTGGGTCCGCCAGTCACTGATTTGGCTTCTCTAATTTATAACTTATTATAATTGCGATTATTTAGAAAGCAATGGAAAGAAGGGGAAAAGGATGAGTACTATTGTTAGTAATGATAATCATTATAGGTTTCTGCTTTCTGCACCACCTGTAACTTGTTAGATCTATTTGCGGTTTACTTGCAGTTCAGATTGGAGTTCATATGCAATTCAAATATAACAGAGTGAAGTTGTATCATATATTCATGGCTGGACCAGAAAACTGTCGCCACTCGTGGAAAAGCTGTTGAGATGCTTTATCAAACTGACATGTTGTCTTTACAACTAGCAGATGAACAATCAACCATTAAGACTTATTTGATCTGCTAAAAGGAGGTCAAACAATCCCATTAAGAGACTTCTTGCTGCCCAGGCAAAATCGGAAATTAAAAAGTGTTCCACCTATTCCTTGTGGTTATTCGGGTAATCTCGAGGAGGCCGCCACCATATTGATGACGCGGGTGTGACAGTGGTAGAATTGTCGAGATATAACCTAGAGGTCAAAAAAAACAATCTCTCTACATAACTTGTGGGAATCTCGAGGAGACCGCTATCATATTGATGACGCGGGTTGACATAGTGGTAGAATTGTCGAGATGTAACCTGAGGTCATAGAAAACAACCTCTCTACATAACATGTGACGTTTCTCGAAATGGAATGGTAAACCCAGCGTTGGCAGCATTTATAGGAGAAATCTCTCAAAGGGTGTTCCTCTTAGTGTTTTCCGGACTTCTTCCCAGTTCTGTATTTGCTGTGATAAGGGACCACTGTGAATCTTAACTTGACGGCTCGTAAGTTCTCTGTATGGCAACCTTAGGAACTCCTGAACTTCTTTGAGTTTCTGCAAAACAAAATATGTTAAAAATCGTTTAAATCACCAAATACAAATCATGAAGAGAAGGATGAACTTACTGTACTGTTATTGACAAGATCCTCATAGTAAAGAACAATGTGGCGCGTGCTTTTAAAGGATTCTACGGCCTTGGCAGCAGTCTCCTCCAATTTCCTCAAATGGGATACCAGTGATGTTGTGTTTACTTTTGGCTTGTACTTTGCAAGTACCTGAGCCTGCAATGGCAATCAACTATATATGAGATCAAAGTTTATGGAGGGATTCATGTGAGAGACAGAGAAAATAAAATACTGTACATCAGCCGCTGAATGAACATGAGACTTGTGGGTTCCATTTAATAGCTTAGCATGACTGTCATACGAGTTTGCAAGCATTGATACCATTCTGCGAAGCAAATTCCTTCTGAAGAGGAATATTGCATACACTCCTTTTTCTTTGAAGTATTTTGCTATGCCTTCACGATGCGCTATCAATCCCTGCAAGATATTTAACCATCCAAGATTGTTCTTGTATCTTGAGTTTCTAATATGATTTTTTTTTGACATTTTGTGCAAAAGAACTTTCTTAATTTGCAGAATCTATAGATTAATGTATGCCTCATTCAAAGGCAGAAGAGTGTGAGTAAAAAAGAAGATTATTTTCACCTGATTAAGCATCCACTTGAAGCCAACAGCAGCATTGCACTCATTCTTAGAAGCACTGCTAAACCAGTCAAGATTGTAGACTTTGTTCAGTGTCTTCACAATTGCAGAAATGTTGGTCCTCCTTTCTCTTGTTCCGAAAATTTCTCCATTCGAGCTTACATTCATATGACTATTTAACAAAGTTTCGAACCATCCACTTCCAGATCTCTGTTGCGACATTATTGCAAAATATCGTACAGGATTGCAGGCGCATTCCTCTCTGCATATCCGTAAAATCATCAGTTTTCAAACCATGTTAACTGAACCTACATAGAACAAACACTGAACTAATATTACCTGTCAAATGTTTCGGGTTTCGGGTAATGTAGGTATGGCATTTCAGATTCTTCAATTCCTGAAGAATTGCATGGCTGTTCAGCTACTATGATGCTTAGTAATCTGGCTGTTGTGTGAGGGCTCATTTGCTTTAAACAAATTGAGCATATATATGCCCCACAAACCATTACAAACATTAAGACCACCACCATCCTCGCTCCCAGTGGAGATTTCTTGGGAACGTTTACAACCGATTTGTCCTGCAATCCAATACTTCCTAGATGTTATTTATAAATGCAGATGCCATTGATAACAATCAACAAAAGGATTTATAATGTAGAAATGACAAAAAACAAAAGTAGTAAAAATGGCTGGAACCAGCAGTAGTAGGGGGGAGAGAGAGAGAGAGAGAGAGAGATCATACTGTGGCTTCCATGTAAAAAATGTAAGAAAAACCAGAGAAGTATGGTAGGAGATTGAAAGAGCATTGGTTTTTGGTTCGGTTGGATCTTTTGCAGAAAAAGATGGCGACTGAAATGGTCAGAGGAGGAGTTTTAGTTTTTACTTAGAAAAAATCAGATTAAAAAGCATTTGCACCCACTAGACCCTATAAACATGGGATCCAATGACAGTCTTGTACAAACTGCACTAAAAAATTATAACCGAATTAACTATCAATACTAGAAATTTTGGCATTTAATTTGCCTAATTTTATGAGCATGAAACCTTAAGAGTGTGTTTGGATAGAGGGAATAGGAGCAAAGGGGGAGGGAAACTCGTGAAAATAAGAGAAGGGAAGAGAATGAAATGTAGAATACTTTTCGCTGATAATTCCAAAGAAAGGAAATAATTTGTTATTTCCTTTGTTTGGATAACCATCATAAAATACTAGAAAGGAAAAAATTGATTTAATTTATTAATTTATTCTTACTTTTATTTTATCCCTACCTGGTGGGCCAGAAAATTTTCCAATATTGGTTCCTTGGTTATTTGAGCTGATTTAGTTCATTTTTGGCTCAATTTCTACTACTTTTGTCTTGTAAGAACTGCTATTGCTCCTTGACATACTTGGATTCTTGCATGATGAAACGGAATTCTTCCCAATTACAAAAGAAACTGAGACTTCTACTTAATACAGTAAGAATAGTATTGCAATTACAGAAATAATATGCATTCTTAAGTAGTCATTGCTACTGCTCTGTACTATCCATCAGTTCTAGAAATTGATATGCTCATTTACATTTTACAGCACCAAGAATATCAAATGTTACCACGGGTTTGAATGTTATTTCTATTGAAAAATTATTTATTTATCTGATGAATACCTTGCCTATTCTTTGAATTTAAAGAAATTGGAGAATTCCAAATTTTCTACTTTGTTGAGACAAAAAATATTTTCAGGAACAAACAAATCATCAAGATTTTGTTTTTTATTTTCAATGTTCCTTTTCTGTTTTGCAATGGACTCATACAAATTCGTCTTATCAACACATCCCCTTTCTTGGTGTCTTGTGTTGCAAGCAATGATTTTGAACCTCTGCCAAGCACAGAAGCAGAATCTGGGAGAAAATAGTGTAATCTTGAGCTCCAAACATAGAGTAGGGTGGGTGAATTATTTGGTAGTCAAAAACAGTCTCTTTCTCATAAAAGATAAAAACATAAAAAGAGAGTAAAGAAAAGAACAAATTGCAGCAGCCTTACCTACCCCAAACAAACTTCTCCAGCTGTGAATATGAAAACTTCTGTGGCGTGAGCGTGAATTTGAAAAATTCTGCCCTATAAGATGATCAAGCGGACTATCTGCCCCATAAACCTGAATGCCTTTGTTGTTTCTTTTAAGCATTTATTTTTCTCATCACGAGTCCAGTGCTGCATCGACAGCAACACAAACATTCAGTAAATCATAAGCAAGTGCCATACAAGACACAAACGCAAGTTTCATACAAGGCAGTCTCGGACGTAACCTCTCCAAGCACATTGAGCTTCTCACGCACACCTTTCAGTGATTCTACCACATCACCCTCCCATTTGCAGAATTCTAGCTCTCGTCCTTCTAGAATCTTCTCAGAAACCTAAAACAATACATTAAAAAAAGATATGTGATTAATTTGATTTAGGAAGAACCCTCAACCGTTTGACATGCTTAAGAGATCTTTGAAAACTTCAAAGGTATATGAGGTCCACAACACATGGTAAACACTTCAAAGAAAGCAAGCCAAGAATACATAGTTTGACTACACATCTTCAAAATTCTGACTAAACTTCTTAATACTCCATTTCCCCTTTTAACTAAAGTTGCATCAATCTTTTCTTTGTAATATATCTTTGGTTATCATTTACACAATGCCATCTTAGAATTCACAGTAAAACTAAAAAGATACTGAGCCTAAACTAAAGTAACAAATTTTGAACAAAAGAAATCCATCCTTAATCATCTTAAGAACTCAAATACTGAACTGAAACACTAAATTTCATAAGACCGGTCATCAAATCACATTGTCTCAAGCTCGAGAATAACAGTTTAGTCTACCTGTCTTGTGATGACTTGGCCACCAGCTATATGCGAAAAGTAGATATTGTAGAAATGACACAGAAACAATGGTGCACTATTCTCCGCAAGCTCTTCCAAGTGGTTGACATAAGAAACACCAGCAGTACTAGGTTCAGGAATCACAATGTTCTGTCGGCTAAACCAATCGAGATCCTTTGAAAGACACTCTGATCGTTCCAATCCAGTCTTCCTAAAGTAAGCAACTGGAAAAAATAAGAACCAAAATTTGTTAAAAAATTCAACCAGTGGGATCTTCAAAAAACCCATCTCGTCTTCAAGAAAAAGACAAGCCTTTCTTCACACTCATTAAAATGTCAATAAAGCAGTGGACAATGAATCACATAGATAACCAAGAAATCCCATACGAGAACAATGAACATGGACATATAGAAAATAAATTTGGTTCAAATAAAGGAAAAACTAAGCTTACAGAACAGAAAGAAGAAAGATGACAAAGGCTTACAAGAAACATCACTGGATTCATCAACGACCCGCTCAATAGTGTCAAAAACAAGCTTGCTGTCAACCAAATAATTGATAAAACCTTCCATAGTGGGAAACCAACTCTCCGCCTCATCACCTCCCTCTTCTTCCATAACTTGATTGTTTGATAGATTTTGATCGTTGATTGAATCTACGTCATCTCCGTCAGAATCATTGCCACTCTTGTGAACGTAATTTCCTTTGAAATTACGGGATCTCATGGCAACGAACCTCATCTCTTCAGTGATTCCCTCGGCCTCTCCCGGGTATAGCTTCCGATAGATCTTCTTCTTCTTCTTTATCACCAGTGGATCAACAGTTTTTGAAATTTGCGGCGTAGAAGCTGTAGAATTAGAGCAGCAGAGGATGTGGGTTGGCGTTGCATTTCTGATCCCACTGAGGTTGTAATTCTTGTTTATGGCTGAAACTGCAGTCAAGTGAAATTCAGAGGAAAAAAGTGGCGAAGTTATTGAAATTGCCATGGAATCACAAAACATGATGCAGAATTTGGAGGGGAGCTGTGAAAATTCTGCGACTGTTTCTGAAACCTCTGACCTCTCTGGTAGTCGTAGAGGTAGACGATGAGGTTTACCTGGTTTAGGTTTGCTTCATGGGCCGGTTGACGACAATATCAACTGTAGAATGGGCCTCAATTTCTTATGGGCCTGAAACTGAGGCCCATAAGTGTATATAATTTGTCATAAACAAAACAAAAAAGTTGAAATCAGGTTAACGAAAACCAGCCGCTCAGGGTCATCTGCGTCTTCCTTCTCACTCCGCCTCTCATCGTCCTTGGAGCTCACCGCGGTAACGAAGAGGAAGGAAATCAAGGCCGATAGAGGGATAGAGATGGGGAAGAAAGCGAAGACCTCAAGGAAGGGGAAGAAAGCTTGGAGAGCTAACATAAGCACTGCCGACATCGATGACTTCTTTGAGAAATCCACCAAAGATGCGCTCTCCGGTGGCTCCCTCACTGATGTTCCCAGCGACTCTCTCTTTTACGTCGACAAGTCTAAAGGTACTCTCTACATACTCTGGAAGAAGAAAAAAACATGTTCCTTTCTGGGTATCTTGTGTCTGCTGTTACTATTTTTTTGGTGTTTGAACTCGTGTTTTGTAATTTTTGGTTTTCTCATTGACTCGTGATGTTTAGCTCGAATTAGAACAGTTTTCATGCTAAAGCTTACAATTTTAATTTAATTGCATGTGAAGCGTATGATGAGCTTTTATATGTATGCATAAGATATTGGCCAAACAAAAAATGTTACAATTTGAACTTGATTGTATGTCCACTTACATAGCACTGAAAGCTAAATCCTTTTTGTATTTTAGTGCGTTACTTGTTTGAAGTTCTTGCTGTATAAACAAATTGTTTGCAGAGGTTAATGGCCCTGGACTATTATATTGCATTTCTGGGATAGGATTTACCTATTTTGCCATCATTAGTCTTGTATATCTACTAGTGTCTTCGATTAAGTGACTGAAACTTATCTGTCTTTGTGGGATCAGATCTGTCAGTGAGGAGAAAGATTGAGAAACATAGGGAAAAAGTGCTCCGTACTGAGAGTATTCTTCAAAAGAACCCCTTTGTTCAAGCAGTGCCTTCTTCGCAAAAGAATCCTAAGAAATTTAAGAAAAAGCAAAAAGTAGTCTCAACTCCAAATGATTCAGCTGTTGCTGCTCCCAAGGTAGGAACCTGTTTCACGAGTCTCAATGGCAGCTTGATATCATATTCGATTGATGATGCACTATCTTACATTATTGTTTTTCAGGAAAATAATGTTTCTGTTTCTGGCATGGTTGACTTATGGGAAGGTGAAGGTACTATTATCCTATTATTTTGCCACTCCTGTATTTTCTTGAGTTGGCTGTTTTGAATCGCATTTTTATTAACATAAGCGAGGCTTTGCACTCTTGCAGGTGAAGGTCACAACAAGGGGAAGAAGGTGATAACATAGCCAATGATATATTGTTCATTTGTTTATCTCCTAAATATTTTGCATTTTTTACATCCCAGTGATAGTAAATTGTGCTAGAAAGTATTTGCAATGTCATGGTTTACGAGGATCTATATACGTTTATATGATTGACTTTGTTGTTCAAATTGCTCTCTTTAGTTCAATTTAAGATGCTGCACAAATCATAGAGATTTTTTCGGGCCTTAATTGCTAATATATTTTTTTGTCAGAGAACCAAACCAACTCCAATTCCAGCTGTTGAAGTGGAGCCTCCAGGATGCTCATTCAATCCTTCATTTGAAAGCCATCAAGTAATTTTTTTTGTATTTGATACTTGCATGTATTGCCTATCTAGCTCTTTCGGAGATTAAACTATTTAATGTTCCAATCTTTTAATTTAGGATTCACTGGCTAAAGCTGTTGCCGAGGAAATGCAGAAAGTTTATAAAAAGGAGTTGGGACCTCAGCCAGTTCCATTAACTGTCACTGGTGAGAAGATTGATGAAGAAGATGTGAGTCTCTTTTGTTTGATATGTTAATCTTTTACTCGTCATTTTAGTTTTGTTGTACATCTTACACTTTTAATTTTGATATGCTTAGTGAATTGAAATAGTTTGCTGTCATGTTAGATGTACTTTCTTGATGCTGATGATGGGAGTGGCGATGAAAAAAATATGGAGAGCGACAACGAGGATCCTGAACTTGAGAAAGGGTATGTTTGACTTCCAGAAGTTCAATTTTTTACCACGTTCAGTGCTTCAGTTAATTTTCTTATGCCATGAGCACCCACAATGGGTGATATTTGCTTGACCATTTGTGCCAAAAAATGTGTTTTTGTTGGGCCATTAGACACTGGTCATGCTTCAACAATGTTAGTGTGCTGGCCTCATTCTAAATTTCTAATGGGCCAAGGAAATGGGCACGAAAGTTGGTTGGCTTTGCAAAAGGCCCATTAGGTTGATTCTACATGATACACACAATTTACACATATTTCTTGGACTCGGTCTGACCACTATTACACAAAAATCAAGCTAGCAAATTTACACCATTGTACCAATATATTTTGGTGGCTCAGTCATATCATCAAAACACATATCTCAATATATTTTGTTGGCCTTAACAAAAATTTACCTTTGTGGTACTTGCAAGACCTTATTATGCCCTACATTATACAAGTTGTTTTGGGCCTGTTTTGTGGAGGCTCAAGTTATTATATGATAAAATTATTCTCGTGACTTCATATAATTTGAACATTATCTTTCAGGTCAGCAAAGAAAACCAAGATGGTTACACGAGTTGAGCTGAATAAGAGAGCTAGACGGAAAGAACGACAGAGAATAGAAGCTAGAGAAATGAAGAAGAAAGGAATTTCAAAAGAGATTGAATCGTAAGATGTTTATTGCAGTTATTTGTTGGAAGAAATTTTGTATGAAATTGGCTTGTGAGTTGTTTATTGCTTCTATCATTTGTCTGAGTGAGGAAGTCATTCTTAATATTGGTTTTTTTTCCTGCCTGCAGCTTGCCTGAAATTCTTCAAGAGATAGCCAAAGAGGATGAGGAGAATCATAAGAGAAAAGTCCGTCGGGTTATAGCCAAGCAAGAAAGACTGAAGGCGCGTCCACCACGCTTGGGGAAGCACAAGTATGGCTTTCTGTGACAGATTGGGATATACTTGGTGTTATCTTTATATATAATGAAGGCTATAATTCATGTTGATTATGTGGTTGGATAGAAGTATTTGTGGGTTAAAAGTGTAGATAGTGGATGTCAAAAGAAAAAAAAATCATAAACGAAATTCAAATATTTGAAAGAGTCTAGTTTTGCATATCTCTAGTGTTACCTGTCAGCAGATTCATTTATTTCTCGAAATTGTGTGCTAATGCTACAGTATATTATCATGTTTATGCATAGACAATATAGAAGGATTGGATGTCAATTGGTCATTAGGTAGTGTGAATGTTGTTCAGATATTTTTATTTAGCTGTGTTGCTTTCAAACATATATTTTGTTATTTAAATTTGGAGCACTTCAGAATTAAATGGCAATCTTCATCTCAGGTTTCAGCCAGCTCCTCAACAAGTCCTGTTATCGGAAGAAATCACTGGATCTCTCCGCAAGCTGAAGGTACAACCGATATCATATGTCATAGAAGCCTCCCTCGTCTTGAGCATCAAAATTCTGTTTACCATAGTTGTTTGCTAAAACATGAACTCCTTTCTAATTTTTTTCTTGAAGGCCTGTTGCACCCTTGCAAGGGATCGGTTCAAAAGCTTTGAGAAAAGAGGATTGATTGCCCCAACAGCCAAGACTGGAAAGTAAGTTGATCTCTTTCTTTGTGTTTTAATTACTTTTGCTTATGTTTATATAACTTGGGTAATACTTTATACATGGACAGGAAATAGAGATTCACATATGGAGTCGGCAACTGCGTTTGCTCTTGTCAGGCAAGGACTTTTTATCCGGACAACTCATGAAAAAGCTTGCGAGTTTGATCCCTTGTACGCCATTGGAGAGCTTCTTTGCCTTTTTTTTAGTTTTAGTTTTTTTTTTTTTGGCCTTTGTTTTAGTTTGTTTGGTGTTGTGGGTAGCTAGAACATTTCGTCATTTTTTAACCAATGTAGCATCTTGCCCTATATATGCCGATGGCAAATTGTTCTATTGTCTTGTGGTTTTATCACCATTGCTATATTTACCAGTTTTTGTAAGCGCTGGCGAAATTTAAATTAAGATGAATTGCTATTGGTAATTCTACATTTGGAATCCCCATGTGGCATTTTTTTTTGTCATTGTTTCATCTATTTGTGAATGGCCTGAAGAGGCAACACAAGTTCAGGAGGAACTGCAGACTGCAAAAAGCTAAATTTATCTCTCATAGCTGTTCTCTGGCTAACCAAAGAAACATAGCAATGGAATGATTTTCATAGCCATATATATATGGGCCATAAATTGTATACATTTAACATACTACATGACTAATAGTTTACGCATTTGATGTTGATTAGGTGCTCCAAGTGGGTTAAACCATTTTCAGAGTGCACACAGTGGATGAGGTCGGAGACATTGATGCGTTTGACCTAGCATACTATGGTAGACACTCTCTAAACTTTTTAAATCCATCTCACTTCTATTATACAAAAAGTTAAATTACATATCCATTTATATCACAAAATGATGAAAATTACAGCAGGCTTGCTGTAGGGGTATTTTGGCCCAAGAAAAAATTTATTTTATTATTTAAAAATTATGAATGTGTTATGATTGAGATTAAGAGTCAAACGTTATATTATTTGTGCCAAACAAAAACTAAATGGATAGTGAAAATTGAGATAAAATGTTTCAAGTTTATATTTAGCGGTTTATAATTATCGTGACTTTTTTACGATCCATTTGATTTGTTTCGCACAAACAATATACAGTTGAACTCATAATTTTTAAATAATAAAATAATTTTTTTTTGGGCCAAAATGCCCCTATAGCGAGTGCTGCAGTAAAAAAATTACAGCAGGCCCTGCCCACTCATTAGCAAACATGTCTCACAATTCAACTTTTTCACTTTTTACATATTCTCTTTCTTATCACTTTTTCAAATAAAGTGTACACATATTTCAATATAATTATTTCACTTTTTTTCCACTCCAAAACACATATTTTAATATAATTTTGTTTAGGTTTTACATATTCTCTTTCTTATCACTCCATTCGCACATTTCAAAATTTTCGTCATCGCTAATCTCAAAGGGCACTTAATTTCAAATGCTATTTTTTAGGATTATTTCATCAGCATTTCATTTTTTAATGAAAATATCCTCACTTTTTATGGCATTTAAAAAAAACTATTGTTTTTTTAATATTAATGTGTAATATTAAATTAAAAGTTATAATATCATTATAAGTAATTTGCTAAACATTTCAACTAGCTGATATATATTAGCGAAAAATTGAATTAAAGAGTTACAACATTTTAACCAACCTATATACTAGCATTTAAACTGACATATATATGTTAGATTTTAAATTACTTACAAAACGCAACAATGTTGTGTTGTTGAGTTATCTTATAGTCAAACCATGCATTGTTTGGGAGGGAGGGGAGGGGAAGAAAAATTTGAGTGGAATGAAAAATGGAAGGGATGGGAGGGGAGGTTAATTCTCTCTCCTCTTGTTTAGATAGTTAAAAACTAAAAAGTAGGAAAAAGAAAAATAAAAAAGTGTGTTTTTATGATTTGTAAAATTGATATAAATTTATGTGTATTATTACATATTTATTATATATATATATTATTATATTATATTATATATATATAACTAGTGATACACCCGCGCTTTGCCGTGGGTCTATATTTTTTGATCTTTTTGTAACATTTGATATCATATTTCTAACTGTAAAAGAACGTAAAAGTTATAGGTCGTAATATACACTGATATTGTACTTCGTCATGATTATGTGATTCTTCTGTAGATATATTTTTACGTACTTTCCATTCATGGTTTGCCTGACCATATTACAGGGACTACATGCAAAAACCACTTGAAGAACACATGCTATTTATAATTTTATACTAAGACAACATATCATTTGTTGTCATGGCAATGGGAGATTAACTATATTGCAAAGCTTGTGCAATGCCTAGAACAAAAGTCATATATAAAGCAGAAGAAACCCACAAACATGGAAGAATTAAGAATGGATGATTAAGGTTGAATTCGATAACAAATGAAGACGAACAACTTATCATGTGTTAGGTAAATATACACCTCATGTGGTATATTCTACATTTCACATTGGTAGTCTTTTTTGGTGGATGGAATTAGTATAAGGTCAAGACAAGTTAGGCAAGTTAGGCAAATTAGGCAACTACCCAATTTGCATTCCATCTATAAATAGATGAGCATTCATTGTAATTGACATAACAACACAAGTGAAAGGAAGAGAGAAAAACTTGAGAGAGTTTTAGAGAGTACCTGCAAAGTGTAGTTTCTTGCAGAGAGTTGTTCCTGCATTGTGTTCTTGCAGAGTGAGAGAGTGATACACTCTATTGTATTCTGTAGTGGTGTGTACTACGGAAGGTTGTTGTACCCATTATTTTAATAGTGGAAGTTTTTAGCTGGACTAAGGTCCCGTGGTTTTTCCCTGTGAAGGGTTTTCCACGTAAAAATTCTGGTGCGGTTATTGTTGGTTCCTCGGTCTACTTATCGATCAAGTAAGTTGTTATGATATATTGTGCTATTAATTGCATGTCTAGGAAAATTCTGTCTAAGGAGATTGGTATTTAAGTGGACCAGTGTGTCCCTCCAATCTTTCCTGGGAATTTACCTGGTGTAATTAGTGGTATAATTATTCATATACTCTTCACTTGTATTTCATTTCTCAACAGTGGTATCGAAGCCGAGGTTCATTATGGAGGAATCAGCAGGTGGCATGATCAAATTGACTACTTCCAATTACTCGATGTGGAAGCCCAGGATGGAAGACATCCTTTATTCAAAGGATTTATATTTGCCTATCCTAGGCGATTCTGCCAGGCCCCACAAAACCATCAAGGAAGAAAGTACATCCAAAGAGACAGTTACCTCCATTGATGATGCTGCGTGGAACATACTTCACAGAAAGTGTGTTGGGGCAATTCGGCAATGGATTGATCAAAGAATCTTCAATCTTTTTTCCCAAGAGACCAAAGCAGATGTCTTGTGGGAGAAAATTAAATCAGTTTGTGAACGGGAGAATGCTGTGAACAAATCCCGGTGGGTGCGGAAGTTGGTCAACATGAAGTACAGAGATGGACGCAGTATGTCAGAACATCTCAGTGACTATCAAGGTGTAGTAAATCAATTAACTACACTAAAGATGGTGATCGATGAAGAACTACAAGCATTGTTACTGCTCAGTTCACTGCCAGATAGCTGGGAGACCTTGGTAGTGTCTCTCAGTAACTCAGCTCCAAATGGAAAGCTGAGTGTTGATGTAGTCTCAGACAGTCTTCTAAATGAGGAGATGAGACGAGTTGAGCACAAAGATGGAGGTGCAGAAGTTCTTGTCAACACAGGACAAGAAAGACGAGGGAGAAGCCAAAATCGAGATAGTCGAGGTAATGACAACCGAGGCAATGACAACCGAGGCAAGTCAAGGGGCAAGTCCAAGTCAAGGAAGGACATTGAATGCTTCTATTGCAAGAAGAAAGGCCATATGAAGAAGAATTGTCGAATCTTCAGAAGGGACCAAGAAAGAGGCGAAGACAAAGGCGAAAGAGATGATGCTGCAGCTATAGCTGAAGGAGACATAGTCGTTGTCTGTGATGATGGTAGTATTAACCTCACATGCCAAGACAGTAGCAGTTGGGTCACTGATTCAGGTGCCTCATTTCACGTGACGGCAAATGTTGATTATTTTTCATCCTATACTAGTGGTGATTTCGGCCTAGTTAGGATGGGAAATAATGGAGCTGCTAAAATTATTGGTATGAGAGATGTTTATCTGGAAACCAATGTCGGTTGTAAGTTGCACCTGAAAGATGTGCGACATGTTCCGGATATCCGCCTCAACCTAATTTCCGTTGGTCAACTTGATAATGAAGGCTATACCAATTACTTTGGTGAAGGAAAGTGGAAACTCACTAAAGGTTCCTTAGTGATAGCCAGAGGGAAGAAGATCAATTCTCTCTATGTGATGCAAGCATCTTTAATGAAGGGAGAGCTGAATACAGTCAAAGATGCCAGTGTTGAACTTTGGCATAAAAGACTTGGTCATTTAAGTGAGAAGGGGCTTCAGATGCTATCCAAAAAGCATCTCTTGCCTAAGGTCAAAGATGTGCAGTTGAAGACTTGTACTCATTGTTTGACTGGAAAGCAACATAGAGTTGCATTTCGATCATTCCCTCCATCGAGAAAGTCAAACATTCTAGATCTGATCCACACCGATGTCTGTTACATGAAGGAGAAAACTCTTGGTGGTTGTTTATATTTTGTTACTTTTATCGATGACCACTCAAGGAAGCTGTGGACGTTTGCACTCAGAACAAAAGATCAAGTTCTGGAAGAATTCAAGAATTTCCATACCATGGTGGAAAGACAGACAGGAAGAAAATTGAAGTGTGTTCGTGCTGACAATGGTGGTGAATATAGAGGTCCGTTTGAAGAGTACTGTAGAAGTCATGGAATCCGACTTCAGAAATCGGTGCCTAAAACACCTCAGCACAATGGTGTGGCGGAGAGAATGAATAGGAGCATATGTGAACGTGTCAAGTGTATGCTCTCTGATGCGAAATTGCCTAACCCGTTTTGGGGTGAAGCAATGAGAACGGCGGTTGACTTAATTAATTTGTCACCCTCAGTTCCTTTGGATGGAGATATCCCAGAGAGAGTCTGGACTGGAAAGGATGTTTCCTACAGCCAGTTGAAAGTGTTCGGCTGTAGAGCTTTCGTACATATCCCAAAGGATGAAAGGTCTAAGCTTGATAATAAAGCTAGACAATGTATTTTCTTGGGATATGGACATGACGAGTTCGGGTACAGAATGTGGGACCCGATAGAGAAGAAACTTATCAGAAGCAGAGATGTTGTATTTCTTGAAGACCAGACGATTCAAGACTTTGAGAAGGCTGAAAAGCCTAAAACCTCTGCTGAAATTCCAGTTAATTTGGATCCAATACCACTACCAACAGTGATTGATGATTACGGGGGAGTTGAACAAGAATCTGAAGAAGATAATATTGCTGATGATAACCAAAATCAACAAGTTGATGAAAATGAGGAAGCTCCAGAAGAAGAACCTCATTTAAGAAGATCTAGTAGAGAGCGTCAACTCTCTACAAGATATCCAGCAAATGAGTATGTGTTGGTAGCTGATGGGGGAGAGCCTGAGAGTTATGATGAAGTCATGGCTCATAAGAAGAAAAACGAATGGTTCAAAGCCATGCAAGATGAGATGAATTCCTTGCATGAAAATCATACTTATGATTTGACGAAACTTCCTAATGGAAGGCGAGCACTCAGGAACAAATGGGTGTTCAAGTTGAAAACTGAAGAAGACAATCAGCCAAGGTACAAGGCTCGACTGGTAGTGAAAGGGTTTGGTCAAAAGAAAGGAATTGACTTTGAAGAAATATTCTCACCAGTCGTGAAGATGAATTCAATTCGAGTTGTACTCGGATTAGCTGCCAGTTTGAACCTTGAAATTGAGCAGTTAGATGTGAAAACTGCATTCCTTCATGGTGATCTAGAAGAGGAGATATACATGGAGCAGCCGGAAGGGTTCAAAACTAAAGGCAAAGAGCACTTGGTGTGCCGGTTGAAAAGAAGCCTGTACGGATTGAAGCAAGCACCGCGACAGTGGTACAAGAGGTTTGACTCATTTATGATGGATCATAAATATGGAAAAACCACCTCTGACCACTGTGCTTATTTCAAGAAATTTTCTGACGGTAATTTCATTATCCTCTTGCTATATGTTGACGACATGTTAATTGTTGGTCAAGATACTTCAAAGATTGATCAGTTGAAGAAGGAGCTCAACAAGTCTTTTGCTATGAAAGACTTAGGACCAGCAAAGCAAATACTTGGGATGAAAATTTCGAGAGATCGACAGAATAGAAAGTTGTGGTTATCTCAGGAACGGTACATTGAAAAGGTGTTGGAGAGGTTTCATATGAATAAAGCGAAACCAGTTTCCTCTCCACTCGCAAATCATTTCAAGCTAAGCTCTAGCCAAAGTCCCAAAAGTGCAGAAGAAAAGGCTGAAATGAAGAAAGTACCTTACCAATCCGCAGTTGGTAGTTTGATGTATGCCATGGTTTGTACGAGACCAGATATTGCTTATGCAGTTGGTGTGGTAAGTAGATTTCTTTCAAATCCTGGAAAAGAACATTGGGCAGCGGTGAAATGGATTCTCAGGTATCTCAGAGGTACTTCGAATGTTTGTTTATGTTTTGGCACTAATAAAACTGTGTTAGATGGTTTCACCGATGCAGACATGGCAGGGGATGTTGATTCCAGAAAATCAACTTCTGGGTACTTAATTACTTTTGCTGGGGGAGCAGTGTCATGGCAGTCAAGGCTACAAAAATGTGTAGCATTATCAACCACTGAGGCTGAGTACATTGCAGTTACTGAAGGTTGCAAAGAAATGTTGTGGTTGAAAAAATTCCTACATGAGTTAAGAATGTTGCAAGAGAAGTATGTCATTTATTGTGACAGTCAGAGTGCTATTCATCTGTGTAAGAATCCGACTTTTCACTCAAGGTCAAAACATATTGATGTAAGATATCACTGGATACGTGATATTCTTGATCAGAAACTTCTACAGTTAGAGAAAGTGCACACAGATGATAATGGATCTGATATGTTGACCAAGGCGTTACCGCGGGAAAAGCTCCAAGTTTGCAAAAGCATCGCAGGCTTGGTGAAGCCTCCAATGTGAAAGAAGAGATTCGTTGGTCCACTTTTATGGTGGGGTGGTACCTACAAGAGAAAGTTACACCGTTATAAAAAAAAAAAATGATCCGTGAGTAGCAAGGTTACAGACTTGCTGCATTTTCCCACATGAGGTTGTAGGGGGAGATTTGTTAGGTAAATATACACCTCATGTGGTATATTCTATATTTCACATTGGTAGTCTTTTTTGGTGGATGGAATTAGTATAAGGTCAAGACAAGTTAGGCAAGTTAGGCAAATTAGGCAACTACCCAATTTGCATTCCATCTATAAATAGATGAGCATTCATTGTAATTGACATAACAACACAAGTGAAAGGAAGAGAGAAAAACTTGAGAGAGTTTTAGAGAGTACCTGCAAAGTGTAGTTTCTTGCAGAGAGTTGTTCCTGCATTGTGTTCTTGCAGAGTGAGAGAGTGATACACTCTATTGTATTCTGTAGTGGTGTGTACTACGGAAGGTTGTTGTACCCATTATTTTAATAGTGGAAGTTTTTAGCTGGACTAAGGTCCCGTGGTTTTTCCCTGTGAAGGGTTTTCCACGTAAAAATTCTGGTGCGGTTATTGTTGGTTCCTCGGTCTACTTATCGATCAAGTAAGTTGTTATGATATATTGTGCTATTAATTGCATGTCTAGGAAAATTCTGTCTAAGGAGATTGGTATTTAAGTGGACCAGTGTGTCCCTCCAATCTTTCCTGGGAATTTACCTGGTGTAATTAGTGGTATAATTATTCATATACTCTTCACTTGTATCGCTTCATTTCTCAACACATGCAAAAACCACTTGAAGAACACATGCTATTTATAATTTTATACTAAGACAACATATCATTTGTTGTCATGGCAATGGGAGATTAACTATATTGCAAAGCTTGTGCATTGCCTAGAACAAAAGTCATAAATAAAGCAGAAGAAACCCACAAACATGGAAGAATTAAGAATGGATGATTAAGGTTGAATTCGATAACAAATGAAGACGAACAACTTACCATGTACATTAAAACAAACTGATGAGAAAATTAATACAATAAAAAGCAAAAGGGAAAAAATAAATACAATAAGAAAACAGAAGAAACTTTGATAGTTTGGAAACAGAGAAAACATGAGCAAAACCACCTTGGCACAACACCATTAAGGCCTCCAAAGCCTGCTTACAGTCGATGCATAAGAGAGTCGCCAACTACAGGTATCGATGAAAGCTCGATTCTTTTGTTAAGAAACAGCTGCAAAAATCAGAGATATACATATCCAGTTAAAAGGAATTGAATT
The DNA here is from genome assembly GCA_963580455.1 of Euonymus europaeus. Classification (NCBI taxonomy): domain Eukaryota; kingdom Viridiplantae; phylum Streptophyta; class Magnoliopsida; order Celastrales; family Celastraceae; genus Euonymus; species Euonymus europaeus. Next base: position 4,610,754 of record OY756972.1, read on the forward strand.
TTGGTGGAGAAGAAGATGAAAAATAAAAATTGCAGACACCATACAGGGCTAAGATCCACAAAACTCAAGTCTCCTGACGTCCATGAAAGTTTTATCTATTGGTACGCAAAAATTAAACGACACTATTTCAAGTACATTAAGAAAATATAAAATCTTACTAATCCACCAAAAAAAAGAAAAGAGAACATTATGAAAATATAACTCTTACTAATCCATCAAGAGAAAAAGAATAAAATCAAAATCTGGGTGTTGCAGAGACTATTGATTCACGAGAGATGTCTTGCCAACCCTACCAAAATCTGATCAAAGAAAATGCATATCAGCAGGAATTCTCAAACACCAAACCTCAAACCTGTAAACACTAAGAATCAGTACTACGCAAGGCTGCCACCATATTGGCTTGCTGGTTTGTCAGACAGCTGATCCTCTTAAGGTAGAGCCTGTGTTTCTGCAAGCATAGGGTAACAAAATTAGCTTCTTGGAGCATATGTTGATTTTGATATAGATTGCTACAAGGAAGGTAAGAAAGCTTGCCCAAAGATGGCTTGCCACATTCTCTTCTGTAAGCTTTTCCACATTCAATAAATCTAGAATCCTTATCGGCACAGCCTCTACATCAGATAAGAAAGTAAAATAATCATAATGAGGAATTAAAGATCAAATGGATACAATCATACGAAGCCAATATTGAATTATATAGTGAAAATGTCCCTGATGAGATGCCGACTAAAGCTATCAACATGAGACAAACAAAACACAGTGATAACTAAGATGATTTATTGAAAGCTTACTGTCAATTCCAAACTGATTGACAGCTGCAACAAACTTGCGATTCTTCGAACTTGTCAAATTGAACCTAAATATAATTTAAAGGAGGGGATGTTTCAAATTACCACGAAAAGGAGATTTTGTATATTTGTGTCATATTGACCCGGTATCCTCAACAGTCCCGACTTTGTACACAATTGAAGTTTTAAATTCAATGAACCCAAAAGGCGAGAATTTCTTATCTAGGACATTCGCACCAGCTCATGAACACCTGTCAAAGCCTCAATATTACAAAAAATAAACACATGTAAAAGCCTCGATCTTACAACAAAGAACCACTTGTCAAAAAGGAAAGTGTACAACAATTCCACAAAAGACATAAAAAACAAACATTACATGCATGACTTGTAACAACCGCTGAGTAGCAAAAACAATTGAAGTTTTAAATTCAATGAACCCAAAAGGCAAGAATTTCTTATCTAGGACATTCGCACCAGCTAATGAACACCTGTCAAAACCTCAATATTACAACAAATAAACACCTGTAAAAGCCTTGATCTTACAACAAAGAACCACCTGTCAAAAAGGAAAGTGTACAACAATTTCACAAAAGACAAAAAAAACAAACATTACATGCATGACTTATAACAACCGCGAGTAGCAAAAACAATTGAAGTTTTAAATTCAATGAACCCAAAAGGCAAGAATTTCTTATCTAGGACAGTCGCACCAGCTAATGATCACCTGTCAAAACCTCAATATTACAACAAATAAACACTTGTAAAAGCCTCGATCTTACAACAAAGAACCACCTGTCAAAAAGGAAAGTGTACCACAATTTCACAAAAGACATAAAAAACAAACATTACATGCATGACTTATAACAACCGCGAGTAGCAAAAACAATTGAAGTTTTAAATTCAATGACCCCAAAAGGCAAGAATTTCTTATCTAGGACAGTCGCACCAGTTAATGAACACGTGTTAAAGCCTCAATATTACAACAAATAAACACCTGTAAAAGCCTCAATGTTAGAACATAGAATCACCTGTCAAAAAGAAAAGTGTACAACGATTTCACAAAAGACATAAAAAACAAACATTACATGCATGACTTGTAACAACCGCGAGTAGCAAAAACAATTGAAGTTTTAAATTCAATGAACCCAAAAGGCAAGAATTTATTATCCATTCGCACCAGCTAATGAACACCTGTCAAAGCCTCAATATTACAACAAATAAATACCTATAAAAGCCTCAATGTTACAACAAAGAACCACTTGTCAAAAAGGGAAGTGAACAACAATTCCAAAAAAGACACAAAAAACAAACATTACATGCATGACTTATAATAACCGCGAGTAGCAAAAACAAACATCTACTTGCAACCATCTCTCTCCAATCTCATGGATCTTATAATAATAATAATAAAATATATATATATATATATATATATATATTATTTAGCTTTATATAATAGCAAGTGGGTCCCACTTTTATAATTATATATAAAACTATGTAGGACCTACCTAATATAATTGTTACACATGTGAAATCTGAGGGACAGTTGGAAATTAATAACTGGGACCACTAATTCCTTTTCGGTCCCAGATTTTCCTTCCGAAAATGGGAGGAGAAAGAAACATTCGGGACCCACCATATTTTTCTCCCAAAGATTACCCTCAAATTTAACCTTCTCTTGCCCGATATATGCCAATGGCAAATTGTTCTATTGTCTTATGGTTTTTTTTACCATACCATCACAATATTTACCAGTTTTTGTAAGCGCTGGCGAAATTTAAATTAAGATGGAGTTTAACTCTCATGATTATGGATATATTTTTTGATTAATTTCTATGGATGAATTGCTATTGGTAATTCTACATTTGGAATCCCCATGTGGCATTTTTTTTTTTTGTCGTTGTTTCATCTGTTTGTTAGTGGCCTGAAGATGCAACACAAGTTCAGGAGGAACTGCAGACTGCAAAAAGCTAAATTTATCTCTCATCGCTGTTCTCTGGCTAACCCTAGAGACATAGCATTAGAATGATTTTCATAGCCACATATATATGGGCCACATATAATAGGTGCTCCAAGTGGGTTAAACAACTTTCGGTGTGCACACAGTGGATAAGGTCGGAGATAAGACGTGGACATTGGTGCGTTTGATGTACAATATCACCAAATGTATTAATTTCAAGGATAATAAATGTAGCATTTGAACTAGCATTCTTAGAAGAATTCTAGGGGGACACTCTCTATGCACCCATAGCGGGCCTGCTGTAAAAAAAAGAATACAGTTGAATTCTTCTGCTCATCACCAAAGCACATTCCGCAATAAATTTTTTTCACTTTTTACGTATTCTCTTACTTATTACTTTATCTGCCCACTTTAAAATTTCCAAACATCCTACTCTCGAGCACCACTGCACTTGCACTCAAATGCTATTTTTTGGGATGATTTCAACAGCATTTCATTTTTTAAAATGAAAATATCCTCACTTTTTATGGCATTTAAAAAAAAACATATTGAAAGGCTAAAAAACCACGGAGTTTTGTGTCTCTGATAACAAAATAACAATATCCATTATATCTATGCATTAGATTCTTATCCTTATCTGCTCAAGCACATGTCCATCACGGTGGAACAATAAGTTTCTGTCCTTACTTTCTCAACCTGAAGACAAAACGACGCAAAGACAGACTATGACGACAAAAATTTAACCAGACCACAACGACGTGAATGACACACCAACAAATCTGCAGTTCTGGGAAATGAGTTGGAGACATAACAAAGAATCTTTCAATCATAATCATAACTAATGAGAAGGGTTGGCTCGTCATGGTGAAATTTGCTGCCAACTCACACCATGGCAGAGATCAAGAACAGAAGACGAAAAAGTCAAAGAAGCACCCAGACAGACAGAAGAATTAACGATAACCCAGTTAGCAGTAGACTAATAGAAGAAGTAAAAAGCAGTCGTGAGTAGTGAACACTGAACACCCAATGACCCGTACGTACCTTGATGAACCAAAGCGAAGACGAAATCCGCAACACAGAAGCGAGATGCAATTTTTATAAGCTTAGTTTAGTTCCGATAAAGATAAACAGAGTGAAGCAAAAACAGGAACCCTAAACAAATTGACGCGATAAAGTTGAGAAATAAGACTGACCTGATAAACCAAAATCAAGTGAGTCTTGGTCTGTGACATGGATTGGAGGAGACCGGGTAGCGCACGAAGAAACACCCCAATAACCCGTGCAGACCTGTATGAAAATGCAAATATTGCAGAGAGCGAGGCGGTGCAGGAGCAGATGCATCTACTTGAGTCGGTGCTGGGTCGACGTACGACGTCGTTTTGCGCAACAATGCTGGGACTCGCGCTCTCAGAGCCTCAAATCCACCCACTTTAAAAGTAGTTATTATAGATAGATAGTTAATGTTCTTTTAATATTAATGTGTAATATTAAGGTAAAAGTTATAATATCATTATACCTAATTTGCTCAACATTTCAACAGACATACAAAAAAAAATTGAATTAAACAGTTCCAACATTTTAACCAACCTATATACTAACATTTAAACTAACACATATATGTTAATTTTCAAATTATTTGCCAAAGGCAACAATGCTGTGTTGTTGAGGTATCTTATAGTCAACCATCCATTCTTATTACTGTAACCAATCATTCTTTAAGTGAATTATTGTGAATCATGTTAGCAATAATACAAAGGGGAGGAGAGAGACGAATTCAGGCCATAAAATTAGGTCCAACTTTAAATTAAGCATCCATGGCCACTCGGAGAGACCAGGACTTTGGTCCACTTTTCTTACAAGTTGGGAATTCATAATTTAGAGGTAGAACCCACATGTCTATATAACGAAACTTACCATCAGCACATGAACTACTCTCAAGCCAACCACACAAAAAACCCACATGTCTATATAACGTTACTTACCATCAGCACATGAACTACTCTTAAGCCAACCACACAACTCTTTATCTTTTCTGATATCTTGAATCATCAGCTGAAATTACAACTCCTAGCCGCCTGGTAATGGAAAGCCCCAGATCACCTCTACAACCTCCAACATATGGAGATCTAATCACTGTCCTCAGTATTGATGGAGGTGGAATAAGAGGAATCATGCCTTCAATCATCCTTGGATTCTTGGAATCTGAGCTTCAGGTACACTATATATAGTAGTAAATTTCAAAATCATCTGTCTCTTTGTCATTCTAAGTTGCTTATAATGACCATAAGATTGACTAATATTGTGTGTCTGTGTGAGAAGAAATTGGATGGTGAGGATGCAAGACTTGCAGATTACTTTGATGTGATCTCTGGAACTAGCACTGGTGGACTTGTTACTGCCATGCTAACCGCCCCTAACGACAAAAACCGACCTTTGTTTGCTGCAAAGGATATCAAGGAATTCTATCTTGATCACTGCCCCAAAATCTTCCCTCAAGCTCGGTAAGTAACCTTAGAGATCACAAAAAAAGTAGCATATATATACCAATCATATCTTTGTATTCCAACTATACCTAACTATATGTATATATATTTGTTTTGTGCAGTTCACCTTTTGGTTCTGTTGGAAAACTAGTCAAGTCTCTAACAGGTCCGAGATATGACGGAAAATATCTGCACAAGCTTGTCAAGGAAAAATTAGGAGACATAAAATTGCACCAAGCCTTGACAAACATTGTTATCCCCACTTTCGACATCAAGAAACTACAGCCAACCATCTTCACCACCTATGAGGTACTACTTGTCTGTTCATCATTATCTCTATCTGTGGTGAATAAATGACTTGTAGGCTCACCACTACCTTGTTTTCCTTTTACCAGGAGGGCAACTGTATATATTCTTTCGGTGTATTTATAGTCTTTTCTCATTTACCAATCTGTCCATTTCACCTTTAGACAGAGTGTCTTTATTACACTCGTTCGGCCAATAAATTTTAAAATGTGAAAGGATGAACGGTAGAACCACTTGAAGGCCGAAGGATATTTCGACGTGGAATCAACCGAAGTAATTAATGAGTCTAATACAAATGACATGGTTTTACCTCTATACGTGTAACGTTCACTTGTATCCCGTACACTATCCTCATTTAAATTAAATATAAAAAATTCCCATTGACTCTTATGCATATAATATATTAATTAGAAGAAGATAGGGAAAAAAAACTAATTAAGTTTTGTATATTTAGCTAAAGGACAACTCAAACCCATTGAAAGATGCTCCTTTGGCCGACATATGCATCGCAACTTCAGCCGCTCCAACTTATCTTCCAGCGCATCGTTTTGAAACCAAAGACTCCTCCACAGGAAAAGTAAGGGAATTCCATCTCATTGACGGCGGCGTCGCGGCTAACAATCCGGTACATATTTACAAAACTTCATTATATATTTATACATACTGCATGTTTTCGACCTTGTCTAGTGTGAGAATCTTGTGCACGGAAGTTTGTTTACATTAAATTGTTTTTACGATTTGCAGACATTTGTTGCAATCAGTGAAATAACAAAGGAAATCATAAAGGGAAACTCTGACTTGTCCCATATAAAAGCAACAGACTATGGCAGATTCCTTGTTATATCACTGGGAACCGGCGCACCAAAGAAAGAAGAGAAGTATAACGGGGAAGAAGTGGCTGGTTGGGGTCTTATTAGTTGGTTGACTGCTCATAACTCAACTCCTTTAATCGATGCTTTCATGGAAGCCAGCAGCGATCTCGTTGACTACCAGATGTCCACTGTCTTCAGTGCCATCCACCATAAAGAAAATTATCTCCGCATTCAGGATGACACATTGACAGGAAATGTATCATCTGTGGACATTGCGACCAAGGAAAACTTGGCAGCACTTGTCCAAGTTGGGGAGAAGTTGTTGAAGGAACCCGTGGGAAGAGTGAATATAGAGACTGGAATCCATGAGACTGCTAGTGACGTTACTAATGAAGAGGCTCTAATAAAGTACGTAAATAGTGTTTTGTTTAATTAATTGCAATTTTCTTTTAATGATTAGTTGATTGTGTTATGCTAATTTTATATTTAATTTGATTAAAATATTAGATTGGCGAAAATACTCTCAGAGGAGAAGCAGCTTCGTGTGATAAGGTCGTCCAAAGAGTAGGTTGCCACATCCAAGTGAAACAACACATCACACACGCCCGTACATATCTATCTCTCTGTATGTACTGATGTGTGTATGATATTTTATGTAACTGTCAAGTTTAAACCTCCCTAATCTCATTCCTCTGCAATAAAAAAAAAGTCATTCTATACTAATCTAAGGTATATAATATAAAATATAAAATTATGTATTTAAAGTTTTAAATTTAGATGAATGCGTAATCTACAGTTACACTGTGTTGATCTACTCTGCCCCATTTTTTTGAAAAAAAGAATCAACTTATATATATAATTATATTTTAGTTTAAGAGTTGATTACTCAACCAAAAATTCCTTAAAAATTAAAACTAAATTAGTTATAAAATCTAAATTCATAAATCCAAATGTCCCAATTCCCACAAATTAATCCCGTCAACTTTTGGCCTCTCCTATAATTTTTTTTTCATTTTACCACTGATCAAGCCCTCTCATTCTATTTTACGGATTCGGTACTCTCTATAATCTTATATATACACATCTACATAAATTCGGGAAAACAGACTGTGATATTGTACCTCTCCTCTAAAGAATTTGTATTCACACTCAAGTTTAAAAAAAAACACACACACACACCAGCGAAGTGCACTTAAAGTTGAAAGTTCAAATCCTGGTCTGGGCACGTAATTTCGATATGGGCTTGGTTACACGAACCCTTGTGGGCGAGGTTGGACAGAACTGGACTGTTGTGAGGCCCAAAGTGAAAAATTGATTTTAGGGTCCGATTGATTCACAATTGCATTTCATAATTTTAAATTGTCAAAAATGTTGTGCTTACAGCTATGAAAAATATTGTATAAAATATTATGAAGTGTTTAATTCATTTTTCTGTTAGATTAATTTTGTAAATAAAATTTTAAAAAAAGTGTTTATAAAATATTGTGGATTCCATAGCTTTCAAGCTCTGAAAAACTATGTAAACCCCACAGCTTTAAGCTGTGCGAAATGTGAAACAAACGCACCCTTAGTCATTAAACTCATAGTCATGTGAAAACTGTTTTTAGTAATTAAGTTGAACAATTACACTGCTTTACTGGACTAGTAGTAAATTCAATGAACCCAAAAGGAGAGAATTTCTTATCTAAGACATTCACACCTGTCAAAGCGTCAATATTACAACAAATAAACACCTGTAAAAACCTCGATCTTACAACAAAGAACCAACTGTCAAAAAGGGAAGTGCACAACAATTCCACAAAAGACATAAAAAAACAAACATTACATGCATGACTCATAACATTAACTGCGAATAGCAAAAAAAATTGAAGTTTTAAATTCAATGGACCCAAAAGTAAGAATTTCTTACCTAACACATTAGCACCAGCTAATGAACACCTGTCAAAGCCTTAGTATTACAACAAATAAACACCTATAAAGCCTCAATGTTACAACAACTAACCACATGTCAAAAAGGAAAATATACAACAATTCTACAAAAGACATAAAAAACAAACATTACATGCATGACTTATAACAACCGCGAGTAGCAAAAACAAATAACACCCACTCGCCACCATATCTCTCCAATCCCATGGATCTTATATATGCAAATAATAATAATAATAAATAAAGATATATATTATTTAACTTTATATAATAGGTGGGTCTCACCTTATATAATTATATACTGTATAAAACTATGTAGGAAACACTTAATATAACAGTTATAAATGTCAAATTAAAGGGACAAGAGTTGGAAATTAGTGACTGGGGCCCACTAATTTCCTTTTTGTCCTAGATTTTCCTTCCGGGAAGAAAAAGAAACATCCGAGACCCACCATATTTTTCTCTCAAATTTAACTTTCTCTTCGCAAACACCAACTTTTTTATTTTCACTCCATTTTGTCGCAAAATATTACGCTCCCTAATATTCCCTACCTTCCCAAATAATGGGTTAGTGAATTATTGTGAATAATGTTAGCAATAATACACAGGGGATGAGAGATGAATTCAGGCCATAAACTTAGGTCCAACTTTAAATTAAGCAGCCATGGCCACCGGAGAGACCAGGACTTGGCCAACTTTGGACAAAGTCGACTTTTCTTACATGTTGGAAATTCATAATTTAGAGGTAGAACCCATATGTCTATATAACGAAACTTATCCTCAACACATGAACTACTCTTAAGCCAACCACACAAAACTCTTTATCTTTTCTGATCTCTTGAATCATCAGCTGACAACTCCAAGCCGCCTGGTAATGGAAAGCCCCAGATCACCTCTACAACCTCCAACTTATGGAGATCTAATCACTGTCCTCAGTATTGATGGAGGTGGAATAAGAGGAATCATACCTTCAATCATCCTTGGATTCTTGGAATCTGAGCTTCAGGTACACTATATATATTAGTAAATTTTCAAAATCATCTGTCTCTTTTTCATTCTAAGTTGCTTATAATGACCATAAGATTGACTAATATTGTGTGTCTGTGTGTGAGAAGAAATTGGATGGTGAGGATGCAAGACTTGCAGATTACTTTGATGTGATCTCTGGAACTAGCACTGGTGGACTTGTGACTGCTATGCTAACCGCCCCTAACGACAAAAACCGACCTTTGTTTGCTGCAAAGGATATCAAGGAATTCTACCTTTGTTTGTGACTAGCACTGGTGGACTTGTGACTGCTATGCTAACCGCCCCTAACGACAAAAACCGACCTTTGTTTGCTGCAAAGGATATCAAGGAATTCTATCTTGATCACTGCCCCAAAATCTTCCCTCAAGATGGGTAAGTAACCTTAGAGATAACAAAAAAAGTAGTATATATATTGTTGAAACCCAACACCATTAATGAGAAGAGAAAGCTCTGAAGAATTTGTTATTCAATATTCATTCAGTTAAAGTAGTAATTACGTACTCAGTACAGCCATATATATAGTATTAACCTAACCAACCAACTTGCTAATTATAGTAAATGATATATATACACAAATTGTATATACACAGAGCATGTATCACGGTGTTAACGGCAGTAACCACTTGATGCTGAGCTGGATAAATATACACGTAATATATATACCAATCATATCTTTGTATTCCAACTATACCTAACTATATGTCCACATACAATGAACCTAGGTAGTGGGCCGGTGCAAAATGATAAGTCCAAATGGGCTACGGACACGCAAGCCCATCACAAAAGCTTGGGTGTCATTGGGCCCAAGTCTTACATCCAACACTTGGGTTTATAAACCCATCACATACATCACAATTCTTTAATGTGGGATTCTCACATTTCTCTTAATTTTGCACATAACATATCATGTCTAACATGACCACTTTGGAGTCAATTTCCATTCAACCAAAAAATGGTTTTGGACAACTTTCAACTCCAATATCTAATCTTCATATTGAAGATTAGAACCCACTAAATTACATTTAACTAATACTCAATTAGTTGTAATTAATTATTGGTCAAATAGTGGTTAACCACCATTTTTTCCAACAATCCCCCACATTGAATGGAAACAGACGATAATTCAGACACGAAGTTTTGTCTGAGATTGGAAACGCGCCTAAGAGTGCAGTAGGACCAATACCGCATCGAGATAGGTAGCTTTTGGCTTTGAACCTTCCCTAGTAAAAGTTTATCGGACTTACTTAACTAGTCAGTGGACTAACGCCTTGAACTGCCAGTTGTTTGTGTAAGCCCAGTCAATAAACCTTACACAGTATTGACCCAATTCATAATTGGTTCTCGGTTGTGTTCATTGTTTCGGCCATGAACGTCTTGGGTTTAGTGAGTGCTTTAGAAAATATCGCCTTTTAAATATTTTCATAGAGTCGGCCTTACTCTTCACTCACATAGGTGATGTCCTATCAAGAGTATTCTCTTATACTCCACTTGTATATTTACAAGATATAGGAATCATTAAAAGCATAGCTTAACCTTAACACGCTTCTTAGCAGCATATAGTACATCCAAGGAATGGGATGGAGTAAAACTCCACACTGCTCACATTTAAGTTATTCTCAACTTATGTTTTCCTATTGAACCTAGTCCATGGGATCTCCAATTGCTAGGTTAGGTTTCCATCAAGATAACTTATTGAGTTAAGGCTTTTAAGCCCATTCCCCTCGATGCCCGGTTCGTTACCTCTCTATTTAGACCTTTAGTCAACGGATCCGCAAGGTTTTCTTTAGACTTCACAAAATCTAAGGAAATTATTCCAGTAGAGAGTAACTGTCTTACGGTATTATGTCTACGACGAAAGTGTCTAGACTTACCATTATACATCAAATTCTGTTTTTCCATTTTGTTCTTTCTCAGAAATTAAATCTCTATTCCTTTTCTGAGAGGTTTCACTTTGTTTGCACGGAAATATTTCCTTAAAGAGTTTCACGTCTCTCATTTCCATGATAGTATTTACATGGATGTCATATATCTCAGATTTGTGTACCAAAAATCTGAATGCACTGCTATTTTGAGTATATCCCAAAAAGTCTAACTTGCTTAGGTGTAAGTACTGCCACCTTAGCTAGGCACCCCCACACTTTCAAGTATTTGAAAGAGGGTGGTCTTTTATTCCACATCTCATATGGAATACTACATGTTTTCTTGTGGGACATTCTATTAAGAATATAATTAGCAGTTAGTACTGCTTCCCCCCACAAGTTTTGAGGTAAACCAGAACTTATTAACATGGAATTAACCATTTCTTTTAAAGTTCTATTTTTTCCTTTCAGCAATTCCATTTTGCTGAGGTGTATATGGTGCTGTTGTTTGGTGGATGATACCAAACTCAGTACACAATTCATCAAAAAGAGTAGAATCATACTCTCCTCCTCTATCAGATCTTAATGCCTTGATCTTTTTACCAAGTTGATTCTCAACTTCATTTTTATACTTGACAAAGCTGTCCATCGCTTCGTTTTTGCTAGTTAACAAATAAACATAGCAATACCGAGTACAATCATCGATGAATGTAATGAAGTACTTCTTTCCACCTCTACTTTGAATAAATTTCAAGTCGCATAAATCACTATGAATTAATGCTAGAGGCTCGGTACTTCTTTCAATTGTATGAAAAGGTCTCTTGGCAAACTTTACTTCAACACATGTTTCACATTTATGGTTGACATCCTAAGTTTGCCAACTTTTCCATTGTATCATAGTTTACATGTCCTAATCTACCATGCCATAAGTATGGAGAGACAACAATGTAAACTTAAGATTTATCTTTATTCATAATAGTTTTCGGGTACAAAATTTTGCTGTCTTAATCAATTACAGCAATGTTGGCTTTGAAAAGCCCATCACAAATATACCCCTTCCCCACATAAGTTCCATCCTTGGAAACTACAAATTTATAAGATTCAAACACAACTTTGAATCCCTTGCTTATCATCACAGGCACAGAAATCAGATTCTTTCGAATCTCTGGAACATGTAGCACATTTTGGAGTGCTAGCTTCTTGCCTGAGGTAAACTTCAGAATAACTTCTCCAGTTCCTACAATAGTGGCTGGAGCAGAGTTAGCCATGAAGATCTTCTCTCCATCATCCTTCTTCTCATAAGATGTGAAAAGGTCTTTATCGATGCAGATATGTTTGGTTGCACCGGTGTCCACCCACCAATCTTTGGTGTTTGTCACCAAGTTCACTTGGGTGACTACAGCAGCCAACATCTCTTCATCATCACTTTGCTCAACTAGGTGAGCTTGCTTGGTAGCTTTTTCCTTGCCTTTAGCCTTGGCCTTATCCTTCTCTTTGTTAGGACGTTTTCTACAATCCTTGGCACGGTGTCCAGGTTTGTCACAAACAAAGCAGGTACCCTGGAACTTCTGAGATTGTTCCTTCTGCTTTCCCTTAGCTTGGTATTCCCTCTTCCGTTTCCCATAAGTCTTAGATTCAGGAGTTTCCACCAAGTTTGCTTTAGGTTCTCTTGGAGGTTCCGTCTTCTTCCGATTGTCTTCCTCAATTCGGAGACGGACTATTAAATCCTCCATTTTGATTTCCTTGCGCTTGTGCTTCAAGTAGTTCTTGAAGTCCAACCAACCAGGGGGCAACTTCTCAATGAGTGCTGCCACTTGAAAAGACTCACTAAGAGTCATTCCTTCTGCCAGTACGTCATGCAGAATCAGCTGGTAATCTTCAGCCTGAGTGACGACAGACTTGCTATCCACCATCTTGAAGTCCAGAAATTTGGCCACCACAAATTTCTTGGTACCGGCATCCTCAGTCTTGTACTTCTTCTCCAGAGAGCTCCATAGCTCCTTCGCTGAAGGTATGCCACAATACACGTTATACAGGTCATCAGCTAATCCACCCAGGACTAGATTCCTGCATATGTATTCTCCATCCTTCCAGGCATGCATTGCTGCCACAGTCGTTGGATCCGACTCACCCTCCCGAAGGACAGGGCATTTTTCCGTTAGGAATCGAGCATGATTCAAGACAGTCAAGTAGAAGTGCATCTTTTGTTGCCACCTCTTGAAATCAATGCCCTTAAACTTTTCCGGCTTCTCAGCGGGAATTACAGGAATCACCCTGTTTGTCATAGGAACATTGTTCCCGATTCCAACGGTTGCAGCAGCAACAGGCATGCCTCCAACAGGAGTAGCCACTGGCATACCTCCATTAGGAGCAGCCACGCCACCTGGGTTCACAACACCAGGGGCCATATCATCACCTCCACTAGGGACGGTGGGTAACTCATTGTAGGCTTGTTGTATTTGTTCCATCTTTCACTACAATATCAAATATTGGAGTGAGTAATTAAAATAATATAATGACTACAATCACAATAAAACCTCTTAAACACCTTAAAGGTATATACCTTGTCAAATAAAATTTGTGCCTTAGAAAATTAGCAACTAGGTTGGTTCCCAGGAAAGAGGGGGCCTTCCAAATAATATGGCGCGCAATTAGATAACCTCTTTCCTAGACAGAACTTTCCAAGATACCGCAATTCTCAATCACAAATAAAATGTGACAAGTTATGTACCACAATGAAATATTTAATATTAACAATTATTAAATCAATATATTTTATGATGACAAATTCATGCAAATATTGTATGTAATATGCAATATCCTGTGGCATACACATATATATATATATAAACTTGTTCAATTACCAAACCAATATAATAAATTAATTCAAATAATTTAATAAATGAAATTTATATGTCTTAAACACATGCACGTGTAATTAATGACAATAGAGAACCAATAGGTGGCACCAAAATTCAAAATTTAAAATTGAATTAACAAAATGCAAATTGAATTAATTAGTAACTTTATAAGTTAAAGTCAAAAGAGATAACAAATAAATTTTCTTATTTATGACTATAATTTATATCATAAATATACAAAAGAATGACGTTAATAACCAATAACTTTTCTTATTTATGACTATAATTTATATCATAAATATACAAAAGAATGACGTTACCAATAACTTTTATCACGTTAACCAATAACTTTTGACTCAAAATAATATGCACATATTGTTTTTGAAATCTATTTGTACTTTTAAAGCAACGTAAATATGAGGAACAGTGGCATGCAAATACACATGCATATGAGTCAATAAATATGCACTAATAATTAATTGTCAGTTTCAAAATTACACGTCACGCATGTAATAATAATCAATAAAAGGAAACAAAACAATTAACCTATTATCAAAATGAATATCAAATACTCAAACGTGTCAAATAACATGCATTGCACGGAATCTTCAGTTTTTTTTTTTTTTAAATTTTTTTTTAACGCATGTATGGATTAAATGAAACAATTCAGCAGATTGGCAAAGTTGATCAATGAAATACAAAGCTCAATAAGAAGAGTTGACAAGCAGATACACAATGAACAATAGATCATACAAGCATGTTATATATGTATTTAACTGAATAGTTCAATGAGCAAGAAAAGTGTTCTTTCACCTTAAGATTGTTGGAAACTAAACAATCAATACATATAAAACATGTGAGATAGAAATAGTTTATTTCATGAATAATCAAAAATAAGACTATGAACCATATATCATATATAGAATTGAAAATGAGAACAACCGAAATTACCAAAGTCCGGATCGGAATGCAAACACGAGATTGAAGTGAGGTATGCGAACCGCAAATCTCCTTAAGGTGAAATGCCCCAGCCACCGGTGTCAATGCTAATGTAGGCAAATACCTCCCAAGATACAACACTTCCTTCTACCGGTAGGTGACACAGGTATACCGGTAGGCTCGTTCGAACCAAAAATTGAAAGCACTCTCAGAAAGGAATTTGGCTAGGAAGAAGAAGAGAGGAAAATGAATTTTCGTAGTGTATTCTCTTCTTACACTATGCTTCTATTTATAATAGAGCCTAACATTAAAACCGACCCTAAAACTAGGGATGCCAAATAAATTCCCGTAATAAAGTGAAATTAAAAATTTGTAACGGACATTTTTGAATTTGAATTGTCCTCATGTCCACATACAATGAACCTAGGTAGTGGGCCGGTGCAAAATGATAAGTCCAAATGGGCTACGGACACGCAAGCCCATCACAAAAGCTTGGGTGCCATTGGGCCCAAGTCTTACATCCAACACTTGGGTTTATAAACCCATCACAATTCTTTAATGTGGGATTCTCACATTTCTCTTAATTTTGCACATAACATATCATGTCTAACATGACCACTTTGGAGTCAATTTCCATTCAACCAAAAAAATGGTTTTGGATAACTTTCAACTCCAATATCTAATCTTCATATTGAAGATTAGAACCCACTAAATTACATTTAACTAATACTCAATTAGTTGTAATTAATTATTGGTCAAATAGTGGTTAACCACCATTTTTTCCAACAGTATATATATTTGTTTTGTGTCAGTTCACCTTTTGGTTCTGCTGGAAAACTAGTCAAGTCTCTAACTGGTCCAAAATATGACGGAGAATATCTGCACAAGCTTGTCAAGGAAAAATTAGGAGACATAAAATTGCACCAAGCCTTGACAAACATTGTTATTCCCACTTTCGACGTCAAGAAACTACAGCCGACAATCTTTAGCACCTATGAGGTACTACTTTTTTTTTTTTTTTTTTTTTTTTTTTTTTATCAGGCACAAAGCAGAGAACAATTACAACAATAAATTCGCCAGACCAAAGCAATGGTCCGGAGGCTCTACATCACTATAAAGCCATTCTTGTAAAGCTAAAATAAAATGATTGGGAATGCTTCCAGACACACATCTGGCCGCGGCCCATTTTGCGAAACGATCCGCCCAGGCATTCTGACGCCTGCTAACTTTGAAAATAGACCAACTATGGAAATGATCAAGGAGCGACCGTATCTTTTCAATCCGAGACTCTATAAGCCAAGAGGACACCAAATGGGGCTTAGTGATTGCTTGAACCACAAGTAAAGCATCGCCCTCCAGCTCAACAGTTCCTAACCCACGTCGATAACACTCCTGAACGCCCAAGCTCAGCGCGGTTGCTTCCCCTACCAACGTATCCACTCGCGGACCACTACATACACATGCAAATATCACCTTGCCATTTGCTGCTCGAGCAACAGCTACCGAGGAGGAGACATTAGAGTGAACCGCAGTATCAAAGTTAATCTTCACGTAATCGGTGGCAGGAGGAATCCAATCAACCGTCAAAACACATGGAACAAAATCAGAAATATTCCATGCCCGGCAATGCTGCACGTGAAGGTGCCGAATTTGAACTAAAATGGTAGAGAACTGAACCTCCGAAGCGCCATGAATAAGAGCATTACGATATCGCCAAATCTGGTCAAAAGAAACCATAGCCCATAGCCGAAATTCTTGCCAATCTGCCCTTATAATGCCCAGCTGTTCAGGATGAAGAATAAAAGAAATCCAGCCCTCCACTCCTTGCTGTCCCAGAACCCGGGCATCAACATGCCATTTAGAGGAGGCCCAAATAAATGAAGCCAAGGAACATTCAGAGAGGACATGCAACAAAGACTCTTCTCCCACCGAGCAAATAGAACACTGCATTTGATCCGGATTAAATTGAATAAAATGAGCAAGAATATGTCGGGTCGGCAAAATATTCCAAGCAATTTTCCATAACATAAGTTGGAACCGAGCATGCATATTAATCCTCCATATGCGATTCCAATCAGCTGATGGCATAACCTGTAAAGCCGCAGCAAATGGTCCTGTGCCTGCTGCACTATGATTTAAATGGTAAGCAAGCTTGACAGAAAAAACTCCAGAATGACTATGAGTCCAAATCCATCTATCTGGCCCTGCTTCGAGAGGAAGGTGAATTTTCAAAATATGTTGAATGGATTGGTGATCAAATAAAACATGCAGCAACGGAACATTCCATCGAAGAGGGTTAACCAACAATAATAAATTAACTGTATCCTCCACATATTTAATCACCGCAGGAGATCGGGCCGTAGGCTTGAAACCCGGTATTTCAGGGATCCATGGATCCTCCCAAATTCTAGTAGATTCTCCTGACTTAATAATACGACATAATCCCGAATGGAGCACACCTCTTGCAGCCATTAAATTTCGCCATATCCATGAATCAGTGCTACGAACAGAAGCCCCCATCAAGCAACCCCCACGAGGCTCAACATACTTCACAAGCAGTTGTTCTTTACATATGGATTTATCATTAGACAAGATAGACCAGCTGAACTTAGCGAGCAAAGCATCATTCATATATGCAATTTTTCTAAAACCGAGCCCACCTTGAGATTTAGGATAACACATTGACTCCCAGCCTTTAACGTATAGATGTCTCCTACCGGGCTCCCAACCCCACCAGAAATCTCGCATTAAGCCATCCAAAGCGGAACATAAATATTGTGGGAATTTAAACAACTGCATACTATATGATGGAGTCGTTGACAATACTGACTTTATGAGCATACCTCTAGCAGCTTGTGAAAGAGATTTAGCTTTCCATCCCGAGAGTCTATTAAGCATTTTTCCTTTTACCTCATCAAACCACCATCTTCTGTTGGAAAAATCTGCAATTGGTAACCCCAAATAAGTGGCACGAGGAGGAGAAATACGAAACTGCAGAGTTGAGCTAATACTTCCTTTCGCACCATCAGACATATTCTTACTGAAGAATAAAGATGACTTATCTGGGTGCATGAGTTGACCAGACCAGCTGCAATAAAGGTCAAGGCATTTTTTGATTGCACAAGCTTCCGCGACATTAGCTCTAGAGAAGATGATCGAGTCATCAGCATAAAGAAGGTGGGATATTGGAAGAGAACCACGACACAAGCTGATACCGTGTATAGTACCAGCTTGTTCTTCCTTATAAAGTAGCCGAGACAATACTTCTGACCCCATTATAAATAAAAATGGTGATAATGGATCTCCCTGGCGAAGACCACGCCCACCCAAAAAATGTCCAAAAGGACACCCATTGAGCATAAAAGAGAATGAGGCAGAGGAGATGCATGCCGAAATCAGCTGAATATTGTGCACAGAAAACCCCAAGTGACTCATTATAGCAAGGAGAAAACTCCATTCCATCCTATCATATGCTTTGGACATATCAAGTTTCATGGCCATCAAACCACCACTCCCACGCTTCTGCTTCATAACATGGAACAGCTCGTGGGCTAGAATCACATTCTCCTGAATAACTCGACCCGGCATAAAACCCGCTTGATTAGGGCTAACAAACCCTGCAAGGATACGCTTGAGCCTATCAGCTAAAATTCTTGCTATAATACGATAAATAACATTGCATAACCCAATAGGCCTCCACTGCGTCACATGAACTGCCCCAACACATTTGGGGATTAAGACTATATTAGTATGATTCAGTTGTGGAAGAAGCCTCCTCTCCTGGAAGAAATATTGGACCACTCTCACCACATCAGCGCCAACAATATCTCTATCCTCATTTAAATTAAATATAAAAATTTCCCATTGATGACTTTTGCAGATAATATATTAATTACAAGAACCAAGAAGAATTAATTGAGTTTTCTATATTTAGATAAAGGACAACTCAAACCCATCGAAAGATGCTCCTTTGGCGGACATATGCATCGCAACTTCAGCCGCTCCAACTTATCTTCCAGCGCATCGTTTTGAAACCAAAGACTCCTCCACCGGAAAAGTTAGGGAATTCCATCTCATTGACGGCGGCGTCGCGGCTAACAATCCGGTACATATTTGCAAAACTTCATTATATATCATGTATAATTAAAGTCTACGTACATACTGCATGTTTTCGACCTTGTCTAGTGTGAGAATCTTGTGCTTACATTAGATTGTTTTTATGATTTGCAGACATTTGTTGCAGTCAGTGAAATAACAAAGGAAATCACAAAGGGAAACTCTGACTTGTCCCATATAAAAGCAACAGACTATGGCAGATTCCTTGTTATATCACTGGGAACCGGCGCACCAAAGAAAGAAGAGAAGTATGACGGGGAAGAAGTAGCTGGTTGGGGTCTTATTAGTTGGTTGACTGCTCATAACTCAACTCCTTTAATCGATGCTTTCATGGAAGCCAGCAGCGATCTCGTTGATTCCCAGATGTCCACTGTCTTCAGTGCCATCCACCATAAAGAAAATTATCTCCGCATTCAGGATGACACATTGACAGGAAATGTATCATCTGTGGACATTGCGACCAGTGACAACTTGGCAGCACTTGTCCAAGTTGGGGAGAAGTTGTTGAAGGAACCCGTGGGAAGAGTGAATATAGAGACTGGAATCCATGAGACTGCTAGTGACGTTACTAATGAAGAGGCTCTAATAAAGTACGTAAATAGTGTTTTGTTTAATTAATTGCAATTTTCTTTTAATGATTAGTTGATTGTGTTATGCTAATTTTATATTTGATTTGATTAAAATATTAGGTTGGCGAAAATACTCTCAAGGGAGAAGCAACTTCGTGTGATAAGGTCACCCAAGGGGAAGGTTGCCACATCCAAGTGAAACAACACATCACACACACCCGTACACTTATTATACACTTATTATATATATATAAACATATATGTATATGCATATGTATCTTTCTCTCTCTGTGTACTAATGTGTATGATATTTTATAAAAGTCTTGAGTTTGAACCTCCCTCACCTTAATTATTCCTCTGTACTAAAAAACAATGTAATTCTATACTAATATAAGTATATAATATAACATTATATATTTAAAGATTTAAATGTAGATGAATGTGTAATCTACAGTTACACTGTATTGATCGACTCACAATGGCGAATCTAAGCATATCAAGGGGACAAGTGCCCCAATTTTTTTAAAAGAATCAACTTATATATAAGTATATTTTAGTTTAAGAGTTGATCACTCAATCAAAAATTCCTCAAAAATTAAAACTAAATTAGATATAAAGTCTTAATTCATAAATCCAAATGTCCCAATTCCCACAAATTAATCCCATCAACTTTTGGCCCCTCCTATAAATTTTTTCACTTTACCATTTTACCACTGATCAAGTCCTCTCATTCTATTTTATGGATTTGATACTGTCTGTAATCTTATTTTCACCCGTGGGATCCGCATCTTAACATTTGTGCGGGATTTGCTTACACGATCATGTGTCTTTTGCTAACATTTAATATCATTTTTTTCTTTTCTCTTTCTTCTTCAATCATTTCTTCTCTCCGTTTCTTCTCCTGAACATTCTTTTACCTTTCTCTTTCTTCTTCAATTCCTTCTTCTTTCTCCATTTCTTCTCCCGATGTAGAAGGAAAGGGAGTGAATAAGTTCCGTCGAGCCGGGGAGTGGCCTGATCGGATTTTTACTTCTAAATAATAATAAAAAACCTGATTCCCTTTCTAACAATTTTTTGGGACAAGTTCCAACTAATCTCGGTAATCTTTAGGGTTTTTGGTCACTTGGTCTTGGTGAAAACAATTTGGGAAGCAATTCTTCTGATGACTATCAACTCATATCTGTGGACTCTATTTGGGAGTAAAACAGAAAAACAACACAAAATCTTGAACGCAGAAGCCTTCTCCTTCACCACAAGAACTCCTGGACTCTTTACAAAACCAATAGATCTACCTTTAAACACGTCAATATCAGTCCACATCCCAAATAACGTTAAAGATTATCATTATATTTAATGAGGGTATAATAGAAAAAGAATCATATTTAAACTAAATTAACCATATTTTCTTAATCTGTGTGAAAATAACTCCCTGGGACTGAGGGGGTATGTTTTTGTTGTTATTTATCTTTTTTCTCATAAATTAGTTTTTCCATGAACGCGTTTTGTTGAATGCTTATCATTGGCTCGAAACATTCATTAGTTTTGAAAAATGACTTTGTTTCACACATGCTTTCTTATAATTATAATTAATTGTGCAGTCAATGCATGTGCAATAATTTCTCTGTAACAACTACTCCCTCCGTCCCATTTCTATAGTCCATTATATCATTTTTGGATGTCTCAAATAATAGTCCACTTACTTTAAATAAGTCATTGTTTTACCATCATACCCTCATTTAATACATTTTTTTTATCACCATAATTTTTTAAATTATATTCTCAAAAAACTATTAAATGCTTGCATGGACAACTAAAAGGTCACATTAATTGAGTAAGGAATACAATTATTATAACTGGAAGAGTTGCATACACCATTAACAAAATTAAAAACATACTTTTATTCAATAAAACAAACTTGTACATCACATTTGAGCAAAACTAGATGCCCAAATTTATTCAACACAGAAGCATGAAAGAGCACACACACAAACACATATATAGACTTACATATATATTTTTTGATGCTTCACTTGGATATGTGGCAACAACTAATTATTTATTAATTATTCAACACACGCAAGCAATAAGTAGTATAGCTAGTAGCTTAATATTGTTACTTCACTTGGAATTCGAGGCTGTGCCTTTCGGTCGCACGAACTTTCTTCTCCCTTGACAGCGAGGATGCCATACTACATTAATTAAATAAACAATAATTAAAAGGTTAATCTTGCAAATCCACCACAATGTATAAAAATTATCTATATGCATGTAAATATCTATTGTGTACGTACATTTTTAGAGCCGTTGCATTAGTCATCTCATTCACACCATCATCCTTTTCACATCTACCAGTCTCAAAATTGAGCCTTGCCACTGGTTTCTTCAACAAATTTTCACCAATCTTCACAAGATTATTCAAGTTTTTTTTCGTTGCAATGTCCATAGAAGCCGCATCTCCTTCTAAATCATGCTCCTACATTACATTAAAATTATATGAAACATTGATCGATCGACCGAGTATTCAGTTTAATTGTTATTTGCCTGAATGCGAAGATAATTCTCTTGTTTGGCTTGGAATATAGTTGAAACGTGATAGTCGACAACGTCGTTGCTAGCTTCACCATAAACACTGATCAAAGGAAAATAATCGAAAGGATTCAACCAACTACCGATGCCCCATGTGGCTGCAGTATGGGCATTGTACTTTTCTTCATTCTTTGCTGCTCCTGTTCCTAGTGATACCACTAGGAATCGACGACAATCGGTTGCTTTTATGTGTTTGAAGGCAGGATTTCCCTTTGTGATTTCCCTTGTTATTTCACTAATACCAATCAAAGTCTGCAAATCATACCAAGATTAGTAAATCATAGCCTATATTTACTGTGGATAATAGAAATAAATCATACCTAGTTTGCATGACTAGTGACACGGAAAAAAAAAAATAGAGACGACGTATGTACATGAGGTTTCCCAAAGGAGGCAGCTAGAGAATCCATACAATAAAGGGAACCGATAAATCCCAAACACTTAAGATATATGACTAACATCAGGGATTATATATAAATCCATCTCAACAGGAAATTTTTTATCTTATCCTAACTCAGAAGGAAGGATTAACTTAATAGTCAGGAGTGTTATCTTTTCACCATTCAACCCCTATATAAGGAAGACTAAGGCGGACCAAAGGTACACAATTCAATACTAATCACTTGATTATTGAATGCCTTTGAGACAGACACTAACTTAAATGTCGGATTGCCCGCCTCTTTTCTTTTTTTTTTCTTGCAAATTTATAATATTTTCTGCTGAATTAAAAAAATTAAAAAAAAAATACCGGATTGTTAGCAGCAAGACCACCATCAACAAGATTGAATTCCTGCATCCCGCCATTGGAGTCTTCAGTTTTGAAACCGTGTGCAGGAAAATAAGTTGGAGCAGCTGAAGTTGAAATGCATATATCCGCCAGACGAGCATCTTTCAATGGGTTCGAGCCATTTTTCACCTGTTAGAGATAATAATAATAAGATCCGATCAAAACTATCAAATTATGGAAATATTGTATAGTAAACTCTTTCGCAACTGGCCTGGAGGTGGGAGAAGATGGTTGGCTGCAGTTTCTTGATGTCAAAAGTCGGAATTACAACGTTGGTCAAGGTCTGGTGTAATTTAATGTCTCCTAGTTTTTCGTTGATAGTCTTCTGTAGATATTTGCCGTCGTACTGGGGACTTTTCATACAATGGAACAGTTTCTCAAGAAAATTTGAACTGATACATGAACACTATGTATTAGAGTAAAATATTAATTATTAAAATTTTGGAAATACCGTCGTCTTTTATTAAAAAAAAAGAAGATATTAATTATGTGATTTGTTTCTCAAATAAAGTCGCTTATTTTATTTTTTTACTTGTCTTGGGGGAAGATCATAGGGCAGTTGTCGAGATAGAAATCCTTGATGTCCTTTGCAGCAAACAGAGGTCGATTTTTCTCGTTAGGGGCAGTTAGCATTGCAGCGACAAGACCACCAGTACTTGTTCCAGTTATCACATCAAAATAGTCCGCAAGTCTTGCATCCTCACCATCCAATTCCTGCACATACAACATCACAAGCATGCAAACACATCCATTTTATATATATAAAAACAATAAAATGCATGAATTAAAACAATATATATATATACACACACACACCTGGAGCTGGGCCTCCAAGAAGGCCAGGATGACTCCTGGTATTATTCCTCTAACTCCACCTCCATCGATGCTAAGGATGGTAATAAAGTCCCCGTTAGATGCCATTAACTAATTTCTGATTAGCTAAGCACAATGAGAAGAGTGAAGAGTATGTGTGTTGATGCTATATGAATAAGTGGAGTGCAATGCCCATGGGACTTAAGGGGATTTATATAGAGTTTTTCACTCTCCCTCTCAACTTTGAATTTGTACACGTTTTATTCGTTTAGTCACGGCAATTCGTTTTACAAACGGCACATTAATTTGCCTTGCAGAGCCCTCCGCGACTGGCGCTTGGCGACTAGCAGAGGCCATGCATGGTCACTTGTCGAATATAAATATTGGTACTGGTAAAAGAAGAAAAAATATAGAGGTGAAGGATCAAAGGGGGATAGTACGTAGTCTATAAGTGTTTACAAGGAATGTGAGGTTCTATTTTCAACACATGGGGCCAACGAAGTAGACGGGTGCGAATGAATTTTATTTCAATCCTTAATTTGTATTGTTATGAGAGGATTTTTAAAAGTCAAGTATATTTTCTTGTAGGGAGTTATTATTTAATTATGAATTTTTTAGGCCGGGTTCTAATATTTAAGTTGGTTGTAAACATCCATTAGAGTTTGATTGAATTCATAAAAACGGAGAATTTTCCCCTACAAATTATAGAAACCTTCTCAATTCTTGGTGGAAACAAATTAGGAGTTGATTTAGAATTATTAATTATCGATATAACAAATCCGAATAAAAGAAAAGAACCTTACAAATTAGCCCGAATCAAATTAACCTATGAGCAGCATCACAAAAGAGAAGAAAAAGGTCAGCCGCATATTAATGGAACATTAAGACAGTGGGTAATTGTCACTTGTCAAATATAAATATAACAACAACATGCAGCGCAAAGCATAAAACACATGTAAGAGAGAGAAAACAAATTAAATCATAATTCATAAATAATAAAATGATAGTTATATTGACACCCTCATTTTTTTAAATTCACACTATTAAAAATTAAAAAACCATATCTTTAAGTAGCCCTCATGTCTCTGCCATTTTTTACTCCACCCTCCACCTTTTTTTCTCCCCTCTTCCCACTTCTCCCTCGGCCAGAACTGATAGTCTATCTCCTTCGTCTCTCAATAGTAGAGTGTAGTTTTGATGAGGAGGATAATCTTCAATCAAAGAAGGCCAACCCAAAGTTCGACTTGAATCGTTCTATGAATTGTTTTCCTTAATTTGGGAGTTTAAATATTTTTTAGTGAGATTTTCTAAGAGGATAATGTATTTAGTCAAAAACGGGTTGCAACCAGGTTCATCTAACAAAACTTTACTATTGATTTTTTTTTCGTGAGCAAAGCCAAACTTTACTAATCATTAATGATTATATATTGTATATATATTCTTGAATATGTATGTTATATGTAATATTAGAAGCCAAACCTTTAGTAATATTTTAAACGTTCAGAAACAACGACGCGTGTATTTATGGAGTCGTGACTAAACTAACGTCTATAAGGTGTCCTAGAAAAAGGCGGACTCAAGAAAACCCTAATACCCTTTCCCTCATCTCTCTCATTTCACTCATGCGAAGATAAATATAATTTATAAGTTATACGAATGAAATCCATCATACTTCATGTAACTATAGATTTGAACCAAAAAAACAACAATAAAGAAACAAGAACACAATGATTTACGTGGAAAACCCTTGAAGAGAAAAAACCACAGGCAGAGAAAGAGAATTTCACTATGGTGAGAAAACATGTAAAAGATATCTTTTAAGTGACGGCTTTTACAACGAATAAATACTAGTCAAAACTCTAATCATAAAAGGTCCATACCGCAACACCCCCAAAGGAATAGGGAGCTACGGTCCTAGGCTGTAACACCCGGCCTAAATTTTCATGGAAATTTCGGGGAATCTGAGATTTACATATTTTACGAGAAAATTAGGATAAAATTAGAATCGATATATAGGGAAACTTAAATAGAGCCAAAGTGATTTTAATAAATAATACAGGGAAAATAGAATTTAAGAGCGTCAGCATTGTTCGAGTCGGAGTTAAAATGAATTTACTATAAATTTTGGAAATTAAATACAAAAATACATTAATAAATATGATAGTGGAAAAATTGAAAATACATAAAGGTCTTTAGTGTAATTAAGATGATAGAACAGGGGCAAGACAACAAATTGTTAATTAAATGATTTAAAATCCAAATAAAATGAAATTGGCACGGAACCCGAGAGAGCCCTAAACCTAAAACAGAGGAAACGGGGAAAGAGGCGGCGACAGAAAAGGCTCTAGAGATTCCGGCCATCATTGGCGTGGATTGTGGTGTCGGATTAAAGAGCACGACGAGGGGAGATGGAAGACACCATTTTTGAATCCAACGCTGCGAGCTTTGTACCGGAGAACGGCCATCGAGCATGTAACGGGGAACGGCTGAAGGTTCCTCTAGTTGTCCTCTTCCAGTCTATGCTAGCGGTGGCGGCCACCTCGCCTTCCATGGAGGAGACCCGATGACGGCACCGCGGGCCTGTTAGACCCGTGTGTAGGAGAGAGATGGCGAGACACACCGGGTTTGAACTGACCCGGTTGGGTGGAGGCTTACCCGGTTTGACCTGTAATTATCCCTTATTTGACCAGATTAACAGAAAATTAATTAATTGGAATAAATGGTTAATTAAATGTTAATACATATGAATCTTATGATTAATTTCAGGAAGAGGTATATTGTCAAATTATTGGGATTACGAGAGTGCACTTAGGTAAGTAATACTCACCTGTGTCGCAAAATTAAATGTTCGGTGAATTGATAAATTATAATTCATGTATTTATGCATATATATATATATAGATATATAAATATAGAGATATGTTGGAATGTTTGAATTATTTTGATGAGATTAGTATTACTATAATATTATCTATAATGAATATGGGTGGTATTTGAGACTCAATTAATTGTGATGTTATGGGTATTCTGTTAGTATGATTGAGTGATTTTAATGAGACCGTTATTGTTATAATATTATCTGTATTGAATATGTTTGCTACTTAAGATTGAATTGGTTGTGATGTTTGAGTATCGTGAATGGTGAACTACTAGGTGATGATATGTATACAGGCCATGTGTAATGGTTGAATGGTCATGAAATGGAATTTGATTGCGAATGTGATATTGATATAATATTTTATGTGAAGAGTTTTACTTATATGAGACTGATATGATGATGGTGTTGGTATTATTAGAAGTGACTCGTTATGTATGATTTATTGAGGCATTAAATACTGTTCATAAGCAAGATGCATTGCATTACATGAAAGTGGAAATTTTCAGTTTAAAAAGAGGATGTTTTTTATGAACAGGGTACAACTGCTACAGGGAGGGTGTACTGAAAAGTTAAGGTTGAGGTTTACTGGAAATGGAAATGAAAATGAAAATAGAAACGATTTTTGACTAGAAAGTGTTCTTTGTTACAACACTTAATTAAAGAAAAATCCCGACCGATTTCTCTGTAGCAGTTTACCTAGGTTAAGGGCCCAAGTATTGGAAAAGAATTTAAATGGCTGACTGTTTTATAAAGATAATGTTCACGTGTATTCATGCATAAGTATTACTTGCTGGACTTTAGCTCATTATGTTCCGTGATACAGGTACTGAATCTTTGATGATTAAGTTGACCTAGCTGTTGATGGTGTGATTGCGGATCCATGGGAAGGATGCTCATGTGCTGGAGTTAGGTTATGTTAGTTCATGACAAGGTTAATAATTCTTTTTAGGTTTACTAATGATTTCTGGTATTTAAATTGTTATGAATGAACGAAAGTTTGGAAAATAAGACCATGAAGTGTGTATTTTACCTCCTCACTTTACTTACAATCAGGGAATTATGAGTATTAAATGATTATTGATATCAGGATGATTAATTTGAGTTATTTACTAAGTTTATTTAGTTAAAGTATTTAATTTTATATTAACAGTAATTAGGTTTCTCTGTAGATTTATAGAATGTGGTGGTTCTGATGGATAGGGATATAAAATAGGTAGCGTTCTGGACTACGAGCCCATGAATTAGGGTTTCATGGGACGGGGCATTACATAGGCCTATCGGCCCGGTCCCTTCGCGCCCATCACACACCCCCTAAAAAATTCTTTTTCCAAATTTGTCGCACCGCGAATTTTTCGAATCAGACCAAACTGAATTCGAGTCACAAACTCTAACACTTCACTTGAGGAATTGATCTATCTAATATTTGCATGGCTTTTGTACATCAATTAACATTAGTTTTTGCCTCATTTGATGCTTTTGAGCATCAATACTACATAATCTTGTGATTAATGTTACTTTCAGATCAAAGGCAAAAATGGAAAAAGATGAGGTTAAAAAGACAGAAGTATTGGTGATGGATCAACTTTTCTTGAGATGGATCAACCACAAAACAAGGCACAAGAATCCAGGGAATTTAGAGGATCGATCACCCATTTTGGTGGATCGATCCATCTTGAAGTTATGAATGGCAGAGAAGTTTGGGGATCGATCGCCCATTTTGTGGATCTATCCCCCTTGAAGTTATGAATGGCAGAGAATTCTGTGGATCGATCACCCATTGTGGGGGATCGATCCCCCACGCGCAGATCGCGAATTTTATGGTTTCCAGCTGGGAAAACTTTGCTTAAATTAGAAAATACTAAGCCAAAACGGCATAGCTTAGTATCAAAACGTCATTAGGGTTTGGGGAGGTATAAAAGATCATCTTATATCATTTTGGAGGGAGAGGATGACCTAGCCACCATTCTCTCACATCTTGGAAGAGTTGAAGAAGAAGAAGAGGAGAGAGGAAGTGGAGCTCCAGATTTTCTGGGTTTAATCTTTCTTCTTTACTTCTTGTTATGGATATCATGATTGTTATTTGTGTTGTTCTTGTTATAATGAGGAACTAATCCTCTCATTAGGGACCTAATGTAACCTAGCTTTGAAGGTTCCATGAACTTGACTTGATATTCTCTTGATTTCTGCATATTATTGAGTATTTATGGTTATGCTTAATGCTCTTGAGTGCTTGATCACCATTCAATTGATTTGATGCTTGGATTGAGACCGGAAGGAGATATCTAGGTTTTGCATCTTGCCATAGATACCATAGGGTTCAGGTACCATAGGAATATAGGGACATGCCTTGTGCAATCGTTATGTGGTTTGCCACGAATCTTAATGGGTTTTTGTCACTTAAATCCGAATGTTAGGAATAACAGGGGTTAGTGATAGGAACACTTTCAGTGTAACCAGGAATGGAGCATTGAATAGGTAAGGGAGACCGATTGTCAATAATTGTTGGTAATTACGGATTATTAAGTCAAGGGAGTGGAATTGGATAGGTGATGGTGAAATTAGGAACCCTAGTCTTTACTCATTCGATTAATATAATCTGTCACTATTGTTCGTTTACATCTTAAAGTGCTTCTTTAGAGTATAAATTCTTGTTACATTGTTTATGTTAGTGTTAATCAAACCAAAACAACTTATTCGATTCTCCAAATAGCGCTAGTGTTAATCATAACGGATACTCATCAACTGTTAACTCAATCCTCATGGGAACGATAATCTATTCATCACTTTATTACTTGTGCGATTTGTGCGCTTGCAAATAAGTCCCATCAAGTTTTTGGCGCCGTTGCCGGGGATTGACGCAACATGTTTTGTTGATATTCGTATAGGTTAACTTTGGTACTAATTTGGATTTTATTTTTGTTCTACTACCTCAGGTACTCTTGTCTTGTTTATGAGCTTGGGGCGACGTACTTTGAGCTTGGATTTGACTGGTTTGGATCCAGAGATTGAAAGAACGTTGAGAGTTATTCGAAGAAGACAAGGGCAAACTGTGAGTCAAGAAGAAGCTATGGCTGAAAATCGAAACAGAGAGCCTCCTATGCAAGTGAATCCTCATGGAGTGAATCCCGACATAGCTGAGCATGTTGGAGGGGTGAACCCGATTGTTGGTGACAATAATGGAGTAGTGGGTCCAGCGTTGAGAACACTTCGTGATTATGCCATGCCTACAATGGATGCATCTCCTTCTAGTATTCTTTGTCCAACAATTTCAGCAAATAACTTTGAGATCAAGCCGGCGCTTATCACTATGATTCAAAATTCATCAATGTATTGTGGTCTCCCTCTGGAGGAACCGAATAACCATCTCATGTCATTCTTGGAGATTTGTGACACTGTCAAATACAATGGTGTTCCAAAAGATGCAATTCGATTGATGCTTTTTCCTTTCTCTCTTAAGGACAAGGCGAAAGCTTGGTTATTGGCACAACCACCATCATCTATCACCACTTGGGAAATCCTTGCACAAAAATTCTTGGCAAAGTTCTTTCCTCCCTCGAAGACTGCAAAAATCCGCAATGAAATTTTAAATTTCAACCAGCGTGATCAAGAGCCTTTTAATGAGGCATGGGATAGATTCAAGGAGACTTTGAGAAGATGCCCTCACCATGCCATTCCAGAGTGGCTACAACTCCAAACATTCTACAATGGGCTGAACTTTTCTTCAAGATCAACGGTAGATGCTGCAGCAGGAGGATCTTTGCATAAGAAGACTCTACCAGAGGCTCAAGAGCTACTTGATGAAATAGCTTCAAATTGTTGTTTATGGCCATCTGAGAGACTTGCACCGACTAGGCCAGCTGGACTTTATGAGGTTGATGTTATTGCAAATTTAAATGCACAATTGGCCACTATGTCAAAGAGGTTGGATACATTGAGTGTCAATGCAGTGCATGGTAATCCGGGAGCTCAGAATCAGTTGGGTATGCAAGGATCTTTAAGCATATGTTGTGACTATTGCAATGGAAATCATGTAAGTGCAGACTGTGAAGCCGGAAATCCTTTTGCTAAAGATGAACAAGCAAATCAAATCGGGAGTTTCAGCAGGCAACACAATGACCCCTACTCAAACTTCTACAATCCGGGGTTTAGAAACCATCCGAACTTCTCTTGGAGCAATAACCAAAATGTTCAGAATCGGCCTCCAAACTACCAACCCCAAGAGAAGAAGCCAGATTTGGAAGGGATAATTGCTCAGTTAGCAGGGAACATAAATAGTCTCTCATCTACCACAAATCAATTCATTACCAAGACGGACCAGTTCATGAGCAAGACAGAGACTACGCTTCAAAATCAAGGAGCGTCCATCCGCAATCTAGAGGTCCAAGTTGGACAATTGGCTGCTGCTTTGAGTGGAAGAGAGAGAGGTGGTTTACCTAGCCAAACTGAGGTGAATCCCAAAGGAAAAGAACAAGTGCATGCCATCACCTTGAGGAGTGGAAATCTGGTCAAGACAAGTGTGGATTTAGAAGCAGAAAAGACTGAGAAGAAAAAAATTGAAGTGGAAAAATTGGCAGAAAAAATGGTGATCGATCCCCCAACATTAGGGATCGATCCCCCTCCACAATCAGCAAATACTAAGAACTTGACAGATTCTTTGGTGATCGATCCCCCAACACTGGTGATCGATCCCCATGTGCAAAAACAGAGTATTGGGTCAAGGCAGCCCAGATTTGCAATTGAACATGATTGGCCTGATAGTTCAAAGCCTGAACCTCCTGTTAAAGCTTATGTTCCACCAATTCCTTTCCCTCAACGGTTGAAGAAAAACAATGTTGATGCTAAGTTCTCCAAGTTCTTGGATATATTCAAGAAGCTCCAAATTAATATTCCTTTTGCCGAGGCTTTGGAGCAAATGCCTAGCTATGCTAAGTTCATGAAAGAAATCTTGTCCAAGAAGCGGAAGCTAGGAGAGCATGAAAAAATTCAATTAACTGAAGAATGTAGCGCCATTGTCCAACGTAAGCTTCCAATCAAGCAAAAAGATCCGGGAAGCTTCACTATTCCATGCACTATTGGAACTACATTAATCGAGAGATCTCTTTGTGATCTAGGGTCTAGCATCAACTTGATGCCACTGTCTGTTGCTGAGCGTATTGGATTGAAGGAAATTAATCCAACAACAGTGTCATTACAAATGGCTGATCGATCGATAACATACCCTTGGGGTATAGTTGAGGATGTCTTGGTTAAGGTGGGCAAGGTTGTATTCCCTGCTGATTTTCTCATTATGGAGATGGAAGAAGACACAAATATTCCTATCATTTTGGGTCGACCTTTCCTTAGTACTGGGCGAGCTTTAATTGATGTGGAACAAGGAAAGCTAACTTTGAGAGGGGCGGAGGAGCACATGACATTTAAAGTCTTTGAAACACATAACTGTTCAATGGATTCGCAGTCATGTTTCCGTGTGGATGTGGATGCAATAGACCTGGTCATTCCTGAAAATTTTCTGAAAGCAACTCCATGCAATCCGAAGAAATCCTGTCTAGTCCAAGCCATCAAAATCGTGCATGAGGATCAAAAAGCTCTTCCAAAAGCTGAAATTGTTGTTGAAGCATCTAAGGTTAACAAAGTCAAGAAGCTGAAAAAGAAAAAGAAAAAGAAAAAGAAAAAGACTGTTATTTTTGAGAAGGGAGGAGTGAAGACATGTGCTAACCATGTGACATATGTTCCACCAAATTTCATACCAAAGAGGCCATCACATGGATTATATCCCATCACTCCCAGGGATCCTGGTTGAAGTTGCAACAAGAAGTCGAGCCATGGACTATAAACAAAGGCGCTTGTTGGGAGGCCACCCAACCGGGGTAAATTCTTTCCTTTTAATATTATGTTTTAGCATCTTGTGTGTTTAACTTTGTGTCATTTATGTACAGGGAAACTAAGTACAACTGTAGGTGATTTCGATCCCACAAAAAAAAAAAAAAAAAAAAAAAGAAAAAAAAACCCACTTTGACTCGGGCACACAACACGCCTCTCCTTCATTTATGTACTTTGCCTCCCACGCTCAGTACTACCTCTTCTGACAGTCAACATTCAGTATGCCTCGTCGCCCACGCGCCGTCGATCTCACTTCCTCTTCTCCGATGGCTTTGTTTACTCAGGCCACCATCGTTCCTGAGAAACGAATTGATTCTTACATCCTGAATGAACCTCGAAATCAGTGGGCGCTGAGCTACCTTCGTGATCATTCTTTATTGTTCTTGGTCCAACCAGATCCAGCCGATGATTACCCTGTGTATCCTGATCTAGTTCGCTCCTTTTATCACACTCTCGTGAAAGTACCACCCTTCCCTGGAGCTCCACCCACTTACCAGGTTACTGTCGCTGGTATTCGGCTTCAATTTACATCAACCGATGTCAGTCTTTGCTTAGGCTTTCCGCCTACTTCTGCTGTGGCCCAAGGTTTTCAGCCGCCCATCTCGATTTCCACAGAGGAAATGATTGATGATATGTGTCAAGGGCGGCACGATCGCGATCCTACTGCTACACGTCGATCTTTTTTACCACCCAAGATGTGGATGATTGATGATGCACTGCGAAGCAATCTCTGTCCTATTGGTCATAGTCAACAACGACGAGGCCAAATTTTGTCTGTGCTATACCACATATGGAGAGGCGTATGGTTTGACCTAGGCATGAATTACATGGAGAGTATTCTAAAGGCGAAGGTGTTTGTGACACAAAGACCAACCAAGGTTGGAAATCTGTATTTCCCACGGCTCATCACCCGATTACTTTACTATAAAGGCATCCGCCCTCCTCGCACTTACCTATCTTTCGCTTATCCAGTCACTGTTCTGGAGAAATATACTTGGCGTCAAAGTACTTCTCACATGGCCACCATTGCTAGGAGACGACGCACACCCCGACTTTCCATTGCCTCCTCCTTGGACGCATCCGACTCTTTTGTTGTTGACCCACCACCCAATCCTTACATCCAGGACATGATAGGCCGCTTGCATTGGCTGGAGGCTGGTCAGCAATGCCTCGAATATAAGCTCAATAGACTCCTGAATATGGTGCGCAACTAAGGACTTTCCACTACTACAAGCCACTTTCATCCCAGACACTATGCGAGGTTCCTCTGCATTCTGAACTCCAGGTTGTGTTATTCCTTTCCTCTTATTTATTTATTTTGGAATCACTGAGGACAGTGTTATATTCTAGTGTGGGGGTGGGAACCTAAAACTTGTGAGTTTCAGCTTTTGTATTAGTGACGTGAGAACTTCTTGTTTTTAACTTCTGGTCCTTGTTTGTTTTTATGCTATGCCTCCTTGCAATGATGATTATTAGTAGCATGGTTTGATTGCTTTTGAGACAAGTTGTCTGATTTGTGGCTTAGAGACTGTAAAATGTTGTTTTTGAACACACACAAAAAAAAAATTAAATTAAAAAAAAAAAAAGCCTAAAGGTGAAGTCAAAAAGAATGAGTATTTTGAAAACATCACTTAGCCAAATGCGGAGACTATGACCTATGTGAGCTTTTGAGCCTTTCCACCTTCATTGAGTGATGAAAATCAACTCCACTTTTTCTTTTGTGCTCACTATATACTAGATGATCTCATTATCTTTGTTCGGTTGCTTGGTCACTTGCTAAGTATGCATCTCATGAGCATAACATTCTTGTGAACTCTCCATGGGAAGATCATTTTTGTTCTCGGGAAATGACAGTAAGGCCATCTTTATTAGCCACTAAATTCCCTTTTCAATCAACTCTCATGAAAAATATTATCGCTAGATCCCTTTTTGAAGCCAAACACTAGCCTTTCCTTCTTAGCCACATACTACAGCTATTTGGATAAATTGTGGACTATTTAATGCATTTATTGAAGATCATTGGGATATAATGTGAGAAAGCACAATGATTGAGGAATTCTCTTGGGCTTTACATGAATTATCATTAGAGAAGAGACTGAGTTTGGTAAAAAAGGGAAATTTCCCAATTGTGAAAAGAAGAAAAAAAAATGTATAAAGTCTGGGAGAATTAAAAAAAAATAAAAAAAAAAGATTTGAGGAAGAATAAATGAGAATTGATGATGGTTGATTTTATGAGAATGGTCTTCAATTGCTAATTTGAATAGTTCTTCAATTGTTATCAGCACTCTTATCAATGCCTTCTTCCTACCTAAACCCTAGCCTTACATTACAAGCTTTAAAAGTCCTACTTGATCCTTGAGAAATTATGATCCGAACATGGGAGTAAATTTGGGTGTTGCTCACTGCTTAGTAGTGGCATCCTTTCATCATATCATATTCTGCATGTTTCATGAGCTTTCTTTACAAAATGTATATGGGATCTTGATTACATTATTCCACCCATATACACATGAGTGAAACACTTTAGCCAACTTCGGTGTGAATTTATTTCTGAGTGAACATTGGTGAGATTTTGAAGTAAGGCTAAGAGCTTTGTGATGTGTTCTTAAAATCAACTTATTCTGAGATGTAACCTAAGGGCTACTCTTTACTTTCTGAATAATAAGTCTCTAAGTTGTGGATTGGATAGCTATACTCTATATTGTGATTGAACTGTGTGATCTTCTGAGACTAAACAAGGAGGTGAAAATTGTATTCTGCTCCTAATCCTAATCTCATTCTCATTGGTGTCCATGCTTTCATGTAAATCCTCTTTTCTAAAAATTCAAGATTTGCTCGAGGACGAGCAAAAGCTTAGTGTGGGGGTGTTTGATCTATCTAATATTTGCATGGCTTTTGTACATCAATTAACATTAGTTTTTGCCTCATTTGATGCTTTTGAGCATCAATACTACATAATCTTATGATTAATGTTACTTTCAGATCAAAGGCAAAAATGGAAAAAGATGAGGTTAAAAAGACAGAAGTATTGGTGATGGATCAACTTTTCT
Organism: Euonymus europaeus; assembly: GCA_963580455.1. Classification (NCBI taxonomy): domain Eukaryota; kingdom Viridiplantae; phylum Streptophyta; class Magnoliopsida; order Celastrales; family Celastraceae; genus Euonymus; species Euonymus europaeus. Next base: position 4,646,399 of record OY756972.1, read on the forward strand.
TGAGATGGATCAACCACAAAACAAGGCACAAGAATCCAGGGAATTTAGAGGATCGATCACCCATTTTGGTGGATCGATCCATCTTGAAGTTATGAATGGCAGAGAAGTTTGGGGATCGATCGCCCATTTTGTGGATCTATCCCCCTTGAAGTTATGAATGGCAGAGAATTCTGTGGATCGATCACCCATTGTGGGGGATCGATCCCCCACGCGCAGATCGCGAATTTTATGGTTTCCAGCTGGGAAAACTTTGCTTAAATTAGAAAATACTAAGCCAAAACGGCATAGCTTAGTATCAAAACGTCATTAGGGTTTGGGGAGGTATAAAAGATCATCTTATATCATTTTGGAGGGAGAGGATGACCTAGCCACCATTCTCTCACATCTTGGAAGAGTTGAAGAAGAAGAAGAGGAGAGAGGAAGTGGAGCTCCAGATTTTCTGGGTTTAATCTTTCTTCTTTACTTCTTGTTATGGATATCATGATTGTTATTTGTGTTGTTCTTGTTATAATGAGGAACTAATCCTCTCATTAGGGACCTAATGTAACCTAGCTTTGAAGGTTCCATGAACTTGACTTGATATTCTCTTGATTTCTGCATATTATTGAGTATTTATGGTTATGCTTAATGCTCTTGAGTGCTTGATCACCATTCAATTGATTTGATGCTTGGATTGAGACCGGAAGGAGATATCTAGGTTTTGCATCTTGCCATAGATACCATAGGGTTCAGGTACCATAGGAATATAGGGACATGCCTTGTGCAATCGTTATGTGGTTTGCCACGAATCTTAATGGGTTTTTGTCACTTAAATCCGAATGTTAGGAATAACAGGGGTTAGTGATAGGAACACTTTCAGTGTAACCAGGAATGGAGCATTGAATAGGTAAGGGAGACCGATTGTCAATAATTGTTGGTAATTACGGATTATTAAGTCAAGGGAGTGGAATTGGATAGGTGATGGTGAAATTAGGAACCCTAGTCTTTACTCATTCGATTAATATAATCTGTCACTATTGTTCGTTTACATCTTAAAGTGCTTCTTTAGAGTATAAATTCTTGTTACATTGTTTATGTTAGTGTTAATCAAACCAAAACAACTTATTCGATTCTCCAAATAGCGCTAGTGTTAATCATAACGGATACTCATCAACTGTTAACTCAATCCTCGTGGGAACGATAATCTATTCATCACTTTATTACTTGTGCGATTTGTGCGCTTGCAAATAAGTCCCATCAGGAATCTCAAAACACAAAACTTAACAACAACTATAGGAGAACAAACACAAACACCTAACATATGTTAGTGCAGTCATCATTTAATATGTACACGTAGGTGAAATTTAACAGATGGTTAACGATTAACACAAGTTTAACTGCCCGAGTGTTTAATATGAAATAAAATCATAAGTTGAGTGATGAAGTTGAAACATTTCATCTTTGGGTAACGAAAATGAAACGTGACTTATATTTGGGTGACTAGATGTTTTATTAATCTTAGGTTTAACTGTCAGGTTTTGGGCAAAACTGTCTGAGTGACCAATATGGAACAAAATCAGAAACTAGATGATAAAGTTGAAATATTTAATATGTGGATGATGAAAATAGAATATGAGCCATTTTTGAGTGATCAAATGTTCTATTAACCCCATATTAAATCAATATAGTAGTATTTCTATTTTTAGAAAATCGTGCCTCATAAAAAAAAGACCGTGGGCCCTTATAGTTGGCCAAGTCTGCTTAATTTAAGGTTGGACCTAATTTTATAGCCTGAATTCGTCTCTCTCCTCCCCTTTGCATTATTGCTAACATGATTCGCAATGTGGTGCCCGAGCTTTGTGGCGGTGTCATGTCATTTTCGTGATTGAATGCATGAAAATGGAATTAGATCACAAAAATGAAAATGGAATTAGATATTGTTGAGCTAATTAATATTTGGACATAGCTTGGATGATGTCAGGCTGTTCTAGTAAGCGCTGTAAGCCTAGCCGCTGCTGGGCGAATATCCTTTGCTATTGATGTAGCTGATCCGCTTGGAATTTAACAGCTTATAAGCTGTTAAATTCCAAGCCCAACTGAACATCAACACAGCTTATTGACCAACCTGCTCAAAGATTCCAAGACCAGTTCCCTCTTTCAATCCATGTTTCTTTAGAAGCTGTAAAAAAAATTATATCCCAATAATAATATTCATGATGACTATGACTACAAAGAACTCGCAAGCGTAAACAAAAAAATGAAAATTAAATGTCATATTCTAAGCATGCAAGAAAAAGCCACTTGAAAACCTATGTTAGAAGAGTTAATGGAAGTTGATCCACTGGTCGAACCAAAATTCTCCTCGCCCCATGACTACCTAATGACAAAAAAGAAAAGAGGACAAACCTTTAGTGAAACTTGGGACTTCACAACATATATAAATTCAACAAATAAAACCCAAAGAATAATTAAAAGAAATTGTCATGAGGCCACGCATATGATTTTGATTGGTGTTGCAGACTAGTAAAGTCTGTTAACCAAGTTGTAACTTCATCCAAGGGTGAACATTCATTCTGGGAGGCGGTGCCGAATACATGGCTTGGATTTGCAGTAGATTTTATTATAAATATAGCTAGTTTGTACGTATAAGGGATATGAAGATTCTTTGTATTTTCCTGGTAGTTTCTTGAAGGGAAAGCTTCTATGGCTTCTCTCTAAGTTCCATCTTTGTAACCTTTGATTCAGATCAATAAAACATGTGGATTCGATCTACATTTTATTGATTCATTATCTTGTTCTGTTCTTGGTGAGTCGTGGTTCTTGATTTCATTGTTGTTCTAGGAGTTCTACTGAGGTTCTTGACAGAAAATTATCTTACCTACATGTTACAATTTGACAAACCTATCTAGGGCTTGGTTCGCTGAAGAAGAAGGTCTGTACGATTTGGGATTCTTTTCTCTTCATGGGCTGGTTCCTTTCTGCAATCTAAGTATTGGGCTGCTTTATTGGGCTTAGTTTATCATAGTCCTTTTTCAGTACACACCGTTTAACTTAACGGATGTACTTCTAGAGTGTTATTTAATTCAAATTTAAGTTGTATTTTATTCATATGTCACATCAATTGACCGTTTGAACTTTGAAGTCTTCTTTAAGATTGTATATATTTGCAAAAGTTACCGTTGGTAACTCAAGGAAAATGAAAAATAAAACAATTGTCTGTTTTCCTGTTCTATCTCTTCTTCTTGTTGATCTCCCTTCTTCAATCTGCAAAGAATACAAACAATCAATTATTTCATGGTATCGAAGCCAATGGATCCACAAGGAACACAAGCTCCCAACACAGCAAATATTTCACAAGCAATATGGCAAGAAGCATCATCATATATGAGAAGTACTCAAGCTATGTTCATCAACGGAGTAAGTCAATCCATGAACATGACACAAACTGATTCTTCTTTCTCTTCCAGAATCTACTACCACGCACCACCCTCAACCCCTCTATTCTACCACCCATCTTACCTACACCTTCTATTACCACCAACTCTACTACTTTTCCAATTATCTCAGCTTCCCAACACACAAACTCTTTTCTTAATCCATACAATCTGTTACCAACAGATTTTGCTATTAACAAGCTTATTGGAATTGAACTTACTGGGTCAAATTATCATGTATGGAGCTGCAACATGTTTCTCGGTCTTCGTGCAAGAAACAAAATTGCCTTTATAGATGGTTCTTTATCCATTCCTCTACCCAGTGATACAAATTTCCCTCTGTGGTCTCAAGCAAATAGTCTTGTTATGTCCCGGATAATCAATTGTGTATCGCCTAAGATACAAACAAGAATTTCAAAACGGAAGACTCCAATGGAGGGGAGAGGGAATACAATCTTACTGATGGTGGTGTCGCTGCTAACAACCCGGTATATATGTATTCAAAAAATTCAATTATACATCCAAGTTCGAACAGTTTAGGAATTGATTCTAATTATATATTTACATATAATTATTTTGTAGGCTTTGGTGGCTATCAGTGAAGTAATAGAAGAAATCACAAATGCTGGCTAGCTTGCGCCACATAGATTATAGTAGGTTCCTAGTTATATCATTAGGAACTGGTGAAGCCAAAGATGAAGAGAAGTATGACGCAGAAGAAGCAGCTCGTTGGGGTGTCATGAGTTGGTTGACTGCCCACTACTCAACTCCTTTAATTAATGTTTTCACCGAAGCCAGTAGCGATCTTGTTGACTACCACATTTCCACCGTTTTCCAAGCCCTTCACCACAAAGAAAATTATCTTCGCATTCAGCTATATAAAAACTCACTAATTAAGTGTCACTTAGGACCATGCCATCAGCCCTTGTCCCATGGAACCAAAAAAACCCAAGGGAAATACTCCATGTTCGATCGTTCGAACGTCCGACCTCATGTCGGAATCGATCATCGATCATTCGCCTCAAGTTTAGCGATAGCGATATAACCAAGGAGACTATTGCCCCGTTGTTCCAACTGTTTTACGTTAACTAACTAGTCGTGGAATTTAATGTAATGTAGGATTACTCCTTAAAAGGAGATGAGGCTTCTGTGGACATTGCAACAAAGAAGAACTTGGAGGCACTCGTACAAGTTGGGGAGAATTTGTTGAAAAAACCAGTGTCTAGGGTTAATCTTGAGACTGGTGTCTCTGAACCTGCTACTCAGGTTACAAACGAAGAGGCTCTTAAGAAGTACGTACGTACCACTAATTTTCATGATTAATTGATCCAATCTCAATAATATATTCTAATTAAATTTGAGTTTTAATTATATGTTAATTAATTGGTTTCTTAATTGATTAATAGGTTGGCAAAGATACTATCAGGAGAGAATTAAGAAGCTTAGTGGGATAAGGTCAACTGAAGTCAACGTTTCTTCTATATCCAACTGAAAACACAAGTTCCATACATATTTTCCGACAAGCTTCGCCTAATTTTCTATAGTGTTTCCGAAATTTCATTTGTACTCGATCAATAAAATCAATAAATATTTTCTCCCAAGGTTCCCAGTTCAAGGAATTGTTTGGAAGACCCAACTTTAAATAGGTACACACATTAACTAATACGTCAAATTTCATAATCTCGATCAGAACACAATCATTATTTTTAAATGATAAAATAGTTTTTTTGCTGTCCAAAAATGTCCCTACAATGGGATCCTATATAAAAAATTACAATAGATCCTGAGCTTCCCTAAAATGAACCATACTGGACTCATCGATCTAACTTGAAATTACATCAACCAAATCACGTCGATCGAAAGAGAAGTAGGCAAAATTTATCATAATAGTTCAATTCAACTATGTCATAATCAAGTAGCCTAAATTTGTCATAGTAGTTCAATTCAACTATGTCATGGTGAATTGAGCAAGGAATACAATTATTAATTATAACCGGAAGAGTTACATACACCATTAACAAAATTAAAAACATATACATACACCATTAACAAAATTAAAAACATACTTTTATTCAATAAATCAAACTTGTACATCATATTTGAGCAACACTAGATGCCCAAATTTATTCAACACAGAAGCATGAAAGAGCACACACACATACATAGACTTACATATGTTTTTTGTTGCTTCACTTGGATATGTGGCAACAACTAATTATTTATTAATTATTCAACACACGCAAGCACTAAGTAGTATAGCTAGTAGCTTAATATTGTTACTTCACTTGGAATTCGAGGCTGTGCCTTTCGGTCGCACGAACTTTCTTCTCCCTTGACAGCGAGGATGCCATACTACATTAATTAAATAAACAATAATTAAAAGGTTAATCTTGCAAATCCACCACAATGTATAAAAATTATCTATATGCATGTAAATATCTATTGTGTACGTACATTTTTAGAGCCGTTGCATTAGTCATCTCATTCACAGTACCATCATCTTGTTCATATCTACCAGTCTCAAAATTGAGCCTTGCCACTGGTTTCTTCAACAAATTTTCACCAATCTTCACAAGATTATTCAAGTTTTCTTTGGTTGCAATGTCCATAGAAGCCGCATCTCCTTCTAAATCATGCTCCTACATTACATTAAAATTATATGAAACGTTGATCGATCGACCGAGTATTCAGTTTAATTGTTATTTACCTGAATGCGAAGATAATTCTCTTGTTTGGCTTGGAATATAGTTGAAATGTGATAGTCGACAAGGTCGTTGCTAGCTTCACCATAAACACCGATCAAAGGAAAAGAATTGAGAAGATTCAACCAACCAAGGATGCCCCAGTTAGCTGCATCTTGGGCATTGTACTTTTCTTCATTCTTTGCTGCTCCGGTTCCTAGTGATACCACTAGGAATTGACGACAATCGGTTGCTTTTATGTGTTTGAAGGCAGGATTTCCCTTTGTGATTTCCCTTGTTATTTCATTAATACCAATCAAAGTCTGCAAATCATACCAAGTTTAGTAAATCATAGCGTATATTTATTGTGGATAATAGAGATAAACCGTACCAAGTTAGCATGACTAGCGACACCCGAAAAAAAAGACAACGTACTTACATGAGGTTCTCCTAAGGAGGCAGCTAGATAATCCATGAAATAAAGGAAATGGAAAAATCTCAACTCTCAAGGTAAATCTCACACTCAAAATGGCGAACATCGAGGATTGTAAATCTATCTCAACGGAGAAAATTTGATCTTATACTAACTCAGAAGAAAGGATAAACTTCATAGTCATAAGTTATCTTTTCACCATTCAACCTTTATATAAGGAAGACTAAGGTGGACCAAAGGTACACAATTCAATACTAATCGCTTGATTATTGAATGCCTTTGAGACAGACATTGACTTAGACGTCAGATTGTAAACAGGCTTGAAGGCGAATCTTTCTTCTTCTTTTTTTGTTCTTGCATATTTATAACATTTGCCCCTCAATCGTGCAAAAAATTTCATATATATATATATATAATCGGTAACATAAAATACAACTAAATATACCGATAATAAAAAAAAATACCGGATTGTTAGCAGCAACACCACCATCAACAAGATTGAATTCCCGCACCCCGCCATTAGAGTCTTCGGTTTTGAAATAGTATGCAGGAAAATAAATTGGAGCAGCTGAAGTTGAAATGCATATATCCGCCAGAAGAGCATCTTGCAATTGGTTCGAGCCATTTTTCACCTGTTAGAGATAATAATAATAATTAATAATATCCAATCAAAAGTCTCAAATTATGGAAATATTGTATAGTAAACTCTTTCGCAACTGGCCTGGAGGTGGGAGAAGATGGTTGGCTGCAGTTTCTTGATGTCAAAAGTTGGAATTACAACGTTGGTCAAGGTCTGGTGTAACTTAATGTCTCCTAGTTTTTCCTTGATAGTCTTGTGAAGATATTTGCCGTCGTACTTCGGACTTGTTAGAGATTTGACCAGTTTTTCACCGTTATTTGAACTGATACATGAAAATTATGTATTAGAGTAAAATATTAATTATAAAAATTTCAGAGGTACTATACTCTTTTATTAAAAAAATAAATATTAATTATGTGATTAGTTTCTCAAACGAAGTCGCTTAATTTATTTATTTTTACTTGTCTTGGGGAAAGATCATAGGGCAGTTGTCGAGATAGAAATCCTTGATATCCTTTGCAGCAAACAAAGGTCGGTTTTTCTCGTTGGGGGCAGTTAGCATAGCAGAGACAAGACCACCAGTACTTGTTCCAGTTATCACATCAAAATAGTCTGCAAGCCTTGCATCCTCACCATCCAATTTCTGCACATACAACATCACAAGCATGCAAACACATCCATTATATGTGTGTGTGTGTATATATATATATATATATATATATATAATAAAAACAATAACGTACATGAATTAAAAAATATATATATATATATACCTGAAGCTCGGCCTCCAAGAAGGCGAGGATGATGCCTGGTATGATTCCTCTAATTCCACCTCCATCGATGCTAAGGATGGTGATATAGTCTCCGTTAGATGCCATTGACTAATTTCAGATTAGCTACGATATATATATCACAATGAGAAGAGTGAAGAGTGTGTGTTGATGCTACTATATCTATACGAATAATTAAGGGGAGTGCAATACCCATAGGACTTGAGGGGATTTATATAGAGTTTTTCACTTTTTTATCCCTCTCAACTTTGAATTTGTACACGGTTTATTCATTTTAGTCACGGTAATTCATTTTACAATGGCACATTAATTTGTCTTGCAGAGCCCTCTGCCCTCTGGCAGAAGGTATTGTCACTTGTCAAATATAAATATTGGTACTGGTAAAGAAAATAAATAAATAAATAGAGGTGAAGGATCAAGGGAGATGGTATTTACAAGGCATGTGAGGTTCTATTTTCAACACATGGGGCCAACGAAGTAGACGGTGCGAATGAATTCTATTTCAATTTGATCGACTAGGTAGGGACTTTTATTGATATGCGTTAAAAAAATGTCAAAATTTTAATTTTTGTTAATTTTCTTAATTTGTATTGGTATGAGAGTATTTTTAAAAGTCAAGTATATTTTCCTTTAGGGAGTTATTATTTAATTATGAATTTTTTAGGCCGGGGTTCATTTTGGTTATAATATTTAAGTTGGTTGTAAACATCCATTAGAGTTTGATTGAATTCATAAAACGGAGAATTTTCCTCAACAAATTACTCTACCTTCTCAATTCTTGGTGGAAACAAATTAGGAGTTGATTTAGAATTATATCGCAAACATTGATTTAGAATGTTAGATCGGAAACAAATTAGGAGTTGGAAAATGGGCACTCAAGCCTCGATGCTTGTTGGTGGCTTTTAGTGGTGATCAACATGCAGTCCAGAGAAGATGCAGGATCTATGGGAACATGGGATTCTTTTTGGTGCTTTGGATGATTATCTTGTCTGTGATCATCATGTCAGATGACGTTAGTATTTTAATTTATTCACAGCAGCAATTCGTTTATATATTTTTTTAATAAAAAATGATGATACCTCTTGAATTTTAATAATTATTCTTACGACGGAAAATATCTAGATAACAAACCCGGATAAAAGAAAAGAACCTTACAAATTAGCCCAAACAACTAGAAACAAAGGAGTGACCTAAAAACACCACAAGCATAACAACACAATACAACCTGCAAAGAAAAAACAAACACCTAAAGAAAATTAAGCTATGCACACCAACACAAAAGAGAAGCAAAAAGCCAGCCGCATATTAATTTGTGTTCCAGGCGCCCTCTGAGAGTGGATAATTGTCACTTGTCAAATATAAATATCTCAACAACATGCAGCGCAGCACATAAAACACATGTGTGAGAGAGAAAAAAAATTAAATCATAAATAATAAAATGATAGTGATATTAATACCCTCATTTTTTTTAAGCACCCCTCGTGTAGGGTACCATTTTTTACTCCACCCTCCACCTTCTTTCTCCCCTCTTCCATCTTCTCCCTCAGGGGCGGAGCTTGGGCTGTAGCCTGGGGTAAAATTTTGAATTGCTTTTAATAGATATACATATGCAAGTTAGCCCAACCCAGTACCCAATAAAAAATCATCCCATCAGGCCATTAGCCCAGTACCCAATGGAAAATCAACCCCTGCCAGTGTTGTCACTCCTCTCTCGTCTGACGCTGACGCACTCCTCCTCAGTCCTCACGGAATACGAAAGAATCGGGATGGGAAGATAGCTGCCATGAGACGCCACCACTTGTCCGCTCCAGCCACACCACGCGAGCGACTCGCGCCAGTGCCTAGCCCAGGACAGGAGGCAGGAGGACAGTCGATCGAAGCGTCGACCGAATCGGGATTCATCGCCATTCTCCGCCACCGCCAGTCCGCCTCTCGGCCCTCTTCTGTCTCCCGTCACAACCAGACACCTCACACCAGTACTGAGCCACTGATTTGTTATTTGTTAATTTGTTATTTAATTTGTAATTTGTTACCTAACTTGATTTATTTTTGCAGTTCTGGAGCCAGCAGTGAGCAGCCCCAATTTTCACTCGAGATTTTAGAATTTTTTCTGCTATTCTGCAGCCCCAATTGGCTATTAGCCAATTATGGTTAGGCTTAGCTCAGGGCAATCAAAAAAATTTCTTCTGTTCTGCAGCCCCAAATTGGCTATTGGCCATTATGGTTAGGCTTAGCCCAGAGTAATCAAAATTCCTGGCTCCGCCACTGTTCTCCCTCCCAAGATCTGATAGTCTATCTCCTTCGTTTCTTAATAATAGAGTGTAGTTTTGATGAGAAGGATAATCTTTGATCAAAGAAGGTCAATCGAAAGTTTGACTTTAGTCGTTCTATGAGTTGTTTTCCTTAACTTGGGAGTACTTATAAACGTTATGTTCTTTAGCGAAATTTTTTAAAAGTATGATATATTTAGTTAAAAACGGGTGCAACTGGCGTTCATCTAACAAAATTTTACCATTGATTTTTTTTTTCCTTTTTCTGTGAGCGAAGCCAAACTTTACTAATGATTATATATATTTTATATATATTCTGGAATTAGAGTGACATAAATAATGTTATATGTAATATTAGAAGCCAAAATTTTATTAATATTTTAAACGTTCCGAAACAAGTACACGTGTATTTATGGAGTCGTGGGCTCTGTTGTAGTTTTTTTTACAGCGGAGCTTGGCGTAGATCAAATTAAAGTCAAAAATAATTTTTGAAAAATTATGTTTGTATTGTTATTGATTTTACGAATTAAACGATATATATTTTATTCAAAATAAAATTCAAATTCACATGAAAAGTGAATGATAATTTTGGACAGTCAAATATAAATCAAAAGATATTTCATACATTTTTCAGATTGCATTTGTTTTTAATTTTAAATAAAAAATCATTAGATTTATAAAATCGATCCCAAGACAAACATAAATTCTCAAAAAAAAATTAAAAAAAAACTTAAAATTGATTGACAACAAGCTGTGTTGTAGAAAAAATTACAGTCGAGTCTGGGATTCCATCTTCTGATATTCATGTTGTTTTTTGACAAAATTATAGATAGGTATACTGTATGATACTTTTTTAAAGGTAATGTCACTCATTTAAACTTATTTTTAATTAAATATAGTTTTTTTTGTAATTAAGTTATTTTTTATTGATTAAATTACATAAGTGTCATTTTAAATTTGGAAAATCATTTCAATATCATCTATGAAAACCAAGTATACTGAGCATATATGAGCCCGTTAGGGTTTAGCAAATCAGTTTCTCTTAGTGTTTGCTTCGATAAAATAAAAATAAAAAAAGTTAAGAGGAGTAGTGTAAGGGAGAATTAAGTATAGTAGAGTAATTAAATAAAACTCTACCTTGATTGGATGGAGTAAAGGTTAATTAAAGTATAAATTATTAACTTTGCTAGGATAAAAGGTAGAGTGAGGTAAATTAAAAAATTTAAGTATTTAAAATGACTTATCCCCTACTCTACCCTCCTAATCGTCAAATCAAGGGGTTACAATCATTACTTAATGAGAGTAGAGTAGAGTAGAGTAGAGAAGAATTTATCCCCTACACTATCCTTTCAACCCCTTCTTACTTAAAATCAAGCAAGGTATATAATCACTATCTCACTTAACCCTCTCTACTTAACCTTTCAAACCCCTAATTTAAGCAAATGATTAAAGTTTAATATTTATTGTTTAGGTTATAACATGAAAATTCGATACATCGTACACAAATTCATTAGAATTCAACGAGTCCGTTTATTTCAGGAAATCAATTACATAATCATAGGTACACAAATAGACGTTTTCACAAAATTAAAATTAAATTATCAAAATAACTTTCTCCATAGAAGCACAAAGTTCTATTTTAATACACGAGTTCCTTTTGAACCTATTTCCATAGTAGCATGAATCGTGCCTCGTGATATAAAGACCGTGGGGCCCTTATAGTTATTGATACTCGGAGCAATCACAATGGTGTGGTTTTGTTGGGTCGACAAATCCATATTTTGGGTCCCACTTCTATTATACGAAATTCAAACCGTACACATCTCTTAATACAGCCACATCAGCAAAACACGTTTTCCAATGCAGCCACGTCAACAAAAACAAATCTCAATACATTTTCTTCTCCCAATTTTAGTCAAGTCAATCACTTTCTCATTCTTCATATTTTCTCTATCAAATTTACACCAAAATCAAGACCGGGTATCACTTTTATTACAAAAAGTTTAGTCATATCATCATCCACATCGTCAAAACACATCTTCCAATACAGTCATATCAACAAAACAAATCTTTCAATATAACAACATCTATAAAAACACACATTTCCACCCATATTTGTTAGCCCAGCAAAACCACACTATCGTGGTTGCTCACGAAACTACAGCAGATAAAGAATTGACAGAACACCGAATCAGCAAAATAAAATTGTAGAGCATCCAGAATATCAGTTTAAGGTTTAGGTGAACTGAAATCCGAATTAATTTTTTGATGGACTAAATTCTTAATAAGTTTATTATTTTTGATCCGCCTGTGATTCGCCCTTTTTTTTGTGTGTCTCTCTCTTAGAGGACGGTAGTGGACCAGCCTTAACTCTTCTGAAGTCATTACTCATTACCCTGACTTTGGGCCTCACATGCAACAGTCCAGCTCTGTCCAACCTCGTCCACAAGGCTTCGTGTAACCAAGCCCATAATCGAAATTACTAGCCCAGGCCCAGTGTTTGAACTTACAACTTTTAAGTGCAATATCACAGTCTATTTTCCCGAATTTATGTAGATGTATATATATAAGATTACAGAGAGTACCGAATCCGTAAAATAGAATGAGAGGGCTTAATCAATGGTAAAATGAAGAAAATTATAGGAGGGACCAAAAGTTGACGGAATTTGCAGGAATTTGGACATCTAGATTTATGAATTAAGATTTTATAACTAAATTTATATAAACACTGTGTAATTGTGGATCAACACAGGATAATTGTGGATTGCACATTCATCTAAATTTAAAATTTAAATATATAATGTTACATTATGAAATTAGATTATTATAGAATAAACAAAATTTATTACAGAGGATGAGGCGAGGGAGGTTTAAACTCGAGATTTATATGAGATATCATAGACATACATGAGTACACACAGAGATATATACATATACATGTATGTATATATAAGTGTACGGGTGTGTGTGATGTGTTGTTTCACTCGGATGTGTCAACCTTCCCTTTGGGCGACCTTATCTCACGAAGCTGCTTCTCCCTTGAGAGTATTTTCGCCAACCTATTATTTTAATCAAATCAAATTTTAAAATTAGCATAAGACAATCAACTAATCATTAAAACAAATTTTGCAATTAATTAAACAAAACACTATTTACTTACTTTATTAGAGCCTTTTCATTCGTAACGTCACTAGCAGTCTCATGGATTCCAGTCTCTATATTCACTCTTCCCACGGGTTTCTTCAACAACTTCTCCCCAACTTGGACAAGTGCTGCCAAGTTGTCATTGGTCGCAATGTCCACAGATGATACATTTCCTGTCAACGTGTCATCCTGAATGCGGAGATAATTTTCTTTATGGTGGATGGCACTGAAGACAGTGGACATGTGGGAGTCAACGAGATCGCTGCTGGCTTCCATGAAAGCATCGATTAAAGGAGTTGAGTTATGAGCAGTCAACCAACTAATAAGACCCCAACCAGCTACTTCTTCCCCGTCATACTTCTCTTCTTTCTTTGGTGCGCCGGTTCCCAGTGATATAACAAGGAATCTGCCATAGTCTGTTGCTTTTATATGGGACAAGTCAGAGTTTCCCTTTGTGATTTCCTTTGTTATTTCACTGACTGCAACAAATGTCTGCAAATCATAAAAACAATCTAATGTAAGCACAAGATTCTCACACTAGACAAGGTCGAAAACATGCAGTATGTAAGTAGACTTTAATTATACATAATATATAATGAAGTTTTGTAAATATGTACCGGATTGTTAGCCGCGACGCCGCCGTCAATGAGATGGAATTCCCTAACTTTTTCGGTGGAGGAGTCTTTGGTTTCAAAACGATGCGCTGGAAGATAAGTTGGAGCGGCTGAAGTTGCGATGCATATGTCAGCCAAAGGAGCATCTTTCAATGGGTTTGAGTTGTCCTCTACCTAAATAAACAAAACTTAATGAGTTCTTCTTGGTACTTGTAATTAATATATTATCTGCAAAAGTCGTCAATGGGAATTTTTTATATTTAATTTAAATGAGGATAGAGATAATGATGAGCAGACAAGTAGTACCTCATAGGTGCTGAAGATGATCGGCTGTAGTTTCTTGATGTCGAAAGTGGGAATAACAATGTTTGTCAAGGCTTGGTGCAATTTTATGTCTCCTAATTTTTCCTTGACAATCTTGTGCAGATACTGTCCGTCATATTTCGGACCTGTTAGAGACTTTACTAGTTTTCCAGCAGAACCAAAAGGTGACCTGAGACAAAACAAATATATGTAAATAGTTAGATATAGTAGGAATACAAAGATATGATTGGTATATGCCAATTTTTTTTGTCATCTCTAAGATTACTTACCCATCTTGGGGGAAGATTTTAGGACAGTGATCAAGATAGAATTCCTTGATATCCTTTGCAGCAAACAAAGGTCGGTTTTTGTCGTTAGGGGCGGTGAGCATGGCAGTCACAAGTCCACCAGTGCTAGTTCCAGAGATCACATCAAAGTAATCTGCAAGTCTTGCATCCTCACCATCCAATTTCTTCTCACACACAGACACACAATATTAGTCAATCTTATGGTCATTATAAGCAACTTAGAATGAAAAAGAGACAGATGATTTTGAAAATTTACTTATATATATATGTACCTGAAGCTCAGATTCCAAGAATCCAAGGATGATTGAAGGTATGATTCCTCTTATTCCACCTCCATCAATACTGAGGACAGTGATTAGTTCTCCATAAGTCGGAGGTTGAAGAGGTGATAATCTGGGGCTTCCCATTATCAGGCGGCTTGGAGTTGTCATTTCAGCTAATGATTCAAGATATCAGAAAAGATAAAAGAGTTTGTGTGGTTGGCTTCAGAGTAGTTCATGTGTTGAGGGTAAGTTTAATTATATAGACGTATGGCCGTATGGGTTCTACCTCTAAATTATGAATTTCCAACTTGTAAGAAAAGTTGACTTTGTCCAAAGTTGACGAGGTCATGGTCTCTCTTAGGGGCCATGGCTGCTTAATTTAAAGCTGGACCTAATTTTATAGCCTGAATTCGTCTCTCTCCTCCCTTTTGCATTATTGCTAACATGATTCACAGTGACTCGCGTGGAGCCCGAGCTTTGTGTCTGGTGTCATGTCATTTTCGTGATTGAATACATGAAAATGGAATTAGACATTGTTAAGCTAATATTTGTACATGGGTTGGTTGATGTCGAGATTTGACAGCTTATATTGTATGTATAATTTCAGCCCAACTGAACATCAAACACAGTTTATTAACCAACCTGCTCAAAGACTCTAAGACCAGTTCCGTCTTTCAACCTATGTTTCTTTAGGAGATGTAGAAAAAAATTGTATCCCAATATTTAGTCATGATGACTGTGACTACAAATAACTCACATGAAAAGCATAAACAAAAAATGAAAATTAAATGTCATATCCTAAGACATGCAAGAAAAAAAGAAAAGAGGACAAACCTTTAGTAAAGCTTGGGACTTGACAACATATATAAATTCAACAAATAAAACCCAAAGAATAGTTAAAAGAAAATGATCTTACCTACATGTTACAATTCTCAATGAATCATCCACTGATATTGCATACTATCCCAAAAATAAAGCAAAGTGAAAGTGATACTAAAACTAGCAGAAGCAAACGGAACAAAAATGTCAAAATTCTTTTGTAGATTTTCTCTACTGAGTGAATTAATTAACCTCATAAATAATTTTGGAAGTACTAAAGTGTTATTATATCTTTATCTGTCTTTATAGCTTTATATTTAGTATAGCTTAATCCAAAATAAAAGCATCAACCCATAGTCATTAAATAAGCAGTAACATATATTTAATTTCTTTACGTTCAACTACTGTGAATCTTCACCCATTAACAATTTAATTATAACTATTGATTCCGAGCGCGTAAATAAACCTATACTTATTTATGATAAATTGTTAAACACTAGCTTCTCACACATTAGCATTGTTCTTACGAATCCGCGACTTCATCATCAACGATTAAATCAGCGTGATACACTTTTTCAAAAGAGTTGAATATTACTTACCGTGGTACAATTTCCCAAAACCCTTTCAATTTCGTTTAGAAAAGTTGGTTCCTAAAATTTCAAAATAATACACAATTATTATAATTATTTCAAAAGAAGAGAAAAAGCTAAAGAAAAAAAATAATTAATGGGTGCATTGCATAGAAAGGGCACGAAATTTTAGGAAAATAATAATAATTTGATCAATTATAGATATTTTTGTGCGCAACAATTGTGTTGAGTGTACCGATTTGGTACACCGATTCTTAGATTATTTTGACCGAACAGTGTTTATGATTCTAGTCATTCCCTTATGTAAGAAATGCTGAATTGAATTTGAGATTGATTTATTTATATGTATGTAAATTGTATTGTTTCAATACCGAGTGGATTGACTTGTATTGTGAAAGTATTGAGAATTGTAGAGTGTGTAGTGACCAAAATTGGGCCAAGCCCAATTTTCCTGACACGTTTGTATCTATTGGGCATTTGACTAGTCAAAGGTCCAGTCAGCCTTGACTACCTCACGAAGGTACCCATTTTCACCTCGAACTCTGGTTACAAAAAGGGTTCGCCATGGCCTTGACCTGGAGCTCACCTTCCTGGAGCCCACCTCACCGGGAGCTCATTTGAGCTAGAGCTCACCTGACCTGGAGCTTATTTGAGCTGGAGCTCAACTGACAAAGACCATCCATGATTGTGCTTGCCACTATACCGTCTTATTAAGAGCACCAAGAGGTATATTCACTTTACCGAGGTAGTCAGTCTGACACCTCTGTCAAACTACAGGTAACCCATTCTTGAGATCTGGAATGCTTGCACGCTTCTTTTGGCCAAACATCTACTTTTTGGCTGACTTTCCCTATAAAGCAAGTGTCATCTCAGTATCGGGCCTATCAATTCAGTGTTGAAATACCTAACAACCCTTGCTAAAAATAGTAAGAGAGAATGTTATAAATATAACCCCACCTCCACTGGAGAAAATGACTTTTTTCGGAAAAACCAGAACATGAGCCAAACTGACATCTCAGCTAGCTAAAACTCCAAAACACCATCCCTCTTTCTCCGGTCTCCACCACGGTTACTGTTTGTTCTTCTCCTTTGAACTGACTTGATAGTCGGAGCCCCAACGACCGGGCCCCCCCATAATCCGGTCTTTGGGATCTCACGGTTTATTGTTTAAGTGTGTGCAGGGTTAGAAAATCCATAGATATTTGAAGAAGGTTGCCAGGGTCCACTTGAAAGCTGAGCTGGTAGAATTCATCCGTTGTAGATTTCGGGCTCTACAATTTGGCGCCCACCGTGGGGCCTTGGTAATATTTTGATAACAAATATTCTGTCTGGTAACTACTGAACATGTCTGAGACACCTAGTTATGTGGCGGAGATCTTGGCACAACTGGCTGCCATGAGGGAGGAGCTCCATCAAACTACGGTTCGTCTGGAGTCCGTTGAGGCGGAGAACAATAGGCAAAGAGAAGAACGTCATGCAGAAATGGTGGAGCGAGCTAAAGCTGATAAATCTCCTGTAACTCCTATGCCCTCATTAGTGACTACAGAGCAAGCCCCAGTTGGAGGTACCGTTCCTCTGGAAAGCCCCTTCTTACGCAGTCGTTTTGTCTCTAGAGGATTATCTTATCAACGGGAACAAACTCCACCACCTCCACCTTTAGAGAGTTCTTACCGCCAGAATGGAAGGGATAGGGTGCAGCGGAATGATGAGAATGAGTTCGCACGTCGCCTTGGAGAGATAGAGGCTAGAATGAACAAAGTGCCCGGGGTCGCAGCTCCTTTGAAGAGGACCTCGGATACCTGTTACGCTGATTCTCCTTTTGCAGAGCACATTGCCTCGTCGGAGTTACCTCCAAGGTTCATGGTCCCTAGCATGAAGCTCTATGAGGGAACCTCCGACCCTGGCGATCATATAGCCCATTATAAGCAGAAGATGCTTGCTACGGCGATCCCTCAGAACCTTAGGGAGGCGTGTATGTGCAAGGGTTTTGGGTCAAGTTTAGCTGGTGCGGCGCTTCAGTGGTTTATTGGTCTGCCCAATAACAGTATCTCCACCTTCGCTCAAATGGTGGACGCTTTTCTTCTACACTTTGCCAGCAGCAGAGAGATACAAAAATGTTCGGATGACTTGTATAAAGTCCAGCAGGCGCCTGGTGAGTCAACCAGAGGTTTCCTCACAAGATATAACAAGGAGAGAGTTTCTATTCCCAACTGTAACATGGAGACAGCGCTCTGAGCTTTCAAGAATGGTGTCTTACTTGACACTGGTCTGTATGAAGAGTTGACAAAGTACGACTGTCAGACTATGGAGGACGCCATTTTGCGCGCTACCATCCAGATCAGGTGGGAGGAGGATCCTAGGAGATTAGGACCAAAGGCGTCGAACAGTGAATTGAAAGGCGGGAAATGAGCTCGTCCTATCGATGAGAAGGCGACCTCCCAGGAAAGTCGTCCAGTAACGAGTCAGTTTGGGCGAGGTGGTCCTCGACGAGATTTTCGGAGGAAAGCGCCAGATTACTCTTTGAATATAGAGCCACACGAGGTTGTGGCGGTGATGAAGTCCATGGGAGATACGGTCAAATGGCCAAGGAAGCCAGATTTCATCAACACAGACACCTCTAAGTGGTGCGACTATCACCGCAACCACGGCCATAACACGGAGAATTGCAATTCTCTAAGGATTGAGGTCGCCGAACTGTTGAAAAGGGGACACCTCAGGGACTTGTTGACAGAAAAAGGAAAAGAAGTGTATGCGAAAGGCGTTCAGGCAGAAGCCAAACAGACAGATGGGCTACCAACCATGCATGTAATTTCAGGAGGGTCAGAAATTAGTGGGGTATCTCACTCTGCAGCTCGCCGTAGCGCCAGAGAAGCAATAAATCCTGACTGTAGAAGGGGGGTGTGCCTGACAGCCGCGACAAACAAGGTGATGGCGTTTGTGGACAACGAAGCTGCTCGCCTTATGCATCCTCATCATGATGCTTTGGTTGTCACTCTCCAGGTTGCCAACATTCACGTGAAGAGGATCTTGGTTGATGATGGGAGTTCTGCAAATATTTTGTTCCTCAGTTCACTGAAGATTATGGGAATTGATGAGGACCATATCGTCAGGCAGCCAACAGTGCTGTATGGATTCAGTGGCGAGTCAAAGTTCTCTGTGGGCGAGATCGCTTTGCCTGTCTTTGTTGGGGGAGTAAATACCCATACCAAGTTCGTGGTAGTGGATTGTCCTTCTGCATACAATATGATCGTTGGTCGCCCATGGATTCATGAAATGAGAGCTGTCCCATCCACTTATCATCAGGTGCTCAAATTTCCTACTAGTGATGGCGTGGTAGAGGTCTTGGGTGAGCAGTTAGCTGCGAGGAATTGGTATAAGAACGCCATGAAAAAACCCACAGAATCCGCATAGCAATTACAGTATGGGAGCTCCAGTTACTCGCCTAATGAGCCAGAGATGGAGGAGTTAGATGAAGTACAGATTTCTTCGGAGTTTCCTGAGAGGAAGGTATTTGTTGGAGCTCGCCTTATACCAGAGCTGAAGGGTTTGATTGTAGCATTTTTGGCGCAGCATCAATATTGTTTCGCCTGGTCTCATGCTGATATGACGGGTATTGATCCCGAGGTAGCGGTTCACAAGTTGCAGGTTGATCCTAGTTATCCTTCAGTTCGCCAGAAAAGAAGAAATTTCGCGCCGGAAAGAAATCAGGTTATCAACACGGAGGTTGAGAAGCTGATCGAGAATGGTTTTGTAAGGGAAGTGCAATATCCAGATTGGCTTGAAAATGTGGTTGTCGTGAGAAAAAAGAATGGCAAATGGCGAGTTTGCATTGATTTCACAGACCTCAACAAGGCGTGTCCAAAAGATCCTTTTCCTCTACCACATATCGACATGATGGTAGATGCTACTGCAGGGCACGAGCTTCTTTCCTTCATGGATGCTTACTCAGGGTATAATCAGATTTTGATGCACCCAGATGATCAGGAGAGCACCGCCTTTATGACAGAAAGGGGAATCTATTGCTACAAAGTGATGCCATTCGGCTTGAAGAATGCTGGGTCAACTTATCAGAGGTTGGTGAATAAAATGTTCTCTGGGTTGCTGGGGGACACTATGGAAGTGTACATAGATGATATGTTGGTTAAATCCCTCAAAGCTACTCAACACTTGGAGCATCTGCGGCAAGCTTTTGAGCTGCTCTTGAAATACAATATGAAGCTCAACCCTGCAAAGTGCTCGTTTGGCGTGACCTCGGGTAAATTCTTGGGTTATCTAGTTACTCAGAGGGGGATTGAAGCGAATCCGGATCAGATCCGCTCTGTGTTGGACCTCCCCTCGCCAAGGTGTATTAAAGATGTGCAAAGGATAACTGGGAGGCTGGCAGCTCTAGAAAGATTCATCTCTAGGTCTTCAGATAGGTGCAAGCACTTGTTCACAACACTTAAGAGAGCCAGCAACTTCGAGTGGACCTCTGAGTTTGAAGAAGCCTTTCAACAGTTGAAGGAGTATCTGACCTCGCCTCCTCTGCTGTCCAAACCGATTGCTGGAGAGCAGCTATATGTGTACTTGGCGGTGTCACCGACCGCTGTAAGCTTCGTGTTAGTCAGAGAAGAAGGCAGCACACAGTGGCCCTTGTACTATGTGAGCAAGAGTTTGCTTGGTGCAGAATCGAGGTATAGTCAGATGGAGAAGTTAGCTGTAGCACTAGTGGTAACGGCAAGAAAACTCAGACCATATTTCCAAAGTCACTCCATCTCAGTAAAGACCAGTTATCCTTTAAAGAAGGTTCTCCACCAGCCTGAATTTTCTGGAAGGCTGCTCAAATGGACCGTTGAGCTCAGCGAGTATGACATTTCTTATCAACCCAGGACGTCTATTAAGTCTCAAGAATTGGCCGATTTCGTTGCAGATTTTACGCCAGGCGAGGATACTGACGTTGAGGTGGCGAGTTGTGACTTCCAACTATCTAGTTGCTGGACGATGTGGGTTGATGGAGCTAGTAATTGTAAAGGCAGTGGGTTGGGAGTGGTTCTGCAGTCCCCATCTGGAAATTTGATACAGCAGGCTGTTAGGTGCGGATTCCCAGCTACCAACAATGAAGCGGAATATGAAGCACTGATAGCGGGGCTTCAGCTCGCCAAAACTATGAAGGTCTCTCGTATTTCAATTTTGTCAGACGCTCAGCTCATTGTGAATCAGCTTCAAGGGAATTATCAAGCTAAGGAGCCCAAGATGGTGTCTTATCTGGAGGTGGTCAAAGGGCTGAAAGATTCGTTTGAAGAGTTCTCTTTATCCCAAATTCCACGGGCAGAAAACTCCCATGCTGATGCACTTGCAGCTCTTGGGTCATCAATTCAAACTGACGAGCCGCGTATGATTCCTTTGGTCCATCTGCAGTGGCCAAGCATTGGCGAGGAGCGGAGTTTTGAAGTACTTCCAGTGAGCTCGCCTGTGGAGCATGATAGTCGGGAAGATTGGCGAATTGAATTCATTTCGTATCTCACTAATGGCGTGCTCCCGTTAGAACGCAATGCGGCGAGAAGGTTGGTTGCTAAAGCTGCAAGATTCACGTTGGTTGAGGGCGAGCTTTACAAGCGTTCTTTCTCCGGGGTTTTGCTAAGGTGCATTGAAAAGGAAAAGGCTGAGTATGTGTTAGCAGAGCTGCACGAGGGAGAATGTGGAAATCATTCCGGGGGAAGAAGCCTAGTTCACAGGTGCTTAACGACCGGATATTATTGGCCCACTCTGAGAGAAGATGCCTTGGAATTTGTGAAAAAGTGCGATAAGTGCCAGCGATATGCTCAAATTTCTCACCTTCCTCCGCAAAGGCTCACCTCTATCCAGTCACCTTGGCCGTTCATGAAGTGGGGGATGGATATAGTGGGGCCCTTGCCCACTGCTTCTGGGCAAAGAACTCACTTCCTCGCTCTGACGGACTACTTCACGAAGTGGATAGAGGCAGATGCTTTTCCAAAGTTACCTGGAGCTCGAGTTCGAAAATTTGTATGGAGAAACATCATTTGTCGCTTTGGGGTGCCCAAGGAGATAGTAACGGACAACGGGTCACAGTTCATAAGTCATGATTTTCAAAGCTTCTACAGAACCTGGAAGATAAAGCTCAGTTTTTCTACCCCAAGGTTTCCACAGTCGAATGGTCAAGCTGAAGCATCCAATAAAACCCTTTTGAATACTATGAAGAGGCGTCTGGAGAAATCCAAGGGGGCATGGGCAGACGAGCTACCAGGCGTGCTGTGGTCCTACAGGACTACGACGAGGTCAACAACAGGCGGAACGTCCTACTCACTCGTTTATGGTTCAGAAGCAGTTCTTCCAGTTGAGGTTGGTTTACCATCAGCTCGTTATCAGTGGGCAACTGAAGAATCGAACAGGGTTCAGCTCAGCGACAGTTTGGATACAATAGATGAGGCACGAGATAGAGCTTTGATGAAGACGGCTCTTTATCAGAAGAAGGCAGCAGAACACTTCAACAGAAGTGTGAGGACCAGAACCTTCAAGGAAGGAGATTGGGTTCTAAGGAAAGTCTTCCAGAACACAAAGGAGCTCAATGCTGGCAAGCTAGGGCCGAATTGGGAAGGACCGTATCTCATCGCCCGATCTTTGGAGCATGGAGCTTACAAGCTTCAGACAAAAGACGGAAGGGAAATCGCCAATAGTTGGAATGCTGTACACTTAAAGCTGTATCATTTTTAGATCGCTTTTTGTTTCCCATTATCTATCTCTGTAAAACTTTACATATTTTCGGAATTGCTAATGTTGAACATCGGAGTGTTGGCAGAGAACTCCTCGCCAACCTATCTGACCTATTTTGCTCATGACTATAGGACAAGTCCGCTTCTACTTTCCTACATCATTGACAAGAATCATAAAGAAAGGCGACCTACCTAATACGGTGGAGTGGACACCTTACATTCGAGCTATCTGCTAAGGGCTCGTCAGATATGTTCTTTCTTGCAATTTATCATACACATTTAATATTCTTAGAAACAGGAGAATAAGAATTCATTGCATTAGTAAAAGGACATAAAACTTGAAATATTCCGAAGCAACTGGACAAAATACAGTTATGAACTAAGCTAAGGTTGGTCATAAAAAAGAAAAAAAAAAAGGAAACAGCTAGTCTTCATCTTCTCCCAAGGCTTCTCTGCACTTGGCTATCCCCTTTTCCACGTCCAAGAAGTTCAATTTCCCTTCATCGAAGTCTCGAAGCAGGTCCATCTTCATTCTGGTCGCCGCCAAACCTCCTATCATTGCCATTTCATGTTTCAGAGCTTCTTTCTCTACTCTGCTCTCTTCTCTTTCTTTCACAAGATTCTCCTTCTCGGTCTCCAATTGAGCCTTCAGAGCATTCATCTCGCCCACTACATGTCCTTTGCTGGCCGCCACCTCGGTCTGCAATCTCGTTATGAGGGCAAGCTGAGAGGCCAAAGTCCCTTCCACTTCAACAAATTTCTTATGTTGTGCAGCTTCAAGGTCCTTGAGTTTTTCTACTTCAGCGACCAAGGCTTGTGTTTCCTTTTCATGAACCTCTTTAAGCTTCTGGAAGGAACTTTGCAGACTGGCGACCTTAGCTTTGGCAGCGTCACGTTCGAAAATGGTCGCCTTGTGCAGCTCCAAGGCTTTTGCGATCTTTGCGTTCAGCTCTGTGTTTATCTTCTCAAATTCCTGGGCTCTGGAAGTCGCCGATTCTACGAGCCTTTTTGCTTTCTCAAGCTCCAAGTGAGTCTGTCTCAAGCGACCCTCCTGGTCGCACGCCCTGGCCACGTTCCCACGGGCGTGCAAGAGGCTCGTTAACGCCTATACATGTTTATTGGAATTAGATGTGCCACAAATAATAGGTGGGGTACGTAATTAATTAAAGATCGAGATAGCAGTTTACCTTGGTCATCTCCATCAAAGAAAGATCGATCACCGCCATATCCGTCATCTTCCCCATGGCAAATCGATCCTTGGGCATCAAAAATTTCTTTAATTTCGCAGGTAGCCGCTTGCATCCCAGGAAAGTTGTGTCCCCAGGAAAGTTCAAATTGATCTGCGGGAGAGCAGCAGGTGCGGAAGCAGAAGCAGACGTTGCCCTTTCGGCATGATGAGCGTCAATGGTAATGATCGCCGGAAAGTTCTATTGTCTGTGATTTGCCAGCGACGGGCTCCACTGGGGTTGAGCTCTCGTCTACCCGCTCGGTTACCTTTAGTGAAAGGGGTCCGGTCCTCGTGTCACGTTTTCTTCGCCAGCAGCCGGGAGGACGTCTTGGCGAACAGCCAAAGGAGCCGCCGTCATAGGGGCAGTTGGCGTTGAAGCTGAAGTAGAGGAGGAGCTACCAAGGAACCTCTTCTTGTTGGCGCGCTCCACTCTTCTCATCTCTATGATCTCTTCGGTTGTGTAGATCTTAGGAGGCATATTGCTGGGATCTGCAAAATTAAAGAAAATACTAAGACTTTGGCGAGCTTAAATGTAATCCATCTCTATGAGTTCAATTGCGCACCTGCGTAAGCCCACAAGGCTGTAGATCTCAGGAAAGGAGTAGAAAAAATATCGCCAGAACCCGCCAAATGTTTTGTTCGTTCGGCGAACACTAGGACCTGAGACTCCGCAGCAGATACAACAACCTCACCTCGCCGTCCCTTCTTTTTCTTCAATTTTTGGTCTTCAGCTGCAAAAGACAAAATCAGAATCAATTTTGGTAAGTCAATCGAGGCGAGATGGAGATACACTTACTTCTCCCAAGTCACCATTCAAGAGGAATTCCTTCCTCTTTCCCATACACGAGTGGACCTCTGACAAAAAAGAACTCTTTCTTCCAGAGCTCCCCGTGGTCGTTGGAGGTTTGGTACGTCATCAGTGCCGGAGCCCCAGCCCTCTTTGATAGGTAGTACCTCCCAGTCTCCCTTTTATGTCTCTTGATCTGGTAGGTACTGCAGAACTCCTCTACGCCAAAGCGGATGTCACGATTCTCCGCCATACCTTGAATCCCAATAATGATTCTTAGGGCGTTCGGTAACAATTGGCTTGGGGCAATGTCGAAGTGGCGGAGCACCTGTGCCAGGAGTCCGGAGACTGGGAGCCTAAACCCAATCTTGAACATAATCCGATACATCATCGTATGGTCAGGGATGACGGTGTCCGCCTTCTCCCCGGCTGCTAGAATCTTGATCTCAACTGATGGTGGAATTTTACAGGTTTTTCTTAACCAGGTTAAGTCACCTTTAGTGTATTTACTTGCGGGATTGTTTTGAGAAGGGAGAAGGTTGAGGTCTACCGGACTATCTGAACGTACTGCCTCTTCACCAGGGGAGCCACCAGAGTTCTCTCTTTCAGACATTGCCGATTGACGCAGAAGTATCGATATATCGATCAGAAGTGTCCTGGGAGAAGAAAAGTGGCCGAGCGAAAAATTTAAAAATCTAGAGAGAGAAAGAAAGCCAGAGAAGGAGAAGTACCTTCTTACTTTGTGCAGAACTGAAATGAAGAAATTTGGATTTTGGTATTTATGCGTTGGTTAATGGCTAGCGTGTAGGTCTTGGATTTCGCGTTGTTCATTTAAAATTTGAATTTAACCGCATCATTACATCCTTCTCGAGTTGTCATTTTTTGCAGGAATCAAGGCGTGACCATTGGCCGCAATACAAAACGGCTGCAGCACGTCATCCTAGAATGATGGCGGTATTAATGTCTTGGAAACATGCACGAATTGAATAGGTGATAACTATTACAGCTGTCATCTGTACATCATATCTGGATTTTTCAAGAAGCACGTGTTCATATGTAAACAGCTCGCCTCTTGGCAGCACAGTACAAACAGCTCGCCTCTTGGCAGCACAGTACAAACAGATCGCCTCTTTGCATCACATTGCTACTAGCTCGCCGCTAGGTAGCTTCATCTTGTGCTCGCCACTAGGTAGCGGATCACTTCTATCTTGTTGCCTCTTGGCAGAAAATCTCACCCACAGATCGCCACTAGGCAGCTTCATTTTGTGCTCGCCTCATGGCAGCACATTTCTACTAGCTCTCGCCGCTAGGCAGCATCAGTACTTCGCTCGCCTCTTGGCTGCAAGCTACATCCAGCTCGCCACTAGGCAGCTTCATTTTGTGCTCGCCTCATGGCAGCATATTTCTACTAGCTCTCGCCGCTAGGCAGCATCAGTACTTCGCTCGCCTCTTGGCGGCAAGCTACATCCAGCTTGCCACTAGGCAGCTTCATCTTGTGCTCGCCTCTGAGCTTCGTCATCAGTTAATCTCTCCTCTTAGCTGGTCGCCTACGATGATAACTTAATCTCTGATCAATTGTACCTATGAGCAGGATATTCAAACTCTACTCCTTGAACTAAGCGAGCTTACTTCAAGGAGTGGGGGACAAACTGTAGTGACCAAAATTGGGCCAAGCCCAATTTTTCTGACACGTTTGTATCTATTGGGCATTTGACTAGTCAAAGGTCCAGTCAGCCTTGACTACCTCACGAAGGGACCCATTTTCACCTCGAACTCTGGTTACAAAAAGGATTCGCCATGGCCTTGACCTGGAGCTCACCTTCCTGGAGCCCACCTCACCTGGAGCTCATTTGAGCTAGAGCTCACCTGACCTGGAGCTTATTTGAGCTGGAGCTCAACTCTCCTGGAGCTCAACTGACAAAGACCATCCATGATTGTGCTTGCCACTATACCGTCTTATTAAGAGCACCAAGAGGTATATTCACTTTACCGAGGTAGTCAGTCTGACACCTCTGTCAAACTACAGGTAACCCATTCTTGAGATCTGGAATGCTTGCACGCTTCTTTTGGCCAAACATCTACTTTTTGGCTGACTTTCCCTATAAAGCAAGTGTCATCTCAGTATCGGGCATATCAATTCAGTGTTGAAATACCTAACAACCCTTGCTAAAAATAGTAAGAGAGAATGTTATAAATATAACCCCACCTCCACTGGAGAAAAGGACTTTTTTCGGAAAAACCAGAACATGAGCCAAACTGACATCTCAGCTAGCTAAAACTCCAAAACACCATCCCTCTTTCTCCGGTCTCCACCACGGTTACTGTTTGTTCTTCTCCTTTGAACTGACTTGATCGTCGGATCCCCAACGACCGGGCCCCCCATAATCCGGTCTTTGGGATCTCACGGTTTATTGTTTAAGTGTGTGCAGGGTTAAAAAATCCATAGATATTTGAAGAAGGTTGCCATGGTCCACTTGAAAGCTGAGCTGGTAGAATTCATCCGTTGTAGATTTCGGGCTCTACAGAGTGTTGTGTTAAAATGTTTCTATGAGTTTTGTGAGTTTTGTCCGTCCGCCTCAAGGGTTAAGCTGAGCACATTGTCCGTCCGCTTTTAGGATTAAGCTGAGCACATTATCAGCATTGATGTATTTGGTACTGGTTACAGGAATTGTTGCAAAGCCTCACTGAGCGTTGTTCTTTCTGTTTCATGTTTTGTGATGTTTATTAGAGTTTGATTTGACTACTTACGAGCTTGTATTTAATTGTTTTCTTTCATATCCATGATGAGGTTTGAGCATCAGGATGCATGGGATGAGAGATTGACATGACATAGTGTTATCTAAGATTTTATAATTTCGTCGTCGAATAAATGGCCTAATGCGATACATCAAGTTATTTATTCAACTTCTAGCAGAAGCAAACGGAACAAAAATGTCAAAATTCTTTTGTAGATTTTCTCTACTGAGTGAATTAATTAACCTCATAAATAATTTTGGAAGTACTAAAGTGTTATTATATCTTTATCTGTCTTTATAGCTTTATATTTAGTATAGCTTAATCCAAAATAAAAGCATCAACCCATAGTCATTAAATAAGCAGTAACATATATTTAATTTCTTTACGTTCAACTACTGTGAATCTTCACCCATTAACAATTTAATTATAACTATTGATTCCGAGCGCGTAAATAAACCTATACTTATTTATGATAAATTGTTAAACACTAGCTTCTCACACATTAGCATTGTTCTTACGAATCCGCGACTTCATCATCAACGATTAAATCAGCGTGATACACTTTTTCAAAAGAGTTGAATATTACTTACCGTGGTACAATTTCCCAAAACCCTTTCAATTTCGTTTAGAAAAGTTGGTTCCTAAAATTTCAAAATAATACACAATTATTATAATTATTTCAAAAGAAGAGAAAAAGCTAAAGAAAAAAAATAATTAATGGGTGCATTGCATAGAAAGGGCACGAAATTTTAGGAAAATAATAATAATTTGATCAATTATAGATATTTTTGTGCGCAACAATTGTGTTGAGTGTACCGATTTGTATTGTTTCTGCATATGATTTATGTTTCCCCATAGTTCTATGTATTGTTTCTGCATATGATTTCATGCCAATTTGGGTTCTTAAATGCATGATTGATAACATACTTATGATCCAAATTTTTAGTACAAAGCTTGATTTCAAGCACCTGTGTAAGCTTGAGAATGGACTCCCGATGAAATTACATTTAAATTTCTTAAATTGTGTGACGCTGTCACCATCCCTGTACATGGCAATATGGTGCTGCCTTTACTACTTAAGGTTAACACACTTCCGATATTCAATAATTAAGATTTCTTTCACATCAGGTTCCATTGAGAAGCTTATCATGTTGGATACTTCATATGACATGGTAAAATTGTGTAAAGATTCTCAAAAAGATAATGGAAATATGGAGACACCTTTTGTGGTGGGTGATGAGGAGTTCTTGCCAATAAAAGAAAGGTTTGCTTGCAGATTCAATTTATTTGATTCATTTGAAGTGAATCATTGTCATAAGAGTTTATTCTTCTTATGGATTGTTGTTGTTGACTTGAAGTTCACTAGATCTGGTGATTAGTTGCTTGGGGCTTCATTGGACAAATGATCTTCCCGGGGCTATGATACAGGTAAGCACTTTATGGTGGTTATAGTTTTCAACTATTAATATATCTTAATTAATTTTGTATCCAATTCTATTTTGAGGCTGAATGGGTAATGCAGCACCCAGAAAATGCATATATGAATTACTAAATATTGCTATCAGCAAAGAGGAAAGCAAAAAAAGAAAAGAAAAGGAGAAGCCGTAGATAGATAAACTGTGTCGGGTGAGAGATTGTCTAATGTTTTGTCTGTGGCTGTGTGTGTATTCCAACTACAAGTAGAGATGGCCTGGAAGTCAAAGGTGTAATCCTTTATTTTGAGCTGATTTGTAGTAGTTTGGTTTTGCTAAAATTTGTATATGGTGATCTTGACCTATTATGCTGTCATTTCTACATTCTTCTATGCATACTTTAATGTGCCAATGATTTGCATACTTTACTTATTCTCTCCAGTCTCCACCCTCATTTGTGTTCGGTTGCTATCTTCACCAAGATTATGTTATTGTTATCTATCCAATTGTCTGTTGCAAAACTGTTGATACAGAAGTGCCATGAGAAATGCTAACTGTATTATTTTTTATGACAGAGTAAATTAGCTCTGAAGCCAGATGGCCTATTTTTGGGAGCTATTCTTGGTGGAGATACCTTAAGGTACTCCATTTCTGAATACCTTTTCTTACTCTCTCTCTCTCTTTTTTTTATTTTAACGACTGTTATTGCCCTTGGTAGACAATTGCTAGGTAATCAAGTCTCTGTAGACACCTACATGCCATTTGTAGGGTATTTGGGTATTGATTTAGCCCAGTAAATATTTATTTCTGTTTTGATCTATATAAATTTACCTTTCATCTCTACGATCTGGTTTTTCCTGCTTTTATGTTCAGATTATTGGTTATTGTTCAATTGTGATGACTAAATAGCCTAAATGGAGTGTCATTAATGGCCTTTCCCATAATTGTTGTGGCTGTTTTTATTTTCAATTGTATTTGTTGCTTCTCTTTGTGGGTCTGCAGTTTTTGATATTTGAATGAGAACACAATTTTTTAACACTTTATCTTCTTTGAAATTTGTTAAACAATACATTGTTATCCCTCATCCACTTAAAGTTTTTCCACACAAAATATTTTTGCACCATGGATGATTATTATTTACATTTGCTCATTCTTTTCTTCATTGTTTGTCATTGTCATGCAGTTATCATAGCTTCCCTTAGTTTGTAAAAACTCCCCCACCCCAATGTTATGTATCTCATTATGTAAATCAGTTCAAATACGATGACTCATGTAAAAGCTAATATATTTAATCCTGCATTTCGAATTTCATTATTCAAGTATGAGAGTAGTGGTTCAGTGCACCATAGTTTTTATGTTTAATTATATATGGGTTGTTTTTAAAGTAAGTCAATAGCTTTACATCTTGCAATCAAGTGGTTCCCCAATGTGTTCCTTTGATTGGACTCTTTTAGGCATCTGCATTTTTCCTTTAACTTCCTTTTGTTTGTGTTAATTGATTTATGGTTGTTAGGCACTCATGATGTATTTATTTGCTCAAACCAGTGTTGTGCAGGTCACTGAAGGGGCATCAAAGAATTTCAGAAAACGTGGGACACGACAACTTTCCAACCACAAGGTACACCTTTCATGACGGCAATATAATGGACGGAGGGGTTGCTCATATAGGTTGATTTTTTTGGCCCTTTGCACATATGGTCACTTGGTATCATAGCTCTAAAAACAGAATTGAGTTTGCTGAATCATCTTCTTCTGAAAAGCTTACACTTCTCGGTAAGTAGTTTGCTATAGTTGATGTACATAATTGCTTAAGATTTTTATTACGACCTTTATGCATGTTTTTACCTTCATTTTCCATTTTCTTAAGTGCTATCATTCTAAGCAACTACAATTCAGCCTATAACTCTTTAACTGCTACATATTCTTTACTCTGTCAACTAATCATACCATATGTCATTTCACCCACCTATGATTTTCTACCCCTTCTCTGTGTCCTTTGCTACGTATTCTTTCTACCCCTTCTCTGATTTTGGTCTTCCTCTTATAATGTATTAAAATATTTGTCATTTGTGTGCTTTCACTTTCTATACACTGCTTGCGTTTAATGGTGATGTTGTAATATTGTATCTTTAAATTTACGTATGCTTAAATTTTGAGTTCTAACCTGGTGGTGTCTTTCACATGCTATACAATATGTAAGATTTAAATTTTTAGTGTCATTATGTACTTCGCCTTATTCATTTCTTTGAGTCCCTATTTATACGATTTATAATCAATTAATTCTTTCATATTGTTGCTGTAAATCTCACATGTTAATATTATTATGATATTTTATTAATTTTACAAGGTGGATTCCATACAAATTATTATTATTATTGTCTATGGATTATTTTTTATTACAATTCCAATTTCAATGTGGGAAGCATAATTTTATAAGGATGAATGTCAGAGAATCTACTACGCAACATAGGATGTATTTGAATATTATTTATGAGATTTCTTTATTTGGATGTATTTCAATATTATTTCTGAGATTTCTTTATTTGGATGTATTTGCATTTCAAACAAGGTATCTAAGTGCCGTTTTGAACATCATTTTCAGATGAAATAGTTATTACTTAACTTGCCAAATTGCATAGCACATCTAACCAATTCTATTTTATAAGCCTTATCTTTAGAATATGTAGCATCGCCATAAAAAATCAATATCTCAATTCATTCTCTCTCTTATATTGACTAAAATAAATTGTCGTCGTGATCTTCTATTGACCCGGGGCAACGCCCGGGTTCTTACCTAGAATTCATACTCCCAGATTCTCTGCTTTTCTCTAGTTGATCTATATCATTTTCGATTTTTTTAAGCTTGTCATTGACATTCCCAAAGATTTTGGTGTTCCAGCTACGCAATCTAGTCTTTAGAAGATTCAACTTGCCAACAATGATGTAGTCTCCCGAAGCCTTACTTTTCAAATCAGCCCAAGACTTTCTAACATACTGAGCAAATTGAGGGTGAAGCCACCAACATTCCAAAAATCGAAAAGGACGAGGACCCCAATTGAACTGGTCGAAGGTGAGGTGGAGAGGGCAATGATCACTCACACCACGACTCAGCCCTTGCACACAGAGATTGGGGAACTTACAGAGCCATTCGGAGTCAACGAAAGCTCTATCAATATGACTCATACTTCTTGAGTTGTACCATGTGTAGCTCCTTCCTGATAAGGGAAGTTCAATTAATTTACAACTGCTTATAAAGTCACTAAACTCACCCATACCTTTAGTGAAACGAGAGCAACCAAAGCGATCATTAGGATGAAGAACTTCATTAAAATCACCCCACACAAGCCACGGAACGGAGATCGAAATTTTGATGGACAGCAATTGACTCCACTGATTAAGTCTGAGAGAATCAGTACTAAGACCATAAAAAGAAACTATAGCACGTTTAAAATTAACTCCAAGAAGAACTCCTACTAAAACAATCCAGTTTTCCCCAATTAGGCAGCTTTCCAGAGAGAAGAAGGTAGGATTCCAAACACAAATCAACCCGCCAGAGGCTCCAGAAGAGTCACAGCTGCGCCAATCAAAAGAATTCGAACCCCATAAAGAACGAATTACCTTCTCATCCACGCTAGAGAGTTTGGTTTCAATCAAGCTAATAAAATCAGCCTTTTTCTCCTTGACCCAACGAGCAATGGCTCTTCTTTTGACAGAACCACCGGCACCCCTAACATTCCAAGAGATTAGACCAGACATCGAGACTGAAAAAAGACCCAAAAAACACAAACAAGAAGAAAAGACTATTAACTCTTCTGATTAACAGCCTCCCATTCAATGCCTTCCCTCTCAATTATCGCCTCAAGCTTCTTTTCTATCTCCAAGTCTGTTTCAGAACTACTCAGCCCAATCAACTTGCCCAACTTCCAAGTCTCTGCCGCTTCATTTTCTTTACCACAGCCAGTCAGGTTTGTAACTGAATTTGGATCACTATTGGGAGCCTTCTTACTATTGCCTTTGCCCTTTTTTATTTTCTTCTTACTATTAGAAGAGTCCAACGCATTACCACAACTCTGTTCACCAGGAATTTTAATGCTAATTTTTGCAACGGAGCTTGACTCATCTCTTTCGAAGTCGTTTTGCCCATGTTGCTATTGCATAATTTGTGGCCAGAGTAAATTCAAAGAGGATGCTAAGCATTCAATGAATAATAAAGTACTCAGTTGCACTCAATGCGAGCATAAATGTGAGTTCATTTGTATTTGCTCTAAGTAGTAATTGTGAGTGCAGATCTCAAATGTTCCTTGCTTACTTTTTGACCAATTTATGCAGATCATGTTGGTTGCTTGAGGTAGAGATGTGATAAGTACGTATGCTCTCTTGAAGCAAGGTGGTTTTGCTGCATCAAATGTGAAGAGGTATGCCAAACTTCCTCCAGCATTTCTCTCAGTATCTCACTTTCTTGGAAGAAACTTGTTCATGAGTACTGTTTTCTTGACTGAAATTTTTGCTTCTTAAAGTTGGATGTTTTTTCTTTCGTAGTTAAGATTCTAATTGTTATTCCAGTGAAGCAGTAAGATGCTTCATCTTACACCAACTAAAGTATGCAGTTATTTACTTGATGACTTTTGCACCGTTTTCCTTGCTAGTTATTTCATTTGTGCTCAAATGGAAGTCAATCTTCCAATGGTTTGTGAAGTAGTTTTTTTAAGTTCATTCTTTCCCCAGGCATGCAATGTTTTGCATCATCTTGTTAAGCTGTCAAAATCTTTGACTGAGAAATGAAACTTTTAGATCTGTCATGGTACTCAATAGATTATGCTAACAGCTTATATATATATACTAGGTAGGAACCCGGGCGTTGCCCCGGGTTGTTATATTAGTTGAGGGTTTTTTCTTTTAAAATAATCATGTTTTGATTTTTTATGTTTTTTTAATTTTTAAAGCAAGGCATCTTAAAGTATTGAATGGGGGAATTGTATATATGCGCCTTTCTCTTATTTAAGAAATAGTTACCAAATATTTTCTCTTGTATTGACAGATATGTTAGTTTTACATAGGCCAAATAGTTTTCATATAGCTAATAGGTTTTGTATTAGAGAACTCTTTTTTTTTTGGAGGTGATAAGCTGATGAAGCTGTGTATTGTTAATTTTTCCGAGTATAATAGGTTTGATTTTTACAACTGCGTACTGGTTAGTTGTACTTTGACTTGCCATTGAGTTATGAGGCGACGTACATTTTTCCTAAAATGTAGTCCAGGACGGGAAACATATGTACATTTGATAAACCATACAAAATCATATGGGAAATAGTTTTCATATAGGTGACAGCGTTTGTGTTAGATAACCCATATGTTTTCAGTTGCTTCTTTGGTTAGTGACTCTAATTCAATGGTTGTGTTGACCGGAAGACAAATTAACAAAATCAGCAAGGAATAGTGGAAATTAGAGGATGATATTAAGGACTCAAATGGAAAGACTCCTCTTGATAAATTTTAAGTCATATAGTATTTAGGAAGCAATTTAATTCGAATTTCAAATTTTAAACCTGAGTAGGACCAGAGCGAAAACAACCACGGAATATTGTGGGTAAGAATTCTAGTTATCCACTTTTCTATATACAAAGATCACCTCCAGACGAAGGCATACAGAAATTGTCCTATTTCATATTGCAATAAATACACGAAATTGTGAGAAAAGATATGTGCAGATAACAAATAAGCCTCATAGCACTAAGAAACGACAACCACAGAGCAAATAATTACCTACTATATTTGTAGAGCATTATCAAGGAAACAAAAGCTAGAGAAAGAGCAGTCCAAGACCAAAGTCCAATAGCAGCAGTTACCTTAGGAAGATTGGGGGCTAGCATAAGTGGTAACTTGTATGTAGTAAGACACGATTTTATTTTTAAGGGACTATTCCCACTTGAGCATAATAAGAAACATTCAAACAGAACAGCATACTTACCTGCAATTACAGAATTAATGAAGAGGAAAATGAGTAAGAGCATAATAGATAGCAAAATGGGTGCATTCCCTGTTAAAACCCATATGTTTTTTGAGGTGCTAAGCTGTGTTTCTTTTTTTTCCAAAGCAGGAATATATACATTTTTTTACAAGAGTTACTGCTGCTTATTTCTACTTAAGTCTTCCTTCTGGCTATGAGGCGAGATATGTTTTTCCAAGATTTACACCAGGATGGGAAACATATTTAGACCTTTACCATACAAAATATTGAGGAAAGTTAACTTCTTGATGTAGAAGTTGAATAAATGGCCTAATGCGAGGTTCATGGATGATTTAATTTTATTTATGAATCATTAATTGAGTTTGAATTAATTAATATACAAGGTATTGTTGATATTGAAAGTTGTGTAACTCTATATATAATTACTAGGTAAGAACCCGGGCGTTGCCCCGGGTCAATAGAAGATCACGACGACAATTTATTTTAGTCAATATAAGAGAGAGAATGAATTGAGATATTGATTTTTTATGGCGATGCTACATATTCTAAAGATAAGGCTTATAAAATAGAATTGGTTAGATGTGCTATGCAATTTGGCAAGTTAAGTAATAACTATTTCATCTGAAAATGATGTTCAAAACGGCACTTAGATACCTTGTTTGAAATGCAAATACATCCAAATAAAGAAATCTCAGAAATAATATTGAAATACATCCAAATAAAGAAATCTCATAAATAATATTCAAATACATCCTATGTTGCGTAGTAGATTCTCTGACATTCATCCTTATAAAATTATGCTTCCCACATTGAAATTGGAATTGTAATAAAAAATAATCCATAGACAATAATAATAATAATTTGTATGGAATCCACCTTGTAAAATTAATAAAATATCATAATAATATTAACATGTGAGATTTACAGCAACAATATGAAAGAATTAATTGATTATAAATCGTATAAATAGGGACTCAAAGAAATGAATAAGGCGAAGTACATAATGACACTAAAAATTTAAATCTTACATATTGTATAGCATGTGAAAGACACCACCAGGTTAGAACTCAAAATTTAAGCATACGTAAATTTAAAGATACAATATTACAACATCACCATTAAACGCAAGCAGTGTATAGAAAGTGAAAGCACACAAATGACAAATATTTTAATACATTATAAGAGGAAGACCAAAATCAGAGAAGGGGTAGAAAGAATACGTAGCAAAGGACACAGAGAAGGGGTAGAAAATCATAGGTGGGTGAAATGACATATGGTATGATTAGTTGACAGAGTAAAGAATATGTAGCAGTTAAAGAGTTATAGGCTGAATTGTAGTTGCTTAGAATGATAGCACTTAAGAAAATGGAAAATGAAGGTAAAAACATGCATAAAGGTCGTAATAAAAATCTTAAGCAATTATGTACATCAACTATAGCAAACTACTTACCGAGAAGTGTAAGCTTTTCAGAAGAAGATGATTCAGCAAACTCAATTCTGTTTTTAGAGCTATGATACCAAGTGACCATATGTGCAAAGGGCCAAAAAAATCAACCTATATGAGCAACCCCTCCGTCCATTATATTGCCGTCATGAAAGGTGTACCTTGTGGTTGGAAAGTTGTCGTGTCCCACGTTTTCTGAAATTCTTTGATGCCCCTTCAGTGACCTGCACAACACTGGTTTGAGCAAATAAATACATCATGAGTGCCTAACAACCATAAATCAATTAACACAAACAAAAGGAAGTTAAAGGAAAAATGCAGATGCCTAAAAGAGTCCAATCAAAGGAACACATTGGGGAACCACTTGATTGCAAGATGTAAAGCTATTGACTTACTTTAAAAACAACCCATATATAATTAAACATAAAAACTATGGTGCACTGAACCACTACTCTCATACTTGAATAATGAAATTCGAAATGCAGGATTAAATATATTAGCTTTTACATGAGTCATCGTATTTGAACTGATTTACATAATGAGATACATAACATTGGGGTGGGGGAGTTTTTACAAACTAAGGGAAGCTATGATAACTGCATGACAATGACAAAC
Source organism: Euonymus europaeus (assembly GCA_963580455.1). Lineage (NCBI taxonomy): Eukaryota > Viridiplantae > Streptophyta > Magnoliopsida > Celastrales > Celastraceae > Euonymus > Euonymus europaeus. The sequence goes on from OY756972.1 coordinate 4,683,508, forward strand.
AATGAAGAAAAGAATGAGCAAATGTAAATAATAATCATCCATGGTGCAAAAATATTTTGTGTGGAAAAACTTTAAGTGGATGAGGGATAACAATGTATTGTTTAACAAATTTCAAAGAAGATAAAGTGTTAAAAAATTGTGTTCTCATTCAAATATCAAAAACTGCAGACCCACAAAGAGAAGCAACAAATACAATTGAAAATAAAAACAGCCACAACAATTATGGGAAAGGCCATTAATGACACTCCATTTAGGCTATTTAGTCATCACAATTGAACAATAACCAATAATCTGAACATAAAAGCAGGAAAAACCAGATCGTAGAGATGAAAGGTAAATTTATATAGATCAAAACAGAAATAAATATTTACTGGGCTAAATCAATACCCAAATACCCTACAAATGGCATGTAGGTGTCTACAGAGACTTGATTACCTAGCAATTGTCTACCAAGGGCAATAACAGTCGTTAAAATAAAAAAAAGAGAGAGAGAGAGTAAGAAAAGGTATTCAGAAATGGAGTACCTTAAGGTATCTCCACCAAGAATAGCTCCCAAAAATAGGCCATCTGGCTTCAGAGCTAATTTACTCTGTCATAAAAAATAATACAGTTAGCATTTCTCATGGCACTTCTGTATCAACAGTTTTGCAACAGACAATTGGATAGATAACAATAACATAATCTTGGTGAAGATAGCAACCGAACACAAATGAGGGTGGAGACTGGAGAGAATAAGTAAAGTATGCAAATCATTGGCACATTAAAGTATGCATAGAAGAATGTAGAAATGACAGCATAATAGGTCAAGATCACCATATACAAATTTTAGCAAAACCAAACTACTACAAATCAGCTCAAAATAAAGGATTACACCTTTGACTTCCAGGCCATCTCTACTTGTAGTTGGAATACACACACAGCCACAGACAAAACATTAGACAATCTCTCACCCGACACAGTTTATCTATCTACGGCTTCTCCTTTTCTTTTCTTTTTTTGCTTTCCTCTTTGCTGATAGCAATATTTAGTAATTCATATATGCATTTTCTGGGTGCTGCATTACCCATTCAGCCTCAAAATAGAATTGGATACAAAATTAATTAAGATATATTAATAGTTGAAAACTATAACCACCATAAAGTGCTTACCTGTATCATAGCCCCGGGAAGATCATTTGTCCAATGAAGCCCCAAGCAACTAATCACCAGATCTAGTGAACTTCAAGTCAACAACAACAATCCATAAGAAGAATAAACTCTTATGACAATGATTCACTTCAAATGAATCAAATAAATTGAATCTGCAAGCAAACCTTTCTTTTATTGGCAAGAACTCCTCATCACCCACCACAAAAGGTGTCTCCATATTTCCATTATCTTTTTGAGAATCTTTACACAATTTTACCATGTCATATGAAGTATCCAACATGATAAGCTTCTCAATGGAACCTGATGTGAAAGAAATCTTAATTATTGAATATCGGAAGTGTGTTAACCTTAAGTAGTAAAGGCAGCACCATATTGCCATGTACAGGGATGGTGACAGCGTCACACAATTTAAGAAATTTAAATGTAATTTCATCGGGAGTCCATTCTCAAGCTTACACAGGTGCTTGAAATCAAGCTTTGTACTAAAAATTTGGATCATAAGTATGTTATCAATCATGCATTTAAGAACCCAAATTGGCATGAAATCATATGCAGAAACAATACATAGAACTATGGGGAAACATAAATCATATGGGAAAATTCTCACCACGACCACGTAACAAGCGTCTGACAGGTTCCAGAGAACCCCCTAAACATAAAGCTGTTGGAAATGCTTTCTTACAGTCCTGCAAAAGGAAAATGAACTGATAAATCTGACTCCATATATATGCATTATAGTATATAACGCACACAAAATTGCTGTCCTTCATCTTTATACATAATAAATCAAGAGAGATATTTCATGGGAAACCTTGTAGTGCAATTATCACTTTTCAGGAATGCTTTTAATCTTAATGCAGAAATTACTCACTGAAAATCATAGTGAAGGCATGCTTTGTGCTGACGATGTGGAAGGTATAAAGGAAAAAAGTTAAGGAAAGGCCAACTCATAAAAAACTGGAATCCACCAGAAATAGAAAAAAATTCTCTAAAGGAAAGTGATAGCTATATTGAATCCCAGAGGAAACTATCTCTAACCATTCCTACTCTTGGCTTAAGTAGGACACAAGAGTAATCCTAATTAATCTATAAAAAGGATACTCCTAATAAGAAAAGGAAATCAAAAAACAATCACCTCATAACACAAATGTGTTTTGTTCCAACGGTCTTAAAAATTCTTACATACTCATCGATATAGAACATCTAACATTTATACCAATAACATAACACTGTACCTCCAATCGATCCAATAAATTTTCAGTAACAGCGTCCACCAGAGAATCATTCGGCCGCCTCAGCCACGCAGCTCGATCACGCTGCGTTGTAAAAAGAAATTAACAAGAGAAGCACAAAGCATTTCCGACTAAGATTCTGGTAAGAGCGATTTTCAATTCAAGTTCAATACAGGAATTCAGACTCGACTTACATAAGAGGAAAAGAACCTCACACCCACAAGTTTTTCGGGACAAATCAAAAGCAAAACAACACAAAACTGGGATTTTTGACGGATGATGAGAGGCCAGAGGTTGAAAGAGAAAGGAAAGGTGAAAGGTGAATACCCCGAATCACCCGTACATACCTTGAAGAAGCACAGAGAATAGCCCAGAAGTCCCATGAAGCAGAGACTGCTCTGATAGAATCAGCAGTGGAAAGCTTAGAGTCGCTTTTCAGGAAAGGCGGATTGCAGATCAGAGGAAAATAATCAACCCTGGACGATATCACGAAAGTTAAGTAGATGCATGTACCTGGGGCAATGGGAGAGGTTATGTCAGTGTGATGATGTTATTGACGAAATATCAAGAGCGAACAACGTCGTTTTGCTTCTTCAGGTCTTTACACCGACGCGCGAGTGGAACCCTAGGAGCCCTGACAGAGGCAGGACTGGTAAAGGGCGCTGTTCCGAAGTTGAAGATGAGTCGAGAGACGACGTCGTTTTACGGACTACGGAAGGACGCCAACGCGCGGGACTGCAGCGGAATAGTCGGTACTCGCCAGGAGAGAGCCGTAAATGCTGCAGCTTTATATAATAGGCTTGATTGATATGTTAGCTGTGCGTGTCCATGGGACATGATGTTTCCCACGAAGACGCAGCGTTGCCATATCCCAATCCTTTGGTGTCGGGGCGTGACACAACTCGCTGAGAAATATCTCAAAAACCACCGATTTTGAAATATATGGATTCACTAATAAAGAATGTTTGGTTAACAGTGATAACACCTCAACAACAGAGGATAAAATAATTAATTAATGATTATGTTCTCCAAGTAGATTAAAGCAACACTAAAAACAGTCAAATTTGGATGAAAGGGGTTGCTGTAACTTTTCTACAGCAGCCAACGTTGTAGTTATCGGGTGTCTGGGCTCTGCTATAGAACCAATATTGTAGTAGATTACGATCCCAGAATATTTTTTAAAATTACATTTTGATCGGATTTACAAATCTAAAATGTATTGTTTGGTTGAAATAAACATTAAAATCAACATAAAAAAATGTATGACAATATTTATGGTCAGTTTGATATAAAATAAAAACATTTTCATACAATTTTTATATTGAATTTAATTTTTATTTCGAACAAATATACAGAATATAAATAATACAAATTTTTGAATGGTTGTAATATATAAATCTTTGGTTGGGGCAGGATCTAAGAACCTGTATATCGATTCGTGCCCTCAAAATACAGGTAGAATATAAGTCGCAGGTTATGCGACAGAATCAGAGGGACAAACTGAGTGTGTTCAGATAAATCACTGAACTCTTAAACCGCGCTTCAAATTTAAGACTTATCTTACTGATCAAACCGAATATCCCAACTGATGTCGCTGAATCATATGCCATGAGGCCTGTAATATATAAATCTACAGCATGGGCTGCTGTGTAGTCCCCCCACCAACTCTGTTAATATCTACAAGTTGTTCGTTGTTTAATAATACTGCTAGTCAAGAAAATCTTTCAAGGTGGCTTGACTTATTTGTCACATGCAAGCGACTAGATCAATTATGAAAATTGAACACAACGCGTACGGGGAAAACTATTTTGGATATGGATCAAGGTTTTGAAAACCGGACCGGTCATCGAACCGAAAAATTCTTCGGTTTAAGGTTCAAAGGTTCAATCGGGGTTCAAACCGGATTCAATAAAATATAATATTATATATATTTATATGATATAAATAATTATTTAATGCAAAATAAAAAATATTTAGTATTTAATAATATGTAAAAATACTTTACAAAAATATAATATATTAATTTTGCATGTCAAGCTTTAACAAAAGAACATGTCCTAGCCTAGTGGTAAGGTCTTTGTCTTAGTATTAGGAGGTCATGAGTTCAAAACCTATCAAGAGTAAAAATTTTGTAATTAAAACTTACCGGTTCGGTTCATTGAGACCGGCCGGTTCTACCGGTTGAACCGGTTTGATACCAGTTCTCAAAAAAACGACCGGTTCAAAAATAGCCCGGTTCTTATAGGTGTGACCGGACCGGTTACATGGCCGGTGACCGGTTCAACCGGTCCGACCGGCCGGTCCGGTCCGGTTCTGATAACCTTGATATGGACTACTAATTAAGCTGACTCTTTAGATTTGTTAGGCAACCACAATGGTGCATTTATTAGTGATCCATTAAACTTTAAAAGTGGATCACACATCTATCTGATAAAAACACAATTTTCAATATAATCAAATCAGTATAACACATATTTTAATACTGTCACATCAGCGAAACACGTCTCTCAATACAAAATGATTATCAAACTCAACTACTTTCCTATCCTTCATATTATCCTCATAAAATTTACATCAAAATCAAGATTGAGTTCCACCTTATTACAAAAAGTCAAGTCACATCATCATCCATATTATCAAAATATATATCTCAATACAACCACATCAACAAAACACATTTTTCAATAGAGTAACATTGCATAACTCATTAGTTTGTCGAGAAGATATGCACCACTTAATATAATTTCCCAATAAATATAATATTAACCAGCGATGATTTTGATGGTGTGTAATTTTCAACCCTTAGAGGATTTCCTCTCCGGATCATAGGACATGTTTCTATTTAATTAGTCAAATTTGTATGTATGAACGCATTAATTTTGAGATGTTACGTACATCTTAATCAAAGTGAGGCCATGCGTTGCCAAATAATTTACTTGGATTTCCAGAGACCAAGACGAATATAATATGATATTGTTAGTATAAATTTAACTCAATAAGGACCGGCACCAAAATTAATTATTAATAAAGATATGGGTAATGAGTTACTACGTGCCCCAACGGAATTAGTAGATCGGTCTCTCTCTCACAATCCTTTTTTTTTCAATGATAACAACATCAATTTACTTTTTTATTTTAAATTTTTTTAAACGTAATTTTAAAATAATTTATCTCTTATGAAGGATTTTTTAACAAAATATTGATATTCTAAATCAGCGTGAAAAATGCTTTCAAATAAGATATATTGTCGATATATTTTGAGTATAAAAAATGAGTGAAGATAAACTTGATGCAAACAAGCTTAGTGTTGATAAACTTATTTCAGATAAATTTTAGCGTAGATAAATTTAGTACAAATAAATTTAGTTTATATAAATTTTGGTGCATAAATGTTATTTAAATTTAAAATATCATTTTCAAACTTTTGTCTTTATTGAAAGATGTTTTAATTTCTCATGAACCCTTATGATTTATGAAAAAAGAAGGAGGATATCCTCATTACTCATTAGAATAAAGATGATTTGTATTGAGAGACTTATCATTAAAAACCCCTTAAAAAAACAGCAATAAATGAATCTAATTCCAATCAATTCATGCTGCATCTGGCTGGGCTCAACTGACTCGTTTTAGGCTGAAACGTAAACAGTGAATTAGTTGACAACTGGGTGGGTCCAAAGAAAGCCCAAAGCCCAAAGCCCAAATCCCTAGTTGGGCTTTTGAGAGGAAATATTTGATTTTGTCGTTTAGAAAGAAAGCCCATGCAAACTTGATAGGATGATCCGTTTGAAGAATCCAATAAGAAACGCTTGAGATTTTCTTATCTTCTTATGGTGAATTCGAGGGAGTGTAAAATATCAAAGAAGATTCAAGTAACCAGGAACCTCGATGACACTGTTTTTTTTTTACTCAACTATGTGATCCGGAACCTCGGTGTCTCGTGTGATTGATGGCGGAGTTGGCAAGTTCAAGAGCGTAAGAACTTGTCATGTTATATACCCTGGATTGTGCTTGCTCATCCTACATTTCATATACAAGAGTGTGTTTCCTATGGTTTATGGTTTATTTGGAGCTTCATATTTATTTGGATATGTAATTGATTATGAATGTATTTGTGTACTGAATATGTTTTTAATGTGCTAAAGTTAAATTGTTGTCATAGTAGTTGTCTTAATTTAGGGCTTATTTGACCCAATTTTGAATATTGCACGGGCTTAAATGAACTATTTTACAACGTTTGAATATTATATGACCCAAGTAATGTCAAGTCCAAATGCATGTGTCAAGATATACAAATCAGGTGTATTCGATTTGGCCTTCAAAAATGCCACTTGTCAATTTTCTATTCAATAATGCTACATATTTTCCAAAAATGAATAAGAAATTGTCATGTATACAGTTTAATAATCCACGTAGGCAAGGACGGAGTCAGGATTTCATTTGAGGGGGCCTAGAGGGCAGGGGTACTACCCAAAAAAAAAGGATAATTTATTGAAAAAAAATGCATAATTTTACATTGATTATAGAAAAATTAAATTGACAAATAAAATTATATAAAGATTCCTATATTAATGTTATAATGAATATGTTTTTGGCGATGAATATTTTAGTATAAAAATTGTGAAATGAATTTGTTTCCCTAATATATATTGTCGCTTCTCAAATATTTATTACTTGTTATGATTTTTTATAATTAAATTAAATGTATATGATTTACAGAAAAGATAACTGAGAGACTTATAATAACTATTAACCAAATATGAGGACTTGTTTCACCCGAAAAATAGGACAAGGCCTTGACACTTATCCTTTAGCTTTCTGGCTCTTCCGGTTGATTCCTATTGTTCATTTCTGCAAACCCTTGGAATTACAAAGAATTCGCAGTAGGGTTTCGATATTGGTTTGGCATTAAACGTTGTTTTAAATCTTATTTTCAAATTCAATGTTTGCACTGTTCTCGGCTCTGAATCACGTTTTTGTTTTCCTTATTTGGCCCCTTTTTAAATTTTGTTCTTTTTGTTAGCCAATCAGTATACTATACATACACAATGGAAGCATTATATTTAACGCGTGTTTGAACAAAATCCAGTTAATCCCGGATCCTACAGAGTTCCTATATCGTCCACTAGAATCACAAAATCAAGGTAGCCTTTCAAAATTTCTAGAGAATAGAAAACTTTTCTATTTAGTGATTCTTTAATCACTTGAGAGATAATGGAGTGTGTGGTGTCCTTCAATGTGTACATATACACATATTTAAGGAAAAAAATATGTAGTGTCCGTAACTAATTTTCACCAAAATTAGTTGCCTATTAATTGATAGATGGACCCAACGTTTAATTAAAATCAAATATGCTAGTAATGTCCATTAATTAGTTGGATCTAACTCGGTTTACAATAAACCACAAACAATAAATAATCTGATTATTTTCATTTCATGTAAATTATCGAATCCACACATTTCTCTTTCAAACCTTAGCTGAAATAAATTTCCGTGATTCTTTTATGTGTGACTTTCTAGGTTCATTACCGATTAATAATAACAATAATATCAAACTATTTGATATTACTTAAAACGTTTTTAATCATTTCTTATAAATCACGAGTGACGTCTAGCAACATATTGTGACTACCCAATCAGTTATGAATACTTTCATATGAAAATTTAATTATGATTATCATGTAATGCAATATCCCAATTGAGAGAGGATCATGGATATCTGTAAAATCCACTAACTCAATCATATGTCAGATCTAATAATTTATTGACAAACAATTATTAATGAAAATACATTTTCATTAATCATTTAACCTCGGTCAAGGATTTCATGTGTCAACAAATATTTGGATCACATATGATACACTCCTCGTTTATTTCGAGGCTATGGATCCTTGTTGACCGCACACAAGTCTCCATACATAACTAACCGAATCCATCGAATATCAATATTTATTCAATAAATAAATATTTTCAACATTGACAAAATTTGATCACCCATATATAAAACTACTATGTTATCTCAGGTCTAAGAATTAGTTATACAATCATACATAAATAATAAATCATTGACAAAGAAATAAATCTGCATGTGATTCATTATTTAGCAAGTCATGTTCGAAATATTTATTCAACAATAAATCTTTCATATTGTTTGTTCTAATATCAAATATTAGATTGCATGACACTCACAACCATATCATCATAGGAAACAGACAGTATGCTGATCTTTCAAATTATTATTATCCAATTAATAATTCTATGATGAGGAACTTTATTTAAGATATTCATACTAGAGATAACTCATATTCTCAACTCTTGAGAATGATGTCTCTAACAAATATCTATGGACCTATTTATCATAATTATTAAATAGAAATATCAAATATATAATATATGTCATTTATTAAATCAATTAATACAATGTCATTATTATATATGTACCATTGACTATACAAAACATATATCTAACGCTTTTACATTTTTTGATGATTTCAGTTTTATGTTTTATAGTGAATTCTGTGGATGTAAATCCTACTTTCCTATCCTTAAAGCTATGTCATTTGCGCCCAAGTCTAGAGTTTTGAACATCTGAAGCAGTGGTGGGTTGACCCCGTACCAGTTCGCCAAAGGGAAAGTTGCGATTGTTACCCTTCTGTTTGATTGACCCAAAAACCATGATGCTTGTTCAAGGAGGATGACAGACAACCTCTAACCCTGGTTATCCGAATAAGAGCAAGTGCAATGGTGCACTTGAAAATAAATACTGGAAATTTTGGAGTATGCAGAGAGAGTGATGAGAAAAAGAATATGTAAAAAGTGAAAAAATTATATTGGGAGATGAGTTTTACAGTAAAAAATGTGAAAAAATTGTATTGAAAGATGTGCACACTTGATATTTGGAGAGTTTGGTAATAGAGAGTGAAAAAATTGTATTGAAATATGTGTTTTTATTGATGTGGATGTATTGAGAGACGTGTTTTGCTGATGTGGATAAATAAGTGGGACCCAATTGAAAATTTTGGAGTGCTTGAAATTTCAGTAGCACTGGAGTTGCTGTAATCCATCCATTTGAGTGTTGGGACAGATGATGTGATAAAACTTAGAATATTGGAATTGCTTATCTTTATCATTCAATCAACGTATCTCATATCTACTAGTTACAAGAATAATCAAGTCTCAGTAATTCCTCCTAATTTCTCTCTTATCTCTTCCGATACATAAGGGATTGACGTGATACAAGTATAATTGCTAAGATTAGAGTCCTAACTTAAAGGGAGATAATAAAGGAAAGAGATAATTCTCAATAAAAAATACAACATCTAAATCATTTGCTGTCTAGTAAACTATTACTAATTCAAGGTATGCACTGCTCTTGCAGTTCTGAAAAAGTTCATGTTCATATTGAGGATCTAGACATGAAGACTCAGAAGTTAGATGTTTGAGATACGTTGAATGAATGATAAAGATAACCAATTCCAATATCATGGTATCGGAGCCGGTCTTCTTCTTCTTCACGTAAAATCCTATTCTTCTTTTTCATCATCATATCCTTAAACACTTTTAACCCCGAATCATGTCTTCCAATCGGGTTGGAGGATGATAACACCGATAGCCCTTTTTTGATTGACAACATAATAAACAAACACACAACGGATTGCACGGGGCTTGAGTTTATGTCGAAGAGAATGCAGAACATGAACAAATGCTACACAACCAAATACTTTCAACGATGTTGAAGACCATGAAGGGATGTGGATAGTACTTGTCATGAGGAGTTTGAAAGTTGAGAGCAGTGGAAGGCACTCGATTGATAATATGAGTCGCCATTGAGAGAGCTTCACCCCAATAATAAATAGGCATGCAAGACCGAAATAGGGAGGACCGAACAACATCCAATAGATGGCGGTTCTTGTGCTCTGTTGTACCGTTCTGTTGGGGAGTGTAACTGCATGTAGTCTGGTGAACAATCCCATGAAGTGTCAATTACTGTTTTAATTCCTAATTCACAAACTCACCACCATTGTCAGTCCTAAGAACTTAGAGACGAGATTGAAATTGGGTTAAAACCATCGAGTGAAATTTTTTAAAAATGGTAGTAACCTCATTCTTGTTTTTCATTAACGACACCCATGTCATACGTGCATGTATGATCATCAATAAACGAAACAAACCATCGAGCACCACCCAAAGTAGGAACTTTTGCTGGACTCCAAACATCTGAGTGAACAATCATAAAAGGAACATAACTTTTATTCATACTTAATGGAAATGGAACACGATGACTTTTTGCTAGGGTGTAAACATCACACATAAAGTCCTTAAATGAAAAGCGAGAAAATAAATACGGAAATAATTTATTCAAATATCCAAATGATGCCTAACTTAAACGCCTATGCCAGAGCCAAATTTCTGATTAACTCGTCGGCAATTTCTTCAACTGCAAGAGCATGAGCAAGAACTCTATAACTGGTTGGACTGATATCAAGATAATACAACTTTCCCTCTCTAGTACTACAACCCAATGTCTTCATTTTCTTGAAGGCCTTGAAAAGACAATGATTAAGCCAAAAGGTTACACTACATTGTAAAGTAGAAGTAATTTGTGATACAAATAACAAATTAAGCTTAAGAGAGGGAACTACAAGAACAGAATTCAAGTTAAGATCATTGGTAAGAGAAATAGAACCCTCACTAATAACAGAAGATGACTTACTCATCGCCAGTGTATTCTCCTCCATTATCAGACCTCAAACACTTGATCTTTTTACCAGATTCAAGTTCCACCCGGGCTTTGAATATTTTGAAGACTGGAAACACATCCATCTTCCTCTTGATGGGATACACCCAACATCTTCTGGAATAATCATCTATAAATGAGATAAAGTATTTTGCTCCTCCCAGAGATATCACCGGTGCTTGCCACACATCAGAGGGAATCAGTTCTAGAATATCCCTGCTTCTGGAACTGGATAGACTGAATTTCAATCTATTATGCTTACTTGTAACACAATGCTCACAAAAGGGTAATGACACCTTTGTAAGACCAGGGAGTAAATTCTTCTCAGAAAGAATTCTCAATCCTCGTTCAGACATATGTCCGAGTTTGAGATGCCACTTCATTGCAGGTTCATCTTTTGAACTACTTGATACAACAGATGCTTCTGCTTCAAGTATAGTTTCTCCCTTTAGCTTGTATAAATTTGAATTCAGCTTTTCTGCCTTCATAACTACAAGTGCGCCCCGGATAATTTTCATTATCCTATCTTGAGTTTGGATTTTGTAACCGAGACTATCTATTTGCCCCAAAGACAATAGATTCTTTCTCAGGCCTTCCACATGTCGAACCTCCTTGATAGTGTAAACAGTCTCATCATACATTTTTAGTTTGATGGTTCCAATGCCGACAATCTTCAGGATGTGATCATTACCCATGAACACTAATCCTCCTGAGATTGGTTTATACTGATGAAACCATTCTCTTCGTGAGGTCATGTGCCATGTAGCACCTGAATCAATAATCCAGGTATCACTAAAGTTCCTTTCACATTCTGTGATCGGCATTGCTTCAATATATAAAATTTCACCATCATCTGGGGTACTTGCCACATTTCCTTGAGAGTTCTTCTCTTCGTTCTTCTTCTTCCAACAATCTTTCTTCATGTGTCCTTTCTTGCCACAAAAGTAACATTTAAAATTCTTCTTACTCCTTGATTTGGACCTGCCATGATTATGGCTCCCACTTGAGCCACGTTCCATTGGTCTCCCTCTTTCCATCGTTAAAGCCTCAACTTGATGTGAACCGCCCAACCTGTCCTCCTTGTTTTTGCGCCTATTTTCTTCTTCCAGAATAGCAGCGGCAATATCATCAAAGACTAGGTACTCCGTGAGAACATTATTAGTGAGGTTGATGATGAGTTGATCATATGAGTCTCGTAGACTTTGGAGTAGAAGTTCCGCACGTTCAACTGGTTCTACTTTGTATCCCAACGATGTGAGTTGAGAAAACATAGTATTCAATGAGTTGATGTGCTCTGTCACTGAAGTAGATTCAATCATACGAAGAGTGTAGAGTTTCCTCTTCAGAAAAATCTTGGTGAGATGATCCCAGATCTCCTTTGCAGTTTTCTTTTCTTCTATACTTAAAAGTACACCATCGGATAATGCCAAATGAAGATTGGCAATGGCGGTGCCATCCATTTCGCTCCACTTTTCATCTGTGACTCCAGCAGGCTTATTATCAATAGCCGCTAGACAGTTATCTTTTCTCAAGATAGCCTTCATCTTCAATTTCCACAATGAGAAATTACTCTCATTGAACTTCTCAATTTCATGTTTCGCTGCCATTGCTTTTATCACAATCAAGTACTTTGTGAACAGTACCGTGAATAGTACCTCCAAATTAGTTCCCAGGAAAGAGTGGGGGCCTTCCGTTTAAAACGGCGCGCAATTAAATAACCGCACTTTTCTAGACATAACTTCTTTTAGATAGTACTTCCACACAACCGTACCACGAATACTTGATCAAAAATATCAAGAAAACTTTTCTGATGTGGAAGGTCAGACAATGCTGCAACCACAGAGCATACTCAGATTTTCAAGAGAACAAGCAAATCCCGAACCAACCAATCCCTCCGATACCACTTGTTGTAAATTGACCGTTCGGATCGAGCAGGATTGCAGCTTCCAATGAACTTGAAATAGTAAAAGGCTAAAATTGGACACACAGATTTTACGTGGAAAACCCCTAATGAACAGGGTAAAAACCACAGACCAGTATAGAAGAATTCACTATGGAGTAGAGGATTACAACCTTCTCTCTAATTTAACAAGGAGAGAACAATGACACTCTCTCTTTTGAAACTAGGAGAAAACTAACAATCTTTCTCTCTCACTCTCACCATCTCTTTCTTCCTCAAACACTTGTTTGTGTTTTGGTGTGTATTACAAATGAGGAGATCATGCCTTTATATAGGCTTAAAGTGATGTCAATCTTGTAAATTACAAAAATTAGGTAACCTACCATTGATGACTTGTTGTGGTGTTAGGCAACCTACTACAATAACCATCAATGACTTGTGGTGTGCTTCTAGATATTGATTCTTGGTGCAACATAATACGTACAACCCGAGTTCTTTGATTGAACACGGATCACTGGAGAAGGGGTTTCGGTTATGGTGGATTCACTTGAGTTGGAAGACATGATTCGGGGTTAAAGTGTTTAAGGATATGATGATGAAAAAGAAGAATAGGATTTTACGTTAAGAAGAAGAAGAAGAACTGCTCCGATACCATGATACAACTCAGAATATTGGAATTGCTTATCTTTATCATTCATTCAACGTATCTCAAACGTCTAACTTCTGAGTCTTCATGTCTAGACAAACGATTTGATTGCTATGGCCAGAAGGTTCCTCAATATGAACAGTAACTTCTTCAGAACTGCAAGAGCAGTGCATACCTTGAATTAGTATTAGTATACTAGACAGCAAATGATTTAGATCTGGTATTTTTTTATTGAGAATTATCTCTTCCTTTATTATCTCCCTTTAAGTTAGAACTCTAATCTTAGCTATTATACTTGTATCCCGTCAATCCCTTATATATCGGAAGAGATAGAAGAGAGATTAGGAGGAATTATTGGGACTTGATTATTCCTGTAAGTAGTATATATGAGATACGTTGAATGAATGATAAAGATAAGCAATTCCAATATTCTGAGTTGTATCATGGTATCGGAGCCGATCTTCTTCTTCTTCTTCACTTAAAATCCTATTCTTCTTCTTCATCATCATATCCTTAAACACTTTAACCCCGAATAATGTCTTCCAACTCAAGTGAATCCACCATAATCGAAACCCCTTCTCCAATGATCCGTGTTCAATCAGAGAACTCGAGATTCAATGCTGAAATTATTTTAACTGAAGATAACTACAATGTATGGTCCTAGATCGTGGAGATGCACATAGCAGATAGAGAGAAACTGGAATTTATCATTGGAGACTCCTCTCTATTGGATACAAAAAATCCCTCATACCCAAAGTGGTATGCTAATAATATGAAAGTCAAAGGCTGGTTGTTGACATCAATGTCAACTGAGATCATGAAGAGATATCTCTGTCCTCGTATTGCTCGTGAAATATGGAGTGCTCAAGCGAAGGCATTTTATGATGGAACGGATGAAACCCAAATATTTGCTTTAAATCAAAGGGCGTTTATTGCAAGAAAATAAACTCAAGCACCGTGCAATCCGTTATGTGTTTGTTGGTATTGCTGTCAATCAAAAAGGGCTATCGGTGTTATCATCCTCCAACCCGGAAAATGTATACTTCTATGGACGTGGTATTTCATGAATGTGACATGTATTTTGCATGTCAGGGGGAGAATAAGGTGGACATGCATTACTCACCTAGTAAAGGTCACGATAGAGACTCAACACTATTAGAATTTTTTATGGACCAGCTAGTAATGTGGACAGTGTTGCTGAAAATACCGAGCATAATACTCCTTTCTTTTCATCAGTACCACAACATCAAGAGTCTTCACTTGGGGCTTCACTTGAGGATCCTAACTCTACTCCTAGTGTCATCGATCCTTCATCATTTATTTCTCTAGGCTCAAACACTCAAGTACCCGATAACCATTCATCTCTTCCTCCAAATTCATACACGCAGATGCCAGGTAATAATTCTCTTCGTATGTTGCCCCCTCGGACAAAACGCGGAATTTCCAAAATTAATTATGAGTCGATTCTTCAATCTACTGTCAAATATCCCATGATTCATTATGTGTCTTATCACAAGTTATCTAAGGCATGTGCGTCCTTTATGAATCAATTATCTATTGTTACTATTCTTAAAAGGGTGCATGAAGCTTTGAATGACTCCAGATGGAAAGAGGCAATGAATGAAGAGATGAGGTCTCTTCAGAAAATTCAACTTGGACGATTGTGAATCTACCTGAAGGAAAGAAACCAGTCGGATGCAAGTGGGTATATAAAATAAAATACAAATCAGATAGAGGGATCGAAAGGTTTAAGGCAAGGCTTATAGCAAAGGGGTATAGCCAAACATATGGAGTTGATTATTCTGAGACATATGCACTCGTGGCTAAGATCAACACTGTATATACAGTAAAATACAAATCAGATGGAGGGATCGAAAGGTTTAAGGCAAGGCTTATAGCAAAGGGGTATAGCCAAACGTATGGAGTTGATTATTCTCTTATCGCTAGCAGCAAACAGAGATTGGCCCCTATACCAATTTGATGTCAAGAATGCTTTTTTACATGGCCATCTTCAAGAAGAAGTCTACATGGAGCTTCCTCCAGGATGCAAGTTGTGAGAGAAAGGGAACAAAAAAGCTTGTAGATTGAAGAAATCATTGTATGGGTTGAAGCAATCCATCAGGGCTTGGTTTGGTAGGTTTACAAGCTCAATGAAAAAGTTTGGGTACAAACAATGCAACTCTGATCATACTATCTTTGTAAAGCACAAAAGGGATAGAATTACAGCTCTTATCATATATGTTGATGACATGATCGTGACTGGAAATGATCCGGCTGAAAAGGAAGCTCTCCAAACTCATCTTGCGCGTGACTTTGACATGAAGGATCTTAGCTCTCTAAAATACTTTCTTGGGATTGAAGTTCTCAGGTCGAAGACAGGCATATTCCTGTCTCAAAGAAAATATGTCTTAGATTTATTGAAGGAATTCGGGATGACTGGATGCAAGCCCGATCTCACTCCAATGGAGGAAAATGTGAAACTGGGTACATTCCCTAATCAAACACCTGCTAACAAAGAGCGGTATCAACGATTAGTGGGACGTTTGATGTATCTTGCACATACACGACCATATTTGGCATATGCACTGAGTGTTGTTAGTCAGTTCATGCAGTCTCCAAGTGAAGTACATATGGATGCCGTGATTCGTATTATTTGATATTTGAAAGCCTCACCTGGAAAGGGAATCCTATTTACCAAGGGAAATGCTTTGAATGTAGAAAGTTATACTGATGCAGATTAGGCAGGCTCGATTGATGATAGGCTCTCCACCTCCGAGTATCTAACTTTTGTGGGTGGAAATCTAGTTACATGGAGGAGTAAGAAACAAGAAGTGGCTGCTAGATCAAGTGCTGAAGCTGAATATAGAGAAATGGCCAAAGAGATATGTGAATTGCTATGGATTCGACGATTATTACGAGAGTTGCGTGTCTCACAAGTCATACCTATGAGGTTGTACTGTGATAATAAAGCTGCGTGTGATATTGCACACAATCCGATTCAACATGATCGAACAAAGCATGTCGAGATTGATAGACATTTTATCAAGGAAAAATTAGAAGCATGAATTATTGAGGTTCCCCATGTTCGGTCTCAAGACCAACTGGCGGATATCCTCACTAAAGTCGTCTCGAGCTCAAACTTTCATGGATGTTTAGACAAGTTGCGCATGATAGATCCTTATGCTCCATCTTGAGGGGGAGTATTGAAAATTATCTCTTTCCTTTATTATCTCCCTTTAAGTTAGGACTCTAATTTTAGCAATCATACATGTATCACGTCAATCCCTTATATTTAGGAAGAGATAGGAGAGAAATTAGGAGGAATTACTAGGACTTGATTATTCTTGTAACTAGTATATATGAGATATGTTGAATGAATGATAAAGATGAGCAATTCCAATATTCTGAGTTTTATCAGTTACGTATTTTCTATTTTCTATTCTGCTGCTGCATTATGATCTTATCTCATATTATTGGCTGAAAAATCAAGTCCAGGAAAAAGATGCTACTTTCAGGCTTTACACTGAAAAATGACTTATGTTTTGTCCCTTTTGAATATTTGACACTCATTCCTATATGATTGATCAGACTGTCCACTGTCCAGTTCAGTGCAGACTGTCTGGTGATGTGAGTGTAGGGCCGTAGGCTTAATTAGTTTTAGTTGGGAATTTGTTGATGGGTAAGCTACTTTTCTCTTGTTTCTTTAATTGCATAAAAATTGAAGCTAGCTAGCCCCTCGAATTTTGTTGGATCAGGGATCATTTTTCAACATTCAGTGTTGATCTTTTGCTAGAAAAATCACATCGGCATAAAAATATAGTAAAGTACTAAGGCAGAATGATGTTTAAAAGAGTGTTTCAATCACATAAGTGCATCAATTTGATAGTGACACATGAAAGGTAAAACTTGGCCATGGAAATCTATTTGTTATGGTAATTTCTCTTATTTTCTCAACATGCAGATAAGAAGCAGAGCTTTGATTTTTGACAAGATGAACAGCCCTTGTAATCTCATTACACAACAGAAGCAGGAGCCTTCCCATGGTTAATGAAGGATGACAAATGCTTGAAGAGAGTCACTGCCTTCTCACAAGATGGATCAAGTATGTGGAAAACATGATCGACTCCTTCTGTCTCCACAATCTCCACTTTCCCTTCCCATCCACTTTTCTTCAACTTTTCATAGTAAAGCCAACCTCTGTCTCTCAGTATGTCATTCTCTGCAACGACAACAAGCACTCTATCACAAGCCAATCCTGCAAGACTTGGAGACTCATCAACAAACGGGTTGATAAGCGGATCATCGTTTCCTTTCTCTGAAGGACAAACAATACTCCACCAATCATCCACCATTGATTTCCTGAAATGATCAGTTGTCTCCTTCCCAATAGGAAACTCTCCCCAGAAATAAGGATGGATCATTACCACGCCCTGTATCTTCAGCTTCGTATCCAGTTCCGAACCCTTGATCTTCAAGCCGAAGTGGTGTGACATATTGGCACCAGCACTATCTCCAGCCAAGAAAAGTTGCCCCAAATCAGCATAATCGTTGATCCAATTGTCGCCGCCACCTTCTCCATCGACATGGGAAGCGATCCACTGAAGCGCAGCCCATGAATCCTCATATGCAGCTGGTAGAGGATTCTCTGGGGCCAACCTGTAATCAATGGAAACCAATAAAATGTTAGCCTCAGCTACTATCTTGTTGAGGCTGTCATGGTACTTGGGATCAGCGATGGACGATAAGAAAAAGCCTCCTCCATGGAAGTAAACCACCAGGGGGAGGGGGAGCTTGTTGGTGGAACTAGTTGGACGATAAAGCCTGGCCTTGACTCCGGTTTTGGGGATTATCACAACATCTTTAGACAGAACACCAGTTTCAGGGTCGAAGCCTGCTGGAGCAATTTCAGTTCCTGCCAGTCTCCGGATGTTTCCATCCTTCAGTACTTGAACGTAAGGGAAAATAACTCGAGCTACGTCTTCTTTGGTTTGATGATCCATATTGAGTGCGAGATGAGAGCAAGACAAGAAGCTTGAAACAGAACTGATGCCAAGACTTGTATTATAGACCGGAAGGAAAGACAAGGACAGCTAATGAAGACTCTCAGCTCTCTAATCTCTACCTACCAAAAGAGGTGCTTTTATTACGCACTGAAATTTGCTGGCTTTTGTTGAAAATCACCCATTCATGATTTTGTTAGAATATATTTTTTGTATTGATTTGGACTGTAAGTACAGTAGCAATTTGACTAGATTTGACGTCCTTTTCAGGGTTAACAAAGAAATAATTGAAGCAGTCACACCTACCTATTGTTAACAGCCTTCTCATTGCACAATGGTGCACCCAAAGGGTAGTGGCTGCAGTTTGCAGCTCCATGATTAAAAAGTCCGAGCATAGGGTTCTGGCAATAATGTACTGGCATGTTGTAGACCATTGCACAAAATAATAATTCAATCGGTGGATTCCCCTAATTTTATATGTATAAGTTGCACAAACCAAACAAGAGCTTGTCGTGCATGCAAACTCTTGTGGTCTATTACATTGGAATCTGCTGGTGCAAATATATCTCTTGTTAAACAAATGGAAGCATCCGAGTTTTTCGGGCTTCTTTTACTTTGACTGGATCGTGATTGAGTTCATTACTTTTGATTGTTCAGTATTTACTTGTACACGCAATCGATTCATTCAACTTCAGCATTGCTGTTCTCTCGAGGATCATGCATTGAACACAAAACGTCCAACTTTTGCAAAATTATATATATATATAAGCACAGTTCCAGGATATACAAAATAGTCAAAACCCAATTTAAAGATCATTAACTAATCTTTCAAGTTCCAATGTCATGTTTGGTCACAAGTCGCATTCAACATTAACAGTCTCTTAAGCTATGGTAAAAGGCACGGTGATGCGGCTGTGATCTCACTTTTACATTTTCCGACCTTTTTTCTTATGGTTACGTACTCTCAAATAGATTGCATGCACCGGCACGGCATATATTGTTGAAAATCTGACCCCACACCCACATGTATTAATAATATTATCCGTTTTATTTTTATCGATTTTTATGCATATATCAGACCTACAACTTTATTTTTTACTTGGACTATGTCACTTAAGATTTTTATCGATTTTTATGCATATATTAGACGTACGACTTTATTTTTTACTTGGACTATGTCACTTAAGGATTATTAGGTAAATTCTACCGATGTGGGATACCTTTTGGTATCGCCCACTCTCAAAGGTGACCAGGTGTCGAAACCACACACACCAGCTTTTTAACCAGAAGTTTTTTTCTTTTGAATAACAAACAAGCAAACAGGACAGAGACAGAACACGCCATTACTTGGTTGGCCCTTTTGTAATGGCGTGTTTTGTTTCTGTCCTGTGAACACAATTGTTTTAGGAAATTGTGAACACAATTGTTTTAGGAAATTCTTAGGCTACGCCCAACCAAGACTCCTACGATAAAAAATATTTTGGACTGAACCAAAGCCAAAGTCGTTGCTTAGGAAAGTCTGAGTTAGGAGAGCAGGACCAAGGTCTCTTGATTGACAATATTAAATCTTTAAATTGTGTGATTACATATTGAATTGTAAGACTTAGTGAAAGTAGAAGAATAATATCAATCCAAGCTAGATCTATGTGGATTCGACCCCGCTTACTTTTATACTGTCTCACGAGACGTACACTTGCGATTGGATAAGACCCGTCTATATTTGATGTTGTAGGTTTTACTTGTAATATTTTATATTGACCAAGGTTCAGTGCAGTGTCCCAAATTTATTATTTTTTGGGAAGCAAATTGCAAAATCAAGAACATTTGAAAACAAAAATTGCACTGATACAAGCCAAATAAACCTGCATTAAACTGCACTAGGACTACCTCAAAACCTAATCATTATCTCTCTCATCAATAGCAATATGAACACAAACTCCATAGACATCATCACACCATAAGCTGCATCAGCATCACCATGTTGAGAGGATATAGATCCATTACTTATAATATTTAACAAAACTTTCAAAAGGTACAAACAATTTTATTAAGCTTGTCACAGACAAAATGAGATCTCCATCCTGCATCTCCAACTCGTTTCAAAGTACCAATTTGGTTTGCCGTTTTTTCGATTTCAAGTTCATCAATGTCAATCAATTTAACAACTTCATCTGCTTGCGCGACATGAAGTTCATCATGGCGTTTACAAGATGCTCCAACAATATTGATAATAGAAGTTAACTTCGTGAAAAATGATGGATTAGAATCACTTCATTTCAAGAGAGAAATGTATTATATTACAGAATTGTACTGTGTTTTTTGAAGAAAAAAAAAAGGACAGGCGCTGTGGCCCTTGCTTAACATCCACCACTTCATACCAATAACGGTCATAAGAGTATCAACAATTTTTATTTAATATATCATACAGTCCATTGTCGAAACAGTACGTGGCCAATGTCTATTAACAAAAAAAAAAAAAGTAGTCAAATCCAAATATGAAATATTTCATGTTGGAAAAATCATGTTTTTTTTTAAAAAAAAATATTTCATGTTTCGAGTACTGGAGTACCAACTAATGCAACCTAACATTTTTAAAAAAATTTACCAAAATGGTGCACCAGTTGGTTGTCGGTGCTAAATTTTTTTTAAAAAAACTACACGTCCCGGTGGCCGTCAACAAGGTTCACGTTCCTTCAATCGGGTTTGTTTGATTGGACTGGGTCGTGTTAAATAGTACAAGTCTTTATAACCCAAAAATAATTTAAGTATACATGACATACTTTGTAAACGTATAATATGAAAATTTTAAATTTTAAAAAATAAAATATCTTGTTTGAAAACTCACATCACATTTCTTTTTCTTAAACAGGATTTTAAAACACTTTATGTTTTAAAATACATATTAAATTTTAAAAAAAATTACATATTCAGATTCAACAAATAAAGATTTATCTTATAATATTCATCATCGATAGGTTTCATTAAGTCATTTTTAATTACATTGTTTTTTTTTGAACTAATATGTGGGTTCCGTAGGTTACAGTGTTTATTTATAAGTACTGATATGAGTTCGAATATCAATTTTCATACTATAACCTAAACAATAAGTGTTAAATCCTAAGGGAACGAATTCGCTAAACACTAACGGACTCATTTATCGAATTTTCATGTTGTAACCTAAACAATAAGTATTATAAACCCCAAGGGGAATAAATTCGCTAAACCCTGACGAGCTCGTGTATCGAATTTCCATATTATAACCTGAAAGACTTGGATTGCTACTAAAATCTTAAATGTCTCAAGTGCTAAACTCTAGGGTCCTAACTACTAAATCTTAACGGGTTCGGGTACCTAACATAATTTCAATAAAATGCAAAAAAAAATTAACAAATATATATTCTACTATCATAGTGTAATAAATTTTTGCTTGAATAGACAGTTTACACATCATATATATGGATTTTATTATTTTTTTAAAAAAAATGTAATTGAAAAAACACAATAAAAACTATTGACAATGAGTCTTATTAGAAAGATTTTTACCTTTGAGTTCAAATATGTAATTTTTTTCGAAATTTAACATGTATTTTTAAAGATAGAATGTTTTAAAATTTCGTTTATGAAAAAAAATAAAAATAAATGTGTTTGACTGATTTTTGGAAAAATCGAACATAATCCACCTACATGAAAACGTCATGTAAATTTGGATTGAGTTGGAATACTAAAGTTGAATTTTATAACATATTTACATAAAAAAAATGTGTTTGACTAATTTTTGAAAAAAATCGAACATAGTCCACCTACATGAAAAATGTCATGTAAATTTGGATTGAGTTGGAATACTAAAGTTGAATTTTATAACATTTTTAGATTGGACTAGAAGGCTTTGTCCAGACTCAAGAGTAAGTTGGGTATTGCCCACCAAAAGCGGCCCAATTATCTAATATAGGCCCATAGAATAAGCCCATACAACGATTAACTATAACCAGTCCTGTGTCACTGTGGAGTCGACTTAGCGAAAATAACAAAACAAACGAAGGAGATCCAGAAAGACGGGAGAGAAATGGAGAAGATGGCAATGCTGAGATCCATACATCGAGTGCCTGCTTCAGAACAGCGTCGTGGTTCGCGCCTATTTCCGAGCAGCAGATCCGCCATTACCAATCAATACGCAGCTTCGAGATTCCTCTTCCATGTTTCTTCTTTCGCTTCAATCACAGACACTCCATGCCGCATCCTTTCTGGTACTTCTTCTTTCTCAAACTCCTACACTGAGTACTATGTGTATTATAAGTCTTATCAGGGGCGGTCCTGGCCTATTTGGGGCCCGGGGCGAGATTTTTTTTGGGGTTCGGGGCAACGCTCCGAATTTTTTTTTTGACACATAGTCATAACTTTTAAACTAATAATAAAAATTCAAACAAATAAAACAACAATAAATTTTTGATAGCTGGAACCCAATTTTGGGAGGCTAGACCATCACGTTTTGAATGTCATTACATTAAAATTAAACTAGTAATTATAATATTCAGTTAAAAATATAATTACATAAAATCACATAAATAGAGACGTTGGAGGTTGGAGAGAGAGAGACAGAGATTACAGAGATGGGAGACGAGAGAAAGAGGTGAAGATGTAAATTAGAGTTTTAAAAGTGAAATTGGGTCTTGTAGTAAGTAACTTTGGACTTGAAATTAGACGCCCAATTTTAAGTATAAAAAACAGATTTTTGGACTTGAAATTGGGGGCCCAATTTTAAGTACAAAAAATGGATCTTTGGACTTGAAATTGGGGGCCCAATTTTAACTATAAAAAATGGAAGAAAAAGTAAAGAGGAGATGTTGGATTAAAGGGTCGAACCACTGACCTCAATATCTAAAAAATCTGTTGCGCCGCTAGACAAGAAGTGAGTAATGATACAATGATTGTCAAAACTAAATTTTATACATATGTTAAAACACATTAATATTAAAAAAAAAATTGGGGGCCCTCGAATTTTGGAGGCCCTGGGCGGCCGCCCCTGTCGCCCCTGCCCAGGGCCGCCCCTGAGTCTTATATTGTGATTCGTATTTGTAATTGCTTTCTGATATGAAATTTAGAGGACGGTGCTTGGATCAGTTTATTGAGTGACAGTTTTTTGCGAGATGAACACGCTGTCTGATTTGGAGATTAGATGCTATTAATGACTTGATGCCTGCAAATAGGGATGAGCTCCCTAATGCTGTTGTCCATGATGCAACAAATGCTTTGTCAGATACGGACGACTAGACTGGCCATGAGGTCCTGGAAAATGTCTATCGAGCAGCTGAAGCAGTTGAAGAATTTGGTGGGAAACTAACGGGTCATTTGGTTGGCAATCCAATGCTTAGGAGCGTGAGGTAACGTGAGATGAGTGTGAGATAAACATTGTCATGTTTGGTACAAAATGAAGAGTGAGCATGAATGTTAGAATTTTAACTGTACAATTTTCATTTTATCTTTTTTTACATAAAAAAGACTAGTATAGATTTATTGAATGATTGTGATTATTTATTAATAATGGGTTTAAAATAATATTTTAAACATAAAAATTCATTCTCTCGTGGAGATTAGCTAATATCATCTTTTCGGTGAGTTTTGCTAATCTTTCATAACGGGATAATGAGAGTGGGATGAGTTTAGAAATTCTCCCTCTTAAACTCAACCAAACGTGGAATGAACGATTTTCATCCTCACCTCGTCTCATTTCCTCCTCAAAATGTCAATCAAATGCCTTTTAATATCCTTATAAATCACCTCGTCTCATTCCCCCCTCAAAACGCCAACCAAATGCCCTTTAATATCCTTATAAATGAAACTTGATCACGCGATTGGAGCAACTGGCTGAGGTGTTTATGTAATTGACAACTTTTGTGATCTTTCTGTTTCTCGTTATTTCTTTGTGGTTATTAGTCTTGTTCTCCTATAGAATGTAAAGCCACAACCGGCAGAATATTTGATTGTACTGTACATGTTTTTTCATCTGTATACTGCCTATTTGGATGCTTTTGGACCTGATGAGGCTTATTTGCAGAAGAAAGTTGAGACTTGAGAATGAATTTGGAGCAAAGATGATTTACTTGAAGATGCATTGCTTTGGACTTGGTGCTGACTGGGGAAGGTATAAAAGCTATTTTGCACTATTTCTAAACTTTATACTCTTCTCATGCCACTGCATAATACCACTGAGTACAGCAATCTGTGCACTACACAGTACCAGTGGTTCTGTCATTTTGTTGGGTCAAAATGTGTTACTGACAGACTTGTGTTCTTGGATGGTTTCACATGTGCGGGATATGTCAATTTTGTGAAAGTGGGCCAGCGCAATGGTCGTGGAATAATTTGATCGGTTCCTTTTTTTATTTTTTTTTACCTCCTACACTCTAACACTCGCGTCTCCGCCCCAAAAAGAAATATAAAATGAAAGAATGGCGTGGGGTTACTTGTAGTAATGGTTATTCAATGTCAACAAGTTTTTTTCTTTTTGATGCAGAATTCTAGAGTCTTTCTAAAAGGATTAATTAGCCACAGTGCCCAAAAGAAAAAGGATTGCCTCAGCATCACTTTTTCTTTGCTGCCTGGCTGCATCAACAGCTTCGTGGATCAGCTTAAATGTTGTGAATTTGTGATGCAGCTCAGTGGGAATTTTCTTTATAGCTTTTAAGTTTTAACTCTTGTGCTCTGACTGATTGAATGTCCATTGTGTTGTGGTCCCTCAAAGGAATTTGGCCGTTGAGTTCCTTGTATCATTTGATCTTATGATGACAGATTACTGTTCTTCGCACTTCTGGTCTTTTGGATCATATGTTGAGCAAAGAGCTTAGTGCCAGAATTATTATTTATTTATTTAATTAGAGTTTACGCAAGCTAGAGCTTACTGTTCTTTTCAAAAGTAGTTATTTAATTAGAGTTGTCAAGGGTCTGTAAATTTAATAAATAGGGTCTGTGTTTGATAGTTTTGACTTACTGTTCCTGATTTTCTCCTTTCCCTACTTGTTCAATTCTCTATGGAAAGTTTCTTGATTTTGTGAATTTTTCCTGTTTATTTAACCCTGCGTTGCTGTCTGGTGATGTGACTGTAGGCAATAGCTACTTTTCTTTTGTTTCATTAAATTGCATAAAAAATTGAAGCTAGTCCCTCCAATCTGGTTGGATCAAAGATCATTATTCAACATTCAGTGTTCATATTTTTCTAGAAAAATCACATCGGCATACAAATATAACGGTCCCAAAAAGGCAGAATGAAGTTTAAGCGTGTTAATTATTTTACATGAGTGCATCAATTTGATAGTGACACATGAAAGGTAAAACTTAGGTACGCTTCGTTTGAGCGCATATGAGATTATAAGCTCAATTTATACGCTAAACAGCTTATAAGGTTGGCTACATCGATTAACAATCACATCAATTACGTATAATAAAAATTCTATAAATTTTCCCTATTACCCTTATTCTCTCACACATTTATCATTTCATCTCTTAAAATATATGTAAAATTTTGAAAAAAATTACATTTTTGAATTCAATGCGTAAAACTCTTTTCAACAAGATCCATATTCAATAGTTTTATTTCATTATTAAAGTATTTTACATACCCCTAATAGTAAATTAACAGCTTATATGTTATCAAAATTTTTGCTCTACCGAACATCACACAGCTCATTTGACAGCTTATACGCTATCAAAATTTACGCTCTATCAAACGGACCCTTGGCAATGAAAATCTATTTGTTACGGTAACTTCTCTTATTTTCTCCACATGCAGATACAGCTAGAAGCAGAGCTTTGATTTTGGACAAGATGAACTATATATCCTTGCAATCTCATCACACAACAGAAACAGGAGCCTTCCCATGGTTAATGAAGGATGACAAACGCTTGAAGAGAGTCTCAGCCTTCTCACAAGATGGATCAAGTATGTGGAAAACATGATCGACTCCTTCTGTCTCCACAATCTCCACTTTGCCTTCCCATCCACTTTTCTTCAACTTCTCATAGTAAAGCCAACCTCTGTCTCTCAGTATGTCATTCTCTGCAACGACAACAAGCACTCTATCACAAGCCAACCCTGAAAGACTTAGAGATCCGTCAACAAACGGGTTGATAAGTGGGTCATCGTTTCCTTTCTCTGAAGGACAAACAAGACTCCACCAATTATCCACCATTGACTTCCTGAAATGATCAGTTGTCTCCTTCCCGATAGGAACCTGTCCCCAGAAATAAGGATGGATCATTACAATTCCCCGTATTTTCAACTTTGTATCCAGGTTCGAACCCTTGATCTTCAAGCCCAAGTGGTGTGACATATTGGCGCCAGCACTATCTCCAGCCAAGAAAATTTGTCCCCAATCGGCATAATTGTTTATCCAATTCTCGCCGCCACCTTCTCCATCAACATGGGAAGCGATCCACTGAAGGGCAGCCCATGAATCCTCATATGCAGCTGGCAGAGGATTCTCTGGCGCCAACCTATAATCAATCGAAACCAGTAAAATTTTAGCCTCTGCTACTATCTTGTTGAGGCTGTCGTGGTACTTGGGATCAGCTATGGACGCTACGAAAAAGCCTCCGCCGTGGAAGTAAACAACCAGGGGGAGCTTGTTGGTGGAACTAGTAGGACGATAAATCCTGGCCTTGACTCCTGTTTTGCGGATTATCATAACATCTTTAGACAGAACACCAGTTTCAGGGTCGAAGCCTGCTGGAGCAACTTCAGTTCCTACCAGTCTGTGGATGGTTCCATCGTTGAGTACCTGAGCGAAGGGGAACACATCTCGAGCTACCTCTGCTTTGGTTTGATGATCCATGTTGGGTGTGTGTGAAGTGACAGCAAGTTTACAAGCTTGGAGCAGAACCGATGCCAAGACTTGTATTATAGCCAACGAACTGAACGAAGGAAAGATGAGGATGGCTAATGAAGACTCTGATCTCTGTCGACCAAAAGATGGGCTTTTTATTGGGCATTGAACCTTTGCCCGCTTTTGTTGACAATAATCTTTTGATTCCATTTTATTTGGACGGTACTAAAATTTAAGATAAATACACGATAGAAAATCACTTTGTAACGTTGTTCGAAACCGCAACCATTTCATTTGAACCAAAAATTCGAAAGCAAGAAAAATAATTGCGGAAACACTCTAATGAGATTTTTTTTCAAGAGTATGTGAAAATACTTTTATTTTTTTTATTATATTTATTTTTTTCCTTCCATTAGCATTTTAATAATTAATATAAGAGCTAATCTTAGAACATTCAAATACATAAAGTACTCGAAATTAAACCGACAGTCTATTAAAATGAAATTAGGCATTAAATCAAATGGTCAAAAGGCATAACCTAGAAGACATTTTCTTCTAATGGTAATCCTTCAAACTCTTTCTTCAAGTGTCGTAAAAGAATTCGCGATTGAGGCAAAGCAGGTACCAGTCCTTCAACTCTTTCTTCAAGTGCCATAATAAGTTTCCTAATTAAGGCAAACCAGCAACCAGTAGTCTCACTTGAGACTTGCAAGCTCAGCTACAAAGTCCATTCTATCTTTTACCTTCAAATTTCATGATCTTAAATTCCACCTTGGCCCTTGCTCTATCTTGTGGTCTATTTGTTTTGGATTGTTCTCTGGATACTCCACAAACTTGAACACTAAAATGAAAAGATGTGCGACAAATAAAGAAAAATAACAAAAATGGAGCTTCGACTCAGAGTTTTACACGGATCTTAATGGGAACACATTTGTTAGAATTGAAAGTCTCACATCGTTTGGATATCTCAAGTGATGTGAGTTTATAGAAAAACTCATGTTCCTATCACATCAAAAAGCTTTTGTCTGGATCTAATTATTATTAAATAAGACGGCTCAAAAAAAACAAAATCATACGATGTTCTCTAGAGTTTGATCGACGAGAGAGTCTTAAGGATCGGATTGACATTCTTTTCTCAAATTTATGCAGGTACGTTCAGGCCCGGCCCTGAACAGGGGCGGACCTGTGCGACCGCACAGGGCCCCCAATTTTTGGGGGCCCAAATTTTTTTTTTTTGAAAACAATTTTATTGTTAATTTTTTTTTAAAAGCAATATTATTGTTTTTTTTAAAGCAATATTATTTTTCTCCTCATCATTACGAGTTGAAGGGATCTCTTTTGCTAACTAGACATAATGTAATATTGTAACTGATCAGCTGTATTAATTAATTGTGCATGTCTTCAATATTCGCATCAGGGTTTTACTGTTAAATTAGAAGATGCTCAAATAATTCACAAACTCTTGACTGCCAAAAAATCTCCAGGGTGAAGAGTACAAGATGTTTTGGCCGGAGCAATCCGAGTTTGTTAGGATGGCAGCTACATGCGGAGCCAAAATCATACCTTTTGGTGTAGTCGGAGAAGACGACATTGCTAAAGTAAGGCTTACAAAATCATAGTCTTTACACTACGGACTAACTTATCCAATTTTTTTTTTGATGAAACTAACTTATCCATTTGTAGTATAAGCATGGATGGTGGGTGCATTTGTTTATTAGCTATATATGCATGTTAGCTAAAATATTTATGTGATTTCATGTAATTATATTTTTAACTGAATATTGTAATGACTAGTTTAATTTTAATGTAATAACATTCAAGGCGTGATGGTCTAGCCTCCCAAAATTGGGTTCCAGCCATAAAAAATTTATTGTTATTTTATTTACTTTAATTTTTATTATTAGTTTAAAACTTATGACTATGTGTAAAAAAAAAAAATCGGGGCGTTGCCCCGAACCCCACCTTGAGGGCCCCCAATAAATTCCTTGCCCCGGGCCCCAAATAGGCCAGGGCCGGCCCTGGGTACGTTACATTCCATAAAACCCGCAGGTGTATATTACTTCACATGAGTTTCACAAAACCCTCCTTTTTAACTTAGACAAAACAAATATACTTTTGTCAAAATTATTTTTTAATCAAAAAATTTGTTTATCACAAGATTATACGGATCTAATGGGATGCCCTAAAACAACGGCAGTTTACATTTCATATTTTGAACCGCGCTTTGTCAAACCACAGAGCCTACAAATTTGGACCCCACGTCAATATTTGACCTCTCATTTCTCAAAACGTGGACGGACAGTACTTTTCTTATTATTAGGGGAAGCACAACGGAAATACGTAAATGTCCCTATTAATTTTGTTTTTAGATTCTAGCTCTATTATTTAAAAAGTAATTTCATATATTTATTTATATAATAAAACACATTTTTTTAATGAAGTCACTTCAACAAACACAAATATATATATTTTTTATTTTTATTTTTTTGAAAAGTGGAATCTTATTTATAAATTATAAAATGTCAGAACATCATAAATCTATATATATTTTTATCTTTCAATTTTAGTCAAGTAAATAATTTTTTTCTCGCTCATATTGTCTTCATCAAATTTACACAAATTAATACTGGATCTCATATTTGTTATCAAAAATTAAATCAAATATTGATCAACATTATTAAAATACATATTTCAATACAATAATTTTAACAAAACACGTATTTCAAAAAAAAATTGTTGGCCATCAAAATTGTGCCACCCACCATTGTGATTACCCTTACTATTTTTAAAAAGAGTGCACTTGTTAGCAGCGGTCAGCGGACCAACCTCAATCCAGGTTGGACGGCCAATAAGGGGTCACGTTTTTCTTCAACTGGTAGGCTTTATTTGACTGGACTTCATGGCTGTACTTGTTATGACCGGAGTAAGTTGGATATTGCCCAAGAAAGTGGCCCAGTTAGATTGTCTCTAGGCCCATAGGTTAAGCCCATAGAGAAAGGGGAAATTGTAGGTCGGTACATGAAATGAGAATGTTGGGCAATAAGATATGGCGTCAAAATCTTGTTTGATTTTTAGTCACCTTTTATGTTCTTTGTCTAAACTGCCCCTGTCTCACTAAATTTAATTTCAATTTGGTAATTATAGATAAATGTGATACCCTCGTGAACTGTGCTACATTTCTACCACAAAATTTAAATTATATTTAATTGTCTCGTTAATCGTGATACAACCTCGTAAATCGTGAATCCTAACATGCATGATACTCAAAGCACACTGTTGTGATTGTAATGTGATACATTTGTGATACATTTATATTTAATCTATGATACTCATCTACGACTGTTAGCCAATTTCAATTTAAATTCAAATTGTAAATCATTCAAACTGTAGATGTCAAAATGACGTGATATCCAAAGTCAATTTCAAATTCGTGATACCCAAATTCAATTACAAATTCGTAATACCCAATTACTCATATCCAGTTGATAAACCTCTCCACGCACCAGAACAATGCGACTTCTTCGACATCGAGACACTACTCTTCCGGCAACGATATCTATGATGCCTAAACACTGATAATGTTACTTGATACATTAATTGTAGCTTTACTATACTTTTGTGATACCTCTGTGCTATCTGGATACATTGATGATACCAGGGAAAAAGAAGAAACTATAAATATACCACATTATAGGTCAAGCCTTCAAGAGGTTGTTGGCCTTATTGACAAAAACACTACTGAAATAGCCTTCCCTGCAGCGAAAAAAATCAAATCAAATATCAACAAAGCATGAATGTATCTTAAGAGTGTCACAAACAAATACTACTAAAACAAGCTTTCTCGCAATCAAAAAATCAAATGTCAAGAAAGCATGAAGGTATCTTAAGTGTATCACATAAATAAAACTAGTGAAACAACATTTCTAGCAACCAAAAAAATAAAACCAAATATCAACAAAAACTATAGTACGACATCGAGACGCTACTCCTCCTGTAACGATATTTGTGATGCCTAAACACTGAGAATGTTACTTGAAATTGACGCATTAATTGTAGTTTTTCGATACTTTTGTGATACCTCTGTGCTATCTGGATACATTGATGATACCAGGAAAAAGGAAGAAATTGTAAACATACCACATTATAGGTCAAGTCTTCAAGAGGTTGTTGGCCTTATTGACAGAAACACTACTGAAATAGCCTTCTCTGCAGCGAAAAGAATCAAATCAAATATCAACAAAGCATGAATGTATCTTAAGAGTATCACAAACAAATACTACTAAAACAAGCTTTCTTGCAATCAAAAAACCAAACCAAATGTCAACAAAGCATGAAGGTATCTTAAGTGTATCACAGAAATAAAACTAGTGAAACAACATTTCTAGCAACCAAAAAAATAAAACCAAATATCAACAAAAACTATAGTACGACATCGAGACGCTACTCCTCCGGTAACGATCTTTGTGATGCCTAAATACTAAGAATGTTACTTGAAATTATGCATTAATTGTAGCTTTTCGATACTTTCGTGATACCTCTGTGCTATCTCGATACATTGATGATACCAGGAAAAAGGAAGAAACTGTAAACATACCACATTATAGGTCAAGCCTTCAAGAGGTTGTTGGCCTTATTGACAGAAACACTACTGAAATAGCATTCCCCACAGCGAAAAAAATCAAATCAAATATCAACAAAGCATAAATGTATCTTAAG
Source organism: Euonymus europaeus (assembly GCA_963580455.1). Classification (NCBI taxonomy): domain Eukaryota; kingdom Viridiplantae; phylum Streptophyta; class Magnoliopsida; order Celastrales; family Celastraceae; genus Euonymus; species Euonymus europaeus. Next base: position 4,715,701 of record OY756972.1, read on the forward strand.
AGTATCACAAACAAATACTACTAAAACAAGCTTACTTGCAATCAAAAAATCAAATCAAATGTCAACAAAGCATGAAGATATCTTAAGTGCACCATAAAGAATGATCAAATTTATGATTAATGGGTTGAACAATGAGTGCACCATCTATATCTGCCTCTTCCATGGACTGCAGTAAATAGAACAATAGCAGTTACATATACATCATAGAATCTCAGCAAGCTTGTTTAAAAAACCCCAAAACATCAATTGGTAAAGTAAATTAATACCCACAAGAACAAACAAGGCCATATAACAAAGTATGAATTTTAAAAAACCCCAATTCACAGGATTGATAGAGGAAGCACCTCTAGCAAGAAATCCACATGTCCAGGCAAAGTAGGTTCTTATCCAGTAAAGTATGGGTACTTCTCTACAGCCTTCCTTCACAAAAATAGTTATGCCGTTATCATTCAAAAGTCCCTCTCTCCATTTTCCTCGCATTTGAAAGTTAAAACATTGAAAAGAAATAATCAGACACAAATACCTCTTGAGGAAAAGCCCACGCGTGGAGATGCGAATCTATGACTTTTGTTTTGGCTTCTGATGAAGCCATTTTTGCCGCAAATGGTCGAACTGAAGGCACTTTCTTGGAGAAACGAAGTCGAGGGAGAATTGGAGCTGATGATATCAGGGGCTTTAACAATTTCACTGCCATGGGAGTGGATGTAAGGCGGTGGCGGAGGAGCGACATTTGTTTCCAGATCTGATGAACTAAAAAAACTTGTAAATCTATTTGAATGAGCGAAAGGGTTTTAGATAAGAGGAGGAAATGAAATTGTAGAGGCAAAGACGTGAATTTCAAAACATAAACCACCAAGATTCAAAATTCAAAGTGAAAGGTAGCTTTGTCATTAATGAAAAATATTTGGACTTGAAATTATAAAGTTACCCATTTTTTGACCTTACAACAATTTACAAAATTTGTCTAACTTTTTTACAAATAATTATGTAAAGTAGACTTAATAGCAATTTCCCCAAGAGAAAGGTAACACTATCCAGTCCAGTCCAGTCCAGTGTCACCGTGAAGTCGACGGAGCGAAAATAAACGAAAACCCAGAAAAACGGGAGAGAAATGGATGGAGAAGACGGTGATGCTGAGACCTGAGATCCGTATATCGAACTGCCTTCTTCAGATCCTCGTTGATGCTCGCGTCTATTGCCGACAAACAGTTCCTCCATCACCATCAATACGCAGCTTCGAGATTCCTCTTCCATGGTTAATCTTTCGTTTCTATCACAACCCCACCAAACCGCATATTTCCCGGTACTTTCTTCTTCCTTTAATTCCTCTACTGAGGATTATGTAGATTTTTGCTCTTATATTGTGCTTAAGCAAGCAGTGCACCAGGTACTTGTTAATGGCAGGAAGGTGATTTTTTTTTATTTTGTATTTTTTATCACAATGTGTGTTCTTTCTTGGGGAAAACAGGCAAAACGAAGTAAAGGAAAAGCTATTCTTCTTCTGGAAGAGAAGGGCGAAACAAAATTTACTATTGGCCTCTTTATTCATATCTCTGTTTCGTTACGTTTAGGGACTGCAAATGAAACCTGAATTGGCACTAAACATAGTGCATCTTAACTACCCTAGTACCCTTTCTCCATGACCAAGATTCAGAAGGGGATTTGGGTAGAGGTGGAAGTAAAACAGCCTTCCTGCATAGACCAAATGGCCACCCTTCACAGTGACAGAATTCTAGAAGTATGGAGCGCCTCCAATGATCTGGGATGTCAAACCCCTTAAAGCTTTCACAGTGAGAGAAGTTGCTTCTGGCAGAGAGGAGTGCTTCTTTACTAACAGTAGTTGAACAGCAAGAGAAGCAACTGCCAACGGAGAAGAATTCTTCTTTTTCATAATGTTCATCTGTGTCCTCTCTTTGTCGGAATGCCTTGGGTGTTATGAACAGTTCTCCTGTCTTTGGAGAGAACACCCAGGTAAAGCTATCAGTTGTTGTGAAGTAGTGCTTAGGCTTCAGTTTCTCCATGGCTCTGCTTCGAATCGCCGAAAGAACCACCTGAGGAAATGAACCGGTAAAACAAAAGGCTGAAGAAGGTGTAATGAATTGTCAGAGAAAACTGGAGAGAAAATGAGAGTTAAAATGAATACTTCCTCTTCATCATTGAAATCACTTGTTGGGCAGTCCTCTGCCTCTTCTGGGTTTGATGTGGAGAGGCGTCCGGTGAAGGTGCGGCAATTGGTGAATGCGTCCTTGAGAGTTTCCCGGAGGAACTTGCATTTCCTAGAAGGATTTGGAGGCTCTTCATGATAGAAGACTCCCATTCTGTTCCAAGACTGTTGTTAAGTGGGTGATTCTTCTATGAGGTATAGATATACAAGACTCTGATGATATAAACAGATAAAATTCTTTTCTTGAGTTGATATTGAAAATGACTTTGGTTGTGTGATGGATGCCTTTGTACCCTATTGAAAATGCAGGTTTTCTATCCTTTGGGGTAAAGACTAAGTTAAAAAGCAGCACAAGAATTCCACTTCAACTCCTTAATGCCTTCTGGTGTTGATCTGTCACCTACAATCACACGAAGAAAGCTTTTTTTGTCAATTAATGCAATTCATTTCTCATGGTTAGTACCAATCTTGTCACTTTTTCTTTATTACTTTAAACTAAAGTTATGAGGAGATAGGACATGATACCAACCTTGGGACCTTATGTATCCCATCTATTTTTTTAAAACATCCATTGCTTTTCCTTCTTGCCTTTCCTGTATATGCTACTTTTCCAGAGAAAACTTCTTGTTCCAGTCATTATATTCATGGTAACGTCTGCAACAGTTACTGATGAGATTTTTAGTACTGGCAAACAAAGAAACTGCCAGAGCGCAGGAAACCTGCGACTGTGAAAATGAGACACTGGGCCTATCTTAAAGTCGCTTTGTTTGCTCTTCTAAAGCATGAATTGGATTGGGATTTTGTCAGGTAGAGCAAGCCCAATGTTGAAAATATGACATTGTGAAAGTCATTTGATTAAAACATAAATGTAAAACTCTAATAATTGATATTTATTGAGGCCTTAAATAAAAGAACTGTCGTATTTTAATTTTTAAGAGTGTCAAGCATTATTATTCGATTCATTCTGTACCACTGTAGAGTGTGAATGTCTCCAGAAGGTGAGATTTTATGAGCAACAATTCAATACCAATAACATCTAAATGCATCAAAAACACAAAACCCTTTCCTTACAATACAATAAACGAACAAAAGACAAAAAGAAAAACAGGAAAACCTAGCCTCCTCTTATAAAAAAGGGTTTGCAATCTTCCATTACAACAAAAGAATTCACCTATCTCATTACAATCAACAATCTCTGGTTAACTACACTTTTTTCTCATGTCTTATGAGTCGGCTTACCTAAGCAACAGGCTTCCCAACTTCAAATCACGGGGCTTGCAACTACAATCCCGAGTTACAAAAATTGACTTGTAAATAAATAGTAAAATTGAAAATCATTCTCCCACCCGGCAGCCCCCTTCCTCTATTTCTCCAAACAAAAACAACTGCCGTAAGACAAATTTCAGTGACGTAAGCAGCGGTTCATACAGATTGTGGAGCTTCACGCATTCACCTCAGAGAAGTTTGACAAAAATGATGAAAGTCTCAACTTAAAGATACTCAAGCGCAAGGGACATCCAATCAGATTATAACATTCAATCACGTACTGGTAACACCAGAGACCCAAGGGACAATCGTTGGTGCGTTTGGATGAGCATTTCTATATGATTCAGGATATCTGTCCTTAAAATTCAGCTTAGGCTTCTCTGCCTGCATTTTGAACACGAAAAATGTGATGTCAGCGCGGACATTCAGGGCACTATGGAATAATATAATCACGATTAGGGAAAAAAGAAGAAAATAATAATAATAATAATAATAATAACAGGAAAGGGATGCAGCTGCTCAATGAATAAGTTAGGCCAAGGCTTACATATTTCAGCCAGCACTCCTGATTTTTGTGCTCATAAATATCTGGAGAATGGCATCCAGTCTCAGATGGGCAATAAACCCATATATTGCATTTCTTATCTCCTGGTTTCGCTCGCTTAGCGTGATCTAAGCAAGCTTGGCAGCAGTCAGCTGCACTTTCTTTATGGTGAGTGAGACCCCATCTAACAGCAACACCATCATAATCTGTGTGAAGCTCAGGATGACATTCAGGAGGAAGGGGTCTGCCAGGTAAAATCTCTTCCTCTAGAAACAGAAAGAAAAATGTCTGCGTCATTAAAAGATAGGCAGATAACCTTAACTGAATGCGACTTGACATACTCAAATAAAAAGTCAGGTTGGGTCAAGGGGGCAAAAAAGTGTAGGAGTTTAATAGATCTAAATGTCAACTGTCACCAGCTTCTTGGCAATAGGAGACAGAAAGGCTGAAGGTAGGAAAAGATTTTGACTGACAAGAAGCTTTGATTAATTACCAGACTCTTCTGCACCCTCAGGTTTGTCATCATGTTCAATGTGAATGATTTGAGCAGGTATCCAGAGGCCAATTTCCTCTAACAATCCAGCCCATTCGGATTCCAAGGCTCTTACGAGCATCCCTACACATTAATCACTCAAACCAGTGAGCACTAAGCCACTGAGTAGTAAGTTTTGAAAGTATCTATGCAGAATCTAGTACAGCAGATTACGAGGATTTCATAGACACCATTAGGGATTAGCTCAAACATCACAAAACTACAACATATGAGAGAGACAATACCAGCTTCCTCTTGCAGAATAGTTGAATTCAGTCCCTCCCTTCCAATGGTCAAGTTTTTGACTTCTTGAAGTTTGTCTTTGCGCCAGCTTTCAACTGCTTCTGCATATCAAAAGAATTCTAACATGATAACCAACAAGATGTGGGCTAAAAATAAAGAAATTGCATATAAATACGACTACATGCAACAATTTAGACACAATTACATTTTTGATGAAATGTCGTCAACTCAAATATCCACACTGTGCATATGTGCCATGATTTCACATGCAATGACTAAATTGCTTTGGGCCGGCATGTAGTAAATATCTTCTCAAAGACCGCCATTTCAAAATTAAAACTCAGCAGAATAAAATTAGATATGTAACAAATAAATGAAGAAAAGAGTACTCATGTTTCAAACGATAAGACAAGAGCGATGGAATAAGATTGAATGGTCATCTGTAAATGTAGTAACTACCAAATGGACCCAAGTACAAGCCCATATATGTTTTGCTTTATAGTGAAAAGCAAAGCTAGGACTTAGTGGTTCATATAAATCTAACACTGATTGCGTCTTCTCTCCATAAGCATTTTTTTTTACTGAATAAAGCTCACGTTCTCCCCACCTCAGCAGGCAGAACACAGAAGGACTTGAGATGCTCTACCAAGAATTGCCTATTCAATTTAATGGCATATTAACTCTTCTATTCATAAAAATAAAAAACTCTTCTAATTTTTTTTTATAATAAATTAGGATCTTAAATAAGAAGAATGTAATTCCTTTTCAAATGATTGAGAGAACCTCCTTTCCTTAAAACACCACACCCAGAAACTCCCTTTCCTGCCCTTTTCACACTTTAGACAACATGTGCAATGGTTTTGGTGAGCAAATACCAGGAGTGTGTGTTTATGTTGTAATTTAACCTCATTAAGGTTACACCCCGCAGTAAGGGTTGCATATAGTCACAGGAACAATGATGCACGAGGCAGAATCCTAGAGGATACACTAGTTCAAAATCTAAATTGGATAGACACAAAGGACTTGAAGAATGCAAATTTCAATCATTAGTCATTACAAGTTAGGCTGAGAATCACTATCTTACTGTCATATGGTGTTCTCACCCAATCACCAAAAAAAAATGATTAATAATTGTTCCCTTTTCTTCATGAATGTGTTAAGCTATCTAAACAAGCCCATATATGGAATTGACAACTTATGAAGGAGAATTATGGGACTCCAAATAGCATCCTCTAAGGAGCGTTATCTTTCCAATGCTAGGTAAGGCCATGTACATCTGCCCTTCCCTGATACCACACCTGCAGACCTCAAACACCAGGTGTTAATTCCTTTAGTTTTTCCTAGACAGTGATTTAGATCCACCAAAATTCCACACTGAAAAGTGCATGTAATTATGCAAGGAATCTTCAACCTCAAATATCAAATCTTAGGCAAAACATGTAAGCTGAATTACTCAGCATTTGTATGATATAAAGTAATTGATAAAACTGAGCTTTATATTCAATTACAATCAGATAATATCAGGTGAAAACAAAGATGACTATATTCAACATCATCATCAAAACCTTTAAAACAAATAACATGGGGCCAGATAACTCCTTACAAGTTAGTTTCAAATTCTCTATAGCAATCGAAAGGCTGATTCCATCAATTTCAACTTCACACACAAAAGTACGATTTTAGAAGTTAACTTAGTAGAGATAACTGAACACCATGTCATTAAGAGCTGGTCCAACAGACCAAGAATTGCAGTTTAGTGAACTTGTGAATCATGTACTTTCCTGTAAGAAACTAACAATTTTTTCGCCTTTTCTTCTATACAAAACAGTTAACTATGGCACCATAACTTTTAAATGGTGCTGCAACCTAGCTTCCCAAGATCTGGCCATAAACACCAACAGAATCTTCACTTTACCTTGATCCAATCAATTGCCCAAGGGACCTCATCCTAGTTTGAAAATACTCGACCATGCCCTTCAAGCATTTCACTTAATCATCAAGTTTCCTTGCTTCATCGACAATCGACAGTCGACAATCGACAATAAATTACATTCTACAACTCATTTCACTCACAAACAAAGCCCACTCTTGCAATTTTTTCCTCACATCCAAAACATGTTGAAAAAGGGCTGATCTTGGCATCGTGGTGATGTTGCTGTATCACAATCTAGGGATCACAAGTTCAAACCACGATCATAGCCTCTCATGTGAGAAATGAGACTGCATGTATATCCCTTCCCAAACTCTAGCTCCACCATAGCAGCCTTGTGCACAGGATGACATTACTTTTTATTGGAGTCACCTAGAAATTTAAAAACTTCATTTTTTAGATGAACTAGATCCAACTTCATTCTCATCCTAAATCCCTCACATTGTAAACTACTAGATTTATTTTATTCAGACTGGACATGTACTGATGAATGCATGTTTGCCCCAGTAATGAACTAAAAATGATAAGCAGTAAGGACTGACCAAGGATCTATCAAATCAAGTTAAGCCATAATAGATTAAGAGATTTATAATATCATACCCAAAACCCAGGCCAACCAAATTTCCCGGCTAAATTGTTTACTTATTTGAGAAAACATAGCAACTGGCATATTCTCTATAACAAAGGATGACAACCGTATCTGGTTTTCAGTTTTATTTCCAACTTCCATTACTTAAAATAAGTGAATCTGTGAAAATTGAGAATGACTAGAGAAGTATATTTTACGATAATGTTTTGTCTATCTTCTGGTTCTTTTCAGAGGAATCTTGCACAGCACAATGAATTTCTGGAATGCCAGTATCCTCCCAGACAATATCATGCGTGCTATTCAAGAAGCAGTGTCAACACTGAAACAGATGTGATTGCTTCCCTTTCCCATTGAACTACAGTAAATTAGTGGAAAGGAAAAACCAATAGGAGTGATTATTTGCCTTCTAACTGTGAGAAGGGACTGATTGGAGCTAGCCTGATTTTTGTCATAATCTGCATCATAGTATTTGGTTCTACACGAAACTGAGAACCAAAAGCAATAAGCTTTATCTGGCATTTGCCTTAACTTCCCATTTTCCTATTTCATTGGTCTTTTCATTCATAATACTATCCATTCCAATTCAGAACACAAAACGGAATGGAATCTGGAAGAAGAAACATTGTTAACAAGTAACTAAAGGTGAAGTCGTGAAGAGATGGTAGATATGTGCTGGAAACTTATAAATGAAGACTTTAGAAAGATATGACTGAATATACATCACTTTACAAAAAGTATACACATAATAGCCAGTGACAGGAAATGGTCAATATAAATAAGCATCTCAAAAAATATAAGGCATGCCCAGTGCTTGGAGAGTATATTTCCCTTAAAAAGCATTTTCCTTCAGGAGAAGACATAAATATTAACTGTGCTAATTTGAAAAGGAAAACTCAAAGATTGATAAATTTGATCAATATCACAATTTTATCAATTTTAATTTGTAGGTACGAGTTTAACTGTCCGTGAAAGGTGTGTTAATCACAATAAAAATAAGTACGTCTTCCACTCATCGTAATCTAGGAACCCTGTCCTCTCCATCACGCCTGTGTTCCTAATTCCTAACTATATTATTACACATACTTAACCACAGTAAATATCCTCAACCTGCTGGCGGCGACGCAACAAGATTTTTTGCACCAAAGTTATTATCACCAAATGAGCTACTTTAATCCTCCACGGATGCCCGGTGGCTGAACTTAATTTAAAAAGGTTCTCTTTTTTAGGTAATAGCAACCAGATAAAGTCATTATATGATCATGGACAACAATATAGATTCAGTAAGATAATAGAACAACAATGGCAGAACCGAGATGGAATTGAAGGATGGTGAACTCACCTCCCTGATCAATAAAACTAGCATTAGCATTCAAGCTTCTTAACCTCTGCAAAATTTCTTCAGTTATCCTCTCCTTTACTGTTGGTGACAATGTCGGTACAGGTAATTGGCTAGAGAACTCCTCTTTAAGTCCCTTCAGCTTTTCCCCACAACAACGACAACTTTAGCAAATATTCCTTGCAATTATCCAGACAAAGTCGAATAAAAAAAAACTCAAAATCACACATGAGCCTTACAAGTTTAACAAGCTGTTTTGGTTCTCTGACCCTTCGAATTTGAATCGACTCTTCCATTTTCCTAAACTGATCTGGCGTGTACTTTATAACTGTAGAAAATCCGAAACAAGCTAAGGCTAGCAGCTTCAAAACAACACTAGGAAAGAAAGGAAAAAAAAAACTAGCGAAGTAATAGGCGCCGAACCATTTTGGGAATCGTTATCGGAGTAAACGTAGATGGAGGCGTAGAGAGAACGAAGAACGTAGAGAGCAATAACAATGCTGATGAAGCAAACAATGAGAGTGATTCTCATGTACGAACACGAACACCACAATTTCCCTCTCCCTTGATATCCCCAGTCTCCCCTAGCCATCTCCTGGTCCCTTTCCTCATCACACCATATCCGCTCGACTTCTTCAGACAACTCTTTTTCTTCTCTCCTATTAGCTCGATCGAACAGATCGCTGATAGCGACCCTTGAGTCCGCTCCCTGATTCGAGTTTGTGGAATTTGGATTTCGTCGAAGATGCGGAGGAGCCTTGCAAGACAGGCAACAGCGGACTGTGTCTGCTGCCCTTTATATTTCGTCTTCACGTCTCGCTCGCGGCAGCTACCATTACGTGATGCATTTATTAATGCTGTGAGGGGATGGAGGCCGAGGGTCCGTGCTAACCTGTGCTTTCCTTATATGAGCGATATGATTAGGTGTGCTAATAAATTGTAATCATTCCTTGTGATTTTGATTTGCAATCTAATAGAAATTCTATTAATAGTAATCAAATTAAAGTAATATAATTATAATATAATCACATTTTTTTAATTAATATAGCTAAATTACAATGAATTATAAATTAGTTTTCAGATTTGTCCTTTAACATTTGGTTTTTAAAATAATTATTAGGGTTATAGTTTTAAATATAAATTCATTTTTGATTATATATTTAACCAGATTTTCTCATATGTGTTGCAACTCAAACATGTGTATTTGAGCTGAAGCAATCTTGATCGTTGATTTCTAATATGCCAGATCTGACGGTTGGATTAAATTTTCGTTTTTTTGTTGTTTCATCAAAACCACTCCTCTCCCTCACGTCAGTTGCGCCTCTACCATGCCCATATCCATCACGCCTCACCTTTGTTCACCTCCCTTCATCGTCTCCATCACGACCATTCACCTCTGTCTATCTCGAAAGGAGAGGTACGTTTATTGGTTCAAAGAACATTTTGAATAATACCTAGCTGCAGGTGCAACATTGTTTTCTGTTTTTTAGTATATATGGCAATGAAATTTCTTGGATTGCCGCAATGCTTTCAGATTGATGTCAAATCCATATGATTTGTGTTGCTCCTTTAACAAATAATGACTTATTATCTTGTTCAAGAAATACCCTGAATTTTCCTTTGACATAGCTTTATGTTTTGTTTACTGATTAATGGGGCATAATTTGAGCAGTAAATTGGTCTATATACTGTCAGGGTTCGCACTTTCTTGGCCAATTTTCAGGTATTTAAGGCTAAACTGGTCCATAATTAACTTTGCTCTATATGATTTTGTAATTTCTTGATTGGCTTCTATTTTGTATTTAAGTGGGAGCATTACCAAACCAGATTTTGTGTGATGACCATGATGGAAAAGGTGCCAAAAATTGGGCAGCAATTTGAATCATTGGATGAGGCATACACATTTTGCAATGAATATGCAAGAGAGGCTGGTTTCAGTATTCGAAATTCGTCTACTAACCTTAACAAGAATAATAAGATTATTCGAAAGGTATTTGTTTGCTATAAAAGGGGAAATAAATGGCAAGGGCAATTAAGGTGGGAGAAGAGTAAGACACGTGGGACAACTAGAGAATGTTATAAGGCTAAAATGGTTGTATTGATTGGCTTGTGGTTTGTAATTAACATAGAGTATTTTTGAATGACTATACTGGTATAGCATTTTTTTGAAGCATAACCTATATGCTTATTGATTACTTATATTTACTTCATAATCATATGTCAATGAGGCATGCTAATTTGTTAGGGTGCTGATTTGATGGTGCGAGCTGCAACAAGATTAATGGTAGATGAGCTTGAAGCATTATGCTTGATGTGGCAAAGGTTTTCTGAATGCTTGATAATGAAGAGAAGAGTGTCAACACTAATGAGTCATGACTATGGGGACAAGCTATTGTAATAAGTCAGCCATTTTCTATTGTTGTTTCTTGTACTTCGTAATTATGAACATCTTTGTAAGAGGAGGGGTTATCTTTTACCTCTATTGACTTGCATTGTGTATGCTTCTAGTTTTCCCACTACCCTTATGTTTTGGTATGATGATGTGCTTTAGATTTCTTATGAGGAAATGGAGCTTGAGTATTATTTTTTTGCACAGATTATCTCCTCTCTTATTTTTCCTTATTGACTATTTTTTAGACCAAAAATGTTTGGCAAATTCTTATACAAGCACAGCTACCTTTGCCTTTTATATCATTTTTTGGCTTTGCAAGCCGATAGTTCTGAAATGGCCATGTCATTAGCTTTGCAATTTTAGAATATGAACTTTGAAATTCAATGAAACCAGGCAGCAATCTGAACTTTGAAATTCAATGAAATCAGGAAGCAAGCTGAACTCTGATAGTCAAAGCATGAAACTAGGCAACCAAAGTCGAAAGCTAACCCAAACTCTACAAAGCAAGCAAACTAACCTACAACAGGCACACAAATATACCACTAATACACTAACCATAACCATATCAATTTCAATTCATGAAGGACAATACAACTCAACAAATCCAACTCTGAAATTAACTCAGAAAAATCAGACTCAAATCAATCCTAAATAAATCCAACTATGAATAAATAAATCCAACAAAATCCAACTTTGAATAAATCAACTCTAAAAATACAATGGTGACAGAGAGGGAGCGGGTTGGGGCTTCGACAGTGAGGGAGACGGAGACGAAACTTGGGGTACTCAAAGTTGACAGAGATGAAACTTGGGATTCCGATGGTGACAGAGCGGAGTTGGGTTTTCGATGATTGGGGTACCACGATCTCTAAAGGAGACGGAGTTGGGGTTTCGAAGCTTGGGGTACCTCGATTGTGACAGAGACGAAGCTTGAAGGATGGCTTTGATGCAACCATACCCAGTGGAGAGGATAGCATGATAACTAGAGAGATGAGGGTTTTGATGATGCGATAACCAAAAGAGATGAGTGATTTCACTTGTAAAGCCCCGTCCTTTCAGATTCCAAACTTATTCATAATACGGAACGCTACCCACAGTAAACACCTATCATAAAGTATAACTCAAGTACATCTATCTATCTATATATATATATAACTATGAATAAATATGATTTCCGCAATCATCAATCACAATTAATACGGCAATATTCAAAATTCTCCATATAGGTCCATAAACCATGTGCTCCAAAATCGAGAGTCTGTGTATGATCACTTATTTCCCTCTATCAACTAATAAAGTCGGCATAATTTAATTTAAATAAATAATAATAATATTCTCCTCTTTTCACTTTTATTGATAAATTAGAAGGAACACCATCTACTGACACATGAGCACCTTCCTCATGGATCCGCACCACCATCAGCAAGATCTACATCAACATACTCTTCTGTGAATTCATTACCTGCGTCATGAAATTTAGTGAGTCAGGGCTCAGCAAGTGATAATTATGCATGCATGCACATGATCCTCAATTAAAAATTATTGTCATTTAAAACTGATTTTCCAGTATTTGGGCCCTTAACCTTGATAGACCACTACATAGCAACCGGTTGGGATTTTACCTTTTTGTTCTACTAGAGAACGCCTTTACTTGAAATACCCTTCCTTTACCTTTCACGTACCTCAACAATCCCATGCCAATATACCCCCTCCGTAGTGATCATACCAGGTCCTTAAAACAGTATTGCATCCGTATAACAGTCTATTAAATGATGAAATGCATGACGTGCCAGTAGATATTCCATATATCACAATAATAATTCTTAACAATTTAGCCATCATAATATACATATACATGAATTTCCCTACAATATCACCATATACATATAGCATGAGTTTCACAATAACCTCACCATCAGCTATCATACCATACCACACAACCACATTCCACAGTAATTCCATAACGCGGCGAATTATCACTTACTTTAGTTAGCTTTCCCCAAAACTCCCCTTTAAATTACTAGTGAATTAGCCTCTTCCTGAAATTCCAATATACCAAATTTAATTAATATTTATAATTAAATAACATTATTTAATTTAATTTAATTTACTTGAACCGGGTCTGCCAAAACCCAACCGGGTCGGCTTGACCCGGTTCCGTCTCTGCCCCATGAACACAGACCCGTATGGGTCTCACTCCCGGGTCATCACCGAAAACCGCCCGGTGAGGGGCACGACAGGCATAGGACGGTAGGTGGCGATACGGTGAGTCCAGCGCCGGCGTCCGTTAACTGTTTCGTGGTCGGACGTGCCCGGATTTTGACGTCGAAGCTTCCGGTGGCCGTGCGTTCTCCTCCTCGTTTGGTGGCCTAAATGGTTCCGATTCCGTCCGAAAGTCGTACCTCTAGCTTCCTGGCGCCGAGCTCGTCCTTCCCGTGCCCTCACCTTCGTGAACGATCGTCACTGTCGGATTCCGCCGCCGCCCTCCAATAGGGTTTTTCTTTTCTTGTTTTTGTTCTTGGTTTGCGTGCCTCCCCTCCCCTTTTCTTTTACCTTTGTATTTACTTTTATTTCCTAATTGGGTGATATTATTCTATTTACATTTTTACCCTCACTTTCTCTATGTGTTACCTTAACCTTCCCGTACCCAGCCCTTAATCCTATTTATTTATTTATTAAATCTATTTGTTTATTTATGTAGCCCTATTTAAAGTTCAGAAATATTACATCACTAATAGGGGAAATCGAAATCAATCTTGATATTTATAAATTGGCTTCCAATTCTGTCCGTCAGATCTGGATTGTTTACAATGAACGACCAAGATGAAATCAGCTTAAATAAGAGTATTTACGCTACAACTCATGTGAGACGGACTGTATATTTATTGTATCATTTTTAGATTATATTTTCAATATAAAAATAAGTATGTCTTCCACTCATCATAATCTAGGAACCCTGTCGTTTCCATCACGCATGTGTTCCTAATTTCGAAAATATTATAATATTATATGTTTATGTCAATATGTATGTATATGTTATATATACATATACATACATACTATAAATATATATATATAGACACACAGACATATTTACATGGATTCAAGTTCTTACACTTTGTTATATTTTTATATGTTTTATAATATATATATGTTATATATATATATTATATATGTATAATATATTATATTATGTATATGATATTCGGGCCGAGTTCGGAGCTGGGTATGCCAATATCATCCCCACCCCATACCCGGTTCGGAAAATTCAGGGAATCTCCGAACTCAATCCGATCGAAGCCAAGGTTTGGAAAACCAGACCGGTGATCGAACCGGAAAAATCTTTGGTTCATAGTTCAATGGTCTAATCGGGGTTCAACCGTGGTTCGAACCAGGTTCAATGTTATTAATTATTATATATATTTATTTAAAATAATACTCATAATAGTGTAGAAATACATTTACATTTGACAAAATAATATATATTTTTGCATTGTATACATTATAATATTTGTTTAAACTTTTAAAAACACTATATATTCAATAAATGTACAATAAAAGTCATAATAAAGCTTATAGTTTAGTGGTTGTAGTCTTGTTTTAACACTTAGAGGTCACTAGTTCAAATCTCATAAAAAACAAGTTTCAAAATATATATATTTTTTAATTTATATAAATGAATCAAAATGGTTTGAACTGGCTGATTCTAACCGATGAATCAGCCGGTTCGATGAAAAATGATCGATTGGAATATCCACCGGTTCACAGGTCCCGGACCTGAGAGATGATCGGAATCGGTCTGACCAGCCGGTCCGATCTTAATAACCTTGATCGAAGCTACACCCGCATATAAAATTGTCATCCCTAAAACATGGCACGTGAAGCAGTAGAATGCTTGCTGATCGTAGTTGTTTTAGCATTGCACACGTTGTAGGTGGTTGTTTTGGTACGCAATTCGAAAATAGTAAAGCCAACTAAGGCCTGACCAGAAAGAACAGAAAAAAGAGAGCAAGACACAGAAAGAGTCGAAGATCACTATGAGACAAACTGGATCTGTCAGATTAGGACAATAGGCACATACCAATTTCTTTGCGGTTTTTTTACCAGTGCTAAATATCTGTATCCCTAGCGCATCCATAATATATGTGATAGTCATTATAGTCACAAAATTTGCTGCATATTTGAAGATATTTAGCATTTTTATGTCTTTATTAACTTTTCAATTGGAATTCATTTGTATTATATAAAAAATGATCTCACATATTTATCTATATTATCAAACAGACAAACACAATACAGTCACATTAGTAAAATACATTTCCCAATATAATTTTTTATTTTTCAAAAATCAATTCACTTACATTTCATTCCTCCATCATTTTTTCACTAAAATTAACTTTAAATCTCATATCTATTACTTAAAAGTCAAGTCACGTACTCAAGTTCATCCGCAAAATATATATTACAATATAAACACAGCAATAAAAAGACACATTTTCTGACATTTATCTTTTTCCCCGGTAAAGCAAGAATTATTTGCCTTGTCAGCCATACATGGGATGGGTAATGTTTTTGCATGACAAGGACAACGAAATTACTTCCAAGAAATTACTTGTCATCCAACGAATCAAACAATGACACGAGATCATAATTCAGGGTAGTTTGGGACTTCTCAAATTAGTTGGATTACTTACTATAATAATGGCCAGATGTGGCCGAGCATGGCCGGAGAAAGTAGAGGATTGACCGTAGCGGATACGGTGTTTCGAGCTTAGCATTCCTATCACTTTTCCAATCCATGAAAATTTTGGTAGAGACAAAAGTCTGAAATCTCTTCCGAAGTGAGCTTTCTCGTTGTTGGAGAGCAGAGCGCTGGGAATCTTTTTCTCGGAATTGGGTTTGCAAGCAAGGTGAGAGGCGAGGGAAATGTGGGGATTTGGGGGTAGGTACTATTGGGGGAGGAAGGAAGGTGGAGGGAACAGGGAGGGAATAGTTGTGGTTTTCGCGTGGATGTCGAGTCAGGAGAGGCACTTGAGGAGTTACGTTGACCTCTACTCCTCCTTGGGTTGGAATTCGCTTGTCTGTCACCCTGAATTCTTCAACTCGTAAGTTTTCTTTTGCACAATCGAGTGTTTTTGATGTATAGAAGATTTGCTTTGAATCCGGTTAATGTCATTTGCTGTGGGTTTAATCGAGTATGGCTGGATTTGCAAGATAGGTTGGTACGTTTGGTTTATTGGGCTATGGGAAACAAGGTTTTGCCACAATATTCTTAATGCTGAGACTCTACGGAAATTGTATCATTTTGAGCTCTTTTAGATGTGAATCATCATCATCTTTGCGTTTATCTCAAAAGTTTAGAGTCATCTACATGAATCTATGAAAACATCAACCAGAATCCACCACATTTATTTGTTCTCCGTTCATTTCTATCATGAATCATACGTTCATCAGCTACATGAATCTATGAAAACATCAACCAGAATCCACCACATTTATTCGTTTTCTCCTTTCATTTCTATCATGAATCATACATTCATCCACTCATATTAAATTCACCATTGCTTTATAGCTTGTTTGCTTGGCTAGCTTCGCTTTCTCTGTAGTTAGGAAGTCTGGTCGGATTCCATAAGACCCTGAGTTACTAAGCATGTAAGTTTATACGCTGAGCATAACACACTTAAAGAGGGGGATTAAGACAGATACTGTCTTCATTGTAGATGCCAACTGCCAAGTATGTGTTATCACTCCCATATTGCTTTAGATGAGTCTTCAATTGTTTGGTTTGAACAGATAGATTTTTTTTTCCTTTCTCAAGCTTATATTTTAAGTGGCATAAGCTGTTTAGTTTGCTCTCAAATCTTCTGAAATCTTAGATACTAGACATTCTTAAATTGCTGCTTTTGTCCAGTACATGTTCAATTTGTACCTTAAAAATGAAAGATACATTTTATAAGTGTCCTTTTGATATACATGCATTCAGGCTCACACATGATGAGTGCGATGGTCTTGAACTTGATATTCTACCTCTGTATTCAGGTTTTTCCCTGAGAAGGCTGCCAAATTAGCATTTGATGTACTTAATGAATTGGTTGAGGTCAGTGCTATTATTGTTGTCTAAGTACAAGTAGAGAAGCTTTCTTCTTTGAACTGCTCAACTAATAGATGTTATAGAAGTTGCTTACTTTTGGAGTGGTGAAACAATTTCTTCATTCAAACTGCATGAATGTTTAGTATGGAGAGCAAAACATTTAAAATGAATCAAACATGATAGTCTCTGCCATTTAGACTCCACATAATTTGTTCCTTTGATGACAGTCATTGTCAGGCTTTCTCATTTTCTTTGTATATTTTTTGAAATTTGACTTTTTTCTGGACTAGAATTTGTTCAGTTTGATGGATAGTTTCTCTGTCTTGATTTTCAGGATCTTAAGGTTAGGCCCTGTCCTATAGTCTTTGCATCATTTTCTGGTGGCCCAAAAGCTTGCATGTATAAAGTTCTTCAGGTAATATAGAGTCAGCTAATGGTAAACATTTATTGCCCATACAATACATAAATAAGTGTGTGTGTGTGCACATATAAATATAATTTTGTTAACTGTTCTTCCAAAGGTGGAAAGGAGTACACAGAAGAATATTATTGAATTCCTTTTTCCTCGTTGCAGATAATTGAAGAAAAGTGTGAACCACAACTGAATCTGGTAAGTTGTTTTCCTTTGCATCACTGAAAAATAATGCTTCCACAGTTTGTGTGTGCATGTGTTTATTTTATTTTTTTGTTTGTATGTGTGTATGTGGGTGCTGTGGGGGAGGGTAGTGAACTAGTGATTCGTAAAGCAGAATTACAAAACATGAGGAAATATGAAAGATTGAAAGGATACTAATGTGGGGCAAGTCAGTGCTGCTGAGTGCTGAGTTTAAGTTTTCACTGCTTTCTCTTTGCCGTTATTGCTGGAAAAATCTTTTGGTCTAAAGTTACTAAATTGTTGTCTCATCTTAAATGTTACACTCATACTCTTTCTGTCTATGTTTCATTTTTTATTCTTCTGTTGTTTTGGCGAAGGATGATTGCCGGCTGTTTAGGGACTGTATTTCTGGTCATATTTATGATTCTTCTCCAGTGGATTTTACTAGTGACTTGGGTTCCCGCTTTGCCGTTCACCCGACTGTTCTCAAAATGTCTTATCCACCAAAATTTGCATCGTGGATAGCAAATGGCATTGCTTCTGGGCTTGATGCTGTCTTTCTCAGCAAGTTTGAATCCCAACGTGCTGAGTATTGGCAGACCCTGTACTCCTCTGTGGTAAGTTCTGAAAGAGGGGAAATTCCATACAAGATTCTTACGTCTATTCCTGTCATTCTGAATCGTTGGCCCTGATATGCAGAGCATGGGGGCCCCATACCTCATTTTATACTCAGAAACAGATGATATTGCTCCTTATCAAATCATCTGCAATTTTGCTCAACGACTTCAACAACTTGGGGGTGATGTGAAACTTGTGAAAATGAATGGCTCTCCTCATGTAGGTCTGTTTCTAATTTAAGGATTCTATCTTTAGTCATAAAAATGATGCGCTTCATCTTTCTCCAAACTTTCACATGGTAGCATTTTGATATATCTTAAAAACAAAGAGTTTAGAATTCTCAATATTTTTGTTGGAATCTATAAAATAGAATGCGATTTTTTGTCATCTTCATAATATTATAAGAAAAGGTGTACTTTCGGAGACTGTTTCTCCATCTGTTAGACTAGTGTTGGCAAATTGCTGATTTTGTTCATTTTTTAAATGTTAAATCACATAGCCCAAAGAAAGGGCCGCAGGCTCATAGTGTTCGTATGGGAGGAAAACATAGTAATAAATTTTAACTAGCACAAAAACAAATGTTCTCTTATGTGTAAAAACTGAATTGTAGTCCCTACAGTTCATGTCTTCAAGAGATCATCGAATTTTACTTTCAATTACTTCTCTGTACTTTATTATTGAAATATTAGTTTTTAATGTGATTGAATTTTATTACAGGCCATTACCGGCTTTATCCAATTGACTACAAGGCTGCTGTTGCCGAACTTCTCGGTAAGGCTGCAGCAGTTTATTCCCATAGAATACGTGGACTTGAAGGTGAAAGAATGGGAATAGAGGGGACACATGATGATGAGATATCTGGTCCAATAGGTGACTCGAGGAAAGCATCTGCGAGTCCAGACCGAAGCTTTCGTGGAGTTTATCTTGCACCAAGTGATCATTTCCTAACAGCTGGCTCGATGGAGTATGATGATGGTAGAGATGCTGTGTTTGTGCAAGATGAACGCAAGGAAAGCACAATTCATTTGCCTAGCGCACCAAGCATTGACGCACATGGGGTTCTAGGTCAGACCCTTTTTGATGTTTGTGTTCCTAAAAATGTTGAAGGTTGGGATTTAAGGTCCTCAGCTTCCTTACATACACGGCGACATAACCAGAGGCATACACATTTGAATCCTATCAAATGTATCCGCCGGTCAAGATTATAAAATGCCAACTGCCAAATCTGATGGAGGTCAGGTTTTCAATTTTCAGAATCTGTAGTTGTTTTTGTTGCGGGGCCAAAGCAAAGGAATGAAGAATCTTTAAGAACTTTGTCTGGCACTGTTCTGAGGGAGAAGATGGGTAGTGCCACGGTTAGAACTGGATGCTGATAACATTTGGGTGTACAGAGGTTTTGCTGAAGAAGCACTTGGTATGGAGTACTTCGGCGATCATGGAGCTAAAAAAATAAGAAGCATTTGTGACTTGTGACTGTAAATTCACCAAATTACTAAAATAAATTGTTCCCTTTGCTGTATGGATGAATTCCTTGTAAGTTTCAAAGTTTCACTGTGATAAAAAAAACAAATAAAAAAGCATCATGAAAACTAGTTTCTTGGGTTGTAGACAGCAAATGAGCTTTTGATTTGCTTTCAGTTTGCAATAAACGTGGAAACCAAGTTCTAGCTGAAAACTCTGTAGATGGTGTGCACCAGCCAGTCCTCTTTTTCTTCCTCAGGATCGGACACCTCTTTAAGTGAAGAAGCACATGATCTGGCTTGGTCATGATCACCCACAATGAATTACTTTGTATTGAGAGTGATCAATATCTTTATTGTCATGTGTTGAATTGTGTTAATTTATGTGAAATTTTTTTGCTCGTGCAGGTGAGATGGTTAGAATTTAAATTTATATATAGGATGTTTTGCAGGGTTTCATTATCAATTATTAAAAAAATGAACAATCGTCGCAATATTTCTTATGTTAATAGTATATGTCATGTCATTATCAAAAGATGATTCATGTTCGATTTTAATCATTAAAAAAATAAAAAATAGCTCAATAATCGAGGCATCGAATTGGAACAATTTTAAACTTCAGGGAACCTTTTACTTCAAACGCTTTATCATTAGTAAAATATTTTATTTTTGCATGAGTAAAATAAAACACAAGTCATGTTTCGATTGAACTATATTAAGCCAATATATTTCTTTTATCTTCTTAAATGTTCAATGATTAAATAATAACAATAATCGGGAGGAGAAGGTAGAGGAGGGCACGACAGTTTGTTTTTCTTTCTTTGTCACGGTTTTTGACGACTGTCATTGACTAAGGGTCTGTTTTGAAGACCGAAAATGACTGAAAATAAAAGATTTTTTCAAATTATTAGAAATAAAGAATTTTAAAAACTCTTACTTATTTGCATTATTAGGACATTGGTTTTGGGGCCTTAACACCCCCTCCAAAGAAGAAAAAAACTAGAGTAGTTTTAATTTGATAAGTTTTGAAAACACCTCAAATCATGATATTTTGAGAATTTTTGTCAAATATAATAATATTTTAATATTTTTAAAAACTTTCATAACCTATGCTTTAAGTACTTTCCTAAATATTAAATTTGACTCTTTTAAAAATCGCTATTAAAATAATTCAAAATTATTAATCTCATAATCGCCCATTGGATGAACTATTTTAAAAATCGCTACTAAAATCATTTAAAATCATTATTCTCGTAATCGCTAATTGAATTAGACTATTTTAAAAATCACAATTAAAATCTTTCAAAACCGCTACTCTCGTTTATTGAACTAAATTGTTTTAAAAACCGCTTATTAAACTATTCAAAACCGCTGCTACTCATCCTTATCGAAATAATTAATTTAAGAACATCACAAAATGGCTACTTGCATATTTAACAAAGAGAGCCTAAACAAGCGCGAGAGAGAAGTTATGAAGATACTGACGACTGGAGCTTCGGGTTTCCTAGGAGGAAGACTCTGCCATGCCCTCTTGCAGCAGGGCCACTCGGTACGAGCGTTGGTTCGACAAACCAGCGATCTCTCCGGGCTTCCTTCCCCTTCCGGAAACGGCGATTTCGAGCTCGCCTACGGTGACGTGACCAACTACCGGTCCCTTCTCGACGCCTGCTACGGCTGCCAAGTTGTATTCCATGCTGCAGCCGTCGTCGAGCCTTGGCTTCCGGATCCTACCAAATTTTTCCAAGTAAACGCGCCAAACCTTTAAATTCCAGTGATCGAATATTTTAGTTCAGTGGATGCTAATTGGTACCATCTTTGCTAGGTCAACGTTGATGGATTGAAGAACGTTTTGCAAGCAGTCAGAGAGACAGGGACGATTGAGAAGATTATATACACGTCGTCGTTTTTCGCACTTGGATCCACTGATGGATATATTGGCGATGAAAGTCTAGTATGTATAACCGTTAACAGGACTGCATATCGTTTTGGTGGAAATTCTTTTCCATTTACCGATTGAGGTTGCCAATTTATTGGCTCTTCTGTCTCTGATAGGTCCATCATGAGAGATTTTTCTGCACAGAGTACGAAAGGTCCAAGGCTGCTGCTGACAAAATAGCGTTACAAGCTGCGACTGAAGGGGTACCAATAGTGGTAGTTTATCCCGGGGTTATATATGGTGTCGGCAAGCTCACCAGCGGTAATGTGGTAGCCCATTTGGTATGTTTGATTTTGCTGCAATTTTTATAATAATTTGGATTGAAGTTTGTAATTTAATTTGATTGACCTACTAGTGATCGAGACAAGAACATGTATGTTTCTGTTGCTCTGTTGGTTGTGAGAGATTTCCATTCATGTTCTTATCAGTCACTAATGTCCCTAAATTGAGTGATTAAAACCACAATGCGTGGATAATTGTGACATCACTTGCTTTTTCCACTTGCCTTTTCCCTCTCATCTCGATCTAGCTGTCAGGAGCTCAGGGAAAATCTATATTGTTTCTATCATTCCTTGAGAAGGTGATAAGTGAACTTATTCTTGTTGTTCTCTGCCCTTTTTATCTGTTTGTTTACACAACTCAATTAGCATTTTATCTGATGATGTATTCTGGAAGGAACGAAAATCTTTGGGCTTTGACTACTTATGATTTTTGAGTTCTTCACTACTAAGCTTACATTTTTGGACTCAAGTTGCTAACGAATTAGCTATCAATAGCAATGGGGGAAATGAGGTATAAGTTTGCATTAAGAATATATTATGTACGGCACATCAATGTTTTATTGGCACTTCATTTGAATGAAAAACCTAATCAAACTTCTGTTCTCGTGAAATTGAATGCCCATCCAATATATCCTTTGCTATTGTGTTTTCATAGCACAGATGGATCAGGGTGTGATTGTTGTACTTCATTATGTGATGGTGACTATAAGGTTACAGACATTTTTTCTTTTCCATCATGTATATTTCTTTCTATTTCTGAAGTTAAATGAGAATATTGATTGGCATCTTAACGAGGCTCTATATCATTTAGTATCTCGATATGAGCTGCTTATGAGATGTGCATATTGGAAGTGTATATGTGAAAATAGCTTATTGATGTTCATTTTTTTTTATCTCAGTTGATTGAACGCTTTAACGGGAGATTGCCAGGATACATTGGGTATGGCAGCGATAGGTATTCATTTTGTCATGTGGATGATGTGGTGCAAGGCCACATTGCTGCAATGGAAAAGGGTCAAACGGGTGAAAGGTACCTGCTCACTGGAGACAATGCATCGTTCATGGAGATTTTTGATTTGGCTGCTTTGATCACTAAAACTGGAAAGCCAAAGTTTAGCATCCCCCTATGGGTTGTTTCAGTTTTTGGATGGATTCTGGTTTTAGTTTCTAGAATTACAGGAACGCTGCCTCTTATCAGCCCGCCGGTATGCCTGATAATTTCTTCTACTCGGTTTCAGTTATTTCTTGTTTGGATTAACAGTTATTTCTTGTTTGGATTAAAATAACATCCTGGTAATTTGGTCATCCAATTATCATGTCTTGTTCGATTTTAAGCGTAAATAAACCTGAAATTTTAATCTCACTGATCAAGCCTGAATGCAACACAATTTGACCATCCAATGAGAATATTGATTGGCATCCTGCTGCTGCCACTTCTGCATGCACTGAGAACTAGTTGAATACTCAAAAGAGACTTAGAATCCCTTGTTTGGAAAAAGAAAAGATAGTGTTTTGGCCAATGGTGAACATTTTGAAGGGTCGTACTTTCAAACAGGTGGTTTTATAGCAATTGCATCTCTTTTCATTTTCGTACTCATTATAAATCCTATTGTCTGATTTTTCTTCCTCAATTTTGTTGGATTGTGACTTCCTTATGTTCTATATCTCACAGACTGTGGCTGTTTTAAGACACCAGTGGGCATATTCTTGCCGAAAGGCTGAAGTAGAGCTAGATTACAGACCTAGGAGCTTGAAAGAAGGACTGGAAGAGATGCTCCCTTGGTTGAAGAGCTTGGGATTGATAAAATACTGAGGAAGAAATTACTTTGTATTTGAAAGTCTGTTGTTAACTGTTGCACTGTAAGTAAGGCAACTATTAACTGTAACTTGGTACTGTGTGAAATGTGAACTGAGTTACTGAAACTGTTTTGGGTTTGCTGAAATAATTTCTTACAAAGCATGTTCAACTTCTCTTGAAGATTGCTTAGGAAGAAGGTGCCCCGACGAGAATACATTATATGTCTCATTTTAGTTGTTGCGTGATAAATTTCGAATGTTTTTTGTATTAATGATGCAACATAAGAGAGTTTATTCGTCATTAGGCATGGTGATTACAGCAAGTTCTAATCCCTTATTATATGGATATGTATTTAATTTGAAGATATGTTCTCTCTTTGACAGTAACTATATAGTTAGCAAATAATTTAATCTCGAGTTTATGTTTGTATAGGATGTTCAAAGGACAATCTTGTATAACTTGTATTGCCTGATAAAATTAGAATAAAAAAAAAAAACCCCAATGGCATTGTTCGTCTAGTGTCCTGAACAATTGAAGTTTTGAATTTTATTCCTTTTAAGATCCTGTGAAATTTTGAATTAGATTGACTGATTGGATATTTGGATTTGAGATGCATTTATGGTTTATGTTGAGGGTAAGTATAAGATTAGCTCATATACTTTCACTTTTAGGTCATTTTAGTCCCTTAACTTTTTTTCAGACCAGGTTTTCATACTTTCCATTTAGAATCACATTAGCCCTTTTGTATAATTTGTCAAAAGAGGCCCTCCAGTTTTTTGCAATTCACATTGCTGTTTGTCTCTTAACAGTGTTCAGGAAACAGTTTACAACTACAGAAACGAGTTCATGTTTTCCTCCCCCTATTTTTGTAATCGTTCCCTTTGTTATACTATGCAAAAAATACCAGTACCACGTCTAGTGGTTTGTGATCTATGAATGAATCAACATTCCTTTATTTATTTATTTATTTTTGCCATTCTTTTAAGTGGTACCCATTTTGACTGCAGGTGTGAACCACTTAGTCGGATAACTTTGAAACGTTCATCCAGCCAATACTTTTTTGTCTGGCTATGTCTAGAAGCAGTTTTGGCTGTAGTTGACAGGGAAATTATTGTTTATATCAAACAAAAGGAACAACTACAGTTAAATGAATCCTTGTCTCATTGGGACTTTATGCTTGGTTGCTTGGTTATATTCATTGTTGATAATGGCTTACAACAAGTGACTTATTAGTTTGGTAAATCATACAAGTTGAGAATATGTATGTATATATGCATGTGGCATGACCTTTCATTTTGATTTTTAAAGTCTAAAAGCTACTTTCCTGGCAATCCAACACAAAAGTTACTGTCTTTTAGTCTTGTTTTTAGGACAACAAAGGTGATAGGCTTTCATCAATCATAGAAGTTATTAAATTTATTTAAATTTGTGGGCTGCCCAGCTGTGATGTGGAAGAAGAGAAGAAAACTAGTTAGTTATTTATTGCTACACATGTTTGTCAAGCTGGACATTTCCAGCTAGCATTTTTTGGGTTATATCCTGTCAACCCCAAATGTCATAAAAAACATTTTTTTAAAGAAGAAATGCTTACAAATCCATACATTCTGGTTGCCTGATTTATCGAATTCTACGTGGTCTATGTATGGGTTGGTGCTTGCTTAATAAATTCTCTACCTTCACGCGGAGTCTCTATCCAATAGCTTCCTTTTCAAGATATTCGTAACTATCCACATCTCTAGATTACGTGAAAACACGACACATATGTCATAAATCCACAATCCACACAACCAATATTAGCTTTTTTGGATCCTCAAATCTGGTCTCAAGACTTTGTTGATCTTTGACGCACGCCTTGGTGGTGTGATCGTGTGAGTATACATTCCGTTGTGTCGATCTGATGCGATAGAGTGTGGGTGAGTCTTTATCTGTCATTCGGCTAATTACCGATTAAGTATTATCGGTCGGACAATCGATCAACGTAATAGGACCGATAATAACAACTAACTCATGTTTAAGTAGGTCGGCTGACGGTTAATATATACTCAAAAGTCGATTTGATCGATATTATCTCGAATAGGATGCGGAATAAAATAGTAAGACAATAAAATTTGACTTATCAATTTTCACTTAACGTGAAAGTAGGGTTGTGGGAATTGCGATTTCTATTGTTCAATTAACGGGTATAAATTGACGCCGAGACTTCCGGGATTGCCCAAGTGGAGGTCAAAGGGTTAGGTCTCATAAAGTCCTTTTTGCTCATATAAAGGAATATAAGCCCATAATGGTGGGCCCATAGGCCATGACGTCAACAATGTTTATTGTTTGGCAAAATTATACGTTGGTATATTTTATGAGATTTATTATAAGTATGATCATTTATTTAAATTTATTTGTAATCAAATTTAATAATTTGATTTTTTTTTAATAATAATTTTTTTTAATAATAATTTGATTTTTATTTTCGGGATTCATGAAAAGGTTCGAGGATTTTAAGAAAAGTATATATTAAATGAAGGAAATTTAATTTAGACAAATATATTAATTTTTTATTTTAATTAATTATTTTACTGGCTTAATCAATATGCTGAGTATGCACGAGTTCGTTAGAGTTTAGCGAATTCGTTATCCTTAGGGTTTAACACTCATTGTTTAGGTTATCGCATAAAAATCCGATACACGAACCCGTTAAGGTTTAGCGAATCCGTTTACTTAGATTTAACACTTATTGTTTAGGTTACAATAGTGGAAAAAAAACAATTACATAGTATATATATTAATTAAATTATTTTTCAAAAATAATGTAATTGAAAATTATCTATGTTGAGTCTTGTTAAAAAGAGTTTTACGAGTTTAATATGCAACTTTTTTATAATTTATCATGTATTTTCATAAATAAAATGTCTTAAAATTTTACTTATGAAAAAATATATGAAAATTACAATGAATTAGACTCATCTTCAAATAAATTTTATGATGAACTCATACCTTAATAAGTTTACTACAGTGGACCGGACCGCGATTCTCTGTTGTTTTTTTTACGACACTTACATTAAACGAACAAATTAATGAAAAAAGGCCCGTTTGATTTTGACTAGGTCCCCCTTCTTGTCGTTCTGTATTTTGCTATTTTGCGCATCCGCGTTACATCAATTAACCAGCGCCACGTATAAGGGATCTGTTTTTCAAGTGATAATGCGCCAGGCTGTTCTCATCCCAACCGTCCGTTTAAGCGCCTACTGTCAGTGTGGGACCCAACGCCCACGTTAGATTTTTGCTCGAAAACGGCTTCGGGCACCGAACGAGCGCGACGGCGCCTTTTTGGCATGCCAGCGAATGAGGTTAAGCGAAAATAAAACAAAAATAAAATAAAATTGAAGGAGAAAAAGAGGAAGAAAAAAAGCTTTATTTGCGGTATATTGTCAATGTTAACGAGTTCAGACTCTGTTTGAGCGATGGAATTTTTGCAGAACGGCAATAGGAGACCGTGTTTCTCGATCACAGAGTCGATTTAACGAATTCTCAATCTCTTCTTCGCGCGTAATCTCCATTGCCGCCAGGATTCTCTCTCTCTCACTGTAAATACCTCTCTATTTCTCTCCGAACTCTCGTTAATTTCCATTCCTCTTTGCGATTTCCGGAACCAATTCGTCGGGATTTAGGTTTTTTTGTTATGGTTTAGTAATTTTATTGATGATTGACAATCCACATTATTGACTCGGATTTTGATTCTCTCTAGCTTGATCCACCCGCCGTAGATTGGTTTATTCAATCGTATATAATTTTTCTATCATAAGAAATGAATTTTTTCCAAGTCTCTTATACTTATTTTCGAAGATATTATAATTAAAGGAATCCTTGTAATGGTTTGATTATATTTGATTTTGATATTTTTCAGGATTTATCAAAGTAATAGAGAAAAAATCAGCTATTAAAACGGTTGGGCTCAATCTCTTGGAGGAGGTATCGTGGTCTTTGAGGAGGGTGAGAACAAACAATGTCGACGAGGAGCGAGCACCACACAGTCCCACTTTCGGTGTTGCTCAAGCGAGAATTAGCCAATGAGAAGATTGAGATGCCCGAGATTGTCCATGGCCAAGCCAGTCAAAGCAAGAAAGGGGAGGATTTCACTTTTGTTAAGACGGAATGTCAGAGGGTGTTAGGAGATGGAGTCAGCACATTCTCAGTTTTCGGGGTATGTTTTGTTTCTTAACTAATCAGAAAATTTCCGGATTGTATACCATCCAACTAGTGGATCATGTTTTGTGTTTGCAAATGTTTATGTGTTAAAGATGCCATGGGGACAGAACAGAATCGGTGCCGTAATTGAACTTTGGTCTCTGTGTGTAAGGGCACAAAATACATAAATAAACTATCATTTTTCCCGTTTTGATGGATTGATCATCAGTGCAGTAGTTTTTATGCGTCAAGGATGGTGATTGGTGAACTAGGGAAATTTGTTGATGCTTGATAACTTTTCATGGAAAATACACATTTATTCTTTTTGCATAATTTGATGCCAATAGATTGTTGTTGTTATCTGAGATACTGCCGATGAGGTATATTTGATGGCAAATACGAACTTCCTATCCCCTCAGGGGGTCATTTGTCATGTCTAGATACACATATAGCTTGGGTTTTTGCTTGGCCAAGAAGTCCATTGTTGTTCTTCACTATATATATCTTAAATAAAGATTAGAAGAGTGGTTCTTGTGAGATTTATCAATGGAATTACATTTGCATCATACGATACTTCGGTTTCCCAGTAATCTACTCATGATGTATGACTACTTTCTTCTATCTAATTAAAGCTTACCACCAGTTCCCTAATTTTCTGCTTGTATGAAAAGTGGAATTCAGTTTTTATTTCATTTGATTGCACTCTTACTATACCACATTCTACAGCTTTTTGATGGGCACAATGGGTCTGCAGCTGCTATCTATGCGAAGGAGAATCTCCTAAATAATGTTATAGCTGCAATTCCTCCTGATCTTAACAGAGATGAATGGGTGGCAGCCCTGCCTAGGGCTTTGGTTGCAGGCTTCGTAAAAACAGATAAAGACTTCCAGGAGAAAGGTGCTGGCCAATTTCTTGTGAATTCGTACTTATTTCAGGATTTGTTGTGTGCCATTTGGTTATTAAGGATGTATAGGAATTTAAGCAAAGGTGAATCTTTGTGCATTGGTCGTGGTGCTTTATTGTTTCCTTGGCTCCACACTTTCTAATTCTAGAAATAGTTTCTTCCTAATGTTGGGGTAACGCAGGTAGTGTCTTCACTTCCATGGGGTTGTTTCAACTTTTATATTCAAATGGCCACTTACGAATGTCTGCTTGCAAGAGATTTTTGTGTTAGTTATCATTTCTCAGGGACCTAGATTCAATAGTGAATTTTATTAGATTAATTATGTTTTGAATTAATATTTAGTCTGATCAAGTTGCAACATTGACAAACAACTGTACAACCACTGGCAGCTTTACCATTCCATTAGTTCCTGCTCTATTTATTGAGGAAGTAGTAAGTTTGGCATACAACCTTACTAAATGTCCGGAGTCCAACATTAAATCTACACAGTTTTGCATGTCTAGTTTTGAGTTCGTCTTTTTCTTATTTGCTACTTAAATTGTGAAGTTTTACTACGTGTTCTAGTTGCGTGTTATTTGCATGTTATGGTGGTAGTGTAGGTTTGAAGAGTGATGGTAGGTTAAGGAGTTTTGTAGTTCTTATATATTGTAGAATTCCCTTTTAAATTTGGATTTGTTGTACAATTCAAAATGTTTAAGTGTTTGCTATCTTTATTTTCAGCTCAAACATCTGGAACAACTGTCACCTTTGTGATAATAGAAGGATGGATTGTAACTGTTGCATCTGTTGGTGATTCTCGTTGCATACTCGAATCCGCTGAAGGCGATATTTATTACCTGTCTGCAGATCATAGACTTGAATGCGATGAAGAGGAGTAAGTGATAATCTGTCTGGCCGCTCACTTGAGAATTGTCACTTTTTTTCAAGGTCTTAACTCTTTGTAATTTTATCAGGAGGGATCGTATTACTGCAAGTGGAGGGGAAGTTGGCCGGCTTAATGCAGGAGGTGGTGCAGAGGTAATTAAAATCAGGCCCAGTACTAACAATAAACGAACTTGATAAAACATAAATAAGTACCAACACTTACTAGAAAAGACTCTCTGAGGTTCAAAATAAACATTGAATCTAGAATCCTATTCCTATGACCCTTGAAATTTCTTCTTTCTGTCCTCTGTGTCTGCTTGTTAGACTCTTTTTTTCACTGCCATTCATGAACGTAGAGTGGAAGAGGTTAGTTCGATCGGTGACATTCTTGTTAATGCATGAACCCCGATCCGTTTGACTATAACAGTAGTAAAGAACATGTGAAATCCTTAGCTTAAAATTGTTATACTGAAAATATGAATCTGCTTGTTTATGATGATAGCAGTTACTACTCTTTGGATCTAGTGCAAGTTATTGTGAGAACTGCATTATTTTCATTTACGGATCAAAGCAGGCTTTTTGATGAGAACTATTCTTTTGTAGATTGGTCCGTTGAGATGTTGGCCAGGTGGTTTGTGCCTTTCAAGATCCATTGGGGATATGGATGTTGGCGAGTTCATTGTTCCTGTTCCTTATGTGAAGCAAGTGAAGGTTTGTTTCTCTTAACATTTCTTATGTGTGTATTGATGTCAATGTACTTTGCTTCCTCCTTTCCCTTTTCATGTTTTCCTTGTGGACGCGAGCATTGCTGGTGTACTCCAGCTGCAATTTCTTGGTAATTCTTTACTATGTTGAACTCTTATTGTAATCCTTTCTCGCTGAGGCACAAGTGTTGAGATTTTTTTTTTATTTGAGAGGGAGGTGCATATTCTATATTCCAGATTTTTAATCGAACAAATAAGAGGCCAAAATGGAAACTTTAGTGGTTGTGAATAAATAATTTTGTTTATCATAAGCACGTATTTGTGATATTACAAGTACCAAACTTTTTACATGCTAGGAACTGGAAGTTTGATGAAACTCTATGACCTTAATGTAGGATCAGGAGCTTTCTGTAAACAACTCATGCTTCTATCTTTATACTTCTGCATTAGAGTGAAGTTCTGTGTGTTAGACTTAGGTCGTAACTCATAAGACTATTGTTATGAATGTGCTTCACGTCTTATCTTTCTTGAAACAGTCAACTTCATGGGCCTAGGTGGTATTGTATTACATTCAGCATAAAAGAAACTAAGATGAGGATCAATTTTCATAATTTTGCTTCGGGCAGAGAGGGAAAGGTTTTTCTTAGATTTCTAATCGCATGATGCTGGGGGGGCTCCGGGAGCCATTTGTACCGGATGACTGTTCTTTCAGCTTCCTCTTTAAAAAATTCTGTTTTTATTGTCTGAACATCTCTTATGATAACCGGAAATATTCCTACATTTTGTTTGAAATTTATTTCTTGCTAATACTTTATTATTTATTCTGGCAGTTGTCTTCAGCAGGCGGTAGGCTTATTATTTCAAGTGATGGTGTCTGGGATGCAATATCAGCAGAAGTGACTCTTGATTGTTGTCGTGGGATGCCACCAGAAGCTGCTGCTGCACAAATTGTTAAAGTATGCCATAACTACTTTGCTTAATAAATTATTCAGTTACTTTTAGTTTTTTTTCTGGTCAACCATGAAAACAGCTTCAAAAACTCCTACACTTCCAGATGCCTTAACTGCAACACTTTTATTTTTTCAGCTCAGACTTACTCCATATATCAATAAACTTCTTTGAATCTTTGTTGCATACTCAGGAAGCTGTACAAGCTAAAGGACTTAGAGATGATACTACCTGCATTGTCATTGACGTACAACCACAAGAAAAGCCACCTGTACCTTTGCCACCAACAAAGAAGCAAGGGAGGGGAGTGTTCAAGTCCATGTTTCGCAGAAAGTCCTCTGAATCGTCTTCTCAAGCCGATAAAGAATATATTGAGCCAGACATAGTAGAGGAATTATTTGAGGAAGGATCTGCAATGCTTTCAGAAAGGTTTGTGTTACTAAGATGCTGGCCAAACAACCTTTTAATTTCCAGATCATGCATCATTTAGCAAACATGTTTGTGTGCTTAAAGCAATTCACTTTGATATTTTTCCCTTAATGAGATCCAATCTACCTTCATTTATAGAAATATTGTGAGACTTCGTTCTAGTCTGACTGTTGGGTTGTTTGTGTGGTATGCAGGTTAGATGCAAAATACCCGATATGCAACATGTTTAAGTTGTTTATGTGTGCAGTCTGCCAAACAGAGATTAAATTTGGAGAGGGCATTTCAATACATTCTGGGTCATCTGACTCAAAAAAGCTCCGTCCATGGGATGGCCCTTTCCTATGTTGTAGTTGCCAAGAAAAGAAAGAAGCAATGGAAGGGAGAAGACTGTCAGGAGGTATTTCATCTCTTTCTCTCCCTCGCAAGTGTGAATTACTTGAAATTCTGTGTAACTAAATTATTGTTGTTTGTTCTCTCTTTTTTTCTGTTATTTTCAGATAGACAAAGTAGTGAAAGTGTAGCTAGCGCTTAGTTTCTTAAGTGAACTGAGAATTTTGATCCATCGTGGCATGAACTTCATCATTCCTTTTTATCTTCCTTTGCTAAGCTGTGCACCATGTCCGTAACCAGGAGCTCTTGCTGTTGCCCCCATTCTTGACTGACGTAGTATGGCAATTAAACTTGTCTCTTGTAGAAGAGGTTGTTTAAGGCTTTGGTATAGTTGTCCCCGCATAATGACAGATTGGGAGACTTTTATTACATAGGAAACTTGTTGATTACTCATAGAGATTCATTGCCGATAGGAGAAAAATTGCTTGACCAGTCTGCTGAATGATTATTTTCCTGTAGATTAACGTCGAAAGAAGGAAGGGAAACTTTCGAAATAGAAAAGGCGAGAAATGATCCCCGCCACCCCAAAAAAAAAAAAACTTGTTTCCTTAACCTTGGTATCCCTTGTTCACCAAATTGTAAAAGGTCAATTCGTTTGCTTGTATCGAAGATTCAAAGGAGTTGTATAGCTCTATCATTTATTAAAAGATTCCAGATTTCTGTTTTAACCTTTTTGTTCAGACTTCAGATTGCCGATGCTCTAGGGATGGTTTCCTAGCCATGCTGTTTGTGAATAAACTAAATAATCTGGACCAATATTCTGTGGGGACAAGAGACTATGAATCTATGGGCAATGAAGGCTGTCTTTTGAAGCAGAATTCAAGAATATTGAGAGACTATTGGCAAAAGCAGAAGAAAAAAGTGAGTTCTCTCCACACGAGGGATCTTATGGGTTTGAGTGTGAAATGTTCTTTTTTAATGTATGTTTTTATCCTCTTTCTTTCTTAACCCACATGAGAGACATTGCTTGAAATTGCCGGCAATCTGAAATATCTCAACTTTCTACAATACGACACTATACCATACATCTGCGATGGGAATGGACGAATAGATACATGAGATTGGGAAAGCAAAAGTTGAAAAACATTGTGACCATTACCTCGTTGTCCACACGGACAAATGAAATGAAAAGGGAGCAAAAACATTTTTTGGTTGTAATTGAGTAGTATGGGCTAAAAAAGGACATGCTAATCATGGGACTACGACAATAATACTATGCCAAAGAAAATATTATTTCATTTCTATAAGTCATTGCAAGAGAGAATGTTTTGGATTTCTATTTGATGGTCTAAAATATTCATTTTTTTTCATGCTCAATTGGATTTTTGTTTGTTACAAAAATATGAAGTTGGACTTTGTTGATTACTTCTACGCAGGAGGGAAGCTTTAGCTTAACGGTTTCTGCCACTTCTGATGTGTGGAAGTGTTAATTGTGATGTATGAGAAATTACGAGTAGGTCAAGACTTGTTGTCAGTCCAAAAAATGATTGATGACGTGCGCTAATCTAACCTTCTACTAAATGATTTATGTGCAGTTTAAAAAACACAAAAATACTGATTCGAAGTTTGCCTTCCTGAAAATGGCTTCAATGTTTTTTTAAGTGTCATTACAAGTCGTAATAGAAATCTAACACCAGAATGGAAGAGCTTCTATTGAAATTGATGAAAAATATTACATCTTGAAATGTACTGAAATTTCATTGATGATACACCGAAATGTATGACAAAACATGTTTTAATAGTCGTAGACTACAACTTGAAGGTTTGAATATAAATAACTAGGCTAAAGATATTTGATCGGAGTCATGCTAAAAAGATAAAGTTTTGACAATCAAAATTTGTGTTTGTTATTACTTTTGTGTCTTCTTCTCCTTAATAGGTCTTCAAATGTATTGGTGATTTCACTTCTCTTGGTTTGATGGCATGATCTTGGCTTTATAGATAGTGATGGATCATGTGCTTATGTATGCTGGCTTGATTCTTGAATTACTCATCCACTTCCCCTAAAAATGAGGGTCTTATATGTTAGTGGGCCACTTATAATTGATTCAACTCATTTGTTTTGCTCTCTGCAACTGTTGATGAACAACATGCACAAAGTTTATCCCATTTCCTAGAAAGTAGAATCCTTACACGTTTTTTATGTTTGAGGTAGTGAATGATCACCTTTAATTTTCCATGAAAGAAATATCATGGTCTCTGGCTCAGACTTCATGATTGGTCATGTAGAAAATGTCTAGTTGTGAAGGGGTTGGAGTCCCTTGATTTTAGCTCATTAGTGTTGGCACAACAGCTGTTGAGAAAAACTAGTAACATAGAGGCTTTAAACTCCTCCATCTCCTAGATCTTATTTGGATAGAATCTTGGCCTCATTCTAAAAGAACGCTCCTTCATATAATGACATGTTTCGGAAATTAAAGTAATAAATATAGCATTTTCAAATAAGATGTCTTTGAACACTGTTGTATTCTAGCAACATATATCTTAATTTCAAATTTTATTAAAGTAATAAAACAAAATACATAAAAAACAATCAAATAATTAGAAAAAATTACTCCTTACTTATCACGTGTTGGGCGTTGATTTGTTTAAAAAGAAATTCATTAATAGGTCATATATTGCCATCTATAAGGAGACGACTAGAGGTCATTTTTGATATACCGATATTTATAAACTCCATTAAAATATATTTGTGATTTTTAACAATTAATTATTTTTATTGTGAGCCACTACAGCAAAAATTTCCCAAAATTCCAACCTCCTCCCAAAAAAGGCAAAAACCGCCCACTACCTCATTGAATAAGGCCTGGATAAGATCCAAGCCCAACAATGTTTTTTACCATATGGGCTTAACTAGTTGAAGCCTTTTACTGTTGGTCCACCAAATGATCCAAATCTAATTGGACCTGCAATTCAACATTTCTCATAAATTCTAACTACCCGTGCACCTCAAAATCTCCGGCGAATTCATCGTCTATAGCGTTTCGTTATGGATTCAACTAAACCCCCAAACCCTCTTTTGTCCCTCTCCACTCTCATTCATCATCAATGTCTCCGACTCGGCGCTGGACTCACAACTCGACTGGACGAGACCAGGCGACTAGCTGCAGGACTTACCGCTCGACTAGACGAGACCAGGCGACTCACCGAGAGTCTTGGCGCCAACTTCTCTTCGCCGTTCACCAGGCGACTCCACCCGGCACCTCCATTCGCGTCCATCTCACAACCTAAGCACGCGGCCGCTGCTTCCGTCGCCAATATGAGCTCGGATCAGGTGGCAAGAACCCTCGCCGGCACTGCTGTCTACACTGTGAGCAATTCCAATAATGAGTTCGTGCTCATATCTGATGCCAATGGAGCTAAATCGATTGGTTTGCTTTGCTTTCGACAAGAGGACGCCGAAGCCTTTCTAGATCAAGTTAGTATTTAGATGTTCTTGTTCTCTTAGGTATGTTTACATCTTCCAATTTGATTTTTTCGTGGATTTAAGTTGATATGCGGCGTTCCTAGGTTCGGCTAAGTAAAAGAGAGCTGAGAAGTCAGGCTAAAGTTGTGCCCATTACTCTTGATCAGGTGGCTTTATTATTGTTAAATTATGTTTATTTTCTTTATTTTGTTGGGTAGATGGCGGTGAATGGATGATTGTAGGTTTATGTAGAGAAGTGATAGAAAATCATGATTGCTTATAAAAAACAGCGTCTACAAGACTATAACATGTGTGGCTACTTGTCTACAATTGAAGTGAGCATTTATCTTTTTCAGTTGTTAAAATTGGTGATGTTAGATAGTAAATCAAATAATCATTACTTTCCACTTCTGCAGCTATCAATTTCCGTATCTGGTACACTAATGTTGTGAATTTGTGATCCTTCCTTCACATCCTTTAGGTATACATGCTGAAGGTCGAAGGAATTGCGTTCCGTTTTCTGCCTGATCCTCTCCAAATAAAGAATGCACTTGAGGTCAGTTTTTGCATGAGTATATTTTTAGTTTTAGTGATAAAGATTGTCAAGTTTTGAGACTGTGTAATTGATTATGCATGTCAGTAGCTGTGAGCATTATGCTGGAAACCAAACTTGCATGTTTCTGTCTTAAAAGAAACACTGGGGTATCAAAATTGTTGCCACCAATGCAACTGGCCTTCATTACTTATTTCGCTTCAGAACCATCATTGTGTCATCAGACTTGGTTCTCTAGCTTTCTGCTGAAATGCGTGAACTATTCCTATGTACATACACTCATAATTCACATTTTCATCAGTCTGTGTGGTATTATATTCTTTTAGTGGCTTTTTGGTTTTAGATTACATATGTTTAGTTTATCTTTTAGTGTCATCATCTGTGGATATTTAGGCATCTATGCTTAATAGTGGGTCCTTCATTGCTTAATTCTCATGCTCATTATTGACTATGAGAATTTCATACTTCTTTCCTTTTCTAATGGACCTTGGACAATCGTACTAGTAAAGAACTACCGTGCACAAGGCTTCGCAATGGGTAGGTTTGGGAACATAGGGAATGTACGCAGACCTTACCCTGTACTTAATGTGGGGAGACTGGATTTTAGGAATTAAACTTGTGATATTTAGCCATTTGGGTTGCACCCATACAACTTTACCGTTGGACCACATGTTTGCCTATGCATAGACCTTGGACAATCATGTTGTTCCAAAATCCTCCTATGCTACTTAGGTTGGATGGTGGGGAAGAGAGCTGTGAACATAGTTTCCTATCTCTAGGTGTCTAGGTTCAACTTCCCATGTGGCTTTGGAGGAAGCTTGTGACTTGTGATGGAACAGGCAGCTCAGCTACTTTGCGGGAGAGTTATAACAGCGACTGATGCTCTTTTTAATCCTGGAACATTAAATATTTATCCTATTTTTATATGCATAATGAATATCAATATGACTAACAAGACTTGCACCGTTTATCAGCTGAAAGCCGCTAACGTGAAGAGGGGTTTCGACGGAGTTCCGGTATTTCAGGTATGTTGTTTCACTTAGCCATTTAACACTACCACAAGAGAAAACAATAGAGTAAAAGAAAAAACATGTTGTCCTTGTAGGTCGAAACACATTCATTCTCCTAGGCATCTTTCATGCGTTAAACACCTGTTAGTGCACCTGTTAGTCCAATGCATCACGTGGATAATTTCTGCTAGGCTGGGCTGTGATTATATTTGCAAGGGCATTGTATCATGCATAGTTTATGATTAGGATTGCAATATATTCCCGTGAAGTTTTGGTCTTATCAGTGTGATGATAGATGCAGCAGGACATAGTTTCTCATCGAATTTGCTCTGTTCGAAAGAAAATCCATTGCTAGTTGTCATTGCCAGCCCTAACATCCATTTCTCTTTCGTTTTCTCGTTATACGAGCCTTTTTTTTATAGATCCATAATGTTTCTTGACTTTAGGTTGTGGATGGTTCAATTCAATTTAATAATATTATACTATAAACTTTTCCAATTCTCACGTTAATCTTTCCAAGACCATAAGCTTTTCCAACTCTCAAGTAGATCTTTCCTCTTCATTTGACAAAAGGTATTATATATATATATATTCTTTAAAAAAACTTTTCCTTTATGTTTATTTAGGGAAATACTTTTCTGTAGCATGGTTTTCATCTCTTGGTGCTGAAGAGAGGACATCTGGGTGAATTTACTTCAATGCTTGTGTGCATATGCATTTGTTAATATATAGATGTCTATCATTATCTAGTATTCTGGATTAATTATACTTTTGAGGTTTCTAATTAAGATTGGTATCTGCAGTCGGACCTCCTGGTTGTGAAGAAGAAGAACAAACGCTACTGCCCTATTTATTTTCAAAAGGTATTTACAATGAACTGAGGCCTGAGCTTATTTTGGCCTCTGTTGTGCTACTTGGGTCATAAAATATCTTAAGATAATTAGGAGTACAACTGACTAGCTATTTTATGTCTCCTTCTTTGTAGGAAGACATTGAAAGAGAATTGTCAAGGGTTTCAAGAGCATCAAGAGGACCAGGTGTTTCTCAATATATTATGGTATACAACGTTCCACCACTTTCTTTTCCTGTTTGAGCAGTGTGGTTAGCTTTTATATGAAGTGTCAAAAGATAAAACAGAAAATTCAGTATAACCTCTCAAAATTGTACGTTAGTCATTTCTTGTTTCCGGTGAGGTTTTACTTGCATATATTAATGTCCACACTGCATACACAAACACAGATTTTTATGCGACGTTTTGAGTTCAAAATGTAGCTTTAGTTTATGTTTCTTTTAACTTAGCAAATCAATAACTTATAATTATGCGGGCACTATTTTTTTTGAAACTTCTCAAAATAATTTCGAAATTTTGGTTGAGTCATGTGACTAAGATACTGATGGCCAGGTATTGATGAACTAAAAGTTAGTTGAGATAATACTTTAAACCTATAATTGAAGAAAATTCTGCTTTATGCTAATTTATGTGTAGTTAAGACACAAAAAGGTATGATGTATAAATAAAGTATTCAGGTCTTTTTGTGGGTATATGTTCTTTACTTATATCATGTTTTTTGTGTGTACATTTCTTGTACATCATTATTTTATTTATTTGTTTGAACAGGTGGGGAGCTTAGAGGATGTCTTGAAGAAAATGGAGGTAATGGCCTGATTACTTGAATAGTTCTACTTGTTGTTAAAACAACTTTTAATTTTGGATTTTTTTTTGGGGTCTTCACACAGATAAGTGAGAAGAATTCTGGTTGGGAAGATCTGGTTTTCATTCCACCTGGTAAAAGCTACTCTCAACACATCCAGGAAGTTGTTAAAGTATAATTTGTTGGGCGACATTGCCCCAAGTGACCATGAGAGGTTCAGAAGGCAGAGGATGTATTTATTACTTTTGGGAGGCATAGCAATTAGGTCAGCACATTGTTCCAACTAACTTCACTGCCCGCTACTTGCTGATGCCACCCTATCCCCACAATTCAGGTTTCCTACTTCTCCTTGTTTGAATCTCTCACAAGATCTTATAGGGTAAAATGTTATTCTTGCAGATATGATCGGTGAGACTTTATCCAGAGAAGGGATGCTTTGTTAATTTTGGATTGAAATGGTAAATGATAAGTGTATTACCCTTCTTTAATCTTCCAAGAACTATGTGTTGAATATTTAAAATGAAAATGTAGAAGAAAAAAGGGAACTTTCATTCTATTGGATGCCGAATCTTAAGCGCACTCCATGTGAACTTCTGTTTGTGCGATAATGTCTCTCCTCAGTGTTCTTAGATTACATGATTTTCTGGAATAAAAATTATGAGCAGTTTTTTGGAAATCAGCTTTAAATTTTTCCATGGAATAACTTATTCCACTGTCATTAGTTATAACACAATGAGATATCATGAGATATATAAGCCTGGGATACATATAATTTCTGATGATTATATTCATTTAATCTGGATAGGCTGGTGCTAAGCTTTATCATTGTTGCAACATTAGTGAATGAAAGGAAAAAACAATGTTAAAAAATTGAAGTGGTTTTTGCTGACTTGATATTACAATGTGATTTGATATCTACTGTGATCGTTGTTTCAACTATGCATGCTAGAAGCATCAAGCCAAAGGAACTGCCTCAGCGCACTTTGGATGTGTTTTGTATAGCAGACCTAATTACTCTATCAATCCTGATATGGTATCTTTAGCAAGCTCGGAGTTCGTCTAATCATCAATCAATCAATCTGTTGACATTGCTTAAATTTTTTGATTGTTCACCAGTTTGCGCAGCATTGGTCGTTTTAAACATGATATCAAATCATCTAGCTGAGTTGTGATGATCTGATATTTAACCTTAAACCTATATATATATATATATATATATATATATATATTAATATTAGGTTACCAACTGTGATTTATTTAAACAAGTCCGAAATGATCCAACAACAAAACGAAACCCAATTGGTGGAGCCT
Source organism: Euonymus europaeus (assembly GCA_963580455.1). Taxonomy (NCBI): domain Eukaryota; kingdom Viridiplantae; phylum Streptophyta; class Magnoliopsida; order Celastrales; family Celastraceae; genus Euonymus; species Euonymus europaeus. Next base: position 4,755,824 of record OY756972.1, read on the forward strand.
CACAATTCTGTAACGAATAGTAGTAGTGACATTTCACGAAGTTGACGGCACAACCATTTAGTGGTTGGAGGACACGGCTTTGCTGTTTCTTCTCCTAATTAAGATTCCTATTTGGTTCATTTCTAGCTAGCGTACGTAACAGAGCTGCTCCCATTCTTACCATTTCACCTGCTACTCCTTCATATGACACCGTATTAGATACGTTGTTTGAATTAAATGAAAATGTTTTTGAAGGCAGGTAAAAAAAAAGGGTGTTTAATGTGAGTGTCAGAAAATCAACCCCTCTCACCGCGAACCACTATTCTTCATTTTGAGTTGTTCGATTTTCTCGATATATTAGACTCGCACGATTTTATTTTTCATAAACCGAATCATATTTGCTCCGTTTACCCCAGCAATATGAGTCATGTAACTAGTTTAGACATTAGTTTTTGTATAGACAAATGACAGGGCATATTGGTTCTTTGAATTTGAACATCTAGATGTATTGGCACCAACTTCATGGGAAACATGTTAAGAAAAAAAGACATATGGAGCTCTGTGAACGTCCTTGTCTCCATTGTGTTTAATTTACTCTAATTTCGCCCTCTAAGGCTCTAATCCCTCTAACCACCGTAGCCGAGTCCCTCCTAAAATGCTAATTAATTGTCGCCATGAATAACTATAAATAAGCTCCAAAAAGTCTACTAGAGGTTGTTAAGATAAATACTACAAAAACCCCTATTCGAGGTATATCAAGGCAGTTCCTACCTGCACATATGGGTGAGGGATTCGGTCTTCAAAAGATGGTGAAGGCCACTCCTTCTAAAGCTTTGTTTGTGAAGATCAACCTCTTCTTTCTTGCTTTCTTTCTTGTCATCTATGCCACTCTTCTTCTCCGGCCATCGTCTTCGGTCTATTTTGAAAATGCAGCAACCATTGTCAGATGCTCGTTGCGGGAGTGCAATCACAAGGTAAGGTGAGCCTACTGAGTAATAATATTACAAATCATATCATGTTCTTGATCATATATGTCCTTTCGAGACTCTGTTGTTGGAATGTTCTTAATTGAATAAATTAGCTTATGATTGTCCATTTGGTTATTGATTAATTAACAAGCTTGTGCTTGTGAATGTTGTATAGCTGGATAAGGGTCTTAAAATGAAAGCTGTTCTTGAGGAGACTCAAGTGGATCCACCAATTAGGCCTACGGGAAATGTGATCAAGCTAGAGGTGCCAAGATTTATGGACAAGATAGGGAAAAGAATGAAGATTGGGATGGTGAACATCGAAGAAGAAGATGCAAGTGAATGGAGAACACATGGAGAAGTAATTCCCATCAAGTTTGATCGAGTTTCGGAGTTTTTCAAATGGAAAGATCTTTTCCCAGAGTGGATTGATGAGGAAGAAGAGAATGATGGTACATCTTGCCCTGAAATTCCAATGCCAGACTTCTCAGCCTATGAAAGTATGGACATGATAGTGGCTAAATTGCCATGTAATTACCCTAAAGAAGGGTGGGCAAGGGAGGTGTTGAGGCTTCAAGTTCATCTTGTGCTGGCAAACATGGCAGTGAAAAAAGGGAAAAGGGATTGGAATTGGAGGACAAAGGTGGTCATGCTTAGCAAATGCAGGCCGATGATGGAGCTGTTTCGATGCGATGACTTGGTCAGAAAGGAAGGTGACTGGTGGTTCTACCAGCCTGATATGGCAAGGTTGGAGCAGAAAGTGTCACTTCCTTCTGGTTCTTGCAAGTTGGCTTTGCCTCTTTGGGGACAAGGTAATGTCTTAATTTCCAAACTGCTGATGATGTCAATTAATTAAATGTTTTGCTTCATTGCAAAGTCATCAATGGTGCGGTAGTTGTGATTTTGATTGGTGTTTTTTGTTTGTTTCATAGCCATTGTAAGAAATTGATAAATATATTTGCATCCATTGATATTTACAGGAATCAATGAAGTTTATGATCTCTCCAAGATCAAAACCCCTGCCAAGACAGCCAAAAGAGAAGCTTATGTCACAGTAATCCACTCCTCTGATGCCTATGTTTGTGGGGCAATTACACTGGCCCAGAGCCTCTTCCTAACCGGGACGAAGCGCGACCTTATCCTCCTCATGGACAACTCCATCTCCGACACCAAACGTGAGGCCCTGGCAGCAGCCGGGTGGAAGATCCGAATCATTAAGAGGATCCGGAATCCTAAAGCAGAGAAACATACATACAATGAGTACAACTACAGCAAATTCAGACTATGGCAGCTCACAGACTATGACAAGCTCATCTTCATAGACTCAGACATAATTATTTTACGCAACCTCGACATTCTCTTTAAATTCCCTCAAATGTCAGCAACCGGGAACGATATTTGGATCTTCAACTCTGGTGTTATGGTGATTGAACCATCAAACTGCACATTCAAGATACTAATGAATCAAAGGAAAGAAATAGTTTCCTACAATGGTGGCGACCAAGGTTTCCTCAATGAAGTCTTTGTTTGGTGGCATAGATTACCAAGAAGAGTGAACTTCCTTAAGAACTTCTGGGCTAATACATCAGCAGAGTCAAGTGTGAAGAATCAGCTCTTTGGAGCAGACCCACCAAAGCTTTATGCAATACATTACTTGGGTTGGAAGCCATGGTTGTGTTACAGAGACTATGATTGTAACTGGGATGTGAGGGATCAACGTGTATATGCTAGTGACGTGGCGCATGAGAGGTGGTGGAAGGTTCATGACTCCATGGATGAGAAGTTGCAGGGGTTTTGTGCTTTGACTAAAAAGAGGAGGACTGAGTTGAATTGGGAGAGAAGGAAGGCTAGAATTATGGGGTTCAGCGATCAGCATTGGAAGATCAATATTACGGATCCTAGAAGAAAACACTTGATGTAGGAATGTGTGATGGAATTTTTGGTTTTTTTTTTTTTTTTTGAAAATTTCTATAGAAATGTCCTTTCATGGATGTTTGTACTTTATAATTTATGTGTGAATAGGTAGAATGGACTACTAATTCAGAGATTTGGAAAAAAATAATGTGTAGGATACTTTTTTCTCTATTAAGCATCACAAAAATCGGCATAAATTTTCCATGTATGAGTCACTTTTTTAACCACTTGGGTGATAGACTATTGTTGAATCTCTCCTAGATTAAACTATATGAATTCGAAAGATCTTGAGTTTGATTAGTGGTGGAGCCACGATTTTAACATGGGGCTCAAGCCTCTCATTTTATTTTTTATTTTAAATAGTTTATATACATATGTTAGTTTAAGAGTGTACAACTCAAGTGTAAACCTCCTTAAAATTAAAATTAAACTAATTTCATATAAACTTAGTCCTAAAATTGTAATGACTATGCCTAAATGCTCTCAAATTTTTTTTTGATTCCCTCATATAAATTCATCACTCTATCACTAATCGAGCCCTCGGCTCACCTAATTTATTTCTTGGATTTGCCGTTGAGTTTGTTTCACCGAAAGCAACATCCTTATAACCAAGCGTTGAATTTTGACCAATTTACTTTGTCTAAATTTATGTCTTCACGGGTCTGAGAGGCCCGAGTTTTTGTTGACCAACTTTTTCTCTAAAATTGATGATTTTAATAACGATTTTAGCTTGGCGTAGAATCTGTGATGAAATTTTTTGGTTTTTATTTTTTTGAAAAAAATTATATAGAAATGTTCTTTCATGGATGCTTGTACTTTATAATTTATGTGTGAATAGGTAGAATGCACTACTAATTCAGAGATTTATGTAGCATCACAAAAATCGGCCTAAGCTTTTCGTATATGCGTGACTCAGCTACTTACTTGGTTGATAGATTATTTTTGAATCTCTCCAAGGCTAAACTATATGTACTCGAAAAATCCCAATTTCACTGAAAGAAATTTCCTCATGATCACATGCTAAATTTTGACCTAACTTACTTTGTCTACACCTTTATGTTCAAGGATCTTGGAGGCCTAAGTTTTCGGTGACCAGAAGAGGACTTTCTCTATTAAATTGATGGCTTTAATAACGAACTTAGCTTGGTCATTGTATTCTGATGGCGAGTCTCTATCAAAGGAGAAAAGGTGCCAACATCTACAATTCAAGTAATTAAGTAAATGATGAGGTACAAAGCAAGGATTATGGATGATAATTGGAAAAAAAATGAATTAAGTTTTTTGTTGTGCAAAATATTTGTTAGGTATACCTATACCTAAACCTAATTAATAAATTAATAAATATCTAATCCATCTAGAACTTCATTTCTTGTTGATGTAGACACTTGTTCTCTTCTGACTATGACTTTTCAATAATTCAATAATTGATAGGTTTAAATAAAACATTATCTTACAATAGTGGTTAGATAACTTAATTGGTTTTTTTTTTGTCTTACACCTCTTGAGATTTTTTTTTCCTTCACAAGATTCGAACTTCATACCTCACCTAAGGACAACAAGAATCGTGTCACTTGAACCAACCATTTGTTAATCTTAATTGATTAATATGTCGTGACAAATTCATAATATTAAATAATATACACGATTATGTTCTCTCTCTAATTCTCAATAACTAATCACACTCTCTCCCATTTTGGACCTAAAAGCCTGTTAAAACTGGGCTGGGCTTTCTAATTCATAGATTAATGGGCTGCGGCGTCCAGTGGACCGGCCAGTTGCCCTCAAGTCCAAACACTTAATCCAACGGCTCGGCCCTGACGTTTTCAAAGTGGTATGCGGACCCCACATTCACGCGATTGGTGGTGTCACTCCCCTTTGATAATTTAATAAAGTAATCAATAAAGCACAGAAATAATTGCCTCTTTTGCGTCAATTTGGCTTACAAAATTACCCAATTAACCTCTTCGTTACAACGGACCAACGGTAATGGTAAACGAATCTTTTAATAGCACCATAATAATGCAATTTTGATGGGAAATAAATAATGTGTGAGAAAATGTGTTTTTGTTAATGTAATTATATTTAGAGTAATGTTTTGATGATAAAGATGAGTATGAAGTTTTATTTTTTCTAAAAGATGTGAGATCTAATACTTGATGTAATTTTGTTATAAAATTGATAGAGGAATGAAAAGGAAAATGTTTGACTTTTATTGAGAAAAATAATGTATATAAGTTTGTGTTTTACTGATATGACTGTATTAAAAGACGTATTTTGCTGATATAAAACGATATATGACTTGACTTTTGTGTATTAGCGGTTGAAGGGCATTTGGTTGAGTGTATATTAGCTTATAAGCTAGGAAATTTATAAGCTCAATTTCATTGGTCAACAATCACATCGATCACATATAAAAAAAAATTCACTTAATTTCTCTTATCACCTCCGTTCTCTCACACATTTGTCCTCTTATGTTTCAAAATATATGTTAGATTTTGAAAAAAATTACATATTCGAACTCAACGCATAAAAATCTTTTCAATCTGACCCATATTCAATAGATTTTATTTTACTATTAAACTAATTTACATAAACCTCACAATAAATTGACAATTTATATGCTATTAAAATTTACGCTCTATCAAACAGCGCATAGCTTATTTAAGAGCTCATGCACTACAAAGTTGATCTATTAATTTATACGTTGTCACATATAATAACATATAAATGCACCCATAATTTTGCTTCGATGGTGAGCAAATTTTTGCTATGCCCAAAAGGCCCAGCTCAGCTGCCGATAAGGCTCCGGCTCACGGATTACACGGAAGGACAGGCCAGTCTCTGTTCCCTAATATTATTCCTGGCCTGGTCCTGAGTCCTGATGATAACGAATTCGAAACGGTGGGTAGAGATGGATCTAGACTGATGAGGTAGGGCTCCAGTCGACGCACGTGTTGTTGTGTTTTTCTTCTCTCCGTTAATTTCTACTAATTTTTTGTTTTTCTAAACATAGCTACTCCATTTTTAAGTTGCTAATTTTGATTTTGAAATAATCTCTGATTCTTCAGACTTCATTAATTTCCAATCGCCTCTTCTCTCTCTGTTGTTTCTGGTTTTAAGCCGGGTACGTTCTTCTTCTTATTCCTCCTCTTCTTTTTCTTATCTATTCGCTTTGATTTGTAATTATGCCTACAATTAACTTGGTTTCCATGTAATCTGTGCTTGAATTCTAGAGTTTTCATTATGTATGCATCTCTGTATTGAGAATTCGGTTTGGAAGGCTGTAGATGGGAATTCTGGGATTTGAAATTCCACGAAAGTTGACTCTATGATTTACTATGGAGTGGAGAGATTGAAGTTTTGGTTGGATTGTGTAAAAGATGCTTAGTTTGTTGGTTTTAATAATTGAGTTGATGTCTGGAATTTAGGAATTGTAATGGATATCGAATCTCATTAAATTTTGGGTCGGACAATGTTTGTGCTTTCTACTTGAGCTGCATACATAGGAGGTTAGGTGCATACATCTGGAATCTTCCATTGGAAATTGTGGACATCCAATTCTCTTAATCATATGCTAAAACCTGCAATTCGGATTCATGAAATGATATGATCTGAAGAAGATAACAGAGGCACAAAATAGTAGGAAGGAAAAACATAAATGCTACATTAGGGTAGATGTAAATAAATGGGAAATAGCATGAGGAGGCCATATTAGCAGATTTTTATTATTGGCTATTTTGGCCAAATGATTTTTAATGTAATTATATTTATATCTTCATTATTTTTGTTATTGGAATTTTTATCTTGATTGAATCATCATAAAATGAATAGGACTAGATTCTGCACAATGTTTTGTTGTTCAACTTTGGGTTTAATCTGTGAACATTGCGATTGTCAATTTGCTCTCAAGTTCTTGTATAAATTTTATTTTCGAGAAACATTGGTTCATTGACTGAATTTTAATATGGCTGGAAAATCCATCAAATAATTTACTGAAGTTGTTTTTGCTGCATTTAAATGGTTAAACATTCTAGCATGTATTCATTTGCAGAGCTAAAAGAGATTATTGTATTACATCCATTTGGATTGAAGCATTTTCATCAGTATTCATGATAGCTGACACTTGTGTTTGTAAATTAAATCGCATATGACCATTGTTTGCCTTACGAAATATAGGTTTTGCTCTCAGTGCCATTCTGAGTTTTAAGTAGTAAGCTGTTGAGTAACGTACTCTTTGATAGTTCAGACCTCGAGCATGCATTCCATAGCAATTTCTTAACGAAAGTTTTACTTGACCATATTTGAAATTTTGGACCCCTACATGATATGAATATAATAGTTTTGTAACTGTACTTAAATGATGCATTTCACAAGAGCTGAGGAACTCAAACGCCTGAGCAACCCTTCTCACATTCAATATCTTGCTTTATGTTCGTTTGTTCATTTTATTCCATGGCTGATGCTAACATGTGATTTTTTTGCATTTTTCTTAAGCCATCTTCTTTTTGGCCCATGGCATAAAAGTATTTGAGAAAGACCTTTTTCTTTTAAATAATTGTTTTATCACATGACATACTTGAACAAAAATGAATGCATTGATGAATGATGAAGCAGAAAATAGTTTCGACTCCAGGATGTGTCTTTTGGCGACATCCCTTCTGTCTCAGATACTATTTTGAACTTCCAATTTCAAAGTCCTAATTCTACGCAATGACCTCCCTTTACCAAACTTCCAACTTTTTCATTCAAATTTATGGAAAGAAATTCTCAAAGTATGAATGTTAGCAAGTCTGAAAATTAGGCAATAGGGACATATTCAGTTTTTTTTTTTGCTAATCTGGTTTCTGTAAACAATACATCGATTCAGATAACCTTGTGGTACTGCTTACTTCCTGGCATGGAGGATGTGACAATTGCTGGGGAGATGCATCCTCGAGAACCTACCTTATCGCCCCATCATGATGACCATAGTGAAGCTCCATTGATTCCAGTTACAAATGGGCAAGTAGAATCTGAAAGCCAATTTTCTATTGAGGAAAGTTCACAAGATGGGACTCATAATCTAGATGGTGATCAAGATCAAATTGCAAGGGAAAGTTCCGTGTCAACTTCAACCATTGATGAGATGTTGATAGATCATCCGGGAACTCAAGTCCAAAATTCAAAAACTACTGCCACAGAGAATTCCTCTTGTGGAAGTCCTCAGGGTGATATTGATAGCATGAATATTTCTTCTGTTTTCTCTCCCGATGTAAGAGTTGAAGCTGATGAGCTTGCTCTGACACATGCTGAGCTTCCTGGTATTGCCATCAGAACCACAAATCAAGATGCTTGTTCTATTGGAAGCCCCACCATTGTTGAAACAGCTACACCTTCTACTTCCTCTCCTAAGGTAAGAGAGTCTAGAGACCTTGGTTTGGCGCATAAGGTTGTGAGTATCGGTATCAGTACACCAAAATCTATTGATTCTCCTAAACAAGTGAGAGAGATGAATGAGAAAAGAGGTCTTATTGACACAACAGCTCCTATTGAATCTGTCAAACAAGCAGTTTCCAAGTTTGGAGGAATTGTAGATTGGAAAGCACACAGACTCCAAACTGTAGAGGTACATTTGTTTTTCCATTATTAGTAAAATCATTTTGTGCATTTTATTGGGGAATCCTTTTAATCATCTTTTGGTGGATATTTCATGCATTATTCTTGTTATATGCTTTTGTTTTCTCACTCTTGTTGTGGCATGCAAAGGAATGCTACGTTTTTAGCTTATTTATTTAGATTCCTAGGCTGTTTTTTGTGGTAAGTTGTGAAATGAGAAGGAACTGCTTTGTCATATTGTTTATTTTTACAATCGTGGAAAATATTAAGTGCCATGGAGCATTGGTAGTATAATATTGCTGGTGGCAATCTTGGGTATTGGCATTATTATAGGTTCCAAAATAGTTCTGGAGAAGTAAGGGTGTAAAAGAAGTTGCAACAGCAGAGTTGATGATGGTTGTGGATATGATGGTAGATAGCGGACCTTGGTATCGCGGCATTACTTAGGGGTATAGTCGTCGAAACATACGCTTTTAAAAGCAATGAGTTATTGCTTCAACTGATGAGCAATTTATGTCACCTTTTGCTACTGGAAATGATCATTACAAATTGTTGGCAAAATGTCTTTTGTTTTTTTGGCCTGGATACTTTAATTTTTCACTTAATTGAAAATGAAAAAGTTCAAGATGGATCAATGATTTATTTTCTTCCTTTTTGATTGAAAGAAAGATAACTTTAATTTTTCACTTGACTGAAAATGAAAAAGTTCAAGATGGATCAATGATTTATTTTCTTTCTTTTTGATTGAAAGAAAAATAACTTTATTAAAGGGGCACCAAGACTTCAGTAAGAGAATAGATACTCCATTTCATGCAGGAAAGGTTCCTCAAAGCATTACCAGTCCAAGGGAGGAGTTATTAGTTGATATATTCTGTATTTGCTTCAAGATAACAGCATCTGTTCAGATTTTTCCGACAAATAAATCTTACTTTATTTCATTGCATTTTTCCCTTCAAATTTTCAATAATGCAATGAATCTTTTTCCACGAACATGATTAATGCAAATCTTCATCTTCATTCTCTAAAACCTGACTTTGAATTTCTCTCCTGACTGTATAGAGACGCAAACTTGTGGAGGAAGAACTTGAGCAAATACAGGAGGAGATGCCTGAGTATAAGAAACAATCCGAGGCTGCGGAAGAGGCAAAACAAAAAGTTCTTCAGGAGCTGGATAGCACGAAGAGGCTTATTGAAGAACTAAAGCTCCACCTGGAGAGGGTGCAGACAGAAGAGCATCAAGCAAAACAAGACTCTGAACTTGCTAAGCTCAGGGTGGAAGAAATGGAACAAGGGATTGCTGATGATGCTAGTGTTGCTGCCAAAGCACAGCTTGAGGTTGCCAAAGCCAGGTATACTTCCGCAGTTTCAGAGCTAACATCGGTAAAAAATGAACTGGACTCACTGCGAAAGGAATACGCTTCTTTGGTGACTGAGAAAGATGTCGCAATGAAGAAAGCTGAAGAGGCCATTTCTGCATCAAAAGAGGTTGAGAGGACAGTAGAAGAACTTACCATTGAGCTGATTGCCACAAAAGAGACCCTGGAGTCTGCACATGCTACCCATCTGGAGGCCGAAGAGCAAAGAATAGGAGCTGCCCTGGCCAGAGAACAAGATGCCCTTCACTGGGAGAAGGAGTTAAGGCAGGCGGAAGAGGAACTCCAAAAACTTAACCAGCAGATTCTTTCATCCAAGGATCTCAAAACAAAATTAGACACTGCTTCAGCCTTGCTTCTTGATTTAAAAGCTGAACTAGCAGCTTATATGGAGTCAAAGTTGAAGGAAGAAGCTGATGAAGGGCACTCAAAAGATGAGACGGAAGGACTGGAGAAGAGAACTCACACTGATGTACAAGTGGCAGTTGCTTCAGCGAAGAAGGAACTTGAAGAAGTGAAGCTTAAAATTGAGAAAGCAACTGCTGAAGTAAATATCCTCAAGGTAGCTGCCATGTCATTACAAACAGAACTAGAAAGTGAAAAGTCAGCTCTTGCCACCATGAGGCAAAGAGAAGGTATGGCATCGGTGGCAGTTGCATCTCTTGAAGCTGAATTGGATAAAACCAAGTCCGAAACAGCTTTAGTGCAGATGAGGGAGAAAGAAGCCAGGGAAAAGATGGCGGAGCTTCCCAAGAAGCTACAGGAAGCTGCACTGGAGGCTGACGAGGCCAAGTCACTGGCTCAAATAGCTCGTGAAGAGCTGCGCAAGGCAAAGGAAGAGGCAGAGCAAGCAAAGGCTGGAGCAAGTACTATGGAAAGCAGATTACTTGCAGCCCAGAAGGAGACAGAGGCTGCTAAGGCTTCAGAAAAGTTGGCTTTAGCTGCTATCAAAGCATTGCAAGAGAGTGAATCTGCACAAAGCACAAATGATGTGGATTCACCTACAGGGGTAACGCTTTCTTTAGATGATTACTATGAGCTCAGCAAACGTGCCCTTGAGGCAGAGGAGCAGGCTAACATGAGGGTGGCAGCTGCCATGTTGCAAATTGAGGTGGCTAAGGAGTCCGAGTTGAAAACCTCTGAGAAGTTGGAAGAAGTTAATCAGGAGATGGCTGCAAGAAAGGAAGCATTAAAAATCGCAATGGACAAAGCAGAGAAGGCCAAGGAAGGAAAGTTGGGTGTCGAGCAGGAACTAAGGAGGTGGAGGGCTGAGCACGAGCAACGACGAAAGGCTGGTGAAGCTGGTCAGGGAGTTGCAAACCCCATTAAGAGCCCAAGATCAAGTTTCGAGGAGAAAAAAGAATCAAAGAATTTTGAACAGGCAGCAGATGCTTCTGTTCCTTATGCACCGAGCCCTAATGCATATGTTCAGACAAGTAACAGTGAAAATGATTCCTCCCCAGAAGTGAGAGCCTTGAAGAAAAAGAAGAAGTCATTTTTCCCACGAATTTTTATGTTTTTGGGCAGAAGAAGGGCACAGTCAAATAAGTCAACATAACTCTTCATATAAGCCCAATGTATCTTTTGTTATTTTACCTCTTTTTGTTGGGCTTTTTTCTCATCATTCCAGTGGTAGATGAGATCCTACAGAATTTTATTCAACTGTAAATGATGGTGATTATTTCATGTATGGTAAGTGGTATGAGGGTGAGTTTGGAGAAGGCATACTATAGTGATCCTGTGATGTATATAGGTTTGTATCATATTAATTTAAACTCTTGTAAAATCTCCTTGAGTGCTTGTAAGAAAGAATTGTGGCTTCTTGCTTGCAGGTTCCTGTTTGTGTGAGATTAATCATTCGTAGTTCTTTCTATGTTCTGAATTCTGATGGAGTGGAGAGTTTGATACTTCATTTAACTTCTTTTTTGAAGTAACTCTTACGAATTGGATCCTAACTAGAATTTGTTCTTTATGGTAATTCAATATTTCTTTGTACATCAAATAATTTCAAAAATCACGAGAAAATACAGTACAATTGCAAATGATCATCGGAATGTCAGTTGTGCTGTCGATTTCTTAGCCTCATTCGTCCATCGCCTCATTCAACTACCACTGGAGGGGAATTTCTGGCTCTTCAAGAAAACTCAGTAAACTCTCCATCAGACCAGTGTCATCTGGAATAGAAAAGAATTGATCTGCAAAAAGGTTTTCTACCGTGGAATCGTAAGTACATAATTCATTCGGGTGTGTCTCTGTGTATGGAGCATCAAGAGAGGAGACGCATGCTCGCTTTCTTGAATTCTGTTGTTCATCATCATCTTCACTCTCCATTAATTTTCTCTTGTCAGATTTCTTCAAGGTCTCCAAAGGATTTGAGACATTGCACTGATCTTTCCCAAAGTGTTTGGCAAATGTCACAGAGGATTTAGGATCATCAGATATTGATATCATGGTATCACAACCGATCACACACAATACAACATCACCAGGAGATTGTCTATCACTCAGAGACAACTCGTGCATCGTCCACTTTCCGTGCTCGGTTCTGGATCTACTACGGCCATCAGCGCCGCCCCCTTTAACCTCGAACATATGATACTTATCAAACCCAATCACTTTCCCATCAAAATCTTTAACGAGTGTAGATTTTGTTCTGCAATCCCAAGTCCCAGACCCTGCTCTCCGATTAATCCTTTTAGAATTATCGCTCACTTTCTTCAGACGTGTAAAAACATAGAAATACTGTCCAGTACCAGTAGTGTTATCATTTTTGACATCAAACAACTTCCACGGCTCGTTGAATCCGGCCTTGTCACCGTAGAAATCATCCCTATCAAGGAAGATTCCGGCGATACAAGACGGGAGGAGTGACAAAATTCAAAGTAACAAGATTGATTCGGAAAGATGAAGTGAAGATCAGATTAAGTGAAGAAAATACAGAACTGTTCTTATCATAGAAAATCTCACTCTACAACTTGCCTTTGATTATATATATATATATACAGTGTGGAAAGAATAAAATAATAAACATGTGCTATTCTAGAAAACTCTCAATTGATGATACTAGAAGACTCGATGACGCTAGAAGACTCCAGATGTTGCTCATTTAGTCAATAAGCACAAACGTCACTTTTCTTATCTGATAACAAGGAGGGTAAAGCCATCAACTTTCCTCTGAAGGTAGAGGACGAGCTCCTGTCGAGTGGGGTTGAAGCGAAAACCAGTTGGCAACAGTGGCATCATCATGCGCGGCTCTGTCTCCATGGGTTTCCTAATTCGAAAGATCGAACTTTCTGAAAAAGAGACGTTTGGGCTTTTAGATCTTGAAATCAACAAACAAAAGAGACAAACGACGGAACGTAGGGAAAATCTGAAGAAGATTATATATAGGGTTTTATGATGATCAGGGCCTCGACAAGCTCCCCGCCAAGCTAACCTCTTTAACGGTCTTTTTTTTTTCCCTCTTTCAAATTTCGCACTCTCCGGAAAGTATGACAATCGCTGTCAATCAAATAAAAAAAAAATGAAAAAACTTCCTTCACGTATGTTTTTGCTGATATGGGTCTAAACTCTAAACCCAAAAATTGGCCCACTCGCAATGTGGGCTTTAGTAGATTTATTAGGCCCATGGGCCATGCTTATATGCTTATTTTATAATTATATGCTTATTTTATAATTGTTGGTATATATTTTCTGATTTTCTCATGCTATCAAATCGTTAAAATATAATAAAATACATTATTTTCAATTTTACGGGATTACAATTCAATACCGCCTCTACATCAGCTATTGGGCTCCTCTAAGCTATCTTCAATAATTTAAAGGGAAAATGATTGTAGTTGTGTAAATACTCGTACACTATCGAAAATGTCAAATACATTCTCAATTTTAATAGTTATTATGTGACTCATTCTACAAAGGGAGAGGGTTTCTTTAACTCAAAAAAATGCATGAACTTAGATGACCCGAAGGTAAAAATAGAAGGAAAATTTCTAATACTTGTATATCCATTAAAATAGGATAAATGATGAGTTTAGAGGATTAGAGAAGCGGATTCTCAAGGCAAATATTAGTTCATTTCTTTGCACATTATGGACGAATAAGGTGAAGGGTCTGCTTATTTGATTACTACTAGGTGTTTGCCCGCGCTTCGCAAATAGTTGACTGATTTTTTTTAATTTTAATTAAATAATTTTAACAGAAGAAGATTGATATAAAAATAATAGGCACCCAATAAAGAGGATAATGGATGATGGAAGAGGCCATGTGCAAGTTTTATGAGGAATAACAACCCAGTAAATTACAGCTCAAATCAACTGCAATTTAACACAAAGGAATTTAGAATTATAAAAACTTGTTTTGCATCCCCAAAAAATTTGCAGCTGATTAGCAAATTGGCTGCTAATTTATCAAAGTAAATTGCATTCTAAAAATATCAGATCCTACATCCACAAAGTTAAAAAAAAATGACGTTTAATTACATGGAATGCAGCAAATACCAATGGCACTCATCTAACTCAACTCTTGGAAACCATCTATAAGATCTCTCTTGTTATATCCTTGTTTGTCATTACATTATAATGTACATCTGGCCTGCCACTTACCTGCATGACTATCACTCAATCAGAGATAAATCATATATCAGTTTAGATCCTCAAAAGTCAATCACTCTGAAGTACATAATACAAATTTCAAAATAAAATTAATAATTTAAAATGTCTCACATCTTACAAAGCTTCACGATGATACCTCTACATATTTTTCCTCCATCAAGGCAACAGATTGCAGTAAAAGACAAAAATAACCAAGAACTCTAAATCCTATACTCCTAAATCTCAAAACCCAACACCCTAAATCTCATAATCTTAAATATTAAATCTTAATCACCCAAATCTCAAAATCTTAAACTCTAATACTCAAAAGCCTAAACTTTCAACCCTATAGCAAGAAATCTTCTGAATTTCCACGAAATCATCTGAATGTTAATAATTTCAGTTTCAATTTTGAACAAAAAATCTTACGAAAAATTAACAGGAATTTACAAAAATAAGAATAAAATCATAAAATTTTACTAACCAATATTCCTAAATACTAAAATATAATCTTGTAAATCCCAAAATCCTAAACCCCGAACTCTAATCTCCTAAACCCCAAAACCGTAAACTCCTAAACTTGAAACCCTATTACTAGAAATCCTCTGAATTTCCTATAAAAAAGTTAGAGAATTTGTTAAAATCAAACAAAAAACAATCAAAAATTTAGATGATCAGAGGATTTGTAAAACTTACTCAGAATTAAGAGAATTTCGTAAAACTCACCAAAAAAAATTTAGAAGATTTTTTTGAAATTAAGCAAAAAAATTAAGAGAATTTTATACCCGAAATTCAGAGAATTTTCGTAGAACTCACTAATACCGTTGAAAATTGGTTGGGAATTATAGCTCTTGCTTTTGTGAGCTAAACGATGTCTTCAGTTTCCAAAACGGAGTTCAGAGTTGGCCGGATCGAATGAGAGAAGTTTCAGTGGCCACGAGTTTTTCTTCGTGATTCTAGTGGCTACGATGGTCGAAAATTTTCGTGATTTGTTGAGTTTTTCTCTTGAAAGTCCAAACTTTGTTTTGATAGTTATGACAACAAAAATGGTGATTGAAAGACAAGGATCCATTGTTGGCAAAATTATGTGTGTGAAAAATGATGAAAGAAAGAAAGGATAAACATGTTATTAAATAAATTAAAATATTAAATTTGTCTTTATTGAATCAAGATTTAAATATTTAAGGGAGTATTCAACTATAAATACTTTTAAAAGATTAAATGGAAAAAATATTTTTATGTTAATGCTATTTTATGATAAATATTCTTATTTCCTCTTATACGTGTTAGGTCAATCAAACATGAAGTAAACCACATGTAGAAAGCATGACATAATTTTTTATATGAGATAAAAATGAGATCTAAAGGTTGTATTACACATGCCTACACGTATAGGTTACGCAGATGCTTTCGATCACTTGAAGACAGACCGACCTTAGCTCAGTTGGCAGAGCGGAGGACTGTAGTTGTGTACTGTCATGTGTACTGTCATCCTTAGGTCGCTGGTTCGAATCCGGCAGGTCGGATTTTTCTTTTATAAAAATGATATTTGTTGGTTTTTATCTCTATACTCCCGCAAAATAAAAAGTTCGGATCATTTTGTTAGATTTTAAATTATCATAAACGGTAATATTTGTTAGATTACAAAACGGTCATATTTTTTGTTCTTAATTTTGCACCCTTAGATTTAATTTTAATCTAGCGGTATGGAGAAAGTTGCCGTTTGTATTAAAATTAAAAGCGACTCTCAAATCCCTAATTCTCTGGGATTTAGACGCTCCTTCTTATTCCCTTCGATTCGCAACGGTCATCTCCAATTCTCCATTATATCAGTCCAGGAATCCATTATATCCGACCACTGGTGTTTTCGGAGGGACAAAAGTTATGCTCTTCTTTTAAACTTGGTTTTACGTAGGATTTCTTCTTCTTCTTCTTCTGTTTTATATGTAATTGGGGAAAACAGGGAGGTCGCGATTTCTTTTGGCTTTTGATAAACTATATCGGGTTTTACTGTGTTTTTTTTAGTTACTTTTCTCCTCTCCCACTCTTAACTTCTGTGCATGGGTTTCGTGAGCTCCTTTTGTAATTCTTTGGGTTTTTTACTTTCTTCTGTATTTTATTTTCAGTATGATTTCTTGTAATTCAACTTTATTTGATCGTTTCCATGCCAAGGAGGATACATTTATACGATGTTTCTGTAATTCAATTACTGAGAAAAGAGTGCAAAGAGAAGTGAAATTAGTGTTCTAGAGGACTCATTATTTTTGTAGCAAGGTAGATGACCTACGATTTAGGGTTCCAGAGGATTAGATTATTTTTATGTGTTGTCTGGATATGGTTATTGGTAGAAATCTAGTGTTTATTTGATGTCTGGGTTTTTTCTTTTTGTGCTATATTTCATTTTTTTTGTGTTAATGGTGTTAAGGTCTGAAAATTTTTGGAAAATTGAAAGGAAAAAAAGTTTGTCATCATAAATGATCCTGTTATGCATGACCTACCCTGAATTTTTTATTTCAGATTTTTTCTTAATTTTTCATCTCATGTGACTTGACTTTGGAAACTTTAGCATTATGCTAGTTTATCTTTTGGATTTATCAAACTTGTAACAGGATCATCTATCTTTTGTTTTCATATCAGGTTTGATTCAACACAGCCCTCGATAGTTTGCTTAAAGATTTCTTTGAATTTAGGGAACTTAAAATAGGTTTGGAAGCTTACAATCTATTTCTTTGTTCCTTGAAATATTGTTGACTTGTTAAGAGATTAGTACTTGTCTCTGTTGTATGCTTGTATTACATTTATTTTCTATGTTTGCTGGCATCGATCCTCGTTAATAAATTTCCTTTTCTCTTTCAATAAATTACCACTTCACTTGGTTTCATCAGACATCGGTTGGCTTTGGTGATCAAACTACAGTCTCTTTGGCGGCCCTGTATTTCATTTTCTCCTTGTCCAGACTACAAGTATATTTTGTGCATGGCATTTGTGTTGCAGAAGCTTCACCTGATTCTGGTTTTTTGTCTAGCTATAGATTTATGTCTACCGTAGCTTAACCCATGAACTGTTGGCTCCTTTGCACTTGGATTTGTCTGGAACTTCGTGGTATTTCCTTTTTGCTTCATGGTACAAAATTTCAACAACTCATGGCAAAAAGTTATTGTTAGTACATGATTCTTTTGTTTAATCATGCCAGTTTAACTTTCTGTCTTTTGTTTATTAGGTGGGTTGAAAGCATAGATTTACTTTGTTCCTTGAAATATTTTTGACTTCTTTATTGAACAACTTAGGCATTTAATTTATGTTTCCGTGGGCTGTATTGTATGAATTTTCTGTATTTCCTGGCATCAACCCTCATTATTATTTCCTTTTCTATGTCGAATGAATTATGTGTCTGACATTGTAAAGTGTAAACTACAAAATCTAGATATAGCTATTACAGTGAAGTTTTTATTCTTCCTCTTTAGTTTACCATAACTAGCCTTCACCCATGCAAATATGAAACTGCACAAAGGCCCAAAAACATATGATAATCTTAAATCATTAAACAGAAATTCAAACAGAACCTTAAACACATTATTCTGAAGTTACTGTTTAATGCATCAGGAATTTTCCAAATCAACCAAAAATAATATAATCCCTGAATTAGATTCTTATTCTTATCCTTTCCTAGTGAAGTGGTTTTAAGGTGTTTCTTTTAAGAATCCCATCGGTGTTTAAATTATTAAATATGCTCAGACTACATTCATTATGACAATTCTTTTCTCATTTGTATGAATATCCTATCTTCTAGTGATCATATTGTTTTTCATCCATTTTCTAAGCAGCCTTGCAGTCCCAATAGCTGACATTTATATTTATTTTCTAGTTTAAAGTTCTACTGATTTCTGAGGATGGCTCATGTACTCAAATTCTGCATTCTGAAAACCAACTCAAATTGCAGAAGTACTTGCTAATGATGATTAGTGTTTTACAACACTACTTTATGATGTTTTAAAAATGTATATAGAACGGCTTCAAAAGTTTTAGGTACCAAAGAGTTCTTCCCTTTGTTTTAGAATTATGCATGCCTTTTTCCTTCTATTCGAAGTTGTTTAAACATTGTTTGCATCTCGAATCCATGATTCGAGAATCGAGAGGCATTGTTTGCCTAACAAGACATGCATCTATTTTCTGCAATGTCTTTTCCCGATGCTTCCAGTTTCTATAGACAAAATATTGTACTTGCGTTGCTGCATTCTATTTTTCTAAGATTAGTTGTTTCGTATGCCATTTTCATTCCCACAAGCTTCTCATTTGTTGCGTGAATTTTTTCATGTTATTTTAATGCTTAATATGATTTAGGCAGTGGGACCTTTTGGTGTTATAGTAACAATCTTCTTGAGGCTATATGTATTCCTCCTTGTAACCTTGGTACCTTAAAAAAATGATCTAGGTAATGGAATTAATTGAACTCTGACTTAAATTTCAAAACTTCAAAAGATTTAGACAATTTCTTTGCCCCTAGATGTAATAGAAATAATTAGGTTATACTTGTACTCATTCAGGTTAAATTACAGGTTAATCTCGTTGTTGCCATGTCGTACATTAACCGTGTGTTTGGAGTTTTAGGTTGAGGATTTCATTTCCAATGAGAAAAAGGGTCCATGTTTTGGAAATTCTTGACTCATAAAATTTTCAGAAAAAAGGAATGGATTGTATTCATTTTAAATCTCAATTCCATTCATTAGCTTTCTCATGTATAAATCCTTGTATTGATTCCTTTAGCTGCTTATTTGGACTCTTATTCCCTTTCAAGTACACACGTAGAATTCAATTCTTGCATTCAATTTGAAGATTCAATATTATTTTCATTGTTATTATTCAGACAATTATTACTAAATCTTTGCTTCATCATTCAAATCTTTTGTTATATCTCACTTTTCTCTTGCTGTATATCTTACTTTTCCCATACCGACTTGCATTTATTTTGTTATAACTTATAAGTGATAAGCCGATCCCCAATATTTATTATATATACTTGATACTGCATAAATTTATTTATGTAGTGCATAATATGTAAATAAAATAGCCATCAATGTTCCTATGACTAATGGACAAAATTATGTAACTACCAAGGGAAATGCAGAATATTAGTTATCTTTTAATGATCTTATTATGGTTGCTGATGTCATGATTTCTTTGATTCAAAGGTCATCCAGTCCAGCAAGCAAAAGTTATTAATTTACAGGTTTTGCCAACCATCCAAGACGCATGAATAATGCACCGGGCTGGTCCGAATTGTTTGTGCATTAGATAATTGTTATTTGATATCTTATATTAGTCAAAGTTGATACTGCTCATGTGCTGCAAGAGTCTAACAATATGTTCTTTAAATATGTCTCATCTTCTTGCTATCGTGTATTTCTTTAATGTTTAATTATTTTAAAGGGTGACAGAATATCCATACCTCTGGCAATCACAATTTGTGGCTAAACAGTTAATTCTAACAGACCTTTCCACTGATTTGCAGGGATGTCTCTAAACTTGGACTCTGTATTCGCGAAACAACAGTAAATACAGGTAACTTCTTGGTTGAAACAACAATTAGTTTAATGCTACTTGTATGTGGATTAAGAACTTCATCAAAATCTTTAGGGGTTCATACAGAATCTAAACATTGTTTGCAATTCTGAATCCAATTTTAGGGAGGCAAGAAGCCAAATAAGACAGATAAGACAGGCATCAGTTTCAATTATTATTTTTTACATGTCCATTTTAACTATTTATTTAATACTTTCGATTTCTGTGTTGATCTTCTTATTAGCTTCGAGCAAAAAAATAAATGCTAAGAAGATTACAAATATAAACAATTACCAAGAGTATCCCTCAAGAGGAGTTGAATGATATCATTTTCTTCTTCTTCTTGTCCCTACAAACGAATCTGCATGGGTCAAACATTCTCTTCCACAGAAATTTTCAACACTAGGCAATGCAATGAAGTTTAGTGCCACCCGATGAGCTTAGGTTTGAATGGAAGTTTAGTGCAATGAACTTTCAATGGAGAGGGGATGGTCTGTTCAATTTTGTCAGATTGTCTATTGTTGGAACTCCCTGAAGAAGAAAGACTATCCTCAAATGAACCAGAGGTTTAAAAGTATGCCCTGCCCTTCTACAATTAATTTTAGTTCTTCTTCAAATGCAATCTTTCCTTTGTCATATTTGAAGCACAGTTTTTCAACATTTATTTGTTTGAGCTACTCAAGTCTATTTGTTTGTCGTTTAAGATTGCAAAGAAGGTACATATTGTCTATTTTTTCTTCCATCTTTGCTTAGTCTGCATTTTGCAACTACATCTTTCACTGTGGGTATAGTAGATTTATCTACAAATAACTGTTGTATGTTCTCATACATCTTTCCTTTGTCAAATTTGAAGCATTGTGTTTCAACATTTAATTTTTTGAGCTACTCAAGTCTATTTGTTTGTCGTTTAAGATTGCAAAGAAGTTACATATTATATTGTCTATTTTTTCTTCCATCTTTGCTTAGTCTGTATTTTGCAACTACATCTTTTACTGGGTATAGTAGATTACTAGATTTATCTATGTATAACTATTGTAAGTTCTCATACATCTTTCCTTTGTCAAATTTGAAGCACAGTGTTTCAGCATTTATTTTTTTGAGCTACTCAAGTCTATTTGTTTGTCGTTTAAGATTGCAAAGAAGGTACATATTGTCTATTTTTTCTTCCATCTTTGCTTTGTCTGCATTTTGCAACTACATCTTTCACTGGGTATAGTTATGTTCTCTCATACACGTATTTTGGAAGAAAAGTTGTGTCATAGCTTTAGGTATGTTTCTAATGTTGGTGAGTAATGCTATATTCTAAATTTAGTAATTAATGCACAATTGTTGCTGGGGTAGCCTTTGAGAGTTATCAAGATCTTTTGACAGTACTAGTGCCAATGTGCGTCAAATTGAGTCGAACTAGACTCTTCGTGACGGAAAGTGCCGTATTTAACAACCTTTTTTAGGATCATGCTAGTTGTTTTTATACTAGTTGATCATGTATTGAAATCTCTATGGGTTTAAGGTGATTGCCAGTGGAGTTCATCATTAGTAGTAGGAAATTATATATTGATGTTTGGACGAGTTCCTTTACTTTATGGGTCTTATCATTGGGGTTCTTTGATTGGTCATGGGAATATGGGATGGTGAAATAGTTATTGTCTTATTTTGAATTATGAGTGGGTTTCAATGATATGATGACATGTTTGGCGCTGCTAGTAGTCTGACATTATAATATCAGTGATTGCCATGATATTTGGAATTGTTGATAGTGTGGACATTTTGTTGGTGAATTCTGGAATAATTTTTCGTATGTTGTGTATGTGAGCTGCATTAGGTTTGTCTCAAACTGTTTGGAGTTTTTTTGTCTGCTCGAGCAGGGGTTTTGGTTATCAGTGTTGAAGGTCAAAGGGTGGGATCTTGGATTTTGTTGGGTCGGGGTTCTCTGATTGGTCATGGCATGATTGTAATTAATTATCGTCTTATTTTGAAGGTCTTTTTGATGGGTTTCAGTGATATTGCATGTCAGGCACTGTAGGTATTATCTTATTTTGATGGTCTTTTTGATGTGTGGGTTTCTGTTATATGATGGCATGTCTAGCGCTGCTAGTAGTCTGGACATTTTATTACCTAGTGATTGCTGTGATTTTTGGAATTGTTGATAGCGTGGACTTTTTTTTCAGTAGTGCTATGAGACAATTTGGGTTTTTTTGGGGATTTCGGGGTAATTTCTCTATTTTCGTACGTTGAGTATCTCAGCACATTTAGTCAGGGTCCGTGGTATGTTCAGGTATGGTCTTGTACAAATTGACTGGTCTCAATAAGTGGAATCTTCATAAAATTCAAAAACTCAACCGGGTACGTCAGCTCTCAACCTTTTCAGAATTTGACATTTTTTACTTTAATCATTTGTATCTAACCTCCACTGGGATTTGGAGTATCTTCCGTCTAGGAAGATAAGGCAATGAACACTCCATCAGGCAGCCTTGCGGAACTATTTTACTGTAAGTGCCAAACTTCCTTCCCTATTTTTCTGACGACTTGGCAGAAAACATACAAATATTTAAAGATAAAAAAGAAGAAGTAGAAGTTCTTTATTTTTGAAATTTCATTAACCTTTTAGTCTCTGTTTGTTGTAGTCACAAGAATAAGAATAAGAATAAGCTATTATGTGAGAGGATAGGTAGAATGAGATATAACATATGAACATTAACAAGTATCACGAGGCTAAAAGGTCCTTACCAGAAAGACAATCAGAAATCAGGTAATGATTGGCCTGTACAAATTGATGGGTTTTAATAACTGGAATTGTGTGGCATTTGTCTCGCAGAGGCTTCAACTGATTCTTGTTTTGTGTCGAACCATAGATTTATGCCTATCGTAACTTAACGATGAATGGCTGGATTTTTGCACTTATTTATCATGAATTTCATTTGAAGGTAATTACTTTTTGCTTCTTGGTACAAAATTTCAATTCATGCCAAAAAAGTTATGGTGCTAATATATGTGGAATTTTGATATTGCTAAGGTAATAGTTCCTGATTCTTTTGTTTCAGAATTTGTCATAAATTGTTCATCATGTGCCAGTTTAGCTTTTTGTTGATGGGTTTCAACAACTGGAATTGTGTGGCATTTGTCTCGCAGAGGCTTCACCTGATTCTTGTTTTGTGTCTGACCATAGATTTATGCCTATCGTGACTTAACAACCCATTTCATGACTGACTTTTTGCACTTATTTATCATGGACTTCATGGTAATTACTTTTTGCTTTTTGGTACAAAATTTTAATTCATGTCAAAAAAGTTATGGTGCTAGTATATGTGGAATTTTGATCTTGCTAAGGTATGTGCCTGATTCTTTTGTTTCAGAGTTTGTCATAAATTGTTCATCCCAGTTGAGCTTTTTGTCCTTTGTTTGTTAGGTTTGAATCAACCCTTCCCTGGACCAAGTTTACTGAAAAAGGTTTGAAATATTGTTGACTTGTTAATTGAACAACTCAGGCATTTGATTTACGTTTCTCTGGGCTGTACTATAAGAATTTTCTACATTTCTTGGAATCGACCCTCTCTATTATTTTCCTTTTCTATGTCAAATGAACGTGTGTCTGACATTGTAAACTTGCAAAATCTAGATATAACTATTATTACAGTGTAATTTTCACTCTTCCTCTTTAGTTCTGCTACAAAACATGTACGAATACTCGAATAGACACTACCATAACTAGCTTTCACCCATGCAAGCATAAAACTTCACGACGCTACAAAAACATATGATAATCAGAAATTAAAAACAAAAAAACTATATAAAGTTATTGTTAAATGCATCAGGAATGTTTCCAAATCAACCAAAAAAAAAATCCCTTCATTAGTTTCTTATTCCTTATGTTACCTTAAGATTGTTAACTTTTGAAGAATCTTTTTCCATCATGTTTCTCTAAGTCTAAAGAGAATTGGAAGAATTGAAAATCATAGTCAACAGGATGAGGATTGATAATAGTTAGATATCAAAATAGCATTTGTTGCTGTTATTGTAAAATTAATCATTAAAAAACTTTGATTTAGACTCTTGTATGGTGCTTTTTGTGCACGGTAAATATTATAGAATCTTATGCCATCTAAAACGCTAGCATATTATTTGCTACATAGGTGGGCTTTATTTTTCCAGGCATCTAATTAGATTAAGCTGTTGTTAAATAATTGTTATTTTTTACTTTGTACTGCTTATGTGGTGCAGGATCCCTTGCTAGTGAATTGATTTTAAGGTGTTTCTTTCAAGAATCCTATTGGTGTTTAAATTATTAAATATGCTCAAACTACATTCATAATGAAAATTCTCTCTCATTTGCATGGACATGTCCCATCTCCTAGTTATCATATTGTTTTTCTTCCATTTTCTAAGCACTGCATAAAACTTTGCAATCTCAATTATAGCTGACATTGATTTTCTAGATTACAGTTCTACTGATTTTTGAGGATGGCTCATGTAATTCTGCATTCTGAAAACCAACTCGAATTGCGAAAGTACTTGCCGAGGAGTGCATGATTACTAAGATGACAATTAGTGTATTACAACACTACTTGTTTAAAAATAGATATAGAACCGCTTCAAAAGTTATAGGTACCAAACAGAGTTCTTCCCTTTTTTTCAGAATAATGCATGCCTTTTTCCTTCTAGATTACAGTTCTACTGATTTTTGAGGATGGCTCATGTAATTCTGCATTCTGAAAACCAACATGAATTGCGAAAGTACTTGCCGAGGAGTACATGATTAATAAGATGACAATTAGTGTATTACAACACTAATTGTTTCAAAATAGATATAGAACTGATTCAAAAGTTATAGGTACTAAACCTCTTCCCTTTGTTTCAGAATAATGCATGACTTTTTCCTTCTAATCAAACTTATTTAACATCGTTTGCATTTGAAATCCATGATTCGAGAGGCAAGATGCCTAACAATACTACATTCTTTATGAAAATTCTTCTCTCATTTGCATGGGTTCTAGTTATCATATCTTTTTTCTTCCATTTTCTAAGCAGTGCATAAAACTTTGCAATCTCAATTATAGCTGACATTGATTTTCTAGTATACAGTTCTACTGATTTTCAAGGATGGCTCATGGACTCTAATTCTGCATTCTGAAAACCAACTTCTAGTTATCTGATATTGTTTTCTTCCAGTTATCTAAGCAGTGCATACAACACTACTTGTATGATGTTTAAAAATGGATATAGAATTGCTTCAAACGTTATAGGTACCAAACAGAGTTCTTCCCTTTGTTTTAGAATAATGCACTATTCAAACTTGTTTAAAAATTTAACACCTTTTGCATTGACAAACCATCCAACGAGTATAGGTTTTTATTGAAAGTTTAGTTCACAATGGAGAGGATGGTCTATTCAAATTGTCTCTTGTTGGAACTCCCTGAAGTTGCTTTCCACATGAAGAAGAAAGACTATCCTGAAAGGACCCAGAGCTTTAAAAGTATGCCCTTCTACAATAAATTTTAGTTCTTCTTCTAATGCAATCTTTCCTTTGCAAAATAGGAAGCACAGTGTTTCAACATTTATTTTATGAGCTTCTCAAGTCTAATGTTGGTGACTAATGCTATATTCTAAGTTCAGTAACTAATGCACAAGTTTTTTTTCTTGGGTTGATGGCTGGTAGCCCTGAGAGTTATCAAGATCTTTTTAATGTGTCAGTACCAATTTGCATCTTAATACAAAACGTCGACAGATTGAGCCGAATTGAACTCTTGGTGATGGAAAGTGCTTTATTTTTCATTCAGAACATCATAGAGGTATGGTTACTTTGAAATGCGTACTACTTCAACAACCTTTTAGGATCATGCTAGTTGTGTTTGGACTTGTTGAACATGTATTGAAATTTTGAAATCTCTCTCATGTATTGTAAACAACATAGGAAGCAAAATCTTTCACCAATATTGACACCATTAAAAAAAAAGAATATGTGATCACAATACTACAATTTATGAATTATTTTTAGATCTTTAATTTCATACATTTGAGTATCTAAACACGACTCAGGTCCATAGTATGTTCAGGGATGGTCCTGTAGAAATTCATGGATTTCAACAAGTGTAATCTTCATAAAATTCCAAAACATCAGGTACGTCAGCTTTCAGCCTTGTCAGAATCTGACATTTTTGGTTTACTCATTTAGATCCAACCTCCACAGGATTTGAAGTATCTGGCATCTGGGAAGATAAGGCAATAACTCTATTAAACTAAACCTCCATCAATTGCACATAAAGGGGTGGATTTATTTTGAAGGTAATTTTTTTTTTCTTTTTTGGTACTGCAAGGCTTTAATTGTGAGAATTTGATATTTGCATGGCAACTTTGGGCTGCATTTATTTTTCTAAGTTGTGCCGGTGTGCTTTAGAAAGTTTCATTAGGGTAGGATTTTTTTTGTTTGTCTGTGGTTGTAGAGTACCATGGGGCAGGCTCAGCAGGGGGCAAGGAGGGAGTTTTCAGAGAATAATGTAATGAGAACAAGTGGCATGGGTCTGGGTTGCATTTGCAGTCTTAGTTGGTTTGACTGGGATTTTTGGTGGAATGGTTTTAGTGGTCTGTCAGGGACTCACGGAAGGCATTTAATTGGTGTCCATACGGGTTTGCGGTGATTGCTACTAAATCTTTTATCAATGTTTGGAGGAGCTCACTTTAGGGAGAATTACTTTATGAGTCTTATTATTTGGCTTCCCTAATTGGTCATGCGATAGGTGTATTAATTATTGATGAGTGAGTTTCAGTGATATGATGGCATGTCTGGCGCTGCAAGTAGTCTGGGCATTTGATAGCGTGGACATTTATTTCGGTAGTGCTATGAGACAATTTGGGTTCTGTGTTGATTTTGGGATAATTTATCGTATGTTGTATATGTGAACCGTTTGGGGGTGTTTATGTCTGCTTTGTGCAAGGGTTTTGATGATGAGTGTTGATGGGCAATTTTTGGCTATTTCCCTTTGTTCAGAGGGCCATGTGAATCTTTGGATACTTGGGGTCAGAGATAGGATCTTGGATTTTGCAATACAGCTCTCTTTGGTATGTCTTGCATTGTCGTGGCAAGATTGTGCTTTTGGACTTTCGGCTTTATACGTGAGGAAGTCTTTTCTTGATGCGGGTTTCTTTGAGTTGGGGCTTGGGTTGCGTCTAGGCTTGTGCTTCATGGATCATGAAAGTCATTTCTTGTTACGACCGTGTTTCTTTGAGAGCAATGTGGGGCTTGGGCTGCATCTATGCTTGGAGCAGGGGTTTTGATGGGTAGTTTTTTTGGTAAATCTCTTTGTTTAGAGAGCCGTGAAAATCTTTGGTTACATGAGTCAGAGGTGGGATCTTGGATTTTGTGGTATTGTTCTCTTTGGTCTGTCTTTCGTCGTCGTGGCAAGATTGTACATTTGGGCTTCTGGCTTTATGCGTGGAAGTCTTTTATTGATTTGGATTCTTTGAGGTCCGGCTTGACCTGCATCTAGGCTTGTTATTCTGGCTCATATGATTATAGACTACCATGGAGGGCTTTATATAGATCATGTGGTTGCTTTTCTTTTTAGGCCTCATTGTTTTTTTTTGCCCATGAGATTTTTGCTTTGTTTTAATTCTTGTGTTCTTTTGATCTTTGGGGTATGCCCCTCGTATTTTAAACCTTGAACATATTCTCTAAAATCATAAATCCTAACACTAATCCCCGAAATTTTAAAATCTTAAACACTAAACCTTAACTAAAATCTTAAATCCTAAATCTTTAACCTTAAATTCTAAATCTTTAACCTTAAATCCTAAACACATCCTAAAAGTCCTAAACCCTATATTCTGAAGAAAAAAAATTGCCCATGAGATTTTTGCTCTGTTTTAATTCTTGTGTTCTTTTGATCGTTGGGGTATGCCCCTCGTATTTTAAACCTTAAACATATTCTCTAAAGTCATAAATCCTAACGCTAATCCCCGAAATTCTAAAATCTTAAACACTAAACCCTAACTAAAATATTAAATCCTAAATCTTTAACCTTAAATCCTAAACACATCCTAAAATCCTAAACTCTAAATTCTGAAATTGTAAATTCAAACCCAAAATTCTGAAACACATGAAATCTTAAAATTTAAATCTTAAATTCTAAATCCTATATCTTAAACCTTAAATCCAAACCGTAATTCTCGATACCGCTAAATCTTGAATCCTAAACCCCAAATTTTAGTTTTTTTCTTCTTTCAAATACAATATTCCTTTGCAAAATTTGAAGCACAGTGCTTCAATAGTTCAATATTTTTTTTTTTTAGCTTCTCGAGCATGGTTGTTTGTGTCGCTTAAGATCACAAAGTAGGTACATCTTTTCTACCTTTTCTTCTATCTTTTGCTTGGCCTACATTTTTCAACTACATCGTTCATTGGCCATGGTAGATTTACCATTATTGTATGTTGTCATTCATCTATTTTGCAAGAAAAGTTGTTATAACTTTAGCTGTATTCTAATGTCAGTGACTAATGCTATATTCTAAGTTCAGTAAGTATTGCAAAATTTATTCCATGGTTGGTTGGGAGCCCTGAGAGTTATCAAGATGTTTTAACAGTGCCAGTGCCATTTTGTGTCTTAATACGAAAAGCAACATATTGAGCTGGACTCTTGGTGAGAGAAAGTGTCTTATTTTTCATTAAGAACATACCATAGAGGTATGGTATATGATTACGTTGAAATGCGTACTACTTCAACAACCTTTTAGGATCATGCTGGTTATTTTTGTAGTTGTTGAACAAGTATTGAAATCACTCTTGTTTTGTAAATTGCATGGGAAGCAAAATCTCTCAGCGATATTGACACCACTAAAAAAGAATGTGATACACAATACTACAACTAACGAATTATTTTTGGGTTTTCTTTATTTTTCATACATTGAGTATCTCACCACGTAACCTAGGTGCATGGTATGTTCAAGTACGCAAACTCAACCAGGTATGTCAGCTTTCAACCTTGTAGGAATCTAACATTTTTGCTTTAATCATTTGTATCTAACCTCCACTTGCGATTTGAAGTACCTGTCATCTGAGAAGATAAGGTAATGATGCTTCATCAGGGAGGCTTGCGGAACTATTTTACTTGTAAGGTCCTTGCCAAGAATACAATCAGGTAATGAAGGGCACCTTAGTCCTCAAGCTCTACTTTTTAGATGACAGGCCACTAGAATAGATTGAATGACCAGTTATTCAAATGATTTATATATTTCCTTTGACTATATCAAACTCGCCATAGCTCGATATTTTATTTTTATCTAAAGTTGGCATGTAGTTGTTTCCCTTCATTATCAGTCCCTAGTAAAATCGTTTGGGCATTATCTTGATGAATCATCCATGAAAATCGCTTGTTTTACTCAAATTACATATTCCCTCAATCTCATTTTAATTGCCCACTATTTCATGTTCCAAAATGAATGTTCATTTCAATTAATTAAAATTAATTTTATTCATTTTTTGTCGTTTTAGGCATATTTATTCTTAAATTGAAAAACTCAATAACTATTTACAATTGAAATTGAAGGAGACAATTAAAATGAGACGGGGAGTACATTCTACATATGTTTGTTTACCTTTAGCTTCATTTTTCTTTCTTATGAACATGTATATGCTCTTATGGATGTTTTTTCCTGTTATTTTTGTACTGCTATTTATTGAAATATTGTATTTTGTTTTTCCTGCTATAAAATTTATCCCAGCTTGATACAAATGGGAAAAAAATAGTTGAATGCTGCCTTAAATTTTTAGGGACAAAATTGTATGTCAATGCAAAAACTATGTTGGCTTTTGCATGATTTCAAAACTCTGGTAAAATCTTTTGCGCATTATCTTGATGAAAACTGGATTGTTTTTAATCATACTAAATACAGTCTACATATGTTTATGACATCACCTTTAATTTTTCTTCTCCTACTCGTACTACATGTATATGCTCTTAATGAATGATTTTTCTGTTATTTTTGTACTAGCAAATTATTGAAATTAAAAATATCAACAACTAGATTAAAAAAAAAAACATTAACACCACAATCACTAATGAAAACATTAACAACTAGAAACACAAAAAAAAGTATATATATATATATATATATATAAAACAAAAAAATCATCATGTACGTTACCTTATATGTAAATCTATGAATGTTAATTTGTAATCAAAGATTATCACAACTAACAAAAACAAATCAAATTCAAACACTAGTAATTCAAACAAATACACATAACATATAAACCGTATGAATTGGACAAGATCCATCAATTGGATAGAAAAAAATTGCAAGAAAACTCACATTCTTAATAAAATTTCTTCTCAATAGCAAAAGAGTTATAAAACCTTGACAATCTCAAAGAATCAGCGAAGAAAACAAAAACAAAGATTGCTGTCTAAATCATACACTTAAAATTTCTAAAGAACAATTGTTGAATGGAGAAAAACGATCAAGAATCTAGATCACATCGTGAAGAGAATGAAGAGCGAAAGAAGTCGCGGGAAACATTGACTTAGTTTTTAATTTGAATTCAAATACTCATTAAATCTGATTTTAATACAATTAAGGTTAGTTTAGTCATTATGAAAAATAAAATTAATAGTTTATACTTTTTGGAATATTGGTTTTCTTTTTTTAAAACTTTTTTGATTTATTGGAATGAAACTTATAACCGTAGAACTATAACCATTACATCAGTAACCTCAAATGCTATGACCCGCTTTTTTTTTCCTTTTAATTTTCTCATGGGAGTGCATTAATTTGAGGCTTTCCATTGCATCTTCTTCCTCTTCACTGGTTTCTCCTTTCTTCACTTTCGATCCTTTTCTTTTCGTCCTTCTCTCTTCTTTAGATTCTTCTTTTTCTGAGATGTCTTTGTTTTCATATTCTGTTCCTGATTCTAGTTCTTCGTCTTTATGGTCGCTCTCCTTTGTCGTCAAATATTTCTTTTCATTTTCTGTTGATAAATACTCACTTTGGCTTATCTGTGTCACATAATGTATTTTTAAACTAATATTAGCACTATACCACATGAAATGACACAAGACCTTTGTTTTTATATTAGAGTTGAGTATCAAACTTACTTTTTAAGAGCTCCCTTTAATCTTTTTAATTTTCCGCAAACTTTTTGAATGAGTTGACCATAGGAGCTTCCCAGCTAGACCTAACTACATTTAAAAAATCTTTGTGAGAAGACCACGCATTAATAAACCTAAAAAATCTAGGACCATTAAAATTATTATCCATAATTTTAATTAATAAAGGAGAGTGGTCCGAGTTTGTTCTTGACAAGTGAGAAACAGTAGTTGAGGAAAATTTATCTTGCCAATCACGATTAGCACACACTCTATCTAGCCGAGCCCAACATCTATGGTTAGTCCAAGTAAATTTGGAAATTACTTGGACCCAGAAAAACCCAAATCAAACAAGTTAGCATTTTGAAGGCCAAGGCAAAAATCACTAGAAGAACCTCTGTTTATGTCAGTGAGACTTCTTTTTTCAATGTTAGATAAAACTACATTGAAGTCACCTCCCACACACCAAGGCCTCCCTAATAAAGACAAGCTATGAAGGTCATTCCAAAGGATAACTCTTTTAGAACGAGTACATTTAGTATAAACAACATATATTAATAAGGATCCATAACTGGGCTCCGACTCAAGGGTTAAAATTTGATCTTCATAAAAAAAACCTTAAGAGGAATGACATCTTTTCAAAGCATCCAAATTTTTCCATTCAAATTACTAGCAAAATTATGCATTTTAAGTCTCTTAGCGACCTTGGGAAGATTATCTACAGAGATCATAGGTTCAAGGATAGCAACAATCTAAATTTTATTGGTCAAGCAAAGAGATTTAAGTCTCAAAAGAGAGGGAGAATTTCCAACGCCCCTAATATTCCAAATTAAACAATTCAAAGTCATTTTTAATTTGTATTAGTCTTATGTGTTTAATCCAGCACCCCATTTTTCCTATTTTTATTAGGGGATTTTCTATTTTTCTTCTTTTGAGGCGAATGTTTCTTAACTACTTGTTTCTTGGCCTGCTGACTATTATTGCCATTAGTTTCAAAAACCTCAACAGCCAGGTTAATTCCTAAAGGATTACTAGCACTCTCATACTTCGTATAGTTCTTATGAATACAATTTGAGAGGTTTAAAGGATTCTCGGCATTTACATGCCTATTATGCCTCTCATAGCTACTATGGGTAGCTAATAAGGAGTCATCACAAATTCTCAAAGGGATGAGGCAGTGGTCATTATTATCAAGGCTGTGCATTTGTTCCATTGAGTGATCAACTGGACAAGCATAGACCAAATTTTCAGCAGATTTAGATTTGGACAAGGTGGGGATTTGAGAGCTATGATCTTGGTCAAAAAGAGACAGGGCCAAACTCCCTTTGCCATGAGTCATGTCTTGCTCATAGACCATAAGCCCTTGATCATTAATTTCTTCATTTCCACCTTCTGGCTCATTAATCAATAGACCATCCTTGTCTTCCTTACCTTCTAATTTCTCCAAAATGGAAAACATATTTTGGGTTTTAGGAGGACTATCAGGTTCCTCATCATTGGGGTCCTCCGATTCAATTTGTTTAGCTTTGGAGCTTTCAGGAACATCTAAATGATTCCTAATTTTTTTTAGAACATCAAAGACCATTATAGTATTACCCAGGACAGGGCTAATGAGTTTAGGGTCATTTCTCTTGTTAGAGACCACCTTCCATTCCTGAACAAGTTGTTTATCTTTTTTAACAGCATTATCAACCTTAGAAGCTATTTGATCATTCAAACTATTTGAAATAGTTACGGCTTTTTTAGGGCCACAATCAGAGTCCTTATGTCCTATAGAATAACATTTGCAACAATATTGAGGGGTGTGCTCATATTGTACAGGCTGCCAAAAATCATCTCCAGAATTACTTAGCATAATTCTAATATGTTTAGGAAATTGGCCTAAAAGATCCATTACTACACTAACCTTAGCCATATTTGGCCTAGTTAGAGCTGCTGTAGCAGCATCGACCCTAAGAGGTTCACTAAGGCCAAGCACAATATAAAACAACGAAGATTCAGTGAAGAACAATGGAGGCAAACCTGGTAAAGTTACCCACACAGGGACAATTGAAAACTCTCTGTCTGGCCGGAAATTGAATGTCCATTTTGAAGTTTTCATCATGTGCTGTCCAATATACCAGCAGTCTTTAGTCCAGAGGCGGTGGAAGCCTTCATCATTGGAGAGTTGGATCAAGATATGCTTTCTATCAAGAACCCCCAATTTGCATTCTGATTTGAGGTTTAGGGTTTAGAATTGTTTCCTAATCCACTCTATTGGGGGCCGTTGAAAGGAAAATTTCCCTATTAGAGATCTCTGAAAAGGTTTTGAGAGTGCTTTTATTTTGGATTTAGAAAAATCTACCGCAGGTTCTCCTAGAAATTTTGATATAGGCTTTTCTTGAAAAGATACATGGGGGAGGAGACACCTGGTGCCTTTAGCATAGATGCAAAACTTTTAGGGGGATCCGGAGGTTTTTCCGGTAAATCAGACTGACCCATGATGGTCGGAGAAGCCATAGAGGCTGCCTGAAAATAGAAATGGCTAGCTGTTCGTGTTTTAATGCTCCTAATTTAGAATCTGTTCAACATTTATTTATTGAAAGCACAATTGCTGATTATGTGTGGAAATATTTCTACAATGTGCTTGGATTGCCTTATAAATGGAATACTTTATATTTAAGGCTCACAGATTGGTAGATTGGTGGCAAAACAAAAACAATCAATCAATGATTGGTACTTTAGCTCTTTTGATTCCTGTGTTTATATGCTGAAACATATGGAAGGCCATGAATAATTATATTTATGAGGGAATTCAATTATCTGGTAATCGAATCATTGAGGAAGTGATTGATCAAATTGGGATGCAATTTCAAAGCGAAAGTAAGAACTATAAGCTGGATCTTAAAGATCCGTTTATAAGCAAGCTTTTCAGTATTCCTCTGTCTCAGAAAAATTCAGATATGACTTCTTTTCTATATTGGAACCCCCTCCCCTTGATTTTATTAAAATTAATTGTGATGGGAGTGTCTTACATAATCCGAGGGATTCTGGTGGTGGTGGTGTGATTTGAAACCACGTTGGTAATTTTTTGGCTGGTTTCTCTAATTTCTATGCTCACAATTCTATTACTTATGCTGAGATGAAAGCCATTTTTGATGGTATACAATTGGCTACTAGTTTAGGATATTCTAAGCTGATAATTGAATCTGACTCTCTGATTGCTATTAATGTTCTTTATGATAGATCTAAGTGCCCTTGGCAGTTGCTGTATCTAAAAAGAAGAATTCAAAGTTGTTGCACTACTTTACAAATTCAATTTTCTCATGCTTATAGAGAGGTGAATTACAGTGCTGATGCTTTGACTAATATTGCGTCTCATTCTAAAACTTCTCACATCTTTTATAGGTATGATGATCTACCATCCAAAGTTAAAGGTTTCATTTAAATGGATAAAATGGGTCTTCCTGGAATTAGAATTAGGAAGTATTGTGGATTTCTTTTTGTTTCAGTTCTTGAAAATTGATCTCTTATGTTTATTTTCTCTTTGAAGGGTTAGACTTTAGTCCTCCTTTGTGAGCCCCGGGGAAGGGCTGTTATTCTCCTTTTTATGAAATAAAATCTCTTTCCATTAAAAAAAAAGTATCAAACTTACTGGTAGGGAAATCACACAACCCAACCTGTGACATCTGATGGGTTCATACCCATACAAGTAAAGAAAGACAGCAGCCGTCCACCATGTCTAGAAGCAGCAGCCACCAAGTCCACCCTTCACCAACCCACCATACACCACCAGCAGCCTTTCACCAACCCACCAGCCCACTTCTGTTGAAATTTAGTTTAGAGTTTGGCCAAAGTTTGGCAAACGTTTATGATTTTAGTTGGTTTATATCTCTATATAAAGAGAGATGTGTGAGCATGTATGATAGATATACAAGTAGTGAAAAACACAAGAAGAGTGTTGTAGAGAGAGAGAGAGAGAGAAAAAAATAAAGTTGTTTCTCTGTGAGAGAGTCGGTGCAGTGAGAAGCACCGTGTGAGTTGAGTATGAGTGTTGTAACCTCCTCCTCCCAGTATTATCTCTAAATAGTCAGTGTTTCTCTCTCCCGTGGACGTAGGTCGTTAGTGACCGAACCACGTATATCTCGGTGTTCATTGATTTTTTTGATTTTGTTTTTCCGCATACACTGACCTTATATCCTCAACAAGTGGCATCAGAGGCAAGTTAAGTCCCGGAAGTCATCCTGGACAGAAATAGAGCAGGTTTTGCTCTCGGATCAGATTTTTCGACTTCAACGAAATCGAGTTTTGAACACATCAAAGTGTTCCTCATCATCATACGAGTCCGGTGGTACAAAAATCATCCAAATCGGAGCTCTGTAGAGGCTGTACGGACCGCCTGAAGTTTGCTGCACTATTCATGCATGCCGGAGGTTGAAGACGATGCCACGCCATCTGACACGTCACCTGCCACATTATTGCCACGTCACCTGACCAGTCCAGTCACTCGCCACGTGGACCGCCACGTCACCTGACACGTGGACCGACACGTCAGCGGTTGTGCCACGTCAATAGTTGACTGTCAGTTGACCGTTAGTCAACAGTTAATTACGGTTCAAACTACAGCAAGTTTGACCATTTGGTTCGGTGTTTTTCAAACCGGTCTTCAGGAAGGTCAAACCGGTTCCCATGGTTTTCGACCCTTCCGGATGCAACCGTGCTATCGATTTTGTGAGATTTCGCTCCAAAATTTCGGTGTTGCTTGATTTAGCTTGAAACCGAATCTTTTCTGATGGAAGCCTCTACATCAGAGTCATCAGGAGCTATGATGAAGTTGACACCGACAAATTATGCATTATGAAAACCTCGGATGGAGGATTTCTTGAATTGTAGAGATCTGGCGGATCCCTCGGAAAATGAGGGCAAGAGACCAAATGATATGGAGGCTGAGTGGACAAAGAAACACAAGAAGACGATTGGTCAAATTCGAAATTAGATTGACACAGTGTGTTTCACCATGTTGCACAGGAGACGAATGCATACGAGCTCTGAAAAAAGCTCGAAAACATGTATCAAGCCAAGACCGCTCGAAATAAAGCTCTCTTGGTTAGACGGCTTGTCAACTTGAAGTTGAAAAATGGTACTTCTGTAGCTGAGCACACCAATGAGTTCCAGAACTTGGTTAATCAACTTGTAGCTGTCAAGTTCATTCTTAAAGATGAAAATCAAGCCTTACTACTTCTCAGTTCCTTACCAGATAGTTGGGAGACGCTGGTGGTCTCTCTCAGTAACTCTGCACCCGGAGGCAAACTCACTATGGAGATGGTCTCGGATGCTTTATTCAACGAGGAGAGACGAAGGAAGGAATTGGGCATAGACCAGTCTCATGCCTTTGTTACTGAAAGCAGAGGACGGCCTCAGGGGAGAGGTAGAAGTCAGAGTCGATGACGGAACCAGGATCATGGAAAGTCCAGTGACGGCAGGAGACAGCAAAAAGGTAAATACAAGTGTTACCATTGTGGCATTGAAGGCCACATCAAGAAGAATTGCCAGAAATTACAACGGGAGCAAGGTCAAACCAGCTTGGAGACAAAGAATGAAGGTGGTGAAACTTGGTCACCATATCGGAGGATGTAGCAGTACTCTCTTATAGTGAAGAGACATGTTTACATGCAGCAAGCCACGATCCTGAGTGGGTGATCGACACTGCTACATCGCACCACGCCACTCCACAAAGTGATTTCTTCATTTCGTACAAAACTGGCGATTTTGGTACAGTGAAGATGGGCAACGATAGTTTTGCCAAGATTGTGGCCATGTACATGTCAAGACAAATCTTGGATGTGCTATGGTGTTAAAGGACGTCCGACACGTCCCAGACCTCCGGTTTAATCTTATTGCTGTGAATGCTCTTGATAAACAGGGCTATCACAATCATTTCGGCAATGGCACCTGGAAGTTGACGAAAGGTGTTTTGACTTATGCCAGAGGACATATTTGTGGCACATTGTATAGAACACAAGCCAAAGTATGTTCAGAAAGCATCAATGCTGTGGAGGAAGAGACTTCTCCAAATCTCTGGCACAAGA
Source organism: Euonymus europaeus (assembly GCA_963580455.1). NCBI lineage: Eukaryota > Viridiplantae > Streptophyta > Magnoliopsida > Celastrales > Celastraceae > Euonymus > Euonymus europaeus. The sequence goes on from OY756972.1 coordinate 4,792,947, forward strand.
GACTCGGTCACTTTGGAGAAAAGGGGTTGTCCACCCTGTCAAAGAAGGCACTCATCATAAGTGTCTAAAGATATTCCGCTGAACCCATGTGATCATTGCTTATTCGGGAAGCAGCACAGAGTCTCATTCAATACATCTTCCACGAGAAGGTCAGAGTTGCTGAGTTTGGTACACTCTAATGTCTGTGGTCCTCTAGAAGAAGAGTCTTTGGGAGGTAACAGATATTTCCTGACCTTTATTGATGATGCTTCAAAGAAGGTGTGGGTATATTTTCTCAGAACCAAGGATCAGGTGTTCGAGAATTTCAAGAATTTCCACACTATGGTGGAAAATGAGACCGGAAAGAAGCTGAAGTGCCTCCGGTCAGACAATGGAGGCGAGTACGTTTCCAGAGAATTTGAAGCATATTGTGCTGAATGCGGTATTCGGCATGAGAAGACGGTCCCACGTACCATACAACATAATGGTGTAGCCGAGAGGATGAATCGAACCATTATGGAACGAGCAAGGTGTATGCTCAATATGGCAAAGCTGCCAAAGTCATTCTGGGGTGAAACAGTTCGTGTGGCCCGCTACTTGATCAACAGATCACCGTCAGCACCGTTGAATTTCAAAATTTTGGAGAAGGTGTGGTGTGGAAGAAATATTTCTTACTTTCACTTGAGAGTATTTGGGTGCAAAGCTTCTGCACATGTATCCAAGGAGCAGAGACAGAAGCTTGACAGCAGATCCACTTCTTGCATTTTCATCGGATATGGAGATGATGAATTCGGATACAGATTGTGGGATCCAATTGCTAAGAAGGTTATCAGAAGCAGGGATGTTGTGTTTCATGAAAATGAAGTATTAGAGGACTTGGAAAAATCTACCAAGTCCATTGTTCCCGGTATTGCCAACACCATCCCAGATCCTACACTAGTGGCACCTGCAAATAATGATGAATTGCAGGAGGAAGATTTAGAAGAAGTAGATACCGAAGGTGTTGAGCAGGGGGAGCCACAACCCCCTCCACCAGAAGCTGCAGAACCAGCGCAACCTCCTCCAGTAGTTGTACCTCAGCCAGAAAGATCACAGAGAGGCCGTACCCTAATTTCGTCGAGGAGATATCCGAATTCAGACTATATTTTGCTTACTGATGAGGGGAAGCCAGAGAGTTTTCAGGAAGCTCACAATCATGCTGAAAGCAGTGAGTGGATGCAGGCTATGCAAGAAGAAATGAATTCCTTGCAGAAAAACCAGACTTACGAGTTGGTAAAACTTTCTAAAGGGAAGAAAGCACTGTAGAACAAATGGGTGTTCAAGCTGAAGAAAGATGGCAACGGAAAGCTTGTAAAGTACAAAGCTCGATTGGTCGTCAAAGGTTTTCAACAGATGAAAGGAATTGACTTTGACGAGATTTTCTCACCGGTGGTAAATATGACATCAATCCGAGTCATCCTTGGGCTAGTAGCAAGCATGAATTTGGAGCTTGAACAGATGGATGTGAAAACAGCTTTTCTCCATGGTGATTTCGAGGAAGAAATTTACATGTAGCAGCCAGAAGGATTTGAAGTTCCTAAGAAGAAGCACTTGGTCTGTAAACTACAGAAAAGTCTCTACGGCCTTAAGCAAGCGCCGAGACAGTGGTACATAAAGTTTGACTCATTCATGATGAGTCATGGTTATAAGAGGACTGCCGCAGACCAGTGCGTTTGTGTTCAAAAGTTCCCAGATGGTAACTTTGTGATATTTCTGCTATATGTTGATGACATGTTAATTGTTGGCCAGGACGGAGCCATGATTAACAGATTGAAAGCCCAGTTATCCCAGTTCTTCGACATGAAGGACTTAGGCCCAACTCAGCAGATATTGGGCATGAAGATTGTTCGTGATAGGAAAGCCAAGAAATTGTGGCTGTCACAGGAAGCTTATGTTAAACGGATGCTTGAAAGGTTTAACATGAAAAATGCAAAGCAGGTTACCACTCCGCTAGGTAACCATTTTCAGCTGAGCAAGAAATCTTGTCCTTCATCAGAGAAGGAGATTGAAGAGATGAAAACAGTACCATACTCTTCAGCAGTCGGTAGTCTAATGTACGCAATGGTGTGTACAAGACCGGATATTGCTCACGTTGTTGGTGTTGTGAGCAGATTCCTTTCCAATCCAGGGAAAGAACATTGGGAGGGTGTTAAATGGATTCTCAGGTACCTGAAGGGTACGTCAAAGCTATGCTTGTGCTTTGGGGGAGCAGATCCAGTTCTGGATGGCTATACTAATTCAGATATGGCCGGTGATCTTGACAGTAGGAAATCTACTTCAGGGTATGTTTTCACTTTTGCAGAGGGAGCTGTTTCATGGCAGTCCAAACTGTAGAAGTGTGTTGCTTTATCTACAACAGAAGCAGAGTATATTGCTGTAGCAGAAGCTGGTAAAGAACTGTTGTGGCTAAAGCGGTTTCTCCAGGAACTGGGTATTATTCAGAAGGAATACAAGGTACATTGTGAGAGTCAGAGTGCTCTAGACTTGAGCAAGAATTCCATGTACCATTCCCGCACAAAGCATATCGACATTCGCTATCACTGGATACGTGAAGTGATTGAAGATGAATTGTTGAAGTTGGTGAAGATTCACACAGATGAGAATTCAGCAGACATGTTAACAAAGGTGGTTACTCGTGAGAAGCTCGAGCTATGTCGGGACATAGTCGGGATGGACAGCAACTGAAGAGTGACGATCTGCGTTCTCCTCCTAAGGGTATGAAGGGGGAGAATTGATGGGTTCATACCCATACACGTCAAGAAAGACAGCAGCCACCATGTCTAGAAGCAGCCGCCACCAAGTCCACCCTTTATGAACCCACCATGCACCACCAGCAGCCTTTCACCAACCCACTAGCCCACCTCTGTTGAAATTTAGTTTAGAGTTTGGCCAAAGTTTGGCAAATGTTTATGACTTTAGTTGGTTTATATCTCTATATAAAGAGAGATGTGTGAACATGTATGATAGATATACAAGTAGTGAAAAACACAAGAAGAGTGTTGTAGAGAGAGAGAGAAAAAAACAGAGTTGTTTCTCTGTGAGAGAGTCGGTGCAGTGAGAAGCACCGTGTGAGTTGAGTATGAGTGTTGTAACCTCCTCCTCCCAGTATTATCTCTAAACAGTCAGTGTTTCTCTCTCCCGTGGACGTAGGTCGTTAGTGACCGAACCACGTATATCTCGGTGTTCATTGTTTTTTTTGATTTCGTTTTTCCGCATACACTGGCCTTATATCCTCAACAACATCAAGAGGACCGTTTGCATTCTTGCACAAAGACATATGTTTGGATTCATGTATATGCTTCGACTAATTGCATTGTTTCACCATGTTTAGATCTTCATCATACTGAGTGTAAGTCCTTTCCAAGTATTGTGCTTTGTTTGGGATAAAGATGGAAAACCATAAACAGTAGAGTCATGAGTCGAGCAACATTTCAACGTCTTTTTGTTTCCTTCCTTTAATTTTGGACTTCAGTTGGTTTGTAATTATTTTTTTCCTTTGTTAGTCTCTTGCATTCCAAAAAATTCCTTTTCACAAATTTAGATTTACAATTCTTGGACCTTTTTTGGAAAGTAATTTTGTTCTCTATCTTCAATGTCAAAAATTAGCTTTATGCCATTTCTTGTGATGTTGAGCTTCATCTTGTTGAATATGAAACTCTTTGTTTTTGTATTGAAGCAAAAGATTATTTCTAAAATATCATCATCCCTTTTCCTGCATTTATTCATGTCTAGTTGGCTAGTGATAGTGCTATCGATTAAATACCAAAATGGTATCTGACTTAGTTGTTTCTTGTGTTCATCTCTGAATTTCAAGCTTTTAATATCTGTTATTATTGTTATTATTGATTGGAGACTGGATCGGTATTTTGGAATGAATTTAACAGTCTTCATCCTTGCAACTTCTTTCTTCCTAGTGTTTAGCAAAATATTTCAAGTTAATTTTAAAATGATTGTGTTATATTATAAAATAGCAAGTCGTGACAGTTACCTTTGCAGTCGAACCATGTTGTACAGTAGTTGTTTTTGTGTTATGTTTTTAATTGTTTTGTCAATTTGTGTCGAACATTTTTGCAATGAAATGAAATTGTAAAGTTAAGAAAGAAAAGAGTTACTTTAATATGGTAACTTATCAAATGCACTCTTTAGTGTTTTTAGGCATCGATTTTTAGAGAAGTAGATAGAAAGAATTACTTTTTAACAGCGGTTGTTTTTATGTTATGCTAACCATTTTGCCAATTTGAGTCGAACATTTTTGAAATTTTATAATGGACAATAGTGTTAATTTCAATCCAAAATATGGATTCAGTCTCCAACCAATAATAACAGAGATTAAAAGCTTGAAATTCGAAGATGAACGCAAGAAACAATTAAGTCAGATGCCATTTTGGTATTTAATCCACAATGTTATCACCGGTCAACTAGACATGAGTAAATGCAAGGAAAGTGATGATGACGTTTCAGTAATCATCTTTTGCTTCAATGCGCAATCAAAGAGTTTCTTCAAGACAAAGCTCATTCATCATCACGAGAAATGACGTAAAACTAATTTTTGGCATTGAATATGGAGACAGCAATATTGATTTCCAGAAAAGGGCCAAGAAGTGTAACTTTAAATTTGAAAATTTTTGGAATGTAAGAGACTGACGAATAAAATGATTTCAGACCAATAGAAGTACAAAATTAGAGTAATGACATAAAAAGACATTAAAGATGTACCTTTGAAGGCGGCCGAGATGTTGATCTTCCCCTCTCGTATAATGACCTACAAAATACTACAAAGTTAGCTTGATGCAAAATAGTTTTATTCGGTATGAAGTGAATCTTCAACAGAAACTCCATCTTCAGAAAATCAAAACAAAACAATAATAACTATGCAGCAGTTGGCTGGGAATTATACACAATGGTAAAAAGGGAAGCTAAATAATAATGAATAATTATCACTCTTCTCATTATTAGACACATGCTGGTTGTCATCAACTAAATGGCGGTCATTCCTGGTTGAATGTTCCATAAAGCAAATGAAAAAAGACTCATGAAGAAATAGTTTTTCCGTAGTATTAGTTAGAACGATGCAAAACAATATAAATAGCTAAAATATATGACCCATGTCGTGGTAGAAAACTCACCAATAAGTGAGCTTTGAAGGCCGTCGAGATGTTGATCTTCCCTTCCCATATAATGACCTACAAAATATCGCAAAATTAGCTTAATGCAAAATAGTTTTAAATTAAATAAAAACAATAATCAATAATTACCGCCACCACTCTCCATTGTATCCTGGTCTTGGTTAGCATCAAATGAAGTAAAGGAAGGCACAGTTTGAGGTTTTATAATGCTAACATGAAAACTAAGCAAATGAATAAAAATAATAATTAGTAAACCAATGGTAAAATGATTACCGATAAAGTAGTAAATTTTGAATTAAATAAAAAAATCAATAATTACCGGCATTTCTCTCCTCAACAGAACAGATTCGCTGGTTATGGTTAGCATCATCCGAAGAAGAGGAAGTCCTGGTTCGAGGTTATATGAAGCCAACATGAAAAATAAGCAAATGAATAAAAATAATAATTAATAAATCAATGGTAAAATAATTACCGATCAAGCCGTAAAATTGTTATAGATAACTACCATCATTTAGCTTGATTAGGCATATTCCAAGTGGCAATAGATGGAGGGGAGGAAGTAATCAAATGAATTTTTTTAATAACTAGTAAACCAACAATAAAATAATTACGAAAACTAGTAAAATAATTATAGATAGCTACCTTGATTGCTGGAGTCCGATGCCTAATGATGGATTGATGCCTATGCTCCCATTCATTTAAATAGTTAGCATACTTTTCATCCTTTTCCCAATCCACTATCTCTAGATTACTTGTTCTCTTTTTAATTTTTCAGATTTATCAGTGGTTTGAGTTCATCAGTACTCATTTCCCCTAATCCCAACTGCCTTGGACATGAATCAGGAAAATGGTAGACAACATTGTCAAACCATATCAGAACTGTCTTTAAAAGGAACAACAATCTATGGGCAGCAATGTGGGTAGGCAACACCACCTTCTCATAAGGTTTTCAAGCCACCTAGAATATGAAAAATGATAAGAGATATTAAAAATGAATAATAATTTGTATCCACAAGATGCTTACATCATTTACGTTCATGTCATTCACAGCCTCCTGAACCTTAGAAACATCCTTCAATATTTCCGTGTTCTTGAATGACTTTTTCAATAGACTTGCCCACCCTACCAGTAGTGAGATTTGAGTAGGATGCGCCAGACCAAATGGGCAAAGTATAGAAACCAACTTCGCTAGCCTAATAACTGCGAAAACCTATAAAAACAGTAAATCATACTCTATTGATGGTCCAATATGTTGAATGTCTTTCAAAAGTGGTAAAAACATCATTGGAGTCCTGTCCGAGGTATCAAGCAAGACAAAACAGTCTAAAATATAAAAAACAAAAGCCCTAACATAGCGAAAGAATCCTCAGATTCTTCATTTATGTTGTAAGGAACATTTTCAAAATGTTCCCTAAGCCGTGTAAGACTTGTGGATCTTTTAGAATTTTCAAATTCAAGACCTAAGAAATCATGAGATTCACATCCTATTACTGGTTTGCCATCTATTGGCAAACCAGTAATGTACAATATATCCTCTAAACCTAGATAGATTCGACAACCTCTAATTTCAAAATAACCTCTCGCTTAGATCTTGTTAGACTTATAGTACAGAAATGTGCAAATCATGTAATATAATATCTAATTTCAAGTCATTAGTGCTCCCGGAGATATTTTGCTAGATAAAGAATTCTCAAATGAGAATCGAATTATTATACTTGATAGTTGAGAATAATACCTTTCTCATAAAAAATGAAATGTACTTGGAAAAACTGTCTAATCTTTCTTTTTCAATAGACCTATCTAAAAAAAGAACAATTTTCTGCAGAGTGAAAAGTACTCATAGATGACGTGCTACAGAAGGAATTGCAAAACATGCCAAGATATCTAATCTGTCCATTGAGCTCAAGTGGCGGAAGGGACATCGAGCACATCACTAGACAATACTTGTGTTTGATTAACACAATCAAGCATGTGCTCATTACAATTCCAACCTACATAAATATGAAAGCACCGACATATATAATTATATAGAGATGCAATGCTAATTGTAAGTTAAAATTATTGTTTCTAATTATATGATGATTTTAAGTATATCTATGTAGATAAATACGTATAGCACAAACATCATTTAACAAATGATTTTTTTCCCTTCAATCTTATGCAGAAAGATCATGTGGAGAGTAAATTTATGAAACAAAAATATCCTTCCTCCGACTGCTCCAAACTGTCCACGACAAGCTATTGACAGTGTTGATTGCAAGATGCATGTCTGCCACATCATGGAAAAGATCTACAATTATGAACCTATTGAAGAGAAATTGACAGTGAACGATGTAAAATAATACAAAGCCAAAATGCTGGAATTTTTTTTGAAGAGAAGCAAAAAGTTACAAGTTCTTGTTGTCTTTCAATGGTTGAAAAGTTTGAATGTAAATGTCAGACAACATGATTTTTTTTTCAACTATTGCAGGAAGCTAAGAATAAATATGAGTAACCAGCGAGGAAACAAAATTCTTGTTGATAAATAAATTCGAATTTGATGATCATTGATAATCCCTCTTCATTGTCTTCCATAGAACGAACTACAGATGACTTTCTAGATTTGAAACACTCATTTTCAATTGCACCTAAATCATAAATCCTAGACCCTAAACTTAAAGAACTATTGAAAGGAGTTCAAATGGAACAACAAATTTGACAACAAAAAAAAATGGCAATCCTCTATAGAACGTACTACGAAGGACCATCAAATACAAGAAGTAGTATTTTGAACATATTTCCATTTATCCATTATGATCTTCAAATAGAATTTATGAAACAACATCTTAAGGTTTAATTTTGGCGATTTGGATATTTTTATTTACCGATTTCAAGATTGCTTGATTTGGATTTTTTATGGAACTCTAGATTTTTTATAAGACAAAACAAAGTTTCATTTTCAGCTTGCACCTAAATCCTAAGTTAAAAGAACTACTAGAAGAAAAAATTTGTTAATAAATATATTCAAATTTGTCGATTTCAATTCTTCATTCTCCTCCTTAGAACAAACTAAGGAGGACATTCACAACCTTGGACAAAATTAGTTTTCTTAATCCGTCTTCAATATCCTCTGTAGAATGAACTACGAAGGACTTTCAAGATTTGGAATACAAAATGCGGTAAGACAAACACAATTTCATTTTCAACAATGCCTAAATCCTAAATTCAAAAGTAAAAGAACTATTGAGAGGAGTTCAAATGGAAGACAAAATTTGTTGATAAACATATTCAAATTTATTGATTTCAATTATTGTCTTTCCTTCATAGATCGAACTACGAAGGACTTTAAACCCTAAAATCCTAAACTATAAATCTTAAAATTGTAAATCCAAACCCTAAATCGTAAAACTCTAAACTCTTAAACCCCAAATATAAAACCCTAAATTCTAAACCCTACACACACCCAAGAATTTTTCTTAGACCTTTTTTTATTATCTTAAACCCTAAATCATAAATCAATACCCCAAACCTTAAAATCCTAAAATCTTGAACATTGAAACCTAAATTCCTTATATATAAACCATGATCCTTAAATCCTAAATCTTGAACACTAAGCTCTTAGAACTCCAAACCCTAAACCTTAAATTCTTAAACACTATTCCCTAAAACCCTATATTGGATACACACCAAAAAAATCCTAAACTTTGAAACGCAAAAAATTTAAATCCTAAATAAAAAAACTCGAAATATTATATCCTAAAATTATAAAGGCTAACTCCTAAAATTGCAAGTCTAAACCCAAACTCAAAAATCTTAAACCTTACAAAATTTTAAACTCTAAATCTTAAAAGTTAAATCCCTAAATCATAAAATCATAGATCCTAAACAATTCCTAAAATCTATCCCATAAAATCTTATAACCTGAATCCTACAATCGTAAATTTAAACCCATAAATCATAAACTCTAAACTATAAATATTAAAATCCTAAATTTTATAATCATAAACCTAAACCTGAAAAAAAAATCTCAAAATTTAAAACTCTAAATCCAAAACATGAAATTATAAAAGCCAAACCCTAAATTCTAAATCGAATTTTTTGTAGTTGTGGTGTGCAGATTTTTCGAGCTTTGGATATGCAGTTTGCTGTGCAAGTTTTGTTTTCTGCATTCTGCTATGTTTAGCTTCTTGTGCTGGTTGGTGGTTTGTTGTAGTTTTTTTGCAGTTTGTTGCTGCTGTTTTGTTGTTGCTTGCTACTGCCTCTCTGGGGCGCTATTTGCTTCTCCGTAATAGATAGTTTTTTGTTCTTAATTTTGATAGTGTTGTATCTCTTTTTTGTTCATAAGGAAGGATTTCGGTCCCTTTTTTTGTGATTTTTGCTTCTCCTTTGTTTGTAAGCCCGTCATAAGTGAGATTATTAATAAATTAACGAGTTACAGTCCTTTTCTCTAAAAAGAAAAAAAAATCTAAATCAAAAACTCTGAAATCCTAAAATCTCAATGTCTGAATTTTAAAGCTTAAACTGTAAATTGGATCATTTTGTTAGATTTTTTTTTTAAAAAAAAATGGGGAGAGATCACCTTTACCATTCAATAAAAGCTTTCATACAGACACCAAGCACAATTCGGAAAACTGTCTTGGAATTTACCCTTTAGAAGCCTAAACAAATACTTAAAAAAAGAAAGTCAAAATTTAAGCACAACATTTTGTTAGATTTTAAATTATCATAAACGGTAATATTTGTTATTCGATTTTTTTTAGATTCGAATTAGATTACAAAACGGTCATATTTTTGTTCTTAATTTTGCACCCTTAGATTTAATTTTAATCTAGCGGTGTGGAGAAAGTTGCCGTTTGTATTAAAATTAAAAGCTACCCTCAAATTTCCTAATTCTCTGGGATTTAGACGCTCCTGCTAATACCCTTCGATTCGCAACGGTCATCTCCAATTCTCCATTATATCAGTCCAGGAATCTTATGACCACTGGTGTTTTCGGAGGGCCAAAGGTTATGCTCTTCTTTTAATCTTGGTTTTACGTAGGATTTCTTCTTCTTCTTCTGTTTTATGTGTAATTGGGGAAAACAGGGAGGGTCAGACCCATTTCTTTCCGTCGCGATTTCTTTTGGTTTTTGATAAACTCTATCGGGTTTTACTGTGTTTTTTTTAGTTAGTTTTCTCCTCTCCCACTCTTACCTCTGTGCATGGGTTTTGTGTGCTTCTTTTGTAATTCTTTGGGTTTTTTACTTTCTTCTGTATTTTATTTTCAGTATGATTTCTTGTAATTCAACTTTATTTGAACGTTTCCATGCCAAGGATACGTTTATACGATGTTTCTGTAAGTCAATTACTGAGAAAAGAGTGCAAAGAGAAGTGAAATTAGTGTTCTAGAGGACTCATTATTTTTGTAGTAGGTTAGATGACCTACGATTTAGGGTTCCAGAGGATTAGATTATTTTTATGTGTTGTCTGGATATGGTTATTGGTAGAAATCTAGTGTTTATTTGATGTCTGGATTTTTTCTTTCTGTGATATATTTCATTTTCTTGTGTTAATGGTAAGGTCTGAAAATTCTTGGAAAATTGAAAGGAAAAAAAGTTTGTCATCATAAATGATCCTGTTATGCATGACCTACCCTGAATTTTTTGTTTCATATTTTTTCTTAATTTTTCATCTCCTGTGACTTGACTTTGGAAACTTTAGCATTATGCTAGTTTATCTTTTGGATTTATCAAACTTGTAACAGAATCATCTATCTTTTGTTTTCATATCAGGTTTGATTCAACACAGCCCTCGATAGTTTGCTTAAAGATTTCTTTGAATTTTGGGAACTTAAAATAGGTTTGGAAGCTTACAATCTATTTCTTTGTTCCTTGAAATATTGTTGACTTGTTAAGAGATTAGTACCTCTGTACCTGTCTCTGTTGTATACTTGTATTACATTAATTTTCTACGTTTGCTGGCATTGATCCTCGTTAATAAATTTCCTTTTCTATTGAATTACCACTTCACTTAGTTTCATCAGACATCGGTTGGCTTTGGTGATCAAACTACAGTCTCTTTGGTGGCCCTGTATTTCATTTTCTCCCTCTCGAGACTGCAATTATATTTTGTGCATGGCATTTATGTTGCGGATGCTTCAGTCTTTGGCGGTCCTGTATTTCATTTTCTTCTTCTTGAGACTACAAGTATATTTTGTGCATGGCATTTGTGTTGCAGAAGCTTCACCTGATTCTGGTTTTGTGTCTAGCTATAGATTTATGTCTATCGTAGCTTAACCCATGAACTGTTGGCTCTTTGCACTTGGATTTGTCAGGAACTTCGTGGTATTTGCTTTTTGCTTCTTGGTACAAAATTTCAACAACTCATGGCAAAAAGTTATTGTTAGTACATGATTCTTTTGTTTAATCATGCCAGTTTAATTTTCTGTCTTTTGTTTATTAGGTGGTTTGAAAGCATAGATTTACTTTGTTCCTTGAAATATTTTTGACTTGTTTATTGAACAACTTAGGCATTTAATTTATGTTTCCGTGCGCTGTATTATATGAATTTTCTGTATTTCCTGGCATCGACCCTCATTATTATTTCCTTTTCTATGTCGAATGAACATGTCTGACATTGTAAAGTGTAAACTACAAAATCTAGATATAGCTATTACAGTGAAGTTTTTATTCGTCCTCTTTAGTTTACCATAACTAGCCTTCACCCATGCAAATATAAAACTGCACAAAGGCCCAAAAACATATGATAATCATAAATCATTAATCAGAAATTCAAACAGAACCTTAAACACATTATTCTGAAGTTACTGTTTAATGCATAAGGAATTTTCCAAATCAACCAAAAATAATATAATCCCTGAATTACATTCTTATCCCTTCCCAGTGAAGTGATTTTAAGGTGTTTCTTTTAAGAATCCCATTGGTGTTTAAATTATTAAATATGCTCAGACTACATTCATTATGAAATTCTTTTCTCATTTGCATGAATATCCTATCTTCTAGTGATCCTATTGTTTTTCTTCCTTTTTCTAAGTAGCCTTGCAGTCCCAATAGCTGACATTTATATTTATTTTCTAGTTTAAAGTTCTACTGATTTCCGAGGATGGCTCATGTACTCAAATTCTGCATTCTGAAAACCAACTCAAATTGCAGAAGTACTTGCTAATGATGATTAGTGTTTTACAACACTACTTTTATGATGTTTTAAAAATGGATATAGAACGGCTTCAAAAGTTTTAGGTACCAAAGAGTTCTTCCCTTTGTTTTAGAATTATGCATGCCTTTTTCCTTCTATTCGAAGTTGTTTAAACATTGTTTGCCTCTCGAATCCAGAGGCATTGTTTGCCTAACAAGATATGCATCTATTGTCTGCAATGTCTTTTCCCGATCTTCCAGTTTCTATAGACAAAATATTGTACTTGCGTTGCTGCATTCTATTTTTCTAAGATTAGTTGTTTCGTATGCCATTTTCATTCCCACAAGCTTCCCATTTGTTGCATGAATTTTTTCATGTTATTTTAATGCTTAATGTGATTTAGGCAGTGGGACCTTTTGGTGTTATAGTAACAATCTTCTTGAGGCTATATGTATTCCTCCTTGTAACCTTGGTACCTTAAAAAAAATGATCTAGGTAATGGAATTAATTGAACTCTGACTTAAATTCAAAACTTCAAAAGATTTAGACAAATATTACTAAATCTTTGCTTCATCATTCAAATCTTTAGTTATATCTCACTTTTCTCTTGCTGTATATCTCACTTTTCCCATTATTTATTATATATACTTGATACTGCATAAATTTATTTATGTAGTGCATAATCTGTACTTGAATATACTACCAAGGTAAATGCAGAATATTAGTTATCTTTTTATGATCTTATTATGGTTGCTGATGTCGTGATTTCTTTGATTCAAAGGTCATCCAGTCCAGCAAGCAAAAGTTATTAATTTACAGGTTTTGCCAACCATCCAAGATGCATGAATTTAATGCACCGGGCTGGTCCGAATTGTTTGTGCATTAGATAATTGTTATTTGATATCTTATATTAGTCAAAGTTGATACTGCTCATGTGCTGCAAGAGTCTGACAATATGTTCTTTAAATATGTCTCATCTTCTTGCTATCGTGTATTTCACAATTTGTGGCTAAACAGTTAATTCTAATAGACCTTTCCACTGATTTGCAGGGATGGCTCTAAACTTGGACTCTGTATTCGTGAAACAACATTATATACAGGTAACTTCTTGGTTAAAACAACAATTAGTTTAATGCTACTTGTATGTGGATTAAGAACTTCATCAAAATCTTTAGGGGTTCATACAGAATCTAAACATTGTTTGCAATTCTGAATCCAATTTTAGAGAGGCAAGAAGCCAAATAAGACAGACATCAGTTTCAATTATTATTTTTTACATGTCCATTTTAACTATTTATTTAATACTTTCGGTTTCTGTGTTGATCTTCTTATTAGCTTCGAGCAAAAAAAATGCTAAGAAGATTACAAATATAAACAATTACCAAGAGTATCCCTCAAAAGGAGTTGAATGATATCATTTTCTTCTTCTTCTTGTCCCTACAAACGAATCTGCATGGGTCAAACATTCTCTTCCACAGAAATGTTCAACACTAGGCAATGCAATTCAGTTTAGTGCCACCCAATGAGCTTAGGTTTGAATGGAAGTTTAGTGCAATGAACTTCAATGGAGAGGTGATGGTCTGTTCAATTTTGTCAGATTGTCTATTGTTGGAACTCCCTGAAGAAGAAATACTATCCTCAAAGGAACCAGAGGTTTAAAAGTATGCCCTGCCCTTCTACAATTAATTTTAGTTCTTCTTCAAATGCAATCTTTCCTTTGTCAAATTTGAAGCACAGTTTTTCAACATTTATTTGTTTGTTGTTTAAGATTGCAAAGAAGGTACATATTGTCTATTTTTTCTTCCATCTTTGCTTAGTCTGCATTTTGCAACTACATCTTTCACTGGGTATAGTAGATTTATCTACAAATAACTGTTGTATGTTCTCATACATCTTTCCTTTGTCAAATTTGAAGCACAGTGTTTCAACATTTATTTTTTTGAGCTACTCAAGTCTATTTGTTTGTCGTTTAAGATTGCAAAGAAGGTATATATTGTTTATTTTTTCTTCCATCTTTGCTTAGTCTGCATTTTGCAACTACATCTTTCACTGGGTATAGTAGATTTATCTACAAAAAACTGTTGTATGTTCTCATACATGTATTTTGGAAGAAAAGTTGTGTCATAGCTTTAGGTATGTTTCTAATGTTGGTGAGTAATGCTATATTCTAAATTTAGTAACTAATGCACAATTGGTGCTGGTAGCCTTGAGAGTTATCAAGATCTTTTGACAGTACTACTGACAATGTGGGTCAAATTGAGTCGAACTAGACTCTTGTTGACGGAAAGTGCCTTATTTAACATCCTTTTTTTAGGATCATGCTAGTTGTTTTTATACTTGTTGATCATGTATTGAAATCTCTATGGGTTTGGGGTGATTGCCAGTGGAGTTCATCATTAGTAGCAGGAAATTATATATTGATGTTTGGACGAGTTCGTTTACTTTATGGGTCTTATCATTGGGGTTCTCTGATTAGTCATGGGATGGTGAAATAGTTATTGTCTAATTTTGAATTATGAGTGTGTTTCAATGATATGATGACATGTTTGGCGCTGCGAGTAGTCTGACATTATAATATCAGTGATTGCCATGATCTTTGGAATTATTGATAATGTGGACATTTATTTCAGTAGTGCTATGAGACATTTTTTTTGTGAATTCTGGAATAATTTGTCGTATGTTGTGTATGTGAGCTGCATTAGGTTTGTCTCAAACTGTTTGGAGTTTTTTATGTCTGCTCGAGCAGGGGTTTTGATGATCAATGTTGAAGGTCAAAGGGTGGGATCTTGGATTTTGTTGGGTCTTCTCGTTGGGGGTTTTCTGATTGGTCATGGCATGAGTGGAATAATTATTGTCTTATTTTGAAAGTCTTTTTGATGGGTTTCAGTAATATTGCATGTCAAGCACTGCAGGTATTATCTTATTTTGATGATCTTTTTGATGTGTGGGTTTCTGTGATATGATGGCATGTCTAGCGCTGCTAGTAGTCTGAACATTTTATTATCTATTGATTGCTGTGATTTTTGGAATTGTTGATAGTGTTGACATTTTTTTCAGTAGTGCTATGAGACAATTTTGGTTTTTTTTTTTTTTTTTTTGCGGATTTCAGGATAATTTGTCGTCTATTGTGTATGTGAGCTGGATTGGGTACAACTAAACTGCTCTAATCAGTGTTCATGGACAGAGGGGGGATTTTGTTTAGAGAGTTGCTTTATGGGTCTTATCGTTGTGGGGTTCTCTGATTGGTCATGGCATGGGTGGAATAATTTTGCGATATGATGTCATGTCTTGTGCTGCGTGCATTGTCTTATTTTGAAGGTCTTTTTGATGAGTGGGTTTCAGTGATGAACTCATGTCTGGCTGTAGAGAGTTGATTTATGGGTCTTATCGTTGGGGGTTCTCTGATTGGCCAAGTGGAATAATTATCGCCTTATGTCAAAGGTCTTTTTGATAAGTGGGTTTCAGTGATGATGGCATGTCTGGCACTGCAGGTAGCCTGGGCATTTTTCTATCAGTGATTGATGATGTTGGAATTGTTGATAACGTGGACATTTATATTTAAGTAGTTCTATGGGAAAATTTGGGTTTTGTGTGGATTTTGGAATAATTTATTATTTGTTGTGTATGTGAGCTGCATTGGGTTTGTCCCAAACCGTTTGGAGTTTTTATCTATGCTCTAATCGGGGTTTTGATGAGATCAGTGTCGATGGACAGTTTTTGTTTTTCTCTTTGTTCAGAGAGCAGTGTTGATAATTGGTTACATGTATTTGGTTACTTGGGTCGTAGGTGTGGGATCTTGGATTTTTGTGGTGCTATACTCTCTTTAGTCTGTCTTGCACGGTCATGGGAGGATTGCACTTTTGGGATTCTGATTTATACGTGACATAGTCTTTTTTATTGATGTGGGTATTTTTCAGAGGTATGTGGGGTTTTTATCTATGCTCTAATCAGGGTTTTGATGATCAGACACTGATGGACAGTTTTTGTTCTCTTTGTTCAGAGAGCAGTGCTGATATTTGGTTACATGTATTTGGTTACTTGGGTCGTGGGTGTGGGATCTTGCATTTTTGCGGCACTACTCTCTTTAGTCTGTCTTGCGCGGTTATGGGAAGATTGCACTTTTGGGATTCTGATTTATGCTTAATAGGGTTTTTTATTGATGCGGGTATTTTTGAGAGGCATGTGGGGTTTGAGGCTGCTGCATCTAGGCTTGTTCTTCATGACTCATTAGACTATAGACTCCTGCAGGGAGGGCTTTTTACAGATCGCGTGCGTGCTTTTCTTTTTAAAAGGCTTCATTGTTTTTGCCCATGAGATTATTGTTTGTTTGTTTTTACTTAGCCTTTGATCTTGCAGTATGCCCCTCGTATTTTAAGCCTTGGACCCAAATCTCTGAATTATAATTCTTAAAATTGTAATCCCAAACCCTAATTTTCCGAACCGCTAAATCTTAAACTCTAAACCCTTTAATTTTAGTTGTTCTTTAAATGCAATTTTCCTTTGCAAAATTTCATGCACAGTGTTTCAGCAATTCAATATTTAATTTTTTTGAACTTCTCAAGTCTATTCGTTTGTCGTTTAAGACTGCAAAGAATACCGTACATCTTGTCTATTTATTCCCCATCTTTGCTTAACTAATGCACAATTTAATCCATGAGTTGCTGGCTGGTAACCCTGAGAGTTATCAAGATCTTTTGACAATGCCAATTTGCTACTTGATACAGACTGTCAACAAATTGAGCATAACTGGATTCTTGGTGAAGAAACTTGCCTTACTTTTTCATTCAGAACATACCAAAGAGGGTATTAATATGATTACTTCAAAATGCGCACTACTTCAAAAACCTTCCTTTGAGGATCATGCTAGTTGTTTTTGTACTTGTTGTCTAGTTGAACATGAAGAATTATTTTTGGGTTTTTTTTATTTTCGTACATTGAGTATCTCAGCACATTTACTCATGGTCTGTGGTATGTTCAGGTATGGTCTTGTACAAATTGATGGGTCTCAATAAGTGGAATCTTCATAAAATTCAAAAACTCAACCGGGTACGTCAGCTTGAAATCTTGTCAGAATTTGACAGTTTTTACTTTAATCATTTGTATCTAACCTCCACTAGGATTTGAAGTATCTGTCGTCTAGGAAGACAAGGCAATGACACACTCTATCAGGCAGCGTTGCTTCCAACTATTTCACTGTAAGTACCAAACTTCCTTCCCTATTTTTCTGACCGCTTGGCAGAAAATCATACAAATATAAAAAGATAAAAAAGAAGTAAAAGTTCTTTATTTTTGAAATTTCATAAAATTTTCATTAACCTTTTAGTCTCTGTTTGTTGTAGTCACAAGAACTTAATAAGCTATTACGTGAGAGGATAAGTGGAATGAGATATAGCATATGAACACAGAACATTAAGAAGTATGACGAGGCTATAAGGTCCTTACCAGAAAGACAATCAGAAATCAGGTAATGATTGGCCTGTACAAATTGATGGGTTTCAATTACTGGAATTGTGTGGCATTTGTCTCACAGAGGCTTCATCAACTGATTCTTGTTTTGTGTCTAACCATAGATTATGCCTATCTTAACAACCCATGAATGGCTGGCATTTTGCACTTAGTTATCGTGAACTTCATTTGAAGGTAATTAAGTTTTTGCTTCTTGGTACAAAATTTCAATTCATGCCAAAAAAGTTATGGTGCTAATATATGTGGAATTTTGATCTTGCTAAGGTATAGTGCCTGATTCTTTTGTTTCAGAATTTTTCATAAATTGTTCATCATGTGCCAGTTTAGCTTTTTGTTGATGGGTTTCAATAACTGGAATCGTGGCATTTGTCTAGCAGAGGCTTCACCTGATTCTTGTTTTGTGTCTGACCATAGATTTATGCCTATCATAACTTAACAACCCATGAATGACTAGCTTTTTGCACTTATTTATCATGAACTTCATGGTAATTGCTTTTTTGCTTCTCGGTACAAAATTTCAATTCATGCCCAAAAAGTTATGGTGCTAATATATGTGGAATTTTGATCTTGCTAAGGTATAGTGCCTGATTCTTTTGTTTCAGACAATAAATTGTTCATCATGCCAGTTTAGCTTTTTGTCTTTGTCTGTTAGGTTTGAATCAACCCTTCCCTGGACTAAGTTTGCTGAAAAAGGTTTGAAATATTGTTGACTTGTTAATTGAACAACTCAGGCATTTGATTTACGTTTCTCTAGGCTAGTATGAATTTTCTGCATTTCTTGGAATCGATGCTCTCTAGTCTTTCCATTTCTATGTCGAATGAACGTGTGTCTGACATTGTAAACTTGCAAAATTAGATATAACTATTACAATGTAATTTTCACTCTTCCTCTTTAGTTCTGCTACAAAACATGTACGAATAGACAGACACTACCATAACTAGCTTCACCCATGCAAGCATAAACTTCACGACGATACAAAAACATATGATAATCAAAAATTTTAAGAAAAGGAAAACTGTATAAAGTTATTGTTTTCATCAGGAATGTTTCCAAATCAACCAAAAAAAACCCTTAATTAGTTTCTTATATGGTGCTTTTTTATGCACGGTAAATATTATAGAATCTTATGTCATCTAAAACGCTGGCATATTATTTGCTATATAGGTGGGCTTTATTTTTCCAGGCACCTAATTAGATTAAGCTGTTGTCAAATAATTGTTATTTTTTACTTTGTACTGCTTATGTTGTGCAGGATCCCTTGCTAGTGAATTGATTTTAAGGTGTTTCTTTTCAAGAATCCTATCGGTGTTTAAATTATTAAATATGCTCAAACTACATTCATTATGAAAATTCTTTCTCATTTGCATGGACATGTCCCATCTCGCTATCATATTGTTTTTCTTCCATTTTCTAAGCAGTGCATAACCTTGCAATCTCAATTATACCTGACATTGATTTAGAAGATTACAGTTCTACTAATTTTCAAGGATGGCTCATGTACTCGAATTCTACATTCTGAAAACCAACTCGAATTGCGAAAGTACATGTCGAGGATTTCACGATTACTAAGATGACAATTAGTGTATCACAACACTACTTGTTTAAAAATAGATATAGAACTGCTTCAAAAGTTATAGGTACCAAACAGAGTTCTTCCCTTTGTTTCAGAACAATGCACGCCTTTTTCCTTCTAATCAAACTTATTTAACATCGTTTGTATCAAATTCAAGAGGCAAGATGCCTAACAATACTACATTCTTTATGAAAAATCTTCTCTCATTTGCATGGGTTCTAGTTATCATATATTTTTTCTTCCATTTTCTAAGCAGTGCATAAAACTTTGCAATCTCAATTATAGCTGACATTGATTTTCTAGTATACAGTTCTACTGATTTCCAAGGATGGCTCATGGACTCTCTGAAAACCAACTTCTAGTTATCTGATATTGTTTTCTTCCAGTTATCTAAGCAGTGCATACGACACTACTTGTATGATGTTTAAAAATGGATATAGAATTGCTTCAAACGTTATAGGTACCAAACAGAGTTCTTCCCTTTGTTTCAGAATAATAATGCAGTATTCAAACTTGTTTAAAATTTAAACATCTTTTGCATTGACGTTTAGTGCCATCCAATGAGTATAGGTTTTATTGGAGGTTTAGTTCGCAATGGAGAGAAGATGGTCTATTCAAATTGTCTCTTGTTGGAACTCCCTAAAGGTGCTTTTTACATGAAGAAGAAAGGCTATCCTCAAAGGAACCAAAGGTTTAAAAGTATGCCCTTCTATAACAAATTCTAGTTGTTCTTCCAATGCAATCTTTCCTTTGCAAAATTGGAAGCACAGTGTTTCATCATTTCAACATTTATTTTATGAGCTTCTCGAGTCTAATGTTGGTGACTAATGCTATATTCTAAGTTCAGTAACTAATGCACAAGTTTTTTTGTGGGTTGCTGGGTGGTAGCCCTTAGAGTTATCAAGATCTTTTTTAAGTGCCAGTGCCAATTTGCGTCTTGATATAAAATGTCGACAGATTGAGCCGAATTGAACTCTTGGTGATGGAAAGTGCCCGAATGGAACTCTTGGTGATGGAAAGTGCTTTAATTTTCATTCAGAACATCATAGAGGTATGGTTACTTTGAAATGCGTACTACTTGTATTGAACGTGTATTGAAAATGTGAAATCTCTCTAATGTATTGTAAATAACATAGGAAGCAAAATCCATCACCAATATTGAGACCATTAAAAAAAGAATATGTGATCACAATACTGTAATTTATGAATTATTTTTAGGTTTTCATTAATTTCGTACATTCTCTAAACACGACTCAGGTCCATGGCTTGTTCAGGGATGGTCCTGTAAAAATTCATGGATTTCAACAAGTGTAATCTTCATAAAATTCCAAAACATCGGGTATGTCAGCAAGCCTTGTCAAAAATCTTACATTTTTGCTTTACTCGTTTAGATCCAACCTCCACAGGGATTTGAAGTATCTGGCATCAGGGAAGATAAGATAAGGCAATATCTCTATTAGACCTCCATCAATTGCACAAAAAGAGGTGGATTTATTTTGAAGCTAATTTTTTTTTTCTTTTCCGGTACTGGAAGACTTTAATTGTGAGAATTTGATATTTGCACGGCAACTTTGGGCTGCATTTATTTTTCTATGTTGTGTCGGTGTGCTTTTAGGAAGTTGCATTAGGGTAGGATGTTTTTCGTTTGCCTGTGGTTGTAGAGTTTAATGGAGCAGGCTCCGCAAGGGGCAAGGAGGGAGTTTTCAGATGATAATGTAATGTGAACAAGTGGCATGGGTCTGGGTTGCATTTGCAGTCTTATTAAATTTGTTGGTTTGGTTGGGATTTTTGGTGGAATGGTTTTAGTGGTCTGTCAGAGACTCACGGAAGGCATTTAATTGGTGTCCATACGGAATTCTATGGGTTTGAGGTGATTGCTACTAAATCTTTTATTGATGTTTGGAAGAGCTCATTTCAGGGAGAGTTACTTTATGAGTCTTATTATTTGGGTTCCCTAATTGGTCATGTGATGGGTGTATAATTATTGATGAGTGGGTTTCAGTGATATGATGGCATAGTGTCGACATTTATTTCAGTAGTGCTATGAGACAATTTGGGTTCTGTGTTGATTTTGGGATAATTTATCGTATGTTGTATATGTGAACCGTTTGGGGTGTTATGTCTGCTCTGTGCAAGGGTTTTGATGATCAGTGTTGATGGGCAGTTTTTGGCTATTTCCCTTTGTTCAGAGGGCCATGTGAATCTTTGGATACTTGGGTCAGAGATAGGATCTTAGATTTTGCAATACTGCTCTCTTTGGTCTGTCTTGCATTGTCGTGGCAAGATTATGCTTTTGGACTTTTGGCTTTATATGTGAAGACGTATTTTCTTGATGCGGGTTTCTTTGAGTTGGGGCTTGGGTTGCGTTTAGGCTTGTGCTTCATGGATCATTGAAAGTCTTTTCTTGATACGACCATGTTTCTTTGAGAGCAATGTGGGGCTTGGGCTGCATATGCTTGGAGCAGGAGTTTTGATTATCAGTGTTGATGGTTAGTTTTTGGGCAAATCTCTTTGGTTACATGAGTCAAAGGTGGGATCTTGGATTTTGTGGTATTGCTCTCTTTGGCCTTTCTTTCGTCGTTGTGGCAAGATTGCACATTTGCGCTTCTACCTTTATGCGTGAAAGTCTTTTATTGATTCGGATTTCTTTGAGGGCCGGCTTGACCTGCATCTAGGCTTGTTCTTCTGGCTCATATGATTATAGACTACCATGGAGGGCTTTTTACAGATCATGTGGTTGCTTTTCTTTTTAGGCTTCATTGTTCTTGCCCATGAGATTTTTGCTTTGTTTTAATTATTGTGTTCTTTTGATCTTTTTGGGGTATATTCCCCTCGTATTTTAAACCTTAAAAAAATTCTCTAAAATCATAAATCCTAACACTAATCCCTGAAACTCTAAAATCTTAAAAACTAAAACCCTAAATTTTTCACACTAAAATCTTACCTAAACCCTAAATTCTAAAATTGTAAATTCAAATCCAAAATTCTGAAACCCTTGAAATCTTAAAACCTAAATCTTAAATTCTAAATCTTATATCTTAAACCATAAATTCAAACCGTAATTCTCGATACCGCTAAATCTTCAATCCTAAACCCCAAATTTTAGTTTTTTTTTTAAATACAAACATGCCTTTGCAAAATTTGAAGCACAGTGATTTAATAATAATTCAATATTTATTTATTTTAGCTTCTCGAGCATGGTTGTTTGTGTCGTTTAAGATCACAAAGTTGGTACATCTTTTCTACCTTTTCTTCTATCTTTTGCTTAGTCTACATTTTTCAACTACATCGTTCATTGGCTATGGTAGATTTACCAATGTTGTATATTGTCATTCATCTATTTTGCAAGAAAAGTTGTCATAACTTCAGCTGTATTCTAATGTTGGTGACTAATGCTATATTCTAAGTTCAGTCAATAAGTAATGCACATATTGAGCGGACTCTTGGTGAGAGAAAGTGTTTATTTTTCATTAAGAACACCATAGAGGTATGGTATATGATTACGTTGAAATGTGTACTACTTCAACAACCTTTTAGGATCATGCTAGTTATTTTTGTAGTTGTTGAACAAGTATTGAAATCTCTGTGTTGTAAATTGCATGGGAAGCAAGTTCTCTCAGCGATATTGACACGACTAAAAAAGAATGTGATACACAGTACTACAACTTACAAATTATTTTTGGGTTTTCTTTATTTTCATACATTTGAGTATCTCACCATGTTACCTAGGTTCATGGTATGTTCAAGTACGCAAACTTAACCAGGTACGTCAGCTTTCAACCTTGTAGGAATCTGACATTTTTGCTTCAATCATTTGTGCCTAACCTCCACTGCGATCTGAAGTACCCGCCATCCGGGAAGATAAGGTAATGATGCTTCATCAGAGAGTCTTGCGGAACTATTTTACTTGTAAGGTCCTTGCCAGGAATACAAGCAGGTAATGACTAATGAAGGGCGCCTTAGTCCTCAAGCTCTACTTTTTAGATGACAGGCTGCTAGAATAGATTGAATGATCAATTGTTCAAATGATTCCATAGCTCTATATTTTATTTTTATATAAAGTTGGCATGTAGTCGTTTCCCTTCATTATTAGTCCCTAGTAAAATCCTTTGGGCATTATCTTGATGAATCATCCATGAAAATCGCTTGTTTCACTCATACTATATACTCTTTCCGTCCCATTTTAATTGCTCATTATTACATGTCTCAAAATACATGTCCATTTCAATTAATTAAAATTAATTTTTTTCATTTTTTCCCGTTTTACCCTTATTTATTCTTAAATTAAAAAGCTCAATAACTAGGTACAATTGAAATTAAAGGAAACAATTAAAATGGGACGAGGAGTACATTCTACATATGTTTGTTTACCTTTAGCTTCATTTTTCTTCTTACGAACGTGTATATGCTCTTATGAATATTCGTTTTTCCCTATTATTTTTGTACTGCTGCTTATTGAAATATATATTGTATTTTGTTTTTCCTGCTATAAAATTTTATCCCAGCCTGGTACAAATAGGAAAAAAAAAAGGGTTGCATGCTGCCTTAAATTTTTAGGGACAAAATTGTATGTCAATGCAAAAACTATGTTGGTTTTTGCAATATTTCAAAACTCTGATAAAATCTTTTGCGCATTATCTTGATGAAATATTGCCTGTTTTACTCAAACTACTTACATTCTACACATGTTTATGACATTACCTTTAATTTTTTTTTTCTCCTACTCGTACTACATATATATCTCTTAATGAATGATTTTTCTGTTATTTTTGTACTAGCAAATTATTGAAATTAAAAACATGAACAACTTTCTAAAAAAAAAAAAAAGACAAACAAACAAACACAGCTAACATATAAAAAATCATCACGTATATTTAACCTTATATGTAATCTATGAATGTTAATTTGAAATCAAAGATTAACACAACTAACAAAAAGAAATAATCATAATTATTATGAAACATTAACCTTATATGTAAATCAATGAATGTTAATTTGAAATCAAAGATTAACACAATTAATAAACACAAATCAAATTAAAATACTAGTAATTCTAACAAATGCACATAACATATAAACCATATGAATTGAACAAGATTTATCAATGGGATCGAAAAAAATTGCAAGAAAACCTTCTTGACAAAATTTCCTCTCAATCGCAAAATAGATATAAAACCTTGATCATCTCAATGAATAGCAAAGAAAACAAAGATTGTTGTTTAAATCATACACTTAAAATCTCTGAAGAACAATAGTCGAAGAACAATAGTTGAATGGAGAAAAACGATCAAGAATCTAGGTAACATGAGGAGCAAGCGTGAAGAGAATGAAGAGAGAAGAAGTTGCGCCAAACATTGAATTTGTTTTTAATTTGAATTCAAATACTAATTAAATCTTATTTTAATACAATTAAGGTTAGTGTAGTCATTATGAAAAATAAAATTAAAGTTTGTCCTTTTTGGAATATTAGTCATCTTTTTTTAACTTTTTGGACTTGTTGGAATGAAACTTATAACCGTAAAACTACAACCTCTATGAACATCAGTGACCTCAAATGCTATGACTCACTTTTTTTTCTTTTAATTTTCTCATGGTAGTGA
Organism: Euonymus europaeus; assembly: GCA_963580455.1. Classification (NCBI taxonomy): domain Eukaryota; kingdom Viridiplantae; phylum Streptophyta; class Magnoliopsida; order Celastrales; family Celastraceae; genus Euonymus; species Euonymus europaeus. Next base: position 4,817,844 of record OY756972.1, read on the forward strand.
ATTAATTTGTGGATTTCCATTGCATCTTCTTCCTCTTCACTGGTTTCTCCTTTCTTCACTTTTGATCCTTTTCTTTTTGTCCTTCTCTCTTCTTTAGATTCTTCTTTTTTTTAGATGTCTTTGTTTTTGACGTCTGAGTGATTGCCCTACTAGTAAGTTTGATACTCTACTATACATCTTTATGAAAAAAAATTGGTTTTGTGAGCATGCGGACATAATTCGACAAATAAAAAATGAAGATTTCTCACAATGTCTGAAGGTGGGATCTAATTTCAGAAAAACTGAGGGAAACTGACCTTGAGAAAATTAGAAGAAAAAAAGTAAGGCAAAACATTTGAGGTTGCTAAGGTACTGTCATTTCATGTGGTATAATTAAGCCAGAGTGAGTTAATACTAACAGAAGATGAAAATAAATATTTGATCATACAAGAGACAAACCATGAAGGCAAAGAAACAGAATCAAGAACATGGAAGTTATTGTGTCATTTCATGTTGTATACTAAGATTAGTTTAAAAATACTTTATTTGACACATATAAGTTAAAGTGAGTTATATCAATAGAAAATGAAGAGAAATATCTGACAATAGAGGAGACAGACCATGAAGGCGAAGTAGGACTGGAATCTGAAACAACATATGAAAATAAAGAAGTCTCAGAAGAAGAAGAATCTAAAGAAGAGAGAAGGATGGAAGGAGAAGAAGATTGGAAGTGAAAAAGAGAGAAACTAGTAAAGAGGAAGAAGATGTAATGGAAAGTGACAATCTAATGCACTACCTAGAGAAAATTAAAAGAAAAAAAGTGAGTCAAAATATTTGAGGTGAGTGATGTTAAGATTACAGTTTTAGGGTTACAATTTAAAGGTTACAGCTGTTAAGATACTATGTCATTTCATGTGGTACAATGTTAATTTTAATTTAAAAACACATTATGTGACACAGATAAGCCAAAGTGAATATTATCAACAGAAAATGAAAAGAAATATTTGAAGACAGAGGAGAGAGAACTTGAGGACGAAGGACTGGAATCAGGAACAGAATTTGAAAACAAAGAAGTCTCAGAAAGGAGAAGGATTGAAAGTGATGAAGAAAGGTTCTCCGGTGAAGAGGAAGAAGATGACAATGTTGTTACTCATTCTAAGGAAGATGCAATGAAAAGTGACAAACTAATGCACTTATCTGTAGTTGCAATTACAAGAGATAAAGAAAATTCAGAACAAGCCAAAGTGAAAGAATTGGAAAAGGAACTACAAGGCTCAAAAGACAGGGTGAATGAGTTAGAAAAGAAACTGGACAAAACTCTGTCGACACATGAAATTGAGAAGCAAGCTTACGAAGATAAAATCATCAATTTGAGTAGCAAAGAAAATTCACTAGAAAAAATAAAACAAGCCTCGAAAGTCAGGGTGAATGAGTTATGGAAAAAAATAAAGAAGACAGGGAGAATGAGCTACAAGTTGAAGTGAAAGAATTAGAAAAAGAATTACAAGCCTCAAAAGATGGGGCGAATGATATAATTGAAACTGAGGAGGCGCTCGAAAGAAAAAGTTAGAAGATATACAAGCCATGGTGAATGTCTTAGAAAAAAAACAGTCGAAGATTAGCCAAAGCTCGAAAACTATATTCCTAAGGGGAAATCAAAATTGGAAAAAGAAACTCCAAGCCTGAATAGCCAAGGCGAAAGTGGTAGAAAAACAACTAGCTGACCATTCTCTTGTGCACGAAAATACGGAGATAGTTTTGACTAATGACATCACCAAATCTGCGAGAGAACTAAAAATTGCCTTAGAAAAACTTCAATTGGCTGAATGCAGGATTAAAGTTCTTGAGAGTGAAAAGACGACACTTATTTATCGGTCGGGGAAAGTAAAAGATGAGACTGATATTGATGAATATTTAGATGTTGGCAAGGTGGAGCTGGAAAAACAAACCAAAACGAGGAAAAGGAGATAAAATATTAGTAAAGTTGCGGTTCCTTCAGCGAAGATGCAGGAAAAAAATCAGAGTGAAAGTAACATCATTTAACAAACGATTTTTTTCCCCTCAATCGTATGTAGAAAGATCATGCGGAAAGTAAATTTATGAACGAAAAATATCCCCCGACTGTTCCATATTGTCCAAAACAAGTTATTGATAGCGTTGATTGCAAGATGCATGTCTGCCTCATCATGGAGAAGATCTACAACTATGAACCTATTGAAAAAAAATTGACAGTGACCGATGAAAAAAAATTACAAAGCCAAAATGCTGGAAAATTTTCTGAAGATATGCAAGAAGTTACAAGTTTTTATTGTATATTGTTTTCAACTATTGCAGGAAGCTAAGATTAAAGAGGAGCAGCCAGCGAGGAAAAGGGGTAGAAAGTAAAGGTACTTTCCTTAAAGGAAATTAGATGTTGAGAAAAATGTTTTTCCTTTCCACCGAAAGTCATGAGTCATTTTATATGGTCGTTAGTTCTCCGATGACTCTGTCATGATTATGGGTCCAAAAAATTCAACACGCAACTAAATTCAACTTTTACTCACGCACAAAAGTCGTGGACTGACTGTAACCAAGCTCAGGACTTTTGTCCCAAAACTTGGCTATAATGTTGGGAGAGGTTTGCCCTTATTAATGGGATGAGAGACTTAGAAGTCTCCGATGTGGGACGGCGAGCGCAAAATTCCCCCCCCCCCTCACCCCCTCGTACGTGTGAGGTGGACAGACTGACGCCTCAACACGTGGAGTAGGATGCGCCCCACACCAGCCGCAAACTCTCTCCAATACCATGTCATAAATTTTACACCCGCACACACCAACAATATTGTTCGCTTTAGGTTGTCCAGTTCACTGGATACATCAAAAGCATATATGGGTTGTCCAAATCAAATAGATACAACGAGTCAGCACGACTTTGTTCGTCCTTAAGTATAACAAGTGGGTTATCACAACTCACTACATAAGGGAAAATGTCTTGTTAATGTATGAGGTGGGATTTAGCCCTTATAAAAGATATTTTTAAGAAAGATTGTGGGATTCTTTACATCCCCTCACTTGTAGGTTGTGTTATACCACAGACCCAACAAGTGGAGTAGAGGTCATACCCAAGTAATCGGACCAAACAAATTATGGGCCCAAAAAACTCAACCGGCAACCAAGCTCAACCGTCACCCACGCACATAAGTCGTGGGCCGGTTGTAACCAAGCCCATGACTTTTGCCCAAAAACTTGGCTACAAGATTGGGAGGGGTTTGTCCTTATTAATGGGATAAGAGAAGTCTCCGATGTGGGACTGCGGGCGCAGACTCCCAATAGAGTATGAGGAGTTTATTGGCCTCCGAGGTTATTCTGACAAAGACGAAAATCACTAGATTTTTTTAAAATATGCCATTCCCATTAATGTAGAACAATTCATCCCTGTTACTATTGTGTAACATTATGGTTTCTTTTAATGCTACTATTTCTCTTGAGGATACTGTTTGAAACAGGTCCAAAAATGATTTACTTAAGGGTGCGCCATGTAGGGGCTACGGTAGGCTACAGCCCGGGTGAATTTTTTGATAAAAAATATTAGTAGTTTTACATCTCTAACTCACTTAGTCCAGTACAAACTTGAAACTACCCAATATCAATTCAATAAAATAAGATCATTTAAGACTTTTGATCCAATCTTTGTTAATAGCCTAAGATTTTAGGTAGAGTGAGAAAATTATGAGTCAGACTCTATATCTTCTCATTTCAACTTTAATCTAGGTTTTTCAAACTCTCAAACGTCGGCCATAAATAAAAGTTACGTTACATCTAATCATTGAATTTTGAGATAACCAACTAAATGTTTTTTATGCAATTTTTGACTTAATTTTTTTTTTACTGTGCCCCATTAATGAGTTACAGTGTTTCAAGTTTCAACCAAATTAATTTTTTATTTTATTAGAGATTTTTCTGAGTTCAATTAAAGTCTTATATAAAAAAAGTAATACTATTTTTATTTGAGAATTTTTTAAGTGATATACTCTGATTCAATCAATCATGTAGAGTTAGCTTAGACAACAATTATGATAGATAAAGATGTAATATTATTGGTTGAATTAATTATTAGTGATTGTTTTTGTTCTATATACAAAAAAAAAATCGGAGACACTGCCCTCGAACCCTCACTATTCACTTGTGTCCCGAATAAATTTGAATCCTATATGATTGTCACTTGCTAGCCTAGGGTAGAAAATTCTCCTAGCTGTGCCCTTGGTTTGATAGGGGCGTATTATTACCAATAAATTTAATTCTTTATTGATACAAAAAATAATAGTAAAATCAAATCTATAAATCATAAACCATAAACACTAAATATTAAAATCATAAATCTTATAATCATAAACCTAAACACGAAACAAATCCCAAAATTTAAAACTTTAAATCCAAAACCTGAAATTATAAAACCTAAACCCTAAATTCTAAATCGAAAACCGTGAAATCTTAAAATCTCAATCCCTAAATTTTAAAGCTTAAACCGAAAATTCTAAAATCATAAATCTAAACCCTAGTCCCTTGAAATCCAAAAATTTAAACCCTAAAAACCTAACCTTTGAAACCCATGAGTATTGTACTATAAATCCTAAATCTTAAACCCTAAACCCTTTAATCTTAAGACTGTAAATGAAAACCCTAAACCTCGAAATCCTAAATTTTCAAAGTCTAAATTCTAAACTCTAAAATCCTAAATCATTCACTCTAAATCCTAAAATCTTAAACCATAAACTCTAAATCCTAAATCCTAAATTTAAACCCTAAATCAAATTGTAGAGCCATATTTTTGTTGCTTGTTCCTCTAAAATCATAAATTAACAAACCTTGATTTATATGACAACTTGTCAAATTCTAGTTTGGTATGAGTGTGGTGAGAATACGAATTTCTGCTTTGGAATTCAAGTTAATAACTCTACGAATGTTCCTAATCACATTATAATTATACTTTGTCTGTTGTTTCTAGCAATTCTTTGGCCGTCAGGATCGCATATCCTATATTTTGGGAAAATTTCTATTTTTTTTTCTCTGAATTTATGGTTCGTGAATCAATACCAGCTCATGAATACTGAGGGTGTTCAAAAAAAAAAATTCGCAGAAATCGAAACGTTATTCCATTTTTAAAAATTCTGTCAAGTTGCTATGCATGCCAATACGGTAGTACTACAGGTCCCTACAGTTGGTATCCCTAACCTTACATAATCTACGTGGCTGCCAACTAGACTTGCTGAGGTAATTGGGTTTTTTTACTTTTGAATTTTAAAAACACTGACATCTCAAATAACCCTGGTAAAAACTGAAACCACGGTTAAAACAATACATTCAGAAGGAACCCATTTTTCTCGTTTACGGAATGTAAAACCCATCGACACCAGAGCTTCATCTTCATCACGTTCTCCGGCGACAATGTTTCTCTGAGCATAAATCATCAACACATTGAGTTCGACATATAGTTGCTTGTAAGTTTTCGTTTAAAGCTTTGAACTTTATGCTCATTTGCCATTTTCAGATGATTTATTTATGGGTTTCAGCATCATTTCATCCTTATTCACTGTCATATGTTCTATTTCATGATATTGGTGAGATATTGCATTGCATGTCCCTTAATAATACACTATGGAGTAGTGATCGAGTGATTCTCAATCAATTTATGATTGATTTAGTTGTATTTTTTTAAAAGCACTAAAACAGAGTGAAATAACTGACGAAATGAGGTTTAAAATTTTCAACTACATTGCCCTAAATAATCGGTCATGCTATGTAATAAACCTTGTTTCATGGCTCCTCATCAGGTTTACACAGTATTTGGATATAAAATTTATGATTTGATATTTGGAAATAGATGTAATATGGTAGTGCATTACAGGGGATTTTGTTAATTGTCTTCTATTGGAGGTTATACTCTCATAGCTAGATACATTGTTTAATTTGTAAATGACATTGTGATGAAACGTATATAACTATACCATGACCAGGTTTAAAAACAGGGTGCATTGTGGTTCTAACAATTCATTCAGTGTAATTAACTGTAATATGTGATGATGTTTTGATGCATTACATTGTGTTTATTGTTTTGTATTTTATTTTATTTACATTGAGGTAGTTACATTCTGGTGGCTAATATAATAACATAAGCGTCTATTAAACTGGTTTTATTGTTGTATAAGTACATAATGTTCATGTTGTTTTTATATACATTGTTTATTTTTTTTAAGGACAGTGTGTTTTCTACTATGTAATGGTATAGTGTGTTTTCTACTATGTAATGGTATATTGTAATGGTACATAATGTTCATGTTGTTTTTATATACATTGTTTAGCATGTTTTATACATTGACATAAATGTAATTTACATTGTGTTGATTGTGATATTACTATGTTATTTCCATCGTTTTAAAATAGTGTGCATAGTGGTCATAACAATCAATTCAATGTGATAAACGTTAATACGTGTCGATGTTTTTGAAATGAATGTAATAAGATGTTGCATTCCAGCATTACATTGTGTTTATTGTCTTGTAATTAATCTAATTTACATTGAGGTACTTACTTCCTGGTGGCCAATATAGTAACGTAAGTGAATTTTAAACCTTGTTCACTTCAATGTCATAAACTGTGTCATAAAGAAAGTGTTTATGATGTTTATTACATTGCTTTCAATGTCATAAACTGTGTTCAATTGTGATTACAGTCTTTATCACAGGATGGCGAAACTTAAGTCTCCACGATTAGGGAAAAATGGAAAAGCAACCTCGCAAATGAAGGTTTCATCATCTACCAACCCTCGTAAACGTTCACAGGAGATGCAGTTCAAATCCAACCTCGGTGCGATTACAACAATGATTAGAAGCCTAAAGTTGAACCATAAGCAAAAGGAGATGCTAAAAAAAACTCCTTTCTGGCTTATGTTCAAGAAATTACTGCATGCAGACCACTTTGACTTCAAAACAAAAAAGAACGAGGGAGTTATCTGCAATATCATCACAGCCTACAATCCAAGAAGTGGATGCTTCATTATTGGATCAAAAAGATTGCAGTTTAATGATAGTGATATGACACTAATTTTTGGAGTGGTTTCTGGGGCTAGGAATATAAAGATTGGAAGAATGAAAAAGCCGAGTACAAACGAATTTGTCAACAGAAGGTTTAAAGATGTGGACAACATGAAGTCTACCAACATAAAGGCAGCCCTTCAAGAAGCAGTTCAGGGTGATCATGAGTCCGATGTTGCCGACGTGGCCCGATTACTAATGTTATACACTATTCTGACACTGTTTTTCTCAACAAGAGCTGACCATATTCCATGGGGGTTCGTGAACTATGTTACTGACTTGGACATTGTAAAAAGATACAATTGGTCCAAAGCAATAACTGACCACCTAATGGATTCAATAAAGAAAAACCACAGCGAGCCTCGTAAAGTTATCGGATGTGTGACGGCCTTGTCCGTAAGTATTTAATTAAATATGTAAGGTGTTTAAATATATATCGTGTTTTTATTGAGCATATGAGGTGATTATATTTTCATTTGTCTCAGTACTGGTTCTGCGAGAGGACAAAATTGTTTCCTCCGCTGCATGGTGGATTGTTTCCTAGGTTCCTTAATTGGGACATTAGTGGGTGGCCTAAAGATTTCAAGGCAAAACACATGGATAGCTTGAAGCGTAATAAGGTAAGTGTTTTTTTCAAACAATTGCACCGTGAATTATTTGTTTCATATGTTCTATTGTGTTATTTTTACAAAACATCTTAACAAAAATTTCCATATAAATAAAATATTTACACTGTATTCATAGTAAATTCCATTGTCTAAGTTGTTTTTTAAATTGTTCAATCCTAAAATTTCCTAAAATTTTGTCATACAATGTATTATTTAATAGTCCATTGAACTGAGCTGACAAATTTGCATATTTACCAGACTATCAATGTAACTGAAGAACATTTGGTGATGACGGAGAATGAGGGTAAATTGCTAGATAGCCAACGTGCATTGTCAGACTCGGAGAATGATGAAAAAACACCCAGCATCACTTCAGTAGAAAGTGAGCATGAGACAGATGGAACAGAACATTCGACGTCGCATGATAATAAGGAAAGCCAAACACCAGCTGGTGACCTGCATGAAGTCTCAGATGGTTCAAGACCTCCTATTGCGGTGCATGAAATTACGAAGAGCATTGATACAGCCCTGCATGATGCTTTGGTTAAAATCCATGCATTAGAACATGAGAGGGACGCAGCGAACAAAGAGATTGAACAGCTGCAGATCGAGGTTGAAGTACAATCAAAAGAGAAGGAGAAACTTGAATCGGACTTGAAAGAAAAGAATCAAGACATATCAATGCTCGAATTGGAGATGCAGACTCTGAAATGTGCGAAGTTGGAAACTGAAAAAGAGAACAGGCGCATCGCTAATGAACTACAAATTCTGAAGTCAGAAACTGCGGACATCATGGCATTGTTTCAGAGTAATACTGCTATTGTTTCTCCTCCAATATTAGCTCAAGAACCAACCCATGACCCTCCCATGCATGATGACACGACAAATGCTGATGAAGCTGTGGCCAATACTACTGATATCACCCCACCCCCTGCTGAACCATGCACCAACAAACAGATTACCCCTTCATTGATTAGGAGGGTAAAAAATAAAACCCGGGCACTAAAGTTCGATTCAGATTTTGAGTATGACAATGGAAGGAAACATAAGCAGCAACGAAGGGGTAAGAAAAAGGAAAATGAAGGGGATTTTGAAGTTTGTAATGTTGAGTCGTACGAGACACCTGAAGCGAGTCGGAAACCATTAACAATACAAACAAAATCGGGCGCTTACAAGTATCTAAGCCCGGAGGTGAAGAAGACTCTTTCAGAGATTGCAAAACAAGGGAAAAACAAGTAAGAACACAATTTATGATGCATGTGTTTCATCTCATTTGCAAATACACTGTTTTATATTTTTAATCCATTGGACAAAATTTACAAAATTTATTTTATTTCCTATGTTTTACAATGGCCCTGTGTATAATATTACAATGTCACAAAAATGTACTAAGATTGGACTGGAAATTTAATTATGCTCACATCATTTACATAGTGTTGGCACCATGCTTGTGTTTCATCTCATTTGCAAATACAGTGGTTTACTATTTATAGCGTCATGGTTTGGCTTGGAGAAGACTACTTGATGTGGACTGACATTGTCTCCCTAGTTAACTGTGAAATGATTTCCACCAATGTAAGTGTGTGTTGATTATATGTTAACTATATTACTAACTGTGACAATTGAAAAATGACTTAATATTATATTTTTTACAGCTCATAAATGCTTTCTCAGAGTACTTGAGCAGAATACAGGGGGATGTTGATCCGGACATCATTCAAAATTCCCAAAATTCGAAGGCCTTTGTAGCCACAAGTTCAAGTATGCCTCTACTACAAATGAATCGACCTGAGCTGGTGGAAAAATTAATGACAGAAAAGATACGGAAGAGCATTGGAAAGTTTAGGTATACAATTTTTCCAATTCTGTCAGGTGGAAACCATGGTTCTGCGAACCATTGGACGATACTGGTACTTGATGCTGAGGAGGAACAATGGTTGCACTATAATTCCATCCTCCCAAGAATCAATAAGAACAAAGACCCCTACCTAAAAGTTGCCGAAGCAGTGGTAATTTTTTTTATGACCTTCAAATGTATTAATATGTTCATTTCACCAATATAACCTAACAGTTTAATTATAATTTGGACAGGTGGACTACTATGAAAGCATTTGTGAGATTACTGACCTAACCCAATACACAAAACCAAAACTAGTGACAGTATGGGATGCCCCACAACAAGGAGATACATCGTAAGCATTTTACTATCCTTATTACATTCAATATTTATTACAATGACTTGTTTATGATGATAATTTATAATGCATTGTCAGGGTTGATTGTGGTGTTATCTGCATGTACATCATGGACTGCATATTCACCCACAGAAAAATCCCAAATAAACTGAAAGAAGATGAGATACACAAGTACCGTGCATATTTGATCCATCAATTCTTAACCGACAAGAACTCAGCATGGAGTGCACGCCACTAATATGTAGTTGATCTTTATGTCTGCCTGTAGTATGCAAACACATTATGATTCCTGTTGAATCTGGCAATGGCATTTTGTGGACAGAGTAACTTTCCATGGACGTAGTGGGTGTCGATAAGTTATTTTGTGAACAAAGTAGGTGTTTGTATGTAGAGTTTATTTTTGTGACCAGTTTGAATGCATGAATATGACTTATAGTCGTTTACATTGCCACCATGACTGGTAATCCTGTTTTGTATGTAAATTTAACTTATTTGATGGAGACAATGTATTATATTTTAGGTACAATGCAATTACATTTTGCAACAATGTTATAAAGGTATAGTACATTGTCATTAATAGTTTTAAAACAGTTAATTCATTCCAGTTCAACATTGCATAATAAATTTGAGTATACTAAAATCAGTATACTTCACATACCACAAAATGTTAAAGTAAGACAACAATGTGAATACCAATAACTTCAGAATACGCAAATCTGTCCAGTACATAATGACTAAATATGAAAAACACAAAACCATAATATTACATAATGACCAAATATAAATAACACAAAACCATAATATTACATAATGACGAAGATCATTCAATCTGAGCATCCTCCACCACTTTTGCGATAACACCCCCCGTGCTGCAACTGCCCCTACGTCTTTTCTTTCCCCATATCTTCTTTTTCATGACACTAGGCGGGCGTCCCTTCCCTCTTTTGGTTATAGGATCTTTTGAATTAGACGTGCCTTGTATGACCTGTGTATACGGGATTGAAGTCAAATTGTTTGATGACTCGCCAATCCATTTCATAACGTTATCATAATGTCCTTCATTCTCAGCAGCCAAATCAGCAAACCGATGAAACGATTTGCACATGTCATCATAACGTTGTTGTTCGATGGTCGTCGACCAACCAACATAATTGACCTTAACGCGCGAGTGACATCTTCTTACATCCTTCCTCCATCGCCTGCAGACGTACATTAATGGAAGTGTGTACTCATCATTCGCTATAAGCACAGTTAAAGCATGCTTACACAATATGCCTCTGAACTCGAACCTCAAACAGGTACAACTCACTTCTAATCCATCATACAAAACCTGAAACATCACCTTCTTCCTCCCACTTTCACCGTACACCACATCTTCATTAACATAGTATCGCACATGATACGGCAACTTCTCAATGGATTTAATTCCACAATACATCATCCCAATCAACTCCTTTTGAAACTCGACAAACTTTTGTGTCGTATATACATTCCGAATTTGCATTTCCATTTGATAAATTGTAGCACATGATATTTGCTTGTTGATTGACTCAAAATCAGCCAACTTTTCCTTCTCGATCTTTTTAAGCAACGCATTGTCATACTGCTCAACAAATTGTTTCAGTGTAGTCTTTGAATTCACATAACCATCGAAAAATGCATTCATACTCTCACTACGCCCAGTCGTCGACATTCCAGCCCAAAAATGCCTCTTGACAAATATTGGAACCCACATCTCCTTTTTTGAATACAAATATGAGAGCCATTCATTCCCCTCCAATGCATGAAGAAAAATCAACATCCTCCATGTTTCTGAAGAAATAAAAATAAAAATATTACAATACAGCATGATAGTGTGACATTTCTGATATATCACAATGTGAAATATGAATCGAACATTGTAATAATGTATGAAAACAATGTAAATTACCAATCGTACAATGTAATAATGCACTGTGAAAACTACCAGGGCAATGTCAATGAACCTCAAATACAATGCAATTACCTTCAAAATCATCTATGCTTTGTGAATCATATATTGCAACACCCAACAACTTCGTTATGGATTCATACTCTGTGTGAGACCCCAATTTCTCAGGCACCTTCTTCATTATATGCCACAAACACCATCTATGTCGACTGTTTGGGAAAACAATCTCAATAGCATTCTTCATTGCTCTGTCTTGGTCAGTAATAATACCCTGAGGAGGAACCCCACCCATACAAGCTAGCCAGGTACTAAATAACCAAACAAAAGTCTTTGTGTCCTCACTCGATATCAGACCACATCCAAGCAGAATGGAATGACCATGGTGATTAACACCAACAAACGGAGCAAATGGCATGTCATATTTGTTAGTGAGATATGTTGTATCGAACGTTATAACATCACCAAACTCTTGGTATGCTGCCCTACTACGAGGATCAGCCCAGAACACGTTCCTCAACCGGCCCTCATCATCCCAATCAATCAATGAGAAGAAGCCATCATTATTAGATTGCATTCTCAAGAAATAACTTTGCATCGCATCGGCATCACCAACACCGAGACGAATTCCCCTCGCTCTAGAAATGACATTACGAGTATCTCTCTCCAGAAATGGTAACTCATCATGCCCACCAGCTTCAATAACAAATGCATTATGGCTTTTGTTCGGCCTGATCCCTGCAATGTCATTTATTTCCAACTGCCTCTTAACATGCGGACTTATCTCCCTATTGCATCTGAAGTATCTTGATTGTGTGGGACTCAAAATGTGATTATGGTCATCATCAAACATTGTAATCTCCCATTTTGCATCAGCTGATAGCCTAGCTGCCAATCTAGCCTTGCATTCGTTCTTAGAATGAGCGCGATGGTTAACTGGTATTTTCGAACGACTATGAAATTTATCTGATCTTCCACAACTAAAAGTCAAATATTTATGAACCCCATTTGCATCCTTCGTTATAGACCTCTTCTTCACAGAGAAACCATTTGCAATTCCATAATCTCTATAAAAAATAAACATGTCATCGACAGAATCAAACAACATCCCCGGGGTCAGCACATTTGTCCCAAAGGGTTGAACAACCTCATATACACTTTCAACAGCCTCTACCATGTTCAACATTGTCCCACTGTAACAAGATTAAAAAAAATCATGACTATAAGGGTAGAAACTCCAGTATTCTGTGAGGAAATGCAGTTATGAAAATAATACAATAACTCACATTGTTTTTACATTGTATATTCATATATGACAACAATGTATGTAAAATTCTTGAAATTGTTATCCAAAACCTGTATGCTAAAAATCATGTTTGTTGTACCAAAATGCGGCTAAAAATAAATTACAATGCTTTATATTATTATATTGCATATTGCGTTATATTATTACATTGCACATCCCTTACAAGAATGACAATGCAACTACCCGTGTTGACAGTGTAATATTCCACAACAAAGCATGAATTAATACAATGTAATTACATCACCATACACTGCACTAAACTCCTTCCCCAAATTTAATACAATCTGAAATCTCTACAACCCAACATCACTACACATCCAAACACAACATCGGTCTAGAACAAATCCAATGTACTAATCACCAGAAAAATCACACCATTTATATCAACTATCAGATTAGATCGATTTGAAAACAGGTTAGGAAAGAAATAAAAAATCCACATCACCAGATCTACATACCTAAAAGATGATGCCGATATCGTGTTTCCTCCAGATTCTTCCATGAATATCGTCCCAGCGCGGAATCCTCAAAACAGGTTGCAGTAACACGATAGCTAGAAATCTGAAGCTCAACAGAACTTACCTCCAATTAATGAATAATTCAGACAACAAGAGAGAGAAACAGGTAGAACTAAACCCTAATCAAAGCATATTTCAGACAAAGAGAGAGAAGCGGGAACTTCCGTATATTTGGGCGGGATTCAATGGTTTTTCTTGAAAAACGAGCTTCACCACTGTGTAATAATCTATGTGGCATGCTGATGTGTAATGCCACATAGATTATGTACACTTATGGATGCAAGCATTAGGGATACATATCATTTTCCATGCCCGGATCTAGAATACATCGCTTTAATATTTTCTTGAAATCAAATGTAGTGGCTGGAATTGCCTCTTCTTCGTTCGCTTGTTTTTGTACTATTTAACCCTAGATTATACATGCCTAAACTTGCAGCATCTTTGGCAATGATCTTGAGCAAACAAGTAAACTGGCTAGAATTGATATTATGTATGTGCACTGTGCTCTGTTACTTTTTACTTTATTGATCGGCAATATTCAGGTGAGTAATAATTCACATCACCATTTTGCAAATATTTTTCGACTTCTTGGTCCGATTGATGAGGATTTTGTTGTTGGTCGCAAGTCTTTTTGCACGCCATCGTGACAAGGAAAAGGAAAATGCAGCTCAAATGTCGAGACATTGAATGGTGGATGAGACGAAGACAGTAGCCATCATGCTTGATACAAAGATCTCGCCAGTATGAACGTCAAAGATGGGCAACCATGGGAGGAGTTGCGAGATGGCATTGATCAAAGACTTGCCTGAAGACCTTCGAAGGGGCACTAAACGATATATTTGCCTGGAAGTCATAAAAAAGGTAACTACGTATTGTTAGTTTTGAGAGATTTGCGGAAGCTAGCAAATCTAGTGGCGAATCTAGAAAATAAATTTAAGGGAGGCTTGGTCAATTAGAAATTTATAGAAGAGAGTTCAAAAATTGATGGGGTTTCGGGGAATCGGCCTCCAATTTTTTTTTGAGCTATTTAATGAAAATCACGGTAATATAAGCTTAGAAATTATGATTCTAACACTAAAGTTATTTGCAATCAATTTAATTTCAATTTTCGAAAAGGCTTCCACTTGAGTACTCGACTTTAAATTAAAATATAATCTTAAAAAAACAATAATAATTGGGGTGGGGTGGGGTGGGGGCCGGGTGCGGTGGCGCTTGAGCACCCCATTCAGCTGTGGCTCTGCCACTAATTCCCATATTAATAAACTCTTATTGCATTGTCCGTTTTAAGAGGTACCTCTGTTCCATAACCTGTGTGACGAGCTTATATCGTGGTGCCTTCACCGACCATTCATGGATTGGCTTCTGGCCTCATCTACAACATTTGTTTGTACAGAACCGGGAGAAGCACTCAGTCTTGATGCCAAACAGGTCAACTTCTTATGTACATCACAGACCACTTCCGATACAAATTCACTAATGAGAGGCTCAAGCGAGCAGCTAGATATTACTCGTCGAATTGGCGAACATGGGGTGCTGTGAACATCCAACTTTCCTGGCGCCATCACAAGATGAGGACTCCAGGTCCGGTGGTTACTGTAAGAGAAAATAGAAGCAGTCAGTGGAGGCTGCAACTGCCATGTTCATGTCAATAAGGCCACATGACAACCTTGATTAAGGGGAAATTTAAAAAAAGAAATGTAATTTTTTCTTTCAATTCACTCCCCATTGAATAAATTTTGTTTCTCGAGTTAGAATAGGTACCTGTAGAATCAAGCAGCAGAAGTTTTCCCCAAAAGAAATAGAAAACAGAAAATAAAAAGACAACACAAACGAACAGACCCCCAACTCATCTCGACAAACTTAAGACCAAACTTATGGGGAAAAAAAGGTCTTTCAGAGTCTAATTTACTACTGTCTGCGAGCAATAAAAAACAGTATGCTTTAAGCCAAGAACAGAACAAGTCAGACAAGAAGGCGATAATGGTAAAACTTCTTCAGCAAAACATTCCAAATTAAGTCTATGTGCGCCTGAGAGCAAGAGTATTTGTTGGCTAATCAGAATCAGGTCCCTAGGAATAAACCATCTAATAACAAACTTCTACCCGTCTCCATAATAATTAATAAATGATGTTGTCCTTTAATAGCACAACGTAAACAGTCTAACAATCACTATTATTCACTTAGCTTTAGACTTCTAATATTTCAGTTTAAAAAAAAACATTTAAGAGTGCTTTAATCAATCAAAAGACTACCTCTAAAGCCTACAAAGAAACTACATCTCCACTGCCTAGGAAGAACACTTGAGAGTAAGTATACATTAATGCAGTAACTGCATTGAAGTTTATCACATGATTCAAATTTGATGTGTTTATAATTGCATATGTTGATCTGAATCATATGCTGATCCAATATATACAAAAGACAGAGTATAAAGGATCAACAACCACTGCCTGTTATCTGGTTCAAAGAACACTTCGACGACATCTAAATTATTGCAGACAAACATATAACAATTCCTGAAAACTTAAAGAATAATTAACCTCGTCAAAACATGCGGTCAAAGCATATATAGGGTTTTAAATGCAAGTGGTAGTTTTGTTTGACCGATTACCTACAAATACCGGTTATTGCCCGCTTGAGCATCTCTCACGCCGTCAAGCATGTACCTGGGGACCACAAACACCTAAATTTATTTAAATAACACCAACACTACAAAACAAGTAGTACAACTAATTGCTGATTGATTTTCAAATCTAACTGAAAATTGGCTGAAAACTTACAGCCATAAAGGAAGAACTCCAGCGGGAAAAATTGAGTAATTGACATGAACGTGATAAAACAAGAAGCCACAGGATTCAGGAGGTTCAACGCTAAAACAGAAGCTTCATAAATCATGCTTAAAAAGTTCACGTCACTGCTGTACAAGTTCTATTTATTTCATCAAATGAAGTCACCTCAATTTGGCTGACACCAGCACATCCATCTCCTCCAGTGTCTTTCATCATCTCCCTCACCCTTTCTACATCATCCCATCTCCCTGTTGCTGCATAAAGATTTGACATCAATACATAGAGGCCCCCATTTCTGTAGTCCAGTAAATATAGCTTCTTGGCCAAACTCTCCCCAAGCCTGACTTCTTGGTGGATACGGCAAGCGTTCAGCAAAGCACCCCACACGGCAGAATCAGGCTCAATGTCCATATTCTTGATAAAGGACATTGCCTCCTCAAATAAGCCTGCACGACCAAGAAGACCAACCATGCATGCACAATGTTGCAAATTTGGCATCAGTCCAACTTGCTCTGTCATGAACTGGAAGTATGTTTTCCCTTCATGAACAAGACCTCCATGAGTGCAAGCAGCTATCACCCCCAGAAATGTTATTTTATCAGGTTTTATCCTCTGCTCTAGCATTTCAGTGTAACAAGTGAGAGCTTTACGTTCAAACCCATTTAAACTGTAGCATGAGATCATTGTGTTCCATGTAGCCAAACATGGCTCGTTGATGCTTTTGAAAACACTTTCTGCACACTCTATACTCCCACACTTGGTATACATATCTATAAGTGAGGTTTCTACAAAATCTTCTGTTTCCAGATTCTGTCTAAGGACATAGCTATGTAGTCTCTTCCCAACGTGCAAGTATCCAAGCTGAGAGCAACCTGACAGTAAACTAGCAATTGTAATGGCATCAGGACATTGTCCGAACATCATCATTTGACAGAAGACCTCCATGGCCTCTCTGGCCATTCCAGCCTGCACACAGCCAGAGATAACAGAGTTCCAAGTAATCAAAGGTTTTTCAGGCATCTCATAGAACAACGACAAAGCAGCATCTATGTCATTGAAGTTGGAGTACATGCTTATCAAACCATTTGCAACCAGATTTTTGACGCACAACCCACTCTTTATTGCATAACAATGAAAAGCAATCCCAACATTTGCTTGAGCAGGGTCCTTAATCCCATGAAGGAAACTAACCATAGCAATGGCATCCATTTTCATGCCCGACTTCTGAACTCGAGCAAAATACTCCACTACCAAACCTATATTTCCTTTCTCAGCATAGCTGGAGATAATTGCAGTCAAGGATACCAAATTATCATGTGGCGACAACGTATTAAGCAGTTCTGCAGATACTGTATCCCCACATTTTGCATATACACAGACTAACGAAGTAATTACAGAACCATAATTGTTAAGTCCAGATTTCATCACATAACAGTGAATTAGTTCTGCACTACTACTTGCTGACAGAAGATTCAGTATTGTAACTGAGTTTACTTCAAAACTTTCCTCCAGCATCAGTTTGAACATAAGCAAAGCCTCGTCAAAGAAACCATTTTGGCCATAGGCACCAATCATGGTATTCCAAGAAACAACAGTTTTCTCCTCCATCTCTTCGAACAAGAGCTTTGAGGCTCCCAAGTCACCAAATTTAGCATACATCGAAGTTAGTGCATTCTTTACTTGAGAATCAAAGTCAAGGCCAGCCTTAATTCCCATTCCATGAATGGACATCGCTGGAAACAAACTATCACACCTCCCACAAGAAGGAAACAGGCCAACTAAGGTGGTAATCCGAGGAGACAAACCCTCCCTGAGCATTTGAACAAAGAGCTCCAAGGCATCAAACCCATATCCATTCCGCGAGTACCCACAAAGCAAAGCATTCCACGATATAACATCTCTGTGTGGCATCTCATCAAACAGTCTTCGTGCACTTTCCACGCATCCCAGTTTCATGTACAAGTCGAGCAGAGCAGTGCTCACATCCACAAACTGATCAATACCCCATTTAACCAAATGGGTTCGGATTTGATTGACTTCTAATTTTGCAATTATTGGATTCAAAGCCGAGGAAGACGACACATAGGATTTGAGAAGTAAAGAGAACGTGAAGTCATTTGGTTTCCCAGTGGACTGCAACAATTGGCAAAAAATAAGCAGAGCAGATTTTGGGTCTTGCCTTTCAATGTAAGATTTTAGCGAAGAGTGGAGGAAGGAGAGACGGATCGTAAAGGCCAATCTCATAATCCCCTGCCTCGGGCGCTATATTCGATCGGTGCAATCCGCTGGCTCTAGTTATCATACTGAGTGACTGATCGACGGCTCTCTTGCGGGTCGTTTAGAATGTCTTTTGCCATTTCTACGCATATACGACTATACCACGAGATTCAAACGTCGTCGTTTTACCAAACTACGTGATTCATTATTATTTTATATGAAGCGCGCGTGGCAAAATTTTATCCGATCCTAATTAAATTAAATTTAAATATAAGTTATAAGTTCAAAAGTCGAATCTCAACATAAAAAATTTATCTAATTTAATTGTCTTGATTCTATCCAAGTTAAATTATTATTCAATTTATTTATCTAAATTAAAATTAATATGAATAGGAAAATGTTAAACGTCCCAATACTATTTAGTACATAATATCCATAATTTATGTGGTATGACACATCATCATACCACATAGATTATTAAATATTTGTTAACGATACACTTTTCAAGAAAAACCTTAATTCCCCCCTAAATTAAGATTTTCCCCACTTCTCTCTTCTTAACTTAACATATTATCATAATTACTTCAACCAAAGTACATATTTGGAGATGTGACATATAAGCACACAATGTAATAAAGATACTGCACATAAAATCACAATGTCATTATTATAGTGAACAATGTATTTCGAATATTTTTACATGTAATTATGTTCTCGTGTTTGATTTGGATGGATTTTATAATATGGTTCACAAAGTATTTGACGATTTTGAAAGTAATCACATTGCTATATTTGTGTTATAAGTTCTTTAATATATTCTAATGTATTTTAACTTGTGGCAGTGCGTAATCACATTGTCCATATTGTTTAATTACATTGATTTCTCAATCAAAACAATAAGTTGTGGCATTGTGTGTAGACATGTATGCACACAATGTAACACGCAAATCAAACAATGTAATACGCAAAAAGTCACAATCCACCAGAAAATGTTCAAACAATGTAACACATTGACCGAACAATAAAATAATGAAGAATCGTCATCCGACCACCGTTCATGTCATCATCACCACGAATCAAACTCCCAAGCTTCAAACAAGCTAAATCAGTTGACCCTTGCACTCAAATGTCACTTAAACCGTCGAAAAAATGCTTAAAAATGTTGGCCTTTACTAGAGAGAAGTAGTAGATCTGACCAACTCCGACAATATCTTCGTGCATCGATGCCACCGTTCTTCTTCTTGTGATGATAAGCACCAGATCCAGCTATTTTTCGGTTGAATCGACCACCGGATTCCGACGACGTCACTATTCGCGTGCAAGAGAGAGAGAGAGAGAGAGAGGGAGGGAGGAGAGTGAAAATAAGTGAGTGATGAGAGAGAGTGAGCATTTAAAAAAAATTGTATTGTATTTATTTTTGAATTTCAAATTTTCAAAATTTCTTACTCAACAAATCTAGGTGGCATGTCACATAGATTGAGATATTTTAGGGACATTTTTGTTTGGATACCTAGTACTATCAATATGAATATGATTCGCTAAGTATGTTCGAAAATTCAAGTCAATCCAAGTCAACACGCAAATATTACATAAAAATCTATATTGTCCGATCTGAAACCTATTTTTTTTTCCACCACTAATATTAAGCATCTCTTATTGTTTTAAGAAGGGCTTCGAGAAATAATACCATACACTTAATAGAAGCATTCATTTTCTTCATTTTTTCACCCATACAGCGTAAATTTATTTCTGGATTTAGCAACCTTGAAGGTTTAATGAATAAGATTTGCAAGATCCATCTTTGGCCAATCTTCATCATGATTTTGCCATCAATGGCTGCCACATAAAGGTCAGAATCAGCTGCCAAAATATTCACAGTGCTTGTGCATGCACTTTAACAAAATCAAATCTCCATCCATCGAATCCGATTTCAGATTTCAACCAGTTCATCCAATATGAAAGCTCCCACTGCACTCTCGGATTGAGATGGTCGATGTCTGGTGCGGGATCATAGCCTTCTCCAGAGTCTGGATTTCCTGTTCCATCAGAATAGGCAGTGTCATCCTAGCAAATGAAAGTATGGACCCCAGTCAAGACGGTCGTCCAGAGTTCCACCTTCAAGTATGTTCCAAATTCCTCTGTCAACTTTTTTCTCAGCAGTTCTGTGGTTAATAACTATGTCAGCTATCACTTTGACTCCCTTCTTATGGAATGCCCCGGTTAGAGATTTAGCTCCGCCTCCGCCTCTGATCCATACTTCGAGGCATCCAGATAGTATAGCCTTCCGGGCAAATATCCTGGGACAGTGAGAAAAAAAAAGCAACTCAACCACAGAATTGAACATATCATGTATGACAACCCAACAGAAGATTCATATGTAAATTAACAATAGTTGGACCGTCGGGTGTGACTGACTGCGAGGGAGGAGGAAGCCAGACATGAGTGATTCCATCATTAGCCAGATCATGAATTCTGCTCTTCAGTGAATTGTACCATCCACCAGCCTTGTTACATGTTTCCCAATTGAAACCCTGTCAAGAAAATATTGCAGCAGTCGAATTAACAAATGATGCAAAGTGCCTATATATATAGCTAACAGAACAGGATTATTTGTTGTGTGTTGTTCATGAAATACCTGGACAAATATGGTTGTTTTTTTTCTTCTTCTTTTTTAGGTAAGCAGGCTGGGAACTCGAACTTGCCTACCACCAAGTTGAGTATAAATGCCTTAACCACCTTGGCCGAGGAGTTATTGGCAACCAGTACGGTATAGTTGCAGATGCGAGAGGAAGGAAAATAGAGAGCAACAGAGAGAGGAAGCCAAGTGAAGTCAGAAAATTCATTCTGGTTTTTGTTTGTCTTTGGAAACTGGATGTTATCCTGTCATATTTATAGACATCTTTCGAACTTCATGAGCATTTTCCATAGAATTGTTGCATTAGGCAACAAATACCCCGTATGAAATCACTTTCAAGGGAAGACAGGAGACCCAATAGAATATAAAAAACTCTCGGTCCTCCACTTTTCCAGTTATAAAATATTGGTGCATGTATTCTTGTAATTTACCATAAAAGATTACTTTTTCTTGGTGATGCAGATGTAAGAGTTTGGAAATGCATAACCAAATGTAGATTAACGTTAGTCTTTATCCCAAAAGTTCAAGGTTCACTACATGACACATCGGGCCCCTGCTCACCTTTGGCCATGCAGTGCATTGGGCTCAGTCGGATATACAGGCATGTTTGACAAAATCAGAATTTGTTAAGATCGAAATATAATCCAACTTTACTCAACACTACTGTAAATGAGTGATCCTCAGCAATCAACACATATAAAAGAGTGCAAAAAATTAATTTTCAAACTTATTCATCTGGATTAACAAATACATGTATAAACGAGCCATGGAGAGAAGAGTAATATAGCACAGTATTCATAGTTTCACACTACCAGAAAGAGCAGTTTTTGAATCTGTTTCTCCCTAAATCGCACTTTTGAAGTCCAAGAATTACTTATAGCGTGCCTCAAGCTTGGCCTTAAAATATGAATCCTTAAGAGGCAATACTCAATTCAGGCAACAGCAAAAACATAACACAACCAGAAAGTAACTTTGCAAGGAAAAAAAAACAGTCGTAGAAAAGCTGAAAGCTAACATGTAAATTGATCGGAGAAACAAACAATTCCAAATTGATTGAAAGCAGGATTGATAAACTTCATACTTCCCTGACATTATGATACATCCGGAAACGTGATGCATTATCAACAACAGATGTGATGCCTTCCAAGTTCCAGCTACTCGTACTTTTCTAATACATAAATTAAAGTAGACATCTAAAATCCAGTTTTACCAACAATTTATAACAATCCTATAATGGATTGTTCCTTCAAGGACGTATGTCATATGCTCACATCTTTGAAAACTTTGGGAAAATGTCAGGAGTGAATTTCTGAGCTGCACTCAGACTGCCCTTGATCTTAATGGCGCCCCTGTATCCATCAAATATCACAAAAAACAATAGGGTATTATGAAACAAAAATCATCAAACGATGAGCAAGGAGAGATATATTTGAACAAGATGTATAGACTATAATTCATACCTCATAAAGGCAATTTGGGGATTCATCTTCCCCATGGAAAGCTTCACAAAATCTTCATCCTTGAAGGAAAAGGTGGCATCAGGTTTTCCTTCAACTGGACCTGAAATTTAAAAGGCTTTTGCAATGCATTGATTCAAATACAAACAGAAAATTCAATTACCAATGTGTCATTTATACATATGAGCCATTACATAATGAACTTTTGTTACTCATACTGTCATACAGAAGCCATCAAAGAATGAAAGGTCCCCCCTGCCCCCACAGGCAGAAAAATATCAATGAACATCTATACAAATATATCAAATGTCTCCCGTAGAACAAATACTCCAACAAGTAACTTAACAATAACAAACTCACTTCCATACAGTTAAAACTCTCTAAAACCCAGCTATTGAGTGAGAACTTTTAGAAGTTAATGAGAACACCAGAGACTATAGACAAAAATTCTTGGCTGATCTTGTCCTGGGTAGGAAACAAAATAGGAGATGAAAGATGAATCCAACACTTCCATTTGGCAGAAAATATTGGACAACCTTTTTTTAAATATTTTAGAATCAGCAGTTACCTAAGAGAATATCCAAGATTGAATAGAAACATTAAATTTCAGAACCAAACTTGTCAATAACAAGGCAAAGACTACCGCAACCACAGTTCAGAAGAACTCAATACAAATCAGAAAAAACCCAGATATCGAATCAACAAAAAGAGAGTTCCAGGAAAGAAAAAGAAAAAGCCCCAACCTTTCTTGACTTCTCCTTTCTTGAGATCAACAGAGTAAGCCACCTCATCGAACCCAAGTTTCTGAAATTCAATCACAAAACGAGAAATTTAACACGGATTTCAATCAGACATAAAACAATCATAACGAGACACGGAAAGAGAAAGGGAAACTGATGGCGGACCTTGGGAGCGATGTTGAATTGATACACAAGATTGACTTTTTGGACGATCTTTTTACCTTCGTCGGTTTCGAGGAAGTTTTTCATGAGCTCGAAAATGGCGTCAGACTTGAGCTCAGTGTTCGATTCCATTACTGGTTCGCTACAAAACTCAGATTCGAGCAATGGAGATATGACTGACTGTGGAATTGTTTCTCTCTTGGGTTTTTATGAAATTAAGGGAGGAGTCGGGTGCATAAATGAGGAAGATGGGAAACCAATTTTTCTGGTTGGGCGGGTGACGAAATTCATTGCCATAATTGCACGCTGTCCAACGACGAAATTAATTTAAGATAAAAAGACATTTATTTGCTCTCACAAACTATAAATTGAAGGATAGAGTCATGTTTGAGTATGTCTGACAGCGAGCGTAGAAATTTTATATTTTAATTTTGAAAAAATAAAATTTTATGTAATTAATTTAGAAAAAAAGTTGTTTAGTGACAACGCACGTCACGATAAGAAATTCCTTGACAAAATAAAATGAAAGTTTAAAGCAAAATATTTGGACACCAATTGGTGAGTTATACGTAAAAATTTCGGTTACACATAAATTTCACTTTGGATAAATTCTATATTTGGTCATTGATAGATGATATGTGTTATAATTTAGCCACTTGAGTTTCAAATTAGTCACTGAATAATCTACATTGTTTCATGAGCAATTTTTGATGGTTTTCAATCAGCCAATGGTCTGACTTGACATTTTAACCAAACGTCTACCATTTAAAATCTGTGACGCCATCAAGATTAGCTTACGTGTTCCTGTGACCGTCAGTTGTTGCTGATATGGATTTACTCCAAATTTTATTGAGGCGTTGTGTCGAACTTTCATCAAAAACTAGAAACCCTAATGACAGGGACATTTTATCCCGTTTTGGAATTGGAAAGTGTCGTTGAACAAAAAAGAGGCAGAGCAAACGTCTATGGATTCGACATTGATAGTGTAGTTGAGAAGTCGTGATGGTGCAAAGGAGGTTGTGCTATTGTAGAGTACTATGTTGTTGAGAAATATATTGATTTTGTTAGGGTTTTCTAGTACGAAGTCTTTTAGTGTTTTGTAGTTCCAGCATATTGATTCTCTACGTGGTCCCAAACCTTTTTATTGCTACGATGATGCTTCAAATTTGTATGATGATGATGCTCCCCTACATGTCTCTTTTTGTGGTCCTGAACCCAATTTTCCATTTATGTATGATGCATTCCTTCCCTCTACATTCTTTTTGTTGTTGTCCCGAAGAAAATTTTATTTGTCCATGACTTAGCAATCTCTATATGTCATTTTTAATGCACACTGGCAGATCCAAAGGGAAAGAAAACCTGTGAATGTTGTTCTGAACAAAATGAATGCGCATTTGACGTTGATGATGAAGAGTTAGACAAAATATGTGATGAGTTGATGAACACTATCGAGGAGAAGGAGAATGAAGGGGTCCAATATGAGTGGGTTGGTGAGGAGGGCCATCTGGAGGTTAATGGGTTTAATAGTAGAGCTAAATATGAGATTGATAATGGGTATGAGGGTCGTGAAACTAGAAACTAGGGATGATAAGGAGCACTCTAGTTTGGATATTGATGAGGATGATCCAGAATTTAGGATGATATATGAATCTAATTAAGAGGTAAAGGAGAATTCTAAGGTTCACAAAAGAATTAACTGCAAGTTTAATCCAAATTGTGACATTGAAGAAATTTAATTACAAATTAGGGATGGAGTTTATAAGCATGAAGGAGTTCAAGAAGGTTGTGAAGGACTATGCAATCTAGGACGGGTCTAAGATTAGGTTTGTAAAAAATGAGAGAAATAAATGTTAGGTGTGGTGTGTTGCTAAGTGTGCATGGATATTATGGTGCTCATAGGTTATGGGTAAGGCAACTTATCAAGTTAAGACTTTTTAAAAAAAAGTGTAGAATATCAAGGATCGAGATAAACTTACTAATTATCCTGATCGGTTTGAGGAATTTGAGTATGTTTCACAATGCTTCAGTCGAATCTTCGATTACAAGAACTGTGATGAATTTCCACAGTACAAACACCTTTTGATTTAAGTAAAAGTTTCTCTTTTTTATCCTCTCAAATTAATGGCTTCCTTCTCATTCTAAGTTATGGAGATCTCTCTCCATTCAAGATCATGTGCCAGTTACATTCTTTGTAAGGATGTGTGGATTGGTGATAATCCTTTGTATGAGAGATTTCATCGGCTTTTCTGCATTTCTAGGCAGCAGTCGCATAATGTTTGTGATATGGGAGCTTGGGTGGATCACAAGTGGAAGTGGCAGTTCCAATGGAGACGACGATTGTTTGCATGGGAAGAAATTACTCTGGCAGATCTTCTTATTTTGCTGGCATCATGTGTGTTGTTACCTAATAAGCAAGATAGGATGGTGTGGAGGCATACAACTTCTGGTATTTTTACTGTAAAATCAGTTACTTCGCATTTGGCTTCGCTCTCCATATCGGGTAATTAATCTACTGCTCAGCCTTTTTATAATTTATTATGGCAAGGGGTGGCACCATTAAAAGTCGAGGTATTTTCTTGGGTGCTACTCCATAAAAAGACCCCCACTAGAAGTGTTTTATATCAGAGAGGAATCATAAATGTTGTGGACTCCTTGTGTCCATTCTGTGCAAGTGTTGAGGAATCAGTAGACCATTTATTTTGCCATTGCTCTGGGCCATCATCTATGTGGTACTATTTGACTAACTGGTGGGGATTATCTTGGTGCCCAGCTAGTGATATATGTAGTCTCTTTGTGCAATGGTGTTCACTGGTGAAGAAAGGAAGAATTCAAAAGAAGGCTTGGAAATTGATTTTCTATGTTGCAGTGTGGTCTATCTGGAAAGCAAGAAATGATCTAATTTTTAAAAATCAGCAAGTATCTTGGCCATGTGTTATCACACTCATCTTTCATAGATTTGTGGAGTGGGGTCATGCTTTCATGCCATCATTATCTAAACACCATGCAATCGTGGAATTCACTGCAGCCCCAATCATTTCTTTATCAAACAAGTTGCACCGAACAGCTATTAGCCAGCAGTGGTCCCCACCTCACCTTGGTTGTATCAAATGGAATGTTGATGGCTCAAGCATTGGAAAACCTGGGAGGGCAGGTATAGGTGGGGTCCTACGTGATGATACAGGAATGGTATTAGGCAGTTTTAGTTGTCATGTAGGGATTTGTGACTCAAATCAAGCCGAGTATATGGCCATTCAAAAAGCGTTGGAGTTAACGGCAGCCTTGCCGAGATTCAGACATACAAAGATAATTTTGGAGTCTGACTCGGCTAATGCTTGTGGGTGGTCTATCTCTGGTGGAATGGTTCCATGGAAATACAACTTTATACAAAATGCCATTGACAATTCTAAGCTCGATTTCATTTCTTTGGATATACTACATATCCCAAGGGAATTGAATGATATTGCTGATGCTTTAGCTCGGGAGGGTGTTCACTTTCATGAAGATCGCATAGTGTGGTTCTAAGTGCTTGTGGAAAATGGTGTGGTGCAACTAGGCTAGGAATTGACTATACTGGTTTCATTTTGGGTTACAGTTCCATGTTTTTCTATATTGCTATTTCTTTGGCTTTCTTCTTGAAGGCTCTTCAGTTTTTTATGACTATATCTTTATGTTCGGTTCCCTCCGCCTTATGAGGGTCATCTTATCCTAATATATTTGCTGGGGTTTTGCCTCTTTTTATCAAAAAAAAAAAAAAAAAAGGTTATGGGTAAGGCAACTTATCAAGTTAAGACTTTTAAAAAAAAAGTGTAGAATATCAAGGATCGAGATAAACTTACTAATTATCCTGATCGGTTTGAGGAATTTGAGTATGTTTCACAATGCTTCAGTCGAATCTTCGATTACAAGAACTGTGATGGATTTCCACAGTACAAACACCTTTTGATTTAAGTAAAAGTTTCTCTTTTTTATCCTCTCAAATTAATGGCTTCCTTCTCATTCTAAGTTATGGAGATCTCTCTCCATTCAAGATCATGTGCCAGTTACATTCTTTGTAACTGGCAGGAGCAGTTGTGGCAATTGCTCTTACATGGGCTAGGTCAAGCCCAAATGACGACCCAAATGCCAACAAAAAGCACATATGTGGTAGATCCATGCAGTCGCCGAGCAAGCACATAGAGCTAAAGCAAGAGAATAGAATCATACAGACGCAAATCGCAATGAAGCACACCAAGAACATAGGCCATCCTCATCATTTCCAAGTTTCTTGAACCACCTCATCTTCTACAATCTTCTCCGCATAGTTTGTACTAGGGAATAAAAGAAGCAAAGTTGTTGGATGAAAAAGCATTCAAATAAGTGGACTGTCCAAACAGAATGAAATACAACATTAATTTTTTTGGTAGAGTGTAATATTAATAATGTGTATAAGTTGTCAAATAAGTTGGGTAGAATTTTTCGCTATTCCAATGATCGACACGCGTAAGATAGAAATAAAAGAAGCAAAGGCGTTTGATGACATCCAAAACTTGCGTGTTTGGATGATGTATTGGGATGAGGACGAACTAGTTACTGCGTAAATGAGCAAACGTGAGCTAAGAGCCCGTTAGAGAGTGTTTTCTGACGTTGGCACTCCGATGCTCAAATCATATGTGAACGCAAATAAGTTTCCTAGGAAAGACTGCTTGGCGTTCTAGGAATGAATAATGTTTTGAATAAAAATAGATGCCTTTACCTAAAGGGTGAACCTTTTTTTATACTAATGGACTTTTCCTTTAATAAAATTCCTGATAAAACAAGTAGGACCTTACTAAATTGAGAAACTCTCCTTTTTATCAGAAAGTTACTATCAGAGGGTGGTGAGGATGATCATGCATACGAATATATTGCTCGGCAACCAAGCAATATGAGCCAACCTTATCGAACTTCATTTTTCCCCTTGGATCGTGAATTAGCCTTATATGCTTTTCATGTGTCGTCTTTATAATAGAGACTACTATTGGCACCATCACCGTTGGATGAAAAAAGCATTCAGAAAAATGGACGGTCCAAACGGAATGAAGAGTACAAGTACAAGTGTACAACATCAAATATAGATATAAATATTCGTGATGGGTGAGGCCAACATTTGGGCTTTCCGTGTAATTACTGTTTATTGGTAAAATATTGCAATTGGGCCTTTTATCCGGGTTGTCATGATTTAGGGTTTGAACCCGGAAATCCAATAATGGTGGGTGGATTATGCATCCGGATGGTTTGTCGGGTGAGCGGGGGAAGAAGGAACTAAGCGTTTGGATAGGGTAGAGAAGTGGATATGGCAAAATCCATTGCTGTCCACTGCTGATATGAGTCCCGATGATTCACCTGATACAGAAAAACCGCGGAACATCTTCCCTGTCTGAGGTAAGCACCAACACATTGAATCATATATATACATATTACATACATTCGCATTTTGGTTTCTTCTTCACAAACTCCAATTTTAGACCAGTATTAGTGGAGTTGTGTTTCGTAATATCAAGTGACCTTAATTAGGGTTTGTTGTCTATCGTTAGATCTCCTGCATAGATTTTTTGTGTGGGAATTTCTGAATTAAGTGAAAATGCGCGCTTTCATTTGATTTTATGGGAAAATATCGAACAGCTAGATGATACTTTTTTTCTTCCAGAAAACATAAGTGAAGACTGAAGTGGAAATTGTGGCTTTAAATGAATTTTGAATGGATTTTTATGTGACAGATGGATGATTCTTTGGGCATATGTTCCACTTTGATGGCTGTGCCAGTTGAACTTATAGGCATTGGTTGTTTGTGCGTATGGTATTATTGGCATTGGATACTTTGGTTGTTTGTGTGCAGTGGTATTGAATACACTTATTATTACATTATTTTCCATAGTTATCTTGATTTGTCATTTCCTTGATGGAGATCATGCGTGCACTTTTACTCCTTTGAATACTTAATTTTAGTTTTAATCTGGCATGGTTTCAAATAGGATTTAATTTTCCAACTCGGACGATAATCTAATGATTTTGTTTCTTTGTTTCCTATGGTTGTGTTGTGTTTAGTTTTCATCTGGTGAATGAAGTAGAATGGGGAGTATTTTGAAGATTAATGCCTCCATCCTATTGATTTATACAATTCATGCGTGTTCGAGAGTTCATCTTGTGAGTTGTTAGTTTTAAGCAGTATATAAATCAGCGCAGCGGAGATTCCTTGAGTGTTATCATGCAAAACCAGAATTTTCTTCGTCGTAAGGCATCTTTCAGTCTTGGAAAGAACCTGGAAGGGAAAATTGATTCTAGAAAGCATTGTATAGTTCAAAGAGTGTTTCCTCATACAAGTCATTTTAAAACATGCCTCACTGTGGCTAAGTTTTCTTCTATCTCTAAAACTTCGGGTTGGGGCATTTCAAATCTTGAGCGTGTACTGCCGTCTGGAAAAATCAAAGGCATGGGCAGTGTGGCTACCGAAAATCCTGGAGAGTTATTTGAGGAAGATGATGATGTATGTCCTGTTGAATGTGTGAGAGAATTTAAAACTGATGAAGAATTTTGCAGAATTCTTAAAAAGGCCAAGGAAACCAAATCCTTAGTTGTGGTAGATTTTTATCGCACTTCTTGTGGAAGCTGCAAATACATACAGCAGATTTTTGCAAAATTATGCCGGGGATCTGGGGATCAGGACGCTCCAGTAATCTTCCTAAAGCATAATGTGAGTATCTTATATTATTGAGTTGTTTAGATGCCCTAACTATTTTCAAACCTCCTTCTCCCCTAAAATCAATAAAGGCAGGCTAAAGTATCTTCTATAGACTACCAATAAAGAAACAATATTGTATCTGTTCTCTACTTAAAGTGCGGATCAAATGCGAGGGCCCACATTGCTACACCTGAAGGACGAAGACTACCTAATCAGAATGGTCTGATTCACTGTTCACTAGATGAATTAAAGAAAGTATTAAACCATTAAATCAGGGTATCAGCTTATCATGCTCAGTCAACAGGATTAAAATGAAAGTAACAAGCAGCCAATGGGATTTGGACGTGCTTATATCTTTCTGCTTATTATTGAGCATTAGTTTCTTATTTGCTATTTACTGCAGGTAATTGATGAATATGATGAGCAGTCTGAGGTTGCTGAGCGACTCAGAATAAAGGTGATTGCTTCTGGCAGCAGCTTTCAATCCATTTTTATTGCGTGATCAAATGAAAAAGTTCTCCACTTGTTTATTTGAAGGCATCTATATTCTGCAGTCGGCAAAAATATGCCAGTCTGCAGTCTCGTTTATTTAGTAGCTGGTTTTCTTACTATTCATGGATTATGGATGTCAACTATAAGTTTGATCTATTATACATTGAATTAATTTGAAATGAAACTTTAGATTTAAGCTTATGCAGGGATATGTGCATGTTTATTTCAAGCCAAATTGATTCTGAGAGCGAACTTTACGGAAATAGAATAAATCAAGTGAACTTTATCATTTATCTACACATATGGGACTTTGTACTTTGTGGCGCGCAACAGTCTTTACCAACTGGCATATGCGGGATGTGTTTAACGTGCTATTGGATGTGATAGTCATTTATTTTATTACTTCATAGACCAGTTGGAGTTAAACATGAAATGATGCAGGCGGTGCCTCTCTTCCACTTCTACAAAGATGGAGTCCTGTTAGAGGCTTTCCCAACCAGAGACAAGGAGAGGATTGTTGCAGCCATTCATAAATACTCCTCTCTTGAATCTCAAGACATATAAAGGTCATTTTTTCGAACTTCCTCCACTGGAAAAATAATGTTGTACTTGAACCGTTGCCATGTGATCAAGTGTATGGCAATGTATATAACCTATGCAAGACTCATAGATGAATAATTAACCTAAGCTCATGTTTTCCCATTAGCTTAAGCTCGGGATGAATGCCGTTTGCATGTTGTATCTATGAGTTGCTTGATATTATTTTGTCCTTGTTTCAGAGCAGTAAAAACTGTCGTTCTGCTTGTTTTATGTTTCTACGTGAGTTATATTACCAAATGCTTAGGCCTTTCTTGCCGTTCCTTGTGTTATATCTTAATATTTATTATGAAGTTAGGGAAATCTGTTAAAACCACTAGTCTGTTCAGTCAATCAAGACTAGCTATGATACTGTTGTGGAAACTCGTTGCGAAAGTGCAACTGAATTTGCTGCATTCTAATGAAAATTTTCAATGAAAAACTGCCATTCTGAAAAATGGATATCCAAACTAACATGCATTGCACTTGAAGTGTTTCCTAACATTCAAGAACGTACTGTCAAAGTATTCAAGATGATATGATATTTTCTAAGAACGTCCACAGGATCATGGATAATGGATGTAAGGAAAATGACATGTCTTATATCTGGTCACTGATAGTGGAACCAGATTTTTCTATCCAGCAACTAGCACCGGCCATATACTCCAATAATATGGCCAGTATCAAAAAGCCTTCAAAGATCTTGAAACGACAATTCAACGGTAATGTATGTTCTGGATCAAGATCTCTCTCTCTCTCTCTCTCTCTCTCTATATATATATATATATATATATATATATATACATACAAGTTATTCCTGAAAGAAAACCAATTACCCTTTTTCATGATTATTCACTCTAAAGAGTGATTGTAAGATCGAATCCTTTGATGTGGTTGGTCACATTTTGTTTGACTGTTTGAAAGTGATTTGTATGCTGTAAAATAATTCTGGAGAGAAACAGAGATATCTGGCCCCTTCTTTCCCGTTTATACATGAGAATGTCGTTTACTCATAACTTATGGACTCTGTTCCACAGCAGACACTAATTAAGCACCTATGCTCAAGTAGCCACATCTTTTGTGGGGTCCTTGAGAGGAACAACTTGCAGTGTATTTAACACAACTTTGGGTTCTTGAGAGGTGCCCAATCATAGCACAGGCTTCTTTCCTGTGACTTTTCTTAAACTTACTGATGTTAAAAAGGCACAAAACGCGTCGAGAAATTACAATTCCATTAGCTTAATTGTGATCCCCATATGGGTTTTGCAGTAGATGAGAAATGATGGACAAATCTTGAGAGTAAAATTTGAAAGGAAAAAAAGTGGCTTTTCAAGCCAATACAATAATAATATTGTGGTCAAAAAACAATTGAGAAGAGAATTCCATTTAGGCTATAGCTAGGGGTGGGGAAAGGTCAAGTCATTGTAATGCGTTTGAGCTGGTAGATTCTTTCCAGAATCTGGCTGGTAGTCCATGGAGAGGGACTGGGAATGGGCCATATTGAATCCCATTTTCGGATCCTACCACTTCCCACCTGCAATAATACCAAGGATAAGCCTCTCTCAATACATATATAGGGTTTAATTATGTCAAACAGCAATAAGTACTTCAAACATAATTTCTGTAACTTTACCTGAAGTTGGTGACCAAAGTGTGGATTACAATAAGCATTTCAAGCTTTGCAAGTTCATTTCCTGGGCAGGAATGTACTCCATTGCCAAATGGCATGAAAGTATTGGGTTTTGGGGCAACCTACATAAATCATTGAACTTTGATGAATCAGAAAGGGCATGAAAATTGGGTGTTTATGCAATTGGACCAAACATTTGGGGTTCCATTCCATATTACCGAAAAGAAAAAGGTGTAAACTTTTTACCTCAAATCTTGAAGGATCAAACTTTTGAGGGTCATTGAAGAATTCTGGATTGTGGTGAATGTTCCTGAACAGAGGCATCACCTTCCAACCTTTTGGGATGCGGTACCCTGTAACAAATTCCAATGTCAGTAGTGGCTCCTCCAATACTTTTCATTTAGTATACTTGTTTAGTGCAAGTTATTATTACTCTTACCCTTGTATTCAACATCAGCCACTGCTTCTCTAAAGGTGAAAGATATAATGGTTGCCATTCTCAAGCTCTCCAAAACAACCTGAACAAGTCGACATTTGATTAAAACGTTTAATGCATGGCATGTGTTTGACGAAATGCGTCTGTGAAACATACCTTGTAAGTAAGAGGCATGTTCCTGGTTTGACTCCAACACAATGGCTTGTCATTCCGTTTTCTAATTGCCTTCTGTTCAGCCTACAAAGAAAAAGCAACCAAAAATTAGTACAAATCTATTGGTGATCTGGTTCACAAAGACAGGACAAATGAGGGTGAGAGTGACTTCTAGACTCCTCCAGGAAATTTTGGCTTGTTGTAAAGAAGTGATCTTTACCTTAACAGCCTCCAGAAGTTTCTGATTGTCATGAAGGTACTTGACAATCCATGTCATGGCACTGGCTGTTGTGTCTTGTGCCGCGAAAAGAACACCGATAATATTATCCGCAATTTGATCTGCAGTTAGTACTCCTCCTTTCTCATCTTTTGAGTTCAATAGACATCCCAACAGATCCTTCTCAAGTAGCTTCTTCTCCTTCCTCTCACTTATAATGTCACCCAAAATCTTGCTTAGCCTCTGTCTTGCCTATATACAAAAATGAAAACTCTGTTTTAGTAGTCATGATTTGAAGAACAAAATAGTCCGTCCTAGCAACAATTTCTTCTTACCAATAATGCCTTTTTGTAAGGACTTCTAGGTAAGTTTGTCGGGAAGGAATTGTAGCCTTTATCAACTATGCTATAGTTTTTCTTCAGATCCTCTTTATAGTGGAGCTCTAGATGACCAAAGATTGCAAGTATACCCACTTCAAAAGAAATCTGCAATGACCCAGAAAGGAACAGAAATCATCAGATGGGTTATGGAACTTCAAAATGTCAAAGGAAATGAATAAAATATTGTAAAAGATCCAATAGAATATACAAAGCTATAAGCTAGTTGCTTTTAAGAAAGTGAAAAAAGAAAATAATAAGAAAAGGTGATTGATCAAATTAATTAACAAACCTTCTTCATTTCTTGAAAGGTATTTACAGTAAGGCCGCCATCCCATTTATCAAAGGCTGAAGCTGATATGGCTTCAATATCTGCCACCAAATTTCGAATTGATTCAAGGGACAAGGAGCTCTGAACCAGTTTCCTTAGCCGGGTATGGTAGTCCCCTTGGTGAAAAAAGATCGCGGACGGACCGATTAGTCTTTCTTTGCTTACTGGGTAAGTTGGCTTGAACAAATGAGCTTGTGTCACTAACACAAACCTTGCAGCCTCAGGACTAGCCAGCATAACACATGGACAACCCAGAATATGTGTCTTGAAAATCTCTCCATACCTAAATCAATTAAACCCACCATATTAAATCTTGTGCTCCAAAGAGTAGTTTTCAAAAAGGACTAAAGAGATGACAGAATCAATGAGGTACCTTTTCTGTTTTGCAGCAAAGAAGACATTTGGGTCTTGTGAATAGAGTAAAAGTGTTTCACCTATGTATGGCCAACCCAATGAACCTGGAGGGAGCCTACCTCTTTGGTTGGAGTCTTTCTGGTTTCTTGTTTTGATGAAATAAAAGAATAGAGCGAGCAGAAACAGGAGGACATAAACAAGAGCTCGTAATTCCATCTCTTTGGGAGTATATACGAGCTTTGTAGTAAAATGCAGGATTTGGTTCTCTGAGTCATTCCAATGGGGGATTAGTTCGAGATTTATAAGAGAAACCTTGACGGATGAAGACAAAAAAGGACAAGTGTCACCACCACAACACCACTTTTACCCGCGGTTTTAACTGGGGGAAATACATATAAAAAAAAACTGTGGCTGAAACGGATGTTTTCACACTCTTGAATGTCTGTTGGTGATTCACACGTGGCTGATATGTTAGAAATAAAAAAACTAATACTTTCATCTTCGATAAAGATTTGATAAAGTGATTTTTATTTTAAAATTATCTTAATAATATGTGTCATTTATTTATTGGGTTGGGTAGTCTTAATGAAGGTTATATTAGGAAAAACAATTAAATTGATTATTTTAATCATATTAATTGAATTTTTTTAATCTATGTAAAAAAGAAACAAACCTATAAGATAGGGATGGAGAGAGTGATAAAAATTACACGTCAGACAATTAATCTCACGACAACTGCATTGTAACGGGTCAGACAATTAATCTCACGACAACTGCATTGTAACGGAACAGAGGTTCACGAACTTGTTTAACCTATTATTTTATATACTGGGGCTTATTTAGTCCAAAACAAAGTTGAAAATTTTAATAAATCATTTTTTCAAGTACAGAGACTATTGAGTTACCTCTCCCTTATTATTACCCTAATAAAAGCAAGAACTCAAATAAAACAA
Source organism: Euonymus europaeus (assembly GCA_963580455.1). Lineage (NCBI taxonomy): Eukaryota > Viridiplantae > Streptophyta > Magnoliopsida > Celastrales > Celastraceae > Euonymus > Euonymus europaeus. The sequence continues at coordinate 4,853,663 of OY756972.1, forward strand.
ATAGTTGTGAAAATAGAGTTTTCTAGGAATTTGAAGAAGAAAAAGAAAAACAGAGAAGACAATTAATCACACATTAATTATATGGTAGTTTGGGTAGATGACCTAGAAAATTAAGCCACCGCCCTCATTTCACAGCATCCGTAGAAACAACTAGCAAATTCTTCTTTGACTTAGAGTCTCTTAACTTGTCCGTGAGGGAAAAAAGAAAAAAAAAGAAATCGAAAGAACACAAAAGAATATTTTTAGACAGTGTAGGCACCTCATTAATACGTACATAACGTCAAACTTGTCATTCTGCTCATCCTATTCAGACTTCTCATGCTGAATCTAAAACGAGAAAAATAATATGCAGAGTCAGAAACATGATGGAAGCGAACATGAAATTTATTATTGGGGAGGATAATATAAATATGTGTTCGGACAATTGGCTACAAGAGAGCCCCATAGCCAACCTCATTCTAATTGATCCAAATTAACCTTTTTATTAAATTTTTTTTTTCTAAACAACTCTTGGGCTGTTCAGAAATTGAGACAAATACTTGCTCAACAAATTGTGGATACTATCTTAAGTGATAATGTTGTTGTGAACCACTATGAAGATAACTTAATATGGTGCAAAAATGTTTCTACCATTTTATCTGTGAAATCAACATGGGAACATGTAAGGCAATGTCATGTGTAATGTGTTCATTCCTACATATGAATTAATTTGGCATGACTTAATTCCTGTAAAAGTTTCCATTTTCATGTGGAAAGTTTTAAGAAATGTTCTTGTTGTCGATGATAACATTAGGAAAAAAGGCATTCATATTGTTTCTAAATGTAACTGCTACATGGATTTGAATTCGAGTTTAGAAACTATCCAACATTTGTTTGTTCAAAGCACTATCACTATGTATGTTTGGAACTTCTTTTATAATGTTATTGGGGTGTCTTATAAGATTCACAAAATAGTGGAATATCAAAAACAAAAAGTCAATGGTTGGTATTTTAGTTAGTTTGATAACTGTTTACATTTGCTGGAGCATTTGGAAGGCTAGAAACACTGGTAGCTATGAAGATGACCGTCTATCTGGAAATTGGATCATTGAGGACGTAATTGACCAAATTGCGACACAATTCAAGAGTAAAGATAAGAATTACTTGTTTCTTAAAGATTCATTTATTAGTCAACTCTTCAGCATTCCTTTGCTTCAGAAATAAACATGTATGACCACCTTTCTTTATTGGAATTCCCTTCCCCATTTTAAAATAAAATGTGATGGGACTTGGGAGTGCTATGCACAATCCTGGTGATTTTGGCGGAGGTGATATTATTTGAAATAACTCTGGTAAGTTTCTAGCTAGTTTCTCTAAATTTTATGATCACAACTCTATCACTAATGCTGAAATGCAAGCTATTTTTGATGGGATCAGGCTTTGAGCTTAGGATATTCAACCTTCATTAACGAATCTGATTCTTTGATTGTCGTTAATGTTCTATCTGATAGTTTTAAATGTCTATGGCGATTGATGTATCTTAAAAGAAGAATTCAAACTGTGTGGTCTAATTTACAAATCTAGTTTATTCATGCCTATAGAGAAGTTAATTATAGTGCTTATGTTTTGGCTTCCATGACTTATTCTAAAAATTCTCATATTTTTCACAGGTATGAGGATCTCCCTACCAAAGTTCGAGGTCTCATTCAAATGGATAACATGCATATCCCTGGAATCAAATTTAGGAAATAACCCGTTCTTATGTTTTTTTATCTGTTTGGCTTCATGGAATATATTTATCTATGTTTTCTCAACTGTTGTTCTTTTATTTCTCTTTAATGAGTACGGTGCTATGTCCTCTCATTGTGAACCCTAAAAAAAGGGCTTTTATTTTCCCATCATGATATAAAATATCCTATTTCTTAAAATAAAAAAAAAAAGCCTTTGAAAATTGTTTGTGCATGTCTCCTGAACAATAATCAATTGGTATTGCATTGCGAAGAGAATCTTATTGAAGATTGCTTGAATTGTAGAAGTAACATCATACCTAACCCCCTGTCCAAATCAAAAGTAGGAATGTAAATGGAGTGGGGAACCAGGGACCTTTTTTTTAACAATAGATTCGAACCAAAAACAACATTAATAAAGAATCAAGAACACAATGATTTACGTGAAAAACTCTTAAAGGGAAAAATCACGGGCATAGAGAAAAAAATTCACTATGTGGAGAAAACAGTTAAACATGTACAAGAGATATTTGAGTGACGGCTTTACAACGAGTAAATACTAGCCGAAACCCTAATCATAAAAGGTCCATACAGCGGGGGCCATCATAGACTCCAAAAAAATTCCCAAAAAATTCTTCATCAAAAATTTGTCACACCGCAAACTTTTCGAATCAGACCAAATTAAATTCGGGTCACAAACTATAACATCTTTACCCGTCTTTGTATTTGTTATATGAATTCATTATCCGTTCCTTTTAAAATACTAGTTGAATATTTTAATCTTCGCCCATATTCTCGTATCCGTCGGGATGGGGGAACAAATTCCCAACTTGTCAATTATAATTGTGTCGACTTTACTAAGTGTAAAACTAAATAAATTAAAAGTAAAACATAAATATATATATATATATATATATGTGAAATATATATATATATATATATCAAAGTTTATCGAATAAATAATAACATATAGGGGTACATGCTGGTTGAAATCCCAAAAATCCATACCGATAAACGTTGGGTCCGACGCACATGTATTGAACGCGATCAAGCAAGTTGCACGCACACACACATATATGAATCATATGCGTAATATGAGTCGACACCAATGTAAACTAGTGCTATATATGTCGATGGAGTAGGCTAGGGTTTATAAGGTGTGAATGAGCAATCCATTTTCACCAAAGTTGAGAGAGGATTAAGGGACGTGGCATTGTTCACATTTGTTATTCTCCTTGTTTTGCCACCAAAAAAAAAAAAGAGAGCTTAGTCGATTGATTGATTGGATTCTCATAATCAAAAATTTGAATGATTGAATCCAAATTGACTAAGTTATTTTTATCGAGTTCATAGCTCAATTAGGCTCCAAAAATTATTTCGATTTTAACCTCCTATAGATGTGTCATGCGAGATATCTATTAATTATGAACACAAATATATCATCTCCTAAACATCCATCACTTCAAATGGATGCATATGGAGATTAAAATGCAGCTAACAAATTGAGGGACCAAACACTTTTTTCTTAAGAACTATTACGGCCCATTATAATCTTATGTATTCTAACGATTGAATAAACACATACTAAAGAGAGAGAGAGAAAAAAATGTAGAGGTTGGAATTTTTAATTTATTTTGTTCCTCGTCATCATTTTTGCCGCACATGTGAACATGCGATCTAGTGATAGCGTTAAAAAAACTAATTTAAAATTAAAGGTAAATAAAATTTTGTCATAAAAATTGGCAACAAAATAATATGATTTCACTTTATTGAGCGAATCTGTAAGGCTATGATTGACATGAGAGTTGGGAGGGGTTGGGGGATATTTTTGTGAGTGAACACCTCCCAACCCCCCTCATTTTGAGGAGTTGAAAAAAGGGGTGTTCATCCCAAACAAGGATTCGGAGGGGCTCGCGAACGCTTCTCAACATCTCTCTCAAGCAGTCCTTAAAGGACAGTGACATTGGATACTATAGACTCTAAATATTGTCCTCTATTTTAACCCCAAATACATACATCACATGAGATATCCATTGATTATGACCACTAAAATGAAGGTAAGAAATTGGGGGACGAAACATTTGTTCTTGACAACTATTATGGTCCATTATAATCTCATATGCAATAACATTTGACTAGAAAAGAGAGGAATCTTTAATTTATTTTGTTCCTCATCATCATTTGTGCTGCACAGGATTACATCCAATCATATAGTTAAACAAATTAATTTAAAATTAAATGTTAAGAAAACTTTTCCGATGAAAATTTTCAAGAAAATAATGTGATTTTTCTTTTTTGAGATAATCTTTAGACCCTAAAAATTGTCTCCTATTTTAATTCCAAATACATATATCGCGTGAGCTATTCATTGATTATGAAAATAGAAATAAATTTTTCTAAATACTCAACGCTCCGAATTAATGGATGAGAATTAAAATGAAGGTACAAAATAGGGGGCAAAATATTTTTCTTAACAATTAACTATCATGGTCCCAAAAAAAATATGGTTTGGAGATTTGGAATCGTTAATTTATTAGTTCCTCGTCCTCGTTTGTGTCGTACAGATAAACATGTGATTCAATGATCCGAGATTGAAAGAAAAGTTTTTGTGATCAGAATTTCAAACAAAAATCGTCAAAATAATGTGATTTCAATCCGTTGAGAGAATCTTTAAAGGACAGTGGCATCCAGCTCAGACGGTGCGAAGTCCGAACACTATATGGATCGCCGGTCTTCCAGTTTCTGATCGGATTGCATTCACTCAAATTTTGGATTCCGGCAGGACCCATTGATGTCTGTTTTGTACGGAAAACGTGGAAGTATCCTGATCATGGGACCACAAACCAAACCATTCGACGAACTTAACCCAATCGCAAGGCCACTATCTATATTCCATCTAACTGGATTGTGAAACTTGTCAGAATCCTGGTGGTCTATTTCCAGAGCCTTCGGATACGAGATAACGGGGAGGCCCCTGAGTTGGAGCCCACAATGAGAATCTTTTGTCTGACACGCGTGGCTTTTGGTCCGCACGTGCGCCCCAATCTTAGATTTACTGTTTTTTTTAGGCAAGAAATAACAAGGATTACAAACCGCAACAATCAAACCCAAAAGCTATGAGCAGGGGATTACACCCGGCATCCAATCAAACTTGAAAATCAAAATATGGAACTGACAATGCTGCCCGAAAGTCTCAAAGCAACATTGCGAATCTCATACCATAGCCACTCAACCAGAGGAGAAGGCAGGAGAATATTCTGATTTTTTTTTTAATTTTGTTTTCTGTCACTTTTTTCCCCTTCTTCATTGTATCTATCAGATTCTTCATGCTCAATGGTCATCTTGCACGGTTGGACCATCAGTCTAGAGTACTTTATTATTATGTCATTAATACTATGTTTTCTTTCCATATATTAGGTTACTCGCAAACTTAACAGTGTGGATATCAGCGGAAAATGAAAATATGAAACGAAAATGTTAGGTATCTCAACAAAAAAATATTTCGTGAGTGTTCCAATAGAGACATTGTCCATGAATTTAAATTTCAAATTCTGAATTTATCTCTATATCTTATGATGTATGTGCTATCATGCACATAGGATTATGAAGACTTTAGAATATTTTATCGAAGAAAAGTATAGTCACCGATCCCTTGTGCTCGATCTATCATGAAGCATCCGAAAACAAGTCTCCTAAGTATTTTGTCTCAAGTTAAAGTAATAAAATTATCTCTAGTTCTTATTATTTTAACATTATTCTCATAGTTTTGCGAGGGGGATGAACATACTGTGTACCAACCCTAAGCACTCTCGAAAAACTATAATGATTACTATATATATAAGAAATCAAAGATCCTGGGATTCTATAGAATCAAAGAGGCTGCCACGTCAAATAATGCATGAGAATCAAATAGGGTATATTTGTATATATAATGTTGGTCAATGTCTCTATCATTCCCACGTCGTGTTTCCCACTAACATCACATGGCTAACAATACTATATTTAGACAATGTACCTGCGATTTCTGTCTGATCATTTTAGGTTGATACCGATATCAACGTAGACAATCATGCATGGTACGAATTCTGACTCACACGTGTCGACTTCTGCTTCTCCTTTATATGACACCTGTTTGATTTCCTTGACAAGCAAATCTCGGCTAAGGGGCAGGTGTCCTCCTCTCACACATATAGATTGAGGAATTTTTGTATGCGCATTTAGAATGTGTACTTAAAAGTATTCATAATTTTTTGGAATTGTAGATATTATAAAAAAATTGAAAATTTTAGATGAATTTTTTATCGATTTTACGAATTCAATGATATTTTTTGTTTAAAATAAAATAAATTTGAACATAAAAAATGCATGATAATGATAAACCGTTTGATATAAAACACAAAATATTCGATACACTTTTCAAGTTGCATTTTATTTTTGTTCCTAAAACTGATCAAAAGAAAATTGTAATTTTGCAATTTTTTTAAAAAATGTCTTCAACACCAAAAAATTAAGTGCACATTTTAAGCACACATGCGAAAATTCCTCTGTATACGTGATATACATATGTATGTGTGTGTGTATATATACTTATATATTCAAGACGCTTGCACGTAGTATATATTGTACATGAAACATATAGCTATGTGTGTTTTTCAGTCATTTTATTGATCATTATTGCAAAAAAAAACTCTGACTATTGTTAACTTATGATCTTCTCTCATATCTTATCTCTGGCTCTGAGTGGGCCATCTCAAAATACTAGCAAATATATGTTTGCTAGAGGCATCACGTAGCTATATATATATATATATTATCTGCAAAAGGTATAGGAAACAGAGATTTGCTATCATATGCATCATCAAAAGATTTGAGGAAAGATGGATATCAACTTTGTTAATACCATTTTGTCTTTTCCTTTCCTACGCGTGCAACTGCCACTACTTTTTTTGATTATGTTATTTAATTAGGTCACAGTTACTATTTGTTCCACGACATTTTTTTTAATCACCTGCAGTCGTTTTTATCTGCACCAGATTCGATGATTAGATGAGTGTTGATCCATAAACATGTTCTCGTATAGAAAGTAAGAAACTGTTGATGTTTATATATTTAAAAGAATTGTTTTCATGTATCACAGAATCAGGATAGTTAAAAGAAGAAGAAGAAGAAGAAGAAGAAAGTGATATGATTTGTTGTTTGCAGATAATAGGCAAGAAGAAGAGAGATGTAAGAGCAGAGATGAGAAGAAGAATAAGACTCTGATATTCAAAATCTTAAAGTTCAATCTCTACACAGAAGTTGAGTTTTAAAGAATACAAATTCAAGCCAACGGTCACTGAAAAACAACATGAGTTTTCATACATGTACATCTCCTTCAACCTGGAGAATCAAACACGTAGAACTTAGGTTTCTTCCGTGCATTGAATCTGATTTCTCATCCATGCATTCTAAGAAACGAAAGCATGTCCTAATTTGATGCAATATGCGGTTACTGATCTTCTTATATCTGAGAAAGCTGCCCAGTCTGAATCGCAATAAACTTTAACTTGAAGATTGCTAGTAGCAGAATAAAAAAAAAGTATACTCTAGAGCGACTTTGATGTATCTAAGAATTATGTGTGCAGCATTCAAGTGCATATCCGTAGTATTTTGCATGAACCGGCTCAAGTGATTAACCATATAACTAATATCATGTCTTGTAATTTTTAAGTACATTAGTCTACCTATGATTCTTCTAAACTGTAAAGGATTAGTTAATAAGATTCCTGTTTTGTTGGATAGTTAGTGCTTGTGTTTATAGGAGAATGTGTTAATTTTGCATTTTCAAAACCAGCATCATTTAAAAAATCTGATGCATATTTCTTTTGAGATAAAAAGTATCCTGTTTGTGTTTTATGAACCTCTATGCCTAGAAAGAATTTTAAGACCCTAAGTCTTTTATCTTAAAACAAGACACTATGTATTGTTTAATTTTGTTGATAAGATGAATGTTTTTCCCTCCTATTGCCTTATCATCTACATCTAATAATAGGTGACTATGTCTGTATTTTTCTTGCAAAAGAACATAGAATAATCAAATTTTCTTTCTTTGAATAAAACCAAAATTTAACAAAGCTGTCTTACATTTGACATTCCATTGATGTGAGCCTATTTTAATCCGTAAATAGATTTATTTAATTTGCGAATAAGATTACTTTTATCTTGTTTAAAACTTGGTGGAGGTTTCATGTTAACCTCTTCTTCTAAATCACTATTTAGAAATCCATTATGCACATCTAAATGATGAATTATCAATTATTCATAAACAGTGCTAGAGCTAAGAACAACCTAATGTGGTAATCTTAACTACAGGAGCAAAAGTCTCTCTATAATCAAAATATTCACTTTGATTGAACCTTGAGCAACTAACCTAGCTTTATTTCTTGCTTGTAAAGTTGTTTGGAACTTGGAACTCCAGAGCTGATAATTTGAGCCATTTAGCTCTAAAGTAACCAACAACTTTGTGATTGAAAAATCATTGGTGACAAAGTTGTAGGGATTTGCATATGGATTATTTGATTTTGAATTATTTTCTCGTGGTTGTGGAGGTGGCTGGTAAAATGGTGGAAGGGACGAAATGGATGTTGCTAGCAGAAGAGGTGGAAAAGAAGAAGGTCTAATGGTGTTTGTACCAGCAACACTAGATTGAGGTAAATTATTCAGACATTTTATATAAGCAATAGCTTCATTCAAAGCTTGTGAGACCCGTAAGAATTATGCTAGATCTACATTTGAAGGAGTCATTTACGACTCCGATACCATGATATAATTTGTTATTTGCAGATAATTGAGGCAAGAAGAAGTGAGATCAAGAAGAGAGATGTAAGAGCATAGATGAGAAGGAGAATAAGACTCTGAACATTGTATTAAACTTCAATCTACACAAAAGTCGAGTTTTTAAAGAATACAATATTCAAACCAATGGTCACGGGATGATGAATGATGTGACTTTGAACAGTTAAAAATAAAGTAAATAATTCAGATAAATCTAATATTTGACTTTAATAACTAAAGCGCTAAACGGCACCGCATAAAAGACAATGACACATTGCTATGGTTAATGATACAGTGCGTGTAGAAGTTGAAGAGAAACAACACGAGTTGTCATACACGCACATCTCTAACCTTGAGAGTCAAACACCCAGAACGTAGGTTTCAAGGTTTCATCCGTGCAATGAATCTGATTTCTCATCCATACATTCTGACAGAAAGTTTTCATTCATTCAAAAAGTAATCGTTACAAAGAGAAGAGAAAGAACCAGTATTTTATTAACAAGACTAGTCTGACAAATCATACAAGATGACCAATGATCATCTTGTTTGAAAAGGAAATGAAATTAAATAACGGTCTGAAAGAAGAAAAATCGACTAGAAAAGAAAATTCCCATAGCAAGAACAGCTTCATGAAGTAAATATTTTAGCTGAGACTCTTTTAAATTTAATATATTTTTAAAATTTACTTTTCTTCCTTTTTAAAATGTAAAATCACTAATTAAATTTTCTCTGAGATTTCTTTTTTAATCAAAGACACAGTCAGTCCATTTCATCTTTCTTGTGACATGTGATACTAGTTCTTATATTTTTCCTTTATTTTTTACGTTTTTCATATCCATATTCATATTTCTTTGTTGACATAGTAAAACTAAAAAATATAAATAACTGAAAAAAATAAAAATCAAGAAAACAATAAAAATGGAGCTATAAAACCTGATTGTTGTTAATTAGAGTCTCGAAGCTTAGTCCTTGGAATTTGAGAGAATAATAAAGAATCGAGTTTGTATGTGAAAAATTCTTCAAAGTTGAAAGAAAATAGAGAAGATGAATGACAATGGAGAGGAATAGAAAAGAAGAATAATTGTGGGTTTGTAATTTTTTGATTGAATTTTAAACGGTTGAATATCAAAATATGGTATGTCTATAGGGTTTGAAACTTGTCTCATAGGCTATGAGTGACTAGTATGGTATTATAAGTGCATTTCTATTGCTCTTTAGTAAAAAAGAAAAGAAAAGTGAGATAAGTTTTTAATTTTCTAAGAGACATATGTCACGTATCATGATAATCGTGTATTAGTGTATAAGAACTATACAAAATTTGTGGTCCTAGGCAAGACCTTAGCCTCCTAGGTCTTGAGCCGCCCTCGAACAGCTCGAGAGCTAGCCTAGTAAACTGAACAGCCCATGAGTACAATAACCCATATCTCTAACACCCCCATGCAAGTTGAAGGTGAGTGTTGATTACGCCCAACTTGGAGAGGAATTGTTTGAGAGGAGCTACTGCCAAACAATGTCGATATGATCCCTTATGATTAATTACCTTGGAATGCCTTTGGGTGGTAATATGAAAAAGCTAAAGTATGTGGGTTCCTTTAGTCAAGAGGGTGGAGTCTTGGTTGCCTACGTGGAAATCCAGACAATTAGGTGGGAGATTGACCTTAATCAAGTCAATGTTGTGTATTTAGCTTCAACAGAAGACTTTGAAGTAGTTTGTTGCTTCTTGGACATGGATGCTTGCTGAATAATTTGGGTTCTCTGTGTTTTCTACCTGTAGATTTGCGATTGACAACATTAGTGCGACAATGAAGAAGAAGAAGAAGAAGATGATGGTAGTTCTCGTTCAATGTATTCTCAGATCTGTCATAAATGCAGTTTCAAACTGATAAATCTAGTTTTGCATATGCAAGTTTTTTGTTTTCATCCCACTTCAATGTGAAGATAAGAGTCCTTTGTTTATTTTGTTTGCTTAGTATGTTTGAGTTTATCCTGTGACTGTGTTTGTCTGACTGAGACAATGTTTGTCTGGTGTTTGTTTCGTTGTTATTGTGTTCAGGTGCTTTATTTCTTTGGCTTTGATTTGTAAACTTGCAATGCTCGGTATAACTTTGCTACTATAAAATGAACTTTTGTCCTTTTTTCAATACAATTATATTTTCCTGTTTTTGTGGAAAGTTTTCATGGTTTTATAAGAATTAAGAAAGACAAAAAAAACCCCGTTCTTATGCGCAGAAATCATTAATATAAAGAGATTATTTAGCTATTTTATTATGAGGGCAGCATTGCTATAGACTGCTTGCACGATTGAAGGCAGAGCCACAAATCGTCTTAAAATGAGCGACCTATTTCGCGACTCATCCCAATTAATCTCTAACTTGCAGTTTGATCTCAACTTGTTGTTGATGAGTTCCAGATAACATTTTACTGATTTTTAGTTGCTGCTTCGACATAAACACGTACCTGTTGATTAGACGACCACGTACACTTCTGTTTTATAACTAATTTTTATATCTAATCATTTTCGCATTAATCCGCTGTCTCTCTTCAATTCGATCATAACCTCGTACGTATGCATGCATGCTTTTGAGGGTCCAATTCAAACTTTGATTATAATTTTAGGTTTTCCAAATCCATCCGTAACTTCATGACTCAACCATGCTTCCTACAAGTAATATCTACACATCAATCAGTGTCTTTGTCCTAAATACTAGTTGTTGGTCGTCTTGTTCTTCGCTCTTGGATATCTTTTTACTGCCATTTACCCATTGACTTCCATAATCATATGAAAACGAAAAAGAAAGTTGACTCATCGGCTATGGTTACTTTATGTTTTTGTAAACGCACGGCAGGAAAATGACTAGATAGTGAAAAAGAAAGGAGAAAAGAGATTCATTATAAAGACCCAGCTAGCTGTTCCTCACAATATGTTGCCCAAAATTAATTATATATATGTGGTTGAGGTACCCATCCCGGCCAAATATCCGTATCTAATCATGCTCATCTAGCCAATCAAACAACATTTCAAGGACCTACCTTAAAAATCTTCCATATTCAAAGTCCCCCATTTGAATTATTGGCCATAATTGTGGGAATCTAACACTTATATAATAATCGTGTGACCAATGATCGTGACAGGGCTTACTGCTCCACTTAAGCATTAAGTACATGCAGCAGTCAAAGTGGGTTCGTCATCACCAAATCATTATGCTTTTATATAATAATTAGATTAGATTAGATTAGATTGTCTTTTGGATTAATACAGCATTCTGTTTCGAGTCGTGGATGAGGAAAAATTACCATGCTGGGTGTGAATGAGAAAAAAAATCATGCTTAGTCAGTATGATAGTTGGCATAGAGGAAAGATCTCGTCGAAGTGAAACTGTGCCGAGTCAAACATTATCTCTAAGAAAAGGGAATTACTTAGAATTCCAACTCTTAAGATTATGATCACACACCAACATTTGAGATTGTCATACGATCATGAATTCATATATCAACAACCGAATATCTTATCCTATCACAATTCAAACGGATGCACTTTGACTCTTGAGAAAGTTTGAGACTCATCGTAGATATGATCACACAAGTGATAACTAAGATATTTGATTATTGATTTACTCTAAGATTAATTATTGACTTGAGCTTTAGAATATTTGCCGGCCACGAAAGGCCGCTATTCCATTTTTCTTATAGGATTGGCGAGATTCACCATAAATGTCACAACTTTATCACTGTTGACATATAATAGTGTAGATTTTTGCATCGACGCGAGTTTATATATATCGAAATGAGCTTGAGATCAAGCTGTACATCATTCTGAATGAAGAGATATAGCCATATAGGTAGTTAGGTATCGTCCTTACATTTTATTGAAAAAGTAAGGGGTGGAGGCGTCATTGGTGACGATCCATCGCAATGTTTGTTCAATCACATTGTGGTTAATAAATCTGCAAGCCAACCACCACCGCTTTTTTGAAAAACTATGATCGATCTGCAACTTCTCACTGGTCACTGTCGTGATTTTTGATCTGTAACCCATTAATACCGTTATCGGCGGCCGCCTTGTCAATATCGGACGCTCTCTTTTGTACGACTGGAGGCTGTGAAAAGGAAAAAAGAAAGAGAGAGAGAGAGTAGCAATGGGTGGTAAAATTAATGTATATATTCAACGACCTAATCATACCTCACGTATGCTGCAATTGCTTGGAAAAACTTAATTAATTACGTACATATTAATACTATTTTGTCGCCTAGGAATCAAATATGGCTAAATAATTGCACTATATTATAGTGGCATGGCAGTGCTAGTTATCCCAACACAAAACATATTAAAATCTTCGTAATCTTACATGATAGCATAAACACAATAAGATTTTCAGACAATTTCAAGGTTCAAAATTTAAACTCATGAGCAATCTCTTCGATCGAGACATTTTCAAAATATTTTTTGTTGGAATACTTGACATTTCCGATATTATTGTAGCAATCATATTGTTAATGCATAAGGTTGTACATCACTGATTGCTCGAACCAAATTCATGTATTCTACTTTTCTTCCTTGCTTTTATTGGTTCAAATTTCTCTGCCTCGTTAGATACGTAATTAGTGCACAAAAATATATGAGCAGAATCCACTGTGAACAAAAAATAAAAAACCGATCAAAATCGACTGGTTGGTTTTACAAATATACAAAAAAAACAGACCAAAATCGAGTGCGAATACTGAGGAGTCCATGACGTTAATACCTACACAGCAATATGCCAAAAAGTTGTACCACTCGAATCAATAGCGTGAGCTGGAATAGTTGGGGTAAAAGCATTTGAAAGTTGACAATAATCGTAAAGTGAAATTAGAATTATAATGATCCTTACAAGTAAACAGAGAGAGAGAGTATATGAGCAATATGGCAAATGCAAATTAAAATGAAACGGGCTAGGGATCATACAAATTATAACCACCCAGCAAGTATTGCAAGAATTGTTACACTAATCGACCTACATCTGCTTATGGAAATGCATTCCTGAAGGAATTCATTTGGCTCCATGTCTACTAAAATAGGAGAACAAGCGATACTTTTATGTTCCTTGTCCATACGGCCTTTCAAGGATTCGGACCCCTGGTCCATAAATTACACGACAGCGATCACTGAATGAACCAACCAGTCGAGAGACGACCTCCTTGAAGAACATAGATGCCACCTATCATACATTCATTATCAAATGAGATTCAAGCTGTTATGTATCACTTTTTAACAATAAATTTCAATCATAAATATCCACACAACAAAAACTCATCCAAGATAAAGCCTCAACAGTCAACACACTTAGCTCCATTATAGCAGAACCAAAAAAATAAGAACAAATAATAACTACAAATCATAGAAAACACTATCCAGTGTTAAACAAACCAATCAAATATTTGCAAAAACAAGTTCGTTCCAAATTGGATGTTTACATGTTTGTGATAATTTTCCTTGTGAAGTATAGTGCAAAGTATGGCAAGATGGTCCTATTTATTATTTAATGTTGATTTTTCAACTTAAGCAGTCATTAATGCTACATCCACCCAAAATATCACCCCCAAATCTATGTGGCATGTGTTCCAACCATTGATTATAAATGCACATTTTGACATCCAACACTTCACATTAATTGGGGGTCAAATGGGGATGACATTTTGGAGGTCTCCAGCATTATCCTTTCTTGCCCCTCCATTTTGGATTAAGCAATCTAAAGTAAGCTCAAAGTACTAGTCCAATACCCAGCACACCACCTCCATGTCAAGCAGTGAATTCCCAATCCCATCTCACAATACCCAAATAATCCAGTGAAAATCATTATTCATAAACAACTACAAGAAACAATAATCCATGCTTTCAGGAGGAAGGAAAAAAACACCAGCAGCACTATGGTGTTCCATCACATTCCATTTTATTCCAAATAAATAATACGATATCCCAATTGCAGCCATATCTATATATATATATATATATATATATAATATCAATGCTGCCCATTCAAAGCTTTCACCATCAACTCTCTATTCTATAACAGATTCACTTTCTGACTGTTAGATATCCATTGCAACATTGAAACTTCAACAAACATGAAGGGGGTCTCACTTACAACAAACATGTCGTTAATTTACTGCTAAACGAACCTAAAAACCTTGCAAATGAGATATCAGCTGTATACGTCCAAATTAGAAGAACAAAAAAAAAAGAGAAAAACACTAGGGATCGCAGAAAGCACAACCTATGATGTTATAGTTGTGAGATGGCTAGAGGTGAAAGGTGCCGCCATGATAGACAGACTGAGATCAAAGATGGTAAGAAGAGGCTAAGAGAGAAGTAGACAGTGAAGATAGTAAGAAGTAAGACCCAACCTTAACAATGGATAATAGATGCAGGGAGCCATTCGAAGGGTTCAATAAGATTTCAACAAAATCATTTGCACTTAAGGATTTCGAAGTAATTTAGTTAGCTCAAAGTCATTTCTTTTCTTTAAACTCAGAGATATATAATCCTTTAGGAATTGGAAATTTACTTGATGCTCCAGTCTACCTTTCCAGCTATCTGATTAAAACATTTTCTATCATCTTTTTGTGGAATGTGGGTACGTAGGCCAGGTACAATAGGCCAAAGTGGTACATAACGTCTAAAATATTTCTCAATTGAGCATGCCAGGCATAGGCTAACGTGGATAACTTAAAAATTTAATATGGGCAGAAAGGCAGCACTAGTGGGGCATAGTAGTGATTTTGGAACAAAATGGGGCAAGCTGTAATGCTGTATACAGAGCAGGTACCTGGACTTGAGATTTCCATTCTCTCCATCAACATTTATATGGAAACATACTGTTTTGAGCATTGTGGAATGCTAATTTATTTTCAATGTCTTTGCTAAGGATTGGATATGATCATCCACCAAGTAATCAAGTGCAAGAGACAGATCGGGTAAAACAGAAGGTGATGATAGTGCCACCTAATGGTTATCAATGTCAAAATAGAACAATAGTAGCAATGATGGTCATAGCAGTGACAGTCTTACACAGAAAGAAAAACTGGACCATGTGACATAAACATCAATACAGCAACGGACAAGGTAACAACATGGTGTAAGTGGTATTGATGAATATGGCCATATGAGATTCAGAAGTTAGCATCACCACATCATGATAGATGCAAGTGGTCCCAAAAGGAAGTTAAAAAAACTTGGTACTAGTACTTGAAAATTTTCTCTTATTTTTTCTTCTACGTTGCTAGGGGAAGGGGTAGGGAAAGAATAGAAAAAACATATTACCTAAATTTCTAATTACTGTTCTAACATCATGAATCTTTACCATTCATTTGTTTACAGTTTATGTGGGTCCTATGCAGCTCCAATACTCCCCGTCAAATTTTCACACTCAAAAAAAATCACGTATAGATAATAAATGGGCATAGAGAAGATTAAGAAGTCGCAAGTTACAATCCTCGGAAAAGAACTAACTCTAAAATTATCTATGAATGAATATTGGTGTTAATTCTAACAAATCTAAACGGGCATGAGACAACAAACATCTAAAGTACAGTTACCTGTCGGTATAGTGGTGACTGGAACTTAAAGTCCACAAAGAAATAAAGGTTGCAACTTCCTGGAACTGGACCAGGATTGAATTCCCATATGTTTATCAAGTGATTGAAGAGGGAACTCTGCGACACGGTTGTCTAAAAGAAAATGGCAGAAAATATACAATCAACAGAAATTGAAGGGGATCAATCAACAGAAATTGAAGGGGATCAATTAACAGATATTAAAGGGGAAGAGACACAAAAACACGACATAAAAATATGAATGGTTTGAGATGACATTTATGGGTAACAATTATCTTTAAGGAAAAAGGAGGTGACGTACCTATCGGTCCTATCCTAGCTGTAGATATTAGGAGGCCTTTTCATATCATACCTCCAACTTAGGTTGTCCCACCTCCCAACAGCATGCATATAGAAACTTACAACAGTTATTAGTCCTCAGATCCCTAATCCACAGCAAAACACACCATCGTACCAAAGATATTGATTAGACTCTATCTTATATGAATTCAGAAGGTGATGGGTCTAGATTCTCAGCTTGTTTTATTTCTAAACCCTAATACAGGGCTTAATATAGCATGGTCGAGGATCAAAGATGTGTTAACCCACCAGATAGATATTCTGACTTGATTCGTAAATTCCTAAAACAGTAAAGCATGAAGATTATACAAAAAACTTATGTCATTTACATGGAGACATTTTCTTCGCTTTAGTTCAACAAGCCAAATTGTATCAAAATAGGACTGCAGTTGGCAATTCAGTCCCTAACTGAGGACATAATATAAGACTAAATGGGTAACTTGACAAACATATATAGCTCCATACTAGAAAGCTAAATGGTGTTATGTTCACATTGAAGAGAGTGACAGGAATATTGAAAACAAATTATGAAATCAGACACTAAAATATCAAAGGAATCAAATACCTTAATAAACTTTGGTCTGTCCAACTCTACATGGGAAACATAACTTTCAACAAGAAATTTAAAGCCAATCTCCAGCTCAGCATCAAAAGATCCATCTGGATGGTGTTTGAGTACCTCAGAGCGTTGACACCAAGGGACAAACCCGTGATACAAATCCACTGCGGCAACCACATCAAATAACTGCTCAGGAGAATACCTGATCACAAAAAAGCATGTTAAAGTACACTAACTCTCACTGTGACCACATGAAAGATAAGAGAATGATATAATGCCAGGACGAGAATACATCTAAACCACTTTCCCTTCTGCCAGGAGATGAAATTCACCAATGAAAAAGCCAGTTTTTAACATTAAAAATTATAAATCAACCACAAAAAGGAAGAACCAAGTGACAAACTGAAACGATTTTCTAGCGAAAAATAAAATAGAAAATCAGACAATTGCAGGATCAAGGAGGATAGGGGGCTCATGATATGTTAGAGTATATGCCACTGGATAAAAGACCAAAATTGAAGGAAGGACTAGAAAGACAATACAGGATCAACATTTCATTTGCCCCAATGCATCCAAAACAAGCTTTTTAAAAAGGAAACAACTCCCTTGCAGAAGGTTCCTGCAGGGAACGCAAAGTACAGGGCATATTTATGCAAACTCACTACCACATTACAGAGAGAGGCTTCTTCCAGAATTTGGGACCGTGACTGTAGATTGGGGTGAAGCAACGTAAAGAAAGAAAATTTTCCACATCTAAGTAAGCAAATACCATACCAAAGCTTGATCATCTAAAGAAGACCAATCATGAGGCCCTTATTCACATAATAAAGATAACAGAACAATCGACAAGAGCAAGAAACAAGAGGGACAAAATAAGAAAAAGGAATCGAACAAAATTACCCTAAAACGCGTCTCTCCTCATAGACTTTAGAGAGAATACTGCCTTCTTCACCATCCCCACAACCGAGAAACTGGCGTTTCTGCGCAAAACTGGTTCTATTACATAAATTTTCAATAGAGCAATTTACATCCTTGATAGGATTGTGGACCGATGGGGTCTGAATACCAGCAATGCCATTAATAAATCGAGCCACGTCGAATTTCTGCAACTGTATCTCTCTCCTGCTAGACCTAATCAAATAGCTGATACAATTTTTGCGCGAAAGTATACAACCAAATGCTCTGGAGCCCGACATGAGCGGCGGCATTGTAATCAAACAAAGAATTGTATGGACAATTGAAGTTAGGGCTGGAGACGATCTTTCCCGGAAAATTTCCGCGTCCCACCTACTCTCTCTCTCTCTCTCAGCACTCGATCGTCCCATACGAAAGTATTGATTAGACATGCCTCTACGTTATTAAAGTCATTTTTGACACGGTCTCAACTTTCAAGAAATAAGAGAATAGGAGGTAGCCTCATATGCTGCCGCCTGCCTATGATATTCAAGTTCAAAGTTCTCTTCTTATCAGAGAGTTGAGATTTAAGTAGTTTTTATTCGCTGGGACGGCGTTCATGTCTCTTGTGCATGACTTAGTGTCCGTGGCCAGTGAATAAAAATCATATCATCAAGTCAAATTTTTTTTTTATCATCAGAAATACTCTTCCATTAATGCGAAATAGAAAGACTTGTGGATTATAATATGGGTTACATCATGAACATACTCCTTTAGAAAAAATAAAACATGTTTTAGCCTTCAAGTTAATTGTGTCAAAAGCAAGGGCTTGCTTGGATTAAAAAAAAAGGATTAAGTGGAGTAGTCTAAAAGAAAATTAAGTGGTTAAGTGGATAATAGAGTAATTAAATAAAACTCTACCTTGATTGGATGGAGTAAGAGTTAATTAAAGTATAAATTATTAATTTTGTTTTGATAGAAGATAGTGTGAGATAGAGTAAAGTAGATTAAAAAATTTAAACATTTAAAATGACTTATCTTTTACTCTACCCTCCTAACCCCAAAGAAATGAGTTACAATTATCACTTAATAATAGTAGAGCAGGAAATAAGTTATCCCCTCCACTTTCCTGCTAACCCCTTCTACTTAAAACCAAATAAGGTATATAATGATTATTTATTTTACTTAATCCTCCCTACTTAACTCTTCAATACTCTAATCCAGGCAAGTGTCAAAATGGACTCGTACTTTAAAAAAAAAAGCTAAGTAAGTCTTTAAACTTTAAAATAGGTTGAATAGACCCTTAACGAGATAATGAATAATATAACCCATTTTCCTTACTGATTTTAAGATTTAAGGGCTTTGACCCTATTTTTTGACAGTACAGCAACCATTTTCGCTCTAGGTTATATTTGGGACTTTGTATAGAATAATATAATATTGCTATCCAATGAATAAATTAATCATTGTATAATTTGATGTATAATTTGATCTTATCTATTGTTTAGAAGAAAAAAATGATATTAGAGTTCTATAGTACATTTCTTTTGCAATATAATGTTTGTTTTGTTGTTACACAAAATGATTGTATAAAATTTCGGTCCGTTTGGATCAGAGTATGTTGATAGAGTATAAGCTCTCGTAAAACGTAAAAGCTGAGAGTGTCTGAGAGTATGGGGACAGAGTATAAGCTAGCTTATACTCTGTCCCAAACGGATAAAAAGTATTTTAATATTACACAACTTGCAACATATAAGAGTTCATTTTATATAAAATTATACTATTCGAAGTTTTTTAAAAATCATCTAAATACTTGTTAACATCATTAAAAATTAATTTTATACTATACAAAATCTTACCTTAGTTCAATTTTTAATTGATGGTCATGGCTAATGAATATCTTTGAAACTCATAACACTATTGCTAGGAAATATAGCCTTCACTGTCCCTATGGGAAACTGCCATCAGTGTAGATGCTTCTTCAATAAAAGTTTAGGTTAATATTAAATTCAATCACTGAAAGATAACTCATGCTTCATTTTTCGATAGTACTAGGTATACAAACAAAAATGTCCCTAAAATATCATGCCACATATATTTGTCGAGGAAGCAATTTTGAAATTTTGAAATTCAAAACAAATACAATCTCATTTTTCTTAAATGCTCACTCTCTCTCATCACTCACTCATTTTCACTTCTCTCTCTCTCTCTCACTTAGAGGCACATGAATAGTGACGTCCCAGAATCCGGTAGTTGATTGAACCAGAAAATGACTGGATCTGGTGTGTATCATCACAAGAAAATGAATGGTGGCATCGATGTACGAAGATATTATCAAAGTTGGTCGGATCTATCACTTCTCTCTGGCAAAGGGCACCATTTTTAATCATTTTTTCGACGATTTTAGTGACATTTGAGTATGAAGGCAGCTGATTTAGCTTGTTTGAAACTTGAGAGTACGATTCATGGTGATGACAACATGAACGGTGGCCGAACAACAATTCTTCATTATTACATTGTTCGATCAGCGTGTTACATTGTTTGAGCATTTTCTGGTGGATTAAGTGGCTTTTTGCGTATTGCATTGTTTGGTTCGCGCGTGTTACATTGTGTGCATACATGTTTACACACAATGCCACAACTCATTGTTGTGATTGGGAAATCAATGTAATTAACAATCTAAACAGTGTGATTACGCACTATCACATGTTAAAATACATTACAATGTATTAAAGAACTTATAACACAAATATATCAATGTGATTACTTTCAAAATCATCAATATTTTGTGAGTCATATTATATAAAATCCCTCCAAATCAAACACGAGAACATAATTACATGTAAAACTATTTGAAATACATTATTCATATAATAATGACATTGCGATTTTATGTGCATTATCTTTATTACATTGTGTGCTTACATGTCACATCTCCCAATATGTACCTTGGTTGAAGTAACCATGGTAATATGTTGAGTTAAGAAGAGAGAGAAGCGGGAAAACCAAAATTTAGGGGGGATTTTTTTTTTGAAAAGTGTATCATTAACAAATATTTAATAATAATCTATGTGGCATGATGATTTGTCTTGCCACATAGATTATGGATATTATGTACCAAATAATATTGGGACGTTTAGCATTTTCCTTCAGTTTTGCCACTGAATGATTAAACGTTTCAATTTGGTCATCAAACTTGTCATTTTGTTCCAGTCTCATCACTCGATTAGTTCTTTTAAAAATTCGGGCAAGTAATTTGCCTATGTGGCAAGTTGACCTTCATGTGATTTGTTCACGTAGAAAATTGATGCTACGTATAAATGTTTTGTAATTTTTAAAATAAAAATTATAAAACAAATGTTGAAAATTGGAAAAGAGAATGAAAATTGAAAAAAGCGCAGGCGGCGGCGACTTTGCAAAAGGTGCAGGTAGAGTTGAAGGAGCCAAATCCGCCCTGGCTGAGGACAGAGAAGAAAAAGAAGGAGCAGGCGGCGGCGACGATTTTGGGTTTTTTTTTGGTGGTGGTGAGGGACCAAAGTGTTCCCTAATGTTTGGATCAGTTGACTCTGCAGTACTGGGCTACTTGTGTTCCCTGATGTAGTTTTTATAGGGTTTCGTCAACTAAGGCAAAATCTAGTGAAGTATATGAGAGTGATGGAGAACAGGAATCATCAGAGCAAGAAGAATAAGGGGAGAGAAAGAGAGCATGAGAGGGAAAAATTATTTTTGATTTTATTAATTTTTATTTTAAAAATTAATAAATATTTACACGTGGTGATCATCGCGTGATCTAGCGGTGAACATGAGATTAAAGTGCCACCTCAGCAAAGTAGCTACCTAAATTGGAGAATACCTTACTGAGTGGCTAGGCTGGTACAAAATAAAAATTTTAATGATTAAGTTGGAACGTTTTATTTTTCGATAATTAAAATAAAACATGCGCTATTTTTTGATAATTAAAAGTGATATTAATCCATAATTTTTTTTTAAAAAAAAACACTTAAAAAATTGCCAACTCTCCATCATATTACAATAGATTTTTAATTTACATTACTAACAAAAACCCAACATTTTAGTAAAACCAGTAGATGTATACATAAGTATGATTCATTAGATCAGTATAGGACTTAGTATGATTCTTTTTATACCACTGGATATGAGGTGTAGTGTAGTTAAATCGACCCTAAAGTCATACAATCTAGTTTTCGAATAATTGAAGCATAATAATCATAAAAAAAAAATCCAGTGTCAAAGCCCAATGATACGAGTATGGGTAACCATCTCCAATCACCTGTAAAGGACATATCAGTTGCAAGAGAACAATTTGAGTGAGCAGAGGTGAGAAGCAATGGTGTAAGCTTCCTGAATGAGCAAAACAAAGACTAAAAATATTTGAGGAGAAAGAAAAAATGAAAGGGCGGAGAAGCAAGGCACAACTAGATCTACATACATCACATCATATGATGTAGTGGTAGTGACTCTCTCCACCTTAATGTAGATAAGAGGTTCAAATCACGGAGGTTGAAATTTATCCCGTAAATACAATTGAGCCAACCTCATATGGAACAATTACTCATTGAGTTGGGATCTGTCCCACCCAACACAAGTGTTGGTGTTAGTGTCTAATTGGCGACTTCCTCGAACGAATTGTGTTCCAATTATGCCCTTGGATTGTGTCCAATCCACATCATGTTAGGGCATAATTAGGACACAATCCGAACAAGTCGTAGGTCGTCAATGAAACACTAACATTCCGTTGTCAAGAATATAAGGCTTAAGATGAAGGATTGGAGCAGAACAACAGGAAATGGCAGCTGATAAATCTTGTGGGGCATCATCACCACTAGCAAGATGGCTAAAGCCTACATCAGATTAACAGCGTTAGTAATTGCATA
The DNA here is from genome assembly GCA_963580455.1 of Euonymus europaeus. Taxonomy (NCBI): domain Eukaryota; kingdom Viridiplantae; phylum Streptophyta; class Magnoliopsida; order Celastrales; family Celastraceae; genus Euonymus; species Euonymus europaeus. The sequence goes on from OY756972.1 coordinate 4,876,459, forward strand.
CATAATTTGTCATTTTGATTAATAAAAAGGGGAGTGAGGAAGTTGATCAATGCCGCAAACTCTGAGCTAAGAGCATCATCCATAGAGTTGACAATTCCAACTAATCAAGGAGTTTGACAAAGCAAGGGCGTTCATATACTTATACATGTTTCTGAGATTCAAATTATTATTTATAATTTTTCTACGAGATGATATAATACAAGGGATATTTTATTTGGACCCTCCCCCTACTCAAACCCCCCTCTAATACTAGATGACCTTTTGTGTCAAATCAAAACAACTCGTCAGTCTATAACCATTTCACTAGTTTTTTTTTAATTTTTAATTCCAATAATTATTTTCTTGGGTCTCACTTTTTTACTTTTGTCCTTTATCCTTTCATTTTTTCGTTCTTGTGGCTATACTAAAATAGTCAAATAGTGAAATACAAGTCAACAAATAATAATTTAAAGTACAGCCGCGCGGCTCTACTTAAAAAATTAGTACAGTCGTGCGGCTATACTTATTTAACTAGTTTTATGATAACAAAAATGTATCAGGGTTGTACTTATTTAACTAGTTTTATGATAAAAAAAATTATCAGAAAATCAATAATGGAGAAGGTAGAAAAAAATGAGTTCTTTCATGTGGTGCTCTTGGTAAACATTCTCAAAAGTAAAAAATTTGAAAAAACATGATGAATATAGATGAGAGACAGTCGACAGTTGGACATGAAGAAACAAGAAGTGAATCAAGAAAGCAAAGCATACCAAAAATTCCTCACCAATCCATTTGACAAAAAATTAAAAAATTAAAATTAAAATTAAAAATAACATAACAATTTAATTATATACTTGATTTCTAGCAGGTCTCACTTTTTTTTTTAATTACATAACTGTGTCGGAAGAAAACATGAGTCGTACTGACTGCATATATACATTATTAATATTCTCTCCAGGAGAATATATTCTCCGGCATAGAATATATTATCCGGCATAGAATATATTCTCCGCCAGTCTCTGACAATACAGTGTAAAAATACTGACTTTTACCGTAAAAGTCAAATACTTTTGTAAGTTTTTTTTCTAAAATTTTAAAATAATAAAAAATAAATATTATATTTGATTTCTTTTGTCAAATCTGTAAGGAACAAAATCTGATATAAGATTGCATCAAAAAAAAAAAAATCTGATATAAGAAAAGCTGTCACTTCATGTCATAGTAGTACTAATAGAATAGGGGGAGGGTTTGGGTAGGGGTATAGGGGAGGGGGGTCCAATTAACACTACCCTATAATACAAACAAGGAAGACAATCATTGACCACACCTTTCAAATCAAATCTTGCACCATCCACGTCAATCCTGTTCTTCTCATGAGGCTTCCCCTTGACTTCAATTTCAACAAACTGAGCATTTTTAACAGCATTCTTTGGTTGTCACATCCCTGTCCCATGGCAATTCCTGCGCGATTTTCACAAGAGCTCCTTATACCGCTTCCTACACATAGCAACTGCAGCATGAACCTCCGTAGCCAAGGCCTCAATCTTTACACCCTCAATCTCATTCAACACTGCCAGAAATACAAGCACTGGCGCCGCTACCAACGGAAGTGGCCTCCGCCCTGTGGTCAAGAACCACTTGATTGCACATTGTATCAAAAATATCCCCTGCTTCAGCATCATATCCAATTTATCCCTCGCAATATCATTGAAGCTGGTTAAGTTTCTAAATGCTCTTTTGAAAGAATTCAACAATATCCAAATTCAAAAAGTTCACAGACGCGCAATCATTTTACCGAGTTCATGAACATCACATCCAATCACGGACAGCGCTATCTCAGCAATCGACATTGAACTGTTATCTTTTCTCATAGTTACCTTCGTGGTTGACGAAGGAAGGCATTGTTAGGGTTTGATTTAGGGAAGAAAGTGGAGAGACGGATCACTGAGTTGGCGAAGGAGCTTCTTCGTTGGTAGCGGAGACTGAGGCTTTGCTTGGATTGGGGGAGAAGAGAGTTAAGTGAGGGAGAGTTGAGTGAGGGGAAACAAATAAGTTATTTGGATTGAGGGTAGGGTTTTAGGAGGGGGGTGATAGAGGGTTAAGTGGGGGGAAAATTTAATATTTTTTGTTAATTTTTTTCCCCTCCCAAATTGGGGTGTTAAGGAGGGGGAGAGATACATAAATTTTAAAAAACCTAAAATATCCTCAAGAAAATCCTAAATTATTTCATTCACTCTTCCTTTTCCTTCTACCTATCTCATTTTTATTACTCTCCCTCACTCAAAACCTCTAATCCAAGTAAAGAAATAATGAATATACTCCACTTAACTCCCCCTCAATCCAACTAAAATTATGTATATAATTTTCTCTCCCCCTCACTTAACTTTCCTTCGCTTAACTCTACTTAATTCTCCTTATTTTTTTCGCCCCCAATCCAAGCAAAGCCTGAGCGACGACGATGGAAGACTGAACAAAAAAGAGAAAGGCCCAACCATACGACCCATAAAGAATCGAGAGATCCACTTGGAATCCATTAAAAGGAAAAAGAGCGGGCTCCGGCCCATGGGTGTTAGTATTAATTATTAAATATAACATAGGGCCCAGGTCAAAAGAATTAGGTTAGGAATGGCGGCCCAATGAGCCTTCTTATTAGTAGACTTCACTAATTGATGTTATGTTGTGACCGTTAACTAAACTCCATCTATGGACAATGATCTATCTTCCAGTCTTCCACAATCTTCATTCTTCAGCCGCAGCCGAAAAAACAAAACCCTCTGGAAATACAGAGGCGCAAAACACATATGAGAACTCAGACCAGAGAATCAATCACGGGAATAGCATAAATATGTTTTCTACGTCCAATTCAACACCACCAGCATGCCTGTGCACTTATTCAAATCCGGTCTCACCGACCGCCTCTCCTTTGATTTTGTCTTTTCCATTCCATCGAAGGACGTGGCTTCGTTCACGTCCATATGCTTTGAGTACAGGATCGGACGGCTCGGATGTGCTGAGGAAACCGGTATCCCGGTCGCCGGTGAAGGAGACTGAGATTTCGAAAAAAGAAGAGAACGGTTTGGCAAATAAGGGCGAGGAAATACAAGAAGAGGACGAGTGGGTTGACTGGGAGGAAAAGATTTTGGAGGATACTGTCCCTCTTGTTGGTTTTGTGAGGATGATTCTACATTCTGGCAAGTGAGTATCTTATTTATATGTTTATGGCATTTAGGTCTATATGGTTAAACTTTCAATATTTGGACTGTTGGGTGTTTGAGAAAAAGCTCAAAAGGCAAGCCAGGGAAAAAGTTTATAATGGAGATCAAAAGGGAATGAAATATTGGTAAGTTTAAAACTTTAGGTTGACTAAAAGTAGTTAGATAAAAGTTGGGCCCTACTTGGGAGGGGTTCGCACCCCTGCTTGGTTAGGGTGTTCACGAGCCAAGCCGAACTTCTGAATGTTCAAACTCGGCTTGGCAGGAAAGGCTCAGGCTCGAGCTCGAATCGAGCTTTATTTAAGTGTTCGAGCTCGAATCGAGCTTTATTTAAGTGTTCGAGCTCGGTTCATTTTAGTATTCGTGAGCTCGAGCTCGATTAATTTGACAAGCTCACGAGCTCAAGCTCAGTTCAGCTCGTTAAAAAATTTAGATATGTATTTATAATTTTATAATTTATGGATTATATATTTATATGTAATATATATTTATATTAGAATATATATTTATAATTTTATATATAATTATATTATTAATAATATTATAATCCTTAACGAGCCGACTTGCGAGCTCACGAGCCGAATAGTACAAATTTCGAATTTGAGCTCGTTTGATAAACGAGCCCATACATGTGTTCGAGTTCACTATAATGAATTCGAGCCCAGCCTTATCGAGCTCGAGCCCAAATAGCTCGATAATGGCTCGGCTAGTAAAGTGCTTGGTGCCAAGACCTCATTTTGAGCTGTTGGGGGTGTTTACTCACAAAGACACCTCTCAATACCAAGTAAGGATTCACTTTTATAAATTCCTCCCAATCCTCATGTCAAGCATAGGCTTAGGAACTGATAATGTACTGTTAGTGTTATGCCAATCTGATAATGAAGCCGGAGGGAACATATAAATTTTAACGGATGATTGTGCTTCGAGTGGTTCTTGTTCCTCTAAAGAAACATACGCCATCATAACTAGCAATAATTTCATTCTTTGTCCAACTATCCCAGCATATTTTATCAAGCTGGGAATCGAAGGTAATACTCTTTCATGTAGTTCTCGTTCCTCTGTGCTAGATCAAAATTCAAAACTTCCAAGAATTCTGGTCTTTCATTCTGCACTAGAACAAACACCAACCAGTACACTACCCCCAAATATTTTTGGATATTTATCAATGTAGTATGCTACTAGTGGGTCGACTTTTGTGATAATGGATTAGCTTTTTATAATAAAGGAGTTTCTCTATTGGAGGGCTCTATGGTACATAGTGTAACCTTTAGTCTGCTTTCAGTACATGGTCATTTTTGGCTCAAACACCAGCAAGCTGCTTTAGTTCCTCCAGTTGAAGTTTACATATTGTTTCTTGTACACTATTTATTAAAGAAAGAATGCACATTTCAAGTCCAGCTTTTAAAAGTCTACCAGTTAACTTTTTTATTATCGTATGAAGCTGAATAGTTTTATATATTTTTTTCTCCATCTTTTAGAATCTTAAGAAATTATTTGCTTTGCATTCAGGGAGTAGGAATCATAGCATGTGGGAAAATTGCATATTTGTAATGTGCACCTTTAATGTGTTTTATTTTTGTGGCACCAATTATTGATGTGTCCATGCAGCCATTAGGACAAATAAAGCTCTGGGAAACCAAGGCAATTGCCTCAGGTCTCCTTTTTTGTGTGTGTGACTGCCATTAAGGAAAGATGCTTATTACGTGTAGAGAAATGTAAAGTAAATTAGAAATCCCAGTTATACCTAATTTTGATCAATTATATATCTTTTTGGATGCAATGTTACAAACATAATGTCTTGAATTAGTGGGTGCATTTAATTGATGGGACTTGGATCAAATCTTATTTCTCCCCTGGACATGGAAATATTGCCCTCTCTAATATAATATCCCTCTCCTCTTCCTCGTATGAATCATCTTCTTTCTTGCATCCACATGCACACACGTACTCTGTTCCTCTTTCTCTTAGCTTCCTATTATTCTCAACATCTCTCTATAAATTCCAAAATTTTCTCTTTCAACACTCCATTGCCGCTTCCGGTTCAAAAGCTGTTAAAAATAAGGACATCCCTAAAAATAATCTTTAACAATATCCAAAGCTTGCTCTATTCATCAATTTAGATCAAAATTAACTTTATTCACGCCTGCTTATCATGTGCCATGAGATGGTCCTGCTAGAAAAAGTTTGTAATGCTAAAAGTTTCCATGCCCTTTCAATCAAGACTTGTCACTACAGGAACATTGAACTTATCATAGCTGAGGATGCTGACATGTTTACATCGATTTTTTCTTGCATCCACATGCACACACGTACTCTGTTCCTCTTTCTCTTAGCTTCCTATTATTCTCAGAATCTCTCTATAAATTTCAAAATCTTCTCTTTCAACACTCCATTGCTGTTTCCGGTTCAAAAGCTGTTAAAAATAGGGTCATCCCTAAAAATGATCTTTAACAATATCCAAAGCTTGTTCTATTCGTCAATTTAGATCAAAATTAACTATATTCACGCCTGCTTATCATGTGCCTTGAGATGGTCCTGCTAGAGAAAGTTTGTAATGCTAAAAGTTTCCATGCCTTCCAATCATCAAGACTTGTCACTACAGGAACATTGAACTTGTCATAGCTGAGGATGCTGAGATGTTTACATCGATTTTATTTTTATTCTCAAGAACAATTATGTGCTTGTTATTGCAGATATCGAAGTGGAGATAGGCTGAGTCCTGAGCATGAGAAAACCATTATGGATAGGCTGCTTTTCAATCATCCTGAGTATGAAAAGAAGATTGGGTGTGGAATTGATTATATTACAGTATGTCTCTCATTTTCTACATGTCCTTGCAAAAGAGTGGGGTGGTGGCTACTCATATATGCTGAAATCTCGTCAATTTACTTTGGTGACTCATCATTTCTAATTATGGTTGAAAAATGAAGAAGTGATGAAACTTTAATTAATGGGGCAGCCATGTCAGCTAGGTCTGAATTGGCTGTCCTCATTATTTTTCCGGTTGATATTTTTTACACAACCAATCATATCTTTTAACTTTGTTAACATTTCAATTTGGGCTAGTAAATTTCTGATTACTACATTTGTTTGATGACTCGTAATATATTTGCTTCTTGTTTTTGGTTGACAGGTTGGGTATCATCCAAATTTTGAAAGCTCGAAATGTCTGTTCATTGTTCGAAAAGATGGAGAATTGGTTGACTTCTCATATTGGAAATGTATAAAGGGTCTAATTAGGAAAAACTATCCACTGTATGCAGACAGCTTCATTCTAAGACATTTTGCAAGGCGTAGGAATGATAGATGAAGGTGATACTTCCAACTAGTACTTATCTTGTCCCTTTCTATGATATCTTTTTTTTTTCGTTTTCCAAAAATTTGTTGGTATTTGCTAAGAACAATTGCAAAGTTTGAAATCAATTGGAAATCTTGGCGGAAAGCCGGAGCAAGGTTCTACAACTGCAGGTCTAAAGCAGTTGCTGCAGAATGACTGATGAAACTTCTGTTTGTTAATTTTTCATTCGCACTGATGTTCTCATGTCTTAATTTTTTTTCTTTTCTTGGTATAGATTCCCTTTCTCGACAACCAAACAGGACTTTCACTGAGAGTCCCAATTACGTTTCTCTCTCTCTGTTGGGTAATCTCTCTTTTTTCTTATTATTAGTTTCGTTATAATTCCGTTAATTCATGCTCAATGTAAGTCTCTCGTAATATTGGTATGAGCCCGAATCATGCATAAATCAATGTAAGTCTTCTCTACATTTTTTTTTCGAGGCTCCTCTTCATTGATGAATAAGCTTGTAGCCCTACGAGAACTATATATCTATAAGTTTCCACACTTTTGAAGAGGTTTGCATTTCATATGTAAAATTACTAAAATGTGATGAGGTCAGTTCTGGAAAATGGTTAACAGCAGGACCCCTCTTTAAAGGGGTAGTAAAAAATGTGTTTTTTAAAAATTGCCAATATATTTTGATTGAGATTACGAGTCCAATGATAATTTTTTGTTTGAAATAAAAATCAAATCACGGCAAGAAAAATACGAAAATTTTAGACCGTTTTATATAAACTACCAGCGGTCTTTTTTTATTTTTTTCGTTCTATTTTTTTGTTTGACAAAAAAAATTGTAATTTGATGTAATTTTTTTAAAATAAATTGTCTAAAGATCTCTTACGGCAGCTCTTGATTTTGTCTTTCATTTGCGGACGAGCATTTAATTTGTGTGGGACCCAGCACACGAGACTAATGTTATTACTCAAAACTTTGATGTATTGTCGGAAAGAAAGCTAAGGTCTTTCTTTCATGAGAGCCACAAGTAACCAGATAATTAAGTAAAGCAGGCTGTGAAAAAGGATTATCCAACAATTAGAAAAACTTTGTAATCAACAAAATAGCAAAATATAGTCGATTTTTGAGAGATGGGAGTGAAAGGAAGAAAGTTGTAATACAAAGGAAAGAGAGAGAGAGCAAGAAAAGTCAAAGATGGTGGTAGGCAGCCTATAAAAAGGATTAGAACACATGACTAATTGCAGGCTTATCTAGTTGGTAGAAATCGCTGATCCAAAAAATGTGCGGTCATAAAGGAATGCATCTAACACCAACATTGATATCTTATTCAATTTAATTATACGAATTTTAATCTGGATCAAATTATTATTCTATATATTTTTTAGATTTAAATAAATTTAAAAATTAAAAAAAAATTAAATTAAAATATATAAATATCTCATAAATATCTTATATTTATATTGTGGGATGAAGTTTTTTATTTTTTGATTCCTTCTTTCAAGTCACAAATGGTGGGAATTTGTAGAGAGTGTCGGAAGAAATTGTCAAAAGTGCTTTGCGTATAAAATCTTATCCGTTCCCAAATTAGTCAACGTCCCATATTGTCTCGTTTTTCAAATATCATTGTCATTGATTTTAGATAGATGGATGGATAAGATTGTTTTTTCAGTATCTGAAAGTCGGTGCATTTGTTTTCAATCTTTTTGCTACTTTTCTAATTGTAGGGCTAGATCGGGTGCCCTTGATTGTTAGGGCAATCATTATTTTTTGTATTTTCAAAAAGAAAATTGCATAGTATTGAGGATAATTAATTCAACGATATATATTTTTTGTTAAAAATAAAAATTAGATTTATCCTGATCGAAATATCAAATATTTTGAGTTTATAATTTTCATGTTCTTTTCATGTTAATTGTGATATTTGTTTCAAATAAACAAGATATATAGTTGAATTTATTAAACAAAATATTAATTTTTTTGTAAAAAAATTGGTATCTCTAAATTAAATTACAGGAGGCGCTAGCGACTCGATTATATTTTTTTTATATTTTAAATTCCATTTTATATTCATGAAGGATAATGATTGAGACGTAATTTTACTTTTTTTTTTATCAATTTCTGATTCATAATTAATGTTGAGTGTTGAATGTTAAAGTAAATCTCATACTCCCTCAGTCTCATTTTAATTGTCACATTTATTTTTTCACACAGTTTAATAAAATATTTAATTCTCTTTCAATTTGACATTTATGCCCTTATTTATAATGTGCATGATTATTGAGTTAATTGTTGAATTTTTCAAATTAAGAATATAAATAAAGGTAAAATGAGAAAAATGAAAAAAATAATTTTCATTAATAGAAATGAATAAGCATTTTGGGACCTCTCAAAAAAAATAAAAAAAAATTAAAATAGGAGTGAGGGAGTATATATTTTGATAATCATTGACTAAAAGCATAAAACTTATACGACACATAATTTTGAAAATAAAAAAAGGATGATAGATTGGTCGGTTGGGAATTTGGTATATGCACATGCACCTGAAGATCCTGAACCCGAGTGCGCAATACACGTCTGCGTACTTTTTAAGATCTCTGAGCGCCGCGTTGCACCAATCACAGATCGGTACGATCTGATCTGATCGTTACTTTCAAGAGACGTGTGTGGTTGAGATTTATCCATGTTGCGATATGTCATAGGCCTTGGGTCACATCAGACTTCCTACTACCTCTTCTCCATTGGTCCACGTCTATTAAAGCTAGCTGTCCCACTAAATAGCGCCCGCATATTTAAATAATAATATTTAATTTGATATTGAAATCCACTTTCTGCTGCTCTGCATGTCTTAAAAGCGAGAGTATTGGTTGGGACGATCGACACTTGGCGCACACTCGGAGCCCCAATACCCGAAGAAGAAGGAACCAGAAGAAGACAAAATATCCACCAAACACAGACTCCAGGTTCGTCTTCTTAGTTCTATCACTACAAGTTGTTCTTTCTTCTTGATCTTATTTCGTCGAAAAGGAGAAGAAAATTTGTTAGGTTTAACTGTTTGAATCGTCTGTAAGCGATGTATTTTGGATGATTTTTTTTTGAATTTTGGTTCGTTCTCAGTGTTTTTGTTCTTTCTGTTGCCTTACTTAGGTTTTATGTTGTGTGAATTTTGGCTCTGGTATTGAAGAATCGGATTAGGGTTTGTATTCAACTATTCATGTTTTTGCTGATTACTGAGAACTTCTGCTAAAAGAAAACGGAGAGAAGGTGTTTAATATTTTTCTAATTTAATCTTAATTTTTAAATTATTTTTCAGGATTTAATAGCATTGTTTTTCTTATTGAAGTTGCAGATTTCAGTTCTGTCAGATTTAGCTTCAGTGGAGAAGGGGATTCTTGTTATTAGTCAGCTCTGGCACTGATTTATACAAATTTCACTTCACTTGGGACGAAAATGTTCAAGAACCTCGGCAACGATCCGCCCGGCGATTCAGCCGGCGACGGAGTCGGGAACCGCGCTTTTGGAAGCTTCCAGTTGGCGCGGCAGCCGTCGATCTATTCTCTGACCTTCGGCGAACTCCAGAACACGATGGGCGGCAGCCTTGGTAAGGACTTTGGGTCCATGAACATGGACGAGCTACTGAAGAACATCTGGACAGCGGAGGAGACACAGTCGATGACCATGACGTCCACCTCCGGTGTGGGACAAGAGGGTCAGCAGATCCAGCGGCAAGGCTCCCTCACTCTGCCGCGAACGCTGAGCCAGAAGACTGTCGATGAGGTTTGGAAAGATATAGCCAAGGATTATGGTGTCGGAAAAGATGGAAATGTGGCAGTAGGAGCGAATCCGAATTACCCACAGAGGCAGCAGACTCTGGGAGAGATGACTTTGGAGGAGTTTCTATTGAGAGCTGGGGTTGTCAGGGAAGATATTCAAATGGGCGGTAAGGTTGGAAATGGTGGATTTTTTGGGGATTTATCGCGCACAGTGAATAATAATTCTGGATTTGGAATCGGATTACAACAGATGGGTGGGGGCACAGGATTAATGGGAAATCGGACATCAGAGAGTAATAATAATGGTAGTAGCAGTAACAATCAGGTTTCCATGCGGTCCTCAAATTTGCCTTTGAATATGAATGGAGTTAGATTAAATCAAAATCAGTTGCCTCAGGCTCAAATGTCGCAGCAGCAGCTGCCACAGCAACCTCAAATATTTCCCAAGCAGCCAGCAGCTGGTGGTTACATGACCCAGATGCCTATACAGAGTGGTTTGACTAGTCCTGGAATAAGGGGAGGGATTGGGGGGTTAGGGGATCAGGGGTTGGACGGTACTGGACTCCAGGGTGGAGGTCTGGGGATGATGGGCTTAGGGGCTGGGACTGGGGCAGGGTCTCTTTCTTCTCCCGCAAACCAGCTCTCTTCAGACGTGGTTGGGAAGAGTAATGGTGATTCTTCTTCAGTTTCACCGGTTCCATATGTGTTTAATGGAGGTTTGAGGGGGAGGAGAAGCAATGGGACTGTGGAGAAGGTAGTTGAAAGGAGGCACAAGAGAATGATAAAGAACAGAGAGTCAGCTGCAAGGTCACGTGCTCGTAAGCAGGTGCATATTTGTGCGACTTACTTTTATATCTAATCCTCCCTTATGCATATATATGGTTTATGGAACCAGATTTTAGTGTTCTTTTCCTGTTTTTTCCCCCTTAGGTCTATTGTGCGTATACAAGTAAATAATTGATAGTTCATTGTAATTGAGGATTTTATAATCCACAAAATAAAATTCAATGACTTGAAAACAGAAAGAATGTGTCTATGATCATGTACTAGCAGCATATTCAGGTCAAAGAATTTCTTGATTTTTCCCTGCTGCTGATATATTTGTATGAGATTCCCGTTGTAGCTGATTGCAGTCATGTCCCGTACCCCTGGATAAGAGATTCGATAGGAGGCTAATTTTCAAGCTGTATACTCGTGTCAGTAAATTTCATAACGCTTGAGATTTGCTTGTGGGTTTAGACACATCTCTAATGCGGCAAAAAAGTGGGGGTTGGGGGACGAGGAAAGAATTATAATGCTGTACCGGTGTAGCCTTGTCCTTATTTCCTTTTTTAAGTGTATCATCTGCAGGAAAGAAAGAGATTTCATTCTGTTTTCACTGAGTAAAGTTTGCGCAATTGAGCCTTCTGTTTTTTAACATCTATTTTGATGTGATGCATTTATAGATCATGTGGCAGAATGTAATTTCTTAGCAATCTGACATAACAAGGGGTGAAAGATTTTGAGAAGCAAAGGTCATGTGAAGTTATATAGTTATATGGATCCAGTTGATCAGGAGGTAATTGAAAATTTGTTAGCCAATATAAAATCTGGTTGATGTTGTATAACACGAACAATTCAACCTTAGAACACGAGGGACGTGAAGTTTGAGTAAACTATTTTATTTTGATGAGTAAATGGGAATTTTTGTTTTTGATAAGTTGAATAGTTTTCCCTTAAAAGTGTTTTTTTTTACCTTTCAGGCTTATACCACGGAATTGGAAGCTGAAGTTGCCAAGTTAAAAGAAGAGAACCAAGAATTGCGTAAGAAACAGGTATGTTTAGTTGCAGTACACTGAATTCCCTTCAATTCATTTGCCATTTGCCATTTGCAAACATTCACTGATTGCACTTTTTTTGTTAACTTGGTACAGGCAGAAATCATGGAAATGCAGAAACATCAGGTACTACCTTTTTCTTTCCTCTATGGATCTTATAGACATCAACTCCATTGTTCATTTTTTAGAACTTAAGCCTTTTTATTATGATATGCTCACTTTTGTATCTTTTCTGGTTTATGTACATCCATATGTTGACTTACTCTGGCACATTCACACACACGTGGAGGGAAAAACATCATTTAGTGGAACAAAGACCTTGGTATTCCAGTCTATAATGTCAAATGCTTAAAGCATTCATCAACACTACTGAATAAATAAAATTCTGCAAATGCCAACAGAACCCAAATCATGAGCCATCTATCTTCTACTCTATGTTTTCCAAGCTTTCATATTCCCTTGTAGCTTTAGACTGTCTTGCAACAGGCCTCTAAAGTCCGCAATTGATGTCTTTTCTTATGGGGCTCAAAAAAATTTCTAAAGGCATAAGAAATGTGTAGTAAAATCTCTCTTACATAATGTGAAGCTCTCATTCAGTTTGTCTACTCATGGTGGGGTTGATTTGAGGCTCCATTTTTTTTTTTTAAAAAAAAGGGAAAATACAATGGGAGTCCAGATTCTTGGTATCTTATTTTCTGGTTTCATTCAGAAACTTATTCGCTTTTTCCTGGTCACTGCTGAGTAGCATAGTATTCATTTTCTGATAAATGATATTCAAAGAAGACACTTAACGACCTAAGGGACACAGACCAACAGCGTCTCAGAAGACTAATTAATACAAATAGAAAACTAGAGGCTAGACCTAATGCAGGATGCAACAGAGTAATGGCCCCAGGTGGTTTTCAGAACTATGTGAGTCCTAGAGTATTAAGAATGCCATCTTTAGAGGAATTCTAAGTAGCTTAGTTGGCGAGCTAGATCGTATATAATCTCGAAGTCCGAGTTTGAACCCCACCTCTTCCCCTTACTCAAAAACAGAAAAAGAAAAAAGAATGGCATTTTGGGACTGTCTTCAAAGCTTTAAAGCACTATCACAAGAATTTTTTGCTCCGGTAGGGTTTACTCTTTAATGTTAGCAAGGTCAACCAGCTTACATATTTCTCTTATAATCAGGTCATGCGTAATTTTCCATTCTAGTACCTACGGACATACTCGGAATTTCATGGATTACTTTTACGATTAAATAACAATTGGGTTATTTGGATTTTCTTGCCTTGGTGATGTTGCAGGTCATGGAGATGATGAATATGCAGGAAGGAGGTAAGAAACGGTGCTTGAGACGGACACAGACTGGACCATGGTGAAGTTTCTACAGTTTTAAGATTATGTGTGGTAGGTCGCCCCTGGTGATGTTGCGGGTCATGGAGATGATGAATATGCAGCAAGGAGGTAAGAAACGGTGCTTGAGACGGACAGAGACTGGACCATGGTGAAGTTTCTACAGTTTTAAGATTATGTGTGGTAGGTCGCTGTACATATTCAAAGCAATCGCGTGGTCATTGTAGATTTGAGATCAGAGTTTTAGATTACAAGCGTTAGATACTGTCATGTGTTTCAGTTGCCGTTTCGAAAATGATGGATGTAGGAGAGCGAATGGAAGCAAATTTATACCCTTATTAGATTCAATTGAGATGTGTTCTTTTAGCATGTGCAGTTGCCTACCATTATTGTCTTGGTTGTTCTGTGATGTGGTTGGGTTAACCCTATTTTCCCTCTTTTCTGTGTAAAGAAACATGGCAGTTTGACATGTCGAGTGAGACAAATATATATATGGACACACTTGGTAAGTTATTTGCAAGGGCATAAATCAAAGGAACACGAATCAGATTCAAGGTCATAAATTTTCCTAGGGATAAAGGATACAGCAACATTGAGTGACTGAATTGTGAAAAGATTTCCACCTGGAATAGAACAAATCAACTAGTATAACTGTAATTAGAGACTAGCCAAAACTAATCAGCTCCTCTGTTCAGAATAATACCAACTCTCAGCTTCTCAGTATGCAAACTGTTCATTGCAAGTCGAGCTTCTATCATCAGATACCGGCGATGGTGGCCTCAAATTGTGAATTGTGTTACATGATCAAGTCAGTGAAGGAACTCCGAGAATCATTTTTAATCTAAAAATTTCAGACCCAAAGCTCTCGGCAGCCTGCAAAACAGTGCACTTCAAAGCATCTGCTGCCACTGTCTATAATGCTAGTGAGAAACAAAATGTGCTTTAAAAAGCAAGCTCGGTTGCAGACAATAACTAAATTCATCCTCCGCGAAAACAACAAAGCTTTCACGGGTAATCCTGCAAGTCCAACGAACTAACCTTAGCTTACACAAGTCACAGGGCCTCTAGGCACTGGAAGTGGTGCCCCGCTTAGACAGAACAAAGTCCCTCCCCTTTTGAGCTCCCAGTATCTACTCGGCTCGAAACAGGGGTGTCGAACACCAAAGCGTGAGATACGCTGCTGTGCTTTCAAGGCATATTGCCTAGCAGCTGCCACTGTAACAGCCAAGCCACTCCCACTTCATCACACACTTTCTGGAGATCTTCAGTTTCATTTAGTGCAACCTGAGCAGTAGGATTGATAAAATCAGCAAATATATTCTTCCACAGACTGAGCTTATTGGCGAAGTAAATTATACCGCTCAGGGGGAGAAATTGCTTACGTAATTTGGTTTTCATATGACTCCAAGAACTAATTTTGGGTTTTTGCCTTGCCTGAGGCGTTTCTCTTCAATATGTTTCGACCATTGTAAAGCTGCGCCTTTGAGCTTCAACTTGACAAACAATACCCTTACAATCCTCTGCCATAAGTTTCCATTCCAAATAAGTCTCCAAACTAGACTCTCAGTCAAGCTAATCATCGGCGTGGAGGCTAATAGGCTATCGATTAAATCAACGACCTCGATTCAAATATTCTCATCATTAAAATCCAAAGCGCAGACTAGACGGTCGCAAAAACTATCGTGTGCGTGACGCTGATGAATGCGAGCCATCACTGAGGGCTGGTCCTCATCTAAAGTAAGACTACCTTCAAGCCTACCTTCCAATGAGACCCAAGGGATCCCTGTCACTGTCTAGTAATCTATCATTGTCTAGTAAGTCACTGTCTAGTAATCTATCATTGTCTAGTAAATCCGGTGACTGGCAATGCGTAAATAACAAGCGATCTGTCTCAACTCGCTCACCTCCGATTGCTGTGTCCAAACTTGACTCCAAATTAAGGTAATTGTTAAGGATTAGTCATGCCCACACGAGACTAGACTAAGCTAGGCCCACTTCTATACGCAAGCCCAACTGACTTATACCTCTACTAACAATTAAGGCCCAACTGTAACTTATCAATGAACCCGCTGTAACCAAGATCTAGTGGCTGGTCAAGCACCCACTCATGGACTGGTCACTACCACTAGAAAACCTTGGTTGATAGAAGAGGCAATGTCTCCCTTATCAACTACATCTTCATCTCCACATCTTCCGACGTGGGACTCTATTTTCATCATTCAAATCCAGAGCACAGACCAAATGATTGCGAAAACCATAGGATGCATGACGCTGACAAGTGCAAGCAATCACTAAGGGTTGGTCCTCATCTGATGCAAGACTACCTTTAGGGCTACCTTCCGATAAGACCCAAGGATCCCCATCACTGTCTGGTAAATCCGATGACTGGCGATGTTGTAATGCATAAACAGCACGCCACAAATCCTACACCATATGTCGCACCTCACCCACCTCCGATTATTATGAAGGTTGACCACGGCCACCACGTCGGGCCGAGTGAATCTGACTATCTCCGATACCACATTACCACTTGATACTAAATAAATCTCAACACTCGCAACAATGATTTCGATCATGATCAAAGCAACCAAAAACTAGGTGAGGAGGCAGGTTAAACACTCTTCTCATAAAAGAGAAACAACAGTGCACATACAAAATATCAAAGATAATCAAGTGTCAACCGTAACGCAACTCCTACCACAAAAAACTAGGCCTAAAACAAGACGGTCATAAAAAAAAACACAAAGGAACAACAACCCAACAGACAAAAGAAAACACCCAACAATACAACAAGAGAACTCAGCCTATGCTCCTGCATCATAGGATATCATCTTCCTCCGATCCCTTCCTCTAAAAGATCCAGGCATAAGACTTCCATGAACAGGCTCACACAAACCAATATCAATGACGGAGATGCTCTATCTCTTTTCCGATGGTTGAGATGCATTATCAATGTAATAATCAAACAACACTGCAAGGCAGCACACTTGATGGGCTAAGACAAAATTTTCTTGATCCTCAGGCAGTATTTTCAATAGATGAAGGTTGACCTACAAAACAAAGGCCAGGGGAAGGAAAAAGATCTTCAGCAAGGGGAATTAATTACTACACGAAATTATCAAGAAGATGATCTTGGCACTATAATGTAGGAGAGGAAATGAAAGGACACAACTCATTGAAGTTTAAGAAACACTGAAAGAATCACCTTTTTATAAAACATAAACTACATCATTCACTTAAAATTGCTGCTAATTTCTTTATAAATCATAATACATATCAACACCAAATCAATGCCTAACATCTTAAAGAATTGTAAGATTTGTGCTTTGGTTGGATGCTACCTTTCAAATAATGCTTGTAAACATAGGAATTGATGATGATCTAGATTAGTATCAAAATAAATAATTGATAAAACTTCAACTGCTAACTACCGCTTCCATGACACAAAGTTCATTGTACTCAGATCCATCACTCTCACAAGAATTTTCTCCACTTGCATGAAAACTCACAGCCAAAAGAGGTGGCCTAAGAGGATACTCCATGCTGATTTTGACCTGTCATTATAGAAATAAAAGTAAACTTTCATGTAACTGAACCCAAAACAAAAGGTGCACAGCTAAACTACCTTGGCTTCCAACTCAACATTTCTCTCATTGAAATCCAGTTTCCTGCTTAGAACAAGAGAATATTCCTTGACCCCATAATCCACCCATTATTTTTGCACTACTTCAGAGTGTAGAAATCAGTAGAGAAGATGGGAAGATTTATAGATGTAAGTAAGGAGAAGAGAAGAGAGAGTTTCCGGCAATCCACCTCATTTCATACCAAAACCAACTCTCTTTACAGAGTTTCACACATACAACAAATACCCTTTTCCCTAGACAATCCCCAAACTACCCCTTTTAACATATAACATATAACATATAACACTTTTAACATATAACATATAACACTCCCCCTCAAGCTGGAGCATAGATGTTAGTCATGCCCAGCTTGTTACAGATAAAATCAACCCTAACCCCAGTGAGAGCCTTAGTAAAAATATCAGCTAGCTCATCATGAGTTCTCACATGTTTCAGTCTAACCTCCTTCAATTGCACCTTCTCACGCACAAAATGACAATCTACCTCGATATGTGTAGTTCTTTCATGAAAAACAGGATTTGATGCAATATGGATAGCAGCTTGATTATCACACCATAACTGAGTCTCTATCAATGAAATATATCCCAATTCGTGCATTAGTTGTCTAACAAAACATATCTCACTAGCGGTGTGAGCCATTGCTCTATATTCGGCCTCAGCACTAGACCGGGCTACTACAGATTGCTTCTTACTCTTCTAGCCAATTAAATTCCCACTAACAAACACACAGTAGCCAGTGGTGGATTTCCTATCAAAAGGAGATCCTGCCCAATCAGAATTAGAAAATGCTTCAATATTCACATGATCATTATTTGCATATAGCAAACCTCGACTAGGAGCACCTTTAAGGTACCGAAGAACACATAAGACAGCCTCCCAATGAGGAACACGAGGATCAGACATAAATTGACTAACCACGCTCACAGAGAAAGCTATATCAGGACGAGTCACTCCAAGATAATTCAATTTTCCCACCAGTCGTCGATATCGTTCAGGATCATCAAACACATCACCCTCATTCGGATAGAGTTTCACCCCGGAAACCATAGGAGAATCACAAGGCTTTGCACCACTCATTCCAGTATCCTGTAATAAATCCATAACATACTTTCTTTGGGACAAGAATATCCCACGCCTACATCGAGCAACTTCCACAACTAAAAAATACCGTAGAGGACCTAGGTCCTTAGTCTGAAAATGGCGTTGCAAAAACACCTTCAATGAGGATATTTCATCTTCATTGCTTCCAGTGATAACTATATCATCCACATACACCACTAATAGAATATTTCCTGCACTGGATCGGTGGTAAAACACAGAGTGGTCTTTCTCCGATCTTTTCAAACCAAATTTCTGCACCACATCAGAAAAATGACCAAACCAAGCTCGAGGAGACTGTTCAGACCATATAAAGATTTCTTCAACTTACATACCATACCCGACTCCCCCTGAGCAACAAACCCAGGTGGTTGCTCCAAATAAACTTCTTCAGTAAGAGAGCCATGAAGAAAAGCGTTTTTCACATCTAATTGATGTAACGGCCAACCAAATGTGGCAGCAAGAGAGACAAGTAACCGAACAAAGGTGAACTTGGCAACCGGAGAAAAAGTATCGGTATAATCAACACCATAAGTTTGGGCATACCCTTTAGCTACTAATCGCGCCTTAAGACGATCAACAGACCCATCAGACTTAGTTTTAACAGTGAAGATCCATTTGCTGCCAATAGGCTTCTTACCCGAAGGTAAAGGCACCAAATCCCAAGTTTGATTATGTTCCAAGGTTGACATTTCATCATGCATAGCAGCAAGCCACCCAGGAGACGTAAGAGCCTCGGATAAAGAACGAGGAGTGGTGATGAAATCAATGGCCAGAGCAAAAGTGTGAAGAGACTGAGAGAGGCCTGCATAAGACATAGTAGCAGATAAAGGATACCTGGCACAATGGCGGCGCCCTTTCCGAAGAGCAATTGGGACATCCATGTCCTGTGGAGGATTACTATCAGTCACCAAAACAGGATCAGTCGGCACAGCAGAAAATGGTGGGGGCACCTCTGCAGAAGAAGAAGAAAGGGGACAACGGTACACAGAACGTGGACCACGGACAAAGGTCCGCAAGAGAGGTGGAGGTGGCTGATCAAGATCATAGACAAGAAACTCATCAGGAATAGAGAGAGAATCAGATGAAGAGACAAGGCTATTAGAAGATGAGTATGATAGAGACTCATGAAAAGTAACATCAGAAGACACAATATACCGCCCTAAGTCAGGAGAGAAACACCGATACCCTTTCTGAGTGCGAGAATAGCCAAGAAAAATACATCTTAAAGACTTAGGAATTTGACCATTGAGAACAGATGAAGGCATTCGGTTAATAAGATAAGTGGCAGTCAAAACAGCATCCCCCCAGAATGTTTTAGAAACCTGCATGTGGAAAAGAAGGGCACGGACAACTTCTAACAGATGACGATTTTTACGTTCAGCCACCCCATTATGTGGAGGTGTATCAGGACAAGAGGACTGATGAAGCATACCCTTACTCGAAATAAACGAAGACATTTCAGTAGAAAGATACTCCCGGGCATTGTCACTACAAAGAACTCGAATACACATATCAAACTGAGTATGAATTTCAGTAACAAAAGAACAAAAGATGGAAAATAAATCCGAACGCTTTTTCATTAAATAAACCCAAGTAGTTCGAGAAAATTCATCAACAAACGTAACAAAGCAGCGATAGCCAGACTTAGACACAACAGGACATGGACCCCATATATTAGAATGAACTAAGGAAAATGGAGCAGAAGCTCGTTTAAGACTCCTAGATACATAAGACCGACGATGATGTTTTGCAAACTGACATGACTCACAAAATAAATGTTGTAAAGAAGACAAAGATGGACATAAACTCTTCAAACTAGGAAGCGCCGCATGACCAAGACGACAATGAAGATCCAAAGGAGATGAAGAACGAGACACCATCAAGGAAGAAGGTGGAACCTCCAACACATAGAGTCCTTTGGAATTGAGATGACCCCTACCAATCATCCTGCTCGTCGAAAGATCCTGAAAAACACAGTGATCATCATAAAAGGTTACTGAGCACTTGAGGGCCTTGGTAATAGCACTCACAGATAATAAATTGAAAGGGAATGAGGACAAAGTTAAAACAGAGGCCAAGTGCAGAGATGGTGTAGGAGATGTAGTGTCAATTCCCTTCACCTCCACCAAGGTACCATTAGCAACTCTCACAGCAGGATAGGAAGAGGTGGAGGAATATGTATCCAGAATACCTGTGTTTCCAGTCATGTGATCTGAAGCACCAGAATCAATTACCCAAGTGTGAGAGGATACAGACAAGCAAGCGGAAGTATTAGTAGTGACAGAGGCAGCACTAGAAACAGAAATCTGGCTCATGCTACGAGAGTATTCTGCAGCCGAGAGACTAACACGTCCGTCATCAGAAATAGATGTTCCAGAAGAATTGTGCACATCCTGTACTCGCACATCTATACCGGAAGCAACATGAGCAGAGCGAGTGTTAGTCGGTTTGCCATGCAACTTCCAGCACCGATCACGAGTGTGGCCCACTCCACCACAATAATAGCAAGTAAACTTGGCATCTGAGCCTACACGACCACCACGGCCACCACGACCTCCACGACTACTACGGCCACCACTCACATCATAAGGAGAAAAACCAGCTAGACCAGACCGTTCAACAACATCTGACAAGAAGGAAGTGGGTCTAACCGAACGGTTAGCCCGAGAGAAAGCCTCAGTGAGGGAGGTCTCTCCACTAGCAAGAATCTGGGAACGTGCAGACTCATACTCAGAACGCATACCACTAAGGAATGCAATAATTGCCAACTGCTCTCGCTGCTGGGGTCGCTTCTCAAGGTCAAGATCCAAGGACAACAGTGAATTAAATTCTTCATAAATTTTCTTGAAGGACGCAAAATAATCACCGAGAGGAGTATCCTTCTGTTCCAGACGAAAGAAGGACAAGGCAACATCATACAATCGATTCATGTCATTTTGACCAGAATACAGTACACCAAGATACTCCCATATTTGTTTCACTGTATCACAATGTATCACCAACTCAGAAACTTTAGATTTCATAGAATTCAGCAATTAACCATATAACCGTGCATCATCACGTATCCACAACCTATATTCAGCAGCATTTTTATTAGAATCAGGGGGAACATTAATAAGATGATTCTCCTTGTCCATTCCCCGAATAGCAATTAATATAATCTTCCGCCAATGTTGATAATTAGAACCAACAAGTTTCTGATCAGTAAGCTTGGCTGATGTAGCCACCACCTCAGTGACAACTTTCTGATTATCCTCACTCATGATAAAAGTAATGTCAACACTAACAAATACCCCAGAAAAGAAAATATCCCAGCAGCTACACCACACAATAATATTCAGAATCAGACCCAACAGAACATTTGCAACCAGCTGCCAAAGTGAATGAAGTACAAAAATTAACTTCCCAAGACCAAACCATCAAAGACAACCAAGACCCATAGCAAAACAATGGTCACAAGACCTCCAACCACTAAAGAACCAGATAAAAGAGCCAGAAATGAGCAGTTCGGAAGACCAGAAATACAGAACTCACATTCCGGCGACCCAGCGGCGGCGCATGAGGGCCACGCGAGGCGGCAGTTCGGCGAGTGGCGGCGCGTGAGGGGCACGCGCAGCTCCGATCAACGCCCGACTACCACAGACAGATGCGCCGGACGCCGAAGAAAACTTTTGAGCAGGAGGTGCCTCAAACTGACTTCCCAATCAACGTAGATCGAATATTTGATTATTTTCTACCAAACAGCTTTCCAGAAACACTGTAAAATCACTGTAAAACCAGAGATTCCGATGACAGAGATGACGGACCAGAGATGGAAGGTAACCACAGCTCTGATACCATGTAGAAATCAGTAGAGAAGATGGGAAGATTCATAGATGTAAGTAAGGAGAAGAGAAGAGAGAGTTTCCAGCAATCCACCTCATTTCATACCAAAACCAACTCTCTTTTCAGAGTTTCACACATACAACAAATACCCTCTTCCCTAGACAATCCCCAAACTACCCCTTTTAACATATAACATATAACACTTTTAACATATAACATATAACACAGAGCATTGTACAGAAGCCGCATTTTCTGTCCAATGCCCAATGTGTGTGGGTTCGTCCATTTCACTATCAGTATACAACAAGAGATCTAAATCATCATGCTTCCTGAGACTTGGTGATTTTGCCTTACTAAGTGGAGAGATGACATTCTTTGAAATCAAAGACACCTGCCTGGAATGTTCTAAATTAGATACTTTTGAGGAAGTAAGCTTATCATTGCTGCCAACAGATGCAACAAGAAGTAAAGAAGGAAGCTTCTCATCTTCCCTTCACTCTCTGCCTCATTGTTCTGAGTATCTGATTTTCCATCCATAGATTCTGGAACTTCCGTATCAATGATGGGCAAAGATGTAGTTGCAAGACCTGCAGCAGACCAACCATGCAAATTGCCTAAAGGAGAATGCAAAGCCCATGGAACACTTCCATAATTCAGAGGTGGTCATTTAAGCTTCAAAACATAATCAAGCTATCCCCTGTAAGCCAACCAAAGAATTCCAAACTTTCAACAAAAACAACCTTACCACAAGACAAACACACCAACACAAGCTCCTCATAAAATATCAAACCCCCAAAGGCAACAAGCACAAATCATTAGAAAGCAAAGAAAATTAAAGCTTTGATAGAAGTCCATAATATTGGCCACTTGACATCATACAAAAAAGGGACACCAACAAAGTCCTAACCAAGAACTGAAACGTAATAGCCAATACTTGGATTCCATGTATCCAACTCATAATGATTTTCTATGGCTCTAAACATACAGTAGAGACTCACGCAAGAACCAGCTGAGCCTTTTTTCTAGAGCGAATTCTCTGCAAAACCGTTGGTACTCGATTTTGCTGGTGATATAGCGATAAACAAGATATGACGGAATCACTTTTAGCTGCCTCACTGTTTCGAGTTCCATGGTCAACAAGCAATGGCGAAACTTCTGGCAAGAAGTCAATTCCTGCCAAATGCTGGGCCCATTTATATGGTAACGAAGATCTCTTTTCATCAAATACCATAGCATCCCCAAAAAGAAGCTTTGCAGACTGCAACAATATCAAGAAAAATAATCAGAGCAGGGAAAAAAGGATTAAAAAAGAAGAAAAGAGACAGAACTATCAGCATATGCATAATATTTATCCATACTTGGTGAGGAAGCTCATGCCCAGTGTCATCAGGAAATAAGTTGCATAAGATACTGTTTTCAGGTCCATCAGTGGATTCTTCAATCCCAACACATACAACATTCAACTTCCACAAGTATTCAAATTTCAGACAGACAAGATTTGCTGACTTGGGATCAGAAGTCTCATCATCATATATGTGAAGGATGACCTTAAGTGGATGAACTTGGTATACACCTGCCTGATCAAGGTTGTCCTTACTTGGAACTTTCTTTGCCCTTTTCCTCCTCCGGCTATCATCTTCCTCATCAGTTGCATCGTCCTCCAACCTGGAATTCTCTATATTGATATATGTGCATGTACCAACAAAATCAGTAGTTATGGATCTAATGTGGTAAACTACTACAACAATCAAATGGTCAAACAAAGATTATCATGAAAATATTCTAAAAGAAACAGCATGTGGAAAGCCATGAAACAGAGTAACAGACAAAGTGCTCAATATTGAGATGGAAAAGGTTTTCAAGAACCTATCAATAACTGGAGCCAAAACAATCTATATTGGTGTAAGAATGCTTCCGAATATCTAAACATAATTATTATCTGGAATCTCAACATGTTCTGTCAGTCTGGCAGCACTGATGTTATGTCCAGCCAAAGGCTACTTGATAGCATTGCCCTAACTATGCAGATGATATTATGGGAAGACTTGAATTAATTCAAGATATGAGTGGCAAAAAGCTATGCCGGTGGAAAAAATGCAATGCTTATAAACATTGTGTTCAATTAAAGATGTCTGACAAAAGAGCAGACATTGAGTATGCCCACACATGGCCATATATCACAGAACATTTTTTTATATATATTTCATTTTCATCAATTAAACTTTACAAAGTTGTTAAAAGGCTATATAAAGAGAAGTCATAATCAATTACCAGTTTCCTTATTAGCATGCTGCCGTGCAAAAGCTTGAGCATCCTTTACACTTCCTACTATTTCCAGATCAATATTTTCTCCAAATGCTTCCTTTTGTGCCCAGAACTGTGAGAAAACCACATATAGAGGCGGCGGAAGCAACTCTGCAGATCGATGTTGCTGTGTTTTCTTTGCATGCAAAATTCCTAATTGATTCTGTACTGGCAGGGATGCTTTCTTGAGGGACTTGAGGTGTGAGGGAAGACTTGATAAGAACTTTTTCCGGTTTGCAATTGTTTCCAACAGACTTTTCTTATGCCGTTCTAGTTTCTCTTGAAGCTTGCATAGTTCTTTGCGCTGATACAAATGATATTTAATTTAGTACCTTCTTAGAAGTGGAAAAATAAACAAAAGGAACCACAACAAACATAGATCAAGGAAAACTCTTTTTCTTGATCTTCTTTTACATCCAGAAACTGTCTAACAAAATGGGGGAATGCGTGCAATATGTTTGACACCCCTTTTGAAAATTTTGTATGGTTTGGATGCACAAGCACTTCGCGAAGGCAATTGAGGACACTTGCAAACAGTATGAATATGATCAACTACCAAAACTTACAAGAATAAAACATGATTCGGAGAAGAGACCAATTACCTGGTGCAGCTCATAGTTGAGCCTCTTGAGCATCAGATTATGTGAAGTATCCTTTGCAGGCTCAGGGCCCTTAATATGTGCAGGTGCATCGCGAATAAATTCCTCTTCCGGCACAAGTTCAATATCAGGATACTTTGGCTTGAAATCCTTGCAAGCCTTTATGGCTTTCACATAGTGACTCTTCTCGTACATTAAATTGTGAAGCTGCAGGGTCGTGAAATCCACCGGAGCCTTTGCACGTTCCGTCTCCACTTTCACGCGATCCTCCTTTAACAGTATCGAACGGTTGGCCTGCAAGAGAAACAACGGAATTAGCACAACACAAAACAAAACCCTAGACAAGCAAACAATCAATTGAAAGGTCTAATGTGACTTAAACCTGGCGGAGAGTGACAAAGTGGAGGCACATTTGGGTAACGAGCTCTCTGAGTAGGGATTTGGGCTGGCCTTCTTTTTTGATGGAGAGCATCTTGTCTACGATCTCCTCCACGGCGGTCTTACTCTCTTTGAGCATTTCATACGGTGATTCCTCCGTCCTACGGTGGTTTTCTTGAGCTACCTGCGCTTCCTCCTCCACCAGCATGCCCTCCTCCATCTCGCCGGCTTCCATTGGTTTTGCTCCCAATTTTTGACTCAAGACCTTCGGGGCTTCAGGCCGCAATCTTCAGCTGTTCGCGCGTTGCCCGTTTTGCAGAGGGGTAGCGAGGGTTAGCCTTAAACGATGCCGTGTAGGACCTAAACTACGTCGTATTAAGGACAAGCGAGCTATAAATTCATTCTCGTTTATCGGTTTATGTCTCGAAAAGCGGGAGTGAAGCATCTTGTTGCTCTGCGAGTCTGCTCTAACCTAAACATTTTCTTTGTACATTGGGTTCCAAGAATTTTACGCAATGGAAACATGCGAACACTATAGAGAAGCTCCTGCGATTAGAGCCCTCGGCTTCCGTTTCAAGCTCACTGAAGTCTACTTGTGGTGCGCGTCCCTCTCTCTATTACTGTTCAAAACAAACTTAATTGATGATCGTTAGCTTGATTTTTTTCCCTTTCTCTACAGGAATGATGGTTCAAAAGAGATTAGAGAAGTGCCCTTACGTAAATATAAAGTGAGTATTTTTTTTCCTCCTTTGTTTCCCAGTGGTAATTGGCTAATTGCGATTTCTTCAGTTAGGCTTGTAGTTTTGGTACCGTGATTGTAGTTATAGCAATCAAGCTAATTGAACATGCCTTATTAATGGTTTGTGTTACTTCCGGTGAATACAGAAATTTGCAGAGAGTGATGAGGACAATTACGAGCCAAGCGTCCCTTCACCAACTACAGGTTCTTTTTTATAGAATTCTTTTACTTTCTTTAGTTCTTTTGCAATTTGACTTTGTTGTATATATGGGTAGTTGTAGTTAGTTTGTATGGTATTCTCCACTTCTTCATATATACTAGTATACTAGTACTGTATTGCACTGTCTTACATTACATGCCATTTGGGTTGGGTGACTTAGAGAGTCAATTATCCTTTTACATTTTTGTGTGATTTCTCAGATGCTGGTGCTTTGCCAGAAGATGTTGAACTAGCCAGGCAGATGAATGCTTTAGGGCTTCCCATGTGCTTTCAAACCAGCAGAAAGGTAACTTCCCATGCTAAGTCTTTCTAGTGCCCTATGTTGGTTGATTGTAATTGCAGTAGCAATCTAGGGCATGGTTGGCTGGCCGTGATATGAAAATTAAATGTTGTTCCACTTTACCTGGGCCTATATGTGTTTTGTGATTTCCATGAATAAGGTACGATTCATAAAAGAAATAAGTACCATACTTCTTTATGTAGAATCGACTTTCACATTCGACTTTGGATGGTGTTCTTAATAGTCCTTTTTCATTGCTGCTATTTACAATATACAGAAATAGTTGTATAGAAATCTCTTCTTAGAGCTGGATGTCTCTAGAAAGGGCATCACCTAGCGTTTGTTTGACAGAGCTTATACTACGCTGAGCTTCCCTCTGCACATCAGCTTATACTCTGTCAGACATACTCTCTACCAAACAAACATCTAGTATATGATTGTCATATATCAAAACATCACTGCTGTGTTGATAACTGTGCTATCACTAATTAGATAATTTATTGTTCTTTGAAAGCAAGAGAACATTAATTCTTTTCCTCAATGATTTTGAAAAGTTTTAAGGTTATTGCTTTATTACTAAGCGTGTCTCATTTAAGAATTAAAATGCTAGAAAAATAAACTAAATTATAGGAGGTGCATGAAATATATTTTAGATTTTTGTCATTTAACATATATTTTGGAGGAGGGAAGGGGAATTTAAAAAAGTACTTATATTATATAGATACCGAAATGCATATGTTCATTATATGCATATACATACCTTTGTAGATATTTTCATATATGTATATATTTATAATATAATTGGTTCTTCCCAATCTCGTTCACGCATTGCTCTCTTTTGAAACATAAATGTTCAAGATAAGAAAGTTTCTTTTCAATGGACTTCCCTCATTCAGTATCGATGGTACAAATTGAAAAAGCAAAAGACCTTCTAATGTAATAAATGATTGTCCTGATTGTTTTCATATTTCTTGACAAGCAAGATGCCAAAAGTCAAAAGGAAGGGCCCACACTTGAAGCATTCTAATGGACATGAAGAAAATGAGGATGAATTGCGAGAATTTAACAAAGTGAGTGAGGTAGAGATTGTATCACCTCGTGTTTTTCATGATAGCAAAAGCAATTCTTTATGTTGCATGTCAATGGCGCTTGCAGCGGATGTCTGGCCCGGATGCCCCAATAGTGAAGGAGAAGATTCTGTAAATTCTGTTTTGCTTACTGATGTTGTTGTCAAGGAGCAAACCTACGATGCAATATGCGATATCTTGTCTAATAATGGCGAGTGTGACTCTGGACGACATTGTGATGTTCCATTCAAGGGCGTTGCTATTGCAACAACTTCAACTAATTTAGGTACTAGACTTTCTCCAGAGTGCTATATGACCGATGGAGTTGTTGACCAAGGAAATATAGTATTCTGCAGAAGCTTAATGGAATGTAAATCCCCAGAAGATTTATTGATGATTCATAATGACGTAGAAGATGAGAAGCTCTGCAATGAAGACAGCAATGGGCAAGCAGCTGTTTCAGAAACTGTGGAATACTCACTAAGTTCTGAAGTTCTTGAGCCCTTTGAAGTTAAAAGATGTGAAAGTGATGATGATCTGCTAGATTGGCAGGTGTACTGGGATTCATTCTACTTGAGAAACTACTTCTACAACTTCAAAACAAATGTTTCTACATGGTTCCCACCGCCAGGCATGGAACATTTAGCATCCCTACATTTCTCTGAAAAGTCCGGTGATGTGATTGCTGAGCATACTGAAATGGATGTTGACACTTCATTTTCTTGTCATCTTCAAAAAAGTGACGAGTTGTTCCAGAATGATGGTAGCTTAGACGATCAGCCTCCTGAGGAACAGTCAACGGGGATTGGATTTGTTGCTGATAGGTATGCTGATTTGGCAATTGGTTTTTTATAGACAATTGGCTATACCTGTTTCAATTTGTTTGATAGGATCAGCCTAGCTGATTTGTGATCTTGTTTCTTGCATTGTACCAACTTGGTGCCCCTTTAATTGAAACTCTTCCCACCCCACCAAAAAAAAGGAAAAAAAAGAGTGCTAATGTGAAGTTTGTGGATATGATGGTGATGAGGTAACTTTGTGCTTGAACTCAAATCCCAACTGAATGTATTAGTGGCTACCTTGCCTTTATTTGGTAACAGTTTTTTCACATATTATATATTTATATGGAGTAAGGCTGCATACATCTTGTTTATCCCTTGTCCTCTTTGGGAGCATTGTGCACGGTGTCATTTACCCTTTTTTAGTTAGTTCTCTGCAGCCCAAGTTATCATAATTATATTTTTGTGGTCCAAGTTATCATAGTTATATTTAAGTCGAAGTTTGGGAAACAATCAAGGTAACTGGGTTCTCATGAGGTCTGGTTCACCTGAAACCCAAGAGATTCTCTATCTACATAAAGCGAACGCTAAGCTGCCTAGGTTGATTAGAGGCATAAGGGCCCATCAAAACTTGTATGTCTAAATTATTGGATAATGTGACTTTGCTCAGTTGGTGTCATCTAACATCCACTTCTGCTTGCAGCTTGACAGTTTCCCTCATTGATGAAGTGTCAGAGGGTGGTCATCCACCGACGAAGATTGTTGATCCCAAAACTGACGAGCTGGATAGCCAGTTTGCGCCTGCAATGACAAAACAGAAAAAGAAAGCAAGAAGAATGCGACTACGTGGGAAGTCCTTCAAGGATGACGAAGGTTCAGGGCTTCCTTGGTTTACCTATTTGTCTTTTGACTGCTCATATCTGTTGCTGTTTTTTCCCTTCCTAAATCACTTTATGATTGATCGAGAAATTTACATTTATTTTACAATTTGTTGGATTAAATATGTTACTTAGTGATATTTTCTGTTAATTGACCTTAGATTTTAATTGACTTTTAGTCAAACTGGACTACTGAATAAAGATGGGCAGAAAACATTTTCTTTGGCATTCAGCATAAACTCAAAAGAGGCTCTCCTTTCTTTATAGACGTAATCGCCATGAACAGAAAACAAGTATGCTTTTCAAGGAAGAAAAAGGCTTTCAATCTTAATTTGTCAATAGGAATTTCATGGAAGATATATACTTCCCTTTTTTACTTATCAAAGAGTATGTGTGTCTCACACCGTCTCCCTATATGATCCTTTATCATGTATGCATATCTACTTATGATACGTACATAGGTGCTTGAGTACAAAATAAAAGAACAAGATTAACTTTTTTCAGGAAACTGTATGAGGGCAAAGTGCGGCTTAGTATTTCGTTTTCTGATTTTTGTCAGTGATCATCCGTTTGCTTATCTGCTTTAATGATTGATTATAACTGATTTTCCTGATTGAGGTTTTGTTTGGTCGAGGATATTTTGCTTTCACATGTCTTGATAAAAAAAAAATTACAATTGTCTTTTTGAGGCAAAGATGTTCTGATTTCACAAAGTACTAGGTAGAAACTAGAAAGTAGTTCGTTTCTGTGATGAAAGTATGTATATGGATTTTCCATTTGATTTACTGAATTAAGTAGCAATATTACCCAGCATTAGCTCTGGACTGTAACCTTTATCATCCATCCATCTATATGAAGGCTCTGTATATGTGCAAATTGTAAGACTTATTATCTGTCTTTGAGGTTATTGTGCAATATTTTGTGAACGATGTGTGCATTTTTGAAATTCAATCTTCTTTTCCTTGATTAATTCGTTTAAGTTTAATTCCCTTGGTAAAATTGCTTGTTTCTGCAGAGCTTCAATACCAAGGAATATCGAAAGAATATGCTGCCAGTATTGAAAAATACTGGTGCCAAAGATACCTATTGTTCTCTAGATTCGACAGTGGTGTAAAAATGGATGAAGAAGGGTGGTTTTCTGTCACTCCTGAGCTTGTGGCTCATCATCATGCCATTCGTTGTGGTAGTGGCACCATAATAGACTGTTTTACTGGAGTAGGTGGAAATGCCATCCAGTTTGCAATAAGGTGAGTGCTATTGCATCATATTCTGAGCCACATCCTTATTTCTATTGTATTTGCCACTATATGTCTACAGTCTACTTATCATTTTCTTCAATGTATTCTGCTCTTCTTGAATTTGTACAATGCGGAATTTACAGGAGCAAACATGTAATGGGAATTGACATTGATCGCAAGAAGATTGATTATGCAATTCATAATGCTGCCATATATGGAGTTGATGACAGAATAGATTTTGTTGAAGGAGACTTTTTTCTTTTGGCTCCAAAGTTGAAGGTATTAAAGTCACCCCTGCCCACTGATAATTTCTCATGTCCCGATTTGAATGTAGTTTTAACATATGGAGCTTCAAAATACTCTGAGAAACACATTGTCAGAGCTTGGGCTTGGATTATGCAAATCATGGTCCCGCCCAAAAGCAAATCAGAAATTAAAAATAATAATAATAATAATCTGTGGGTAGCCAGTAGTGAGCTCTAATCTATGATATGATTTGACATTTTGATTTTCTCAGTCTCAATTATGTGTCGAAGATGGTTTAAGCAGTAGTCCAGATGGGAAATTTTTGGATTTTGCATGATGGATTATTGCTAATAACTTATTTGCATATATGCATATTTATTTAAGGGATGTATAACATAGCCCATGCTCTTCTATTGATGCTTCCGGTCATATGATATATAATGTTGAGGAGGTTTACCCCAGCTGAAGCTTCAGAGTTGAGCCTATGTTAGTTTGGTTTCAATTTTGGCTGCCACATACGTGGCAATGATGAATATCCAATTAGCATCTTTTTTTTATTGTCTGTTGGTTCTTACAATCAATATGATCTTATCATTTTGTATTGTTGTATCTGGATTGGTAAGATGTGAAGTTAAGATCTACCTGAATAGCTGAATCTACAGCTCCACCATTTGACTTGAGCTTAAGGATTTTTATCAACTATTCTTATGATCTACCTGAATATTAACTTTTTATCAAAAACAAAAGAAGATTAATACTTACTCTTGTTCAGTAACTAAATGATTTCTGCTGCAGGCGGACACTTGCTTCCTGTCACCTCCCTGGGGAGGACCTGATTATGCCAAAGTAGAGACATATGACATCCAAACAATGCTTAAACCTCACAATGGGTATATTCCTCTTTTTTGAAGTTAAGAACTATTTTTGTTGTAAAGATCTTGAATCCCGCTGATCTTCAAGATTGGTATTAATTTGGTGTTGCTATGATCTGCACCTGTGCAGATATTTTCTCTTTAACACTGCAAAGGGTGTTGCTGGCAAGATTGTAATGTTTCTGCCAAGAAATGTTGATGTCAACCAATTGGCAGAGTTATCCATGTCAACCAATCCTCCATGGTCACTAGAGGTAAGCACTCAAATTGATTCTGTTTCTTCTATATATATACCTGGAAGACAGCATCTGGCAGCAAATGGAATGTTATGTCACTTGGAACAGTTTGCTTACTGTATAAAATTTCATAATTAACTTCTTCGTTGGGTGAAAGTTTCATTTGTATACAAATGGATTTAACTCACTTTATTACCAATCATACCTCACAAAAAGATTGAATGTCATTCTCCAACATGCAGTGGCTGGAATGATACTACAACAATTGTTTTAAGGTTTTATGACATGGCATATAATTTTCTACTTCTTTCATCATCGTAATACTTATCAAGAAATTTGGAATATACAAATAATTGATTGATATGGGTCCTGTTATTTCTGTCATATGGATGGAAAATGGATACCACTGTTTTAATTTTGATGCTGCTATATATGTTATTATGGTCACTTGGGATCTTTTTTTATAAGCCTTGACGACAAAGAACTATAATATTGATTTAATTGCTGCAAGCATATACTTTTTAATTAGTACCATTTTCTTGAAGATTTTGTATGGATATTAGAAGGTTATTCTAGTTCTTTTTTCCAGTCCTTTGAGGTGTATGGACTATGGAAAGGGCGTTTCTTTGCCCACATGATTGATTAAGTCACTCTCATTGCCATTTGATCCACCTGACATACATGCAAAGGGCTTTAGTAGGGGGACTAGCTGGAGGAGTGATATTTTGGTTATTGCTTTCCTCTTCTATAAACATTCCTAAATACATAGGAAAAAAAAATTCCAAAGGACTTTTTTTTGTTCTTATTTAGTCTTGAGTGTCTGTTACTCGTATAGTGGGGCCACCTCATTTTCTAGACATCCTTTCACTTTTGTAAATAATAGCAGGGTGTGTTTTGTGCTGTAAAATTACTTCATGTTTGCAGTGCTGAGTTTCAAGGTGTGTGCTTCCAGGTTGAGAAGAACTATTTGAATGGCAAGCTGAAGGCAATAACAGCTTACTTCAGTGAACCACAGTAGGAAAAACTTCAGTGAACCACAGTAGGAAAAACATGAATCAGCTCAACTCACTTGTGGTGTTAACACAATGGAGCTACAATTAAAACTTTAGACACTGAGCCGCCATGAAGTTGACTACACGTGCAGCTAAGGAGTATTTTGATGCGTAGTTGTAGCAATTTAGCATAGAAACTGATGGGGAAATCTGGTTACCATGGACCGTATCTTTTCAATCATCAATTGAAAAAGCAGAAGGATTTTTTGATTATGAACGAGGCTGCAGTAGGTACTACAGGAGAATAGACGGCAAATATAATTTATATCCAGTGTTATTCAAAGTTTATTTTGTTGATAATGATGATTGAGGAATACACATTAGTGTCATTCCATGGATCGGTGTTTGGGTACGAACTACGTTGTTAAAGCTGCGTTGTTTTCTAAGTTGGTAGATGTCTTGTTACAGTGAGTTTGAGAGAGACTGAGCGGTAGGTGCTGTAAATTTGTGTACAGTCCCGGGGTTAATCACATTCAGATTTGTCATTTTTTATTTTCGTCATTAAATGTTGTTCTAATGTTACAAAATCAGTAATCTAAAATTTTAACTTGTTTTAAACTGGTCACTTCAGTTATCATATTCGATCAAATAAAAATTTAAATTGTTATTTATTTTTATTTTTTTGATAAACAAAATTTTGAAGTATTGAACTATAGGGTTTGAACATTCGCTGATAAAAATGATAAATCTTTAGTTGGATGATCAAAAATTGACTTATTCCCTTAAGATTCAAAGATCTTCAGTGGTCCATTAATCATCACGAGGTGCGTGCATTCTGATTTTGTAATGAGCCCAAATGTCTTCTGCTCTTCTGTATAAACTTTGACATTTGGGTGTGCCTGCTCGAGTCACTGAATTTGTCTGAATTATAGTTGAAGGCTCCAAACTTCAAATCATTAATTAATGGTGAGGACAGACAAGGTTTTGTTCTTAACAAGGTATTTATTATTTTTTGTCTTGTTCAAGTAAAATTGTAACTCCGTTTTTCCAGGTCAGCTCCAACTAGTAACTAATTATGATACGCTGTTTGGCTGTCATGACTCGTGATTTTAATTACATGCTGGCAAGCTGCTGCCCGGACAATGTTGCCTTATCCGGCAGTGATTGATTCTTTGAGCATGCCAGTAAACCATTTAAGAAGTGAAGGCAGTCATAGTGTCCGCCATCAGTGTCGGGCATGCTATGGGTAGTGTTGGAGAAATTTTGTTTACCTTGGTTTCCAGGATTTAGGGGTGTTAAAATTTTGTCGGATTTGAATTAATAATTTGTCTGATTTAGATTAAACTAATTTTGAACATCAATTCATATCCGAAATTCGAGCTCAAACACTACAATTTTGTTTGATTTAAAACTAGATTAGGGCCCAAACACAAATATCTTGTCCGAATCCTAATCTTGATTGGATTATTGTTTGATTTACTTGTAAAAGTCTCACATCTAAATATGTGGGAATATTAAAGCATTTTATAAGTGCAATACCACCTCAAACCACAAACAAGGTCTTTTCCCACGTCTAGGGGTGGCAAAATTCCCCCGCCCCGCCCTGCCCTGCCTCCCCCGCCCCGCCCCGATCCTTTGGTGGGTTGGTCTCAGCCCATTAGTTTGATTTGAATAACAAAGCAGTACAAATTTGATGTATTTACAGGAATCGGATAACTCAAAACATACAATATTATTAGTGTGTAAAGAGGTGTGGAAATTATAACATTACTTGTCCAGATTTAAAAATCGAAACCAATCTGAATTTAGACATATAAATATCTTGTAAATACTTTATATTGTCCAACTCGAACACAAATTTTTTCCACCCTACCAGAATGGATCCTACAATGGGTGAGATGATAGCTGGGTGTTTGAGAGCTCAAAGATACTTAGAGCTTTAGATGAAGGATGTGCAATTTGAGAGAAATGCATAAATTATTGTTAATATAGTTATTCAGTCAGTCCAATTTGGTTTTTTAGAGAGCTGAGCTATTGAGAATTTAATTAAAGATATTCGTAACTAAAAAAATTGAATGGGCTCAGGAGTTGGAGGATTTCAAAGATTAACTGGGCAATTGGGTCATTGCTTCGAGACTCACAGACAGTATTCCCAGCCATTTGCTTTCAATTTACAGTGTTGATTAGATAACGGCGATAATCCTCTGTAACATTGCTTCGTCCGTTACGATGTTGTTTGTAGCCTTCATTTATCTGTGCCAGATTAATTAATTTTATGTTTTGAGAGGAAGAAAAAAAATACTTATTCCTTTCGTCCTTATTTGATATATTCATTTATTTTTTTATTTAGATTTTGAAAATTCAATTTATATTATTAAAATAATAATATTAATTGATTTTTTCATAATATATCATTGAATTAAAATAGAAATGTAGTTTATAAAAAAAATACAAAATGAATAAAACAATGTTGCAATAATTGTCTTAAAAAAAATTGAAATTGGAAGGCTTTGCCAGGATCACATGCGCCAAGGTTTCAGTCTTCCACGATCAGTGTCTGGCTCCGGGCCCGAGACAGGCAGCGATTGAAATCCATTTAGTCAGTGATGAGCCAAGTGTTCGACCACCACCAACTGCGGCACCTTTTGTGGGAGCAGAAAGAAGAATCTTTTTTAGTCAACAATTTATCTGTGGTGAAACAATGTTAACTTGGTTAATTGTTAAAAGTAAAATTTCCGCTCCATTCTTAATTTTGGGAAAAGTATCGGTCTAACCCTTTGCTCTTTAATACGATCGATTTTCGCTTTGGGTTGTCTGGTTCACTGGATATATCGGACCATATATGAATTGTATAATTCACTTGGATACAACGAATCCGCACGACTTTGTTCATCATCAAATCTTGTAAGTGAGCTTGTACCCAACTCACTAAATAAGGGAAAACCTTGTTCACTTGGATACAACGAACCCGCACGGTTTTGTTTCTCCTTAAATCTAGTAAGTGGGTTTGAACCAAACTCACTAAATAAGGAAAAAGACCTTATTGAGTGTGAGTGTTGGAGGTGCAGGTGGACTTGCACTTATAAAGTGCTTTTACAATCTCAAGTCCAACTAGACCTAGCAACCTAGTTCCGATATCATGTTGTAATTTTCACACCCCTATATATCAATAATACATCAATAATATTGTCCGCTTCACTGTATATATCGAGCTTATATATGGGCTATCCGGTTCACTTGAATAGAACGGGCCCTCACGTCTTTGTTCCTCCCCAAATCTAGTAATTTACAATCTCAAATCTTTGGATGTGGGACTTTTACATTGTTTAAACCCTCTACTCTAAATAATAAATTTCGTTAAAAATAACTAAGGTGGATCTAAATATCTTACGTAATTACATTTTCTTTAAAAATAAAAATCATGTGTAAAAATGACCTGGCTTAAAAAAAATTATTCATCGCCGGAGTTGGCCGCTTCTCTCATCCCCAACCACCGATCTCTGACATCCGTTCACCAAATTGAACATCGTTGGTCCCAAAAGTTGCATCAAGCCATCTCGAGATAACCCAACCTTCAACTGCTAGAGTCAGCGGAATCACGATTTATCGTTTTCGCTAAACCCATGAGAATAACAAATCTGCGGAAATTGTTTGCCTTGCATATCAATGGGACAGGGCCATTGAATGACTGAATGCTGTGAATCACATTGCATGTATTAACTTTTTTAAATTATTTAACTTCCATATTGCACTGCACTGGTCTAGGATAAAGCAATATTTTAGGGCAGAAGATCTTTGACTTCTAGGCCGGTTTTATATATGGTGTA
The DNA here is from genome assembly GCA_963580455.1 of Euonymus europaeus. Taxonomy (NCBI): domain Eukaryota; kingdom Viridiplantae; phylum Streptophyta; class Magnoliopsida; order Celastrales; family Celastraceae; genus Euonymus; species Euonymus europaeus. The sequence goes on from OY756972.1 coordinate 4,913,093, forward strand.
TATAATTGTGTTGATGCAGCCGGAGAATGCAGCCGGAGAAGGAGGTCTTGTCGGAGAGAGATTCAAATTTTTTGTTAGTAATGAGTATTTTTTTTTTTTTTTTTTTTTTTATCTTTTTGAATTATTATGATACCGGATGACTATTTTTAGTGGTTCTCTAACACTCATTTGCCATGTCATTATACTTTACGAAAGAAAAAAAATGATGTCATTATACTTTCAAAAAAAATTACATGTTAACAATTTAGTGTCACATCTGGACCCATGTAACAATGGTGCAAAGTTAATGGGTCAATAAATGTGCATTGAAATATGCGTTTTGTTGATGTGTCAGATATGTATTTTGGTGATGTGGATGATGATGTAATTTGACTTTTTGTAACAAGGTGGGACTCAACCTTAATTTTTGTGTAAATTTGATGGGATAGTATGAATGATATGAAAGTAGTTGGGTTGGATAATTGTATTGGGATATCTATTTTATTGATGTGACAATATTGAAATATGTGTTATGCTGATTTGATTGTATTGAGAGTTGTGTTTTTTGTGAGATAGATGTGGGACCCATTTTAAATTTAATGGGCCATTAGTGGTAGTGCCATTGTGGTTGCCCTTATCAGTCAACAATCACGTCAGTCAAATATTAAAAAAATTCTTTCAATTTCCTTTGTCGTCTTCGTTCTCTTACAGATTTATCATTTTATCTCTCAAAATATATGTTAGATTTTGAAAAAAATTACATATTCAAACTCAAGGCATAAATATCTTTCTAACAAGACTCATATTTAATAGTTTTTATTTTATTATTAAATTAATTTACATACCTCTAATACCAAATAGAGAGTGTATACGCTATTAAAATTTACACGCTACCAAACAATACACACATATGCTACACACCTTATATTGTCAAATATACTCTCAACCAAACCCATACTTGGTTTGGATGCTTATTTTCCTTATTGTTTTACGACTATTATCCCTTAATCTGGTGATTATTACCATAAGCTTATATTTTAACACCCGCCATTGTACCATACACGCACTTGACGAGGATTCTCTTTAATACCGCTATAAGCAAATCTCACTCTCGGGGAGTGAGATGTGAAAAAGATTGACAATGCCGGAGCTAGGGTTTGGCGATCACAGTTCTGAGAGATCATCGGCATTTAGAGCTCGCGATTCCAGTCCTGACTCTGTCATCTTTACTATCGATTCCAACTTCTTCTCCTCCGCTTCTGCCAGCGTCGATCGTTGCTCTTTCACATCGGATGCTCATGATCGCGACTCTTTTGCCTCTGAGATCTCTCTGGTATCTTCAATCAACTCTCGGCAATACTTTTTTATGCACCTACATTTCGATTAGATACAGTCATACATAACAGGAAATTTGAAGCTCTGCTTACAGGCTTATATAAATTGGCGTGCATTGTGACAATCGGATTTTGTTTGCGTATGGTTGAGTTTAATTGAATATATTGCGAATGTGCATGGATGATTATGTGTATATCATGAATCTCTGTATCTAGTCTAAGTAAAATTTGTATTGTTGATACTTTGAATGAGCTCATGAACTGGTATTTCCTGGTTAGAGTGCGAAATGATGAGAAGATCTAGTGTTTATGGAATGTTTGATTTAATGCTCCAGTAAACGAAATGAATACGATAGTTCTTTTGGAGTGCCGGATCTGGACAAAACTAGGCGTAGAAATTTGAAATTGCGGTTGCTGTTGTTTAAACGAATGATTTGATGCAGCATTTGGCAGCACATGATGTCGATCAGCACGGGAGTTCGAGGGGTCCAATTCCAGATCCACACAAAGCCATTCACGTCCGTCTCCCCCGAAAAGGTGATAAAGCGAAAGGTACAGTTAGAATCACTCTTGATAACGTGAAAAAAGAGCTCATATAGAGAAATTACGTCCATAGTTTAAATTAAATCACCGCCAAAATAACTGTTTCCTTCAATCATATGCAGTTCGAAAAGGAAACAATACAGACGAAACTGCAGCTGTAGAAGACAATAATCTAAACCTCGATTCAGCTAGAAACTCATTTTCAATTGCTATGAAAGGTACCAAATATTTCTATTGAAAAGAAAGCCAGGCCAAATTCCTGCTATTCCAGCTCAATCATATAGAGACTCTTTAACACTAGTCAGCTTTTCATACAGAGTGTCAAGCACAAAGATCCAGATCTGAAGCACATCTGAAGAAGCGAAGACCTGCTTCACTAGATCTCAACAATGTTGCTGCCTCTTCTCCGCGATTGAGAGGAATGAAAAGGAGTTCGATTTCTTCTCACAGCTCCGGTACGTTTCCAAGTCCGGGGACGCCCAATTATCTGCACGCTACTGTGGGAATGCAAAAGGGCTGGAGCTCAGAACGAGTGCCATTGCATACAAATGGTAACAGAAGGCAAGTGGGTGCTGCCATGTTGCCCCTGAATAATGGGAGGACGTTGCCGTCAAAGTGGGAAGATGCTGAGAGATGGATATTTAGTCCCGTTTCAGGAGATGGCGTTCTCAAACAGCCACTCCAGGCTACTCAAAGGCGGCCAAAGTCAAAGAGCGGACCCCTTGGCCCCCCTGGTGTTGCGTATTATTCAATGTATTCCCCTGTCATGCCAATGTTTGAAGGGGGAAATGCAGGAAACTTCGTAGCAGGTTCTCCATTTTCTGCAGGTTTAATAAGTGCTGATGGATTGGCTATTCATTCTGGCAGCCATGGAATGGCTTTTCCCATGCGCACAGAGCCTTGCATAGGAAGGTCAATTAGCATGCATGGATGCTCTGAGATGCTGGCCCAGCAATCATTTCATTTACAAGGTAAATTATATCTCGTATAAGCTTTAGCATTCTCGAGTTAAGTTGCGGTTTTTTTAGTTGCATAAGTTAGGCTGAATTAGTTCCAATAAAATCATTACATGGCACCATTACAAGACGAATGAAAAGTATCAGAACCACCACCCTGCTCCCTCCCCTCGCAGTCAAACACCATGTCATGGGTTTTTTCAGATCATCAATAGATAATCATAGATCACTCATGACATGCCTACCTGGCTTCCCTAAAATTAGTTACAGCATATGTTGCGGAATCTGAACCATTATTTGTTGGTATTCTTTTATTTTCCATCATAAAATGCCCACATTGTCTTCTTAATGGGCACTGCATAGGCATTTCGTTTTTAATTGTCTCACTGCCTTTTGTGTTCCATTAAATTTCCATTCTACTTGATCACATTTTGCCTTGTTACTTGATGACGGTTTTGATTGAACTTGATAAGTTCTTCTATTAGATTGCCATATTGAATGATAGAGTTATAGGTACTTATGAATTTTTTGATTATCAGACACTTGTAGTTTTGTATCTGATCTCTGCCAATTGGTGTTAGTTAAAAGTACAGAAGAAAGGGTTGATGGAGTGAAGGATGCAGCCACGGATATTTCACGCGAAGCTTCAAGAAGGGACATGGCAACACAAATGAGCCCTGAGAGTAGCACCCATTCATCTCCCAAAAGGAAATCTTCTTTCTCCACCTCTGCCCCCTCTGGACTACAGATTGTTGAAGTACAGAGCGTTCATTCCTCTAAATCAGAAGTCAGGGACTTGCAGGTTGATGAAAGGGTCACGGTGACAAGGTGGTCCAAGAAACAGAGACCTCGTATACTGGGGAAGAACTCAGAAATGACTGATGGATGGAGAAAGAAAGACTTGGATGCTCGATCTTCATCTTGGGATATTACAGAGACAGCAAAAAGCATTTCGAAGTATGTAGCTTTTACAAAGTTGTCCGTATCATGTTTTCCTAATTAAAATCCCTGTGAAGATTACTTTTAGGCCCTCTAAACACTTGTTATATTTAACTAAAGATAGAATTTCATTAATTTTGATATAGCTTATAAAAAAGAACCTTATTCACAATTTTTGGCATATATGTTTTCTTGAAAATATCTACCTCAAATGAATGCAAAAGTGTTGTTTTATCAGAAGCTATGATGTTATTTCAGTCTGCTTGAAAATAAAGGTGTCAATGGGTAGTCAAAAGCATCATTTCCTCCTTTTCTCATTGAGTCATTGTTTGGCTATCATCACAGCACCAAATTCCCTACCTTCTTTAGCTGAATGTAGCTTAAAACAATCTAATTTCAAGGTTTGACTGGATCATTCATGGTAGAAACAAATTTCATCCAATAAATTTGCATACCAACTGTTTTTCCTGTTGCCAGGGTCAAAAGAGATGAAGCTAAAATCACTGCATGGGAGAACCTGCAGACGGTGAAAGCTGAAGCAGCAATTCGGAAACTAGAGGTTCCTTTCATCTTGAATGCTTCTGCATATATGATATTTAAAAATTTCATAAGACATCCCACACAGAAGGAAATAAAAAAGTAAAGTATGAGGCACCCTGAAAATGATTAGACATGATCTTGTGCGGCAATTGGTTCTTCTCTGTATTATAGCACTTTCCTTTCCATTTTTTCTTGCCTTTGGCTTTCTTGGAGTAGATTTATTTTCTATGATGTGACAAATTTAGTTAATGAAATTTATGTTATTCCTGATCGCCGAAATGGCATATGAACAACAAATGACCTAGTGCACAATACGTATGATGGTTTCTGAACAATAGAGTATCTTTTGATCAATAACTGCCAATATGCGGAGACCACTGTTTTCATAGTAGCAGAGAACTGGACAAAAAGAGTGTTGAGTAATGCTGTTTAAGGGAAATGCTTGAAGAAGAGGAGATAAATATCATTGGTGATACAGCCCTCCAAATAGGATTCATTATGAAATTATTGACAGGCGATTTTGGAACAACCTAGATGAGCTAGCAGTTAGCACACATGATGCATTGCAGAGAAAAGTTCTTAATTATGGGAACTTGAAAGAAAAATATGTTATAAAATGTAATGCAGACTTTGTGAAGGTGTGTGAGAGTTATTACTTATTAGAGATATGAATGAAATAAGAGAAACTATTTAAAATGTTTTCTTTTGCCTTAACATTTATGTCTGATTAGTTCTTGGCTTACGAAGAAAGAATGACGCTGAAATGGTGCCGAAGTCAAACTATCAAGTATATTATATATATGTGTATATATATATATATATATATATTAAAAAGAAATAAATTATTAAAAGTCTTTCAGTTGGGTGCAGTCTATTTGCTCTACAAGAAAGTCTCTTATGACACAAAACTACCAAGTAGTGAATTCCTGTTGGGTGAGTGCTGCAGCCACATTTTCCTGCTTTATGTCGGTTAATGTCTTGTTGTTTGAGTTGTATGCAATCCACATGTTCCACTAGCATAATGAATGGTTGATGAGATGCCTTTATGTTCAAGACAAGTATCTTATGAATGTATTCATAAGAAATTTAGAGTCCACTGGAAGTGTACCTCTTTTGCTCTGTTCCCGTGTTGACATGGAAAGGGTTGAGTCTTTGGTCAGAAAGTTCCAGCACTAACAATAATTATTTTGGGCTTTGCCTTGAAAATTTCAGATGAAGCTTGAAAAGAAGAGATCTTCATCAATGGATAAAATCATGACAAAGTTGAGAGCTGCTCAGAAGAGAGCACAAGGAATGAGGAGTTCAATGCTAGCTGACCTGGGACATCAAGTTACCAAAAGTTCTCGCATGGCTGTATCATTTCGTAGAACCCGCCAAATAGGTTCCTTGAGTGGTTGCTTTACCTGCCATGCTTTTTAATTTCTCTTCCTGCCATCTGTTCCCGTGCTTCAATCGACATAATTGCCTAAATACCTGGTAACTTCTTGAGCAATGTTCATTTTAAATTGTGTTGTATTTTCTCTTCATACCGAAAAATTAGGTTATTTCCGTAATTAATAACATGACATGCCCTGGCATATTTTCTGTTGGATGCTTAGCTAGGATAACCTGAGATGCTTGAACACACTATCCAACATATTCAGAGTTTGAACTTTGAAGAGCATAGGGCATAGCCATTTCTCTGACTGTTGAAAATGAAACCTACATGAAGCTCTTTTGTGATAATGAAGAGGAGAATGGCTCGGACTGCCGGGAAGCATGGTTACTATCAAGTATGCAGATTGGTTGGATACCATTGTCAATGCTAATCTGAGACTCGTCCTCATTTATCTTTGTACCAGGTTAATTAAGCAGAATGACATGTGGAGTCCAAGAAGTTATAGTGTATGGGACTAGGCAACTAAGGGTGATAATATCATTCAAAGGACATGCAATGTTGCGAGAACGTGAAGCGTAATTCTTTCGTTATTATCTCAGAAATGCAAGATCTTGTTGCTACAACGACGGTGTCCACGTATGCAAAAACTTGGTAAGAATTCTTGTAAGCATAAATGATTGTATATTAATATTGAAGGTTTTCTTATCATACATAATTGTATCGAACCGATCATAACATAAATCCAATTTGGTTGGTGTTTCCATATAGTATGTTTTCATAGGATGAAGTACTTATGTACTTGGAGATTTATGCGGTATTTGGTTGGCAGTCTAGTGAGTGTGAGATGAATATGAAATGAACATTGTCATGTTTGTTATAAAATGAAAAGTGAACATGAATGTTATAATTTTAATTGTACAATTTGCATATTATCATAATTTTTGTACATTAAAAAAGAATAGTATAGATTAGTTTAATAATTGTGATTACTTATTAATAAGGATAGAATAGTTTTTTAAACATCAAAACTTATTCTCTCTTATAAAGATTAGGTGAACTTTGCTAATTTTCACAAGTCGAAAAAATAGAATGAGTCATTCTCACCCTCATTTCCGTCTTCAAAATGCCAACCAAATGCCCCATAAGAGTCCCAAAATAGATTTGCATGATTTTTTTTCTTTAAAGAGTGGAATTCATCAACACTTGATGCTGTCAAAGCTTTTTTTTATTCTTAGTCGAATAATTGAAAAACTAAGGGACACCACCAAGACGTTTACCAAGAATAAATGAAGAACAAACACAAATTTAAAGATAAAAACTCAAAAGGGAAAAACCTTGAATCTATATGCGATCAACCTTCAAAACAATTAATTATGTGAATCAAGATTACAAATCTATCTTCTTGACATAAAGACTTGCTTGTACATCATGATTTGGCATATGTTTTGAAAAATGGATCCATGTACTAATGATAAACCTTGATCTTCCAAGAAACTTGACTGCGAGAATACCCTGACAACTCAACCAAGAGCAATCGTTGTATTCCTTTGTGGAGAATATGAAATGTACAACAAGACAAAAATACTCTCTAAGAAACGCTCTTAAATCTCACTCATTAGATCACTCAAATACAAGAGAGAAAACTAAACACTCGAAGCTTCCAAAATGAGTTAGGTTACAACAACTCGACATCAGAAAACACGATCCAGCAATTTTATCTTTTTAAGGATAAAGATTAGAAAGTAAATAAGATATGAGATGAGAAGATGTTTAAAAAATAACTTACCTAGAACCATCATTAGGAGTTTTAATTGTTGTGAACCTAAAATCTTAAGATAATGTTTATCCAAACAAAGAGTCCCTGTACTTGAGAGGTAAGCCACTTAGTGTTCAACAACAAAAATAAAAAAAACTTATCCAATCATATATCCCTCTGCACATTTATTTAAACTAAAATTTCTTACGTGGATTTTATTGCCCCGACACAGCCTACTTTGGTTACTTCAAAATCTTCCTCATTGTCATACAATTTTCATTTGTGACGGGGTTCCCAAAACCCAACAATAATGTATTTTGCAATTCTGATGTGTTAGTCCTGGTGAAGTTCTTCTTTACAGATTGGATCTTGGAGCTGGAAGGACAAAGGCAGGGATGCTAATCTGGTAGAGTTATCATAATCCCGAAGACTATGAGCGGTCAGTCCAGGAATTGCCACCCCAACCACCCTATAAATCTTCATAAACAAACCTTCCCTGTAATCTGGACCCTCTTTATAAGGGATTATAAAGCTCCTCATCAGCTCCCAAACAGCATTTAAAATCTTGGGAACAACCCATAATGGAGAGAAGTAGTTCTTGTTCAGTGCCTCCCGCAAAACCTATGTTCCATTTACACAACCACAAATAGTGTCATCAGTTTGTCCAAACAAAAATGCCAAGCATCTCGGTGCTTTCTATCCCCGCTATCACAATATTGAGATAAACGTACATATAAAATTGTGGGTCCCACATCATTCCTTTGAAATTATGGGCTTCCCGTGCCCCACATGATCCATGTGATGTCATGTACGTCCATCGCATCCATGATCCATGTGATGTCATGTACGTCCATCGCAACATTTGAGATAGCTAAGGCAAAAAACAGTGAGATCGATCTTGTAGTCCAAAATCATAACTTACTACAAGTCGTCTACAACAAAAACTTGCATATATATACACTGACCTTGCCCTTGTAGCAGCTGTTGTAGAAAAGGCACGTCCCGAAGTGCTTGTAGAGGGAAGTCGTGTCGTCGTAAGGCAACCTAGGCACCATATCGTTACTGTAAACAAACCTTAAATACCTAACATTGTACTTCCTTAACTTCTCCTTCATAAAATCTCCAAACTGTTTGTTACCAACTCTTGGCTGCCCGTATGTGTAAACACCCTCCAGCTTCTCCAACAACCAAGCCTCCTCGTGTATTATCAACACTGCTGCAAACAGTATTGCTAATGCTCCACCCAAGCTGTGTCCTGTTAATACAAACTTTGCTTTCTCATTCTTCTGTAACAAAGTTGTCAACATTTGTCTGATTGTGTAGTAAGCATGCTGATGGTCACTGTCTTGTTCAATTTGGATGGGCCAGCCTTGATTCTTCTGCAGGCCCAAGGCTTTCATGAAGCCACTGTGGATCTTTCCCACTCCTTCAAGCTCGTGCCAGGAAATATCCACGTCCGTGCGCCACGCATCTGCATCAAATGGGCTTGTACCTCTAAATGCCACCACAATTAGGTTTGGGTCAGATCCAGTGTCTTGGAGCATGAATGCCTGCGTTGTCGTCCTGCTCATGTAATCTGTCGACCAAGTCCAATATGAAATGTCCTTAATGGAGGCTAAGATAGCAATAATCATACTCATATCTATCTACACAAGTATATCTTCAACCAATCTATATTCTATATCTATATATAAAATGAATTAATTATACATATGTATCACAAACATAAAATTATATATTATAGTTGGCGGATTAGGTCATGTGTACCCAGCAAACAACAACCGATAATGATCTGTTTTATCGACAGCTTTTCAATTAAACAAATCAATTTCCAATAAAATACAGGAAGCCAGGTTAATTTGGTACTTACCATTCCAGAAGTCGTAGAATCCCAAGAATTCCATCTGCAGAGATAGAGAAGACAATTTTTTAAGCAAACCCAGATCAAATTAATCTACACATGCATATGTAAATTCTTACACGTACGATCGATTCTTGGTGATTCTTACCTTCCAGTGATCTTCCACAATGTTTTTGATGAAAAATTGATTTTCGTAGGACAACTTGGAAGCCATCAAAGAGAGTGATGCATTATACTTTGCATCACCATGTCTAATGTTGTTGTCTAATTCAAGGCGTGAGTCAAGATTCCCTACCATCGATGTGAAGGATGCCGACGATCTGTCCGGCCACACTACATTTCCTGCATATACATTCACACGTACATATAAAATGCATTATATGACATATAATAACAAAATTATTGAATATATTACTCAAACTTAAATAATTTAAATGTCTTGTTCTTATGCTTATAATCTAATAGTACCAATTTCACAAAAATAAGTAATACCATATAATATTTTAAAAGTTTGGTAATTTGTGCGTGGGCAACGGCAAGTCAGGGTGGGCTTAGACTTTTCAAAAGTAGGGAGGTCGCAAGTTCGACTCACGCCTAAGGCGTTGCTCGTGGAATTTGTGTCACTTATTTTGAACACCCCTTGTCTCTTACTGTTAGGTCGCATAATCTGCGACTAATATTCTACTGACATTCCAAGAGCACGGGTCAGTAGATGGGTCATTTGGTCCCGCCCCAACCAAACAATACCCACAAGTTTCTGTAATTGAATAAGAGAATCAACAAGATACAAAGAAAACACACCAAAATTTACTGTGTTTTGATGGAGTTTGAGAACGAGAGCACTGAGGAAAATTTCACCAAAATACAAATCTCAAGCCACATTTAATATTAATCCAACCCCCTGTATATATATAACCAACCTAATCCAAAAAATCCTATTAATTATAGTATTTTTGTAATAAATAGTAGAGAAAATATGAGAGCTAATTGCTTACCTGCGATAAGATTCAGTAAGAGCTTGAAAAGACCACCATTGTTGGAAAGAAGATTCAATGACATCTCGATCAAATTCCCCATTGAAGCCATGGGCTTCCGAATCAAAATAAGGACTTTCTGAACCAAAACAGAAATGAAAATGAGCCACCTCCGGTGGAATTCTCTCCATTTCTGGTCTTCGGAGTGCTGCTTCTCTATGAACTTTCTCTTCTCCAAATTAGAGGAAAACAATATAGAAATGAGATCAACAATACTTGCTTCTTCAGCCTTCAACAACAACTCGTTCTTACAGAAGTTATCATCATTAGAGGCCATCATCATCACTTGAAAGCAAACAATGAAGCTGCTGCTTTAATATTTGTCAACATCCTTCTTGTATTTCTTATTTTGTCCTTGCAAGCTACGCTAAACTAAACTAAGAGAGATAATATAATATTATTTAATTAGTGGTTGGTAACAATAACATGGTAGACATTGCTTAATCCATTTATTAATTAATTTCCTCTTGTAGTTGTTGCTTTTGTAATTTGGGTTATTGACCAATTTCACTTATCATGATGGCTTGGACACCCCCCCACCATGTGGAAACGCCGACTTAATTGATTTAATTAAAGTCAAAGCACTCAATACCTAATTTAACCCAATTAATACTCTCTTTTTGTTACTTTACCTACCAAGTACCAATTCAAGGTTCCTCGTCATAACCACATTCAATTAATGCATTCAAATTAATTTGAGAATTGACTGATGTTAATGGCAAGGATGTAAACCATTTAAACCAAATATTATTATTATTATTATTATTATTATATATATATATATAATATGGACCACTCACATGTGAGGGAGTATTTCAATCCCATATGGTCATTTATGGGGTCTTTTAATTCGGATGTTCTATGAACGGACCACCCAAATATACGAGGGGACCAAATCCGTATAGTTCATTTGATGGGATTTGAATATTTCAAGCAACAAGTGAGAGAGAATATTTGACCGTAAAAATGTCCCACGTTGATTTGATAAATACTAACCATGTATTTTATAAAATTGAGTCTACCTCCAAACATGTACACTCGCCTTTTAACAACTCCTTCATTCTAAAGGCAGGGGCATGCTTCTTGTGTACACTATATGCAACTCCAATCGAAAAACCTTCACAATAGTGGGGTTCTAAAATCACCCTTCTAGAGGATCGTGGGCCTAAAAAAACAAACTTTGTGGGCTACGATACAATTACAAATTTTGGGCTTAGGCCACCATAAACCATGGGCCGAGAATAGTTTCATTCGGTCTAGTCTACCCATATAGTTTAGCAAAAATTAGTGCCTGGTGGCCTCTATGAGAAGTAATTATAGTTTAGTGGTAAAAAAGAACATATTTATCTATTAGTGATCATCGGATTCGAGATTACATACGACTCAGCTCATCAATTAAGCTACTCAGAATTTGTGAAATGGTCAGTACTTAGTGGCGCATGTTAGGCTAATTTTGAGTTAAGGTATTTAGTATTTAGTCTTTCTTCCAAGGATTCAAATGTTCAAGTCGGTGACAAAGTTTAAGAAAACTTACTTATGATGACCATTGGTCTCTCCTTTTATAGTAAAAAAACTATATATTTTTTGACAAAGCATGTAGGTTTTTATTTTTTTATCAATCCTGAAAGGAAGAGAAATGAAGTTTTTATTTTTCGTGCTTTTAAATCATCTTATTATATATATATATATATATATACACACACACACACATTATAGAGTAAGAACCGAACATATAATGTACATATGAACTTGCCACTGTGGTTAATTGCCCACTCAAATGTATGTGCATAATACGTATACGTACACACACACAATATATATATATATGCCTTTTTGGTTTCCTCCTTTGGGTTTATATTATAGATTATCAATTTGATTGAATTGATATTCGGGTGGGGATAAATAATATATACAATCGGTTTTAGCGAGGCATGATCCTGGAAACAGAAGCACTTCTTTATTAGGATCCTCTACGGGGAGGCAACCATCTCTCTCTTCTCCTCCAACATGTATAATTCTAGAAGAACATGATGCATGCCATCAAGATATCTGTCGATGCAAAAATCCGCACCGAAGTTACGGTTTTCTGGATTGAATGCACAGAGGCTAAGGAACTGAATTGAAAGTAAAAGCACACAGAGAATTTACGTGGTTCGGCAAGAATGCCTACGTCCACGGATAGAGTCTGTATTTCTCATTCACTTTTTACAATGGTTCACAACTTGTACATGTTGTATCCACCAAGAATTGAGCAAGTAGGGTCGTTTAAATTATTAATTCAATCAAAATTATTCGATAATGAGAGTTTACAACCTTAAATAGTGCAACGAAACCTAATTCAACCACTAGTTACTAAGAGAAATTAAAGATGAAATAATAAAAATCCCAAAACATACGGGAATTACGAAAACATGAAGGAATATTTTTTTTTACAAATTATGCAAAAGTGACAGAAAACCATCAAATGGCCCTGTTTAGGTCAAAATAAGTGCTTAATAAGACATGATTAAAATAAACTTTGATTTGATATATTATAAACTCAAAATAAACGTTTGTGCTAAAAGATATGACCATTTTAACGAATATTCATGGATGAAACACCCGTGTTTAGTTGTTTGTGACCCCACGCCAAATAAAGGTGACTTGTAACTACATTATTAAGATTAATTAAATATTTTCATAATTTTTTAATAACTGATACTTTCTTTTATTATTATATATTATTAGATTAAAATTCAACATCTAGAATCTACCAAAGTCTGACTTATTCAAATCTCTCTATGTCATGAAATAAATAAAAAATAACTAAATTCTCAATATATTTTAAGTAGACATATATGACTTTAATTTCCCTTCTCATACTCAAGGTTTTTCATCTGAAAATATTTGAAAAACAAAAATAAAGTGAGCTACAAACTAGTAGTAGACAAATCAAAATATTTGACAAATAAGCAAGACATTAAAATAAATTGTGCTTTGTATATCAATCAATTTTACCCCTGAAATACGGGTCAATTGTGCCCTCAGTTTTATCCCTAAGATACGGGTCAATTCTACCCTCAATTTAACCCCAGTTAAAAATGACACACAGTAAATATATATTTATTGTGTATAGATTGAAGATTCAGATGAGATTTTTGCATTCCAATCTATAATTTAGTATCTATTTGATTGAGAGTATGTCTGTCAGATTATAAATTGAGAAAATGTCACAGAGCCCATGAGTATGGTGACCCATGGTAACTCATTCCTAGGTGGCATGTCCATGTTGACAAGTTTATGTGGACAAATTTTGAATTTTCAAATTTCACACAAATACCCACTCTCACATTCTCTTTCCTCTATCCCTCACTCTCACTCTCCCCTTCCTCTCTCTTTCTTCCTCGCTGTCGGAATCCAAACTCCATCGTCTGACCATCGATCGGAGCTATCGACCCATCGATCTGAAGTGCTGGAGCACCATGAGTCATCCTCAACCTTCGTTTGCCGTCGACAACCGTCTATTTCGTCGGAATCTCGCCTTGAAGTTGCGGCTAACCAAAACTTTCGGCTCTTGATCCGGCCACCGTATGTTAATCCCTCTATGAACCACCACCATAACTGAATTTGTCTCCACGTGCTCTACATGTCTCGGCCCCTGAACGACTGGAATAGTCATCGAAAAATTAGTCCATTGATTTTAATCAATGGATTTCGGGCCAAAATGGTAGAGAACAAATGAATTTTTAGTTTGGTTGTTGAAATTTGATATCATTCCATTGATTTTTGAATGTTGATTTTAAGTATGTATTATGTGAATGTAAATATAAGTGTGCACTTCTTATCATATTTAAACATATTTTTAATGAAATTGAAGCAAGGATTTAACATTTTTTGTCATAGATCTGTTTATTCCGTTGAAAAAAATGGAATTAATAATTCTATTCAATTATATATTAGACATGTGTTTATTTCATTGAAAAAAAACAATGAAATTCGTAATTTTTATTAATTTATGTTCGAAGCATATGTTATAACCATTGAAAAAAAAATGTAATTAATAATATATATTCAATTTTGTCTCAGATGTATTTATTCCATTGAAAGAAAAAAAATTCATAAAATATATTTATAAATTTCATTGAATATTTATTTGATATCCCAATCAGCTGTTGAGTCATTGTCCACGTTAACGTGGGTCACCATAAGTCGACGTATGATAGGCTACCTAGCATTGCGATATAAACTGAGGTAAATAATAATGTCTGAGAATATGTTTATTTAATAGAATATAAACCAGGGAGCAGCTCAATCAAATAAACGCTTAAGTTAAAGTATCGAGTGACGCAGAAGACCACGTAAAAGGGCAAAAAGGCGGTGGGTTGACCAAAGTAGATAAAGTTTCACGTGTGAAGGCGTTGGAGGGACAAGGACGACGTCATCACCCTCGTGCCACCTGTGTAATTATCTCCCACCATCGCTTTGTCAGTCCTTCACGTGAATTTCTCATGCAATTATTCATATCTTATCTCTCTCGGTCTATCTTTCACGACCCTTTTTTGGCTCTGGAAATTAAATATACCCAACAACAACATATATACAAATCAAGCTCGCATATTCTTGCCACTATCTCCCCAAGTTCTCATTTTTTTTCCTGCAATTTTTTTCCAACACAAACTATACACTGCAAGTAGATGTGAATAGATTCATCTAGCTAGTTAAGTAATACTTTTTTTATAATTGAGATTGATAATATTTTAATATTCAATATAAGTCTAAACTCGGATGGTTAGACACCTACTTATAGATAGAAATAGCTAAGAAACACAAGACAAACACTGGGCTCCTTGTTACACAGTATGTGTGTGAATTCGTTTGTCTTGATATGTTTAATTTCTGATCGCAACTATAGGGGACCAGGCCTATTTGAATGAGCCATTAACGCATGAAATTGACATGGCTGTTGTTTTCATTTGCATTGCCAGAAATTTCTTCTAGGGTTGACAGACGACAAATATAATTTTCAATATCTGTCACTACTGAAAAAGCTGCTTCTTGGGTTCCCATTGACAATGTGACACTCCTCTCTCTCTCTCTCTCTCTCTCTCTCTCTCTCTCTCTCGTGTACAATTATACACAATCAAAGGCCTAGCTAGCTTTTCATTCTCTAGCTAGTGACACAATTATACGAGAATTCCATAGCCACTCATAAAAAAACAGCAGAACAAGAACAGAACGAAATGTGAGAGAATATACATAGATGCTAATAATCATCATGTAATTAATTGCAGCCCACATTCAGCTAATCAACATCAGCATGGTCATTCTAAAAATACAATCCCAATTAATCAACTAATTAAGCAGTTCCATAATTTTGAAGACTTTGATGAGGCTGATCCGAAGAAGGAAGCTGATGAAAAGGATTCACATAGATTCCATTAGACATTGCCACAGGGAACCCTACCCCTGCAGTTAATGTATTAGTATTAGTTATTGGCCAGTTATGATTATTAGCAGAAACTCTCTCCGGGGACTTCAATTGATTCTTCAAGAACTTGACATAATGAATAGCTTCATCCAACATAGAAGCAGTGTCCATCTTTGTCCCTCCAGGTACTAATCTTTGAAGTATCCTTATCCTTTCACTTATCCTTTCCCTCCTACGGCGAGCAGCCACGCTTTGCGGATCCTTGGATATCTTCACGTTCCTCCGCTTAGGCGGCTTCACTGATTCAGGGTCTATGTGAATCGGTTGCATTGCTGCTATCCGGAATATCATCTCCCTCATCACCGCCATCGAATTCTTCTTATGATCGTCAGATAGTTCTCCACCACCAGTACTGTCTCTCCATCTTGGCTGCGGGTTCTGAATATTTGGTGAGTTGTTATCACCACCACTACCACAACTAGAGAATGAGATTCTACTGTTTGCTAAGCTCACAAAAGCTGGTGGGCTGTCAAGAAATTGTGTTGGGACTGCACTTATTGTGTTGGTGACAGTAGTCGCGAACTCATCATTATGTGATGAAACGACATCGAGGCAATTAGGTCTGTAGAAATCTGGGAGCTTGATGTCCATGTTCATCAACATCATCTCCATCTGCTCTTCTGTTGTTGCAGGCCCTAACTGGTCAATTTCCATGGCTAGATAGAGATCGAGCTAGCTTATATATAATAACTCCCCCGTCTCGTTAATTTTCAGGAGAAGTATTTAAAAGGGGTGGAGAGACAGAGGGATGGGGAAATAAAAAAGAAAAAGAAAAAGGAAGATTAGTAGAGTACTGAATGTGTGTGTAAGAAGACTTGAAGTTTTATCAGAATGTGCAGTAGCAGACTAGCAGTACTACTGGAGGAAATGGAGATAACTGATAAGAAGAAGTGAGAGAGAAAAACAATAATATATATATAGAACCCAGAAAGTTATCTAAAAAAATTCGGACTTTGGCTGCTATTTACATCTAATTTAGAGAAAATAGAGGAAGAAAACAACACCCAATAGACATGATTTTCGTCAGGATCCTGGTGGATTATTTCTAGAAGGGACAAGGGTGCCGTGTCTATACGTATGACCTTCAAGTCTTCACATTGCTGAAATATTTATCATTTCAGAATTTTTAAACTAAAATTTATAACAAGTATAAAAGATAAAAAGAGATAAATTTAAATATAGGAAAATGATATCTAACTCATATTTTGAGAACCCATATTTAGTAATTCTATAAATTTTTCTATTATAATTAATTATTAAACTGTCTTAATCAATATTCTGAGTATTTATTTGGCTTCATAATTTGATTTTAATTCATTATTAATCCGTTAGGGTTTAACGAATCTGTTTCTCTTAGAATTTAACACTTATTATTTAGGTTATAGCATGAAAATTCGATATACGAGCCTGTTAGAGTTTAATGAATCCGTTTTTCATGGGATTTAACACTTATTTTTAGGTTATAACTTGAAAATTCAATACACGAACCCGTTAAGGTTTAGCAAATCTATTCCCCTTAGCATTTAACACGTATTGTTTAGAAATGAGCTATCATGAACTACTAAAATATAAGTTATTTATCATTACCCTTAAATATATACATTGGTGTACGTGTACGGTCCAATTTTATCTATCTATCTATTATGGTATATGTGTTGGAAATACTTTTGTACTTGGGGGGCATTGTTTACCTCCTCTCGTCTTTACCAAGGATCGAACCTGGGTGATAGCCTTTATTGCACACTGGGGGCTATAAAGGCTATCACCCAGGTTCGATCCTTGGTAAAGGCGGGAGGAGGTAAACAATGCCCCCAAGTACAAAAGTATTTCCAACAATCTGACCATCAAATATATATATATATATATATATATATATGAAAGCCATATATTGATGTCAAAATGTTGGAAGTGCTAGTAGAGAATGGCCCCACCATATGGAGGGCTCAGATCTACCACCTGATTTTGTTGGGACTACCAATAAGTGCTTTTGATGGTGTATGATTACATTATATATATATATATATATATTACAGGCATTGAGTGGGAACTGTTGGGAGGTTCTTAGGTTTGGCTTAATATTTACATTCTTTTTCAAAAACCATAAAACCCCACTCACATGACAAGTTTGAGAAATCTCACCTCTCCTCCCTCTCCTTTAATAAATGAGAGATACTTTCTTCTTAAAGTTTCGCTTGGAAATCAGCTGCCGTTGGATGTAGTGGAGTTCAAACGTGGTGCAGTCTCTATGGACAGAGAATTGTGAATCATTTTAGACGTTGCATTTATCTTGATATGGTGAAGCTACAGCTGAAATTAATCTGCGTACCCTTCATTTTCATTACCATTGGGGAGAGCACGTCAGCTTTTCGAGAGGGATCAGGTTCTGATGGAATAAACCTGCGCTGCAAGTTAGGGAAATGGCATTATTATGCTTTGTTTTCCTATTTTTGGCTACTGAGAATTGCAAGACTCGTATATTACTAGGCATATGAATTTAAACTTGATGAATAATATATATGTATAGGTTGATGAACGACTTAGAAATAGGTCTAAATTTTTTTCAAGGTGCTGTCCATGAACTCCCAAAAATCTTATTAATAAAGTACAACGTCCATACATAAACATGGCTCCCCTAATATAAATTTAGTGGCTCCGCCACTATTCAAGATAATAACACTTGAGACGCCTCTTAGAAGGACAAAGGCAACCTCATACCTCGGTTGCCTCATACCCAAAATGTAGACAATACCTTGTTTTCCCCAAAAATATTTTTCTCAATTTCTTCTGACCCTTTTCTTCGAATTAATTATTATGGAATTGAAAGAAAATCATTGCCATTTTATTAACTTCCAGTTTAGGAATATACAGTGAGAAAATCTAAGGAAGAGCAAACAAAGACATATAGCTACCATCCCAAGTTGTGGTGAAACACTAACTAAGCAGTATAGCCCAACAATTTTTAGCCCAACTTGTTTCAAGTCTACGTGGCATTATCCATTATGGGACATAAAAAAAAAGTTAAAATATTATTATTTATTTTGTCAAAAATATCACCAGTTTTAATAAAGTAGTGGTATTAATATGTGGGGTGTGTGAATTTCAGTGGTTAATTGTATTATTTTTAAAACAATATAATTTCAAATAGTGGGTGGATATGATATGAGAGTATAATTGTACCTGAATCTGACAAGAAAAAAAATTGTTCTTTCATTTTTACAACATGTTTATATCCCCCGTACATTTCTCTTGTTCAATCTTCGAAACCCTTCTCCTCTGTTTCTCATCTCACTTGAATTGTGGGTTTGCTCCGGTTCATTAGGAGACGATAGTGAAAAAGATTTCATTGAACCTAATCAGAATGTGATGACCCATTCATGGCTCAAATATCTAACACATGAATTTGAAGATTTTAGTTTGACGGATGATGCAGTTTGTAGGGATTGGGAGATGTTTCCGCAGAAACTGATTGTGATTGTGAAACATATATTTAAGGGTAAACATGCTATTGACCAAATCAGAGTGAAATTCTTGTACAAAGGTAAGAATGCTAATCTAGAGCTTCAAGACTCACATGTTAGTCAAGGTTTCCACATTCCTTTGAGTGTCAGCAAAAAAGGTATGGTCTCAATCTTATATTGGAATCCCCCTCCCCATGATGTTATTATTATCAACTGTGATGGCAGTGCATTGGGAAATCCTACAGACTCGGGAGGAGGAGGTGTGATTAGAAGTAGTTCAGGTCAATTTGTGACTGGCTTCTCTAATTACTATGGTTTTAATTCAATTAATTTTGCTAAAATCAGGGCCATTTATGATGGCATCAGACTTGCTATTTCCTTAGGCATTACAAAGCTTATTGTTGAATCGGACTCGTTAATTGTCATCAACATTCTTTCTAGCTAAAAACAATAGTTGTCCTTGGAATCTGATATATCTTCATAGAAATACAGCCAAAGTCTGTAAGCCTTTGGAAATCCGATTCAAACATGTCTTCAGATAACTTAATGTTGCAGCTGATTTTTTAGCATCCAAAGCCTCTAATAGCAAAGTCTTAAAAGATTATGACAGCTTTAGTAATCTCCCTCCCATGGTTAAAGGCTTCATTCGGATGGATAGATGGGGGATTCCGGCTTTTAGAATCAGAAAATTAAATAGGGAGTTTTAATTTGTAATCTCTTTGTATCTGTTTTCTAGCCTTTTGCTTTTTAGGATTGTTGGTTTTAGAATCATATTTTCCTTGTCCTTGATTGTTGTCGAGGTTAGGTTAATGCCCCCCTCGTTTTCTATTAGCCACCGAAGAGAGGCGAAGAGAAGCTTTTTCTCTTCTTTAATTAATAAAATCCGGGCTAAGCCCTTTCCAAAAAATAAAGAAAAAAGGGTAAACATGCTATGGTTCATGTGTTAAAATAGGGGGTTTATTTATCAAAACGCATCTCCTTTTTTCTATGCAGTTATAACTATTAATTAAGCTACTATTTTTATGCTTTTATAATAATTAATTAAGCTACTATTGGTAGTTGCAATCTGCAACATTCCAAAAAAAAAAAGGCTCTTAAATAATACTGTCAATGGCCATTCTCCTAAATAATTCTTCCATTTTTTTATTTTTCTAATTAATTAATTTAATATGATTATTTCCAAAAAAAACCTGAAAACCCCTCTTTGCAGCCTGAGAGCACCCACAATGGTGCAATTTTAATAGAGAATGGATAATGTATGAAAATGTGTGTTTTTCTTTATGTTGCTATATTGAGATATGTATTTTGGTGATATGGAGAAGTATGTTACTTGTCTTTTTGTAAAAAATGTGAGACCTAATATTGATTTTGGTGTAATTTTGTTAGAAAATGGAGGGAGGAAAGAAATAGTACATGCTTGACTTTTATTGGGAAGCTAGGAAAAATATATATGAATTTGTATTTTACTGATATGACTGTATTAATAGACGTGTTTTGGTGATGTGGATGGATATGTGGTTTGATTTTTTTTGAATAATAAAAATGTGCCCAATATATAAATTTGCTGGATCAACAAATTTGTGATATTGTGGTTGCTGATTGCAAATGAGGTATTTTTGACGAATGCTACTCTCCTCTTTCTGTCTACATGCATATGCTATATATTTTCAATATTAAATTAATTCATTTTTTTCTTTAATAAAGGAAATAAATAAATTAACAAACATGAATGGACATGTCCTCTGAAAGAAAAGGTTGGATTAGATAAAAAGAATCCATGGGAGAAGATCTTGCTGTTGGGTTGTTTTTTCCTTTTATTTAACTTTGCATTATTACGGTTGCATCACCCCATCTTCTCTCCCCCACCTTATCAAATATAATCTTCTCATACATTTTATAATATAAATTACTATTTTATATATTGATGTTACACAACTAACAAGTAACAATTATACACATTAATTATAATATATATTAAGTAAAATACTCGTATTGTTCCTCCCCACTTTCTTCACCCCCACCCTGGGCTTTCTCACCGGGAAATGCAGATCAGACTTTAGTAAAATTATTTAAAGCCCCCCAAAAATGGACCCACTACTCTCTTTTTCTCTCTCTACATTTTCATAACTTTCAGAGACAAACTTGAATGGTTTCTTTCTTTGTTGAATTGCACCAAATCAGACGGTAAAAGCGTCATGACCTGCAGTATTTGTCTGAGGTCCTTTTTACCTTAGTCCTTCGGGCTCCCTGACACTGTTGGTTTGCTTACATCATCTCAGGAAGGTTATATTTTGGACCTACTGGAAAAACGAGTTGGATTTTTTTGAGATAAAGGGCGGATCAATATGCTCGTGTTGCTACCTTGTGGAGTTATTATGAGCTGGTTGAGCACCAGTAGGGACGGTGGATTAGGCACCGAAGGTGGCACTATTTCTGCTCTTGGATGCCGAGTTACCCTGGAGGATGAGTTTGTTTTGGAGATGGCAGCTCGGTCCTCCTTTCTTGTCTTCCTATAGTGGAGGTCTCAGAATTAGTTCCTATCAGGTTAATTCTCCTAAGTCTTGTCATTGTGAATTTCTTTTGGGAATGCTTTTATTCTGATAGAACGGAATCAAACTAATAATGTAAAAAAATGTGTGTCCTAGCATGTAGACTACGTAAAGTCAAATAGCCACGTGGAAGCAGATACAATGTACATCTGGAGAGGGACTCCGCGCGGAGGATACGCGATTGCCCCCAGAGATGGTAGTTGCTGATGATCAAGACGTCAACAACGTCTCCCAAGAAGAGGAGATCGAAGCGGTGCTGCGCCAGAAAGAGGAAGAGCTGCGGAGTCTGAGGGAGCAGTTGCAGGCACTGAAGAACAAAGGGAAGCGCTTAGCCAGCGTCATCCATCGCCACGAGGAGAGTCGACCACTCCAAGTGGAGACCAAGAGTACTGCAAGGTCACATCAGCGGAGAAGTCTTTCACCGAAGAGAAGACGAGGGCGCTCCTTGACCTCAAGGAGTCAGGATCGCTCCTCCTCCCCTAGAGGAAGGAGACGCTCACCAACTCCAATGAAGCCTAAGCGTAGGTCTCCCTCCGGGGGCATCAATGAGAGGCGACCCCGAAGGGAGAGTACCAGGAGGGCTGGAGATGCCATGTGGAGCACCCAGAAGAAGGCAGAGGAAACACTCAACAGGATGACTACTACCCCCTTCGTAAAATCGCTCAGAAGGGAAGATCCCCCAGATAAGTTTATTCCTCCCATATTTCAACTATATGACGGGAAAACTGACCCCGTATCTCATGTTGCTGGCTATGCTCACAAAATGGCCCTGTGGGCAGGCCGGGACTCTCTCATGTGCAAGATGTTTTATTCTAGTCTTGACAGGATTGCAATGAAATGGTTTCACTTGCTTCCGGAGAATTCAATCTCTTCTTGGAGGGAACTTGCACGAGCATTTGTGTCAAGGTTCAAGCAAACAGCAGGGAGCCAGCCACCTTGGACACGTTGTTTGCACTGAAGCTGAGTAAAGGAGAGTCACTGAGGGAGTATGCTTCAAGATACTCAGACACGTATGCTGACATAGAAGACTGCAAGGAAAAGACAGCAGTCGCCACTTTCAGATTGGGATTGCCGCGAGATCACAGGTTGAGGGAAAGTTTAACCCTCAAGCCACCGATGAGAATGAATGATCTACAAGAAAGGATCATGAAATATGTTAAACTAGAAGAGGACCAAAAGAGAGCTGATAAATCAGGTATTGACAAAGAGTTTTCAATGGGATTGAAGTCCTGTCATGAAGCCATTTATACCAACTTCAATGAACCGATCGCCAAGATCTTTCAAAATATCAAGGATGACCACTACTTCAAATGGCCCGCAAAAATTGTGAGCGATCCAGCAAAGAAAGACCATACTCGATTTTGTGCCTACCATGATGATAAAGGACATCATACGACAGAATGTCATGAATTAAAGTGGCTCCTAGAGCACCTGGTGGAGCAAGGGTATTTGGACGATTACATCAAAATCAAGGAGCAAGATGAAACTCCAAAGAAAGAAGAACCTTCTTCTAGGCCTGATCGATTGAAGAGATAATTTCTTATCTTTATTTTTTCAATAAATCTGTCACATAGTACTCAACGATTTTCTCATTTCAATAAAATAATTTATTTATTTCTATTATTGAAGTACAATTGTTGATGACTAAGGGGAAAAAAGTGCATTAGCCCAAAGCTGAGGCGTATGGATGCATATACCAAGACAGCACCCGCTAAGAGAAAAGTTCCCAAGAATTGTCGATGATACATACAAGAGATTGGTCGTTGACAAATAAGTCGGCCGAAGAGGCTATCTACTCAAAGAAAAGCCGAAGAGGCAATAAGATTCAAAGAAGCCAAAGATGCTAAATGCAAAGAAAAAGCCGAAGAAGCTATAAGATTCAAAGAAGCCAAAGAGGCTAAATGCAAATAAAAAGCCGAAGAGGCTATAAGATTCAAAGAAGCCAAATGCAAAAGAAAAAGCCGAATAGGCTATGAGATTCAAAAACGCCAAAGAGGCAAAAAAAAAATAATTTTTTTGAGCCTCCCGCCCAGCAGCTGGGCGGGAGGCAGAGATGCCTCCCCCCAGCAGCTGGGCAGGGGCAGTTTGCCCTCCGGCCCAGCAGCTGGGCGGGGGGCAGTTTGCCCTCCCGCCCAGCAGCTGGGCGGGAGCTGCCCCGCCAGTCCTGGCGGGGCGATGGATTTTTTAAAAAAAATAATAAAAATAAAATAAAAAAATGAAAAGGGAGGGGTAAAGAAGTACCTGAGTCATTTGAAAAGAAACTACAATTTGCCAACAGAAGAGGATAAGGGAGTATTCGCCTCTAGCTCAATCAGGAGTCAAAAGCTAGGAAGAAGATGTTGATTAATTAGCCTAAATTATCTTTTTTCTAAAGAAAAGAAAAAAGATAAAAAGGCTGGGGGCAATTGTGGACTACGTAAAGTCAAATAGCCACGTGGAAGCAGATACAATGTACACCTGGAGGTTAGACGTGACGCATGACGTATGAATGAGTTACGTGACTCCATCCCGCCTTGGGTGATCACCACGATCTACTCAACGGCTCTTCAAAATTCAAGTGGAAACCTTTGAAATTCGAATAACGGATTTAGTACGTGATGTGGGGAGAAGATGGGGGAAGTTGTTATTTTCTTTTATTATAAATAACACGCTTGTAACCCTGATAAAGGGAAGGAGAAGAATAAGATTTTACTTGGCCCGTGGACGTAGGCACTCTTGCTGAACCACGTTAATTCTCCGTGTCTTTTACTTTTCAGTACCCTAAATACTTCAGCCGTCATCAACTCAGGAACCGTAACATCGGTGCGGTTTTTTGCATCGACATAGCATTACAACAAATCAGTTGATCAGACTTGTTGCTTTGTTGAATAGTCTACATAATAAGCAAACGTGAACTATGGGAGCCTCGAGGAACTCCTTCGATGTTCAAATCAGTGTAAAAGTTCACAATTGGAAGGGCTCATTTTTTCAGAGCTCATTCAGGGCCCCTGCCTACATCTCAAAATGAGTTTAGACTCTTTATTAGTCCGTTGTGACATCTATTAATGTTTTAGATCAATCTTTTATTTGTGATGTAAAAATTGCTTTTTATTTTTATGTTCCTAAAGGATATTCATCCCCTTGGTATTATGTAATCTGTGTTGTTAATATAATTTTCTATTAGTCTAAAAAAAGTCCCTAGGTTAAAGGACCAACAAAGTCATGTCTTAAAAAAAAGTATTATATGGGCAAATTTGCGCTTATTTAAAGGGTATGGATAAATAAATACAGTCTAGCAAGTTCAATGCTCTTCCACTTTTCAACACTCCAAAATTTTTAATTGGGTCGCACTTACTTATTCACATCAATAAAAAAACATCTTTCGATACTATCATAACAGTAAAACACGTTTTCCAATACAATTTTTTTTTTCACTTTCTATTAACCAACACTCCAAATATCAAGTTTTAACAACATTTCTCTCATACTTTTATACCATTTTTTACTTTTTTCTTTCATTTTACACATCTTTCAATACAATTTTTTGAAGTCACTCTCTCTACACACTCCAAAATTTCCAACCATTACACTTAGGCCTCGTCATCGGGCCGGCCTTGGCCCGTATTTATGAAGCCTGAGCCCGGCCTTGGCCCAAGCTCGGAAGAAGGCTTCGGGCCGGGCCTATGACAAAAACAACAGCCCAAGCCTAGCCTGAGCCCAAAGGCTTCGGGCCTATGAGCCGGGCCTCGGACTCGGGCATGTTATTTTGGGTCTGGGCCCAATGGATATATATGACTTAGAAGTCTTAAATTACATATTTACATTGTATTTATATATCAATTTTTTTAAAATGTTTATATACTACATATATATATATAACACACTGTGACAGTGTGCATGTATACATACATTTATATATGTATATATATATCTATTATATATATATATTTATAACACTGTGACACTTGACAGTGTGTTATATATATACATACATATATATATATATATATATATGTATGTATATGAATGTATCTATAAATATATGTGTATATTTTTCGAGCTCGGGCTTCGGACTGACCCAAATGATCGGGCTTCGGGCGGGCTCGGCCCCAGAAATGGAGCCCAGGCCCGTCTGAAGCTTAGGTCGGGCTGCCCAAGCCCGAGGTCCCTTTGGGCCCGGGCCAGCCCAAGGCCCACGGACAGTTTGAAGAGGCCTAATTACACTTGCTCAGTTTAACTCCCTTATGATGTCTTGTCATTTTTATTTTTATCTTTTAATTATTCGTCTTGTCATTTTTATTTTTATCTTTTAATTATTCGTCTTGTCATGTATGTCCGTACACTTTCGCTTGTCATTGAGATAGTCATTACTCCTTTCTTTCCCCTACAAATATAATCTAAATTTATTAATCTAATCTAATCAGTTGAACCAAAATGAAAAATATATAAGTGTTGGATTGAGATAGTAAAGGGGAGATATTGAAGGGCTAATAAGCTAAACCAATAAATAAATGGATCAGTATATAAAGTATTTCTCACAAGTAAATTATAGAAAATTGATTAATACATGTAACTTAAATCAAGCACATAAACAACAGTTTCGGAAGAAAATATATGGATTGCACTGATTGCATATACGTATCAAATTGCTCTAGATACGAAGTAGTTTATGCAACTACGTACGCAAGCATGCCTATAGTGAACCTCCTATGGCTTAATAAGAGACATTGAATAATCCTCTGTCAAACCAACCTGGACATAGTGATTATCATTTATATGCCCTATAGCAATAGTGCAGTGCTGCTAGGGTGGTGAGGGTTGTATGAAATGGTAGTTATATCCAGCTCTTTACACGATGAAAAAAATGTAATATCACATTATATGCGAAAACAATCAGCAAACTTATGTCTGACATTTGTCATTAAATGTTGAAATGGTACTTCAACATCATTTTGAAATAAGTTCAGTGAGCATCTAATTAAGACTATATATTCTCTCATCATCGTCGAGTATTTCAATATAGTGTCTCTAAAATGTGTCCAACTCCACCATCAATTTATATCAAACATTGGTCCATGCATTTTCCCCAATATCAAGAGGCGCGTCAACAAAAATAAGAAGCAAAAAACCAAAATCCTTAAGCACAGTTGCATAAGAACTTCATCAGAAAACATTAGGTCTTTTTTTCTTCTTCTATAAAGAGACAATATCTCGCGAGTTTATTAAAATATCTCTTATGACAAAGAAACAACAAGAGAGAACAAAAACGCCAGGTCTTTCTCGGCTTATGACTTGCACGATAGAAATCTATCCATAAATTCTTCTTTGGATAAATTACCAATAATGTAAAGGAGATAAGCCTCTAAGAAGTTATTACGTAGCTTATTCTCAATTTTTTTCCTCTTTCTTAGAGCACTAATATCATCATCTAAACTGAATATTTTTCCTATTTTTTAGATTAAATATAGAGAATTAGTCAAAAACATATTTTCATCAAATTACTTTTCTGTTACCTATTTTACATAATAAGGTATCATTAATTACTATTAAAATAATAATATTTGTTATATATATACATAATCGACTAATTGTAGATACAAAACAATCATTTGATATTTTATTATAAAAATTTAATACAATACTGAAACAATAAAATAAATTATTATTTTATTAAAGTAAAGAATATGATAGATATTATAGTATATGTTGGATATATAATGCATAAATTGGAGAACATTGATAATTATCTCCGAATAGGAGATGAGTGATTATAGAATGTGTTAAGGAAAACTAATAAATGTGTTTTTTTTAAATAAGGAGAAGAGAGTCATCTCAAATTCGAAATTATATACGTTGTTATTCATCAACCGAGTTACATGAAATTCTTTATTCTTATTAGCTTTTGTAACCACCTATTTTATTGTGACTTTTATGCGGCTTATGTTAGCTGCCGTTGTTGGTTGGATTCGAACTGTGATCTGGACTGTGGACCTGCTTGCTGGTAGAACTCATACAAGTGAAATAATAACATTATTTATTTTAAAAAATATTTAGTGCACAAAGTCCAAAAAGACCCTGCATCTAGAGTCGCCAACAAACGGAGAGGATGGTTTATATGTAAATTCAATTCCTTTATGTGTTGTACTCGTCTTCAACCGTTACTCGCTTTCGCATCGCTGGCTATCAGCCTTTGGAAGGGATCGGATGAGGGTTATGGTTTCTTGTTAACCCTAATCCCAATCCCTAATAAATCCAACAAATCCCTCTGTCAATCAATGGATAATAATTCCTCTACTTCAATTTCTGTCTCGATGAACGAGACGTTAAGGGATGATGAGCTTCGATGGATTCTTTCGAAGCTAGATAAGAAAGACCGGGAGGTGTTCGCGCTGGTCTGCAAGAGATGGCTACATCTGCAGAGCTCCCAGCAGAAGAAGCTCGCACTCCGTGCTGGGCCTCACATGCTCCACAGAATGGCTGCCAGATTCTCGAGGGTTGTCGAATTGGACTACTCCAATTCCATGGCAAGGTCCTTCTATCCCGGTGTTACTGACTCTGATCTTGCTGTCGTTGCCCATAGCTTCACGTGCTTGAGAGTCCTCAAGTTGCAGGATTGTAAAGGTGACTTCTTTTTTGCTCCCCTTCAATGTTTTGCGTAGGAATTTGTTGGTATTCGATTTGGGCATGTGTTTTTTGCTCCCCTTGTTTGAGCATGGCTGGCTCATTAATCAGGCTTCAAAAATGTGTTTGAGCTTGCTAGTACATATTATCAAACGAGCATAAGTGGAGCTCTAAGCTCTTAAAGTGCTTGTTCGCGAAAGCTCGGTTTGTTCCTGGATAGGAGACCTGAAAAGAATGTCATGAGGATTTGTGCATTAATAGGATAATGGGATTTTTTTCCTTGGACTTGCTTCCAAATTTGAATTGTGTAGGTCATGTTTGAGCAATTAATCAGATAAAAATCATGTCTTGTTAACTTTGCATGAGAATCTTTCATGTTACTCTTCACTGTGAATTTTTTAATTGGAATTATATAAATGGTGCGAATTATGATAATTTCTTGAGGCTTGTTTTGCTACCCATTTTGAGTGTGCACGCTTGATTAAGATGTTTGGTGCTATTTTCCTTCGTCACTTACTTTTATCAGATTGAAAAAATAGAGAATTCTCAGTCTGCTGAATTCCATTTTCATTTTTGTATCACAGCTATCACTGACACTGGAATGGCATCAATTGGGGGTGACCTTTCATCTTTGCAGTCGTTAGATGTATCTAATTGTAGAAAGTTGACTGACAAGGGGTTTTCAGCTGTTGCCAAAGGTTGTAATGACCTGCGAGTCCTGCATCTTGCTGGTTGCAGACTTGTCACTGATGGATTTTTATTAGCTCTTTCTAAGAACTGTCCTCACCTAGAAGAGTTGGGCCTTCAAGGATGCACTAATGTGACGGACAATGGTATGACCACCCTGGTAAGTGGGTGTCCACGGATCAAGTATCTAGACATTAATAAATGTAGAAATGTCGGAGATGATGGGATTTCTAGTATTTCAGAGGCATGTTCATCGTTTCTCAGAACATTGAAGCTGTTGGACTGTTACAAAGTTGGCGATGAATCTATATTATCCTTAGCTAAATTCTGTATAAATCTTGAAACACTTTTAATTGGTGGCTGCCGGGACGTCTCTGATGAGTCCATCAAATCTCTGGCTGCTGCTTGTAAAAATAGTTTGAAGAACTTGCGGATGGATTGGTGTTTAAATATTTCCGACTCTTCCTTGAGCTGCTTACTCACTCAGTGCAACAAGCTGGAGGCTCTTGATATTGGGTGTTGTGAAGATGTAACAGATGTTGCTTTCCAGGGTTTAGGCAATTGTGAAACCAAATTGAGTTTAAAGGTTTTGAAGGTCAGCAACTGCCCAAAGATTACAATTACAGGAATCAGCTTACTCTTGGAGAAATGCAATTCTCTGGAATACCTTGACGTGAGATCCTGTCCACATATGACGAAGTCACACTTTGATGAGGCTGGATTACAGTTTCCTGATTGTTGCAAAGTGAAATTCACCGGAAGTTTATGTGAGCCAGATGTTCTTGTTTGAGACCCACGATTTGTAAGTCCATACAAGAAATGCCCTTTTAGTCTGGAACCTTTAAAGCAATCAGTGCCTGCATAGTCTTATAAGGATTTTCAATGGTCTAGCCTTTTTCCAACAGCAGTTTCGTCCGGTTCAGTGTATATGTTATCCCATATCCTCTCTGCCTTTGATTGATCTAAATTTGGCGTGTCATATGCAACTCTTATGTGTATCATGCATCTAAAATCTTATTACATTTCCTGCTACTCATTTGTTTTTATTTAATTTTTAAAAAATCTGTGAAATGATGGGTTTTTGTTTTCTTATCTCCATACATCTACTTGTTCTTCTACAAATGATATTGGTACCAGATTTGTTCAGACCCCCTTCTTTAAATTTTCTTATTCATCGCGCTGATGATTGTATTGGCTTCTAAATCTCTATACTTAATTGGAAGTTATTCGCTGATTTGAAATATTTTTGTGAGGGTTGGATTGAAATTGGGTCTTGAAATGCCCCTAACCTCCAAGGCAACGGCAAAAGCCATAGACCACATCCGGCTCAAACGTTGCAACTCATCAGCAAACCCTTCCTTCTTCCCAAGCCAAACCCGGAGCAAACAATTGAGAAAAGAGACAGGATTGAATATAATTACTGAAATCACTTATATTTTAAATTTATAACATTTTTATTTTTTATTTAAAAAAATCTGTGCACCATTTTGTGCCCGGGTCCCCAATTTCAGGTGGCCCTAATTCTGGGTTTTCTCTCTGTTCAAGGCCCAATAGAATAAAAGACATCGAACCCAATTCTAGGCCCAAAAGGGCGAACAAGTTTTCAAGTTTGAACTGTACGGGCTTGAGAAGCCCCTTTTCTTCTCTTTATTGGATTCTCTCTCTGAGTTGTAATCTGATCTCTCCCTTCCAACTCCACATCTTCTGCAATTGGATTTGAAGAGACCTGCGCTTCCAGGCCTGCTTAGTTTTCGCCGCCCTTCCGCAAGTAGTATTGGTCGGTAACGTTGGGCCTTTCTTGGGCTTTCCTCTACTACATATACAAGCGCTGTAGCTGTATTTTTCTGACCAATATTCTTCTCCTTTTTGCGACTTCATTGATTCCGATCAGGTGCTCATTTCATCAAAATCTCTCCGTTTTGGTAATGTTATTTGTCTGATTTTCGATCTTTTGCAAAATTCCCTTCTGTTTTTCCTACTCTAGCGTTTTGTTCTTCTGTTGATTGATATCTTAATGAGATTTGCGTTTTCCCTCTCGAAACAAAAGTAAAGAAAAAATAATTAAAGGATCTGTTGGTTTTGGTTCCGTTTTTTATTTCAATTTATCATCAAACGCTATGGAAAAAATTGGGTATATTAACCATTGCCTGTACGTTTAATGCCCGAAGAGTTAACCTGCTTTACTTGAAAATGGTGGTTTTATGAGTTTTTATATGCATAAGCTTCTTGATAAACGTGATGTTTTGGGATTGAAATTTCAAAGTAAAATTATTATAGGTAGTAACTTGAGCAAAGTGAAGACATTCTCTCTGAATAAAGCATCTTCAGGGATCAGTATCAATTAAGGATTTGGTTTGGCATGAAATCTTTCTAAGCAACTAAGCTTTGGTGAGGCAAAAAGAGCTATATAGTGTCTTTGGGCTGTCTGGTGTGATAAATTTTATACAAAATGAGGTTGGAGAAAAAGCATGTGGAGGAGCAGAATTAGGACTGAAAAATTGGCTCCCAATAGCTCGGTAGCTGTTTCCAGAACATTTGTTAATATAATTGGGTGTTTACTTGTGTCCCACCATTGTAAGTTTCCTTTTCAGTTGTTATTCCGCTACATTTCATTCTGTCTTAAAATTAGTTTTCAGATTAGTTTTGTTTTTGTTTTATCCCTTTCTTTTTGAATATTCCCAGTCTGTGATGTCTTGGATACTAAATAATTGCAGCTGGTCAATCAGGAAGAGTTGTTGTATCATTGTACTAGAAGGATCTCTTGGATCAGTTTTATCGTTATAGATTGTGCATGATGGACGGTGATAATGATTTCACCTTTTGTCAGGTAAGTTTACATTTGTTTTCTACATGAGACATTCACAGCTTACTCTTCATCTTGCATTTAATTTTATGATTGTATCTATCAAATTTGTTGTTTTTTCTGTGAATTATGCTAGGCCTCCGGTTTTTTTTAATGGAATCATGTCTCCTCATTTCGCTATATACTTGTATATTTATTTAGGTTGGTCCACCTGTCAACCCAGCTGGTGTCGAGGGAGATACACTTGTATCAGATATTAGTAGTATTACTATTAGCAATGAATTCTCAAACAGTACTAATGGTGATCAGAAAGGGAGTTCCCTGTGGAATGGTGAATTGGCTAATAATGCCACAGGCAAAAAAGAGGCAACTATTGGTTCTTTGACATTCAATGTTATTGATACATCATCACCAGCACAATCTAGTGGAATTTCTAGAAAAGTAGCTTCCAGGGATCCTGAGACATCGGTAAAGGTTTTACAAGAGCAGAAAACATCTGCTAGGAAGGCCAAACCTCGGGCAAAGGTTCCTTTTGAAAAGGGTTATAGTCAAATGGACTGGCTTAAACTTACTAGAACACATCCTGATCTCGCAGGTACATCGTAAAACTACTTTTTGATGTGATTCGTTTCTGTCTATCTGTCTTTCTAACTTATATTGCCTGAATACCTGCAGTTCAAGATTTGTAATTAATTGTACATTTGGCTTTAATTTCTGGAAAAACTGTCACGACTCCTGATGTGAAAGTCAAATGAAAACATGCTTTGACATTGAAGCTGTCTTTAAGAATACTTTTTTTCCTGTGTCAGTAAACCATTTGGCTTACTCAATTGAACAATTAACCTTTTAGCCAAATATGAGAACTGTTTTCAGCTCAAAAATTATCCGGATACTGCTGCTGATTATCTATGGAAGATGCACTAATTCCAGGATACATAATAAATTGTTTTTTCCCTCATGTCATAAGAGCATACAATTAAGTGTTTCTAATGTAATCTCACATCTTATGTATCTACTGCATTCGCCTCTTTCTCAGCGTATCTTAATTTACAAGGCTCCATTTATGCTTTTCATGCTATATGACACACTGGGAGTAATATTGGAGAATTGTTGAATCTAATCCGATCAAGCTATCCTAAACATTAAGTGAAACAGAATTGTCGACGTACCTTGTTTTATCATCTCAATGGCTTCTTAGTTTTTTAAAT
The DNA here is from genome assembly GCA_963580455.1 of Euonymus europaeus. Taxonomy (NCBI): domain Eukaryota; kingdom Viridiplantae; phylum Streptophyta; class Magnoliopsida; order Celastrales; family Celastraceae; genus Euonymus; species Euonymus europaeus. The sequence goes on from OY756972.1 coordinate 4,946,185, forward strand.
GCCCACTATCATGAAATTTTCTGTTCCAGGTACATCTTGCTGAACATGAACTCAGAGCTTATATTAATTCATCCTTTATTGTTTTTTTCCCTGGTTGGTTGAAAGTTGTCATAGTTTATGTGTTGATTGCTCAATAGATAGTATTAAGTTGATTCAATGCAACTCTTTAACACATCCAAGCTTGCAAAGTCTAGTTAGTTTTGAGGAAATGTTAGGGAAGCTCAAAGACCACTCACAATTGATGCATTTTGACCAAAGTGACTTTTACTTTATCACAATCTTTTGTTTCCCTTTATGTGAGTTGAGACATTGAGAGTTTCTAAAGCTACAGATTTTTTGTGTGCCTACTTTGCCGTGGAAACGATGGCATTGTATACATCTGTACGGGGGTTGAAATTAGAGTGGATTCGGATTACATTTCAGAATAATCTTAACACATTTTATTTTTATTTTCATTTTCATCCCTTTTAATGTTATATAATAGATGGCACAATTGTAGCCAATAAAAAAAGGTTCAATTATGATCTTTTGTGTGTATGATATTTTGTAATTCTTAGTCTCTAGGGTGCTGTTCTGCATGTTTGAATAGGGGGGCATGGTGAACAAGGAGAAATGCCTTAATGCTTGCTGCTAGTACGGTTCTGTTTGTTTACAGGATGTCTATCAGTCTATCCACTTAGTTTGAAATTGAATAACAGGACATGGTGAACAAGGAGAAAAGTGTTAATGCTTGCTGCTAGTTCGTTTTGATTGTTTGTAGGGCGTCTATCCACCCATTTCACTTGTCATACAAATTCTGAAGCAACTTAGTGGAGCACCAGTTTAAATTGGTGGAAACTAGCAAGCATTGCATCTTGGATTACTAAAGACACCCTTTCCTTTTTGATTGAAATTCATTGGAACCTCTGGTTAAGTTAATTGATGGCTTCTACGTTTTTGTTGCGCCTTTTGATTTTAAACTTGCTCATCTCAGGACTCAAGGGACAGTCAAATAAGAGGCTTATTTCTATTAACGAAGTTAGGCAACACCAAACGGAAGGGAACATGTGGACTGTTCTTAAAGGCCGTGTCTACAACTTGTCTCCATATATGAAGTTTCACCCTGGAGGTGTGTGAATGATGTTAAGCTACTTTGGTTTTTCAAGTTTGCAAGAGAATAATTGTTCTTTGACTGGTTTGATAGACTAGTATTGTAGTATCATAACTGTTACTAATTCTGTGTTCATTAGTAACTTTTTCAAATTTTTTATATGTAGATGCTCTAAGGATTACTTTGACAAATTGGTTTTTGCAGGCGTTGATATGCTGATGAAGGCAGTGGGAAAAGACTGCACATCTTTATTCAGTATCCTTCTTATATTTTTCAGTTTGTATTATGTGGTCTCTAGTCTCTACTCTAAAGAGATCATAATGAACATGTTCCTATATAAGATATCATTAATCTATGTTCTCGTGAGGTTGAAAGATCCTAATTTTTACGGAGGGAACTCGTCCTTCTTGCCGTGTTGGGAAGGGCCAACCTACCAGAGAATTGGATATGTTTATTCATTTTGCTACAAAACTGCAATCCTTAATACATTCTTCAGATAAGTACCATGCTTGGGTGAATGCTGACTTCTTGCTGGAGAAGTGCCTAGTGGGTACTCTGGATGGATAGCCAGTGAAGGCAGATTGATGTTCCAACAATCTACAGGTGGTTATGTCTCTCTATTCCCTCTTCCTTGTATATAGAGGGACATCATTATATACCATTCAGTACAATATGATTTCTTCTGCACATTTTTCACGTGCAAGTTTATTTATGAAAATAATGTCGTGTATTTCACTCAAATACTCAATAATATCTTTCAAAAAAAAAACTCAATAATGAATAATCATTTGGATTGTACCCATTCTCTTGAAAATGTTTCTAGCTGCTGCTTGCTGCAGTGCTACATTGACCTTTATTTATCTGACTGCGGTCGAGATTGTCTTGGAATTTCCTCAAACTTTCTAGTGGCAATTTGATTTTTACTTGAAGCAATATCATTCTTTTGATAGGAAGCAAGAATACAGCGCCAAAAACTGAAAAAAGAGAGCAAAGAAAAAGAGTGGATATAGAAGAGGAAAAAAAAACATAGAAAATAGAGCAATGACTAGTATGCTGGCATATATTAGAAGGAATGGTTATGCAGCTTGTAGATGCAGTCCCTGTTGAATTTCTGAAGTGTTGTCCATGCTGTTCTCATTTCAATAGCGAAACTTCTGACTCCATGATATCCTCAGCAGGTGAGCTTGATGTGTTTTTTGCGCTTGTTTGATTACTCTACTTCTCCCGCCAAACCACGAAACACAAAACTAGTATATACCTCAAAGTTCGACTCGAGAGCCTTCAAACTCAAAATCGAAAACGAAGATTCAATTGAAGATCATGCCCAGAAAACTCAAAATCGATTGAAATCACTTAGACCTCTTGATATACAGAGCCTGTTATGGGTAATCACTCATACTCATACTTTGTTCCTACTTTTTGCTTGAAATCTTGCTACTATTTTGGTTTATGTCCAAGCATGACTGTGTTTTGGTGTGCGGCTATTGTAGATAGTGCGAGAGGGTTGATTGTTTTGGTCTATAGTTTCAGAGTCTGCCGATTTTATTATCAAGTAATGTCTCATTATGTTCAAAAGAATCCTTGAGTTTGTTATATGCATGGGGGTGACTCAAGCCTATCGTAGCGGGCTAGTGTCAAAGTTCTAAGCTTAGCAAGGCTGCTGAGGCTTCCCTGTAGATATTGAAAACTATTACTTTCCAAATTCAAATCCTCAGGGGAGGGAAGAATCCCAATATCTCTTGGGAGTGCATCAGTCGACAGATTACAGTCTTTGAGCGACAATTCTTTTAGTGAGCTTAGGGATATCGATGATTCCAAGTCCCTTGAGTCTTTAGACAATTTTTCGAACCGTGAGTAGCCGGAAAGAGTGAGAGTTTCAAGGGACTTCATCTGCAAGGAAACTTTTCCCCTCAAAACTATGAAACAGTTCATTGTAAATAGCCTTGGCGAACATCATCCGATCCAACGTTCAACAATTGATTTATATCCTTTAATCGTGGATCTATTCAAACTCACATGTAAGTACGTGTTGTTAATCTCTCTAAGAATTTCCTCCATCAATTATCTAAATAAATTTTGCTTTGTGCCTGACAACAATGAAAAATAGTCCATTTCCGCATGAATAATTTCCAATTTAGTGGTAATAAAAATTAGGGCAGAACCCGAAGTTTAAAAAAAGAATACCAGTAAAGAAGGTTTATCTCTCTCTGTTTTGTTGGTGGACACAGCCATCTTAAAGTTTTATTTTCAAGAGTCCAGCTTGTATATAAATCTCCTGAAGGAGTATGAGGAGATGATCGAAGCTTATACAAAAATCGGTCCAACTACATTTTTGGCTTGGTGTACATGCATAGGTAAGTGCCATCGACAGCTGAAGACAAGGGTTGCTGCAAATGGAAGGGTTGGAGCCACAGCTGCCGTGTATACAGCAGCTATACTGGAATACTTGACTGCAGAAGTGTACGGTAGGAGGCTGTGTTTTCACTTTGCAGTTATGCATTAGATCATATACTTTTTTTTTATTTTAAAAAAAGGAATTTTATATCATAATGAGGAGAAGAAAAGCCCTTCTCCGGGGGGCTCACAAAGGAGGGACTAGACCGAAACTCAGGAAAACAACGGACACTAGTCATTGATATGCCTCATAGATTAGATCATATACTTGATTTGTTTTTCAGCAGTAAAAGTAAAATCTTAAAATTGATCCCAAAAAAAGAGTAAAAGTAAGTGCCTTCATATGAATTAACTCAAGGGTGAATGCTTCATACGTTGGTGGAGAGTCAGACATCTGCATCACGATTGGAGACTTTGGTAGGTATCAAAACAATTGCAGCAATGGTGTGATGTTGTGTTTGAAACATAGACTAAATAGTTGATGTATTTAAATTGATATTTTTGTAATTTTTACTCTCATAGTTGATTGTTTTAACATTGATCGCTTGACAGACTCAATATTTTTTCTCAATTGAATTTCCTAATTAAAACACTTATGTCATTATTTGATTTAATTTATTCCAGCACATTTTTCATATATTTTAACAAACAATTGCTGAAAGAGAGAAGTATCACATTCTTAAAACTATTGAGCAAACACACCTTTGTATTATCTAAAGCAATTTTTACTTGAATAACTCGTATCCAACTTTAGTAGGCCATGCCCTACCTCGTCTTTTTTAAGCATTTATACGTATACCACCTTCTGAATCACACGTGCATGCGTTTCCCATTCACGTGCCAAGAGACCCAAAAGAAAAGACAAAGTCTCTAATGCATACTATAGCCTATAGGGGTACCACGACCACCAACTGGTGTAAAACAGGATTAGGGTTTTAGACTAAATCATCGCACACGAAAAAAGATCTGTCTGAGAATACTATATTCTTCGCTTTTCTTTATTCTATCTCCAGATCTGTCTGAATTTTCTTTCATCTTTGTCTCTCTTAGTTTCCCTTATAATAACTTGTAAGTCATTTTTTAACCGTTAAGAAAATACGTACATTATATGTAACAGACTTGATACAAAAGAGCCAGGAAAAGCCAAAAAAAAAGAGAGAAGCTAGCCAAGTCAAACTTGCATGTGAAACTTTTACTTGTATTGGGATTTAAGACAAAAGAAGACAATTGTACAACCATAAAAGAGAAGTGTTTTAAGGCAAATGCAGGTTTGTATAATTAGTTAGCTGCCTGCAGTCAAGACTTTTGAACAAGTAAAGGGTTTTTGGAATTAGTGAAAAAGTGATGAGGGTGTGTGAGTGAAAGATGGATACGAAGAGAGTTTTATATATATGTGAAGATATTGATCAGATACTCAAAGTGGGAAAAGGCAAAGGTTTCTGGTCCTCAGAAGAAGAAAAAGAAGAAGTATAGAAGGCCTTGATAGAAAGATTTCAAAAAAACTTGCATTTGTAGAGTGATCAGTTTTTCTCTCTTATATCTCGCTTTCATCGAATAACACACTCCTTTTGTATTCTATCACTTATTTTATACTGGAAACTCTGCACCCTTTGTACGTATATTGCGAGACTGACAGTTCATAGAAACAAGTAATAATTAAAATATACATATGTGAAACGATATGATAGCCCTTTCTTTTCCAAATCATAAAAGGAGCATACTTTCTCTTTTGACAATATTAGCTAGGGATGGTAATCATCATCATCATCATAATGAGGGATCTGATCTAATTGAAAGTTTTGAAGAAGAGAAAGAATATCATTTGATGTCAGCTACTCTTTATTTACTATTTTCAAGCTAGAGAGTAGTGGTGTAGTGTGTAATCTTTATTAATGACTCTGATAAGTGATAAACCCCTAGAGCTTCGCAGCTTTTCTCTCTCAAAATATAACTAAAAGGAAACCTTCCATCTAATTAAAGTGTGTCTCTAGCTAGGTCTGAGTCTAACTAGCATTGACAAACAGCTGACTCATATATATACGACTGAACAACAAAAGCAGCAGAGCAAGAGAAACAACAGAAAGAGTAATATATATATATATATATAGCAAGAGTCAAGAGATCTGAAATTAAATAAAATATTAATTAAAATTGCATCATGGTTGGATGAATCTTCACTCTAACAAAAACCCACCTGCATTCTCGGCTAATGAAAGATAATATCTTGGCACTAGAAAAGAGTAGTTATGTACAAAATTGCCACACTCATTTTCTTAAACACTATAAAAAAAGGAATATAATTTTTTAGAAAATAAATAAAGAAGAGATCATCATTCATCAAACTAACATGCTGAGGGAGGCATGAGATTCAACCCCAAATCATCCTTCTCCAACACCATACGAGCCTTGTTAGTCTCCATACTTCCTGGACCAGTAGTAGCATACTCAGGGTGCAACCTCTTTTTAGGTTGTAATGACACCCCAAACAGCTTTGTTTTGTTGTTGTTTTTGGCTTCTGCAACAATCGGCAATGAGCTCTTAGGAGTTGTAGGAGAGATATTCAGTACTTGATGATGATGTGGCTGCTGAGAGTAGTAGTGAGAAAATTGTTGTTTGGTGTTATAATTAGTGGGACAATACCCAAGAATCTGGTTCGAATTAGGCTTTTGAAACATTGGAGAACAAAAGTTTGTAGAAGATGGCGACGAAGGATTAGTAGAAGTAGTATTGCATAGAAGCAATGAAGAAGGGTAAGTATTACTAGGAGTGACAGGCTTCACATGATTCTGAACAAAATAGATGATATCATTGTAAAGCTTTCTCATGTGTGCAAGCTCAGACATTAACATATTGTTGCTCCTTCTCAGTCTCTCGTTGTCCTCCGATAAAGCGGTGACCGAGTTGTTGTTGTTGTTATAGGAATTAGGAGGAGAGTCACACCAGTTGGCCTGCTCTTCCGAGTCAGATGGAGAAATACTGAGTCGGGTTTGAAACGGGAAGAAACTCGGTGGTGGTGGTTGGTGGTGATTGATGGAGACTGGCGGTTGAGCGGTTTTTCTTCGATGGATCTCGCAAAGCAAATGCTTCTCTCCCTTCTTGAAGAATTCGTTAGCGAACTCCCATCTATCCGGCACAATCTTTCTAAAACCCTAAATTTTGGTTGGATCAAACAAACAAAAAAACCCAAATCAGTTTACTGAATTAAAACGGAGGTGGAGCTAAAAACGAAGACTTTTATAGGAAGTAGAAACATACGTAGGTGTTGAGTTGCCTGACGAAACTAGAGAAGTTATTGTGCTTGAAGTAGTTGGGGAGGAGATCGCGAGCAAACTCCGGTGGACGCCAAACGACAAAGGTGGTTTCGTCTTCACCCCAAGAGACTATGTGGTCGGTGGTCGGATCGTCTACGAGTTGGTAGGTTTTCGTGAGGAATGGAGCCGGGACTGATTTGTTGGAGTCAAGAGAGAGTATCATGCCTTCGCAGTTGTCTAGCATGAGCGCCATTGAAGAAGATCAAAGAAGCAGCAGCACGCAAAAGTATATAGAGAGAGAGAGGGGTGGTGCGAGTGAATGAGTGGGGGTGCGTGGTACTATGTACTGCGCTGGTTTAATAAGAATATTATGGACGATATAATATTATTTTTTCGAAAAAGGGTATAATCCTCGACTCAAGAATGACAAACTAAAAGAGTCTACAAAATTAGACACCTGAACTCAAGAATCACGAAAAAAAAAATACTACCCAGATAATACTATCCAGAGATAAATCTGTACAAATTTTAAAAACGAACAAGAAACATATAATACAAATGATCTAGATCAATATCGTTAACTTTCCCTTCATCAAGATATGATGTTGGAGAGATCGATCTCCTCCAAATTAAGAAAACTCGTCACTTTGCTCCAGAAATTTATCGTTGGAATAATACTTAGTAATATTATTGGTATTAGTTTGTATTTAAGTGAGATTATTATTATTATTATTATTAAATGGGTTTTGTTTAGTCCTCGGTTAAGTAGTGAGAGAGAATATGTGTTTGTCTGTCTGTATGTCTAGGACTGTGAAATAAGGGACTTTCAAGACAAACCCGTGACACCTCTTTCTTTCTTTCTCTCTCTGACATTGATCCCGCACACACCCACTTAAAATCAGGCACAGAAGGGTGGTGCAGTCTGTCTTTTGTGAATTGACAATACAGCCCCTCTTACTTCTTTAACCACATTTTATTAGGAACATATTTTCCAAGCTTTTCTTTACATGTTCATATCACATCTTATTTATGGAAACCTTCCAAGTCCATCACATAACCAGAAAACTTCACCTCTTTTTTTATGAATTCAAAATTGGGTTCTGTCATATATGTGTTTTGGATCTATCATTTGATTTCTCATTAGGAAGTTTAACAAAGGGTATACTGGTAAAAGGGATACAATAAAAAAAATTAAAAAAAATTAAAAAAAATGTTCAATGGAGGGGAAAAGGATAGTGTGTTTTTTGTCTTCTAACTTCACGTAAAACGAGTGTCTTCTTTTCAATTTGTAGTTTAGTGTTTGTTGTTTAATACATCACCAACCCAAAACACCCCCAGTCTCCTCTTCTCTCCTCTCTCCAAGATCCATTTATTAAAAAAAGCCTGCTATTTTGGTGATGTCATTTCTTCTTCTTCTTCTTCTTCTTCCTTGCACTTTCTTCTTCTTCTTCTTCCTTTCCCATCTAATAATATTCCAAACTTCAATTCCATATAAGACATGCACTAACTCCCTCTCTGGCCACTACTACACTACACACATTATTAATTATTATTTTACTATTACATGCAGTTCTGCTCTACAGTGTCTATACTCTATACTGACTTTACCTCTTTTTTCTTTGGTTGGGGCAGGACCAAAGGGCCTGTCTATCGACCCGTGCCCTCGGGATGCCGGTAGAATGTAAGTCGCAGGTTATGCGACACAACGACAGGGACCGCTGGGTGCGTTCCGATAAATCAACCAAGAATGACCGAAACTGCGCCAAAGGCACGCTTCGAACTCGGGACTCCACCGTACTAACCAAACCGAAGACCCCATTGGGTGCCGCTGAGCCATATGCCCTGGGGGCAAAAGTGGGTTATATGTAAGCGTTATGGCAATTAAATCCAATAACGTGCCACTTCCCCGGCTCGACCCAGTGACCTCTTCACTCCCAGAGCACTAAGGTTTAGGACAAGCCGGTGGCCACCAAGCCAAAGGCTTGGTGGTTAAAAGTGGGTTATATGTAAGCGTTATGGCAATTAAATCCAATAACGTGCCACTTCCCCGGCTCGACCCAGTGACCTCTTCACTCCCAGAGCACTAAGGTTTAGGACAAGCCGGTGGCCACCAAGCCAAAGGCTTGGTGGTTAACTTTACCTCTTTTTTCTTAATTGTAATGCACCACCACTTTGCAATGAGCAGCTGGCATTATTATTACAATTTTTTTAAAAAAAGAGAAGGTTTTATTTATGGATATGTTTGAAACGTCTCAAACAAAAAGGCCAAAAGAGACAAAAATAAAAGATAAAACAAGGGATTTTTAGAGTTACAAGGTTTGGACAAAGATTTGCTTCAAGTCCATTGAAGGCAAAGGCAATGAGTGGTTAAGGAGGGATCCTATAAAAGTGAGTTGTGGATTGATTTTGCAATGAGTGAGAGACAGTGTTGTGAGTAGGGACAGACAACAAAGTGAACACCCATATAAACTAAATCATTACTAATTATTTCACTTAGATACTCAAATTCCTTTTTTCTGATTCTCATTAATTATTCCAAAAAAAAAAAGTTAAAAAAACTGTCCCCCAATAATTCATTTTTTCTAATAGTTAAAAGGGGAATTTTTTTTTAAAAAAAAAAGAATCTCAAATTCCCCCAATAATCTTAGTAGACAAGCCAAATGCTTCCCAAAAAGCTTGCAAAACAAGAACCCAAAAAGAGTAATTACCATTTCATGATTACTAAACATATGTGCTTCAAAATGTGTGTATATATATATTAAAAAAACACACACAACTTTCGGCTCAAAGGGAGTTAATCGGTTAGTTACTCAAATGTCAAAGCCAAGCCCTAAAGATTTACCATAATCCTTTACTAATAAACCTAAAAAAAAACTCTAAAAAAGTTGGTGGGGGGTAAGTTGTCAGGATCTTGCCAAAGGCAAAAAGAAAAAAATATTTTTGGCAAGAGGTTTTACATTCAACTTTCACTTCCAATGAATTTCATTGGAGTCACTACGTACCATGATATCGAATTATCAATCCTGATGAAATTAAAATATAATGGTAATTAATTTTGAGACATGCAGATTCAATCTATCTATTCATTAAAAACAGAAAAGACCTAAAAAAAGGAAAAGAAAAAAAAAGAAATCAAGCAACTGGCTATCTAGCTAGAAAGTAGAAACTTACGATGAGGAGCAATTAATTATCAGATTCAAGTCCTAGAATTCAATTAAAATGGGATCTGCCCTTCCTTAATTATCCTAAGAAGAACCACGAACCTTCTAATTCAACACTTTTTTCATTGTGTGTATATATATATATATACATACACTATTCTCTCTCTCTCTCTCTATATATATATATATTTCTCATTCTCTCTCTACAATTCTTTATTTCAAATTAAGCTTTACCCCTTGTGCTCCCGGCAGCTAAATTTGCAGCGCCTGACACGGAGACTGTAATAGTACTCCTTTTCTATATGTTTGATGGTTCTGCATATGGGTACGTATAATATATATATATGTGTGTGTATATATATCTATATATATATATATACAGGCATTAGGCGTTCTCGTGATTCATATTTTGTTTTTATCCTTGATAACATGACATATATTGCCACCACTCTATTCCCTTATTCATGTTACATGCTTATTTAAGGGAAAATATATACTTCTCCTGCAACTCTTCCACCAACGTTTTTCTGTCAACATATATATATATATGTGTGTGTGTGAATATGTCCCTTTCCAGATTACTGTGTATCGATCAACGACTCCTAACATAAAACAAATATCTTCATTATTTTGTATCAACACATCTTAAATTCCTAATTAGTTATTGATTAATGAATTGAAATTAAATTTGTAATTAACCCGTTTGAGAGAGAATCCAATAACACACAATGTTCTCTCTCATTCAATATTTGTAGAGAATATTAAGAGGAATCTTAGTCTATAAGCTTAGATTAACCTCATAATTAATTAACGGATAACATCGAAATACAAATGGTTTAAAAGGTGGGTCCAGGAAGCATTCAATATGGCCTATAAAATCATTGATGAAGATGGGCTAGTTTGTGAATAAGTAGCTAAAGCATGTTAGACCTATCTAGCTACAGAACCAGGACATGCATGTCTGAGAGAGAAAGAACAAGGAGAGGGAGGGAGGGAGAGAGAGAGAGAGGGAGGGAGGGACCCATATAATGGAAATCTTGAAAAACAAAAAGCTGGTCTTTTCTCTCTCACACACAAAAAACACAAGTTGTCAGCAACTTGGACAGAGATCCTAGCCGGCCGAGGGAGCCCAGCAACACGTCCATCACTACCAAAATCACACACACACACACAAAAACCTACACGCATTGAATAGCCAAGAAGATTCTATTCTTAATATTTTTTTGTTCTGAAACGCAGTGAAAAGTGAACCCCACCGGGCACCACAGCCTCCTCTCTCTCACATGACCACCGGCGATTCCCTTTTCAAATTAATTAATTACTAAACAACGTATTTTGAGAATTTCAAGGAGAGACAGCTTAGAACACAGAGCGAATACTGACTATTAAATTAACAAAAACCTTATAATTAAATAACGAAAAAAAGAATCAAAAGCTGTAGTATAGACGACAAGCTGCAAGGTTCTTTCCTCTGCCTCTTCTCTTACGATCTCTTTTGTCTGTTTCACTGATTCCTCTTTGAACAAAGCCAAATTATGCATGCCTAACTTGCTAGCTTCTTAAATTATTATATCTTCAAACATATTATTATTTCTATATGTGTAAGAAGCATCTTCCAGTGAATGATGGATATGATATTATACATATGTACAGTCTAGTATTTAGCACTACTATTAGAGGGTATATTAATTAATATACAGAAGTCCAAAATAGTATGTAGAGAGTGGAGGGATATATGGGTCACGAGGACGCACGAGGAAATGGCACTATGATATTAATAGACACTAGAAAGGACAAGATACTTGTTTGTCTTTCTTGTGGACTTATTACATTACCTACAACAATAAAGACTCGCTCTTAACATGAGCTTGTATATCCCGTTCTAAAAGACTAAAACTTTCTCAAATTTAGCAGTTAGAGATTACGGGCTCAATTTTTTAAAAAAAAATAGGTCACGGCTTCAATTCCTAAAAATAAGATACATGTTCAATCTTTGTACTATTTTTAGGCTTGAATTTCCTGAGTTTGGGTGTGTTCAGGTTCTCTTCCCCCACCTAAAGTGGCAGATTGGTTTGTTGTATCTTTTTCTTATAATTCTCTTAATAATATGATTGGTTCTCTGAAAAGAAAAATGTCAATTTCTAAAATAATTTCTTCACATATCATGCGAAATTAAGATTTATATACATTCTGTTTATTTCAGCCCCGCCCACTATGGGAGGGAGTTGTTTACATGTTTTTTGTAATGTATTATGTGAAATTGATCACAACTCTGTGTAGAGTAAGGTTTACGTTATTAGATACATTGTATCTAACTCAATCTCATCCACTGCAAAAGTCTTATGCGCGAGAATTGTTTGCAATTTCTTTTATAATATGTTATTTGAAATTGACAACTTTGTCCCTCCATTTTTTGTGCATATATATGTACGAGGTCATGGAACATTAATTTATATTTGGTAGACATAATTTGACAAAAAGAGTATAATTTTGTAGTTATGAGGAATTAGTTTATTAACTAGTGAAGTACTTTACATAAAATGGAGTGTTTATATATACATTTTTGCATGCGCGAGAGTAATTATTTTTATTTATCATAGAATAATTAGAAAGTGGGTAGCTCTGTATGCATGCATGGACTGTTACATCTTATCCCTAAAAGAAAACCCATTTTAACTTCCTTTAGAGAGAGTCTCTCATGCATTAAAAGAACCAACAACAACAAATGTCTTTCTTTCCATTATCTAATATTCTTCTCCTTTTCTCTCCCCCCGTTTATTTCTTCCTTTCCGACTCTCTTTCTTAAAGACACCCTTTCTACTTCTACGTGAAAAAGACTCATATATATATAGTATTTGAAAGAATATCATCTTTAGTATATTCTACACAACATATATGATATGATGATCAAGTACTCGATGATGTGGTATAGGGCCCATAAATTCCACTAATGACATGCTTTTTAATTTTTGGTACTATTAATCATCAGAGAGTCCATGTTTAATGAAAAAGATGGTCCAACGTTCAGCATTATATAGTACAGAAAACATGATTAACAACAATGCTTATGACCTAATTAAAGACATGATTATTAGCAAAGTCCACGAATGTCAAAAAAGAAACAGATGGAAGGAGAATGGTGATTGTAGCTAGGGAACATAAGGCTGTTGGATCACATGCCCATCACGTTCTTTAAATTTTTGGTGGTCTCTCTTCTTTTAATACACTGGGTTGATCATGAACGTTAAAGAAACCAAACCAAAAAAAGAAAAGAAAAGAAAAGAAAAAGGTCTCACAACAACTACTACTACTAATACACTCCTCAATCCAAGGGATTCCCATTTTATCCCTTTTGGGTCCCTCCATATCATAATTTCATGCACATATAGATACATACATATATATATATATATATATATATGTGTGTGTGTGTGTGTGTATAGACACATAATTACATAAAGACTCATCTTTTAAGTACAATACTTACAAAGCAAGGTCCTAGAGTGTGCAATTTTTTTGGAAACTCTTCATCCTCTCATTGGAATTCGGTGTAAATCATATATATATATGGTAGTATGTAGTTAGATTTTTGAGTTTATAATTAATTTGTCTTTTTCTAGGGAAATGCATTAAATCATTTGCGTGGGACTGTCCAGTTTAATTTGTTATTATTCTTCCAATTAAATCAGTATATATAATTTCAAAATCTTGTTTTGAAAATGAAAACTGATAATGATAGAGATATCATTGCCAACTAATAACCCACTCAAGGAAAACCTTTTTTAAGGCAGGTGGTTCAGTCATGTCAAGCAAAAAAGCTTACAAGCTGTGATTTGGCGTAGAGTACTCAACCAGCGCACAAAATATATTCATGGTCCCTTTAATTAATTTGCTGATAATTAATTATCTGCTACTTACAATCGTTCATAGGCTTAATTTAAGCTCATGTAAATTAAGTAGCAATTCTTGAACATATCGAAGTAAGTTGCATGTCTCTGATAGTTCATGTGCATGTTGTCGAATAACATCATACAAATTAGGTAAGTTAAGTCAAAGTTAAGTGCTTGGACATAAGAGTGTTCCTCTATGTAAAATCGAATTGAAAAGCATCCAAATCTAAACAGTTTGATCCCATAGAGAATCACCACTAAGAGGCTTAGTCTATTTGCTGCTTGGTTATCTGAGGTGGTTCAGTTATATGAATCGCGTCTCTATATATATCTTCATGCTTGTTTGGGCTTCATGACGTGGTGGTGATTGTCCCTGTGGTTACTTGTGTTTTTGTGAGGTTGCTGCCGTGTGGTGGCTGATGCTTCTTATGCGGTGTTGTTCTCTAGTTTTCTCATTGTGGTGGCTGGACATTGGTGCTTGGTGTCTATTGGTTCGATCGGTGGTAGGGGATGATGATTTATACTGTGTTTGCAGGGGAGACTGGGTTTGTTAAGCTTGTCATTTTGTTTCGGTTTGGATTTTTTATTTTTTTAGTTTGGCTTCGGTCTATTATAGTCTTGTTTTGTTGGGTTTTTTTTCTCCTTCAATTTGTAACTTCAGTTTTCCTTCGCCCTTATAAGAGTGTCAATAATATTCCGGAGGTACCGCCCTCTTTTATAAATGATAGTAAAAAAATGTCACCACTAACCTATCACTTAATTGGTTGTAATTTTGTCCTCACTCTGCTCAATAAATCATGTCGATCATCGAAAAAACAGTGATAAAAGACATTAGAGAGTGGAGCAGAAAAAAGTGTATATACACCCAATCAGACACACAGAGGACATTCCTTCCAACAATATGTTTGCGGCACATGGTATCCTTTTTAAATGAGAGAACTGTAATTATATTCTCTTTTTTCCACTACAAGAAAAACCAGTTTTAGGGACGGAATTTTCCGTCACTAAACAAGAATTTTCCGTCCCTAAATTAATTAGGGACGGAATTTGGGACGGAAAATTTTCCGTCCCAAAAATCGCTGTCGCAAAATTTTACGACGGAATTTAGGGACGGAATTTTTTGCGACGGATGTTAGAGACGGAATTACTTCCGTCACTAATATTTAGTGACGGAATTTAGGGACGGAATTATTTTCGCCACTAAATATTAGTGACGGAATTTAGGGACGGAATTTTCCGTCACTAAATTTATTTTCCGTCACTAATATTTTTATTTAATTAATAAAATATAATTTTTTTTAATTTTTAAAAATATATTAAAATGTTATTTAATATTAAATAATTTATCAACTTTGCAGAAGAAAATAATTCAGTTGTTTTTTGATTTATTTTTACTATAATTTAATGATTTTTTATTTTTTACTTCTAATGATTTGTAACCCAAAAAAGCATCAAATAAGTTCACAAAAATTTCATTAATAAAAAAAGTTTCAAACACTATATTCACAAAACAATACAACATGAAGAGTCGACACATTCTCAAAAGAAAATTTGACATGGGGGCACATAATAACCCAACATGAAGGGCCAATTGCCCAATACACTCTAATACATCCTAGTTTGAGGCTCACTGTAAACATCCCTGATCAGCCCATCTCTCCCACTATGCATTAGATCTGAGCTCTTTGATTCATCACAGCAACAACCAAACAACCAACTTGCTATAAACCTTTCATGATAATCACACTTCACGGGGAAAGACATTGCAATAACCAATTACGAGAACATGCTTGAAAGAAGATGAACCAACTTCTATTATGTCAAAGGAAGCATAGAGTATCTGTTCCAACAATATGATCCACATCATTCTGTAAACACAATGTGAGAAAAGGCACCAACTTGAAATACAAATTAGATAAGTTACAAAATAACAACCTCACTAGTCATTAAACTTACATTAGAAAAGTATAAATGATGCCCAATGAAAGATGACCCTGAAAATCATATTACAAGAACCAATTAGAAAATCAAAGCAATCTTAAAAATCATCAAAAATGGCTACTATAGTTTCTAATAAAAGTACTCTATGTATATCTATTAAACGTACATGAGAAATTTAATATGGTAGATTACATGAGAAACTTAATCATATCGGCTTGATAAGGGCTCATATTTTCCAGCCTAATGACCTCCAGAAACTATTAGAAAATACCAGAGATTATCAAATATGTCATAGAAATCATAAAGCACAAAATTAACTCTAAAAGACCCACCTGGTCAAGAAGTTAGACCAACTGCCCAATAATAGATAAGACCACAATCCAGCGATCCCAGACAATCTCTTCGCTAACTACAACAAGAAGCACACTTACTTAGGAGTATGTAAACAAGAGACCCAATAAACTAACTAACTTCAGAAAATTCAACATTTCCTTAACAATTAATAATTTTGTTTTTGCCAAAGTAAACATAGTACCATCTGAACTAAGAAAAGAAAAGAGGAAAAATCAAAGGAGAATATGCATGTCGATAACCTTGTAAGTACTTGGAAATTCATAATCTCAAAATAATCCAGTACAACTGGAAGCTCATAATCATTACCTTCAAAGACTCAAAATGGTTATTGCCTCCTTACAGGTTCAAGTTCCTTATTGCAGTTCTCATACAAAGTGTCAATCATTCTGACAAACAATCGGTCCACCGAATACATCACCTATATGACAACATTGAGGAAAGCATAGCAAAGATACCCAAACAAATTAAAAGGAAGCACATCAACAGAGTGCATAGTCGATCTCACCAAAATGCATCGGATACAAAGAGAAAAGCCACGCAATTACAACAATAGAGAAGCTCGTCAAAATCCAGATGCAGCAGAGACCAAATGACAACATAAATCAGAAAACTCGCAAGAGATGATTTTACCTCACCCGAAAAACTAAAGATTTGAGAGAGACCACTCAAACCTGAGACCACGATCCGCATGGAGAACCAAAAGACTGCCTCCAAAATTTTAAAAAAAATGGAACCAAAGCAGGCCAGAAAGACCATACCTGGTTCTGATATGGAGGAGAGTTCGGCCTGCAGAGAGCAGATTTTAAGACTCGATCTGGAGAGAGAGAGAGAGAGAGAGAGAGATTGAGGCGAAAGGAAGTTTCGGCTGAGAGTTTGGGGCGACAATGGAGATGAGACAAGAAGCATCTTCTGGGGTTTGAGGATAGTCTAGGTTTATGATTTCAAATGAAATGAGGAAGGGGCGGGTGAGTGAAAATTTTGGAGGTAAAAGAACGCGCTAAGGTGATTGAGAATTTTGGGGTGAACTTTTTTATAATAAATCAAACAGGTTTAATAAATTGAATTATAAGATATGTTTAATTGATTGATTATATTATAATAAATTAAATTATAAGATAAGTAGAACACCTTCATAAATATG
Organism: Euonymus europaeus; assembly: GCA_963580455.1. Taxonomy (NCBI): domain Eukaryota; kingdom Viridiplantae; phylum Streptophyta; class Magnoliopsida; order Celastrales; family Celastraceae; genus Euonymus; species Euonymus europaeus. The sequence continues at coordinate 4,963,407 of OY756972.1, forward strand.
ACTAAGATAAATTTAACAGATTATAAGGTAAGCTCATTTGGAGTTCATTTGTAGCTTCATTTAATCATTATAAGCATATTTAGTAAAGGAACCTTTAATCATTATGATAATATTTTGTGAATCAATCTTTGATGAATTTTAAACTTCAGTCGATCAATTTTTCGAAAAACTTAAATTGAACACTTAAAAGTGTCTCGTTCGTAGTTAAATTCGACATTTTGATCACATGATTGATCAAACAAACTCTAAATGAGCTGAAACTTGACATATAGCTACATTTAGTCATTCTAAACATATTTTGTGAAGGAACATTTGATCATTTTTGAATTTCAATAGGTCAATTTTTTGAAAAACCTAAATTGTACACTTAGGTACATTTGTATTTAAATCCCTCATATTTTAATCACTTGATTGATCAAATGAACTCTGAATGAGCTGAAAATTGACATGTGACTACAATTAGTCATTCTAAGCATATTTTTTGAAGGAACTTTCATCAATTTTGAACTTTAGTTAGTCAATGCTTTAAAAAAACTTAAATCGTACACTTAGGTATATCGTTCGAATTTAAATCTCTCATTTTCATCACGTGATCAGTCAAACAAATTTTGAATGAGCTGAAACTTGACATGTAGCTATATTTAGTCATTATAAGCATATTTTGTGAATAAATCTTTGAAAAATTTTGAACTTCAGTTGATCAATTTTTCGAAAAACTTAAATTGTACACTTAAGTGTCTCGTTCGAAGTTAAATCCCACATTTTGATCACGTGATTGATCAAATGAACTCTGAATGAGCTGAAAATTGACATCTAGCTACATTTAGTCATTCTAAGCATATTTCATGAAGGAGCCTTTGATCAATTTTGAACTTTAGTCAATCAATTATTCGAAAACCTTAAATTGTACATTTAGGTATCTCACTCGAAGTTAAATCCCTCATTTTGAGTGCGTGATCACTCAAACGAATTTTAAATGAGCTGAAACTTTATATGTAGCTACATTTAGTCATTATAAGTATATTCTATGAATGAACCTTTGACCAATTTTGAACTTCAGTCAATCACTTTTTTTAAAAATCTAAATTGTACACTTAGATATATCGTTCGAAGTTAAATCCCACATTTTGATCACTTGATTGATCAAATGAACTCTAAATGAGCTAAAACTTAACATGTAGCTACATTTAGTTACTCTAAGCATATTTTGTGAAGGTACCTTTGGCCAATTTTGGGTTTCAATCGACCAATTATTTGAGAAACCTAAATTGAGTAATTAGTGACGGATTAATATTTCCATCCCTAATTAGGGACGGGTTTAGGGACGAAATATTTTCCGTCCCTAAAAAGTCAAAAAGTTTAATTTTTGTAATGGAAAATTTTCTGTCGCTAATTTGGGATGGAAATATAATTTCGTCCCTAATTAGGGACGGATTTAGGGACGGAATAAATTTCCGTCCCTAAAAAGTCAAAAGGTCAAAATTTTCAATATAATTAGGGACGGATTTAGGGACGGAATAAATTTCCGTCACTAAAAAGTCAAAAAGTCAAAAAGTTTAATTTTTGCGACGGAATTAGTGACGGAAATATATTTCCGTCCCTAATTAGGGACGGAATATTTTTCCGTCCCTAATTTCCGTCTCTAAAAGTAGCTTTTCTGGTAGTGTTCATAAAGAAAAGAAAGAGAAACAATAAGACAAAATGAATTATTTCCTCCACTTCTTCTTTTCTGGTGGAGTGAATAGCTAGGTTAATTTGTAAACTGTAATCTTCTTCTTTTTTTTCTTGATAATCCATGCGTCATTTGTAACTTTGGCCTTTATTATTGCTTATATATGCCATCTCTAATTTTCCATTTCTATATTCTTTAGCTGGTGCTTCTCATGAAACAAACCCTAAACAATGACGGGTTGTAGAAACAAAATAGAAAATTCTCCTTCAAAAAAAGCTAGTTAATTAATTTGACTGCTAAAAGCTACAGTCTTATAAGTTATAAACAAGGGCATGCAATGCGTCATTACATGCATAACAGCATAAGCTACGTAGGTATAAAAATATTTGTGCCATGTAAATGGGGCTAACTAGGCCGTACGTGGACATCACAAGATATATATATATATATATCTGTGTGTGTAATCGACGGATGTCATGGATGCCTGGATGGTACAACATCTGATAAAGAGATACGAAGTGGAGGTAAATCCCACTAAGAAGAGACAGAAAGAAGACAGAAAAGAAGAGTAAAAACAGTTTTATAGGGAACAAGGAGCAGAGAGAGTCGGATATGATTGAACTCAACTCAAGTAAAGTCACTTGTATATTCTTCTTCAGACTTTGCGATAGAACCAGAGAGAGAGAGAGAGAGAGAGAAGGGCATTGACAAGACAGAGAGATCGGCTGGGGTATGCGGTGGGAGGTGGAAGTGGAAGTTGAGGTGGAACTAATAATGATGATAGTAATATAACCAATAATAGAATTAGAGAGAGAGAGAGAGAGAGAGAGAGAGAGAGAGAGAGAGAGTGCAGATACTTATAATCATGGAAGAAGCATATTCACTTTCCTCTTTGTCATCACTTTCTAAGGCATGATTAGAAAAAAAGTTCTTCAATCTTCTCGATCTCCATCCCCTTTAAAGTTTCAAACACACACACACAAAAATTTCCATTCCCTCTTCACTGTAGACTCCTCCACTCTCTTATCTTTTCCTATTCTTTTATATGACTCAATAATAATTATCACAACTGTATGCATGTGTATATATATATATATATATATATATATATGTATGTATGTATATAAATGAACCCTAAGTTTGCTGTTAGACGCTTGAATTACATTTAAATTAAGAATCTATTAGCAAGTATTAGTATATCTTATATCCTTAATAATACAATGCATAACTGTAGAAACAGTGGACATGTCACCTTAATTTTGTAACTTTGCAACAATTGTACCATTGTCTTTTACTAGGAAAATAAAAAGGCAAGAAACTAGGTTTCAAAGGATCAATTATTACAGTAGATCTTTTAATTATTTTGGGAGCCCTCTGATTGCTCTCCTTTCTTTTTTCTTTTTCTTCCACGTTTAGGAGTATCACTGTCATCATTCTTATTTTTCCCAAGTCTTACTAAAACCCCCAAAAAAGGAGATCTATTTGTGCATGTATGGAGCCGCGAGTTGAAAAAATTAAGTTTATCAAATTATCATTCTATAAAATTATCTTTAAACCTATTTTCTAGATAAATTTTATCTTTACACAACTAAATTAAATTAAAAAAAATAATGTATACATATAAATAGTATACTGGTTATTGTTTGTAATTATCTATGGTGATATTTTAACGATCATTACCTTTATTAATTTATTGGGCTCAAATGAATGGAGACGAGCAATTGGATGGTTACTTTTCCATGATGCGATTTATCATACTTGGGCCTGAATAATTAATATACACAGAAGAGGTTGTGACTTGTTTCGTTGTTTGGGCTGAACTGGCCAGCAATGCAAGTGCCATGTAAGTCTTGGGCGGAAGCCCAGTGGGCAATTGGATAGCAAGATTTACCCATGATAAATGGGCTGTGGGCCGGAGCCCAAGTGATAGTTCAATTGGTTTTCTCCATATAGTTAAATAATTCTATCATGGAAGAAAGATAAAACAGAAGACAGATTCCTCTCAAAAAATACAATATACAAAAACATGGAAACAATACACAAGGAGGTTCCAAGTAAATTGCTTTTCCTCAAGGAAAAGAAATGGAGTTCAATTGCACTTACCAGTCCACTGCAGCTAATTTATTCTGGTTTCTCAAGGCCACAAGAACATATTGGGCATTGAAGAAACAAGTGCAAGTTTACTCATTTAAAGGATGTATATGGGTTCCAAACTTTATGGTTCACTATGGCAATGCAGGCTTCAGGAGGGATCATACAAAAAAAGTTAACTTTCACAATCTTTACAGAGGAAGAGATTCCAAGTAAATTGCTTTTCCGCAAGCAAAAGAAACGGAGTTCAATTGCACTTACCAGTCCACTGCAGCTCATTTATTCTGGTTTCTCAAGGCCACAAGAACATATTGGGCATTGAAGAAACAAGTGTAAGTTTACTCATTTAAAGGATGTATATTGGGCATTGAAGAAACAAGTGTAAGTTTACTCATTTAAAGGATGTATATTGGGTTCCAAACTTTATGGTTCACTATGGCAATGCAAGCTTCAGGAGGGATCATATAAAAAAGTTAACTTTCATAATCTTTACAGAGGCAGAGATGCGGTAAGAAATCATGAGGACAATATTGACATGCAGAACACCTTTTTTAGTCTCTCTAACGTCGAAGACACAGCAAAGGCGTACAACCACTCATCGACTTTACCAGTAAATGCATGCAAGATCAGCATAGTATTTAAGATTTCACATATATCCCATTACACATAGACTTCCATTCCAATATACTTGGAGGACTGACACACAGGACAAAAGCTAAGCTTACTTTCACAATCTTTACAGAGGCAGAGATGCTTACAAGGTAACAAAAGCATACAGACTTCCTTCACTCTACAAACTCTGCAAGTTATCAACTCTTTCATGTCATTATTCTCCCTCGAGAGCAGATGGAAATCAAGGGTACGGCCATTGCAGCACGAAGCTGTATCATCCACCTCACTATCGCCACATCCTTCTTTACTATCCCGACCTTGGGCATAGACTTGCTGAAGATTAGATTTGAGGGCACTAATCATGTTCTCATTGTACCTGGCTCGCTGTTGCCACGCACTAGCTTCCATGGCCACTCGTTCCATTCGCTCTTCAAGTTCCAAATTCTTCTTGTTAATGCTCTCCACCTCGGCTTCTTTTTCATGAAGCTTTTGGAGAATTTTCTCTTCCACATATGACAAAGTTTGAAGTTGGCTGGCCGAAACCTTATCCAAGATAGCTTGGCGTAGCCTGTCGCCCTATCAATAGTATGAAAAAAAATATATAAATAGATAAAATAAGAAATAAAGAAAATTTTAGAAATCACTGACAATCACACCACAATCTAAATAGAACCATCAATTAGTGATGACAGCTATTCTATTTTAACAGTATACAGTTGACCGTAGGGAATATCAACAATGGGGTTTGAATCCCTATCTTCATGGATAAGGTGGTGGGAACATAGCCACTTGAAGTAGAGGCTGTTCCCAGGTTGACCACTGCTAATTGGGTAATTAAGAAACCACTGATACATCGTCCACAGAGAGGAAGTTACTTTTGAATGCAACAAACCTAAAACTTAAAAAGAGGAAAATAAAAATTTATCGGCTAAAGTTTTCTCCAACTTCCAGATGTTTTTATTTTTCTCTACAGCATAAGCTATTTTAAGTTACAAAAGCACATAATCAAATATACTACATGCACAGAAAGGAAGTGACAAAACAGATAATTGAGTGGAAGCAAGCAAACCAAACACTAGAAATGTTAAGGAAAGTAGTAGAAGAAATGTTAAGTATAGCATATGAAATTAGCAGATGACACTGCTATTTAGTTATTTACACATAAAGCATCATTTTGGTTCAAGCGTTCAACTCTGTCTCTGTGGGGTTGTATAACATGAGGATAGCTTGACACTTCTACAACATGACAGGACTTTTAAAGGATACAAGCCTAACATAATCACAAGCAAAACATGTAAATCTACAAGAAGCAATTAATGGGATGTGAAAGTAAAGACCTATTTGTGTATCAGATTAGTCATCTGTTGTTTTCAAATCATCATTACCCAGAAACTCTTTAAATTTTCTTTAAGTGACCCAATAAATGCCAGCAATTATTGGACGTGTGTTCATTTATAGTAATTGTCGATAAACAATATTATATACACAGAAAAAGGAGAATTTTAAGAAGGAAAATAACCAAGATAAAAATCTAACGGTAAATATCATCCAATGAATATGGAAACTCATAACTAACTTAATAGTGCTGCTGAACTGAACAGCCTGAACTTAATCGATCATAAAGCTCAGGCTTTGTAAAGAATACCTGATTTTTGAGGAACCTATCAATCTCTGCATCCTGTCGCTGTAACTCAAGATCGATGTCATCACCAATAAGTGATAACAAAGTTGAGTCACCTGAGGTTGCCGCACGCGTATTGTCAAGAGACAGACCTAAACCTGTTGACACTGATCGGGCTTGCAGGAAATCAACAGATGATATCTGCGAATGATTTTCCAAAAAGTCCTGTTCCTTCAATCGCTTATTCTTGGGTTCCAGGCCAAAATTCCACTGTAAATCAGCTCCCACATCACTAACATCGGTCACAGGGACAGGACCAGGTGCAAACCCTACCACATGAACTAGAAGAAAAATAACAGACATGAAACAAGCATATATTTCAATCTTAATTCTACATATTCAGTCAAAGTAGGTTTAAACATTAGGTTTCTCCTATTTCACAATTCTTGGTCCTCGATTTATGATAGATTGAGCAAAACTTAGTTTAAAATGTGGAATACCTAAAGAAACTGGGTTCCATGGAAATTTTACCAAACAAAGAAAATTTAGTTTTCCAGAACAAAGTCCTCATCAGCATATCAGCCAACAAACGCAAAAGGTAAAGAATTAAAAGATACGAAATTTAGAGATAAGTCATATTTACAGGGAGGTACGTAGGGAGGATGCTGAGCCTGATCTGGCAAATTATCAGGGATGTAACCGGTAATCGGAGGCGAAATCTGACCATCGATCGAGTAAAAATTACTGCAGAAAAGATATGAGAGAATTGAATGACAAATTAGTAACAAATAATTAGGGTTTTGGTGAAATGAAATCCAACTTCGATTTTGTAATTACCTCAAGTTTCTGGCTTGCTGCTGTAGCTGTTGCTGCTGCTGCTGAGATTGGTAGCGCAGCTGAAGGTGGTGTTGAGGCACCGCCATGGCCTAGCTTCGAAGAGAGAAATCGAGAAGGGGAAGAAAGAGGGAAGAGATGGCTTCCTTCATATGGAGTCTGGCGAGGTGGCCGATGGAGAGCTTCTTTTAATTTTTATTTGATCCGTTAGCTATGGAATATTTGTGTTATTGCCCAAAATATTACTTTATATTAACCAATTTGACTCTTGGACTTTGTTAACTCACGAGCTTGGTGCAGAGGCCCATGTATGCCCACTTCCGGGTACCAAACTGGATCGATCATCTTAGCCCATTAAGAAAATATCCAGAGGAAGTGTACCCTCTAAGTCTATTGCCGCTACTCCGAGCAGCGATTCTAAAAATTTTATAGTGTGTAAAGAGAGTGATAAAAAAGTATACTCTGTCATTAATATTTTCAGTTTTTACGTTTTACGATAGCTTATATTCTATGAGACATATTCTGATCCAAATTGATGTTTAATGTCCCCCGATTAATATCCAAAAAGTCAAAACTTAGTTCAAAATTTCAAGTTTAGAAAAAAACAAAACAAGAAATAAAATTTAAGCTCAAAAGCTCTATTCTCCTCCTAAACAATTGTAATTATTTTATTAAATTTACGGATAAAATTTCTATTTTTTTAATATTAATTATTGATATATAAAAAATTTACTAGAAATTCATGGTTATTGCGGACTTTTTTTTACCATTGATTATTGCTTCTTTCATATATTATAAATTATTGGGCTTGTAACAACTCCCATTCTTATTCGTGTTCAAATCATGTGCTGGGATTTGGATGGTTTGTCGTTGAAGCAGCAAGACCAAAAAAAAAATGAAGCAGGTAGAATTATAGACGCTTGACCATACCAAAAATAAATCATTTTTTTTTGTAATACTTAAATCGAAATAATGCTTTAGATGTGCTACATGCCGCCCACCGACAACCGACTCAAATGATTAGTGGTTTTTTTTTTTTTTTAAACCGAACACTAACACCTTACGACTCGTCTTTTGGAATGATACGAGTCTAAACACGAAATGGTAATGATATGAGTCTACACTTGGATCATCAAGTTAAATGAATAGGTGTGTGTTTTTTTATGTGCCGTGTCAAATGAGTAGGCCCTTGTGGTTCTTTTTACGTGCCAATTTTATACCATCTAATAGTTGTTAACTGCTTCAAGATAGTCAATGGTTGGTGTTGTTTTGAATAAGAAGGATAGGTGAAGTTCGAACTCGAGATTTAATAGTACATATGATCTAATTCAGTTAGAAATTTGATAATCTTCTAGCTCGTGGCTAACTGAGCTACTTTAGATTGTGCGTCAATGTTTGGTGTCATGATAAACAGCTCATAAACAACTTCTTTCTGACTTTTAACATTGAGAATAATGAAAACAATACATAAAACCAGTGTGCAGAAACCGTGTGCTGGACGACTTTGCTACATACAACCTCAAAGCTTTGCCCTCTGTGCTGTCTATCATCATCTTCACTTTCATAAAAGATAAAATAAATAAGTTAAATAAAAAATCTGGACAAAAAGAATCCTCCCCATGTGAATATGTGATCCATCATCATCAATCAAATGTGCAAGACTTATTGAATGAGATTGGGACATTCAGCTTCTTTGGATCGAAAGTTACATCACAGTCAATTTTCTTGCTGAACTTCGGCTTAACCAATTTGCCCAAAACGTAAGCTCTCGATCTGATTTCGAAGCTCAGCTTCAGAGGCACTGGTAATGTGGGTGTGCCCGTGGAACTGCTGATGCTTGCTCCACTTCCGTACATTGGGATTTTATTACCCATCACTGATATACTCACCAATCTCTGGCTACTCCTTGATTGATGGAACTTCTTCACCTGCAATAACCCAATTCAACAAATCATAAACTGAAATTGAGAATTTAGTTTTAATTATTTTCAAGATCAAAGAAAGTTACTGATGCTTACAGCTCCTGATGCTATGGTGAGATCGGAAAACAATAGATCTACTGGAGTTGATGATACATGGACTCCAAAAAATGTACCAGTATTTCTGTATATCAGTTTCACCGTGGAGTTTACAGAGATCATATCAGTGGCCACTCCTGTAGAATCCGATCCAGCTTGGATTCTGAATCGCCCAAATGTTATGCTCTGCACAAAATCAAAATAGACCCATTCCACAATTTCAACCAAAACTTGATAACAATTTAGAATTCTGCGAAGAATAATGGAAGTCAAACAAACCTTCATTGTGATCTTGGGCTTCTGCGGCTTACTGGCACCCCAGAGAATCAGTGAAAACATGGAGAAAAGAAGAAAGAATCCAACAACAAAAGCGAGGAAATAGCATCTCCGAGGGATACCCTTTTGACGCTCTTCGTCTTCAAGGAGTCCTTCTTCTTCAATAACGTCGCATTGCTTCTGTCCCTTCCTCTGCCCGCCCCGAGTGGATCCGTCATTGGGAATGACTTTGCGTGATCCGGGTTTCATAGACCCAGAGAATCGGGAAGAAGAGGACTCGCGAGAGTGGCGGCCGACGGAGGAGTGAGAGTTGGGAGGGGAGCCCATTGGACTGAGAACCGGAGTGGAGTGAAAAGACGTGGTTGTCTTCTCTCCATCGTGAGAATCACGAGATGGGCTCTGCACGTAGTACACTGGACGGCGAGGAGATCTGGTAGGGGACGATGGTGCGAGACTGGTGACTTCCGAGTCGGTCTTTGCGTGCATCGTGGACTCACGGGACTCTTAACGAACTGTGAATTTGTTCGATCGACAGAGATCTTAATACTGTCAGTCAGGCGTGGAATGTCTGAGCCTGAGCTAGTTCTGTGTTTTTTTCTGGTGACTTTCGGGGAGGAGAAGCAGCGACGAAGTTAATAAAGCGACAGCCAGCCACATCACAGTTGGCACCCTCACCGAATCACATTAATCTATTAAATTATTAATTATTCTGTGATTAATTAGGATGTTAGTCTTAAGTCGTCTAAATCTGATGGTTGATGTGGGGCTTTAATGGGCTAGTTGTGGGCTTGGAAATGTGAAAAACACTCAAAGCCGTCAAGTGGGCTTTAAAACATAAAAGTGAGACAGTCAGAGAAGGGTCTGTAGTTTTAGACTTTTAGGGGACACATCATATATTTTTTATTTTGAAAAAACCATATATAATTGGGTGGCGTTAAATATTCCAAGTTTTTATAATTAACATTAACCAAGTTTTTATAACTAACATTATCTCAAGTTTACATGACATGCTTTATAAACAAATAACATGAAAAATTAAAATTTTAAAAAATAAAATATTTCATTTGAAAAACTCTCAGCACATTTTTTTGAACGAAATTTTAAAACATTTTATCTTTTAAAAAACATATTAGATTTCGAAAACAAATTACATATTCATAATCAACAAGTAAAAATCTATCCATCATCAATAAGTTTTAATTACATTCAGTTATTCTTAATTACATTATTTTTTTGTACCAATATATGGGTTACGTAAGTTCTAGTGTTTATTTATGGGTATCGATATGTGCTTGTGTATCAGATTTTCATGTTGTAACCAAAACAATAAGTGTTAAATTTTAAGGGGGATGGATTCGCTACCCACGTTTAGTTTGAGAGAATAAAGAGTTAGGCAAGAGAATGAGCTTTGTCAAAACTCATTCTCTTGTTTGGTTTGTATAAAATATGGGTCATGAGCATGAGATCATGACCCCTACTCTCTATAAGGGAAGAATAATCAAACTCACAAAAAGGTGAGTTTGGCTATTCTCCCCTTATGGAGAATATCTTATTTTTTAAAATAACAATTTTATTCTTCAATTAAAATTATATAAAATTTTCAATTTGTTAGGAAAAGGGTAATATAGTACTTTTATCTATATTACAATTCTTTTAAACCAAAACTTATGCTCATTCTCACATTAACCAAACATATAAAATTTTATCTTTAAACTCATTCACCCCTCTCAATTCTTCCCTTCATGCTCAGCTCATCTTATCTTAAACTTATTCTCTCTTTCAACCAAATGTGGGGAATCCTAAAGGACTCGTGTATTGGATTTTCATGTTGTAGACTAAACAATAAGTGTTATAAACCCCAATGAGAACAGATTCGCTAAACCGTAACAGACTCGTGTATCGGATTTTTATGTTGTAACCTAAAAAGTTCATATTCTCTAAACCCCGACGAAATCGCTACAAAATCCTAAATGTCCCAAGTGCTAAACCCTAGGATCCTAACTACTATATCCTAATGGGTTTGGGTACCCAACATAATTTTAATAAAAATGTAAAAAAATAATGAATATATATTCTACTATCATAGTGTAATAAAATTGCAGCTCAAAGAGACAGTTTACACATCATATATATGAATTACATTGTTTTTAAACTATCGACAATGGGTCTTATTAGAAGATTTTTACGCGTTGAGTTCGAATATGTAATTTTTTTTTGAAATCTAACATGTATTTTGATAGATAAAACGTTTCAAAGTTTCATTTATGAAAAAATTAATATTATTAACTGATTTTTGAAAAAAGTTCAACGTAGCCTACCTACATGGAGTGCCATGTAGACTTGGGTTGAGTTGAGCTAATAAAAGTTGAATTTTATAACATTTTTGTATATATTTTGATCGAATTTATGAGTTTACAAGTATACTTTTTTTGTCCTATACAAAATGAAATTGAACCTAAAAATGACGTATAATGTTTTGACTTTTTATTCAATCATCCATAATTTTTTTTATCTTTTTCACTTTTAGATGGAAATACCCAACTCTTATTTAGATTTTTTTTTTGTTGTTGTTGTTTTTTTTTTGATAAAACCAGATCATATATAAAAGAAAGAGAGGAAGAGATAGCAGGTCATCAATATGGATGACCTGATAAAGAAGATACAGAGGAGAGGGAGAAGAAGAAATAAAGAGAGAACACCAAACAAAGACAGCCACCCTAGTTTAAGACCAGATTACATGATCCATTTGAGCAAAAACACCTTCTCTTGCTAATTCATCAGCCAATCCATTGCTTTCTCTTTTGATATTCACAATCTCTAGATAAGAAAGTGTGACACCCCAGTCCAGGACTGTGCTCACAGGGCCGCGGCCCACTACCCCCAACCCATCACCCGTCCGCTAAAGCGTCCCCAGGCAGGTTGTTGGTGAGCCTCGAACACGAGACCTCACCCTTTAACACCCAGTCCTTGACTCGGATGTCACCACTAGAACCGCGCCGCGGCCCTGTGAGCACAGTCCTGGACTGGGGTGTCACAGAAAGCTTGGACTTGAGAGAATAAATAGAGTTGTGCATGTTATTGAGCCGCCAGGGGACATCTCCATTACCGCGAGCCCATGTACAAGCATTCGATGAATCGGATTCCAGAATGAGGTTCTCACGTATTAAATTGGAAGAGGAGGCAGATAACTCAAGAGCCTTTTGAATGGCCATGAGTTCAGCTTGGTTTGAATCGCATATGCCAATATTGCAAGAAAAAGAACAGCTAACCAAACCAGCCGCATCCCGCAAAACCCCACCAATACCTGATGGTCCAGGTTTCCCCAAAGAAGAACCATCTACGTTCCATTTGAGATAACCAACACCAGGTGGTACCCACTGAGCATCGAAGAAAGGTCTTGATTTTCTCTTATTTGTAAGAGAGATAAGTGGAGCTGCAGACATAGCAAATTGAAAACTATGATAAGGGAGGGAGGGAATGATGTTGGAGATCCAGTTATTCAATCTAAAGAAGATGACTGATAGAACTTCCTTCCATTCCACTTGTTTATCTTTAAAGACCACCTCGTTTCTCGCCTTCCATATGGACCAGACCACAACAAAGAACAACAACTTCCAGATTTTCTTTTGAAGGCTACCATGGCAAACTAAAGCACACCATTGCTCGAAGAGATTTTTGATATCATTAGATGAACACCAGCATAACCCCCACCAAGATGTTAAAGTATACCAAATCGAAACTGGACCAGCACATTCACAAAATAGATGATCTACCGATTCCGGAGCAAGATGACAAAAAGGACAAAAATTTTCTGCAGCAGTTAATATCCCTCTATGTGCAAGCTCGCCTCTGGTTGGGATTTTTTTATGCAGTAGCATCCAAGAGAAAACTTCCACCTTGGGTGGTGCTAGGCCTTGCCAGAGAAGACGATAAAAAATTGGAGTAGGTGAAGGCTGATCGGACACCGAAAGTTCCATGATTTTTGAAGTGGCAGACTTGACTGAAAAAATTCCATCAGTAGTAAACCTCCATATAATTTTGTCTTGCTTGTTTTCGTTAAGGTTGCAATTCAATAACAGCTGCATCAAGTTTATCAGTATGGTATCTTCCCATGAAAAAAGGCGCCTCCTCCATTAGAACTCCCAGACCCACGCTTGATTAACCCAACTGCCCATATTACTTACTGTATGAGACTGCTGAATAGACACATTAAAAAGCCTTGGAAATAACTCCCGCAGTGGAGAGTCTACTATCCATGCATCACTCCAAAAGCTAATCATGCCACCATTTCCAAGTGAGCCTCCCACACCAGCCTTGAGGATCCTATTAGTCACTGCATTCTCATCATGCACCAGTGCCTGTATTGTTTTTCATAAAGGAGATGCTGATGGAGAGTAAGGTATTTGGAGTATGAAAGAATGCCCCGTGGGCCGATATTTCTCACGGACTATTTCCCTCCATAACATCCCTTCCTCATTAATAAACCTCCATATCCACTTCATCAAAAGAGCTGTATTTTTTTCAAGAAAACTTCCAATGCCAAGGCCACCTAGCGCTTTCAATTTTTTCACCTCCTCCCATTTGATGTAGTGTATTTTCCTCCTCTCTTCTGATTGTCCCCAAAGAAAATTCCTTTGAATAGATTCTAGCTTTTTAGCCAGAGTAGCAGGCATTTTGAAAAGAGACATGAAGTAAACAGGTAAATTCGATAGTGTGGATTTAATTAAGGTCACTCGGCCTCCAATTGAAAGCTGTCGCCCCTTCCATGAGGCCAATTTACTTCTAAAGAGATCAACAACAGGCCTCCAAGTCTTCACACGATTAAAATTAGCACCCAAAGGAAACCCCAAATAGGTGATTGGGAGGGTCTCTGCTTTGAAATTGTTCCTGATAGCTACATTCTCCACCCAATCAGCATTCATACCCAATCCCACAATTGAGCTTTTTGAAAAATTAATTTTCAAACTAGATATTAGCTGAAAACACCTTAGCAACCTTTTAACAATTTGCAAATTCTCTGCTGTAGCTTTGCAAAACACAAGCGTATCATCGGCATATTGAATATGCGATATGCTAAGGCTCGTAAGGTTATTTTTCAGCACCCTTATACCTTTAAGCAAACCAACTTCCTCCGCCTTGGAGAATATCCTATGCAAACCTTCTACTGCCTAATACCTTTTTGCATAGCGAAAGATGTTGTCGGAGATCCATTGACTAACACTGATACCGCTGCAGTTTTAATACATTCCATGATCCAAGCCCTCCACTTTTCCCCAAATCCCATTTTAAACATCACTGTGTTCAGATAATCCCAACTCACTGTATCAAAGGCTTTCTCCATGTCTAGTTTGATTAGCAGAGTCCTTTTCCTTTGAACAAGATGCAAAACTTCATTCGCAATTAGCACACTATCGAGGATTTGTCTTCCTTTAATGAAAGCTGATTGTGAATCGCTTATCACCACTGGCATCACCTCTTTTAGTCTAGCTGCAAAAATTTTGGATAAAATTTTGTATGGGCTACTTATCAAACTTACAGGCCTATAATCCGAGAGATTATAAGAACCTTTCTTCTTTGGAATGAGAGAAATGCAGGAAGAATTTACACCAACAGGCATCACACCCGTTGAAAAAAATTCCTGCACAAAAACATGAATATCATCTTGCAACACCGACCATGCCCTTTTGATGAAGAAGAAGTTAAAACCATCGGGCCCCGGGGCCTTTGAGCTCTCACAATCCCAAACTGCCCTCTTGATCTCCTCAATTGAAATTGGACTTTCCAAAGACCTTTTATGTCCAGTTGAAATGGATTTAAAATTCAGACCCTCCCAGTCCAAAACTGGAACAAGTTTCTCCGTGAAAACATTCTGAAAATAGTCAACGATCTCTCGTTTGATCTGATCTGGAGCTGTGATGAGTTTCTCTGCCTTTTTTAAACATGATAACTGGTTCATCCTTCCCCTGATACAAGCCATGGTATGGAAAAACCTTGTGTTCTTGTCCCCTTCAGCCAACCATTGTGTCCTTGACTTTTGCTTCCATATAGACTCAGACTTCTTACACTCTTTCTACAAGTTGCCTTTTAAATTCTGAACTCGTTGTTTTTCTTCAGTGGTCAGTTCCCTTTGCTCAGCAATAAGATCCCATCTATCCAACTCCAGCTCCAATGCTTTGACTTTTGATTCAATATTACCAAAGACCTCCCTATTCCAAATCTTTAATAAAGAGGAAAGCATCATCAATTTTTGGAAGAGTGAAATGCCACCAGAACAATGATTTGAAATTTCCTGCCAAAAAACTTCAATAGTGGTTAGAAAACATGGGTGTTGCCACCAACAATCAAGAGCCTTAAAATATCTAACTCCCCAATTTAATTTTCCAGACCCCAAATGCAAAGGTGAATGATCTGAGACTCCCCTTGGCAGACCCCATAATTTTATGCTAGGAAATACTCTAAACCACTCAGCAGAGGCAAAACATTTATCTATTCTACTTTGACTCTATGTATTTCTCCATGTGAAAGCTCTCCCTAGCAATGGAATTTCCAATAAGCCTACCCTATTAAGAAAAGAATTTAAACCTCTCATTCCCCTATAGGACACTAACCCCCCCGATCTGTTCGATGAGCTAGTTACTTCATTAAAGTCTCCAATCAATAACCAAGGTGAAGAGTTTTGTTGATGAACTGAAACCAACTCCTCCCATAAAGCCAACCTAGAATTAACATCATTCTGACCATACACAGCAGAAACACAACCCTCGAATCCATTACTTACTATTTTGACATATAAAGAGATCCATCTATCCCCTTTAGAGACATCCCTCACTAGCAAACGATCTGGGTTCCATATTAGGAGCATGCCCCCTGATGCCCCAACTGAACCAATTGCACTCCACTCATAAATTCCTTGACCCCAACAGTTCCTAAAATGTGCTTCCGTTATGGTCTCAATTTTTGTTTCAATGATAATCACTAAATCTACCCTTTTATCCTGAACTAACTTCCTAACTACCCTTCTTTTTAATGGTCTGCCTAAACCCCTCACATTCCAACAGAGAAAATTTATCATAAAAAAGTTTTACTCCTGAAATCACAATGGGTTCCCCTTTTCAAATTTTCTTTCCCTTGGCCATTCGTGCATTAGCCTCCAGGACCTCCTGAGAGATGATTGCATCCAGTTTGTTCCGTATCAAGCTCTCTTCAGTTCGCAAACTTGTCATTTCTAACTTATTCCAGACCTCCAAAGTAGCTTGAACTTCCTCAGAGATGTACTTCCTTGTAGAGAAGGCATTGTTATCTGTAACTGACGTGGAATTAGCAGATATTGAGGCACTGTTTACTGACGTTGCACGAACATCTTTTCTCGATTGCTTCTTTAACCTACCTTCTTCAGCTACGCGTCTACACTGAGCTATTAAGATGTGTTTGAAATAATTTCTCTTCATATGATTTTTGCCTCTCCCTCTTCGTCTTTTACTTGGGGGAGAGATATGTTCAAAGCCAGGAGGTTTGGACACATCTGAATCACCCTCCGTAGAATAGGATGTAGAGGAGTCTTCTTTCCGATGTCTCTGGTATGTGCAATCTGATGGGAATATTATATTATAAGAAAGGGACGACCTGCCATGAATTAGCATTTTTTGTTGCAGATTTTGATTAAGATATTCAATTCATATTATATTACATCTATTTTTTTTTCTTAGGTTTCAGATTTTGAACTGACAAAATTATTTTTTGATGTTGAGCACTTGCAATGGTTAACTCTTATTGTCTTCATTAAAATTATTTATGGACTCCACTTCTATCACACAAAAATTTAACAAACATACATCATTCAATACAGTTATATCAGTAAAACACATATTTCAATATAGTCACATCAGCAAAATACATCTCCCAATATAATTATTCATTTTCTCATTATTCAAACTAACTATTTTCTTTTTCTACATCATTTTCACAATAAAACTACACAAAAATCA
This sequence comes from Euonymus europaeus, assembly GCA_963580455.1. Lineage (NCBI taxonomy): Eukaryota > Viridiplantae > Streptophyta > Magnoliopsida > Celastrales > Celastraceae > Euonymus > Euonymus europaeus. Next base: position 4,980,516 of record OY756972.1, read on the forward strand.
AGATTGATCTCACCAAAACACATCTTTCAATACAAACATATCGATAAAACACATATTTAAATATAACCAAATTAATAAAAACAAAAATTCTAATAATATTTAATATCTCCCAAAAGATTTGACGGCGACATAATTGATAATGTGAAAATGGTATGGATGTCGATCAAGCTACCGGAAAATGGGTTTATCTTTTTCAAATAATTTTTTTTGGTGGCTCTTGTGGTGTTTAGAATTGAAAAAAGCTTTTTGTATAAATATTTTTTAAGAATAAGAACACCAGTCAATTCCATTGGTGAGCTTTATCAGATTGGAAGAATTTTTCACAAAAAAAACCTAGGTGGCTCTTGATGTACAAATTACCATAGATTGGTGGATCCTATTCATTGTTTTCTTAGAATTTCAAGAGCCAAATCGATTGTAGATTCGAAAGGAAGTGCCTATGTCAATACTGAACGGAAAAGATGAAGTTTCATATGGGTTTTGGAAAAGAATATCAGTTTCGGTTTCTTTGGTTTCATTTGCAGTTTTGGGATCTCCAGTTCTAGCTGAAAGGATACTTGGGTTATCTGAACCAGACAAGGAAGGGTAGTTTTCATATGGTTCTATGTTTGGCTATTCATCACATAATAGAGGGTACTAGAAAGTAGGTTTCGCAAAATGGGATATAATTATTTATACTGACGTTTTATATCCCATGACTTTGTATCTCATGGGATCTCTCATACGTTATTCCATTGTATTATAATGTAACGTGTATTATTATTATGCAATACGCATGGAATGACAATAAAATAACTTATTTCACTGTATTATTATTATTACTTCATTGTACTATTATAATGAAATAACGTATTTCATGGGATACAAACTCATGAGATATGTATCATTTTCGAATTACTTAAGATTGAATGAGAGAGGATAAATATTTTGAGGTCACAATGCTATGTGCTTGAAATCTTGAATCATATATCCTAGAGCCAATTGTAGAGTTTATAGTTGTGTTTCCTCTGTTATTGCTCAGATAGTAATATTGACAAGTTGCCCAATTATTGAATTGATAAGTGTTTTACTTAAAATTTCCATGTTGAAGTTAGGGGTTTTGTGTCTACTTGTCTTGGTTTGCCTCCGGACAGAGTTTTGTGCTTAAAATTGTTGCTTGCTTCTTGAATTTCTTTTATATTTTCAATGACTGGTCAGTGCTAGAGTAAAATGTATACTGTCTTGCAAAATCTCTGGTTTTTTTTTTCTTTCCATTATTGGAATATTTTAGGAGCCACTCTTTTTTTTCTTCATAAATCAAGATCTATTGTTTGAATATGAGTGGAATTTATTTGCTCCTAAATCATCCATTGATGGGTTTTGGGCTTACAGTGTAGTATAACAACAGTGCTTGAAGAAGACAAAAAATACTTGAAAATTTTGTATACCTCGATCTTATTTCTTGAGCTCTTTATTTGGTAATCGAGTAATAGAGAGTTGCACCATACTATTTTGTTTATGAAAGTTCTTACTTTTTATTCACACTGCTGTTAAGGATTCTCAAGCCTATTTTTGAATGTTGGGAAACAATCCAGGTTGGGTTGACCCTCACCATCACTAAGCAGAGTATGCTAATATGACTACAAACATCATATGGTCTTCTTCATGTCCTACAAATATGCAGGACATGAAGAAGATCATGTTGACGTATCTTGAGCCAAAACTCTTCAGGCTCATCTAAGCAAATGCACCAAGGTTAGACGGTTACGAGATCGGAACACCCTGATCAGAGAGAATGCTAACACTATGTCTGCTGGTGCGGATTCTGCTCCACGGGTATATTAAACCATGTTTTAAATTTCATTACACTTGATTTGTTAACTATTACCATAAAAATTGCATGTAACTTCATATGTAGTTTGGTACTTATTAAGTTTATACACAAATTCCACAAGTAGCACAATTGGTACCAGAGTGTAAGAAACAATAGAATGAGCTAGGCTTTCAATTCATGTTCATGTTGTTATGTAATTAATTTATCAAGTTGATTTACAATTTGAAGAGAGAAGAGGGTTTTTTCCATGTGGAAGAGATGGTAGCAGTGTAACCTGAGAGAGTCATACTTGTTGTGAGAGGTTGAGCTTTCCTTAATAGGCCATCTACTTTAGAAACTGAATCTTAAGTCATTGTTGCAACAGTTGAAGCTGCTTGAACGGTTGATGAATCTTGCGGCTTCGATACTACATTATAATATTGATCTTGGAGGAAGCCTCGAAGGTCCAAGCCCAACCTTCAAGGGAAAGACTCCAGTTTAGGGCAAGAGCTCAATGAAGAAGAATCGAGAAGCTTGAGGTAGCCTTGAGAGCATCGAGCTTGGAGGAGATCAAGATCCTTTCATCATCTTTTCAAAAATCCCAAATTTTAGTAATCTACAATGGATCTCCATTATATATATATATATATATATTTTTTTTTTTTGCTGTCATGTCCTTCACTTACTAATCAATTGGTCTTTGTCTTGAAATTGCTGAAGTTACAAGAAAAAATGGAACCATAATGGGAAGCCTAACTGAAATCAGCACTAGCACCGTCACTGAAAGACGAGATATGGTGGAGCTTCCAAGCGCTTAGAAAATTGTTTTTTGCCTACTCATACTTATAAACCTAATTGAAATTTAGGTACAAAATCAAATTAACAAATATCCAATTTAATTTTAGTCAATTTTTTTTGTTTTATGTCAAACTAATAATGTAATATAGTTTTGTCACATGACACATTAGGTCTGAAACAATTCTCTTAACATATTTTCACTTCTCATGCATAAATTTCTACTCGTTACCCACTACAATATCTTCTACGGGTAAATTTCTACTCGTGATCACAGAATATCTTCTGAGTAAATTCCTACTTAGAACCCCAACATCCCACTCACTCAAACACATTCATACTCAAAGTCCCATGTCTTATTCAGGTCCACAACCCCAATAATGAAATCCTTACTATATTCTGACGCCGACCATGGCCCAAATTTGAGATTCATGCCGAGATCAGTTGTTGTTAACTAGCTGCTCTTGACCAGAGAAAAGCACAAAAAATAAAAGGGAACATTGTGCGGAGCCATTGTTGATAAGGAGAGATAATTTTTGATCATATAGTTTGTGCAATTTTTTGTGATTATATAGAGAGAGATTTACAAATATGGGAAATTCCTTCACTACTCTATTCTTTATTTTTTTTCCCCCAATTTGTCCATTTACTAACGATCTTAATGTCTCTGTTATTTTAGCTGTCATGATTACTTCAATGAATAATCTAATTGGATATATGTTTCTATATAATTAATTGATCTGCTTTGAAAATATCACCCGAGTTACGAATAAAACACTAATTACATAAATTTTAAGTTCTACGTGATTTTTTTTTTAAAAAGGTAAAAAAAAGACTAGGCTATTTTTAAATCTCAAGCATTAGAGTACAAAAATTGGAGGCCATTTAGAGGCACTCGGGGCACCCGATAGTGTGGGAATGTGACGAATAACAAAACACAGAACCAAAGACTAGAACCTGTATCCACCACGCGGACTTTGGTTGCTATTAGGCAGATGGGTTGAAACTCTTGTGGACAAATTCCAGAGACAGATTACAACCATTCTTCTCTGTCAACGATTAAGGTTATGCTTGGGAGAGGAATTGAGAAAATGGGTGTTGAAAGGTGTTCGTGCCAAGCAAAAGTTGGCATAGGTTTGGAGGGGTTCGCAAATACTCCCAACACGTCTCCCAAACAAGATCTTAAAGCTACACTATTTGAAGAGAAAATGAGAGAAAAAAGAAGAATAAAGGAAAGAAAGTATGAGAGAAGGAAGTAAGAGAGGTGCCAGCCCTCAGTTCCCTCAGCGCGGCTTGCAGAGGACGATTTGCTGCGGTAGGGCTTGGTGGAAGTTGGTGGAGGTAGGAACGAGAGGAGAAGCGAGGATGAGAGGAGATGGCGAGAAAGGGAGGAGAGGAGGAGAAGCGCGAAGTCAGAGAAGGAGACTGAAGAGAATTTGCATCATTTCCACGCTCTTGCTGGTCTTTAGTAGCAAAAAAGAAGAAGAAAGAGATTGTGTGATTTATTGCCATCCCAGAATGTTAAAATAATTCAAATTGTTGGGCTGTGGGCACCATCCACACATGCAACGACTAGGACAACAAATCATTTCATTTGAAGATTTTCTGTTCGTTATTGCTATCCAAGTTGACTCTAATTTTATTCTCAGAAATCACAAATGATTGCTACATTTCCATCAGCAAATGTAATAATAAAATACTAGATAGGCAAATGAGTGAAACACTAGTGCTCATCAGTCATCACTCAGTCACTAAATATATCTGAGTTTAGTATTGTAGCCACCATAGGACTTCTCACCACATGTTTGCCTCCAACTTCTTCCCAACTAAGATAGCCAAAAACCAGCTGCTTTTCGATGTTCAATCTTGGATCTTCAATGCTCAACTTGTAACTCTGCTTCTCGTTCTTCTCCTTGAACACCAACTTGTCTGGTGTGACACTGACATTCAGCCCTCCATTGACAGAGACCTTAGCAATGTAGGTAGACATTCCTTCACCAACATTAGTAGTGATTCTGTGAAATTCTTGCACAATTCTCGGCTGGTTAGATTTGGAGTCATATACATCGAAGTTGGCAATAAAAGAAGGGTAATTGATATCCAATGTTGCGGCAGAACAATTAGTTGATGACTTAGTGATGACCTGTATCTGTTGTTCAGTGAAGTTCATTCCGCAAAGAAGATTCACATAATCATTCTCATTCAACTCATAAATGAGCCCGGGCTCTAGTGCCTTGTTTGGATTGACTTGTCCACTTCCCATTGCAAATGGAGTCGCTCCACTGAAATCGAAGCCAGCGTCGGTGATTGGACTCTGTGTGTTGTCCGTAATATCAGCAGTTGTCATCATAGCAGACCTTATGGCTGCAGGGCTCCATTCTGGATGCGCAGACTTTAGCAGCGCCCCAACTCCTGAGGCATGGGGACATGCCATTGATGTACCTGACAAATAATCGAAATTGATGGATTTGGAATCGATTAGAATGTTTGAAGGCCAGGCAGCCAAGACCATGAAACCAGGAGCCAAGATATCTGGCTTTAACACAGGTGGGAGGTATCTTGCTGGTCCTCTAGAGCTGAACTCAGCAACAGCAGGTGCTGGTTTGGTACCAAGATTTGTAATTCTGAATTCCATGCTTGCTTTTCTTGTTCCTTTCCTCTTGATGTAGTTCTTGATTGTCTCACCATCTTTTGGTTTCATGAATATGGCAGGAAATGAAGTTCGCGTGATGAATCTCAAGTCTGTAATATTGGTTATGAAAATTCCTCCTGTGACATTGGCATCCCTTACTCTATTGACTAGGTCTTCCAGAGCATATTTCTTAAGCTGCTCGTCGACTGTTATGTCTATATTCTCTTCACACACAACGATCTTGTCCCCAATTTTTTTCAGCTGAACAGGACTTTTACAATGATTCTTGAATACTATTGGAAATTGGGTTGAAGAATAATTCCCTGAATATAGAGCAGATCCAGAGACTTTAATTCCATTTCCAAGAGCCAATATGGCACCGGTTTCGCGATCCATTGTACCGGCAGCAACAGCAGCACCCAAGGTATGGCATTGTGGACGGTCTTTGAGGAGGATCCACGATTTCCTGCAGAAGCAGCCACAAATATGCCTGCCTTTACTGCTGCAAATGCAGCCAAAGCAATTGGGTCTTCATACAATTCAACCCGACCTGTCCCGAATGACAATGACAATACATCTACGCCGTCAGTAATTGCTTGTTCAATTCCAGCAATAAAATCAGAAGTTGCAGAACCTTCTCTCCAGAAAACTTTGTACATGGCCAAATGTGCACGAGGAGCTACACCAGTCGCAGTTCCCGGCGCATAGCCGAAGTAGGAAACATTCTTCACATAGTTCCCCGCGGCAGTGGAGGCGACGTGGGTGCCATGTCCGGATTGGTCCCGCGTGGAGTTCACAGAGATGGTGTCATTTTCCGGTAGACTCGCGAGAAGACCTCTGCTGAAAGAACGAGCTCCGATCAGCTTCTTGTTGCACATTGAAGAGTTGAAGTCTGGACCACTCTCACATGTTCCTCTCCATCGTAGAGGGATTTCACCCATCCCTGCGCCACTAAAGCTTTCACTTTCGGGCCACACCCCGGAGTCCACAACACCAATAATGACACCCTGACCGTATTTCGACACAGGCCACGCCCCGGAATTGGGATTCAGTCCGAGGAATTGGGATGTATGAGTAGTGTCCATTTGGACGGGCATATCCTTGATACAAGAAATTGTTGAGAAATGAAGCGATACAAGTGAAGAGTATATGAATAATTATACCACTAATTACACCAGGTAAATTTCCAGGAAAGATTGGAGGGACACACTGGTCCACTTAAATACCAATCTCTTTAGACAGAATTTTCCTAGACATGCAATTAATAGCACAATATATCATAACAACTTACTTGATCGATAAGTAGACCGAGGAACCAACAATAACCGCACCAGAATTTTTACGTGGAAAACCCTTCACAGGGAAAAACCACGGGACCTTAGTCCAGCTAAAAACTTCCACTATTAAAATAATGGGTACAACAACCTTCCGTAGTACACACCACTACAGAATACAATAGAGTGTATCACTCTCTCACTCTGCAAGAACACAATGCAGGAACAACTCTCTGCAAGAAACTACACTTTGCAGGTACTCTCTAAAACTCTCTCAAGTTTTTCTCTCTTCCTTTCACTTGTGTTGTATCAATTACAATGAATTGCACATCTATTTATAGGTGAAATGCAAATTGGAATTTGCCTAACTTGCCAAACCAACTATCCACCATTCTTGACATTTTACAAGTTCCATCCACAAAAAATGACTACCAATGTGAAATGTAGAATATACCACATGAGGTGTATATTTACCTAACAAATCTCCCCCTACAACCTCATGTGGGAAAATGCAGCAAGTCTGTAACTCTGTTAGCCACGGATCATTTTTTTTATATTTTTTTATGACGGTGTAACTCTCTCGTGTAGGTACCACCCCACCATAAAAGTGGACCAACGAATCTCTTCTTTCACATTGGAGGCTTCACCAAGCCTGCGATGCTTTTGCAAACTTGGAGCTTTTCCCGCGGTAACGCCTTGGTCAACATATCAGATCCATTATCATCTGTGTGCACTTTCTCTAACTGTAGAAGTTTCTGATCAAGAATATCACGTATTCAGTGATATCTTACATCAATATGTTTTGACCTTGAGTGAAAAGTCAGATTCTTACACAGATGAATAGCACTCTGACTGTCACAATAAATGACATACTTCTCTTGCAACATTCCTAACTCATGTAGGAATTTTTTCAACCACAACATTTCTTTGCAACCTTCAGTAACTGCAATGTACTCAGCCTCAGTGGTTGATAATGCTACACATTTTTGTAGCCTTGACTGCCATGACACTGCTCCCCCAGCAAAAGTAATTAAGTACCCAGAAGTTGATTTTCTGGAATCAACATCCCCTGCCATGTCTGCATCGGTGAAACCATCTAACACAGTTTTATTAGTGCCAAAACATAAACAAACATTCGAAGTACCTCTGAGATACCTGAGAATCCATTTCACCGCTGCCCAATGTTCTTTTCCAGGATTTGAAAGAAATCTACTTACCACACCAACTGCATAAGCAATATCTGGTCTCGTACAAACCATGGCATACATCAAACTACCAACTGCTGATTGGTAAGGTACTTTCTTCATTTCAGCCTTTTCTTCTGCACTTTTGGGACTTTGGCTAGAGCTTAGCTTGAAATGATTTGCGAGTGGAGAGGAAACTGGTTTCGCTTTGTTCATATGAAACCTCTCCAACACTTTTTCAATGTACCGTTCCTGAGATAGCCACAACTTTCTATTATGCCGATCTCTGGAAATTTTCATCCCAAGTATTTGCTTTGCTGGTCCTAAGTCTTTCATAGCAAAAGACTTGTTGAGCTCCTTCTTCAACTGATCAATCTTTGAAGTATCTTGACCAACAATTAACATGTCGTCAACATATAGCAAGAGGATAATGAAATTACCGTCAGAAAATTTCTTGAAATAAGCACAGTGGTCAGAGGTGGTTCTTCCATATTTATGATCCATCATAAATGAGTCAAACCTCTTGTACCACTGTCGCGGTGCTTGCTTCAATCCGTACAGGCTTCTTTTCAACCGGCACACCAAGTGCTCTTTGCCTTTAGTTTTGAACCCTTCCGGCTGCTCCATGTATATCTCCTCTTCTAGGTCACCATGAAGGAATGCAGTTTTCACATCTAACTGCTCAATTTCAAGGTTCAAACTGGCAGCTAATCCGAGTACAACTCGAATTGAATTCATCTTCACGACTGGTGAGAATATTTCTTCAAAGTCAATTCCTTTCTTTTGACCAAACCCTTTCACTACCAGTCGAGCCTTGTACCTTGGCTGATTGCCTTCTTCAGTTTTCAACTTGAACACCCATTTGTTCCTGAGTGCTCGCCTTCCATTAGGAAGTTTCATCAAATCATAAGTATGATTTTCATGCAAGGAATTCATCTCATCTTCCATGGCTTTGAACCATTCGTTCTTCTCCTCATGAGCCATGACATCATCATAACTCTCAGGCTCTCCCCCGTCAGCTACCAACACATACTCACTTGCTGGATATCTTGTAGAGAGTTGACGCTCTCTACTAGATCTTCTTAAATGAGGTTCTTCTTCTGGAGCTTCCTCATTTTCATCAACTTGTTGATTTTGGTTATCATGAGCAAGATTATCTTCTTCAGATTCTTGTTCAACTTCCCCGTAATCATCAATCACTGTTGGTAGTGGTACTGGATCCAAATTAACTGGAATTTCAGCAGAGGTTTTAGGCTTTTCAGCCTTCTCAAAGTCTTGAATCGTCTGGTCTTCAAGAAATACAACATCTCTGCTTCTGATAAGTTTCTTCTCTATCGGGTCCCACATTCTGTACCCGAACTCGTCATGTCCATATCCCAAGAAAATACATTGTCTAGCTTTATTATCAAGCTTAGACCTTTCATCCTTTGGGATATGTACAAAAGCTCTACAGCCGAACACTTTCAACTGGCTGTAAGAAACATCCTTTCCAGTCCAGACTCTCTCTGGGATATCTCCATCCAAAGGAACTGAGGGTGACAAATTAATTAAGTCAACTGCCGTTCTCATTGCTTCACCCCAAAACGGGTTAGGCAATTTTGCATCAGAGAGCATACACTTGACACGTTCACAAATGCTCCTATTCATTCTCTCCGCCACACCATTGTGCTGAGGTGTTTTAGGCACCGATTTCTGAAGTCGGATTCCATGACTTCTACAGTACTCTTCAAACGGACCTCTGTATTCACCACCATTGTCAGCACGAACACACTTCAATTTTCTTCCTGTCTGTCTTTCTATCATGATATGGAAATTCTTGAATTCTTCCAGAACTTGATCTTTTGTTCTGAGTGCAAACATCCACAGCTTCCTTGAGTGGTCATCGATAAAAGTAACAAAATATAAACAACCACCAAGAGTTTTCTCCTTCATGTAACAGACATCGGTGTGGATCAGATCTAGAATGTTTGGCTTTCTCGATGGAGGGAATGATCGAAATGCAACTCTATGTTGCTTTCCGGCCAAACAATGAGTACAAGTCTTCAACTGCACATCTTTAACCTTAGGCAAGAGATGCTTTTTGGATAGCATCTGAAGCCCCTTCTCACTTATATGACCAAGTCTTTTATGCCAAAGTTCAACACTGGCATCTTTGACTGTATTCAGCTCTCCCTTCATTAAAGATGCTTGCGAGAATTGATCTTCTTCCCTCTGGCTATCACTAAGGAACCTTTAGTGAGTTTCCACTTTCCTTCACCAAAGAAATTGGTATAGCCTTCATTATCAAGTTGACCAACGGAAATTAGGTTGAGGCGGATATCCGGAACATGTCGCACATCTTTCAGGTGCAACTTACAACCGACATTGGTTTCCAGATAAACATCTCTCATACCAATAATTTTAGCAGCTCCATTATTTCCCATCCTAACTAGGCCGAAATCACCACTAGTATAGGATGAAAAATAATCAACATTTGCCGTCATGTGAAATGAGGCACCTGAATCAGTAACCCAACTGCTACTGTCTTGGCATGTGAGGTTAATACTACCATCATCACAGACAACGACTATGTCTCCTTCAGCTATAGCTGCATCATCATCTCTTTCGCCTTTGTCTTCGCCTCTTTCTTGGTCCCTTCTGAAGATTTGACAATTCTTCTTCATATGGCCTTTCTTCTTGCAATAGAAGCATTCAATGTCCTTCCTTGACTTGGACTTGCCCCTTGACTTGCCTCGGTTGTCATTACCTCGACGATCTCGATTTTGGCTTCTCCCTCGTCTTTCTTGTCCTGTGTTGACAAGAACTTCTGCACCTCCATCTTTGTGCTCAACTCGTCTCATCTCCTCATTTAGAAGACTGTCTGAGACTACATCAACACTCAGCTTTCCATTTGGAGCTGAGTTACTGAGAGACACTACCAAGGTCTCCCAGCTATCTGGCAGTGAACTGAGCAGTAACAATGCTTGTAGTTCTTCATCGATCACCATCTTTAGTGTAGTTAATTGATTTACTACACCTTGATAGTCACTGAGATGTTCTGACATACTGCGTCCATCTCTGTACTTCATGTTGACCAACTTCCGCACCCACCGGGATTTGTTCACAACATTCTCCCGTTCACAAACTGATTTAATTTTCTCCCACAAGACATCTGCTTTGGTCTCTTGGGAAAAAAGATTGAAGATTCTTTGATCAATCCACTGCCGAATTGCCCCAACACACTTTCTGTGAAGTATGTTCCACGCAGCATCATCAATGGAGGTAACTGTCTCTTTGGATGTACCTTCTTCCTTGATGGTTTTGTGGGGCCTGGCAGAATCGCCTAGGATAGGCAAATATAAATCCTTTGAATAAAGGATGTCTTCCATCCTGGGCTTCCACATCGAGTAATTGGAAGTAGTCAATTTGATCATGCCACCTGCTGATTCCTCCATAATGAACCTCGGCTTCGATACCACTGTTGAGAAATGAAGCGATACAAGTGAAGAGTATATGAATAATTATACCACTAATTACACCAGGTAAATTCCCAGGAAAGATTGGAGGGACACACTGGTCCACTTAAATACCAATCTCCTTAGACAGAATTTTCCTAGACATGCAATTAATAGCACAATATATCATAACAACTTACTTGATCGATAAGTAGACCGAGGAACCAACAATAACCGCACCAGAATTTTTACGTGGAAAACCCTTCACAGGGAAAAACCACGGGACCTTAGTCCAGCTAAAAACTTCCACTATTAAAATAATGGGTACAACAACCTTCCGTAGTACACACCACTACAGAATACAATAGAGTGTATCACTCTCTCACTCTGCAAGAACACAATGCAGGAACAACTCTCTGCAAGAAACTACACTTTGCAGGTACTCTCTAAAACTCTCTCAAGTTTTTCTCTCTTCCTTTCACTTGTGTTGTATCAATTACAATGAATTGCACATCTATTTATAGGTGAAATGCAAATTGGAATTTGCCTAACTTGCCAAACCAACTATCCACCATTCTTGACATTTTACAAGTTCCATCCACCAAAAATGACTACCAATGTGAAATGTAGAATATACCACATGAGGTGTATATTTACCTAACAGAAATGTACCCAGGAGTTGCTTTCAAGGCCTTCAGCTCAGATGGGGTAACACGTGCACTAAAACCATTCATCACATGGCTATAAGTATAAATGAGTTTAGACGAAGAGAGGCTTTTGGCGGTGGTGGTGGCGGACTTATCGGATATAGTGTCAAGAGTGGAGAGATACCAACTGTGGTGACCAGAAAATGCCTTGGGCATGGCTGACGGGTCCATGTAGATGAGATAGTTTTCCGGTTGTGCGGATAAGGATGTGAATTGGATTATTGTGACCATGGAAAGGCACAGAAAATGCAAAACATTGTGAGAAGCCATTATTGAAGAGGAGATTATGGAAGGCATAGTTTTGTGAAATCCGTGTGATTTATACAGAGCTTGACAAGTATGGGACGTGCAATTGGATATTTTACTGGTACACTTATCCACATAGAAGGACATCAACTTGCGTAGGACAAACTTGACTAAATTAGCTGTCGTCTTAAAGCTTAGAGCAACTACAATAAGGCTTATTTGTTGGGCCATCAAATTCATAAAATGGGATCCACTTCTATCTCACAAAAATACAATTTTCAATACAATCAAATCAACAAAACTCATATTTCAATACATTTACATCACCAAAACACACCTCCCGGTACTATCACATCAGCAAAACACATCCTCCAATACAAAACCATTATCCAACCATCTATTCTTCCATTCTCTCATCCATTCTCAAACAAAATTATACCAAAATTCATAATGGACCCTACATCTTTTACAAAAAGTCAAGCCACATCATCATCTATATTACCAAAACACATCTCCCAATACAGCCACATCAGCAAAACACATTTTCCAATATAACCACATCAGCAAAAACACATATTCTCATACATTTTCCCTTCCCCATTAAAAATGCCTTATTGGATTTGCTCTTATAGCAATAATTTCCATTCTTTCGTGGATGGAAAGAAGTCATAGGTACACCGAATTTTGTTACTCAGGGAAAGAAGTGATAGAAATGGAACCACCTAAACTAAAGTACCTGTCGTTCAATTATGGTTGCTTTATGGAACGTGTGGAATTAATGTGGAAGTTAATGCATCATGCATGTGGGCTTTTACACACAAGTTGACAAGTCAAATATTTCTACTTGTATTTAGGGAGATTGTAGTTCTCGTATTTTTTTCCCTTACTAAAATTGTCCTACAAAAAATAGCCGTAGTCCAATTTATGTAGACCACATAAAATAGTCGTCGTTCGTTTTTGTTTTGTATTTTCCAGAGGTAGCACGGGTGAGTGGCATCATTGGGTCTATAACGCTGCAGAGATGGATTCCTTATGTTTTAGGCTTTTGGCCTGTCTGAGATAATATTATTATGTCTTCTCATAGCTGCTTGCAATATTAAGTTTAAATTATTGAACATCTTAACCCTTGGATTCGTCAATTATTCGATTATTGCTTTGATTGCTTTTGTCTGTGGAACAAATGATGGTCGCAGATGGGAAGGTCATGTGGCAGAACGTGAAGGCATCTCGGTCCAAGATTAAAAATATGTAAAGTTCTCCACAATTTGTGTTACTAATTTAAGTCTCATTTATCTGTTGTCGTCGTTGAGCCTCAACTGGTCAAACAGCTTCAATCCCTCGAGCTCCATCAGTATGAACTTGGTCACATCCTCTACTTTTAGCCACTGAATCGAGGTCAAATCCTTAGCTCCAATGCCAAATGACGCACTCGGAAACAATAAGAACATGATTAAACTAACATTCAATCAGATTAACACTGGAATCCAATAGAAAATAGGAGAAAATTCTCAAGTTGTTGATAGATAAAAACTCAAAAAGTGGCAAAGATAAAGGCAAAAGAGATGACACTGTACCTATAGCCGAAGGAGACAAAGTCATTTTCTGTGATGATGACAATGTTAGCCCCACATGCCAAGACATTAGCAGTTAGGTCACAGGCTCAGGTGCCTCATTTCAGGTGACGCCAAATGTTGATTATTTTCATTCTATATTAATGCCGATTTCGGCCTAGTTAGGATGAGAAATAATGGAGTATAGTCAATAACATTGGTATAAGAGATGTTTATTTGGAAACTAGTGCCGGTTGTAAGCTGTTGTTGAAAGACGTGCATCACGTTCTATATATCCGCCTCAATCTAATTTTCATTGCTCAATTTGATAATGAAGATTATACCAACAACTCCGGTGGTGGAAAGGGGAAGTTCACTAAAGGTTCTTTGGCGATGGCCAGAGGGAAGAATAAAATTATCTTTATGTGATGCAAGCTTCTCTAACAAAGGGAGAGCTGAATGTGGTCAAACATGCCTATGTTAAACTTTGGCATAAAAGACTTGATCAATTAAGTGAGAAGAGGTTTCAGATGCTATCCAAGAAGCATATCTTGCCTAGAGTCAAAGATGTACAGTTGAAGACTTGTACTCATTGTTTGGTTGGAAAGTAACATAGAGTTCCATTTCTATCATTTCCCCATCAAGAAAGCCAAACATACTCTATCTGGTCCACACTGATGTCTGTTACATGAAGGAGAGAACTCTTTGTGGTTGTCTATATTTTGTTATTTTTATCGATGACCACTCATGGAAGTTTTGGGTGTTTGCACTCAAAACAAAAGTTCAAGTTCTAGAAGAATTCAAGAATTTCCACACCATGGTGGAGAGACTAACAAGAAGACAATTAAAGTGTGTTCGTGATGACAATGATGGTGAATATAGAGGATCTTTCAAAGAGTATTGCAGAAGGCATGAAAGTCGACTTCACAAATCAGTGTCTAAAACACCTCAACACAATGGCATGATGGAGAGAATAAATATGAGCATTTGTAAACTTGTTAAGTGTATGCTCTCTCATGCAAAATTGTCTAACCCATTTTGGGGTGAAGCAATGAGGAGGACGGTTAACTTAATTAATTTTTCGCCCTCAGTACCTTTGGATGTCGATATCTGAGAGAGTACGATCCGGAAAGAAGGTTTTCTACAGTCACTTGAAGGTGTTCGGATGTAAAGCTTTTGTACATATCCCAAAGGATGAAAAGTCTAAGCTTGATAATAAAACTAGACAATGTATTTTCATGGGATATATATATATATATAAACATGAGGAGTTCAGCTACAGATTACGGGACCCAATAGAGAAGAAAGTCGTTAGAAACAGAGATGTTGTATTTCTTGAAGACCAGACGATTCAATACTTTGAGAAGGCCGAGAAGCCTAAAGTCTCTGCAGAAGTTCCAGTCAATCTAGATTTTGTTCCATCACCATCGGTGATTGACGATTATGAAGGAGTTGAACAAGAAGCTGAAGAAGATAATCCTATTGATGATAACCACAATCAAGAAGTTCATGAAAATGAGGAAGCTCCAGAAGAATAACCTCATTTAATAAGATCCAGTAGAGAGCGTCAACCCTCCACGAGGTATCCAACAAGTGAGTATATGATGGTGACTGATAGGGGGAGACTCTGAGTTATGATGAAGTCTTGGCTCATGAAAAGAAGAACGAATGGTTCAGGGCCATACAAAAAGAGATGAATTCTTTGCATGAAAATCATACTTATGATTTGATGAAACTTCCTAAGAGAAGGCGAGCACTCAAGAACAAATGGGTGTTCAAATTGAAATTTGAAGAAGGCAATCAACCAAGCTACAACATTCGAGTAGTGGTGAAAGAGTTAGGTCAAAAGAAAGTGATTGACTTTGAAGAAATATTCTCACCAGTCATGAAAATGAATTCAATTCGAGTTGTACTCGGATTAGTTGCTAGTTTGAACCTAAAAATTGAGCAGTTAGATGTCAAAATTGCATTCCTTCATGGTGACCTAGAAGAAGAGCTATACATGGAGCAGTGGGAAGGTTCAAAACTAAAATCAATGAGCACTTGGTGTGCCGATTGAAAGGAAGTCTATACGAATTGTCACGCCCCGATCGTCAGGCACGTGACGTGTAACTAACTCATACTCCCGCCTATAATTTTTTTCCAACTAATAACACTTAATTAACACAATAAAATATATATACGTATACAAAAGCATATATATATATGTATATTTTTATATAAAAATAGAGCTACATACATCCCAGCTGAGACACCCGCTCAGTACCCCAACTCTCTCTCGATTTATGCAACCTTTTACACTGCAACCCGGTATGTACACCAACTTCTCTGTCTTGTCTGCACCCACGGTCCGACTGGCCATCACCACTTCATCTGTTCAAACACAATAAGGGGAAGGGGTGAGCCGAAGCTCAGTAGGGAATACCGCATACATACACACATAATCACAGTTAAATCTCAACAACAACATATTAATTTATCAGCACTCCAATTTCATTTTCATTTTCTCTGCTTCTCGACCTTCTCGCCGGAAGCCCATTTCTCATCCTCTCCCCGACCTCGTCGTCGGAACCATTCTTCTCCGCTTACCGACCTCCTTGCCGGAAGCAATCTACGAGTAAGGAAGGTAGGTTTCCCCTTCTACCCGGACTTTCCACCCTTCGCCATGTGGCCGCATAGCGAATCCTTACTCGGATTATCACCCACTTTACGTACAGGGCCATGTCCACATCTCTGCAATCTCCACATCACAATCCCCAAAATTCCCATAATTCTCAAATATAAACAAATGTTCAATCACACGCAATCAGTATAAAGACAACACTTTTCTCAATGAAAAGCAAGGGTTACCACATAACGTAATTATTCACGTATTCACGACAACCATTTACACTCGAACATTTATCCAAAAGCACAACGCCATTAAATTAACGCAAGAATCATCGCTCAGACATAATTACGGAAATTTCCAAAATAATGCAAAAGTCATAGTATTCCCTACCTCGTGAAATGTGCCTCACATCCCGCTCGAACCAATGTTTTCCCGTATTTTTCCCGACGTACACCATTTTGGTTCCTATACCAGTTCTACACCAAAGGCAAATACAAGTTCTCAAATATGTTCAAAATCCGCGTAAATACGTAGCATATACGATCTAGTCAAACGGGTA
Source organism: Euonymus europaeus (assembly GCA_963580455.1). Lineage (NCBI taxonomy): Eukaryota > Viridiplantae > Streptophyta > Magnoliopsida > Celastrales > Celastraceae > Euonymus > Euonymus europaeus. Next base: position 4,997,300 of record OY756972.1, read on the forward strand.
AATTTTACCCGAAAAGTCAACTCGGGTCAAACGGGTCAAATAGTACCCGAAATACCCCTATTCCGGTCACCGGAAAGCACCTAGTGGGTTTGGTAGTACTCACCAAGACGAACTCAACGGCGGTCGTCTCGCTTCGATCGGAGGTCGGAGGAGGGAGAAATCGCCTGTCGAAGCTTGTGGTGGCCGAAACTTCCGACGGATTTTTCCGATGATATATAGCTCCGATCAAGGTGATTCTTGAAGCAATTTCATACGTCTCGAAGAGACGAAGAGATTGATACCGGTCTCGTCACCTGAGGTGGTCGGACGGCGGAGATCGGCGCCGCCGAAGTTCCCGACGCAAAAATCGCGTTTTTTTTCTTTCTTTCTCTGTTTCGTTTTTTTTCTGCTCCTTTTCTTCTTCTGTTTTTCCGTTTCTTTCTCTCTCTTTTTTATTTGTTTCCTTCTCCCTCCAATCTTCTGGAATCCTCTCTTTCGTTTTTTTCTTTTTTTTTTAATTTATATATTCATATATATATAATATATATTTTTATCATTTATTACTTCTCATTTATCATTTAATTTATATATGTCTATGTCTATATTTTTGGAATAAATTCTTTTAATCCGAATTTAATTTTCGGATTCCCCGGGGTACCATTGTACACGTGTCACTCTCCTATTCAATATTCCATTATTTTCGGGTCGGGATATCACATCCTTCCCTCCTTAAAAATAATTTCGTCCTCGAAATTTAAACTTACACGCAAAGTGTATAGCGAAACACATTGTTTCTTCATTTTCTTGCCCCCACACCACAGCACAGAGGAACCTCCCCCTTTAGCTCAGGAAGCATTTAGCATGAACTATGTTTATTATCATCAATCCCGCGTTAGCAACCAAAGAATCTACACGTCCACAGCAGGAGTCATTATGTAGAATATATATATAAAAGGCATCTTCACTAGCAAATCATACCTCACCACGTATGGTATAAAGATTCATCATTTCTTCTTCTTCTTTGTTTTGTTTAAAGAATTGCTTTCACAGATAATCACTCAATTCTCACTTATTCGTCACCGAGTACAGCCCATGCATTATATTCGCCAATTATCTAAATTCAACACGAAATTCACGGCAAACCATCCCACAGTTGCCGAAATTAAACATAGGTCATATTTAGTGAGGTTAGGAGCATAGTAAATATCCCAATTTCCACACCCATCACTTGCCCATCCCGTGGCATCTTGATAAGAATCACCCTCATGGGGTCGGCCTATCAGTGGCCCTATCTCAAACTCATCACAGTTACACATCTCTTGTTCTCGTCTAGTTTCCCTCTGACTATCCCACGCCAATCCAGAATCTCAAGTTATTCGTCCAAACACAACTTCAACTATCCTGAATCTCAAGTTATTCAATGCAAGATCGTAGGCACGACCACTATCCTGTCCTTAGCTCATCGTGAGCAACCCCTCTCGCTCAGTACCTCTTTACCCAACTGAGTTTGTACTTAATTCACAATACATGCAAATCCACAACTTCGACCCACGAACAGGTCGACTAATTTCATTCAAACACAACCGTTAGCACAAGAAGATGTAGATTCAACGTATCCAACATCCACACGTTAAGGGTTTTTTTTTTTTTTTTTTTTTTTCCTACCTCCATTAACCTAATATTATCTAGATCATATGTATCCTATTAATAAGACAGGAAAGAGCACACCACTTGCTCCACTCAATCAAATTCACCTATGATTGGAACTAGCCCATGAGCTATCACTCACAACTGGTATCACTCACAATCCAAGAATCTCGACAAACTTATCTCTGCAGCAAGCTTGTCTCTATAGCTTAGTATCACACAACTATAACTGCTGAAACTTCCTTATAGACTATCCACCAGTTAATTAATTATAAAGTACATCGAGCTTCTATTTTATCATGGCCATATAGTTGGTCAGAATTATAAATTACCGGAACCACTTATGGTCTCGATTATTATGTCAAGGGAGTCACTAGCTTGACCCCATCTAGGCCACAACCATTCATTTACAAGCATATTGCGGTAGCCGCGCTACCATGTCAAAGAAAGATCATAATCATCTTATGTGTGCGTCATCACACCACATACTCCGTCCCAACTCACGTTTTGGTGACGACCTGTCAGTGGCCCCTTCACAACTTCAATATAACCGCACATCCCATGTTCCCACGCGTATGTCTTTCATCAATCTCACACCAACCCAACATTTTACAACAATATATAAACGCGCACACACATACAACCCACAAATATATATATGTTACACACACACTTGTAGACATTTCCGCAATTTCTCGACCACACATCATCATAGAAACCAAGCAGTCCTTTACATCATTTTAAGTAATTTCATACATTCATTGTCATTATCCACTCATAGGGGTCCAACATGCATACACCCGTAATAGATCACATTAATAATAATCATATTAGAGTAATAGATCATCACGAACACAAGGTTCCTTCCCCTAGTTAACATTATTAACTGACGACAACCATCACTACATCATTTGTAATCATTCGAGCAAAACCCCTCCAACAACAACATAAGCCTCATCATGTCAGCATTAAGAACTCCACTGGTTCACCTTAATCCAATCTCATTCATAGGCGAGTAACTCCTAAACCATTTATTTCCAATTGTTTAGTGTAACACAAGAACCCCAAGCTAACCTCGAGATACAAGTCTTGACCTTATCTCTTCCCTGATAAGGGAAAAAAAATAATTGCTGACACGAGAGACCTGGGTAGACGTGCCAGCTCTTATCCAACTGACCCCTCAATCCACCCGTAACGGCACGTGACTTCCTCAATAAACAATTCCATCCTTATCCGTTTGAACTTCCACTCTATTTAAACCTCATTCTAGAGAGGCTCAACTCATTTCAAAGGATCTACTACTCTGGTTTCCCCTCTACTCTAATGGAGCCTCACTCCCATGATAACTCTTCTCACATACTCCGCAAGCTAGAAGAAATACAGAGACAACTCCAAACCGTTCAGAGGTTATATGATCAAATCATATTCAAACTCGACTCCTTAATCCGGTTAACAACGCCACCAGAGAATAGTCAGGATGCTATCTTGGCCCCACTCAGCCTAAACAACGACTCTGCTGCCCTATACCACACTGGCTCCGATTACCTCCTTGGGTCGCTCCCTCGCACCGAGCCATATAGCACAGAGGAATGGGCTGGATGGTTCGACCACTGCTAGGTAGTACCAATAATATACCTACTAGTATGTCCCCATCTTAGTCTATACTATTTCCTACTTTTCCTACTCTCCATGTATAAATTGTGTTAACCGTACCCATCCCCACAATCTACCTTTGTAATATATTTACTTGCTGGCTTGAGTTTTGTCCAATATGTCATGTATAATACTCATCTGATGTATAATATACTCATCTGATGTATAATACTCCTCTGATATATAATATACTCGTTTTTTTTTCCTTTTTGTATAATTGTAACCCAGATATTTCTAACGAGGTCAACGTCATTACAATGGCTAGCCCCTAACCACCAATTATCCCAAACTTGGTCTCAACATCACTCAATATTTAGCCACTCCAATTTACGTAATCAAACAATGCCAATATCTCATTACTCCAATATATATCACCTGAGATTTACATGCTTAAAATCCAAATTACAAATCAACTTCAACCTCAAATTTGCACAAATTGTTCAATTGGATCCGCATCTTTAACTAATACGTGCTAATTAAAGTTCCTTCCATGCTCTCATTGGCAGTAAATGACAAACCACATGAACATACATTTCGGCAATTTCTAGTTAAACTTTAATTTAATAACATGCCATTATATTCACCAAACATACCACTTGCTCCCATCACCAAAATCATAATTTCTCATCAACCGGTATGACACTGCTACACACAATTCGACAACCATTTCATAATGTACCATGCCACATCATTAGCTCCAACATTATGCTAATATGTCAACTCCTACCAATTTGGGCAACGACCATCGCTAGTAATTCTCATTATTTCCTTCGGCAACTAGCAACACTAAATGGACACAACAAAGTCATAAATCCCCAAATCAAATTTACTCTCATTTCCCAGGTGCATCAAACAAAGGACAACTCAACATCTCAAAGTGTTTCATCCGATCACAACTATAACACATCAAGGTAGAAATTCTACCCTTCCAGTTTGCCAAAAATTAGGGTATTTCCTACAAGGACAATCAATTTACCCAATCGTCAAATTCTTTTATCACAGTAATCTTAACTCCTCCCACTAAAAATTTCATTCCCCCTGTTGGAGATCAATTTTGATTCTTATAATTGTCATCTCGACCCACTAAAAGTTCCTTCAATAGGCTGTAGTCCAAACCACATTTAATCCAACCCATGGAAAAAATTCACTTATTGCCCCAATCATTACAAAGCCATTATAGCCGTCAGAATTATTATTACCTACTGTACTCACTTTAATTAGCACAACATGCAATTCACGGCTAACCAACCATATTAATGTTAATTAATATCTCACATATTAGTAGTAATTATGATAACAATGTCAGTACACCTCCAAGGATCCCAAAAATTCAACTTAATTCATTCCGTGTTAATACAGTGGCCCATTTATTTCTTAGCCATATAGCTCATCACTTCCTACCAAACTACCCATAAAACAACATTTATAACATGAACTGTCCCCTCAGTACTTCCTTCCCATTCACAATATTTAGCGTAAGCAATTTGTAATCACCCAAAACCGCATCATCAACAGTAAAACAATTCACAATTTCTTTCACTATTACAATCGGCCACACATAGCAACCCACTTAAATATACATTCCAACCATCATTGTCTAAGCACTGAGTGCACGAAAATTCCATTATATATATATATATATATATCTATATATATATATATATTTAAATAACACACAGTTATACCCACGAAAATATCAGCATATCACAAATCACAAACAATGTGACTTCTCACCAATCACGCATGAACTACTTAACAAGCATCCAGCTCTATTTAACAACCAGCCATCTCTCGAATTTTGCAAATTTTGGAGCAATGTTTCAACTGTAATAATACTATTTTCCCAGCTCAATATTTTCCAAGTGTATCTATTCACCAATCATCACCAATAACACACAACAAGATTACTCAAATTTCCAAATCATTCTCGGGTTATAGTGTCCCGTCTCATTCTAGTTTCTCTTTTTTTTCAACCGATATCTTGGTCATGCAGCCGTTGCATGCCTATCAATGCGTTTGAAAGAAAATTTCCAAATCTATCTCGCATGGTACTACTTGTACCCACCCGACCAGTTGCGAGGCAGAAGACAGGACTGGTGTACATACCCTCCATTAAACCCTAACTCCAACCTACTGCTCCGATACCACCTTGTCACGCCTCGATCCTCAGGCACGTGACGTGTAACTAACTCATACTCCCGCCTATAATTTTTTTCCAACTAATAACACTTAATTAACATAATAAAATATATATACGTATACAAAAGCATATAAATATGTATATTTTTATATAAAAATAGAGCTACATACATCCCAGCTGAGACACCCGCTCAGTACCCCAACTCTCTCTCGATTTATGCAACCTCTTACACTGCAACACGGTATGTACACCAACTTCTGTCTTGTCTGCACCCACGGTCCGACTGGCCATCACCACTTCATCTGTTCAAACACAATAAGGGGAAAAGGTGAGCCGAAGCTTAGTAGGGAATACCTCATACATACACACATAATCACAGTTAAATCTCAACAACAACATATTAATTTATCAGCACTCCAATTTCATTTTCATTTTCTCTGCTTCTCGACCTTCTCGCCGGAAGCCCATTTCTCATCCTCTCCCCGACCTCGTCGTCGGAACCATTCTTCTCCGCTTACCGACCTCCTTGCCGGAAGCAATCTACGAGTAAGGAAGGTAGGTTTCCCCTTCTACCCGGACTTTCCACCCTTCGCCATGTGGCCGCATAGCGAATCCTTACTCGGATTATCACCCACTGTATGTACAGGGCCATGTCCACATCTCTGCAATCTCCACATCACAATCCCCAAAATTCCCATAATTCTCAAATATAAACAAATGTTCAATCACACGCAATCAGTATAAAGACAACACTTTTCTCAATGAAAAGCAAGGGTTACCACATAACGTAATTATTCACATATTCACGACAACCATTTACACTCGAACATTTATCCAAAAGCACAACGCCATTAAATTAACGCAAGAATCATCGCTCAGACATAATTACGGAAATTTCCAAAATAATGCAAAAGTCATAGTATTCCCTACCTCGTGAAGTGTGCCTCACATCCAGCTCGAACCAATGTTTTCCCGTATTTTTCCCGACGTACACCATTTTGGTTCCTATACCAGTTCTACACCAAAGGCAAATACAAGTTCTCAAATACGTTCAAAATCCGCGTAAATACGTAGCATATACGATCTAGTCAAACGGGTAAATTTTACCCGAAAAGTCAACTCGGGTCAAACGGATCAAATAGTACCCGAAATACCCCTATTCCGGTCACCGGAGTTTCGGCGACCTTCACCGGAAAGCACCTAGTGGGTTTGATAGTACTCACCAAGACGAACTCAACGGCGGTCGTCTCGCGTCGATCGGAGGTCGGAGGAGGGAGAAATCGCCTGTCGAAGCTTGTGGTGGCCGAAACTTCCGACGGATTTTCCCGGTGATATATAGCTCCGATCAAGGTGATTCTTGAAGAAATTTCATACGTCTCGAAGAGACGAAGAGATTGATACCGGTCTCGTCACCTGAGGTGGTCGGACGGAGGAGATCGGCGCCGCCGAAGTTTCCGACGCGAAAATCGCGTTTTTTTCTCTTTTTTTTCTCTGTTTCGTTTTTTTTTTCTGCTTCTTTTCTTCTTCTGTTTTTCCGTTTCTTTCTCTCTTTTTTTTATTTGTTTCCTTCTCCCTCCAATCTTCTGGAATCCTCTCTTTCTTTTTTTTCTTTTTTTTTAATTTATATATCCATATATATATAGAATATATATTTTTATCATTTATTACTTCTCATTTATCATTTAATTTATATATGTCTATGTCTATATTTTTGGAATAAATTCTTTTAATCCGAATTTAATTTTCGGATTCCCCGGGGTACCATTGTACACGTGTCACTCTCCTATTCAATATTCCATTATTTTCGGGTCGGGATATCACACGAATTGAAGCAAGCACCACAATTGTGGTACAAGAGATTTGACTCATTTATGATGAATCATAAATATGGAAGAACCACCTTTAACCACTGTGTTTATTTCAAGAAATTATCTGACGGTAATTTCATTACCTTCTTGCTATATGTTGAGAAGATGTTGATTGTTGGGCAAGATACTTCAAAAATTGATCAATTGAAGAAGGAATTTAGTAACTCCTTTGCTATGAAAGACTTAGGCCCAATAAAACAAATACTCGAGATGAAACTCTTCATGTATTGCCAAAATAAAAGGGGTTATGGTTGTCTCATGAGCGATATATTGAAAAGGTGTTGGAGAGGTTCCACATGAACAAAGAGAAAGCAGTTTCCTCTCCATTCGCAAATCATTTCAATTTAAACTCCAATCAGAGTCCCAAAAATGTATAAGAAAAAGGATGAAATGAAGAAAATGTCATACGTATTGACTCGCCCAAAAAAGATAAGTGAATTAACATTTTTCCAAGTGCAAGATTGTCAAAGTAATAATAAGGATGAATCCCAAATCTTCTTTCAAAAACTTTTGGTTTTGGCTTGCGTCTACGGATTATTAGACTAATTACTAATTAAATATGATATTAACAATGTCAAGTGGTAGCAAAATTGCACTGACCTATGGTCAGATTCGGATTCTCCTCTTAGGTAATTGATTGAACTAAAACCCTAATATTTCAATATATGAAATGGATGCTAAACTACTTCAAAAAATCAAAATCAAAATGAGCACAACTAAACATAACATAAATCATTCAAGCAAAAACTAAAACAGAATGAAAAATACCCAAGTAGATTTAACTAGAAATTATGATTCCAAATATGATAACCAAAATTTAATGACAATAAGTAAGGGAGTTTAGAAATTAAATCCAATGTCGAAGGCGAATGCCCTTCCAATCTACAAATGGAGTTGAAGCAAATCCAACTTGGGCTCTCTTCAAGCTCTACAAGGAGAAGAAACTTCTTCTTCTAGTCGGTTGGGTCTCCAAAACTCCTAACAATCTTCTTGTGAATGATTTTCGAACTCCAATCCAACACCAAAATGAGAATGTGGCAAGAGAAGAGCAAAAACTTAGAGAGAATGTAAAATTTTGGCCAAATAAAGGAATGTTAACTTCCAAGAATGGGGTTTCTAAACCCTTAAAACCCTAATAAATATCTTAAAATACCATCGTAACCCTTTATAATAAATTCTCATTGGTTAAATACATGAATTTTTCCAAAATATCCATGAAAAATTGCGCAAGAACTGCTGTTATCAGCTTGCCGTCTGGACGGATACTGATGGCGTCCAGATGGATAGATGTTGGGAATTGATCTACCGAAATTTGCTAAGGTAACATCCAGACGACTAAGCTTTTTTATAGCAATGCCGGTCCTTTTTCTTGAAGCGTCCGAATGGTTTTTGATAAGCGTTCAAACCGATGACAGTAAAAATCCAGTTTTCAGCTCCTTTATTCTTCTTTTTCCCAAAACGATTTCAATCGATCTGAAGCTTACAAAAACCATTCACACAAGTAAAAAATGACTCAAACAAATAAAAACAAGTGTCAAAACCAATTTTAGGTTGATAAAATAAAATTCGGCACATTGAAACCTTAAGAGATAACATTTCCACATTTTTAACCATTGCACCTAAAACTTCGATTTTAACTCTTTAAGCAACCAAACCAACTTGAACCTTTGCAAAACACTCAAAATGGCTATGTCCAAGTATTAAATTATGCATTAGCTCATTAACACGAATTTCAACAACTCAAACCTAAAATGTGGCTTTTTAGTATTAAAACTCAAGTTTCACTTCCCACACTCCACAAAAATATGCAAATTATCATCCCAATCACCAATCTGCAGTTGGTAGTTAATGTTTGCAATTGTATGTACGAGACCAGTTATTGCTTACGCAGTCGGTGTGATAAGTTGATTTCTTTCCAATCCTAGAAAACCACTGGAAAAGAACTTTGGGCAGCGGTAAAATGGATTCTCAGGTATCTACGAGTTACTTTAAATGTTTGTTTATGTATTGACACTAACAAAACTGTGCTAGATGGTTTCACCGATGCAAACATGACAGATGATGTTCATTCCAGAAAATCAACTTCTGGGTACTTAATTACTTTTACTAGGGGAGTAGTGTCATGACAGTCAATGCTACAAAAATGTGTAGCATTATCAACCATGAAGGCTAAGTACATTACAGTTATACTGAAGGTTGTAAAGAAATGTTGTGGTTGAAAAAGTTCTTACATGAGTTAGGAATGATGCTAGAGAAGTATGTCATTCATTATGACAGTCAAAATGCTATTCATCTATGTACGAATCCGACATTTCACTCAAGGTCAAAACATATTGATGTTAGGTATTGGATCATCGATGTACTCGAGGAAAAACTATTGCAGTTGGAAAAAGTTCACACGTGTGATAATGGGTCAGATATGCTAACTAAAATGTTACCTAGAGAGAAGCTTCTGATATGCAAGAAAGCTGCGGGCTTGTTGGAGGCTCCCCATGTAGTCGTAGGGGGAGATTTGTTAGGTGGTATGTCTCATTGAGAGGCCACCATTATAAGTGGCAAGTATTAGCTAGTTGGTTGGTTGGTGTTAGTTAGCAATAACAACGAGAGAAATATCTGCAAAGTAAGTTTGCAGAGAAAGAGAGAGAAGAGTGAGTGATACACTAGATATATTTGGGGTTTGAGTGAGTGATTACAAATTATTATTTCACTCGTGTATCCCGTAGTGGTGATCACTAAAGAAGATTGTTATACCCATTATTTATTACTGAAAGTTTTTTAGTTGGACTACAGTCTCATAGTTTTTCACTGTGAAGGATTTTTCATGTGAAAATTCTATTGTTATTATTATTATTATTATTTGAGATTGATTTCTCGGCATATTTTCGGTCGGGTAGGTTGGTATGATATATTGTGCTACTGATTAAATGTTTATGAAAATTATGTCTAAGAAGTTTGGTATTTAAGTGCACCACTTATGTTCCTCTAATCTTTTCTTAGAATTTATCTATGTAATTAGTGGAATTATTGTTCATATAATTTTCACTCGTATCGATACAATTCTCAACAAAAGATGAGATCCAATTGAAAAGTTAATAGAGATATTTATAAGTCTCCATTGCAACTCCTCTTATCAGCCACACTTATTTTTAATTGCGAGACTTGTATGTGTGTGAGGCATTCGAAGGGGAGTTTCTACTCAATTATCTACACTGAACGAAATTAGTCATTAAACTAATTTTGTTCAAAAACTGCCCTTTTGCTTCAACCAAACTGCCGATCACCTTGGGCCGTCTTATGTTGTTTTGAGTCTCATGGGTAATACCAGTACCAGTCTCTAGCTATTTGAATCATTCCCTCGCTTTTGCAGCTATCTTGTTGCCGAACAAAAAAGACATTGTGAATCGAGATTGTATGATTTCTTGCCAGCTTAGAATATTAAAATAAGTCAAATTATTGGTCTGGGCACCATCCGCAAATGCACGATCTGGACAAAAATGATTATGCAGTCCTGATCGTAATAGTTATAGATTTTCTGTTCCTCTTTGACATCAAATGTAATAATAAAATACAAGATAGGCAAATAAGTTAAACACTAGTGCCCATCAGTCATCACTCAGTCACTCAAATATATCTGAGCTTAGTATTGTAGCTACCATAGGACTTCTCACCACATGTTTGCCTCCCACTTCCTCCCAACTAAGATAGCCAAAAACCGCCTGCTCCTTTTCGTTGTTCAATCTTGGATCTTCAATGCTCAACTTGTAACTCTGCTTCTCGTTCTTTTCCTTGAACACCAACTTGTCTGGTGTTACACTGACATTAAGCCCATCAAAAACTGAGACTTTAGCAATGTACGTAGACATTCCCTCACCAACATTAGTCACTGTTCTGTGAAATTCTTGCACAATTCTCGGCTGGTTGGACTTCGAGTCATATACATCGAAGTTGGCAATAAAAGAAGGGTAATTGATATCCAATGTTGAGGCAGAACAATTAGTTGATGACTTAGTGATGACCTTGATTTGTTGTTCAGTGAAGTTCATTCCGCAAAGAAGATTCACATAATCATTCTCATTCAATTCGTAAATGAGCCCCGGGTCCACTGCCTTGTTTGGATTGACTTGTCCACTTCCCATTTCAAGAGGAGTCGCTCTCCTGAAATCAAGGCCAGCGTCGGTGATTGGACTCTGCATGTTGTCCGTAATATCAGCAGTTGTCATCATAGCAGACCTTATGGCTGCAGGGCTCCATTCTGGATGCGCCGACTTTAACAGCGCCCCAACTCCTGAGGCATGTGGAGATGACATTGATGTACCTGATAAAAAATTGAAATTGGTAGATTTTGAATCGACTGGAATGTTTGAAGGCCACGCAGCCAAGACCATGACACCAGGAGCCAAGATATCTGGCTTTAACACAGATGGGCAGCTTCGTGCTGGTCCTCTAGAGCTGAACCCAATAACAGCTGGTGCTGGTTTGGTACCAAGAATTGTAACTTTGAATTCCATGCTTGCTTTTCTTGTTCCTTGGTTCCTCTTGACGTAGTTCTTGATTGTTTCACCATCTTTTGGGTTCACAAATATGGCAGGAAATGAGCTTCGCGTGATGAATCTTAAGTCTGTAATATTGGTTATGAAAATACCTCCTGTGACATTGGCATCCCTTACGTTATTGACTTGGTTTCTCAGAGCATCTTGCTCGTCGACTGTTATGTCTTTATTCTCTTCACACACAACGATCTTGTCCCCAATTTTGTTCAGCTGAACAGGGCTTTTACATTGATTCTTGAATACTATTGGAAATTGGATTGAAGAATAATTCCCTGAATAGAGAGCAGATCCAGAGACTTTAATTCCATTTCCAAGAGCCAATATGGCACTGGTTTCGCGATCCATTGTACCGGCAGCAACAGTCAGCACCCAAGGTATGGCATTGAGGACGGTTTTCCTGGAGTATCCACGATTTCCACCAGAGGCAGCCACAAATATGCCTGCCCTTACTGCTGCAAATGTAGCCAAAGCAATTGGGTCTTCATACAATTCCACCCGATTTAGCCCGATCGACAATGACAATACATCTATGCCATCGGTAATTGCTTGTTCAATTCCAGCAATATAATCAGAAGTTGCGGAACCTTCTCTCCACGTAACTTTGTACACGGCCAAATGTGCACGAGAAGCTACACCATTGGCAGTTCCCGGTGCATAACCGAAGTAGGAAGCATTCTTCACATAGTTCCCAGCGGCAGTGGAGGCGACGTGGGTGCCATGTCCGGATTGGTCGCGCGTGGAGTTCACAGAGATGGTGTCATTTTCCGGTAGACTCGCGAGAAGACCTCTGCTGAAAGAACGAGCTCCGATCAGCTTCTTGTTGCACATTGAAGAGTTGAAGTCTGGACCACTCTCACATGTTCCTCTCCATCGTAGAGGGATTTCACCCATCCCTGCGCCACTAAAGCTTTCACTTTCGGGCCAAACCCCGGAGTCCACAACACCAATAATGACACCCTGACCGTATTTCGACACCGGCCACGCCCCGGAATCGGGATTCAGTCCGAGGAACTGGGATGTATGAGTAGTGTCCATTTGGACGGGCATATCCTTGATACAAGAAATGTACCCAGGAGTGGCTTTCAAGGCCTTCAGCTCAGATGGGGTAACACGTGCACTAAAACCATTCATCACATGGCTATAAGTATAAATGAGTTTAGACGAAGAGAGGCTTTTGGCGGTGGTGGTGGCGGACTTATCGGATATAGAGTCAAGAGTGGAGAGATACCAACTGTGGTGACCAGAAAATGCCTTGGGCATGGCTGACGGGTCCATGTAGATGAGATAGTTTTCTGGTTGTGCGGATAAGGATGTGAATTGCATTATTGTGACCATGGAAAGGCAAAGAAAATGCAAAACATTGTGAGGAGCCATTATTGAAGAGGATATGATGGAAGGCATAATTTTGTATATAGTTTTGTGAAATCCGTGTGATTTATAAAGAGCCTGACTAGTATGGGACCTGCAATTGGAGAATATTCTACTGGTATACTTATCCACATAGTAGGACATGAACCTGCGTAGGACAAATTTGACTAACTTAGCTGTCATCTTAACACTTATAGGACAATAATTTCCATTCAATGAATTGTTTGATTCTCCATCATCTTTTCTTAAAGAAATTCTTTATAATACAATAAGACTTGACCATTCTTTTGTTAGACTGGAAAGAAGGTTGCGTTTTGATTAAGATTTGAGATTTAATCTTTTAGGTAGTGTTTCGCAAAAAATTTTGCCCCTAACATATAATTTGGCAGATATATACTAGTAGTCTATATATTATTTCAAATTCTGACATATATTTTGTTTCAAATATTATGCAGGGGTAGTAACACAAATTAATAAAAAAAATATTTTATAAATCAAATTTACATTTTGAATACAACTTTCTAAAATAATATTAACATATTTCTATATTTTTATACAACTTTTATAAAAAAATTATTAATATTTAACATATTGTTACATTTTTGTACAACTATTCTAAATTTTTTAATAATATTTTTACATTTTTATAATAATATTATAACATTTTAAATAATATTAACATATTTTTCTATTTTTTATACAACTATTCTAAATTTTTTTAATAATATTTAACAAATTATTTCATTTTAACGCGAGTTTTTCTAAATTTTTAATAATATTAACGTATTTCAGTCCATTTTTATATAAATATTAAAAAATATTTGTAAAATTACTAACATATTTCGGACATTTTTATATAAATATTTTAAAAAATTACAATAATAGTGACATACTTCAACATTTTTCATAAAAATATTACAAATATAATGAATTATATTAACATTTTACTACATTTTTAATAATACAAGCTTGTTTTCATATTTACGTACATATTTTCAAAATATTCAAATACATATTTCAACAATATTTCACATTTGCTTATTTTATACAATAAAATATAATATCTTCCACGTGGACTATATAGTTGTCCTACTAGTACTAGTAGGTCCCGAAATCCGTCTTTATTTCATCGTCGAGATCAATATCTACTTCTGTATTCGAGAAACTAGCTAAAGTTGAGTCATATTCATCAAAATCTAAAAATTTGTGTCATTCTGAGTATGGAGTCCGACAAAGTTGTGGAGGGTCATACAAATAATCAAAATACGGGCTTGGTCCTTTGGAAAGTAAGATGGTATATCATCCAATATTCTCCACTTTTGCTTGGTGACCCCAAATGTGTTAAAAATTTCCCAAGCCCTAGTGGCAGGCGCTCCACCTCTATATGCTAGAATGTGGTATCTCTCTCCCATGTACGTTGCAAGGTATCCATTTTATTTGGCATAGCCTACATCAACCAAGTAATACTTTCTTGCAAACATATATAACAAAAATGTCAAACGAAGTACAAATCCAATAATCTACTCTTACATTACTGTTCACCCGATGTGTGTGCAAGAAGTCCAGCCTCTCTGTGCGTATGGAATAGTCAAGAACATGCTGGTTTGAGCCTTCCCAACCAATAGACACATAAATGTACAACATGTCAAAGTCACACAAGGCTAAGACATTCTGAGTAGGCATTCATTTTCTCCCAATTTATTTATTCCATTTTTCTGCAGGACTAACAGCTAGAATGTGCGTCTCATCCAGAGTGCCAATACAATCTCAAAAAATATAATGATAAGCTACTTTCCCATGATCCCGTATGTACCTAGGGGTTTCGTTGAGTTGATTCCCCCTAGGTTTGATGATATCTAATGAAAATGAAAGAATGACCTTATGGACATGATTGCTGATTCAACTGATAGTCTGGAATCATTCTTGTTGATCCCCGATTAGATTGAGCATGACGCAAAGTATGTACGAAAATAGCAACCATCTCAGGGATGCTTGTTTTCTTACTTTGCTTCAAATCATAGTCATCTCTCAAGACCCAGCATAAGCTTCTGAAAATATTTACGGGTATTCTAAAAATTTGATAGCACCGTACTAGATGACCTTGTAGAATATCCTTCACCCACATGCTCCCAATTAGCTCACATGTTTGACATGGTTGTTGAGGGATAATATTCCTTGAAGTGTTGCATCCTTCACTCATGTAGGTATGCTTAACATCATAAACTTTTGCTTACGTTACATGTCATCACTATCACTGCTCGAGCTACTATCATGCATTTATCTACACAAAATAACAAACTAAAGTTACACATAAAGTCAAATATTAGTTCAGGAATCCCATTCAAAAAAAATCCAAGCTCATAAAAATCCATAACACAGTCATCATATATAAATTCATCCATAACGCATCCATCCATATATAAATCTACGCTCATATATAAATCAAGAAACAAAGTTTATCATAATCCAAGTACAAGAAAAATTAAAACTGACATAGTAAAACATATATGTGCCTTCAAATTCACAAGCCAAGCAAATCAAGATCCACATAAAATTCTAAATAACATAACAAGTGAATCACTAAACAATCATTAAGTGGGAGCAGTGTCACCACTTTTCTTCCACAACCTCTCAAGATACCCAAACCGTGCACTCGTGGGAGTGCCAAGAAGAGAAGCCTTTGAGAATTTGTATTGAAAAGTTCGATCCCATATTAGAACATTCCAGGATGGGAGGTAGTAGTGTCCAGCCTACTAGTGCCTTCAACACTTGCTTCATATGTTGGGTTGATATACTTTCAGTTTTTTGGCCTCGAAATACTCTTTCTTCATGGCGAAATAGGCTCGCTATTTTTCAGTTTGGGTGCTCACAAAGCTGACCATATTCTGGAATGATGCATTGGTTTTCTCATTACCAGAAGTAGCACTCTTCTTGCCAGTCTTGTTAGCTCCACCAGTACGAGCTCTCTTCTTAGCTGTCATGGACTCTTGACTTGGAGTGGTGGTCTTCATTGGAGAATGATCTGTGGAGTGTAGGTCATTCATGTCATCCAGGTTAGTTTGAGTTGGCAGTTGTGGAGTGTAGTAGGCATCCCCAAAAAAGGCTTCTAGCCCATCATTCAAGGTGACTAGTGCAATGCATTCTTCACCTGTCGCATTCTTGCCTTCCCATAATAGGTCTTGTTCCTCACATCAAGGCAAACCAGTAGTTCGAAACTTCTTGTACTGTGGGTTCTCCTGTATAAAGAAAAATAGTTAGTTGATAATTAAAATTATTTGAGGAAAAATATAGAATTAAAAAGTTGCCAAAAATTTCGACATTGGTAGTGGAATTACAGCAATTCTGGTAATCCACCAGTCATCGGATGAATCCACCTTGCATGTCTCCGCGT
The DNA here is from genome assembly GCA_963580455.1 of Euonymus europaeus. Classification (NCBI taxonomy): domain Eukaryota; kingdom Viridiplantae; phylum Streptophyta; class Magnoliopsida; order Celastrales; family Celastraceae; genus Euonymus; species Euonymus europaeus. Next base: position 5,013,896 of record OY756972.1, read on the forward strand.
TAACACCGAGTTTGATTTCAGTATTGTTCAACTGCTTGAGGAGTTGCTAGTTCTGTTTCATGTTGTCATGTTTAGTCTTCAATTTTTGGGAGGTGAAGATGGTCCCAGTGAGCTACCTAAACTCATCACTGACTTTCTCCCACTTGATTGTCCTCATATGCTTGTTCTTCCACAAAATAAGTAAATCAAGAAACACCTCCGTAAGGGGTTTATCCCATTTTGTTGCCCACCCTCGATATTTTTCATAACCTCTTTCCTTTTTCTTCTCATCGTATGATACTATAAAAGGAGCACAAAAACATGACAATGCCAAAATATGCATAAAATTGTATTTCAGATGTAGTTCAATGAGTTAAGACTGACAAAGTTAATATGAATCAAGAAAATTCAAAAAACTGCCAAGCACATTCTTAGCAGGTTGATAAATGTCATGAGGTAAGGCCATCATTGAACTTATATGAATCCATAAAAGTTTAAAAAACTGTCAGGCAAAGGACAAAAGTTTGATAATTGCATGAACATGTTGATATATGCAATACATTCATAGTTTGATAGATGCAATGGGGAGAGATAAGACCATAAAAGAACTCATATGAATCTAGGAGAAATTAAAGAAACTGCCAAGCAAAGCAGAAAACAGATTGATAAATGCAATCACTGTTTGATAATGCAATGCAGTAGGTAAGGCAAGTAAAAAAAAATGAAATCATTGCAAAAAAATCATAAAACTGCTCAGCTGAGTCATGATAGAGGGATAAATGCAATGCAGTGAATTAAGGCCATCATCGAACTCATATGAATCCAGAAAAATTGACAAGCAAAGATCAAAAAAATCCCCTAAATGCATTCATAGTATTAGATACAATGCGGAGAGAAAAGAAGATTAAAGAACTCATATGAATCCATGAGAAATTAAATAAACTGGCAAGCAAAGCAGAAAACAGATTGATAAATGCAATGCAGTGAGGTAAGGCAAGTAAAAATCTTCTGTTCATCCTTTCATAAAGATCTTTGTGGCCGAACGGTTGCTAATAGGAAGAACCTTTTGGTGGTTCTCCCGTTAATCCTTTCATATTTTATAACTTAATGGCCGAATGAGTGTAATAAAGACACTCTGTCTAAAGGTGAAATGGAAAGATTGGTAAAGAAAAAAAGACTATAAATACACCGAAAGAATAGAGAAATGGGGGTGAGGAAAAAGGACAAAAAAGAAGAACAACGGAACGTATACAGTTGCCCGCATGGTAAAAGGAGAAGCACGGTAGTGGTGGAGCCTACAAGTCAATTTATTCACCACACATATGAATCAAGAAAAATTAAAGAAACTGCCAAGCAAAACACAAAAAGTTTGATAAATGCATGAACAGTATGTTAATACCCTAAGTAGTGAGCAAAACCAATCCCAAGTTTGAAAATAAACATTCCAGTAACCTAAAGTGTGAGCTAGGATCAAGTACTAGAAAATGTCATTCAAAGAAACCAATAACAGTAAGGTGAGCTTCCTAAACAAAGAGCAAAGGTGGTAATTGTGGTAATTTCCAATACATTGGTTTGTGGAACATAGAATATAATGAATTAACAGATCATCTCTAGGTTACTACATGAATACAAACAAGCTTGGGGTTCATGAAAGTAGGAATACTTAAGATAAGAAATCCATACAATAGTACTCAAATTAAAGTAAGAATAATACGTATTCATTCAATCAGAAAGTAAAATTAAAGTTCGAACAATAAATTAAGAAAATTAGGGCATTTCACGGAGCAAGTTCCAGTGATCCCATTGAGGTTTCTAATAATCAGCAAAACCATTCTAAAATTGGGCTTATCAAAATAGACGTGAGGTAAATGTAAATCGAGTGAGACAGAAAGAGGCGATATAGAGCAGCGATGAACTAATTTCTTTCCCATTAGGGATTTCAAACACAAATCGCAAAAATATGGTGATAGTAAAACCGAATAGACAATAGAAAATAGGAGAATTTGAATTGAGAGTTACCTATTCAAGGATGTGCACTCGAAGGTTCAAGATGTAGACCCAAAAATCTACAATCAAAGAAAATTCGATTGAGGCCTTTGACAACCTGCAAATATACACTATGTCGAACAAACGAATGATGGCCATCGGAGTGGTCTCAGACAATCAAGTGCAATGACAGAAGGGGAATTTATGGTGAGAGGAGTGGAACTAGGAGAATGATCCCAGATATTCAAGAGACTTGGACTACTCATATTTATAGTATGTAACTCACGTGCGTGGCACGTGAGTTGCGTCATCTGTCATGCATCAAGCTCATTTTAGGCTTGGGATTTAATAAATATTGAGTGTTGTTTTCATTTATGATGCTTAGCCTTGGGCTTTTACAAGGCTTGATGGGCTCTAGGTGCACATGTATGCCATGTAGAGCTAAATGGGCTTCTAAATGGTCATGCTAAGCATGCCCGTTAAGATAGACTGGCTCACAAACCTTATGTGGGTCAACAGGCCTTTATGTCGTACGAGCTCACAAGCCTTATGTGGGCCAACAAACCTTTATGTCGTACGGGCCTACAAGTCTTATGTGGGCCAACAGACTTTTATGTCATACGGGATCACAAGTCTAAGATGTAGAACGGGCAGCGTGAGCCTCAGTTCGTTGGGCTCACAAGCCTTAGTTGTTAATCTAGACTTAAGACGATTTTTTGCACATACAGAAGAGTAACAGGTGGCCGTTGATTCAAGTTCACGTTCTTCATAGGCAAGAGGTGCGGAGCGGAGAGGAAAGAGAGAGGGTGTGCCAACATGAATATGTGTTCTAACATAAGGGTAGTTTGGCCAATAGATAATAGCTTTGGGGTAGTATAGACAATTACTACTTTAAATGTTACTAAAATGTTTCCCAATGAGAATTTCAGTAAATGACATTTAAGAGGTAAAAAATGTTGAATTTTGTTTTGGTGTTTGGTTACGTAACATTTTGTGTGTAGCTCATATGCTACAGTGTAGCATGTATGGTATTTGAAAAAGTTTACCAAACACTACCTTAGATTGTATAATACTGGTAGCATATATGCTATTTTAAATGCTAGCGTATATTGTTAGAAATTTGATCAAAAAGTTGGACGAGCTCTTTTGTTGCAAAATGAATCTTGTTTTGTAGAAACACATTTCCAAGTTGAAATGTGATTGGTATCATATTTGTAATTGGAAACATCTTGGATAGAAATTCCTAGGTAGAATAGATCTTGGAGACTTGACTATTCTATAAATATTTGTGGTTTGCTAGGGTGTACGGGTGTATTGTGGGTGCAAAAGATCGATAATTCTAGGGCGGTGTACGGTGAGCACAAAGAGAGAATAATGATTTTTTTTTCAGGATTTACTTAGATTTCTTGGTGAGGAAAATTAGAATTATATGGCTGTACAAATTTTCTACATAGTGTAATTTTTCTCTTAGCTGTCTTTCGACAACATCCATGGTTTTTCTCCGAATTTGCAATTTTCCACGTTAAATTTTTATGTTATGAATGTTGTAATTTTCATTTTCTATATAATCGTGTGATATTTTTGCAACTAGAATCTGATAATTCTTCCAATAATAAGTAACAGAGCGAGGCTGCTTAAAGCAGACATACCAAGCGTCAAAATTGACATCGAGAAGTTTGATGAGAAAATGAATTTTGGCTTGTGATAAATATAAGTCAAGGATGTGCTGATTCAATTGGTGTTGCACAAGGCATTAAAGGGAAATCAATTTTTGATTCAACGGAAGGTGAAGTTTACAATGGGTTTTTGGAAGAAAACACATGTGATGTCCTCTAAAGGGTATTAATATCCTTATGACATACTGCTAGTGTCATGAAAGGGAATATGTTACAGATAGCGGGTCCACAAGTTTGCACACGGGCATTAGTTTGACAATTATGCATGGCGTTCATAGTAAGGTATATCCAGGGTTGAGGAACTTCCAGGAAAAATTTAAGCGTAGGGGTTGCATCATAATTTTCAGCAGGTTGTTTTTCGACATGGGCACATGAAAAATCTTGAAATGATGAATTCTGAGTGGGTATACTTTTTTTGGTGGAGTATGTTATCAGTGAAGACGATGGTATAGCAAAAGTTATGATTTTTTTTTATCATGGTGGAGTTTGTTAGGAATTTGAACAAAAAGTTGAGCGAGTTCTTTTCTACAAAAGAAATCTTTGTTTTGTAGAAACACGTTTCCAAGTTGGTCTCTAATTAGCAATCTAATTGGTATCATATTTGTAATTGCAAACATCTTAGGTAGGAATTCCTAGGTAGAATAAAACTTGGAGACTTGACTCTTCTATAAATACTAGTGGTTTACTCGGATTTATGGGTGTATTGTGGGTGCAAAAGATATAGACTTCTAGGGCCGTGTGCGGTGAGCACAAAGATGAAATAATGAGTTTTATTTTGGGAGTTTCCCTATATTTCTTGATGAGGGAAAATTAAGACTGCGTGGTTGTACAAATTTTTTACGTAGGAGAATTTTATCTTGGTTGTATTTCGACAGCACCCATGATTTTTCTCCGGATTTGGAGTTTTCCACATTAAATTCTTGTGTTGTGATTGTTGCATTTTTCTATTTCAATTTTCTCTATTGTCGTGCAATATTTCTACAACAAGAATTTGGTAATTTTTCCAACATATATGTTATTTCAAATATTTTATATATGGTATATGAATTGCAGTGTAGAGTTTAGCTTACACATGGAAGATCAATTCATAAGTTCCTATCGAATATACGTAAACGATCACAACTAAGAAGGAATTGGACGAACTGTCGGCTTGGCTATATTGGTTACGAAAAGCAGTAAATCTTGAATTTATTATATCAGTACACTTCGAGTGTATTGATCGAGACTACATATGAGTCAATTTTCCCTGTCTAGTGATATAAAAAATTGTACACTCACAAAAATGTTATAAAATTATTTATAGTTTTAATTTATTAAAGATTATTGGTAAATGTACATTTAATGTATGATACTTTGATTTATTAAAGTGTGAGATCTTTTTGAACGGGTCAACATACACCAAGTGAATTGGGTCACTGCCTTAAATGTATGATGAAAAATAATATGTTAACAAAATTTACATTCAATTATGGATTAATGATACTTTCTTGAGAATGCTTATAGGATTTAAGATTGTGTCAAAACTCATGAGTTTGGACTGATAATTAAATCTATAGGAAACTCATATTTTATTTTTCATTGTTGATCCTCACTTTAGCCCATGAAAACCCAATACTAAAAATAACATAAAAACCTAACAGAAATTGAAAACATATAGGTTATGCGAGAAGGGTGGCTGACCCCTATAAATAAGCACCTATTGTGTTTTGTCCAGTCTTTGAGACCCAGATCCAACCACAATAACAACAAATGCTCTAATTGAGTTTTTTGTCATCCAGCTCATGAATCTCGAAAACTGGTGCATATCACCCTTACTTTCCTCATTTGAAAGATCGGACATTGTTCTCTCAACGGACTCCCTACTACTACATCCATAGAAAGCCCATCTTAGATTCTCAAAGCAAGCTCAATCAATATAATAGGCAAAACACGAAACCTCGGAGGCTCAGACTGGTATATGTAGTCACCAATAATGTTTCATCTATCTTTAACCATCAGTAAATTCATCCATCTTGAACCATCAATAAATTCAGTTCAAAATAAACATAATCTTTGTGAGTTGTGACAGAAGCAGAAAAGGAAGGAGTCAAGAAGATATTGAAGCGGCGTACCAGTATAACAGAGGCCCACGACCGGACTATTTTGATGGTGATGACTGTCAATTGATGGACGATTCTGATTTGGCCATTTGGTCGATCTCGCTCGACCTAACTTGCATACGAGTTTTGTTCGTGTAATCGACTCATATTCTCTCTCGTCTCTCATATCAGATTCTGTAATTCTAATTTTAAAAAAAAAAAAATTGGGACCTCAATATGGGTTGTCGCCCAAGCTAGCCCGCCTCAGGGCCAACCTTGATTATGGAAGAGATCAAATCTTACTGCACGTTTGGTTGGGAGTGAGTTTAAGATAAGAATGAGTTTTAGATCAGCAGACTATGAGCCCTATTCTCCGATAACATATTTTTAAAATGACGAATTTAACGTTCATTTTAAAATTGTCAATTTATTATAAAATGATATTAATATCTTTTAATCTACACTATATAATCTATTTAAACCAAAATTCATGTTCATTCTCACATTCAAACAAACGTACACAATTTTATCTTTAAAACTTATTCATCTCTCTCTATTCTCCCCTCTCAATAAGTTAATGCCCAGCTCATCATAAACTCATTCTCACATTAAGCTCACTCTCAATCAAACGTGGGGTTAATGAAGATAAATTTGTCATTTTAAAAAAATGTTAACCCTGGTTTTTCTCCCCATGGGGAGAATAGGACGCATAAACTCTTGCTCGTGACTTATATTTTATAAAAATTAGGCAAAAGAATGAGTTTTGAGAAAGTGCATTTTCTTGTGTCATCTTCTAATATCCTCAACCAAACGTGGGATTAGTGTTGTAGATAGAGTTATTGAATCCCATGAGACAAGCCCAATGAAATACAAAAATGTTATAGAACCCAATTTTTATTAGCCCAACTCAACACAAGTCTACATGGCACTCTATATTGGTGTGTAATGTTGGATTTTTTTAAAAATCAATTTTTATTTATTTTTTTCATATACGAAACTTTAAAACGTTTTATCTCTCAAAATGCATGTTAGATTTCAAAAAAAAATTGCATATTCAAATTCAGCGCGTAAAAATATTTCTAGTAAAACTCATTGTCGATAGTTTTTATTATGTTTTTTCAATTACATTATATTTAAAAATAATGTAATTCATAAATATGATGTGTAAAGTGTTTATTCGAGCTGAAATTTTATTACATTATGATAGTAGAATATATATTTATTATTTTTTTGCATTTTTATTGAAATTAGGTTGAGTATCTGAACCCGTTAGAGTATAATAGTTAGAACCCTAAGGTTTAGCACTTGAGACATTTAGAATTTTGTAGCGAATCCATCGAGGTTTAGTGAATCTGAGTCTTTTAGGTTACAAAATGGAAATCCGATACACGAGCCCATTAGGGTTTAGAGAATCCATTCCCCTTGGGATTTATGACACTTATTGTTTAGGTTATAACATGAAAATCCGATACACGAGCCCATTAGGGTTTAGCGAATTCGTTCCTCTTATGATTTAACACTTATTATTTAGGTTACAGTATGAAAATCTGATATACGAGCTCATATTGATACTCATAAATAAACACTAGAACCTACGTAACTCATATATTTGTACACAAAAAAAACAATGTAATTAAGAATGAGTGATTAAAATTTATCGATGATAAATCTTTACATGCTGATTTTGGATACGTAATTTTTTTTTCAAAATCTAATATGTATTTTAAGAGATAAAGTGTTTTGAAATTTTGTTTAAGAAGAAAAATAAAAAAATGTGCTCTGAGTTTTTTAAATTTAAATTTTTCATATAATTTGCTTACAAAGCATGTCATGTAGACTTGAATTAATGTTGGATTACATAAACTTGAGCTATTTAGCACTACTCAATGAAAAAATCCACACGAGAAAATCATATATGTGGATGATAGCATCGACAATATCTTTAATGCTCAACACTTCAATCATGGCACGAGCATCCGTACGCTACACAGAAGAACCCAATATTGATGAAAGAATTTCACATCTCGACATATACAGATTAGACTAATTCAATTGTTGTCGTCCCTTCCACTATCGGCGACTCTAAATATTTGATTGGTCCAGACCCGTTTTGCAGTGGCATTGGTGCCCCATTCTTTTGGAATTTGGAAGTCCAATATACAAAGCGAAATCTAGGGAAACGCCGTTCGGTGAGGGCGTTGAGTCGAAGACTGGTTGTAAGGAGCTGGTTACCTGAAGATGTATTCAAGAGAAAATACTAGGAATAGTTTTCTATTTATTTTAAACTAATTCCAGATTTTTTTAAAAATGTCTATAGAGTTTTTATAGTATCTCCAATGATACCCATCTACAATTTATGTGGCATGCGAACATAACATGCCATATAGATTAATCAAGAAAAAAATGGAATTATCCTAAAAAATGTTCCCACTTCTCTATCCTCTTTTACTTCCCATTTTTTCGTTCTCTTTCTGTATTCACTTTTCATGATTTGCACCATCTCTTCTTCGTGACTGACAACGAAACTTCTGCGTCCAACCACCAATCGCGATATGGCAGGTCTGAAAAGAATCGTAAGATGACAATGACAAAAACCAACTAATCCCAATGTGTTCCATCCACCGTAGTTGTTAGAATCATGCTTGGAAGCTCGCAGTCATCGCAAAGAAAAATGTCAAATCTGGATAACACTAACGAAAAATCGATAGACTACCACCGCCATTGAGTTCATCTCAACGATAGGCACCAATTTCACCTTTTGATCGACCAAAATACTTTTCGGAGGTTGGCAACTCATATTAACTCTTTATTATATTGTGTGATAAGCTACATATTATATTGTTTGAAAATACAATGTAACAAGTCACAATTTAGATAATGCAATTGATAATGTGTATAATGTAATTACATCACAATATAGTGTAATTAAACTGGCTTTTGATTTTCCCTCAATTTTGTTCTTACATCCTTTTGTTTCATCATTTTACAAATCCGAATTCACAGATGAAAATACAATGAGATTTTTAACAATATATTACTCATTTAATTAATTTTTCTAACCTAAACCATGTAATAGCAACAATATCTATCAAATTATAACCATGAAATTGACCTTGCATAAAACAATCAATTTAAGTTAAAAAAAATGTCCATTTATATTGTCCCTTTTTCAGTTATAATGACATAAATTGAAACCAACCAAAACTGTGCACATAAATTGTATATGGTATGCATACATAACAATGTAATAACAATACACCATCTTAATAATCCAAATCGAGGTCATTAACTCATATTTCAAAAAAAATTTGAAAATCGATAACATATCTCAAAAACAAGATTAAACACATGGAAACAGTATCTATTTACATTGTCATAGTATCTTATTACATTGTCATACTGTTGTATTACATTTTCTTTTCTCAACTTACAACTTTCGAGGACCATCGTTCAGTCATCATTCCCCGTTTCGGCTTCCACTACCTTCAAAAGATTCTCCAAGCTCCAAACAATCAAACCCACTAGTCGCCCACTAACAAAAGTTGCCAAATTCACTGGATACTCAAAAGATGTCGACCAAGGAGAGAGAAAAATGTTTGATCCGGCCAACTTCGATGACACCTTCATGCACCACATCCATCTTTGGTCGAAGTGACCATCAAATTCCAATGAGCTAACTACTTGTGTTTGAATTGAGGGGAGAGAGGATGCATAATGAAAGAGAAAGAGAAACCAAGGAATATGTGCATAAAGAGAGAGAAGTGATTTGAATTGTTTTAGTTTTTTTGAAAATGTTTAGTCACCATTGCTTATTACATGGCTTGACACATAGATTATGTATCATTAGGGACAAAAACCCTAATATCAACATATTAAAATCCCAGTAATAGATTCAACATATTCGAGTAGTTTACACCCCAGGAGCATATTAAAATCCAGCAAACCGCATTCCTTACCTTGACTATGAACTCATCCATTTTCTTTAATCCATCACCAACAACAAGGTTCAATATATGTGCACAACATCTAACATGCAAGAATTCAAGAATTTTTTTTTTTTGATAAAAGAGGAAGGTACCTCATTAATTTATTAAATCCCTCACTTATGACGGAGGTATATCATGATTACACGATGAGGATAAAAAAACAACAGAGACAAAAAAAAAAAGAGAAAAAATCAAAAAAAAGTAAAGAAAAGAGCCAACACCTAAGAGAAAAAAGAGCGCAAAAAATATATCTGAAGCACCAAGAAGCCTCAAACCAAACGAAGCTTGCACCAAAATAGCCTGAAGCAACTATCGATCTAGAGAAAAAAAACCAAGACAGATTCCAGAACTAAAGCTCCTAGCAACCAAGAAAGACTCCACAACGCCCACACACCAACAACCAAGATTCATTATAGTGCCCTTTCTAGACTTCATTAATTTTTTTTTTAAAAAAAATTCAATAAGCAAATTATTCAAAGTCGCATTGTCAATGGTAAGAGTAATTATCTAGTCCCCAATCAAGTAAACATGTTTCCACAACATACCAAGAGTTGCATCTTTGTGATCATCTACAATGCAAAAATTGAGAATCCATTTATGCATGATCCAATTGCTATCGATGAAATGTGCGGTGAGATCCATGTAATTCAAATTTTGGACCAAAGTCCATGTATCAGTAGTGGGACAAACATGTTACCCTTTAAGAGATTTTTTCAAAATTTTCCTTTCTTCAATAAACCCTTGAAGGCACTCTCTTGAAATTGACATACGACAAGGGATCTTGGTCCATTTAGGAGAAAACTCATGCACAAATTCCTGAAACTTTGAAACTCAAAGTACGTAGTTTGCCCCTTCCCCAATTCACCCTCCTTATACCTAAACGGATTATCCATGGATGAACATACATGAACCGAATGGTTATTCAAATAGTCATTACCATTTTGTTTTGTATCAACAGCATAACTTTTATTACAGTATTTTACAAAATGTCCTATGTCTTACCAATTTATTTTTCAGTCACATCAAAATGATCACATACCTATGATCTTTTTGTAAAAGATGTGTTGCATTCATTTATAGAATTCGATGGATTTATTGAGTTTGCTATATCAAGCCCTTGATCGATAGTGTCCATCGAAACAATGTCTTCATCCATAGTAAGTAACCTTCCAAATTCAAATGACATGTGAAGGCAGAAATGAGGATTCAATATTCAATTCATTGTCAAATGTCAATACGTAAGCTTCACAACTTTCATAGTCAAATTCACAGAATTCAGCATTGATTCAATCATTCACATTAGCGCCCTAAACTAGTAAAATCACAAATTCATAGTAGATATACATGATTCGACCCTAACGAAACTCATTTGCAAACTCAGAAGTAATAAGCACAAATTAAAAGGCATTACAAAAATTACCTATTTAGATTTTTATCTGTGGACGAAAACTCAACTCAGAGAATACAAGAAGGTCAATCGAAGAACTTAGAATTCAAAAGGAAAGGCCGTGACTCTTGAGAGTTGTGAGTGCGAGAGGTTGAGAGAGTGAGGGTGGTAAGGAAGGTAGAAGGAAGATTGGAGGGGTGGAAGTCGAAGTGGCTTTCTAAAGGGGTAGATTGACCCTTATAAAGTGCACTTTATCCAATATTCCGGTGTATTACATGCCACTTTTTTGGATGCCCAAGGGAGTGGCTAACCGGTTGGAAGGGCTTCAAAAAAGATTTTTATGGGGAAATTATGGTGGTCATCATAAGTATCATTTGATTAGGTGGGGTGTGGTCAAAAGGCAGACTTGTAATGGTGGGCTTGGGATAAAATCTCTTGTGCTATTTAATAAAAGTCTTCTTGGGAAGTGGTTGTGGAGATTTGCTAATGAAGGTGCAAGACATTGGCGCAAGGTTATTGTGGCCAAGTATGGGATTCAAGATGATGGATGGTCTTCTTATAGGGTGAAGAGAAGTTCTATTGGAGAGGGTGTGGAAGGAGATCAGGAAGGAGTGCGATGATTGGAGTCAATTTAGTAGGTTCTGGGTAGGGGATGGAAGAAAGTTAAGGTTTTGGAAGGATAGGTGGCATGGAGAGTTGAGGCTCAAAGAATACTTTCCTTCCATGTTTTTGAGAGCTACTAATGTAAATGCTAAGATTAATGAGGTTAGAAAGTTGGTTGGTGGTCAAGTGTTTTGGGATATTGAGTTTATCAGAGATGTGAATGATTGGGAGATTGAGGAAGTGGTCAACTTTTATAATTTTTTGTATTCCATTCCAAATAATGGGAGAAATGATAGGGAGGATGATATTATTTGGAATGTTGATGTGAGTGAGAGTTTTACTGTTTAGAGTTATTTTAAAGCCCCTTATCGAAAATATGAGCCGGAAGTCTTGTTTTAGCCTTGGAAGTGCATTTGGAAGGTGGGGGCCTCTGAAAGTGGCTATATTTGCCTGGGAGGGTGCATCTCAAAAAATTCTGACATTGGATAATCTTTAGAGAAGGGGGCATATTATGGCTAATCGGTGTGCTCTATGCAAAAGAAGTCAAGAGAGTGTTGATCATCTTTTGTTTCACTGTGATTGGACAAGTCAATTGTGGTTCATGATTAGGCGGCTAATGGGAATTCAATGTGTATCTGCGGGGAGCTTGGAGCTTGAATTAGTGGCTTTTCGATTTTTTGGGCCGTCCAATCATAACAAATTATTTCCTTTAATTCTGATTCTTACATGTTGGATGGTTTGGTTAGAATGGAATAGGAGGATGTTTGAGGGGGGGGGACAGTCTATGGATGCTATTAAGAGTAGGTGGTTTGGTACTCTTTATTCATGGACTGTGGGTATTGTTGAGAGTGATTGTAATGCCAAAATCTTCATTTTGGAGAAATATAACTTGTTGTAACACTGTCTTAGTGTTATAAATAAAATTTTGTCTATTCAAAATAAAAGAGGGATTACAGAGTGGAGGAGAGTCACAGTTAAGGTATGAATCTACAGAAACACAAAATAAACCAAATGAAATTATTGAAATAGTGAAATTACCTGAAGTAAATCGACTTGGAACTATAAATCGACTTGAAGCATTGAAGACTTGAAGCCTTGAAGGTCGTGACCTGTGAGATTGACTGATGTCTGATGGAGAAAGTCAATAAACCGATAAAGCGGAGAAGATGAAGTCAATAGAGACTGGTGAGGGCGGCCTAGGGAGGTTGAGAGACTAAGAGAGAATCGTGATTTTCTGATCCGTTGAAATGCTGATCCAAGCGCACCTAGGTTTAGGTTTTTTGTATTTTGACATTTTGAGTTTTCTAATTAATATTGGGTGGGAGTATACACCTTAATAATTATCGATCTCAACCATTACTACAAAAATCTCAAATAAAAATAGAACGAAACTAAATACAACCCATTTGTAGTTTTTTAAATTAAAAAACTGATGGCACCTCCACACTCATTCTTCTTCTGGGAACACAACCCTTACCCAGACTAGCTCCCATCGTCGTTTCTCTACCCATTTTTGCATTTGGAAGAGGACCAGTGCGATCCGTGATGATTTTTAGGCCTCCCCTCTCCACTTTTGCGTTGGAGAGGATTAGGAAAGTTTCTTCGGAGATGAAGAGAGTCCTTCATTAGAGATCGATCGCTATTGCTATATCATGTGGTATCTATTGACGCTAGCTTAGCTCCATGATACTCAATCTTCCCGATCCCAAAGATTCACTTTCAAGTTATACTAATCATCTTTCGCCCACCAGAAACCAAACTAGCAAAGGAACAAGAGCGGGTCTTTGTGTTTCCTCTATTTTGTATGCCGACTTTAAGATCCATTGCTGACTTATAGATCCATGATCGGGGGTGAGGATTTAGAGGTCAAGTTCACGAAGCTACAAGATCGAGCTTTTACTGTAACTAGGTACGTCCAGATCTACTCGAATTTGGAGCTGTTTGTGTTTAATCCAAAGGCTATCATTCCTTGCCTGAGAGGGATGACATGAGAGAGACGATCGAAGAGGGGCGAGACGAGAGAGAGACAGGCGAAGTAGGGTTTTGGAGTTGGACTAGTTTGGGGTTTTACAAGATTGGATTTTTTGATATTTTTGAGACACAACCTATAATTATTGGAGTGGAGATAGCCACAGCCATTAGTACTTGTCTCAAAAATTTATGTCATTTATTTACATAATATAACTTTATTAGTTGAGTCTGTATACTATTCACATCAGCAGAACAGATCATCCAATATAATTATATCAATAAAAATATCAATTATCATATATTATCATCTCTCCATAAAACTTCTTACTATTGCATCTGCCCTAACTTGTTCACACTTATATTTTTTTATTGTGCGATTTGTATTTGTGTGAGGCATTCCAGCAGTACTCTCTCTCTTTTATCCTCAATTCTCTCCACTGAATGGAATCGGTCATTAAACTAATTTCGTTCAAAAATTGCTTTTTTTGCTTCAACCAAACTTTTGTTTTTAATCACTCACTTAACAAGTTAACATTGACAAAGCTATTGAATGGGGTTAATAAATTGCTTGATCTGCTAATCACCTTGGACCTTGGGCCGTCATATGTTGTTTGGATCTCAAGGATACTACTCGGCTCTAGCTATTTGCATCATTCCCTCGCTTGTGCAGTTTTCTTGTTGCCAAAAAAACAGACATTACGAACCTTTTGACCTATGATTTGTAATTGTGTGATTTCTTGCCAACCCAGAATAATAAGTCAAGTTGTTGGGCTAGACACGATCAGGACAATAATGATTATGTTGTCCTGATCTTAATAATTTATTTTCAGTTCGTCTTTGATATCAAATGTAATAATAATAAAATACTAGATAGGTAAATTACTTGCATACTTGTGCTTGTCAATTATCACTCAGTCACTCAAATATATCTGAGTTTAGTATTGTAGCCACCATAGGACTTCTCACCACATGTTTGCCTCCAACTTCTTCCCAACTAAGATAGTCAAAAACCAGCTGCTCCTTTTCGTTGTTCAATCTTGGATCTTCAATACTCAACTTGTAACTCTGCTTTTCGTTCTTTTCCTTGAACACCAACTTGTCTGGTGTTACACTGACATTAAGCCCATCAAAGACTTGGACTTTAGCAATGTACGTAGACATTCCTTCACCAACATTAGTCACTGTTCTGTGAAATTCTCGCACAATTCTCGGCTGGTTGGACTTCGAGTCATATACATCGAAATTGGCAATAAAAGAAGGATAATTGATATCCAATGTTGAGGCAGAACAATTAGTTGATGACTTAGTGATGACCTTGATTTGTTGTTCAGTGAAGTTCATTCCGCAAAGAAGATTCACATAATCATTCTCATTCAATTCGTAAATGAGACCCGGGTCTAGTGCCTTATTAGGATTGACTTGTCCACTTCCCATTTCAAAAGGAGTCGCTCTCCTGAAATCGAAGCCAGCATCGGTGATTGGACTCTGTGTGTTGTCTGTAATATCAGCAGTTGTCATCAGAGCAGACCTTATGGCTGCAGGGCTCCATTCTGGATGCGCCGACTTTAAAAGCGCCCCAACTCCTGCAGCATGGGGACATGACATTGATGTACCTGATATAAATTCGAAATTGGTGGATTTTGAATCGACTGGAATGTTTGAAGGCCAGGCAGCCAAGACCATGAAACCAGGAGCCAAGAGATCTGGCTTTAACACAGGTGGGAGGTATCTTGCTGGTCCTCTAGAGCTGAACTCAGCAACCGCAGGTGCTGGTTTGGTACCAAGATTTGTAATTCTGAATTCCATGCTTGCTTTTCTTGTTCCTTGGTTCCTCTTGATGTAGTTCTTGATTGTTTCACCATCTTTTGGTTTCATGAATATGGCAGGAAATGAGGTTCGCGTGATGAATCTCAAGTCTGTAATATTGGTTATGAAAATACCTCCTGTGACATTGGCATCCCTTACGCTATTGACTAGGTCTTCCAGAGCATATTTCTGAAGCTGCTCGTCGACTGTTACGTCTATATTCTGTTCACACACAACGATCTTGTCCCCAATTTTGTTCAGCTGAACAGGGCTTTTACATTGATTCTTGAATACTATTGGAAATTGGATTGAAGAATAATTCCCTGAATAGAGAGCAGATCCAGAGACCTTAATTCCATTTCCAAGAGCCAATATGGCACCGGTTTCGCGATCCATTGTACCGGCAGCAACAGTCAGCGCCCAAGGTATGGCATTGGTGACGGTTTTTCTGGAGTATCCACGATTTCCTGCAGAGGCAGACACAAATATGCCTGCCTTTACTGCTGCAAATGTCGCCAAAGCAATTGGGTCTTCATACAATTCCACCCGATTTAGCCCCAACGACAATGACAATACGTCTACGCCGTCAATAATTGCTTGCTCAATTCCAGCAATAAAATCGGCAGATGATTCACCTTCGCTCCACATAACTTTGTACATGGCCAAATGTGCACGAGGAGCTACACCAGTGGCAGTTCCCGGTGCATAGCCGAAGTAAGAAGCATTCTTCACGTAGTTCCCAGCAGCGGTGGAGGCAACGTGCGTGCCATGTCCGTCTGTGTCGCGCGTGGAGTTCATGGAGATGATGTCGTTTTCCGGTAGACTAGCAAGTAGACCTCTGTTGAAGGAACGAGCTCCAATTAGCTTCTTGTTGCACATTGAAGAGTTGAATTGAGTCCCAGTCTCACATGTTCCTTTCCATCTTAGTGGGATTTCACCCATCCCTCCATCATTAAAGCTTTCACTTTCGGGCCAAACCCCAGTGTCCACAACACCAATAATGACGCCCTGACCGTATTTCGACACCGGCCATGCCCCGGAATTGCGATTCAGTCCGAGGAACTGGGATGTATGAGTAGTGTCCTTTTGGATGGGCAAATCCTTGATACAAGAAATGTACCCAGGAGTGGCTTTCAAGGCCTTCAGCTCAGATGGGGTAACACGTGCACTAAAACCATTCATCACATGGGTATAAGTATAAATGAGTTTAGACGAAGAGAGGCTTTTGGCGGTGGCGGTGGTGGTGGCGGACTTATCGGATATAGAGTCAAGAGTGGAGAGATACCAACTATGGTGACCAGAAAATGCCTTGGGCATGGCTGACGGGTCCATGTAGATGAGATAGTTTTCTGGTTGTGCGGATAAGGATGTCAATTGGATTATTGTGACCATGGAAAGGCACAGAAAATGCAAAACATTGTGAGAAGCCATTATTGAAGAGGAAATGATGGAAGGCAATAGTTTTGTGAAATCCGTGTGATTTATACAGAGCTTGACAAGTATGGGACCTGCAATTGGATACTTTACTGGTACACTTATCCACATAGGAGGACATCAACTTGCGTAGGACAAATTTGACTAAATTAGCTGTCATCTTAAAGCTTATAGAACAATAATTTCCATTCTATGAATTGGGTTTTGGGGTTAATATAAAATGTGATTATCTAAAGATTTTTCATTTTTCGTTTTTATCATCTAAATATTAAATGTTTCTACTTAATTTTTTAGAATTCGGGCAGTCAATTCGTTCACCGTTAAATGGATCGCTTATAGTTTTGTGAAAACCTTGTCATCTATGCTTATGTTTGATAGAGAGTATGTGTGATAGAGTATAAACTATCGTAAAATGTTGAGAGTGTCTTAAAATATATCTAATAGAATATAAGCTAACTGAAAGAGCTTATAAGGACCTCTTTACCAAACATATGCATAAAGAGCTTGACTAGCATGGGACCTGCAATTGGAGAATATTTTACTGGTATACTTATCCACATATATAGTAGGACATGAACTTGCGTAGGACAAATTTGACTAAATTAGCTGTCATCTTAACGCTAATTGGTTGATTAGAGAGCATATGCTTCAACTTTTCTTAACAAATTTCTTAATAATACACTAAAACTGAACGATTCTTTTGGGACACTGGGAAAGAAGTGATAGATATGGAACCCCTAAAAGTACCTGTCCTTCAGTTGGTTCAACTATGGTGGCTTTACGCTGGGTGTGAAATTAATGTGGGAGTTGAGGCATGTGACTTCACATATCAATTTGAATACGAAATTGTGGTGGAAACAAAAAGACACACAAATTGACAAGCCACCAAAAAATTAAAAAAATTAAAAATAAGTGAGGTTTTTTCGATGTGTTCTTATAAATTACAAGGGAGAGTTACTATTTTATTGTAATTGTATTTAGAGAGATTGTAATTCTCCTTTTTTTTCTTCCCAAAAATGGTCCTATCCTACACTTCTTTATAGAGCTAGGTAGTCCAATCTGGGTGGACAATTTTATATTTCTCAATTTCACTTTAATTAGAAAGTGCCTCAATTTCATTTTAGTCGGTTGCTGAAATTGAATAGTTTTTGAGAATTCTTCTCACCCAAATTTAAAAATCTCCGAATTTTTTGATTTCATGCTTTGGATGAGTCTAAAACGCCAAAGCCTGGTGGGGATGGGGGCTCCAATCCCCATCTGCTCCACCTATTAAAAGTCATAGCTTTCTGCCTTTCCACCTATTAAAGAAATGGCTCAAAAAAAATCAAACCTCTGTATGGGAGAGAGTATAAGTTAGCCTGTCTCCATACTCTCAGACACTCTCAGCTTTTATGTTTTACGAGAGCTTATACTCTATCAATATACTCTGATCCAAACGGGAATGTCGAGGTGACACTTGACATTTTAACTTTTTGATACTACATATAGCCATTGACAGATGACTCAAGTTTAATTTTAATCGTTTAAAAATAAAACGTTTCAATTTAATCATTCAAATTTTGGTAGTCGAGATGTAGACATGGCACTTTGACTTCCCAACTGCATTTCCACGTCAAAAATAAAATTTAACAAAATATTATTTTTTAAAACAAAAATAAAAATCTGCCATCTTCTTGCCTCCTCCTAACCCTAACCCTAATTCCAAATCCAAAAGTCACTGTCCCGCCGAGTTGATTTGAGAGCCAAGAAAAAAAAAATTCAGTCACGATTCAAATCTCCCATTCTTTCGTTTTATTTAATTGAGTAGAGCGTGCACTAAAAGCAAATAGAGTGTATGAAACAAGTCAAGTGAGATTGCCTTCCATCATTTGTTTCCCATTCGTTTTTGACTTGGGCTTGGTCTGTGACGTGTTCGATCATGGCGTCAAGGAGCTCAAGATCCTTTTTTCCTCGAGAAATTGAAGCAAGAGACTGAGAGGGGTGGAGGATATTTGCTAATGATGATCGGGAACCAAATGGGTCTATTGCAAATACGACTGTTGTAGTTGTTGGGAATTTGACTCACAAGTGCTCATCATGATCCAGGAAAATAATGTTTTGTAACTGATTGAGAATGGCTGATTCAGAATTTTGGGCTAATACTGGTACTACTCAATATCTAGTTTGATACAACTCAAAAATTACATTTACCAACTACAATCTACAACATCATTTAAGGATGCCTGATACATCAAAGGTCATTTTTATCCATTTTGAGCGAAAATCACAGGACGGCAACTGTTGCAGCTCAAGCTATAATGTAGTTCAACCAGAAAATTAATTGTTGAGGTAAAAGTATAGACCAGCCAGGGCAGCAATCTCAATCACAACAGCAATAGCCAGTTTTGCATAAATCATGTGCATATGCTCTAAACGTTCTTTTATGAGCACCTCAAACTGCAAGCCAAATTCAAAGCAATCAGTCACTTCATTTCACATAACCACTAGTGCAGTCCAAACATGTTGAACAACAATGGTTCAGTCTTGCCAAACATCACTCCACTGATATCAAAAATTTGAAAACTTCTCGTATTATTCTCATTTGATTTTTTTTTTTTATACTAAGGAGGGAAAATATCCAACACAAACACAAGGATTCAATGAGTCGGTGGGCTACATTGAGGGAGGTAGTCCAATTTTATTCAAATTGATAGAAGTAGAGACTCGAACACAAGACCTTCCACTCCCTACACTGTAGGAAGACCAATCAAACTATCACCAATTGATTATTCTTATTTGATATATTCCGACTCCATTGTATATATAATTATAGATAGATTATAGATAGATAGATATTTTGGATTAGACTAAAACGCCGAAGCCTGGTGCAGTTTGTACCAATTATTATATAACTTTAATTTTAATATTTTTCTTCTACAATTATAAAAATAAAGTTAACTTTCTGATGTGCCCTCGGCGTCCTTCGCGAGAAAAAGAATTCGCACGATTCACTACGGACTAAAGGTCAGATAAACCGAGTTTTTAGATTTTCCATCAAAAATGTCCTCCGTTTGTTGTTCAAAATGTGGATGAATTTCACAAGATGTTCTTGCTCTAGTTCTTATCAATGAAGCTTTAAACTGCGACTTTCTCTAAATTTTGAAGGATTTCCTTCGTCTAAATCGACCTTGTTCTTGTAAATATTCTTGTGGTTTTGAAATCACAGTTTCATAAATTATGATGCAATTGGGATGTGAAATTAACAGCAACATGCTGCAGGCTCTTACTCATCCCCAAGGAAAAGTATGAACAGTAGTTTCAGAGTCTCCAACTCTGGTATGTAACAATAACTGATAAGCTTGAAAGCTTGATGCGATGTCGTAATTAGCAATTCTTTTGATGCTCTAAAAAAATATGGATTATGGAGCTGTAGGTCATATATCTTTCTGTTTCTTCTCATCTCTTAATTGTTTAATTTTCTTCTGAAGTTAAGATTATGGACTATTGTGGATTTGTGTTTGTTTATGCTCTGTCTTGCTAGTCAGTTGAATATCAAGCTTTAGATTCATTTTTTAATTGGTCTGAAGTTTCTTATAAAATTTTGAAAATGGTGATCTTCATGTGCTGGAACCCTAGATGGGAGTGTTCCGAGGCCAAAATAGCTCTACGAAGTTGGTCGATTTTGAAGGAATATCATTCTCTCCAGAATGGGTCCATATCGCTGATAACTTCTATGTGATAACTGATAACTATGCTGGTGCTTCTAAAGCGGTATGGTATGTGCTTCTGGAGCACTAAATCAAACAGAGTTGGAAGGAAAGATAATACTCTTATCTGTCTTTGTTTTACTAAATGCACATGATTTCATAAGTAGTCCTTTCTATCATATCAATTTTAAGACTCCCTGTTGGGTTGCTCAAAACGTGAAGAAGATAAGAGTTAACACCCTGTGTTTGATTTTACGATTTTAATTTTAATTATCGTATCGAGGTTTTCTTTCATTCTCTTGGTTTCAAATGCTGTTCTTAGTATGAGATAATTTCTCTTCTCATAGCTGCTTGTTTAAATTATTGAACCTTAACACCTCGTCAATTATTCGATTATTGCTTCGATTGGTTTTATTTGTAGAATACCTGAGGATCATAGATGGGAAATTCATTTGGTAGAACTTGAAGGCATCGATAAGAGGTAAAGCTTAATTTCAGTCTAGATAATTTGTATTACAAATTTTAAAACTATAGCTACGTCTATTTGTAGTTATTAGTTTTTTTTTTAGTAATTACTTGTATTGATGAATCACTTTTTTTTTTTTTGGTATTTACTACGCAGCTTAAGCCTCCGTTTAATGTACATCTGAAAGCTCTTGTGTGATAATGCATGATATACTGTCTGTAACTAAAGAGAGGGGAAAAACATCTTTCATAATGTGAAAACTGAACCACATATTCAATTTTAGGAAAATGAAAGAAAATAAATTCAGAATCAGATTTAGAGTTAAAAATGAAGTATATGGGCCGAATACTTATTAGGAGGTGCAATCCTATATCATTATAAGCATGAGAAGTTTCTCGAGAGAAAATGGATGATATGATGTAAAAGAAAGTAAGGAACAGGTAATCCATGGATGAAGAAAACTTATTTTGTTATTATACAGGGATCTGGGGATTTCTGTGCACATTTACTCAGAAGATTGATATATTATAGGGGCATAGTTTCATAACAGGAAATCGCCCACTTCACTCCAAAAAGTAGAAACATAAAACTTCGTTCTGGGCCGAAGTAACTTTTCCTTACATAATAGCGAGGGTTTACAAGTTGTATTTTAATTAGACAAAAAAGTATTAAAAAAAAAGGATCCCACAGTGTGCAGGGTCTTGAAAAGGAATACGCAAACGCAGAACTTATCACAATATAATATGTGGAGAGGTTGTTTCTTGAAATTGAATTTGTGATCTCTAGAGTGCACCACAATTAAAAAAAAAATACTATTACAATGGTGAAATAATTAAAATTCAAAGGCTTCAGCCACTCTTGAAGAGGAACCCAAACCATAATTGTAGAACCACGGATAATTATGAATCTTATGCAAAATTTAATTGGTCCTTATCTTTTTTATGTGTATTTTTGAATGGGTTTCTGCTTTTCTGAACTTTATTATGTTGACAGTGATTGAGATGATAGCACTTATGAATCAGAAATTAAACTTCTCAGTAATATCTAGTAACATCTGACAACCATACACAAGCATTGTACTGCAAGCAGAAAGATTTGCATTTTTTGAATTGGTTTTGCAATATGGGTTTTATTTTCTTTTGTTTTACAAATATACTAGTGCTAGTAAGTAGTAAGTAGTAACGTGTAACGTGGTAACCATTTGAAATTTTCTCTTGCCAATCACAGCGTTACTGGAATAAAAAGTAGAGAGTGCCTGCTAGATATTGACACACACTATGGGACTTGATACTACATGGTTGCGATTATCAATCCATTTGAGATTACCATGCATGATGTTTGGAGCTTTTGTATCAATCTCCACACTGACAACAAAACCTTGCTTCTGATATTTCTGGGTGAACTTTAGAGTACTGGGCTCTATCTTGATTCTCATTCCAGTTGGCGCGTCCACAATTGCCTGGTAAACAACATTGTCATCTCCAACATTTGTGACAACCCTGGTAAACTTCTTTGATGATGAGGCTGATTGATTGTTATAAATGGCAATAAAGGAAGGATAATTTAGGTCGGTTGCTTGTTGACTGCAATTCCACTGACTTCGTCTAAGTACAGCACCCATCTGTTCTCTAGTGTAGCCGAGGCTGCATAAAAACTCGACATAATCTTGGAAACCCATGTCATAGATTAGTCCAGGCTCCATAGCTTTATTTGGGTTGATGTGGCCTGCCCCAAAATCTAGAGGTGTGGCGAGAACACTGCCTCTTGAAAGAGATTGGGATCTGATTGTTGTGCCATTATTATCCAAGTTATATGCTGTGGTCATTATAGATGATCGGATGGCTGCTGGGCTCCAATCAGGGTGTGCAGCTTTCAGTAAAGCTGCCACTCCAGCAACATGTGGTGCTGCCATTGATGTGCCTGAGTATATTGCGTAGTCTGTCGCCAGTTCATAGCGCCCTAATTCCATGTATGGCTTATTAGGTGCAACTGCTGCAAGAATATCGACCCCTGGAGCAAGAATATCCGGTTTTAGTATGGCTGGGGTGATGGGATCTGGGCCTCTTGAAGAGAAAAATGCCACCTGAGGTGCTGGTTTGGTACTCAACCTCGTCAATACAAATTGCATGTTTTTCACCCTTGCTTCATTTATCCCCGTCACATAATCTCTAACCAGTGCTCCAGAACCAAGTGGTAGAATTATACTCGGAATGGAGTATTCATCTGAATCTAAAATTGAAAATTCTGTCATAAATATTCCCGCAAGGGCTCCTTTCTTGCGAAGCTCCTGCACTTGTGAAAAAATGTCGCTATGGGTGCTATCACAGAATACTATCTTTCCCCTCACTTCAGTTTTATTTAGTGCTCCATTAGCACATACTGCTTTAGGCGCGTAAGTGTTGCCATAGTATAGAAGTGCATCTTTGATATATATGCTTTCTGGATAATATGACATTCCTTCAAAAGTCATCCCATTTCCTAGAGTCATTCTGGCAATGAGACTCCTATCAAGAGTGCCAGCTCCCACTGTTGTGATCCAAGGGGCTCCATTGTGTGTTGAATTATGTGATGCATCGTTACCGCCTGCACATACAACCAGAATTCCTTTCTCAATTGCTGAAAGAGAAGCTATAGCAATGACGTCCTTGAAGTAAGGAGTATTATCAAAGCCAAGAGACAATGACATGATATCCACTCCATCAACAATTGCTTGGTCCATGCTAGCAAGGACATCACTCGCTGCACTTTCATCGGAACGTGTTGCAAAGAAGACCTTGTACATGGCAACATGTGCTCTTGGTGCTACTCCTCTTGCAGTGCCTCTTGCATATCCAAAGTGACTCACACCAAGTACATGGTTCCCTGCGGCAGTGGATGATGTGTGGGTTCCATGACCACTGAAGTCTCGTGGTGAGTTGTAGTCGAATTCTTCATTGATTTTTCTGCCAGCAGCCAGGAGACCTTTGCTAAAAGAGCGAGCCCCGATGAGCTTCCTATTGCAGAGAGAAGGGCTAAACGCTGTGCCATTTTCACACTGGCCCTTCCATTTCCGTGGCACTGGTGGCATCCCCTTGTCTATGAAGCTCTCGCTTTCAGGCCAAACACCTGTGTCAATGATTCCTATGATTGTACCTTCGCCATATGATCCGTTAGGCCATAGGCTGAGGTCATTTCTCAGTCCAAGAAACTCGGAGCTGTATGTAGTATAGAGCTTCCCAAAAGACTCCTGATATGTAACAACATGAGCTGGAGATTTCTGAATTTCAGCTAGTTGAGCAGGTGTGAGCCTAGCACTGAAGCCATGCATGACATGGTTGTAGGAGTACAGCATCACATCTTTGTCGTCCCCATGAGGTGACAGTGATCTCACGATGGACTGGTGCCATGACATATGGGTAGAGAAATATGCAGGCTTGTGGGAGTGGTCCATGTGAATTATGTAAGTCTGATATTCTTCATTTTCTGACACTGCATTGCTGTCTCCCAATAACAGTAAGAGCAGCCAAACCAGTGTTTTATAAAAAATCGGATTATAGGAGCTCATATTCGTGAACGCTGGTGCTGGTGCTGGTGCTGGTCCTGGTCGACTGCTTATGAATATTGGGTATTTGTAAAGCATTACAGGTAAGTGACGAACTCTTCGATGTAGGCCGGTCGATTTTCGCTATTATGTTCAGGACAAAATACAATTCATTGTCACGAGGCTGGGTGAAGCAAACTAAGCTGGATTTTGGTCGTTGTTTCTATGATTATAAATTATACTCCTCTTTATGCACGTAGCCACTGAAGTTAGATCTCTTCCTTTGAATATTTATGTTTTATATTGATCTGATCCTCAATTGCCGTCGGTTCCTTGACAGAATTCGAAGTATTATTTAGTCCTTTTTTTTATCATCATACTCATTTGTTAGAATTGTAATGTTATTTGCATTAACTTTTATTTTAATTAACAAAAACAAAGAAAAAAAAAAAGCGAGAACAGAGAGAATATATCAGAAGCCAAGAACCAGCTCATCTGGGACCTGACCACCCACCTTATCCGTCCAAGCATTGGCTTCCCTCAACACAAGGTCTGATTGCCAATGAATGCATTAGTATAATTGGTTAATGATTAGAGAAAGATCATTTTTGTCATACAGTCTACTGTCTTGCCTTCTCCATAGTGATCTTTTGGTAACTGAAAATTATATGTACATTGCATACATACTAGGTATATAGGTAATCAATTAGGTTAAACTGATGACTAAACTAATAATTTCCTCTGCATTTAGATTTGAAACCACCTTTATGAGCCAATCAATTAGGTTAAACTGAACTTTGACCCAAAATTAGATACCAAGAGAAACAAAATAGCAATTAAAAAATTATGCAATAAGAAATACAAACTCGATTTTTTCTACAAGTCCCCCTTAGTAAAATATCGTCTCCATTTATTGGCTGTCACACCACATCTCACAACAAATTGTGGCCTATAATTTATTTATTTTATGTCAAAAGTATAGAAACACTTAATAAACAGAAGGAAGATCAAAACAATGATCAGGAGGTTGGCCGCCACCGTCTAACCAAACTTGCAACATTGAAAGAAAATGGTTGAGAATGCTACGAAAAAGACTCTGAGCCGCGGCCCATTTGGCGAGAGACTACGCCCAAATGCTTTGACGCCTGCCCTTCGAACTTGAGATCTCATTCAAACCAACCTTGATCTCATTCACCCATTGAGAAACCAAATGAGGCTTAGAAACCGCATTCACAACTACTAAGGCATCTCCCTCAAGGTAAAGATTTTGGAATTTGAGCTCCAAACATCTTTGAACTCTCAATCGAAGAGCTGACGCCTCCCCCACCACCGGAACAACCATCGGACCACTGAGAACGAAAGCAAACAATAATAATTCACCAGAAACGAAGCAAACTAAAGTGGCAGCCGCTGTTTGACCTTAACACTCTCTAAATGAGGGAACCAATCAAGAGAAGGCTCGGTAGGTATTAAATGTGTCACCTACCAAGCTCGACAATGACGAATATGGAACGCACTAATGTGATTGAGTAGCTCAAAAGTCAATTTTGGAGAAGCTCCATGCAATAATTCATTACGATATCTACAAGTTTAATCTAAAGTGACAAGAGCCAACTGTTCGTATAATGCCCAACCTAAAATTCGATCTCTACCAAGAACTTGAGCATTAATAGTCCCACGAGAAGAGTTCCAATTTCCAAACCAATGAAGGAATTATACAGCTAGTCATAAGATAAAACAAATACTCTTTGGAACAAATGGGACACAGAAAGATAAATTAAGACAAATTTAATATTTTAGCTGCGTTTCAGAAGTGATTTTCTATCTGTTTTGCCATTAATTGCCGATGTTAATGATGCTAAAGATTTCACCAGATAGTCCTAATCTCTGGTGCACAGTTTTTAACTTTTAATTGGAAAAGTCCTATCTTCTTTTCAATAATTTAGAGTCCGTTTGTTTCACAATTGTATTTCACAGTTTTAAAGTATCAAAAATGTTGTGCTTAAAGGCTAAAGCTATGATTAATGTTATATAAAAAGTTGTACGACCCAAAACTTTAAGCTGTATAAAATGTTGTTGGGTGTTTGATTCATTTTTCCATTAGATTAATTTTGTACATAAAATTACAAATAAATATATATATATATATATATATATGTATGTATGTATATATATGGAACCCACAACTTTAAGCTGTGAAGAGCTATGGAATGACAACATTTCATCTTACACATGGGATGACAGACAGCTTAACCTATAACTTTAAGCTGTCAACAAAATATAACATTTGATTTGACACAACATTTTAGGGGTGTGCACAGTCCGGTTAATTGGACCGTGGACCCCAAACCAAAACCAAAATAGAAATTGACGGTTTTCAAAAAATTGAAACCGAACCATATTTTCGGTTAACCGATTTTAACGGTTCGGTTACGGTTTTAAAATCAATTATATAATTATACATTATTAATAATTATAAAATAATATGTAATGGACATATAATTATAAAATAAGATATAATCAATAATGAATTATTAAAAAAAATATTTATATAAAATAATGTGTAATGGACATATAATACCAAAACTTCAGAGGAATACTGCCAGCATTAAAAAGGAAGACCCAACTCCTATGAACCGTACAAAAAAACTTCATGTGTATTTTTAATTATGCTTGTAATATTACACCCCTGTCAATACACCCTTCAATAGAAAAAATTTCACATGACATCCTCTCTTGGCAGAAATAGAAAGAAATTATCTAAATAACCACAAACATCAGCAAAAGACAGTTTTCCTTCACTTCCTTTCTTCTTTCATACATGGATTTTACAAACATGGTAATGACAACATCTTTCCAACCTAAATCAAGTCCTTCACTTTCTAGATGTGCACCCAGAACTTCGACATTTCTGTCACAGTTCAACGGAAGTAAATGATCTGCTTAACCAAATTATGTTATCCTTTCACAATTTACGTCATAAATACACCTTTTCAGCAGTTTTCTTTTTGTATTTGCTGTTGTGTTGAAAGAAAAAAGAACAAAAAAAAACTGTTGGCTATGGTGGCAGAAATTTCAAACATCCTGTCCCCGAAATACAGCCTCAACTAAGAGACACCAGATGAAGAGTTATTCCCATTGTGATCCGAATCCATCTGCACTTGAAAGCCTTCCCTGCAGGATTCCTTCACATAGGAGGAAACGAGTTGTCAATCCACATATGTTTAGATTTCAATCATTTATAATATCATAGATTATTTAAGCTATAGTTACCTTGGAAGACTTGGAGAGATTGATGGGAAGATAATGTGCATGCATTGTTGACTCAAAAACTGTTTCTGAAGGGGGGATATTTGTCACTGGCGATATAAGAGTAGAGTGGTGTGGATTTGTGCATTGGCTGGGAAGGTTGAGGGCTGTTTGCATTAAGCTTTCATTTGCAGAAAATCTGTCAGCTAATGCATTGGTGTTCAACAATCCAATTCCTTCATCAAAGCCCATTCCCATTGTAGACCCTTGCATTTGCTGTAATACTCCAGGTAAGCACATGGGATGCAAACTCAGTCCATTTCTCATTGATAGCATCTGCAAAAGAAACAACAACAAAAATGAATAGCAAAACCAATTGTGGGTACTGGTTAAAATTACAGATTCGTTCCACCTCTGCTCAACTGCTCATCATGAGATGCAGATGAAGACCAATAAGGAATAACAGCTCAAGTATCAGACAAAAAAATTGACAGTTCAGAAGCACAACTCAGTACATTATAGGGCTCAAGAATAAGTCAAACATATTTGTGAATTAGTGCGTGAATAGACAGCCATATTTGTAAAATTTAGGCCCATCAAGTTCTTCCAAAAAATTCTTCCAAAAAAAAAAATTATAGAAGCCTCGTGGCTTTTCTGTGATATATTGAATGAACATACTGAACAGTGCAGACTACAGTTCCGGGACTAAAAAATTGTCATGCAGCCTATATTATTGGAATTTTAAGAAAAATGCGAGGGAACTAACGTGGTTGAATCCTTTCGTTCATCTTCTAGTCAAGAAAGGATTGGATAGTACACCAAACTTACTAAGCAATAGCTCGACTCAAGTTGAATTGGTGTAAAAGAACAAAAGAACAGCAAATTACACTATGAAAAGAGACTTCAGCACAAGGCTATGATTCAGTTGATATACAAGCTAATTGTATGCAGGCTTTACAGTGTGCCAAGAATAATGAGATATACACTACTCCATACCAACATTCTGCTGGGATACATTATTTTACAGAGAGGTTTACTCATGGGAGCAACATTCATGTGAAGCAACCACGAATTCTAGATTTCTAGTGATAAAACCAAGAGCTATTTGTGGAATCTCGTAATTCTAAATATCAAAAGAACAGACATCAAACTATATATTCTATATGGTGCTATGAAATACATAGGTAGTACAACCATGACAAATGCTCAACTAAATTTATAGACGTTTACAAAAGACACAGCTACGACCTTAAAGCAAACCAGCAGTATAAAGGAATGAATGTTGCAAGGAAATAGCTCTAAAGTAAGCATAAGACGAAAACTGGCAGACCAAACAGGGTACATGTGTGCAACCAACCACAAACAGATTCTAGCAAAAGCCACATTCACGCCCACATTTATATAATTTTTAAAGCACAAGCATATCCAGTACATACACATCTAAATGTGAAAAAGATGTAGAGAACCATATAGGTACAACACCAATGACAGGATTCAACATCACTTACAATTATAGAGACAAACCTTACATGTTAATTGAGTTATCCGCCATTATTCTAAAATTCATAAACACACCCGAGGAACCAAATCACGATTTCTTACACCACTAAATATATAAATGCAACAAATTGCAGTTTAATACTTCCATTTTCACTGATTATTTACATGCGCACTAAATGGGGCTTTAAGTCAGAATGAAAAGGCATAGGTTTTAAATTTATACTTTTTGTTTTGGGGCTAATCCTCAGCAACAAGGCATATAATATCACATCTGAATGGATGAGTCACTAGCACAAAAATGACTTAAGGTGTAATCAATACAAATATACATCTATCCATAGCCAAAAAATCATAATTCAATCGATAACTGAGATAAGATCAGGAAACGCCACCTGCACTTGCAACTGAAGCTGCTTCAGATACTCAATAGCCTCATCCAGCATAGAAGCCTTATCCGTCTAGCATGTGCATATAGATAAACAAATCATCCTTTCGAAAAATCAAGACTTATCAGAAAGAAATGTGGGCAAAGTACCTTGTTAGAATTTGGGATTAGGTTCTGAAGGGCTCTCATTTTCTCATTTATTTTACTTCTCCTCCTCTGCACACCAATTAACCACATTTTGAGCACAGCCCAAAATAAAAACGTTCCGTACAAAACAAGCACATAAAAAGGCACTCAAGTCTCGAGGCTTTAGAGCAAAGACCTTTTCAGATAAATTATGAACCTCTGCAGCTCTGCTCCTCTTCGATGTATTCCGCCCCTCTGTCGCATCAGTGCCCTTCTAGACTCAAGAAGAAACCAGCAACTCAGACTTTTGCTTAAATTAAACTTAAAAAAAAAGAGTAAATTCAATTTCCTTAACTAGATTATCTGAATTTTAAAGGAGGAAATTCCTAATTCAGAGAATTCGACTTTCCGATCTTATTTCCAAGGTTTCCCAGCAAGCAAAATGAATTCACACAAATGGCGATGGACTACCTCGCTGTCACAACTTAAATCGCCACTATTCTCCATCGACACCGCTTTCCTCTTCGAGGAGGCGTTTGCATCAGAATCCACGACTCCAACAGGCAGGTCTCCAACGAAATTATTTACACCGGATGAAAAGTCAAGAACCGGGCCGTCTGAGTCCGACCGGTGTGCCGCAATCCCGAACCGAAGACTATCCACCAAATCCCCGGCCTCGGGTACCACCGACAGCTGCTGTGGAGCTGATAATGAGTGCACCAGTGTAGGCTTGAAAGGCAAGGCAGAAGAAAATGAAGTTGACGATGAAGAGGAATTGTGGAGTAGCTGCTGCAGGAAAGAGGAGAATTCTTCGGGCTCGGGATCTGAAGGAGAAGCAGTTCCGTAGAGATCCGCCATGAGAGACCAGTTGCTGATAGAAGAGGAAGAATGACGGGTCGGTATGTTTTGTTTCGTCTCAAGATTCAGTGCAAAATCATCTCTCTCTCTCTCTCTCTCTCTCTCTCTCTCTCTCTCTCTTCTCTCTTTCTTTGAGCTCTTTTTGTTGGTTTTTGATCTTTCTAAAGATGGAGGTTTGTGGGGATTATGAGAATTTTAACAAATTTGATTAATCTCCCGCCCTAATTATATTCTTCTGATTTTTCAGTAGGAGTACTCATACTTCACATTATTCTCAATTCTGGACACATTGTCCACCATAATACTAATAAAGCCCTCGGAGTGGCTCAGACAAGGTCCGACACTACTCCGACTATAAATCGGGTTAACCAGCTTTAAGGGTGCCCTAGAGCCACTCTAGCATTGTCCATTTATTTGTTGGTGTATGGATGGATGGAAGTATTAAGAAATGGATAGGTACAATACTATTATTTTAGTGTTTTATTTTGTTGGTCAAGTGAGGAAGTATGAATTTTGGTTGGCCTCTATATCAGTCTATTTTAACTTTCACGAAAAACACACATTTAATTTTTTAAATCAATACGGTTCCACCTCTACTACACAAAAATTAAGTCAATAAATTTATGTCATTATGTCAATATATTTTGTTTACCCAATTTCAATCAACATGCTCAGACATATCAACAAAAAATATATTTTAATGTATTTTGTTAGCCCAGTAAAAATGTACCATTGTATTTGCTTAACTGATGTCTAATAAGAAGTATATTATGAAGTTGTTTGGTACAACGTTTTGAAAATTTTACGCTTCAAACAATAATATCATTTGAATATATGTTATAAATAAAGTTTTATATTTCATTATTAAACCACTTTACACAGTGGTAAATGTCTTAAATGCTATAATAAACTTATGCTATATCAAACACTAAAACAATTTATTTGACAGCTTATGCAATTTATAGCTCATCCAAACAACCCTTAAAATTTATACACTACCAAACGATAGCTATTTTTATTGCCGAGGCAATGCAAAGTTAGATCTATTTTTCCAGTGTCATTAGTATTACTTGCAATATACTTGTATTTTACCTGTAAGAT
Source organism: Euonymus europaeus (assembly GCA_963580455.1). Classification (NCBI taxonomy): domain Eukaryota; kingdom Viridiplantae; phylum Streptophyta; class Magnoliopsida; order Celastrales; family Celastraceae; genus Euonymus; species Euonymus europaeus. The sequence continues at coordinate 5,045,693 of OY756972.1, forward strand.
CAAATAAAAAAAATAACATTACAAAACTAACCAATAATGTTCGCAGAAAAATCCTAACATTTTGGAGTTGATGTTAAGAAAATAACTAAATTATTGTTATAGAAATATTGCACGACAATAAAGAAAATTAAAATAGAAAATTGTAACAATTAGAACATGAAAATTTTCAAATTTGAGAAGAAAAAAATCACAGGAGTTGTAAGAAATTCCATCATTTAGAAAATTTGTACCACCACATAACCCAAAAATTTTCTTTAACGAAGAAACCTAGGTAAAAAAACTAGAACAAAACAATTTATTCTCTTTTAATGCTCACAACACAGAGCCCTAGAAGTTTCTCTACTTTACACACACATAAACCCTAGTGAATCACTAGTATTTATAGAAGAACAAAGTTTGCAAGTTCAATTTTACTTAAGAGTCACTCCTCAAGATGTTTTTAATTACAAATATGATAGCAATTTCGTTAATAACTAGAAACCAACTTGAAAACGTGTTTCGTCAAATTAAGGATTCCTATTATAGCAAAAAATATGTCCAAATTTCTTCAGCCTTTAAACACCTAATTTCTTAATCAAAATCAACAAAATTTATTTTGATCAAAAATTTTAATAATTTTTGCTACATCACCGTTTTCATCGACAATCTTACTCAATCATAAAAGAGTATACCCACTTAGAATCTACCATTCTAAGATTTTGCTTCGGCCTATGTCAAAATACAACCTATTGAAAAATTATGGTACAACCCCATGATTGACTTTCTCGGAAGTTCCTCATCCCTCAGTATACCTTTTTCACCACACGTCTTACATAACCGTCAATTTAATGCTCGTGTGCAAATTTGTGGACTCATTATCAGTAACCCATCATCTTTCATGACACTAGCAATGTGTTATGAGTATGTTCACGCCCTATATAGGCGTTAGTTGTGTCTTCTTTTGAAAATACATTGTTAATTTCACATTCCGTTGAATCAGAAACTGGTTTCTTCTCCACCGCCTTGTGTAACCCAAATTGAATCAGCACATCTTTAACTTATACTTATCACACCCCAAAATTAATTATTTCATCAAACTTCTCAATGTCGATTTTAACATCTGACATGTCTACCCCAAGGAACCTAAGCTTCAACATCAATTGTTGGGAAATTATCATATTTTGGTTGCCAAAAAATTGCACGACAAAATAAAAAAATTGAAATAAAAAAGTGCAACAATCACAATATAAAAATTTAACGATAAAACCTCTAAATTCTGAGAAAAAACACTAATATTGTCGAAACACTAATACTTACTCAAATGTTGTGATAATTTAAGCACATAAATAAATTTTTTACCATGAAGTAGACATACATACACATAAACCTTGACACGTCCAACATGTGTTGAATACGGACATCCCGTCCATTAGATGTGTCCATACCTAGGACGCTAGTATATATATATATATATATATATTTAATAGTGTTGCCTATGCTAGAAAGACCATATTCAAAGAACAATGAAATATACAAACTAATAAAAAAAATATCGCTCGCAACGTAATAAGATGAAAGTAGGGGGTCGTTAAGAATATTTTGTAAACGTAGAGGGACCTCGGTATAAATTTTTAAAGTAAAGTTTCTCGGGATGGATGTTCTCTTCAAAGTTCAAAAGTTTTAAAACACCTCAATGAGTTGACAGTGAAAGTCAAACCAAAAATATGTCGTCTTATCAAATCAAACGTCACCGTTTTGATTGAATAAAGACACGAAAAATGCAATTCCCGATGTTACTTTTTGTAACGTATAGCAACTGCCTACACTTGAGCCAACTCCGTACGTCTGTCTCTCTATTCTCCACATTTGGGCTTTGAAAGAATGGGCTGACCCAGCCCATACAGATTCCACGGCGGGGCCTGCTATATTTTTGACAGCAGGCTCCGCTGCAGGGCATTTTGATCCAAAATAAAATTATTTTAATATTTAAAAATTATGAATATGTTTTGCTACGGGTTACGAGTCAATGGTATGTGATTGTGTTAAAAAAAATCGTTAAATATAAATTTGAAATATTTTATCTCAATTTTTACAATTTTTTTTACACAATCAATATAATGTTAAAATCTTACACAATCAATTTTTTTAAATAATAAAAAAGGATTTTTGGACCAAAAGGCCCCTACAAGGAGGCTTCCTGAAAAAAAATTACAGCAAGCCCTACCCACCCAACCTTAAGCACAGCTCAACTCCAATATCTAGCAAGTTTGCGTGCAGACCTGATATTTGATTGCTTGAGGTCTCCATAAACTCAATAGACAACGAATTCAAAATATAAGATTCGAAAAAAAATTGGAAATTAGGAAAATAAAAATAAAGCCAGTGAACATCTCTAAGAATTCCTTGCCCAAATACGATAAATATTGTCCGCTTTAGATAATAGATCTGTAACGTTGTACTGATTTATTCTTCTAGACCGTCTCCCTAGTACTCAAACTCATAAAACGCTTTTATTGTACAAATTATAAGATCTTTTTTTATATATCATTTGATTAGATTACGTTATAAATCTTTGTTTATAAGATCTTTGTTTTGTTGTGATATAAATCTTCACAACATCGTAAACTAGTTTGCTCACTACTAAATAAATTGCTTGAAATAAAGTTCGGAATTCTTAATAAATTGAAGAAAAAAAATTATCAATGGGCTAAAAGCCTACATACAGCCCAACATCTTTTATTTCTAATATGTGATAATGATGAGTGTGGCTGGTCCATTAGATCTCTCAGACCATTTCAAGGCCTTCAAAAAGAAAGCCCATTTGTGATGCTTTGAAGTCTGAACAACAGGTTCTGTCTTCCACGAGTGGAATAGATTTCCGCTCATTTTCTGCAACCATCAGATCCTTAACCTAATCGCTCATACTGTCATTTTATAGCTGTCTTTTAGATCCTTACAACTCATTAGATTTCTGCTCCAGCTGGAGGTGATCAAGTCTTGTGAGAAAGAAGAGGAATGTATAATACATTCAAAAAAGGGAAGAAGTGAGTGAAAGATTGGTGTTGCTCGCGCCTCTGACTGCGGTTGGTTTGCGTCCGAGGCGTTTTTTCTCCAAGCTGCTCAGTTCTTCTACGAATAGTGAGATGTGAGTTGCATTCTGTAATTTCAAGCTTAATAACTATAATTTTGTTTATGATTGGTTGGGTGCAATCTGATTTCTTCGATTTCATAATGTTTTCGGATTAAGTTTTGTTTTGTTTCAATGAAATAATTTAGTCCAAAAAATTGGCTATGGTCTCTATCTGGATAGCTAAATTGCAGTTCCACCATCATTGTGTGCTATTGAATTCTCTGACAACTCTGTTAAAAACCCGTATTTTGTCTTTTGATGTTGTTTATATTCACTAATACATGATTCGTTGTTAAAAATTATTTAAGATAAATTCTATCGGTGTTGTTCCAAGGGACTCGATGTATATGACTACAGTCTCTCAGGCATGTTTTGTTTGTTAGGTGGGACTAATTAATTGAACAGGACAATGCGAAGCAAGTTTTGATTAGATGTTGCTTTGGCTCAATTGAGAAATTTATATTGAATTAATATAAAATTTTGAGCAAGCTAATTTACTCTACTGACTAATCAATATAAAGAACAGTAAGCAATTTACTTTCAAGAGAATAACTGGGAGGTGGAATAAACGGCTTATATGGACTACGAAGAGAGGGATGGAGAAGTTACAAAGACCTTAAAAAATACAGAACATATGTGTAAACTTCTTCAGAGGATTGTAAGCTTGTCTTCTGAAGTTCTGATCCTTCTAATACATTGTTTAGTGATTTTTTCAGAAGATAATTGTTTTTTTGAATTCAAAATAGCACTCTCCTATCACCACATGAGTTGCCCTTGTCGTCTTAGTTGTTTGATGGTGGGACAAAATTGTTGTCAAATCACTATATATTATGCCACTGCATTTACATTTGCTGGTCTCAGATAATGAAAGCTGTCATCATATGCTACTTATCTCGTTAACTTTGTATGGTATTAGAATTATCATGCTTGATGTTTGTAAAATTTTCGGTAGTAAATTATTTTACCATTTCCGTTTTAGGAATTTGTTCTAAATCACATGAATGTATGTTCCTATGTGATTTAATTTCTTTCTTTGTCTTAGTCATGCAGAATCTTACTTAGGCTTGGCAAAATTCAATGAACACTGGCTGGAATTTCATTATTGTGGATCCTTTATTGAAAAGGGTACATGTGATATGATAGTCTTCTGGTTGAACAATTTTGCTAACAGTGCAGCTGATGGGATAAAAATGCAGCATTCATGAACTCCTCATCAGATTCAAGAGCACTCATTGAATTTGGTAGGAGGCAGACCTCCAAATCAATGCTTCCTCCGCCTTCATGTCCCGGGTAACATGTCACTTTTCCGTCGAACTTATTTGCATACCCACTACGAACTGCCACTGGTTTGCCCAGTCCAAATTCATTTCCATACATATTGAACCTGGGTGAGTGCCCCATCATCACACTACATGGATCAAAAAAACGATCTAGCTGGTAAGTGAATGGAGACTGCAGCCATGTATCAAGCCAATCGCGGACATGTTTATCATTGTAGTTGACCACAGCCTGGTGCAATTTCCATGCTGCCCATCCAAGATCATGTTCAAGCAGTTCACCTGCTGTGGCCTCTCCTCTCAGAGTAAGAATCGAGTTTCCAAAGTAGTCCTGAGACAAAGGCGGATTCAATCTGGTTCTGTTATTGGCGGCCAACCTGCAACCGGTTATTTGATTTGGTGGGAGAATTCGTAGCCGTGTAATGGACCTCCAGACTAGAGCAGACAAGGACTGGAAGGACGAAATCTTGCTGGTGTTGTTCTGTGCATTGGCCTGCGCTTTGAGTTTCGCAAGTGATTCTGCTGTGAAGTGAAAGATTCTCTCTTTAAGTTCAGTTCCTTCAGATCGGCTGATGAACTCATCAGGATGTTTAAAAGGAAGGTTGATCATGGGACCTTGACCGTCAGGAAACCAGGGTTTGAAGACAGATGGGGATGGTGCGGCAATATTATTCCCTTCTGCTTCAAAGATTTCTGACCACATATTGAAAAAATTCCAAAAAGAGGTTCCATCAGCAATGGCGTGATTCATGGAACACCCTATGAAGATGCCATCTATTAGCTCTGTGACTTGAATGGACAACAAAGGCATGGTGTGGCCATCATGGTTGAGCATTTTGGTAAGGTCAAAAAACGATTGAACAACAGTTGGTACATAATTTGGTGAAAGGATGTCAGATACCTTCATGTCCAGGGCTGCATGAATAAACCTTGCTCCAGCAATATTGTTGCAGTCCACGAAGACAACATACGAATGAGGATCCTCACTTCTTGCTGTTGCAAAACGGCTGGCTAGCGGGTAGAAACGAACGAGAGTGAGGTTGAGAGAGTGCTTAAGCCTGTCTAAGAAAGACTTCATGAAATTCCCCTGATGTTCTACCTCTGGTGGCTTGGTAAAGAGAAGACCCTTCTGGATGTAGTGAACCGAGAGCATGATAAGATCCCATGGTGTCAGATGTAATGGCTGCTTCATTTCTTCTGAAACATGGACGGGTTTGATGAAGCATTCTGAGATTCGGCGAACAGTTGATGAACTCATTTCAGAACTTTCACTGAAGTCCTCTTAGCCCAAGTTCCTTGCTATAACCGCAATCAGAATTGCTACTTTGCCTTATATATATTGCAGCAGAAGCAACGGCGACCTTTCTTAGATATTTAATATAAGCGCCGGCGCACTTTCCTCAACTACCCAGTTGTTGACTTGGGTCGGTAAATGTCGACATAACTTTGAGGCTCTGATTATTCACCTCGACTCTAGTGTTGTTAAGCAAAATTAAATGGAAAAACTGTTGAAGTGTTGACAGCTTAGATGCATTTTTTTCCTTCTTTATTGCATTTTCTAAGCTCTGAGAGAACAGGCTTTTTTTTATTATTATTTATGAACTTTATGGTAACTCAGTTTAAGAAACAAGTTGCAGACCCAGACCCAGACCCATAATCTATGCCTCAGTCACCATGTAAGGTACATGGTAGTTTTTTAAAAGAGAAGAATGTGATTCCTTTTGTCTTCTTGAGGCTTGAGTGGATTACCATCTCACCTACCACGAACGACTTGGATTGTGGAAGAGAAGTCAGCTGTTTTGGCTAGAAAAGTTGTCCACTTTAATCTCAATAGTCCTATTTATTTTTTGGTCAAGCTTTATTTTGAATACCCTATTTTAATTGCAATGGACCCTACCATGATAATCATAGCAGCATATATGGCTGTTAGACCATGTGCAGAAGTAAAATTTGGGCTTACAACAGTGACTGGACTTAACATTGGGAAATATCATTTATGTACTTTGGTGTCACTGTAGCAAAATTGGGCTCATTCTATTGTTTAAAAAATGATGATCCACCAGTCGCATGGTCAAAATCCTTACTTCGACGAGGAGAATTTCACGACCCTTCATCGAAACTCCTCAGCTTGTCTCCTTTACAGCCTTTACTCTTATTGCTGCTACTGCTGTTGTTCACATGGATAGTCTCGTTTGCTGAAAAATTGATGAAACTAGCAAACTTTCCATGTGAGTTTTGCTAGGTTTTGTCTCTGCAGATTTATATGGAGAGGAAATGCTAGAGAAAGAGACTTTGTGAGACAACAGGCAATTGTGAGAGAGAGATGAGTGAGGCCATGTTGATTTAATTTTTATATCAACTACCTCATTATTATAATAAATATTAAAACAAATAATTATTTTAATTATTAACATTATGTAAATTGATTATTATACAATATGATAATATTTTGACATGCGTTAATAGTTGTAAAATGTAGTGACTTTTAATTAATACAAATGATAAAAAAAATGAATATTTAAATGAAAAAGTGTGATTTAGAGTGTTTGTTGTATGAATATACTTTTTGAAAAATTATAAATTTCTGAAAAATATCCAAAAACTAAAGATGTCGAGTTTTATGTAAATTTTTTACTGTGAATGGTCTCAGCTCCACTTTTCACTGGTCAAACCAATCTCACAAAATTCTTCACTCCCACAATGAAATTATGAAAGTAGTTGTAAGTTGTAACAAAACTAGAAGTGGGTGTACTGCATGCTGCTATTAAAGGTGCATTTGTTTCACATTTTTGCACAGCTTAAAATTGTGGGATTCATATAAAATGTTGTGTCAACCAAACGTCACATTTTGGTGATAGTTTACAGCTTTAAGTTGTGCAAAATGAAATGTTGTCATTTCATAGCTTTTTAGAGCTTAAAGTTGTGGAACCCACACTATTTTACAATCATATTACATAATTGTCCCTCCGTATCTTAAAAGTTTTCAACTACTTTTTATTGTAATATTTTTTTGTAATCTTATCTACAAAATTAATTTAAAAGAAAAAAGAACTAAACACCACACGACATTTTATATAGCTTTTTACACGATATTTTTCATAGCTTCAAGAATAACATTTTTGACAATTTTAAGCTATGAAATGTAATTTTGAAACAAACGGATCATATATCATCCAAGGTAACAACAACTTCGCATTCTTGAGAGGATAAAATCTATTATTAAAATTTGTAAATGAGGGCCACCGATCGACAACCTGCAAATGTAAAGAGTATGTGATAGTTGTAGAGTCCTTGACATTGACGGTGTCATGTTGGGAAAATTATGAGATCTTTTTGTAAAAATATCATACAATAACATAAAAAATTAAAATAAAAAAATGAACAATCATAAAATAAGAATTTAACGTAAAAACTCTAAATCTAGAGAAAAATCACAAATGTTATCAAAAGACAATCTAAAGAAAATTTCATATGTAAAGAATTTGTATAACCACATAATCTTAAGATTCTTTCACCAAGAAACATATGCAAAATTCGAGCTCGGTGTTCACCGCACACAGCCTTAGAAGGGATTCTCTTTTACACATCACATAAACATGGAAATCACTAGTATTTATAAAAACGTCAAGTCTGCAAGTTCTATTATACTTAAGAGTTCCTCCAAAAAAATGTTTCTAATTACAAATATGATTTCAATTACATTCCTAATTAGAGATCAACTTAGAAATGTGTTTCGTTAAAATAGAGATTCCTTTTGTAGAAAAGACGACAAGGATAAATGAGACAAAAATAAAGTGAAATAGTAACCATGACTGTCATATGGGATACAACGTAGAGTACTTTGAGGAGTGACTCAATGAAGGATGTTGTTAGAAGAACTATTGGGAGGACCTCTACAGGGGAGGTCAAAACGAAATGTGTTTGGAAGGTGCATCAAGGAGGCGCATTGGAGCCATCAGCACGTGGAGAGAATCAACGATCATTCGAGGAGGTGCGTCGTGGCAATCAACACTTCAAGGAGAGATAAAATTGAGTAGATCCGTCGAGGTGGTTTGTCGAAGAGGTCATCCGAGGGGACACGTCGAGGTAATCAACATGTCGGGGAGAGACCAACACATAGAGGAAAGATCAACGTGTCATTGAGACTATCAACAAGAGTCGGTAAAATGTGCTTCAAGTGCTGAACAAGTATGACAAAATCTCTCTATACTCGTATGTTGGAGATTTTTGCACTAAAAACATCAATGAGTACTAAGTCAACGATGGAGCTTCCTCCACCATCGACTCTTGGATGCCTAAGCAAACTTCACATGAATGAAGTAGAAATGATAAGAAAATGATAGTGGTTAAGATACACTAACTTCATAGCTGATGGGTTCATACCCATACAGTCAAGAAAGACAGCAGTTGTCCACCATGTTTAGAAGCAGCAGCCAGCCAGCCACCAAGTCCACCATTCACCAACCCACATACACCTACCGCACTGCCCACCTTGGTTGAAAATGCAGCCCATGTTTGGCCAAAGTTTGGCACATGGTTTGACTTAGTTGGTATTTGTATCTCTATATAAAGATATGTGTGTGTGCATGTATTGTATGATATAAGAGAGAAGAGTGGTAGAGAGAAAGAAAGTGGTGTAGTTAGTTTTACAGAAGAAAAAAAACTCTTTGCATTTTTCTCTCAGTTTTTGGTTTCGTTGCTTGTCATATTGATCCGGTATCCTCAACAAGTGGTATCGGAGGCGAGGTTAAGTCCCGGAAGTCATCCCAGACAGAAACATAGCATGTTTTTGCTCTCGGATCAATTTTTCGACTTCAACGAAATCAAGTTTTGAACACATCTGGGTGTTCCTCATCACCTCACGAGTCTTCTGATTCAAAAATCATCGAAATCGGACGTCGGGGTGAGCCACACTCTCCCTCTGAAAATTGGAGATACTATTCACGTTTTCTGGAGGTTGAAGACGAAGTGACGTCAGCATGACGTCATCATCTGCCACGTCAGCGCCACGTCACCAAGACACGTCAGCATCTGCCACATCAGCGCATAGTCAGCAATTGTGCCATGTCAGCAGACACGTCATCAAACGGCGTCGGTTGACTGTCAGTTGACCGTTAGTCAATAGTTAAGTTCGGTTCAAATTACAGAAACTTTGACCGGCCGGTTCGATATTTTTCGGACTGGTTTTCAGAAAGGTCAGACCGGTTCCTAAGGTTTTCGACCCTTCCGGACGCAACCGTGCTATCGGTTTTGCGAGATTCTGCTCCGAAATTTCGGTGTTGCTCGGTTTAGCTTGAAACCGAATTTTTTCTGATGGAAGCCTCTACATCAGAGTCATCAGGAGCTATGATGAAGTTGACATCGACAAATTATGCTTTGTGGAAACCTCGGATGGAGGATTTCTTGAATTGCAGAGATTTGGCGGATCCCTTGGAAAATGAGGGCAAGAGACCAGATGATATAAAAGATGTTGAGTGGACAAAGAAACACAAGAAGACGATTGGTCAAATTCGTAATTGGATTGAACACAGTGTGTTTCACCATGTTACACAAAAGAAGAATGCATACGAGCTCTGGAAAAAGCTCGAAAACATGTATCAAGCCAAGACCGCTCGAAATAAAGCTCTATTGGTTAGACGGCTTGTCAACTTGAAGTTGAAAAATGGTACTTCTGTAGCTGAGCACACCAATGAGTTTCAGAACTTGGTGAATCAACTTGTAGCTGTCAAGTTCATTCTTAAAGATGAAGATCAAGCCTTACTACTTCTCAGTTCCTTACCAGATAGTTGGGAGACGCTGGTGGTCTCTCTCAGTAACTCTGCACCCGGAGGCACACTCACTATGGAGATGGTCTCAGATGCTTTATTCAAAAAGGAGAGTCGAAGGAAGGAATTGGGCATAGACCAGTCTCATGCCCTTGTTACTGAAAGCAGAGGACGGCCTCAAGGGAGAGGCAGGAGTAGAGGTAGAAGTCAAAGTCGAGGACAGAACCAGGATCATGGAAAGTCCAGTGACGGCAGGAGACAACAAAAAGGTAAATACAAGTGTTACCATTGTGGCATTGAAGGCCACATCAAGAAGAATTGCCGGAAATTACAACGGGAGCAAGGTCAAACCAGCTCCGAGACAAAGAATAAAGGTGGTGAAACTCTGGTCACTCTATATCGGAGGATGTAGCAGTACTCTCTTGTAGTGAAGAGACATGTTTACATGCAGCAAACCACGATCCTGAGTGGGTGATCGACACTGCTGCATCGCACCACGCCACTCCACAAAGTGATTTCTTCACTTCGTACAAAATCGGTGATTTTGGTATAGTGAAGATGGGCAACGATAGTTTTGCCAAGATTGTGGCCATTGGTGATGTACATGTCAAGAAGAATCTTGGATGTACGATGGTGTTGAAGGACGTCCGACACGTCCCAGACCTTCGGTTCAATCTTATTGCTGTGAATGCTCTTGATAAACAGGGCTATCACAATCATTTCGGCAATGGCACCTGAAAGTTGACGAAAGATGCTTTGACTTATGCCAGAGGACATATTTGTGGCACATTGTATAGAACATAAGCCAAAGTACGTTCAGAAAGCATCAATGCTGTGGAGGAAGAGACTTCTCCAAATCTCTGGCATAAGAGACTCGGTCACATGGGAGAAAAGGGGTTGTCCACCCTGTCAAAGAAGGCACTCATCAAAGTGTCTAAAGATATTCCGCTGAACCCATGTGATCATTGCTTATTCGGGAAGCAGCACAGAGTCTCATTCAATACATCTTCCACGAGAAGGTCAGAGTTGCTGAGTTTGGTACACTCTGATGTCTGTGGTCCTCTAGAAGAAGAGTCTTTGGGAGGTAACAGATATTTTCTGACCTTTATTGATGATGCTTCAAGGAAGGTGTGGGTATATTTTCTCAGAACCAAGGATCAGGTGTTCGAGAATTTCAAGAATTTCCACGCTATGGTGGAAAGGGAGACTGGAAAGAAGCTGAAGTGTCTCCGGTCAGATAATGGAGGCGAGTATGTTTCCAGAGAATTTGAAGCATATTGTGCTGAACGTGGTATTCGGCACGAGAAGACGGTCCCACGTACCCCACAACATAATGGTGTAGCCGAAAGGATGAATCGGACCATTATGGAACGAGCAAGGTGCATGCTCAGTATGGCAAAGCTGCCAAAGTCATTCTGGGGTGAAGCAGTTCGTGTGGCTCGCTACTTGATCAACAAATCACCGTCAGCACCGTTGAATTTCGAAATTCCGAAGAAGGTGTGGTCTGGAAGAAATATTTCCTATTCACACTTGAGAGTGTTTGGGTGCAAAGCTTTTACACATGTATCCAAGGAGCAGAGACAGAAGTTCGACAACAGATTCACTCATTGCATCTTCGTTGGTTATGGAGATGAAGAATTTGGATACAGATTGTGGGATCCAATTGCTAAGACGGTTATCAGAAGCAGGGATGTTGTGTTTCATGAAAATGAAGTATTTGAGGACTTGGACAAATCTACCAAGTCCATTGTTCCCGGTGTTGCCAACACCATCCCAGATCCTACACTAGTGGCACCTGCAAATAATGATGAATTGCAGGAGGAAGATTTAGAAGAAGTGGATACCGAAGGTGTTGAGCAGGGGGAGCCACAACCCCCTCCACCAGAAGCTGCAGAACCAGCACAACCTCCTTCAGTAGCTGTACCTCAGCCAGAAAAATCACAGAGAGGTCGTACCTTGATTCCGTCGAGGAGATATCCGGATTCAGACTATATTTTGCTTACTGATGAGGGGGAGCCAAAGAGTTTTTAGGAAGCTCACAATCATGTTGAAAGCAGTGAATGAATGCAGGCTATGCAAGAAGAAATGAATTCCTTGCAGAAAAACCAGACTTACGAGTTGGTAAAACTTCCTAAAGGAAAAAAAGCACTGCAGAACAAATGAGTGTTCAAGCTGAAGAAAGATGGCAACGGAAAGCTTGTGAAGTACAAAGCTCGATTGGTCGTCAAAGGTTTTCAACAAATGAAAGGAATTGACTTTGACGAGATTTTCTCACCGGTGGTAAATATGACATCAATCTGAGTCATCCTTGGGCTAGTAGCAAGCATGAATTTAGAGCTTGAACAGATGGATGTGAAAACAACTTTTCTCCATGGTGATTTGGAGGAAGAAATCTACATGGAGCAGCCAGAAGGGTTTGAAGTCCCTAAGAAGAAGCACTTAGTCTGCAAACTGCAGAAAAGTCTCTACGGCCTTAAGCAAGCGCCGAGACAGTGGTACATAAAGTTTGACCCATTCATGATGGGTCATGGTTAAAAAAGGACTGCAGCAGACCAGTGTGTTTATGTCCAAAAGTTTCCAGACGGTAATTTTGTGATATTACTGCTATATGTGGATGATATGTTAATTGTTGGCCAGGATGTAGCCATGATTAACAGATTGAAAGCCCAGTTATCCCAGTTCTTCGACATGAAGTACTTAGGTCCAGCTCAGCAGATATTGAGCATGAAGACTGTTCGTGACAGGAAAACCAAGAAATTGTGGCTGTCACAGGAAGCTTATGTTAAACGGGTGCTTGAAAGGTTTAACGTGAAAAATGCAAAGCAAATTACCACTCCACTAGGTAACCATTTTCAGCTGAGCAAGAAATCTTGTCCTTCATCAGAGAAGGAGATTGAAGAGATGAAAGCAGTCCCTTACTCTTCAGCAGTCGGTAGTCTGATGTACGCAATGATGTGTACAAGACCGGATATTGCTCACGCTGTTGGTGTTGTGAGCAGATTCTTTTCAAATCCCGGGAAAGAGCATTGGGAGGCTGTTAAATGGATTTTCAGGTACCTGAAGGGTACGTCAAAGCTATGCTTGTGCTTTGGGGGAGCAGATCCAGTTCTGGATGGCTATACTAATTCAGATATGGCTGGTGACCTTGACAGTAGAAAATCTACTTCAGGGTATGTTTTCACTTTTGCAGGGGGAGCTGTTTCATGGCAGTCAAAACTGTAGAAGTGTGTTGCTTTGTCTACAACAGAAGCAAAGTATATTGCTGCAGCGGAAGCTGGTAAAGAACTGTTGTGGCTAAAGCGGTTTCTCCAGGAACTGGGTATTATTCAGAAGGAATACAAGGTACATTGTGACAGTCAGAGTGCTCTAGACTTGAGCAAGAATTCCATGTACCATTCCCGCACAAAGCATATCGACATTCGCTATCACTGGATACGTGAAGTTATTGAAGATGAATTGTTGAAGCTGGTGAAGATTCACACAGAAGAGAATCCAGCAGACATGTTGACAAAAATTGTTACTCGTGAGAAGCTCGAGCTATGTCGGGACATAGCCGGGATGGACAGCAACTGAAGAGCGGCGATCTGTGTTCTCCTCCTAAGGGTATGAAGGGGGAGAATTGATGGGTTCATACTCATACAGTCAAGAAAGACAGCAGCTGTCCAACATGTCTAGAAGCAGCAGCCAGCCAGCCACCAAGTCCACACTTCACCAACCCACCATACACCTACCGCACTGCCCACCTTGGTTGAAAATGCAGCCTATGTTTGGCCAAAGTTTGGCACATGGTTTGACTTAGTTGGTATTTGTATCTCTATATAAAGATATGTGTGTGTGCATGTATTGTATGATATAAGAGAGAAGAGTGGTAAAGAGAAAGAAAGTGGTGTAGTTAGTTTTACAGAAAAAAAAACTCTTTGCATTTTTCTCTCAGTTTTTGGTTTCGTTGCTTGTCATATTGATCCAGTATCCTCAACAATAGCTGAGTGCGATAAATGGAATACTACGAATACCTTCTTGTGGAGAGTGGCCAATGGAGTGCAACGAGTACATTTCTAGAGGGTGAGATCAATATGATGCTATGACACAACTGATTATACATTATAGCTAAGGGAATGCAAATGGTTCTTTCGCATAGGACATAGATATTGTGGTGGGATGCGAAGAGCTCTCTTCGTAGGATGTGACTGACAATCGTGCTTTATGATGGAGGTAGAGAACTTTAGGGAGAGGGAGTAAAATGTAAAAGAAATGGAGAACCATTTTCTTTGTGTTCTTCTATAGCCATCTTTACGGTACTTTGAGAAGCATGCTAACGTAAGCCGTGTGGGTTGTGTGAGTCCAAGATCTTAACTCATGAGAGTATTTGAAGGGATGGGGCCCGCTGCAGTGTGAATTGCATGAAATCTACAATCTCAGCCATCCATGTGATGTTGGATGGTTGAGATCTAGGGCACCAAGAAAGTCATGATCATGAATTGGTGGTTTAGACTTTAGATTTGAAATTGAGTATACATTTCATGCAATCTACAAAGCGCTCCCATCTCCTATAATAGTCAAGGCTTATTTTAGAAGTAATAGGGGTTAATGCAATATGTAAGCAGCGAAAGATTGTTCATATTTCATTTTGATCGTCGCATATTCAAATGTTTTGACTCAGTCATTATAGTTTTGAAATTGTGTCAAATCGAACACTCGGACACTATTTGGGCAAAATAGGCAGTCAATCCGCTCATATGTCGGATTGACCGTTAAATGCAATGCTGATATGAAAAATATTTTAAATGAATTTCTCTCTTTCCTTTCCATAAAACCTAGGGCATCGGTGGATATGAGCCACTGTCGCCCAACATTTGTTGGGTTGAAATTGGTTTCAGCTCGCTACACATACGAGTTCCGCAAGACTCATGAACTGGGAGGCTTAGAGCATGTCCAATGCTAGGACACTCCAGATTTTCCAGTGCGGTCCCACTTCTATTACAGCAAAACACGACTCTCAATACAATCATATCAACAAAATACATATTTCAATACAATTTTTTTCACTTTTCATTTGCAAATACTCCAAATATCAAGCATCAACACCATTTATCTCATATTTTTCTACAATTTTTCACTTTTTTCTATCATTCTACACATATTCTAGTACAATTTTTTCAAATTACTTTCTCTATACACTCCAAAATTTTCAGCACCATTATCAAGTCTCCCATTACACTTGGGATTTTTGGGCAAATGAAGGATGCAATTTGTGGTCTCAACGTCATCACCGTCTGTCTAGTCAGCATTCCGTTAGTCACGTAGATAATATTAAATGAGAGCTTAATGATCAAAACAGATTGACTGCCCATTTTGCCCAAATAGTGTCGAAGTGTTTGATTTGATACAATTTTAAAACTACAGTGACTAAGTCGAAACATTCGAACATACGATGACCAAAATAAAACATGAACAATTTTTCGATGATCACATATTGCATTAACCCGAAGGAATAGAGTGTGATGTGACATTCCAGCTAAGCGTGAGGTGACAATGCTTAGGCTTTGGCACTGGCCAAGCTTTAGGTTTTGTGGCATCTTTTGCGTTGGACGTGGTGTCAAAGATGGTGCAGATCGAACCTAAAGAGTGGGTTGTTGACTCCAAGGGAGTTGGAGTAATGTAACCTTCTTAGGTCGAAGAGTCGTGGTGATTTTTTCAACTGAATCGTTGACCGAATCGTTGTTACTGATATGGGCCTGTCTTTTGGACTTGGGCTGCCATTACACATTCCATCTAATTGTGATGAGTTAAATACAATCTCTTCTTGACAAGTCTGCTACATCATGTAGCAGGGTAAAATCCAAACACACTTAATTATTGTTGTGTTTTATGCAAGATGCCTAAAACGCTCGATTTGATCATTTGTTCAACCGCTTACTAAAAATCCTGATATCTTTTCATTATTTTGTTTCATTCAAAATTTACCTAGATGTTCAACTTAATCCTCATATCAAAAGATATCAGAGGGAGGAATTTATGTTCAAAATGAAGCAAAATAAATCGACCACAAAAATTCAGGAAAAACCAACATCCTTTCGACTTTCCTAGAAAATACCAAGAACACTAACATCAGATGAACATATTTGCGCACCATGCATGAAGTGATTGTACCAAACTCAGAGAATAATTCTTTTAGTTTTTCATCAATCATTGATGCTATCATCCAAATTCTTGACATACAAATTCAACACTGGATACTTGTCTACTGTTTCATTAATACTCTGCCCAAACTTCCCCGACAGTTCAATCTCTCTTTCTTTCTTTTTTTTTTCTGGGCTTTTCCAACATACCATTCCTTGTCATCAAACTTATCGCCATTAAGAGCTTCAACAGCTTAATTTAGCAGCAGCATCGGCATATTCAAAGCTGACAAAATCCGAAACATTTTGACTTTCCATCTCCATCCTTCAGGACTACAGCACTTGTAATTGGTCCATTTCGCCAAAAAAAATTATTCAGATCCTCATCATTGCAGCACACCTCCTTATTATTCGTTGAAGTCAATTCCAAGCATCCTGCATACCCTATACGCTATTTTCAAACATGCAAATATCTCGTAAATATACTATATTGTACCCTATACGCTATTTTCAAACATGCAAATATCTCGTAAATATACTATATTGTACGACTGGAACCTAAACTTACCAACCCTACATATATCCGAATGTCTCTATCAGATATGTGTATATATTGCTCACGTATGTATTGTTAACATATACACATATATATTGTTTCATGTTAAGTATATAGATAAAAATGTCATATATATATATATATAAATTGCGCTAGCTAGACGACAGCCCAATACAATACAGTCCCCCTCCCACCGCCCTTGGCTCTGAAGAGAAATGTTTGCGTACAACAAAAATAATCGTGATTACGGCCCAATAATCCAGTGGCCCAATAAGATTGAATATGTTGGACCTTCTTATCCTCTGAAGTATCATTAGTTCATTACCGTCACTTGAAGACGGCCCAGACCCATAATTTGAGTATAATGTAATTATAGCTGCTCAATCATTTGAGCGGGTCCAGCCCATTATAAATTAAAACTCTGTTTATTTGAGACTATCATAAGCATGCATGAAGCCAATATAGATTTGGCTACCTGATTGCTTTGTTTTATAATTAATTAAAACATTCTTTAGAATGTAAATCCTTTTAGCTGTAAGCATCATGGTGTAGCTTTACTTGATATCATTAGGGTGCTTTGGAAAATTTGAATATTGCTACTTTAATTGCTAGTGCCATTGCGACCATAATTGCATACACTTGGACAGGAATTATTTTTCTTATTTTTTTCCATCAAGGGAGAGAAATGGAGGAGCAATTTGGACTCAAATTTTGAAACTTGTTAGGGGGTTTCCATAGAAATAGCCAACTTACACACCAAAAACATACTTAATTAACTAATAAAATCACGCATGCATCATAATCATCGAAAAATTACAAAATAGTTTTTTTTAAAATAAAAAAAAACAAAAATCTAATATTTTTAAGCATTGTTCCATCACAAAATTATGATAACAAAATGCAGAACGTAAACTAATAAAATGTATGATCTTCGTCAATATCTCTAAATAACATGAGACCTAGCTAGAGAATACTCTAAAATGATGTGTTTATTTAATTATTTTATTCTATTCTAAGTTGCCTCTCAAAGAGGTTACAATATCTTATAAAATATCCCAAAACCCTAATTGCGACGTACTTAATAAAGGAAAGTATTTAATTAAACAAAAATTTATGAAAAATCCCAAAAACACGTTGAAAATTGATGAATTATGCGAAAGTGACCAAAAACTCAGACACTTTCATTTTTCTGTCGAAAAAGACACCTATGAGCTTTTCGGGTTGGCTCCTTGCTGCTAGGCTCCAAGCAAGCTTTAATATGATATATTATGAACTCAAAATGGGCATCTGAGATCTAAGTTATTGTCATTTTGATGAACGTGTGTCAAAAACCCTGTTTTCGATCCCAAGACTAATAAAACCTATCAGCCACTTGTTCTACATATTGTCATGCCCTAAAAATGTTCCACATGGTGAACACCAATAATGGGGCCTCTAAGCTTGAGTCCAACTCTAAACATTTGAGACATCTTTTAAGAAGAACAGAACCGTGTAGACAAGTGTTTTTCTTCTTTCTCTTATGCAGTTTCATTGCTCTGTGTTTTGCTCTATTATTTGTTGTTTCTATAGGGTTTCAATTCCAACACCACCAAAGCTCTGCAATCCATAGTAACGTCGATTGAGACCTTCGATAACTTGCAAGAATACACAGAAGGGTCGATCGTTAGAGAATCACCGGTGTGGTAATTGAGAATTCATTAACGAGGCGAGACCCTGTTATATATTTATAGTAGTCGAGCTCACATATTGGTTGCGTGAACTATGAGCTATCAGGTCTTTGAGTTTGATAAGATTGTGAACCTTGTTGGCCTATGTGTCAAACGATACGTGAATTATGAACTGTCACGTCTTGGGGTTGGATAAGATTGTGAACCTTGAGGGCCTATTTATCGAACATGTCTCTTTGGACGTTGTTGATAGAGTTCTCGTGGGCCCGTATGTCGATTATATATATGGACGACGGTAACACCAAAAACAAGTGTATAGGCCAACTTCAATCACACACCACCCAAAACCACCAGCAGGCTACAATACCGCTCAGGTTGGTGCATTAATTAGTACTGTTGCTTGACCAGCTTATTTGCTGTCCAAATGTTTTTGTGTCCATTGGCGCGAGATCGTGAAAGGTAAGCCATCATGCATATCCATTCTTCTTTAATCATGCGTGATGTAGAAACAAAAATAGAGACTCGAAGACACGTGGCGTTTTGGAGACTGGTGTCCTCGTGTAACTGCAATACATACTTCGTAAAAGGAGGATGGTGCAATTCGAACAGTAAAGAAGAAGAAGAAGAAGACAAGAGAAAGATAATAAAGGCATGCATTTGGACATTCAGTGGGAGTCAAATTAAAATTCTCTCTCTTTTTGATGAGTTTGTGTATCAAACTGCATTAAAAATTCAAAGGCAAAAGAGGGAATGTAGCAGCAAAATAAAGAAAAAGGTAGTGAGCAGGGGATCTCTCAGTGGCATCAATTCAATACAATTAATTGTGTTTGGACTGTCATCCATTTATTCTCTCTGCAGACGACATATATACAATGAAAAGATCACTTCCACCCTGCACAATTGCACCCACTTTTCCCTTACAAGACATGACAATTTTCTCACCATGCGACCATTCTTCTTTACTTTCTCGAGGAAAAAAAGCAAAGGGAATTATACTGTTGATCATAAAGACATTACCTAAGTGGAACTGTATGTATCTATCTAAACAATGGATCATTGGTTGAGATGGTGAGCTTTGTTATACAATAACTCGTTATTTAAATTGGAGGTCGATGTGAGTTCAAGTCTCATGGGTGTTATTGATCCATGAAGATTATGAGCCTTTTCATATAGCCCGGGGTTTGAATATTGTTCAACTGTCATAGCCTAATACGTTAGGTAGGGGGTTTTATGGTATAGAAAGAAAGATGGTGGTCTAGATGATGAGATCTAGTTGGGAATATCTTTTAGTCCAAACAATGATGCCTCTCATCCCTATCATTCACTTTATTTGGCATGAAAATGCAATTTACCATATCATCAACAACCCCTTTCTACCAATTTCCAAGCTAAAAAGGCTTCCAAATGCAAAACAAAAACTAGGGGTATATAAATCTTTTTTTGGTCATTAACAAAAGTTCTTATTCTCTACCGACAAGTTAGGCCATTCAAGGAATAATTATATGATTGTTCCAACCACCTCTTACTCTCATTCACCACATTAGATTGAACTTTTACTAATTTAGTAGAGCTGAAGTTATATAACGTATAAACCGTAAAAATTGTCAAATTACTATTAATGATAGTAACACTTATGCATGTTATGTAAATATTGAAACATAAAATAATAGATGGTATAAATTTATGAACCCCGAAAAAGGGACATAAATGTAGGATCTATAAAACGGGGGCTAAATTTGGACGTAAATCAATTGGGTGGGTGGATCGAGTAGTGCTACTCCTTTTATGATATGCAGAGGATGTGTATGGCCAGTGGACACGTGCAAATGATGACAATGTCTTCCCATTAATGATGATTTCCACCGCTTCTCACACTGTGTGGGATCCACTTCTATCATGCAATCTCCTCCTTCACTGAAAAAAAAAAGTCCTCTTTTTTTTTTCTTTGACTGGACAAAATATAAATATCAAATTCAATACGTATAGCTAGCTACAAATGAAAATCAAATATTTCTGCCATTTTTATCATTGTTAGTAGTTATATATATATGTGTGCATGGTACGGCTGTCCAATCGACTGGGACAACTTGGGGAGAGTCGTTGGCTCTGTCTACCTTGCTTCTGTGTTTTTTTTAATTAAATATCCACGAGACATTCATCGTAGTCTTGATTACATGATTAGCACTACCATAAATTACTCTATATTAATGACTAATTAATACTCCCATTTTTTAATGATATTAACTGGCCCTCCAACTTTACTTCAAGAATATTTACTTCTGGAAGCTTTATGAAAAGATGAAGAGAGAGAGAGAGAGAGAGGAGAAAGGTAAATTTACTGTACAAGAATAATGGCTGTGGCTGTGGAAAATTTAACAGCCAGTAAAGGAAGCTGATAATTGCAGATCGGTAAGTAAACATTTATTTGCAAATAATTTTAGGTACAAAATCATGAGACCCTATACATGTTATCTGTAGATTAGGTAGAGAGGGAGATGTAGATAGAAAAATGCTGATATTTCTTATATATGTTGTCGTGATTGAAGGGGTTTGGTGCAATCAGTAGGATTTAAGATGGACTCAAGCTCATTATCTTTATGATAGGTCAACATTGATATCATTATCTCGTGCATTGTCTTCAACCTTAGAGTGACACTTGGCCAATCAAAAAAGATTTGTTTTTCTTCAAATAATTAACAGATCGTTATCGGTGTCTCTGTATGTAAGATATATATGTAGGAAGGATTTCCCGTGCAACTTTTCTGCTTTTGACTTGACAATTACTCATACATACATACATATGATCAGGATTCACTTGTGAGATCCTAAACTGAGGTAGATTTTTTTTAGCTCATTTTTAGGGTTCAAACAGTTTATTTTAAAATTTTAAAAAGTTAAATTTGTATTTTGACCGATTTACGAATTCAATGATTCATTAGGTGTTAAAACAGTGTTAAAGATCCTAATAAAAATCATCTCAAAAATTTCAGCAGTGACACTGATTCATTAGGTGTGGTAACATTATAGCACGAGATCTATTAGAAATCGCACCCAATGAATAAGGTGTCATACATCGTTGAGATGTTTTTCGTTTGATTTGTAATTAGATTTTTTATTTTTTTATATATAGAATTTTGTGAAGACAAACATTGTAAAATCCATGCTGTTAAGCAAATACGCGTATCTCCAAATATCCCGCAAAGGTTGATTTGTACGACATTGTCTAGATCCTAAATTTGCCCCTTCTACTCACTCATTGCATGTCTCGTCAATATTCTTATAATATTTTAATACAGGAATACATTTACACTAGAGTGATACGTACGCATTGAATTCCTGCGGAATATTACTGTAGAGCATAAATAAAATATACATATTGTTAGGGCTGGATTTCGGAGAAATCCCGAACACCCAACACCGCAAGTGTGCCAGACAACACATGTGTCGAGGGGTTGAATGTATCGCTAGACCATATGACCATATGATTAAGTAATAATGGCTCCCTCCCAAACTACAAATTTATGAGTTCGAGTAGCTGCGAAAGCGTGAAATGTCCTAGCAAATTTCACTTGGGCACAACTTTAGTGAAAACAATACCTCCTCGAGTGTTGCAAACCTCAACGTACAGAGTTAAATGCTCGGGATCCCTCCGAAATCCTGTCCTAAGACGTATATATGAAGGTGTAAATAGAAGGTGACTACTGTACCGTTGAGGTTTGCCTTCACGAATGACGAAACACAAAAAGAAGAAATAACCACACGTCCATTGCGGAAAGCAATGATAGCGATCGGCATCTATTGCAGATAAATGCAATGATTCAGTAGAGTTAGGAATATTGATGTTCATCATATCATATGCTGTGTGAAATGTCTCACTTGCTATGATCGATCACACGTGTTATTCAGTCATCGATTGATTGTCCGTGATTACAGTCATCAATCATTTTCCCTTTACCATGTAATAACACATGATTCACCGCTCGTGTTAAAATACGTATATGAGCAGTAAAAAAATGAAGCTAATATAATAAAATAATTGGATACAAAAAGTGGGGTTCGGTGGTTTTATACTATTTGGGAAATTGAAGCTAAATAAGCTACAGTTCCCAAAGAAGTGGTTGGATATATATATATATATAATTATATATATATATGCTTTTTTTCTTCTTCTTTTCAACATTCTCTCTACCACTTAAAGACGGCATTCACTCTCTTCCTCTCGCTCTCTCTCCATATCCGTATCTTGAAAAACAAAGGAGTTTGCATTTTCAAGTTTTGGGATTGGACAACATTTTCTGTTTTTCTAAGTTTGCTCTCCCTCTCCCTCTACTTTGGCAGAGAAAAAGTTAGAGAGAGACCACCGAAAAGCAAACACACCTTTATCATGAAAGCAAGAAAAAAACGACCCGATTTGACGGGCCAACCCACACGCACATACCCACCCACACACTCTCACACACACACACACACACACACACACACACACACACACACACACACACACACACACACACACACACACACACACACACACACACACACACATTTCATTGTGTTTTTGGGTGTGTGTGGGTTTTCGTACGTCCACTTTTTTCCCTTTAATTAATCTTTTTGATAAAGTTAATAAGTGGAAATCCCAAGTCAAACTCCTCTAATGATTTGGTCTTGTTCTCTTCTAAGCACCACCTCATATCCCACTTTCTTTTTTCCAGCTTTAATTTCTTTGAACATAATCTATCTTCTCTATATAATCACTGCTCAATTATGCTACGCAAGCAACATCCCATGGGAACAAGCATGAAGGTTCATCAGTTTGCACGTGGATTTTGGGAGCAAGAACCCTCTCTCTCACTTGGCTGCAAACGCTTACGCCCTCTTGCTCCTAAGCTCAACACCAACTCCGACTCCATTACACCTTTTGATCTCAAGAGCTTCATTAGACCCGACAGCGGACCCAGAAAACTTGGCTCCTCCGACGACAAGAGAGACTCTCCTCAAGTCAGTCCACTGCATTATACACAATTACATGTCTGTTAAACTATAATATCCATCCCAATTACAGGCTAATTAACCTGTTGAATATGAATTCTACGATGCAGGTTGAGACGCACCCGGGGGGGACAAGGTGGAACCCTACCCAAGAGCAGATAGGAATACTTGAGATGTTGTATAGGGGAGGCATGAGAACTCCCAATGCACAACAAATAGAGCAAATTACGGCACAATTAGGGAGATACGGCAAGATTGAAGGAAAGAATGTGTTTTATTGGTTCCAAAACCACAAAGCCCGGGAGAGACAAAAACAGAAGCGCAACAGCCTTGGTTTGAGCCATAGTCCGAGATCAACTCAAGCCGCCACCATAACCACTACCATATCTTTGGATTCTGGGGTACGTCTTGTTGGAAATAATGTAACTTTGTTCTTTGGTTTACGATTAATAAACTGAGTTTCTTTCTTCCTGCTCGATTTTATTCTCCTGCAATTCGTATCATCTGCAACACCTCTCCCACATATTACAGTACTGTTAGTTAGTTCAAACAGTATTTCATGTGGTATTAGAACCTTATATAGTTCAAAAAATAATTGTTTTAAGTTTGTAGGGTGACGACAGTGATTTTAATAATTTAACGAACATTTTTTACAGGGAGAAGTGGAAAGAGAGGGAGATAGTCCATACAAGAGGAAATGCAGGAGTTGGGTACTTGAGAGCTTAGAATTAGAAGAAAACAGAGAGAATAAGGGAGATGGAACTCTGGAGCTCTTCCCATTGCACCCGGAAGGCAGATGAAAGGGTTTGAAATCATGCATCTTCATAATTAATTACAATGTTGTTATCATCGATCTCTAGCTAATTAACTTTTCTTTCTTTTTTCTTTGATTCCATTTGTTTCGAGAAAGAAGAAAGAAAAGTTGCGTATGATCTCTTTGTACTCTATTAATTGAATTCCTCACTTGGAATCAATGAAACCTTCCTCTCTCCTTCCAATATGTGTGTGAATGAGTGATTTGACTTGGAAGAAACTTGAGGAAACAAAACCTTTTTTAGGTTAAAAGCAAACTATGACCTATGGACACTGAAGTCCACAAATCTATTTGCATAATCCTTCCATATTTTCAAATTGGAAAAGATACGTGCATGTCTCACCTCGATAATAGAGCAATAATTATATATATATAATTATATATGTTTGTTGTAAAATTATATTGATAATGAGGGGACAGTGTAACATGCATATCTTAGTGATATTATTGTTGGGGAGATTGACGTGCATTTTAATGAGATGATTGGTTAGTGTTTGGTAGGTCGACTCTAATCAAGTACACTGAGATTTATTTTTATACTTTTTTGGAGGGAAAACGAGATGGTAGTAAGTGATACTTGAATGAAGTGAGTACAAAGGCAATCGAGAAAAGATGAGCGACTCTGTTTCCATGCATTTTCTTTGTGAATTTGGGTTTAGGTGGGAAATTGAAAGAAAGAATGCGTAGAAAAGTTAAATTAAGAAAAAATGAAAATAAATAATTATGAGATCGGACAGCCCACTCAGGATACAAGCTCAAGCCGTCGAGTTGTTGGGGCTATTGTAATAAAATGATAGGAGTCCAGGCAATCACATGCCCACATACACACTTCGCAGATTCAATTATCCAATAAATCCAATCAATGATCACATATGGTCTGATTGGTTAGACATTCGTCTAGAAAATTTGTTGATTGATTAAGAAAGACATTTGGCCGCCTCCTTCTCAATGAATCACAACTCTCAGAAAAACATTTTAGTGGCATCACAAAGTTATAACAGGCTTCATTGTAAAGCATTTAGTGTTATTAATTTATTTTAAAAAAAAAATTATAGGTGTGTGAAATTCCGAATAAAAAATTAAATTGTAAAGCATTTAGTGTTATTAATTTATTTTAAAAAAAAAATTATAGGTGTGTGAAATTCCGAATAAAAAATTAAATTTAACACAAAAAATGGACGAGAATTCTAGAGCGTCTAATATAAATTCAAAACAGTCAATATTTTGATCGCGATGAATTTAATTTTTATTTTGAAAAAAGAAATACATTTTAAAAATCATTAGAATGAGTGCTATACATTTATTTACTTTTAGAAAAAATAATTCATGAAAATATATCGCAGGGGAGCCTGTTTTATTAAAATTCAACAGGCCTCGGAAACTCCAGGCAGTCTGTGCGCATTTTTTCTGTGCGCTCTTTTCAACGAGAGAATGCAGGGGAGAATTTAGTAATAAGTCTTGTGACTCCACATGGCATGCCTAGGTTAGCTGTCCAAGTACAGCTGGCCGAGTAAAATCTTTTTACAACACCTGTTGAATGGTAAAACATCTATTGGGCAACAAAGTCTTTGACAATCGTGAAAATGTAGTACAAGAAAGTGGTAGAGAGAGAATGAGAGATATGTGGGTTTACTGCAAATGCAATAATATATATATTTTAATTAATTATCATATATATTAAACAAAAAATTAAGCCACAAATTTATCTATATATCATTAAAATACGTATCTTAATATAAATACATCAACAATATGTAAATCCTTATACATTTTTCCCTCCTACTATTCGCAAAACATCTTTTCTTCTATTTCTCCATCCATTCTCTAACGCTATGTTTGATTTGCGGCGGAAACGAGAACAGTGAAATAGAACAAGAACGGGAATGAGAACAGTAAATTTTAGAATTTCTATGTTGTTTGGTAAATAAATTGTAACAAAAATTATGTATTCCAACATAATTCAATGCTAGAGAAGATTCTCAATAGACCAACATTAATAAAACATATATCCGTATACAATTTTTTTTATCACTCAAAAGTCAAGCCAACGTTTGATTCTTCCATCAATTTCTCACTAAAATTAATATTAAATCTTACATCTATTAACCAAAAATCAAGCAACATACTGAGTCACATCAACAAAAATACACATTATCTTCTTATCATTTTGGTTGCTTTTACCTTGATGTTAAACTTAAGATAGTGCTGGTGATGAACTGATGATTAATTTACCTGGATCTGTAGTAGTAACGAGATGATGATACAGGAAAGAGCAGAGTCTCTCTCTCAAATGCAAATTAGATCTACAGAATTTAAAAGTAAAAGAGAGTTCTTAGAGATTGGAGTGAATGAGTCACTAATATATATAGTAGCTTGAGACTGAAGAATAGCTTTGGATCTGGTGAATCAAGCACATCGTTTTTGGTAGAGAATATTCTATTGACAATATGTGCAATAGAATAAGGTTTGGCTAAAATAAGTATCTCTGCTTTTAATTAAATTGTTGGATCTAACCAAATGACTAACATTAAACTTGATTTACAGTTTAAGGGTTACGGGTTTACGATTTAGTTTTTGAGGTTTAAGCTTTAATTTTTAGGACAAATCCAACGGGTCTAACGATGATTTGATAGAAAAGATAAAGTAAAAGAAAGAACTATTCATTCATTGTATAGAATTGTTCTAATTTAAATACAATGGCTACATAGCCTTATAAAGAAAAATGAACAAAGACCAAGGACAAATCCAACGGGTCTAATGTGTTTGTCAGCGTGCTTTGGTGCTCAGGTTTGAGTCGCGTCAGAGACACGCCTTAATAAAAAAGAGTACCTTTGATGTATCACAGTATTATATGAGCAATATGTACATGTACATCAGTAGGGAATTTCATAAATTAGCTTGAGCTGTTTTATTGTGAAAGTGATATATGGTCTAGTTAGGGTTAGATACATAAGTCTCCCTATGAGTGTTCTCAATTGTAATGGGTCATCTAGAGGAACACCTATGTTGGCGGATAGTTTGATGTTGGTATCTGGTAGTAGAAGTAGTGATTTTGACATTCTAAAGAACTGTATCCAATAAAAGATCACTCGTATATTTTCTTTGTCCTATGAATAGACCAGTGTTCGTATGATTAATTTCCAAACCTATAAAAAAAACTTTAAAGAGACTGAGTCTTTGATTTTAAAACAATTAGCCATGTTAATTTGTTTTAACTTGTTCAATTAGGGTTATGTCATTACTACCTAATGCCATATCATCTACATATAATAGAATGCGAGAACCTTTTTGATAGTAAAATAAGTAACTGAATAATTAGCTCTAGTTTGTTTAAAATCAAATGCAATAAAAGCTTTTGTACAATTATCATTCCATTGCCTTTGAGCTTTCTTCAGGTCATATATGAATTTTCTAGGTTAACATACCAATTTAGGACTTTTCAGCTTTAAAACCTTGAGGAATTTTCATATATATGCACTGCATAACACACACACACAAATATATATTTTGTATATGTATATGTATTTTTGGGTTCGGGCTCGACACCCCAAAAATACGGCCCAGACCCGCCTGAAGTAACTTTGGGCTCAGGCCAGACTTTGACCATCAAGCCCAGGCTGGGCTCTAGACGAGTCAAGGCTCACGGGCCAAATGATGACCTCTAAATATGATATTGGGTTTAAAAAAAAGGAGAAATTACATATATACCCAATTTTAGATAGGGGTTGGACTTGCTCAACTATAAACTCCGAACCTTCCAAATAAAAACCCTTTCTCTGAAGAGAAACCAAGACTTAGAATGGCAAATAGAAGGCTGATTTTAACCGACCAAACAAAAAAAATAAAACCGACCAAAGCAAATTAGATAAAGGAAAGGAAAGATGTGCAAGTTGAAGTAGAAAATATAAATGGAAGGATATGTATATGATTTTTTTTTTTTTTTTTTTTGTAGCCATAGATAGAAAGTCAACATATGATTGCGGAACAGTTAAGCCGGACGTAATTTTTATAAGCAACCGTCCATGCATAAATCCAAAGACCAAACACAATCTCTGAGAAACCACAATGGTGGTTGTCTCATGTTTGCATTAATTTTTTTTAATGGGGTCTTATCACTATTATATAAAAAAAAATAGTCTCACATATTTATCTATATCTGTAAAACACGTCTTTCAATATAATTACATCAGCAAAGCGCATCTCTCAGTATAATTTTTTCATTTTTTAAAAGTCAAGTCAGTAACATTACATTCAATCATCATTTCCCTACTAAAAATAATATTTGAGTCTCATCTCTTTTATCCAAAAGTCAAGTCACATAGTCAGTCATATCAGAAAAATATGTCTCAATACAGTCATAATAACAAAAACACGCATTCTCATACATTATTCTTTTAAATTATCCCACCACCAATGCCATTATGGTTGCTCTAACAAGTTAACAACAATTTGCACATATGGATTATCCCATTTTCTCATAATTTAACAAATCAACATGACTTTAACAATTGTCTCAAAATTGTTTATACTTACCAAAGATATTATGTTGACTGATAAAATATGTAAAAATAAAACAAGATTTTGTTTTTGACTTTTCTTTATAGGCTTTGCAACCCGACAACACAAACCTAAGTCCCAATTTACTACCACCAAACGTAGCCTAGGGGAGCAATGGAGAATAGTATATGTGAGTGTGGGCATGGGGGTGTCGTGCCTGAATCCACCATTCCCACCCATTCCCATACCTAGGATTTATAAGGAATCCAAAACAACCTAACTACAAGGTTAACATCCAATGACCCAATTAAGGAAAGATGAAAATATTTTAAGAACGAAACCAAAACCCACGATTATTTAGTTAAAAAAATGGACGAGTATTGTAAAAGCTCCTTTACTTTCAAAAATGGGTCCATTAAGTTTCCATACTTTTTTTGCATGTTCAAGTCCCTCTACTTTAGAGCTTGGTCTCAACAAGCTCTTTATGATCTTTCCGTGATAACGATGCTGACCTGATAGTCAACTTTATGATGCGTATATGTCATGTGGCATACATGTGGCATTGTTCAATAATATTTATGATTTTAAAAATTGATAATTAAAATCTTTCATCTTCCAAGCAAATCTCCAACGAAATAAAAAAGCTAATCTCTGGCAAAGATTGAACCACTAATCTAGAGATCCAAGAAGAGTCAATCTCCGATGAAATGCGTTCTCGAAACAAGCTTCCATTGAAATGGGTTCTTGAAATCGAAAGAGATAACGATGCTTTATGTTTCAATTTGGATTTTTTTATTTCTTTTGATGCATTACTTACATAGGAAAAAAGGGTTTGTTTGAGCATCGATTTTGATCAAATTGAAGGCATCTCTTTTAACAAGTTTGAGCATGAGTTTTTTTTTATTATCTCAAATCGATCCACAACATCACATAGTAAACATGGGCATCTCTCTTGAGAAGTCAGGTTTGATTTAACACCATCATCAATTTCGATCAGATTCAAACACCATCTCCTAGTCTTTGAATCCCCTTTTGTTTGCAAAGGCAATATTTGCTCAGAGGAAGAAGATGAATCAAAACCCAAATCCCTTAACATTTAAAGGAATGAAAACCCTGTTAAAGTGAAATCTTCATTCATCTTCTTTGGGATTCTTCAACATTTATTGTAGTCTTTGAATTGCACCATTATTTAATGGTGTGAGAATCAACTTTGGCGGAGAACTTGAGGTGGCATTGATGCACATGTCATTAATAGCATTGGAACTTTTAAGAAGAGTGAAACTTGTGCATGACTTTTATCTATATAAGGTGAGACTCTTTGTAATGTTGTGTAGAGAGGACAGAGAGAATAGTGACAGCAAAAGATATATGAGGAAACTCTTGAATGCTTGTAGCCCAAAAAAGGTGAATAAAATCTTTCCAGTTGCTCCGTAGACGTAGGTCAATGAGGCAGCAAGACCACTTAATCTTCTTGTGTCATTTTCTTATTTTGTATGTTTATGCCTACCATCTAGCTAATCGTTTAATCATTCCAACAATTGGTATCAGAGGTTGGCCATTTTAGCGATGGTAGGAAAAAAAATCAGACGACACAAAGATGGCGAGAATCGAGAAGTTTGATGGAAAGAATTTTAGTTAATGGAGAATACAGTTAGAAGACCATATTTATGGCAGGAAGTTATATCAGCTACTCTCTGGCACAAAGCCTACAAGTATATCAACAAAGGAGTGGAATCTCTTAGATCGTCA
Organism: Euonymus europaeus; assembly: GCA_963580455.1. Lineage (NCBI taxonomy): Eukaryota > Viridiplantae > Streptophyta > Magnoliopsida > Celastrales > Celastraceae > Euonymus > Euonymus europaeus. The sequence goes on from OY756972.1 coordinate 5,076,235, forward strand.
AGTGCTTCACATGGTCTGTTTGACTATCTCAAGAACTGTGGGACAGAACGTGAGCAAGGAAATGACCATTGTAGGCTTGATGAAAGCCTAGGTAAGAATGTAAGAGACACCCTCTACAAACAACAAGGTGCATTTGATGAAGAAACTATTCAACCTACAAATGGCAGAAGGAGGTGAGTTCGCAAACCACCTAAATGAGCTTAACATGTTGCTGAACAACTAGTCCTAAGTCCATATCAATTTTGACTATAAAACAAAGGCTTTGATTCTATTGGCATCATCACCAAATAGCTGGTAAGACATGCGAATGGCAATGAGTAACTTTGCTGGAAAGGTGAAGTTTACCTTCAACGATGTGAGAGATATGATATTGGCTAAGGAAGTTCGACGGCTAGATTCAAGTGAAGTGTCAAATTTTGGAACAGTTAAAATATGGAAAACCAAGGTAAGGGCAAGACCAAAAATCACGAATCAACAAGTGGTCGTTCAAGATCAAGAAATCCCACCAGAGGCTAAAGTCAACCATGAGAAGGCAGAAAGACTATTGAGTATTGGCACCGTGACAAAAGTGGTCATATAAAGAAGAACTGTCGAATATTGCATGAGACCACCACGATTGAAGCTAGTGATGAAGCACAAATTGTTCAAAATGCTCTGCTGGTCGCACAATAGATTCTTTTGGATGACTGGAGTTTAAACTCGGGTGCCTTTTTTCATACAACGACACACAATCAGATACTTCATAATTATACCTTGGGTGATTACGGGGAAGGTGTTTCTAGCAAATGGTGAAGAATTTACAGTGGTCAGAATGAGAGAAGTGAGGTTGTCACTTCCAAATAAATATACTTGGTTACTAACACAAGTTCGTCATATTCTAGGGTTGGGAAGAAATTTAATTTATTTCGGTCAACTGGATGTATAGGGACACTCGATCATGTTTGATGAAGGAAGATGGAAAGTCATTGAAGGTTCTTGAGTGATTGCATAAGGTAGTAAGCATGGCAACTTATATATGACAATAGATTGTCAAGATTCACTCGCAATTGCTAATGGTAGAGTAGACAACTGGTTATGGCACAACCGTCTTGGCCATATGAGTTTAAAAGGAATGAAGATGCTACTATCACAAAGAAAAATTTGAAATCTTGAGTTTTGTGACTCGATTGTATGTTAAGGGTGTGTGATGGGAAAGCAAAAGCGAGTATCTTTCCTAAAGACTGGTGGAACACTACAATCGACTTGGTTGGAGTTGGTGCACAAGAATGTGTGGCATCTAGTACCCGTTGAGTCCTTAAATTGATTTAGGTATTTCGTAAATTTTATTGATGATGCTAGCGGGAAATTTTGTGTGCACCGTATCAGATAGAAGTCAGACGTGTTTGAAACATTCAAAAATTAGAAAGCTATGGTCGAGATTGAGACCGATTTGAAATTGAAGTTTCCGTGATTGAACAACGGTGGTGAATATGCAGTTACTGGGTTCAATGAGTTTTGTTGATAATATTGCATCAAACATAAATATGATGGTTGTTGATAAGCAAATTGTTGTTCCTCAATCAGTACAGGAGGAACCACCACAAAGCCCATTGGCATAGCTAATCAGAGATAATGAACCATCTACACGTAATACTGTTCATTGGTTGACATGAACGATCGGACCACTTAACCTACTTTTAATTATATTCTGCTGACATATGAAGGTGAACCTGAAAGCTACCAAGAAGCTTTGGTGGATGGAGCTTCAAGCAAGTGGGAGCTTGTAATGGAAAGTGAGATGGAGTCTCTATCAAAGAATGGGACTTAGGAATTAGTTGATCTTCCATCAGGGAATAAAGCACTACATAATAAACGGGTCTATCGTATAAAGTATGAACCTAATGGTAGCAAGTGCTACAAGGAGAGACTAGTTGTAAAGGGGTTTGAGCAGAGGAAAGGCATTGATTGCTGAGAGATATTTTTACCAGTAGTCAAACTTTCAACCATTAGATTGATTCTTTCCTTGGTTGCTGATGGTAATTGACAACTTAAGCAGATGGATGTGAAGACAACATTCCTTTATGGTGATCTGCAGGAGGATATTTACATGATTCAACCTGATGGTTTCAAGATTAAAGGAGGACCAAGTATGCAAACTGAAGAAGAGTCTGTATGTGTTGAAGTAGGCACCAAGACTGTGGTATCGCAAATCTAATAATTTCATGAAACAAATTGTGTACAAGAGGTGTGAGTCTGACTATTACTTTTATGTCAAGATAGAGAAACATTTGCATAAAGTCCTATTATTAATGTGGATGACATGTTAATTGCAAAACCGAACATGGAAGACATCAACTATCTCAAGAAATAGCTATCTAGCAAATTCGACATGAAGGATATGTGCCATGCCGGACAGATCCTTGGCATGAGGATTAAGAGAGATTGTCAGACAAAAACTCTGCAGTTATCTCAGACAAAGTATATCGATCGTGTCCTCAAGAGGTTTAACTTGGATGGTTCCAAGGTTGTCAGCACACCTTTGGAATAATAGTAAGAGTACTATCAGATTGATTTCTACGATAGGTAGTGTGGCTATCTCATGATCGTCAAAGATGCAAAAGGTAGTTGCATTATCAACTACGAAAGCTGAGTACATAGCCATCACTGAAGCAGTAAAGGAGATGGAATGGCAGCTCAAATTCTTATCAGAATTATATTGTGGGAGTACAATCGGCACGGTGTATATTAATAGTCAAAGCGTGATATATTCTTGCAAAAAAAACCTGCGTATCATTCAAATATGAAGCATATCAAGACAAAATATCATTATGTGAGCAGTCTTCATGAAAATGAGGAGCTGAAACTTGACAAGATTGATGAAGGAAAAACTTTTGCTGATATGTTGACAAAGAATATGATAGGTGACAAGTTAAAGCTATGTGCAGCTTCAGTGTGCCTTCAATCTTTGAGCAACCTGGAGATGAGCAATTAACTAGGAAGATCGCCATGGTTCGAAGAGGTGGAGCTGCTATTTTTTTGTAGACAACTTCATGAAGTCTCCAAGTGGGAGAATTGTTACGATGAAGTCTTCATTCATCTTCTTTGGGACTCCTCAAAATTTATTGTAGTCTTTAAATTGCACCATCATTTAATGATGTGCAAATCAAGTTTGGTGGAGAACTTGAGGTGATGTTGATGCACATGTCATTAATAACTTTGGAATTCTTAAAAAGAGTGGAACTTGTGCATGACTCATATCTATCTTAAGGGTGAGACTCTTTGTAATGTTTTGTAGAGAGGATAAGAGAGAAGAATGAAAGCAAAAGAGTTCAGAGGAAACTCTTAAATACTTGTAACCCGAAAGTGATGAATAAAATCTTTCCAAATACTCGTGGACGTTGGCCAAAGAGGTGACTGAACCACGTAATCTTGTTGTATCATATTCTTATTTTATATGTTTGTGCATGCCTACGATCTACCTAATCGTTTAATCATCCCAACAAACCCTCCTTGAGCAACTTCCCAAATCGATCCATCGTTTTCGTCATCAACAAACTCCTGAGTCCTGAGCTTAGATTTGAGTTTTCCAAGGCTGATATTACACGATTTTTTCTCATGAACATGAAAGAATATGTCATGTCACAAATTATTATCCAATTCAATATTTTTTTTACGAAATTTTGGATGGAGTATCTAATGAGACTCCTTTTTAGAGTACAAGGGCACGAACATGTAAAAAAAATAGTAAGAAGGTTTAAACGTTCATTTTCGTATGCAACAGGGCTAAACCAATACTTTAAAAGAAAGAAGAAACATAAAAACCCACTCACTGCCCACTACTCATCGCCATCCATCAACCTCCTGAGTGAACAAACCATGCGTAAGCTTCCACCACCACCACCGAGGCCGGCTGTCACGGTGACAACCTCATCCTCATTATTTTAGGACCACCTTCGATCTCTCTCCTGTGTCATTGTGGTGTCCACAGGGACGTCATCAGAAGCACCAATTCTTTTATGCCTTATCTCCTTATCTACTCAGTTTTTATAGACAGTACTGTCTGACCCTCCTGGTAGGCCATTCCTTCTCCTTCATCTACCGTTTCATTGATTAGTTATTACAATCATACAAACAAATCCACCTAAAGACACAATCATATATATATATATATATGTATATATATAGCATTAAAAGCCAATCAATTATATTATTGACTAACTTATCAAGATCTTTCATCATTACTATCGGTTCATATTGTTACAAACTAGACCAGAAACCGATCGATCGATGATCATATTCAGCGCTGAAACATGCTTTGGATGGAACGCCTTGATTTTGCTTCCTTAATTTTCACATACCCAGAAATAAATCCTCTGGTAATTAGAACAAAAGATGTATTTTTTTAATTAGGAAAATGAAAAATACAGACTAGAAAGAAAAATAAAAAGAAAGAGATGATTATTAACAGTTGCTAGCCAGGTTCTGATGAAGATGATCAATCTTCATCGGAATTTTCCGGGTTTGGGTACTGGTTCAAATCAGGTTTCTTGATAACCCGACTTGATTTAGGCTCTGATGATTGGATGTTTTGTAGAGCATCCACTTTGGCTCCAACTTCGGTGGCTCGCTTGCGTATGGAAGCGGCGGACATGTCGTGAAGCTCGTCTCCTTGAAAGACTAAATCGGGAAAATTAAGCCGGGCCGAGGGCCCCCGGAGGTAAAATACGGCTGTGTCGTAAGCTCGCGCGGCGGCTTCCGGGGAGGAGTAAGAACCGAGCCATATCCTCGAACGCTTATTCGGCTCCCTAATCTCCGCAACCCACTTCCCCCACTTCCTCATCCTTATCCCTCTGTATGGCTTGTCGTGATTCTTCTCTTTTCGCTTCTCTGCCGCACTCGCTGAAGCCGAACAACACTCTCCAGCTTCCATGGCTTCACAGACTCCGCCCTCTCCCCCTGTTTCCTCCCCGAAAAATGGATTCTAAATCATGGACTGGAGGGTGTGTGTGGTGTATATATATATATATATATATATAATGAATTTAATAAAGAAATGGAAGAGAGAGAACATTTAGTTTCTTACTTGGCTGCTAGTCTGTCGTCTGAGCACGGCCGCCACGTTGATCTTCTCTTGGAGATAAATTCAAAACTGGCCGACACAATCCATCACCTCCCAAACAATTTTATTTATGTTAATATAAAGAAATTTACACATACTTTTGTGAGTCTATCCTCCTTTTTTTTGGTAATTTACGGAGTTTTGTGGACATAATCTGAAAGGCCAAGCATGTTTTCAATCCACGTAGCGATTTTGTGGGCACATGTGAGCTGCCGACGTGGATATATATATATATATATAATATTTGTATGCATGCATGTCAGTGTATGTATATATAAATATACATAGTTGCGCCTCCAGCACGCAAACTATATGTATTAGTTGGCTTTTAGTTGATTTTTATGGTGATTTCGTCCATTTGAATTAACTAGAAGATTAGAAGATTAGATGATAAATTATTCAGTGGCCCAGATACATATGATATGATGTGTTTGGGTCACTGAAATCATGATACATAAATTGCCAGTGATAATTCATGATATAATATTATATAACTGTTAATTAAATTGAATGAAATAATTTTAATGGGGAATGAAGTGATTTTATTGTCTTATCTATTGGTCATGGATGAAAAGGTAATGGAAAATGATATATATCTCATGGGGTTGTATTTCATGGGATCTCATATTTAATTTCATTGTATTATTAAAATGGAATAATAGATTTTATTACAATGAAATAACGTATTTCATTGTAATAATACGTATTCCACTGTACTAAAATATGTTATTCCATTGTATTATTACAATGAAATATCTCATACGTTATTCCATTGTATTATCATAATGAAATAACAGATTCTAGCACAATGAAATAACGTATTCCATTGTAATAGTACGCATTCCACTGTAATAAAATCTGTTATTCCATTGTATTATACAATGGAATAAATTATGGAATCCCATGAGATATAACCCCATGGGATATAAAACGGAGCTGAAAAGTAATACAATGGTGATGTTTTGATGTGAAGGAATGAAACATGGTTGGTCTCCATGTGATCTCTAACACACGAGTCCCACTAAACCACACTCACAACTATACAAATATTAATAATGGGTAGTCTCACTTCAACTATATCAAAAAAAATAATATTTACATCTTTGTATCAATATATTTTCTTGGCACAGTCATATCATCAACATATTCAATTATATCAGCAAAACACTTCTCAATACATTATGTTAGCCCAGCCAGGGCCGACCCTGCCATATTATGGGCCCGGGGCGGAATTAATTGGAGGTCCCTTAGGGCGGGGTTCGGGGCAGCGGCCCGAATTTTTTTTTTGGGTTGGGGGTAATGCTCAAGATTTTTTTTTGGGCGTCTAATGTCCAATTCTAAATCAGTAATCAAAATTTAAGCAAATAGAGTAACAAGAAATTTTTTGATGGCTGAAACCCAATTTTGGGAGGTTAGGTCATCACGCCTTAAATTTTATTACATTAAAATTAAAATCAGTCATTACAATTGTAGTATCCTATTTTTGTCCAGATTTAATTTTTGTTTTAAAAAAGTTATAAAAATAAAGAAAACGAAAATGAAGATAAAAAGTGTGATTCAAAACCTCATATCCTACCAAGCCACCTAAAAGCTCAAATCCAAGAATTATTCTCACTACATGTCTTAGTCTATCTAAAGGAAACTTCTAGGAAGTCAAGAAAATATTGTTATGTATACACCCATACATACATAACATATATATATGTGTTAGGTATGTTTATTTCAAGCAACATCTTTTCAACATTTTGATGTTTTCCATTCATATTTGATATATTATCGTATCTTTACCCCTCATATTATATATAAGTTTTAAAAAAATATTTTTTTAAAATTTTTACTTTTGGGCTCCCAAATTTCGGGGGCCCAGGGCGGTCGCCCATGCTGGCCCGCCCTCAGGGCCGCCCCTGGGCCCAGCAAATGCTTCAAGTGAGTTTAAATTATCACTGTTGATTTGTGTGTCACGATTTTATTCGGATACACCTCATCAGCATGTCACGTGTTGTGTGTTCGAACCACCGAAGAATTCCTCACCTTTAACTAATTTTTTTTCAATCAAATTGTGATGTTGGAGTTGCGACCAAGTGGAGTGAATTCAGAGACAGAAGGTCGGTGGTTGATGAATGGAGTTTGAGAGTGACATTCCGTCCTTTGACAAATATACTAAATATAGACAAATAGTTCCTGTTTGATTCAAAGAAAAGCGATTCTTGGTTTGATGGTGTCTATCTCAGTCGTCCTACTGTTCTTGTAGTTCTAAACTCTCCACAAGTTGACTTCCTAGCCCATGATTTTTGTCACGTAAATGCCAAAAGCTTTTCTCATTCGGTCCGTACTTCTGTAGTTGCACAGTAGCACTTAGTAGAGCATTCGAGTCGGAGGCGGATATCGGTCTCGGTCTGCGGTGGGACAACAATGCTTTTGCATGATTGATTAGTGTACTAAGACCACCTGTGCCTGATGATGCTTTTGTCCTTTCTTGTCACCCATGCGTTGCCAATTGGATAAGAATATCCCAATGCATATCATGTGAATCTCATCAAATGAACAAAAGCCAGGGTCCAGTGAGATCGTATACAGCCAAAACAGTCTTTTGTATCAGGAAATCACATCATTTTTGACTGTAATTTCTACTATTACAAGAGACTACCTGGTTGATCCCATGTTTTCAACTACGATTCAAGAGTAATATATGATCCCAATATTTCAGAAGAAAAGGAAAATATGAAGTCCCAAAATAATGAGGATGATAAGATTTACAAGTCCAGGAGCATAGATTTAATTTTACCGATGTTAGAACAGCCGGCGTTGAGCAAAAGAGTTGGTGTATAAGTACTCAGATCACCTTCGCTCTTCACAACTGTGGGTGTTCCAGACCTTCAGCCAATCAGCCTTGGCCTGGAAGGCTCTCAGCCATCCAGATTACATAGTAGAAACAGTTACTAAACTTCAAATTTTCGACAAAAAATACAAATGGAACTTAAATACTGTAAGAACTTCGCCGAATAGCTGGCTGCTAGAAGGACCAAGACACACAATGACTGCTAAGTTGTCGTAAATACGTCAAAGAAAATGCACTGTCCATGTTTGCTAGTGTTTTGATAGGGGATCAGATCACTCATGAACAGATGAGTAGAATAAGAAACAGGGAACAGGCCTAATTCTGATGATTCCTCTCACGCTTGGGAAAGAAACAATGATGCAAACAAGAAAAATTGAAATCGCTCATAAAAGGTTGCCAGCGCGGGTAAATCAGTTACGGTGGTTGGCAAGCTTTGTGAACCCTCAAGACAAGTGAATTCAATGGCCCCCGTGCCCATAGCCACTCTGAAACTTACAAAACTTAGGCTAGGTTGTAGAAGAGTCCAGAGTGAAACTTCTTTTAGACCAGACAGATTTGCCAATGTTTTTGAATCCTTTACCTAGGGTGTCTTTCTCCAATTTATAGGAGTGGAGTTTATTGGACAACACTCTCCTCGTTGGAAAACTTCATAGGCAAGAATGTCCAATTCGAAACTTGATGAACAAGAATTTCTAGGCCAAGGGCTGAAGTTTCTGGTTGCATGATTGGTTAGGCCAGCTTGACCAGATCAACTCCTACACAAAGTCTGTCGCCTGTACCATCAATTTATCATGCTCATTCTGCACTAATCACCCAACGAAAAATTACATTAGGTATAGACTTGATAAATGAAAATGTAATAGAATGTGTCAATAATTTTCTATTCTAATAGAATGAAATTTGACTAGATACTACGTATAAGACAAGTGAGTGGAAAAGGCAAAGGATACCTGAGTGGAACAAAGGAGTCTAGGAATTCTTATTAGTCTTCCTAGTCTTCGACCCAAGAAAGGGATTGAAAGGAAGGATTTCCACCTTTTTTCTTGTGTCAAAATAATACCCCCTCTATCCCGTAAAGATAATCCTACTTTCTATAATTATATATCCTAAATTATAGTCTAATTTCACTTTTTAAAATATAATTAATTAATTAAATTCTTAAAAGACTCCTATTTAATGTGTTTTGTTACCTTACAAACCTTTCCATCTTTCTATAACTATTTGGGCTACAAAAAAATATATTCATCAATAAAGGGTCTATTAGAAAGTATACAAGTAAAATTTAATTTTCTCACTACATTAATTAGATTTTCTTAATCTATGTGAAAAAAGAAGTACGACTGTCTTTAAGGGATGAAAGTAGTAATGTCTATTAGTCAAAGATTCCTATTCTTGATTTAGATTTTTTTTCCCTTTTTCCTATTTATTACGTATAATCTAAATGGTGTCCAAAACACAAGGAAGGGGAAATCGATTGATCAACTAGAACATGAACACATTTTCCTAAACATAGTCACGGAAATCCAGTAATAACTCTAACAAGCGTAAGCAATACTCTGTCTAACCAAATATTTCAAACCTAAAGGTATGACCATTCCATCTTTTCTTGCACCGTCCTTGGTCCAAACTCCAAAATGGTCCGGGATAATGTTTTCATGTTGATGGGTACCTGTTGGGTCACAAACTGTTCGGTAGACAAGGAGTTGATAGCCTGGAGCTACATAGGCAGGGGCAAGCAGCAAAGGAGCTTTGCTCTCAGCTTATTCCTATGTCAGTGTTGTGGTCAATCTGGAAAGAAAGGAACAACAGAGCCTTCAACGACAGGGAATCCACTTGAGATGCTTTCTTTGTTAATTAGTTTGTGTGCCTTAAGTTTTGGAGTATTTCTTTTCCGGGAAATGTTTTTGATCATATGAATTTTTCTCCCTTGTAGCTGTTTATGTTTTGCACTCTTTTGGGGCCTGAATAAAGTATTTTCCATTAAATAAAGAAGAAGAAGAAGAAGAAGAAGAAATTCAATTGTAATATCCAACAGCACACTAACGAATAATCACTTGCCTCATCATGTCCATATCTTTTTTACTCTGTTCCCACACAATATTATTTTGTGCAACCTCAGCTTTCAAACTAAAATTCAATTCACACTATATTATCTTCCATATCATGTCACCTTCTAAGAGTTGCATATAGCACATGGACCTAGAGCTTGGTTACGTTAGGCTCAGCTCTTCACAGTGGAAAAATATAAATGCTAAATTTTCTACTCGTTTGCCGGCCATGGAAACTCCTGGTGACAGCATGCAGAAAACACAAGAAAGTATCTGAAACGAAGGGCTACCTTGTTTTTTTCTTTACCACTATAGATCCTCGATCATTTATGTGGTCACATTCTCATCATTTATCAAGTTTTAATCTTAACATAGCCTCACGAAATTGCCATCAGAGTTGTTGCACATCGAAATAGTTTAGAGATTAGAACATTCGAAGCTCAGCAACTATGAAAGATGATTTAGAGAACATACATATCAAATAATTTGCTAACAACGAATTCAATCATATTTATACAAGCAGTCTAAATAACTATAATTGAAACTAATATCTTGCTATGCAGTGCCAACTGCCACGATCAATGTAAGTGCTGAACATCTCTTAAACACTTGGCATGTGACATCTACTCAGCTAAATGCAGTAAAACTAATTCATATGCTGCAAATCTACTAAACAGAATCAAATTTAAGTAAATAGCATAAATGTACCTTTTGCGGGAATGAAATCTGCCTGCGTAGCAATGCAGATTTGAAAATCATGGCGCACCAGGTTCTGATCGTATTAATTTAGCAAATGACCAGAAGTGCCAAACTCAGTGTTTAGGTGGGTTTCTATCTACACTGCGAAAATTGAACAATGTCCCTAGCCAGCACTTCTGTAAATTAATCTCCCTATCCAATCTGCAAACTAGTCCAATTCCACAAAAGAATGGAATGGTGCAAAACTGCAGATAATACACTATCAATCAGACATTTATCACTACAACTACATCTAAAAACGTCAAAAACGAACTTCTTCCTCCTCCTCTACCCCCCTGAAAATGCAGAAATCCTTGATAATCAAAATAAGTAACGGAAAAATCCTTCTCTGTAACCATCATCCCTCTCAAAAGTCTTCCTGTCTGCTTCTCCTACTCTTAGGGACCAAATCCTTCTCTGTAACCTCCCCACTCTCAACTGCTGCCCAGGGTAACCACAAATCCGCATGCCTCACCAGCGCCCTGTCCCAATCCCCAACCACTACCGTCCCCAATTTCTCCTCCCTCGCCTTCCTCAACATGTCAGAGAAATCCAAATCATCGGATACCAAGAAGAGCCAATCAATCCCTCTACTCAATGAATGTTGCATCTGCCTCTTCACTGCCCAATCCGCGGCCTGGGCCTTATCCTCCACCGTTTTTACATAAACCCCTGCCCTCCTAAGCTCCGCCGCCAACCCATACCCCATTTTCGGTGTGACCGATTCCCTGGCTGCTTCATTGTACTTGTGCTTCCGTCTAATCAACTTCTCCTTGTAGCGCGGGCTCTTGATTCCCGTCAATGAACGCATTCTCTTCAATTTCTTTTGCCGCTCCAGCCCGTGAAATTGCTTGAAATGTTTCTTCAAATCAAGACTCGTTTTAAATTTGCGTCCACAGACTTTACACACGGGAGTGACCAGCCCATTCCTCTCGAGAATTTCTAACTGTTTGCGTTCGCGGCGTTCCTCGCCGACCCACATGGGGAGACGAATGAAAGCGTGGCGATTCGCGTAGGCCGACATGTCTACGACTTCCCCGAATTTCTCCGCCACTTTCTTAAGCGCCGTTGCCGCCTGGTAAGGCCGATCGAGAGGGGGTTTGTTGTCGAGGTCCCACAAGACAATAACTTTTTCCTTTTCGGAAGCGTAGACGCCGTCCCTCTTCTTCACGATGTTGACATCGTAGTCCTCGTCGCTCCCTCGGACACGCCATCGCCGAGCAGTGAACTTCTGCCTTCCAGGTTGTAATGTGAGAGCGAATTTCATGGAGAAGTTTAGAGACAGAGAGAAAGAGAGGTTGGTCCGGTACAATTGAAGCGGGGACTTCAGTGACAGAGGAAAAAGGGATTTTCCGGGAACGGGGTGTACTGTAACACAGAGTGTACCCATGTCTCCAGAGGTTTTTGATGCTGCATTGGGGGAGGTTTGTGGTTTTAAATCACTGATAATAAAAAAATGGAAAAAATGATAAATGTGTGGCGTGGTAATCATCTTAGAGAGATATTTTTTATTGAAAAAATTTTGAAATTGAATGTTTATATTTTAAATTTAATGGTATGAAATTGTCACACATTTTTAATAAAAGTTTTGATTTTTATTTTAAATAATAAAAATATATTTTTAAAATGTATATTAATCATTTATCATGCTTTTGATTTTTTCTTTTAAAAAAAAAATAGATGCCCCAAATTTGGACACTGTAGAACCTCATGACCTCTCTCGAATCTTTTGATACTCTCTTGATTTGTTGTTTTATCTTCTTCCCTCCTTCAGAGTTTTTTTTTTTTTTTTAAAACACCATCCTTCATAGTTAAGATACGAAAATGCACATTCATATAAATTTTATCCATAAACTTTCATAATATATGTGACCTGCCACATATATTTTAAACCATAAAAAAAAATTGCATTTAATATTTTTCTTATCTCTCTCATTCTCTTCGTCCCTTGGAGATAGTCTTAGTCCTTGTTTGCTTCAGAGTATACGATGGCTTATACTTTGTTACCCATACTCTCGAATACTCTCAACTTTTATGCTATACAATAGCTTATATTCTATGAGATATACTCTCATCCAAATAGTTTCTATATTTATTTGTTCCAAATTAGTCTAGTATAACTTTTTAAAATGTACTTAATTAATTAGATTCCTAAAAGACACATATTTAATGGATTTTGTTATCTTACAAAGTTTTCCATCTTTCTATGACTATTTGAGCTATAAAAAATTCATCAATTAAGGGTATATTAGAAAGCATACAAGTAAATTTTAATTTTCTCACTGCATTAATTAGATTTTCTTAATTTGTGTGAAAAAATAAGGAAGACTGTCTTTATGCGACAAATGAAGTTTTTTGTTTCTTCCACTTTTCCTATTATCTCTCATATTTTTCTCCTCCTTCCCCGCTTCTCTCTCCTAGATACTCTCACTTTCGCTATTCTATCTCATTTTCTCTCATTCAAATCACATCTCTCTCATCAAACAATCATGACAAGGATAAACAATGTAATTTTAACACGAAAATAATATAATTACAACCTGAACACAATGTAATGACAATTTGATGACAAAGAGCTGCTTCATCTAGTGTTTTCTCACTTGTTTAAGACTTTTTTAACTATTATTTTTACAATGTTAAAAAATAATTAGTGCAAATCATTCAGAACACAGTGTATTTGACGGGTAAAGATAAAAGATATCAAATGACCATTTAATTGTAATTGACAGATAAAGAGAAAACATATAAAATGATCATTTAATTATAATGTTCATCATGAACAATGTAATAGAAAGGTAAAAATAATGCAATAAAAATGTAAAACAAATGTAATTACAAGGTGGAACAATGTCAAACAGCACATGTGTTTATATACTACATCATCTCTCCCTCACTTAACGACAACTAAACTTCGACATCTAATCACCAATTGCAACGCAGCTGGTCTTAAAACCCAAATAGAACATAGCTGGTCTCCTTCACTGACCAACAACGAAACTTCGACGTCCAATCACCTATTGCAACACAACTGCTCTCAAAAAGTTGAAAATCAATAAGAAATCTCAAAAATGAGATAAAACCCAGTTGGTCTCTCTCAGTAACTGACAACAAAACATCCACGTCCAATCACCAATTGCAACACAACTAATCTCAAAAAATTGAAAATTGAAAATAAAAATAAAAACTAAAAAACTAGATAGAACGTATGACAAGAGTGTCTTATTGTCACAATGATATATTACACTGTTACAAGCTCTTATTATGGACAACCAATATATATATATTGCACTACCGGTTCAGATACTCCGAGTACAAATCGTGCACACCCCCAAGGCCCAAACCCAAGGAGAGAGAGATTGCGAAATTGTTGGGCTTAAAATTTCGTGGGCTTAGTGGACAAGTGTGGGCTCAGGTTAGCACTAGACAGCCCGTGAATTTGAACATATAGTTAGGCCCATTATAATAAAGAGCCACAGTTTAACTGTTCAAGTCTTTAATCCGAATTAGCAAGCAACTAACAACTCTAATGCTTCCTCATATCATTTCAAATGGTTGGACTCGAGGTTGCAAAAACTGGACAGGACCAGCCAGTCCGATCGTGGACCGGCTCTCTATCTGGTGCGGTTCATGACATATAAATTGATGTGTACAAAAATCAGGTGGTTCGTGCAAATCGATTTATTTTTAAACTACCAAAAAACATTTTTGTTTTTAATCTTTTTTTTTAAATATGTCGTTTTGAAACTTCGAACATAAAAATATTTCTCCAATGATGCGCCAAATGATTAATTTTTTCTAAAATCATAATAGATGAAATATATAAAAAAATTGAACCACTGAATTTTAAGTTTTTCTTTAAAAATTAACAAGATTTGTTAATTTTTTCTAAAAATAACAAGATTTGTAATTTGATTTTCATCCGACAACTTATATTTGTTATCAATTCTTTTAATCGATTAGGTGTTTTCCAGGAAAAAAAAATCATTACATGCACCATGATAAATACATATTATCAATTATTTTTTTTAAAATAAATGATTATCTTATACACCAAAATGATGCATCAATTATGAAACTCAAATAGCTAAATTAACAAACTAATTCACATATAATCTTGAACCTCGAATTCGAACTCTACTGCTTTCCCTTACTAAAAGAGTGTAACGATTAAGGAATCAGTGCATGGTGCACTTGCTCCTCCAATCCGGTTTTCACAACCTACATTAGGTGGGTGTTCTTGTTCTTCCAAAAACATGTCGTTAACTTTAACAAGGAGGGGGCATTTTTGCGGCCCAATGTAGGCCTAATTCTTTGGGCCCGTTGGCTTTTGTATCAGAAGACTGTTTATGACGTAATTTCAACGTCACATGGCATTGTCACATGTTTTTCAAGGGAAATCCTAGATTATATCCACTCCGATCAACTGAAGGAAAAAACCAAATCATTCCTTTATGGCAAGTCCTGTCTGGGACAAGTGAGCTCTTACTTACATGGTTTTGCCTTGAAAAAACCTTTATTAAATATTTTTACATGGTAATTATAGTTCTTGAATGGTGGATTTTTCACTTTCTTAGCTCTTCTTCTTTCATTCTCTTTTGCCTTTTGTCTTTCTCAAAACAGTTCAGATAATGTTTGTCGCTTCAAAATGTGATCTTTATTTAACCCTTGATTAATGTGAATTATTAAATGTTAAGTGTGTCATAAAATTAGGTCTTATCCAACCTCCTTTCAAAATGTCATATAAAAGAAAGTGAAATTTTGTCTCTACATACAAGTGTGTATGTATAGAAGCATGATCCACCGATGTGGGATGTTCTTCACACATCCCGCACATGCGTGTGCTGTGTGCTAAACTTGGGTTCCACATGTTACGCACACGTAGAGTTTACAACATGATTATGATATCATGTCATAAAGTTGATTGTTATCCAACTTTTTTCAAAAAGCCTTGTTAAATATTGAGTTATCCTTTTGACTTCATTAATTTCTTCCATCTACGTTTTTTTCTTCTTCATTTCATTGTTTTTTATTTGTTCAATCAAGATTAAACAGATTCACAACCTTTTCCCTTTTTAATGATTAATTTCATCCTTAAATGAAGGTAATTATCATAATAATTATGATACAAACATTCTCAACTACTATGGTGCTTATGAATAATGAAATTGAAACCCCACATTTTTTATGAATTGATTCATGTGTAAGCAATTAATTACAGCTAATTAATAAATTATAAAAAACATTAAGTGATAAACAAAGGTGGGTCTCATGAAATTAAAACAAACATAATAGAATATAAAAGTTTGGTTGGTCCTAGAAGACTAGACATGACGATTGTTGGACCCCAGTAGTTACAACATATCACTTAAAATATCAATATATATATATATATATATATATATATATATAAAATAGAGCAAGGCATTAGTTATCCCTATCGTTTGTTCAATGATTTGAATAAAAGAAAAAAATGATGAGAAATGATTTATAGTATATAGTTTATAAAATTAAATTCCACCAAAAGTAGGCCTGGTTAATACAATATAATTAGGGGTGTTGACATAGAAATTTCATTGAATTCAGCCAAAAATTACAAGCCAAGATTAAATAGATTGAGAAGGTGGGGTTTAAATTAAAGCCAGTCAAAACTTCTAATGAGTTTAGCCCAATTAAATGAGATTAAAAAAAAACTAAATATTAAATAAATAATATTAATATATCAAGTATAAATACGATATTTTCTATATAATAAAAAAGAGGGCATAAATACAATAGATAAAGTACCTTTCATTTCATGCATGTATCCTCGTCTAGGCAAGCTTTTTCCGAGACCTAGACAACATCTCTAATGAGACAATTTCAATTGTGGAATATAGTCTACTAGCGCTCAACCCGCGCGTTGCTGCGGGTATGATAATTTTTATTGCATATATAACAAACCCAATGAAGATATCACAATATATGACAAATCATAACAATTAACATAAATAAGAACCCCTTTTCTATGTAATCTTCTTGTTTCTTGATCTGTATAATTCTTTTTCTAAATATAACTTTCCAACTTTGATAAAATTTAAAAAATTTATTAAAAGCATAAATGAAAATGGAAGTAGCCAAACGCGTGAAGTAGCCAACAATTATGTATCACCATTATTCACAATTGAAAGTTACTTCAGTTATTGCAGACAGACAGAGAGAGATTAAAAAATAGGAGATTAGATCAAATAGAAGGCCATAAGTTTCCAGATGCATGATCCAAAAATACAAATCAAAACTGAATCCAAGAATTTAGCACAAGTGACTACAGTCCCAACAACACAGCGTAAGAGCTCATATAAAGAAAAGTATAGATCATAAATGCATAGAGTTACAATTGTTGAAAGTATATTAAAAAAAAACTTGGATTTAACGGTAGAATATATAAAAGGTTTAAAAAGCAAACACTTATAATTTAAAACTAACCTTAAAATAGCTGATGACTTTTAGAATTGTTGAGATGTCCCATGAGTTTGATCTAAAGCAACCTTTAAAAAAAAGGTTAGCAGTTCTTAACATTGACAGAAGTACTTCTGATGTAAGTTCGATATCCTCTAAATTACCAGTGTTGGTGTTTAAACAATATATGGAATTCAAGTAGCAGCACCATCGACATTATAAGTCATGTTAACACAAAGCGAATAACCATTTAGCTGGAGGAGAGACTTAGTCGACATGTCATATCTGAATACACTTGAAAAAGTAGAACTATAAGAAAATAAATCCCCTATCCAATGCCTAACCTTAGAGATATCGTTAATCATGAAAGGAAACCTGATCGGTACGGCAATTGGCAAGTGACAAAGGATAGTGACCAAAGATGCGGAAACACGGTAGTAAACAAATTAAAATTATTGAACACATACTTAAAATTTATCAAGTTACTATACTTAGAATGATCATTTGCAAGAGGCAGCAACGATCATATTAATTAACTAACCTAGAAGGTCATTCTCATACCAAAAGCATGAAGATAGAAACAAATTCCATATTACATGAAGCAGATCCCTCAAAAGTTTAGGACTTTTTGAAGATAAGATTTACTATAAATACTCTATCAATAAATCCAAAGATATCAGCTTGGCACCAATTGCAAGTAGGCCAATTGCGTGAGACCTACATCTTCCTCATAAGCAATTTTACTAATTTTTCAGAAAAGGAAAACTTTACCACCAAATATATGACAAATGATAGCAATGAATAATTATCCTAATTATCCTAGTAGGCAAATGATAGGTTAGTGTTAGAGGAAGCAATTTTATATTTAGATTGAACTTTAAATAGTTACTTAAAGGAACAATTGGTATGATATTTGAACCAGAAAGGCCATAACTGTACCTCAAGTCTTTCAAAGGCCTCCCTGTAGCCAGACTGCACATACTCTCTCGCAAGAGTCTCCTCAGGGCAATTTGGAGTTTGGGGATGGGAGTTTGGCGAAGTCTATGATTACAAATATATGACAAATGATTGAGAGAGAAACAAACCGGTTTCAACAAACAAAGCATTGCAAAAAGCAATTGGTGTAATCATTTGCAACTGAAGAATTGCATAAACAAAAATATTGGAATCTTGAAATAGAAAAGAAATTCCATCCAGCAAACTTCATAAACTAAAATGTTTCAAAAAACAGTAACATCCAATTGAAGATGACAAAAATTATTGCTATCTTCAACTAAACTTACCGGGAACTCATAGATTCTTTATCACACTTCATTCTGTATGCAATCAATGAAGAAGGCCGCCTGCACCATTAAGAAATCTTTCTTCAGGATAAAATAGTAATGCAGATAACTATTTTCTTATGCTGGTACACTTCCTCCACCTCTCAAAATGGTCCCTGCAAATGTCATATCAGCCACTTGAAAGACAGTGCCTTGCTCAAAATATAAGAGCATTACCAAATACATATCCTATTATACATATGTTATCAGAAACCCAGTTCATTGATCAATCTTCTCATGAACCTCAATCATTTGTTGAAGACTTCAATCATTCTTGTTGGAGGGATGCTATGCTGGAAGCAATCAATGCTCAGGGAAAAAATAATTTAACCTGCAAAGCTTTGGATCAATAGAGATGTACGTACCTCATGTTGCAAACCACAACACTCAAATTCAAAGATCCATGACACCTGGAAGGGAAAAAAAGAAGCATCAACATTTCCTAGGCTTTATAGCGATAAAAATTTGAAAAAGTGATAATACCGAATTGGGGAAAAATCACCTATCTACATGTATGCAAATCCAATTCTGCATTTTGAAGTATCATAAGCCATCATTTAAGAGATAACAGAAGAACATTACCTTGTCCAATCATGTACTGGTGTCCAGAAATATAGCAGCAATGTATTAAATCACTATCAAGAACACCCATGTACATACTTCGAACATTTTGAACATTTTTTGTCTTACCTCTGCAGTTTGGCGAAGTTTGGTGAAACAAAAAATGTTCTTACCCATGTACATACTGATTCAATACATTTTTTGATATTGATTCAAGAACACTCCTGTATATACTTCGAACATTTTTTGTCTTACCTCTGCAGTGTCTCTTTGGAGGCTTGTTCTATCTCATCACTATGATTAGTTCACTCTGATTAGATCAGACTACATTATATATCAATATGTAATTGACACTTAAAGCAACAAAAATTCAGTATTCAATTTTATGATTGGCAGGCCAGAATAATTATGATCTCCACCAGTTCTACACAGCAGATGCAAGAAAAATTGTGATCATCCCAAAAAAAATAAAAGAACCCAAATTACCTTTGCTGTAACCTCCCTTAAATGCAGAAAAATAAAGTAATCATACAAAAGAACTCAATAAATTTTGTACAACCCGGTTTGCGGTTAAAGAAGTGGACAAACACCAAGGCAACATGGAAACTGAAACCAGTCAAAAATAAAGGCAGAAAAATAGACAAAGCATCCCAAAAAAATTAAGAAATTTCGAGGAAAAATAACTGGGGAAAACATAGGAATGAAGCAATAAGACCAAAAATCCATGACATCTGAAGATCTTAACTAACCTTCGCGGTCGATGATAACAAAACCACAGTTGCCCAAAAACCATAGAGAGAAAGATTTGATCTGGCCTTGCCTCCGCCTTACAACCCTTATGACGAATGACGTTTACGTACTTTACACTTGATCGCTTCCTCGCCGCTGACAAAAGCTACAAAATTGAAAAATGAGATAACCCAAAAATAGTCATGATTCAACAAAATCAAAAGCAAAATAGGTAGGAAGATGAGGGAAAAGGGCGTCGAAGGGAGCGAGAAACAAAATCAAGCAGCGTAAAGTAGGTTGATGCACCTGTGAGAAAAGGTCTTTTTCCTTTTTTTTAAATATGTACTTGAGTCGGTGGGCAAACGAACGGCGGGTACAGAGCAGAGAAGGAATGATCGACGGACCACATCAGCTCTCGAAAAAGTGGTGCATGTACCGCAGAGGTTCAACAAAAAGGGGAAAACGTCTGACTTGCAGCGAAGGCGAGGTGGGAGACACTCGCCAGCAGAGGAGAACACGCGCAGATATGGGCGAATAAGGAACAGTTATCCATCTCGCAGGACGACGCCGTTTTGCGCAACGGAGCGACAATACCAGGCGCTGGGCTTTACGTGAACAGTTGGTACTCGCTCTGTGGAGGCGAGGATTCTATCAAGTTTATAGTATAGTATAGATTGGGGTCCAACTGTACGTTCTATGAATTTAATTTGGTTTCTAATTAGTCTCTATAATTAAAGCTAATACTATTACAATGAACCGCAAGTAACTCAATTAACGAACTAATTAGTATGTAATCTCGAATCCCGAGTTCGAACCTCACTTCCTCTCCTTATTTGAAAGAAGAAGAAGAAGCTAATACTATTAGTATTACTAATAAACGTATTCCTATTTCTTGACCATAAAAATGAAATCTCGAGGTCTGTTATAAATTTTTTTACAAAGACGCCCTGTTGCAATAATTTTGTAATCATTAAATTTTTTTTGTTTTTTAAAATCACAAATATAGTTTAATATAGATTATGTGTCTAACCGCATTTTTTTAGTAAATAAATATCAAATAGATTGTGAAAAAAGATATTCCTCTAAAAATTATTAATCATCGATGATAAATTCGAAACATTTCCTTTTTTCAAGATACATTACAAAGCACGACCTGGAGCACTCCCTAAAAAAAGAATCGTTTGTGCCTCCCGGGCATATGACATAGTAATAACCGATTTGAGAAGAATAGCTTATTTGACTGAAATATCCAAATTCGATCTTTAATAGTTAATTATGTGTCGCGAAACCTGCAACTAAGATTTTATCAACATATAAAGACGAAGAAGGATAGACAGGTACTTATATCCCGTCCCAACCTAAGCATTACCCTCGCAAACAAATTAACTAAAAACATGAACACAACCATCCTGTCAATGTTGTTGTTTTTTAGGCGCTTTAATTTGTTTCTTTCAATCTTTTGTTTTCTTCTTTTTACAGTCTCCGTCTCTCAAGTCTCAGCCGTCTTGTCCACAAAAACAAATCTTAAGAAAATGAAAAGTCTTCGATTAACAATAAAATTTCTTGACATTCTAGAAGTTCAAAAAATCTCTTGGAAACACAAAATAAAAATCAAATTAAAGTTTCATTTAACAAACCAAAGACTGTCGGTTATCTTAATTAATTAATTCAATTAAACAAAAATGCCTTATAAAGAGAGAAATTAATGTCAATGCGAAATGGCTACCACCACTCCACTTTTGCTTGTTTGGAATTGTTCCTCTCCTCCTCCTGCCTTTCTTGAACCAGTCTCTGTCAACGATCTCATGTCCTCCTCTCCTTCTCCTCCTCCTCCCTCCTCTGTTTCTCTCAAACATTATTCCAACAACAAATACAACGCAGTTAAATTTTTTCTAACTTAACCAAAGGTCCAAAGCCATGTTGGGATGGCCACATCTACTGGCGACGGCAGGGTCTGTGGCAGTCGTTTCGACTTTATTGATCATATTGATTTGGCGGTGGTGTATTTTCAAAAAGCGCAAAACTTTAGTTGACACCACGAGACCTGCAACAAATAATAATCCGAGCATACAAGATGGGATTGCGAAGCTTCATCAAGAGAGTCAGATAAGAGGGAATAATTTGTCTGTGTTTCGACGTGGGTTTTCATCGAAGCCTCTGTTCAACTGGGCAGATCATCCGGCGTTAATCACAGATGCGGTTGAGAATGGATGGTCAAGATTTGGGTTCACAGGGAACTATATGTCGTCTCCGTCGGCACGATCGTCGCTGTTGGGTTTTTGTGCTGCCAGAGATTATAACAGAGAAGCAGAAGCAGAGATTACTTGGGAAGTTTTTCAAGGATCATCTGATTTTATGCAAAAAATAAGGTTAAACCCAGGAGGATTAAAGAGACCAAACACAAGCAGTCTTTCCATGTCTGCTGCTTCTGTGATCAGAACTTCTTTCCCTTTACCAGGACCTCCTTTGGGGAATTTGTCTTTCCCTCAAGAGGCATATTTTGAGATCACAATTTTGTTTAGTCCCAGTGAAGAAAATGAATCAGTTGGGAGAAACAGTAAGGAAAGTGAGAGGACTAAACTTATTCAGATTAATCAAAATGCGAAAACGAATTCGGGTTCTAATTCTTTGGTCCATGTTAGTAGCAGCAGCCATAGAATCAGCAACATTGAAGAGATGAGACTTGCTGTGAAAGATGATTATGGAAAAGATGAAGCAGTGGTTTTGTCAATTGGACTCACTGCAGGTGGGTCTTTGCCTCTCAAACTCCCTGGAACCTATCCAGGATCAATTGGATTCAACTCCACCGGTTCTGTGTTCCTTGATGGTAAATTCAAATTCTCTCTTCCTCTGCTGTTTTCTTGTCAATTACTGTGACAATTTTTTGTCTGGAATCTATGTGAAAATCATAAACTGATAAAAGTGACAACCCACGATTATAGTGGTCCACCATAAGACTTGGCCATGAATGTGAGACAAAGACTAACTAGCATTGTCGTCTAAAGTGGCAAGTTACATTGTATCTATCAGTAGTAGGTATACAGATGTTGCCAAATAAATGAATCAGGATAATATCTACACAATGATTTAACATGTCGACAGGCAAACATGTGGTACAGTGATAGAGTTGTTACAGGTTTCAAATCACGGAAGTAGTCTATTTGTGTATAGTAACAAAATTCACTGATGATTGTTGCTCTTGCAGGAATGAAACTTGTGTTTGAATCTGTCAGGACAGAGTGGGGAAGAAGAGATAAGGTAATTGGGTGCGGATATGATCCTAAGCAGAAGAAAGTTTTCTTCACAGTAGATTCGGAGCTGGTGCATGTAATACATTGCAAGTCAGAAGAGTTTGGGAGTCCACTCTATCCAACTCTTGCAGCAAATGCAGACATATTGATTCTTGTTAATTTGGGACAAAGTACATTCAACTATGCACCAGCAAACGCACAACGTACCCCCAATCCTTGCTTCATTGGTCCTCTAGTGAAATCACCTGCATTAGGGTATGAAGACAGCAAGGAACTCTTCTCAATGGGAAGAATTGATTCTCAGTGGCTTAACCGAACCACGGCCAAAGGAAGCCTCAACAACAACAGCAACGCAGTGAATAGAGTAGTAGATTTTGATGAGGAATCTGAGGCTGATTTGTTTGAAATTGTGTTAGAGAGTAGCGGAAGGTCTCCTAACACGCCTTCATAGCCAGCAAAGACGTACACATTATGAATCTCAGGAATTTGCAGTGGCATTTTGGTTGATGAAATGCATAGACAGAGACAACATTATTGTGAAGATTACAGGGTACATAGGAAAGTTCTTTTGGGGATGATTGTAGCTTAAACATTTTCACCTTGTAAAATTTACATTTCTCATATCCAGGTAAATATAGACTGATTTATATTTCTCATATCCATGTAAATATACACTGATATACTGAAATCCATTCAACACTCTCTCTTATTTTTCTTGTTCTTCTATAAAAGATACTTTGTTAAATTTATTAATAATTTCATTTATGATGGAGGAATACTCTAGTTACAAAATGAAATCCATTCAAAACTAGCGTGCTGACAATGGGATGTCTGCTGCCTGTAATTTCTGTAGATGACGGTAAAAATGTAAAATTTCTTGATAATAATTTCTGCTTGAAAATATTTACAAAGGGATCAAAAGATGTTGAAATCTCCTCTACACGTGGAATAGTAGTGTGCCACACATCAGACTAACCTGACTCGAATATCATGTAACAATTATAGATCTTAGAACCAACTCCTCCTAAAAAGCCTTATTGAGGGGAGATGAGACTTGTATCTATATACAAGTTCAAAGGACCATAATTAACAGATGTGGGACAGCATCACAAAAATCTAGTGGACCTTAGCCAAATAAACTTTTATTAATTATTCTAATTTCCAAGCACCTTTGCCTAAATAGATTGTTCATGAAAAACCTGCAAATGTTAGACGTGCTTCGACCCCAGATTGAGAAGCTTTTCCTATAGTCAGCAACCCGACTGCATTGTCTCCGATCATCTCTTCCCATGGACTACTAATTCAGCTGCTGAAATTTGGGGTGTTAATGCACAGCTTTTATGAGTTAGAGCTGCTTATGCTGATCATTTCATGACAATTACTGGAATGAAGGCAACACTGTTCAACAAAGATGTCGATGATAAAGACTAGTCGTGCGTTTCAAGTTCCAGTAATAGATGCCTAAAGTGGCTCAATTCCAAGAACCCAAACTCGGTTCTATATATCTGCTTTGGAAGTCTAGACAGATTCAGCAAGACTCGCAACAAAGAAATAGCTTCAGCACTAGAAGACTCAGGGCACTCGTAGAGGAATGTGGCTCCTCTTAAAATGACAAGAAACCTTTGCTCGACGAGATTATAATGCGAGCGAAATAGAGAGGTAAACAAATTTCATGCACAAAGCTATAGCAATAGGCAGGGTCAGAGAATTACAAAACGTACGCAGACCTTACCCCGACATAATATGTTTTAGGAATTGAAACTATGACTAATTTAGGGTGATTGCCTGCTCTTACTATGTGGATATATAATCATTTACAGCCAAAAAAGAAGAAGAAAATCAAAGTCTTTTTCCTAGACAGCCAAGCCTATAATAGAGTCTAGATCTGCTGTAGAACAACCTAAACCATGCATAAAGCCATACACTCATCAACTGACGTTGAACTTTCCCTAGTCAAACATTCAGTTGGTATGCATACAACAGCTTTAATTTGGTCTCAATGCATGCATAAACCTACTAATAACATATTAGTATATTACCATCAAATTTATTCCTATGTAGCCATGAGACAAGCAGAATGCAAACAATTCTTTTACCTATTACCATAGTTTTTACGACGTCCACCAAAATTATGCATATGTTAATGAAATCAATCATGTCAAGATGCAATGAGATGATTATATATAATAGCGATTCTACCAGTAAATGATACCAGTAGGATATCTTCGAGAAAATTATTATCCAAATAACTATATACTGGATGATTGAAGCAAACGCATTCAATGTTTCTTCTCCAAGAAACTAGCGCAAAATAACAACCAAAACACCCTTTGACAACCTGCAACATAAAAACTACATGGAACCCTGAAGCCACTAATAAGCAACTTGCCTGCATGAACCAACTTTCATCAACCAGTGTCAGCACAATACTAACCAAATAACATTTTCACTCATCTTTCATTATATAACGTCATCTTAATAAACACCAAGCATAACTTATCTATTGAAAAGTTATTATTGAGTCACCAAATTCTTAGAGAAATCAAAGACATAACAGGTAATACTGAAATCTGCATCAAACTAAGCTACCTTCGATATTGTATCAAGGTAACACATTGCAAAAGCCAAAAGCCTTAAATGAAGACCGAGGAAACTAACAAATGATATAATAACATGTGTTGAAGAAAGCCAATTAGAGAACATGTGGATACTGCTTAGACTGTTGTCGTACCCTTCTCTTGTACTCCTCACGATCCTGCCAATGTCAAGAGTCATATTGCTTAAACTAAAAATTTAACTACTCAACAACACGACCATTATAAAAATCAGAAATTTATGAGTCAAGGGTTGTAAAAACCTGTATGAAGAGCTGATACCCGTCAGTTTGTGCAGGATCTGCAGGATTTGGCTGATCCAGCAAATCTTGAATACCCACCAAAATTTGCTTAACAGTTATAGCTGGCCTCCATCCCTACAGGAAAAAATTGAAAAATACGGCTGAAAATTCGGTTGACTCAATTGAAGACACTCACAATACTATTTATTGCTACTGCATAAATGAGTTGTTCAACAGCTTACACTGTCCTCATTGAGGATTGATAAGCATACAGTTCCAGAAGGGTAGACATTAGGGTGAAAAAATCCCTGTGGAAACCTGCACTTCGGGGGTTTGCTCGGATAGTCTTCACTAAAAAGGAGAGTAAGTGGATAGAAGCCTCCCTCCCAATCAGTCTGCAGGTATAGAAGACTAATACCTTTTAATGCACATTTCAACGATGCACTATACAAATGATTCACAATCACTTAAAAAAAATAGTTTTTTTTTTTTAAAATAAAAATAAAATAAGATTAAGACTGCAAAAGGCAAAGAAAATATCAATAACATCATCATCATCCGAGCCTTGTCGACTACATAAGCCTATGAGAAAATCAACGAGAATTCACTATGTGTATTTGTTTCCGCCATTCATTTCTATGATAGCAATATAAAAAGAGAGATTAAATAACACTTAAAAAATAAAAATAGACACATTTTCCCCTCCCACTCAATGGAGAAGGAAATGCTTGTTGGCATATTTTAAACGACTGCTACCAAGTTGATGTTCAATGCTTCAATCATCCTCTCAAGGTTATTTTGTAAGAAATTGCAGATAAATTTCATATCTTATCCCCAGTCGTTGATATATTTGTTCATTGCATGTAGTTATGGGAAACAATTTAGCATTGTATTATAGCCTATAGGTTCTGCATGCAAAAGCCTGATATATAACAAATATAATATAATTAAGATTTTATTAGCATTACACTCTGTTTTAGAAAAATAATAATTTGGAATGTTATAATATTTTCCATTTTATTCCCATACTAAGATCATCACATTTGGGCAAAGAAAATATTTTCTGGGAATTAAGGAAAATAGATTGCATACCAAAATTTCCACACTTGTTACTTTTCTCATTTGTCACCTCTTCTCTACTTTCTCGTTTCTCAGAATTCTCTCTTCATTGTTTGTCGTCTCATTTCTTTGTCCCTTATTCGCATCAATCTAAGTTGCTTCTTTTGCAAGTATATTATTGCTCTTTGGTATTGGCACCACATTGACTACTAATTTAAAGCAAATTTGAGGGGCTCACTATCATCCTACATGGCTACGTCCATATTCCGCATCAAAGTCACCTATTTGCAACGCAATGGGTCATTGAGTTCTAGGAAAAGTATCTCTTTTTTTTCAGACTTTATTGGGGAAAACCAAAATGCAAAATACTACAATGTTGTACTAGGAATACCGACATAAAAGCAGAGAAATATAAGCTCCATCAACATTTCACCGTGGCTGGTGGTGAGCACAACAAGTAATCATATTTTACCGATATTTCTTGAGCACATACAGAGAACTGGTTGCACTCCAAATCACAATCACATCATAAAACTTGTACCTTCTCGTTTAAGTAAAAAAAAAATTATACCGCTAATACAAAACGTACACACATAAGATATCAATCAAAATACATGATTGAAGATTATTTTGAAATGACAAGGATGAGATAGAGCCCCTTATTATAAACCCTAATACCCAATAAATAGAAAGATAATTTCAAAATCACGAAGCTTCGATTGATCAACAAACAGCAATTTCAATCTTCTCACATGATTTTCAGCGAATATTACTCAAAAGAAAACGAAAGGGAATAGAAAGACTGACCCCAGTCTTGCCAGGGATAGTGCACTGCCAGACCATCAAATTCACGGACCCATCCTGTGCAGACTCTGGCTTCGCCACAAAACCCTGAAAATGAAGAGACGCGGAGGCACACGAGATATAGGGAGAAAACAGACGAAATTAGTTCGAGACTGCAGGATGCATGAGGGATCGGTAAAAGTGGAATTTAGAAGAAGAAAAAAAACTAAAAGAAATTAAGGGGGAGCAGCCATACATGGGGATGGTTTTTACGCCATGATTTTCGCTCCTCTGCTAGACGACCACGCGCGATCCCGCCCGACATGATGTTGATCCAATGATCCTCTCCTCTCACTACCCTTCTCTGTTCAGAAGCTATTGGGTAGGGGAGGGGTCTGATTTGTTCTATTAAAAGTGACGCTTACGCAACTTGGCAATACTGGCTAATTCATGCCAATCCTTTCTTTAATTGGCCAATCACCCGCACACGTGCAATTGTAATGCAAATAAAGCCAGGCCCATAAGACCAGCCAACCCGACCCGAGTCTCAGATTGTGGCTGGCTTTGGGATTTAATAATTGTAGGCCCATTCCGTGACAGATTTATCAATCATACCATAAGCCCAAGTTTCATTCTACAGGCCCATATGTAAGTCTAATCTTGGGCTGGCTAGCCCAGTAGGCCCGGAAATCAAGCCCATCTCACGATTAGCTATTTAAGATGTACACAGCAGCGTCACATTGTCTCAAGAGGAGTCATAAAGGGCGGCAAAAATTCAGGTTGGGTCGGATAACATTGGGTGTTTATGAAATATTTGTATGTCATAAACGCATATTTATTTGAATTTTCAAACGTACTTAATTGATCATATTCGGATTGGTTTAAATTCAAACAAGTAAATTAGATAATAATTCAATCTAGGTTAAGGTTCGGATAATTGAATTGGACTAAATGTTTGTGTTTGGACCTCAACAAGGTTTTAAATTAGACAAATTTTTTGTATTTAGACCCAGATTTGAGACATAAAAATTATATCCAGACTTGGTTTAATCTGGATCGAACAAATCCATTATCCGAGTCGGACAACCCTCTATCTATCATCAACAAAGTTGATTTAACTGATGAATGGAAGGAAAACAATAAAGTAAGACATCGCTGGAGCACTTGCTCATCATGAACTCTTGCTAGTATTGCACATGTCGTGTCTCTGCCATACTGAGATCTTTTTTAAAGGTTGGAGCCCAACAAAAAGGCCCAGTTTTGGATTGCGTATTCGTTTCTTTGAGTTGAAAATGAGGGCCACGGTGATAATTATGTCTTGGAGAATCGACTATTCTCCAATGAAACCTTAGATACATTACATTAATGTTAATTAATAACCATAAGTACTTAGAAAAAGGGGGGGTTTGCACTGATTAAGATAAGTCAAAGTTAGTTATAATAATGATATTAATAATATGGAAAGAAATGAGAGAATTGAGAGGGGACAAAAAGCTGTGATCTTGGATGAAAAGTGAGGATTAGGAATAATGCATGTCTGTCCTGTAAAGAATGTGGAGTCGTGTGAGGAGTGAAGCTCAACACATGGGGTATAGTAGAAATAGAAAGCCATGCACAGGGCTGGTAAAAGCTGATGTCAAAGGTGGGTGTGGGTGTGGTAGTGGAGAGGGAATAAATTAAAGAAAAGAATAAGAGCAGCCCAACTTGTTAAATTCCACTCTAAAATTGGGTTATTATAACTTTTCATCATGAAAGATTGGTCTTATCCAATTTAGTCACTGTTCAAAAATTTCAAGTTTGTAATCTAAAATTCGAATTTGTTCCAATTTCATGATAATTCAGACTTTTTTCCTTCAGTTTTAAGCAATAAGTCACTTTTGTACAGGGTGGATCCATGAATTTATGTTAGGGTAAGCTATATTTATGCATTGATGTCTGTTTCAAGAAAAATTATTCCGAGAATTTGAAAGTTTTGAGACCTATTTATATGTGATCCGTTTACATTCTTGTATGTTTATCAAGCTTAAACTCACATTTCTAAGAATATCTGAGTTTTGCACTCTCCATTAGTCCCCAATCCACAATTAATAACATAACACATGTTACAATATTACTATATATATCATAAGTTTTATGTTTATAGACTTTTCAATGAATTTTTCTAACATCTTCATTTTTTACACAAATGATATTAATAATTGGGTGAAAATTTAGGTTTATTTTTTGTTGATTTATATTTAATCTAGAATACCTTTGATAATTTAGTTGGGGGCATTAAATCATTCAGGCTTTGTTTTATTATTCTTGTTTACTTAAAAAAAATAAAAAATTCAGGGTAGAGCCCACCCTCATAAAGGGGAGAATCCCCCTCTGCTTATGTGGCATAAAAATGAAAGGAAATTTGATTTTTTTGCTTGTGGGGTACTAAAAATTGGTGACATGTAAAATCAAAAAAAAAATTAAAAATTGACAAATGGAAAATTGCTATTGGATCAATCAAGAACAACTATTCCTCCCAACGCTTCTGTGGTTGGGTTTTCCTTATTTTCTGAAGGTATTTTTGTATGTATTTTAACATGCAGGGGGAGAGAATGGTTTTGTCGCGTCCGTTTGGTTGAGAATATGTCTGACAAAGTATAAGTTGGTGTAGAGAGTAATGTCTTAAAATGTCTGATTATATATATAACAGAATATAAGCTGTACAAACGCTCAACCAAACAGAACGTTAAAATTTATTTTCTTTTAGCATGGTGATTGATGAGAGAGTATTATGTTACCCAGTTCAGTACACATAAGCAAGAAAATAATAATTTTTTTGACATTTTATGCCACATAAGGTTGATTGTACGAATTTGAAAAAAATTGACTGAATTATTAAATAAAATTAATTCAAACGTTAGGTTACCGACTTGAAACGTTTGAGCATTCGATAACGGAATTGGAACATGACCAATATTTTCAGTCACAAATTTTTTATTAACCCCTCTAAATTTTATAGCATAAATGTTGCTTAGTTGGTTGTAATATATGGTTAATTTTTCACAAAAATATATATTCGGTCTTATTATTTATGTATCTTTGGCCATGGAAATTAGCCAGTACTGTATAATATGAATGAGGGTATGCCTGTACTAGGGGATTGTACGTGCTTAAGATAATAGTTGGGGCAAACTATATATGAAGTGATGGAAAAAAGATTGTGCAAGGGGAACTTGCCTAGTTGTTGCACATCGGACAAGATATTCGAAGGAACAAGGTAAAGTTAGGGTAACGCATGAGGAATGCAAGGGCAGAAATGTAAAATGGAAGGTGCCACCCAATTAGGAAATAAAAATAAATACAAAAGAAAAGAAAAGGGGAGAAGGGAAACACACAACCCAAGAAAAAAAACCTACTTGCCACAACCCTATTTGCCACAAGAAGAGGGGGTGACGACGAGAAGGCGGATTCCGTCAACGGCGGCCATTCGCGGAGGCGAGAGCACGGGAAGGATGGGCGCTGCGTCAGGAGCCTGGAGGTGTGAATTTCGGACGGAAACGGTCGCGTTGAGGCTGCCAACGGAGGAGGAGAACTCTCGCTACCGAAAGTTTCGAAACCAAAATCCGGCGATCTCTGACCACGGAATAGGTAACGGAGACCGGCTTTAGACTCACTGGGTTGCTGTCCACCATTCTATGCCGGTGGTGTACCTCACTGCGCAGTTTTTGACGCCGACCCAGAAGTATGACCCATACGGGTCTGTGGTGTCGCGGGGAGGAGAGACAGAACCGGGTCAGGCCGACCCGGTTGGGTTTTGGCAGACCCAGTTCCAGTAAATTAAATTAAGTAATTTTAATTAATTATAACTATTAATTAAATAGAGTATATTGGAATTTCAGAAGGGAACCAGTTCGCCAGTGAATTAAAGGGAGTTTTTTGGAAACACGAGCTACGGTAAGTAATAATTCACTGCATTATGAAATTACTGTGATGTGTTGTATTGTGGTGTGGTACGTGGGTAATGGTGAATTAATTGTGAAATTCATGTCGTGTTTATTGTATACTGTGATGGCTGGATTGATAAATATTGTTATTGTGATGGATGAGATATTTACTAACATGTCATGCATCCCATCATTTATTAAATGGCTATATGGATGAAATATTGTTTTAAGGACCTGGTATGATCACTACGGGGGGTGTACTGGCATGTGACTGTTGAGGTATATGAAAAGGTGAAAAAAGGGAATTTTAAAATGAGAGAAGTTATCTGGTAGAACAACCAATATGGAAAATTCCAACCGGTTGCTCTGTAGTGGTCTACCAAGGTTAGGGCCCAAATACTGGAAAAGATGATTTAAACGACAACAGTTCTTAATTGAGAATCATGTGCATGCATGCATAATTATTGCTTGCTGAGCTCTGGCTCACTAAATTCTATGACGCAGGTAATGAATTCACAGAAGAGTATGCTGATGTAGATCTTGATGATGGTGTTGCGGATTCGTGATGAAGATGCTCATGTGTCAGAAGTTGGTGCTTAATTTTAAATTAAGAATAAAACGTGAGGAGAGAATGATAGTATTATTATTATTAAGATAAAATTATGTCTACTTTATTAGTTCTTGGACTGAAATAAGTGCTTTTGCGCAAATTTATAATTTTGAATATTGTTGGTTTATTATTATTTATGTGGAGATTTCGAATATTGAGGTATTAATTCTGGTTAGTGATCGAGGGAGATATATTTATTTTATATATATGTATATGTAGGCATATATATATGGGAGTGGTATGATGATAGATGTTAGTTATGGGTAGCGTTCCGTATTATAGACTAATGTTGGAATTTCAGAGAACAGGGCGTTACAGTCCATACTTCAAAGGCCAAGTTTCTACTCTAAAGTTTGGAAATGTTTGGCTCCACCAAAGTTGGAAGTTTTTGTTTGGCTTCTACTTCTCAAAAAAATTCCAACTAGAGATAGCTTGGCTCCAAAAGGGATTATCCAAAATTGTGAACACCTGCCCGTTTTGCTATTCTGCACAAGAGACTATGAGTCATCTCTTCTATCATTGTCCTAGCCCCTCAACTTTGTGGTACAGGGTGATTAGGTGGTGGGGACTAAATTGGTGCCTTGCAAGTGATATAGAAATTTTATTTGATCAATGGAGCAACATGATCGATAGGGGGTCCTTTTAGAATAGAGTATGGATGTTGCTCTTCTTCTTAGTTGTATGGTCCATCTGGAAGGGGATGAATGAAAAAAATATTCAAAGGAGTGGACGTTGATTGGAGAACATATTCACCCTAATCTTTGTCATATTGCAGTCTTGGACTTATGCAATGGGGAAT
Organism: Euonymus europaeus; assembly: GCA_963580455.1. NCBI lineage: Eukaryota > Viridiplantae > Streptophyta > Magnoliopsida > Celastrales > Celastraceae > Euonymus > Euonymus europaeus. Next base: position 5,109,266 of record OY756972.1, read on the forward strand.
AAATTGGTGCCTTCCAAGTGATATAGAAATTTTATTTGATCAATAGAGCAGCATCATCGATAGGGGGTTCTTTCAGAAAAGAGTATGGATGCTACTCTTCTTCTTAGTTGTATGGTCCATTTGGAAGGGGAGGATTGAAAAAATATTCAAAGGAGTGTATGTTGATTGGGAGAACATGTTCACCCTAATCTTTGTCATATTGCAGTCTTGGATTTATGCCTTTGAAAATAACTTTCCATATTCAAGTGCCCAGTTGCAAGCTACTCCAGATAGTATCATTTTGCGGTATAATCCTAAGATGCTTCAGTTGATCTCTGATCACCAAGAAGTACGGAAACCTCTTTTAGGTGATGATTTGAAATGGAATGTGGATGGCTCATCCTTGGACAAACTTGGTAGACCAGGAATTTGATGGGTTCTTAGAGACTCATCAGGCTCAATTATTTGTCTGTTTGAATGTTGGGGGCATTTGCGAATCTAATGAAGCTGAACTAAAGGTTGTAAGCAAAGCTCTAGAACTTACTCTCTTATCACAGTTTTCAATAGGTAGAAGAATAATATTAGAGGCAGATTCCATAAATGCTTACAAATGGGTAACCTATAGTTGTAACTCTCCATGGAGATTGAGAACAATTAGCAACGACATTGCTCGGGCATCTCTTCAAATTAATCGTTTGTCCTTTAAGCATGTATTGAGGAATGGGAATGATATTGCAGATCTTATGGCTAAGTAGGGTACGTCAAGGGATTCTGCTTTTGTTCTTTGATTTTAATATGTTGAGTTTTGAGTTGGTAGTAGAAGAAGGGAGTTATTTGAGTTGGGTTTTTTTAGTTGTTTTGTTATTTTAGCATGTGCTATAAGCTTGGCAAATATTATTTTGCCTTTTGTTATTATGTTTTTTTTTCATTCATTCATTCTTCTTGAAGGATCTTATTTTTGTGATTGTACATTGGTATTTCTCCGTTATTGATGAGGGTTGTTATTAATATATGTCTAAGCTAAGTCTATTTATCAAAAAACTAAAAAGAATGAAGGATAGAAGAGCGACTAAAGATTTTGTACTACTTAAAGGGCGGTTAATGACTTTAATCTTACATGAATATCAAAAGATGAGTACTGGGGCTTGGTTTCCTATGGTACTCAATTTTTTTTTCTAACATTGTTAAATACTGCTTGCTCAATTTTGAGGTAAAGTTACAAATCATCTTAAAGAGACCTACCTAATTCGTGACTCAATCCATCTGATTTATAACTTGTGATCGATTTATTTCCATTGAAGAATCGAAGCAATATTTAACATATTTATTTGTTGATGTTTCAACATATTTCTATTTCTAACAAAAATTATTTTAAATTTTGGACAGGTGCTCCCCTTGAAAGCGGGGGTTTGCTATAAATTTTTTACAACAAACTCCACTATAAGTAATAAAGTAAACCTATTAAACAATTTTATTTAATTTTAAAAAATTATAAATGTGTTTTGATCGGGATTACATATTCAACGTTATATTTAGTATCAAATAAAGATAAAATGAAACGCATAAACGACATGAAAATTCTGGATCATTAAATATAAACCTGAAACATTTCATGTCATATTTCACGTTTTATTTGAATTTTTTTGTAATAAAAAATATCATTGAACTCTCAATTGCAATCAAAATATATTAAAAAAAATTAAATAAATTTTTGAATGAAATAATATTTCCAGTATATATATATTTTTTATAGCAGATTCTGTTATCCATGCTGGGAAGAGGAGAGCGCCAGTGCAATTTATCACCGTAGATCGAAAATAGAGAAAAAAAAACAAAATTATTAAAAGACTCACTAAATATATTTAATAATGCAAATCTACATTGTTTAAAAATCAATATAAAATACACTGGCTCTCCCTAAACCCTTTCCATGCACCTCTCAATCCCAAAAAAACAAAAGGTCATTGATTATCAAAAGAGAGTCGCGTGTGCGGTCGGTGAGATCGCATCAAAAGGACCAAAGTACAGGAGAGACTAGCTCGCAATGCAGCAGCACCACTGCTTATTATTTATTGCATAACCAGTCAAGTGGGGTCCTCTGTACGTTTTGTTGTTTGGTCTGCGTCCACGTTAACGGTCGAATTGGGAAAAGTCCAACGAATGGAGAGTTAGGTCCAGAAAAAGAGACGTGGGCATTCGCTTTCTTTCTTTGCAGCTTTTCTCATTCTTTCCTTCCGACTGAAGATGTAAGGGATGGGACTTGGGAGATTGATGGAAATGGTGTCTCAAGTCTGAACAAGTTTGCTTGGCTTGTAGTCTACCACAACAACAACAACAACAAAATCCGAAGCAAGGGAACCAACAATCAACTATTTCTCTTCACAAATTATATATGGGATTAATTCTTAATTTTTTGAGAGAGGAAATCAACCATTTAAGTTATAACTTGTATTAGGAGTTGGCTACCATAAAGTTACAATTTTTTTTTATGCATGGTACGATAGTGAGAAGAACACATACTCGAACTTGTTGGTTCGACACACAAATATTCAGAAAAAATCCGCTTGAAAATTACATCCCAATTTCCCCACAAAATCATACTTCTCCAAAAAAGGCTTGCTACCCGATGTTCATCACTCTTGTTTCTGTATCTGTACAAAGGTATGTTCCACCATTTGCTTCTGCAGCTTATGCTTTCTTGTTACAAAACATTGCGGTGTGATTAATCACATTATTATTATTATTATTTTAACTAAAATAAGCACCTATATTTTAAGTCATTGGATCTGACCAAATGATTATGATTTAGTTCAAAGCTAAATCATAATAAACTCTAAAATTAAAGTTGAAAACCTAAATTCTAAAATTTAAATTTAAATCTCAAACATTAAATCCTAAAATTAAGGTCTAAACCCTGAAAAGTAAAAACTAAAGACGAAACCATTAAATCATATTTTTCTAAACCCTAAATCAACTTTAATCTCAGCCATTTGATTTAGGGTTGGCCGGTTGGGCATGGGTCAGTTTTATCGATTTTTACTAGCCAACTGACCCATTATTGGTCAAATATTTTTTGGCCGCACAACCGACCCGTGGAGTCAGGCCGATAATATCACCCGACTCATGTATAGGTGGTTAGTTGGCAGGTTGCTAAAAAGTCAATTGACCAATAATCATCTGCAAGCCGACTATTAATGTTAAAAAGTCCAAATGACCCATTATCGGTTGTTTTTAAAGGTTACTTGCCGACCCACGTTAATCGGATTGAAAATGGTTTTGATATTAAACATAACCGGTTGGTTACATTATTGGCTAATAATCAACCGACTCAATCCATGTCCAACGCTAATTTGGTTAGATGTAACTGCATAAAAATAGATATACTTATTTTAGCTAAAATAAATATGTTCACATAATTCATATATATGTATGTATGTAATGAGATGATGGTACGTCAAATGATGAGAACTAGGTGGGAGAACTCTTTTCAATCTATAGTAAAATACCTCATTTTTAGCATTGTTTATAGATCTCAAGTTTACATCACCATGATTAGTTTTGGCTCGATCACATGATGTGATTTTGAACCAAAAACTTTATGCTTGGCCAAAATAGATGGGAATAAAAAAAAAACATTTAAAGGAAACCAAAAACAAACAGTAATGCAATGCCGTTTCATTCAAACTATAATCGAATAAAAGCCACAGGATTTGATTGTACGAAATCAAGTGGGCCCCTCCCAAACGAGGAAATACACTGTGTGTTCTGGTCTCACTCTCATCTGATTGTTCTTCTTCACCCACTTCCAACACTTGTTCTTCACCCTCTTAACTATCCACTATCCAGACGACACAACCACCCCGGTACCACACACACAACGACACGAGAAAGAGAGAAAGCAAAATAATATTAATTAAGACTTGTTTGGTAACAACATAAGTGGGCACGCCAGTGGATGGTCACAGTACGCCTTCATTGAGTAGAAAAATATCAAAATACCAAACACGAATTTAGCTTGCCACAAATTCTGAACAATATGGGGCCAAACCAAGCCAGTGGGGTCCACCCAAGCTAGAGACGCTAAAAACGCATGTGAGTATGGGACTCCACCAGCTGGATGTGTCTGATTTGTGTGGTTTTTCTGCTTTCTCTCTCTTTTTACTTCTTCTTCCCACCTCCCGTCACTTTCCATCATATGCTGTCCGCGAGTTAATTTCATTGGTTAACATGATTTAATCAAAGATTATTCCCTTAAAAATCCCCAATTTTATGTATTTTACAAAAAATAATGGCTCTACAATAGCGATGACAAAACTCTGTTCAATTTGAATAATCGATTTTTTTGACAATAATCCAATCCAGATTAGGATCCGGATGATTAAATCGGACAAGTTTTTGTGTTTGGATCCAAATCCGATTTTCAACATAATAATTTGTTGTGTTTGAACCCATATTTCGTACATATAATTTATGTTTAAATTTGGATTAATCCGAGTAAGACAAATCGATCATTCAAATTAGATAAAATTTTATAACTGCTAGTTATATGCTTGAAATTCGAGTATAAACACGGAGATTTTTTCCAATTTAATATCAAATCTAGATCCTAAAGTAAAAAATCTTATCTGATTTTAGCTATCGAATTTATAACCAAGATTGAATTATTATTTAATTTATTTATCCAGATTAAATTAATTAAAAATTCAAATCAATTCAAATATAAACATATAAATATTTTATAAACACATCAAATTTTGAAGCGATTTTTTATTTATTTTTGGCCAACCCTACCTAAAAGTATGTAATTAAGTTCTATTTCTCCTTTATTAAGTATCTTCCTCGTGCCGAAAAGTCGTCCGCGAATCGTATATGATTCATTCCAGATCACGTGGCGCGTGTGTGCTGTGCTGTGCCATGGTATCCCACTTTTTTCTCTCCCATATTCGCTAGAGAGAGGCACAATGATGAGTCATTAATATGGGGTGCCAGTTACTGTTTTCTCCACCATAGAAAGAAGACAGAGAGAGTCGAAGAGAGGAAAGAAAGACGTACATTCTGAGAGGGTAAAATGGTAATAACGGAGTAAGGGTACAGGCCCCGTGGAGATGGAAGGAAGGTGGGAGACCGTTGTGAGGGGCAGAATGGGAAAGAGTGTCGCCAAAGATTTTACCAGCACAACCGTCTGGGCTGGTGTGTGTAGTGAAGCTGAAGGAAAATGATAGTAGTTGCTGTCAATGCGGTTACCTGCTACTAGCCGACTATTTTGCCGATTCCTCTACTACCCTTCTCTTTCTCTCTCTCTAAAAGAACTTCGTTCTCTCCCTCTCTCTGTCTCTCTATACTCTTACATTGTTGGAGAAGCTCAACTGTTGAGTACCAAAATTTTTGCAATATTCATTGGCTGTCTCTGAATTTATTGAGTTAATTCTGCTTATTAAATGCTTCCGATGGAAGCTAATGGTGGCGGCGGTGGAGCGGAGGATTGCTGTGTGAAAGTGGCGCTTCACATCAGGCCGCTCATAGGCGATGAGAGAGCTCAAGGATGTAAGGATTGTGTCACTGTCGTACCAGGGAAGCCTCAGGTACGGACTCAGTCTATAATGCGGCTGTATAGTCTTTGTGAGCGAAATGAGGAAAAAGCTAGTGCTTGTAATATAAATTACTCTGATCAATTTCCTTTTTTATTTTTATTTTTATTTTTATTGCGGTTGTTTTACAAGTTTTGGGGATCTGGATCCTGGGAAGTTATATTGAGAAATATGGGAATCTAGGGTGTTTGATTATGAAAGCATGAGCCATCGCAATCTGATTTTGGATCAGAAATTTAGCACCGCCTGACATTTCCTTAGATGGATTGTTCTCTGTAATTGGGTTATGCAGCTATGGTTAAGGAAATTACATTGAATTAAGTAAAAACTTTTTCCGAGTTCTCTCTGTAAAATAAGGAGAAAAGACAGCAGTAACTTACGTCAATAGGATTTCTCTGACAGATTTCCTGCTCTATTCCTATTCACAGACGATGAGTTGTTTTTACATGTCACTCTATTTGTGTTATTTCCGCCTATGAATTGCTTATTCTCGTATATTTAAAAATTTAGAACATTATTTAATATACTTAATTGCCTTGAACACATTGTTGTTTTTGGTTCTTTGTTTTAGATAGCAAAGAGCAAAAAACTCTATCTATCCTAGTGCCAAAGTTGTCCTTGTTGAACCAACAATAAGGGGAAGGAATTATGTAGTTTTCACCATCTGGACGAAAGCCTAGTTGTTTAATGTGACCAAAATTTTTTGCACCTCTAGGATTCATAGAGTGAAGATTTTATATATTAATATTAGTTGGAATATGCAATTATCATCTCCATCCAAGTCTAAATGCATTTTCTTTTCCAAAGGAGAGGTCAAAATCTAATGTTGTCCATTTGTGAAAAAACTGGTCATGTCTGTGTTTTTTCTTTTATAATCCAAGTTGACAGAGAAAATTTGTATTTGATGAAGTGCCATAGGTTATGGAGGTGCAATAAGTTAGATGGTCTGAAGAGTCTTTGCAATGAATAGATATAAATTTGCAGAAATGGATTACTGCTTGCACCACGTTAACTTCCACCTGTATTTGATGTTGTTTGTTGTTTTACAATTTCGCTTCAATGTCAGTAGATTCATTTTCCAGTAACTTTATTTGGTTAAGAAGTTCAGAAGCAATTTCAGTTTCTTTATACTGCTGCCTACTGAGGATTTCCACACATTGCCAGTTCCATATATATAAATGTATATATACATACACGTGTGACTGATTATGGTGCAGGTTCAAATTGGCACACATTCCTTTACTTTTGATCATGTCTATGGTAGCACTGGCTCTCCCTCATCAGCCATGTTTGAAGATTGTATTGCTCCTCTTGTTGATGGTTTGTTTCAAGGCTATAATGCAACTGTTTTAGCTTATGGTCAGGTAAATCTTTTTCTGCCATTAAAGAAGAAGCTATGGTGGAACAATAATTATGTATATTTTGCAATTTCGTTATTGGCGTGTTGTTAATATGCTGCAGACTGGATCTGGAAAGACATATACAATGGGTACAGGCTTCAGAGATGGTTGCCAAACAGGAATAATTCCGCAAGTTATGAATGTCCTGTTCAGCAAAATTGAAACTTTAAAGCATCAAACTGAGTTTCAACTACATGTTTCTTTTATTGAGGTTTGTTGAACTCACTTCAATTTCTAAAGCATTTAATCTTTATCCCTCACTAACAAATGCTCTGCCGGTTGTCTAACCGCAGCCTAGAGCTGGAGTTCATCGGTTAAAATCTTAGAAACAGTCTTGTCCCTCTTCGGGGTTAAAATTGAGTGCGCCTTGCATTTGCCCAACCCCGCCTCCATTGCAAAAAAGAGAAATAGTAGATTATGTTCATTTTGAAGATCAGTTGTACTGCATATTTCAGGGATTGTTTTGCAAGCAAAATTCAGTTCTGACATAGTCACACTTGTTACTAAACTTGCAAGTCAAGGAGATGTGAATACGTGATGCACATATCATAATTGCAGGAGATTGTAAATATTTCTTGAAGTTGGCAGCATCTGCATTGAAGGCAAAGCCATATTGAACTTAGAGTTTTATGTATTCCTCCATGGATTTTTTTTTTTGTATTTTGTTGCTTTCTAAACTAGTAGGGTCTTGAATTTCGTGTTTCGTAGCTTCTGTCCAGTTGTCCAATTTAGTTATTGTGATGTTCTAGAACCCATACAACTAAAATATTTTATTTATTTCACAAAATAATTGCATCTTAATGCTTATGCTTATGCTTTGTCTGAATTATTATGAAAGTCTTTTGTTAATTTAGTTTTTCGATTTCCTTAAATACTTTCTTCTGATATATGTCCAGATCTTTTGCATTCCTGAAGAAAGTAACTAACTTGTGGATTTTAATGTGAAAGATTTTAAAAGAAGAGGTGCATGATCTCTTGGATTCTACATCTTTGAACAAATCGGATACTACAAATGGACACACTGGAAAGGTAACAACACCTGGGAAGCCACCAATACAGATTCGTGAAACATCAGATGGTGTGATAACTCTGGCGGGCTCTACTGAAGTTGGTGTTAGTTCACTAAAAGGAATGGCTGCTTGCCTAGAACAAGGCTCGTTGAGCAGGGCAACTGGAAGTACAAACATGAACAACCAGTCGAGGTCATTATTCAAATTATCACTCCTTTTGAAGCTATTCTCTCTCTCTCTCTCTCTCTCTCTCGTATTTTTTCATGTGTACTGATCTAAAGATCTAATGAATATTAACAGATTCATGATACTATGTCCTCATCTTTAGTCTTAAAGCAACAACAGTAACCATGACTTTTTAACACTTATGTTGGTGCAGTCGTTCCCATGCCATTTTCACCATCACATTAGAGCAAATGCGTAAAATGAACCCAGTTTTCCCTGATGATGGCAATCTTAATGAGAGTATGAATGAAGAATATCTTTGTGCCAAGTTGCATTTGGTAGATCTCGCTGGGTCAGAGCGAGCCAAAAGAACAGGGTCTGATGGTTTACGTTTCAAGGAAGGTTGGCCTTGTGTCTCTTCTTGTGTGTGGATGCTCATAATGGTTTTTATTAATAAATCAACTCTTTCATAACAGGAGTCCACATCAACAAAGGCCTTCTTGCCCTTGGTAATGTGATTAGTGCACTCGGAGATGAAAAGAAGCGCAAAGAAGGAGTTCATGTTCCTTATCGAGATAGTAAACTTACTCGACTTTTACAGGTATAGCCAATAGTAAATCTCATGACGTCCAAATTCAGTTAATAAATGGCAGAAGATATGACATCTACTTAATTACTTGAAAGTAGCAACTGTCACCTTGTGTAAGAGACATGCAAAACCGGTGCTAAACGCAAATAGTGTTGTACTTTATCGAGTCTTGAGTTCCATAATATCTCCATGCGGAGCTGAGGCTTGTTACTAAGCTGTATGCCTGTATCCAGTTAGTTGGAACTTGCTTGGCAGGAAGTTCCTCTCTTTATTTCTTTTTAGTCTGCTATTGTATAGGTTGGTCATAACCAAATAAGAAAATGATGGAATGTAAATTTGTAGAAGGGAGGATGACTTTTTAGAAAAATAGTCCTTAGTACTCTCATTTTCCTTCATTTATTTTGATTTAGAGATTGTCATAAATGCATCTTCTCCAATTCTTAGTCAAGACTAAGCTTACATGTTTTGACAGGACTCACTTGGAGGAAACAGCAGAACTGTTATGATAGGTAGCCTGTTAACCCTTTTTTGTGCTATGATAATTAGTTTACTTCATGTTTTGTGTTGCTCACAGCAGTGTTATCAAGTGGAGCTCTCTCCTCTACAGATAGTCATAAGTACAAAAAGAATTTTAAAATGCCTAAAAGACTCAGGCCATGCTATCATATTAATGTTTTGGGAAAAAACCTTCATTTATGATGATTGATGAGTGATTTCATCTTCAACTCAGAACTTCATTATCATGCTCATCATCTCACTTGACTCTCTAATTATTTCTTGCTACATATAGCACATTATCACAACTTTTGCCACCCTATCATCTGAGTCTTTCTCTCTGAATTCAAAGGTGGTTTCTAGTTAGTGGTCTTGCTAGGCTTGCTTGTTTTCACCTTGCACATCGTTAAATAATCAGTGCCACTCAAATAGTCTAGCCTTTCCCAGTTGGCTTGCACTGAATCAACTGTTTGTACACATTTCCTGGGAGGTCTTATTTCTTGAAACTTATCTATATTGCATGCTAGGATGGTAATAATAAAATTCCATACTATTCGATGTTCAAAAACAAAAAATTCTTTACTTAATTTATTCTCGCTGTCTGGCCTCTGAGTCCTTTTCAGCCTGCATTAGTCCAGCTGATATCAATGCTGAGGAAACCCTCAACACACTAAAGTATGCAAACCGTGCGCGAAATATCCAAAATAAGCCTGTTGTAAGTTCTTCAGAGTAATGCCTCTCTTTTTCTCATGGAAACCTCTTTTGCGAAAAAGTGTCCATATGCAGCTCTGTTTTTGTATTCTTGAATAGGTCAACAGGGATCCCACGTCCAGCGAAATGCTAAAGATGCGCCAACAGCTAAAGTGTTTGCAAGCAGAGCTTTGTGCTCGTGGGGGTGGATCCTCATCTGATGAAGTGCAGGTATTTCCGTATTTGAGTTCTGGGCACATATTTCTCCGATTTCTGTTAGTCAGTTTACTTACTAAGTTACTAGTCTGTTCGCACTTCTCTTTTCTTTTTTCTGTAGATTATTTTACATTCAGTAGTTACATAATCTATAATTGAAATATCTTTTCTAGTCTTTCGTGGAAAGTATTACTGGACATATGTAAACTTGCTCAGTCTTAAGTCCTCTTGGGTTAATGCATACTCGGTTAGTTATGTATCTCACTAAATAATTATTCAGGTTCTCAAGGAAAGGATTGTTTGGCTTGAAGCTGCCAATGAGGATCTTTGCAGAGAACTCCATGAATATCGCAGCAGATGTACTTTAGTGGAGCAACGTGAAACAGATGCTCAAGTATAAGATAAATACCGTAGTTGAGATTGTTTTCCTCAGTTCCTGGAATACCCCTTTCCCCAATTTCTTTCTTTTATTTCAGCAAAGTTCCACGTAGACATTCCATAAGATAAGCTGGATTCATCACTGAGATTACTTTTGATTTTTATCTTTAGGGCGGTGTTGTGTGCTCCGGGAAAAGTGATGGGCTTAAAAGAAGCTTGCATAGTATAGACTCATCTGATTATATGGCTGAAAATATAGCAGGTATTACTCTTCACTGGGTCAGAGCTCAATAACGTTTCTTTTATAAATGTCATTGATTCTGCTTCTAACTAGGCATAGACGTGATTTTTGTAATGGAATTCATTGCCTTCAACCCAGCCTGTATCTCTTTCCTTTTTGTTTCTGCTGAATTTTACTAAAGCATAATTTAGGTAGCATGGGTTGGGAGTTTGAACTTTGAACAATCTTATTTAGACTACGATCGCCAATTTTTTTTCAGGTGACTCCAGAGAAATTGATGAAGTAGCGAAAGAATGGGAGCACACACTTATGCAAAATAGTATGGACAGAGAGTTGCATGAATTAGATAGACGTTTGGAGGAGAAAGAGGTATAGTTTTTGCGTATGTTATGATACATGATGTTGCAATTAGTATGTCAAAATTTTATGATGAAAGTTAATCTCATCTACAAAATTATACTTTCAAAAGAGATTCTAATTCTTAACGTTTTTTAATTTGAATCATTAATATTTTGCTCCAAACCTTTTCAAAGATACATGATGAAGTAACTGTCAGGTCTGATTGAATCTGGTCCTTGAAGTACCAATATTAATCAGGTACTGCATGAAAGTTAGTATCACCTACAAAAGAAATTCTAATTTTCTGATTTTTTTTTTAATGTGAACCATAAATATTTTGCTCCAAACCTATTCAAAGATGCTTGATGAAGTAACTGTCAGGTCAGATTGAATCTGATTCTTGAAGTCCTGAGTGTTTCTTGCTTTCGGAAGCTTAAAATGGCACTAGTATTGAATCTGTCCTCCATCTAACAACACAATTGTTCTATTTCAAAATTTTATTGCTCGTCTTTCATGGAATTTCAGCTTGATACAGGGTTCAATTCTTCAAAAAGGAAAAAGAAAGTGCTGTTGTATATTATGACTGAAAGTAGAAGAATCTGGATTCGCTTGTACATTTGCACAATTATCAAAAATATGTTCTGCTACCTTTTATTGGAATTGTTCTACTTTTCCCTTTTAATTGGACCATTTTCATGATATCACTGTTTGTAATTCATGCAGTCTGAGATGAAACTCTTTGGAGGGTTTGACACTGCTGCCCTTAAGCAACAGTTCGGGAAGAAAATCATGGATCTGGAGGATGAGAAAAGAGCCGTGCAGGTTAAAAGATATTTATGAATTTTAACGCTTTGATTCCACCAAAGAAATTAGTATTCCATCTAATTACAGTTGTACTTGCAGCAAGAGAGGGATCATTTGTTTGCTGAAGTTGAAAATCTTGCTGCTAATTCTGATGGGCAAACACAGAGATTGCACGACATCCACGCCCAAAAACTGAAAACACTTGAGGCTCAGGTACAGGTTCAGCCTTTTTTTTTAAAATTAATCTTGAACTTAAGAAATGAACCCCTCAATAATCTTGTGCTAATCCTAGATAATTTTATAATTTATGCCTACCAGATACAAGAGCTTAAGAAAAAACAAGAAAGCCATGTGCAGCTTTTAAAGCAAAAACAAAAAAGTGATGAAGCTGCAAAAAGATTACAAGAAGAAATTCAGTCTATCAAGGCTCAGAAGGTCAAATCTCGATTAATTTTATCAGTTTTTTATCCTATCATTTCTCGTATCTGAGAGCCTATTTCTTTTTCCTCCTATCTCTTCCTGTTTAGGTTCAATTGCAAAACCGGATAAAACAAGAGGCAGAGCAATTTCGACAGTGGAAAGCCTCTCGAGAGAAAGAACTCCTTCAGGTTCTTAACAGTTTTCCTTTTCCTTTTTATTTTAGAGATATAATATTTATCAAGTTCTTATGCTCTTGCTGTTAAATAATATTTTCCCATGGAATATTACCTGAGATGTAATAATTATTGGAAATCATAGTAGAATTAGTAGCCACTGCATTTTTCACTTTTTTGTATGTATTTATAGGCAAGTGTTTATGGAAATGCAGTGATCAATATGTATATTTAGTATCTTATTTATTGGTGAGAGTTCTGATGCTAATTCTATTTATACATTTAAAACCAGCTACGGAAGGAAGGGAGAAGAAACGAGTATGAAAGACATAAACTGCAAGCTTTAAACCAGCGCCAGAAACTGGTGAGTGCTTTGTGTTGCCTGCTTATTTTGAATTAATTTGTCTCCCTGAGCAGTGAGCACATCTAGAGCCAAAATTTAACACTAAATCTGAGAAGTAGACAAACTCCCATGACTAGTAGCCTCTTATATGTTCTCCCCTCTAGCTTTGAGATGTGTCTTTTTTGCTGGAAATAATCCCACTTTGATTAACTCTGTGCTACCCAGTTGTCTTAGTTTTCAACATTTCTTTTGGTTCCATTACCCAAATGATCTGTCATGAATATCTCTGTAACTCTGCTGCGTATCGCCGTCGCCAGTGGTGTCTCACATTAGTTCTGTACCTTATAAAGGAAAAGCTCAATGCTGGATGGATCTGCTATTGAGTAAAGCTTTGCCAGGAAACTGCCATTTTTTAAGCGGCTAATTACGTTCCATTTTTACCATCTTAGGAGACCACCATTTTGAATGGCTAATTTTTTTTAAAGCACCAAGTGGGTGCAAACCAAGGATTGACAAGGAGGCCTAAATAATTGCCTAAATTCAATGAGAGGAACACCAAAACTTAACACAACTTTTGGGTACTGTCTAGGGGAGAGGACTGTGATAAGCAAAGCTCATACCATTAGTAGTATTTGTGGCTTTTGTTGCCTTCTATATGTAGCAGAAATAATTCTCGTTTTTGTCATAAACATTTTTTCAGGTTCTCCAAAGAAAGACAGAAGAAGCTGCAATGGCCACTAAGAGGCTAAAGGAGTTGCTAGAAGCTCGTAAATCTTCTGCACGCGAAAACTCGGGTATGTTTATAAATTTTTAGTTGTATGTCGACTGTGTTCTTTTAAGGCATCTTAAACCTTGTAGCCCACGAATTTGACCTATAAGCTGTTCTTTGTTCAAGTTACATATATTCGAGAGAAAGAGAGAGATCTTTCCACTATATGCTATTAATTTATCCTGTCTTGTGTTATAAATGTTATTCACTTTCTCAGAAACATTGGGTGTAAATAGCATACTCCTTTCCTTTTTACTAAATTCCTATTAGCAGGCTATATTGCAGCCGTCAACAATGGAAATGGAACAAATGGCCAGGTGATATTCTTCTCTCTCTTCTCAGAGATGTTTGTATTAGTACTCCTATAACTGGTATCCATTTTGACTTGAGATTGCGTGTATAGACCAATGAGAAATCCTTGCAACATTGGCTTGATCAAGAGCTAGAAGTCATGGTGAATGTGCATGAAGTTCGTTTCGAGTATGAGAGACAAAGCCAAGTGTATGTACTACTCATGCACACTCTTAGAAGTTGGATTTTTGTTTCAGTAGTTTACATTAGTTGCTCCAATCCCCAGGCGAGCTGCATTGGCAGAAGAACTAGCTGTACTGAAGCAGGTGGATGAGTTTGCTTCAAAGGGGATGAGTCCTCCAAGAGGAAAAAACGGATTTGCTAGGTATATTGCCTTGAGTACGTTCATTTTAAAAACTGCTGCTTGTGGCTGGGATGAATTAGAAGCTAGCATGAAGCAGACGTTGTATTAGTATTTCAAATCAGTTAATAAGGTTTTTTTTTCCTGTTGCTTGCACAGGGCATCCTCCATGTCACCAAATGCTAGAATGGGCAGGATATCTTCTCTTGAAAATATGCTAAGCATATCGTCTAATTCACTTGTAGCTATGGCCTCACAACTTTCTGAAGCTGAAGAAAGGGAGCGTGGCTTCACTAACCGTGGACGTTGGAATCAGTTACGGTCGATAAGGGATGCTAAAAACTTGCTTCAATACATGTTCATTTCACTAGCAGATTCAAGGTTTCTTCTTTGCTTACTGATATTTGTTTTACACCTTCTCATTATGTTGTATTTTTCGTCCTCAATGTCTTTCGGACACATGAAAATGCAAATTCCAAATATCCATCTGTCAGTTTGACCTTTTCTAGAACGGTAAAAGTTTTAGTTCATTGCAACTTTGTTTAGTTCTGCATAACCGTGTGAAGCCATTAATTCAAGAAATAACACTGCATGAACTTACTATGCTGATTCTCAAAAATAGGGAGTGAGATTTAGTTCCTATATGCCCAAGTGATTTTGCTGTTTTTTCATGTCATGTAACGCACTAAGTAGTCCTTTGGTAGGTGTTGTGGGTCCCATCTTGTCAGGTAACAAAGGTGATTCTTTTTGGTTTGGTCAAGGACCCAAGGTTACTCAAATGGTAGCCTAAAAATATTTCTGCATACTGTTCACCAACCCTTGGTTGGTTATCTTGGCACCTGGCAGTGACGCAGCTGAAACTTCTCATGGCTGAAATCAATAAAAAATGAATTTACAAGTGAATATAGGTAATTTTCCCTGATAAATGCTTGTCAATTTCTAGGATTGAGGGCTGCATATGTCTGGGTGTAGTCAGGTGTTCTTATAAGCCCAAATCAGAAGAATGGTAAATTTGACCTAACAAGTCTAGCGAAGTTTAGCCAACTTCTCTTAGAACTACAATAATGCAAATGCAAAAACCCTTTTCAGAATAAAAGAATCTCTTTGCCTAATCATACTTCCAACTCATTTTTCTCTTGTTATCAACAGGTGTCATCTATGGGAGAAGGAAATGGAGATCAAAGAAATGAAAGAGCAACTTAAAGAACTCGTTGGTCTGTTGCGACAGAGTGAGTTACACAGAAAAGAAGTAGAAAAGGAGCTGAAACTGAGAGAGCAATCTATTGCAATTAATTTGGCTACCTCACCTCCAGTAAGATTCTGTTACTTTGTCTGATCTTCTCATGCATAATTCCAGAACTCGTACAAAGTATAACTGACAATGAGAATCTACCAAAAACTTTCAAAACCAACTTTTCCCATAAAGATGAGATTACCCTTATGATTTATGGCATTTGGAACTGCCAACTTAACCTTTTCTTTTTGGGAGTCATGAACTGTCTCGTGGTAAAGTCGCTTCACCGCAATGGCGCAACGTAAGGGCCCTAATTCAAATCTTGGAAACTAACCTCTTGTAATGGGGGCAAGGCTGTAACATTTTGCTATTCCCCGACCTGCCTCCACTGCAGAGTCTTGTACACAGCATTGATGATCCTTTAAAAGAGTCCTGATGTCTCCATGACAAGAAATAGTTCATAATCTCTTGCCTCAATTCTCATCTAGGAATTCAGTTCAATATTCCAACAAACACTTGAACCATATAGACCTATTGTGATTCTCCTATTAAATTATATTAAGCATCATGGTTATGTTGAAAGACAACTGAATCATATATGTTGCTATAGTTATTTGGTGGTGTTCAAACTAATACTGTTTTCTAACTCTTTAGACTGGTCATGGACAGGGCAACTCATATGATTCTCTGAAGCATTTCACAGATGACGTGACTAGTCCCTTGACTCTAAGGTCTCCTGCACAAAAGCAGCTTAAGTTTACACCTGGTATTGCCAATGGCTCGGTCCGAGAATCAGTGGCCTTCTTAGGTCAGACAAGAAAGGTTAATCTCATTCTCTGTCTCAATGCACGATCAATTTCTGCTTTCCTTTTTTTACTAATGCGTATTTTACTATCAGCAGATGATACCAATTGGTCAGTCGTCAATGAAGAAATTAGCAGTGGCAGGACATGGTGCAAGGCTATGGAGGTGGAAGAGAAGTCATCATCAGTGGCTCGTACAGTTCAAATGGAAGTGGCAAAAGCCATGGAGACTGTTGGAATCAATTAGGCACAGTGATGAGACAATTACGAGGACGAAGCCGAGATCAAAGACTCTATCTCGTGTGATTTGATTTTCTGTGATCACCGTTGCCTATTGTTAACCGTTGACCTAAAGTGTGACCCAAACTCTGAGCACAGAGATAAGCCTATAAATGAGAGCAGGTAAGATAAGTTTTATACGATGATACGTGTTTTCATTCCTTCCTGATGGTCTTTGTCCAAGTGGTCACCATGGACAATTTATTCTGCTCACCGTTAAGAGGCACATGATATATCTGAAAATGTAGATTCCAACGAAAATTATTTTGAATGCATGTTGCTTAGAAGAAAATATTACCCTGCTGAAATATGATTTTCGAGCTGAAACGTGCCTATTGGAATTTCCTTGCATCATGCAGCCAAAATCCTTACATAACATTATAGTTTCTTATCCTGTTTCCTCGTGGATGCAGTGTACTAGGACTGCTAGTCAAGTGGTCTGCTCATAGCTATTTTTGGATAAGCTGATTTTGCGAGAAGTTATGTGTATGGTCTTGGAATGTTTGCTGTGATTACTGTTCCAGAGCATCTTGTAAAGATTGTTGATGCTACCGATATTTTGGCCAAGAACTTGCAAGAGGATAACCAAGGTGAAAGATTGTAGGTGGCTGATGTACAGTTGGAAAGAGTCATTCCAGTCGACTTCCATTTTCTTGCTTTTTTGTCCATAATATGTTTATAGAAAGGAAATTCCTCCACCCAGAAATGAGAGTGAGCTTTCTTTCATAGGTTTTTATTGTTGTAGTCTTGTGTGTAAAAGAAGTGATATTGTTTATGTAGTTAAGTTGATTTTGCATTAAAAAAAAAAACAAATAACATTGTAGCATGTGGAGTTTCTCTCGTGTCTTCCTAAAACATTTTACAGAGTACATCATGATTTCTTTTTCCAGCACTGCTTGGTTTGTAAGCACAATATATCATTATTACAGGAACCTAATAAAACATACTTAAATCTTCTAGTCTGTCTGTACATATTCTCTTCTATTTTACGTATGATCTATTGGCTGCGGTTGTCCCTTTAAGTGGTTGAAAAAAGGAACTGACCTAACCCTTTGGCAAGCAAGAAATATAGCACCATCACTTGGTCAGTTGGTTGGCATTAATCCTAGTAAAACCATTGTTGAGCCTATGGAGACGATAGGTAGAACAAAATCATTGCAACTACCAAATAAAATGAAATGTTGTTCAGATCAACAAGATCTTTTAAGTGACTAGAAGTTTGCATAAACTGAATATGAATTAATCAGAACTCAGAAGAGATGACAAGAAATAAAGAAGGAAAAACGAGAATCATAGGGTTATGGACTGGATCAATAGCAGAAACACACATGTACACCCAATGATACCCAATACAACACAGTGCTTGATCAACTCCAAGTCTCAAGATCTTCTAATGGCATTTAATCACTACAAAAGTATTAACAATCTAAACACTAACCTTGCCAGATCTCAGGTTTATCTCATCACCCCACTTTCAAATGTTTGAAGTATTTGGATCTTAAATCAGTCATCGTCATTGCAGGTGACTCCAAGCATCTTATTGACGGAACATGCTGGAATCAAAAGCCATGATGAAGTAAAAGGCGCCAACAGGATGAAGTATGTCAAAAACTTCATTCAGGGTGCATTTGAGAACACTCGAATCAAGTACTACCACACCAATATGCATAGTGCTCCTCTTTCCGTTGGTTACTAACAAGACCGCCACACTGTAAACAGATGAAGCTGCTACCATCAGAGAACGCATCCAACACGATTTGTGTCCTCCCAGTTTCTGCAAGTACAGAAGCCCCATGAGCATTGGGTACAATAGGCGGACCCCCCATGTTTTCAGCTGTGAAAGGTTGAACTTCAGCGATTGCACACTCGGCAAACAAAGTAGCTAGCTGTTCCATGGAAGTGTTTTCCTGCAATCTGTTTCTATATTGCTCCCGAGCTCGGTTCAGAGATTGGAGGACAGCCTCATCACCACCCTTGGTTCTTATTGCCATCACCACCTGTTACAAAAGCCAGATAAGCACTGAATGTTCTGAAATTCCAGACTATTATATTGTTGGAATATTATTCCTATTATTCTCAAACAAAATGCTGTCCAATATGCATGAATGTCGCGCCTTTCTTTAAAAAAAAATTAAGAATGCTAAGTGCAAGGGAAACTAAAACTAGTTACCATAAAGGTTGTGAATACAAGATATCAAATTATTTTGGGGTTTGCTATCGGCAATGCTACCCAATTTTGTATCTTAGTAATGGTATCTCGCAAAGCCCACAAAAATTTGCTTCGATAGTGAACATACCTACAGAACCAAACGTTTTAAAATATTGTGTTCATTTTTAATATCCTCCTCCTTTCCTAAAAAGTATTTACTTGACTTGATGACAAAATGTGGTTCACACATGTACAAATGATGTTGCCAACACACATATTACTGTCTAGCTCTTAGTATTGTATCACAATATGAGTAAAAAAAAAAATTGGTGTAGCTCTGCCATCATTTCTCTAATCTCTTATTCTTTTAAGAAAATTCTCCCATTCTAAAACCCGTAGCAGCTATTCTTAGCATTCCATAATCAAACATATTTTTTCAGGAGTCCTTACTCAAACAAGATTGAACAGCTCAAACTCAAAAACAGATCCTTAAAATCTCAAGAGATGCACTTGTGAAAACACTAAGGCCAGTTTCCTAATAAAGCATCCTCTTTCCAGATTAAAAGTCATTAGTAATGCTGACTGATGTAGCTAAAACATTAAGCTCTCTGCCTCTCTGGTATGCCAACAGAACAGCTACTGAAAGTTTTAGGCAGTTCAGGGCTAATTCCCTCACTAGAATTTCTTTCAAAACAAACAAACAGATTTCATTTAACCATACTGTATTCTTTCAAGCCGATTAAGCCCCCATAACTTCTAAGCAAGCATCCATTAGTTTCAACCCTCTATAATAATAAGGATGACTGAAGTTTGGCCAAACAAAACAGACTAGAGGATAAGTAAGGAGAAGTTTTTTGGACTCCCAGATCAAGCAGAGTGTTTTCTTTTAAAAAACTATGAACCTACAAATATATTTCCGTTTGGTAATTGCGACAGTCTGATGAAGATCAAGGTAGTAAACTCAAGAATGCTTACAAGTTACAACCGGGCAAGAAGACAGCAATTGAAGGGTGCTCGTGGCAAATCAAATCAGACAGCCATTAACGTAGGAGACTTGCAGTTCTTGTGCATGGTTGGAGTTAATGCTGAAGTCATCCACGTTATTATCAATGAATTCATGGAGCATGATTGAAGAAACAATCCTTATTTAGTATTGAGAATTATTATTAGCAATTTAGCAGTTATTATGCAATAATCTTGTTCTTGTTTTTAGGCCTTAACTGGTGGGCATTAATTCTGCCAATTAGTTGCGGATGTTTAGGTGGTTTATGGTTATAAGAAGTTAAGAACCAAATCTCTCTTTGTAATGGCCAAGAAATTTCTAATCAACAACGTGAGATTTATTCTCAACCTATTTTCTTGTTCGTCCTGTGTTTGATCAAGAAAATTCATCCCAGTCCTATAACTTGCAGTCTGAAAGACAGGATCACTAACTAATCACGTAACAGGTTCTTTTAAACCAAATAAGAAGATAGATCAAATCGAGGAATGCGACTAACCAAATGCAATAAATGTCTGGCATTAACAGTTGGAGTAAAATCATGGAGAATTGAATTGAAACTTTCAAAAAATAAACGATCATCAATATCTAGCTTGAAAGAACATAATTAAAAGGGCAGAAATAGAAAACGGTACCGCTTGGAGAGCCTGGGTGGGGTTCCCTTGATTGATAAGTTGACGAGCCAGCGTTAGCAGCTCTCTTCCGACGTCTTCTCCGTTCGGCTGCGGCGCCACAGTCTCGGTATCCATCATCTCTGCCTCTATACGATCCATTGTGGCATTTCGGGTGAACTGTTTGACAGTACGTATATAACTTCCTAGTCTTCTCCAGAAAGAAAATGAATCGTCTGAATACGATCACGACTAGACAGGTCTAGCAAACTCTGCTGCGCCATGGTCACCTATATTGGGCCCTTGAATGAGATTCAACGTTAAATTTGGGTTTGGCCAATTATCTATAGCCCAAGCCCATAGCCTTTTTTTTTTAGAATGCTCTTGAGAGGAGTCAGAGGACCTTATTAGAGCTAATGTTCTAATTTTTTTTTAATAAAATCGAAATCGAATGGATTACACATTTTTCATAAAAATTGATCAAAAACTCAACCAAAAATTGATAATCGACTAAACGGTTTGACCAAAATCAACCGTTAACATCCCTAACTAGAGCAGCTGTGATGTGAACACAATAGTTCATATCTACTAATACGTGTCAATTTCAGGGTAAATATACTTTTAGTCACCTAAAGATTTTCAATTTTTCAATTTTATCATTGTTTATTCAAATAATGCAAATCAGTCATCAAAATTTTTAATTTGTTTCAATATGATATAACTTTGGATAATCGTATTGAAACAACCAAACATTGATAAAGTCATTATATTAAAATAAATCAACTTTGAATGACTGATTTACATCATTTGAACAATGGGTGATGAAATTGAAAAATCGAAAATATTTGGATGATTACAAGTTAACATCTCAATTTCTGTTCTTTATGCATTAGTCACCGAACATAACTCGCACATCTATATATAAGTTGGGCCAAGGCCCTCTGCGAAACCGAACATATTATGCAATAGTGTTCTCACCAAACATGAAATCTTAAATCAAAGTTTGAATGATAAATATAATGCAAGTTGGGCATGAGTGCCACTGCATAAATCCTAATTCAGTTGAGCATTATTGGCACTGAAAAGAAATGAATGAGAGACTTGAGTCTATGTTGCTCCAATAATACATTCTTGGGCCTTATCATGAGACAAGGAAAACTCCCACTTGTTACCAACACCTCATAAAGCCACTAACAGTGACTAGTGACAGAGCAGTGCAACGTTAATCATTGCATTATCTTAATCATAACCTTTTGATCTGGATCACATTGTGGGAGTAGTAGGTGGTAATGGAGCTAACTAGTTGAGCTAATGCATTCCCAAACTCTATTCGAACGATCGATTCAGATGGATCATCACAAGACAAGCAGCTGGTGGAAAAACTTGCAGCAGCCAAAGCTGGCCAGAATTATACATTTCCATGGCAATAAGGACTTTAATCTATATTGCAGTAGATAAGTTACAATCATATTAGAAAGTATGCATTGCTGTAATCAATAAGCCGAATTCGGATTGAACCAGCCTCAAACACAATTAGATAGAAAACTACATTGAAGGTGAAGGAGCCAGTTGAGGGATAGAGGAAGCAGAAGAAGTAAAACCAGGAATCTGACAAGGAATGTAAGTGTAAGACCACATTCGAGGGCAGAAACTTGGGCGAGCGAAGAACATGGCACATTCAGAAATAGGCCTTTGGAATGGAAGATCAGGAATGCAATTGTTCCTAACATCAATCACTCCTTTTCCTATCAAAATCCTACAAAAAGGACCAACTTGTGTGAAATAATTGTTGGACAACGATACATTAACCAGATTTCGCAGCAAACAAACAACCTCTGGTACTGCACCAGACAACTGGTTTCTTGCAAAATTCAGCTGCTCCACTTTGCTCAAACATCCCAAAGAAAACGGTAGGTGACCTGTTAATTGATTATCGCTGACATCGAACACTATAGCCTCTTCCAAGAGTCCAATCTCATAAGGTAAACAACCTGTTAACTGGTTGTTCAATAGCAGAACCTCAGTTAAAAAAGACATGGCTTGGAAAATGCTTGTAGGGATCGGACCGGAGAATTTGTTGTTGGCCAAGGTGAGATAGAGAATATGAGTACTAGTTATGTCTGGCAGCCTCTGCATGAAATTGTTGTTGTTGATGAATAAAACATCAAGGTTTTGTGTAAAAATCTGTGGTGGAACAGCTCCTGCAAAGAAATTGAACCGAATGTCCAAGAACGTTAGGCCACTCATGCCGAGAACAGCTGCCGGAAATGGACCGGAGAATTGGTTGTTGCTTATGTCAAGCTCGTAAAGATAAGGAAGCTTGGCGATACTGGGTGAAATTGTGCCTCCAAAGTTGTTTGAATTAGCATGGAACAGAGCGATATCAGGGAGTTGATCAAGAAACCCATCAAGAGTCGGTGCAGTAAGTTGAAAGCCATTGAAGTCGATAGAAGCAACAGCTAAAGCCGTCTTGTTGTCTGGAGGAGTGTCACAGTAGAAGCCCTTGTATTTGCATATATCAGAACCAACCCAAGAAGAAGTAATCCCAAGAGGATCTGATGTGATTATGGACTTGAACTTTTGGATGATAGGGTAAACCACCGCGAGCCTCTGATCAATAAATGTCAACAACTCTTGAGTTGAAGGCAAAGGTAGTGATGATCCTTCAAAGATTGTGCCTTCGCTAATAAAGCTTGTATTGATACCAACAACTAGTACTTCTGGCGTTTCTCTGTCGTTGTTAGTATGTGCAATGGTGTTCACAAGAAGGGAAGTGAAGAGTATGTAGAAAGTTAAAACTGTGGTTTTTGTCATTATGTTGCTCGTTTGATTTCACTTGTGTCTGGGAGGCAAATAATAGGAAGTGGGGAGAGAAACCCACTAGAGGGAAAGTGAACAAGTCAGTGAGTGCCACATGCAGAAACATCATGGTTTGGTAATACTTCCCAAGTCCTAACGAAACAGTTAAGATAGAAAACGATCGAGTTGAATCATAGGAGGTTGGAATATAAACATTGGTGTAATCTTAATTAGACAAACAAAAATTAATGTATTCCATTTTCTTGTCATGGGAAGCGCACTACTACAACAAGCTGTAGACAGCATTGCCTTAGCACGCTATACTACCAACACACCGCCCCGCGCACATCCCCACCCCTCCCCCCCCCCCCCCCCCATTGAATTTCATTCAGAGGAGGAACCTTATAAAGATCGTATTGATTCTTATCAAAGAAAGACAGGATTAACCGAGGCTGTTCAAACAGGTACAGGTCAACTAAATGGTATTCCCGTAGCAATTGGAGTTATGGATTTTATGTTTATTGCCCTCTCAACCTTGTTTAGTAGATGTGTTTTAAATCTCAAGTCCACTCACGTTGATAACATTGTTCGATTTTTGTGGATACATCGAATCCATATGACTTTCTTTCTTTTTTTCTCAACTACTACAAACGGAAGTCCAATTCACTAAGCAAACTTGGTTAATATGAGTCAAAGTTCAACTCACAAGTTTAGAAAAATGTCTTATAGTGTGAGAATATGAGACTTTATCCTTATAAAATTGATTAGAATACCACAATATTTTGAAACGAGATTCTAACACTTTTCCGCATTTGTGGGCTTGGTTATGTTAAACCAAAAAAAAAATTAGGTTAAGAAAATAGATGCTTTGCTTAATAAAAACCAATATGGGATGATTAAACCCAAAAACATGTTGGCAATATCTACCTTTATTGTTTAGTAGATGTGTTGTAAATCTTAAGTCCACTCTCATCAACAATATTGTCCACTTTGGATTATTCGATTTTCGTGGATACATCGAATCCATACGACTTTGTTTATCCTTATCTCAGTTACTATAAATCGAAACCCAACTCATTGAGAAAACTCAGTTAATATGGGTCATTTTTTGATATTATCATGTTGTTTTCAAAAATTGAACATATAATTTTTAGGTTGCATTCCTGCAAAATTATCACCGAGTCAATTGACGCAATTAAAAAATGACATGAATTTAATCCCTAATATTCCCCATTTATCTCATTCTAACACAAAGTAATCTTATCCTTTTGCATCTAATATATATTGTTCGACTCAGAAATAATCACACGATTTTTGTGGTACCAAATGATAATATGTTTGGAAATTATTTTCTTTTTTAGTATCTGAAAACAATTTTGAATTTATATTTTTAAACAATTTTAAGAATTAAAAATAGGTTATAAAATTCATTTGGTTTGTATTCTTTTGACTATGTTTTTGGAAACAGACAACTTGAAATTCAACTCAAATTCCTAATTAATGCAAATGAAATTCAACCCAAATTCATTAGATTGGGTCAAATTCATCCATCTTGGGTAACTACGGGTCAAGCCCTTCTAATGGCTGAGATGATCGGCCAACGATTGGGATAGATGCTCCTTAGTCCGACGAGTTCAATAGTGCTGGTGAATATCATCGGAATTGGCCGTGGTGGCCAAATCGAGTAATTTTCCTCAGCGGTGGCTGCAAGTTTGAAAGTGAGATTTTGGGAGCTACGGTTGACTAAACGATGTGAGGTTGGTTGGGTTTTCTTACTCTTCATCTTGTGGTTTTTTTAAGACCAACCACGTTGCCAATGATTGTCGAACGACGAAGATCCATGACTGTTAGTATGATTGGAATGAAAATTGTCGGGCACAAGTGAGAGAGGTAGGAAAAAATCATTAAATAAAATTCATTTTAGTTACAATAATGTCATCGATCCATTTTCAAAATTGTCCAAAACATCAAAACGATGTTTTCGTTTTTTTTGTTTTTCAAAATCACATATTTTCAATGTTAGTTTTTAAAAATTAACACCCTAATAAATTCTACAAAACAATTTTGAAAACTCATTCCAAACATTGTAATGATCTAAAGCTTTCAAAAGTAACGCAATTTTTGGTATTTTGGTTTGGAAAAGAAGAAAAAGTAACGCAATTTTTGGGTTTTGTGGTTTGGAAAAGAAGAAAATGAGGGATATAGCAGTTGAACAATTAAAACGGATCCCGATATAATTTGATTTAAAGGTCCTATAAATTTTATTATATTTTTTTGAAAATATATAGATATTTTAATTGAGTTTATGAGTTTAATGTTTTTTTTTTGTCCTAAACAAAAATCAAATTGAAGGCAAAAAGGACACTAAAAATCTAATATAAACCCAGAACTATATCTTTTTCACATTCAACTTAATTTTTGTTGAAGGCAAAAAGTTGTCATTAGTAGATTCATAACTTCCATCAAAAACACATAATTTTTGAAAAATAAAATAAAATGTATAAGACTTTTAAATCAAATTAGAATGGGATCTTTTGTAATTATTTTACAATCGACCCCAAAAATGAGTGAGTGGGGGAAGCAACACAAATTTTATAAGTCAACACCCATCTTGATTAAAGTAGTGATGATATTCTTCCCTACCCATTGACTAATCCCTTTTTAAGCCAAATAAACTAGTAGGCATATAACTTGGATTAGAATGGAAGAAATCAAAGTGGTAATCCTTGCAACATCCACTACCACATTTAAAGACAAAATTCAGAATATAAGAATATTAAACAATGCCAAAGGAGATAGTATAAACAACCCCACTAACACCCACCAAATGCACAAAATATGTATATTCTTTCCTACTACTTTCTTCTATTCTAAATAAAGTCTTCTCCATTGAAGTAAAAAAAAAAATTAAACAGAACAATAGACCATATCTTTTGAGAGATATATCAGCATCCATTTTTTGACTTTCTGAACACCACTCATTGATATTTGGAAGATGAACAATCAACCGTTGGACGAGTTGACTTTTAAGAAGATTCAAGAACTCTGGTGGCAGCAGTTGCATCAGAGGAGATGAAGTGGTTGTGATCATTTTCATAAGTGACAAGCAGCATCATTGGATCGTCTAATGCACGCTCCACATGCTTTCTTGCTGGACACCCTCTTACGCTACTGCATTTGTAATATCCCCTAAGAATGGAAAATCAACCAAATTGACAATCAATATAAGTCAAACGTGCCATTCAAGTGATGACATTGAAACCCACAATCAACAGTTGAATTCTGAAATTATTAGTGTTCACATTTTAAAGTCAAAAGCAGAGAAAATTCAGGAAGAAATTCACAACAGAACAAGAAACACACCTTGGATGTGGAGACCCTTTGATGGGTTTCTGTCCATACTTTCTCCAAGAAAACTCATCTGAAGGAATATCAGCCATCTTGCTGCTTATTGCAGGAATTCTAATCACTCTTTTAACTCTTGATTTTCTGCTCAAACCAACATACATTAAAAAAAAAAGAACATCAAATCAATAACCCAGATGAAGCTACTAATGACTGTTTGAAATTAATTAAGGAGGGGATCAACTACCTTTTCTTGGAACAATGACAACGCCCAGAAGAAGATCCACATCTGAGAGCACCATCATCCATGGAATTACACTTTCTCTTCATCGATGAAGAAGGCAGAGGAGGCATTCCATTAGACGGGTTTGTGAACTTGAACCCAGATGACATGGAATGATGCATACTCTCAGCATCCCCTGTTAGAGAAGACATAAAAGAAGCACTCGGAGAAATTTTTGTAGAATTCGAGAAACTGATGGTAGCAGGCGCATCATTCCTCTCTGAAAACCCATTCTTTGTAGATGCCTTATGAGGCAGAGGAGGTAGACGATGAACCGGTTGTGGCTGATAAACCTTAAAAGCAGACACTTTTTGTTCATTTGATTGAAGAGTGGTACCAGTCAAAGAACCCGATGGCTCTGACTCTGGCTCTTGAACCTGTTGTGCAGAAAGAGAAACAGGTGCCCTTCTGAACCGAGCATGTCCTGTTCTTGTTCGACCCAACAAAGAAATTACCTTCTTGAAGTTATTGACAGCCACATCCGCAACAGCCTCGATATTGAGGTCTAGTTTTGAAGACGAATCTGGGTATTGTTGCTGCTCTTGTTGTTTTTGTCCCAAACTGGTCTGAGAGAGTAATCTAAGGACCTGCTCAACGCTCTGCATCCCAGCATCCGCAGCTTCCTTGATATCGTTTTGAGGCACCTTGGAAGCCATCATCAGTTCCACAGCCATCTTTCTCTCTAGCGCATCCAAACACGAAAACCACCCGAGAATGCTTTGTGATGCTTGGAAGAATGTGAAAGATAAGGGGAAGGGAGAGTATCCGGGTCAAACTAGATGCGCTTTCTCTCCATACAAGGCATCAGAGTCACTGACTTGTCGCTTTTGTTCATGTTGGGCCGTCAAACTCATGACCGAATAACGTGCTTCCACGTGGACCATTTTATCAGAACGTTTGACCATTTTCTTTGTGGTGGGAGCTTGTTACGGGATGGAAACCGGGTGAATGCCGTGTTTTTGGATTGGATTGTAATGATGAGAGTCAAAAAGAAGGTTGTAACTTGTAATGAAGCCGTTGGGGATTGATTGGTGAATTGGTAAAACATACATTACTGTTAAGTTGGAGACAGAGAGGTCGAGAGTTGACCTTTTACAGCTTTTAATACAAAAGTCGTATCGAGAGGTGTGTGGGACCTGGTGTCATTGCTTTAACCGGAAACCGGATGCTGCGTCAAAGACTATCTCTTCAAGTCATATTAAGATTCCTTCTCTTCTTTAATCGATGAGTTATCTTTTGATTTTTGGGATTGACAATTTCGCCCCGACTCGACGTGTCCCGATCCATTCAAAATTTCCCCTATTCGACATTGAGACAGGGCGGGAACTCTAAATCCTAAGTTAAATTGATTTGAATTACAAGTGAGTTTACAGTTGAGTGATAGTACTATATATATAAGGATCGAACATTCCGATAGGGAGTGGATTAGAATTATCCCCATCCCCAATTCTCATGCATCAAAAAAATTGATTTGAATTCATATAATATTGTTCAAATGGAGATCTAGAAGTTAGATTTTAATCAACGCTAATAAGTAGTAATTACCCTTAAGTTATTTAATTGTGGTAGATCATATTTATATATAAATCATATAATATATATCTACTCCTAACTCTATTGAATTGATGTTATTAAACTCTAAATCCTATGTTAAATTGATTTGAATTCATTTAATATTGTTCAAATAGAGATTTAGAAATTTAGATTTTAATCAATAATAGTAAGTAGTAATCACCCTTGAGTTATTTAATTACCCCTACTCCTAATTCGATTGAATTGATGTTGTTAAAATCCTAAGCACTAAGTTAAATTGAAAGCTTAGTTAAAATCCAAAAAATCTAAATTAAATTTATAATTCAATTGAACTATTTATTATTAACAATTTAAAAACCAAATACCCAATCATATCAATACCCATTTCCATTATCCTAAAATATTGTCCTTCATCATAGTTCCGAGGCACAATGCCACAACACTGTCAACACACATACACAAATCACAAATTCACACCAAATTCGACAATTCTTCAAGAAATTGAATCGCATTCCTCAGATAATTGATTCACAGGTACGTCAAAATATAATACTCTAAAGTATGATTTAAGTTGTATTTATGGTTTTTTGCCTTAATTTGTGCTTGTTTTATGTCTTTTTTCAAAAATTAATTGGATTGCTTAAAACAATTTATCGAGAGAGAGAAACAACTCTATGGATAGGACTTTAGCTGCTAAAGGTTTGGAGGGTAAACTATAATTGGATTGCTTTCGAAGTATTCCAACTAGTGAATATTATCTCCAATATTCTTATGTAAGACTAGATGATGGAGAAATGACTCACATCTTTAATTCCATGTCCCTTAAATCTTTCAATCACTTTCTCGATGTAATGTGATTGACATAAAGCTAAGCCCTCTGAAGTCTTGAAAATTTTAATGCCTAGTATCACATCCGCTTCACCCATGTCTTTCATGTCAAAGTTCTTAAATAGCATTTTCTTGGTTTTATTGATGATCTCAACATTATGACCAATAATTATCATATCATCCACATATAGAAAAATGATTATATAACCATTGCTTATAGTTTTTGTGTAAACACATTTTTCACACTCGCTGATTCGAAATCCATCTCAAACCACTACTTGGTCAAATTTTTCATGTCATTGTTTTGGAGCTTGCTTTAGCCCATACAAAGACTTGACAAGTCTACACACCTTGTGCTCTTGTCCTTTGACCTTGAACCCTTCATGTTGTTCCATATATATACATCTCTTCATTGAGTTCACCATTTAAGAATGCAATTTTTACATCCATTTGGTGAATCACTAAGTCATATAACGAAGCTATAGAAATTAACATCCATATTTTGGTCTTTTGCTCCTTGAATATGTTTCACCAACCTTTTGTTTACCTCTTTGTTCATTCTCAGAGTTACAATCTCTATTCCTTTTCTAAGAGTTTTCACTTCGTTTGTAAGGAAATATTTTCTCAAAGAATTCTACATCTCTCGTTTCCATAATTATATTAATATGGATATGATCTATCTAATATTTGTGTACCAAAAATTCAAATGCATTATTGTTTTGCGCATACCCTAAAAATATGTAATCCACAGTTTTAAGTCTAAGTTTTACTTGCTTTGGTGGAGGTACTACCACCTTGGCAAGACATCCCCACACTCTCAAGTATTTGAAAAATGATGTTCTCTTATTCCACATCTCATATGGGATACTACATGTTTTCTTGTAGGACATTTTGTTAAGAATATAATTAGCAATTAGAACTACTTCTCCTTATAAGTTTTGCAGTAGGCCAAACTTTATTAACATGGAAATAACCATTTCTTTTAAAGTCATGCTCTTTCCTTCAACAATTTCATTTTGTTGAGGTGTATAGGGCGTTTTTGTTTGGTGGATTATTCCAAACTTAATGCACAACTCATCAAAGAGAGTAAAATCATATTCTCCTCTCTTATCGGATCTTAATGCTTTAATATTTTGCCAAGTTTGTCTACACCACATTTTTATACTTGATAAACATGTCCATTGTTCTTTTCTTTCTTTTTTTGTTAATAAATAAACATAGCAATATTTTGTGCAATCATCGATGAAAGTCATAAAGTACTTCTTTCCACCTCTATTTTGAACAAATTTCAAATCACATAAATCACTATGAATTAATGCTAGAGGCTCAATACTTCTTTCAATTGAGTGAAAGGGTTTCTTGACAAAGTTTGCTTCAATCCATGTTTCACATTTATGCTTGACATCCAAATTGAATTTGAGAATTAAACCTAAGTTTTCCAACTTTTTCATTGTACCATAGTTTACATGTCTTAATCTACCATGCCATAGAAATGGAGAGAAAACAATGTAAACTAGACACTTCTCTTTATTCATAATAGAGTTCGGGTACAAAAATTTGTTGTTATTATTAATTACAACAACATTGGATTTAAAAATCCCATCACGAATATAACCCTTTTCCCACATAAACCTCATTCTTGGAAACAAAAATTTTGTTGGATTCAAACACTATCCTGAATCCTTTGCTGATCATGACAGGCACAAATATCAGATTCTTGAGAACTTCTGGGATATGAAGTACATCCAACAGTGTGAGCTTTCTGCCTGAGGTGAACTTGAGGATCATTTTTCCAGTTCTTTCAATGATTGTTGGAGCAAAGTTAGCCATGTAAAACTTCTTACCATCATCTTTCTTCTCATATGATGTGAAATGTTCTTATCGATATAGATGTGGTTAGTTGCACCTATATCTCATTGACCTTAGACACACTTGGAAGTGTATCACTCTTCCTTATATTGTCCTCTTCAATCCACAAATGGAGGCCCAAATCCTCAAGATTCATCTCCTTGTGCTTGTATTTTAACCGATTCTTGCAATCCATCCACGCATGAGGCAATTTCTCTATCATCGTTGCTACTTGGAATGATTCACTCATAGTCATTCCTTCTGCCTCAATCTCATGCAGAAGAAGTTGCAACTCTTTCACTTGTGTAGTGACAGATTTTGAGTCTTTCATTTTAAAGTCAAGAAATTTGCCTACGACGAATTTTTTGGTACCAACATCCTTGATCTTGTACTTCTTATTGAAAGCTTCCCATAATTTTTTAGGGGTGGGCATCTTACAGTACACACCGTAGAGTGAATTCACCATTCTATTGAGGACTTGGTTTTTGCATAGATAGTCTCCCCGTACATCCATAGTTGTACATCAACAACGATCGACGGATCATACTCTTCGACACTAATGGCAAGACACTCTTTTGTGACGTACTTGGCAAGTCCATAAATTCACAAATAGAAGTGCATCTTTTGTTATCATCTCTTGAAATCAGTACCATGGAATTTCTCTGGTCTTTCTCCCAGAATCACAGAAGTCATACGACCAGCACGAGAACAATTATCGCAACCGAGGGTACCACTTAAGTGGGCACACCAACGCCACTAAGGACAACCATACCAGCGGCGGCCCTGGGGTGGGGCGACAGGGGCGGCCGCCCAGGGCCACCAAAATCTGGGGGCCCCAAATTTTTTTTTTGTATTAATTGGTTATAATGTATGTATATAATTTATTCTTTGCAATGAAAGGCATGTTGTTTCTCTTGTGACTTAGTGGTAAGTTGTTTACTTTGGTCTGCGAGATGTTTGAGGTTCAATCCCAAGTAGGCGCACCATGTTTTTTCTTTATTTTTTTATCATAAAATTGGGCCCTCAAACCATAGTCCATCCCCAAGCCCCAATTTTTTCCATTTTTTGTAGTTAAAATTGGGCCCCAATTTCAAGTCCAAATATCCGTTTTTTATACTTAAAATTGGGCCTCCAATTTCAAGTTCAAAGTTACTTAATAGAAGGCCCAATTTCACTTTTAAAACCCTAATTTACATCTTCACCTCTTTCACCTCTTTCTCTCGTCTCCCATCTCTGTAATCTTGTTTTGTCTCTCTCTCTCTCTCTCTCCAACCTCCAACGTCTTTATTTATGTGATTTCATGTAATTATATTTTTAACTGAATATTTTAATGACTAGTTTAATTTTAATGTAATGACATTCAATGCGTGATGACCTAACCTCCCAAAATTGGGTTCCAGTCATCAAAAATTTATTGTTGTTTTATTTGTTTGAATTTTTATTATTAATTTAAAAGTTATGACTATGTGTTAAAAAAAAATTTCGTGATAGGTAAAACAATGCTACTTTGAACAGTCACATCAATTACACCATCTTGGATAACAACACCAACTGGCTTCACACCACCAGTGGTATTAACTTCACCTCCAAGAAGGATGGTGGATTTCTCAGTAGACATAATTTTTATACACCAAATAAATAATGTCACTTATCACATTTTAAAGTAGTAACTTGAGAATTAAATTTGTGACTATAAAGTTAGCAACCAGGCAATTCCAAGGAAAGAGGGGACCTTCCAATTAATATGGGGCGCAATTAAATAATTCATTTTTTTGACAGAACTTTCTAAGACATTGTCAATATTTAAAGTCACAAATAAAATATGACAAGTTATGGACCAATATGTAAATCAAATTATAATTTAAGTAATCAATCTATTATAATTATATTTCACCAATGTAACACACAAAACAATAAGATTTCACGTATACAACAATAATCCGCAAATTTAATAAGTGTGGCAGTAAAGTAATCTCACCAATTTAATAAAACACCAAACACTTGTGAAATTTATATTGCAATTTTGAATGATAGGCAATTTTCTAGAACCAATAATCAATTTATAAACTAATTTACTGTTTACTTAATATTGTAGCTGATATACAATCATATCACTAATCCAATTATTTATCAAAGATTGTCTTTTGTCAAACATAAATTATGCACTGTGCACCACAATTGTCACTGATACACTAAAGTAAAGTTTTTAATAAATATAGTTATATCACTCGAGTTTTAATGTATTGTATAAACCGGTTCAAAAAAAAAATTAAGCACATTTATAAACAATTGTATGAGAGATGCAGTAATAATCACCAATCACGTACACTAATTTAGGAGTTTAGGAAAAGTAATTTTCTTTTCAATTAATGACTTTGAATAATCAATGCTCATACAACAATAAAAAGTTTTACTAAATTTCAAAATCAATTTTTAATGATCTCAGCACAATAATGATTAGTTTAACAACAAGCCCAAATCCATACCAAAGCCCATTTGGATTGCTAGAGGTAATCTAATACCATAAAACGAAATCAATTTTATGTTGGCACCGGGGCTTGGTCTAGCACTGCCTCTCAATGCGCCACAACCAGTTGTCTGTGGGCAGTTCCCGATCTCACACAGACCCACAACGGGCATAGCCATCGCCGTCAAAGACAGTATCGCTTAGTCGTTGGTGAAAACCCACCCCCACGTATTTTTCATTGTTGTCATCAATGACAAGGCGAAGAAACTTGTGAATAAGGTGCATAAGAGTGCAACTACGTATGAGGTTTGGCTTTGCTTGACTGTCTCGCTCCTAGCTCGTTACCTACACGTGTTGATTCGGCTTGACCGAGTGCAGATGGAAAATTGTAGACCAGCGAGGAATACACGCTATTGACAATAACGTGATTCTCTTTAGAATTTTTGATATCACACCATTTCCAATACCGTGATAAATGTTAATTTTACATTATACACGCTATTTTTAATAGTGTGTGTATATTGCGAAGAACAACATGTTTCAATAAGATTTTAAAAAAAAAAAACCGATCGAGCCCACTTCCTTTCCAGACATACGTTTAGGGTTTTCTTTTGTGAAACTGGAACTATCCGCTGCTTGCTGCACCAGACGTCCTTCCTCCTTCTCCAGCGAGTCGATCCTCCACCATATCAGGTATGATTCATACCTGAAATGGTACATGAGATTTATACCCAAAATGGCATGTAGTCCCCAACTTTCTTTGGTGAAATTTCATGATTTTTTAGGTACAATCCGACTGAATTTTGTAATCCCCATCTATATATATATTCTATCATTGTGGAATCATAGTCAAATGCACCATTTTTTTTGGCTTATTTTTGGAATGATTTGAATGTGGTTGATTTAGTGTAGATTGGGTTGTAAAAATTGATGGATTGGTTGTGTTGAAATGATAGATTGGGTTGTACAAAAATGATAGATTGGTTGTGTCGAAATGATAGATTGATGTTTTTTTTTTAGATTACATACGACATGTACTATAGATGGTTCTACTAGAGGCGATCGTACTTCTTCCACATAAAGTGATTGTTCCTTAGGTCGAGGAGATAGGTCAACCACAAAGATTGGGAGGGACCAACATCTTGCTCCAGTGGATCCCTCCGTTTTACGCTCAGTCTGAGCACGTCTAGACTGACCATCAGACATGAGTGGTTATGATCTTCCAACAAGTTTTTAAAAAAAAAAACATTACAGACATTACCCATTGTGTAATGTATAATTTTAAAACATTTAACACACTATTGGTAACAGCACGATCCAAAAAACCACAAAGGTGATCAGACTATTTTCAATAGCATGTATCGCAATAACTGAAAAAAAAGATAATTATTTCTCTAATTAATTATTTAATAATGATATATTAACAACAACAAAAAAACCTCCAACTTCTCTGAAAATTTTGCCTCCAGAACACCCAAAGCTTCCATCTTTGGGATCCACTTGTCTGTTGATTCTTGTATGCCACATTTCAAAGTAGTTGATGGGGACAAGGTATTCCCTTCTTCCTTTTGTCCAAGTCCACACATACGATAGGGCACACTTCCGAACCATACCCAGAAAAAAAAGATTCGCATAACACCTACAGCCACACAGAGAGAGAGAGAGAGAAGAAGAAAAGCAATATAGCATCTGAAATTGCCGTTCTCAATCGACTTATTAAAGTATTTTCGGGACTCAGCAGAGGAGTAATAGAAGGAATTCTTGTTAATATATGAAGTGTATGTGAAACTTCATATAGCTGAAATTAAACAGCCATTCAAAACTTCTGTTCATCAAATTCTCTGCTCGATCAGAGTCCAGCTGCATATAATATCAAACATATGCCGGAGCATAGAGACTCCAAAGGCAGTCATTCTATTATGATTAACACAACCATCCCATTAGAAATTTTATAATATAAAAGGCTCTGTAGTCAAATTATCATTTGCCTCCACGCTTTAGATAAAGTCCACTATGATGCGGGCATTGGTGTGGTAGAAGATAAACATCTCTACAAGATTTCATAGATCTGCAATACCATCCAAGAAGAAAAGTGAGGTAACAAATGAGTGATTGAAGATAAAATAAGTGTAAAGCCAAACTACAAAAGAGGACTCGCACAAGAAAAAGAGGTTCAATCAGATAATATTAAAAAAGGATGAACTCTGAGTCACTGAGTATAAGCGTGATAGATTGGCCATTTTGAACTCTTAGGTAAAATAATGTCATGCGGCCTCTATATGTCTAACCATAACTTAGGAGAACATATGCAGTGGCAGAGTTTTAGAGATGCAATCTAGAGGTCCAAAGTTCAAATTTCTGAAAACCACCACTCCACATATTATATGGGATAAGGTATGCGTACATCCGCATATTACGAGAGCCTTATATGCACGGAAGTTGTTTATCTTTTTACCATAACTTAGGATAACAATATGCTAGCAACCAACTCACATTTATAGGCATCTCAGCAATAACAATGCTGCTGCTTTCTTCAACACTTTTTAGAGTTACCACTTCACCCCCAACAACCATGTTGATTACAATCCCATCTGCATAAGTTTAGATGGAGCTATTATGTCTGTAAATATCCGATTGTGCAAGCAAAAAAGCATCACAGCACAGGAGAAATAACCTGCTGCCAAACATGTCGCCATGCGCCTCATGTATATTTCCTGCAAGCAAACAGAATAGAATGAAATTGCAGGACAGCATGAATGTTCAGTTATAATAAAGATATGCACATGCAAGCAGACACCGGAAAACAGTTGCAACATTAAAATGTCTTTAAAACCACAACCAAATCAGCATTGGAATTTAAACAATAAGAGTGCCGCATGCAATCAGTAGGGTATTAAGCTTGTGAACAATGAACATTTGTGGACTCCTACCTTCTTTGTTGGCAACTCATAGTTTATCAGAACATGGGCAGATACTGGAGATTCGCCAGATGCAAGAAGTGGCAGACAGGCATCAGTTACAACTATCATATGAGATTTCTGCTCATCTTTTTTAACTTCACTATCATCACCTGACTGAGTGGTAACCTTTTGGTTCCACATCACCGTGGCTTGCTGGAATTTCTCCAAAATAAGGGTTCGTTCTGCTTCAGATTGGTCACTGTACTGGCATAAGTAATAATGATACACAACCTATATTAGCAGGCATTTTTGGAAAAAGAAAACGCAAAAAATCTAACATTACCGTGCATCAAACTGCAGGTAAACATGTACATTAGAGTTATTCAATCAAAATTGTAAAATGAAAAGCCCCGAAAAATAGTACATTTCTGTTGGAGGTTATCATGGGATGGGTCTGAATGTTGGATTTGACTTCTAAATAGGCTCAGCCATAAAACCGACGATACTTTTAATTCCAATGAAATATACCATTCGATGAAATGGGCAAGACATACCAAAGAAGCAAATGAAATGTATGGGAGGTTGGAAACTGCGGAGCAGACAGCATCAAGCTCATCGCGCGAGCTACAGCAGACCACCATAGGCAGGCACGGGCGGTGTCCCGCTACGCCCAACAATTCTACTAACGTCTCCTGCAAATTCGTGTACGATCTCACATGATAATCTTCCGATCATTCATTCGAAATATGAAAATCAAGAAACTAATTGAGAGAGGAAGAGGTACCATCTTGAATTGGAGTCTGTCCACAGCGACATAGAAGTGGCGTGGTTGACTGTATCGAGCCACGATTAGTATTCTACTCTCATGATTACGGGGAAAAAAAATCCGGAAACTGAGTAAACGAAGAATACCCGAATTGAGAGGGCGATTGCGAGGGAGAAAATGGCGCTTCCATCGAATCAATCGACATGGCTTCCAGAATCACTCCTATTCTTCAACAGAAAAATAGCCCACGAAGTGCTTTTCCATGTTCCTCAAGGGTATTTCCGTATTTTGCTAATCAATTTTTTCTAGTAAGTCTAACAAATAAGACAGAACAATTTATAAATCTCAACTCTGTAAGCACAATTTCAAGGAGAGTTAATAGAACATGTCACTCGTGTTTTATCCACAGATGAAATGTTTCGACTTAGTTATTCAACTTTTAATTTTGTTCTATATTGATCACTTAGATATTTTTATCCAAAATCGAACTGTCAAATTTGAGATTAATAGAATATATGATCACTCACAATTCTGTTTCATTTCTATCACTCAAAAATGAAATGAATAACATATTCATATTTATTTATTTTATTAGGCTAATGAAGATCACTAGAGTGTGCCCAGGCCGATATTCATATTATGCATTTGGGGGACTCCCTTTTTTTCTTTTTCTTTTTGTCATCCTAATTTTTTTTCCCCAAACACAACACTGGAAAGATCAAAACTTCTAACAGATTGAAGTGAGAAAACTATCATTTTGTTTTGGTCACCAAACCAAAATATATAATTTTCCATTTTAGTAATCATAAGATATTTTTCCGTACTGAAGCATTTTGGATAGTTTTTCATGAATGTATAGTTTCACCAACCTATTGAAATTCATAAATATGTCTCTTTAGACAAAGGAATTTGAGAGCTGCACAATAAATAATCATAGAAGTACACATTCGAACAAAGTAAAAAAGATTAAGCTCGATTAGATTATTTTATTCTGTTTTTTTTTGTCTGATTATAATTTAGATGAACTATTCAATTTTTGATTTTTTGAGTGGGGATTTTGAGAGAGAAAAAAAATCAGTGGTGAAAATGATAATTTATTCACTCCAGCGTTAACATCAGCTTTCTTACAATTGAGTGACCTCTAATTTAAATTTTTTATTCTTTGAGTGACGAGTTTGGAGATTTTGTGACCTTAACCATTGTGTTTGTCTCTTTTTCTCTCACCAGCGACCCCATCGCCACACACCATCTCCACCATCAATCATATTTACCCGGCCCAGAAACCTTCTGCGGCTCGTCATGAAGGTAGCCCAACCAAACCCGTCTGTCGACGTTAAACTGGGGCGCCAGAATCACGCTGGAAGCCACGCAGACCACCCAAGATAACAGTCTTAGTGAATTGGGGTTTGGGTTTAGTCATTGGTGATTATCCTTTGCAGTTTTGGGGCAAGAAAATCACTCACGGAGATGGCTATTCCTTGATGCGAGGCTGAAACCAGGTGGTTTCTTCAACTGTCTCCCTTCCAAATAACTCCTGATGTTATCAGCATCAATCCACCTTCCAGCTGCCGCATAGATGTTGTGAAGCATCACGTATGGTCCTGGATTTTCTGGATCCATGTCAAATAGCATGTGAGCAACTTTTTCCCCAAGTTCAACGTTGCCGTAGTTTCTGCAAGCACCCAACAAGGATTCAAGCAGGCTTACTGAAGGATTACAAGGGAGTCTCTTCACAGTTTCATAAGCTTCATTCAAGTGACCTGTTCTTCCTAATAGGTCAACAATGCAAGCATAGTGCTCCGGACTTGGGGATATACCATGTTTCTCCATAGAGTTGAATACTAGCCTGCCTTTATCAACTAACCCAGCATGGCTGCAAGCTGACAAAAGACTCAAAAATGTAATGCCATCAGGTCTCGAACCTGAAATTTGCATCTGTGAGAAAAGTTTAAGGGCTGCTTCGCAATCCCCATGTAAACCATAGCTGTTTATCATTACACTCCATGAGACAGCATCCTTTGAGAGCAAGCATTCAAACATCCTTTCTGCTTTCAGAATACTTCCACATCTTGCATACAAGTTTACAAAGGCATTGCTGACTGCCACATCTTTTTCAAAGCCCTCACGAATTACAAAAGACAATACAGAATCAGCAAGATTAAGATCGTTGAGTTGAACACATGCTGCAATCAAACTTAGATATGTAATACTGTCGCGTTTTATTCCCTTTTGAAGCAAGTCCCTGAACGTAGCAATTGCTTTTTCTGCATTTTCCATTTGGACTAGTAAAGATATAAATGCATTCCATAATGAAACATCCTCCTTTTTCCCAACTTTGAAAAGTAAGATGCAGGACTTGATATTTTGGAATCTTGCATACATAACCATGAGAGAGGTAAAAAGAGGAGTGTCACGCAAAATTCCAGCTCTAACAGCGAAAGCATGCAGAGACTTACCCTGTGATTGGGTGTGACACACGGGCAGAATGTTAAGCAAGGTTACAGAATCTGGCTTCTCGTCTTCCTTTATCATTTGATTAAAAAAGAACATCGTCTTGTTAGGCTGGTTACTAGATCGATATCCAGTTATCAGAGCATTCCAAGATACCACGCTCCTTTCAGGCATAACTTCAAAAAGAGACTTCCCAGAATCAAGGTCTCCACATTTACAATACATGCTAATGAGCGCATTGGCTAAAGAAACATCAGAAGCATATCCGATTTTGATAGCATAGCAATGCATGACCATACCTTGCTTTAAATTATTACTCCCGCAACAAGTCGGGAGAATACTTATCAGGGTAACCAAATCCATTTTCATGATGTCATTCTGCATTTGGTGAAGTAAAGGAAGTACACTTTCCATTTCCCCACGGTGAACGCAACCAGATATCAACGTATTCCATGACACCACATTTTTGCTAGTCATTTGTTGAAATAACTTAAAACAAGAAGAATTCTCATGACAAGCAGAGTAAAATGCCAGAAGTGCATTGGACACATTTAGATCTAAATCAATACCCTTTCTAACACTAAGTGCATGAGCAGACTCACCAGGCAAAACTGCCTCCATTTTGGAACAAGCAGAGAGCGCCGAAACAAGAGAAATAGCATCTGGATTGCATCCTGAAAATAGCATTTTGCAAAATATAGCCCAACATGAATCCCATATGTCATTTTGATTATATCCTGAGAGCATTGCATTCCATGATAGAAGGTTTCTACATCGCATTCGATCAAAAAGAAATTCCGCTGCACTGATATCACCAACCTTGGAGTAGACAGACACAAGCGCAGTCTGGACCGAAATCTGATTTTCCACCCCATGTTTTACAACAAAAGCATGAAGTGATTCACCATACAAAATGCTATTATGCAACTCACATGATGGCAGTATAGACACAAAGGTGATTGAGTTAGGCTGCACTCCGGCTTGTAGCATTTGCTGGAACATCTCAAAGGCTTTGACAGGCCTGCACCCGTAAACATAAGCCCAAATCATGGCATTCCAAACAGCAACGTTCTTGTCCAATGAAGAATCAAACAATTTTCTTGAAGTAGATAACTCCACATGGCCAGCATACATTGAAATTAAAGCAGGAGCCAAGAAATCATTTAATAAATATCCAAATCTGACAGCATAGCCATGGAGAGACTTGCCAATACTCAAACATCCTAAACGGGTGCAGACTGGAATGATGCTTGCCAAAGTGCTCAGATTTGGCTTCAAACCCGCTTCAAAAATATGGCTCAAAATCTCCAATGCTTCCTGATCAAGCCCATTTAGTGAATAACCGGCAATTAGAGCATTCCATGAAACCAAATCTGGTTGTGGAATTTCATCGATTATTGCACGTGCAGTCTCTGTATGACCC
Organism: Euonymus europaeus; assembly: GCA_963580455.1. Classification (NCBI taxonomy): domain Eukaryota; kingdom Viridiplantae; phylum Streptophyta; class Magnoliopsida; order Celastrales; family Celastraceae; genus Euonymus; species Euonymus europaeus. The sequence goes on from OY756972.1 coordinate 5,150,236, forward strand.
CGCTTGGCATACAAATCAATTAAAGCGGTTTGTATGACAACATTTCTATCAAACCCAGTTCTTAAAGCAAATCCATGAATTGCTTTGCCCATCCCGAAGGCGCCTAGAGATGAACAAGCCTTGATCACGAACGGAAACGTGAAATCATCAGATGGGCAACCCGAAAACCGACAGCTGATATACACATTTAACAGGTCACCGTATAATCTATGATTGCTAAGACCCCTAACAATCAAATTCTGCAAGAACAAATTCGGCTTGTCAATTGTCCGAAATGTAGACAAAGCTATATCAGGAGCACCCAGACGAAAGCCGGAGCTAATGAATTCTCCAACCAAAACCTCGTTTTTTATAAGACCGAGCACGATGAGCACAGACTTGAGTGGGCTCAAATCTCGGACGTTATTGCACATCTTTAGTGAATGTGAGAAGCTGAGGCTTGCGGAGTTGCCAGCAGACTGGCGAATTGAAGGATTCATTTTGAATTGTTGGATGTCCTTGATTATACTTGAAGCAGCGAAGGCTGATGCAGCAATTCTATTAGTTGGAGCCGAATGTGAATTGTACTTTGTTTGTTGGATGGGGTGTTTGTGTTGTACGTAATCAATGTATTATGGCTGCAGGTTTTGCTGGAATCAGATCCAGTGTCCGTGTACAGCTGACTAAGGTTTTGAAAAGCGATCGATTAATCGGAAAATTCTTCAATTTAAGGTTCAAAGATTCAACCGTGCTTCAAACGGGATTCAATAAAATATAATATTATATATTTATATTTATATTATATAGATAATTATTTGATAAAAAAATGTTTAGTATTCAATAATGTGTAAAAACACATTATATAAATATAATATATTAATTTTGCATATCTAACTTCAACAAAAATTGTGTCATAACCTAATGGTATAGTTTTTGTCTTAGTATTAGAAGATCATGTATTCAAAACCGTGCTTCAACTACAATGGTTTTGTAATTAAAATTTACAGGTCAAGTTCATTGAGACCGCCCGATTCTACCGGTTCAACCGATTACATGGCCGGTGACTGGTTCAGTCGATTCTGACAACCTTGCAGCTCATCCATTGACTTCTCTATAGGTCACATAATTTTAGCAATGAGTTGTTCATCAATGTCTTTGTGGTCGAGATATAGCTCAAAATAGCATATTACAACAACTCAATGGGTAAAATAAATTTCATACTCAAAATAACATACTACAACAACTTAAATGGTAGAACAAATTTGCAGTCACACCTTTGAATAATACCTTCGTGACAGACCTTTGACTTGAGTCTCTCATTCTTGTGAAACAAAGATGGGTTGTCGATGGGTTCAAAGGAGGATATAGATGACGTTGATGGGTTCAGCGGAAGAGACAAAGATGGGTTTTCAATGGGTTCAAAGGAGGGCATAAACATCTTCGATGGGTTCAGGGAAAATGACAGAGATTAGTTTGAAGTCAATAGGTTCAGCTGCGGTGGGTCCAGGTATGCGCGAGGATGATAGTGGTCGCGTATGGGTTTCGTTTGAGATAGAGAGCTGGGTTGCGTATGTGTTTTTAGGAAAGAGAAAGATAGCTAGGTAGCATATGGGAACCGTAAGATGTATCGAACGACAGGAAGAAGAAAAAAAGTCCGCATTTTGAGACCGTATTAGAGAAATTATGTGTATATATATATTATAGAAACACAATATATATAACTTTCTATATATATAATAAAGGCGCACACACACACACATATATATATATATGCACACCTCTTAAATAATGACAAAATATATATAACTGCAATCAAGGTGTCAAAGTTTTTTTTCTAAATTAATGTTAGAAAATCTTGTTAATTTCGATAATCTACGAAACTTGAATTAGCTAAGACTTGAAGAATCACACAGTTAGTAAAACTCACACACTATAATCAAAACAAAATGCTAGTTTATAAAATAATCAAATAGATTCTCGAAAAACGTTTTGGAGAAGAAGAATCAAGGCAAGGTTTAGACCTCTAACCTTAAGGTGATTTATTGTCTGTCTTATATGATTTGTTCATAGCTCTCACAATATCACTTCCTAGATCTACTCAGTCACACACTGTGGTAGTACCATCCACATTGTAACGGCGAACCAAGAATCTTATTACTCTCTCAGGAGTGGAAGAAGATAGGTATGAAAGGAGGAGAGAGAAAAAAGAAAGCTCAAAAGAAATTCTCTAAAAGTCATTTTCCTCTCCTCCAAAGACATATTTATAAAAGGAATGAATTAAAACCAAAACATATGAGAACCCAAGAGTAATTGATATTAAAGCAAATCGTTATTACACCTAGTAATAGCCCAATTAGAAAATCAATTGCAATTTGATGGACCCAAAAGGTAAACGAGCCTCAGCCCATGGCCCAACCCAATCCAAATCAAAGCTCAACTATGACTTTCTCCAATTAATTTTTGTGTGCCCTTAGGTTCAAGTTAACATTGGAAGTCAATGTCTTATTAACAATGTTTTTAAATCCGGACCGTCTAATAAACCGGCGTGATCACCGGTTTTCGGTTGAACCGGTCGGACCGGCGGTTGGGTATATTTTTGATATTTTCAATAATATTTAATATGAGACTTGACTAAGACCAATCACCATCAAGAATTCTTTGCATTAGTTAGAAATTATGACAAATGCACTTAAGTTAACCAAACGTACAAAGAAGTCAAAAAAGGTTGCACATGCACATATATCAAAATCATCAATCTTATCATGATATAGTGTAAAACAACTATCATGCATAAAGGAGAGATAATGCCTCTGTCTGCCCCTCTTCCTCATTTTCTCTCTCTACTCTTAAAATACGACCAACAATGGCGTACAGGAACCTGCCCTCCAAGCCTTCCAACGTTCAAACGTTCAAATCAAATCCTAAAAATCAGCCAAATGACCTTCTTAAACTTGTGAAGAATCCAAAGTCTCTGTTCTTCCCATTCTACACCTCGTGTCCCCGAACCCTGCACATGATGTCAAGGCTCCAAAATCTCCGGCCAAATCCATTCTGATGCGGACCTGACACAGAGATAAGCGCCAGCTTATTCTCATCACCAATCATGTCTAGTGAAGGCAAGAAGGTCTCCTGCGGCCAAGTGACTTTCTCCAAGAGACAAGATCTATGAGTCCAAGTCAATGTCTTCGTCTTTTTCCATCCAAGGCAAGACCTACGAGTGTTGTAGCAAAATGATTGTTGTGGAGGCTTGGTCACTGGGTTGTGGTGCTGATAGTGGCAACAAAGAAGAAGCACGGGAGAGGAGCGGCGATGGAGTTTGATAATTAGGTTAGGAGAAGAAAAGTTAAAAAGAGGGATTTTTTAGGGATTTTATTGTGTTAACCGGAGTCATCCGGTTTTTAGTGTAAATCGAACCGGACAGGTCACCGGTTCCCGGTTAGACAGTTTCAACCGTCCGGTCCGGTTTCAAAAACATTGCTTATTAACACAACTTGAAACTTACATTTTACCAATGTGAGATTTAGGTTCCCCTTATATCCTTTCAATTTTATGTGGTCACTTTGGAGATCAATACCACTGATATCCAACAATTAATACGGAAATATGTAGAGATAATGTGACACTCAATCAACTACCATCAAATATTAAATTTTAGACCCTATCAAATTCTAAATTCATCTCACCTAATATTTTGGAATATTTAGTTTATATAAAAAGCATTAATATATTATTAAATATATTATACAATATATAAAATATATACTAGATATACATTTAAATTCATTGGCGAGTTTTAACCAAGCCGAACTTGAATTTCTGTAATCAACTCTCGAACTAAACAATAAGCTCAAGTCGGGCCCGAGCCCGAGCCTATTGGAATAAGAAGGAGCCAATTCTAAATATGGCAAAGCTCGACTCTGCTGCTCCTAGCATGTTTCGGCTCGGCTCGTATATAACTCTAGTTGGGATGCATGGTTAAGGTTGGAGGGGGTAGGTTTTAAGTATTCATAGGCAAAAATAACGATGACATCCTCTTAAATGGAGTATTAATGGCCCCATAAGGCAAGCATGACTAATATACTACCAACAGTATCTACGTGGGGTGTTGGTGACCTCACCATATAATAAATGAATAAGATATGAAAACCTCCAAGGTCTTTGATTTATACAGGCCAGGGTACAGGGTCTCACATCTCGACTACCTGTATGGGCTTCTGCAGATTCCATTTTGTCTTGTTCTGAGATGTGGGGAATTGGGGCCCACTTGTTGATGAATTTGGACCAAGTCGGCTCAATCATTCATTCTCAACCGATTAGATTGTGGGACCCAATGAAGTTGATAGTTAAAAATTAAACCGTTGATCCCGAAGGAAGAAGTTAGAAGAAGCAATGGGCCGAAAGCATCCACGTGTGCAACACATGTCATCCTGGTTTCTAGGGATTAAGAATGAAGGGATTATTAGGATTCCGAGAAATTAGTTATTGTTATCATTTTCTGCACAAGTAGTTGGGTCAAAGCTAGGTTACTGACGTCTCCAGTCATGTATCAAAAATACCAATAGTCTTAGGCTGTGATTGGCTTGGAGCGGATGGGGGGAGGGTCCAGAATAAGACCAAACAGCCCTCTTAGCTTTGTTTGATAGATTATATGATAGACAGAGTATATTAATATATAAATTCTTAAATAAGTTGTGGTGGTATATGAAATTGGTGAAGTTGTACATAATAAAATATAAACTCGGAAATTATGGATAAAGGTATTGGTGTATTAAAATTATATTTCATATAAATATTACAAATATTAGTCTATTTATAATTAATAATTTTGAAATTGATATTAATAATTATATTTTATTATTTAACATTTATATAAAGAGTGATGAAATTTTTTAATACCATTTTTATATATATTGACGCTTAAAATTATTATTTTTATATTTTCTTAAAAAAAACTCTCTCAAATATTCTTATATACACACACACACACGCGTATTAAAATATAAAATTTGTTCACATGAAAAACTTGTCCAATTATCTTCGTCTCTCACTATTCATTTTCTCTCTTAACCTAGCACACCAGCACACAAATATATCTAAGCCTAGACATCTCACTACCATTATTATAACTCTTGGTAACATGTGACCGAACGAGAAGATGAACCTTTTAATAATTTATAATTCTGCAGAAGATTTATCAAATTAACTCACAACAAGAATTGAATCGCAGCAATATCTCACTGCCCAAGAATCAAATAACAACCAGTTCAACAGTCGAGAATCTTCATACTTCAAATTCAACTAGCTCCCGTAATTCCAGCTTCGTAGTAGAAGACGATAAAAAGAAAAGAGTTGGATGTCTCCTCAATTTCGGCTTCGGCTTCATCTTGTTGAAAGTCCTAGAGCAGAGGGGTATATTGCTGAAAAATTGTAAAGCGGTTGATGACGTCAAAAAGTTGTTTGAATCGAGAAAATGACTATGTGAGCCTTATACAAGAGGAGAGGAGTCTGAGTTTGAGTTGGACCATAATCTTCTTTCCCTCTCATCCGCGTCGTTGATCTTTGGGTGAGTTTTTAAAGGGTTTGAATTCCACTTAAACTCGTCTCCTAGTGGGAATATGACTCATCTTCATGATTAATATCCTACTAGATTGTGGAGACTGTTAATGCAAAGGTAGACCTCCTAAAAGGTATGTCGAGGCAATGCTAAACTGAGATAGGTACCGTGGTCGATGATGGATCTGAATCTATATCGACACATGTCACATTCTGATTTGTAGGGGCATTTTGGCAATACTAGCGATATCATTTTATATAAAAACAATGCAAATGCCACGTGGAGTAATGCAAATTAAAACGATCAAGTGAAAATTGAATGAAAACTCGAAGACTGGAATGAATGACAAGCGGATATTGACAGTCGTGCAGCCCCTAATCGGGCGAAAAGAGTTATTGACGTGGAGGTTAAAACAAAGACCTATAGTCGAGGTAGTGCTAAACTGATATAGGTACCTTGGTCGATGATGGATCTCTATCTATATCGACACATGTCACATTCTGATTGGTAGGGGCATTTTGACAATACTAGCGACATTATTTTATATAAAAAATGCAAATGCCACGTGGAGTAATGCAAATTAAAACGATCAAATGAAGATTGAATGAAAAATCGAAGATCGAAACAAATGACAAGCGGATGTTGACAATCGTGCGACCCCCTATTGGGTGAAAAGAGTGGTTGACATGGAATTTCAAACAAAGACCTATCAAGACGTGAAATCTACGCCACAGTCAAGGAGAATCAGTTGTCCAACATTACCAATCAGTTATGAAATATTCGTGGGATACCTAACAACAAAATAGCAAATAACCGTAAATACCTCATGAACAATTTTATAGACATGTATATAAGCCTAGATTTTAGATTTGAAAACCCCCGATCAATCAATGACTCAGCTCGAGCATCCAATTTCAATTTCTAAAGCTTTTAATCAATCATCCTTTACATTCCAGCGTTTCTTGTGCTTGTGCCCCTTGCAGACCATCTCTTTCTTGCGATTACATCCATTTTTGAGACTCTATTTTATGAGTTTATTCTCGCATATATTGTTTGATCTTATTTGTTCGTGGCACCCAAACTCCAAAGCAAACAAAATTTTTATTAAATACGGTAAATAAAGTATATATGTGTTGTCAGCTACAAAAGATGTATTGAAAAGGAACACAGTAATCAAGTGGCAGAAGCAAGCCAGAACTTGACGGCCTAAAAAAGAAAGCGACTCCAAGTCCGGGCTCTCATACTATCAACCGTTGTTATCACTATCGAATTGCGTAATGATTTTGTCCATCATTAAATAATTAATTTCATATATATATATATACTTTAAAAAATAAAAAGGAATCTACCAAAGTGGCCCCATTTGCCGCTCCTAATATTATACTTTTCGAGATTCAATTGATTCCCTGAATTGCTCTAATTCATTAATAAGTTTAATTTATTTTCTGATTCAATGTATTTAGACACGCAGATACGATTTCCAGACCAAGCCAAGTGATTAGCGTATTATTTGTATTTCCATTTATGAATATTTGTCCTAAAACTCGACAAATTCAGGAATCATATCCACGGAATCAGATATACCAAAGATAGAAATTTATTTATATTAAAAATAGCAAGAAAAAAATATATTGAATGACCATAAATTATAAGCACCAACAATGATGTCATTTTAATGGGGAAGGAAAAATGTATGAAAATATGTGTTTCTGCAGATGTGACTGTATTGAAATATGCGTTGTGGTGATGTCGATAAGTATATGATTTTACTTTTTCTAATCCATTGTTTGGGAAGGGAGGAAATATGAGGGAGAGTAAAATTTTGGGACAAAATAAATAGAAAATTAAAAAGTTGAGTGTCTGGGAAGAGAATGTTTTTTTTTTTTGATAATACACACACACATCAAGCATACATAGGGACAACTACTATGAGTAGTCAACCGAAGTAGACAAAAAAATACTCATAGTAACTGCGCCTATATAATACTCAACACACACACATTTTATCGATGTGGGACAAGGGAAAGGGCGAACACTTGTTTTGCAAAGCTCTTTTAACACACTCACACCTAACACACCACTATGTATAACTCAAAGAGTTTGTTTTTTTTGATAATACACACACACATCAAGCATACATAGGGACAACTACTATGAGTAGTCAACCGAAGTCAACAAAAAATACTCATAGTAACTGCGCCTATATAATACTCAACACACACATTTTATCGATGTGGGACAAGGGAAAGGGCGAACACTTGTTTTGCAAAATTTGAGGGTAACTTTTGAGAGAAAAATATGGTGGATCTCGGCTGTTTCTTTCTCCTCCCATTTCCGGAAGGAAAATCTGGGATAGAGGAAATTAGTGGGTCTCAGTCACTAATTTCCAATTATTTCCCTCATATGTGACATATATAACTGTTATATTAGGTGGGTTCCACACAGTTTTATATATAATTATAAAACATGGATCCACCTGCTAAATAATAATAATAATATTATATATTATATATATAAAATATAATACTAATATATATAAATAAATATATAATAATATACATATAAATTTATATAAAAGATAATATGATAAATTTATATTAATCTTACAAAATATAAAAACATAATTTTTCAACTTTTTTTCTCTTATTTTTTGACTACCCAAATAAAAGGAGATAAAATTAACTTTCTCTCCCCGCCTTTTCATTTTTCATTTCACTCAAAATTTTCTTCCCCATCCTCTTTCTTTCCAAACAATATGTAAAAAATTTGGACTTATTATTGATTTTAATGTAATTTTGTTAGAAATTGAATGAAAAAATGAAAGAATAGATACTTGACTTTTTTTATGGGGAAAAATATTTAGCGATTTGTATTTTTGCTTATATGACTATATTGAAAGAAGTGTTTTGCTGATATGAATATGTATGTAACTTGACTTTTTGTGTAATAGAGATTAGATCCAATATATTTATTTTTTTTAACGAAAAAAAAATATAAAAATTTATATTTTGCTTATATATCTATATTCAAAGACGCTTTCTATTGATATAAATATGTATGTCACTTAATTTTTTTATATAATATAGAACTGAAACCAACATGAAATTTTGCAAGCCAGCAACAATTTGTCGAGTGTGGTTGAGCAAAAACTCCTCCAACTTTGAGTGGGTCCTACCCGCCCCAAGACAGAAGGGCGGTCGCAGTCTCTCTCCGGAACAAGCTGCGGTGGACGTGGCAGATTCGAATTCACCAATCTTAATTTTAACAGTTAACCACCACAGTCAAAACAGGATTCACACATCTTTTTTAGGACAGGCGTGAAAAACTAGTCCTACCTCTCCGGGGGTTGGTCGCTAATATGTGACTTTTCTTTCCTAACTTATCATATCTCATCCACGTGGTGGGCCATCTGCCTTACTTGCTTCTCTCTTATTGGTCAACTTTCGTTAACTACTGACAAAAAAATTCACACACGTAACTTATTTCACTAAATATATTAATTATTTTATGTTTTTAAAATATATTAATTATTTTATCTCCATCACTGGCCCTTCAAAAACCCATCAGGCCCTCCGACTTTTTGCACATCAATTCATTCGTTCGTCCTCCAAATCAAAAAACTCTCTCAGAATGGGTCTGCTTAGATCGTCTTCCACCACCACGTCTCTGTTTCTGTTGATGCTGTTCACAGTGTCATCCGCCATGGACATGTCGATTGTTTCTTACGACCGAAGCCATGGAATCAAATCGAGCTTGAGGACGGAGGACGAGGTGATGGCCATGTACGAAGAGTGGCTAGTGAAGCACGGAAAGGCCTACAACGCAATCGGGGAGAAGGAGAAGAGGTTTGAGATCTTCAAGGACAATCTCAGGTTCATCGACGAACATAATTCGGAGGAGAAGAGTTACAAGGTCGGTTTAAACAAGTTCGCCGATCTGACTAACGAGGAATACAGGTCTATGTACTTGGGTGCCAAATCGAGGAAAAGGACCCCAAAATCTAGCGATCGGTATAAGTCACGTGTCGGTGTTTCGTTGCCGGATTTTGTCGATTGGAGGAAGGAAGGTGCCGTCCCTGAGGTCAAAGATCAGGGAAGCTGCGGTGAGTTATTTATTATTATTATTTTTATTATTGGTGCTTTTAGTTTACTAATAAAAAGTCCATGATTATATGATATTATTTTACCTGAAGCGTCTTTTACCTTTAGTCTGATTGAAATTTTTGTGAGACTAGAGTTGGAGTCGGAGGGTAATCAGTGATTAACCTCTGGGACCTTACTTTTCTATATTAGTTTAAGACAATTTTGTGGTTTCTAGTTGGAGGGTAAAATCATTGCAGCTGGACTAGATTCTGATCGGTTGAGTTGCCCATATCCTGGAAAGCTTGGATCCTGAAATTTTTGAATCGGATTTGTATCTTGTGAATTGGGTTCTCTGTGTAGAAAGCATCGTGGGCGGTCATCACGATGACTGCCAAATATGATTTTTGATTATGACCGACAGTGGAAGTTTTGTTTGATGGGCCTCAGCTTAGTCATATACTGGCCCGCTTGGCCTTTTGACTTTGTTGCCCTGGGCCGGCAGGCTATAGAAAACTAAATAGAGAAAATGAAGGCCCATGTCCTGACAGCCTTTTGTTCATAGTAATTGTTACCTTGGCTAGAAGTGTAAATGAGATGAGACTGCAATCTATATATTTGTGTGTGTGTATATAAATATGGAACTGATTCACTTGCTGTTCAATGATAAATGAAGGGAGTTGCTGGGCATTCTCAACAATTGGTGCAGTGGAAGGGATTAACAAGATAGTTACTGGTGAATTGATCACTCTATCAGAGCAGGAGCTGGTAGATTGTGATACATCATATAACGCGGGATGCAATGGTGGTTTAATGGACTATGCATTTCAGTTCATCATCAACAATGGTGGGATTGATTCGGATGCGGATTATCCCTACAAGGGCAGTGATGGTCGTTGTGACCCCTTCAGGGTCTGTATTCATTCTTCAGTAGTAGTGGTTAATAAAATGTTCTGAAATCAATAACCCTTTGTCTCACTCTGTATTTTTCTCGTGCCAGAAAAATGCAAATGTGGTTTCCATTGATTCGTATGAAGATGTTCCTACAAATGACGAGGGCTCATTGAAAGCTGCAGTTGCAAATCAACCAGTCAGCGTTGCCATTGAAGCTGGTGGAAGGGCTTTCCAGTTTTATGCATCGGTAAATTCTATCAGCACTTCATGTTTAAACTTAGTTGATAGTCTATGTATAGGGCGACAATGATAACCTCGGCAAGATCATAAAATTATTTTAACACAGTTCTAATAGCTTTCATGCATGAATTTCAGGGTATATTCACAGGACAATGCGGTACAGCACTGGATCATGGTGTTGTGGCGGTCGGATATGGCACAGAGAATGGTAAAGATTATTGGATCGTGAGAAACTCGTGGGGAAAGAGTTGGGGAGAGGCAGGCTATCTCAGGATGGAGCGAAATATTGCTGCTCGTAGTGGAAAGTGTGGAATTGCTATTGAACCTTCATACCCCATCAAAAAGGGCCAGAATCCCCCTAACCCTGGTCCATCTCCTCCATCTCCTGTAGCTCCTCCTGCTGTTTGTGATAGTTACTACTCGTGTCCGGAGAGCAACACCTGCTGCTGTCTCTATCAGTATGGCAACTATTGCTTCGCATGGGGATGCTGCCCTCTTGAGGGTGCCACTTGCTGCGATGATAACTACAGCTGCTGCCCACATGACTACCCTGTCTGTAACATCAACGAGGGAACCTGCTTGACGGTAAGAGCAACCAAATTACATTCATACATTTCATGTGTTCCCATTATAGGGTTGTATGATTGCAATCTAAAAGTAGTTCAATTCTTGAAAATAGTCTCTTAATTTAAAAATTGCAAGCTCAATCTTTGAAAATAGTCTCTCCACACATATTATGTAGGGTAAAATCTACATCCATTTTCTCGCTTCTGATCTTGTCCATTATAGGAGTTGTGTAAACATACTCAATTTTTTGAAAATGGTCACATATTATGTGGGGTAAAATCTGCGTATATTATGTCGCTTCCGATCTTGTCCATTATAAGAGTCTTGTGCACGAGTGTTGCTTACTCTTTTATATATTATATTTCTAACCATAAAAACATTGTTTCCCTATTTTTGGCATTTTTATATTGACACTCAACTATTTATCATTTTGTTTTGCTTGCTTGAATTTCTGCAACAGAGCAAGAACAACCCATTGGGCATCAAGGCGCTGAGGCGTACTCCTGCCAAGCCTCATTGGGCTCATGGAAGCGAACGCAAAGCAAACATCGCATAAGCAAATGGGGTTAGGACTTTCAGGCGGCAGTTGATATGAAATAAGAGAGAGGACAACAGTCACTGCAGTGTGTGATTGAGGTTCTGCTGCTTGTTATTATAGTACCGCTCACCTTCATTTCCATTGTTAGCTATTATGGATGGATGATCTATAATATATTCTATTCACCAGACAATGTTTGTGTATATAATTGGGCATTTATGTGTATTTTTAATTTGATCAGAAAAACAAAAGGACAGGATTGTCTTCTATTTCCAATGCCTGTAAACCTTATTAGCAATTAGTGATGGCTCTTCTGAAAGTCGCTTGTCTTCTTGCTGGGACGAATTCATGAAAAATTGCTTTTCCCTTATTTTACAGCCTTTGCATTATGCATTTTGATGCTGATTGATGATGCCAGTGCAAACATGGACATCATTTCCTCAGTAATTTTATTAGATGAATCATAAAAGCAAATCATTTTCTCAGAATTTTTGTGTCTCATAAGTTCCTCATAGATGCCAGATGATAATTAGATCAAAAATACTAAAATAGCAAGAAAAGAATGAAAGTATGTGATTAGATCTGTCGAGTAAGAAAACACTTGTCAGGAAACTGTTTTTGACGTAGACTGAATCTGTTCGGCTAATATGACCGTGCTAGTTATTCTGTAAGGTTGGAGAAGTTTAGCCGACGGAGAGTGAGCCAGTCGTGAATCGACGGTCGTATACTGCCTGGTAGACTTTGAGTAACTGAAGTAAAAAATAGATACCATTTAGCAGAAAACATAGTTTCATCAAGCACATGATGCCGTGATATGATATGCAGAGTGAATATGCTGACTTTTCCAAAAGAGTGCAACCCTCCTCATCGATCATTCATGGAGTCATATCCCAAAATATTCGTGTTCTTAGACCTTTTGGTCTGAAGTAGTTCCTTATAAGAGAGAGCAGTATCAGAGGATTAGAACTAGAGAACAGCCAATAAATTGAACTCAATCAATCGAAGGATGCTAACTCCTCCGACCAGAAACAACAAAATCAATGTCTTGTAGCACAATAACAACTCATTTTTGAAAACAAGAAAAAAATATCAAGACTCGAGTTTAGGACCATTTTGATCTGTTGTTTCTGTCCTCAAACGTTAGCCGTGCAACTTCATCCAAAGCCAGTTGTCTTACAGTTTGGTCCTAATTCTGATCATTTCCGGGACCATCATATATAGATTATAGTGTTCTGCCACTCCCCCACAAAGTGACAGGGATAGGCCAAGAGACTTGAGTTACCCCCACTAATATCCTGTCCCTGTGCTCCATACAACAACATAACAACTTATACATGCTTACAAAGATGACAGTGAAAGCTATTGAAGTAGATACCCACCATTCATTGAGCTTAAGTACGCATCATGAAAGTACATTATGTATTTATCATTATCCAAATTAATTGGGATTAGTGCACCGCCTGCATCTCTCAAGAAACATTTTCTAGCTCCAGAGATGGGTTGAGGTCACATGATTTCTTTGTTGATTTGTTTTAGCTGCACCAACCTCATCTGCTGCACCAACAATGTCAATCCTCACTGTCTGGCCTTTACTGCTGCTGCAGATGTTGTTGTTAACTGCAGCTGTATCAAGAGTCGGGATAACAGAAGGTACCTTTGACAGCAGAGCACCAAGACTGCAAGACATTGTAGGCAAAAGTGGTGGTATAGGCCAAGTAGGTGGTCCTGTAATGCCATTTTGTGGGTTATTCCATCCCAAGTTGATGGACTTGATTGGAGAATCTTCAAAATAATCCTCAAATATTCTTTTTACTCCGGTTAATGGGAGCTTGTCGCCGATTGAAAAAGCTGTTTCGTGGTTGAAGATCATCTTGGTATTAGGTTTGAGGACATACGGATGTTGGATTGGTAGGTATGGTCTTTGTATGGCAAAGACTCCTGGTATGCTCTGGAGGTAGTTGAATTTCCTCTGTATGCTGATAACCAGACTGAGATCTTCCAAAATCTGAAGAACCCATTTGCTACTATTTAATTCAGAAAACGCACAAAATCGTGTGTTTCTGTGTGTGAGAAAAAGAGACAGTGTGTGAAGGAGAGAGGGACCTTGTGAAATGATCCTAGTTGAACAATGCCTTCTCTTACTGATATTAGGGCAACTGTCTGAATACCTGAATGGAATTGACTTTCCCATGCCCTTGGTTGCTATGCATAGAAAGAAAAGGTTAGAAGTTAAAACACAAATTAAGCATAGTTCACATGGTTGAATAGTAATTAGCTATGGTAATCTTCTTACAGGCTCCATAGAAATGAAGCTACGATCAGCTTCATTTGGGTTCTCTTTAAACACCCATTTGTGACTGTTATCTGCTGATATTTTCCCTATTAATCTGGAGCAATCATTGCCACACAAAATCCTTAGCTCACTTTGCCATACTAATATCAAACACAATTTAGAGAACTAGTCATATGAATTTTCTCACCCTTCTCCATAATTATAGACCTCATGAGACATTCTGAAGAAGACATCGGCTCCAAATCTTCCCTCAATGTGGCCACTCCCCGCTCGCTCGCATTCATCAAAATCACAAAACCCATCTTCCCAAACCAGAATCCTGAACACAAATCTCTCTCAACAACCCAAAATAAATTTGAAAATACAATACTGACAAGGGAAATCTGTTTGTTTGTTAGTCAAGGTTGTTTCAAATTACCAGTTCCTCTTGTTTCCCTTGGAACGATCAAGAGCAGTTCCTCCATAATCCCACCTGCACCAAAGCAATGCAACCTTACATCTAAGGCATTGAATTTAAAGATGATGTATTTTGAAATGTAATTTCATTGTTTCTTACTTTTGTGGAGGATAGTTCCTAGGCAAAATTCTCCAGAAGACGGCGTAGACCCACTTGGAGGAAGAGAAAGAAGAGTCAGAACAAGAACATAAGCTCCTCAGTGTGTGCTGTAAGAGACAGTTAAGCATAGGAAAAGCACCCAACTCCATTGTCAAGACAGAGAGACAGAATGAGCTACACAATGTCAGAATTCAACCTTAGTAGATTACAAGGGCAACAGAAGTGATTTTCACTTAGAGATGTCCCAAACGCAGAAGATCAATAGTGGTTACACGCTCGGGCCAAGGCCACTTGGCAATGACACTACCTGTACTGGGTAGTGCTGCCTCAGTGGCTCAAGAGCTGGACCATGTACTGATGTTGGACATGTATTATTTAAAATCCAAACCTTTCACCAAATCACCCCAGCTTCTCTGTCCTGCTGTGACAGTACGTTTTGAACCAACTCAAATGTCTAAAGTGCAGTTGAAAATGCCAAGATTAACGAGAAAAGCAGGATGCCATCATTTCAACCAAGCAAACTTTTTTTGTTAACTAAATCATTAAAAAAATCAGACAACTTTTTTTCCTTCTTTTCTTAGGCACATGAAACCGAAAAGATAAACAGGAATCGAATGGAAAAAGACGGGTAAACAGTATTTTTGGCTATTGAAAGATTGAACACGTTCCAACTCAGGTACTGAAGTTTTGACTCAGGCAACTCGGGTATTGAGGTTTCAATTTTGTTTCAATTATGGACACGGCCAACTTCCTCAATATACGGGTACGGGCAGAGGTTAATAGCACTTTTGAGTACTGAAAGAGTTGACACGTTTCAACTCATATGTTGAAGTTTGAACTCATCTAATTCGGGAACCAAGATTTCGATTTTATTTCAAAACTCATCACCAGTCTGTTTTTCTATTGTTCAGGCACATAAATATCTGATCTGACATTAAGAAGTTTTTTTTTTTTGATGTGGCGCAATAATTGATGATATGTTAAATGATTCTTCTATCTCTAGCTCTGCTGTTCTTAGAGCTCGAATATAGTTGCTCAATCATTGAGATCAAAGTCGATTTCCAAACCAAAGTAAAAGTCCACTTCCCTTGACATCCACTCCAATTTTTGTCCTTACCCTGCACAGCTGCTCCAAATCGTGGTTAAAGTATGAGATCAGGTACGGATTTCGATTTCATTCTCTTTAGTTGTTCTTTGATTCTTCAATTATGTGTCCATGGATCGATTCTTCCTTCTCTTGAGCCACTGTTGACATCTTGTTTTTAGGATTTTATTTAGAGTTCGGAGTACTCTATTACAGATGAATGAAGCCCACTTTCGACGTCGTCAATACAAATTATCTGATGAATGAAGCCCACCTCCAATCGTAGATGAAGATTTGCCAATTTCTTTATTTTGATTATTTTTTATATTTAGTCAAAATAATATATTTATTATGCTACATTAGCTAATAGCCTGTCCGAATTGTGAAAAAGTTGTCTAGTGTCTAGAATTGAAACAAAAATAAAACCTTAGTTCCCGAGTTGGATGAGTTTGAACTTCAATACATGAGTTGAAACATGACAACTATTTCAGTACTCAAAAATGCTATTAACCCTGCTCATATATTGAGAAAGCTGACCGTGCCCAAAATTGAAACAAAATCGAAATCTCAATACTGCGAGTATTACATGAGTCAAAACTTCGATACTTGAGTTGGAACGTGTCAGTACCTTAAAGTACTATTTACTTGAAAAAAGACCAAAATCGAAATCAACCAAAACCTATCAGGTGAACTCTATTTGCATCTGATTATTTTTCAACTACATCCTAATGTGTCTACAGTCCATCATTTGAAAAATATCCAATCACATTCAAAGTAACAAAATATTTATGAAATACACCTCAAAAACAAAAATCATATCAAACAAAAATATTTTCACATAATAAAATATCAAAAATTGATCTCATTCCATGAAAATTAATGCACTACACAGATCAATGATAAATTCACTAAGACAATTTTCAAAGAATAAATAAATAAAGTGTACCCTTGATCAACAATTTATGATCGCAATAAATTCTGATAGGTTTTACCTAATCGCACGTGTACGGTCACAAGACAGTAACAATGAAAGGGATCGAATCCACAGAAACTATCGCAAAGACCAGTTGTAAAACAAACCATAGTGTAAACTAATTTAAACAATTTAACCAATGAAAAAAAATTAATCAGCTTAAATAAAATTACGAATTCAACAATGAATGAGAATTAACTTGTATTTGGTTTAATCATTTACCTCCATCTCAAGCACGCATATTAATTACCAATTACACAAATTAAGAATTTAACTACATCAATTGAAAGACTTTGATCCAACTCTCGATCAATTATATTTCCCTAAACAACAATCTTGACTTTGGTCTAACTCAGGATATTTTCTTATAAAAAAAGTTTTGGTTTGTTCTCTCTTAAAAACACTCTAAGATAAGTATCAACACTTGGAAATCGACAATAGCACAACCTAGGATATTAATTTATACCCAATCAGTTATGTTCAATGTTCTCTAACTTGAATCGCAAAACAAGTTTTTGTTACTTCGTCAAACATTGGGTTTGGTCAGCCGAATATGTTCAATTAACAGTTCCTAAATATTATGATGTTGATCAGACATGCATAAGAATAGGAAATCACAATCAATCTAGAGAACAATTAATTAAATCAGTCTAATCAATAATCAAATTCGTGCAAAAAGATATTGGTTGAAAAAAGTACCAAATCCTAGCTAAAAAGTACTTAGTTACACATATTCATAATAAAAATCATAAAATACTTAAAATCAATGTTCGAATCGAAGGGAGAAAAGAATGAATTCTCACTCTTGGAGCGCCTCCACTCTATCTTCTATACTCTGGAAATTCTGGAATATCATGTCTCTTTTCAGGCGGCTAGGGTTTAGTCTTTTAACCTCCAAAATCATTGTCCCTATTGCCACATCAACTGAGCCCGGTTTTGCCAATCTTGCAACTCGCGGCCGTGACTTGTTCACTTTTCAACCAGAGTCATGTTTTTCAAAAAAATAGCATCCACCTGTACCTGTCATTAAACCACATAATTGAACAATATTTTATGTTAGAAACCCCATAAATGTTGAGTATTTAATATCATAAACATGAGTGCATTTTGCACTCAACAACCATCGATTCAAAAACTTAGGTGATGTTTGGTTGTGAGAATGGAGGTGGAATAAGAGTGGTTTATGGAATGGGGTATTCCATTCCATCATTTGGTGTTAAAAAAAATTGAGGGAATGGAATACTCCATTCCATTCCCTCATCTCTCTCTCATCAATTTTCATTCCCACATTTTTATGTGGGAATGAATCATTCCATGTGGAATAGAGGACAAAATGACTATTTTGTCCTCAAATAAATATTAATTAATATATTTTGATAAATTAAGATTAATTAATATATTTTATTTTATTTTAATTTGTTAATTATATAATTTATTAACTTTAATTTTGTTAATTTGTTAACTTTAATTTGTAAATATTAATTATATATTTTGATAAATTAATATTAATTAATATATTTTATTTTATTTTAATTTGTTAGTTATTATAATTTGTTAATTATATAATTTTGACTCCATTTTATTTTAATTTGTTAATTATATATAATTATAAATGCACAAATAAAATATATTGATTATACATAATTGTAAAGGAGGGACATAATGGACAAAACACAACTTCATTCCCATTCTCATTCCCAATTTTTATACATACCAAACGTGAGAATCAAAATATCATTCTCATTCTCATTCTCATTTCCCCCTCAAACCATTCTAAAAATCAAACGACCCCTTATTACTGTAATATCCCCACTCGTGGAGAAGAGTTGTCAGAGAAGGCGTGGTCAGCAGATAACGTTGTCGGCATCAATGTTGCACAGCTGATGAAAATGAGGACGATTTAGATATATAAATTTTTTGCTCCCGTAGTCGAGCGATTAAAAGATAAAAAAAAATGGGATGTGAACATTCTATCCCTTAAGAAATATTTAATCAAAATTAAATTGACAATAACTGAGTTGCAGTTAAAAAATAATAGGCTGCGATTGCAAATAAAGATAATCATTTATAGGGATCATATCATATGGCATCGGTCCTGGGACCATTTCGCCATGCCGTCGGCCGAGAGATTGCATTGTGTTGTCGCTTGTGTGGACTTCTCGCACTTCTCCCAAGTGCAGCTCAGAGAAGCTGTTGGTTGAGAAAAGGAAACATTAAAGAAAGTTGAAATTCCAATCGGTATAATTTATTTGAAGTGTTAAATAATATTAGCCTCGATCATACAACCCAACCACTAGAGGGATCACAGAATTCACGGATTCGTTGTCCAGAGGATTTAAGGGCGAGAGAAAGAGAAGAAGAAGAATGGAGTACATAGGGATAGATATAAGCTGTGCGTTGGGATCTCTTCGTGACGGAGTATTTCCCGACAAGGCTTGCTTGCTTCCACTCATCTCCAAGCTCCTCGGATATGCCATCGTCGCTGCTTCTACCACAGTCAAGCTCCCTCAGGTATTTAATTCTCTATTTCATTATTCAAGTCTTCATCTTTTCATATGGGTTTCACTTCAATTACATGACTTCTTTAATTTCTGTTTCCGATTTGAATATGAATTTGGTGTTGTGTATCTTAGTCCAAATTCAAACTGATGCTCGCCTTTGGGTTGGATGGAAATTGCAGATAATGAAAATTTTGAAGCATAGAAGTGTGAGAGGACTTAGTGTTACTGCCTTTGAGTTGGAAGTGATCGGTTATACGATAGCTCTGGCTTATTGCCTTCACAAGGGTCTTGCCTTCTCTGCTTTTGGGGAATATGCATTTCTTCTCATTCAGGGTACCCCTTATCACTTTTTCCTTGGTTGCCGTTAAACGTGATGAATACGGATTTTTTTTTCCTTCTCCTTCTTGTACTTTGAAAAGGCCAAATAAATGCTGCTTGAGATTCCAATTTGCTATGTGGTTTATCTACATAAGCTTGTGTAGTCAGTGGTGTGCAACTCTATGGCTTATTTTGCTTACTTTTAATAGCGTCCAACCGAAAATGCCGAGCAATTGATCTATGACAGTTATTAATAATTTCTAATTAGTGGACTATCTTTAAAATCGCATGGGTATGTTTTCTTCTTTAGTGATTTGTTTTGCAAAATATGAACTGCAATGTATGCTTAGAGGTAGCAAATTTGTTAATCAGATAGTTCTGCCGTTTCTTTTATTTCCATTTGATTTACACCTGTTTGAGGGGGAAAAGAAGAAAGATGAATGCAAGAGTTTTTCAGGTTATTTCATTTTTGAAGGTGGAAGGAATTTTGAAGTGAAACCCATCATTGTTGTCGCAGTACCCGTAGTCGGGGACAATCTGTTCCACTACATTGGGATGTTGCAGGATTTACAACATTTTGAAACCTTACCTATTTCACTAGCACGGTAGCACCACCATCTATTACATTATTCATAAGATGATTTAGTTGAATAATCCACCCGGATTCTCCTCTGCCGATTGCTCCTCAATTTTATGCTCTAACTGTATATTCTTCTCACTTCAATCCATAAATTTTTTGCTATTCTCCTATTTTCAACACCTCATGCTTTTTCGCTTTCTTAATTTTCTGCACCGGCTCAACAATTTCTCTATTTTTTACACCTTAGACAATTTTCTTGCATTGTACCTTCGGTTGGTGCCACCCCTATCCTTGATTGAATAGTCTGTGTTTCAACATTCCTTGCCATACATCAGGGCAGAGCACAAAACAGACTGATTGAATTTAGTGTTTAACTTCGACAGTATTGTTGGTTGCATCCTTGATGTACTCTTTCATTTCATCCAATTTGCTTTTGGATATATCTTCCTCAATCTCTT
The DNA here is from genome assembly GCA_963580455.1 of Euonymus europaeus. NCBI lineage: Eukaryota > Viridiplantae > Streptophyta > Magnoliopsida > Celastrales > Celastraceae > Euonymus > Euonymus europaeus. The sequence continues at coordinate 5,170,850 of OY756972.1, forward strand.
TGATATTTTGAATTTTACATGAAACAACAGATGAAAATAGAAAGGAAGTGACTAGATTGATTTTCATACCAACCCGAAGTCTTCATACCAACCCGACGTCTACCGGAAACAAAATAGTGTTGGGAATCCATAAGTGATTGGAGTCCCATATCTGTTAAGTACAAGAAAGTTAAGTGGTTGATATACATGTATGGGCTTAGAACCTAATAGCTTAAACATTTGGGTTCTTATCAGTTCCAAACATATATGTGCCCGACAAATGGTTCTTGAATCAAGCTTTGGAGGGGTTAGTTTGATGAGGCTAATGCCTCTCTTTTTTTCTTTCTTTCTTTTCTGATGAGTTATGTTCTTTTATTATTGTTAGTATAAGAGAGGACGTGAACCTGGAACCTTATACCCTGGTTCAAGTCCTCAGTATATGGGGATCCTGCAAAATGAAGCCATACACTCTGAAAGTGAATGATGAGCCTAGATTTTCCTGCAAGAAGTTTTTTGGCACATTTTGTTTTGGTTAAATCAATCAGTATGGTGTATTGAAATGCACATGAGAAGCCATATTGTAACTGGACCTAACGCAGTTTCTTTTTTCATTTTCTGCTACAGCAATATTCTTAGTTGCTATAATTTACTACTATTCACAATCTGTGGGGAGTGCAACATGGATCAAAGCATTATTGTATCCTTCTTGGTTACCTTGGATTTTCATTGAAACCGCAATTTCCAGTTGTCAAAGATTTCCTAACAATTTTGTTTCAGATATTGTGCTATAGCACCTACTATTTTAGCTGGTCGAGTTGATCCTGTTCTTTTTGAAGCTCTTTATGTGAGTTTTTTTTTTTTTTTGCCTTTTTTCTTATTATCTTGATTTCCTTGTTTATAGTATAACTTGGATACATCATTATATTTTTGTCTTAATTAAATTCCTCAATCCTCATCTTTCTCTAATATGCTCTGAAAGTGTTCTAATCTGGAAGTGACGTGTTGCAGGCTTCCCAGCATGCAATTTTTCTTTTTGCCAGAATTCCACAGATATGGCAAAACTTCTCTGTAAGTTGAACATAAAGTTTGAATTATGCCATAAAATTGGAGGTGTTACTCAATGAATTCTCACATAAGCCTTGGACTCCATGCTGGCTTTCAAACCAGCTGGGTGGAAAAAGACGTTTTTAGTAACTTATACGGGTGAACCTGTTTCCCCTGTTCTTTCATATAGAGTACTCTATATCCCTCCTTTGGGTCTTTGTGTATGTGCAAGGACAGTCGGGTAGGCAATTTTTCTTCACTTTGTTTTTCAATAGACATAAGACAGCTTTAAACAGAGTTCAGGCATGGGAAAGGATTTAGATTCACTACCCATCCCTACCGTCTTCGTCGTAAACATCTCTTCACCTATTTTTATATGCAAGGGTCAATTTATGCAAGTGGGGTTAATATTGTTATCCATTTTCCATAGCATAGTCCTGGTTTCTATTATTACTCATCTAATGTTTGCTATAGAATTTTAAGTTACTTGTATCCGAACTTTTTATGGTGATTTTCTCATTTTATTAACAACAACTATCCTTTTCCAGAATAAAAGCACTGGTGAGCTCAGCTTCTTAACATGTTCTATGAACTTTGGTGGTTCTATGGGTGAGTTCATTGTTATTGACCTAATGTTTTGGTTGGGCGATTGGATGTTTAGAATAATGCATATGTTTCCTAGAGCAGAAGTTTTTTAAAAAAATTCCACTCCATTTTGCAGTGAGAGTCTTCACCAGCATCCAGGAAAATGCACCAACAAGTGGTATCCTAGCCAAGTTTTGTTATTGTGATTACTGATTTTACATTTTTATCTTCTGTGCCATTGATCTTGCATACTTTATGCTTGCAGCTTTTCCTTTTGTTTTACCGACTTTATGTTCTATGCTCTTGAAAGTACAAAGTATGAATTATAAACCTGGCTGACTTGTTTAAATTGTATGTATACAAGCAGTTGCTCTCCTTAATCTATTGTAGTTATAATGGGCTCCATCATTGCCATTGTGACAAATGGTTCTATCTTAAGTCAGATAATTATCTATCGAAAGTCGGAGGCTGGGAAGGAGAAGAAAGTGAAGTAAGAAGAGACATGGCAGCATCTACATTGCTCCAACTAAATGATATATAGGTGCTGCAAGAGAGCCAACTTTTTAATTGTCAATGCTTGAAAGAAAATTAAGGTCATCCATCTATTATTTAGTCTTTCATGCTTAACCCAATTCATGTTTCAATGGTTGTAACCCTAATTATGGAAGCAAATTGCTAAGGAAACAATAACAAACAACTCAGAGAAGAAGCGACTATCAATTGTATTCAAATATGATCTTAGTCCTTTACAAGGCAGTCACTTTGACAGAGTAACGACCACGTAAGCTCTGTTAATTGACAGTAACAAACTATTTAACAGAACTATAACAGCACAAATAACGAAACACTTGATTTGATTCACTACAGGGGGTTCCATAGTAACTGAATCACATCAACTACCCTCTCCTTAACAAGAACCTTGCTTTCCAGTGTTTCATCAAATCAAAACTGAAATGCAGGATATTTTGAAACAAAATCATGATAACCTTGACTTAAATGAGGCAGACATTCCACTGTTGCTGGATGCAATATTAGGCGCAGCCACAACTGTGGCAGGAAACGCCACAACATTTGCCAGTGCCCTGCCATCACTAGAACTTGCGTCCTGAGGTTCAGGTTCACCAGTGTCCAAAATAACAGCAAGCGACCCTCTACTTGCTCTCAACCAATCTGCACCATCACAAGTGACTGCTCTACACTTGATGACATTTACTTTCACCAAATTTGGGCATCCACTCGCAAGTGCTTCCATTCCTTCATCTGAAACAGGGCAACTCTTGATGCAAAACTTTTTCAATGCAATACATTTAGCAGCAATGCACGAAATCTCAGCATCACCGACAGTTGCGATTTTACATAAGGCTAATCGCTCTAGATTCTGGCAATTGGATGCCAGCATTCCCAAGCTCAGTTTTGTGGGATTGACCGCAATAAGAACCAATTCTTGCAAATTAGGGCAGAACTTAGCCACAGCAATTAAACCCTCGTCAACTATCCTGTTAGCCTTACATCCATCAATGTGAAGCTTCCTTAATAGTTTGCAACGCTCTGCGACTGAAACGAGCCCTAAATTGGTACACTCTGGCGTTTTGATAAGGTGCAAGATCTCCAGATTCGAAAAATTAGAGATGGCAGCAAGGCCAACATCGCTGACCTGGAGCCTCTCGAGATGGATCTCAACTAAAGCGGAGGTTCGACCGGCAATAACTTGAAGAAGCTTGTCCCAATCACCGGAGCATTGAACAAGCTTCAAAGTCCTGAGATTCTTTGCCCCAATTATAAGAGGCCCAAAATAATGTCCATCGTAAAGCTCCTTTAAGCAAATCGTCTTGATAGAATATGCGACTATACCAGGGCCAATCGGTTCGACCGCACCTCCATCCGTGATACCAGGGAGCCTCTTCAGAGATAATTCTTCCAGCCACGCGCAGTTATTAAGGATTGCGTTCATGCCCTTGGCTCCGAAGGTGCAAGATCCACAAGAGAGTTTCTTCAATCTCGTGCAGTTTTTCGCGATGGCCTCCATTCCTCTATCCGTGAGTTCGTGGCAGGCGCGTAGCTTGAGACGCATGAGATTCCTGCATTTGTAAGATATGAGAATCAGGGCGTCATCTTCGATGCTGACGGATCCGCGCTCACACTCAAGAGTTAGTTTCGTGACGGCATCGAATCGAGAGAATAGAGAAGGAATCAGAGGTAGTAGATCTGCTTGAGCGTTGAGAGAAAGACGATGACGGCTTTTCCCCTCGATCGTCAACCATCGTTTACACACCAGAGAGCAGCGTTTCCGGTCTCCGGAGCTAAGTGACTGGAAAATGCAGGCCAAACACTCGTCGGGTAGAGGTAGTCAGGTGCTGTATCGGAGACATCGAAATCTCTTGATTCATCGGTAAGCATTGGAGAGATCAGAGCCGTTAGTTTGGCCGAAGTTGACTGGCGCATCGACGGAAACTTGAGAATGAACGGCTGAGATTTGCTGCGGTCAGGCTTCTTCTGTACAAGGTTCTCGGTAGTATTTCCCCGACAATTTGAGCGAGAGACGGACCCCAAATCCATATCCATATTATTTCATTTTGATTTCCGCTTCTGGTAAGCATCTCTGGGAAGGTTTTTATAGCACCAGTCTTGGAGCTCATTTTTTTTATACATAATTGATTCTCATTTATTTATTTATATTAATAAAATTATTTTGAAAAACAAGGAATTAAATAATTCCCAAAATCAAGATTAAGAAATCTTGTATTATAAGAATAATATTTGGAGATAATTGAATAAATAGAAATAAGATAGAAATGAGAGAATACTTTCTTCAATTGATGTGTACAAAGTATGAAGTTTAAGCACCTATTTATAGTGCAAAAACTCACCTAAATCAACTAATACAATAAATGCTAATTGCATTTTCTCCACTAATTCTAATATCTCATCCACCACTATTAAATCATGTCTATTAGGTGTGTAACACTCCATCCACTACTATTAAAATATGTCCATTAGGTGTATAACATAATTAATATATTTGGATGAATTAGTGGTTGAGTTGGTAAAGTGTATCATCCACATTAAGTAAATGTTTTTTAACATTTACAACACTCCCCCTTGGATGATCACGTATACAAAGAGTATGCCTCATTAAAACCTTACTAAGGAAAAACCCAATGGGATAAAAACCTTAATGAAGGAAAAAGAGTACATCATTCTTGTATAGCAACTCAGTGAGATCAGTGAGAAGACTGCCTCGTTAAAACCTTGCCAAGGAAAACCCTATGGGAAAAAACCATTGGTCGAAGGAAAAAGAGTACAATCAATATCACTGTCTTTATGTCTTTACTCCCCCTGATGCAAGAAGATCTTGGAGTTTCCGCATACCAATCTTATAGACCAACTTCTTGAATGTTGTAGGTGGTAACGCTTTAGTGAATAAATCTGCTAGATTATCACAAGAACGAACTTGTTGAACATCTATATCACCACTCTTCTGGAGCTCATGTGTACTGAAGAATTTCGGGGAGATGTGTTTAGTCCTGTCACCTTTTATGTATCCTCCGCGGAGCTGAGCTATACAAGCAGCATTGTCTTCATAGACTACCGTTGGGATACTTTTAACAGATTGTAATCCACACTTCTCTTGAATATGAGAAATCATTCCTCTCAGCCATACGCATTCCCGACTAGCTTCGTAAATCGCCACTATCTCAGAATGATTGGAAGAAGTTGCTGTGAGTGTTTGTTTAACTGATTTCCAAGAAATAGCAGTATTTCCAAAAAGAAATACGTAACCAGTCTGAGACTTGGCATTGTGAGGATCGGATAAATAACCGGCATCTGCATATCCAACCAACTGAGACTTGAGATCTGATGAGTAGAATAAACCCAAGTCGGTTGTTCCTCGCAGATAACGCATGATATGTTTAACTCCATTCCAATGACGTCGAGTAGGAGCAGAACTATATCTGGCCAACAAATTCACAGGAAATGCAATATCTGGTCTAGTACAATTGGCTAAATACATCAAAGATCCAATTGCACTCAAATATGGTACTTCTGGACCAAGTAATGTCTCCCCCTCATCTTGAGGTCGAAATGGATCTTTCTTTACATCAAGTGCACGAACTACCATTGGAGAACTCAAAGGATGTACCTTATCCATGTAGAACTGCTTTAATACTTTTTCGGTATAAGCAGATTGATGAAGAAAGATACCATTACTCAAATGTTCGATCTGAAGACCAAGACAATATTTTGTCTTTCCTAGATCTTTCATCTCAAATTCTGCTTTTAAATAATCAGCAGCTTTAGTGAGCTTTTCAGGAGTCCCAATTAAATTTAAGTCATCAACATAAACAGCGATTATAATAAATCCAGATTCTGACTTTTTAATAAATACGCATGGACAAATTGGATCATTCGTAAATTCTTCTCTAATAAGATATTCACTCAATCGATTATACCACATGCGCCCGGATTGTTTTAATCCATATAGTGAACGCTGGAGTTTGAATGAACACAATCCTCTAGGTTTTGCTTCAGGCAACCGAAATCCTTCAGGGATTTTCATATAAATTTCACTATCCAATGATCCATATAAATAAGCTGTCACTACGTCCATAAGACGCATAGTCAATCGTTCAGCTACCGTTAGGCCAATTAAGAATCTAAAAGTAATTCCATCCATGACAGGAGAATATGTTTCGTCATAATCAATTCCTGGTCTCTGCGAGAAACCTTGTGCTACAAGTCTCGCTTTATAACGAGTAATCTCATTATTCTCATTTCTCTTGCGCACAAACACCCATTTGAATCCTACTGGTTGAACACCTTCTGGTGTCTGGACTACAGGTCCAAAAACTTCTCTTTTTGATAGAGAATTTAGTTCTTCTTTCATAGCTTCTTGCCATTTAGGCCAATCACTTCTATGTCGACATTCATCAACGGATTTAGGCTCAGAATCCTCATTACTTTTGGTAATGTCTGTAGCAACTACATATGCAAATATATCGTCAACAATAATCTTACTTCTATCCCAAATTTCTTTATGAGTTATTGAGCGCTCATTATTTTCATCATCAGGTACTTGTATCTCTTCAAGAGATATTTTTTCAGAATGTTGGGATTCAATAAGTTTATTCTCTTCAGGAGTAATCTATACAGGAGAAATATGCTCTTCTGGAGTATGCTCTGCTAGGGCTTTGATAGGAGTTTGGACATTTCTTTTTCGGGGAAATCTATCTTTAGCTCCTAGTGGTCTTCCACGTTTCTGACGTGGTTTTAATTCATCACTTGCTATTTGTCCTTCAGGGACATTGATACGTTCAGTAGAATTTCTAGCAGGAATATGTGATTGCAAAACTTTTGAAGTATCATTAAATGCATCAGGTAATTGATTAGCAATACCTTGTAAATGAACAATTTTCTGAACTTCAAGTTCACACTGCTTTGTTCGTGAATCAAAATGATATTGTGTCACAGTGTTCCAAGAGATATCATCATGTTTATGATGTTGAGAATCTTTGTTGCCTAAAGGAGGAAAAATAGATTCATCAAAGTGACAATCTGCAAATCTAGCTTTGAAAATATCGCCAGTTAGTGGTTCGAGATATCGGATAATAGAAGGAGAATCAAAACCAACATAGATACCAAGTTGACGTTGTGGTCCCATCTTAGTACGTTGTGGAGGTGAAATAGGAACATAAACAGCACAACCAAATATACGAAGATGTGAAATATTGGGTTGAGAACCTAACACTAGCTGTAAAGGTGAATATGAATGATGAGCAGATGGTCTGATTCGAATTAATGATGCAGCATGTAATATGGCATGTCCCCAAGCATCAAAAGGTAATTTACTTTTCAAAAGTATAGGTCTAGCAATCAGCTGAAGACGTTTTATTAGTGATTCTGCCAAACCATTTTGAGTATGAGTATGTGCAACTGGATGTTCAACATCTATACCTAATGACATGCAATAATCATTGAAGGCTTTAGAGGTAAATTCACCAGCATTATCTAATCGAACAGACTTAATGGGATAATCTGGAAATTGTGCATGTAAACGAATAATTTGAGCTAAGAATCTAGCAAATGCAACATTACGAGTAGATAATAAACATACATGTGACCACTTAGATGATGCATCTATCAAAACCATAAAATAACGAAATGGTCCGCATGATGGATGAATAGGTCCACATATATCTCCATGAACACGTTGCAGAAAATTAGGAGATTTTACGCCTACCTTCGGGGTAGATGGTCTCACAATTAATTTTCCTTGTGAACAAGCAACACATAAGTGATCTTTAGGTAAAAGAAACTTCTGGTTTCGTAATGGATGTCCATTTGTATTTTCATCATAGTAGAACCTGGATGACCAAGACGATCATGCCAAAGTATAGATTCTTTAAAATCAGAACACTTCTGGTGCATCACAACATGTGTTTCAATCCATTTTATACTTGCATGATATAAACCTGAAGAAAAAGCCACAAACTTTTCTAGTACAAGCTTCTGGCTTGAAATGATAGAAGTAATATATAGGTAATCTTTATTACCTTCTCTTCCAGACTCAAAATGATATCCATTGTGACGAATATCCTTGAAACTCAATAAGTTTCTTTTAGATTTGGGAGAGTATAATGCTTCCTCAATATATATTTTTGTCCCTCTAGGCAATATGATTTTAGCTCTTCCGGAGCCTTCAATTATTTTTGATGTGCCTGAGATGGTATTTACATTTGCTTCAAGAAATGTCAAGTGTAGAAAATATTTCTTATGTTTAAGGATAGTGTGAGTTGTTGCACTATCAATTAAACATATATCTTCATCGACCATATTTCTAAAGAGAAACAAAATAACTTGCATCACATATTAATCCAAAAGTATAATATAAATAAATATTAGATTGCATATAAATATATTAAACGTATAAATTTGACAAGTCCGGGACTGGTGGCCGAGTGGTGGCGAGATCCAATAAAATATAGTTTAGAAAAGAAGGTCCGAGGATCGAACCCACCTTCAGCAGTTCTGGACTTTTTTTTTCTTTTTTTTTTATTATTATTATTTTAACTTATCAAAATGATATTTATAAAATGCTGAAATTTTATTGCTTGCAATTAAATGCTTTTACAATCAAAATACAATACAACAATTAAACTCAACAAGTAAATAAACTTATTTATATATATCAGGATTTTCTAGGAAATCTGAAACATCTAAATGTGTTAAATTGCCAAGATCTTCAAGATCATCAAAGTCATCATTATTATCAAACTTAGCAAAGTTTGTTTCTGCCACCTTGCTCTTTCCTTTTCTTGAGGCTTGATATAAATCTACCAAATGTCTAGGCGTACGACAGGTACGTGACCAATGCCCCTGAGCACCACACCTGAAACAAGTTTCATTATTACCCTTCTGAGGTTTATTTGACAATCTTTTATTTGCCTGACTTGTTTCACCATCATACCTCTTCTGGTGGTATGGATTATAACCAGAATTACCTCCATGGTTTCGAAGGCCATAACCACGGCCTCGACCTCTTCTTCCACCACGTCCACGTCCTCGTCCTCGATTATTATGTACAACAGCGTTCGCTTCAGGGAACGGTGTACTGCCAGTAGGGCGAGAATGATGATTTTCAACAGCAGCTCATTATTCTGCTCTGCCACAAGTAAAGCACCTACTAGATGAGAATGTTTTGCATATGCTTTCTGCCGATATTGCTCCTGTAATATCATATTAGAAGCATGGAATGTGGACAGTGTTTTTTCTAGCTTATCCGACTCAGTAGGTTTCTCACCACAAAAATCAAGTTGTGAGATAATTTTGTACATAGCAGAATTATACTCACGGACTGATTTGTAGTCTTGCATCCTCAGGTGCATCCAGTCGTAACGAGCTTTTGGGAGTATGATATTCTTCTGGTGTTCATACCTTTCCCTTAAATCAATCCACAATGCAAGAGGATTCTTTTCCATGAGGTATTCGGCTTTTAATTCCTCATGAAGGTGGCGGCGAAGCAAAATCATTGCTTTAGCCTGATTCTGTCGAGACTCAGTATTTTCCGCTTTAATGGTGTTGTCAAGTCCCATAGCACCCAAGTGAGTCTCAGCATCAACAACCCAAGATAGATAATTGCTTCCAGAAATATCAAGTGCCGTGAAATCTAAACTTTTTAAATTCGACATAATGAAATATTATAATAAACTTAGAAAATATAACAATTGATGATTACTTACTTACAACCTCAAAAGCTTGCTCTTGATACAGCGGTGGAGACTCGTGCTGATAACGTGTTGTGAAAAACAAGGAATTAAATAATTCCCAAAATCAAGATTAAGAAATCTTGTATTATAAGAATAATATTTAGAATAATATTTGGAGAGAATTGAATAGATAGAAATGAGAGAATACTTTCTTCAATTGATGTGTACAAAGTATGAAGTTTAAGCACCTATTTATAGTGCAAAAACTCACCTAAATCAACTAATACAATAAATGCTAATTGCATTTTCTCCACTAATTCTAATATCTCATCCACCACTATTAAATCATGTCTATTAGGTGTGTAACACTCCATCCACTACTATTAAAATATGTCCATTAGGTGTATAACATAATTAATATATTTGGATGGATTAGTGGTTGAGTTGGTAAAGTGTATCATCCACATTAAGTAAATGTTTTTTAACATTTACAACAAAAATGAGTTTTTTTTTAAATTTTATTTTTGAAATAATTAATTTAAAAAATAACAATAAGTATTTTATTTTTTTGTCCAAATAGCAATACACGTTATTATTAATAGTGTGATTAATTTTGTGTTTTTTGGAGTCACGTTATTGACAATAGCGTGATCCATCTTTACAACGATTATATTAATCATGTTATTCGTAATAGCGTGATTATAATTTTAAGTTTAACACATCATTCGAATCAGCGTGATATTAAAAATATTTTTCTTATAAAAAAATTAATTGTTGAAACAAGACAATAAAACAACATTGTACACATAATCACGCTATCCAAAAAATGGGGGGGAGAAAATGACTTCTGGCAGAGCTGTTGAACGGCAGAGAGGCGGAGAGAAACAAAGAATTGCAGAGAGAAAGAGAAAGGGACTAGGTCGGATTTTTAAAAGAACCTAACATAATCAAGCTGTTATGAACACACATTCATTGAAAGACTCATAAAACGTATTTAATGATGCAAATATCTACTGTTTAAAAATCAGTGCAAAAAATGAACTGACTCTCTAAATTTTTAATAAACTTTTTTTATCACTTTTTCTTAGAAATCGATGGTCAGTTTTGATCGATTTTTTTACGTATTTTACTTAAATCGTTTATCAATTATCGATCGGTTATATCTATTTTTGATCGGTTAAAAAATTACACTGCCACACTCATTCGAGATGCTCTGATGACCGTACTCACGTCACGTGCCATCATGGGATCCGACTCTTCACCTAGAAATTTGAAAATTATTTCAAATTTTTTAACGTGTCGTATCAGGACTAAACACGTGGAAACAAGTCAAGATTCAAAGGATTGGGATAGGCTGTTATTTGTTTTTAATAGCAGCTCGTGTGGTTTTAATAATCCGTGGCATTCTTTAATCTGAGGCTGAGAAAGGGAGCTAACTCAGCACCTACATGCTTAGGGTGAGGATAAATACATCCACCCTAAATACTAGGAAAACCCACCCTACAACCGTGCAAGTTTGATTGATTGTGACTGATTACACAGAGCTATAGAGTCTTTATTCCGTCCGGGTAAAAACACCGAATGAACAGTATAATGATTATGTCAGCATCAATTTTGTCCCCCTCTATTCCCGATTATCGAAAAAGAAAGACTGGTCAAAGAACTGTACGGATAGCACAACTCTCCACGTACTCTCTTTCTCCTGCTACTTGCTGTAATAGTAACTTGCAGTCTCAAAAAAGAAGAGAGGGAGAAAACTTATTAGAGGAATAGAAGAAAAAAAAGGAGGAGAATTTTTTTATTTATTTGGATGTGTTAAAAAAAATGAAAGAATGACGCTACTTTTAAGTTAAAATATCATTTATAAGAATAAAATAGAATTTTCATTTCTTTTTCTCTCCAAATGACCACATTTTTAGAGGAATAATTTTAATAAAAATTAGATATTTTTTTCTCTAATTCTCTTCAAACTTCTTCATTTTTGTTTGTCTAACATTCCAACCAATAAAATTAGAAGAAAAATGATTTCATTTTTCCCCCTCCGTTCAAGCCCTCAAACCCTTGAATCCAAACACACTAACCAGGAACTGAAAAAACTATAAAAGAATTCAAAAGCAGACTAGGAGAATGAACCATTCAAATCATATTCAGACCAAACTTACTGAAGCACTTCTCACGTTTTCGTCCAATTCATTACACTTGCAATACATGACCCATAAAATAAGGGGAAAAAACTCAAAAAGGATTTTTAAAAAATAAAAAAACTAAATACCTAGTAAGGTGCAAATGCGTCAATGTCAACACAGGTTCCATCTAGCAGAGACTGTTCCGCTTCCGAGGCTGTCACTCTTGATATTAATACAGTTATGATTGTTATATGGGATGTAGACATGTAGCTAGCTAGGGTGGGTGTATATAGTAGAACCCTTTTCTGATCCCTCCATATCATGATAAGATCTAGTTGTTTCGAATTTCAAACAAATCATACTTTTCATAGAGATATTTTCGTCTCTCTCTCAAATCACGAAAGCAAAAATTTGCTCGCCTACCAAAATTTTATATTAGATTTCACTTTTATTATGTAATAAATTATTCATTCATATTCACAAAACACGTCTCATATATATTAAATTTATCAATATATTTGTGTCTTCATTAAATTCCTGATATCTATCTAATATGCTTTGAAAGTGTTCTAATTTGGAAGTGACGTGTTGCAGGCACCCCAGCATGCAATTTTTCTTTTTGCCGAATAGCTCGGACATGACTAAACTTCTCTGTAAAGAGCATCCACAATGCTCGGTATTTATTGGATCAATAAATAGTGTGAAAATTTATATTTTTGATGATGTAATTATATTGAAATATATGTTTTATTGATGTGATTGTATTGAGACATGTGTTTTGGTTATGTGGATGATGATGTGGCTTGACTTTTTATAATAAAGATGAGACTCAATCTTGATTTTGGTGTAAATTCGATAGAAATATTATAAAGGATAGAAAAGTTGTTGGCTTAGATAATGATTTTGTATTAAGATACGTGTTTTGCTGATATGATAATATTGAAATATATGTTGTTATGTTTGGTTGGGGCGGGACCAAACGACCTGTCTACCAGCCCGTGCCTTTGCCTTTGGAATGTCGATAGAATGTTAGTCGCAGATTAAACGATCCAACAGCAAGAGGCAAGTGAGTGTTTAGAAGTGAGACAAATTTTATGAGCAATGCTTTAGGAGTGCATCGAACTTGTGACCTCCCTACTTTTGAGGAGCCTCAGCCCACACTAACTTACCGTTGAGCCATAGGCCCTGGGGGCGAAATATGTATTATGTGATTCGATTGTATTAAGAGTTGTGTTTTTGTAATATAGATGTGAAACATATTTTTAAATTTATTGGACCAGTATAAATGTATTGTTGCATAGTTCAACATAAGCCTATGACTCCATGCTGAGCAGTGACGGGGCTACACTAGGACCAAGGCCTCCCCCTAGATTTTTTTTAAAAAAATTAGATATATTAATTAGTTTGTAGCTCTTGTGCATTTTCGATTGGTTGTTTGATCTCCTTTTATGAAATATTTGATCTCTTATTGATTTAGAATCTATAAGACGTACAAAATTCAGTTATTAGACCAATGCATAATTATGGATTGAGGCATTATTTTGAATTCCTTTGAACCTTGTAGTTCGTGTATTTGTATTTATGATAGCAATAACTTTCAGTCCTTAAGTTACTAATTGGTAAGTTCATTAGACATGTTCTACGTAAACTCCATTTTATTTTTCATCACAATGAAATAGTTGCAGCTCTCAAGAGGAGAGTACACATAAGCTGTAGTTATCAGGGGCGGCCGCCCAGGGTCCCCAAAATCCGAGGACCCCCAATTTTTCTTTTAATACTAATATGTTTTGACATATGTATAAAGTTTATTTTTTACAACTATTATGTTCTTACTTCATTTGTGGTCTAGCGGCACAATAATTGTTTTAGATCTTGAGGTCAGTGATTCGAGCCTAACATCCAACATCTTCTCTCTTTTTTTTCTTTTTTTTTTCCATTTTTTGTAGTTAAAATTGGGCCTTCCAATTTCAAGTCCAAACATCCGTTTTTTATACTTGAAATTGGGCCTTCCACTTCCAAGTCCAAAGTTACTTACTTACAGGGCCCAATTTCATTTTTAGAAGCCCTAATTTGCATCTTCACCCCTCTCTCTCTCTCTCTCTCTCTCTCTCTCTCGTCTCCAATCTCTGTTCTGTCTCTCTGTCTCTCCAACCTCCAACGTCTCTCTACTTTTCGTCACTCGTCAGTGTCACTTTGAGCTCTCTGGTCTCTGCCTCTCTCCCTCCGTCCACACTCCGGGCCTCCGACGACTCGCCTCCGTCTTCCGCTCCGGCGCTCCATCACCGTTAGGTGTTAGGACTGTCGCCTGGGCCGCTGGGCGATGATGCTTGGTTGCTGCGTGCCTGCGTTGCTGGCCGGGGGGCGCTGGTCGGCTGGTAACTGCCTAACTGGTTGCTGCAGCAGTGCTGCCGGCTGGGCTCAGGTGTTTTCGTTCCTCAATTCCACTGGCTCACTTGAATCTTGATTAGTTGATTTGCTAATTGCTGCCTTGTCTTGAATCTTGATGATTACTTGATTAGTTGATAGCCTTGTTATCTTGTTGATTGGTTGATTTGCTATTGCTGCCTTGCTGCTGGTGTTGCCTTAGTTAATTAATACTTGATTAGTTGATTAATTAATTTCTATCGTTTAATACTTTAATTGTTAATTAATCTATATGTCATAGTGATTTTTTTTTAAAGATATTATATAAGATTTTAAGGGGCCCCTTCCGTGGAGTTCGTCCAGGGCCCCAAAATCTCAGGAACCCCACTAGCAGTTATGTTGTTTGGTCTGTAAATAGACTTTAAGTGGACTTCATATTTTTGAGTATAACAATTTATTGATGGTCTTCATGATTTGTCATGACAATGTAGAAGTGTGAGCTTGATTATGTTGAATTTTTTATTCCCATATGTAAGTACTTACTGATTATTTTTCAATACAACTTTACCACTTTGGTAAATAACACTACAAAAAAAAATTCAGGGGCGATGCCTCCGAACCCCATCAACCTATCGGCCCCAGAGTGAGCTCCCGACTCCATCCTTGATGCTGAGGGTGGAAAAAGTTGGTTTTTAGTCAGCCTATACGGGCGACCCTCTTGCCACCGTTCTTTAATATAGAGTACTCTATATCCCTCCTCCTTTGGGTCTTTGTCTATGTGCAAGGACAGTCGGGTAGGCACTCTTTCTTCACTTTGTTTTTCAATAGACATAATAAGACAGCTTTTAACAGAGTTCAGGCATGGGAAAAGATTTAGATTCGCTACCCATCCCTAAATTCTTTACCGTAATTATCACTTCATCTATTTTCACATGCAAAGGGTCAATTGATGCAAGTGGAGTTAATATGGTAAAGAACAACTATCCAAACTTAAACTTAAAGGGTCAATTTATGTAAGGATAGTTGTTGCTATAGAATTTAAAGTTACTTGAATCCAAACTTTTTTTTGGTGTTTTTCTCATTTGATTAACGACTATCCTTTTTCAGAATAAAAGCACTGGTGAGCTCAGCTTCTCAACATGTTTTATGAACTAATTTTGTGGTAAGGAGAGACATGGCAACATCTACATTGCTCCAACTAAGTGATATATAGGTGCTGCAAGTGAGCCAACTTTGGGATTGTCAATGCTTGAAAGGAAATTAAGGTCATCCATCTATTATTTAGTCTTTCATGCTTTAACCCAATGCAAGTTTCAATGGTTGTTATTACTGTATTCATTGAATACATGAAAGGGAAGCCAAATGAATTGCTGGTGCTCAGCTGCTCATGATGAATTTACCATATAGGTCATTATGTTCAACACTTTTCTCTTATGACCATCTGAGTGCTATTCTGCCTTTTTCTCATAATCTTCATCTCATACTTGATTTGGAACACAATTTTGGGTAACATGTATGCTAAATAAAATGGTGAGGTCCACCATTGAACAATAAAGCCTGAATCATTTTCTAAAATGTTATTTTAAGGTAGCATTTTGACACAATTTAATTTTTGTCAATCCAAATTATCCCGACAATTTTTATTGTTTTTTATGAATAACCCTCAAAACATTTTCATTAGAGTTGTAGAATATTAGTGAAATATGAGAAATATCCATGTACCTAATTTGCCAAATTATTCAAACACTCAACATTTCAACTAGTATATATACTGACTGGGATTGTTACCCAAACATTGCAGGCCAGATTTAACAGGCCTCAACAATCTAAACTGGGCTTGGATCCTAGCTTTAGTAGCATCAGCGCCTCTAGCATTCAAAACTGAAAATAAAGCTCCATCTACATTCATCTTAGGACTCCCCAAAGGAGGTGGGAATTGGGATCCAAAGCTTCACTGCAGGAGGAATATTTGGAATAAAAGTGACAGCTTCAACTCCAATTGGCTGTCCAGAAAACGTTGACAAACCATCAAGCTCATCTATAAGTTGGGAGACCTTAAACACCAACTGCATCACATCACTATGTCCAATGTATGCACCCTACCATTTTGGGCATTCCATAGCATCCATAAGATAATACAAAACCTCACCCTCCTTCCCACACCATGACCATCTGTAAAAATTGTCACACCCCAATCCATCAACCTCATATCTTCCTTCAAAGTTGAAATGAAATTGTACATATGATTCATCAATGGACAAATCTAACCTCAAATGGAACATGGACGACAAAATCATCAACACTACTACGCATCGAAGACAGTGGTATATAATCCTTGTTGCAGCAGCCTCTACTTTTGTTCTTTGTACTCCTTCAAATATCACATTAATATGTCAAACATATACTCAAGTCTCACTTCAAAAACCTGAAACAACTAGTTAATTTCATTCAACTTTCACTTCATCGTGTACTCTTCACAATCTAACTATGATTAAACAGTTCTATCAATGGAATCTAAAATTGAGAGGGGAGGAAAAACGATGCAGAAGGTTTTGCAGTCGAGTCGGGAAAAAAAAAGTGTAAGTCTGTCTTGCAGGGATCCCATGTCTCTCCTGTAATTCAAATTCTCTTACATTGCAATGAAGCATCTCTAGCCATTGCATTACAGCGATCGTCTGTCAAACTTTTAATATGCTAAACTGACAAAATTACTTACAGAAACAAATTGAAAAGAAGCTTAAAATGCCCTCTGGTGGAGTAACATACCAAGAGCCACAGCTTTGAGAAATCAACCCTTAATCTGAGAAGCAGCTTAATAGAAGCACAGGAAAATAGTTACCTGGAAAAATATAATGACCTCAACTTGGAAGCTAACTTCTTGCACTCAATGCCACAAGTATCACCATGGGGAGGCTCCTTCAATCCTAACAGAAAGACAAAAAGGTGATGATCAAGCATGCTAGATAGAAAGCCTCAGAGCAGATCATATGGCATATGATCAACCTTCTTAATCAAAAATAAAATCGGGTGCTGAATTCATCTGTTATTCTGAAAAAAAGAAAGCATTGCAAATTGCCCACACCAGAGTTCCTGTTTGTCAATAAAAGAGACCCAATTTCTCACTAAAAAAAGACTTTAGTTGAAATGCCGTCTCCAGGTCCAGATGCACGAACCTCAGGAAAAAAGTCATCAGAATCTTCCATATATCTTAAGTGATACTTAGCTCACCAAAGGCAACGGGTAGAACAATACCAGTGCATAAACTAAGATGAATTTACAATTAGGCCACAAACTGATTCCCACAACTTGGCATCACCGCATCAGTCAAAAATAGAAATCCAGAGACGAGGAGGCTGCATCAATCACCAATGCAAATTGAGAACAGCTTACCAATTCAGCCAACATGACTGCTCTGAAGCTTCAAAGTAGGCCTCAATCAGCAAGTCAGCACCATAAGATTACCAGCTAACTTCTTCCGATTCAATTTTGTTCCACAACTACATTAATAATCTTACCATGACAGTCAAATGGATATGGTACACATGCCTCCTTCCTCAAGCAGCATCTAAAGATCTATATCCTCACAAAGTGAAATAATAATGTGTTTAAACAATGCCACTAGAAAAGCATACTATATTTATAAGAACATAGTGACTAAAAAGTTAGAACAAGCCCATTATAGAGTAGTGGGGAATCAAGTACTAAATGAAAATCCATAGAGTCGCCACAAATCACTCGTCTTTTTCAATGATACATCCCATCTACTGTGATATCAGAACTAGTTGCATAATATCCCATTTTCAAAGCCAGTTGTTAATTCATTCTTTATAAAAATGCATATAAGCAATCTAAAATGTTGCAATGTAAAAAACTAAAGAGCATAGCCCGTCAGCTGCCATGGAAAAATCTTAATCTGAGGCATCTCTACCTTGGAATATGTTGAATCATACCTGAGTCACAACTAGTATGCATTGCCTTCTAGAAAATTAACATTTATTTTCATAGCATTTCTTTGTGAAAAAGCTTGCTCTGATATTAAAAAATCAACACCTATAAACCGAATAAATAAATTAACGTCATACAGTTCGAGAGCATGTCAGTTGTAATATACACTGAACACACTTTGGTAGCATAATATAACAAGCCAAAGGAGAAGATGCAATATCGAGGCAATGGGTGTGTGAACCCTGAAAAAAGAGAGGCGATCTATCACCCTTTCCAACGATATAACAAACTTCAATAAAACAAAAGAACACAAATTCAAGTTACTAGAAACATAAGACACTGGAATATGACCGCTTTTCACACTGAAAAATCATTCAAGATGCAAATAGCAGCACACAATACAAAAGTAGGATGGAATCAGATAATAAAATGCAAAATAATGTCAACAGAGCAGACCAAAAGTGCACTTCGCTCTGTTTCATAACTTCTGTTCTAGATTCCTCTAGAAAATGCTTCAAGAACTGCTGTTACCAACTGAAAACTTCCTAAAAGTACAAGCCAACCTTGACTTAAATGAGGCAGACATTCCACTGCTGCTAGATGCAATATTAGGCGCAGCCACAACTATGGAAGGAATCGCCACAACATTTTCCTGTGCCCCGCCATCACGAGCACTTGCGTTCCGAGGTTCAGGTTCACTAGTGTCCAAATTAACAGCAAGCGACCCTCTACTTGCTCTTAACCAATCTGCACCATCACAAGTGACTGCTCTACACTTCTTGACCTTTACTTTCACCAAATTTGGGCATCCATTCGCAAGTGCTTCCATTCCTTCATCTGAAACAGGGCAACTCTTGATGCAAAACTTTTTCAATGCAATACATTTAGCAGCAATGCACGAAATCTCCGCATCACCAACAGTATCACTTCCACATAAGGCTAATCGCTCTAGATTCTGGCAATTGGATGCCAGCATTCCCAAGCTTAGTTTTGTGGGATTGACTGCAATAAGAACCAATTCTTGCAAATTAGGGCAGAACTTAGCCACAGCAATTAAACCCTCGTCCCCTATCCTGTTAGCCTTCCATCCATCAATGTGAAGCTTCCTTAATAGTTTGCAACGCTCTGCGATTGAAACGAGTCCTAAATTGGTACACTCTGGTGTTTTGACAAGGTGCAAGATCTCCAGATTCGAAAAATTAGAGATGGCAGCAAGGCCAACATCGCTGACCTGGAGCCTCTCGAGATGGATGTCAACTAAAGCGGAGGTTCGACCGGCAATAACTTGAAGAAGCTTATCCCAATCACCAGAGCATCGAAAAAGCTTCAAAGTCCTGAGATTCTTTGCCCCAATTATAAGAGGCCCAAAACACTGCCCATTGTAAAGCTCCTTTAAGCAAATCGTCTTGATAGAAGATGAGACTACACCAGGGCCAATCGGTTGGGCCGCAGCTCCATCCGTGATACCACGGAGCCGCTTCACGGATAATTCTTCAAGCGACGCGCAGTTATTAAGGATTGCGTTCATGCCCTTGGCTCCGAAGGTGCAAGATCCACAGGAGAGTTTCTTCAATCTCTTGCAGTTTTTCGCGAAGGCCTCCATTCCTCTATCTGTGAGTTCACGGCAGGCGCGTAGCTTGAGACGCATGAGATTCCGGCATTTGTGAGATATGAGAATCAGCGCGTCATCTTCGATGCTCACGGATCCGCGCTCACACTTAAGAGTTAGTTTCGTGACGGCATCGAATCGAGAGAATAGAGAAGGAATCAGAGTGAGTAGATCTGCTTGAGCATTGAGAGAAAGACGATGACGGCTTTTCCCCTCGATCGTCAACCACCGTTTACACACCAGAGAGCAGCGTTTCCGGTCTCCGGAGCTAAGTGACTGGAAAATGCAGGCCAAACAGTCATCGGGTATCTCGGAGATGTAATCAGGTGCTGTATTGGAGACATCGAAATCGCTTGATTCATCGATAAGCATTGGAGAGATCAGAGCCGTTAGTTTGGCCTTGGCTCCGTAGCTATTGCTTAATTCACGGCGGTTCGAGAATGCGGTCGTCGAAGTTGACTGGCCCATCGACGGAAACTTGAGAAGGAACGGCTGAGATTTGCTGCGGTGAGGCTTCTTATCCTGGGCACCAGAGCTTCTCCGTTGGAGCCTCTGTACAAGGTTCTGGGTAGTATTTTCCCCGACATTTTCAAAGAGAGACGGACCCCAAATCCATATTATTTCATATATTGTGTGGCTCTGAACTTTTGTTTTGATTTCCGCTTATGGGGAGCATACTCACGTCACGTGCTATCATGGCATGCGTCTCTTCGCTAGAAATTTTAAAATTATTTCAAATTTTAAAACTTGATGATTGTGTCGTATCAGGGCCAACCACGTGGAAATAGGTCAAAATTCAAAGGATTGGGTGGACTGTTATTTGTTTTTAATAGCAGCAACTGTCATTCTGTTAATATCTAGAGCAATCACAATAATTATATTTTATTGGGTCAATAAATTATATAAATATATATATTTTTATTGATGTAATTATATTGAAATATGTATTTTGTTGATTTAATTGTATTAAAATATATGTATTGGTGATGTGGATACATATATGGCTTGAGTTTTTTAAAATAAATGTGAGACTCAATCTTGATTTTAGTGTAAATTTGATAGAGATTATGAAAAATAGGAAAATGGTTGACTTGACTAAATTTGGGAAAAGAAAATGTTTAGCGATTTATATTTTTCTGATGTGGTTGTATTGAGAAACATATTTTGTTAATATAACTATGGGTCCGTTTGGATCAGAATATGTCTCATAGAGTATAAGGTATCGTAAAATATAAAAGCTGAGAGTGTTTGAGAGTATGTGTGACAAAGTATAAGCTATCATATACTCTGAAACAAACAGGAACTATATTAATAGACGCGTGTAATTTGAATTTTGTATGATAAAAATGGGATCCAAAATATAGATTTGCTCGCTAAGCAAAGAGCAACTAGAAGGGTTAGGTGTGAAAGAGAGCCAATTCAGCATCCACATTTTTGGGATCTCTCCCAATCATGATAAGATCTAGGTGTTTTGAATGTCAAACCAACCAGACCTTTCATAGAGATATTTGCGTCTCTTTCTCTTTCAAAATGGACCCAAGATTTGTGATCTAGTCGTATTTTTTATCGGGTTAATAGAACATGTGGTCACCCATAGATAGTTCATGTTTCATTTTCGTCACTCAAAGATAAAATGTTTCAACTTCATCACTGAACTTATGATTCTTTTCCATATTGACCACTCGGGCAATCAAACTTGCTTGACTGTAAACAATCTGTTAAATTTTGCCTATGTGTACATGTTAAATGGTAACTAGCCTAACATATGTCAAGTGTAGGTGTTTATGTTTGATTCTCCTGAAGTTCTTATATTAGGTTTTGTGTTTTGAGACACTTTAAGTGAAGTGTGATGAATTTCATCCATATAACTTATAAATTATCTGCTTGTGAGTGAAATGAGAGAGATATGGGGAAAGGGTATTAGGGTTTTCTTGGGTTCGCTTTTTTCTATGACACCTAACAAACATTAGTTTAGTCACCGTTTAATATGCACACGTACATGAAATTTAACAAATGGTTAACAGTCAACGTAAATTTGACTGTCCGATTTTGTGCAAAATTGTCCGAGTGGTCTATATGGAACAAAACCATAAATTGAATGATGAAATTGAAACGTTTCATGTTTGAGTGACAAAAATGAAACATGGTATCTCTTTAGGTGACCACATGTTATATTAATCTCAAGTTTGACTGCTCGAGTGACCAATATAAAACAAAATCAGAAGTTAGGTGATGAAATTGAAACATTTGATCCTTGGGTGATGAAAATGGAACATGGGTCATCTTTGGGTGATCACATGTTCTATTAACCCAATTTTTATCCCTCATATTTTCTTGCGATTCAAGAGCTGACGCACAATCTGCAGGTTTGTTCTCTCTTTTTTTATTATTATTTTTTTGCTAATTTTTTTTTGGTAAATCGATTTCAGATTTTGTGAGTATGTTGCATGTTATCGAAATTTGATTGGTTGATCTGAAGTACTTTCCTCTCTCTATATTTGTATTTTAGGGATAATGAATTCCCAGTTGTGAGATATCAAATTTTGACACTTAGGTCTTCTGCCTTCTGATTTTTGGGGGCCGTGGTGTTGTGCTACTCTACTTTCTTTAGGCCCTTTGTAGCTTCTATTGAGCAACCACAACGGTTGTTTTTTTGCTAGTTCAACAAACTTATATTTTAAGGGGTCGTTTGGTTTTTAGAATGGTTTGAGAGTGAATGAGAATGAGAATGAGAATGAGAGTGAGAATGATATTTTGATTCTCACGTTTGGTATGTATAAAAACTGGGAATGAGAATGGAAATGAAGTTGTGTTTTGTCCATTATGTCCCTCATTTACAATTATGTAGAATCAATATATTTTATTTGTGCATTTATAATTATATATAATTAACAAATTAAAATAAAATGGAGTCAAAATTATATAATTAACAAATTATAATAACTAACAAATTAAAATATATTAATTAATATTAATTTATCAAAATATATAATTAATATTTACAAATTAAAGTTAACAAATTAACAAAATTAAAGTTAATAAATTATATAATTAACAAATTAAAATAAAATAAAATATATTAATTAATATTAATTTATCAAAATATATTAATTAATATTTATTTGAGGACAAAATGACTCTATTCCACGTGGAATGATTCATTCCCACATAAAAATGTGGGAATGAAAATTGATGAGAGAGAGATGAGGGAATGGAATGGAGTATTTCATTCCCTCAATTTTTTTTAACACCAAATGATGGAATGGAATACCCCATTCCATGAACCACTATTATTCCACCTCCATTCTCACAACCAAACATCACCTTAGAGTTTAACTTTTGTTATATAAAATTCAAATCACACATATCTCCTAATATATTTATATCAGCAAAATACGTCTCTCAATACGGTCATATTAGAAAAATACAAATCTCTAAACATTTTTTTTCTCCCAATTTTAGACAAGTTAACCATTTTCCTATCATTTATACCATCTCTATTCAATTTATATTAAAATTAAGACTGCATCCCACATTTATTACTAAATGTAAGTCATATATCATATATGCATCCACATTCACACAATTTATTGGTCCCACAAAATGCAACCATTATGGTTGCTATGTCTCATGTTTTGAGTGGCTGTGTTGCTAGGTCAGCTCGGCTTGGCTGTTTGGTTTTCTTGAATGCTGCTCTGTCGCTTGGTTGTTGTCTCTGGTTTTGGGGAACGAACTGACACATAGTCACATTGCCATTGCCATTTGACTTGCATATACATCAGTTCAATTTTTTATAGTGTATATACAAAGAACATAAAAAAAAAATAACATTGTTGTATGTCTACGTCAAATGACAATGGCAATAGCAACTTCCCTTAACAAAATCTGAATTATATGTCATGCCAATTCGTGCAATCAAAAGGTGGAACTGTTGTATATCTATGGCAAATGACAATGACAATGGTAATGGCAACTTCCTTAACAAAAATGAATTACATATGTGATCTAAAATATTTCACATATTTGATGGTGATGGTCTTTGCACTACTTCGAAACTTCTCGTATATTTAGATGCCTTGTGCACTTGTCCTAAATTTGCCATATTGAAACTTCCTAGCATTGACAAAGTCCTCATGTGTGCAATATCCTAGTAATAGAAACAAATCAGTATATGATAAAAAAAATCAATACTTTTTTTGTATGATACATACCGCTATGCTATGAATGAACATATCTCCCCATGTGTTGGGGGTAATGACCAGTGGAAAGTGTTGCATTTGCGGTTGATGCTTCCTACAGGACAACTCAATCATTTAAAGGCCTTTCACAAACATAAAAATAGAGTTAGGATACATATTCTACCCTGTTAAGCTTGTTTTGCGCCATTTTTTAGGCTTAGCTGGTGACATAGTGAGACGCGACCCCTATGTTAAAGGCATGAGGTCGCGTGTTCGAATCATGCAACAACTCACCTGTGCGACAGGAGAGGGGTTGGGGGTAGTGGTCCATGGGTCCGGCCAACCAAAAACGTACTTAAAAAACACAATCCAGATGAATTTTTAATTCTTAAAACTGTTTTGAAAACACAAACTCAAAATCATTTTTAAAAATTAAAAAATAAAACAATATCCAAACACGTTTTTTCTTTCAAAATTAAATGAAAACAACTAAAAACTGTTTCTGTTTTTTAGTTTTCCAAAACAAAATTTTCAAAACAATTTGCCAAAATAAATTGATAAAACTATAATCAAATGAATTTTGAAAACACAATTTAAATTCAAAAAACAAAAACTTTTGGAGACCATAACAAAATCCATTAAACTATAAGTCTTGAGGCATTAGCACTTGGACTGGCTTCACTTATCTCTCTAGGACTTCATCAACTTGTTTTTCATCACTCATCTCTTTCTCACCTTTTTTTTTTGAAATAGTGAAGCTTCATTAAAGATTGTCGAAAAACAGAGTGTTAGAAATCAAAGGGGGTGGGACAAGACCCTAAACACCCCGATCAGACACAGAACGCGCAGCTCTAGCCAAAACATGAGCTACGCGATTCGCTGACCTACGAACAAAAGCAAAGGAACAACACTGAAAATCCTTTGAAAGATTCTTACAATCCTCCACAATAGAATAAAAATATGAAGCTCCTGTGGATGGACCTTGAATGACCATAACCGTCAATTGAGAATCAGATTCCAAAACAACCTTCGAGTAACCCAACGACTTCAACCAACTCATTGCCTCTCTACAACTCAAGGCTTCCGCCAAACTTGGATCCAGCTCACCCCTCAACACACCATTGTAAGAGCAATTGCAGCAGTATCCTTATAACACTCCCTATCCTCAAGTTCAAAGATTATCTAAAAATTTATCTATCCAGCAGCATCCCTATCCCTAAATTTCTCCCTATCTCATTCCTTATATAGATTTTGAGTCCCCAACTTGAGGGAGTAGGAAAGACCGGTCCTTATATTTTGTGTGTGTCTATTATTTTGACACGTACACTTATTTTGACGGAATGAAATTTCCGTAAAGAACGTGAAGCCCGAACTCCTCTTCTTTTCGTCTCTGTTCTCCTCCCTCTTCTCCCTCTTCTTTCGTCTTCCTCTTCTCCGACCGTCTTTCTCTCTCTCTCTTCTCGTTGTCTCTCTCGATCTACCATTTTGAGAAGCAGCGTTCGGTTGAAGCAATCAAGGTTTGTCTAGAATCCTTCTTTGGGCATGCTTGGAGTTTTAATTTTAGGGTTTGTAAACTATTTTTTTGAGATAGTGTTTGTTATAGATATTTTCGATTCTGCCAGTAAATTAGAGTTTGCTATTTGTGGTTGAGTTTGCTATTTGTTGTTTACAAGCCTTATTGGAGTGAGATTGCCCATGTCGATGAAGTGAGATTCCAATCATCTACCGAACCCATGGTCGAGCCTTCAGACTTCTTCCTTTTTTGCCTCTTTCAATAAGCAATTTGATTCAGTTTAAATCTAGGTTGTGAACTAAGTTTTCAGATGTTTATCCTTTTTAGGATTTGGATTATTTGATTTTTTTCCATGTGTAGGTACCACAATTGCATGGTCATGTGATAGAACGTTTAAGAGTTCCATATTTGTGTGCCTTTACTATGAAATCATTGACCAAAGTCATTTGAGTCGGTGTTTTGATTTCGTTTTCATGATGCTCTGGCGAAAAAATAAAAAGAATTGATGGTCATTGTATCTCTCATTTTTCGAATTGATTTTCAGCAACTCTTGGTAAATGATACAAGCAAGATGATGATGTTCTTTAATCTGGATGTGGCTGTTGAATTTTGATATTATATGCCTTCAAAGTATTCTCATCAAATTAGGTTATACATGCAACCTGATACTTGAAATATCCAAGTCTTTCTCATCAAATTAGGTTATACATGCTCAAGAGTAATAATAGGTTGGCAGACTACTATTGTTTCTACTAACATCCTAGTTAGTTTACTTCAAGACAGTTTCTTTAGTCCCTCCTAGTGTATGAATTTTCATTAGGAATCTAAGTTTACGTAGTGCAAATAGACTCAATTTTCACAAATATCTTGAAATCTCGAAAGATATACAAGAGTTTTAGAACAAGTACCACTTCCTCTGCATACTAAAAGTTTCCTCTGAACTAGATGTTTCCTCTGCACATGTATGTGCATGTCTATGCAATTTGTTTCAGCAACTAATTTTCTATTTAAACTTGTTTACACATCTAGTTCAATTTTATACATTTAAATTTTAAATGTCAAATTTCGAAATTCAAAATTTAGGGAACCAATATAGGGACACTGCTGGGCGCGTATAGCTGAAACTGACTCCCTATCCTAAAAAGTGATGATGCAAACTGTTAGCATAGGGATAGAGATAGGGAAACTGCTGCAAGTGCTCTAAGCTGCTAAAAATGAACCCTGATCATCGCGGACCACACAACCAAAACCTATGAACTTGATATCTAAAAATAAGGCAGCATCCACATTGCATTTGACCCAACCACTCCCAGGACGACACCGCATATTGGAGGCTGACAAAGTGGTGGTTGTAACCCCCCACAACATGCCCCCTTACTTGGGCACTACGCCACTGTTCAAGATCCCCCTTGGCCATATTTACAATATGAAAGACTTGACTAAATTGATTTTTCCATATTACATTATTTCGGGCTTCCCACAGCTTCCACAAAATCATTGCAGCCTCAACAACTACATCATTAGAATAATGATTCATAAAGTCTCTCCACCAATCACCAAAAAAGTACCATACCCCACATACTTCTCCCACTTGAGTTAGCCGCCAAACTTGGCTAGCAAAAGCACATTTGACAAGAACATGTAAAGAAGTTTCTGGCCCAGAATTGCAAACCCGACAGGTAGGTTGCACATCCACCCTCCGGGCCCCAAGCGCCATTAACGTAGGCAAACAATGAGAGCAAGCTCTCCAAAGAAAATTCTTAACCTTAGGAGGAACTGGAATTGCTCACAGCTTGTTCCAGAACGTGGCATCAAAGGCAGAACTTGGACTATGCACACTCAACCTCAACAAACGGTACCCACTCTTGACTGTGTACAAATCGGACCTATCACACCTCCAAAACCACACATCCGGCTGAGCATGTAGGCTTAAGGGAATATTACGAATGAGGAGACGATCACGCTCCAGAAACATGCCATTAATAACGTTCACATCCCATGAAGAAGTCTCCATGCATTTAAGACTATCTACCGTAGCCTCCTCCAAACTTGGTTGTACAAAAGATTCAACATAAGGATTCACTTCATCTGGCAGCCACGGGTCCTTCCAAATTCTAACTGAGGTACCAACACCCACCCTACCCCAGAAAGAATAACGCTCTGAGATGCCCAAACACTCCGCCAAATGTAACTAGGATTAGAACAAATCTTTGCCTCCAAAAAACTTGAATGAGGGAAATAACGGGCCTTAAAAACCTTGAAGACAAGTGAACTATCTTCTGTTAGTAGCCTCCACCCCTGTTTAGCCAACATAGCAATGTTAAAGTGATGCAGATCACGAAAACCTAACCCTCCCTCCGATTTATGGGAACATAAACGACTCCAAGAATGCCACCTTATACCCCCTTGAGAACCCCCGAATTACCCCACCAAAGAGAGTTCATCATCCTCTCTAACTCCTCACATAAGCTTCGAGGTAAAAGGAACACGCTCATCACATATGACGGTAAGGACTGAAAAACTGTCTTCAATAAAATTTCCTTACCAGCCCTCGAAAGATGCTTCATATTCCAACTCCTCATACGCAACCAAACCTTGTCCTTGATATAAGAAAAAATCTCCACCTTATTTCGGCCCACCAAGGATGGCAATCCCAAATATTTTTCATGATTGTCCGTACCAACCACCCTGAAAAAATTACAAATCTCCTCCCGCAAAGAACGATCCACATTAGCGCTAAAAGAAATTGAAGATTTTTGAAAATTCACCATCTGACCAGAAGCTGCCTCATACACAGATAGACAATTCTGAACATACCAACATTGTTGTATAGAATAAATGAGAAATCGATGGAGCGGACCTCGCAACCTTACATCCATGAATCAACCCTCGGTGTTCATAATTTTTCAACAAAGCAGATAACCCCTCAGCACATAAGAGAAACAAATAAGGGGACAATGGGTCACCTTGACGTAATCCCCTGCCTGGCAATATATAACCTATCTCTTTGCCATCATGAACCACCTGATATGTCACCGAAGAAACACAAGACATAATCAATTCCACCCAACAAACATCAAACCCCATAGCCAACATCATACCCCGCAAAAAATCCCATTTAATCCTGTCATAGGCCTTCGACATGTCAATTTTTAAGGCTGCAAAACCTCGCTTCCCCTGTGATTTTCGCTTCAAAAAATGGCCCACTTCAAAGGCCACCATAACATTATCTGTAATCAAACGTCCCGGTACAAAGGCACTCTGATTTTCTGAAATAATTTTAGGAAGAATCAAGGACATATTCTGGGCTGCCGTGACCTTGCTATTAACTACGCCAAAAATAGGAGCTCCAGCACTGCCCCGAGACCTAAAGATATCAGCAAAATAACCCACCATCAGCTCCTCCATGCCACTGCCCCAAGACACCCAGGCCTCCTGATCATCCCGCAAACGAGTCAAAATATTTTTCTCCTTCTAGTTGTAGCAAATTGGTGAAAAAATCATGTGTTAGCATCCCCGGAAGGAAGCCAAAGTTGCTTTGACCGTTGACGCCAATATGTCTCTTGCTGTGCAAGGAGACTTCCTAATTTCGCCGACGCCTGCATAAACTGTTGAGTAGAAAAAGGATCACGTCGATACTTTAATGCTTTAATCCGACATCTACAATCAACAATCTTCAAAGAAAATCGACTCCGAAACTGAATCGCCCAGGCCTTAAGGTCAAATGCACACGCCTCCAACCTATGCTGAATAATAAGAGAATTATTACTACCCCAGTTGTTCGACACAACCTCCCGACAGTCTGATTCACCAACCCAAGAGTTTTCAAACCGGAATCGCCTCACAGAAGGGCCCTTATTCAGCAAAAAATCAAGAAACAGAGCATTATAGTAAGAAGAAGGAGTGTCCAGATTAAAAAACACAACATTGTTAAATAGAGCGAGCCAGGAATTAGTCACCATCGCTCGGTCTAATCTCTCTTCAATCCAATTAGGAGACCCTCTTCCTCGTTCCTAGGTATACTGATGACCAACTAAATCCAAATCTTGCAATCCGCAAAAATCCACTGAATCACGAAACCCCCTAAGAAGATAAGACGGACGTGGAGGACCTCCCCTTTTTTTCCTTCTGCAACAAAATATCATTAAAGTCACCAATGCATCACCACGGCATAGGAGACCTCCGACACAAGTCCTTCAACATGTTCCACGACTCCCGCCGTCGACCACGCTCAAGGCACCCATAGAACCCAGTTAGCCTCCACAGATCCATATCAGGAATTGAGACTTTGACATCAATATAATGCCGAGAGTAGCTAATCAGACTCACCCAATTCTTCTCCCTCCACAATAACGCTAGACCACCACCCCCATTAACACTAGGAACATAAAAAACACCTTCATACTGTAAACGGCGAACCACATTATTAACATGAACCCTACCTACTTTAATTTCCATTAAAAAAACCAACTGGGGCCTTTTAGTGGACACCATATCCACCAACTCTTGAACTGTCCGTGGGTTACCAAACCCACGACAGTTCCAATTGAAGGTACTCATTGGGCCTGGCGGGCCTGGACACCAGCACCCGCCAATACCAAGTTTTTTTGGTTATTTTCCTTTTCACTATCAATACTCATCTCAGGCCCATCAATATACATCCCAGGCCCATTAGGTAAGGTAAGCATCTCATCATGCTCATGCTCTCGACGTCTTCGCTTCGGATCCGCAATCACCACGCCATCTCCTAGCACCTCTGAGTCAACTCTTTCCAAATAATTACTGGCCCCAGCTCCCCCATAATCACCGGCCCCCGCACCAGCATCCAATGTGGAACCAGAAATCACTCCACCAAATCCGCCAATTTTTTTGCTTCCCTTTATCCGAAACACTGCCCATAACATTAGCCGACAAATATGACATTTCTGAATTGCCCATATTACCCTCCATCGATAATGATGATCGGAGCCACCTCTCCCCGATCTGAGGCACTATTTGCCGATTCGGAGCACGCAACCATACTCCATAAAACATCTCAATTGGGCGAACTGTACAATCAAACAAACTTTCACAAAAATGCTCCCCATGACCAAGCCGTCCGCAATAAAAGCAAAAAATCGGTAAACGTTCATACTTAACTTGCAGCCATGTCCATTCCCCTCCAGTCATCTTGATTTTCATTTTCCTACGCAATGGCTTCCGGACATCAATTGACCCTAATACGCATAAATTGCTTCCATGCACCAGTGAAGCTTTGATCATCTGCAGCAACAAATGACCCAACTGTGTTGCCAATCTCCCTGCCAACCTTTTCTGACATGAACCCACAAGGCAGTTCATGCACCTGAACCCATATATCAACATGGAAAAGTGGAACATTTATTGGATTAACCATAGGCAGTTCATGCACCTGACCAGTAATTGCTGATTAAACGTCCAAGGACCCCCATCCACTACTCGGTCCAGATCTAAAACATGGAAGAACTGGAAAATAAATAGAGAAGGTCCAATATCCTTAATGTATACGCCCTTGACCGGCCGCCAGATCAACGCTAACGTGTTCTTCATCGCCCTAAAATTGATAGGACGATCTGTTAAAAATCTACCAACCAAGCACCAACGAACCTCCTCAGTTGCCTCAAGCACCTCCTCCCCAAGCACAAGTCCCTCATTCTCCTCATCAGCCAGAGAAACTCTCGCACAAAGATCCTCCAAAGCAACCGCCTCTGCACCACTCGAGGACGCCATAACGAAAGCGAAGAAGAAAAGCAAGATAGCAATAAACGCTTGTCACAGAGACAAGAAGATGACAAACTTGTCACAGAGACAAGACTTTATTTTAACTCAGTTTACCAAAGGCTCTTCGCCCGAACCACTCCTTGATTAACGTTGACTCTGGTTGCTTAAGGTTAGAGTTTCACCTTTAGATTAAAAGCATATTAAAACAGTAGGAGCTGCTATTAAAAACAATTAACAGTCATCCCAAACCCAGTCCAAATTGAAAAGCGGGTCACGAAATGATTTGTACTTTAAGGTGATAAAATGAGGTCACATGGTTGACAGATGGGGACGTCCGCGTGAAATTTTGGGTTTCCACTTATTTATTTATTTTCTTTTCTTTTCAAAAAAAAAGAAAAAGAAA
Organism: Euonymus europaeus; assembly: GCA_963580455.1. Classification (NCBI taxonomy): domain Eukaryota; kingdom Viridiplantae; phylum Streptophyta; class Magnoliopsida; order Celastrales; family Celastraceae; genus Euonymus; species Euonymus europaeus. The sequence goes on from OY756972.1 coordinate 5,202,539, forward strand.
AACACATACGCCTCTTATTCTAAATTTTCAAAAAAATGCCATTCACGTCTCTCTTAAAAAAAATAAAAAATAAATAGAGGATAGACGTGAGGCATAAACATCTAACTTCACTTGATAAGAAACATGAAGCTTAAACACAATATTCATCATCCAACAATAAAATAAGATATTCATCAATCCAACAATTCAATAGTTGATGTAACCAAATATCTACATGCTCTGATTGTAGTCCACAAATACGTATGACTGAAAAAAGTATTGTAATCTACAAAAGCTTCAAATAATCCTCATCAATTTACCATTTTCAGCTTATTAGTTGAGTAATCTTTACTTGGTCATGTTGCTTCAAGAGGGTAATTTCCTGCTTGGTCTTGTTCTTCATCTTAGCCCTGTATTTACAGAAGGGCTAAAATTGGTAGACAAACTCATCGACCATATCCCAAACCCAAATCCACTAGTTAGGTAACTGCATCTAGGAATAGGATATAGTAGTTTTCCTATTTGTCAATCCATTGGCGAAGTGTTGAGGATAGCCGAGCATACAAGTGACAAAACCACATTTCACAGTAAAGAAGGCAGGAGACATGGGTGTTGTCCACAAAGTGAGCCACAACGTCTTCGGTGGGCCAAGGATCGTCCTCGAATTAGCGCTCAAAGAATGTCTGGAATGACGTCTCGTACATCTAGTGGATCTTGTAGACATTCTTCTCGTAGATGTGAGGAGAAACTGAGACGAAGAAATGAGAAGAAGAGGGAAGGAGAGAATGGTGAAAAGAGTTGGTGCGCAGGGTATTTTGAGACTATGATTATTTATTTTTTGAATTTTTTGGGATTTGAATAAAAAAAAGTGGGGGTGCATTTATCCTCCACTATAACCATCTTTACCTCTTTTTTTTATATGGAAAAGTGTGGGCAGAGGAACCAGCGTTAACAACGTCTCGGCATGACCATAGGCGACCCACGGGCCAAGAAATGTCCAATTTGAGTCATAGTTATTGTGTCTACTAAAGGACGAGCCGGTTACCACACCCTACCAAAACACAAATTGACACAAAACCCTTCATTCAAGCAACGTCTAGGTGCGTGCCTAGTGTCAAGCGCATAGGCAAGAGGCGCATGCCTGGTTGAAAATAAGAAATTTTTGCTTAGATCCTCTGTCTCTTCTCCCACAAACTCTACAATATTGTTTTAGAGTTTGGATTCAGTCACTGATGTAATTGGTCTTAGCCACTTGACACCCAAACCGATTCCTTCAATCGATTTGGTTAAAGTTTTAATCCCATCTTATGCAATCAAATATTAAGAACATTACAACACCACCTCATATGAAAATGAACTCCTCATATCACAATATTTGATTGCATAAGATGGGTGATGAACTTGGCTGAATATCCATGAAGATTGAATCATGTGGCTAACTCCATCGGGTTGTCTCAATTAAGGTTGAGAAACTTGTCATTCAAACATATCAAGCGGAGTGGAAACGATATGGCTGATTTACTAGCTAAGGTGGGTACATCAAGATCTACTGACTTCATACTATGGTTTTGATTGAACAACAATAGCTGAATGTTTTGTAGTATTTTTTTCAGGCCATCCTACATGATGCCCTGCTGGTTTTTTCTCTAATGATATCTGGCTGCTTATCAAAAAAAATAAAAATAAATTTCACTTAATTTCATATCATAACGCCACATGATTGCAGCATAATCATAGAATCACAACATAATCATAATCATATCGTCACAGAATTAGAAATTCAAAATGGCATAGGGGTGTCTTTGTTTCTCATTTCACACAGCTTAAAGTTGTGGGATTCATATAAAATGTTGTGTCAATCAAACGTCACATTTTGTTGACAGCTTAAAGCTGTGAGACCCACAATATTTTATAATTACATTACATAACTGTCATTCTGTATCTTAAAAGTTTTTAATTACTTTTTATTGTAATACATTTTTTGTAATTTTATCTACAAAATTAATCTAACAGAAAAATGAATCAAACACTGCACAATATTTTATATAACTTAAAGTCGTGAGCTCTACGTTTTTTACACAACGTTTTTCACAGCTTTAAGCATAATATTTTTGATTGCTTAAATCTATGAAATGCAATTGTAAAACAAACGGACTCTATAATAGAATCACAGAATTTAGAGTTTTAATCCTAATCAATCATCATAGAAAATTAGAAATACATAATCATCCTCAATTTCCTCATCACAAAAACACTGCATTCCTCATCATATATAGAATCATAGAATTGTAAATATCCTCATCAGTCATCACGGAATTATAATCCTCATTAAAAATTTACAATTACACAGATCATCATCACAAAATCAATCACGCATTAAGAATACTACTTAGCATTTTTCAGAGTATTCTTTAGGCCTTTGGCCAACCAACAATTTACAATTCTAGAAACCGGCACTCGACCCAACTATTATGAGTTGGAAATATTATCAGTCTGACTATTATGAGTTGGATGTCGAGTCGATAATAACTAGCCGATAATGGATCAGTTAGTCGATAACCGACCCAATCTAAGGTCTACCGAAAACTAGCCGATTATGCAGCGGCATTGTACTACTAAAACGTCGTATACAATATGTTAAGTAACGACACCATACGTATTGAATTCCATAATATATTACCAGTGTTGGCAATTATTCTTTTAAATGCCGGTGTCAAGTGCCCGTGACAAAGCTGTTTCTTGTAGTTATCTTTGATACTCATAACCTAACTCCGAACCCTATTCATTCAAAAAATATTCTTTTTGGTTTCTCATGGGTGTGAGTGTATATTAACTATGTATTCATCCACAAATAAAACATGCATGTATATTGACATAATAAACCATAAATGGGCGATGATTTATAAATAATATGAAGCTCCAACTGTTATTTGGAGGAGTCCCGGGGACACAAAGCTTCTTTTTTTTGATAAAACGGTTTAGCCACAGAATATTATTAATAGCCCTCACCAGGCTTCTAACCACGCCTTAAATTCCAATTTTGGTGGTTCTTAATTTATTGAGTTTGTAAGTTATGAAGTTATTGGTTTTCGCATTTCTTGCCTCAATCTTCTTGGTCTGCATACCTCTTGATTTGGCTCTAAACTACAATGGAAGTTTTAATGCTGTAAGAAAACACAACAGGCCCAGTCTCCTAACTATAGAGGTAATTAAGAAAGTACATTTTTTTCTCTTGTTTTCTATGTTAATTAATTTGTATTAATTTTATGTTTCTTACTCACATATAGAGTCCGGATGGAGATCTTATTGATTGCATTCAAAAAACGAAACAACCAGCTTTCGATCATCCTCTTTTGAGAAATCACAAAATTCAGGTATTAGAGAGAAGAAAAAAAAAACAAAAACAAAAAAACCAAAGTGACTTTCTATATCTTTATCATCTGTGTTTTGCTTGTCGATTACAGAGAGTGCCTGCGCAATTACAAGAAATGATAAAAGATAAGTTTAAAAGTGACTCTAATAAACGTGAAGCATCACAAACTTGGCAGAAAAATGGGAAAAAGTGTCCTGAAGGTTCTATTCCGATTCAGCGGACTACGAATGGTAAAGTTACAAGAGACAAACCTCTACCTGGATTCGTCAAGAAAAAATTAGGTCCACAATATGACCGCGAGGTAGTTCTAGTTAGTTGATTCATAACTAGAATGATTTTAAATTTATTAGCTATTAAACTATTAATATTATAGACGAACATGTGCCTCAGGTGGAAGAGTTACAGAAGTGTAACTTTGAATTCACATATTCAATTTATTTCTAAAAGTAGTGTCTCACATATTATGTGGGATAAGGATCGATCTTGTATTTCCCCAGCTTCTCTCATCGTGGGAGTTTTAATTAAGCACGAGTGTTGTTTACTTTTTTTATTACAATATTGACACTGCTATAAGATTACCTGTACATAGTATGCAGTAGCCAAACAAAAAGCACCAGAAAGCTTATATGGGAGCAAGGCAAGAATAAACGTGTGGCAGCCATTTGTGGAGAAAGACTATGAATTCAGTCTTAGTCAAATTTGGATCACATCAGAATCAGATGAAGATGTTAATACCATTGAAATTGGATGGCATGTTAGTTTTCGATCATATATATTTTCATCAATATATTATTTTCCTTTCTTTTTTCTTTTTTATATTTGATTTTCAATTTTTGCATGTAAGATATATCCAGAGGCTTACAATAACGATCGAAGGCCACGGTTGTTTATTTTCTGGACGGTAACTTCTCTTTCTTTATTCTATTCATTAATTTATATTCATTTTCAAGAGGTCCTTGTAATTTCTAAAAGCAAGTTAATGAATTTTAGGCTTGAAGAATTCAAAGTTAACTAGTACTTGAGAGTTGAGACCTAAATTCAATATATATTAACTATAAATATACATATATGTGTATATATATAATCATGTTAAAATAAATCTATAAAAGTTTTGTCGTGATATTTTAAGGATAGAGAGACTTTGCTGTTAAGGGCGGCAAAAATTTGGATTTGGGTCCATCCGGGTTAGACAACATATGTTATTTATGAGATATTTGAATGTTTGGATCCGCATTTATTAGGATTTTCAAACGTATTTAATTGATCATACTCATATTGGTTTAAATTCGGACAAGTAAATTAAATCAAACAATAATCCAATCCAGGTTAGGGTCCGGACAATTACATCAAACAATATTTTTGTATTTGGACTCCAACTTGATTTTAAATTGGATCCTTGATTACGGACATAAAACTTATGTTGAAAGTTGGTTTAATTTGAGGCGAAAAAATCGATCATCTAGGTTAGACCGAATCTTGCCACTCCTATCTACCTCTATAGCCTATTTCATGGAAACAAAATTTTATTTTTTTAAGAAAATATATTTGTGTTCAAGTCAGCTTTACAAATCCCAATAATTTTTTGTTATTTTTAATTTTTTCAAAAAAATTCATGCCTATGTTCTAGTAATTTATTTCATCTCATGTATACATACAGGGTGATGGATATAGAACGACCGGATGCTATAATCTTCGCTGTCCTGGATTTATCCAAACCAACAAGGACGTAGTAATTGGAGGTTCATATTCTACAATTTCATCTTATGATGGCATCCAACATTATATTGATATCCTTGTTTGGAAGGTAATTTATATAATTAAATTTAATATAATTTTGTATGCTCGAACTTCATAATCCTGAATCGATATTTTTTTTAAAAAAAAGAGAGTAAATGTACACAATCCAATTAATTAGTCAAACTGTGTTCTCCTAAAAAAAATGAATTTGGTAAAAGAAAAGAAGTGTCAACATGTGTGTTTTTATTTTTTGTATAAATATCCAACAATATTTTTTTTAAAAATAATGAATAATGAATGACTACTGAATGAATGAGTGTTTGGGTAGAGTGTAAGTTTTAATAGCGTATAAGTTGTCAAACACGGTCTGTTTGTGTCAGCGTATACGCTAGCTTATACTCTCAGATACTCTTAGCTTTTACGCTTTACGATAGCTTAATATAATCTCGTGTATTGCATGGGCGGATAAATAATTAAAATGTGATAAAATTCCATTTTTATTAGCATATTTTTTTGTTGAATTAGGATTCAAAATACGGAGATTGGTGGTTGATGCATAATAATATAGTAGTTGGATATTGGCCAAGAATTTTGTTTACCCACTTGGCAAACCCAGCAAGTATCGTGATGTGGGGTGGTGAGGTGACAAATAGTTGGCCTAACAACAGACACACCGCAACAGAGATGGGTTCTGGTATTTTTGGACAACATGCATATAGAGAAGCAAGTTATTTTGAGAATTTAGAGATTGTGGTTGAAGATCGCAGCTTTATTCCTGCGCAAATTGATTCATCGATGCAGACCAATGATAATTGTTACAACATCCAAATTAATGATCAAAGTATGGTCTCTGGAACCAGCTTTTTCTATGGAGGACCAGGCAGAAGTGATATATGTTTGTGATGTCGTCTGTCTTTGTTATTAAACTAGTCGTTTATCCGCGCTTCGCATAACATGTATGTACTTAATGTGGACAGTCAAATCATGCTTTACCATCACTTAATTATTCGTTGGAAAGAATTTTTATGGTTCTTCACTATTTCTTAAATCTTATTGCCAAACCCACAAAATGGAATATGATCTGAATAATCCTAAATAAAGACAACAATATTTTTAACTTTTATTAATAATAAATCAATGATTTCATATGCATGTAAAAATGAATTCAAATAGGGGCGGATCTAGGATTTTGAGCTGCCCCGGGCTGGAGTTAGGAATGGGGTTCAGGGCAGCGCTCTGAAAAATTGTTTTTGGGTACCTAATGACAAATTCTAAGCCAATAATCAAGATTCAAGCAAGCAATCCTAATAACTTTTAAAATAATTCACGACCTTTGAGTAACTTTGTAAAATTAGCTTAAGAGGGGATACATTGTACATATAAGCATTCTCAATTTCTAATTCCAGTAATGTGTGCCACATGGAGTAGAATACATTTCAGGATTGCTCGTCTCTAGGGGCGGACCCAACATCCAAAATGAGGGGGGCCAATGATCTAGTCAACTTTTAGAATTGGAGGGCGGGGTTCGGGGCAGCGCCCCGAAAAATTTTTTTGGCAAACAAATACAAAAACAAGAGCATTTTAAAAAAAAACATTGTCTACAATAGTTTCTTCCAATTTAATGGATGAAAAAAAATGAGAGAAAATAGACATCATATAATAAATTCAGTATGAAACCACATCACTTACAAAACATATTATCTACAATAGTTTCTTCCGAGTTTTCATATTCTGATAATATTGGATGATAGCTTCATTAGTAACCCGATCAAAAGCTTCTTTTTCGATATACGTAACCAAACAATCATTGAGCCATTCATCTCCCATTCGACTGCGCAATCGATGTTTCACAATTTTCATTGCTGAAAAGGCTCTTTCAACGGTTGCAGTTGCAACAGGTAAAATTAATGCAAAGGTTATTAATCTGTAAACCAAATGATTTTTAGTTTCCACCAATTTTTTAGCAAGACCAGTAATTTTTTTGTGGTGGGGGGGGCAAATATTTATTTTAAGGGAGGGCATATATTTTTTTTTCCATATATTATATATATAATTTTTTTTTGAGGGGGGGCATGGGCCCCCCTGAGAACCATTTGGGTCCGCCACTGCTCGTCTCAAAATGATAGAAAATTCAATTATAACATCAACTTCAATATTTTTCCCAATTTCATTCACAAGATCGGGTTTTTCTTTTTGTTTTATATCATTTCTAATAATTAATCAAACTTATTTTTAAAAAAATAAAATTAATATATTTACCTTATCACTAAAACCATTGTCAAATCTTCAATCTAGAATTTCAGATGATTTTTTTTTCTCAACCTCGGATCATACGAGCGAAGGTGATTATAAGCAAAAAAAAAAAAAAACATACAGGATTGGTACGGGCAGTATTGAAGATGGAAAGACTCTAATTATACTGAATGAAGGTCACACAAAATAAGGGTGCACACATTCCAACTTCATTGAATTGCACATCATTCAAACTTCACATAATACATACATTTCAACATGTCGGACACCATAACCACCAAGCCAAAGGCTTGGTGGCCACCGGCTTGTCATAAACCTTAGTGCTCTGGGAGTGAAGAGGTCACTGGGTCGAGCCGGGGAAGTGGCACGTTATTGGATTTAATTGCCATAACGCTTACATATAACCCACTTTTGCCCCCAGGGCATATGGCTGAGCGGTACCCACCTTGTCAAAACCCTTAACGGGGGAAGTGGAGGTTGTGAGTTCGAACCCTCGTAGAGGCATTCGACCACTTCTGAAGCGGCAGGTGGTCCCTACCGTAAGGCTGCACATCCTGCGACTTACATCTGTCAGTGACTCCCAGGGCAGGGAACTGGCAGACGGGTTTCGGTTTCTCGACCCCAAACCGAACATGTCGGACACCATGTGCCATACCATTGATGTTAGATTTTTTTTTTCTTCTTCATGTTCTAAATGTAATGCAAACAATTGGATTCTCCATCTTGGCTTTTGTCATTATATTCTCATTTAAATTACACTGAATTTGTACAATAATAATTCATTGACTAGGTAAAAAAGAGCACAGAATTAGTTAATTTTGTAATTGAAAGTTAAAGGTAAAATTAAGGCAAAATTTTCAATTTTTGATTCATTTCATCATTTGGCGGAGGAATAATAAAGCTAGAGAGACCAAGTGATGGAATCCAACCCATCACGTATCATTACGCCACATTATATTATTATAAATTTGACTCTATGTATTTTTCCTGATTTAGGGAAATTGGGGATAAAAATATTTGATTTCACTCTCTATTGAAAAATCGACCCTTACATACATAATCATTATTACTCAACCGTAGACTCTCTTGTCGTATCGCTCACATTTGACAAAATTTGTTTGAATCTATGACTAGTAACACCCATTGTGTATCTTTCATGTTCATTACCTGTCATTTGAGTTTTGAAAGGCCTATAATGAATTTTAAAATTGTGGCCCCCATTAAAAATCAATAAATGAGGTTTAAAAAAGTCAATTTTTATTTTTAAATTATAATGAGATGAACATTATTGAGCTAAATTTTATCTAAATAATACATAAATATGTTTAATACTACTATAATACAAGTCTTTTAAAAATATGGCTTTGGGATCCCGAGAGGCCGTCATCTCGCTCAACGCCGGAGACGGTTACGTTCGATCTTCATTCTCAAGGCTAGCCAAGAGAGTCGAGGCAGAGATAGGCTGCCCGTTAATACAATTATGGAGCTCCTCCACAAATAAATTTAGAGGATTGACATTTTTTTTTCTTTTTTTAGCTGCTTTCACAATTGGAAGGGCATTGTGGTCCATTGGGACATACATCAAATGTTGTTCTATCAATGGCGTATCTGAGTTTTGGAAGATCTAGAACGAACTTTAAAATTGGGTGTTAGATACGTCCAACCAGCCCGTTAATTCTAGGCCCAGTAGTTGCATAAAGCGAACCGCGGAGAAAATGCCCAATTCTCTCAATCGGTCTAGGTCCGCCCATAGCCATACTACTCCCATCTTCCGCGCAACCGCCTCGCCCTAGCCGTGGGTTCTCTAGCTCATCCACGGCGGCCGTCGTGCTCACGCCAAGACGAGGACTTATCCTCCCCAAGTAAGACCACTCCAGAGTTAAGGGGGCGAAGAACTGTCATACATACAAAACATGGGATGATCCAGTCCATCGAAAATGGAAAGATAAAGAAGGGGAGATTCGTCGAGATATCGAGCCATTATTTTGCTCGCCAAAGAGATTCTCCACTCTGACAGGTCATATCTCTCTCTCTCTGCTGTCTGTCCTATGTAATATTGATGTGTTAAACAACTTCTGGATGTTTAATTTTGTACATATCTGTCTCTGGAAGCATTCAGTTTGTACTTTCTCTGTGTGTTGATGACAATAACTTCTGAATTATCTGTCTCGTAGAATTTTAATTGCTCTGTTGATTCTAGTTGGACAAATTTATGTGAATATGGACAGTACTGGAAACAGGCAGCATGGACAAGGGAAAAAGAAATGCCATCGTTTTAGGAGAGAAGAGAAGAATGTTGGTTCTATATTTGTGGTTCCTTTTGTACTGTGAGATTTTCAATTAACCAGTTACTTGGGTTCTAAATGGCTTTATGTTATTGTACAATCTTTATAAAAGTAATAGTAAGCTAAAGTAGGATGGGAGTCATGTGTGTTGCAAGTGATTCCTTGGAGGAGATAATGGCTTGAAGGGTTCAAGTTTGTCAAACATGCCATCATGCTGTAACACTTCTCTTTTTAAATTGTAGACCTAAAAATCTACGGTCAATTTGTAAGGTAGAAAGAGGCTTTCAACAACCTGCAAGAAAACATTAGAAGATTGATCGTCAGGGGGTCACCGATGTGGTGCCGGCCGTTGACGCTCCGACGATCAAGTCAGATGACGAAAAAAGAATTTATAGTGAGAAAAGTGATAGGTTAGAGATAAACAATACCAAGTGGTTGAGAGAGTTAATGAGGCTAAGATCACTCATATTTATAATAGTCGAGTTCATGTGTTTCTCACGTGAGCTATGAACTGTCATACATTTGGCTTCAGGCCTCTATGTTGTTCGAGTAGATTGGGCCTCCCGGATCTGCACATGTTGATTGGAGCTCTTGGGCATAGTATGTAGAGTGGGCTCATGGGCCTTTGTGTCGAGTGGGCTCATGAGCCTACACATATTGGTTGGGCCTCTTGGGCCTAGTATGTAGAGTGGGCTCATGAGCCTACATAGGTCGTTTGGGCCTCTTAGACCTTGCGTAAAATCATATGGACGATTTTTGATCTACACATAAATGAAAAAAATATATGCTGTAAAGCTCAATGGCTCATAGTGCAGTACCTAACTTTGCTCATTGCTTTTGTCGTAATTAAGTTGTGCTTCGCTCCAGAGATACCTTATTGCAGGACGCAGTCATACTTACACGCACCATCAAGCTTTTTATAGAGCTATTTGTACCCTTTTTTATTTGAAGGTACTCTAAAAGTACATCTTTATCCAACTTATTTGTTGCTACCAGGTATGTGGATGGGGAACAACTAACAACTGAAGATGAGAAAGCTGTGGTAGAGAAACTTCTTCCTTATCATCCACATTCTGAAGATAAAATTGGATGTGGTCTGGATTCTATAATGGTAAGGGTTTTTTCGCATTGTCTTTCATTGAGAAATTGCTATTGTTTACTTCAAAAGTATCCAGCCAATGCAGAAAGGTTCATTCGAGAGCATTTTAAACGTGGCAGCGTTTGATGTTTGTTAAACCCGAATGTATGAAGTGCATTTCAGCAAAGATTTTGGCACCACTGGAGGTAATAATATTGGTAATGCAATGTTTTTACGAATCCATGTCCTAATTACAGTCAACAAACATCATGCTCATCATTCTAGTTAGGGTTGAAGTCGTTCTTGTACCTAAAGCTTTTGAAAGAGACTGGGCCTAATGTGTTGACTGTCGAGCTTAATTCCAAAGTCCAAGGCTTTCCTGTGGGTCAAGAAAGTGGGCAACAATCATGGGCCGATCCTGGATATTCATGGTGGCGATCTCTGTAGTGGTCCACACATCACGTGTATGGAAATTGGAAAGTCCCTTCACGGGCATCCGATAAAATTGGAACTAGAACAGTGTCCGTATCTACAAGCCTATTATTGCCGTATTGGTAAGATTTGATTGATCTCTTTATACTGTTGGGTGGAAGCTACTAGCTAGCAACTCCAAAGGCTGCGTTAGATACCCACACAGTCGTAGTTATTTGACGCTTCAAAATGCAAAGAAATTTCTATCACGCTTAGATATCAACTGTTCGTTAATGTTATAGTTGGGCCAAATGAACCAATGATGTGCCTACACGTATAATGAAATGTTTTTCTTTTCTTCCTCCAATCCCCTAGTTCTTGCCCTGGATACTGCCCCTCTGTATTTGTCCCACAATTTACGGCAGTTTTGGTTTGTTGTACCACAAGATCGGCAAAAGAACATACCCAATCTTTCTATCCTTTTTCTTTTCTTGTGGCTTGACGTCTCTGTCTGGTTTTGCGACTGAATTTGTGCTATTTTCCTTGCATAATTTCTCATTGTTGATGCTCCTTATCCAAATATGTTGTTTCAACAGAAACAATTATAAGTTTTAAATAACTACCAAATGAGCTCAATTTCGTTGATATCAAGAGCTTGATCTTCATGTCATTATGCAGTAAAACTTGATAAATCAAGTGATGCACGCACAACTATCAAAACAGTTTCAAGTGCTACACTAATCTTGGCATTGGAGTTGCTGGCTAAATTTACAATAAGGTACCGTTTGTTACAGCTTATGTGAGCCTATACACTAAATAATTTATAAGCTTATTTTAATTAGTTAACAACTACATTAGTTACGTATCAAAAAAAATTATCTGAATTTTCTCTATTGCATGTATTCTTTTACACATTTATCCTTTTATCTCTCAAAATATATGTAAAATTTCAAAAAAAAATTACATATTCGAACTCAACACGTAAAACTCTTTTCAATAAGACTCATATTCGATAATTTTTATTTTTTTATTAAAGTATTTTATATACCTCTAATAATAAATTAATAGTTTACACGCTATCAAAACTTACTAAGTAATGTGCTCACTGAGAGCAATGTCTTAATTATCTGATGATTTGACATTGTTCAGATATGTTACTTCGACTGACTGGAGATGAGTGATAAGTTTGCAGAGATCACTTGTAAGCGTTCGGAGAAATGACCAGATACTGAAAAGCCAATTTGACTGAGAACATTGCCTAGTTGCCAGCGTTTTGTTAAGTCCAGGGTCAGTGTTGTTAGTTAATGTTCGGATCCTAAACCCTGTTCGTGGTGGGAAAGATTTGATCAATTCTCGTACGGAGAATCAATTTATGAGATATTGGTTGGTGGGAATCGATTAACCACAATCCACAAATTGTAGGAAAAGATCTCGTTTCATAATGCAAAAGTGCGGCAAGACTTATATGTAAGCTGGCTCAGTCGCTGACTGCGCACAGGAAAAGCACAAAAGGTGAGAAAAAAAAACAAATTGGGAGTGTGCATGCGCTTGGAATTGTTTTCGATGTAGTGCCTAGTGAGTGACAGAGTGGAAACCAATTAACCAAACCCAACGACCACAGTACCATCACCTGCATGCACCTCCATTTCCACTCATGATCAGCATCTTCATTTTACCTAAATTTCTTGGAGAACGAGCCCTATAAAAGCAAAAAAAGTAGGAAAGAAAAAGCAAGGTAAAATAACTACATGCATAACACGCGTCCTCACTTTGCAATTTTACAATAATCGCGTGCAATTCCAGATTTTCCTTTCCTTTGTACATAATCAAAAAGAAATCAACTGAATTCCGAGCTGAGACTTGGCACTAGCTTGTTCTGTGTTGTTTAGGTTTCTTTGGCGTGTAATTGCAGAGAAAGACCTCTGTGTATCTGAACTGTCCGGACATAAAAGAGAGAGAGGGAGAGAGGATGTAAGTTGGGAAGTGGATTGTTTCCATATTACATCATTGATATGGGAAAGGTATTTGATGTGTGTGGAAGGAACAAGATGAGTATCTCTAGATGGCAAATATACATTTGATAAATTTGGTCTTTTGGGCTCTCCTTGTGATATTTTGCTTACCTCTTATCAATATTATACGATGATCATGAGAATACCATCCGTGTCTTTCGGATTAATTTAGGCTTGCATTTCAATTTCAAGAATTGAAGACATGCATAAGCAGATATCAAATTAAACTATATACCAAAACTGATTTTACCAAACGTAATAAGAGTTAGGAAGAATCGGGGAGATATTTATCATTGATGTCAAGACTTTCCGCTAAGAGCCTATCAAGATACAATGCTCTCTCGCCGACGATAGGTGACACTTCAATACCGATAGCACAACTAACCACTGTAGAATATTATTACCTTGAAGCCAATTTCCTTGTCCGTGTTCTTGTTTGTGTCGTGTGGCTCTCTCAAGACAAATCCTTTCACATCAGTCGAGGCAATAAGTATTGATGATTCTCCACCACGACGTGCCCTTCTTAGACGTTCATACAGAAACATACAGATAGTTAGCGGAAGGAAGAAGAAGAAAAAAAGTCCAAATTAAGGACGTAATTACTCTCTTACCTTCTGTTTTGTTAATTTCGTTAAAAGACCGTCTGCATCTGAATTATTGTGCTGTAGCCAAATAGCAAATTACCAAACTTCATGCTTTGACTTGACCAGAACAACCCACCCATACATTGGGTTGGACTAACCCCTATAAAGTCCTCATGTACTCCATATTCAATTCCGAGAACTTTCATGCTTTCTTCAATTTAAATTTGTGTAAACAATTCATCTTTTTTTCTCTTAATTTTCTGGGAGGAATTGAGCTTGACCACCATGATCATGTGATATTTTCTTTCTCCCTTTCTGTGGTAGCAATTGAGCTGGAATTTGGATTTTTCACGGTCGAGGACCATCTAGGCTGGTTCACGGGTTTGATTCTGATGCATTTGTTGTTGAACAAAAAATCTGTAAATTGTCAAAAAAAATGTTATTTGAGTCAAAGCAGGCAGTTAACTTGCTAAAAAAACTAAGAACTGACTTAATAATTAAATAAATCATGCATCAGAAGGGCAAGATCAAATTAATTTTGTCCAACGAAGGATAGGAAAAAGGAAGTCATTGACCTCCTAATAAGTTTGTTTAAAACAAAAAAGAAAAACCATTGATAAAAATATGTTCATCATGAGAAAATGGACTATATTTGATTCCCTTACTATTTTTTCACTACACTACGGAGAAAGTTAAATCCTTTTTTTTTCTTTTTTTCTTTCAAGTTCAATAATAAAGTCTGTCATCAGAAACTAACCATAAATAAAACAAGTTAGATAAGGAAACTACAGAAAAAAGCTTCCCTGGTCTGAATTGTCCAGACACCAACTTTTATTTTCCATTATTAAAGTCATCAATATAATGCACCATACTAAATATAAATAGCGGGAAAAAGTAGCCTTAAATTTGTAAGTAAAAGCAATTTAATTTCAGACTTGGTGCATTTGTGAATTGGTCGATGGTTTACCAGTACGCATCCAAAGGATAGTGGTTGCAGGTTCTATCAGACTATCAGAGTAGCAGTGGTTGTGGGTTCCATCGGGGTAGTGACTGCGATTTCCATCGTTAAAAGAATTATACATTTATGATTTGTGAATTTACTAAACTTTATTATATATATATATAGGCGCTTCCCCTGTCAAGTTCATTTGATTTTGCAGGGCAATTAAAAAGTGGATGATTTCCCTCCCCTCCCATCCATTTTCCATTCCTCTTAACTTTTTCTTCCCCTCCCTTCTCACAATCCAAACAATAGGCTAAGGATTCCAATTTGACGGTGAAACGTTGGGTCTCGTCTCACATGATGATCACACACTCATCTAAAATATAATTATGCCTCAACAGTAATACAATTAACATGTTTTTTTATGGATGGGGTTGAAATATAGATTTCGTAAAATATGTATTTATTTTAAAGGAGAATTCACCAATAAGTCATTTAATAAAAATAAGTATTCCATTTATTACCTTCAATTTTTCAATATTATATAACATCCTTTAAATAATTATGGACAAAACTACACTTATTCCAATAAGTCCTTATTTGAATGACATATGCTGATATCATCAGATTCTTGTTATTTTTTTTCTTTTAAAAATTTTAAACAATTTTATCTCTCAAAATACATGTCGGATTTTTTTAAAAAAAATAGATTTAAAATCAGCATGAAAAACTCTTTCCAATGAGACCCATGATCGATATTTTTAAATGTTCATTCGTCAAATCCTCTGAATAAACTCGGAGGATTTCTCAAAACTCACCAAAACCAATTAAATGAGTTTTCAAAATTAAACAAAAAAATTCTGATGATTTCATAAAAATATATCAAAAAATATATAAAATTTTCGAAAAATCAAACAAAAAACAACCAAAAATTCAGAGGATTTCACAAACTTGTCTCAAATTTAGAGGATTTCGCAAAATTTACCAAAATAAATCATAATTTTTTTGAAATTAAGCAAAAAAATTTAGAGAATTTCATAAAATATATAATAAAAATTAGATTAATTTTTGAAAATCAAAGAAAAAACAACCCGAAACTCTAAATCCTAAACCCCAAAATCTTAAATCTCAAAATCCTAAATACTAAATCCTAAATCCTAAATCTTAAACTCTTAAATCTCAAAATCCTAAACTTTAAACACTAAACTCTAATATTCTAAACCATGAACTCTTAAACTTTAAACCTTTTAACCAGAAATTCTCTGAATTTCTCAAAAATTATCTGAATTTTCCAGAAATCCTCTGAATGTTAACAGTTCTGGTTTTAATTTTGAACAAAAAATCTTATAAATAATTAAGAAGAATTTATAAAAATAAGAAGAAAATCATAACATTTTACTAACTTATATTCCTGAACCCTAAATCTTAAACCTTAAGTCCTAAACCCCAAAATCATAAATAATAAATTATAATCTCCTATATATCCTAAACTCTAAACACTAATATCTTAAACCTCAAAACCCTAAACTTTATACCATGTTACCAGAAATCCTCTAAATTTTTTAAACAAAAAAACAACCAAAAATTTAGATGATCAGAGGATTTCTCAAACTTTTAAAGAATTCAGAGGATTTGACAAAACTCACCAAAAAAAATTCAGAAGAGTTTTTGAAATTATGTAAAAAAAATAAAAAAATCAGAGGATTTCTTCCCCAAAATTCAGAGAATTTTTTACCCAGAATTCAGAGGATTTTTCGTAAAAGTCACCAAAACGGCTAAAAAGTGTTCTAATATTTGGTTTTGTTTAAATTATGAATTGAGTTTTATTATGATATTATTTTCATAGGTTATTGGCTTTGATTGTTAGTGAATAATGTAATAAAAATATTGACATTTGTATTGGATAATGTTTTGTTGATGCATAAGTGTTTCATTGTTGATTTCGATAATATAATGATTCACAGATTTTAATGCATATTCATATGTTATTGAGTCAAGTAAATTTTATACATGTGAGTGCATGTACTTAATTTTCATGAAAAGAAAAAATGTTGGTTGATCGACTCTTCACTTTGATTCATCAAAAGTGAAAATATTAGTTTATCTTTAAAAATATATAGATAAGAGACATAATTTTCACCAGACTTTATGGGATTGTATTTATATTTATTTTATTAAAATAATTAATTTCTAAATAAAGAGCAATCATGTACTAATAAAAATAAGGATAAGTTTAAATGAGGGGAGGGTAAAATTATCATTAATAGAGGTTAAAACTTAAAGTTGTCCTTATTGAGCTAAGTTTCAAATAATTGGGGATGTATTGAGCTATAAACTTTTCAAAAAGACTAAATGAAATATGAAGTCCATATAAAAGACTTATCACCAAATAATCCTATTTTAAATCATAATTATCCGTAAAATTGCATAATTTATACGATCGATGTTGAAATTGAAAAATCAATTTTTTTTTAAGTGAACAAAATCGACTTGCCCCTTGAGAATTTTTTGACCTTAGGTGGGTGGCACTCTCACATTGTTATATGACATGTTAGGGATTTGATTGCCCTGAGTAATGGAGAACCGTGTCGCCCTGTTATGAAAAATATCAAAAAGCTTTGGGTTCGAAACAGCTCTTGGGGGAGGAGGAGTTCATCGCCTCCTCCCCCTACCCCTACCCGTATCCCTTTTTTCTTTCCTGCCCCTTCTCCACCCAACTGTCTACCTTCATTTTTAATTTTCCTTTGTGTTTCTTGTTTTCTATTGCAAGGGTTTTGAGGATTTGTGGACTTGGTTTCTCTGAAGCTAATATAATAAATTTAGTTCGTAGATCTGCTTATTTCTTTATGGATCTAATTGGTATGAGTTATTAGACTTTTATCAGTTCTCTACTCGGCTATTAGTTTCTTGATTTGAAATGCTCTCCCACCAAATGCTTACTTACTATGTGCAATGCAGCCGATGCCCCAACCTATCTAGTGATCACCCCTGTTTCTCTTACACTATGTTTGGATAGGATGTAAAATGAAGGGGATGTAGTTTTGTAGGGAATTTTGGGAGAAATTTAAAAACGTAGGGGTGTTTGGTTCGAAGAGATAAAATTATGGAGCCAATTTTGGGAGCAAAAAGAACGTGGGTCCCACTGATTATTTTTCCCTTCAAAACGGGGAGAGTTGCGTGGTGTGCCGCAATCTCAATTCCGGAAATTACTATAGTGCCCCTGACATTTGTACATAACACATAACTGTAAAAGTACACTTTTTCACTTTTCATTTTTGAGTATCCAAGTAACAAGAGATAAAATAAATTTCTCGTTCTCTTCCGTCCCCTCTATTTTCCATTCATCTTAACTTTTTCTTTACCTTCCTTCTTACAATCCAAACAGAGGGTTACTATCGCACTTTATTTGTTGTACGCTATTTTTTGGATTGCTTAAATTTTATTTTCCGCATATTTCTTTTTATAGGTCATTCTCTCAGTTATTTTCTAGACTATTGTCGAGTGTCTATGTTACTTTTTCAAGGAAATCTATTACTTTCTAAAAAAAAAACCAATTGTATGGCCTCGGGTGGGTGGGTCTCTCACATAACAATAAAGTCAAAAAGTTTTGGGTTCTACAACAAAATACAACAAAAATTAATTAGCAATCGACATGACAGAAGCCAGAAAAGCTCTCGTGTGGGCCTGCCATGGCCGAAACACACTGCACATTCCGGATCACTAGGTCAACCTCTTAAAGCTCATCCAACGGTTGATTTCCAGTTCCTGGGCGCTAATGTAGAATGCCAGATGTAGATAATTTTTATGTTTCAATTTTTTTTAACTCTTTTTAAGAATTTATATTTTGATATAAGAAATTATAAATAACACATATTTTAACAACTTATTCGCATCTAAATAATAAATGTTAAATTCTAACGAGAATGAATTCGTTATTTGATTAATTCGTTAAACGAATTTGCTAAATCTTGATAGGCTACTGATTAATTAGAATAAAATCATAAAATCAAATAAATGCTCTCAACATATTGATTAGGACAGGAGAATAATTAATTAGGATAGAGAAATTTATAGAATAACTATATATGAGCTATCATAGGTTATAAAAATATTAGTTACATTTCATTTTGCTTTCATATATTATACATTTTTTCTTCTTTAAAGCAAAAATCAAATGTTAACACCAAGGGTTAAAACCCCAATTCAACTCAAAATCATGTTAACTAATAATTTTTTTAAAATGACATATTCAATGAATAATTTACTCAAATTCTCCTACATTTTAACATTACGAACAAGCAAAATATTCAATGACACATTTTAAAACATAATTTAGCAGTATTTTAGAATGAATAATTTACTCTCAAATAAATAAATAAATAAATCTGTGATTTTATTAAATTTTAATTTAACATAGGAAATTGGAAATTATGAATATGAATGTGGCCCCATAAAACCCAAGTGCCGTCCCAACTTCAAGAAAACGCAGAGCCAAGACCACACACACTCTGCCTTTGCAGTTTGCTCGGTGAGAGTGGCCAGACAGCTGAGACAGTACTGCCTCTCTCTCTAAAATCTTCTTTCAAGCACAGAGAGAGAGAGAGAGAGAGAGAGAGAGACAATGCCTCAAGCTAGGTCCTTAGGCCTCTCTTTTTCAATCTCTTTATCTCGTGTATAATGAACCAAGATCTATTCTTCTTCTTCTCCGAAGAAGATGGCTCTGCATAGCCTTCAAAACGATTCGTTTTATGATGCCCTGTATTGCAGTGAAGAGAACTGGGAGGAGGGTGATGAGGATGGTAATTTCATACAACAAGAGAGCTATTACAGCAATGATGACAACAAATCCTGTGAATCTATTCCGGTATTGCTAGAACAAGACTTGTCTTGGGAAGATGAAGAACTTTCTTCATTGTTTGTCAAGCAAGTGGAGAACGATTTGTACAAGATCATGGAAACAAACCAAACTCTGGCATGGGCTCGTCGTGAGGCTGTGGATTGGATTCTCAAGGTCAATGCCCACTATCATTTCTCGGCACTTACTGGGGTTCTTGCTGTAAACTATTTCGATAGGTTCTTATACAGTTTTCAGCTCCAAAGAGAGAAGCCATGGATGACCCAACTCGCTGCTGTGGCCTGTCTCTCTCTTGCTGCTAAAATGGAGGAGATTCATGTGCCCCTTCTATTGGACCTGCAGGTATTTCTGTATTTTTTGTTTTGTGGGTACGATTTGTTGTATCGTCTTCGATTTGTGAACCAATGTTGGGGGGTTTTCTTTGGCTTATCTAGGTGGAGGAGACTAGGTACGTATTTGAGGCCAAAACCATCAAAAGAATGGAGATTCTGGTTCTGTCTACGCTTGATTGGAAGATGAATCCTGTAACCCCAATTTCATTTTTTGATTACATTACAAGAAGGCTTGGGTTTAAGGACTATCTTTGTTGGGAATTTCTCCAGAGATGTGAGTGCATCCTGTTATCCGTCATTTCAGGTAACCAAGAACAAAACCCGAAAGCAAAGATTGATACTTTTACATTTGTTCTATCGATTTAACGCTTAACTGTCACTTTATGATTTGCAGACTCTAGGTTCACCCATTATCCACCGTCTATAATGGCTGCCGCTGTAATGCTGCACGTTATCGACAGCGTGAAGCCCTGTCTTCGTGCAGAATACCAGGACCAGATATTGGGCTTCCTTGGAATCGAGAATGTAATTGTCATTTTCATCATCGATTTGTACAATCCAGAAAATTCCAAACGTTAATAGTAAATGTTAATTAATCAATGTTTACTTATTATTCTTGATTATACCTTAACAGGACAAGGTAGACGAGTGCTTTAAGCTGGTGATGGAATTAGCATCAGAAAGCCTTGGCATTCAATCCAATAAACGCAAATTGGTTACAATGCCGGGCAGCCCAGATCGGGTAATCGATGTGTCATTTAGCTCAGACAGCTCGAACGATTCTTGGGCCGTGGCATCATCTGTGTCTTCCTCCCCTGAACCTTTGTCCAAGAAGAGCAGAGCTGTCCAGAGCCAATACAATGGAGGACCAGCTGAAAATATCCTCACCACTACTTCTCCTCGCTAGTTCTTGGTCAATATTTCTCCTTTATCTTACTCACTGAGAGTGCACATTATTATTATTATTGATGTTGTAATAATAGATAATGTTCGTTTTGATTTGCAAGTTAAATTGCCAACGGTCTCTGCTTTTCTCCATATTGTTGGTGGTGGCCTGCGGCGGGTTCCAGGAACAGAGAGGGTTGGCATTTTATCCGGATGGAAGGTTAAAAAGAACATGGAAATAAAGAATCAAGAGTTCTCTCTGTTTTAGTTAACTTTTGTTTGATGAACATATATGATTTATGTCAGCACAGATGCTCATCATAGATTCAATTGCATACATTGGTCAATTACTCTGATCATCTGCATTATACCCTTAATTAGCAGTTTGACATTACTCACATATTCATTAATGCAAAATGCAAATGATTATGTGAATTTACTGATGCAACTTCTTGTTGTAATTTTCACACCCCCACACACTAACAATATTGTCCGCTTTAGGTTATTCGGTTCACTGGATATATCGGGCCCACATAAGGGTTGTCCGGTTCACAAGGATTCAACCGGTCCGCACGGCTTTGTTTCTCCTCAAGTGGGCTTGAGCCCAACTCACTACACAAGGAAAAAAGCCTTGTTAGTGGGTAGAGGTGGCAACTCCTTATAAAGGAGACTTAACCTCCCACATCTTTCGATGTGGGAGTTTTAACACTTCTGCCTGCTTGTATGAACAAGTTTGGAACTTTGAGTAGAGAGTGAAATTTGTGGGGAAGTATAAAAACTAGAATCGAAAGTCGAAAGAAGGGGCTTTTTGTTTGCATGTGAAGGGAAGATGTTGTCGGCCACTGCCAAATTCTGGGTATTGTGCTTGTTTTCTTTTACTTTTTCATTATATATGTTGGGGATTTGACCTCGTTTGAAGAGCTCGTCCACTGTGTCTGTGACTCAGGTTAAAAAATAGGAGGGCCATTTGTTTGCTAGTTAAATGAATGTGAACGTGAGATGAATGTGGGTGGAGGAGTGGGAATAAGGATTAGAATTTTTAATTTTTAATCGTATAATGTTTATATTATTTTAAAAAAAATTTGTACATAAAAAAGATTAGTATAATAGTAAGTGTTTCCAGTCATTAAAAAAATTATAGATGTGTTTTTAATTATTCAAGAGAGTAGGATAATTATATACAAAATCATCCAAGGTCAATTCATGAGTTTGATGACTATATATATTATTCATTAAATAAATAAATACGTTAACTAAAAAAATTAAATATACACAAATGATATATTTTTATGAATTCTTTTAGAGATTTTTTCTTGTTAATTTTATATATATTATAAATAGTATATGTATATATATATAATTAATAATATATATGAGTACGAGGGTTCAAAATACCCATAAAAATACCCGTATCATTTACCCAATTCCTTAATTAATTAGGCATATTAGTATAATATGAGACGAGTTGTGCAGGTATTCGTTGGATACGGATACTTTTGACACTTGCACTCGTAAATTACTGAGTGACATGAGTGAGCATCCCAGCTTGTCACACAGTCCATTTTTCTGTGTTTTATTTTCTCATATTTTATTACGTGATCACATCTCTCAGTTATGGAGATTTTTTTTCATGAACTTTGGTCTGTTCAGACCTAATGTGATCGCCTTTATTTTACCTATTCAAATACAGGTTTTGGACAATTTACACCATCTCTCTATTCGATCATGACTGCATCACAATTTCTCAGAACATAAAAGCAATTCACACATCCACAGTATCTGAATACTACTCAGGGCGCGATGAGTCCAACATGGCATTGTTTAAGTCAATGAAGAAGCAGAGCTACCCTTGACAAAGGAAGGAGAGGCACTGGAACAAGAGATTTCAATCTCCAGATTTTCAAAGACAGTATATGAGCAGGACAGGAGACCAAATCAATTGAACTGTAAGTGTGTGGCCAATCGAATCGCCAACTAATTAACACAGTTGGAGTTGTTGTTTACGGATCTTTGACTTTTTAGCAATAATAACGTCCCAATCACCATTCACTGTCATCACTTTTAGGCATTTGCTTATCAGTTCTATAATTCCAAAAACCAAAAGAAAGGGGGCACGCCCTTCTGTATAACATTAACATTAATTATCATTTGAAAATGTTGGTAAATCTCAAGTTTATTCACATTAATAATATTAATAATATTGTTCATTTTGGATTATTCAATTTTTATAGATACACCGGGCTCTAATGAGAAAGATACAATATTTTGATACTATGTTCTATATATCAAGCTCACTCACACAATAATATTGTTCAATTTGTGTTTTTCAATTCTCATATATATATATATATATATATATATATATATATATTCGACTCGCATGATTTTGTTTTTCTTGAACTGTGTCGCTTTATGTTATTTAGAGGAAAAAGCCTTTTAAATAGGGTGGAGGAGGACTCTTCCTTATAAAAGAGATTGAATCCTCACATCTTTCCAACGTGAGATTCTTAATATTTTTCTGCAGTTGTGAGCTGAGTTATGTCAGATCTAAAAAGTGAAATAGATGTTATGTTCAACTATATTGAAACACTGCTCCAATGGACCAATGCCATATTTTAAATCTTGAAGTTCACTCACATCAATAATATTATTTATTTTGTAGTTATCTAATAATTCCAGTGAATACATCGAGCTAGCTTGCATGCATGGCTTTGTTCTTCTTTGACCGTCTCCTTTAATGCTACTTGAACCCTAAGAAAATGCCTTAATAATTGAGTGGGGATGCCTCTTCCTTGTAAGACTAAACGACCCTAAAATCTTTCTGTTTACTAAAAAACTCATTAGTTTAAATAATTAACCAGATTGTTTTATTAGGATCTATGTAAAGTACGTCCTGTCTATCTAGTTTCTTCTAGCTAGTGTGCAGTGATGCATGCAAGGCCAAGCAATGTTGTTGGTTAAAAGTGAATGATAGACATTAAATTCCTGTCTTGCCATTTGAGTCAATGCCTCTAGAATTGCACAAAAGACGCCCACAAATAAGGCTGCAGCATGTGCTTTTCTATCACTCAGGATTCATTTTTTCCTCGAACTCAATTTATGGAGATGACTAATAGAAACCAGGATTTTTCATGTCTTAGTCAATCTTTATTATAAAGTAGAGTACACCAGCATTAAGTACAAAAGGAGGACTAAGAGGAGATTATAAAAAGATGTTAAATACAATTATATTTACCTAAAACACACTCACACCAACAAAGAAGGAGAAAGGTGAGGGAATGTTGAAATTGGGAGAGACAATCTTTAGTTGATCGATCCTTTGTTTCTTTGCTTTTGGTAGTAGGTGTAATCTCAACCTGAAAAAGGAAAAGAAGATAAGGAAAAAGAAGAAGACGACAATGGTAAGATATTGGATTTAATCATCGAGAGAGAGAGAGATTAGGTTCCAGTGAACATCTTCTCTTTTCTTTTTTGGACACTGCACTCTAACACAACCTTTGAACTTTGAAGTTTGAACTTGTCAAAGATATTCCTTTTGACCCAGTTAGCCTAGCTACACCACCAAGAATATGCACCAGCATTCGTTGAACAAAAAGAGATCCACACATGTTGCAGCAACCACCACCGTCGCTATGACTCTGTGGCAATATTGTGGCCAAGACCAAACCGTGTATTGCTGCACTGTTCTTGTTCAAAAGATAGTCAAGTGACCAATCATGTGATCTCCTGGCCGCAATTTTGGTAGCGTAAAATCTTCCTTCCATTGTGTTTAATGGTCTGTCATGCATGACCAATTCCAGCCAATTCGATCATTACATAATTAGCTACACATAAAGCTGTGGATATATATGTAATTGAATTTTGGTTCCTCCACCTATGGAAGAATTATTAATTAAACTATATGCCTAGACTTGTAATCACATATCGCTTGGAATGGAGTGATGTGGTTTATAAGAAAAGCTAAAGCATCTCTCATTCAATAAAGTTTTTTTTATGGATTTAAGTAACATGACGACGTCCTAGAAAAATTAAACTGTGTAGTGAACCTAGGAATTGAGATTATTAGGGGCAAAAAAATGGCCCCTCTTTTTTTTTTTTGGTTTATGATTCTCTAATATAGACCACAAACACAAAATTACATTACAAATATTTCAAAATAGTAAAAAAATACATTATAATTTATCATAATTATTTTATACAAGTTTCCATATTTTGAGGATGCAATATTAAAACATCATTAATAGTCGACCGCAACAACAACCGTCGTACTCGTGGACAAACTTTATCTCTGTCTTATGTTAGGGACAAATAGGAACACGGTCACTGAGAAACCGCAGATCGCCAATTTTACACTAACACCCGCACGTGTGTCTTGGGCCACACTTGTGTCAAGTGGGGAGACCCCAACTCGAGGAGGAATTGTCTCACCTGGGGTTAGGCTCAGTTAAATTTATGGAAAAAATTCTCGCCTTTATAGCTGCTCGAATCCTTGACTTTGTAATTTTGGGAGAGAGCCATTACCCCTAAACCAAAACCGTAGGTCGTCAAATTGGTACTAACACGTTACTAGTTTTAAGGCACACCATACTCGTTGAGACATTGGCAAACCTCAAAGTAGCGGACTGGATTAGAAAAATTATTTAGTGGATTGGCCAATTGGTGCCTCTATTTTTATTTTTTTGTTGGCTGGGGTCAGCACATGATCTATGACCATGACTAGTGGGAAAAAATTTGGGCCACTAGGACCCTGCCCCTAGCGAGATGTTAATAGGTCCGCCTAGTTGATATATTCATAGTAAACTGAATAATTCAAAGAGAACAATATAATTAACGTGAATGAGTTAAAAATAATAAGACTATTTAATCATAGTATTTACATATTCTCTTGTTTGGATGTGAGCGGATATAATCCAAAACCAACAATATTGTTCACATGAGTGGGGTGAGATTTGATGTAATTCATCATTGTTTAATATGTATCACATTTTTGCACAATTATTTCAACGGCATTATTGATTAGTAAATTCACATTTATATCCATTCACCTAATAACTGACACAATTAAATTTTCCCAGACCTAAAAACTGCCCAAAAGAAAAATAAAAATAAAAATAAAAACGAGAAGAATAATACATGGATTGAGTGGTCCCAGCAAAATCAAGATTTTGATTAATCTTGATCGAAATCAGTGGTCCATTCTGACTTCCTTGGCAGGGGTCCACGGGATGAACATTCCATACGTGATTGCTTTAAAAATCAGGGACCATGGGCCTCGGTGTTGGGCTGGGCTCCAACTATCTGATACAATACCAATTACCAGAGAGGTCACTGTCTTCAGGTGATGCGGTAATGCCAAATAAACTATCCGGACCAAAATCATGCCATTTATATTACTTGAGCCCACTCACAAATCCTTCAAAGATTTGTGAGGGTGGTCCCGGTGGGCTCTGCCTACTGGGGCCCAAAAGGCAGTATTGAGGAGGCCCAATAATTAAACATTCTCGGCAAATACCCACCTAGCACTGCCTGATCTGTCGTTTTCTTTGTTCCGAGATTTTGATTTTTGCTTTCCTTTTAAGTGATCTCCTAATTAGATGATAGGGATGAGCTAATTGGGCCGTGGTCACTACAAACTGGGCCATAAAGGTCCATGTCTATCTCATAAGAGCCCATGGGCTTTTTATGCCGTCCAGTTGAGAAACAAACGAACTTGATT
Source organism: Euonymus europaeus (assembly GCA_963580455.1). Lineage (NCBI taxonomy): Eukaryota > Viridiplantae > Streptophyta > Magnoliopsida > Celastrales > Celastraceae > Euonymus > Euonymus europaeus. The sequence goes on from OY756972.1 coordinate 5,228,982, forward strand.
GAAGTTATTTGATGGGCCAAAAAGCAAGCCCTCATAAAGTAATTGGATTAAGGATAAACAAAGTCGTGGAAGTCGATGTATTCACAAAAAGTTCGTATAATCTAAAATGGTCTATATATTTAATTAATGTGAGTGAGCTTGCGATTTACGTAATGTATTTTTCTTAAAATATATTATGTATTTCTGTATATTTATGATAGGAATTTATTTTTCAAAAAAAAGGTGCTGCACCAGTTGAATAAACAAAGTGCATATATATGTTCCTGTAATCTGGGAATGTTGTACTAAAAGGTCGCCAATTACTCTAAAGCGCTTGCTTTCGACACCACCACTATGTTGTCTTTGGTCACTTCCCACCAGTTCCTAAAAGCAGCACTTTTCATCGATGAACAGCTGATGAACCATAATTCAAGCCAACAGGAGATGCATTGGACAAATTAAAGTTAAGATCCATGTATCCATCAATTTGATATCCATGATCGACGACAACTAGAGGAATCAAAGAAAGTGTCTATCTATGCCTTCGGACAAGACAAAGTGCTAAATATATTTGGGGTATTTTGTTTTGTAATACTACTATATGCCTCATCACCAATATTTTTAATGTGGACTAGTACGGCAGTACGTACCGGTTCAACTGGTTAAATCGAGTACTTAGGGTGCGTTTATTTCACATTTCGCACAGTTTAAAACTGTGGGATCCGCATAAAATGTTGTGTCAACCAAATATCACATTTTGTTGACAGCTTTAAACTGTGCAAAATGAAATGTTATCATCCCATAACTTTTCAAAGTTTAAAGTCGTGGGACCCACAATATTTTACAAGCACATCACGTAAATAACCCTCCATATCTTAAAGGTTTCAATTTTTTATTGTAACATTCTTTTTAATTTTATCTACAATATTAATCTCACAGAAAAATAAACCAAACACCCCACAACATTTTATACAACTTAAAGTTGTGGGCTCCACAACTTTGTATACAATATCTTTCATAGCTTTAAGCACATCATTTTTAACAGTTTAAATCTATGAAATGCAATTGTGAAACAAACGAACCGTTAAATCATCATATCATATGAATGATTTAACTAAAATAGTAGGTTGACCCATGCCGTTAAAAATTTAGTCAAAATCGGTTGAACCAGTCGATTTTACAAAAAAAATTCAAATTTTTTAAGCAATTTTTTTTTTAGCTTATAGATAAATATAAAAAAATTGAAGGGTACTCGAAGTCTTCAAAATGAGTTCTAAAGTGGATTTTTTTAATATAGACTTTTACAAGAACATAGGGATGGCAACGAGGCGGGGCGGGGCTGGGTATGCCCTCCCCATCCCCATCCCTGTCCCTTTGGTTTCGGGGAATCCCCGACCCCGACCCCGATGGGGACGGGGAACCCCGAAACCTAACCTCATCCCCGAAATACTGCAAACTTCAATAAAAATACAGCAATATACTTTATACATATACGTAATATTTAATAATATTTTTCATAACATTTTTTCAGTTTGTTAACAATTTTTTATAGACTAATATTGATAATTTGATACACGGTCAAATACTAATAAGTCATAAAAGAAATAACCAACAAAGTAATGGTCTAATGGTAGAGATTCTTTGAAGTTTGAGTGAGGTCATGGGTTCAACTTCAAGTGATTACACATTGACACTTTTTGGAGTTTGAGTGAGGTCATGAGTTCAACTTCAAGTGATTACACATTTACACTTTGCTATTTTATATATATATATATATATATATATATATGGTATTCGGGGCGGGTTCAGGGCCGGGTATTGCAATACCATCTCCACCCCATACCCAGTACCAGGAGTTCGGGGAATCCCCGAATCCGCGGGTGAATTTCTTTTAATTTTTGACTTGTAATATTTGTCATGTGAGTTAAAAAAATATATGTAAAAAATAATAGTAGAGAGAATTGAATTTGGGCACTTATATAGAAAATCTTAAGCCTAAACAAACAAAGTAAGATGATTTTTATCACTCCCATAATTTACAATATATATTATATTGTGTCGCTTGGTTGGTTGAATGGATTGAACTAATTATATTGCATATCAATCGTCTGATCGGTATAATTTCGATATCAATATTTAAAACATTCCTCATCAGAATGAAAATGAAAGTACACAATTTTATTAAGTTAATTTGCACTAAAAATAGTGCCTAATTAACTTGAGAGGAAAAGGGGCCATCTTTGATATGCTTAAGGATGGGGAGTGGGGTCCTACTTTGTGTCAAAGTGGGTTCTTGTTAGATTTTACACTACTTTTGGCGTATAAGACTACTACAAGAGACATTTTACCATAAAGAAAATGTTAGGGACAAATCAATGGCTGCTTCTAACATATTATTTTATATTTAAGATTCAATGCATTTAGTTCTGCAAAATCTAACTTTCAATATTGTATGTGTGAAAAATAAAAAGTCTATTTTTAATAGGGGTGTCGACATTCGACCTTTTTTTTGACAAATTTTGATCAAATTATTTAATCAATTATCAGTTAATTATGTCAATTTTTTTATCAAATTTAAGTATAAAATATTAAAAAAAATCCACCAAACTGTTCGATTTTGACAACCCTAATTTTTAAGTTGAGAACTACCTTTGGGAGACTCCAAGATAAGGCGTTCGAAAATGTATAATTAATGTAAAAATCCGCAAAATAAATATTAAGGAATAATGAATAATTGAAAATAAAAATAAAGAAAGAAACTAATTTACTTGGAATTAATTAATCTTTTATTCCAAAAGGATATTATTCTTTTTTTTACAAGTGAAAAAATCTATTAATCCATGTTTAGTCAGATGAAGATGAGTTAAAAATAGTGTGTAGATGTAAAGAATGTAGTAAGTTTTTTTATAGCACATGAGAGAAGACAAAGAAAGAAACAGAAGCAGCTGTGAAGGGACCGGAACCTGACCACCACTAATGGGAGAGACCGCCACTTTTGACAAAACAACGAAAGTGGTGGAGATACTCAATCTGAACACCAACACTGGGAATCTTTCGGAGCGCACAAAACAAAAGAAGTCTGTCTGTCCTTGATATTTATTCACGACTTGTAGAGAATCTTCAAAGATACCCCCACTTTGTGGGCAGATACGCTACGACACACTGACACCGACACCCCACTACACGCGCGTGTATATATATATATATATATCAAGTAGTCCAAAATGTCTCAAATTTACATGTTAATATCAAGTAGACATATGATGTGGTAAAAAAAAATAAACTGCATAGTTTTTTGGTTTTCTAAACGAAATTTCAAAACATTTTAATTCTCAAAATAAATATTAGATTTAGAAAAAAATACATATCCAGAATCAATAAGTAAAGATCTTTCCAACAAAATTTATAATCAATAGGTTTTATTCAGTAATTTTAAATTACATTTTTTTACTGATATACTAATGAGTATTGATAAATAGCCTATATTTTAGGAGCTCATATTTAAACAATAATAGGTGTTAAATCCTAAGAGAAACGAATTCATTAAACCCTAAGAGGCTAGTGTATCAGATTTTCATCCTGTAACCTAAACAATAAGTGTTAAATCCTAAAGGGAACTGATTCGTTAAACCCTAACGGGCTCGTGTATCGGATTTTCATGTTATAACCTAAACAATAAGTATTAAATCATAAGGGGAATGAATTCGTTAAACTTTAACGAACTAATAATTAATTAAAATAAAACCAAATAAATACTAAACCCTAACAGGCTCGAGTACCCTGACATAGTTTCAATAAAAATGCAGAAAACAACGAATATATATTTTATTATCATGGTGTAATAAAAATTCAACTCGAATATACATTCTACGTACATATCATACATATGAATTACATTGTTTTTAAAAATAATGTATTTGAAAAAACGCAATAAAAACTATCAACAATGAGTATTATTAGAAAGAATTTTACGCGTTGAGTTCGAATATGTAATTCTTTTTTAAATCTAACATATATTTTGAGAGATAAAACGTTTTAAAGTTTTGTTTATAAAAAAATAAATGAAAAATATGCAATAAAAGTAATTAATAAATTAACATTATTTGAAATATTTTTTAAAATATCCAACCTGACCCACCTACATGTTACACTATGAATTTGGGTTTTTTTTTTTTGGATAACTGTCAATTTAATCTCTCTACTTATAAAAATGGGTCGATCAAGCCCCTGTACTTCAAAATGGATCATTGAAGCTCTTATACTTGCAAGTTTGGTCTAAATTGGCCTTTAAGTTGGTCTTCTATTGGTCAACGTTAAAATCTATGCCTTTGTGCCAATTATTTTATGACATGAAATAATTTTAAGTACAATTAAAATAATGATGGGTAATTATTAATTTTAATTGACCTGTAATATGCCTTAAAACCAAGAAAGCGAAAAACAAAAGGACACATTAATAAACGAGAAATGGAAGATCTGTGTGGTTCAATGAGTTCTAAGACCTCATACAGTCATACTTCACATGCTATGAGATTTTGCTTTACCCCAGAAAAAGGAAAAGAAAACACAAATCAAAGAAAGGAAAAAAATCATGGCTGCTTTTGTGTTGTCTGTGTTCTCAGACTAGAATTTGGCTTAAAGGTTGCATCTTTTCTGTATCTTTTCGGTGGAGAACCCTGTCCCTGTGTGGTTTAGCTACAATGAACTTCTATTTGGGTAAAAAAAAATTAAAAATTTGAGAAAAAGGAAGAAAAAAAAACCCTTAATCGAAAATCTGAACCCCCTTTTTTTAAAAAAAACAACACCCCAAATCATACACTCAAACAAGAAATTGATGGCAGAGAGTAGTTCAAAGACCTAAACGAAATAGCATAACTGAATGTCGGCATAGATTCTTGCTTTGAGAGAGCTCGATGAAGAAAAAATGGAAATGATACGGGCGGCTGTGTTTGATTCTTTGAGAACACAGTGGTCTTCCTAGGGTTTAAACCTCATATGCTGTTCATGTCATTTTAATTTTACTTAAAATTATTCCATGTTATAAAATAATTGACACATAGGCATAGATTTAACGTTGACTAATGGAAGGACTAATTTAGAAAAAATACGTGAGTATAAGGTCTCCAATAATTTATTTTGAAGTATAAGGGCCTAATCGATTCATTTTAATAAGTAAAGAGGTCAAACCGACACTTATCCCTATTTTTTTTGGGCTGCTTATCATTTTCTATATATATATATATATGCTGATTTTTTCTCTTTCAATTAAGCATCTTTGTTAACATCAGATTGGATTAGTGAAAAGAATGTGTATATGGGAATGCAATCTCCGTGTACTTCCATTTTCGTTACTTTCTGGCATTCATAGGCCACAACTACTGTTACAAAAGCTAATACTTCTCAGGTGGTTTGGTTATGTTCCATCAATGTTAATCGAACATGCATATACACAAATCAATAACTCTAAATCTCGCATCGCTTAAGAGAAGAATTGAAGTGCAACTATACAAGAGGGTAGAGAGGGGCAAATTGTTACAATTATGATATGGAAGGTCAATCAACAAGGTTGAAGCTATGGGACTCATGCATGAGGATACATGAGCCCGTAAGAGGGACTGTAACATCTGGCTTAAGCAGGTGGAGTGCCACAGTCATCTAAAATGCAAGTTTGATGGTGCTGGACTAGATATCCAGCTGTGGAGGGGTTGAATGTTTTAAACCTCGCGTCCTCCAATGGTATATAATAGGCCTTAGAAATGACCTTTCATAAAGTCTTAATGCAGCTTGAATTATAATACACGATTCCACCACTATTTTATTTTCTCTCTGAGGGCTCTTCTAGACTTGATTTATAAATTAATTGAAACGGATGGACATGAGAATGTCCACAAGTTTCGTATATAAATCTGGAAATCAAAGAAAAAAAAATCGGCCACCCCAACAAAAATAAAACCGGTTTACTGTTGTTAGCATAATTAATCCCCGGACGACTAGAGGAGCCCAAGATGAGAAGATCAAATAGGAGACGAACATTACCTATGCATATGTTAATAATGCTGACGTGTCCTATCGTAGAATGCTTAATTTGTTTGGACAAGGTCTACAAGCCAATCTTAAGAGACAGACATCTCACAGTTTAGTCATCATCTTTACCAAATCCAGCCAATCATCATTCTTATCAACTCATCCCATTATAATATTATATATTTATATTACCGCTGTCATTCTTTGTCATCACCTCTCTTCCCAAGAACTAGGGTAGGTGGGACCCATCTATATTTTTTAAATTTCCTTCTCTTTCCCCACATATAGGTTGGGATGACATGGGATCAAACTTGGATTTCTTAAAATTCATATTCAATCATAAAATAAAAATAATTTATCAATATTCATATCTATATACCATGGATAAAAAAAATTAAATTCATATTCGATCCATTAGATTTTGAATATTCTTCACGAATATCAGATTTATCTATGCGATGCATATTTTGCTAGTCTATGACACCAATTACAACTTCATGATTCATGAATCTAAGAACATAAACCCAAGTCTAAAATACAAATAATATAAAAAATCATTCAGCAACATTAGGCTTTATGGTGTTAGATTAGAGTTTTCCGTGTTAGTGTTAACAGTTAACAATATTAGTTATTAAGGTTTGTGGTGTTAGGTTAGGATTTATACTTGATAGTGTTAGTGTTAAGGTTAGGGTTTATGGTGTTTGATTAGGATTTTCAGTGTTATAGTTAAAATTTACAGTATTAGAGATTATAATTTGTGGTGTTAGATTAAGGATTACAGTTTTAGGATTTGTGATGTTCGATTAGGATTTTTAGTGTTAGAACTAATGTTTACAATATTAAGGATTAAAATTTGTGGTGTTAGGTTAGAGTTGGGAACTTAGGGTTTGTGTTGTTATAGGTTTAGAGTTTATGGTGTTAATTAAAGGGGTTAAGGTTTGCAGTGTTAGCATGTTACATCAAGGTTTTCAAATTATAATTAGACTAGATTTATAGTTTATAATGTTATTTTTAAGTTTAGGGTTTACAATCTTAGGATTTATATTATTGTGTTTTTATTATTAATTACTAACTTTACTAATTAAGGTTTTAAAAAGATTAGTCAATTGAATATTTGATGTCAACAACAGCTGGATCTTCTACATAAAACTTGAATGTGATAAACAGAAAAAACGTTTATTTTGGTGTTCATGCTAGTTTCCGGCAAGAATACTTTGTAATTATCAATTAACTAATGTCTTAGTCAAATAAATAAATAAATAACTCAATAACAAATTTATAAATCTACTGATCGAATTTTCCGGGTCAGAATCTACGTACTAAAGGGCACCATTGTAAATTCAAGTGGTCTGTAAATTTAAACATGAAACCACTCGATATATTTTATTATCGTAAATTAAAAATAGAGAAAAACGCATTTATTACAAAATTTACAATATCTACTTGATGATAACGTGCACCGGTACTCTCCAAAACCCGTCCGGAGGAAGGCCTATATAAACACACGCACAACACACATTTTAGATTCGTAGACACAAGTACAAAAAACCCACCAAACAGAGACAGAGAGGCGGCGGCACAAAGAGGCAAGAGAGAGCGAGAGAAAACATGGGAGGGTGGGCTATTTCTGTACACGGAGGCGCTGGTATTGACCCAAATCTTCCCAATGAGAAACAAGAGGAGGCCAAATTACTCCTCACTCGCTGCCTTAATCTTGGCATCTCTGCTCTTCGCTCCAATCTCCCTGCAGTTGATGTTGTTGAACTTGTTGTACGTCTCTGTTTCTCTCTGTTTTTAATTTCTAATGCATTGTTGGATCTTTCCATCATTAATCAACCACATAATAAAAAACGAGAAATGAGGAGTCTAGTTCTTGTAACCGTCTCTGTTTCCCAGTTCACTGTTCCGACAGCGAAAAGCCAGTGGGGAGAATTGAAAGCAAATCCTTTTTCAGTCCAAACAGAGTCCTTAGTTTTTATGGATTGGTTTATTGAGGCACGCATATAATTTCGCAGGTGAGAGAACTAGAAACCGATCCGCTGTTCAATTCAGGCCGTGGATCTGCCCTGACGGAGTATGGAACGGTGGAGATGGAAGCCAGTATTATGGATGGGACCAAGAGAAGATGCGGCGCCGTATCGGGCTTAACCACGGTGAAAAACCCGATCTCTCTGGCCCGTCTGGTCATGGACAAGTCTCCACATTCCTACCTGGCCTTCTCTGGCGCCGAAGCCTTCGCCAGGCAGCAGGTTCATTTTCTCTTTTACCCTTTTTGCCACGTGTATCAAACTAGCACGTAAGGATCTTTTGTCAGGTTTCATGGCACGTGCGCCCTGTGTATCTTTATCGACAAACAAATGACATTAATTGATTTTATTATTTTAATTCTATTAATTGAATTTTTTTAATTTATGTAGAAGAATAAACGAGTCTATCAAATATGAATGGAGGGATTAATTTGATTTTTTTAATGTGTTTTCGAAGGAAATATTTTAAAAAAATGTATTAGCTAATGAAACGCGAGTATTTATTTGGACACATTGTGTATGAATATATTTCCTCCATTTGTATTGAGGGATTAATTTGATTTTTTTTAATGTGTTTTCCAAGGAGATATTTTAAGAAAATGTATTAGCTTATGAAACGGGAGTATTTATTTTGACACATTGTGTATGAATATATTTCCTCCATTTGTATTGAGGGTCCAATTTCTTAGTATGTGCATCGAGTAAGTGTTAAAAAAGGACTCACAATAATTAATTAATTTTTTAAAAAGTTGATTTATGATTCCTTGGATTTGGTGTGGGTTTTAGGGTGTTGAGCTGGTGGAGAACGAATATTTCATTACCGAGGAAAACATGGGGATGTTAAAGCTGGCTAAGGAAGCCAACTCCATCTTGGTATGTTGAAGTAGCCACTCTATTTGACATTTTTACAAACACTTGATGGGCGAGTCTTTGACGTCCTAAATATTGTCGATACCAGTTCGATTACAGGGTTCCGAAGTCTGGATTGGAGTCATGCACCGTAGTTGCTGCGGCGGAGAACAATCCCTTGCAAATGAACGGACTCCCAATCAGCGTTTACGCGCCGGAGACGGTTGGATGCGTGGTGGTGGACAGCGAGGGAAGGTGCGCGGCTGCTACATCAACTGGTGGGCTTATGAACAAGATGAGTGGCAGGATCGGTGACTCTCCACTGATTGGGTCTGGAACCTACGCGTGCAATCTTTGTGGGGTATCTTGTACAGGGGAAGGAGAGGCTATCATCCGCGGAACCTTGGCGCGAGACGTGGCGGCTGTGATGGAGTACAAGGGTCTTGCGCTTCAAGAGGCTGTGGATTATGTGATCAAGGAGAGGCTTGATGAAGGCCAAGCTGGGTTGATCGCGGTGTCAAAGGACGGAGAAGTTGCTTGTGGGTTTAACACGAATGGGATGTTTAGGGGTTGTGCTACCCAAAATGGGTTCATGGAGGTTGGAATTTGGAACTAAATTAGTCCATCTTCATGAACTTCTTGTTTCATTTTTAAGGTGGAGAAGATTAACAGAGTTGTTCAGGCGGTGCTGCCTGTAATCAATCTGAATATTATCACTAATAAAAATAATAATTAGTCTCTTCTCCAGTAAACGGTAAACCAATACTGCTTTATTAAGAGTGTGACAACAATATTCAGAGACTCTGTTCTTCCATTACAAGAAGCGACTACATAATTCTATTCCTTTCTTTACTTCTTACTGGTTATTCTTGCCACTGCCCATGATGGAATTCTTGGCAGATTTGAAGGTATTTGCAACAGCAGTAGTAGCACCAGCCAAGAAGCCACCTTTATTACCAGATCCTCCATCGTCCTTCCTAAGATGAACCACCGCTACCTTCTCTTGTCTTGTATCTTTGTCCTCTCCTGCTGGTGATTGATGATCCACCGTCTCTACCTTGGTTTCTAGTGCACCTTGTTCATTGATTCTTTCAGTTCCCTTTCCCTGCCAAATTTACATATGAAAGAACCCTCTAAAATAGAATTGGAAATTAGAAAAACACGTTAAAAAGGATTTGATTTCATACCGTTGATTCCATGTCTCTTGGTTAATTAATTTTTGATACTTGGAAGAAGCAGCCACCAGAAAGTACAAAGTTCTAAAACCCACCCAGCTGTTAAATAGCTAGAAAGGCAGCACACGTAGCCTGTGCGGTGGCTGCTACTGCTTGAATCGTATCCAAAAGATGAGCATGCAAAGTAGACACTTGACTAGATATTATCATATAAAAGTAATATAATCAAAAAGAAATGAATTCACAAGAGTTTGCCTGCCGACATGTTATCCATATCCCGAAATTTCACCTCGCCAAATCTTGCTTTTCATAGTTCATACCTTTCTAGTTACTGGACCAGAGGCCCAGGACAACAAATACGAGAATAGGCACTAGGCTTTGCTTTGACAAGTGAATCCTTTGGGTTTCTAATGCAACAACCCAGTTTGTCACTTTGTTGACGCTTAAGGCTCGATGCTCATAGACAAACCATGGGCCTTCGTACCCATGATATTTTTATATATGAAAGCAATATATTCAAGTTTGCATACAAAATTCCGCATCAAATAACCTTCACGGCATTATAACTTCAGGAAAACAAATTCTTCAATGGCAGATATCTCCCCAATTTTCTTTAGGGCTTCCCTGCTTGGTTCCTCATCCACACCAATAGTCATTACTGCTTGTTTTGTTTGTGCAGTCCTCCCAACACTCATGAAGTTCACATTTACGTTTTCATCGCTCAGAATGTTCCCTACTTTCCCAATTATGCCAGGTTGATCAGCCTGTCTGCAGAGTATGAGACTGCCTTCTAGGCTGACATCAACTTCAAATGATCCAACCTTTGTCAGATGGGGTTTTCCATTTTTAACTCTTCCCTCCACTGTTACATTACCACTGTCTGAAATTGCACTGGCAAATTTAGATTCTACGTCGGCAACTTGAACCTGGATGAACACTAACGGATTCTCAGGTGAACCATCCAAGAGAAAGCGCTCCTCAGTTATCTTCAAGCCTCTCTGCTTGGCAGCGAAATCAGCATTTACCAAGTTCACAATAACACTAGAAATAGGCTCAATCAAGCCTTTGGTAATCATAGCACGCAGCACCCGTGTGTCAATATCATCTGGACTTCTGGCAGAAGCGTACATCATCTTCACTGATCTCACATCACTTCCACCAGCAACCAGTTGCACGGCCAGTCTGCCGAGTTTTTCAGCAAGTACGATAAATGGTGCAAGTTCTGATAAAACCTGTAGTCATTAGAAAAGAATAAACACAAGAAGAAAGAAAGCCTTTTCTGCAGATTAAATAAACAAGAAAAGGTCCTAACCTAGATATAGAAAACCTGGAGGCAAGAGGAGAAAAGAGAGTCAAATTTACCACACCATTTCAATCTATGCCTCTTGTCTGAGAGAGGAGAGAAGAGGAGAGGAGAGAGGAGGGGCGCATGAGAGAAGAGAGAAGAGGAGAGAGTGGAATAGAATAAGAGAGAGAAAATATACTTTTCAATTATTTACAAAACCACCACCGGTCCAATACAAAAAACTCTACAAAAACATTTTCGTGTTTTGAAAATCAAAACACACAATTTTCTAAAACTAGTTTCTAAAAATTACAGCCCAAATGAATTTTCAAACTACTTTTTATTTTCAAAAACAAAAACTGTTTTAAAACTCCAACCAAACACACTATAATCTCTCTTTTCTTATCTTTTCAATATCCTCAAGTCCAAACTATCTGATAAAAATAGCTCTAAGAATGTTTAGCATGCTATTATAAGATGGATAACGCATCCCCAACAATACTATTATTAGACTAACTGAAACATCAGTTTACTTGTCTTCCTCGCCAAATATATAGGGAGTGAATCCAACGATTCTCAAGTTTCCAAGATTTAGTTCACATCATCACGTGAATAGAGCAGTTGCATGAACTTTAGACTTTGTGACACTAACTAAAATAAAATAAAAAATTAGAAAACTAGCAAAAAGCTCTCTTATACAAAACCTTTCTTAAACATCAAATTGCACTTATGTGCAACTTCTGAATGAGTTTTATCAAGGTGGTTAAAATCGCAATTCTGATGGTAGAATCGTATGATTTTACGATCTTGCATATAGAAATCTAGTTAAATAGTGGTGGAATCACAAACCTGTCAAGATCATAATGAATCGCGAGCAAAATCGGTAAAATAGCTATTTTTTCTCCGATTTTAACAATTTTGATATGGTGTAAAAAATGCCAAATACCCAATATATTAGGAAACCTGAAGAGTAAGAATATCAAGTCTTTTGAAACTCCCTATAGAATAGGAAACTCTTTAAAATCACAATTCTGATGGTAGAATCATACGATTTTACGATCTTGCATATAAAAACCTAATTAAATAGTGGTGGAATCGCATACCTCTCAAGATCGTGGTGAATCGACAGCAAAATCATTAAAATCGGTAAAATTGCGATTTTACCTCCAATTTCAATGATTTTGATACGGTGTTAAAAATGTCAAACACCCAATAGAATAGGAAACTTGAAGAGTTAGAATATCAAGTCTCTTGAAACTCTCTATAAAATACGAACCTCTCTTGATTCTAGGTAATAATGCTCCTCAATAGAATAGGAAATTTTCCTTGAATTGATTCAATAAAACCAGCAATAATAACATTGATTCTCCTCTTGAAATTCTGAAGATCTTCTCCACCAATTTGGAAAGTATAATCTCCCATTTAAACACCAAATATAATTGGCTAGGATTTCTCTTGAAACCATAAAATCAGCTTCTTTTGATTCTCTTGATTCATACCAATTCAGCTCCATCATATTATCAATGATCATGCTTTGAAAAATCTTTATGAAATAGGAAACAGAGATCTCTATTTGACTTTTGAGTGTTGGACGACTAGGGAAGATTTTAAGGTTTGAAATCATCTTTTCAAGTTCAACTATTTTTATTAGTATGTAACTTTGTATACTCTATTTGGTATTGCATTATGTGATATGCTTATGAACCTTATGTTTATTATTTGATCATGTCTTGGTATTGGCATTTTGAGAATTATACTTAATTTTAAATAGTGTGATTACAATTTTACACTCCTCCGATTTTGATCCGATGTTACGATTTAACTACCGTCTACCATAATGATGAAAAAAATTTAATCAAAACACCAGCGAAAATTCAGAGATGATGGTACCTCTGCAGGAACCATGGGTGCATTCACGGCAGTGCCAGAAAGCTCCCCTTTCAAAGCCCCGACAACAGCTTCTGCAATTTCAATGGCCACACCTTCCTGATTAAGATACACCAGTGCAGTCAGACTCAGAGAGCAAAATAAAAGGTTGATGGAGCCAAAATAGATTCCAGAAGCAGAGAGCAACCCACCTGAGCCTCTGTGGTGCTAGCACCGAGATGAGGAGTTGCAGTTACATTTTCATGTAACACCAACCTATTGCCTTGTGGTGGGGGCTCTTCTACGAAAACATCAAGTGCCGCCTGCAATAAACTAGGAGTGATCAAGCTTTCCTATATTGTTGTAGTAATAAGGTAACGAAGACCTAATCAGTGAAACAAGAACCTGAGCAACAATCCCAGAATCCAAAGCTCTAACCAGAGCTTCCTCATCAATCACTGCACCTCGAGCGACATTGACGATCCTTACTCCTTTCTTCATCCTAGAGAAAGACTCATCATTGAACATTTTTAAAGTGGCAGAGGTGAGAGGCATGTGCAGGGAGATAAAGTCTGCAATTGATAAGGCTTCATCAAAGGACACCAATTCCACACCTATTGCACGAGCGCGGTCTGCAGAGGCATATGGATCATGAGCAATCACATCCATGCCTAGGCCCTTGGCGCGCCTAGCAACTTCTGAACCCACCTTTCCAAATCCCATCACTGCTAGTGTCTTCCCTACAAGTGACACTCCAACATATTTGCTTCTCTGCCATTTCCCTAGAGAAGAAAAAAATTGATGATTTCAAAAAATAGTATATTGGAAATATGATCATATCTCGCTTATTATTATAAGAATTTCATAACTTGTCAAAAACAAAGGTTGTTTTTATTTAATCTAGGCGATAAAGGAATACACCAAAACTAACGAACTACAAGTGGAAGCAACGTCAAGCAACAAAGATCAATGAAATTCAAAAAAACTCAGACACATATCATAAAAACAAAAGATTCACAAAGATAGTAAGGTCAATAAAAAGCACACGAACTGCTTGATCAAATGCCTGAACTAAAAGAAGAAACATAAGAGTCCGATCGGAAATTCAAAATGGAAATGCAACAACGAACCTGATTTAACAGAGGCATTAGCCTGCGCAATGTTCCTCGCCATGGCAGTAAGCAAAGAAATCCCATGCTCCGCGGCAGCAACCGTGTTTGCAGTGGGCGCATTCACGACAAGGCACCCGTGCTCTGTCGCAGCGGACAAGTCCACGTTATCAATCCCAACACCAGCTCTCCCCACAACCTTGAGCCTGCCACCAGACGACTCGAACACCTCGCGAGTGACTTTTGTGCCACTCCTGACAATCAACGCGTCACAGAGAGAAATCTTGGTGCAAAGCTCCTCGGAAGTTAAATTATAAGAGCAATCCACGTTAGCAAAGCTCCTGAGAAGCTCGAGACCGGCCTCACCGAGCTTCTCGGAGACGAGGACGGTGGGTTTTGCGCCGCCCATGACTGTGGCGAACACAATAAATCGTTTCGCACGTCTTTCATGGCGGTTTCCAGGGAAGCAAGCAGTGGAGGAGAAAGGAGAGGTGCGAGAGAGACTCCAGGGAATAGAGGAACGAGTGACTGGTTGACGTGGAGTCGTAGCGAACAACGCCATTGTCGCTCACTCTAAAATCCCTTTGGTTTGTCGATATTTGTCTCCTCTGTCTCTGACTGGCGTGGCTTAAGAAGAAAGAGTGCGCTTATTTGGAATAAATAAATTTATTATTCACGAATTAGTGAATTCCTTTGATACATTTTGCGATATTTAATTAATTAATTGAATGAAATCTGATGACGTCAAAAAAAGGATCAACCTCGATGACATATCAGGTGGTCGAAAAAACTTGTAGAATGTGAATGAATTGTTTGCACAATAAATACACGTGAGCTGGAAGATCCACCAAAAGTTGTCCTATAACGTAGACGCTTCGACGCTCAAGTCAACCACTCAAGCTTGATTGTAGAAAGGGAGTTCGGTTGTCCAGAGCTCTCTATAAACTTAAATGTAGAAATTCTGCTTAGAAAATCTCCTAGCTTAAGTGTGGAAATTGTAGCTCCTATTTGTTTCTCTGTCACTCATATTTTCAGACACTCTCAGCTTTTATGCTTTACGATAGTTAAAAAATCTCATACCAAACTTTGGGAGCTATGCCTTATCTAGGAGGTGAGAAGTTTAAGCTTGCGTAAGATGAGCACTCTCTCTCTCTCTCATCTGTGTTGTTGATCTTTGCGTGAATTTCTGAAGAGTTTGAGTTCTCTTTGAACTCCTCTCCTAATGGGGGTAGAACTCCTATTTAATATTAGTATCTTAATTAATGGAGGAAACTATGTAGTACGAAGGACCTCTTCGGTAAGTCGAAAAGGCATGATTGTATGTCAATCACTGCGACATACACCCAAAGGAGGCTTACCGAGGTTTCTGTACCAAGGTGGTCCCTTGGTTAGGAATGGATCCTCTCATTTGTTAGTGACACGTGTCATGTCCTGATTCGTTGGGACATTTTGATGATAGCAAAATCTATTTACTACGAAAATCAATCAGAATTTCAAATTAGCATGTGTGATTTTTTTTAATCTTCCATAATTGCATAAGCGAGACTGGGGTACACATAGGTTAAATTAGATACAACACCTCATCCAATCCACGTAAGTTTGGATTACATTACTACAACCCTTAACCGACCTTGGTTTCATTCGGATTGGATTGGGTCGGTTTCATTCGGATTGGTGTTGGGTTTACATGGGTTAGGGTCAGGTTGGGCAAACCCTTTTTATTACTCTTGCCTTTGTCCCTCTTACCTAGATGCTGATGATCAATCATTAATCATGTATCAAGTATCGTAAGTCTGTATTAAATATCATAAGTCTTAATGAGGATAAATTAAATTAAAAAAATTAAGTCTTAATCACTGCAGTAATTATTGTATACCAATAAATGGACTAATAAAAAAGGACTCAAAAAATGGACTAAAAAAACGGACTTCTTTCCTGTCCGTCCGATACATCTCACGGATTAGAACTATTTTTTGTTTTTTGAGTCCGTCTTCTTCACTCTTGTGCCACTTGCTGAGACTTCAGATATCGAGACCCACTTTCTCTCTGTCCATATGTGACCACCGCATACCTGAACCGACCTTCACTGAACCGAGCCCATCTTCGCTAACCAGGAATTGCGACCCACTAGAGAACTCATTCGTTTCTTCTTTCTCCCATCTTGCGTCTCCTCCCATCCTCACGCCCAAGAACTGAAGATGAATCTCTACCGCGACAACAATATCTGTCAATTATTAACTTCCGATGAAGTTGTGGGTGTCGGAAATTTAGGTAAGCATAAAGCAAGATTATTATTTTTTTCCTCCAAAAAATGACAAACTGATGAAGAAATTTTGATTGTTTTACTACTTGGATGTGAGGACAAATTTGGGGTTGTTTTACTGCTTATATGTGAGGATGAATTTGATTGTTTTAAAAAAATGAACCATATTTTTTTTCCTTTTTGTTTTTTTATACCCATGTCATATTCTACACATCAATTTTATTTTTATTTTTATTTTAAAGCAAATAAAGACATGTCACAAATTATCACATCAATCATTTTTAACGGGAGATAATTGGAATGACTAACGTGACCCATTATCTAAAGTAGAGAAATTTTTTTATTCCAAAAAAAATAGAGAAGCTCAAGTGATCATTTTTTGAAAATAAAGAGACTTTTTTGTTAATTATCCCACAAAGAAAAAAAATTGACACAATGAGCATTGTGTTTTCTTTTAGAGAAACGGTAAATGATGGAGGACTAACCTCTTATACTATCATACCTGACACATAATGAGCGGCTCTAGCTAACAAGAGAGCCCCGTTCGCAGACCGCTTAATAAATTTAAAACTTACGTCACTAATCTCTTTTGCTGAGAGATTTACAATCCATTACAATCACCCCAAAGCTAGAAAATAATGAAGATGAAATCGTAATAGCTTGAACAACACTCAAAGCATCATACTCAACAATAACCTTGGACCAACCCTGATCTTTAATCCAACTCAATGCTTTACGAAAGCTCAAAGCCTCTGCCACTTTCACAGAGAAAATACCCTGGACTTGTTTACTCTGTGCAGTCACAATCCTTCCCTCTGAATCCCAGACAATGAGGCCTAATCTAACCTTGCCCGTATCATCAAAAGTTGTTCCATCTACGTTAACTTAAGCCACCCACTAGCTAATATATAGACCATCATGTAGCACCCCATCCCCCAACATCTACAACCTGAGCACTTGCCAATATTGTCTTTGATTGGGCTGCTGTCCAGCTCGCCAAAAATGAATTTACCAAGAACACAGCATGTGAGGGAGGAGCTTGCCTTGAACTTCATTTCTGTGACGCCAAAGAGCCCAAGATAGCATGTTACAAATCTTTAAGGACTTGCAAGAAAACACCAACCAGAGCCACTCCATGAAAGTGCTTGTCGTGTGTCCAAATATACCAATGGGATAGAAGAACCAACAATCTTTAGCAAATGGACATGTTACCAACGAATGAAGAATGTATTCATTAGCACCATGGCACACGACAGGACAGCAAGCTAACACATCAACACTCCTTTGACGAAGCAAATCAGCTGTAGGCAACACTCCATTACAAGCACGTCACACAAGATACTTAACCTTCGCCGGAACTTTCAACCTCCACACCTTCCTCCAAACCTCACTATGATTAGGGACATTGGCAATACCCGAAGGCTGCTGCGACAACCTATAAGCACGACAAACCGTGTATTCACCCTTGTCCTCCTTAAACCAAACCAGTCTATTAGCAACCCGATGATAACTCAGGGGAATGCTAGAAATAAGTTGAATATCTCTCATTAAATAGTGAGTTCAGTATATACTATGGTCCCAAGCTAAATCATCCTCTACCATGAGCTCAGAAACAGTAGCAAACTCCCATCCTGACACATTGTTACCAATACCCACTCTCCAGCGACAACCCTAGCCCTTTTATTCAAACTCTAAAACTTGGACGATTGCCCAATGCGGCATCCAAGAAAGAGGAATTTGGGTAATATTTGGACTTAAGGAACCGAGCAACCAAAGAGTTAGGTTTTGTCAATAAGAACCACCCCTGTTTATCAAGCATAGCCATGTTAAAGTCGTGTAATTTTTTAAAACCCAAACAACCATCAGGTTTTACTTGCAAAGCCTATCCCATCTCATCCAATTAATCCCTTTGCCCGCACAACCACCAGAGTTCATCATTTGTTCCAACTCCACACACAAATCCAAAGGTAAAAGAAACACTCCCATAGCATAATTCAGTAAGGCTTGCGGTACCCTTTTTGTAAACAATGAACATGTAATTTGCGCTACTAAAAGTTGACACTAAATCTATAATTCATAACTGACATTCTGCAACAAAATACATTTATTTAAATCATAATCATGGGAAAACAAATAACCTTACCCAGGAAAGATATGTGGGTATAGGAAGTCATGCTGCCTGGAACCATAAGAGTTAACCCGTACCCAGCAACAAAACCTTGTAGATGGAGGATGTGTAAAAGAACTTTTTCTAATTATACACAGTAAACATTTGAAGAATTCGTTTATCTAAACTGTCACTATCGTCAGAATAAATAAGAAAAATCCGTATGGATACGAATACGAACTAGCTAGTTTGGGAACAATTAAGAAATGCATGAGCCAACATCTCTCCAAGTGAAACCTGAGCTAGGGTGGTTAGATGCGGACCATCGGGTTTCAGGCGCAGTCCCATGGCGTCCACACAATGCACGTTAGGAAGGACAATTCCCAATTGAGCTTGCCTTACTGTGCTTATGTAAGTTCCTCCCGACGCTAGAGCCACCTACCATGTATGTATACAGTTAACAACACACATATATAAATTTTATACATTTACATCTAACTGATTAAGAGAGAATTAAACTCGTATACCATAAATATTGATAGCGAAGGGTTCTGCAAATCAGCACGAACGTCTGTGAAAAACTTCTCCAACCTCTGCTTATACATAAGAGCATCGTCTAGGATCGCCGTATCGCTCTCTCCTTGGTACCATAGAAGCGCCTTAATCACTCCTCCGCCCTGCAGTGCCGCATTGGTCCTTCGCATTAACTGGTTATATAATACACTTCCTTTCTTCCAATAAACTATTTTAGTACCTCCAATTGCACAAGGAACGAGACCCACCGCCCCCAACTCCTTGTCCTTGGTTAGAATCGTGTTGGCAAAGGCCATCCCGGGTCCAACCCCGTTGGTCTTTTTCACATCAATGTCTGCATGGAGTGGCTCGTGAGCTTCAACCCATTTGAGATCTGCGTTGAGACGGAGGATCGAAGGGTTTGGTTTGCACTGGGGCGGTACAACGCCATTCCAGATGGCTTTGTCAGTTTCATCGTCCATCTCCACGCCACCACGGCCAGCCATGTTGCTCTGTCCTGCCAGGACAAATATGCTTCTTGGTGAAGCTTCTCGAGATTGTACCACCGGTGAGGCGTGACCAAGAAGGATCAACAACGACGAAAACAAGGACATCATCATTGTAGACTTAGGGTCCTTGATTGAATTCTAGATTTGCTACTATGTCTTTGTGTTTATAATAAACAAACACATTCCATTCCAGCTGTGAATCGCCGAAGCAAAGATAAAGGCCAGTTCAGAATAATACTCAGGGGCGGAGATACAAAAGTATTTCATAGTTTTTCACTTTTTTCGCCCCTCTGATACAGGCCGAGAGCTGCAAGGTTAGGATGGTCCGGCATGCCACTCAACGCTACTAATGGCGAATAGCAGATGTCCCTCTTGCCTGTAATGATCACTAATAAAAATAATTATTAGTCTCTTCTCCAGTAAACCAATACTGCTTTATTAAGAGTATCACAACAATATTCAAAGACTCGGTTGTCTGTTCTTAATTCCAGTACAAGAAGCGATTATATAATTCTATTCCTTTCTTAACTTCTTACTGATTATCCTTGCCACTCCCCATGATGGCATTCTGGGCAGATTTAAAGGTATTTGCAACATCAGTAGCTGCACCAGCCACTAGCCAATACGCCGCACCTTTATTACCAGATCTTCCATCGTCCAGCCTAAGATGAACCACCGTACCTTCTCTTGGCTTGGATCTGTGTCCTCTCCTGCTGGTGATTGATTAGCCACCGTCTCCACCTTGGTTTCTACTGCACCTTGTTCATTGATTCTTTCAGTTCCCTTTCCCTGGCAAATTTACATACGATATAACACTCTAAAACAGAATTAAAAATTAGAAGAACACATTAAAGGGGATTGATTGATCCATACCGATGATTCCATGTGGATTTGTTAATTAAGATTGATAGTTGGAAGAACCCACTAAACTGTTATATATGCTATCCGATCAGAGTTATGGTTTAAACAAGGTAACAAACCATGATATTATACAAATCCATCGTTGGTCAAATAGTTAGCAAGGCAGCACACGTAGGTAGACACTCCACTAGATATAAAAGTGCTTTTTAGTGTTTACCTGATATGTTCTCCATATCCCGAAATTTCACTTGGCGAGTAAGAACTGGGTTTTCCTTTGCAAAGTGAATCCTATGGGCTTCTAATGCACTAAAGTGATTTAAAGTGAAGCTTTACTTGAGTTCCAGTCAATGTGGGAACAGTTGATGCTGTTTGTATGCATGTTTTTCTTTTTGCCACACTTAGCTTTTTCTTTACCGTTCTGCTAAAAAAATAATGGCAGATTTTTCAAGTTTCTGACAAGTTTTGATAGAATGTTGTGTTGAAACGTAGTCGTTTCAAGTCTTTAATTCAAAGTCTTTTGTACGATGTCGTTTCTCGTCTTCTTCTATCTTCCTCTTCATTTTTTCTTCTTAGCTGTTGGAGATGTCTTGTCTTCATCAGTGACCGTTTCTTCTGTCAGGATATTCTCCTATATATATATATATTTGTATGCTTGTATGTCTTCTTTTAAGTTTTATGAATGAATTCAATCTAAGCTTCCATTTCGGTACTATGTTTTTACTTGCTGTTTTCAAACCTTTCTCAAACTACTTTCATGGTATCGGAGGCCATGGTTGCCGAAAAATCAAAAGCCTTCAAGGCATTCTGAAACTTCATCTTATGAGCAAGATTCAAGCTCTTCTTCCACTGTTCCAAAGACAACTCCTAAAATTCCTAATTTTGAGCTTGGGGTCAGAATCAAAATTTTCAAAACCCGTATCGAAATCCATATTACTTGTCCAATTCTGATTTCACTACAACTTTGATTCCCCAAGTTCTCAATGGAAAGAATTATCATTTATGGAGAAATCAGATGGAGACGGCTTTGCGAGCAAGGAAGAAAATGTGTTTCGTTGACGGATCTTTGCCGATCCCGGATGAAGCTAGTTCTTCTTATGAAGATTGGATCCAATGTGATAATTTAGTGAAAACCTGGATCACGAATTGCGTTACTCAAGAGCTGTATCCAAGTGTTGCTACTGCATCCACAGCTGCTGAATTATGGATGGATCTCAAATCCAGGTATTCATCTGGAAATCCCACTAGGGTTTTTGATTTGTCTCGTTCCATTTCAAACATTAGGCAGAATGGTGCATCTGTTGATGAGTATTTCGCGAAAATTAAAGCCTATTGGAATGAGTTTTATCAATCTAAGCCTCTTAGGGTTTGCAAATGTGGAAATTGTACTTGCAATTTGGGAAAAGATTTGCTTGCTGACAGGAACATGGAGAAATTACTTCAGTTCTTGATGGGTTTGGATGATACATATGAGCACGTTACAAACCAGATTCTGCTCATGAAACCATTGCCAGATGCAGATAAGGCTTGTGCACAAGTTGGACAGGTCGAAAGGAAGACGGCTATAAATCAGAAACAAGTTGTTAGTACACAGGAAACCATGGCAATGCAAGTAACCACAAGCACAGGAGCTAAAGATTTTAAATCCAACAACAAGAGGTCTCATTTTGATCGAGACAAAGTGTCGTGCAAATATTGCAAGAAAGTTGGACATACAGTAGATAAATGCTTCAAATTGGTGGGATACCCAAATGACAATGACAACCAGCAAAAGCGACAGAAATCTTTTCATTCTGAAAGGAAGAACCACAATGTCAACCATGTAGATGCTGGGAAGTCAACATTCTATCACTGGTTATACTATTCTTCTTGGTCAGTCCCTTGTTGCTGGAAATCAAAGAAACAGCAAACCGTATCAAGATCATCAGCAGTTACAAGTGAAATCATGTGGATCAAGGCTTTGCTTCAAGAACTTCAGATTTATATCAACACACCAATAACAGTTTATTGTGACAGTCAAGCTGCCATACATATTGCAAATAATCTCGTCTTCCATGAGAAAACCAAGCACATTGAAATAGATTGCTATTTTGTGAGAGAGAAGGTTGAGAAGAAGATCATTACTCTCAAACATATTCGTACCAATGCTCAGCCTACTGATATGCTTACAAAGGCTATGTCCCTTGAGAAGCTTCATCAATTCATGTGTAAGCTCAACATGGTTAACATCAACCCATGTTGATCTTGAGTAGGGGTGATAGAATGTTGTGTTGAAACGTAGTCGTTTCAAGTCTTTAATTCAAAGTCTTTTTTACGATGTCGTTTCTCGTCTTCTTCTATCTTCCTCTTCATTTTTTCTTCTTAGCTGTTGGAGATGTCTTGTCTTCATCAGTGACCGTTTCTTCTGTCAGAATATTCTCATATATATATTTGTATGCTTGTATGTCTTCTTTAAGTTTTATGAATGAATTCAAACTAAGCTTCAGTTTCGGTACTCTGTTTTTACTTGCTGTTTTCAAACCTTTCTCAAACTACTTTCAAGTTTTCCTGGATTCTTCTGAAACTAGAGGAGAACATGATTTACAGCTTGAAGTACGTACATTTTTTTTGCTGTTTTATATCATGAGGCTTTTGCCAAAAGTTATGACATTATGCGCCCTCTAATTACTAATCTTTGCTAAATTATTTTCTGCAGTTTCTTTGTTAAGTTGAAAGTGGATGGACAAATTATTATTTGAATGAACAGGATAACTGTGGTGTTTTATGGCTCTGGAACTATGAATTTTTTTTGAATAAAACTAAAGTACTGGTGAAAGAATTAGATAAATCATACAAGAAAGATTGAAAGGCACGTGTTCACCCAAATTTCTTTTTCTTTCTTATTGGCCTTTGGAACTCTGGGAAAGGCATGCAAATGATCCCTATGAAAGGGCTTCCACTGCAATCAAGGCAGAAGATAAGATAATCGTAGACAAAGTCGAGATGAGGAGACGTGGCTGGTCACCGGATAGCCAACCTCTATATGTATGGAGTTGTGGTAAGCCCAATAAGAATTGGAAGGCCACACAACTAATTGATATTCATATCTTTGATCTTCTGTTTTGGTTTTCATCGTAGTTTTGGTTCTTTCTGAAGTGCATCTGATCTTTAATTGTTTTTAATGCTTAATATTTTTTCCAAACATCATGTTATGCTTCTAAACCATTATTGACAAAAGAACTTTCAGTTTCCCCAGATTAAGAATTGTTGTAATTGTTCTAAAACTACTTATATATTCTCAGTGCAGTTGGGGAATGAATGTATAGTGACATAAGCCACTTTTTACTATAGATTTCAGTAATATAATTTTGCCATGTTAACACGAATTATTGCATATTTTCCATGGTTTAAACACATATATACATAATAAAAACAAACCCGCACAACACGCGGGCAATCACCTAGTCATGTTAATTTGGTAATAAAAAAATAAACATGTAATTTAAGCTACGAAAAGTTGATAATAAATCTATAATTCATAACTGACATTCTGCAACAAAATATATTTATGTAAACCATAATCATCTGAAAACAAATAACAATATCCAGGAAAGATATGTGGTTGTAGGAACTAGGAAGTCATGCTTCCTGGGACCATAAGAATTAACCCGGCAACAAAATCTTATAGTAGTCTTGTAGATGGAGGATGTGTAAAAGAACTTTCCCTAATACACACAGCAAACATTGTAGAATTCGTTTATCTAACCTGTTATTATCTTCGTAAAATAAGAAATGTGTTAGCAAAAATCTATCCGAGGGAAACCTGAGCTCGAGTGGTCAGATGCAGACCACCAGGTTTCAGGCGCAGTTCCTTCGCATCCACACAATGCACGTTAGGAAGGACAATTCCCAATTGAGCTTGCCTTACTGTGTCTGTGTAAGTTCCTCCCGACGCCAGAGCCACCTACCATGCATACATGACAATTAACAACCATCTTCAAACAACAGAGATAAGTTTTATATATTTACATCTAACTGATTAAGAGAGAATTAAACTCGTATACCATAATTATTGGTAGCATACGGTACTGCAAATCAGCGCGAACATCTGTGAAAAACTTCTCCAACCTTTGCTTAAACATCACAGCATCGTCTTGGACCAACGTATCGCTCTCTCCTTGGCACCATAGAAGCGCCTTAAGCACTCCACCACCCTGCAGCGCCGCCTTGGTCCTCCGTATCAACTGTTTATATAGTGCACTCCCTTTCTTCCACTCCCCTATTTTAGTACCCCCAATTGCACAAGGAACCAGACCCACCCGTCCCAACTTCTTGTCCTTGGTTAGGATCGTATTGGCAAAGGCCATCCCGGGTCCAACCCCGTTGGTCCTTTTCACATCAATGTCTCCATGGAGTGGCTCGTGAGCTTCGACCCATTTGAGGTCTGCGTTGAGACTGAGGATTGATGGGTTTTGTTTGCACTGGCGAGGTACAACGCCATTCCAGATGATTTGGCCAGTTTCATAGTCCACACCTCCACGCCACCACGGCCAGCCAAGTTGCTCTGTCCTGCCAGGACAAACATGTTTCTTGGAGAAGCTTCTCGAGATTGTACCACCGGTGAGGCTTGACCAAGAAGGATCAACAACAACAAAAACAAAGACATCATCATTGTAGACTTAGCGTATTTGATTGATTCCACAATTCGATCCCCTCGAAGCAACCCATAATTATGTTATATTTTAACCATAAATCAAATTCAATAGAAGTAACAAAGAATTGGAGTAGCAATCCAGGATCTATGTTCCTTTGTGTGTGTAGAATTGGAGTCGTTGGTGAGGCTAGGATTGGGATTGTTGTCAGCTGGTGCGTTAGCATCTAATGAAATGTTTAATTTCTCAAAATGCTACTATGCCTATGTGTTTATAAACAAACATAATTCAACCTGTGAATCGCAGAGGCAATGGCCAGAGAGATCCGAATTTTTCAGTTTCGATAAAACCTACACCGAATCACAACGGACTTTCAGTATAACCGAACCGAACTAGTTAAAAATAGGCAGTTATGTTTAAGGTTGATTCGGTTTGAACCGAAAAATGAAGAGAGAGACAAGAACTCAAATCCAAACTCTTTTAATTATTTTTTGAATTAGGGTACAATATATTAATATCGAATCATGCACCTATCAAATACGGAAAGTGAGAAGGAAGACATTATCAAAATAAGCCCTTTTTGAATGGAGACAGGGATGTGTATTTCTATTCTAGAATATTAGAATTCTATAACTCAAAAATAGATATTAAATAATCTTAAGAGGAGGTTAGGTTAGCCGAAAGATGATTATCGGTTCAAAGACGCAAGGTGTCCCTTAAGGATGACAACCGGGAGGGGCGGAGGGCGGATCATGGCTGCCTCATCCCTTATTTAGCCCTGCGTTGTGCATCGAGGGCAACTTTTACACCTCATCCCTATCTCCGTTCTCATAAAATCTAATTATATTAGATATTTATATTTATATTTCTAGTAATTTTTTACTAAAACACATGATAGTTCAAAAGAGTTGCCGAAACTCTTCAGGACCAACAAACACAGCAGCCTAAACGTTGTAATCTGATAAAAGAAAACAGTGATTAGAAGCTCGGAAAACCGTGCCACTGGCCCAAAGTCATCTGAAACATCTATCATAACTATCGTTTCGTGATCCTAAACTAAGCATGCAATGCAACAACCCAGTAATGATAATGTCAGTTTACTTCTCTTTCAATATACAGTATAATATTTATCATTTTTTTATAGAATATATTTAGTATCAATCTATTCATAACTTAAATAACATACCAAACAATAGTCCACTCAATAACATTAAAATCTTTTGTGAATTCTTAATATGTATAGATGTGTGTATTGCCCTGTTAAGTTGGATACTATTATTATTTAGTTATTGGGTTGGGCTTAGTCCATAGGCTTTGTGTGTTGGGCTGGTTGGTAGGTTTATACCAAAAAGAGGGGATATATATTTGAGTTGTCCCATGTAACCCTAGGAACTGATTGAGCTAAAATTAGTACATTGCAGCCGTCGTGGACGTAGGCATCATTAGCCGAACCACGTTAAAATCCTGTGTCAATTTTGTTTTTGATTCTTGCTTGGTGCGTGTGTGATTCTTGATTGTTGCTGATTATTGAACTGTGGCGTTACAATTGGTATCAGAGCAGGTTGTTATTTCGGAAGTACTGTTCACTGTAACACTATTCACGGTGGGTACTGTTCACGAAAACACTATTCACGACGGGTACTGTTCACGGCAACACTATTCACGGTGGCACTGTTCACGGAGGGTACTATTCACAGTTTTTTTTGTTTTGTTTTGTATCTGCTGGGTACTTGGTTAACAATATTGTGATTTAGGGGTACAGTGTTCACTGATTGCGTAGAAGCTATGGCTACCGATGAAGTGAAAGTTGCTGGGTTTGAGAAATTTGATGGTACCGACTTCGCATATTGGCGTATGCAGATTGAGGATTTCTTGTATGGGAAGAAGTTACACCTGCCTCTTCTTGGTAAGCAACCGGAAAAGATGCTCGATGACGAGTGGAAGCTTTTAGACAGACAAGTGTTAGGAGTTATTCGATTAACTTTAACACGGAGTGTTGCTCACAATGTTGCTAAGGCGGCAACTACGAAGGAACTCATGGATACATTGTCAGAGATGTATGAGACGCCGACTGCGAATCACAAAGTTCACTTGATGAAAAAGTTGTTCAATTTGAAGATGCAAGAAGATACTCCTGTTGCAAAACACTTGAGTGAATTTAATGATATTGTGAATCAGTTGGAGTCAGTTGAGATTGTCTTTGAAGATGAAGTGCGAGCATTGATCGTCTTGGCATCTTTGCCAAATAGCTGGGAGACTATGAGAACAACAGTGAGCAACTCTACTGGCAAACAGAAACTTACCTATGGTGCTGTGAGAGATCAAATTATGAGTGAAGAATCCAGAAGAAAGGATGCTGGAGAATCCTCAAATTCTGGGTCAGCCTTGAATGTGAATGACAGAGGCAGACAGTCAGATAGAGGTAGACAGTCAGATAGGAATTCTGGTCGCAGGAAATCTAGGTCATGGAGAGGTAAAAGTAAATCTCGTTCTGGGAAGAAACAAGATGGTTGTTGGCATTGCGGCAAGCAAGGTCACATTAAGAAGAACTGTTGGTCTTTAAAGAAAGAAGACAACGAGAAGGACGATGTCAATGCAGTAACCGATGATATACATGATGTTTTGTTGTTATCTGTTGATTCAAACTCTGATTCTTGGGTTCTGGATTCAGGGGCTTCTTTTCATACTACGGCACACCAAGAGATCATGCAGAACTATGTGGCTGGTGATTTTGGGAAGGTGTACTTAGCTGACGGTGAAGAGCTGAAGATTGTCGGTATGGGAGAAGTCAGAATCAAGAGTTCGAATGGTTCAGTTTGGGTTTTGCAGAAGGTCAAACATGTTCCGCAGTTGAAGAAAAATTTGATTTTAGTAGGTCAGTTTGATGACAGTGGCTATTCTGTTAGATTTGGTGCTGGTGCGTGGTCAATGACAAAGGGGGCAATGGTTGTTGCTCGAGGCAAGAAGACTGGCACTCTATATATGAATTCCAATTGCACTGGTACTATTGCTGTTGCAGAAGGACTGAGTAACTCAACACTTTGGCATGAGAGACTTGGTCATATGAGTCTGAAGGGCATGAAGGAACTTGTGTCAAAGGGAAAGCTTCCTGGAGTTCAGAAAGTTCATATTGACATGTGTGAGAGTTGTATTATGGGGAAGCAGAAGAAACTCAGTTTTCTAACAGGAGGAAGAACACTGAGGAAGAACAAGCTTGACTTAGTACATACTGATGTGTGGGGGCCTTCTCCAGTTACTTCTCTTGGTGGCTCCAGGTATTATGTTACTTTTATTGATGACTGCAGCAGAAAATTATGGGTTTATTTTATGAAAAATAAATCTGATTTATTTGTTATATTCAAGAAGTGGAGAGCTCTTGTTGAGACTAAAACAGGTTTGAAATTAAAGTGTTTGAGATCTGACAATGGTGGAGAATATGTTGATAGTGGTTTCAGGGAGTTTTGTGCTACACATGGGATTAGGATGGAGAGAACTATCACAAGAACACCACAACATAATGGTGTTGCAGAACGCATGAACAGAACTATCAACGAGCGTGCTAGAAGTATGAGAATTCATTCGGGGTTGCCTAAAATGTTTTGGGCCGATGCGGTTAACACCGCGGCTTATCTCATTAATCATAGTCCATCCGTCCCACTAGAGAATAAGTTGCCCGAAGAAGTTTGAAGTGGTAAAGAGGTAAAACTTTCACACCTTAGAGTGTTTGGATGCGTTTCTTATGTACATGTTGACTCTGATAATCGCAGCAAGCTTGATGCTAAATCAAGGAAGTGCTTCTTTATTGGTTATGGAGATGAGCAGTTTGGCTATCGATTTTGGGATGATCAGAATCGAAAGATTATCAGAAGTCGGAATGTGATCTTTCATGAGAGCGTGATGTACAAAGACAAGCCTGATGAAAATGTGAAAGAAGTAGATAAGCCTGAAACTGTTCATATTGGTATTCCTGAGTCTACATCAGTTGAGCAGGAAGTAGGCATTCCTGTCATTCCACAAGATGTTGATGATGAACTGACCACTCCTCCAATTACTCTACGGAGGTCTACTAGAACTGTAAGAGTTCCTGATCGTTATTCTCTTTCTTTACATTATATCTTGTTGACTGATAATGGTGAGCCAGAAAGCTTTGTAGAAGCTAAACAAGATGTGAATGTGAAGAAGTGGGAGTTGGCTATGAAAGAAGAGATGGATTCTTTGATGAAGAATCAGACTTGGGAGTTAGTAAAACTTCCAGCAGAAAAGAAGGCTTTGCACAACAAATGGGTGTACCGGGTCAAGACAGAACATGATGGCAGTAAACGGTACAAGCCCAGACTTGTTGTGAAAGGTTTCGAACAAAAGTATGGCATCGATTATTCTGAAATTTTCTCTCCTGTTGTAAAGATGTCTACGATCAGAATGGTACTGGGAATTGTGGCTAGTGAGAATTTACATCTGGAGCAACTAGATGTAAAGACGACTTTTCTCCATGGTGAATTGGATGAAGTAATTTACATGCATCAGCCAGAAGGGTTCTCAGTACAGGGAAAAGAAAAACTTGTGTGTAAACTGAAGAAGAACTTGTATGGTTTGAAGCAGGCTCCAAGACAATGGAATTTGAAGTTTGACAACTTTATGATCAGTTCAGGTTACACCAGAAGTGAGCAAGATCATTGTTGCTATTTTAAACGGTTTGATGACTCATACATTATTTTGCTGTTGTATGTCGATGACATGTTGATTGCAGGATCAAGCATCAAGGAGATTAATAATCTGAAACAACAGCTGTCAAGCCAATTTGAAATGAAGGATTTGGGGAATGCAAAGAAAATCCGTGGAATGAAAATTACGAGAGATAGAACCAAAGGTTTTTTAAAACTTTCTCAATCTGAGTATGTGATGAAAGTTTTGAGCAGGTTCAATATGGACAAAGCGAAGCCAGTCACTACACCTTTGGGGAGTCATTTCAAGCTATGCAAAGATCAATCACCTAGGAGTGATGAAGAGTGGGAGCAAATGAGTAAGGTTCCTTATGCTTCTGCTATTGGTTCCCTTATGTATGCTATGATCTGCACTAGGCCAGATATTGCTCATGCAGTGGGAGTAGTCAGCAGGTATATGAGTAATCCAGGAAAGAAGCACTGGGAGGCTGTGAAATGGATTATGAGATACTTGTGTGGAACTGTAGATCATGGGTTAACTTTTACTTGAGGGGAATTAAAGCTGGAAGGGTTTGTAGTGATTTGGCTGGTGACTTTGACAGTTGCAAGAGCACTACAGACTATATTTTTACCTTGGCAGGTACTGCTGTTTCTTGGAGTTCCAAGTTACAGAAGGTTGTTGCTTTATCTTCTACTGAAGCTGAATATGTTGCGATAACAGAAGCTGCAAAGGAGATGGAGTGGATGCAAGAATTGATGGAAGAGTTGGGAAAAGGAAATGGTAAGGGTGTTCTCTACAGTGATAGTCAGAGTGGTATCTTCCTTGCCAAGAATCCTGCTTTCCATTCAAATACTAAACACATTCGAAGGAGATATCATTATATCCGCCAAGTTCTCAAGGAAGGTTTGTTGAAGCTTGAGAAGGTGTGTGGGAATGAAAACCAGGCGGATGCTTTGACGAAGAGTGTGACGGTTGGTAAGCTGGAGCTGTGCAAGGCTTCAGTTGGTCTTCTAGCTTGAAGATGGAGATTAAGGTTGCGTGTTGGTGTCAGTAGTGGTGTTACTGATGTAACTGTTCTTACAGTTTCTTGATAGTATCCAAGTGGGAGATTGTTAAGTTGGATACTATTATTATTTAGTTATTGGGTTGGGCTTAGTCCATAGGCTTTGTGTGTTGGGCTGGTTGGTAGGTTTATACCAAAACGAGGGGATATATATTTGAGTTGTCCCATGTAACCCTAAGAACTGATTGAGCTAAAATTAGTACATTGCAGCCGTCGTGGACGTAGGCATCATTGGCCGAACCACGTTAAAATCCTGTGTCAATTTTGTTTTTGATTCTTGCTTGGTGCGTGTGTGATTCTTGATTGTTGCTGATTATTGAACTGTGGCGTTACACCCAGCTTTCTAACCTAGAGAGAGAGTGAGAAAATCCATGCTAAATCAAGAACAAAAATCCCTAAAATCCGTTTTGTCTTCGTGCTTCGGGAGCAAAGGATGTTGGAAAGGATCGAGTTCGTTGGACGAGATGTGAAGCTGTGTAAATACAGTCGCGTGATTAAAAATTCTTAAAATTCATGCTAAATCAAGAACAAGAGTTGACGAATAAATGTTTACCCTGCTTGGTGGGTTTGTATTTCGGATCATTTTTGTCTTCGTGAATCTAAAGCAAAGCGGCGTTGGACGATACACGGAGTTCGTTGAATGCAACATCAAGCGGTAGTTGGCGTGATTAAGAATGGGCCGAGCACAAGACGTTAAGTAAGCATCGGACAGGCCATTCCACCAAGTTGAGTCAAGCAAAATGAAGAATCCATTTTACTATCATTATTCACTATTTTTTGTTTGGCCCATTAAAAGATGCCAATAATTCAATAAAGCCCCAAATGGCTCAGCAGATATGTCTTATTGCATTTGCTCTGATTTAATTGCGAGTTTTGGTCCATCTACGCGTATTAAGCCACTCGATTGTTTTCCTTTTTTATTTCTCCAAATGTGTGTGTTTTTTTTCAACGATTTTGTCATGAAGATGATCGAATTCAAGGATTTTAGCTTTTTACAATTCTTATAATACATCAACCACGCTTTCAATGTCTCATAACGCCGTCTTGCGTTCTTAGAATCACTAAATTGTAAACGTAAGAAGAAAAAAATAATCATGAAATCGTCTTTTG
Source organism: Euonymus europaeus (assembly GCA_963580455.1). Classification (NCBI taxonomy): domain Eukaryota; kingdom Viridiplantae; phylum Streptophyta; class Magnoliopsida; order Celastrales; family Celastraceae; genus Euonymus; species Euonymus europaeus. The sequence goes on from OY756972.1 coordinate 5,261,012, forward strand.
TGGTTGGAACATTGCAGCCTTATTCATGCCGTTCTAAAAAAAAAAATAATCATGAAATCGTCTTTTGTGGTTGGAGCATTGCAGCCTTATTCTGGCCGTTCTCAATTCTCAATTTTTTTAAAATAACCAAAGCTTAACGGTTAACCAGTGTTCTAAAATGTGTCTGCCTAGGTGCTACGCAGCAGCTGGCTATACCGAATAAGGACAATTTGATTGCTTTATGCAGCTAGCTGCCTAGTCCCTATCTAGCCTGCTTAATTGTGAGAATTGCAACAACAAAGGCAACATGTTGTCTCGAACTCAAGAATTAAAATCTTATAATTCATATTAAAATGTAATAATCACATTGTATTTTCAATTCAGTGTTCATATGTCCAGACAAAGAATGAGTTGACCCAAATAAATGTTGAACACTCTATATACATATATACACCGAACAAATGCATAGGCGCCTAAGCCCTGCCTAAGCGGTCTAGGTAGTGGCGGATTGGGGCCTAACGAATTTTAGAATACTGTAGTTAACCATCAATATCTCCGAGACTTCAGGTAGTTTTACTCCCATTAATTTGTTTCTAATTTATTAGTACTGTCATTTTCAAAATGGGTTAAACGTACGTGAGGTTATTGAAAGATTATCTATGTTTCATTTTTGTTATCAAATGATAAAACGTTTTGCCAATTTATCATCTTGGAATAAAACATGAACAATCTTTTGATGACTCTATATAAGATTAACCATTTTCAAAATACATCCACCAATGAAATACAAAGTCATCGTCACAACTAGATTGAGCAAGACAAGACAATAATCTTATCTTAGTATGATATAATGCGCATTACATTAGAGATTTCAACAGTAGACATATCAAAAGACAATAGACAAAATGAAAGGACATGACTCTACTGGTATCACTCTTACTTGTTCTGCTGGCATGAACCGGACTGGGAAGAGACTGAAGATATGCATTGGCCAACATCTCTCCAAGCACAACCTGAGCTGGTGTGGTCAAATGCAGACCATCCGGTTCCAGGGGCAGCCCCTTAGCATCCACACATCTCACATTAACAAGGTTAGTTCCCAATTGAGCTTCCCTTACCAGCTTTATGTATGGTCCTTGCCCTGACGCCAGAGCCACCTACCACCAAAAAGATCCTGTCATTGTAAGAGTTTGTTCTTTTTTTTCTTCATTTAATCCAAAATTTGATCATATATATACCTGAAATATTGGGAGGTGAGGAGATTGCAGATCAGAACGGACATCTGTGAAAAACTTCTCTAACCTTCCTTCATACGCCTCGGCATCTTCTCTGGTCAGTGTATCGCTCTCTCCTTGATACCAGAGAAGTGCCTTAATCTTGCCTCCACTCTGCACAGCCGCCTGTGTCCGCCGCGCCATTTGGTCATATAAAACCCCACCTTTTTCCCACTGACTAATATTAGTACCTCCAATTGCGCAAGGAACCAGACCCACCAACCCGAACCCGATGTCCTTGGTTAGGATCGCATTGGCGAATGACATTCCGGATCCAATCCCATTAGTCTTGGTCGCATCAATGTCGGCGTGAAGTGGCTCGCGGGCTAAAACCCATTTGAGGTCTGCGCTTAGACGGAGGATTGAAGGGTTTGATTGACATTGGGGAGGGACGATGCCGTCCCAGGTTGTGATGCCAGTTTTAGTGTCGTTGACTACACCGCCGCGACCGGCCATGTTGCTCTGTCCGGCTAGGATGAAAATGTTTATCGGTGGTTGTTGAGATTGCACCGATGATGCGTGACTAATAAGGATCAATATCAACAAGAATGGAATCATTGGAGACGCTCACTTTACGACGAATTGCCGCAATGGAGTTGATTGTATTCTACTGTTCCTCTCAAACAAGGGCTCTATACGTTAGGTAGTGTAAACACTAAACAAAACTTGAGAATTAAAAAGAAAAACAATAAACACATGGATTAGCTGTTAAACTAACAAAGTGAGAATTTTTTTTTAAATAGCAGAGGTAGTTTTAAATCAGTTTATTTGAAAGTTATCATCTCACGCGCGAAACTAGGAAGTACATATCACTTCAGTTAAGGTTAATTTTGTAATTTTAACATGTTAATCTGGCCTCATTCCTTCCCGAATCTTTTGTATTGTCTTTTCCCTATCTATTCATTTTCATTTATCCTACTAAAACCCTTAAAAAAATGTAAATCTATTTTGACCTAACCGTTTTAATTGATTGTTGGTCGGTTATAGTTAGTTTTAATTTGGTTGAGTTTTCAGTCAATTTTATTGAAAAATGTGTAATTTTTTATTGAAAGTTTCAATTTTGATGACGTCAAAAAAGTGTCAAAACCGTTATGACGATCAGTTGATCAGATTCATATTGCTAGACGTGAATATCTTTAAAGAGCCGCCTGAGGTTATCATCAGGCATAGGCGCTCCTACACTAGTATGGATTCAGTTAATTGAAGCACGTATATCTTTTTTGTACGCTTAAACAGTGAGTTGTGATTAAATTTTCTTGAGAAATGAGGCTCCCTTTATACGAGTTGTATGTTCCGAGTTTTAAGTATGATAAAACTTCACAATCTATTGGTTGAGCGTATTTCTCGAAGGCTTAGTCCTTTTGGTACTCCACTTCATAGTTAAAGTTGGATTTCTGAGAGATCATTATCCTTCTAAGGGATGGACACTGGTTAAAACCGTGACGCCCTTTCCAGCCCTCGATGTGGCATTATCATGGCGCTACGTGACATTACCATGCCATGGTGCCCTCAGGTACTCTTCCTTCGCTTATTTTCCCTTGGAATTGCACTAACGATGTTCGGTAACTGACTTTAATCCTTATGTACAATAACTATTATATGCATGTTATATTAGTTGAAGGCAATTTTAAGGATGCAAGTTCACAAGCCATAAGAGACTGGGTAGGAATCTTGGAGAGCACAGGTATTATTCGACTGGAACGGTCATGGAGCCTCATTGATGTCCTAGCATGGTACGAGAATCCAGCCGGCGATAGCAAGCGAGACAAGTGAATAAGCAATGGACAAATGAGGCAGGAAGCAAACCAGATATCCGAATAGCATGGGTAGCAATGTACCTTTATGGCTAGCATGATTAGATGGAGTGATTTTTGTTTGTATTGATAAAATTTGTAAAATTAATATTTGAAAATTTGGTTGTAAATACTTTTTAATTTGAATTTTAATTCTATTATAATATTTTAATTGTGTTTATATTCATAACTAAAAAATACGTAATGTTTAAAATATTATTAAAAATTTAAAACTTTGTATTTTATAAATTAATTAAATTAAAATATTAATGACAGAAAATTAAATTAAAATATGTTTTGTCCAATAAATTTTAAAAATATTAATTTTGCGACGGAATTTCCGTCACTAATTCCGTGACTAATATTTTGTGATGGAATTTTTTTGTCACAAAAGTCCGTCACTATTTTTATGACAGTATTTTTCCGTCACAAAATTCCGTCACTAATATTTTTGTGACGGAATTTTTTCCGTCACTAAATTCCGTCACTGTTTTTGTGACGGAGAAATTCCATCACTAATTTTAGCGACAGCGGTTTTAGAAACGGAAAATTTTCCGTCACAAATTCCGTCACTAATCAAATCAGTGACGGAAAATTCAATGTTTGTGACCGAAAATTCCGTCACTAAATTGGGCTTTTCTTGTAGTGACGTATATCTTTTTTGTACGCTTAAACAATAAGTTGTGATTAAATTTACCTGAGAAATGAGGCTCCCTTTTATACGGGTTGTATATTCCGAGTTTTACGTATGATAAAACTTCACAATCTATTGGTTGAGCGTATTTCTCGAAGTCTTAGTTCTTTTAGTACTCCACTTCATAGTTAAAGTTGGATTTCTAAGAGATCATTATCCTTCTAAGGGATGGACACTGGTTAAAACCGTGACGCCCTTTCCAGCCCTCGATGTGGCATTATCATGGCGCTACGTGACATTACCATGCCATGGTGCGATCTGGACTTACCATTCCACGACACGACATGTCATTACCATGCCATGGTGCGGCGTAGTCTTGCCATGACATGGCACGGCAAGGTGCAATATGTAATGTGGTCTTACATGCCACGGCTTTACCTTGCCATGGAGCGGGGTGGCCTCACCGTGCCATGAGCGGCGTGGCCTAACCATGCTTACCTAACATGATTTTACAGCCTTAAGTTGTGTGGTAAACTACGGTGCTATAAAGTATCTGTATTTTCATTTTCAAATTATCTAAGCATCTAAACTTCTTTTTAATTAAAGAAGTCCATTTTCCATCAAAAATTGTTGACCTAACCGTTTGGTTGATGACCATTTTTATAAATTATATAGGAATAATTAAGTATTAGATAAGTACCGTAACAACAATTAATCCGATGCTTATCAAAAAGAAAAAATTAGTACCAATTCGATAAACATCATGGTTGTAAGAGTTCTTTTGGTATTGAACGTCTTTTTACATATGAATTTGGATGGTAATTGAATAGCGGTGGAGGTATCCATGTTATTTGGGTAAACTTATTTATTTTTATTTTCAAGTTTTGATATTGTTTATAAGAGAAACATTCTAAACGAAACTCTATGGACGTATCCTTGTGCTTTGGGTAAACCCAGTGGGGCTGCACACTGGAGCCCAATATAGCTTTAATTTGACTTGTATATATAGTTAAAGATAACTTATTTGCCTTATATATATATATATATATATATATATATATATATATATATATATATATATATATATATATATATTTTTATAGCTTAAGCCTTAAGGTTAGATTCGGATTAATCTTAGCCATGTGAACAACATGACATGTGAATTCTATAGATAATTTTTTTTTAATTCGAGACAAGTGGGTGACATGTCATTATATTTATTTTGATAGTTAAAAGTTATTTTTGTATACTTAGATTAGGTTTAAAAAAAAATTTGGGATCAAAATTTTCTAGAAAATCAAACATATTTGATTTTAGTAGTAGCCGCTAGGATCATTCCCCAGCTCCACCCATGAGTAAACCACATAAAAATCTTATTTAGTTTTATTTTCAGTTCGTGATATTGCTTTTATTCCTAACAACCAGTTAGAGGGAAAGGTTCGGATCCAAAAAGTCCAGTCAACTGATTTTGCATATTATAGGATGTGTCAAATGTCTAACATGCCATAAAATGTTTTCCATATCATGATAAGTCCAGAACTCGTTGACTTTTAACTTGCGGATCAAAGAAGCCTATAATTGAATTGTTGACCGACAATAATAATGAAGAGTTGACTAGTTCTTTAAATTATTTGAGATTGACAATACTTTCCAAGTCCAAATGCTGCCAAAGATAAATACTGTATGACTCCTGTGTCCCTTATTTTCCTATTATTAATCAGAATAAAAAATATCCGAACCAAGCCCGGCCCAAGACTAGACTACTTGTACTCTGATTGACTGATTGGCAGTTTTCTCTGGTTCACTGGAAACCACTTGTCCAAAAAGTTATTGGGCCATTACCACCTTGCCCGATTGCCTTAGAGTCAAAATTGGCCGTCTCTAATTCCCAGAAGGGGTAGCTGTGTGCATATGACAGCTTCACACAATAACAATACATCATGGCCCACCAAAGTTGAGGCAAAAATAATTGATGATAGATAACCTATCTGTAATAACTTCAGCTACTCTGCTTGAGCCTGGGACTGAGTCGGGAGGGTTGCTTATCGGCCGATTATCCTACTTATTCGATCAACTGATTTTAACAATTGATAATGGTCGATAATGGGTCTTTAATTGTAGATAATTGCAAAAAAAAATTGGGTTTTTAACCTAATCTCCATTAATAGTTAACAATTCGCTATTTTAAAGTCTGACATCCAACCGCACTATTATGAGTTGGGTACCTGGCCGATAAAACTGACCCAATTGCAGCCCCACCCTGCTATTCTTGTCGATAATATTCTTCTGATGAATGGATCATAGATTGCCCATTATTGTAGTTGATTGTATATACAATTATTCAACTAGCTGGATCGATATTGGGTTTTTTAGGTTTTCCTTTTTCCGTTCTGGGTTGAATATATAGCAAAAGAATTGGAGTCACATTTTGTTCATTATGCAAATCATTAATTAACTAACACCATATTATCCTAAACAAAAGTAGAACCTGGGAAGAAGGCATGATTAGTTGTAATGCACTCTAATTTAAATACAATTAGTATAGACAATGATGATAATCCAGCAAGACACCAAATCAAATTATAGTCAATTATAATAGTTGGAAGTGGGTGCATGGGAATGACAATAATGTAAACCATATTTGAAAGGGAGACCCAATACAATAGTTACTTCCATCCTAGGCTGGTTTAACCAGCTACTTCTGACCTTGTTGTGTAGTCAATTATTCAATATATGTACGTACGTACGTACGTACGTATGGCCCTTTTGTCCTTTTGTTCTACTTGTGTTTTTAATGTAACACGAGAAGCACGATATATTCATTTGATTAGGTTTCCCGGTCCAGGATCCCTCGATCCCTTTCTTACTTGAAACTTGAGTGGCTACAATTATTGATAACCCCAGCCAGCTGCTGAATCTAATCCTGTAAAATCCAATCAATATGCAACATATGGCTTTTTGAAGGGGAGTTTTTGTTATGGCAAGATTTGGAAGAGTCCATTTAGGACCTAACACCTGCACGTGTGTTGAAGCAACACCTGTCAAGGAGAGTAAACCAAACACTTCACGCCTCAAACCCTTAACTTCTTGGAGATAGAGTTGAGACACTAATACTAGAATAGTTATATGATTTTATAGGAATCCACGTTGTTTCGATACTGATACAAATCTAACCCTTTTTTTAAGGTTTAAATTTAATAGTTCATTGCATGATTATAAAAGTTACACCTAACCTAATGTGGCGAAAATAGTCAGAGAAAATTATAAACATAGGATTACATCGAAAGAACAAAGGTCAACATTATCCCGAGATGAAATCGAACAGACTAAACAAATAAAAACATCTAACGGATTGAATTTTGATTCTTGAGACCGTTTTCCACCGGATTTAAGAAGCTCACTCAATATGTGTTTTATAGTAATTTAGCACCAAGCATTATCTCAAACAGTATTTATAAATAAATAAATAAAAAGAAACAGTTTTAAACGTCAAGTGGGACTGCTGATAGATAGATGGATGGATTCATGCAGAGGGGAAAAGAATCATCATGTCAAAAAATGGGACCCACCAACTCTACGACGAATCCCAAGAGATAATGCTCTTGGAACTCAGTGCGAGTAAGTGCGTTATAGGTGGCATGACCACACATCACATCTCATCTCCTCCTCCTCCTTTTTTTCTCTCTTTTTTAAGAAACAAAATGCTGCGGTTAAGGTCCGTTATGGTCTTTTTGTGTTTAAGTTTGCCACGTCACTCGCTAACAGACAAATTAATACAATGCATTGCTGGCCCACTTAATTCATACGTGCATCCATCAACCGGTGGCGGTCGGTCGTTGAGGCTGCATCAGTTCATCTTTTCGTTGACGTGGCCGCCTTAACTGGAAATCCCCAAGGCAACTAGGATGTTTTTCAATGACTTTTACTCATGTATAGCTACTTATTTTAATGTTTTCATTTACTAACAATGAGAGAGAGAGAGACGAATGAACATAAATTATATGACACAAAATCGTTGGTCTGATCACTCGCTAGTTAATTAATGGATATCATCTTTGCCAAAAAAAAAATGACCTAAAATAATAAAATTTGGAACTCAAAAAACAAGTGTTATACCCGGAAATGACAACAGGTCTGATATCCTTACAATTAAGAGATATTAAAATCATTTTCATTGAAGTTATCACATATTAAAATCGTTTAAAAAATCATTCAAATTTTCAAAATCATAATCGTTTAGCATCGGATACTCATTTACCTTACTTTTTTTCTTCTTCACATATATGATTTTTTTAAGAAACAACTATAACAATAAATAAATAATTGGACTAATAGTTAAGTGATTTAATTGTTTTATATAAGTTAGGAATTCAAATCCTTTTACTCACATATTCACCCATATTTTTCAAAACTTAGTTATAATTAAAGATATGATCGAGTTTGGGACGGTTTTGGTAAGGGTATCCTAACAATTTATTAATCGGTTCTGGTAATCTAAATCCGACATCAAAAATCAAAACCAACCCGAAATCGTGACGAGTTTGAAAATAAAAATAAAAACCATTTTCAAACTCTTTAGGATCGATTTTCAAATTTTAAATAAATTGATATCCAATAGATAACGCACTTACCAATATTTATTTGTCATACCCTCTCATATATAAGCATTAATACTTGGTCATCGATTCTAGGTAATATCTATACTATACTATAAAATTGATAGAATTCTCAGCCGCACAGGGCGAGTCTCTGTTTCCCCGTTTACTCGCGCAACTCACCTTGATACCGCTTTTGTTCTTCAAGTTCTGAAAAACAACGCCCAGGTGCCCAAAACGACACCGTTCTCGCTTAGATCTTTTCTCCTTCTCCTACATTCTTCCACCCATCTCACTCTTCCTTCTCTGCGTGAACTACAAACTCCACCAGCTGGAGAAGCAAAACGACGTTGGTTGCTCTTTTTTTTCCACTTCCGCAGAGGAAGACATGGACGACAACGTGCGACGTCGATCTTGTCAGAGTGCGATCAGAGAGAATAGTGACAGCGGCGCCTAGATGTCAGGTGTTCATGTGGTGGTGGAGACTACACGTACCAATTCTCATTCTCCAATCGGAGTTGAGTACGATTTCAGATCTCAGCCGGTGAGATCGAGTTCTGCCATTTCCCTTCGACTGAGGCGTTACACACAGAGAGCGACAGCCAGTTTTCCTTGGCGAAGAGGTTAGTCAAAAATCGGATCACGTGTGCTTTCCTTGCTGAGCTTATGTATTTCTCTTGGCTTGCGCAGCTTTCTCCCCAGTATGATTTCCTTTTTAATAGTTTTGCTCTTAAGTGATATGATCCAATTTCGTATCACTGACTTACGAAATCGTCTTATCTGAACTATGGGAGTGTGCTTCCCTGTTTCTTTTTCTATTGTTTGGATCTCTTGCTTGATTTACTTTTCATAGCCGATTGCGCACACTGACGAACGAGCGACTCGCCAGATTTGAACTGACTAGGCTAATCGTATAAAAATCTTGCCCTCTTCCATTAAAGGTTTGGTTATGCAGAGCCGGAAACTTTCCCATTGCCCCCAGGTACATGCATCTACAATTTGGTCTTGCTTGAGATTCTTGACATTCTTTTGAAAAGAGTGATGTTGATCTCTTGGGTATGTTGTCCACATTTCTCCATCCCAGGGTTTGTGGCTTTGATGCCTAAGCTATTTTGTGTTGCCTCAACTTACTTGCAGAGGGAATAAGAAGTTTGAAACAGTGATAATATGAAGCAATTTCTACTATATAACAAAAAAACAACTCTGTAAACAAAATAAACAAATGCCAAGTAAACAAAGTCTACTATATAATAAACAAAGTCTGTCAACAGCAAACAAAAAGCTGCCCTGATTCTACTAAACTATTTCGACAATCAGTCTCTTCTCTGATTCTACTTTGTTGTAATAAGATGCTAGGTTTAAGGAGATCATTTTGTTATTGAAGCCTCTAATGAATCTGGGACTTCAAGTTGGTTTTTCCTGTTCTTGATTGTTACAGTTTTTTTTATTGATCTTTCGTCCAAAAAATTGTTTGACCATCTATTTTGGCCTATCTTTGTTTAGCAGCTCAAATACTCAATCAATAAATTTGGTAGTCCATTTTGTTCATGCGACCAACAACTTCAACTTGGTAAGAAATTTATTTTTCTTTTCTACGATAACTTCTATTTGATAAACAGTCATTACGATTGTTTTTATTCTCGATATGCTTTGACGTCCATTGTTGCTAAGTGTATGTAGCTGTGCATGATAATTTAGTTTTTGTAAGTGTTCCCATGAAAATGATTATCTAAATTCGTGAGTTTCGGGAGATGTGCTAAATATTTAATATCTAATCCTATCCTATAAAATAGGTGGAAAGAAGTTGCTATCGAGGGTTCAATAAGGAACAAAGTTGCTCCAAAACTGAAGGAGGGGCTACTTGAAGGTCATATTTACACAGGATAGAAAACTGAAATATTGAGCTGCAAACTTCATGTTTTTTTAGCTCTTCTTCAGTGTTATGTTGTTTAGTTAGGTTAATTTAGAACTTTTTTATGGATTGTGATGTTGATTCTGTCATCATACTTCTATCATCTGCTTATTTGTGTTTATGATGTATTAGTTGTTCTTGATTGTTCATTTTTTTATAATGAGAACTTTCTCTGTTCTTACTTGTATCTGTTACTTTTCAGGCAATACAAAATTCAGCTTTGCTATATTGTGCTCATCAGTCTCACTGAAGGTTAGTTTTGCCTTCTCTTTTACTTAACAGAAAAATGTCTCAACTATAATGAGATTTTAGGTGTGGGGGGTATTTGTAAAGGCCACATGCTTATGCTCTTTCCTTTGAATCTTACATAAAGAATATATTCATCTGATTATTGAAACCTGCTAATCAAGAATAGCTAGACTTTTTTCCCCTTTATGATTGACGTGGAAAAAGTTCCTTATTTCCACTCTTGAGATTCAAAAGCTAGCTTTGAACTGAGATATTCCAATTCATATAGGCCTATTCCAGTCAAATTCTTGAAGATGGCGAAGGCATTGCAGATTACTATCTGAACTAGAATATCGATGATTGCAAGGAATGAGGCTGAACTGTTCGAGGGAGTTAAAGGTACATTAAACTTCTATTATGCCAAATATATATTTAGACTTTCACATTGAAGAATATCCCTTGATGAACTATTTTTTAAATTAATGTCCTTATTTCAATTGGTTATAAATGGTACGCTGGTTGCAAAAAAAAATAAAAATACCATGGATAGCTTTTAAAATCCTCTGCAAAAAGGTGTGCTATTGTCTTTAGATTCACGTGACGCATGTATACCTTGATGTGAAAGTTTTGGTTTTTTAGGGGCTTTCCAGCTTTGTATCTTAACCAATTTTGCTCTCATTTTTGCCCTTTGCAATTGTATCGGACATTGTTGTATTTATGCCTTGGATTTACCTCTTTCTTGGCTTTGTTGTTGATTTTGATTTAGCTCTTATGATGACTTGGCTCTTCATTTTCTTTGATTCTTCATTGTCCTTTGTTCAACACTTTTTTTTTGTTAGTTTGTTAGTTTATTTTTCATGGTCCTTTGTTTGCATCTCAGTTTTAAGACCTTTGTTGTATTTTTTTGTTTGGTCTATGCTTACTTTGAGTTCCTAACTCCTAAGTAAGTGTTTGCAGGATCAAAGGAAGTCTTTATGTTATTTTTTTTATGTCAATCTCTCTTCAAAAGTTACCTGCAGATTTGCTTACGGAGACGCTAGAAATATTGGTCTGAAATACTGGAGTGAGCTGCAATGATTTTCTTTTGCTCCCTACCGCTACTGTACTTCTTTTGCTATACAAACTTTTATCTCCTCTTTGTATTTGTAATTTTAAAACATCACATTTTCCACCTCTGATAACTATAGATGTTTTTAGTTGTTATTGCACTATGAAGAGCTTATTACATGAACCATCAATTTCTTAGGCCCCGGGCAACGCCCGGGCTACCACCTAGTTCATTTATATAAAGTTACTGTAAAAGGAAAAAGTAATTACAATAGAAGTACTAACAATTTTTTTTTATAAGCAGATTTTATTCAAATCAAGAAGGGTGACCCGAACAACACAAGAAAAACAGAGAAAGGGAGAACACTTTCGCAATTTGCATGTGTCAACACTTGGACCCATTAATTAATTGCGCGTGCCTACTTATTTGGTTCAGCATATCCATCCAATCGCTAGAAAAAATTTGTCAGTTTCCTTAAGTTCACTAATTAAACCACATTGCCATAGGTGCGTCTGACTAGGTTAATTTACTATTTACTATTTACTATTTACTAAAGCCAATTACAGCAAGCAATAAATATATTATATATAAAGCTACCATGTTTATCTTCTGATTTAATTATAATGAGGACAACCACAGCCTAACTACATTTCCAAAATTATTTTCAGATACAATATAATATGTTAATTATGGACAGAGACAATGAAAGCATACCACCCACACACCCACTTGCCTATATATACTTGGGACTTGTTTTTTATTTCATTTTTTGTCTCCTTGGATTCGCTGCTTATGGTTAGTTGTATTACTTTAGGGTTTAATGTAACTGTGTAAGGAAGCATCCTAGCTCCTTCTAATTAAACCCTAATTATATAAATAACTTGACTTATCTATCTTATACTATATGGGTAGTTCTTTTCTTTTCTTTTTTAATTTGCAAGACAGACACTGCGAATAGTGCATAATTGTAGGAATGGAATTGCGAAAAGTCAGGCCACAAGCGTACGATCCAATCTAATTGGCAAAGGTTGTTCTGTAGATAACAAGTTTGTGGTGAAGTAGGGGACAACTGCTACATTTATATTAATTATTGTTAATAAAGGATTAAGAAACGTAATTAATTGATTAATCCCCAATGTGTAGACACTGATTTTTGCAAGTGCAAGGGTGGCATTCACTAATTTTTGGAAGGTAGTTGCACTGCATGTGGTTATATATATATAGATATACAGTCTCGTGTCTCTGGTTGAAGTCACGTGAGATGAACTCGTGCAGAGGGCTGAGTCACGTGACGGTTCGTAGCAACATGACAGTACGGCTTAATAAAAGGACAGAGTTAGGTTTTGACGGTGGGCATGGCACGTGAGAGTAGGTGGGGTGGATGACAGAGAGACGTTATCGACAGTTGTCTTCCTCTTAAAATTGCGGACGCCGGTACCCGGTTATTCCCGCCCTTTTGATTTTTCTTTGTTCCTTTAACCCATTATTTTTGCTACACACTATTTTGCGTTATGCCTCTAATTAGGAATGACATCAGGTTAAATTTTTTAAAATTTATATCCGATCCTAAATAAAAATAATGTATTCATATTCATATCCATCTATTACAGATAAAAAAATCTAAATTCATATCACATCCATCGAATTTCGGATATTCTCAATAGATATCGAATTTATCCATGTAACACGCTAACACATATTTTGCTACTTATGAAACCAATTAGAACTTCATGATTCATGAATCTAGGTATATAAACCAAAGTCTAAAATATAAATAATATCAAAAATCATCTAGCAACATATAAAGTTTTCTAAAATCAAAGTCTAAAGTCCATAAAACGTTACAATCAAAATGTTTGCATCAACTGACAAATTCAAAATGAATAACATCTTCAATAAAGTTTGGTAAACCTCATCTTCATAAAAGTTGGTGATAATGCTATCATTTGTCACATGTTAATTATGTTATTGTTAGATTTAGGTTTACATTATTGTGTTTTTAGTATCCAGTACTAACTTTACTAATTAGGGTTTAAAAAATATTAATCAATTGAATATTTGAATTAGTAATATGAGATCATATCACATTTTATAGTGTTATTACAATTACAATTGATTCATATTAAAAAAAAATCTATGTTGATAATTATAATATGTATATAAATATATTAATGACATTAATTGTAATTACATAATTATATATTGAACTATGCTAACCCAAAATTCAAGTATTCCACCGTTTATAACTAAAAATCTTTTGCCATATCAATCAATCATGAAAACAATTTCTACATTGATGTGGACAAATAATATAGATGGCACAAATCTGTCACATGCAATTATACAAAAAATATATATATATAGGTGACACAAATCTAGCGTTAAGTGTTAACCAGTTTGGTTCATTAAAAATTTAAATAATTGAGGCAAAGGCGGTGGAGTCGGTTTTGGCGGTTTAGAAAGATACGAATGATGAGAGCGGGTCTGATTTACACGTGGCATTAGTTGGGAGAATAAGCAGTTAAAGATGGTGCTCGCATGGGGCTGGAAATTGACAGGCTGGACTGACAGATTTGTAGTACCGTTCCGTTCCCTAATCCCGCAATTTTTTGTCGTTTCTGTGCCAGCTCAGCTTCCCGCTCGTCCATTTCTGTCCTCATTTATGATATGAACAAACAATCTTTTAAAAACAAAGCAAATGCTCTCCAGCTGTCTTTGGTCAAAGTCATCTTTTCTCATTTCTCTCATGCCTATCCGTTTTTGTTTTTAACTTTTTGTAACTTCCATAAACGGTCTATTAAATATTCAAAATTAATGCTAATTATTATTAATGGTAAGATTTGGAGTACATTTTATTTAATACTTCATCCGTCTCTATTTGATGATTTCATTTGTTTTTTCACTAATATCGTTAAAATAATAAATTTAATTTAGTTAAAGAAGTGGATTATAATTTAAGACAAATTAAAATAGAAATGTAAGCGAGTGAGTATTATCAAAAGTTTTTTTAATACAAACAAAATTATACAAATGGAAAAATCTCTTCCGTGGCGTGGACTTGACGAGTTTGTATGGTGACAACTGCACGTAATTATAAATATAAATAAAATAAAATAAAAATGGTCATGGGAGAGCTGATTATACGGGTTGAGGTGACGCGTGTCAAATTGACAGCTGTATGCTAGTAACTGATTTGCCTGGAAGCATCCCCACTCTCAACGGCTAATGACCGGTCACTCCAACTGGCTTAGCCAGTCATCCTTATCTCTTCCACATATATATACTCGTTCACACAGATTCACTCTTGCTTCTCAAATCGAAAGGTGAGGCCGGCCATTACCTCCACCCACCTCAAGTTCTCCACCTATTCAGATTTTTGTAAGCCGTGATTTTGGAATTTATCTAATTTAGGGTTTCTCTGAATTTGTAAGGTTAATTGTTAGGATTTTCTGAATCAGACGATCGTCTGTCATGGCTTCTGCATCGAGGAAGGAGATGGATCGGATCAAGGGACCGTGGAGTCCCGAAGAAGACGAGTCGTTACGGAGACTGGTCCAGAATTACGGACCGAGAAACTGGTCGCTGATAAGCAAATCAATTCCTGGTCGATCCGGTAAATCATGTCGGCTACGGTGGTGCAACCAGCTCTCGCCTGAGGTTGAGCACCGTCCGTTCAGTCCTGAGGAGGACGAGACCATCATCCGAGCCCACGCTCGTTTCGGCAATAAATGGGCTACAATCGCTCGCCTCCTTAATGGCCGCACCGATAACGCTATCAAGAACCACTGGAACTCCACCTTGAAGCGCAAATGTTCATTTCTGTCCGAGGACTTTACTGATGACTCGCATCCAAACCAGCCGCCTCTCAAGAGATCCGCAAGTGCCGGTGCGGGCACAATTATATCGGCTCTGAACTTGAACCCTGGAAGCCCATCCGGATCCGACTTGAGTGATTCCAGCTTGCCTTGTAGCTCATCACCCGTATACAGACCTCCCGCAGTAACCGGTTCCTTCGTTCCGATTGAATCGTCGTCTGTTATTACGGATCCGCCTACCTCGCTCAGCCTCTCGCTACCGGGATCCGATTCGTGCGAGGTTACAAACCATGACCTCGGGTCAGGATCCATTTATGGCGTGAGTACGGCAGGATTGGTACAATCCCAGATTCTGCCACCGCCTGTGCCTTTGAATCAGGAAATTGGGGCTGCACAAGCGCAGAGTATGCAAAACAATGAGTTAGGGTTCGAGAAGCAGTTCTTCAGTGAAGATTTCTTGGCAGTTATGCAAGAGATGATAAGAAAAGAAGTAAGAAACTATTTTTCTGGGGTTGATCAAAACGGGCTTTGTATGCCTAACGATGCTATCAGTATCAGGAATGCTGTGGTCAAGAGGATTGGGATTAGCAAGATCGATTAGGGGAAGATTAGTCACTATTCAATAGTGAATCCTGTTAATGCAACTGAGTTGGACTAAGATGGGATCGTAGGGAGGGACAATGGGGGAGGAGGAGAAGAAAGACATAAATTTGCTCTGTGTTTTTTTGTTATTTTTTAATTTCGTTAATCGTTTGTGTTATACAGAGTAATAATTTTGATGGGTGTACAGAGGAATGAACTGGGGAATGAAGAAGGGAGGCTACTTTTTCAGAGGATTTTTGTCATGAAACATAAAATTAAAAAGTAAAAGCAGAGACTTTGTTCTTTGTGACTGATTCTGGCACAACCCCTAGCAACTAAAAATTTCAATGCATGAACTGCGTTTGGATTTTGGATTAAGCAGAGAGAGGACAAGAACCGTTTTTGTTTATTTCTGTAGTAGTGGCTGTGTTTGAGAGTGAAACAGGGCTTAACTAGTGTTACTGAGATCATTGAGCGATACCCTTGAAAATTAGGGCGTGTGAAACATGTGATATATGTATTGCCTTATCTTTTGTTTCTAGTGTCTCCAACCAGTGAAAACAATCAGCATCAGTTAAGATTACCATTTACAAACAAGAGTGCAATTTATCTGCAGGAAGTATCGCCGAACCAGATTGCAAAATAGCAGGAGTTCTGTTGAACTGCATAAAATCCGGCACTGAAAGCAAAACTTCCTCTGGATTCTCCAGTGTGAACCTGTAAATCTTGAAAATGAAGAGAGGACAAGAACCGTTTTTGTTTTGTTCCTGTGGCTGTGTTTGAGAGAGAAACGGGCCATAACTAGTGTTACTGAGATCATTGAGCGATACCCTTGAAGATAAAGCGTGAGACATGTGATGTATCTATTGCCTTTTATCTTTTGATTCTTTAGTCTCAAACCAGTGAAAACAAATCAGCGTCAGTTAAGATTACCATTTACAAAGAAGAGTCCAATTTTTATCTGCAGGAAGTACCACTGAACCAGATTGCAAAATAGTAGGCGTTCTGTCCAACTGCATAAAATCCAGTACTGGGAAACCAAAACTTCCTCTGGGTTCTCAAGTGTGAACCTGTAAACACTTGAAAATGAAGAGAGGCCTTTAAAAAGCGCACTTTTGGTTTGGAGCATTTCTTTGGTCACCTTGACATTGTTTCTAAGCTCCAATTTATTTACCTTAAGCAATGGCTAATTTGCTAGTGAACATATGTCTTCGTGGAATTGGAGAGGAGACTAGTTCTTCATTGAATCCCAACAAGGAATGTTTGCAAGTACCATGATGGCTATAATAGGTACATATGATTGGTATTCTCATTATGCAGGGTATTTCTTATTTAGTTCAGTATTGAAGAAACTCTTCAGTTTTAGTACTCCAGTAGACTCTTTACATCAGACATGCAACTAATACATATTTTGTTCAACTTCAAACAGTAAGCTTGACCTTAACACATAAAACAACCTAACATACTATTAACACTAACATTACATATACCAGAAGAACCCTTACATACACTGACAAGGAAAAGCAACAGACAGAGTAAGTTATTTATTTACAAGCACGTGATGAGGATTTACTAAAACAACAACAACAGTGCTAGGAAACGTTGCTGCATCACCGCATTCATCCATGGCTTACTGCATCTGGTGACTGATCGCCATCCATTTTTAGCTGCCCATCATTTTCATCGAATACAAGCATGTCAACAACTTGGCTCATCGTGGGTCTTGCATCTCTGCCATCGGCAACACATTTCACAGCAACAGCAACCAGAATTTCCATCTTTTTCTTGTCATATTCTCCCTCCAGCTTGGGGTCTATGATATCTTCAATTGACGATGACCCTGAAATGGCAACATTCATTTTCTCTCTAACCCATGAAGCCACCCCTTTGTGCTGTCCTCCATCTCCACTCTCTGTTGTATCGAGTCCTGTTGCTGGACTCTTTCCAGTCACCAGCTCGATTACAACAATTCCATAGCTATAGACGTCCACTTTTGAGGTTATGGGCAGTTTAAGAATCCACTCAGGAGCCATGTAACCTCTGGTCCCTCTAATCCTTGAAAAACTTGCATTGTTTAAGCCACTTCTGTTCTGCAGCCGAGACAGCCCAAAATCCGACACCTTTGGCTGGTAATTGGAGCCGAGGAGTATATTTTGAGGCTTTATATCACAATGGAGAACCCACTCTAAGCATTCTTCATGTAGATAAGCCAGGCATTTTGCAGTGCCAACGGCAATGTCAAACCTCTTTTTCCAATCAAGTGATTTGGAATTAAGATTTTCCGCCAAGGATCCATGCTCCATGTACTCGTATACCAGAATTCTGTGCTTCCCTTCTGCACAATATCCCCACAACTCTATCAAGTTTATGTGGTTGAGCTTACCAATGGTGGTTATCTCCGCTAGGAATTCGGCTTCTCCTTGATTTGCATCATAGAGTCGCTTGATTGCTGCAACTCGATTATCAGATAATATGCCTGTGTATACAATTCCTCCTGCACCTCTTCCAATCTCCTTGCTAAAACCCTTCGTTGCCTTTTTAAGCTCTGTATATGTGAATCTCTTCAAACCAGCTTTAGCTAGAAAGTAACCTTGTAATTGTGCACTTCTATTCTTACGGGATTTGATCAAGAAGCATGGAACCAAGAATACGATAAACATCTCAACTGCTCCTACTATGATGGCAATCAAAAGCAAAGACTCCAGTGTCCCTTTTTTACGCTTCCTTGCATATTTTTTATCCAGCTGCTTAAGACTTTCCCCAGAACAATCTAAGCTTGCTGAGTTTTCAGAAATATCGTATTGGAAATTACCAATTTTGGGTACTTTTAGGTAGAGATCTCCATCGAAACTAGGAGAATATAGTCCATTTAGCAATAGAGTCTTGTGGTAACAACTATGGATGCCATTAGGGTAGTCGTGCGCGATGAATTTGAATTGAAACCCTTTGCAATCACATGTCTCCAAGCATACACTCTCGCACTTCTCCAAGGTGACATTAGGATAAAATCCAAAATCATAGCCAAAAAATTCGACATTAGTAAGTTTCTGGAAAGTTGCCTCACTTGCAGTTGCAGTGCATGAAAGATTGAATTCTGGCTCACAACCAGAAGACCAGTTTGCATGATTTATCAGCTTATACCCCGGAATGCAAGAACACTTCCTTCCACTACTGGGAACATAACTACAAACACTGTTAGGTCCACAAGTTCCATGAATTTTACAAGGTTGAGACACGGCTTGCCATGTAACAACCCATCTCCCTCCGGTCTCATCACGACTGTACGCCCGCAACTGGCCATCGAAGTCAATCGTTAATCTTCTCTGGCGGCTTAATCCAAAATCAGCTGATAAGAATGTAAAATCATCTGTGGAACTGAAGTTACCCTTGGAATCAAGTACAGCAATTCTGCTATTGTTGTAGGTGGACCTACCATTTTCCCAGCTCGCGTGCGCTGGGTCTGGCCAGTAAATGTCCGAAACCTCAGGGCCATCAAATAGAAGACGAAGAACGTTGTCGTTATCGAAATAAAGCTTATAGAAACCAGAAGAATAGTTGCTTTGACTCCTAGCTGAGACCAGCTGAACCTTTCTGGTAAGTGGCTGATCCGGAAGAAGGGTGTCTGTTGGTGAATCAAAGCTTTGCCACAGCATGGTACCAGCAGAATTGTGAAGAATAAGATTGCCACTATCATGGAGGTCTAATTGGGTTGAGGAAACCGATTCAGTGTTCGTAGTCCACACAGTGAAGTGATCAGCATCGGTTAGGACAACATTGCCACCGTCAAGTAAAGAGAGCCTGGAGCGTCTCCCATTAAGAGGTTCATTACGATTTGCCATCCAAACTATGGTGCAATTATTGCTACTGCAAGATGGCTTGCTGAACCAGACTGCAAAACAGTAGGCGTTATCGCCAACAGCGTAGAATCCAGCAGTGAAGACATGATTTGGAGAAACCAAAACATCCGATGGATTCTCCACTGAGAGGTGTGAACCCTGGTTCAAAGTTGAAGATGAAAGTGGAAGTAATGTGAGGAGAGAAAGAGCAAGCAAGAAAGCAGGGGCACCCATATCAATTTTCATGCAAACTAACTCAAAAGAATTAATTGGGGGCGTGGAGAATAAAATAGAAGAAGAGAAGTGATGAATACACGGGGAAGAAGTCTTTGAATGGCCCTGTTGACTAACTCAGTCAACGCACAGAAGGAAAATACAGATTTTCTTTTACGTTTGGATTGGAATAATATTTTCATCCATGTTTGGTTGAGAGTCACCTTAAGATAGGGATATTTGGCAAAATGACCCAAAATATAAACTCTTTTTGCAATTTAATCCCTTTTTAAAAAACTTAAAATTCTAACCCTTTTGGCTATGGAAAGGTCATAAATGACCTCCTCAAAATATTCATTATTTTAAAATGAAAGAAGAGCTGAAAACAGTAAATGAGAGTTTCTTTCCCGATACTTCCGGCGGCATCCAAGATCTGACACGGGGGCGCTATTATCGATTTCCGACCATGATTTCGGACAGCAAGCTCGAGTTCTGACTTCGGACAGCTCTATTTCCTGGTGCTGCAACTTCATTCTTGTACTTGAAGCTCGGAACACGTTTAAATTTGCAGTTCTTAGGTTCGTTACTCTTGGATTTCGGATTTGAAGCTCCAGTTCTGATTTCGAAACTCGTTTGTACCACAGGTCAGATCTTGAACCGTAATCTATGTAATGTATTATTACTTGCAAAGTATACAGTGTAGGTCTTCATTTTGTTTGGGTCATGGAAACCGCCTAGTTGTTTGCTGCATATTGGAAAATTGTGAAGGAATGCAGGATAGTTTTCTGGGTTATGAGTGAGTTTTTTGTTATTTCCGGTTTAGAATGGACAGAATAGATAAGTTTTATGTTTACTTTTGGTTTAGCAAAGAGCTGTATTTTGTTTAGAATAGTCTAAATTCTGTTTAGCATAGTGTCATTATGCTTAGAAATGTTTTAGATTTGCTGGTCTTGTACAAAAATATTTTTTATTGATAACGTTTTATATATTTATTGAAGGAATGAAAGAGCTGAGCATTTTGATTCAGTATTTCGGAAAGTGGGAAAAAAATGACACGAACTACACATATAAAGGTGGGAAAAGCAAGGCTATCATAGTCTCAGAGCTTATTTCTTATGGTGAATTAGTCGATAAAGTCCGTGATATTACAAAGCTGCAGCATCATGATATTCAAATGAAGTACCTTTACAATGTGCGTTCTCCTACCGAGCCGGTTGAGATTGAAGGAGATGATGATGTTCGTTGTTTCATTTGGTGTAATATGGACAGAAGTATTCCGGCTACATCTCTGTGCATATCTTCTAAAATCAGAGGCAGAAATGATGATTTTGGGGATAATCTAGGAAATAAACAACATAGGGATGACGTGATTAATTATGTAGAAGGAATAGAAGAATTTCCTGGCCTCGGATTCAGTAGAAACAACGACACAATGCCGGACTTTGATGGAATAGAACCACATAACAATGAACATACTGTTCATCTGTATGATGATGATTTTGATGATTCAACTCATGAGGCAGCCTATGATATATCTGATGACGTAGTCGATGATGCATTCCTTGAGGCAGTTGATTATGCAGCTGAAGATCATAATATTGGTCGGAATAATCAGGCAACAAATACATCCCACTCTTGCCCTAGCAATCCTTCGGTGAATTGTGCAGTGGAGTCCAATGTTCAGTCCGATGGAAGTGCCGAGGTTATGAGAGTTGGTGAAATTTTTACGGAGAAGAAGATGTTGCATAAAAGGCTCTGCAAGTATGCGGTGAATAAACACTTTCAATTCAAAGTTGTCAAGTCTACGAAAACACTATTTGTGGCACGGTGCTGTGTTGATGAATGCAATTGGTGGATGCGAGCCACTGCAATGAAAGATGTTTCTCTATTTCAGATTAAGAAGTTTCGTGATGTTCATGCCTCGTCTAATTGTCTCACTTTCACTGAGAATCGGCAAGCGACAAGCTCGTTGATTGGTGACTGCATAAAGTCTAAATACGAGAAAGTTGGTCGAATTTATAGACCCAATGACGTGATTCAAGATTTTCAAAAGGAAAATGGCGTCAAGTGTAGCTACTGGAAGGGTTGGAAGGCTAGGGAATGTGCCCTTAATTCTATATATGGTACTGCAGAAGAAGGATATGCTCAGCTGCCACAGTTTTGTAAGATTATCGAGTCAAAAAATCGAGGTACGAAAAACACAGCTGCAATTTCAAATTATGTTTACAATAATTCTCATTCTGATTATAATAGTATCCATTATGTTTAGAACTGTATAGTTTTTGAATGTACTAGTGTGAAAACTGTGTAGGATGAAGTGATTTTTGTTTAGAATTTTTATTATTGTGCTAGAAACTGATGTTACTGTTGTGATATGTGTTGTGATATGTGATATTTTCCATGTCTACCAGGTACGATAACTCATATTGAATATGACTCCCAAAATCGATTTAAATTTTTCTTTTTGGCACTCGGTCCTTGTGTAAGAGGGTTTATTACGTGCATGCGGCCTGTACTATGTGTTGATGGAACTCATCTGAAGAGCAAATTTAAGGGGGTACTTTTACTTGCGAATGCTCTTGATGGAAATAACCAGATTTACCCATTGGCCTTTGGTATTGGTGATTCAGAAAATGATGCGTCATGGGGCTGGTTCTTTGAGAAATTACGGGGTGCAATCGGAACTATACCTAATCTGGCAATTATATCTGACCGAAATAAAAGCATAGAGAATGGCGTAAAGCGTGTTTTCCCCGAAGCATTCCATGGGGCTTGTATCTTTCACATTGGACAAAATATGAAGGCCAAAAAGTACCCTGAATATGCTGTTAATATTTTCTATAAAGCTGCTAAGTGTTATCTTGTGTCAGAGTTCGAACATGTGATGCGCCAGCTGAGGCAATTTGAAGACGGGAAGGTCTATAAGTATTTGGAAGATGTAGGCTTTGAGAGATGGGCCAGGGCATATTGTCCTGTGGATCGTTTTACCATCATGACGACTAACATTGCGGAGAGTGTGAATGGGGTTCTCAAAGAGGCTCGTTTGTTACCAATAACGAAGCTGATGAAGTATCTAGTTGAAATGCTACAAAGATGGTTTCACGAGCGTCGGGTCAAAGCACTTGCCATGAAAAATGATCTCACAGACTTCCATGAAAATATCTTGAAATCTCGGCGAGTGCAAGCTAGTAATGACAGTTGAACCCATCAGTGTCCACGAGTATCATGTAAGGGATGATGATGTTGGGGGTCAAGTGGATTTACAACGGAGAAGTTGCTCATGTAGGGTATTTGACATTGATCATCTTCCTTGCACCCATGCTTGTGCTGCAATTTCAGCTAGGAATTTGTCAACGACGCCTTTGTGCTCGAAGTACTATACGACAGATATGCTTGTACTGGCCTATGCAGAGCCCATCTATCCTTAGTCAGCACTGATGAGACTGTGATTGGGGAGGATATTGTTTGCCCCTTACCTCCACAACGCGTCGTTTGAGTTGGAAGACGACAAATTAGCAGAATACCATCAAGAGGTAAGTGTATGCCTGTTTATAATAATGTGAATTATGTTTGGATCTGTTCCCATTATAGCTGGACTTGAAAGACATTAAATTTAGTTTTTTAATTTATTCCGTTTAGACTAGCTCTCACTGGGTTTTGAACAAGTTTTATTATGTTTGGAACTTCTCCTTTTTTCACTGGACTTGAAAGACGTTCAATTTAGTATTGTTTTTATTCATTTTAAACTAGATGTCACCTGGTTTTGAACAGGTTTTATTATGTTTCGACAATTTCCATTATGGTTGGAGTTGAAAGACATTGAATTTAGTTATTTAATTTATTCCGTTTAGACTAGCTCTCACTTGGTTTTGAACATGTTTTATTATGTTTCAAACTGTTCCTTTCATCACTGGACTTGAAAGATTTTCAATTTAGTATTGTTTTTATTCAGTTTAAACTAGATGTCACCTGGTTTTGAATAGGTTTTATTATGTTTCGACAATTTCCATTATGGTTGGAGTTGAAAGACATTCAATTTGGTTTTATTTTTATTCCGTTTAGACTGGCTCTCACTTGGTTTTGAACAGGATTCACTATTGTTAGAACAATATTCATTTTACTTCCGATTGTTTCCCAATTCACAGGGGAGACACAAACGTCTAGACGTTGCAGCAGGTGCAAGCAAAATGGTCACAACCGGCAGACATGTAAAGAGGCCACGCCATTGCATCCAACCAATAAGTAATGAAGGAATGCAAATAAGGATGGGGCAAGGTGTCACGGGAGTAGAACTTCGTAACAATTAATTTAATTTATTTAGTAAGACATTGTTTTTTCGTACCCAATAAGTGATGTGTGTTATTGGGAATCAATTTTTATGCATGTGTCAGACAATGTCGTTATAAGGATAAGGCAATCCAATGAATGTAGTTTTTTGATATCTGCTTGTTGTATGTAGTTTTTTGAATTACAAGGAATATGTAGGCTTTGGAATACGAAAGTAACCTTTAGTGATCCAAATGATCTATTTTCTAAACCAATTAAATTTTGTATTCCAAACGAAATAATAGCTGATCTAATGGCAGTTGAAAGACAAAAAAGGAAATTATGTGTTCTAAACTACAAAATAACTAGTCAAAACTAAACTATAATAGTTCTAAACTAAATTAATGTACGACTATAAAGAAAATCACAATTCCTGTAAAGCAAATCACATTTACAATCCCACTAACCCAACCAGTTCAGCAGCCCCATTGGCCTATCCAATTCTCAACAGCAATGAGTGTCCTGTATTCTTTCATCTCACTTGGTTTCAATACGGATAAAGGAATGTCTGAGGAGAGTAACTCTATGCATCTGATGCAAAATACACCGCAATCCGCCCTGCAAAAGAAATGTTAAACAACAGAAATTATACACAATAACAATCATAAGAATAAGGTATGATAAAGCTGCATGCATACAATTAATACACACCCATTCAGTTGTTGTGGTACATCGGATGCCCTCTCTACTCCCCATGGGTGGTCAATGTCTCCTGATATAATTCCAGCAAGCTTCAAAACCCTCGGGAGAAGTGATCTAAATGGCTCCACTTCAGAATTGAATTTCGCTGCCCTGGTATGACTTTTAAGAGAATCAAATGCAAATATTTCTTTTCCATTTAAGTCAACCATAAGGGCTATCCAATGATCTCCTTTTATATTGAATGGAATGTAAACTCTGTCCAATCCGATCCATGAAACATGCTTCCCAACACCAGAAACAAAGTTGTAAAGCCTGTTGTCTTTGTCCCAGTGATTTGGATCGGGGTTCTTCTGGTACAACTTCCACCTGCTTGTCAAGTATGCCTAAATAGAAGAGAACATTCAACAAATTATTACTTTTTCGAGTAATGATACTCGACATTGAAACTATTCTAAACTGAAACAAAAATATTCTATACTAAAGTATAAAAGTTCTAATCTTAATCATGTCTGCTCACACTATATCATTAGTTTTGATTTATTCTGTTCTAAAATATGTCATCATTGTTCTAAACGTAATATTCTATATTCTAACTACAACAATCAAACTCAAAACAGTAAAACTTACTGCAAATGTGGTATCGACTATATGGCATCTTTGTGGGAAGATAGTGGGATATTTATCTCTTTTGCACAAAACCATTTCAGTTCCAACCATCGAAGTTCTAAACAAAAATTAATCTGTTCTAAATAAAAACATAATGATCTAAACTAATTCTATTCTTCTACTTCTAAATATCGTCTTCTGCAATTAACAATAATTCTAACATGCACTAAACAAAAGCCTTTGGGAACGAATGGAAAATCCTTCAGCACATCACACATAAATCCAGGAAGTTTTCAATATATAACATGAGCAAAACATACAACTGTTCAAACTCCTTCAGCACATCACACAAAATACTTCTACACAAACAATGATAACAAACATGATAACTCAATGACAAAATCTAACATTTAATGCATGAACCTTAGAGCAAATACTTCATACAACTCAACAAAAACTGACACTAAACAGTACCTGCTCAACAATGCCGTTTTAAACAAAACCTACATTATTCTAAACAAACAGTCACTTCTCTATAGAACATCTAATTTTGTAGCTTGCACTCAATTCCAACTTCCTAAAACCTGGGAAATTTGAATTTCATAAACCCTAGAACAGTTTAATTGACAATGTAAAACACTCTATAACCCAATTAAACAGCAAAACCTAACCTAAACCAAATGACATGACATGATGCACACAATCAGAACAAAACCAAACAACAAAGAACAGGGACATGCACTCATTCATTTCATACAACGAGCACACCCAGGGGCCGAACTCATTCTCACTCTTTCGAATCGATTTCATCAACAGTAAACTAAGACCAGATTGAATAAGCAAAATAACATGGCTTACCTCCGTGTGTGCTCGACTGGTAGACGTAACGGACAAAATCGTTGACAGAAGAATGAACGAGTGTGGTCGAAGCAACAGACTGGTGGATGCAGGGAGTAATGGCGTCGAAAATGGGTTCTTTCCCCTTCCGTTCGTGTAACTACAACTCAGGTTTCCTTTTTAAATTTCTTATTGCAGTTTCGTTCATCTGGAGGGAAGGAAGCATTGGAAGGAGGGCATATCAGACCTTTCCATAGCCAAAAGGGTTAGTATTTTAAATTTTTTAAAAAAGGGTTAGATTGCAAAAATAGTTTATAATTGGGGGCGTGGAGAATAAAATAGAAGAAGAGAAGTGATGAATACACGGGGAAGAAGTCTTTGAATGGCCCTGTTGACTAACTCAGTCAACGCACAGAAGGAAAATACAGATTTTCTTTTACGTTTGGATTGGAATAATATTTTCATCCATGTTTGGTTGAGAGTCACCTTAAGATAAGAATGAATTTAACATGACTTGAAGTCTACGGATTTATTTCCACGTTAGGATTAGAATTCTACTCCACTTTGTTTGATTGGAGTTTATTTTTCATAATTTGACATCCCAACATATTTTTAAACACAACAATAATTAATGATATAGCTATCGATTTAGTTCTTTGAAGAAAAGTAATTCCACTACAAAATAGTCTCTATTTCTAGGTTTAATTAGGGTTTTTCTTTCCTTTTTTTTAATTTTTTTTATTGCAGTTTGTTTTCAAATTCGGGATCGATATAATTGATGGCGGTGAGGCCCCGACTCTAATAGATTGTAATTCTCAGCTTGTGTAGATCAGGCCCATGGTAACTTATAACTTGATCAGTGAGAATTTATAGTTTCGTGCATCTTTCGATTGGATTTTCTATATTAAGTTATTAGAGTTTGTGTAGTTCTTACTCTCTGCATTTGTATTTGTTGAGCAAGCAAAGGGATATAGAATTTTGGAGATTTGTTTATTGAGTAGTGCTAAATAGCCCAAGTTTTGTAACCCAACAATTAACCCAAGTCTACATGTCATGCTTTGTAAGCAAATGACATGGAAAATTAAAATTTTAAAAAATAAAATATCTCATTTGAAAAACTCACAGCACATATTTTTATTTTTATTTTCTTAAACAAAATTTTAAAACATTTTATCTCTTAAAATACATATTAAATTTAAAAAAAAATTACATATCCATAATCAGCAAGTAAAGATCTATCCAACAAGATCTATCATCGATAGGTTTTAATCACTCATTCTTAATTACATTGTTCTTAATTACATTGTTTTTAATTACATTGTTTTTAATTACATTGTCTTTAATTACATTGTTTTTTTTGTACTAATATGTTGATTACGTAGTTTCTAGTGTTTATTTATAGGTACCGATATGAGCTCGTATATCGAATTTTCATACTGTAACCTAAACAATAAATGTTAAACCCTAAGAGGAACGGATTCGCTAAACCCTAACGGGATCGTGTATCGGATTTTCATGCTGTAATCCAAACAATAAGTGTTATAAACCCCAAGGGGAACGGATTCGCTAAACCCTAACGAGATCGTGTATCGGATTTTCATGCTGTAATCCAAACAATAAGTGTTATAAACCCCAAGGGGAACGGATTCGCTAAACCCTAACGGGCTCGTGTATCGGATTTTCAATTTTGTAACCTAAAAGACTCATATTCACTAAACCTCGACGAATTCACTACAAAATCATAAATGTCTCAAGTGCTAAACCTTAGGGTCCTAACTATTATACTCTGACGGGTTCATATACTCAACGTAATTTCAATAAAAATGCAAAAAAATAATGAATATATATTATACTATCATAATATAATAAAATTTCAGCTCGAATAAACACTTTAAACATAATATATATGAATTACATTATTTTTAAAAATAATGTAATTGAAAAAACGCGATAAAAACTATCGACAATGGGTCTTATTAGAAAGAGTTTTACACGCTGAGTTCGAATATGTAATTTTTTTTGAAATCTAACATGTATTTTGAGAGATAAAACGTTTTAAAGTTTCGTTTATAAAAAAGATAAATAAAAATAGATTTTTAAAAAAGTCCAACATGGCACACCAACATGGAGTGCCATGTAGACTTGGGTTGATTTGGGCTAATAAAAGTTGGGTTCTAAAACATTTTTGTTGTTTATTATAAGACAACACTTCCCTTTACATGCAATGATATAAAATAACTTTTATATATCAAATTTCCCATAATTATGTATGATAAATATTATACATCTAATAATCTTTACTTCCTATGAGAAGTTAATCAATCCCGCCGCAACGCGCGGGTTACATGCTAGCATATAATGAGAAACGTTCTTGGAAGCAACCAAGTTGTAGCCGAACAAGTAATAAATATACTACAAGAGTTACTAAGCTCTTAAGTACCAAAGAACACACAAAATCTAAAAAATTACAGAACTATCACCGACCAAAATTATTACTTGCTGGAGAATATAACTTTTATATTGAATGATGAATGGCACTTAAAAGACATTACTGCTGAAAGTTGCAAATGAAAATCAGGAAAATGATAAGAAATCATACTTCAGGAAGTCAACTAATACTTGCTGTAGCTCCTTCACTGTCTCAATCTCAATGTTCGCATAAAAAAGGAACTAATACATATTTGTTCAACTTCAAAGAGTAAGCTTGACCTTAACACATAAAACAACCTGACATGCTGTTAACACAAACATTCCTTATACCAGAACCCTTGTATACACTGACAAGGAAAAAACAGGATTTCTTGGCAGTCATGCAAGAGATGATAAGAAAGGACGCAAGGAAGTAAGGAACTATTTCTCTGGGGTTGATCAAAACAGTTATGGAAAAATTGGAACACGGTCACTGAGAAGCTGCAGGTCGCCAATTTGGCACTAACCGTATGCCCAACGATGCTACCATATCATATTGGGATTAGTAAGATCGATTAGGGGAAGATTAGTCACTATTCAATAGTGAATCCTGTTAATGCAACTGAGTTGGACTTAGGGAGGGACAATGGGGGAGGAGGAGGAGAAAAAGACATAAACTTGCTGTGTTTTTTTTTTGTTATTTTGTAATTTTGTTAATCATTTGTTAACAAAGTAACTAGAGTGTAACTCGGGCATTGCCCTGAGTAGTTTTGGTTGTCGGGAATTTGTGTATGAGAAAAATGAATTAAAGTAACGATAGGGTCAAATAATTGAAAGATAAAACCCTTCATATGGTATGGTGTACAATCTAACAATAGCATAGATGACAACAGAAGTGCAATAACCAAGGCAAGGATCCCCGATATACTATGATCTTATAAGAGCCACTTGTATCTTACAGAGATGATAAACATATATAAATTGAAGGGCAGCTGCTTAATTTCATATACTAAACTTGCCAAATGTTTGCATTTTTATCAAAACATCACAGATTCCAGGTGGTGCATTTTACATAAATAATGCACTTGCACCATGGATTTCACGAAATTTTCGTTTCTGCAAAATCTCATTTTTCCTTCATATCGCACCTTATATCCACAGTAGTTTATACATATATGTCTGGGAGCTTAGAATATGAAGGTTCTTTTAACATAGCAGACAAAATGCCAGCGACCAATTCAAAGAGCTGATATTGTATGATACCAATTCATACAATATCAAACAAATACATTCAAATAACATCTTAATCTATGCAATGCAAAACTCTCAAAAAAAATGAGGTGTTCAGAATTGTTCGGATAGCTCAGCGCTCTGAGAAGAAAAAAAACATAAGATTTGATATTATTTCTTTAAAAAAAAAATGAGACAGTTTAAGTTTAGTCACACATATTTTATAGTTCTAGCATGTAAACAAAAGATAGTCGTCATTGAAGGTAGTTTTACATAAATATTTCTATTCATTGTGTCTGTCTTAACGTGCATGTCACGCCCCGTTTCCGGAGACGCGACTGGGTGCACTCTCCGCACCCTTCCTAGGTCACTAGTGTGAACATCCGGGATCAACCGGAAATCCGGCGGCACCTCCCCGTATATCGGAGAGTGCCCACCTGCATCAGAAACGCATCAACAACAACATCACACTAGCAACCTAGCAAACATAGGCCTCGGGCCTCAACCACATGCAATCCTGACCCTAGGCCTCAGGCCATCCACTACCAGCATGCACAAACTGATGGCATCACAAATAAATCCACACACAGATTTTTATATCATCAAATATAATCATAATTCAACCTCTACATCCATGCAAGCACAACCGTGCCAAAAGGTTATATTCTCACAACTAGATATACTACATAAACCCACATGCATAGAGTATATCTCTAGCACTCTATCCTATCCAGGGCCATCCATGTCACGTCCTGCTCACCGATCCGCATCACCGGTACCTGTACCAGTATCTCCTGTGAAAGGAAGAAAGTAAAGGAGTGAGCTAGAAGCTCAGTAGGGTAAAGAAGTAAACATTGATATAGGCAGAACCGAAGGAAGTAATGCATCAATATGTACCTACCACATGAACGTATACTCAACAATTTCACATCAACATTTACCCGGATCGACCCTTTCGGAGCATAACAACCACAATACCATTGCAACTCAATGTAATATTTCCCGGGAGCAAGCTCACCACAACCAACCACTCCTAGGATCATCCGGTTGCGTGAACCTATCACGCCCGCACCCCACAAGGCAAGTCACTCTTGACCCTACCCCTAGTGCGTTACCCCACATGGGGTTCACATGACTCGGTGGTAACAACCTTCACCTTGCCATCCTCCCATGTGGCTTCCAAGAAACCTAAAGGTTCCCGAGTCCATACCCGAGTCCCCCATGCATCTCTAATGCATATGACATGTCATGCCGAATAGATAAGTATATATAAATATCCTATATATCTTACATAACTACCATGATGCATGAACGGAAAATCACAACGTGACCGTAAATGACGGAACACAAAATTGGGTCATGCAACATTCAACATCAAACAATAATCCACAAAAGGCTCGTTTCCCCTTAGAAGCAATTAAGGCGGAAACTCAAATAATGGCGACCAATGAAGAATCGAAACGCTATTTAGGCAACAATAACAAATTATAGAAACAAAGGTTGGACATCCCCTACCTCGTTCCGAGCCAACTACACAAATTCTCAAATTTAGGGTTTTAACCCTTGGTTCTCCCAACCTATCGATTCACATCAAATCGAACTCATATAATTAATCCAAAAATTCCATATTATCATATCAATCACAATTTAATCAACAAAATCATAAACACTTACTGTCTCTCTCTAGAAATTCCTCTAAAACACCTTTGTTCTTAGCCCAAACGATTCTTCACACCAAAATCACAATCAACCTACACATAGGTCTAAAATCAAGTCTAGAACAACATATCTAAACCATAGAGTCTAATTCTTAAAGAATCAAACGAATCTAGAAAAACCTAGAAATTCCAAAAACTATGAAAAACTTACCAAATCTCCAAAATCCACCTTGAATCTTCCTTGATAAGCTTCAAGAGTCACAAATCTTCAATCCCCAAGCCAAACTCTTGCTAAAACCACTTTCTCTCTCTTCTTCTCTCCCTCTTTCTCTCTCTATCGGGCTTCTCCAAGAATTTTATGTAGAAAATGTCAATTTCTGGGCTTAATATCTGATTTTCCCGATAGACGTCCGGACGCCCTAAGTGGCCGTCCAGACGGATTACTGTTCCCGTAACCCACTGCCCTTCGTCTAGGCAAATCCGTCCGGACGACCATTTTATCCGTCCGGACGGATTACTGTTCATAGAACCCAGTTTTTCCTAAAATTTATTTTCCGTCTCGGTCCAAACTTCGATTTGATATATTATGGGCCCAAAACGGACGTGTATACTAAAAGTTATGACCCATTTACCAAACCAAGCTCAAAACTATTTTTCCGTGATTCCGTACTTCACGGATCATCCGTATTTCGACTCAAAACTAAATTTTTGGGTCTGGATTTCACAGTGCATTTTCTCGAATTAATTACCTTTGCAGCTCATATAATAAAAAATGAATAAAACCGATCAGAGAAGGAGACAACAACAAAGGAACACTGCATGCCAAAGCATCAGCGGGGAAGAATATGGAGGATGGGGTTTGTGTGACTGTTAAAGATGTAATATGAGCACTACGTTGCCGTTTTTATTTATGTATTAGTAGTGTGACAGCTGTACTTATATAATTGGCCTACTTCTAGGGCTTCGTTCTTGAGTCTGTATATATAGTCTTGTATCATCATCTCTGGTGATTAAGTAAAGAAGGCAGCTCTTATGTGTGTGCTCTACTGTCTCTGTCAAAGTAAACTCGGGTCAACCCGGTCAACTCGGGTCACCGGTGAACAGTGTCACCACCACTGCCGTCGCCGGAGCCGACGATTTCGGCGAACCATATATCAAATTAAAGCTCTTAAGACGAACAATCCATTGGTACCTGTTTCGTTCCGAAACTCCTACTGAATCGACCGGGATAGAGCTTTGAAATCTTGAAAAACCGAAACGACGATTTTGGTTGGGGTTTGTTCCTCTCTCCACAAGCTTCGTTTCGACACCTCGCTTGACCCAATCAGACCACAAACCCGAAAAACCCATATCATATTGCATTTTCTCTCTCTCCCTCGCGTGTCTGCCTGTTCTTGCTGGAAATTGCCCAGAAAAATCTGGGTTATACCAGATTTATGCATAATTACCATTTTGCCCCTCGTTTTAATCTTAATTACTTAAACTTCCATAATTCGTAACAAATCCAATTCAACTCCGATTTCGGTGATTCTTGCGCCTATATTTTTCTAATAATATGTAGTATTTATTAAAAATATAAAATTTGAAAATTTATTATATATTTTTTTTAATTTGGGTTCGGGATATTACAATAAGAGTTTTTGTGATTTTGTTATCAAACATGGAATTGCATTTAGACACCCATGTCCTCACACATCTGCCCAAAATGGCAGAGTAGAGAGGAAACATCGCCATATCACAGAAATGGGGTTGACTCTTCTTGCCCAAGCACACATGCCTCTAAAATTCTGGTGGGAATCTTTTCAAACTGCTACCTTTCTTATCAATCGTCTGCCCACTCCCATCTTAAAAAATTATACTCCTTTGCAATGTCTAACTGGACAAGCTCCAGATTACAATTTTCTCAAAGTATTTGGTTGTGCTTGTTTTCCATGCCTGCGACCTTATCAATCCCACAAATTTCAATACCATTCCACCAAGTGTGTTTTCTTAGGGTATAGTGAATCTCATAAGGGTTTTAAGTGCTTGAGTTCTACTGGCCGTGTCTACATCTCACGTAATGTTGTTTTCAATGAGTCTGAGTTCCCTTTCCATACCGAGTTTCTTAATACTAAGCAACCACAGTCTGAAATTCTTCTTACTCCACCTCCTTCACTTTCTCCTTTATCTCCTCAAGTCATAGCATCACAATCTACCACACCGTCATTTTCTCCACCATCAAACTGTGTAGGCCATACCACAACTTCCATTGAGCCACAAGGCACTCTTTCTAGTCCTCTCACGACTCTACCATGTGTATCTGATGTAGCACAGCCAAGAGAGCCTCAGGATGATGTTTCCTTGCACCCTACTGACACTTCTCCAGCCACCAATGTCACCAGTGACAATATTATTGATTCTGGAGATTCCCTTGTTGTTTCCAGAGGTGCCACAAACTCAAATGCAGTACCACGAAGACCCACTACACGGTCTCAATCAGGAATTCACAAACCAAAGTCCTACCCTTCAGACTATCAACTATACGCTACCACCTTGATGCATCAAATACCAACAGAGCCCAATTCAGTTGCGGAAGCTTTGAAATCTGATCTTTGGCGGGCTGCTATGAAGGATGAATTTATTGCATTGCAGAAAAATAATACATGGGATTTAGTTCCTTACTCACCTGCTTTCAATGTTATTGGCAATAAGTGGGTTTACAAGGTGAAGTTAAATGCCGATGGCAGCTTTCAACGCTGTAAAGCTCGACTAGTCGCCAAGGGGTTTCACCAAACACCTAGCATCGACTACCTAGAAACTTTCAGTCCTGTTATCAAAGCCTCTACCATTCGAATCATCCTGACGATAGCTGTGTCTCTAAATTGGGTTGTGAGACAATTGGATGTAAACAATGCCTTCTTAAATGGTAAATTGCACGAGACAGTGTACATGCAACAACCAGCAGGTTTTGTGGATTCTCAAAGACCTCAGTTTGTGTGCAGACTTCATAAGGCGCTTTATGGCCTAAAACAAGCTCCTAGAGCTTGGTACGAACAACTGAGGCATACTTTGCTTGCTTGGGGTTTCAAGAACTCTAAGTGTGATTCCTCTCTATTTTTCTTCAATCACCGAGGTTTGCTCATCATGGTGCTTATCTATGTAGATGATATGCTTGTCACAGGCAATCACCCGCACTCGTTGCAACAATTTGTGCAGAAATTGAATACCCAATTTTCTCTAAAGGATATGGGATCTCTTCATCATTTCCTTGGGGTCGAAGTTACTCGCGACATCACTGGTATGTACTTAACTCAGACACGATACATTGATACTCTCTTGAGGAATACAAGCTTAGATCATCTTAAACCCTGTCTTACACCTGCTGTTGTGGGAAGACATTTCACCTCCAAGGATGGGGAACCCATGGCTGATCCCACTCTCTATAGGAGAACTTTGGGAGCCTTGCAATATCTTGTCAACACCCGACCAGATATAGCCTATATAGTCAACAAGTTAAGCCAATTTCTTCAACAGCCCACTACAGTTCATTGGCAAGGTGTAAAGCGCGTACTCAGATATCTCAAGGGAACTCGCAACATGGGTATACATATCAAACCATGTACTCAGCTGGCTTTATTTGGTTTTTCAGATGCAGATTGGGCTTGTTGCCCTGAGGATAGAAAATTTGTTGTTGGATACTGTGTTTTCCTTGGTGACACTATTGTTTCATGGTCCTCCAAGAAACAATCTGTGGTTGCCCGGTCAAGCACTGAATCTGAATATCGCGCACTAGCTAACGTAGCCTGTGAAATAACTTGGATACAAATGTTGCTGCGTGAAATCTCATTTCCTCTCCCAGCAGTTCCTATAACCTGGTGTGATAATATTAGTGCAGGTGCTCTTGCTGCAAATCCAGTTTATCACGCACGCACAAAACATATTGATATAGATGTACATTTTGTTCGGGATAAAGTTCTCTCTAAAACCCTGCAGGTTCGGTATGTTCCTTCACATGATCAGACTGCAGACTGTCTTACTAAGCCACTGTCACACTCATGATTCAGTTTCCTTCGTGACAAACTCAGTGTGGCTCAGAGACCTCTTCCACCCATGAGTTTGAGAGGGGCTGTTAAAGATGTAACATGAGCACTACGTTGCCGTTTTTATTTATGTATTAGTAGTGTGACAGCTGTACTTATATAATTGGTCTACTTCTAGGGCTTCGTTCTTGAGTCTGTATATATAGTCTTGTATCATCATCTCTGGTGATTAAGTAAAGAATGCAGCTCTTATGTGTGTGCTCTACTGTCTCTGTATTTTCTTTATTTAACTGTGACAGATTCAGCACCAAATGAGGCAATGCCAACTTTATCTTAACCTCTATGTTTCTTGCTACCAAAATGGTAAGCAATGAAATTGTTTACACACCAATTAATAAACTTTTGACCATTATCAGTCATGTACCATGGCTCTCTGAATTGTTATGTAAAAGTTATGTAAGTTCTCACTTTTCGTGCATCGATATATATGTTTGCTACCTTGCCGATGACTCAAAAGGTCCAAAAGCAGCCATTGTGGATGTTGTTGAACAAAAAAATTCCAAAAAGGGGAGTGCTTGCTCATAGAGGAATATTGGCTGTTGTAGAAAACTTTTGCCCGTTTTGTAGTAATACTATAGAATCAGTTGACCATCTCTTTTGTGAATGTGTTGGTCCTGTCTTAATTTGGTACTCAATAGCAAAATGGTGGGGATTTGCATGGTTTTTTTCTAATGATATCAGTGTTGGAATCTATATTCATATGTCATGCTAATACATATGAATATAGATTCCAACAATCTTAA
Organism: Euonymus europaeus; assembly: GCA_963580455.1. NCBI lineage: Eukaryota > Viridiplantae > Streptophyta > Magnoliopsida > Celastrales > Celastraceae > Euonymus > Euonymus europaeus. The sequence goes on from OY756972.1 coordinate 5,297,451, forward strand.
GGTGAAAATGCCCCAGTCACCGATGTCAATGCTAAAGTAGGCAAACACCTCCCAAGATACAACACTCCCTTCTATCGGTAGGTGACACAAGTATATCGAAAGGCTCGTTCGAACCAAGAATATGAACAACACTCTCACAAAGAAGAAGGAATTCGACTGGGAAGAAGGAAGAGAGTTTCTGCTCTAGAGTTGCGTACCTTACTCTATTCCTAGGCTATTATTTATAGTAGAACCCAAACCAAAAACCGACAAATAAATTCTGTAAAGGACCAGTAATAAAACGAATTTAAAACTGTAACGGAAATTTGAATTAATTTCGTAACGGAAATTTTGAATTTTGAATAAGTCTCATGTCCACATTCAACGAACCTGGGTAGTGGGCTAGTACAAAATATTAAGTCCAGATGGGTTACATAAGCCCAAGCCCGAGCTCGGGCCCACGTGTGTGTGTTTTAGTGAGCCCAAGCTCATTATGTAGAGCCTCTCTCCTTCACAAAAGCTTGGGTGTCATTGGGCCCAAGTCTTACATCAAACACTTGGGTTTATAAGCCCAAGTCACACAACACAATTATGAAATGTGGGATTCCTACATTTCTATTATTTTGCACTCAATATATCATGCTTAACATGACCATTTTGGAGTCAATTTCCATTCAACCAAAAAATGATTTTGGACAACCTTTAACTCCAATATCTAGTCTTCATATTGAAGATTAGAACCCACTAAATTACATTCAACTAATACTCAATTAGTTGTAAATAATCATTGGTCAAATAGTGGTTGACCACCATTTTTCCAACAATTAGTAGCCTCTTTGTGAAGTGGTGTGCTATGGTGACCATCAGAAGTCTTCAAAAGAAGATCTGGAAGTTGTTGTTCTATGTTGTCGTTTGGTCCATATGGAAGGCTAGGAACGATTTGGTGTTCAGAGCGAAACAAGTGGATTGGCATGAAGTTCTGTTAATCATTTTCATCGAGTTACATAGTTGGATTTCAAACATAATTCCCTCGCTTCCTTATCACAGTTTTCAGCTTGCAATTTCTTCAGCCCCAATCATATCTCTTTCGAACAAGAGAAAATCTAGACCTCCTCTTGTTGTTCAATGGATTCCTCCTGATGTTGGCTGTCTCAAGTGGAATGTGGATAGATCTTCGCTGGGTAAACCTGGACCAGTAGGTATTGGCGGTGTTTTGAGGGATGAGGCTGGGTTGATTCTATGTTCCTTCTCTTGCAGCATTAGCATATGTGAATCCAATCAAGCAGAATTCATTGTCATTCAAAAGGCACTCGAGCTTTCTGCATCCTCTCCAGATTTCAATCGAGCTCATCTTACTATTGAATCTGATTCAGTAAATGCTTGTAGTTGGGCTATTGCTAATGAGGGTGTCCCTTGGAAGCTGCATAATATTCATAACTCTATTTGTTCTCTTATCTCCAAAGTACCCTATGTACAGATTGTGAACATATGCAGAGAAAGAAATGCTATGGTAGATGAGCTAGCTAGAGAGGGTGTTCATACACAAATGGATCGGATAATATGGTTTTAAGCAAGGCTGTTTGCCCTTGAGTCTTTTCATTGCTTTCTCCTCTCCCTCCTGTACTCTCTCTGCATGGCCATCCATATTGATGCCCATTTGTCTTCTCCCCTTCTTCTTAATATATGTCTCTGTTTATAAAAAAAACAGAATTCCTCATCCAGCTTCTTGCAGGCCTAAAAAATGAAGAACAATAAAAAGTAGAAGAAAGAGTTTTATGCATTGTAAAAACATAACAGAGGAGCAACTTATAGAAACACAAAAAAATATGATGAGGAATGAGACGCAAAAGAAGTCTCAGAGAAGTTCAACAAAATAATAAACCATAAGAAATAGAAAAATCTGTAAAAAAAGACTGAGCAACTAAAGGAATATAATCACTTGCAAAGATGTCTTAAAAATAGTATACAAAAGTGACAAAACATTTCTATCAAGTCAAGATCATAACTGACCTCAAACCATTGATAAGCCAAGAACACTATATAACCTGTCTGACAACACCTGTAACTCTTGAGAATCCACAAAGGATGTAAAAGATTAGCAAATACAGGCCTAATTGATGAAGAACAATCAAAAGCAAAAACCACACAAGGTCGTGCAAAAAAAGTTTGGTGCACAATAATCAGCAGTAATAGCTTGATCGCCCATAACAGAAATCCAGGAAAAATGCAGAATACAAGCAAAGAAAAACAAACAATCAATATTTTTTTTTATGAATAGGCTTAGCCACATAAATATATAGAAAGCCCTCACCAGAGGCGGAGGAATACCATAGTACAAAAAGCCTTCAAGGAGAAGACAAAACAAACAAAGAAAACACTACAATGGCAAGTTAAAACCAAATAACGAAATTAGATAGCTGTGAAACTCCTTCTTTGGCCAGCAGGTCAGCTACCTCATTACATTCTCTTAGAATGTGATTTATGGTTACTGATGATAACTGTGCTCTTGCAGCATCAATATCATTTCGATATGGGCACATCTTCCATGGAACAATAGCATCCTCTTGTGCCCAATTATGTGCATTCTTGGAGTCAGACTCAATGATAATGGCAAGATGAGCATACCGAACAGGAAGATTGAATGTAGATAACTCTATTGCTCTATGAATTGCTCTATACTCAGCCACATTGGAGTCGCCTATGCCAATGCCATTTGCGAACAAACATAATACCTCTCCCCTTTCATTCCTGAGCACACCACCAATCCCACACAAGCCTGGTTTACCAATCGCCGAGCCATCAACGTTCCACTTAAGATGTCCCTGTGGTGGTGGTCTCCAAGTCAAGGTTCCTCTTTTCTTTATCACTGCATGACTCCATGTCCTTATAGGATTTGACGAGAAGCCTAACTGATCTTATGTGTAAGGAAAATGAGGAAGTATGTAGGATATCCATATGTGTAACCTGGCAAAAATCAAAGCATTTATTGAACCCTAATCCACTAGCTTGCCTTTAAAGACAACATCATTCCTTTCTAACCAAATAGTCCACACAATTACAAAGAACATGATCATCCAAATTTTCTTCTGCACAACACCTTTCACCATCGATATATCAACCAAATAGTCCAAAAAGGGTTTGTTTAGATGGAAAGGCTTTAGAGCATGTTTTGGACTATATAGATCCAAGAGAATCTTAGATCCCAAAAAGAGCTCTACATATAGTCATATACATACATTCATATGATATGGGATTCCATATAAATGATGCTCATTAACTTGAACACGTAAGTCTGCGAACATCACAATTAGGAAAAAAAATAAAACAAGTGATTTTCCATTACAATGAACAAACTGAAAAATGAATTGCGAGAAGATGGGGCATTTGAATCCAAACCTTGGGAGAGATTTATCTGCATTTGAATACTTCATTTAAACCATAAAAATCATGCCAATAAAATAGTTTATCAGCATAATGCTCCGTTTGTTTGACAGAAAATCAATTTTTGAAAAAGAATTTCCTTACTTTATGGTATTTGGGGATGGAAAATAAAAATAGTAAATTGAAAATGTTATATAATTAACTCAATTTTAAGATTTTAAAAATGAAAAACAACTTTCATTCTCAACTTTGGGATATTGTTTTCACCAAAACTATGAGCATGAATGTGAACATATTGAATCACATATTTTTAACTCAATGCAGATTTATGACCCATAATACTTTAACCAAGTTAATTTAGATTGTGTTTCGGGTACATATAAACATCTACGTATTATATATATATATACATATACATATGTCTGTATATACACACAATAAAGGACATTTAACAATAAAAAATAATTTGTTCTAAAGAATTTTTATTACTGTCAATTAATATTCTATATATATATATATATGCGAAACATACACACACATTTATTGGTCAATATAATAAAAAGTGTTGTATTTCAAATTTTTAATTCCAAACAAACAAACAATGGAAAATATTAGTAATTTTTTTTGTCCAAACACTAGAAATTAGTTATTTTTACATGATATGTTTTTCTTTTTTCATGATATGCTTGTTTTTCGTCAAACAAACGGAGCATAAGTTGATCAAGATTTCCAAAAATACCTTCAACAGTCACTGTCATTACTTTTAGAAAACAGAGGATACCAAAAAAATAAATTAAAAGAGGTCATTTAAGGATGTGAAAGAACTTACCTTTAGGTTTGGAACATTAAAATTCCCACTACGAAGCTTGGCAGCAGGGAAATGAAAAAAAGAATTTAGCAAGCTTTGTCAAGAAAACACAAAATGTTAGGGGTTCACCATCTGAAAGATGCAAACCACATGAGGCTAAAGATAAAGATAAACAATTGCCTATGCACCACTTCCATGATAATTATAAGTGAATTCAAAAACACCACCACCCTCGCATGTAATGCAGTGTAAATTGCAAATCATTAGTACTTCCATTGTCAAAGTCAGTAGTTGATCTACACCTCTTCAGGATTGAAGTATCACTTTTTATACAAAAAAATTTGCTGGCATTAGAATTCTATAGTCGGTAAACCTAGCATAAATACACTCTCAGACCTCTTCCTAGGTGTAATTCTCAGACAGTAACATAGTTTTTTTAGCGGATTTTCAAATGGTAGGCACTCATTTAGTGCTATTATCTCACACATTCTTCAATTCTACCAGTACTTCTTCCCTGAATTTTTGTTTATGGCAAAAAAATCATAGTTAGTGAATTAATAATTTATGAGAAAATATAAAGAGCTTGTCATGTTAGAGTCAAGCCAAGCACCTACCTCAAAAAATCATAATAAAAATAATAGTGTACTGATGTTGACTGCAAAAGGGAAAACTCAAACCAGTTTGAACAAATCTAAAAGTAACATGGCAAAAAATTATAGCGAGTAGCAAGCTAGAGCATAGCCAATCATCCACCTCAAAAAATCATAAAAAAATACAGAGCACCAACCTTGATTGCAAAATGCCAAGCTCCCAGAATGTAACAAATAGCTCAGCAAACTAAGTTTATCAAACCTGAAAATAACATGGCAAAAAATGATGGTTAATCACGCAATAATTTATATGTAACTGAGCAAATATCTATATCCTCCAGACTAAAACAACCACCCATATATTAGTGCAAACATCACAAACAATATTGAAAAAGTAACTAAAAAAACATACAAAACAAATAGCAAAAAAAAAAAGGCAAATTAAAAACAAAATGACCAATACAAATGACCACCAAATCAAAATGAATAAGATCGACAGAGAAGATTGGGAAAATGAAATTGCAGCACCAAAAAAAACCAGCCACACAGAACTAAACCCCAAATCGAAATGAAGAAGGTCTACATAGAAAACTGGGCAAAGCACTACAGATAAAAACCCCCACCACACTGACCTAAACCTCAGAAGATCAATAGAGAACATTGGGCAAAGCACCACAAATAAAAACCCCCACTACAAAGACCTAAACGCCAAGGAAGCCCAATCACCCTTTGGAAAACGACATTCGAACAAACAGCTTAAACAACACAGAAGGGAGCTGACAACAAATGAATGTAAATCGAAGTGTACCACCTGTACCAAAAAAATTGGAAAAGCAAAGATGCAGCAGCATAGGAAGAGAAGCTCCAACCAGAAGAAAAGCCTAAATTCTAATAAACCCCAATCGCCCTGTGGAAGTCGACAGAGGAAACGAAATCTCGCAGACCCAATATCGCGAGAACAACATAGAATGAAGCCGATAAAAAAAAATCGAAGACATCCACAATCATTTCGAAGGACAGGAGCAGCTGAAGCAAAATGTTCAGATTCAGCAACCAGTACACCGGGCATTACCACAAGATTGTTCACAGATGGATGAACATGAAAGAGCGGTCGAGATTTACCCAAAGCAAGTTGAAATCAAAGGCCTAAAATTGGCGAGTTCAACAAGTGTACAACCAACTCATTAGACGGTTAAGATCAGCGCCAACGCAGAGCGGTCAACGACCATGAAAGGAGCTGAACCCACAAGGACGAGCACGGCTATGAAAAACGCCGCGAACTCGCCACAAAATCGCCCCCTATTCACGGACTTTAAGTTCTAGTAACTAGTAATAGACTAGTAATAGATAGATAGACAAACAGACAAACAGATAATTTTGATGGGGTGTACAGAGGAATGAACTGGGGAATGAAGAAGGGAGACTACCTTTTCAGAGGATTTTTGTCATGAAACATAAAAGCAAAAAGTAAAAGCAGAAACATTGTTCTTTGAGACTGATTTTGGCATAACCCCTATTAGCAACTAAAAAGTTCAAATGAATGAGCTCATTTTGGATTGCAGGATTAAGCAGAGAGAGGACAAGAACCGTTTTTGTTTGTTTCTGTACTGGCTGTGTTTTAGAATGAAACAGGCCTTACCTAGTACTGTTACTGAGATCATTGGGCGACACCCTTGTAGATTGAGGCGTGTGAAACATGGGATGTATCTAATGCCTTCATCTTTTGTTTCTAGTTTCTCCAACCAGTGAAAATAATCAGCATCAGTTAAGATAAACAAGAGTGCAATTTAATCTGCAGGAAGAATCGCTGAAACAGATTGCAAAATTGTAGGTGTTCTCTCCAACTGCATTACATCCAGTACTGGGAGACCAAAACTTCCTCCGGATTCTCCAGTGTGAACCTGTAACACTTGAAAATGAAGAGAGGCCTTTAAAAAGCACACTTTCTTCATTGGTCACCATTGTTGTAAAATATTAGACAAATCACCACATACTTTACTTAATTGAAATGATATAATATAGAAACATGTAAATAAATTACAACTAAGCAAGTAAATATCAAATACCACATAGAGGTAGAATGATGAATATGAAGAATTGATGGAGTGAGGCACGACAAAGCCGAATCTCCTTAAAGTGATTTACGTCCAGCCACGGATGTCTTAGCTCTCTTTGGACGAACACCTCCCAAGATACAACACTCCTTCAGCGTTTGTTAGAGACACTTCTAAACAAACAATTCTTACGAACCAAAACCGAACTTGTACTCTCAAAGATGTGAAATGAAATGGAAGCAAGAGAACAAATATTTTAGTAAGGAAATTGGGAGCAAGATGAAGAGAATTTTTGCTTCAAATTCAATATACATACAAGCTTTGGGAGAGCTTTATTTATAACCTAATAGAAACTAAAAAATACTCTATCTTTTATGGTAGTGCACCACTAACCCCTAAAATCATCCACTATGTTTCCCATTATAATAGTGCACCACTAACCCCTAAAATCATCCACAATTTCCTCCACTATTTTTTGATTGTCTTCCATTATCTTTTGAAAAGTTGTTGAACATTCAAATCCAACAATCCCCCACATGAATGGAAACATACGACATTTCAAACAAGAAAGAAATCTTAGAGTACATTAGGAAAAATACTGCTTCGAGATAGGTAGTTATTAGCTTTGAACCTTCCCTAGTGAAAGTCTATCCGACTTACTTAACTAGTCAGTGGACTAATGCCTTGAACTGCCAGTTGTTTATGTAAATCCAGACAATAAACCTCACACAGCACTAATCCAGTTCGTAATTGGTTCTCGGTTGTGTTCATTATTTCGGCCATGAACGTCTTGGGTTGTGAGTGCTTTAGAAAATATCGTCTTTTAAATATTTTCATAGAGTCCGCCTTACTCTTCACTCACATAGGTGATATCCTATCAAAAGTATTCTCTAATACGCCACTTGTATATTTACAAGATATAGGAATCATTAAAAGCATAGCTTAACCTTAACACGCTTCTTAGCAGCACTTAGTACACCCAAGGAATAGGATGGAGTAAATCTCCATACTGCTCACACTTAAGTTATTCTCAATTTATGTTTTCCTATTGAACCTAGTCCATGGGATCTCCACTTGCTAGGTTAGGTTTCCATCAAGATAACTTATTGAGTTAAGGCTTTTAAGCCCATTCCCCTCGATGCGCAATCTGTCACCTCTCTACTCAAACCTTTAGTAAACGGATCCGCTAGGTTTTCTTTAGACTTCACAAAGTCTAAGGAAATCATTACAGTAGAGAGTAACAGTCTTACGGTATTATGTCTATGACGAATATGTCTAGACTTACCGTTATACATCAAATTTTGTGCTCTTGCAATTGCAGCTTGATTATCACAATGAATGCAAATCGCAGGCACATGCTTTGGCCATATTGGAATGTCCTCCAAAAAGTGACGAAGCCACTCTGCTTCTTCACCAGCTTTATCCAAAGCTATGAATTCTGATTCCATCGTAGACCGTGCTATGCACGTTTGCTTTGAGGACTTCCATGAAACAGCCGCCCCTCCTAGAAGAAATACATAGCCACTTGTGGATTTAGATTCTTCTGAATCTGCAATCCAATTAGCATCAGTGTATCCTTCTAAAACAGCTGGGTACTTTCCATAGTTCAAAACATTATTTTTTGTTTTGTTTAGATACCCCAATACTCTCAATAGAGCTTTCCAATGCTCATGTCCAGGATTACTTGTGTATCTGCTTAGTTTACTAACAGAGTACGCAATATCTGGTCTTGTGCAGTTCATGATGTACATTACATTGCCTATAATTCGAGAGTATTTCAATTGTTGAATACTATCTCCAGTATTCTTATGTAAGACCAGATGAGGGAGAGACGGACTATTAGCATCTTTGATGCCATGTCCTTTAAACCTTTCAATCACTTTCTCTATATAGTGTGACTGAGATAACGCTAGGCCTTCCGATGTTCTGGAAATTTTAATGCCTAGTATCACATCCGCTTCACCCATGTCTTTCATGTCAAAATTCTTTGCTAGCATTTTCTTGGTTTTGTTGATGATCTCAATATTTTGACCAAGAATTAGCATATCACCGACATATAGACAAATGATTACACAATCATTGTTTGCCAATTTTGTGTAGACACATTTGTCACACTCGTTGATTCGAAATCCATCTCGAATCACTACTTGGTCAAATTTTTCATGCCATTGTTTTGGAGCTTGCTTTAGCCCATACAATGATTTGACAAGTTTACATACCTTATGTTCTTGTCCTTTGACCTTGAACCCTTCGGGTTGTTCCATATATATCCCCTCATCTAGTTCACCATTCAGAAATGTTGTTTTTACATCTATTTGGTGAATAATCAAGTCATATAGCGATGCTATAGCAATTAACATCCGCACGGATGTAATTCTCGTGACTGGTGAATAAGTATCAAAGTAATCTAGACCTTCATTTTGTCTAATCCCTTTGGCTACGAGCCTTGCTTTGTACTTATCTATGGATCCGTCAGCCTTAAGCTTTTTCTTGAAGATCCATTTACATCCAATTGGCTTATTCCCGGGTGGGAGATCAACCAATTCCCAAGTATGGTTACTTAGAATGGATTCTATTTCGCTGTTTACAGCTTCTTTCCATAATGGAGCATCTGGTGTTGACATTGCTTCCTTGAATGTCTGAGGCTCCGTCTCTAACATATATGTTAGAAATTCAGGACCAAAGGACTTCAAGACTTTTGGTCTCTTGCTCCTTCTAGGTTCCTCAACCTCTTTTTCTCCATTTTGTTCTTTCTCAGAAATTGAATCTATATTCCTTTTCTAAGAGGTTTCGCTTCGTTTGCAAGGAAATATTTTCTCAAAAAATTCCGCGTCTCTTGTTTCCATGATAGTATTTACATGGATGTCATCTATCTCAGATTTATGCACCAAAAATCTGAATGCACTGCTATTTTGAGCATATTCCAAAAATATGCAATCCACAGTTTTAGGTCCAAGTTTGACTTGCTTTGGTGGAGGTACTGCCACCTTAGCTAGACACCCCCACACTTTCAAGTATTTGAAAGAGGGCGGTCTCTTATTCCACATCTCATATGGAATACTACCTGTTTTCTTGTGGGGCATTCTGTTAAGAATATAATTAGCAGTTAGCACTGCTTCCCCCCACAAGTTTTGCGGTAGCCCATAACTTATTAACATGGAATTAACCATTTCTTTTAAAGTTCTGTTTTTTCTTTCAGCAATTTCATTTTGCTGAGGTGTATATGGTGTTGTTGTTTGGTGGATGATTCCAAACTCAGTACACAACTCATCAAAGAGAGCATAATCATATTCTCCTCCCCTATCGGACCTTAGTGCCTTAATCTTTTTACCAAGTTGATTCTCAACTTCATTTTTATATTTGATAAAACTGTCCATTGCTTCGTTTTTGCTAGTTAACAAATAAACATAGCAATATCGTGTACAATCATCGATGAATGTAATGAAGTACTTCTTTCCACCTCTACTTTGAACAAATTTCAAGTCACATAAATCACTATTGATTAATGCTAGAGGCTCAGTACTCCTTTCAACCGTGTGAAAAGGTTTCTTGGAAAACTTTGCTTCAACAAATGTTTCACATTTATGGTTGACATCCAAATTAAATTTGGGAATTAAACCTAAGTTTGCCAACTTTTTCATTGTACCATAGTTTACATGTCCTAATCTACCATGCCATAAGTATGGGGAGAAAACAATGTAAACTGAAGATTCATCTTTATTCATAACAGTTTTTGGGTACATAAACTTGCTGTTTTTATCAATTACAGCAATGTTGGCCTTAAAAAGCCCATCACACATATACCCCTTCCCCACCTAAGTTTCATCCTTGGAAACTACAAATTTATTGGATTCAAACACAACCTTGAATCCCTTACTTATCATCACAGGCACAGAAATCAGATTCTTACTAATCTCTGGAACATGTAGTACATTTCGCAGAGCGAGCTTCCTGCCTGAGGTGAACTTTAGAATAACCTCTCCAATTCCTTCAATAGTGGCTGGATCAGAGTTAGCCATGAAGATCTTCTCTCCATCATCATTCTTCTCATAAGATGTGAAGAGGTCTCTATCGATGCAGATGTGTTTGGTTGCACCAGTGTCCACCCACCAGTCTTTGGTGTTAGTCATCAAGTTTACTTGGGTGACTACACCAGCCAACATCTCTTCATCGTCACTATGCTCAACCAAGTGAGCTTGCTTGGCAGCTTTTCCCTTGCTTTTAGCCTTTTTCGGCTTTTCAACGGGAATTACAGGAATCATCCTGTTTGTCATAGGAACATTGTTCCCGATTCCAACAGTTGCAGCAGCAACAGACATGTCTCCAACAGGAGTAGCCATCGGCATACCTCCATTAGGAGTAGCCACGCCACCTGGGTTCACAACACCAGGGGCAATATCATCACCTCCACTAGGGACGGTGGGTAACTCATTGTAGGCTTGTTGATTTTGTTCCATCTTTCACTACAATATCAAATATTGGAGTGAGTAATCAAAATAATATAATCACTACAATCACAATGAAAACTATAAAACACTTTAAGGTATATACCTTGTCAAATAAATTTGTGTCTTAGAAAATTAGTAACTAGGTTGGTTCCCAGGAAAAAGGGGGCCTTTCAAATAATATGGCGCGCAATTAGGTAACCCCTTTCCTAGACAGAACTTTCCAAGATACCACAATTCTAAAGCACAAATAAAATGTGACAAGTTATGTACCAACATCAAATTAAAATAATCGATATAACAAGCCAAGTATACCAATATACCAAATAAATATGATTATAAAGAATCACTAATTATTAAATTTAGATTGATCAATAACACTTTAAAAATGTTTAGTTTCTATGCTCAGGTTTCAATATATTAAATCAATTAAAATATATCACTTGTATATATCAATTAAATATAAAATATGCAGAATTTATCATTTCAATTGACATATGGAAAGATCAATTAATAGCATGCATACAAGTCAATTAAATATAAAATATGCAGAATTTATCATTTCAATTGACATATGGAAAGATCAATTAATAGCATGCATATATAATTTTGTATTCAAACGTGACATATAACATGCAATTGATTCAACAATTCATATAACTAGAAAACATACATGAATAGCATACAAAGATGTACGTGTGAGTTTATATGATTAAACAATGCACTTTTGCAACATCAACATACAAATACAAAAGTTAATTTTACTTGTACCAAACAATTTAATCAAGATGTAATAAAAGTAGCAATTTAATAATTGATATTCTAAAATAATTTATAGACAATAAGGTTAATAACACCAATATTCAATTGTTTTACTTGTTTCACTTGTTTTACTTCAGTGCATGCGGGCACTAGACTAAAAGCATGACATTTGCATATATATATTTAACCAAAGAGTTCATATAACCACAAAAAATAAATCACTTTAAGATTGTTGTAAAATATTAGACAAATCACCACATGCTTTACTTAATTGAAATGATATAATATAGAAATATGTAAATAAATTACAACCAAGCAAGTAAATACCAAATACCACATAGAGGTAAAATGATGAATATGAAGAATTGATGGAGTGAGGCACGGAAAATCCGAATCTCCTTCAAGTGATTTACGTCCAGCCACGGATGTCTTAGCTCTCTTTGGACGAACAACTCCCAAGATACAACACTCCTTCACCGTTTGTTAGAGACACTTCTAAACAAACGATTCTTATGAACCAAAACCGAACTTGTACTCTCAAAGATGTGAAATGAAATGGAAGCAAGAGAACAAAGATTTTAGCAAGGAAATTGGGAGCAAGATGGAGAGAATTTTTGCTTCAAATTCAATGTACATACAAGCTTTGGGAGAGCTCTATTTATAACCTAATAGAAACTAAAATCATCCACAATTTTCTCCACTATTTTTCGATTGTCTTCCATTATCTTTTGAAAAGTTGTTGAACATTCAAATCCAACAACCTTGACCTTGTTCTAAGCTCCAATGTATTTACCTTAAGCAATGGCTAATTTGCTAGTGGACCTCTATTTTCATGGAATTGGAGAGGAGACTCTTTCTTCATTGAATCCCAACAAGGAATGCTTGCAAGTCCCATGAATGTGTCGGCTATAATAGGTCCATATGATTGGTACTCTCACAATGCAGGATATTTCTTATTTACAGTCCTTAGTTCAGTATTGAAGAAACTCTACAATTTTAGTTCTCCAGTAGACTCTTTGCATCAGACTCGTTAAAATCTGCAACTAATACATTTGTTCGACTTCAAACAGTAAGCTTGACCTTAACACATAAAACAACCTAACATGCAATTGACACAAACATTACTTATACCAGAAGAACTCTTACATACACTGACAAGGAAAAACAACAGTGCTAAGGCACGTAGCTGCATCACCACTTTCATCCATGGCTTACTGCATATGGTGACTGATCGCCATCCTTTTTTAGCTGCCCATCATTTTCATCGAATACAAGCATCTCAACAACTTGGCTCATTGTGGGTCTTGCATCTCTGCCCTCCGCAACACATTTCAGAGCCACAGCAACCAGAATTTCCATCTTTTTCTTGTCATATTCTTCCTCCAGCTTGGGGTCTATGATATCTTCAATTGACGATGACCCTGAAATCGCAACATTCATTTTCTCTCTAACCCATGAAGCCACCCCTTTGTGTTGTCCTCCCTCTCCACTCTCTGTTGTATCGTATCCTGTTGCTGGACTCTTTCCAGTCACCAGCTCCATTGCAACAATTCCATAGCTATAGACATCCACTTTTGAGGTTATGGGCAGATTAAGAATCCACTCAGGAGCCATGTAACCTCTGGTCCCTCTAATCCTTGAAAAACTTGCATTGTTTAAGCCACTTCTATTCTGCAGCCGAGACAGCCCAAAATCCGACACCTTTGGCTGGTAATTGGAGCCGAGAAGTATATTTTGAGGCTTTACATCACAATGGAGAACCCACTCTAAGCATTCTTCATGTAGATAAGCCAGGCATTTTGCAGTGCCAACTGCAATGTCAAACCTCTTTTTCCAATCAAGTGATTTGGAATTAAGATTTTCCGCCAAGGATCCATGCTCCATGTACTCGTATACCAGAATTCTGTGCTTCCCTTCTGCACAATATCCCCACATCTCTATCAAGTTTATGTGGTTGAGCTTACCAATGGTGGTTATCTCCGCTAGGAATTCGGCTTCTCCTTGATTTGCATCATAGAGTTGCTTGATTGCTGCAACTCGATTATCAGATAATATGCCTCTGTATACAATTCCTCCTGCTCCTCTTCCAATCTCCTTGCTAAAACCCCTCGTTGCCTTTTTAAGCTCTGCATATGTGAATCTCTTCAAACCAGTTGTAGCTAAAAAGTAACCTTGTAATTCTGCACTTCTATTCTTACGGGATTTGATCAAGAAGCATGGAACCAAGAATACGATAAACATCTCAACTGCTCCTACTATGATGGCAATCAAAAGCAAAGACTCCAGTGTCCCGTTTTTATGCTGCTTTGCATATTTTCTATCCAGCATCTTGAGACTTTCCCCAGAACAATCTAAGCTTGCTGAGTTTTCAGAATCATCGTATTGGAAAAGACCAATTCTGGGCACTTTTAGGTAGATATCTCCTTTGAAATTAGGAGAATGGTGTCCATTTAGCAATAGAGTCTTGGGGTAACAATAAGGGATGTCACTAGGGTAGTTGTGCTTGATGAATTTGAATTGAAACCCTTTGCAATCACATATCTCCAAGCATAAACTCTCGCACTTCTCCAAGGTGACATTTTGATAAAATCCAAAATCATAGCCAAAAAATTCGACATTAGTAAGTTTCTGGAAAGTTGCCTGACTTGCAGTGCATGGAAGATTGAATTCTGGCTCACAACCAGAAGACCAGTCTGTAGGATTTTTCACCTTATACCCCGGAATGCAAGAACACTTCCTTCCCCCACTAGGAACATAACTGCAAATACTGTTAGGTCCACAAGTTCCATGAATTCTACAAGGTTGAGACATGGCTTGCCATGTAACAATCCATCTCCCTCCGGTCTCATCACGACTATACGCGCGCAACTGGCCATCGAAGTCAATCGTTAATCTTCTCTGGCGGCTTAATCCAAAATCAGCTGACAAGAACGTGAAATCATCTGTGGAACTGAAGTTACCCTTGGAATCAAGTGCAGCAATTCTGCTACTGTTGTAGGTGGACCTACCATTTTCCCAGTTCATGAGCTCCGGGTCCGGCCAGTAAATGTCCGAAACCTCAGGGCCATCAAATAGAAGACGAAGAACATTGTCGTTATCGAAATAAAGCTTAAAGAAACCAGAAGAGTGGTTGCTTTGACTCCTAGCTGAGACCAGCTGAAGCTTTCTGGTAAGTGGTTGATCCGGAAGAAGGGTGTCTGTTGGTGAATCAAAGCTTTGCCACAGAACAGTACCAGCAGAATTGTGAAGAACAAGATTGCCACTATCATGGAGGTCTAACTGGGTTGAGGAAACCGAGTCAGTGTTCGTATTCCACACAGTGAAGTGATCGGCATCGGTTAGGACAACATTGCCACCGTGGAGCAAAGAGAGCCTGGAGTGTCTACCATTAACAGGTTCATCACGATTTGCCATCCAAACTACGGTGCAATTATTGCTACCACAAGAAGGCTTGCTGAACCAGATTGCAAAACAGTAGGCGTTATCGCCAACAGCGTAGAATCCAGCAGTGAAGACATGATTTGGGGAAACCAAAATATCCGACGGATTCTCCACTGAGAGGTGTGAACCCCGGTTCAAAGTTGAAGATGAAAGTGGAAGTACTGTAAGAAGAGAAATTAGAGCAAGCAAGAAAGCAGAGGTACCCATTTCAATTTTCATGAAAACTAACACAAATAATTAATTGGAGGCTTGGAGAATAAAATAGAAGGAGAAGAGAAGGGAAGTGCCAGGCTTGAAAGAAGGGGAAGGAGACTCTGAATGGGTTCTGTTCACTAATTCAGTCAACACACAGCAACTCGCAATTTTCACGGGGTTTACAGATGCAAGGAAAAATAGGGTGCCGGCTAGATGCACAGGTCATTTCCTATTCAGACTATTTTTTGAATGACACATATTTTCGTTCTCCATTAAAATTAATATTGAATCTGACGTGAGTCATGAGTTTTGGGAGCTCAAATGTTGAGGGCAGTGACGTCCAAAATCAAGTAGAGATGGTAAAAAGTAAAAAAAGTAGATCAAAAAGGGATGGATGGAACTAAAACTAAAGAAAATATATCCAATTGGTTCCTACTGTGGACTTATGTTGCTGTAAAATTGTTTGAGATTTGATGGTAGTGGTTATTTACTGGGTCTTACATGATATGTCGGTGCTTATGTACTGCTTCCTTTTTGTATTATCACTAATTGAGTCGAAGGAATCGTTGGATATCTTTGGTTGTAGACTCGTCAATGGCAAAGGGAGAGAGCTTGGAGATTGAGACATCGCTGGATGAGAGATGAAACAAGGAGAAAGAGGAGGAATGAACTAGGATTTTTTGAAATTTTGAGGGTGTAAATGTAAAAACGACAGGTACGTTTAATCCCACAAAAATTAGACCACTTGAACAAAAATAATACAAAGTCGACAAAGTCAAATTTTTTGGTCTGAATTTAGTATGATATTAACATATTTGACTACTTCTAGATGCAACTCTTCGAAATTATGCTAATGCAGGCAAATTATTTAAGGTAAAACCGAACTTTCAAGTTTTAAGATTAGAGCAACTCCAACCCTGACCTAAAACTCGTGTATGATTTCTCCTATTTTAATCTAATAATTTAGCTTACATTAGTTTTATTCTAACATTATTCCAACCCACATTTTGACCCATAATTAATCTGAAGTGTTGGATCTCAACTGATGCTTACAGACCCAGACCTAAAACTCGGGTATGTTTTCTCCTATTTTAATCTAATAATTTAGCTTACATTAGTTTTATTCTAACATTATTCCAACCCACATTTTGACCCATAATTAATCTGAAGTGTTGGATCTCAATTGATCCTTACAGACCTTGACCTAAAACTTGAGTATGATTTCTCTAAATTTAAGATATGAAATAATAAAAAAATCAAAAATGAGTTATGGGATAGGAATAGAAATAGTATGGTCAGCCAGGCAGGCAGTCCATTCTAATGATGGCCCACCATTCATGATTGGAGGCCAACATTCAAGAAGGAAAAGGGCGACTTTCTTTCCGATTGGATTGGAATACTACTTTCAGGCATGGGTGCAGAGGTCTACGGGTTTATTTTACGTCAGATTTAGGAAACTCTGCTTGGTTCTGCTCCCCGTGATCCTGACTTCACCATCCATCCCTCACAACTGATGCAGAAAGATCCTGGTCCATCTACCTATTTACCACAGCTGGTCCGTCGTATTGACAAAGACAAATAATATTTTCCGTTGTAATTACGACGTTGATAATCACATCATTTATTAGATTGATAAAAAAAATTAGAGTGAGTAATATTTGTTGGGCTATTAAAATCATATATTTGATGTGATTACATCATCAAAATTTCAATTGCAATACATTTTTAAATTTTTTATTAATAAAATATCTACTCTTTCATTTCTCCATTTATTTCCCAACAAAATTATACAAAAATCAATATTAGTTCTTATATCTTGTAAAAAAAAGTCAAGTCACATTACTCATCTATAAGATCCGGGTGTGTTCTTTAAAATAAATATGAATTTTAAATAGAAAAACAAAATAAACTCGTTCGGTGGTAATTTTTTGTTTCTCCTTTTGTTTATGGCAGAGAGATATCAGGTACCAAGTAGGCAAGAACTGAAAGGCATTTGTCCGAAGTTTTGAACTAGTTACTACAACAGAATCCACTGTGCTGAGGCTCCTTTTATAATTTTTAGAAGTTATATATATAGATATTCTTTACTCGGTTTTATGATTTTTGTTGTTGTTTAAAATTAAAATCAGATGTAACATGAACAATGTTTGAAGTGTTTTTGGTATCTATCTAACAGTGTAAAATTATCCAGTATTTTTATGTTAAATTTAATTTTTATTTCATATAAATATAAATATAATTTTTAAAAATTATAGTAAAACTAAGTGGGCTGCTGTCGTTTTTTACAGCAGCCTCCTATCGTCATCCAGGCCGGTCTATAAAGGCGGCCCGCATAGAGTTCTCATTTTCCTAATGACGGTTCATTTATACAATTACATCAACTTATATCACATTTAGATTCATTTTTTCCTATTAAAAACAATTTAGTGACGAATTCACGAGTGTGATTTTTGAAATTCACAATGGCTTCTCATGATGGTTCTTAGACGGTGAAAAATCCAGAAAATTAATTGAAAGGGCTTGGTTAGAGTGAGGAATTTATCCGAGGGTGAAAAGTTAACCAACAGCGCTCCCTTTCCTTTTTTTTTCTTTTTCTTTTTTAGGTATCTAAGCCTAAAATTTAGGAATTTGAGTGGCATAATCTTAAACTAAACCCAAAACACCAACCCAACCGAACAGACGCTTAGTACAAACTGTACAAACGTTCAACCGAACAGACGCTTGGCATCCAACACTAACCCATAACTGTTGACAGCGAACCGAACCTGACGAAAGAGTGATAATTCGTGACAAGGGTTGAAATTTGGCCTTGTCAAACTAAACCATGCCCATCTACAGAATATTAAAATGTGAAGACCTGCACACCATACTCTACAGCTGCAACCTTTATAAAATAGAGTTTTTTTAAAAAAAAAATACAATCAAAAACTCTACTTTCTCCAGAAAATGCGTCAGTATCCGATTACACTATACCTTTTTCTTAATGAAGAAAATAATCTCTTACATTAATGGAACGTGAAAATACAGATACAAAACCAAATCATAGGGCACCATAATTCAATGGTTAGTGTATCAAGGTGCGTACAGATATTCAGATTTAGCCACTTAGAGCATAAAAATCAGAAGACTGAAAAGATGGTGAAGGCTCCTGCATACAGAATTACAGATGATTCTAGTTATGCAATATAAACTGTTAAATATACGCACCCGAATTAGCCTTTTTGTTCATAGGAGCTTGTTTCCATGTCTTCTGCGACATGATAGGTAGAAAGGAAAAATACGCTCTGATTCTTCTGGAGGAATCTGCATGGAAGGGTCGTACAATCATTAGCCTGAATATGACCATAACAATAATAACATAACATGACTTCTGGATGATTTACTATAATTGTCAATAAATAAAAAAAACTTCTCCCTTTCTTAAGTACAAATACAGCATTTCAAACCCTTTAAGATATTTGGTCTTCTTTTTAATTTCCTTGTACAAAATTTTAAAAGATTAGGCAAAATACTCAGGAATCTAAAATGTGATTTTAACAGAGATGGAGATGAAGGCTTGGTGAAAATGGATTAGAAAGGAGGTCGAGAAGTTGAACTTCAAAATATATGGCTTATGACGGATAGACCAATGACAACATATCCATAAGAAAATTTTAAATTTCAAAAGGTTAAACAACTTGTGTACAAGGCTTTCGAAGTAAAGGCAGAAGGGAAAGGAAAATATGGGATTTGATATCCTCAAAGTTGGTAAATGAAATGACCAGAATTAGATGTCGTATAGCTGCAAATGTGACCCTACATTTGCGGTGACAGGGAAAGAACATGATAAAGAAAAATTATTCATTAAGTCGGGCATTTCTTACTGAAGATGAGATGAGAGAGATCGTGGCGATTATATAGGCATCTACAATATAAAGGTGGTGCTGCAGTTTAGGGGAAAAATCAGAAAATGTAAATAGAATGGAGCAGCCAAAAAGAATATTGATTATAGAAGGATGTCAGCAACGCAGAATTCACCGAAGAGTTTAGCTTATAATCTGACGGGATGAAGAAAAAAACTCCTCCCAGTAGACTCCAAACACTTTTTTACTACGGATTCATGTTTCCAACTGAAGTAGTTGGGATTAAGTCCATCATGATGATGATGATGATGATGAAATACCCATAGGTAAGACGAGTACGAGTATTTCAGGAGATACAATAACATTCTAAAAGAAATAAAAAATGATAAAAGAAACAAAATGTCAAAAAATAGAGCTTATAGTCTATCCAAGGGCCTCTAGATATCAAATGTTTGCTAAACAAAGTATATGATGGAATCTAACAACCAAATATGCAGATCATGCAACAACAACAAAAAAAATTATTGCAGCAAAAAAGAAAAGTTTATTGAAGCACTATTTCATTCATTGTAAATTATAGCAGACTTCCTTTCCTCACATGGAGAATCCCAAAAAAAAAACAGAGAGAGAAACTCTACATGGAAAAGTAGATTAATACTAAATCTGAACAGAAATGTGTGTATATACATATCTACTTATATATAATAAGAAACGTTGTTGGGTGCAACCAAGTTGTAGCTGAACAAAGAATAAATATACTACAAGAGTTATTAAGCTCCTAAATACCAAAGAACGCACAAGTCTAAAAAATTACAGAACTACCCCCAACCAAACTTATTACTTGCTGGAGAATATAACTTTTCTATTGAAGGATGAATAGCAAATGAAAGACATTACTGCAGAAAGTGAGAAATTAAAATCAGAAAAGTGATAAGAAATCATACTTCAGGAAGTCAACAAATACTTGCTGTAGCTCCTTCACTGTCTCAATCTCAATGTTCGCATAAAAAAGCAACTCTGGTAACTTAACTGCCATAGAGGGAGAAGTGCATCAGCACCACAAACGCCTTGCTAATTTCAAATCACTGACATTAAATGACAGCAAATGCAAAAATAAGCAATCCACACAGCTGCCAGTCACATTTCTAAATCTAGTAGCATCACGTCAGGTCTTTTGATCCATGCATAAAATTTTGGTTCAATAGTGAATACAATGTTTACATGCTGGTCCATCTTCACTTTCAAATTAAGCTTGTTTGTCAAACTTTAAAATCAAACAATGAACTTGTCAGATTTGCAATATTAACACACATATACCTCATGGAAGTCCTTAATTAGTTTGTGCCATTTGTAAACAAATCTAAGGCCCACAAAAAAGTGCAAGAAAGCTTTATGCCAATTTTGAGATTCAAATACAACTCATGTATTTATGCAGGATTGTAGGTATCAGCACATTTGAGTTCCTTGTCATTGCGACCATTTACTTGATACTAAAACAGTAAAATGGGCATTGAATTCAACAAACAAACCACGCATCATGCTTGAACTGCAATGGCCAATGTGGCATGAATATTTTTCCACTGATATTAATTGAGGAAATGGTTGAAATGAAGAGCAACTCCACATACAAGAATTCCATAAGAATCCTAAAAAGCTGAGTCCATTTGTGTATGAAAAAACTGAAAGATTTAAGCTATACTCAAGGAAATCGATCATACAAAAAACTAAAAGCAACTGTCCTTTATCAATCCAACACTTAGATATATTGCGCCCAAAGACTTTCAAAAGCAGAAGCAGAAAGTAATGTATATTACTGTCCATGAACATCATGAACTTCATTGAACACTCACAAATGAGCTTACCAAAGAGACGTAGGAAATGCTCAGCACCATATACAGTTGTGGGTGAGACACCAGGGGTAATAGAATCTTCATATTGTTGATGCTCGCTTTTGTACAGAAGCATCATAGGCAGTGCTTTATCAAAGTAACAACACAATCCTTTTTGAATCTCTCTGATTGAATCACTTATCCTACGTTCTCAATAAGTCAAAACTAAGCTTTTAAGAACATTATATAACCAATTAATAAATAGTTAAACAAATAAAGGTCATCAAGAAATTAATTTACTTCATATAATATAAAGGGAGCAAGAAGTAACGTTTCTCAAGAAAATGTTGCATTAAAAAAACTAGAAATCTCCGAATACATAAATAGCTAAATGTGGTAATAAACAAAAAGAAGTGTACGTTGAAGGCAGTCCAGAGCATCTTTTATTACCTACAGTTTTCAAGTACCATGGGAATCTTATATCTCCCATTCAGTTCCCCCAAACCACCACCCAACCCCTTAAAACCCCACAATCCCACAACCAAAAGGAAAAACAGCAAGATTATGGAGTCACAACTCACAAGGAATGCTACTCTTTCATTGAAAACACTACTAAGACATTATCAGAACCAGTCAGTCACATTGACATGTTATCATTCAATGACAAACTTGTTTCCCACTTTAAAGGTCTTGAGTAGTAACAAAAGAAAAAGAATTTGGTGGTGCTTTTTATCAAAAGGAAATGACCACAAAATAAAGTAAGGTTGATCTCAGAATTAGTGCGAACATGCCTTCCTCAGAGTTGATGAGAGATTATGCAAGCACAACTACCAATGGTGGAGCATTGAAATTCAAAGCAACGTAACAGTACATTAGTTGATAACTTGATATGTATAACTCAGTGATTTACTCAATATGAAAATGATGTTAGCAGTGTTATTCTACAAGAGTAAATAGTTCTTTTGTTTCGATATGATGAGTAAAAGACAATTATCAAAATTTTAAGGCATGATGAACTTACGATCCATCCTTCTTTAATCTATAATCAAGATACTTCTTCAATATGCCATCCACATTTGGAGTACGAGGAAGCTTTACAAGCTACAAGATCAAACACAAAACAAATTCTTATAATTAGAACTTTAGAAGGCAGTTCTCCACTATATAAAAAATAGAATATGTGCACACTGCAACAAAAGTTTCCACAGCTTTCTAACTATTTATAAAGAGGAATAGAGTCTGTCAAAATAGTGATATCAAAGAAGTTACACTCACAACTTTACTCAAATGTTATCCATATTTCCTAAGTGTGACCAAAGTAATCAACCAGTGTCAACAAGGTAATCAAAGGGCTATTCAGTTGTGTTGCTCAAATTTGCAAGCAATAGTTCCTTAAATATCTACATCCTTATAACCAAAACAAAGTTAACTGATCCTTTATAGGATTGGCTTTCTCATTCCAATACTTTGCTTCTAAAGGAGGTAAACTACGAGATTTTACATGTATTCCAGATGATCATGTTCCCATACAAAAAACTGCTTTTCTGCACCAGTTAATTTGGACGTATCTTATACATACAGAGGAAAAAAACACAGGAAAGTTATTGTTAACTTAATCCATGAATTGAACCTAATGGAAACTTCTAGTTCCAGTCATGCATTAGCAACAGAATACTAAGAAATGATGCTGCAATCTGAATGATTTCAGTCATCTGAATTTCAAAAGCCATCCATGTCTATTGTTAAGGTAATTACCTTCCCCATATGTGTGATGAATTCCCAATCATCAACAAGTTGCTTCTTTAGAGCAAGTGGAATCTGGATATTCACGACATTTTCCAAGGATGTAGTGCCCTTTTCCTAACAGTTGACAGAAGCATATAAATACAATGCCAGCTATCAAATATCAGTACAGTAATTCTTAGCTCATTCACATAACGGACTATCCCAATGCACCACCAATAAATATATTACAAGAAAAAAAGGCAGGGATGCATTTGGAAGTCCAACATGAGGATATGAAGATGGCATACCTTATCAAGAGAGTCATTCTTCCGCTTCCTCCCCCGAGAAACTGTGCACATTTTCACAAAATAGCTAAAAGAGCGATTGATTGAAGAAAAAATATCTTCCAGTAAAAAGTAATCCAAAATATTGATATTCGCAATCTCTGTCTAATATATTACAAAATGATATCCAAGGGATGATATGTTTCATAGATATTAAGTGATAACTAATAAGGTTGTCATCAAGAACTGATATAGGTTCTTCTTTTGAAGAAGGTACAGAATGAAGATAATAAAACCTAAAATAAACCATTCCCAAACACTTAATTCACTACAACAAAGGAAAACAAACAAATGGCATTATTTATGTTAATAAGAGTCTAGATCATAAGGAGCTTACAACCATAGCTTAGTCCATTGCTTTCCCTGTTCTACAAGCCAAATGTTTAAATGCACAAGCTTAAGTGCTTAACTCCTAGTGGGATATAGTTTAAAAGGATTAGGCTTATGTGTGGCAGTTGTTTTCCTGTTTCTTGACACAAAAATATTGACATGTTACAAAAAGAGTGGTATGATGAAACGTAATCAATATATTATTCATTGAATAACTCCATAAATCAGCAAGAGAATAAACCCAACCGCTAGAACTTTTTGGTTTGGTCTGTGATGCCCGCCCTGGCCTTGGATTCTTGTCTGGATTCTGTTTTTTCATTGCGTGCTGTTTCTTGACATTCTCTTCAGTAAATTTCATCAAACGCTCCTTACCTACCCACTCATCCCAACTGTTGGACAAATTCAATGCTAAAAGATTATGACACTTTAAGAATTAATACTAGCACAGTAGCACTAAAGGAAAAAGGATGGAGCTTATTTACACTCTTCCTTAGAATTAATGCTAGCACAGTAAGCACTAAATAAACAGGATGAAGGAAAAACTCTTCCTCCTAATTAAACCTTTGAAATCCTTCCCAAATAATTAAAATCAAGAATATTCACATAATCACATGCTCTAGATTTCATCTGTCATTACTCGTTCATGTTCTAAAAGGTTTAAAAGATAGATTATAATTTCAAATAAGGAATTTTTTACGTAAAATGCATGGTTTTAAATACACTATATTTAAAGCTCACAAAAAAAGGAACAAATAATTTAAGCAGCCACCAGACTAGTAACTCGACAAAATCACGAAACTTGGAAAATGTACTGACCTTTTCTTCCAGCCCTGCAAAAGAGAAAAAATTACAATAATTACATTATTTTTTCCCTCAAACTACGTAGCTGCAGAACTGAAGGAATGGAACCAATCATGTATAGGAATTAAATATAAAAAAATTCAAGGAGTAGAGGCTATAAATATGTGATGTTGATACTTACAAGATAATGAACAAAATATTTCCATTCCTTCATCCGATACTCAATGTTTCTCACCTTTAAAATAAAACACGTGGTGAGCAAGAATGCAAGATTCACTGAAGAAGAAAAAAAAGAGCATAAAAATTAGTAAAATTGCAGATGCAGCACAAACAATCCATTAAAGTTACTGGATGTAAGCATGCACCTTTTACACGCTTGCACTCACGATTGGCATGCTTGCTCACCCCTGAATTCTTTGTTGTTATGACCATAAGGTTTGTCGAATAGACTATGCCTAGGAACCCTTAATTTATGCTCTTATTATAAATCTTTCCATTCACAAATACATACGAAAAAATGTCCACTTCCCATGCTTCCAATTATAAACCACAAGGCAGAGGAGTTCAACGAAAAGGACAGCCACATTTGTTCTTGCTAAACATTCACAAAAAAATAATAATTAAAAAAATATATATACATCAAGATTGTTGCATGGTAACATCTAAACCAATTCTCACAAATTACTGACAAAATTTAAAGAGTTTATTTATCAGTTGATGTCAGTTTGTACTTTCTATAGGATTGACAGAACGTTGAAGCTGCTTCTTAAGTTAACAAGCTGAGCGTCAATTTTGCACAGCGGAGCGATATGACCAAATACCCACCATATATTAGTTTTCATTAAAAATCCTATATCAGTCTAATAAGTTTCACGGAAAGCCAAAAGCGTGCCCTAATGTGGCCAACCAAACGCCAAAATCAACACAAATTAGTTTGCATGAAAGACGCAGCATGACTTCGATTTCTCTCTACTGAGGCAATGATCAAGCGAAAACAAAAATTTGTTTCATCTTATTGTCTTATCCCTCCGCCATTTTGGTGACTGAAGAGTAACGTTATGAAAACGAAACGAAAAGCATAGCAAGGAAAGAGAGTACCTTGGCCTCATAGAGCTGATTACTGTGAAAAGCAAGCACCTTCTCACCTTCTGAAAACAAGTCAGAGCGAGGCGGAGTGAGACAGCAGTCGTCAGTCTCGGTTTTACAGGCGATTTCGGCATTGGTGTCGCTGGGGACACTGTCGGTTTCGTTAGCAGAATCATCGGTAGTGGAAGCTCCCATCGTTCTTATACCAAAAATACTGTCGGAAAATGAGTTACGACCGCCAGTTCAAACTATTAGGTGGGATGCGGAATTCCCGGTGGCTGGAGATAGCTGGATTGGGAGGTTTTTGTACGGAAATTTTGTGAAAATCAAAATCAAAAATGTTATAAAATTCAATTTTACCCAAATCTAGATGACACTCGTGTAGGTGGGTTTAGGTTGAACTTTTTTAAAAATTAATTAAATATATTTTTCATTTATTTTTTTATACAAGAAATTTTAAAATGTTTAATCTCTAAAAAATATATGTTAAATTTTAAAAAAAATTATATATTCAAACTCAGCGTGTACATTTTTTTCTTCTAATAAGAGTTAATTGTCAATAGTTTTTATTACGTTTTTTCAATTATATTATTTTTAAAAATAATATAATTCATATATATGTGTAAATTGTCTATTTGAGCTGAAATTTTATTACACTATAATAATAGAATATATATTTGTTATTTTTTGCATTTTTATTGAAATTATGTAGGGTACCCGAACCCGTTAAGGATTATTAGTTAGGACCCTAAAGTTTAACATTTGGAATATTTAGGATTTTAGTAGCAAATTTAAGCTTTTTAGGTTACAACACGAAAATCTGATACACGAGCCCATTAGAGTTTAGCGAATATGTTCCCCTTAGAGTTTAATACTTGTTGTTTAGGTTATAGCATGAAAATACGATACACGAGCTCATTAGGGTTAGGGTTTAGCAAATTTAATACTTACTATTTAGGCTAACGTAGTGAAAAAAAAATTACATAGCATATATACTAATTAAATTATTTTAAAAAAATAATGTAATTAAAAAGGTACGTTAAAAAATATCGATATTGGGTCTTGGCAGAGAGAGTTTTACGTGCTGAGTTCAAATATGTATTTTTTTAAAAAATTATCATATACTTTAAGAGATAAAACGTTTTAAAATTTTATTTATAAAAATTGTATTGAATTGAAATGGGCTCCCTTCCAAATAAGTTTTAATGGGTGGATTTTTTTTTTTAAGAATAAAAACGTTTTTATTGACTCAAGAAACAACATTACAATCCCTTTCCAAAGCCTTAAACAGCCAAGGAGGAACAGAGTTTAACCAGGAAATAACATTAGGAATTGACAATGCAAACCGAGCCAGCAAATGAGCAGCAACGTTCCCTGTCCTACGAACATGGGAAAAATAGATAGATTGAAAATCCATTGTCATTGCTTTACAGTCTTCAATCGCCACTGCAGCACTACCGCCCCCTGGAACATGGGAATGCATCGCATATATTATATCGAGGAATCACTCTCTAAAACAATATGTGTCATTCCTTGTTGATGAGCCCACTGGAGTCCCAATCGGCAGGCCAAAGCTTCGATAACCTCCGCTGAATCAGATCCTCTTACTGGAATGGACACCGCAAAAATAAAGCGACCCGCTGACTAAGGCATATACGAGCTTTCATGATTTGTGTGTTTTTTAACAGAATTTGAAAGTAGTTTATGGATGGCATCTGGGAGACTTTTTGAGGCAATATGTATGCTACTTGAACAAAAAAAAAATTGCCACCAGTATACCACCTGGTACAAAGTGACAATTAAAACTAGCATTTCAAGGACAGAATTACAAAACAGTATCCTCAAATAACAGTAAAAAACAGTCATTTTTTGTATTATTAGATTAAATGTTTTAATCTCTATCATTAAAAAAAAGAAAAAATTGCATAAATGTCTATTTTAGCTTAATTAATAATTTGATGCTGTTTATCTCACCACAAACAATTCGTGAATTATGGACTGAATTTTTTGTCAATAATTCGAAAAATCCTTCTGTAATATTGATTACTGATCGAAAATTTCCGTCGTTAAAATCCTTGTAGGTAATCTAAACACCAATGAAAAAATTTCTTTGGCAATTACCGACGGATTTTTCTTCGATAATCCATTGGCAATAAAATTTATGTCGACAAAAAAAAAATCATTAATATTTCATTGGCAAAAAATGGGAAAAAAATTGTAATCGCTATGTTAAGTTTTTCGTTAGTAATAAGCTAAATTTTTATAGTAATTTTTCATATCATTTTCATAATAAAATTTGAAAAAAAAAATGAAAATCATTTATGAATATTGATAAAGCCAACGTAAATGTGGAGTGCATTGATATGGACTGCACGTCATTCACTTCTCTGGCCGGACTGCAAACTAGTAAAACCCGCATTCCAATATACTACTTTCTGGGATCATTTTGGAACCATCATTTTTTTATTGAAAAATAAACTCTCAGCTTTTCTATGTATTTCCAAAAATACCCTGACAGTGTCAAGTAACACTTTTGCTAATTTCTTTTGTTTTGGTACTTCTTTATTGTAGTGCCCGTGTATTGTGCCCTGAACACTCTCCTTAAACTTTTCTTTTTATTTTTATTGATTGTCATTCATGGTGTCACTAACTAAAATTGATGAATGCTGGAAGTTTCCCTATGGTGTGCGGTATCTACCCGTGCAGTATGTGTAATTACTAATTACTAATTTTAATTAATTACGTATTGGTAAAATATTTAATATCACTGTACTTAATTTGTCAAAACATTTTAACCAGCATATATATTACCAATAAGATATGAAAACCATTGTTTCATTTTCAAGATCAATCACGACCCAATTCGTTGATGAGAAAATTTTCTAAAGTTCTGCACATCTCTAGCAGTATGTTCCACTAAAGTCCAGTCCACTCCAGCGATGATTGATAAAATATTGGCCCATGGAGGTGCTTTCACCAATATTTTAAGGCCCATTTTTTCAACTTTTAAGATCTACCATGACCCAATTTTACTCGATGCTAAAACGCTAAACCTTAAGTTTCAATAAAGCCTAGCCCACATCTCTCGGAAAGTTCACTAAAGCCCAGCCCAGCCCAGCGATAGTAAAAACATAGAATGATAGAAGTCCGCGTCCGGTCGAGAATAAAATAATAATAATAATAAAAAAATAATACATATAAAGTTGGTAAATTCGTAAATATGAAAAAGCATCGACATCGCATTCATGTCTCATTTTGTCTTCTTCGTAATCGCCCAAAAGGGCCAAAACCATGCCCCCATTTCTTCCACCGCTCGCCCAAACACCTAAACCCTCACGCTCCGTTCATCTCGCTCTCGCTCTCTGTTATGAAACGTACTTTTACCCGCGGAGAATTTCCGGTGACCAGAGACGAAGACACTAAGAAGATGAAAAGGATAAAACAAGACGATGATGGCGATGACGACGAAGAGGGGTATAAGGAGACTGGATTTGTGCATTTGGACGAGAACTTGTTGTTTGAGGTGTTTAAGCACGTCGACGCCAAAACGCTGGGTCGAGCAGCGTGTGTGAACCGCCAGTGGCATCGGACGGCCCTGGACGAGCGTCTCTGGGAGCTGATCTGTACCAGACACTCGCCTAATATCGGCTGCGGCAACCAGCAGCTTAGATCCGTGGTCCTTGCTCTCGGTGGCTTCCGTCGCCTCCACTCTCTCTACCTCGGGCCCCTCTCTAAGCCCCAGCCTCCGTTGACGCCGCCGCTGTCTGCTCCGTCACCATCGTCGTCCAGTTGGGGTCCTTTGGTACCTATGATCAGCGCCAAACCGTCCGCTCGGTGGGGCAAAGATGAAGTCCATCTCTCTTTGTCTCTACTTTCAATTCGGTACTACGAGAAGATGAATTTCGGTAATAAAAACCGCTGAACAATCATCATCATCATCATCATTGTAATAGTATGTAGCAGTGTTTCCTATTAACACACTCATCTCGCTTTGGTATTTGATTGATTGTCAAAATTCGGCTTTCAATTTTTTTCCACTTTTATATTCGATCTGGACTTTTGTTTTTGATCAGATCTGTATCAAGCGTTGGATAGACTTGATAATAAAGTATTATATTGGAATTTCATATATATAGAAAATGGTGTTTGGATGTGAAGAAAGTAAGCAAGAAAGTTTTATGCAGGAGATAGGGAGGCGGTTGTTAGGACTTGGGGCATGAGTAGATGCTTTTGTGGAGGAAAAGCTAAAGTAGAAAGAACCAAAAGGGCAAATGTTTGTGCGACTGGACTAATGGACACCCACTGCTCTATGGCCCACTTACATTTTCTGATTGTAATGGATAGAGGAATTAGTTTGTTTGGAGATTAGCAGATCTAAAGCCAATGAAACCCCACTATAGAAGTAGTATGTGTTTTGGGCTAAGCTAGCATGAGGGTTGGCCAAGGGTTTTATAAAAATGATCTTTTTTTTGTTTGGTATATAAATATATTGAGAGAAGTTGGTTAAAAAATTTATGTATATATATATATATATTGTTATATAAGTATTTTTGTGATATCATATTTAATACAATAGCAAACCCTTCATTTTCAAAGGTTCAGAAATAAGAGTTGGGAGGGATTCGCAAACAATTTGCGGTGTTTGCGTTAAGCAGGAGTTCGGTGTTCACCAATCCCTCCCAACTCTCCAAGCAGGCTTAGTAGAGAGTCATTTTCCCTGGAGATGTTGACTGGCTTAGACTTCTTTTCTTTTCTTTTTCTCCAAACAAGAAGCTACAAAATGTTATTATAGTGATTACGTTTCTATGAATTTTTGGTTTGATTAATGGTTTTGATGTTTGCTACAAGCTGTAGTACCTCCTCCATTATGATTGGCAGTGGCACTGGTGGTGGACAACATAATGTAGTCAAATCTTGTCTGTTGGACCAGTGAGGATTCGCTGTTGTTGCCTTCTATGATTAGGTATGCATATATATATAATGGTGAAATATAGATTTTCACCAATTATAATGGTATTTTGATAATGGAGATATAATGTTGATTGCTACTACATTTTAGCGTTTGATTTACAAAAAATGGTTGTATTTGATACTTTATTCTAAAGCTTATTGGTTGTAATACCCATTAACAGGGCCGACCCTCGCCCAAAGTTGCCAACAAAACTGGGGCTTTTGGCATCAGGCTGGCCCGGGGCACTAGATTTTTTTACTTTTTTATTTTTTGAAAAAAAGAGGGGAACACCCAAAATAAACTCTAATCATAGAAGGCAATCATAGGGAAAAAAAAATGAACAAAAAAAAACCCCGAACAAAACCCATTAATGTGCATAACGCTTTACAGTATTTGTGCTCTCTCAATTTCTTGACCGGCAGAAACTCAATATTGATCCTCTTCAGCTTCTGTATCGATATTCGTATTCTTGTTGCCCCTGTGGTGAAATGGATATGGCTTGATCAACAATCATTACAATTTACAATGTGAGTTCTTCCTTTTTTGAATTTTGATTTTTTTTTATTTGATAATTTGGGTGAATTAGCAAATGTGGATTCTTTTGATGTGGTTGTACAGGTTATTGATGTGGAGTTTTTAGTAATTGAATTTTGGTGGATTTTGGTCATACGAGAATTGGGTTTGAACATTTGGGAAAATTCTTCGGTTCATAGTTTAGTGATTCAATCGAGCTTAGAGCCGAGTTCAATATAATAAACTATTATATATATATTAGAAATAGTAATTACAATTTTAATTGGTTCATTCATTCAGTTAGTTCAGCTACTTACATTTGTTCTTGCATTCTTGATTTGCTAAATTCTAATATTTAAGACAGATTAATGCTCTATTGTTGAAGGACCAAGGTTGTTCTGAGCTTGTGACACAACTCATCCATGTGAACTTGTGACACAACTCACCCACGTGCACTAAAACATGCTTCTAACGCTACGGTTGAAATTAAAATTGTTAATAGAACACTTGCTATTTGAAAAGTAAATGATACCTATGACCTTATACTTTTCACCAGACTAATATATCAAAATCATGATTATCCTTAACATCACGCACACGTTAATGAAGATACTTTTTTATAATAAAGTTATTTTGATTAAATGTCCCCAATGATTAAATAAATCTAAATACTTATTATTAGAATATTAGGAAGATAAATTACTAATAATTGGAATTCGGAAAAGTTGAATGGGCCGAACAACTAACAAGAGTGAAGAGTTGGGCATCTTGGGCTCAACTCATCCGTTGTCTTTGTTGGACCTTCACGGCTTCACCTTCAAAGAATCAAAGGCTAAAGCGTTCAAGCCTTCAAAGTACACGCAGATGAGAATTGAGACTGATATTACAAAAATACCCCCACCAATGGTGCTCCGCCACGTCATATGTGGACCAAAAGCTTTTTATGCCTACCAGGCAGTCACCTCGGTAAGAGTGTCACCTGCTGGACCTACCAATGTGAAAAACAGCTGGATATGGTCCACAGTCATAATTTGAAGACCCACTTCAACAGTGTTCCTCGGCCCTATATAAGGCTCAGCAAGTCAGGTATTATCCAACTGAATCACAATCTAAACTTTAACTAAGAGAGAGCTCTAGTCCGAGGAGCTTGTCTGATTAAATACCTACTGACTTGAGCGTCGGAGCGCCAACGCCAGAGGACACCCTCTGGTGCGGCCTTTAGCTCATCTTTGTTTGTTGTGCTCAGCTCTCAGACTGCTTAGCTGATCAACCTGGACAGCCCTACCTTCCTGGAAGGATCTTCGTCTGTGCATTACTGCAGGTCTGACCCACTGAACGTCTTCTCGGTAGTGACACCTTTTTGACGTCATCATTTTGGCGCCGTCTGTGGGAAAGGACTAAGTTCCCTTACAATGGTTAGACCTCGAAGAACCAACGATCCTGAGACATCTCATGCCCATCATCTGGTAGATGATGCCGGGCAGCAACACCAAGATTATGGGAATCTCGCAAGGCATGAGGTGCCCTTGGATGCACCTCAAGTCCGAGAAGGAGGAAACGTCCAAGCACCACCACAGGAGACAGCTGGTCCTCCCATCAGTGCTGCACGGTTTAATCAACTCTGCCAACAAGTGCAGCTCCTCACTGAGATGATGATGGCTAACCAGCAAGACCCACCTTGGACCACTGAAAGGAACGAGGGTGATGGAAACTCAGGTTCTCTAGATACCAGGAGCAAGAGGAGGGATGAGAACCGAGATGGAAATTCCAATACCAATAGGAACACCCATTACTCCCACATCAATGATGATGTCAATAGGCACCTTCAAGAGGTAGACCGCAAACTAGCAGCCCTCCAGGGACGCGGTATCGTTGATGAAATGTGGGACAGTTCCATGACTCCCCTGTCTAGGGATATCCTTGAGACAGACATACCTCGTGACTTCAGGCTCCCCAACCTGGAGCAATATGATGGAAAAAGAGATCCTTATGACCATGTCATGGGATACAAGTCTATGATGGAGTGTCGAGGGGCCTCAGATGCAGTGTTCTGCAAGGCCTTCCCCTCTACACTTATTGGACCTGCTCGGACTTGGTTCATCAACCTTCCTAGGCACAGCATTTATAGCTTCCAGGACCTATCCAGGAAGTTTAGTCTCCGATTTGCTAGTGCTAGGAAGCCCAAGACCACCAATCAGGACTTGATGGTGATTGAACACGAGAAGGGAGAACCGTTTCGTGACTTCATAGGAAGATTTAACCAGATGTGCCTGGAGATCCCCGACGTGCAAATTGCTGTAGCAAATGCTGCTCTGATCAGGACAGTGCGTCATGAGCAGTTCTGCAACTCATTATGCACTGATGCTCCTCAGTCCATGGACGAACTCCTGGCAAGGACTGAGAAATACATCAAAGCAACAGATTTACTGAAGTCTTCTCGTTTTGCGATCCGAACCTCTCCTGATAGGACGAGAGACACTTGAGAGAAGGGCCGCTCAGGAGGGGTGTGAGGTAGCCGACCAAGCAGTGACAAGAGGTCGGGAAGAGAAGACAACAGGCGAAGAGACCAGTCGTCCAGGAAATCTCAAACTGGTCCGCCACCTAGTCGTTTTAATAGCTACACTCCACTGAATGCTCCCCCGAGAACAGTGTTGAATGAAATAGTGGCCTAGAACTTGGTCAAATGGCCAAGGGAGCTTAGGTTCCCTGGAGGGAAGAGGAAGTTTCCAGACAAATATTGTAGGTTCCACAAGGACCGTGGTCATGATACCGATGATTGCATTCAATTGAAAGACGAGATTGAGGAGTTGATAAGAAGAGGACACCTCAAGAGATACACGGCAAATCGAGAAGAAAAACGAAGGAGAGATAATAAAGAAGATGATGACCATAGAAGGCCACGGAGGAGGGAAGAGTCTCCTCCACATGAGAGAGGCACGACAGGAACAATTGATTTCTGTGGTGTCATTATTGGAGGGTTGGCAGCAGATGGAGAGAGCACATCAGCTGGGAGAGCATATGCTCGCCTCACTGAACAGCCAACCAAGGGAAAAAGGGTCAAGAGGAATGAGGATGTTATCACATTCTCAGAGAAATATGAGGAAGGTGTTCGAGTTCCTCACGATGACGCCTTGGTAATTGATGCAGTGATCACCAACTTCAACGTCCTGAAAATCTTGGTAGACAATGAGAGTGCAGCAGACATCCTGTTCTACCACACTTTCAAGGCTATGAAGCTTTCGGAGGATAGGCTAAAGCCTACCTCAGTACCCTTGTATGGGTTCACATGAGAGTCAGTCATACCAAAAGGAATGATAACCCTCCCAGTCACATTGGGAACACATCCCAGGACAGTGATGCACATGGTGGACATGTTGGTAGTTGATGTGAAGGCTTCACACAATGCCATCATAGGAAGACCACTACTTCACAAGGTGAGAGCTGTTGTCTCAACCTATTGTTTGAAGATGAAATTCCCCACCTCGAAGGGAGTGGGTGAAGTGAAGGGAAATCAAAAGGCTTTCCGGAGCACCTACTTCACTGAACTCAAAGAGAGGAAGAAAGAGAAGATCTCAGTATGCAGCCTAGATATGAGGGCAGAGGAGCAGGTGTTCAAACCCACTCCAGTAGAGCAACTCAAGAAAGTTGAGGTCATGGCTGGCTCAGGAAGAAACTTCCATATTGGATCTCAACTTGAGGAAACAATGGCCAGGGAGATCACTGAACTACTCTTAGCAAGTGTAGGTACTTTTGCCTGGAGTGCTGATGAGATGCCCGGCATAAGTGCAGATGTGATAACACATCGACTGAGCATCATACCTGGTACCCGACCAGTTAAGCAAAAGAGAAGAAACTTTGCTCCCGATCGCCAAGAAGCGATCAAGGAAGAGGTAAGGAAGTTGATCGATGCAGATTTCATCAGAGAAGTCCAATACCCTGAATGGCTAGCCAATGTTGTCATGGTGAGGAAAGCCAATGGAAAATGGAGGATGTGTGTTGATTTTACCGACTTGAATAAATCGTGTCCTAAGGATAGCTATCCACTACCAAAGATTGATCAGCTGGTAGACGCCACCTCAGGACATCAGCTCCTCAGCTTCTTGGATGCTTATTCGGGGTACCATCAGATAAGAATGCATCTCGAAGACCAAGAAGGCACCTCATTCATCACTCCTGAGGGGACATATTGCTATAAGGTGATGTCATTCGGATTGAAGAATGCTGGAGCCACCTACCAGAGGTTGGTAAACCATATCTTCAGATATCAGATTGGAAAGTCCTTGGAGGCTTATGTGGATGATATGGTGGTAAAGAGCAAGAAAGTTGAGGACCACCCTGCTGACCTGCGCAAGGTCTTTCATACACTTGACCGGTTTGGAATGAAGCTTAACCCGGACAAGTGTGCCTTCGGAGTGGCATCCGAGAAATTTCTTGGCTTCTTGGTGACCAGCAGGGGTATTGAGATGAATCCTGAAAAGGTGGAAGCAATCCTGCAGATGGAGCCACCCACAAATGCCAAGGAAGTTCAAAGGCTGACCGGCCGAGCAGCGTCACTGGGAAGGTTCCTTGCTCGGTCCGGCGACAAATGTAGACCATTTTTCCAGGCATAAAAAAAGGCCAAGAAATTCGTATGGACACCTGAGTGTCAAATTGCCTTTGAAAATCTTAAAGATTATCTAGGCCAGCCTCCTCTACTGACTTGTCCAAGAGAAAGTTAAGTCTTGTACCTCTACCTAGTAGTATCACAACACGCGGTAAGCGCAGTGCTAGTAAGTGAGCAAGACAAGGTGCAAAGACCAGTGTATTACATCAGCAGGATGATGGTTAGTGCAGAGACAAGGTACTCCCATGCTGAGAAGCTTGCTCTGTCACTGATAGTGGCAGCAAGGAAGCTGAGACCTTACTTCCAAGCACACTCGATAATTGTCCTGACTGACCAGCCACTAAAACAAGTCCTCCAAAAGCCGGGCACTTCAGGAAGATTAGTGAAGTGGGCTATTGAATTGGGAGAGTTTGACATTCAGTACCAGCCAAGGAAGGCTATGAAGGCCCAGGCCTTAGCTGATTTTATAATTGAATGCTATAGAGAGCCCAACCAGGACATTGCCTCCACTACATCTCAACAATGGCAATTGTTTGTGGATGGGTCGTCCAACCAAGAAGGCAGTGGTGCTGGCATTCTCCTGCTTGGCCCGGGGGGCATGACCATAGCACATTCC
Source organism: Euonymus europaeus (assembly GCA_963580455.1). Classification (NCBI taxonomy): domain Eukaryota; kingdom Viridiplantae; phylum Streptophyta; class Magnoliopsida; order Celastrales; family Celastraceae; genus Euonymus; species Euonymus europaeus. Next base: position 5,333,746 of record OY756972.1, read on the forward strand.
TTGCGATTCAATTTTAAAGCCTCGAACAACGAGGCAGAGTATGAGGCTGTACTGGCTGGACTACGCCTTGCAGAACAGCTGGAAGTTAAAAATTTGATCGTTCATAGTGACTCACAGCTGGTCACCGAGCAGATCAAAGGAGAATATGAAGCCAGAGGACCAAGTATGATTAGGTACTTGGCGAAAGCACAGGAACTGATAGAGATGATACCGAAGGTGGAGGTCAGACAAATACCTAGAGGGGAGAACTCAAGGGCCGACGTGTTAGAACGATTGGCGTCTGCATCCGCAGTACAGGTACCTACTTCAGTTCAAGTGGAGATACTCCTGCAAAAGAGCATCGAAGTACAAACTTTGATGGCGGATATTGATGTCGGTCATGAGCCGAGTTGGAAGGATCCGATCAAGAAATATTTGGAGGATGGAAGTTTGCCCTAAGATCGCAACCAGGCAAAAAGCCTCCGAAAAAGAGCAGCTAGATATACCTTGATCCAGGGAGAGGTGTATCGAAGATCCTTCACTCTTCCATATCTGAAATGCCTAGCACCCAGAGATGCGGACTATGCACTCCGAGAAGTGCATGAGGGGATATGTGGAAGCCACATAGGATCCAGGACCTTAAGTCACAAGGTGCTGAGATGCGGATACTATTGGCCAACCATGATGAAGGATGCTAAAAAGCTCGTACAGAAGTGCGATAAATGTCAAAGGCACTCAAACGTGCCAAGAGTACCTTCCTCAGACATTATCCCCATGCAAAATCCCTGTCCATTTGCACAATGGGGCATGGATCTCCTTGGACCATTCGTCCAGACATTGGGGCAGAGGAGAAACCTTATTGTTGCCGTTGATTACTTCACTAAATGGATAGAGGTAGAGCCATTGGCAGCCATCTCAGAACAGAAGGTAATGGACTTCATATGGAGAACCATTGTCTGCAGGTATGGCTTGCCACAAGCCCTAGTGGTGGACAATGGAAGACAATTTGTTAGCAGAAAGATGCACAAATTCTATGAAGACCTTAGCATTGACCTAAGAATTACCTCTGTGGCACATCCCCAGACAAATGGGCAGGCAGAAGTGACAAACCGGACCATCCTTGAAGGACTGAAAACGAGGCTGGATGGAGCAAAGGGGAGATGGGTTGAAGAACTACATAGTGTGCTGTGGTCGTACCGCACTACTCCCCGGACATCAACAGGTGAAACTCCATTCTCCCTCTCCTTCGGGACCGAGGCAGTCATCCCTGTCGAAATTGGAGTCCCGTCATTGAGGGTCACCAACTTCGAAGAATCAACGAATGATGAGCTCTTGCTGAACAACCTGGATCTCCAAGAAGAGACCAGGGAGAATGCAAGGATCCGGACTGCTGCCTATAAACAGAGAACAACACAGTACCACAACAGGCGAGTAAAAAAGAGAAGTTTCTCTGTTGGAGACCTTGTGCTGAGAAAGGTAGCTGCTACAGGAAAACATCCAGGTAAGCTAGGTGAAACTTGGGAGGGACCCTACCTAGTTGTGAAAATATTGAAAGAAGGCACATACAAAATCGAAGATCCAAGGAAGCCCGGAGATATGAGACCCTGGAATGTGGATAATCTTCGAAGATACTATGTGTAATGCTTATTGTAACACATGATGTTCCTATTTCTATGTATCTGCTTTTCAATTTTGAACATGCAGGAATGAATAAGACTTCAGGTCTTTTTCCCAAAATAAAGCATCGCAATGCAGGAGAAGGCTTTGACCTGGACAACATGCAAACTTAGCCAAAAAATTGGCTAAGTATCAATGCCACACCAACCAACGTCACAAGATGACAAGGCGAAATCAAATTTCCCCGAAGAGGAAACAAAGATATAACAAACCTGGTCGGCTTACCGACCAGGATAACTCCCGAAGAGGAAATGAAGACATTATCAAGGTAAACAGGGTACAAACGCCATAGTCGGTCTACCGACCAAGATTGCATTAAAGACATTCCTAAAAGGAAAAAAAAAATCTTCAAAGATCAACGCCACAGTCGGTCTACCGACCAAGATGGCATTCCAGGCACTCCTAGAAGAAAGAAAGATCGTCTAAGATCATAGTCGGCTTACCGACCAGAAGGGCAGTCTGACCCTCAAAAACAAAAACAAAAGTACAAGTATCTAATGTGGATTACCGAGCAGTAACAAAATTCTGATTTTATTAAAATGTCAACAGGTTCATTACAACTTCTGAGCAGAGCAACAGAGGGCTAAGCCCATACAAAAGAAAACCTAAACATCTAAGGCAGGAATGCCAGAGCCTGACTCCCCAGCAGAAGGAACAGTAGATGGCAGGATTAGAGGAGCCTCCTCGGTAGACTCAACAGCTGGGAGAGTAGCTTGGCTTGGTGCTTCATTATTCGCCTCCAAGTTCTCCTCTTCCACAATCTCTACATCCTCATCTGAAGCCTCCTCATCAGAGAAGTCGGCCTTGGCAAGGCCTCTCTTCATCCTCTGTTCAGCCTTCCTGAAGGCTTCAAAGATCTCCTCCTTGGACTCCTCAAGCTGATCCCTTCCCATGAGAGAAGGGCACAAAGGTATGAGTATGGAAGAGTCTAGACCAGCCTTCACAAGCAGTTTTCTGGACTCCTTGACACCTCCTCGGAAGCCATAGAAGCCTTCCTCCCTAAGAGCAGCCTTGAAGTCCTCAGAATCCTTGAACTTCTGGATTGTCTGCTGCTCGGCGTCACCGAGGAGTCGCTGGTAGGTCTCCTCAGCATTCTTCAGTTTGCGTTCCAAGGAGACCACCCTCTCCTTCATCTCTTTGCGTTGTCGAGCAGCTTTCTCCATCTGAACCGAGAAGGACTGCTGCATCTCCTTCATCTCTGCCTTCTTCAGGTTGAGCTCATTCTTAGCTTTGGCAGCCCGCTCCACGGCAGCATCAACCCTATCCCTTTGAACGGTTTCCTCATAAGCAAACCGAGCAATGCTGGAGGGAAGGGCAGAGAGGTGCACAGCAGTCTGTAATAAAATAAGAAGAGAGCGTTAGTCGGTAAAAGAAAAGGGGAAGAAGAAACCGAGCTCCTGAGAGAAGAAAGTACCTGCATGAAGAGCGAATTCATCTCGGTCAGATGCTCCATGGCAGTCAGAGAAGACACCCTGTCATAATCTGCAGGCGTGGGCAAGTGCTTCAGCATCTCGGTAGCCACTCTTGGGTTGACTACCCTGTTAGTCTTGCTGACATCCCATTCTGGAGCATGCCGAGCAAAATCCTCCTTGGCAATGGGTCCCAGAAGAGGATCATTCACCTGCCGAGGGATCTGATAAGGACCTGACCGAGGAGTCCCTTGTCGAGGGGAAGGAGCAATTCTTGTCACCGTAGTGACCGAGGTGGTAGCCCCATTTAGGGCTATCTCAGACGCCATAGTCTCCTCTGTGGCCCCGACACGAGGTCTCTTGGGGTCCTTACCCTTGCTGGCCTTCTTCCTCTTCTGTTGCCGAGGAGTAGGGGCAGCGTTCATCGCCATATACTCTGACAAGTCGGCCATGTCTGCAAGGTATCACAACAAGTCAAAATACCTACCGATCAGTGATGGTAACCTAAAATATCGAAGAAATAAAAGCAAGCAAACCTTGCCGAGATCCGTAACAGAAATTAGAAACCGAGAAGTCCTGTGGATTGAACTTCATGTCGGTCTCGGCCCCAACAACGAGGAGTTCCTTCCAGGCTTCATATAACTTTAACTCCTCACCCTTCAACTGGGGAGGACGGTTAAACTGATCGGTAAGAGGTACCGACCAGGTGGTACGGAAAGGGAGTTCCTCCACTTCAGGAAGAGGAACTCGGACAAAAATGTAAGAATTTTTCCATCTCTTGATGGACTGGTTGTACAAAGGAATCTTAAGTCCTGGCTTGAGTTTTAAGTAGAAGAGGCCAGGAGAGTTCGGTAGATGACACAGAAGAGAAAGGTGTTGAATGACCGAGGAGGAGATACCGAGATGGTATCTGTGAGAGAGACAAACAATGTTTGCTAGAAAGTGCCAAGAATTCGGTGCCAGAATGGCAGGAGAGAGATTGAACCGACGAAGAATGCTGGTTATGGCTGGTGGGAAAGGAATCCTAGCACCTGCTTGGAGTGACCGAAGTGAGATAGCAAACTCACCTCTCCTAGGACGAAATGGAGACTCACCCTCACCCACACGTCGGTATTGGAAGGGCAGACCACACTTGGCCACCACCTCGTCAATGTAACTGTTGGATAGGTCACAGGAAATGTAGGTCGGTTCATTGATGCTGTCTTCGGTACCTCCGCCCCTCTCATTAGGAGGAGGTAGGTCATGGGGTGCATACTCTATAGAATACTCTACCGAGGAAAACTCTACAAAATTGCGTTTTGTTAAGGGAGGATTGGTTTGGGTGATAACTACCTCATCGGTAGAGGTAGTTGCTCGGTCACTACCGGAGGTGGATGTTGAAAGGCCAGAAATAGAAGAAGTGCTAGAACTAGAAGAAGACATGGCTTACCTAGAAGATTGCTCGGTATGTCAAAATTGGAGGGTTGACTCTTTATCTTGCTCGGTATGTATTACTGCTCGGTAAAAGCTCTCAAATTTCAGAAGAAGTATGGAATGACTCGTTCCCAGGTCCTTTTATAGCAAAAGACCAATCTCAGATCAACGGCCAGCAACAGATGGCCAATGAACCGCGCAGACATGGACCATTGATCTAAGGGTTTGAGCTGTCATCTCCTCATTAATGGAATGACATAATAACTCCTCTCATCGATCTGCGCAGAACGACGCCTCGATAAGGGAGTTGGGGGGGCAACTGATATTACAAAAATACCCCCACCAATGGTGCTCCGCCACGTCATATGTGGACCAAAAGCTTTTTATGCCTACCAGGCAGTCACCTCGGTAAGAGTGTCACCTGCTGGACCTACCAATGTGAAAAACAGCTAGATATGGTCCACAGTCATAATTTGAAGACCCACTTCAACAGTGGTCCTCGGCCCTATATAAGGCTCAGCAAGTCAGGTATTATCCAACTGAATCACAATCTAAACTTTAACTAAGAGAGAGCTCTAGTCCGAGGAGCTTGTCTGATTGAATACCTACTGACTTGAGCGTCGGAGCGCCAACGCCAGAGGACACCCTCTGGTGCGGCCTTTAGCTCATCTTTGTTTGTTGTGCTCAGCTCTCAGACTGCTTAGCTGATCAACCTGGACAGCCCTACCTTCCTGGAAGGATCTTCGTCTGTGCATTACTGCAGGTCTGACCCACTGAACGTCTTCTCGGTAGTGACACCTTTTTGACGTCATCAGAGACCACACTACGTAAGATGCAGACCCCAATAAGAGTTTGTCGAAGAGAGCAAGAGAATGAGATTCGAGACTAGAGTCTAGAGTCAGAGATGGCAAATTGCAGATCATTATTCGAAGCAAGATCGGGCAGTAAGTTGCAGATCGGGATCGAAAATTTGAAGAGAATGGCAAGATTAGAGAGAGAAGGCCTGAGAAGTGTATATTTTCGGGTTGAGCAGAATGTTAATGGGTAAGGGTGTATTTGTAGTCTGGAATTCTTTTACCGTTGTTGAAACAAATGGGGCAATTGCAAATTTGCAATAGTCAGATACTTCATACTCTGTAACTTGATCTTATTCTGCTACTTTGCATTAGCCTTTAGAGGTCAAAGTTAGGCAACAAGCTATTAGGCAACTCCAACAAAAGATGTATATGAGTATGCAAAATCATAACTATCAAAATGCATATTCATTTTTAGTTTTTTTCATTACAACAAGGAATTTATATGAACATGTAAATTTGCATCCGTTTATTTATTTGAGTTTCTAAATATACAAATTCAAGTAGAAGAGAGACTGAGTTTGCATATTTTCAAGATGGTAAGAGTGAGTTAGTTAATTTAGGAATCATTATTGAAATGAAAGAGTTTTGAGAGTTTGTAAATGAATATATAAACTACTTTTTTAATATGTATAGTGCATTTTGAAAACTCATTTTATATATCATTATTGGAGATACTCTTAGCTTTAGAATTGTTAAATTTAATTATTTTAGCCGAACGGTCACTGACATAAAGAACTGTGTTTTAGAATTAAAAGTAACATAGTGACAGTCACAACGTAGGGACCAAAGTTATTATAATCGGACCGGCAAGTCTTGCCGGTTCAATAGTGGACTGGCCCTCTTCCAGTCAAGATTTGAAAACCGGTAGTTTCATTGACATATTTTATTATTATTAAACTAGTCGGATTGAACCATTTTGGTCCATTTAATAAATTATTAAAAAAATGAAACTTATTTTTTGTATGATTCGAACCAATGACCTTTATTTGTAAAGACGACTCTAAACCAACTAAGCTATAAGTCTTTTGTTTGCAATGGTACAATTATTGAATATAGTATGTTTTATGAAAGTTTAAACACGTATTATAATGTATATAATGTAGAAATATATATTATTAACCTATAAATGATTGTTCATTTTTTAATGTAGACATATTATTGATGTATTTCTACATTATTATGAGTATCATATTAAATAAATATAATAATTTATTATGATGAACCTGATTCGAACCCCAGTTGAACCATTAAACCATGAACCGAAGATTTTTTTCGATTCAATCACTAGTCCAGTTTCAACATCTTGGCGGAGACAAAGTCATACATATGAGATGATGTAATATTCTGTTCTCGGAACATGTTTGGGTCAAGCTTGGGCACAGGCCAGCCCGAAGTTGGCCCAAATGGTGGGGCTTCAGGCTAGCCCCAAAAATGGAGCTCAAGCTCACTCAAGGCATACAGGCCTTGGCCCGCGGGTTATTTGCTGAGGCCTTCCACATCTATTTACGATTAAAGAAGACGATGACACTGGAGGTAATGTTTGAAACAAAATAGACTTCATTTATATATGTGTAAAACCTGTGCTTGATAAATTAAACTTTAAGAGTTATTGATTTTGTCAATATTGTTCTATTGTTTAACCTTATTAGAGCACATGCAATGGTTAATAGATTGTTGTCCCCATTAAAATTATTTGTGGACCCCACTTTTATCACATAAAAATTCAAACCACACACAACTCCCAATACAGTCATATCAGCAAAACACATATTATAATACAGCCAGATCAGCAAAACACATCTCCCAATACAATTTTTCCTTTCTCCATTATTCAAACAAATTATTTTCCTTTCCTACATCTTTTCCACAACAAAACTACACAAAACATATCTCCCAATACTGCCACATCAGCAAAAACACACATTCCAACAACATATAATGTCCCCATTAAACACACACCATTGCATGTGCTTAATAGAGGGTACTGCCACTACAGTATTGAAAAAAAAACCCCGTAATAAGGTACTATTATATCGTGCCGTTTGGACACCAAAATGGCTAGGACTGAGCCCTGCCAATTTATTAATACATGAAAAGTGCAAGTGCCACATGGCACAAGTATAATCCAGGGTGTCAAGCAATTAGATATCGTTTGGTTTAGCGAATAGAGGAGAATAGAGAGGAATAGGGAATGAGTCATTCCATTCCATTATTTGATGTATTTAAATTATTATTTTTTCCTGATTCAAATTCTTTCCATAAATTTAACTTGTCATATTTAATTAATTAACTTTTATTTTATTGAATGACGCATAATAACTATACAATATACCCAGAGCTTATAAGTTCAACGTCTCTTTTCACATCAACTTATTTTGTTTTCTGTTAAATATACTCTCTATCAAGCAACAAAGTGTGTTTAAAAAATTCTATATTTGTGAGAGAGAATAGATTATAAATTTATAACACACACCAAAGGTGGATCTATAAGGTTTCACTTGAAATTAATCTTACAAACAAATTTGTATATTGAGTTTTTGGTATGAGCCCTAGGCCAAAAAGGAAGTAGGCCCTAATAAAAATTAATTAGGATCCAAAATAAATTGTCAGGCTAGAAATGTCTTCTTTTTGGGTCCCATTGCTCTGTAATTAGGACTTATTTTACATTGAATATTTGGATGCCGGTCATGACACTATTTGAAGAACAACATCTCTCTCTCGAGTTTGCATTGGTTTAAAACCCCTTTTTGAAAGCAATCTAATCTAATGTTCATTGTTTTGCCCAGCAAATATTAGAAAATATCAGTGAAGAATTTACAGATGATTTTTTCATTAACGGTGGATGAATTTAACGATGCGTCTGACAAAGAACAAATGATTTGTGGTTTTGGGATTTGTTGAATCATATGCAATTTAGACAAGTTGATGATGTTGTTCATGTGATGGAGGCTTCAATTTTGTAAAATGATTGCTTAGAATTATCACTAATGTTTTTATACTGCGTCGGATCCCACTTCTTAATTGTACCCCTAATGAATTTGATTCTGAATCTGCCATTGATACACACGTGACACGACAGTTTTCTTTTCTAGGGGTTCAATACCCTATAATATAAACACCGAAAATGTTAAGTGTCTCAATAAAACAAATATTAAAGTATCCCAATAGAGACATTGCACATAAATTTAAAGTTTGAATCTTGGATTTGCCTCCAAACCCTGTGGTGTATGTGCTGTCATATAAAATTATGGAAACTTTGCGATAGTTTCTTTTGGAATGCTCAACACCACCGTATAAACACACATACATGTGATGCATGGGAAAGACCATCTGAATGTTGTCTTCAAAAAATCAATCGCTTCCATATTAGTCTTGGTTTGATTCACCAACTCATCTATCAAGTGCTGTTATCTGTAAATAAAAAGGGGTCATAGAATTCCAAAGTGGCCTAGCTATACAGTCATACTTTAGACTTTCAAAAGTGACGTTGAATAATTTCACATAAAGCTAATCTTATCAAGCCAACCACATATATATCCCTTTTGAAAGCTGTACTGTCTCTTTGAATTAGTTTGTAAAAACCATAGTCGGACTTAAACCGTTTCAGACAATACAGTACTGGTTGTAAAATGTGAATTCGGGAGAACTAACTACATGTATGGTGTTGAGAATAGAGGTGAAATAGAGAATGAGTGATTCTCATTCCATCATTTGGTGCATTATAAGTTGGAGGAATAGAATCAGTCATTTCATTCCTTATTCTCTCTTTCACCCAAAATCCATTCTCTCTCATTTTATATGGAATGGGTGATTCCACATGGAATTTATGTTAAAATGACTCCAATGCCCCTCTCTTGATTTTAATAAAATATTCATTAATTCATTTTAAATCAGAAATTAATTTTAATTCATAAATTAATTAATTTTAAATCAGAAATTAATTAATTAATTTTATATTTGTTTTATTTTGTTAACATATCTAATTTTATTAAATTGTTTTAATTTGTTAATCATATATGATCAAAAATGGTAAAATGAAACATGTTGATTATACATAACTATTTAAAGGGCATAATGGACAAAACACATATTTCATTCTCACTCTCATTTCCAGTTTTTGTACATACCAAACATGATGATCAAAATCTCATTCTCATTCCCACTCAAACCAATCTCAATACCAAACGACACCTAAGAATATTGGATGTGGTTCTCCGATATATATAATATTGTTCCACATTTGCTTAGTTTCATTATTTTGAAGATTAATGTACAGAGTCTCTTAACACGGTCAATGCAATTTCACAAGGAAAAACAGAAGGTTAATGTTGGAGAATAACCCATATGATTGATTAGAAATTAAAAAAAAAATATTGGATGATAATTTGACGACGAACTTATTTATCAGCTCATACGCTATTATAACATACGATATACTAAACACATTAATTGATGTATAAAAGTGATATATACCACAATTAATGAATGAAAGAATTAAACATCATATACTTATCAAAATAAAAAACATTCTTTACATGTGCATATTCTTGATGCTTTATTATATTTGGACTGCTTTGTCCTTGGCTGGCCGAGTGGCCGGTATGGAATAAGCAGTTTGCTAGTTAATATATATACATATATTATTTGTACGGCTGCCGTGTTGTAGATGTAAACACACGCGTAATTTCAGAAACCGTGTGAAACCATGCATAAAAGGAGAGGAGTGGCTGTCTTCGGTGCTTGATCCAAAGGATTTCAACCTAAAAGGTCAAATTCGAACAGCATACAAGAATTTCAACCAAAAAGTCAAACTCGCGAGCGCCTCTTCAGCAGCACCTCCACGCTTCGCGGTTCGCATATATGTTTTCAGTTTGCACAACAATCTAGAGTAGGATGCCGCTCGAATGAAAAGTCAAACAATATTCTTTTGCAATTAATTAATGGCCCCACTTTACAACAACTACAACCCAATCCCCATCTCTCTCTCTCTACCTATATATATATATATGCATCATATTGATACCAAAAGCCAATGATAAAACAACCACCACCAGTCCACCACCATATATATATATATATATACGCTGGCCTGAGCACCTAACATACACACATTACTACAAGTTAACGATCAATCGGAGAGTCGATGAGGATGCAGCTTTGGTTTGCAGTGTGTCTCTTGATGATATTGGCTGTCTCAACAGAAATTAGTGTCGTAAGTTGCAGAACCCTCCGCTCAAAGACCAACACCACCGACGCCGGATGCAATCGAAAGGGAGCAGAATCTGCGGTTGATAAAAACAATAAGTCTAATGATTGCTTCACTGTTTCGGCGAAAAACAACTCCAGAATTAAGTCATCTGCTCGGAGTTTGGAGTTTACAATGGCTTCTGGACCTAGCAAGAGAGGTCCTGGACATTAATTAATTAATCTTTTTTCTTTCATGTTTATAGTTGTTACACAAATTAAGCTAGCTAGCTGTGACAATTACCCTTCTTAATTCTCTTTAATTACTAGTGTTTTTTGTACCTTTCCAGATATGTAGAAAATGATATATGAATGCCGTATACTTGTAATTTGAGAACCGTAGCATTTGATACAAAGATTGATGAGGCACATTCAGCACGCTTTTTTAATTTGATAAATTTTATATGATCCACCAGCTGGTTTGAGTGTGCGTGTACACACACGCACACACATATATATAATGAAGGTCGATTATATTAGTTTAGTAATGTAGGTCAAAAAAGAGATCCACGAGGATGGCGAGGGATTCTCCTTCATCAATTCATAGTGTATGTATGTGAATGTATATTAATATACATGCATAGCATGCTGCATATATATATGTATGTATATATCTCCCGGGACTAAGTTACTAGCCTTTGCAAACTGTCCTATTATGATAAAATAAAAAAAATCAAGCTTTTAATGTGTGTGTATATATATATAGATAAATACACGAAAATTATCCTATACAGACGCCGGTATACAAGCTTAGTATAAACCACACCCTTGAAAATTGATTTTGTGAGGGGCCCAAATACCACCTACTCACAAAATTTCTAAGGCACTAGAGTATAGTAGCATAAACCCCTCTCTCTCTCTCTCTATATATATATATATACACACTCAATTTTCAGTTTGTTTTGGTACCAAGCATGGTTAGTCTAACAAACTTCCTTTGTTTGAATTAGCATGTTTTCTTTCTATCGCTGTATGTAAATAAGCAAGCAATGGATTCGACAGCAATTGACTGGGTAAGTGAACAATAATTTTGCCGACAGAAAAATGTAGCCAGATTGTGAATAAAACTCTCTGGAAATTTCATCGAAACATCCCCCATGCATTAATATGAATCATCTAAGTTCAAATATTTTGGATGTTTTGCTCGTCTTGATTTACAATATAGTTTCTCATCAAAGAAATTAGTTTGTTCATTTACAAGCGTTACTTTATTCATTATTTTTCTTAAATAATTTGTTTGATAATCTAAAACACGAGACAACCTTGTGAGCAAATAATTTGGTCAAAGGCATATGAAACTGTTTCATATCATTTTGGGAATCAAACCCATGTCACCAAATATATAATCAGATAAAGCTTCCTCAGGGTCCATTATTTTATTCTTTACTTATTTATATTATCATGTTTTTTCCCCTTCTAATAACAACATATATTCAACGGTTGATGAGATTCGATAATTCTTTTGTCTAGATTGTAAAAGAAAATTGTAGTCTAACCGAATATAGAATTATAGAGAGGGATCCCGTACAAATTTAAATCTAATGTTTGACTATGACCGTTGATCCACATATGTTTGTTTTTGGACGGTCGATGAGGGATTATAATATCGGAGTCTAGATGTGCAAGACAAGTTAAGTGGACAAATAAATGAAAAAATAGGCATTATTTATGGGCTTGTGTTGGGATGGGAATGAAGCCCAATTCATAAAAAATACCAAAATTTTCAGGAAACAGATGGTTGGGAATGAAGCCCAATTATATGGCAGCAAGAGATAGCAAATGTGTCCGTATCCATGCATTTTCGATCCGATCCGGTTAAACAGTAGAAAAATCTGTTGACTGGATAATGGATATGGATATGGATTCAGGCATATCCAATCCGAAATCCGTATCCGATCCGACCCGAACGTTCGAATATCCGATTATATCCGATCCGATTATACCCGACACACACAGATATATATATATATATATATATATATCTAGTTCATATGCAATTATGTAATTGACAATTAATATCATTAATATATTTATATACATTATAATTATCAACATATGTTTTTTTTAATATGAATTAATTGTAATTTTTAATAAAACTATGTAATGTGATATGTTCTCATACTACTAATTCAATTATTCAATTTAATAATATTTGTAAAACTCTAATTAGTAAAGTTAGTAATTAATATTAAAAAGTAAAAACACAATAATGTAAACCCCAACATTGTAATTTGTAAACTCTAAACCTAACAATAACATTAAAAACTACAAATCTAGTCCTAATTGTAATTTATAAACCCTAAACGTAACATGCTAACACTGCAAACCCTAACCCCTCAACACCATAAACTCTAACCTATAACACCACAAACCCTAAGTCCCTAACTCTAACCTAACACCACAAATTATCATCCATAATATTGTAAACTTTAATTCTAACACTGAAAATCCTAATCAGACATCAGAAACCCCAACCCTAGCACTGTAAAGTGTAAACCTCGATCTAACACCACAAATTATAATCTGTAATACTGGAAATTTTAACTAAAACACTCACAACACTAATCAAACACCATAAATCGTAACCCTTTTGTTTTTGATAATTGTAGGATCCGAGATTACATGTGACAAATGATTGAAGATGATATTCATTTTGAATTTCTCAGCTGATGCAAACATTTTGATTTGTAATATTTTATATAATTAAGAGTTTAGACATTGATTCTAGAGAATTTTCTATGTTGCTGGATGATTTTTGATAGTATTTGTACTTTAAACTTTGATTAGATTCATGAATCATGAAATTTTAATTGTTGTCGGAGATTAGCAAAATATGTGTCGAATGGATAAATCCAAAATCTATGGAGAAAATCCGAAATCCGATGGATAGGATATGAATTTAGAATTTTTTTTATCCGTAGTATATGAATATGAATATGGATATGGATATATAATTTTTATTTAGGATCGGATATAAATTTTAAGAAATCCGATCCGATGCCATCCCGAAGCAGCGAGCAGAGCACTGAGCACTGAGCAGCCAATTTGGTCAGAAAGTCCAGCCCAAACGTTACAAGATTTGTGAACTTAAGCACTTCGCCAATTGAAGAAAGAGACATTCAAGCTTCATTAAATGCATCAGCAACTGATCATTCTATAACTAATGGGCCTGTTGGAGTCCATCAAGGATGGCCCCTGAGTCTCCTTCCATGGTTATGCTCAAGCCTCAAGAGAACAAGACTGTGTCAACAATGGATCCCCAACGTGACTTGAGCTTTCCTAGATTGAAGAAACCTTCTTTCAAAGCTAATATTGCTAAGGTTGGGAGGAAGGCACAACCCAAAAAATTCACCACGCTGATAGCTTCTTGTTAGGACAGATTCCTCTCTGTCTGTATTTTAATTCAACTTGAGCAGTTCAGAGAGCTTAAGAGCTTATTCGGACAGCATAAGTGCATGTTCGAACATATTCATCACTACCTTGTTTCTGGGTGCAGATTTGCTTGAGTTGTCCGGACATATTTACCTCCGTCTCTTTCTTGAAGTTGAATATCTGTCCAGAAAGCTACCGAGCCTGTCCTGACAGACAGTGTTGAATGTTGATTCTATCTACCAAAAATAGCCTCTAGAATGGAGCTCCAAGCATCGGGACTTGTCCGTTTTGCTCCCAGGTAAAAAAAAACTCTGAAAATATTATTAATTTTAACTAAAAACGAACAAGGTTGTTTTTGAACATACAATATAAATCTAAACCCTAAATTTTAAACTGTAGATCTTAAAAAGTAAAGCCTAAATTTTTATTTGATATCGAAAAATCACCGGCTCAACGTGCTATTTGAATAGCTGGGTCGGTTCCAAACTTGGGTCTGACCACAACAGGCCTCACCACGACGACAGATGCTTAAGCTTTTGGCCCAAGACCGTCGCATAGAAATGACGGCCTTACACCCCATCACACCTGGGCCCAAGCCCACTCGCAAGATAAATTCTAATTGGATGTCGAATTTCTAATCTCAAGCGAGTTGCACGCACCTTAAGCCTAACGAAATAATCAACTAGACTAATGTCAAGTTGTTAGCTAATGCTTAAACTTTTCTTTTTGGTCTACAAAAACCATCGACCCAGCGTGCCTTTTAGATAGTTGCTCAAGCCCCGTACGAGTATAAATGAGGAACTTACCCTCCCACACTTCGCCTGAGCTCAAGCCCAAGAATCTCAGTTCGTTGTAACTAAATTCCAAGAAATTAAATCTCAGTTCGTTGTCGAAAGTTCAATCTTAAGTGCACTGCAAACATCTTAAATACATTTCAAGAGTTCGGTTTAGTACCTCAATTTCACCATCAGTGGTCGGATGATAGGCATTACCAAAATTGAATCGGATGCCCTGCAAGCCAAATAATTCCTTCCAGAAAACACTTGTGAATGCAACATTCCTATGACAAATAATCTTCGTAGGCATTCCATACACTGAACGATCAAGAGGGTTTTCAAGGAACCCTTACTTTCCAATCCTAATTTACAATAAATATTCTGCGTACCTTTATTTCATCATCATTCGTCACTTAATAGGGTAAACGATAAATAAAGAAATAACAATAATTAAGCAATGCTAATACAGAAAGAGATAATTGATACAAAATAAAGACTAATAGAATGATAAAGTCAAAGATAAGTGAAGCTCATGATTAATTGAAAGCAAACAGCCTATTAAATAGGCATTACATGAACAGCGAATAACACGAAAAAAAGCTCTCTCCACTAATTCCTTAAAACCAGGTTCCATGACCACTAATTCCTTAAACCCAGGATCCATGACCACCACTTTCAACATCTAAACAAACCATTAAAAATAAATCCCTAAAGACCAGGAAAAAGTAACAAACTCCAAAAGATAAAATAATAAATCTTAACACCCTCCCTTAAACTGATATCTGCAGAAATCAGTTTAGGAATATAGAAACTTCAACAACAATTTAGTTGTGCCCTCCCTTAAACAACATCCTTGGAAG
Source organism: Euonymus europaeus (assembly GCA_963580455.1). Classification (NCBI taxonomy): domain Eukaryota; kingdom Viridiplantae; phylum Streptophyta; class Magnoliopsida; order Celastrales; family Celastraceae; genus Euonymus; species Euonymus europaeus. Next base: position 5,349,333 of record OY756972.1, read on the forward strand.
AGCATACTCCAAGCCTTCCACGAAGCTTCACAAACACAGCTTGCTTGAGTGGTTTGGTCATAATATCAGCAACCTGATTCTCACTTTTACAGAACACCAAATCAATTATACCATCATTGCAAAGATCCCGTAAAAAATGATATCTCACGTCAATATGCTTGCTCCTTCCATGTAAAACTGGATTTTTTGAAATCTTGATTGCTGAAATATTATCACAGCAAATCATTGTTGGACCTTGCTGCTGACTCTGAAGTGTTTCAAGCAACCTCCTCAACCAAATAGCTTGACATGAACATGCTGCCGCTGCAACAAATTCGGCTTCTGTTGTTGACAAAGTAACAATCTGTTGTTTCTTTGAGGACCATGATACAGCTTCAGAACTCATCATAAAAACAAACCCAGATGTACTTTTTCTATCATTAAGATCTCCAGCGTAGTCACTGTCAGAAAAGCCAAACAAATTTTCTTTTGTTCCTGTTTTATACAAAATTCCAAAATCAATTGTACCTTTCAAATAACGAAAGATTCTTTTTGCAGCCAAGAGATGATTCTCAGTTGGATTCTCCATGTATCGACTTATTAAGCTAACACCATGCATGATGTCCGGCCTTGTAGAAGTTAGATACATCAAACTTCCAACTATTTGCTTGTAGAGAGTAGCATTTATCTTCTTCCCACCATCATCTCTCATCAACTTTAAGCCACATTCAGTTGGTGTACAAACTGAATTGCTATCCTTCATTTTGAACCTGTCCAAAATCTCAAGAGCATAATTTTTTTGTGAAATAAAAACACCAATTGATGATTGCACAACTTCAATTCCAAGGAAAAAATGCATCAATCCCAAATCTGACATATAAAATTCAGTCATCATATTCTTTTTGAAGGCATCAATCATAACACTGTCATTACCAGTATATATCAGATCATCTACGTATAGACATACAACAAGCATTTTACCATCTCCAATCTTTGTGAAAAGTGTATGCTCATGAGGACATTTAAGAAAACCCTCTCTAGAAAAATAAGCATCTATACGACTATACCAAGCTCTTGGTGCTTGTTTTAGTCCGTATAATGCTTTTTTCAGTTTGCATACCTTATTCTCACAACCTTGTTTCACATATCCAAGAGGTTGATCAACATATACTTCTTCCTGTAGCTCACCATGTAAAAATGCCGACTTCACGTCCAATTGATAAATATACCATGAGTTCTTGGCAGCCATAGACAACACCAATCGAATAGTGTCTAGCCTCGCTACTGGAGCAAATACCTCCAAGTAATCAACACCAAATTCTTGCTTGTAGCCCTTTACAACAAGTCGCGCCTTGTACTTGTCAACACCACCATCTTTGTTCAGCTTCGTTTTATAAACCCATTTAACTCCAATGGATTTTTGCCCTTTCGGAAGCTCTACTAAATCCCAAGTGTTATTTCTCTCTATAGACTTGATCTCCTCATTCATTGCATTTTGCCATTTCGTATCTTTGACAGCTTCTTGGAATGTAACCGGATCACAATCTGTAAATAAAGCAAAATGAGCAATTAAATCATCATCAGATAAATTATCACCACTCACATAATCCATCATCCAGGTTGGTGGCTTTCTTGAGCGTTGTAGAGCATCATCAATATGATCAACTACTGTTGAATTTTGACCAGAAAACTGGTGTTGCTGGTTTGCATCTGGAGATGGTGCTTGGTGGTCCAGATTTTCTTCATCTGCATCAAAAGTGATTGGTATGGGCTGCTGCCCAGAACTATCTTTATTCCAATTCCATGTATTCTCCTCATCAAAAATGACATCTCGATTGATCACAATCTTCTTTGTGAGTGGGTTGAACAATTTATATGCTTTGGAAGCTTCACTTACACCAAGAAAGACACATTTTTTACCCTTATCATCAAGCTTCTTCCTTTTCTCGTCTGGAACATGCGCATATGCAATGCAACCAAAAATTTTGAAATGATCTACAGTTGGTTTTCGCCCACTCCAAGCTTCCTCAGGTGTCATATTTTGTACAGAAAAAGTAGGACTTCTGTTCAACACATGGATGCTCCAAGTCACTGCCTCCGACCAAAAACTCTTTGGAATGTTCCCTCTTGTCAGCAGGCTTCTCACCATGTTCAAGATAGTTCTATTTTTCCTCTCCGATACACCATTCTGCTGAGGTGTATAAGCAGCTGTGAGTTCTCGTCGAATGCCTTTTTCATCACAAAAGACTTCAAATTCTTTGGAACAATATTCTCCACCTCGGTCAGTACGGAGAGTGTTAATGGCTTTTCCTGTTTCATTTTCAACTCTGGCCTTGAAGCTTTTAAATACACTAAAAGCTTCTGATTTTTCCTGCAAAAAATAAACCCAAGTTTTTCGAGTATAATCATCAATGAAGGTAATTAAATATTTTTTACCCCCATTTGAAGTTGGATTTATCGGTCCGCAAATGTCAGAGTGAACCAGCTGCAAAACATTCTTTGCTCTCCAAGACCTCCCTTGAGGAAATTGTGAACGTTGTTGTTTGCTAACAACGCACTCTTCACAAACTTGTGAAGGAATGGAAATTTGAGGAAGGCCGATCACCATACTTTTCTGCTGAAGAGTTTTTAATCCGCCAAAATTTAAATGGCCATAGCGAAAATGCCAAAGCCATGAAGAGTCTTTCACTTTAGCCATTAAGCAAGGTTGGTCATCTTCATTCTTAATCTTCAATGGAAATAACCTGTTAGAACTCATTTGAACAACAGCAATAGCTCCTCTTGAAGGATCATATATCTCACAAGACCCCTTCTGAATGGTTATAACATAACCCTTTTCTTGCAATTGACCAGCACTTAGCAAATTACTTTTCAAGTCAGGAACATAGAAAACATTGGAAATTGTTTCTACAAAACCATTCTTGGTTCTTATGGTAATATCACCTTTTCCAATTACATTCACAGTAGAACAATCACCAAAACTTACAGTAGTACGAAAGTCTTCATTTAAATTAGAAAAAGAAGACTTACTACCACACATGTGGTTGCTGCAGCCGGTATCCACATACCAAACATCTGACTCTGGTTCCTTATTAACATGGTACGTCATCAACAAAGTTTCTACTTCGTTATTTTCTGCAAAATGCGATTGCTCCCCTTGTGCTTTGTCGTTAGATAAATTAGTATAACATTCAGAACGATAATGACCAAATTTATGACATCTGAAACACTTCACCTTGGATTTGTCAAAGGTGCCTCTGCCTTGATCATCATTAGCTTTGAAGTGTTGATACTGGCTACTTTCATCTTTGTTACCTCTACCAGCCCTTCCTCTACCTCTACCTCTAGAATTTGAGAATTGAGTAAAAGTAGAAGCCTTTAAAGCTTGTTCATCTGTAGATGAACTTCGGTTCATCTTTTGTTCATGGACCAACAAGGAGCTCTGGAGTTCATCAAGTGAGAGTTCATCTATATCTTTGGATTCTTCGATTGAGCAAACAACGTAATCATATTTTGGTGCCAGAGAACGCAATATCTTCTCAACAATGACGACATCTTCCATCTTCTCACCATGGAATCGCATTTTGTTTGCTATCCCCATAGTCCTTGCACAATAGCTGGTAATAGATTCACTTTCTTTCATTTGTAAAGTCTCAAAATCTCTTCTCAAGGCTTGAAGTTGTGCACGCTTCACTCTTGATGAGCCTTGATATTTTTTCTTCATTGAATCCCAAATTTGCTTGGAAGTTTCTTTGCTGAGAATTGTTTCCAAGATAGAGCGATCAATTGCCTGGAAAAGATAATTTTTTGCCTTCAAATCTTTTAGCTTTAGTCCTTCCAATTCTGTCTTCTGCGGGTCGGCCAAGATCACACCAGCTGCTGGTTCTGCTATCCTGTTACTAACCACCTGCCAATACTCTTTGGACCTCAAAAAGTTTTCCATCAGCATGCTCCAATGGTCATAGTGACCATCGAAACGAGGAATAGCCGGCTGAACAAAATTATCAGACATCTCTAATTGTTAACCAGAAAGAAATTGAGTGAGTGAATAGAAAGCTGCTGCTTCCTGCTGGCTTCGATACCAATGATACAAAATGAAGACTAATAGAATGATAAAGTCAAAGATAAGTGAAGCTCATGATTAATTGAAAGCAAACAGCCTATTAAATAGGCATTACATGAACAGCGAATAACACGAAAAAAAGCTCTCTCCACTAATTCCTTAAAACCAGGTTCCATGACCACTAATTCCTTAAACCCAGGATCCATGACCACCACTTTCAACATCTAAACAAACCATTAAAAATAAATCCCTAAAGACCAGGAAAAAGTAACAAACTCCAAAAGATAAAATAATAAATCTTAACAATAATGACGTCTTAACCGTGCATAGGTCATGCACGTAACACCTTTGAATTTTTCCGTGACTGATGGGATTCTCCTTTGCATAATACGGATTCCATCATTTCATGACCAAAATGTGATCTAACATTGGCCAAATCGAAGTTCGTAATCCATGCCAATTGGGGTTGATGTAGCAACTAATAAGCATTCCTTACCTGAAATGGGTCATTGATGCCTTCCCTTTCCTTCTTTAGACATGTTCTCTTCGTGTAGTGCACGTTTGAAGAATCAGAGATCCAAGAGGCTAAACACTCTGGTTCATCAATCCACTATTTCTTGTTATTCTGGAAGCCTTTCTGATTAAGTATCTCGGCAGTGTGTTTGTACTAGAGGGCAAGAGAAAAACAGATTGAAAATGAAGAATGAAACTGCTTGAAAACCACATTCTGCATCTAAACGATCCACAAATTTTGCAGAACTGTGAGAATGCGAGGAATCACCAATCCTTTAACAGCATCCAGGAGATTTTCAAATATTATAATCAATAGTTCATGCCATGTTTCATCAAGAAATGTGTTGAGTCAAGTATCAGGGTTTTACATCATTCCAATTCATGAAGCAAAATGAGGAAAAGTATATCCCTTCCAAATAAAACATAGCTTACAAAACTTATCTGTAAACATAATCTACAAACTTCCACCAAGATTCCAAGAAATTACAAATATTCCATCCCTGAAAAGAATTGTTTATGCAGCGGTTAAAAGCTGTGTTTTAGAAGTGCCATTTACCGTAGACCAGGTCCCCCATCATCACATCACTTGAATTAGTATAAGCTCCACCACAGCTCTTGGGAACCACATCTAAGTGTCAATCAAGGTCTACAGATCCAGCTTCACACCAACTTCTGGGTGTTAGAAACTTATAATACTTCAAATTCAAGCCCTTAAACAAGGAGAAATCCCATCTGTTGGAATAAACTAGTCTACCGACTCTTATTCCTTCAAATCTTCAAAATACGGAGCTGGTATTTCTGGAGGAGAAGAAATAGTTGCCACGCATTTGAACTGTTCCATATAGCAAGTAACTTAAATCATAACCCTTTCTTAATGTTGAATCCGAACTCAAACAAAAAAATTATTTCAAAAAACAAACCTTATGTTGGTTGTACTTTTCTCTTACAGCTTGTAATCCACCACCACGTCTACTGAGAAATAAGTCGTGTATTATGAGAACACAATCCTTCAAATCAGCTGTCCTATAACCCGAGTATTTTTGCAGCATCAAGTTCTGAAATACTCACATAGATCAGAATAGCTTCCCAAACATGTGAATACACAATTAGGCATAGGTAAAGGTGAACCACTTACCCAAGGATACATCTTCGGTTGCATAATAAATCTGGCCAGAAAAATAACTGAGGCAGCCACTAAGGAAGGCAAAAATTTTACACAGTTGTAGTCTAGCAAGCTTAACTCAGCAAGATAGTAGCCCAGGAACTCAAATTGCAAGTTTAAATTCTGTACGATACACAAAGATCTAATCAATACATGATTATTCCTCATTAACCATATGCTATAGTAATGTAAGGATTACACTTACTTTGTTATCCTCTTGTGCAATCCTGGCAAATCTCCTGCATACCCAGATAGAAAGAGGTAGTCAGTATCAGCCACATAAGTACAACACACTGGCATATGGATCACCAATTTAAACCAGGCAAAGAAAGAACTATTGGCTAACCTTAGAAATGTCTTAATAGTAGGATTCCCCAATTCAAACGCTAAGGACTTGAGTATATCAGCCTCCATCTTCACCACCTATGTAATTACCCAAAGCTTACTTTTAGGATTCAAGAGAGCAAAAGGGATAATACCTTAACACAAAGGGGGCAAAAACAAGTACATTAAATTAAAGAAAAATAAATTACCTCATCCTTGGTGTAAGTATTATCTGTAATGTAGCAAAACTCTTCCACAGTTGGAGCACTGATTTCTTCATATTTTCTACTTGAGAGAACAAAATTTAAAAACAAATAGGACATGTAAGTAAACTTGGTGCATGAGCTCGTGAGAAAATGATTACTTTTCAAAAGGATTAGGTTCTTACGAGGCAATGAGCATTGAGGAAACACCCAGCAACTGAAGCTTCTGTCTATTGAGGACCTTCGAGGATAGGAATCTATCAATATAAGTAATGGTAAGATACAGAGTATCTGAAAGAAGCTTGTATTCCTCTGCAACCTCGACTAACCAATCCACCAGAATCCCTCTCATATTGGGTGTAACATCCTTTTGCACTCTCTCAATGTAATCAGGTAATGGTCTTCTCTTTGATTCCACCTGAATAGTCAACTAAATATCAGAATAAGCCCCACCAAACTAATAAATGAAAGCTAACGCCCAGCCCTTTTTATGATAAAAAAAAAAGAAACCCCGAGGAGTGACAACATCCATGAAAGGCCAAAATCATCACACAAATTCCTAATACCAATTCATTTCACATTTTCCTAAATCACGCAAGCCAATACACAAAAACATATAGAACAGTAAAGCTCCCAATTTTAATATCACATCAAAGCTCAAACTACATGAAATATGTAAACTCAGAATATGACACCCCAATTGGTGGCATTGACCATTGGAAGCGGAAAGAGAACACGATTGAACTATCAGGTCAAGTGAGGAATTTCTCCAAATGAAAATTAACCAAAATCATGTAACGCAGACCATAATTAATTATTGTGTTCTTTCTATTTCAACAAAAACAGACAATTGAATTAGCAAATGCACAAAAACCAACCTCCATCTTATGCAGATAGTCATATATGTCCGTCGCATAAGGCGCGCCCATCTGAAGATCATGGGACCCGCCATCGATATCAAGCTTCTCACCAACATCCACCGTCGTTGACTTGGCCGTCGTACTCACCAAAGCCTTCTCCGCCTTGGTTCTTACCCTAGATTTTCTCTTCTGCGGCTCATTTCCCAAACTGGGATTCACTGAAACGACAACGTTCGACACGTTCGGCAACTCCCCCAACACCACCCGCTTCTTGGGAACCGGCATCTCCTCCGCCGCTTCTGCCGCCCTCCTCTTGGCAGCTCGAGTGATGCGCACATTCTCCTGGTCAGCCATGGAAAACTAATCCTTCTCTCTCCACTTACTCTCACTGGGCAACAATATATCGAGAGAGAAAAGCGATGAAGGCCAGACGAGTTGGAGAGAGTGGCTTTGTAGGGAGTGAAGAGAGAGGGATGGCAAATAAGAATATACAAGTGAAGCGCCATTTTTCGCAATTTGAAAACGAAGATGTTGGCGCTCTGTGGCTCTGGTTTTAGGGCACTCTCGAAATTTTAAAAACTTTTACGATTTGGGGTTCTAGGGTTGTAGTAGATTTAAAATATTTTAGGGATTTTGATTTCGGTCTGATTTGAGTTCCGACGTCGCGGGCTGTTTTCCGCCGTGATTTTATTTTCGGCAACCGCGGGTTCATTTGACCCGTATTACATTTTTTTGAAAAAAAAAATATTTGCGTCCTTCTCTACTTTTAGCACTTCGGCCCAAAATGGAGGAAGTCCAAGGTTTTCCGAGATGGGCCGAGACGGTCCAATAAAATATTTTTTTTATATGGGCTGTGACACGCATAATATTAAGGCTCTATTTAGATTGAAGGTTGAGAGAGTTAAGTGAGGTGAAATAAATAATTTTTTTGTTATGAGGGTAAGATTATAAGATTTTTGTTTAATTTCTTCCCCTTTCAAATTGGGGTGTTAAGAAGGGGAAAAATACATATTTATTAAAAAAATTTAAAATACCTTCTAGTAAATAACAATTTAATTATAACATTTTAAGAGTATTTTAGTAATTATAATATTTTTATTATTTATCCTCACTCAAACCCTCAATTTAAGTAAAGAAATAATGAACACACCCTACCTAACTCTCCCTTAATCCAAGCAGAATTATGTGTATAATTTTCTCTTCTCTTCTCATCACTTCACATTCCTTCACTTAAATCTCCTAATTTTTTTCCCTACTCAATCCAAGCATAGCCACAGATTAATAAAACATGTCATGAAAGATTAATCGTATTGCTCAAATGTTTAGTCTAAATTTAAAATCGTATTGATAAGTCAGAGATTTTTTTAACTCTGTCTGAGTAGTGCACTGAGTGGACCATTAACACGTCATCCAAATTTGACAAAGCACGCAGAGATTCTTTTAAACCTATTGAGATATGTGTTTTTATTGATGTAATTGTGGTTGATATATTTGGGGCAATAAAATATGTTGATAGAGTAGTATAAATTTATTGCTTTAATTTTTGTGTAATAAAGATTTAATCCAATATTAATTTTAAAATAAAATGCATGTCATGCTCGTATGCATAAAAAATTATTGTGGACCGGATACACCACGTAGCATGTGTACCCGACATAATAAAATCGAGACAAATAAGCTGTCAATGACAGCTCACCGTGTCATCCTTCAGATTCTCTCATTCTAGCGGAGCAATACTTTCATTAATTTTAAAATTCAATAAAGAAAAAACAAACTTATATTACTCAAAAGAGTTAATACCACTTTACTTTTGATCATTCAAAAAATTTTCATACTTTATTTTCGTCATCGAAAGATTAAATGTTTCAAATTAGTCACCGAACATTTCATTTTATTTTAGTCAAGTCATCGGGACAATTTTCTCAAAATCGAACAACGCCTATTTCGTGACGTGACAGTTTGACCTTATAATTGCCGTTAGTTCACAAGACGTGGCACCATAATTTTTTGAGGATCCAGATCGTGCACACGTGGATTGGTTTTGGATATGGAGAAGGAAACTCTAGTTGGTATGGAGTATGGATCTAGAGAAAGAAAGCTTCACATATGACATGCACGAGAGGAAACACTCTCTCTCTCTCTCTCTCTCTCTCTCTCTCTCATGTTCTTCATCAGCGCAACTCAAGCTCAAGTTGTTGTTTTCTTTACATTAAAAGCCTTCTTCTTCCTCATAATCCCGCAGTACCAAGAAAAACCCAGTCATAGTTGCAAATTTCCAAAATCTAGGTTTCTTCTTTGAGTTTTGGTTAATCTTTGTCATATTTCTGCAATAATTTTGGTCTTTCATTGCTTACATTTCTTTGCAATTGAAAGATTCAAAGTGCGATATGTTTATCTTGCCAATACACTTGTATTATATAGTGGTGAACTTAGGTTTGTGGGATTCATCCGCAGTTAAGTCGAAGAGAAATTGAAAACGGAAATGGGTCTTTGATGATGTACAAAGACCAAATTTTTAAACAAAAGTTTATGGTTAATGTCATTTTAATTATCGAAAGATTTTTCGTGTTTTATTTTAATTATCGAAAGATTTTTCGTGTTTTATTTTAATCAGTCAAAGATAAAATATTTCATTTGGGTCATCAAGCATGCCACATGGTGTATTCAGTCCATATAATAATTTCTCCACATGCATGGCCGAACAAAAATAGGCAGATAAAACTTTTTTTTTTTGGCCCATTTTACTCCTCGAGACAAAAAAAAGTGTCTATTGCAAGTGTTCTAATAAGAAGAAAAAAATAAAAATAAAATTGAAACTCTAATTTTAGAGGCTGTGGGTGTAGATTGTGAAAGAGTCGATGTTATGAGTTTAGAGTTTTTTTTTACGGATGGAAACTTGGTAGAGATTTCAATTATTTTTTAAAATATAACTTTTCACACAAAAAAATTATTTGGCTTGTCACATCAGAAGTTGATTATTTGAAATAGCTAAAATTTGTTCAAAATATTCAGTGACCAAAATGTAAAACTATCAATTTTTAAGAGACGACAACAAACAACTATTTATTCTAAATAGCATTACAGAAGCAAGAATCAAGGAACTAAATCAAGGAACAACAACCACAACAAACAACTCCTAAGGACGTGATCTTATTCTAAATAATAGGAACTACTTATTGACCAAGTAACCAACACCTAATAACTGGACTCAACCCAACAAATCCTCCCGTAAACTGAATACACTGACATTCAGTTTATATCAAACTCAGAACACACTCCAAATAGTCGACACATCTTCAGGAAGAGATCAAGCTTTAGTGGTTTAGTCATCACATTTGCCACCTGATCCTGTGTGCCACAGTACACTAGTTTCATCGTGCTTGCCTTTGTGAGCTCTCGAAGGAAGTGAAATCTCACATCTATATGCTTTCTACAACCATGCATCACTGGATTTTTAGACAATTTAATGGCAGAACTATTATCGCAATGAATTATGGCGGCTTTATCTTGAGCTTGACCCAATTTCTCCAGCACCCTTGCTAACCACACTGCCTGACATGCACAAGATGTAGCTGCTATAAATTCTAACTCAGTGGTGGACAAATTGACCACAGACTGTTTTTTAGAGGACCAAGATATTGCCGCTGAACCCAAAATAAAAACATAGCCAGATGTACTCTTTCGGCCATCCAAATCTCCAGCATAGTCACTATCTATGTAAGCAATAAGATCACTATATCCTCCCTTCCTGTAAAAAATCTCAAAATCAATTGAACCCTTCAAGTATCGCAATACTCGTTTCGCTGCATGGGAATGGAGTTCAGTAGGCTTCTCCATGTAGCGACTAAGAAGATTCACCACAAACATTATGTCTGGGCGAGTGACTGTGAGATAAGAAAGACTACCCAAAACTTGTTTGTAGCAGGTCTTATCCACCTCCACACCATAAGCATCTCTCGTCAATCTACAACCAAGAACAATTGGAGTTTGAACAGAATTACTTTGATCCATACCAAAAAGTGCCAATACCTTCATAACATATTTCTTCTGATACGTAAAGATACCATCTGAGTGTTGAAGGATTTCCAAACCAAGAAAATACCTCATCTTTCCAAGATCAGTCATGTCAAATGCATGTTTCATTGAAGCTTTGAATTTTGTAATCATACAATCATCATCAACAGTACAAATCAGATCATCCACATATAAACTGACGAATCATACCTTGCCTTCATTGCTGCCTTTGATAAACAAAGTATGCTCATGATCACACTTTTCAAATCCTTCCTTCACAAAGTAAGTTTCAATCCGACTATACCAAGCACGCGGTGCTTGCTTAAGTCCATAGAGAGCTTTGCACAACTTGTACACCTCATGCTCATGTCCTTTTTGTACGTAACCACATGGTTGGTCGATAAAAACTTCTTCACTCAACTCTCCATGTAAGAAGGCAGACTTTACGTCTAATTGGTAGATATTCCAACCTCGTTGAGTAGCGTGTGCCAACACCAAGCGGATTGTTTCCATTCGAGCCACTGGAGCAAATACCTCAGTATAGTCCACCCCATACTGCTGAGTGTATCCCTTGGCGACAAGTCGAGCTTTGTATTTTTCCACCTCACCATTTTCATTGTATTTTGTCTTATAAAGCCACTTCACCCCAACTGTCTTACCTCCCTTTGGTAATTCCATCAATATCCAGGTGCCATTTTTGTTTATTGCTTCCATTTCTGCATCCATGGCTCTCCTCCATTTTTCACTCTTCACGGCTTCTTGAAAATGCAAAGGATCAATTGAAGAAATCATTGCCAAAGCCAAGGTATCTTCATTCTCAAAAATTTTATCACCAGTGATATAATCTTGCATCCAGGTTGGTGCTCGTCGAGTCCGCCCTACATGAATGGGAGAAGGCTCGGCCAAAGCTGCAGTAGCATCAGCGGCAGCTTCTGGATCATCAACGGCAGTTTCATCTTCGCCTCTCTTAGTATCACCATGAGCACCATTGGAATCAACAATATTTTTAGCACATGTTGGGACAGCCTCGTCATGATCATTCCAATCCAAAGCACATTAATAGAAGTGGTAAAGGTCTGATCCCAATTCCAAAATTTGTCTTCTTTAAAGACAACATCCTGACTAATAATTATCTGTTGGGAGATCGGATCAAAGAGACGATAAGCCTTGGATTTGTCACTAACGCCCAACATAACACAACTCACTCTTTTAGCGTCCAATTTTCTTCTTTTACAATTCGGCACATGGACATGAGAGACACAACCGAAAACCTTGAAATGGCCCACTGAAGGCTTGAGGCCACTCCAAGTTTCTTCTGGAGTTTGATTTTTCACGGCCAAAGTCAGACTTTGATTCAAGACATGCACGGTCCAGTTGACAGCTTTAGGCCAGAAAGTTTTGGGCATTCTCTTCTCTGCAAGCATACTCCGAACCATATTCATAATGGTTCTATTTTTACGCTTTGAAATGCCATTTTGTTATGGCGTGTAGGCAGCGGTCAATTGCCTTCTTATACCATGTTCATCACAAAAAGTGTTGAATTCTTGCAATGTAAATTCCCCACCTCGATCAGTGCGTAAAGCTCGAATACAAGAATTGGCTTCCTTCTCAACATGGATTTTAAACACTTTGAAAAAAGCAAAGGCTTCTGATTTCTCTACCAAAAAATAAACCCATATTTTTCTACTATAATCATCAATAAAGGTGAGCAAATACCTTTTTTTGCTGTTGGACATAGGTGTGATAGGTCCACAGATGTCTGCGTGAATTAAGTCCAGAACTTTGGAAGCTCTCCAGGTGTTTTGCCATGGGAAAGAGTCCCTTTGTTGCTTCCCTATTAAGCAATCCTTGCATAGCTTCGACGGAGACTTTAAACTGGGATAAGCCATCAACCATTTGCATTTGTTGAAGTGTTTGTAACCCTTTAAAGCTTAGATGTCCATATCGACAGTGCCAAAGGTGTGTCATATCTTCAGTAGTGATGTTGAAGCAAGTAGAGGCTGCTGGGTGTGATATGACATGTAGAATGAACATTCGATTGGAGGCCATCAATATGTCCATGATTAAACCTTTCACAGGATGAAAGACTTTACACTTGCCATGTTGAATTAGAATACTAAGGCCTCTGTCTTGCAACTGACCAATACTCATTAAGTTGGTTTTCAAATCTGGCACATAATAAAATACATCATTAATAATCTGCACAATTCCATTCACCTCTAGTTGTACATTACCTTTGCCAGTAACAGCTAGACTAGAGTTGTTACCAAGCTTCATTGAATCTCTGAAATTGTCATCAAAGTCTGAGAACTATTCCTTTTTCCCAACCATATGATTGCTACATCCTGAGTCAGGAAACCAGTGGTCATCTCCATGTGCCTTTGTCATCTCTACATTGGCCGTGAGTAATAAGTGTTCTTGAGTTTCTGCATAGTTGGCCACCTTTTCTTTATTGAGACATTCCCATTGAAAATGACCCAATTTGTGACACTTATAACACTCTACCATGGCCTTGTTTTGCACGCCACGTCCTCGTCCTCTTCCTCTCATATCTCCACGATCTTGACCTCGTTCTCCAGATGAATTGACATGGGTGACCTGTAGAGCTTGTTCTTCCTCACCGTGGGAACTCATGCGCTGCTCATGCACAAGCAAGCTACTTTGCAACTCATCAATAGTTAAGGTTTCTATGTCATTAGATTCCTCTATAGAACATACTACATAGTCAAATTTAGGAGTCATGGATCTCAATATTTTTTCAATGACAGTAACCTTTACCTCACCATTTGCCTTCATCTTATTGGCGATGGTAAGTGCACGATCGAAATATGCATTCACAGATTCTCCAGTCTTCATGTGAAGAAGCTCAAACTTCTTCCGCAATGCTTGCAACTGAGCACGCTTAACCCGAGTGCTGCCTTGATATTTTAGCTTCATAAAGTCCCATATGCTCTTTGCAGAATCCTTGTCAAGAATGGTTTTCGATATCGAATGATCTAGAGCTTGAAAGAGATAATTTTTGGCTTTTAAATCTTTCAACTTCTGATCGTCGATGTGCTTCTTCTGAGTCTCTGTAAGAACACCACCATCTCCTACTGCTATAGAAACTCCATGCTCCACCAAGTGCCAATATTCCTTATATCTCAAGAAGTTTTCCATGAGCATTGACCAATGATCATAATGCCCATCAAACTTAGGATCTGTTGGCTACACAAATGAACTTTCAGACATGATGGTATGGTAGTGATGGTACACGTCGAAGCTGCAGATCCGGCTCTGATACCAAATGTTAATTGTAAAATATTGCAAAGTTGAGAGCAATACTGCTTACTTTATTGAATATCAGACTTGGCTGTTAAAAAGCATTACAGAAGCAAGAATCGAGGAACTAAATCAAGGAACAACAACCACAACAAACAACTCCTAAGGACGTGGTCTTATTCTAAATAATAGGAACTACTTATTGATCAAGTAACCAACACCTAATAACTGGACTCAACCCAACAAGTATGAGCTGAGTGTGAGATAAGTATATATCATGTTTGGTATGCAATGAATAATGAACACGAATGTTATGATTTTAATTGTGATTACTTATTGATAAAGAGTAGAATAATCTTTTAAATATCAAAACTTATTATATTTTAGTGAGTTTGGCTTTCCAAGAGTACCAAATAAGAATTGGGCACACAGTGTAATGAGTGCAGAGAGGAGACACGAGACTCGATCTTCAACCATAGATAGGTCTAAGTCACGTCAGGGGACCTAGTTAGATAGGTGGCTTCGCTTTCCATGGAGGGAGCACGGCTAGTTGAAAAAAGATCGCCCCTTTCTATTTCCAGGTACTAGGAGTTCGTTTTTCACTTGCAGGCAGTCTACTTTACTTTGAATCTGAGATTGAATCAAGCCAAGGAAGCTAGGTTTACGAAGCGATGAAACGAAGATGGAGAATCCCGTGTTTTGGGATTCTCCGTGTTTTGGTACAAATAGCCGAAAACGGCTTTTTATGTTTTGTATTTTATGTGTAATTGCATTTTTTTAAAACATATTTTAAAAAATAAACAAACCAAACACATTTTATTGTTTTCAAAAAATGAAAAACAAAAAACGATCTCAAAACACCCAAACCAAATGGCACCTAAGTGTTTCAATTCTTTTATACAAGTTAGGGACTTGAATCCTTTTACCACTAGCATACTCACTAATATTTTTTAAAACATACTTATAATTAATGATAGGGTCGGGTTCGTAATGGTTTCGGTTAGGGTACCCTAACCATTTATCAATCGGTTTGGGTAACCTAAACCCGACATCAAAAATCAAAACTGACCCAAAACAGTGACGAGTTTAAAACTAAAACTGTTTTCAAACGCTATGTGATCAGTTTCTAAATTTTAAATAGATCAGATACCCCGAGAATAATGTGCGATTTTTTTTCAACTACCTTATGCGTTGACTGAAAGCTAAATACAAGTCTGGAAAGTCGCGTGAGATCCCCTGCAATCTTTCTAGAGTTAAAGTGGTCATAATATGCGCAAAATTAGGACCGTCACAAGCTATCATACAAAGGCATATACTCCCTCCGTCCCATTTTAATTGTCCTTTATTCCTTTTTGGGATGTCCCAAAATGCATGTCCATTTCAATTAATGAAAGCTATTTTTTCTCTTTTTTTCTTCTTCTCATTTTACCCTTATTTATACCCTTAACTTGAAATGCTCAACAATTAACTCAATAATCATGCACATTATAAATAAGGGTATAATAGTCAAATTGAAAGAGAATTAAATATTTTCTTAAACTGTGTGAAAAAAATGAATGGGACAATTAAAATGGGACGGAGGGAGTAATATTTATTCTACGTACAGACTTAGGTTAAAAATTGACCTTTTGAAGTGTAAAATGGGCAAGAGTGCTCCCCTTGTCAGTTACAACACTATCATGAAAATTTATTCATCTTTGAAAAATGGATGGAGCTAATTGACCGGCAATCTCTATGGTGGCTTTCCTATCCAAAAATAGGCCAATATGTGACTTAAGGTCATATTATGTGAGTGAAGGTTGCGAATTGATTATGTCATAACACGGTTCGCGATCGATGCAAGATCCCGCTGATCAAACAAGCCTCTAAACAGAACAATCGAATATTATACAAAGTTAACAACATATTCAATGCCTAACGCCCCTACAAATTAAAATGATTCTAACCGTAAGCAGATTATCTAAGAGCAGAGCTCAATATAAAATCTAAAAACATAGCCACATAGGCGAATATAAAAAAAAAACCACGAACAATCATGTTTGTCTCACCAAAACCAAGGTACTCTCTAGCAAGCCGAAGACGGACTCCGTTATTTAGGCAATGCAAATGGGGCAAGTAAAACAAATAAAAATTCAGTGATTTTTATCTTAAAATTATCCAAAGTGACATTCATTTATTGGATGTGATTTTTAATGGATCTCTTGCTATGATGTCATCAGATCCAATGAATAAATATCACACACTACTTAGATATTTTTGATATGAAAATCACTGAGATGCCTATAAAGCAACTAGGGTCCTAGGACACAAAAAACATGCAAATTGAAAGAGAGGACTGTAATATATAATCATAAAAAAATCATAATAAAACAAATATGGGCACACCTCAAGGTCACATCATAACATATCACCAAATTTTGGCTTAAAAGGGTGGCTAGCATCACCCTGCTAGTTGAGGCAAAACTTGGAGTAACAAGGCCAACATCCTTGTACAACATTCTGACAACCAATCGTTCCTGATAAGGGTATTGTTAAACAAACTCTCCCCTATTAACCCTATCCAAACCCTCTACTCTCTATCACATCAGTGTCTCTCTTATTATAAAAGTAAAAAAGAGCAAAGTACATAAAGTGATGTTTTTTTACTTGTGTCTCTCTTATTATTTTCAAAATATAAAATGATTATACAAAATGACAAAACCTGCCCTTTTTCAATTTTTATATATATTCTCCTGAGTGGACAGAGAATATAAATGATTTTGTGTATTGAATAAATTGTTTTAACATTGCTATTTATTGAGGGTTTCATGTATTGTAAGCTGAGTCCGATAAGTGTTTGAGAATGGTGAGTTCTTTGTGTTTTTTTTTGCTCTTCTAATTTACTATGACATTATAAAGTTGATTATAATGGCGGTTTGCCAATCAATCAATATGTAATTAGAGAAAGTCAAAATAACAAATAGTTCAGAATAAGAAAAGAATTAATAGTCACTACAACACAACTGAGAACTCACCATTGACGCTTTAAAAGCGTCGGGATTATTCGAAGTTAACAAAAACGTCGTTGATAATAAAAGTTATGAAGCTTCTACACCGCCACAAGCCTATGTTTGGGAAGGGCTAAAAACTAAAAAGTGTCCTTATCTTTCTCGCAAAATTACGTTCTTTCATATGCGAAGAGCGCCGTTGTTTATTATCTAATTTCGTCACTTAATAAGCGTGGTGGTTTTATGATGCTGGTGAAGCGTCGTAGTTGTTATGTTTAAAGACACTTTTTAAGTGTCATTATATAAAATATTTATGGCGCTTAATTAAGTTAATGAATATTTGTGGTCTGCAAACTAGCTAAAATAATTGTATCTGTAAATTTAATTTGGATTTATTAAAATCTCATTTGTTTAATGCTTTGCCTTTTTGTGTGATGCTTATTTATATCTCGAGAACCAAAAGTACAAAACCAGCAGAAAACTAAATTGGTTCCCAAACCAAAAAATAGATTGCATAAACCATCAAAGTTTCAAAATACATACATACAAAAGTTCCTTAAAATATATCCAGCACAAAATACATTCAAGCATGAAAAATATGTCCCTAACATATTGATGCTAAACCATCTTCAAAGGTAAGCTCCACCAATGCCCTGTGACATGGAAAAAAAGTTTGATTTTACTAAATAGTGCATGAAAACAATGTAATATGCTAAGCGAATCGTATAAGCAGCTGGGGGGATGAATTCAAAAATGGTATAAGACTAGGAAACAAAAAGAGAAGCCCTTCGTTAACCATTGTTTGAAAAGGGGGTAAATGGAGGGAATGAAAAAATTTGGGAGTGCAATGGAAGAAATTTAAAAAAAACAGGTGTTTCAAAAGGGAGGTAAAATTTGGTAGGAAAATTTAAGTAGATCCCACAAGAAAAAATTTCCCTCAAAATTGAGAGGAAAAAGTGGCGTTGGAGTGTAAAATTAAGTGGGTCCCACGTGATTGTATAGATAAAAGGATAAAAGTGGGTCTCATGAGATGTAAGTATATTTTTTTTCACTTTTTGTTTCCTCACTTTTTGACATAAGGAGATAAAATTAATTTTTACTCTTTTCCCCTTCGTTTTCTTTCACCCTCAAATTTTTTCCTTCCTGCCCTTCTTTCCAAGCATAGTGTAAAGCTCATGTAAGTTGGTCAAAGCTTTATGTACACATTCACAAACACACAAAAGCAGCAATTTCCAGCACCTTTATTCAACATATATATATATATATATATATATATATCCGAGTATAAAAACTTTCAGCACATATATGCAAATTGACATGAATAAATCTCTTCTTTAAAGCTCATGCAAGCTAGGCGAGGCTTTATAAAAGTTCGATGTTTCTCACCAAGATCGTTAGTAAATAAATATGGAAACTAAAATGCGAAAAATAAAAACATATCAGAATACGATTTAAATGAGGAAACCTTACTGAAAAAAACCTCGAGTCTATGAGCGACCAACCTTGAGAAACAATCCACTAATCACAAATCAAGAGTACAACCCTATCTTTGACATAAAGACATCGCTCGTACATCCCTTTCATTCAGTGTATGTTTCAAACTCTCAACTCAATTCATCAAGGATGAGTATGCTTCTAGCGCATCTAGAAGACTTCAACTCCACAAAGATGACCAACCTTGACTCCACCAAGAGCTGCCGCTGAACGTCTTCAATGGATCACCAAATAAACAAAAAAAAATACGAAACTCTCTTACTCAAACTAATCTATCTAAATTTACATGAATAATCTCATCATTACAGGAATAATATGAGAGAATAAAACAAAGACCGAAGCTCATATATTTAGGAATTAAGCGTTGCTTCCGATAACCACTAAATGAAACCTAGACCAACTATTTATAGAGCACGTGAACCTTGAAGGATAAGTCTCCCTTTTTCATGGAATGGCTAAAACTCTTATCACCCGAAAAGAATTTAGATAAACCAAAACAACATTTGTTGATAGTCCAAAACAACAACAATGGGGATTTAGTGATATGAGTATTATCTTACAATATATAAAATAGTTACAAAACTTCTAAGAGCAATTAAAGTCTCGCATGAAACCAATTATCATCTATATACATGACTTGATGATTCAACCACGCGTACATATTAGAGTCTCTTATCAAGACTCGTGTAACCAAGACATCTACCAAATCAAGACATGTATCAAGTCATCCACTCATGCAGCACGGATTTTAAAACCTAATATTAAAGCCCAACTATTAAGTAAAAGTTAACATTCCATAATTAAGTCAAAAGGCCCACAATTAAGTATAATCCATTTAATACACACAATATGCATTATCACACGACATTCTCATTATAAATCATCATAACAATGGCATTATCATCATAGCAAATCAAGTGTAATGATGCTTATCCATGCAATGTCCCCGTTATCCATCTGACAATTGTCACAAATAAACCAACACTTTATATACACATACACAAACACAAACACAAAAATAACAATTTTCAACACATATAGCATCACATTTATCCGTCAAATATTCAAGTATAACAACTTTCAACACATATATGCAGACTCGCGCATGAATAAATCTCAGATTTTTCGTAAAAATGGAATGGTTATTTTTTTTCCATTTCATGACGGCTAAAGCATTCTAGGGAAGGAAGAGAGAATGAGAAAATGGGTGTACCTTGCATCAAAATATCGACATTCTTCTCTCACCTCTTTTTTTCTTTTTTTTTCCTTCAATTTTCTTGTGGTGCAAGTATTTTCATTACAACCACCTCTACTTTAGCCAATTTACATTGGGACCCTTTTTCCATTAACATTGTGAAATTCACTAACGGTAGCGATATATAGCCCAGGGCAGCCTAGTCTTATTTGCCAATGATGTGTAATGGCGACTCGGCAAAATCAAAAAATGAGAATCGAGGTGTGGTTTATGAAACGAAAACCACGTTCACACGTCTTCCTCTCCGAAACCTTTCATTCCCACAGAAACGTTTGCGACATTCATCGACGGTACCTGCTACTCTCAAAGCTGTTACACAGGGATCGTTTCCTACACGCCTTGTTTTCTCTATGCTTAATTTCATGTTAGTGATACGTCACTAATCCATTGTACTCTATGTTATTACTCTATGCTTGCATATCATCAAGACACAAGTCACATGGAAAAAGATATGTTGGCCCTTTATGGTTTATTATTATACTTGAGAGACTTTCTTAGATATTTTGCAGGTTATGAGGTAGAAGAAGCTGACGGAATGAGATACAGTCTTCAACAAACTTGTAGAAGACATCTCAAGATTTTTAGAAAGTGCTGGTTCACAGAAATTGGAGTACGTTTGGCCCTTTAAACGTTGGTTGGAAGTCACTTCTGAAAGTCCTATCAGAAGCAGGATTACTGTCTGCGGGCTTGACCTTTAGAAGGTCATAACTTGAGCGTCTGATGTTCAAATTGAGTTATTCAAAAGCCCATAATTATCTACACATCCATAGCTACAATCTTTATGAAGGGTTCCAATTCAGAAAACATGCCGTTTAGCTCATAATTAAGCTAGAATATTAGAACAGATTTGTGTTTCCTAAGGAGTTAAAACTGAGTGATTTTGAGAGTTTTAATTATGTTTTGTTTAGGAGATGTGTGAGGGGGGAGTTATTCTTGATAAGGGGATGGTTGAGAGCAGAGAAAGAACACAGAAAAGCACTTGCCTTCGAATAGCACGTAGGTTTTTCTTCGCACGATGATTGACTAGTTTATTTCTTTGGTTTGAGAGATTTGACTCCAGTTCATGTGATTCTAAGAATCACTTCTTTATATTTAATATCATTCTTGATTCGAATATATGTAATTTTTTTGTTGTTCTTGTCAATGATTGTATGGATTAATTGATTGAGATACATATTAATTGATTAATTTATGCGGTTCAATGGTATACTAAGTGCATGATACAAAATTGTTGTGTTGCTTGGTTAAAGTAGCAATTGGGCAGCATGACTATGATCCAAGTATTCATTGTATGCCTAAGGGGAATTATGGGATGAATTAAATGGTTTTCGCTTGTTAAATTTTTGTTCAGTCTTAACTTTTCCATAGAACTTAATGATGTTATTGATAATAAGAGGATTGCTTAATACCAATTCGATTGATAACAAGAGTTAAATGTGGATGTTGAGTTCACATTAATAACTGATTGAGATTATAGTTTATCTGCCTTGTGGATAAATTTGGCTAAGTGTTCGATGTCGAATGTGTCTTTTGAGAGTTTATGATGAATCCATGTATTGGTTGTCCAAGTTCTGTTGACCCGAAAGTTGTTACCTCATATTTTGTATAATTTCTTCTCGTTCTTACATTCTAGTTAAATTGGATTAAAAACACACAAACACCCCTATTTTTATTAAGCACGTTTTTATAAATCGGTTTTGCGAAAGAAAAATTTAAAAGAAGTCGACACCCATTGTAATTGGTCACCATACAAATAATTTGATCTACGAAAATCCAAAAAAAAAGAAGGATAAGTAAGTTTATTACATATGGGGAATGTGTGAGTTACCCCTACAACGTCTGTTTTAAAAACAGTTGGTAATTTAATTTTTATTATCCCCTTAAATGATTTAAGAAAATTAAACATGACAAAAATACATATATAAGGTAAGATAATTATAGAAAATATAAATACTATATTGAGAGTTTAATATTGAGGTTCAAGGACCCTTCCATCCAATGGCTAGGTTTCCACAAGACCTCAAGAATTTTTTCGAGGGAGCATTTAATGCATTCCCAAACTAATTCCGTCGTTAGATAAGACCCTCGATATAATTTTTATACATAAATAAAATATACAATATGAATTTTTATCAAATAAAAATAAATGAATAAATAAAAAATCATAAATAAATAAATAAATAACCATCCTTAACATGGGAGGGACGAATATAAAGAAGTGGGAATGGAGAAAAGAAAAAAAAGGAGAGACAAGAAGAAAGGAAAAGACAAGAAGATTGGAAATACCCTCAGTAATGTCTATAATTACTGACCTCGTCAAAAGAAGCCTGAGGGGTGCGTTCCACGGAGGTGGACGGAGCGAGAAATTAATCCCCCACAAGAAGAAAGGAAAAGACAAGAAGATTGGAAATACCCTCAGTAATGTCTATAATTACTGACCTCGTCAAAAGAAGCCTGAGGGGTGCGTTCCACGGAGGTGGACGGAGCGAGAAATTAATCCCCCACACGAACTATGCATTTTTCTCAAAGCAAAAATCCTGAATCATCATATGCCAACCATTTATAAATTGTGCAAAGAATAAGTTATTCGATCATACTCCTTGAACTTGGTAAGCTTCTCAAGTACCTTCTTCCAAATGTGCCACACGCATCACCTATGCCTTATAATAGGAAACAAAATTTCGATGGCATTTTTCATACTTCTGTCTTGATTCGTTATTATTCCTCTTGGGGCAATCTCATGCATGCAGCAAGCCAGGTATTGAACAACTAACAAAATTTCTCCGTATCTTCAATTGCAATAAGCCCACATCCAAGAAAAATGGATTGACCATGGTGATGCACTCCCACAAATGGGGCAAAGGGCATGTCGTACTTTTTTGTGAGACAAGTTGTGTCAAATGTGATGACATCGTCAAATTCACGACACAAAGCCCTGTTATGTTGATTAGCCAAGAATACACTTTTAAGTATCCCTTTGTCATCCCAATCTATCAAGGAAAAGAATCCTTCATTCTTAGACCGCATCTTTAAAATTTAACTATGAAGAACATTTACATCATCTTTCCCCTAGTCGCATGCGCCTCACTTTAGATATCATGTTTCATAAATGATAAATTCTCATGAGCACTAGGCCCAATCACCTCTAAACCGCACAACATAATAACAATTAATACATTGTAACTCCAGAATGTAATACTTATTCCATAGCATGGAGACAATGAAATAATATATTCCATTGTTGATAAGGAAGCTCCAATAAATCCAGAAATTATTGATAATTATGGTCCTTGGATGTTGGCTCTGAGTAAGTCTCGTCGTGGACTAAGGAAAGTCAATGGCAATACTTTTATGTGCGGGGAGCGTGAAAGACGGGGTACTGGTCAATCAAATGGGAGAAACTATAAGGATCCGGAGGTGAGTACTTCCAGATTCGTTGTTCTAGAAGTTGGAGAGGATGTTGAGAATGGGCCGATCAGTGCCAATGGGTTGGAGAAAAATGATAGAATGGAGGTGGGCCATAATGGTCTACAATCTGATAAAGGGTCTTAGTCATGGCAAAAGGCCTAATGTTCAAGTTAATAATAAGTTGGCCCATGAGGGGGCAGCCCAGCTGGTGCTGGCTTGCTCACCAGCGGATAATGGCCAGGGGATGGGGAAGAGGCAGAGTGCTACCACAACCTCTCACAAGAAGGCAGCGGCGGAGGAGGATCATATTGTTGTTCGGAGGTTTAATAGTGAGGCTGAAATCATGAGAAAAGTAGTGACTAATAATGAGGATCCTGTGGTGTAGGAGTCAGGTATTCAGCGGTCTCTTGATATGATTATGGAGCATCATAATGATCCACCTAATTCGGTATTGCCTCCATCTAATAAAGAAGTTCTTTCCAGAGAGTGAGGAATAGACAAAGGTGACACAGTTACTGGTTATGGTGTAGGGGAGCAGTTGGGTTTTGAGTCAGCTGAGCCGAGTAATAGAAGAGGGGAGGTGCCTGTGGCGCTATAGGTTGAGGAGGTCTGGCCTGCTTTGGTGTCCAGTGATCAGAGGGTTTATGTTGCGGATGTTTGTATTTCTTTTCCCTTCATATTTTTATCCATGGATTGTATCATTTGGAATTGTCAAGGCGCAACTTCAAGAGAGTTTAGCTGTGCGCTTAAAGATCTTTTGAGATTTCATAAACCCAGGATTTTGGGGTTGCTTGAAACAATGGTTAGTGGAGCTCAGGCAGATGTAATCTGTAAATGGTGGCATTTTCAAAATTTGGTTCAAGTGGAGGCTGTTGAATTCAGTTGAGGGATTTTGGGTGTTTTGGAATGATTTCTATACTATTGAGGTGGTGAAGACGCACCCTCAATTCATTCATTTGAAAGTGCAACAAGATATGTGTCTTGATTGGTTCTTATCTGTGGTCTATGGTAGTCCGGATTTTCATCTTCGTAACTATTTATGGAGGGGATTTAAATAAAGACATTTTGGAGATTACTAGTCCTTGGCTTGCGGTGGGTGAATTTAATTCCATAGTCTATGAGGAGGAAGCTAATTCGACTAGCCAGCATAATAGGAGAAGGTGTGCCGATATGACTAATTGGATTTTTGATTAGAATTTGGTTGATCTGGGTTTTACAGGCCCGACTTTCACTTGGAGTAGGGGGATCAGAGGTTAAATAACAAAGGAGCTAAGTTGGATAAGGCTATTTGTAATGTTTAGTGGGGGGAGTGTTTTGTTGAAGCTTCTATTGTGCATATCCCAAGAATTTAGTCTGATCACATGCCTCTCTTGGTTAAGTTCCGGCCTCATTCTCCTCAAGTTAAGCCTCCGTTTAGGTTTCAAGCGGCTTGGCTGACTCATCTAGATATTCGAAACGTTATTCAACATAACTGGCAAGAGAATGCTCCCTTCCAGTCGAATACAGTGAACCTTGCTGTGCAATTATCTCATTGGAATACTTCCACTTTTGGTTGTATTTATCGTCATAAGAGGCGTTTGTGGGCTTACTTGGGTGGTATTCCAAGGAGGTTGACGTCTCTTTATTCTCGGGGTTTGCAGAAATTGGAAATAAGGTTACATAGAGAGCTGGAAACCGTATTGTATCAGGAGGAGCTGGAAACACTCATTTTTACCATGCTTCCACTGTAGTAAGAAGGAGTAGAAATAAAATTGTAGCGTTATGAATGGAGAGCGATCAGGAGGTGTGGGTTTCAGATGATGCTGACCTTCGTACCTTGATTCAAAATTTTTATCAAAAATTATTTCACGAAGATGAGCATTATAACTTGGAGGCTGTTTGTCGAGGAGGGTTTTCGCATTTGAGAACGAGTAAAAAAGCGGCCTTGGAGAGATGCTATTAGGCTAAGGAAGTTAAGCGGGCGCTCTTTGATATGGCTCCCTTTAAAGCCCCAGGGCCAGATGGTTTTCAAGCTGGCTTTTATCAGCATATGTGGTCTGTTGTTGGAGAGTTCGTTTGCAAGCTTGCTCTTTAGTTTTTTGAGACGGGGATGATGCCTTCTAGGTTGAATGATACTATCCTAGTTCTTATTCCTAAGGTGCGTCATCCAGAGCTCATAAGCCAGTTCAGACCAATCAGCCTGTGTAACGTGAGATATAAAGTGATTACTAAAACGATTACAAACCGCCTAAAAATGATCCTTCCAGATATTATAGCTCCTAATCAAAGTAGTTTTGTCCCAGGGCAGCAGATTACAGACAATATAATTATGTACCAGAAGGTTCTTCACTCGATGAGTAAGAAGCGCAGTGGAACTGGTTTTATGGCTATAAAAATTGATTTGGAGAAAGCTTATGATCACCTCTCATGGGATTTTATTCGGGACACGTTGGGAGAGGTGGGGTTGGAGGATAGCTTGATTTGTAATATTATGAGTTTTGTTTCGTCCTCTCGCATGTCTATTAGTTGGAATGACAGTCAGCTTGATTGGTTTCAGCAAAACCATGGTGTTAGACAAGGAGACGCCATATCTCCTTACTTAATCGTGTTATGTGTGGAACGGTTGGGGCACATTATCAATAATATGGTTGCAACAGGGGACTGGAGGGCAATTCGGCTTGCTAAGCATGGTCCTATGCTCTCCCATTTATTCTTCGCGGATGATATGGTTCTTTTTGCTGAAGCATCGACAAATCAGATGAGGAAAGTTTTTGCTTGTCTGGATATGTTTTGTAAAGGGTC
Source organism: Euonymus europaeus (assembly GCA_963580455.1). Classification (NCBI taxonomy): domain Eukaryota; kingdom Viridiplantae; phylum Streptophyta; class Magnoliopsida; order Celastrales; family Celastraceae; genus Euonymus; species Euonymus europaeus. The sequence continues at coordinate 5,375,637 of OY756972.1, forward strand.
CGGGCAGAAGGTTAATTTTCAGAAATCTTTTCTTTATATGACCAAGAATGTTAGTGGGGATTCGACTCAATCTTTATCTACTATGTCTAATATTCCCTAACTGCTAATTTGGGCAAGTATCTGGGAGTTCCATCTATTCATGGAAGGGTTGGTGCTGGTGATTATAAATTCGTTTTAGACCGGGTGAGCTCCAGATTGGAAGGATGGAAGACGAGATATTTATCTCTTGCGGGCAGAATCACTCTAGCACGGTCAGTGCTCATTACTATTCCAAACTATGTTATGCAAACCACAATTCTTCCTAAGGAGCCGTGTTTAAATATTGAAAAAGTTATTCGTCGCTTCATATGCTGAGGTAATGAGGAGAAAAGTAAGGTAAGTCTTGTTAATTGGGAGCAAGTTACAAAACCCATTGCTAAAAGAGGGGTCAGAACAAGTCGTCTTATGGATATGAACTTAGCTTTTTTGGACAAGGTGGGGTGGCAGATGGTTCAAGAAATTTTTTTCTTGTGGTCTAAAGTGGTCTCTACTAAATATTTGCACAGGGAGGTGACTCTCTCTTGCTTCCAAGCTAAGAATGGGGCTTCTAATTTGTGGAGGGGAATCTCAAAATCCAGTACGATTCTCATTAAAGGTTCAAGGGCAAGGTTTGTAATGGGACAAATACTAGATTCTGGATGGATGTTTGGCTTGGTGATAAGCCGCTTTCGGAAGTGTGTTTGAAAGAGCTCAGTTTAGTGAATTTGCATTTAAATGTGTGTAGCTATTGGCTGAGGAGGTCCGGGTGGGACTGGGGTAAGTTGGAGGGGTTTTTTCCTCCTCAATTTTTTGATATGCTTGCCGGGTTTATCATAAGTGAGGAGGACTCTGAAGATGATGGTATTTATTGGGGTCTTTCGGCAAATGACAAGTTTTCAGTCAAAACAGTGTATAAAGCTGGGAATATAAATTCTTCTTCGCATGAAGACTTCAATTGGAGAAGCATTTGGAAGTTAGAGGTTCCTCAACGAATGAGAGTTTTTCTATGGCTAGTTGCACACCACCGTATCATGTGCAATGCGGAGCGGGTTCAAAGATGTTTCTCTACTGATATGTATTGCAAGCATTGTCCGGGAGAAATTGATGATATTTTTCATATTTTTAGGGTTTGCTATAGAGCTGCCCAGGTCTGGAATTGTTTGCTTCCTGTGTGTGAAGTGCAAGCCCAGAGTTTAATGATGACCAGGGACTGGATTTCCCATAATCTAGGTGGCCAGGTGGGTGGTGCTCGTTTTGAGAACTGGGAGGTAGTGTTCGCTGCAACTATTTGGGGCTTGTGGAGATGGCGGAATTCCTATGTTTTTTCAGGATATTGATATGCCTTTAAATGGGAAGATCGCTTGGATTCAAATAACTATAAAGGAGATAGATGAAGCTTGCCAAGTTAATGGGTTATCCCCGAGTAGCACGGTTGTGAGAGAAATAAAAATGGTGGCTTGAATCCCGCCCTCTTGTGGCTGGGTGACCTTGAATTTTGGGTATTGCTGGAGGAGGCGGGCTTATTCAGGATTATCAAGGTTGTTGGATGAAAGGTTTTGTGGTCAATATTGGAGTTTGCTCGGATGTTGAGGCAGAGCTGTGGGCTGCTTGGAAGAGTTTGGAGTTGGCATGGAGAGAGGGTTATCGTCGTGTTCGCCTGGAGTTGGATTCTTTGTCGGTTGTGAATTGGCTCAATAATATGGAAGCTCCGGGTCTTCCTTTAGCTAACTTGGTGATTCGATGTCTTGCCCAGTTGAATAAGGAGTGGCACGTCCAGATTGAGCATGTGTATCGGGAAGGGAATAGATGTGCGGATTTGCTGGCTAGTTTGTCTCTCCAATTTGAGAGGGGTGTTCACGTTTTGCATCACCCTCCTGGTCCTGTTCTGAATATGTTATGGGAGGATAGCAATGGGATTTCTTGGCCTAGAAGTGTTAGGCGGTTAGCAGGTTAATGTCCTGCTCTTAAACTGTTTTGTTTTCTTTTCGAGGTAACCCCCTCCAAGGGATTAAAAAAATATTCCATTGTTGTCATGCATATTAATAACGTATATTACTGTGTCCTGTGCAGAGAAATATTTAATTCCATTGTAACATATACACTGGAATGATTGCAATTGGTTTAATCACCTGCTATAACTCTTGTTGGGCCTGATACCAATAATATCATTGATCTCAAGTTGTCTCTTTACATATGGATCGATTTCTTGATTACAAAAATAATTGTCCAATTTTCAAATTAAAATATTTAACTATTAATCGATGAAAATGGGACATGTAAGATCTTTTAATAACCATATCTTCTATTAATCGAAGCACATGTGAAGGATGTGTTCACTAAGAAAGGACTCTTGAACAATAATCAACATTATCATCTAATCACAGAGAGGATGCGTTTCACTGATTTCAACTCTCGAAGAGCATCTCTCATGCTCATACGGGAATCAGGAGAATCTGCAGTGCAAGACAAGCCAACCCCAAAAATCTTGTTCATGCATTCATGCTGTATTTCTGGATTAATGTGCTTGTTATCATCGCTTGGATTGTCCATGTATTGCAAAAGCTCAGGGTCAAGTGCTTGTAGTATTTTTTGTGGAAACACTGACCGCACCGACTCAATGAGATTCAGTTCCCCCATGAAGCAATCATCGACCGGACTTTTCCCCGTAAATAGCTCCAGCACCATCACTCCGAAGCTGTACGCATCTCCTGCCTTCGATGGTTTTTGCCCAATTCCATATTCTGCAGAAAATCACAGTAAGCAGACATTACTACCGAAAGATATATATACGCATTTAAAGCACAGCAAGTGTTTGTTGAAATGCCTCAACACCCTGGATCATATTATCACGGTACTAACCTGGAGGTATGTAACCTATGGACCCCTTTAAGGCATATGTGGAGCTTATAGAATGCTGATTGTTGGTTCTGTTCACCAGTAGCTTGGCTAGACCAAAATCTCCTACCTTAGCAGTCATATCTGCATCCAAAAGAATGTTGCTTGGCTTTAAATCACAATGCACCACAGGGACTTCAATGTCATCATGTAGGTAATGCAACACTGAAGCAACATCAATGGCCACATTCAATCTCTCTGTCATGCTTAACCCTTCTCCATTTGGTTTTGTTCTATTGCGTCTCAACCAATCCTCCAAACTCCCATTACCAAGGAAGTCATACACAAGAGCAAGAAACTCATTGTTTTTGGAGTCCAAGCTTGAGCATGATGTGATCAATTTAACAAGATTTCTGTGCCTCACATGTCGCAAAGCCTCACACTCTGCAACAAAGCTCTTCCAAGAGCCAGTAATATTGATGTCAAGGATCTTGATTGCTACAGAAATACCTTCTCCAAGATATCCTTTGTATACCGACCCAAAGCTGCCTTTTCCGACCAAATTTTCCTGGCTGAAATTGTCAGTTGCCCGACGAAGCTCGTGGTATGAGATTGTTTGATGTTCTGGCTTTAGCAGATCAGAGGTTCCACTAATGTTTCTCTTGTGCTTTCTCACAAACACAAAGGCACCAACAACGAGGCTAAGTACAAGTGCTATGATTGAGACTGTAATACAAACAATAATCACCAATTTTCTACGACGTGGACTACTGTCACATCCCGAATTTGAGCATAGTCTTGGATTACCTTCCAATTTGACTTCAGAGAAATTTCTGAAAACTCCACCACTAGGAATTACACCTTCAAGGTTATTGAAAGAGAGGTTCAATGACTGGAGGGCTTGAAGATCTTGGAGGTGAGTAGGAATGGAGCCAGAAAGTTGGTTATAGGAGAGGTCTAGAACTTCCAAACCTTTCACTTCTCCTAGAGTGTTTGGAATAGGACCAGAGAATTCATTATTTGCCAAGAACAATCTCTCCAAACTCCCACAGTCTTTGATTGAGCTAGGAATATTACCAGACAAACGGTTGTTAGAGAGGTCGATGGTTACAATGTTGTCCAGGGCACCAACTTGTTCGTTCAAAGGTCCGGATAATAAGTTCCTAGATAGATTCAAGATTGTGCTCAATCTAGAGAGACTTAGAATTTCTCTAGGTACGCTTCCATTGAGCCTATTATTGGACAAGTCCATAGAAAGCAAATTCCCAAAGTTCCCAAAACTTGTGGGTATTTGACCAACCAATTGATTTCCTGATAAATCAATCTGGTTCACTTTCCCAAGGCTACCGAGAGAATCTGGAATATTTCCAGAAAGTTGATTTCCAGCCAACCCCAACTCTTGTAGCTCTTTCAATAGGCCAATTTCGGCAGGGATCGAGCCGTTGATGGAGTTGTAGCTCACATTGAACAAAGCTAGGCCAGTAAGTTGACCAATGGAGGCAGGTATGCGACCATAAATTCTATTACCTCCCATGTAAAATTTTGAAAGAGATTTGGAAAGATTTCCGATAGATTCTGGAATAACACCTTCCAAGAGATTGCCGTCAATGGCCAAGAAGTTGAGACGAGTACTGTTTTTCAAAGGAGTGAGGAATTCGAGACCATTGTTGCCTGAGCTAACAATCCTGTTGAATCCAATATTATACATTGTCAGATTTGGGAGATTCCCCAAACCCGGTGGCACAGTTCCCTCCAAAAAGTTCTCTGCCATACGGATCACTTGTATGTTGGTCAGATTATGCAGAGACCCTGGGATAGTTCCAGTGAATTTATTGATGCAGAAATTGAATACCAAAAGATTTGGCAGTGTATCTCCAACGTTATATGGAATTTCCCCCAATAGTTGGTTTGATGCTAGAGCCAAACTAACTAGGGAAGTCATGTTGTAAATGGAAGGAGGAATAGTGCCTGTAAGATTGTTGATGACAAGATTAAGCACTTGCAAGTTTCGAAGTTGACCCAAGTCACTTGGTATCTCACCAGAGAAGAGATTAGTGCCTAAATTTAATCGTATGAGTGAGGAAACATTGGCAATGGAGGGTGGAATTGGACCTGAAAGAGAATTTTGCCCAAGATTTATGACCTGAAGCTTTGTGAGTTGGCTAAGGTCTGTAGGAAGTCGTCCGGAAATCTTATTCGCTGTCAAGTCCACAACTGTGAGCTCAGCTAAGTTGCTTATGTTATGCGGTAGTGCACCAAGGAAGCTGTTGTAGCTCATGTTCAAGACCTGTAAGCGAAAAAGATTACCAATTTGGTCTGGAAATGGTCCTGCAAGTCTATTATCTTGCAGTTGTAACGAACGAAGGAAAGAGAGATTGCCGACATAGGGGCTTATGGAACCTGTGAGTCCCATACCAGAAAGTTGAAGACCTTCCACTCTGGTGCTGGAGTTGTCACAGAGAACTCCAGTCCAGTTACAGGGGAATGTGTTCTGGTCCCAAGAAAGTAGAGGATCTGAAGACTCTACGCTTATCTGAGACTTGATTGAAAGCAAAGCCTCCTTATCTGTATCAATGTTGGACTCCACAACAGAAAACATGAGAAGTACAAGCATGGAGAAATAAACCATGTCTGTAGATCTCTTCATTTTGAATGGTTTTAGTATTATAAAACTGTATCAAACTTGCACAGAAATGTTGAATATTTATAGCATGAATATTGTAAAACCGCATGTTATGTGGTAAATCTTTTTTCTAGTTTATCAATTATAACATTTTGATGAAAGGTACATCTCTTAAAGGATATTGTCAACGGGACTCAAAAGTCATTCCTGGACCAGATGACAAACAATTTGCATGACATCAGCTTGCAAAAAAAAAAAAAAAAAAAATCTCGGTATTTTTTATTCCAATTATTTGAATACTGTGATAAATGCACATGATTTATGTGAAAATCGTGTGTATCAGTATCAATATTTGGAATCGAAAAATCTAGAAAGATGTTTTCAAACTAGTAGCAGAACTTTGCAAACACACAAACTATTATGATAAACTATTTAGTCTTTATAGTCTCCTTAAAATTATTTTGAAGCATCAAATCAAGTTTAGAAGCGTATTTAATCAAAATTAATCTTCTGAGTTATTGATGATGCAAATGCTTGCTAAGCAATAGTAAGCAAGCAAATCAACTTACGCTATATATATATATATATGATGAGCGACGGTCAATATAATCCAAGGAACACCATTGTATATTTATTGCTAGAAGTCAAGGAAACAGACTGTTTTTCCGTTACCAAATATGTCATCTTGATTTTAAGTGATTCAGAGTATCTTGAAATATCATATACATGATGCCAATTGATAGTTGAAAATGATGAAAGGATATTGGAGGACTGACTGATTTAGTTTGGTGAGCTGAGCATCCGAGCGTGTGAAACAGACTTGTCATTTGTGCTTACAATTGACTTTGACAGGAGGGTGAGACATTGAAATTAATGGAGGCAATTTTGCGGTCCTGATGCAATCGCCAACGCGGTTTTTGTTGGGACTGATTTAGAAATGAGTTGATCGTTGAAACTCGTTCAACGGGTCGGGTAATGTCAAGATTTATTAAAATTTCTCACATTGTTGGGGTAAGAACAATGTGGTTTGTAAATAATGATGATTTTTTTATACAAACCCAAATATCATTAAGAAAGACGGTTTATGAATAATGAAATTGTGCAGGCTCGGCTCGATATATCAATAAAAAGCGGCGGACGATAATGGTTTTCAAATAAAATATAATATTGGAGCAGTGTTTCAGTCCAGCAGGACAGACCTCTACGTATGAGTCTGGCCATAACTCAACATGCAAGTATGGAGAGTAAAATTTTTTAAAATGTCGATTTGTTGTGGGTTAACGACGAACCGATATGCTCGAGTTCATGACCCGCTTAAACAAAACCACGAGTTCCTCGCCCATTAAGCGGCAGGTGAATCGACGGTCGCATAGATAGACAAAGCCGTGAGCATGGAGCCCAACCCATTAATTGTTGGAGTTGGGTCAACCTATACTCGAAAAGGAGCCAGGGCTTATGAGTTATGAGTCCAGGACTATCGTTTTGGATGTGAAGTAGGTGGCTTGGTGCCCAAACAATTACAAGTCTTGAGGGATACGGAAATCAAATATGATCGTAGTTTTGTTGCAATTAAAGTCAAAGTCAAACATAACAGAAGCAAGAACACGTTAAGATTATGAAAAACACGTGCAATATTTTGGCTCTACTACCTAACCAAACTTGCATATATTGAAGATTCAAAACAGCATTTAAGTTGTATAAGATGGCATTAAAAAAAATGTTACACTACGAAAAAGGACCTTAAATCACAGAAGAATACCATCATAAAAGGGTACAGAAATCGTTTTTATTAAGTATGTCACTTTCATTCTTTTATGACAGAAAAAACTCTGTCACGCATTAATGATATAATTTAATAATCATAAATTTGATTATTTAGTAGGAAAATGAAATACTTTTAATTTTTTGATTTGACATATGATATTAAAATTAAATTAGACATAAAATTGAATCGTAAAACATTATAATATAATACATAATATTACATAACACTCAATACAAAGAAAATAATCTCATCTTAAGCAACGGAGTTAACTATAATCCTTAGACATAAAATAGTATATAAATACACTCACACTACATGTGCTAGGAGTGAGTTGTCAGTGGCGCTGATTTAGTTCTAGATCATCAACAGTCTAGGGCATGGGCATTTAGGCTACGTTTGTTTGGCATTTTTCACAGCTTTAAGCTATGGTACCCACTTCAAATGTTGTGTCTGCCAAACACTCATCTAAGAATTGCATTTGGCATAACTTAAACGCGCTAAAAAAATGAGACGCTAAACCATATTAACGTTTCATTGCGTTTTACGTTTTCATAAATGTGGAGGACAATCATGCCCCTCCTCCTCTTCTCCTCATCTGTGTAGCGACACTAGGAAGTCTCGATCATCGACGAAACCAACCTCTTGGCCGCTTTTCAGTAAAAGCAAAAAATTTGATCAAAATTCGAAACACAAGTTTGGCACGAAAACTTGTTTTGATCTTATAATTTTTCTTCTTGGACATCCGATCCTCATACTTGAATTTCAGAATCAGAGGTCGCCGCAAGCTCTCTGCTCTGGTACGTATACATTCCCTGATCATCTCCTTTTACCATGTTTTAAACAAGCCCTTGATCTCGTTTTTTTGGCGGGTATTTTTATGGGTTTTGTTCATTATTAGTCAGTTCTTGAATTCAGAGTTTTGGAGTCTATTATTTTATTTTGATTAGAGAGAGTTACTGCGGGGTACAAGAAGAAGAGGAAGGAGAAATAGAGCTGTAAATGGAGGTGGGTTTTGTGACTTCGATTCTGTTTTGATTTTTTGTTTCTTTATGAATTGTGTGTTGTTTCTAGACCAAGTCTGAGCTACCTATTTGCGAATTACTGTTTAATTTCCCTTTACTCTTTTGAATGAACTCTCTCACAGAGCAAGCTTGGTGTTGAAAAAATGTATCTCATATTTTGTGCATTTTAGATTTTTATGTAAATGAAATTTGATATGCCCTTTTATTCAAATTTTGGCTTTGTAGATCCATTTTTGAGGGTCCGGATTCTTTTATTTATGGTTCTTAATTGTCATCTTATTTTTTCTTTATGGGTTGTCATTCATGAAAGGTAATTCGAAGCAGGAGAGTTTTGTAAATTTTGTATTGTTTGTTTCACATCAATGTGATCTCTATATGCTACTAATTAAAGGTACCATGTTTATAGGCAAAAAACCATCACATGAGTCAAGGCTCATATATCCATGGTGCATCAATAGAAATAAACACTCTATGTGTATTAAATCTAGGCCCAATTGATACAATATGAGCTTAACACTTGATAGCTCACGCAGTTCACGTGTCAAACACGTGAGTGGAACACTATAAATATGAGTAGCCCAAACCTCATAAATCTCTGGGATCCACGGTGTGCTCTTCCTATCTCTCTAAAAGCCTATTCACTTATCTCACTATAAAGTCTCCCTCAGTCGTCGGACTTGATCGTCTGAGACCACTTCGGTGGCCATCACTTGTTCGTTCGACCTAGTGTATTTTTACATGTTGTCGAAGGCCTCAATTGACTCATCTTTAATTGTAGATTTTTGGGTCTGCACCATGGACATGCATTTTGCATATATTAATTCTTGTTCAGTTAGCTTCTATTGAATGCTTAATTCTTTTATATAATATAATGTGTTTTGTTGTGAGTTCTCAATTGATCATTTACATGCTCTTTGGATCTCTTTGCTGCTTTGAAATCTGGCTGAGAGTGAACTGAGGTAGACATGCTTCATAAATGGTATGATTTTAGTTGTGGAAAATTCTTACGTCTGCCATCTTATGATATTAGAACTTACGTGGAGATAGTTATTGCAAGTGTGACTCTCCACAACTTGCAATAACTATATTGAAGCTGATCAAACTCTCATGTATGATGATAGAAGCATGTTTTATTTGAGAGAGAAAATAGCTGATTTACTATTTAATGCGCATTAGTATTTATAAAATTATTGTGTATTACAAATATTTCTAAAATGTTATGTACGAACTCTAGTTATTTGTCAAATTTAAACTTTTTATTCAATATTATTAATCTTTTATTACAATGCCCTTTTTTGTCATTTCATATAAAATTTCAGAAAAAAGCTAATGTAAAAAAAGTGAACCAAACACCATGCAACATTTTTCACAACTTAAAGATGTGGGCCCCATAGCTTTTTAAACAGCATTTTCACAACTTAAAACACTATTTTTTATAGTTTAAAGCTATGAAATACAATTGGATAACAAACGGACTCTATTCTTGGTTCGGGTTTAGTTCGTGTTTGCTCTAGGTGATATATGCATGTATATTACCAGATGTAAGATGAAATGATGAATAAGAAAAATATATATAATGAAAAACACATATTCTAACATGGTATTGGAGGCCTTTGTCCTTGGTTCGGGTTTGGTCCGTGTCTGCTCTGGGTTCGGTGTTTGCACTGGTTACCAGCGCCACTGATGACAATAATCTGGAGCATAGTGAATCCGTGTTTCTTTGTGCGCGACTCTCGTTCACTAAATTTTAGGGTGCGCGACTTTGTGTTCTTGGTTTCCAGTGGCTCGTGGTCTTCGTTTGGTGTCTTGGAGTTGATTTCGCTTGACATCGCGATTTTTGGGTGTCTGGGTTCTTCTTCATCTGGTGAATTTTCTGGTCTCGGTTTGGCTCTTGGTGCAGTGAAGGTGGATTTCTATTCCGTTGCTCTTCGACCGGTTCTCTGGAATCTGCTCCCTTGCTCGGCTTGGCGTTGAGCGTGGAGTTCTGGTGACTTCCGATCTGTGATTTTATTGCACTGTGGGTACACAGGTACGAACTTGCAAGTTCCAACAACTTTCGTCCCATCTGGTTTTGCAAGTTGAGAGTTTTGGTGGGTCAACTTTGGTTTTGTAAGTTGTGGCATCTGTTCATTTGAACTAGTGGGCACTGTCTTTGTTGACTTTACTCGGTGGATCTAGGGGCTCTTTCAACAACTAATTTGCTGATCTTCAGATTGACTCCTGATTTTTCCAAAATTTTCAATTTGGTCCTCGATATTCTGACATTTGCACTTTGATCTCCATTATTTCTGGATTTATAGTTTCATCCTTGATATTTCTATAATTTTCTGTTTAGTCCCCAATATTTTTAGAATTTGTTTTTTGGCCCCTAATACTTTTTGAAATCTTCAATTTCAATTTGGTCCTCGTCCGCTCGTAGAGGTACACACCATTTGCTTCCTGCACTCACTACTCTAATTTTGTTGATTTGAATATTGTTTGATTTTGAGAGTTTGTTTGTTATGGCTTTTGATGATTGGAATCACTCCATTAATGTTCATATGACTAGAGACAATTATCTGTATTAGGCAAATGTCATGAAATTTTTTCTTCTTGGCCAAAAAAATGGGGTTATGTTTCTGTGTCTATTTCTCGACCCACTGATGAAAAGAAAGAAGATTTTGCTTTGTCTGTTGAGAATTGGGATCAGTTGGCATTGATGGAGCCAGAGAGTCTTAACGCTTCTATTGATTATCTGAAATTTAGGGAAGACGAGCATCTTACTATTGTTCGGGAGCTTAAATCTGAGGAAACTAGACTTAAGATTGACACTCCAATCAGTTCTACATCATCTGTCTTTCTGGCTTCTCTAAAGCCTTTTTTGTTACCTGCTTCGACTGGGTTTAGTTCCACTAGCTCTACTTCTTTTGCTCGCCCTAGGGGTCGTCTCTCACATGATGAGTATGCATTTTGTCATCGAAAGAGACATTAGAAAAATTAGTGCCCGAAGAAAGTTGCTCAGACTTCATCTTCTGGAAAGATTCCTGCATTCACCACTATTAAGAGTATCCCTGATTTGACTGATCTCCGTGCTCAGCTCTCCCACCTTCAGCAGATGATTTCTTCACCATCATCTACATTTGCTATGACTTCTAGTACTTTAGGTTTGCAAGATTCCCTATCAGGATCGGAAGTCATGGAAGTAGATTGGGATTGAATGTAAGATTCTTGATGTCGCTTAATTTTGCTAGTTTCGATTTGTATTTAGGTTCTGATTTTGCTGGTTCTGATTTGTATATGGGTTCTGATTTTGTTGGTTCCGATTTGTATCTGGGTTTCTAACTTGTTATTTCCTTTGGTTTCTGGTTTTCTATGCTTCTCTCTGCCTCTACTTTGATTTGGTTTTGATTGTGGCATTTTATTCTGATTTTTTCGAGTATATTGTGCTCTATTTGATTCTGTTTTGTGTACGCCTTAATCTGAGGTGTTGTCGGCTCTGCTTTTGACATGGTAGATGTGTGAATTTGGGTTGTCCGAGCACAAGCCTTCTTCGGTATGAGTTTGTGCTATGCATATGGTTTGGGAATTTTGGGTTTGCGAAACTTTCATCTGGGTAACATCTGGCTTTGAATTTTGATCCGTGTTCACAATCATTGTTATTATGTTATAGTCGTGTGATCTACTTTTGTTTTATGTTGCTCAATTTTAGTTTTTGCTTGGCAAACTTTCGATGATCTCCGTGCAATCATCCTCAATTTGAGGGAGGGTGTAAGTTGTTAGTGTCGGTGATCTAGTTCTAGATCACCAACAGTCTAGGGCATAGGACATGGGCATTTAGTATGTTAGGTGATATATGCATGTATATTACCAGATTGAAGATGGAATGATGAATAAGAAAAATATATGTAATGAAAAGCACGGATTCTAACACTAGGCTCACTAGAATAACAAAATAGTCTAACTAGTTGGAAATGGACTTGATTGTGTCAAATCAACTATATTTGAAAAATGTCAACAAATGGGAGTGGAAGTTACGAGATTCAGTGAATGTATAGTAACGTAAATGATACAAAAGGGACAAGTAAAGCAAAAAAGGTTCAAGTATGCAAGGAAATAAGCAAGAGACGCTATTAATGTTGATAACTTCAGATTTGCAATACCATGTCAACTAATATATCAAATGCTTTAATTAAAGAAAAGTTCTTTTACTAACCTTGGCTTGAGTCCAACCTTCCGACTAATGCCAACAAAAGGGTTATTTTTCCTGACGATGGTGGACCTAGTAGAAGTGTCATCCTGTAATAAAAAAATAATTTTATACCCAAATTCAGAAATAAAAACAAAAACCCAAAAAGAAAAATGGATTCTTTTTTTCTTCTTCGTCTTAATCAATCATAAATTGTTTAGTTTAAAAATATTGATGATGACATTATTGACCTTTTCTTATTATTATTTTTTAGATAAACAGTGTTTGGGTATGACTTAAATACGACCTTGATGGTTTAATGATTTCTCAAAAGTTGTATACTAAAACCAAAAAATGCTACACACGATATTTATGAAAAAAAGCAATGCAGAAAAAAATCTCGGGTGTCTAGAGCTACCAATTTTGAAGCAATCCACCTACACTGGTTTATTGTTCAAGTCACCCGATACACGCTATCACAAGTAGATCCTTCCACATAATGCTTCATAGTCGTGCTGAAATCTTCAAGCTCCAAGAACATACAAGAATGCCCTCAGAGTTTTATGCATGAATAATTAAAAATCATTGAAGAACAAACTCGCTAAAAACAATAGCTTTTGGTTCATAATAGGCAAGTGAAAGACTTATGGTTGTTTGGTTACAAAATGCAATATATATGACATGCGTATGAACCAAGAAAATCCTATATAATGACTTAAAACATATGCACAATATTGTCCCACAAAATTAGTTCAAGATTGTATCCTAATCTTTTAACCAAGGTCATGAAAGATAAGGAAAGAATTCATTAATTTAAGGAGATGATTATCTCTAAAATTGGAAGGAGAAAAATATTTAAAAGAAAATATAATCATTTCTAAAATAAACTTGATTTTATTATAATCAATCAATTTAATCAAATTAATTCATTAAATAAAATCAATTACCAATTTTCACTTAAAATCAAATCACATAAAACATGAAATTCAAGTTTCCAAAAACTGATGCTCATGCATGCTACGTGAAGCTTATCTAGAATCCATGTAGGATACATGCAGATTACATGATAGCACTGGTGACATCATCTTTAAACAAATCTGCATTCCTATCTAATGTAGATCCTAGCTATTCTAATTTGATGATTACAATGTCAAGCATAGTGTTACATTAAATTTCCTAACCTTTTAAGAGGCATATTTGAGGATTGTGAATTTTGTCCTTATAGCAAATCCAATCCCAAGCATGCCAAGAGTTGATTCTGCAACATTTAAGGCAGTGTTTGGAAGAGTAGGGAGAACTCTGGAACCAACATGACAATTGGCTTCCACTGTCAAATGTTCAAACCTTACTTCTACTGAGGGAATATTGATACCAACCTTGCAAGTAATTGCAAACATATCAAATCAATACCAGGAAACCCATTATTTTCTGAATATTAATTGTTACTAAATATTTTCTATTCAAGACAAAGCATGATCTAATCATTCATGTTGTCTGAATTGCATTTTTTTATCAAAGATTATTTTCTTAGGAATGAACAAAAGACAATCAAAAGCCTTCCAATTTAATTCCCTATATATAGCATAAATTGGCCTAAATGTCATGTTTTTTAATAAGAATTTTTTTTGCAGAAGTAGACATCGAACATAAAAATTCATGTGCATGAACATGATGGATTGCATCCTATTGACCTAGCCATCCCAAAGGAATTGCTACTAGACGAAATCTATAAATTCAGAGCACATCTCATTCACCTATTCTTGAACGATCATGGACACTCATGGGATACATACCAGCCCAGAAGAAGTTTTTCAGATATATGGCAACTATATCTCCCTATCGCCATACATTAATGCCAACCATGCATTTTTCTCTAAGCCAAATTCTTGAATCATCATATGCCAACCATTTCCAAATTATGCAATGCTTTTGAAAATCGTACACACAGTCTCCCAAAACATAAGTTATCCGGTCATACTCCTTGAACTTGCCAAGCTTCTCAAGTTCCTTCTTCAAAATGTGTCACAAGCACCACCTATGCCTTATGCTATGAAACACAATTTTGATGGTATTTTCCATAACTCTTTCATGATCCATTATTATTCCTCTTGGAGCAATCCCATACATGGAGCAAGTTGGGTATTGAACAACCAACAAAATGTTTCCGTATCTTCAGATACAGTAAGCCCACATCCAAGAAGAATTAATGGACAATCCATGGTGATTCACTCCCACAAATGGGGCAAAGGGAATGTCACATTGCCAAATTCACGACACGTAGCCTTGCTACGCTACGTTGATTAGCCCATAATACACTTTTAAGTCTCCTATTGTCATCCCAATCTATCAAGGAAAAGAAACCTTCATTCTTAGACTGCATCTTTAAAAAGTAACTCTGAAGAGCATTTGGATCACCTTCCGCTAGTCACATGTGCTTCACTTTAGATATCATGCTCCTGGTATATTGTTTTAGAAATGATAAATTCTCATGACCACTAGGCCGAATCACCTGTAAAACGCACAACATAATACCAATTAATACATTGTAACTCTAGAATATAAACCTTATTCCATAGTATGAAAACAATGAAATAATATATTCCATTGTTGCCATGCATATTAATAACATATATCACTATGTCTTGCACAGAGAAAAATTTAATTCCATTGTAACATATACACTGCAAAAGTATTCCACGTAAAGTGCCAAGGCAATTCATTCATTTATAGGAGAAATCATACAAACGACTCACTTAATAATATTTTGTCCAAGAAAATATACATGTGGTTTCATTTGATTTGATGGGATTCATGTAGTTGGTCATTTTCATGTGATTTTTGTCATATTTGATCATTTTTAGTCAAAAAGTCAAACTTTTACAATGCGTATTTGTTTTTTTGGCAACAGATCAAGATGTATATACCATGAACAAAAACAATATAAAACAGATAAGGGTGCAAAATTCAGTTCTAACTCATATGACCGATTTGTTTGACCCAAACTAAAGCAAGATTGAACATAAATTTTATGTCCGAAATTTGGGTCTAAACACAAAATAATTGTCTAATTTGAAATCGGATTTGGATTCAAACATAGAAATCTTGTTTGATTTAGTTGTCCAAATCTTAACCCAGATTAAATTATAGTTTGATTCACTTGTCCAGATAATCGAGTATAAGCAATTAATTATATCTGAAAATCTAAATTAATCTAGATCCGGATATGTAAATATCTTGTAAACATTCAATGTTGTTCGACCCAGATCGATATAGACCCGAACTTTTCCCCCCCAAGCAGGGCATTTGTAGATGGCCTAGAGACAGAGTAGAAGGAGACTATAAAGCTAAAGAAGTTGAGGGAAATGGGAGAAGAAACAATAGGAAAAGCTAAAGAATAATGGAGAGGGTGGATGAAGGAATGCATCTCAACTGTAAATATTTATATTTTGGTGAATGGCTTCCCCACAAATGTCTTTCGGATGAGAAAAAACGTATATGACAGGGGGACTCTTTATCCCTTTTTTTTCAACATTGCAACAGAAGGCCATCACCAATTATTTATAAAGGTATAATGAGCGTGATGGTGAAGAAAAATGAACTAAGCATTTATGAAAATTTGACTTTATGTATGGATACTGAGTAAATATAAGTGCAACACAATAACTTTTAGGAAGAAAATGTTGAACCAAATCGAGAGAAAATCTCGGGTGTCTGAAATCACCAACCTTGAAGTAATTTACTATAACATTGGGTTAGAAGAGTTACCCAGAGCTAAAATCCACTCACCTATCATAGTATCTTACTCGAGGCACATGATACATCATTCACCAAGTAAAACCTTCTCCAAAAGCTTCAGAGTAGCACTGAAGATTTCAACCTTCAAGAACATATATAGATGCCTTCAAAGATGTATGCATGAACGTTTGAAAACAAACTTTAGCTCAAAAACTCACTCAAGAAGTGCTCACATAAAAGTATTCGCTCAAAGAACATGCAAGATTTGTAAAACATAAGCGAAATAACTCATCTACGGTTCCTACCAAGAATGTGTGTGCGTGTGTAATAATGTATAGACACCTAGATAACCCTAGTAATCAGGCTAAAAGATATGCATAATCTTGTTCCTAAAAATTAGGTGAAGATTGCGTACTAATTAAGTAAAACAGAGAGGCCCAAGAAACAATAAATAAGGAGTTGACTTCCTTAATAAAAGGAGTTGATTATCTCTAAAATAAGGAAGAAAATAAATCTTTAGAAGAGATATAATCAATTTTAAAACTCACATAATTTTGTTCCAATCCATCAATTAACTGAATCAACTATTTCGTCAAAACCAATCACAAAATCGCATCATGAAAACATATGATTAGAACATGAAACACACGTTTTAAATATTAATGCACATGACATGAGGCTTACTTGGATTGCATGCAGGGTTTGCAAACAACAAATCTTTAGTCCAACATATCCCAACCCACATTCTCATCTAAGGTGGATTCCAACAAGTCTAAAAGTTCTTATTACATTTATGATTACATGATAAAACATAGTTTCACACAAAATATCCTAACAAACTCTCCATTGACAAACCCACAATGTAAATCCTAACCTTACAATCTATTCCAACCATTTGAGAATAATACTTGAAAAACAAATCATGTGCACCAACAGAATCTCACAGCAATATTAATTCCACAAGTATAAACACAGAATGAGCATAAGCACACCAACATACAAAAGATCATCCAACAGCCAACAATATCCACAAAAGTGACAAATAAGCATAAACAAGCAACATGCAACAACATGACTTTGGCGCGGAACTTTCTTTTGATTCGAGAGTATAATAGGTCATGCTATTCCCATTCCTTGTCGTGAACCAGTGTATATGGAACCAGTATAATTGAACAAAATGGAACGATATAAACTCCCAAGACATAAAAAATATCTTAGTACAATTAACACTTCAAGAAAAGGAGGAGAGAACGATAGAAGACGAGGGTTTTTTGCGAATCGAAATCTTTGAAAGAGCAAAGTGAAGCACTGGAGAGATAACTTTGTTTAGGCGGAGTTCTAAAAGTGTGCGGACTTGCTCATATGATTTATAATGTTTTTTGATTTTGATTTTCAAATTTTAACGGAAGTCCAACTTCGTTAGAATTCTCTCTTATTTGTGATTGCCAAATGAGGGGCTGAACTACAAATAAGTCTCTCCAAATAACTGTACAAAAATAGTCTCTCTCTATCATTAAATTAAGTGTTTTAATCTCCATCATTAAAAAAAATATATAAATGTCTATCTTGTCACAACTAATAATTTGATGTCATTTGTCTCAGTATAAAAAATTTGTGAATTATCGACAAAATTTTTTGTCGGTAATATTGATTAACGTTCGAAAATTTATATTGTTAAAACCCTCGTGGGTAATCTAAATATTGATGGAGAAAATTTCGTTGGTAATTATCGACGAAAAATTCATCAGTAATCTGTCTGCAAAAAAAAAAAAATCATCGATAATATGCTGACAAAAAATAAAAAATTAACTTTCGTATGTAATCCGTTGGCAAAAAATATATATTTTTTAATTCCATGGGTAATCTGTCGGTAAAAAAAAATCTGTCAGCAAAAATAATAATAAAATTGATATCATCGCTCTGCTAAATTTTCGTTAAATAAGCTAAATTTTCATACCTATTTTTGTCATATCCTTTTCAAAATAAAATTTTAAAAAAACACATTTGTGAATATTAACTGAGTCAACATGTGTATGTCATGCACTAAAATGAACTGTATGTCGTCTAGTCTTTTGACCAGACTCGACGTTAGTAAAAACCCTTCCCAAATGAGTTGTCATTGGTAGCCTTTGTGACTTGCTTTTATTGGGCCAGACGTACCACATAAGCATGCCACTTGCATGGCCCGACAAAAATGGATAGACAAAACTTGTTTTTTTGTATGTTGGCCAATTTTACTCGAGAGAAGAAAATGTGTCCATTGCAAGTGTTAATAGGGAAAAAAAATAAGAGAAATTGAAGGTAAGGTGTGGAAGAGTTGATGTTAACGTTATGTTTAATTGACAGCGGGAACATAAATGGGAACGGGAACGGGAACAAGAACAGGAACGAGAATGGAAAAGGAACATGAATGGAAATGAGAATAAGAATTCTTTAGAATTCCGGTGTTTGGTTGGTAAAGGAATTATAACAGGAATTATGTTTTCTTATGTTTGGTATGTATAATTCATTGAGGAATAAGAATGAGAATTGTTGTAAAAATACCATATTATCCCTCATCCACATTCTCCTTTATAATCTCAAATGCATAATAGTTTGTTATAATAAGTTCATGTATTGATTCAATTTTATGCTTAATAATCATCCAAAATGAACTTTAACAAATGGGTAGAAAGGCATCGCCACATGTATGACTATGTGAACCAAACGCAGATGTGATAACATTGGTCGAAGCAGATTTGAAAACGACAAAGGCTAAGGATCTGTGCAAATAGAAATCGGTAATTAACAGCATCTTGTTTATTTTCTTCGCTTTAACAATCAAATGGAATAATGATTTTAAATATATCGAGTCGAAGGAGCAGCCTATTTTCTACTTTGCCACAGATACCACAACTAAAATAAGGAGAGAGGATTACCTTCTCCTCTGCAGTTCGCCGGCCTTTGATTTTGAAGAGAAAGATAGTGAAGTAGTGGGGGCAGGGTGGTGGTGGGGTTGATGGTTAGGTTAAAAATATTGATGGCTCAGATTGCTTTGATCCAATGGTCAAAAATGGTTCATAAGGACAAAAACGTAATTTGCTCAACTTGCATAATTTTGGTCATCAAGAAATGAAGAATTCCCAAGGTAATGATGGGAATGTCAAATTCCTGAATGATCAGGAATTTGATATTCCATTCTGGGTTTGGTCAATATACCAAACACCGGAAGTGTTTCGATCAATGGAATTCAAGTTTCCTTTCCGGCCGGAATTAACGTACCAAACATAGCGGGATTTTTGGACAGAGGAGAAGATGTGATTCAATTGTTTTTTCAAATTTAATTTTTAACACAAAATTATACATAATTAAATTTACAAAAAAAAAATTATTTGACTTGCCACATCAAAATTTGAATGTCTGAAAATAGCTAAAATTTACTTGAGTTACTAAAATGAAACCAAATTTAAGTTTAGGTAATCGATTCAAAATATTTGAATATTCGGCGACGAAAATAAAACACTACCAATTTTTCGACGTAATTACATAATACATATATGTGATAAGTAACATATTTTATTAACCCTAACATTAAGATCATTACATAACACGTATGTGATGACTGATGAGTAAAGTACTAGAAAACTTCATTTGAAAATGAAAAAGCAAAAAAAATAAAAATAAAAATAAAAATAAAATACTGGGAAGTACCTCCTACTTATACTCCTACCCAAGAACTGAATGATACACATATATGTGAAGCAGGGAAGACTGTTGAACAGTAATCAACATTGTCAGTCACAGAGAAGGATGCGTTTCACTGATTTCAATTCACGAAGAGCATCTCTCATGCTGATACGAGAATCAGGAGAATCTGCAGTGCAAGACAAGCCAACCCCAAAAATCTTGTTCATGCATTCATGCTGTATTTCTGGATTAATGTGCTTGTTATCATCGCTTGGATCGTCCATGTATTGCAAAAGCTCAGGGTCAAGGGATTGTAGTATTTTGTGTGGAAACACTGACCGCACCGACTCAATGAGATTCAGTTCCCCCATGAAGCAATCATCGACCGGACTTCTCCCCGTAAATAGCTCCAGCACCATCACTCCGAAGCTGTACGCATCTCCTGCCTTCGATGGTTTCTGCCCAATACCATATTCTGTAGAAAATCGCAGTAAACACACATTAATACGGGACGATATACACACAAATATAAAGCACAACAGGTGTTCGTTGAAAAGCCTCAACAGCTTGGATCATATTGTCATGGTACTAATTACTAACCTGGAGGTATGTAACCTATGGACCCCTTTAAGGCAGATGTGGAGCTTATAGAATGCTGATTGTTGGTTCTGTTCACCAGTAGCTTGGCTAGACCAAAATCTCCTACCTTAGCAGTCATATCTTGGTCCAAAAGAATGTTGCTTGGCTTTAAATCACAATGCACCACAGGGACTTCAATGTCATCATGTAGGTAATGCAACACCGAAGCAACATCAATGGCCACATTCAATCTCTCTGTCATGCTTAACCCATCTCCATTTGGTTTTCTTCTATTGCGTCTCAACCAATCCTCCAAACTCCCATTACAAAGGAATTCATACACTAGGGCAAGAAACTGATTGTTTTTAGAGTCCAAGCTTGAGCATGATGTGATCAATTTAACAAGATTTCTGTGTCTCACATTTCGCAACGCCTCGCACTCTGCAACAAAGCTCTTCCAAGAGCCAGTAATATTGAAGTCAAGGATCTTGATTGCTACAGAGATACCTTCTCCAAGATACCCTTTGTATACCGACCCAAAGCTGCCTTTTCCAACCAAATTTGCCTGGTTGAAATTGTCAGTTGCTCGACGAAGCTCGTGGTATGAGACAGTTTGACGTTCTGCTTTTAGCAGAACAGACGTTCCACTGATGTTTTTCTTGTGCTGTCTTACAAATACAAAGGACCCAACAATGATGCAAAGTGCAAATGCAATGATTGAGACTGCAATGCATACAATAAACACCAATTTTCTATGACGTGGACTACTGTCACATCTCAAATCTGAGCAGAGTTTTGGATTACCTTCCAATTTGACTTCTGAGAGATTTCTGAAAACTCCGCCACTAGGAATTATGCCTTCAAGGTTATTGAAAGAGAGGTTCACTGAATAAAGGGCTTGAAGATCTTGGAGTTCAGTAGGAATGGAGCCAGAAAGTTGGTTATAGGAGAGGTCTAGAACTTCCAGACCTTTCACTTCTCCTAGAGTCTTTGGAATAGGACCAGAGAGTTCATTATTTGCCAAGAACAATCTCTCCAAACTCCCACAATCTTTGATTGAGCTAGGAATATTACCGGACAAACGGTTGTTAGAGAGGTCGATGGTTACAATGTTGTCCAGGACCCCAACTTGTTCGTTCAAAGGTCCATATAATGAGTTCCTAGACAGATTCAAGATTTTGCTCAAGCTAGAGAGACTTAGAACTTCTCTAGGTATGCTTCCAATGAGCCTATTGTTGGACAAGTCCATAGAAATCAAATTACTGAAGTTCCCAAAACTAGTGGGTATTTGACCAACCAATTGATTTCCTGATAAATCAATCTGGTTCACTTTTCTAAGGCTACCAAGAGAATCCGGAATATTTCCGGAAAGTTGATTTCCAGCCAACGCCAACTCTTGTAGCTCTTTCAATTGGCCAATTTCGGGAGGGATGGAACCATTGATGGAGTTGTAGCTCACGTTGAACAAAGCTAGGCCATTAAGTTGACCAATGGAGGCAGGTATGTGACCATGAATTCTATTTCCTCCCATGTAAAAAATTGAAAGAGATTTGGAAAGATTTCCAACGGATTCTGGAATAACACCTTCCAAGAGATTGCCATCAATGGCCAGGAAGTTAAGACGAGTACTGTTTTTCAAATAAGTGAGGAATTCGAGACCATTGTCGCCAGAGCTAACAATCCTGTTGAATCCAATATTGTACATTGTCAGATATGGGAGATTCCCCAAACCCGGTGGCACAGGTCCCTCCAGAAAGTTGTGTGCCATACGGATGACTTGTATGTTGGTCAGATTATGCAGAGACCCTGGGATGGTTCCAGTGAATTTATTGATGCAGAAATTGAATACCAAAAGATTTGGCAATGTATCTCCAACGTTATATGGAATTTCCCCCCACAGTTGATTTGATGCTACTGCCAAAGTAACTAGAGTAGTCATGTTGTAAATGGAAGGAGGAATAGTGCCTGTAAGATTGTTGATGACAAGATTAAGCACTTGCAAGTTTCGAAGTCGGTTCAAGTCTCTTGGTATGTCACCAGAGAGGAGATTAGTGCCTAAATTTAATCGTACGAGTGAGGAAACATTGACAATGGAGGGTGGAATTGGACCCGAAAGAAAGTTTTTCCCGAGATTTATGACCTGAAGCTTTGTGAGTTGGCTAAGGTCTATAGGAAGTCGACCAGAAATCTTATTGCCCGTTAAGTCCAGAACTCTGAGCTTAGCTAAGTTGCGTATGTTATGTGGTAGTGCACCAACAAAGCTGTTGTAGCTCATGTTCAGGACTCGCAGGCGAAAAAGATTACCAATTTTGTCTGGAAATGGTCCTCCGAGTCTATTATCTTGTAGCTGTAGCGAATGAAGGAAAGAGAGATTGCCGACATAGGAGCTTATGGAACCTGTGAGTCCCAAACCAGAAAGATGAAGACCTTTCACTCTGGTGCTGGAGTTGTCACAGAGAACTCCTGTCCAGTTACAGGGGAATGTGTTCTGGTCCCAAGAAAGTAGAGGATTTGAAGATTCTACCCTTATTTGAGACTTGATTGAAAGCAAGGCCTCCTTGTCTGTATCAATGTTGGACTCCACACCAGAAAACATGAGAAGTACAAGCATGGAAAAATAAATCATGTCTGCAGATCTCTTCATTTTGAATGGTTTTAGGATTATGAAACTGTATCAAACTTGTCACAAATGATGAATATATATAGCCTTCAGTGGCATGTTAAACCGCATGTTTTGTGGTAAATCTTTTTGTAGTTTATCAGTTATTCTATTATGATGAAAGGTCCACGTCTAAAAGAATATGCTCAATGAGAGGGGTGGCAAAAAAAATTGATTCTCGGTCAGACAACGCAAGGTGTTCACAAAATATGTGTGTCCGGACTCGAATTGGTTTGAATTTTTGAACGTACTAATTAATTGATCATGTCCAGATTAGTTTTGATTTGAACAAGTAAATTAGACAATAATTTAATTTGAGTTAGAATTCGAACAATTAAATCGGAAAAGATTTTTGTGTTTGGACCATATTTCGGACATGATCTATTAACCAACTTAGTTTAATCCGAATTAGACAAATTTAATCATATGCATTAAGCAAAATTTTGACATCCCTACTCAAAATAATTCCTGCACCAGATGGCAAAACAACTTGACCGGTAACATCAGCTTGCAAATATGTTTTCAAACTGGCAGTATTATATGCAATATTAGCTGGGCCATAAGCGTGGAGCCCCCCACCCATTAATATATTGCGTAGTCTTGAGGGATATGGAAATCGACTAGAACCAAATTACTTACCAAATCATTGTATTATTTACCAAATCATTGAATTATTTACCAAATCATTGTATTATTTACCAAATCATTGAATTATTTACCAAATCATTGTTCGCATGGTATGAGAGTGTGTCTATCCTAAACATACTCCCTAATACGAATCAAATCTCTATTCCAAAAATCACGTTCACAAATCTATGTATTTTTTTCCTTCTTGTTCATCTGAAACTCCATAGCAGATCTCAATTCTCAAACCAATATTTCAGTCGTATCAAGCTTCGTGTCAAGATTTGGGGTGTAAACTAAGAAAAATACTAGTCTAGCAGAGCTCGTTCTTTGCTTTCCACAGCCTCATCAATCAGCTGCCAACATGTCTTCAATATCTATACATTATGATGTGTTGTTTTACCGTTTAATGGAAAGGCCACCATGACGGATCAATATGAAATTGTATATTTTAAGGCCTAAAGGTTGGGATTCGGCAAAAAATCAACAAAAGCAGTGACAAGGACACATGTTTTTAAAGTTAAATGGTGATAAACAGCTCAAAGCTATATAGTCTATATTATCTCATTCAATTGTAATATCATAGTCTATTATAAAAATTTATAATGACATATCGTACAATATAATATTACAATTGAATATGATATATATTTCATTAAAAGTTTATAATTGGATACGATGTACAATGAAATATACTATTATGAGCTGTTTACGCCCCAGCCATATAATATTTACCTTTTAAAGTGTGCGTCTTTTGAAATCAACCATGCAATTTTTAACTAAATATGACACCATGGACAATTTATTTATGAAAATTGATCTGAGTAAATTAATCTACAATAATTTATTAAGATAAATCAATTTGCATTAATTTATTTATTTTCATATTCATGGTATATATATGTTTGCCTTTTTATTAATTTATATCCATGGATATGTTTTTTATAAATGCGTATCCGTTAACAAGCATGAAAAATAAGATTCATTGTTGATTTAAACAAGACTCATTTTCGACATATCTGTCAAAAATTATCTATATTAATTTATTTATTTTTATGATACTCCCTCCGTCCCTATTTGAAAGACTGCTACATTTGTATTTTGGTTTGTCCCAAATTATAGTTCACTTTCTTATTGAGAATAGGTAACAAAATCACCAATTTACTAATAAACCCTCATTTGTGCATCTTTCTTAACAAATGACATTAAATTCTGCCAATAATAAGGTGTGAGTGGAGTAGTTGAAGGGTATATTAGGAAGAAAATCAATTAAATTCATTGTTTTAATGATATTAATTGAACTTTCTTAATCTGTGTGAAAAAAACAAGTGAGTTTATCAAATAGAGACGGAGAAAGTATATGGTGATTGGTTTTCTCAAAATAATATCAACACATCTCACATGGACACACATGACTTGCATTTTAATCTGAGATCCCTACTCAGAGAGTAAGAGGCACCTGACCCGCACATGCAATGGTGTGTTTTTATTGGAGAGGGGATAATGTATGAGAATGTGTGTTTTTATTGATGTGACAATATAGAGAGATTGTTTTGCTGATATGACTGGATATGTGGCTTGACTTTTGTGTAATAAAGGTGGGACCAATATTGATTTTGGTGTAATTTTGTTTGGGACAATATGAAGGCCAACAATATGGAAAGAAAAAATTGTATAGGAATTTATGTTTTACTAATGTGACTATATTGAGAGACGTGTTTTGGTGATTTTGATATAGGAATTTATGTTTTACTAATGTGACTATATTGAGAGACGTGTTTTGATGAGTACGTGGCTTGACTTTTTATATAATAAAGGTGTGACTCAATTTTAATTTTAATAGAGGGGTGCTCAGTGCAACTCACACAGTTATACAATGGCCATTAAGGCCTTGCTTGGGAGAGATATTGAGAGGACATTCGAACCCTTACTTTGCGTGAATACTTCAAGGTGTTCAGAGGGGACCCCTCCCAATACCATTTTTCCCAACCTCTCATTTTGATGGGTTGAAATGTATTCACTCACGTAAATCCTTCCAACACCTCCCAAGCCTTATAAATACCAAGCAATAATTCACTTTTATAAACTACTCTCAATCCAACCCCACCCCAATCCACCCCTCATGTCAATCATAGCCTAATGCGAGCCTCACGCTAAGTCTAAAAATAGTGGTGATTACGCATTTTGTAGGTAAGCTAGTGATGCAGATGGAAACAACAAAGAAAATGCCACTAAAAACATAAAACAGTCAAGTTTAGACATTAAACAATGAAATTTCACAAAAATAGGGTGGGCCAGAGGCTTTAGCTTTCCTCAGGTCGACGCTTCACTTCAACCGTCCAAATTTCACGCAAGGGAATGTTGGTCAAAAGCCCATAAATGAAAATCAAGCCCAAGAACTTGATTTCTACTAGCTCGTATAAACTATTGTTAACTGCAAATTTGATGATAGAGAAGTAGTCCTATATCAGTTGGAAACTTTTCGAGGGAATCTGACGGAAAACATATATAGTTTACTCACGTTTAAAGGACTTAACTTAAAGAAGCGGAGTCACAGGTTCTGATGCAGTGTGTTGGTTCAATATTGGAGACTATTAATCTATCATCTATGATTATGAACGTATTCATGATGGCGGCGGAAAGAAGTTGGCATGGTGGTGGGGACTTTAACAAGAAAACCTGGAATTTTTCAAGAATCTTTGAAGTCTTTCTAATAAGTCTTGAAACAGCCCGTATTTATCTACGCGACTTGTCTTCTCAGAAGATCAGCTTTCCCAATATTGTTCTCGTAAAACACGCTTAATTGTGGATTTCCAATGGGATATGAAGTCACTCCTCCAAGAAAAATCGGTGGTGACATGTTAGAAAATTTGTCTACTATAACCTGCACATTAAATCTCTCTAGCCGGTGTTAGATTTAGAGCACTGAGTCTATTCGCCACTTGATAGCTCGATCAGCACCACCAAACTTACATTGTAGAGGCTTGTGGCACCTGCCCACTCGAACCGGGTACTACACCTCTAGTCATGAAAATACTTTGGAGGTCTTTCTCTCAACCATTTGTTAGGGAGAAATTGGGACACGGTCACTAAGGAGTCGTAGGTCGTCAATTTGACATTTAACACCCGCATGCGTGTGCTTTGTCTTACTTGGGATTAGAGCCAGTAGGATTTGTGGTATAAATCCCCGCGTCCGTGGCTGTTCGAACCCTTGACCTCCGTGAATTTGTAACCACAGGTGGGACAATCCCTCTTTGAGTTGGAGTCCGTCCCACTCGACACACGTGTCGCCCAAGGCACACATGCGAACAAATTAAAACACTGTCGTTGAGTAACCGCATGTTGCCAATTTGACACTAACACCATTTCTCTACATAAATGAGGAAATTCATCTACGAGTGCAACATCCTCGCAATGCTGGATAGGCCCTTCCACTAACTTTTTGCTTGACAATATTAGAATACCTTCCTACATATTACGACATCCAATAAAAAAAACAAACTAAATCTCTAAAATGTAACATTGGAATTGAAAGTCTCCTTGCCTTGTTGATCTGGTTTAGCTAAAATGACAGATGGTCCCAACTTCTGAATTAGTCTCCACATTAAAATCGCATCCCTCGATCGGTATCACACACAAGCAACGGCAGGAAAAGGAAATCGATCAGTCCAGCCCAAAAAACAAGCTATCATTAAATACAAACCACTCAAAACCTTAAAAAGTCCTTCACCGATGGCCTACTACTTACTTTGGCCTGGCCTGGTCTTGTTTCATGACCATCATGAGAACGCAGTGTTAATAATGGACGTAAAATTCATACAAAAATGACCAACACTAATTGGTGCTCGATTGTTGATATTTTGAAAACATGCTGCAACTCTTGTTTATACATCTATTTTTCTCAGTTATTCGATACCTTCTCTTCTTGGTCTTCGTTTTGTTGGTTTGTTATTGCGATGGTAATGGAAATTCAATTGCAATACAACGTTAGATATTCATTTAATGTGAAAATATAATGTAAAAGTAATTAAAATAACAAACACTTCTAATACCATCTAAAATTTAGTATTCTGATTACGAAATCAATTGTTTGTTCATTAGACAAAATATTCTTGATGATTACAAATTATTTACAGCAACATATTTACATCTCTAGTATATCTTCATACATAAATAAATAAGTAAATAAATATATTTATTTATTTTGGCATCTATTTGTTTTTTATATACTCGTACCTTAGTCTTAATGTTCACATCTTATTATATAACTTTTATATTATATTATATATACTTTTTTCCATCAATTTATTCACCTTTCATATATATATATATAGGGACAAGCTTGAAAATACCACAAATCACATTCAATTGCATTTTATGGAGCAAATAACTCAATAAGATTATCTATTAATTCAATTCTCACATTTAATTACTTATAATAGGATTTCTATTACCTTCGCAATACAATGAATCAATCGAAAAATCGGGGAGAAAATTATCTTCCACTCCAAAAGGCTCCCCATAATGCAAAGTGTATGTATCTCCAACCCTATCCATCCTAGACTAATTGGGTCTAAATGCAGCGAGTCAAGTCAAGTCATTTGCCCCCCGTTTCTTTGAGGAAGAAAAGTATTTCCAACTACATTATCCATTGACTGAAAGCAAAATACAAGTCTTATAAAGTTGAGTGAGCGCCCCTACAAATTTATGTTGAAAATTATACCTTTCGAAGTGTAAAATGGGCAAGATTGCTCATGTTGTCAGTACACTATCATGGAATTTAATTATTTCATCTTTTGAAAAATGGACGACGCTAATTGATTATTGATCTGCAATCTCTTTGGTGACTTTCACCAAAGATGTCGCTCGATAATTTTCCCTTAATCATAGGCGAACATGTCGCTCGATAATTTGCAACTTAAGAGGTCACAATTTCAAACTAGCATATAGTCTAGAATAAAAAAAATAGCTTAAAAAACATATCAAATAGTACACAGGCAGCAACTCATCACTTGTCCCTAAAAATAGATTATGGAAAAACCAACCGATTCCAATATAACCTTATCCATGAGTTTTTGATGAGCATGCATTACTTTTAATGTGTGGGAGGGTTCCGTTGTGCATAAATCAACCAACAGAAAAAATACACAAGTGATTGAGTAAACCAAACACGAATTCAAATCAGATAAAAATAAAGAACCAAAATCAAGAACGATAAAGAACATGAGATTTTGGTGGTTCGGCAAAAGCCTAGGTCTGTGGGCAGTAGATCAATCCAGACTCACTATGCATGAGAAGCTTATAATGAGTAAAAAGTTTTTAGCATTTTAAACCCTCAGTTTTTCTCCTTTTTCGTGCAACTCTCACTGTTATAAAATAGAAACCCTTAAAGTTTTTAGGGGAAAATTAGGGTTTGCACCCTGTATTTTTTAGAAAGTATCAATTTGCACCTTTTATTTTGAAACGTATCAAATCACACCTTCAACTTTCATTTTTGTATGCCGTTAAACCTTCCGTCCAAATGTCGTCTATTTTGCTAATTTGGCACCTTTATGTTGTTCGTATACCACTTAAATTTTGACAAGTGTCAACTTACAGATTATACTTTGGATCGAAATGCGTCCTGAATTTATAAAAATAGACAATAACGCACCCTCGATCGGCAAAAATAGACGGGATTTGGATGAAAGGTATAACGCTACACGAAAATAAAAGTTCGAGGTGTGATTTGATACGTTTCAAACTACAATGTGCAAATTTATACTTTTTTGAAAGTACAGGGTGCAAATGCTAACTTTTCCCAAGTTTCTATTAATAACTTAACCTAAAATTCGTGTCAATTATGATTTTCTCCAACTCTATTGTCGAGCCAATTCTCAATACAAATAGCCACATTGGTGAAAAAATGAGCCAACATCTACATTGCTCTGAACAAACTCCACCTCAAAGAATATAGGAAATAAAATAGGGTTAATATCACTTTTAGTCACCCAAAAATATGTCATGTTCCATTTTACACACCTCATTTTCAAAACTTGCACTTTGCACATCATACTTTCGATTTTGTGCCAGTCTGCACACCCGGGCAGGTTTTCACACTTCTGGGAAGCAAAACTGCCAATGTGGAAGTTTGACCGCCTCTCAACCGTTGGATCATAATGATGTGTCACCTATTTACTAATAAAATAAATAAAAAATTATTGAATTATTTTAAAATAACAAAACATTTGTTGAAGAACCCTAGTCGCTCAATTTTTATGAAGAATCAAGACGATGTTCGTACCTGCCACCAGACCGCATCTCCCCCACAATATTGATCTTAATCTCTCAGTCGTGGAACTTCCAAAGCCAAATCTGAAGATTTCTCTTCCAAAGCCAGATTCGTCTTTGTTGCATCGATGTTCACTTACAGGGTCAAAACCAGAGCCAACTAAGGCATGGATTATGTTGTTAATTTGTTGCTGGTTGCAGTGAAGCGGTGGTGTCAAC
This sequence comes from Euonymus europaeus, assembly GCA_963580455.1. NCBI lineage: Eukaryota > Viridiplantae > Streptophyta > Magnoliopsida > Celastrales > Celastraceae > Euonymus > Euonymus europaeus. The sequence continues at coordinate 5,405,817 of OY756972.1, forward strand.
GACAGAGGCGTCACTGGTGATGTTGCAGGACTGAAGGTGGTGGTAGACTTGGTGACGATGGTAAGGAGGAGGAGAAAGAGGAAGGGAGTTCCCCCAATTCTTTCTTTCCATGAAGCCATACAGCTATACCTCTTATAAAGAGGTTAGTGTAGCAGTTGCTAAAGCTTGTGGAAAGGTTAGTGCAGCAGAGTACTTCGATCACGAGAGATGAGGACGACTTCAAGAGACGGTCATTGAAACAAAAAAAAAATCATTTATGAATTTTATTATTTCTTTTTTTGAAAATTTTAAATTTATTTTATAATTTTTCATTTAAAACATTTCCACATGTCTAAATATGTTCTACGTGGACCAATTGAGAGGTAGTCTAACTATCACATGAGCAATTTTGCTGCCCGGCAGTGTGAAAACCTGCCCGAGTGTGCAGACTGACACAAAATCGAAAGTATGATGTGCAAAGTGCAAGTTTTGAAAATGAGGTGTGTAAAATGGAACATGACATATTTTTGGGTGACTAAAAGTGATATTAACCCTAATAAAATAAGTATCAACTCCAACTAACAAACTAAATATGTTGCCTCCAATTCGGCGCTGCAATGGCATGCACCCAAAAATGCTCAAGTCGATCTGCAAATTGATCAACAAGTCCATAGCATGTTGGACATTGATCTCAAGAACCACCAAAACCAACAAAATGACATGGTCATCAATAGGACAAATACGAGGTGAACTCGTCACATACTCAAGACTTCCTTCAAACTCGTGCAATTAAATTGTCAAATACTTAGAACACTAAGTAAATTGTCAAATACATAGCCCAAGTGTTCGACCAACCACCATGAACTACAAAATTATGCGCTCACAAGAGTGTATGATCATCACCAATAGTAGATCAACACATCGATCGCACCACCACATGACAAAGCAAACCTTTCTATCTCAAACCTAGCATTGGATAATGTCTCCTATGGGAAGACTCGATCTTAGAAGATGATCCTGCACCTTGTGCAGTATTCTTTGAATCTTCTTTAGCCATCTTACTAACAATCAATATTCAGTCAATCCAACTACGCAAATCCCAGATCTTAAATAAATTATTGTGCAAAATCTAAACGATAACAAATTTACAGACAAAGCACACAAGCGATTGACATAACCAAACACAAATTCAATCTTGGTACAAACCTTTTTATGCCATGTTAGTGGTTCAATAGACCCAATATGAGAAAATATGCCCAGTGCTGCATATTGAAACAAAATTTGAAGCTCAATTCTTTATTTGGAACGTGTACACTTTGAATGTCTGACTTAGAACTGATCAACTCTTTCAGTAACCATAAGTTGAGTCAACCCTTTCATACAACACTAAATACCACAAAATTAATATGTTTGGTTTTAATTTAACAAGATAATTATTTTGTACGACAATATTATATTTTAGCTACCTACATTAATGATTTTAGGTGAAACAAAACTCTTTCACTCTTCGTGGGTTGATTTCTTCATATTTTCTACCTGAGACAACAATTAAAAACAAACAGAAAATGTATAAGTAACTCAGTTCACGAGCTCCTATGAAAATGATCAATTTTTAAAAGGATAGCTAGGTTCTTAGAGAATGTCCAATGGCTCCTCGAAATTGTCCAAAATGTTATTTTGAGGGAGCCGTTTTATCGAATATCACATCCTACCCTAAAAAACCTCCAATTCATTGTGCACCCCAACTTTTGGAGAGTCCCTATTTGTAAATTAAATGTCTATTTTTTATTTTTATTGTTCTCTCTTTCTTCTTTGTATAGGTAATTTCGTGCGAACCACACCATCATCTCTCTCAACGATCCTCTTAGAGGTCCCCCTTTGTCTCTCCTTCCTTTTTGTACATTTTTAGGGCTTTGAGTGTATGCCATTTTTTAATTTATAAAAGAGGGTGAAACTTCGAATAATTTATTAATATTTTCGCTTATGTATCTGCTTTAGAGCAATTTGTAAGTTCTGTCTAGGTCGGAGCGAATTACAGATACCTAATGAATAATGACAATACCCATGATAGGCCAAACTCGGCACACAAATCCCTATTTCCAATTCATTTCACATTTTCCTAAATCACGCAAGCCAATACACAAATTCATATAGAACAGTAGCTCCCAAATTTAGGCTTATACTGATTTCCCTAGACGGTCCAACAAATTTATCGTACACCTAATATTGTATTTTTAAATTTTTTTATTTAACATTTAAAACACATGGACTTAAATGGGTTTGTGGCACGCATACCGTTAAGCATATGCAGTAGTGTTGATCAGGCTATTAAAATTAATATTGAATTTAACTTCTATTATACAAAAAATCACAGTAGTGTTGATGGGATTATTAAAATTAATATTAAATTTCACTTCTATTACACAAAAAATCAAATCAAATACTTTGACACATCAGTAAAACACGCATTTCAGTATATTTTGTTATCAAAATTTTTGTTAAAAGAAAGACTCCTAAAATCATGGATGTAATTCTGTTATACATGATTGTGTAATTGTGATATAATTGTTGATATATATTTAGGCTGTAAGTATCTCCTTAGGCCTATATTATCTCCTTAAATTGTGTTATTCTTTCTATGTGATTCCTCTTTATATTGAGGCTATAGGAGTTGTATCGAGTTTGAGCTGAATTTAAAGGATTAGTTCAGTTTTGTTGATTGAGTTTAATTATTTACCTTCGTCTAGAGCAATTATTCTTGCTCTTGGAGAACGTTCCAAGCTTAGTTTTATTGATGAAAAAAAAATTAGCTCTAGAAGCTTCAACTTCTGAATATGCAACTTGGCTGTCAAAGACTAGTTGGTGCGCTCATGGATTCTTAAATCAATGAAGTCTCATCTTGCTGAAATTTTCAACTATTTTGATACTGCTTCTCAATTCTAGACTTTTGCTTGTGAGACGTATGGGTAACAAAATAATTCGGCCCTATGGACTACAAAGTGGTAAGCCTTCTGTTTAAATACTTGCTTGTTTCAAAAGTATTTGGAATGAACTTGAGGTGTATTGATCTCACACTATTGACGTTGTTATACTTCGAAGATGTGTTGAAAGGGACAATATTTTCCAATTATTAACAAGTTTTGGCTCAGATTATGAGGACCTTCGCGGTCATATTCTCATGGCTTATGAGCTCCCATCATTTGCTTCCTTCTACTCAACCATTCGGCGAGAATAAGTTAGAAGAAAAGTCATGGATTATAAGGCAAATATGTCTGACAATTGTGCATATGCAGCACATCGATAGATTAGAGGAGATACTTCTTTCAAAGGGAGACGACTAGATTTGAAATGTCAGCACTGTAATCATCTAGGGCATCAGATTGATCGTTGTTGGGTTCTTCATCATGAACTAAAATCTAAGTTTGGAAGGGACAAGGGACCACTAAAAACAAGAGCCAATGTTGCTAATTTTTCACCAAATAATGTGGTAAATTATACCTCTAATCCTTTTTTTTTCCTGCATATCTCTAGATAAAGGATCAAGGGATGTCATCTGGAAGTACAAATTCCACGATTCTTCTAAGTAAGTTTGCTGGTTTCATGGTGACTCAGGCTCCTCAACCACTATCAAAAGTATTTCAACTGCACTTTTTAATGTCTTCAAATTTATTACTATGCATGATTTTTGGGTCATTGATTCTGGTGCCTATGATCATATGATAAATAAATTAAATAATTTTTTTTACTTCCAAAAAAATCTGCTACGCCATCTCATGTCTCCGTTGTAAATGGATTTGGTGTCCTCGTTATTCGTAAAGGAAAACTCAAACTTTCCAATAATGTGGACTCCGTAGCTTTGTATGTTCCTTTGTTTTCGGTTCAATTACTCTCAATTAGCAAACTCACTAAGACTCTTAATTATCTTGCTATTTTTCTTCATCACACAGTTATGTTTCAGGATCTTGTAACCAAAAAGACGATTGGTGAAGGTTTTTTCAACCAAACACTCAATTATATTTCAAGAAAATCCTTTAACACGAGTCCTAAAGGTTTATCTTTTTCTGCCTCTTCCAATTATATCTTGTGGGATCGACTTCTAGCATATCCTTTCGCCAATGTTCTCTCCAAATCGTTTCCTCACTTGGGTTCTGAATTTATTACTTGTGATACGTGTAATTTTTCCAAATATACTAGATTACATTTTATGTCATCTACATCTCAAACAAATAAAATATTCGAACTTGTTCATTTTGATATTTGGGGACCAATTGTTGAATCCTTTGATAGGTTTAAATATTTTATTACTTTTGTCGATGATTTTTCACAAGTTGCATGGATGTACTTACTTAAATCTAAAAGTGAAGTTATGGATATGTTCAAAGATTTTCATATGCTGATTTCAAATCAATTCTACGTTCATCAAATTCTTCGTTCTGATAATGGCACCGAATGTATGTCTAAAAATATGCAATAATACTTAAATTATCATGACATTGTGCCTAAAACGAGTTGTGTCGATACCCCTCAACATAATGGGATAGTCAAACAAAAGAATATAGATTTATTGGAAAAGACTCGTGCCTTAATGTTTCAAATACATTTTCTTAAGAAATTCAGGTCCCATGGGCCATGGGGTTTCAGCTGTTGCCTATATTATCAATCAATTTTAAAAAAATTAGAAGGAAAAATGCATGAAAAGACATGTAAGAGCTGCAATGTCTTTTCTAATACATAAAGGTGAACCTAAACATTAAATACATTATTTAAAATCTTTCAAAAAAAAAATACATTATTTAAAAGGAGACATTTGTTGTTTGGTTTGTATTTCAGTTTTCAGTTTTTAGAGTTGTTTTCAGTTTTCTATTTTGAGGGTCTGTTTTCAGAAAACTGTTTGGTTAGTGTTTTGAAAACTGTTTTCTGTTTTGAAAAATCAAATGATTGCTTAAAATTCATTTGGCTAACTGTTTTGAGTATTTATTTTTAAAAACAGTTTTCAGTTTTTAAAAACTAAAAAACCAAAACAACATTTTGTTGTTTTGTACGATTTTCAAGTGGCATAATTTTAATTAAGATGATTTTATTTTATTTTATTTTTCTCTCTCTTCTCTCACTCCCAATGGATTAACTCCTCTCTCCACCGGCATCGTCGTCCGGCCACCGGAAGGCCTTGCTCCGATTTTGACCCAAAATCATCTTCATTTTGACCCAATCGATGAATTTGAATTTGATTTTGATAAATTTGAGTTTTATTTGGATGAATTTCAATTTCATTTGACTAAATTTTAATTTTAATTTCATGTTTTTCAGTTTCTGAAAACAAAGTCAAATATCACCAACCAAATGAATTTCTTAACAGTTTTTTTCCTAAAAAATGTTTCTAAAAACTATACTCAAAATCGTTTTTAAAAACTAAAAAAGAAAATAATATCCAAACACACTCTAAAAATGCGTTTGGTTTGATTATTCTGAAAAACTGTTTTTGAAAATGAAAACTGAAAAATGCGTTTGGTTTGTAGCTTTTGATCAATTGTTTTATGACAATTTATTTTATGAATTTTATTATTCATTTTGGTTATTCTGGGAATGAATACACTATCCAATCCAGGTTCACATCTGTGGACATAATTTTTTTTTTTGGACCAAGTTTAGATTGCTTCCAGTTCCCAAAAGCTATACATGACCAGAATCGTAATATAATTTCACTACTTCCATATAGAATCATCAATTCATCACAATGCTCTAATATTACAAGTTTTCAATCAAACCCATACAATAGCAAAATATTAGAAGGTTTCGTAAGCCAGATTTTAAAGTAACACACTTCCATGTATAGAAAGACAGACATAAAGAACACACTTTAAAGAAACCAGAGCAAATGTTCTTGCAATCCTCAATTCATGCAAATATTTTTCAACAACAAATTTGTTGAAATTGCAATATAGAAAGCACCACAAAAGGGAGGACAACACAACCAGAAGCCAATAGAATAGATCCAATCTGCCATCATTGATCCAGAGGACACAACATACAAGGAGCAGATTCCATTATCCACTTTACAAAGTTCAGCCTCTCCTCCGTTAAGCCCTGTTGAACATATCTTTGATGTTCTGTGACTCTGTCTCTACCTTTTCCTTTTTATCTCGCTTTCCACCTCTATTCACCTTATTATCATCCCCGCTCTTATTCTAATAGAAGTAACAACATCAAGAAATCAGTTACTAGAAAATTGCATAATTATAAAAAATTCCTATTCACTGAATATGTGCAAGTATTACAATATTAGCATCAGCATGCCTCACTTGACACGCAAGCCGCCAAACCCTCATTTAATATTTCATCTACTACACCTTGATTCTTGCAATGGTAAAATTGCTCCATTGCAAATTACACATCATAAGTTCAAATCACAGAAACAGCCTCCCTGAATTGTGGGGGCAAGGCTGTGCACATATTTGCCCAAACACACAAACACTCTCACATAGAAATCATTGTTAAAAGAGTCTGCACGTATTAATTCCTTCAGCAGTTAACAATTTACTTCTCATATATTCCAACTACACAACAAGGCAATAGTTGGCTCGATCTCTAACATTCTTTTATCGATATGAAATATTCAATAAGGCGAACCACAAAGAAATTGGTCCAATGAGCACATGAACAGAGAGAAGCAATACCTTTGTATCCGAATTGAACAATGGCGGAGGTGGAGGTGGAGGCGGAAGCGATGGCGATGGCGGTCGAATTTCGGTTGAAGAAAGAGATCTTTGACTTAGCAACGCAGATCCACAAACATATCAAGCAACCCAAGAAGAAGCCGACCGATCTCGCGAGCCCTGGAAGAAGAAGAAGGAAGAAGATGGGAGGAACAGAGAAGCCGGTCGATCTCGGGAGCCTTAGAAGAAGAAGAAGAAGGAAGAAGACGGGAGGAATAGAGAAGCCGGGCGATCTGGCAAGCCCTAGAAGAAGAAGAAGAAGGAAGAAGACGGGAGGAATAGAGAGGCGGAATAGGCTTCGTCAGTTACGTATTTCGTAAATGACGGAAAACTCATTTTGAGCGTGTTTTGGGCTAACTCCGTGTTTTGGGTAAAAACACGGAAAACGACTTTTTAGCATTTTGAGTTTTGTGTTATAGTTTTAATATTGTTTTCAAGAATGCATTTTAAGAAATGGCAAAGCAAACAAGTTTTCAGTTTTCATCAAAACTGAAAACTGAAAATAGGTTGAAAATGACAAACCAAACGCCCCCTTAGATTTCAAAATGTTTTATATATAAGGTCATTTTTGGGAAAAACCCCATTATCTAATGAGAGAGAAGGATGCGTTTCACTGATTTCAACTCTCGAAGAGCATCTCTCATGCTCATACGAGAATCAGGAGAATCTGCAATGCAAGACAAGCCAACCCCAAAAATCTTGTTCATGCATTCATGTTGTATTTCTGGATTAATGTGATTGTTTTCATCGCTTGGATCGTCCATGTATTGCAAAAGCTCAGGGTCAAGTGTTTGTAGTATTTTGTGTGGAAACACTGACCGCACCGACTCAATGAGATTCAGTTCCCCCATGAAGCAATCATCGACCGGACTTCTCCCCGTAAATAGCTCCAGCACCATCACTCCGAAGCTGTACGCATCTCCTGCCTTTGATGGTTTTTGCCCAATTCCATATTCTGCAGAAAATCACAGTAAGCAGACATTACTACCAAAAGATATACATACGCATTTAAAGCACAACAAGTGTTAGTTGAAATGCCTCAACACCCTGGATCATATTGTCATGGTACTAACCTGGAGGTATGTAACCTATGGACCCCTTTAAGGCATATATGGAGCTTATAGAATGCTGATTGTTGGTTCTGTTCACCAGTAGCTTGGCTAGACCAAAATCTCCTACCTTAGCAGTCATATCTGCATCCAAAAGAATGTTGCTTGGCTTTAAATCACAATGCAGCACAGGGACTTCAACGTCATCATGCAGGTAATTCAACGCTGAAGCGACATCAATGGCCACATTCAATCTCTCTGTCATGCTTAACCCATCTCCATTTGGTTTCATTCTATTGCATCTCAACCAATCCTCCAAACTCCCATTACCAAGGAATTCATACACTAGTGCAAGAAACTCATTATTTTTGGAGTCCAAGCTTGAGCATGATGTGATCAATTTAACAAGATTTCTGTGTCTCACATGTCGCAAAGCCTCACATTCTGCAACAAAGCTCTTCCAAGAGCCAGTAATATTGATGTCAAGGATCTTGATCGCTACAGCAATACCCTCTCCAAGATATCCTTTGTATACCGACCCAAAGCTGCCTTTTCCGACCAAATTTTGCTGGTTGAAATTGTCAGTTGCCCGACGAAGCTCGTGGTATGAGATTGTTTGATGTTCTGGCTTTAGCAGATCAAAGGTTCCACTAATGTTTCTCTTGTGCTTTCTTACAAACACAAAGGAACCAAAAACGAAGCTAAGTACAAGTGCTACTATTGAGACTGTAATACAAACAATAACCACCAATTTTCTATGACGTGGACTACTGTCACATCCCGAATTTGAGCAGAGTCTTGGATTACCTTCCAATTTGACTTCAGAGAAATTTCTGAAAACTCCACCACTAGGAATTACACCTTCAAGGTTATTGAAAGAGAGGTTCAATGACTGAAGGGCTTGAAGATCGTGGAGGTCAGCAGGAATAGAGCCAGAAAGTTGGTTATAGGAGAGGTCTAGAACTTCCAGACCTCTCACTTCTCCTAGAGTGTTTGGAATAGGACCAGAGAATTCATTATTTGCCAAGAACAATCTCTCCAAACTCCCACAGTCTTTGATTGAGCTAGGAATATTACCAGACAAACGGTTGTTAGAGAGGTCGATGGTTACAATGTTGTGCAGGGCACCAACTTGGTCGTTCAAAGGTCCGGATAATAAGTTCCTAGATAGATTTAAGATTTTGCCCAAGCTAGAGAGACTCAGAACTTCTCTAGGTATGCTTTCATTGAGCCTATTATTGGACAAGTCCATAGAAAGCAAATTCCCAAAGTTCCCAAAACTTGTGGGTATTTGACCAACCAATTGATTTCCTGATAAATCAATCTGGTTCACTTTCCCAAGGCTACCAAGAGAATCTGGAATATTTCCAGAAAGTTGATTTCCAGCCAACCCCAACTCTTGTAGCTCTTTCAATTGGCCAATTTCCGGAGGGATCGAGCCGTTGATGGAGTTGTAGCTCACGTTGAACAAAGCTAGGCCAGTAAGTTGACCAATGGAGGCAGGTATGCGACCATAAATTCTATTACCTCCCATGTAAAATTTTGAAAGAGATTTGGAAAGATTTCCGATAGATTCTGGTATAACACCTTCCAAGAGATTGTCGTCAATGGCCAGGAGGTTGAGACGAGTACTGTTTTTCAAAGAAGTGAGGAATTCAAGACCATTGTCCCCTGAGCTAACAATCCTGTTGAATCCAATACTATACATTGTCAGATTTCGGAGATTCCCCAAACCCGGTGGCACAGTTCCCTCCAGAAAGTTATCTGCCAAACGGATGACTTGTATGTTGGTCATATTATGCAGAGACCCTGGGATGGTTCCAGTGAATTTATTGATGCAGAAACTGAGTACCAAAAGATTTGGTAGTGTATCTCCAACGTTGTTTGGAATTTCCCCCCATAGTTGGTTTGATGATAGACCCAAACTAACTAGGGAAGTCATGTTGTAAATGGAATGAGGAATAGTGCCTGTAAGATTGTTGATGACCAGATTAAGCACTTGCAAGTTGCGAAGTCTACCCAAGTCACTTGGTATCTCACCAGAGAAGAGATTGGTGCCTAAATTTAATTGTATGAGTTTGGAAACGTTGGCAATGGAGGATGGAATCGGACCTGAAAGAGAATTTTGTCCAAGATTTATGACCTGAAGCTTTGTTAGTTGGCTAAAGTCTGTAGGAAGTCTACCGGAAATCTTATTCGCTGTCAAGTCCACAACTGTGAGCTCAGCTAAGTTGCTTATGTTATGCGGTAGTGCACCAACAAAGCTGTTGTAGCTCATGTTCAGGACTCGCAGGCGAAAAAGATTACAAATTTGGTCTGGAAATGGTCCTGCGAGTCTATTATCTTGTAGCTGTAGCGTACGAAGGAAAGAGAGATTGCCGACATAGGGACTTACAGAACCCGTGAGTCCCAAACCAGAAAGATGAAGACCTTCCACTCTGGTTCTGGAGTTGTCACAAAGAACTCCAGTCCAGTTACAAGGGAATGTGTTCTGGTCCCAAGAAAGTAGAGGATCTGAAGACTCTACGCTTATTTGAGACTTGATTGAGAGCAAAGCCTCCTTATCTGTATCAATGTTGGACTCCACACCAGAAAACATGAGAAGTACAAGCATGGAGAAATAAACCATGTCTGTAGATCTCTTCATTTTGAATGGTTTTGTATGGCAATGATGAATATTTATAGCCATTAGCAGTTTAGTGTCATGTAGAACCGCATGTTGTGTGGTAAATCTTTTTTCAATTTTTTCAATTTCAATATTCTGATGATGAAAGGTACATCTCTAAAAGCATATTGTGAACGGGACTCAAAAGTCATTCCTGGACCAGATGACAAACAACTTGACATCACCAGCTTGCAAAAAATAATAATAATAAAGATCACTGTGTTTTTTGTTCTAGATATTTGAATGCTGAGATAAATGTACATAATTTATGAGAAATCAATGTGTGTCAATCTCAATATTTGAGACAAAAATTACTGAGATTTGTATGATTGTTCAAGATAAAAATTGAATGTCAAAAACGAGGGAAGGGAATGAAATTTAGGCAAGAAATCTAGAAAGATATTTTCAAACTAGTAGCAGAATTTTCCAAACATAAACTATGATTTCAAAGTAATTAGTCTTTATTGGTTATCAAATCAAGTTTAGAAGGGGTATTTATTCAAAATTAATCTTCTGAGTTATTGATGATGCAAATGCTTGATAAGCAATAGTAAGCAAGCAAATCAACTTACGTTATATATGAATATATGATGAGCGACGGTCAATATAATCCAAGGAACACCAATATATATATGTATTGGTTGAAGTCAATATATGTATTGGTTGAAGTCCATTGCATATACTTTTAAAAGTCGAGCAAACAGACTGTTTTTCGTTATGAAATATGTTACATGATGCCAATTGATAGTTGAAAATGACGAAAGGAATGATATTGGAGGACTGACTGATTTAGTTTGGTGAGCTGAGCATCCGAGCGTGTGAAACAGACTTGTCATTTGTGCTTACAATTGACTTCGACAGGAGGGTGAGACATTGAAATTAATGGAAGCAATTTTGCGGTCCTGATGAAATCGCCAATTACTCACGTTTGTTAAAATTTCAAGATTTGTTAAAATTTCTCACGTTTTTGGGATGAAGTTAAACATCCTTGTTTATAAGTAAAGATTCATTTTCTTTTAGACTATTCAAGGCGGGGCGGACACAAGATTTTAACTCAGAAATGATAAAACCATGCGTGGGTATTGCTCCCGCTTTTTTTTTTTTGGGTAGTATGAAAACTACACTAATAAATTAGTTAATATCTTTTGAAAAATTAAGGATGGTGCACAGATTAATAACAAAATTAAAGTATAAAGTGCCAAAAGTCTTATATCAAATCTCGTGTAATAACATCTTCAAATTTGTAAATCCATCGTGATAGTAAGGAATCACCACCTCTTGATCTTCAATATCTTATTTTGAAAGATAACGACAAAGATAAATATTAAAAAGTAAGGATAGACAAAAATATTATTAATACACATAAAATCAAAATTTACTATCAACAAAATATTTGAAAATTACTTATGCTATTGTTTTTTCTTCAAAAGGTCAAGCCTTTTCTTTGAACGTAAGTATCATTAAGAGAGAAGCTTTAGCAAGAACAAATTGTACACGAATATATCGATCAAAAGCGACGGACAATATTAATTTCTAATATAATAATGGAGCATTGTTTCATTCGAGAGTCTGGCATAACTTAACCTACAAGCAGGGGAGAGTCAAAAAAATTTGTTAGAATGTCGATTTGTTGTGGGTTAACGACGAACCGATCCATATGCTTGAGTTCATGACCTGCTTAAACAAAACCATCCACGAGTCCCTTGCCCATTAAGCGGTAGTGGTCAATCGACTTGCGGGTTCGGATGAAAACCGGTTTGAGTTCATCATATGCAATGGACAGTTGCATCTAGACCGTGAAAATGGAGCCCAACCCATTAATTGTTGGAGTTGGGTCAACCTAATATCATTACATACAGAGCTACTAAATCAAATGGATGAAAAACACGCAGTTGATAGCATTTGAACTTTCATCTGCATTCATCACCAAAGTCTGCGCAACAAAGCCTTACAACAAAACACTTTAAACCCTAGGAAATTAACATCAAAGAAACGACATAGTTTAATAAACTGAAAATACAAAAATGCCCCTTCAAGCACATTACGCCAACACTCCTCCTTAATGTGCTGAAGCAGCCACTTCTTGAACACCCAAGGCAGATCTGAACTTGAAGAATTTTGGTTTGGGCAGAGCTTTGGTAAAAATATCAGCAACCTGATCATCTGTAGGACAGTGCTCCATCTTGATTTCACCTTTGTTGGAGACATCTCTGAGAAAATGATATTTGACAGCTATGTGCTTGCTCCTACTGTGAAAGACGGGATTTTTGCTCATTGCTATGGCAGCTAAGTTATCACAAAGAAGATGAACAGGACCTTTACATGCAACTCCCATCTCTTGAAGAATGAATTTTAGCCAAATAGAATGGCTGGCAGCAAGAGCAGCAGAGATGTACTCTGCCTCTGCTGTAGATTGGGCTACAGAAGACTGTTTTTTAGAGAGCCATGATATGGCACCTGACCCCAAGGAGAACACAAAACCAGATGTGCTTTTTGAGTCCTCTAGAGATCCTCCCCAGTCACTATCAGAATATCCAAATAATTTTGATTTTGGAACAGATTCATAAATCAAACCATAATGTTTTGTACCTTGAAGATATCTCAGGATGCGTTTTGCTCCTCCTTTATGCACTTCCTTGGGCTTCTGCATGAACCTAGACAGTAAGCTTACAGCAAACATGATGTCGGGTCTTGTTGCAGATATGTAGAGGAGACATCCAATTAAGGACCTATACTCACTGATGTCAGTCTCAGGAGAATCCTCAGCCTTACTAAAATTTTCTTTGTGTGAGAGAGGGGTGCTGACTGGCTTGCAACCCTTCATGCCAAATCTGTCCAGAACAGTCTCTACATATTTTCTCTGCCTTATACACATTTTCTTTTCATATTGATCGATCTCCATTCCCAAAAAATAGTGGAGCATCCCTAAATCATTCATCTCAAACTCATTCTTCATCTCTTCTTTGAACTGGTTTAGACTTTCTTCAGAATTCCCTGTGAATATCAAGTCATCAACATAGACAGAAACAATCAACTTTCCTTTCTGGTCGTTGTCTCTGACATAAAGAGTATGCTCATGCTCACTTCTTCTGAAACCTTGCTTCATGAAGTAAGAGTCTAATCTGCTGTACCAGGCTCTGGGAGCCTGCTTCAGCCCATAGAGAGCCTTCCTCAGCTTTAAGACTTTGTGCTCTTCACCCAACACCTCAAAACCTGGAGGTTGATCAATAAAAACTTCTTCCTCAAGAGTTCCATTTAGGAACGCAGATTTAACATCCAATTGATATATCCTCCAACCATTTTGAGCTGCAAGAGCAATAATTGTTCTAATTGTTTCTAACCTGGCAACAGGAGCGAATGTCTCCTGATAATCTGTTCCTTGTTTCTGAGTAAACCCCCTGGCCACCAGTCTTGCCTTGTGTTTTTGAATAGACCCATCAGCATTCAACTTAGTTCTATAAATCCACTTAACTCCAACTGTGGTTTTATCTGGGGGAAGATCAACCATTTCCCAAGTTTCATTCTTGTTTATCATGTACAGCTCCTCCTCCATAGCTTTCATCCAGACCTCCTCCCCTTTTGCTTCATCAAAACAGCTAGGATCAACTGAGGCCATTTGACATCTTTCATACACTTCAGACACAAGCTTTGTTTTCTTTGGAGTGGAGTCACTAGTATCTTCAACTCCAAAAGACCATTCTTCTTGAAGCTCAGAATAGTCAATAGGATTAGAATGATCAAAATCCTCCTCTTGAAAATTTTTATGATCACAGTTCTCCTCCTGGAACAGAGAGTTCTCTTGCTTTTGTATTACATTACTCTGCATGGATGACTTATGCAAGTCACCTGCTGCATTTTGAACTTGAGGTTCAGGGGCATAAGGAAGTTCAACTTCTCTCATTTGATTCCAATCCCACACAACTCCTTCATCAAATTTAACATCTCTACTAATTGTCAGAGCTCCAGAACTTAAATTGTAGATTCTATATCCTTTGCAATCAGCACTATATCCCATAAATATCCCTTTTTCTGCCTTCTCATCCAGCTTCTGTCTTTTCACTTTTGGAATGTGAAAATAGCATATTGAGCCAAAAATCTTTAGGTTCTGAACTGTAGGTTTTCTTTCAAACCATTCCTCAAAGGGAGTGCTATGTTCCAGCACTTTGGTAGGACTGATATTCATTAAGTGAACAGCTGTAAACACAGCTTCAGCCCAAATTTTTTTTGGAATTTGTTTGTCACTCATCATAGCTCTAGCCTTTTCCATAATAGTTCTATTCTTTCTCTCAGCAAGCCCATTATGTTCTGGTGAGTAAGCCACTGTTAGCTGATGCATTATCCCTTCTTCCTCACAGTAATCATTGAACTCTTTTGAACAGAACTCCATTCCTCTATCACTTCTCAAAGTCTTGATCTTCCTTTCTTTCTGATTTTCAACCAGATTTTTGAATTTCCTAAACGCATTGAATGTTTCAGTTTTACTTTTCAAGAAATAAACCCATGTAAATCTACTAAAATCATCTGTAAATGTAATGAAGTACCTGTTTTCTTGAAGTGAAGGAGTTTGCATTGGACCACAAAGATCTGTATGAATCAGGTCCAAAGGCTTTGAGGCTCTGGTCAACTGATCCTTGTGAAATGGAAGTCTAGAAAGCTTGCCTTGCATGCATCCATTACATAGCTTGTTCTCGACATTAAGTTTAGGAAGATCTCTAACCAGATTCTTGCTCGACATAAGACTCATTGAAGACTGACTCAAATGACCGAGCCTTTTGTGCCAAGTCATAGCATCAACCTCTCTTGCAGCTAAGGCAACTTCATCAACATCAAAAACAATCGGAAAATTCCTCTTCTCTTTCATTTTGATTTTTCCAATCAGCTTACCATTCTTTCTTATTGTACATTCTTTACCCTCAAATAGAAGAGAGTGATCACTCTCCATCATTTGCCCAACGCTCAACAAATTTGCATCAAGTTTTGGAACATACATTACATTCTTCATTTGGAATGATCCTCTTTTACCCTTTACTGCCACAGTACCAATCCCTTCCACTTTGACAGCATCTCCATTTCCCATTCTCACTTGAGTAGTTTTCTTTATCATATCAACAAAAAAATCCTCTCTACTGGTCATGTGATTGCTGCAACCACTATCAACATACCATACATTCTTCTTTAATTCTTCATCAGAGAGACCAGCAAAAAAGAGAAGACTTTCCTCTTCCTCCTTTTCAGATTCATCTCCATGCTGAGCAAAATTTGCTTTTCCACTTGCTCTGCAATTTTTCTGTAAGTGACCATGCCTACCACAGGCATTACACTTAGGTTTTCCTTTGAACCAGCAGTCCTGTTCAATATGCCCAAGTCTGCTGCAATTTTTACATTCAAGTTTTTGCTTTCCTTTGACATCTTTCCCAGTATTACTCGAATTTCCCACACTTAATTTTGTTCTGAAAGCATTTTCAGTCATTTCAATGTCATCTTCACACCTGGATTCATGAGCCTCTAAAGACCCAAGTAGATCACTAATGGATAGATCATCCAAATCTTTCCTTTCTTCAATAGCAATGATAGAATTGAATTTTTGTGGTAAGCTAATCAGAATTTTCTCCACTACTCTCCGTTCAGTCAATTTTTCTCCGTAAGTTCTCATTTTGTTTACAATTTCAGAGAGCCTAGTGTAATATTGCAAGATGTTTTCAGACTCTTTCATTTTCAGATTTTCCAAATCACGCCTAAGCTTCTGCAGCCTAACATTTCTAACCTTAGGATTTCCTTGAAACTCATCCCTCAAGGTTTCCCAGGCTTGTTTAGCAGTGAGAGAGCCAATGATGCGAGAAAAAATACCTTCTGTTACAGAGGATTGAATAATATGTAGAGCTGTACTGTCTAGCTTCTTCCACTTCTTCGATCTCCTCCTGGCTTTGGATTCTTCCTTATCCTTGGCAGCAGCTTCCTTCTTCTTTTTCCACGCCCCAGTGACATCCGGTGAGTCTGATTCATCTTCGGAAGATGAGGTGAAAATCATATCTTGAACCCCATTCTTCTCAGTGACTTCCCAAAGTTCTTTGGACTCAAGATATGTCTTGACCTTCACAGCCCAAGCATCATAGTCTTGGCCACTAAAGATCGGAACAGGATAAATCTTTGACAAAGCTGAATCTCCCATGGCTTGTGCACAAACACACTAGAGAATCAGATGAGACCTTGAAAGAATCACAGAAAACGCCTTTACCAGATCATAACCGGCTTCGATACCATAATATCATTACATACAGAGCTACTAAATCAAATGGATGAAAAACACGCAGTTGATAGCATTTGAACTTTCATCTGCATTCATCACCAAAGTCTGCGCAACAAAGCCTTACAACAAAACACTTTAAACCCTAGGAAATTAACATCAAAGAAACGACATAGTTTAATAAACTGAAAATACAAAAATGCCCCTTCAAGCACATTACGCCAACACAACCTATGCTCCGAAACGAGCCAGGCCTTATGAGTTATGGGATCGCATTAAATTCCGCCCCCACCAACTCTCTTAATTTGAGACCACTTCACCATGGACGGATCGCTAAATTCAAGAATCGGTCAGGGTAGCGCCCTTTTTGTGGAATAATATTGTGTGTTACAGAACATATAGACCTGGGAGTATCGTTTTGCAAAGTCTTGAGGGATATGGAAATTCAAATATGATTGTGGTTTTGTTGCAATTAACAGGACCAAAATTACCAGCACCGTGCAAAATAATGGAAATACTATATATGCATAATATATATATGTTTGTGTGTGTGTGTCTCATGGTGGATGGTGAGTAGGTGGTGTCAAGATTTGGGGTGTAAACTGAGACAGATACAACTCAAGCAGAGCTCGTTCTCTGGATTGCGAAGCCTCATCAATGGTGCCATCACCTGCCAACGTACATATTTTCAATATATATACATTATGCTGTGTTATTTTCACGCTCAACTCAATAGATTAAACCTGCTGATCGGTGAGTGCTCATATATGTTCATTTTAGGCAAGCAAAAATCGACAGAGAAGAAAAAATAAATAAAGAAAGGTACGTGAATACACACACATATATATACACATACCTGTGGGGTAAAATTCAGACCAAGAGGACATGTTGACATGATGATCAGCACCTTGTTCGAACTGATCAGGACGTTGTATAATGTTATTATTATTGTCTTCCTGTAAACCATTCCTTGCATTTTGATGACAGTCATTGCCAAGATCCATCTTTTGTCCTTGAAGGAAACTACTGGGAGGAGGTTTTACCATTTGGTCAGCCACATCTTGTGTCGACCGATCGCTGAGAGAGATAGCAAAAGGATTTTCATAGATAAGTAAAAGGAGTTGATCAGGGAAGGTAAGTGAATTATCACATGAAATGGAAAGTACCTTAATAGGAGGCCATTGGAATCCTGAAAATTTAGGATTTGGACATGTGGATCTCTTTGTGGTAGCCAAGCCAATATATTGTTTGGACTTTCTGTAACAAACCCACTTGCACTTGCAGCCTCTGGTGTAATATGTGCCTAATGACATGGCTATATATTATTAATTTAAATGAATTAATGAATAATACTAGAACTATATAAATTATATCTACTTATCTGAGAAGTTGATGGTAACAGACCTGTAGGTGAGTTGTACTTTTTCTCCAGAACTTTCTGTGCAATATATATATGAAAATTTTCATAGGCATATCATTTAAACAATTCTCTTACGAAAGAGTCCAGCATTGGAGTCGAAAATAGGTAAGATGTATGCAGACCTTACCCCACATCAACATCTAATTTAATCATATAAATATATTACCTTGTGCGTGCACACATGTTTTAGAGTCTCTTGGAGTATCTGCTCCCAGCGATCAGCCTCGCACAATGTTTTGATTCGAGAAGCATCGCCCTCCAATATGCTAGAAGAAATTGGACAATCTATGTGTAATGTTTTGGCAAAGATGTACTTTTTTTTGTGTGTTTGTTTGGAATGAGTAGATTTAGGGTTTTGAGGAACTCTTTTACCTTAGTTGTTTCTCTAAATCTTCAATTTGAGACTTGTATTTGAGGATTTGTTGCCCAAATTCCTTGACAATACTGATGAAGTAATCAAGAAAACTAATCAATCATTCCAAATGAGAAAGGATCATCATTATGATCATCAAATATATGTACCTCATGTTGCGAAATGGTGTTGACAGGAGTTCTACTACTTTAAAAGAAAGAAAAAAATAAAAATCAGAGGGATTAGAACAAGAAAATATCAAAAGAGATCTAGAGAGAGGGAAATGCTGAGGCTTGTGACTTGAAAGAAGAAGAATTTGAGACCTGCAGGATACTTGATTTTTCGTAGTGTCGGATTGAGTCATCGTCTTCTTAGTAAGAGTAAGCTACAGCTTATAATAATTGGTTCATTCACACCCTATTCACACACACACACACAGATTGGAGCGGGGCCGTACCTCTTGCTTGGGTAGCCTTTAGGGTTGCATTATAAATTATAAAAGCCGGATCAGGAAGAAAGATCATAAATTAATTAAGTTTATATAAGTGAAGTGGAATGAATTAAAGATGGATGTATTTAGTTAATTAATTACCTTCCTCGCTCGTCCTCAGGAAGATTAACGTAACGGGCAAGAACCTCTTCAATGCTTCAGCATGGAGAACACAAGAAAATAATTTAAGAATAGAAGATCGTATATGTCGCAAATTAACAACGTTGTCTGTTTTGATTATAATTAACTTTTGTTGCCAGAGAAGACAGTGAGTCTTCCAGAAGGGGAAAACATGAGAAGAGCGACATCAACATCGCATAAAACAGAGAGCTCGTATGCTTTCTTGATGAGTCCGTTTCTCCTTTTAGAGAAAGTGACCTGCCTATTTGTTGTGTTCTCAATCCTCTTTATCTGAAGTTTCACTCTCCCCATATCATTCTATCTCTCTCTCTATCTGTCTGTTTCTTTCAAATAGAGGAATGACTGAATCTATATATATATATATATATATGTATGTATGTATGTATAGCGTATGTATAAATAGATATATCGGTCACGGCTAGAGAAGTAGGAGAAGGTAATGGATTGAAAGAGAGAGAAAAATAAGCAAGTGAAAGCTACAGATTTTTGTCGCTTTTAGGCTTATTCACACACTGGATGACGAGTGAAAGAGAGAGAGAGTGGGGTTTAATTGTAAGTCACATGTACGTGCCTAAGGATCTGGAAATTTTTTGATTTTATAGCTTGTGTTGGGTGGTTTTGCTGAGTGCTAAAGGTCAGAGTAAAGGTCGTTCTTATCTATTTTGGTGTTCAAAGTGACACCATGTCACCATGTAGTAGTATTTAACTGTGAAAAAAAAAATACGAGGATCGAGGCTGAGAGAGGGGAGGGAGGACAAAGAAGGCAAGATAAGTTGTAATAATTTTTTTGTGCATAATTTTAGATTGGGCGTTGAGGGGGAGAATAGAAGTACCAATTTTGATTGTTTTATCTAAGTGTAGGCCCAAGTCACAGTTTTAGTTTTTTATTTACTTTTATAAAATGATTTAGCTTCGAGATAATATAAATAAGGTCTCATTAACGACGGAGGAACACCAATATACAATAGAGATAGAGCCTTCAAGGAGATAGCAAAATATTAAAACATGCTAACTACATAAGACAAGAAATAACTAAGAAAAAGACAAAAAACAGCAGCATATTCCACGAAAGCAAAAAAACTAGCAGCATAATTCACCAAAACATAGGGCAGACCTTCACCTTGCTATCAACCACCTGCAAGACACTGAGTATCACCTATAGCCACAATACAACATCATTCAGTCTATGCACACCACCTTTTGCTAACCAATCCACTACACCATTTATCTCACTGAGGGATTTTTGCCATTGAGACCACATTGAGTTTCATCGAAGCTAGATTAATAGCATTTGGGATGTATCATATACAATCTGTGTACGTACATCTTCTGAGTTTTAGACCTCGTCCACGAGAATTTTGATCACAGAAATTGATTATTTTTTGTAGGGCTGTAAAAATAAAAATAAAAAATCCAAAAAACGACCATTTGACCAGTTCTCCATAGTAATGGAAAAAAACGAACTGAATCGCAGTTTGCAATCCATATAAATATATATTTGGTCAGTTTTTAGAAAATGTATAAGAATTTCGGTTAAAACCGAACCGATCAAACTTTCTTATATATTTAATAAATAATAATTATATATATAATTAACTTATTAGTTATTAGTTATTAATATTACTTGCCACTTGGGCTGAACTGGAGTAAGTCCCCGAATTACCTAATGGCTAATATATTTAGACTTTTGGACCTTTGGACTTTGGTCATAAAAATAATAAATTTTAAAAGTGGAAAATGCAAAAGCCAAAAGCCTAACTAAAAGGCAAAAACCTAGTCTTCATTTCAGTATTTCTTTCACTGTCAGATTCATTCAGATACTTAAATTGTGATTTGCGCCGGTGCTCCCCTTCATTTCAGTATTTCACTATCAAAATTCATTCTCCTCTCTCTAGTGCTCGCCTTCTCCCCTTCTCCAATGCTCGCCTTTTCGAACTCAAAATTTGAGGTAATGGTCTGACTCTCTAACTTTCTTTTTTTTTTGCTTGAATTAGGTTGTTTATAATGAATACTCATCATATGGTTGACCTCTTTTTTGGATGATTTGATTTGCCTTCTTTCAGTTATTTGGTTCAGTCATCTCCACAAAGAATGAAAACTTTTAAATTATGTACGGAAATAGAGAAAGAAAATTTTTCTTGTAAACAGAATGTGGTGTTGAATTTGCTTACGAGATGGAACTACACTTATGAAATGTTAGACAGGGCTGAAAAATATCAAAAAGAATGATAATAATTTTTTGAGTAGTGTCGCTTTTGAGGATGAACATGAAGGTGGAGGTAGGAGGGTTAGTTTTGAAATTCCTACCAACGATGATTGAGAAAATGTGAAGTTATTTGCAAAGTAGCCTTATAGCTTTTTTTATTTTGTAGGCTTTGAATTTGGTATCACTGTTATGTATTATTTGGGCCCAACACTTATATTTGGATTTATAGTTTAAGGCTTTTAGGCCTTGAAGTATGCTGATATTTAAATCTTTGATACTTGCCTAGGCTTGAAGACCAACTAAATTGAGCCCAACCCATCAATCAAAAACCGACCAAGCCGATTGTCGATCGGTTATTAGCTATACATTATGTGAATTGGCCGATTTCAATTGCTTAAAATTGGGAAAACCGAAACTCTCGATCCAGGGGTAAACATTTGTAAAATCGACCCAAAACCGACAGGTTACAGCCCTATTTTTTGTGTTTTTTTATTAGAAAGCTCCTGTTTTCTTATGATTAATTTTGTGGTATTTAGTCTTACCTGGCATTCATAGAGATTGCTGCTCCTTGTCCCACGAGCCCAATCTGACGACTGGCCCACTTCTGCCCAACTAACTACTTGTAATTGGAATATAATACGTTGAAGGAAAATTTAGGGTTCAGTTGACCTCTATCAGAAATATATATCGATATGGGGCTATTATTTTTCAGTGACCTCCCTTGTTTTGTATGAGGATTGAGGAACAAAGTAATTCCTTATTCCCATCAGACACAACAGCAAAGGGGTGGAAGAAACCGGACCGAACCGTAATCCGAACCGTAAATCAAAGTTCGGTTCGGTTTTCGGTTTAACGGTTCGGTTTCGGTTTTCTGAAATTAATTTCGGTTTTAAACCGAAAATCGAATTTATTTTATATGTTTTAAATATATATGTAGTTAATCTGTTTATCTCATATCTTTATTACTTTGTCTTTATGACTTTATTACTTTATTACTTTGTCATATTTGAAATAATATGAAGTATTTCAGTATCAAGTGACATGTATTCTATAAAATCGGTTTAAACCGAAAAACCGAAAACCAAACCGTTTCAAATATTTCGGTTCGGTTCGGTTTCTCTTGCTATTCGGTTCGGTTCGATTTTATATAATAGACTAAGTTCGGTTTTCGGTTTTTTCAGTTTCGGTCTCAAACCGAACCGAAAAACCAAACTTCTACCCCTTAATGATGGAACGTGTAAGTTGAATTGGAGACGGTGCCGACAATGATGGAGGATTGGTCTAGCGCAAAAGCAAACTTTATGATCTTGCTCGCCGTCTGATTGGTGGCTAAGGTTTGGAGTCAATTAGGAAATCTGAGTTGGTGTGAGAGCGAGCTGCGAGCATCCTGATTCGGCCAATACGTTGAAAAATGAAAACCCTCATGATGGGTGCTTAGTCACTGCCAATAGATTCAATTAAAGTAAAAGATATATTCAATTAATGTTTTACTTTAAAACAATAATAACACATTTGGTGGAGAATGAATTTAAGATAAACTGAGTATGAACTTATTGAGAGGTGACAATATAGAGGGTGAATGAGATGAGAGAATAGAGTAAGGTGAATGTGTTTAGAGATTACATTTTATATGTTTTGTTGAACATAAGAATGAATATGAGTTTTGATTTTAATGAATTATAATAAATTGACGATTTTATATGAGATTTAATAAAGACAAAATTTTTTATTTTAAAATATATATTATTCTCCCAATGAGAAGACTAGTTAAACACATTCTCATGGAAAAAAATAATATCTATGAGTTCATGTTCGTGACTCATATTTTATATAAACCAAACAAATGAATGACTTAGTGCAACTTATTCTAGACTCAATATTTGAATTGGTCAAATGGGCTTGGCCCATCAAAGTAAAGCCCCTGCCCCAATCCATCTCATCCCGGTGCTTGTGTGTTTTGGGCCTATCCCAACACAAGCCACTGTAGCTTTTTCCATGTATAAAATTTGGGGCCCTTGAACTCAAACTTATACCATGAAAGGAGACCCTTACAAACACATCCATGTGGGTTTATTTTTTCAGTGTGAGATTGGTGTAAACACCACCAACTCTTTGTATTTCATGTGAATAAATTTGAGATGTGAGACTAATAAATGCACTACGTTCATCTCCGTTAGAGATGAACGTTCTCAATTTCGGACCCGTCTCGAAAGAGGTGTGGGTCTCGCATTTAATTGTGTTCAAAGTGGACCCATCAACACACACTTGAGACTAAGAGCTTACTTGAGCGATTGAGTGACCACGGTCATCCACGATGGCCGTCGGACCTGCTAGCCTTTTCTTGTTTCAGGTGCATGGGGTTTAAGGTGCTCAAACATCATGGTGTATTTATTCTAGGTTGAAATTATTCACTACCTACTAATCATTAGTTCTACAAGTGGGCGGGCCAAAGACGTTCTAAGGTCATTCGATCACTTCTCCATCATAGTCCAAATTAGACAATGAATGAATGAAGATAGATCATAGATATAAAAGTCTGATTGAAATAATTAAATTTGAGTTCCCTTTTGAAAATCATATTCAGTTTCTAGTACATACACCTTTAATTCTTTCACGTTCCTTTGACATAATAGATATGTGGCATGTAATTTAGATTTCGACAAATTTGTCTCCGTACCCGTCCCGTTATTTACTCCCATGAAAATACTTGTATCCGTTAATTAACCGATCATATCCATATGATTTGGGATAGGTTATGAGGGTATTCGTCGGGTACGGGTATTTTTGACATCTCTGCTTCCACATCCTCTGTTGCAATTCTTTTTTTTTAATAGATCAGTAGTATAGATTAAGGCTCAGAAAAGAGTACAAGAACAGAGACATAAATAAGACACAAACCCTCCAAAAAAAGGACACAAAAATGCAGCGGCGACAATAAATGATCTAAGACCGAAGATTAAATAAGCCAAGCACGTCTCTGTCAACTTCATTTTTAGCTAGATAATCTGCTATAGTGTTTGCCTCTCTCCAAACGTGAAGGAACTCGACCCTCTGCATCATGACAGAATAATTTCTAATAACATTGAGATCCTAATGAAGTTTCCAAGGAGTCACGGCCTTATCCAAAATCCAAGAGACACTATTCAAGGAGTCGGAATCCACAATAATTGTTTTACTATCAACAGGCACTCCATCATTATCCACACTAATTTCCAACACCTTTCTAATTGCTCTTACCTCCGCAGAAGTTGCGTCAATGTTGTCAATAGGCCTGAAAACAAGCATAAAAAATTAACACACCATCAATTCCGGCCTTGTTTAATCGTGCAAGCCATCAGCGTTCCACTTAAGGTGGCCTAAAAAAGGAGCTATCCACTGAACTGCAGGCCCGACACTCTTGAGTAGCCATAGTAGCTGCCATATACTCAGCTTCACAACTTGAAAGAGCAACAGTAGTTTGCTTTTTACTGCACCACGACACTGATGCTGAACCCATATTGAAACAATAACCAGTTGTGGAGCGCCTATCATTCACATCAGTGTTAGGTGCATAAACTCTTTCCCCAATCCACGAATGATATAATGACGCAAGCAGGCATCACTCACAAGCTCCTCCGTATCCAATTCTGAAATTTTAGCACACAAAGTTTTAATTTTCAAAAAATATTTTGGAATTAGATAATCACCTTAAGTCATCGTAGCAAGTTTATTCTCCAAAAACTGCAGCCTCATCGTGTTCTTTCGAGTGAGCAACCTTTCAAGTGTCTCCCATAATAATACGAAGTGTCAGATTTACAAAAGGCACACATAATACGAAGGGCACTCTTGATTATATTCATTCTGACCTTTGGGGACCAGCCAAAGTATCTTCCAAGGGTGGTGCTAGTTATATGCTGACAATTATTGATGATTTTTTTAGGAAAGTATGGGTATTCTTTTTGAAACACAAGAGTGATGTATTTCACACTTTTAAGGATTGGAAGACCATGATTGAAAAGCGGACAGGGAAGCAGGTGAAGCGTCTCCGCACATATAACAGTTTGGAGTTTTGTTCAGATGAATTTAATGTCTTTTGTAAGACAGAAGGCATTGTGAGACACTTGACAGTTCCGGGTACTCCACAACAGAACGGCGTAGCAGAGCATATGAATAGAAATTTGATGGAAAACGTACGTTGTATGTTGTCCAATGTTAAATTACCTAAGTCTTTTTGGGCAGAAGCCGTTTCTACAGCTTGTTATCTTGTAAATCGTTCTCCATCAACTGCTATTGACAAGAAAACCCCACAAGAGGTATGGTCTGGTACTCCTGCGAATTATTCTCATTTAAAGATATTTGGATGTTCTGCATATGCTCATGTAGATAATGGAAAGTTGGAATCAAGATCTTTAAAGTGTGTGTTTCTTGGCTACAAGTCTGGAGTAAAAGGGTATAAGCTATGGTGTCCAGAAATTGGGAAAATTGTTATTAGTAGAAACGTTATTTTTGATGAGTCTGCTATCTGTCATAATCAGATTTCTACAGATTCTTGTGATAAAGAACAACAGAAATTAGCTACGCAGGTGGAGATTCCCATTAAGTCTGATTCTTCACCTCAGACTACATCTCAGTGCAGTTCAGGCCCTCAAACTGGTGTCGCAGCACCACCACAACATTCAATTGCTAAAGATAGGCCTAGAAGGGAGATTAGACTCTCACAGAGGTATGCTAAGGCTGATTTGGTTGCTTATGCTCTAAATGTAGTAGAAGATATTGACACTTGTGAAGAACCTTCTACATATTATGAGGCTATTAGTTGTAGAGATTCTAGCAAGTGGATATTTTTCATGCAGGAAGAGATGAAATCACTTTATAAGAATGGCATGTGGCAATTAGAGAAGCTTCCTAAGGGAAAGAAGGTTGTTCATTGCAGATGGGTGTTCAAACGAAAATAAGGAATACAAGGAGTTGAAGAACCTAGATACAAAGCGAGGTTAATAGCAAAAGGCTACAGCCAGATTCCAGGTATTGATTTACATATGTGTTTTCACCAGTTGTAAAGCATAGTTCGATTCGAGCTTTGCTTGGTATTGTTGTTTTGCATGATCTTGAACTTGAGCAGCTAGATGTGAAAACAACATTCTTGTATGGAGAACTTGAGGAGGAAATCTATATGCAGCAACTAGAGGGTTTTGAAGTTTTAGGTAAAGAAGACTATGTGTATTTGCTAAGAAAGTCTCTTTATGGTTTGAAACAGTCTCCACGATAGTGGTATAAGAGGTTTGACACTACTCATGATTTTATGAGAAGTGACCATGACAATTGTGTCCATTTTAAGAAGAGTGATGATGGGTCACTTGTGTATCTTCTGTTATACGTTGATGATATGTTGATAGCAGCCAAGGATAAAGAAAAAGTAAGAAAAGTGAAAGCTGAGCTTACTCAGGAATTTGAGATGAAAGATTTAGGAGCTGCAAAGAAGATTCTTGGCATGAAAAATCAGAGAGATCGAAAGGCGAAGAAATTGTATCTTAGTCAGAAAGGATACATTTAGAAGGTACTACAAAGGTTCAATATGCATAATGCTAAATCAGTTAGTACTCCATTTGCAGCTCATTTTAAGCTTTCATTTGATCTATCTCCACAATCAGATAATGATATTGAGTATATGTCTCGAGTTCCATACACTAGTGCAATAGGCTCTCTTATATATGCAATGATTTGCACACGTCTAGATTTATCATATGCAGTTAGCATGGTTAGTAGATACATGGCAAATCCAGGGAGAGGACATTGGAAAACAGTTCAGTGGATTCTTAGATATTTGTGTGGCACTACTTACGTTTGTTTTCAGTTTGGGAGGATTATAGATGGAGTTATTGGTTTTGTTGATTTTGATTATGCTGGAGATTTAGATAGAAGAAGATCGCTCACTGGTTATGTCTTTACTATTGGAGGGTGTGCTATCAGTTGGAAGGCTGTTTTACAGACTACAGTTGTTTTATTTACCACCGAGATTGAATACATGTCGATTACAACAGCTTGTAAAGAAGCTATGTGGTTAAAGGGGCTATTCAACGAAATTAGTGAAGACTTGGAAATTTCCACACTTTTCAGTGATAATCAAAGTGTTATTTATCTCACTCAAGATAATATGTATCATGAAAGGACAAAGCACATTCCGATTCACTATCATTATGCACGTATTGTTGTTGCTAGCGGTGACATTGTTGTGAGAAAAGTTAGCACTCATGATAATCTTGCTGATATGATGACTAAACCAATTCTTAAAGCCAAGTTTGAGCATTGCTTAAACTTGGTTAGTGTTTCAGTTTGATACTTACCCTTCTTGGGGTTATGGGGGAGTAGAGAGGTTGTTGTTGATGATTGATGTTTTCATTTTATGTGGAATTAGAGTCAAGGTGGAGATTGTTAAAGTTTGTGATCCGAATTCAGTTTGGTCTGATTCGAAAAGTTCGCGGTGAGACAAATTTGGATTAAGAATTTTTTTTGGGATTTTTTTGGGGGGTTTGTGATGGGAGCGGAGGGAGCGGGCCGATATGCGACCTTTTATGATTAGGGTTTCGGTTAGTATTTATTTGTTGTAAAGCCGTCACTCAAATATCTCTTGTATCTGTTTTTCTCCACGTAGTGAAATTCTCTCTCTCTGCCAGTGATTTTTTCCCTTAAAAATTTTTCAACGTAAATCATTGTATTCTTGATTCTTTTTTGTTGTTTTTTTATTCGAATCTATTGTCTCACACATTTATGCCGAACAACATAAATCCTCTATTTTTACTTTGTGCTTTATTATTCTTATTTGGGTTCATCAAATCATAACAATATTTACTTAAACTGAACAATGCATCTACCCTGAATTCAATGTAACTACAATTGATAATTCTCTTTCTTCCTCTATGAATGTGTACAAAACAAGGAATTGGGCGCAATATTTTAATTTGAGCCACGTTTGTTTTGCCAAATATCCGCTCGAGAATCTTAAGTTCATTATCCTACATATTTAAGAGTCTTACCATTAAAACGAGATATCCACAAATCTTTCCAAGTGTTCAGATTTCCAACAATATTCGTAGACGAGATGTATTAATATTTAATATTCATGCTCTATGTACATTGGAGTACCATGTCTGTCTGGGCTAGGTCGGATCCTATTTTTGACGTTTTGCTTCTCGTCTTTTAGCTAGCGGTTTCAAAGTCCTCCATCTGTAAACCGCTACTGCTTTTATATACACAAGGATATGAGGTTTTCAATGGAATGGACCCGACCCGCCCGGTTGGTCCATTCTTTTCTCAAGACTACATAACATAAATGTGACTAGTCAATGCCAATCCTTTAACTGGTCAAGTCAGTTCTCCTTTAAAACAGAATTGGGATTGGCCAGAAGTTTGGTTCCAGGTCTAACCATGGAGTTCTCAATCTACAGCTTCTTTATGCTCTTCATCTTCCTTTATTTCTTAACAAAGTTGTTCCTTAACTACAACAAAAACCTCCCACCAAGTCCTGCTGTCTCTCTACCCATCATAGGACATCTTTACCTATTGAAGAAACCCCTCCATCGAACTCTTGCAGATCTCTCTAAGCGATATGGTCCGGTGGTATTCATCCGGTTCGGTTCACGACCTGTCATCCTTGTGTCTTCTCCTTCTGCCGCGGAGGAATGTTTTACAAAAAACGACACAATTTTTGCCAACCGCCCAGACTTGCTTTCCGGAAAACACTTGGGTTTTGACTACACTAACATTCTCTGGGCATCATACGGCCAACACTGGCGCAACTTAAGGCGAATAGCTTCTCTTGAACTCTTGTCAACTCATCGTGTGCAGATGTTTTCTGGAATTCGGCTCGAGGAAGTCAGGTCATTAGCTCACAAGCTTTTTCGAAGTACAGAGGGTGGTGAATTCCAGACCGTGGACATGAAGTCGATGTTTTTTGAGCTCACGATGAATTTTATGATGAGAATGGTTTGTGGTGAGAGGTTTCATGGGGACGATCAAGCAGTTGCAGTGGACGCCAAGAGATTTATAGAAATTGTAAAAGAGACGTTTGAGTTAAGTGGGACTACCAATCTCAGAGACTTTGTTCCAGTCTTGAAGTGGATTGGACCAAATAGTATTGAGAAGAGAATGGTGAGTTTGCAGAAGCAGAGAAACCTGTTTACCCAGAAATTGATTGAAGAGCTCAGAAAAACAAAGAACAGTTCAACTAAGACCATGATTGATGTCCTGTTATCACAGCAGGAGATTGAACCTGATTACTACACAGATGAAATCATCAGAGGCATGGTTCTGGTAAGCTCCAGTACTCTATATCACAACTAGAGAACCATATATTTCTTAAAAAAGCAATGCCACCAGTGAGGACTTTTATCGAACATCTGATATGCAATGCGATTTCATTTTCAAATACGACCACACACAAAACAAGTACCTACCCAACAGTCCATTTAGGTCAACAACAACATTGATGCCAACATACATGATTTTGCTTCCGAAAGTGTACTGATTGATCTTGTATTCACAGGGGATGTTATCAGCCGGTACAGACACTTCTGCTGGAACAATGGAGTGGGCTTTCTCGCTTCTTGTAAACAATCCAGAGGCTCTTGTCAAAGCACAAGCTGAACTCGACAATCAGATTGGACCAAACCGGCTAATTGAAGAATCTGATCTACCCAAACTACCATATCTCCATGGCATCATCAAGGAGACGCTACGCATGTACCCAGCTGGCCCACTTCTGGTCCCACACATGTCATCAGAAGATTGCACAGTTGGAGGTTTTCAAGTCCCCCGAGGCACGATGCTATTGGTAAACGCGTGGGCAATACAAAATGATCCCAAGTATTGGGAAGAGCCCAGAAAGTTCAAGCCCGAGAGGCATCAAGGGGACAAAGATGGGTTCAAGTTGCTGGCATTTGGCGCCGGAAGGAGAGGGTGTATTGGCGAGGGCTTGGCAATGAAGATGATTGGAGTGGCCTTGGGATCCCTGATTCAATGCTTTGACTGGGTCAGAATTGGTGCCGAAATGGTGGATATGACTGAAGGGCCTGGGCTTACTATGCCCAAGGCGCAGCCCTTGCTGGTAAAGTATAGGCCGCGCTCAAACCCAAATATGACCAGCTTTCTATCTTAGCTCTGAAGAAAACTAGCTTCTTCTTTTCCCCCCGGCCCCGGCGGGCGTCGGGTTTGTGCAATAAATTATGTTTAAATGTATGTCATGCAAATTTATGAAAAATTCCACTTGTGAACTCACACATCAATGTTAGATTATTGAATTTTAGTTGAAGAATATCATCATCCAACACGGAAGAAAAACCAGCCCCGTACGACACCAGTAATTTGCGGTTTTTTTTGTTCCTTTCCAAAAAACAACACACGCTTGACAGACATCAGACACGTCATTTTTTAAAATTGATAATTTTAAGTAATACAGAATCCGATATATATAATATACGCGATGTGGATATTTTGACGGTCATGGAACCGTTTTATTTTCAAATTATTGACGTCATCTATTACGTAAATTAATGCTCAAATCCATCTTGTGGGACATGATTAATGTTTATACTTTGTGTATCTATAGGTACTTAACAACTCTTTGAATTCAAATAAAATTTTAATCATAAAATTACTCTTATTTTAAGAATTATATTCATTTATAAATTAATGTATTTCTCTCTCCTCTCTCCTCTCTCCTCTCTCCTCTCTCCTCTTGTTTTGTTCCACTCTCTCTCTCAAGATTTTGTCCCTCTTCTTTTATTTGATTCCACAAAAAAGTCACTCTAACAACGTACCATGGAGAATTGTTCGGTTAACTAGCTAGTTCAAGATAAGAGCAAGATAGTTTTAAGTGAAGTGAATGGTGATGCATGATGGTAAGACTAGGAGTACAAAGTCAGTTAAGTAAAGCGATAATACTAGTTGTCCCTAAGCTAAGTATCTCACATAGATTTGCTGAATAAGCAATTTTGAAATTCAAAAATTAATACAATCTCTTGTATGTTCTCTCTCTCTCCCACTCACTCACTCATTCTCTCTATCTCTCCTCTCTCTCTCATACACTATTTCTCTCTCACAGAGGCACTTGAATAGTGAGGTCGACCAGAACCCTGTGGTTGATTCGACCGGAAAATGGCTGGATCTGGTACGTATCATCTCAAGAAGTCGAATAGTGGCACCAGTAGATGAAAATGTTGTCAAAGTTGGCCGGATCTACCACTTCTCTCTAGCAAAGGTCACCATTTGTAAGCATTTTTCGATGGTTTAAGATACTTTTTACTGCGTGTGATAGTTGGTTTAGCTTACTTGAAGCTTGGGGGTTCGATTCATGGTGATGGCAGCATGAACGGTGGCCGGACGACGATTCTTAGTTGCTACATTGTTTGAGCATTCTAGTGGCTTCGGGGGGAGGGGGGTGTTTGGCGTATTACATAGCTTGGTCAGCGTGTTACATTGTGTGTTTATATGTTTACACACAATCTCATAGCTTACTGTTTTGACATGGAAATCAATGTAATTAGCAATCTGAACAGTGTGATTACGCACTGTCGCACTGTCACAAAGGTTATAATACATTGCAATGTATTAAACAACTTATAAACACATATATAGCAATGTGATTACTTCCAAAATCATTAATACTTTGCGAATCATACACAACTGCACCCCAACAACCGAGTAAATTCCCTAAATCAAATACAAGAACATAATTAAATGTAAAAATATTTGAATTACATTGTTCGCTACAATAACGACATTGTAAATTTATGTGCAGTATCCCTATGACACTATGTGCTTACATGTCACATCTTCAAATATTTATCTTAGTTGAAGTAACCATGGTAACATTAGAGTTAAGAAGAGAGAGAAGCGGGAAAAACTAAAATTTAGGGGGGAATTAAAAAAAATTATTGGGAAGTGCAACATTAACAAATATCTAATAATCTATATGGCATGATGAGGTGTCATGCATAGATTTGGGATGATTTTGGATGTTTTTATTATAATGAATTTAATAAAATTCCTTTGAGATTTTTCTCAGCTTTCTGGTAGATTCTAGTTTATTGATTCTCAGAATATTACGTTGGTAATCCCCTTTATACTTCTATATTCTGCGTCATTATATATGAGTTAGTTTTTGAACTTAATTCTTGATGGACTAACCTTTGGTTGTATTGAGTGTCTGATGGTGGGATAAATAGTCCATTATTAGTTATAATAATTACTTCAAGGCAAGATTAGCAAAACAATTAATGGCTTAATACTAGTAGATCAATCAAAAGTTCTACTAGATTAAATTTTCTGCATGCCATAGATGCAAGTACTGCAGAAGACGACTTTTTAGGCACTTGAAATTCCCAGCACTCCAGATTTTGTTTACTTCTTTTTCTTCTTTTTTAAGCAACACATAATTATTATATTCCAGATTGGAGTTTATAATTTGATCACTTTGAAAATTGGAGCAAAGGGAGGCCTTTCCTGGAACTGTAAGTGGGCATCAAATCGCTGTAAGGAATCGTAAACGAAAATGTATACTGCACTGCATGTGATGAACACCATCCGCCCATTGAGCCTTTTACTGCACCAATGGCTGTGGACTAAGATGCCGCAACCTAATCTATTCAAAATGAACATTACCAGCCACACATTTCTTATCGTGCAATAGCTGTGTGTATATATGCATTTCTTATCATGAATCATTACAGCTATTCTACATATAATAAGAAATGTATATATATATATATCGCAATTATTGCACGATGAGAAGTGTGAGTGATCACTTTTAATAGAATAAGATGAAGCATTAAAGGCTAAGTGGGCAGATGGTGAGTGTGTATATATATATATACAAACACTTGCATTTCTTCTCAGGCAAGAGCTCATGTATATATATGTGTGCATAACCAACTAATCAAATCATGAATTGTTTATCACAAGTAAGTCATTAGCCAAAGGCTCTAAAAAATATCATGAACAGGGATCAATTGCCTCAAGATAGGAGTGGTAAAATTATATCCAATTTGGATTAAATTAAGTTTCAACATAAGTTATATATTTGAAATTCGAGTCCAAACGCAAAGATTTTGTTTTATTTAAAATCGAGTTCGAGTCTAAAGACAAATTTTTATCGGTTTTAGTTTTTCGCACCCTAAATTGGATTCGATTATTGTTTAATTTATTTATTCAAATTTAAATCAATTCGAATATGGTCAATCCAAACCAACATGAGACACACAAATATCTCATAAACACACTCTGTTACGGACCGATTGGATTGGCCCGAATCTAAATTTTTACCACCCTACTCAACGTATATATTAAGCCTGCATACATGATGCATTTTTTCATCCTCATCGAATGCTGAAGTCTTATGCATGAGAGATATTTGTCTTTTTGGCTTTAAGGTAGTTATAAGTGAGGCTTCAATAAACTTGTGAGGTACCGTCCTCTTTTATAAAAAAAAAAAGATAGTTATGCGTTATTTGTCATCCCACCTCGCAAAGGAAGTTGATTAATTCAATATTGTATATTGATGCATGACACAGCATGCATAGAGGCGCAAGCAATGTAATGGACAAATGGGTGTCCTAGTTGTGCTCCTCCGTGGCATGCATATTGCATTTGCATGCTAGCATACCTTTTGCACTACTCTTCAACTTTTTTCAAGAACCATCTTTGAAGAATTCATGATAATTTAGATTGTTAGATATAAAACATAAAATATTGTATACAATTTTAAGATTGCATTTGATTTATGTTTCGAACAAAATCTATATCTTTAGATTGTAAAATCAATTAAATATATATCTAAAAAATTAGACTCGAAAAATGCTCTCAAACCTGGAATCAGAATGTCATCTCGGGATGAGATGCATGTGGTATTTACACCCCTAAATTTGTATTTCCACCCTAAGGGGAGTGATATTTACACACCTAAATTTGTATTTCCACCTCAAGGAGTTGAGAATACAAGTTTTGCCGGATAAATTTGCATCTCATGATTTTGCGTGCCAAAAATAATGTTGGTCTGAGATTATGTTTTATTCTCTCAATTTTTGTGTTCATCTCCTCACAATTAGTATTTTTACCCACACATATATTTTTTTATTTATTTTAAAATATCAAATACTGTTAAGAACTAAGAACGGGTAATACCACATTATACTTAGAAGTAATCAAGTGACTCATATCTGACATCGACATCTAGTTCTCAAGCGGTGCATGTTCTATCCAAAACTCACTGACATTTTTCGAAACAGATAGACCAGCACAAAATGGATCGCTTCATATAAAATGAAACGTGCAACATACATTAAATGTATCTAGGAATTTGTATTGATGTGATGTAATAAATTAACTGATTTTTTAATAAATTTTTTCTTTAACTTATTAAGTGCAAAAATCAAATATTTTTTAGTAATGTATTAATATTTATTGATTATTTTAAATAATAAATAATTATAGGGATGAGAATACCAATTATGGAGTTGAGAATCAAATATTAAATCGCACAAAAATTAACGAAATAAAACATCATCTTATACAATTGGACACACAAAATTATGAAATACAAATTTATCGGACAAAACTTGTATTTCCACACTAAGATGGAAATACAAATTTAGGGGTGTAAATATCACTCTCCTTCCACTTTTTGTGATTCTATTTTTTGTGGTTAAAAGACGACACGTCACTTATTTGAACCCGTTATTGTCGAATTTAAACTTATTCGCAAGCTCTTGACAACGTAATTTTCAAACAATCAAATAAATTTGTATGTGGATTGTAATCTATAAATAAGTTTGTATGTTAAGCTTGCCAAACAAACAGAAATGAGCCCCATCTGGAGCTAATTAAGAGTAATTATAATGATACTTTTTTTTAATAAAATTGTATTGGACGATATGTTTTGTTGAATTGATTATATTTAAAGGTGTATTTTGCTGAAGTGATTGAAAATGTGACTTCACTTTTTATGATAGACGATGTAGGACTTAATATTGATTTTGGTATATTGTTATGAGTCTACATTTGTTGGAAAATAGATGGAGAAGAATGAAGAATGATTAGTTTGATCAAAATGGAAAATGTATATAAATTTATGTTTTACCGATTTCACTGTATTGTGAGACGTGTATTATTGGAGAAAATGGGAGGATCAATGTTGTGCATTTTATTATCGTAGATTAAAAATAAAAAGAAAAAAAATACACTTATGGCAGGATCCATAAAATATATCTAATAGTGCGGATATGTACGATTTAAAACGAATACAAAAATGCATTGATTTTCTCCAAAATCTGTTTTATCAATGTTAAGAGCACTACCAACAGTATCCCTATAAGACTCCCTGTCCCCAGATTTAGATATTATCTTAAAAAATATTGACCCAGCAGTATCCTTATCCCTATATGACTCTCTATACAAATCCTTATTTCTAGTTTTACTCCCCAAATTGAGGGAGTTGGAAAACCCGGTCCCCATCTTTTTTCTTTGCCTAATTTTTTGGCACGTAGCTTTATTTGATGAAATAATTTTCAATAAAGAACATCGCGTCCCTCTTCTCCCTCTGGAACCCTAGGACGCTCTTCTCCCTGTCGAACCAATTCTCGTTCAAATCGCGAGAGGCAATCCAGGTTAGTCCCTCTCCTCCCTCTTGAAGCAATCCAGGTTAGTCTCGATTTTCGATTTACTTGTGACCTCTTGATTTCTCCTTGATTTTTTCAATTCAACTTATGCCTCAATTTCTCTCGGTTTGTCTTGATTTTATTGTTTGTCTCGATTTGTCTTGAAATTGGTTGTCTTTGTGTTCAATTCTACTTCGGATAGTTTCAATTAAGGGAAGTATTGTTCTTCTGGGAGAGTTTCAGGGGCGTGAGGTTTCAGGTGTAGGGTCAGTTCTTTTGGGAGAGTACGAACACCATTATATTGATGAAGTCATGTTCAAATGACTAATTAGTGTTAATGTTCCTGAGATAACATGTTAAAAATGAATCTGCAGTTTGTAGTGTTGTTGTTCATGTTGTTTGCTTGAGATATACCCTTTAAAAATAGTTCTGCAGTTTCTAGTGTTGTTGTTCATGTTGCCATGGTTATTGCTGCTAGAATTTGAGATGCTGGTTTGGTGGCCTGGAAGATAATAGGGCCATTAATTCAGACGTGTGTCTATGTATGGCTATTTTGTGATCATTTCAAAGTTTATAGAGCAAAACAAAGAGGCACATAAAGAAAATAAAGAGACTAGTCTACTTGTATAATCAACAAACTTTATCTTCATACATATACAATTCGTAAACTGATATCTATGATATGAATCCATCGAAGTAACATGACCTAAACGTTTTATACTGTTTCCTTGCATCTATTTGCATTTATTATTTCATATAATGTTACCGTTACACATTTAAATTTTAAATGTCAAATTTCGAAATTTAAAATTTAGAGAATTAATATAGAAATAGTGTTAAGTGCGTATGACTGAAATTGATTCCCTATCCTGAAATGTGATTATGTAAACTGTTAATACGAGGATATAGAAGTGGGAGTGGGCGTGCGAATATGTAACTTGATTGTATATGTACGAGCATTTTGATGTGAAAAAGTTTGTGCAACTGCTCTAACCGTCGAGGATGCGTACTCGTTTATGACGGAAAAACAACCAACAGCCACGTGTCTTGATGCAACAATTCGTGATGTCGATCCGTAGTATATAATTTATGTATGTGTGTGTATACACACATATACATATATATAAATTGTATATATAAATGGAAGGCAGCCCATCTGTCCAATCCATTCCGTCTTGGAGGGCGGCCTAAGAATAAGCTGGATAGCACAGTAGCGGACAATTCACTCTCCTTCTCTGCGTTCAGAGAGGCGGATAATTATCTGATCGACGCAGAATATTCCGGCGCTTGAATCTGCAATACGGACCACGATGATGAGCTCGAGCTCACGAGAAGAGGTTTCGAAAGAAGACGATAAGAACGAGGAAGCGAACCGCTTATTGGCCTCCCAGTCACCGCCTTCCGCATCTTCTTCTTCCTCGGATTCCGATTCCAAAGAAGCCGCGTTCGAAGCGCGGGAGAAAATCTCGATAGTTGATATCGACTTGCCGGATTCATTCGATTCGATCGATTCAGTGCCGCCATTCTCGTGGAAGAAGCTATGGTTGTTCACGGGGCCTGGGTTCTTGATGAGCATAGCATTCCTCGATCCGGGCAATCTTGAGGGCGATCTCCAGGCGGGGGCGATTGCCGGCTATTCGCTGCTCTGGCTGCTGTTGTGGGCTACCATTATGGGCTTGCTAATCCAACTCCTCTCAGTGCGGGTAGGGGTTGCCACGGGCAGACACTTGGCAGAGCTCTGCAGAGAGGAGTATCCGAATTGGGCCAGGTTGCTGCTCTGGTTCATGGCGGAGCTAGCCTTGATTGGTGCCGATATACAGGAGGTAATTGGCAGCGCTATTGCTATCCAGATTTTGAGTAATGGGCTTTTACCGCTTTGGGCAGGAGTCGTGATTACGGCATCGGATTGGTAAGTAGAACGTGTAATTTGCCCTAATTTGGATTTTTTGTTAGATTTACAGGCTCTGATTTTTCTAGTACATTGACCATGTTGGATTGTGTAAATGATTGCAATGAAAACAATTTGGTTATTGTTTTGGGTTGTTAAGTCTGCATCTTTGTGTTCATTTCATTTTAGCTATCTTTGCATGCAATGAAACACAAATTAGCTGTTAGAATGGATTGGTCCTCGTGAAAGTTCATTTTGTGTTTTTTTAAAGAAAGAAAGGAAACATTGGACATTAAAATTAGTTCAATTTTAGTCTTGGTCTTGCATTTTCAGATTGTAACTAATTCTAGTAACATGGAGGGGTTCTTTTTCCGTAATTCTCTGTTTTGGCTTCAGTATTTGTTTAAAGTTCCGACCCCTTCCATTCAGCATGTCAACAGTATTTCCTGAGTATTATTCATCTTAGTACATTTTTCTTGAACTTGATTAAATGAAAATATTGAGATGTGATTGCTGAGCTGTTGATTGGCTGGATTTTTTGTGCCGGAGAACCTGGGTAAAATTATATGCAGCTATATAGCATTTGGAAATCGAATATACTGCTTATAGTAACTAGTTTTTTCTGTTTTCCTTTCTGTGAACAGTTTCATATTTTTGTTTCTAGAGAATTATGGAGTGAGGAAATTAGAAGCGGCATTTGCAGTTCTCATTGCAACCATGGCTCTATCATTTGCCTGGATGTTTGGCGACACAAAGCCAAGTGGAAGAGAATTGTTAATGGGTGAGCATTTGATTTAGTGGTACAAAAGAACGTTTTTATTGAAAATGTTCATAATTAATATATATGAGCTATCATCATTCATATGACTTGTAGGTATTTTGATTCAATATTACCTTGTAGGTATTTTGCTTCCAAGACTCAGCTCAAAAACGATCCGACAAGCGGTGGGAGTTGTGGGTTGTGTCATAATGCCTCACAATGTATTCTTGCATTCTGCTTTGGTACAGTCAAGGAAAATCGATCCTCAGAAGAAAGGCCGGGTTCAAGAAGCACTTAATTACTACACAATCGAATCATCTATTGCCCTTTCAGTTTCCTTTATGATCAACTTGTTTGTGACAACTGTCTTTGCTAAAGGATTTTATGGTACTCAGCAAGCAAGCACTATAGGATTAGTCAATGCGGGGCAGTATCTTCAGGAAAAGTATGGAGGAGGACTCCTTCCAATTCTTTATATATGGGGTATTGGGTTGTTAGCAGCCGGGCAAAGTAGTACAATAACTGGCACATATGCAGGACAATTTATCATGGGAGGTTTTCTAAATCTCCGTTTGAAGAAATGGCTAAGAGCACTGATCACACGCAGTTTTGCTATTGCCCCAACTATGATTGTTGCTCTTGTATTCAACACGTCAGAAGCTTCATTGGATACTTTCAATGAGTGGCTTAATGTGCTCCAGTCAATGCAGATTCCATTTGCTCTTATTCCTCTTCTTACCCTGGTGTCCAAGGAGCACGTCATGGGGGCCTTTAGAATTGGACCCGTTCTTGAGGTAGCTATTTCCTTTACTGTTCAACCATTGTAGGCATTCTATATTTTCATTTTGTATGCCGAGCCATTGGTAATTTATTTATGGTAAAAGTAACTAACTATTTGTTTGTCATTTTCTTCCTCGATCGTACTATAGGGTGACTAATTTGGTAGCGTAGATAAATGCTCAAGAAGTGCCTATATTAATATTTCTGCCAACATGATTGTTGGCTGTTAATTGAAACTTTGCATTGTTATGGTAATACCGCTCATTCACTTTTGAGAGGATGGGAATGGGGCATTCAAAGATACTATCTGTTAGCAAGTTCTCATCACCTATTGATGCTACATTGTTTACTCCGTTCATGTCTTGTATTCAGTGATTCCTTTCTAAATCTCTGTTGAGAGGATGGGAATGGGGCAGATTATTTTTATACACTCTACACAATGTCTAGCTGGCATGTTATAGGATTCTGAAAATATCATGTCTGTATGCCTATGAGTTTGTGCCATGGGAAAATAATTCGTGTTGTGTTTCATGATAGTCTTGGGAAATCTCTCCTTTGGAAAGTTTTAAGTTAAGAACATTCTCAATACTGTAGTTAATGTTTATCAAAATATCAGGGAGAGAGGTCTAGTCCTTTTTCGCCCTATCCATGGTAGTATTGGTATGCCAACCAATAGAGCCACAGGTTATAATGTGAAATCTCTATGTTCTTTATATAATGTAACAATTTGAAGGGAAAGTTTGGGCAAAAAAAGGAGGATTAGAGAATTCTTTGTCGCTGCCTGCTTTGCCATAGCAAGGGGGAAACAGGGGAGAGTTGTTGTTCCTTAGAATGTCTCAGTAACAAACTTTGAAATTAAGCAACCAATTTCTAATTTTTTGTCTACTGTTTTGTGTAATGCTGTGCGAGAGCTTAGACATTTGATTTCAAGCAAGTTCATTTTCATTTTATTAGTGGCTTAGAACATAGATCTTCTCCACATGGTTCTTTACTATGTCTATATTTTGATGATTAGCTTGTACAATTAATCGGCTCTGTTGTGAATGTTGAAACTTTTAAAATATAAATGGAATCTTGCCAATTTTCTTTTACTTTGAATATTGAATTTCTGAGACACAAATTAGGCCTAGCTCTCACCTTATTTCTAACTTCTAAGCTCCGTACTCTTCTTTTGGCTTCACCTTCTTGGTGGCTTGCATTGAAACTTTTTTTTTTCCCATTTTTAAGGGAGAAAGGGTTAGCCTAACAGACTGTTTATCTGGTTGAACAGCTGGAAAAACAGATAATGCCTTTATGTATGTATTTCCATTTTGTTGTTCTCACCAATAAATGTATTATTCTGAGTTTTAATCTATGGCCTTTGAATCTTTGATACACGTTTCTAAGAGATAAGATTTATTATGTGAACTGTTCTTCTGTTTTATAACACTATAATTTTATGTTGTAGAGGCTGGCGTGGACCGTGGCTGCCCTAGTTATGGTGATTAATGGGTATCTTTTACTGGACTTCTTTATATCTGAAGTTAAGGGACTCTTTTTTGGCTTTCTCGTGTGTAGCGGCATAGCAGCATACGCGGCATTTATTGTTTATCTTATTTCACGTAGTGGATCACTTGATTCCACTTGGGTCAGCTTAGAACTTTCAAAACGGTTTGCTTATACTGAAAACTAAATTGACAACCTCACGTGATTGTCAAGAAGCTCAGACAAATACTGGAGTTTACTTTCCTTCAAAGTCTGCCAGATAGCACGGCTTTATTGAGTCTATCAACATATGCATTCTGACGACACTTGAAATTTCAATCTTTTGTGCGTAAATAAAAGGGCATACGCATATCCAATTATTTTTTGGTTTTACCTGAGCATTTTTACTTGTCCTAGAGACAACTGCGTATCAGTTACCGCTGACATGAGGATCTTCCTTCCTCTGTTTCGGACGATGGAGGGAGCATCTATTGTGCATGAGATGAATACCATTATAATAGGTTAGTGTGGCTGAATTATTATGTGAATTTTTAATGGACTGCTCAGCATTTCTTTGTAAAATCTCGCTAGTATCATAGTTAGATTATCATTTTTGGTTCCAGAACAGACTAATCTGAACACATTACAGTGTTTTCTTACTTTTCTTTTTTGGAATTATTGAGGTGCAGAATGTAAATTAAACTCATGTTCTTTTCCCCATTCTTAATTCAATAACCGTTAGTTAGCATTTTTGCACACAACATTGATAATTTGTGCACTTATGATCATAGAAATATCATTTAGAATCTTTGTTGTAGGCTAGTTCTTGTCCTGTACTTCATGTATTTAGCAACTTCACCTTACTATTGTGTTTGCTTACAATTGTAGCGTAGTTGTATGAATTATTTTATACCGAGTGTTGAAATAATAAACGTACAGTTAACATCTTTGGCCAATAGATGTACCAATTTTTGCAAATCATCAGGTGGAGGTGTGGCATTCAGTTTCCTTCACAAAAGTTGAATATCCCTGAAGGAGAAATTCTAAAATTTCAGATTTTTTTTTTGCTTTAGTTGCAATGGACATGATATGGATGTACAGAAATAATTTTTTTATGGTGGCCAAAAAGAAGATATTGGGTCTTTTATTTGCAAAGTTCAGAAGGTTTGGGCGGAGTTTAACACAGCTTTGGCGAAAAAAAATAATGAAGGGGGAGTGTATGACTGATAAGTGGATGAATCCTTCATTTGGTGGCCTAAAGATGAATACAATGGGCTAAAATTCAGATACTTCAATGGTAGTTAGAGACTCAATTGGAGATATGGTCTTTGCAAAAATGGAGGTTTTATATAGGGTCGATGAGTTTGAAGGTTAGCTGCAGGCTTTGTATTCGGTTATTATATGGGCACAAATAAGGGAACCCATTTTTGAAATGCGTCGCGTTAAGATTTGTATTCATATCGTTTAGGGGGTAAACTAGCGATCTAATTTATAAATAAATATTTAATCCCTCTCAACCCAACAACTCTTTTTGGGAATAAAATCAAACCATTAACTATGTTTGAATTAGTTGGGGTAAATTTGTAAATTCAAGTTCAATTTTTCACATTTAATATTTTTAATCTCTCAAAAAAATGGTTGAAGGCATGATTGGATTCTCTTATTTGACGTTTAAATATATTAAACGTCCATGCTTTGTTAGGTGTGTGACACACTAATACCAATTGAAGAAAAATTGTTTAAGAAGGTATAAGCATGTATAATATAAAATCAGTGGTCCGAAATTAAGTAGAATTGAAAGAATTTATATACGATTGAAATATAGAATAGAAGAATTTCTATAGCATATAATAGAAATGGAGGAGTAATATCTAAAAAGACATGATTTAAATTGATAAAAATGAGTTTCAATGATGTAATGTCCATCCAATGCCAACAAATTCTTGAAAAATATGAAACTTATTTCACAACTTATACGATAAATTCTTGAAAAATATGAAACTTATTTCACAACTTATACAATAAATTCTTGAAAAATATGAAACTTATTTGACAGCTTATATTATACATATAGCTTATACGCTCTTCACCAAACAGGTAGATGAGATGGATCCGTATTTGTTTGGCAAATTGTATATACTAGTTTATAGATAATTTCTCTTTGCATTTTAATTTATACTCTATTAGACATACTTTTTACTGAATAAACATGGAGTATCCTGTAACACTGGAGATAATGATGGTGAGAGATAGATTTGCTGCTGATTGTAGTGTAAGTAGGTCCAATTAAAGACAGAGGATGCTACCAATCAAAGTTGACGTTGGTGCAGTTTTGAGCATAGAGTGCCCGTTCAAGACGAACGAATGTTCAATCCTCAATTCCTTGAGTTTGACGGCATGGAAATGACGTGCTGATTGGTCAGTAGATCATAATGCAAAATCTTTATATTCTGAGAAAAGAAAATGCGAAAACTGACTCGCGATTTAATCGCTTTCTTAAAGAAAGGAAGAGTGAGTCCTCTGCACTCTGCAGGCTTCTCGTTGACTTGCATTCGCACCGTCTTGTCCGATAACTGTGAGAGAAGAAGGGAGACGACGCACCCATGGCTTGGTCCTTGGCTCACCTGGGCTTTGCCTTTCTCGTTATCCATTATTCAATCGGATCCAATCTCGCCGGCGCTGATTCGGTTAATCATCGGCAGATGATGATAATTCCCCTCCATCTCACCTCGCCTAATGTTTCCAATCTACGACGCGTCTCCGATGGCATTCATTTCCGCCGTCATCTACAGAGCTCGCACATCCATAACGCTCAGATGCGTCTCTACGACGATCTCCTCACCAACGGGTACGTTTTCGATTTTCGTTATACATTCTGTAACTGCGGACATATTGAGTTTAGATTGATTTTGTTATAATCAGCTATTACTCGACACGGCTTTGGATTGGTAATCCGCCTCAGGAATTTGCGCTTATAGTGGACACCGGGAGTACTGTGACTTACGTTCCGTGCTCAGGATGTGAACAGTGCGGGAAGCATCAGGTTTTGGCTCCTTTGATTCGACTTCCAATAACCAATCCCGAATCAAGTCTTGGTTTTCTTTGATTCTTTGTTTTGTTTCCAATCAAGTATTGTTTAGTGACAACAGTTTCTTAGCTCCAATAATGGATGGACGGGTGATGTTAATGTTTACAAACCAAATTTTTCTTTGGTTGCATGAAATGTAATTGGAATAGTTATTTGTCTGCTTGAAATCATGTCTAAGAAAATTTTAATTTTATATCGTCATCTGAGGAAAAGTTTGTCTTAAAAACAATGGATTTTTTCCGTCTTTATTTCAAATATATAAGTTTTTGGAATGGATTATCAAGTAAACTGTTTAGAAAGCAGTGACTTAATATATTATTGGATCCAAATGACTATTGTAGTTTTAGACAATACAATCCAGTTTTATAGGATGAATGGCCCTTTGTCTTTTTCATTGGGGGAGTACCAATTAA
Source organism: Euonymus europaeus (assembly GCA_963580455.1). Lineage (NCBI taxonomy): Eukaryota > Viridiplantae > Streptophyta > Magnoliopsida > Celastrales > Celastraceae > Euonymus > Euonymus europaeus. Next base: position 5,450,096 of record OY756972.1, read on the forward strand.
TTTTCGTTTTAAAAAGGGAATTGTAATTCTCGTGGTTCACCAATATGAGTTAAGTGTAGTCATTACGAGATTCATCTTTTCTGGGAGCTAATTTTTTTTATTGTTTAGGATCCAATGTTCCAACCAGAGCTGTCCACTACCTACCAAGCTGTAAAGTGCAATCCTAGTTGTAACTGTGACTATGAGGGAAAACAATGCACATATGAGAGACAATATGCTGAGATGAGCTCTAGCAGTGGTGTTCTTGCTGTGGATGTCATTTCTTTTGGTAATGAAAGTGAACTCACTCCTCAACGTGCTGTTTTTGGGTGTGAAAATGTGGAAACTGGGGATCTTTACAGCCAACGTGCTGATGGTATAATGGGTTTGGGTCGCGGTCAGCTCAGTGTTGTGGATCAACTAGTTGACAAGGGTGTTATTAACAACTCATTCTCATTATGCTATGGTGGGATGGATGTGGGTGGGGGAGCAATGGTTCTTGGCGGGATATCTCCTCCCCGTGATATGGCATTTACCCGTTCAGACCCCTTCCGCAGGTAGAATATGATAACAACACCATGATGATTGATTTACTTTTGCGAAGTATGCATTAGTGCATCTCACACATTTACTAGTTTTTGGGTGACAACAGTCCATATTACAATATTGAGCTTAAAGAACTACATGTTGCTGGGAAGCCATTGAAATTAAGCCCAACGATCTTTGACGGTAAGCATGGAACAGTCTTGGACAGCGGGACTACATATGCCTACTTCCCGAAAGATGCTTTTATTGCATTCAAGAGTGCTGTGAGTTCCACGGCTCCATTTTCCATCTTCTCTTGCTTTAGTTGGTTTCAAAGTTGAGTTTACAGTATTTAATATGACCGTTGAGCTGTTTTTCTCTTTGAGCAATACTTTCTTCTAAAACATTCTTCTTTCTATTACTATTACTGCAGATCCTATTTGGCCATATTTGAGGTTTAGAAGTATATGCTTGTGCTCACTAGTGGTGTTTAGTTAGCCTTGATGAGCGGTATGTAACATACTACGGCTATAGCAGTCCTTGTAGAGATTCCCAAGGGTTGAATGATTAATTAACCTCAACCCTAGAGGTTGGCCTTTCGGGTGAAATGGAAATTTAAGTGGACTTGTGATGTAGACCGCATTGTAGGTGTATCAGTTAAAAAGAGTTTCAAGTGTATGAAGAGTCACTGAACACTCTGAACAGGGAAGATGATAAGTGGCTTGAATAGTTATTCCATGGTTTTGGAATGTAAGATAATGAAAGAGAGAAAAAAAGATCTTCAATAATGAAATGACATCTTTCATTCAGCCAAAGAATTATTTTCCTGAGTTAGTAGATCTACTGATTTACCAACCAAGATACTCAAAACATAGGAAATCTAAACCTGCTAGAAGAGAGGTTCTTTTTGTGTGTGTGTGTGCGAGTTTTTCCTTTCAAAGAATCAATGTGTCTATAGGTCTTGTATTCCTTTACTTTCTTTGATTCTTTCTGTTTTGCTTGCTCATAGTAATATTAATTAATAAATAATAATAATGAAAAAAAACTATCAAGTCTCGAGTCTAAGGAATTTGGAATGAGAAAAATATATTTAGAATTTTTTAAAAGTGAGTTTATATGATTCCAACCCTCCTTTAAAAAGGGAGTATTGGAGTCATTAAGTTTGAAGGAGAAACTAATTTTTCTATCGGAAAATCATTTAATGTATTTGAAAGTTCCATATGACATGGTTCCCTGATGGGTGTGGTAACCATGGGCGGACCCGTGCACACCACTGGGGGAGGGGCTCTCCCTTCCTTAATTTTATTTTTTAATTTTTAGTGGTATATTATTAGATAAAGTGGGTCCCTCAATTCATGTCCCATTAGCCCAATTCATGTCCTCCTTAGCCCAGTAAAAGATTAATTACATAATCTGGGCCTAGCACAATATATATTAATAAAGTAATGGCCCAACTGAATAAGTAAGCGCAAAAGATGAATGGCTCAATTATTTTCTTGTTACATTCTTTGAAAAACAAGTGTTTGATCAAATCCTAATAAAGGTTAATGCAATGTTATCAAAACATAAGAACTCATAGATTACAATTGTAATAGTTGAACAATTTATGGATATGGTTTTTATTATGAAACATTTTATTTTGGATCATCATTTTGGATTCATGTTTTTGTAACAAGCAACCTATGGGCGCTGCCCCCTGAACCCCACCTATTATTCTCCCCACATGATTCGCATCCTGGTTCCACATCTGGTGGTAACCGGTTCCATTGATGATGGCGAAAATATATTTTTCTAGTGATGTTTCAGTTATATCAATATGGAATACATCTTTTATATCTTGGCATAAAACAGCACGCCATAGGAACGATAATGTTTCACAGTTAATTTTGATTCCATAATTGCAGATCATGAAGGAGATCCGTTCCCTCAAGCAAATACGTGGTCCTGACCCGAATTACGGTGACACATGTTTTTCTGGTGCTGGAAGGTGTTACTAATTATAAGCTCGTAGAATTGTCGGCTTTTATCACTGTGTTGATATTTGCCTTTAAACTTTTTTCTGTATGTGAAACCTGATGCAGGGATGTTTCTCAACTGTCAAATTTTTTTCCGGAGGTTAACATGGTATTTAACAACGGACAGAAGTTAACATTGTCTCCGGAGAACTACCTATTTCGGGTAATTTGATTAGCTAACATTGTTGAACTTTACCTGCTTGAGGACATTATAAGCATTGCATCACTGGGAAAGCGAATTTAATCTTTTTTGCTGGTGTCGTGTCTTGTTTTTTTTCTTTCTGATATTTTTTAAATCCACCATGTGACCATGATACTGTATTATCTTTTCTGTTTAACTTTCTAATGTTTGTTTTTGTTCCTCTATTTTTAATGCCATGATTTGAAGCACACAAAGGTTAGTGGTGGATATTGCTTGGGAATTTTCCCGAATGGGAATGATCCAACTACTCTCTTAGGAGGTATACAATATTATATGCAGATCCTCTCTCCCTCTGTTTGTGTGTGTCTTGACGCTCAAGTCACTTCCATGATTCATTCATTAAGGAACTGAGATCTCTTCATTTTGATTTGTCTGAGGCAGGAATTGTTGTTCGTAATACCCTTGTTACCTATGATCGGGAGAATAATAAAATTGGATTTTGGAAAACTAATTGTTCAGAACTATGGAGGACACTGCAAAATCCTGGTGGTCCTGCCCCAGCACCTTCAGTTTCCCCCAGCGGTAACGGAAGTATAACAATGCCTCCTAGCCTGGTGCCTAGTGGCTCGCCACCGGATATCCTTCCAGGTAATGTTCTTATGTTCACTTGTAGAATGTACCTGGCCTTTATTCCTCTCATCAAATTAAAAAATAAAAATACATGTCCAAAATTAAAGTCTAAAGATGCAGTGTGTTTATATTAGCAATTGGCTTTCAACGTTTTTGTGTTTCATGCTGCATGCAATGGTTATAAATACTATAAATCATAATCTATGATGGTTAACAGATTGTTCATATTATCATCAAGCAAGATTAGACATTTTTCTACGATGGTTGTTGAACCTTCCAACTTGAGGGAACACTAAACAGTTGTACTTGCTACTTAGAGAACTTCAGAGTAGTTACAGAGAGAAAATGAAAGGTCTTTGAAATAAATCATCCTCCAATTTCATGTCAAATACCTTTCCTTGTCTCCTTACCTTGAGTTATTTCTTGTAAACTTGTTTGCATCACTACCGTATTCTTTTTCCCCTTGTGTTCTTCCCTTATTAATTTTTGTAAAATGGTCTACTTTTTTTTTTTTAATCTGGAGTGCAATATCGATATGACTTGGACAGACAATTTTAGGCTCTGTTTATGTCTATTGTGACCTAGCCAGTTGCTAGGACCTCACCCATCTGTAATATTTTCCTTCTCATCAGACTTCTTTTCAGCTAACAGTTGTTGCTTAAACGGCTCAGTTTGATTGTTGGTCAACTGTATGCCTTCAATTTGAATCCTGCGATCTTCTTCATCTTCTTCCTCGTGCCCCTGTCCATGCTCTTTGTTCATGCTCCTGTTTCGCAGGTGTCAGACACTCTTCTTGGCTTACCCAAGTGACATCTCTCCTTGGAAAGTGTTCCCTTTTGGCGCTTGTGATGGTTTGATTTTCTCATCTCTCCTGCAACTTATGAGTCTCTGTGGCTTGGACAATGTGACTTTGTTGTTCCTGATAGCCCTAGTGGCTGGGGGTGGAGTTTACGTCCTTGAGGGAAAGTGAGCTTCATTGATGGATTGCCTATTGTTAGTGTGAGGATTAAAGTGTTGCGTTGATGTTAATGTGAATTCAGCGGGCCGCCCCTCCTTCCTAAGTACTATTTGCCTAAGCAAAGGAGTTGTGACTTTCTTATTAGTATATTATTGTTTTGATTGCCATATGGCCGTGGCAGTCTTGTCTTTGGGATTTGATAAAAAGAATTTCATTTTCAACTTTTGATGTTTGGCCCAATATTGTTGTTTTGTTATTGTAAAGGACAGGTTGATAGTTGTGATTTTTGTTTGTTGACTAGGCAGCATAAGTTGTGTGTTACAATGACGGGAGTAGTTTTTGGCACCTGGTGGTGGGTTGGCAGTCTTAGTGGCATATTGAACGTTTGAAGATTCTTGCTCACAACCTGAGATCTTATTTTCTTAGTACTTGTCGACATTTTCTCAATCAACAAATATGCTACTTGTTTAGTCATAATTGGACAAAAAGTTACCTATAGATATTGGAGTTCTTGAAGTCGGTCTATTTAAGGACGTTTTGTTCAACCTAAAACCAGAAAAGAAAATAGATACAATGCTTTTTCTACATTTCTTGGAATGTTATTTCCTTAGACAAAATCATTTGTTCCTGCAACATTGAGAAGTAGACATATTGATTTTTCATACCCGTGTTTCTGTCCATTTGACCTTCATTTGATTTTGCACATGGCGTGATTAGAATTTCAAGATCCTCATGGACATTGACATAGTTTTTTTTGTCATAATACATGGCAGCCATTTCCGTTTGGTAGAGCTTATAAGCTCACATGCAAAGACGCTCTATCAAACACCTCTGAAATACTGGCTTATAAGCTCTGAAATGCTAGCTTATATGCTCTAAAAAAATATGCTTGGAGTTGAAGCTTATTCAAATAAACATTTTTTTTTCCTTTTATTAAGTAATATGATAAACAATATTATATTTTTTAAAGATATTTAATTTAATTTAATTTAAGCTATAGCTTTAAACTATAAATTAAATTTTATGTTTGGTAGAGTGTAAGAGTAATTTATGCTCATTTTTTAACTCACAAACTTATACGATCTATCATTTTACGTTTTAATACTCACGCTAACGTGTACAGCTTAATACCCCTACTAATACTTTATTCTTTAAGTACTTTTAGTAATTTGATAGCTTATACGCTATCATAACTTTAGCTATACGCTTATTTGACAGCTTATACATTGTCATAACTTACGCTCTACCAAACACAAGCTAAAAGTAAATAAATTTACTAAAAAATAAAAATTTATAAAATAATGCAGTATAATGATTTATCTAGTTCTCGTATTATTATATAATTTTATTTTATCTTTTAAACTAAACAATACATTTTTCGCAGCTTATAAGCTAGTGTCAGTTATAAGCTTCACCAAACACTTGTCTTTCACAGCTTATAAACTAGCTTATAAGCTAGCAATATTTTAAGAGCAAATAAGCTCTGCCAAATGGCATGCTTTACTTTCTATTGCATTTGAAATATACTAGTAATTACATGCAATGAAAATCATACCATCATCATATATTCATGATGTATTTTCTGCTTTTGATGCATAGTTCAGCTTGCAGCTTATATTATGGAATTTTGAGATGATGGTACCTCTGTGCATCATATATACAGGTGAATTTGGGATTGGAATGATAACCTTTGATATGTCTATCATTGTGAGTAACATTTCACAGGGACCCAACTTCACTGAACTTGCAGAGTTCATTGCCCATGAAATGGAAATTGATGATTTACAGGTATTTATAGTGTTTCTTCACCTTGTTAGGTTTTACATTTTATGGACTCTGTAAATCAAGAAATTGTATATTATTTAATATTTATAGGGTGCTGTTTTCATTTGGCTGTTGAACTCGTCTCTTAATTGGCTCTTTATCACTGAATTGTGAGATATTTTGCTTTAGAGACCCCAAACCCACTGTCTAACTTAGGTAACAGGCAATTGTAGCTCTCAAAAGCCTCAATCATGGAATTCAACATTTCTAGCCTGGAAATTATTGTTGGTTAATTACTCATCCACAGAAAAGAAAAGCTAATCAGAAGAACTTAAAAAAGAAAAGAAAAGAAAAGAAAAATCTATGTTGGGTTGATTCTTGTAAGATTACAAGTTAATGATTAGTGGATGGGTGAAAAAGATAACGATTGGTAAGGGTAGTGTTAACCTAATTCAGTTAGCGTCGTACGCCCAGTTCCATCTGAAAGAGTTCATGAGATGATGAGAATGTTGATTTGTCCCAGCAAGCATTCCATATCGACTGAATTTGGCTTGAGACTTATACCAATGTTTGGTTTCAGGTTCATCTGTTAAATTTCTCTCTCAAAGAAAATGCTTATCTTGTTAGATGGGCTGTCTTTCCACCTGAATCTGCTAGATACATCTCAAATAGTACTGCAATGGTAATCATTCTATTTTGATGAAGTATGCAACTGGTTTGCACTGTAAATTTTGTTGAATGTGTGCCAGCTGATGTTTTGTCATTTCAATGTTTTAGAGCATAATTCTGCAATTAAAGGAACATCGTCTGCAGTTTCCTGAAAGATTTGGGAGTTATCAGTTGCTTGAATGGAATGTAGAGCCTCGAAGGGAGCAGTATGTTTTCTTCATATTCTTCAATTTTCTAGTTTTTTTTTTTTTCCTTTTCACATGGCTCTTTTCAACTCTTATCCATGTTTTAATTTTCTTTTCTAAGCCTGTGAACTCAGTAAAAGTTCCCAGGTTCACTTCTGTGCATCTTGGATAAAATCATGCTCAGAAAGGGAAGAAAAGAAAAGGAAAGAAAAAAATTTGTCATGCTTGAAATACTGTTTGTGGTAGAAAAACTTCATTGATCACAGTTGTGCTAATATCCAACATCTGGGACATTTAATTTAATAACTGTTCATTTTTCAATGTCCAGACATGCACAATGAACTTGTCTTAAAGCATTGGCATCAATTCTCATATATGGTGAACTGAAAGCATTCTGTCTTGTTGGGCCAGTTAAACTGATAAAATAACATGTATTTCCCTTCATTTTTCTTTTCTACTATTTCTCCTCTATGAATAACTTTGGCCTTAAGATAGATAGCCCCAGTTATTATTTAAGAATCATTTGTTTTGAATGATACAATTTAAGAATCATTTTTACCGCCTGGCACTAAATAGGGCAATTATAATGTTCATGTAAAGTGTAGTGCTGTAGAATTACTCTGAGGAAGTGTTAATTGTCAAAAGGGTCAGAACAGGAGATTAGAATTCAGTATGCTATAAGGAATGGCAGGTCTTCATTTTCGTTTTATATTGGTATAGTTAACTTCTTCGGGAGGGTAATGTGGCTGTGGGATGAGTGCATCTCACAGGTGATAGTCGTGTAGCACATATTGGCTCTGGCAGCAAAAGAATTTCCCTCACCGGAGCCGTTTCCATAGGGTTATGGTGGTAACTCTATTAGTACTCTGTAGATCATAGTCTATCTACCCTCAGTTTTAGCTAGTTAATAGTAATGTATCATAGTATTTCTATGCTGTTTTTCTAGTTGTTTTTATTTCTCAACTGTTGCATACTATGCCAGTCTTCTGGTACCATCTACTAGAAATTACTATAAAGGCATTAAGGCACACATTATCAGGAACTTTAAATCAGATAGGCTATGCAAATTACTATAAAGGCATTAAGGCACACATTATCAGGAACTTTAAATTAGATGGGCTATGCGAAGATGAATGCATGATCATTGATTTTTTCCATTATTCACCCCTTTTCTTTTTTTTTTCTTTTTCCTTTTTGGTTTTCTGTTTAAAAGTGGGCAATTTGTAGTTAAGTTTATTCAAAAGGGTTTAGCGATAGATAGCTTTTGCTGCATTGACGTTTTTGTCTCATCTGGACAATTGCAGGACATGGTGGAAGCAGCAGTTCTTGGCAGTGGCTGTTGGAGTTGTGCTAACTCTGGTTGTTGGTATGTCAATCATAGGGGTGTGGTTGGTTTGGAAGCACAGGCAACGTGCAATTGGTACATATGAGCCTGTTGATGGGACTACTATTCCTGAGCATGAGCTTCAGCCGCTTTGAGTTTTTGTTAGGCATGCTGATTCTACATTTCTATTACATAGTTCTCCTATAGTTTTCTGTTTCCCTCACTAACTTTCGCATCAGATAGCTCCAACCCCATGGACGAAATTTATTATACCTCCACCGCTGTACTTGGAAAGGAAAATATTAGACATATATATACACACATATATACATATAGGAAGATGACCACACTTTTTTAGGTTTTGGATATTGTGGTTGTATGTGGCATAGATGAGGTCACAAATACTTAACGTTAATAATCAAATGATGTTCAATTGCTAGAGGACCACGTCCCATTAAATCTTGTTTATTCGTTATGACAGTGCTACTGCATAAGTGCATATACAATGTGTTTAATTTTTATTCCCAGATTGTTTCCTTTTACTTTTGTAGATAATATGCAGCCGGTTATTTCCATGTAGATATCTACCAAAAAAAAAAACCATTAACAATATAATTGAATGGTGACCATGGCCGAGAGGTTGGTGGATGGTCTCTGGCCATTACAAGTTACATGGGGCCGGGTGTAGTAGGCACAAGTAGAGTGTTGTGCTAAAATATATACTCACAAAATTTTGAAAATCGGACCGGTTGTCAAACTCGAAGATCTCTTGATTTATGGTTTGTTGCTGGGTGGTCTCTAGGATTTAAATCAGATTTGAATCTGGCTCAACATAATATATTGTTATATACATATTTATTTAATATACGTAATAATTAAAAGTATTTCATATTTTATAAGACTATAATATGTAGAAATACATCGATAATAGACTCGAATTGGATTTGCACGAGCTATTTGGACAGGTGGAGAGCCGCTCGAGCTGCCCAACCTTTACTACCCTTTGCCGGTACTCCAAATAGAAGTTTGTCCGAACAGCACCCGGGCTGTCGGGACTGGCTGGGCCGCTTGATCTCTTTAAGAAGGAGATCGAGCGATTATTCCTTTAACGCACAAGCAAGACTTCCCTTCAATGTGAGCTTGTTCAGACTTCAGATAGGTCCTTGAGCCTATCCGGATAGCATCTAATAGATGACCATTTAGCAACAACAATTGAGCCTAAACCTCACTTAGAGACCCAAAGAACCCAGTCTAGCTGAAATTGGGCAAAATTAATAATACTAAAAAAATATAAGTTTTTCAAACAAGAATCAAATTGAACATGAAAATTATGGATCGTAAAATATAAACTCGAAATATTAAATGTCTCTTTTGATACGAATTTAATTTATGTATGAGACTAAAAAAAATATCGTTGGACTCGTAATTCTGATCAAAACACAATCATAATTCTTTTAATTTTTTATATCATATGTTAAAATGTACTTATAGTGGTAATCCATAATAATAATTGGGGAGAAATATCGAAATGACCCTCCTACTTTTTGAAACGGGTCGTTTAGGTGTTCCTATCTTTTTTTGGCATATTTGAGTCCTCCTACTCCAGCAAACGGTCTAAATATGCCTTTCACCCAAACTTCTATTATAACACATGAAGGTTAAGTGGTGACGTTGGAATATTTTTAAAAAAAATGTTCATTAAAAAAGCCAGATGGAAAAAAACGAGTACTATTACAACACATAATTTTTTTAAAATCACAATTTTCGCATGACTCAGTCCCATATAAAATGAGACTAAAAGTTTTTAGGTACAGAAGCCCTTTTAGTTGCAAAAATGGTTCAAATAAGCCCCTCAAATTTGCAACACCAGAAACATTCAAATTCTAGATAAATCAAGACAAAAAAAAGTCCAAATTTAACATAAAGAAAGACATAACATCCAATTTAACAGAAATCCAACACAATCGAAATCCACACAAATTCCACAAATATATCCAACAACATAAATCCAAATCCAATCAAATTCGAACAAACAATACATAATCCCTTTTCAATGTTTAGAAAATTTAAGTTCTTAATTTTTTTGCACATTTTTCATGCTTTAGAATACTGTTCTAAACATCTATATATTTGGGATATTTTGTCTTGTTTAAACGGAGAGAATATATTGGAATAAAGTTTAATAGAGTTTTAACTTCTTAGAATGATTCAACTTATGTATCTCTTTGGTAGATTCTAGTGAGCTTTTAAACTCTGTACCTCTAGAGTGGTAATCTCTGTATTATTAAAATGATGAGTTTTATCCATTTTAAATGGTGTTACTGTATGCTAAAGTGGAGGAAATTCCTTATCAAACCTCCCGTAGTGACTAAAATCGGGCATGACCCACTTTTCTAATAAACTCGATATCCAGTCGGCAATTTGACTAGTCAAAGGCTCGGCCAACTTTGACCAAGTCAAGACACAACTCTAATTCTGGCTCAGCGGACCTGAAGCCTACGAGAGAAGCCCAGAGACCAAGACAGAAACTTACCTGAACTAGAGCTCGCTTGAACTTGAGCTCACCTAAAAGGGATGATTTGGAACTCGCCTGAACGGGAGAAGATGAACTCGAGCTCATCTAGAAAAGATCATCTTACTAAGAGCTCCACGAGATACATTTGCGTTACCGAGGTAGTCAGTCTGATAAATATGTCAGACCACAGGTATCGACTCTACTTTCAGTTAATCCTTACACGCTATTTTTGGTAACAAATATCTCTTAGCTGACCTTCTATGAAGAGGGGTCATTTCATACTGATTTTGGGACCCAATGATAGACCAGCCCATGCTCCATATTAAAGGACCATAAATCCTTTACTATTTGGGGCAATTCGAAGGACTATAAAAGGCTGGTTTCCTCTGGAGAAGGGGCAGAAGAAATGACATAAACAAGAATTCTCTCAGCTATCCGAAAAAGAAAACCTTTCTTTTTCGATCTTTACCATCGCCATAGTATTTTCATCCATAAAACTAATTTGACCATCGGAACCCCAACGATCGTCAAATCCGGTCCTTGAATTTCTAATGATTCTTTTGTTAGAGATCTGTGCAAGAACTAGAACAACGTAAGAGATGTAAAGGTTACCAGTGCCCACTTTAAAGCCCAAGCGTCGTGTTTGTGACTGTGGATTTCAGGCATCTAAACCCCCCACCCAAAATCACTTTCTCATTGGAATAGTTAAATCGGAACAAAAATGGATAGGTTTTTAAAATATCAGGGACAACCGAAGCAAATTTTAAATTTGAAGTATAGAAATGAGAAAACCGCATAATTTTAGGAACATAAGGTCGTGATTTACCTAACAATTGACTTCAAAAAAAGACAGGGGCAACTTGTTACAAGGCCCACATTTCGATGTCGTAAAGGTTATCCAGAAGAAGGCCCAGATGCCAAAAGCATCCTCGTTTGTCACATTGACCACCAGTCAAATACTCAATAGTGGAGAATTGAAACCACATTGAGAAGTGGGAACTAGACAAAATTATCAAGATGTCTAACATTACTGATTATTAGGATACGTGTCTCCCAATGTTTTTTTCCTTCTATTTTTACTCTTTTGGATTGCATGCTGGCTCATTTGTTCTAGAAGGAGTTGCTGTTGAATTACTTTTTTGTTAGCATAGGCAGGTTTCTTCATTGGTAACAGGATTGGCTGGGTTGTTTTCTTAAGCTGGTGGTGTCTATTGATTTCTCATTTCTGTTATGCGATTTGTTTTCTTGCTGCTGCTGAAATCTCTCTGCTAGTTTTTCTGTCCTGGATCTTGTGAACGTACTGGTGCATGTTGTAGGGCAATCTCTCTCTACTTCGGAGGCCCCAATCCCAATATTCAATTTTTGGTGTGCTTCATGTTTATAAAGTTATATTGATGTTTAACAGAGTGATACAAGATACATGTACAGAAGAGAGAGGATAAGAGAAGAAGAAGAAATCAAGTATAACTTGACCGTAAGGTTTAAACAGATACAACAAAGAAATATATTACAACTCCAGGAGACACAACGGTCATATGTTCATCTTGAGTGACAAATGACTATTGAGTTCAAAACTGAAGAAGAAAGAAAGAAAAGATCAAGAAAGAAGACAGTAAAATGGACTGGGCCAGAGTGAACCCAAGACTAATTAGATAGCCCAAGAGTTCTGAAAAGATAGCCCAAGAAGGGCTTTCTTCTTCTTCATTCTTCTTCACGATCATTTGCTTGGCATTTCTGAGAAAATGTCTTCAGAAGCACCTTAAAAACATCAATCTCTAACGTCCCCCGCAAGATGGACATTATCTAATATTCAGCTTGGAGAGAAACCTTTTGAGACTGAGTATTGAAATGCCTTTGGTCCGAAGATTACCCAGCTGCTTTGTGGTCTTGATATATTGAAGTTTAATTATTTCTTTGGCAACTCTATCTCTAGTGAAGTGGCAGTCCAGGTCTATGTGTTTTATGCGTACGTGGAATACCGGATTGCTGGCAATATGGATAACAACTTGATTATCACAGTAGAGCTCCATAGGATAAGGTACGTAAATTTGAATTTCTTGAAGAATATTTGCAATCCATTGAAGTTCTGCTACTATAATTTCCATGGCTCGATATTCTGCTTCAGCTGAGAATTTTGATATGACTTTCTGCTTCTTAGACTTCCATGATATCAAAGATTCACCTAACTTGATGCAAAATCTAGTGATTGATTTTCTTGTGTCAATGCTTCATGCCCAATCCAAATCACAATAAGCTTTGACCTGCAAGTTGTTAGTGAAAAGATAAAACAAACCCAAAGCAAACGTTCCTTTGATATACCTTAAAATTCTGTGAGCACCTCTTAGGTGTAATTTAGTAGGAGCATTCATGAATTGAACCAAAGTATTGACAACATAGCTTATAGATAAGGTCTAGTAATGGTAAGATGCATTAACTTTCCAATGATCTGTCTGATTTCAAAGGGGTTTTGAATTGGTTCTTCGAATGTTAACACAATAGAAAAATTTACAGGTTTAGCATCTAGGAAACTAGTACTTCTAAGAAGAGCTTTCTTCTTCTTCATTTTGCTTCACGATCAATTTCTAACAATGTTTAAGATTCCCATCCTCGCTCTTCATGTTTAGCGATGAAAAGGAAGAGGAAGCAACAGCTTCTTGTTAGTTAAGCTTGATCTAGTTCAATTTTATGTGTGCTTCCTGTAAGAGATCTTGGTGCATTTTTCTCTTCAGAAATCTTTAGATATTGTGCCCCTATGTTGCTGTCCTTTTCATTACCCTAAGATTAGTTTCGTCTCTTTTTTTAATTTGGTAGCTCTGTGTTGCATTTACCGTGGTTGTCCTTTTTCTGTCAGTCTTGGTAGCTTTGTGTTGCGTTAGTGTGCCAAGGCTCCTCTTGCCCCGGCATTGCGGCTTCGTTTTCTTTTTCTTGTGTTTGTATTCTATCCTCAAATCATTTTAATAAAACTGATCTGGCTTATCAAAAAAAATGATACTAACTCTTTACTAGGAAAGTCAAAATTTAGTCCGACCCGAACGATGGATGTATGAAAATGGATGCTTTTACGTCATCAACAGAAGCCCAAACTCGTGGAATTGTCGTTTTCCAAATCTTGATTAAACTATGTTTGGACATAAATTATATGTTTCAAATTCGAGTCCAGACAAAAATAATTTGTTTGGTTTAAAATTGGGTTAAGATCCAAGTACAAAAAATTATTGGATTTAACTGTCTAGATCTTAACTCGAATTAGATAATAGTCCGATTTATTTTTTGGGATTAAAATTAATTAAAATATAATTAATTAAATACGTTTGAAAATCTCAATAAATCCGAATTCAAACACACAAATACAAATATTTACCTTAACTATTATTTTATCTGACGTGTAACTCATTTTCTTTCCACTCCTACTCACTGGTCACATAAAATGAGGATAGTCTAATCAGTAGTTTGTCCCACAGTAATTCTTAACGGACCATAATACCCTCATTTCCATCATGTATATGATACACCAATGGCCAGCGGCCAGCCAATCGAAACACAAGAGGACGGGGTAGGTATTAGGTATAGACTATCCATAGACAGAACCAAAATTCAAGAAAAAACAAACCCAGTCCGAGGTCACCCGTGATTGGCGACGAGATTGAGCACTAGTGTGCATGGAAAAGCAAAACAATTTACAAATTTGGCAAGGTTGGCTGGCTAACTGTGCTCCTTTTATGTCGTGTCTAGGTCCCCCCATTCCATGAAATGGAACTTGTGGGTCGTTGGTTGGTTGGTGAAACTATAAAACTAATCTCTACGACCTTTATACAAATTGTCAAGCCAATATGACTAATTTTGTAAAAAGAAGACATCATAATCTCCTCGCACTTCCATCTATTTGTCAAAGTTAGGTGCCCCATTAAGCTGAAATTGAATTATTACATTATAAATTATTATAATTATAATGTTCTCACCGTTCGCATGCTCGGCATGGATTGCCTGATTTTTTATTATTTCGATTGACAAGTTGAATCCTATCAAATTTATTCAAAAAAAAATATTGTTTTATATTTTATATTATTTAATTAAACTCGTTTGACTGTCCATGACGCAGCTGACCGTTGCTAACGGCAGCAAGATCTACCGTTCCGTATGGAGTCTAAAAGAGGAAAATAAAAAACAATAATAATCAAACAAACAATAAAGAAACAGGAAAAAGTCAGTCAAAACGGCGTAGTACTACATGACCATCGTCTATCGCCACTTTTCGCGGCAATAATTTTACCAAAATTAATATATCTTCTTTTAAGATTTTAATTACTTTTCGCATCAAATCCGCAAAATTCTCTCTCTCTCTCTCTCTCTCTCTCTCTCTCTCTCCGTTATCGTACTTTATGACAGAGGACGCTTCTTGCCCTCACTGGCTCACTCTACCTAGTCGCTTCGATTTTTTTACGATTCTCGCTGTTCAGTCGGTTCTCCACTGATCCATTAACAGGCTGCTACTTCGTTTTCTATTCCCGGTTTCGTTTCTTGTGAAATGGAGAGAAAACAGGGGTTCTTTTCGGCGCTTAAAAAGGAAGTGGTTAGAGGGCTGTCGCCGGGGAGGTCCAGGTCGAGGTCAAAGGCGCAATGTCCGGCTAGAAGTGAGTCGCCAATGTCGGGTCTTCTAAGGCGGAGGAGGGTTCAGGGTCATCCCCACGTGCAGCAGCCGGAGCAGTTAATTACGAGATCGGGAAGTCTGAGGCCTGTAGAGGCGCCTTTATCGCCGCTGAAGGAGGGTCCGGACGGGAATGACGGCGGAGATTCACGGATGGAGGGAAGGTGGGGCCATTGGATGAAGGAAAAACTTTCGAGGACACCATCAGTTGCTGGCTCAGCCTTCAAGAGGTCTGATCTGAGGCTGTTGCTTGGTGTCCTCGGTGCGCCGCTCGCCTCTGTTCACGTTTCCACCGAAGATCCTTTGCCTCATCTCAGCATCAAAGATTCTCCAATTGTTAGTCGCTTTCTCTCCCATAATTTATTAAATGAGTTTTTACTGTTAGTGGTTGAAGAATTTTGGGTGGTAAAGACCGTTTTATTGGGGAATGGAGGCCTAGTAGATGAAAAATGTGACTCTATTACTGATGAATTTCTAGCTAATTACTAATGTTGTTGTTGCTTCTCTTCATCTTTACACTTACCTGTTAGTTGTTAGCTGGTAAAGTAACTTCTAAGATTTTTTTTTTTTTTTAATTAGAGGACGGTTTGTAATGTTTGTTTATCTGTTCATGGGGGTTTTGTTTCTTAAAATATTCAAAATTTGAAATCTGTGCAAGTGGTCAGTAGTGATTGTAGATATGCAAGAAAAAGAATCATAGGTGTGTGTTTGGGGTTTTATATCTTTGTATGTCGAAATTGAGTCTGTAATGTGTTTCCTGTTGGATATGCAACATTGAAATTATAATTATGTGTAAATTTGTTTAAATGTTGATGGATACTTCTTTAACAATTAGCATTAGTCCTATTCGAGTGTTCATTTTAATTCATTTGCGTTGGTAAAAATATCCAACAATGCTGCAAGCCTGCAATAAATCATCAATGTGATATTTGTGGGTGTCCTGGTGCAGGAAACTTCATCGGCTCAGTATATATTGCAGCAGTACACGGCAGCATCAGGAGGGTATAAGCTTCAAAACTCTATTCACAATACATATGTAATAGGAAAAGTGAGGATGATAGCTTCTGAGTTTGAGACTGCCAACAAGGTGACTAGGAGCCGGAATTCCTCCAAATCTGCAGAGTCCGGTGGCTTTGTTTTATGGCAGATGAATCCAGACAAGTGGTATGTGGAGCTTGCACTTGGTGGCAGCAAAGTTCATGCTGGCTGCAATGGCCAGCTTGTGTGGAGGCACACCCCATGGCTTGGTGCGCATACTGCAAAAGGCCCTGTTAGACCACTACGACGTGCACTTCAGGTGAAGAGGCCATTCTCAGTAATCTAATTGTTTGTCATTTTGAAAATTCCTAGTTCTTTGAAAAGACGCGAGATTCAAACTTTATTCTTTTGGCAGGGTCTTGACCCAAGAACCACTGCGAACATGTTTGCAAATGCAAGATGCATTGGGGAGAAGAAGATCAATGAAGATGATTGCTTTATCCTAAAGCTCTGTGCTGATCCGGCCACACTGAGGGCTAGGAGTGAAGGGCCAGCTGAGATTATTAGGCATGTCTTGTTTGGCTACTTCAGCCAGAAAACAGGGCTCCTTGTTCACCTTGAAGACTCGCATTTGACTCGTATCCAAAATAACGGAGGTGATGCTGCGTACTGGGAGACCACAATCAACTCGTTTCTTGATGATTATAGGCCAGTGGATGGAATAATGGTTGCTCACTCAGGGCGCTCTGTTGCATCCCTTTTCCGGTTTGGTGATACTGCAATGAGCCACACCAGGACCAGGATGGAAGAAGCATGGGCAATCGAGGAAGTAGCATTCAATGTTCCTGGCCTGTCAGTTGACTGTTTCATCCCTCCTGCTGAACTACGATTCGCATCCGTGAGTGAAAATTGTGAACTTTCGCAGGTTCATGGAGTAAGACCTGCCATCCCAGCACCAACTTATCGACCTGCCATGCCAGCATCAACTTATCGTGCTAAAGTTGTTGAGTTTCAGAAACATCATGAAAATGGTACTAAGTACTAACAATGATGCTCGGAGTGGCCAGCTGAGCCTGGTTACCAGTTTTTTCACTTTTAGATAATGTCTTCTAATTTGTAAATAGGGCGAAGTCATTGACATTTTCTCAAGAGTTTTTGTTTAATTTATACTCCTGTTGGGGAATCCTATTATCGGAGTCAGGGCTTGGGCTAGTGATGAGGGAGATGTCGTGGAGGCTATTTTTCAATATACCTTCTCTCTCTATATGTCAGGAACTACAAGTACCCATTTTGGAGCATCCCTTTGTTTGTAGAATCCTTGTAAGCTCTTTGATGAAGATCATATCATGGTAGATAATTTTTCATAGACAGGTACCTCGTAATCCCCGGCCCTTTTAAGGTAAGGTAGTTCTACTGTAAAAGATTAACTAATCTTTCTACGAGAGTCATGGCCATTTTCAAAGTTGGGTCTCTTTATTTCTTGAATTCTATCGCACTTCGTCTCACTGTACTCGACTGAAGACAAGTTTGTTCAATGACGTCTTCTGTAGAACTACCAGTGTAGTGGACTCCTGCCCTGGTTTCTTAAAGAAAATTGTACCAGCTGCTGTGCTGCATGAAAATTTGTTAATATTTACTTCCAAGCTGGCTTAGTATTTTTTTCTCTCCTTGGAGTTGGGGAAGATCGTCAACAGTTGCTGGGCTGAAATTGGAGCTGGGCAGAAATTGGATTTGCTGCACATTTTTTGCTATTTCTGCATTCGCCGTTGGATATAGAACTTCTGAATAAAAAGGTTGTGCAATGTAGTTTGTTTTGATTGAGTTGCTAAGCATCTCTGCTTTCCCCCATGAAGCCATTACTCACAACTAGGCCTCTGGCTGTGTCATATATTATTTAAAATGGTTGATGATGCTCAAAGCTTATGGTCTTGAAGGAATCTCCATCGATCAGAATTGCGGGGGTTACATACAAAAGAACCACAGGTCAACGGAGATTCCCTAGTTATTCATTAGGGGAGATGCTCTAATACTTAAGTCAGTTCAGTATAAATATCTAAAGATGTAGCTCAGTAGTATTTGAGCTCTTATTAGCCTCTAACAAATTATAATCTAAAAAATGAATGCAAATTTTTATCTCAAAGAGATTGCCTTATATATACTTTTAGTAATAGTTGTTGGCATAACCGTCCTAGAAAGTTGAACCGTCCTTTTAAATGAGAGGTATAATGAAGTCATAAAATCTTATCATACCAAAATGAGTTCGGGTGTGTTTATTTCACATTTCGCATAGCTTAAAGCTATAGGGTCCGCATAAAATGCTGTGCCAACCAAACGCCACATTTTGTTGACAGCTTAAAGTTGTGGGCCCTACAGCTTTAAGCTGTGCAAAATGAAATGTTGTCATCCCATAGCTTTTCAGAGCTTAAAGCTGTGGGACCTATAGTATTTTATAATCACATTACGTAATTGCCCCTCCATATCTTAAAAGTTTTCAATTACTTTTTATTGTAATGCCTTTTTTTGTAATTTTATCTACAAAATTAATCTAACAGAAAAATGAACCAAACACACTATAGCATTTTATACAGCTTAAAGTTGTAGGCTCCACAGCTTTTTATACAACATTTTTAACAGTTTAAAGCTATGAAATGCAATTGTGAAACAAACGGACCCTTCATCATACCAAGATGACTTCATTCACCTCCGTATGGTAGAGATCGTCATGTCCTCTCTTCATTCAGGGGCAATTTTGATATTATCATTTGTATTTCAGTCTATTTATTAATATGGTATATGTTTTGGGGCGTTTTAATTTTTAGTGATCTGAGCATAACACCTCAGACAGAATCCAACTCATAAAAACAATCCAAAACCTATTAAAACTATGAACTCCCACACACAGCCCTTTTCATCGCTTATTGTTAAATGGAATTCTCGAAGTAAAGACGTGTACGTGTTATTATTGCTAAACTAAGTACCTCTAGTTTTAAGATCTAATCGAGTGGTTGAGATCAAATTTGGTTTAGGGTTGAAGGTTAGAGAAAAAAAAAGAAACATGAAATGGGGGTAGATAGGGTTTAATTTTTAGGGTTTAGAATCTAGTTTTTAATGTTTACGAATTATATTTTGGTTTTCAAGATTTCAGGCGTTTGGTTATGAGAATAGAGAAAGAATATGAAGAGAATAACGAATGACTCATTTTATTCCATCATTTGGTGTGCTATTTTTTGGTATTCTACTCTTTCTATTCATTCTTATTTCATCTCAATTTGATGGAAATACATCATTTCACATGGAATTGATGTCAAAATGACTCTAATGCCCCTCTATTTTTCAGTTTTTCCTAAATCATATAAAATAATATTGTAATAAGTAAAAAAAAAAGGGGCAAAAAGATATAATTGACAAACACATATTTCATTATCATTATCATTCTCAATTTTTATACATACTAGAGACCAGCTTGAAGGACATAAACCCTTCTTTTATGGCCACCTCAAAATAGAACAAGTTGAACCGCACCTGCAGAAAAACACTTAAACCCACTACACAAGCTAGAAGACAACCCTACTTTTAAGGCCACCTCAATTTGACCAAACATGAACAGCACCTGCAGAAAACATCTAATAGAAGACCAAGGATACAACAAAAAACTGAGATTGAGCCGACAAAACTTGAGCAGAATTGCACCAAACCACAAATGATCGGAACATACGGCACCACCTTCCAAAAACAGAACCAAAAGCAGAACCACCTAACCAAAAAAGAGAGCAACACCAAAGCAGAGAAAAACGGAAGCACCACAGGCGAGGAAAACAGCACCATGAAGAGGGATCAGAGGTGGAAAACCGAACGACTTGGCGAGGAGGCAGAGGCACCGAACTACATGGCCGGAATACCCACAGAAACCAAACTGGCAGCAAGCTCTGGAGAAGCACTGGGAGAGAATCAACAGGAGAAGCACGGTACCCATGCTTGTTTTTACAGCATAAAACTTACAACTAATGGAAGAGTTAGTGTGTGCACCTTGTGTTAAAGGCCTCGACTATATTTGGCATCCATTGCTGCTCAATTGCAGTTTATATTTGGCAACAAATTACTCACTTGGTAGATACGTGAATATATAATGCCACTATTAACAAACCAATGCCCTCAATCAACCAGCCAACCGCAAAGATAAAGGTTGTTGCACTTTGATTACTGTATTATTTTTTATTATAAAGTCGTTCTTTGAATTGTAAAAGTGAGACAATATGATCACCGGGTAGAATTTGTACACTTCGGCCACACTTTAAGCTGATATGGTGACAAAATAACATTTTTTAACGAAAAACAATTTTTTGACAATATATATTTATATTTTAAAATTATTCAGTGTATAATTGCTTATGCGACATTCATTCCTTCCTCTTCTACCTCTGCCCTCCATCTCCACCGCTTCACATTGTTGACAAATTTCTTGCAATCGCCACCAAATTTGACTTTCAACTACTCCAATCATACTTATTTGCTCAAACACTTAAAACCATAGGCAATATATTTGAGTGACTAGCCTAGAAGTCGATTTCGAACCTCATCAAATCCAGTTATCACTTTTCCCTTATTTTCTATCCCCAACAAAAAATATGTTCACTTTTCCCTTAATTTCTATCCAGCTACAGCCTAGGTTCTTTTTCACCGAGCAAGAAGATCCACCATGCAAGCATAATGCTCCAACATTCGTGTTATTTTAAATTCATTTCTCGTAAGATTAAAGAATCTTCATCCTTCATCAAGTAATTCGAAATGACTACGTACAAGTATGCAATATGGAAATTACTTTGCCACATCACTTTTAAAGAAATAGTATATGTAAGCATTTATTGATATGGAAGTCACGTAAGCATGTTTTGAACAGGCCCCTTAATTGTTACTGTACAAATTCTGTCTGGATGACGATATTGTCTTACTTTTACAATTTAAATGACGACTTTGTAATAAAAAATAGTATGGCGACAAAATAATGTTAATTCACTGTATTATGCCTTACCATCTTCAAAAACACTTGAGAAAGAGTAGATGATCTAAATATCCAAGTTTGTATAATTGTGTGGTGGATAAGATTCAACATTGAGTGTAGAAAGCAAGAGCGAAGTCAAGACATAATTTGTGTTGGGAATATTTATATGACACGGAGATAATTAATAGTATACTTACTAAATATTTAATTAAATTGACTTTAGAAAAATAAAAATTAAATACTCTAAGTGATCAATTTCAATTACACTAAATTGAAAATTAAGGAGAATCTTTTTTATAATTTACATATATACATATAAAGTTATAAACTCAACTAATTTTTTTTGAGAGTGTTAATTAGTTGAGCGGCTGAGTCATTCACTTACATGAGGCGTCGCCTCTGACAGAAAGTAAGATTGGATGGGTCCCACAGATGTTTGACTGGGCGAATTAACCAAAAACCTAAGGCATATTGGCATGCATAGACAACATCATGAAAATTTGGATTCGAATTCTACATACATATATATATATATATATACACTTGCTCTCAATGGCAACTCTTATTGGCACAAGGTGGATTTGGAAGTTTTACCATGCTTTAGTGTTAATTTTCCGAATAAGACAAAAGTGCATGCTTTTAGATTTAGAAAGTTCAAAGTAAAAAGGAGTTTAATAGAGAAAGCATGGACATGGAGGAGTAAAATGGGGGCCTCAACCTTTGTGAGCCCTAGTGAGGACCACTCACTTTTTTGAGGTGGGACGCTCGTCATGATTTCTTTCATGGGTAAGGTTCCTAATTGGGTAAGGGATAAAAGATGGGATTAATGAATCATGAACTCAGTAACAAGTTTCTCTTCTCACATTACTTTGATTGAATCACTCTATTTACTTATTTAGATGCAATATCCGTTCATGTCATAAAGAGAGATTTTAAGGTGAGAAAGATGATTGAGATTTCTTAATAACCATTCACCATTGCCCTCCAATATCGAATCGACAGTGTAGCACCTTATGGCTTGTGTAGAGAGCAAGGAAAATTAACGATCAATGCATCAACTTGCTGGGAAGTATATAGTTAGTATTAATTTAACAGCAAGAAAGTACAAGTCTTGTCAGAATTATTGTTTTCACTTCTTTTGGTGCGCCGCTAGATGTCATTACAAGAACTCGGTCGTCAATTACACTCATTTTCACATCCTCTCTTTATTGAATCTAAACACCAAACCCTAAATTCTAACCTCTTGAGCTCTATCCATACTCAAATCACCAAATCACTGGAATCCTGGAATATTACAGACAAGATGAATCCTATCGCTACCACAAGCTACCATAATGTCAATCATAGCTTTGTTGTAGAGCAGACATGTACAAGCCCTAATTGTTTCTTTTGCATCATGAGAGAGACAGACCCATCACCAAGAAGAGCCAAAATAGCAAACTATTTCAAGGAAATGCTGGTCCGGGAAGACCAAGAACATGTTCTGGTGCTGAGTGGTCTGTGGAACATAGCCATGACTCAACCAAATGATCCAGAGTTTCCATCTCTCGGTGTCTTTAATTTCATGGCAAGTTTGATTCACAAAGGCGTCACTGATAAAATTTGGCTTCTTAGGGACCAAAACATATATGTTCCTTATTATGCTGCACATGTCATTGGTTCTTACACCATGAACAAGGTTGAGTTTGCTGGAAAGGCTGTGGAATCAGGTGTTATACCTCCACTAATTGAGCTTTTGAAAGGAAAGATCAGCTGGGTTGAACAAAGAGTCGCGGTTCGAGCTCTCGGTCACCTCGCAAGCTATGAAGAAACATTTGAAGCATTAGCTTTGTATGAGGAAGAGGTAGTTAAATTATCTATCCAAATGGCCTCTACTTGCCTTGAATTGATATATGATAGCTTTGTGGGTGTGAAAGAGAGAAATGAGAGGTTGAAGTATCATTGTGACTTGCTCACTAGAGGTGTTGGAGGATTAGATATGGAGAACAGAAAGGCTGAAGAATGGGGTAGTCAACTTCAATGTTGGTCTCTCTATCTTTTAAATTGCTTTGCCAGCAAAGGAAGATCCCTAAAACTCATTTGTAAGCATGAATTTTTAAGAGATTTGTGTGGAATGTGGGGTAGATTGGTGAATCACACATCTCCTGCTGGGGTTGGACTAGTCAGACTTTTGTGTTACAATAAATATGGAAGAAAAAACATAGCAGAGATCAAGGAAGTTATAGTGAATCTATGCAATCTCTCAAGATCATCAGACAATTGGCAGTACATTGGAATTGATTGTCTTCTATTACTTCTCAAAGATCATGACACAAGGTCAAAAGTCATTGGAGTAGCTACTTTGTCTCTTGTTGATTTGGTTGAAACTATAAATCTTGGAGATAGATCAAACCTAGGTGAAGCAATCACAAGAGCACTTCTTTTGGACTACAAACAAAGAAAATTGAAATATAATACTAATATTGATGTCCAAAAAGCACTAGAGCAAGTTTGGGAGTTGAAGGTAGAGAGGAGAAAAAGAGAGAGGATGATGTGTGAAGAAACAGTTGAAGAAAAAAGGGTTTTAGTGGGTTTGATTAAACAACAAGGAAACCACATGTTTTGGTCAGGAGATGTGGAAGGAGCATTGATGAAGTATAGTGAAGCATTGGATTTGTGCCCACTAAGGTTGAGAAAAGAAAGGATGGTGCTTTATAGCAATAAAGCTCAGTGTCATTTGCTGCTTGGAGACCCAGATGGTGCTATTAGTGACTCAACTAGAGCTCTCTGTCTTTCAAACCCAACAAATTCTCATAGCAAAAGCCTTTGGAGGAGATCACAAGCTTATGACATGAAAGGTTTAGCCAAGGAGAGTTTGATGGATTGCATTATGTTCATTGATGGCTGCAACAAGATTCCTCATTATGCTGCTCGGATGATCAGCAAGCAAATGGATGCCACATGGGTTTTTCGAACTGCTCGGTCCAAATCAATGGAAATTAATCAAGTGAGAAGAGTACTAAAAGAATCAGACGGCGGTGACTGTCAGAACAGCAATGATGAAATGATGAAGAATATGATGGAGAAGAAAAGTTTCATATATGGTGAGTAGTTAAAGTTCAAATGCATGGGTTTGTTTTTCTTTCTTTAATTAAAACTAACATTGGCTTGCCACAAACTACAAAACTTTTTTAGGTTTGTCCACAATTATTGATGAGGCTTTGATTGGGGAAGATCAAGGAGCAAGAAAGCCAGTCTAAGCCTAATTGTTTATTATGTTCAAATAGTTTTAGGGTAATCTATGCATGATTGATTTTGATATATATATATATATATAGGAAAATGGGTTGCTGATGGTTTTTTCAGGTCACATGGAAGCAACTGATTTTCAGTGAGCTTGCAGGCACTTGTGGGGGGAATGTTGTTTAGGAGTACTTAGGACCACTTGAGCATAATGAAAGATGAAGAACAATATAAACTAAGTCAAGCTGGGGGGAAAAAAGAAAAGAAAAGTTGTACCTTCCATTCACTTGGCTTATGATGGTGGTCCATAGCTCTTTCCTTTTGTCTTAATTTGATTTCCAAAAAAAACGGCAGTTTTTTAAAGCAAGTATTATTAGCAAACAAAATTAAGCATATATATGTACTTTCTTAGCCCCCCACCATTCAATTTCAAACTCTCTAAGACCCATTGAAATTACTATCCACCAATGCTTGGATGGACCACAAGATTTGGCTTTTTAATGGCAACAACTGTGATTTCAGGATCCCATTCTAAAACAAAATGGCTTTTGCTATGCGGAATTTATAGCTAGAAGAAAGCTAGCCTACAGGTAGGGTTTCATTTGGTAAGTGGCAATTTGTCTCCTGAAATGAATGTGAGATGGGAGGGATGACAATTATTGTAGTTAAAATTGGCTACAATTTCTTTCAAAAATCATGTTAAATCATGGTTTTTTTAAATTGATAAAACTCGAATTCAATTAGTATGTTAATTAAGATCGCAAATTGTTTCTCTCTCTAACCGTTTATGTTTTGTTATCTCCTTGTTTTTCTTACACCCAAATTGACTAATTATGTTTAAACTCAATTAATTCATCTTACACACCCCAAATTGACTAATTACGTTCAAATTTAACAATTTACATATTTATAGTAAGTCAAAATTCCCAAGACTTGGATGGTATGGGCTTGCTTCAGTTGGCAACCATATTTGCTTGGGCTTGAACTTTCTTCACTAGTCAAATTACTTGGGCCTCTTTTCTTGGGCTTTCAAATCTCCTTTTTGCTGGACAACAAAGATGGAAAAAGGCTTATAGCTACACCTTCACAATCCTTACAATAAATCCACAAGAACAGACAAATAGAACACCTAAATCCATTCAGGCACTCAGGGAACGATCTTGTGAGCTTTCATCTTATCAATCCAGGAGATGAAGGAATTCTTAGAGTTCCTGAATCACTCTTCCATCTCGAACTGCTCTCTGCCAGTACCTTCCAAAAAATGCTTCCACTTGAATACAATCTCATTGTGGATATCAAACGGATTAATGATATTTTTTCGTTCAAAGAGTTGACATGTTTTAACTCCGTCACCAACGATCTAAGTGTTTCAATTCAGGATTTCGAATATGTTTCAAAACTAATCATCAAACAAATTTTCTCTTATTCGGTCAACCTTCATGCTGATGTGGCAATACTGTAAAAATCCACGAAGATAAATAAATGATGTGACATTAAAATAGACATGCTTGATATTACAATTTTGAAAAATGGGGAAAAAATCACAAACCCTAAAATCTTTCTATGTCTTCACTCTCGGCCAAACCCTACCACCACTGCCAAGTACTCCTCTAGAGTCCATATCAACTCAGCAATAGCAGATCCACCTGAAAAGACAAAAATTATGCCAAACATTTGCATAGAAACCAGACAAAACAAAGAAACCAATGTACGGGCAAGATCGTAGGGAACCAGTCCTTCAAATTGCCCTATGAAGCTTCCAGGTATCATTGATCGAACCATTGCGCTGTCATCGAACATCACGGGCCTCCGGTATACATCGTCGAACATGAGGGAATAGAGATAGGTAAGCTCTCTCTCAATAACACTCATGGGCACCCATGACAGTGGCACCTACAGGCACATGAAGAGGAATTGGGCCATTGCCCATGTGAATCCTTACGCCACATCAATTGAATGGTGCCCTCCCACAAATTTTCCAGGAGGGTTCCAGTGAACCATTGGTCAATCCGCCTCCATCCTAGTGGTCGAAGGACGGAAAAGAAACATCGCCACTCACATCGACGTTGTGTTCCGCCATTGGGTGAGAGGAAGCAATGATCGAGTCAATCCCACAATAATTTGCCCCAAGCGTTGCCTTATTTTGGATGAAGGAATGGAGACAAAGTAGATCTTAGAGGGATTAGCTTTTTGGATTTATTTTTTAGATGGCATCAATTGTTATGTCATTCAATAAAAATATAATTTTTATATCACATCAACATTTTTACATGCCATTTTCGCTTTTTATTTTTATTTTTTTAAGCATATAAAATAATAATGTAATAAGTAATAAAAAAATTCTCGAAAATGACACAATGACACTGACATATTATTAGTAAAATGTAAAATGGATAAAACACATATTTCATTCTCATTCCCAAAATAATTTTTATTCATATCAAATATAAGAATCAAAATTTCATTCTCATCGTCATTCTCATTCCAACTCAAACCATTCTACAAATCAAACAACGATAACTTCGTTCTTTGCGTACGAATCCACCACCTCCCATATTTGATGTTGTGCTATCAAATATGCATCCGACATATAAAAGAACACTCCCTCGTAGCTTTGCTTCTTGGGAACTTCGACAAAACTCTCTCGTGCTTGCAAATCACGGAGTAAAAGGAAATGGCGTTTTGATTATATTCATTAGACTGTACGGAGAGAAGCCAAAAATCATATGAGGTCAATTCATTGTCGAGGTCAAATTGTTCATTTTAGCCACCCCTATACTAGTATGTCCTTTTAGGTATGGTAGAAACTGGGTCCATCTAATTGGGTCAAATCCACTGAGTAATCGAGTCAAAATTTGAGTGGCAGCAATTTTGCCCCAACTTTTTTAAAAAAAATGGGTTTTTAAAACTCAAAAATAAAATCGAAAAGTCTTGTTTTCGCCTATTCTTAGAAAAACACATAGAATTGAATCAAAAAATTATAGAAACGTGTTTCACTTATGCATGGAATTTCTGTAATTAACTCAAACCTAATTTCTTTTATGGTCTCACAAGTTCATTCGCAGCCTTTCGTTGCAACTCGCTAATCTCCCCCCTCGTAGCCCCTCAGATCGCACCACACTGTGCTTCTTTACCATTGCAAATTGGTCTCGCCGATCTTCATCCACAAATTCCATATGATGCATTTCTCCTCCTCGAACACGAATCCAATCAAGGTATTGCATCTTTCTAATCACATATTTTGACCCTATGAAAAAAAAAAAAAACCTAAGGGGCTTCTTGTTTTGCTTTTGTGTTTGCTCTTTTGGAAATAGGTTTTACTAGCTTTTGGTGTTTTGTTGCGTTAGAGATGCTCAGATTTCATGTATTCTCAGATTTCATGTATTAATCAGTTGGCATAAGGCTTGGAGTTAATGTCTGAGCTGGATGAGTATTTTTCGTGTCCTAAACACTGTGATATTACTATATTGAAATTAGTGAGATTTTTGCTAGGGAGTAGGGATTTTTCTGTATAATTATTACCATCAGCATTGGATGCAACTGTGGCCTTGATTTTGTCTTCTCCTTCAGCTCCATTCAGGGCCTTTTGAATGTTCTATAATGTTGGGAATGTTGTTTTAAAGTACGAACCATTGTAACTTGTCAGGAATGGCTCGTTTCCAACTGCTACATATCTGTAGAAATAATCACATTTCTAATTGGTTAAACCAATTGTCAACCAAAACATGAATTTTTCCTTCAATAGGTGCCTGATATCGACATTATAATCATGTGACCCCCAAAAGTCTAAAAAACATCCTGGTAAAGTATAAATAGCAATATATTTGACAAGCTTATTTCAATCTCAATGTGATATTTGAAAACTTTTCTATTAGGAACAACTTGAACTGCACTCATATTTGGTACCATATTCTAGTAATTCCATTACTTGTTTTTATTGCTTTGTGCTCTGGACCTTACCTTCCCATCCCTGCTTTGTACTCCTCTTCAACCTAGACTGTTTGTGAGCCTTCATAGGTTAATCAAATATAGTACATCCAAGATTACTCAGAATAAACTATTTAGGGAACTCTGTAATGGAAAAACTGGTTGTTGACGTTATGGTCAAACAAGCAATCAGAAGAAACATGAAGGATGGTGTATTCCATAATAGATATTCTTGAGGATGCCCGATGACATGAGGGAAGCTTGACTTCTGAGTCTCTAGGGTCTGCACCCTCTTTGGTGGGTCTCTTGTGATATGTATTAAGGAGTCATAATTGAATTATTATGATATGTGATTTCATTATTTAAAAACCTATGATATGTTTTCTTATGTTAAATAATTGTAAAGTTTAGAGGTTATGGTGTTTGTATTAGTACTTTGACTGTGTTTTATTTGACACTAATATATGTTGAGAGTGTATTTGAGCTATGTAACTGTATTTATACAACTCCTATCTCGATTATATGTATTCAGTATGCAGAAATAAGTATTATGATAATGCAAATAGAATCTCTGCCAAAAGGGGAATCATATTTGTCAAAGTTGCAGTTTTTAATCATTATTTGTCCAGTGATGCTCGAGCGATCTCATATGCTCGAGCGTGACATCAGTGAAAAACTTCCTGGTCTATAATGACATTTTTAGCACGCTAGAGCGTGCATCACTTGAGGCATACTTCCTGAAATTCAATATCAATAAATCTCATAGAAAATGTAATCATCCCATCCATTTATAGTCGAAAACATATGAAAATCAAAGCACCAAAGTGAGTATAAAATGAATAGATCAATATATGGTCGATTTACTCGTCCTACTTGCAGTGTCTAAGCAAAGATATTTACAACGTTTAAATAGTATTTTGATGCATAAGTCAGCATTATTTGATTGTGATTATGTTTTAGAACTATTGAACGACCATACGAGGGTATTGGGATTGGCAAAAAGCTCTACGAGTCCAAAGACCCGACCAGAAATTTGGGTCCCACTCAAATTGCGCTGCTCCATATCCTATTCGGCCCGAATTATTATGTAATTTATATATATTTAGCGAGCAACCCCATCCCGATATCCTGGATTGAATTTTCAATCTGGGATACGCTTCATTGTCATTCGATTGTCTAGTCAACTATTTTAATAATTTATATAATATTTTAATAGTTAATTTAATTAGTAAATATCTCATTTTACTGTCTCTCCTTCTACGCTCTCTACTCCCTCATCTACTTTCGAGGACAACTTTCGGTCTAGATCTCGTGACCCAAATTGTCCTTTGTTCAGTTGAATCGCGACCTGACCTTGCTCCACATTTCCATTCCAGACTCGATCTTCGATGTTGTGACCCAGCTCCATCTACTCTGTCGTCCGCGATAAGTTGTGTGAGAGAAGATAAGGATGGTCGTTTCAGTGAGAGAAGGTCGATGCAAATGAAAAGAACAGGGTAACTCGAAATTCTTATTAGGGTATGTTCTAATTCTATCACTAATCTTTTATTTTGTTAAAATTTTTTAGCAAGAATAATTTTTGGTTCTTCTTGTCTATTTGACTCATAGGTTAACTGTATCTTCAGCTTAGTAGGGTGGGTTTCAATGCCTGTATGTTTTTTTAAAATAATGGAATTCAAGTCCTTGAATCCAATGTTGTTCTTTTGCAACAGGGCCTATGCCAACCAAAATATAAGAAGGGAAAGGAGGGTCTGCCCTACTTATGTTGCACACAACAAGTGAAGAAAATGGGGGAGCTCATTAATCTTGCTGTGTAATTCATGACATCTCAGATGTGGTAGAGTATATGCTTGATCATGCCCCTCCGATGTGGAGCATGAGGAGTTGGGAGTATCTTTCGTTACATTTTTGTATATTGAGTTTGATTCAAATCCCGTTAGGAGGTGTTGTTATGATATTGAGTTTTCATGTCGTATTTGATGGGTTCATACTCATACAAGTCAAATAAGACAGCAGCCGACCACCATGTCTAGAAGCAGCAGCCACCAAGTCCACCATTCACCAACCCACCAGCCACCATTCACCAACCCACCAGCCACCATGCACCAACCCACTAGCCGCCTAAGTGTTCTTTGTCAAAGTTGTACATGTAAGGTGTTGAATGCTTGTTTGTCTTGTTAGGGGCATTGTACCTCTATATAAGGAGATAAAGAGGTATGTGGAGAGGTGTGGATGAGAAAAAGAAAAGAGAGAAAAATACAGAGTGTATTTGTAGAGAGAGAATATGAACACATAGTGTTCGGGTGAGTTGAGTCGGAGTTCTGAGTGAGTGATTACCTCCTCCTCCTTCTCCTGTTGTAATATCTCTTGAAATAGTAGAGTGTTTTCCTCTCCCGTGGACGTAGGTCGTTAGTGACCGAACCACGTATATCTCGGTGTTCATTGTTTTTCGGTTTCGTTTTTCCGCATACACTGACCTTATATCCTCAACAGTATTCATCTGGAGTTTGGAATTCAATACATAACGCTGCAGATTCATCTGCATTTTTCTTGCATAATGCAGTCATATGTAGATACTTTTATGTAGTCAACCATTAATATCACATATAAAATAGACAAGAGAAGCTCTTACTCATCTATATTGTGCAGATATGTCAACAACAAATCTCATAAAAACATGACCAAAAGGTCCAGAATATTAAGACTAATATTAGCCTTAAACATTTTGTCATTTCCAGCACATCCAATGCCCTGCAAAAACAAGTTCAAAACAAATGTGATTCAAGCCATTGCAACCCCAGCAACAGAAGAAGCAATAGTTTGGTCCAACTACTTCGCGATTCCCACTATCCCTGCCATGGACTAAAAAATTAAAAAAATCCAAATTTCACCAAATTCTATTTGAAAGAAAGCATGCACACAAAGTATAAGCACATAATGGTATTTATTTTTTACTAAAAATGATTATGTACAACTAAGAACAATTGTAATTATAATCCTAATTAAAACTACGAAAATCCTCTTTAGTGACTCCTTTTGGACCATGAATGCACTAATAAAGTCCATTTTTGACCATATGGTCACTCCCAAATCAAGACATGGATATCAACTACAAATGGAATTGGGGAAACCTCTGCAAAATAAATAAACTTATCTCTGCAAGAGAGAAAGGAGACTGAAATAGTAGGTGGATCTAGAATGGAGATCGAAGATAGAGTTGCGAGATCAGCAAATCTAGTTGCGCGATCGAAGGAGGAGAGAGCTCAGGAGGAGAGAGAGAGAGAGAGTAAAATGAGATATTTACTAATTAAATTAAATACTAAAATATTATATAAATTATTAAATTAGTTTACTAGCCATTTAATCCAATAGCAATGAGGGTATCCAGGATTGAAAATTCAATCCGGGATACCAGGATGAAGTCCCATGCTATATATATATATATATATATATATATATATATATATATATTAACACATATTTAATGATATTTTGATCGATATTGTAGGGACTTAAACCTATAACTTGTTCCAAGATTTAAAGAGTATCAGAGTGGCTATCACTAAGCCAATAACTCCTTTAGAAAGGGGTTACCCGTCCCTGTCAGGTTCGGGCATTCCCTGAACTTGAAAATTTGGGGATGAGGAAGGGGATGGGAAGGGCATACCCACCCCCGCCCCATTGCCATCCCTAGAGGGTATGCTATGAACTATTTAGCTTGGATAAGGTTATGACTGCTGGGTCATTTTTTATGATTCTAGAAATATGTATTTAGAGGAAAAGGTCGCTGCAAATCCACTGTATGAAGACTATATGACAACACTTTCACCAGACTTTGAAAGTAGTTTGTCAATATGGGAATAAATTAATGATATAAGGATCAACGGAACTCCTTGAAAAATACAAACAAAATCGAAAGTATTATCCATGATTTGAGGTATAAGTGAAACAATCATTGTTATAATTTTTAATTTTAAGGTGATCCCACATTCATTTTGATGCATGTGTTTTTCTAACCAGAGATTTATTGGTGAGATCGATGGGACACACATTAACGCATGTGCTCTTGCGTAGAAATTAATGGCTCATAAAAGAAGAAAATCTACTATAACTCAGAATGTTATGTGTGTATGCGATTTCAATATGATGTTTATTGTTCATGTACATAGGATAAGAGGGCATTACGAATGATCCAAGGTCTTCTAAGATGCAATATCAAGGTCAGAAAATGATTTTTCACATCTCGTTGGAAGTATGAAAATCGACTCTTTTATACTTATATGATTGTAAGTAGATCGATGCAAAATTTTTTTATACAGATTAATATTATCTTGTTGATGTTGAATATCCACGCACTGCGAGCTTCTTATTGCCGCATAAAAAAGGTTGATATCACATTCAAGACTACCAATGTTAAGGTAGAAGACCTTTTGCTCGCACTAAATTATAGGCACTCCTCGATGTGAATGGTAATTGAAAGATGTTTTCGAGTTCTAAAGACTCGATTTTCAATTTTGAAATTGATGTCTCCCTATAAGCCAACTCGACAAAAACTTATAGTAGTCGCATGTTGTGTGATTCATAATACACAACAATAGATTCTTTTCCATACAAGGGAGAATATGGATCGTGCCGATATGCAACCTTCAACTTCAACGACATCAATCGAGGCAAGTTTAAGCAATGTTAATAATGTAGATTTCAATGATCAAGGAATAGTTGCAATGTCTCAATATCCTGAAACTATAGCTAATTTGATATGGTTGGATCATTGTAATAATGCACACGATTAAAGTATTTTAATGTACCACATTTAGTGTTAAGACTGAATTTTGTGCTCATCTAATATGATTGTATCATAATATAAATTTTGTTCTTAGACAAATAATTCATCCAAACAAATTTTCTATTATTTATTTTTCAAAAGCATACACCAAATAAATTTTCTATTTTAGAAAACAATTTTCAAATTACACAAATGAAATTAATTTTTATTCTTAAAAAATCTTTTTGAAAACTAAACCATATTTATTTTTAAAAACTAAAAAAAAAACAATTTTCAAACAGATCCGTACATATTTTTGAATTTTTTAAAAAATTGTCTAGTCGAATGCTTACATGTCATGCCACATGTACCATCGAAGATTGTGTATAAAAATATACGATTAACAATTTCCAATAAAAAGGGAAAGAATAATAGAAGCATATGGGCTTATAAACTTTTGGCTAATCTGGGCTGCAGGCCTTTTTGTTTATTCCCCCGGAAACTGGTTTAGGCCCAAACAATCAAGAATATTTTCGAGTTTTAGATTTATTTTACGGACTTTTCTTTTTGGGTGAAAATTATTGCAACTAAGGGAGAAGGAGAGAGAAATAAGCCCTGATTCTTTCTTGCTGTTGATGACAAAAGATTAACGATTGGAGGTGGAAATCGAAGATTCACTTTCTTCAGTCATATCGCGCTAAATTTTTCGGTGCTAGAAATGGTTCTCACAAACTTCACTGGAGCTGGTGTTGGATTTGGTAATCGCTCTCTATAACTTGTTTTACTTCGCAAATTATGTAGATTCAATTCTATGCAAGACCTGTGACAAGTTCTTTCAATTTATTATATTTAAATTCGTTTTCAGGTTTCGGCGTTGGTTGTGGCTTTGGTGTAGGATGGGGTTTTGGAGGTTAGTCCCAATACCTTCTTCATCCGATACACTTGACTGGTTGTCCATCTATGTCTTTCAGATTCTATGTAACTTCCATGTTTAACTATTGGAACTTAAACTCTTTAGTCTTGATAAACCATATAGAAATGCATAGACTAGAGGATGTACTTGGGAGTGCTTGCTTGGTCTCTTGAAAGAACTAAAATATAAAAATAATTTTTTTGCATTGGTGTTCAAAAAGAAAATCAACACTTGTTAGATTAAGTAGCCCTACGCAGCAGCAATTGGATGTTTTTTGTGATTGATTTTCCCTGGTTATTAAGCCACTCAGTTTGCTTGATCAAACTGTTCTCCTAACCACCATGATTGTCCTTTGTAAAAGCTTATGATGTTAAGATTCACCCCAAAATTGTTGCATTTTATATAATGTATATTTGTGTAATATTAAAGGAGAGGAATTTAATAATGAAGTATCTATTTATCCCTCATTCTCTCTATTAAGCTGAGCGTTTAAAGGGCATCTGAGTTCTTCCAGACGATTGTCGCCCTCTCTAGGATTTTCCTAGTTTATGAACCTGTTATTGCTATGGAGAACTTTGCTGGAATGCTCTTGTCTCTGTTGCTTTTTTCTGTTTAATAAAGCAGCAACATCATTTACTGATATATCCTTCATTGAGTAGCAAGTGGTGAGTTTTCAGCCTTCATTTTCATGATTTGTAATCAGTTGCTAACCATTCATTCTTCAATTGGTTTGTCGACAATTTTTAGAAATTTATGAAGGTGAGGCGTATGGTGAAACCACTGGCTAATGCTTGTTGAGCAACCTCTTAGTCAAGTTCTAAATTGTGAACATTAGAAACAAACTTTGTGGAGCTCTATTGACAGGCTGCTTATTTCAGCCTTTCGGTATGATAAAAGGACGTTGGTTCCAGAATTTCTTATTTTCCCATAGTTTGTCCCATGAAATCCTGTAACAGTGGCTGCCTTCTAGATTTTTTGTGATATGTGCTAAATTTCTTCTCAATCAAATTTTTGTTTATGTTTATGAATTATGTTGCATTTTTTGTGTTTAATTTGATGTAAAATTTATATATGTTTCAGTGATTCATAGCAAGAAAGAACGCCAAATCCAATTGTTGGCCGTATCTGTACTTCCAGTTGATTGAGATGATCTTCTATATCATTGCATTTGTTTTTGAACACTCATTCTTTTCAACATATTTACTGGTGCATTTGATTTGCTAATGTAAGATTTTCATTCGTACAGGTGTGCCTTTGAATTTCTTAGGTCTTGGAGCAGGTACACAACCGATATTTTTTTAATTAAATGCATATACATATTCGCGTTTAACCATATTATGGAGGTTTAAAAAATTGAATTTTCATTGAAAGGTGGAGGCTGCGGGGTTGGTCTAGGCCTTGGATGGGGCTTTGGCAATGTGTACGGTAGTCAATATCGATCATCTAGGGTCACTTTCAAAGGCGAGGAGTTTGACAGAAAGGATGAAAGTGATAGTAGTAAGTTCAGAGATTTGTCCAAAGCCACCAGGGAAGTTCGTTCGTCGTAATAACTTTTCATCTTTTCATTGCCGTTTGGTGCGATGAGGGCCATTACATCTTCAGCACAAAATAGAGGATGAGACTTTGAGATACTGAATTGGTTTAATTTCATAGACTTGTTTGATAAGAATTGCTTGAGTAGAAGAAATCCTTTGTACCAGTTTCAACATGTGTGTTTTTAAGAAGCCCTAAATTTATGTAAACAGTATCAAAATATCTGAAGATTTTTGTGTGTACATTAAACCGTAAATGACAGAGGTGCACCATGTTTGTTATGTGGTCAACATTAGATGATAAATGTCCGGAGATGGTATTATCGGCGTGGAAGTAATGCTTAATCGTGTTTGAATAATGCCTGAATAGATAATAGAACCTTTGAACATAGATCATTCTAGAGGGTGGTAAATTTTTGTTGACTCAGATGATCGATTTGTGCATCATACGGTTTCTGTACGAAATTCGGGTTCAAATATAAAAAATTTGTCCAATTTAAAATCGTATTTGAGTCCAAACATGAAAGTCTTGTTCGATTTAGTTGTCTAGACTTTAATCCGAATTGAATTATTGTATAATTTATTTATTTGGATTTAAATAAATTAGTATGATCAATTAAGTATGTTTGAAAATTCAAACAAATTATGGTTCGAACAAATAAATATCTAATAAACTCTTTATATTGTCTGACCTGGATAAACCCTGGCTCGAATTTTTGCTCGAATAGCTCTAATGTTGCACTTTTGTGACCTATAAGTGTAACACATTTGTATATTCTATTCTGATTCAGATTGGTTTGAATTTTTGAATGTACTTAATTAATCATATTTGAATTGGTTTAAATCTGAATAATCAAATCGAGTAAAATTTGTATATTTAGATCCAAACTTAATTTTAAGTCGGATAAAATCAGTTGCATTTGGGCCCAAATTCTGAAAATAAAACTATTTTCAAATTTGATTTAATCTTAATCGAATAAATTGATTATACAGTAGGACTACCTACCCGGGAGGAGTTAACGGGCTTGCGCATAATTACATCCAAAAGTATCGGGAATTCTTTACAATTACTCAAAACTATAGGGGAGGAAAATGAGAGTTCTCAATTCGCAGTCCGACTTCGACCCAATTTTGCAAGTTTTGGTATTAATTCTAGGATCAGGGTTCGACTCTCCCACAGTTCCAGTGAAGCCAACGGCAGCCATGGATGGTCAAGGCGAGCTGCTATGCGAGGCGGCGAGGAGCGGAGTTCTTGATAAGTTGAGAGCTATGATTGACTCGGGAGCTGATGTCTCCTACTTCGACCGCGATGGCATCACTCCGCTCATGCACGCGGCACGCCTAGGGCACGCCGAGGTGATCAAAGCTCTTCTCGAAGCTGGAGCGCCGTGGAACGCGCTCTCTCCCTCAAATCTTTCTGCGGGAGATTTCGCCATGGAATTCGGGCACCAAGAAGTATTCGAAGTACTTCTCAATGCAGGTGTGTGGACGGTTGCCTCGAATTTGTTCGTTTGAGAGTGAAAGTGCTTTTGATTCATGGGGTAATGTATTTAAGGTGAAAATTGACTGATTGTTGATAGATTTTTTGCTGAGTAATGGCTGAATGCATGTCTGGTTGCCTCTAACTCATTGTTTTCATTCAAAAGTTGAAGAGAAGTTTGTGTATCCGATTGAATTTTTTGGCTGTCCCATTTTGTAGTCTCTTGGCTCATAGAACGTCAAGATTTGAATTAAGAAAATGTTAGTTTTCATGGCTGCTGTACTATATAATATCAACAAAAGAGTTTTGTGCAGTGTTTGTAGTAATCACACAAATACCTTATAGACACCTAATAGCATATGGATAGTTGTTTCTTGCTGTTCCTTGCATTCGTTACTGAGCCCAACTTATAAGCAAAATTTGAAATTTACTGTGTGTGTGTTTGTGAGTTGGCTCACAATTATGGACTAGCCCAAGACGACCACAGTGGAAGTTCTATTCCTGTATATGCAGCTCCCCATGTTCTTCCTCTACAGCGAGCACATGCACTGTTCCACAAATTCACCTGTGCATAACTTGTGCTTACATCTTCGAAGATTAATAGGCATAAATTTGTACAATTCTTTTGTGAAACAGATAATCTGAAATGGACTTTGGCTTTCTTGAATAGGAATTCAGGCTGAGTTGATCCTAGGAACCATTGCGCGGAAAGAAGATAAAAATGGTGAATCTAGTGGGGACTACTTGGAGGATAGGGTCTCATTTAGCGAGGATAAGCTGATGGACTCTGATAGCAAGGCTATCATGATGGCTTGGGAGAAGCCATTGATGGAGGCTCATGCAAAAGCTGTTTGTTCAGTGGGTGGCCATATATTGAACATTGGGTTTGGCATGGGTCTTGTGGATACAGCCATTCAGCAATACTCTCCGGCTACACACACAATTGTTGAGGCTCACCCAGAAGTTTATGAACGTATGCTTCGTAGTGGCTGGGGTGAGAAAGATAATGTGAAGATAATATTTGGCCGTTGGCAGGACATTCTTTCTAAACTTGGATCTTACGATGGTAATTCCTGATTCCCCTTTCAACATTGCACACATCCCTTGTACATATGCACATGTGATCAATTCAAACACACAGATTTATGCATTATGCACTTATTGAACTTTTCAAAAGTTACAACTATTAATGTGCCATGATTTTGTATCCTTGTATTTGCTTGTGTGCCCATAATACTTCTAAAAGAATTTGCTGAATCTTTCAGGTATTTTCTTTGACACATATGGAGAGTACTATGAAGACCTGAGAGTGTTCCACCAACAACTTCCCAAGCTATTGAAGTCTGGGGGGATTTACTCATTCTTCAATGGCCTTTGTGCTGGTAATGCTTTCTTCCATGTTGTTTACTGCCATTTAGTTTCTCTCGAATTAGAGAATTTGGGCTACTCCACGCAACTAATTCCCTTGCCTGTCAAGGATTGTTTGGGAGAAGAAGTGTGGGATGGTGTGAGGCACAAATATTGGCAACTTGATACATACTACCTTCCTGTTTGTCAGTCTATTCGAGATTCTGACTGATTTTTGAATTTATCATATAACAGATAATCCTTCATTTCCTGAGTTTGTTATTGTTGGATACTACTGCAGGTGATTTTTTTCTATTTACTCTACTGCAGAGTTGGATGTTACTGATTCAGGCTTTTCTGTTATCTTCATATTTGGTGATTATTTTATATTAGGCAATAAATACTGGAGATATACTAGCCCTTAAATTGATATATATATATAACTGTTCATAGATATAAATATACGTACACACACATGCATAGTTGTGATATATATACTCAGACATATGCATAACAGTTACGTATACACACACATTTGCATAACTGTTTTACACATATATACTCAGTTTATATACATACACAGTTATATAAATATATATATATAACTGAAAAAATGATATATATGCTGAAAAATGTTGTAGGTAAATGATATATGTGTCTATATAAATATATACTTAAAATAAATTTATATTTAGATGTATGACTCTAATAATTACTTTTAAAACCAAATATTGAAGGCAAATCCGGAAAGTAATTTATAATTCATTACAATTTAGCTATATAGCCTACATTAACCAAACACTTGAATGTAATTACTTTGTGATTAGATGACCTTATTTTGATTACTAGTATTAGAATTCCAATTATGATTATAAATCAATGGAACCAAACGGGAAGTGTGTACTGATCGCCTCAGCAAGCAACAACAATCACGACTGGTCTTACATTGTCAGTTGCTGAAGTATAAGACAAAGCAGGAAAGACATTATTTGCACATATGAAGAGCAATATAACTCGGGCATGCAGATTTTGCAAGACCCAGAAGTAGAGCCCCTGCACTCTTGTCCATCATTATGATCAAGTCCAGGTAAATGCTATTGGACTACCAACAACATGTTTCCCATCTGACCACTCTAGGCGAGCAAAGTTGTTTGTACCTGATGGCATAGAGCTAGCAGTGAATGTGACTGTGTAACTCTGTTTCTCATAGAGCTTACTGAAAGCCAGTGATTCTGGCTGGACCAAGATTTTCACTGATGGAGTTGGAGAAATGACTGAAACCTTAAACGTTGCTGGAGTGCCCACGTTAGTTAAAGTCCTCGTATGTCTGACTGTGCTTATTGTACCAGCACCACCCCTTAGGCCTGAAGCAGTTTGCAGTGGTACTGAGAAAGAAGGATAGTTAAGATCTCCCACGCTATATTTCTTTTTTGCTTCACAGTTGTAGGCTCTATTTGAAACAAGCTTGATCTCAGATTGGGTATAGTTTAGAGCGCATAGGAACGCGAGGTAGTCATCCACTTGGGCGTCGTAAACAAGACCAGGGTCAATGGCTGCCACTGGATCTACATGTCCGGCACCGTAATCAAAGGGTGTTGATGATTGTCCTGTAGCAACATCTTGTATGGTCTTGCCATTTTTGTAAGCTGAGTAAGCTGTGGTCATAAGTGCCGATCTAATGGCAGCCGGGCTCCAATCTGGGTGAGCAGCCTTGATGAATGCAGCTAGACCGCTTACATGAGGGCATGACATAGATGTACCTGAAATTATATTGAAACTCACGTGCCTTTTATCACCTTCTAATCCAGTTGGTCCAATTCCGCCACTCCACCCAGCTAGGATATTTACTCCTGGTGCTATCAGATCTGGTTTTAGTATTTCTGGATTTAGCATATTTGGACCTCTGGAGCTGAATGCAGCAACAACCGGTGATGGTTGGACTCCCA
This sequence comes from Euonymus europaeus, assembly GCA_963580455.1. NCBI lineage: Eukaryota > Viridiplantae > Streptophyta > Magnoliopsida > Celastrales > Celastraceae > Euonymus > Euonymus europaeus. Next base: position 5,490,556 of record OY756972.1, read on the forward strand.
ATTGGGTTCTTCCGGAAGTAATTGTGGCTGTTGGATTTCTCACAGAGAGAACATATTTCTTAATTGCATCGCCTGCTCTTTGGCCTACAGCTGATGAAGGAAGTAGATGTGCGTCGGCAATCAGCTCCTCCGCGTAGAGTTCAGTGTTGGCTAATATCATCCCTGCACCACCAGCAGCTTTGACCATTAGACCCTTGTGCGCCCTAGAGTTTCCACCTCGATCACAAATCACAATTTTCCCTCTCACTTGTGCAGGAATCAAAGTCCCAGACATGCAAAGATTACCATTACTGGACTTACTGGCCTTAGCACCATAAACAACGGGAACCAATTGACCGGATGGTTGTTTTCCACTGTAGAGCGATACGCCGTAGTATTTTTCTCCATTCCCTAGGGTAACAGTGGCTGGGAAATCACGGTCAAGAGTTCCTGCACCTACTGTGGTTATCCATGGTGCTACATTAGCCAAACTGCCTGAACTTGGACCTCCATTTCCAGCCGAGCAAGATACCAGAATTCCTTGAGCCATTGCTGAGAAAGCTCCAACTGCAACAGTATCTCTGTAGTAATCAGATACTCCTCCCCCAATAGACAAGGATAAAACATTGACACCATCCTCAACAGCTTTCTCCAGTGCAGCTAGTATATCAGAACCAAAGCAGCCACCAAGCCAACAAACCTTGTAAACAGCCACTCGAGCTTTTGGTGCCATTCCGCGTGCTACCCCATTAGCGAAACCAAAAAGGTTAGCTCCTGAGACAGCTGACCCAGCTGCCGTAGTGACAGTGTGAGTTCCATGGCCATCATCATCTCTTGGAGATTTTGATTCCATTGATTCATCAATGGGTCCATATGCTGCTTCATACCCATTTGAGAAGAACCTTGCACCAATCAGTTTGCGATTGCAACTCGATGAGTTGAAGGTTTTACCCAACTCGCACTCACCTTTCCAGCTTATAGGCACTGGCCCAAGCCCTGTGTCATCAAAACTTTTTAACTCAGGCCAAGCACCGGTGTCCAGTACTCCAACAATCACATCACTCATTGAGTCAGATTCAGGAAGGAAAGCACCGCTCCTTCCTAATCCAAGGAACTCTGGTGTTCGAGTTGTGTGAAGCTCGTATTTCATTTCAGGCAGAACACGAAGAATCCCCGGTTGTTTTTCCAGTGACTCTGCTTCCACAGCGGTTAACCTTGTTGAGAAACCATGAACCACGTTTTTGTAGGTGTAAATCATCTCGGCTCGCTCTGATGCCGATTTCAAGGATGATTCATACCAGTCCAGGTGTTCAGTGAAACTTACTGGCATATTGGACTTATCCATATGAACTATGTATGTCTTTTTGGATTGATGACCCCTCTCTTCTGCTACGGCTTTCATGTAACAGAAGCACAGCAGCATAACCATCTGTAGAAGCCAGAAATTCGTCTTCATAGTTTGCAAAGCAGTTGACACTTGAATGAGTGTGTTGTGGAAAATATTTTTGTTTTAGATTTGGGTTGGGAGGAGAAACATGTAGCTCATATGAGGCTAATAGAGATTCTCTTGGCCTCAGACTGCCGACTTTTTCTGTGATCAATAATGATACAGCCAAGGATTATATATGGTTATTTATTATAGGAAGACACCAGGTTTGACTCCAGTAATTTGCAGCATAGTGAAACTTGGAAATGAATTTGGAGATATATTGATGAATGTTGTGAAGTGGCTCATGCCAACCTATATAGATGAAAATTTTCTATGCTCAAGATTTTTGGAACAGATAAGATCGAAGATCGAGACAGAATGTACGCAGATTTTGTTTCACATAAAGATTCTACTTTGGCTAGTGTGTGTTTGCCTACCAAATTGTGGAAGGCGTGGGCAGTGATGAACACACTAGGAACGCACTCACTTGGATGATTACTCTCATACTATGCATAAGTAGATGATAATGTACTCATTTAGTGTGTCAATTGTGCCATTATTTTTCTGCTTTACCTACATTCCTTTTTGGACTCAATATTCTTACTATACTTGTGCACAGGTATTAGGCTTCTTACTTTTAACAAATAGTAACAAATAGGTCTGCTTTTTCTCTCCATTTAAAAAGATGAATATTTTGAATGGGACAAGATGTCATGTTCCACAGTGGGAACAATTGAATTGATGATGCATGTTATCAATTGTTGTATGGTGAATTAACAGTCTTTTCAGCCAGCCAACTGCATTATACGCTAAGAGCAAATGCAATGGTGAGGGTATACATCCCCTCAATTGGGTTCATTTCTATTCAATAAAAACACATTTTTAGCACAATTAAATTAGTATAATAAATCTTTCAATACAGTCACATCAGCAAAATATATCTTTCAATACAAAATTATTATCCAACATATACTCTTTCATTACTTCATTCATTCTCTAACAAAATTACATCAAAATCAATACTGAATCTCACATATTTTATAACAAGTCAAGTCGCATACTCATCTATATCACCAAAACACATATTTTAATACAGTCACATCAAAAAAACACATATTTCAATATAGTTACATCAACAAAAACACACATTTTCATACATTATTCATTCTCCCTTAAAATCTCACCATTCTATTTGCTCTAATAGTATTATACTATTATGTATACAGGTTTAGTGGAAAACCCACTAATCAACCAAGGACTCTAAGAAAGATTAAACTAAAATGTTTGCTAATATTAGCATTTGCCATCATACGATTCTGGTGGACAGAATTGTTATATAATGATGATAGTGGAAATTTTGGCCCATAATTCTAAAACGATTTCATGCATTTTTATAATGAAATAATTTAGGGTATGTTTGATATGTTGGTTTTAATCTTCTTTTCATTTCATTTTTTTGATAAACATAAACCAAACTCGAAAAAATGCTTGGTTGCCTATTTCATAAAACACGGAAAATAAAAAATAAATAAAAAACAATTTAGAAATAGAAAACCAAAAATAAAAAATCTAAAAACATAGAAAATAAACCAAACGGATTCTAATATATTCTATGGGAGGAAAGCCAACCCCATTATGCCATATTGCCAATTTACCCTCCCATGTAGTTTATCTTAAGTAATCAATAGTTTCTAAGATTACATGTTTAATACTTTAATCGTGATTGATAGTGGTGTTTTGTTTTTTCCCACTCAATTGTCTAGCTTTTTTAGTGATTAGCTGGGATGGACCCTACATAGGCCACCACTAATAATTGCTGTCTATTATTAATTAATTGATGAGACTTTATTTATATGACAGTTTTATCCTTCCAAAGCTGCAATCCAGTCCATTCCCCTTGAAAATACAGAGACTGGAAGTTGAACTAATTGTTCCTTCAATTGAAGACCAATCTTCGTATCAACCGTTGAACTTAAGGAACTCTTTGGGTTACCTGCGAAACATTTTGCAGTCCAAACAACAGGAATAAAGTAAACAACAAATGTGAAAATTGGACAAGTTGTTGCATTATTGTTAGCATCCCATCAGTGTCTGTGATTGTCAATGAGGTGGCAGACACTAAAGAAGAATTAGAAATAAACCTAAAAGACAAAGGAAATTAAGGGAAAGCGAGAGTCCATTATATATACAGATACATACATACATACATCTATATATAGACACACACGTTTTCTCGAATAGTGATAAATAAATAAACGACAGTGTTACACCCCTCATATTTTGGTATCCCAATATATCTCAATTTCACATGGTGTAGGATTCAATACTTGATTGTGTATTTTTTAAAATTAAAAATGACTTTAATTTCATTATTTTTTATAAATTATGAATTCCATTTTTTTTTCAATGGAATAAACCCATGTCTGATACATAATTTAATAGAAATTACGAATTCCGTTGTTTTTTTTTTCAATGGAATAAGTATATGTCTAATTCATAATTGAATATAAATTAATTTCATTATTTTTTTAATGGAATAAGCATAAATTTCTTACATAAGTTGATAGAAATTACGAATTCCATTGTTTTTTCCCAATAGAAAAAGTCACAAGAGTGTGAAAACTCTTACTATATGTTCAGATTGTTCTACATTTAACTTCCAAACACAAGTAGGTCACAAATACAATAATATCACATCTGACACTACTAAACAACAATTAACCTTCCAAAAATCAATGAAATGCATAAAAAACCAATGGAATATTATTTGGCGACTATTTTGGTTGTTTTGTGGCGGAAACATGTAAAGCTTGTGGAGACAATTTCAATGATGGTGGTGGTTCACGAAGGGGTAGCCTACGGTGGCCAGATCGGGCTTCAAAAGTTCCGGTTGGCCTCGGCTTCAGGTGAGATTCTGACGGAAAAGACGGTTGTTGGCAGCAAACGACAGTCAGAGATGAGTCACAGTGCTCGGGCGTTTCAGTTTGGTGGGTCGACAACTCCGATCGATGGCCAGACGGTGGAGTTTGGATTCTGAAAGAGAGAGAGAGAGAGAGTGGGTTATTTGTATGAATTTCAAAATTCAAAATTTATCCACCTAGGATTGCCTTACATGGACATGCAACCAAGGATTGGGATACATGGGACACCAGATTGTTGTGGTATATATCATTTTCGATAAATAAATAACATATATTTTAGGAGTTCATGGTAGCCAATTTTTAAATAATAAGTGTTAAATACTATGGGGAATAGATTCGCTAAATCCTAACGGACTCGTGTATTAGATCTTCATGTTATAACCTAAATAATAAATGTTAAACCCTAAGGAAAACGGATTCACTAAACTCTAACGGGCTTGCGTATCAAATTTTCATGTTATAACTTAAACAATAAGTTTAAAAAAAACAATAAATATTAAACTCTTAGGAGAACAGAACTCTAAAGGGTGAATAATTAATAAGAATAAAACCATAAAATCAAATAAATGTTTAATATATTAATAAGACAGTAGAATAATTAATTAGAATAGAAAAATTAATAAAATAACTAGATATGAACTACCATATGTTTCTAAAATATGAGTTACATATCATTTTCCTGTTTTCTCTCATATCCATTTAAAATGTACACCTAATTTTTGGATCACTTTTGGAGTTTAAAATTTATTTTTATAGAAAATATATTTTTGTTTGATCGATTTTATGAATCTAACGATATATTTTTTGTTTGAAAAAAATAAATAAAATGCAACCTGAAAAGTGTACTAAAATGTTTGGTATTTTATATCCAACGGTCTAGAGTTATCATGCACTTTTCATGTTGAATTTTATTTTTATTTTGAATAAAAAATATATTATTGGATTTATAAAACCGATCAGAATACAAATATAATTTTTTTAATTTTTTCCCTTAAATTTCAAAAATTAATTACACATGACAGAAAATATCCATATAAAAATATGCTTCCTTGATATAATTAAGACATTTGCGTACACTCTTTGGGACCCTCGGTTTGACAGTAACATTCCACCCATTTGTGGCTGCTTAGTAGGACCAATCATTCCTTTCACGGACTGGCTTAGGTTAACCCAATTGCTTAGTGTTACTATTACACCACGCGTATAGTTAAGGGATCAAAAATTATATTTAGTCATAATAATTCTGACATTTTGGATGTAAAAGTAAATTCAGATTCCGAACAATTGGAATAACAAAAAGACACCAATGAGATTCTGCTGGAACAAATTGTGTGGTTGTAAGGCGCTGAGGTCACAATTATACCAAAAGATGGCCATAATTTAAAAACCCTGTTTAGTTTTTATCCCTAGAGAGCTGTGTTAATTCTATCAAGGAGTGACAAAATTTTGTCATGTTCGGATGATCGATTTAATTAAATTAAATTTGAACATAAGATATATGTTCGAAATTCGGATTCAAACATAAAGATTTTTTCTGATTTAAAACCGAATTTGGGTCTAAATGCAAAAATTTTATCTGATTTAGCTGTCCGGACTCTAACCCTAATTGAGTTATTGTCTGATTTATTTATATAGATTTAAATCATTCGGATATGGTCAATTAAGTATGTCTAACAATACAAATTAATTCAGATCCGGATATGCAAATATCTCGTAAGCATCCTATATTTGTCTAACCCGGATCGACTCATCACCAATATATTAACAGAGCATTTTCCTTGGACCCATATACTATTAAGCGAGACAGTTTAAGAAAAACCAAATCATGCCAGTTTGATGCGTCCACCGGAACCAAACAACTCAAAGCAAATAATATTGTCGATTTGAGTCGGCTAGGGAAGCACAAAAGTCTACATATTAAAATGTTCATGGCAGTCACCCAACCCAAATTATGATTGCATATGATGTAACAAATGACCAATAATCACAGCACATAAGTGCAGAGGAAGACCTTTGCTTTGGTTTACTGGGATGTTTTTTTCATACAAATTATGAAGTTGTTAGCTGCAAATGTGAGTGAGTATAATAATGCAAGCAATCAAAGTCATGGGGTTGCTAGCATGTCACTTTCCCTACGAGAGATGGTTCAAATAATCGAAACACAAAGTCATTGTTTAATATTGTGATGTTTCCTGATTTCTTAGAAACGTTTTTGTGATCAGATTGGACAACCATCAAACTTTATATATGTTACAACTGCACAAGTACTATTTGACCTCCTTTGAATTATTTAAACTTCTACATCTACTCATACTTATCTAGGGACTAAAATTTAACATGGTATCGGAGTGAGCCCTAATGATATGGGACATTTTATGGTCTAACATGTTAAATTTTACTTATAGTGGCTCATAAATTAGAAAGAGAGAGCACTGCATATATACACATAATTCATTCAAATTAGACGATGTAAAACTTTTATATTTTAGTACTCCTCACATTTATGCGCTAGACAATTTGACCGTCCAACAAGTGCAACAAACGAACAACCCATGGCCCAAGAAAGGAGTGGAGGCGAGGTCGTCCAAGAACACATCACTAGGAGCCGCTTTAATATCATGTTAAATTTGGTTTATAACAGTCTATACATTTTCCTTAAAAAACTTATTAGAGAGGAGACAACCACATATATGCATATACAATTCACCCAAACTAGACGAGATGAGATTTATTTTTTTGACACCATCAATGGTTGATAGCTGGTGGTTATGTCGGTGATGGCTCTAGCTTAGGGTATGGCGGCGGCGGCGGCGTCGTATGAAGTTCAATTGGTGGTGGTGCTTAGTGTTGATTTGTTGAAGCACTACCCACAAAAGTCTTTACATTCAAGAAAAGAAAAAAAATGAGAAAGTGATGTGTGGCTAGGAAGTGGATGGACCCAATTCATGAGTTATAACTTTTGAGTTGAAATGAATCTCCCATCCATCTTTTGAAAAAGCTCATATTTAAGCCTATGTCATGTGGAAGCACCCGTGGTCCAAATTCTCAACATTAAGATCATAGTTCATAATGGCTGGAGGCTATGCTTGGGCCCTTGAACAGGATTTATGTACAATCTGAGCCCTACCATATGTTGCACCACTGAAAAGATGACGAATTTAGCTACTGTCCTGTAGGGTGAGGATAAGGATGAGGTCCCATTATATGAGTTTTGTACCCCCGTTTGTCTTGTTGTTTTCAACGAAAGAAAGTTTTAGTAACCTCTTAACAAATAATCAGCTGTGTCACAAGCCAAATTGCTATAATATCCTATATTTCCAACTGTACAAAAAACAACTTTCCTGTTCAAGCAATTTTCTAACGTCAGGGGCACTAATTGTAATGCAGTGATATGAATGAAATTCACCAATATTGAATATTATGCAATCCAAGTAAATAATCAAATCCCTTGATGTAATTTCATGAATCATTAACATCAATGGTAATTGGACATTTGATTGACATTTATCAGGGAAAAAAGTCCCTTATTTAGTTGATTTATTCTCATATTTAGTTGATTTTAAGTAGGTAAAATCTCAAACTCATCCCCACACCCTTTACGGAAATTAGTCAAACTCAATTTTCTTTTCTTTTTTTTAATAAAAGATGACGGTGCCTCACAGATTAGCCAAACTCATAAAATAGTGAGATTGGCTAAATCTCCACGAGGGAGAATGAGTTTTGACATTTTAAAAACTATTTTACTCTTTATTAAGTAATTACAGTTAAAATTCTTAACACTTATGCTCACTCCTCATTTTATGTCAAATATGAGAATGCTCATTTCACACTTATCTAGCGCTTGCCTCATGCTCACACTCACACTATTGAATTTAGCAATCAGACGCCCAATAAGGAGACTTAAAAGACATGCAGATGATCAACAATAAAATTAGTTTGCAGAAGGCAATATTAACATATTTTATTTTCCCGTTGAGAGCCACGAACATCAGGCATGCACAATATACTATATACATAATCACATAATATTCCCATAATACGAGGATAAATAAGCAACTTAATAAACTTGATCAATTATTTTTATATTTGGGCTTGAGGTAAGAATTTTTACAATTGGGCATACCAGGTTCAAGAACAATGGATCTAGTTCTAAGCGTAGGCCACCAATGTACAAAGAAAGCAGATTCGTGAATAGAGCGCATAAAAAATCTTATAATTAAAGTACAAAGAGATTTGAGAACCATGTGCAATATGGATATGATTTAGTCGAGGATGGAGTACAAATTATATTAGTGCAATTTCCAAGTATCTGCATCATCTAATATATAAAGAGATAGGGCCAGTGTTCCACAATCAAGTGCTTCTTTCAAGGAACAAAGACACAGGGGCACTGAAGCACTTTTACTGTTTGTAGGAATAGAGTTTAAAAGCCAAAAGAAATCAAAAATGTTCAAATTAATGTGACTGAGATTTCAAAAAAGTTACAAGTCTGCAAAGAGAGTCATTCCTCACTCTTTTTTCTTTTCAAACTGCATAATGGAAAATCACTGTTTAAATACTTTGTTAATTCAAAGACTATTCTGTCAACAGAATGATAATTTGCTCGGAAATTATGACTTTCTACAGCACCCGGGTTCAATCAAACTTTTAGTCTAATATCTCTGTTAACTCTAAAGGAAGACACCCATAAAATAAACAATAGAAAATAGAAAAAAAACACTACAGAAGAACTAAAATCATACCATGTCATCCATTTTTTGAGTCCCCCTGTAGTGCAACCTCCCTCAGTACAGGGCTTCATTCCTAGAGTTCTGTCATTGATATGAGTAAATGATTACAACGACAAAAGCCAAGATGTTTAAATATTACTCTTAAGCTGATGCATAGGCCAACAAGAAAACTTAAAATACCTTTCGGTAGGAAACTCCAGTTTATGGGCTGAGAATGTACTTGTCTTTGGAGATATATTGATTCCTATTCCTGCTTCTGATGTTTCCAGTTCACTTTTATACTTAGAAATTACATCCAATAGCAAGTCATACAATTTCCACAGCAGAAATTTCAAAGTTACCAGAAATGCTCCATGGGCATGGCTAAACAATTAAAGACTGCTTACAGCTGGATTCTCTTCCATCCATCCAGGAACTTGTTCTGAAAGATGCTCCATATACTACTCCATTGCTGTCTCTGGACTCATGTTCCCAAGCCTTTGCCAAGCATTCTTTGCACAATGCAACCAGTGGTCTCCATCACTCACACATCGCAGCCCTCAACCCTGTTATTGTTACTAACTACTAAATTAGACATTGCAATTTGGAATGGTTAGGTTTACCAGATTAAGTTTTCATTCTTGGTTGGATACAATTCTTCTCGTGGGTAAACTAGTAAATGAGTAGCAAGCCTTTTGATTTGTCATCTATAGTTGAATCATGATGAATATAAAACGTCAGGGATTAGATGGAGTGCGGATTGAAGAGATGGTATTGTATGACACTAGCTCCTCGGCTTCACAGCCATGGTATGATTAAACACATTCAGGAAACTACATAGACCTTTGGTTCCAATTGCAATCAATCATATATGTTTCCAGGTGCCTTTGTTTTCATGTTTGTTTGTTACAAATCAAAGCCAGGGACTTTAGCAGTTAAAAATTGCACTGTAATTGCTTTGTGTCAATGTACAACAATTTGTCTTTTTCGGAACTTCACAGTTACTGAATTTCAAGCTGCATTATAGTAATTCCTATTTCGTTTTCTTGTTTGTTCTATCATGCTAGTGACCCCATTTTCCAACAAAATAGCTTTAGGATATAGATATATTTATAGCTCCATTGTAGTAATTCTCACCCAACGACGAATTGTGCAACATTTTCCTTTCAGCTTTTCATTCAAGAAAAACAAAAGACCATCAAATCAGTAAATAAGCAGAGATTTTAGGCAGAGAAAATTTTGATACCACTTAGAACGCTCAGAGACCTTAAAGCCATAGGCTGTGGCTCATGGCAAGTTCCTTCAGTAGCTATCTTGTGAAGCCCATACATCTCCATCTCCACATCGCTCCCTAAGTGTGCCAATCTGCCGTCCTTATCCTCCGTCTCAACAAACTTAGCGCCTCCCGTGAAAACCTTCTCTAACTCGCTTTTCTCAATCCCCTCCCAATCGTCGTCGTCAATCTCAATCTCCTTCTCTTCATTGTTATTTCCTTCATTGTCACTCTCCGCAACCTCAGCCTCCTCAGAAGTTTGAATAACATCGCTGTCGTGCTCTAATTTAATCGCAGTTGCATCTACTTCAATGGTTTTGTCAATTAGGTAATCTGTTTCAGGGTCGATTTCTCCGGTTTCGTCTACCGTTGCCTGTTCCGAAGGATAGATTATCTGTTCCTGGATTTGATGTAGCTGGAGATGTTCTTCATCGAAACGATCAACCTTATCGACAGGCTCATTCAAAATTTCACTTTTATTCTCACTTTCAAGACACTGAACCGTCTGCTTCTGGTTGTAGTAGTGTAATTCCTCCATAATTATTTCTTCACAAACAGCTTTATTGGATAATTTCAACTTCGAATCATCGAACGAATCTCTCGACATAGCCATGGACACAAGTTTGGCAACCAAAAAGGAGAACAAAACAGCTGCAAAAGCTGTCAGAAAGAGCTCTTGAGAAAGCTCCATGACCTTCCAATAATCAAAACTCAAAACCAAAGAAAGATCAGAGAGACAGAGAGAGAGATGATGGAAGTGGTTCTTGTGATTAAAATGATGATTTTTGACATAAATTACAAGAGATTACAGAGGTTAATAAATAGGATGAAGCATAAGGAAGGAGAGTTCTATGGGGGAAAGTATATTACTAAATTTGCATACAAGAGCAAAGCATATTCTCTTTTTACTTTAGACATGGCAAGGGTGACAAGAACCAAAAAAAAATTCTTGGTACGTTATGCCTGTTCCGTACAAAAAAAAATGAATGTGTTAAAATAAACTATTTAGGCTGTGTATCAAATTATTAATAAGGATATTTAAAAAAATTTAATAATCATACATAAAAAATAAGTTAAAAATTATAATAAAAGACCCGTAAGTGTTTTGAATTTCCATACAGTAGTTTCCTACTCAAATTTAGGAGCGGGAGCCCAGAAAGCCTAGTATATTACTATATTTGCATACAAGAGCAAAGCATATTCTCTAAGATCAAAGGGTCCGCTCAGCGACTAGTTCTCTAAGATCATAAATTATGAAAAGTAAACTTCATCAGGCAAATCAATCTTCCAATAAGAAAAATAATTTTCCAGTAAACAAAAACCACACATTCAGAGTTGCAGTCGCTTGCAGATGAAGAAAAATGACAAAAGGAAGCATAAAAGGACAAGAATAGTGAGAGTGAACAAGAAAATCAAGAACAAAGACATCCGAGATTCCAACATTGATTTTACAAAGGAAATCAGCATTTTCAACACTTGTGACAGAAAATATCAGAGCATAAATACTTATCTCTCACAAGTTGCGAACCAATAATAATGCCTTTCTTATTTCAAATTAGTCTGGTACAAAGATCATATCATAATGACCGTTGGAGACATTAGTCTTCGTGTATATAATATATTTGATTCTTCTTTCCATTGAGATGCTAAGTGTATGTTGGATAGAAGGAAAAATTTTATAGCGTATAAACTGTCAATTTACTATTAAGAGTATGTAAAATAATTTAATAATGAAATAAAAGTTGTCGAATATAGGTCTTGTTGGAAAGAAAAATACCCATTGAATTCGAATATGTAATTTTTTTTTCTCTCAAAAATCTAACATATTTTGAGAGAAAAAAGGCAAATGTGTTCAAAGATCCAATCATAATGACCGTTGGAGACATTAGCCTTCGTGTATATAATATATTTGATTCTTTTTTCCATTGAGATGCTAAGTGTCCGTTGGATTGAGGAAAAATTTGTATAGCGTATAACCTGTCAATTTACTATTAGGAGTATGTAAAATAATTTAATAATGAAATAAAAGCTATCAAATATGGGTCTTGTTGGAAAGAGAAATACCCATTGAATTCGAATATGTAATTTTTTTTTCTCGAAAATCTAACATATTTTGAGAGAAAAAAGGCAAATGTGTGAGAGAATATGAAAAATAAAAGAAATTGGAAAAAAATTAGTATATGACTGATGTGATTGTTAACCGATAAAATTAAGTTTATAAATTAAGCTCACATAACCTCTACCGAAAGGACACTACATAAGTTAAATGAGAATACATTCAGCACTTATGCTCTCAGTCTCCTTTCTTTTTCTCATCTCTGCCTCTTCTTTTTCTAAGCTTCTTAATCTCTACAACATAAATTAACAATTACCAAATCATATCAATCTCCGTTGCTTACTGTCTAAACAGAACCAGTTGCAACTAGAGGGTGACAATCGTTTAATTTGCAAGGATACCAGTTGCTTATTGTCTGAACAGAGCCGTATTCCCATCTCTTAAAACTTTGTATTTCTTACCGACAATAAATAGAGAAATTCAAATTCTACTTACTAATCACATTTACCTTACAGTTTTCCTTCATTAAAAAAAAGTCCTAAAATGTTTGTTGAAAAGAAATCAAATGGTAGCCAAGCAAAAAATCACACAAATGACGGATTAATATACTAATCCTAAAGCTTTGCTTGGTGGTAAATCATTAAGATAAACTTTAAACAAAAAACAAAGGGTGTTGGTGGCTTCGATTTCTACGGGCTAACTAGAGTCCATCCCATGGATCAAGGCGTGATAATTATCGGAAAACAAGGCATGTGTCGGATGGTTTCTCACAGAATGAATAAATAAATAAATAAAGCAGTTGATCAATTCATTTATAGGGATAGAGGCGCACCGATTGAACACTTTCCTGGAAAGTTGAAATTTGTTTTGGGAGACCTCAGATCCATCACGCTATCCAGAATTCCTTCGCCGTAATGAGCAGATACTCGATCGCAAACATCAGCAAACGCTGTCTCCGGCGAATTTCGGAGATGCGATTATCCAGCGATGCTATTGCTTCCGCTGACGAACTTTTCCTTGGTAACAAACAACAATGGAGATCCGTTACTAATTCTGCTTCCAAAACCAAATATCCGAAATCCTATCTACCATATCATTCAAACAAGTTTTCGACAGCATCGTCACCTCCAATAAGTAAGGGATTGCTCGGGTGGTACTTGAGCAAGCTCGATTCGCACCCGCTTATTACAAAAAGCGTCACTTCTTCGATTATTTACGCGGCTGCTGATTTCACCTCTCAGAAGGTGAAACTGCGAAACCTTAGATCTTCTTATTTCCCTGATTTTATTAACCGCAATTTATCGTACCTGAAAGCAGTTCAACTCATTATTTGATTCAAACGTGATTATGTAGTTCAAGGTAGCAATCACCTTTAAATTCGATCTACTGTACTTGCATGGTGGTGTGATAGGGGTGCAACATAAAAGTAATAGCTTCAATTCTTGAAAATACTCTTCACATTGTATGAGGATGACCCTATGATAGAGTAAAGTCTATAGATCTGACTCTTCCCGACCCCACCCACTACGAGCCCATGGCCTTGTGCACGGTGTTGTTTACTATTGTGCAAAATGTATTTGAATATGCTGTGGAAGTACATGCAATGTTATAAAATGAGGCTGAGGGAGAATATTGCATATTTAGGAGTCGATGTTTGGGGTGCAGAGGTTGCCAAGTTTCACCTGCAAACTATATGAGTGCTTTTTTTTTTCTTTAGAGATTAAACATACACTTATTTTAACCAATTGCGCAGCTTAATTTCTATTGGGTGACTAGGCCTTCTTTGACATTCAATGAAACTGGGGTTGCCCCTCTGAACCCCTCTTTGACAAAAAATTATGAGTGAAAAACCCTTCGGAATAGTTCTGAACACCTCATTTTGAGGGGTTCAAGGATGTCCATCATTTAATAAAGACATTATAGTAATTTCATTGAATGCTACTAGTTTCCCAAATAATGATTTATACTAAAAAATCCAACCCCTCCCAACCCAACATCTTCCAACCACTCCTTGTAAAATATCAAGCACAGTTTGCTAAATATAGAGGATGGATTTAATCCCCCGGAAAACAAAATTCATCAAATGTGTATGTTATTTATTTGGTCCTAGGACCTGTGGTTGAATACATGGCAAGACTTTACACTTCAGTCTATTTACTTGATGTTGCTCTGGGTTTTTGATTCATCACAAGTTTATATTATTTATTTATTTTGCTGAAGAGGAAGCTAACGTAGCACCTACCTATTACAATTAATTTATCACGGTTGATTATTGAGTCTGCTCTCCCTCTCACTATCCCACTCACTTTCCCCCTTCCTCCTCTCTACCCTTCTTCACCATTTGACAAATATCTTCTTTGCCCTGCACGTTGTTGAATTTTGTAGATGTTTTCAGATCTGAAATTTTCTTGGATTAAAAAGTTGACTCCTTTTTACCACCAAAACATAATTGATGCCTGCTTTTTTGATCGGGCTGTGTGTGGAGGCTCTTAATAACCTAAAATAATTGATGTTCATAACTTTAACGTATCTTGTTATGTACAATTGTAATATGTGTTGTTGAATATGTTACAGATGATTGCTTCGCCATCCTCGTATGACTCGACAAGGACATTGCGCATGGCTGGATTCGGGTTGCTAATATTAGGGCCATCACAGCATCTGTGGTTTAATTTTTTATCGAAAATTTTGCCAAAACGGGGTACTTGGACAACCGTGAAGAAAATCCTGATGGGACAGACCATCTTTGGACCTATAATCAACTCCATTTTCTTCTCCTATAGTGCAGTTTTACAAGGTGAACAAAAATTCGCATTCATTTATGAATAATGATGCTGCATCTTCTATCATTCTATATATTTTGCCCGATAGATCGAGTATTAATTACGCTGGGCAGGATCACTGCATCTTTTCATGTGGTCTCAGCACACATTGTTCTAGTCATCATGGACATATTGGAGGATCATTTTTATTAACATAAGTAGCTTCTTTTTTCTTGGAGTCAGTTCGGCTCTATGCCATCCATTGCCTTTGCTTGAATTAGGCCGTAGCTTACGTATAACTGTATAAGCCATCTCTCTGCCATGGCCTAGCTGTTTTGGTGGCTGATGCGCTCTTAACTAGCTTTGGGTTTAAAACAATTCAGTTGATTAATGTTACATCATGTGCCCTATTTTTCACGTTAGTCGTTTAATTGGCCAGCTAAATCTCAGACACTATAGTCGTGATCGCGACAATTGGTAATATAGTTTGTCAGATCAAATTACTGATGGCTTACTGCATATTAATATGTTCACTGAAACATTGAGTTTATAGCTTGTGTGAGAAACTTGCTTCTATTTTAAATTTCTACCTGAGATATGATTTAAAAAGCCACTTTCAGGGGAAAGCGGTGATCAAATTGTTGCAAGATTGAAGCGTGACCTTCGCCCAACACTGATAAACGGCCTCTTATACTGGCCGATGTGTGATTTTGTTACATTCAAGTTTGTGCCTGTACATCTGCAGGTACGTCTCTCTGCTCATTTCCTAGTCTGTCAAATTAGTTAATAATGGTCCACGGTTTGATTTACAGACTTCATCTTCAATTTGGTACTAATAAATATTTGGTAATGTTTACTTGCAGCCACTAGTGAACAGTTCCTTCGCATACTTATGGACAATTTATCTGACACACATGGCAAACTTAAAGAAAGTCGGCAACAATTAGTATTTCCTTTTACTGTCATCATGATACCCTGTTTGATTAATTAGAGCAGAGTAGAGAAGGGAAGAGAATTTGACCCATAGGAGAGGAGAAACTGAGAAAGTTGATAAATATAAGAGTAGAGAAGATAAGAGAATTTGGCTCTTTTTTTGATTGATTAGAGTGCATGAGAAGAGAAGTTGATGTATAAATAGCAAACCATTTCATGACCTATACATGCATCAATTCAAGCTCAACATAAGAAAAACCATCCTTAAAAGCTCTACCTTAAATAAAAAATTTCCAAATCTAAATGGCAATAGATTCAAAATCAGTACTAATGCAATTGGATAAACTTAGAATTGGATCTAAATAGCAACAGATTCAAGAATATAAGCTAAAATGTACTTGTACTGAGTGTAGGTACTGAGAACATATTCAAAATCCTCAAGTAAGGGGACAAAAACGAAATCAATCATGCCCAACAGCGAACGAAACGGCTAAATGAAACTAGTGACGTTACAAACAAAATCAGCTGTGACCCAACAGCGAACACCATCGGGCCGGTGAGACAAAATCAACGGTGACAGTACAACGACAGAAACGGCCGGTGGGGATATCAGAAGAGAGTCGCCTGGTAAGGGGACAGATTGATTGGTTGGAGTGAAGGGAGAGTAGATCGCACGGTGGGATTAGGGTACACAGAATTGGGAGTGGGGTATGGGGGGAGGAGAGAGAGTAACGAACGGTGAGATAGATTTAGAGGTGGTTATTTGTGTTTCAAAGTGGTTTTCCAATCTCAAAGCTGAAAAGTTATGACATAGAGTGCTAGTTGTAGAAATATTATGAAACATAATCTAAAGTGAGAAATAACTAATTTCAAGGTGCGAGTTTTAGAGAAAACTCTTGATTTGTAAGGATATGAACACAAAATAATGAAAATAACACAACCTTCCGTAGTAATCACCACTACGAGATAAAATGGTGGAACAATCGTTTATAATCACTCATCCAAACTCCAAATACACCCAGTATATAATCAGTCACTCTTTCGTTGCAAACACTCTATGCAGGAATTCACTCTCTCTGCAGGTATTACTCCCTTTCTGTAAAAACTATCTGCAATAATTCTTTCTTGCCCTTGTTGTGTTATGTGTTCTTATTCATAGGAGAAAACTTCAACCCTTGTATTTATTATTATGTTGTCCAAATCTTTACAAAAATACGCCTGCATCTTAAGTGTTTGACTAGCCAAAATCCATTATTTTCCACAAGTATAGTTTTCATGCATTTATAAAATGGGTGCATCTATGTGCACATACGTTTTTACTAAGTGCACAAAAAGTACAATACGTCAAATCGTCAATTATTACTATAAGGTACGCATGGAGTAAATTGTCGATAGTCCAAATAGGTATTGGAATTCGTGCTTTATATTTTTATTTTTTTAGGGTGCATGTACGTGGCTTTTACTTTTTAGTAAAAGTACATTCCATGAGATTTGTCATTTTATTGACTATTCCCATTCTTGAAAGCTACGTAGCCAATTACATGGCATGGCCGTGAATAAACCGCTATTAGCCGGTAATTGCGGAGAGTTGTCTCCTTCGCTTTGTGTACATATCAACAGCTCCTTTTCAAATTCAAATTCAAATTCCTCCCTATTTACAAAGCATGCGTGACTATAACACACTTTCTCTAACCCTATACAAAGCATGTGTGTTTGCTATACTATAAAGCATGCGTGTTTGCTATCGGTTGGCTATACATAAAATAGGTATCATGAAATATTCTATGACCGTTTGCTATACATTTAGCCGTTAATTATAACTAAGCCTTCAATAACGGTTGGATTATTCAAGCTATAAATAGGACACAATATCACACTATCAATTCTCACTTCTCAATCTCAATTCTCAAACACACTTTCTCTAACCTTGCGGATATGGATCATTTGGAAGAAATGAGAGCTTGGGCCCAAGATCTACGACTGTCAAGTAGTAGTTCTAGTGATCAGGTAAATATAAATAGTGAATATTTTAAATATTTTGATTAATTACAGATACTCAAGTGAAATTTTTTGTTGACAGGATTGTATTATCAGAAATGAAATGAAAAAAGAAGAACTTTCGGACGATTATGAAGAGAAAATAGAAGTTGACATTACAAATCAATTTTTAACCGAGACGGTATAACAATTAGGAAAATAATGTCTTATTATTTAAACATGTTTACCAAACTTATTTCACTTTATAACATTTATAAATTATTTTCAGGTGTTTGATTCACGTCAATCGTTGAGTGATTGGGTTCAAGCAATAGGACGAAATTTGGGATTCATCATTGTTACAAGAAGTTCATCGAGCTCATCATTGTTGTTGCAATGCGATCGTAGTGGCATGTACAGAGGGAAGAAATCATCCACGAAGCAAACGGGCACAAAAAAACTTGATTGTCCTTTCCGACTTAAAGGGTTGAAATTACATGGAGCTGATGAATGGATGGTGAGAGTGCTTTGTGGAATGCACAACCATGCCCCTGCATCATATATGGAGGGGCATCCATATGTCGGTCGCCTTTCTGAGTCTGAATTTGAGATGATGGTAGATATGTCTAGCAAACGTGTTAAACCACGAGACATTTTGGCATCGTTGAAGAAAAGAGATCCGAGCAATGCGTCCACTATTAAAACAATATACAATGCACGACAGAAGTTTCGAACTTCAGAAAAAGCCGGTAAATCACATATTCAGTCTCTAATGTCATTCCTACATGAGCACATGTACATTTTCTATTATCGAACTGACGATATAACCAACGAGCTCCAAGATTTATTCTTTGCTCATCCAGACTCATTGGCACTACTACGTGCATTCCCACATGTTTTACTAATGGACGCAACATACAAGACGAACAGGTTCAGAATGCCTCTTCTTGAGATTGTCGGGGTGACTTCAACAAATATGACATATTGCATAGCATTTGTGCTATTAAATTCCGAGAAGGAGGACAATTATGCATGGGCTTTAACATGTTTGCGATCAACAATTGAGGAATCAGTTGCCCCAAGAGTTATTGTCACCGATAGAGAGTTGGCGTTGATGAAATCATGTGCCATGGTTTTTCCTGATGCAAATAAGCTACTCTGTAGATGGCACATAAATAGGGCAGTTTTAGCAAACTGCAAGAGATTTTTTCAAGACAAGGAATCATGGAATGCATTCTACTCCTCCTGGAATACTTTGGTGGAATCCGAAAATGAGACTGCGTACGTGTACAATTTATCGCACCTAGAGGTAATCCTACAAAACTATACAGTTGTGGTTAATTACATTAAAGATGTATGGTTGACACCATATAAAGAGATGTTTGTCTCTGCTTGGACAAATACCTATTTGCATTTCGGAAACTTGACCACTAATAGGGTCGAGAGTCAACATGCAAAGTTAAAGAAATATCTGGGATCATCACAGTCAGACATTGACTCAATAATATCTTTAATTCATCAACTCGTTCAAGCTCAGGCCACATCAATCAAAGCTAGTATGGAGAAGAGTAGACATATCATTCAACACCGATTCAACACAGATCAATTCAAGGAATTACGTGGTTTTGTTTCTATTGCTGCGTTGAATCTGATTTTCAATGAATCTGAGAAATGTCAAGTTGTCAGAGATGATTCATACGCCTGCGGTTGTAAACTTCGTACGAGCTATGGACTCCCGTGTGCACACGAGATTTCAATATACATGCACGATAGTCAGCCTATACCACTTTCTTCCATCGATGCGTTCTGGAAGAAACTTGACTTATCACCATGTGTTTCTCTTACAGATGATGACATCGATTGTACTGTTGAGCTACAAATGTTTGCAGATCAATTCAAGCGCCACTCACGTTCAGGAAAATTCAGTCTACTGAGAAAGATCAGGGAGATAATTAAACCCTCAACTACAGTAGTACAGGATCCAGTTGTGAAAAAAGTACACGTGGACGCCCCTCATCGAAGAAAAAGGCAAACATGCATACTAGAGGTAATCTTATTGCACCTGACTACGTAGAGCAAAGTAGACATAGTATTTCAGTGGGACGCCTATCCTCGATGAAAAAGGCAGATGGAGTAAATCATACAAATTCAAGTCATCATTCCCAACAACCAGGGAGACACAGTTGTTCATCTCTCTATAGTTCTCGATCTAGTAATGTTACGTATGAACATCTTTATATCCGTCAGTTCCCATCAATATTGCATCCTTACATTGTGGCTGTGCAAGATGTAATACCTGATGGAAATTGCGGCTTTCGGGGGATAGCTGCTGGTCTTGGTTTGGGCGAACATGCATGGGATATTGTACGTCGTGACTTGATAGGTGAGTTGGGCGCATTCTGGCATGAATATGTTACAATGTTTGGTAGTGAAGAGCATGCATTGGGTATTCACAACACCCTGAACTTCTTTGAATCAGATAAAGCAGCACCAACTCAGCATTGGATGATAATGCCAGATATGAGTCTCTTGATTTCTTCCAGGTACAATGTCATACTACACGTTGTTAGTTCACGACAGAGCTTCACATATTTACCACTGCGATCAACTCCTCCACCTCAGCATCAACATGTTGCTATCGCCCTTGGACACGTTAATGATAATCACTACGTCCAAGTTTCCTTAACTGAGAGTTATCCAATGCCTACCATTATGCCTCAGTGGCATTATTTCAGGCATGAGTGTGCAGCTGCATGGATTTTACCGTATATGGAATAACTTGATGCATATGGGCAGCAAATTCGTCCTACATTTCCTCTTGCGCCTACTGAGCCCACTATAATAGAAGATTAGCAATGTAATATGTGTTATTATGTTTTAATAAAATTGCAGTCAATTTATTGGGAGTAGGTGCCTAATTTTAACTGATTCTGGCATATTTGAAGGGATGTTTATTTAAGATGAATTGAGTTTTACACATATATACACGACCACACACACGTACATGTATATATTCAATATTCAATCAGAAAAGCAAAAGAGAGCTGTGTATAATCATTACCTACAAGACTATTCTCTGTTTTGCTACAGCCTATAAGGTTAGGTCGTTTCATCAAATAGTAAAAAGTATTGGTTTTTTTATTACGCATGCCATGCATGCATGCCTCTCTATCTACGCTGTACACAAAAAAACGACACAATTGTCAGACAAGTCAAATCTATTGTGTATCCTTAGTAAAAACAAATGTGTATTTAGCAATTACCTTATAAAATCACACCTGCACACACGCCAATACGTAGACCTACATATATGTGTTTGATTTTTTTTTCTCTTGCATTAATATGTAGACAAATCAATAGTTGACTTTTACTGGAGTAGCCGCACATGGGTCCTACCACCTAACATGATTCAACCACGGTACTAGAATTGTTGTGAACCTAGTTAAGGTTTCTTTTAACTGGTTAAAAATGAACGAAAATTATTGTGCAAGAACTTTGCGCGTTCCTTACTCCATTCATTACAAGAATCTTCCGTACGAGAGTTATTTGTCCTTTTTAGTATCAGCTGGGAGTGCTCATGTACAGGCCAGTATTACATTGTTTGAATTCCTAATCAATAAGCTTATTCCAAGATCTGACGAGTTTTTATAGCTGGGAACTTATTTTTCATCGTTGGATTATATTTTGGAGATGTTTTCTGAACAATTCTTTTGCCTTCATATAGACAGTTTGTCTGTCGTTGTTTATGGTCCTTGATGCTTTTGAACTGTAAAATGGAAGCCAAAGGTCTAAAGGGTGAAATATTTGTACATATCTGAAGCTAAGGTGTATTACTCTAGTGTTTTCGAGAACTTAATCTCAATTTTCTTATTTCTTCAATTCATCATTTTCAATAATCCATAAACACTCATAAAATATAGGGGAAGACTTGATTATCCCTCCAGCTAAATAAAGAAACTGTAATAAACTACAAATCACTAAATTTAAAAAAATCCGTATTTGTATGGTGAGTAATTCTTCCACGAGTTCTTAACTTTTAGGCTCTAAAATGATTTTTTAGGGTCGAAAATGTGTTGTGATGCATTTTACGAATTTAACGATATATATCTTTTGTTGGAAACGAAAATCAAACTTATCGTGATTAAAATATTAAATATTTAAAATTTATATATGATGGTCTAGAATTGTTGTATCTATTTTAAATTAAATATATCATTTAATTCGTAAAATTAGTCAAAATATAAATATAAATATTTTTATTTTATTTTTAAAATGAATCCTTAAAAAGCCATGCCATTTTTGGATCTGTATTCATCTTTCTGTGGTTACCAAATTTTTGAAAAATGTATATAGTTTTGTCTAAGAAAATCCTATTTTAAAATTGCCCATGACTCCTTGGATATTTTTAAGTGGGTCCCGTACGGATACGGTGCTTGGATCCTACCGTGCCACGTGGCTTCCTCCTTGCTTCCGTTTTCCACCGACAACAGAAAATTGTCAATTGTCTAGGTCCCCCACTCTGACCAAGAAAGTAACGAGCCACCGACACGTGGATCCACTGGCAGTTTGAGTAAAAATCTATTCATAACGCCGTATCGTTTGCAATTTCTTAACAGCCAACCGTTGGTCTCCACGTCACGAGAGTTCACCTACGCTTCTACTCCACTCCCACACAAGACGAGCGCAAGCATTGGATCCCGAACGGCCACCACTGATGGAGAGACACGTGGGACTTTTAGAAGGTACGATCGAGTCAGACGGGGATGTGACGTGAGCAAGCACGAGACGGATCATAGATCAGCCAAACAGGAACTAGCGAGTAGAGACAGAGACACAGAGTCGATAGAAAGAAAAGGGAAGAGTGTGTGCATTAAGAGCCGAAAGTTAGTTGCTCCATCAATTCATGGCTTTCAATATTCTATTCCAAATTCTGCATTATCTTATTAATTAGGCAGCTGATTTATCTCAAGTTTTTTACTTTAATTTGGATTTTGAAATCCCTGGAGGTGCTTGTGCAGTTTTTAAGTGCTCTTCCTTCCGATCTTTCTCTCCTCTCGTCGGAGCAGAACAATTGGAATTTGGAATGGACTGGTGGGACAAGATGGCGCTTCCTATGAGAAGGATTTGGGTCAACGTTGCTACTCGTCTGAGGATCCGCGAGAACGGTATGTCTCTTCCTTCTGATTAAGATATTGTTGCCCAGTCACGATCTTCCAAAACTTTTCATATGCAACGGTTTGTGTTTGTTTGAATTCATGAATTGTGATCATGAAGTTTATCCGATCAGAAAAACCTATTTGAAAGTACAAATCGCTGAATTTGGTTGTATAATTGCAATGTCAAGTGTCAACTGCCCCGTCATTTAGGGCGTGCTTGAATTAGGATATTGTAGAGTTAAGTAGGGAGTGTTAAGTAGAATTGTTATCGTATATTTTGCTTAATTTTAAGTGAGAAATGATTAGGAAGGTAGTGTAAGTGATAAATTATCATCTGATTTACTTTTATTAAGTGATAATTATAATCCTTGGTTTGAAGTGTAGAATCGGGAATAAACAATTTTAAATGTTCAATTTTTTTATTTACTTTACTTTAGCTCACTCTACTCCCTATTCAAATAAAGTTAATAATTTATATTTTAATTAACTCTTATTTCATCCAATCATGATAGAATTTCATGTATTTATTCTACTATATTCTATCTCATTTAATTCTCCCTTACACTATTCCACTAATTTTTTTTTTTATCCAAGCAAAATTGTTTATGAGAAACCCTTTGTTGAATTATATTTGGAAGGTTTTAATATTGGAGATTTCTAATTTCAATACACCATTCAAGTTAGTGGATTGATCCTTACCAGTTACCACCAGTCTTTTTGACAATTAGAAATTTAGTGGAAGGTCTGCTGTTATGGTGCTAATAACAAAATGTTTTATTGAGGTTCAGTGCTAGCATGCAACTCGGATCCAAGTATTTGTTTTATAAAATTGTTTCTTACAACCTTCAAGTCTTCCAGATTTTTTTGAATAAGAAAACTGTCTCAGTGGGGGAAAAGGAGCTGATTAATTGTCCTTTATGATGTGATTAGAGACAATGCAGGCTGGTGGTAGTAGGCTTTGGTGGTAGTGCGGTCGTTGCTGCCAGGCATTTGTTGATTAACAAAGAGAAAAAGAAAATGATTTTTCACTGGTTAGCATTATAGTATTCTATCCAAAAGGCTGCTTTGAAATTTAATTTTCTTTTGACTACTGAGGAAAAATTAACCTTGCTGGATTAATTAATTGATATGGTCATTGCTTACTGGTGGAAATTGTAGGCTCTCGATTGAGAATGAGAAGAGTGCATCTCGCCTATAATTCCTCTTTGGGCCTGTCGGTATGCCTGTGCTGAAATATGTTTGCCATTCTATATGCTCTTCCCCAAATCAAGCTTCACTGTAGTTTAAATATTTAAACTTGCTGTACTTTTTATGTCATTCAAAATGTGGCAAGATAAATGACATAAAATTTTGGGTAATTAACAGGGCTACTGAAGCTGCGACAGGATGTGACGGCTTGTGAGTATGAGGATATACAGGTGATGTGGGAGATGCTGCAAAAACATGAAATACAGTTCTCTCAGTCTGTTAGAAGGAAAAAGAAAAGATCCATCTGGGATTTCTTTAGCTGGGCGAGGTGCACTCCTCATATTTGTCGAAGAGGTTGATCAAGTGAGCCATATCTGTCCTGTATAAACTCTTTGCTCCCAACACCAGTCACTGTGTACTCAAAAAATAAAGTTAATTGACAATAAAGGAGAAAAGAAGGGCTCTATATATGAGAGTCTCTTATCATCACATCAACCCTCTGTAGATATTAGCGGCCACCAAATGGTTATGATTATTCTTGTACCTCCATGCTTTATTTCATATCGAAATAAAACCTGTGTGGTATAACTGTTTTCTAGATTTTGAATCGAGGTGTGCTGTGCTATTTCACTTATGTTTTTTGTATGATACCTCTATTGACATCTATGTTGTTTGAGTCATTTTCTTTCTAGCGCAAATTCTATGGCTTTTTCACTAGAATGGGTTCTCCGAAGCACTACGCATATATTCTGAAGGGAGTGTTTGTTTCTTGTTAGAGAACTGATGGTGATTTGCTGCCCCTTTTTATTTATGATGCAAATGTTCTACGATGCAGTTAAGAATTTCGTTGGGATTACATTCAAAAAAGGAAATTGTTGTTTTAGTCGGCATAACAATGTTTTCTGGTAATTTGTTAATCGTTCAGTGTACCCTGTGGCCTGAGTTTGATGCGTGATTCATTGAAATTGTGTTGTATGTCATTCTTCACATTCATACTTGATGAAATAAGTGGAGTATGATGAACTATAATTAACCAGTTACAAAAGATTGATATTGGTTAAACAATATTGGCTATGTTCTTCCCTAGACTTCAATGCTATTGACTATTTTGCCTGGATGGTTCCCACTTCCCGCCACCATTGAGCATGACTCACACAGTTGATATCTTTCAGTTCCATATTTGATTTTTATTCAATTATTTTGTAAAGATTCGGTTGCAGAATGCATTTTTTGATCTGTAGAAATCACAAGAAAAGTGTTCTCCATAGAAACCAAAGTACGACCAAATTATTGGCTGATGTTAATATCTTACTTTATCTTTTTGTTTGCTTGTCAAGAATTTAATGGTATTTTGAAAGATTGGTAGAAGGTCTACATCAATCGTCTTGGATGGTAATGGTAAGTGCATCTGTCATTGGACTTTACGATTTGAATCCTCTGTTTCTATTCATTGATTCAAACGGTTCCTACCTTTGACATGATACTAGTGAAAATTTGTCGTCTTCTATAGGATCAAAAAGTTGCTATGTGACAGGTCGAGATTGTAGAGGTGTGCTTGTTGATTGTGGAAGCTAGTTTAGGAGGTGGATCTGGTTATTGTAGAATGGAGAGAGAACCCCCTTGGTTAGGTTTCCTCTCTAGAATAAGAAACTTGTCTTGCTAGTTTCTTGAGAATGAATTTATTTTCAGGTAGTGTCTCTTGTCATTTTCCTGGCAATTGTTCTCGGTTTGTGATTTGCCGGGTTAAGAGAAAAGTGTTAAGACTTGAAATCTTGCTCTCTAAAACAACTTGAGGTTGCATTGTTGGACCAATGTTTCAAAGGCTCCTGCATTGTTCTGGGGAATCTTTTTTCCTCTACAAATTCCACAGTTCAGTTTGATAACAAGATCAATGCACATGAATTTCTATATTTTTAAAAGATTAGAATATGTTTTTGCCTTTTTATTTGGTCATCCGAAAATTGATCTAATTCGAATAAAAGAATTTTTTTTTCCCGATTTGGTTATCCAAATTATATTTTTCGGTTATGAATTATAAAATATCATAACCAAATCAATTTGGATATTTCAATTTAGATTAAAAAGCAAAAGCCGAAAGAACACCCCTAATTTTGATACCTGGAATTTTGGCTTTCTAAGCAAAAATTCTGACTTTGAACAGACTGCAATGTTACAAACAACTTGCTTGGAATAAACTGGAATTAAAAGGCTAAAAAATATAAAACAATTTTTTTAAAGAAAACTAATTATATTTTTAGGTCATTTTGGTCCCTTTACTTTTTTTTGACGAAAGAAATTATTAGACTTTTTAATTTGGGTCATGTTAATCATTGGAGTCAAATTCCATAAAAAAATGCTAACATAGCATTAGTGTGCTCACGTGTTATTGCATCTTAGCTTTGACCTGTTTAGGAACCGGAGATCCTATCTCCTCTAACCCATCAACGCATGTCTCCAGAACAATCATTCCGCCACTAATCCATGTTTGTATATCCTTAATCCTCTCCTGCGTCAAGACGGATGAGAGTTTCCCCACTTGGTTTATAATTTGGAGAGAAAGCCTGAGTATGGATTCCAAGTTGGGTCTGGGCTGCTCGTTTATGGAGCTTAAGCTGGAGAAACAGGAGTCGGTTGAGTTGTGGAGTGACTCAGATTCACTAGTTTCGGAGTTGGACTCATGTATCAGGGCTGAAAGCATCAAAGCGAAGACCAAGGTGAAGAGGGGAGTGGCAAAGACGACAATTGCAGTGATGATGGGTCTTCTTCTGATGGGTTTTGGGCAAGTGGGTTGTTCCTCAAGTTCTATGACTCTACCGTAGCCTCCTTTGAACAAATTGATGGATTCCATTTTAATTTTGGTTTGAAAATGAGGGAGTTTGTGCTCTTACGAGAAATTCGATGAGACTAGCAAAAATGGATGGTCAACACATACAGGGATGACAATCTGAGATACGGTTGTTTGGGAGAAGAAGGTTGTTGCCGAAGATAAGAGTTCTAATTTTTTTTAATCATTAATGTTTAGATTTTTTAAAATCAAATATAAAATCATGACACATGTTATTTTATTGGTCAAAACCATGTCAGCAATAATATGTCAACGCACTAACAGTCAGGTCAGCATTTTTGATAGAATTTGGCTCTAAGGACTAATGTGACCCAAATTTAAAAATTGAAAAAAAAATTAGTCTTAATAAAAAATTGACGAGCTAAAATGACCCAAAAACATGAGTTCCGAGCTAATATAATACTTCTCTCATCTTTTTAAAGAAAAAAGGAATTTGAACTCCATCCTCATGTGCACGTGCTGGTAGCAAAAGATAGATGCTTTATTGCTTTTACCATTTGGAGCTATTATTCCGATAAGGGCCACCAAATGACCCAGGCCAAAGCTTGAAATGATATCGGACTTGGCTAAAGTTTTGGGGCCGAGTTCAGTTTTTGGGGCCGAGTTCGGTTCGAAGCCCAATCTCCAATGGGCTAAATTAGGGCCGAGTTCACTTTCTTGAATGCTTTTAAAAATTCAAGACGAATACAAATGTAGATGTTCCAGATATGACAAAAAAAAATCATATCATGGTTTTTACTTTAAACAAGTGACCTACAATTATGCATTGCAATTGATGATTTTCACTTTATACAATAATTTGAATTGCCATTTCTGTTTTCTTGTTGAAGATATGACCACAGGCCCAGCCCATAAGCCTAAATGTGAGCTCGCGGACCAAGCCCAAAACGCAGTTTCTGCCTAGTTGTCTTTCTTTCAAGGAAGATTTGGAGACTTATGGGTTTTAAAATTGACTGAAAATTTTTATTTGAATTTGAGTCCAGCCCATCACAGTTTTTTTTTTCATAAACAAAATTTTAAAACGTTTTTTGGTAGATTTTAAAAAAAATTACATAATCGAACACAGCAAGTAAAACTCTTTCTAACAAGACTCATCATTGATAGTTTTTAATGTACTTTTTTAATTAAATTATTTTTCAAAAATAATGTAATTAGTATATATATTATGTAATTGTATTTTTTCACTACTGTAACCTAAATAGGGTGACAATTTTGATCCGCCCCGCCTTGCCCCTTCTCTCCCGCCCCGATTATTTGGTGGGGAGAGGATGGGGCATAACATTTTGCCCCGAAGACGGGGTAAGGCGGGGATGGGTTAGCTCCCCGACCCATACCTCGTCCCAAAACATATATTTATGTATATGTATGTTTATATATATAAAAACCTTAAAGAATAAATACTAAATCTTAAACTCTAAAGTATAAACACTAAGCTTAAGTGACTTTGTCACTTTGACTAATGACCTCTAAAAGATGGATAAACATATTAGTTAAAAACATATAATATGTTGTTCGTAATATATTCCCTAAACCCAAAACTTCAAATCCTAATTCTTAAACCCTAAAGTCGTAAACCCTAAACTGTAAGTATTAATAGAATCACATAAAGTCGCCAATCATCATAAATCAATAAATCATTCTTTTATTCTTCATACTAAATTGATGATGCTAATTTCAAAATATGGATTGAATCAAAATTAATAATCAATTATGCTTTAATTGATTGGCTATTTAGCTTATTTTAATTTGGGTAATTGATCTATTGAATCAATGACTCAAATTTAGGCTACTAAAAGTTTGATTCGGGGCGTGGCAGGATTTCTTACCTTCGGGGTGGCCGAATTCTGTCTCCGATCCACCCCGTTGTCATGCCTGAACCTAAACAATAAGTGATAAACCTTAAGAAGAATATATTCGCTAAACCACAACGGGCTCATGTATTGTATTTTCATACTGTAATCTAAACAATAAGTGTTAATTCCTAAGAGAAACAAATTCGTTAAACTCTAACGGGCTCGTGTATTAGATTTTTATGCTATAACCTAAATGATAAATGTTAAACCTTAAAGAGAACAAATTTGATAAACTCTAACGGGTTTCTGTATACTCAGTATATTGATTAAGATACAAAAATAATTAATTATAAGAGAAAAATTAAAATACTTTTTAAAATTTAATTTCTTTTATTTAACATTTATTTTTTTATAAAAACCTTTGACCATATCATGAATTCAGAAAATAAAACTTAAATTAATTAAAAACAACCAAAAACTAGACTTGATTAAAAAAAATAAAAATAAATGATTGACCTAACCTTAATGAGAGAAAGGCAATTAGGGCTTTGAGCTCCTGGAGGACGTCTGGTCTCTGTGGCGCAGCCTTAGTGTTCTCGTTTCCGTTTTTGGAACTGCGAGAAATCAACAATGGGTCACGCAAATGTTTGGAATTCACATCCTAAGAACTACGGTCCTGGTTCTCGTGCCTGGTAGTCGCCCTTGAATTCAATATTGTTTGAGAATAAACCTTCATACGACCTGTGTTTGTTATTATTGAGCACGTCATTGTCTTTCGGTAATTTGATCTAATTTTGTTCGTTTGGATTTTTATCCTTCCGTTGTTTGAAGCCAATCCTGTTGTTAAGTTGTATTTTTTTTTGTACTTTGGGTTTTCGCTCTCACCTAATGTATTTCTCAAATTACCTTTCGTATGGATTTTGTATTTGGAAAACATTCATATGCTGGCTTTTACAAGATTTTGCTGCCATCTTGTTGAATCAATCCCGAATACGTTAGGAATCCAATTCTAAAGCCTGATAGATGAACTTTATTCCAAGGACCATTTTGCTCATTATTATATACCTGTATATTCCCGAACAACTGCAAGAGGCTATAGATCTTAATTTATGTCCCTTGTATTTGTTGGATTTATTTTATGATTATCGTAGTTTCTTTGTAAGTTCTTTATGCTTCTTTTGGTTGATGGTGTAATTTTTGTGTGTCAATGCATGGTAAATTGAAGCTGTTCGGATTCCCCTCGAATTTGGTTGACTCCGTTGTTCCTTTGGTTGGTTTGTTTGTTAGAGTTATGATTTCTTTCATCTATTAACTTTTATATTAGATGCCTGGATATGATCACCATTTGCCCCGGTTTACTAAATTAATAATCATCTTACATGTTTTGATGGAGGGTTTTTTTTTCTTTCAATTTTTAAGGTGCTGTGGCTACTTGTTATGTTGCCAAGGCTGTAACTTCGGTTTTTTACATTTTGTTCACAATCAAATATCATTGCATATATATAAAACAGCAGGATTCCTTGGCGAGTATCGGCGACTACCCACTGTTCATCAACAGTTCCGCGCGTGTCTTGCCCAGGAATGCAAAACGATGCCGTCCAACTACCCACTGTTCATCCTCTTACTTTACCAAAGTCCAAAACCTCTTTCCAAGTTCTCGATGATGATCATCCGTCTTTTTCCATCATCCTTCTCGGCCAATTGGTGATCCCGTCAAGCTTTCTCGACTTCTTCATTGGTTCCTACTCGGCCAATCTTTGCCAAGCTTTCTCTGTCCGTTTTGCTTCCTTCTCGGCCAACCATTGCAGTCACTTCTTCGTCGGTGATTCCGCCAAGCTTTCCCCATCAAATAGGTTTGTTTTAGTTACACCTCTCTGTTCCCTTTTTGCGTTATTGGTCTCTTTTCCCTCTTTTATCTTCGCTTTTCTTATTTTGCTCGGAGGTTAGCTTCTCTTCTATATAATTTTCATCTTTTCTCTGTGGTTCTAGATATACGAGTCCCCAAGTGACCTTTAGTGAGATCAATTTGGAAATGTTGAGATTTGGTTATGTTCAATTTCTGATATTCCGAGTAATGACTTTTAACATTTGTATAATGCAATCCTAATTCCTTAGACACTGTGATGTGGTTTGGCATAACGAATGGCGTACGATTGGTGTTCAGCAGATCTGTGGGTGGGTTCACTATGCTATTCATCGCCCTGAGCCCCATATTATGCTCTTCAGGAGGCCTCTGAACTATCAGCTGCAACAGGAGAATGAGGCTCAGAAAAATTTGCTTGCTAAATGATCTTTTTAAACTCTTAATATCTCTAGAAAAATTCCATGGAAGTACTTTTGGGTTTATGCGCTGCATAAACAATTGAATATTCTGGAAGTCCTATTTTATTGTAATGTTTTCTTATGGAGAATTAAATCTTAGACTCTTATGTTGTTTAAAGATGTGGCTCATTAGTATGTCATATGGGCTACTTTATTAAATGTTTGCGTGTTTACTTCTAGGGTACTGCTTATGTTTCGTGGAAGAAAAATGAATTGAGTCCATGCAGTTCTTTCTGGATGTTCTGTTTTTAAATAGCTTACATGTTTGTATTTGTGTTTGCTGACAATTTATTAATTATGTGGATTTAGTTTCTTTGTATGGCAATCTACTGAATCAGCTACAATAAAGTTTTCACATTCTGATGTCTGATGAATGATATTCTGATAAGTATTTATGTTTTACATCAAAATGTACACACTTGTATGTACACACATGTTATTGCATTTGTTGCTCGACTAAAGAAATCATATTCTCTTGTACCGTTTCTTATTCGCTTTAGAAAGTAGGAAAAAACTTCCACACTGGAATTTTGATAAATATTTAAATTGCAGTGACATTTTTTGTTCATATTCTCTCTTTTTTCCCATAGATAAATGGCTGGACCACTTAAGTGGTAGCAATGACGAGAACATGCAATCTGATTGTTGCTGCTGGCCTTGTGTCTTTTGCTGCTGCGGGCTTAGCATTTCCCTTTTACTTGGCGTAAGTAGATTTCTTTCATGTGGATCTTTTAAGCATACATCTCAGTGCATCTGCTATATCAATATGCATTTTCTCAACAGCACTTGGTCAATGTCTGTGATTGACTCTTCAAAGTCACTGCCACCCCAGGCTACATTCTGGGGGCGGTACATTAACACAGGATCATGTGACATTGGGCCTGACACCCAGACATGCTCTAAGAAGTTAATGGTTTTTGAAATATCTGCTCTTGGTGTAGGTAATCTATGCACTTATTGCATGCATTTGTGTCTGTGGATGATTTTTTTTGACTTGGTTTATCTTTTGGTCTGATGGCCATGTACCTCGAGTATTGCCAAGACAATCTTATCTTAGATTGTTTATTGGCAAACAAATATGCAATGAATCTTCTTTTGGAGTTTCTGAATCTTCCACAGTTGGGATCATTTCAGAGAGAGTTCCTAATACATGCTTTCATAGTTCGGTTTTCTAACTCTTATGAATCAACCAATAGATTCAATTCCTTTTGCAAGGAAGTAAGCTTTTATTTATATACCTGTTTTTACATTTGTTCCACTTCCACCATACTGGAGAGCATATGAATCCTTTTTTCATCGTGTAGGCTTCTTTTAAATACTTCCTGCAACACAGTTTTTTTGACATCCTAAAAATCTAATAATGATAAAGGGGGCACAAGTGATACATTGGTGGTAGTTAACTAACTATGTAATGTCTTAGAAGTCTATGCTTGATGTTGGTAAAATATGTTGTTTTGCATTTTCTATTCTTTGTCAACTAATTATTGTTCATTTTGTTCAATGTTGAGGATTCAGATAAAAGAATCTCAGGAAAATGATGGTTGAAGCCTATCAGAAGATTTTGAGGGAATAAGAGAATACACCGTCTAATATCTTTCTATGTACGTCTTCTGATACCCTTTTCTTTTCAACGTTTCACATGTGTAGCTTCTGGAAGAGGCTCAAGCCACTACATCTCATGGTATTGTACTCTCTTTGTGTGCGTATCTCATGTTTTGTAGTCTGCCTTTGTGTGTTTCCACTTGAGATCATTAGTAAATGATCTTGGTACCTAAGCCATAACAGCTCTTTGTACTTGGTACAGTTTCTTGAGTTTGCACTTCCTCTCCATCTTGGTGTTTACAGTAGGTATCTCCATTTTTTTGAGTTCACTGTTAACAAACAGATAAGATTTGTGTTTGAATATTTGAGTCTAGCATCAATTTGGACGTTGATCCCCGGCCCCCGCTGAAGAATTATTCGTTATGACCCCTCTATAACTTTGTGGTCAGTTCAAACTAGCGATAGGTTTGTGATGCTAACAACTTTGCCATACTGAATTGTTCTTGCATCGTTATGACCCCTCTATGGTTGTTCTTGCATATATTAACAAATCTCAAAAATCGCTTTGATTTGTATGTTTGTTCTTGCATATTTTGACAAAACTTGCTTTCATTCTTGCATATTTTAACAAATCTCACTTTTGTTTCAGCTCATCTGTGGAAGTTAGTCCGGTTATATTCCTCTTTCGTCGATGGGAGTTAGTCCGGTTTGACTTGGTGAGTTTTTTAAATAAAATCTTCTTTAAATAAAATTTCTATATTCTCTCCTCCATATCAGAACTCTTTTTCTCAGTTTGATATAATTTCGTGCTCTCCTCCATATCAGAATGGGGTATGATCTTTAGTGGCTTGGTTTTCCTTATGTTTCGATTTTGTTGGAGATGATGTTTCGGTGGCCATGTTATTGGTTGGTTCTTTTGTTGCCTTTTTCCCCTCTTTAGACACTGCTTTCTCTATAGGCGTTCAACTTCAGCTCCTCTATGCGCAAATTTTGTTTTGGTATAATTGGTTTTGATGTAGCTTTAGTCACTGCAGGTTTCTATCATTGGGTCTATATATTGTGGGTGATTAGTGGCCAACTATTTCTACTTTTGTGGTGGGTTATTAGTGGCCAACAATTTCTACTTTTGTGGTCAACAATTTCTACTTTTGTGCTCAATATAGTGACATAATTGCTTCTTTGATAACATTGTAGGTGTAGCTTTGTATTCGTTTGCTTTTGACTTGGGTTTTTTTCCCAAAATTTTTACTAATAAAATCGCTTTTAAATTGTTGTCCTATGGTTGTTGTCGCATATATTAACAAATCTCACTTTCTTTTCAGCTCATCTGTGATTGTTTAATCCTGATTTGGAAGTTAGTTCAGTTATACTCCTCTTTCGTGGATGGGAGTTATATTCCTCTTTAAGGTATTTTCCCCATGCTTGCCACTTTGATCAAACTTACCTCAGCTATAAATGTTTTTTATTTATCCCCTGAGTCTTTATTTGTGTTTTATGATCCAGGTTTGGAAATGACTCCTAATGCAGTTTTTGTTTTTGTGGACTAAAAGACTAGCTTGATACCTGTGTTTATATCCTACTTCACTGCGTCAAGTGCTTTGGCAAATTAGTCCGGTTATATTCTTCTTTCGTGGATTGGAGGTCTACAAATATGATAATATCTTTGTGTTCGTTTGCACTTTGACTTGGTGAGTTTTTTTTTTTTTAAAATGTCCTTTAAACTAAATATATTCTTCTTTCATGGATGGGAGGTCTACAGATATTATAATATGTTTGTATTCATTTGCACTTTGACTTGATGAGCTTTTTTTATAAAAAAACCTTTAAACTAAATTTGTATGTTTGTTCTTGCATATTTTGAGAAAACTTGCTTTCGTTTCTGCATATTTTAACAAATCTCACTTTCGTTTCAGCTCATCTGACATTGTTTAATTCCGGTTTGGAAGTTATTCCAGTTATATTCCTCTTTCCTGGATGGGAGGTTTATAGGTCTTATAGTAGCTTTGTGATGGTTTGCGCTTTGACTTGGTGAGTTATTTTAATAAAATCTTCTTTAAATAAAATTTATATATTCTCTTCCCTAAGGTATTTTCCCAGCGCTTGCCACTTTGATCAAACTTTTCTCAGCTATAAGTCTTTTTCATTTATCCCCTGAGTTTTTATTTGTGTTTCGTGATTCAGGCTTCGAAGTGACTCCTAATGCAGTTTTTGTTTTTGTGGACTGAAAGACTCGCTTGATACCTGTGTTTATATCCTACTTCACTGCGTCAAGTGCTTTGGCAAATTAGTCCGATTATATTCTCCTTTTGAGGATGGGAGGTCTACAGATATTATAGTATCTTTCTGTTCGTTTGCACTTTGATTTGGTGAGTTTTTTTTTTTAAAAAAATATAATCTCTTTGAAATTAAATTTGTATGTTTCACTTTGCATATTTTAACAAAACTTGGTTTCGTTTCAGCTTCCAAGTTAGTCCGGTTGTATTCTTCTTTATGTTTGTGGAATCTTGGAATCAAACTTCTAATTCAAGGTTTGTGTAATTTCATTGTCTAAACATTTCGTTCAAAAGTTGAAAAGGTCATTAGCTCATATTTCCCTATATATCGAAAAAAACTTGATATATATATATATATATATATATATATATATATATATATATATATTACACGTCATTGGTGCGCCTCCTTAAAGGCTCATTTTCATGCGGCAACTAATATTAATTTTGGAAGGAATTAACAATTACGAATTGGGAAAATGACGAATTACTAATGAATTAAATGTGGAAACTATTTCTATTTTACCTTTGCAGCTTCATTAGCTCATATTTTCCTAGATATCTGGACAAATATTTTGATATATATATTTTACAATTCATTGGTCCAGTTCCTTAGAGCCTCATTTACATGCGGCAACTAATTTATTGCAATTTATAAATATCACTGCTTCTACATTAACAGATAACACATTATTCACTTTTAAATTGTCCTGCTACATTTCCTATATAATTTTTCAAAAAGAAATTCATCCCCATCATAGTCTGTTATGTTATTGGTGCTTTTAATTTACTGGTGGTATGATGTTATGTTTATATCCACTTTTGTTTTAGTTGAATTAAATTATTTTCCTTTTTCTTGTGATCATAGAATGTTGCGTAGGGAGATTATGTTGAAACGCAAACAAATATGTGATAACCAGGGCACAAATGCTGCTTCTTCATCAGATGTTCATGGTCATACTTCTGATGTTCTAGAAACATCTAAGCGTCGTTGTATGCGTAGTGTGACAACCGGTGCTCAGGTAGAATCATGTTTCAGTGGGACAGGTTCTTCCTCCCAAACTTCAACGACAGACAATTATTTGCCTTCCCATCGTTGTAAAAACTGTGGTGCTTACTTCTGGTTTGAAGAACGTGTCAAGTCACTTGGTAATCGTGTGCCAGTATTCTCCCTCTGTTGTAGGCAAGGCCGAGTTGCTCTTCCAAATCTCCGTGACCCTCCAATTTATTTGAGAGAACTACTTGACTACAGTGGGGAAAGACGATCAAAACACTTTCGTGAGTACATAAGATTTTATAATTCAATGTTCGCATTCACATCTATAGGCGGCAAGATCGATAGAGAAATTAACAGGGGTCAAGGACCTTATGTTTTCAAGCTCAATGGCCAAAATCATCATCTCATAGGATCGTTGCTTCCAGTGGATGGGGACAGACCACACTTTGCTCAGCTGTACATATATGACACTGAGAATGAAATTTCAAACAGGATTGCTGCATCATGTGGTGATAATGTTAATGACAAGGTTGATGAGGTGATTGTATCGAACTTAATAGATATGTTTGATTCCGTAAATCAACTGGTCAAAGCATTTAGAATGGCAAGGGATCGATTCACTGCAGGTGAGATACGACGGGTTTCTTTGACTCTGCCAGCGAGAAGAAATGGAGACGGAATGCAGTATAGCAGCCCATCTGCACCAGAAATGGCAGCTTTAGTTGTGGGTGATATTGGTGACACAGATTATGGCCGCGACATAATTGTTGAACATCGAACTAGAGGACTGAGAAGAATTAATGATCTTCACCCTACATTTATGGCAATGCAATACCCGTTGTTGTTTCCTTATGGGGAGGACGGTTACAGACTAAATATTTTTTATAAGACATGTACAGAAGGAGCTGCGTTAAAAAGAGGGCACGTAACAAGGCGTGAATACTACTCCTACATGTTGCAGCAGAGGGAACATAGTGGATGGTTGTTAATACGGGGTGGAAGACTATACCAACAGTATATAGTCGACGCTTTCACATCTATAGAAGATGAGAGGCTGCGTTACATAAGATATAAACACCAGCAGGAACATTACAGATCAGAAATTTATAGAGGTGTACAGGATGCATTTCTCAGGGGAGATGTAGCTGCAAGATCGATTGGACAACGAGTCATTCTACCTTCAAGTTTTACTGGTAGCCCCCGGTATATGATCCAAAATTACCATGATGCCATGGCAATTTGTAGATCGCGTGGAAATCCAGATCTCTTCATTACTTTCACATGCAATGTGCAATGGAATGAAATACGCAGTGCATTGTCTATAATCCCAGGGCAAAAACCAGAAGACAGACCTGACATTGTCTCTAGGATTTTTCATATGAAACTGAATCAGTTTATTGATGATATAAAAAAGCAGAAGTATTTTGGGAATGTAACTGGAGCAGTCTATACAGTTGAATTTCAAAAGAGGGGATTGCCACATGTGCACATCATTGTTTGGCTACATGAAAACGATAAATACCCAACTCCAACTGATATAGATAACATCATTTCTGCAGAAATCCCAGATCAGAAATCCGATCCATTGTTGTACTCCATCGTCTCCAAATTTATGGTCCATGGACCTTGTGGAAGCGCAAACCGAAAAGCACCATGCATGAAGAATGGAAAATGTACAAAGTATTTCCCTAAGAAATATTATGCTGAAACTGTAATTGGCGAGGATGGTTTTGCGGTTTATCGCAGACGTGATGACCAAAGGTCTATTACTAAAGCTGGTGTTGAACTTGACAACAGATCCATTGTGCCATATAACAAGGGATTACTATTGAAATATGAGGCTCATATCAACATTGAATGGTGCAATCGTTCAAGAGCCATCAAGTATTTGTTCAAGTATGTGAATAAGGGACCTGACAGAACAAGAGCTTTATTGCAAGAGATACCAAACAGCACCGAAAGCCCCTCAACCTCTCAAGCACCGATTATTGATGAAGTAAAAATGTACGAGGATTGTAGATATGTCTCTCCTTACGAATCAACTTGGAGAATATTTGAATTCCATATCCATTTTAAGTTCCCTAACGTTGAAACCCTCTCGATACACCTGCCATTAATGAACAATATAGTTTTCAGGGGTGACTTAGATGTTAATGAGGTGTTGAATAGACCTGGCATCGAGAAAACTATGTTAACAGAGTGGATGTTCATGAACAATAGCTCTCCAGATGCATGTCAACTAATGTACACAGAATTCCCATCATTTTGGAGATGGGATGGGCCTAATAAAACATGGCTAAGAAGACAAAGAGAAGATTGTATTGGCAGAATTTCGTTTGTTCATCCTTCAGCTGGCGAAGTATATTATCTTAGAATTTTGCTATCTCATGTGAAAGGACCTAAGAACTTCGTTGATATCAGAACAGTGAATGGAATTGTCCACGAAACTTTCAAGCAAGCATGTGATGCAATGGGTTTAATAGGCAACGATAAAGAGTGGCATGAAGCAATGGATGAATCCTCAGTTTGGGCAAGTTCTGCACAACTTCGTAGTTTATTTGTTACACTGGTATTGTTTTGTGAGGTGGTAGATGCAAGGAAACTTTTTGAGGCAAATTTAAAAAAAATGCAAGAAGATGTACTTTATAGGCTACAGTCTATCCTAGGAATTCCAAAGCTACATCTGTCTGAAGAAGAAATCAGGAATAAAGTCCTTACTGACATTGAAAAAATTTTCAGGAGAAATGGATCATCTCTAAGTGAACATGCACTTCCAGAGCCTACTTCTAGACTTGATCACAATGTTGGAAACACAATGTTAATGGAGGAACTTGCACACAATACCCCAGACCTACATTATCAGAATATGGATTTCATAAATCAGATGAACGATGCGCAGAAAGAAATCTATGAAGCTGTCTTGGAAGCTGTGTATAGTGGTAGTGGCGGATTATTTTTCCTCTATGGTCATGGTGGAACAGGCAAAACTTTTATTTATAAAGCAATAATCACTCGACTTCGTTCAGAAGGAAAAATTGTAATTGCTGTTGCATCATCTGGAATTGCATCCCTCTTATTGCCAGGAGGAAGGACAGCACACTCGAGGTTTAAAATACCCATTGAAATACATGGCGAATCAACCTGTCATATTAAAAAGGGAACGCATCTCGCTGAACTACTTACAAATGCTAGCTTGATTGTTTGGGATGAAGCACCAATGGCTCATCGTAATTGCTTTGAGGCTTTGGATAGAACACTTACAGATATACTCAGCTCAGAGGAGGAAAATCCACTTGATACGCCCTTTGGAGGAAAACCTATTCTTTTAGGTGGTGACTTCAGGCAAATTCTTCCAGTTGTATTGAAAGGCACAAGACATGACACTGTGAAAGCCTGTATAACTCAATCTTACCTGTGGAAAAAATGCAAGATCTTTTATCTAACACAAAACATGAGACTCTCAGCCATTGGTCTAAATGAAAAACAAATCAATGAGTTAGCTGATTTTGCAAAATGGTTGTTGGCAATAGGAGAAGGAACAGCAGAGACTCGAAAGTTGAACAATGATGAGGAATGTCCAACTTGGATTAAGATACCTGATCAATTACTGGTACATCCTATGACAACAGATATCGAAGACATAACATCTGAAATCTATGGAGATTTGACTGCCATGTACGATGATGCTAATTACTTGAAACAAAGGGCTATAATAACACCAACAAATGACATTGTTGACGCTGTTAACTCCCATGTTTTGTCGCTGGTTCCATCGGAAGAAAGAATTTATCACAGCTTCGACTCCATTTATAAAGTGGTTGGTGCTTCAGATAGTGATGATATATTATATCCTACAGAATTTCTAAATTCTCTGACTTTCAGTGGTGTTCCAAATCACGCGCTTCATCTAAAGGTGAACACCCCTGTAATGCTGCTACGAAACATCAATCAAAGCAATGGGTTATGTAATGGAACACGGCTGTTGGTAAATAGGCTAGGAGACAGAGTTGTCCAAGCAACCATAATCACTGGTACCAACATAGGGGAAAAAATTTGTGTCCCAAGAATAATTATGTCAGCATCAGGGAGCAAATGGCCTTTCACTCTGAGACGAAGACAATTCCCTTTAAGGTTGTGTTATGCAATGACAATAAATAAATGTCAAGG
Source organism: Euonymus europaeus (assembly GCA_963580455.1). NCBI lineage: Eukaryota > Viridiplantae > Streptophyta > Magnoliopsida > Celastrales > Celastraceae > Euonymus > Euonymus europaeus. The sequence continues at coordinate 5,530,878 of OY756972.1, forward strand.
ACAAACCCTTGAAAAGGTAGGATTATACCTCTCTAGACCCGTTTTTTCACATGGTCAACTATATGTAGCTGCTTCAAGGGTGACAAGCCAAGAAGGTCTGAGGGTGCTTATAGGTGGACAGACTGACGAAGAGAGTACACACACAAAAAATATTGTCTACGATGAAATATTTGAAGGACTACACAGGTTTGAAACACTACTACATTATGTTATTTCTTTTAAACTAACTATAGTTGACATTGTTTTGTAAAAAATATACAGGATGATGTAAGGACCCAATACGTTATACAACATTATCAGAGTTACGAGTTTGAAAAGAAGACAATAAATTGAAACCCTCATCTCTTTGTTCAAAAGGTATATTATACTGAACATATTAGTAGCTCATGCTGCCATGACATCATACTTAAAACTAATTTTCCCCCTCAAAAAATGTCTGTCATGTGAATCTATACACTATTACTACAAGTAACTCTATATTTAAGAGTTTTACTTTATTCTATTTTAGGGACAATATGCAATATCAATGGATAATACATTAAGCACGATAACATGTAAGTAACACCATGTCTTCCACGTGTTCATTTATTATGCAATATTTTGACCTCTACTTAAGTTGGTTTCACAAGATTTTGTAGATATGGTATTACCTGTTATCATTTATCTTCCTCCTCATTAAACTCTGGCTCTTTTATTTCGATTGCTTTGACCTTTCATTTTTAAAGCCTTCTTTTATTTCATGCACGTCTTCATTTTTGTTGTGCTTCATGTGCCAGGTGTATCATTGCCATTACAACTCACATCGGCTATTATTTTTGGGCAAAATTCCTCAAACCTCAACTTTTTGCTGGTGGATGCCCAGGTAAAAAATTATTCCCAATAACTTGAAATTGTTAATATTGCTTTCATCGCCATTTCTTGATCATTAGCTAAACCCTGCTTAGGCTATGTTCATGCACCTTCAGTTTTGCCTTACTTGATCATTGGCTAAACCCTGCTTTGTGCATTGTCTTCTAATTTCTGCTCATGTCTTCCTTCATTTTCTGCCAAAACAAAGTTGATATAAAGGATTTCGGAATTCCAGTTGAGTTTTCTTTTTTCTCAACACAATTTCTTAAAAACTGTAAAGATACAGCACTGTTACAAACAAAAAAACTAAAAATAAATATATCAGTTGCTCTTAGGCATTTCTCTAAACTTCGTGACAGCTCTTACATATTTTCCTATATGGTATGCTCGCAAGAAATGAAGTCGTGCATTGTCTATGTCGAATATGAACCATATCATTCCCTTACATTATTTTTTTTCCCAGGATATTACTTTTTCACATAAATGAAGTTTTAGTCTATATCCAACTCATGTAGGACAGGCGTACATTCTTGGAATTTAAATCATGTCACCTAAAAGACTCAATTTATTTATTAGTATACTCCTCTTATGTTTGTGTGTTTGCCTCTTTTTTAAAGTTAATGATTTTTACTTTGAGGAAGTACGGTACGTCTAAGGTCTGAAGCTGATGTTCATTGGCCTTTCGCGCCTATGATTCCTTGAATTCCTCGCCAATTTGAGGTCAAGCGGCTGAACTCTTTTTCTGTTTCCTTTTGTGCCTTTAGCTGCGAACTAAACTCTTAGGGGTAGCTGCTCTTGCTGTGCCTGTGCCTCTCTGTCTGGTATTCATCATTCATATCGGGAAGAAGGTGAGACAGAAGACATGCGGCTATGATCGTCAAAATGTAAGCAGTCAGCCACAAGTTGATTGCTTTTTTCCTTCTTTTTGGAATCTTAGTGTATTATCCAAGTTATTTTTGATTACTGACTTGCTGTGATATGAGTCAACTGTGACAGTTATCCTATGTTTATTGTTGTTTTTTTCTCCCAAATGAAAAGGAATATGGGAACATTGATTCTGCATATGCATCTATTGCAAAATCCTACATCAAGTGGCCACTAACACTGTCAGCAGTAAAATAGGCATATGTATATTATGGAGGATGTATTACCTGTATTTTGTTTGTAATGTCAATTAAGACAACTCCTCCGAAACTTCATTACATTAGTAGAATATAGAAATATTAGCATCAACAACTTGAGCATCATTTAGTCATAGATTCAGCAATGCATTCACGGAAGGTTCCTCCATCTTTGAATCAGGAGAAGATAAGAGTTGCATTAAATGTAGTACCATACCATTGCTAGAAATAAATATTCTTTTCTCAGGATTTTCCTTGGAGAGAAGTCGGATCTTCTTCACTGCTTCTCTCTGCACTGCTAAACTTCATATGTACTTGAGGATAAATTCTCAATCAACTAACATGAATATAAATAAGAAACCTTATGGGCATGATCTCACATTTTTTGTCTATGAAAACAAAAGCTACACGCCTACATGTAACTAACAACCGTTAAAGTTCTTCTCTAAAAAAACTTTCCTCAATATATATAGCATAAACATCTATAAATATAATTTTCTCTTCCAAGTAAAAAAATTAAGTGGCATAATCATACCGCCATCCAATGATCCACTAACCATTTTTAGGTATAATACACTATGTAAAGCCAATGAAAAAATAAATATGAATCGCCATGCCCCCACTATTTAAAATTTGACATCATGAAACTAAAACATCCATTCTCTTTAAAATTCTGCCATTAACAAAACTGGATCGTCCATGACAATAAAAATTATGATCTTGCTTTATAAGTAACCACTAAAACACTAAAAATGCTAAAATATTAACTGCTATGCAATTTGGGAAAAATGTATTATACTCCACTTGCTAGGACATACAAATGACTTATAAAGACCAACTATATTTAATCCTTAAAAAAAATATTTCTCATAAATAATTCTCAGCAACAATAACAAATAATTCTCCGCCCCGCGGCAACGCGCGGGCACGAGACTAGTCTTATTTACAATGCATAAAAAATGTCTAGACTTTGCTTGCCCTCATGACTTTATATCTTCTGTATTTGCACCACCATTGGTGTTGGAGTCGCTATACAAAAATGAAATGTCTTGGACGAAAATACTCTTTTGGTTGTTGGCCGGACTAATAATGTTCAGAGCAAACATGCTGCACCGTCAAAACATTGAGACAAGAAAGAGACCAAGGGATAAACGGTTGCAAGCTGCCTACTTGAATAATAAGAATAATAATAATTCTCACTTCAATGAAATTTTTTAGGAAGAATAAGATGGTGGTACTAGTCATCTCAATAAAAAACATCTCAAAATATTCATAATTTTGTGTGACAACATATATCGCACAAATTCGTGGTTTAGAATTCAAATTCAAAGGTCATATTTTTATTGGGTGGTAGTAGTCATCTCAATACAAAACATCTCATAGTATCGTTAATTTTATGCAATAACATATATTTCACATGATTTCGAAGTAAATTCATGATTCAAAATTCTATTTCAAAGGTCATATTTATATTGAAACATTTTTGAAATACTTTTTTGTTGGAATAATTAATATTTCCGAGAATAAGCTCTCCGTCAAAGAATCTTTTTTGTTGAGATAATTAATATTTTAAAAAATAAGCTCTCCGTCAAAGAATGGTCATCAATTATGGCTTGAAAATGCACTTTCAAAGCATGGAAGCCAGAATGAGATGTGGAGCAAAGACCCTAAAAAACATGGGTCAAATCCAGACAAGAAAAATATGGGTCGAGACTGCTACTGGGTTTGGATCCTGTGGGCCCATATATCCGAAAGACGATTTTATAAAATTGGAGCTGCGGGGAATCGAACCCCGTGCCTCTCGCATGCGAAGCGAGCGCTCTACCATATGAGCTACAACCCCTTATGTTGGGAGGTTGGTCGGAACCATAATTAATAAAAATAAATAAAAGATAGATTGTTCGGGATTTGGCGCAATTGCTGTCAGCAACCTCAAAACAGATGCCCAACGGCTCGCATTCCACCACTTCCTCTGCATTAAAGACTCTTCATTCATTCTCCCCACAGTTCCTGCTACAACTAGTAATTATTACTTCCTCTCTCTCTCCTCACTCTCCTCCTCTGAAATCTGAAATCTGAAATCTGAAATCTCTTCAGCAATGTACGACAACGAAATCCACATGCTTTCTTTTATTATTTCTCCCTAACCATAAATGGTCTCCACATACTGTAATGTTACTAACTGTCATACATATTTGTTTTATATACACATTTCAAGATTGGGTGCGCGTGGACTCTCTCCTTATCTCCACGGATTTCCTGCTGGACTTTGTTGTTCGCTCAATCTTGGTGACATAAGGCATACTGTTCAAATGCCTCTCCTTTCTTTCTTCCTTTTTCTTAACTTATTTATTGTGAAGCTCTCTCATGAGTTGAAAACGGAATAGTGCAACAAGAAGTATACTTTCTGGTCTTGGTGATTCTTTCAACATTATGAAGATTTCTGGGTCTTGGATTTTGTGCTTGCTGATCGTGACAGCTGTAATGTTCCTTAATTTCTCAAGGAGCAGAACCAGTTCGTCCATTGCCGGTAATGGACTTAATGCATATTTGTTTGTGATTCACTTGGTCATTTGTATTGAGTTTGGATATTGTTGTGGGTTAATTTAAGTGGCTATGTCTGATCTTGTATTTTGCAGCCAAAACCTACTGATTTATATGATGAACCAATCAATCAATCACTTTCTCTTTCTGTTGATCTTATATATTAGAGTTTAGAGACCAAATTACTGCACATTATTAGCGTCCCAACTTCAGATCTTACTTATACTTGCTTGCATGCCATCTTTTTTTGCTGCAAATTTTCCACTATACCCAGCAGCAGCAGCATCTTCTGAAGTGTGGTTGTTAGTACAGATTAGTTGATGTAAAATCCAGGTGTAGTTGAGAAGTATGGTGGTTTTACTGCATTCATTTTTGAACATGAATTCTTTGTCATCAATATTACCTTACGTATATGATTGGATCCTTTATTGGGCTTTTGTCACCTTTTGCTCTTCTGACCCTGATAGTACTTTTTTTCCTGGTTGATTTTCACTTAACTTTGCTTATGAAGGCATCTCTATACCATTTGCTGTTCTAAATTATGAACCATATTTCCTGTTGTGGGTTGTGAATTGCTGTCATTCAGACTTCCCTTCATATTAGGATGATAAGCTCATTGTCTTTTATAGATGAAACTTCTGGGTGTCTTATCTTTTTGTCTTTGTTTCTTTAATTGATCAATCTATTGTTTAAACTATTACCAGTGAAGTTAAATGATATATTCTCTGGATTCACTTGTGGATCCGATTCTGTGTTTTGATAATCGTGGATGCAATTCTAATGTATATTTCTGTAATAAGGTTAACTGAAATAATGTCCGTTTAAAAATCAATCACATAACAGCAAAAGACTAGATTGTTTATTTCCACATTTAATCCTGCCTAGCTGTTTGAATGTTGTAGTTTAGTAGGTTGGACTAGTAACATAATAGTTTGCTACCGGTAACTCCTGAAAATCTCGACCAGTTACCCTTGTTTGTTATCTCAGATGTTTTATTCACTGGCAACAATGGCTATAGTTCAAGGACTACAACAATTGCTAGGAGGATGCTGAAGGTAAATTGAAGTAAACTTTGGCTCATAATTCATTAACACTCTTTGCTCTTAATTTCTCAATGTAGCAAGTAATACTTAAATTATGTTTACTAAGCTGTCTATAATGCCAGATTTTGTTAACAAAAATCAGAAACTTGTTATACCAAGTTAGTCTTTTAGAAGCAGGATGTATGAATTTCTTCTTCTAAAAATTTCAGGAACTGAGCACCGATGAAAAGAGCATCAGCGGCAAGGTGAATCTGGACGATTACCACCCCACTGATCCAGTTCCAAGTTCAAAGGCTTCCATAAGACCTGGACCTATAGAGCATGGTACTCCGCTTAACCCATTTATTCCTAGGCCTTCGCCTCCTAGTCATCCTAAAGATGGTGGTTCAACTTAGCTTCCTAACATCCAGTTCCAGTGACAGATAATGAAAAGTGAAGATCTTAGTAAGTTATTTTGTCCGATGACTTGTTTCTGTAATGTGTTCTTCCAGGAAACTGAAGTTTACATATTTTATGCGTCATGTTCATGTGTTGTGTTTGTAATCGATGCTTTCGCCACATCAGTACTGGTATTTTTGCCGTGCTTGAAATAACTCATCTACTTGTTCTACCCCTGATTATTATCTATAAATGTCTCTCCTCAATACCACACAATATGCTGCATAATTCTTTGAATCATTCCATTTTCATCATATTCGACCGGTGAAGCACATAATCTATCCCTGCCTACTCAATAGCATATATTGTTTATATCATGCTATCAGTGTTCATATCTGTTCTAGGAAGAAGGAAAAAACTTTCCTTCTTCATCTAGTTTTAGTTTTGTGTAGAAATACTTCTTCACCCAAAAATTCCTAAATTTTTTAATTCATACAAAAGAATGGGATCCCAGCATTCTAAAGAGCTGGCTATAGAATGGAGGAAGGCCCTCTCAATATTCATGAACTCAGCTCATCATTGTTGGATCTGGCATTTGGATTTAGGGGAATCCATCTTATAAATCTGCAATTTCTTCTAAATATTACTTTTAGCAGCACCATATCTTTTCCTTCCACTCTTACCATTGCCAGTGTATTTCAACTTTATTTAGTGACCACTGTTTCCCAATTGTTTCAATTCCATATCTAATATTCCTCTCCTTTCAATTTCCAACCCCAACAGACAAAGATTGGGTTTTTTAGCTCAAATATTCAATATGATTCCATAAGATTTAGTTTTATTCAAGTCAAGGATCTTCTGATCATGATTGGACTACTCTGCTATTATATTTCTAGCTCACTCTGTAGACAATTTGCAGAAAACAAGCTAAAAAGTTAAAACATGGAGATAATAGTGACTGAGTGAGTTGGTTTCATCACAGAAAGCCAAAGAAAGTGGAATAAATCCTGTTACACCAAACCCATTGACTACAAGACCACCCACAGAAGATAAAGAGAGATCACTTCACTTTGAAGCTTCTCTTATAACCACCCATTATGTCTCCTGCTTGTTCCTCAAATAGGAACCACTCTCCCACCCAGAAGTCAAAAAAGAAAAACCATTTCTTGAAGATTATCCCATCAATCAAACATCGCGTTGTGGTAGTGTAGCAGAGTTGCAATGTTGCAAATATGTTTAATTCCTGAAAACGATGTCTGAAAACGATGTCTCCACATATTATGTGAAAGTAAGGTATACGTACATTTTGTCTATCTTTGATCCTGCATAAAACTGGAGTCTTGCGCATGAGATTCATTTACCTTTTACCTATCTTGGGAAGAACATAACAATTAAGAGGGTCTACCATGATAAACAATATTGCAAAAAGGAGACTAGCTCAGCCAATCTTTCATAACCTTTAAAGTTATGATCTAGTGATCTACTTTTCTTTGCTTCTTCAGAGAAAATAAGTATAATATGTAGTTGTTAAAGCTACAAGTCTGTTTAATACATTTCTCTATATGTCCTTGGAACAAAGTCACTTTCAAGTTTCAATATGGGGAATGGGTTACAGTATTAAGTCTAGAAAACTTCGCTTTTCCGAGGTTGGTAACTTAATACCAACTATAATATTAAGTGTTCATCAAGAAAAGTAGTTTTCCAACTGCTGACAGTCATCATTTTGTTCATAAAGCTATGATTAGGACAAGTTAATGATGAATTAATTAGTATATAACAGTTGCACATGTCAGTTTGGCCCCAAAACTAGTCCTTGTAAAAGATTCTGACCTTATGCAGTTTAGTATTTTAATCTTATGCTGTTTGGTATTTATGATTTAGGATTTATGATTGAGCGTAATACTTAAGATGGGGTACTAGTTTTTTTTTCCTCCTTCTAATAAGGTTTAAATGAGGTAATATTTTTGGCTACGGTAAATTCTCGAGCACGTATTTAGGTAGGGAGCTGAACTTGGTTCTCGATTTGAAGTATTCATTATCAGCTAACTTGAGCAACTCTGAAGGGAAATGAAACTTGTGATCCTTATTTTTAACATCATCATCTGATAACAAATTAAAAAATCAAGTTAGGATAATGAGATTCTTGCACAACTACTGATAAGAAAGGGAAAATGAGAAGCATTATTCTTATCTTGAGTGCCAAAGAAGGAAAGCATACTTTTAGCTTTGGTCCTTTATATGCATTTATGCATGTGGTTCCACTACCATGGTGGTGCTTCACTTTGAGACACATGTACATTTGCCCCATGGCCAACTCACATGTATATAGTTATTGTTCATAAGTAGTAATTAGTTTTTACTTTTACTTTTATTTATGAGTGGTTGCTGATTTTGGCCAGCGACAAGCTAGACCAATATATTATTTGCGGAAAATGATAACGTTTATTCTTAGGACACATGATAAGATTGAAAAAGGTCTATTGAAATCTGGAAGAAAAAAAAACTTTTAATTAAAATACGTATTTTTTTTAAAATCATGGATATATTTTTATCCGATTTAGTAATAAATTAAATTGAACATGAAAAAATCTACATTAGTAACCGTTGAATATAACTCCAAACATTATATTTCTCTCTTGAGATGATTATTTTGTTTTAGACAAAAAAAAAATGATTGAACTCGTAAAGCCCAGATTAAAATACAATCATTATATTTTTTTTTTATAAAAAGAAAAAATTTTGAGATCCTAAATCACTACAGTAGAGTCTATAATAATTATTTTACAGCAGAGCCCGGACAACCAACAAGCAATATATATGTGACTGGAAATGATGGGGATGAGGCTGATCGTGCACAAAGCAATTACCATGGCTTAGGATTAACTTGGAAGATAGTCCACAAAAACTCCTTTTAATTATGAATAATTATTAGAACTCCACAATGTTTAGTTAGCTTAATTATTTGGCTTCACTTTCTTTTACTTTATTGGGCCCTGGTTCTTCATATTATGCATGAAGGGGGGAAAAAAGAGAGATATTATTGGTGAAAGGCAAATCTTATAAATTTTAAATAAAGTCATGGTATTTTTTTATTATTATTATTCATTCATTATGAGAAATTATGAAGATGTACGTTAATACACGAGTTGTTGATTAGTTATTTATAAAATATTTAATAAAATTGGAAAATTTGAAATTAAAATAATAAAATTCTGTAGTCCAAGCTTGCCTTATATCTTTTGTAAAAAAAAAAGACAAATAGAAATATTGTCTACAAATTTACATAATATTTAACGTCCAAATAAAATCTTATATGACTCAATGTACGAATTAAATAGAATAAAAATAATAATAAATTAACTTCAAAGTTAGATAAATTGTAAACGCATAATCTAAATTTAATAATACCTGATAATCAAAATATTTAATATCCTCTCATGCATCCAGTGGCGAATCTACCTTTTGCAACAAGCCAACAAAAAAAAAATTATCATAAAAAATCAGGGTTTTAGTGTCAAACTTAATTCTTAAGACCATGTGTCCAGTTCCATGTAAATTTTCGGTGTGTGTGTTTGTATATATATATATATATGTATGTATATATATGTACATGTATTTTCTCTTCATTAGACCTAAATTTTTTTGTCCGATTTTTAGCTTGGCTTTGTCAATTATCGAGCTCTGCTTAATTTAATTTCTAGATTCGTTACTCTGTATTTATCAAAAAATTATGTGAGAAATCAGTATAATTTTTATTTACATTTTCTTCTAACAAAAATGTTATAGAATCCAACTTTTATTAGCCCAACTCAACTCAAGTCTACATGACACTCGATATAGGTGCGTCATGTTGGACTTTTTCAAAAATCAGTTAATAATATTAATTTTTCATAAATGAAACTTTAAAACATTTTATATATCAAAATACATGTTATATTTTAAAAAAAATTACATATTCAAATTTAACGAGTAAAAATATTTATAATAAGACCTATTGTATATAGTTTTTATTACTTTTTTTCAATTACATTGTTTTTTCTAAAAAATATAACTCATATATATGATGTGTAAACTGTCTATTCGAACTGGAATTTTATTACACTATTATAGTAGAATATATATTCGTTATTTTTTTGCATTTTTATTGAAATTACTCTGGATACCCGAACTTGTTAGGGTATAGTAGTTAAAACCATAGGGTTTAGCACTTGGAACATTTATAATTTTGTAGAGATTTTGTCGGGGTTTAGCGAATATGAGTCTTTTAGGTTACAACATTAAAATCTAATACACGAGTCTTTTAGAGTTTAGCGAATCTGTTCTCATTGGGGTTTATAACACTTATTATTTAGGTTACAACATTGAAATCCAATACACAAGCTTGATATAGCTTAGCGAATTCGTTCCCCTTAAGATTTAACACTTATTGTTTATATTACTGATAAGTGTCAGAATAAACATTCTGAAAGTAATAAATACTACCAAAGCAATGCCAAGAAATTGTGCTTAAAAGCTGAATTTTCAAGATTATTGTACTTAAGATCTTCTTGGATGTTTTGCAGGTTAAGAACTAGTAAGAGCTATCGGAATGAGATTTGATCTTCAGCAAATGTTTAGAGGACACTTCAAGCTTTTCAGGAAGTATTGGTTCACAGAAATCGGAGTTCATTTGGGCCTCTAAAGGTTGCCTCAAAGTCAAGTTTGGAAGTTATATCCGGAGCAGAATTTCTGTTTGCAGACCAGACCTTTGGAAGCCATAACTTGAGCGTCTGATGTCCAAATTGAGTGATTCAAAAGCCCATAATTATCTACACATTTGTATCTACAATATTGATGAAGGGTTTGAGTTCATAATAGGCTTCGTTTAGGCCCAGAATGTAGTTACAAGATTAGTTTGTAATTGGATGTTGATGTCATTGATGATACCATTTCCATTCAAAGAGTGGACAATCCACCACACCAATTTGATGGACAATCCACCACCAAAAGATGACACTAACTCCTCCACTATGTGCTCATTTTCTCTATAAATAGAGAGGAGTAGGAGCTAGGAGGGAGAGCTTGGGAGACAAGAAGGAAAGAAGGAGAAGGATTGGAGGCAAAAAGAGGAGAAGGAAAAGAAGAAAACAAGGCTTGTATTTGTAATTATGTTTTTATGTTTCATGTTTTATTTGGTTATGTGTAACTAAACTCTTGTTAGTTAGGGCTTGTCTTGAAGCCCTAAGCATGCTTTCAATTTTATAAGTTGTGTGGATTTCAATTTCTACAAGCATGATGATTTTGATTTTTCCATGTTATGTGAGTTCTAATATTGTGTTTCTTTGAGTAGCTAACTTTGAAGCATGTATTAGAATTAATTGTTGTAGAACATAGTCAATTGCCTTGTTGAATATGTTCTTTCTTGCAACATATAATTCAGTTGAAAATGAATTATGAAAAATCAATTCTTGAATACCTAAGTACAAATACCATGTATTAGGATTCTTGTGACATTCATATTCTCTTTACTCTTATTGGATTCTTGATTGTTGATTGATGCAAATGTCATGCTAGATTTCAATTAAGAATACACGTAATGAGGTAGACGCCATACACTTTACATGCAATTAAGAGAGAATCATACAACTTGAGTTTGGCCATAACCTTGTTGTGAATGTTGCCATCATATGCTTGTTTAAATTGTTAGTCTATTATTTCTTATAAATTGTTTGAATGTTTTGTGGTGGATAGTGAGTCTTAGCTATTGTTTTCAATAATTCTCATTCTTGTTCTTAACGTCAATTTCTTTGTCTTAATTTTTATCTATTGCAAGACCTAACCCCCCTTGTATCAATTATATTCAAGTGTAAGATTGTATATCTATTAGCATCACTCCTTGTGGGATCGACTCTTACTTGTTCACTATATATATATTAATTGTACATTTGTAAGGTTATTTTAAATTGTTACTAACGACATAACAATTTTTGGCGCCGTTGCCGGGGACGTGATTACCTAATATAGTGTCATCTAACTCTTGTATATAATTTATTTATTTATTTTTGTTGTTAGCACCTCCTACATGGAAGGTTTTACATTATATGTCATTATTTAACGTGGTTGGCTTAAATGCCCCATTTTGTTTTCTATTAATGGTTGGTTCTACCACCTACTATTGTTGATATATGTATATATCTATTAATATTAATAGCTGGTTCTACCGCCTATTAATATGCCTTAATATTTACTAACATCATTTTTTTTCATGGTTGGCCTTTTCTGCCCCATTTTATTTCTTCTGTATACTAACTTTTTATATATTGTCAACTAACTTCTTTAATCCTCTGGTTGTGATTGGCATTGCCATCCACCAAATTTTCTCTATATTAATTTATGTTCATGGTTGGCCTCGCCACCTAAGTAGTTCATTTATATTGTTATTTTTCCTATTTTGTAGATACATGAATGTCCAGCTCAAATCTCGGGAACTTATCGAGTGACAACATTTCGTTAAGCACAAAATTAGCGGATATCCGTTTATTTTGTCAAAGAGAGCATCGCACTCCAGAGAGATCACCTTTGTCATCACCAACTACAAGTCCCCCAGCCCCAGTTCAAATGGAAGAAGAACCAGATAACATGAACAAGCCACTCAAGGATTTCTCTGTGCCTCAAGCAGCAGATCAAGCTTCATGCATTGTCTACCCTCAGACTACTGTAGACAACTTTGAACTAAAGTCAGGAATGATTCATTTGTTGCCTACGTTCTTAGGCCATGCTGGAGAAGATCCTCACATGCATCTTAAAGAATTCTCTGATGTCTGTTCCACAATTAAAATAAGAGGTTTAACTGATGAGCAGGTTCATCTGCGATTGTTTCCATTTAGTCTGAAGGAACAAGCAAAGACATGGCTTCACTCTTTACCAAGAGCTTTAATTAGAACATGGACAGATTTGGCAAACAAGTTCTTGACGAAATTCTTTCCAGCTCAAAAGACAAATAAAATAAGGAAAGAGATAGTGAGCATCCAACAAAATGATGGAGAAGCATTCCACGAATATTGGGAGAGATACAAGAGGCTCTTAAGCTCTTGTCCTCATCATAATATTCAAGAATGGCTACTAATGCAATATTTTTATGAAGGGATGCTGGATTCAGATCGCAAAATGGTGGACGCCACATCTGGTGGTGGATTGATGAATAACAATGCCGGACAAGCCAGGGAGATGTTCGAAACTCTGTCAACTAATTCTCAACAATGGAGCTACAACAGAGTGAGAGAACCTCAGAAAAGGGCTGGAATCTACGAAGCACAATCAAGTTCAAACATGGAAGCCCAAATTGCAAACTTGACAAATATGGTGAAGTAGTTAATCGTTCCAGGCTCTCAAGTGTGTGCTGTGTGCAGTACACCTGGACATGCTATGGAAAGTTGTCCACAAAATGAAGTTGCGGTCTTGGATGCTCAAATAAATGCATTCGGTACTTATCCAAATCAGAATCAAAACCAAATGCAAAGGCCAAGGAATGATCCATTTGCTCCTACCTACAATCCAGGATGGAGGAATCATCCAAATTTTAGGTGGAGTAATAATCAACCAATGCAACAACCTTTTGCTCAATTACCACAACATCGGGTTCAAGTGGAGCCTCCGAAACCATCACTTGAAGATATGGTTACATCTATGGCACAGAGCACTCAAGCATTCATGCAGAAAACTAATAACGCCATTGCAAATTTGGAACAACAAATGGGACAGTTAGCCACTGCATTAAATCAAAGAGAACCTGGAAAGCTTCCTGGCCAAGTTGTTGTCAACCCTAAGATTAATGAACATGCTAAAGCAATCACTCTGAGGGGAGGGAAAACAATTGGAAAAATGAGCATGCCAGAAGAAGAGAAGAACCTTGACTCTGACAATATGATCAATCCAGACGTTCTAGATCCAAATTCTAGTAGCAGTGCTACTCCTTTCCAGGAAACGCCAAACCTTCAGGTTAACTCTAACCTTCCAAATTATATTTCTTCACATGCTCCTTTTCCTAGCAGATTGCAGAAATCAAAGAAAGAAGATCCAATGCAAGGAATCTTGGATACTTTCAAGAAGGTGGAGATTAACATTCCTCTTTTAGATGCCATCAAACAAATGCCAAAATATGCAAAATTCCTCAAGGATTTGTGCACAAATAAGAGGAAGTTCAAAGAGTTTGAAACGATTAAGGTTTCTGAGGAAGTTTCAGCTGTTCTACAAAGCAAACTCCCTCCCAAGCTAAAAGATCCGGGCAGTTTTACTATCCCTTGTATCATTGGGGGTCACAGGTTTGAGAAAGCTCTTCTTGACTTAGGTGCATCTGTCAATCTAATGTCTTTTTCTGTTTTTGAATCTTTGAATATAGGGGAACTAAAGGCGACCTCTGTGAGCATCCAGTTGGCAGATAGATCGATCAAATACCCTAGGGGTATTCTAGAAGATGTATTAGTCAAAGTTGACGGATTAATCTTACCTGCTGATTTTCTAGTATTGGAGATGGAGCCGATTCCTTTGTCAGAAGTAAAGTTAACCTTAATTCTTGGTCGTCCATTCATGGCCACAGCAGGTACCAAAATTGATGTTCAAAAGGGTACACTAACTATGAATGTGCAGGGACAAACGATTGAGTACAAGGTATTTGGAGCACTCAAATTACCAAGTGATGAACATTATTGTTTTCACTTAGATGCGTTAGATACAATTTGTCAACAAGTGTTCAATGACAGTTGTGGTCGAGATATTGTGGACAAAGTTTTAATTCATGACTTTGGAACCATCGATGAGGATAAACAAGCTAGCAAAGTCTTAGCTCGCCTTGAAGTCTTACCTTCTTTAGGTATGTATATTTCTGCATTTGAGTCTTTACCAGTGCCTAAGACAAAACTTGTACCATCTGTTGTGCAGGCACCTCAATTGGAGTTGAAAGAACTACCAAAGCATTTGAAGTACGCGTATGTGGGAGAAGAAAGTACATTGCCAGTAATCATTGCGTCTGACCTCAGCGTTGAAGAAGAAGAGAAATTGTTGAGGGTACTAAAAGAGCATAAAACATCAATCGGATGGAGTATTGTTGATATCAGAGGAATCAGTCCCTCTAGATGTATGCATCGAATACTACTAGAGGAGGGAACAAAACCAACAAGAGATGCCCAACGCAGACTTAACCCAATAATGAAGGAGGTGGTGCTAAAAGAAGTACTCAAATTGCTAGATGTTGGCATCATTTACCCTATCTCTGATAGCAAATGGGTTAGTCCGGTACAAGTGGTTCCTAAAAAATCTGGAGTTACAGTAGTCCTTAATGAAGATAATGAGTTGGTTCCCACGCGAGTTCAAACAGGATGGCGTGTTTGCATTGACTACAGAAAGCTTAATTCAGGTACTAGAAAAGATCATTTTCCACTACCTTTTATTGATCAAATGTTGGAACGTCTTGCAGGTCATAGCCATTATTGTTTTCTTGATGGATATTCGGGCTACAATCAGATTGCAATAGCACCAGAAGATCAAGACAAGACGACATTTACTTGTCCATATGGTACATTTGCCTACAGGCGCATGCCTTTTGGTCTTTGCAATGCTCCAGGTACTTTTCAAAGGTGTATGATGAGCATATTTTCAGATATGGTGGAGCAAATTATTGAGGTATTTATGGATGATTTTAGTGTATTTGGTTCCTCTTTTGATAAATGCCTTCATAACCTCGCTTTGGTCTTAGAAAGATGCCAAGAATGCAATCTAGTTTTAAACTGGGAAAAATGTCATTTTATGGTACAACAAGGAATTGTGCTTGGTCATATCATCTCTAGCAAGGGAATAGAAGTTGACAAAGCAAAAGTGGATCTGGTAAGTAATCTTCCACCTCCATCTACAGTTAAGGAAATAAGATCTTTCCTTGGACATGCAGGTTTCTACAGGAGGTTCATCAAGGATTTCTCCAAGATAGCTAAGCCATTGTGTAACTTACTATCCAAGGATGTGACATTTGAGTTTGATGAGACATGTTTGACAGCTTTTAACAAGCTTAAACTCCTTCTTACGTCAGCACCGATCATGATGCCTCCCAATTGGAGCCTCCCTTTTGAACTAATGTGCGATGCTTCAGATTATGCTGTAGGAGCAGTTTTGGGACAACGAGTAAATAAAGTACCTCATGTTATCTACTATGCCAGTAGAACACTCAATGATGCCCAATTAAACTACTCCACTACAGAGAATGAGCTCCTTTCTGTTATTTTTGCTTTAGAAAAATTTCGTGCATATTTGATTGGCACTAAAGTAATTGTATTTTCTGACCATGCAGCTCTTAGGTACCTTCTTCAAAAGAAGGATGCAAAGCCTCGCTTGATTAGATGGATTCTACTACTTCAAGAGTTCGATCTGGAGATTAAGGACAAAAAAGGATCCGAGAATGTGGTGGCCGATCACCTCAGCCGTTTGGTGAACAACTCAGTGAACGAAGAAGACTCTTTGCCTCTAAATGAGAATTTTTCTGATGAGCAATTACTATCTTTATCTATTTCTACACCATGGTATGCTGACATTGTCAATTACCTTGTTACAGGTGATCTTCCAGGAAATGTGCCAAGAACTTACAAGGATAAGCTCGTGACAACATCAAAGTATTACATATGGGATGATCCATACCTTTTCAAATGGTGTTCTGACCAAATCATCAGACGGTGTGTGCCAGAATCAGAATTTCAATCCATACTCACGTTTTGTCACTCATATGCTTGTGGAGGACATTCTGGTCCAAAGAAGACAGCTTTGAAAGTATTGCAATGTGGATTTCATTGGCCGAGTTTGTTCAAAGATGCATATACTTTCTGCTCTACTTGTGATAGGTGTCAGCGGTTAGGTAATCTTTCATCTAGGAATCAGATGCCTTTATCACCTATTCTAATAGTTGAAATTTTTGATGTTTGGGGTATTGATTTCATGGGACCTTTTCCTTCATCTAAAGGTTATTTATATATCTTACTTGCTGTGGATTATGTTTCAAAATGGGTGGAAGCAGTTCCATCCAAGACTAATGATTCTCGAGTTGTCCTCAGATTCCTTAAAGAAAATATATTTGCAAGATTTGGAACACCCAGGGCGATCATTAGTGATGGAGGGTCCCATTTCAATAATAAACTTTTTGCAGCACTATTACAAAAGTACGGAGTCAAACATAAGGTGTCCACGCCATATCATCCACAGACAAGCGGACAAGCTGAAATCTGTAATAGGGAAATTAAACAGATATTGGAGAAGACTGTGAGCTCCTCACGCAAGGATTGGTCTGATCGTCTCATGGATGCTCTATGGGCTTATCGTACAGCCTATAAAACTCCGATTGGAATGTCACCATACAGGTTGGTTTTTGGTAAACCCTGCCACTTACCAGTTGAATTAGAGCACAAAGCATATTGGGCTATCAAACAGTACAATTTTGAGATGAAGGCTGCAGGAGAGCAACGAAAGTTGCAGTTGAGTGAGTTGGAAGAACTCCGAAATGAAGCCTATGAGAGCTCTAAAATATACAAGGAGAAGACCAAGGCCTATCATGATAAGACCATTTTGAGAAAACATTTTGAACCTGGGCAGAAAGTCTTATTATATAACTCACGCCTAAGACTATTCCCAGGTAAGCTCCGTTCACGATGGTATGGTCCATTCCTCATTACTCATGTTTTTTCACATGGTGCAGTGAATCTTCAACACCCACAGACGGGAAATATTTTTAAAGTGAATGGTCATCGTCTCAAGCACTACTTAGAGCCAGCAACAAAAGATTTTGATGAGAATTTAAGGCTCTCTGATCCTGTTCCACTCACTTGATACGCTGTTCCGTCTGGCTGACGACGCTAAATTTAGCGCTTATGGGAGGCAACCCATATTTCTTTCTCATTATCTTTGTGTGTTCAATCAAGCATTTAGTTCAGTTGCACATTTTCTTAGCATATTCACTTTTACTTTCACCTTGAGGTGGTCACTGTACACTTTTGTGTGCGTGGGGCTTGATTGCGCCCATATGTCTACGGTGTGAGCTTTCTCCACCAGCTTAATGTGGTTTGGATCTTCAAATGTTTACTTATAGGGCAGCTGGGAGGGAGAGCATCTCATGACGGTATTGTCATTAGTATAAGACCTGAAGGTTTACATTTTGATCCTGTGGACAAAAGCTTTGGTCTCCTGATAGGCCGAAGGAAAGCACTCGATGGCGTTAGCACAGAAGTCACTGGAATGAGCCTCTGTTACCTTACTTGTGCATGTGCATTGGTTGAGAAAAAAAAAACAAAATATATATATATATATATCTATTTATATTGCTTCCGCAAAATATATTTTGATCGGGTAAGATAGTATGATATATTATGCTACTAATTGCATGTCTAGGGAAATTCTGTCTAAGGAGTTTGGTATTTAAGTGGACCACTGTGTCCCTCCAATTTTTCCTGGGAATTTCCCTGGTGTAATTAGTGATATAATTGTTTATATCTTCTACACCAATGATCTACAAAAAAAAAAAAAAATGAAACCCTAATTGTTTTCTTCTCACACTCTGTTTATTCCTGATTTTCAACTTTCCCTTTTCAGATCATCTCTCTTCCTCCGTCACAGTATGTCGCGCAGCCCTCGTGATACCGTTGCGACGGTAGACTTGTTCGCCAGAGCTACGATCCTGCCAGAACGTCGAATCGATTCAAAAATCCTGAACGATTCTGCCAACCACTGGGCCATGAGTTACCTCCGTGACCATTCTCTGTTGTTCTTGGTCGATCCTGATCCAAAAGATGAATTGCCGGTGTATCCTCACATCGTTCGCTCCTTTTACCATACTCTTCGCAAAATACCCCACTCTTCTGGCACTCAACCAGTATATCAGGTTGACATCCCTGGTCTTCGGCTTCGATTCACGTCAGCGGATATTTGCTCGTGTTTAGGTTATCCACCTACCGCTGACGTTGCTGTAGGTTTTCAAGCGCCGATCTCTATTTCCCATCAAGAGATGATTGATGATCTGTGTCAAGGGCGACACGATCCGAATAACGCTGCTTCTACACGCCGCTCTTATTTGCCGTCCACGATGTGGATGCTTGATGATGCCATCCGAAGTAACCTTTGCCCCATTGGACACAGTCAACAACGACAGGGTAACATACTCTCTGTCCTATATTACATGTATCGTGGAGCCTGGTTTGATATTGGCCGGATTTACCTTGAGAGCATTCTTAAGGCGAAGACCCTCGTGGAGAGACAAAAAACCAAGGTTGGGAGATTATTTTTCCCGAGACTCATCACACGGTTGCTTTTCAGTATGGGCATTCTCCCACCTCCCAGTCAGACAACTTCCAATTATCCAGTGACTGTTTTGGAGAACTCTACCTGGCGTCAGAGTACTAGCCACATGCTTTCCAGTGCTCGCAGACAACGCACACTGCGACGTCCAGTTGCTTTACCACTGGAAGCGTCTGACTCTTCTGTTGCTGCACTACCTTCGACTGACCACATTCACGACATCTTGGCCCGCCTGCATAGGTTGGAGGTTGGACAACAGCGGCTGGAACACATGCTGAATGTCCTCATGGACATGGTGCGGCGCTAACCATCTTCTCCTTCCACCATTGTCCGAGCATCTTCCACCTCAGGTTGTATTTTTCTATCTTCTGTTTCTTTGCATTGCATTGCTTTTCCATACTTCGTCATTTTCACATTGCGAATTTTCACATTGCGGACAATGTTTGGTTTAGGTTGGGGGTGGTGGCATATTCATGCACTTTGATGTTTTGGTACTAGTACAATTAGTTTGAGTCAATTTTTCTATCTGGATTATTAGAAATCAACTTTTAACACACTTTTGTCCACCAATACTAAGCCTTGTGGTAAGATGGATGATAATGCATATGACTAAGACTATATTCTGGTTCAAGCACAAATGAGTGGAGAGAAATGAGTAAACAACTTATGAACTTGCATTGATTTTTTTGAAATGGTTAATTGCTGTCAATGAACACCATTACATGGTTTGTGGAATGATTGGATGAGAGCTGAGGATGATATTGATCAATGTTGGAGAACAATGTTGTACTTTTATTGGGCCTTTGTTTGAGATGTTTTATATTTTGAATTCGAGATTATGAATTCGAGACATAAAAAAAAAAGGAAAAAAAAAGGGATTGTTGTAGAAAAAAGAAAAAAAAGAAAAAAAAGAAAAAATTGTTATGTGTATTCGTCATTCGTCAGTAGATAAGTTGTTATGTGATAAGGCTCTATTAGTTTGTCAATTGGGAAATGTTGATCAATAGAATTCCAAAGCAGGTTTGTGGTAAGACTGGTGGAAGTTCTTGACAGCTAATATACCTATCATTTGATCAATGTTTGTTTATTTGTTTGTCCTTAAATTGACTTTTCTTCTGAGTGCATATCTATTTTCCAACTCCATGAGAGAAATTCATAGCCCAAAAATCCTTCTATACCCTGTGAGAATATGGAGTTGAGGCTTTTACTTGGATAAATTGTTTGAGGTTATATGCATTATGGATTGTGGTATGAGGTTTTGGCTTAGCGCACACACACAAGTGTTGGAAGTTGTGACTATACTAATCTGGATAGGAATTGTGATCTCTTACCTTTTGTTCTAGTATTGTTACTTTCAATCATTTCTCATAAATATTTTTACGCTTGAATTACTAGGGACTAGTAATAAGCTAGTTGGGGGTTGTGATAAGTGTCAGAATAAACATTCTGAAAGTAATAAATACTACCAAAGCAATGCCAAGAAATTGTGCTTAAAAGCTGAATTTTCAAGATTATTGTACTTAAGATCTTCTTGGATGTTTTGCAGGTTAAGAACTAGTAAGAGCTATCGGAATGAGATTTGATCTTCAGCAAATGTTTAGAGGACACTTCAAGCTTTTCAGGAAGTATTGGTTCACAGAAATCGGAGTTCATTTGGGCCTCTAAAGGTTGCCTCAAAGTCAAGTTTGGAAGTTATATCCGGAGCAGAATTTCTGTTTGCAGACCAGACCTTTGGAAGCAATAACTTGAGCGTCTGATGTCCAAATTGAGTGATTCAAAAGCCCATAATTATCTACACATTTGTATCTACAATATTGATGAAGGGTTTGAGTTCATAATAGGCTTCGTTTAGGCCCAGAATGTAGTTACAAGATTAGTTTGTAATTGGATGTTGATGTCATTGATGATACCATTTCCATTCAAAGAGTGGACAATCCACCACACCAATTTGATGGACAATCCACCACCAAAAGATGGCACTAACTCCTCCACTATGTGCTCATTTTCTCTATAAATAGAGAGGAGTAGGAGCTAGGAGGGAGAGCTTGGGAGACAAGAAGGAAAGAAGGAGAAGGATTGGAGGCAAAAAGAGGAGAAGGAAAAGAAGAAAACAAGGCTTGTATTTGTAATTATGTTTTTATGTTTCATGTTTTATTTGGTTATGTGTAACTAAACTCTTGTTAGTTAGGGCTTGTCTTGAAGCCCTAAGCATGCTTTCAATTTTATAAGTTGTGTGGATTTCAATTTCTACAAGCATGATGATTTTGATTTTTCCATGTTATGTGAGTTCTAATATTGTGTTTCTTTGAGTAGCTAACTTTGAAGCATGTATTAGAATTAATTGTTGTAGAACATAGTCAATTGCCTTGTTGAATATGTTCTTTCTTGCAACATATAATTCAGTTGAAAATGAATTATGAAAAATCAATTCTTGAATACCTAAGTACAAATACCATGTATTAGGATTCTTGTGACATTCATATTCTCTTTACTCTTATTGGATTCTTGATTGTTGATTGATGCAAATGTCATGCTAGATTTCAATTAAGAATACACGTAATGAGGTAGACGCCATACACTTTACATGCAATTAAGAGAGAATCATACAACTTGAGTTTGGCCATAACCTTGTTGTGAATGTTGCCATCATATGCTTGTTTAAATTGTTAGTCTATTATTTCTTATAAATTGTTTGAATGTTTTGTGGTGGATAGTGAGTCTTAGCTATTGTTTTCAATAATTCTCATTCTTGTTCTTAACGTCAATTTCTTTGTCTTAATTTTTATCTATTGCAAGACCTAACCCCCCTTGTATCAATTATATTCAAGTGTAAGATTGTATATCTATTAGCATCACTCCTTGTGGGATCGACTCTTACTTGTTCACTATATATATATATTAATTGTACATTTGTAAGGTTATTTTAAATTGTTACTAACGACATAACAATTACAATATAAAAATTCAATATACGAGCCCATATCGGTACCCATAAATAAACATTGAAACCTATGTAACCTATATATTAGTACAAAAAAAATAATGTAATTAAAAATGACTGAATAAAACATATTGATGATAAATCTTGTTGGATAGATCTTTACTTGTTGATTATGGATACGCAATTTTTGTTTCGAAAATCTAATATGTATTTTAAGATATAAAGTGTTTTAAAATTTCGTTTAAAAAAATAAAAAATATACTATGAGTTTTTCAAGTGAAATATTTTATTTTTTAAAATTTTAATTTTTAATATCATTTTCTTACAAAAACATGCCATATAAACTTTAGTGAATGTTGGACTACAAAAATTTAGGATATTTAACGCCAATATTCTTTTAATTCATATTCATATACGTAACAAATTAATATTGTTCTTGTCTGCCCATAGTGGACTAAAAAAAGAAAATTCAAAATTCTTTTGTTGTTTGGTAACGTCTCTCCAAAGATTCAGTACACCACACTCATCAGCCCATCTTTTCATTGCCACGTATATCATTCCACGTGTAATCCTACTGTGCCGAAAATCTCCTTTACGTTTCTTTGTTTTACAAAAATACCCCTCACCTCCACACGTCACTCCAAAACACGCGAGTACTATCGTCAACCGTACGAAAATTTAAAATAAATAAATAAATAACAAAAAATTCGTAGCATTTCACGATTATGCTCTCAAATATCGCCTTACCCGACGCCACTTCATCACTCGCCGGCGACCCGTAACGGTCATTTTATTTGGCTGCTCATAGTACCTTATCTCACTCTGATCGCCGAAAAAAGGGAAAAATAATCGCAAATTATACCTGGCACTTCCTGAATGACTCAACCTTACTCGCTAAAATTTCTCTCCGGCTGCGCAAAACTTGAGCATATGGTTTTTCTGTTTCTACTTTATATACAGAAGATTAGGGTTTTTAAGGAATGAAATTGAAGGAGGATATATGAGTTGAATTTTGACGATGGTGGTTTCTACGGAGATAAACCCCAAAACGACTTCACAGAACCCCAAGAGACCTCCTCTTCTACCGTCCGACCCCGACAATGCGCTAGCTCCTCGCCGTCCCAAATCGCGGGAGGTAACGTCTCGCTACTTGTCCTCGTCGTCATCGTCATCGTCATCGAAACCATCAACAAGACGGAGCGCATCGCCGTTGGTTTCCAGGACTGCGACTTCAACAGCGGCTACTAGAACGCCGGTTCCTTCCACGATCAAACGTTCACAGTCCGTTGAGCGGAAGCGGCCCGCCACGCCGAGGCCAAACTCTCCAGATGTGAGAATTGGAAGTGGCGGTGAACTCTCCAATGCGCAGAAGATGCTACTTAGTACGACTCGAAGCTTGTCGGTGTCATTTCAGGGGAGCTCGTTTTCTGTCCAGGTTAGCAAAGCGAAGCCCGCTCCATCACCATCGCCGATTAGTAGCATGAGAAATGGGACGCCAGAGAGGAGAAAGGTTGCTATATCGGCGACTACGCCAGCGAAAGGAAGAGATCTGCTGGAGAATTCGCGGACGGAGCAGCAACGGTGGCCTGGGAGGTTGCGGCAAATGAATTCAATTAGTGGGAGCGTGAATTGCACTGATGAGAGGAGAAGGTTGGATCGAGCTGGAGCAAATGTGGTTAGGGCATTGCAAAATTCTATGGTGGATGATAGGGCCTCCTCTGATGGAAGATTGAACTCAAACTCGAGCTGTGCGGAACATGATAAACCAATTGAGCTTGCAATTGAGGCCAATTCAAGTTCTGGATCTAATGCGCACTGTGATCCTGCAGCTTCGGATACCGAGAGTGTGTCTTCTGGCAGTACTGGGACACATGACAGCAACAACTGTACTCGAAATACTGTCCGTGCGTCGCATGGGATGTTTGTGCGTGCGAGGTTCTCGCAAGAGAATAATATTAGGGCGCGGCAGTCGGAGCCTGGTTCCCCGGTGTCTAATTATATTGGGCTGAAAGTAGCTGGTGCACAGCCGAAGCTTAATGTCCCGAGAAAGTTTTCAGTCGATAGTCCTGTGTCGTCTCCTAAGGGAATGCTGAATAACAGGGGCCAATCTTCTCCTATTCGTGCTGGAATGGTTAGGCATGCATCACCCAGTAATTTTGGGACCTCAACCTTGTCGCCTTCAAGAGGAATGAGCCCAACACGGGCTAGGAGTGCGGTAGCTGGAATAATGAATGGTTATCTTTACAATACACCCTCCATTTCGGGTTTTGCTGGGGATTTTAGAAAAGGAAAAGTCGGGGAGAATCGTATTGTTGAGGTGCATATGTTGAGGATTTTCTACAACCGGTTGCTACAGTGGCGCTTCGTAAATGCTAGATCCAATACTGCCCTGTTTGCTCAAAGGTCAAATGCAGAGGTATGGTTAGTTTTTCTGTTCTTCTACAACTTCTAATTGTTAAAACTTGTTTGGTTCTATTATCTTTTTCTTCGCTGTGGACAGGAATCCTTGATTTTTTTGTTTGTTTATCTAGTCGGCGGAGTTTGTATTTACTTGCTAATTTTAGCTGTGCAATGTGAAATTTCTACTCCAGATGATAACCCAGGGGCCTTGTTTGAACAACATGGTTACATAAAGGAAAATACAGTGGGGACAGGGGACAAATGGCTTGTGCTATTACATACTAAAAGATCATGATCTACAACCTTTCAGTTTTTTTATGTAAATTTTCCGTCGCCCTTGCTTGTATGCAAGACTGCATGGAAGGTTATTCAAGATGTGATAGGAAATATCAGAATTTGATAGCAAAATTTATGGAGTTTTCATGCTACAGGATAATGTGATAAGAGTTACATAAATAAATCATGTATAGTGCATTACTTAATTGATCCATGTCTAATGGAACAGATAAATAAATCATGTATCTTGCATTACTTAAGTGATCTGTGTCTAATGGAACTGGCAATATGCCTGATACAGTAATAAGCAATGATGGAGAGCAAATGTTCTCTTAGATGTTAAGCTAATAGTGCATAGAGTGAGGATGTGAATTCATTAAGTGGACAGGGGGGAACTGGACAAATATGATTATGGAAAATCACAATGGGGGAAGTATTAGCATATCCAAAGTTCATTGATCATGCCGTTGAACCTCTCTTACTAATATGTTCAACCTTCTTCCTTATTTTTGTATATCTGTTAACTTATATATGATTATCTTGAGAAGCAATAGGACTAAAAATATCTGGTGAAATCTGCCAAACTGCTTGAAACAGAAACGGGATATTAGAATGGGTAGTGTAAGTTCAACAAACTCAGAGGACTTTTGTTATGCTAACCTTCAAATGGAGTAGATTTAGTAATCTAATATATTTGTGGACAATTTATATACTGGTCTGTTATGTTGTTAAAATATTAATAAATTTGTCTACAAGTTGCAATTATAACGTTAACTTTTTTGGCTTTGTTGAAACTTCTATATCTTCTTGTTACATCAAGGAAGAAGGAATAATTTATTAGTATCATGATCTGCACTTCATGGAACTAGCAATAAGCATACTATAGTGGGAAGCTATTGTGTCAGAAGTCAAAGGTTGAGAAGTTGAGAGTTGTAAGAAGGGAAGGGTTTATTCTGATAAAATGACCATAAATAGTCGGTTGAAAGGATGTAAGAAGATAAATAGTGTTAATTCGCAAAACTCAGGATTTTTGTCATGCTAACCTTGAAATGGAGTAGAGTTATGAATCTAACATTTTCATGAACAATATATATACAGGTCTGTTGTGTTGTTAAAATGGCAATATATTTGTCAACAAATTGCAACGATAACATTATAACTTTTGATTTTTGCCTAAAGTTCTACATCTTCTTGTTTGAGTGTTGGCTGAATAATGATGAGGGTTCGTTAGGTAGAGGGAACTAGGATGGTAAAGGAAGTATTTTATTATTGAATTGTATTAATACAAACGTCCCAAATCGCTTTGATGTGAGAGTTGTGGTCTATTGATAAGGATGATAAATGCCGTCGCTCCTATACATGCACTCAGTAGGCCCAACCATCGAACAAGCACAGTCAATGACCACATATGGTATGGGTTGGTTGTAACCAACAAGTACAATAGGTTTTTACCTAGAAAACTTGTTGGCTGATTAAGGAGGGTATTTACCATCTTTATCAATAGACCACAACTTCCACATCTAAGCGATGTGGGGCGTTTGTATCATGTACATTTTGTCATGGGAGACATTAAACTCTTAGAAATTTATGCAAGGTGTTTAAAGGATACGTGTCTGGTTCTAGAACTCATGTACATTGATTGGGTGATCTTTGGTGCTGTGGAGGATGGAATTAGAGTTTGGAGATATTACTGAAGCTTTAAAAATGGAAAATAATTGTTTTTCTTCCACTATTTGTATGATTGATTATGTGGAGAGAGAAACAAGAGAATTTTGTGGGGGTAAGAATCACCCGCTTGGGTTATGATAATAGTTTGTTAAAAACGCTTCACTTTTGGGATTTTGGCATTGTGGGAACTACATTGTAAATGAGATTTTCATTTTTGCTGTCATAGACACCATTCATCTCACCTCTTGCAAACGGGTGAAATCCTACTGCCTTTATCGATATATTTCTTTTAACTTTGAAAAGGAAAAAGAAAATTTCTGCCAAGAGGTTGAATGCAACATGCCTTTTGGTTTTTCTTATTTTATCTTGATGTTGTGATCCTACTATGGAAATGAAGCGTGGTGTTCCTATGAGTCTGACTATTATTATTTACTTGACCTTGTGATTGGAATCCTTATATATTTTAAATCATGTTTACATTTCTGGCATGAAGAATTTGGATTAAGTTTTAGTCATAAAGAGGAAAATGATAATATTAGCAGATTTCTCTTCTTCCTCCTAAATTAATGCAACTTTTTTTGAATGCATAGAGTGGCTTTTTTGGTTCCCCTCAAAGTTTGTGATGAATATGTGCTGTCACTTATATGACTCTAGGAAGTTGTGAAGTGGATATCTTATAGATTCAGATATGTAACTATCTTCATCTTTATCACATCAAGCATTTTAGATTATTTTTTCATCTGAATTCTTCTTTGCATCAGAAAAGCCTGTACAATGCATTGGTTACTACATGGAAACTGCGTGAATCTGTGAGAGCCAAAAGAAATGAGTTACTTTTGCTGAGACAAAATTTGAAACTTATCTCCATCCTCAAGGGGCAAGTAAGATATTATGTTTCATTTAATTTATCTTATTCATGTCTGGCTTGATTATTTGAAGATCTTTTTCCCTATGTGATTATTGTTGTTGCCATTTATGTTTTTTAGCTATATGGTTTTTCTATGATACTTCCTTTAATTTCATCTTCTTGTAGATCTCTTCAGGAAATCCCCATTCTCTTCCTTTTTGATTGGTTGAGGATCTTTCTCTCCCTTTTCTCTCTCTCTCTCTCTCTCTCTCTCTCTCTCTCTCTGTCTGCTTTTAAATTCCCTGGGATAGGACTAAGCCTGTGGAACAGCATTTGAAAATTTGGCCAATTATCGCATAGACAAATGACTCTTCATTGATTATCGTAGTAGACAACCTACTTAGTATGCAGCATGGCTTGAATTCTGATGGACCTATTACTAAGCTGTATTGGTGGGGAATAGTTGTTAGGTTAAGTGGGGACTCTTTTGTCATTTAGTGGCCTTTGGATTTTAAGAAGCAGTAGATCGTGAGAAGGGGTATTTTTTGGGGGTAAGGAAACTTTGGGAGGTGCTGGCTCCTCAAAAGCTAGGTTTGTAAAGTGGGCTCCTCGAAAGCTAGGGTTGCTAGTTGCTACTTTTGTTTCAATTCTTTGTAATTTCCAGTTTTGTTTAGCAATTTATCTCATTAATCTTGTGATCTGGTCTGGTGACTGGAATCTGTTGGATCTTATCAACTTCTGTTTTGCAATTTGTGTACTTAAAAAATAACATTGGCTGGAGAATTTTGTAAGTGGAGATCTTCATTTTTCTTGTCGCAGTTGCCGACATCATCATCACCACCACCAAAGTTTTGATAGTAATATGTTTGAGGTTAACAACAGGAATCTATAACATGAAGTAGTTGAAATATAATATATTATCTAAAGTTTTGCCTCCTAACCCTATATGTTCTCCTTTGCTTATCATTTCAGTCTGTCAAGAATGGGAAATTCTTGATGCCCTCTTTGCGAAAGTTTTGCTCGTCGTATATTATCACAGCAATGGCTAAAATCACACTTAGGATAATTACAGATGTCTAGGATCCCAATTTTAGGAATATTTCAGCAGCTTGGAGATCTTCTAAAAATGGAAAGAATGTACCAATGTTGATCTCTATCTATGGGAGCAAAAATAAGGCACAGATGCTGGCATTGACAGCTCTCTTTTGACTCTATCCATGCCATTTTAGTCCCTCCCTCTTCTTCTTTTTGTATCTCTTCCTTGAATGCTCTTAGCTTTACGCGCCACAAACTGTTTTATACCCTTAACCATCTTAGAGTCCGTTTGGATCAGAGTATGTTGATAGAGTATAAGCTCTCGTAAAACGTAAAAGCTGAGAGTGTCTGAGAGTATGGGGACAGAGTAGCTTATACTCTGAAACAAACGGAGGCTTAGATTATTTTCTCGTATCTTTTGATTGGCGTTACCCTTAACCCAGATGGAGTAATCTGGTGTCTTTTTCAGTTTTTCCTAGCTGCTCTTCCAACACAACAGTCTTATTCTTTTACAACCATCATTTTTTTTGTTCTTGTCTTAACAGCCCAACATTCCGTACCATACATCATGGGCACATATATATGGAATTTATCCTTTGACTTCACAGGTATCCTTCAATTTCAATCACACAATGCCCCATATACACTCTTCCACTTCATCCAATCAGCTTTAATCACGTTAGATGTATCTTCTTCCTTGACCTCTCCATAATGTTAGCTTATGAATCCAACATATTTATAAATTCCTCTGGTACTTCTTTCCTGCAATTTGCTTGTGAGTGAAGAGTTTTTTCCCCTTTCCAGTTTGGTTGTACCAATTTAAACTAATATCATTTTACAAACGCAGATGAAATATCTAGAAGAATGGATGGTTATAGACGCAGATTATTCCAGTTCTTTGATGGGGGCCATTGAAGCTTTGAGGGCTAGCACTCTCCGTTTGCCAGTCATTGGTGGGGCAAGAGTATGTTGCTTTCCTGCCATTTCCCCCTTTCTTGATTCCTTCCACATTGCACAAATTTACTTTCCTAACATGCTGCATATTTGGGCTTCTTTTTTTTCTTTTTTTTATCTTTTTGTTTACAGGCAGATGTCCAGAACGTGAAGGATTCTATTTCCTCTAGTGTTGATGTGATGCAAGCAATGGCATCTTCAATATGCTTGCTGTTAACAAAGGTGATTATTGTTTTTTCCTTCATCTGGTTTTTAGTCGAGAAACCTTGAATTGTTCACCTGTGGATTCATGCTTGCATGTGTTCTTATCTCTCAAAAAATGCATCACCATTAAGGAATGAAAGAAACTTTGAGTCATTTTGTAAATTTTAACTCTATTAGTGGTGCCCTTGAATTTCGGTTGAGTTGGTAACATATGTGGGGGCCAGAGTTGTAAATATGTTAGATGATTCATAATATATGCTTTCCTTGACAAAGTAAAAGATGATAAGGAACTTTCTGTCAGGCGCCCTCAGGCCTCAATGATATGGTGTTTGACAAAGTAATAGATGATAAGGAACTTTCTGGCTGGTGCCCTCAATGATTTGGTTTTTAATTCCTTTCTTCTCCTGGTTTATCACGCCTGATAACTCCTTTAAAGTTCTATTAACGTGTATAATGAAACATGACAGAGAGATATAGAGAAAGGGGAACGAGTTCTGTTTCGTTATTCATCCAGCCCCATACTACAGGCACACACACCCCATACAACATTACTACACTACTGACTACCCATATTCATAAACAGAACCCATACTACAGGCACACACCCATACAACATTACTAAACTACTGACAGTTCCCAATAATGATGGTATATATTTATCTCATTCCCTTTTTTTCATTTAGTTTGGTCAAACATGGCTTCTTCGTACATGGCAGCAGGGTGACCATGG
Source organism: Euonymus europaeus (assembly GCA_963580455.1). Lineage (NCBI taxonomy): Eukaryota > Viridiplantae > Streptophyta > Magnoliopsida > Celastrales > Celastraceae > Euonymus > Euonymus europaeus. The sequence continues at coordinate 5,561,167 of OY756972.1, forward strand.
TGTTATTTTGTTTTTCTTCCCTCTATGTTTTTCTGTTATATCTCTGCAACAAGATCCTTTTGGCCAACTTTATCATTCTATTCTTATGCAATGAACTGTCAAGATGATGAGGAGAAAACTTCGAATATTTATATTTAAAAATAATAACATATAAAAATAATGACATATGGTGCAATCGGTTATAGGAGTGGTAAACCGCAGTACCACACAGATGGTAGGATCCATTAGCCTCCTTTGGTACATTTATGGGGCAGTGAGAGCTGTAGTGTTCGGGTTTTTTGGGTAGATTACATGGTTTCTATAAACTAAGGTGAGGTGTGAGAGATTTCTCATAATTTTCAAAGAGTTCCATGCACCTAGTTTTTGTTTTGTTTTTTTTTCCTTTTATTTTCCAGAAAGTTTTTGTTCTTGCTTTGTCTGGCAACTTTTAGAATCCTATTCTTCTTCTCTTTCTTTCTTTTTTTCTTGTACCCCTAAACTTAGCCTCTTGTAGCTTTTTCGTTTCACATTCTTGTGTAGCGATAATTTTTGCCTCATTTCAAAATTTCACTAGATAAAAAAACTTTCATCTCAATAATTCTCGTGCAGCTAATTTTTGTGCCAATTTTTCCCGATCTTGATATATTTTTGTATGTAATGCATTTATCATTGACAGGTTGGGGATGTAAACTCTCTAGTGGCTGAACTTGCAAATACAGCTGCCAAGGAGCGTGCTTTGCTTGGTCAATGCAAGGATCTCCTGTCAACAATTGTGGTAATGCAGGTACATATGCGGTTTTGAGTTTACTGTTATTTGTGGGAATAATTGTTAAGTAGGTAACTATGAACTAGGAGGAAAATGTTATTTAGTCCTAATAAAAACAGAAACTTCAATAGTCGTATGGTGGCTATTGGTATGTCATAGCCATAAGCCATGCCATCACAATGTCACATCAGTGCGGCAAGTTATGGAGTGTTCAAACTTATACTCAGCATCACATGATAAATATACTTGTGTTCGGATTAACAATCATGAATATACTTGTGTGAATAGTGATGAAGAAATGATCTTCTCTCGTTGTCAGGGAGCAGCATCTAGTGTCTATAGATGCATTATTGGAACCAGCACATGTATCTCGTTGTCCAGCACTTAAATGGCGTTTTTTCCTCGATCTGTTTTTTCTTCTCAACCTAACCTTTTTTTCTTTTCTGGTCCAAGCATGACTTAACATGGCAATGAAAAATGTTTTCTTTTCAGGTGAAAGAACGTAGCCTAAGAACACATATTTTGCAGCAAAAATGTCTACCTTCAAGCCTGACAACAAGAGTGTAAAGATAATCCGTCTATCTTCCCAAAATGCTAACATTACACTGGTTTCTTTGTTTCAAATTCAAGATTCCGGCTATCAGGGCTGATATACTCTCGAGCAGGAGCCATCATTCATTCTTAGGTTGGTAATACAAAATTCAGATTCTTGTTTTTTGTTTGCTTGCATAGCTAGTAGATAGTTTATTTTATCAAGCTCAAATTAGGTATACAGTATGTGTATTCCGTAGGCTAAAGGTAAGTTCTGTAAATATGTGTAACGATGCTTTCAATTTAATCTTTAGTCCATTTTTTCTTATATATTGCTTATTTTTCATCAGTCGGCTCCATCTGCGCTAAGCATTCTTCCTATATGGTTTTGTGAGTGGTCACAGTCTCTTTTATAACCTTTTGATTCTTCCTTCACATGCAATTTTTAGAGGATTATTAATGTTACCACCTTAATAGATAGACTGATAATTTCATTTGGCTGGCGACACATAGTCGTTGTCAGCAGTGACTTCGGGCCTCGGCTTTTAGCTGTTATGGCCGTAGTAGTTACTTAGTTTGCTTCTAAATAGACCTAGCTATTGCCTAATCATTTATTACTGAAGAGATAATTAGGGTTTGCAATATTTGTAAGTCTGTCTGAGAGTAATTGTAGCATATCCATTTGACTGGGTGCATCGTCTGCTCATCAGTGTAATAATTCACACACGGGGAAAAAAATCTTATTGTCAAATTAATCCATGGATCACTCAAATTGTAGTTCTGAATTTTAAGGGAATTTTTTTAGTTTAGACTCTGACTCTTATCTGAAAATGAGTTGGAGTTCGGCACAGACACGTCCATGACGAATGAAGTTGAGGAAACAAAATCACTATGGTTCGGTTTTGGTTTCAAGCTTAATCGATGGTTTTATGCTCGATTTCGATTGGTATGGGATAGATCATTCACTATTCAGAGTCATTGTGCAACAGTTATTTCTTCCTGCGACTTGCAGATCTAGGTCGCATATTTGAGTTCTCGATATGGGATTGCAAATTTTCAACCCCATATATGACTTTTGTTGGCAAGAAGAAATTGTGACGTTGGAGATGCATATCAACGGCTGGAGGGATGTGGCCCCCTATGTGTCTCTTGTTGGAGATGCCTTTGGGTCTAATAGACGAATACCACGTACAGTTTTTGGGATTGTATTAGAAAGGAATAAATGGCTGGTGTTGACGAAGCCAACAAAACCTACTCATCAATTTAACACTCTAAGCCAGAATTTTGAGAGGATCAATGATCTGGATCCGAGCCCGACCCGACCGGATGAACGGATTGCAGCAGCAGGATCATAATGAAGTGGGCAACGATTGTCCAAAGCCTCGAGGTATAAGAACTAAATAAATGCAGAAATTCGGCATTATCCTACTAATAAATAAGTCGAGTCTGATTCATTTTAGCTCAGATTTTCTTATTTTTAAATTTTATATCATTTTAATAATAATCGGCCTTTTTTAATGAATAATATAAATTTTTATACTTGTTTAAAATACTAAAAATTGGGTAATGCTAGATTAAAAACTTTTGATAGAGACTAGAGTGTGGTTTATACATTAGGCTCAACATGTCCGGTCTCCATTGAACCTGGTCCAAATTGCAAACTAGTGGTTTATACATGAGCCGTGTTAGTGTACGCATAAATTTCAAAGGAAGTATGATAAATTTCAAAGGAAGTATGATCATATATATAACCCCAGTTGAGGCTATCTATTATTCTATTTCTATTTCTATTATGTGGCAATGAAGTAATTTAATATAGATTAAGACATAGTTACATACCCTATGATAGAAACACCCAACAAAACCTACTCATGAGATTTTATATCAGAAGAAACACCCAAATACCCTAATAATGAGATTTGAAGTGGGGGAATCAATTTCTCATATATCGTTTGATAGAGCTTATTTGAAGTTAATAAGTTTGCTTATAAACTAACAGTATATGCTGTATGAACAAGAACGGTGGCAATTGCAATGGCGTATTTTTGCGGGGAAATGAATATTGTATGAAAATGTGTGTTTTACTGATATGGTTGTATAGGAAAATGTGTGTGTTTTGATGATGTGAATAAGTATATGACTTGATTTTTTGTTGGAGAATGAATGAAAAAATAAAAAAGCAAATGTTTTGTTAATAGGAAAGGAAAAAAAGTATAAGGATCTGTGTTTTGTTAATATAGTTGTATTGAGAGACTGTTTTGATTATATAGATGAGTGTGACTTGACTTTTTGTGTAATCCAATTGAAAGAATGAGAAAAATCCTATTGCAATTCGTTAAGAGGGTTGTAAAAAAAAGGTAAATTATTAAAAAATTTAGACAAACGTTCCCCCTTCAATGTCAAATGTCAAGTTGGCTAACAACTCATTTTTAGACAAAGTCACTCCTAAACCTACATATGGCATAAAAGTTCAAAACGCCCAAACTTAAGTTCAAAATGCTCAACTGATTCAAAAAAAAAAAAAGTTCAAAATGCTCAACCTTAAGTCATATTCTATACCAAACCCTATTCTCCTCCTCTTCGCCAAGTCCCATCCTCCACCAAATCTATCTATATGTCTACCAAGCTTATATCTTGTGTATTTTATGCATTAATAATTCATTATACTTTTCAATTCATCATTAAAATTATAGTTTAATAGTAAGCTGCTTGTCTGCTACTATGCTTTGGGGTGATATTTGTCTACTTTTGATTGTATTGATTGGCATCGTTTGATTGGTATACGCCAATATTTCTTAGAAGGGAAAAGTTCTAGTAATCAACAAAATCTAGTGAAGTGCATGATTCCAACTTAAAAAAAAAAAAATGTAATCGTTTTATCAAATTTATGAATATGATTTTTATTTTTATCTTAAGCTAAAAAAAAAATCGGAGGCGCTACCCACACAAAATTCTGCCCTCGGACATTTGATGCAAGTTACGCCCACGCCTACCAAATACCTCAAAATTCTACCCTCGGACATTTGATGCAAGTTACGCCCACGCCTACCAAATACCTCATTAAGCTTGAAATTGAAGTTATTTCACATTGTTATCTTTTTTATTCTTTACTAAGTAATATTATATAGTATTATAAACTTTTAAAAATAGTAATTTTATGTAATTTATAGCTTTGAACTTAATAATAAATATTATACAATAAAAGTAAACGAAATTTATCAAAAAATAAAATAAAGTCAAAAAATAACAAACAACAATGATTTATATAGTGATCATATTTTTGCGTCGTTCTTTTTTATCTTTTAAATTAAACATAATAAATTTTACATAACTTATATAAAGTTAGTCTCAATTATAAATCTCACCAAATATTTGACATTTGTCAAAAAATTAACTTATTTTTTATATCTTACAAATTTAACTTATTATTATAGCTTATGAACTCTATCAAACAGAGCCGTCGTCACAACGTCGCATACTCAGATATGATTGTAGAAGTAAGTATTGCCCTATTAAACCCAAAATTAGTGTAAAAATCGACATTGCTATTCATAGAGATTTAGTGTATTCTCAGATTATAGATAGATGATGTTGACGAAGTTAATTTGGCACATGTAAAACGTACACTCATATTCATTTTTCTAGTTCTAACAACCAGAACTTAACCCATCTCGTACCTATCCTCATACAACTCAAGCATACCTGTTATCCTTATCAGTTTCACACTGAATCAGTGGGCCATCTAACCTTCTTATCCCACTGTTTCTTCTGATCCTCATCAGTCATCACCCACCACCGTCCCCATTAATTAATCTTTATTTCAATTATAAATGGTATAATTAATTAATATAACAAATTAGTTAGGGAGTCTAAACACAATAATTACGAGCTGACATGAACATAGAATGTCTATGAGTTATTTGTATGTACGAACTCTGATCGATTTGGATTTTTGATTAAAAGTTTCAAACGTACTTAATTTAACATATTCTGATTGGTTTAAGTTCGAATAAATAAATCGAATAATAATTCAATTTGAGAACTTCGGGACAACTAAATCGAACAGAACTTTTACTTTTGGACACAACCCAGATTCTAAACAGGATAAAAAATTTACGTTTGAATCCGAGTTTCAATCATATAATTTACGTCCAAATTTAATTTAATTTAATTTATATCAAAGAAATAATCATTAAAATCGAACATAATTTCATCATCCCTATCCAATGCGGTACTGCAGCTGGAGACACATTTATATTTACACTGTGCACCCGGTGGTTGCTAGAAGTTAACAAACGTCACCGTCCCTGTGTCATGCGCAAAGTGGTTTCAAACTGAAATACTAACACTCTGCCCTACCCGATTGATCACGCGGTTCTGCCAGCGCAGCATATGCGTAGATTAAGGACTTTCCACGGCGCATTTTAGACTCGGTTAATAAAACTAACTACTAAATTAGAACGAGAATACAATTTTCTCTAAAATAAAAAGAATAAATTAATTGAATAATCACTGACCGGTACAACTACAAACTGGCGGCTGTTATGTATGTACAGCCAAAGAACAAAATCAATCATTCTAACAAAAGAAATTGAAATCACGAAGAGAGAATTGGTTCATGAATCTAATCGATCTCCACTAGATTAGACTTCGATTTTCGGCAGCGTCGACAGACGGGGCTTCTTCGAGGGGTGTGGGCTCTCTACCTCGTCGTCATGACGAGAGACGAAGAATCCCGGTGAGAAATCCGGCAAGGCGGGGAGGTTCAGATCGAATACGCGGTGGCTGCTGCTGTTTGTAATATTGGTGTTGGTGTTAGTGGAACCGACACCTTCAGAAACAGTTAGGCCGCCTTTGTCACCGCCACTCGCACCGCCATCATAGTGGCAGCGCTTGTGGCCTCCCAGGGCCTGGCCGGTGGGGAAGGTTTTGTGACAAATAGAGCACTCGTGAACCCTACCGCTACCGTTGGATACAGCGGTGGCGGAGCCACTGGTGGTGGAGGTGGATTGCTCGTCGCTTCCCTTTCGGTGACTGGCCTTGTGTCCACCGAGCGCTTGGTAGGACGAGAAGGCTCTGTTACAAACACTACACCTGTAGCTAATCTTCTGATCCAGAGTCACCGTTGGTGGCGGCGGAGTGGGAGAAGGGTGACGCTGCGTAGCGGTGGTGCCACGAGCAAGCATAACAAGGCATAGAGCAAGATACTCTTCCTCAGTGGTAGGGTGGTCGAGGCGTGGACGCTTGGAGCGCTTGCGCTTGACCCATGCCTCTCCGAGTTTGGGGTGTTGAAAGGGGAAGGTAGGTCCTGCTGTTGGAGAATTCAGAGCTTCTAAGGCCATATCTGATCTTAGACTGTAATTTGAACTGAAACTGTGATGAATTATTGGAACTGAAACCTAGCTTGATTTTGCTAGAGAGAGAGGGAGAGAAAGGTTGGATCTTGTTGGAGATGAAATGTGTGCTTTGATTAGTGAGTGTGAAGGACGGCGTGGTTGGGTTTATAAGGGGGAGTTGAGAAGCAAACAGATGGAAGTTGCGTGACAAGTGGAGATAAAGTAAGAGTGGCGCACGTTTTTAGTATCTGTGAGCTTCCTTGGTGGCCAAAGGCGACTGAAGTCGGTCAAAGATGAAGAGAGTCGGAAGTTGTACACCGTCTTGGATGTGTATATGGGGCCCAATACTTTGAGTCTTCTGGCGACTGATTCCAAGTCAAACCTCCATAAGTGACTTTAAAGATCGTCACTGTTTGTTTGGCCGACCTGTGTGTTGGGAACTTGTGATATTCAAAATTCACATACGAAGAGTGCCAAATAGCCAATTATAATGGTGGCCATCGACCGGTTTGGAATTGGAACAGATCGATCGTACAGAAAATTTGATTATGGTACAGTTTGTGGATTAAGACATTTTGGAAAGTCAACTATCTATGTCTAAGAGCAATTAGCATCCACAATGGGCACCCTCAGACCACCACGTGCAATGGTGCACTTGAAAATAAATAATTAAAATTTTTAAAATATATAGAGAGAGATAAGAAAATGTATGTAAAAAATGGAAAAATTGTATTGAAAAATGTGTTTTAGAGTAAAAGAAGTGAAAAATTATATTGGAAGATATGTACACTTGATATTTTGAGAGTTTGGTAATAGAGAGTGAAAAAATTATATTAAAAGATATGTTTTTATTGATTTGGATGTATTAGGAGACGTATTTTGCTGATGTAGATAAATAAATAGGGCCCAATTGTGTGTAATAGAAGTAGGATTCAATTGAAAATTTTGAAGTGCGTGAAATTGAGGTAGAACTGGAGTTGCTCTGAAATCTCTCTCCAAATTTCATTTTTTCATCCCACCTCTATTACACACAAAATACATTTTTCAATACATCTACATCAATAAAACACATGTTTCAATACAATTTTTTTACTCTCAGTTATCAAACTCTCCAAATATCAAGTATTCACATATCTCTATACAAATTTTTCACTCTAAAACATATATCGCAATACAATTTTTTCACTTTTTACATTTTTTTTTCTTCTTATCACTCTCTTTGTATACTCAAAAATTTTCAATGTCCAATTTCAAATGCACCATTGTGGATGCTCGATCGAGATTTTTTCGTTCTCTCAATTGGGTTTCACATACTCATTCATATTATTAAAATAAATTTCTCAATACAGTCATATATCTCTCTTTTCCATATTAACAAAATATCTACTTTTTCATTTCTTAACAAAACTACACCAAAATCAATATTATATCTCACATCACATACGCATCTATCCCATCCAAAACGTATATCTCCATATAGTCATATTAGTAAGAACATACATTCTCATACATTATTCATTCCCTCTAAAAACACACCATTGCAATTGCTGTCATGTTTGATATGTAAATATACTTAAATGGCTTTGGAGAAAAGTTGACTACTTTACAAGTTCCGATGGGTTTCCTCTGTAGCTAGAAATAGTATCCTTTTAAAACGTGAAAGAAAGATCAAAGATGCACGAATCATCCAGGTTCTTGCGTGATCATCAGAGCTCCGACAAATAGAGTTAGATATTTTAGAAAATAAAGAAGCAGCCGGCCATGCCATTTGTCACCCAAAGTTTATCGGTTTTGAATATATATGTTTTTGTCACAATCAGTACTGTACAAGCTAGGTTCACGAATGTAATTGGGACATCTCATCTATTATTGACAACGTTGGACCAGAACACATGTACGTAGTACATGTACAGTTTTTGTTCAATTAAAGTACGTTGGAATCCAACTACGCACATTGTAATATTCACAAGAGTTGCATCAACAAATTAATACGAATATATAGTATGATGTTATGATATTCGCTTCCTTTCTGCAAAGTGAGAAACGTAAAAGTAGAGGGAAATTTCCACAACATGCTGAATCACAAGCTATGTGCGTACGAGATGGCGTTTCCAGTCTTGCTTTCGCAAGTGGTCACGCTATCTTCACGGCAGGCTCGGTCGAGAAAGAGGCCTCGTAGCAGAGACATTTATTTATCAGGTGTGTCATGTAATGGTAGATTTTTGTTGAGGAATAAATAATGTATGATAATATGTGTTTTTATTGATGTGATTGTATAGAAAAACGTGTTTCATTGATGTAACTGAGTATGTGATTCGATTTTTGTGTAATAGCTAGAGGCGGAACCAATACTGATTTTGATTTAATTTTGTAGGAGACAACATAGTGGCTGACAATATTGTTGGTCTTGCTAATATGAGAAAAGAAGAATGTATATAAATTTGTATTTTTTTATGTGATTCTATCGAGAAAGTTGTTTTGTTGACGTGGATGAGTTTGTGGCTTAATTTTTTTTATGTAATAGAGATTTGACCTAATTTTGATTTGAACCGAAAAAGGATGAATCTACCCTAGCGTGTGAGAGGTCCATTGAAAGTTGCACTCAATGAATGAGTGTCACATACTACTGTTTGTTTTTGGAATGATTAACACTTATATATATTTTTGGGAAAAATAAATAAATTTAAACAAACTACTTGACGAAAGCATTAACGAACAAATCGTGCGTTTTTTAGTCACAGTTTCAATGTGGATACTTTTTCTTTTATAGGCAACCACAGCCCACATGATTAAAAAGTTATTATAATTAAACGCACCCTATCTCTGTGAATACAGCAGGATACATTGCACATTTGCACCCTTTCGAATTTTGAATTAGAACTAATTAGGGTTAGTGGGATGTGGCTGGAATCAAGGAATCGGACCAGATGTAAAGAATCTCACATCTAAAAATGTGCGATGCAAAATGCTCTTTATGAGGGCTAAAATCCACCTCCTACAGTAACAAGGTCTTTTCCATTGTGTAGTGAGTTGGGTCTAACCCACTTATTATATTTGAGCAGAAACAAAGCCGTGTGGGCCCGCTGTATCCATATGAACCGGACAACTCATGTATGGGCCCAATATATTCAGTGAACCGAACAATCTAAAACGGACAATATTTTTAATGTGTGGGGGTGTGAAATTTATAACACCAGATATATATACGTCCTTAATTTTTGTGTAGTTCTAGAAAGATGTGGACAATAATTCATCTTCTTAATTTGTCCATTTTCATTTCGACACGTGTAATTTAAGGCCATCTCAAGTCAGGAGAGTTGGTTAAGCAAGAAGGAGCTTTAGCTAATAGACCAACCCATATATCAATTTTCTTTAGAGTAGCTCTTACGTATTCGGATTAATTGTATTAAGAGTAAAATCCATTACCAATTAAAGTCGATTGGTGTTGGGGCAAATTTTCTAACAATTAAGGTCAACAGTTGACCGCGTTGCAAGATGACGTCGAGCTCCTGCTTAGAAAGAAAAAAAGTCATACAGACTAGTTTAACTTGGGAAAATCGGTATGGTGCCTGCCAAAGAAACTCCGAGGTGAGAATTAGTATGAAATTTGCAGATAAAGTTATAAGTTAAATGACGTGCGGATGATGTAAAAGAGGGAGCAATTTTTAGAGAGATAAGTAACTGGAACCGAAAAAAGGTCCTCTTAAATTAGCATGTTTGAGTTATTTATAGATAATTGTAAGTTATGTGAAAATACTAAATTACTTTAACTTAAGCCGCCTTTAAAAGTCGTACCGTCATATCCGTCGTACGAGAATAAAAGACTTGAATAACCAAATCAGTTATTACATTGATAAATAACGGTCGTACCGATTTGTTTGTACCACTTACTATGATACCGATAAAATGATTTATTATACTAATTATTAACTGTTGTATTATTATAGTTGGTGATAATCGTACCAATTATGATAGCATGTATGTATGTTAAAGTTAAATCAAAATAAATTTACTTGCACCACTCGTTAATGTCGAGCCAATTATGTCATACCGATCCTCGTAATTTGAGCCTGTGAACTACTACATAATTTATTAAAATATATAATGGTTCGGGGCCCAATATATAACGTAAACATCACTCAAAATGTAACATCACAATTTTTAACCATAACAACTGAGACACATTTTTATCATGTTATTAGATGAAGGGAAAAAAGAGCGTTGTTGGGTTGACAATTGGGCCAGAATCAAGGACAGAAGATTATATAGATTTCTTTCTTCGGTAAGCAAAACATAGGTGGTGTCGTGATGTTTGAATTCTTAAGTTTGGGAAGTTGCACGAGTTAACATCTTGGCCATAGTTGAGTTGGTTATTTTTTTGAGTTAGAAAGTTTAAAGATACTTTGATGTCGGGAGTTTAAAACTCACCGAAAAATTTCTCAAGGTTTCGCTATAACTGAACTGATACGAAATGATATTTTAAAATTTATTTATATGAGGCAAGATAATCATTACTAATAGTTTTATATGCAATAAAACACTGTCTTTTTTTTATTGATCACAATTGTACTCTACGAGTTTTTATATTTTGGAAATTATCTATTACATGATCATTAATTAGTAATAGTTACAAATAACAAATTTAAACATACCAGATAGACGTTTAAAAACTGATCATGTTGTCCCACATCGGAAGATGTAGGATTTAAAATTCACTTTATAAGTGGAAAGCCCCTCCATACAACCAACAAGGTCTTTTCCCATGTCATGTGAGTTAGGCCCAACCCACTTAGCCTGACTTGAGGAGGAACAAAGCTGTGCGGGCCCGATGTATCAATGTGAACGAGAACCCATATATGAACATGATGTATCTAATGAACCGGACAATATTGTTGATATGTATGAGGTGTGAAATTTTATAACAGGTCACTCATCTCAATGCACAAATCCATTTTGATAATGTTCATGTTTAAGAAGACAAGCAAAGAAGGTTGGATCTTTCATTTGAGAATGAAAGCATAGAGAGGCATATCAATTATGACAACTTCATATATAGAGGGATTAATTGTGGAAGACTAAAAAGTAAATGTTTGGCCTGATAAAATTTTAAAATATTTGGCTTGATAAAAAATTTCACTGGGGATCCGAGACCTAGTAATGTTTTCATTGGGAGCCTACAACAAATTTTTAGGTCTAACATTTAATCTAATAGTCTAATATATCTTGTAATATTCACTAGGGGATAGAACTAAGGATTCACCTCTGCACTAAACCAGGGTGTAAATCTTGCTAGTCCACTAGGCTCCGGTTTGGTATTGACATGTCAGGAAGGTTGAGCAACTACGTCCTGACTCGAGTTTAAAATTAGATCGGGTGTCACAAAGTGGCATGGCCATTCCCAGTGATAAAAAAAATAAAAAATTCAAATTCATGATAGGCGTCTAGTGGTCCAGTCGGCCCATTTGTGTGTGCATGGTCACCGATCAGCCCATGTTTAAAACATACAACTGTGTAAAACGTGGATATGTTGAGGCAGACAATTGTCGTGATCACCCTCCACAGAAGTCTACATGGCATTAACAGGTTCACCGAATCAGAACGCATGAATCAGACAGTTTGAAGAGGCAAGAGAGATAAGGAATTGCGAGACTTGCGGCATACGCCTTTGATGGTTTCAACTCTGAAGCTGATAGATTCAAACAGATCAGCATGACCCATGTTCATGTTGGGTTCGTAGCCACGCAATAAGACAAAGAAAGTGAAAAAAAGAAGATCACTTGCGTGTTTGATAGACTCACATGTTTGATGAATATTATATGTGGTTCAACAACATTTCTAAATATTCATCGAGATTAAACTCACATGTTTGATAATATCCGGGCCATGTACCTTCAGTAGTCAACAACATAACATTAGCATATGCTACATCATTCTATATCATAATATTAATCTAAAATACATTGGATCATTTAGTTGGGGGCATTTTAGGCTTTGTATTATTATTTTTGTTTACTTCAAATTTGAGTGGAGAAGCTTATATAAAGTTTATGTATATATAGTTAAAAAAATTTCAAAGATCCAGGGGTACTTGAGCTCACCATGCTAACAAGCTGGATCCGCCCCTTCGCTTCAGACCCTGGCTACATGAAATATCAATTGATTTTGAACAAGGATGTGGATAAGCATCCAACATGCCCCTTGGTTGGAGTTTAAAAAAAGAGCTAAGAAATTGGGCGACTGAAATGTAGGACTCAATGTTTTAAGAGCCGGACCGGCGACCGGCCACCTGTCCGGTCCGGCTGAGCATATAAAAGCCGGCCACTGAAAAAAAACCTAAATCCCTAAATTTTGCGATTCCATTCCACCTCTCTTTCGAGTTTCGATCTTCTCTGTCTTCTTCTTCGGTTCTTCCCTCCCTGTCCAGTCAGCGCCGGTGCCCAGCTCAGGTAATTTCTTCCCTCTCTATAGTTATATAGATATTTATTTATAGAGATTATGGGAAATATATATTCATGGGATCGGAAACGAGTCGGCTACATTCCGTGTATTAATTTTTTTTTAATAATAATCATTGTGAGAGTCCCATTTTTCATGAAGATAGGACTAGGAGTACCTAATTTTGTTTCTCTGGTAGACTGGTAGCACTCGGCTAGTCAATTAATGAAAATATAAAATTACAAATTTCAGGTTGCTTTTCTAATCATGGTTCGATCTGCGGCTTTTCAATTTTCATTCATGGAGGCTAGCTTTTGTGACTTTGTGTGCTTAAAAATGTGGAGGACCCATTGTGGGAGGCTGGGAGCTGATTGCTAATTGAGGATTTGAGGAGCTTTTTAGTTTTTATTCTCTGCTAGTCTGCTTTGCTCTGCTCTTTGGAGTTTGGATGGAGGCGATAATGGCATAATGCTGCTGCCTGCTGGTTTTAATAAATTTTAATAGTTCATTGTGTAATACTGTAATGTAATATTGTAAACTTGTAATGTAAGTCTTCGTAGTTCATTCGGTTAGGAAAAAAAAAGTTTTACCACTAGACCGGCCAGTCGGACCGCTAACCGGTGGCCACACCGGTTCGGTTCTGAAAACATTGGTAGGACTCTCTAATCATCCAACATGTCAAGTGGATGAGCTTCAAAATGGGAGTTAAAGAAAAGATGATGGTTGATACTCTCAAAACGTCACCCCATTAATGTGAAGTGTTGTCAAATTGATGGTTAAAACAGATATTACATAAATTTAAGAATAAAACACATTAAAATCGTAATTAATGGGAACTGTTGAATATAAAATGAAACATATTATAATATTTGTAATCAATTATTAAAACACGTTATATAAATTGAAAAATAAAATAATAGTCATATTTTGAATAAAGGTAGATTAAGTGGATAGAAGAAAATAAGGCAGAAAACATATAATAGGGAGTTTACATCACGATCAGACGAAATTGCCCCTTACGCATACCTACCCAAAATGAAATCTGGGTATGCATTCGTATTGCGATCCGGTTATTGGTAACGCATCTCCACAAGCGATGCAGAGAAATCTGCTTCTACGCTCCTCAATTTCTGTCTCTCCTCCGTTACTCTACTCGCACCAACTCCCCGATCCGTCGCCAAACCGACTTTCCGGTCGAACCGTTGCTCCTTCTTCTCGTCTTCATTTACCGGTGACTCTCTCGCGGAGCCTCCGCCGCGTACTCGTCCCTATACAGTGCTCCGGTAACTTTATTTTTGTCCTTTTTCTTGGCCGATTCAGTGAAAGCCAACAGTCTACATATTCGATATTTTATTGCCATTAATTATAGTATTAAGGTCAAGAGTGGTATCGCAGTGAAAGACGTTAAACAAAGATGATTTATGAAAGGGTAATTTAGGAAATTACGTGAACTTTTACGCTATTGGTACCGAACTCGTTCTTTATTGCGTCAACCGCGCCGCTCTAGCACCTCCTCACTGTCTGCGTGTGTGCGACTTTCTGAGCAGTGAGTGGCGACTCTGTGGGAGATCGAAAAATGGCTGAAAGTGCCGCAGATGGGAAGGATACTCGTATAGCAAGAATCACCTCTTCAATTCGCGTGATCCCTGATTTCCCTAAACCAGGTGCTCCTTCTCTCTCTGCTTTTGCTTTTTAGTTAGGGCTAATCGGAATTTGCGTCGACGTTTATGTGAGAATGTTTGTGTGATTTTTTTTTTGGCAGGGATTATGTTTCAAGATATAACGACTTTGCTGCTTGACACGAAGGCATTCAAGGACACTGTTGATTTGTTTGTTGAGAGGTACAAGGGGAAAGATATCTCTGTGGTTGCAGGTGATCCATGTTCTCTCACAGCTATGTTTCCTAGAGTCCGTACTCTCTCCTTTGAAAATTGTATTACTTGAAAGATTTTAAATGATACCTGAACTTGAATACTTTTCCCTAACTGCAAGACAACAAAAATGAAATAGAGAGCATTCTTTTCCTTTGGTGAAGTAACCTTATGTCTTTGGGCTACTGCACAACAAGAACTAGTTCAGGGTTTTCTTAGGTAATGCTAGGGGTGGCACCCGGGGTGGGGGGCGCGGGGTTGGTGGAACGGAATAGGGGTGAGGACTTATACTTTAATGTTTAACATATGGTTGAGGACTTAGGATTTATACTCTTGGCGCTAGTCTAGAAAGTTCAATTGGTAGAGTGAATTAAGAATTTAAGATCTATATAATTATGTTTATTTATACACACGCACACACACACACACACGTATATGTTTATAGGGTTTATAAACATATATATATATATGTTTACGGTTAAAAATCTGTATGTGGGGGTGTGTGTGTATATATATATAACATATATTTTTTAAGGGGTACGGGGCAGGGGGCAGGGAAACTTGAAATCCCATCCCCGGCCCGCTTTCGGGGCAAATTTTGCCACCCCTAGGTACTGCCAAGAGTGTTAGAAACTTATGCTCCTCATATGCTGGAGTTTAGGCTCTACAAGAGAGCCCCATGGCTCAGTTTCTCTATTTCAATAACTTATCATTGTCTGAAAAGAAGAACCGATTCGTTAGCCCTAGCAGTGTTAATTCCTTGTTAATCAGAAGAAAATTTATTAAACCACTGAGAAAGTAGTAATTTTTAGTTCAGTTTAATTCTTACCATACTATCAATTTTCTGAGGTTTATGTAATTATGTGTGGCTTGTGCTGATACGTGCATATTAAACTTTTTGATTTTTTCTGTAAACTGATTTTATCTCATTCTTTCATATGTTCTGTGGGTATATTCCTTAATTCCACTACCTCGAGTGTCAGTTTGATGGTGATGATAGTGACATGATAGTTATGCTGATTCATCGTTCAATTGACTTTTTAATTGTCCGCTTATTTTTCTTTAAATTATAGTGAAAGTACAATGAACTTCTATTTTGTCTGAAATTGATGGCATGATGCAGGTATTGAAGCAAGAGGTTTTATATTTGGACCTCCTATTGCTTTGGCTATTGGGGCAAAATTTGTCCCCATGAGGAAACCCAAAAAGTTGCCTGGTACATCATTGTAACTGTTCTATTTCTATTCATAAATTGTTTACTCTTTTTAAGTTCTTGGAAATTTGCACAGCATGCAATAGTGGTAGTTGATCCAGGGTCATAATTGCAATTGTAATTTATTCTTAGCTCCATCTTTTTTATAAGTTGCAGTAACTTAACGATGATTCAGGTGCTTATGCTTTTATCCATAACTTGATCAAGCAGTTTATGCATAGTTGATCATGTATGATCAATGAAGTGTAAATAATTGCGAATATATCTATGCTATTTTTAGTTCTATTAATTCGCTGCATCATAATACATTCCAATCTGACATTGAAACGCTTCTAATGCTCCTCCTAGCTCTTTTACATGTTTCATCTGAAAACATCATTGAAACTATGGTTTGCAATTTATTTGAATTTATCTGACATCTTGACCAATGGTCGTTGTCCAAGAACAATTCCTCCGCATACAACTGCTCTATTGTCTCCCAAGAATGTGCTAATTCCTAGTTTAAGTCTGCTAATATTACTACTTTAATTCTAGTGTGTTCCATAGTGGGGGAAGGAGAGGGTAAAAAGCTTAAAGCATGATAAACTCTATTAGAATGCAGTGATTTATTTTTTCCAATAAAATGAAATTTAAAATCCATTATTTTTACAGTTCTCAAATTGTATAGAATTTCAACCCTTAAAAATGTTACTTTTGTCTTCACTTGTTGGAGCATGCCTGTTTTCTGACTCATAATTGTCGAAGATAATCATAGTGACTTTGATACAATTTCTATTAATAAAATGTATTACTCCAGAATATAGTTCTGAAAAATAGTTTGAAAGCTGGAATGCAGTTCTTCCACAAGTATGTATCTCTTTTGCTAGGAAAAGGAATTTTTTTTGTCATAATTAAAATTTAAACTTTTAAGTTCTCAATCTCAAGTTCTCAACCTGTTGTCCACTAGTATATATCTCTAGGAAACATAGTATTCTGTTCTAACGAGCTTAATGCTATAATTTCCCAATGCATTTCACTAAATATTTTTCTGTGATTTCTGACTTTTTTTTTTGTTTTCATTTTTATTTTTATACATGTTTTATATTTCTTTTCAGGGGAGGTTATTTCGGAAGAATATGCATTGGAGTATGGAACAGATAAAATTGAGATGCATGTAGGCGCTGTCCAAGCAGGAGAGCGTGCTTTGGTAATAGATGATCTTATTGCAACTGGAGGGACCTTGAGTGCTGCAATCAGGCTACTCGGTAGTGCTTCAAGGCTTAATCTCTTTCACATGTATTTTCTTGTCTATATGTATTGAAGGTGATTCTTTTCAGTTTTCTTTGCATCAATTATTACTCAGAGAAGCTTTAATCAATTGACATCGAAAGAGGGTTACCATCATGGCCCTGGAGTATAAAGGTTGTTTTAACAATGGTTGGGCACATTGAGCAATGCATGTTTTGATCAAGAAGAAATATGTTTTGGCGAGGAAGGCAGAAACTCTGAACTTAGCCTAACCATATGCATTTTGTAGCAGACTTGCCATAAATGAGGTGTATGAGGTTTAGAATCTAGAGTTTGCTTCACACGAGGCTTCTAAGAAAACTGAACTCACTTTTCCATGCATTAGGACAATTCATCATCCTTTTCTTTCCAGTAGTCCATGCATGTTTGTGCTAGTGGTTGAATTTATTTGTGTTGTTAAGTGATTTATGAGAATGCCCTTTGTACTGACTATATGTTTAGAATACGACACAAAAAGAAGCATTGTGGTCATTTACATTGTTGCATTACCAGCTTGGGGAATTTGACAGTTATCTTGTTTTGAGTTATTAGTTATTACATTATGCTCGCCCACATAGTACTACCTGTTTGATGGATGTAGTGTTTTTTTAGAGTTATTAGATTGTACTTGCTCACATCATACCTCTTGTTAATGCAGAGCGTGTTGGGGTTGAAGTTGTTGAGTGTGCTTGTGTTATTGAATTGCTAGAGCTCAAGGTATGTGTACGACTCTATTTCCCTGTCAAAGCATGGACATGTAAAAGCAAAATTAAGTAAAAGTTTGACAACGGTAAAGGGTCATGCATAATGAAATGTTGTGTGTGATAATTATACATTTCAAAGGAAAAGTGATGGGAAGGATGGTGGCACTGTCTGTGCTTGTTATATTGCATTGTAATTTGTAAATAATCTTCCCACGATTTACAAACGAAAGGAGAGTGAAAAATGGGTCTCATTGATACTTGCTTTTACATAGATGAAAAATGGAGGATGTACAAATTTCTTATAGGAGACATTAGTTTCTGGCCCTGTAGTGGCTAATTGTCATTTAAGGGGGAATGCGCACTGACTTGATAGCATCTCAGTTGTATCAGTTGTTTTTTGTGCTTCAACTTTTGCAAGTTCCTTTGCAATCACTTCAATATAACTTTTCTTTTATTTTCTTATTTTGAAGAATGGTCAAGTCAAGGTTGAATGTATGATCCCTGTGTAGCTAAACAGAGTCTGTTAAGTGAAAATTTCTCCTTCGTATTGACTATTATTCAAGTTATGACCTCTAGAGAGTTGTGGTAGGCATATCTTTTGCATTACCCTTAAGACATGTTATTTTTGCCTCTCTTCCACCAACCTCATAACTGCCCCCACCATCGTTCAGAATGAAGTCATTTCTTATTGCATCTGTTCTTGTATCATTATTAAGCACAAGGTAAAGGAAAAAATAAATCTTGTGAGACCATAGTAAATATGGTTCCCTCAAATTTTTAGCCTGGATCAATAGTAACTTTTCATTGGCATTTGGCAGTAATCTGATAGTTGGATCTTTAATGACACTTGGACTCAGTTTCTATAATTTTTTGTTTGGTCATTGACTATGAACAAAGTTTGGATCTGATTTTACATTGATGAATGTATATCCTGATCGCGCTTGTTTGGCTTATATCAGGGTCGTGATAAGTTAGGAGACAAACCCCTCTTTGTTCTTGTGGGCTCAACTTGATCTCACCGATTCTGTTGTAGAACTGCATGTTTCTTGCCTACTGTAATTGTTGTTGCTTGGGAGTTGCACGAGGCTAGAGAGTATCATTGATACTGTATCAATTTGGCTTGATTGAAGGAAGGAGGCATTGTTTGTAATAAATGGTTTGTTGCTGGTGCGGAAGTTCTGACAATGGTGACCATCAAAAGTGAGTGTCTGTAATTTGGTTCCGGTTTGCGACTAGTTGTAGTGCAGCTGTTATTTTGGGTATGACATAAAATTTTAATTTCTGATTCGTAAGCTGATGGTAAACTCAACGTGCTTCTTGATGTGGTTTCTAATTATCTTTGCTGTTTGAGCCTCATGGAGAGATGAACAAATGTCTGCGATTTATGTACAACTGCCATTAGGGAATAATTATAAACCACATATATTTCTTGAATGTTTCGTTAAAGTTGGGGAGGGTCCTCCTCTCTCTTGGGTTGGGGCGGGGCCGAAAGACTGTCTATCGATCTGTGTTTTCAAAATGTCAGTAGAATATAAGTTATAGATTATGCAATTCAACATTAAGGATAGACTGACATCTTTGAGATTTCATGAGGGATGCTTTTTGAGCGCGTCATAGATTATCCCAGCTGATGTCACTGAGTCATATGTCCTCGGGTTTGTCCTCTCCTCTCTTGTTTGTTTACGGGAAATTTGTGAAACTGACCCATTTTCATAACCATTTTAGCTATCTAATCCTCATTTCAGAATTTTTAAAAACTAACCCTTTTAACTAAGGAAAAGTTATTCATGCCCTCACTTCTCATTTCCCCCCTAAAACAATTAAATCAAATAAACAAATGAAAAAAAATTAAAAATTGGGTATTGAAAACGAACTGTTCACTTACGGTTAACCCACAAACTGGATATTTAGTGTTCATCTCCCTCCACTAACCAAATGATTTCGCGAGCCAACTGAACGGCAGAGAAGACTCGACGGCGCTCGGTTTCATCAGGCAACAGTTATCTGATTGTAAAGAACGAGTCGACGGTTGGTTTGTTCATCAAGGTTTGTTCTGACCATTTGAAAATGCAATGCGTTAGAAATGGAGTTAGGTTTGTGGTAACTGCATGTTAGAAATGAAGTTGGAAGGTCGTGTTGGTATATGGTTGATTTCTGTAGGAAAAATTGGTTGTTAGTGTAGTTTTCAGATGTTAGGGATGATTACTGTCAAACACAACGGGTTGTTGGACTTCTTCGCTACTATTATGTTATGATGGTTTAGAATAGTGATATAGTTAGTTTTGAATAGCATAAATATATGGTTTAGAATTGTGTTGGACTTTTTCGCTACTATTATGATATGATGATTTAGAATAGTGATATAGTTAGTTTTGAATAGCATAAATATATGGTTTAGAGTTGTTTAATATGGTTTAGACTAGTTGTGTAACATAGTATTGTGTATAGTTAGGTTTAGAATAGTTTAATTTCCGGTTTAGAATGCTTTGATTGTATGTTTAAGAGGCTTTTATGAATTTTGAATGCAGCATAATATTTAAATGGATTACAAAGTAGATCCGGGGAAGAGATTTCCAGCGAAAATTGCCTTCTTGTGCAGACTACCACAATGTCTAAACACGTTGAAGGAGAACTTGGATGATCAAGAAATAAGGAAGCTAGAGGAATCATGCTTTAGATGGTTTATGGGGGTACAAAATCCAATCAACCAACCACAGCTGGTCCATCAAATGCTTTTACGCCAAGTAGTAGCACCACTAGACGAGGGCGAGGGAAGACTATGTTCAATTTCTGTGGGAAAAGAGCTTGCTTCAGTGTGAAGGAGTTCAACCTTATCACAGGGTTGAATTGCTCACCCATTCCGGAGGTGGTTACCAAGTCTGATTCCATGCACCTAGTGAATAACGTTTTTGGTGGTAGGACAATAATCTCTTGCAGTGAGCTTGAGTTGAAGTTCAAAGAGTGCAAGGATTCGGACACTAAATACAAGCTTGTACTTGTTCTCTTAGTTGAACTAGTCTTGCTTGGAAAAGAGACTAAATTATCAATCGACCTCCAATGGCTGAAATTGGTGGAGGACCTTGAAGCATTCAACAAATTCTCATGGGGTACTGTATGCTTCACACGCACAGTACATGGGTTGAACTCCGCCCTTCTTGGGAGAGCCAACAAATTTAAGGAGAAGAAATTGAAAACAGATTTCTACAGCCTTGTAGGCTTTCCTTATGCATTCACAGAAGGAATGCTGGGACCATGTTCAGTTGAAGTCGATGCCTTATGTTGCACAGAGTTTTGATTGCTATGGACTGAATCGGCTACTGGAGCGTCGACTGGATGATGCAGTGGGCTATCGAATGGTTCATAAACTTCATCACATCTTCGGCCATCTTCTTGATTATCAAAATAGTCATCGACAAGATCGACCAAAGGTTCTTGCAGAGGTTCATGGTAGTCTACCACATCAATGTCCACCGGCCTGCCATTGTTTCTGTTGCATCGAAAGCCACTCAATTCAGCTCTTTCTTCTTCTAAAGAATACAACACATGATCCGCAGGTTGTAAGTGTGGAATGTTCTCGGCAAAATGTTCCTTGGTTTCTATAAGGGTTGAAGAAATGCACAAGGAAGTTGCTAGAATGCTTCTATCCATGTTACACCGAAGGAAAAAACGTGCGTCATCATCTTCTTCAATATCAACTGGCTCTACAGGACCATGCATATTGTAGAGGTACTTCATCTGAATCTTATGCCTCCGAGGGTTGAGTTTTGTAATGTCATGGACTTTATCCATTAAATGAACGTAAGAAATCTCGTCGGAAACTATGATACCCTTGCTTCTCCCAACTTTGTATATATAGTTGAGATCAAATTTTTCCCACACTCCAAAGTACCTGATCAGAATACTGACCTCTTTCATGTCTTCTAAATTAAATTCGTACCTTAAAAATAGGAAAATACTGTTAGAAAGAGAATAGTAAGCGCATAAAACAGTAAGCGCCACCACAATCATAAAAATTAACATCATTCTAAACCAAATGTTACAATGTTCAAAACCAATATTCATACTATTTTCAACCAAAAATTCTAAACCACATAAAACAGTAAGCGCCACCACAATCATAAAAATTAACAACATTCTAAACCAAATATTACAATGTTCAAAACCAATATTCATACTATTCTCAACCAAAAATTCTCAACCACATAAAACAGTAAGCGCCACCACAATCATAAAAATTAACACCATTCTAAACCAAATGTTATAATGTTCAAAACCAATATTCATACTATTCTCAACCAAAAATTCTCAACCACATAAAACAGTAAGCGCCACCACAATCATAAAAATTAACACCATTCTAAACCAAATATTACAATGTTCAAAAACCAATATTCATACTATTCTCAACAAAAAATTCTCAACCACATAAAACAGTAAGCGCCACCACAATCATAAAAATTAACACCATTCTAAACCAAATATTACAATGTTCAAAACCAATATTCATACTATTCTCAACAAAAAATTCTCAACCACATAAAACAGAAAGCGCCACCACAATCATAAAATTTAACATCATTCTAAACCAAATATTAGAAAGTTGAAAACCAATATTCATACTATTCTCAACCAAAAATTCTCAACCACATGTAACAGTAAGCGCCACCACAATCTCTTCACCATAACTCGCAATCTATCATAACAATGTTCCAAAACACCACGAAAATGTACTACTCAGTGACCAAAACTCCGAGAAATTGAAGAAAAATAAAAAAATGTAGGAAGCAACAATAATATAGATTTGGGAAAAAAACTCATGAGGGTAGAAGAAGTTAACTGTATATTGTCCGATCAACGAAGAAACAAAACAAAGCTTGAGAGTTGGAGAGATGTGGCAAAAACAGATTCCAGTTTCTGAACTGTGCGAGGAAGCTTGAGGAGCTGCAGTACATGTGGTCCAAACAAAACTTTGAGTTGCTCAATCGGACTACTTGCCGTCACAGTCCTCCCCTGGATGTCGGAAAATGAGTTTCTGGGTCATCGTGCTCAGTGCATGTCTAAAAATGGATTTTATCAATTCATTTTTCAAGGGAGGAAAATGAGAAGTGAGAGGGAGGGCATGAATGACTTTTTCTTAGTTAAAAGGGTTAGTTTTTAAAAATTCTGAAATGAGGGTTAGATAACTAAAATGATTATGAAAATGGGTCAGTTCCACCAATTTCCCCTTGTTTACACTCGTTGTTGTCTGTCAATCAAATAGTCCGTAGGAATGAAAAGACATTTAACCCCTTTTTGAAAAAAAAATTAACCCATTCGTGTCTATCAAACAAATACCTGAAAGAATGAAAAGACATTTAACCCCTTTTTGAAAAAACCTTAACCCAAGGGGCGGATAGGATTCATTATTTTTATGGTAAGAAAACCTAAAGTAGCCTTATTGAGACTCACTTTCCAACTAGTGTGTGGAGTGTTTCCTAACTATTTCAGCAGGCTAGACCATAATCTTTGGGTTAATTTTTTTTCCCTAAAATACCTTCCATCCCTAAAGTCTTACTGTTAGGGGGAACCAGCATTTTATATTGAGGTGGCATGTCGAATGTTTCATATAGGCTCCTTGCCCTTCATATTGCTCCAAGGGCTAAATGGAGAAAAAAAAGGGAATTATGAGATGTAAATTTCAATTATCTCCTCTTATAAAATTAATAGTATAGTCAAATAATTGACTTCAAAAAATTATAATAAAATTTAATATTTAATCTTGATGCTATTTTTAGCAAAAAAATTTAAAAATAAATCCTGAAATACCTATTATAATTTATCAGAGTGCGATTTGAACTATTGATTTACATTTAAATTGGAAGTAACCAATTAAGTTTGCGGCAAAACTTAGAAATCAATCATTGACCCAATGATTAGAAGGAATTGAAATTAACTAGTGATTATGAATATCAAGTAACTCAGTTGATGAGCTGGGTCATATTTAATCCTAATCTCTGAATTCGAGTCCACCCCTTCTCGATCCCTTTTTAAAAAGAAATTAAGTTGTGGTTAACGGTGTTCAATTTCAACTCAAATGTATCAAGTATTTTAGCACTTAAAAAACCAAACATTAGTGTGAAGAATGCATGCTACTGCCTTGCATAAGTTGCTTCTTCATAAATAACCCTAAATTAATACCGACCAACTCATTATAGTCCTTCTATGAAATATTAAAGTCTCTCTTATTTCTTTCTTTTTTAAAAATAATCTGTTGAAAACTTGTGTTAATCTATTGTGGTATATGTACACCTCTAGAAACTGATAATGACAAATTTTCAATAAAAAATTAATGTCTTGATTAAGTTAAGTAGCTATGTTCAATAAATTAAAAAAAAATCATGTCAATATTAATCAAACTATATTGTATGAACAATGCTTGGACTTTCAAGTTTGGAGGACCTACAATCAATCCTAATTACTGAATGAGCAGTTGACTGTGCCATAATTAAAATCTATTTTCTTCTTTGCAATAATGTAATAATTTGTATACATTTTACTAGCATTGTTTGTGCAGAATTGTAATTAAAAATTATTAAGTTTGACATTCCAATGATTTAAGTAAATGACATGCTATTAGTAAATTAGAAGAGCATTGACTTCAAGAAAGTATAATGAATATTTTACTATTTGACATTTCGATTTGTTAAATATAATATGGTCCATATACTTAGGGATTTGTACTTAGAGCCTTGGAGGACATACAATCTCTCTATTAATTTTTCAATTCGATTTCACCTCTATTTACAGAAAAGTGGTCCCACAAAGTTATTCGCATCCGAAAAATACATATTTCAACAAAAAAATTTCTCATTAGTCTTGCCAATAACATTTCATTCCTCCATCATTTTTCCATTAAATCTAATATTGGGTCTACATCTATTACTCAAAATTCAAGCCAACTCAGCCGCATCAGTAAAACACATTTCTTAATACAATCACATCATTAAAACACACACTCTCATACATTATCTCTTTCCATTAATTTTTTACCATTGTGGATGCCCTTTAAAAGAAAAAGATAATGTATGCGATTAATACAGAGGATAAGAAGGAAAAAAGGGTATTACAGTCTGTAAAAACTCTATTGAAATATGTATTTTAAGTTTAAAAAATTAGGCAAAAGAATGTTCAACAATCATGACATGGAGTGGCAAATTCTTGTTTTTGCGCCCTAAAAACAACATTATCATTACTCTTATCTTAAATAGTCCCTAATGATTATATTAGGTATTGGACCTAATTAATACATTTTTATAGTCGTTTCTACTTAATTAACAAATACTGCATTTGATTTTGATTACCGCCCATGTCCACCCTAGCATTATTTATATAGCAAAGCAAATTAATTTAATTTAATGTTTATTGTATTACAAGATTTGACTTCTATATTGCATTACATAGGGGTTTAGGCAGTGCCAATATTTATGGCATTATAAGCAACACAAATTTTTTCATGTGCACATAATTTTGAGAGTCCAAGACATTCTTTTAAAAAATTATATTTATATTCTGATAGATTCTACGAATTCAACCATATTTTTTGTTAAAAATAATAATAAAATTCAACGTGAAAGGTGTTGATGATTCTAGATTGTTGGATATAAAACACAAAACATTTCATACACTTTTCACGTTGAATTTGATTTTTGTTTTAAACAAAAAAAAATCGTTAGATTCGTAAAACCGTAATTACGCATGAGAGAATTCCTCCCATAAGCAATACATTATATATACGGTATTTATTTTTTAAAGTTTTTTTTTTGTAATAATAATAATTTTCTTAATATTAAATTTCGTACCAAGTTTCAGACATTTACATAATGAATTGCTTAATACAAGATTTCTTAATAAATTGATTTAATCACGACAGCCGATTAATGGCCATAGTGGCGTTGTAATTGTGAGCTAAGGTGCATGTACAGCATCGTTGACAAGATAAAAGTCGTATGTCTTAAAATTCGAAATTCACGCCCAAATAAATTAACAAACCAATTAAATTAAACGACCCGTAAAAACGACCGTAAAAACGCGTGTGCACATTAATAGATAAAAAAAATGAAGAGATTTTATTAAATTAAATGCGTGTTTTTGGCTACTTATAAATGCAAAGAGTTTCAGAGGGGTTCTCTTGTTCACGAACCCCTCCCAACATCTCCCAACACCCCTTTTCCCAACCCCTCAAAATGAGGGGTTGAGAGATGTTCACTCACATTAAAGGCTCCCAACCCCTCTCATATCAATCAAGGGTTCACTTTTATGAACCCCTCCCAACCCAACACCTCTCAACCCCTCTCAACCCAACACCTCCCAACCCATCTCCCAAGCATAGCCTTTGAGGTAGGTTGGGGTAAGTTAACAACTCATTTGAGTTATTTTGATAAATTGAATTGAATAACATCGCTCTTATCAAGATATACTTCTTATCTCTTATCAAGATAGGCCAATTATCCCTTACATATTTTATCTCTACATGTGATCCATGATAAGATGTAATTCCTATCTTGTGTTACTGCAAGTATATAAAGACACACGGTTTTGAAAAGTTTAGGTAAACCGAAGCATAGTGCAAAAGTTCTATATGTTTTCTTCGCCTTTTGTTCTCTCTTGTAATTAACTTAGTTGAGCTATTGAGTTGTGTGAGATTCAAGAGAGATTATTTACTGTGAGAGTGCAAGTTTATTCATTCTACTTGAAGATCCATTGCAAGAGATCGTGGTTGCTCTTGGTGGAGACGTCATCGATTCTTTGGTGGTGAAGGCTTTCGAGGGCACCAAAAGCAAACTCAGCCTGAGTGGATTGATGTTCTATCAAAACATACACTGAACCGTGATATGCAATTTATGTCTTTAGGTTAAGATGCGTTTGTAATCTTGTTCTATTAGTGGATTGTTTTGAAGGTTAGTCACTTGATAGACTTGAGATTTTTTCCCAGGCTGGGTTTCCCCCTAAAAATTATGGTGTTTTTTTTTATATTCCACATTTACTTTCCATTAATAGTTGAGTAACTATCTCGGTGAGTTACACCAAACTTTCATTTAATATCGGAGCAGATGTCAACATGAAAATCAGAATGAATCAAATATCACATTTTGATGTCTCTCATTACTCATATTGGAAGGCTCGAATGAGAGCTTAATTACTTGAAATCCATAGTAACTCATGAAGATACACTGCACCTGGTAAATGGTTACACTGCACCTGGGACTTGTTGGAAGTAACTCATGAAGATACAACTATTGTCAAACATGCAAAACTGCAGCGTCTGACAACCATGCTTGAAACTCTAAGAATCGAAGAAAACGAAAGCTACAATAAATTCTATGTCAAGTCAAGTGATATCTCCAATTCATCATTTATACTTGAACCCATTCCTCCAAACAAGATTGTAGAAACATTTGAGATCACTTCTAGAAAGATTGATGGTGACAATTGCTACTACTGAAGAGAGCAAAAATATTGAAGAGACAAAGGTTAAGGAATTTGTGGGCCCATTGCTCATTGTAATCCTATGAAATAAACTTTTTTGTCTCAGCAAAAGACCAAAAGTATTGCTCTTAATTCAACTAGTGAATCTAATCAATTTCTTGATGAGTTCGTGTTACTAACAAAGATATTTGGAAGCACTCTATCCATCTAAGGTCACCTACGATATAATGTACCTTACTGAGGCAGAAACAAAAAGAGAAAGTATATTGGAAAAATTATGTTCAAATTTTGATAAGTTTGAATCAGGGTCTTAAAAATTACAGGATATTCTTGACATGCAAAGGATGAGCAAGGAAACATTTGGTCTAGGATATGAGAGAGGTGAGAGTTCTAAGATTGGTTCGTGTACAAATATTTGTCCAAATTTTGTGAAATTTGTTCCTTATTTGTCTAAACATTGGAATGGGAAGATAAGAGGCCTATAATTCCAATCAAGAAAGGTATGCAAAGTAATAGATCTCCTTCATATCAAAGGCATTAAACTTCATACAATGTGGCAAGACTGCTCAACCATTCTTTGGAAGACAACACATTTAAAGAAATGATTTTGATAAGTTCATACTTGTGTGTCTTTCTTTAATCAACCATTCTTTGGAAGACAACATATTCAAAGAAATGATTTTGTTAAATTTATACCTACGTGTCATTTTTGCGGTATCAATGGTCAGATACGTCCTTACAATCACAAATTGCATGGACCACCTAAGTCGCATCTTTTTGAAAAAATTAACTAATTTTTTACTCAAAAGAAGTTTCTCCAAAATAGGTTTGCTCCAGTTGCTGAAAAGCAAGAATCTATTTCTAAGAAATCACAGGATATAAATCAACATCCAAATACTTCTAAGTATAATAAAGTTTGGGTCAGAAAATAAAATTTGAAATGCATATTGGTGCATACTGCCTTAGTGCTTTTAGATAATAGATGTTCTTGTCACTTGTGCGGTACTAAATCATTATTCTCATCCTTTGAAAATTACAATGTGGAAGAGTTACTTTTGGTGATGGTAGGCTGGTAGCAAGACAAAAGTTAAAGGCAAAGTAATGGTTAAAACCTCTGATGATTGTGTGCTACAAAATGTTTTATATGTTGAAGGATTGAAAAAAAAACTTGATTAGTGTAAGTCATTTACGTGATTCTAATTGCATAGCTTTATTTACCAAACGTTATTGCATAATTCTTGATACTAACAAAGTGTGTATTTTGTAAGGAATAAGACCCCCTAACAATTACTAAACAGTTCCTATTGAATCAGCTATCTTATGAAATTTTTTTACTGATTATGTATCTGATAGGTGATGACGTTAAAGATTAGGTTATCTAAACTTTTATGACTCACATAAAATAGCCAATTCAAAGATTGTACGAGGGATGCCCATAATTGGTTCCACGTACAAAAGATATGCGTGGTCCATGTGAATTAGGTAAACAAATGAAAACATCTCTCAAGAAAATAAGTATTGTCAGTTTATCAAGACCTTTTGAAAGTCTCCATATGGATCTCATAATATCAACTCAAATTGAAAGCATTGGAGGTAAGAAATACATAATAAAAACGGTGATGTTCTTTTATATTCCGCATCTACTTTCCATTTATAGTTGACTAACTATTTTGGTGAGGTACACCAAACTTTTTGAGTCCAACAGTACATCTCATGTGTAAAAAAAAAATAGAGCATGAAAAAGATATAAAATGTTTTGAATTTTTATTTAATGGTCTAGAATTTTTGTGTCTTTTTCACGGTCCATTTGATTTTCATCTCGGTATAAAAATATACCGTTGAACTCATAATATCAATTAAAACACATTTGTGATTTTTTTTTTTAAAAAAACTTAAAAGTCATTACAGTGGGATCTGTTGTAAAAATTTTATAACGTACCCTGCGATTCCATCTGATTGGTCACTGTCAACCTTCGCTCTTTATCCAGTGAAACAAAATGAGATCATTTATTATGAACTCATTAAAAACGGTAGCACTAAATGTTACCTTCAAATCTATGTGACATATATTTTAGTAATTAACTATAAATATTATCATATATAGTTCACTTGACATCCAACACTTCAGATTAATTGGAAGTCGAATGAGAGTCACTTTTTAAGATTTCTAAAGCATTATCCACTAGGTCGGTGGCTTTAATAATTAGAGCCTGTAATTCTTTTGACTTTGAATCCCAACCATACAGGTGGAAAACCTACTTTTTATATTGTATATTTATTATAATCCATTTAAATGATTGACATACAAAATCAAACAAATTACAGACTATAATTATTACATTCTCCCATCCCAATCCACTGAATTATATTCTCTCCTATGATCATTCTCGTTTGGGATTTTTGAGTAGCTCGTCTTCTTTTGAAAGATCGTGCAATGGCAAGTTTTAACAATCAAAAGTTGAAACTTGTCTTTATAAGACGCGTCACGCAGAATTTAATTTAATTTTTTTAAAAAAAGAAAACACGCGAGGATCGGCGGATTATCTGGGGCTGATTTATTTTCTTGTGTACAGTGTTCGTGGCTCAGTTCAGGCTATCTAGATGGATTTTTAATCTTGTTTCTGATGAGCTGGCCTCTTGCTTCTGACATGGATACTCTGTTTGTGTTCCTAAATGTGTTCGAAACTTTTCAAATTGTTCATTCTCTTAGATTATTATAACTCTGAGTTCCATTTTTTTCCCTTAGAGTTGGATCCATCTGGGCAGACAATGAACCAGTACAGTGGTCGCCGTGTCGGGGTTCTGCCTAATCTCAAAAGAAAAGACTCATCGCCACGATCTCTAGCCGTCCTTGTGCTTCATAATTATTTTTTCAATTATGTCAAACAACAATGCCATTCCTTCTCCTCTCCTTTACAATGATCGTATAGAAGACTCTCTCCACGTTCTTGTCATTTTCAAATAATTCCTCCTCATGCTTTCGCTTTCGTTAATCTAACTAACAAACTACATTTTCTCCTCTTAAACATTGTCCAAAAGCCATTGAACTTTCTGGTATTATTTTACTCTTATCATTGCATGAACTTGGTCCTACTATGAGTTGTTCTTGGCCTGCTACTTGGACCCCTACAGTGGATTTGGGACCTACAGAATGAGAAATGATTAACAATTCTGTATGGCACACCAGATCAAGTCAAAGGGATTGGGTATATATATATATATATATGTCTGTATTTTGTGTGTTTCTCTTCAAGCATTACTTCTAAGCCTTCTTACTGTTTGTAGAAAAGTCACAATGGAGTCTCTAGGTGCTTTTCCTGATGGAGAATGGGAATTCTTTAGCAAAATGTTCTCATCAGAAGATCTTTGTGAAGATTTCACGTCGCAGTTTCTCGGTCATTGCTCGAATTTTATCGAGCATGATGAGGAACTGAACTTGACAACCCCATTAAGTTTTTGCCCCTCAAATACTGTTGCTGATGTGTGTGTGGGTGATGCTAATGAGAGTTTGTTCTATTTTTGCAATATTCTTTACTCCAATTTTCAGGGTGTTAGTCAGAGCAGTATTCCCAATTCAAGTAATGAAACCTTTCTTCTTGGGGATCCCATTACATCGGCTACTAATGATGTTTTGATGACCACGAATGCTTGTCTCATGGATGAGGAAAAAATCGACTTCTTCGGCTCCTCATTCCCCGACATAGTAATTGAACAAACTTCTTATGACAATGAAGAAATGAGTATGCATATGGATGGTAGTGACCCTGCAGCCATTGCTGTTTTAGTCGAGGAATTGCAGCTCAAGAGAAAAATTGATGCACCAGATTTGCACATCAATGGTGATTTGCACATCAATGCAGAAAACAATCTCGAAACAAATTTGCACGAGAACCTGCAGAAAAAGCCGCGAGTATCAAGAGATGTAAGTGAAAATCCTGAAGCTTGGAACTGAAAAATGAATTCTTTTTTTTCCAGGGCATAGTTCTTATATTAATGTCTAAATGTAGGTGCAGAAGAGTAGGAAGAATGTAAGATCCAAGAAGAACCAGAACAACTCACCTAATAACAAGGATGAATTAGACAGCAATCCTGGAACTAGCTACAATTCTGAGGATGATAATGCTTCTCTGGAGTCCAATGAAGGGACGAATTCCGAGACAAAAGAATCAAAAGCTTTCAATTCTAGAGGGAAACAAAGGGCGAGTAGAGGGTCAGCAACAGATCCCCAAAGCCTTTATGCAAGGGTAAGATTGCTTCATTCAACATGCACAAGAATGTTCTGAGATTCACATGGCTTGTTCAATCATATTCGACCTTTCGGATTCAATAACTTGATATGTTTTATACCATATCTTGCAGAAAAGGAGAGAGAGAATTAACGAGCGACTGAGAATCTTACAGAACCTCGTGCCTAATGGAACAAAGGTTGACATTAGCACAATGCTTGAAGAGGCAGTCCAATATGTCAAGTTCTTGCAGCTTCAAATAAAGGTAATAACAAATTTAATGTTGCATTGATTAGTACAAAAAATGCCGCAGAAAACATGTTTTGTAATTCTTGAACTCTGTCTTCGCAGCTCTTGAGCCATGATGATCTATGGATGTATGCACCTATTGCTTATAATGGCCTTGACATTGGCCTCAATCAGAAGTTTTCTTCACTTCTATGATATCGATGGAGCAACAAGACATTTTACACACACGCAATATATATATGTGTGTGTGTATATATATATATATATAGGTATAGCCGTATAGATATGTATAGCTTGTAATAACTCGTTAAGTTGAATAAAGTTCAATTTTGAATCACCAGGTGCAATTCTTGATATACAATTGTATGATTGTTATTTCTTACATTCACTATAAGTTTGCCTCTGCACGTGCTCGGAGGCAGGCAGGTGGTTCTCTGATGATCTTCCCGGTGACTGAACAATGTAATGTCTCGATTTTACTGTTATAAATTTATGGCCAAAATGACTAAACAGAGTTGCAGTTTTTAAAACAACTAATCGCTTTAATAAAAAGTAATCAAACCCGTGTACAACACTCTCGAAGTGGGCGGGCTCAGGCTCTCGGGATGTGTAAAATGTTATCTTTATAGGGAGATTGTTTTTAGAAATTGCACCTGTCGACTACCAATCATATAAATGGCGAATCTAGAATTCAAATTCATCGGAGACACAATTGAATAGCGGGAGTTTGGTGCCCCGAGATTTTTTTTGATATTTTATATATAGAACAAAAATAATTATTTCAACCAATAAAATATTACATCTTTATTTATCATAATTGTTCTTGAAGCTAACTTTACATGATTGAATAGAATACCCCACCTACAAAATTCTCAAATAAAAACAGTATCACTCTTTTCATATAAGACTTTAATTAAATTGAGAAAAATCTCTAATAAAATAAAAAAAATTTGGATGAAATACTACAACTCATTAGTGCGGCACAATACAAAAGACATAAGTCAAAAATTTCATAAAAAACGATTGATGGATTATCTATAACCGGCGTTTGAGAGCTTGAAAAATTTAGTATGAAATTAAAACTGGAAGTTATCAGACTTGACTGATAATTATTTAACAATAACCTAGAAGTTTAGACTGTCAAGACAAATTGATTCAAAATTCTGAAATAGTCTTACTTTATTGAACTGACATTGGGTAATTTTCAGTTTAGATTGGATTAAATGGGCTAGACCTATATAAATACGATTTTTTTTCCAAAAACTTTGTCCAGGCGATAGCCAACCTTAGCCTGTATGTATCTACGCCCTTTTCCAATCTTGTCTATGCTCGCCATCTTGTATGGAATATTCACATTTACTATTAGCAAAATCGAACCCTTGACTTAAGACAGGGAGGATAAGTTTATTAATTTCGTTCATTACCATGCCTTCAGAGGACCTAGGCTCCATTATGCGACTGAGCCCGAAGCCTGACCATGTAAGCCTATTTTGAGCTAGCTTGAGGCCCGGTCCAGTACCAAGCCCAAGCCCGTACATAGCACAACCCACCAGACTACCAAAGTCGACTCAGTTTGTCTCTTGCACTTGCAACACAGTTACTTAGGCTACTAGCTACACAACACGTCTACACACTAGTGCACCAGTCACAGCTCACCTTTGTGTGTTTTTCACTTTTCAGTCTTTCAATTTTTTACTTGCGTTGAACGGTTGAACCGCCGATCAACTCTCGATCACGACCTCGCTACTAAGTGCTTCCCGCTTCAGTTCTCAACTGCCAAGCCCTCAGCACTCGGTCTCTTTCTCCCTTGCGCAGTTGCCTGCACCTATCTAGCCCTGGATCGTAGCCTCGGTAGGTGACCGGGTATGAGTGTGACTTAGGGGTGTGCACCGTCGACCGTGGATCCAAAACCGAAATCAAAATCGAAATTGACAATTTTGAAAATGTTGAAATCGAATTCAAATTATATTTCTGGTTAACCTTTAATTCGGTTAATTGATTTTAACGGCCAGTCCGGTTCGATTATGATTTTGAAATCAATTATATAATTATATAGTATTAATAATTATCATATAATGTGTAATGAGCATATAATTATAAAATAAGGTGTAATGAGTAATGAATTATTAAAGAATATATATTTATATGGATAATAATGAATTATAAAATTGAAAGTTTGGTATATCTCACCAAGATCGTTAGTCAACAAAATATGAAAATAATTGCAAAAAATAAAAACAAGTAAGAACACTATAATTTTAATGAGGAAATATAACTGAGAAAAAGCTCGAGTCTATGAGCGACCAAACTTGTAAAACAATCTATTATAATGAATGAAGATTACAACCCTATTTTTCGACTAAAGACTTTGTTTGAGATCACGTTCGGTGTATGTTTTGAACCTCAACTCAACCCACCAATGATGAGTGTGCTTCTAGGGCCTCTAGAAGACTTCAACTCCACGAAAATGACCAAACACGACTCCTCCAAGAGCGCCGTTAAACATCTTCAATGGATTACCAAATAAACAAAGAACAATAATAATTCTCTCGCTTAAACTAACCTCACAAGATTCACATGAATCATCTCATAATTCATACGAATAAAATTAGAGAGAATTTCAACAGAACTAAAGCTCATATAACATAGGTATAGAACTTGGACGTTGCTTCAGCCAATCTTCAATTGAACCCTCGTACATCTATTTATAGAAGCCGTGACCCTTAAAGGATTGGCTTGGAATGACTAAAAGTCTTATCACTTGTAATTAGTTAACACAAAAATTTTGTTGATAAGTAATAGTAACACACGATACTTAAAAAGATTTGAATATGATCTAACAAGATGTCAAATGATGCCATAACTCTTAAGAGTAATTAATGTCCAATATGAAACAAAAAACTTTGCATGACATGAGACTTTAAAGACGTGACCCATTTAACCAAAAACCTTGCATGGCGTGGCCCGTGTAAACAACCCATGTATCAAAGCATTGATTATCCATCACTAATCTAAAGCCCATTAACAAAAACCCATGATAAGAATGATAAGTCATGATAGAAGTGACTTTTTATCAACTGTAACAAGAAGTTGAGATAAAACAAAATATACTACTCAAGTGATATAACCTATATCCACTAGTAGGAGTTTCACTTAATATAAAAGTCAATTGCATAATCAAATATATCCACAACAACTCCTAGCTGTAAATACCTCTTATTATGATCAATTTCAACTCCAACACGTCACATAAAATATTGTCTTAATAATCCTCAAGGTTACCTCAGCTGCATAGATCTCACAATTGTCAATTTGGGTTTTAAAAACCAACAAAAATAATGTATGATGGGTAATGAAAAAATAAAATAAGGTGGAAAGATAATGAATTATAGAATAAGGTGTGATGGATATTGAATTATAGAATAAGGTATAAAGAGTAATGAATTATTAAATAAGATATATTTATATGGGTAATGAATGATAAATAATGTGTGATGTATAATGAATTAAAAAATAATCTATATTTATGTGCAATAGGTAAATATTTATTTATTTAATTTATAAATTTATTTTGGTCAAGTGCGGTTAACCGCCGATTTTAAAAATGTCAAACCATAAACCGAACCACTATACACAGTTCGGTTATTGAAATCGTTGACCAAATTTCATTCAACTAACCGATTTAGACCAGACCATCCGATTCGATTCCCGATTATTGTGCGATTTTTGGTCCGATTTGCACACCTCTAGTGTGATTGATTTTGTTGGAGACTCGAATTCTTGATCAAATTTCAAAAGGTGAAGACAAAAGACTCGAAGTCTACAAGTCATTAGGGACAAGATCCAAAATGGCCCCTGTACTTATAAAAAAAGGTCAACTAAGCCCTTAAACTTTGAAACAGACTAAAAAAGCCCTCGTACTCTATAAGATGGTCAAACAAACCCTCATGATGATTTTTGTTATAACGGTAGCTATGTGGCCATTAACTTATAAATGTGTCTTTTTTATTTGATGATGTGGCATATGTGTTGATAATCAATAAAGTGTCAAAATGTTATTATATCATTTTAAAAAATAAAATACATAATTATTAATAAATGAAAAAATTAATTGCAAATCCAAAATGAAATTTTTCTCAAAAGCCAGATCTAGAATAAACAAGAAATAAAAACATAATGAATTTTAAAAAAAAAACCTTCGAATTTAATAAATGGATCTGAGATCTTGGAAAGGGCGGCACTTTAGTATTAATAGACACTCTTATGACGTCACCAAAGAATAATCGTTGTCATGGCGACACTCGTTGTTGTAGAAGAATCGCTAATCAGCGTTGTTGGTGATGACCGAAGAGGAGACAAGGGATAATTCGTAGTAGAAATCCTAGATATAGAGCTCTTGCTTGTCGTAGAGGTGAGAGGCATAAAATAAGACGAGGAGATAGTTATGAGCACGAGTTTGGTGGATGTGAGAAAACGAGAGACAGAGGGATGTAATATTTTACATGTAATATTAATTTTTTACAAATTAAAGACATGTCATAATAATCCCAATGGACTCATTCATTAGACAATCCCCAACCTGATTCACCTCTCTGTACACATGAACCACACGAACTTCTCACTTCTTTAGCAACCATTGCCTACAAACATCAAACAGATTACAAATAGAGAGAACAAGCATTTTTCTCATATTTAGCCCATGCAAAATGAGTAAAGAATCAGACTCTAACACCACCTTATGGTAGCCCTCATCCCAAGCCAAACGTAGCCTACTCATCATTGTCCATAGTTCGACATCAACCGAACCACAAACCCCAATATTCATCGTAAAATCTTTCAGCCAACTACCAATTGAATCCCTCAATAAACCATCCCCTTCTACACCGCTTTCGTCATGCCCTTTATAGCATCCATCTGTGTTTAAAGTGACCCAACCATTTGGAGGAGGAGACCACCTAATCAAACAAACAATATTTTTTTTATCCCATTAACATGTCATAGCTCACAATCGTTGGAACAAGTCATATACTCTTTAACAAAAGCCTGCAACCTATCTAATTTAAATTCCAAAGAATGACTAATGTTGGAGAAAACCAACTCATTGCGCTGTCACCACATACACCAAATAACCATGGCAAACATTAGAACCTAGTTTGTATCACCCACACATACAACATGCATCAGAATGTTGTACCTAAGCCACATCGGGAAGTCCATTTGGTACTGTAATTGAATTTCCTCACTTTGAAGAAGCCTCCCCTATATCATCCTAGCCATGGGATACTTTCTCAAAATATGATCAATGTCTTCCACCTGGCCCACACAACTCCTACAATATATATGAGAAGTAAAACCACGTCCCACCCTTTCTGCTTTACTCATAATGCGCTCATGCAAAACCAACCAAACAAAAATTTTAATGCATTGCGGAACCTCAATTCTCCAAATAACATATCACACTGGATCAGTTACCAACTCTGAATGGCCACAGGCCACCATGTAAACTGTTTTAACTGAAAAGCTTCATTACTGGTTAAAGCTGAGCATAACCCATAATTCAAATTCAAATCATCATGCAAAACAATAACAAAAATCCCATCTTCAATATGAGTAGGAAGAAGACCTCACAACATACCCTAGTTCCTCCCAACTCCATCAACCCAATAATGCCTCACTATTCTATGTTGCTTTGTTAAACTAGGCGATGTTAAACACCACTCCCACTCCACTTATCAAACCAAAAAAGAGTTTTTGAACCATTTCTCACCAATGCTTTGACACCAAAAGACAAAACATGTGAAGTCATGCCACAGATTCGATGCACCTAGCTTCATAACAAAGCTATAAATATTTGCCTCACGATGCAAATATTTTCTACTAACTACTGTGGCCCAAACACTATCTTTCTCATTAAGAAAATGCAATCCAATCTTAGCCAAAAAAAAGTTAAATTCATAGCATGCATATTTCTAATACTTAAACCACATGCAACCTTTGGTTTAGTAACTATTTCTCATTTCACCAAACTACATCTTTGTTTGTCTTCATTGCCACCCTAAAAAAAACATCGCACAACGTTTTCAATAGTA
Source organism: Euonymus europaeus (assembly GCA_963580455.1). Classification (NCBI taxonomy): domain Eukaryota; kingdom Viridiplantae; phylum Streptophyta; class Magnoliopsida; order Celastrales; family Celastraceae; genus Euonymus; species Euonymus europaeus. The sequence continues at coordinate 5,599,297 of OY756972.1, forward strand.
GAACATATCTTAATAGGAAGCAAGGTCGTCTGCATAACATACATTGGTATGCAAAAAAGGACCGACTACACCAATATCACCCTTCCTGCAAAAGAAAGATATTTGGTCTGCCACCCAAAATTGAAAGTTTTTAGTCATAACATATATAGCAATTTGTCTCTATAATTCCTTCTTGTTTGTAAATACCTCCCCCACCCTAAACAAACTAGACGAGCTGTTGTTTGTGCCAAGTGTGTTACCCACTATAATGCCAACATTAAGGTTACCACCAGACCATGCACTCAAAGGTTGAATCACTTCATCAACTGTTGAATTATTTGGCTCATCATCATCGTCATTAAATTGTATATCTTCATCATTATTGGCAATGTCCTCCTCTAATTGGCTCCAAGACTTAAAATCAAAGTCTCCGACTCGCCCACTTAGACTGTGAATTGGTCAGTGTCTAAAACTGTAAAACGACTGAGACACAATTGATGCTGCTGCTGATGGAAAACAAATGACTGCGCCTCAAGGAAAAAGCTCTCATTTTGTGAAGGAGAACCTTCATATTGTGTACTATGTCGTGTTGTTACATAAAGAGAAGTGTTAGGTCTTCATGGATCATTGTTCTACTTTATAAAGAAAAAAAGCAAGTTATCGTCATTGTGTATAACAATCAGCTACGCGTCAAAATGAGTTTTATACATGAACTTCAAGACAAGATCGTTCGATGTATGATCTATACCAATAATTTGGTATATCTGATCGAAAAACTCTTCGGAAGTAATAGAATCCTTGATGATTATACCTTCGCTGGAACCACCTCTATACTTGTAAATCCCTCTGGGAATTTCCCATTACTCTCCACCATAGATAACCACAAAGTTAACAACTATCATACCTGCCAAATGATAAAACCTATTGGCTATTAAAAGTACTCGAACAAATTTTGTAATTATACTTCGATAAAACACAAAATTTCTTGAACAATTAATGCAACACATACTCGAACAGAAAATTAATTTACTCGAACAATTAAAATAACAACGTACTCGAACAAAAATTTCATAACTTTGAGCATCAAGGAAGGGTTATTCTGGAAGACATGACGAACGAAAATTGAACAAAATGAAAATAATAAGAATAAAGAACACATCTTTTGTAATTAGCATAATGCACTTGAGTTAATACCTGCAAAAATTTCACAAATTCGTTAGGTCTGATACTGTCTTTGCCCCATCTTGGTTGATTTTATCTTAGGTTTCCTGTTTTTGGTCAGCGGTGAGGAAGAGATACTAATGATGTTATTATTTGTGGTTACAGGTTTATGGCGGAGGGAGACCATGGTCATCGTTGTATTCTAGATCGATGAGTTGATGAGTATGATTTTTCTTCAATAATAAAGTTCTAAGCTTCAATTATCTTCGATAGCCACATGTTGGGATCTGTGATTTGGTCCAGACTTGGGTCTCTAATTCGGTGCATGGGACCTGAGGTTTTTTTGAGCCATACCCGGTCTTTGAATCATGAGGTAAGGTACTCTGATTTTTTTATTATCTAATTTTGTGTTCTTTCGATGACTATGTGTTTGCCTGATTTTTGTTATGCTACTGTGATGGGGTTTGGTTGATTGAAGTTATAGATCTTATTGAATTGATTGATATTTCAGATTATCTGGTGGTTTGGTGGAAGCTGAAGATGACATGGGGAGCTTACTAAAGGCGGAGCTATGAGAGTGGCAGCAGGTGGTAGAGTAGGCTCTTTCTTTTCCAAATTAATGTAATTATGCTACATCCAGGTCTTAGGGAGCAAAAGTCCCTTACATGGGTGTAGGGGGTGCCAAAGCCTTCGAGTTTTGTAGATTTGTCAATGGATGGATACACCATTGCTTTTGGAATAAGGAATGTGACACATATAGAAAAAAGCTCTGACTGAAGCTTATAGGTAAACTTTTAATTCCTAGCTTATAATCAATTTCCTTTTCTGTTTAACTGCTATTCTTTTTCTTATTTTTCCGTTTTGGAGATATCCTTGATTTTGTGTGAGTGGGAATCAAACTTTGCACTCTGTGCAAGTGTAAGGAGTTGGCTACCAGCAGGTCACAAACTCCTTTTTTATAATAGCGTAATAGACAGATGGGACATATCAGGTTAATTGGCAACCACAAATCTTTACATTGTTCAAGTGATTTCAAAATATCTATAATACTCACGAATAGCAGTAGGAAAAATCTTGAACTTTATTATATATCAAGAATATCCAAATTATCCAAAAGAAAACTCACTCTAATGCCTGATCTACTACAAAGTACAAGCTTAGTACTATGAGAATACTTTTCTCCCATTCACATCACCATTAGTCCTCTATTGCCCAAAAACTACTTCCTCAACAGATTTAGCTTCTTCTTCTTCCTCCTTGGTTGCACCTTCATTACTGATATAATGCTACGCACATCATGTTGTCCATCAAACCAATTTAACTCCCCAAACACAAAACCCTCAAGTTCATCGCTGTTAGTTAAGGCAACAACAAATGTCTCTTCTTGATTGACAGTTCAAAAATCTAAAGTAGTTGGAGTTATAGCAATCGAAACCCTAGTGGGCTTCTTGATTGTGCAATTGTACACAGCTGGACAAACGACATTTTTAAGTTTCCGACGTACGGTGACTATGTGACAAAGAGACGGGACAGTAATGGACGCACAGTTGAAATTAAGGAGATTATTGATATTCATTTTTAAGAGGTATTCTCCTGCACCACACGTTTTCATCTGAAGTGCCATTTCTATGAATTCTCCAGGATACCCCATATCTAGTAGAAAAGGCACATAATCCTCTAGAGAGGAATCATAAACCAAACCTTGATTCGTGACTTTGTCCATATGGATATACCCTGCTCCAAGTTCAAAAGGAGTAGCTTCCACATTGTTATGATTTCGAATTGGCTGACCTAAGCTATTATTTATGGTGGCTACAAGAGAAACAAAAAATTAGAATATATGTCTATGTAGAAAACTAGAAACTCGCTTATTCTTTCAAGTCACAGAGAAACCCTATAAACTTAATCAGCCACAACAGTCTAAAATGTTGTAATTGTATTCATAGAATGAAATAATAAAATGAAAAGATTAGAAACAGTACCAATCGTCATTATCGCCGACTTAATTGTTGTTGGACTCCACTCAGGATAGATACTTTTAAGTAAGGCTGCAACACCTGTAGCATGAGGACATGCTGCAGATGTCCCTGACATCATCTCATACCCAAAACATTCCTCTTTTTCCTGATTCCATCCAGTGAATGCTGATATAATGTTCACTCCGGGAGCTATTATGTCTGGCTGAATAATAACAATTAATTCATAACTATGAATAAGCTCTAATATTTTAACAAAAGAAAATAAATAAAATTGTTAGCACCTTTAAGATGCATGGGGTGATCATATTGGGTCCCCTGGATGAGAATTCGGCCACAATTGGACAAATATTTTGGTTATATTGTATATCTGAAGCTGTGATTTGAGCCCTAACTTCCCTGCATGGTCATTCATACAATAGATTAAGTCAATTCTCAGGTACATAGTTGATTGTTGACCAATTTACAAAAAAAAAGAGACAAGAAATGAGACTTACTTGGAAGACTTGATGAAATCAAGCAGACCAACACCTTTTAAATGATTAACGTAACAAGCCGGACGGGCGTGAGGCTTGATTTCTACATAAGTTCCACATGATAGCGTATTAATCAATATCAGTCTAGCAGCTTTTACACGGCTAAGCTCTTTATCCACATCGTCGTCCTCTTCCTCGTCGATTGGCAATGAGCAAACTACAATCTTGCCATTGCAATATTAGCATCCAGTGTAAGCATCCTGCAAACGTTACTTCATATGCAATCATAATATGAGAATTTCGAACCTTTTTATTGTGAAATTAGAATAACAAAACTAGTTGGGAATACACTTACGCATCCATTAATGACATTCGAGCATCTGAAGCTCGGGTCATTGGAAAATATTCATTTTCCCTCATGATTTTACTCGATAGACCCTCTCCCTTCACAATAGAATTACATTAGCAACTCATTTATACAACTACATTATTGTAACACACAATGAAAAATATAAAGAATTAGATTAGATATGGTACCTCAATGCATATTCCATTCTCAAGAACGATTCTACTATTGAAAGTACGATTTGAGGTACAGGCACCAACATTTAACTGCCATGGTGCACAGTTAACAAGTGTGCGACCAAGAGGTCCACTGTTGCCACATGTAGTAACTACCAAAATCCCTTTACTAACCGCCACCAAAGAGCCAACTCCAATGGGATCATTTAGGTAGAAATCTGAGCAATTCATTCCGAGCGACACCGAAAAAATATCAACTTTATCATCTATTGCGGTCTGAAAAGCCTTCAAAATATCAGTTGCCTTAATTTTTCCATTTCCCATGACCTTGTATGATGAAACAAGAGCTCTTGATGCTACCCCTTTTACATCTTCTATAGCCCGCCCAAAAAAAATTACTTGGGGCACAACATTGCCAGCTGCTATTGCGATACAGTGCGTACCATGCCCATCACAATCCCATGGCAATGTGTCTTCATCATTTTCTGTGATATTAGTACAGCAACGTGCTCCAATGATTTTGCTTCAAAATTTAGACGACATACATATGAAGGCCAATAATAACATAAATATCACAGAAAGAGGAAAAATAAGGGAAAAAAATGAAAGAGAGCAAAATGCTTTAGTAGAGATTTTAAAGACACTTGTTCCAGATTATTCCCTCAGGATGATTACTCGAATAACATTTTAATAATAATTGAACAACAAATTAAAAATTCTCGAAAGTTTAATACATACTCTTTGATACTCAAATTTTGTATAGAAACATTTTTATTAGTGTAATTAGGCTTAATTAAAAAATATCAATAAATAGAAAATAAAAATATATATTGAAAAGCCTAATTAAAAACAAAAGCCCAAACACAAACCCTAATAACCATTTTCCCTCCCACTTTTCTCCACACGATCACTCCAGCTCAACAACTCTCATCTTCCCCTCTCTCATTAACTCCTCCTCACCCATACTCTCATATTTTCATATTCTCATCTCTCATTAACTTCATCTCTCAACAACACTCATCTTCTCATATCTCATTAATTTCCCATCTCTCAAACATCTCTCATCTTTCTATCTCTCATAACTTCTCATATCTCAACAACTCTTATCTTCTCATCTCTCTTTAACTTCCTCTCTCTCAAACAACTCTTATCTTCTCATCTCTCATTAACTTCCCATCTCTCAAAAACTCTCATCTTCCCATCCCTTATTAAATTCACCTCTCTCAAACAACTCTCATATTCACATCTTTCATTAACTTTCCATCTCTCAACAACTTCTCCCCATCTCTCATTAACTTCCCCTCTCTCATTAACTCCTCCTCACCCATACTCTCATATTTTCATCTTCTCATATCTCATTAACTTCATCTCTCAACAACACTCATCTTCTCATATCTCATTAATTTCCCATCTCTCAAACATCTCTCATATTTCTATCTCTTATAACTTCCCATATCTCAACAACTCTTATCTTCTCATCTCTCTCTAACTTCCTCTCTCTCAAACAACTCTTATCTTCTCATCTCTCATTAACTTCCCACTCTAAAAAACTCTTATCTTCCCATCCCTTATTAAATTCACCTCTCTTAAACAACTCTCATCTTCACATCTCTCATTAACTTTCCATCTCTCAACAACTTCTCCCCATCTCTCATTAACTTCCACTCTCTCAACAACTCTCATCTTCCCATCTCTAATTGACTTACCCTCTCTCAACTACTCTCATCTTGCCATCTCTCATAACTTACCCTCTCTCAACAACTCTCATCTTCCCATCTCTCATTAACTTCCCCTCTCTCAAACAACCCTCATCATTCCATCTCTCATTAACTTCCCCATCCTTCTCACCCTATATATATATATATATATATATATATATATCCCCCTCTCTCATTTAACCTTCAGGACTAGGATCTCACTTTTTTCCCTTTTATTCTAAAAAATCACCTCACCACCACTCTACTTCATCTGACCTCACTTTCTCGGACAACATCACAAAAAGGATATCAGCCTCTGCTTCCAAAAAATACTCTTCTCATCACCCTTCTCACCATCACTAGTAACTCAACTCCAAACAACTCCAATCCGAGCCACCTATACTCACTTGAGAAACCTTCTTCTTACACCCGAGCCCATCACCTTCACTTGTCCTCGCATTCATTTGAGCAATTATTCCTTTCATCCAAAACACATATACAACAGCTTGAGTTGAACAAGAAGAGCAAAGAAGTTTCTCGAGAGAAAGAAGAAGGTCAAAATGCCTACGTAATATTTTTAGGGTGTTAGAAGTATATAGAAGTTTAGATTCTATTTTGTGGATTGTGAATATTTAGAATGCATGTTTAGGATTTTAATTGTATGTGATGATTGAAAAATGCTTGTTCATATTTGTTTGTATATTCCTTGTGATGTCATGAAAGCAACACACTACATTTACTAAAGCAGACATGTTTTTAGGGATTAAGAGAATTTATTTAAGGTCTCAAATGGGGTTTAAAGATATTTGGCCCATCCAATGAGTCCTAAATGGATTCTTTTTTTTCCACATAAAAGAATATGGTTGTAAGTATGACTTTAAACAGATTTATTCGTTGATTGTGGACTCTTTAGTGTATCAACCGAGTCCTCAAATTCAAATTCATTTTATTCAAAATTGTCAAAAATTATCCCAAGTAGGATTTTCATCCATTTCTATATATTTTTGGCCAAACAGCAAATGATTTCAATGATTCCTTGCACCTTTTCAAAATTATCAAAAATCACTCCCAGTGATTTTTTTAATCAATTTTCAAACTTTTTTGTCAAGCCGGGAATAATCTCAACGATCTCTTGCACCTCTTCAAAATTATCAAAAACCCCTCTAGGTGGAATTTTCAATCAATTTCTATACATTTTTGGTCATGTTGATAATGACCTTAATGATCACATGCACCTTTTCAAAATTATCAAAATCCACTCCGAGTGATGTTTTTCATCCATTTTCAAACATTTTTTTGTCAAGGTGGAAATGATCTCAACGATCCCATGCACTTCTTTAAATTATCAAGACCCACTCCAAGTGGGATTTTTCATTAATTTCAAAACATTTTTAGTCAACCCACGAATGTGACCCCAATAATCTCGTGCACCATTTTAAATTATCAAAACTTGTTTCAAATGAGATTTTTCATATGATCTTCCAAGACATTTTTGGCCAAGCCGGGAATGACCTCAACGATTTTGTGCACCATTTTAAAATTATCAAAACTTACTCTAAGTGAGATTTTTCATCCATTTCCAAACATTTTTTGCCAAGCCACAAATAGCCTCAACGATCCCGTGCACATTTTTAAATTATCAAAACCCACTTCAAGTGAGATTTTATTTTACATAACCGTTTATTCGGGAGTTGTGGGGTGCTTAACACATTCCCCATACTGAATATACCTACTTGCCCTTTTCTTTTCGTAGACCAGAATGAGTTTCAATTGCACTCAAAAATCAATTGGTGGCGACTTCATTTTTCAAGCAGATTACTTTATACTCGATCCATTAATTAATAAATATACTCAAATACACTTGAGCAATTACTGGTAGATATCAAGTTCTTGTAGCAACGAAAACAATGACATGCAATGTATTTTTTCATTGCATAGAATTTTCAAAGGTTAAAAGTATATAAATGTTATGCTAGATTGATAAATACGCACTCACTTGTGATGCAGAGAGTCTTTAGCGTTAAACTTGGGTTTCACGAACTACAACTACTCCTTGATTATGAACAATGAATCACTTGTCAATCACTTGTTATGCTTGATTATAAATTGTATTCATTAAAGCAATGAAGAAGAAACGATATTAATAGATTTTTTGCGAATTTTTTCCTAAGTTATAGCTTAGGAAAAACGATAGTTCTAAACATACAAAAAAAAATCATACATAAATATACATAATCTATATGACATCCTAATTGACATGATGAGTCAGCAAAATCAAATTAATTGATAACAAATTTCAAATTTGACTTTTGAATTTAACCCATCTGACATTAACCATGGAAACATCTTGAAAATACAAAAAGTAGTCAAATTAAATAATTTTCTCTCTCATTCACACCTCACACGCATATCTTTCTCTTATAGTCAAACACAAGTCATCATAATCGAATCATCGTTTCGACCGAAAAATGTCCATATTAGGCGCGTCTCAACTCAAGAAGTCCAACGATGACAGTGGTGCGCGGATATGTCGCTGGTGTCGACTGGATCGACCACTTTTTTCTCTCAGTGGGTGTTTTCTTTTTTAAGATTTTTCTGGCCGTTTAAAAGGATATTGGCTGTAGATTTCGTTGTTCGGAGTTGAGAGATCACTAGGAAGTTGCAGTGGCTGAACGACTGTTTTCGAAAGTTGTAAGTGACAATGTAATATGACATAGAGATAGTGTAATATGACACTGTTGCCATGTGTTCAGCATTATTTTTTGAGATTTCTTATCGATTTTCAATTTTTTAAAACTAGTCGTGTTGCAATTGATGGTCAGAAGTTGAAGTTTCGTCGTCGATCAGTGAAGGAAAGATGATGTAGCATATCAGTGACTATGTTACTTTACATATGTATTACATTGTTTCAATTTTTTATTACTTTGCTCATCATGAACGTTATATGTGTTTTATGTCATCAATTACAAGATGAGAATAGTGATTTGACAATATAAAAGAGAAGCTAAAACTATGTTGTGTTAACTTGAGTTATTATATGTGGCACGGTGATATTGTATATTGTATATTGTATATTGTATATTGTATATTGTATATCACATATATTATGTAATTTTATGTAAGTTTAGTTTCCATATGATTGGAGTTTTCGTACCATAAGAGAGTACTAATTTTACAAATTAGAGGTTGCAAAAATTGCCATTTTGCAAAAAAAACCGTTATTGGTACCGTTTGGTAAAGCATTTTGCACAGCATATAATTTAACATACAACATACATGCTACATATGAAAAGCTACATAACCAAACACCCAATAATAATTTTAGCATATATGTTATCATTTTAAAATGCTACATAAAAAACCATTTTCAACAACATTTGTCTTCTATCAAAAATGAAAAGTCTAAACTACCCCTTATATTTCAGCCAAATGACCAAACTATCCTTCATATTAACAATCTATTATTTATTTTTATTTAATAATATATTCATTTTTATTTAATAATAAATTGTTATTTATTTATATTTAATATATCCTTTATATTTAATAATATATTAACATTTTTACTAATATATTTGATTATTTATATTTAATAATATATTTATTTTTAAATAATATATTCAATTATGTTTAATAATTTATTTATTTATTTATTTATATTTACAAATATTTTATTTATTTGTATTTAATAATATATTCATTTATATTTATATTTAAATTTAAATTTAATTTTATTTTATTTAATAAATTATTATTATTTATTAATATATTCAATATTATTTAATAATTTATTTATTTATATTTACAAATATTTTATTTATTTGTATTTAATAATATATTCATTTATATTTAATTTTAATTTTAAATTTATTTTATTTAATAAATTATTATTATTTAATAAATTATTATTATTTAGTAATATATTCAATGTTATTAATAATTTATTTATTTATATTTAAAAATATTTTATTTATTTGTATTTAATAATATATTCATTTATTTTTAATAATAAATTTTAATTTATTATCATTTAGTAATACATTCAATTATATTTAATAATTTATTTATACTTAATAATAATTTATTTATTATTATCTAATAATCTATTCATTTATATTTAGTTTATTATTATATTTAATTTATTATTATAATACAAATATAATGTTTAATAATGATATAAATGAATATATTATTAAATATAAATAATTAAATATATTATTAAACTAAATATAAATGAATAGATTATTAGATAATAATAAATAATTGATTATTAAGTATAAATAAATTATTAAATATAATTGAATGTATTACTACCCCTGCATATAATTAGCCATAACATTTTAAACAGCATAAATGTTTTTTTCAACATAAATAACCAAACACCCTCAGCATTTCAAATAACATATATGCCAGCATTTATATAGCATAAAGAGGTAACAGCATACATGTCATCCCCGGATCATCAGAACCTCCTGCACTGCAGAGCGCATACCTTGTGCGACTTCCTCCGCTTTTAGTGTCTTCGTTTGCTCGTCTAGCTTCACATTGAAAGCGAACTCAACGAAACATGTCGAATCAATACTCCCGGAGCAAGAAGCAGCAACACCAAAATTGGAATTCGAATAACAAAACGCAGAAAATTTTCGTGCCCAAAACCCAAAACCGAACCACCGAAAACCCTAACCCCACCCTCTCGAATTCTTTGAGGCAGTCTCAATTGAAGGAATCCAATGCTTCAGGGACGTCGAGCAGGATTCGCGTAGACGAGAACGGGGACTGGGTGGCGAGCAAAGCAGGGGCCGGGAACGGTGGGAAATTCGTAAATTACTTACCCCAAGATGAGGCAGTTGCTGCTGGTCTTGGCGCCGATGAAGGAGGCATGGATCCCGTGGAGTCACAGAGAGTTGTGGATCTCTTGAACAGAGAGTTGTCTCGGTTACTCAAGTTGAGCCCCAGAGGCTTTTGGAAAGAAGGTATTGAAATAAAGTTGGAATTGTTTTTTTAGCCTTGTTAAAATATTTGAATTTTTATGCGTATTCTGTTATGGCAGTAGTACCCTTTCGTGTGTTTCTGCCAATGCCTCAATCAGTGAGTGGAAAAAATGTAGCAGTGTTTATTGCTATTTAGCTGTTTTTAGGTCTTGTAGAATTGATAGTTTAATGTTCTCTTCAATAAATTAACGGGGACTGCATTTTGTTTTGTGTCTCAGTGGCTATAGACACTTCCCTGCATAGATTCCTGGACAGTTTCCTACAATTCAAGAGCAGATGGTATGATTTCCCCAATCATGGAGCCAAGGGTATTTTAGCTGGAGTTATTATTGGAGAGCCCGAGTTAAGCCGCCGTGTTTTCATGGTATTATATCGCATGTAAGTTTCTCATCCTGATGGTTTTGCTGAAACTGGCCAAACAGTCTCCAGTTTTTGGACCACATTTTTTTTGTATGAGCCTTGTGCCTTGCAGCCGGCTAGTTGTTTGGCTGCCTTAGGCTTGTTTTTCTTTTCTCTGTTGTTATGCTGCTTCTTACCTTTTCCTTTTGTATCTCCCTTTATTTGCAAACCACTCCCCCGCCCCCGCCCCCGACCCTCCCAAAAAAAAAAATGATTTGAGTCTCTTTTTCAGATCTTCCAATATGGATCCGGGTGCTCGCCCCTCTGAGAGTCTTAGTCTGAAAGACCATGGAGGTGGGTTATCTATTTTCTTCCCTGCAACATCTGCTATAAGCTTTCTAGTTTAGTTCAGCCCAACCCTAAAATAAACCCAAAAAAAACCTAACCACTTCCCTGCGTTTTTTACAATTTGGGCTTACATAAAGTATTCTTGATTTAATGATTTTCTGCGATAACTGGAGTGCCATGATTTTACAATCTGGATTTACATCTAGTCTTCTTGATTTTCTTATGCCGTAATTATCTAATCGACTTGCAGATTTAGATTGCAATTACACCTTTGTTTTCTTACTTCTGGGTCATTTTTTGTTCGCTGAGAATTGAACATTTTTTCTTGAATTATGACCTAAATTAGATTTGTGTGCACTAAGACCAGATTTTATATATATGTTTTCTACTTCAATTTTGTTATAAACTTATTGATCAATTTTGCTATAAAAATTGTGTGAGTACCTTTGCAAAGTTATTTTTTGCAATAAGACACCATTATACCGTGCTGCTTTGGGCACCAAAATGGCTAGGGCCGGCCCTATTTGCTTTGGAACAACTTCCTGTTATGTTTTTGAACTGATTGCATATTTCCAGTTCAAGTTGGAATTCTGTTGGGTTGCTCCCCTTCATGCCTTATTTAATATAATTTCTCTTTCACCTTTTCAAAGAAAGAGTTAGAGTAATATAGAGCAAAGTGCATGAGTCCATACTTGTGTACACCCACCACTCAATAAAATTATAATTGTCATGGTTGCTCCCCTTCATGCTTTATTCATTGACTATGTAAGCCTTATAGTGTTGTTAGTGATAATAATGGCTAACAGTGGATGATGCACTTATCATATCTATATCAGCTTAGCGTTCTCATTTAATTATACTATTTTATTTCTTTTTGGGTTAGTTAAATATGGATGAGTAGAATAATTGGTCCTGCAAAAAATTGACTTATTGCACTCTTACAAGTATTTAACTTCTTTAATTAGTCCTAGCCTCCTAGGTCTCTCTCAAGGAAAAACTTTAGAATTGCTGTCATATAAATCCTATTGATGGTGCACGTGAGCAGCATTCTTCTAAGGCCATTAAAAGAAGTAGGCAAATATTTATACTGTCTAAAACTAGCTACACTGAGCAGTACTTTCGCATCCAGTAGATGATGAGCACCTTATTCAGAGTTAGAGTCTTCATTATCAATGCTGACTTCATATTTTATGTTCATGTAAACTCTTGCTTGCGGAATAGCTGTGCATATCTGCAAATGAGTCAATATGTGTTTTACTTCGATAACGTTTAGTTGCATCAGCAGTGAATCGCAAGCTTTGAAATTCTTCTGGAAGTTTGAGCAAAGGAAAGTAATAGCAGATTCAATGATGCTAATAAACTATTGATTAACTTAGGGAGGACAAAATACGAGAGTCTTTGAAGGAAAGAGAACACCAAAATGAATCCTCAAGAAGAAGATGGTGCCATGGTGGGGAGATAAATTTGAAGGAAATGTAATTAATGTCTGACACAATGTCCAGTTACATTAGAATTTATTTTTCTTTGTTCTTTTGTTGTTTAATAGGTGATGGGTGGGACCCCTTTGTTGCCATTATTGATAAATTCTCTTTTATCATGGGAACAAAATTGTACATTTCTTTAATTTCCAATATTAGGGGTGTATTGGAAAAACTCTGATTTCCAAGAAATTTTGTGATGATTGATAATAGGTTGTAGATTAGGAGCAAATTATGAAGGAGAGTTCGTGGATTGTCACTATTTTCTACATGGATTCATGTAGCCAACCCCAACATTGTTTCGGATTAATCCTTTGATGATGAGGAGGATGGTGATTGATTCAGGTTTTCTTAAACCTTGTCATGTTATTTTGGCAAGTTAGTTGTAGTACGTAGTTTTCACTTTTATTTTATGAGTTAGATTTCCATTAGGGTTTAAGTACTTATAGGAGGAAGCTTTTATAGGATTAGAGTCATTAGGAGAACATTAAATATGGATGTAGGCTACAGTTTTATAGTGACATTAATGCCCTTGGGAGATTTATCTAGCAGATAAGTTGCACCCATTCAGTGATGCAGTGGATTCTTAGGGGTGGTTCCTATGTACATTAGATGTGGGTCCTAACTCCTAAGACCTTACTTTTCTTCTTATATTTTCTCCTATAATTGCAGCATATATAGCACATCCAGTTCTGATTATCGGTTGATTCAAACCCAAAGGTTATTGCATTCAAAAGTAATACAATTCTAATATTTAATTTTAACCATTAATAATTCTTCAAATTACTCTAATATGACTGTTCGAGGTTTATGTTTACACTATGTGAATGTTGTAAAAAAAAATCATTACCCTAGCTTCTTTCCTCAGTCTTTGATGTAATAGCCCTGAATCTCTAAACATCTGCTGCTCCGTTAAGAAACTGGTAGCAATGTCTGATGTCAGTATGTCACCTATGCCATTGGAACTATGGCAAATATGGTACTTCCTATTGAGATAATATTTCATTTGCTTTTGCTTTAATTTTATTATCCAAAGGGCTAGTTGCTGACTGATTCCGTATTCAGTACTTTTGCAGGAAAAGAATCTGCTCGACTTGCCTAAGCTACTGGATATATGTGCCATTTATGGTCATGAAAATGAAGATTTGACCGGATTGCTTGTAAGCATTTATTATAAACAGTATTGTTTTCTGACTTATTTTGTCCGGGGTGGCAACCCTTGGTGTCCAGCAATAAAATTTATTTTTCACTTAAAAAATAAAGAACGTTGTTATATCACATATTTTTTGGTTTCCCTACAAAGTGCAAAAATTGAAAGTCAGAAGATCCTTTTAGCACTGGTTTTAGGCCTATTTTTAAGTTGCTTGTGTTTTTTAAAAACTGCTTAAAGAAAATTTTGTTAACGTCAATTCTATATATTTTAAAAATTAAAACCAGCGTGTTACGAATCATAATGAATACTTTTAATATAAGTGACTGCAGTAAGTTTCTTAAAAAATTTAGCCGAATGTCTGAGTATTTTCCTCCATTATTATGTTTCTAAAATGTAATTATAATCACTCACTCATATATGTTTTCACATTAGATGATGCACTGATGATGATGATAATGATGATAGGGGTTACGAAATCTGGAGAGCCATTTCTTCATCTAATGATTCTGACAGTTCTCGCTATATAGTGATATTTAATGTCTTGTCACTGGAACATTCCAAAGAACATGATATTTGTGATAATTGTAGCTAACAGATTTTATCTCTCTCTGTCTCTCTCTCTCTTTCTCGTGAATGCAAAAGAAATAGTCCTAGGTCTGAAATCCTTGTTGAGCTGAAAGCAATATTAATTTCACAACAAAATGAGAGTATATACAAATATAGTAGTTCTTTCTTTGCTTCTGAAGACACACAACAAGAGCAAAAGCAGTTTACATAAGCTGCTTTGAACAATTTAACTGAACACCATTTATACTTAAAACTAGCAGAAGCACCTAAAAGTGAGTTACTTTGAAATGCGTTCATGTAATAAACCTTTTAAAGCTGCTTCTTTGAGCAATTTAATGAGCCCAAGCAAAGCCAAACCTTTGCTTGCTTTTCATTTATCCTATTTAGTGCTTCGACAATTGTTGTACTACATGAAATACAAGGAGATTTTGGAAGGTCTATGGAACATGTGACAGGGTGGTTTTTAACTGTACTTGAGACAAATTGTAACATTATATCTCCTAGGGGCTTCAATGCCATTTGCTTGTTGGTTACTCATATTCTTGTGTTGTTGATTTGCATAGAAACAGATTAAGCAGTTCTAAAATGTTTTAAGATGCATCTGTTTACATGTATTGAAGAATATACATTCATGCCCTACATTGAAAATGCGTTCTTTCTTTTTTCTGGCTGAAACGCACGCGGGTAACTTTTTTCCAGATACGCAATGCTTTGAAAGCTCAGCCTTGGATTCACGATAATATGACTGCCTTAATTTCTCATTTCTTGGGTATTGTACACACAATGCATCAACGTTGCAGCTCATCTTTGGAGGTATATTACTCCTCTATCACACAAGTTCCAAGATATTTTTGCACCAAATTGGAACTCTTCTGCTAAAATTGCTATTTATCTGCTTTTTCTGAGGTCCTAGTGGTTCAATTTTTTGTGCCTTGTCAATCACATTTTTTTTTGTCTTTTGATAAGTCAAATGAAGTTATATTCTTGCCTTTTGAGGGAGGAGGGAATTGAACCTTGTTCAAGTGTAAGGAGTTGGCCGCTGCTAGCCTGCTAGGCCACCAGCTAGTAGATGCAGTGTTGAAGAATTTGTAGTTCTGATACTTTATTCTCTTTGTGGAGGTAATGGTGATTGACTGAGTGCACCATAATAAAATCTTGGTTTTTATTGTTGGCTTGTGCATTAACAGACATGATCCTACATATCACAACGCATACACAACAACGGAAGTGTTCTGTTGACTAATTCAAAGCCTCAAACATCAAATTGCATAGCATTTACAAAATTAGTAGGAATTAGCATGTCAAAACCATAGTGTGGAACCAGGAGCCTGTAATCTTTTGCCCATATGCTTTAAGCGAGAGAGCTGTGTATGAGCCTAGTAAAATGACTTAAAGAGGCTGTTGAGCTTGATCTGCATGGTGATGCCATTGTGGCATGTCGATGAACATGGCACTGCTGATTAATCATGTAGTGCCCATGGTGGTTACATACTTCATCTGGGTGATTGTAATTATCTGCATGATCAGATTGCCGCAGCACAACATGGGGATTGGGTGGCTTGGTTTGCAACCAAAGTAATGATTGTAATTGATAATTCGTGGCCTTTTGAATCCATCAAACTAGAGATCCCAATTATGGTCATTGAAAGTGTTAGGACATCCATAGGTTATGTATTTGTCTTTAGTGGGGTAACTAGTTTGTAGGAAATGTTTTGTGTGTTTCTCAGGGTTTTTCTTGTGAGTTTGAATTCTTAGTGTGTGCGAGTTGCCAATACTAAGTTAAGTTATAACTTATGAGAGTTACGTGGGGAACTTTGTATCCTTTCAAGGCTGAGGTAGAGGAAAAGAAAATAACTGTGTTTTTGTGTGACAGACTGACAGTAAAGAGTAATGAGAAACTCCTTTGTTTTCTTGCGTAGCATAAGTAGTCAACGTTAGTTATAGTATTTTGTGATCATTAAGGTCAGTTTGTTATTGTAGAATACACAAGCTAATGAAAAAAATAAAATTTTGAGCTTCACCCTTCAACAGAAAGTGTTCATGTTCTGTGCCTGGAGTTTGCTGCTCTGAATGTACTGTGCTTTAATGTTGAAACTTCACTTTGCTTGGTGCTTTTGGCCTGCTTAGTTATGCTCTTTATAACATGCCTACTTTGATCAACATTAATTGTTGGGAAATATGCCCAGACCCCCCCAAACTATCGGGTATGTGCAAATACCCCCCTAAACTAATGAAAATGGCAAACAGGCCCCCAGAATTGAGTTGACCGTTAAAGATAACGGTCAACTCTACTAAACTAACAATAATTTAACGTTAATTCGAATATTAAGCCAAATAAAATGATTAACATTAAAATAATATTATTTTATGAATAATTACAGATAAAAACCATTGAAGAGGCGGGAGTGTGAGTGGCTTTTGTTTCATACATTTCTCTCACCCAGGCTCACGGGAAACCCAGCAACTGCAGAGCTCAAACAAGGCAGCCCACTAACCAAAAAACACTCAAGAACCCCCCAAGCAAACCCACAAACCAGACTCAGCAACCAGAGTTCAATCGGGAGCAGAGCAGAATAACGGAGTCTAATCGGAATCAGAATCCGATTCCCACCGACGAGCACCTCCCTCAATCGAACCCACCCAAAGCAAACTCACAACACACTCGAAGCACCCAGTAACCGCAGAAAACCAGCAGCCGCAACCGAAAGAGAACCAGTAATTCGAAACCCAGAATCACCCAGCTCCGCCTTGTTCCCCCTCAAGAATGACTTCCCGCAAGTATTACAGCGTCTCAGGTGAAGTCTTAATCACACCCCTAGGTCAAACAACCAGAATCCACACAAACGAAACCTGGGGGAGCCCAACCTAATTCATCTCACCTCAAAACAGCTCGATCCACAGGGAACAAACCTAGCGAAGACCCCTCTAGCCCGACTCAAGAACCCACCGAGATGAAGAATTCATTTCTCTCACCCCCAAACTCTCTCAAGCTCCCCCTCTCTGAAATTTTGAAACCCTGGGTGAGAGAAATGTATGAAACCTTGATGGTAGTTTATTTTAATGTTAATCATTTTAATGTTATTTTAATGTTAATCATAAAATAATATTATTTTAATATTAATCGTTTTATTTGGCTTAATATTCGAATTAATGTTAAATTATCGTTAGTTTAGTAGAGTTGACCGTTATCTTTAACGATCAACTCAATTCTGGAGGTCTGTTTGCCATTTTCTTTAGTTCAGGGGGGTATTTGCACATACCCGATAGTTTAGGGGGGTCTGGGCATATTTCCCTTAATTGTTAGTAGGCATGGAAGTTGAAGACTTGAAAGTTGCTTTGTTGCATCATTGTCACCCATTGTGTTTACTTTCCTTGGCTCACTTAGAAATTTCTTTGGCGTCGTCATTTTTTATAGATAAATTGTGGGGTTATGTCATTAATTTTTGAGGAAAATCGGACCTTGCACCTTGTGTAAGTTATAAGGGGCAGGTCACCACTAGGCCAACTCTTACTTCTTGTGTAACTCTTGCTAATCATTATTTGTTGGGTTAATCATAGTTATCTTGTTTAGTTGAGCTAAGCACAACTCTGATGAAGAAGTCTACTTAACTGATGGTGAAAGTTTCTGCCTACTGTTACATAACAGACCCTATTATCCCCTGAGAATCGTGATCATGGATCCAGTTTGCTTCTTGCTGATTTTATAGAGGTGGGTTTTCTCCTTTTTCTCTCCCTTTTTAAATTAATTCATTTTCCTTCCTATCTTTCTCGGCCTTTTCTTTTCATTGCTTTTTGGAAAATATTTTAACAGAATACTAGCTACCTGTGATACCTTGTGTTCATTTTGGTTTCATGGAATTTCTTTTCTTTAATAGACACCCATAAGACACTGGTTGATTACTATATTTTTGCATCATTTGGTTTATACTAGCTTCAAAGTCATGCATTTCACAACAAACATGTACCCTGTTTAATGGCATGCTGAAAGGACCAGGATGACCTTAATGATTATAATGGGCTGACTAATCTGTCATTCAACTAGACTATACAATCTTGGTTATTTAGAAAAGTAAGTGATTGACTCAAAGCAACATCACATTTTTCCCCTGCTAGGCCAGATAAATCTTCATATGGTAAAAAAATGTCAGCTGGTTGATGTAATCTGAAAAATGAAAACTTAATGAGTGGAGACTCCTAGTCTCTTTTTACATGTTCATATAATTTAAAATTATCATTTGATTATAGGTAGTTCCAATTCCCTTCGACTTTTGTCTTGCCCATGTGTAGTTCATAGATTTGGAGGCCATGTTTTTACAACCAGACTTTAATGTCCATCCTTGAGTGTTTTACATATAGAGGGACCTTTTTACGAACGCATGGTTGTCCTACTTTTTGTATAGCCTTTTTCATTTGTTTTAGCAACTTTTTAATTAGGTTTATATCGCATCATTTTCATTATCTGATCATTAATGGTGAAAGAGAGAAAATGTGACATATACGTTTGGAAAGAGTTTGAGGATAGTTTGGTCAATATCTTAAAACATTCATTAATTGTATATTTCTCTTATTACGAGAAGTACGTTAGAGCTTCTAAACTCTTCTTTTTTTGGTTAAGCATTCAATGGAGATTGGGAAAGTGCAGTCATTTTGTGGACGTGGATGGCTTTATTAAGTATAAATGGCTTTATTAAGTATAAATGGCTTGTTCCTCCACAGGTGATGGACTTCATAAATGATGCAGTTGCTTCCCTGGATGCTTTTATTGCTGTCTACAAACCAGCAGCTGTGTTCTTCTCCTGCCCTGTTGGAACGAGGTGCCTGTTTTATTTCCTGTGTTTATTTTGGCGTCCAAGAGAATAATTGCTTACAGCTTGCAAGATAATATAGAATACTCATACGTGAATTCTTTTCATTAATTGCACTCAACCTCATAGAGGGACATTGTACCTAAGGTTTGCTCGTTAGTGTTCGGATTGTTCAAAGTTTATGTAAATAGTAGCCCTCAGAAAACACACATACACACGGAATCTTTCGGGTCATGTTTTATGTTAGGTAGGATTCTCCAGATTGACTGATTGAGTTATTTTACCTTTTAGGTTTTTTCTGTGCAGTAATATTGAACCTTATGGTCTGGCAGTAGTCATATTTTTTTATATAGCTATTATTCTTGTTTTCTTCTCATAGATTTCGGTCTGGGTAGTTATATACATACTGACAAAGGTACATACGCAGGCTGACACACACACACATATAAGCCATGATATAGCATTGGGTTATTTGTTATCCTATGTATGGAATCTTCAGATCCAGTAACCTTTGAATTTCAGCTGTGGGTAGATTAGAAATTTTAGCTTTGCAGTAGTCAGTTTTTCATATCACTATTATTTGTCTTGTGTGATCTAGTATCAAATAATGTCTTTTGGTGCAGTTATGGGAATGAAGAATTGCTTGGCACATTTGCCAAATTGCATGATTCTTTGCTTCCATCTTTACGACGGGGGTTCCAGATTCTTGTTATGGAGGGAGATGGTGAAATGATATCAAATATTTCTATGAATTTGAAGATGTTGTCAATGAGAATTGTCAACTTGGGCTGGAAATTGTTGGACATCTGTTATTTAAGTGATGAGATGCTTGAAGATGGCCGCCCCACTCCACCTATTACTAAGATGTTTCCTGCTGAAGTGGAAGATCCTGTTGTAAGGGCAGATATATTGGTTCAAACTTTTAGGGAAATCAATGGAGTATCTATTCAAGAGAAGGACAACCAGAAGTTGGACACCTTTCTTCAGAATGTTGAAAAGAAATACAATGTGATGAGAAGGCTTGAGAGTTTACAAAACAGTGGTAAGTGCTCTTTAAAAAGTTCATTGCGATACATCTGTTGTAATTGCTTTGATGTAGAAATCCGAGAATTTGTGGTACTTTTATTCAACTGTTGACCCTAGTTACTTTGACATAGGTATATGGAAATAGACAAGAGTTGTTTATGATCCTGGGTTGAAACGGAAAAACCTTTTGTGTAAAAGCTTGTGAAAATGATCACCTTTAGGCAATAAATATGGCATTTTACGGGTACTTGTACTAGGGTTTTATTATAATGCAGTCACTAACGGTAAATCGTTAGAATGTCTAGTGCTATAAACGGGCCAGCGTACATGTTCTTTGTTATTGTATTAGGAAAATGAAATGACTGCTGGCTATTTGCGTAATGACGATTGAAACGTTGTCAAATCGTGATGGTTTTTACTGCTGGCTATTTGCGTAATGGCGATTGAAACATTGTCAATTAGTGATGGTTTTGACATTCGTGTTTTACTTACTGTAAACTTATGCATTTCTCAATCTTGTAAACAGACACTAAAAAATACTTTGTAACTGTAGCCTTTTCAGCAATCCCCGTGTAATATTTATGCTCTATAAGGTTTGCATTCTGCCTTATCACTCTGCACGGTATGCTAAGGGTTTTAATTTTCCAATGAATAAAAGTATTTTAGTATCATTGTGTAATTTTTCTCGATATGCATCTGTGGATTATTGTGGAAATGAATATATCCCATAGCACACCTGTATGGATATGCATTGGCGTGATAATTCGCCTTCTTTGGAGGAACTGAATTAATGTCTTGAGTTTACTCTTTTGAAATTGCTGGTTCACAAGTACATTATATATTTTAAGATAAAATCCATTTACCATTCCATTGATCTTTCTTCTCCTTTTTTTTTTTTAATTCCTGTCAAGCTTTGTTGTGGATTTAATGTTTATTCAACTCCTTTCATGCAGGATGGGTAATCATGGATGATGAACAATTCCATTATTTATCTGGGATAATGATCTCTTCTTCAAAAGGTGCTCTTATAGGATCAACCCTTGCCCCTTCCCCAGTGCCAACTAACAAAGTGCATATGGATGAAGATGCTGCAATCATGGAGTCCAAGATCAGTCAAATAAAGGACCTGTTCCCTGATTATGGTAAAGGATTCTTAGCTGCCTGTCTTGAAGCTTATAACCATAATCCAGAGGAGGTCATTGAGAGGATCCTCGAAGGAACTCTTCATGAAGATCTACAATGCTTGGATACTTCTCTGGAGACTATTCCGCTGTCGAAGTCTGACCCCTCTATAAACAGCAAGGATAAGGGGAAGGGGAAATTAGTTGAATCTACAGCAGTACCATCTATCAAACCAGTGGCTGTAGCTGGGGGGGAAAATGTATATGGGCCCTTGATTTCATCCTCGTCTACAGTCGGTAGGTTTGTTAGGAAGTCTAGGGATGACTTGCCCGATGGTAGTACGCTTGATGCGAGAAATGAAAACGATACAGCAAAGACTGCTGCACTAATTTCCCAGTATGAGTACGATGATGAGTATGACGACTCTTTTGATGATCTAGGTTTGAGCATCGTTGAATCAAGATTAGATGAAAGTGAGATGATGGGTGACTCTGTCAACTCAAATATGGGGAAAGCACGGGATACAGGAACAGAAAGCTCAGCTCAAACTGCTCCTAATAGAAAATGGGGCTCTAGGAAGACCCCGCAGTTCTATGTCAAGGATGGGAAGAACTATAGTTACAAAGTTGCAGGTTCAGTCGCTGTTGCAAATGCAGATGAGGCATCAATAGTTACGCAAGCTCAGGGAGAACTAATTCATGGCCTTGGACGTGGAGGAAACTTGCCTCTTGGCGCGGTAAAGAAACTGATGGCACGTGAGGAACAATATAATAACCAATCTGATGTTTCCAATGCAGAAGGGGAAGGGAATTCAAGGAATATGAGTGGCAGGGGAGGTAGAGGAGGAAGAAGGCCTAGCGAGGCTAATGAGGATCAAAATAGCCATTCAAATGATTTGGAGGGAGGAAATGGGAGAGGAGATTCAGCAAATCAGAGGGGCAGAGGAGGAAGGAGAGGTGGAGGGAGAAATAGTTACCAGAAGGATCGTTCAATGAGAAAACACTTTGCTGGATTGTCAGGTTATTAGATACATACAGGAAAATTACACACTCACCTCGAATTTTTCCATGGAGGAAACTTTAATGAATACTAGAGAGGGATATGAACTTGAGTAGTAGCCAACTGTGTAGTTTGGTTCTCATGGAAAATGCCGAATGGTGACAAGGTTTTGGTTCATTTCTATTTGTCAAAAAACTCATATTGGTTTTCTTCTTTCTTTTGTGGCGTCCAGCATGCTGCTGTTTTCAAATTGTCTACCTTAAATGTTCAGCTGCAGAGATCACCCGAAATGGTGATATCAAAGTCATATAAAGGGATAGTTATTTTGGCCGTACAAAATGTCTCTGTTTGGTTGACAATATCAAGTGAGTAGCATTTGAGATTTTATAGACGAAAGTGCACTCGCCTTTTCAGATTAATACCCAGAATGCTCTTATATGACCATTTTCTTAATAAAATATGAAATAATTATAGTTTTTAAATTATGTAATAATTTTAAGTGATAAGTAATGAAATAGATTTTATACTTTGAAAAAATTGAAGCAAAATAAGTCTCTATTTTATTTTGGGCTAAACAAATTTTTTAGGGTATTCGGGTTTACACCCGAAAATTTGATTTTCACCCCCTTGCCTCAGCATCTCATTGCATCTCTCATGTCATGTCTCCCCAGTTCCCCCTCTCTCAATTTTTGGAACTTTAGATTTTAAATTTTTTTAAAGTTAATTTTATTTATTTTTTAATTCTTTTAAAAATAAACTTAAAATATTATAAATCCATTAAACAAATCTCTCGTATTAATGAATGTATAATATTTTAAAGAATTAAAATTTAAAAATTTAAAAATGCAAAAATTGAGAGAGAGGGAGACATGACATGAGAGATATGATGGGATGGTAGGCCAAAGGGGTGAAAATCAGATTTTGGGGGTGTGAACCCGCCCACCCATCTTTTATATTCTGTATTTGGGATTAAACAAATCCCCCCTACATAATTTCTGTACTTTAGTTTTAATATATAGTTATTCGTCTAAGAAAATTTATGCAATAAAAAATTATATATAGGCATTGATGCCTTGTTACACCAGGAAAACAAGAAACACTGAGACAGCAATTGTGGGCTTGGAGAGCAAAAAGAAAAGGCTTTTCAAACTCTACGAATGAGGTGTTATTCTGTGGCCCAATAAGATTTACTTGACCCTAACATACCATTAGTGCACACTCAAAGGATAATCACTGCAGTATTTAAAATGAAAACAAGTCAAATTTTTGGTGATTTAATTTACATCGTGCTTATATTAGCCTCAACCCACAATTAAATTTGTAAAAATCAGCATATTCATGATTTGGGATTAAGAACTTTGAGAAAAATATTTCATCTTATTTGCAAATAGGGTTAGAAAGTCGGAAAGTACCACATAAAATTGAACAAAACGACGAAGATGTATTGTCCGCTCAACACCTAAGACATGCACAATTTTATAATTAAAAGTCATTTCAATTGAGAGTGATTAGATCATTACTTATAAACCACATCGGTGACTTATACCTAACCGATATGAGATATAAGTCTTAACAAACAGCTTCCAAAATAAATAAAAAATCACAAAAGATATGTGCATTGAAAGAAAAAATGAAAGCCTTTTCCATGGGTTTGGAAAACCAGACAGTAGTCAAGCCAAGCAAATTGATGATACAATTCGGTCTGACACAGACCAACAGAGGAGAGCCAGATAAGTTTCAATGAATCACAACACAACAGTGATATTGATATTGATATCCTACCGGCAATTCACAGCTATAATAAAGCATGGGGAGTGGCAGCTGTAGTTTCTGTCATCTGTATTCAACAACTATAATTCATCAATTCTTGTCAAAAACTACTTGTTTTTCTCATTAATTCCAAAATAGATGCACCAAAACAAAGCTAAAATCCAGAGGCGGCCCATTGTGTTTGTTTTAATTACTCAAATTCAAGGCCCAAACTGCATAGATAACAATATTTGGTATAAAAATTGCAACCCATGTGAGCACTCTGCCCCAGCTGAGCTGTGGGTTTTTATTGGGAGTTTGAATTGAAAGTGGTGAGTCAGTGAGTCAAAACATTGGGAATCCAACTCCTATTCCCTCAACTTTACCTGTCAAATGCAAGGTAAGATTGTGGCAGTCACTACTCACATAGTCACTTGTGTTGAGTGGGGGATGGTGTGGGAGTTAAACTATTAACCAACCTCCATTTGTAAATGTAAATAGTTGTCAGATTTTTTTCAAGGGAGACCAGCAACAGTAATCATGTAGGGAATCGCACTCCCACACCTTGTGTTGTGCGAGTGATGTTTCTATCTATCCCTGCCAAGCATTATTTTCTGGGTCTCTTCTAGTTTCCTGACCCATCTAATCAACCACTTCTAGTTTCCAGAATTCCACCATCTTGTGACCCCCACCTCCCCAAAAAAGAGAATTTTGACTTCTCACTTTGTTTCATTTCGACCCAAAACTGCATGATGTGAACCTTTGAGTGAACCTTGAGTTGAGTGCGTTACTAAGAAATTGAATGAGGTAGAAGCCGATGTTATTCAATATATTTTTCTTGTTACAAGTAAGGCTATTTATCGCAAAATTAGATAACCAATCACCTCCTTTCTTATTTTCGTATCATGCAATTGCTTCACAATTTGAATTTGAACTAGAGTCTTAGGATTGTGATCAAGCGGGTTAACTAATTATGGGATTGCGCTACGTATCACATCTCCATCGATCGTACGACGTGGGTTTCCGACTCAACGATGTCGTTTTTACTATCCACAAAATTGTCTAAACCTCATCATTTTATTACATAGACGCAAACGTTCCACTCAAAATAGGTTGATAGTTGCCTAAATTTTTAAACCCAGGAAAAGGAATTACAAACTGAAGATCAAACATTGAGAAAAACCACCATAAAATCCCAAGATGTACCCCAATAAAATTGAGACTAAAAAAAAAAGCAAAAAACATGCTACCACATAGATTGTATCCAGATTTTTGGCTTCCCTTTCATTAAGAAAGATTGATCGTCACCATATATAAGAGCATCATCACTGTGCACCAAATAAATATATCTATAGCACACTAGAAGAACCAATGCGATGGAGAAATCACAACATATAGATGAGAAGATTCTTATTTCACCTGCATAAAAGACGTTATGGTGAAAAAACCTTGAAACAACCCTTATTCAACATATATATAAAAACTTCATATTTATGCCAGAAATTGCAAATCTATGACAAAGGATAAGTGAAAAAATATATATCTATGTCAGGGGAGGAGGAGGAGAGGCATGAGGTTCATTGCCATCCTCCTCCCATGGCTCTAAAAAACCTTCTTTATCAAAGTATATGGAGAGAATTAAGAGAGGCGGCTAGGTTAGAATTGGATTTGTTTTGTATAAATGTTATACTATCATTAATATTAATTAATTTCATCAATCAATAACAAATTTACAACTAATATTAAGATTAGTCCTAATTATCAAAAGTATTAATCTCTTTAAGAACTTTAATTTGTCATGGTACTTAAAATTAAGGGGTAATATAACAACGACCTGAATATCTAATTTTATTGGGAATATTGAAAAAAATTGTATCCCTACTCCTACACAAAAAATGAAGATCAGTTAATTATAAACAAGCTAGCTCCTCTTATATTACGACTAGTCAAGATTCCACACAAAAGACTTCAACTATGAAATGGATCATAAAGGATGGTCACCCAAAAAGAATATTCAAGAATAAAAAATAAAAAATAATATAATAATAATTAAAAAAGCATAAAATGATATATATATATATATATATAAAACAATAAAACTAGTGCCAGTTAAGCTGGCTTTTGTATCTCGTGTCATCTTCTAATGTTTACGAGGCCGCAACCCCCCAAGTTCTGTGCTGGCATCCATGCAAAACATTTATGTTGTCTTTTTAAAAAAGAAAAATGCATGTGTGTGTGTGTATATATATATATATATATATTCCTTTACGAGTATGGACATTCTTATTGAGATTTATGCAAGTACATTTATATTTAACTACCTAAATTTTAAAACTCTAAATCTTAAATTTTAAACCCTAGAACATAAGTCCTAACGGGCGTTTGGTTAGTATTTTGAGAGAAAAATGAGGTAAGGTGA
This sequence comes from Euonymus europaeus, assembly GCA_963580455.1. NCBI lineage: Eukaryota > Viridiplantae > Streptophyta > Magnoliopsida > Celastrales > Celastraceae > Euonymus > Euonymus europaeus. The sequence goes on from OY756972.1 coordinate 5,626,104, forward strand.
GGCAAGAATGGAAATAATTAATTCCCTTATTTTAGTTGAGTTTAGGAGGTGATGATCATAAACTCATTTATCTCTTATAAAGATTGGCAAAATTCAAAAAAAAAAAATGATGTTAGCTAATCAAAAAATTTATATGGTTCAGGCCTAAATAGTTAGGGATGACGAAATTTCCCGCGAGTACCTGACTCTAAATTTCGGTTTAGAGACCCGAATGGCCACTACCCCGGTACAGGTAGGGTATGGTATTTACCATACGCAGCCCCGAACCCGACCAAAATTTTTTATAATATTTTATTTAAATATATATATATATATATATTTATCTTCCACTACTAATCGACTAATACATATATATATATATAATAGTAACACATACATATCATCATATATATCATACATACTGACATACATACATACATATATACACACATATAATACATACATACTGAAGTACATGTATATATAATACATATACATATATATAGTATTTAATATTTTTGGGGTATGGGAATGGGTGTTACCCGTCCCTATCCAATTCGGGGATTCCCTGAACCCCTAAAATCAAGGATGGGGCTGGGGATTGGGTTTGGGTTCGAGGATGGGGAGGGCATACTTGGCCCCGCCCTGCCCTGTTGTCATCCCTATAAATAGCTAATAGTAGCTCATTCTATTGTAGCATCGTATTTCATTGTAAGTGTTGTAAGTGTACAATTACAATGAATTATTACAATGACAATGAAATATCATATAAGATTATAAACTTCCACTGGAATACGTTGTAAGTTTTACAATGTAAGTTTTTTTAATAACACAATCCATCAAATTCTCCTTTGTTTTTTAATCATACTTTGGCATGAAATAAGAACTAAAATTTAAAGTCCATTCAAGTGGTTCATCCATAATCAGGAAATATATGATATATATGCGTAGGAGTTTTACCGTTTGATAGTTGTTTTTTTTTTTTACTTACATAGTAATAGGGGTGGCAAAGAATTTGGATCCAATCTTTATCGAACAAAATAGAGTGTTTATGAGATATTTGCATATTCGACTCAAATTTGTTTGGATTGGACATATTTAATTGACTATATCCGGATTGATTTGATAAATAAATCGGACAATAATTCAGTCTGAGTTAGAGTTTAGACAACAAAATTGAACAAGATATTTGTGTTTGGACCCTAACTCAATTTAAATCGGACATAAAATTTATGTCCAAACTTGATTTAATCCAAATCAGACAAATTAATCATTCGAGTCGGACATAATTAAAACATAGTAATGTTTTTGCAAATGCTAATAAAATGAATCAAATGACAATGTCTTATGGCCTAAAAAGTACATACATACCGTAGTGATAAATAGTTCATGATAGTCTATTTATAAACAATAAGTATTAAATCTTAAGGAAACGGATTCGTTAAACCCTAACGGGCTAATAATTAATTAAAATAAAATTATAAAACCAAATAAATGCTCAACATATTGATTAAAATAATAGAATAATTAACTATAATGAAAAAATTAATAGAATAACTAAATATGAGCTATAATGAGTTCTCAAAATATGGACCACATATCATTTTCGACATACATATCTCATATTATTCTCCCTCTTTCCTTACTTTCTTGTTCCCGTAGCTTGAATCCACATCTAAAGACATGACATTAATTTGTTCTTTCTTATTAAATGATATTTTTTCCGTTTAATAAAATTTATAAATTCTAAAATAAGTTTAACAACCTAGAAACCCTAATGCAGCCTACAAGTTTCAAAACGCTCCAAAAAACATTTTTAAAGTTGAAGTTTTTCTGAGAGATTATTTTTCTCTCTTTTTATTTTATTTTATTAAGATAACATATTATTATAAAAATAAATATCAATATTAATTTTATTTATATAAAAATGCGTTATAATTTATAAATTTGAACTTAAAATTAAAATTTTAATAATAAATATTTGTAATAAAGAAACAAAATTGACCAAAAAATAAAATATAATAATTTATACAGTTCTCCATTTTTTTTGTGTAGTTTTATTTCATCTTTTATACTAAAAGTAATTATTTTTTTCAAAATTTATGAGCTAGGGTAGTATTCAAATTTACCAAACACTTCACGGTTTATAAACTAATTTATTTTAAAGGTTTATAAACTCTATCAAACCAAGACATTATATCATTTTCTCGTTACATTAACCACTATATTTGTTTCCATAAAAAAAACATTATATTTTTTCTATATTTATTTAAAATACACCAACATAATAAAAGTCACGAGAGAAGAAAAAAAATTAATTAAAAACCTCCAAAATCATCCAAAAAATAATGAGGTGGCAAGGTTTGAATAGAATGGTCCCACCAATTTTACTCTGCCAATTAACACAGCTAATCAAAATGCACCAGTCCCAGTTGTACGTACCATGTGTACGGTACCCACCTGACAATCCCACACCTCTCTCCCCATTGGTTCGTGCACTCACGCGCTACAGTTACGCGTACATGGAACAGCGATGAGTCTCAAGCCCAGACTGGTGGTGTCGTGCAGTGAGACCACCCCTCGACCGGTCAAAGAGAAGTAAATCCTCAAAAGGCAAATACAATTTTGTTACACAAATAGAGAGAGACACACAACAAAACCCGTTTTTGTAATCACTCTGTAACCGCTGCAACAGTCGAACCCTTTTTTTTCCCCTAAAAATATTGTGCAACCAATTTTGTATTTAAACTCTAAATCTTAACGGGACGTTTGATTGTTAATCTAATAAGTTTGTGTGAGGTGAGTGTGGGATACTCGTGAGATGAACATTGTCATGTTTTGTATAAAATGTTCAGTAAACGTAAGTGTTAGAATTTTAACTCACTCTCATTTATGGAGATTAGCTAATCGCATCATTTCAATGAGCTTAACTAATCTCAATAAGGATGAATGAGAGACATTCCTAAACTCAACCAAATAAGAGACTCATCTCGTCTCTTTTTTTCTTTCCTAAATGTCAATTAAGTTTCTCGAAAACTTCTAAATAAAATATATTTAGGAGCATCTATATATATTCATAATAGGGCTGCACAAGACTCATTTCAAACCCAACCTACCGATCAACCCGACTCGACCCGTGCAAATCAAACCCATACCCATTTAGTTCAGTTCAGATATAAGTTAGTTGATGTAACTCATTTATTTTATTGGTCGATTATATTATTTTATTAAACCCGATTCGTTTTAACCTGACACAACCCTAAATACTTTAAATGACGTAGTTCTATACTCAATTACTAATGATCATAAGTCAGTCATTTGTAATTTATGTATGTTATGTAAATATATTTTATATTTTGTAAATAATTTTATATTTATAGAGATTACAATAAAGTATCATTTTGCATTCAACCCAACTCTATTTAACTCGACCCAACTCATACCCTTCACCCGATCTAACCCAACCTAATCTCAAATAAAGTTGGTTATACGATTAATCTTCTTCTCACCCAAATCTATGTGCATCAGGTGACGCATGATAATAAATTCGACTCAACTTGAACTTTGTGGAGAACTTCAATCAATGGATATCCCGGTACTACCTGGTGTATTAGAGCTAAAATAGAGGACAATTTTGAGGAGTTTGTAGGATTGCTCTTTTAGTTTCCTCATCTCTATCTAATTAAACCATCAAGTATCAACCCCCGCCATTATCCGTCGCGCTCTCTCTCTCTCTCTCTCTCTCTCTCTCAACTCCACAAGTCATCGTGACGATGAACCCACTCCTCTCTCAAAATCCTGTGTATTTACTGTTTAGCATTCATTGTTAAATGAACTTGATTGGGTTTTGTCACTTTGTGTTTTGATGTTTGAGAGAGAGACAGAGACAGTGAGAGAGAGAGAGAGAGAGAGAGAGAGAGAGAGAAGAATGGATGATGAGTCTGTTTCTGGGCTTTTGCGCCAAGAAAACCTGCCTTGCATGACTGAAGATGCAGCAGATAAAGATGCTGCCTTACCAATTTATGACTGTGATTCAGATGCAGAAGATGAGTACCTGAAAATGTTGGTTGACAGAGAGAAGACTTTTGGGTTCAATAGGGATTTTCAATCTGTCATGCTTGGTGATTGGCTCAAACTTGCAAGATTGGAAGCTATTTCATGGATTCTCAAAGTGGGTTTTCTTTTTCTAATTGATAATACTCTCTCATATTTCATTGAACAATTTGAGCTAAATTTCAAAATGATTGATGTTGTTGATTCTGTTTTTCAATCCAGACAAGAACAATACTAGGGTTTTGCTTCCAAACAGCTTATTTTGCAATCACATACGTAGATCGATTCCTTGTAGGAAGACCCAATATTGATGTAAGACACAAGTTTTATATTAATTAGTGCAAATCATTGAACACTTTGTTAGTTCTATATGTTTTTTTTTTGTTGACGATTTTAATGTTTATTGCAGAGTAAAGATTCCTGGGCAATTCCATTACTTTCTGTAGCATGTCTTTCCTTGGCAGCAAAGATGGAGGAAATTAATGTGCCAACACTATCAGATTATCAGGTTGAAGAATACAGATTTGAAAGCAGTGTGATACAGAGAATGGAACTATTAGTACTAAATATATTGGAGTGGAGGATGTGCACAGTCACTCCTTTTTCTTTTATTCACTATTTCATCTCCGCATTGTGCAAGGAGTCTCCAACAAGTCATGTACTATCCAGAACTGTTGGATTCATTTTTGCCATCAAAAAAGGTATTTCAATGAAATTTTTGTCATTTCTGAATCTAAACCACTTTTACTGGTTCACAATTGAATTTTTTGTATTGATTTATCATTTATGTGATCTTACATAGGGAGTAATTTGATTGATCATCATCGATCCCCCATCGTCGCTTGTGCTGCCACACTAATGGCATTGGATCAGACACTAACAAGACCAGCATTGGAGATTAAGCTAAATTCTGTTTCTTCTCATTGTGAATTGCTTGAGATTGATATTGTATGTCCCTAAGCTTACAACACCATTTTTTGGTGATCTGGGTTTTTTTCCCTTCTGTTAATGTGAATCAAAATAACTGAACTGTTGTTCTAATGCAGGAATCAGTGGTTTCATGTTGCAATCTGATGCAGAAATTGGAGATACAAGAGTTTGAAAAACTGCCTATCTTGCCATCCAATTTGAGTCCAAGAGATGTTGTGGAGAATTCATCGGTCTCTTTCGCAATTAGTACTAAGAGAAAAGGATTTACGTTCTCTGATTCAGATCAAATTGATCGAAACGTTTGAGATAGCTAAAAAGATTATAAGTTTTTAGCTCACAAAACATGATTTGGATATCATTCAAAATGTCTGAAAAAAGAGAAAAGTGAAAGGAAGAAAAGAAAGAGAGAAAAGCAAGGCTTTGGAGTACATATGAAAGGCAAGAAGAGATCTTGAAGGCTGGCTGATGAAAAGAGTCAGATATCAAATCAATATTTATTTATTTTCAATTTTCAATTTTTGGTATTCTTTAATTTTTCTTTTTGTTGACCTTCTTAGTCTTCTTCTTCTTCTTTTCTCACCTTATTTGATGTCTCTTGCAACCCTACCTTTTGATGGGATGCTTGAATGCTTTCTTTCTTGTGTTTCTGAAAAGGTTGATATAGATTCAGTCTCTTATGAGAGGGAGAAAGAACTCAAAGAAGGGAAACCCATGTTTATGTGATTTTATATATCGCATCTGTTTGGATATTGGCCATCACCACAATATTGTATTGGAAAAAGGTGAATGTGATTTGGAAAAAGAAAAACTAGACCCTGATTGTAGAAATAAAGAAAAGGGTAGTTCTAAGTGTTTTTTTTTGGGCGGTTACATGTACAATATATGGATACTGTGAATCAATAGTACTGCTTGTTTAGTCACTACTAACCAAAGAAGCCAAGAACAGGTAGGAAACAGAGAACATAACAGAGATTGGTCCCTTTCAGTGTAAGGTTTGCTAATGGTTTGTATTGTAGCCAAAATACATTTCATGATAATTTTTGGTCAAAACTGGGGGAAAAACAAGAAAGTACTTGGGTCTGGAACCAGGACACTTGCAGGCTACAGCTGTCAATCTTGTTGGAGCAATATAAATGCTCTTTCCAAATTGATCTTTAAACGTGCGTTGTTTGGCTTATATGCATGAGACTTTTCTGCGAATGAAGCGTCAAATTATATGGTTTGTGTATATCGATGCCATGGATACTAACTACATGAGGTACATGATGCAGATAGGGTTCGGTCAGTGCTGGGAGTCCCAATCCTGCCAGTGCCAGCCAAAACTGTGAATTTGTAGGGCTAGTCTCCGATGGATTTTGTTGAATAGCCAAGACTCATTTGAGCCCAGCAAAATTGCTTGCTATTACTTTGGAAGTTCGACGTATTATATACTGCAAACTTGACGCTATAGAAAGTTGTGGCCCTGCCCACCTGAGCCGGATCCTACAATAGCAATGCAAGACCAAATATCAGGATAGGCAGAAAGAAAGCTGCATTTGACCATCTCTACTCATCAAGCACTTGCACATTCATACTAGACATTGCTGTGTTTTAATTGTAGTACACTGGAAGCACCTTTGATCCGAAGCCTTCAGGTCCCTTTGTCTAATAAATACGGAGTGGAGAAACCCGAAGTCATGCAACCACCACTACTGGTTTTGCTTCACATTGTTTCTCTTCTAGGCATTGTAAACCCACCCAGATGAAGTACTTCCTTTTTCTTTCACCATGTTTGGGAAGAAATTAGGGAAGGCGAAGAAAAAAATTAAAGACGAGTAAGAAAAGTTAATATTACTTCCTCTTACTTAGATGGTTAAAAAATGAAAGGTATATTTTTGAAGTTGATATAATTCCTTACACAAAATATATACACAAGCACTGAAAACCACCATTTTAACCATTTTTTCACCATCTATGTTTCACTCTATTTGCAGTGGAACCCACCGAACACACTCCAACACCATTTTCCCCCTCATTTTTTGAGGGGAATTTTTAGGTGAGACCCAAATGATTTTTCTCCTCCCATTTACACCCCCCTCATTTTACCTCCCCTTTCCAAACATCTCCGTTACCTTTCTAAATTCTCTCAATTTTACCCCCAAAATTTCATTCCTCTCGTTCTCCCCTTTTCCAAACAATACGTTAATGTAAGACCCAAGGAACAAAATTCTCAGTAGAGCAAATGCGCAAAAGGTTTAATTGAACTCTAGAATGCTCCTATAAGACAGCTCAAAAAAAAATGAGGCGATCGAAACAGTCTCACGTATTCAGTTGAATTGCTTGAAACAGTTTCAAGTAATCAGTTACATGCTTTAAAATAGATATCTTCCAGCTCTTTTGAGCCATCTTTTCAATGCGCTATCTTTTGAAACCTTGCAAATAGAGAGTTTAAGCAGACGAGCAATGCTAATTCCGTATATTGAAGTGATCACAAAGTAAAAAAAACAGTTGATGTGTGGTGATGGAGAACCGGGCATATTCGTGGATCAAAATTTGGATAACCGTGTCAAAAGATACCTGTAGTTTGCCTTTGATCTCAACTCGATCCTACCGGGATCAATTTTCGAGCAGCTGCAATTGGCATCCCAAGGAATCCAAGGAAAACACTAATAAACCACTGCTGCCAACTGAGAGGTGATGTATTGGCAAATGTACCAAGGAACTCAACAATCACAATTTGGAAGAGGACAGTACAAGTGAGAACACCCACGAACACATAGTTCTTCAAGATGCCTTTGAACACGTTGATCTTTTCCAACTCTCTGGAGCTGATCTCATTAAAAACCTGAAGACATTTAGTTCATTGTGAGTCAAGGATTTCAACACGTAGCAAAAACAACTGAAGTAACCTAGTAGTGTTGGTTTCCAATGTATCAAATTCAAATTGTCTTCATCCATTTTGTAAATAGAATACTTAGGCCATATTTCCTTCTCACTCCAAAACTAAAAATAAAAAACAAAGCAAAACAAAACAAGGCCACAAGGAGAGTATAGGCTGATGTGTGTAGGCTCACATGCATATTCTGGCAGCATGCAATTATTAAAGATATCTTTCAATGATAAAAATTGTTCCAAGATACATATATAACAAAGAGTTGATAAAAACGTCTTAAATTTAGTTGCCCACAGGCCACAGATTACTAATGCATGTAGATTGGAAAGCTCTGTTAGAAACTAATTCTTTATGCAAAGCGGCCCTAGGGTTTCTTAGGTAAAAATTCCTAATTCCTATGAGATTCCTAATTGATAAAATAGCTCACAACAATTCTCGCAAGCTCAAAACTTCAAAACATAAGTATGCAGTCATTTCCTGGACGTATGTCACAGCAATAGCTGCGAGTATTGACCTTTTAGAACCAGGTCAAGACAACAAGAAACGTGTGTAGTTAAGAGTTGTATGAACAACGATTTAGCATTACCTGACAAAAGACAAATGTGTTAAATATAAGCGTGTTCAATATCAATTCGGAATCTGGACGATCAAGAAGAAAAGCTTCTTTTCCCCAGGCCTGAAGATACCATATTATCACAAACTGATAAAAGGACTGCCCCAAGATATTTCTCCACATGACATTGCTGATGAAGTTCCCTTTCCGACCAACTGGTGATCTCTTCATCAAGTCATCATTAGGAGGCTCTGTAGCTAATGCAAGTGCTCCTAGAGTATCCATGATCATATTGACCCATAGAAGCTGAACAGCAGTAAGGGGAGCATTCCCTAAAAGCAGATTTCAAGGACAATAAAAGAAGAAATGAATATCAATGACAAAGAATCACAAAGCACCACAAGAGATAAATCCACGAAAAAAAAAGATCCATAAATTCAAGCTCGCGCACCTGTCAAACATGCTGAAGAAAAGTTCACAACCAGGGCAACAACATTAACCGTCAGCTGGAACTGGACAAATTTTTGAATGTTTATATAAACTGAACGCCCCCACTTTACAACAGTGGCAATTGTAGAGAAATTATCATCCAGAATAATGACATCAGCGCTTTCTTTGGCCACCTAGAAATCACAAACATGGTTTCAAACATTAAAGAAAATGATGATGAGCACAATCACAAAAGATTATGATATTTATGATATTGCATTTTCATTTAAAACTGCATAGGCTGTGCATGTGTTGCATTTCGATAAAACCAAAGGATATGCTTGAATTCTAAAACAAACTTGTACAAATAGTCTTAAAGTTTATCTCGCCATAACAATAAACTTGCAAGTAAAATATTTTTTCAGAAGAAATTAAAAAACAGAATTTATATTAAAAAAAACATTTATGTTACACCTCAGTTCCGGCAATGCCCATTGCCAACCCAATATCTGCTTCATGAAGCGCGGGAGCATCGTTTGTACCATCACCAGTCACTGCAACAACTTCCTCGAAAGTATTGCGAAGATGTTTCACAAGTGCATGTTTATCCAATGGAGATGAGCGAGCCATTACCTACAAATCATGAAATATCAGATTTTTTATTGGAAACAGCAATGAAATATCAATCAGATGTTAGCAGGGGAAATTATTTTGACTTAATTCAAAGCATCCCATCTCATAGGTTGAACTAAATAAAAACATCCAAGAATGAATCTCAGTCACAGCAGAAATTCTTACAGCAGCTTAAAATATGCATGTTACATTGTTACTACTAATTATTCTTTGTGATTATTATTTCTTTTAATGGATTGCTTGGAACTGCAAAAATCTATAAATTCTGGTTACTCTTATCACCTTAGAATCACAATTAGCTATAACAAACTTGTGTACGGAGGCAGTAACTTTTCCAGAATAAAAGAGGGATGAAAGTCACTTCAGGGATGAAAATCCAAAGACATGGGCAAAAGTTAGCCACCAGTTTCTGCATACTGAAATTTGCATAGTAAACTCCAACAGACAGAAAAATTTATGTACTCTCAAGTTTGGTTCCAAATTCTAATACACCCTAACCATTGGAGATGACTTTTTTATTATTATTATTATTGCAAAACAGGGACAACAGATTGAAACCACTGCCCTTAAGGGCAGGGTGGTGAGGAATAAACCACTCCGAGCAGCGGTGCTCCTTATTGCAGAAGCATACTAAATTACTAATAAAAAAATAAGTGCACCTGAATCTTTGGAATGAGTTCAAGCAATTCTTCATCACTCTTCTCCCGAAATTCGGGTCCTTCAATTGCAATACCATTATCAGTCAAAATTCCACATTCTCTAGCAATGGCCTTTGCAGTGTTAATGTTATCTCCAGTGACCATTCGAACTGTAATACCAGCTGCTTTACAGATAGCAACAGACTCCTTGACCCCAGGTCGCACTGGATCTTTGATGCCAACAATCCCTATGCAAGTGTAACCTTTAACAGGAATAGAATTTTCAGGAGAGAAATCACCACCAATTTCAAGGTACGCAAGGCAAAGAGTTCGAAGAGCGTCACTGGAAAATTGCTCAATAGTATAATTTAAACGATTGATAGACGCTTCATCAAGGGGAACCACGTCCCCATTTGAGTCCAAGACTTTATCACATGCAGATAAAATGATTTCAGAAGCACCCTTGCAATGGACCCGGAAACTTCCATTAGGATGCTCAAGAACTACCCCCATTCGCTTCTTCAAAGAATTGAATGGCTCCACTTTCACAAGTTTTGATTTTTGTTGTTCTTTATGAAAATCCCCACCAAGCATCAAACCGAATTCCAAAAGAGCCGCTTCCGTCGGTGTTCCAAGTATTTCAGTTTTGTTGTCTTTGCCATTAACAATGTCTCCCCCTGTGTTAGTAAATATTGATTGAAGTAGAATACTCACAGCAGAATCAGGAATTGTAGAAGCAAAACTAGTTGTTCCACTGGAGCCACTAATTTCCTTAATTTTCCCACAGATGCAAGCTTTCACAACAGTCATGTGGTTAGTAGTCAGTGTCCCAGTCTTATCACTACAGATATTTGTCGCAGATCCCATTGTCTCGCAAGCAGCAAGATGGCGGACAAGTGCCTTATCACTCATCATCTTCTTCATGGCAAAAGCAAGGCTCAATGTCACAGCTAAGGGCAGCCCCTCAGGAACAGCAACCACAACAATTGTGACAGCAATAGCAAAGAACTCCAGAATTTCTGTTGCATCATCTACAGTCCAACTCCAGTGGCTACCTTCTTGTAGCTTGCGGCTAAACAATCCTTGCACCATAACAGCAAATGTCACAACAGCAAAAAACAGGCCAATTTTGCCAATAATAGTTGCCACTCCATTGAGTTTGACCTGCAATGGGGTCTCATCATCCCCTCCTTCACTAAGGGTAGCCATCAGTTTACCCCACTGGGTTCTCATCCCAACAGTAGTCACAATCATTTTGCATGACCCATCCTGAACTTTGGTTCCAGAGAGGAGAAAAGGATTTGTTGCATTCACATTAACAGGTTCACTCTCTCCCGTTAAACTGGATTCATTTACCAACACAGAAAACCCAAAAATGAAAAGTCCATCAGCTGGAACCACGTCTCCAATTGCAAGGTGAACAATATCACCAGGAAGTAGATCGTAGATAGAGATCTTCTGCCTGAATCCACCCCTGGTTACCTGCACTGTTATTTTCTTCTTCTCTTTGTCCAAGTCCTTGAACTGCAGAGATTGCCTATAATCACTTGTGGCTGTGACAAACACAACAAGCAGAATGCTAGCCACAATTCCTAGACCATCATGTGCACCACTTGGCCATCCTTCAACTGTTACACCAACAATCAAAGAGACAATCGCACAAACAGAAAGTATCATGAGGGTCATGTCTTGAAGGGCTTCCCATAAAAAATGCCAAAAACCTCGAGCTGGGCTTTCAGTGAATTTATTGATTCCATAAATCTCTCTTCTTCGGTTTTGAGACTCCTCTGAGGTAGAAATTCCATTTTGTAATGATGTGGACAACTTTTCAGCAACACCCTCTACCCCACCATGAATTTTCAGCTTCTTCATATCATGGCCTTCTACAGTTGACGCCACCTCATCAGCACATATTTGAAAACTCGCTGTCTTGACCTCCTCAGGTACAGTGTATTCACTGGCTAAATTTAGACCTGCAGGCAAGGAGCCATTACAAACAGATTTCGATACAACTAAAGAGGTTTGTGTAGATTAAGAGATTCTTCTCTCTGTCTTTTCTTTCTGCTTTTTTAGAGGTCAACACAGACATACAGATTTCAGGACCACTAAAGAGGTTTGTGTAGATTAAGATACTCTTTTTTTCTCTCTTTTAGAATAAGATATTCTTACCATGGATGAATTGAAGTGCAGCTTGCGAAACCAAAACTGCGACTCTAAAATTTTCCTACAACGGTAAAGAAAAGAAAACGAGTACATAAAAAAAATGACATTAGGAGAAAATAACTGTTCTTACTTGAATTAAATAGAATTTTCAAAATAGTCATTGACATTAATGATTAAACTAGAAAAGCCTCACTAGAAAAATTATCAGGATAGAGTCCTGTAAAAGAGTGGCATGACAATAAGCAAGATGTTCCTCGGGAGTTTCCTATAACAAGATTTCTAGCTTACACACAGCACATTGCTTATAAGTTATAACTATAAACCAACTCTCCTAACAGAGATCCACGGTAGCTGAAGTCAAGCTCTGCTATAGCTAGATTGAAATTTTAACTATAGAATCAAGTTTTCAAATCAACAAATTCTACAGGAAGAAAGATTATTTACAAACTCTGGCCAACAAGAATGGAAAGATCCTGAAGGGATCTTATATGTGCAGGTTAATGTAAAACCCTAAAGCTTCACTTCACTTCACTGGAAAGAAATGTCCACATACAGGGCTCAAATTTCCAACAGAGGTAACTGACGTACATTGGAGAGGGATCATGTTCAATGAAAGCTAAGCTAATGCTCCCAATTCACAGCCAATTTGTATAATTGGTTAATACAGTATACTCTCTAAGATACACGGGTGAGAGAAGACATGAACTTTATGGTTTTTACCTATTTACAAGTAATGACTACACTAAATTATTTGGCACTTAACTAAGGAATTAAAGGAAACATCGAGTTCAGTAGTTGGATTCATTGCAAAGCCTTCTCATAAGATCTCTACCTCCAACTGAACCAAGAAAAGTACATCAGTAGTAAGAGAAAAAAACAATTAGGGATAATCATTCACAGACACTATATGGGTTCTAGTATACCTCGTTGAAATGGAAACTAACAATGACACTCATATTATGGGTTTTTTTTAAAAAAAACCCATATCCTCGTTCTGCATTAAGTAATTGGAGAAGATAAACTGACAAGTCATCTTATTCGTAGCCATTCGTATTAGGCAAGTATCAGCTACGAGTAACGAACAACAAAAATCAGATCAGGCTCCCTTCCCTATCCAAAACTTTCTCCAAGACCAAACAGAAACAGAATGATACGGTTTTTCAACAAATGACATGAATAGATAGATGATCAGAGAAATAAACAAGCGATCAAATCAAAGAAATGGGAGATACCCGATTGGAGCGACGGAGAGCCTCAGCCTCGAAACGTTTGGAGAGGTTTGCAGTAAAACGGAATCTCCGTTTCCGGTTCTTCACAAGCCAACAAAGCTTCCTCCATCTCTGCAACGCCTTCTCCGATGAGTTCTTTGCTTTCACCTCCCCAAAGTTATCATTCAAATAGCTCTCCATCACATTCACGGCTCCTACTCCCTAGTAGTAGTGGTAGTAGGTAGTTAGATCTTCTTTTGAGTCTTCATGGCAAGAGAAGGAGAAATAAAAATATTAATGATTGAAGTAACAGTCGGTTGCACGGGAAGAATCTGAAACTGGCGTTAAGCGAAGACACGTAGAATCCGGGCACACTGATGCCGACCATGTTCCAACTGACCAGTGACGAAATTATTTGATCGTGTTCCCGTGTTCCTTGATAACTGTAGAGCTGTGCCGATTAATTTAACCGATTTGATTCCCCGGCGAACGTGATTCCGCGTTCGAACATGTGGCCGTCTACCCAATAACACGTCTGCGTCCTCCCCGCTGACATGGTCCCACTATTCTTCTCTTTCTGTTTTTGGGCCTTGTCTATCAGGCTCCTATTTTCCTGGACTTATCGTCCAAACTGCCCGATAAACAAGCAAATTTATCCAAACAAATTTACTTGTCTAATACAAAGATGCATACGCCTATAATCTATTTATTTATTTATTTATTGAAGTATGCCCTAGGTTGATAAATCGTAGGGTATTTATTATTTAAGGCTAAACCATACTTTATGCCCCTAAAGTTTCATCGAATTCTTGTTTATGCCCCTAAAGTTTAGAATTTATCTATTGTACCCTCGAAGTTTCAATTTCGTCTCAATTATACCCAATTTTCACTGGACCAGCATTGACCCACCAATTTAATCCTACGTGGCAATCGGAGTGCTGACTTGGAAATCTCAAATAAAAAACTACAATAATAAATTACATGTGTAATTTCCACATGTATATCCTATTTGTGTTTAAAATTTTTGATTCCATTATGAAGTTAGAAACCCTAGCTACTTCGTTGTCCTGCAGCTCAACTTCTCCTTCGTCACGGCGACAGAGTTCTTCGTCCTTTCAGCCTGAATTGATTGCGCTAATATGTCATGGTCTTAAGCTGTTGGAGGAGGAGGATGACTATATAGAGATGGGGTGGGTTGGGGTAACACATGGTTCTGTGTTTGTGTATGTAGATGAGACCAACACTGCTGGTAATGCTGTATTGCAGAACAAAAAAATCAAGAGAGACTGTCACCAATGTGGCATTGCTGCCCAGAAGCCCTCTCCATCCAAGGTAAATGTTTACCTTAGCCATCATTTGAAGAGTTTACATGTATTGTTACATGTAAAGCCTTGATTTACTTTACTGCAGGTGGAGTTCGTTGATCTTTCTGATGATAGTCGATCTGAGACTCATGTGACACCTCCAATGAAGAAGCCTTGCATTGTTCTCTCTGATGATGATTATGATGAAGAACATGCTATTGAGAAGAAAGACTCTGCTAAGGGGGAGAAGGTAATTCGCTGCAGCTCTAGGGAGAAGAAGTCTTCTCCACAAGGAAATGTTTTGCATATTACTTTGGCGCTACCTATAATGACTCCCAAGAAGTAGGGTGGTCCACACTATTGGAGGTTGCATTTCGTGGGTGAAATGTAGAGTCTTGTGTAATTTGTTTGTCCTGTTATTTATCTTGTTGGAACTCCACTTTTTGAATTGTAAGGATGGTTGGAACTCCACTTATTATTTAATATAATGTTTTTCCTGGTTTACACTTGTTTTCAATAATGGACACAGTGGATTTAAACTCATATACAAACATCATCATAATAGTTTGACATAGCAAGCATCCATAAAACTCCCATAAGTTTACAATAACATCCAAAATGAGTGCACCAGAATCCAAAATGAGTGCACCATACATCTATAAAAGTGTCAGACCCAAAATGAGTGCACCATACATCCATAAAAGTGCCTGGTCCAAAATAAGTGCATCATACATCCATAAAAGTGTCATAATTACATTCAAAATGAGGGCTAGACCACATATTGAAATGCCTTAATCACTCACTCCAGAGTGTTGTGAGGGTAAACCAGAGCCTATATCATCAACATCACCTGGAAATGATAATGAGAAACCGAAGTCTTCACCATCATTTGTATTTTGTCCTCTAAAGGTTGTGACATTGCTGGCATTAATGGCATCTCTGGTTGTTGTCACAATAGGTTGTGGTGGTCCAACATTGATATTAACATTACTGGAATCAGGAAAGTCTTGCATGTGGGGTAGGATTCTCCTTGTAAGTTGCTGCACAACTCATAAAGATTAAAAAGATTAAATGAAGGACAACTAACAAAAGCAAAAATATATTAAATTACTATAATTGATATTAACATTGCTGGAAAAACGAAAGTCATGCATGTGGGGTAGGACCACTAACAAAAGCAAAAAAACATTAAACTACTATAATTACCTAACTCATAAAGATGCCACTAACAAAAGCAAAAATACATTAAACTACTATAATTACCTTGAATCTCATTGGATTATTAGCTTGGCCTGAAGTGCAGCCCAACGTATGTGCTTGTTGTACAGATGAACCTGCATTTGAGATTGTGCCAAAAGTAGATGCCTCAATTGTTGACCTAGCTGCATTTGAAAATGATGCACTACCAACTCCACTGCTGCTTACTCTTATTGAACCACCCCTTCTTGTTGATATTCTCTCACCATTGCCTCCTCTAATTGAACCACCCCTTCTTGTTGATCTACCTCCTCTAATTCCCCTGCCCCTACCCCTACTTCTAACTGAAGATCCTGAAGTCTCCTCCATTTCAATCCTACTATGACTTGCAGACTCACCCATTTCAACCCTGCTATGACTCGAAGCCTCTGGCATTTCTGCATTTTTGCAAGTTCTTCGATTATGGCCAAGCATGCCACATTTGCTACATTTCATGGGGTTAGCAGATCTCCTCATTCTACCAGAAGGTGTGACCTCATCAGCCTCGAGTCTCCTCTTCTTCTTGGGCCTTCCAGGCCTCTTAGTGATTGGCGGAGGAAGAATATCTGGAAGACCTGTATCATGCCATAAGCTTTGTCCATTCATGGGATGTATCAATGGATCATAACAATGTATGTACGTATCTCTCATGAAGCACTGTGGGATGTAATCTTGAATAGGTTGCTCTTTAAAGTTAATACAACTTATTGCATGGCAACAAGGTATCCCAGTCAATTCCCACATTCTACAGCTACACTCTTTGTCATCCAGATCGACTGTAAAGGTTTCCTGCATTGAAGTCACACCAAATTTACTTCTGCCTGCCCATCTTGCAACCCATTTTCCACTTTCAGACCAATTCTTGTCAATTCTCTTTTGAATTCTTGGTAGAACCATTCCTTCATATCTCCCAATTTTATCTCTATTGTCAGCCCATCTGCTCATTAAATAATTTATTATTGTCTCCAACATGGAGGCTATAGGAAGCTCTCTAGCAGCCACGATGACACTATTGAAAGTTTCTGACATGTTGTTTACTAAAGTATCACACATTGGGTGTCCATTGAAGTGAGACCTGGTCCAAAACCTAGGCTCTGTACCCATCAACCTACCATAAGCATTTGGGTTAATTTGTTCTATCTCTCTCATTACCCGTTGCCATTCTTGTGGATAAGATGCTCTAGCAGCCTTCCACATTAGTTCTTTCAACTGTAATCCTGGGAATACTTTCTTGAAGTTGTTATACATGTGTCTTACACAGAATCTGTGATCCACACCCTGTAGATCCTCATCTAGTACTAGTCCCAGACCCTTCTGTTGGTCACTAACAAAAGTCCATCTATTATGAGTGTGCCAACCAATATCCTCTAAGAGCCTCTCAAGAAACCATCTCCATGTTGCCCTAGTTTCCTTGTCCACTACAGCAAATGCAATGGGCAACATTTGGTCATTTGGATCTCTGCCCACAGCAGTAAGCAGCTGCCCTCCATAGACTCCTTTCAAAAAGCAACCATCAATCCCTATGATAGGCCTACAGTATGAGAAGGATTTCTTGCATGCCTCAATACATACGTAAAATTTCTCAAAAATGGGCATCAAACACCTCGAAGGAACCTCAACAACTGATGGGGTAGCAGCCACAAAACAAGAACTACCTGGGTTAGACCTCAAAACTTCGGCACAAAAATCATGTAACCTCTTGAATTGTAGTTTATGACTACCTTGAACTACATCCATAGCTTGTTTCTTGGCTCTGGCAGCAAGACCAAGACTAATTGTTGCTATGTATTTGTCTTGAACCTTCATAATTATCTCTCTCAACTTCATCTTGGGGTTTCTTCTAAGCCATGGGACTAACTTAATAGAAAGCCATTTAGCATTCAACATCCTAATCCTGTGGCTCCTAGTACAGCTGTGTACCAAATTTGCAGATTTCAACTGCCAAGTCTCCTCATTAGTGAGCTTAGAAGCAAACAACATGAACTTACAAGTTGAGTAGCAAAATACCCTAGCCCTCTTACTATCCACCTTTGCCCATTTCATTCTTCTACCACTATACACTGCATAGCTCGAAACAGCTTCACTAAACTGCTGCCTACTAGAAAATTGCATCCCAATTTCCCATTTAAATGCAGACATGTCCTTAACTGGTCTGTAAGGTGGATACGATTGTGCTATGTCCATATCCTCTAGATCAGATTCATGTTCACTACAAAGACTAAGCATTTCATCTTCCTTCTCCTCATCATCACTAAGTCCTCTCACTAAGTCAGTAATTGGATAATACGTCTCATCTTCACAATCTTCATCACTGTCACTAATGTTAGGTATAGGCTCTGCCTCAACACCAACATCAATGAACCTGTCACCCTCCAATTCAT
Organism: Euonymus europaeus; assembly: GCA_963580455.1. Taxonomy (NCBI): domain Eukaryota; kingdom Viridiplantae; phylum Streptophyta; class Magnoliopsida; order Celastrales; family Celastraceae; genus Euonymus; species Euonymus europaeus. The sequence goes on from OY756972.1 coordinate 5,644,483, forward strand.
CCATTACATCTTCATGTGTATCATCCCCAATATGATATTCCAAATCACTATCATCGCAGCACTCGTCACTCATTCTCACAGAAGAAATAAGAACATAAAAGCTAAACAAATCAGTGAACAAGTGAAGGATAAAGTACCGATTGAATCCTTGCGAGGGTCGTCTTCAACTACAATCGAATCGCACCAACTAGGGTTACTGCGTCATTGATGGAGGAGAGGAGTTCGCAACAAAGACTTCGTGATGTGGAAATGAAAAAATCAAATAGGATATACATGTGGAAATTACATGTGTAATTTATTATTGTAGTTTTTTATTTGAGATTTCGAAGTCAGCACTTCGGTTGCCACGTAGGATTAAATTGGTGGGTCAATGCTCGTCCGGTGAAAATTGGGTATAATTGAGACAAAATTGAAACTTTGAGGGTACAATAAATCAATTTTAAACTTTAGGGGCATAAACAAGAATTCAATGAAACTTTAGGGGCATAAAGTATGATTTAGCCTATTATTTAACTTGGTCAGTCGAACATGCTTCCCTTACTAGGTAATCGTGTGTATTTTCGCTTCGATTAAATGTTGATATTCTAGTCACGTCAAAAAAGTCATCAATTTTGATGACGAATCAATTAGTTAGACTAGTCTCTTATAAACACATCTTACTTTTAGAATGTGTGCAAGGGTCCAAGGGTAGTGCCCAAAAAAAAAATTGAGTTATATATGTATATATATTGCTCATTAGCATTAAGAAAAAATGTAAAAATCATATATATATATATATAGACTTCATAAAAAAATTACAATTTTTTTTTGAGTTCTCATATCTTGGTAATATTCACTACAACAGATTGGTCAGTGTCCACGCTTTTAAAGTGTCACAAATACTAGAACAATGTCATTAATGTTATACTTCAACGCTTCAAGAAATGTCATATAAACGCTCTCAAAACATGGCGTCGTTAACATTGGACTTACTAAGAGAGTGATATACAACTGTATAACAAGGATCCAAAAGAAATTAACATGAACATAGGAAAGAATTTGAGAATAGGTTTTTGGGGCTTTTCAAGTCTATCTAATCTTTTTGTATTGATTTTCTAGTAAACTATTACAAAGAAAATGCAAGAAACAGTTAAACAATCTTATGAATCGAGAATTTATCCCCTCCTTGGATGCATGCCTCAATGAGCTACTTCACGAGGAGTAGTGACTTCTCACTCAAACCACCATGGAACAAAGACGATCTACATCTATTGCAGTGGCTTATACAACACAAGGTAGAGCAAGAAGTATAGATATGAGTATTCAGTGCTTCTGTTGCAAAGGATTTGGTCATTATGCTTCAAACTATCCTAAATATTTTTGCAATTATTGTAAGAAGGATGACCATATCATCAAGGAATGTCCTACTTGTCCACCCAAGCAATTGGACACAACATTTGCTGCCTCAGTTGGCTCTTCTCGTGCTGGAAGTTCTTTGGACACAACACCTCTGACACAAAGTGGTTCTGCTCCTGTCCAACCTGTCACTCCTAAAACAATTCAACAAATGATCATTTTTGTATTCTCAGTTTTAGGACTCCTAGGTAAATTCTTATCTAAATCATCTCCTTGGTACTTTGATTTCAGGGCTACCCATCACAAGACAAACAATGTTGATAAACTTACCAATGTCAAAAAATATTGGGGAAATCTTCAAATTCATACTGTAGATGGCAATCATTTACCCATCACGGCCACTGGTGATGTTTCTTCCTCTCTAACTAATGTCTTTGTATCTCATGTTCTTACCAGCAACCTTTTTCTTGTCAGTTAGTTGGTTGAAAAGTAAAATTGAATTTTATAAATCTGGTTGTGTTGTGCAAGATCAACAATCAGAGAGGATGATCACGAGGAGGCCTAAAGTGGGACATCTTTTTTCCTCTTCAACTTCCTTTGTCTTCTTCTTTTTCTTTGTCAATTGGCACTTGTAATTCTGCTTATGTTGATTACCGAGCGTGGCATAAACTTCTCGGACATCCAAACTCTAATGTACTTCAAGATTTAATAAAGAATCACCATCTCTTAATGCTATTAAGTTTAATTGTAATTCTTGCAGGCCTGGCAAAAGTAAGACACTGCCATTTCCCGTTCACACTGCCAATATAGTCCAACCTTTTGAACTAATACATAGCGATATGTATGGTATGTCACCAGTTACTTTTCATACTAATTACAAATACTTTGTCATCTTTATTGATGATTATAGTCGTTTCACACAGATTTATTTCCTCCATTCTAAAGATAAAGTATTTTATTATTTTAAGATTTTTAATGCACATATTCATACCCAATTTTCAGCCACCATAAAAATTCTTCATTTTGACAATGAGGGTGAGTACATGTCCTATTTGTGTCTTCTATGTTCTTCTTTCTCCATATGAACGCACCAAACTTATATCTCAATCAATTCGTTGTGCTTTCCTTGGATATTTGGTATAACAAAAAGGTTTTCTTTGTTATGATCGAAATTTGTGTCGTATTTGAATTTCAAGGAATGTGATCTTTATCGAAAGTAAATATTTTTTCCTGCTCATCAAGATCCTATTTCTCATTCGTTTTTTGTTTTGTCTATGTTTACTAACTTTTCTACAGCACCTGCCCTTGTAAACCTCACCTAGTATATCAAAGACACTCCTCTCACACATCTAACTAGACTCAGATGCCTCCTGCGCCCCCTCATGTTCCAACAACTGCATCTCCTCGTAGACACTGCACTCGAATTTGAAGACCCCCGGATAGGTTTGGTTTATCTTCTTCTTCATCCTTCACAACTACTTTGTCTTTTATTCCTATTCCCTCATCTTATAAATAGGAAATGAAACACAAGTGTTTGCGGAGAGTTATTGAAACAAAACGTCTCACACTTGAGGAAAACCAAACTTGGGATGTTGTTCCTTGTCCCTCATCCATGAAACGCCTTGGCAATAAGTTTGTCTTTACTATCATGCTTCGTTCATTGGTCCATTGACCATTACAAAGCTCGGTTAGTGGTTTTTGGAAACAAACAAGAATATGATCTAGACTACGATAAGACCTTTGCACCAGTTAGTTGCCAAGATCACTACAAGAAAAGCGCTAATTACCAATGGACAATTTCGGTCGGTAATTTTCGACAGGTTGGCGATGGAAGTTTACTTTGGATTTTTGCGGATGATTTACTGACAGATTTCCGACGAATATATTACTGACGGATTGCTGATGATTTTTTCGTAGGTAATTACCAACGGAAAAATATTTCGTCGGTAAAATGTTCAGTTTGTATTTTTGAATTTTTGAAAATTCTTGATTTTTGCCAATCGAAATTTTTTGATTAGTAATATATATTTTTAATTACGAAAATATATATTTTAATTATTTTAAGTTTGCCGACGGAATTAATCCTTCGGAAAATGAAATGAGAACTTAAAAAAAAAACCTAAGTCTGTTTCTTCTCTACACTTGCGATAGCCTCCTCCCCTTTCTGTCTCTCAGGCCTACGAAAATTTCAAAAATCATCGAGTTTCTTCCTCTCTTCTCAGCACTGAACTTCTTCAGTTCTTCCACTCTTTCCACCATCGCCTGTGACAGTTTCCACCATGTCCTCCTTGCCATCTCCTCCAAGGTTGCCAGCGCAACTGACCGGCCGATGAGAGCTTCTATCCTCTTGTGGCACTTCCTTTAAACATGTATTTAACTTGGCACCGTTTAAATTTCAAATTTGTCCACTGGTTCAATTTGGGGAGAAATGAAAGTCTATAATATAAGAAAATTGATATGTCTATCTCTTGATCTGCTATAATACCTTCCTATGTCTATATGTTCTTCTGCTATATCTAAGGTGTTATTCATCTCTCTTGATGATCTAGGCTTACATTTGTGTTGATCTGTTCTAAGGTTAGATTGTAGACAAACGCATCAGATTCAATGAAACCCTCTTGTTCCTTTTCTGTTTGTTCCCCGATAATTCCCTTTCCCGCATTGGTTCTGTGTTGACAAACACAAATGCTTTGGATTTCTGTTGGGTGTTCTCTATGCTTGAGTTTTGCTGAACATCATATTTTGGTTGTAAAATATATGTAGCTCACATTGGTTTTGTGTTCTATTTGTATTCATGTCCTTGTATGCCCAGAAACGTTTAGCATCATGGTAGTCCTTCATTGGACGATTAGCTTTCCCATTTGCTAGGCTGAAACCATACATGATTAACCCCTCAGGACTTTGATGAGCAGATAGGGTAGCTACAAGTGAAGATGGAGCAGCAAATGGAGGAGCGGATGGAGCAGCGAATGGAGAAGATGCGGAGGCAGCGGGAGCAGGCCCAAACGCAGTTAAGAACTATTGAAGCAGACACCGAGAGTATGGTTTGAAAAGTTTCGATCTACTCTCATTGGTTTTTCTTTTACTCGAAGCCAATATGACTCCATTTTTCTACGAAGGACATCTCAAGAAATAGTTTTTCTCCTTGTTTATGAGAACAATATCGTAATCACTGATTCAGACTTGGCGGCCATCTCTGAAATTCAAAATTTGTTGCATTCTACATTTCACATGAAAGATCTTGGAAAACTCACATAGTTCTTGGGTTTGGAGGTCCATCATCAGCCTCTAGGTATCTTCTTGAATCAACCAAAGTATATTCAGGATTTGATTCAACTAGCCGGCCTCATTGATTCTACTTTTGTTGATACTCCCATGAAACTTAATGTGAAATATCAACATGATGAAGGGGAGCTACTTGATGATCCTATTTTCTACCTAAAGTTGGCTGGTAGTCTTATCTATCTAACCATTACCCAACTAGACATTGTATATGTTGTTCATATTGTGAGTAAATTCATGCAAGAACCACAACATCTTCATCTACCTGCCGTACGATGTATTATTTGCTACATTTTTGGCACACCTAGTCATGTCTTGCGCTTTCCTACTGGTTCTTCACTTCAGCTACAAGCCTATAGTGATGCTTATTGGGTTGGTTGCCCTGACACATAAAATCTAAAATTGGCTAGTGTATGTTTCTTTGGAGATGCTCTTATTTCTTGGAAATACAAGTAGCTAGACCATGTCTCAAAATCATCCACTAGATTAGAGTATCGTGCCATGTCTGCTGCAAGCTCTGAGATCATTTGGCTACGTGGTCTCCTCATTGAGCTCGAATTTTGCCTAGTTCAACCCACTAACAACACTAGCGCCATCCAAATTGCAGCCAACCTTGTTTACCACGAATGCACAAAACACGTAGAACTTGATTGTCACTCCATCAAAGATACTTATGACCATCGAGTAATCACACTTCCACAAATCTTGACTACTCTACAGATAGCAGATATCTTCACCAAAGCCATGTCACTTCAGCAGCATAATTTTTTTGTTCGCAAATTGATGCTTGTTGATTTACCAACAACAATTTGAGGGGGTGTCAAAGGAATTAAAGTCAATCGTGGATTGATACTCTTTCCTTACTTGATTGATACTCTTTCCTTTCTTAAGATATATGAGTTATAGGCTATAATTACACAGTTGTATACATGGTAGTTTAGCTATTTTAGGTGCTGAAAATTAGCTTATAAATTTACGTTACATCTTGTATTAGGGATAGAAAATCTACTGGTATCCTGTCAGTTACCGCTTGTACATTGTCCATATAATGGGAACTCTGAAAACAGAGAAACACAAACACACCTTTTTGGCTAAGACTTTCTGAATTAACACAACTAATGCTACCATGCATTATGCTACATCATACCATAAGAGCCAAGAACTTTTATAGAGAGGAAGAACGGTGGATTTGGGAGTTGGTCGATATAAAATATCGCAAGTTAACCTTGCAATATCAAATAAAGACGGGTCTTACCCTATCCGCAAGTGTACATGTCGTAAATAGTATAAAAGCGAATGAGATCGTATCCACATAGACTGCTCAACTACCGAACAAACTACAAAGCAATAATTAAACTAAAATGCAGAAAAATCAGATCTGAAAATGCTGAATAAAAGTGGCTGGAAAGGATGTAAATTAATGCGGTAAGGCTTAGCTTGGGTTAGTCTCGTTCTTGTACTATCACTCAGTTACAAAATTCCAATTGCAATCACACAATTTAAAGAATTAATGACGTCAATCAAGAGACCTTGGTCCGGCTCTCTTAACTCTGACTTTCCTAAACAACGACCCTTAGCTTTAGTCCAGCCTAAAAATCTTTTCTTATCTTAGGAGTCTTGGTTGGCGTACCCTAAGAGTTTCCTAAAATAAGCATACGAACTAGAAAGTCGACAATCACACAACCTTAAGCAATGGTGTATTACCTAATAAATTGTGTTTACAAATTCCAAATCTAGACCTTAATCAGATTTTTGTCACTTGTTAGACACCGGGTATTGGCCAGCCGAATGTGCCTAACTAACAGCTCCCATACATCATGAAGTTGATCAGACATTCACAATAACAAGAAATCATCAATTAATTCAGAGATTCATAAATTAATCCTAGTGTAATCAACCATAGAATTGTTCAACCAAGATCAAATACAAGAACTAACCAAACCCAAACTAATAAGTAATTTAGTTACACATATACATATTCAAATACAGAAATGAAAACCCAAAACCAGTTGTAGAGAAGAGTCCACTTGATCTTCGTGTCTTTCCTCTTCAATCACCCAGCTCTTCTCTTCACTGCCGTGTATCTCTTTTTGAATCCCTCCTCATTCTATCTTTCTTCTCTGCTTTTGTTCTGTCCAATTTCCATTTTTAGTAATTCCTTCATACTACACCGTTTTGACCACTAAAATTTGTAGATGGAATTTGGTCAACTCCCTTTAGTCCAACTTGCCACACTACTTAACAAAGTGACACCGTTTTTATTTTCCCGCTGGAATTCTGCGGCCGCAAACAGGCTGCACTTTTCCTCCAGAACCAGCTTGCATTTCCATCTTTGCATTCATCCATACCTAACAAGAAAACATGTATTTTGAGCAGTATTTCGATCTTGAAATCATACCAATTACAACAATTAAAGCCCATAATTATAGGTGCATTCTACACCTATCAGCAGACACAATGGTATGAAGGGCTACATTTTTTATTTCCAAAAGAAACAGTTATCATGTTCAAATCCTTCTTGCAACAATGGTAGGTCTGAGCATCACAACCATCCATTTCCGATTCAGCTACTTTTTTCTCCTCACTCGGACTTCTTCAGCATGTCACTATGCCTTTGGTTGTTTATTATTATTATTATTGTAATTTTTGCAAAGAAAAAAAAGGGAACTGTTATGAATAGCCAAGACACTAGAATGTCGTCTATTTCTGTCGTCACTCTGGTCTACTCGCTATTTTTGTGTTCAAATCAAAGAGCCTAATCTCGCTCATCCTGTACCGGCGAAGGAAGAAGAGACTGATGAAATGTGCGAAAAAGGGTTTGTAGAGATCTGGCAAATCATCGAAAACTTGCTTCAAGGGGATCTGAAGCAGAAAAATGCTTCTCACTTTGTTCACCACCATTAGTAGCGAATGACGAACAACAAGTTTGATTGGAAAAAAATCATCGAAAAAGCAAGTCTGATCGAAAAAATCTGTCACAAGTCCGCTTGGCTTGTCTCTGCAACTCTTGTTTATATATTGTTGTCCCATTAAAATTATTTGTGGACCCCACATTTATCACACAAAAATTCAAACCACACACATCTTCCAATACAGTCATATCAGCAAAACACATATTTCAATACAGTCACATCAGCAAAACACATCTCCCAATACAATTTTTTTCCATTATTTAAACTAACTATTTTTCTTTCCTACATTCTTTCCACAATAAAACTACACAAAAATCAATATTGGTTTCACCAAAACACATCTTTCAATACAACCACATCAACAAAACACATCTCTCAATACAGCCACATCAGCAAAAATACACATTTCAACAATATCTAATGTCTTCATTAAACACACACCATTGCATGTGCTCTAAAGTAGAGGAGAGAGAAGGAAAAAGAAAAGAAAGAAGAGGGAAACTTCGAAAGAGATAAAAATTCAAGTAAAAAAAAGTCAAACCATTGGATTTGCTTTTGCAAATCAAACGCCCCATATATAATCTTTGCTTGTAATTTTTTTTTTTTTGAAATCAAGACAAAAATAATAAAAAGGGCAAGAAAAAAATAATAATAAAAATGTTATACAACTCAACTTTTAGTAGCTCAACTCAACCCAAATCTATATGGCACTCCATATAGGTGGACTATGTTGGACTTTTTCAAAAATCAATTAAGCATATTTTTTATTTATTTTTTAATAATGAAATTTTAAAACATTTTTTCTTTAAAAATACTTGTTAGATTTTGAAAAAAATTACATATTCAAACTCAGCGCGTAAAAATCTTTCTAATAATAGTCATTGTCAATAGTTTTTGTTGCATTTTTTTAATTACATTGTTTTTATTAACAATGTAATTTATATATATATGATGTGTAAACTGTTTATTCGAGTTGAAATTTTTTCACACTATCATAGTAGAATATATATTTGTTATTTTTTGCATTTTTATTTAAATTGTGTTGGGTACCCTAACCCATTAAGTTTTAGTAGTTAGAGTTTAGCACTTGAGACATTTATGATTTTAGTAGCAAATCTGAGCTTTTTAGGTTACAACATAAAAATCCAATACACGAGTCTGTTAAAGTTTAGCGAATTCGTTCCCCTTGGAATTTATAACACTTATTGTTTAGGTTACAACATGAAAATTCGATACACGAGCCCATTAGGATTTAGAGAATTCGTTCTCTTTAGGGTTTAACACTTATTGTTTAAGTTACAGTATGAAAATCGATATATGAACCCATATTAGTACCTATAAATAAATACTGAAACCTACGTTATTCACATATTAATACAAAAAACAATGTCATAATTATGGTTGATATCCGATTCACATACCAGACATGTATGAAATAACGAAGTCTTCTCGTCGACAAACTCCCGTTGATAATACTTATCGTTGATATATGAATCACTTTTTCGTTGATTATTTCATAATTATGGTTGATATCTGATTCACAGGCCAGACATGTCTGAAATAACCAAGTCTTCTCACATTGAAAAACTGTCGTCGATAATATTTATCGTTGATATATGAGTCAATTTTTCGTTGATTATTTCTTAATTATGGTTGATATCCGAGTCACATGCCAGACATGTCTGAAATAACCAAGTCTTCTCGTCGACAAACTCCCGTTGATAATGTTTATCATTGACATATGGGTCACTTTTTCATTGATTATTTCTTAATTATGGTTGAGATCTGAATCTTATAACTGATATAACTAAGTTTTCTTCTACTGTTATGTTGTTATAATAAATTAGAACTTACAAAGAAAGTGGTTATCCATAATTGCACATTTCTGTGTGAAAATATTGATATCTTCAACCATTCTCATACGGATTGTGTTCATAGCCACATCAAGATGCTGGAAAAATTATCGAAATCGTTAGAAAATTGTTAGTCCGTCATAAAGTAATTGAAATTAATTTAATGATCTGTTATAATGCGTACCATATTCGATAACCATTTGCTTTGGTCCATTGCGTATTGAACCATTCTTTATTTGCATCACAAACTTTCATATCTATGACCTTTTTTGGTTGAGAACTATATTTACGGGAAAATATATAAACATAACAAACAAGCTTGATTTTTTTTTTCATGCCAGTAGTCCTTGATGAAACAAAAGTGCTAATCAAAATATATGCATTTCATAAACCTAAAAATAATATAGTTATCAACGAAAAATATGAGTTATATAAACCTCAAGATAATGCATTTATAAACCTAAAAATAATGCATTAATTAACGAAAAGTTACAAATTGTCAGGCAACAATTAATGTTATGTTTTCTATTACAAAATCAATAACAAATTAAGAGCAGTTGTAACGCCCCAAACCGGAAGCGCTACCGATGACGTCACTAGTCTCCTAAAGACTTCCTCTCACGTCAACCTAACACGGATTCTACCGAAAATCCGGCAGCATCTCCCCGTAAATCGGAGAATGCCAACCTGAGCAACAATCAACACCAATATATATAATATCATAAATAAATCTCAATCCGCAACCTAGCAGGGCTTCAGGCCAGCTAACCACATTCACACTCTAGGCAGGGCCTCAGGCCACCTATTCACATGCAAGATACGTAAAGAAGTCATTCATCACATAAACAGTATACAGTTCAACATCCGGAACATAGTTCCATAATCCCGGTACGAGAGTCCCGGTTTAACGGCGCAGCTCTCGACCGTCCATCATCCTCCTCATAAGGTAATTGAAAGATAGATACTTGATCCTTTAAACCAATCTAAGTACTAAATGTACTAGATAAACAAAAGTGTTCACATTATCAAGAACCTAAGCTCCAAGGTGGCGTTCCCATGTCACGTCTCCACCTACTGATCCGTCGGCTGGACATTCGTACCAGACTCACCTGAAGATCATAGAAGAGAAGTAGGGTGAGCAGAAGGCTCAGTAGGAAAATAAAGATTTAACGAGATAATCCGGCTGAATTGGAAAACATGGCATAATGCAGCAACATGACATCTATAATGAGCACATTAATAATAAACAACTTCATCACCATATGGTCTCTCTTGGCATTTTTCAACGGATGTCCGGTATATCATCGGAAACCTTGACACTGCCCCTAGACCACATAGGTGTCACCTCATGAGACATCCGACACGGTTATATGACCAAACTCTTAATTAGCTCTCCAGCCCTAAGATGTTGGTCTCGTCCCGCCCTCGGATTCCCACATCCACACGTAACTCTTATAGGAACTACGAGCCCGTGCCCGTAGCTCCTAATGCATCTAATGAGCATGTCCAATATGTAAGAATAAACATATATATAAAAATCCTTTATACATACGTAACTACGTGATGCATGTTTGAGGATAAATTATGCTTGATAGATGATCAAACATGTAATCGGTTATGCAATAAATTCAATAATAATATTCATGGCTCGTTCTTCCTAGGAAGCAATCTAGGCAAGAACTCAAATCAAAGACCAATGAAGGATTACCAACCGCTCTTTAGAATGAAGAGAGAAATCTCTAAGGAATGATTTAAAAGGGTAAGAATCCCTACCTCGTTATCCAAGCAACAATAGAGAATGTTATTACCAATTTCCGATTTAGGATTCCGACTTTCCCAAACCTAATAAAGAAGCAAAGTCGAACCCCATATAATGTCAAAACATAACCAACCTCATATATATATATGAAATAAATTCAATAAACATTAAAATCGAACATTTCTCTCAACTAGGCCATTTTAGCATAAAATGTGCAATCGCACTCCTTTATACCTACCCATTCCAAATTAACAACTTCAAGTCTCCTAATATATATAATTAAACTCCCATATGAAATTTCAAGTTCAAATTCTTACTCGAACCCCGTAAACCCTAAGTTTCTCTCTTAGGTTTACACTAACACCCTATCGATTCCTTAACGGAATCGTCTCAAATTTGGAGGGTAGGTTACCCACTCCTAAATCACCAACATATCCAAAATTTAGCCTCAAACTCGAACCCAATCAACGGAATCGAAGAAATTCGTTCCTTAGTCACCCATTTCTCCAAAAATGCATATAATCTTCTTAACTTCCATTTTTAAACCACAAGTTTACTCATTCTCATACTCTTATCACATTTCTATCGTGAATGACAGAAAAATTGAACCAAATCATGAAAAATTCGAAATATATTCTTACCTCTTTCAAGAGCCAAACAAAACCAAAGTCTTCATTGAACCTTCAACCCAAGCCTAGATAAGCAAGCAACTCTCAAAACCCAAGCCAAAAATCACCTCTTTCTCTCTTCTTCTCCCTTCCCTCTTCTCCCTTTTTTCTTCTCTGTCTCTCGCGTTTTCCGTCTGTCTGTTTCTTCTCGTTCTTTTTTTTTGTTGGCTTTTGTTGGCCTTCGGCCAACAACAATTTTTTTTTATTTAAACAATGGTGCTGGCCCCGGCCAGCACCATTCATCATTTTTTTTAATATATACTATAAGTATATATCTATTACAATATATAACTCCACTTCGGTGGAGTCAATTGACTCCACCGAAGTGGGGTCAATATATATATATATATATATATATATATATATATATATATACTATGTATCTATATTCATGTATAACATATTATTTATATATATAATTTTTTAACACTTTTATTCTATTTTCTGGTATTTTTGGGTCGGGGTTTTACAGCAGTCGTTCACATTTGCATGTAGCATCCATTGAAATCATTCGTTATCATCTATATCTACAAGAGAGAGGAAAAAAACACAAGCAACAAACTTTTCTCAACTTAAATCAATCCTAAGCCATAGACTATATTCAAGTTTTCCCTCTTGGGGTTTGAGTTTGAAACTATGCTAAGGAATTGAAAAGACGAAAATATAAATTGCAATAAGGAAACTAAATAATCTAGTCTAGAATGCAGGATTAACCATAACAAGAATAAAACCCATAAGTAATCATAAGTAAACCATAAGAAATTTCATTACCAAATTAAATGGCATAGAAAGTAATTTTTGAATAATGGGATCTGTGTTACATATCATTTACAAAATCTTAGAGTTCTTGAAGGCGAAGGCAATAATAACGAAAATTAAGGTAAAATAAACTAGAAACAACCTTAACAAGAAAGATGAAGAATATAAAATTAACATGCATCTCAAAAACCAAAAAATAATACAGTTATCAACGAAAATTATGAGTTATAAACCTAAATATAATACTTTTATAAACCTAAAAATAATACAGTAATCAACGAAAAGTTACAAATTTTCAAGTTGCATGTAGTATTCTATTTTCTACCACAAAATTAACAACAAATTAAGAATAGTCGTTCACATTTGCAAGAAGCATCCATTGCAACCATTCATTATCATATATATATAAAGAAAAATTTCTCAAACCTGCATGTAAAATTTATCAACCAAACTCAACAATTTCAAACAAATATTATAACATTTATCAACCCTACAAATTTCATGAGCTAAACAAAAAAATGAATCAAATATCAACGAAAAATTAGCATGATATATACGAAAACAAAACTATTCTCAACTAAAAATATATACATTTATCAACGAAATACTTTTTTTGTATAGTTACGTAAAAATATGACAGTTGTGAAAACCAAATGCACAAAACTAACCTTAGTTCAGTGATTTTCCTTCTCGACTTAAAATACAGGTAAAAGATGAGACGAAATATTGACAATTAGCAAGAACGTTGAGCATTTCTATGTTCGTGAATTCGAAGACGGAGCTTTCGTAGTCGATTTTAGCATCGTTTCAGTTCTGGACGGCGTCTTTGTAACATATTATGAAGTTTAGATTGCACGAATGTTGAATAATCTGAAAAACTTGAGGAATACGAACCATGGATGAGTGGGAAAGAAGAGAGAGAAAGAGAGAGCTTGTTTTCATGGAGTATTCAGCTTTTTAAAAAGGAAAAATGCATCAAAAGACGTGCGATGGCTGCAGTGTCTTTTCCTTTGACAAAAGGGTTAAAATTTACATTTAATGAGAGGTGGTGTTAGATTTCCAAAAATTATGCAAAAGGGGGTCATTTTTCCAAAAAACTCTTGACACAAAGATGTCGCATGGCGGAACCGCTAGGTATGAAATATCAAATGTTTGCTACGGTCTAGAGAAACAATGGATCGGTGTCATCCTGTACCATGCCTTGCAAGGATGACTCATTTCTTGTCCCCATAAGGCTAAAACATAAAAAATTAAGGCAATTATGGTAATGGTAATGGTAATTTTATCGTTATCGACTAATTGATTATAATATTTTGAAACAAAATGGTTTTTCGTTATTAATTCGATGATATGAAATTTTTACCAATAGGATTGATAGTGATAATGGATGTCGGCTTTCTTATCATCAGTATTTATCATAACCGATTCATATATATGAATTAAATATATTATATATTTATTTTTAATTTAGTTTAAGACTTTAAGTTGATTAATATTGACCGATCTATATATATGAATTAATATATTATATATTTTATTTTCATTTGTAGTATATTTTTAGTATAATGGTTTAACTGTTACTTGTTTAGTTGATTTAGAAAAATTGAAAAATGTTTCATATTTAGCGTTGATAAATTTACCAATTATCGATTTATCATTATCCAATTACGATATAACGACCGACGATAAACCCACATCATCGAGAGAACGGTAACGGTTTCCAATTTTTCAATTACCGTAACTTTTGATGAGTAACGGTAACCAGTCATTAACACGTTACCATCACAGCCCTATCAAAAACTATACGCCAATATTTGTTTAATATAAAATCCCCCAATATTGACTGCACCTTTCTCACAAAAACCCTTTGCAAAACCCTCTCAATAACCAGTGTTCCAGCTCTCATATCTCTGTGTCTGCGACAATGAGCAAGGGACCTGGGCTCTTCTCTGAATTCGGCAAGAAATCCAAAGGTAGATCTTCCTCTTTCCGTTACTCTCTCTCGATCGATATTCAGGTTGAACTAGCATGGAGCTTTTAATGATCTGATCATATATGCAGATATACTGACCAGGGACTACAGTGACGACCAGAAGTTCAGCGTCTCCAGTTCTAGCTATACAGGATTGGTTCGGGCTCTTTTCCTTATGATCGCAATCATTTCATTTGTATTATTATCGATTTGGTCAATTTAGCGTGATTTATGTGCATTTTCTGGATCTGACTGCTTATTATTGTTGGAAGATTTTCGAGAATTAACCTAGGTTTTCTCTAGCCATTATATACTAGTACTAGTTTCGAGTCAGATTCTTTTTTTGCTTCTGTGCTGTTCTACGCGATTTTATCTGTTATTCAAACTTACTTGGATCTGCTTCAGGCCATGGCTATAATGGCTTAATTAATGTTGAATCCGTGTATCTGTTTTGATGGAATGTTGTTTTCTTGAGTCGCCTTATTTGTCAAATAAAGTTTACAGGCCTTCTTCATCTTTTCCTAAAACAATGAAAAATGAGTAGAGGAATGTCTAATTGTTGATAATTGGAATTTTCTTCTTTTGATGAAATCTTCTCTTCTCCAGGTAAACTACTTAAGAAATATCATGTTTGGTGGTAGGATATCAATGTTCATATCATGCATTCTAGAATCTTGAAGATAGTTCATTGCGTGAAAAATTTAGATCTGAACCTGAGAGCTATTGATAACTATATGTTTCAGAAGATTTTCTATTCCAAGTGCCATGAAGATTTATCATTTCTCCTTGAAGCCCCTTTCTGTTGCACATGTTCCAAATATCCAAATATTCCACGTCCTTCTATCTCTCTCTCTCATGTGGCAATTGTTTAGCAAACGGAATAGATTCAATTTGGTCAGTATTTTTTATAAAATTAGGTAAAAAATTTATAAGCAAATCTGGAAGTGCAACGAAGAAGGGATTATTTGATAAAGGCATGCCTTGAATATTGATTGTGAAGGCAGTAAAATAAATAGAGTAGCGTATATAAATTTCAAAGACAATTGCTAGGAAAGTCATACTTCACTTTTAAGTTTCAAGCTTATAGGTTTCATAAAATTTGTTATGTGTTCTTTTGGATTTATGGGGAACTGGTCAAAGGATGTGAAAAGATTTTGGTAAAACACAGGAAGTTACGAACTGGAAGTAGACTGTTTAATAAAAATGACTGCCTTATAATTTATAAGGATTACCTTCGGATCGTACTTGTGGAATTTTTGAATAATTGTTCGTTATGTTGATGTGGATATATACGGAGACTTGTAGTGTTTAGGCTTAAAAAAGGAATTTAACCTAGTTAGCGATCTTGATGGCGTCATTTTGGACGTGCACATGCACATACTCATAAATCTATAATTTCCAGAACATATATTATTTTTTCCCTGGTGATGCAATATGTATTTACCGTAAGGGAAATGGCTGAAATGTTGCAATATAAGAATGTCTCACGGAGAGTTAATTTGTTATTTTTAAGGTGAAAGATCTAGTCCTTGCTTTTAGTAAACTATAACATTGTTCTTTTGACATTGAATAGAGGCCAAGTATTAAATGCTTGATATATTTGAAAACAAAAGTTATCCTTTACCCTGTGCTATTGCTCGAAGATTTGGCTGATTTTGCCTCGAACGTTAGGACTGGATGTATTTTCTCTTATTGATACTAGAACTGTAAAGTTGAAGGTCATGAAATGTCCAAATCTTTTTAGCTGTGTCCAAATAAGTAAATCTTTCAAATGTGATGGTCTTTCCACCTTTTATTAGCAAGGAGCCTACGATTAGTTATCATGCACTCTTCTCCAGACCTTTCCTTTTGTGTCATGCTTGTGGATTTTTGAAAATTAATTACAGAATAGATAGATGAAAGTGAGATGCCACCACCAATGTCATATAAACAAGGTAAAGGACAATACGGAATCACTAATTGAAACTTTAAGTAACTGTTTTTGGTGAGCATTGATGGGTTACTTGTGAATGTTGATTATCAGGCATGCTGTTGGGATTATCAGGCATGCTGTGGGGATTATAAAGCATGCTGGTGGGTGAATATTTGATTATTGAGATCCATTACTTGTGATGTTAGCGGAATAACTGACCATTACATGTGTTGTTGGAGAAAGAGAAAGTCACGGTGAGATAATTTTTGGCCAAGTTGAAGACTTATCTGCTCCAAAATCATGCTTTCTTTTAACAAAAATGATAAACCACTTTGTATCGGATCTGCATTATTCCATTATTTCAGAAGATTTTGCATATTTTGCAAGGTTCTATGTGTAGGTGTCTCGATGGTATCTTATTTGTTTCTTGGTCTATCCTACTTTTTTCTTGAGGTAGGCACACCTGTTCTTGTTTGCAAGGTGCCTGTGTTCCATGTATTTTACGGGGCTTTTTCTTGAGCGTAAATTGGCTTTAGAAGATTTTACTTTTACAGCATGTAAACTTTTAGGTGATTGGCATGCGTTAACACTTTAACATCATCTCTTTATCTCCAGGCTCTTACTTCAAAATTAGTCCAGAAGCGGGGTCTGTCGTTTGGGGATGTGGCAGCACAGTACAAATACAAGAATGCCACAGTTGATGTCAAACTTGACACAGAATCAAATGTAATGAGACACCCGTGTTTGATTTTCTTTTTCTTTTTTGATGCAAGTTTTTCCTGATTTTTATGTTTTTGATAGTCCTTTACTGGTTATGCAGATCTTAACAACACTCACCATCATAGATTTCCCATCGTCCATGAAATCTAGTGTTTCGGTCAAACTCCCTGATTACAGCTCTGGCAAGGTACTAATACTGTTTTCCTGTCAGGTGGACGGAATTTGACATCTGTAAATATAGGTTTCATAGTTGTATGTTTTTTTCTTTTGCAGTTGGAGGTCCAGTACTGTCATCAACATGCTACTTTTACTTCAGCAGTTGGTCTGAAGCAATCCCCTGCTGTTGAAGTCTCTGCCACCATAGGTACACCCACCATTGCCTTTGGAGCAGAGGCAAGTTATGCGACAGCTTCTGGGGAATTTTTAAAATATAATACTGGAGTGTGCTTGACGAAGCCAGATTCCATCGCTACAGTGATTCTGTAAGTCCTCTCACTTGAGATTCATAACAGATGATCCTGATGATAGATGTATATACTATTGTATAGCTTATTTGCTTAGCCTGTGTTTCTATGTAATTTTATAAACATTTTGTGTAAATTCAAACTATTAGATCACATCGCTAAAGTTGGATCTGCAAGAACAAGGCTCCTGGCTTTATAATCTTACATTTTTGCGAAAGGATTTTGTGCATTTGTGTTGTTGGTAAAATGGTTGTTCATGGTGTTAAATATTGCTTTTGGAGTTGACAAATGTTGCACAAATAGCTTTCTTATCATCATACATTCATACTTACCGCTAATATTTAAGCATAACCATAACGAGGATTGTTTCCTTTTGTAGAGCTGACAAAGGAGACTCAATACGGTTTTCATATCTGCATCATCTAACACAGCTTAATGGAGGTGCTGTGGTGGGGGAGATAAGCCGAAGGTTCTCCACCAATGATAATACGTTAACTGTTGGATGTTCATATTCTGTCGATCCACACACAGTTGTGAAAGCAAAGCTTAACAACCATGGTAATCTTGGTGCCCTTTTACAGCATGAGATCAAACCTAAGTCCTTCCTGACGATCTCTGGTGCTTTTGACACCAAGGCCTTGGAGAAGACTCCAAAGTTAGGCCTGGCACTCTCTCTCAAGCCTTGAAGGCTCATGTTATTCTTGACATCTTTGAAACTCACATAATTTTGTCGATTTTTTCGCCTCTCACAGGTGCATTATGATAATGATTCGAAATGGTATTTCTCGGAACTTTTTTGGACGAGGTTTCTTGTTTTATTTGTTTGGAAAGAATACCTCCAAATGGCCTGAACTTCCCTCTATTTTGATTTCATTGAAGAGGCACATAACTTCAATTCATTTTATATGATATTTTAATCACTGCTTAATTCTGCATGTGTGACTTAGTACATTAGGATTATACTCCATTGTCTTATTTTGTTCTGATTGGACAAATGTTTGTGTTAGACAAATCATATAATCCCAGCGCAACAGATAAATATCTTTGATGTTTTGTCATTTTTATTTAGATTTTAGCACCGGCTTGATCATCATAAATTTAATATATCAACCCTTAATTCAGTGATTGACCGCTGGGGAGACTTTATTGCTTTTGAAGTTTGGAACTT
Source organism: Euonymus europaeus (assembly GCA_963580455.1). Taxonomy (NCBI): domain Eukaryota; kingdom Viridiplantae; phylum Streptophyta; class Magnoliopsida; order Celastrales; family Celastraceae; genus Euonymus; species Euonymus europaeus. The sequence goes on from OY756972.1 coordinate 5,663,287, forward strand.
TAGATGATGACCAGTCTAATTTTTTTTTTTTTTGCTAATGATGACGGGGACACAGGAAATATTCAATTATTTATATCTTCCAGGAAAGAAAACTTGGGAGAGATTTTTTTACACAAGAAAATGGAATTGAGCATTCAATTTACTAAGCAACAATATGTACACAAAGCACACAACAAGACAAAAAGAAAAAAAAAAGTAAACAAGAAAAAGAATACAAACAGCAAGAGGGGACACAATTCAAGCTAAGGCATACAACTCTGGAACAAAAGAAAACCACCTGAAACCACAGCTCCATTTCTCAGGCAATGAAGGGCATTTAGGCAACCAATGCCAAGTCCTCCTTGACACCTTGTAATACAATATCTCTGGCCAATTATAGCAACACACACAGACTGTGTTCTGATGCCAAAAGCAATAAACATGCTCGTAGTTGTGGTAAGAAACAGACATGAATTTCCTGCACATCATCTCAGGCACACTCTCCATTGCAATCCAATTCCTTTCATCATCCAATTCCCACAACTTCATACTACTTGAAATCCCATTTCTTCCAGTCCCTCCAACCAAATACAACTTCTCTTCCTCGTCACTCACAAGCCTCACAAATGTAAGGTCACTGGGCAAATCAGTTTCCAATCTCCCCCAGACCCCGTTTTCCAGATCAAAGCACACTATTGCAAATGGCTCTGGAGTAGTAAAATACAATGATCCTTTAAAGTACACACCCCCTTGATAATAATTATGACTTAAAATTGGATCAAACCCATGAAAATTTTGCCAAGAACGGGTCCTTGAGTCGTAAACAAAAGCTCGATTACACGAAGATCGACTGCAGAGGACGAAGATTTTGTACCCAACTGAAGTAGAAACGAAGGTGAGCAACTCAAATCCAAAAGGGTATGATGGGAATTCAATAATTCTTGAAGATCCGGCCAGGAAATTGCATACAAGGAAGGAAGAGAAACTGGGGATAGAGAAGCAGAACAACCCATGCGAAGACGAAAGCAGAGTCGATGGCGTACCGCAGGGTATTGAAATAGAGAACGAAGGAGCTAAATCGCGCCAGGTGCCAGCGCTAGGGTCATAGAGAGGAAAGTGACCGTGACATTGAGGGTGAGACAGCAAAAGAAAAGAAGAAAAACAAGAGGAAGAAGAGTGTTTAGACACAAACGAAGGAGAGTATATCAGAGACTTGAAATTCTTACAAGTTGATCTCAAATTCATCAATGTTTTGAGAGGCAAGAAGGAGAGGATGTGCTCCAGAACCTCCTTCGGCGTCCGACTCCATATCTCTGGATCCATATCCCGCAGCCCGCACAGAGATTTGGCTCCAGGTCCGTGCGTTGTCTTCGAGGAAGATTGCAAGCTCAAGGGTTTCATTGATAAAAGAACTGGTAGAGCGAAAGCTCTGTTGGATTTTACCTACCAATTTTGTGAACTTTCTTAAGAGGGACAGGTATTATCACTGTATTTTCATTTTTAGGTCACCTAATTCCTATCTATATATTTTTGATCCCTAAACTTTTTTGCGTCAAAGAAATTCACATGCAATGGATCAATGATTAATTTCCGTCAAAAAAATGTTGATGTAGTCATTTAGTAACGGCGTATAATTATTGGACAGACTGACATTTTTGACGAAAATTGCTCCTAAAGAACTAACGTGACCCATTTAATAAAATATAAAAACTTATTTGACTAAAATAGAAATTACAAGAATTTAGGTAACCCGAAATTAAAAGTAGAGTGTCATATCTGATCCCTTCTGAAAATGGTACGCAAGAAAAGGAAAAAAATTAAATATTGCCAAGGAGATAAAGACAAACTACTCATACTAAATTGACTTTCCTCATATATATCCAAACTAGGGTATAATGGTCTTTTGATTATTAGGGCTAAGAGCTAAAGAAACCAATGGCCATTGACCATAACCAAAGCCGGCTAATGCGTTTATGAGAGTCTCTGATCATGTGGCATCACCAGTGACTACACCAATTCATGTGGGTATTAGAATTCTTGACTTTAGTACAATCTACTGGTATTTTTCATTTGAGTTGACAACACAAATTGGGTCATTTGCATGTTAAAAAATTATTCACTATGTTGGAAGTTCCAAAACAAGATTCTTTTGGTTGAGAATGAGAAAACATATAGTCATTTCTCTTTGGGTTTTGGTGTCCAAATCTATGTGCTCGCCGGCCTGGCTTGTCTGTTTGATGCTTTGATATAAGCAGTTGTTCGAAACCATTGAAAACATTGAAGAGATGTACAAGAAGTTGATTGGATTAGAGACTATTTTTGGCATGTTTTTCCTTGTTTGATGGAGGACGGACAAGGACTAAAGAGACGAATGGAAGAAGAAATAAATCACTATAAATATTAGGTTTGGTATTCGCTCCTTGAACACATGTTCCAATAATATGGAAATAATTGTGTAGACTGTAGATAATTCAACTTTGGAGAACAAAAATCTGCACACACATGCCATTGAAAGTAATGCTAGTAGCTTCGATTCTCAATCTCAATATAAACTCAATAGCTGGCAAGTAAACAGACAACCCTTTATTTCAACAAATGTAATATATATCTGAGGAATATATGTTATAAGAAATGTAATGTTGCATTGGTGGTATTTTATTAATAAAAGTTATTATTGTTTTTCGGTGAGAATATATATAATATGATGTCGTGTGCATATTTACTAGTGTTTCATATAATAAATGATTTGGTGTATAAAGTTCGGCTTACACACGGAAGATTATGTTATTAATTTTTGTGGAATCTAAGTTTTAGTTTAGACAACCTAAAATGAAATTCGAAAAGTCGTTGTTACGGTTGTAACACATGATTAAATACGTTTATCTCGATTATGAGAATGATATAGTTCTGACTTCATATGCTAGTACACTTGTGTGTATTGAGCTGAACCAAGTCGAGGAAAGTGTTTTTATGCTGACTATATATAAAAAAATATCTCGTAGTTATTATGAGCACTTATACTCTTAATCCCGATACAAATAATATGAACAATCATAAACTAGATATTGTTTTGAGTCACGAAAGAGTGAGACTCGGTCATGAGTTAATAAATGTCTCGATTTAGGGATTGTGGATACCCCTTGAGAAAACTTATAAGTTTTTATCGTGTCAAACCCTACAGGTGATTTAATTATCCGACACGTCAAATAAGTTAAGCATAAATCTTGAGGTCTTTGATTTAAAAATTAAATTGTCAATAATTTAATTTATAAATCAGGTATCGATTTTTCTTAACATGGAGAGTTTATAAACATTTAATAATTAGCTCGAAATATATTTTGAGGACATTGCAAATTTTTAGTGGAGTGAATTGTGTAATTTACCCAAGGAAGAAAGTTGATTAGGAAAATCAGAATTTTCTTTTCAATATTAAGTCAAAATATATTTGTTATGAGGTCCCTATTGTGCCTCTATATAAATAACTCAAAGTGTCTAGAGTTACACACGGTTTTACACTTAAAAAATCGAAATCCTATAGGCAACCACCTTCCACCGGAGTTCAAGTTCCAAGAACGAGGTCACACAGTAGAAGACATCTAGTGTTTGAGCTCTTGTTCATGTTTGGTTCGTAAGTCTACTCATGTTATTGTTTCGTGGTGCCACTCGGTTCGTGACAAGGAGAAGAAGATGTCATTTGCCGTTACTTGTTGGATGTGCTGGATCTGCTAAGATCAATCAGACAAATCTTCAAAGGTACAAGTCTGAATCGATTGATTGTAGAACAAATCTAAAAAAATTTAAATCTGACATGCTTGTGTGCTCTATCAACTAGCACATCCTTGGAATAAATTGACTGCATAGCAGTGTATTATCCCAAACATCTGTATTAATGTGTCCCACAACTTCTAGAAGGAAGAAAAAAAATGCTGAATAGATGGTTCCAGTCTTTAAAACGTAATAGAACCATAAGAAACTTTAGGGCCTAAAGGTCTAATTTGGTTTTTTATTACACCTAGACTTGGCTTATGGTGTGCTATTACGCAAAACCAGGGGGCTTGTTAGAAAATTCAATGGTATCATATATTATTATATTGCCCTCGGGAAAAAAATCAATGGCATCTCTCATACCAATCATTAAGAACCTATTTCAACCACCACACCAAAAGTTCTAGAGTTGATGATAAACATGAAGCTATGCCTTTTTACACCAGATAAATCCCAAGCTTGGGCATTTGGGCTAGCCTCTGTGCCTCCTTACATTTGTAGGAGATCTGTTTGCTGACAAAAATGCAGCAGAAGGTCTTGTACTGTCCATAATGTTTTGAAAATACACAGATTATTCATGTCTCTGGAGTTGCATTGGATCCTAGAAAGCTACAAAAATATTTATTACAGCAATGGTACCTTTCATGTTAGTGGAGTACTTTCGAATTAGCTCAACTGCTCCAAGCCTCTAATCAATTACTCTTGGCTCTCAGAAAAGTCAATAATTTGGACCAAGTAAACATCAACCATATACAAAATGAGATTCAAAATTGTTGTTCAAGAGATCCAATATTAAAACAAAAAACAAGACTTCCATTGCAACGAAGAGTGCTTCAAAATGAGTATTGACATGCAAAATAATTTACATAAACAGAGATATAAGAGATATCCCTTCATTCTGCATCTGCATCTGCATCATATGTTAGATCGATGCTGGAGCAAAAGTGGATCCGGCCCTTCGATGGATGATGAAGCAAACATCAGTCGCTCCAATTATCCTGATCCTGAGCATTCCCTCCATTCTGCATGTCAATTCTAAAGGGTGATGTTTGCATGAACAACTGAGCATGGAATTCTGTTAGTTGAGTGACATTGATTCGAGTTGGGGGTTGACATGTGTTTTTACATATGAGAATGAGTGTGGTTATTGTGAGTGGTTAATTTGGTTGATATGTGTATGGTGGTAAGTCACTTTAAATGACTTTATCCCTACCCGAGCCTTAACCTGACATTACCAGTTTAATAAAGTCTTAACGATCCTTGGTGATACATTTTTTTCTACATTAGTAGAGAGTAGAGTGAAAAGCAAGTTTATGGAGTTTAAAAATATTCATTATTAAGTTATCATGATAATTTTGGAAGAAAGAATGTCTTCTTACTTTTCAAAAAATGAATTTTTGAGCTTTGCACGATCACTTAACATTTTAATGTGTGTTTTGATATTTCAATGCTTAAACATGGTTAAATATACCGCTTATGAGCTGTTTAAATGATTTATACAGGTTTAGGATGAACCGCGACTAATTCGGAGGCCAAAAGTGGAAGATGGAAATGCTGTCAAAGCATATGCTGATATAAAATTTCAATGTTGATATGTTGATATAAAATTTCAATGTTGATATGCTGACATTCGACCAATCATTGCGGTTGCTGTAAAATTCCGATTTAAGTGATTCTTTCTGAATTGAAAACTACACATCTCAAGCTTATCGTGCATATCAATTTTGTCAATTTTGGACCAAAGATAAAAAAAAATTTGTGAGCATACGAATTCAGTTGCTTACAAACCCAACGATTATGAGTATCTTTCATTGTTTTTCCTTGTAACTTTCACTCTGCGGCCCAAAAAAATGTGATTTATAATGTGTTGGCAATCTAAGAGAAAGGGCTAAAACTATTATGTTTTAAGGATTCTTAAATTCTAGCGTTAGGAAACTGTAAAATCTAGATGGAATATGCACGGCAAAAGAGTATTTTTTGAAATTTCAACTTCATTAAAGGAGGCTTTTGAGACTATAAAAAAGACGATTTTTTTAGAGAGATTAGAGAGTCTATTGAGAAGAGGAGAATGACAGTAAACAAAGGGGGAGACGCACAACCGTATTCTTGAATCATCGGATCCTGAAATCCACAATCAGATGTTGGTTGGATTGCAATTGGAATAAAAAATACTTCTGTCATAAGTCATAACCAGCTTAGAAGAAGGTATAAAATATATATAGAAACGTTTAACAATGATGCAGGTAATTAGGAAAAAGTAGAACAAGGCAATGGAGAATGCACAGTAGTAAAAACAAAGAGCACACTAGTTAAAGGAAGAACTGATCATCGGGGAATGGATTAAAGAAACTACGAAAAAAGTACATATTTGATAAAGTACATCATTCATTGGATTTAATCAGAAATCGAGTACAAGTGTGATCTAGTTAATCAAAATATGACTCATATAGTACACGATAATCTATAATGTATATAGATGTGATTATGCTCAAGTTCATCTAGATTATGGAATGAGTTAATCTGCACGACTGATGTTTATGAGTTGCCAAAACAAATGTCATTCGACTTCACGGTTGAGTCCATAAAAAGTAGAATTTGGGTTATCGCTTGTTGGGCCAAAAGACATGTATATCTAAGACCATGATTAATTGTACGAGTGCGAACAATGCCTTCCAACTAAGTGAAACAGAGAAAACATCCTCTCTCTACTTCTCCTTTTATGGTACATTTCTTCTTGATTTGTTGCAAGTGCTCTTGATTCTTGACTTGTTTTTAGTGGAAGAGATTTTGCTGTTTGCACTTCGTACTTTACAAGAATGACATTTACTTCATCATTTCCCATGGCTCTGGTTCCTACTTCTTCGGGTACTGCAGGGGCTTCATCTACTGTAATGCCTCATTTATTCTTGCTGAAATCATACCAGGGGCGGTCCTGGCCTATTTGAGGCCCGGGGCGAAATTTTTTTTGGGGGCCCTCAAGCTGGGGTTCGGGGCAGCGCTTTGAAAAAAATTTTGGGGGTTCGGGGCAACGCCCCGATTTTTTTTTTGACACATAGTCATAACTTTTAAATTAATAATAAAAATTCAAACAAATAAAACAACAATAAATTTTTGATGGCTGGAACCCAATTTGGAGAGGTTAGGCCATCACGCATTGAATGTCATTACATTAAAATTAAACTAGTCATTAAAATATTCAGTTAAAAATATAATTACATGAAATCACATAAATAAAGACGTTGGAGGTTGGAGAGAGAGAGAGAGACAGAACATAGATTACAGAGATGGGAGACGAGAGGAGAAAGAGGTGAAGATGTAAATTAGGGTTTTAAAAGTGAAATTAGGCCTTGTAGTAAGTAACTTTGAACTTGAAATTGGAGGCCCAATTTTAAGTATAAAAAACGGATCTTTGGACTTGAAATTGGGGCCCAATTTTAACTACAAAAAATGGGAAAAATTGGGGCGCCTACTTGGGATTGAACCTCAAACCTCTCGCAGACCAAAATAAACAACTTACCACTAAGCCACAAGAGAAACAACATGCCTTTCATTGCAAAGAATAAATTATATACATACATTATAACCAATTAATACAAAAAAAAAATTTTGGGGCCCCCGGATTTTGGGGGACCTGGGCGGCCGCCCCTGTCGCCCCACCCCAGGGCCGCCGCTGAATCATACACACATATATATTGAAACTTTCGACAAGTATAAGTACTGAAATTTTGGTTTTTATATTGTGAATATGTTTTTGAGAGCTTGATTCTTAGATTTCTATTTGATATGTTAGTTGATCTCTTATTCAAGCTTAATATCATTATGTAACAACACAACATTCATCAAATCTATTTGGCCATCACTAAAATTTGGTTAATAATATGTCTGATAGCGTATAAGCTAACAGATAAGCTGTGTAGCGTATAAGCTGTCAAATAAATTGTGTATTGTTTGATAGAGCAGAAATTTTAGTAGTATATAAGTTGTCAATTTACTATTAGGGATATGCAAACTTGTTTAATAATGAAATAAAAACTATCGAATATGACTCTTGTTTGCGTTGAATTCGAATATATAAAACAAAGAAAAATTAACCTTTTAATTTTAAGAAATTTACTACATATTAAGAGAAAATCGATCAACTGAAGTCTCTCTATTGTTCAACACAGCTTTTGCTCGTCTAACTGTTTAGGTTCAAATGGGCTTTCTTTTTAATACGCTCCATCCACCGCTAGTCCACTGCTTTCCGGGCTACTTCTACAGGTCCACATAATGGAGGACTGGACCCGTGGGCGCCCATTTATGGCATGGAGAGGCCCGTAAGGGTTCTTAAAGCCCATTGAGCCCAAAATACATTGGAAAAAAATAGGGCAGACATGCTCATTGTACAATGGATCTTCAAACCTCAATCTTTGATAGCAAAGTACTAAGGGTATTTTTTTTTTCTTCTTTTCGTTCATATAAAAAAAAACCCGCGTAATTGTAACTCCGTATAATCTTTTATGTATTTTAGAAAAATTCAAAAAATATTTTTACGTGACATATGGTGCGTTTGTTTCACATTTCGTACAGTTTAAAGTTGTGGGATTCGCATAAAATATCATGTCAACCAAACGTCACATTTTGTTGACAGCTTAAAGCTGTGCAAAATGAAATGTTGTCATCTCATAACTTTCCAGAGCTTAAAGTTATGGGACCCACAATATTTTATAACCACATTATGTAATTCCCCTTCATATCTTAAAATTTTCAATTATTTTTTATTGTAATACATTTTTTTTGTAATTTTATCTACAAAATTAATCTAACAGAAAAATAAACCAAACACTCTATAATATTTCATACAACTTTTTATACAACATTTTTCATAATTTTAAGCACAACATTTTTGACAGCTTAAAGCTATGAAATGCAATTGTGAAACAAACAGACTCATAATAATAGAACGAATAAGTTCGAGATCACATATTTAATTCTTGAAAAACAGTCTCTTCAAATATAGTTTGGGGTAAGATCTGTTCACAATCTCCCACTGCATGCGCCTGGTACACATAAATTGTTATCAAACATACACTGTTTTAACCAGTACTGTATGATAGTATAAGTTCACTACCATCTGATGACAATTAATGTATTTGGAAATAATTGGAGGGGTAGATGGGAGTGGGAAGGTTGGATGCATGTTTCAAGTGAGTTTAAGTCAACCATTATCATTAATGATGGGTTAGTACTTAGGACAGATTTATTTTATTTAGGTGACTCGTCTTGTCTTAATATTAATGCATGGATGAATTTAGTATTTGAATTTGAAGGTGACATATGAGCCTCCTGCCTCTGATGGGATTTATGTGAAATCGGTGTGTGGGATGGATAGTATCAGACTATCAGTAGAGTAAGACAGATCAGGATCAGGACTACTCCCCAAGTAACCACCAAAGCTGCCTGCAGCAGTGAAGGGAAGAAGAAGACAACACAAACTTCTCCAGTTGTACCACTGCGTCTCAGTGCTCTTGGAATATCTGACACACGAGAGAGCGAGAGATCACGTGATCTCCAATATATGCTCCAAAAATTGCACGCGGCTTAATTTTTTATAAAAAAGTATGAGATTTAATATTAATTTTGATATAATTTTATTAAAAAATTGATAATAATTTTTTTTTTGTTAAGGAAGAAAAGAAAAGAAATAAAAAAAAATATAAAATTTATATTTTGCTGACTTGACTTTTATATATTTTGATAATGTAAACGAATATGCGACTTGATTTTTATGTAACGGATGTGAGACCCGATTGATAAAATGGAAAAATTGGAGAGTCTATGTATCTACCAGTGGAATTAATTTTACCTTAATTTGTGGCTTAATTTCTACCATTTATTTATTTATTTATTATTTGTCTTCTTCTAGTAAAATGAAAGGCGAAGAACTCTTTACCTGCAGTGAAAGTGGTTCCTTTCTCATTTGATCAGTTAACGCTTTTTCCTGGTCAATGAATCAGTTAAGTGCCATCACGTGCTGATTCAGATATCAAATCAATTCTGAATGCAAATCCCTCCTCTTACTAGCTTTTCCACAAATGAATTATTAACTAACTTTGACAGTTAAATAAAACTAATAACAAACCAGTATAATTACGTGTGTGCGGTGCATTTTTTTCCCTTTGTTCGACATTACATATAATTCAATTATTAACTGAAATATTTGAGATACTCTGCTCGACATTATGTATAATTCAATTATTAACTGAGATACTTGAGATTCGGTGCGTTTGGTCTCGGTAAATGCATGATTAACATAATACATTATTATTTGTTAAAAAACCTCTTGTGGTAGCAGCTAAGCTTATAATTAATTAGAAGAAAATAACGAAAAACCAAATAAAAAAGAGTAAAAAACAGAGAATCTATTTGAATATTTAGCAGCAAGGAGCTGGTCCTCGAATATAGATAGGACCATGCCTCTTTACATGCAAACTTTGTGTAGAAGTGGGAAATGAAAAGAACAAAATGACAAAATAGCCCCATCCATGGCCTTCAGATCTCTGAATTCAAACCCACTTCTTCATGTTACTTTTAAATTTAATTTCTCCTCCCCAGTAATGAAAACCGAGTCACAGAGAAGTAGCTTTCATGGCTGCAGCGAGTGCTCCAAATCACATACGCTGGAGTTCTTGGTAATCCCGAAGCTCTCTTCGTCCCAACCCTTTCACTTTTGTCGTTTATATTTGTTTTTTTCTAATGTTTCTTTGATTGAACCGTCTTGGCCTTCTTGTTATCGTTCTTATTTTCTCTTTTGTCTCGAAATCGTGGTTTCGGTGTTCACTATATGTTTTTCTTTTCTTTTCTTTTCTATAATGCCTTGGTTTCTGGGTTGTAGCTGTTTTGTTGTTTGGGTCGGTGGTGTAGGTATGCTGCTCCTTAGATCTCCATTGTTATTCCCTGAACTAATTACTGAGACGGAACTACATTTTTACTGATCGTTTTAGTATGGGATGCTGCGGTAGGACATTTTTGGGGATTTGTCTTCTCAATTTCGAGTTTGCACATGCTTAATTTGCAGGTCATGGGTAGGAGACGATTCAGTTGTAGATACGGGCGATATTTGTTGCGGATTTTGACATGGATGTTTTTTTATTCCTGTTTCAGGCATACCCAAGTGACAGAGTAAATTGAGGACTGGCGTTGTTTCTTCATTTTCACCTAGAGAGATCCAACGTGTACAGAAAAAAAATGTTGTGTGCTTGTTCAGGAGAGCAATTCAAATTCGAAGAGCCACTGCCGCAGTCTCCGGAGTCTTTAGCCACCAGGGATTTCTCGGTGAGTGGGCTATCATCATCGAGGACTGGAGACTGGGAGTCCAGAGCTGAGGATGTTCAAGTGGATGAAGCTGAATCCACTCTCAAGGAAGCTCTATCTTTGAATTATGAGGTGGAATGAATCTCTTGAGACTGGCCTCTAGATTGGTATATCGATTTGGTGACTAATTTGAATAAATTTTGTTCCATCCGAGTTGCAGGAAGCCAGGGCTTTGTTGGGGAGGCTTGAGTTCCAAAGAGGGAACTTCGATGCTGCCCTTCAAGTATTTCAAGGGATTGACATTAGAAGTTTGACCCCCAGAATGATTAAGGCTATTTCTGAGAGAACTCGTTCACGAAAACCGCGTTCGAAGGGCGACATTGTGCCTCATGGAGTAATGTCACTACATTCAGTTAGTCTACTTCTTGAGGCAATCTTACTCAAAGCAAAATCATTAGAGGGGCTTGGGCACTGCAGAGGTATTGCCTTTTTCATATTGGCTTCATTTTTAGTTTTTTACCCATATAATTTGGCCCTACGGGAATTATATATGAAGTTAGCTTGGTCGAATTTGATGACTGGTGACTAATGCTGCGAGTTGATATATTTAATGGTATGGGTTATGACAAAATTTAAGGTTTTGGGTAAAGCATCAATGATGAACCTATTGCATTAGCTAGGGCATAAATTTGTGTTTCTTTTTTTAAGAGCTTGGGTCTTATACGATCTCATTCCTCAGAGGCTGCAAAGGAGTGCACTATAATTATCGACACAGTCGAGTCAGCCCTACCCAATGGTCTGCCCGGTGGAATTGGTCAAGAGTGTAAGTTGCAGGAGATATTCCACAAAGCATTGGACTTGCTACCCTATTTGTGGATACGTTCTTGCTCGCTCAATGAAGCAATTTCTGCATATCGCAGAGCTCTAGTCAAGCAATGGAATCTGGAACCAGAGAGGTTGGCTACTGTACAAAAAGACTTAGCTGCCTTGTTACTCTATGGTGGTGTTGAAGCTAGCTTTCCCCGGCAGTTGCAGGGTTGGGGTCCAAATATTCCAAAAAGTAATACAGAAGAAGCAATCCTTTTGTTGTTAGTACTCATGAAAAAGGTTGCTTATGCAGAAATAAAGTGGGATGAAGAAATCATGAATCATCTGACTTATGCACTGTCAATTTCCGGGCAGTTTGAATTATTGGCAGATCATGTGGAGCAAGTTCTTCCTGCTATGTATAGCCGAGCTGAGAGGTGGTACCTCCTTGCACTTTGTTACAGCGCAGCTAGCCAGAATGAAGTAGCCTTGAATCTGTTGAAGAAAGTTTCAGGTTCTTCAGAAGCAAAGCAGAAGGCCCATATCCCTTCTCTTTTATTGGGTGCAAAGTTGTGTGCCCAAGACCCTAAATATGCTCATCAAGGCATCATCTTTGCTCGTAAAGCGAAAGATGCGACAGATTGTCAGCAAAAGCATTTCACAGGTTCGATCCACAAATTTCTCGGTGTTTGTCATGGGAATTTAGCGAGAATGACAATACTGGATTCTGAAAGGGTTTTATTCCAAAATGAGTCTTTGAACATGCTAAACCACGCTGCCCTGAACAGCAAGCAGGATCCAGAGGTGATGTTTAGCCTTGCGCTGGAAAATGCATTGCAAAGGAATCTTGAAGTAGCTTTTGATAATGCATTAATGTACTCTCATTCCATGTCTGGGAACTCAGAAAGAGGTTCGAAATTATTAGCACTTGTTCTTTCTGCTGAGCAGCGGTACAAGGATGCTGAAAACATTGCCGAGTTTGCTTTGGAGGAGGCTGGTAGGATGGACCAGTTAGAACTTCTCAGATTGAAAGCTGTGCTTCAAATTGCTCAGGAGCAGCCCAAGCAAGCAATGGAAACCTACAAAATCTTGCTTACTCAGATTCATGCACAACGCGATGTTCAAGCAAAGAACTCTCTTCAAGCAGCTATGTTTGAATGCGAGGTGTGTTATCACTATATATGCACTCACCCCCCATGTTAATAATGATAGTTGTTTTTTTTTTAAAGTATCTAAGTTCAGGCTGCAGTGGCTTGATAGAAATGCTTGCAAATTATGCTACAGTTGACAGAAAGCATTCAATTTATGGTACAAGTTGAAAAGCTTTTTTGATACGACAACAGTTTTATACATGAGTATGAATTGCTCTAATAAATAAAATAAAATAAAATTGAAAGCATTCTGGAAAAGGTTCTTCTGTTTAGAATGTCTATTTTCCTTAATTTGCTTATGTTGCATTGCATCAACCCTGTCTTGAATTAGAAATTGTACCAGATTATCAAATTTTTGTACTTCCATTTTGCTAGTTTGTGCCCTCTAATAACCAATGCGAACCGGCTTTGAATCCCAAACAACAGTCCCTTCGCCCTTGGCTGTCTAAACTTTATATCTATCCTGTGCAGGCACTAGCAGAAAGAAATGTAGAATTGGCAGCATGGCAGGATTTGGCCACTGTTTATATAAAACTAGGTATACTGCCTGAAGCAGAAATTTGTGTCCACAAAGCCAAGCTGATGGAGTTTTTTTCTGCCAGAAGCTGGCATACAGCAGGTTCGGATGCTTTGCTACTAGATACTTCTGACTAAATAACATTCTGTACTTGTGTCCCTGACTCTTTTTGTTTTCCAGGTTTGTTGTTTGAGGCACAATCACTAGATAAAGAAGCTCTTGTTTCTTTATCAGTCTCGTTGTCCATAGAACCAGACTACGTTCCTAGTATTGTTTCGACTGCAAAAGTACTGACGAAACTGGGTAACCAGACATTTCCAATTGCGAGAAGTTTTCTAATGAACGCTTTACGATTGGAACCCACAAACCATGAAGCATGGATGAACCTTGGATTGATAGCAAAAATGGAAGGCTTGCTAGATCAAGCAGCAGACTTTTTCCAAGCTGCATATGAGCTCAAGCAGTCCGCTCCCGTCCAAAACTTCGTGTGACGATTGTGCTCCAATTAGCTTAAGATGACAACTACAATAAGAATCTCCTCAGATTTTCTTGGTATTTGTTTCCCATTACGTCCGGCATCAGAGGAAAATTGGAGAACCATATCCAAATTCAGTAGTGTTCATTCCACTCACCATTGTTTTGCATTTGTTACTAAAAGTGTACAGCAACCTTCCCTCTCCTCAATTGCTCTGAGCTAGTCCTCTTAGTTTAAAAAATGTCGTTCGGATTTTAGGTTACGTCTCAAATGAATCACTGGATCAGTTATTCAGTTGAGATGAATCACTAGATCAGTTGAGCAATGGACTGAATTGTCTTGGATTCTGTCGACACCTGACCATCTCAATCAAATGATATGATGAAATGATACGATGAAATACGATGTGTTAAATCTCGCAAGTGCACGAATCGAATGTAGTAGGACAATGAATGTAAGTATGAGGTCGAATCCCACGAGGACAAATAATAATTCAATTATGATTACTTAACTTGGCAATTAAAATAAAGCTTAAAAATCTTGTTTTTAAAGTAATGAAGAAGGAATATTGGGATAATGATTTTACCACACAATTGAACTATGAGTAACAATTATCATTTAAAATATATAGAAATATGTTGGTTTGTTCGATCGCGGTGCCAACACTTATCACTAACAAATGTTAATTCTGTTCGATCGCAGTTGTTAAGACAAGAATAATAACCCATTAGGTTCTAAAGAACTATAACAACCAATTAATCATCTAATCCGTGATCTCAGATTCAACAATTAATTTCCTCAATCTCAATTCCACTAAGACATGTGAAGTCGGATCGTTCCTTAGTCTTAGCTAGGTTAGTTTATAACCATACTCAAATGGTGATCAAACATCTAAATACATAACAGACTTATAAGCACAGCGATTAAAGACAAGAACTATAAACTGAATTTGTATAACAACAACTATTAACTGATAATCCTCAATATGGGTTACATCACAATCCCAATAAAAATGCGTTAGTTACAAACCATGTTCAAGAAAGAAGGAAATGATCTAACAAAAATAATGAACTAGAGTATAAGAAGAAAACCTCCTTCAATAGATGGAAGGATCTCTTGGAGCTTTCTTGGAAGATCTTGAAGAAGAAGAAAAGAATAACAAAAGCTGCCTCCTTTCCTCTTTTGGTCCAAGTTCTATCTATTGTGGTGGTGGTGTCCTTCTTGGAATGGTGGCTACACCATATAAAAACAATATCTCACCATAACTTTTCACTTACTTTCCACAAATATCTGTAACTTACTATTTTTAGTAAGTTGCAGATATTTAAAGTTTGTAGATATTTGTCATTTTCGCCCAGTAATGCTCGAGCGGCCTCAGTTCTCCAGCGTGTCATCAGTAGAAAAGTCCCTGGTTTGTAAGGGCAGTTTTAGCATGCTAGAGCGTGCTCTAGCGCTTCTTCTGCATCAGAATCTCAGTTTTACTGATTTTGCAATACTTTGAGGCATATCTCCTGAAATTCAAAACATCAAAGATTCTCATAGAAAATGTACTCATTCCATCCATTTATAGACAATAACATATGAAAATTAAAGCACTAAAATGAGTACAAAATGGATAGATCAAATGCCTAAGCCAATAATTTTCTGTCTTTTTTATTTTTTGATAAGAAACGAAGCCATTTCATTAACTCAAAGACCAGAGATTACATCCAACAGAACAATGTGAGCAATAGAGTGAGGATATTCCTCCACCAAAAACAGATCCACCTCATTAGTTAGAGCTAATTTCGCCAAAAGCTTGGGCTGCTTTGTTGGCATCACGGCTTACATGAGAGACCTTGTACCAATGAGTGTGGGAAAGAACGGACCGAGCATCATCAATCAACGCACCACGAGGGAGAAATGGACTGAATTGTCTTGGACTTGGCAAAGTGGATATTGTCGTACATGATAGTCAAGTTTGGGTAAGAGAGTCCATCGATGAATCTTAAGAGTTTGTCCTCTCAAATCTTTCGAATTTACTAATTATCAAATACCTAAAATCCATCAATTGATATCGAAGCTCAGTTAAGGGCCTCATTATCAAAGAAGTCATAGCCTTGTCATTTGCGGCAGCAAAACTCAAGTAATCTATAACATCTAAAAAAATTTACAACTGAAGACTCTAATCCCTAATATATATACAAATATATAAACCTAATAAATGATATATATTTCATCACCCTTTATTTATCAATAAAACATTTTGTGCAATAAGATATTCATAAATTTTAGAATGCGTTGTTATTTTTTATGATCTCTCACGAGGTGTCTTGGGTGAACCTTAATTGTGGGAGGCACCTTTAAGCCCATACCACGCCCAGACTAATCCCCGTTTGCACCGGGCCGGCCCAATTAAGAAGTAAAGTGCTGGCCAATAGGATACTCCATACGAGAGTGGGGATCGAACCCTGAAGGGATGAGAGCGCCGATTCCACTCACACCAACCCATGTTGGTTAGAATGCATTGTTATTGGTCTTATCTGAAAAAGAATATATATATATATATATATATATAGCAAAAAATATTTCAAGGTAGCTTGCTTGATTGCTAGACCTACATAGAAATATTAGCATTGAAGATTTATGATGAATTTGAACTTGGCGCATTATAAGGCTGACTGAAGAAAGAAATCTTCTCTGAAAATAAAATGATTTGGTTAATAAAATTTAAAAATTCTAAAATCAAATGAGAACTAAATAATGAAATTGACTACCCTGCATGTAATTTTAACTTATTTCACAGCTTATTTTTCACCTTATAAGTTATCAATTGAAACTAAACATAAAATAAACTCTAACAAATGAGCATATTATATAACGAGGTGGTCGACGAGGCCAAGAAGAGCCTTGGTCTACGGCATGGGGTCACAAACATTCGCATTCTATCTATCGACGAGTGCCTTGTCTACCTTTCAAACTCCAACATCCGACTCGCACTATCAACAGTTGCTTGAAAAGCATATAGCGCAAGTGCGAGTGCATGAGGAGCGGATCGATGAGACAACAGGAGCAGGCCCAATTGTAGATGAGAGCAAAGATACAGACGCGATTAGAGCAGTACTCTGTCAAAATGTTTAGGCTCCCCCTCCACCGCCATCAAAGGATCCTTGCACCGCACGATTTGTAGACTGTTTTTTACTAAAAAATTGTATTTGTATACTATTGTATATATTAATTTCAGATAAATTTGAAATTTAGATTTATTGAGAATATTTAGATTTTATTATATTTTTGTGTGCAATTTTCAGGGCTGTTTCTGTGTTTTTATTTTTATTTTAAAAATTTTCAGATTTTTATCCATAGACTTTTATATTTTATTATACATTTTTAATTTGGTATCGATGGATAGTTGATGAAAAAAATTAATTTTAAATTTTTACTTAAATAATTATTGACGGATTACGGACGACATTTTATAATTTATTTTTACTTTTTAATGTAAATATTTACTGACGGATTACGACGAAATTTTAATTTTATATATACCGATGGATAATTTGATTACTTTTTTTTTATTTCACATTTACCGATGAATCCTAACCTATGGCTGACGGAAAAATCCATCGGCAATTACAGATGAAATAGTTTCCATTGGTAAATTACCGACAACGGTTTTTTTCATCGGTAATATGGTTACTAAAGATGCTATTATCGACAGTATTACGTCGTCGTCGGCAATCTATCTGTAATTTTATTATCGATGGAAATCCCCTGGTTACCGATGATAATCAGCGAAATTCTTGTAGTGCATTGTGTAAGTTTATTGCACATGTGCATTTATCGTAAATTGAATGTCGACTCATTTCTCATCGATTCCTTTAATTTGGTTTTGGTTGGCAAAGCAAAGTGCAGTGTAGAGCACAAAGCTGAGTGCAGAGAGTTTCAAAGAGCGTTTTCTTTTTTGTTTTTTTTTTATTGCAGAAGAAATTTTGACAAGACAATGCAAAAGAAATTTTGGCAAGGGGCACCAAGACAGTGCAACCAAAAGAAGAAGAGTACACGGAGAGAACAAATGAGAAATCAAAATGTAAATTAGGTTACATCAGGACTGACTAAGACTATTAAAGAGATTGTTGCTCTGTCTTGAAAATCAGAATTTGGTCATGGAGTGCCAGTTATCCATGAACTTGTCTTGCTTGGATTCTTTCTCAGTTACTCACTCAATAGGACGATGATCAAGGTAATGATGCAGATGAAGACATTGGGGTTATAGTTTCAGGTCTTCACTGTAAGATCACGGTGCACTTCATACCGTATCGTTTGATTTCTCTCATTATAAGCTTCTGGAACCAAATCAAACCTGGACTTTACTCACAGAGTTACAGTTCTATGTTTTCTACCTATTTCACATCGTTTATCTTTTTTTTTTTTTTTTAAGTTTGAATTTAAAGACACATCTTGATGCTTTTTGGTCCTAGTCTTTTGGACTCTTGGTTAAGTTGGTTGGATCACTCATTTGGTCAACCTCGAGTGTTTGACAATTTTTCTGGTTGTTCTGGCCTTTTGTGCAACTTTACAAATTGATTGGCCTTTTGTTTTGGCCTTCTTTTGTGGAATGCATGGTGTTTCACGAACGTTGTAAAAAATCACGTTAACATGGAGATCGTATATAATTGTTATAAAAAACGTGTTTTAAATAATAAAGGAGAGAGAAATAAAAATTTAAACAAAGTAAAAAAACAAGACCGTTAATATGAAAGGTTTAGAAAACCTTGACATCTCTCCCGACTGTCCAAATTTTTAGCCACTCTTCTACCCTTCATTTCTCGTAGAGAAAAAACATTGAAATTGTTTTGAATACCCAAGAAAATATTAATCATTCCAATTGTTTGTATTTTAAGCATATTATGACCTATAATATAATTTTTTCTGTATATTTTGTCTCACAGTTTTTTTTTTACACCGTGGGTAAAAGTTAAAACAACATTTACTGCTATTTTCCCCTTTTCATCTATGATTACTTGGGACATTTTTTCTTCCCTTTGTGCTGTAAATGGTATGACTTCTTCTTATCTTTTAGTCTTTTAGATACGTTTAATTATTAACAGATGCAAATTAGAGTTTGATAAGCAAGTTAAGTCTATGATGTAAAATCCACCAAATCCCTTGAGAATCATTGATTAAAATATTTAATTGCAGTATATATAGTTGTGCACCTTATGTTTTGGGTCAATGATTGGAACCATAGTTTGTGGCTTCCTTGTGCGAGATCCCCACGAATCAGGAGGAAACTAAATTTTAAAGGCAACTTCCACATGCCTGCGTGCACGTTGATTGCAATATAGTTAGGTCAATGACTAGTAATAAACCAGATTACATTTTCCAATTGATGAATCCTTTTCCCCAGATTGTGCTATTTTTCACAATTTACCTTGCCTGTGATAAGAGAGTAATAAATATATTACTATGATAATCATTTTTTTTGTCTAGAGCGTCCGGTGACCACAGTTAATCCTGTTACGACTAAATCCGGACCGAACCTGGAGGATCCCAGGACAAAGTTCTCCCAACAATGATTTTTTCCATTCACAAGAGTCAAACTCGATATCATACTTAAAGAGAACAATCATCGTGGCACTTGAACCAACCACTTGTTAGTTACTAAGGTAATCATTACTCACATCTCTCCATGGATAACCATTACATCCAAAATTTAAAAAAAATTCCTTAAAAAAAATTCTCAAGATAAATAATATACATGTCTATCAAATATGAATGTTTATTTATCCATGTATTTTTAATTACTTTTATAATCATTACACCCCTCTAAAGATAGAATCCACCACAAAATACAGAAGTTTTTTTTTCCACAAAACCAAGCCATTATGCACACAAAAGTACAACAAGAGAGCCATGTGAACATGGGTTTTGGTCTATCTAATAACCTAAATCAACCCATGTTTTGTCAATAATAATTTACAATTACAAAACATGTCAAAGAAAAGATTGAATCTTCAACCCAAACCTTACACGAACTCAAAATTTGTTAACCAAAATCTACACAAGGGGTTAGTTCAAGTCTTTAACCCCAAAACCAGACCCAACAAAAAGAAAAGAAAGAAAGAAAGAAAAAGAATGAAAGAACAGAGTTCAGATCCTAAAGTTCACCAGCTCTTTTTATGTCCATGTTTACGCGGCGACGATTTGTCTTTAACTGGTCCAGAATTGTTGGTCTTAGGAGAAGATAACCCATCAATGGCCATCTTATTGTCACTGAATCTTCTTACATACACCTTCTTATTATTCTTTGTAGGCATTTTTGAATCCGAACTAGTCAAGCTAGGCACTATGTACCATCCAAGAGCGGTACAAAGTATTGCAAAAGATCTCCCAAACAGAGCCAAGAAGAACAAAATCAGTATTATTGCCAATGGGAGATAATAAGAAGGTCTTCTCCATTTCTGTAATCTTAAAACAGTACTCCATTTAAGCCTTTTCTTCTCCACCTCTTTTGGTTCCAATTTGGATTGCTTGACCTCGTCAACTGCTGTTGTAACTATTGGCTCTGCTTTAACCTTATGATCTGGGATTTCTAAATCATGCTTAGCTTCTCTGTTCTTGTTGAGTTTCTTCTTCTCTTTCTCCGTCTCTGTTTTGTTTTCCTTCAATTTAACAACGATTGGAATACAATCATTCTCATTGGTGTAAACAAACCTGACAAAAGAAACATCTTTTGAATCCACTTGCGAGTAAATCCTCTGCCTCTTCTCCTCCAATTCTGCTAAAAGCTCAGAGAACTTGTCGAGCCCGCGAGTCGAATACGGGTTCTTGCTATCCTTGTTGTTGTTATTTCTGCTGTTCTTATTGCAAAAGCTGTTCTTCTTGCAAAAGCTGTGCCTGCTGGGACTGCTTGTTTTTCTGGGTGTTGAAGGAAGACTACTCCATGGTTTCTCTTCTTTCTCTCCATCAGGAAAACCACTGCCACAGATGAAAGGACTCATGACCATCAATACTAGAGAATTGAATCAGTTTTCGTTTTGTTTGTGCAGAGAGGGTATCAAATCAATTTCTGGATAACTTTTTGGGAATTTGACATATACATAGAGGCATAGCGAAGGCCAGAATGGTCGTATATATTGATGTGATTAGAAGACCAGATCCAACGCCAAGCTTGGTCAATTTGAAGGTTTGACAAAAAAGGATAGAAACTTCTATGTTAATTTCCGTGTCCTCTGACTTCTTGCACAGGAGGGGCAGCGACACTATCCTTGCTATTTATTTAATCTGCACGAACAAAGCTTGGAGAAGGGGACATGGAAGAAGAAATATCTGTATGATTGAAGATTTAGAATTTAACATGACTCTTGTTAAAATAATCAATTTTGGAGTAGTTAGTCGAGCGCGAATGGAAAAATAAAATAAAATAAAATAATTTCTAGAATAAGGGTGTCCAATATTTTCTCCTGATGGGTCCGGGTCGGTCCGGTTTCAGAAATCGGATTTGGAGTTGTAGCACAGTTGTTCAATGAGTCTGGGTTAGAGTTCAGATAGACCATTTTTTCATCAGGTCCATGACCGGGTATACCCCTATCCGATTCGATAAAGAGGATCTGTTTAGTGTTTAATTACATGGCTAATCAAGAGTTGGTAGGGTAAACAATAATGTTAATTTTTTTCTTCAGGGGATTTGTTGAGCTTGAGCCACACACAGCCAACACAATGACTTATCTCTTGAAGTCTTGTAGATAAGATAAATGTTAGAGAATTTCATTTAATCATGCCAGCATCACCAATATTTCTACCTACTTTTCTTCTTGAGATGTCATGGCAGGTTAGTTGTTACTTGATGGAGAATATATAATCATTTTTAGGGATAAATATTAATTTGTCCCTCTATTTATCAAAACATGTCAATCAAACTCCTGTATTTTAAAACGGGTAATTCGAGCCCCTCTACTTTTGATTTTAGTGATAATCATTCGAAAAATATCTTAACAGTTTATGAAAATAGAAGAGCTTGATCGACTTGCTTTGATAAATATAGGGGTCAAATTGACAATTATAAAAATAATCAAGATCTTAGTGGCAATCATCTGAAAAATATTTCAACAGTTTATGACACTTATTTGAATATGATTATTACTGAGATCTGTAGCATTAGTGATATTTTTACAATGATATTTTCATGTTTAGCTGAATGTGACAAGAAGATTGTGGTTGGGATTTGGAAGATTTGGACAAAAACATCAACACCGGCAATATTGGTATGCTGGAAATGGACAAAGTCAATGGCTGAATACGTTGGAGATAATGAAAGATTGAAACTTAAATGAAGAATATAAATAAATAAACCAAAATGTCTAATCTCGCTTAGTCTATGCAACACAAAGCAGAAGACTTGGATAAATAATTATATGTATTATGTCACTAATTACGTACAACACAATGCAATCATGATGTTGGACTTTAGCTTATGTGTTTAGTTTGCAATATTTAGAGTTAATTAGTATAATAATTCACTAATACAATTCCTTTATGCTACTTAATTATGATGTTTAATCTCACATGTGTATAAGTATTTGTTTAATAATGATTAAGAAATTTATTTTATAATAACAACATATTTGTCCATTTATTCAATAAACAATAGTTGTGTTTGCACACAATTATTCCTACATCAATAGTTGAATAGTTTATAAATATAAAGTTATATTTTCGACAATAGAGTTTTTTTTCCTTTATGATTAGTAATTGTTAGAGTTTATATTGAAAATTATTAAAATATTGAAATTGTAAAATAATTTCAATTGAATTATTATTATTATTATATTTAATTTTATTTATTACTAATAATTTTCGGTATTTCCTTTTTTTAAAAGAACTATATAACATAGTAATATAACTCTAATGGAATTATTACTATTTTTATTTATATATTCTTAAGTGCATATTTAAAGTAATAAAGTTCTAAATAAATTATGTTTTTAATTATCATAGAATAGATGTAGCTCTAATAAATTAAAAATAAATTTTATTTTAAAATATTATTAAGGGTATTTTATTATTATATTTTTATTTAAGATGATATAATTATTTTTTTTGGAAAAAATTGGGGTGAAAACTTCAAAGCATCTTAGATGATATAATTTTAATTGAACTACTTTTAAGCTTTTATTTTTTTATTTGATGTCAACGTATGAGTTATAAATAATTATTTCTTTCTATATAGGAATATAGATTTTCGTATTGATAAATGTAATTATCTAATAATTTATAATTTTAATGAATAAAATTAACGATAATTTTGGTTGATACAGCCAAATCAAGTCAACAAACGATTTAAATTTGTCTTTCTTGGATGTCAAGTAAATGAAAAGAAGGTTCCATAATTTATGGGACGTCGCATTATTCAATTATATGATATAAAAGGTAATTAAGTGTGGTCCAATAAAGAGCATAAAATTTACAGTCATATATATTTTTCTTATAAAACAAAATGGTGGGCTCCATTCTATAATCCAAGAGACACAAATTCAATATTTAATATATGAATTTTCATTATTAAAAATTGGACAAATTAGATAAAAGAACACAATCATGTTTAATTTTAGAAGGAAGTTCAACTCATTTAAAAAATTAGAAATAAGGACAAAATAATTAAACTATCCAAACTATCTCTCTCATCCATTATACGTGGTCTTCATCTTCGACAATCATATCTCCTCTTCCCGACATCTGATAGAAGAGAGACCATTGTCGTTGAAATTGTATCATCGAGAAGAGTCCAACGATGATGGTTTCTCCTCTATCTACCGCTGGAAAAGGTCGGATCAAGGCAAAACGTTCGAAACACATTTTGCCTCGATCTGGATGTTTCTGACATCGGATTGAAGCGATACTTGTGGCGTTGGATTCGTATCGGCCAAACGATTCCAACGCCACCAGTCTTACCTCCATCTAACGTCAGAAACAGCTACAATAATGAAAAGAAATTTTAGGGCGTCGTCAGAGCTTCGCGGTGGCTTTTCGGCTACTATGAACTTCTGTTCTGGCTGCCGTAGGTCGGGCTTTACTCCTCTCATAGTTGCGCTTCTTTTGAGACCAAAGACAATCATTTTGATGGTCGGACAAAAAAGTTAGGTAAAAAAATATGAAATCATAGTTTTAAAACTATTTTTCTCTGTATAACCTATATTTCTCTGTAGAACCTTTATTTATCTTAATAATCAATTTTTCTCTGTAAAATATATTTTTCTTTATACAATACACCCAAAGCTCGTATTCAATACTAAAACCCTATGTCCCAAAGTTCAAACATAGGCAAAAAAATATCAAATCATAGTTTTCGTTCTATTTCTAGTGTATAACTTTTTTTCTTTTTATAATCTATATTTCTCTGTAGAACTCTTTTTCTCTGTAGAACATATATTTCTCTGTAGAATCTTTATTTATCTTTATAATCACTTTGTTCTTTATACAATAGACCCAAAGCTCGGATTTAATACTAAAACCATATGTCCCACGGTTCAGACATAAAAGTCAGGCCAAAAACTATGAAATCAAAATTTTCTTTCTACTGCTAGTGTATGACTCATTTTCTCTTTATAACTTATATTTCTCTGTAAAACTTTTATTGCTCTGTAGAGCTCTTTTTCTCTGTAGAACCTATATTTATCTTTAGAATCACTTTTTTTCGTAAAATATCTTTTTCTCTATACAATAGACCCAAAGCTCGGATTCAATACTAAAATTCTATGTCCCAAGTGATGAACCCAGTTTCGACATAAAAGTCAGGCCAAAAAATATGAAATCACATTTTTCGTTCTACTATTAGTGCATAACTCTTGTTCTCTTTATTAACTTATATTTCTCCGTAGAACCTTTATTTCTCTGTACAATTCTTTTTTTCTACGTAATTTTTTTCTTTATTCGACAGACCCAAAACACAGATTCACTACTAAACCTTTATGTCCCAAGCGATGAACCTCAAGGCTCGGATTCGTTAAACCCTAACGGGCTCAAGGAACGGATTCATTACTAAAATATTAAATGTCACAAGTGCTAAACCCTAGGGTCCTAACTACAAAACCCTAACGGGCTTGGGTATCCTAAATACTGGGGGTTCAAACTTCCAAAATTGGTTAGAACTATTTTTTTCTCTATTCGACGGATCAAAACCCGGATTTGCTATTAAAAACATGTGTCCCAAGTGATGAACTAGAAAATTCAGATTCACTAAACCAACAAATTCTTAACATTGGAAGAACTTAAAACAAGACCTAGATAATGGGCCAATAATATCATCATAAAATGTACAGTGTTATTTTTCTCTGTAGAAAATATTTTTTCTATGTAGAACCTTCGAAAATGTTTTTTGACTAGGTAATCACTTTTCGATGACGGATTGAGGCGAGACCAGTGACGTTGGAATTGCCCGACCAAGATGAGTTCAAAGTCACCGGTCTCGTCTTGATCCGTCTTCAGAAACGGCCATATCGAGGTAAAACATGTTTTTGATTGGTGCCGACTATTTTGCATTGATTTGGAAGTTTCCAAGGTCGGATCTCGACAAGTCTAGTGACGTTGGATTTGTCTGGGCCTAACAATTCTAATTGATCTCACCTTGATCTGACTCGAGAAACGATCGGATTGAAGCAAATCGTGTTATGAACGTTTTGCCTCGGATAGACAGTTTTTGATGTCGAATCTTGGCAAGGACAATGGAGTTGGATTCGTCTCGACCTCATGATTCCAACGGCACTGGCCTCTCCTCAATCCAAAGTCGGAAGCATCCGCAGCGAGAAAAATAAGTTTTCAATCATATTTGATTGGAATAACAATGACAAATCTGAAATTTCAAGTTTTGTCCTTAATTCAATAAATTTAAAAATCAGTTGGACCTTAACTAACAAAAAAAATTCGGATGTCCTTTTGCTCTTAAAAGTTAGTAAATTTGGACATAAGCCTAATTTCCCCTTAAAAATTTAGAATTCATTCATTATATTTGGGTCGAACACTTGGGATTGGATTTCTGAGCTTTTTGCCTGAGGACTCTTCCAAATACTAGCCATCTTCACTTGAAAATGACAAAGTTTAGGGAGTCTGATGGCCCGTGTTGAGCTCCGTAGACACTCATACGATCAAGTTTTTCAAACTCAACGTATAGCTTAATAGTATATTGTAGTACTTAGCGAATTAACTTGACTCCATTCCACTTTTGATAGGAGGGGAATCAAATGTGAATCCTCCTTAATCCGGTCGATCAGTTGAGATTCTCCAATTGATTGCTGATTTTATATCAACCAAGCTTTTTAATACAGAAAAGACCACAAGTAGGAACATATTAAAAATGTCCAAGAAAAAAAAGCCAACCAAAAGAGATGGCAGAAGGACAACCTAATCCTTGAAAACGAGAAAAAAGATCATCAAAGAAGCCACGATATAAAAAATTTATCGATATAAAAGTTTTATTTATTGACCAAATTAGGGTAGGTAGACTAATCTAATTAATTACTTTTGGTTTTTAATAATTATATGAAATTAATTGAAAATAGTTTAAAATAAAACTTGTTACAGTAAATTACACTCCTTAATCTTTTATTATATAAATCATAAATCCATTAAAAATAATAATGTTTACAAACTATTTAAAATCAAACAAAATTCGACAAGTTAGGTCGTATTTTAAGTAGGTTGGAAATGGATGACTGAAAATGAAATAAATGGACGTATATATCCAAATATATATTCGATTGATTGATTGAGATTAGACTCAATTCATTTAATGTATTGCCCGTTTTGGATCCAAGACTCTTATAATTCATCCAGTAGTCATCTTATAAATCACATTATTTGATATTCTCCGAGTGACATGAGATGATTGTAATAATGCAATCATTATATATGCTTGTTCTTATCATCAAAATATACATTTAATTAATTAATAATACCCATGAAATCTTCCTACACCTAACTAATTTGACAAATACAGGCTCAGATAGATATATGTATGTGTTACAATGTGACCGCTGTCAATTAAATTAATTAACAACTAAAGTAAAAAATTAGTGGTGGTATTAGGTGTCATAAAAATCTTGTTTACATTGATACAACCACAAATGGGAAGAAAACCCCATCTAAAATGGACTTTTTAAAAAAAAAAGACGTTTAACTACTAAATAAGATTAATTATACTTATTAATATCTAATTAATTATATCTTGACTGAAAATTCAAAACTAATTATTATTTTTTGCATCCAGTACACAACTAATATATGGAATTAGTAAGACAAAGTGGCGGTCACGACATAGTTCGTTCAATTATGTTTGGCGTAGTACGACAGTTAGCCCCTATTCCACGTGCATGTGGTCCCCATTTTGCTAATTTGCTCTTTATAATTAATTTAAAGGCTTGTTTGGTTTGTTATCTATTTTTGTTTCCGTGTTTTCTATTTGTTCATCTTTAGAAACGTCTTTTTTGTTTATATTTTCAAATTATTTCAAGTGATTTTTTGTTTCCTGTATTTCTTTTAAAAAAGAAAATGATATGTAGCCCAAATTTTGGGAAACAATGATAGTCCATATTTAATTATTCTATTAAATTTTCTATTCTTATTAGTTATTTCACTGTCTTAATCAATATGCTGAACATTTATTTGATTTTATGGTTTTATTTTAATTATTTATTAGCTCATTAGAATATTCGTTCCTCTTAGAGTTTAATTAACATTTATTGTTTAGGTTATAGCATAGAAATTCGATGCATGAGCCGTTAGGGTTTCAGAAATCCGTTTCCTTTAGAGTTTAACACTCCTTGTTTAAGTTACAAAATGAAAATCTAATATAAGAGTCCGTTAGGGTTTAGCGAATTCGTTTTCTTTAAAGTTTAACACTTATTGTTTAGATGTTTAGATATGGGCTATCATGAACTACTAAAATATGAGCTATTTATCACTAACCTTTTTAAAATGAACCATCAAACGCGTTTTTGAAGTTGTTTTATGTTTTTAGAAAAATGAAATAAAAAACACTTGAAAAACAAACATGTTGTTAAACTCTAGTACTTATCCACAAAAAGAAAAAAATATTGTCTTAATTTTGTCGAAATATCTTGATAAGTAGTAAAATAAATTTTGTTGGATCGTTATTATTATTATTATTATTTAAAAAAAATATTAACAAAATCTTCTAGAAGTATCATGCGCATGTGCAACGCTATCGAGAGATTAATTTAATTAACGAAGGGGCACTACCATTAATTCTTTGATTCCATTTTGTTCTACTGGATTTTGCACATTCGTATTTGACTATTCCCTTAATATCTTCTAGAAGCATATATGTAACGCCGGATATAAACTGGCATAAAGTCTAGTAACAATTTTTTTCAAAGTCAATATTGGTTAATAGTCAGTCAATTGAGTCTTTCCAAAATAATCACATTGTACCATCATAGTAAATATCTCATAGGCGCCACGTATAAGCTGCAAAAAATAAAATGTAAATTAAAGTGTCAAATATTTAGGTTATGCTTGACATGAGAGTTGAGAGACGTTGTGTTGAGAGGGATTGGATTGGGAGGAATTCATAAAAGTGAACCCTTGCTTGATATTGAGGGAGGTTGGGAGGAGTTGAGAAAATGGATATTGACGCAAAGCAAGGGTTCGAAGGGGTTCGCGAATAGTTCGGAGCTTCCTAACACCTCTCAAGCAGGGCCTTAAGTAAAACTTATAGATGGGGTAAATGCTACATTTAGTTAGTCCCTCATAGATGGGGCTATTACGACTTGGCCACTACATGATATAAGATATTACAAATTGACCATTCATTTTATCAAAATGTTACGATGTTAGTTTGATCCCATCCCCGATCAGTCAAAATGATGACGTGGATGTTGACCAAAACATTTTCCGTTTATTTTTTTGGACGTGGATGGACAGAGTGGATGTTTGTTTAGCATAAACCACAATTTTTAGACATGGAAAAGGCATTTGACTCGGTTAATTGGTGCTATTTGGAAGTAGTTATGCTCAGGATGGGATTTGGTGAGAAGTGGAGGAGATGGATTTTGCAATGTATATCCTCAGCCAGAGTCTCAGTGCTTGTAAATGGCTCCCCTACTGAAGAATTTTTTATGCAAAAAGGCTTAAGGCAGGGGACCCTTTGTCCCCATTCCTTTTCAATATTGCTGCAGAAGGTTTGCATCAGCTTTTTAAATTGGCTGAGCAAAAGGGGATACTTAAAGGAATTGAAGTCAAGAGGGGATCTCTTACCATCTCACATATTCATTATGCAGATGATACATTGGTTTTTTGCAAAGCCAAGGAGAAGTATGTCCAATCTGTTAAAAGGATTTTGAGGTGCTTTCAGTTAATCTCAGGGCTGAAGATTAATTTCTTAAAAAGTGCACTTGTTGGCTAGTTTGGTTCGTAAAGGTATCATCCCAGCTACTGAAAACACCTGCCCATTCTGTTTTATTGAGGAGGAGACTGTGAACCATTTTTTTTGCCACTACCAAGGTCCCTCAAATTTATGGTATAGAGTGGTTAGGTGATGGGGTCTAAAGTGGTGCCTTCCAAGGGACATTGAAAATCTATTTAACCAATAGAGCTTCATGGTATACAAGGGGACTTTTCAGAAAAAAGTTTGGGTTTTGTTTTTCTACTCAGTAGTTTGGGCTATATGGAAGGGGAGAAATCAAAAAATATTTGAAGGTGTAGATGCAGATTGGGAATCTATATATACCATTGTTTTTGTTAGACTGCATACATGGTTATATGCCATTGAAAGTAGATTCCCATACTCAAATGTCCAGCTGCAACATACTTCAGATTGCATCATTGCATGGTCCAATACAAGAAATCTGCAGTCTAGGTCTAATGCTTTTGTGTAGAGTCTAGTGCAGTTTGTGATATTATGTTTGTCTTTCTTTGTGTTTGACAAATATTTATTTGCCTCCTTCCTTTGTTTTTATTCCTTTCTATTTTTCCTTCTTCTTGAAGGTTTTTTTAATTTTGCTTTGTACATTGATGTTCCTCCGTCATTGGAGAGGGTATTATCAATATATGCCTAGGCTAAGTCTGTTTATAAAAAAAAAAAAAACATAGTGGTTGCATAAGTAATGACCCAACAATTTTGTTTTTGAGTCTCACATCTATCTCACAAAAACACAATTCTCAATACAATCAAATCAGCATAACACATATTTCAATACTGCCACATCAGTAAAACACATATCCCAATACAAAAAGATTATCCAACCCAACTACTTTTCTATCCTTCATACTATCCCCATCAAATTTACACCAAAATCAAGGATGGGTCCTACCTTTATTACAAAAAGTCAAGCCACATCATCATTTACATCACCAAAATACATATCTCAATACAACCATATCAACAAAACACATTTTTCAATACAGTCACATCAGCAAAATACATATTTCAATACACATTTGTTGACCCATTAACTTTGCACCATTGTAATTGCCCTAAAATGCTGATGTGGAAGCAAAAGGAAATATGAAAGAAGAAGCTTGTACTGTGTTATTCATTCATAGAATACTAAACCCTTCAAATAGGGAAGGAAATACACCAATGGGCAAAAGTAAGAAATTAGAAGACAAACTAGTTACTGGCTTATTGCAGCAGCAATTGTGGAACCACCTAAAGAATAGCTCAATATTAATAATTTCCTAGAGACTTGGACAAAAGTTACATACAACTAAGTAATCTAAAACAACTTTTGACTCTGCCATATTCTCCAACAGAATCTCCTCCTTGGAAGCCGATGGACTAGTTCCAAGTACATCATAATACATTAATACTCGGTCTCCTTCACCATAACACTAGAATTTAGAGGAAACGCATCGCGTTGCGAGGTGCTCTACGGCTGCGAGGAGCTCAACAGATGTGAGGAAAATTATGACAGTCTGGAGAGCCATAGCCTATAGCTATAGCCCCATATATATAAGTAGAGGCTGATTCTGACTAGTCCAGTTCATCATTGTGGAAAGAAATTGTAAATGAGTGAAAATTTAAGGAAGTATGCATGCATGCAGTAAGAACAGATTACTCAAAGTCAAAGCCACTGTCCTCCATCTTTTCCTTCTCTCTCTTAACTAAAAGAAGACAACATAACCTATTCATCTAGCAGAACACCAACAGTTGTGCAAGGAATTATAGTTCTAGTTTATACTTTGGTTCCACAACTTACCATGATTATTTGAATATGTTAAGTCTTAACAATCCAAAAATCTAATCTGAGGGACAGTGATGTTGCAGGATGCATTTCGATCCTCTTCAATACATGAAAATAAGCAGGCAAAGGGGAACATATATATATAATGACTAAAGGATAATCATAATATCACCAAAAGATCACAAGAAATAGCCCAATGCAACTAATTTTATCAATATAAGCATCTAATTAATATTCAATCGGTGCCTCAGGATGAAATCTGAACAACAACCAGTTGCTCACTTTTCTAACAGAGGCTTAAAACTGTGCCACTGCTTCATCTGAAGCTGCTGGAGTACAAAATCTCAATCATCAACTATTGCACCATCTTCCTACAATTCCAACAGTACTGGAGGAAAACTTTAGACCAAAATATCACTCCACTTTTCTCTTTGTAAAATCTTATTTAGTTTCAGATGACTGGTTAGTTGTCTCTCAATCATATATAATCCAAAGACCATTCGACTCACATCCTGACCAAAACTTTCGAAGAATACAGCAAAACATGACTGAAGTCTCCGCCAAATTCACAATCTTTAGTGGTGTATGAAGAGCATGAATGTGCATAAAGCAAGCATGAATGTGAATAGACACATCTAATGACACACATCAACAAGACAACAGGCAAAACATCATACATCCTTCCCCAATCACTTAAAAAAACAGAAGTCCTTAGCAACCCATTGCATAGATACTGATTTGATTCACATAACATTCATCAACATTGACAACATCTGTAACTAACATGAGTTGAAGAACTCTGTTGATAGCAACATAATATATACCAGTATCTTTCATAAAATGCGAAAAGTGTCAGAATTATTTCCAATAGTGGATACCCGATTCCATCCGTATGAATCGATCCACGCATTACAACGAGAGTCTTGTCAGGTTAAACATGATTCAACAAACCCAAAATTATCACTAGTCATAATTATTGTCTGAAATTTCTTCATTGATCGTATCAAAATTCCTCGTCAGGAAAAGCACAAAAAGAATATTAGAAGGGAAAGGGAAGCTAAACTCACCTGAGAATGTGAAGGAAGAAAACCGATGTTGCCGTGTCTGTCGCCAACAGCGATTCTCCGAAACACGATCTTTTTTTCCAATTAGGGTTCACAAAAACAGGGAGGAAAAGTAAAATTCAATTGGATCGGGGCGTTCCGAGAATCGAACTCGGGACCTCTCGCACCCAAAGCGAGAATCATACCACTAGACCAAACGCCCTGATGTTGTAAGTCATGGAGTTTTATACTATAAAGCTTGTTAAAGATTACAAATGTACAATTAATGGAATTTTCACTGGATACCCAAGTTACAACTTCGCATACACTATAGGATGAGTATTTAACTGTGAGCTGTCAGCCATTCATTCCATTTCATTTCTTTGTGGCCTGCCTATGCTTACAAATGAAGAATACATGATATTGAGAGCAAGACTAGTAGTAGGCCTTTGGATGCCCCTGTTTACAGTTTAATTCTCTAACACAGATCAGATTATGAAATGTGAAAAGATCAAGATGGCCAACTAACAATGAACAGACAAAGTTATGGCCCTATGGGCCACTCAAAAAATCTATGCACTTGACAGAGATAGAAAATAATGTCAGACAATGACACTCATGGTCCCTGATGGACCAATTCAAACTTTTGAAACATTGCTTCAGATTCAACTTTGCTTGTCTATGTTTATATGACAGAGAGGATGATACACAATATTTTGCAATTTTAGCTCAAGATTTATCCTATCTGTTTATGCAAATTGCTGCCATTTTTCCATCCAATTCAATGAGCATTTCATGTGCTGATTGAAGCTGGCAGGGAATTGGAAGGAAAAAAAGAAGAATAGAGATTTAAGACAGTTGCTTCAAAAGTTGGAAAGAATGATTGTCAAACACTACTCAATCAAACATTAGGTGGCTAACAAGACTATATCTCTGCTTTTGGTCTCTTTTATCACCAGCAACCTTAATTTCTACAACCCCCACTTTTTATCATCTCCTCCTCCTCATATCTTTGGTGACAATAGTGGTGTTTGAACAAAGCAAGAGAAGAGAAAGTCATGGCATTTGCAGGAACAACCCAGAAATGCATGGCCTGTGACAAGACTGTGTATCTTGTGGATAGGCTAACTGCTGATAACCGCGTGTATCACAAAGCCTGCTTCCGCTGCCATCACTGCAAAGGAACTCTCAAGGTAATCTTCTCATTTTAGTTTTCCTTCCGAGTTTAACTTCAGATCTTTTGGAGCTTCATCTATCTACTCTCAACAGCTGCATCTTGATCTATCTACAATCAACAGCTGCGCAGCTAAATCTTGAGTCCTGCTGCATATAACACACATTTTAGCATCCATATTAATATCAATAGTGGTTTACATGAATCCATGAGAACTTGAAGAGATTAAAACAATGTGATTTTATTATAGATCAGACATGATCGGAGCAAGTGAAACTTGAATCCTCAATTTCA
The DNA here is from genome assembly GCA_963580455.1 of Euonymus europaeus. Lineage (NCBI taxonomy): Eukaryota > Viridiplantae > Streptophyta > Magnoliopsida > Celastrales > Celastraceae > Euonymus > Euonymus europaeus. The sequence goes on from OY756972.1 coordinate 5,696,965, forward strand.
CAATTATATTATTCACATGTGGGTTTTGTTCTGATGTAAAGATTGTATCTGAGTTGAGAAAAATTTCGTCCATCGTCGTTGCAGTACTAGTGTACTACTTCCCCCTTGATGGTCTAATAACTAGCCAACCAAATTCACAAAACAAAACATGATAAGTAAAACTAACAAGCAGAAACTAGAAGCATATATTGACCTTGACGTGCAGCCATAGAGACCCACACATGAGAAGAATACCAGGCGTAAATTCGAACGGATATTCAAAAATGCAGTGGATGAAGTAATGAGAGAACATGATTTACCGGAGCAATGTATCAGTTCTGCAAAATTCTAATGATAGATGAATCTCTCTGCAGCTTGGCAACTACAATTCCTTTGAAGGAGTCCTGTATTGCAGGCCACACTTTGATCAACTCTTTAAAAGGACTGGTAGTCTGGACAAAAGTTTTGAAGGTAGCAAAAACAAAAAATTCAGATACACACCCCTGATTGACTTGGTTTAATTCTTCATAGCAGCTAGTTATTTGTTTATATCTGAATTTTCTGTCTAGGGACGCCAAAGATTGCAAAACCAGAGAAAACTGTAGATGGAGAGGTAATTCCTAAAGTTACATATGTTTGTCATGAGTTTCCGATACCTGAACACTCCTGATATTTAGCTGTTTTGGACAGAAACCGACGGTGAATAAAGCCTCAAGCATGTTTGGTGGAACCAGAGAAAAATGTGTTGGCTGCAAGAACACTGTTTATCCCACTGAGAAGGTAAATACATAAACTCTAGTTTAGATAAGTACACGAACCTTCTCCGCTGAGAAAATCTCATCCTTCTTTCCAGGTTTCGGTGAATGGAACCCATTACCACAAGAGCTGCTTCAAATGCAGCCATGGAGGGTGTGTGATTAGTCCATCCAACTACATAGCTCATGAAGGGAGACTTTACTGCAAACACCACCACAACCAACTCATCAAGGAGAAAGGTAACCTAAGCCAACTTGAAGGTGACAATGACAAAAATCAAGTGTCTCTGTGACTGACAAAGTGGCGTCCAGAGAAATTCCTGCAGAATCATGAACCTAGCTCTTCTTCTCAACTTCTACTCTTCCTGCACACCATGTCTCCATCAGTCCAGAAAATTATGAATATTGTTCCCTTCACTAGTTTGGCTCTCTCCTCTGCTGTCCTCATTTTGCTCTCAACATTTATGATTTACTACTAGCCAAACGATTTGTAAGCCGTATGAGTGTATAAGATATTTGTTATTATAAGGTGATTATGTTGCAGTTGTGGATGCTCAAATGGGATGCCAAGACCTATTGTTTTGACATTTCGAAATTGGTGAATATTTTGTGGCCATTAGTGATTTTTGTTTTATTGGAACTGGAAATATGCCTGAGAACCATTCTCATGGTCAGGCTTGATAAAAATATTTTGCTATCACTATATGTCTTTAACTAAAGTTGCTGGGGGCATAACAAACAAATGGTTTAAAACCAATTCTAGTTACAAGGATGCATCTCAATGAATAAAGGACAATCACTGAACATGGAGGTAGCTTGCAGTTTAGCATTGAAATGATTGCAGGTGGGCAAGGGAAGAAGAGGATGAAAAATTAAAACGTTCTTACAGTAAAAGAATGTTCCTGAACTGAGTTACAGAAATCAAAACATACAACAACAAAAAATGTTTGGGAACTGAGTTAGAGAAACTGCTAATGGACCTGAAGACTTGCACACCTTTTCAATGTGGATAAGGGTCTGTCTTTTAACCTGCAGATCATGATATCAAGCAAGCAAAAGATTAGGGAAATAGTAAATAACTTTCATGCTTCAAAAGCTTCTCATAAAGTAGGCACCAAGGAATCTTGTGTGGCACAGAGTCTATGCAATGTTTCTTGCCTTTCTATCACGCAGATGCAGATCAGTATTAAATCATGTGAGCGTAGCAACAAAATAAAGATGTTGAAATGAGAACAAAAAAAAGGGCAGGGGCACCAATGAAGAAAAAGAACCTCAATGTTTAGATTGATCAATGCTATCAAAGCCATTATCAATGTTTTAGGACTGAAAAAGATGAAGGGAAGTTCATAATCCAACAACCCATAGAATCGTTATGACTCGCAGTTTGCACAAAGAAGAAGGATACATAGAGAATTTCCAAAAGAAAAAATTAAATTACAGAATGAAAAATTAGTATTTCTACGGCAATTTCAGTATAAATGAGGCACATAGCATTAAAGATTTAAGACATCACAATATCACTAATTTACATTGCAAATGATGGTCTAAAAGAAAATATCAATCGCCAGATTGTCCGACTGCATCCATTAGAAAACCATCTTTTGCAATATGCTTCAGGTCTATAACAAAGTTATCGCGGAGAAACCCAAATCCAAATGTCCCATCTCTGTACTGCCAAATCCTACCCTCCGCATCGCGCGGATTTGGAGAAGTATCTGTCAAGCCAGGAATTACTAAATCATAACTTGAATTTATGTACACTATGCGGATGACCTCCTCATTGCCCGTGAAAGAGTATTGCATCTGTCCGTGATTTACTGCTGCAAGTGGCCGCTGATGTATGCGACTGGCATATAAACTTTCTTCTACTGTAGGAAACGGAGGCTCAATAAATGTAGGCTTCGATGTCCAAAATACAGGGGCAGATCTAATGAGATGTTCAGACAAGTCCCTAACCCTTCGGCAGGTGATGCCTCCAAGATCATATGCCACCAGATAAAATTCCAAGTTCATGTCATCTCGAAAACCCTACAATACGGAGCACGTGTAAGTCTCCAGTAAGAAATCTGGTATACTATTTAGCAAAACCTAGAATAAGAAAACAAACGAAGCTTATAGTAAGAGATCACAAGGAACAAGGAGTGATTAATGTGGACAAGACTTAACCAAACAGTTTCAAAGCCTGATTAAAGTTTAGTGATCAAACAGTTTCAGCCTGATTAAACAAGTAGTTCAGTGACATCAGTCACAGCTTAGTTGGTGTAATGGAGGAGCATGACCTTGTTAGGGAGGTATGTACATCCAATAAGCAAACCAAATGTGATTTTTTTTATAGCTAGTACAAGGGAACTCTAAGCAAATCATCAATGGAAACAGCCAATAGACGAAGTAGATAGAAACTCAATATCAATGAAGTAAAGGGGAAAAAAAGGCACTATACCTCTAATTTCACAAATCTTCACAACTATGTACAAGAATTGTTCCAGTAGGCAAAAACAGCTACAAACACATACACCCACATCACTTCACAAATATTTCTACCATTTATCAATGATACATAAAATTATGAACAATAGGAATAAAAAACATAGGTGAAGAATCAAACCTTCCACAATCCCTGCAAAGGGCGTGCCGGGGTGGGCGAGCACTCAACAACCTTGATAAAGTGCTCTGTCTCCCACCGCCTCCTCGTGGCCTGCCTCTCCTTCTCCCTTCTCCTCTGCCTCCTTGCGGCCACTGTGCTCGTCCTGTTTGCAAAATGCTGGTACATTTCAGACATCTCTGGCAAGCTCCCCGGTGTGCCACCCTCTACTTCAATAGCTTCCTCCTCTTCTCCGCGCAAATTTGATGAACTTGAACTTCTTGTAAAGCCGTTCTTATTTGATTCTGGAGAAGAATAATTCAAATTCCGATTCTCCTCCACAGTGAAGTAGGAATTCCCCATGAAATTGACATTCACCGGAATCAGGTGGTTATCCAAATACCCGAATTTCCAGTAGCTCGCAATATTAACGGATATTTCACCATTGCACCCATCGAAATCGAGAAAATTCACGATCTGCCCCTCCTGTGATATAGCCAAATACAAAAACGGCGACTTTATTACGTGATAGGTGCCGTTTCTGGAGGGGGAAACGCGAGAGCCGGCAAGAAACGACGGTCCCCACTCGAAGAAAATCAACGACGGGGATTCGGCCCGAGTCGTTGCATGGGAATTGCCGCACCGACGCCAGAACCCGATCAGATTCTCCCACTTGTCAAGAGTCTTGTAGAGGAGTTTGTAGCTGATTTGACCGTTTCCCCAATTCCTGATCTGGGTTTTGGAGCCCCACCTCCTCTCGCATAAGGTGTACCAGAGCTTGCTGTCGCTTCGACATATTGATACAGATTGTTTCGAGGTGCAAGCAAAATTGGCGATTTCAGACGGGGTAAGAAACGATAAGACGCAGAGCTGGACGTCCTCAGGGAAATCTGCGAAGGAATAACAAGAGATTGTAATAGCTGGTTTATTGAGATTCGCCATGACGGATTTTCTTGGGAAATCGGAGAACTTTCTCGGGAAAATGTGGCTGAGGGCGTGCAAAGAGTTAATGTAATTACGGACGTCGGATTAGAGTTCGGTAGATTCTATGAGAAGAGGGAATGATTCTTTGGAGTCGCGAGGAGGAAAAATGAATAGAGCCCTGGAAGTTTCGACTTTCGAAGATAGTCTGTGCTGCAGTGATGGGGGTATAACTGTTAATCATAATTTATTATTGGGATAAATTCTAAAAAAGCCAATGTAATTTCACAAAAAGATCAAACAAGCCCCTGTACAAAATTCTGGGCACAATTCCAAAGCAGTGACGACACATTATCTTAATGAAAATATTAGGGCTGTCAAAAAATAAAGTCAAAATTAACTAAAATCGAATGGTTTGATTTCATCAACATTCGATAACTGACAAAATTTTTTGACTAAATTTCAGAACTATAGATATTTGAATAGTAAATGAGCATGTTCGACAGAATTGGGGTTGGGTTCACTGTTAAAAAGCCGATCAAGGGTGCCTGCAGACTGCAAGGGAAACGGCAGGCTGCGGTACCTGTAGTCGTGTGATTTATTTTTATATTTAAAAAATAATGTGAGTCTCATACTCTGTTATTAATTTTTTTTTTGAAATAGACATTTCCAAATTTGTATTACGAAAGTAATATGAAGTCATGAACTAGAGCTTGCCTAACCGATACAGGCACCTCATTTAACATAATAACATGCTCAGAAGAATTTCTCCCTAGTCTAGCTAGGCTATCAGCTACGGAATTGTTACTCCGGGGAGTAAAAACAATAGAGCAATGAAGACTTGGAAGGAGCGCTCGAATCGACTCAATAACATGCCCAACTGCAGTCAGCCCCTCATGCGGATCATGGATTGCATTAATCACTTCCAAGGCATCACCTTCCAATATAAAATTAGATATATTCAAATCCATTGCTAACTGAATGCCGTGGAGGAATGCTTGCGCCTCCACTACAGCAGCTCCTCCAGCCGAATAAGTCCTTTTATACGCAGAAGCAACAACAACTCCATTGTGGTTACGAATAACAACCCCCATGCCCCCAAAAACCTCCCCCGTAGCAACACTGCCATCCACATTAACCTTAAAAAAACCAAGAGGACACTCCCAGTGGTCACTACGAATTTGATGGGGAGAAGGGGACTGCCCACCACGCAACATTGCCTGATAATCAAAATGAAGCTTTTGAGCTTGGCCAATTACTGCTGAATCAACAACCACCTCTCCCTCGTAGAGGAGCTTGTTTCGAGCCAACCAAATCCGGTAAAGCAAAATGAAAAGAAAACCAAGACCATCCATATTCAAATGAACAAAAAGGGAGGTTAACCAATCTACCAAGGTGGCATCACTATGAGTAAAAAGGGTCGGGTCCATATTGCTACTGATCCAGAGATTGTGAAAATCGGGGCAATCTTTAAAAATATGCAAGCCATTTTCTGGAGACCCCCCACACCTTCTGCACTGAGTGGAAACCTCCACACCACGAGAGGCAAGATTAGAGAGCGTTGGCAAGCTGTCATGGCATAACCTCCACACAAAAACTTTCACCTTATTGGGAACCTGTAATGACCAGATAGTCTTCCACGGGAATGGATTTGTCAAGGCCATAGCAGTAGACTCACTCAAGGAAGATTGGCCCCGGACTATGGATTTGCCGATTTCACTCAAGGAAGATTGCTACTCATACTCTGTTATTGATAGAAGGAAAATCATATATAACTCATATTTTGGGAAATCATGATAGTACATATCTAGTTATTTTATTAATTTTTCTATTTTAATTAATTATTTTACTGTCTTATTCAATATGCTAAACAATTATTTGGTTTATAATTTTATTATAATTAATTATTAGTTTGTTAGGGTTTCGCGAAATCATTTTTCTTAGGGTTTAACACTTAGTGTTTAAGTTATAGCATGAAAATTCGATACACGAGTCTGTTAGGGTTTAGCGAATCTGTTCCTCTTAGAGTTTAACACTTATTGTTTAGGTTATAGCATGAAAATTCGATACACGAGCTCGTTAAGGTTTAACGAATTCGTTTTCCTTAAGATTTAACACTTATTGTTTAAAAATGTGCTATCATGGGCTTCTCAAAAATGAGTTATTTATCACTATCCTTGATACAAAGCTACGTTCTTCCCTCTCTGCAATTTACACTGCAAGTATAAATGGATTCAATCAGTGCGGTGGATGGACCCAAGGGTCTGAGATACTCGATTTTTTCTTGCCCTTCTCCTTTTTGATCATGTAACCCTGGTTTTCCCACTTCCTTTCAAGCTGCACTATCAGATTCTCAAGGATCCATCTTCCCTTGTCTTCGCTACTTCGCACCCCATGCATCAAACGTCGAAGTGAAGTTTTATTCATTGTTTGCCAAATTTTCTTCACTTATACATTATATGAAGGGTCCCATTTATACTCCTTTTACAAAATTAAAAAAATCAAATAGAGGTAGTTAGCATGAATGGTTGAGCATATACTAAAGAATGAACAAAAAGTTATAATTACCTTGAACTTTAATAAAAAGTAATCCCTATATTACTAAGTAGTCTCGCTCCATACAATGACAGAATTTTCCAACTTGCCCTTTATGATTTGGGTAATTTTCCTATCAACATTGTCAGGCTCAAGTCAAAAAATGCATAAATTAAAAAATCATATAAGTAACATAAATATTCACCTAAATAATGTAAATTAAATAGAAATAAGGAAAAATATAATTAAATATAAATAAGGAAAAGTGTACTTACAAGGCACTAGAAGGTCATTTCTACATAGAGCTGTCAATGTCACGAACCCTAATCCTCTGCGACGAGGAGTATCCAATATCGTATGTCTCTGATACTAATGAAGTCTGAGTGTCGGGCATATCGTCCTGTGTCTCGGGTGCATACATAGGTGGCATGTCAGTAGGTGGAGGTGGCATGAATCCTATATGTTTATTATTTTTTTCATTTCAATGTTGAAGAAAAGCAATACATAAAGAGTTTGTCATTTGCATCCACCAACATGCTTGCCATAAATGGGATTCATACCTCCTCCACCCACTAACATGCCACCAATGTATGCACCCTAATAAAAAAATCCATCATTGATGAACCGTCATGTCTAGAACCTAAATATATGCCCACCCATAGAGATTGGACTTAGCTTGGTTGGAAATAGCAACAACCCCCCAAAATCCTTTAACTATGTCTCTTCGTATTAATGAACCCAACCATCTTATTGATTATCCATTAACCCCCATATTGATAAAAAAAAAACACATCTTGGAATGATTTCTCATCATTCTTCACTTACCTCTAACATAAAACCAACAGCAATTTATGAGATCAATCCATGTTTTTTAACTCACTTACTCTAGACACTACACTCAAACACACATATACTAGCATAGATACATGTATATCTCAAGATTAAGAGCTTGAACATACCATTTTGAGAAGAAATGGAAGATGTACCAGCAGCTGTAGATGAGGGAACCAAAGCCATGTAAATGATGGAGTAGATGATGATCTGAGAAAAGAACAACCAGCAAACCTCTTTTCCCCTTATAGCAAAACCAACAAAATCAAGCAACACCACTGGTTTCTTGTTAAGAAGAAAAACGTGAAGAAGGAAAGGTTTCAAAGAGAGGAAATGTTTCACTTAGTTGGGAAGTCCACACACCTATCGACACATGGACCATTGATATATATCTTTAACCCAACAAGTGAAAGCCCAAATACACTCTTTTATTGGACTTATCCATGAAAATCCAATAGTATTTGTTATTACACAAGGCTAGCTAGCCAATACCATAAACCTTAATTAGTCACTAAGATTAACTTATTTTCATAATATAGAATAATTTGAGCCTAATCACATCTTTATACATCATAGATTGTCTACTTAAATGAGCAATACCTAGATTAACTAGATCACATTAGTCCATTTTGATTATTTAATCCAACACCCCACCCACCCACAAATCCACTATGGACTATAAATGTTGATTGTGGAAGGCGAAGTACTGCCACATGGTTCGGGATAATTGAAATGGTTTAGTGTTAACATAAGTTCATGCATGGGTTTAGTGGTAATATAAGGACAAACGTGGGTTGCATGTCATTCTACTATGCCTATAATACACTGGGTTTTATCAAAAAACATAGCAACGATTCAGAAAGTATTCCAAAGATATTACCTTCATTCATTTTCTTCATCTCTAGATGATTTTTTTTGCTTCTTATTCTATTTCTTAACCACCAAAGCCACAAACACTTACAATGAACTATAAAGGAAAAACAAATTCATTTGGCATTGGCACGTACGCCTTTTCAATCTCCTTCCAGTCAAAAGGAACAATGCGTCCACTTTGAGGAGCGAGGACTTCAGTCGGATAAGCCAACGATATGGCTTCCCACCCAATGCCACAATTCGTCTTCCTTGGAGTAGTGTTTTCGGATACATAACATGTTACGAAGTCTAGTTCCAGGTAGAGTTTAGGTATCCATTTCGGATTTAATGATGACAGTCTTGAGGTTTCATAAGATTATTGCTGTGTCTCAGTTGATGTCAAATACTGTTAGGTTGCTTTTGGCCCTCTATTGTCTGACGGAGAATCATGAATTTGGTTTTTTATTTAATGATTTGCTGGCACACTATGTGTTAAGGGAGCATGAAGAAGATAGGGGAGGTAGAGCATATTTACAAAGGGGTCCTTGCCAACCTCTTAACCATGATTTTCCATTGACAAAATCAGGACAACAACAAAGAAAATTTAATCCAGCTTGGTTTACTGAATTCTCTACTTGGTTGGAGTATAGTGTATCTAAAGATGTTGCATATTGTCTATGTTGCTATCTTTTTAAACACGATGTTGGACGTCAATCTGGTGGTGATCATTTTGTGGGTGAAGGCTTTTCAAATTGGAAAAACCCTAAAAAATTTGCTCTTCACGTGGGAGGTCCCAATAGTGCACATAATAAGGCTTGGGGGAAATGTCAAGATTTGATGAATCAAAAGAAACATATTGAGACAGTCGTTTGTAGACAGTCAGACCAAGCTCGAGATGAATATAGAGTACGCTTGAATACTACAATTGAGGTTGCTCGATATCTTTCAGTACAAGGCTTGGCTTTCCGTGGTCATGATGAAAGTGAAAGTTCATCTAATCCAGGTAATTTTATTCAACTTTTGAAGGCCTTTGGTAGAATTAATCAAGATGTCAAAGCAGTTACGTTAGAAAATGCTCCACAAAATCAAAAATTGATAGCACCAGATATTCAGAAGGATGTTGTAAATGCATGTGGGATGGAAACTATCAAGTTAATTATTAATGATCTGGGTGATGCACATTTTTGTCTTATGGTTGATGAAGCACGTGACATATCATTGAAGGAGCAAATGGCTATGGTAATACGATATGTTAATGAAAAAGGACATGTGATTGAGCACTTTTTAGGAGTTGAACATGTGACTGATACAAGTGCGGTGACACTTAAAGCAACTATTGATGACTTCTTTTGTAGAAACGGATTGAGTATCTCAAGATTGCGAGGCCAATGTTATGATGGAGCTAGTAATATGCGGGGTCAATTTAGTGGATTAAAAACACTAATCTTGAATGAGAATCCTTGTGCATACTATATCCATTGCTTTGCTCACCAACTGCAACTAGCTTTAGTAGCGGTGGCAAGGAAGCATGATCATATTTCTTCACTTTTTGATTTCACTGCTAGAGTGCTGAATGTTGTTGGATCATCATGTAAACAGCGTGATATGCTTAGAGAAAAACAAGTTGAAAGCATTAGCAAGGCACTTCAGATTGGAGAGATTTTGAGCGGACGAGGTTTAAATTAAGAAACTAATCTCCAACGTCCTGGTGATACACGTTGGGGCTCCCATTACAATACTTTACTCAGTTTGACTCATATGTTTGCTTCAGTTATTGATGTACTTGAAGTTATTGGAAGTGATGCTTTAAATACAAGTCATCGAACAGAAGCACAAGACATTACAGATAGACTTTTATCATTTGAATTTGTCTTTAGTCTCTTTTTGATGAGAAAATTATTGGCAATCACAAATGAGCTATCACAAGCCCTACAAAGGAAAGATCAATACATTGTTAATGCAATGAATTTGGTGAAAATATCAAAAATTCAGCTTCTAGATATGAGAAAGAGTGGGTGGAGTTCTTTACTTGAAGATGTCTCCTTCTTTTGTAATAAACATGGAATTGAAGTTCTTGATATGGATGCTATATATGTTACTCGAGGGCGAAGAAGACGTAATGTAGAAGAATTGACAAATCTACATCATTATCGGGTTGAGACTTTATTCACTATTCTTGACTTGCAACTTAAAGAATTAAATGATAGATTTTCTGAGTCTGATACAGAATTCTCATGTGTGTGAATTCTTTTCTTCCATCAAATTCATTCTCTCATTTTGATAAGGAAATGCTACTCCGACTAGTTGCATATTATCCAAAAGATTTCTCCCAAATTGACACGTGGAAGCTTAGTGATCAACTTGATACGTATATTGTTGATATGCGCCTCAGCAATGATTTTGCAAACTTGAATGAGATTGGTGAGCTTGGTAGCAAAATGGTAGAAACCGGAAGAAATAAAGTGTATCCTTTGGTATACTTGCTTTTGACAATGACATTGATCTTGCCCGTTGCTACTGCTTCGGTTGAGAGAGCATTTTCAGCTATGAATATTATCAAGAATAGATTGCGCAATCGAATGAATGATGAATGGTTGAGTGATAGCTTGGTTATCTTTATTGAGAGAGAAATTTTTGATGAAATTGATAACGAAACAATCATGAAAATTTTTCAGAATATGAAAACTCGACAGGGACAGTTGTAAAGACTTTATTTAGTAGTTTTTTGTATGTATAAGATTGTTTTTAGAAACTTGATTTCGTAGAGTTGAATATTAATATATGAATTTCTTTCAACTATTTTTTGTTGGCATAGTAAATAGTTCAAAAACAAAAATCGGGGGCGATGCCCCCGAACCCCCCCACCAACCAAGCCCCCCCTCACACAAATTCCTGGCTCCGCCTCTGGTAGAAACTATTCTATATGAGACGAGAACCTTTGATTGTTAGGCTCTAGAAAACTCAAGAAAACAATTCAAAAGGTACATATTTCTTTGCACCAGAAGAATTGGTCTTCGAGGGAACAATCATGGTTTCTAGCTCCTAAAGGGAAGCAAATATTTGATTGTTTTTGTTAATTAGATTATTATGACAAAATGGTTTTGAATTCCACCTCAAGTTTGACTTGCACATTGCTTATCTTTTAGGTTCGAGTGATGCGGTCGATGTTGTGTTGGAGTTAAGGATAGCTTGTCTTTTGGAAGAGCAAAATTGGCAAGTCACCCTGGCTCTTGAGAATCTCAGGGAAACCAATATGTGGATGGGAATTGAAGAGTCAAGCATGGGTGCTTCTCATTCCTTCGAATGTTACTCCTTATCGCTTGTTTATTGCTAATAATATCGTTTTTTCATCTAGAAGTTGTAGGTGCATCCCTAGATGCTATTCCTCGGACGATCGCGTAACTCGTGACATCTTCTTTCTCGAGAGGCAAATGAGTTGTGCGTTGTAGCAACGCCCAATATGAGGATGTTGACCCAGAAGAAATAGATTCATCATAAAAAATGGTTGCAGCTGTGGCTAAAATGATAAGGAGTGTCAAGAGGAGAAGGATGAAGACTGCAATCCGCAGCAAGACTGTGACTTGCTCAGAAGAGTACGAGACAATTATTTCCCAGCTTCTTGCCGAGCTGGATGATAAGGTCACTCTAGATGAGGCAATGCCAAGAGTAGATAAGCTTGAGGAGATGCTTTCTCGGCAAAAGGGTGAGAGCAAGTGCAATGCTAAACCAATTTAGAGTGCTGGAAATTTTGGAGTGTATAGAGAGAGTGATTTGAAAAAATTGTATTGAAAGATGTGTAGAATGATAGAAAAAAGTGAAAAATTGTATAAAAATATGAGAGAGATGTTGTTGAAACTTGATATTTGGAGTGTTGGTGAATGAAAAGTGAAAAAATTGTATTGAAAAATGTGTTTTGTTGATATGATTGTATTGTGATATGTGTTTTGCTGATGTAGATAAGTAAGTGGGACCCAATTATGTGTAATATAGGTGAGACCCAATATGACAATTTGGCGTGCTTGAAAAAGATGGTGCATTGTACTTGCTCTGACCTTATCATGATGCACCTTCTAGTCAGTTCTGTTAGATTGGCATCCAGGCCAGCTTAACGATATTGGAAATTACTGACCAATCCTTCATTAACACGTGTTGGGCTTTAAACGGGGTGGGTTACCATTTTTCCCGAAGCAGGATCCAGAAAATTCCCGCATGAAAAAAATGAGGGTTTAAATTTGGTTTAACTGTTTGGGCCTTATCTTTTGTATCGGGCCAAATTGTTGATGGCTTTTTCGTGCGTTGTCATATAAGGCCTATACCCTTTGGAGGCCCAAGTTGCAAGAATTCCGATCTCCTTCGCTATCCTACCTCTGCGACATTTTTCATACAACAATCTCTGCGAGATTCGAAAATGGCGAGCTCCTTGCGGCTGCGCGGTTTGAATCTGGTTAGTGCCCATCGAGCAGCTCTTAAGTCTTCAACCAGATGGTTCTCTTCGGACGACGCCTTGGTCGAGATCAAGCCCGGTGAGATAGGTATGGTCTCCGGCATCCCCGAACCACATCTTCGAAGAAAGGTACGTCGATTATTTTCGAGTTAGATTTTTTGGCGGAAGGTTTGAGCAATTGCTTATGGTTCACCAAAATCGGAGAGAAAACTCTATCGAACTTTGTTATTTTCAATTTCAAAGCGCTAAAAAGTTATAACTAGAAGTCTTCATTTTTAATCTTACTAGGAAATTTTCACTGATAATTGGATCTTGAAATAAGCTCAAAAAATTATGAAGCAGGAGAGTAAAAGGAAAAGAGGTATAAATAAATAAAGCTGAAGAGTTTCTCTTATTGGATTTCAGTGTTTCAATCTCTTTGGAGTAGGAATTCGAGTTAAGCATTAGTTCATTGATCATTTTTAGTTGGCAATTAATGTTTGTAGGTAAGAATGATTTGAAAGAAGCAACAACAGGGAAAAAAGCCACAAAATAAGGGCTGATACAAAAATAGAATACAGAAAAGAAAAGAAAAGAAAGACTCAGCCTCAAGATTGTAGTTAAAAAAAACTGAAGGTTTTCCACTGTAGGACTTTGCAGCATAAGGAGGCCTCTGCATCATAATTAGTTTAATATTTCACTCATTATCGATGCATGGATTAGAACTGTATACATAAGGAAGTAAAAAAATTTAACATTCACCTCAGTATTAACTCTTGGAATTGACCTTTCTTGTGATTTTTTCCCATGTATTCACAATATTAAAACTCAAGAACATACTGAGGCTTTCGAAATGCTGGAGAATTATCACTCCAATCTAACATATTGGATCAAAAGTTTTCACTTGTGTCTTCACTACACTTTTAAAGCTTCTCTGGTTGAGAATTGTACTCTTCAATTTCACTAGTTGGGAAAAATGTTGACGCTCATGCCCTCACATGTTACGAGCTTTCATTGGATTATATAGGGCGACATTGGTCCGCATAAAATGCATTCTTGTTTGTATGAGTTTTTGGGAGTTCTTTTATGGATTTCAACATGATTGTCAGTTCCAATAACCATGGACTGTACTTTTGCTAGTGAAGAAAAGTTGTATGATATCGTGTGCTTGTAATAACTTTGGAGTGTTGTTCCACTTAAGTGCCTTATAAGTTCTGTGGGGCTTCATATGTGAATTCTTTTTGAAAATGTTGGCTTCAAGTGCCTTTAATCAGATCACACGTAAGGATTGATAAATGATCACTCTGTTTATATATAATGGCTAAGGTTTTGTTCCTCTTCTTGGTTTTTATTTAATAAAATTGTCATGCCATTTGGAACTGAGGCTCATAGGCTATATATTTAGATGATTCACAGATGGATATCTTTCTGAATCCCAGAGTGCGGTATTCAGAGCTGTAGGTGTAAGAATGTGTTGATTATATGAGGGTTTCAGTCTTTTTTTTTATGTTTCAGTTGGATTATGGTGATATGAGCATTAAACTGCTGGATTTAGGGTACTCTCATGACCATGGATTTTCCTGAGTCTGTGGCGATGTATCAACTGCATCTTACTTTGTGCACCTCTTAAGGAAAGAAAAAAATGAGACCCGTCTCCTTACTGCGCGTCTGTCCTCATGACTAGTTCTTGCTAAATTGTTTCTGGATAAGCTTGCTAAATCTTCTCCTGTGGACAACCACATGACATCATTATCCTTTTTGTGTATTCTTTTGGCCAATCTTGACTCTAAAATGATCTGGCATGTTCTATTATTTTATTCCCTCTAAATCTGCTTCAACTGTTTCCTCCTATTGTTTTTGATTTACATTATTCTGATCTTTATGCCAGGTAATAATTTACTCACCTGCTCGAACTGCAACACAGCAAGGCTCTGGAAAAGTTGGGAGATGGCAAATCAATTTTTTATCAACACAGAAGTATGTTCTGTCCCCCATCTACTAAGCTTTAAGGATAAAGTATTTCGGAGATTTTTTAACTTATGTTTCCATCGATCCCTTTCATTGTACAAGTGGTATACATACATATGTGTGTGTGTGTAACATTTTACAAGATGTTTTTTAGTTTCAACTTTCAACTCAAGGAAGTTGACAGACTGGATTCAAAGTGCTGTGGCGTATCTTGGACAGAAGTCTTCTCGTTTTGAACGTTTTTTACATGGATTTACTGGGGGAGTTTCTTATTTGTGTTAACCTGGAAATTTATTGCAAGTATGCTTACATATATACCCTTCTGTTTGTACAGCAGCATATATGTTTCCTCTGCTGGTTATAAGATTATGCCTAGTTTTGATGTCACACAAAACTGTTCGCGTGTGAATTTTCTGAAAGAATATCAAGTGTTGAAACTTCTCAATGAAATTTGCTTCTCTTTTTGTGCATACCTCTTAAAAACTTTATCGGAGAACAATTGAAAACCAGTAGCTTTATTCAATCTGAAATAAGGGAAAAATAAAACACGTGTGGCTATATTAGGAAGTAAGAACACTTGCTCTGAGATAATCTGGATGATATCTTAAGTGTAAGTATCAATCAAGATTCCATTCATTTTGGAAAAAATGAGTGTGTTTACGTTTTCTGTTTATCAAAAGTACTGGCATCGTATTACTATATTTGAATTCTATGTTTTTATGAATTGCAAGGTGGGAAAATCCATTGATGGGTTGGACATCCACAGGGGATCCATATGCCAATGTTGGTGAGGCTGCACTCAAATTTGATAGTCAAGAAGCTGCAATTGAATTTGCAGAGAAACATGGTTGGGAATATTCGGTATGTGCATCTTTAGGTTGTAATTATACCATGCAACTAAGTTGTTCATGAATGACTGCGATATGAATTATTTTACTTTGGAAGCATGTGAAGAGCCTCATATGCCTCTGTCTTGACTGATATATTTTATTCTAACTGCCTGCTTCTGTTTCAAGCGGCAAATCCCTTGGTGATCTGTTCCTGAGGGTCTTACTTATGGATTAGGGTTCATATGAGATTTTTCCCTCCTTTTTCTTCTCTCTTTTGGTTAAGCTTTATTGTTTGAAAGATGCGAGCAGCATGACTTATTTTTAGTTTGATCTTTCTGCTATCTGGAAATTCTTGACAGTTGACACCAACGCTTTGATTCTTTTGCAGGTCAAGAAGCGCCATACTCCTCTCCTGAAGGTTTGTACTTTTCTTTGATAAACATATGATAGAGGGAAATATATGTTTGTTGTCTCAATTCTCTGTTTTAATAGGTTGCTCTGGAAAATCCTCAGTTCTCTGGAACTTGTTTTAATAGATTGCTTGATTTGGTTTTGTTTCAATGTGGTCATAACTGTTGCTTGGACTCTCTTTTTTTACCAGGTCAAGTCTTATGCTGACAACTTCAAGTGGAAGGGCCCAACAAGCAGTCAAGTATGAATGAGTCTATATCTCGAAGATCTCTCGAGAGAATGTGTTTAGCTTGTTACAAAATGTACTTTTGACACCAACTTCTGGCCTATGAAATAAATTCTCTTTTCACTGAAACAAAAAATCTTTTGAGTCTTTGTTGTTGACATTAAAAAAATGATCAAATGACCTTTTCTTCGTTCTTCCAGTCTTGAGGATAATTTCTTCTTCGTTTCCATTTACATTCCGAACCAAGTCTTTCAACATTGTCTAGCCTACTAAACTAGAAGTACAGTTGACACAGTACATAACAGGATATACAATATTACAACTTCTCATGAGGTTGAGGCTGCATGTAGTATCAACTTTGATGTCTTATGTATGCATGGTAGTGGTAGATGAGATACATTTGACACAACTAAGTATACTTACAGCAGTATATGTTCATACAAGAGGAATACTCTACGGGGAGGCTTGTCTGTTGGGGGTGTGAAACCTCCAAGTGAAAAGGTAGTCTCTAGATTCACAGGGTGATCTGATCACGTCAGAGAAAGTATTGACTGATCGCTTCTTTTCATCTTCTCCCCACTCTATTCTCACCCAGCATGAAAACCCATTTGATGAAACAGGTACCATTGTGTTGGAAAGATGAAGCATCACCTCTCCACTGATTCTTCTGCAAGAATGGCCTCCCAAATGCTCGCCACCAGGTACCGGCTCCATCAAGTCGAGCCAAGGACATTCTGGCTGTCCGACCATCTTTTTGTATGCAGAATTCGCCAGCCTAACTTTGTTGTTGGAATCTGATATAATAGCAGGTAAGGCCTCAGATTCAACCTCTTCTTCTAGCTCCTCTAATTTTTTGGGAACTTGCACTGATAAGGTAGTAGTGTTGGGGTCTTCACTGATGCACCCAACACTTATGCTTGACCCAACGGGCCTTACTGGCTGAGGTGTTATAACAACAGGTTTGCCTTGCAATTGTTGCAAGAGATCCTTCTCTTCTGGGATCTCAGCCACTATGTTCAAGTCTATGTCCCTTTCTCTTGTACTTGGCTCCATGCAATTGTCTTCAATGGCTGTTGCTAGGTTAGTATTAACAACAGGAACAGCAGGAGGACAGGGAAGAAGAGGAAGTGTGATCAAACTTGATGGTGTAGTAGTACTCACTGGACTATCAAAACTGCTACCAGCCACAATAGGGTTTGGAACAGTAAGCTGAGGCAATCCATGAGCAAAAACCTCAAGTGACAAATTTTTGGCAGGTGAAGCAAGAAAAGTAGGAGAAGAAAGGCCAAACATTTGTATTTTCTGTCTCTTAATAGTAAGTGGTGATATTGCAGCCCTGCCTCTCTTTCTGGTTCTAGTAGGTCTGGCTTGTAGTTGTGGCCAGAGATTTTTTAGGTAAGAAGATTGCCTGATCTCCTTAGCCATGGATGGACTCTCATTAATTGGAACTTCAGGCCTTGGTGCTATGGGTCTGTACTTTGACATAATCTGAGCCGTTTTAGCAGCATCTGAGTAAGGACTCAAAGTCTTAATCATGGTGGTGAGTGCTGCTGCTCTTGATTTTTTGAACCTTGCAGGAGGTGTGTTTGGTTGAGTACTGTAGTTTGGAAGAGAATAGTGTTTTTAAGAGCAAGTCGAGACCAATCAGGTGAAGGCAACAGGAAACATAGAAAGCAGGAGATGCTGCCACTTGGAGTTTGTACGGTGGGTACGTGTTTGCGAAGCTTAGAGAAAAGGACATGTGGGTTTTTAGTGGGGCCCGATGCATGCGAGCACATAAGGAAAAAAAGGGGCCTCGACAAGCGAACCCAGTTTTGGTTGTTGAGCCAATCAAAAGGCCGCTCGAATTTTAACGCGTGTGGATTAAGACTTGCCTTGCGGAGATACACATATAAATATACAATCAGGATCAGGACCGTGTTTCTGTTTGGTCGTTTTTCTAATTACTTAGTTTGTTCGGTTGTTTGGAAATGACAAGTGTGACCTTGTACTGTTGTGTGTATCGGTTGCCTTTGTCTTGTTTTCGCACGTGTCGGCTGACTAATTTTGATATTGCATGCAATCGGATGATGTAGAAATTGAATCTGATTGGATGTTAAAAACTCACACACATCAAAATGGGTGCTTTACAACCAAAATAAAATAAAATAAAATTTGTAGTGATGTAATTAGGGGTGTTAAAAAATCAGTTTCATTATTCAAAAAAAAAAAAAAAAATCAGTTTCGAGTCGATTCCAAATTGATAACACGTGTTTGTAAAATATTTGTATGTATGAATCTAGGTTCGATTTTTTTTTTGACATAGTTAATTGATCATATTTTAATTAGTTTAAATTTGATCAAATAAATCGAACAATAATTCAATTCAACTTAGGATCCGAATAATTAAGGATGCGTTTGTTTCACAATTGTATTTTAGAGGTTTAAGCTATATAAAATGTTAAACTGAAAGTTGTGGGTCTCACAGTTTTAAGTTATATAAAATGTTGTGGGTGTTTGATTCATTTTTAATGTGAGATTAATTTTATAGATAAAATTAAAAAAAATAGAACAAAAATAATTGAGAACTTTTAAGATAAATGAACAATTATGTAATGTGATTATATAATTTGTGAGTCACAGTTTTAGGTTGTGAAAAGTTATGGGATAATAAACACTTCATTTCACACAATTTCAAATTGTGGGGCTCACAGTTTAAACTGTCAACAAAAATGTGGCATTTGATTGACACAACATTTTATGCGGGTCTCAAAACTTTAAATTGTACGAAATGTTAAACAAACGAGCCCTTTGATACAATTTTTTTGTGCATGAATTCAAATGTGATTTTAAGCTAGACAAAGTCACTGTGTTTGAATCCGAATTTAAAACATGTCTTCAACCACACTCACTCTCGAAACCTTATATACAAGAGTTGTTTACCTTTGACAAACGAATTATGACCCAATATAACTGATAAAATTTCAGAAATACTTAAAAGTTCCTAGTGAGAACAGTCTCCACATCTTAGTTGCTTGTCACCGATCTCAATTATTGTTTACCTTTCACAAATCACAACGCCACAATGGGATACGTGGCCTGCAACAACTTGTTTGTATTAATGTATACACCCTCCTTTATGGCCTTTAATTTTATCCCCTGTTGAAGCTGCGTCTCTGTGGCATTGCTGTGTTTGGGACAGCAAATGCACTCCAAATCAATCAAGAAATGCAGATGCTTGGTTGATATGTTTCTCATCAAGTCTGAATATGTGCTGCTAAAATTTACAATGAAGTGAATATGTTGATGCCTATTGTGGCTCACAGTCTCTCGATCACCTAAAGACAACTTGAAAGTTTAATATTGAATCATGGGTTGGAACCCAAAGAATAAAAGAATCATGGTCTCGACTTTATGACAACTTGGCCTCATTTTAAAATATTTCACAATTTATTTACAGCCCATCAGGGATGGTCAATTTTTCAAAGCCCACTCTAGAAAAAAAATGTTAGAACTAGACTTCCCAACGAGTATTTCATTTTGAACTAAAAGACATTGGATTGGAAGTCTTGTGATAATTGAGCTTGGACTTGAGAAAGTAAACCGGATGCATGTTAGTGTCTAATTGGCCATTTGCGATTCCCTCAAATCTTGCCCTAATTATGCTTAGGGTAGTGGTAGTGGTAGTGGCTCTTTCCATCGTGCGCAATCCCAGGTGAGATAATTTCTCATCGAGTTGGGGCCACCCCCAATTGACACCCGTGCCACCCACGACGTATGTGCAGATGTTAGTATATAATTTGCAACTACCTCGGATTGTATCCCAATTATGTTCTAACAGTGTAGAGTCTCGAATTCATATGAAGTGGGTTCGGGGTGGAAGAGTGCTGGGGTCAGTGAGAATTTGTGTATTTTTATTTCTTTCGTGTGTGGTTTGCTTGGTGCATTATAGTCTAATACTACTGACTCATATAAATTTTCTGTATCATTTTTAATCTTTACTGACTCTTATAAACTATCTGTATCATTTTTAATCTTTTATTATATGGTTTTAGGGTAAATATGTTTTTGGATTGTTGTAATTTTCACGCCCCACACATCAACAATTTTGTTCGCTTTAGATTGTTCGTTCCACTTGATACATCGGGCCCATATATGGGTTGTCCGATTTACATGGATACATCGGATTCGCACGGCTTTGTTCATTCTCAAGTCTAATAAGTGAGCTTGGACCCAACTCTCTAAATAAGAGAAAAGACTTTGTTCTTGTGTGAGGGAGGGTCTAGCACTTATTAAGTGCATCAAACCTCCCACATCTACCGATGTGGGAATTCTTACACTCCCCCGCATTTGTGATATGGGTTTATGTAAACGCCCCGTCCCACGAAACCCTAATTCTCGGGCTAGTAGTCTAGAACGTTACCTATATTACATCTCAGTTCATCACTAGTACCTAATTCTATATATAAGAAGAACTCAATTAATGCTAGAATAAATTGAGCTAAGCATCATCTATCTCTAATGAACTAAACTCATTGAATAACTCCAATTAAACATCCTAATTCCGATGAGCATTTAACAATTATAACCTCATAATCGTAATTAAATCAACAATATGCGATACATATTTCTTGACATCATTTTTCGAACTTTAGTTTAATCACGATAATCTGAAACACTATCAGTAGCCTTCAAGTTTAAATACAATTTAATATTCTTGTCGTAGACCATCAAAACCTAACTTCTGCACATGAGCATCCTTTTCATGGATCCGCGGCGCCTTTAACCCAGATACACTGCTACAGAGCAACCGGTCGGGATTTTCCTTATATTAAGTATTCTACCAAAGAACACTTTTCAATCAGAATACATTTCCATTTTCATTTCCGGTACCAATTTCCTTTTACATAAACCTCAATGTTAAATAACAATCATTCAGCATGCAATTTCGTGACACAGGTGAGTATTACTTACCTTAACGTGTCCCCGTAATTTCTCGATATTTTAACTATCAAAACGGGTGCCTGAAATTCATAATAATACCTAAAGCCATTAATATTTATTCTTATTATTTCTCGTTAATTAATTTAAAACTTAAGTGGTGGGTTCCTAAAACCCATATAATATCCATAATCTTTTATTAATATTTTTATTTTTAGTTAATTTCTTTTATCAATACAATTAACATTATACAATTAAGATTAATTAATTAACATAATTGTCAACCGGGTCAGGCAGACCCGGTTGCCCCTCTTCCTCCCACAAACGGGTCTAACAGACCCGTTGGGTTGTTTTATCAGGTCGCTACCGTTGGCGGCGCGGTGGTGGTCACGATTGACCTCGGTGGGTAGGAAACGCGACGGTGAGTCTACTGGTGGCAACAAGTACCTAAATGGTGGCCGGACGAGCAGAAATCGCTGATCAAAACTCACGGTCACCGCGTGGTTCATCTCCTCCATTGACAGTCTTCCACTCCACCTTTCCGTCCGAAACAGATGGTGTTGGCTTCCTCACCTCATGCTCGTTCTCCTCGTGTCTTTCTGATCTCCGTTCGTCGTTGATCAGGAAAACTCGCCTTCCATCGCAGCCACTGGACGGTGAAGTGTCTAGGGTTTTGTAACTTTTGTTTTCTGGTCTACCTCGATGTCCATGCCTCCCTTTCTTTTCTTTTGTTTTTTGTTTATTTATTTAATTTCATGTCATTTACCATTCAGCCCTCCTACTTCATGTCTTATTACACGTAACCCTAGCTGTATTTACAGCTTTGCCATTGTTTATTTAACTAAACCCTATTCCATTTTAATCCTCCAAAATTCATATTTACTCCATTTTAGCTCCGTCTCCGATAATTCTAGTGCCCGTAATTTTTATTTCCTTATAGAATTTTTTAAGAAAAATATTCCCAATAAGCTTATGTCACACATGACATCACCTATCGTATGACATTTATTGCATCATGTTATCCGAAAGTTCGGGGTGTTACAGTTTAATATCACAGACCCAACAAGTGGAGTAGAGGTCATATCCAAGTCCAACTAGACCGAGCAACCTGACTTTGATATTATGTTGTAATTTTCATACCCCTACATAATAACAATATTGGTTGCTTCGGTTGCTATGTTCTTGGATTGCACAATATCCTCGAATAATGCTTGAGATCCCAAAATAAGATTCTCAATCAATGTGAAGTGTTGGATGTTTAGGGTGCCATACATGTGGATTTATAATCAATGACTATTTCACATGTCGCACAAATTTGGAGGTGAAATGAGAGTCATATTTTGGGAGTATCTCGTTCGGCATCGGGTCCACCTCGTGCATAATATGAACGACATCTCTGCAGTAAAGGTGTCATTGTATTAATTTCCTACAGTTTTACATTCCTAAATAGTAAATAGAAGCTATTGTTGAACAAGCATTGCTGCCAAGTTGGGTCCATTAACAGCTGGGGGGGTTAGCTTCACCTGACTCAAAGCATACGACTATTATTATGTACCACAAACACAGTTTACAATCCACACACAGCGTCAGCAGATCAAAACAGTGGACATTATATGATCTGCAAATCTTGTTCGGTACTTACAACTAGAACATGATTGATTAATCATGTCATAATATGTCATGTCGTCCTCATTCTCTACCATAATTTGATTACTCAAATGATTTTCCTCCACATATATATAATTTGACTGGAAAATTGCTCTCACCTGAATGTGATCTGTGTAGATGAGGAATAAATTTGTGGGGTATGGATTCTACAATCATTGAAAAATCTAGATTGATGAGTTTTTGTTCTTTTGTGTGTAAGGTCGTTGGTCTCAAGGGTGTTCATGCAACCAATTTAATGTGATGTAACAGATAAAGTAGGAAGATATGTAATGAGTTTCTGTCACAATTTTTTTTTTCTTCTTTTTTGAAGTTCTGAATTTTCTTCTCTGGAAGATAAAGTAGTAGAGTTGGAGATTTGACTTTCAATTGGTATAAATGATGGGGACTTGAGGTTTTGTTCCTTCTAAAGAGGAGAGATTTTGAATTTGAGAAATTATAGTGTCAATTAAGAGAATGGCAACTGGCACAGTTTGACCTCTGTATAGTTTTGGGACCATGTTTGCCAGTATTTCAACTCTCAAGCTGCAACCCCTGCCCATACTGTGGTGGTTACTTCTGTTTAATACAGAAAACCCAGAAATCATTCATCTTGTCGGGGCGATTTTAACCGGAGAGTGTTAACGTACAAAACTCGGGTTAAAATGCTCTTAAAGAATCTTTATGGTGTTAAAATGGTTTACTATTGACTATTACCTTAAGGCAGCATTGTTACATTAGTTGTACTGATAAAAGTAGGGTTTTCACCAGAATGTGTTGGACCCAACAACAGCTATCTTGAATCAACAAGGCTTGATTTTCTCCTTAAAATAGGAAAGGTTTTTGTCCTAAAGCAATGTCTATAGTGTCTACATGGTCAAGATACGTACATTATTTGTGGTTCTCTCTCTCATGTTTTCTCTAACGGTTTCATTATTGTAGCATCACTGTCCTTCACCAAGACAATTTATTGACCCCATCCTGCTATAAAACCTCTAGCTAGCTTGGTGGAAGTTACTTTGTGATGGAAGCAGAGTACTAACTAAAATTGAGAGAAATCAGGATATTATCTTAAAGTCTCTATCTTAAGCACCAAACTTAGACCAAGTCACACAAATTCAGACATTCAAGAATTAGTGTAGATTAATTCTAGCTTCTTGTGTGCACTCATCAAACACCAGGGCTCAATTCTTCTTCCAAGTGAGGCAAATGCGGCTGCGCACGCTCGACTTGTCGAGTAGTTGTTGAATTATTGTCCTAAATCTGGACTCTTGATTAGTTCATCTGATCCAAAAGAAGGTAGACAGAAATCCCATTTCATTATTCCAAAGGTTGACATATGAAATGGTACTTACTATGCTTTACTGTGAATGTCTGAGAAGAAGTTACATATTAATCAACCTAGATGATGACAAAGAGTTCAACAGTTTAACCACAAATTTTTTTGCAACTCATCCTATTAATTGCTTTGTGCACATCAATACAGTGACGTACACACACGCTCAGAGCCAACTGGCAAATATGATTGATCCAAATAGTGATAAAAATTGAGAGGGTGAGGAGGGGGGATAGGACAAAACTAGTCTAGTATTTGAGGATGGTTCTTTTGGTCTACTGTTCTTATTCTTCTTCTCTACTTATACAAGAACAATAACCTCATAAGCAAAGTGTGTTTTAATTATCTCCTCTCTTATGCATAGAATTTTGGCCTAGACATGGATATGTCAGCCTCTCAGT
The DNA here is from genome assembly GCA_963580455.1 of Euonymus europaeus. Lineage (NCBI taxonomy): Eukaryota > Viridiplantae > Streptophyta > Magnoliopsida > Celastrales > Celastraceae > Euonymus > Euonymus europaeus. Next base: position 5,721,578 of record OY756972.1, read on the forward strand.
GTACTAGTGGGTGTGACTCTGGTTGGACACTCTACTTAGACCAATCCTCTTATTCTAAAAACCAATGCCACAGTTTTGCTGGTGTAGAGGAGGCTTATAGAGGAGGGGAAGGAGCAAGAATGGAGCACGATGAAGAGGACGACTTGTCGATGGTGTCTGATGCATCATCCGGGCCTCAACATTGTGATGCAGACCATGAGGGGTTCTCTGGTGAATTGGACAGAGGAAACAAAAGGAATAACAACAAGAAGAAGAAGGTGAAGAGCAGAGAACATTGTAAAAATCCACACCAGTCATCTCTTGATGACACTGCTAGCTCTTCTGTATTGGGCTCTCCCAAGCCAAGTTTTACAGAAGATGCAAGTTTCTCTAAAAATGAAGCTTCAATGAACCATGTTTTGGACTCTTCACAAGGCTTCTCAGCAACAAATTTCAGGGTACTTGTCTTCCTTCCTTACCTCCATCTCTTTTGCCCTTTTTTTTTAACTCTTGTTGAACTCGAGAAGCTAATCTTGGTAAGTTCTTGCAGGGAAAATCTGCATTCAAGAATCATTTCGGATTGTATCCTTCTTTCCCAGAATCCGGTAAGTCTTAATTTTTGTTTTCTCTATCAGTAGTGCCCCCTATATTGCTTACATATGCATATTTGGCAGGTGGATTGCGAGGAAGAAAGTCACAGTGAAAGATAGCATCATCGTAACCGCAGCTGCTTTGGAGAGGGGATGTAAAGCAAAATGGATTTTTTTTTTATATATAAAAGAGAACTCAATTATATATTTTCTCTTCATTTTTTGTTCTTCTCCAATTCTACTCCTTTTTGTTTGTTCCTGTCAATGCAGGAGGCAACAATATAAAAAAATTCCTTCTCTAAGATATCAATCTCCTCATTCACAGAAACCCAGTCAGCTACTTTCTTTTCCGGTCAAGACTACAATGTACATAGTACAAGCCTACCACAGATAGTAAGTACTGCAGAAGAATACAAGGCCTGTGTTTGGAGGCAAAACATGATTAGATGGAAAAGTATTTTAACCTACCAACCACAATTCTAATAGTAATCTACCAACAATGGTAACATCCAAACTTTTTTTTGGATATCAAATATTAGTTTAATTTTTAAGTCAATAGGCCCGTGCGTACAAAAGTTTCTCACTTAATAATAAAATAAATTATGTCAAAATCCAATGCGTGACTTCAAGAGTATTGTTCTCAGTATAAATTTAACTCAAAACCTTTGAAGTCCATACAATTTGATCCCACGAATATTCACCATAAGTTATCACCCAAGTTGTCACCAACCACAATTCTTATATCATCTCAAACTAATGACAGGGTATGGCAGGATTAGCTTGTAAGCGAACTAGGATTGTAGGACAGTAAAAGCAGCACCAGCTTTTTTCCATTTCTGCAACTGCCAGCCGAGCTTAAAACAAGTTTAGAAAATGGTACATCACAATGCACCAATCCTGACTCGATGTCGACGAGTTTTTCAGATGGAAGAAACCAAAAGAAAAGCCTCATTTTCCACCAAAAGAACACCCTACCACCCTTGATGGGTACCTACTAAAATATGATCCACACTACATGATACAGAGAGCAATTATTGAACTGGTTTTGGTTGGTTTTGCAATGAAAATCTTTTGTTGGACTGGTTTCATCCTCAGAATTAGCAACCCATATCTTGGAAGATGGCTTAAATCTCAAGAAAACGACAGCACTTCAACATCTGTTCTGTCAATCATTCTCTTGTGCAGTTCCCTAAACCACATCATCCCCCCCATGTATGTATCAAATGTAATCAGATCGGTTGGAGCGTAGTTAATCCTCAGATATCACTATTACCAAAAGCTGTTGTCTGCATCCTAAAAGGCTAGAATAACTCAACCAAGGATAAGTCCAGAAACCAGAATATCAGCCAAATCCGATGCGATCCTAAGAACCAGTAAATCTGCACAAACCACATAACGTCGGCACGACATAGGCTGGCTTGCAGGACATAACTTTGAAAGTATAAACCATCTACCACATCACAAATGGACGGTCACAAATGCCGGATTTTTAGTAAAGAGGATACCGACCAAATCATGGATTTCAGATATATTGATCATTACACAAACAAATATACAGGCTCCCATGGAAAAGAGCAGATCATTACGCAAACAGCTTCAAAGTACTTTCACTAGAATAAATCCGTTTGGTATAGAGTATACCCACTTATAAGCTACTTAACTTATAAGCTCAATTTCATCAATCAACAATTACATCAGTTACATACCCAAAAAATTCCTCAATTTCATCTATTGTTTCTGTTCTCTCACACATTTGCTCTTTTATCTCTCAAAATATATGTCAAAATTTGAAATATATATATATATTCGAACTCAACACAAATATCTTTCCAACAAAACTCATATTCGATAACTTTTATTTCATTATTAAATTAATTTATATACCTTTAATTGTAAATTGACAGCTTATAAGCTATTAAAACTTACGCTTTATCAAACACATAATTTATTTGTCAGTTTATACGCTACACAGCCTATCCGCTAGCTTATACGCTGTCAAACTTACTTTCAACCAAACACACACACACACACAAAGTTCTGCTTAGGCGGCAACTCAGCATTTAAACCTTACAGAACTCATTAAAAGGGGAAACTACGATTGAAATGCTGATTCCTAACTGGTGGAAATAACATTAACAAAATGATAGAAAAGAAAACTGTTATAAACCTGTCCAGCAACTGCTTAGCCAAGCGAATGCAAATTAATAGCAACTAAAAGAATCTGAGTTCTGGGGTTAAGAAAGCAGGAGAAGGAAAAAGGTTCAACTGCAAGCCAATTAACATTAGAAATGAATTGCAATAGAAGTGAGCAAACCTTTCATGTTATTCTTGATGTATAGCTGCCAGATCTTACTTTGATGTCATAAACTTATTCTGAAATCACAGTCGTGTATAAATGGAAATTTTAATAATTTATACTCAAATAGCAAATGCACTTGCACATCAAAAACGTCAATATGAAAAATAGGTTAAGAGAATGTGGAAGACAGAAAATCTACTTTTACATGTTATAAAAATTACTCAAATACATAACACAGCTAGTCTTCGCCGCCAGATCTCCAGGAAGGAAAAAGAAGTAAGGATGTGACAAAAAGTATAGGATCGATTGCCAGACCAGAACGTAATAGGCTGCAAACAAACCCCTATGAGCAATTATGTCCCAAAAATATGTTTGTGGACTGGGGGGGCGTCAAAGGTTTTAACCACATCAACACATGGCTTCTCTATGATCATCATAAAACTTTTCGAAAGGTGCCCAACAAATAATGCAGGATCTCTGAAAGCAAAAAATTCAAAAAAATTTCTACCGTTGACTTTAGAATCTGTTTGGCAGTCTCTTAACTTACGCTTCAGTCTCCCGTTACCATTTATCATGTCATAGTAATTACTCCGATCCATGGGCATTCCAAAGTCGATCAAACACATGGACCTACAAAGGGGTAAAAAGCAAATACTAAGTTGAATAATACGCTTGAATACATGCAATGAAACAATATCATGCATAGAGCACAGAATAAATAATCCATAGTTTACAAACATTGTGGAAAAAAAATTTAAAAGCACCTATGCTAAGCATCAACAACCCATTCTAAAGTCAACATTCCTTCAAGAATAGGAATAATATGCCACAAGTTCAATATATATCAAACATTAGTACTAAAACATGCAACTCAAAATTTGTACTAATCATGCAACTCAAAATTATTTAAGCACACTATAAACAACCCGAACCAAAAACGATAGCATTGGTTGGTTTTTTACAAAAATCATTTAGTTGAACCCAAACAGATTGGGACAAGGCTCTGATTATGACGATTGTTATGGATATTAGTTTAAGGGTAGTTTGGTAATACTATTTGTGTAATGTAGTTCATATATACATGAAGGAAACTCTCCTTTGTGAGAGTAAGTTATTCTGTAATACCTAATAACATGATATTAGAGGCCAGGGGCGCCCAATCCTAACCTACTATGCAACTACTGCTGTGTCACTCCTCTCAGCACTGAATCTCACCTGGTTTTCTCCACATTGAGAGTCGATTACAACTTTTGGTGGGTGCTCGACTTTGCCTCTGGTCCTCGCGTGCACATCGTCGTCTGGTTCTCATGTCCTCGCCGGCACATCTGGTCTCGGCTCGACTTTGAGTCTGGTCGTCTGGTCCTCACGTCCTCACACGCACGCTGGCGCACATCTGGTCTTGCGCGCCTGCTTTGTTACCCTCTTGCACCCTGCTTTATCTGTTTTGATTTAGGGGTTCTGGCCCTAAGTGCACAATCAGCTTTGTCTATCAAAAAGTCCTCGAAGTGATTTTGGGGTTCTGCTTTGCTAGAATTCATCAGCAACGACCTAATCTAGTCCTCTCAGTCTCTTCTGCGGTGATTCTCTTTTGTGTGGCTACTGGAATTCGTGGTTTGAGTGAATAATCCTTGTGTTTCTAAATCTTTCTAATTGAGGAATTATATGAATTTTGTGGAATTCTGGATTGAATTCTTGCTGCCTAGTTACAGCCTAGTTACAGTACGATTGGGTGATAAGTGTATTCATCTATTTGCTCATTTATTGAGCTCTTGGTGGTCATTAGTTCTTTGGGATTATTTTATTTGGCAACTTTCTATATTGTGATATGGCATCTTTGAACTTTGAATCAAAGACTGTTGTTTCTGAAATTGTGTCTTCTTCCACCAAATTGGTGAACAAATGTTTGGATGGTACTAATTTTCAGCAGTAGAGGAAATTGGTCCAACTTTCTATTCATGGGTTGGACAAGGAAGATCACTTAACTGACGTCCCTTGTGAGTCTATCATTGAACCTACAGTCAAGAAACTTTGGTTACGTGATGATGCTCAGCTGTACGCTCAAAATGGTAAATTCCATGGATAGTTCGATAGCAGATATGGTTTCACATTGTGATACTGTGAAACAGCTATGAGATTATTTACCACTCTTATATTCCGGGAAGGATGATATCTACAAAATTTATGATGTGTCTCAGGCCTTCTTCTGTCCAGAACAAAAAGGCCAGAGTTTTGGCGGAGTACTTTGCTAATTACAAACGTGTGTTTGCCGATATGAACACACTTTTGCCTTTTAGTACTGATGTGGAGAAAATGACGAAACAGAAAGAACAATTGGCCATTTTTGCTTTCATGAGTGGAATGTGTCCTGAGTTTGAAACTGCACGTGACCAAATTTTGTCTACTAAAGAAACTTCTCTGACTTAAGCTTATGCACGAGCTAATCGCTCTGCTGGCCCCATTCTGATTATTAGTTCTTTTGAGAATTCTAATTTGGTTGTTTCAGGAGAACGTAGTCGTGATCAGGGTGGAGGCTGTAGTGGTGGTAGAGGCCACAGTAGTCGTACATATGACGGTCGTCTTATTTGTTTCCATTGTAATGGTGTTGGTCATACCCAAAATCGCTGCTGGAAATTGCATGGCAAGCCACCCATGAGTGGCTCCGCGCATACTGTTACCACTATTGAGTCTTCTGCTAGTCCCGTGAGTTTTTCCGCGGAGGAATATTCGAGACTCCTTGCTAATCAGGTGTCATCTAATGCTTCTCCCACTACTCCTTCAGAGCATTCTGCATATTTGAGTACTGCTACCCGTCCATCTGGGATTGTTGATTCTGGTGCGACTAATCACATGACTGGTGATATTGGTATGCTTCATAATTACTCACATCGCTTATTATCCTCCAGTGAAGGTAGTTAATGATACTCCTATTCCAATCCGTGGTAAAGGAACGGCTTCACCCACATCTTTTGACCTATCATCTGTGCTCTATTTACCTGGTTTACCACATAACTTGCTCTCTATCAGCAGTCTTACAAAACAACTGCATTGCCGAGTGACTTTCTATGCTTCATGTTGTGTTTTTCAAGATCTTTCGACAAGGAAGACGATTGGCAGAGGGCAGTGCACTCCTAGACTTTATGTATTGGATGCGGATTGTTGTCCACTTCTTCATTAGATCTCCATTGTCAGTTTGGTCATCCCAATTTGTCTAGTTATGTTATGAGTCATGTCAGTTTGCTAAACATCATCGTGTGTCGTATTAATAAAAGAGCAACAGCTCCATTTGATATTATTAATTCTGATGTTTGGGGGCCCTACCCTGTTATTTCTAAAACTAGTTATCGGTATTTTATTACGTTTGTTGATGATTATAGTCGTGTTACTTGGCTTTTTCTTCTACATGATCGGTCTAAAGTTTACAAAATCTTTTGTGATGTTTTTGCTGAGATTAAAACTCAATATTCTATTCTCATTCGTATTTTGCACAATGACAATGGCCGAGAATATTTTTTTCTCAGTTTCAGTCGTTTTTTTCTACTCATGGAATAATACATCAATCCTCTTGTCCAGATACCCCCCAACATAATGGAGTTGCTGAGCGTAAGAACCGTCATTTAATGGAGGTGGCTCGGGCACTTATGTTTCATATGCAGGTCTCTAAACCCTCCTAGAGTGATGCTGTTCTGACTGCCACTTATCTGATTAATCGCATGCCCTCTTCAATGCTCAAAGGGGACATTCCTCTTCATATTCTCGAATCGGGCAAGGAATGTTACTCTCTTCCCTTGTGGATTTTTGGTTGTACGTGCTATGTTCGTGATATTCATCCAACCTTGACCAGTTGACCAAGTTGGACCCGAAGAGCGCACCTTGCATATTTTTGGGCTACTCCCGCACCCAATGAGGGTACCGCTGTTATTCAGCTGATTTGCAGATATATCTGGTGTCGACTGATGTGTCATTCCATAAGTCTTCCATATTTTCTTCGAGTGTTTTCTTGGTGATGATTCTCCACTTGATTCCATGTTTCAGTATGATCTTATCCAAGTTACCACTACTACTCTTCAGGTATTTTATAGTGGTCCGTTATGTTATTCAGTATATAAATTTCCTACTATTGCAAATCCCTCTACTACATCTAAAACTTCGCCAACTGATCCATCTACTGATATCTCGATTGCTCTTTGGAAGGGTCGACGAACATGTGGTAAATACCCTTTTTCTGCCCAAGGTTTTAAAAATCGTTTTTAGGAATCGAGGCGCTTACCTTAAATGAGGCGAGGCGTAAGCCTCGAGGCGTATCGAGGCGTAAGCCTCAAAGTGAATCAACAAAATAATTAAAGACTTCAAGTGTATGACTCTAAATAATATGAATACCATCATTCATCAATTCAAAAGATATTAAAGCATCAAAAGTCTAAAAGTTTAATGCAAACCAAAACAAAGCAAACACGAAATAAATATTCATAGTTTATCTCCAAGTCTTTAATTCCATATTAAAATTTAAAAGTCATCATCATCTTCATCACTTGTTGGGTCCTCCAAAGAGTCATCATCATATCGTATAGGTAGACCATCCAACTCATCCAAATCATCACTACTATCATATTGGAATTCCTCCTCTTCCTCCTCTTGGATGACTACTCTTTTTGCTTTTTCCTTCCCTAAATCAATAAACACCAATACATTAACATTTGTAACTTGTAAGTAGTAACAAAAACACAAAATTTATTTTTCACACTAACCTTTACTCTTTTTTGCCCTTGATTCCATTTGAGGTGGACTCTTTCTTTTGCTTTTTCTTGCTCCACCACTTGTTCCTGCACCTCTCCCACCACTTGCTCCTTCAACACCTCCACCACCACCACTTGACCCTCCACCTCCACCACCACTTGCACCATCATGTCCACCAACACTTGCTCCACCACTTGCACTACCACTCCCTCCACCACCTCCCTCCACCACTACCTCTTCTTGATTGAAGGCCAAAGTATGAAGAAGAACATTGTGCTCTTCCTCATCATTTGGATTAGCAACCCACTCATCATCCGAAGGTATGTCATCAACAAGCAAAGGATCTTCGTCAACCACTTGAAGCTTTAGGTGTCGATCTTTCAACTTCTTGTTGTACAAAATGTAGACCAACTCATTCATCTTCTTTGTGGTCAATCGATTCCTCCTTTTTGTGTGCACTTGATTGAATGTGCTCCAATTTCGTTCACATGCCGACGAAGAACAAGTGAGTCCCAACACTTTAATAGCAAACTTTTGCAATTCGGGTACGTTGTCTCCAAAGTTAATCCACCAATCAACTACAAAATAAAAATATAAAAAAATGACATTTAATAATGAAATCAACAATGAACTTGGAATTTGGCTTTGTTAAGTTAAAATGGTACCTGGAGAGCGTTTTGTAATCGATCTCCTAGCGTTTTCATAACCAAAGAGTCCTTCTTTCTTTCTAAAAGCATCTATCTGAAGATCAGCAGTTAGGTAGTCGTCCCTAGGGATGATTTTTTTCATTGAACTATACAACCCTTCCTTCACTTCCGCATCAAAAAGAAAATCATCTTGATATTGACACTCGGGATTCAAGAAATAGGCAGCAGCATGCAAGGGACGATGCATTTGGAAATCCCATTTTTCATCAATAATTTCCCAAATTTCTTTGTAATCAGCTAGTTCCCCACCCAAGCATTTTGATATTTTTTTCTTTTGCTCGATCCATTGCACGATAAATATATCCCATCGCTGGCTTCTTTTCTGAATCAACAAGTCTCAACACCTCTACTAAAGGCTTCGTAGTTTTGAGAGCATAACTGACACTAGGCCAAAAATTCTTATCTTGAAGAATAATTTTTCTTACCTCCTTGCCATCACTTGCATTTGCCCATCTACAAGACACCCACTGAGATGAAGTGAACATGGATTCCAGAGGTTGTCTTAATTCACACATGCTTCTTAAAGTTAAGAAAGCTGTTGCAAATCTTGTGACAGCAGGTCGAATGATTTCTCTTTTTGTGAATTTCCTCATCAAGCTCAAAACCCAAGCATGATTATAGATGAAGTTGCTTACTTTTTTGGCCTTAAGCAAAGCTCTCTTGTGTTGTGGTAACTCCCCAATCTTCTCAAGCATCAATCCAAGCAATGAGCTGCACAAGGAGTCCAATAAATATGCTTCCTTTTCTCCATCAATAGATTTCCAGCAGCTTTGTAGTTACTTGCATTGTCGGTCACCACTTGAACAACTAACTCTTCCCTAACTTCTTCAACTATCTCATCAAGCAACTTGAATATAAAACCTGCATCTTTTACATGCTCAGATGCATCCACACATTTCAAGAACACTGTACCATGAGGATTATTCACCAGAAAATTGATCAAAGTCCTCCCTCTTATATCAGTCCAGCCATCCGATAGAATCGACACACCTGTAGATGTCCACGTCTTCTTAATATCTTCAACTATATTCTTCGATGTATCAAGCTCTTCCTTTAAAATCCATGTCCTTATCTCATGCATGGTAGGAGGTTTGAGACCCCGTCCATATGAACCAATCGACCTGCACATAAGATTCATAATATTTAGGTCACATTTTTTGGAGATTGTTTAGGAAAATCCAAGAAAGTATTCAAAAACAAAGTACATACCTACACATGTTAACAAATGATGGACTCCTCACCACGTTAAAAGGAATTGCATTTTCAAAGATAAATCGCCCAATGTCCAAACAAACACGATTGCGAGCTTCTTTCGCATTCTTTGTTGTCATTGTGGCTTTTTTCTTCTCAACATCATCCTCATCATCATCAACATTAGCAATGTATCTATCCATCGGACCCCGAATTCCTCGAGTTGACACTCGAACTCCACTTCCACTACCACTACCACCACTAGGAGTAGGATTAGAACTAACACCTTCATGATGGTAAGAACCAGATGAAACCATTTCCTCAAACCTCTCTTGTGCCATATGCCTTAACAAGGTCCCTTTGTCTAGAAAATCTTTCATCTCCTTCTTCACATCCTCCGGAACATTAGGACATGGCGATATATTCTTATGTGTGCATGCAAGATGGTCTTTTGCCCTCTTAACACCACCGGTAATCTTCTTGTTGCAAAAATCGCACAATAGATACAAATAGCCTTTCTTCTCACCCGTTGTATGTTCCACCTCCTTCGTATACTTCCATGCGGGATCTTGTCTATTTTTACCACCACCTCTTGTAGCCATATTGTAGACACACACACAATAGTCTACAGAAATGGACTTTAATTGAATTCCAATTCAGCACCTAGAAAAATCTGTATAAAAAATAAAGACATTCAAAAAGTAATTCAAAACTATGTATTAATGTATATAGACAGATAACAGATTACACATAGTCATACATATAGACATTATTATATATTATTTGATAATTTTGATAGCTGGCTTGCTGAGTTGCTAAATGCTAAATGCTAAATTGCTGGTGACTATGCTATATATATGTCTAATAGATTATAGATAGACAGGACTAAGTAATCAGGCTTATAAAAAAAAGACTAAGTAATCAGTAATTCAGTTTTCAGTATCTATCAATCATCAATTCATCAGTTTCGAAAAATTTAATCAAAAAAAAAAACCAGTGGCAGTAATCACTACAAAATAAAACGGGAATCAGTAATCAATTAATCACTACATCAATAATCAGTATTTACAGATAGATTAAGTACTCAGTTTTACAAAATTTAAACCAAAAAAAATTAAAAATAAGTAAACACAATTAAACAAGCAGTGTATTTGTCCCATTGTGTTGTCCGTGGAGCATATCAATATACCTGTAGCGACTGGAGAGAGAGACACCTGAGAAGAAGAGAGGCGAACTGACTCAACTGAGAAGCAAAAGAGAAGTGAGCAGAAGAGAGAGAGAGGAACTGAGAAGCAAAAGAGTGAGAGAGAGAGAGACGAAATACCTGGAGCGGCTGGAGAGCAGCTGCGACGTCCCTGAATCTTCTGGAGAGCAGCTGCGATGTCGGCTGAACTGATTAGGGCAGGGGGAGAAGAAACTGACTTGCGATAGAGCTGGAGCCTGGAGCTGCTTTCTGGGTTTTGAATTTCAGAGCAAAAAAGCCCACAAAAAAGCCCATCTCTCATGTATAACGCTTCGTCCGCCTCAGAACCTCCGTGTCTGAGGCGGACGCCTCAGTCATGAGAGGCGTAAGCCTCTCATTCAACTCTCCCAGGCGTACGCCTGGGATCGGCGGGGCTCCGCCTCAGTTCGAGGCGCGCGCCTCGAACGATTTTTAAATCCATGTTTCTGCCCATATTGTATATCCTGGTGTATGCTTTTATTTGTACTTTAGACTCTGTATTTGTGCCAAAATCTTTTGTCAAAGCTCTCTCCTCTCTAGAGTGGCTTTAGGCCATGCAGGAGGAAATGTCTGCTCTTGAGATGAATCGGACTTAAGATCTTGTTTCCTTATCCCCGGGCAAGAAGGCGATTGGTTGTAAGTGGTTGTATGTGGTGAAGATGAATCCCGATGGCTCGGTTGCACCTCTGAAGGCTCGTTTAATAGGCAAAGGCTATGCTCAAGTCTATAGTATTTGTGAAATGTTATAACAGAATAGCTTACTCCCGTAAGGGAGAGATACTTCTTATTTATATGAGCTCTATTACACATAATGTTACCAAACTACCCTTTAAATTCATATTCATAACACTCCCCCTCAAGTTGAAGCATAGATATCAATCATGCCCAACTTGTTACAAATATACTCAATCCGATTTCCATATAATGGTTTAGTAAGAACATCTCCTAATTGTTCTCCAGTCTTCACATGATTCAAAACTATTTCTCCACTTGATATCTTTTGTCGAATGAAATGACAATCAACTTCTATGTGTTTTGTACGTTCATGAAATATTGGATTAGTTGCAATATGAATTGCAGACCGATTATCACACCATAATTGAGATGACGTGGAAATCGGACATTTTAACTCGTTAAGCAGATGCCTCAGATATGTCACTTCACTAGTAACACTAGCCAATGCCCGATACTCCGATTCTACACTCGAACGAACTACCACACTCTGTTTCTTACTCTTCCAAGACACAAGATTCGCTCCAACAAATACACAAAAACTAGTAGTAGACCTTCTATCACTAGGACTGCCAGCCCAATCTGCATCGGAGAATCCTTCAATACTGGTATGGCCATGATTCTTATACAATAGACCTTTGTCAGGATGAGACTTCAAATATCTCAAAATATGAGTTACGGCATTCCAATGCGGAGCTCGTGGCTCAGATAAAAATTGGCTCACCACACTTACAGGAAAAGCAATATATGGTCGTGTAACAACCAAGTAATTTAGCTTTTCTACCAACCGTTTATACCGTTCAAGATCAGAATAAATATCACCCTCTTCTCGAGCCAACTTAACACCGAGTACCATCGGAGTATCACTCGGTTTTGCCTCAGTCATACCAGTATCTCCCAATAAATCAAGTACATACTCACGTTGAGATAGAAATATTCCGTGTTTATTTCTTGTCACCTCAACTCCTAAAAAATAACGTAAACATCCAAGATCTTTGGTGTTAAACTTTGTCTGAAGAAATTTTTTAAGAGAAGTGATCCCAGCACCATCAAGTAATGACAATGTCATTAACATATACTACAAGGAATATGTTTCCAGCAGCAGAAGTTCTATAGAACACCGAATAATTTTTCTCTGATTGCTTAAGTCCGAGCTGAACCACAACATAACTAAACCTCCCAAACCGTGCCCGGGGAGACTGCTTTAAACCATACAATGACTTTCGTAGGCGACAAACTTTGTCATACTCCCCCTGAGCAAGAAACTCATGTGGTTGCTCAACATATACTTCCTCTCGTAATTCGCCATGCAAAAAAGCATTCTTGACATCAAGTTGATGTAACTGTCAACCATAAGCAGCAGCAAGAGAGATAAGAACACGAACAGAACGAGACGCGAAGACCTGTACTCACCCAAACGCGAAGACACACGCAGACCCAAGGCCAGAACCGGCGCTCGAACCCAGTTGTTGTGCGCGAGGATCAGCGCGCGATGTAGGACTAGACTTCCAACAGATGTGCGCTCAAGGATCCAGCTGCACGACTCACACAAAGAGGTGTAATCGACTCTCAATGTGAAAATTAACATGACGAAATCTGGCGATTTAGTGGAGACAAAAATGACACAGCAGTGTACAGTAACTTAGGGTTTGGCACCCCTCGGCTCCGATACCATGTGAAATGTTATAACAGAATAGCTTACTCCCGTAAGGGAGAGATACTTCTTATTTATATGAGCTCTATTACACATATAATGTTATCAAACTACCCTTTAAATTCATATTCATAACAGTATTGATTACACTGATACATTTTCTCCACTTGCCAAATTCAGTTTCGTTTGTGTTCTTATTTCTCTTGCAGCTTCTTATGACTAGCAGTTACATCAACTTGATGTCAAGAATGCCTTCTTGCACGACGAATTACTGAAGGAAATTTATGTTGAGCAACCACCTGGGTAGGGGGAGTGTGTCAAAGTCTACCGCCTCCAAAAATCGTTGTATGGTTTGAAACAGTCTCTACGAGCATAGTTTGGGCGATTCAGTTATGTTGTCGTTCAGTTTGGACTTAAGCAATCGGAGAAAGATCATTCGATGTTGTACAAAACTTCTGCTACTGAAAATATAATTCTTGTAGTATATGTTGATGATATTCTCATTACTAATAATGATGGTACTGAGATCAGTTCTCTCAAACTTTCTTCAAGTAAAGTTTAAAACCAAGGATCTTGGATGTCTACGTTATTTATTGGGAGTTCAGATGACAAGAAACGCGAAATATTTTTATCTCAGCGCAAGTATGTACTTGATTTACTGAGAGATACTGATATGATTAAAGCGAAACCAAGTGATACTTCGATGCTACCTGGTGAGAAGTTGGCTCAGGAAGAATGTGATTTATTCTGATCCTGAGCGATACAAACTGTTGGTAGGAAAGCTAAATTACTTGGTTGTTAGACGATTAGATATTGCTTTTTCTGTGAGTGTAGTGAGGCAATTCTTATCTGAGCCACAGGTTCCTCATTGGAATGCTATAACTCATATTCTGCGATATCTGAAGTCTCATCCTGGTAATGATTTGTTATATAAGAATCATGGTCATGCTCGTATTGAAGGATTTTCTGATGCAGATTGGACTGGCTATCCTAATGATAGAAGGTCTACCATTGGATTTTGTGTATTTGTTGGAAGGAATCTTGTGTCTTGGAAGAGTAAGAAACAGGGTGTGGTGACTCGTTCGAGCGCAGAATCTGAGTGTCAAGCTTTGGCTAGTGTTACTAGTAAAGTGACATATTTGAGGCATTTGCTTGAAGAGTTAAAATGTCAAATTTCCAAATCATCTCAATTATGGTCTGATAATCGTTCCGCAATTCATATTGCAACTAATCCGGTATTTCATGAACGCACAAAACACATAGAAGTTGATTGTCATTTCATTCGCTAAAAGATACCAAATGAAGAAATAGTTTTGAATCATTGAAGACTGAAGAACAATTAGGCGATATTCTTACTAAACCATTGTTTAGGAGTCGAGTTGAGTATCTTTGTAACAAGTTGGGCATGATTGATATCTATGCTCCAACTTGAGGGGGAGTGTTATGGATATATGTTTAAGGGTAGTTTGATAATACTATGTGCATAATGTAGTTCATATATATATGAAGAAACTCTCCTTTGTGAGAGTAAGTTATTCTGTAATACCTAATAACAACGATAATGACAAATAGGACCAGCTTCTCTGTTTTCTTTGAGGTGTTGAGTTGCACTTTCATATAAGTTTCTAATTTCATGAGGTTAACTGATGATGAAATCACTTTAGACTTGAACCAATGAATCATTGAAGATAACATTTTCGGGAACTACAAGATTTACTTGATTGTAATACCAATCAGCTTCCAATTCTTATGTGAATCTATGAATTCAAAAGATGACCAAAAAGAAAGAGAGAGGGAAGGAAGAAGAGAGCAGAAGAAAGTAAACCGTAGTACTGAACTGAACAAATAATATTCACTTTCAGTCAAGCTCCTTTTAGAATTCAAATGAATATCCATTCCATTACTTCATTTCCAGTTCCTGAATTGGAACTCAATTAGATTTGGTTGGGTACAGTTAGCTATTTCCCTAACTGGGCCAACCCAATGACATATTGGTATTGACATATTGAGTAAGGCACCAATGATAGCATCAAATGAATATCCAGTCCATTACTTCATTTCCAGTTCCTGAATTGGAACTCAATTGGATTAGGTTGGGTACAGTTAGCTATTTCCCTAACTGGGCCAACCCAATGACATGTTGGGATTGACATATTGAGTAAGGCACCAATGATAGCATCAATAATCCAGATAATATATCTATGAAAATTATTCCCAATGCTATGACAGTAAAGACGCTACAGTTGTGAAGTTATTAAGACCTAGTATCATGACAATAGAGTTTTCCACAATCACATTCTTGACTTTGTGAAAATTCTACAAAAAAACCAACAAACTACAGTTTCTTCTTTCCCTTTTAGCACAAACAAATTATTAAGAGGAGCACTATGGACCCCAATGAATTGCACCCAAAGAAACATATGGCAGGGTACCAAAGAAAATTTCAACATGACACAAGGTGAAATCTAGAATGAATTATCGACAGTGTCCAGATGACATTCTATTTTATTGGAAGCAAATAAGGACAGATTACCTGGCACTATAAATAATAATAGAAGACGAACTAGTTGACGGAGGGAAAGAAAGACCAACCACTTCCCCGGGATATTCTTGATATCTCTTAGGGAGGACAAATGTTTGTTGGTGCGACCATTCTCCCAACTGTTTGGCATCTATGTCAAATGCATAAGCCTGGTTTGAAGAGGTCGTGATTACAAGCACATTGCTCTTTTGAGGATGAAACCCACCAGCTGTGACAGAGGTACCATCCAATCTCGAGATGAACCAGTGTTGTCTGTTTCATAATAAAAAAATAAACAGATTATTCCTTACACACACAAAAAAAACAATTATTTAAAAAACTGACTAAATAAAGTAAGTGTAACGGTCCACATAAAAAAATTCTGAGTTCTAGTAAGTATTAATAACGACTCAAAAAAATCTCAAATCTCCCATCTTCCACAATCACGCTCTCACCTCACTCAAACAAGCAGACGCACACATATCCTTGGCCACAACCATGTTATTGAATATGCTAATGTAAATTAAAGATAGTGACTTTGACTTAACTCAGGCTGTGTCACTAAATGCAAATGACGAATAATAAATGCTAATCATATCTTAGAAAATCATATACTGGTGGTTCCCATTGGATCACCTCCTACTAAATCCATAGCATTGACAGTGATTCCCAAACTTCAGACTATGAGCAAACCTATTTGAAACCAAAAAACCAAACTTCTCACATGTCAGGGTGAGAGCCTTGGACAAATTTACATGAAATTAAGAAGATAATTTTCTGTCTCAAAGAGTCAAATCCAAGATTCAGTGTTCTCAAAGGTGAATGGCACGCTTAGGCGCCAAGGCCTCTTGCCACCTTGAGACACAAGGTGCGCTTAAAACACTTGCTCAAGTGAAGCAAGGCACAGAATCAAGAAAATAATAATTATAAATACAAGAAGTGGCGGATTAGAATGTATGCCCAACTTGAAATTAAATTCAAGGCAGTTACAGTTAGAATTCAAGATTAGATGGACCAAAGAGAAGAGAACCAAAAAGAAACTGCTGTGCCTAAGCACAATATGCAAAGACAAGGATGGTTCAAACTTCAAACAATAGAAAGGAGACACTATGGTTTTTGCGAAAAAAACAAAAAAAGAAACAAGGATGGTTTGAATAAAAGAAAAGGGACAAAATGATAGGTTTCATGCATTAACACACTTTTTGAGGGAAGGTGAGGATCCATCTTCTTTGCATTCCTTAAGGTTCTTCTTCTCCAGTGCGCAAGAGAGGCAGTGGTCCGGTAGACAGAAACGATGAGATCCTTCATCCCTCTTTTATTTTAAGAGTAATAACTTCACAAGCCAGCTTTTTTGTCGAGGATTTTAGATTTAAGTGGGAACCAAATCAACTTTTTATGATTTTGGCCCGATTTAAAACAAACATGCAAGTCCACCTGCAAAATTTCACCAGGTGCACATTGGTACCCCAGCGTGTGCAGCCAGGCATGCACTTGAGCGTGGCCTGAGTAAAGAAGCGCATCTGAGGGCAGGCAAGGCGCTGCACCGCACCTTGCTGCACCTCAGTGCCTAGGCGCACCTTGGATAACACTGCCAAGTATAAACCAGGATCAGAGTATCAGACTACAAAAATTCATATGAGAACACCAACTTATAGACAGATCTATTCAAACCCATGGGCACTAACTCTAAAAACATTTTGTAGGAATCAAGAAAAAATCAGTTTAAGACGCTAAATAAGTATAAATGTCACACCTTTGGGTCTCCAAGTTGAATAAATATACATCTCCAAAGCAGTTTATGGCAGCCAACCACCGCCCACCACAACTGGCAAACATTTTTGTTATGGGAGGCTCACTCGGAGGTAATTCTTCATCATTTTCTTTACAGCGAGGTGTGAATGTATGTACAAAGTCGGCACTGTCCACATCCACAACCTGCATTACAAGAACTTCAGTTATTTACCAAACATTCGATGTAAAAATCCACCAGAGTTAAGCAGAAAAGACTATGCTAGGATTGTGCATGCCTCTCAAAATGACAGCATCATCATCATTTAAATTCAAAAAATGCATAATAATATTGAGAACCTACAACCAATGATAACTGCTGAGACTATGGAATTTATGGAAGGCTAAAATTTCAACTGAATCATTCTTATCCCAATTACCTGGCCCAAACTCAATTTAACTAGTACTAGAGCAGAGTTGGAACGATAAATTATGGAATAGAGTAGCATCCTAAAAAAATGATGTACTTATTTTAATTTTAATTCTCAGTTCATTCTAAAAGGGATGTACATATTTTATTTCTAATTCCAACATCAAATTACTCAATTCCAACGAATAAAATGTTGTAAAATTACTTTGTAATCAATTTTCCTTTTTGGAACAGCAATTTCATCAATTATATACCTTCAAGGTCTCACAAAATTTCATAGGCTATATTATTTTGGACTAAATAATTGAGAAGTTTTAACTAGGAATTTGCAAGCTGGTAATGAATAAATTTACTTTATCAAAAAAAATGATGAGCAGAGACTTAATACCCTCAAAATTAAAGGAAACAATAACCAAGTAATAAATTCAGTGGAGTTTCTAAACCAATGGAGCAGTCTTTTTCATTCCTAGTTCCACTCCTCCACTTTCTCACTTATCTTTCAAACCCCTGACATTAAGGTTGGACAATATCACATGACAACCAGGGTAAGAAAGACATGTATCACAGGTCAGATTCCTTAGTTCTGAATGGAATAAACTTAGTGAAAGAGAGAACAAAGGCCTAACAACATGTTTTACCATATCATGAGCCCACGCCAGATATTAGTTACACAATTCTAAATGCAAAAATTTAAATATATAACATTTACGAGGCTAATTTAATTGAATCACAAGCAGATAACTCATGAAAGTAAAAAATATAGGTTAGAGGCACAACAACATACAGGAAGAAAAGGAATGTATTTAAGATAAAAGAGAGAGAGAGGCTTAAGTAAATTCTTTTATCATGCCCTGCTATAATCAATCGTGAAGAATCAGAACTAAAGATCATTGAATGCGCATATGGTAGTTTCCAAGGAAGTTGCTTTTTATTAACGGCCCATGGGTTTTTTCCAGATTCATGCCTCTTCAATTCAAATACATTGGCTTTAAAATTATCTGAGTAAGCAAATAGGCTCCCCGATTTAGAAATGGCACTGCAGATGACCTTCCGAGATCCCTTACTCTTAACTTTAGCCACCAACTCAGTAATTGCACGGCCAACAGAAGAGCCAGAATTCAGTTTGCGAAGTGCCCCGCCTTTAGTTTGAATGCAGAAAATATCTAAACAATAAGGTGCCTGGACTAAAAGTAAAGACACCTGCTTGAACACTGAATTAAGAACTAGTTGAATGTGTAATCTCTGAGGAGTAGGACAGATATCATGAGGTGAGAACTTGGTGAACTCCTTTGCTGTGTAGGCAAAGAGCTTCGTGTCATCCCCCGCTGAGATAAGCATGGGAACTCCTATATGAGCCCAATTTTGATAACTAAAATCTATTGGCTTCTCCTTACCATGAATCCGCTTTGCATTATCCTCTGGCATAGAGTCTAAATCACACAGTTTAAGAAAAGAATAACAATATTGTCATCAACCACAATCGAATTAAAGTAATGACAATACTAGCAAAAATAATAAAAAAGAATAATAACAAAAGTAACTCATCCACAGACCTTCCCGACTGATAGGTACTGCCACTGTCAAGGCCCTGACATCATGAGTGTGAGCTCTTACATAACCAATGTAGATCCATTTATTCATCATTGCTAAAGTAGAGTGGTCACCACTCGACCAAACCGTCTCACTCAAAAGTTTATAAAGAATAACCTACAGCCAGAAGAAGTGAATCACCTTAATGAACACTAGTCATACCACCTTTTCACCTCATAAAGAATCAGAGCAGGGGATTTAAAATACTTCATTCAATACCAGACAACCGTTCTATGGAACTTTTAACAAAATGATTCCCAGCAGTAGCTGTTCCATAATTTTCCACTTCTTATTCATGACCATACTTAAGAATATTCTTTCTGTAAAACTGAAAACGCACGACTTTATATTTATTCTGGTTCAGAGGGGTAGCTGGAGGGATACTAATGTAAGGGAAAGCATCACTGAATTTTTAAAGCTTGGCATACTGATTGGCACTTGCTTGGTGCCTTTAATTTAATTACATTTTCAAGTAACAAAAAGCCTAACAAAATTACGTGTTCGATTTTCTTCAATTGATGTTACACTAAAACAAAATTTTAATCAATTTCAACTTTGAAAGAGACTAATAGCCTGCACCTGGCCAACAGAACCCGCAGAAAAAACCCTGTTATGTCCAGGGGCAGCTGCTAGTGCATTCACGTCGCCTTTGTGGTAAGAATGTGCTTGTATAAGCGTTTCATGCTGAGAATCCCAAAACTGAACACTACCAGTACTGCTGCAGTAACAAGTGTCCCACACCTAAATAAAAAGTGAGCAATTTTTGTCAAGAAAACAAAAGTTGCCAAAGGCACCAATACCAAATCACATGCAAGGTTACAAAATCTGACAGAGATGTTGCCATCTCTACCTCAGAACAAGTAACGACCAAACACATAGTTCAGATCCACTGCCCAGCGCTCCAAGCCCAACCGTAATCCTGTAGATTTCATGACCAAGTTTTGAATTCCAACACCTTACAATCCTGCAAAAAGACCATCCCACTTATACATTTGCATATATTCAATCATGGTATAGATAGATAGGAGAAAGCATCAAATTTTATGCAAATTAACTAAAAGCTCTATCACATATTACAAAGAGAAGTTCCATCAAATTTTGGCGTGGCGGTCATGCAAAAAAGCACCATCAGCATGTGAAAATACCCACCCATCATTATTCCCTGAATATATTCTGTTAGCATTAGCACTCCAAGCCACACTTAAAACACGACCTGCGAATTACAATAGAACCAATAATTTGTATTCGAAAAAACATATAAAACAAAAATACTTCATTTCGAGTGTAAATATCTCACCACTGACCCTAGGCAATGATTTCTTGTATAACAACTCATCTGATTCAGAGATACTGTATAGCCTAACACAACCATCATCACAACCCATTGCCACAACTGAATCCTCAGCAGTCAGCAATTGATTGCTCATGAACTTCATCTGAGTCTGACTCATCTTCACTTTCACTAGATTCAGAGTCGTCGTCATCTCCAATGGTGCCATTTAAAAAGCCATTTCCAATACTTTGGGACTCGGGCTTTGTGTTACTTAGTGGAGCATTAGGTGGCGCCACAGCCATCTGCCAGATTGAGACCCCGATAGACTCTAATACAGTCTGCTAATAAACCAATGAAAAAAAAATTAGCCAATCACAGTGTCATAAAAGATCCCTGTTTTGAATTTGGATGAGAACATACAAAGATATGTGTCGGGGTATGATGATCTAATGACCCTACTCCCACATCGATTACATAATTAATGGTATGGAGTTATATACAGAGACCTAAACTTCACAGCATTTTCCAGGGGGACAAAACCACGAGGACTTATGGGCCAAGGTGGAGGTTTGCCTAGAATTTACCTAGAAACATGGTCTCTTTGAATGCAAAAGAAAATGTTCTTCAGGGCCACCAAACCCTAAACCAAGAAACAGCCTCGCTGGCTTTGCATTGCTGGGGGTAAGGCTGTGTAAATCTTGCACTTCCCCAACCCCATCACCAGAATTTAGAGCCTTTTCAATATGAATTTCTTAACTTTTAACCATCTTAATTTCAGTTGCATTGGTCAAGGATCCATTGGAGACAAATGCTACAGACGAAAGACAATAAAAGAGTGACCATTGGTTCTTCAACGGCCTAACGCGAAGATAACTAACACCCACATTTGGGGAGAAAAAGGATATCCATATAGTTTACCACAACTTATATGTCACTAAAGAAGTTGAGTAGAACTCACCCAGTGTATCAAAAAATATTTTGTAGACAAAAACTAAAAGTTTCCATCCAAGTCCAGATAACAGAAGTTCAAATATCTTCTTTATTAAGTTACTTAGACACTCGGGTATGATACAGTTTATATAATCAGTGTAAGTTATAAAATCTCAAACAAAGCAGAAACTGTAACTTCATAGTGTATTGCAAATCAAATGGAGAAAACATTCAAAACAAGCAACGAAATTCATAGTATTGGACACAATAATACCACCTTCTGCTTCAAACGGAAAAGATCCCACTCCGAAATCGACCCATCAATACTGGAGGAGAACAACGCAACCCTTTTGAACCAGCACGACACCACACCAGCGACGAAACTCTTGAATTAGGGTCTCCGTGTATCGTCTAGGCATATCAACCAAATAACAGCAATATCATAATCCCGAAAATAACTTGTTAGATAATTAAAACAAAAACAATGGAATCTTTGTTTTGTTTTGGTACCAGCTGACAGTGCCAGCCTACAGAGCCAGAAGAGACGAGCCAAATCTCGAGTGAACCGTCCTCCCGAGCGGCAGCGACCTGGGAGTTGTCGGCGCTGGTTGCTAGGGCTACCACCGGAGACGGCTTCCAGAAGATTGAGCTATTCCTGTAAACTTCAAACATGTCGGTGCAAGTGACGGAGTAAACCAAGAATCAATAACTTATACTTGCGATCTTTTGTTTGTCGGAGTAAATGCAAGCAAGTAGAAGCTGCAGGGACCGAGAAAGCATGAGAGGAGACAGGAATAGGCGCCGCGGTGAGAGGTTAGGTTTCTGAGGGTTTAAGTGCGATAATCTATTAAAAAGGGTCCAAAAAAACCAGGTCCGATTTGAACTGGCTGTAACCAAACGACGCCGTTTTAAAAATTATTTGATCCTCCACCTTTCAAAACGAATCAATCGAGTCCTGCGCTTTAAAATCGGCCATCGAACTACCTCTACTTTTCAATCTACTGTACGTTGGCTCGGCTCTTTTGATATAGACTGTACAAGTGCTAGAGAAAGAGGAAGGAGTTATTTAATTTAGGGCATTCTATCAATAGAGTTTTTATCTTATGCGGTCTTAATTTATGGAAGGAACTTACGGATTTTTATTTTGCATCGTTCGATTCATCTAAAGGCTGGGTCTTCCTCTTAAGCTCAAATCTTCTGTAACTCCTCTTCCTCCATCACGCAAATCCATCTTTTTCCTCACTTCTTCCTCCATCGCGCCTTCTTCCTCCATTGTGAGCATCTCGTCTTTTTTTCGATCGTGTCTATTAGGGTCCTCTCGTAAAACGATTCAAGTGTCCATCGCAAGACTTGCCTCTGGTTGGACTCTCCATAGTGACCCGCCTTCTCCTAAGATACCCAACTTTTCCATTGTGACCCATGTTCTCATATGTTAAGCGACTTGAGGTTAGGTATTTTGTTTTTGCTATTGATTAATTGGTTTTCAGTGTTCATTATAATTAGGTGAAATGATTAGAGAATGATGAGAAGGTTACTTCTTGATTTAACTATTTATTCGAAGTGTTCTGTTGGCCAGTTGATGTAACTGCTATTGCTTTACTTCTTCATTTTCCCTATGGCTATGAAGAAGGTTTTCCCTATACTTCTAAGTGTTTTGTAGGCCAATTGGTATGGCTGCTACTGCTTTTCTTCTTGGTTTTCCCTATGGCTGCTACTGCTAATGCATTCGACAAATAGACACACACATACATACATGAGCTTGTATAAATGTATTACTATTAAGAGAACTAATAGTTGTGAACTCACACACCCCACCCCTGCAATTGTTGTTATATCCCTTGGTGGACTTATCATTATTACTAGTGAACTCTACATGATCTACAAAATCAAGAAACTAGTATCATAATGATTTAGAGAGGCTGAGAGGAGGGCTAAAATTGCACACTTTTCCTCACTCTTTACATCAACAATTTTTTATGAAGTTTTAAGAGAACTAATATTAATTTGATAATTTTTGATTCATTGTGCTAAAAGGATTATAACAAAAATATGACTAGAAGCTTTAAAATTGTGTGATGTGGCTTCTTTCTGAATCTCGTCTGTCATGGATTTGGTTGTGTCTCATCTCACTATTATTTTTTGTCTTCATTGCAGGTGTTATCAACACTGACGTGTTTTGGAAGAGAAATTGTCGAGTGTGTTTTGGTAGAGAAATTGTCCGAGTGTGTTTTGGAAGACCATTTAGTTTGACCAAATTTGTAAATTGTTTAGCTCTAGTTTTCATGTTTGAAGGTTGTTTGGGGAGTATTTATGTGATATCTTGACCCGAAAATAACGAGAATATTGAACAAGAGAGTGACATGTGTACAACGGTACACCAGAGAGATCAGAAACTAACTTTGAATTAAAATAAATTGTCTATCATACCTATATTTAATAAATTTTGGTGAATTGGTCAAGAGTAAAATAAATTAGGGGAATAATTAAAAAGAAAAAAAAATTAATTAGTAAGGAGGAGGAAGGGAACTTAGCAGCTAAGAAAGAGTCGAAGTGGGTAGATAAAGTATATATATATATATATACACTTTAAAAAAAACAAAAAAGGAAAGGAAAGAAGGGAAAAGAAGAACATAGGCGAGAAAGTGGAGGAAGATTCGAGAGACATTTTGGCTTTGAGGGTTTGGTGACCGAATGTGTTTTTTCCCTGGTGGTTGGTCTTGGTAACAACCGGTGCAAGCTATTTGGTAGAAGAGGTGATCTGAGTAGGAGAAGGGCTCAAAGCTTATACCAGTAGCAAGATACACCTTAACAGGTAGGAAACTCTCTAACTCTAGAATAATCTGAGTTGTGACCATGCTTTTAATGTGTTATTGCTGAAGGAAACCACCTAATCGTGATTAATCTGGTTAATTTGGTAGCTAAGTAGTCTTGATTGCAAGACCAGTGACTGGAAGTTGCAATTTGAGGAAATCTGGATTTAATTGGTAGATTGGTGCAATTTTTTTTATACTGATTTTGTTGTGTGTGGCTTGCTGTGAACAGGGGCCGACCCAGCATTCAAAATGAGGGGGGGGCAATGATCTAGTCAGCTTTTAGAATTGGATGGCGGGGTTCGGGGCAGCGCCCCAAAAATTTTTGTTGGCAAGCAAAATACAAAAACAAGAGCATTTTTTAAAAAAAAACATTGTCTACAATAGTTTCTTCCAATTTAATGGATGAAAAAAAAAGAGAAAATAAAGACATCATATAATAAATTCAGTATGAAACCACATCACTTTCAAAACATCTACAATAGTTTCTTCCGAGTTTTCATATTCTGATAATATTGGATGATAGCTTCATTAGGAACCCGATCAAAAGCTTCTTTTTCGATGTACGTAACCAAACAATCATTGAGCCATTCATCTCCCATTCGATTGCGCAATCGATGTTTCACAATTTTCATTGCTGAAAAGGCTCTTTCAACGGTTGCAGTTGCAACAGGTAAAATTAATGCAAAGGTTATCAATCTGTAGACCAAAGGATATACCAAATGATTTTTAGTTTCCAACAATTTTTTAGCAAGACCAGTAATCCCATTAATTCCTGAAAACATTTCTGAAGAGCTCATATCGACAATATAAGTATCAAGTTGGTTACCGAGAGTCACAAGCTCTATTGGAGAGAAATCATCTTGATATAAATGAGCAAGATGGAGCAATTTGTCCTTGTTGAAAGCAGAAAATGAGTCATGTGGATTGAGAGCTCCTACACACTGAAGTAACTCTGTGCTTGCCTCAGAAAAACGATCATCAAGCTCTCTAATCTGTCGATCCACTATAGTATAAAATATCTCAATACGATAATGATCTTCATTTTTTATTTCTTCAACTCCCCGCCTCCGACGTCCACGAAACTTATACTTATCTTCCATGTTTGGAATATCAACTTCAAATTTATTACAAAAAGAAGAAACCTCGACAAGTAAAGAATTCCATCCTCCAGTTCTCATCATTTGTAGTCTTTTCTTAGATATGCCAACCAATCTTATGGCATTCTCAATATCCTGGTCTTTTCTCTGCAATGCCTGTGATAGTTCATTTGTAACTCCAAGAATATTTATCATCAAATGCATACTAAATATGAAGTCAAAAGATTGCATACGATCTAATAAAACACTGGCTTCAATTGATTGTGGATCATGAATCGCATCTTCCATAATGATTTCAAGAACTTTCATCACAGAAAAGTACATATGGCGAAGACTAATCAATGTGGCATAGTGAGAACTCCAACGAGTGTCACCAGGACGCTGCAAACTAGTTTCTTGATTCAAACCCCGCCCACTTAACAGCTCTCCATCTTTAAGATCTTTAAGAATTTGTTGATGTTGAACTGCTTTAAGAGCATCACTTCTCTTACAAGATGCTCCAACAGTATTGACAATTCTTGAAGCAAATTCAAAAAGTGTCTTCACCTCAAAGTGATTTTTTGCAACTGACACCAAAGTTAATTGGAGTTGATGAGCAAAACAATGCACATAAAAAGCAAAAGGATTATCCCTCAAAATAAGTGTTTTCAACCCACCAAGTTCCCCCTGCATATTACTCGCTCCATCATAACCTTGACCACGAATTCTTGATATGCTGAGCTTATGTTGAGCAAGCAAATCCTCTAGAGCTGCCTTAAGTGAAACAGCTGTGGTTGATGAGGACCTTTCTGTAAATATGCTCTACGATATTCATCTCTATTGTTAACATTGTAGCTCCATATGGGAGGCCGAAGTCCAGGGTCTGCAGGAAGTGTTTCAGAATCAACTCTCTCACAACCCCTTTTCAAGTTGGGGTTCTGTGACTCAACATGCTGCGATGGATCACAAATTGTCTTTCTTTTAAAATATCTATCCATTCAATTCAAGTACAGATCCTATAAAAATTCAAAATGCACAAATTATAATTGAATAACAAATCAAAATTCAGCACTCCAAATCTAAAAAAATTCACAAGCAATCCTAATGGCTTTTAGCCTCCATTAATCAAGCAAAAAACAAACCTAATTGGCTACAGAGCCTCCACTATTCATAATTCAGGAATTCAAATAAATATCAAAATATGTGAATGTGAATCACTAAATGAGTAAATGAGTAATTCAACTTCAACAATCAACATCATTATAACAAATTAACAATCCTATTGGCTTTACTTTAGCCTCAACTACTCAATTAGTCAAAACTCAAGCAATGCAAACCTTGACTTTGCTAATTGCTGCCTTGCTGGTGTGAGGTGTCGGTGTCGGTGTCGCTACCTGCCTACCTACTGACTAGTGACTGGAAGTCTCAAGTCTGGAAGAGTGGAAGACTGTACCAAGAAGGTGCCCGGCGCCGGCTATGGATGCTTATGAAATCAGTGATGTCTGGCCGCGCAGCGCACGCCACTCTCTGCCCGTCTGCCCTAGCGTGATAGCGTCACTGTCGTGAATCAAAATACCAAAGGTCCAAAACTGAATAAGCAATATTGAGCTCTTAGTCTTAGTTGATTGTGACTATGGGCCCCATGGGCCATGGGCTTTAGTTTATTTAAGGTTTAAAATATTTATTTTAAGAAATGAATGGGACTGGACCGGTTGGGCTTGTTGTTGGTGGGGAAAGGGGGGGCAAATATTTATTTTGAGGGAGGGCAAATATTTTTTTTCTATATATTATATATATAAATTTTTTTTTTGAGGGGGGGCATGGGCCCCCCTGAGGACCATTTGTGTCCGCCACTGGCTGTGAAAGACTCACCTCCTAAAATAATTTAGAGCTTAAGTGGTTCTCTTGCTAAGCTGAAACAAGAACTGGTTCTATATTTATCTAATTATCTATATAACTGTACGTCGACATCCGCATACGCAAGTGTATATATAAAGGGTGGTGTAGTGCTGGTGTTGGAACTGTGGGAGGGTAGCAAGCTATTAATGTGGGCGTCGATATACATATATATATAAATATATGTATATATGGAAGTGCAGCCAGAGACGTGTGAGTGGGTTGATATGCACAATTGATATAGGTTATATATATATATATAGATGGTGTGTGCGTGTATACACCTTTGAGCTTGTATATATGATAGTACTATAGCTGCTTGTAAGCATTGCACATGCGGATATATATATATATATATATATATATATATATATATATATATATATATATATCAGCACGTTTAAAGTATGTGGCATGTATATTTGATAGCACTACCTTTGTATTTGTATTGTAGGCACTACACATACAGGTATATATATATATGTATATATTTCAAGGACTGAACGTATATATGTGTAGGTAAGAATATCTATCCCATTATGGAGAATTGTTGTTGCGTCTAGGGAAAGTTATGGGGGGGGGGGGGGTTATCTGTGGACACAAATAACATGGTTGTGAATTATGTTAAAAAAATTTCTTTGGTTGAGGAGAGATAACAGGAGGAAGGTGGTGCGGTGGAGTAGAGGAGCATGAGATGAGAAGGCGGCCCTGTACGTACAGTGGGAAGAATCTGAGTGAGGATTCGCTATGCGGCCACATAGCGAAGGGTGGAAAGTCCTAGCAAAGGGTGGAAAGTCCTAGCAAAGGGTGGATAGTCCAGGTAGGTAGTGGTTGCCTGCCTTCCTCACTCGGAGAAGAGAAGTTCCGATCTTGAGTTCGGAGTGGAAAGTTCCGAGCTTGAGGTCGGAGTGGGGATAATGGGTTACTAATGACGGAGCGTGGGATGTTTGGTGGCTATTGATAGTTGGATATTAACTGTGTGCAGTGATGATTGTGTTGTGCTTAACTTTTCAGGGTTATGGTGTTTCCTACTGAGCTTCGGCTCATTCTTGTGTTATGTGTTTTTTTTTCAGGTGAGGTTGACAATGTCGATCGAGCTGGCGATGGGGACTAGGCCGAGGGCTAGATGTACATACCAGGAAACGGAACGGGGCCACATTTTGGGGATGGTGTGTGTTGGCCTTGTATGTAGATATGTATATGAATATAAATAAAGAGTAGTTACTACTGTCTGTTACGCAACCTGTCCTTAGAGGCTAAGGGGTAATGGTGGATACTCTTGACTACATTTTTGTTACTTGATCGCCAAGTAATCTAGCTATACCTGATGGAACAGTTGCAAGAGATATTAATTGGTTATTCGCTAAATTTTATTTCACTTTAGGTAAATAGATCAAATTTTACGCCACGTCATGTCCCGGGTGTCGGGCGTGACAATTTATGCTGCCCTTAGTTGTACAAATTGATAATATTCTCTTTGATCAGGTTCTTTCAATATGTTATTCCCTTGGCTTTGCGCTCTCTCTCTCTCTCGCTCTCTCTCTTTATGTTTTCAGCTACAACCTTTCATAAGCTTGTTGTGTTGTTTGTGTTGAAAGAAAATTGTTATAAGGCAGAACCAATGAACAGAGCCATGATTGGTGCAAAAGGTAATGAACAAAGTCTGAATTCTGGATTTCCATATGAAGGCATGAAACAAAAAATCTTTTTGGCCAAGCTGCTGCAATTACCTCAAAGTTCAATGTTCTACAATCAATGCCAAAATGATTTTATGGCAACTCATCCTCAAACATAAAGAAGCAGGTAGATTTGCAATGGAAGTTTTACACATTTGGAAGTTCATAAATAGCACAAAATAACACAAAAATGTCAACACATAGAAGCAGCCACCCCAAGAACACAGCAGCCCCATCCCTATCCCCATCAACAATTGCAGCCCCTTCATGCAGTGGAGTCATTCCTACATGGATAAAATGTAGTAGCCAAGTAAAAAATAATAAAAATCAAAACCATACAAAATAAATGGTCAATTACATTGTCGTTTAATAAAATTAATTCGATTGGTTTGAAACAGCACATGGATTAAACATGGTGTACTCACTTGAAGTCCCAACAAACAAATGCTGAATTTAACCGAACAATTCAGCATAAAAACATCACAATTGAGCACTAAAATCTAGCAAAATCAAATTTTTATTTAGATGAAATAAACACGCTCATTAGAGACATAATGTTCCAGGATCAATCAGGATAACCGAAATCTAACATTGGCAAGAGTAATGAACATAGAAAACCAGTTATGAAATGGAAAAATCAAAAGTCCTAAAGTGCAGAGGACCTTAAAATCGAAAGAGCCAATGCCAAACCACAATGCCGTAAATACATACATGAGAACCAGAACTACATTCAATTCAAACCACAATGACGTAAAGCCCAGCACCAGCACCTAGTTTAGCAAAACTATAGAAACTTTTTTGCCAGATTTGTTACAGATCAAAGAAAGGATTCAAGTTATTGGCAAACTAAGAAAACCTAAGTGCCGAGAAGACGGCGACAATGAGAATCAGATAAAGGACTCGCGTGATTCAGGGCGATGGAGGAACAAGCTCATCTGCAAGTGTGATGGAGAAAGAAGTACGAGATGCTCGCGATGGAGGAACAAGTGAGGAAGAAGATGGATTTGCGTGATGGAGGAAGAGAAGTTACGGAGGATTTGAGTCTAAGAGGAAGACCTAGCCTTTAGATTAATCAGACGGTGCAAAATAAAAGTCCGTAAGTTCCAACTGTAAATTAAGACTGCATAAAAGAAAAATTATATATCAATATATCGCTCATTTTAAACCTATGCATCATTAAATTCATTACTCAATCAAATATATTAATAGATCTATAAAATTTATTTAAACTATTTAAAATACCCTGCATCAATTTTAAAAAACTAAAATACCCTAAAAAATATTCTCTTTCGCCTCTCCCTGTCTCCTTTCATCTCTAAATAATGATTTTGATTTATTTGTGATGATTATCGGATATCATTTTTTAAAAAAAATACTATTTTTTCCTAATTTGGCAACATACGCATAAAAACAAAATGTTGTACATCAAGTATGTGATTTTGTCACGTGCCAGTTTCTTTGGCTTGAGTTTAATAACAAATTCATTGGTTTATATTTGTTATATATTTTTAAAAAATAATTTAGCGATTTTCCAACAAATTGCATGATAAATATGTCTTTATCCACTAATTTTCAAAAAAAAAAAAGATTATCTAGTGCATCAAAAATGATACATTGATCTCCAATCTAGAAATTTGACATTTAAAAATAATATTTTTCTTCAAAAGAGAGAAAAAAAATTAAAGAAAATCACACAAGTGGTGGAGATTTATTAACAACATCCATATCATATTATCTAAACTTGGAAAAATAGTTAAAATAGGGTCTGCATCATATTCTTAGAGTTATCTATTTTAAATAATAGTTGTAGTCGTTCCATATATTTAGTTAATAAACTAAATTTGAGACGAATTTATGATTTAATTTGTCACATTTGTTTTATAGAAATAAGTCTAGACACCAGTTCAATAGAATAAAGTCTATAGATAAATTCTTTTAACATTGTTCTCATTTATTAACACTAATTACTTGGGCATTGATCTCATTTATATACTAAAATTGTATTTAAAATTTATAGCATATTTTGAGAATTATATTGTGATTTTTCAATATATTTTAAGAATTATACAATAATTTGAGAATTATACTCAAAATTTTTAATATATTTTATGTATTTATAACAAATTGTTTTAATTATTAATCATTTTCTCTTATCATCGAAAATTGTTAAATCAAAGTTAAATATATTTAGAAAAAATACAAATCAAAATATTTGGACCAAAAATTCAAACTCTATCAGAAATAATTTTTATACTTGAAATAGTAACTTGTCTCTCCATATTTTGATAAAGCTTGTACAAAAAAAAAATATATGGATAAGAATTTTAGGATAAAGCTAAACTAGGTGTTGTATCCATTTTTTGCCCCAAAGCACAAATTCAAACCCAAAGGAACCCATTTAACCAAAGGTGAGTCTCCGCCCAGTTGATCCACAAGATACAAAGCTTCATTTGCACCAAAATTAGCTTAAAAACTTGACCCAATAAATATGCCAATTTGGACAAAAGAGACCTTTAGCCCACTTGACTACCAACCCAGCCCAATTTTCTTACTGAACCCTAAAGTGCCAAAGGAATTGTGGAGAGAGATGCCAAAGTTGGAAAGGAAGGAGGCGCTGGAAATGGAAGTGAATCGGGGAGAGAGATGCTGGCAAAACAAGAGGAAATTCATGGCTAAATTAAAGGATTTGATTTGGGTTAGTGTTTATTTTAGGAAGAAGAGAGATTTTTGAGTGATTTGGAGAAGGGATGATTGATAGATCAAAAGGAAACAAGATCATTGGGAAAGAAGAAATGGTGAGTTTGGTATGTTATAAATAGAGGAGCCGAGTGGATGAAAACGAGGTTTTTTTTTGCCACCATCCTCTCAGCACCTTTTCCTCTTGAAACCAAAATCACAAAATCATCACCACTACCAGATAATCCCCTCACCGTAAATCCAATCCGCCATCGCCGACCATCAGCTACCCAAAATCCACCACCACCCAGTCACTCAAAGTCGCCGCAAATCGTCACCTTGGCCAGCCCAAGTGATCCCTATCTCACCACCTTTGCCAACTGTCATCATAGGTAGTGTTATCATCACAAATGTACCAGCTGTTTGCTTATTGATTAAATACACCTAGTAGAGTTGAATCCATTGCTACGGGCTGAACTATAAAACAATCTAGTTCGTCTATAATCCATCTGTCAAAAATTAAAAAAAATTAAATTTCGTATCCATCGTCAAAAAAAAAAACCTGTAATCTGTCGGGAAAAAAAATCATCGGTAATCCATCAGCAAAATAAAAATTATGTAAATAATCCATCAACAAAAGAATGAAAAAAATAAAAAATTATTTTCATCTTTCGTTAAAAATAAGTTAAAATTTCATATCCCTTTTTGTCATATTTTTCTCATAATAAAATTTTGAAAAAAAATTAAAAATTATTTATAGATGTTGACCAAGTCAACATCCACGTGTCGTCCAATGGATTGGACTGTACGGCGTACAGTCTTTTGGCTAGACTGGACGCTAGTAAAACCCAATGGCTACGGCACAGGAATTAATTGATTATATATATATATATATGTGCATATAAATATTCGAAGATGCTAATAATTTTTTTGTTTTTGTTTTGATAATTGTTTCATTCGAGTTACAAAATCATATATAATAATAAATTCTTAAATTTTACCTTTCAATCACTCATATAAGACTTTTATAATTTTTATGTAAATTATTGAGAATGCATATAAAACAAAAATGAATGAGAATACCTTAGAAACATACACCTTCGACTGCTTCAAAAATAATTTTTATGTATGCATCACACAAAAGCAACCAAAAAGTAAATTAAAAAACATTGAAAATTGAAAAGAGTCAAGAGAAACTTTAGTCAGACAAACCATCTGGATCATCGCCAGAGCCTAGAGTAGTGCTCCACCGCCAAAATCAAAGATCTTATATGCTTTAGATCCACAGATTAATCGCACTCTCTCCCTCTCACCCATCCTTTTTCATGGTTCAAAATCATGATTCAAGATCATCTCTTTGACTATTCTGTTACTCTCTATACAGGGCTTGGATATGATGTTCTATTATTTTTGCAATTAAAGTGAGCGGAAGACCCGATATAATTTATACCTAATGAAGAAGTAGATTCATGAACCCATCATGAATTAGATGCATGAACTAACCTTATATTCTTTAATTACTCGCTATAGAAATCTCACGTGGCGATGTTAGAGTAATCCATGTGTCAAGGTGGTGTTCAACCAAAAACTTGCTTTAGGAATTATATATAATATAGATTCATGAACCCACCATAAATCAGATGCATGAACTAATCATATATTTATTTATTACTCGCTATAGAAATTCCACATGACGATGTTAGAGTGATCCACGTGTCAAGATGGTGTTCAACCAAAAACTTACTTCAAGAATTATATATAGTATATAGATTCATGAACCCACCATGAATTAGATGCATGAACTAACCCTCTACTCATTTATTGCTTGTTATAGAAATATTATTACTTGCAAAAAAATTCCACGTTACCATGTTAGAGTGATCCACGTGTCAAGTTGATTTTCAACCAAAAACTTTATATACAGTATAAATATGCATATATATGAGAGAGATATATAAATGGTGGTTCTCTAGAGCGGGATCCAGCACAAAACTTTATGTGCGGGATCCCGCTCCTGGCTATCCGATTTAATCAGACGATGAGATATGATTTTGACCATTAAAAACATGCACGCAATTCAAGGCCCACTTTTTCTCTTTCTTCTCCGCTGTTTTTCTTCTGTTCCACTTCCTTTCTTCTTCTTCTTCTTCTTCTTCTGTTATCCTTCTTCACTTTCAATTTCGAGAACATGTATGCGATTTTGAGGCCTTCGTGCTTTTTCGAAAGTGAATGACATCGTCTGAATTCTATGAAATGGGAGGTGTGTGGCAAAGAAAGGGGAGAGCTAAAATGTTTCAGATCTCCGACGTCCTAATGTTGGATGGGTCTCAGAGATAGTGAATCTAAATTACTTAAGCGTAATAGAATCTTAAGACAATTGTTGAAGAGACTTAAATGGAAATTATTGAATCTTGTTTTGGATTCTTTTTTGGGCTTCTCACTATCTCAAGTAAGAGAGGAAGAAAACATGCAATTTCAATTCAGAGCAACAAATTGATAATCCCATGGTCAGCCATACATAGACTCTGCCATGTATAGACTTTGCACTTCGGATAAACTGCAAAAGCAACAATTCACCTAAGGAGAGAGAGGGTTTCTGCTTGAAGAATCGAAGAAGGAAGGAGAGAGAGATTTCTTTCATTTTTTTTATTTTAAAAAATAGACCTTAATCCGATGGTCAGAGGGATCCTACACCAATGTGTTTGTGCGGGATCCCTCATGTGAGCAAAACCATATGGATATATACATATATATATATATATATATGCTATAATATGTGATGTTGTGTACAATATATGGATGAAATGTTGTGTTTATATGATATATGTTAATATGCAATATGAGCCTTACAACATATTAATTTTTCTCAAGGTAATTAATCATAAACCTTGATCATACTAATTTATTAGTATGCTTGAAATGGTCACCTGTCGATATAAAAATGAGAACCGAGGTCCCTTCCATGTATGATTGTTAGTGAAATTGGTTATAATTCGATATGTTGATGGTATGTTACTTGTTTTAAATATGCCCTTTTAGTACTAGTTGATTATATATAAATTGCCTAAATGCCTTTTCTTCTTGTTCGATTATACGTGTTAATTTTGCGATTAAATTTTTTAATATGATAATATTAGGACTAATGATAATTTCAATATCTTTTGATCCTCAAAACAAAATCTTGGTTCCCAACATTTTTATTTTTATTATATTTTATAAAAATTCATATTGTATATTTTTTTATTTATGTATAAAAATCATATTGAAGGTCTTAACCAACGACGAAATTAATTTGAGTAACGCATTTGATGCACCCTCTGCTGAGAAATTCTTGAGATAACAGTATTTCATGGAAACTTGATGGCCAAATTCGTCGGATTAGACATCTCACCAACAAAGAGACAGAGGCTTATTGTAGATTCACAAACCTATTTGTAGCAGTGGTGGACCCAGTGGATTGCAAACAGCCATCACAAAGCATTTAGTCGCATGATTGCATGAACAAGAGTTACAAAACCAAAAGACTTCAATCCTAAGCTCCCAAAAGCCCACCTTAACGGCAACCGCATTAACAACAATAAAACACACCGTTTTAACAAAGACAGAGAATAAAAAAGAAATAACATCACAATATTTAACATATCACAAGTTGATCCTTGAGTTCCTGGTGCCCCTAAACCCTAACAAAATACTTCTATTATTAGAGCAAGAGCATGCATACATCTGATATGTGTTGAGTGTTCAGGGGGGAGATTGAACTGGCATTAGCATTCACAAAGCCTCCTGATTTGTCCATCTCTTGAACATAGCAAAACACTCTACCGGTTTGTACTCGGCAGCCGTGTGGCCCGCACCCTGCACATATGATAAAATTACAGAAAATAATTATTCGTTTTCCACCAGCAACTTTAAGCTTGGTAGGAGAGTTCCCAGTGATTTGGGAGGAGAGGTTGAGGGAGGAATATAATCAAAATTTAAATACTTTTTTGTTGAAAACCACTGCAACTGTCTCCTCCCTCGTTTAGCCTAAAGAGTCAAAAGCAACAGAAACTAAAAAAAGGCTTGCCTTCACGGTTGCAAATGTCATACTGTTGGAGTAAGTCCTTGTGTATCTGTTCCAAAACCCCCCACACAACTTATTTCATAGCTCATTCTCAGACATAGAAGTAAATAGGTAAGGGGAAAATAATTATTAAACAGATATTTTCAACTCAAAATAAGGGCTTACCCTGCAACTTGTCCTTGAAGGAACCATGGCCGCCATTCATCAACTATGGAGTAGTTTAGAGCTCTTATCCATGCTTGAGTTCCCAAAAATGGCACTTCCATATCATGATCGCCACTGTTTCCAGACCCAATCATGAAGCAAATCAAATGCAAATTGATTTACTATAATTTCATAATTGCAGGTGTTGTGGGCAATTTCACCTGTAAATTAATGAGCGTAAGTTTCTTTTCGCAAGGTTCACATGAAACCGGAAGCTACTTGGAATATCTTTCGTGTAATGCAATCCATAATTACATCGCACCCATGTTTCTACAGTTCCCTGCATTAATTAAAAAGTCAATGCACATGCATATATGATATATATATATATATATTATCACACGCTCACACACACACACACACACATGTATGTATATATTGCTGTTTTGTTTCTAACTTAAATCTCATACCTCTCGTATGTGAAGTGCTTTGCGAACTGTATAGTCGTTAGCCCAATAAGGAGAAAGAAAATATCGATAACTCTAGAAGCAGAAAACACAAGGTTAGGAAATCCGTGATGATTTAGAATTTACGAAGTTAATTGCGTATTAAAATTATCGGTTGGTGATTCACTCTTGGTTTTGCCGTTTTGGTGATGATTCTATATTACTCCAGATGCAGCTTTCTACTAATAATAACTTTTGTTTTACGTCGTTCAAAAGTCGAAACTAATGAGTGTTGATAAAATAGGAACAAGTGTAATTAGCACTTTCTGGATCAGCTTAAATTAATAGAAATCAGATATTGCAGTACTTTTAATGATATAATGTCCTTACATTTGTGCTAACTGCTAATTATATTTAAAAAACGAGAATGTATACTTACATGACAACCAAGGTCTGGCAGTGATGGTTCGTATTTAAGGGAATCCTGAGAGGACTTTGAGAGGGATCTTCTTTTGCCAAACATCAGTCCTGGCTTTGGTGAAGCACGAGTGCACTTAGGTTCCAGGATTTGTTCAGGTTGAATTCTCGAAGTACACTAATGATTTTAATTAAATGTAAGACTTGCATCAGCTAAAGTTATGTAAAAGCCAAATAAATAAATGGAAGAAGTGAGAAACAATTACCTCGTTGTAAGCCCGAATGTTTTCCAGACACTCCACATTGCTTGGGACTATGTTTATATACTCTCCTCTGCAATTTTTCTTCAAAGACTGGGAAGATGTGAGCTAAATACATCAGTTCCCGGTTTTTACTTTGATCTCGATACATATGACTTGTTAATTTTTTTTAAAAAAAATTTATGACTAACCATTATCAACACGAGACTGTTTTAGGATTAGTGCATACCTCATAAAGTTCATCAGAAATTAATCCCATTCCATGAGCAAAAGGGATCCTGTTGTTGTAATCAAAACTTGGGTCTGTAACACCATTCCCAATAATGTAACCCTGAAAACCAGTGCAAGTCACCGCGCAAGTAATAATAATACTATTAATACCAACAACAATGATGATGATAGTAATGAGATAACTACAATAACGAAGTGGGAAAGAAGAAATTTTCTTCATTTTCAGGTATCTAGGACAAGTGTCAAGGACTTTTAAGCTTCACAAGAAACGAAGAACTCCTGCTGGCTTCAAAAGGAAAGTCATTTCACAAGAGTCAAGACAGGTGATTGATATGAATAATGACTCTAACTAGCCCTCTGATGAAAGTCAGGATTTGTCAAAAAATTGTGCACATTCCCAACACGGTTCAAGTAGACTATCTAGAGATGTGATCTGAAATCATATTGCACAAGCTGCATGCATGATGAGGGTATAGAACTCATGGATAAGAATATCTAGCAGAGTGAAATAGCAAAATTTTCATCTTTTAACAGTTGCTTGAAGTACAATCAGGACTTCAGCCAACTCAACAAAAGACAAGCCTATTTATTATAGCATCAGTCATCTGAACGTCGTTGATATGCACTTTAAGCCGATGAATCCATTTTTCGCACTCATGAATGAAAATTTTATTTAACCAAAAGGATGAATAAAACAGCCGCGAGGAGCTAAATATTCACACACAGTGGATTAAACAAAATACCTCAGCTCCTAAACACATAATCAAAAGGGCCACCAAATCTCTTCAACCAACTATAAAGCAAGAATATTTGAGGAATATGGAGAAGTGTGTTACAGAAACCTGAAGATTAATTGGCGGGTATGGACTTTCTTCATTTCCTGCAATAAAACCAGTAATGCCTCAGCACTTCTTCAAGGTTTGTGTTTGTGGTTTGAAGGCTAATCTTGACTGACATGCGGGGAATTTACATAAATATACCGAAAGAAAAATTCATAAGAGGATTGAAGGAATTAAGAAGTTCACTATAAAAATGCTTTTTCCAGGGAAATTGTGCAGCCCAAAAAGTAAACCCCACTCTGCATAGTGGGTATCTGTTTAATTGAGAGAATGAAAAATAATGAAACAAAATATAACAGAGAAGATATCATCAAAACTGAATTTTGGAGATCAAATTTCTCATTTCGTTTTCTACATTAACAACATAACCTTTGTAATCATACCATTAATAATCTGTTGAACAAAGGGTGGAACAATAATGCCGGAGTATGAGTCCCCACAGATGTAGACTGGATTTGAGAGGAAGTCGGGATGATCCATCAGCCACTACAAAATGGAATGTTATAGCAATGATGATGACAATCTATGAGCTATCTTGATATTAATCCAACTATCCAAGTGCTCTCTTGAGACCACTTTGGTGAAGATTGAACAAAAAATGTGGGTAACAAAGAAATACCTTGATGAGAAATTGGTAAGAGAGGTGAACTTGTCTGGAGTCACTTGACTGATCAGCTGCAGGGCTTGTCGCATAGGAGAACCCAGTACCGAAAGGTGAATCCAAAAAAATTATGTTGGACACCTGAACATCACAACATTGAAATCGAAATTAGGAAAAAAATGTATGGTCATGCTTTAATTTGAAACAAGAAAATCTCACCTTTGTCCATGAGTTATGATTCAGGACTAAACTAGGCAAGCTCCCATTGTACTCCACAATTTCGAAACCAAATGGACCTGAAAATCAAGCTCAAGTGTCAGCAGCACTCATCAGGATATCCTACTATGTCAATTTTGGCTGAAGCCACAAATCATATCGATTTTTACCATTTACTGAATTTTTTTATAAGTAGGAAAGACCAGAAACATATACAGTGATGTTCTTGCCAGTCCAGATAAAGGGAAAAGTGAAACAAAAAAAAACAAAAAAAAAGGGTCCCAAATTTTGGTAAAGGCATTCATGTAGGGCAGAGAACCCAATATTTCATGTTCAAAGCTAAGAAATAATTTTAACAAAGCAAATAATCCCCAATTACATGGCTTCTCTTACCGATATCATAAACAAGTTTAGACAATCCAGAGCAACCAGGGCCACCAGTCAACCAAAGCAGAAGAGGATCTTCTTTAGGATTCCCATCTGACTTGACAAAGTAATAGAAGAGCTGCACCTCCTCTGCTTCACCCACACCCACATATCTGATATTTGTAATAAAGAAGAAAATAACAATAAATATAAAATGGGTATTACAGAAATGCAAAGTTCAGTCTATCATATGTAGATAACTCACCCAGTTTCAAGGTAAAATGGGAGTCTCCCCTGAAACCCTGGAAGGGACTTAACCACTGAATGAGAGTATGCGATGAGAGAGAAAGCCTGTAGAAGAAGAACATGAAGAAGAAGAAGAAGAAAAGCTAAATGTTGCTTTGACATTGCACTAGATCAGGGCATTGCCTTTTACTTCAAGGAGGACTGGAGTCTCAATTTGTACTTCATTTATTGGCTTTGAAAGAAAGCAAGATGCACTAGGATTTCTGTGACAGTGAAATATGAGGACAAAAAATAGTACACTTGTCGCGTTAGCCCTTTCTTTTCCAGGTTCTCAACAAGCTTCCAGATCGTAGGGGGCGGCGGCTTTCTCATTTATGGCTGAGCAAATACAGTAAGTCACGTTACTTAGTCTACACTAGTTCTTGAGTTGCTTGGATTTTATTTCTAGCACTTAACTCTTTATAGGCCAGTGTGTCAATTATTTTTTGGGTTATTCTTATATTTTTATGATGTGTGTTGTGCCCTCTGTAACGAGTTAAATACCCTAATTATCTATTCTCCAACTTGTACTTGGTGGTTTGCAGTTTAATGGAATCTGTTACTTTTATCCAAAAAAAAAAAATACAGTAAGCCACGTTTGTTGACCATTAAAATTAAAAATGTACCACATATCCCCTCACAAAAATATAAATTTTAATACAATTAAATTAATATAATATATATTTTGATACTGATAAATCAGCAAAACATATTTTTTAATATAAAATCATTATCCAATCAGCTAGTTTTTTATTCTATCATTCATTCTCAAACAATATTAACCAAAAATTCATAGTGAGTCTCACATCTTTTATAAAAAGTCAAGTCATATTATCATCTATATCATCAAAACACATCTCGCAATACAACTACATCAACAAAACACATCTCTCAATATAATCACATCAGTAAAACCCACACATTTCCATACATTACTCATTCTCCCTAAATCCATACTATTGTATTTGCTCTAATTTTAAGTTTTTAACATGAAACTAATGGCCACATGTGAGGCACTAGCGAGAGGTAGGGTGATCTAGAAAATGGATTGAGAGGCTTGGTTAATGGAAAAAAAAATTGGAGGTGTCCCAACTTTTTCATAAAATAAAAATCACTCTAATATTATCCTTTTTTTTTCTTCTGAGAAGATCAAACGCACGATA
This sequence comes from Euonymus europaeus, assembly GCA_963580455.1. Lineage (NCBI taxonomy): Eukaryota > Viridiplantae > Streptophyta > Magnoliopsida > Celastrales > Celastraceae > Euonymus > Euonymus europaeus. The sequence goes on from OY756972.1 coordinate 5,762,326, forward strand.
CATAGACAGAAGACATCCCAACTTAAAAACGATAATTATAAGTTAACATGGGATTTCATATATATACCACACACACCCCTAATCCATCCGATGTAGAACCCTGTTTGTTGTTATATTTTGACTTTTTATAACAACTTTGACTTTTTGCTAATTTATTTCAAAGGGATATGCTCTAATATAACTCACGCACTTATAAAAAAAATTCAATTAAACCCTTTAATTTTCAAACAAATCCCTCATTTCAGGTTGGGTTCCGTTAATCATTTTGTTATTACTCCGTCAAATATGGCAAATGCGTAAGTTATTATATGACTTGGCTTTGGTTTTCTTTTTTTACAAAAAAGATTATGTGTAAATATTGTGCCCTAAACCCAACTCACGTATTAAGCAGCTCGCCTCTTGGCAGCCCAAACATAAATCAAATTATTATGTAGCTCACCTCTTGGCAGCTCAATCACAAAGCATCTCACCTCTTGTCAGCTCAAACTTACTACTATAGTCAATAAAAGACAGGTATTGGGGTTCTCCTCCTTGAACTAAGTCATACTTCCTTCAAGAAGTGAGGGACAAACTGTAGTGGCCAAAATTGGATCTGGTCCACTTTTTAAATAAAGTCAAAACCCAATCAACATTTAACCAAGTCAAAGTCTAGTCTCGACCCAACATATCCAAGGCCCAATAAACTTAAAGACCAAAACCTGGAGATGTGATAATTAAAACTCGCCTAAGATCTCCTTGAACTAAGTCATACTTCCTTCAAGAAGTGAGGGACAAACTGTAGTGGCCAAAATTGGATCTGGTCCACTTTTTAAATAAAGTCAAAACCCAATCAACATTTAACCAAGTCAAAGTCTAGTCTCGACCCAACATATCCAAGGCCCAATAAACTTAAAGACCAAAACCTGGAGATGTGATAATTAAAACTCGCCTAAGATCTCCTTGAACTAAGTCATACTTCCTTCAAGAAGTGAGGGACAAACTGTAGTGGCCAAAATTGGATCTGGTCCACTTTTTAAATAAAGTCAAAACCCAATCAACATTTAACCAAGTCAAAGTCTAGTCTCGACCCAACATATCCAAGGCCCAATAAACTTAAAGACCAAAACCTGGAGATGTGATAATTAAAACTCGCCTAAGATCTCCTTGAACTAAGTCATACTTCCTTCAAGAAGTGAGGGACAAACTGTAGTGGCCAAAATTGGATCTGGTCCACTTTTTAAATAAAGTCAAAACCCAATCAACATTTAACCAAGTCAAAGTCTAGTCTCGACCCAACATATCCAAGGCCCAATAAACTTAAAGACCAAAACCTGGAGATGTGATAATTAAAACTCGCCTAAGATGGAGCTCGCCCAATGAGAAACACTAGAGCTTATACAGGAAAGAGCTCATCTCGTTGAGCCCGGAGCTCGCGTCCAACTACTTTATGAGGAACTCGCTAGTGTGAAAAGGCACTTTACCGCGAAAATCAATCTGACGCATTGTTAGGTTGTAGGTAATCCTCTCTTTTGCCCATACTTCATGCTCTCATTTAATGAATCTATACCATTTGATGCTTTATGATAAAGATCTCACTTTTGACTTAATTTCTTGCAAAATAGTTGTCACTTCATGTAAATTCTCTCACATCATGTGTCAAATCCATCGGGTCAAACACAAAAGACTATAAAGATCTTACTATATTTAGCAAAAGAGATTTTCAGAAGTCAACCTTTGACACAATAAATAGCCCCCTCCTTCTTCAGGGAAGGGGATGCACATTTGATTCTAGAGAAAACTATCCAAAATCTCAAATTCATCAATCTAAACACTTCCCGAACCTTTAGTTCTTCTAAAACACAACCCTATTTTCTTGGTCTCGACCATAGTCATCGTCTTTTCACTCTATTGAACTGATTTGATTGTCGAAGCCCCAACAATCAGCACCCTCCAAATCCGATCTTTAGACTTCTTATGACTCTATTGTTGGAGCTTTGTGTAGGATTGAGATCAAGCCACTTTTCTTGAAGATTATCAATGCCCATCAAAGCTCAAGTTTCAGAACATAGCCGTTGTGGACTTGGCATCTACAATAGCCACACGATTTTACTCTTTTTGGGTCATCTCACTTAATGATGGACTCAAAAAAGACTTCTTAGATTGGTATATATATGAGATTTATAATAAATACACATCACTTAGGCTATTCAAGCGACTACGAACTTAAGAATTAAGAGGTCATGTATTCTAGTAGGGGAGGTGGGGGATCTCCCTAAAATAAATACACAAAGGATGATGGACCACAGGACAAAGCATACAATTTCTTAGGGGACGGAAAAAATCACCCACAGGCAAAGTTCATGATTATGGCCCCACAAATTCATGTACTTCTTGCTTGTCTGAACTCTCAAGGACCCAAAATGTAAGACAAGAGCCAATACAACTATGGCTTAGGAAGATTCCCCTTAAAAAAAGAAAAAAAATGACGTTGTAAAAGCTAGTTCTTACCTCCCACACCCGATAGCTTATGACTTTATCTTTGGTCCGATCACCCTCTATCTAACATTCACACATTATCCTCGAAATATACTAAAAAATATCAAATCATAGTAAAATTTGATAGCATCTCAGCATCTCTGCCTACGCTCGGCTCTGCTTGTGACCTAATTCATGATGAAGCGAAGGTTGTTCGAGCTGCGTCAATTCCTTTCCCTTGTCTTCATCTTGCAGACTTGGGTTATTGGCTTATATTTACTTATTGGGCTTTATTTTATTATGAGTCATGGTTGTTAGTTATGGGCTTTGGTCATATAGGCCTAGTTCTATTTTGGTTAGTCAAGTTGGTCAAATAGCTTGATTCAAATTCTTAATAGTTTATTATTATTAGTCCAGTGGGTCTTATATTTTTATATATGGTAAGACTTTCTAGCCGTCCGAGATATTCTTATATATTGTAAGGCTTTCTAGCCGTTTGATCACATTGAATGAATATTCAATTCTAATGCTTCGACTTGTTTAACTTCAATACTCTGAATCTTCTCTTCTTCTTCTTCTTCTTCAAAGCACAGTGAATCTGTGAAATTAACATGGTATGGAGCAGGTCTCTGATCCAGTGGTACCATCAACAGGTACTAGTTCAAATCCAAATCCAGCTGCTTCCATTGAAGAAGTTGCTGAGATTTTAAGGGCTGCACAAGCTCATGTTCTTCAATCAATCAAACCGCTGCAACATACTCTGTCAACATGCAGGAGAATCCTTCTGAAGCACCACCTGCAAGTATCCAACAATTGGTCACACTTCTTTCCCAACATATCAAGGCACAGTCATCATCAACACCACAAAATGTTCAAACTTCTTTAGCTCAAGGCAACCCAAACCACAACCATTTTCAAAATCCATACAATTTTTTACCACATGATTTTGCTATTATCAAGTTGGTGCCTATTGCGCTAAATAGAGAAAATTACAATATTTGGAGCACAGCTTTTTTAAATGCTCTGGAGTCCAGAAATAAAGTGGGTTTTGTGGATGGGAGTTTGCCAATTCCAGCAGAGGATGATCCTAATTTCCAGCTTTGGAAACAATCTAATGGTCTCATCAAGACATGGCTCACAAATTCTCTTTCACCAGAAATTCTACCAAGTGTCTCTAATTGGAAGGTTGCAGGAGAATTGTGGGCTGACTTGAAGGTTAGATATTCGGTGGTGAATGAAACTAAAATATATGAAGTTTCAAGGGAGATCTGTAACTTGAAGCAGGGAACAATGACAGTTACTGAGTACTTCTCTAAGCTTAAGAGTCTTTATGGCGATCTACAAGATTATTATGCACTCAAGCCTTGTCCATGTGGACGACATGATGCCATAAAATAGTTCAGACTCAAAGAGAACGTGAGAAGGTCATGCAATTCCTCATGGGTTTAAATGTTTGCTACAACTCTATCAGCAGTCAAGTTCTCCTCAAGGAACCCTTTCCAGATCTCAACAAGGCTTTTCATATCATTATGCAAGAAGAAAGGAAACAAAAGATGTCTGAACAAGTTGGAATTATTTCTCAGGAGGCAGTAGCAATGGCATTCAACAAGAACAACATTTTGGGAACTACTACTGGTCCAAAATCATTTTACAAGAATTCACAAAACAACAAGAATTCAAATTTCTCAAAAGCACAAGGAGGCAACAAAGAGGGTATTTTCTGTACCTATTGCAAGCTCACTAATCATACAATTGACAAGTGTTATAGAATTCATGGATTTCCTCCAAATCAACCCAAGAGGCAGAAAGCAACCAACAAATACATTGCAAATGTGAACCAGGTTGCTGTCAATGATCAGAACACTGGAGGGACTCTTTCTAGTGAGCAGTATCAACAAATTGTTAATTTTTTGCAAAGCAAGACATCAGCTTCAGTTGCAGGTACTAACTCTACTAATCATTCAATTTCTAGAAAATGGTTAATTGATAGTGGAGCTAGTGACCATGTCATATGTCATCCATCCTTATATCATACATATCATAAAGTGCATCACTCTTATGTGTATTTACCTAATGGAGACAAACATAGCATAACACATATAGGTACTGTTCAACTTTCACCAGAATTGATTTTACAAAATGTTCTTTGTGTGCCTACCTTCACTTTTAACCTGATATCAGTGAGTAAATTAACATATCAGGGTCAATATGCTTTACTATTCACTAAGGATATACGTGAACTGCAGGATTTAGGAACCCTGAAGAGAATGGGCATGGGGAAAATGCTTAAAGATCTCTATTATTTTCAGAAGAACAATCACAATCAATCTGACTTAGGACTCAAAGCTTTTGTTAATTCTACAACTTCTTCAGAGACATGGCATAGACGACTTGGACATCCTTCTAGCAAAATTTTTCATTCAATTCCTATTGTAACTAATGATATTTATGATGATTGTAAGGATTGTATTTTGGCTAAAATGAATAGAAAGTCTTTTCCCTTAAGCAATTCTAGTACTACAGATTGTTTTCAATTAGTGCACATGGACATATGGGGTCCTAATGCTATCTCTTCTTTAGATGGTTTTAAGTATTTTCTAACTATAGTTGATGATTTTTCTCACATGACATGGATTTATTTGATGACTTCTAAAGCTCAGACTAGAACTTATATCAAGGCTTTCATCAACTATGCTAATACACAGTTTCAAAAGAAGGTTCAAATTATAAGAAGTGATAATGGTCTTGAGTTTGATATGGGAGAATATTATTTGACAGAAGGTATTCAGCACCAGAAATCATGCAATTATACTCCTCAACAAAATGGTACTGTTGAGAGAAAGCATCAATATTTGCTAAATACAGCTAGGACTATTAAGCTACATAGTGGAATCTCAGAAAATTTTTGGTCCTACTGTGTGCACACAGCAGTTTTTTTTGATAAATAGATTACCAAATAAATCATTAGACTATAAATCTCCATATGAGGTCTTATATAATAAGCCTTTTGATTATTCAATACTTAAAGTTTTTGGGTGCTATTGCATTGCCAAAAACAATAGGCCAGTTTCTTCAAAGTTTGAACCTAAGGCTATCCCATGTGTTTTCTTAGGCTATCCTACAGGAATTAAGGGATACAGACTCTTAGATTTGACCACACAAGAAGTGTTTGTGTCTAGAGATGTAACTTTCTTTGAAAATGAGTTTCCTTTCAACACAAATTCTGCAACTCATAACACATCATCTGCCACTAACACAAATACTTTAGATCAGAATTCTACCATTTCTATTTTACCAATTCAATCATGCAATGAGGCACAGAGATCAACTCGCCTAAGAAAGATGCCTACTTATTTAAATGATTATGAATGTGACATTGCCTCCTTTCATGCATCTCATGACATACATACTACATCTCATGAGCATTTTATTGCAAACATCATGGTTATTACAGAACCTAGAACTTATAAGCAAGCTTTGCAAGATTCTAAGTGGTGTCAGGCTATGGATTTAGAGTTGCAAGCACTGAGAGATAATGCTACTTGGGAATTAACTACTCTACCAGAGGGGAGAAAAGCCATAGGTTGTAAATGGGTTTATAAGATTAAGTTTAATTCTGATGGAACAATAGAAAGGTACAAAGCTCGGTTAGTAGCTCAAGGCTTCAATCAAAGTGAAGGTTTTGATTATAAAGAAACTTTTGCTCCCGTGGTGAAAATCACAACTGTTAGAGTGTTTTTAGCATTGGTAAGTATGTACAATTGGCATGTACATCATTTAGATGTGCATAATGCTTTTCTCAATGGAGATTTACAAGAGGAGGTTTATATGAAAATTCCTCCAGGTTTTAAAACTGATAAGTCCAATCTGGTTTGTAGGTTAAGAAAATCAATTTATGGTTTAAAACAGGCCTCACGACAGTGGAATGAAAAATGTAGGACAACTTTATTAAATTTTGGTTTCCAGCAGAGTAGGGCTGATTATTCTCTGTTTTTCTATAAAGAACATTATAATATAGTCATCTTATTACTCTATGTTGATGATATGGCCTTGGGGGGAAATAATATTGATTTGATTAATAAGGTCAAACAATACCTAGCAACATGTTTTAAGATAAAGGACTTAGGAAAGTTAAGGTATTTTCTAGGTCTGGAAATAAACTACACAGATAATGGATTAATTTTAGGTCAAAAGAAGTATATTTTAGACTTGTTAAAAGATACAGGTTTTACCCAAGCTAAGACCAGCATTTCTCCAACCGATTCAAATGTCAAATTATCAGCTACCTCAGGCAAAATACTAGATGACCTTCTACAGTATAGGAGATTAATTGGCAGGCTGATGTATTTAACCTTAACACTGCCGGACATTACATTTGCTGTTAATAGTTTAAGTCAATATATGCAGACTCCTACCGATATGCATTTACATGCTGCTTATAAGATTCTCAAGTATATCAAAGGGTCCATAAACCAAGGACTCTTTTATCCTCGTACTAACAAATTGCAGGTTGAAGCATACTGCGATGCTGATTGGGCCTCTTGCATTGATACAAGAAGGTCTGTCACAGGCTTTTGCGTCAAGCTTGGACATTCTTTGATTTCATGGAAATCAAAGAAACAAAGTACCGTTTCCAGATCCTTAGCAGAAGCCGAGTATCGCGCAATGGCAACTACAACTAGTGAATTATGCTGGTTATCTAGTTTATTCTCTGAATTGAAGATTGAAATTATCAAGCCAATAGTTTTACATTGTGACAGCCAGACAGCTATTCACATAGCAAATAAAATCGGAAGAACAACTAGGAGACATTCTGACAAAGCCTGTTCCAGCTCATCGCCTTCAATATCTCACTGCAAAGTTGACCATGTTTGCCAACGCACATGCTCCACTTGAAGAGGGGTGATAGCATCTCAGCATCTCTGCCTACGCTCGGCTCTGCTTGTGACCTAATTCATGACGAAGCGAAGGTTGTTCAAGCTGCGTCAATTCCTTTCCCTTGTCTTCATCTTGCAGACTTGGGTTATTGGCTTATATTTACTTATTGGGCTTTATTTTATTATGAGTCATGGTTGTTAGTTATGGGCTTTGGTCATATAGGCCTAGTTCTATTTTGGTTAGTCAAGTTGGTCAAATAGCTTGATTCAAATTCTTAATAGTTTATTATTATTAGTCCAGTGGGTCTTATATTTTTATATATTGTAAGGCTTTCTAGCCGTTCGAGATATTCTAGCCGTTCGAGATATTCTTATATATTGTAAGGCTTTCTAGCCGTTTGATCACATTGAATGAATATTCAATTCTAATGCTTCGACTTGTTTAACTTCAATACTCTGAATCTTCTCTTCTTCTTCTTCAAAGCACAGTGAATCTGTGAAATTAACAAAATTCCTAAAAATAAACTAAAAAATATCGGTAGAATTCTCAAATCACAGAATAATTCCTATAAAATATACTGAAAAATGTCAATATAATTTTTATATATCACTATAATTATCAAAATATACTGAAAATCCCAATATAATTCTCAATATTGCAATGTTGCACAATTGGAGATTTAAAGTCATTTTAAATTTATGACTTCCCAGTGAAGAAAATAGACAACTCGAATAGACAGGATGAACGACAACATACTTCCTAGCAAGGACGAGCAAAAATCTGGACAATCATGTCCACTAGGTAAATTGATTTTTTTATGTTTATTTATATGCATAAAATGGGAGCCAACATGTATCTGTCTTGTACATTTGTCAATTTGCATGTGAATATATAGAAGAATACAAAGTGTTTACCTACACTATGCCAAAAAAGGCCTATCTTGACGGGTAAAAATTGTCATCCAAGGGGGTAGATGACAGTTTTTCAATCTGTCATGGTAGGTGGTGTCACATCTTGTGACAGACAAAATATCAGTCATGACACGTGACAAATATTTACTGTCATAAGTATATCAAGCTATTTTTGGTGAAAAATTCTGCGCATTTTTCTAAAATTATGGAGGGAAATTTGAATTTTTTTTTCGGGAAACTTTCAAATTTTGGCGGTTTATTAAGTAGTTAAGTTAGTTATAATGTGTCACAAGTTATGAAAGAATTTTTCTATCACAAATTTGTAATAATTTGTCACAAGCTATGACATAATTTTTCTATCACGAAATTCATAATTTGCTGGCAATATTAATTATTTTTATATTTAAATTTTCAAATACTTGTAATTATTAATAAAAGGCCAAAAACAAATAGAAATCAACAACAGTTATATATATTGTAGCTAGCATTATCAAATAGCGTAGGAAGAGTGCCGATACAACTATGGCTTAGATGGAAAAAACTGTCACACATAATCTGTCAAGGTAGGCCTTTTTTGGCATAGTGAACTGACATGATTTGACACGGAGAGATAGGTACAAGTGTTTGAAAATAAAATGTTACATTGTGCCACGTTGAAACAATGCTAAAATAAATAAAACAAAACCACTACTAACAAGCCCACTTGATCTCAACACCAATTTATATGAACCCAATTCACAATAGCCTAAAAGACTTCGAATCGATGATTTTCTGATACTTTCTCATCCATCACAGCCCCTCCAAGCCGCATTCTAGTACCATCTTTTAATTCCTCGTCGATGATTATGTAGATTGCTACTTATATTGAAATGTGGATGTGTAGTTGTTTTCGGATTTGGAATATAAAGTACAATATTTGGATCATTTTATTGTGTCACTAATGTGATGGTATTTGAGAGATGAACTCACAGTCTAATTTGGAGATTAAATGCTATTTGGTGAGGATCAGAGGGACTTCATGTCTATACAACACAAACAATAAACTTTGCAGCGAAAACTCACAACAAGAACCTCCAAGGGTATTTTAGTCTAAGTAAATTTAATGAAACTATTGGTACATTTGATTGGATCATGAACCTAGTGCTATATAAATTTATATAATGAGGCGTCTTGGTTTTAAGCTCATCCCGGACTCGTGTCATCTCCAAACAAGACATACACTAATCTCCAACATGTGAATGTGTATTGTAGCTTGATTTCATAGGATAGCCACACGATTTTATTCTTTTTGGGTCATCTCACTTGATGATGGACTCAGAAAAAAAACTTCGTAGATCGATAGGGATATGAGATTTCTTATAAAAACACATCATTTAGGCCATTCAAGCGACTAGGAACTCAAGGATCAAGAGGTCATGTATTCGAATGGGAGAGGTGGGGCATCTCCCTAAAATAATTAATACATAAGAAAGTGATGGGTCACAAGGAAAAAGCATATAGCTCCTTGACGAACGGAAAAAAATCACTCACAGGTAAAGTTCTTGATCATGGCCCTGCAAATTCATGTACTTCTTGTGCATCCGAACTCTCAATAACCCAAAATCCAAGATTTGCCCTGTAGGACAAGAGCCAATACAACTATTGCTAAGAGTGTCTTTGTGCTATCTCTTGAACCAAATAATCAGCCAGGTCGCCCCAAAATCCTAAATCCTTCATGGGTTATTGTTCTTCAACATAGTCTATGTGTTTATCTCAGGGTTTGGAATGTTGATTTCTATTTGTTTTTATGTCTGGAACCTATTAGCGCTTGCTTGAGATAGGTGTTGGGAGGGGTTGAGAGGAGTTCGTGAACAAGCGAACCCTTTCAAACTCTTGCTTGTAGTAAACACTTCAAGAAATGATCTCTCAACCCCTCATAACCCTTATAAATACCAAAAAATAGTTTACTTTTATGAATTCCTCCCAACTCAACCTCTCACAACCCTCATGCCAAGTATAGTCTTAGTAGTCATTATGGTTGGTTTGGGAAGGAAGAGACGGGAGAGATAAAATAAAAATTGAATTGTCATGTTGTGATTGGCCCAGGTCATATGCTGCCACATCACTAATGATAATTTACATATATATATATATATATATATATATATATATATATATATATATATATATATAAACATGTAATGGCTACATATGCAACGTTATAACGGAAAATGAGTTCAGGGGCTTATCTAGCTCATTGTTCCAAGTAGAAGGACTTGAACATCAACAAAAAAAATTCAACGGCTTAAACGATCCTTGATTATAATATTATGTGTTATGGCAATAGCTTTGGCATTATAGTTGATCTTATTGGTTTAAGCTCATTATGAACTCGTGTCTTCTCCAAACTAGACATGCACTGATCTTCAACATGTTTAATGTGTATTGTAGCTTGATTTCATAGGATAGCCACACAATTTTATTCTCTTTGATGACCACTTAATGATGGACTCATAAAAAGACTTCTTAGATTGTTAGGGCTATGAGATTTCTTATAAATATGTATCACTTAGGCTATTCAAGCAAATAGAAACTCAAGGATCAAGAGGTCATGTATTCGGATAGGGGAGGTGAGGGATCTCCCTAAAATAAATACATAAGAAAGTGATGAGCCACAGGACAAAGCATACAGCAAATTCATGTACTTCTTGCGCATATGAACTCTCAAGTACCCAAAATCCAAGATTTGTCGCGTAGGAAGAGTGCCAATACAACTATGGCTTAGATGGATTCCCCCTTAAAAAAAAAAAAAGATCTTAGAGACTATCTTTGGTCCGATCACCCTCTATCTAACTTGCATGCATAAATGCATTATCCTTGAAACTAATCATTTCTCTGTCAACATCTCTTTCATGTTCCTCCATAGGAGTCATGGAAATGGGCGGCTGTCCAGAGCTACCAAATCTTCCGGACCTTATATTTTTAAAAAATAAATAATATTATAATTGTCTCAAATATTTCTAGGCCACATTTAGACAAAAATTAGTCCAATAATATTCACCTCGTTATAACTTAAAAATAAAAAATTAACTTATTTGAACATTTTTTTCAATTATTATTTATGAAGGACCTAATTTTAGAGTTTATCTCGAACATCTCAAGACTCAGTTACGCTACGGTGTTCCTTGCTGCGCCTCTCTCTAATTTGTGTTGTTCTTCTATCAGATGGGGAACTAGTGCCCAATTCAATTGTGCTTCATGGTTTATCTTTCATTTTCATGGGTCTATCAAGATTGCTTTAGTTGGGCCCATTTTCTGATTGTGCAAATGCTCAACGTACCGTATAATTTATCATAGGGTCATCAAACTGTCCAGGCCTAGGTCCGGTCTGAACCCGAACTCAAAATGACATCGGATTTGGACAGCTTGATCTTAGGTTTCGGGCGGGTCTGAGCTCCATTTTTGAGACCAAGCCCAACATGAAAAATATTATATATTACATACATATAAATACAATAACAATGCAAATATGCATTGTGTGCATGTGATATATATATATATATTACTTATTATATATATACACATATTATATAAGTATTATACACATATTATATAAGTATTGTGATATACATGCAAAATATTTAAAGCCCAAGTCCGAACTCACAAGTCCAAGACCTGTGGCCTGGTCCGAAGCCAATATTCGGGCTTGGACCTAGCCGCCAAGGCCATACCTAGGCCTCTAATTTTCTAAATGGCCTGGCCCGATATCCACCCCTAAATTTATGTCAAAGACCATCCATTTGAAATTATTATTTTTTTATTACATTTGAACTATATAATGATATAAGGCTCGATAAGTAGCCAAGGGCTACACGTAAAAGAAGGAAATTGATTATGAAGAAAATTTTCACCAATGGTGAGGTTTACTTTTATTCGCCTCATTTTTAGCCATTATCACACATTTAAATTTGGATCTGTACCAAATGGATGACAAGAAAGCTTTTCTCAATGGAAAACTGGATGAGGAGATTTATATGGTCCAGCCATTGGGTTTTGAGCTTAAAGGCCAGGAACATAAAGTTTGTAAACTTAATCATTCTATCTGTGGCCTTAAAGAAGCATCCAGACAATGGAATATCAAATTCCATGAAACAATCCTAAGAGATGGATTCACAACAATGGAAGAAGATCATTGTGATATATGTCAAGACATCTAGGAGTGGTATGATAATGCTGTTTTTATATGTGGATTACATTTTGTTAGCTGGAAATGACAAAAGGTTAATTATAACTACTAAATAGTGGTTAGCATCAAACTTTGAGATCAAAGCTCTGGGTGAAGACAGTTACATATTGGGATTCGAAGTCCTTAAAATCATTCTAAAAGACTCTTAGGATTATCTCAAGAGACGAACATGAAAAAAGTATTGGAATGATTTACTATGCAAGACCATAAAACCATTGACATTCCTGTTGAGAAAAATGTTGGCCTTAGTCGTGATATGAGTCCCAAGACTCCAGAAGAAAATGATAACATATCATGATCGCCACTATTTCCAGACCCAATCACAGAGCAAATTAAATGCAAATTAATTTACTAATTCGAAGGAAATTAAGCATAATTGCAGATGGTTTTTTTTTTTTTTTGATAAGCAGGCGAACCAAATATATTAAGAAAAAGATTAAAACAACAGGGCATCACGTGGGATGGCCTGGAGAATGACAGATTACAAAATAATCCACCAAAACTAGTGATACTTATAGAACCATAGGTTAGTGGATCTTGATGTACCAATCTTAGCTAGCAAGTGGTAATATCCAAGGCTGAATGGTTAATGCCCTTACCCTTCTAGGTTCACTCCATATTTGAATCGCACTGGCAGAATATTGCAATATACAGCTTTGATACGGGAAATGAGGATCTAGGAGATGTACCCATAATTGTAGCTTGACAAAAATTAAATCAAAGACTCTACTCCAGTCTGCAACCTTGCCTCTGAATACCACCCCATTCCTCTCAATCCATATTGACCACACTATTATAAAAAATAGCAGTTTCCATACTTTGACTTGGAAGCTCCCTTGTCTGATCATGTTACACCATTGAATATATAGCTCCCCAATGGTGCTTGGTAGGACCCAATCAAAACCCCACCATCTAACCATTTTGTACCATATATAGCATGGTCCTTCACATTCACAAAAGAGATGGTCGGCTGTTTCCACGCTACTAGAACATAAAGGACAGATATTCAAAGCAATTGGGATAACTCTCTTTCGAGCAAGTACATCCCTTGTATGGAGTTTATTCTGTAATAATATCCAGACAAAAACTTCAACTTTCGATGGAGCCAAACCTTGCCATACCGTGGCCTGCAGAGGGAGCGTACTAGATGAGTGCAATTCATGAATCAATTTGGAGTAATATGATTTGACTGTAAAAATCCCTTGGGATGTATAGTTCCATATCAGCTTATCTGTTTGAGATGGGCAGAGGGGAGATAGAGATATGCATTGTTGCAATTCACCCAGCTGCATCTCTTCCCATCTAAACATCCTTCTCCTCCATTGAAAATTCCATTGCCAGGATAAGTTGCACCACGAGCCAACATTCGAGATCTTCTCCCTTTGTTGCAGTGACAAATTGTACAACCTATGGAATATTTGACAGAGTGGAACATCACTGGCCCATTTGTCATGCCAGAAATTTATTTTACTACCATCCCCTACCACCCAAGCCACTCCATCTAGGAAAACTCTACCCGGCGGTGAATCAACATCTACCATAAGCCTTTGAATACACTTCCATAGGAAAGAGCTACTGTTGGAAACCGGTATATTAGTCGAGCAACTAAGAACCCTTCCTCTATTGTATTTTTCTAAAATTACTGTCCTCCACACGGCATCATGTTCAGTAATAAATCGCCACACCCACTTCATTAAAAGTGCAATATTCTTTTGACCAAGATCTCCGATGCCAAGACATCCATCCCTCTTAGATCTGACTACATTTTTCCAGCTCACATTATGCAGCCTCTTCTTGTCCTCCGAACTCCCCCACAAAAAGTTTCTTTGTATAGACTCCAACTGTTTTACTACATCCACTGGAATTTTGAACAAGGACATGTAATAAATCGGTAAATTGCTTAAAGATGCTTTGATGAGGGTCATTCTTCCACCAATAGATAACATTCTACCTTTCCATAATGCCAACTTCTTAGTAAATCTGTCAATCACAGGCTTCCAAGTCTTCGTTCGTGCATAGTTAGCTCCAAGTTGTATACCTAGGTATGTTACAGGCGGTTTTTCATTTTTGCAACAGTGTTTTGCTGCCATTTCCTCTACCCACTGTGAACAGTGCCCTATCGCCACCAAAGAGCTTTTAGTGAAGTTAGTCTTGAGTCCTGATATCAACTGGAAACACCTTAACAGCCTCTTTACTAACACAATGTACTTCTCATTTGCTTTGCAAAATACCAGAGTGTCATCTGCATACTGGAGGTGTGATATCGACAGCCTATCCTTTCTTATCACTATCCCTTTGAGCATTCCATTGGCTTCTGCATTTTTAAATAATTGATGAAGGCCCTCTGCAGCTATATTAAACAAGAATGGTGAAAGAGGATCACCCTGCCTAATCCCCTTCTGCATGGAAAATTCCTTCGTTGGCGAACCATTAACAAGGACAGAAATTCTGGCCGAGGATATGCACTCTTTGATCCAGTTTCTCCATCGAATTCCGAATCCCATTCTGGACATAACTATATCAATATACTCCCACCGAATTGCATAATTGCAGATGTTGGGGGAAACTTCAACCGTAAATTAACGAGTGTAAGTCTAATTTGTGTAATACAATCCAGAACTACATCGCACCCATGTTTTTACAGTTCCCTGCATTAATTAATAAGTCAATGCACATGCACGCCGTGCATAAACATTGAATTTTTGGTGAACTTCGTTGGATATATAGGCCATGAATACACATTATTTTATGGCGTTCAAATGCACACCATGAATAAACATTGAATTTCTAGTTGGCTTTGTTGGATATATAGTCCGTGAATACACATTCTTTTACGGCGTTCAAATACATGATGTTTGTCAAATTCCTTTACGGTGTTCAAATGAACGCTGTGAATAAACATTGAATTTATGGTGGACTTTGTTGGATATATAGGCCGTTAATATTACGGCGTTCAAATGCGCGTCGTCGATAAACATTATTTTACAATGTCCCAATGCACGCCGTGAATACACATTATTTTCCGAGCTACTCTTTTACTGCATGCAAAATGTGAGCCATAAAAATGAATTAATATTACGGCTCACAAATGTAAGTTGTGAATAGTCAATCATTTACGGCGTGCAAATGATTAAATTGCACGCCGTAACTTTATCTTTTTTACGACGCTCATGCAATGCGCGCCGTCTTTTTGGTGTTGTAAAAGCCTCTATTTGGCATAGTAAATGTCAAAATTGATGAGGACCCAACTACAAAGATCCTCGTATTATAGGCCGAGTGTAGCCAATAATTAGAATATTTTGTCACTCTTCCCGTTTAAGTAATACTGCAACATCAACAATGTGAGCATGATGTAAAGCACGTTCACTCCAAATGCCTTTTAGCATCCCAAGAAGTTGAACATATGATTTACTAATTTGATGAAGATTAGCAAGTTACTTTTTTATTTGAAAAATGCAAGCTGCATTGTTTTTGATTACCATACATCTCCTTCACACTTCCCCATAAGACACCTCTTGACTCTGACTAGGTAAACATCTCTTCAATGTGATTCTCCATTGAATTGAGCAATCATGACATAAGAAGATGGTCCTTGCATTGCCAATCTTGATAGGTTGGTGAAGAAGAATTAGGTGGCTTAATACTGCCAGTCAAGTTTTGACCTTCCATCAAGTGCAATAGTCACTACTCTTGACTAAGGAACTCAACTTTTGATTGGGATTTGTTTCAACTTCTGAGAAAGAACCTGGGGTAGACTTATTTTTGGCGCTAGTAACACTAGAATCACCATTGTCTTCCATAATAGTAGAACCTTAGAAAAGCAAGAAGGAATTTAAAAGGACTGTTTTCATACCCGAAGAAATTGAAGAACCAAAAGAATAAACTCTTCTATATTGATAGTCTTAGTTGTATATGACATGTATAAGTACAGTATATTATATAGATACAAAGACTAATCTAATGTCATACGTTTTGGCTTAACAATAGCCAACAATAATTCCTAAATTTCAAGTTAAGAATCATATCTGTACAACAAAGGAAACAGATAAGCTAATTCCAATAATAGTGGAAGTCATGACAGTGTCTTTTCTCCAACAGATTTGTTGGGAAAAATATCAGGATCCTCCTTCCAAAAACGAAAATGCTAAATATACATAACAATTGTTATATATAATGTACATAATCTATGGGGCATGCTGACCCTGCATGCCACATAGATTTTTAGGGAAACAATTTTTTTTGTTTTATTATGGATAAACCTAATTGCCTCCAAAGTTATTGAACATTCTCACTTCTCTCTCTTTCTTCTAACTCAACCTATTCTCTTTCATAGTTTTAATCACATCAACTTTACTTCTCTCATCTTATTTTAATATTTAAATTAAATCTAAAAATTTCATGAATATGAAAGAATTAAGCCTTATTACACTGCGTTTTAATTTGACAATGTATTATTACATTGCGTTTAAGTATGGCATTGTCTTATTACATTATGTTCACCATTAGGTAGAGCCTTATTACAGTGTGTTTTATTTTGAAAATGACTTATTCAATTATGTTTTGAATTCCCCAGTGTTTTATTACACTGTGTTTTATTACCTTATGTATTATTTTCACATTGTCTTATTTCATTATTTTTTTATTTTTCAATGTCTTATTACATTGTATTGACTATTAGGCAGTGCTTAATTACATTTTGTTTAATCTTGAGAGTTTCTTATTACAATGTGTATTGTCCTTGTATTATTTGTAATGTTTTCACGATTGTCCAATGTAATTATCATTGTTATAAGGTTCATTATTTCATGGGTATGAAAATAGTGTTTTCTTGAGAAATGACATATGCTTCTCAGTCAACTTAAGACTTTCTAATAGAGTTTTGATAGCTTTCATAGTTGATTTAAATTGTAATTCATTGGGCTGCTTACGAGCCTTCTCCGATGTATTAGATTTCACCTTGCCCGTACCTTTGGAAACATTTTTAGACCATGATGAACTACCCATCGCCATCTGTAACAATGTTACATTAATTTCAAAAACATCCAATGTAATAAAAATATATGGTGCAATGCAATGTAACAATCAATTACACACAATGTAATATATCATATGGCCAATGTCATAACATATTCATTGTATATTGCAAACAACAAATAATTTTTTATTCCATGATTACAAAAAAATCTCAGTTGCCTACATGAAAAAATACACAGACTGTTTATATAACTGATCGTGCAATGTAATTTTCAGTTCCTTATGATCTTCATGAATCAAAGTTTCCCAAAATATAGTAAATGAAGTTTTCTTCATACAATCCATTTGCTTCTGTGTCAGCTGTAGACTTTCTAGTACAGTCTTGATAGCTCCCAAATTCGACTTAAATTGTATTTTGTTTGGCAACTTACGGACATTCCTCGCGTCTTAATTTTCACTTTTGTTGTAGAGTTCAATCGCTTTTTAGAGCGCAATGAACTTCCCTTCCCCATTTGTATTAATGATATATTACATCGTTCATTATATAATATAATTACAAATTTCAAAACAAAGTAATTGCAAACTCTCCAATATAACAGTTCAATCAAAGCAAATAAAATAATAACAAAAAATACAACTCTAATAGCAACCATAAACAAAAAAAATGTAATTCCCATTGCCTCCTTAGGACAAATGTAATTTAATTATCACATTTTAAAAAAATGCCCAATGTTATACTTTATGCCTTAGTTTGAACACTACAATATAACAATCAAGATCATGAAACATATGAACCAATACAATAGCCCACATTACCAATGTCACAAACCCAAAATAGTTAATCTCATTAACATTGTGTTCCTCAAATATTCATTACCATGCTCTCCCAAATCTAAACAATGTAATTGCAAACCCTCCAATGTAACAGTTCAATCAAAGCAAATGTAATAATAACAAAAAAAAATACAATTCAAATAGCAATTATAAACAAAAACAATGTAATTCTCAATGTCTCCTCAGCACAAATACAATTTAATTCTCACATTTCAAAAAAATTCCTAATGTCATACTCTATGCGTTGGTTTGAACAATGCAATATAGAAATCAATATCATGAAACATATGAACCAGTAGAATAGCCTACATTACCAATGTCACAAACCCAAAATAGTAAATCTCATTGACATTGTGTTCCTCAAATATTCATTACCATACTCTTCCAAATCCATCCAATATACCAATCAACATTACTAATGTCATAGTATGAAATGCAAGTGATCAGAACACAATGTACGTATAACATAACAATGTAAAAAACAAAGACTTCCATCAAATCCAAACTTTTATAAATAAGACCGTGCTATAAACAATTTATTACATTGGCAGATTCGTTCTCAAAAGGATATTCAGTTACACTCTACATCACACGTACACAAATAATATTCCAAAATACTCTATAAAACCCAAACAAATTGAATGCAATATTTAGCATAAATGAGTTCATATGACACTCATAAAATCGCAAAAATAAGTGCAAAACATAAGCGATAAACTCACCAATGTAGTTTTGGAGGAAATAAAACACAATGTCTTCCAAAAATCGACATACTGTTATTCCAGCTACAGGAATGGTCGCCAAACACAAGAACAGGGAAGCGATCATGAAACGATAATTGCTGGAAGTGAAGAAAAAATGCTACTGGATGAGAGGATTTTTTCCGTTGCTTCCAGAACATCTTTTGGGTTGCAATGCCAATGGTTTTACATTATGAAGCTCAGTTGCTTTTTTCTGAGTAAATGTGCCATTAACTCTAGTTACAGGACCACGGTAGAAATGTAATTATTATTAGCTTTTCAATATTCAAAATTCAAAGAAATTGATTGTGCTGCCAATGTGTAATGCCACATAGGATATGTACATTATGAATATATATCTCTATGTACAACTAGTATTACCGTTCCAAAAACATCAAAGCACAAACGAGAATTTGAAATATAGAACAACAACAAAATTACAATACAAGAATTTATGTGGAAAACTCCAAAACTGAAGAAAAATCACAATTGTTGTCAGAAAAATTCACTATATAAAATATTGTTACAACCACATTCTCAATATTTTTCCTCTCTTTCACTTGTTTGTCCTATATTGTATCTAGACCTAATCAACTCTCCTATTTATAGAAGAACTCTAGCAGTTATTGGAATATTAGTGCTCATGCGCATCTTTATAAAATCAGCATGCAATTATAACACAAAACACACACATTTGCATTTAATGCAACAAAATCCAACTTGACTTTGTCCCCACATTTTTCTTTCTTTTTTATCAATATCAAACATCTCCACCTTAATTTTTTTAAAAAAAACATAGTCACTATAGTACTGTTTTCACCAAAAGCCACAATTCTGAACACAAAGAACCAACATAACCCCACCATAAAGAGTTTGGAATTCATCATTCTAAAAATTTCACTTCAGCTCATGACGAAAAATTTGCTGAAGCAATTATGGTGCAACCCTCACGTTTGGCTTTCCAAGAAGTTCATCCGCCATCGACATATTTTTCCACCACACCTTGCATCAATACCAAACCAATACCCGTGGGCAAAATGTGGACTCACTAGCAGTAACACATCATCTTTCATGAAAAATAGCAGCATGTCATGAGGATTTACATGCCTTCAAACAACATCACCATCGTCTACCCAATGAGAAACATGGCTAGTGTCACCAGAGCTACTTGACGAACTAAATCCACCTTTTGGACATTTTCTTTTAACATGGCTAGTGTCATGGAATGCTTCCTTTTTCTTTCAGTTGGAGCATTATTGCAGGGATGAAGTTAGGGTTGGGGAGCAGTTGGACACAGGTGTTATCCGTCGCTCGAACCCCAAAATTAAGGGATGGAGGCTAGTATGGGGTTCTGAGGCACGGGAAGGGCAGACCTGCCCCTATCTCGCCCCGTTGCCATCCCTCTCCATTTTCTTCTTCCACTATCTTCTAAGCTTTCACTCACCTACTAAACAAGCAATCATAAATTATTTCAATTCAATATCTAGGTTCTTATTGGTATGACATTGTTACAGACTTCAAAACTGATTTATTTCAAAATACAAAAACATATTCTACTGACTAAAGCTTCATTCCAATAACACTAATTCAAATGTTACACCATCAGTACATTCACGTAATAGAATTTGGGGCCATAACAAGAACAACAATAGAGAACTCAACTTGATCCTTGAGTTATTGGTGCACCTAAACCATAACAAAATACTTCTATTATTAGAGCAGGAACATGTATGCATCTGATATGTGTTTAGTGTTTAGGGGGAGATTGAACTGGCGTTAGGATTCACAAAGCCTCCTGATTCCTCCATCTCTTGAACATAGCAAAACACTCTACCGGTTTGTACTCGGGAGCTGTGTGGCCCCCACCCTGCACATATGATAAAATGACAGAAAATAATTATTGATTTTCGACCTGAAACTTTAAGCTTGGTAGGAGAGTTCACGGTGATTCGGGAGAGGTTGAGGTAGGGAGGGATAGAATCAAAATTTATATGCTTTTTTGTTGAAAACCTCTGCAATTGTCTCCTCCCCTCAACTCCTAACTCTCCTCTCTAGTTAAGCTTAAGGGTGTGTTTGATAAGAAAATAATAAATAGATGTGTAATGTATTAGTATGATAATCATTACCTATCTCTTCTTGTGGGTAATGACTACCTTTTTTTTCTTTTTCTTTTTTTTATAAATGATGGGTAATCACTACCTAAAATATGAATAAAATTGCCTAAAAAAATTACCCGGACAAATAAGATACGTGCATACTAAGTATGAGTATTTGTTAACCCAAGTAATTTTAATTACCCTTGTAATCATTACACTTCTATCACACACGAGTCAAAGGCAACATAAAAGAATAAAATGCTTGCCTTCACTGTCGCAAATGTCATATTGTTGGAGTAAGTCCTTGTGAATCTGTTCCAAAGCCCCCCACAAAACTTATTTCATAGCTCATTCTCAGACATAGAAGTAAATAGGTAAGGGGAAAATAATTATTAAACAGCTATTTTCAACTCAAAATAAGGGCTTACCCTGCAACTTGTCCTTGAAGGAACCATGGCCGCCATTCATCAACTATGGAGTAGTTTAAAGCTCTTATCCATGCTTGAGTTCCCAAAAATGGCACTATCATATCATGATCGCCACTGTTTCCACACCCAATCACGAAGCAAATCAAATGCAAATTGATTTACTAATTCGAAGGAATTTAAGACATCATTGCACGTGTTGGGGGCAATTTTACCTGTAAATCAATGAGCGCACGTTTCTTTTCGCAAGGTTCACATGAAACTGGAAGCTACTTGGAATATCTATCGTGTGATGCAATCCATGATTACATCTTACCCATGTTTCTACAGTTCCCTGCATTAATTAAGAAGAAGTCAATGGACATTCATATATACATATATATATATATAATGTTTTGTTTCTAACTTAAATCTCGTACCTCTCGTATGTGAAGTGCATTGCGAACTCTATAGTCGTTAACCCAATAAGGAGAAAGAAAATATCGATAAGTCTAGAAGCAGAAAACACAAGGTTAGGAAATCAGTGATGATTTGGAATTTACGAAAGTTGGTTGTGTATTAAAATTATCAGTTGGTGATTCACTCTTGGTTTTGCCGTTTTGGTGATGATTCCGTATTACTCCAGATGCAACTTCTGAATAATAATCTCTTTTGTTTTATGTCGTTCAAAACTAATTAGTGTTGATCAGATAGGAACAAGTGTAATTAGCACTTTCTGGATCAGCTTAAATTAATAGAAATCCGAACTTGCAGTACTTTTAATAATATAATGTCCTTACATTCGTGCTAACTGCTAAGTATATTAGAAAGACAAGAATGTATACTTACATTACAATTAAGGTCCGGAAGTGATGGTTCATATTTAAGCGAATCCTGGGAGGACTTTGAGAGGGATCTTCTTTTGCCAAACATCATTCCTGGCTTTGGTGAATCTAAAGTGCACATAGGTTCCAGGATTTGTGCAAATCCAATTCTCGAAGTACACTAATGATTTAAATTAAATGTAAGAGCTAACGTTATGTAAATAATTTACCATAAAGAACAATTACCTCGTTGTAGGCCCGAATGTTTTCCAGACACTCCGCATTGCTTGGGACTATGTTTATATACTCTCCTCTGCAATTTTTCTTCAAAGACTGGGAAGATGTGAGCTAAATACATCAGTTGCCGATTTCTACTTTGATTCTCCTTACAAATGACTGGAATTTTTTTAAGAAAAATTTATGACCAACCATTATCAACACGAGACTGTTTCAGGATTAGTGGATACCTCATAAAGTTCATCAGAAATTAATCCCATTCCATGAGCAAATGGGATCCTGTAGTTGAAATCAATACTTGGGTCTGTACGACCATTCCCAATAATGTAACCCTGAAAACCAGTGCAAGTAATAATAATACTATAAATACCAACAAAAATGATGATGATAGGAATGAGAGAACTACAATAACGAAGTGGGAAAGATGGAAATTGTCTCCATTTTAAGGTATCTAGGACAAGTGCAAAGGACTTATAAAGCTTCACAAGAAACAAGGAGCCTCCTGCAGGCTTCAAAAGGAAAGTCATTTCACAAGACTCAAGACAGGTGATCGATATGAATAATGACTCTAACTAGACTTCTGTTGAAATCAGGATTTGTGAAAAAATTGTGCACATTCCCAAGACGGTTTAACTAGGCGATCGAGAGATGTGACCTAAAATCATATTGCATAAGCTGCATGCATGATGAAGGAATAGAACTAATGAATAAGAATATTTAGAAGAGTGAAATAGCACAAATTTCATCTTTTAACAGCTGCTTGAAGTACAATCAGGACTTTAGCAGACTCAACAAAAGACAACCCTAGATATGATAGCATCAGTCATCTGAACGACGTTTATATACACTTTATCTGATGAATCCATGTTTTGCACTCATGAATGAAAATTTTATTTAACCAAAAGGATGAATAAAACAGCCGTGAGGAGCTAAATATTCACACATGGTGGATTAATACCAAAAGACCTCAGCTCCTGAACACATAATCAACAAGGGTTACCAAACCTCTTCAACCAACTATAAAGCAAGAATATTTGTGGGATATTGAGAAGCGTGTTATACAAACCTGAAGATTAACTGGCGGGTATGAACTTTCTTCATTTCCTGCAATAAAACCAGTAATGCCTCAGCACTTCTTCAAGGTTTATGCTTTATACATTAGAGGCTTCTTCAGTTCTTTTTCCAGGGCAATTGTGCAGCCCAAAAAGTCCCCACACTGGATGGTGGGTATCTGTTTAATTGATAGAATGAAAAATAATGAAACAAAATATAACAGAGAAGTTATCATCACAACCGAATTCCGGAGATCAAATGTCTCATTTTGTTTTCTACATTAACAACATAACCTTTGTAATCATACCATTAATAATCTGTTGAACTAAGGGTGGAACAATAATGCCGGAGTATGAGTCCCCACCGATGTAGACTGGATTTGAGAGGAAGTCGGGATGATCCATCAGCCACTGCAAAATGGAATGTGATAGCAATGATGATGACAATCTATGAGCTATCTTGATATGAATCCAAGTGCTCTCTTGAGACCAATTTGGTGAAGATTGAACAAAAAATGTGTGCAACAAAGAGTACCTTGATGAGAAATTGGTAAGAGTGGTGAACTTGTCTGGAGTCACTTGATTGATCAGCTGCAGGGCTTGTTGCATAGGAGAACCCAGTACCGGCAGGTGAATCCAAAAAAATTATGTTGGACACCTGAACATCACAACATTGAAATCCAAATTAGGAAATTCGTATGGTCATGCCTAAATTTGAAACAAGAAAGTCTCACCTTTGTCCATGAGTTAGGATTCAGGACTAAACTAGGCAAGCTCCCATTGTACTCCGCAATTTCGAAACCAAATGGACCTGAAAATCATGCTCACGTGCCAGCAGCACTCATCAGGATATCCTACCATGTCAATTTTGGCTGAAGCCACAAATCATATCGATCTGTACCATTTACTGATTTTTTTTATATAAGTATGAAAGATCAGAAACATATACAGCGATGTTCTTGCCAGTCCAGATAATGGGAAAAGTGAAAAAAATAAGTAAATTTGCGTCCCAAATTTACGTAAATATTCTGGAAGATACACTGCATACTGTTCAACAACATAGATTATTTTGAAAAAGTAGCATTCATGTAGGGCAGAGAACCCAATATTTCATGTTCAAAGCTAAGAAACAATTTTAACAAAGCAAAGAATCCCCAATTACATGGCTTCTCTTACCAATCTCATAAACAAGTCCAGACAATGAAGAGCAACCACGACCACCAGTCAACCAAAGCAGAAGAGGATCTTCTTTAGGATTCCCATCTGACTTGACAAAGTAATAGAAGAGCTGCACCTCCTCTGCTTCACCCACTCCCACATATCTGATATTTGTAATAAAGAAGAAAATAACAATAAATATAAAATGGGTATTGCAGTTATGTAAAGTTCAGTCTATCATATGAAGATAACTCACCCAGTTTCAAGGTAAAATGGGAGTCTCCCCTGAAACCCTGGAAGGTACTTAACCACTGAATGAGAGTATGCGAAGAGAGAGCAAAGCTGTAGAAGAACAATAACATGAAAAGGAAGAAAAGCCAAATGTAGCTTTGACATTGCTCTAGATCTTGGCATTTCCTTGCGATTCATTAAGGACTAGATCTCAGTTTTATACTGTTAACGATTGCTTGGAA
This sequence comes from Euonymus europaeus, assembly GCA_963580455.1. Classification (NCBI taxonomy): domain Eukaryota; kingdom Viridiplantae; phylum Streptophyta; class Magnoliopsida; order Celastrales; family Celastraceae; genus Euonymus; species Euonymus europaeus. The sequence continues at coordinate 5,787,586 of OY756972.1, forward strand.
GAAAGCAGGATGTTCTCGAATTCTGTGACAGTGAAATATGAGGACAAAAAAGGATACACTTGTCACGTTAGCTCATTCCCAGGTTCTCAACAAAATTTCCAGATCGTGAGGTGGAGGCGACTTTCTCATTTATGGATGATTTTAAGTTGAGTTTTGATATTTAAACCTCCATCTACTTCCCATATACTTAGGTCCCCTATGATCGGACAATTTTCCATTCAAAACATATTGCAATCACAATTGTGTCAAAGATAATGGGTCATTAGTTGTTGATATGACTGTTTTGAAAAATGTATTTTGTTGATGTGGTTGATGATGTGTCTTGACTTTTTGTAATAAAGGTGGGACCGAATCTTAATTTTGGTGTAAATTTGATGGAATATTGTGAAGGATAGGAAAATAGTTGGGTTACATAATAGATTTGTATTGAAAGAAGTTTTTTGTTAATATGACAATATTGAAATATGTGTTATGCTGATTTGATTGTATTGAAAGTTATATTTTTATAAGATAAATGTAAGACCCAATTTTAAAATTTAATGGGCCATTAGAGTTTGATCATTGTTGTGTTAAACAAGAAAAATGGCTCACCTTTTTGATAAACAGAAATAATATAGGGGTAGCTACTAGCCAGGTCCGCTGTAGCTTTTCTACTGCGGATTCCGCTGGAAATCAATTATGATGCAATAATTTCTTTTATTAAAAATTATAGATGTATTTTGATCGGAATTTTAAGTCTAACGATATTTTATTTGTATCAAAAAATCAAATAAATGATAAAAAAATGCTATAATTCCGAAGCATTAAATATAAACTCGAAATATTATATATCAGTTTTTACTGTCCATTTGATTTTTGTTTAACATAAATAATATACCATTGGACTCGTAATCCCGATCAGAACATACTTATATTTTTTAAAAAAATAAGAAAAATTATTGCTTCAAAATTGATTTATAGTGGGGCATGTAGAAAAACTACAGCTGACCCCAGCTACCCAGCAATACTAGCTGTTCATAATCAAGATATTCATAAGTCTGGATTAATAGAACATGTGGTCACCTAAAAACAGGCTATGTTTCATTTTCGTCACCCAAATATGAAATGTTTTAACCATCATCCAATTTTTGATTTTATTCCATATTGGTCGCTCTAACAGTTTTGGCCAAAATCAGGCAATCAAACTCCCATAATACATACTTGGCATGATTTTTTTAATAATATTATTAAATAATAAATTATTAAAAAGAAATTAAAGAGAGAAAAGTGGGAAACACATGGTGCATGGGCGGGAATTAGAGTTAGCTATAAATAAACACAATTTTTTTTCTCAATAATTTATATTGCATGTTGAGTCAGTATGCCACATCGATTTTGGACATTATGAATGAAATAGTTTAGGGGTGTTTAGCATTTTCTTTTCATAAAAAATACTTTAAAAATTCTTTTTTTTTATCAAACGAAAATGCTAATCTTCCATAGGTTAAATATACATAATAGTCAATATCCTCGGTGGCATGACAACTCAGCATGACACATAGGATAACTTGGGTTAGATAAATTTAACTTCAGTTGTTCTCCCGCCTCTCTCTCTTGTGTCATTTCAACATTCCCACTTCTCAAGAATGTCACTGTTGCTGCCTTATGTTTCACGTTAGCTTCTATTGCACGCTAAGTTGATGTGTCACGTGAGCTTCTATATCCTTCTCTTTCATTCTCTCTCTCTCTCTCTCGTTTTCCAGTTAAAAATTTTATCAAGGTGCTTGACGTTTTTTGGAAGCTTGGGCGAAATCATCATCAGTTAAGTATCAAGATACTGGCAGACATCTTCTTCAACAAGCTCTGGGTTTCATTTTGTGCATCATCTTCAACAAGTTCTGATTCTATTTAAGGTATGGAAATTACTCGAAAAGTGTGATTTTTTTTTTCAAGTTTTTGTAACAATGGTGATATGGACAAACTAAGAATATGATGATTTTTATTTTAATGGATTCTGTCATACTTAATATATTGATGATTCTGAGGAATGTGTGTAAATATGTGGATGTCATATGTTTTGGTGTTTATTACAGTTGAAAGTAATTTATTGAGGCACACATATATAAGACTCTGTATTTGTTTCTGGGCAATGTAATTACGATTCTGACAACATAATAAGGTGACTTTAAAATGTATTTATGGGTTACTGTAGTGTAATCGTATTAATTATTTTGTCGTGTTTTGTAATTGAGCTAGGTATTATTGTCTTGTTTTTATAGTTGTAAACTATTATGAGAATGTTGTAGGACATTCGTTCTAATTCATCTGTTCTTAATGCAGATCATTTGAGGCACATTTGGGAAATATGGGTGATTTTGTGGAGGGTGCAGATGTCGTTGTTCCAATTATTGGGATGTTATTTGATTTCGTGGATGATATGTTCAATTTCTACAAGGCATATGGAGTGGCGAATGGGTTCTCGGTGAAGAAGAGATCAATCAGTAAGGACTGTAATGGGATACATAAGTATCTGATTTTCACTTGTGGTCGGTCAGACAAATATGTAAGTCAATCGAAAAATCCCATAAATCATAGGGCACATTCGAAGAACGATTGTAAGGCAAGGATGGCAAGGCGACTTAATGCTGATGGTAAGTGGGAGATCACAATGTCTGGTGACGAGCATAACCATCATTTGAGTCCTAGTCAGAGTAGGTTCTTTAGTTGCAATCGGGAGATTAAAGCACATGTGAAGAGGCAACTCGAGATCAATGACATAGCTGGAATTAGACCGAGCAAGAGTCATAATTCTTTGGTAATTTCTGTAGGGGGGCATGAGAAGTTGCCTTTCTTAGAGAAAGACACGCGGAACTTATTGCATAAAGTCCGATGTATGCGTCTTGGTGAAGGAGATGCCAATGCAATGTAGAATTATTTCTTGAGGATGCAGTCGAGCAATGATGGATTCTTTTCATTGATCGACTGGGATGATGATGGGCGTTTGAAAAATGTTTTCTGGGCTGATCCGCGAAGCCGGGCGACATATCAGGAATTTGGTGATGTTGTCACTTTTGACACGACATATTTGACAAAAAAGTATGATATGTCATTTGCCCATTTGTTGGTGTTAATCACCACGGACATTCTATTTTGCTTGGTTGTGGGCTGATATCTAGTGAAGACACAGAGACATTTGTGTGGTTGTTCAACACTTGGTTAGCATGTATGGGGGGTGTTCCACCAAAGGGTATTATTACTGACCAAGATCGTGCCATGAAGAATGCAATACAAATTGTATTTCCAAATACGAGACATAGACTATGTTTATGGCACATAATGAAGAAGGTTCCCGAGAAGTTGGGTTATCATGAATTATATAACGATCTATCAAGGATGTTGGCTAATGCTGTTTTTGATTCACAAAACATAGATGAGTTTGAAGGTAATTTTATTGATTATGTCAGTTATAGTTGGAGACATTTTTTACAACACTGTTTGGTTCTGAACAATGTCATTGCCACATTTGATAATGTAATAACATTATTATTTAATGTAATTATGTGTTATACAATGTAATGGTTTGAATTGTTGGTTTAATGTTACATTTCTTATTTGCAGAATTGTGGAGTTTGCTCATTTACATATATGATCTCCAGAGTAATGCATGGCTTGCTGGGTTACATTCGCAACGGCACATGTGGGTTCCAATTTTTGTGAAATCACATTTCTGGGCTGGGATGTCTACGACAGGTCGTAGTGAGAGCATGAATGCATTTTTCGATGGTTATGTGAACTCGAAAACATCCTTAAAGCAATTCGTAGAGCAGTATGACAATGCCTTAAGGAGGAAGGTGGAAAAGGAGAGCGAAGCTGACTTTGAATCTTTGAACAAGGAAATTCCTTGTTCTACAATCTATGAGATGGAGAAGCAGATGCTAAGTGTGTACACAGCTAGAAAATTTATGGAATTTCAAAAAGAATTGATTGGGATGATGTACTGTGGCATCAAAATTGTTGAAAAGTTACCTCTAGTTACAAAGTATACAGTTCAGGAGGATGTCTTATATGGTGAGGGTTGGAGGAAAAAGGTGATGGTCACTGTCTGGTATGATAGCAAGGACATCAGTTGTTCTTGTCCGATGTTTGAATTTCGTGGAATTTTGTGTAGGCATGCTCTAGTTGTCTTGATAGACAATGATAACTTTCTAGTTCAAGATCAGTATATATTAAGCTGTTGGAGGAAAGATGTTAGGAGGTGTCATTCACGTGTTAAGGTGAATTATGTTGGATAGACAACAACTGTTGAGCAGCGAAGGTATGATGAAATGTGTAAATCATTTAATCGTGTCGCCGATATGGCAACGGAGAAGGAGGTTCATTATGCAAATATAATGGCATGGATTGATGCTTGTTTTCAAACCATGACATCACACACAAATACAGCTTTGCTTATAGACAAAGGAGATCCCAGTGATCCAATAGTAAAAATGGGGAAGGGTCGCCCACCAAGTGTCATGAAAAAGAGGATTTTTCGAAGAAAGTGCAAGGGTAGTTCCAGTACATCAAATGCAGCAGTGCATGAAAATGAACATGAGAACCCTTGAAGTTGTAGCTGACTAACACAGTATGTTCTGTATGGGAAAATTTTTGCTCATCACCCCTTCTATTTTGGTAGCTTTTGTTATTAATGTGTTGTATGTCATGTGTTTAACGTTGTTTTTTGATACAAAATCAATGTTCACTACTTGAATTACACTGATCAAGAATATAGAGATGTATGAATGTCACAGACATGCTAGACATTAGGTTTGATTATATAACCTCCACTGATCAATGTAATTCATATATTTTGGTAGGTTTTTGTATCTTTGTTATTTCCATTAGCAGCATAACAAATGTGTAATTATGCTATCCGGGGTTTTATTATGTAATACCATTGTTAGGGCTTCGTTTTACGTTGTATTAGTGTTTTATAACATTGTATACATTATTAATCAAATTGTACAAAGTACATAAAAGGTAATGAACTTCTTTAACTATGCTCATATACTCTGGATTTTTTTTTTAAAAGTACCGCAATTAATTATAAAACACCAAAACATCTTGCACAAGAAGCCAATTAACATATATTAATTATATATAACCCATTGACTGACATTACAAACCATAGTCATAGACAAAATATATGACTGCTTCTACATATTTCCCAAAATAGTGATTGCTTTGCAGTCATAACAAAATGCACAATGAAACTAATAAAATCAGTGCTTGATACCCCAAGAATACTTGACATCTGTGAGGAAGTTGTGTATCAGGCTTGCCCTATGCTTCGCAATGTCCGTCTTGTTCATTTTCTTAGGGATGTTATTATTCTTGATCAGACATTCCATTATGTATATGCAAATCACACCACAATCCACCCTGAAACAAAGTAACATATAAAAACATAATTTGAGTATTTGTAAACTACATGTAGTTGTAGTGAAACACTTACGAGTCTTGTGCTTGCTGTGGTGCGTCTCGTTTCGTCAAAATCTCGGCAGAATTGTACTGACTTGGATCCTCAAGTAGGGATAGGCCATTGAAGTATTTAACCTGCAATGGAGATGACACTGTGAATAACCATCAAAACTATAATATGTGAAGGTAACATAGGGATAATACCAGTTGAATAGCATCTTTAAGATAAGGATCTTCGCTGTCCTTTCTTCTAGGCAGAAGGGAATTGTAGTGGCTCCATGATCCGGCTATAGTGTCCAACACGAGTAGTGTCTAGTGATTGGCAACATTATGGTTTCCGGCGGAATGCAATGGGAATACAATATATGTGTACTTGTGCAGCTGGTCAACGAGCTTGTCTTCAATGAATTTCTTTAGGAGGTCAGTCCGATTCATTCTTAGGAATGACATGCATGAACTTGTTATGAGCAGCGACAGTTTAGGGTCTTCTTCGATGGATGGGTGTTCACACATATCACTTTGTATCCTCATTAAGTACTCTGAGACTGCGTTAATAAGCTACGAAAGGTATAGATATGTTATTATATTGCATACTCATTTAGACAACAGTTAAAAGTTGCGATGTAGGTATGTAGGTGATACTCACATTGCTGGAGACCATATTGCCATTGAACAATGAATTCAAGTCGCTCCACGTAAGGTAATTATCACCAAGCCAAACCACGGCACTGACAAAAAATGGGAAAACAATGTAATAGAGATGTTTATACACATAATAAATATGACATACAATGCAATATATGATTTTGGTAGTGTATAACAGTGGCCAATCAATAATTCATGGAATACTTACCTCGGTTTGCCGAGGCTTGCAATCTCAGGAAGTTTTGACTTTGCCACATCCGTAAGGTGCTTGAAAGTTGCACATTTAGTATTAATTCGCAGAGTTGTGGTCGGTGTATCCACCAATGGCAGTTTGTCTACATCGACAACACTGCTACCCTCACCTTTCACAATCTCCTTCACCTTTTTGTTCTCATTTAACTTTCTCATATCATACTCAAAGTCTGAGTCCTCTTTCGTCAACCGTGTCTTTGCTTTGATGCATTTAACCATGGATGTTGTGGCTTGCTTCCTTTTTTTGTTCGTTGTTGAGTATGTGTGTCTGTCGTGCTTAAATGATGCAATTCCTCTTTTGGTGTTTCATTCTCAACACCAGGTTCAGCAACAATGCTCTCAGTGACTCGATCTGTTGGTGGAACTATGGTATTATCTGATTCGAACAAAGCAACAATAGCACCTGTCTCGGACTTCAACTTCTCAAGTTCAGCCAATAAACGCTTGTTCTCACTTTCCAATACCTTTATCTCATTCAGTTTCGTTGACATCGCCGATCTCAGCTCAGTCAATTCAGCCCTCATGTTCTCCTTCTCTTTCGTTTGCACATGATTCTCAACTAGCAATATCTCAAGTTCTTTGTTTGCAGCATTTTTTTCCTCCTCCAGTTTCTATATCTTCAGCAATGCTTCTTTCATGTCAGTACTGTGTTCATTGAGACCCTCGTGTGCAGTAGTGCTTGCTGGTGAGTTCAATGGGACATTATACAAACAGTCCTCATCAAGTAAAGTTCGATTATCTCTCTCCTCTTGTTCTTCAACTTGTACATCCGGATTACTCTTGTACGAATCCGTTTCATGCTGGTCACTTTCTGATGACGAAACACTTTCTGTATCATCGTACACACTGTCCTCACTGCCATTAGTGTCTGTATCTGATTCTGGACGTTGATCTTCAAGTGCAGTCTCTTCTTGCTTAGTCATCACTAATTCGCCTTCAATTACATGGTTCATCTGCATTATGAATGTAATAAATGAGAGTAGCATCTTATACGGCATTACAAAGGCAATTGTTCATAATCTGTAATTTTTTATTATATTGATATAGTGTAAAAAACATAGCTTATATGGTGAAAGACACATTTTCTAATGTATTTAGTAGTGAAAAAATGTAATAAGAAATGTTATTTCATATACCTTCTTCCCCTTCAATGTATCTATGTAATGTGCCTTGAAATCCTTTGGCTATCCTCTGATATCCCATTTTAGGAAACGAGGGAAAATTCTTGAATGTACCATATCGAACATGTTGGTGTGCTCACAAAACCAATACTGCAAATGAATTCAGGGACTATGATTATATTACAATGGAAATTATTGTTCGCAAATGATTATCGTAAATAAATTAGAAGGTTAAAGGTGTCTTACCGACATCACAGTGACACAGTCGGTTATTTTAGTTCCATTTGTCACATTCTTTCTTATCGAATCAAGGAGTGTATCTACTATTGCCTTCGACCAATTATATTTCTTGACATTGTGCAGGTCATAAATGTAATTGATGAATGCCCATGGTAGATGATCCGCCCTAGTAGAGAAAAACAGTGTCAAACAACTATATAGCATTAGTAGTCGAGCCACATCTTTTGCATCATTTTCTGTGTTCCCTTTCAGAGCTTTATCAAGTGCAGATTTGATGTTTGTGGACTTCATCCGTCCGACATCTTTGAATCTTCATTGGATGAAACCTTTGCACTTTGGTTTATTAGATCTGCCAACCTTCAGTCTTTTATTACCGGACACCACCCCAAATATTAGAGTTATATCACTCTCGGTTAATCGTACACGTGTTTTCCCCATGATGAAACAGCGTTCAGTGGCATCGTAGGTGCACATAATATCACGTATTATGTCATCCTGCTTTCTGGTCTGGAAATCCATGAAGTAATCACTCATTAGTTGTTTGAACATACTCCAAAATGGAGTCATTTTAAGGTACTTTCGATGCTGTTTTCTGAACTTGGACCTTCTAATTACTGATGTGAGTGCAGCTAGGTTGGACTTGTATTGTAAGGGATGAATCTTTGGTTGTTGAAATGTATCAGATGAGGAGTCATTATCTATTGAATCTCTACCACCTTTGCTCGTCTTTGCTCGTACTTTCACTATCCTATAAGAACAATGTTTTGCATAGTTATTACATTACAATCGGATACATTATTTCTAAATCAATGACATTTTACATTAACATGATCGAAATCATTCTATAACAACAATGTAATAACATTTTTTTCAATGTAAATGGGATCGAATCATTCTATAACAATAATGTAATAACATTTTTTTCAATGTAATGGGGATCATTTACAGTGTTACAAGAAACATAAACAATGTAATTATTCATCCAAACATACTGGAGTTCCAACAAACATGGCTATGCCATAAATTGCCCACAACAATTTTCCAGATCAGGTACGAATTATCAATGGAATATCATTTCCACATGAACAATGTGGAAACATTATATGCTAAGGAAATGAGATAATTCAAAGTGTAATACTAAACAGAACAATGTAATTGTTGTTAGCAAGCATCATGTTAGAAGCATCAATGAAATGAAATTTTTTCATGAATATAGGGTTGTTGTTACTAGGTTTGAGGTTGAAGCTGGTTCTCAGTAACAGTAATCCAAATGTAATCAGATGGAACTTCGAATCTCCAATTAAGTAATTCATCAAGAAAAGAATATTATTCTAGAATATGATAATGAAGAATGCATTACGTGTATCACAAAAACAACATCTGCAGCGGAACACAAGAAAATGGATTTCTCTTCATTATTAACAGCGATTTAGAAGAAACAGAGGGACATTCATAAAGAGGACTTAACATTAAAGTTTGTAACTTACTTCGCGAGAATCCTACTGGTTTACGTCGATCGGAGGTCGAGATGCTTATCGATTTCGCCGGAAAACCCAAGAGGGAGAAAACTGTTTTTTCAGGTGTGCTTCTCGAGGGAAGTTAGAGTAGCCGTAGAACCCTGTACAAAATGTCATTTTCAAGGACATTAACCGTGGTTAAAAAAAATGTGTCAGTATTGTTAAATTTGAAAGTCAAATTTTGAATCACGTTTTCAACAAATTATAATTGCTGACTCAATATGCCATGTCAACTGCCACATAGGTTATGTAAGATTATGGACATATCTTGTATGTATGATTAGCACTACCGTTTATCAAATTTTACGTGCATTGTACTCTGACTCTTTTTTTTTTTTTTTTGCAGAATGATATTTTTCAATAATTTAATTAGAGGTGTATCAATCTTTTTTTTTTAATTCTTTTTTTTTTAGAAATGACAATACACTTCGTTGCTAACAACATGACCTTTTTTAGCATTTTGCTATGTCTATACCTGAATCAACTCTCTTATTTATAAAAGACCTCCAGCAGTTATTGGAACAGCACTGCGCTGGCAAATCTTGACAAAATCAGGGCGTGGTCCCTTTCTTTCATGACATGCATGATTTCCTTTCTTCATTAATGCAACATTAAATACATTGTCTTTATACACTCGCACGGAGCAAACATTTCCAATAATGGTCCAACTTGACTTTGTCCCCACATTTTTCTTTTCTTGGAATGGGGTAGGTTCAATGGGTAAAATCACTGGATCCTTCAACTGTCTCAATTTGGGGTACTAATTTTTTTTAAAAAAATATGAAAAAAATTATAAACGTGTAGTGTATATCGTAACGATCCCAACGGTATTTTTTTTATTCGAAACAAAATTCAGGACTATAGTGATCTAAAATTGAATGTTTAGATTTTAAATCAAACGGTTTAAAATTGTCACACATGTTTCATAATGATATTGAATTTTGTTTCGATAAAAAAATATATCGTTGGAATCGTTACGATGTACACTATACATTTATAATTATTTCATATTTTTTCAAAACAAATTAGTGCCCCAAAATTGGGGCACTGGAGGGGTCCAGTGGTTTTACCTACTAGACCACCCCCGGATCCTTCTAATTAATATGAACTATCTCCACCTTAATAAAAAAATATATATTTATAATTCTCAATATAAATAATCATCATATCTCACCATAAAGAATACACGCTTAGAATTTATCTTTCTAAGAATTTGACTTTAGAACATGTCGAAAAAATTGCAAAAACAACTATGGTACAATCCCCATATTTGGCTTTCCCAAAAGTTTATCTGCCATCGACATATTTTTCCACTACACACCTTTCATCAATACCAAACCAATGTCCGTGTGCAAAATGTGGACCCATTAGCAGTAAGAGTGGTGAACGTGTCTAGAGTCACTTGACTGATCAGCAGCAAGGGTTCCACATTTCAAAGAATCCCCAATGACATGGCTTCTCTTACCAATCTCATAGACAAGTCCAGACAATGCAGAGCAACCAGGACCACTAGTCAACCAAAGCAGAAGAGGATCTTCTTTAGGATTCCCATCTGACTTGACAAAGTAATAGAAGAGCTGCACCTCCTCTGCTTCACCCACACCCACATATCTGATATTTGTAATAAAGAAGAAAATAACAACAAATATAAAATGCGTATTATAGATATGTAAAGTTCAATATGTTGGAAAATCATGGCTTTGACCATGTATTTAATAGAGATTCAATTATGGAATAATTGAAGTGAGAACATGAATATGTTGAGTTTCATGTGGAGAATAATCATATGTATTCACTTGCTCAAAGTCAAGCAAAAAGAGTGAATGAAATGTTGCTTCAAAGTAAGCTATTTGAGCATGACCAAGAATAAGGGAAAATGAATGTCCCACATTGGAGAATTAAGAGGCCAAACTCTTGTTTATAAGAGTGAGTGTTGGACATAGAGCTTGGGCCCAATGGCACCCAAGCTTTTGTGGGAAGGAGGGAATGCACATTATGCTAAATGGTAACGCGCGCGCTAGCCGTCGCGGGCCGGCCGATTCAGTTCGCGCGTGTGTGTGTGTGGTGGGCTTGTTCACCAGTGCGTTTCCTTTTGGGCCACAGTCTGATGGGCTTTAAGCCCGTATCTATTGTTCTTGTGTCTCAAGGGCTAAGCTGCTATACTTGAGGTTGATTTCTGATTGATTTGATTTTATCTTGGTTGGCTAACAGATATAATTGTATTCAATTATCTGTTAGATAATATCATCAATTTAAGGATTATTCTTCAATCCGATTTTGGCTTAATCTTCTCTTCCCCTCATACACTATAAATAGGGGCCTTTAGTTCATGGAATAGATACACCAAAAAATTCACAACCATTCACGTGCATAAGAGTTGAAGAGAGAGCTGCCACCATTCTTTTCGTTCGTTGCTCGGAATGCTGCTTCCATTCCGTGCAGGTGCTGCCATTCTATCCTGGGAGACTGTCGTCGAGTATTCCCGAAGCCACGTGTGGGAGGCGATTAAGTCTTAAGGAGACAGAGTTTACTTTGGGCTTGGCGTTTCTGTTTCTTACTTTTTGCCTCCTTTGTTCGTTCCTTTGGTAATCTATATCTTCGTTCGTTTGGTAATGTATATCCATGTTCGTCTATGATAATAAAATTTTGGTTGGTTTCTATTTACTTTGATGTCTGTTTGATCCATAAACAAGTTTGCTACTTTAAACACAGTCTATCATATGAAGATAACTCACCCAGTTTCAAGGTAAAATAGGAGTCTCCCCTGAAACCTGGAAGGGACTTAACCACGGAATGAGAGTATGTGAAAAGAGAGCAAAGCTGTAGAAGAACAAAAACGTGAAGAAGAAGAAAAGCCAAATGTAGCTTTTACATTGCACTAGATCTTGGCATTTCCTTGCACTTCATTGAGGACTAGAGTCTCAGTTTTATACTTTTAACGATTGCTTGGAAGAAAGTAGGAGGTTCTTGAATTTTGTGACAGTGAAATATGAGGACAAAAAAAGGAAACACTTGTCACATTAGCTCATTCCCAGGTTCGCAGCAAACTTCCAGATCGAGATGAGGAGGCGGCTTTCTCATTTATGGGTGATTTTAAGTTGAGTTTTGATATTTAAACCTCCACATACCTCCCTTCTACTTAAGTCACCTATGATGTGACAATTTACCGATCAAAACATATTGGAAAATGATTTATATCCCATGGGATCCCATATTTTATTTCATTGTATTATTACAATAGAATAACATATTTTATTACAATGGAATAAAATATTCCATTGTAATAATACGTATTCTACTGTACTAGAATCTGTTATTTCATTGTATTATTACAATGAAATATCTCATACATTATTTCATTGTATTATAACAATGAAATAACAGATTCTAGCATAGTGAAATAACGTATTCCATTGTAATAGTACGTATTCCACTGTAATAAAATCTGTTATTCCATTGTATTATACAATGAAATAAATTATGGGATCTCATGGGATATAAAACGGCACTGAAACATATTCTAAACAAGACAAATGACTTGTAAAGAATGTGGTTTGATGATGCGGATTGTGTAGAGGTTTGGTCATTATGTCAGCCAATTGATCCACGGATGGTAAGAACGTGACGTGATGACTTTCAAGTGCGACTTTTTCACGAATAAAATGGTAGTCAAGTTCGATATGTCTTGTCCATGCATGGTAGACAGGGTTGGCGGCCATGTAAGTAGCAGATAGATTATCACAATATAGAAGGATAGGATATCAAAATTGGAGCCCAAGTTCATAGAGAAGATAACACAACCATGTTGTTTCGGCGCATACATGTGAAAGGGAATGATATTCAGACTCGGCACTAGATCTTGCAACAGTGGGTTGCTTTTTAGAACACCAAGAGATGAGATTTGTGTTAGCAAATCGGTATACAAAATACACAATTAACGGAAGCGTTATCTTTGAAGCATGTTTGATCAAAATCATCCAGTTAATCTTCGATCATACGAAGACTCTAGTCTGTCTACCGGAATCACAAATTCAAGGTTGCTTTTGAAAACTTTCCGAAATTGGAAACTTTTCTAAAATTAGAATGTTTTTCAATTGACTTTTAAAAGAAGAAGAAAACGTGATGTGTTATCTCTTCCTTACACACACTTCCATAATTGGAAGTCTCAATTTAAAAGTGCAAATTGTGTAAGCAACTAATTTTCATCAAAATTAGTTGTCTAATAATTGATAGATAAGACCCACATAATTAATTAAGGCCAATGTGCTAGCAACATCCTTTAATTAATCGGATCCAACTCGGTTTACAATAAATCTCATTCAATTAATAATTTGATTGTTTTCATCTCATATAAATCATCGAATTCACACAGTTCTCATTTTCAACCTTAGTGAAACAATTTCCGTGATTCTTTATATAAGACTTTCTAGGTTCATTACCTATTGACAATAAGAATAATATCAAACTCTTTTATATTAATTAAAACATATTTTAATCATTTTTTATAAAATCATCAGTGACACCTAGCAACATATCATGACTACCCAATCAACGATGAATACTTTTAATGAACCTTTAATTACGATTATCATGTAATTGAATCCTTCCACTGTACAATATCCCAATTAAGTGAGGATCATGGATTTCCGTCAAATCCACTAACTCAATTATATGTCCAAATCCAACAATTTAATTATTGACAAACAATAATTAATGAAAACACATTTTCATTAATCATTTAACCTCGGCCAAGGATTTCTTGTGTCAATAAATATTCGGATCACATAAGATATTCTCCTCATTTATTTTGAGGTGATGGATCGCTTATTGAATTCACACAAGTCTTCATATGTAACTAACCGAATTCATCGAATGTCAATATTTATTCAATAAAGAAATATTTTCAAAATTGACAAAATTCGATCACTCATATACAAGATTACTATGTCATCTCAGGTCTAAGAATTATTTTCATAATCGTAAATAAATAATAAATCATTAAGAAGGAAATAAACCTCTATGTGATTCATTATTTAGCAAGTCATGTTCAAAATATTTATTGAACAATAAATCTTCCATATTGTTTGTTTTAATATCTCATATTAGATTGCATGAGACTCACAATCATATCTTCATAAGAAACAAACAGTATGTTGATCTTCCAAATTATTATTGTCAAATTAATAATTCTACGATCGGGAACTTGATTTAAGATATTTATACTAGATATCACTCGTTACTCATATTATCAACTCTTGAGAATGAAGTCTTTAACAAATATCTATAGACATATTTAACACAACTATTAAATAGAAATATCAAATATATAATAAACTGTCATTTATTATTTCAACTAATGTAATTCTATTATAATATACATTCCAAATATAACCGTATATATTGGTTATACATGAAATATATCTAACAATTTGACCCCAAATATTAAGTAGCCGCTGGTAGAGTGTCTTGTGTCTAGGCAGGTAGCCCAAATGGCTTCCGAGTAAGCACATAGCTGAGAGGTAGGTTTTTGCGGCCCATATAATAAAACATTATTGATGGTATGTTTGACATATCGAAGAATGCGACAAGCCGCTTCAAGAAGAGAAGTGCGTGGGCACTCATGAATTGTGAAATGTTGTTGACGGGAAATGCTAGATCAGGGTGAGATATTATAGGCTGCCAACATTTTCTCGAAATTGCATGGGGGTGGATAATGAAGTGCCAGCAATGGAGGTGTGGTCGGCGTGCAATGAAGAAGACCATGTTTGGTAAGTAAATCATATGCATACTTGGATTGATGAACATGCATATATAGAACCATCAATGGTATCAAACTGGATGCCAAGAAAATAGAAGAGTGGGCCGAGATCCTTCATGTTAAAGATAGTTTGAACACCATGTCGGAGAATAAATAAGGAGTCAGCTTGACTCTGGCGGAACCCAATGGAAAATAGAAAAGTACTGAATCATTCCGTCGCAAATTTTAATATTTTCGTCACTAAAATGTTGACTTTCTGACTTTTTAGTAACGGAAAAGGTTTCCGTCACTAATGTCGTCACTAAAATGTTGACTTTTGACTTTTTAGTGAGGGAAAAGGTTTCCATCACTAATGCCGTCACTAATTAGTGACGGAAAAGGTTTCTGTAGCTAATTCTGTCACTAATTAGTGAAGGAAATGGTTTCTGTAGCTAATTACAAGAATACCTAAGTTTACCATTTAGGTTTTTCATAAAATTGATCGACAGAAGTTCTAAATTGTTTGAAGGTTATTTCACAAAATATTCTTATAAAAATTAAATTTAGGTACATGTCAAGTTTCAGCTCATTCGAAATTCGTTTGATTGATCTAGCGATCAAAACAAAATATTTTACGTCGAACAATATACTTAAGTGTATAAATTAGGTGTTTTGAAAAATTGACCAACTGAAGTTCAAAATTGGTCAAAGATTTGTTCACGAAATATGCTTAGAATTACTAAACGTAGCTACATGTCAAGTTTCATCTCATTCGAAGTTCATATGATTGATCACGGCATCAAAACGAATGATTTAACATGGAACAAGATACCTAAGTGTATAATTTAGGTTTTTTTTCAAAAAATTGACCTATAGAAGTTCAAAATTGGTTAAAATTTCCTTCTTAAAATATGTTTATAATGATGAAATTTAGCTACATGCCAAGTTTCAGCCCATTCAAAGTTCTTTTG
Source organism: Euonymus europaeus (assembly GCA_963580455.1). Taxonomy (NCBI): domain Eukaryota; kingdom Viridiplantae; phylum Streptophyta; class Magnoliopsida; order Celastrales; family Celastraceae; genus Euonymus; species Euonymus europaeus. Next base: position 5,803,508 of record OY756972.1, read on the forward strand.
ATTGATCATGCGATCAAAACAAGAGAATTAACTTAAAAAAGAGCCTAAGTGTATAATTTAGGTTTTTCAAAAAATTAACCGACTGAAGCTCAAAATTGGACGAAGGGTCCTTCATAGAATATGCTTATAATGATTAAATGTAGCTACATGTCAATTTTCATCTTATTTAGAGTTTGTTTTATCTATCATGCAATCAAAACGAGATATTTAACTTCGAATGAGATACCTAAGTGTATAATTTAGGTTTTTCGAAAAATTGACCTACTGAATTTTAAAATTGGTCAAAGGTTCTTTCGCAAAATATGTTTAGAATGACTAAAGTTAGCTATATGTCAAGTTTAAGATCGTTCAGAGTTCGTTTGAGCGATCACACGTCAAAACAAGAGATTTAACTCGAAAAGAGATATGTAAGTGCAATTTAGGTATTTCTTAAAATTGACCAATTGAAATTCAAAATTAGTAAAAGGTTCCTTCATGCAATATGCTTATAATGATTAAGTATAGCTACATGTAAAGTTCCAACTCATTCAGAGTTTGTTTGAGCGATCACGCGATCAAAACAGAGGATTTAACTTCAAACGAGATATGTAAGTGCAATTTAGTTTTTTCGAAAAATTGACTCATTGAAATTCAAAATTAGTAAAAGGTTCCTTCATGCAATATGCTCATAATGATTAAGTCTAGCTACATGTAAAGTTCCAACTCATTTGGAGTGTGTTTGAGTCATCACGAGATCAAAACAAAGGATTTAACTTTGAATGAGATACTTAAGAGTATAATTTGAATTTTACGAATATATTACTAAATCACATGATCAAATTAAGATATTACTAAATTAGCATCTTACATTTGTCTTATAATTTAATATATTATGAGGTAATTAATTTACTAAACTTACCTTATAATCTATTTTTATTTCATATTATAAGATAATGAATATATTAAACTCATTTAATTAATTATAAAAAATTGGCTCCAAAATTTTCAAACACAGGCGCGCGCACTATCGCCCTTTTCTCAAAATTGTTCAAAAACTCAAAAATCAAAAACCTAGCTACCTCACCTGCTCTCTTCTCTCGATATCTCCTCCATTGTGCTTTCCCCATCTCTCAACTCCGGTCACCCCCTTCTCTCATCCAAGCTGATTAGCAACCCCACTAGGCCTTCTTTCTAGGTAGACGCTAGAAATTATCGTTTGCCCTTCTCTAATTTTCCTGTAGGTTTTTTTCTTCCTTCGTCTGAGGTCGATCTTCAGCTCGAGTGGCTCTAATTCCTCACCCAGATCCCGTCTCCGGATATTTATATGTTTTAGCTACTCTATTTCAGCTTCTTTGCTCTACATCGCTCAATTTGTTTTTGGAGATTTGGTCTGGGGCATAGGGTTTTCGTGCTCTGTTCGTTGATCTAGGGTTGTGATATCAATTGTCACCTGATTTCGTTGAAGTTTGTTTCCGCGGAACAACTTTCTCTCATTTTCAATTCCGAGAAAAGGGATAATAGAAGCTCTTTAGCGGCAAGAGACAGTACGCTGGTAATTTCTCTAGAGCTTTGGCTCTATTGAATTGAATCTTGTTTTCATTAATTCGTCTTTTTGATTCCTAATTGATATTAGTCAAGGACGGATGCTTATATATTTGTCCCCTATTATTCTTTCTTGAAGGTGCTGCTGACTATCCTTGTTTTCGCGGTCTCTTAAAGCAACTCGTTGGGCCATTGGGCACATAGTTATCTAATCGAAGATCTATCACAGTGAAGCAGGTAAGGCAGAACATGCGCTTGCTTTCTGATTTAGGTTCCTATTCGTGGGTGACTCGTTGGGCCATTTAGAGTTTTTGTAGGTAGATAACTGAAAATTAGACTTTTAAAGTTGAGATGGTATCACTTGATAAAGATTATTTGTTACTTTTAGACTTTCAGACTTGACTTGAGCCTTGTGAGTATCAACCCTCCATCAAAGATATTACTGGTTATATGGTCTCGATCCCTTTTGCATATATGAATTATGAAAAAGGTAGCTTTAATACCTGATTCTGTCATTTTATTGTTTAGGTGATAAAATAGTTTTTTCCACTTTAAATTCCTTGCTATCTGGATTGGAAAAATAGTAGTTTGTTGTCATTTGTTCAGAATGTCATTCTTAGGACTTTAATATGAACATTCTGCTCTGATATATCTACTTTCCATCTCTCACTTAGTAACTAACATATGATCAGTTAACATAGAATGAATCCATAAGTAACTTTAAGTTCATTGTAGTGGCACAGTGATGCACAATCCAACTTCAGTAATGTCTTACTTTAGACCTGAGTCTTGGTAGTGTTTTAAGGCCCTATTGCATTGATGGAAGCCGCTTTTGTTCCAAATGTGGTGTTTGTTGAATGTATGTCTTCATCCAAAGTGGAGCTCTTGCTCATTCATAATTTATGTTATTTTTTAATAATTATATGATATATTTTTTAAAATTTTGATAGATGAAAACTTCACTCGGATGAAAGAAACAACATTCTCCCATGTATCATTTCTACATCGGGTGTCAGAGAGGAGCTGGATGATTATTCCATATATCTCGATGCGATTAGCAAGATGAAATGAATCAAGTCGAGTCCTTGATCCAGTGGGCTCTAGCTAGTCAGTATCAAGAGTATCATCCACTATAGCTAGTTTATGAAGAGAGCTAGAGGATGAACGTCGTAATGGACACTCCTAGTACCAGTCCTAGTCTCGAGAGTGCACTTGCTGAGGAAGCTAAAGAGGATATCGACATCTCTGGCAGAATAATTAGATGATGTATTTTTTGTTTGTATGATAAAACTAATTGTAAATTTAATACTTTCTAAATTCTAATCAAATATTTTAATTTTAATTCTATTAAAATAATTTAATTATGTTGTTAATTATATTGAAAGTTGAAAATAAATAAATGGTCAAAAATTATTATTAAAAATTTAGTATTTTTTTAAATTAAAAACTCTTCTATTTTATAAATTTTCCGTCACTAAATTATATATTTTATTCAATAAATTTAAAAAATTAATAATTTTGTGACGAAATTTCTGTCACTAATTCCGTCACTGTTTTTTGTGACGGAATTTTATCCGTCACAAAATTCCGTCCCTAATATTTTTGTGACAAAATTTTTTCTGTCACTAAATTCCGTCGCTAATTTTTGTGACGGAATTTTTCCGTCACTAATTTTAGAGACAGCGGTTTTAGTAACGGAAAATTTTCCGTCACTAACTGGATTAGCGACGGAAAATTTAGTTTTTGTGACGGAAATTTCCGTCACAAAATTGCCCTTTTCTTGTAGTGCTATTTCTTAATGTATTTATTATTTTTATTCTTGAGTTATGTATTGTATATAACTATATATGTATTATGTAATATATATTACATATGAAAATATATTTTTTGTTATTTATTTTAAACTCACGGATCAACCTTAATTGTACCATTTAAAACTCGAAAACTTAATGCTCTACTTGGCAAGATAGGGTTAGAAAAATGAGATGTTTTAAAAGTAGCGGTTTAAACCGTTTATGAGGATAGCGATTTTGGGTGTTTTTAGTAGCGATTTTTAAAATAGTCTATTGTAAAACTTGAGAAAGTATTAAAACACCAATTTTGAAAGTTTTTTTTATAAAGAATATATGACATATCAAAACTAGTGAAAATACCTCGATTTGGGGTATTTATAAACCGTTGAGAATTTTATTAAGCTTATTTTGGTAATTCAAAAAACAATCTAAGCAAATGTTGATAAAACAATCCTTTTAAAAACTCTTATTTTCAATGTTTACCGATCTCCCAAGCGAACCCTAAAGCTTCAATCAATGCGGTTTAAGTCACGATACGGTTTTAAAAACTATGATTTTTGGAAGATAGCTACTAGTTAACTTCACTTTTGTTTTACCGACCAAACAAGTCACACAACCTTTTTCCTTAATGAATTGATCTCTGCAGCATTTCAATCGCTGAAGTCGATCGATCGAATATGCAGAACAAGAATAAGGTCATCAGATACTTGACGTGTATCACTCAATGGAATTTGTGATCAAAATAATCGGTGGATTCTATCGTGCTTAAACTAAGAAAACTTTGGAACTAATGTCTAGACTAGAATGATTAAATGCACGAAAGATACCACAACTTAAACTAATGGAATGTAAAAGACAATTCTAACTACAGCTCCGTTTTATATCCCATGGGGTTATATCCCATGGGATCCCATAATTTATTTCATTGTATAATACAATGGAATAACAGATTTTATTACAGTGGAATGCGTACCATTACAATGGAATACATTATTTCACTGAGCTAAAATCTCTTATTTCATTGTGATAATACAATGGAATAACGTATGAGATATTTCATTGTAATAATACAATAGAATAACAGGTTCTAGTACAGTGGAATACATATTATTACAATGGAATACGTTATTCCATTGTAATAAAATTTGTTATTCCATTGTAATAATACAATGGAATAAAATATGGGATCTCATGGGATACAAGCCCATGGGATCTATATCATTTTCCTTCTAATTAACTTGTAAAGGAGAGGGAAAAAAACTTAATTTAAAATATTGGGATCTAAAGGGGTGCAAGCTATGACTATGGTTACTTGGCTAAGAATCTATCTAGCCTTAGAGAAAAAGTAGAATTTTTGTGTTTGTTTGATGGCAACAAATACCCCTCATTGCTCGTTTTGGTTTGAAAAAAACCAAAAATGAGTATTGCATCATTATTTTTATCAATATATATAACATGATATCGATTAAGGTTGTACACCTTAAAGTCAATACTCGTTAATTGGATATCAATCCCATTTGCTTCGTTTGTGAAAAGAATCTCTGGAGTAGCCTTCCTGACACGACGACCCTTCCTCTCCTTTCGGTTGAGCATCTTTCATCTACTCTCCTTTTAGTCGAGCATATTCTAAGCTTTCAAAAATATCTCTAGTGTGCCTTTTTAGGCAATCAATTAATAGCCTCCGTTTATTTCAGAGTATAAGCTAGCTTATACTCTCAGACACTCTCAGTTTTTACGTTTTACGAGAGCTTATACTCTATCAACATACTCTGATCCAAAAGGACGGATAGTCTCATTTATTTTCATAAGAACCATTGATGAGATTTCCTCGGCAAGAACAGACTTCAACAAATTGGCCACAATTGTTAGGAACAAATTGGCTACAAAGTCGATCATTGACTATAATCTCCACCTAGTAATGTTGCTAGACACCCACACATGAGTATGTAGTATAAAGATTGATCCCAATTGCAAGACCTTCTCTTTTGCCAGCCATTGAGAATCAAATTTCGAACATGGATTTTTCACCTTTTTTTTTGCTTCCTAAAACCAGTAGCTACAAATTGGATTTAATTTGGGCATCTCTTTGCTCAACATATAAACAGGCTATCCAATGTTGATTCGAATCTTGACAAGTACATGATGAATGAACAACACTTTTGAAGAAAACCATTTTATAATAAACTGATTCCACCCCCAAGTCTTCCTAGGCCATTTTGTTGGCCTATTTGACCATTTTCCAATTGAATCAAATTTTGATGGCAATGCACTCTCATCCACCACTTTTTGTTAACAATGGGAGAAACTAAAGATGGCAAATAAGATCAAGCCATTTGTGAGATTGAAGGAATCGAAGAATTTTGTGAAATTGGAGAACTTATGGCCAAATGTTCCGCCATTACCATTTCATCATATTCGGCTTTCACAAACAAATCAAATCCTTTGATCATTCTATTGCAATTGGCCGCCATTTTTCCAACTTCATCGTCAACACGAATTGAATGCTCTAAAACAAGAGAGTGTTGGAAACTAAACAATCAATACTGTGGTGTCGAAAAATCACACACTATTATTCACTTAATCCCTTCTTCTATCTTTTATCCCCCTATTTATAGGGGATCACATACATATTAATTACATATCCCATTTAGGAGCTTGGACCCATATGTCCCTATTCTAACTGTCCTTGTACTAAGAGATCGGCCGGATCCCTCTCAACTTAAGGGCTCGGCCCAGGTAGGATTTGGATGGTCCCTTCAGGAGAAGGGATCGGCCAAGTCTTTTCCCAACGCCTTTTTCTCTCTCCTACTTTACTTGATGTATTTATGCCTTATACTGATGCCTTCTTTTGCCACGTGGACAGCTGATATATTTTCCCCCACAAATACATATAAAATATGAAAAATAGAAATAATTTTTTTCCTTTAATAATCAAATATAAGACTGAACAATATATCATATATGTAAAATTGAAAGTGAGAACAACCGAAGTTACCAAAACCGAATCAGAATGCAAACACGAGATTGAAGTGAGGTATGCGAACCGCAAATCTCTTTAAGGTGAAAATGCCCCAGCCACCGATGTCAATGCCGAAGTAGGCAAACACCTCCCAATATACAACACTCTCTTCTACCGGTAGGTGACACATGTATACAAGCATGCTCGTTCGAACCAAAAATTGAAAGCACTCTCAGAAAGGAATTCGGCTAGGAAAAAGAAGAGAGGAAAAATGAATTTTCGTATTTTCTACTCTTCTTACACAATGCTTCTATTTATATTAGAGCCTAGCATTAAAACCGACCCTAAAACTAGGGATGCCAAATAAATTCCAGTAATAAAGTGAATTTAAAAATTGTAACGGGCATTTTTGAATTTGAATTGTCCTCATGTCCACATACAATGAACCTAGGTAGTGGGCCGGTGCAAAATGATAAGTCCAGATGGGTAACGGACACGCAAGCCCATCACAAAAGCTTGGGTGCCCTTGGGCCCAAGTCTTACATCCAACACTTGGGTTTATAAACCCATCACATACATCACAATTCTTTAATATGGGATTCCCACATTTCTCTTAATTTTGCACATAACATATCTTGTCTAACATGACCACTTTGGAGTCAATTTCCATTCAACCAAAAAAATGGTTTTGGACAACTTTCAACTCCAATATCTAATCTTCATATTGAAGATTATAACCCACTAAATTACATTTAACTAATACTCAATTAGTTGTAATTAATTATTGGTCAAATAGTGGTTGACCACCATTTTTCCAACAATCCCCCACATTGAATGGAAACAGACGACAATTTAGACGCGAAGATTTGTCTGAGATTGGAAACGCGCCTGAGATTGCAGTAGGACCAATATTGCATCGAGATATGTAGCTTTTGGCTTTGAACCTTCCCTAGTAAAAGTCTATCGGACTTACTTAACTAGTCAGTGGACTAATGTCTTGAACTTTCAGTTGTTTGTGTAAGCCCAGTCAATAAACCTCACACAGTATTGACCCAATTCATAATTGGTTCTCGGTTGTGTTCATTGTTTGGGCCATGAACGTCTTGGGTTTAGTGAGTGCTTTAGAAAATATTGTCTTTTTAAATATTTTCATAGAGTCGGCCTTACTCTTCACTCACATAGGTGATGTCCTATCAAAAGTATTCTCTAATACTTCACTTGTATATTACAAGATATAGGAATCACTAAAAGCATAGCTTAACCTTAACACGCTTCTTAGCAGCATATAGTACATCCAAGGAATAGGATGGAGTAAAACTCCACACTGCTCACATTTAAGTTATTCTCAACTTATGTTTTCCTATTGAACTTAGTCTATGGGATCTCTAATTGCTAGGTTAGGTTTCCATCAAGATAACTTATTGAGTTAAGGCTTTTAAGCCCATTCCCCTCGATGCGCAGTCCGTTACCTCTCTACTCAGACCTTTAGTCAACGGATCCGCAAGGTTTTCTTTAGACTTCACAAAATCTAAGGAAATTATTCCAGTAGAGAGTAACTGTCTTACGGTATTATGTCTACGACGAATGTGTCTAGACTTACCGTTATACATCAAATTCTGTGCTCTGGCGATTGCAGCTTGATTAGCACAATGAATACAAATTGCAGGCACAGGCTTTTGCCATATTGGAATGTCCTCCAAAAAGTGACGAAGCCACTCTGCTTCTTCACCGGCTTTATCCAAAGCTATGAATTCTGATTCCATCGTAGACCGTGCTATGCACGTTTGCTTTGAGGACTTCCACGAAATAGCCGCCCCTCCTAAAAGGAATACATAGCCATTTGTGGATTTTGATTCCTCTGAATCTGCAATCCAATTAGCATCACCGTATCCTTCTAAAACAGCTGGGTATTTACCATAGTTCAAAACATTAGTTTTTGTTTTGTTCAGGTAGCCTAATACTCTCAATAGAGCTTTCCAATGCTCGTGTCCAGGATTACTTATGTATCTACCTAGTTTACTAACAGAGTACGCAATATCCGGCCTCGTGCAGTTCATGATATACATTACACTGCCAATAATTCGAGAGTATTCCAATTGTTGAATACTATCTCCAATATTCTTATGTAAGACTAGATGAGGGAGAAATGGACTCTTAGCATCTTTGATGCCATGCCCTTTAAACCTTTCAATCACTTTCTCTATATAGTGTGACTAAGATAATGCTAGGCCTTCTGATGTTCTGGAAATTTTAATGTCTATTATCACATCCGCATCACCCATGTCTTTCATGTCAAAGTTCTTTCATAGCATTTTCTTGGTTTTGTTGATGATCTCAACATTTTGACCAAGAATTAGCATGTCATCGACATAAAGACAAATGATTACACAATCATTGTTTACCAATTTTGTGTAGACACATTTGTCACACTCGTTGATTCGAAATCCATCTCGAATCACTACTTGGTCAAATTTTTCATGCAATTGTTTTGGAGCTTGCTTGAGCCCATACAATGATTTGACAAGTTTACATACCTTATGTTCTTGTCCTTTGACCTTCAACCCTTCGGGTTGTTCCATAGATATCTCTTCATTAAGTTCACCATTTAGGAATGCCGTTTTTACATCCATTTGGTGAATCATCAAGTCATATAGCGAGGCTATAGCAATTAACATCAGCACGGATGTAATTCTTGTGACTGGTGAATAAGTATCAAAGTAATCTATACCTTCCTTTTGTCTAAACCCTTTGGCTACGAGCCTTGCTTTGTACTTATCTATGGATCCGTCAACCTTAAGCTTTTTCCTGAAGATCCATTTACATATAATTGGCTTATTCCCAGGTGGGAGATCAACCAATTCCCAAGTATGGTTACTTAGAATGGATTCTATTTCGCTGTTGACAGCTTCTTTCCATAATGGAGCATCTGGTGTTGACATTGCTTCCTTGAATGTCTGAGGCTCCGTTTCTAACATATATGTTAGAAATTCAGGTCCAAAGGACTTCGAGACTTTTGGTCTCTTGCTCCTTCTCGGTTCCTCGACCTCTTGTCCCCTCCATTTTGTTCTTTCTCAGAAATCGAATCTCTATTCCTTTTCTGAGAGGTTTCACTTGGTTTGCACGGAAATATTTCCTCAAAAAATTATGCGTCTCTCGTTTCCATGATAGTATTTACATGGATGTCATCAGATTTGTGTATCAGAAATCTGAATGCACTGCTATTTTGATCATACCCTAAAAATATGCAATCCACAGTTTTAGGTCCGAGTTTGACTTGCTTAGGTGGAGGTACTGTCACCTTAGCTAGGCACCCCCACACTTTCAAGTATTTGAAAAAGGGTGGTCTCTTATTCCACATCTCATATGGAATACTACATGTTTTCTTGTGTGGCATTCTGTTAAGAATATAATTAGCAGTTAGCACTGCTTCCCCCTACAAGTTTTGCGGTAGTCCAGAACTTATTAACATGGAATTAACCATTTCTTTTAAAGTTTTGTTCTTTCTTTCAGCAATCCCATTTTGCTGAGATGTTGTTTGGTGGATGATTCCAAACTCAGTACACAACTCATCAAAGAGAGCAGAATCATACTCTCCTCCCCTATCGGACCTTAGTGCATTGATCTTTTTACCAAGTTGATTCTCAACTTCATTTTTATATTTGATAAAGCTGTCAATTGCTTCATTTTTGCTAGTTAACAAATAAACATAGCAATATCGTGTACAATCATCGATGAAAGTAATGAAATACTTCTTTCCACCTCTACTTTGAACAAATTTCAAATCACATAAATCACTATGGATTAATGCTAGAGGCTCAATATTTCTTTCAATTGTATGAAAAGATTTCTTGGCAAACTTTGCTTCAACACATGTTTCACATTTATGGTTGACAGCCAAATTAAATTTGGGAATTAAACCTAAGTTTGCCAACTTTTTCATTGTACCATAGTTTACATGTCCTAATCTACCATGCCATAAGTATGGAGAGACAACAATATAAACTGAAGATTTAACTTTATTCATAACAATTTTTGGATACAAAAACTTGTTGTTTCTATCAATTACAACAATATTGGCCTTAAAAAGCCCATCACACATATACCCCTTTCACACATAAGTTTCATCCTTTGAAACTACAAATTTATTTGATTCAAACACAACTTTGAATCTCTTGCTTATCATCACAGGCATAGAAATCATATTCTTACGAATCTCTGGAACATGTAGCACATTTTGGAGTGCAAGCTTCCTGTCTGAGGTGAACTTCATAATAACCTCTCCAGTTCCTTCAATAGTGGCTGGAGCAGAGTTAGCCATGAAGATCTTCTCTCCATCATCCTTCTTCTCATAAGATGTGAAGAGGTCCTTGTCGATGCAGATGTGTTTGGTTGCACCAGTGTCCACCCACCAGTCTTTGGTGTTAGTCGCCAAGTTTACTTGGGTGACTACAGCAGCCAACATCTCTTCATCATCACTATGCTTAACCAAGTGAGCTTGCTTGGAAGTTTTTCCCTTGCCTTTAGCCTTTTTTGGCTTTTCAACGGGAATTACAGGAATCATCCTGTTTGTCACAGGAGTTCCCGATTCCAACGGTTGCAGCAGCAACAGGCACGCCTTCAACATGAGTAGTCATCGACATACCTCCAATAGGAGTAGCCACGCCACCTGGGTTCACAACACCAGGGGCCATATCATCACCTCCACTAGGAACGGTGGGTAACTCAATTTAGGCTTGTTGAATTTGTTTCATCTTTCACTACAATATCAAATATTGGAGTGAGTAATCAAAATAATATAATCAACACAATAACAATAAAAGCTTTTAAACACCTTACGGTATATACCTTATCAAATAAAATTTGTGACTTAGAAAATTAGCAACTAGGTTGGTTTCCAGGAAAGAGGGTGCCTTCCGAATAATATGGCGCACAATTAGATAACCCCTTTCCTAGACAGAACTTTCCAAGATACCACAATTCCAAATCACAAATAAAATATGACAAATTATATACCAACATACAAATAAGATATATATTAACTATTATCAATTACCAAATAAATATAGTTAACAAAGGGGAAATACAAAAAATAATTAAATCACGTGTGACTTATTATAACATTCAAACTCAACTTATAAACATGTGCAAGTGGCATACGGTGACATTATAATAGTGAACTAAATAAATTAGTAGAATTAAATAATTTCCTTTATAAAACCGTGTGTTTAAGTTGCATTAATTAGGTTAAAAGAACTTTTATGATATAAAACAACTCTTTTGATGGAAAATATTTAATGGCAATAAATCAATTTACTTAATTAACTTTAATAAAATACAACAAATACCAATAATTATGGTTTGTAATATATTAAATGGGGCAGTTTAGTATATCAATAAGTGTGTAATAAAACATATAATTCATATTTATATATATTCAATGAGACGTTACACAACTATGACAACTGATGACAAAACAAAGTTTATACAAAGTCTATATTTCAATCAACGTGAACGAAATTCTTGATATCATGCAATTATATATATTGACTGTTTCTGGGCATAAGAAAAGCTAATAACATGCACGTATAAGCAAATGAACAAGGACAAAAGTGAATTGCAAATTTCAAAGCATACGTGCATATATTAAATATTAAAAGAATTCGCAATTGATTCTATTTATATATATATATCTACTATTCACAGATTAAATTATATATTTTCACATGCAAGTTCACAGTGGCATGCAATTATGCAAATATAAGATAACAGTGGCATATAAACACAAAACAACCGTGGCTTGTAAATACAAAAATCAGTGTGATTTTCACCTTAAGATTGTTGGTAACTAAACAATCAACACATATAAAACATGAAAAATAGAAATAATTTTTTTCCTTTAATAATCAAATATAAGACCGAACAATATATCATATATGTAAAATTGAAAGTGAGAACAACCGAAGTTATTAAAAACCGGATCGGAATGCAAACACGAGATTGAAGTGAGGTATGCGAACCGCAAATCTCCTTAAGGTGAAAATGCCCCAGCCACCGGTGTCAATGCTGAAGTAGGCAAACACATCCCAAGATACAACACTTCCTTCTACTAGTAGGCGACACAGGTATACAAGCAGGCTCGTTCGAACCAAAAATTGAAAGCACTCTCAGAAAGGAATTCGGCTAGGAAGAAGAAGAGAGGAAAAATGAATTTTCGTATTATCTAGTCTTCTTACACTATGCTTCTATTTATATTAGAGTCCAGCATTAAAACCGACCCTAAAACTAGGGATGCCAAATAAATTCCAGTAATAAAGTGAATTTAAAAATTGTAACGGACATTTTTGAATTTGAATTGTCCTCATGTCCACATACAATGAACCTAGGTAGTGGGCCGGTGCAAAATGATAAGTCCAGATGAGTTACGGACACGCAAGCCCATCACAAAAGCTTGGGTGCCCTTGGGCCCAAGTCTTACATCCAACACTTGGGTTTATAAACCCATCACATACATCACAATTCTTTAATGTGGGATTCCCACATTTCTCTTAATTTTGCACATAACATATCATGTCTAACATGACCACTTTGGAGTCAATTTCCATTCAACCAAAAAAATGGTTTTGAACAACTTTCAACTCCAATATCTAATCTTCATATTGAAGATTAGAACCCACTAAATTACATTTAACTAATATTCAATTAGTTGTAATTAATTATTGGTCAAATAATGGTTGACCACCATTTTTCAACAGAGAGAAGGTGCTCCATACCCTTTTGCGATATATAAACACACATTCATCCAACAACATGAGTCGAGCATTAATTTTCGGAGGCATCTTCATCATTCTTCACCCTCTTCGAACAAAAGATTTTTTGGCCTTCCACTATGGTCACCAATCTGTTCTTTGCAGAATTTCAATCGATGAAGTTGATCAATCGAATATGCAAAATAAAAATAAAGTCACCAGATACTTGACGCATATTACTCGATGAAATTTGTGATCAAAATGATGGGTGGATTCTACCATGCTTCAACTAAGAAGACTTTAGAACTAATGTCTACACTAGAATGATCGAATGCATGAAAGATACTATAAGTTACACTAATGAAATGTAAAAGACAATTCTAATAAAATTGTAAAGGAGAGGAAAAAACTTAGTTTAAACTATTCGAATCAAAAGAGGTACAAGCTATGACTACTTGCCTATAAATTTATTTGGCATTAGAGAAAAAGAATAATTTTTGTTTTGATCTTGGACCCTTATTACATTTGTTTTGGAGTCCTATTTATACAAGTCTTAAAAGCAGTTACAAGAATTTAAAGGCTTCAAAGTGATTTGTAATCATTGCCGCTCTTTCTTCGGAACAATAAGATAATCTCAAAACTTCTTGATCTTATCTTGGCTTGGGGACTTTGTCGACCTTGCTTGAGTGCACACTTCGCTTCACCATACCTTGATCGATAACCAAACTTCGGACACCAATATTGAATTGATCACATCCTCAATTGATCGATCAATCTTTATTTTATGATTTAATTTTTTGTGGCAACACGAATAGGCACCTAATTTTTAACTCACACATAAATAAGCCACCATTTCTGGTTGCCACACTTTCCAAGCTAAAGGCTGTTGATATGATTCAATGGTTTTTTTTTAACAAATTTGGTGATTTGAGTTAGTTTGAAGTTAATCTAAATAGTCATTGTCATAATTATTTGTTGACGATATTTTTTTTTGACTACTTGTTAGTATATGACTCAACTTACATTATCATCTGATATGAAATTTATGTGTGCACCCAGGAATTTAACTCCAAATTAAATATTCAAATATTAAACATTTTATGGTGTTGTATACAATTAGAAAAACCACTTTAGTTCAATCTCCTGACATATAATGGCGGTCACAACACAACTCACAGGTCACAACACAGAGTGCTAATTTTTTTTTGGTGAAACGTTTTTATCAATTTATGTTTGATTGAGTATGTTTGACGGCATATGAGCTAGCGAATAAGCTGTATAAACTGATAAATAAATTGTATGCTGTTTGGTAGAGTGTAAATTTTTATAGCGTATAAGCTGTCAATTTACAATTAAGGGTATATAAATTAATTTAATAATAAAATAAAAGCTATCGAATATGGATTTTATTGAAAATATATTTATGAGTTGAGTTCAAATATCTATTTTTTTTAAAATTTAACATATATTTTGAGAGATAAAATGACAAACGTGTGAAAGAACATAAATAATAGAGAAAATTGAGGAATTTTTTATATTATATGAGACTTAATGTGATTGTTGATTGATAAAATTAAGCTTATAAACTATTTAATTTATAAGCTGAGCGTATATTCTATCAGATATTATATATTTTTATTATACTCTGTCAAATATATCAGTATTAAACAAACGCTAAACTTTGATTAAAAGCAAGCATGTGTATGTGTGGTCAGAGCTAAAAGACAGCAGCAGAATGGGCAGGGTGAGAAAAAGAGGGGGAAAAAAAAGACTCCAACCGCCACCTGTCGGTGACATGACGGCCCCAAGGCGATGCAAACTATCGAGGTTCCCGAGGGATTTACCGTTTACGGGGGCATTCAAAAGTGGTCAAAGACCGAGGACCGGGAGAAAAGGGAAAAAATCCAAAGATTCAAAGACCACCAAAGCCAGTCAAACGCCGAGCTCTGGATGGACCCGCCCCACGAGGCTTCAAGTTTCAGGCTACATATTAAAATTAAATTTTAATTAAAAATAAGAGAAATTGAATTATTACTTTTTTTAAAAACAAAAAAAATTGAGTGAGATTGAAGACACAAGTCTGAAAAAAGGATTTTCTCGAAATTGCAAATTATGACGCAGAATTTTCATTTCTTCAACAAATTTAACTGTTTTTGGCCTTTGGGCCTCACACTTTTTCAAGTAAAGGAGACCCTAATAAAAAAGAAAAATCTAAATATAATAAAAACACAATTAAGAAGAAAAAAAATGATATATAACTCATATTTTGAAAATCCATCATAATTTATATCTAGTTATTCTATTAATTTTTATATTTTAATTAATTATTCTACTATCTTAATCAATATACTGACCATTTATTTAGTTTTATAATTTTATTCTAATTAATTATTAACCCATTAAATTTTAACGAATTCGATATTTTTAAAGTTTAATACTTATTATTTAAATTATACATAAAAATCCGATATATTAACCATTAATGTTTAATAAATTCATTCATATTAATATTTAATACTTGTTATTTAAAAATAGACTGTCATAAACTTTTAAAATATAAATTATTTATCGTGATCCTCCAGACCAAATATTGGCTGGCTGACTCGTCCTAACAACACTTTATCCTGTTTAATACTTTTTATTCAACGTCTTTTTCTCTTGCTTGACCTGTCGGGACCAAATTTTATACAATTCCATATTACATATCGACCCCTCCATTATTAGAAAAAAAGAACAATTACCGGACAAAAAAAAATAATAATTAGAAAATCAGTACTAACAGAGGCGAGGGAGCTGTGACTGCACGTGTGGTAGTGGGGAATCTTGGCCACGCGGTTTTAAATTTAATGATATATATTTTTTGTTTAAAAGAAAAATTAAATAATATCTTAAAAGTATTTGAAATTTTGAACAATTGGAGTTGAACAAAAAACATTTTATATATTTTTCAGACATCATCATTTATTTTTATTTCAAATAAAAAATATATTATTAAATTCGTAATACAAATTAAAAAATATATTTTAATCCCAAAAGGAATCTACAGCAAGATCTACTGTAGAAATTTGTCTGGGCACTCGTGTGGTGGTGCGCGGTTGCCAAGAAAGGTTGATTGAGTGACCTGCTTTAGCCGGTCTCTCCGGTCAGAAAATTGAATTTCCACAACTATCCCTCAAGATAAGTTTTGCTGGATTTTGCCTCCATGGCATATGGCTCAGCGGCACCCAATGGGGTCTTCGGTTTGATTAGTACGGTGGAGTCCCGAGTTCGAAGCGTGCCTTTGGCGCAGTTTCGGTCATTCTTGGTTGATTTATCGGAACACACCCAGCGGTCCCTGTCGTTGTGTCGCATAACCTGCGACTTACATTCTACCGGCATCCCGAGGGCACGAGTCGGTAGACAGGCCCTTTGGTCCTGCCCCAACCAAAGTTTTGCTGGATTTTCATTTCTTTCATTTCCTCCTCTACAGTCTCTCAGCAACTGGTGGTGGGGCGCATTACATTATTTTCAATTGTTGTGCCTAAAACCGAATCCAATTCTTTCATTTTCAGAAGTTAATTTTTGGGTGGGTTTTTATTTTTTATTTTTTTTTAGAAAGAACTTTTTTAGGGTCACTTTTGATTGCTCTCTTTAGTGCTGTTGGCTTTCTTTCCTGATACGGGACTGATGATTTCAATCCCTTTTATTTCTGTTCAAGCTTTGATTGTTCAAGGTTGAGTGAGTGAGGTACTTTGGTATTAGAGAAGAAGATTACCTTACCCCATCACGACTTTGATGATGAAGATTGCTCAGTCTTTTGACCAGAAACAGAGAAAGAGATTGATAAAGCAAATAATTGAGAAAAGTTGTCCCCTTTGATATTGTATCTTCTGCTATTGAAAGATAGTGAAAGAAAGAAACTCTTGCTTCTCTTACTTCTACTATCTCTTTCACTCTCCTTTTCTCTCCCGCACGCTTCTTCTTGTCCTCGTGTTGATGATGGGCCTTTGAGGATTTGAGTGGTCTTTGTGAGCCAGTTCTGTCTGTGTATTTCCAAAAGGGGTGTTCCAAAATGCCGATGTACCGGCCAGATCTCGATGTGGGTGGTGGTGCGCAGGTGCTGGATCTGGAAACTGCAGTCAAGGATGGCATTTTGGGCGGCGGCGGTGGCGCAATTTGCGGTGGGGGTGCTCAGAAACTGGATCTGAAGAAGATGGTTGAAGAGCTTGAACCGATTGATGTGCCTTCCTTGTTTATTTGCCCAATCTCAATAGAGCCAATGCTGGACCCGGTGACCCTCTGTACTGGCCAGACATATGAGAGATCCAACATCCTCAAATGGCTCTCTTTAGGTCACTACACTTGCCCTACAACAATGCAGGAGCTCTGGGATGATTCGATAACGCCAAACAAGACTCTCCAGCAGCTTATGTATAGCTGGTTCTCACAGAAGTATCTTGCAATGAAGAAGAGGTCGGAGGATGTGCAAGGAAGGGCCATGGAGCTTTTGGAGTCCTTGAAGAAAATCAAGGGCCAAGCCAGAGTTCAAGCTCTTAAAGAGCTTAGACAGGTTGTCACTGCACATACTACTGCGAGAAAGACGGTAATGGGTAATGGTGGTGTTGCTTTACTTTGTTCTTTGTTGGGTAATTTCACTATGCATTCTGTTGGGTCAGAGGCAATTGGGATTCTTGTGAATTTGGACCTTGATTCTGAATCAAGGTTGAATTTGATGCAACCCCAGAAAATTTCCTTGATGGTTGACATGTTGAATGAGGGATCAATTGAGACTAAAATCAATTGCACTAGATTGATTGTGATGTTAATAAAAGGTAAGGATTCCGAGTCACAGAATGTGTCAAGCTTGAGTCTTTTGGTTGGGTTAATGAAGTTGGTTAGGAATAAGAAACAACAGAATGGGGTTTCAGCTGGACTGGATTTGTTGAAGACAATTTGTTCACATGAGCCATCAGTTGGGAACTTGATTGTAAGCATAGGTGTGGTTCCTCTATTGGTAGAGCTATTACCAAATGTGAATAATGAGTGTTTGGAGTCAGCCCTATATATTCTGGAGGTCCTTTCAACCCTTCCAGAGGGTAGACTGGCATTGAAAGATTGTCCTAACACAATAACTAATATGATGAAGTTGCTGATGGGAGTCACAGAGAGCTGCACTCAGTCTGCCTTATCGATATTGTTGGGCGTTTGCAAGCTTGCCCCAGAAGAATGTGCTTCATTAGTTGTTGAGGCGGGTCTGGCGGCAAATCTACTTCTTGTAATACAAAGTGGTTGCAGTCCTGTATTGAAGCAACAGTCGGTGGAGCTCTTAAAGTTGTGTACTTTAAACTACGCTGGTACTATCTTTATTTCGAAATGTGAGCTCGCGAGAACGATACAATGAAGTTATGGAAATCTTGTTGATGTGATGCGAATATGTGATACAACGTTGATTTCCTTGGCCCCTGCTGGGAAGGGCATGAGAGGGCTCCTCGGGTTGGACAGGATTTGAGATAAAAGCAAGGACATTGTGTTTACAGCGTACACTAATCAGTAATCAAGGACCTTTTGTTCATATTCAACTGGTTTCACTTGAAGAAGCTGTACTAGCGAAATTGAAGGATTATGCAAAGCTATTTGCATATTGCGTATGAATCAACCTCCGTTCTTTCTTGGAGCTCCCTAAATTGAAGTTGTGTGATTGATGTGACTCCTGGCTGTTTTAATGGTGAGCAATGGTTATTTGGGTGGTGATTATAGGGCGATGGGACGTGGAAAGGTTGTTCTAGTTCTCTGAGGATGTGTTAGAAAATTGTATTAATTTGTTGTGAATTCTAGCTTGTTCCATTGATACCTTAGCTTTCAATCCTTTTTTGTAATTATTTCCTGAGTTGAGCATTGCAAAGTTTGTAGAGCGTATGTGCTTTGAAATTTGAATATACAGTAGTGTACAACTACCATCCATTGTATCAAGTTTAGAACTCTTTTCTGTTGCCAAATGTTTTGATATACAAGATTGCAGAGTTGCATACTTGCATATGCCCTCCTCGGCTGAAGATTTTTTTTTTAGTTATTTGACTTTAAATATTTGTTTTAAAGGTACCTGGGCCTTAAATTTCGACAGCCCGAGGTTTGCTATAAATTTTTTACATTAGGCCCCAATGTAATGACACTTTTGTTACCATTTTTAAAAAAAATAAATTATAAATATGTTGTACTCATTCAAACGAATTCAAATGTGTATTTTTTGTTTGAAACAAAAAAGAATTCATTGCAATCGAAATATTGAAAGTTTTGAGTTTATATATGAAAGTATAAAATTGTTATATCTTTGTCACAGTTAATTTAATTTTTATTTTGAGTAAAAAATAAATTATTGGAATACAGAGTGTGTTTAGAGATTGTTTTTGTTTTTAAAAACAGTTTTTAAAAATAAAAGAAGTGTTAAAAATTCATTTGTTTTGTATTATTTGTAAACTGCTTTCTAAATAAAAAATACGAAGTTTCAACACAAAAAAAAGGTTATATAATATTACAAGAACAGTAGTGAACGAAAAGTAGATCAAGTAAATTTAGAGAGATGATGAAAAAGAGGGAAGGGAGAGAAGAGTTGGAGAGAGAAGGGAGATTGTAACCGCTAATGAGAAAGGGAGGAAGAAAAAGCAGAGCAAAAGGGGAAAATGAAGTTCAATTTATCTACAAAAATGCCACTGGTCCATTTCCAAAATTCTTCAAAACATGATTTAGTTGTTTTTTATTTTCTGTTTTCAAAAACACAATTCTAAAAAAATATTTTCAAAAACTGTAACACTCAAATGAATTTTCATCCAATTTTTTGTTTTGAAAAATAAAAAACAGTTTTAAAAATATGTTTCATACACACTCGTACATATTTATAATTTAAATAAAAAAATTTGGTGGTCAAAGCTCGAAAGTGTCATTACAGCGGGGCCTACTCTAGCTTTGCTTAATTTCCCCTGATCTGCATGAATGCATGGAGAAGGCAGGCCTCTCTTTTTTGTAAACATAATTATATTAAAATTAATATTGAGTCTCAAGCCACATACTCATATATTTTATCAAAACACATCTCTCAATGTAATCACATCCTTAAAACAATCTCTCAATATAATTACATCTACAAAAACACATTCTGATCTTTCCGATAAAAATATGGGTGCTCTTTGATACCATTCAAAACATATAATTAAATTATAACAAACTAACTTTCTGGAAAGTTGGTCTAACCATACACCAGCCCATTCTTACAATTCCCACACCTACCACCGGAACTACAAAAATGGGACCAGAATAACATACTATTCGTAAGTACAAATACAGTGCAATATGAAATGCGTAATGATTGCAGATTATACTCTTGGCAATCTGACGACGAAATACGCACAAAAATTCACCGAGACGTTAGCACCAACAGATTTATACTACACTGAACCCCCTATACCTTCGGATTCTGTTGATGTTTTAAGTATATTTAAAAGAAATTATATGTGTTAATGATTCAATGAAATGAAAAGTGGAGGAATGGTTAACGTTTTGGATCCTTAATGTTAGAAATTCAAGTTCAACGGGTGTCTACTACATACAATGTTAACCAAGGTTTTTTTCCTTCTTGAAATATTTTTAAACGTTAATCATTGATTTAGTCATTAACTAAAACACGTTTTCCTGATTTTACTCTAACGTTTCAATATTTACTTTGTAACGTTTTGATTTTCTTAACTGATTTGGTGGTAACTGTTTTGGAAAAAGTTGATTTTCCATGACTTTAAAACGTGGACATGGGGAGCTCTAGTTTTAGAGATACTTACATAAAAAGAAAAAAAAAGTTTTTGAGAGAGAAAGACAGAAAGAGAAACACAAAAATTCGAACAGTGACCTTTTGTGCAAAAGGTCATTGATATAGAGAAGTCTGAGCATATAGGGTCCGTTTGTTATGCAATTGTATTTCACAGCTTAAAGCTGTGAGAAATGCTGTGCTTTTAGCTGTCAAAAATGCTGTGTAAAAAGCTGTGGGACCCACAGCTTTAAGCTGTGTAAAATACTCTGAGGTGTTTGGTTCACTTTTTTTACATTAGCTTTTTGTTATGATATTTTATGTGAAATGACAAAAAAGGGCATTGTAATAAAAGAGAAATAATATTGAATAAAAAGTTTTAATTAAACAAATAACTAGAGTTCTTACATGACATTTTAGAAATATTTGTAACACACAATAATTTTATAAAGACTAATGTGCATTAAACAGTAAATCAGTTATTTCCTCTCTCAGATCAAACATGTTTCTATCATCATACGGGATAGTTTGATCAGCTTCTGTATGGTCTTCTTCTTCTTCACCATCCACATCGACATCAGTTAAAGTAGAAGCAATATCAAAATCCATGTCATGCACAGCATGCAAACGAATGAAGTTGTGGAGAGTCATACTTGCAATAACGATCTCCACCTGAGTTCTAATACCATAAGGTGGCATAGACGTAAGAATTTTCCACTTTTTCTTTGTGACTCCGAAAGTGCGCTCAATCACACCTCTTAAAGAAGAATGTGCACGGTTGAAAATCTCTCGCTTTCCAGTAGGAGGTATAGGTCCACGAAATTGTGGAGCATGATATCTGTCACCCTTATATGGTGCAAGAAATCCAGTTCTATTCGGATAACCCGCATCAACCAGATAATATTTTCCTGCGTATATAGGTATGATGTTATTATTACAATATAATAAAAATATTATTTGAAAACATGGTAAGAGAAAATGATGCAAACCTGGAGGTGGATGTGGGAAACCAAGTCCATCACCATTTATTGAATCCTCGAGCACACGCATATCATGAGCCGATCCTTCCCACCCGGCTGAAACATAGGTATACAGCATGTCAAAGTCACACACTGCCAACACATTCTGTGTTGGAACTCCTTTTCTTCCCACATAACGTTGTAAATCTGCTTCACCCACACTTGCAGAGATATGAGTTCCATCAATGGCTCCAATGCAGTCTTTAAAGTATGGCATATATCTTGGATCATCCATGATTTTCTTGTGGGTTTCATACAATTGATTTCCTCTCGGTTTCACAATATCATTCATCATTCGAAGAATACTTTTCATCACTTGATGAAATATCCGGCTAACTGTCTCTCCAGAGTGTTGAAACCGTTCACTGACATCCCTGTTTGATTGAGCATGTGCCAAAGTAAACACGAACATAGCAACCTTTTCAGGTACTGCCATATTTCTCGATCCACTCAATAAATACCTTCCTTCCAACATCTGACATAGACATCTAAATACATCCACAGACATCCTGAGTTGTTCATGACACCGAACTGGATTGCCTTGAAGGATTTCTGCAACCCATGCAGCACCTGATAAAATTGATGTTCTACATGGCTCTCGACCGACATAATTATTCCAAGAGTTGAAAGCATCAAAAGCAGCAGCTAAAGTAACAGCAACCATTGCATCCTCGTCACTATCACTATCACTCATGGCTCTACAACATTAAAAAAGAACTTGTCTCAAAATCAGATAAAATATATGAAATAAATATGTTCAACTGTAACATCACATAAACACAGAACATTTAAATAAATAACAAAATATGTCTTGAAAGACAATAACATAACATAACAATCATCCTCAAGGTACCCCTCCACCTGTCCTCATGGCATATATAGCACGTAGATAACCAAGACATTTGTGCTCAGGAGTACGCACAAACAAACGCCTCTGTGCCTCAGATTCAAACAGTTGAATACCAAAGTAAAGAAGAGCATCATCTTCATCTTCAAGATTGAGAGCAAGTAAAGCTGACATTACATCATCATAGGTTTTGTCAACACTTGCACTCTGCTTCTTTTCAAAGTGAGACTGCATAACTTCAATGCATTTTTCAAATTTTGAATTGGTCTCTGCCCTAACTTCAAGTGCCTTCTTCTTTCTTGATCTAGATGTAGACTCGATTCTTGATCTTTTTCCACTTGATCCAGAAGCATGTGTAGATGAAGTTACTTTTACTGGAGATGTCCCTGTTGAATAATCTTCAGCAATCCCATCTACATTAAGTGGTGACACAAATGGAGGTGTCATGGGTTGATGGGTAAAGTCATCCCCAAAGAATGGAGTGTAACTGTCATCCTGCAAAGAATCTTTTATGTGAAGATCAGACATCCCTGTAGTGAACCTATTCTCCCCGGTGGCAACTCTACCATTGAACAGAACGTCAAGCTTTTCAACAAATTTCAACGGAGCCCTACGAAACTTCTTGTATTGTGAATTCTCCTACAATGCATTTATAATTAAGGGTAATTACATAAGGAACATACAAATAAAATAAAGGAACAAAATATGATGTTTAACGTAACCATACCTCAATCCGTGCGGTCCACCATTCATCGGACGCATCGATAGTTCCTCTCATATTATTCCACCCTAAACCGGTCTCCTTAGACTTCAGCTTGTTCCACAATTGCCAATTTTGTTTTAAGTTGTCATATCGATTTTTCAAAACCCCAGCAGAAAAGTCGATACCACTCAAAGAAACAAACTCAGGAACCATTCGTTGCCAATACCATTTATCAGTAGGTCCCATTTTTTTCGACTCTTTAATACAAAGGTCAATGAAAATTTCGGTTGATTCATCATCCCACTTTGTCTTTTTCGAGTCAACAACTGTTTCCTTCCCCTTTCTACTCATTTTCAATAGCTACCATACAACACATCCAAATAAATAGTCTAATCTATTAAGAGCCTAACCCAAAGCCAGAAATATAAAACAAAATAAATAACAAAAATGATTCTCTATTAAACATGAAAGAAGTTCATGTAAATAAAATATTTAACAACAGAGCAGAAATGTAATCAGGAGAGAAATAGATAAAGTACTACTATCATTTTAGAAACTTGCCAAGTTCAGATCCATTACAAAGTAAGAGAGAATTCATAATATAATACAAACAAAGACTCAATAGTAAGCACTGGAAAGCAACAACGATTAAAAAAAAAAGATACACTCAGTATTTTATTTTGGCATTCAAATATTCCCTTTCAAATTTATTTCTTTTCTTTCTCTGAAAGTTTGTGCCAACTCTAGTAGTAATAACAATCAAAAATTAAAGCTACTTTAAACTAAACCTTAAAGTTCCCTCTATAAAATTATGCTTCACACATGATCATGTTATTGCCCAACTTGAATCAATATGCCTCTTGTTAGCCCAACAATGGTCATCTTGCCTTCTTCACAAATTCTTCTTTCAACTAGTGCCCGGTGGGGCTTGAGTGTGTGTTTTTGTGATCTTTTTTCAATTCACCTCATCATGTATACCCAAAAAGATGAGGGTTTGCAACAAAAAGGAACAAAGAAAAAAAATCTCAACAAAAAAAATCACATGGGAAGGTTCATTACAGTGCAAATTATCAAGTAGGGTCTTTGTTTGAAGGTTCATTACCCATTAGACCTGCAAAGAGCAAACTCATTCTCCTCCCAACCCAAAACAAAGAAGAAGAATTTAAAACCTCAACCTACTTCTACCAGTCTAGTTAGGCAACAATAGATTGGCTACCTCAACAATAGTATAAACAATGGCAGACCAACTATAGTGGGAGTTTGATTCTACAAATATTATTGCAGTTTCCCCATCCAAAGATCGACCTTTATTAATCAATTGCAGTTTCCCCATCCCCATCTCAAAGTGTTCAAACATACCCCGCCACTCTCGCATTTATTAATCAATTGCTTATCCAATTCGTTACAGCAACGCAAGTAAAGTAGCATGGAACAATAAACTCAAACTCCAAAACACTAACTATACACCAAAGTTCATCAAATCTTTTTGTCCTTGCCTAACAAAAAATCCACAAGACTGAACCCAGAACCTTGACTTCATATAATAAAAGTAAACCCAGAATTTTATCACAAAACCAAAAAGGGCATAATCCAGAAGATCCATAGTGGAGCCAACAACCCAAATGGCAAATCGACCTCTAAGAACTATAAAATAATCAAAAGCACCCCCACAAACACAAAATGAGAATCAAATCAAGCTTCAAACAATCAAAAGCAGAAAACCCACCCAACAACTTGGTGGCGGCCCAAGTGGTCGTATCTCTGGAGCCATCGATTCGACAAAAAATTAAGAAACCAAATATAGAATACATGCATCAAGTGTTAACGTACAGAGAGAGACGAGTACCTGATTTTCAAAACGGTGGTGGAGATCGATCGACGGAGAGACGGAGGAGGTACAACGAGAGTGAATCACGGGAGAGATGGAGTGCTTCAGTGAGAGATGAATAAGGGATTTGAGGGGCAGGATGGTCTTGAAGAAACTTGGATCTAATGAAACGCAATGAGACGCTGTACCACAACAGCGTCTCATTTTGGACCGCTTAAACGCGGTCCAAAACGCAATTCTTTTCTACCCGTTTGGTATGCACAACATTTTTGGTGGGTCCCACAGCTTTAAGCTGTGGGAAACGCCAAACAAACGGAGCCATAGTCTTACCATTTCCATATCCCTATAGTTACAGTCGAAATGCCACTTACAACTAATGTCCCTTGCTCTAATTTTGTGGATATCTACTTATCTAAGAACTCCAAAGTTTCTATCTAACTCGCATAACATACATTATACAATCATTTATTGAAGTCATCGGTTTACTGTTTCTGTTACATGAGCATTCTCACCGTGGATCCACGACATCATCATCAACAACCCAATCAGCATATTTAGTGGAAATATCGTTTCCTGCATTACGGAACATAGTGAGTCAAGGCCCAGCAAGTAATACTTATGCATGGATGCACGTGAACATCATCATTAGAAAACAGTCACCGATTTAAATCATTTTTCCAGTACTCGGTCGGGATTTTTCTTGATTAGGCGTTCTACCAAAGAACACTTTCCAGTCAAAACTCGTTTCTATTTTCATTTTCATTTCCGATATACCTCAACCTTAACCTTTCCATACACCCTCCCTGTAGCAGTAATACTTGGTTCGTAAAACACTTTTTCCTTAACTAAACCTTTCCTTTTCATGCAATGCAATGCATCATGCTTATGAACAATATTTAATGCATCAGTAAATCATACGTAACACCTCACTTTCAAGAACATCCAAACAGTCGTCATATCAGTTCCATCACCATATTTAGTCCAAACATATAACAGTACACATTGCATACTATAGAGCAATACAATAACAGTCATGTCGTTTAATCACGGTAACCAACATCACATTCAATACAACTATAATATAAATCATCATTCATATCACAATTCTCATATAACCCGTCATAGAATTCCGATCAAATACTTATCAATAATCAAAACAATTACACATGCAATAACACATATAATTCACAGATCACATAGTTCCGTAATACAGTTGAGTATTACTTACATCATGCGTTTTTCCTAACCTTGACAGTTTTGATTTCTAGTACCTGTCCCTGAAAATCACAATAATTCCCTAACTATTAACATTAATTAATTAAATTATATATGTATATTATTTGAAATTTGACATTTGAGATTAACCTTAGGTTGGATCCGGGTCAATTAGGCCCGGACCAACTCTGCCTCCCTCTCAACCGGGTCAAGTTGACCCGGTTGTCCTCCCCTTTCACGCGGGTCAAGGGACCCGTGATAACCAACATAGGGTCACCGTCGATCACTGGCGGTGTGAGCTTCACCTCCGACACACGCCGGTAGTAAATGGTACCACGAACTCATCGCCACCACTCTCCACCTATGCGGTGGTCGGAACAGGGCGGAATATGGTTTCAAAGTCCACGGCCGCAGCGACTTTCCTCTCCACCGTTGACAGCCCGAACCTCCTCCGTTCTGTCCGAAATCTATGTCGCCGAATTCGTCTCTCTGAGCTCTCTCGTTCCGTACTAGTTTCGTAACCATTCGCCGTCGATCAGCACTTCCCGTGCTTCCGTCGCCGCCCCTGGTGGTGGGTCGTGCTTTAGGGTTTGGCCTCCCTCGGTTTCTGTGCCTCACCAATATATATATCTTTATTTAATTTGATTTGATTTTCTTAATTACTGTTATGCCCCTGACATTGATGCTTATTTACACAAAATACCTATCTGTATTTACAGTATTGCCATTACATATTTATTATTATATTTTTGTATTTAACTTCCCTAATTTATAGTAATTTCATTTCAATCTCGTTTCCGATAATTCTTGCTCCCACAATCTATAATTCCACTATAAAATTTATGAAAAATATTCTGATCGAACTTAGGTCACACATGACATCACCTATCTTACCACATCTACCCCCACAAGTTATTCAGATGTTCGGGGTGTTACAATTCTCATTCCACGACTACTTGAACGAAAATAACTACAATGTATTGGATGATATTAGATACTCAAGTATTTCAACATAATGGATGAAATATGTCGTTGGATGCCAACGCGACTACACTTTAAAGGCAAAATACCAACTTGAATTTATCATATTAGGTGGAAATAGACAATAATCATTATAAACAACAACATGTGTTGGTTAGATGCGATGAGCCCGTCAATTAGAGAATGGTTCGACTGTAATATAGAATGCATATGTGTTGTTAGCCCTTCTTATTAGCTCCCCGTGCTCAGCTATTCAGGCTTCGATATATATTCTAAAACATATTCCTAAACCCACTTTGTTTGAACATAATATTAGCGTATCGTATATTTACAATAGCGTATTTATTTGGTGTCATAATTATGGGTTCAAAGAACCCAATCAGCAACCAAGCCCAACCGTCACCCACGCACAGAAGTCGTGGGCCGGCTATAACCAAGCCCAGGGTTATGCCTCAAAACTTGGCTACAAGATAATGAGAGGCTCGCCCTTATTAATGGGATGAGAGACTTAGAAGTTTCTGATGTGGGACTGCAGGCGCAGACTCCCAAAACTCCCCCACATGTGTGAGGTGGACAGGCTGACGCCTCAACACGTCGAGTAGGATGCGTCCCACAACAGTCGCCACCTCCCTCCGATACCATGTCATAATTCTAGGACCCAAATAACTCAATCTGCAACCAAGCCCAACCGTCAAGAATTATAAATTGTAGTCAAGAATAAATGAGTAGCTGTAGGAAGAACAAGAAGGAGAGGATAAGAGAGCAAGGCAGACTAACAGTGCATGAAAAACAAGTTAGAATTCTTATTTTTCATTAAAACCCAACGAGTCCTTCCTCAAGGTGTCTATGTCCTCCAAGTAACAGTTTTTCTGTGTAAATAAGACAAAATATTTGTTTTTTTTAATGTGAGTTTGCTAACTGATATGAGATTGAATGTAAATGTAGGAACACAAAAAACATCCAATAAAATCAGACTTTATGTTAGTTGTGTTGTTCCTGTGTGAGTAATTTTGTGTCTTTGGCCATTGGGTAATGTGACAAATGAATCATGCATAGGATGAGACTCATGTAGTAAACGAAGGTCACACACAATATGCGATGATGCACCACTGTCAACAATCCAATTATCTATAGCCTTAAGAGAAGTATAAGAAACATTAACTACTACTGTTGCTGCAATAGATGGTTGTTGTTGTTGATCCACAGTGTGACCTTTAGACCTTAGAAAAGCCAAGATTTGTTGACATTGTTCATTAGTGAGGTCAACAGACTGAGTCTTGTCAGCATCATTTGATGTATTGGTATCCACCTGATTAGCAGAATAATTCTTGTTGTTAGTGTTGGCCTTGGATCTCTTAGGTGGAAACCCATGAATTAAAAAACACATGTCAACATTGTGATTGTCTCTTTTGCAATTAGCGCAAAACATAGCTCCCTTTTGGTTCTGATTTGATTTTGAACCAGTGTTATTCCTCTCCTTGTTGGAGTTAAAGCTCTTGTAGTTAAATTTGGAATTGACATTTCCATTATAGTTTTGAAATTTCTTCACTGCCATGGCCATGACATCTTCTGAGACAACCACATTAGAATTATTGACCTTCTGTTTCCTTTATTCTTGAATTATAACATTAAAAACCTTGGTAATGTCTGGAAGAGAAGACATTAACAAGATTTGACTGCTAATGTGATTGTATGAGCTGTTAAGACCTATCATGAATTGCATCACTCTATCCTCATCCTTGGTTTTAGTAATCATTTTGTGTGGCTCACACTCATTACATTTGCAAGCTAAAAACTGATGATACTCATCAAGTTCATCCCAGAGAGCTTTAAGCTTGTTGAAGTAGTCAGCAACAGAAAGCTCCTTCTATCTGGTGTTTGCAACTTCTGTCAAAATTTCATAGATTCTGGTGGCAATGAAAACAGAGTATTTGTTTTTAAGATCAACCCAAATATCATGTGTTATTTTAGAAGTTGAAACATGGTAGAATTTGTGATGCCGTTGAACTTATGATCCAAGTCTTAATGAGATTGTATCATTGATATCTGGAACAAGAATAGTGCCAGTAAGAAATCCTTGCTTGTTCCTTGCAAGCATGGAAGTCATGAAGTTCCTACTCCATGTATGGTAATTGGAACCTATGAGTTCTGTTGTGACAGGTTTAGTGACTGAGAAATCACTTGGAAAAAAATTATATGGATTCACAAAGGGATTTTGGTCATGTGCTAGAGGTGGGTATGGGTAGGGTAGAGACATATGGGTAGCGGTGGGTGTAGTAGAATATATGGGGTTAGGTGTGGGTAGAAGTGGTTGTGTTATAGATGTGGGATGAGTAAAATGTGATAGGTTTGATGTTACAGTGTGATATCTGATTTGAGGTAAATTTCTCATGAAGTATGTTGCTTTTGCCAATGCTGCAGATACAGGTGGAAGGACAATCGAGATAGATGGACCTAAAGCAAAAACATAAGATGAAGGAAAGCTTTGGGCAGCAGAAATCCCTGGCGGAAGAATACCTGGAGGATACATCGACTCAGATACCATACCATAGTTCTGAGCCCAAAGAACCCAACCAGCAACCAAGCCCAATAGTCACACACGCACAGAAGTCGTGAGCCGACTGTAACCAAGCCTGGGGCTATGCCCCAAAACTTTGCTACAAGATTGGGAGGGACTTGTCCTTATTAATGGGATGAGAGACTTAGAAGTCTCCAATATGGGACTGCAGGAACAAACTCCCAACATTTGGATACAACTTTACCTTTTACATCCACAGCAACATCACTCTTGCTTTCAATCCCCATAATACTACTAATTACATTCTTCAAAACATTAGAAAACTCCTTCGGATCCATAACAACAGAACAATGTTCGCTTGTCATAAATCTATTGGGCCCAACATCTGAAAACGGATGGACTAGCATCAATATCCCCATGAGCATTAACGACATTACCAACTACAACCTCAGAGACACTATGAAGATGTGACATTTCATTAGCAACTGAACCACATTCACCAAATCCACCTAACAACATGTCATTCCTACATTTCAGTAGCGCCAATGATAAACTCAAACTCAATATAGGAACGACTCACCTAGGTGCACAATGCTAAACATTCACATTAGCATTATTATATTTCTTGGACAATACACGAATATTCGATTTCCTCAAATCACATTCGTCGAACATTTCAAACATCGAATATTTAAATAACCCTGATATTAGAATCCTTCAATCGATACTTAACTATTCATGGAATAGATTTCTCGTATTTAGAACAATAACCGTTACTATAATAAGTCAACTCGCGTTAGCAATCAATCGAGAACAAATAATAAGCTTCTAAACTATCAGTACCCTCCAATAAAAGGACTTTTGTGATTTTGTCCAACTTTGAAACATTACTGTCAGCTATCATTGTCCCTTACGAATGAATTTGTGGATCCTAAAGCACTCGATAACAATAGCTCAACTCCAATCGGAAGCACTCCAAATTTTGCAATGGAATCTCACTTTTATTACAGCAAAACACAACTTTCAATATAGTCATATCAACAAAACATGAGAGGATATTTAAACACCCCCTAATTTAAACATCCCTATAAACTAGGTAGTCAATCATTGAAGCAAAAAATAATGCATGCATCACGGTGGAGTTAAATATTAGAAAAAGTGCACGCATCACTGTGCACATGATTGATATTTTTTAATTAAGAATCTTTGTTTTTATTCTTTATATATTTTTTAAAAGGTTTCTTGCTTCAAAACACAACTTTTCATAGGTTGACCACAAACAGTAATAGAAAGTTGTAATGAAAGAGAGGAGTGAGTCATTTTACTTTTCTTTTTGATGAAATATGATTCCATTTCAACTATATTCATCAAATTTTTAACTATATATTGTTCAATTCGTAGAATATATTAGAATAGTCAGCTATTTACAAAATCTTTATTCCAACTTTTAAATATGCTATAAAATATTGAAAAATCTCTTGAATGTATAATCAGCTTAAGTTGATGATGATATTCAACAAATATTTCACTATATATATACACGTATATAACAGATAATACATATATAGACAATATACTCAATTTATTCATTTATTACTTAATGTCCAAACTTCTCAACATACTAGATACTGATACTAATTTAATCAATCACATGAACAAAATGCTCGAAAGAAGATCTAATGAATCCGTATGAGCGCATGTACGCATCGAAGCGTTCTCCATATGGAGTAGCTCATGCAGGTGCACAATCATACTTACAATGAACCCACATCGGTGTAATTGGAGGCATTGGATAATCCCCTGTCAAACCAACTTTGACTTAGTGATTACCATTTACGTGCCTTATAACAATGACAACATGCTGATAAGGTGGTGGGGGAGCTGTACGAAGTGATAAATATGTCTGGCTCTCTTTAGGATGAAGAACATGCAGTACCACATTGTATGCAGAAGCAATCAACAAACCCATGTCTGGCATCGTCATCCAGTGCTCAAATGGTGCTACAGCATCTTCTCGGAAGAAGTTCAGTGAGTGTTCAATTTCGTATGTCATCTCTTCACCGCCAAGTATATCAACATATTGTGTTCGAAATACATTTAACTCTACCATCATATTGTACCAAACATTGGGCCATGCATCTTCCCCAAGACCAATACAAACAGCTATCGATCGGAAACCCCAATTTCCATCGCCTTTTATGTCTTCTAGATCGCTGATATAAGGATGCAGTATACCTGGAAATTGATATATGATCTCTGAGAGTAGTTCCCTTTTCTCCGCCTTTGACTTTCTTGCTTAAAGAGAGACTGAGTATTGTAAATAGATGAACAACTATGTCTAGCTGGTACATTAGAGTGAAAAAAATCATGCTCGACAAATGAGGAACTATGTCTGGCGGGTTCTCGAGGAGGAATAAAATCACTCCCATCATTAACAAAATCATCTGGATTATTACGGATGGTGGCTGCAACCTTTTTCTTTGTTGACGGGCGCCCTTTAGCGCTGGTCTTCACAGTCGGTTCACGAAGTGAAGTTGTTGATGGCCTGAATATGTCCCTCAACTTTCGTAGTCAACTGACTTTAACATGTCTTGGCTGCTACTTAAATTTTTCTGTGAACATTTGTAAAACGACGCTACAGTCGATGTCATCCTCTTCAAGCCCTTCACACGATAGCAGATCAAGTTTCCTCCAAAATTTATCAATGACATCAAGTGGTATTGTACAACCTTTGTTCACATACTTGAACTGTTCGTGAGCACACGATAGTCCATATGTCCTACGTAGGTGACAACCACATTTGTTGGTGACCTCGCCAACATCTTTCGACCGCTCAGACTCCGTCAACATCAGATCCAAACCCTCGATTGAAATAAATCCACATAAATTCTGAAGATTTTATATATTGAATCGATGTGAAATTATAGTTCTGCTTTTCTCAATGCTAGTTTTGATAGTTATGACCTGAGACTGGATAACTTGATCAATCCACGACATAGATTTTTCTTAAGTCTAACTGTGATGAACACAAATATTTTTTCAGCTTAGCATGCTGACTCTCGACCCTATTAGTCGTGTGATTTTCAAAATGAAGATATTTGTTGGTCCAGGCGGATACAATCATCTCCTTATACGGTGTTAGCCAAACATCATTTAGATATTGCATCACTATTGGAAACTTTTGTAAGACCACATCCAGGCGTGCCATGTTGCTCATGTAAGCATTCTCTATTTCAGATTCAAGTACTGTAGTCCAGATGCGGTAAAATGCATTCCAAGCTCTCTTGTCTTTCATTGCAGGCTTGCACTAGGTTAAAATACTTTGGTAGATGTGCCATCTACAGAGTAGTTTCGAAACATCGGGATATATTTGAGCGCACACTTTCATCAGACCCAATTCTCTATCTGTAATGATCACTCGTGGGCCAGTGCACCCAAGCATTGCCGATTGCAAACATTCCAACGCCCACTTCTAACTAGCCGCTTTTTCTGAGTGCAAATATGCGAATGTTATGCAAAATGTTTGACTAGTTGAAGTAACACCGACAATTTCAACGAAAGACAACCCGTACTTGTTGGTCTGATATGTCGCATCCATCAGTAACACATGCGGAAATGAGCACAAAAGCTTTAACGAACTTGGATGGGCGAAGAACAAATCTTGAAGCTCATTAGTTGTACGATTTACCCGATAATCGAAAAAGTATTGATGATTGTTGAGGAATGTGAACACAGCTTGCATCTGTGATTGGCTCGATTTCTCAACGGTCGTGTGCTTATTATGTGCATTGTTATGGTTCATTTGGTTGAAACGTTATTTGGATCTCGCTTTTTCAACTCCATCAATATGTCTCGTGACTTGGCATTTTGCGCACACATGTCAACCATAATCTGAATTTCATATTCAGTAAGTCGACCAGGGTATGGATGTCCCTCCATATATGATGCATGAGGATTATGCTCTGCACATACCACCCTTACTGATAGGTATGAATATACCTATTGCTTTTGGTGATAATAACCCTCTCTTATCTAATTGGTATTATCAATTCGGTACATTTATATATTGTTTTGGATTTTGATAGGCAATTGATGGTGCTGAACAAAAAGGTGGCAATTATGGGCAAGATGAGAGCAGGAATAAGCTTGCAAATTTATCCTGGGCGTGATTTATACACGCCTAGGCGGTACAGGCCACGCACAGAACAGGGGTGAATGCAAAAATTCAAGAAAACTGCATTTTCTAGAGCAGCGCCTAGGCGCACCTGCACAAAATTGACAGCTTTTATTTCGCGAAAGCCCTAAAAACTGCACTTTTTAGACTTATCGAACGGCCGTTCCAAGAGCGAAAAACGGAGGAAAGAAGGAGGATTCAAGGCTTGAAGGAGGGATTCTTCATCTTGGCTTGCATTTCTTCCAATTTTGGGTTCTACTAATATGTTTCTCTCTCTTTGCTTGTCTCTTTCTCTCTCTATGAGTAGCTAAACTCTTTATCACCAAGGCTAGGATGAAGCCTTGGGTTGATTGATGGTTGTATGAATTGATTTGTTTATGTGTGAATCTTTTTGGGTATAAATTTTTGGTTTCTATGATTATTGTGGATTCTTCTTACTCTTTGTGTTTGATCACCACTTAGGGTTTTAAATGAATTTGTTTGATGGATTATGTAGATGGTGAAATATCTATTTAATCATGTTTCTTGGGACCTTAGATTGCAATTGTTGTTTCCTTTAGGTTTGGAACAAGTTTGTATGAATCCTATTTCCATTGAGCTTTCATGAATTCTTATGCATGTTTAGACCAATAAGATGGCTAGAATGTTGATAGGAACATCCAACCTAGACCAATAAGATGGCTAGTGATTGATATGAGGGAAATTGGCTTGAGTGCGCTAAAACCGACTTAGGTACGGATTCGTTATACACGAATTGATAAATGTATGAGTGAATTGGTTTTGTTTGCACATCATTGACCCTTGGTGGATTCCGAAGTCTTGGTGCTTCATTCTTTTACTTGAATTCATTACATTAGTGTAGTTTGCCTAGTGATAATTTGCATTAGCATTTGCATTCTTCAATACAAAAATTCCAAAAACTCTTTACTTTTCTTGCTTGTATTCCTTTTAAATTGCAAACCCAATCAACTTGAGTGGAACTTTAATTTCTTGCATTGTCCATAAATATATGTAAATGAACACTTGGATTAAGTCATATCTCCGTCTCTGTGGATACGATCTCTACTGACCACTTTGTACTATTCTTCTGACTAGTACACTTGCTAGTAGGTTATTTTAGACTCAACACTTACCATCCACTCATCATCTAGCTGCATTTTCCTCCCTTTCAATTTAAACGGGCAATCTATCTTTTTGGTGTTGGTCTGATTCGTTAAGGGTTTCTTAATTTGGTAATTGCCACCCCGATCACATTTGAATTCTAGTTTGTGTTTTTTCCCGAACCCTCCAATATTTGATTTATTGATGGCGATGATATATCCTAATTTGCATCCAGTTTGTTGAACCCAATCGATCAATGATTGTCGTGATTTGAACACTCGAGAATGTATTAATTTTGACTTTAAAAATTTATGAATACTCATTCAACATAACAACACTACTCAAATTTTGATTGATTAAAATAATTTACCATATCGGTTTCAAATTCACATCTATCTTCAAATTTGTTATTTTCATCCCTCTCATCTGCATGCTCGTATTCTTGCTTTATTTCAGCTTTCATGAAAATCATCCAACCAACAATACAATTTAACTTAAGTATTTTTGATAGTCTCTAAACAACATAAAAACAACATAATTTAACTTGAGTATTTACATGTTCACTTGAATTGATTGGTAGCTGGTAATCAAAAAATTGGTGTACGTAGTCCATATCCCTTGAAAATTTCGACTGGATTCAAGAAAATTTTGATTTAAATAATATAAATTTATTAATAACAAAAACAGTAAAAAAAAGTATCAATATTCACATAAAATTAATACCCATTATACATAGATAAAACACTAGCATTCAGAAACATTGTCTGAAATTCATTTCAAAAAGACCACGAAGGTTGCATTAGAAGAATAAAGCAGCCTTGGAAGTCTGTAAAGAAGAGATAAATCCTAGTGTCATTGTCCTAAATTCATTTCAAAGAGGTGAAACTTACTTTCTTGAGAAATATAACATGTCCTGCAAAAATGCCTAAATTATTGTAAATAAAAACAAAATTATTAGTGACAAAAAAAAAAGATAACCATACAAATTTTTAGCGTAAAAATCTTTATATATATATCCAAGCTAAGCTATTGATAGCTAAATTTAAAACACACATGAAATAGCGTCTCGCAATGAATTCTATAGCAACAACTAGAAGTTCTGGGATAGTTCTCAATACCCACTACCGCAAGGAATTTTCTGGTTGAGAGTTGATAGTTGAGGAATACAATCTCTAACTACAAACATATATTTATATTTGAATTTTTGAAATAATAAAAATTTAAATATATTTGATAAATAAAAATAAAAGCTGAAATATTCCATTTAATTTTCAGTGATATTTGATTTTTACTGATAAAGCTAAAATATTCGCAAACGTGATACAAAAATTCAAAATGTAAATTAGGGGGACGAGATACGCAATCTGGCGTTGCTTTTTGTGAACAAAGAGTTTCACAGACACAAGCAGTCAAGCATAGTACAAATATTACATAGACGAGTGGTGAAAATTTGTTTACTTTTCAATGAGAGACAATATGTACTATTTTGTCTCAATCAAGTCATTTTCTACACGCAAATATATACACAAAAAAGACAAGTTACTGCAAGTGAATATTATAGATTAAATGATTGAGTTGATGGAAGGGTAGAGGTGTTTAAGTTGGAATTTGTGATGGGTTGTTTGTTTAGTGCATCCCAACAAAATACATCTTTTAATACAATTTTTTTCATTTTTCATTTACAAAAACTTCAAGTATCAAGTATCAACATCATATCTCTCATATTTTTCTACTCTTTTTTACTTTTTTTTTCTATCATTATACACATCTTATAATATAATTTTTTTATATCACTTTCTGTAGGGGTGGAAGAAACCGAACCAAACTGTAAACCGAACCGTAAACCAAACCGTAAATCAAAGTTCGGTTCGGTTTTCGGATTAATGGTTCGGTTTCAGTTTTAGTATTTTGATAATTACGGTTTTCGGTTCGGTTTCGGATTTTTGAAATTAATTTCGGTTTTAAACCGAAAACCGAAATTAATCTATATGTTTTAAATATAATATATATATACACACATATTACTTAATGTCTTAATCTATTAATCAATAGACAGTAATCATCTAAAGCCTAAAGGCAAAACTCAAAAGCAATAAAGATTAAACTATTAAAGCATAACCGGCTAAAGTGCTAAATAATTAAACATTTAACATTATCTCATATCTGATATCTTTATTCTTTATGACTTTATCTCAATATCTCTCATCTCTGTATCTGAAATTTTGACCTAGTAGGTGACGGCACTGACAGGCGATGGCGACTCTGTCTTTGGTAGTCGATAGTGAGGGCGTGACTTGTGAGGCTGTGAGCAGTGAGCTGCTGCAGACCTACAGTGGTTTTGAGTAGGCGAGAGAGGCAGAGAGCTGCGACCTGCGACGAGGAGAGAGGTAGAGAGCTGTGAGGAGGAGATAGCTGCTGCAACGACGCGACTTGAGACGATTACGAACGAGGTAAGTCCCTTTCTATTTTGGTAATTCATGGGAGTGGGATTTGCCGATTTGGATTGGAGATTTGGACAAATGGGTTGGATGTTTTTCTTCTTCCAGTTTCATCTTGTAGAATGTAGACACTAGATCATATGAGAGTTAGGTTGTGGTTAAAAAGA
This sequence comes from Euonymus europaeus, assembly GCA_963580455.1. Classification (NCBI taxonomy): domain Eukaryota; kingdom Viridiplantae; phylum Streptophyta; class Magnoliopsida; order Celastrales; family Celastraceae; genus Euonymus; species Euonymus europaeus. Next base: position 5,841,289 of record OY756972.1, read on the forward strand.
CAGAATGTTACAAAGTTGCTCTGAATAAATTGAGTGAAAACTGTGAAATTGGATTTGAAGCAAAAATGAAAAATGCCAGTAATAGTTTATTATCATGTATTCCTGTATTCCTGTTTTTTTTGTTACGTGATGTTCTATGTTTAGATGTTATATATGTTGTTGCAGAACTACAAAGAGAGAATGATTTGGCAACCTTGCAATATTATTGAACTCCTGTATTTTACCATTGTTGTAGATGTCTAGCTCCCACTCACATTCGCTATCTGACTTCAATTCAAAAGAAAATGACATTTGTTTGGAAGAGGAGGTTGTGCCAGTGAATGAAAGTGGTATTGGTGGTGGTTCCAGTAAGGGGGTTGAAGGAAGTTCAGAGCCCATTGAAGGTACTGAAAATAGTGAGGTGTCTAGTCCGAAAAAGCGAAAAAGGAAACCTCAAGCACCTAATATCTTTATTTTATATTATTTTTCTATATTAATGATTGTTTTCCCTTTTGACTTAATTATATAATTGGCTAAGACAAAAGGTAAGAATGCATTAACCGGGAGTTCAAGACCACCTTTGACTCGACATAGTCGTCGTGGAACTGGAATCTAAGCACTAAGGTATTATAATTTCTTGATTATACATTTATATCTATTTGTTTAACTTGTTTATTAACTTTATCATATATGAATATGCCTTCTGCATTTTAATTTTTAAACCAAGGTGGCAAGGTGAAACTGTGAGTGAAGACTGAAGTTGTGACTTGTGAGGACTGAGGCGTGATGACTAAGGCGTGAGCTGTGGGCTGTGGCAGTGGCCTCATGGCCTAGGAGCTCTCAAACATTAACTTAGATTTCAGAAATTGTTTTATGATTATAATAGAACTTGAGCTGTGGCAGTGGCCTTCATTTTGAGTCTTTGACATTTTGGATTTTGGATTTTGGATTTTGAACTGTATTTAAGTATTTTCATATTTTGGACTATTTTTACTTTTTTAGTGTTTTCCTTATTTAGTTATTTGCATTATAGGATATTTGGAATTTTGGATGATTGATTGGTATTTGGTTGTCTTCAATCTTGATGGCATCATTGGCATTTTTTGCATCTTAGAATTGAAATTTTGAAATAATATGAAGTATTTCAGTATCAAGTTACAGGTATTACAAAAAATCGGTTTAAACCAAAAAACCGAAAAACCAAACCGTTTCAAATATTTCGATTCGGTTCGATTTCTCTTGCTATTCGGTTTGAGATATTAGATGAAGTTCGATTTTCAATCTTTTCGATTTCAATCTCAAGCCGAACCGAAAAATCATACTTCCGCGCCTAACGGGTGTATCATTGGAAATCCTCGATCCACAAGACAGCAATTAAACCCTCTTCCGTTGTAGCCACTCTCTCTCTCTCTCCCCTCCAGCCGGACCAAGAGAAAAATGTCATGGCTGGCTCGCTCTCTGGCAAACTCTCTTCGTCTTGACGATGCTGCGGAGAACGACGTTACACCAAGCCCATCTTGCGACGCTTCACTTGCAACTCACGAACTCGAACAATGAAGACGAGTCGATCAGTACCATAATGTGGGAGAAGTAGAGGGAAATGCGCGATCAACGCCATCACAAGAAGACGAAGAATCAAGAAGTGTCAAAGAGGACCTTACGGAATTCAAACAAACCCTAACGCGCCAACTATGGGGTGTGGCATCTTTCCTCGCCCCGCCACCAACACCTTCTCATCGTGAGTCCAAGGATCAATTTGGTTCCAATTTTGATCGATTTGCTTCTTCGGATCCGTCTTTGTCGGGTGATCGTGAAGAAGAGGGAGGAGAGTCGAATCCGGTGGGGCTTTCGGGGATCAGGAGTGACTTTGGGGAGATTGGTGGAAAGTTTAGCGAGATTTCAAAGATGGCTTCGAATTATTTTGAGGCGGAGGAGGATGAGGTGGAGAATGTGGGAGAAAAAGAGGTAGAGTACGTGGAGGAAAAGGTAGAAGAGGATGATAATCTCGAAGAGAATGGTGTTAGGATTACTGATGAGGTGTTGGCATTCGCCAGGAACATCGCGATGCATCCAGAGACGTGGTTGGACTTCCCTCTCGACGAAGGAGAGGATTTGGATGGTATGTTTGGCTCTGTAGTAGCACAATCGTTTACTTCTGATGTGGTTTATGCATTTGCCTTAATTTTAATCGTTCCCAGCATTAGGAGAATCAGGATTAACGTAGGCCTGATCTTTACTTTGGATTTTCTTTTGTGGGCATTTGTATGCAGTTTGGTGAATTGGCATGAACACATTTTCTTACCAGATTGCCATTAAAATGTAGCATTACGTGTTGTTTCTCGTTTTCATGTTCTTCATCTAATAAAATTGTTGCAGAACAACAATATTTCTTCTTTTGTATGCTCTGCTCTTTGATGTTTGTTGCATTTGCAAATACTTCTGCTTATTGGACTTAGAGTTTAGCTCATGTTTTGATACCTTGACTGTTTTGAAGAGTCAACACTTTCCTTTGTGCTATGTTGTACTTTGTTACGCCTTGTTGGTTCGATCTTTTGAATAACCTCTGCTTTGCCTTCTTAGTTAGTGCCTTGATTCATGTTGTAGCCAAGACAATTCAAAAGAATATGTCTACAAGTATTCCGAGGTTTAGAGCGGAAATGCTTTAGTCATACTTTAGCTTATACACAGGTAGCTTGTTTCCTTATATAGAAGGTGTGCTAACATTAATACATTATAGTTAGTGTTGCTTTTGCCTCTGGAAGAAAGGTGCATCTTATTTGAGATTCACAAGTTTATGGCTAATTGGCCCAAACTGAGAATCTTTATTGCAAAAAGTTAGTGTTGTCTGTTAAATCTCATGCTCGCCTATTTGTGTACCTTTTCCCTTTCCTTAATTCTTCTTATTTTAAGCCCTGGGGATAGGTTTTTTAAAATGCGAGTCATGGACCAAATAATAAGAATAAAAGCAATGGAAGGGATTCAGAGAACAAAGAGATTAACTTTTTTCTTTTTACTGTCCAAGCCTAATTTAGATTTTAAAGTTTTCAGCAAAGAGATTAAAAATCAAACTCCAAGGCCAAATACCTCTGGAGTTACAGTTAAAAGTTGATTTAGTCATTTAGGCCTACTTAAAAATTTTATGAGGTCTTTTCTAGTTAGTAGTGATTATTGTTGCGCATTTTGCAAAGGCAGCTGTCCATTCTTTCACTCCATAAGCTTATTTTACGACAAACATTTGCCTATTGAGAAACCCGAAAAATCCAAATTATTTTGACCTAATAGAAACACAAAAATCCTTTAACCCACTGGAAACCCAAAAATCTAAATTAGTTTCTTAAAACACCAACTTGAACCCTGAAGAAACCCTGTAGAGAAGCATCAGCCATGCTGCCCTACATCATTTTTTCGTCAACATTTGAGGTGATGCTATTCATTTATTGATGGTTAATCTTCCAATCAAAAATATTGATGGCTAAATGCATTTTGAAAATTCTGGACTGTTTATGCAAAACTTGGAAAGACTCTGTGTGTATTTCATTAATGTGCTTCTGATGTCACTGAGATATAAATTTTTCCTTGAGAAGATCTTGATGGTTCATGAAGGCTAAAGTAAAGTGAAAATGTTAATGGTATTATGTGAGAGTGAATGTAAAACTTCATTTTCCCTTCATATAGTAACATTTAACATAATTTCATGGTTGATAAAAGATGTATTTATCCTTGATATACTCAATTCAAATATTACTATTTATCAATTTTAAGGTTTCATTGAACTTGATGGATTCCAGAAAATCCCAATTTTTAAATTTATGTCTTCATCTTGTACATGGTGAAATAAAATTCTAGCTCACTCGAATTTTTTTGGTGTATAGCCCAACCTCTCACAATTTTTATTATAAGGTCATGCCATTGGTGTTTCTTTTGTTGGTCACTTGGTCCAATCATCTAGAATATTTTTTTCAGCCTTTGATTCAAATACCTTTCATTCACCATGCATTGTTGTGTCTATTTTTCTGTTATTGTTTTAGACTTTTACATGTCTGATGTACAACGCGAGCATGCTTCGGCCATCGAGCATCTTGCTCCTCGACTAGCTGCTCTCAGAATAGAATTCTGTCCTTGCCATATGACTGAGAGTTACTTTTGGAAAGTCTATTTCGTTCTTTTGCATTCGAGACTCAACAGATAAGATGCAGAGATTCTGTCTTCATCTCAGGTGAGTTGCAGTATTTCTGTAATTTCAGTTGGTACACACTACTTCAAATCTTCAGTTATGCATGGTTTAAGTGTTGCCTTGAGTGAGATTTTTTCTGTGGTTTCCAAACAATATTTAGCTGATGTATTTTTAACTTTTGAGGTTAGAGATGTTTTACCAGGTGATCTATTTTCAAGTGTTTGTCCTTATTTTTTGAGAAGTAATTTTCTCAAGTCATCTATGAAACAGTGCAGACATTTATAGATTTTCCTTAGAGAGGTGGCTGTAGTTCAATTTACCACCCTGTTCTCGGGCCAGGTAAGCACCGACTCGGATACGGCGACTCGGATTCGGCGACACGGGACACGTGGATTCGTAAATTCTCAAAGAATCCAGGATGCGGGTGCGGGGGGACTCGGCAAATAAAATAAATAAATAAATATATATATTACATATATATTCCAGAATTGTAAATGTAATATAAATAACTTCATGCATATAATATTTCAAATGTAATAAAAGTCTATTACAAGTTCACTTATACAAAATTAGACAACATACTAGTAGTGGATCAACTAATAGAAATGTCTTCTTCTTCATGAACATGATCAACATTTTCTGCAAAAACATCTTCTTCCATTTCAGGTTCATCAAGAGAGAGGTTTGCCACCTCTAAGATACCTGCACCATCCATAGAATCAAAAGCATCTCCACCAATATCCCACATCTTAGTCTCTCCTGTCATATATTGATGGCTTTTCCTTGATAGAAGACGGAGATTAGTGTGTACAAACACTAAATCTTCAGCACGTTGTGGAACTATCTTATTCCTCTTCATGGAATGAATGAAGGAATAAGTGCTCCAATTCCGTTCTGAACAAGATGAAGATGATGGTTGACCAAGTAATTTCAATGCTAGTGTTTGTAGATGAGGAGTGGAAGCCCCATACAAAACCCACCATGCTTTTGGATCAAGTGATGCTCGATCCTTCATAGAATCATATGATGAAAAAATACCTATCATTGCGGAGAAATTGGCAAACTCTAGAGATACACGACTCCTCTCATCGTCATCCGGGAAGTATCTCATCAAGCATTTCGTCCTTTCATTTGAAATTTCTAGATCTTTATGCGGAGGAACACGATTTGGAGCACCATTAATCCAATCCTTGCTATAATACCTATAAATTAATTTGTGTTACATTGTTAGATATTGTAAGAAATTTCAGTAGTGTGGAATTTGTACTTTAGGAAAAAGAAATTTACCTTGGGTTCAAAGAATGTGCTAAGCAATGTAGTGGAGTGTTGCTCTTGTTCCATCTGTCAACAAGAATAGAATGAACAACAGAATAAAAGCTTGATTCTTCATAAAGTTCCCTCCCTTCAAAACGATATATAGATGTCTTCACTCTCTCAATCATAGAATCCCACATATCATAAATCAAATGAAGTGTAGGCTTGTCCGTGTCAGCACACTGAAGCATTTCATATATTGGATTAGTGAATGAAATTACTTTCTCAACTCTATCCCACCAAATATCATTCAATATTATCTCTTTCACATGTTGAGCCTTTCCCACATCATCTTCTCTATATGCTTCCCACTCATCAGAGATGGCTAATTCTTTCAGACCACGCTTGATAAGCTTAAACCTTTTCAACATCACAATCACAGAAGCAAATCTGGTTTCAGCAACAGAGAGCAATTTCAATGGCACAAATTTGTTGAACAAAGCTAGTCTCATAGAATGATTGGAGATAAAATTCTTAATCAACACTGCATCCTCTGCAAGATCACTTATCCAACGACACTCATCATAAGCAATTCGGTTAGCATCCGAATTCTTTGGTGAACAAATATTCTTAAGAGCAAGATTTAAAGTATGCACCACACACGGTGTCCAAAATATATGTGGAAATTGTGACTCAATGATCAACCCTGCAGCCTTGCATACCGGGGCATTATCAGTAACAACTTGAACCACATTTAAGCTTCCAACTTCAAGAATTGCCTCTTTCAGCAAATTGGCAACAAAAAACCTATCTTTAATTTCACCTTCACAATTGACAGCTCTTAAGAACATTGGAGAACTATCTGTTACCGCCATAATATTGATAAGTGGCCTTCTTTGAGGATCCCCCCATCCATCAGAAACTATACTAACACCCTTCTCACTCCAAGTCTCTTTTATTGGCAGCAACAACCTCTCAATATTTGCCCTCTCCTTCTGGAGGAGTGTAGTCCTCAATGCATTATAACCCGGTGGAATAAAGCCAGCAATGTTGTTGTTGGATGCAAAGATGTAGGAATTGATATAATGAGGATTTCTTGCCAAGTGAAATGGCAATCCAGAGGAATAGAACATCCTAGCTATTTCACTCCTCAACTGCTCTCTAGCTTGATTATTGAAAGCTTTTGCCAAAGCTGAATCGTCAACCCCCTTTCTTTTTTTCAATTGAACATTTGGCATCATTGAACTTCCACCCATAACTGAACTTCCACCAACAGCTGTTAAATCATATGGACTTAGAGTAGGTGGGAGTGGAATACATACAGACTTTGATCTCTTCAAAATCTCAGCTTCTTCGGTAAGCTTTTGCATCTCAAATTTAGTTTGAGGAGTAACAAAATTACAAGAAGCTATTCCTTGCCCCTTAATCTTGAGTAGATGAGCTAACACACGTGAATAGGATCCCACATAATTTTTGTGACAAAAATTACACTGGAACTTCACATTTCCTCCCTTCTTGCCACTTTTTTCTAACACATTCACATATCTCCAAAGGGGATAATTGGCATCTGTATCACTATCACTCATATTGTTCCCAACTGTGGCTGAAGAATTTCCACTTGAACTCATTGTATATATCAACTACAAATAGAGACAGAAGCAAATAGAGATACGAAATTAACATGACATGAGCAAATAGCCAAATACATATACCCAGACCAGATTGCAGAGACACAGTCGAAGAAAGAACATTCATTATAGACAGAGAGAGGCGAAATCGAACCAGAGCCATACCTGAAGAGCTGAAATCGAACCAGAGGAAGCTCCAAAACGAGAGAGGCTGAGATGACGATCGAACCAGAGGAAGCTCGAAAAGACGATCGGAACCAGAGGAAGCTCGAAAACGAGAGAGGCCGAGATGACGATCGAACCAGAGGAAGCTCGAAAAGACGATCGAGGTGATCGAAACCAGAGGAAGCTCGAAAAGACGATCGGAACCAGAGGAACCAGATGAAGCTCGAAAAGCAATGACGATCAGAAGCGGCTAGCTCCAATGTGTAATCCTTTTAGATCGTAGTCCCCAGGTTGCCCGCTCTGCCTTTTCTAATCTAAGAAAGAATTGAAACTCTGTTAGGTCACAGACTGAAATAATCGCGTCGAGCCGCTCCAAAGTCGAGTTGACTGTCCAGACTCGGTCAACGCGAGTCTGACGCGAACTCCGGCGCGTCAACCGCGCGCCCGAACTCAGTTCGCGTCCGACGCTGATTCTTCGGCAATTATCCCTCGTCCGTGCTTCATAGGGTTCAAATTTCCCCATCCCTGCTGAACAATTGAAAGAACAAGTTCTCTAGCTGTGCATGCATTTTAGTTTTCTGTCCAGGAAAAAATGGATTGTGCATTCTCAGCTTAAGAAGTGCTGACCTAAGGAAGCCCCATTTTAACACGGTAAACCGACTATTCACTGATGCATCTTCATGCTATTTATATGTTGGTGGTCCAAATTAAGGAAATAATCTTCTTGTCAGTATCATGTAGTCTACATTGAAAGTTTTGGGTTTAAAAAAACAATGAATAAGCATTTAATTTTATGGATTTTGCTTCATCACTTCAGGTTCATCTCTGTTCCTTACATTCCATATATTGCATCTCTGGCAGTATCCTCTAAGATTTGCCTAATCTTGGGTTGCATCCCATCTTAAGGGGCTATTTCTTCAGAGTGGTGGACACCTTTTGTGGTGTATGGGCGTGGCTTGGAAACAAAGTAGAGAAGATTATAAATTACTTTTTTTGTTCTAATTTTATTGATGGTCTCAATTTGCATTACAAATGAGAACAGTCGAATCACTTGTCATGCATGCAATGGTGAGAAAGTATCCAAACTGTGTCCAAAACTCAGATGTTTGATTGGTGATTACAAGGTAAATCCTTATGTGCAGGTAATGGCAGCTAGGACTATGTGGATGGAAGAGCTACAAAAGCAAACAAAGTCAGAATCCGCTGGGCTCAGAAATAGCAATTACCATTCAAATGACAATAGGACCATCCTTGATGAAGAATATTTTTTTCCCATCATCAATGATGTTCCGAAAAACATGCAATTTGGAGCCGTTGCTTTTGAACCTTCCGCTTCCACTTCCACTTCCACGACAGAGTATATGACAGAGTATGAGATGGAGAAGCATCCGGTAGTAAGCACTGAGATGCAATGTATTGATAAATCTGTTATTGAGGAAAATCCGGTAAATATAACCAAGGGTATGGTTTCAGTGGTTGGTCCATCTAAAATATTATTTCCAAATTTTGAAGAGGATGATGATGATGACTGGCCAGATGAAGGTTCTGAATTATCTGGGTACAGCGGAGCAGCCATTCATATGGGGAATGAAGAAGATGTTTCTTTCAGTGATCTTGAAGACAATGATGATTGTTCCGTGCCAGTAAAATCTAAGGTTGTCTCAAAGGATTCAGAAGCCACGTAGTACCAAGATATGTTCAGAAAGCTTAAGTAAGCTACGGTTGTTCGTTCGGTCTGAAGACTGGGATTGATGGCTCCAATACTTGCAACCCTTCTGTGGTTGCTTGATGTGATCTTCATTGTACATTGATTGGTTGCTAATTAAGTTGATCAATCTCTTTGTTTACTGATTGTGAGAGTTTTGCACTTAAAAACATGTACTAAATCAAAAGGAGGGGAGAAAAACTGAGAAGCTGTATCATATTGTCATCAATGAAATTGTTTGGTTTGTTTTCATTTCTAAATTGACAATGTTTCAGCAGTGGATTATTGATCGTTTCAGCAGTGGGTAGAAGCTACAAAATTATGGGTAGAAGAAACACATCAGCACAAACTTAAACCCGCAGATTTTGCCTTATGAGTACGCATCTCCTCTGATTGATGATAAAGAGAGAATTCCTGGTTCAGTTCTTCACCTTAATGACAGAAAAAAAGTTGATCAAATTCTATTGTTTCTACTCATAGTGATCATTTATCAAAGAATTTACTCTGGTTATCAAATGATTGAATAAGCAGGAGCAATTTACTTACAATACTGAATTGACATCCATAAAAAGTATCTAATGCATTATGAATTCAATATGTCATGTGTAGTAGAAAGATGACTATTCTTTGCTCATCATAAGACAATCACTTATTCACAAATCTCATGTGTGAGGCTAATAGTTTTTATTTCCCATCTCATGAAAAACCCTTTTCGCTATGCCCTATCCATCCTAGGGCTATTTAGTGATAGTTTCTATAGGAACGAGACGATTCTATTTGGTCAAATACCTAGCAAACAACTCTTTATGTTTCTTCGTTACAGTATTTATAAAAAAAAGTTCTTGGATAACAAACGTAAGGGTTTTCTTATTGATATGAGTGACCATATTGACCGTGACCTTGATATAGAGTGAGAAAACGATAACAGACATTTGAATAACTTACATGGACATAAATTCGTGATAAAAGACATCCCACTTGAGCCTAAACTTTTATTGTTAGGTTTGCGTGTACAAAAATTCTTCACCTAACGATGTGATAAATTGAGTCAAAATCCAACATATGACTAGAGCAAAGTCAAGATCTTCCAATCTATATGGTTTTACCTCATAATCATCCAGGTGATGACGATGTCATGTTGAAAGCATCCGCAGCATCAGACCATCAGGCTCAAATGTTTTTATATTTTCTTTTGCTCGCACTCCAAAATATTCAACCAAAAAAAAATCATTTACCAGAAAAATTTGTCTATCAATTTAATGACGTCCTATATGTAAACAGAAATAAAAAAAGTTTTACCAAAACAGTGTCATGCATTTTAAAAGACATGATAAAATAATAAAATATGGGAGACCTCGCTTTTGGAAATTCCGGGGTTTAGCCAATCAGCGATGGTTGTTTAATTTTTTGTTTGGTGGTTGTTCAAGGATTAAGTTTGGTTACTGAAATATTTGTTATTTATTTTTTATTATTTTAATCACTGAATGTATAAACATTATCAATTAGTCATTTAAAATTTTAATTTGTCCCAATATGTTAACTTTGTTGTAAGGGTGTCCATTCGGGTTTTAACCGAAACTAAAATGTCCGAATTGATTCGGTTATGACATTTTAAAATTCATAATCGAAAAATAGATATCGGATAACCAGACCAAAAAAATTGAATTTTTTCGATTCAGATCGGATTTCAGTTTTGACGATTAAAAAACATTTCATCAATCTAGTATGATTAAAAAAAGTTAAAGGATAATTAGAGGACTAAAACTATTAAAAATCCAAAAATTGAAATAATATAAATACATAAATAATGTTATTTTCAATGAAGTGAGTGAAATAGTGAGAGAGAAGAAAAGTGGGGGAGGAGATGCTATTTTAAGCTGTAATGGATAAATTATAAATTGTATTTGGGCATAATTCTTTAATTTTTTAGCCTTAATTATTTCAATGCATAAATATATAAAACATAATAAAATTTTATTTGGTTTTTTTGGTTAAACCCGAAACCAAATTTGAAAAATATCTAAATTCATAATCGAATCTGAAACCGTTAATCAAAAAATCGAAACCGACAAACCGATTAACCACGGTTTGGATCTGTTCCTTGGTCGCGGATTGGATTTGGATACCGCTACTTTGTTGTTCTAAAATGATAACTATATTGTTCCAATTTAATAGTCTAAAGTGACTAAAATAAAAAAATTAAAAATATTTTAATGACTAAAAATGTATTTAATACACTTGCAAGGTCTCTCTCCCCTCTCTCTAACGCTCTGGTTGGCAAAATAGGGATAGCAAATGAAGTTTTTTAAAGTAATGATTTTGATCGATTAGGATGATAGAGATTTTAGATTGTTTTTAATTCAGATTTTTAAAATCAGTCCATTTATATATATATATATATAGGGAAATTTGGTAAAATGACCCAAAATATAAACTGTTTTTGCAATCTAACCCTTTTCTAAAAAATTAAAATTCTAACCATTTTGGTTATGAAAAGGTCATAAATACCCTCCTTCCAATACTTCCCTCCAAATGGGGAAACTGCAATAACAAAATTTGAAAAAAGAAACTTGGGAATTTAGTTGCAGTTACACGAACGGAAGGGGAAAGAACCCATTTCTGACGCCATTACTCCCTGCGTCCACCACTCTGTTTCTTCGACCAGTCTCGTCCATTCTTCTATCAACGAGTTCGTCCATTTCGTCTAGCAGTCGAGCACGCATTGAGGTAAGCCATGTTTTGTGGTTTGTTCATTCTCGTCTTCGTTTACTTTTGATGAAATCGATTTGAAAGAATGAGAAGGAGTTCGGCCCCTGCGTGTGATCATTGTATGAAATGAATGAGTGCATGTCCATGTTCTTGGTTGTTTGCTTTTGTTCTGCTTGTGTGCATCATGTCATGCCATTTGGGTTAGGTTGGGTTTTGCAGTTTAATTGGGTTATAGAGTGTATTAGATTGTCAATTAAATTTCACTATTCTAGGGTTTATGAAATTCAAATTTCCCAGGTTTAAGGAATTTGGAATTGAGTGCATGCTACAACATAAGGTGTTCTATAGAGAAGTGACTGTTTTGTTTAGAATAATCTAGGTTTTGTTTAAAACCGTATTGTTGAGCAGGTAGTGTTTAGTGTTAGTTTTTGTTGAGTTGTATGGGGTATTCGCTCTAGGGTTCTTGCAATAAAATTTAGATTTTGTCATTGAGTTATCAGGTTTGTTATCATTGTTTGTGTAGATGTATTTTGTGTGATGTGCTGAAGGAGTTTAAACAGTTGTTTGTTTTGCACATGTTATATGTTGAAAATTTCTGGATTTATGTGTGATGTGTTGAAGGATTTTCCATTTGTTCCCAAAGGATTTTGTTTAGTGCATGTTAGAATTATTGTTGAGAGCAGAAGATGATGTTTAGAAATAGAGGAAGAGAATTAGTTTAGATCTTTATGTTTAGGTTTAGAACAGATTAATTTTTGTTTAGAAATTCAAAGAATTTGTGCAAAAGAGATAAGTTTTTTGTGTAACAGTTTATTTTTTAAACACTTTTTGGTTGCTTGCTGAGTTGTATGGGGTTTTCGTTTGAATGTTGATGCAATGTTTTGTAATTTGAGTTATGGGATTATCATTGTTTTTGTAGAAGGAGTATGCTTTGGTTTGGTTGTTTCATGTTGAAAACACTCTTCTTTTTTGTGTGTTGTGCTAAAGGATTTTGCTTACTTCCTAATGCATTTTTTTTAGAATATAATGTTAATGTAGATAATATGTTTCTTTGATTAGAACAGTTTTAATTTGAAAAGAACGGTTTAGATTTTATACGTCACATGATTTTTTTTTTCAATTTCTGCTTTTTGTTAAGCGTTTAATTTTACTTTCAGTTAATAACAGTTTTGTGTTCGAATTCTAACATTTGTCATACTCAATTTTTTTTCCCAGTGTAGAGTAAATGGAATTCAAGATTAGAGAGGAAGACCGATTTCCGTCAAAGGTTGCTGCCCTGTGCAGGCTGAGCCAAGCATCAAGCGTTATAAGAGAAGAGCTTGACAAACTAAACTGCTTGGACCAGTTTAGAAATTCCTGTTTTGGAAGGTTCCTGGACATCCAGGGACCAAAAAATCATCCTCAAGTGATCCACAATGTTCTCCTCCGTCAAGTTAAAGCTCGGAAGGAAGAAAATGAAGGACGAATGGTTTTTAACCTTTGTGGGAAAAGGGCCGTATTCTCAATTAGGGAGTTCAACCTAATTACAGGGCTTAGGTGTTCCCCAATGCCAAAATTGGAGTCGTTGCCAAAACCTGGTGATTTTGACATTGTGGATACTGTGTTTGAAGGGAAAAGACTCATTACGTGCAATGAACTTGAAGAAAAGTTCATTGCATGTAATGAGGCAGGGACAAAGTTGAGTTTGGCATTGGTCTACTTTGTTGAGGTTGTCTTGCTTGGAAAGGAGACGAAGCTTTCCATCGACCTGAACTGGATAAAATTCGTCCAAGATCTTGCCAAATTTAATGAGTTCCCATGGGGGACTCTAAGTTTTACCAGAACTTTAGAAGGACTCCAGGGAGCAATGGTTGGGAGAGCAGACAAGTTTAAACAGAAGGGATTGAAGATTGACTTCTATAGCCTTGTTGGGTTCCCCTATGCTTTCCAAGTAATGGGTCTGCATATCATAGTTTTATATCCGATTTAGAATTGTATGATTTATGATTAGAATTGTTATATATATATGTTTTGAACCATTATGTTTTATTCTGGTTATGTTAATTTTATTGTGGAATTCATACACTTTTCTTGTTATATGATTCAGATATGGGCTTATGAGGCTGTTCCTCAACTAGGTGAATCTTTTGCTCATAGGGCTGGAGACCTACATCCTCGGATGTTAAGATGGACTCCAACTACATCTCCGAAACCTGCTGCAGTTAATTATGTACTGGACACGGATGACCTTGAGGTCAATGCTAATCTACTACCATCGATGGCTGAGTCTGAGCAGGACTACACACTGACTGATGATGACATTTTCCCAATAGCTGTGAAGCAAGCAGTCTTCAAGATTCCCAAGCGCATACAGCGAATGGGTGTTCGTCAATCTACAAACTTGCATAAGGACAGAAAAAGTGAAGAGAAGCTGGTATGTAAATGGACTCGATAATCTGGCATGTATAAATGTATTTTTGCCCCCAATGTTGGGAACATGAATATTATGTTTAGAACAGTGATCATAATTATTAGCATTATACGGTAAATGACTTGAACATATATTTGTATATTATAGGATGATGCAGTTGAAGAAATTGGTAGGGTCATACATCAGAATCTGAGTGCAATGGAAAAGAGGCTTGATAAGAAACTTGAAGGTAGAGGTAAAAGAATTCTGAACAAGATGGAGAAGATAAATTCAGACATTCAAGACCTCGTCAGAGGTAGTGTCATGGATGATGTTATTCAGGAGAATGTGGTGAAGAAGGAGAATAAGGCGTTCAAAAGAAAGGTGGTGCAGAAGAAGGGGGTACAGAAGATGAAGGGGAGGCAACAACCTATTCCAAAGTCTCTAAGGAAGATAAGGACAATTCCCACTATGGATATGTTTCACAGAAGGAAGTCACCAAGGTTCACCAACCAAGAGAGTGCGGAACCTACTATCGGAGAGATACTTGAAAGTCTGAGAGCAAAGAAAAGGGCAAAGGTGGCAATGAAAGAAAAGGCCAATGAAAGTGGTGATACCGAGGAGGAGGACAAGAGGAAGAAAGAAGCAGATGATATAGTGCAACAGGTTATGAAGAATGTTTAAATGGAGGCTCTTGCTGGGGAGGGAGAAGGTATTGTGGGTGGAAAAGTTGGGGAAGGGAGGGATGACAATGAGGGGGATGCAGATGAGGAGGGAGCTGCTAGGGTGGATGAAAAAGTTGGGGAAGGGGGGATGACAATGAGGGGGATGCAGATGAGGAGGGAGCTGCTAGGGTGGATGAAAAAGTTGGGGAAGGTGGGGATGACAATGAGGGGGGATCAGCTACTATTGGTCCAAAGGTTGGAGATGAGGGGATGATAATAAGGGGGTGCAGAGGCGACTCCTAGCACTGATGTTATTGTGTATAACAGTCCGCTGCCATTGTCGGTGGATACATCGCTTATCGTATCAAGTCCGAAGTTGTCAGAATTTTTGAGAAATCAAAGATACCTGAACATCCTGCAAAGAGGGTTGTCCGGACAAGCAAATACCATATGTCTCCATACACTGACCCGACTACAAGGAGACCCAAGATGTCTACTGTCATCCCAAAACAATTCAATCCGCTAAGAGAATTGGATGCAGAGTTGGAGCAACAATTTTCATCTTTCTATAATCACATGACATATCAAAAGTACTTTGAGTTGCCAACATGCTCCGTTGATAAGAAATGGTTCACTGACCTGGTGAGTGAGGAGAGCTGGCTTATAGATACGGTATGTAAGAGTGATTACTCTTAGATATTCAATTACTATTACATTAAGTCATTTAATATGCGTTTACTGATTAAAGAAGCTGTAATGTTTTGCAGCATTTGGATACGGTCATCTACTATATGCTAGCCAGATAGTCGATACCACATTTGCAGTAAGTTTTATTGTTTTGAGTTCAAATGTTATATTTAGAATATAGACCATTAAGTTTAGAACGATGATGACATATTATAGAACATAATAAATCTAAACTAATAACATAGGTTGAGCAGCCATGATTAAAATTAGAACATTTAAACTTTCATATAGAATAGTTTTGTTTCAGTTTAGAATAGTTTGAATGTCGACTATCATTATTTGGAAAAGTAATAATTTGTTGAAATTATCTTCTATCCAGGCATATCTGACAAGCAGGTGGAAGTTGTACCAGAAAAACCCCGATCCAAAGCACTGGGACAAAGACAACAGGCTTTACAACTTTGTTTCTGGCAGTGGGAAGCATGTGTCATTGATCGGATTGGACAGAGTTTACATTCCATTCAATATAAAAGGAGATCATTGGATAGCCCTTATGGTTGACTAGCTTTCATTGGATAGCCCTCATGTGTCATTCGACTAGCTTTCACTCGCCGAGCTTTCAAGATATTTTCATGGAAGTCTGTTAGATCATTTTTCATGACAAGTGCTTTATCTCGACGCTCGTGAAACCATCTTTGTAGCATTTCAACTAGATACTTCATCAACTTCGTTATTGGTAACAAACGAGCCTCTTTTAGAACCCCATTCACACTCTCCGCAATGTTAGTCGTCATGATGGTATAACGATCCACAGGGCAATATGCCCTGGCCCATCTCTCAAATCCTGCATCTTGCAAATACTTATAGACCTTTCCATCTTCAAATTGCCTCAGCCGGCACATTACATGTTGGAACTCTGACACAAGATAACACTTAGCAGCTTTATAGAAAATATTAACAGCATATTCATGATACTTTTTCGCCTTCATATTTTGTCGAATGTGAAAGATATAAGCCCCATGGAATGCTTCGGGGAAAACACGCTTTACGCCATTCTCTATGCTTTTATTCCGGTCGGATATAATTGCAAGATTAGGTATAGTACCGATTGCACCCCGTAATTTCTCGAAGAACCACCCGCACAAGGCATCGTTTTTTGAATCCCCAATACCAAAGGCCAATGGGTAAATCTGGTTATTGCCATCAAGAGCATTCGCAAGTAAGATTACCCCCTTAAATTTGCTCTTAAGATGAGTGCCATCAACACATAGTACAGGCCGCATGCACGTAATAAACCCTCTTACACACGGACCGAGTGCCAAAAAGAAAATTTAAATCGATTTTGGGAGTCATATTCAATGTGAGTTATGGTACCTGGTACACATGGAAAATAAGACATATCACAACAGAACATAACATCATTTTCTAGCACATTAATAATTATTCTAAACAAAAATCAGTTAATTCTAAAACTTTTGACAGTACTACATTCTAAAACTACACAGTTCTAAACAGAATGGATACTATTATAATCAGAGTTATATTGTACCTGAATTTTTTGACTCCACTATCTTACAAAACTGTGGCAACTGAGCATATCCTTCTTCTGCAGTACCATATATAGAATTAAGGGCACATTCCCTAGCCTTCCAACCCTTCCAGTAGCTACACTTTACGCCATTTTCCTTTTGAAAATCTTGAATCACGTCATTGGGCCTATAAGTTCGACCAACTTTCTTGTATTTAGACTTAATGCAGTCACCAATCAAAGAGCTTGTCGCTTGCCGATTCTCAGTGAAAGTGAGACAATTAGACGAGGCATGAACATCACGAAACTTCTTAATCTGAAATAAAGAAACATATTTCATTGCAGTGGCTCGCATCCACCAATTGCATTCATTAACACAACACCGAGCCACAAATAGTGTTTTCGTAGACTTGACAACTTTGAATTGAAAGTGTTTATTCACCGCATACTTGCAGAGCCTTTTATGTAACATCTTCTTCTCCGTAAAAATTTCACCAACTCTCATAACCTCGGCACTTCCATCAGACTGAACATTGGACTCCACTGCAAAATTCACCGAAGGATTGCTAGGGCAGGAATGGGATGTATTTGTTGCCTGATTATTCCGAGCATTATTATGATCTTCAACTGCATAATCAACTGCCTCAAGGAATGCATCATCGACTAAGTCATCAGATACATCATAGGCCGCCTCGTCCAAATCATCATCATCCACATGAACAGTATGTTCATTGTTATGTGGTTCTATTCCATCAATGTCCGGCATTTTGTCATTGTTTCTACTAAATCCAAGACCAGGAAATTCCTCAATTCCTTCCACATAATTAAGCATGTCATCCCTATGTTGCATATTTGCTAAATTATCCCCGAAATCATCTTTTCTGCCTCTGATTTTAGAAGATATGCACAGAGATGTAGTCGGAATACTTCTGTCCATATTACACCAAGTGAAACAGCGAACATCATCATCTCCTTCAATCTCAACCGGCTCGGTAGGAGAACGCACATTGTAAAGGTATTTCATTTGAATATCATGATGCTGCAGCTTTGTTATATCACAGACTTTATCGAGTAATTCAGCGTAAGAAATAAACTTTGAGACTTTGATAGCCTTGCTTTTCCCACATTTATATGTGTAGTTCGTGTCATTTTTTTCCCACTTTCCAAAATACTGAATCAAAATGCTCACCTATTTCATTCCTTCAAGAAATATATAACACGTTCTCAATAAAAAAATTACGTGCAAGACCAGCAAAGCTAAAAACGTTCTAAACATAATGACACTATGCTAAACAGAATTTAGAGTATTCTAAACAGAAAACTTATCTATTCTAAATCGCAAATAACAAAAACTCACTCATAACCCTGATAGTATCCTACATTCCTTCACAATTTTCCAACATGAACTAACAACCAGGCGGTTTCCATGACCCAAACAAAATGAAGACCTCCACAGTATACTTAGCAACTATACTAACATAATGTATTACATAGATTACGGTTCAAGATCTGACCTGTGGTACAAACGAGTTTCGAAATCAGAACTGGAGCTTCAAATCTGAAATCCAAGAATAACGTCGACTTAAGAACTGAAAATTTAAACGTCTTTCGAGCTTCAAATACAAGTAGTACAAGAATGAGGTTGAAGCACCAGCAAATAGCAGCTGTCCGAAATGAGAACTCGACCTTGTTGTAGCAGCTGTCCGAAATGAGAACTCGACCTTGGCGTAGTAGCAGTCCGAAATCAGAACTCCAGCTTGCTGTAGCGACTGTCCAAAATCAAAACTCCAGCTTGCTGTCCGAAATCGTGGTTGGAAATCGTCAAATCTTGGAAGCCGCCGGAAGTATCGGGAAAGGGAAGGTAATGACTATTTTCAGCTCCTCATCTTACATTTTCAATTTTCAATTAATGAATATTATGAGGAGGATATTTATGACATTTTCATAGCTAAAAAAATTTTAATTTTAATTTTTTAAAAAAAGAGTTAGATTGCAAAAACAGTTTATATTTTGGATCATTTTACCAAATTTCCATATATATATTAGTGTTTATCTGTGTCTCAAAGGGTCCAACTGGTTCGTCTTCTCGAATGGAAAGCCATAGCAATTAATATTTGTGAATAATATAAACATCTCTCGAAGAGCTTTGTTCTACAAATTCAAACCGCGAACAACCTCATTCAATTCGCCATAATATCTCCACCTGCCTCCCTCTCTATATCATATGCAACGCCAAAACGAAACCCCAGATTCCTCGATTTTCGAATTCCTAATCTGTCCCCATCACCGCTAGTCACTCCTTCCTGTAATTATTATCCAATTTCACAATTCAAGCCCTAGGGTTTCAATTTCTTGCAACTCTAGGGCTGATTCTGTCTCTGTGGTTCTATGGATCTGGTATTGGCAAACCAGGCTTTGACTTTCTCCCGCAGAAGAAAGAAATGGCTTGTTTTGTTGGCTCTCTTTGGTGTCTCTGGTTATGGTGCCTACAGGGTGTATCATTTACCCTCTGTGGCCGAGAAGAGGAGGAGATTGATGAAGCTCGTAGGGGCCCTAATTGCGGTAGGGGAAATGATCTCTGATTCCTCGGAGATAGTTAGTGTTGTATCTAGGGATTTGAAGCAGTTTCTGAAGTCTGATTCGGACGAAATTCCAAAGAGCCTGAAGCAGATTTCTAAGATTGCAGGGTCAAAGGAGTTCTCTGACTCGTTGACTAGGGTTTCTGAGGCTGTAACACTTGGGATTCTACGGGGATACAAGTCTCGGGCTGGGAGTGATAGTGAATTGGATGATGATGGGGTGAATACAAGTTTTACTGACAGGATGGTGGAGAAGATGTTATCTAATGCTGGGACTGGGTTTGCTTCTGTTGTTGTGGGTAGTTTCGCTAGGAATTTGGTCATGGGTTTCTACGCAAGTGGGGGATCTCCAAATAATCAGAGAAGTGTATTGCAACGTGGATCAAACGTTCCAGATGTGCCTGGATGGGTAAACGTGGTTTCTGATGATAGGTGTAAAGAGTTAATCGGTGATTGCATACAGAAGTTTGTGGGTACAGCAGTTGCAGTTTTTCTTGACAAGACGATGGATATCAATACTTATGATGAGATTTTTGCTGGGATGACCAATCGTAAGCATCAAGCCGATGTAAGGGACATGATGGTTTATATTTGCAATGGTGCTGTGGAGACCCTAGTTAAAACATCCCATCAAGTATTGACCGGTTCAAACTCAAATGCAAGCTCAAGCTCTACTTCTTGTAGTGTTGATCAATGTGAAAATGCTAGTGAAACCAGGGACAATTGTGTGGAGCAAGATGCATACTCAAACCAAGTGAAAGAGGACAATTCATTCGGTAGTATTCAGAGTAGTGGTTGGGTGGGAATGGTGTCTTCCACATTGGCTGTGCCAAGGAATAGGAAGTTCGTATTTGATGTGACTGGAAGGGTGACGTTTGAAACATTAAGATCTCTTGTGGAATTTTTAATATGGAAGGTATCAGATGGTTTGAAAAGAAGTGTTCATGCAGTTCATGAGGATGCTGTGGACAGGGGAATGCAAATTGTCAGATATGTGGGTGCTAAGTCATCTGTTATTGTTACCATTTGTCTTGCTTTGTATTTACATATTCTGGGTGGTACTGGGGTTATTGAAATGTCGTCGTAGTTTATTTCAATACTGCTACTTTTAATGTAGACTTCATGCATTTCACTTCAGTCAGTAAAATTGAAATGCTATAGCTGGGACAAATAATCCTCTGTTAGCTTTGGCCTTCCTTTCATTCTGAGTCAGTAGATTCAAGTTGTTTTTTCTATGGTAAGGTGATTAAGATATATGTTTTGAAAATTTATAATTCATATGTACCTGAGTATATGCACTACGTTGCTAGTGATTTTGAAATTGGAAGAATAGTAAGCAGCAGTTGCTTGGAATTTGGCATCTCTTTAAAGCAAATTGCTTACAGAAATCCAGTTGTTGCTGCAATAAGCTGGTAATGCTTCAGGAAAGTTGTCTTCTAATTGTAGGATTATAGGTTAGAACAATCCAATCACTATCATTAAACTCTTTAGAGTAGAAGAGATTTAGGCTATGTTTGGCATTTTACCAAGGAGGGGTTGTGTTTTTTTAGTATAAAACTTTGTTTGGGAAACTAGTAGGGTTGTTAACTAAAACTTTTATTAATAAAATTACTATAATATTCTTATTAAATGGTGAACATCCATCAATCCCTCAAAATGAGAGGTTCAGATTTGAACTGGTGATAAAGCTTTTCAAAGGCTGCACTTACTTTGTGAAATTGTTTTATGTATTTGCTTGTGAATTTATTTTGCTCACCTTGGCTTTCTCCTGGAAGGCTGAGTTTAATTTCTTTTTTTTGCTGAGTTTAATTTCTCTTTATCAAAAAAAAAAAAGATTTGACACCTAAATTTTTTACCAAACAAGGATTTAGGGATGTTCGTTACGAATCTTAACTTCTCCCAACCTCAGTTTCATTGGATGTCAACAAGGCCTTAAAGTTTTTAGATGGTGTTGTGGTGTGTAATTTGCTATGCTGATTATGTTTTACCATTTTTTGGGAAACTGCATTCTATGTGTGTTGTTCACCTATTTTTACAAACAAAAGAGCATCTAGTTATCCACCTTTGATGATCAGATCAGAGTACAACAATGGGACGCTTAATGATTGATTGCATGATTTTGGGACTTTCGTATTGATTTTGAATAACCTCACTGGGCATCATTATTTTCAATATTAGCATTGGATTGTGTGCTGAATATAATTAAAAAGTAATATTGCACTTTTAGTTAGGTTTCTTAAGGTGTTCTAGAGTAGATGGTGCGTGAGCTTTTGACAATAAAATTTTGAAGACGATCCAACTAACTCGGTCACCCCTTGATCACTAACTGTAGTCCATAGGACCATAACTGGAGGAGTTTAGGGGGAGTAACGCACTTTTTCATTGATTTTTAAGCAATGCAAATTTGCTCCATTAAACAGACTTAATAGGTCCTTTAACAAGTGTACCTTCCTTCTTTTTTTTTTTAATTTACGATGATAAAATGCACTAGTAAATGTAATGCATTGACCCTCCCTCTTCCCTTACGGTGGGTGAGTAAGGCTTGAGTTTCTTCAATAGCTGGCTGATACGTATCAGCCAGTTTTGGATTAAGTATGGTGGGTGAGATACTATAAGCAACCACCAGTGAGTCTCCCCTCTGTCTCCAGAAAATTAAATTGCTTATTTATTGCTTCCTGAACTGCCAAATGCAGGACCCAGGCTTTCAATTTCCAGAGTAAACTCCATTGATGGTTGAACTCCACTTCAAAGTTCTGACATCACATAAAGTTGATGGGTACATAGAGACGAAAATGGGTTAAAGTGAGAAAGACTTTTTTTTTATGTTAACTAAGTGATTGAAAATTTGTTTTAGCCTAAACTAGTCACTTGGGCATATTTTTGAATTTTCGGGCAGTCCACTGTTGATGTGTCACATAAATCGTTAATCCCGTGTGCATTTTGCTAAGGTGGCCTGACATAATAGCCAAAGTGAAAATAATTCAATTAAAAATAAATTACAAATAAGTTTAAATTTTTAAAATAAAAATGAAAGGAATATCAACTCCCTATGTATGGGTCTTGAAACCTAGCAACCGATCATCTCAAATGAGTTGTCGTCTAATTAATGCTCGTCGATCATACAAGAGCTCGTCCTCCACAACAAACCAAACATTGCCAAATTTGTCACATTGAAACAAATCAAAATTTTGGATGACTGCTTTGCATCATTTGATTTGAATAATCAATCACGAAATTGGAAAATCAAAATTTTTTGGGTGATCAAAAGTACACTTACCCTGTCACTCTAGGATACAACAGTGGACAAAAGCAATAAATTCTTTTTATTGACCTCATGTTTTTTTTTTGGTACGAGGAAACTATTGGTCTAACATGTCACACTGTGACAACTGAATCATATCCAAATTTCGGGTCACATGGAAGATCCGGCAACTCCCACGGATCAGTAAATTCTGGGTCGAGGTCAACTGTTGAAAAAAATAACATAGGGTGACCTTAGCACACGCAAAATACTTAGCAAATGTTGTGAATGAAACAAGAATGAAGGTACTAAAAGGAAAATGACGGAGGAGGTGCAGAAAGGAAACAAGAATGGCCATACGTTGCAGGAGCAAGCTTGGCCTGGATTATCATATCATTTACGTATTGTTTGGGAAGTAGGAGGGGAGGGGACGAAATTTTTGGGAGGAATGGAAAATGGAGGGGAGGGGAGGGGAGGGGATGGAAAGTTAATTTTACTTTATCTTGTTTGGATAGTCAAAAATTAGGGGAAGAAAAAATGAAAAAGTGTATTTTTATGATTTGTAAGATTGATATAAATTTACCTGTTACCCTTAATGTAAGTTTATATATGTATTAGTATATATATTATATAAATTATTTATATATATATATAAAAAATAATTAAATATATATAAATTATACACACATATATGTTATTACGTAGGACCCATCAATTTTAATTTATTCACAACAATTAATGTGGGCCCCACCTACTGTATTATGTATGTAATTAATTCATATTGTGAGGAATGAAGTAGTAAACTATAACATGGGACCCACGTTTTTCCTTCCACCAACCACTTTCCCTTCCAGTTTTGGGAGTAAAAATAAACATATGGAGCCCGCCAGATTTTACTCACAAAACTCACCCTCAAATTTCACCTCATCCTCCCAAACACCCAACACTTTTAATTTCTCTCCATTTTACCTTCATATTTTACTCACCCTCATTTTCCCCCATTTCCAAACAGTACGTTAATGAAAAATGTTGACTAATGATAGACAAGAATATACAGATTATTAAAATTGGATAGTCACCCTACGTTATTTTTCTGCAATTGAATGAAATAATAATGAAGGTACTGAAAGGGAAATGATGGAGTAGGCGTAGAAAGGAAACAAGAATGGCCATAAGTTGAAGGAGCAAATGACAAAGTTCAAGGTTATTAGTAGACAATGACAAAGTTCAAGGTTATTAAAATCAGACCAAATCGGGCGGTCCAACTGTGGATCGACCCTTTATCCGGTCTAATCAAGACTTGAAAATCGGCAATTTTATTGAATATATTGTATTTTATAAAAATTTAAACACATATTATAATATGGAAATATATTATTAACCTATAAATGATTGCAAAATTTTCAATGTGGATATATTATTGATGTATTTCTAAATTATTATGAGTATTATATTAAATAAATATTTAATAATTTATTATGTTAAACCTGGTTGAATCCAATTCGTATCCATGTTAAACCATTGAACCATGAATCGAAGACTTTTCCAGTTCCATTTGATTTTCAAAACCTTGGGATATACCAGCAAACTAGCATTTAAGCTTGATGAAAGAGTTTGAAAATATCAAAGATCTTCTTAATCAGCATTGATTTGAATGGGATTAAATTCAGCACGTAATGGTTGCCGATGATGATATGTCATACGCGGGAAGATTAATGCATAAACTGATAAGAGGATATGATACAGAGTAAACTCCATTGATTGTTGAACTCCAATTCAAAGTTCTGACATCACATAAAGTTGATGGGTACATACAGAAGAAGGTGGGTTAAACTGAATTCTCAGTTACGGAAAGATTTTGTATGTTTCAATTTGATCATCGAAAGAATTTTTGTCTTAACTAAATGATTGAAAGTTTGTTTTTGCCTAAATCACTCACTTGGGCATATTCTTGAATTTTCAGCCAGTCAACTACTGATGTGTCGCATAGACTATTAATCCAGTGTAAATTTTGTTAATGTGGCCTGACATAATAGTCAAAGTGGAAATAATTCAATTACAAATAAGTTTAAATTTTTAAAAATAAAATTTTACAATTTTAAAAATAAAAATGAAAGGAATAACAACTCCCTATGTATGGATCCTGAAACTTAGCCGCCGATCATCTCAAATGAGTCATCGTCTAATTAATGCACGTCCATCATACAAGAGCTCGTCCTCCAGAACAAACCAAACATTGACAAATTTGTAATATTGAAACAAATTAAAACTTTTTTGGATGACTGTTTATCATTTGAATAATCAATCACGAAATTGAAAAATTGAAAATCTTTAGGTGATCAAAAGTATATTTATCGTGTCATCTAGGATACAACAATGGACAAAAGCAATGAAATTTTTTTTATTGGCCTCATGTTTTTTTTTTACGAGGAAACTACTAGTCTAACATGTCACACAGTGACAATTGAATTATATCCAAATTTCGGGTCACATGCCCCGCAACTCCCATGGGTCAATAAGTTCTAGGTCTAGGTCAAGTGTAGAAAAATAACATGGGGTGACCTTAGCACAAGTAGACTACTGAGTATTATATTAAATAAATATATGATAATTTATTATGTGGAACACAGTTTGAATCCGATTCGAACCCCTATTAAACCATGAATCGAAGAATTATCTAGTTGGTTAATAAGGGTATCACTCCAGCAAAACCCATCAAGGCCCATAGATATACAAGGCCGAGTTCAACACTATAGTTTAAAGCCCATTGTCTTCGATCCATATTCGTGCGTCTCAACAGATATGTTTTCTCCATTGGCTATTGCAGATAACAAATATTGTTGAGATACGTCTTGTAATTGTTGTTTGCTATTGGACAAATATTGTTGAGATACGTCTTGCAATTGTGGCTAGGAATATGACTTTTGTATTGGTGATAGTTTTAAAATTGTATCGTACCACCGATCAGATAGAAAATATTAGAGTATCTATAATGGTGCAATTTTAATGAAGAATGAATAATGTATGAAAATGTTTGTTTTTGTTGATGTAATTATATTGAAAGATGTGATTTGCAGTCTAAACAACAACAATCAACAGGGTGGTCTCTCTCTCTTTCATCAGGGCACGACGGGCTGCACTACGGTCAAGTAGTGTCAAAGAACTGTACTAATACAGTTCACCTAATCATTATTAGATTTGATTATTAAAAATTTATCAAATCTTAATCATTGAATTAAAAAATTAATTAAAATCTATTTTTAAATTTATAAATCATATTTTTTATTTTAAAAAAATAAAACACCCATAAAATTATTATAATACCCTTATATCTCCCCTTTAACTCCGTTAACTGAGTTACACTTAACTGCGTCTTTCTTCTTCATTCCTCTCTCCCTCCCTCTTCCTCACCGTCGCTAATCCCCGTTCTTGTTCGCAGAAAGTATCTCCAATCAGGTTTGTTCTTCTCCCGTCATTGGCTCAATTACTCCCCTCCCTTTCTGTCGCGTACTTCTTCTTCTTCTCAGATAATAATCAAGTGACAACTCAAACAAGATAAGGCATGCTCTTGGATCAAATTATCAGTTCAAAATCCTAGCAATTATCATATTTACTCTATTTTTTTGCAAAAATTTAATTGTTTAAATTAAACAATAAGTGTTACGTTTGTGCAAAAATGTAATGTAGTTATGCACGGTGAGGGCTTTACACATCCTTCTCATATTGCTTGTTATGCTCTACAAATGACAGTCCCTCCTATTACCCTTGGATGGCACTCTGATCACAGTTTCACACCTACATATAAACAATTTCGACATCCTTCACATTTGGGATTTTTGAAAAGAAATTGGGACATCTCAATTAATGCCAATTTAGGGCACATTGATTTTGGATGCATTATACGGGATTGTGAAGGAGATTTTGTTTGCGCAACAGCCACAAGTAAAGGGAATATTTTGGAGCCAACTTTGGCGGAACCTATGGGGGCAGTAGAGGCGATAGGAGTGGTAACTGATATGGGTATTGTAAATTTCGAATTAGAAGGTGATTCTCAAACAATTATCAAAGCTATTCTTAGTTCAAAGAATACTTAGCTTCTTAGGGAGGAATAGTTGGAGAAATTCACCGGCTACTTGAAGATTCTGGAAATTGGAAAGCCATATTTATTCCAAGAGAAGCTAACCGTGCAGCTCATTGAATAGCAAGATTTGCAAATGTTGTTGAAGGTCCATATGCTTGGAGTGGGGTGGTGCCAAAATTATTCAGTGATGAGGTTCTTAGAGACAGGACGATTTGGTCTGTTCATGGTGAGAAGTAATGGGGAATATTGGGTAGATAAGGAGGATGAGGAGAGTTCCGGGATATGTTTTTGTTTTCATGTGCTTCTTTATTTTGACTTTTTTATTGTGTAATTTTCTAGACTACTTGTGTCGTGTGAGTGGTGCTAGGTGACAATCGACTTTTAATGAATGACTTGAAGATTTAATCCTCCTTTTACGAAGAAAAAAAAAGTATATTAAGTTATCATTAGTAATTAGTTAAATTTTTATATCCATTTTTTGTCATTTCATATTTATAATAAAAAAATTTAAAAATAAAATAACATCATTTGTGGACATTGACTCAGTCAACGTCCACGTGTCACTCAGTGAAATGGACTTGACGGCTTTTTTATTGTGTAATTTTCTAGACTACTTGTGTCATGTGAGTGGTGCTAGGTGACAATCGACTTTTAATGAATGACTTGAAGATTTAATCCTCCTTTTACGAAGAAAAAAAAAGTATATTAAGTTATCATTAGTAATTAGTTAAATTTTTATATCCATTTTCGTCATTTCATATTTATAATTAAAAAAAAAATTAAAAATAAAATAACATCATTTGTGGACATTGACTCAGTCAACGTCCACGTGTCACTCAGTGAAATGGACTTGACGGCGTCCAGTCTTTTGACTGGACTGGACGCTAGTAAATCCCGGGCACGACTGCCATATGCTTTTGAATTTTGATGGACCAAAAAAAACTATTTTTTATGCTTACATATAATGTAAGGGGGCAAGGATATGATAATGGATCTAATATGCAAGAAAAACACGAAGGTGTTCAAAAGAAGTTGCTTAAAATAAATCCTAGAGCTTTCTTTTATTTCATGTTCTTGTCATTCTTTTAATTTAACAATTTGTAATATGACTAATTCAAGTGTTGAAGTTAAGAATGATTTTGGAGTGGTGCAATGATTGTATACTTTGTTTGATGGGATTTCATGTAATTCTAAAAAATATATAATTATATTTTCTAACATATTATTGTAGCGACTTGTTTTAAATTTAATGTAATGAAATTGAAGACGTGATAGCCTAGCTTTTCAAAATTGGATTTCAACTATCAAAAATTTCATATTGTTCTATTTGATAAGATAATGTGTATATTTTTTCATCAATATTTTTAATAAATTATTGTTTGTGCTTGATTAATGAAGTTTCTCGGTTACATTGACCCGGATTCATTTTTAGGTCTGAAAGAGGTAACTCATGCAACTCTTATGTTAAACGGTGCACTTCGGTTCAAGTCAACACGGACGCATGTGGGTCTTGGCTCAAGTTCCAATCCAATATATAAATTAAAAATATCTTAAAATGGCAACAAACCTATTTTTTATATGAACCCTATTGTTTAAGATAAATCTTTTTAATTTTCTCAAAAAAATAAAAAATAAAAAATAAAAATGATTACAATTTTTTTTATTGTTTAAATATGAATTTAACGGAGGTATAAAGTATTACGTTTTAACTGTGAATTTATGAAGTATATTTCATTATTAATGAGAACAATATAATGTCATGAATTTATAAATTACAAATTTTGAATTATGTATATTTTATTATACTAATTATTATATTTTAAATATGCGGTTCAATCTTCATTGTACCAATTGGAATTTGAAAAACTTTAAACCTTCAGTCGACACAGTTTGAGTCACGGTACGTTTTTAAAAATTATGGTATTGCTACAATAATATAATTTTGCTGACTTTGTAAATAGAGATGGAATCTAGCAGCCCAAGAAAAATGTGTGTATGGTGGCACCCATGTAATGGGCCAAAAAGTGTCCCATCCAAACTCCATGGCCTCCTATTTGACTCATCAAACTTGCTATCCAAAAAATGACTGTTGCATTTTTTTTTTTTATCCCCAACAAACACATTCATGCCACATTAAACCTTCCTTGTTGTGGATGCTTACAATGGTTGTGTTTATAATCCGTAAGTTATAAGTTACAAATTAATGAAAATCCTTTCAAACATTGTCTTTATGATATCATCAGGACAACCGCAATGGTTGCACTTTTAATGACCCAACAATTTTGTTTTTGGGTTCCACATCTATCTCACAAAAATACAACTCTCAATACAATCAAATCTGCATAACACATATTTCAATACTGTCACATCACCAAAACACATCTCCCAATACAAAACCATTATTCAACCCAACTATTTTCTTATCCTTCATATTATCCCATCAAATTTACACCAAAATCAAGGCTGGGTCCCACTTTTATTACAAAAAGTCAAGCCACATCATCATCCACATCACCAAAATACATATCTCAATATAACCACATCAACAAAACACATTTTTCAATACAGTCACATCAGCAAAACACATTAACTTTGTTGACCCATTAACTTTACATCATTGCAATTGCCCTCAGAGCATAGGTTTTTTGCAACCATGAATACAATGCAAGCTTTCTACAATGATCTATGTTCTTGCATCATGGCAACAAACATTATCTCTGTTCACGCCATCTCTCCCATACCACTCAAATTAATTGCATCAAATCGCCTCAATCGATGGAACAATTCAGCAAATGTGCCTGCATTATTGCAAGTTTCAATGAAATGAGCAACATGTTGCTTTGGATTGCCTTTTACATTAAATTGTTGGAACTTAGGGGGTTGATAACCCCATGACATGCAGATTTCATAGATCCGACGACTGTATGGTTTTGCGTACACAAGGGATGATTGTGGGACTCCACCATACTGAGCTTGAATGGTGTCAGCAATCATCTTTTCAAGTTGATTAACAAGGAGTGAAGCAACAGATAGGCTGGTGGAATCGCGAAGAGCATTTTGTGGAGCTTTACCTTCTCATGAAATAAAGGTTTCATGGCTTGGTTCCCTAATTGGTCTTAGGGAATCAAATGAGTTTATGAGTGCAGCAATTTGTTTGTCCTTCTCTTCTAAGGACTTTGTCAATTGATCAAGGGTGACACTCATTCGTTTCACCTGATCTTCAAAACTTGTTGTTGCCTCAGTCATCATAACCGGTACAAGAATCCCTTATTCTGACATTGGGATGTAATTATCTCATCTCTGTGATATGGATTCCTCATATGAGGGGTTGAAATATACATATTATGTTCCTTTTGATTTAGGAAAATTGGATTCAAGCTTCGACGGAGATGTGCAATCACCTCACTTTCGTGGTGCCAATTTCACGGAATGAGACTTGCACTCGGATTCATTATCCGAGTAGCTGAAATACGCACATTCGATCTCTTTTGACTTAAGGAATTTGGACTCAGATTCATTATCCGAGTTGGAATATACGTATTTCGCCTCTTTTGAATTACGGGATTTAGATTTACTCAAAGATGACTTCTTTTGACCCCTTTTTTAGAATTTCTTAAGAGGAGAAGTCAATTGTGATTCTCCAACTTTGCATGAGCGAAGCCATTAGTGACATCAATCTCCTTCGAAGGAATCATAGATTCCATAGTTTTGACTTGAAATGAATTTAATAAATTCAACTGAAAGATGAGAGGGGAAAAGTGTCCCACCGAGCATGTCAAAAATTTCTACGCAACAAATTTCGAGTATAAATTAAAAACACTTAAAACTTTGTATAAATTATAAATTTTTAATTCAAAGTGGACTTATCTCTTCGCTTAATGTATTAAACCTAAATTCAAAAAATTCCAGAATTAGAGAACTTGAACTTGAAAAAAATTTGAGTCTTTAGACAATTTTATATACTTTTTCTCTCTCTTTCTTTCAAATGAGCTTGATATTTATAAGTAAAGGGAGATGTATAATCTACTTTATGTACCCTTAGCCTTAACTCTCACTTAATTATAGATTCTCTTTAATTTTATTTGAATTTGATTTTATCTTAAATTTTATCCATTTAACTAATTTGATTTGGATTTCATAAATTATATTAGTTTAATTTAGAGTACATTTAAAGCCCACTAATTTTATTTAATTGGGCTATAATAATTTTTGATGTCTACCCAGAGTCTTACAACGGCTCCACCTCAATTCCTTCTCTCTACCTCTCAATCTGCCTCAATGGTTGTTCTTGACAACCCATCCAACCCTACACAATGTCTTTAGAGCTCTTCTTGGAAGCAAGTTAGAAGATTGGCAGTCAATAAATATCTTACTTGGAACTGATTGGTGTTGAAGGTTGATACGTCATTTTCTTCTGCATGGTATGAATTATGCATCTTTTAGGATATATGCTTGGTATTTTCTACGCAGTAGTTGTCAATGGGAAGGTGTATTTGGATGTCAATCTGAAAAACTACGTAAAACACACAAATTTCTTTATGAATAAACTTGGCTGGGAAACCTCATAGTCTCATACGTGATGTCTCATATATACTTGCATGGGGAAACGCAGTGGGTGAACTTGTTGCTGATGCTGCAGTTGCAAAAGCAGGCCAACCTGCTATGGCAATGGCGGGGTGCTTCGCATGCCCAATGTAACTCTTAAGGAAATAGTCCATCAAAGTTTCTGATGGCTTAAGAGATTAGGACAAGTGAGATTCGGAGATACAGATTGATGGCCTCTGTTCTATTGTTTTCTTAGCAGTCCTTCAGTGGCGAGCTTAAAGTAATTTTGTACACTAAACTTGGAATGATAGTAGATAAAGAAAACCTTATATCCAATTCAAATACTTAGCATTTTGACATTTTCTTTTGAGTCGGAAGAACTTCCAGGCTTTTTCTTTTTAAAGAAAAATTGTCAGCACGATAGTGAACATTATTAAGCTGTGCCGCCAGCCCTGTAGTGGTTGCACATCCAAACAGAAATGAGCCTTTTCCTAGAGAGGGGACAGTAAGTTATCATAAACAAGTTTAACAAACGATAAATTCAGTCTGCCAAATCTTCAGATGAACAAATACAAGGATAATCAGTTCATTCACTTATTCACTTCTCCAATTTGTTACTCTGTTGCCTTCATGTGGAGTAATGTACTGAAGTTCCGGCACTCCATTGAAATTTCCCTGTTTATGGTTTATGACATAAATTACCTTCCTTGTCGGTATGTTTGAAGAGCTAAAGTTACAGAAAAATCATGAGAAGAAAGCACTCCGTCATCTGTAATCCTCAGGCAAACGGTATCCCGACAACACTATTTTGTCCGCAAACATCTTGCCGGTCTTGGGCATCACATGCCAGTGCAATGTCAAGTTGAATTCCTTACCGCGAAGATTGCTTCCCTGCACAAGGGAAAGAAAATTGCCAATTCTGCTACAAAAACAAGTATGTGTGTACATTAGACTTGACAATATGAATAGAATGAGGATGCCCAGGCTCTTGACGACAGCATACCTGATCAATGAATCGGTACTTGTTTGAGGTGTGAATCCAAAACTTGGCATGCTCTTTGGTAGGAATTATAGCATCCCATAGAGAAACCTGTTTAATTTGGCATTCGAGAAACAATCCACTTTTAAACATCGTTAACAGCAGAGACACTAATAATTGGAGAAACACCAGCAAAAGTGGGTAAACATTAGCATACTTTGGCAAAAGGCAAACAGGCAACAACCCATTCATGATAAATATATGCCCACCGATAAAATGATGATCAAGATCATTAGGTGAAGCTTACTTGGTTTAAAGAATTCTTGGGGGTGTCATATTCAGCTGCAACAAATATGAAAACCTGCATTGAATCCAAAGGTAGTTTGCATCACTGCAACTGATCATGAGTTATGCGACAAACTAACAAAAAGACTCGAGGGGAAAAGAGATTTGAAAAATCATGTCAATCTGAATTGGTTATTTGTTCTGTAAAAACAAAATATGAAAAGTTCTTTGAAGCCAAATAGCCTCTCTGATGCACCAAAATTATGCAGCGAGACTTAAATATTAACAACAGTTAATAGCCATATATATCACCAAAGATGAATATTATTTTGACAAACACTTTTACCTGCTTTGTGATGCACCAAAATTATACAGCGAGACTTAAATATTAACAACAGTTAATAGCCATACATATCACCAAAGATGAATCTTATTTTGACAAACACTTTTACCTGCTTTGTGTTCCATGTGAACAATGACTGCAAGTCCGCTGATATGTTCATCGACAAGCTGACCTATGTATAAAAACAAAAGGCCACTTAGCTCAAAAAATCAAAGAAGAGAGCTCAAAGTTTCAAACAAAATAGCTCAAAAATTCACACACTTTTCAGTAAAGACGAAAAAAAGAATTTTATTAGGGGCACCAAGTGAGTGCAACCCAGCAAGCAAAGAATGAAGTACATGCACACAGAAAGAAAATAAAGAACTGAAAGGGCACTGGCGCACTGGGCACTTGTTTACACCAAATCTCAAAATTTAGCAAGGAACTGGAGCAATCCCTTAAAAACCCAGAAAACATCTCAAGTCATTAGGAAAGTTGAGCCAATGATTACAGGGATAAAAAAAAAGATAACCAAGCTTATGAAAAATAAAACAAAACATATTATTATATACAAACCCAGAAAACTTAACAGGATTAAGAAGAAAAAAAAGGATTTGATGGGTAAATTATAATGTCTTGAACAATGACCTTCATATGCCTTAAAGTTTCATTTATGACAAAAAAATTAGTCATTGACAAAAAAATTAGTCATTGACAAAATATCTGAACTTGGATCATTGTAAGGCACGTAGTAATTTTTTAGGATTAATTTTGCAATCTTGTACTAGTAACATAAAATTAAACCTTAATCATCCAACCCCACAGCAGTAGTGGC
The DNA here is from genome assembly GCA_963580455.1 of Euonymus europaeus. Classification (NCBI taxonomy): domain Eukaryota; kingdom Viridiplantae; phylum Streptophyta; class Magnoliopsida; order Celastrales; family Celastraceae; genus Euonymus; species Euonymus europaeus. Next base: position 5,875,039 of record OY756972.1, read on the forward strand.
AGAGAAACTAGTTCATCACATCCAGTAGGGCTTTTCCACAATCAACACAATGAACTGCACATCAATTTTCCAGAATAACTGTCTTCATTATCCATGATGATATTATTTACATAATGTTTACCTTATATTCCTCTGTGCAGCTGTAAGCAACAGTTCTGTATCTAACAAAATAAATTTGCAACCACCTTTCCAAATATTAAAGCTGTAAACCCTAAATTTGCAACCTTTATGCACTCGAATACAGAACATACATAATCAAAATGCATACAAACAATACACAATAATTAACAACAAATAGGCACCAAAGTACAAATCTTTTCGGCATCCCAATGACTGACACAGAAGAAGAAAACTAGAGAGAGAGAGAGAGCTCACCTCGTCATGCCCATGCGGTTGCTTTTGGAACCAATTAATGTTTGATATCTGAAATCACCCCCCACCCAAAAAAGAGCAGATTAGTCCCCCAATACCAAATCAAACCCGTAAGAGTTTTGACTCTTTAGTAGATCCAGGAACTACCATGTAAAAGACCAAAACGTGGAGGTATTGCAGCAATTATGTAGGTACCTGGATTTGAGCTGAGGGAGTAGGGTGATTAAGGGTGTCGGAGACGGAGGCGATGGCGCACATTAGCGCGAGGATGGTGACGGCGAAGGTGAGCAAGGCGTTTGCTCTGTATCCAAAAGAGTGCATGTTTGATCCGCGTCGTTTTGGAGGTCTTCGTGCCGTTGGGTAGTTTAACTTTCCTCTTTGTTCTTTCTCCGCTTGCGGCTTCAATTCGTGTTGGGTCAAAAGAAAGGAGCACAGGCGCACAGCACTGAACACACTCAGTCGTTACTTTTACTGTACGCGTTAAATTAATACCATATGGGTGTTGGTTATTTACTTATTTGTGAGAGAGAAACAATGCTCATCTCCCATTGGACAAGACACGTTGCACGTGGGCCCATATTTTAACAATTAATATTTGTAAAAAAAAATTAAATTTTTATTATTATTTATCTTTCTCTTTAAATAACTAATATTATTCACACAGATTATAAAAATATAATTAATATCATTGAAACAATAAATTTAGTTAATTTTTTTCCTAATATATCATCTAACTACTCAACTCACACTTTATTATTGCTAGAGGTTAATATCATTTGTTAATAAAGATGCATAATAAATAAGGATAGATTAGTAAATTAATGATTTTTTACTTATTTTCAATAAGAAAGTGACTATTATTTGAGATAAATCAAAATATAAAGCAAGTTTATCAAATAGGGACAGACATAGTATGTATCTTGTCATGTGAATATTACATTTGAATTTTGATGTACAATTGTTTCAATAATAAGCAATTGGAATCAACAAAATTAGGAAAAGGAAATAGGTTCCCTAATAGTCTATTGTATTTTTTACTTTTTTTTCTCAATAATTTTGCAAGAAAATTACTAGTAAGTCCTGTGGTGGGAAAAACAGTCATGGCCAGTTAGTTTTGCTTTTGCATATCCCTCCATCCCATAAGGAGTCCCACTTGATTTTTTTGCTGCAATTAGTAACCATTAACAATCCCCTAATCACCTTCTCTCTAAAAAAAAATATATGTCTTCTCTCTAAAAAAATTTACTGCCTCCTCGTTCAAGATTAGAGAGGAGGAGTCAATGCACTTTTCCATCGCTGCCTCCTTCCCTCAACAACCTTTTTTATACCTTTCTATTTTGCTGTATTTCAATAAAATGGGCAGATTATAGTTTTCTCTCAGAATTTCAATTGGAAGACGGTATGTCAGAGATCATTTGCTACGTTTTTAGTTTCAAGTGTCAAGATTAAAGTATTGATAAGTCATGATTTCGGTGGTCATAGATCTGGATCTAAATCTAGATCTACTTCCATATTTGCTTGAAGTAGTGCTTAAATGACCATATCTGATTTGTTGATGTTGTTTTTTACGTTTGTTTGGTTATTATGGCTTAGTCTCGTGTAATATCGTGTTGTTTACTCTCTGAAAATATCTATGGAGTATGTTGTCATTCGAGAATGTCCGGTGACGATTTTGTGTTTTTTTTAGTTCTTGGGATGTATTTCATTTTTATGGGTGCTCGAGTGGCTGCGACCTCAACTATTTCCTAATTTATTGTGTAAATGAATGCAATTAAGACTTTGACATAGCAGCCCACTTTGATGGTCAACACCATGTCATATCAGCAAGCATAATAAAACAGACTTTGGACATTGCTCGCATGCTCACCTTCACTAGTCTCACCGAAATCGAGACTATTGCCCGCCTAAAGTAGGTGCTCGCTCAAGACTCGTATCATGTATGACCACTCAACTTAGATATACTTTTACTATTTACCCACCTTATGTGATATGCATAGTCTGTCAAGATTAAATCTCATCATCTGCCACCTTTCTCAAAAAGCCTGTCATTGAGCCTAAACATCAAGTTGGCCACCTCAATCCTAGGCTACTTCTAGGGTACAAGGCGACCAACCATCCAATCAATTATAGACTGTTTTACCCGCTTTATATGCCTAACAACCTCTGATACTTCATATACTGCAATTCACTCACAGACTTTTAGTTACAATATCAGAATATACCTTATCACGACTCTTCATTACCTTTATCATTCCTGACACACTATTACCCATCATGTCCCAATTAACCGCCCACCTGCATGACCACGTCAACTGCCTCTTACCCACCATAAATACCCTTACATCCCTTCCATAAAGGAGATAGTGAATCCTTGCAATCCTGAGCCAAAACACTTGTCTTCCTTCCAATTATCCAATCAGCCCAACTGTCTCTCTTCCAATCTTAACCCACTGCATGTAGCATCGTACTGCATATCTTTGATATGCTTGTTTTACTTGTTTTTGATCACTGAGTTCACTCCGCTTAACATAATAAATCAATAAGTTTGACATTTTAACGAACGAAAATGCCCTTCCTTTAAATAAAATGGACCAAACTTGTCAAATTAGTAAATTTCGAAGTTCTTTTGATGGAGGCTCATTTCTTAAGAAAGACACTCCAGTGACAAAGAACACATTCCTAAGCAACTAAATTAAAATTCTAGATCTTCTTTTTCCTCTAGTAGTTAAAGATTTCTCAAATGTTGGTTTTTGTGGTCACATAAGGCCAGTTTTCCATTCGCATCTTCCAAAACAATGTACTATTCTTCCAAAACCCCAAGGGCATATGCGTTAACACGTGAGATTGATCCAAAACTGTAAGAAAATGAGATTCAATAGAAGACCATCAAGGCAGCTGAGAGCACACTCTCGAAAGATCCATATTCATTCATTTTTTTCCTAATGCAATAAAATTTTAGCTAAGGCAAACTTCAAGGACAACATAAAACAGTGTAGCTTTAACAACAAAGTAAAGCGACACTATATCAAGGTTTTAATACGCGAAAGCGTTACGCGAGGCGTTTTTGGGGTTGTAAGGCGAGGCGTAAGCCTCAACGCGTTGAGGCGTAAGCCTTTTGTGTAAATTTTTATAATAATACAAAACAATTATATATAGTTAAGATGAGCATAATCATTCATAAAAATCATGAAATAACACAAATTGTCTCAACAATATATGAAAATCAAAACACTTAAAAGTACCAAAAAAGCAAAAACCATTAACCATCACAAGTTCACAACATTCTAAATTACAAAGTCATTCAAACAAAAACTAATAACTCCTAAATCTTAGAAGATATGTCTTCCTCCTCATCCATAAGGTCATCTCCATCCAAGCTATCATCATCACTAGCATGAAAGATATCTCGAGTACTTTGCTCATTCAATGGATTATAAGCATAATCATCATAATCATCAACAACTCTTGGGGCTTTCTCTTTTCCTCTAACATCATTACCTATATGAAGTTATACACACAAACAAAGAGACCAAATTTAGAAAGTATTCAAAAATAGCTCAATTTAACAATTTGTTTTGATTCTATACTTACTTGTACTTTCACGTCCTCTCCTTTTATATAAAATGGGATCACGAGGACAAGAAGGAGTAGGCACAATAGATGGAGTAGGCACACGAGGAGTAGGCTCAATAGGAGGAGTAGGCTCAATAGATGGAGTAGGCACACTTGGAGTAGACACAATAGGAGGTGTAGGCTCACGGTTTTGCATATTTGGTTCTCTAGTTCGTAGAGTTTCTTCATAAGTTGTAATTGGCACATTCATTATGGCCTCAACATCAAACAATTGGTCATCTTCAAGCCAACTTGGATCGGAAGGAAGAGCCGGATCTTCTACTTCGGCAATCCAATCATCATCGGAGTCAATTTCTTCCACTACTATTGGATCAACCTTTCCACTTCGCATAATCTCTCTTTGTCTTAGTGCGGTATTATATTTGACATACACCAAAGCACTTAATCTCTTATGCTCAAGTCTATTCCTCCTCTTTGAATGTACCTAAAGTAAAAAATAATAATATTCATTTGAAGTTATAACTTAGAAGTTAGAAATTAGAATGTAGAGTTAGAATGAAGAATTACCCATTGAAATGTGCTCCAATTTCTCTCACACCCGGAAGCACTACAAGTTAGGCCAAGCACTCGAATAGCAAAAGTCATCAACTCGGGTGTATTAGTCCCAAAACGCTCCCACCAATACACTTAAAAAAAGACAATTAAAATCACAATATCACATTAAAGGGTTATAGGTGAATAAAATAAAATACTTGAGATCAATAGATTAAGAATTACTTACCAGGACTTCTCATCTTTCTTGTCTTAACCGCCATCATGCTTCCAAAAAGACCAATACCACGATCATATAAATCCAATTGACAATCCGCTTTGAGACGCACATCTCCATTGCCAAGCATCCTATCCATACAAGCATACAACCCATCCCTCACTTCATTAACATTTGAAAAAGTCTCTCCATAACGTAATTGAGGGTTCAAGTAATAACCCGCTGCATGTAAAGGTTGGTGAAATTGTGATGCCCATCTAGTATCTATTCGTTTCCAAATAGGTTTATACTTCTTCTCCACATTTCCAAGATTCAAAGCAATCTTCTCTTTTGCAGCATCCATCAACTCATATATATATCCCATGGCGGGCTTATCTTCGCCATCAACCTCTCTCAAAACACAAACAAGTGGAAGAACGCTCTTGACACAAAAGGCAATATGTTGCCAAAAGAATCCATCAAATAATACATTTTTTCTTGCTTGAATACCATCACGATTCTTTGCAAATGGACCTTCAGTCCATTCTTTGGAAGAAAACAAAGCAACAACACCTTCTTTTTGTTTGTACAAACTTTGGAGAGTGAGAAAAGAAGTGGCAAATCTTGTGACAGCGGGACGAATAAGCTCCCTATTATTGGTGAACTTCCTCATCAAGGCAAGTACCCATGAATGTCCATAAATAAACTTCACAACAAACTTTGCTTTTTGAATGGTTTTCTCAAACACCGATAATTTGCTAATATCTTCAAGCATCAAGTCAATACAATGAGCAGCACATAGAGTCCACCATATTTTCTCTCTTTGCTCCATTAGAAGGTTTCCTGCTCTTTTATAATTAGAAGCATTATCAGTGACAATTTGGACCACTTTCTCCCCCCCCAATTTCGTCTATAACCTCATTAAAATACTTGAGCAACAAATCTCCATTCTTTATTGTATCCGATGCATCAATGGATTTTAAAAACCATGTACCTTTTGGGCTATTAACTAGAAAGTTAATAATAACCCTACTTTTTCCATCCGTCCAACCATCCGACATAATAGTGCACCCATATTTGACCCAATCTTGTTTATATGTCTCCATGGCATTTTGAACATCTTCAACATTTTCCTTGAGAATCCAAGTTCTCAACTCATGGCTAGAAGGCGGCTTGAACCCAGGACCAAATTTTGCAATATCTTCCATGGCCGTTTGATAATAAGGTGTGCTTGCCGCATTGAAAGGAATTGCACTAGTATAAAACCACAAGCCAATCTTCTTGCAAACTTCTTTTCTTTCCTCCTTTTTGTAACGATTATTCAAAGTGCTTTGTCTTGCCTCCAAACTAACAAACTTGTCAATTGGCCCCCTAGGCCTAGGTGCATCAAAAGAAGCAGCATCACCTTGTGGAGTTTGAGCACTCCCACTCCCACTCCCATAATCACTTGTGTTTACACTTCCACCAATCTCACGAAACATGTCAATTTTGGCCTGCCTTGTAGCTTTATTCTTTTTCAAAGCATCAATGCATTCATCCCTCACATTCGGCGAAACTTTTGGACAAGGTTTCATTCCATTATGAGTACCCGCTAAATGCTCTTTGAACCTAGCAACACCTCCGGTGCATTTTTGATCACAAAAGCCACATTGAAAATATTTTGAGTTGGGTAAATCCTTTGCCCATTTCCAAGAGATGTCCTTTTTATTGCTCATGCCTAATGATAATAAAACATAAATTGGAATTCAAATAATTTTCATAACTTCCAAATTAGAAATGGCAAATAATTTTCAGATTATAAATAATAAGTCAATAAATTCTGGACCAAAGTTCAGTTTCTGCAGCCTTAGATTCTCAGACCCATAATATATGCATATCCCTAAATACTCACAAGATAAGTACACATCGCAGTAGCTGATATAAACATTTAAATAAATGAAACGTAAATCAAGTCTTAATAAAATAAGGCTGGAGCATAGGAAAATGTATTTTCAATTTTCACAGAAGAAATATATCCGACAGACTTGTGCATTTTGGGCACAAATGCCACTGTAACATATTGAAGCTAGAAGTTGAGAAAGAATCTATCCTTGAGCATCACAATTTCTTTTGTCTGGGTGCCATCTAGTATCTATTGATTTATATCCTTAGAAAAGCTTCCGGTTAAAAACAAACAACACTCACAGCAACACACTAATACCTGATCGGCTCCTGCGAGGAAGAGATGAGTCGATGATGAAGAGCAGAGATGAGTCGATGATGAAGAGCAGAGATGAGTCGATGATGAAGAGCAGAGATGAGTCGATGACGATGAAGAGCAGTGATGAATGAGTCGCTGAGAAGAGATGAACGAGTCACGAGTGTCGACTGTCGACACATGAAGGAGAGGATGCAGAGACGAAGAACAAAGTACCAAACAAACTGGAGCGCAACTCTCTTTTTTTAGGGCTTTAGGGCCAAAACGACGTCGTTTTGGCCCTAAGCATTTGTCAAAAAAAAACACAGGAAGCTTACGCTTCCACAGCCTCCGACGCTTCATGCCGCGCCTCCAACGCTTACCGCGCCTCGACTTCGCCTCGACTCCGCCTCAGACAACTAACGCTCCTCTGCAACCGCCTTGACACATCCTGTCATCGCCTCGCATGGAGGCGCGCCTAAGGCGCGTTTTTTAAAACCTTGCACTATATAGACACACAACGTAAAAGGAGAGAAAAGACAACAGTAAACAAATAGCCTCCCATGATGCTATTTCTCCAGTACACCAAGCCTTTGACGCAAATCAACAAACTTAACTCTCTCTGTAAGCCCTTCATGAGACGATCAGCCACTTGGTCTTGACCGGCTACATAGTCTAGGTCAATAATCTTCGAATTTATAGCTTCTCTCAAGACATGATATTTGATCTTGATGTGTTTACTATGGCTATGGAAAATAGGGTTCTTGGACATACCGATTATAGACTTACTGTCACATAGAATACGGCTTGCACCCTTCTCAATAAGATCACTAACAATTATTGAATCCAAGTCTTTCGTTTCTTCAACAGTAGTAACAATGTTGTTATATTTTGGAGCCAAACTGATGAGAATTTTTTCGATCACCCTTCAGTCAAGCATAGTTTCCCCACAATTCCTTAAACGATTCACCACATCCATGACACATGCATAATAATCCGTGATTAGTTCCCTTTCCTTCATCAACAGATTCATCAACTTGCGGTGCAAGCTATGGAGTTTGACAACTCAAACCTTTAAATGCCCCTAATATTCAGTGTTCAAAACCTCCCAAGCTTGCTTGGCACAATTAGCTCGTATGAATAATCAACAAAGCACTATTGTCTCTTGTAATTTCCTTATTCTCTTTGCTATCATCATCAACCACGATTGCAGACCCATATTTCACAGTGGAGGCACCGCCATCTTTCTTCTCAGTGAGACAAGTGGGGCACCCAAGTTCGATATACTACCAGAGTTCTTTAGATCTAAAATAGGTGCACAATATTGTAGACCAATAATCATAGTGCTCACCTGAGAAAATAGAAAGACCAATGAGATGGCGTGTTGGATGTGCGGGGCTCGACATTTGAATGGAGTTTTGTCCTATGCAGAGACAGCGTAGTGTTTACAACTACGACAATACCGTCAACAATCGATTTGCCTCCGATACTATGTAAGAAAATGAGATTCAATAGAAGACCATGAAGACGACTGAGAGCACAGTCTCAAACAAAGCCATATTCATTCAATATTTTGATAATTCAACAAAATCCTAGCAAAAGAAAACATAAAGGACAACGTAAAACGGTATAGCTTTAACAACAAAGTAAAGCGAAACTGTACATACAAAACTTAGAAGGAGAGAAAAAGCAACATTAAACAAACAAAAACTCACTAGTTTGATCCAAGATTCTTTCACCCCACGTTCAGCCATCATCCATAATACCCTCTCTTTTTTTTACTTAATTAAACAAAAACTTACCTATCCAAACCCTCATTTGCCTCTGAATCTGCACGACTCTCCAGCTGCTGGCAAAAGACACAGAAACAAGCATAATGAAAGTGAAGCAGGGAAAATAGCTAGGCTTTTGTATAATTCTAATTGTTCCTCTGCAAGTAGTTGATAAGATGGGTCTGCTAAAAGAAAACACCGTCATTTAGTTTAGAAGAAAATTAAAGATCGATCATGAAAGGAAACAATCATGGTGTTTCCTTTTACAATGCATAGACAATTCACTGTTGGAATTTTGAATAGAAATTAAATTAAAATAAAATAATAAATGTTTACTATTTGAAAGGATATAAGTCTCATTCATTCCAGATTCGTATGTTATCGAAACTAACATTCACTAGTAGTGCAAGAGAAGCACAAGATAAAAGCATGACTAAACAGCCACACAAGACCTAAATTTAACTATAATAATCCCTCAATGGAACTCAAATCTTTTGCTTCCTCTTCTGGCGTTTTGCTTTTGATAATTTTGACAAAAAATCATTTAATGACGAAAGAAAAAAAAATCATGTTATATTTTTCTGATTAGAATATAAAAACTCAAAAAACTTTAGGAAGGTGATAAAATTTTTAAAAAATAATTGACAAAAAAATTAATTGAACAAATTATTTCAAGTTTGTATATTTATATAACTACAATATTAATTCCATCAGTAAAATCAATAGGCGGCCCAATGATTTGATGAACTGCACTCAAATTAAATTTCGCAGACAGTATTAAATTCTCATATAATTAAAAAGTACTATTTAATTGCACACTCCTTAATTATACATCTCTAGAATATTAAAGATGTACAAAAGTGCAGTTTATTATGGATGCACTTTAACTTATTCCATTTTACATAACATGCATACACATATTATAACAGGACATCTACATACATACATATATATATATGTATATCACTCGCTCTACGGACTACGGAGTGGCAGGGAAGTTGACATTGAAGTTGCTGCATGAAGTCTTAGACACCAGCAATGATGAGCTAAAACCAACCCTAGACTGAGCAAGATCAAACTCTATGTAATTGTCTTCCAACTGATGAGCTCCTAAAACAATTGAAGCTCTTGGCTTCAACCCTCCATCCACAAACCCTAAACACAACACGCCCGGCTTCGCCTCCACCATTGAATTTGCTCCAATAATCCTCCAGACAGAAGTTTGGTTCGCTAACACAAGATCAATATTAGGAACTATCGGCCCGCTGGCTTGAGTGCTTGGGATTGTTTTTGAGTCATAGCACACCCCAAAAGGTGCCACAGCCTTAACTTGGCGCGCCCCGGATAGCTGGTTGACGAAAAATTTGGTGAAAGATTGGTAGATTGAGCGTTCCAGGAGTGTATAAGGTGTTGTTGTGCTAACCATGGTTCCAAAATTAGATAACAAAGATGGGTTTAGTGGAACAAGCTTCTGATTAATTTTTATGGATGATAACTGGATATGGTAGTCTACTTCTCTACTAACCCTTAATGGAGCGTAGGTTAATTGATGCGAAACATCGATACCAGGACGGAAATAGAAAGTTCCCTGTCCAAACAACATGACACCATTGCCATTACTAGGGAGGCACAAAGCAAATTTTGGTTGGAAACCAAAGTAAGAGGCAAGTTGGTTTGGTAGAGTAAGAGGGGCATGACCTAATCCTAACACTCCTTGAACATTCTTAGGGAGCCCTTTATTCAACTGCGGAGGTGCACAAGCAAAGAGGAAATTAGGAACCCTAACTATAGGACCAGGGTTGGACCCTTGAGTGGTTTGAATTGAGAGTGCATCTTGGGCTAGTTCACCTACACCAAGTTGGTGGGTTATTGGGTTCCCCAACATTAGTCCACATGAGTTGTTGTGGCACCCTGGTCTAGTTGTGGTGGGGCACTTGTGGCAATTATGACTATTGGCTCTAACACATTGAGTGGAGTGACAAAGAGGTGCACCATAAGTGCTTGACAAGTAGTTTTGGTCACAACTAACCCACATGAACTCCCCATTCAGGTCAATCACCAAAGGGACTTGCACTTGAGGGGTCCTTTTGTTAACACTGACTAAATGAAGATTTGTTGTAGGATCTTTGTGTAGAGGCAAAACAAAGTTGTTGGGCTTGGTTGGGGCTTCAGAGTTGGTGAGAAAAGTGAGACAATAGAAGGAAAGCAATATGAGAAGAAAATGAGGAGAGGAAGCCATGGTTTTGAACAAAGGGAAAATAGTGTAATGTGGGTTGAGGGTATTAAGCACAATGTTGGGTTATATAGGGGGAGTATTTTTTGGAATTATTGTCAAGTTTATCATTATTGTTCTTGCTTCTTCTTTAGGTTTGGATAATAGTGAATGACGTTATGTAGAGATTTTGATAGATGGACATCTAAACTAGGGAACAAAATTGAATTGGTGAGTATGAAGATCCACTTGTCAATGACACCTTTTTTGCGGGTCATGCAATGTATGTGGTACTTTGTAAACGGGCCTGGCCATCAGGATTCTTCTTAGCTAGCCCAAATCAAATCAGCCCATAGACTAGCCCAAGTTAAGCCCATTGCCACATAATATTGGTCTGTTTAAAAATGCACTAGTTTTTGTTTATTATTTTTGACGATGTAAACGGAATGAGTGCTCGGACTCTATTTGTTAAGAACGCCCAAGCTCGGCTAAGATAAGTACTACTTTATATAAAAATTCAAAATAAATAAATAAATAAATTGTCAATATCGAAATAATCTACATTGTCATAAAATAAAATAAATTTAAATTTTCAAGTCGAGCTCAAAGCGAGACCTTAATGGGCTTTTTCAACGGACAGCTCTCGAAGATTCTAATCTGTTTATGTGCGTTTGGTTGAGAGCATATTATAAACTTTCAGATAAGCTGATAAATAAGTTACTTTTTTTTTTCTATGGGTCCGAAAAATGCTTTGATTATGTCATGTCAATCTGAAAATTTTGATAATTTTCACGGTGAAACAGTTTAATCATCTAATTGACTTGATGGAACGGATGGCGAGATTGATGTAAGAAAAAAAAATTGCATCATTACATATTTTTGAAAATTCTTGAAAATTATATTTTTATTTTGATCGTTTCTACGAATCTTATCATATGTTTTCTGTTCAAAATAAAAATAAAATTTAACATAAAAAAATGATTATTTTAGATCATTCAATATAATTAACTCAAAACTTAGCACTATGTCTCGTTTGATATGAATTTAATTTTTTTTACTAAAAAAATGTATCATTTAGTTCAAAATATAAATAAAAACTTTTTTAAAAAATAAACAAGCCTCTAATTTTATTACAGCAGACCCAGCCACCGGTGACGCGTGCACGGTACAACATCATCAAGGTGTCGTTATTGTTGCAAATCATGAACAGAATCTTATTCAAATCTTGTTAATTATTTCCAGTCTATGGTGGTTGCCCCATCACTGTCATATATTATTATTGTTCAAAAATACCAATGTTGTGAACAATCACAAGCATTCTTATGTAACGCAAGCGCAGGAGTGACAACACAAGTGGGCGACTGGACAGACGTGAAACTTCACCGCATCAATTTGCAGCATAAACAAAAATGACAAAACTAACCGACCACTCTCAAAAGAATGTACAGCACAATTAGGGGTCTAATTTAGAAACAAACAAAAAACGTTAATTTTTTCTCAAACCGTTTAATTAATTATCGTTCGATTATGTCAATTTTACGCAAAATGTAAAGTAAAATATGTCAATTTTTTTTACAGCCCTAAAAAAAGAGAAGCCAATTGCTAAGGCACAACAGGAACAATCATATGAAACACAAAAATTATAAGCATAGTTATCCTTACAACCATGTATAAGCACTACTACTCTAGGCAAGAACAGAAACCAAATAGTACACTTGAAATGAAAATCAAGATTCTAATTTTCTAACTGTGCTAACATGATTTATTATTACATGATACTGCAACCACCGTCTGTATTCTCATCACTGAAGTAGTGAGTGTAAGGGTCCCTCACCGCTGGATGGGGCGGCATTGGAGGCGGCGGCATGTAGTTCATGGCCGGATTAGGCCGCCCAGGCATCATCTGATATTGATACATATCATTCATATTGGGGTACTGTTGATTCATCATCATAGGCATATATTGTTGTTGAGTATAAGGATTCCCTGGCCCCCCTCCTCCCATACCATGATAATATCCACCATTCATTGCCCCTGTTGCGCCTGCTGGTAGTCCTTGCACTGCTGCTGGTGTCATACCCATCTGTCCATAATTGCCCATTTGGCCCATCTGACCACCCATCGGACCCATACTCTTAGTGCCATTACCACCACCACCACCTCCTCCTCCTTTGGGTCCTTTTCCAGGCTTGGCAACATCAATTTCAAACTCGTTTTTCATTTTCTTCATATCTTGGAACCCGTCTGTACCTTTTCCCTTACCTTGTTTACCCCCACCACCATTATTGTTCCCACCACCACCTTTGCCATTTCCTTTACTAATCTTATCAGTACCACCCTTACAACCACCCCCACCCCCACCCCCCTTTTTACTCTTCTTACCAAATCCAAGGAATCCCAAAATACCACCCTTTCCACCATTTTTATCTTTGCCTCCTTGTTTTTTATCGCTCCCTCCTTTGCCCTTTTTACTACCACCATCACCACCTCCTTTCTTTCCTCCTCCATTATTTCCATGCTTAGACTCATTTTTGCCAACCATACCCTTCATTGAAACAGGTATGTCAATTGCCTCACCTTTCTTTCCACCACCGCCACCACCTTTGGCCTGGCTGTTAATCATGTTCATCATAGCTTGATGCCCATGGGGTCCATTGCCATTACCCATCATACCAGCTGGAGCCATTTTGTTGGGGAATTGTTGATGGCCTTTGGGGACCTGATGTTGAAACTGATCATCATCATCATCCTCTTCATCAAAGTCATCATCAGATTCATCGAACTCATCGCCAAAATCATCCTCACTTGGATCAAATTCCTCATGATTCATGTCGAATTTGACAGATTTCTGGTGCTTCATCATCTCCTTTGGCCCCTTCTGTTGTTGCATTTGTTGGAATTGTTGAACTTGTTGCCCTCCGCCACCGCCACCCTTTTGTTGGGCATGGCCCTTTTGGGACTTGCCGTCTTTGCCACTCTTTTGAGCATCAATTTGAAAATTCTTAGGCGGGTTGTTAAGTTGGTGTTGGAAGTTGTTTGTGCCTTTCTGGGACACCCACAGCTCTGCATGCTTCCCAGACTTGCTAAGTTTCTTGATAAGTGTTGCTGGGTTAACATTTCCAGTCACTGTAACCTTCCCTTGGTCTGCATCTATGTTGGTTTTGTAAACCCCTAAACCCAAAAAAGAAAACCTAAAATTAAAATCAACCAAAACAATCCAGTTCAAATACTCTCATACAGAAAAAGAGAACAAATCAGCAACATAACTCAATAAAAAATGAAGAAAATCAACATAAACAGATGATTGAAGGTGAAAGTACATGTGATAGCAACATACCATCAACATTTTGCAGCAGCTTCTTCACTTTTTTCTTACAGCCATCACAGTGACACTGTATATCCACTTTCAGCACACAAGACTGGAATGAAAAACAACAACAAACGTCCAAAACAGAGTTACAATCTAACCCAGAAACTATTTCCAAACATATCAAGAATTAATTCCAAAAAATTAGGACTTGAAGATAACTACAACAGGTTTCCCAAACAATAACCAGATTTGAGGCAAAAAAAACAAAACAATTAAGTACCTGGAGCTTTGCAAACTCTTGCTTACTCATTTAAGAGGAAATGAGTACCACTAAAGATCTGAGGGAACAAACTGAAGTATGCAGAGAAGCAGAATGGAAGAAAGCAAAAAGAAACAGTGAAAGAAAGAAAGAGAACAACTGGGTTTCTATGAGAATCAGATTGTGCAACAAGATTTCTAAAAAATGAAAGCTTAAAGTCGGTTGTGGTTAAGCATTTAATACTTCTCTGTAAAGCTTCTCTCTCTCTCTCTCTCTCTCTCTCTCTCTCTCTCTCTCTCTCTGTATTTTTCTGCCGATTTTAGACTTTTGCGAGAGAAAGAAGGCGGTTGCACAAGTAGCAAGGCATCATAATATAAAACAAACTGGAAGAAGCAAAAGGTTAAGCTTCTAAAATCATGATATTTATCAAATATCATGCAATACGTATCAGCTATTCAGCTGTGCCTTGCTGTATCTATATATATAAGTACAAGTCTTTGGTCAAAGCATGAGGTGTTTCACATTTTCACTGGCTTCACATCACATTTTGAGTGATATAAATAAGCAAAAACTGATTATAGTCATGGCCGGTCGATCAAGACCATTCATCATGGGCCACTGTTTATAGGGTAAGGAGCCATGGGCTTCACCATGAATTGATATTTGATACTCACTTTTGGGCCCATGGTCATTAGCCATGAAAAAAGTAGTTGAACATACAAATCAACCAGGGCAAAATAGTCATTACACCAATATAACTATTATTTTTGGGGCTTCTCGAAGACAAAGAATCTCAAAATAATCCAGGCTGTCTTCACATACAGACAGGTACAAACAGTCAAAAATATATAAGAGAAAGTGATCCAACAATTGATTTTCTTTAGGTTTGGAGCCCCTTCCTTGGCAAACCAAATAATTGTTTGTCTACCTCAAAAGCATAAAAAATATCTTCTTTTCTCACTTCTTTCCCTGGAAAAGTTGTTTTTAAAAAATGACAAAAACAGACACCCAGCACAAACACAAACTCAAAAATATCTCACTATTAATCTATGCATTAGGTCACACAATGACACAAATTGGGTTTTCTTGCCCAATCTTTGACCAACCTCAACAGGTCGATCGGCCGAGTTGGTTCTTGACATTTCATGTAAATTCATGGATTCTAAATTATAAACCTCTCGTCAATATTTTAAGAACGCCTGTCTTTATAAAAATATCAACAAAGCGTCCTTATCCCGTAGAGAAACTTACAAAACTACGGTGCACGGTTCGAAAAGGCTTGCCATCGTTTGGATCAGAGTATGTTGATAGAGTATAAGCTCTCGTAAAACGTAAAAGCTGAGAGTGTCTGAGAGTATGGGGACAGAGTATAAGCTAGCTTATACTCTGTCCCAAACGGAGGCCATATATCTTTGACTAATTGAACTTCATTTTATACATATTTGATTAATGTTAACCCTTTTCACTGTACTTGATTTCTGTATCTTCCTAGAAGGAGATCATATCATTAGAGCATCAACCACATCTTAGAACTTATAACCATTTCACATGATGTATTATTTCAGATTTTGATATCAACAGTGTCACATGGGCATGCTATATGCAGCAGCATACACACTGACAAAACACCAGACCTTAGTTTAACTCATTCATGTCAAAACATATTTATATTCTACTTGAATCATGACTGCACTAAACAAAACAGAGACTAACAATTCAAATAAATAATTTCAGATTAAATTTACCACATATTACGCATACTAAAATATAAAAAAGAGGAATCTGTCTGACAACATGTTCTTCAACTCTGACATGAATTTTGACTTTTTGTGGTCAGAAGATATTTGACTTTCTCTGATGAGACCCAGCGTGGCTCATAGTCTCATACTGGTTCTAGTACAACAATACTGCTAGAAGTATAGAGCAAGTGTATTGCACCACACAGATAAGACCCTCCTCTTAATAGTTATATTAAAATAAAAAGTTGTCATAAATGCTGCCTCCACTGAGTACTCGATAAGGCAAATAATTTTGAGATGGAGTTAGTGGAGATATGAGTGGCATGTACACAGTAGACTGTGAGTACGGAGGCCGGAGGGTATGCACAATGTGCTCTTGAATACTGAATAATTTATAAAAGTGTATATTTCTGTTGATAAGATTATATTGAGAAAAATATATTTTTGATAATGTGGATGAGTGTTTGGTTTGTTTTTTGTAAAAAAAATGAGATTTAATATTAATTTTAATATAATTTTGTTGAAAAATGAATGAGAGACACTTGGATATTTGAAGATTTTGTTAATTGAGAAAGAAAGAGTATATAGAAATTTATATTTTTATGGGACAAGTAATGGTTTCGCCCCTATACTTTTTTTTTGACCAAATAAGTCCTTTTACTTAGCAAAAAAGGCCACGTTACCCCCTGACATTTTTCCATACAAAGAGCTGATGTGGCAGTTAAGTGTTGATATGAAATTTGTATTTCAAAAAAAATAATGATGTGGAAATTTTTTTACTAGGCAATGAAATGACGACACGTGTCATGTAAAAAAAATCTGAAGTATAATTTGACAACATTTTTCCAATTCATTTAACTGACTTAGATGGGTCATTGAAGCCTTTATAGATCAATAGGTAGGCCAAATAAACCCTTGTACTTTAAAAAGGTGGTTCAAATGAGCCCCTGTATTAAAATCAATTTCTTACAATCCTAGACAAAAATCACTTTAGAAATCAAACAAAAAAAAATCCACCATTATAGACCTGGACAAAAATGAGTTTACATCCAAACCAACATAAATAAAGTCTCAAACTAATCTATCATTACAAATCAACACTCAATGCAGCATACGTCCATAAAATCCAACATAAAAACAACGAAAATGATATGCATAAACCAATACTATGATTCTGGATGGCCCTTGTCATTGGATCCCGTATTTGATTTTTTACTTCCACGCTTGATGACCCTCGACGTGCCCCCAGCATAGCAAAAATTCGCAAGAATTGCTAGAATCCATAAAAAAATTCAGAAAAATCCAGAAAGTAGCATAGATTGTTGAAATGCTAGAACAGTGCTCTTAACTTTGTAAATCACATACTCCAAGTAGTAGAAATTTCAGAGACACCATCTTATAAACACCATTCAAGAAAATAGTTGGACTCAAACCATAAGATCATGGCTATAATGAAAAAAAGAGAGGTCATCACATGATAGTTCCACATCTGACACAAAAAACTCTCACTGGTAGGTGAGATATAACAAATTCAAGATGTAACAGGTTCAAGATGTACAAACAGAATCAAATTCAATAAGCTAGGCATAACAAATAATCAAATGCAGAACCAAATTTCTAGCCAAAATCCAACAATTGAACCCATGATCAAACCCAGAACCTAAATCAAATTCAGAATCAATCAATCGAACCCATGACTATAACCAAAATCGAACCCCAGAATCAAACCTAGAACCCATAATCGAACCCCATAGGATAACAAAATTAAAAAGCAGAAGCTAGTATTAAATTGAAACACATCATAACATAAACCTATATCCGCAAATGAAACAAGATTGGTGCTGAAATGGAAAGAATGAAGGACATATCTAGTCGACTAGACTCAACAACACTGGGAATACATGAATCTGAGCTTCAGCTCCAGGAAGATGATGCAGAACAAATGAAATGAATGAAGTTAGCAAACTAGGGTTCCAAATGAAATGAATGAGAGATTTTGGAGTTAGAATGCTAGAGGTTCCATGGAGCATACATTTTTTTCCACATCATTATTTAATTTTTACAAAGAAAAAATTCATGTGAGCACTTAATTGTCACATCACCGCTTTTTGGACAGAAAACAAATATATGGGATAACGTGACCTTTTTTGCTAAGTAAAATGACTTATTTGATCTAAAAAAAATTATAGGAGTTCAAGTAATCATTTTTTAAAAGTATAAGGGCGAAACCGTTACTTGCCCCTATTTTTACGGGTGTGACTTTATTTAAAAATATATTTTAATGATACATATGAGTCTGTAATTAAATATTTTATAAAATAATATGAAATTCAATTTGAAAAAATAAAAATTTGAAGAGCATGTGAATTTGCTCTGTACTTCTGGTAATGAAGGCTTATCCCTAGTTGATGGACAATCACCTCACAGCACAGACAGTCTTCTTTATTTCAGAAAAAATATTTTATTGGTCTGTGACAGCTACAGTTATTGACATTGTCAGGCTCACGCCTTCGTGGACCCATCTCACTAAGAGCCAAATTAAGAAAAGACAGGGTCTGATATGGTGAGACAGAAAATGAAACTGGTCCAAATTTTCGAAAATTATTTGTCAATTTTGTTTGTTTATGTTTTTTTAATTTATATTTTGAGGAATTGCCTCTCTTTTTTTCAATTTTGTGTTTTCAAATGATTAACCTGTCTGTCAGAACACGTTTTTACCTAACCCCATTCATCAGATCAAACTTTCAGTCTACAAGAACATGTTCTCCTTACTTGATTAAAAAGAGCTTTACAACAGAGTATAAACTCAGCGTATAAGTTGATGTACATCAGACAAACTGAGTTTATAAGTTTAATGTATAAATTATGTTAAATAAACGCACGTTAAAATCCGAAAAATTATTATTGTTAATACCCTTGAAGATAAACCGATTTCTCGTTTCGATTATTCAAATTTAAACTCTCTCGTTTCTATCCTTGGGCCAATTATATTTGTTTTGAGAAGCAATGCTTTAAGCAAAACATGTGTAAACTCGGTTACATTTCTTTTCAAACTCAAAAGAAACAAACGGCAAATTTTTTAATTTTCAAAGCACTCTTTATATATATCTTAACTTTCAAAGTATTAGCTAAATTTTCTGTTGGATAAAGCTACAGAGCTTGCATAATTGAACGAAGAAAAGGAGTCTTTCCATGCCAACAAGAGGCCAGGAGTCTCCTTTCCCCAAGAAAATAAAAATGAAAAAAGAAAAGGTAAAGGATAGAGTGTACTAAGTTTGAATGCACAAGCTTCCAAGCTTCAAACTCCAGAAATTTTGATAATGAATTCTCTAAAACCTCACTTTCGCTTTTTCTGGGATTTGCCACTGGCTGAGATTTGGACCCATCAGTGTTTTAAGAAACATGTATGTATGCATGTATGTATTACTTTTAACAGGAGAGAAACGATGAGAGAGAAGTACCAATCCCGAGGCTAATCAACAGAGAGCAGCGACAATGACTTTGATCTGTAAAGAACAAACCCAACAAAGAAGAATCAAATACCAGGAGGGCAATAAGTGTAGTCATGATTCTTTTTCACCTTTAAACACTATTCAGGGCTTTAGACCTTACTTTTGTCCCCTCTTCCCTTCACATATTCTACAGTGTCCACCCAAACTTTGGACAATTTGAAACTCACTTTTCCGATCATGTGCTATTTACTTGCACAGCAAATATTCCCTATGTTTTACTCTGGATCAGGCCAAAGAGAGAGAATTCAAGAACAGAGGTGCAATATTTGCTAAAAAATGAAGCAGTTATAAGAGACATAATTCCCTACTACAAGTTAAAGTCATAGACAACATCAGTCTAACGAAAATCATGTATGCTACAAACATTTCAAGTTTAACGACATATTAAACCTCTTGTCAATTCTGCAACCTAGAAAAAATGCTGATCATGTTCCTAAGCTCCGAGTCCGTCATTTATGTTTGAGAGTAACCAAATATAGTGAAGTTCTAAGTACCCTGATTAAATAAGAAAAAATTGGAACCAGCAAGTAGCAGTGAGGTTGTGTGCCATTGAAAGTTAGATACTCATCTTGCACATGATCTGCATTTAATCAGCCATTTTTTTTAACTTGTGTCCACCATTGAACATGGTACCCTGGAAAAACTAGACAAAGCTTAAAACTGTAATTCACAAAATCTACTATCAGATCGGTGGCGCCAATCAAGGAGGATGCCGTTCGGATGCCTCTTGATCCTGAGACCCAGAAAATCTTATTAAACAATGAAATAAAATTAAACAAAGAAATAAAATTAAACAAAGAAATTAGAACCACAGGCAGTCAATATATACAGACATATATATTGATGAATCCGAATCCAATAATCACCGTCTCCACATAGAAAGAAAAAAAAATCCCAGTTAAATGGAAGCATATTAATTCCATACACAAAACATAGTTACAAGCAATAATTCCAATGTAAAATTGGATATTCAACAGTCCAACACATTACCACAATTGAGCTACCTGCAACATCATCACCAACCGAGGCACCATGTATGCACAAAACAGCCGCACCACCTGCAACAAATTTTACCAAAAGATGCACCATAAATGCACAAAAAACTCCACCACCTATTGGCTTCAACCGGCCCAAACAACAACCACAAATAAGATAACTAGATAAGTACTAATATATAAAATAAACACAAATAACACATTAACTGCTCCTCTACGGTAAGTTCATCATCTTCATCAACACCTCAGCACGCATAGGAGATGGAGTGCCAAAAAATGATCTAGCAGAAGTGTTGCTGTTAATAAGGAACAAATACGCATCTAGTTGCATACTACGCTGAAATCCCAACTGCTCAACTGCAGAATATATTTCTCCCTCGCTATAAAACCGTGGCCTCCCTTTCTCAACGACATCCACTGCTCTTTCCGCTATCAAATTACTAGTTTTCAATATTTCATTTCCTTCTTGTAGCACATTTGCAACCTTATTCATGCTCTCTGTCACATATTCAAATTGTTTCTCCATTGCCTCAATCATTGAAGCCTTACGTTTTTTCCCCTTTGAAGATGCACCTCCTTCAGACATAGGTGTTGGAGAATATTGAGCTGAAGACGGACTCATATGATTAGTATCTGTATTAGCAGTGTTTGCCCAACTAGAATCATTATCCAGCGCAAAGCTATCATCATTCAAATTGAGAGTACCCTCACTTTGCCACCTCATTACCTTCTCTCTTGCACTCTCAGCCCCTTCACCAGTAACTTGATCCTCCCCATAAATAGCATAGAGTTTCCCATAGTTTCGCATGGGTTTGGTCATCCACTTACTTGCGGATGGTTTTGCCTATAATAAATAAAATTAAACATTATGAAGTTCAAAATAAGAGAGTTTGAGTTAATGCCCATTATGGTGAATTGACATACCTGAATTAGATCCATCCACACCTCATTAGTTGCTTCAAACATGCTAGTTTCAGGGTTCCAAGCAAAGCCACTCAACCCATGAAATAAATCCTTACATTCAGCACACTTTTTCTTCAAAGTCTTAACACGGTTTTTAATATGCGATTTCTCTAACCTTGGTCCCAACAGTGGAGTCAATGCTAGCATTATATTTGTATAGGCTTGAGTTGTGAAAGTCCCATCATGTCTATTTCCCTTTGTCTTTTCATTCAGTAATGCATCCACCAGCAAATCATCGAACTCCCCAGTCCATGTAAAATTTTTACCATTATCTTTCCTGCTAGTCCTCGACATTGAACCCTGCATATTTACCAATGAGATATATGCATCATAAGAATAAAACACATAAAAGATATCATAGAGTTTCCCAAAACAGATTAAATTGTATGATAATGTGGCAAATATTAGAACTTTATTGGGTAAACTAGCACAAATGTGTCAAATATCAGAACTTTAAATGTCAAACAGTCGTACGAATTTTTTTTATTATAAAAAAGTAGGTAAGCCACCATTATGAAACGGTTTAAGTTAGTTAAACTTAATATGATTTGAACATACCTTAAAGTATGGATGAAATCTAGAACTCTGTTGAATTTGAGGTGCAACATCAATCCCATCGGATTGCTTGAGAAATTGATTTTTCAAAGATATGATAGCTCTTAATACATTGTGAAAGTGATGACTTATTGTCTCTTTCGAGCGACGAAAGTAGCATCCGATCACACAATATTCCCAATTTTGTTCCAACACATGAAGAAACTTAGCCACCTGCTCCTCTATAGTTGATCTACTGTAATCTTTTAACAGACCTGTGTTATGTAGTTTATTGCATAATGTCTCAAAATCAACAGGGTTCATCTGCAATACATCTCGACATATTCTCTCATTGTCCATTAAATGCGACATGACTTGTCGTCGAAAATCTGATCTTCCAATCATATCATTAGCACTAGGCATATCCCTAATTTGCATACAAGACTACCTTAAAACTAATAAATGTACCATATTGCATACAAGTTGCACAACTGCAGTACGATGCCTATGCTCCCAGCTTTGAACCAGTTGACGATGTTCTCTCATCCGAACACATACAAAGTCTAATAGTTCTTGAGATGTTGGATCCATCTCAGCAACTATTTATGTGACAGGAATTGTTGATTCAACAACGATTTTAATCACTAATATGGAAATCAAATGAAATAGAAAAAAAAAACCTGTGCCATATAAAAATGAAAAGCCAGCTAGATAATCATTTTTAAAACGAAGAAACATCATCTCATGGCAGCAATGTATTCCAATACATTCATTTCTGACACACGAATCAAAGCTTTTAATCACTATGTACCAATCGTGACAGCATCCAAATCCAATACAATCGAAAGATATAATGACCAAACCTATCAAAAGGGCTGCCCAGAGAACAAGTTTATAAGAAGTCTGACCATTCTTAACACACAGAGAAGAACTAAACTCATCAGGGATGACATTAACCTAAACCTACTTAAAAGCAGTACATGGCTATACAACAACACTGGGAGTCCTACATTATAGAGTAGTGCTTGCTCTAACTCCAGCTGCTAGATTCGATAATAGCCAGAGATCTTAATACCTAACAGACGATGTTCCATAGGTCTAGAGAAGGTGCAAATATCTTTTCACTTCATAAGTTATTTAATCAAAGACGAACTAGAAGCTCTATTTCCGATCTAAAGCGAAAGGTAAAATTTACTACACAGCTTAATAACAACATAATCTGTGACAGAATCTGCATTACCAAGGACGGGGGGAGGGAACCAGGGGAGGGCAAAGAGCATCCATTTTGCCATTTTCCAGGAACTTTGGTAGGGAATTGAAGGTGTAGCCCAGTATGCGCTAAATGCTAAATGTCTATTAACCTGTCTGATCTAATGGGTCAATTGATTCAACAACATCAAACTCAGCTAGCAGGGATTCCCACCTGTTCAGCTTAGGGATCGACCCCACTCCTGGCTTATGCATATATATATATATATAAAGACACGATTATATTCGTACGACGAGAAAACTATACAAAAAAAAAATTGGGTATAAAGATGAATCATGAATTGCTATTTAAACTTTCCATGCAAAGGGGATTATAGAAACCTTTCTCATGTTAAGGGGGAAATGAAGCTGCTTTTGTTTTGAATTTGTGTTCAAAGTGATACAATCCCACCCATAAGTTCTTTCCTTATGGAAGACAGCCTTCAAGCCTAGGATGAATCAGGAAACCAAAAAGAAATTGAAATATGTAAGGCAAATAGAAACAAGTTACATGTTCATGATAGCAATATCTATTAAGACAGAATTTTGAGGCAGGAGACAGGTCATTCCCAAATGTGGGGCATAGGCTGAAATATAATCAACACTATCGACCTTCATGTTATCAATAAGCTGGTGACATTAATATGTAAGCGGGCATATGGCTAGGACAAGAGAGAGTCTGGAAAACAAAAAACATACTGTATTCAAAATTAAATGAAACTTAAGAAAAATAGCTTAGGAATACTAAGTTCAAAAATTTATAAGGACAAAAAAAGTTTCCAAAGAAGGCATATATTTGTCCCACTTTTTATGAATAATATTTATTTTTTATTATTAGTTGTTTTTAGGGTGTGGGAGGATTTGAACCTTCAACCTGTTCGAAGCCTGAGGGGTGGCTACCACCTGTCGAATTCTAAGATGTGGCTACCACTAGGCCAAAAGCTCCTTGTTGGCATACGTGTATCCTTTCTAGATAATTTCCTATCAAGGACAAGGACTTCATTTTTGGGTCACAAAACATTTCCATTTTGAATTCACATTAGTGAAAAGACCGTCACCCTTTACCTACAGTAAAAGATTGTTTGTAAAAGGAACAAATAAGAGCAAAAAATTATTAATACAATAGAAAAAAAATTACCCCAAATTATCAGTGCAAATTGTTTCCTACATGTGTTTTGCATCAGAAAATATATATACCACCATGATTGGTGATGCATCTACTGAAAAGTACTCATGTAATGTGAGTAATTAATGTCAATTGTTGCCATTCAAACTATGAATCTATGATCTCCAATGCAAGACAGCTGAGCCCTAACAGCTAAAATCCTTTACTAAGAATTTCAATTGATGAGCCCATGCATGATGGTTCCTGAAATCTGTCACTGGAAACTTAAAAACTCGAGGTCAAATTTCCACCAACAATGGGAGAATGATGCGGATGCAAGGAGAAATAACAGAGTTGAAGGATTTTTAGAGTTTTGGTTCCATCCCAAGTACACAATTCTGCAGAGCAAGGAAGAACCGGGACGAGTTCTGGAGGGGGCCGACCAAGAACAACAATATAGTAATTTAAATTCAATTAGGATTTAGAATGTTTTTGGATTGAGGGAAGGGGAGAGAAACTCATGAAAGGAAGAGGAGAAGAAAAAAAACGTAGAATACTTATCCCACTCTCATGTTTGGATAGATAAAAAAGAAATAAATAGATTTGTTATTTCTCTTGTTTGGATAGCCATCAAAAAAGAAAATAAAGAAAAAGAAATTAGTTTAATTTATTAATTTATTCTTGTTTTTAAGATAAAGTATTATGCACAAGGAGTCAAGGATAAAATAGATTTTTTACTTATAAATAACTTATTTTACCTTTTCCTTCCCTCCAAATAACCCCATTTTGGAGAGGAATCAGTTGGGTAAAAAATTCATGGGCTCTTCCCTCTAATTCTCTTCAAATCCTTCCCTTTATTTTTTTTCCAATCTATCCAAACAAAAAAATTGGGAAAAACCTCATTTTCCTTCTCTTCGTCTTCCCCAAATCCCTCAATCCAAACAAACTTAGAGTCTCTTTTATTTTCAATTAGGATTCATATTTCGAATAGGATTTACTTTTTGCTTTAATATAAATAGGGGTGTGGACTTTATTAGAGGCATAACTTGATAACTTCAAACTTGATTCAATAAAATTCAGAGAATTTTCCCTTTTCCTGGTGATTTGTGTTTTTTTTTGTTTTTTGTTTAAATGCTTATTTAGCCTTATTTCACATTTTAATCAACGTTAGGACCAATTTAGTAGGGTAACTGCTAAAAAAATTAATTAATCAGTTAAGGCTGTTAAGCGCGAATGATGTTAATGTAAGCACAAAGTGAGGGTACGGGTTGGGCCGGACCCAGGAAGGAAAGAAGGAAAGAGAGAAAAACACAAATGTCTATCTGAAACTATGTCATGAGTCATGACATCAACATACATAACAGAACAGAAACCAGAAGCACCTCCTAGACTCTTTAGATAATGTTTTTGACCCTAGAGTACTTCTAAATATCAGCATTCTCACAGAACTAGGAAATTTTTATGCAGCGCTATAACATTTTCCTGCACAAAGGCAACTACACATCAACTTTATATATGGATTGCCTCCAAGCCTCGTGAGAGATCAGTCTGGTTAAACAGTGGTAACCTTTGGGATAGACAAATAAATACCACATTTCAACCTACCATTATCTTTGAAGTGTGTTTCATTCGAATCCCCAGTTCCAAAAATCTCATGTAGTTCATATACATTGACTCATATAAATAAATAATAAATTATTCAATGCCAAGACAGCTTTGTGTATTTGTGCATGAGATAACACACTCGGCAAAGATTTATCAGGCTGTGCACTCCTTGAGGAAGAAGGCAAGCATGTTTATGCATTAATAACATGTGAAAAAAATCTTCATTGGGCAATGGCTCACAAAACCAATACCAGTATTCTAAACATCCCTACCATTAACACAGAATTGTTGATTTTATCATTGGAAAACTGGCCGTCATGTCATTGCCAACTGGGCAACTGTCATCCCATTACTATTGCCAAAGATACGAGAAGGAATGCAGAATAATCAATCGATGTGATCCTCACTATTAATAGAACCTAAACAATCACTGCAACCATTACAATTACCCCTCAATTTCCCCATACTTTCAGTTGATTTTAGTTATTCCTTTGAAATCGAAGATCAAGAAATAGGCCTTATCTTTCTGAACCAAAAAAAAAAAAAAGTCTCATTCTTTCCACCATGAATCCTCTTTCTTCCGAACCCACTAAAATGTACTCACATCGATGGAGACAAAAATGATTAACAACCATCAATAATTCCACATATCGAAGAAAAACGACCCAATTAAAAGATCAAAACAGGATAACATAAAAATAATCCATTGGGTACCTGCTATTGACAAGATCGTCCAAATTGAAGGAGGCTGGACATTTATCTTTGCGATCAAACAATCTCGTCGTTTTCTTGCTTAGCATTAGTGTTAGTGATGGTGAGGGTTAATGTGTGCTTGCTTGCAGACAGATGTTGGGTCTTTAATAAGTTTTCCTCATGGGTTGTAGCGATTTGGACAATTTTGTGAGAAGTGAGAATGACTCGAGTCACTCGATGAATCTGAAGCATGGGCCGGACTTCTGAAGAATGCCGATAGGCCCAATAGCCATCCATGTTTGTGGACCTATCTATTAATTTTCATGCCCAGCCCATGTTTCCAGACTGATTTCTTTGCTCAGACCATAGTGGTAGAAAAGATTCGGTGGACACGGTACACGCATTTAGTATACGAACGCACGATCATCTTTTCGAAACGCATTTTTTACTGTACATGTTGCTGATGTTAGATGCAAGGGGATGTTTTGAGTTTTTGGGCCAAGCAGTAATTGTATACGCTCACAGCCTTATCAATATACATATCTAACACAAGGGCTCACGCGCGGGTGGGTTTTTTCCTCTCGTTTATTTGGAGAGAGGCGGGCTAAGGTTTTGCCTGGTTTGTTTTGGTGTGGCGGCGGACGACTATGGAATAAGTCATGAAATCTCTGGATAAAATCCGTCTTCCAACTGATGAAGATGAGATTATTGAAGTAGAAGAAGAGCTTATCGCAAAAAACCTAAAGATATATCCAAACAACCTGGTTGGAAGAGTTGTTTCCTGCCGGACAATCAATAGGAAAGTTTTCAAATTAGCAACCCGTATGGCATGGGGAGTCTCCGAGGAGGTTCGAATATTGGATATTAGACCGAAAAGTTTCCAATTTCTTTTCCGGATGACTTCATTCTCTAAAAAAATCTTGGAAGAAGGACCTTGGTTTTTCGACAATCATCTTGTGGCTTTGCGAAAGTGGGAAGCAGGTATGACACCAGAGAATATTGTGTTTGATTCTCTGGATATATATGGATTCAAGTATGGGGGCTACCTCAAGTGTACAATTCACCGTCAGTTGCTCAGTTAATTGGGAATGCAGTTGGATAGTTCCTATCAATGGATTCAAAATGAGAGACGGAGGGAGCATTTTCCTTTATGCGAATCAAGGTCAAAATTTATCTTAATAATCCCATGAGGAGGGGTTGCTGTATCAGAACCTCAGATGAGAACATAGTTCGGGTGAATTTAAAATATGAGAGATTTTCTGATTTTTGCTATTATTGTGGCTTCATGGGGCATGAAGAGAGACGCTGCTAGAAATGCCATAATGATGCTAATTTTAGAGCACAACAGGATGATGAACAGTCACAAGAACAAAGATTACTAACAAGAAAATCAGATCTGAATTATAGAGCCCTTCTAGGGTTCCTCTTTCTTCTTGTTCAAAAACAGAAGCACTTAAAAGATACATCTGCAAGCACAACCAAACAAGACACTTAACAGACCATAAAGCAAACAGACTTAACAGTCTTTGAAATACATACCAGAACAATAAACTAAAAGGACATAAACGACATAATGACATTTAACATAAGACATAAAATACTGCAATTCATCCAATACTCCCCCTGAATTGCAACCGAGAAAGAACTCCAAGCCAACTTCTCAATGAGCAGAATTTGTCTCTTGGAAGAGCCTTTGTGAGAATGTCAGCCAACTGATCTTGAGACTTGCAATACTCCAAATTGATCAGCCCTTGCTCCACCGCATCTCTTGCAAATTGATTTTTGATATTCATATGCTTTGTCAAGTTATGATCAACAGGATTTTTAGCAATAGCAATTGCTGATTTGCTATCACAAAAAATCACAGTATGACCATCCTGACATACTCCAATATCTTCAAGAATTTTTCTAATCCAAATTGCCTGAGCTGCCGCCTTAGAAGCTGCCACCAGCTCTGCCTCAGCAGAAGACAATGCCACACATTTTTGTTTTTTAGATACCCAAGTACACATTCCAGTCCCAAGCTAAAAACCATTTCGGACGTACTCTTCATATCATCCAAACACCCTGCCCAATTGCCGTCACAGAAACCAGACAACTTCAACTCATTTTTAGATTCATACAATATCCCATAGTCTTGAGTCCCTTTCAAGTATCTCAAAACTCTCTTTGCAGCACCAAAATGAGACTGCGTTAGTTCTTGCATATATCTGGACAGAAGACTAGCAGAATACATGACATCTGATCTTGTAGTAGTAACATACAACAGACTACCAATCAGGCTTCTATAAATATTAGGTTCTACCTTACCAGAACTATCAACCTTGTGGAACTTCTCATTAGGAATCAAAGGAGTCACCATAGCATTACTCTCCAGCATTTTGAACTTTTGCAAAACTGACTTGACATAGCTAGCTTGAGAAATAAAAATTCCATGTTCAGTTTGTTCAACTTTAACTCCCAGAAAATATCTCAATAAACCAAGATCCACCATCTCATATTTTCTCATCATCTCCTTCTTGAAATCACTAATCAACTCTTCATTATTTCCTGTCACAACCAGATCATCCACATAAATGGATACTATAAGAACTGAGTCTTCCTTATTCGGAGTATAAAGAGTACTTTCATTTTTGCTCCTTTTAAGACCTTTCTCCCTGAAGAACTTATCCACCTCTGAATACCAAGCTCTGGGAGATTGTTTTAGGCCATAAAGAGCTTTCTTTAATTTGTACACCTTGTCTTCTCCCCCTTCAACCAAAAACCATTCAGGCTGAGCTCTATAAACCACCTCCTCCAGAGAACCATTTAAGAAAGCAGATTTAACATCTAGTTGAGATACTTTCCATCTTAGTTGAGCAGCAACAGAGAGTAAAATTCTCACAGTTTCAAACCTGGCTACTGGGGCAAAAGTTTCATTAAAGTCGACACCGGGTTTTTGAGAAAAACCCCGAGCCGCCAAACGAGCTTTATATTTTTGAATGCTGCCATCTGGGTTCAGTTTTGTTTTAAAAATCCATTTGACTCCAACTATGTCTCTATTGACAGGTCTTGAGACTAACTCCCATGTATTATTTTTTTCAATCATACTAATCTCCTCTCTCATGGCTTTTTGCCAAATTGGATCCTTTGAAGCTTCAAAAAAACCATCTGGTTCCTGCATAGCAAGATTACACACAACATAAATATCACAAAGTTGTCTCATCCTTCCAGAAGGAGAGTCTGAATCACTGTTGTCTCCCAGTTCTCCATCAAATACAGCTTGTTCTCCCTGCTCTTCATCTAATAAAGCTTCATCCACTGCATCAGTCTCATCTATGCCGGCTACAACAGAATCAAGTGTACTTTCATTCTCAGTAGAATTGTTACCCAATTGTTCCAAACTAGAAGAAATCTCCTCTTCAAGAAAACTGTCATCAATTACTTCTGCCCATGTCTCATCAACATTCTTCCAATCCCACGCCTCACTTTCATTAAAAATCGCATCACTGCTAATCAACAGTTTTTTAGTTTCAACTTCAAACACTCTATATGCTTTGGAATTGGAACTATATCCAACAAAACACATTTCTTGCTCTTATTATCTAGTTTGGATCTCTTCTCATCTGGAGTATGCACATAGCAAATACATCCAAAAATTTTCAAATGTTCAACAGAAATCTTATTTCCACTCCACGCCTCAGAAGGAGTCATATTTTTCACTGCTTTAGTTGGACAAAGATTTAGAATATACACTACAATGTTAACTGCCTCTGCCCAGAAAGCTTTTGGAAGTTTTTTTTCATATAACATTGCTCTAGCCATCTTCATTATAGTCCTATTTTTTCTCTCAGCCACACCATTCTGCTGAGGACTATAACTGGCAATAAGCTGTTTGGAAATTCCTTCCTCTTCACAAAACTTTTCAAACCTCAAAGATGTATATTCCCCACCCCTGTCACTTCTAATTTTCTTAATCTTTTTTCCACTTTCCTTCTCTACCATAGCTTTAAATATCTTGAATCGTTCAAAAGTTTCAGACTTCTCTTCGAGAAAATACACCCAAGTTCTTCTTGAAAAATCATCATTAAACGTTAGGAAATACTTGCACTTGTTCAATGATAGAACCCTCATAGGGCCACACAAATCAGTGTGCACTAAGTCAAGAACCCCTTCAGCTCTTCATGAACTCTACTGTGGAAAAGGAGTTCTATGATGCTTACCCATGATGCAGCTTTCACAAATTGAATCTCCTTCTCCCAATTTTGGTAACCCCACAACCATATGATTTTTCTGCAGCATTCTTAGCCCAACTAAATTCAGATGACAAAATCTCTTATGCCATAACTTCACAGACTCATCTTGTCCTTCTATGGAAGTTTTGAGAGCTAGTTCTTTTGAGGATTGAAAATCAACAAGAAAATTTCTTCGACTCTTCATCTGAACAGTCATCATCTCACAGTCAGGATCATCTTTATCAAAGATTTTGCACCCTCTATCTTCAAAATGTACTCTATACCCTTTTTCCATCATCTGCCCAACACTAAGCATATTTGTCTTCAACTCAGAGACAACCAAAACATCAGAAATAAGTCTTACCACCCCAACCCCTGAATTAATTCAAACTTTGCCTTTGCCTGTTCAATAAATCACTGTCCCATTCCCCAATATGATTCTGATTTTCACATTATAATTTATAGTCTCAAATAAATCAAAATTACAGCACATGTGATTACTACATCCGCTATCAAGAAACCAGTCACTCAAATTCTCAACATGATCATGATTAACAGTGAAAAACAAATTTTCTTCTGGGTCAGGATTACTTGATTCAACAAAATTTGCCCTACTTTCTGATTTAAATCTGCAGTTTTTTTGTATATGCCCAAAACGCTTGCAATGATGGCACTGGAGTTTCCCCTTGTGCCAACAATCTGCAGCAAGATGGCCAGGTTTTTACAAACATCACAAGTTTTTTTTCCAGACTCTGAAAACATACCTTGCTGTCTGGCAGGTCTAAAATCCATCTATACTTGAAACGCAGACTCTAAGCTCTGACAAGGATCCTTGTCACCCCTTCTCAGTGTTCTGTGCTCATGAGTTTCAAAGGACCCCACTAATTCCTCTGGTTTTAGCTTTGACAGATCCTTTGATTTTTCAACTGCAGTTACCACTGCATCATATCTCTCGGGTAGGCTAATCAAGATTTTTTGCATAATCTTCTCATCAAAAATGTCTTCCCCGAACGTTCTCATCTGATTCACCAATCCAATGAGCCTTGTATAAAATCTTGAATACACTCTGCCTCCTTCATTCTTGAATTTTCAAAATCACGTCTCAAATTTTGCAACTTTATGAGAATGGTCTTCCCATCGCCTTCAAATTCTCGTTCAAGTATGTCCCATGCCTCTTTAGCATAGAGAGCCCTGATGATGTGAGGAAAAATATGAGGTTCAACACAATTTTGCAAACGCGAAAGAGCCTTTGCATTTGTCATTCGTTTGCTGGCCAGGTCCTTCTCTGCCGCAGAAGTTAAACCAGATTCATCCACAGGTTTCGTGTATCCGATAACCACGATAGTCCATAAGCCTTCAGATATCATCTTCTCGCTTGACGAAGCCATTATCTATCTTCTCTTTGAAAAACAACAGTTCACAAACGCCGATCGGGCTCTGATACCACTATTAGAGCACAACAGGATGATGAACAGTCACAAGAACAAAGATTTCAAAAACAGAAGCACTTAAAAGATACATTTGCAAGCACAACCAAACAAGACACTTAACAGACCATAAAGCAAAAAGACTTAACAGTCCTTGAAATACATACCAGAACAATAAACTAAAAGAAGGACATAAATGACATAACGACATATAACATAAGACATAAAATACTGCAATTCATCCAATAGCTAAGGGCAACATTCTGGTTCCTCGTCAATATGGGGTGTGGCTAGTGGCTGATAGGTGGGGAGTGAGATAGTCAAAGTATGCCAAAGAAGCTACGGATGAGGAGTCCTCCCGAAGCTCAATGGGGAAGAAGGTTAATTTCGACGCACAATCTTTGGATCATGTAGTATCTATCCCCAATTGGAGAAAACAGTAGAGAGAAAGGAACAACTAGTTCAACAAGGCCTATTGAAGGGACAAGCTCTGCTGAAGTGGGTAGAGAAGGGGAGTTTTTGTCTTTAAATATGTTGAACCAGTGTTGAGAGCAGTTTCCAAAAGTCGAGATGTGAGTGGCGGAAAGGGGAGCTCCCAGAGAAACTAGAGGGTGAATCTTAAAACTCGGGCTAGGAATATTCATAGAGAGTAGGAAGCCAACAAAAACATGGACATTAATATATCTAGTATGAATCGTGCAAGTGATCAAAGGAGGCAGTATAATCTGCTTGAAGGAGAAGGCTAGGAAGTAGAGTCAATGGCTAGAAGTAAACGTATTTGAACTTCTTCCACTGAATTTCAAATTGGCAATATATCATCGACGGTGGCTGAGAGTGATCAGCTACGTTGGACACCATGAAAATCATGTGTTGGAACTGCCGTGGAATCGGAAACCCACGGCCAGTTCAGGCCCTCCGTCTCCTAGTCCGTCAACATGAGCTTGACTTACTTTTTTCTGTCTGAAACAAAGTTGCTGCAATATGATATTAGTAGTTTTAGAATTAAATTCAATTTTGAAGCTGATTTTGCCATTCCATGCGTGGGTTTATATAGTGGTTTGATGCTGCTTTGGCATGATAATAGTGATGTTGAACTTAAGTCTTATTCGGCGAACCATATAGATGTTTTGATTTGTCCATCATCGGGGCCAAGGTGGAGATTCACTGGTGTTTATGGCCCCCAAAATGCAAATCTTAAAACTGGTTTTTGGGACCAACTCCGGTTCCTAAAGTCGCTTTATGATGTTCCCCGAATTTGCAGAGGTGATTTCAATGAAGTGACATCCTTGAGTGAAGTGTGATGATCTATCAGTAGATCTCCTTTGTTAATGAAAAATTTTCAAAGTGTTATAGCTTATTGTAGACTTACTGACCTGGGGCATTGGGGCTCTCCTTTTACTTGGTGTAATAGGCGTGACCAGATGAATTTTATTGAAGAACACCGAGATAGATTGATGGGTTCAACTTCTTGGGTCAACTTGAATTTATCATATCAGATGTCTCATCTAGCTACGTCAATGTCCGATCACTCCGTTTAAGCAATTCAGACGTGAATGAATTAGCCTCCAATTGAGAATCAGAGAGCCTTCAGAATCACCCTGTACAATATGCTTGTATAATTTGGGTGGTTTTTAGCCTATTCTCTTTGTACTCTGAAAGCAAAAGCTTAATTGATGGAGAATCACATGCCTCTATATATAGAGATAAGCCAAGACCCAATCCATAAAGCTACCCTAATTTTGTTCCTACCATCAAGGAACAAATACACACATGTGATATTAAATTTGGTTAAGTAGTTACAAAAACCACCCATTATCTCCTTTATTTGATTTAAATCAAATATGTATTATCTTAAACAGTTTTTATCCTTTACTGAAATACATGTGGGTCACTTAAGTTAGAGTTCTTACGTGGTATTAACTTTACATTTCTAGCAAGCCTTGGAAGGTAGGATAGAATAATGGATGTTTACTGGATTAAGGTGCTTCACTTCTCATGATGCATCTCATTGTCTAGTTCAAGTCCATAGTTACTATTTCATTTGATTTCTCAAATGACTTTGACAAAACACACATGCCCACAAATAAACTTTGTTATGCAATGTAGGAGTTGTTATGGACAACTAAATTACTATAATTACAACACTAGTAAGTTTTGTCCAAAATTGAAATTTTGATTTGATGTGTGCTCTTACACAAATCATGTTCTATTGCAAACGATTAAGGTCAAACAAGTTAGGAATACAACCAGAAAAGTTGCATCTTGAAGCATGCAAACAAACTCTACAAGGAGTAGCTTCATCAATTGCATCTCCATCTCTATCTCGAGCATGAAACCGATGCACAATGACGTGAAAATAGACCCGAAGGATTTGGATTGGGACAAGTTGCTGGAATACTTTGGCAGTGAAACATATAGTGTAATACTTTTAAGCTTACTTCACAGTTCCATCATTATCTTGTTTATATTCTACAATTATACACTTTCTTAACATGAAATCTGCAGAGAATCTCCAAAAGAATCAAAAGAAATCGCCAGAAAGGAGGTGTCACCCAAGTGACATGAAGAAAATCATTTCAATCAATAACTTATGCTTCAGCGAGTTAATTAGAGTGTGTTTGGAAATTGTTTTCTTTTTTATTTTTTAAAAATGATTTTGAATATGGTTTTTAAAATTATTTTTAGGAATAAAAATTGTGAAAAAAATTCATTTGGTTTGTATAATTTAAAAACTGTTTTTCAAAATTAAGAACATAAAATTCGTTTGGCATATGCTGTTTTCCAACCACAGAAAATAGAAAATTCATTTGGATGCATCATTTTATTAACCATCAAATTGAATTATTTTCGATAATCATATTAGATAAACATAAAATTTAAGTACTAACATAAACAAATATTACATTAAAATCAAGGTTCTCTAATCATTTGGATTATTACAATAATGCGCCCACATCATTTCTGCCAAATAGTCACGATATTGAGACATTGCAGCTCCTCCTAGATCATTCAAATCAACATTATAAGTAGCATTGCTTGAGCTTGGTCCGGTTGCCGCCGTTGAAGATGAGGCTTGCATATTAGCATAATCCACATTGAATGGATCCATATTCTCCCATGTATGGAAAAGATCATCATGTTGCGCTTGCTGCCGTAGAAAATTATGAACCGTACAACATGCAGTCACGATAAGTCTTTACCGAGTTGGTTTGTATGGAGGCATCAATTTTAAAATCGGAAATCTAGCCTTAAGAACTCCAAAACATCTTTCAATTACCATTCGCATTGAGGAGTGCCTATAGTTGAACAATTCCGTTCGGGTATGAGGTCCTCTACCTCGACCTCGATAGTCTTGAATGTGATATCGACCTCCTCGATATGGCGGTGAAAAGCCCGAAAGACATGGGTAACCAACATCAACAAGATAAAATTGATCTACAAATTTGAATATTGTCATTAGTGTACGTATAGATTAAAAAAAATTTAAAAGTGATTACGTTCATACTTGCAACAGGATGTGGAAAATTATTTTACAGTCTTGAAATTGCATCAAGAAAGACCCTAGAATCATTGGCAGTGCCCTCCCATCCTGTGTAAACAAACATGAACATCATGTTGAAATCGCAAGCGCACATGACATTCTGAGTCACAGTAGCTTTTCGTTCTCTACAAGCAGTTAATTTCTCTGCAGGAGCCCATGCACTAACATGTGTACCATCGATTGCACCAAGGCAACCCTGGTATAAAAGGCATATATCAATATTAATGTACAATTGCTAGTAAAGATTAAATTTATAACAAATAGTTTAACATGTACCTCAAACCATGAATAATTTTTTGGATTTTCTCTGTAATGGTTAGGGAGTTCTGTAGAATCTTGTCGAATTAGTACCTTCTCGAGTCGACAAACGACTTTCAAAGTATTGTGAAAGTGTCTTGAAATTGTCTCTGTAGAGTGCTGAAATCGTTCTGCTACAACTCTATGACGAATATTATGCCCAATAATAAACAAGAATATAGCAACCTTCTCTTCGACATACACATTTTGGGAATCATCTAGAAGGTCCCGTTGCCGTAACACATTACAGAAGTTAATAAAATTATTTTTATCCATACGAAAGAGTTCATGGCATACTCTTGGGTGATCATTAAGTAGTTCTGTTACGTAGGCACGACCGGTTAATGCCGATGAACGCATTGGAATATGTCTGAGACGATTTATCTCTTCAAGCTCCGCTGCTTGAATAATGGTTAATAATTCTAGTAAATCTTCCTCATCTGAGTCACTTGAAGACATTCTTGGACTCTATATATTTTTCAAAGACAATAAACAAATATCTCAAAAGGATAATTCATTAGCAAGTAACAAAGCAACTAATGAATCCATGAGCACAAAAATTGCAGTAAAAATATTTTAGAAATAAGTAAAATTTGAAAAAGCAATACAACACAACACAAGGTCCATGATTTTGAAACTCGAAACTAGCAATCATCATTTTATGTAAAACATGAGTGAAATTTATGTCATCATATGATTTAATTTGACCATTACGTACGCGAAAAGTGGTAAGTGGCTTACAACACCAAGAGAATAAATAAAAATTAGATGCATGATTATCATAATTTAAATAGGTATTATGATGATTTAAATAAGTAGTAGTAGTTAGGCAATTATAATGGTGACACATAATAGGTTTCTGTTGGAATTAAGGTTAGAGATACTATTCACAATAATTTCGTAATTCTAGCAAACTTCATAATTGTCATAATACCGTACGTAGTTTTTTTTTTGAGTAAAGAAGTGGGCAAAGATAGCTTGCTAGGTGTAGGCAAGGTGGTCCTGGGACGAACAAAATAAAGAGAGATTAACAAGTAATTCCTCAATTCTCTATTTCCCATGAAATAGCAGGAAAATGTGTATGTATGTGCAGACTTAGTACTCTGTTGTGATCGATTCAGATGGTGGAAAGTTCTATGCAGACCGAGAAACAAGATTATCATGTGCAGCCTCAAAAATATACGTCTGGTCCACTGGAAATATTATAGAGGCAATGGAGAACAAATGTGGAAGAGTTTAAGTTAAAACAAACAACTTTTTGTGTTCTTTTTTTTTTTAATTTTTTTTATCTTAAAGGACTCATAAGAAATAATTAAGTGATTAATTAAATCTGTTGTTCAATAGTTGTTGAACATCTAATAGGTCTCATGTATATGTATGAACATCAGCATATTAAGTGATGACCAAGGAGACATTAGTTGTAACAACAAATTCCAGACCAAGTAAACCAAAAATTATATAGTATCTTAACGAGCCTCATAAACACAACACACATCCAAGGTGTGAAAAATGCTACTGAAAACCTAGAAGAGATCGAAAAAAATGAAACTTTTTCATGAAAGAAGCAAATAAGGAACTTACTTGGTAATGCTACAGCTCAATATGACCAAATTTGGTGAGACATAAGCAAAGAAGGTAGTTCAACTCATGAAGCTACATGTACAGCTTTATAGAACAATACACAACTCAGTCCATCACAGAATATGGAGTCAATGACACTGTATTAGAAAAGCCAATTCAAAGTGGCTTTATGGTACAAACTCAGCTGCAAAAGCTCACTACATATAGGGGAATCTCTGTGCCTATAATGGAATCCTTGTCATCTTTTACTAAGCTAGAGATTCTCATATTTGTCCTACTCTAACAGTCTAGTTACATTAACTGAACATACTCCAACTAAAGTAACATAGTTCAAATACATAAATATGCAATGTCTACAAATAAATATTCAAATACACTCGGAGATACGCGTACATATAAGATGGAATACTAATCTCTCAAATTAATACAAACATACTAGAATTCATTATTTTAAGAAAATATTTATGTTCAGTAGGAAGATTTAAAAAGTAACACATGAAACTCACCTACTGGCAAACATCCTAGAGGCTAAGAAGTCAACCAGCCCTCATCTCGTCCGTCATCGCTAAGAACATCTTTTTGTAGTCTGCATTCGTGAACATTGGGATTGCTCGAACATGTAAATCCACCGCAAATGGAATTTTGTTGAGTATTTCCATTGCTTGCGTCAAGGTGTCATCAGTGGCAGCACTTGTGGCCTCACTTACATCACTCTGCCTCGACTCCTTCTTGGAAACCTTCTTCATCAGTGCTGCCAACCTTTTACCACTACTCGTCTTCGGGTTCATCATTTCAGCATCGAAAGAGTCCTCCTCCAGATCATCTCCAATATCAACATGGACACCAGCAGTCCTATATTGAGCATCCAACTCATTCTCCTCATCAGTGTTAGGAGGACTTACTGTGGAGGCATGATGAAGCACTCTGGTAGCTGTGCCGGTGTTGAATAGAATGCCAAGACTGTGATAATTCTCATAACCTTTCTTCTTGAATTGATGGGCAACTAGATGTGCCTGCAATGGGAAGAGATGGCGTTCAAGAACAAGCAAGTGAAACGAAACATCCAACAATTAAATGGAGGCATTGAATAAAATTTAAATTAGTATACAAATGGCATTGAAAATACCTTGCAATATGTTGCCCATACTTCTTCATCTGCAGTGACTGTATTGTCACCGAGTCCCATCCGAAACCAGTAGTGTTGAGCAAATCGGAAAAGGCACGATGCTTGATCCTAAGTCGATTGAATTTCTGCTTGATTTGTTTGATAATGTATATTCTTCCAGACTTTGTATTAAACTCTTGAAGTATTGTGCCCCAAACTCGGTTATGGAACACGCCATTCTTCATATTACCCCTTGTAGCTTGGTCAACCATTATGTCGATGAATTGTTTCTCCATTATTGAGCTCCACAAGGAGTTTTCTTCTGCTGCCTCCATTTCTAGAAGAGTACACCTGAGATGAACACATATGAGGGACCAATTATTAGACATCTCAAAACAATGGCTTCTTCTTTAATCCATGAACAGCAAGAACATGAGGCAATCAAACCAAAAACATAAAGGAATTCCCTTCTGCACATATGCTAAACCAAACTCACAGGAGTAAAATCACCCTTAATGTATTAGAAGCAGAATGAGAATTATCATAACTTGAGCCACCTTATGTGACAATAAATTTTTGGAGGTAAAGTGTCATTCTTGTATCTCAGCCTCTTCAACAAGTTAAATGCTAGCAAACACAAAATATGGTACTTTTGCGAGCAATGATGTGACTGTGCCTTAGTTCCCCAAGTTTTACACGAGTATAGAAGAAAAGGTCATGGTGCATAGAAAAATTTAACAGACTCAAAAGTTGAGAAACGACTATTAATCGCTCTACGTTATTTCTGCTATAACATTAAGTAGAGGAAATGATGAAAATTTCAACTAATTTACACTACAAAGAATTAGTAACAAATAATCCATAATGCAAAAACTTACAGGAAAAATTCTATATAACTTAATATGTATGTAACAAATAATACATAATGCAAAAAATATGTATGTAATTTGCATCACAAAAATCACGTGTAATTGCATGCTTAGCAATGCAACTATGATTAGACGAGTGTAGATTAGATACGATAGGCCACAAATGGTTGTGGCTGGCCCTAAATTTGGGACAAAAGCTTTAATGGTGATAATGATAGCCCTTCCTCCATGATGAATGGTGAAACCTTTTACCAGAGAAATATTGAACAAGCAAAAATTTGACAATTCAAATTAAAGTTAATCCAAAACCATACGAAGAAAAGAAAAAAAAAACTATATGCAAAAAGTAACACAAAAAACTAATCTCAAGACAGAGAGCTAGGATGCTAACTCAAGCAAATGGAGAGAAATAAGAACATAGACATAAATTAAAATGTACCCAGCAGATCAGTCCACAAAAATCCATACGCGAATCCAAAATAAGTAAATCACACCAAGTACACATGACATGCTTAGATAAATGATCGATAAGATTCAACTCGGAAGTCTGATAATGAGCTGGGTATGAAACATACATTGACAAAATCACTTTGAGTAGAAAATTCATCTGCTTACCTTTGATGGAAGAAGGATCTGCAGAGAAAAGACAAGATCGATCGACTGTGTTTGCACTGGAGGAGGCGCCGGACGAGACTCGAAACTGCAGAGACATATATTAAACCCATTAAAAACATAGACACCAAGAAAAAACCCATCAAATTTGAACCCCAAAACAAGAACGAAGCAACCTTAGAAACCTACAAAAGATATCCCTAAAATCTTCAAAACCATAATAAGAACGTAGAAACCTATAAAGACTCCTAAAACTTGAATCCCTGAATCCTTCAAAACCATAAAAAAGAACATAGAAACCTTGAAGACTCATAAACTAAACCCATCAATCCAACAAAAAGTAGAACCAGAGTAGAGCAACCTAAACAACTCCACATAAAATTAAACCCATTAATCGATGAAAACCAGAACAAAAACAAACCCAAACAGCCCAAACTTAAAAACAATAGAAATCCTTATGAATGAAAAAAAAACCCGTACCTGATCGTTAAGAATCCAATACAGATCGACACAAATGGACGAATTGGTTCTCCCTAAAGCCTCCAATCGACAGAATCTGATGACAAAAGCGAAACTTGTAGAGACAGACAGAGATAACGAGATAGATGGGAAAAAGTTTTCTTGAGAAGAGAGAGATAGCTAAGATGGGAATGACCGGAGTATAAGATCGATCTCAGTGGAGCGGCGTCAACTGGACTTGAGTTAGGGTTTTTTTGATTAAATGAAAGTTTGGCTTATTTACAGGTTTGCCATTAATGAAATAACAATTTTGAGAACAAATTTTCCAAAACATCCCTCTCCTGTTCTCAGTTTTTAGTTTTTAAAAACAAAAATAGATTTTCTAGTTTTGGAAAATAATTTTGAAAACTTGAGAGCCAAATGAATTTTTTGTAATGATTTAAGTTTCAAAAACAATGTAATGATTTAAGTTTCAAAAACAAAAATTGTTTTGAGTTATAGGTTCCAAACACACTCTTAACTTCTTGAACTAAGAATATCTTGCATTACTTGAGTTTCTTTTTTTTTCTTTTTTTTTGTGAAGAAACAATACATACTGCATAGTATCGTAATTGCATATCCATCCTTCCATTCTTTGTGAACAAGCTACTCTATTCCTTTTTTCACAGAGAGATCCAATAACATGTGTTAACTCTATTTGGCTACAGTATGCCAAAAAGGTTAATCCTACCCCTTATAGTTGCGAGACAATTGTTGCGAGTGTTGATGTTAAAATACTCACAAGTGCACAAGTATACTATTGTAGCACAAAATATGAAAGTACGAGGTCGATCCCACAGAGACAAGTTCAAATCAATATTGTACCAAAATTCACAATTAATGTAAATAACAATTAAATTAAAGATGAGCTTTGATGATTTATGAGTACGAACAAGTAAACAAGTCAAATGTGTAAGAAATTCAATAAGTGAAGAAACTAGGGTATGATCTCACCAAGTTATCCAACTGCAAATTTATAAAGATGAAACAACAATCACAACTCGGATTCTAAGGTTATTTTTCTCTCAATTATGTTGATCCA
The DNA here is from genome assembly GCA_963580455.1 of Euonymus europaeus. Taxonomy (NCBI): domain Eukaryota; kingdom Viridiplantae; phylum Streptophyta; class Magnoliopsida; order Celastrales; family Celastraceae; genus Euonymus; species Euonymus europaeus. The sequence continues at coordinate 5,917,041 of OY756972.1, forward strand.
TGAATCGTGGCAACAACACGTCTTTAGAGAATCAATAACCCATTAAGAATAGAAAAATCATGCAACCAATTAACCCCCTAAACCCTGATCTAAGCAGTCGACAATTAATCTTCCTAATTCTAGTTCCATCAAAATACATAAATACGGATCATTTACGTGATTCGGCTATATGAGTATATATGCAAATTCAATTGATGGCTAGTCAATATAAACAAACAATACACTTTAAAGCACATAAATTAGGAATTAGAACCATGAATTGAATTGAAGACTTAAAAGAATTTAATTTGAAATAATTATGCTTGGCTAAATCATACCCTAATAAAGAGTTTAGTTGCTACACATAATAATAAACACCAAAGAAAGGGAAGAAGAAACCATGAATTTATTGTTAGAACAAAGGAGGTTTGGTAGCCGTCTCACAATCGAGAGCGACTTGAGTAAGAAAATTAAGTGTTTTTTCTCTTAGGGTTGGAGAGCTATTTATAATGAATACAAGGCTTTAAAAATTTCCTTCAATCTCCCCTAAACCTTCCCTAGTTGTGCAAACCAATTGGAACCCAAATAGGAGTTGGTTTCCCTAATTTTTAGCTTCAAAATCGCATCTCACGGATCTGGCGCTCAAGCGTTAGAAGGGCATGGAAAGGGCACCAGCTTTGCTGTCAAGATGTTGTCTTCTGGTGCTGGATCCACGCTCGAGCGTGGGAAGGGCGCCCGAAACATTTTCTTTATCCGAATGTGCTCTAATTTTTACCAACTCTTCACACAAATATTCCTACATAAAAAATACAATAATGTATGTAATATTAACTCAAAATAAGAGAATTGTGATTAGAAATATATGAATAAATGTGGTACAAAATACACACATCAAGTGTGCCAGAGACTTTCATTCAGCCTCAAAGTATTGTAAACAAGAAATAGTGTGATTGCACTGATAATAAAACTTCTAGAACAAACGATTGCATGAAGAAAATGTGTATATCATGGTCTCAAAATGAAACTTCAAGAAACTCTAGATCCTCTAAAAAAGCGCTTCACTAGAACATTCATAATGAAAGGAGATGCCTGAATGTAAATACTTCATTTAGGAATGAAATAAGTACAAAGAGGTTGGATTGGAAAGTAAATTCTAAATGTACATAGACAGTAGCTAGAATGCTTGAAAATGAAAGAATGTATACTCAAGCCGTTCAGCTAGATTTGTGTGTGTTTTTCTCTTCTTCGTGCTTTTATAAACCTTGAGAATTCTTGAATTAACTGCCCTTGATGTCATGACTGTAACCATCTGAAAATCCCTCAGGTGTGCTCCATCTTCCTCGATTGCTAAGATAGTGACTTGATTGTACTTTAATGGCATTACAAATCTTGAGAATATGCTCCTTCATGCTCTATGATTGAGATAGTGTTTTGCCAAAGTAGGTAACAAATCAGGATAAACTTCACTTCCTAGATTTTTGGCAGCCCATAATACAAAGTCTTATTTCGTTCTTTTTAAATAAAAATGGAGCCCATATAACATTTAAATTAATGGACCATTTCATCCTTACTTCTTGGCCTATGTGGGTTGCAACCAGACAGGTCCATTGTCAACAACTTCCTGTGCCCTGTCCAGCCCATCTCTTGAGCCAAGCTCAGCCCAATAAGTCTACATAATAATGATGTAAACAACAGGTAAGGGGCCATATTCTACCGACATTCTGAGGGTACAGGCCGGTAGACTAGTCGTTTGGTCCCGCCCCAACCAAACAGGTAAGGAGCCGAATGAACCTGAATTATGCAGGATGACTTATCAAAGGCATAATGGTTTGTGGGCTGATGAGAGATCAAAGAATTTAGTAATTTACATGTAAGAGGCCTTCCCTATCATTCCCTATAATGATAGCTTTTCTTTTTTTATTTTGAATGTCTGAGATGTATGTGTATTTAATTTGGTGTTCAAACTCTTTATGAAGGTGGTGTGATAAACTCATTATGGTTTCATTATGCTCATTTTTCTTAATGGAAGAGATAATTTGTCTTATCAATGAGCCACAATAGTGTGGTGAAAGATCGGGTCATTGTAGAGGTTATGATTTTGAACTTAGAGGATCCACGAGCTCAACCAAAAACGATGCGCAAGAGCGTGAGGAACGTCTCTTCTAAGAAAACTGAGAGATGGTTAGAAGGATGAGTCAATTAGAGGAAACCCTGATGCTTGTGTGGATGCACGTGTTTAAGGCAATGGAAGCATTTTTGGCAAAATTCACAAGGTCTCAACAAGGTTCTCAAACCTTCACCTCTACTTCTATTGAAGGAGCATGACATTATAAGGATGATATTTTGATGTATGGTTCTTTAGTAGTGTTGGTGTTGATATTTGCATTGGTGTTGAAAAACTTGCCTTGTTTGGATAATATTGTCGTAGATATGTTAGCCTTTGATTTGTGAAGCTTTTGGATATTTGAATTTACTGGCAAAGTGGCTTTATGATATTCGATTTGGATTAGCAAATGCAGGGTTTTAGGGTTTTTTTGGATGATTTATTACGCAAATGTAAATGTCGCGGTAAAATAATAATTAATTAAAATCAATTATTACAATATACGGCGACAACGGCTTAAATGCGAGGGAAGGGTTAAACAAACCCCCCTCCGGCTCTACTTAAAAAAAAAAAGGGTGTCGCACGGCTGTACCTATCCTTAGTTTTACATTATTGACGAACACTAATCCCAATATATATATATATTTTTAAAGAAAGGGCTAACCCAATATTTTGTTATTGAGAATATGTCATATTCCATTTTAGTCACAAATGATCAAAACTTTTCAATTATATTGTCCAAATGGTATTTTTTTTTCTTCAAATTTATACACTCTAATTTTGTTTAGGCGATTATGGTTCTCAGTACTGAGGTAGGGACATATTGTCCCCACAATATTCTTTACTACATAATGTTAGACCAAGTTGGACGTTGACACGGTCGTTTTTACTTGAGAAAAAGTTGGCCTAAGCGGCCGAGCTTTCTTATCAATGGAATTCTTGAATACTGGTGTGTCGATTTTAGATTTTATAAAAGATATTGTAGTTGTCTATTTTTTTAAAAATAAAAATATATTTTACTCTTTAAAGTAATTATATACACTTAAAACTGGGTGTAAATTACAAATTGAATATAATAAGTAATTTATAGGTCAAACTCTTCACTTCGAACGTGATCAATTATGTGCACAACTCCCCTGATTATTGATTGAATGATTAGAAGAAGAACATAACGTTCCTGATCGAATTAAACAAATCCGTTCAGAGATTTGACTTGAACTTGGAACAATTAATTTTGTGAAGAACTTGGACTTTCAGCACTTGAACTTGAAGGAATTCAAATAATTATATTTGGAGACTTACACCTGAAGAGAATTTAAGTGAGTTTTCACAAAGCTCGTAAATTTTTCTCCTCCTCCTCCTCCCAAATTCTGAAATGATCTTGATATTTATATTGAAAAAGAGAGCTAAAAAAGACTTGATGTGCCCTTTGCTTTGACTCTTGACATCAAGAACAATATTATAGGGAAATCACTTAGTTAAAGATTATCTATTTTATCTATTTGAATTCGAATTTGATTTTAACCTGATTCTATCCCCATCAGTTTGTTTGATTTGTTGGGAAGTGTTATTTTCTATTTATTTATTTTAATATTTAATTTTTCTTTGGTTTTTCTTGATTTAACTAATATAATTTTGTTTGTCTTATTTGTTAGGCTAACCCGGCCACTTGATCTATTTAATTGGGCTTATCTTAAATGGGATTTATTTAGGCTTGATTAACTTTTAATTAGGCTTATACATATTTAGGTGTCTACAATGGCAACTTAGACCAAACTCTAAAATTCAGTTTGTTTCCGTTTATCTACAGTAACATTCTCAGTCAGGTGTTACTGTAGACGTTGCATGTATTTTTTAATAACATTAAAAACTTTTTTTTTCTTCCATAGATTAATAATATTTACATTTTCATAAGCTCACACATTCCAATACTGCTCATATTTTAATTATATTAAAAATATCACTCATATAATTATTTTCATTATTAAGTAAAAAATACTTTATCAACATTACAAAAATCACTAACTTTAATATATATAATGTAACTAACATCGTTCTTGCCTATAAAGTAAATATTGATGAACATACTTATATAAAATGAATAATGTAAAAAGAAATTATATTTATAAAAAAAATATAATTCAAGATCATGGTGAACAAACTCTATAAATATAATTTGTATAAGTTACGCACCGGTGTAAATTTATGTTTAAAGTCTTAGTAGAAGATACAATTTAGGAAGACAAACTATAATACGTACAGTAAAAAAAATTTGCACTTCAAAAAAAAATACGCAAAGCACAAGCATGCCACTACCACTACCAATCCAAGGAGTTTCTCATATAATTATATGCTATTTTAATGTTAATTTTAATTATTAACTTACATATTATGACTCTTGAATCCTAAGTGGTATCTCCATCTTTTCATCTTTCTTATAACAACAGGAATATTAAAGGTTTCTCATATTCAATGACCATGATTGTAAATTTTTTAATAATTAATAATTTTGATTATTAGATTATATTTTCTTTTTGTTCAATCCTACAAAGTGATGTTTGCATTTTTATATCACATTTATATGTATATTTCTGATCACATTATTGTTATTTTATTGAGTTGATGTTGTAATTTTCGTGTTTTTATTATAGGAGAGTTGATGTGAGAAAATATGTTTAATTGGAGCTAGAATTTACTGTTCACGTTAGTCCAATTTCAAAGAGTATCATAAATTTCACTGACTAAACTGGGTGACATGCCATATACCATTGGAAAGATAAGGATGTCTAGTTTCTAGAGCAACTATGGTTCGTGAATCCATTTTTTTGTCGAAAAAGTTATTACAGTTTGAAGTTGTTGCATGTACATTGACTTTTTACACGCGATCCATGCTCGAGCGTGAATTGAGTGCTCGACGACATAAAAATGGCAAAATGTTCCGCGTGATCCGCTCCCGAGCTCCCAAACACGAGACAAGTGCTAAAAATAAGAGATTTGGCATTTGATTAAGTTTCCTAAAGACTATTCGTTTGCAAAGATGAATACACCAATTGAAGGAAGCTTTTTAGGACTTTGGTATCTATAAATAGCTCTCTAGAGCTAAGAGAAAAACACGCTTAAATTTTGTAAGAGAATGGTTACTCAACTATCCTTGTTTTCTATTTTCGTTCCATGGCTTCTTCTTCTTCTCTTTTTCTTGTGTTTTCTTCTATGAGTTGTAACTAAACTCATCATTAGGGTTTGATCTAGTCAAGGCATCATAATTACAAGTTGATTTTTTACAAGTTGTTTTCTATTTTCGTCATGCTTCAAAGTATATTGTTTGTTTAAATTGATTGACCACTAGTTGGATGAGCTTATATACTCATCTAACTGAATCACCTGAACGATCTGTATTCATATATTTTGGTATAATTAAATTAGAGAGATTAATTGTCGACTACTCTGATATGTGTTTAGGGGATTAATTAGTTGTGATAGTTCTAATGAGTTATTAATTTTGAATCTAAAGACTACGATAAAACAGGATTAGGTCATTATTGATAATACGTGTTGTTTCCACAATCAATGAATCAACACAGCCAATTAGGTAATCAACCTTTGAATCGAACTTATTATTGTTTGATTAACCTTTTTAAACTTGTAATTGGATTGCATGGTGAATTCATACCCTAGTAATTCTTTCGTGAATCTCAAAATAATTTTAGTTGATTACTTGTTTATTCCATTATTCATTTAAACATTGTTATTTACATTGAAGTTTGGTACACTATTCGAATAAACTTGTCTCTGTGGAATCGACCTGGTATTTATATCTTTTGTGTTGGTATTGGACACTTGTGCACTTGCGAGTATTTATACATCACGTGGCCTCCTGTGGTCTTGTGGAACATTGGTGAGACCTGCATTTTACATACATATAGATATATAGATTAGGGTGACAAATTCTGTACAATTCGGATAATAAATTGGTTTGATCCGGATTAAATCAAGTTTGACAAAAGTTATATCAAGTCTTGCCCGATTTAGTTGTCCCGAATTGAAATATTTTCCCATTTACTTTTCCGGATTTAAAGCAATCTAGATATAGTCAATTAAGTACGTTTAAAAATTCAAATTAATCGGGGTATGGACATGCAAATGTCTCGTAAACACACCATGTTATCCGATCCGGACTTAAATTTTTGCCACCCCTAAATAGAATGACACTGATATATGGTAGATCAGCTAATGCAGAAGGTGTTAATTTGATTGTTTTAGGTAGGTATGTAACTGCACATCAAACAGGATTGGGTGTTTTTCCACAAACACTCTGAAAGAGATGGTTTTGTTAGTATTGGTCCAACTTGAATTTATTTCTTGGATAGTTGGTTAGACTTTAAGTGCCAGCTATTTTCACCAAAATCCAACAGTGACTTGATTTACAGAGATAAGAGTTTGTATTTGTAATCAATGGCGTAAAGAATAAGTTGGGAAATAATAGAAGATAATCCAGGCCATCCCAGATAGTGATGTTCTACGGTTTTGTGGGTCAAGCTTGTACAGTGACACTTCATTCTGGAGGAGAAGGAAGATTGTCTAGTAACCTCCAGCACTTGGTGCCTGGATATGGTATCCTATGCTCTCCCAAAATTATCTTCTTTAGTTGAATCAGGACTGCAAGATGCAGGACTGATTGTGGAATTTTACAGTCACTTGCACTAATGTTTCAGTCACTTGCAAAAATGCTTGATGGGCTGGTGCCTGGTAGACAAAGCAACCGTGGTAGAGACAAATTGGGTTTTGAGTGATGGGGACTTTAGAGGTTTCATGTGATCATCTTTTAGCTTTGGTGATCAGCAATCTAAAGGTGGAATAACAGAATATTTAATGACAAAAAGTCATGATTTTCCCTGAATTCCATGCTACAATGTCGACTTTATCAGCAATCTAGTTTCCCAACAAAAGAAGTTTTCACAATATGGTATGTTTTTTTTTTGGGTTATGTAATTAACAAATTGTGTCCTATTATGTGCTGATTGGATGGAGAGGTATGTTATGAAGATGACAAAGATTTTGAATTGCAGAGTAATTATTACTTGATGATTACTGATAAGGGATTAGCTTATATGTCAGATAGTGCAAAAGACAGCAAAAGGTTCCAAACTTTTCTGATACAAAGACTAAGACTGTTCCTTAGAAATTACAATAGATGGGACGAATATTATAGTACAAACACAATTTTTTTCTTTTGAACAATTCCCCAGACTAGTGTGTGGTTTTTTTTTTTTTTTTGTGTGTAGATATAGTTTCTACACATATTATATGAGAGTAAAATTTATGTACATCTTATCTGTTCTCGACTTCACCGGTTGTATGCGAGAGCCTTGTGGAAAGAGTTGTTTACCTTAGAGGTAATTTGACCTGCAAGTGAGGGAAACTCAACATCTGTTTATACATTCTTTTATTTCCTCTCTATCTTTGACATTTCCATCTTCTCATCTCTTTCTCTCTGTCTTTGTTCATCGCTCTTTGTGCTGATGGAAACTCGCACCAATGGTGCTGCAGAGCCAGTTGAGGCAAAAACCAATTACACCCATCGCCATAATCATGGTCATGGGTCTCTCCCCTCCACTTCCATTCTCATCATCATCATCTCCTCAATCCTGGTTATTGTACTTGTTGTTATGCTCTTCATTATTGTCATGCTTCGAAGACTCAAATCTGCTCAAAACAGAGAAATGTCCAGAGACAACAAAGACTCAAATAGCAAGTTCATTGCGCATACCACCATTAACATCAGCTCAAGCCCAGGTGAGCGCCCATTTCAAGTTTCACATAATTTCTATGCAAAATGTTGATAGAAATGTGAGATGTGTTTTTAATGAAAACCCATTTCGACAATTTTGCAATCCCTTGGTCATTTCTTGAAAAGTTTCGATCTTTTTCTTTCTGCTTTTTAGGAGAAAGTTTTACATGTTCAACCAAACACGACCTAATTAATGTTTTTTATTCAACACTGTCATCTTCTTTCTCTAGAATTGATGTTGGTAAGTTTGAAAATGTGGTTAGATGTGAAGGGTGGGTGTCTATACGGAGCCAATTTGGGCCTCACAAATCCTCCACTTAATAGACACAGAAAAGGAGTGCAAGTATTCACATACAGAGAGCTTGAAGTAGCTACAGACAAATTCAGTGAAGCAAATGTGATAGGAAATGGTGGGTTTGGTGTTGTTTACAGAGGAGTGCTTGTTGATGGTACTGTTGCAGCAATTAAGATGCTCCGCAGGGAAGGTAAGCAAGGAGAGCGTGCTTTCAGGGTAGAGGTAATGTGACTCCATTTATTAGCTTCTTCAATTTGTTTACTTCTGATACACTATTCCTTTTACTTTACATGAACTGCAGACAAGCCTGTGACTTTGGATTTATTAGTCATTTGTTTACTCACTACAGTGTCGAAACTGTTCAATTGTGATTAGAAAACACCCAGTTATTTACTCAAATTCTTGGGTTTCTATTCAATCTTGCACACATGGGTGTGACACAGTATTGTCATTTTCTGTTCCTAAATTGTAGGTAGATCTACTGAGCAGGCTGCACTCTCCTTACTTGGCAGAGTTACTTGGATACTGTGCAGACCAACACCATAGGCTTCTAATTTTTGAATACATGCCCAATGTTACTCTTCAGCAACACCTCCATCATAACCAATATAGGCCGTTGGATTGGGCTACTCGGTTAAGGATAGCCCTTGATTGTGCTAGGGCTCTTGAGTTCCTGCATGAGTATGCTATCCCTCCTGTTATCCACCGTGATTTCAAGTGCTCCAATATCTTACTGGATCAAAACTTCCGTGCCAAGGTTTCGGATTTCGGATTGGCCAAGATGTGCTCGGACAAGATCAACGGGCAGATTTCAACCCGTGTGCTCGGGACCACGGGATATTTGGCACCGGAGTGAGTAGCTGCATTTGTTGTTATGTACCTCTCACTTTCATTATCTTAACAATCACGAAGTTGCTTTAGCATATGCACATGGGGATAGTACCTAAGCGAAAGCTCCTTGTTTGGCAGATTATCAATTTAGAGCGGCATACAATTTAGTTGGCCAAAAGCAGTAATTATATTTTGGAAAACTTTGTTTTGTAAGTAATGAATTGTGGTGATGCAGGTATGCTTCAACAGGTAAGCTTACTACAAAATCAGATGTATACAGCTATGGAGTGGTTCTGCTGCAGTTGTTGACGGGCCGCGTGCCAGTTGATACCAAGAGGCCTCCTGGCGAACATGTTCTTGTGTCTTGGGTTAGTAAGTTCATTATGAAGCAATCTATTAGTGGTTGAAGTGTTCAACTGTACTTACAAATTATTCTATCCATAAACAGGCTCTTCCGAGGTTAACTAGCAGAGAAAAAGTATTGGAAATGGTTGATCCAGCTCTAAAAGGACAGTATTCCATGAAGGATCTAATTCAAGTGAGTTTAGTTTTTCGTTGTCAGCTTCTGAAAATCCTAGAACGAGATGTAAACTAACTCCAGTTTCTTCTTGGTCTTACTGTACTTATAGGTAGCAGCTATTGCAGCAATGTGTGTGCAGCCAGAAGCGGATTATCGGCCTCTGATGACAGATGTTGCACAGTCACTAATCCCTCTGGTCAAGAACCTGTTTTCTGTACCTTCTTCAGGCTCCTCGAGATATCATAATCAAATGGCAAGTCCTAGGTATTAAGGACAGCTTTTGAAAACTGTAAACTCGTGGTTAATTATGTCATACTGATGTAATAATTCTCGTAAGTGCACAAATGTCTAAGAATACCACAATGTATTCAAGTTCGAGGTCGAACCACAAAGACAAGTATAAGCAAAATATTGGACCCAACTTACATCAGAATGATATATAACTAACAAATAAAATAAGAAAATGTTTGGTATGATTTTAAGTGACGAACAAAGAAAAAAATTTAAGTAATTAGATTTGAGGAAGAGAAGAGACAAAACAATCAAATTATATGTTTATAAAGGTCAAACACTCAATATCAATTCAAGCTCAAAGATTGATTATTTCCTTAATTATGTTGATTCGTTAGATCACGGTGCCAACATGTATTACTAATAATGAAACTAATTTTGTTTGATCGTAGTCTTTAATTTAGAATTAATAACTCGTCAAGAATAGAAGAACTATTACAACCAATTAATCCCTTAAACCATGATCGAGACAATCGATAATCTCTGTCATTTCAATTCCACTAAGACACGTTAATTTAGATAGTTCCTTAGTCTTAACTAGATGAGCCTATACGTATATTCAATCGGTGATCAAGCAATCAAATAAACAATAAATTTTAAGCACGAAATTAGAGACAATAACCATAAATTGTATTGAACACTTGTCATAAAAAAAATTAACTACAATTATCATGCTTGGCTACATCACACCTTAGTTACGCATGATCGTAGAGAAAGAGAGAAGCAAGCAAACTATTCAAGGAAGACATTAAATCAAAACTAAGAAACACTATACAACTCTTTCCAAAACTATCTCACTTGCGACTCTTGTGGCTTATCTTGGCTCAATGCAGTTTGTGATTCCCAAAGACTTCCTTTTAAGTCATGATCGAATGATATTTATTCAATTAGTATCATGAGAAAATCTTCTTCTTTCACTTTAGTTGCTGATCCGTGTGAATCTCCTAATCCTTGTGATTGGGTTCCTCCCTTTAGTCTCCACTAGGTTGGTTTGACAACTTTCACTTTCCTTCTCATTATCAACCACTTTCCTTCTTTTTCCTCACTTTGAGCGGCACTTATCTTATTGTATCTGTGTCTTTGTCTGTATCTCGTGCGGCTTCCTTTTATCACTTGGGTCTTTGGTGGGTCTCATTTATGTCTTTGACTTGTTGACGTAAGAGATGCATCATTTATGGGCTTCAATGTGCAACTTTGCTACCAAATCCAACTTGAAAATGGCCCAATTCTTCCATTGTGTTTACTATCCAAATCAGACTCTTATCATCAATTTCCTCCATAAAGTTCCAGAAAATCAAATCCAAAAGAAATTATGTAAAATTCCAGAGTTTTTACTTCTTTTTTTTGCCGTACATCATTTTTTAATTTTTGAATAATTAATTAGCAATATAACAATGAATTTTTTCTTCAATATAGCAATTTACGTTGTTAGCAACAATATGACCTTCATTGCGTATATGAAAATACTAGTTATAGGGCGTACACATAGAAAGGAAATAAAAGAACATGTAACTAAACTCTAAAGACCGGTTCGTCATCTTTTAATGTGTGTAGGTGAGGAGGATGATGGATTGACCTCGTCATCATAGCGTCCAAGTGATGCCTGACTGCTAGTCTCAATATGCTATAGTCGATGACCTTTATCGACTTCATTCAGGATGTACCTGTATGTTATCGTAGATTAAGCTATGTCTATGTTCAGTGTACTAATCGATCCATTGATGGTAGATCACTGCCCAATCAAAATCACCATGCCCTATTTTGCTCTGCTCGTGCAAGAGGTCTATAGTATCCACTGACTTTAGGATATGCTGTGGCCGATTAAAGTGACATAAGACTCGCTCCAAGTGATGAAAAAACATAAGATTGGAATGATGCACTGCCACAAAAAATTTCCCTCCAAGCAAATATCTAGCATAGCCAAAAGTGCTCGATCGTCTATTGGAGCCAAACAATTTGTATCAAAATATTGGCATTAATATTGTGCAATGAAACAATACTGAAAATATAGGCTCAAAATATACTTGCTGAGGTAGCTATCCATCTAACTCATCCCTAACATAAGTAAGGACATGTTGAGGATTATTAACAAAAGTCTGTGTCCCTTCACATCTATACAAATGCAATACATAATCATATTGGCATTATAAATCAACCACATGTAAAATATGAAATTAAAACTTACCTGAGTCCCATCAGTGATAGAGGGTCATCCGCGACGAAATCGTTGTCTGATGGTGGACCGATAGGACACATCTTCATATAACGTGTGTAACATCTCCCAAGATCACAACTAAAGAAGCAACACCCCCCCCCCCCAGCATACTATACAAGAACCTCCTCAGAGGCATGATTAGTTGGGGGATGCCGAACCCAAATGTCTCAGCTTGTCATCTCAATGAAATGGAGGCACCCTCTTGATACTCTAGAGGGGGTATGGCACCCAATAACTGTTCATCACTACATCTCAATCATGCATACCCGATCTAGTAACAGGAAGTCTGTTGCTCCCAAATAAAAGTCCTACGTCATGAAGGGTAACAGTCATCTCCCCGCACATAAATGGAAAGAATTAGTCTCTCATCTCCATCACTCAACCAATGCAGTCAGTAGAGTCCAGCTTGATATTCCAAATTTGTGTCACCCCGTAAATACTTGCCGAGATGACATAAGGCCTAACACGCAGATGACAAGACCATAACTGGTGCTGTCTGAAGACCATCATCAAACATGTCTGATGGTCACTCTAGATGTCCTTGGACCAATGGCTTTCCTAAAAGCGTAAAATAGATGGATCCACTGATCTCTCCTGATTTGGCCGGTTGAACTTTGTCCTTGACTGACCACCTCGTGTGGAAGAAGAGCAACAACGACCTAGTACGTGTCATACAAGTAATTATCTACTAAATTCACAAAATTACAAAAAAAAAAAAAAAGTTTTCAAACACACAATCAACACCAAAATCCTCCACACTATCAAACTTAACATGAATCATCAATCAATCACAATGCATGAACAAAATCATCACATTAATGAACACAAAATTGGCTTAATTTTTGGGTTAAGTATACCCAAATTCAAATTTTAGCAAAAATTAACTATTTTTCAGCATCAATCCATACATTTCACCACAAAACATTATAGGGGACCACCAAATTGAGTTGGATTTCCCCAAAAAAAGACAAGAAATTACACTAAAAAAAGTAAGGGGACCAAATCTAGAGAGATTCGGTATATCTAGAGAGATTCAAGTCCAACAAGTGGTGGTTTTGGGTCTTACCTCTTGGATAAGAACGCCAATGACAAAGGCTGGATTGGAGATCACGGGGCAATGCTAAGAGAGAGGCGATGCTGGGAGAGAAATGTCCTAAACGCAAACTGTGATGTTTGGTCTAGGTTTGGGTGGTTTTTTTTAAAAAAAAAAATTGATCAAACAACATGTCTCATTAAATTCTTTATTGACGATATTGGCAACAGTGTGAATGCGGAAAATTTTAAAAATTATGAAGGCATCGTTGCCAACGACTTTTGTAAAATCCCAACGATAATAAGCTGTTGGCAACAGCGTGGATTGCTATTTGTGCAATAAAAAATCATTGTCATATGACTAATTAATTATTTAAAAAATATCATATGGCGAAAAAACTCAAAATTCATACGTATTTCAGTTAAAAGAGACAAAAATAAGTGTCAATTGAAGTATAAATATATGTTAAACATGATGTTATGACATATGCACTTGGGTACTGAAGAAGGAAATTCAGGGGCAGTAGAAAACTTACAATGCATATCATTGATTATATGTCATATATTGCCATGTCATCCTGCAGTCACTAGTGATTGTTGTGTATGTTGAAAACTTTTTACATGGGAGAAGGAGAAGACCAAAATTCAAATTTCTTGGAATTCTGCTAGCCAGATATTCTCTGGCAGAAAAGAAAGTTAAAAAACGGAGGATGGACACAAATCACTTGGGGTTCAGTGGAAAGTCACAAGTTTAGGCAACTGGGGACCAATGTCAAGTCAAATGAAGACAGAAGAAAACGAAGAATTACCAGTTAGGGACCCAATATGTTAAGAATCTTAAGAATTCAAAATGGTCCCTGGGCACAGGGAGACAAAAAGAAGTTATTCAGATCATTTTTTTTTTTTTACATTGAGAAAGAAAAGCTATTCAGACCATGTATGCCAAAAACTTTTAATGTGGAATTTAACCTATCGAAGGACAAAGCCAAGGCCCTTCCAAAGGCTGGTAACATTGTGAAATCTAAGCAGATAACAAATTATGAAGACGAGTAAAAGAAAAACCACCATTCATGATCGATATCGGAAGTCGGGTAAAGTAAAAAAGACATCCATCAATACAGGGTGATCACTCATGTGAGCAACCATTGATATATGACACAGAGATTTTGCAAACAAAGGAAAGATAAATCTAACTGAGACAGAATTTGTAAACACAAAATTACTACATTTTATTCGCATACAATAAAACTACATTCTAATGACAATTTCTCAATACATTGGCACAACAGCATGCAGGTTAAATTAACTCTAAATACAGCAGTACAAGAGTTTGGCATGCCTTCAAGTTTGAAAAGAATATCAACTTGCTGCTCCTTCACTGGAACTCTTAGTTTCAGCCTCCGATTCAAATAGGGTGCTCGGTTCTCCTTGACCTCGTGGTTTATTGTTCTTTTTACCAATTTTATCAGAATATTTGGAAAATGCAGTATGTAGGGCTGATTTAATATTTACTTCAGGTTCTTTCTTCCTATGTTTGCTTGCTTCTTCTGAGTCCACCCCTTCTGAAGCTTCATTGGGAGAGCCAGGTTCATCATCCTTCTGGACAGGAATTTCTGGAATGACAGGGTGACTGGAAACTGCACGCTTGAATGGTTCATGAAATGTATCATGCAAGCGTTTCACCTGTCCATCAAAATATTTAAGCATAATATAAGGAGGGTAAATAGCACTTTTTGCTGCACCTATGATGGTAAAAAATTAGTGTCGTAGATACACCGCTATATGGATGGCTCCTGACGGATAGTCTTTTCACTTAATGAAAAAGGTAGGAATGATCTACTTTTTCCAGGACACCATGCTAGTTTAGCTGATGGTTCTATTCATATTTGGCCCAAATGAAACAGATTTGAATTCTGTTCAAAAAAAATGATCCCATAATTTTTAAATAATTTTTTGGTTTTTTTTCCTTAATATTTTAATCTCCGTCCATCAATTAATATGGCCTGTCAATCGACTAAATCCTAGTCCAGGTAAATTGGCCTCCTAAATTTTAGTTACTACAGTTGATCAAAGCATATCTAAATTCTATTTCTGGTTCATAAATTTTTTAGCTTAAGTTCTAAACTTCTAATGTTTTATCAACCCTATCTACCATTGCAGGAGCCTTCTGTACATGGTATGGTCTCCTTGGCAGGAGTGAGTAAGTTTAATCCTCGAAATGATAAGTAAAACATGTTCACACAGCAAGCATAAGTAGCTAATGTCCATTGCAAGTTCAATTTAACGACTACAATGAAAATGCAATCACATCAAATCAGAAGAAGATAACAAATGATGTCATTATGTAATACAATTGTCGATGCAAAAAAGGTTACCTTGCGCTCTCCTATACCAGGGCAGCGAGCCAAATCTTCCATGGATGCATCCATTATATTTGAAAGTGACTGCAAAGAAACAAATGTATTTACAAAGGTTATAAGCTAACAATTAAAACTGCCAAAGCATCAATACAAACAAACAATGCAGCAGCATACCCCAAATGTCGACCCAAGGGTGATGACATCAGTCTTGTTAACATGTCGAACAGCTGTCAAAGCATGGTTTAACTAAAAAAGAAGAATGGATAAGAGGTCCCATTTTGCAAGGGCGAGGAACATGCATCAAAGCAAAGCAGATATGGATTCTAGCATATAATTATTCAAAACCGTAGCTTGAAATCTAGGATAACCATTAACCTATCAACTGATGAGAGAACATAAAAGGGTTTGTGTAAATACCCGTGATTGATAATCTGTATCCATCTGGCCTTGAATAAGATCTGCAGGCTTGTTTTCATAGACTTTTATGGTCTCCAAATAGCGACCACATTCCTCCAAACTATACTCACATAATACCAAAAAGTTAGTAGAGGAAGAGACTACATCAGACCATTGCAGGACACAAGAAAAAAATGACCAATCTTATTGAGCCATTTGCAAGGATTTCCCGACTCCATAGAAGACGTGAATTATTGACATCTCAGTCTCAGAAAAATCAGAACTTATTGGAAGAAGATTAAAGAAGCCATATATTTATCTTGATTTTGTCACACATAAGGATTTAACTGTAACAAAAGAAGCAGTGTAATACTCCCAAATATAAACCATTAGCATGCGTTTCTCTATTTGAACCTAGAGGCGCACAAAAAAAGAGAGCCATATTTACCTCCAGGCGCATAACAGGGTACAATCATGAAGTAGGGCTGTTTTTGTAATTTCAAGTAAAGGCTTCACCACATCCTCCTGAAAGCAATGAGAATGAGGAATACATCTTTTACTCTGTTTGCAAACTAACAGTCCATATGGACCCTAAATCTTCCTCTTAATTCAAAACCACAACAATCACTAGAAAAGACATGGAGACGTTATCAGTCAGAAGGCAAACTTACCACATCAACATGACACAAAACAATGCGAAGCTTGAAGTTTTTCTGTAGTTCTCTAATTCGGTAGTAGAGGTAATCTGGATGCAGCAAATGATACCTAAGACTGCATTGTCGTATGGCCAACAAACAGTTAAGTTCTTGAAGCAGATTCTGATGCATCCATTTGCAGGTACTAATTACTAATAAGGTACCTATAACATGTATGCCATTTTCGAGAAAATCATACATTCTATGGACATAATTGACTTAGTAGCTAGTTCATACAACATGCTACTAATTTTCATTTTTTGCATGAACAGACATCATCATCATCATCAAAGCATTTGTCCCAAACAGTTTGATGTCGGCTATATGAACCATTTGTTTTGTTTCTGATGTGAACCAATTCGAGCTTTAATTTTCTCTTCCCAGAAAACCAACCAGGCGGAATGCCATTTAGTATGTCTTAGTTACTAATAAGGGAAAGAAACTACACATCACAGAAAATTCATATGCAAACCTCAAATAGAGAGCACAAGAACTTGGCCCCAGCAAGTAGTCACAGACAATATCTGCAAAAGCCCATCGCGCATTTCTGATGTGTTTGAGCAACGGATTTCCCTTCTGCAGAAACCAAAATGAAATTAAGTATTAAGGTACAGTTTATTGCGAATGATATATATATATATATATATATATATATATATATATATTTTTTTTTTATAACCTTGGGAAGGAATTCCTTCAGATTTCACTCTCATTGGAAGTTCATTGGGTGCAAATTACCCAATGAACTATTTCATGTCACAAATGTAAAAACAAGTGAATTTCACCCACTGAAAGAGAACTAATAAACTCAAGCTAGAACAAAAGGGAAACTAGGAAACTTTTATGCACACCCAATGATAGACAAGACATAAATTATTTCATTCAGGAAGCAAGAAAAATACGTAATTAGAGTTTCCAAAAAGCAGATTTCCAATAAGAAAAGGCACACACTGAAACTATATAAATTGGCTTCTTTTAACTCCCAACATAGACTATGCTACGCATGTGAAAGCTTCATTACAACCTGTCCAACTGCAGTGCATCTGCTCGCTAAAACATACCCTATTCTATTAGCATTCAGATTTCCAGAAACCCTAATCTCCTTTATACCAATTCGTTCTTCAAGACTTATAAAGACATACATACATACATACAAATTGACGATTGTCTTACCTGTCTGTGGCTCACAAGAATTGCATTACGACTCTGAGTAGATGATGCCACAGCTGAAGTTGATGCCGGTGCAGAGGACGGCATATCAGATGGTTCATGATGCCTTGAGTTAACAGCATTACAATCGAAATTACAATTCTGAAGCAGACAAGCAAACCATATTCGTACACGTAACAGAAATACCAAAAAAAATCAATTGGCGTGAGTGAGTACCTTGGAACGGCGCCATTTAGATCGGTGGTGGACTGTGAGGAGGAGGAAGAGGAGGGAGGGGGAGAGTAAAATTCGGATGATTTGAGGAAAGAGAAGGCCTGAGAGAAAGACTTGGAAGGTTTAAAGAGAGACTGTGAAGAATTTTGTTGCGAGCTCTCCAGAACTTCTTGGTATGAAGGTATCTGTATCACTACCTTTGAATTTGATTCTGCGTTACCTTGCTGGTTCTCCATCTTCTCCGGCTTTGATTCTTCTCTCCCTTTCTCTTCTGCCGATCTGTAAGAAGTCAAGAACTGGAATTTTGTTTCTGGGCCAATTTCCTCAAGCCTTTTCTAAAAAAGAGCTCGGCCTATTTTGGTTAAACCTTGTGCCAATCGGTGCGAAAATGATTTTTTATAGAATAATAGAAGTCGCCATCAATTGAATAGGTGCAATTGATCACCATGAAAAATATAATTTTGTTCTACGAAAAATTTAGAAAAAAGGTAAGTGAGTTTGTTGCGTATGGAGAAGGTGTGAGGCACCCCACGACGTCTGTCTAAAAAACAGTTGTCAACTTAACTTTTATTATCCCATTAAATGACTTTTTCCGAAAATATTAATTTTTGCGTACGTAAAATATGATAATTAAAATAATATTTAGAGGAACATAATAACTATATAGAATAAAATAATTTAAGTAGACATATGGAGATATCAAAATAGAATAAACTTAGATAATATATATATATATAAATTACATTCGAATATAATAAA
The DNA here is from genome assembly GCA_963580455.1 of Euonymus europaeus. NCBI lineage: Eukaryota > Viridiplantae > Streptophyta > Magnoliopsida > Celastrales > Celastraceae > Euonymus > Euonymus europaeus. The sequence goes on from OY756972.1 coordinate 5,935,689, forward strand.
ATAATTTTATAATATATATAAATATAAATACTATATATGTAAGGTGCAATGATTTTATAAATTATACGGCAAATTATATAAGATAAAAATAATATTTAAATAAAGATAATAACTACATAGGAAAAATAATTTAAGTAGATATATGGCTATACCAAAATAGAATATAATGAATTCATAAAATATATATATATATATAAATAAAATAATTTTATAGTATATATAAAAACTATATTAAAAGTCTTAATCTTGAGGTTCATAGGGTTTTTCCATCCAATGGTCAATTTTCCCAAGAAACACTCTCACCTCAAGAATCTACCTAAGGGTGCATCCAATGCATTTTCCCAAATAGATTTCATCGCAGGTAAAGACTTTTAGTATAATTTTTATATAATACCTAAATTTGAAATAAAGTAAAATAGAATATAAAATAGTAAATAACATAAAGTAAAATAAGGATAAGAATAAAAATAGAAATAAAGTCAAAATGTAAATATAATATAAAAATTAAAATAACATAAATATTATATAAATACGTAATAATAATATAAGACAAATAACATAATACTACTAATAATAATAATGAGATACAAAATAATGAGAACAATACGAAAATAGGGTGACAATATACATTCATATATATATTTACAAGATGAAAATAAAATGAGAATAAAAATATAAAGTACATAAAAATAACGAAAAAAACAAAGAGGGAAAAAATAATGTAAAATAAGATAAAAATAATAATAGTTATTATAAAATAAAAATGAAAATAAAGATAAAATAAAAAGAGAAAAGGAAAATAAATAAAATATATAAATGAATAGGAAAATAAAGTAAAATAGATAAAATAAAGTGAAATAAAAATAGGAATAAGTAATATATGAAAATAAATAGAATAACAAAGGTAAAAAAAAAATGTTGGGAAACCGAATTTTTTATGTGGACTATACGATATTAAATTATCGCAAACCCACCAATCAAATATGGTAAAATATTAAATCACATAATTAACACCTAAACCACACAACGTCAAATCAATCACGTAATTCATATATAAGCACCAACCAATAAATGGCATATTAGCATGTTGAAAAATAATGAATGGAATGAAGTTTCGGTTTCCCTTTTTTTATTGGCAATCGATTACCCCAATCACACCATTATATTAGCGTGATTGGAATTTCATAATTGGTTGCCTTGATGCAAAGAACATACAAAGATGTCACATATAATTTTATTTTCATACAATTTTTAAATCAAGACATTCATAAGCCCAAATGCTTTATATAATCCATTTATATAGCCCAACAATTACCAAAACAAACATATAAATAAATTTAGTCAATTTATATAGATAAATCCAATACACTGGCCCAACCAATTAAAACATACAAAGCCCATAATTGCATAATTAAACAACTCATTTTGACTCCATCCAATTAACAAATTTAACCCTACTGTATATTAATCCATCTGCCCATATAGGTTGTAAACAAACCAGAATGTCAAACAACATCATAAACCTGTATAATCTGTTCATATATATGATACCATAACAAGTAAAGTAACAACCATCAATCAACATCATAGCCAGCTTAAAAAATAAGAACATAGAAAATTCAAGGAGAAGTGATTTCGACAGCAAACTCAAGATTCAAACAGAGAATCAAAACCCAGAAATTATAAGTGCTTTTCTTCACACAAGCCATCCAAACCATTTAAACACTACCAATATGCTGTTGAAACAGAACAAAAAAAACAGATTGAAATTCTCACATGATTCAATGCAACAATTGTTCACAAAATCAAAATTTCACAATTATCATCAAGAAAACCGAACACCAAAACAAATAGCAACACCAATTGTTCCTCCTCTGGTATGCCAACCATCCGAACCTTACTCAAGAAAAAAAACCATAAAAACTCAATAATCTCACCCCTTGATCAACAGAGGAAGTAATCTCGACCGCAAGCTCCAAAATCCAAACTAAGAATTCAATCCCAGAAATTTCGAAAAGAAGAAGAAAACTCCAAAAATCCGAAAAGAACCCCAGAAAACCCAAGAATCCGAATTGCACAGAAGAAGAACAATTCCAGAAGATTCGAAAAGAAAAAAAAGAGAAAAAACCAGAAAAAGCCCCCCCAAAAATCGAAATGAGGACCCCCTCTAACCGAAAGAAATTCCTCATTTTATCCTGTTAAGACCCAATCCTTTCTCCATTTTGAATCCCGAAACTTTATCATCCATAATCCAACTCTTTCCTTTTTTTTTCCTTCTTTCCGTCACTCTCCTCTGAATTTCTTCCCTAATTTCCGGCGCCTCTCTCCTTCTTCCCTTCTTTTTCGGCGTCTCCTTCTTTCTATCCCCTCTTTCCTTTTTTTTTCTTCAAACGGTAGCACATCCCCTCTTTGCATTTCCTTTCTTCTGCCTTTTTTTTATCCCAATTAGGGCTACTTAAGTGATGGGCTAGGTTTCTCCTTTTGATTCGAGTGAATCCGGTCCATCTTATTTGGGCTTGCTGATCTTGTGCTGTTTTTTTTTTAATGCTATATTGGGTTATGAATTTTTGATAGGCTGGTTTAGTTTATTTAATGATTAAGTTTATTGGACCACAATTAATAAACCCATGTAATAGTGAATCTAATGTGGGCTTAATTTAAATCTAGACAAATCCATGTATTATTTATTTATTTATTTATTTTTAATCCGTATTATAATTTTTTATTGATATCGAGACTTTCTGTGATATCCTGACTCAGAAACGGTCTAAATAATGAATAGGGGAGTTACACGTATACAATGGTACACCGGGGGGGGGGGAACTGAAAATTTAAATTCGGATTAATAATTTATTTATGGAAATTATTTTAGGTGAGTTTGGGAAAAACACACATGTTAAATCAATGAAGCAGTAACCGTAGAAAGATTATATATAGTGGAAGATGTCAGTTTTGTAAATAATAAGAGGAATTGGGATAGAGATTGAAGAGTATTAAGGGAACAATGAACTGGACAATTGAAACAAAATATTATTATTATCTTATTTACAAAGGAAAGGCGGTGGAGTATAATATATAATATAAGAAGAGAGAAGGAAAAGAAGACAGAGGAAGATTCGAGAGATTGAGAGACGGTTGTTTTGAGGGTTTCATAGTCGGGGTTATCTCGTTAACTTTGGGGAAGACTGAAGCTAGTGAGTTGATGTGTAGAGAGGGCTATTTGGGTGTCGTATGTGTTCTTTCTCTGTAGTGGTGGCCACGACACCAACTGGTGCAAGGTACTTAGTAGAAGAGGTGATCCGAGTAGGAGAAGGACACACAAATTGTTAAAGCTGCAAGTAGTAAGATATACATTATCAGGTAGGAAATACCCAACTTTGTTAAATCTTAGGCTAAATGCTTTGCTAATACTAATTAATGAGCTGGTAGTTTAGTTGTATGGTAATATCCTGTGACGTCTAGTAGGATGACGCCTTGTTTCAGATTGTGCAAGGGTTGATACTGTATTTGGTGGTTTTGTGTTCTTAAAGTGGTTTCATGCTATAAAGTGGTTTCATGTTATACATGGATGGCGCAGACTATGGTTACTTTGGATGTGGTGCTGTATATATATATTGATGTTGTAGTGCTTTTGGATTCCATGAGTTCATTAACTTGTACTTCCGTGATACAAATTATGAATTATATGTGCACACGTGATGATTGATGAGTTGTGTATATATATATATATATATCTATATATATATATATCTTTATATGTGCAGGACATTGAATTTGGAGTAGTTCTTTCTACTTGTGTCCCAGCGTGTGGGTCATAGATATATATATATAAAGATATATATAGTGATTGAAGAAAACAAACTTGTGTGTACATGGGAATTGATTGAGACGTAACTTCTATAAGATATGTACCTGTTGCTGGGTGTCAATGTTCAATTGGGTGAATGGCATGAATTGGTAATATGGCTTAAACATTGAATGGTTCTGGTAGTTGCTACTGGGACTTATTAAAATTGATAACGAGTGTTGTTTGACAAATGTGTGATTGAGAAGTTAGTTGATAATTTAAATTAATGATGTTGGTAATATGGGTTAAGGATGCGGCTTGACATGCATTACCTGTATTGTTGTGTTGAAATCTTTGTGATCATGGAATATTATGTTGAGCATGGACGGTGGTGGAGGAGGTAGTGGAAAGGGGGAATGAAGAAGATGGTTGAGGTGTGTGAACAGGTGTGTGAACAAATGGTGACCCTGTACGTACAGTGAAAAGTAATCTGAGTAAGAATTCGCTATGCGGCCACATAGCGGAGGGTAGTAAGTCCCGGGTAGAAGAAAGTGCCTACCTTTCTTACTCGTAGAAGACCCTGGCGATGAGGTCGAAGAGGTCAAAGGGTGAATAAAGTGACTCCGACAATGAGGTCGGATGTGATCAAAGTAATACCGACGATGAGGTCGGAAGGTGAAAGGGGGGGACCCGACAATGAGGTCGGTTTGAGGTGAATGTAGAATGGCGGAACTAGAACGATGATTCTAGATTTTTTTTTAAACAAAAATGTGACCCTAGTTATTATGGTTATTTTGTGTAACGTTGTGATTCTTAAAGTGCCTCATATTCGTCCGATTACCGAAAGTTGTGGTATTTCCTACTGAGCTTCGGCTCACTCCCTGTGTTTGTTTTTTTTTCAGGTGAGCCTAGTAGGGTTGATCGAGCTGACGATGGGGCCCGGGCAACTAGATAGGATGCACATACCGCCAAAAGGAGGAGATGTCATTTGGGCGTTAAGGTCTATATATGTACATATCTAACCTCTCTAAAACGCATGTTAGACTTATATTATGATGTCGGAAATTGAGAGTTGAGCTCTCCTTGGATCATGTGTGGAACTATATATGTGTACATAATATATGGACCTTTGAGTAAATTTATATAAATGGGTAAATATATATATATATATATATATATATATAAATATATGTAGATTAAACGGAAAAAAAAATGTGGCGGAAGTTTTGTTAGTTAAATAAAATAGTTAATGACCTTATTCCACGTCACGCTCCTGGGGACGGGGCGTGACACTTTCTTTCTTATGCTTGAACTTATCCATTGGGCACTAGACAAAATTTGGGGTACAACAAACCTTCAAATCTGGGCCTCAAGTTAGGTCTGGGCTGGAACGGTTGTAGAGCAAATCTAGAGATATTATATTGATCAAAAAGTACTAATTACAACATAGATAATTTTCGTGCCCAAACCATTACAAAAGGCCCTTACTTAGAGAAAATTCAACGGTAACAAAGGTCTCCACCTAATAAAGGCAGACTTAGACAGACACATTAATATGAGATAACAACAGCAATTGCTTGATTGGCACAACACGTGTCTCTGCAGATGATGTGTCCTTTGATGCTTTTGATCGGAGACACGTTCCATTTCTTTCCCCTTGAAAAACAATCTCTTCCACGAGATCAAGATCGAAAAATTTAGCTCGCAACTCCCTTAAGTTCTCCCAAGTAGCGTCCTCCATAGGAAGCCCTGACCAAAGTACAAGAACTTGACAGGTCTCCCTTCCTACCAGATTGTCTTTCAGCTGTTGTAATAACCTTGCTTTGAATTGTAATTGTTGGTCCACCTGTGCTACAAATGTAGAATCAGCATGATAAGAAGATAAGGGAGGAGGGGGATAACCATACATTATTTTGTCTCTATCAGAGACAATAGACTGAGGTACCCCATGTAACTTTACAACATGGTCAACAAAATTTCTTGTAGCTGTGACAACTGTGTAAGGGTGTTTTAGAGTAATAAAATGAGCAGCCTTTGATAATCTTTCTACAACCACAAAAATCACAAAAAAACCATTAAAGTTAGGCAATGACTCAATAAAATTCACACTAATGTCTGTCCAAACTTGTTGAGGAATTGGAAGGGGTTGTAATAGGCCCGGGGAAGCAAGGTTCTCGTGCTTGTTATGTTGACATACTTCACATTCCTAGGTGTATTGCCGCACATCCCTGTGCATTTCTGGCCAATAAAAACAGCTTCGAACTCTTTGCATCATCTTCTCATATCCTAAGTGACCGCCGATGGCGCTATTATGAATTTCTTGGAGAATTCTGGACTTCCACAAGGATTGGGGACTGAGAACAAGTCGCCCATTATATTTGAGCCAACCATCTTAGTAGTTATAGTTTTTAGCCATGAATGTGGAGTGGCCCAGTTTGCCAATTGTTTCTTTGATCCAGGAATCTGCGGCCAGGTCTTGTTTTAATTCCTCTATCCAAGGAAATTGCATTGTCGATATAGCAAAGGACTCTGCCACGATCTCTGGAGGAATGGGTGCAGACTGAGTGGCATACATGAGAGAGAGAGAGAGAGCGTCCGCAACCTTGTTCTCTTTGCCGCTACGATATCCAATACTATAGTCATAACCCATTAGTTTAGCTAACCACCGTTGATGCAGTGGCGTGTTGGCACGAGCTTCTAAGAGATACTTCAAGCTCTGGTGGTCCGTTAATATAATGAATCGGTGGCCCAACAAATAAGTTTTCCATTTTTGAACCGCAAACAGAATAACCATGAACTCCTTTTCGTAAGTTGACATACCCAAGTGCCTCCCTAACAGGGCTTTACTGGCAAAAGCGATGGGTTTTCCATCCTGAGACAACACTGCCCCCATTCCACTGCTGCTGGCATCTATTTCAATTGTGAATGCCTTAGCGAAGTTGGGTAGAGCTAGAACTGGGGTAGTGGTCATTGCCTTCTTGAGACTTGGAAAAGAACCTTCGACTGCTGTGTTCCAAGTAAAGAAACCCTTTTTTAATAAGCTAGTGAGTGAAGCAGCGATCTTGCCTTAATTTTGAACAAATCGTCGAATAGTAGCCTGTTAGACCAAGGAACCCACGAAGCTCTGTCACCGTGCGAGGAACCAACCAGTGCACCATGCTTGTAATTTTGGAGTCATCTACGACTACTCCTTCCTTAGTGATGGAATGTCCCAAATAGTCTACCTTGGTTTGCCCAAAACTGCACTTGCTGTTTTTCACAAAGAGTTGATTATCCCTTAGCACCTGTAGCACTAATTTGAGATGCTCCAAGTGTACTAAGGTTGAACTACTATATATGAGTATGTCGTCAAGGAAGACGAGGACAAAATTTCGGAGGAAAGGGCAGAAGATGTCATTCATGAGCTGTTGAAATGTTGATGGAGCGTTAGAAAGCCCAAATGGCATAACGAGGAACTCGTAGTGCCCATCATGTGTCCAAAATGTTGTCTTTGGTATATCTTCTTCCTTGACTCTGATTTGATGGTAGCCCGAGCGCAAGTCTAGCTTGGAATAAATGAGGGAGCGTCGGAGCTCATCCAGAAGTTCATCGACAGCTGGGATTGGGTATTTGTCCTTCACCGTGATAGTGTTAAGTGCCCTATAGTCAACATAGAGATGCCATGAACCATCTTTTTTTTTTACTAAAAGGACAGGCGACGAGTTGGGATTGTTTCTTTTACGTACGATCCCTATCTTCAGCATCTCGGCCACTATTCTTTCGATTTCTCTCTTTTGAAAATGGGATACCGATAGGGTCGTACGCTAACAGGGGCAGTACCTGGCAATGTCGGAATGCTATGGTCATGGTTGCGTTGAGGTGGCAACCCTTTTGGTTCTTGGAATAGATCACTAAATCTCTCTAGTAAGGTATCCAACTCGGAATTGTTGGGGAGAGAGCACTCCCTTAAGACATTGTTGCCCTGAGCTGCAAGAAGAGCAGTTTGGTCAGTTAAAGAAAGTTGAAAAAGTTGAGGAGAGCATACTTGAGTCCACGACACCCAAGCCCTAACTATATTTGAATCTCGGTGATACCGTTCCATTTCTGGCTCCATGAAGGTTGAATGACATTTGTAATTTGTCGAAATTCCAGAGAATTGGACTCATGCCGCCAAGCCAAGATGTACCCAATATAGCGTCACAATTGCCAAGAGGTAGGACAAAAAAATCAGTAAGGAATTGATGGCCTTACAGCTTGAATGGTAGGGCTGCACATACCCCAGAACTACGCATGACCCCTCCATCGACTATGCGAACGTAGAGTTCCCGAGGTTCCAATTCTCTAGTAGAGAGACGAGAAGCCAATCTAGGATGGATGAAGTTATGGGTGTTTTCCGAGTCCACCAATGCAGTGTAGGGGCGACGCTTGATGATAATGATTACCCTGATGGTGCCTGGAGATAGAGCTCGTGCTAATGCTTCAATAGAGATGTGTAAGAAATCTGCATCTATCGAAATCTCGTCCTCAACTGGGGCGGTAATTTCGACTTCCTCGATGAGAAACAAGGTCTTGTTCTTACACTTATTACCTACCTCCCACCGTTCATTGCAATTATAACACAATTTTTTCCGACGTCGTTTTGCCGCCTCACTAGGAGAAAGGCGTTTGATAGGTGGTAGACTTGCGTCGGAGGTGAGGACTTTCTTGGGCTCGCTAAGGCTAGTACTGGGTTTTGAGGGGTTCCACTTTTGTTTCCCCTTAAAAAAAATTCCTCATACAAGCAAGCGAGGCCGATAGCTGCTTTTAAACTAGTGGGTTTGTAGATTTTGACTTCCAGATGAATCTCATCTTTTAACCCGCCCACAAAACAACTGCTTTGAAAACTCTCTGAAAGACCGACAACATGATTTGTGAGACGAGTGAACTCTCGTTGGTAATCTTTGACTGTACCGGTCTGCCATAATTTAGCCAATAACTCTGCATGATCTTCGAAGTCCCCTGGCCCAAACCAGGTGGTGAGGGCTTCGGTGAAATCTTCCCAGTAAGCCCAATGGTTGGTAGAAGAAGACCACCAGAACCATTCAAGCGTCTCTCCCTCTAAGTGAATGGAAGCAATCTTGACGCATTGATCCAAGGGAGTCATGTGGACATCAAAGAATTGTTAGGCTCGAAAAATCCAACCAGCAGGATCGCCGTATTCGAACCTTGGAAAATCAAGGCGAGTGCGCGTCTAGATGTTATATTCAGATTGAGAGCCCCCAGATCCACAGGTCGTACCCACGCGGTCATCATAAGTTGGAGCAGAGACGATAGACTCCGCGACCTTGCCTTTGTTGGACTCATCCCCAAGTTTGTCGCACTTTAGCTGTAAACAAGCGACGGCTTCCGCGATATCGCAAAATTGTTGTTCCATCCTCTCCACAAACTTGCTGAACTCGCCTTCCATCTTTGACACTTGACTGTGGGTTTGAACCATGCACAGCTAATGCAAATCGCTCTGATACCAAATGGAGAGCGGTTGTAGAGCAAATCTAGAGATATTATATTGATCAAAAGAGTACTGATTACAACATAGATAATTTTCATGCCCAAACCATTACAAAAGACCCTTACTTAAAGACAAAACCCAACGGTAACAAGACAAATGGTAACAAAAATCTCCACCTAATAAAGACAGACTTAGACAGACACATTAATATGAGATAACAACAGCTATTCCTTGATTGGCACAACATGTGTCTCTGCAAATGATGTGTCCTTTGATGCTTTTGATCGGAGACACGTTCAATGGGCCCACTCACTAAAATCCACGAAGAAAAGTAGGCTGTGAGGATTGAGCCAAACAGCCCGTTCAATTTCCCATGATCCCTTTCACAGTGAAATCCCCCTTCGTGTCCCCGTTTTGAAACTATCCAATCACATATATTAATTCAATTCTATTAGATACAATTAAGGTTTCTTTAGGGCACTAAAGATTCTGATTTTCAATTCAAACCAATGATATACAACATTTCAATAAAACTAAATAGCCAGGATATACAGCATCAATAAAACTACAACTATGATTTTTTGTTATCATATTGTCATATTGTCGAGTTTGATCATCATGTTTCAGAAACATCCCTGAGTGGAACGACACGGGCTACTCTCTCCAAATTTTCTAAGCCTCAATAATTTTTTTTTGAAAATATCATTATTATACTAGTTCAAAACTCACTTAAGTCATATTTAGAGTTCATTCAGGTAGGGGTGGAAGAAATCGGAACGAATCGAAATTTGAACCGTAAAACAGAGTTCAGTTCGGTTTCGATTTATGAAAATTAATTTACATGTTTTAAATATATATATATTAATTAGTTATTATTTATTTACTTATTAGGTAGGTAATGTATGATAGAAATACTCAGTTACAACATACATTGGACAAAATCGGTTTAAATCGAAAAATCGAACCGTTTTAATTGGTTTAAACGGTTCGATTTTCTTTGTTATTCGGTTTGGTTCGGTTTGACATATTTGGGTAAGTTTAGTTTTTTATTTTTTCGATTTTGGTCTCAAATTGAACCAAAAATCCGAACTTCTACCCCTACATTCCAGGGTCTCAATTTTACAATTTCTCCTAGGGACACGTAAAGACTCATATAGGGGCTGAACTACAAAACAGTCTAGTCAAATAACTGTACAAAAACAGTCCATCTTCTTACCATTAGATTAAATGGTATAATCTCCACCATTGAAAAAAATAACATTTAAAATAAAATAAAATTACAATAAACATGTCATTGTACACTAAATATCAAGTTTGCCCCTAATTAATATTTTCAAGATATGTACTTATTCAAAATATACGGTATCGTCCCCTATTTACCATTAGATTAAATATTATAATCTCCATCATTAAAAAAAATTGTTTAAATGTCTATCTTGCCCCAACTAATAATTTGACGACGTTAATCTCACTACAAGAACTTCACGAATTATAGACAGAATTTTTTGTCGGTAATCCTAAAAATCCATCGATAATATTGATTGTCGATCAAAAAATTTCATCGTTAAAACCGTCATAGGTAATCTAAACATCGATGGAAAAAATTTCGTTGGTAATTACCGATGGATTTTTTTCCCGTCTGCCAAAATTAAAAAAAATTAAATTCCATATCCGCCGGCCAAAAATTAAAAAAATTAAATTCCGTATCCATCGACAAAAAATAAAAAATAAATTCCTCTTGTAATCCGTTAGCAAAAAAATAAATTTCATTGGTAATCCGTCAACAAAATAAAAATTCTATAAATTATCATTCGACAAAAAAATGGAAAAAAAAATTATTTTCATCGCAAGTTTTTTGTTAGTAGTAAGTTAAAACTTCATACCCATTTTTGTCATATTATTCTCATAATAAAATTTTAAAAAACCAATTAAAAATCAATTATAGATGTTGACCAAGTCAACATCCACGTGTCATTCAATAAAATGGACTGTATAGCGTCCAGTCTTTTGCCTAGACTGGACGCTAGTAAAACCCTATAGGCCACTGTCATGTTTATCATATTAAACGTATTCTAAAGGACCTAAACCTCCCTTAATGATGAAGAAGAAGCTGCATGGCGTCTTTCTAGCAAATTTCAGTCTTTAATCCATGGATTGACTCTTGTATTAGAGTCATCGTATAAAATTGGAAACAACCAGAGAAATTGCCTAGACTGCGTTCATAGAAACGTGTATATTGGTTTGTTCTAAAATAGAAAAATGTTAGGTTGTCAACATAGGCATTCCATACCTTATTCAACCGCAATAACGTCGCCATATGCAGCACTTGACCCAATAAAATATTCAAAAGTCACAAAAATTAAATTAATAATTAAAAAATAAAACTATACAGTATACAGACTTCTTGGCCGGAGCATACTGTTATAAGAATATATTAAAAAAAACTTTGTAAAGTTCTTCAAAAAGTAAAAACAAAATCGGACTTTAAACCGGAGGCCGACTCGATTCACCAAGTGGCGCTTCCTGTTCAGGCAGCAGCCTCGAAGATCCCTCCCCGTTACCCACCGCCGTTTGCGACCTGACCGACGATGCTCTCGTAAAAAATGGTGGTGCCATGCTAAATACCCACCGGTCCGACTTGGTACTCCGATTCAGCCGATCGGAGCGCCCTAAGATATCATTACTATACTGGTTCAAAACTCACTTAAGTCATATTTAGAGTTCATTCAGGGTCTCAATTTTACAATTTCTCCTAGGGACACCCAAAGACTCATATAGGCTACTGTCATGTTTATCATATTAACGTATCCTAAAGGACCTAAACCTCTCTTAATGATGAAGGAGAAGTTCCATGCCGTCTTTCTAGCGAATTTCAGTCTTTAATCCATGGAATTGACTCTTGTATTAGAGTCATCCTATAAAATTGGAAACAACCAGAGAAATTGCCTAAACTGCGTTCATATAGAATTGGAAACATATAAACGTGTATATTGGTTTGTTCTAAAATTCAAGAATATTAGGTTGTCAACTAGGGATGACATCGGATCTGATTTGGATCGGATTTCTCAAAATTCATATCCGATCCTAAATAAAAATAATGCATTCATATTGATATTCATATACTACGGATAAAAAAATCTAAATTCATATCCTATCCATCGGATTTCGGATATTCTCTACGTATATCGGATTTATCCATGTGACACGACGACACATATTTTGCTAGCCTATGACACCAATTATAACTTCATGATTCATGAATCTAGTAATATAAACCAAATTCTAAAGTATAAATAATATCAAAAATCATCCAACAATATAGAAAGTTTTCTAAAATCAAATTCTAAAGTACATAAAACGTCATAAATCAAAATGCTTGCATCAACTGACAAATTCAAATTGAATAACATCTTCAATAAAGTTTGGTATACATCATCTTCATAAAAGGTTGATAATATTATTAGTTGTCACATATTAATTTATAATGTTATTGTTAAGTTTAAGATTGTGTTTTTAGTATTCCGTACTAATTTTACTAATTAAAATTTTAAAAATATTAGTCAATTGAATATTTGAATTAGTAATATAAGATCATATCATCACATTATATAATATTATTATAAATTCGGTGGTGCTAGTCATCCCAACACAAAACATCTCAAAGTATCTATAATCCTCTATGGCAGCACATAGATCACATGATTTGGAGGCAAATTCAAGATTCAAAATTCAAATTTATGGATTATATCTCTATTGGGACACTTTTGAGATATTTTTTGTTGGGATACTTTAACATTTTCATTATAAATTATAATTAATTCATATTACATAAAAAAAACATTCATATGTTGATAATTATCATATATATAAATATATTAATGACATTAATTGTAGGGTAGAATCAAATCGGATATAATCAAGTCGAATCAGATATTCGCATATTCGGGCCGGATAAGATATGAGTTTCGGATCAAATATGCCTAAATTCATATCCAACCCATATCCATTCAAAAAATTTGAATTTTATCCATATCCATTATCCAATTAACATATTTTTATTACTATTTGATCGACTTAGATCGGATAAAAAATCCACAGATACAGAGACATCATACCTTATTCAACCGCAATAACGTCGCCATATGCAGCACTTGACCCAATAAAATATTCAAAAGTTACAAAAATTAAATTAATAATTAAAAAATAAAACTATACAGTATACAGACTTCTTGACCCGCGCATACTGTTATAAGAATATATTAAAAAACTTTGTAAAGTTCTTCAAAAAGCAAAAACAAAATCGGACTTTATACCGGAGGCCGACTCGATTCACCAAGTGGCGCTTCCTGTTCAGGCAGCCGCCTCGAAGATCCCTCCCCGTTACCCACCGCCGTTTGCGACCTGACCGACGATGCTCTCGTAAAAAATGGTGGTGCCATGCTAAACACCCACCGATCCGACTTGGTACTCCGGTTCAGCCGATCGGAGCGCCCTAAGCTTTTCCCTCTGCTACTCCCGCTTCGATAGTCTCTCCTCGTACTCCCTTCCCTCGGCAACAGAAGCATACTCGTAGCCCGATTCAGTCGGCGATTCATTATCTGTTTCCTAACATCAGCCGGCAATCTCAGAGTGAACCTGTCCATGTTTTCTCCGGGTTGAACCAATGAATGCCCGGTCGAGTGAGACCTAGGGAATTTAGGCGGTCTACCAGATCTCGTTCCACGTGTACGGTTCCTGTTCAATGTTTGATTGACACTCATCACTTCAGGCTCCGTTGGTCGTTGTTGTCCTAGCACTGCCTCGTCCATTTCCTGCTCCGCCGGTACTGCGTCGTTTTGGGCTTCGATGTCTGTCTCCGAATCTGAGTCTGGTAAATTAGGGGTTGACTCGCTCGATTCCGGAACCAAATTGGTTCGGCAAACTGGGCAAGTTGTGTGAGAGACCAACCAAGCATCAATACAGTCAGGATGGAACACATGGTCGCACTTAGGGATCAAACGCAGCGTTTCGTCGTCTTCGAATTCCATCAAACACACCGCACATTCGAGCGCTCCCTTCCCGATCTTGAGCTCCTTCACTTCGGAGTAGGGAAATGTCGGAAGGTTCTCAATCACCGCCGGATCCAGCCCACGCGCCACCCTACGCGACCGTCCCGTGATAGGCCGCACAGTTCCTGTACTATTGCGCGTGTCGGAGCACTGGCGGATGTAAATAGAGAAGAATCCCATGAAAAACAGAGCTGCAATGAGAACAACGATGATTATCGCAATCGACGGCGAGAACTTGACGTACGGATACTGATCGGGGCTTGGCGGGGCCTGGCCCATCGCGTACGGTAACAACAGAAACAAAGTAATAGAGAAGATTTCATGCATAGATGCAAACGATTTCATGATGACGTCGAACAATTAAGCTTAAGCTTGAGCTTGAGCTGCTACAGATTACTGATCGATGATCACCGATGATTGTTGGGCATAGTCGTACCTGTGAGAGAGAGACAAGAAACGAGCGAGCACAGAGAGAATATAAATGGCGGAGGAAGGAAATTGGAAAGGAAGTAGCCGTGAACATCAAGACAGTGGACCATGATTTGTGGGTTCTCATGAGGGACCCAGTAAAGAGACTTTCGCTCGCATTTCACGAGTACTCGACTTGACTAAAGAGACGTCGGGGATGACTCATAGATGGTGTGCCACGTGGTAGATAGGGGTAGGAAGGTTCCAATGATCAGACAAGATACTAATTAAACAACATTAATTAATTAATTATTGATTACGATCCAGAATCTCTCCATAGACGATAGAGCGGCTGCTCTATTCCCTCATTCGAAAATAGCAGTTAATTTTGTTTGAAAATATCTAACATAAATTATAAATTAAAGCAGAATTAATATTTGTTTTATTTTTATGATATTTTTTGCCTTTTGATTAAGAACTTAATAATTGCACCAATTAACTAATTTTTCATCTTTTTAAAATAACATATCTACCATGTTAAGGAAGTCTAGGTTCCACTGTAAATTTTTTCTAATGGACCCCACTGTTAGGGGCATTTTAAGCATTAAAATTTTTATTTTATTTTTTAAAAATTATGAATGTATTTTGATGCATAATACGAGTCCAATAGTATATTATTTATGTCAAACGAAACTCAAATGGATCATAAAAAATATCAGATAATTTTGAACCGTTAAATATAAATTCGAAACATTCTATCTCAGTTTTTTTTACTGTCCATTTGATTTTTATTTGATACAAATAATATATTGTTAGACTCTTAATTTCGATCAGAGCACATTCATGACTTTCAAAAAATAAAATAAAAATTTTTGGCATCTAAGGAAGGTTGTGTCCTTTCACATCCATTTTCTTTCCGATAAGGATGATTGTAAGAAATGGATGAGAGTGAATATTGATTAATAAGAATATTTGGTATAGTGCATTTATTTTTTACTAATATTGTGACTATTTAATAAGTTACTTAATTCTTATGCAAAAATCTTAGACTGTTATCTAGGAATGAAGCGAGTATTACTCAATTGCCATATTATCTTGAAATTATTTTTGAGATAGGTGATATTTCACATATTTATGATTCACATTTTACTCCCTATTCTATGGCATGTGAAATATTTATTATTTAAAAGGAAAAAATATATAAATAGGGATGTGTTTAAGAAAAAAATTAGTACCGTGGAGCTACAGACATACATTATTGACCGATGGCATATTTTCCTTGGTCAAAAGTTTGAAACTTTTTATTTGGTGTTTATGAACCTACCATTAATTAATAATTATAGGGAAAAGTGTGGACTTTGTCAAAGGATAAGGAGCTGTAGTCATCTAGAAGAATTAGATTCGGAGTAAAGACCACTTGCCAAAGCTGGGGCCCATAACAAATTGGACCATTCAATTATTATTTTTTGATTATTTATCGTTTTCTTTTTAAAAGAGATTTATTATATGTGAAGGTCAATTATCAAATTGAGAAAATTGATTATTCAAGAGTGGAAAAGTTGTGAGGACGAAGATGTTCATGCGTGGACGAAGATAGAGAAGTAAGAGTAGTTAGGGATGTCGACCGGGCAGATTTGGGGTGGGACTTCATCGCCCATTTTTGTACACGTTAAAAAAAATTATCAGTATCCGTAAAAATATTTTTAGATATTTTAATCTTTGTTGCATCCTCGTATCCGTCAAGATGAGAAATTTCTGCTTATTTACTCATATCGCCAACTGTAATATAAAATTACCGTAAATTTTAAAATCTAAATCAACAAAAAATTCAGATATGTATTTAATTATTTCAAAGAACAAAATAAATTATAATAAACTATATATGAAATCAGTTATGATCATCTCATGTGTTTGATAGCTATGTATATTACCCATTAAACAAATAAATAAATATATTTACTAAAAAAAATAAATATATTCAAATGATATATTTTTATGAGTTTTTTATTGATTTATTCTTGTTAATTTTATAAATAATAATAAAAGTAATAACATATAGATTATAAATATTGGTATGGAGTGAGTTGAATTTCCTATAAACCTATTCCGTTATTTTTCTCATAAAAAATACTCATACCTGACCTGTTAATTAATGTGGTATATCCGTAAGATTTGGGGCGGATTGTGTTGATACCCGTTAGATACGAGTATTTTTAACATCCCTAAAGAGCTCTATAAAATTTATTGAATTAATTACCTGTTTTAAGCTAGATAACTGAAGAAAAAATTGTTGCATTTAATCTTGACCGTAAGATGGAGGTCAAACATATCCAATGGTTGACCTACAAATTTAGTCAGGATGAATAACAATTTTTGTTCATCGAAAGATAAAATATGTTTCATTTTGATTATCCAAAGTTAAAATGTTTAGTTTCATCAACAAACATTTGAATTCGTTATGGTCTCATCACTCAGTCAGTATTCTAAACTTTCAATATTTTGAATGCCTCTCAATTGATCATGGGAAAAATGATTGCCACGTAAAAATATTTTACAATTTCTTAAAATGAAAAACTATAAAATAAATGTAAAAAATTGAAAAGGAGAATGAAAAATAATTTGATCGCCTCTCACCAAAACTCATAAAATGAAAATGGCTACGGTTTCACCGCCTCTAAAGTCTTCCGTCTCCGGCAGAACCGCAGAAGCCACCAAAAAGAGAAGATATCGTAAAACATCTCTCTATAATGATACTCTAGAAATAACTTCTTTGTGGTCATACAAAATTATGGTCCCACTTTGGGCCAGTTGCAAATAGGGGTAAACTTCACATCCTAATAAGTTAGGACCTTATTATTATTATTATTATTATTATTATTATTTATCATCCACAAAATTATCTTATTCCTCCTTTTGTCTAATTGCAACAATGATTTTTTCTTCAATTAAAGCATACACGACTTAGATATTAATATAGTGTATATTTTACTTCCACACCACTTGCACTATGCACTAAGGATAACTAAATAAAAACGATAACAAAGCCAAAATAATAACTTTTATGACTGCACCTCTATTAGGTTATAACCTCCTCATAATAATAAATTAGTTTGATCCCCACATTATAATTATAGAGGGATTTTATTGTACATCAATAATTAAATCGTGTCCCATGTATCTATATCTATCTGTGCACTTATCATGTGCCCATGTATATACATATCGATAATATTCCACGGTATGTGCACTTATCTGTTATGCGGGTCTCCATCACTAGCTCAATCACACTTTACTCATTTGAAGAAGAAAAAAAATGAAACACAGCGATGAATCGAAGCTCAGTAAGAAATATCATAACTTCCGAAAATAAACTACTCCCAATTAACAACCAAATTTACAATCAATGTTCACAGTATCCAAATTATTAAATAAAATTCAAGCCAATTTATAACCACTCACAATCATCAACCGCACTTCACCATCATCATATCTCAAATTCATCCCCATTCCAAACTTAAAGTCGAAACTAATATCAATGAGTAAAGAATGTAGGTATTCTCCTTCTTCCTAGACTTATCATTCCTCGCTATGTGGCCGCATAGCGAATCCTTACTAGGATCCCACCTATTGTACGTACGGTGCCGTCTTTTGTTTCCAACACAACAACATAACCAACTTAACACTTTTTCCTCCAATACCCTCTTACCAAATCAAAATTCCACAAACAATTGTTAAGCAAACAAAGCCGCATCATCAGTCAACATTAAGAACTCAAGTTCTTCACGTAATTCACTTGGACAACAATAATGAAATACATATGAACCAACCCGGAGTTATAACTCACGAGGTTATATACACAGAACTTCAATACAAGTACAAGGCTATACTGCTCTTTACTCATTCAGGCAAACAAGCAAGTTCACAATCATTTTAACACCATTAAACTAACAAATTCACAATTATTTCAGCTTCGTATCAACATCAGGTATACAACTCAAACCCTAAAAAAATAAATCTGCCAAAAATTAGCAACAAAATACACAGTTATAATAATTAGAAATTGCAAATTATACCAAAATTATGATATTTCCTACCTGATAAAGTACACCCGCGTCTCACTTCCTTTTATGCGGCTCCCACCCAATTTTTCTCTACTTCCTCCATCTCTAGTATTGCTAACCACCGATCCACTCTCCCACCAACTGCTACCCAAGTCGTTGCCAAAACCCCCTCTTAATTGATTAGCTAAAATCTCATTCAAACACCAAGATTTGTCAACTTCCAACCGACACATCATTAAATGGCTATATCTAAAAAAATCTGTAACCTCATTGATAACCATCCAAAATATCGATTTTTCTTCTCTGATTTTTTTTTTTTTTAACAAAAACATGAGGTGTCCTTAATAAGCAATACCAGGTGTCTTTTAAAAAAAATGTCACTTCCACTATTTACCCAATCACCCTCATATCTCAAGGTAATTACAAGTAGATATTCTGCCATATTTTGAATTAAAATTTTTCCTCTTAATTACATGCCTAATTAAATTTAATAAATTTGCCAGTTTATTTTAATCCGAGTTTAATTATCAAATCCCCTATTGTACACTTGTACACGCGTCACTCTCTTATGTATTGTCTATATTATTTATGGGTCAGGATATCACAATTTTACTCAATTTGACCCACAGAGTTTGAGATTCTGATTTCAGGTTTCGAGTCTGCAAGATACTGTGAACCATATTCAGTGATATCGAAACCCAACGAAAAGATGACATAACAATGTAATTAAAAGATTGAAAAATGAAATTACACTAATAAAGGCTATTATTTAATGCAAGTCAGCCGTGATGAATTTGAATTTGTCGTCTTTTATTTTGAATATGTTAAACTTTGGATTAAAAAATGTGGAGGGTATTGTACTTAGTTTCGATGTCATGTGTAGCAACTTGGGTCACGACGCGGACTGGCGCTATGGAAAAAGAAGTGTGTAAAATGTAAGAGCCGACACCAATTTATTATAGTGCAATTGGACACTGAAATGTTAAGTTTGCGAACCAGAGAAAATGAGTAAGGGGATCTATTAAGTGTGGGGAAGGTGATAGATACCCCCACAACTCCCTAATCGGTTGCCTTTTTTTATTATTCATGCTTTTTCTTAAAAATGTTCTTGTATGTCCCAATTTATTTTAATGAATTTTTTAAATGCCCGAAAAATCATTTATTGTCAAATGGGTGGAAGAAATTCCATTAATTTCGAATAGATGATAAAATCAATTTATTCAAGTAATACCACAAATAAAACTTTTTAAACGGAGCTGAATACTTTCAAATCCTCTTCCTTATCAGTTTTAAAATACGATATCCAAATAATTTGAAATTTCGCCATTTATTCACTTTATTATAAAGTTTTTTTTGATGAAATTTATTCCTTGAAAATAGAAACATTTCCAAAAATCAATACTTTGAAATTCTCTAGCGTCTATTTAAAGAGTTTAAACCCTATTTTTGAAAGGAATGTTTCGAGCAATCAATATTTTAAAATTCTCTAACATGATTGGATGTTTTGACTGGTTGGGTATACAAACCTTATCAGCCGTATGATTTTGATTCTTTTTTGGAAGTACGGATCTAATTAATGTTTACATTACTTTTTTACTATTTTTACTACATTATTACATTATTTGAGCTCAAAAATTATAAAAATAAAACCCAATCCAACCTACAACTAAAAGCCCAAAAAACATAAATCCCATGCAAATCTCAAACTACCCTGCAGGCCCAATACATTTAATTTCACTATGGCCTAACACACCAACTAAAAAATAAACAGCACATTACAAAATAACAATATCTGACCCAGCCCAATAACCAACTCAAACGCGCGCCCCAAAAACAACAAATCTAGGCCTGGCCCAACAATACAGAAACAAATACAAAACAGAAAAGGGCCCAAAACTCAAAAACATGCCCAAAACACAACCTAGACCTGGCCCAAAATAGATTCCGGCCCATCTTACGGAACCCGGCCCATAGCTGTTCACCTACTTCAAGCTTACGTCCGCACCAGTAGCCTCTTCCTTGCCGTTCGGCGTGCCTGCAAACGAAACCGAGCAAAACAAAATCTAATGGAAGCAAAACTCAAACTGAGCTAATGGGATCTTTAACATGCAGGTTTAGGCACAAGGTGAAAACGAAAAAAAAGAGAAAAAGTAATTGAGACTAATAATCAAAATCAAACCTCCAGTTCTTCTTGGCTTCGGTGTTCTTCTTCCATTCTCCGCCTGGATTTTTGTTGATTTTGAAAATGACTCCCGATCAGTTAATTTCCTGTTCCCTTTCGGCCCGTCTCTGTCTTGATCCGTCACTGGCTTATCTCTTTCGAAAATCTCTGGTTCTTCTTCTCGAAAAAAAATCTCGGATTTTTCTCTCAAAAAGCTTCTTCTTGCTCCTCAATTTTCGGATCTTCCTCTCCCAAAATCCCCTTTTAACTTCTCTGATTTCTCCTCTCAAAAAACAACTCAAAAATGCCCTCAACTTTTCTCCACATGTTTATACTTTTATTTATAATATGCATAATTATTAAGTTAATTATTGAATTTTTCAAATTAAAATCATAAATAAAGATAAAATAAGAATTATCCCCTTTATGTGCTTTGAAATTTTGACAATTGGACTGACTTTGGTTAATTGGACTCTGATTTTGGTGGGTTAAAAGAACTTGGTTTTGAGTAGTAATTGGATTGATATTTTTTATTTGTGGACAATTAGGTTAATACATGATACAGTTGGGCCAACATGGGTAGGTTTGGGATAGCCTTTTTTTTTTCAATATTTTTTGTTTCATTTTTGATTATTATTCTTTTAAAACAAAAATGAGATACTACATCATGGATTAAAGAATATGGAGGCTATCATATTGATTTTCTATGTTTTGGATATTTGGATGTTTTGATATTTTTATTGCTTTGATGTTTGGATATTTGGATGGTTCGGATGTTTGGTATTGCATTTTGGAGAATTTGAATCATGTATCTGATTTATGTGTGGAAGGGCAACAAAAAATGGAAGTATGCATTTGACATGCAAGTTTGGATGCTGGTTAAAATTACATTGTTATGAGGTGTCACAATGCCTTATTACATTGTTTAATGACACATGTTCTAATTACATTGTTACGGGTGTCATAAAGTCGTGTTACATTGTTTTAATGGCACAGACTCTAATTACACTATTACGAGGTGTCATCGTCGTTGCGTGTAATACTCCGAGCTGAAAATACTAAAAAAATAAATAAATTGAGAAAAATTAAATACATTAAAAAATTTAAATATGTTGAGAACAATTTAAATTCTGAATTCGAGTTCAAAAATATCAAAAATTGGGTTAAAAATCATAAAAGAAATATTTAATTCAAACATAAGGGCAAGATTATAAATTTTGAGAAATTAGTGGGCATGTTAGCCTTTTAACAAGTTTTTTCTTTGCTCCACAACTAGCCAGCTACTATCAGACCTTCGATCAGTCATTTTCGAGCAACATATACCCAATCACATAGTTCATATTTTCTCTGTATTTTTTAGTTGACGAAAATTGGATTTTTAACACTTAAAAATCTTTGTTTTTTAGGTTCAATTGAAGGAATATACACTTAGGTAAGATCTTTACCCTCTTGTATTTAAATTTTGGGGTTAGATTTGGTGAAGATTAATCTTAGGGTTTATGAGTTTGTGGATTGTTGGACAATCACTACTACAATAATAACATGTTTGAGCGGTCATAGCTGTGAAAAAAAAAGATAAATAACCGGTGAAAAAGGTTTTTTCAATGGTCGTTTGTCCGTCGATAAGCGTTGATAAACGTCTCGTAGGTAAAACTATTTTCAACGGTTAGTGACCGTTGAAAAAAGATTTGCATCATTTTCAAAGTCCACTGGCCGTTGAAAAAAGATTCAAATATTTTGATTCATGATTATCAATTTCAACGACTTGTCCGTTGAAAAATATATTATATAACATTTTTTAATAAATTCAATTTCTATGTACTTGACCGTTAAAAATTGGAACGGTTATTTTTTAAATTATGAGACACATAATTTTAAAAAATAATAATATTTTTTGTTTGAACTTTGAAGCTATAATTTGATAGATGATAATATGGGGAAAAAAGAGGCAATTCAATGTGTCTAATTATTGCAAATTGAATTAAAAAAATAATAATATGTTTAAAAATAATTACAATATTTCCCACTAGCCATTACTATAAACAAAATATAAACATCTAATTCATCACCCAACCACTCCTATAATTTTTTTAAGTATCTGCTCCATCTCTTCCAGCCCAAAAAATCCAAAAAACAGCAGCGGCCTTGGGGCCTTATATGATCTGTTGAGTTCATTCATCACTAACCTACAAGCACACAATGGAAATAAACCCACAAGCAAGGAAAAAAAAAAGCTAGGAAAGAAAAAAAGAAGACAAATATAACCTCAGCTGCCACCAACACAACTCCAAGAGGAAGAAGAAAGAAACCCTAAACTGATAGCAGCAAACCAACAAGAAACCGAGAACTATCAGTAGCATAACAACAAAAATTGCAAGATCTCACACATAGTAGTAAAAAGACTAGCCAAAACCAACTAACCATAGCAGCAACCAGCTATGTCAACTAACCACAGTTGCAAAACTAAGCAAAAACTAGCATAAGCAACCAAAACTAAGGCAACTACCAAAGCAGAACAGCCGAAACAACCAGTAACCAAAAGACACCACAACTCCAAGAAAAAAAAAATAGAGAAGATTAACACACATATTGTGTTTACTCTGACCATCCAACAAATAGAAGGCACAAAGACTAGTTTTTTTATTCAACAATTAAAATTCAGCCATCAGAGTTAGGAATTCTTGCTTACGGAATTGGATGGCTGAATGGAGGCCGAGCTATTGCTTTCAAGAATATTAAATGCGTGCAATCTTCCTTGCAATATTTGTATCATAATTTCCTGCATTCTTTCCATTTTTTCCTTCACTATTTTTAGCACAACATCATACTCTTCACGCTTTCTTTCTGATTCTGCAAGTTTTTTTTCAAGATCGCTCATAAGTGATGAATTACGACCCCATAAGTATGTTGGAGTTGCACTATCTCCATAACCACAAACCCTTCCATGTCACTCTTGTTAGCAATATAATCACTAAGAAACATAGATAGCAAACACAAGCAAACCCTCACAATAGTACAAATAGCTTAGAGAACTCCTGGAACCCTAGCTCTCGATAATGGTTCAATATCAATTCTTCAAAATTACCATCCACAACCCAGCAGAAGGAAAGCATAAATAACATCAGATATGGAAAGGACTTCACTGCCCTTTCTAAACAAAAGAAATAACAACTTAATACAAAAGCACAAATCAGTTTAACACTCCCCCATGAATTGTGCTTTGGATATCATCCCCATCTTAGACTTGTGAATCCCAAACTTGTCGCGAGGTAAAGCCTTTGTGAGTAAGTCTGCCACCTGATCTCCTGTGCTCCAGTACAACACATTTATAACACCTTCAGCAGCAGCTTGACGAGCATATCAATATTTAATGGCAATGTGTTTTGTTAAGTCATGTGCAACAGGATTCTTAGCAATCGCAATTGCTGATTTGCTATCAGAATAAATATCAGTGGCATTCTTCTGCTAAAAACCAAGATCATCCAAAACCCCTCTAATCCAGGCCGCATGACTAGCAGACTTAGACATAGCAACAAACTCTGCCTCAGCTGTTGAAAAGCCACACATTTTTGTTTCTTGGATGCCCAAACACACATACCAGATCCAACATTAAAAATGAACCCAGTTGTACTTTTCATATCATCAAGACTGCCAGCCCAATCACTGTCACAAAAGCCTTGTAATGTTACTGGCTTACCAGCTTCATAAAACACTCCATGATCTTTGGTTCTATGAAGATACCTTAGCACTCTTCTAGCTGTGCCAAAATGAACCTGAGTTGGACTTTGCATGAACCGTGAAAGAAGAGATGCTGCAAACATAATATCTGGCCTTGTAGTGGTGAGATACAATAAGCTCCCAATAAGACTTCTATTGATCTGCCCATCAGAACTCCCTGAGCTGTCATCTTGATGGAGCTTCTCATTAACAATAAGAGGAATACCAACAGGATTACAATCAACCATCCTATATTTCTGTAACACAGACTTCAAATAACCCTCTTGACAAATAAAGATACCTTTCTCAGTTTGATGTACTTCAATTCCAAGGAAATAACAAAGCAAACCCAAATCAGTCATCTCATACTTTTGCATCATACTGTTCTTAAATTCAAGCACCAGATTCTCACTATTTCCAGTAACGATAATGTCATCAACATATATAGAAACCACCAAAAACGAACTCCCTTCCTGGAGAGTATACAATGTGCTCTCATTGTCACTCTTTTTCAGACCTCTTATTCCAAAGAATTTATCTATCTCAGAATACCAAGTCCTCGGGGACTGTTTTAGCCCATAAAGAGCCTTCTTGAGTTTGTAAACATAACCTTCTTTGCCTTGCACCAAAAACCCTTCAGGTTGCTGGACATAAACTTCCTCTTCAAGAACTCCATTAAGAAAAGCAGATTTGACATCTAACTGATGTATTTTCCATCTGCATTGAGCAGCCACAGAGATCAAAATTCTTACTGTTTCGAGTCGTGCCACAGGTGCAAAAGTCTCATGAAAATCAATACCCGGCTTTTGGTTAAAACCTTTAGCCACGAGCCGCTCTTTATGTTTTTGAACAGTACCATCAGAATTCAATTTCAGCTTATAGATCCACTTAACTCCAATAATTTCTCTATCAAAAGGTTTAGGTACCAGTTCCCATGTTTGATTTTTTTTAATCATATGTATCTCATCCTCCATGGCTTTAATCCAAGAAGAATCATGGTGAGCCTCTTGAAAATTAGATGGTTCAGCACAAGCAACATTACATGACTCATAAAGCTCCACCATGGATCGCAATCTTCGAGGAGGACTTTCATCTGAACTACTAGTGTAATTCCTCAAACTGGAAGCAGTCTCTGAACCTTCCTCAGAATTATTCAAAATGACATCATTAGCAATAGAAGGAGCTGGAGAAAGCTCCACTTCAAGATTATGATCTGACAGAGGAGAAACTTCATTATCAATAGATGAAATAGAATCTCGAGCAGAAGAATGTTGCAACCCTCCTGTCTCATCTAATTTCAAAAATTCATTTTCAGCGAACACAACATCACGACTCACCAAAAGACTCTTGGTCTCAACATCAAAAACTCGATAAGTTTTGGAATTCATACTATATCCAACGAACACACATTTTCTACTCTTCTTATCCAATTTACTACGATGCTCAGCTGGAATATGAGCAAAACACAAACAGCCAAAAACTTTGAGATGCTCCATACTACCTTTATGACCTGTCCATGCTTCATAAGAAGTAAGACCAGACAAAGCCTTAGTGGGACACAAATTCATCAAGTAAACAGAGGTATGAACAGCCTCAGCCCAAAAAATGTTAGGTAAATGTTTATCATCCAGAAGAGATCGAGCCATCTCCATAATAGAGCGATTCTTCCGTTCTGCGATGCCGTTTTGTTGTGGACTATACCCAGAAGTGAGTTCATGCTTAATGCCTTCGGACACACAAAAATCATTAAAAACTTTGGAATTATACTCCCCACCTCTGTCACTTCGAAAAGCTTTAAGACTTTGAGAACTCTGCTTCTCCACAAAAACTTTAAATTGTTTAAAAATTTCAAAAGTTTCTGACTTGGCTTTCAATATGTAGACCCACATATGCCTCGAATAGTCATCTATAAAGCTGAGAAAATACCTGGAGCCATTGAAGCTGGAGGTTTGCATGGGACCACATATATCGGAGTGAATCAACTCAAGAACTGAAGACGCTCTCCAACGAGCTTGATGAGGAAATGATTCTCTATGATGTTTACCCATAATACATCCTTCACAAAGTCCAGGTGAAGCTTGAATGGAAGGAAGACCAACCACCATATTTTTGTTTTTTAAGAGTTGTAAACTGTCAAAGTTGAGATGACCCAGTCGCTTATGCCATAAAACAGAATCTGCAGATTGAGAGACACCAGCTTGAAGTGCCATAACTTCAGTATCATGGATATGCAAAGGAAAATTATGATTGGGCTTCATCTGAATTATCATAAACAAATTTCCAGTTCCATCTTTATCAAATACAGAGCATTGAGTGCCCTTGAAATTTAACTCGTATCCACTCTCCATCATCTGACCCACACTGAGTAAGTTCTGACATAGAGCTGGAATAAAAAATACCTTATCAATATACTTAGTTGCTCCATGAGATTGAATTTTAATCCTGCCCCGACCAAGAGCTTCAACAACTGCACCATTCCCTAGTCGAACACTGGTAGAGATGGACATATCAAGAGAGTCAAACAACTGCTTGTTTGCAGCCATATGAGCACTTGCACCAGAATCTAGATACCACGTATCTGGATCAGCCACACGAGAAGAAGCATATTGGCCAGCATAAAACAGAGTCTCCTCCAAAGAATCACTAGCAGCAGCAAAATTGGCCTGCCCACTCCCACTCCCACTCCCACTCCCACTGCCAGTCTTCAAGCGACAATTCTTTTGCACATGGCCAAAACGTTTACAATGATGACATTGAGGTTTTCCTTTAAACCAACAATCACTGGCAGTGTGACTAAGGCGCTTACAAATATCACATGGAGATCGAGAGGAATTATCCGCAGACAACCCACTCTTTGTATCCGGAGCCTGAGAGGAGAAGGACTTCCTGGAATCATCACGAATATTGAGACGTGCCTGAAAGGCAGATTCAAGAGGAGCAGGAGTCTTATCACTTCGTCGAAGAAGCCTATTGTCATGAGCAGACAGAGACCCAATCAGTTCTTCGGGTTTCAAAGTAGCAAGATCCTTCGACTCTTCAATAGCAGCAACCACAACGTCATACCTGGCAGGGAGACTAACAAGCATCTTCTGAACAATTTTGGAATCAGACACATCCTCACCCAAAGTACGCATTTGGTTAACCAAATCAATTAGCTTATCATAGAAGACTTGAATCTTATTAGAATCAAGGATACAAAAATTTTCAAACTCTCTGCGAAGATTTTGTAACTTTACCCGAACGGTGCGAGCATCGCCTTCAAATTCGGTAGCCAGAATGGTCCACGCCTCTTGGGTAGTGGCAGCACGAATAATCCGAGGGAAAATTGTTGGTCCGACTCCAGTCTGAAGCCGAGTTAACGCCTTAGCATTAGTTAATCGTGTCTTCTCCAGAATCTTCAATGCAGAGTCAGAAAGTGTATCTTCATCCTCAGGCTCAGGGTAACCCGTGTTGACGATAGACCAAAGACCCTCTGACATCAAATAAGTACGCATTCGAACTTTCCAAGAGGGATAGTCAGAACCAGTAAAAATAGGAATGAGATTCGTGCGATCACTGGAGGATGCCATAGAAAATTGATTTTACTCTGTGATGAAGTAACCTCGCTCTGATACCACTGTTAGCAATATAATCACTAAGAAACAGAGATAGCAAACACAAGCAAACCCTCACAATAGTACAAATAGCTTAGAGAACTCCTGGAACCTTAGCTCTCGATAATGGTTCAATATCAGTTCTTCAAAATTACCATCCACAACCCAGCAGAAGGAAAGCATAAATAACATCAGATATGGAAAGGACTTCACTGCCCTTTCTAAACAAAAGAAATAATAACTTAATACAAAAGCACAAATCAGTTTAACAACTCTGGTCCAAATACTTCAACGAATATCTCATGTTGATTCATTTCCAAGGATCTTTCATCTACTTCTTTTGCTAATTTCTTAAGTTCATCCTAAATTCCAAGTGCATATAATGTGCTAGTAATACATAAAATATGCCTATAGCATAAGTACCAAAATTTTGTTCAATCATATACCAATTTTTCTTGTGATTCCTCATTTACAACCCTTCCATTTTTTCTGATGTGCATAATTTTCCATAATTGGAGCCGATCTAACTCTTCTCCAGTCTTTTCCTTCTAGTTAAAGAGACAAAAAAAATAGTGAAATGATAAAGAAAAAATTTAATAACTTTATGTTCATGTCATAAGACTTTGGAGTACCTCCTCTTCGGCTATTTGCATGAAACTTTTTGATTCGGAGGTGTGGATGACAGGATTCACCAATCGATTGGTCTTGTTCTGCTCACTCATGTTCTATATTCAAAAATACAAATATAAATAAATATGTATAATTTTAAAACTAAGTCTCAAATTCATAAAATAATTGTTTTCCATATGGTCTATTAGACAAACCTGCCATTCTTCTGAAGCCTACAGGTCTACAAGATACTTCCAATCTCCCTAAAAAATATCGGTTGGCACATTTGCAAGTGCCTCATGTACATCTTCCAATGGGTCAAAATACTTCACTTTAAGCCAATGTCTATAGTTCTTGTAAGATCTATTTAGTTGTGATAACACCAAATCTCTTTGATCTTCAACTCTAAATCGCTTCTGTAAATAAAAACATAAAAAAGGAAAAGCAAGAACTATAATGCCTCATGCGTACGCTTAAGAAAATGAATGATACAAATGAATAATGATAATGATAAAGCGTGGTAAAACCTAGATCTCGTCCATCATTTTTTGTTTCTTGGTCAATGGGATATCTACCCACTTCTTAACACTCAAAGGTGCATTTTGGGCATCTTGAACTAATATTGTGCATTCAGACTTGAATAATTGTGAATATTGATCCACAACTCTCTCATTTCTCCATTGGATATCAAATTTTTGTCCACGTGGAAACTTTGTTAATTTCTTATTACAAGTTGGTCCTTCTACTTTAGGATCTTCATCACATGAGCCTATAACAATCATAAGGGAAAAAATGTTGATAGATATACAAGGATCTTCATCACATGAAATAAATTGTGAGGTAATTTTGAGTTTTTAAGAAATTACCTTTGTTGGTTTGTATTTTATGAGTTGTAAAATTCATTAAGATGACAATTGTGTGATGAGACTTAAAGTGCTCCAGTAATCGTAGGTAAGGTGCCTCATAACAGGTTTCATCAGTATGGTTAAAATCACGTGTTTTAATGCATGAAAATTTTATATACTTAGTTCATACATGAAGTGATAACAGCTTGCATGTTTGGTTTATCTGATAATATTATTTTATTTATGAGGATAAGGGCATTAAAAGGAGGGATGATTTTAATGGACTTTTAGTTAGAATACAACACGTATGGAGATAAGTCTTATCCTCTTATCCCAAAAGTCTTTTGTTTTATTCTAAATTGCTTGTTTAGGGTTAAACTCTTATTAGGATATTAACGAGATCCAGTCAAGCCAATCAAGGGAAAAGCTGCTTTATAAAAAGGAATAGCTTCAAAGGAATAGACTTGATCTTGAAGTTTAAAAAGGAAATGATGGAGGCTTATGAGATGACTAATCTGGGGCTCTTGAAATATTTTTTGGGGTTGAAGTGGATCGATATATCAATCCGAGAAAGTCATATTCATCTGTTAGAAAGGTTATGCAAAGTCAGTTATTGAGAAGCATAAGATGGCTGGTTGCAATCCTGTTATGGTGCCTCTAGTGGTGAATGAGAAACTCAAGAAAGATGATGGCTCAGGACATGCTGATGCAATAAGTTTCGCAAGCCTAGTGGGAAGCTTGTTGTATCTAACTACTACAAGGCCTGATATGATGTTCTCTGCTAGTGTCTTATCCATATACCTGCAAAACTCGAGTAAAAGTCATCTGGGAAATGTTAAGAGGGACAACAAATCTGCTATAGCCATCGCTAAAAATCCTGTGGAACATGAACTGACTCAGCACATAGCCATTAAGTACCAGTTTATAAGGGACATCATTGAAAAGGGTGAGACTATTCTCCAATATTGCAAGATTGAGGAACAATGGGATGATATCTTCACAAAGGCTTTGCCATGAGAGAAGTTCAGTTTTACAAGAATGCAGCTTGGAGTTATTACTGAATTAATGATGGTTTGTTAGATACTACACGTGTCAATCATTTAATGGTTGAGTGAGAATAGTTAGTTACACAATAATGTTATAGTTACAGTGTATGCACGTCTTCACTTTATTTTTATATATATAGTCCTGTACTTGGTCTTCTTCATTAATGAGAATTACAGAAACCTTTCACACTCAATATGGTATCAGAGCACTTCTTGCGTTTCTTGTAATTTTCTCTTTGATTCTCTCATTTTCTTTTCTGTTTTCTCTTTCTCCTTTCTTGGAAAGTCATGGAACGTGCTCAGCTAGATCCGGTTGCTGATTTGTCTTCAAATCCTGTTATTCCTATGGCTGTTGATCCTTCAGATCCATTTTATCTGCATCATTCAGATAATAATCCAGGTTTACTTCTTGTTTCTCAAGTTCTTACTGGAGAAAACTATGCATCTTGGAGTCGATCGATGCTTATCTCTTTGTCTGTCAAGAATAAGTTAGGTTTTGTTGATGGTTCCATCAAGAAACCAGATGTTCTTGATTCTGTTATGACAAAATTGTGGTCTAGAAACAATGATGTTGTCATGTCTTCGATTCTGAATTCTGTATCCAAGGATATTTCTGCTAGTATTCTTTATTGTGGATATGCTCATGGTGTTTGGCAAGATCTTAAAGAACGATTTCTTCAGAAAAATGGACCACGGATTTTCCAGCTTCGTCGTGAGTTAATGAATCTTACACAATGCCAATCTTCTGTTAGTGTTTACTTCACCAAATTGAAGACAATTTGGGAAGAACTGAACAATTATCGTCCAGTTTGTACGTGTGGACAGTGCTCTTGTGGAGGGCTTAAACTTCTCAATGATTATTCTCAAACTGAGTACATAATGTCCTTTCTTATGGGACTTAATGATTTTTATGCTGAACGAAAGATTGGCTATCATTGTTCTGTTGGTTCTGATACTGGCTCGGGTATGGCCTTTGCTGTACGATCTGATAATAGTTCAGTTGGTTCTGGTAATTCCAACAATTATCGTGGTCAAAAGAAAGATAGGACTTTCTGTACTCACTGTAGTTATCATGGTCATACAGTGGACAAATGTTATAAACTCCATGGATATCCTCCTGGTTATAAACCTAAACAGAGGTTTCAATCTTCTGCTGGTCAACATTCTATCAATCAGGTTTCTGGTGAATCTTCTGTACCTGATGGTGGTGCTCAAGGAGGTTTCATCCAGTCTCTTAATTCCAATCAATATCAACAACTCATTCAGATGCTGACTACGCATGCCGTGACCAATACTGGTTCACCCTCTCTCACTGATCAAGACACATCTTTTACCTCAGGTACTTGTTTGTCTTTTTGCTTGGATGACAGTTTTTCCTCATCTCCTTACTGGATTGTTGATTCGGGTGCAACACGACATGTGTGTTCCACTGCCAAAGTTTTTTCTTCCTTGAGACCTTTGACTGGTTCTACAGTCACTTTGCCAAATCATGCAAAGATTGCTGTTCATTTTTATGGTGATGTCAAGCTGAGTTCACATCTTACTCTCAAGGATGTATTATTTGTACCACAATTTAAGTATAATCTCTTATCTGTCAGTGCTCTCTTACATGGCAGTTCCCTTACCGTGAATTTTTCTTCTACATCGTGCGTCATTCAGGACCACCGCAAGATGATGATTGGCAAGGCTGATTGGGTGGATGGACTTTATGTGTACACCAACACAGTGATCAACAATTCATTTTCTGCTTCAATAAACTCTGTCTCTGCTAGCATGTGGCATGACAGACTTGGACATTTAGCATTTCCACGTCTCACTGTTTTGAGACCACATTTGAATTTTGATTCTGTAACGATTCCCAGTAAAGATGTTCCATGTTATGTTTGTCCATTGGCAAAACAAAGGAGACTACCTTTTGTTTCACATAATAATAGGGCTGTACATCCTTTTGATCTCATACACTGTGATATTTGGGGTCCTTTCCATATGCCTTCTTATTCTGGTTATCGTTATTTTCTTACTTTGGTTGATGACCATAGTAGGTTCACATGGACTTATTTGTTGCAGCACAAGTCTGATGCTACTACAGTTATCCCACGATTCTTTAACATGGTCTCAACACAGTTTCAAGCAAATATTAAGATATTTCGGTCTGATAATGCACCTAAGTTGACTTTCACTGATTATTTCAATGGGAAAGGGGTTTTGCATCAATTTTCTTGTGTGGAACGTCCTCAACAAAATTCTGTAGTGGAACGCAAACACCAACACTTGCTAAATGTAGCTCGGGCTTTGTATTTCCAGTCTCGTGTACCTTTTCAGTTTTGGTCCGATTGTGTTCTCACTGCTACCTTCTTGATCAACCGTACTCCTTCTCCGTATCTCCAGGATGATACTCCATACAAATTGCTATATAATTCTCAACCAGATTATTCCTCTCTTCGAGTATTTGGTTGTCTTGCTTTTGCTTCCACTCTTACTCATAACAGAACAAAGTTTCAACCTCGTTCCAGGGTATGTGTTTTTCTTGGTTATCCTACTGGTGTGAAAGGATACAAATTATATGATTTCTCTTCTAAACAAATTTTTCTATCTCGTGATGTTATTTTCTTTGAGACTCAATTTCCTTTCCACACAGTTTCTTCTCCTTCTCTCATTGATCCTTTTCCTGATTTAGTTTTACCAATTTCTTCTCTTGATATTCCAGAACATAATTCTCCATTTATTCCACCTTTTTCTTCTACTCCCTTATCTTCTGCTACTCCCACTACTTCTTTGTCTGTTTCTCTTCCAGCTGCACCAATTCCTATTTGTTCTAATCCTCCTGCTCGTCATTCTACTAGAATTTCGAAACCTCCATCTTATCTCCAACAATACCATTGCAATCTCTTATTAAACAAACCCAATCCTACTGGTTCTACTGTCTATCCTTTGTCATCATCCATCTCTTATTCTTCTCTTTCCTCCTCCTACAAGACTTTTGCCTTAAATGTCACCTCCACTCCTGAACCTCAGTTCTATCATCAAGTAGTGAAACATGCTCACTGGCGTGCTGCCATGCATGCAGAATTACGTGCTATGGAAGCTAATAACACTTGGACAGTGGTCCCATTACCTCCCAATAAACACTCTATTGGATGTAAATGGATTTACAAGATCAAGTTCAAGTCTGATGGTTCTATTGAGCGTTATAAAGCACGTTTAGTGGCAAAAGGTTACACACAACAAGAGGGCCTTGATTTTATTGAGACTTTTTCTCCAGTGGCCAAACTTGTTACTGTCAAATTGTTACTTGCTTTAGCTGCCTGTCAACAATGGCATTTGGTACAATTGGATGTCAATAATGCTTTTCTTCATGGAGATTTGTTTGAAGAAGTTTACATGGATGTTCCTCTTGGATATCAATCTCAACACACAGTTGTTTCTTCACATGGTGCCAAATTAGTTTGTCGTCTCAACAAGTCTATTTACGGCCTCAAACAGGCCTCACGCCAATGGTACAACAAACTCTCCCAGTCATTGATTCAGTTTGGTTTTTCACAATCAAAGTGTGATTATTCTTTGTTTACCATGGGCTCTGGTTATTCTTTTATTGCATTGTTGGTTTATGTTGATGATATCATCATTTGTGGCCCAAATCAACAGCTTATTGCACTGGTTAAAGCTTTCTTGCATAATAAGTTTCAGTTGAAAGATTTAGGTGCACTCAAGTATTTTCTTGGTCTTGAGATTGCTTCTTCATCCAAAGGTATTGTCATGTCTCAACGCCATTATGCATTACAACTTCTTGAAGATGCTGGATTTACTAGCTGCAAACCAGCTCCTCTTCCTATGGATCCTAATCTTCATTTAAATGCCACTGATAGTGATCTTATTCCTAATGTGTCCCAGTATCGTCGCCTCATTGGCCGGTTGTTATATTTGACAATATCACGACCTGATATTGCCTTTGCTGTCCATAAACTCAGCCAGTATTTGTCTCAACCTCGTGTACCTCATCTGCAAGCTGCACATCATTTACTTCAATATATAAAGACAAAACCTGGCCAAGGTCTTTATTTCTCCTCTTCTTCTCCATTGCAACTCAAAGCTTTTTCAGATGCTGATTGGGGGTCTTGTCCTGATACGCGGCGATCCGTTACAGGTTTTTGTATCTTCCTTGGCGACTCTTTGATTTCTTGGAAAGCTAAGAAACAAACTACTGTTTCTCGCTCATCCGCTGAAGCTGAGTATAGGGCTCTCGCTTCTACCACCAGTGAGTTAGTTTGGATTCAACAACTACTTCAAGCTTTTCAGATCACATGTTCTGGCCTACCACTTCTTTTTTGTGACAATCAGGCTGCCTTACACATTGCTAATAACCCTATTTTTCATGAACGAACAAAGCATATAGAGATTGATCTTCATTTTGTTCGGGATAAAGCCACTTCTGGTCTTATACGCTTGTTACCTATTCGAACACAACACCAGCTGGCAGATATTTTCACGAAGGCCCTACCTGCTGCTCAACTATTTCCTTTATTGTCCAAGATGGCTATCAAAGATATCTACAGCCATCTTGAGGGGGCCTATTACTGAATTAATGCTGGTTTGTTAGATACTACACGTGTCAATCATTTAATGGTTGAGTGAGAATAGTTAGTTACACAATAATGTTATAGTTACAGTGTATGCACGTCTTCACTTTATTTTTATATATATAGTCCTGTACTTGGTCTTCTTCATTAATGAGAATTACAGAAACCTTTCACACTCAATAGGAGTTGTGCCCCATATGCAAGTCAGGGGAGTGTTGGTTGACTTATTTTTTTGGGTCGACTCTAATTAAGTCTTAATTATTTTTTATGTTTACTTTATATCCTAATGATGAGGCATTATGCTTTTAGGGTTTAAGGGGTGTTCATGTCTCGGCAATTGTTGGTCTCTTAAATAGTCTGTAGTCTTTATGCAGCCGTCTACCACTGTTGAAAGAACAAAAGAGCACTAGTATTCCTAAATCAGTGAAAACTGTAGCCCTGTTTGGAATCCTTTAGTTGTGCATATTTCTCATTTCTATTGTTATCATAGGGGTAGGAAGGTTCCAAAGATCATACAGGAAAAACAAATTAACAACGTTAACGAACACCTCACTTAAGTTTTAACTTTATTCTTGATGTTTATTAACCAAACCGCTAATTGGAGAGAAGTGTGGATTTTGTGTCAAAGGATAAAGAAGTGAAGTACTGCATTTATAGACTATAGTGGTCTAGAAGAATCAGTCTAGAAGAATCATTGGGAGTAAAAATTAGTAAATTTAAAGAAATACCACTGCAAAAGTTCGATCCATATAAAATTGGACCGTTCAATTTTCATTTAACAAATTATCGATCGATGATGTCAATTTTTGATCTAGCTTTCAGTCCATTAGTAAAGGAAACATAGTTTTTTTTTAAAGAAATGAATCAGTTCGATTTTATCTATTTTTTTACAGCCATGAAAAAGCTTGTGTTGTGCAGACAGATATAGCATGAGCAAGTCCCACACGCAAGTAGGTGACAGGTGACGGAAACCCATGATTCTGTCGTTTATCAATGCGTTTTTTTATTGATTTTATTTTTTGGTTGTGATATAGTTCTGTAACTTGTGCAAATACCACACATATGTGGTGAGAAGTTTGAAAAAGGACATCGATAGCTTAATTTTCTAACGATAATTACTTAACCATTATGAAAAAGGCAGTACCACACCAAATCAGCTATCACCTTCTCTCCCTCTGAACACACAAAATGGAAGCATCAATGGTTTCAATTGCTGTATCAGTTGTTTTAGTTGCAATACTAATTACAGGGTCATGGACAGTGTTGAACTGGGTCTGGTTGAGGCCGAAGAAACTAGAGAGGTACCTGAGACAACAAGGCTTTGGAGGCAACTCTTACAGGTTTTTAGTTGGAGATATGAAGGACATTTCTTTCATGTCCAAACAATCAAAATCCAAACCCATCGACTTCTCCGATGATATTAGCAACCGTGTCATGCCCTTCCAGTCCCGATTGCTCAGACAGTACGGTATGCCAATTTTTTGTTTTAATTTTGTTCATCAACTCTTGAAATTAAGCTTGATTAGACACATAATAGATATCAATAGCATGAATTGAATCAAACGTTGATTTTATTCCGAGGAAGGTAAGAATTTCTTCATTTGGCTTGGACCGATGCCGAGCGTGACGATAATGAACCCAGAACAAATTAAAGAAGTGTTTACGAAGACGATTGACTTTCAGAAGGTAACTCCAACCAGAATTTCCGGGTTATTGTTCAGCGGACTTGTAATCCTTGAGGGTGAGAAATGGACCAAACATAGAAAGATTATCAACCCAGCATTCCATCAAGAGAAATTGAAGGTTAAATCTTTACTTTTCTCCACACTTCTTCATTGAACTATTGGTATCTGCGTTTTTGTACTTGTCACTCTTGTCGATCATACTTCCGACTTCTTGCATTGCATAAGCATTCACTCTGCTCTAATTTGTCTTTCTTGGGGTTGGGATACAGTTAATGGTACCTGCTTTTCACCAAAGTGGCAATGATATGATAAATGAATGGGAAACAATGGTCTTAGAAAATGGGTGCTGTGAATTGGATGTGTGGCCTCATCTGCAAAATATGACAAGGGATGCGATCTCTCGTACAGCATTTGGAAGCAGTTATGTAGAAGGGAAAATAATTTTTTGCCTCCTCGCAGAACTAACGGAACTCACATTTTATCAAGTTTTCATGTCAGTTCCCTTTCCAGGAAAAAGGTAAAATTTTTATTCGTTGATGAACGCGTGACTAAACATCATTATATTCAAAACTGAAAGCCAATACTAATGTTGTACAATGTCTCTGTTGAATTTGTAGCTTCTTACCCACAAAGGCAATTAGGAGGATGAAGGAGATTAAGAAAACAATGGACGCATCAATTAAGAACATCATCAACAAAAGATTAAAGGCGATGAAAGCCGGTAACGCTGCTAACGATGACTTACTAGGAATTCTCTTGGAATCCAACTTAAAAGAAATTCAAGGACATGAAAACAACAAGGATGTTGGAATGAGTATTAAAGATGTGATAGAGGAGTGCAAGGTATTTTACTTTGCTGGTCAAGAGACCACTTCAGTGATGCTTGTTTGGACATTGATTTTGCTGAGCAAGCACTTGGACTGGCAAGCACGTGCGAGGGAAGAGGTTTTGAAATCCTTTGGTAATAGTAAACCCGACTTTGATGGCCTCAATCACCTAAAAGTTGTAAGTATATATCTACACTGATTGTCACCATGCCTTCTTTCCAATGTCAATGGGGGAAGACTAGCTATTATCAAAATCTCTTACTTTACTTATTTTTTTTATGTCGCAGATTACGATGATTTTATATGAGGTCCTTAGACTATATCCGCCAGCCGCTAATATTAATCGAAGTGTTCCCAAGGACACAAGGCTTGGAAATTTGTCATTACCAGCAGGAACACAAATCTCGTTGCCAATCCTTCTTGTTCACCATGATAAAGATCTTTGGGGTGACGATGCACTAGATTTCAAGCCTGAGAGATTTTCTGAAGGAATTGCAAAGGCTACCAAAAACCGAGCAATCTATTTCCCATTCGGTGGAGGTCCTCGAATATGCATTGGCCAAAACTTCTCTCTTGTGGAAGCGAAAATGGCACTGACATTGATTTTGCAACGCTTCACTTTCGATCTCTCTCCAACTTACGTTCATACTCCTCTTTCTATGGTAACAGTCATGCCAGAATATGGAGCCCAAATCAATATTCGTAAACTTGAAGCCTAGTTGTCTTATTATTATTATGCAGGAGTCATTTAGTTTGATTCCTAGCTAACTGATGCATTTACATCTGTAAAATATTGCAAGTGAATCTGCGGGACTCTGTTTTCTTTAGTGTGTGTTAATGAATAAACGTTGATTAGAAAGACTGCTGTAGCCTTGCAAGGCCAACTTCTTTGTTTACCAATCTATTGCTTTTGTTTTATTCAATGCAAAAAGCTTCTTTGTTTCCCAATCTAACAAAGGGTTTATTCAAGTTTGGAAAAAGACAAATATTTGCAGAATACAAATCGAATTTGGATCCCTCTTAGCTAACAAAGACATTTGGTACAAATGATTGAAGTCTAACAAATTATGGATACTAAAATATCAAATAGTGCGATACATGATATTTACGAGGAAAATCCAATCTAGGAAAAAATCTCGGGTGTTTGTAGCCGCCAAACTTTGAAACAATCCACTATTCACAAAGGGTTACAAGAATGTCTCTAGAGCTAGGGTGTTTGTGCTCGATTCACTCGATACACCCAACCACAAATAGATTCTTCCGCACGATGCTCTGGAGTTGCATCGAAGTTTTCAAGCTACGAGAACATACAAGAATGCTCTTAAAGTGTAGGGGTGTAAGTTTGGTTAAACGGTTCGGTTAAAAACCCAAATTGAGAAAACCGAAAATCGAAAACCGAAAACCATGTTACAGAGTAGACTAAACTGGACTGAACATCTATGGATGACCGAACCGAACCGAATCTCTATATGCGGTTCGGTTTTCGGTTTAAATCGAACCGAAAATGTCAGCACTGATACCTGCAGCTGCATTTTTCACTTATCATTTTCTTCAAATCCAAATGCTCAAAATCAAATCCAAATGCTCAATAGACAAAAGTGAATAACAAATAGACAACACACAAATAAGTTTAAGAAACTTACAAACACATTAATAGTTTAATACATGCAGTTCAATTGTTCAAATGTGAAACATCAAACAAGTAAATAACAAAAGTTACAAAAATGACAAAGCTGAAAGCAATTCAAATTCTGAAATTCCACTATTAAGCATTGTTGTGGCTGCCAACTCAAAAGCCTAGTGCCCAGTGCCCACTACAAGAAAGTTTCATTTTCAAGGTTGCAATAGGCAACAACCAACAGCCAACACAAAGTACACGACATCCCCAATTCACCAATAAGGCAATAAGCTTAGCTGCCGTCTGCCATGTGCCACAACCCATTGCCCACTGCAATTGCATAGACCATAGAATATAATTATATAAACTATAAACCATTTAAGCATTACAGTGCAATTGTGGAAATATTAAATATATATTCGATTAATATAAAGAAATTGAATTTGGAATATATAAAACTATGATTTATGAAAGACAGAGACAAAAGAAAAAAAAGAAGTAAAAAACATAAATTAATACCTAACGGCGAGTCTCGACTCCTCTAGAAGATCCATTTGTTGATGTTCCCTTGCTCTTACTCCTAGTCTTAGCCAATTCTATATTTTGATATAAATTAACACAAATCAATGATTAATTGTCATGAATATATACTCGTGAAGAGTGGCACTTGTATATTACCCCATAGTGATTGCAACTACATGATCCGCAATTCGGTGACCGAGTAAAATCTTTCCAAATCTCAAATTTGTCCGCTGCGGATTTTCTCTTTCGCTTCTTTGGACCCTCACTATTCTGAGTCTCACTTGTTCTGGTTCCTAAGGTGGGAATTGAACTTCCTTCCCTACCTTTACCACCTTCACCTTCCCCAACTTCAAGTTCAGGCAAATGCTCCTCAAATGTATCTTCATTTTGACTTGTGCTTGAAATTGAGTGAGAGCAAGACATATCTACAAATAACAAATTCAATGATAACATATTAACATTAACACACAGCCTTATCAACATATAGTCTTAAAAAATAAAAAACAGTGAATCAGTGATAACAATCATAACATTTATTATCTACTAATCTACAAAATGTCAAAATCAATGATATTAACAATGAGTCAAGCCATGCTGTTTGAGACCGCACTTATTTTATCGGTCCGATTCGCGGTTTGGTTTACGGTCTGGTTCGGTTTTTAACAGCCCTATTAAAGTGTAATGCAAGAATGCTGAATTTTGTCAACAGAAAAACTTGCTAAAGAAAACGTAAAACGGTTCAGAATAGGTGAGTAAAAGGCTTAGGGTTTTTTGGTTACCAAAAAAAAATATATTACATTTGTAGAAACCAATAAAACTCTGGATAATGACTTAACAGATATGCATAATATTAACCCACTAAATTATGAAAATGATTGTGTTCTAATCTTAGAATCAATGTCATAAAAGATAAGGAAAGATTTCCTTAATTTAAGTAGATGATTATCTCTAAAAATAGGAAAGAGATAAGGAGCGATAATCATTCCTAAAACAAACTTGATTTTATTCCAATCAATCAATTTAACCAAATCAGTTAATTAAATAAAATCAGTTACCAATTAACACATAAAATCAAAGCACATAAAAACCAAGATGCAAGTTTTCAAAACCTAATGCTCATGTAGGCTACGTGTAGCTTACCTGGAATCACTGTTAGCCCATGCAGGGTACATGTAGGTTACATAACAACATTGCTTTATCTTCAACTTTAAATCAACCTACATTATAACCTAATGTGGATCCCAGTTATTCTAAATCGGAATATTACATTGATCAAACATAGTGTCACACAATAAAACTTACAAACTCTCCTTTGACATTTGCTTGACAAAATCCAAACAAAAACAAACCCATAACCTCAACTAGTTCAATCCTAAAACTTAAATGATCCTTTGACAACATTTCTAATCACAAACATATTAGTAATAGCACCATAGGCAGCACAATGCATACTCATCAAGAAATCAAACTCATAAGAAAAACTTTAGTCACGAGTCATAGTATCATAATCATCATCCTCATCCACATCCATTCACGCATACCAAATCACATGTGCACGTCATGCAGATTATGCAATCCATTATAACAGCTTAGAAGCAAAAACAAATATCCATCATAACACAAGCAAACTGTCAATATCCAAATTAATTTGCATAAGCTTAACATGCAAATAATTCAAAGCATCATTAAAACTCAACAAGCACAAATAACAAGCTATCATAAAAACCATCAATGCCAACCATTCACATAATAACAAAAGATCACATTTAGGCATTTTGAGCTCCACATCAAGATTCAATATTCACATCAATATCAGCTCCATACTCTCCCTAAATATATTATTCACAAGATGCAATGAAATATGAGCACGTAAGCTCTCCCTCAAAAGAACAACTCTTAACAATCTTAATCACCATTGAATTTGATTACTAAAAAATTATCAAATCTTAACCATTGAATTAATAAATTAATTAGAATCTATTTTTAAATTAATAAATCATATTTTTTTATTTTTAAAAAATAAAACATCCCGACAATTATTATACTGCCCTTATAACTCCCGTTACTCCGTTAAAGTTAATAATTGCGTGTGTTTCTTTCTTCCTATCTCTCTCCTTCTGCCTCTCCATCCCTAATTGCCGTTCTGGTTCGCATAGAGTATCTTCGATCATGTTCATTTTTGGGTCCTTTTTCTCCTGTTCTTGGCTCCGTTACTCCCCTCCCCTTCTATCTCGTACTTTTTCTTCTTCTTCACGTGACAACTCAACAAGAGAAGGCGTGCTTCAGGTTCAGGTAACTGTATAGTCTCCTCGCGTTCAATAATAGAAATCCCTCAATATCACGAAAGTCGAATCAGAAGGCAATTGAATTTCTAGCTAGTGAACATTTTGGGAAGTTTGGGATTAATGACCTCTATTGACAACACTCTCCAAACTATCATTTACAAATGTGGCTCACATTAGTTACTCGACCAGGTTGAACGAACATTACTTCTTAGGGCTTTGATTTCATCACTTGGTTTCATTAGACTAGTATTGTATTTTGATAGAGAAAGCTGCATTTGGAAACTATTTACTTGGAGATTCGAAACGTGACAGATGGTTGGTAACATAATCTTTCTCTCTCACTCATTGTTTTGTTTTATTTTTGTGATTGCTTCAATTGCCAAGTTTGAATTTTCTGGGTAATTCATAAAAGTGACCAGGCCTCTCACCTTAGGTATTGATGTGGGTTGGTCTGCATAAGAGGCTAAATTGATTGTCTATGAAAAATAAACGAATTTACTGGCATGGTCTTTGACATTGATAGACTATTGCCTCGTACTTCCACAATGAAGTTTTGTTTTATGTACTGCCAGTCTTCCATCATTAGCTTCTTGGAATTTACTAGTCTCCTGGTCTTGAAAATTCATAATATTTGACCATATCTCTTTTTTAGCCATCAAAACCTTTTGATTTAGAAATGCAATAGTTGACCCTTGTCTTGATCACCATCATGGCTTTCCTGAAAAAGAAAAAAAAAACATAACTACCAAGTGACCAAAAGGAAAACTTGGTAATTTCCTATGCTTTTGTACCATTTCTTTCTTGCAGTTAAGTAGAATGAGCATGTTAAAACTGTCTTGAAGTTGATTTGACTTCTGCAATTAGAGAAGTTTAGGCTATGAGGTTGATTTATTTTGATTGTAAATGCCATCTTTCTGTTGTAATTTGCAGTTTTGGATCTGGAGGTTTTCTTATGTATGTTGCTGATTTGGAACTTATTGGTTGGTTATAATGTGGCTTATATTATGACAGTAGTTTGTGGTTATTGTATTCAATATTTATGCCTTTTCACTTGTTCTGGAGTTGGGCATGGTTGGGGGTCTCACTTGGCTTTTCTTGTGGCTGTGGGGGTGGGGGTTTGATA
The DNA here is from genome assembly GCA_963580455.1 of Euonymus europaeus. Classification (NCBI taxonomy): domain Eukaryota; kingdom Viridiplantae; phylum Streptophyta; class Magnoliopsida; order Celastrales; family Celastraceae; genus Euonymus; species Euonymus europaeus. Next base: position 5,979,068 of record OY756972.1, read on the forward strand.
AGCTTTTTGCCTCTTTTTATGCTTCTTTCGGATGGTTGCTGCTGGTTGTTGGTTTTTCTGTGTGCTTTGTCTAAGAGGGATGACTTGCTTCTTCATGTGCTTCTTTTGTGCACCGAGGATGGGTGGCTCTTTTTGTGCTTGTGTCTTCTCTTTGAGTTGGCAGTGTGCCCTTGTTGGCTTTTGGAGGATCCATGTGCAAGCTTGCTTTTCTTCTTAGTCTTTGTTTTTGTCCCATTAGTGTCGAGCTGGTTTTTTATTCTTTGGTGGTCTTAGTATTGTAACCACAATATTCATCCGCCATAAGCGAGTGTTTTAATAAAATTATAAGGTACAATCCTCTTTTATAAAAAAAAAAAAGAAGAAGTAACCATATTTTTTTGTCACATGGTTGATGAAGAAGTACAAAATCCATAGCAGTAAGCAAGAGATTTATTATCAGCCAGGCAGATGCATTAATTTTCAAATAGTAACAATTGTTCATTATTTTTCTCTTATTTAAGAAGGAAATGAGAGCACAAATACGTACTGCCAATATCAGGTCCCTTTGGGCACATATTATAAAATGCCACAGATATAGAAATTGAAACAAAAGTAGACATGCATTATGAATCTATTGAGACAAAAAGGCATCAAGTGAGGAATAAAGGTGAGATGGTGACAGTTTAAGAGGCATAACAGCCTACCCAGATACTAGAAATCTGCTGCTTGAATGCTTCCTCTACCATAAAGGAGATATGGTGACAATTTGATGAAAAATAATTATACTAACACTTAGTCTTCAAGAGTCGCGTGCCCTATAAATAGGTGAACTAGGTTTCATTTAGAGTACTGGAAGCAATGCTTAATTCCCAAATATATGAGTTTTAGTCTTTGTTTTATTCTCTCTCATATTATTTTCGTAATAGTGAGATTATTCATGTATTATGAGAGAGATTAATTTGAGTAAGAGAATTTCGTATTTTCTTTGTTTATTTGGTGATCCATTGAAGACGTTCACAGCAGCTCTTGGTGGAGTCGAGGTTCGTCATCTTCATGGAGTTGAAGTTTTCTAGATGCGCTAGAAGCATACTCATTCTTGGTGGATTGAGTGAGAATTGAAACATACACTGAATGAATGAGATGTACGAGTGATATCTTTAGATAAAAGATAGGGGTTGTACTATTGATTTGTGATTAGTAGATTCTTTCTCAAGGTTGGTCGTTCATAGACTCGAGATTTTTTCCAGTAAGGTTTCCTCGTTAAAATCGTGATGTTCTAATTTGTTTTTTAATTTTCCGCATTAAGTTTCCATATTTTGTTAACTAACGATCTTGGTGAGAAACACCGAACTTTCAATATGTATGTACAGTTATCTTCTTCGACACATTTAAGTTGACAGACACATTCATTCATTGCCATCTTGAAATCCATACTAGCTGGGGTTTGAAGATGGCTTGGGTTGTCCTGGATGGAAAGCTTCCCAATCAGAAGTTGCTTCCACCACCAGCTGATCTTCCCAAGTGTTGACATCTGAGCTACTTATGTTGTTAACTCTGACCATAATTGTTCTCTTTTGTTTTCATTTCTTTGGAAACAAATAACGCATTTATTTTTTTCAACCCATTTTAAGCATTTGCTATTGGCTCACTAATCTATAATAATTGTCATCATGTGGAGGTGAGGGAAGAAAAGGAGTTGAATCTTTTTTATACCTTGTAATTCTATTACATTATTTTCCAATTATAATTATCCTTTTAGTTTAATATGATTTGGTCAGTTCTCAACTAGCCTTCATTAGTAAAGCTGAAGAAGAGGCATTTTCATTGGTGTTACTTCTCTTATAAATAGATCATGAAAGCATGAAGATTAATCTCTAGAGAGAATTATTATGTGGCAAAAACCAAACTAGCTATAAATCTCCCTTTTGCATGAAATCTTATCACCAGAAAAAGATAAACCAAAATTCATATTTGTTGATCATATATAAAAGATTAGCGATTCATTTTTTAAGAACACGTAACAATATGCATGAAATCATACATTAGATTCTAGTAGGACTTGGACACTTAATCACGTGCATACCTTGAACTCTTTGTACATACTTGTCTAAATAGGACACATATCACTTATTTCTAAACCATGCAACACATCACTTATGTATAACCCATGCAACACGTCTTCTTAAGGCACAATATTAAAACTCATGGGTTACGTAAAAATTGACAATCCATAATTAAGTCAACATGCCCACAATTAAGTTTAACTCATTTAATATATACTGATCACCAACTTAATTATAATAGATCGTGCAGTAAAAGATCAAGGTAGGGTACCTTACCACTACTGTAAGATACCTCACTACTGTAAGATACCTCACTACACAAAATCACCCAATTGTCAAAAATCAAATTGGTTAATATATCTCACAATTGTCAATAATTATTTTTTCTTAAAAAAAACCAACAATCTTCCACTTGAAAATTTTGGAATCAAAATACCTGCAAACAAAATCAACCATTTAACATATGCAAACAACACATGCTTGTTCAATGCAGATAATCAATCTCGCGGTTTAGCACATGTTCCTCCTAAATTAGTTACCAAATAAAACAACTCCCCCTCATTATGTTATCTCCCCCTCAAACTGTTATCGTCCCCTTTTTTTTACCCACACATTGTCACATATGAGCTCTCAAAATTTCTGAGGGAATGGAGTTATATTGTAGCTTACTTCTCACTTGGTCTACATACTTGAAACATATTTTCACCTAGAACAAAACTAGGGCATACCAAAGAATTAAAACACATAAAAGGGAATCCAAATAAAAAAGAAAATCAGTAGAAATTGGTTTCAAGTGTGGAACTTTTAGATTTCAATACTTATTCAAAAAAATTAAAACAATGATAAGTAAAATCCAAGAAAATGAACATTGTAAATTACAACAAATTTATACAATGCAAATTGCAACGGTCATATTGATATGACCATTAAGCAAACTAAAGAAAGATTTGAATAGAAGAAAAACAGGCCTTGATTGATAATATCAGGCCTAGCCCAAACTAAAGAGAAAGAAATAATGAAAAGACTAGCCTAGAACAAACATTAGCCCAAAAGCTAAGAGGCCCAAGAATAATTTTTGAAGCCCTAACCCGCCAAGAAGAAGAACACGAACATAAAACAACGAAGAGATAATTTCTCTGTAATTCCAATTTATTACCCCCAGTTGACCCTGGTCAACGATCATGTTCAGCTTGTGCAAATGACGGTTAATCTTATGAACGAGAAGCGGTTTAGTTAGAAGATCTCCAAGTTGATTACTAAAAAACAGGTGCGTCTGCTTGATGATGATTTACTGTACCTTTTCTCTTGTCTAATGAAGATCCAACTCAATGTGCTTGGTTCTTTCATGGAAAATCGGAATCGTGGCAATATGTGTGGTTGCTTTATTTCACAGTGAAGAATCATCGAAGTTTTGATTTTGATTTTGATTTTTGCCAATTAACTGTAAAGCCATGAAAGTTCTGAAGTAGAGGATGCAATGACACGAAACTTGATACAAAAATGCTCACAAATGCACAAATGTACGTTTGTAGCACAAAAAATGTAAATACGAGAATGATTCCACAGGGGCAAGTTTAATTGAAAATTTACCAAACTTCTAATGTAAATAATGATTAGGGAAAAGAAGATGTAAGATGCAATATGAAAACAAGCAAATAACCAAGTAAAACAAGTGGGAAAATCAATAAGAGAAGGAACTAGGGTACAATCTCACCAAGCAAACCTATTGCAAATTTATAAAGATAAAGCAACAATAACAATTCCGGTTCTAATATTGTTCTTTGCTTAACTATGTTGAACCATGGATCATATCAACAACACATATTATAAATCCTAAACTAATCCTATTTGATGACAGTCTTTATATTCAAAATTGATAATCCATTAAGAACAGAAAAACCATGCAATCACTTAACCCCCTAAACCCTAATCGGAGTAGTCGATAGTTAATTTTCCTAATTTCAGTTCTATCAAAAGACACAAATACGGAACGTTCATGTGATTCAGATATATGAGTATATATGCAAATTCAATTGATGGCCAATCAATGTAAACAAACAATCTACTTTAAAGCACGTCAATTAGAAACTAGAACTATGAATCAAATTGGAAGTTTGATAGAATTTAATTTGCAATTATCATGCTTGGCTAAATTATACCCTAATAAAAAGTTTAATTGCAACTCATAATAATAAACATCAAAGAAAAGAAAGAAGAAACCATAAATTGAATGCTAGAACAAAGAAAATGGAGTAGCTGTTCTCACAAGCAAGAGCGACTATACTTCAAAAAATTAAAATGTATCTTCTAACATGTTTGCGGACCTATTTATAGTCAATAAAAGTTCCAAAAGGTTTTCTATAATTAATGGATTTTTTTAAACACTAACCCCAATCAAACTAGGCTTCCTTCAAAATTAGCCTGTTTCCCGTATGGGCCGTGCGATTGATCATGCATAGGGCATCTATCGGGCACTCAAAAATTGCCGAGCCATGTTGTTTATTCTCTTTGGGTGATCGATAATGCATTGGGCACATAATAGGGCGCTTGAATAAGGTTTTGAGTGAATAATGCCCTGATTCCCATCGAAATGTACTCCAACTCAGCCACAACTTCATTCAAATTCCCCTACAATAAAACCACAGGAAAAACATGCAATATCAACTCAGCTTTGATCAAAATGGGGTCATGATGATCGAAAATATGCAACTGGAAAAATATGCACATCAAATATCCCCACACTTGTTCTTTTATTGTCCTCGAGTAAAGTATATAAAGCAGAAACAACAAATAGGTACTATGCCTTCATTGCAACCAAAATTTAAACCACAAGTTTGCAACCATTACGAATCCACTATTAATCCATAAGATAGGCTTAAATATAACGGAATTACAAAAAAGCAACACATGCATCTTAAAGCACATATCTATTTGATCATCACATAACTCTTAGCTTTAACTTCATGACTCACAAGATTGTCACTCCAAAAGAAATAACTCTCGAAGTTGACAAGGAATCTCTCATGGGCAGAAGAATATGGATTGCAAAAATGAAATCCCACATACGAATGTAAGAAAAAAATGACTGAGCAAAATAGCATATATAAAACTCGTCAAAGGAAGTCGCTTACTAAAAACCGTGAACCATATCTCAAATTCAATCAAAGTTATTCTAAGATCATGTAGGACTTTTTGGCATATAATGTAAGGGTAAAGGATAGTAGTGCACGCAAGAAGGGTAATGAAACATAAGTAGTATCAGAGAGAACCATTGGCATCGAATTATGTCACACAAAACACAGTCTTAACACTTAACACCACTTCTTTTAATCAACTACACTTTGCATTTGTTTTTCTCTCCTTCTATTCCCCATATTACTTCAATAAAATACAAATAATTTCTTATTTTCCACTTTTTTTCATTTTTTGTTCTTCTTTCTTACTTTCCTTTCAACCACGCACACCCCCACACTTATCTCCTTTTGATATTTACAAACACCAACTTCCAACACAATTTTGTAATACGAAAATATACACTTCATCCAGTTTTCTTCCAACCCATGGTTCTCTTGAGAAAATATACGATGCAATTCCCCATTTAGGTAGAAAAATTTAGAAATTAAACACATAAGGTCAATTGGGTCTATTAAAGAAAAGTTTGTATTTAGTCTCAAAAGAGGTTCTAATGATAAACATATTCAAGGGTAGGTTAGAAAGGCTCAAATGTATCAAAAGAAGACATACTTTCATCTCTTAGAATCAACACAACTATCATAAAAAAATCCATCAAGACATTAGTTCACAATGACATATTCTTTGTTCGTGATTGAAGGAATATGAGATCATTTAGGAAAATTTAAGGATGAAAGAGCATAGCATATGGATTAAAGCAAATCCCTCAAAATAAACGATAGACTCAAATCTCATAGGATTAAGTCTCCACTAGTATATATGTGATGATGAATATCATGAAACTTTTCCGATTTCATATGTCAACTAGTGATTCATATAAAATATAGCCTCCTACTCATAGATTCAAGCATCAAATTCATAGGAGCAATCGAGTGGAAGAAATTAATTTATCATTGTGAACAAGCATATAACTTGACACACACATAACAATAACCGTGTAAATTAATGAAGTCCACTTTCATAGGAAAACATGGTGCTACTTAGCATATACCAAAATCCTTTTAAACCCTTAGATGTTCCTAGTATAAAGAGTTACAGTCTCGTGAGGGTTTACCAGAATGTACCCACAATTTTTTTTTATAATTTAATACTCTCCCACAATTGAAATATGCAATGTTCACAATACATAAAATAAAATGCATAGAACAGAAGTTCGGATTTAAAACGACATAACTTGAAAGCGAAGCCACTTAAAAATTAATTCTCGCACAACTTTTCAGTACTGCGCAATCTTCACAAAATCATCAATATCTTTGTTGTCTAAACTTCGATTAATAAACCATAAAATTCTACAGAAACTAGACATCCATATCTTTCCATGCTTATAAAGATTGTAGAATGGTGCGTTCTGAAATGTTCCCAAAAAAAGTTTATTTTCAACTATATTTTCATTCGGCACTTGTTGATATAATTTTTCTTTTTGTGTGAAAAGGAAGGAGATTATTCAGTGAAAACGAAAAATTGAATGCAATAAAAATAAATTACAATAAAATGAAATGAAATTACCTAGGTGGGTTGCCTCTCACCGGGCGTTTTATTTATAGTCTAGGCGAGACATGGCTCCTCAAGTGGCTAAATTAGTTAACTAGGAGCCCACTCTCCGTACATTGTGTTGAATTGAAAAAAATTCTCTTAATCACACTCGCATCAACACCCAAAGCATACCTTATGTTACTCAGAGTTGCAAGGGTAACTGAATCCATAAGAAAATCAAAATATCCTTTTTTTTAATCTTTTTCCAAACACAACTCTCTTGTGTGGCATGCTTCTATGTAAATTCACATACTCAACCTTGGGTCAATGTTCCACTTTTTCCACAAATTCGGCTTTAATAGTGAGGACCTCCTCCATTGATTTATCTTCTTGTGTTGACTGAGGATTGAAGGTCACTATGTATTCATTATTTATCATTCTCAGTATGCTTTCGTACACATCAATTTTAATTCTTGTAGTCTTCATGAATGGTCGGCCCAACACCTTGAGAATCCTACATATCAATTTTGTTGTGGTCAGATTTGTTTTACCTGTGATTTTTATACCGCTGGTATTGTTTACTGCGATTTTCACTAGCGCAGGTATAAAACGAATAAAACTACAGGTAAAAGTTATTCTATACCTACAGTTTCTAAAATCGTTGTTTTATTGTACCAACACTGCCTTGAAATTGCAGGTAAAAGTTTTATTTGCGATTTTTATAATCTCTACCTATGATTTAAACCGCATGTATAAGGTCATTCTATTATAGTGTGTAATTACAAAATGTAACAACGTAAAATATCAGATTTCATGATAGTTCCAAAGAAAATGTTCTTAATTACACTGTTCTCTTGTGTCATAGTGTACTGTGTCTATTAAGTTGTTTATTTATGTGAATTCCCCTTCATTGGATGTTATTGGGTGTCACTTTCTCGTATTACATTGACATGAAATGACACAGGTTAAAATCACATTGTTATGACAAAAATGATAATATATCCCGTGAGTTTGTATCCCATGAGATCTCATACGTTATTCTATTGTACTATTATAATGGAATAACAGATTCTATTACAATGAAATAACGTATTACATTGTACTATTACAATGGAATAACATATTTTATTGTAATAGTACGCATTCCATTGTAATAGAATATGTTATTCTATTGTAATAATACAATGAAATAACGTATGAGATCCAATGAGATACAAACTCATGAGATATAAAACATGTTCTAATTACAATGCCTTATTACACTGTTTAATGACATGTTATAATTACATTGTTACGGGATGTCATAGTGTAGTATTACATTGTTTTAATGGCACAGACTCTAATTACACTATTACGAGGTGTCATCGCCGTTGCGTGTAATACCCCGACCTGAAAATAGTAAATAAAATAAATAAATTGAAAAAATTAAATACATTAAAAAAATTGAAATATGTTGAGAAAAAATTTAAATTGTGAATTCGAGTTCGAAAATACCAAAAATTAGGTTAAAAATAATAAAAGAAATATTTAATTCAAACATAAGGGCAAGATTATAAATTTTGAGAAGTAGTGGGCAGGTTAGTCTTTTAACAAGTCAATTTTTTATTTTTATTTTTAAAAAGAAGAAAGTCGCGCACAACCTTTCACTTTTTATTTTCTTATTTTAGTTTTTCCTTTGCTCCACAACCAGCCACTACTATCCGACCTTCAATCAGTCATTTTCGACCAACATATACCCAATCACATAGTTCCTCCATTTGGCTTCAAATCAAGGTATTAGCTAGAATCCTCTCTTTTGTGTATCTTTGAGTTGCTGACAATTAGATTTTTAACACTTAAAATCTTGTTATTTAGGTTCAATTGAAGGACTATACACTTGGGTAAGATATCTACCCTCTTGTATTTAAATTTTGGGAGTAGATCTGGTGAAGATTAATCTTAGGGTTTATGAATTTGTGGGTTGTTGGACAATTTTTGAATATAGTGAAAGTTAGTGATTAAATAGGTTGATTTAGACTTATTTACGATTGTATTACTAGTTGTTGATTGGAGTTGCAAGCTTGGCTAGCTAGGATTCAAGAATGTGGAAAGTATTGGGTCAAGGAACGTAAGGTTTTCTTAATTTAATGAGTTGATTTATGATGGGTTTATAAAATTAAAGATATTGGTATGATGATTTGAGAATGAGTTTCCAAATATTAGTTCATTGAGGTCGGGAATATGAGGTTGGGTATTAATATTTTCTAGCTTGATATTGGAGTACAAGGTAAGGGAAATTCTCATTTCTTTCATTATTATAGCCTAATTTCTTTAATTGTCGAGTTTAATATTTCATCATTGGTCCTTGAATTTGTGTTCTATACTTAATTTTGCCTAAGGAAGAATGAACCCCTTATTTCGTCGATTATTGAGTAATTAACTTTGGTTACCTTTACACCCTAGTCATTAATTGAGCATCTCTTGATCATGTATCATGTAATAGAAAATAAGTAGGAATATACATACATATATATATTTGCAAACATGTTGGGCATGTATTATAGTTGCATGGTAGATTGCAGGTAAGGACTTATACATCTCCTAGATATTATTTAAGTCAAATGTGGAATGCCATTGGACTTTTAGGGTTCCGATTAGTACGGGAATGTCATTGGGACTAGTTAGGATTCCATATGTCATTGGTGCACCATACGGTGATATCGTTGAGCTGTTTAGGGTCCTGTTGAGTATAGGGATGTTGTTGGGCTAAGTTAGGGTCCTGTTGAGTATAGGGGTGGCCATGCTTTATGCCTTTACCAATCTTCTTTCCAGCTCCTTTCACGACAAGATGCTCCACATGACCGTTGTGCTGTTTCAATCTCCCTTTCTCTTGGACCAACATACTTTGCAGCTCATTTACATTCCATGATCTTTAGTAGTGTTTTAATTGATTTGAAAAGTTCCATATTCATGAGATAAGGAATTTAGGACAAATTGGACGAGAAAAGAGCCATCTACCGTCATGCCCAAAGTCTTTAACTTTGCAGCTATATTGGTCTGTGTTCATTCATGGTACGTGTACCATCAAAACGCACCGTTGTAAGTTCAGCTATAAGTTTTCCAGCAAGAGATTTATCAGCAGTATGGAATCGATCTTTGACATTCTTAAGATATTCCTTTGCTTTCTGTGTTTCAAGTAAAAAAGTTTTGATGTTTACGGCAATCGTCATTCGCAATAACATAAGACTCAACTGGTTAGACCTCGATCGGGCTTTATGAATGGCTTCTCATCCTCATTACTCTCATCAGTGAGAGTAGCAGGCTCATCCTCAAGAAGACACGTGTCAAGATCTAAGACCCCCAGACTGAACTGTACTTGCTCATACCACTTAGAAAAATTACTTCCATCAAACCAAGGGATGTTAGCAGCTTAGGAATGAAGTGCTACGGGAATAGTGTTAGCAACTGCAACATTAATCATGCTCACAATTAACATAAATATTACATGTATGCAAGACAATAAATAATCGATGATATTTAAAATAGATATACGATAATATATTAATTAACTAAGAAAATATGCATCCGTGGATGTACAATTATTTTCTAGTCAATAAAATATTATCCATTAATGTTTATTCAAACAAATAATTGGACCTGTGGGAAACCTAATTATTTTTCAAAATAAACCATAAATTAATACCAACGATTAATTCAAAACCAAAATTTTTGAACCCGTGGGCAACCAAAAACATACATGGCTCGAATTAATTCATTAATATTAATACTCATAATTACGGAATGAATTATCCCTGTGGTGAAAAATAAACCATTTTAATTGAGTATTAATTTTAATAATTTTGAATACTAGATTAATTAAAGCTTACAAGTCACGACTCATATCATCACCAACCTTTGATGGTCCTAATACAATATGCTCAAGAATGCAATCGTTCACACAAGCGTTGGGCCACTTGACCGACCCACCTCTTGATTTAGTTGTCCATTGCCAATTTATTTCTAACCCATTAGCACTTTTAAATTTCAGCAAGTGAGTTAATATCGAATCAAACCAAACAAACACAAACACAGATTATTGTATATGGAAAAATCATGAGTAATACAGACAGATATAGCATGTGCAAGTCCCTTACGTAAGTGGTGACCGAAACGCATGATTCTGTCGTTTATCAATGCGTTTTTTATTGATTTTATGTAGGACAAGACAAAATATGGTGGAGATGACATAAGTATGTGGTGAAAAAGGCAGTACTGCACAAAATCAACTATCACCTTCTCTCCCTCTGAACTCACAAAATGGAAGCATCAATGGTTTCAATTGCAGTATCAGTTGTTTTAGTTTGCAATACTAATTACAGGGACATGGAGAGTGTTGAACTGGGTCTGGTTGAGGCCGAAGAAACTAGAGAGGTACCTGAGACAGCAAGGCATAGGAGGCAACTCTTACAGGTTTTTTGTTGGAGATACGAAGGAGATTTCTTTCATGTCCAAACAATCAAAATCCAAACCCATCGACTTCTCCGATGATATTAGCAACCGTGTCATGCCCTTCCAGTCCCGATTGCTCAGACAGTACGGTATGCCAATTTTTGGTTTTGATTTTGTTCATCAACTCTTGAAATTAAGCTTGATTAGACACATAATAGATATCAATAGCACAATCAAACCCGGAAATTAAATTCGTTTTCTTTTTGTTTTCATTTGATTGAGGTGTGAGAAGTTTGTCTGTTCCGAATATTTAAATTCAGAGTTGAGTATTATAGCTGGTAACTGGGTTTGAGATTATGAGATTATATTCAATTTTTTGAGAGAGCATGAATTGAAACAATAATATTCAAGTTATAGTTTTGGAACATCTTATCTGCAAGATATTTATATATATAGAGACACATACACACTTTAAGATTTCTATCTGTCCTATAGATAATGATTTCGACTTGAATAATCAAACGTTTGATTTTATTCCGAGGAAGGTAAGAATTTCTTCATTTGGTTTGGACCGACGCCGAGGATGACGATAATGAACCCAGAACAAATTAAAGAAGTGTTTACGAGGACGAGTGACTTTCAGAAGATAGCTCCAACCAGAATTGCCGAGTTATTGTTCAGGGGACTTGGAACCCTTGAGGGTGAGAAATGGACCAAACACAGAAAGATTATCAACCCAGCATTCCATCAAGAGAAATTGAAGGTTAAATCTTTACTTTGTACTTGTCACTCTTATGGATCATACTTCCTACTTCTTGCATTGCATATGCATTCACTCTGCTCTAATTTGTCTTTCTTGGTGTTGGGATACAGCTTATGGTACCAGCTTTTCACCAAAGCGGCAGTGATATGATAAATGAATGGGAAAGAATGGTCTTAGAAAATGGGTGCTGTGAATTGAATGTGTGGCCTCATCTGCAAAATATGACAAGGGATGCGATTTCTCGTACAGCATTTGGAAGCAGTTATGTAGAAGGGAAAATAATTTTTGGCCTCCTCGCAGAACTAACGGAACTCACATTTTATCAAGTTTTCATGGCAGTTCCCTTACCAGGAAAGAGGTAAAATTTTTATTCGTTGATGAACGCGTGACTGTAATCATCGTTATATTCAAAACTGAAAGCCAATACTAATGTTGTACAATGTCTCTATTGAATTTGTAGCTTCTTACCCACAAAGGCAATTAGGAGGATGAAGGAGATTAAGAAAGCAATGGACGCATCAATTAAGAACATCATCAACAAAAGATTAAAGGCGATGAAAGTAGGTAACGCTGCTAACGATGACTTACTAGGAATTCTCTTGGAATCCAACTTAAAAGAAATTCAAGAACATGAAAACAACAAGGATGTTGGAATGAGTACTAAAGATGTGATAGAGGAGTGCAAGGTATTTTACTTTGCTGGTCAAGAGACCACTTCAGTGATGCTTGTTTGGACATTGATTTTGCTGAGCAAGCACTTGGACTGGCAAGCACGTGCGAGGGAAGAGGTTTTGAAAGCCTTTGGTAATAGTAAACCCGGCTTTGATGGCCTCAATCGCCTAAAAGTTGTAAGTATATACCTACACTGATTGTCAACATGCCTTCTTTCCAATGTCAATGGGGCTAAGTCTTACTGTATTTTTTTTTATGTCGCAGATTACGATGATTTTGTATGAGGTCCTTAGACTATATCCGCCAGCCGCTAATATTAATCGAAGTGTTCCCAAGGACACAAGGCTTGGAAATTTGTCATTACCAGCAGGAACACAAATCTCGTTGCCAATCGTTCTCGTTCACCGCGATAAAGATCTTTGGGGCAACGATGCACTAGATTTCAAGCCTGAGAGATTTTCTGAAGGAATTGCAAAGGCTACCAAAAACCGAGCAATCTATTTCCCATTCGGTGGAGGTCCTCGAATATGCATTGGCCAAAACTCTTCTCTCTTGTGGAAGCGAAAATGGCACTGACAATGATTTTGCAACGCTTCACTTTCGATCTCTCTCCAACTTACGTTCATACTCCTCTCTCGATGATGACAGTCATGCCAGAATATGGAGCTCAAATCAATATTCGTAAACTTGAAGCCTAGTTGTCTTATTATTATCATGCAGGAGTCATTTAGTTTGATTCCTAGCTAAACTGATGCGTTTACCATAGCATTTACATCTGTAAAATATTGCAAGTGAATCTGCGGGGACTCTGGTTTCTTTAGTGTGTGTTAATGAATAAACGTTGATTAGAAAGACTGCTGTAGCCTTGCAAGGCCAACTTCTTTGTTTACCAATCTATTGCTTTTGTTTTATTCAATGCAAAAAAGCTTCTTTGTTTCCCAATCTAACAAAGAGCTTATTCAAGTTTGGAAAAAGACAAATATTTGCAGAATACAAATCGAATTTGGATCCTTCTTAGCTAACAAAGACATTTGGTACAAGTGATTAAAGTCTGAAAAATTATGGATACTAAAATATCAGATAGTGCGACAAACGATATTTACGAGAAAAAATCTTGGGTATTTGTAGCCGCCAACCTTTGAAGTAATCAACTATTCATAAAGGGTTACAAGAATGTCCCTAGAGCTAGGATTCACATCACCTACATTAGTTTATTACTCAATTCACCCAATACACCCAACCATAAATAGATTCTTCCCCACGATACTCCAGAGTTGCACTGAAATTTTCAAGCTCCAAAAACATACGAAAATGCTTCTAAAGTGTAATGCAAGAATGCTGAATTTTATCAACACAAAAACTCGCTTAATAAAATATAAAACGGTTCATAATAATTAAGCGAGTAAAAGACTTGGGGTTTTTTGGTTATCAAAGAAAATATATATAACATTCGTAGGAACCAATAAAACCCTAGATATTAACCCACGAAATTAGGAAAAGAATTGTGTCCTAATCTTGGAATCAATGTCATAAAAGATAAGGAAATACTTCCTTAATTGAAGTAGATAATTATCTCTAAAAATAGGAAAGAGATAAATATTCAATAAGGAGAGAGAATAATTTCTAAAACAAACTTGATTTTATTCCAACCAATCAATTTAACCAAATCAATTAATTAAATAAAATCAGTTACCAGTTAACAAATAAAATCAAATCACGTAAAAACCAAGATGCAAGTTTTCAAAATCTGATGCTTATGTAGGCTACGTCTTTTGGCTGGACTGAACGCTAGTAAAACCTAAGAAAATAAACATTGTAAAGTACAACAAATATATACATTGCAAATTGCAATGGTCATATTGATATGACCATTAAGCAAACTAAAGAAAGATTTTAATAAAAGAAAAACAGGCCTTGATTAATAACCTGAAGCCTAGCCCATTAAAGAAAAAGAAATAATGAAAAGACTAGCCTAGAACAAGCATCAACCCACAAGCTATGAGGCACAAGAAGAATTCTTGAAGCCCTAACTCACCCAAGAAGAAGAACACGAACATAAAATAGCGAAGAGGGAATTTTTTTTGTAATTCCAATTTATTACCCCCCATTGACCCTTGTAAACGATCATGTTGAGATTGTACAAATGATGGTTAATCTTGTGAACGGGAAGCGGTTTGGTTAGAAGATCTTCAGGTTGATTAGTGAAAAACAGGTGCGTTTGCTTAATGATGCCTTACTATGCCTTTTCTCTTGTATAATGAAGATCTAGCTCAATGTGCTTGGTTCTTTCATGGAAAATTGGAACTATGGCAATATGTATGGCTGCTTTATTTCACAGTGAAGAATCATCGAAGTTTTGATTTTGAATTTCACTTTTGTCAATTCAATGTAAAGCCATGAAAGTTATGAAGTAGCAGATGCAATGACTCAAAACTTGATATAAAAATACTCACAAGTACACAAGTGTACATTAGTAGCGCAAAAAGTGTAAATACAAGAACAATCCCATAGGGACAAGTTTAATTGAAAGTATACCAAACTTCTAATGTAAATAATGATTAGGAAAAAGAACATGTAAGATGCAATATGAAAACAAACAAATAACCAAGTAAAACAAGTGGGAAAATCAATAAGAGAAGGAACTAGGGTACGATCTCACCAAGCAATCCTATTGTAAATTTATAAAGATAAAGCAACAATAAAAATTCCGGCTCTAATGTTGTTATTCACTCAACTATGTTGATCCATGGATCCTAGGAACAACACATTATTAATCATAAACTAATTCTGTTTGATGGCAATCTTTAGATTCAGAATTGATAATCCATTAAGAACATAAAAACTATGCAACCAATTAACCACCCAAACCCTAATCGGAGTAGTCGATAGTTAATCTTCCTAATTCCAGTTCTACCAAAAGACACAAATATGGATCGTTTATGTGATTTGGCTATATGAGTATATATGCAGATTCAATTGATGGCCAGTCAATGTAAACAAAGAATCTACTTTAAAGCGCGACAATTAGAAACTATAACTATGAATCGAATTGAAAGTTTGAAAGAATTTAACTTGCAATTATCATGCTTGGCTAAATCATACCCTAATAAAGAGTTTAATTGGAACGCATAATAATAAACATCAAAGAAAAGAAAGAAGAAACGATAAATTGAATGCTAGAACAAAGAAAGTGGAGTAGCCGTTCTCACAAGCGAGAGCGACTATACTTCAAAAAATTAAAACGTATCTTCTAATAGGTTTGGGGACCTATTTATAGTCAATACAAGTTCCAAAACACTAAACCCCAATCAAACTAGGTTTCCTTCCAAATTAGCATGTTTCCCATATGGGCCATGCGATCGATCATGCATAGGGCATTTATCGGGTGCTCAAAATTGCCTAGCCGTGTTGTTTATTCTTTTTGGGTGATCGATAATGTGTTGGGCGCATAAGAGGGTGTTTGAATCATGTTTTGACCGAATAATCCCTTATTCTCATCCAAATATGCTCCGACTCGGCCACAACTTCATTCAAATTCCCCTACAATAAAACCACAAGAAAAATACGCAATATCAACTCAATGTTTATCAAAATGGGGTCAATATGATAAAAAAATATGCAACTGGACATGGCACAAAAATACACTCATCAAATATCCCCACACTTATTCTTTTCTCATCCTCGAGTTGAGAAACAAGAGAATGTAGCTTTGCAAAAGATTCATGACCAAGGCGTAAATGCCATAAATTTAAATTATCATACTGAGAAGAGGAAGCAGTGATAGCAGCGGCTATAGTTGAGGTAAAAGAGGTTGGAACATGCGAACAATCCTACGCCCTGTCCCAAGCAACTTTCTCGTCTGAGGATCCTGAACAACATAGCTAGTGGAAGAGAACCAAAAAGTGACACCACGCTCACACAATTAACCAACATAAATCAAATTTAAAGTGAGTTTAGGAACATGCTAAGTATAAGGTAATGTCATAGAAGAGGAGAAAACACTCCCTTGAAAAGCCATATAAAGATATGAACCACTAGCAGTTTCAATAACAGTTTGAACGAGTCTTCCAGTTCACTTAGAGAGAAATTGGAAGAGGATGCCTCAACGGGTATAAGAGTAGCAGCAGTTGAAGAAGATGAATTTTTGGGATGACTAGAACGAGAAGGCCGTGTAGGACAATTGGGAAGGATATGACCCTTCTTATGACAGTAGTGACATTCAATCATAGGGCAGGACAACATGAAATGACCACTCTTATGGCAGTAGTGACAGGTATGATGTCCTGACTTGCTGGAAGGAGCGGCCAAAACCACATCTAGCTAGGAAACCTTCGATGACTGGATCCAGATTTCTTTAGAAAGAAGTGGCGAGACAACAAATTCCAACATGGGCAACAGAGTGTGCTATAATAGAGAAGCACACACAGGCTCATAGGCTTCAGTGAGAGCCATGAGAAATTGGATAAGTCATAATTGATGACAACATTCTTCATACAAGATAGCATCATCAGGAGTTTTCCAAGAAGGTTCAGATAACTGAAGTTGATCCCACAAGGATTGCATTTGAGAGAGAAAGTCATTGATGGATTGTCCAGGGTCTTGCCACATCTGTTGGAGAGTGGAACTAATTTGATAATGATGAGAGAGACCTGTTGTAGCATATCTCTTGGCCAATAAATCCCAGATCTGTTTAGCCATTTCAAAACTTCCAAATTGTTGATGAATAGAAGTAATAGAGGTATTATTGAACTGTGTGATGATTTTTGGAATCCCAGTCATCTATGCAATCAGCAAAATTGGAGGCTTCTTTGCCTACAACTTCCATAGGTTTAACAATATTAGCAGTGATGATTCGCCACAGTTTATGACCTTTCAAAAACGTGCGCATGGATTGAGACCACATGAAATAATTGGAGCCATCGAGAATGGTCCGAATAGGCTAGGAGATGTTAAGCTTCTCCATATGTTTGGTGAGATAGAAACAAAAAATTCAGAAGAGATCGATTCCCTAACCCTCCGATACCATCTGAACGAGATAGCAAGAACAAACTCGAGAATGTATTCTCTATATTTTGTTGAATACAATTGTACATAATTATACAAAGGTCTGTAACTAAGTACGGTAACTGTATCTCCTATAATCATGTAATGAACCTAATCAAGGCTAAAGAAAAGATAACGCATATCAAGGCCTAATAATAAGGCAACAATATAACAACCTAATAATATCTTAACAAATACCATGAAATTTCCAACAGAACACTCTCTCAATTGGAAGGCTTGGAAATTAGGAAGAACAATCTTAGTCAAATAATTGCTCTGACTCCTTTTTATGGACCCAACCATCCTTTTGTAACCTAAGAAATGGCCAAGCTTTTAATTTTTTTTAAAGCTAATCAATTACTAGAATTGCAATTGATTAGTTATTATATTTTTATTGAGAGAAAAATAAAACTAGTGCAATTACTTCTGACCATTAAGACCTATTCAATTTGAATTTAATTAGTTACAATAGATGCTTATAAATGTACTATTGACTACAATTCAATGGATCAATAACAAGATGATCATGTGAGATTTTACATATTTTTATACCACACTTTACATGGATTTTTACCTCTTTTCAATGAATTGAACATGAATAAAACATAAGTTTTCTTGGGTTTTGAATTTCGGGTCCAAGTGTAAAAACTGGTGGAAACAATCTAATTTAATATTGAATTATTAAAGAAAGCCTAAAAGTTGAAATAATAAAATTTAGAGAAGTAATGGAGGTGAGGCCCACAAGAGAAGAATTATCAAAGAAGAATTGGAAAGTGACGTGTGAATTGAAGGAATATTAGAGACTTTTTTTTTAAAATGAATCTCAAGTGGGGCCTACAAAAGAAGAAGGGTTATGTATATGATTCCAATATAAAAGGGGGAATTTGAGAGCAACTATGGAGGGAAGGAGAGCAACCGAATGGTTTTCCTGGTGTTTGAGTACTATGAATTTTGTTTTCTTGTGTTCTTGTAGCACGAGTAGCTAAAGTCTCTATGCTAGGGCTCTAATGTAGCATAGTCATAATTATTCAATTAATTTGATAATTGTTAATCCATAATTATTATTATTTGTTTGAGTATCTATTGGTGTGTTTAATGATTTTGAATATTTGACCAATATTTGAATGACTTTATGCCAAACATGAGATTAGAAGGAGATTGTTTAGAATTGCTTCTTACAATGGATGTAGTAGGTTTGATGAATGAGAGTTCGGTGTATTTCACCAAGATCGTTAGTCAACAAAATATGGAAATAAAATGCGAAAAAAAAAAATCAGAACACCACGATTTTAACGAGTAAACATTACTGGGAAAAATCTCGAGTCTATGAGCGACAAACCTTGAAAAACAATCCACTAATCAGAAATCAAGAGTACAACTCTATCTTCAATCTAAAGACATCGCTCGTATATCCCATCAATTTAGTATATGTTTCAACTCAACACTCAACCCATCTAAGTAAAACTCGCTTTTGGAATCCCCAAAAGACTTCACAGTCAATGAATCGCACCTTCACCACTCAAAACATAAAAGCCTTACTACAGGTCTCTCCTTTCACTCGAGCACTCAAGAACTCACTTAAATAAATGATTATGAGAGAATAAAAAACAAAGGAAAAAAAAAACTAGAACTCTATTTTTGCGTGTAGCTTCCTTAACCCACTTTGGATGATAATCAAGTCTTTATATAGTAGTTCACAATTTATCTTGATCAACTTCTCAAGATAAAACTAATATCTGAAAATTATATACTGAAAAAACAAATGATGATTAAACACAAATCCATAATATATAATGATAAGATAGATAAGAAGCCAACCAAATAGTGAACTTTATCTATAGTTTTATCCACACAGCATAACCATGCATTTGGTTTATCTCCATGAACCAATTAAAGATAAAATATCACCCTAAATTGGAAAATGATATATATCTCATTGAATCCCATATTTTATTCCATTGTATTATTACAATGGAATAACAGATTTTATTACAATGGAATAACGTATTCCATTGTAATAATACATATTCCACTGTACTAGAATCTGTTATTCCATTGTATTATTACAATGAAATATCTTATACGTTATTTCATTGTATTATCACAATGGAATATCTTATACGTTATTTCATTGTATTATCACAATGGAATAACAGATTTCATCACAGTGAAATAACGTATTCCATTGTAATAGTACACATTCCACTATAATAAAATCTGTTATTCCATTGTATTATACAATGGAATAAATTATGGGATCCCATGGGATATAACCCTATGGGATATAAAACGACACTGCCCTAAATTATCCAAGCACATGATCATTATCACTTTTACAACCTATATCCATAAGTGACTCCACATGACATTAAACACTTATCCACCAAGTTTTTTAACTAAACTAAAAATCCATTAGATAAAACAAAAGACTTCAAACACATCACATACTTATCTCACAATTGTCAATTATGCTTGTTTTTCTTTTTAATTAAAAAGAAAAGAAAAAAAAAACCAACAATGAACCATAGGAATATAGGGGCATTGCCTATGTAGTCGTTATATGATTTTTCATAGAATTTAATGGGTTTTTATCATCTTAATCCGATTATTAGGAATAACAAGGGTTAGTGATAGAAACACTTTTGATATAACTAGGAATGAAGAATTAAATATGTTAGGGAAATCGATTATCAACATGAATAATAATTGGGATTAACATGTCGAAGGATTTGAGTGAGATTGGTGATTGTGAAATTGGGTACTCTAGTGCTCTTTAATTGATTACTTTTTTGTTTATTATTTCCTTGCTATTTAGTTTAATAAACTTCTCAATATTCGATTGTCTAGATAGTTGTAGGGCCAATTAATTTAGTTACTCATCAACAATTCATTCAATCCTCATGAGTTTGACACTCTACTTTTCGTTATATTACTTGTGCAATTTGTGATCTTGCAATTTATCTCATCAAGTTTTTGACGCCGTTGTTGGGGATTGAGGCAATTGCTTTATCGATAACAATCCACATTAATTCTTTTACTAATTAGGATTTATTTTTGGTTCATATTTCTTTAGGTACCACTCTTCTGTTTATGAGCTGTGGACGTCAAGCTTTGAGCTTGGACTTGACTTGTCTAGATCCGGAGATAAAAAAAATATGTGGACAATCTAAGGCAAACAAGTTCAGTCAAAAAAAGAAGATGGAAGTGTTGATATGGCTAAAGATCTGGGCGTGAATGACCCTGATGTAGGTGAGCATGTTGGTCATGTTTTTCGATCATTGGGTTTTATGCCATGCCGATAGTGGAGGAGTCTCATTCGAGCATCTATCGTCCTGCTATTCTAGCAAATACTTTTGACATCAAGCCGGCACTGATCACTATGGTTCAAAATTTCTCTATGTATTGTGGTCTCCCTTTGGAGGAGCCAAATACTCATGTTAAGCTCTTTTTAGAGATATGTGATACAGTGAAATATATAATAGTGTTCCAAGGGATGCGAGTAGGCTGACACTCATTCCATTCTCTCTGAAGAATAAAGTCAAGGCTTGGTTTATGTCACCACCGATAAATTCTATTACTACATGGGAGGATCTTACTCAAAAGTTTTTAATGAAGTAGTTTCCTCCTTCCAAAACTGCCAAGATCCATAATGACATTCTGAATTTCAGTCAGAGAGATTAGGAACCTCTTCATGAGGCATGGGATGGGTTCAAGGACACTTTGCGTAAGTGTCCTCATCATGGTATTCCAAAGAGGTTGTAAGTCTAAACTTTTTATAATAGGTTGAATAGTGGCTCTAGATCAACTGTGGATGCTGTCACAGGAGGTTCTTTGCATAAGAGGACTCTACCTATGGCTAGAGCATTACTTGATGAAATGGCAATGAATAGTAGCTTATCGCCTGCTGACAGACTAGCACTGACTAAACCAGCTGGAGTTTATAAGGTTGATGCTATTGCAAACCTAGCTGCTCAAATGACTATTGTGTCCTAGCGGATGAATGCTCTAACTACCAATTTTATGGGCAGTAATTCTGGTTATCAACCTCAATCAAGTATTTTTGGACCTTATCTTATTTGTTGTGATTTATGCAATGGGAACCATGCTACTGTGGATTGTGAGGCTGGAAATCCATTCTTCCAAGGATAACAAGTTGATCAAGTTGGACAAAGGAACATTAATAGAGCACGCTATGATCCTTACTCGAATACTTATAATCGAGCATGGAAAAATCTTACGAATTACTCATGGAAGGATAATCAAAGTTATCAGAATCACTTAGCTAATAGAGTCATCCTCCATAGATTTTCCAACTCCAAG
This sequence comes from Euonymus europaeus, assembly GCA_963580455.1. NCBI lineage: Eukaryota > Viridiplantae > Streptophyta > Magnoliopsida > Celastrales > Celastraceae > Euonymus > Euonymus europaeus. The sequence goes on from OY756972.1 coordinate 6,001,001, forward strand.
AGAAGGAATTAGATTTGGAGGGATTAGTTGCTCAATTGACCACTAATATTACAACTTTCTCTATTAATACCAACTAGTTTGTAGCAAGGACGAAGCAGTTTATGGGAGAGACCAAGACCACTCTTCAGAATCAATGTGCATCTTTCCGTAATCTTGAGGTGCAAGTTGGTCAATTGACTAATGCATTGAGCGGACCGGAGAGAGGTGGGTTGCCTAGTTAGCTTGAACTTAATCCAAAGAATCAGGAGCAAGCTTATGCTATCACATTGCAGAATGCGACCCAAATCAAGACTTTAGTTGATATGGAAATTGAGAAAGTCGAGTGATTGAAAGCTCAAGTGGAAAAATAAGCTGTGGAGTTTGAGAAAAAACTGGCAGAATAGTTGTTGATCGATCACCAAGGGGTGTTGATCAATCGACATTGGGAAAATGGAATACGTAAAAATAATGAACAATTGTTGATCGATCTACAAGGCTAGGCTGAGGATACTAGTCCGGTACATACCAAAATTACAATAAAACATGATTGGCCCGATAGCTCAAAGCCGAAACCTCATGTAAAAGTTTAGTTACCTCCTATTCCATTCACACAGAGGTTGAAGAGAAATAAAATGGACAAAGAGTTCTCCAAATTTTGTGATATATTCAAGAAATTGCATATCAACATTCCTTTCGCTGAAGCACTTGAACAAATGTAGAGCTATACAAAATTTATGAAGGATATTCTATTGAAGAAGCGCAAACTTGGAGAATATGAGAGAATTCAACTTACGGCAGAATGTAGTGCTATTGTCCAACGAAAACTTTCGATTAAACAAAAGGATCCAGTTAGTTTTCCTATAACTTTCACTATTAGAACAACTTATTTTGATAAAGTTTTATGTGATTAAAGTTCCAATATTACTTTAATGCCATTGTTTATTACTAAACATATTAGGTTGGGTGAAATTACCCCAGCCACTGTTTCTTTACAGACGGCGGACATGTCAGTCACATATCCTTTAGGCATGGTTGAAGATGTATTGGTCAAGGTTTGTAATATCCCGAACCCAATTTTTTTAAAAAATGATTTTTCAAATAAAGTATTTTAAATAAATACTAGATGTTATTAGAAAAAAATCGGCGCAAGAATCACTTGAATCGGAATTATATTGAAGGAGTTATGAATTTTGGAAGTTGAAGGATTTAATATGAAACGAAGGGCAAAAAGGTAATTTCACAAAATTTGGTGTTAAACCCAGAATTTTTCTGGTTTCTTCTTCTCCAGCACGTATGGAGAGAGAAACTCTTTGGGAAATTCGGATTTTGGTCGTTTATGGTTCGATTGAGGCGTGTGAGGTGTCGTTACGAAACTTGTAGAGAGAGGAACAAAACCCAAGTGTCATCGTCGTCATCGAAGCACCACAAGCAGTGGAATCAGGCGGCAAAGGTTTGGCTTTTCGACGACTTCTAGGACCGATCTCCGTCGATTCCGATGGAGTTTTGGGACGAGACATGTATCATTGGATTGCATTTTCTGAGGGCTTTATTTTGATGCATGGTATGACTAATAACGTCGCCGAATTGACTATTCCGGTGACGGAAAGGTTGACTCTGCTCTGACCGAGTTGACCCGGCGAGTTGACTGGGTTAACCCGTTTTGACATTTTCACTCGGTTTGACTTTTGACCCAGGTTGTTTTTTGACCAGGTTGACTTTTTCGTATTTTAACTGTATCGGGTATACATGTCCGTATTTTGATGCAGGAGATTGATTTAGAAATTTCGTTACGGATTCAGTTAGCTGAGCCGGTATTATGAAGTCAGTGTCAGTCGACATTTCAGGTAGGGATTCTGCCCTATTTCTGGGTTTCGGGGGTTTCGTATTCGACAGACTCCTACTTGTCTATTTGTATGAAATTCCCGGAGGTTGGGAATTTCTCCGCTTGCACTCTTATTCGATTTATTTCCGCAATTGTAACTGTATTATTATTTTATATTATTATAGACTGCTTATGCGACTGGCTGCATCCCTATACGCCATGTCTCATGTGGAGCCCAGACTCAAAGGTGGGGCCACTTTCGGTTTGTGTGTTCTTTTTGAGAGTCCGGATAGGACTGTACTCTGGTGATTTTCGCTGATGATGTTACAAGATTATTAATGTATGATTTGTAGTGTGTGGGACCAACATCGGGCAACCCAGCCTACTGGATGATTTGTTGATGGTTCTGATCGGGTACGTACCTGGAGACCAAATTGAGGTGGGGTACATCCTAGGGGACGCTTTTCGATGTAGGCGATGCTATCTAGTACCTATATAGGCTCGATTCTCATCCAATCTGGGGTGTACCTGGATTAGAAGACACCTTGCGGGGGATCAGGGTCGGTCCAGGGGAGGATTTACTGATGTTATATGGATTTGAGATGAATTATGATTGAGTACTGATTTGAGAGTTGTACTTGAGGATGGTAGTAGTGGAGCCTACTCGGTGTCTACGCTACAGATTGATGATTTTGATGATGTGTATGATGGATCGATTTTCTCAGAGATTTTATATCATATCAGTATATCACTTTATGATTCATTTATATTTTCTATATCTTACAGATTTTCTTACTTTATCTCTGATTTATTGGAGTTCGTTGGTACTGGAGAGTATCACCATTTGAGTTTTTGTCATTCCATTTATACATCTCGAGTTATATATTATGTTTACTCTGACATCGATATTTCTCCATATCCCTACTGAGCTTTGTGGCTCATCCCTTTCATTCACATATTTTTCAGGTGAGACAGCTGAAGTGAATGATCAGCGCAGGAATGCATGAAAAGTGATGGGTAGCTGTTGGGGGATGTTTGTGTCTGTTGGTATCTACTTTCCGTTTCTATGATGTTTTGGATTTTTTCGCTCTATACTCTGATTTGCATGTCACAGTATGTCGGGATTTCTGTTGGAATTTATATATATATATATATATATATATCTGTGTGTGTGTGGCTATTTCTGGAATTTTCTTGATGATTCATAGTGGCTTGGGTAGATATTTGGTTTAAATTTGGTTCGGGGAACGGAAGGGTTCCCTGCCAGTCGCGCCTCTGGGAGAGGGGCGTGGCAAGGTTGACAAATTAGTTTTTGATTGTGAATTGATGATATAGTGTGCTGATTATGCTTATGATCTGCTGATGTGTTCTTGAGCTGAACTGATGTAACAGGTGGTCATTGGTGTAGTAGGTTGAACTAGTTGGGATTATGCAATTGATTTTATTTTGGGTTTTGTTAAGGTAGAGTTTTTTAGGAAATTTAATTTGACATTATGCTTGACATTGTAATCATCAATTTAATCATCCATTAGATTAGTTGCGATCCACATTAGATATGAATAAAGATTAAGATTAGTTGGTTTGAAGTTGATGTACACAGTGGTGTCATGTAACTTGCATGTATCCTGCATGAATTCCAGATAAGTTTCTAGTAGCTTGCATGTGCATAAGTTTTTGGAAACTTTATTTTTTAGGTTTTACGTGAGTTGATTTTATGTGGATTCTGTAATTGATTTGATTTATAAGAATAAAATTAAGTTTTTTCAGAAATGATTACCTCTCATTTTAAAGATTTATTTCCTTCCTCTTTAGAGATAATGATCTTCTTAAATTAAGGAAGTCTTTCCTTATATTTCTTGGCCTTGATTATACGTTTACGATATAATCTTTAACTAATTTCGTGGGTCCATATTGATCATATTTTTTAGGCCATTATCTAGGATTTTCTTGGTATGCACATGTATCATATATATAGATAGAGGTAACCAAATAACCGTAACTATTTTAAACTGACCTACTATGAACTTCATATTATTTTGAGTGAGATTTTTATTGAAGATAATTTTTAATCATTTATGCATACATATTTGAGGGCATTAGTGTGTGTTCTTGGAGCTTGAAGTCTTCAGTGCGACTTTGAAGAATTTGGTAGAAACGTCTACTTGTGAAAAGGTGTATCATGTGACTTGAGCGAGAAACTAGTGTAGATGATGTGAGTTCTAATTTTGGGGATATTCTTGTAACCCGTGGGTATAGTGGATTGCTTCAAGGTTGGTAGCTCTAGACACCCGAGATTTTTCGCTTTAGGGTTTTCCTTGTAAATATTGTTGTGTCGTACTTGGTTATTTTAGTATTCAAATTTTTAGACTCATATTTAGACCTGATGACCTTACCAATCAACGCCCTTATTGCTTGACGATTGTCACTGAAAGTAAGGCAGTTAAGTGAGGTGTCTGCATCTACCACTTGCAGCCACTAACATAATAATCAACAATGAATAGAGCTTTAGTAGACTTGACAACCTTCAATTAAAGTGTTCTTTCAATTGATACATACACAACCTAAAATGTAAATTGTCTTTTTTGTGGAAAATATTCACCAATCCTTAGACCATCTGAAAATTCATGAAAGAATGAGTTGTCTGCAGTGTTCACAGAAGGAATGTTAGCACCATTTTCGGATGCATCATTGCCTCATGGTGCACAACATTTTGACTACTGTGGACTGAATCATTTACTAGACTAAGTAGTGGTTATGAGTGGTTTGTGAATAGTCAACAAACAGTCAAATAGCCACGTCAACATAAAACTTACTTGAAAATCCAAAAATATGCTCGAGTGACGAGTTTGGGCAAAGAAAAAAAAATTTCAATCATTAAGTTGAGACAAAAAAAAAATCAGTGACCAAATTGAGAAATCCAAAATCTTTTAGTGATGAGAGTTGACTTTACCCTATTTTAAACCAATCTTTACACTATTCTCAACCAAATTTAACCCTATTCTAAACCGCATATAACAATAAGCGCCACTACAATCTCTTCTCCATCACTCACAATCTATCTTGACAATTTTTTGAAATTCAACGAACATTGTAATATTTGGTGACCAAAACCTCAACAAACTCAAGTTCAAGACCTCCACAGTGTAGGTAGCAAATCTTATATAAATCTAGAAAAAAAACCCATATAATAATGATGGTTGAAGAAGTTACCTGTATGTTGTGAGATCAATGAAGAAACAAAGTTTGGACTAGGAGAGATGTGGGTGAAAGCAGGTTCGAGTCTCTAAATAGAGCTCACCCAGGTCAAAGCCAATTTGGAAGCTGGAACATGTGAAGGACCTTGAGAAGCTGCAGTTTATGTTATCCGAAAACAAGTTCGAGTTTCTAAATCAGCCTCACCTGGAGTCGCACACCTTTGCATGTTGTTCGAAAATGGGTTTATGGCCAGTTGCGAATCTCTAGTTTGTCCGAACTCGATTTTTGTGCGAGTTTTTTTTCCTCTATTTTGATTAATAAATTCTTAGAGAGAGGGAAATAGTTATTGAGGGCATGAAAGACTTTTCCATATGAAAAGGATTAGATTTTTTAAAAATTGAAATAAGGGTTGGTTGGTTAAAAAAGTTTTGAAAATGGGTTAGATTTACAAATTTTCCAATACCAACCAGGATGCTGTCGATGGGTTTACCTAGTGCGATGATGATTGGTGAATGTTGATCTACCCATACAAAAAAATAAATAAAAGTGAGTCGATCGAAATACAGAATTTAGATTGGCCATAAACCCATGATTCTGTCGTTGATCAATACGTTTTTTCTAGACTTTGTCGTTGATCCTCCCCAATCTAAAGTACGATGGGTTATTTTGTGGTTGTGCAAATAGTACCACAGGTATGTGGTGAGAGGCCTGGAAAAGCAGATAGGATAATTACTTAATTTAGCAGCACAGCCATTATGAAAAAGGCAGTACTGCACCAAGTCAGTGATCACCTTCTCTCCCTCTGAACAGACAAAATGGAAGCATCAATGGTTTCAATTGCTGTATCATTTGTTTTAGTTGCAATATTAATTACAGGGTCATGGAGAGTGTTGTACTGGGTCTGGTTGAGGCCGAAGAAACTAGAAAGGTACCTGAGACAGCAAGGCTTACGAGGCAACTCTTACAGGTTTTTAGTTGGAGATATGAAGGAGATTTCTTTCATGTTCAAACAATTAAAATCCAAACCCATCGACTTCTCCGATGATATTAGCAACCGTGTCATGCCCTTCCAGTCGCGATTGCTCAAACAGTACGGTATGCCTCCTAATTGTTTTGATTTTGTTCATCAACTCTTGAAATTAAGCACACAATAGACATCAATAGCACAATCAGCCACAGAAATTAAAGTCCTTTTCTTTTTTAATTCATTTGATTGAGGTGTGAGATTGTTTGTCTGTTTCGTATAGTTAAATTCAGAGTGAAGTTCTGTAACTGGGTTTGAGACTGGCTGGGATAGACTGCTTCCTTTGGGGTTTTTTTTATGAGATTATATTCAATTTTTTGGAGAGAGCATGAATCGAATCAATAATTTTGAAGTTGTAGTTTTGGAATATCTTATCTGCAAGATATTTATATATATAGAGACACATACACACTTAAGATTTCTATCTGTCCTATAAGTAATGATTACGACTTGAATAATCAAACGTTTGATTTCATTCTGAGGAAGGTAATAATTTCTTCATTTGGTTTGGACCAACACCGAGGGTGACGATAATGAACCCAGAACAAATTAAACAAGTGTTTACGAGGACGAGTGACTTTCAGAAGATAGCTCAAAACAGAATTTCCGGGTTATTGTTTGCCGGACTTGCAACTCATGAGGGAGAGAAATGGACCAAACATAGAAAGATTATCAACCCAGCATTCCATCAAGAAAAATTGAAGGTTAATAAATCTTTAATTTTCTCCACACTTCTTCATTCAAAGTTATTCAACTAGTTGTTTCTATGCGAGACTCTGTATATATGCTCTATAAAGACTATTATCTATAATACAATATGCAGTATTTACTTGAAATATGTTTCTGTTTGTGTAGAATGATATGCATAATCGTCTAAGTGGTTAGTCACTCAAGCTATTAGTATCTGCGTTTTTGTACCAATGTTGGCCGATTGTACATTGTACTCTTATGGATCATACTTCCTAGTTCTCGCATTGCAATTGCATTCACTCTGCTCTAATTTGTCTTTCTTGGTATTGGGATACAGTTTATGGCACCTGCTTTTCACCAAAGTGGTAGTGATATGATAAATGAATGGGAAACAATGGTCTTAGAAAATGGGTGCTGTGAATTGGATGTGTGGCCTCATCTGCAAAATATGACAAGGGATGCGATCTCTCGTACAGCATTTGGAAGCAGTTTTATTGAAGGGAAAATAATTTTTCATCTCCTCAGAGAACTGACGGAACTCACACTTTGCCAAGTATTACTATCGGTTCCCTTTCCAGGAAAGAGGTGAAGTTTTGTATTCCTTGATGAATGCTTGACCGTAATCATTGGTTTACTAAAAATTGAAAATCAATAGTAATGTTGAACATTGTCTCTGTTGAATTTGTAGCTTCCTACCCACAAAGGCAATTAGGAGGATGAAGGAGATAAAGAAAGAAGTCGACACATCAATTAAGAAAATCATCTACAAAAGAGAGAAGGCTATGAAAGCAGGTAACACTGCCAACGACGACTTACTAGGAATTCTCATGGAATCCAACTTAAAAGATATTCAAGAACATGAAAACAAGAAGGATGTTGGAATGAGTATTAAAGATGTGATCGAGGAGTGCAAGGTATTTTACTTTGCTGGTCAAGAGACCACTTCAGTGATGCTTGTTTGGACATTGATTTTGCTGAGCAAGCACTTGGACTGGCAAGAACGCGCGAGGGAAGAGGTATTACAAGTCTTTGGTAATAGTGCACCTGACTTTGAAGGCCTCAATCACCTAAAAGTCGTAAGTAAATATCTACACTAACTGTCACCATGCTTATTTCCAATGTCTGTGGGGAAGGCTAGCTATTATCAAAGTCTCTTAGTGTACAGTACATTTTACAGCTAATTCTTACTGTACTATTTTTATGTCACAGATTACCATGATTTTGTATGAGGTCCTAAGACTATATCCGCCAGCTGCTAATATTAATCGAAGTGTTCCCAAGGACACAAGGCTTGGAAATTTGTCATTACCAGCAGGAATACAAATCTCGTTGCCAATCCTTCTCATTCACCACGATAAAGATCTCTGGGGCAACGATGCACTAGATTTCAAGCCTGAGAGATTTTCTGAAGGAATTGCAAAGGCTACCAAAAACCGAGCAATCTATTTCCCATTCGGCGGAGGTCCTCGAATATGCATTGGCCAAAACTTCTCTCTTGTGGAAGCGAAAATGGTACTGACAATGATTTTGCAACGCTTCGCTTTCAATCTCTCTCCGACTTACATTCATACTCCTCTCTGGATGGTAACAGTAATGCCAGAATATGGAGCTCAAATCAATATTCGTAAACTTGTGCATTTACCTTATCATTTACATAGGTAAAATATTCCGAGTGAATCTGCTGGACTGCTTCTTTAGTGTGTGTTAATGAATAAACACTGATTAAAAAATATAAAGACTGCTGCAGCCTTGCAATGCCCTATCCAACAACTTCTTTGTTTACAAATCTATTGTTTTTGTTGTATGAAGTGCAAAAATACTCGCTGTACTTCCACATCTAGTTTTTGTATCTTTTGGGGCTATCTTTATTTGTACCTCATTGTTTACAATTACACCGTAGCTTTAGTAAATATTGCTTGAACCATCTATTTTTTATCACACTCAACCTTCTCAAAAGTGCAACAACACGAGTAAGAAACAATGAGGCATACCCACCCCGCCTTACACCATTTTTGTTTCCGTTGCATACAACTCCAGCCAGATGAAGTCATTTTCCTATTAGAATGGTGATTTTTTATGTTTTGCAGTACATTTATTTGTTTTTCAATTGGTGGGATTACATCAGTTTAGGGGCTATTAGATTCTTAATTTATTAATGTTGAATAACTTCAATAGAATAAAGAATTTCTCAATTGCATCGTTGCGGGTGTTTGCATCCTGTTGTGACCATAGGCGATCTAGGCCGTTAGAATGGGTTGTGCTTGGTGTCGGGCACCATGGTTTGGGTTGCGAGCAGGCTTTGTCATTGGGCACGAGTTCAGTTGAAGACTGAATTAAAGGCTATACGATTGTTGCCAAGTTTAGGCCCAAGATCAAGTATATTTGGCTCAAGCTGAAGGAGATTTCTTGGAATTAGATCGAGCTATCACTACCATGGGTTAGCTGATTCCGAGTTGGATAGCGACAAGTAAGAGATTTGTTCATTAAGTTCAAATCGGATCAAAGGCTAGATTTAAAGTTTAAAATTAGAACATAATTGGATATGGAGAACATGCCATATTTTTAGCTGGCTGTTGAGTAAATATAAGCATGTGCTAGATGGCGGTTATTCATTTCAGACAGTTATCAATTTGAATGCGACTATGGAGGAGGTTATTGTTGAAGTGGCTATGTTTCAACCTAGTGGTCGTATTTTTAGGTAGCATTATGAGCATGTATAAGTAATAGACATGACAAAATGCAAAGCTCTCCTTACACACACATACAAAAACAACTCTCCAGAGTATAAACAAGCTTTCTTGTTATCTTTTAATTTCATTTTCTTAAGTTTCCATCGTTTTGTTTTGCGGAAGCACACTCTTAGTGAATTCAAAGTTCCTAGAGATATTTGAGGTATCTTTTTTACCTTTCACAATCATTTGATTCGAAGTGAGATTGGTTAGCATCATTTCATCGTACTTTAAGACTGACTGCAAGTCACCGACACACCTAACCATTGTAATTAGATCACATCACATTTAAAGAGCTAGCAACATAAGTTTTGGCACACTTGATGTGACATATTGGTGATGGCGACTAGCACTACAAGAATTTCGCATTTTATCGACGGATTTTTTCGTCGGTAATCTAGGAAAATCCGTCGGTAACAGTGATTACCGACGGAACAATATTCGTTGGTAAAACGCTCGTCGCTATTTAATTACCGACATATTTTTTTCATCGGTAATTACCGACGAATATTTCCGTCGATAAAAAATTGAAAAATAAAAATAAAAAATCTGTCGGCAATCCGTCGGTAAAAATAAAAAATATATATATAAAAAAATAGAGAAACTTACTCACTAGAAATAAACTCATACACAAATATAGTTATAATAATTCAACAGAGGTGTGAAAAAATGTGATGTTTTAAAATTACAAATAAAAATAGGAGTTAAAAGTTGGTATAACAGAAGTAGTACAGTAGAGATAGGCAACAAAAGAAAATAATTGCAGCTCACTCCATTATTTCATACCAATATTTCCAGCGTCTTAGCAAGCAAATCTGCAGCAACTTTTCAAGAGAGATTGGGATAGAAAAAAACAAAAATACTTCCTTTGATCATGCTAATATTCTTTTTTAGGGCACATATGCTCAATGAGAGAGGTCATTGGAGAAGGCAGCCACAAGGGACTTACATTGTGGCTTCACTCTTAGAAGTGCCTTTTCTCCGTGCTTCATTGTTATAACAGTCTTTAACAGTGTAGCGCAAAAATGACCTAGTTAAAAAGAAAGGTGCATACTGAGAATTAGAGTCCAGGAGCAATTCTGGGAAGTATCATATAAATATAAAACTTAAACACTAAGCTCTTACCTTTACCGATGCTCAATTGTATCATCCTCAAGCCTTGCTTCATATTTAACTACAGTGGCAAAAAAAATAATATCAGTGGAAAAGTTATAACCAAAAGTTCAATACATTGTGGAAATAGAAGAGGATATCAGTGGTCGATACTTTTTTATCACAATAAATACCGACTGGTTTTACCCAATCGCAAGTGTACGGTCGCAAGACAGTAACAATGAAAGGGATCGAATCCACAGGGACTGTTGTAAAAACCAATTGAAAGACAAACAATAGTGTAAACTAATTTGGATGCTTAAATTAATAATGGAAAAATTAACTAGTTCAAATAAAATAACTAATTCAACAATTGATGAAAATTAGCTTGGATTTGGCTAGTTCAACTACCTCCACCTGTGCACACAAATCAATCCGCAATTAAACAAATTAAAAATTTAACAACGTCAATTGAAAGACTTTGGTCCAGCTCTAACAATTAGATTTCCCTAAACAATGACCCTGACTTTGGTCCAGCTCAAGGTCTTTTCTTATCAAAGGAGTCTTGGTTTGGTCTCTCCTAAGAATTTCCTAAGATAAGCATCAGCACGTGGAAATCGACAATCGCATAACCTAAGGCAATGGTCTATCACCCAATCAATTATGTTCAATGTTCAACCTGAATCGTAAAACAAATTTTTGTCACTTTGTCAAACACCGGGTCATGGTCAGCCGAATATGTTCAACTAACAATCCCTAAATATTATGATGATGGCCAGACATGCATAACAATAGGAAATCAACAATAAATTGAGAGAACAATGAATTAAATCCAGTCTAATCAACAATCAATCTGTGCACAAAGTTTCAGTATAAGAAAATACTAAATCCTAGCTAAAAAGTACTTAGCTACGCATACTCATACTAAAAACCATAAAAATACTCAAGACAATTGTTCGAATCGATGGGAAAGATGAAGGAATTGCCACGCTTGGAATGCCTCTTCTCTGCCCTCTGTATTCTGGAAAATCTCCCCCCGTATCTGGCGGCTAGGGTTTAGTCTTTAACCATAAAAAGTTATTGTCCCCACTGCCACGTCAGCTAGGCCCGTTTCTGGAAATCCCGCAACTCGCGGCCGCGTGTAGGTTGCGCCTGACTCACTTTTACCCAGAATTCAACTTTTCCAACTAAATAGCATCCGGCTGTACCTGTCATTAAATCACACAATTGAATAGTATTTTGTGCTAGAAACCTCATAAAGATTGGGTACTTAACATCATAAACATGAGTACATTTTGTACTCACCAAAATCCCCCAAACTTAAGCATTGCTTGTCCTCAAGCAAAAACTCAAGAAAATAATTTCAAAGCGTTGCATGTCTCTTTCGAAAAACAACATCATAACTTGGCAAGCCATATACTTGCTCATCAAATCAATGCAATGATTCATCAAGTGTAATCTGGACAATTATAAATTTGCTCACTACTGCCATAGCATATATAACATCTTCACACCAACTCACTAAGATTCACACAATATTTAGAAATTTGAAGTGTTCACTCAAGTGTTTAGAGGGTGGTGTTTACTCTCCTTTGAATTCACATCATGTAGCCATAGGCTTGCATGTCCACCAAACTTACTTATGCTAGAATGTTCATTCCATGAATCAAAAGGTCTTTGAAATGATTAATTTGGTTTTTTTGGGTAGGCTCAAAACAAACAGGCATAGAAGTAAAGGCATCAAATGGCAGAAGTTAGGTTGAGAAGAAAATTAATCAAGAACGAGAATGTCACGGTGCATAAATCTTCTACCAATGGTTATGCCGCGCACCAAATAGTCCCAAAATTAGGCAACCAACACAAAGCCAACTACATCTAATACTAGTCAATAACACATAGCAAAATAAATCCCAACAAAGTGAGTCCAAACACGATCAATCCTCAAGCATCATTGCACAGTACAATCTTTAATTGATCAATCATCTCATGTTGTTGCTTAAGGAAATGCCCTTGGAAATATTTCATCTGATGTAGCTGGAGTTATGTCTCTTATGCACTGCATTTTAAATAAGTAGAATTTGCGACCGCGCTTAGCTCGTAGAAGGCTTACAATTCACTTTTTTTTTCCTGCTCAGTCAACTAGTGATGTTGACCAGACAGTGTAAACAATTTTTTTTTTTTTAGAATTCCGGACTTTTGCAGCCGCGCTTAGGTCGCACATCTCTGGTACTGTTCATCTACGGAAATAATCACCGCTTTTTATGCGGCCGCGCTTAGGTCGCAGATCTTTGGTACTCTTCATCTAAGGAAATAATCCACGCTTTTTGTGCGGCCGCAGGTGGTTCACACTTTTTCCAGTATTGTAGACTTGTTTTCTTACCCTAAAATTCTCTAGGCATCGTCACCACCACTTTCCACTTTCTCATCACCCAAAATTCATCTCACCTGTCAGCCTTATGTTGGTATTCTAACTTTTGAACTCAATGGCACATGCATAACACATCAGAGAGATCGGATAAGGCGAATGGGAAGGGAAATATGGATAATTAAGAACAAATATAGATGGGCAAGGATTAAAACGCCTTTGTCACTTTCATGGAACAAAAATTCAACAATTACTTCAGCTGGTTTAAGGCAAGTTCTAGCAATACAATGTCATGAAGTTCAACGCACTCAGAATTTTTTAAAGGCTTCTCACATGGCTACTTAGTGTTCAAATGACATATAAACCAAACAGACCTTCATCACAAAAAAAATCATGCTAGGAAATACACTATCAGTTATCAAAGCATGTCATGATAATCAAGCAAAGGGTGCCAAGTTTTAAAAACTTCAAATTTTTGGCAAAACTCAAATTCCCTTCTCCCCCAAGCTTGAATTCGACATTGTCCTCAATGTGAAGGAAATAGAACATAATTTAAATTTGTGACGACGAAAATTAAATGTGCAATAAAAGAAAAGGGTGAGGAGACTTAGCTGTTTAAAGATGTCGAATAAGATGCTCCTCCTCCACATGGGTTACCTCCCATGAAGTGCTAAATTTATTGTCTTCAGCCGGACACAACTTTAGAATTCGTCAAGGATCTAAAACATTAAATCGTACGACTTCTTCCAATGTGAGTGGAACCGACTTCCAATAAGGCTTCACACGATGCCCGTTAACCCATTTGCTATCCGAAGGTGGGTAGATCACCCCCACATCTAACAATTTCAAAATTTCAGTTTCCACCACATCTTTCACTTGTGGATGTAGCCACCTCTGTGCTTCTCTAGTTGGCCTTGCATCAGTTTCAAGCAAAATCTGGTGCATGCATCTATTAGGATTGGTTCCTTTGATGTCATCACTGGACCATCCAAGGGCAGTTTTACGCCTTTTCAGAATTTGTACTAATTTTTCCTCTTCTCCTAAACTGAGATTTGCCGCCACTATCACTGGTAAAGTCTTGTCTTCTCCCAAATAAATATATTTCAAGTGGTTGGGCAATTGTTTCAACTCCAAAGTAGGTGCCTTAACTGTAGAAGAAACAAGAGATATATTAGTAGGTATCAATTGTTCAAAAGGAGGAATACCCTTACCAACATATGACTGGGCCCGATGCAACGGCTCTATTACTTCCTCTATTTGGTTCTCATATTTTATGTCTTCTGCTTCAACTGGATCAAGACTTGTAACCTAAAAAACATCACTCACAAGATCATGTGTAACATCAATACCACAACAATCACTTTTATCATCATGAAGTTCAAGAGAATCAAACACACGAAACTCCAATTTTTGATTATTTACCTGCATTGTTATAGTCCTCTTTTTCACACTAATATTCATATCCACAGTAGTCATGAAAGGACGACCAAGAATAATAGGTATAGAGGACGAACTAGGATTATCCTCCATATCCAACACAACAAAATCAACAGGCACAATTAAGTCTTTCACAATTACCAACACGTCTTCTAAAATTCCCTTAGGTCTTTTAATACTGCGGTCAGCTAACTGCAAAGTGATGGAAGTTTCTTGCAATTCCCCCAATCCTAATTTCTTATACAAAGAAAAGGGCATTAAATTGATGCTCGCTCCTAAATCTAGCAATGTCTTATCAAAGAATTGATTTCCCACCTTACAAGGTATGGTAAAACTACCAGGATCTTTAAGCTTGGGTGAAAGTTTATTCAATAGCACAGCGCTCACTTCTTCATTCAAAGCAACTTTTTCATTTGCAGAAAATGTCCTCTTTTTAGTACAACAATCTTTGAGAAATTTAGCATAAGAAGGAATCTGTTTAATGGCATCAAGCAATGGAATATTGATTTCTACCTTACGTAAATTTTCAAAAATATCATGCAACTTATAATCAGTTGTCTTTTTGACTAATCTTTGTGGGAAAGGCGGAGGATCTCTTCCCCAATCTTTGACTTCTTTCTGTCCAGATTTGCGACCCTCCTGCACCCTATGTGCGACCGACTTGCACCCTACGTCAGGGGTTGGCGACAGCACCTTATTTTCAATAATCTTGCCATTTTGAAGGGTGTTTATGGCTTTCAACTCTTCATGCCCAGCTGGGTTATTGAGAGGTTGAGAAGGCAGCTCTCCCTTCTTTCGTTCGCTCACCTCCTTCGCTATCTATCCCACTTGGGTTTCCAATTTTTGGATAGCCTGAGTTGTTTGTTGCATGAATTGCATCATGGTAATCTCCAAATCAATCTTCTTTGCTGGTTGTGGTGTTGGGACTGCTGCATTCATTGTATTTTGATCACCCTTCCAAGAAAGATTAAGGTGATTGCGCCAAGGATAAGCTTGGTTCCATGTGTTGTAATTTCCCAAGAAATTGACTTGCTCTTGATCATTCATTGATATCAATGGACAAACTTTAGTCACATGATCTTGCCTAGAGCAAACTGAACAAAGAGTCTCAGCTTGTGATGGAACCTTTATAGTCACCCCTGTCAAAGCTTCAACAAGCATGTCTATTTTTTTATTAATATTGCACATCGCTGCTTCAACTTTGATATCAGATCTCACCTCATATATGCCTTGTCGCTTTGTTGAGCTTCTACCCCTTGCAGAAAATTGTTGAGAGTCTTCACTCAATTCTTCAAATAACTCCATAGCTTCTTCGCTACTCTTTCTCATAAAAACTCCATTGCAAGCAGAATCAACTTTCATTCTATTAGCCTCGTTCAACCCTTCATAGAAATGCAAAACCACATCATCTTTGTGTAAATTATGGGTTGGGCAACGAGCTACTTTACTCTTAAAATCCTTCCATGCTTCATAAAACAAATCACCATCCTTTTGTTGAAAATTCTGGATTTCTCTCACAAGTTGCTTGGTTCTATGAGCTGGAAAAAATTCCCTCAAAAATTTAGTTGCCATCTGTTCCCATGTACCGATAGATCCCGCTTCAATAGCATTATACCACATCTTTGCACCACCCCTTAGAGTAAAGGGAAAAAGAACCAACTTTAAATTATCGACAGTAATTCCAGTCATGTGTTGAGTTCGGCACAAGTCGGTAAAATCCTTCAAATGTAAGTGAGGATCTTCATCAAATCTCCCCTCATAATGGGGCACAGAATTCAACAACTGTGGTGACAAACTAACATTGGCAGCCCCTGTAGGTTGATAAGTAATGCACGAAGGCTGAGCAATGTTCTGCGGAATATACCGATTCATCATTGGTACTCTGACATTAGCATCGGCAGCTCCTGCAATCCCATTGACCAACTGTCTGTTGTTCTCCTCCATTGTCCTATGTCGCAATGTTCTAGCTATTCTCTCAATCTCAGGATCAAACTCTTCCAATGGCTCTCGATGAGAACGTGTATTAACCATGCACTGCAAGGATCCAATAAGTACCTACAAACAATTTAGACGATGTAAGTTTGATGTCACAATAATTAAACCAACTAAAATTAACACTATTGCCGTTTAACAATCAAAATAAATCAAACAATCCCCGGCAACGGCGCCAAAAACTTGGTCGATATTTTTGATCACAATAAATACCGACTGGTTTTACCCAATCGCAAGTAACAATGAAAGGGATCGAATCCACAGGGACTTTTGTAAAAACCAATTGAAAGACAAACAATAGTGTAAACTAGTTTGGATGCTTAAATTAATAATGGAAAAAATTAACTAGTTCAAATAAAATAACTAATTCAACAATTGATGAAAATTAGCTTGGATTTGGCTAGTTCAACTACCTCCACCTGTGCATACAAATCAATCCGCAATTAAACAAATTATGAATTTAACGACGTCAATTGAAAGATTTTGGTCCAGCTCTAACAATTAGATTTCCCTAAACAACGACCCTGACTTTGGTCCAGCTCAAGGTCTTTTCTTATCAAAGGAGTCTTGGTTTGGTCTCTCCTAAGAATTTCCTAAGATAAGCATCAGCACGTGAAAATCGACAATCGCATAACCTAAGGCAATGGTTTATCACCCAATCAATTATGTTCAATGTTCCCAAACCTGAATCGCAAAACAAGTTTTTGTCACTTCGTCAAACACCGGGTCATGGTCAGCCGAATATGTTCAATTAACAATTCCTAAATATTATGATGATGGCCAGACATGCATAACAATAGGAAATCAACAATAAATTCAGAGAACAATGAATTAAATCCAGTCTAATCAACAATCAATATGTGCACAAAGTTTCAGTAGAAGAAAATACCAAATCCTAGCTAAAAAGTACTTAGCTAGGCATACTCATACTAAAAATCATAAAAATACTCAAGATAATTGTTTGAATCGATGGGAAAGATGAAAGAATTGCCATGCTTGGAATGCCTCTTCTCTGCCCTCTGTATTCTGGAAAATCTCCCCCCGTATCTGGCGGCTAGGGTTTAGTATTTAACCATAAAAAGTTATTGTCCCCACTGCCACGTCAGGTGGCCCCGTTTCTGAAAATCTCGCAACTCACAGCCACGCGTAGGTCGCACCTGGCTCACTTTTACCCAGAATTCAACTTTTCCAACTAAATAGCATCCAGTTGTACCTGTCATTAAATCACACAATTGGATAATATTTTGTGCTAGAAACCTCATAAAGATTGGGTACTTAACATCATAAACATGAGTACATTTTGTACTCACCAATCAGAAGAAGAGATGAGAAAGTGAAGGAGAGGATCTCAGAAGAAGAGAGACCATACCAAGCCGAGAGTAGCATCTGTAAAAAATCGAAGTCAAAACTAACTAAATCAACATATGAATGAAACTAACCCAATGTTATTGAGTGAGATCAGCCATGTAAGATTGCTGCATAAATGAAGCATTAACAACATAGCGACAGATGATATCATTGCAGCTCACTTCAGTATTTGAGACCAATATTTCTTGTGTCTCCGTAAGTAAATATGCAGGCAACTTTTCAAGAGAGATTGACATAGAAAAAAGCATAAAGACTTCCTTTGATCTTGCAAACACTTGCTTAGGAGTTATGACTCAAAATAAGCATAAAGAAAAATTCTTACAACAACAATGGGAAGTCTATTTTAGTACTAATGTCCAATAAAACCATCACAAAAAGAAATGCACATGTTAGCCTGAAACCTCAGAAGAAAATTAAAAAAATGTGAGCCTCGACTCAAGCATCAATTAGGAAAAATGTTCGAGATTCAAGAAACTTACCAAAACCGAATAAAATAAGCCCGAAGACGTAACAACGTTAAGAAATTAAAACAATTATAAGGACAAAAGATGATAATATAGAGAGAGATAGCTAATGTAAATCTTAGAGCACAATTATGAAGATCAAGAATTAGGAATGCTAAAGTAAATAGTTAAACACAAAAGATCTATGACCTGGTTGTATGACCTCTATAAATACAACTTTATTTCACTTTGAAGTAGGGCATATTGCATTTGATCATCCTTAGTGGCTAAACTGAGATCATCCTTAGTGGCTAAACTGATTATAATCCACAAATAGACTTATGACTAGAATAAAATGGGACAGTTTGTAGTTTTAGAAGAGTTTGAATCTAGAATTCCTTCAGGTATCACAACTTGCGTTGCAGAGTGTGTAAGAGTACCAACATGAACTTGATTCCCCAAGGTTCCCTAAACCCACCCAATCACCTAATTGCCATGAAAAACCAGACAGAGTTTTACCAAAGCATATTTACAACAAAGGAGAAAATTATATTATAAGGTGTGCACCTGTCATCGAAGTCAATTGTTAAGAGCAAAGGAGAAGAGGCTGATCAACTTTCTTGGAGTTCCATCTGGCTTCGATGAGTACCACACGAGCACCAATCCAACCAAAATCAAACTCAAAATAATATAAAAACAAGTCCAATCACTCGAGAAACATATTTAAAAGCAAGTTCAAGGACTACAAACAACAATTTTCACCAGGTATAGATGGCAAAAGCAACAATCATCGGATAGTGAAAGGAACAACAAATGACAGTAAATCGGCTAAAGAAGTGAAGAAAGAGTGAAGAATCGAAGCTTACCAGAAATTAACATCGACGAAAAACCCTAAACTAGCGGGAGACAAAAAACTTGTGAAAGACCCATGACGGCGACGACGACATAGGAGAACACCATTGCCGACTGAATCTGGATCTGGAAAACATCAGCGGTGTCGGAGAACATCTTTGAGAGTTGGAGGCGCAGAGATGTGTCAACGGTTCAATGAAGTGAGATGAGTGGAGGCACAGAGATGTGTTAGGGGCTTTAAGAAAGAGAGATTGAGATGGAGTGCGCTAAAACCATTTAACAAAATGAGAATATTTTACCGAGGAAATTACTTCTGTCGGTAAATTATATTTAACATTAAAAATAGAAAAAATATATATTTATCGATGGAATATTCGGTTGATAATTTATCTAAAAAAAATTTAAAAACAAACATTTAAAAACAACCGTCGGTAAATATTTCGTCGGTAAATCGTCAAGAATCCGTCGATAAATCTCAAAAAGTAAAATTAATTGGTAATTTTTCGGTATGCCGTCGGTATGTACCAACGGAAACTTTTCGTCGGTACATTCCGTCGGTAATTCTCGATTTTCATGTAGTGTAGAACACGTTCAAAGAAGAATGAAAAAAAAATTGACACGAGAATCGAAAATCTCCAGATAGGTCCTCCATTGGAAGGATTTAATTCACTTGCTGAAGAAGAAAGAAGTTCTTCCTTTCAAGACTCGTCCTTTGCAGAGGGTCAAAGAAGGTCTAGAGTCCAGGCAGTTCATAGGCTGACCCTATTATTGCTCAACTGAAAGAAATTCGAAGCAATGTTTACTGGTTTTATTCAAGCCATTGCTTGTGAAGAAGACTGTCTAGAAAACTTTAGCCATTGCATGGGTAGTATTGTTGGAAACCACATATTCAAGGGGCATAACAGGGATGCGTAGGAGTCCATTTTTGTTGACGGCCTCTCATAGTATGATCTCCACTACTTTCCATCAAATAGAAGGGATAGTTGTTTGCCACAACTACAATTTGTTGGCATTAACAAGAATGATAGTGGGAGCTCTCCTATCAAAACTGTGCCCTTTGGATGACTCTTTCTCTTGTTTATCTTTCTTCGGCCTATTGCTATAATGGGTTCCTTCTTGTGGGCAAAGATGATCTCTATGCTTATCATCCTTAAGCTTGACATGTTGTCTCATCCTTTTCTACAGCGCAACCATATTCTTAGTTGCTGTGATTGTCAAGCTCTCCCAAAGCTTATGATCCTATGGCAATCTTAGATGGAAGATTGTCACTATTGTCTTCTCGTCAAAATCTTCAATGTCTGCATAGGTATCTGAATACCTGGATGCATATTCTCTAAGTGATTCTCCTATCCAATGTAACTGAGTCTCGACTATTTTCAATAAACTTTACCACAAATATTTATGCCAACTCTTTCCAAGATGAAATCGAGTTCTTCAAAATTTGATGAAACCATTTTATTGTTGTGGCCTGTAGATTTGATGGGCACATTTTACACATAAGTCCATCTCGTCTAACCCATAAACCATTTTATAAGTGTACGTTGATATATAAGCATATGGGTCTATCTTCCCATTGTATATGAAAAATGTTAGAGGAGAGAACTCACTCAAAGGATCTTCATGACGTAGAGCCCGTATAAATGGTGTAGAAGTCATCCTTTTGAGGTCTTGCTCCACATTCTTTTGTGCATTGCAATGGACTTCCCTAACATCTTTCTTTAAGCCAATTCCTGACCTTCCTTGGGAGTGGTTCCGACATCTTGTCCTTCTTGGCACAGAGGACCTGCTCCTCACGTGCCTTAGGAATGGATTGTATTTTCTTCTCTCTAAGGGTGGAACTTTCTTCTTTTATGAGACCTACACGTGCTTTCACTCTCTCCTTCTCGACACGCTTAGGAGTAAACCTCTTGCCTTCTGGATCAACAATTTAGATTACACTCTCTAGACATTTGCCCTTCCTTCTTAAGGATTACAGCTTCTTCCTCAGGGATTTTGTGTGTTCTTATATCTGTTGGAGGTCTTCTTCAGCCTGGAGAAGGGCTTTCTCTAACTCCACTTCAATCAGGAACTAGACTTTCTCCTTATGCATTTTTATTCCCCTACAAATCCTCGTCTTCATCGGGTGGAAGTTCTTCCCTTCTTGATCCTTCTGAAACTTAAGACATGACTTTCAATAGAAACTCTTCATTATTTCATAGATGGCGCCAATTGTCAATGCAAAATTTGCACCAATGGAATGAAATGCTTAAGAAAATAAAAAGTGTTCAAGGAAACAACACAAAAATATGCGTAGTTCAGAAACTTGCCTACGTCCACGGAGCCTTGATCTTTTATTTAGTAGTGACTATGTACAAATGGTCTCAATCTTTGAACTATTTATAATGCCTCCAAAGGATAGTGGTTATGCAGTAGTTTCGTCAGTTGATTCATCTCAGTAACTTTCTATAGTAACCGTTGTCGGTTTTTTCCATTGAGATCTGAGCAGTTGGAACTGTCATCCGAATTATTGGTTAAAACTGTTTTGTCGTATCATGGGGATAACTATCTTTATAGCTCAAATTGTCTTCCTGCAGTCTTACTTTGATATAGTTGTATTTTACTCCACAATAATGTTGTGGGTTCAATAAGCATAGATGATAGAACCATGATTATTGTTAACTATGTCAAGTGGGTTAATTTTTATTTTTTTAAAAAAAAGTCATTTAATTTTTTAAAACCTTTCAAAAATGTCTAGACTCACCATGCCTACATGACTTCCCACAGAGATTATGGATGATTATGAATTTTTTTTTGTATGATTAGCACTACCATCATGATATAAGAGTCTGAGATAGCATTATGAGAAACATGTTTTAGTCGCTTAGTTAATAGACTATTTTGATATGTTTTGGATGTTATTTACAACATGTTTTTTTTTTCATGGGAGTTTCAATGGGGGACCCACTGGAGGGACCTTGACGGTGGAAACTAAATGGAGAAGTCATGAGTCATAGATGATATGCCACGTGGATAGATATAGGGGTAGGAAGGTTCCAATGATCATTCAAGAAAAACAAATTAACAACGTTAACGAACACCTCACGTAAGTTTTAACTTTGTTCTTGATGTTTCTTAATCAACCGCTAATTAGAGAGAAGTGTGGACTTTGTGTCAAAGTATATAGACTACAGTCGTCTAGAAGAATCATTGGGCGTAATAATTAGTAAATTTAAAGAAATACCACTGCAAAAATGCAAAAATTCGATCCATATAAAATTGGACCGTTCAATTTTCATTTAACAAGTTATCGATCGATGATGTCAATTTTTGATCTAGCCTTCAGTCCATGAGTAGAAGAAATATAGTTTTTTTTTAAGAGCCACGAAAAAGCTTGTGTTACACAGACAGATATAGAATGAGCAAGTCCTACACGCAAGTAGGTGACAGAAACCCATGATTCTGTCGTTTATCAATGCGTTTTCTTATTGATTTTATTTTGTGGTGGTGATATAATTCTATAACTTGTGCAAATACCACACATGTGGTGAGAGGTTTGAAAAAGGACATCGATAGCTTAATTTTCTAACGATAATTACTTAACCATTATGAAAAAGGTAGTACCACACCAAATCAACTATCACCTTCTCTCCCTCTGAACACACAAAATGGAAGCATCAATGGTTTCAATTGCAGTATCAGTTGTTTTAGTTGCAATACTAATTACGGGGTCATGGAGAGTGTTGAATTGGGTTTGGTTGAGGCCGAAGAAACTAGAGAGGTACCTGAGACAACAAGGCTTTGGAGGCGACTCTTACAGGTTTTTAGTTGGAGATACGAAGGAGATTTCTTTCATGTCCAAACAATCAAAATCCATACCCATCGACTTCTCCGATGATATTAGCAACCGTGTCATGCCCTTCCAGTCTCGATTGCTCAAACAGTACGGTATGCCTATGAGAGTGCATGAATCGAATCAATAATTTTCAAGTTGTAGTTTTGGAATATCTTATCTGCAAGATATTTATATATATAGAGACACATACACACTTAAGATTTCTATCTGTCCTATACGTAATGATTACGACTTGGATAATCAAACGTTTGATTTTTTTCCGATGAAGGTAAGAATTTCTTCATTTGGCTTGGACCAACGCCGAGGGTGATGATTATGAACCCAGAACAAATTAAAGAAGTGTTGACGAAGACGAGTGACTTTCAGAAGATAGCTCCAACCAGAATTTCCGGGTTATTGTTAGGCGGACTTGCAACTCTTGAGGGTGAAAAATGGGCCAAACATAGAAAGATTATCAACCCAGCATTCCATCAAGAGAAATTGAAGGTTAAATATTTAGTTTTCTCCACACTTCTTCATTGAAAGCTATTCAACTAGTGGTTTCTATGCGAGACTGTGTATATATGATCTATAAATACTTTTATCTATAATACAATATGCAGTATTTACTTGAAATATGTTCCTGTTTGTGTAGAATGGTATGCATAATCGTCTAATTAGCTAGTGGTTACTCACTCATACTTATCAGTTATCACGCTTGCATTGCATGCTTGCATTGCACGCTTGCATTGCATATGCATTCACTCTGCTCTAATTTGTCTTTCTTGGTGTGGGGATACAGTTTATGGTACCTGCTTTTCTCCAAAGTGGTAGTGATATGATAAATGAATGGGAAAGAATGGTCTTAGAAAATGGGTGCTGTGAATTGGATGTGTGGCCTCATCTGCAAAATATGACAAGAGATGCAATTTCCCGTACAGCATTTGGAAGCAGTTATGTAGAAGGGAAAATAATTTTTCATCTCCTCGTAGAACTAATGGAACTCACATTTGATCAAGTTTTCATGTCAGTTCCCTTTCCAGGAAAGAGGTAAAATTTGTATTCGTTGATGAACTCGTGACTGTAATCATCGTTATATTCAAAACTGAAAGACAATAGTAATGTTGAACATTGTCTCTGTTGAATTTGTAGCTTCCTACCCACAAAGGCAATTAGGAGGATGAAGGAGATAAAGAAAGAAGTCGACACATCAATTAAGAACATCATCAACAAAAGATTAAAGTTGATGAAAGCAGGTAACGCTGCCAACGACGACTTACTAGGAATTCTCATGGAATCCAACTTAAAAGAAATTCAAGAACATGAAAACAAGAAGGATGTTGGAATGAGTATTAAAGATGTGATCGAGGAGTGCAAGGTATTTTACTTGGCTGGTCAAGAGACCACTTC
Organism: Euonymus europaeus; assembly: GCA_963580455.1. NCBI lineage: Eukaryota > Viridiplantae > Streptophyta > Magnoliopsida > Celastrales > Celastraceae > Euonymus > Euonymus europaeus. The sequence continues at coordinate 6,025,210 of OY756972.1, forward strand.
GGTGATGCTTGTTTGGACATTGATTTTGCTGAGCAAGCACTTGGACTGGCAAGCACATGCGAGGGAAGAGGTTTTGAAAGCCTTTGGTAATAGTAAACCCGACTTTGATGGCCTCAATCACCTAAAAGTTGTGAGTATATATCTACACTGATTGTCACCATGCCTTATTTCCAATGTCTATGGGGGAAGACTAGCTATTATCAAAGTCTCTTACATTTTGGGGCTAAGTCTACCGTACTTTTTTTTTTATGTCACAGATTACGATGATTTTGTATGAGGTCCTAAGACTATATCCGCCAGCTACTAATATTAATCGAAGTGTTCCCAAGGACACAAGGCTTGGAAATTTGTCATTACCAGCAGGAATACAAATCTCGTTGCCAATCCTTCTCATTCACCACGATAAAGATCTCTGGGGCAACGATGCACTAGATTTCAAGCCTGAGAGATTTTCTGAAGGAATTGCAAAGGCTACCAAAAACAGAGCAATCTATTTCCCGTTCGGTGGAGGTCCTCGAATATGCATTGGCCAAACCTTCTCTCTTGTGGAAGCGAAAATGGTACTAACAATGATTTTGCAACGCTTCACTTTCGATCTCTCTCCAACTTACGTTCATACTCCTCTCTCGACAATGACAGTCATGCCAGAATATGGAGCTCAAATCAATATTCGTAAACTTGAAGCCTAGTTGTCTTACTATTATCGTGCAGGAGTCATTTAGTTTGATTCCTAGCTAAACCGATGCATTTACCAAATCATTTACATCTGTAAAATATTGTTAGCGAATCTGCGGGACTCGTTGCTTCTTTTGTGTGTGTTAATGAATAAACATTGATTAAAAAGACTGCTGCAAGGCCCTATCAGCAAACTTTTCTGTTTACCAATCTACTGCTTTTGTTTTATGCAATGCAAAAAGCTTCTTTGTTTCCCAATCTAACAAAGGGCTTGTTCAAGTTTGGAGAAAGACAAATATTTGCAGACTACAAATCGAATTTGGATCCCCCTTAGATAACAAAGACATTTGGTCTTTGCATACATCTTTGGTCATTCTCACACAATTAGAGGCCTAAAACTTAGTAAAGCCCACATTTTGGACTGGGCATCTCACATTTAGTACAAACCCATATACGTAAGCCCAACAACTGCTGAAACGGGTGCCCAAAATATGTTAAAATCAACAACAAATAGAAGTCAAAAGGTCATAGGTACTTGATCCGGGGTGGCAAAAATCGGTTTCGTAAGTTTTAATTGATCATATCCGACAACTAAATTGGAGAATGATCCAATTTGGATTCGGGTGATTTTTGTGTGTGTTTAGACCCGCACTTGGTTTTAAATCGAATAAAACTTTTATATTTAAATCTGGATTTTGAACATATAAATTATGTCAAAATTTGATTTAATCCGAATCACACAAATTTAACCAACGAGATAGTGAAAAAGACATTTTATAATGTGAGGATGTTACAACTAAGTTAGCGGGAGTTTGGGCGCAACTCCCTCGACAAATTTCTAAGTATTCATCATTTTGGTGGTTGATGATATCAAAAATTACTCTTCTATAGAGCGTGACACATGGCATGTCAATAGTAAAAAGTGAACCAAATAACCCAAGACAATTGTCTTTCGGAACCAAACTTGGGTCCCATGTTTGCCGAAACTCTATAAATGCATAGCTATTCGCTTTTTTTATTACTTCTTTTGGTTTGACTCGTTCCATAAATTTGCTTCTGTGAATACTTGCCAATCTCTATGATTGTTCATTTTCGTGCTTCCTTTATAAGAACCTATTTTTGCTGGATTGATTGATGTGTGGTGCTGAAGGCTATGACGTAACAGCCTAATCCCAACATTCTATCATGACCCGCAGTTAATTAGCCTTAATTATGTGTTTATGTTATGTCTAATTTTGTTTGAGCAAGGACCTGCTGAGTCAGCTTGTAGTAAGGGTTATAACCCTAGCTCATTTTGTTTTTAATGATATATGATATGAAAAGAAAACTTCTTCGCAGCCTTTCTTCTGTAGAGTAGAGACTTGATGTGTGAAGGTGCGCCTAACTTGTAGAGTAGGTGAAGCATAGTTGGTTACAAGGAAGGTCATTACACATTCCTACCACTAATGCCCCTTCTAACCAAGATCAAGTCGAGGGATTTGACCTTGACTGCCCCAAATGTGGATGACCTCCTAGAGCTGCAAGACATGACGAATTTGAGGATTTCAGTGATGATGGCTCGGAGGATGAGTTTGCGGGATTCCAAGGAAATCATCATCAAAATTGTAACCAAAATCAGACCAATTATAGAATACGTGCAGAAATATCGTTGTTCAATGGTAAGATGTAGATTGAAGAGTTGCTGCACTGGATTTCTGAGGTTGAGCAATTTTTTGAGTTGACTAAGATGACGAAGGATCGACAATTGAAATTGGTAGCACATAAGTTGAGAAACGGGGCTGCTGTTTGGTGGTAGAAATTATAGATAGGTAGGTGACGACAATGCAAAGTTCTTATGAGATCCTGACAACGAACGAAAAAACTCATGTTGAGCAGATTTTTACCCCCACATTATGAGCAATTCATTTTTCATAGTTATCAGAATTGTGTGCAGGGTAACAAGTCTGTAGCAGATTATACGGAGTTTAGGGACTAAAGCCTAGTATTCGAGACAAAATTTTGTTACAAGTAGTGTGGACAGTTGTACAAACACAGTCAATAGTAACACAAAACAATAATACAATTGCAATTGCGAGATTTAAAGTAGATAAGAGTGCAAATATAGGAATTCTCAACTACTAAAAACTTCACATAAACAGACGAGTGGGTGCTCGTCGAATATGGAACTCTCGAAACCCCAAATAAAAGATAGGGCAGACCCTTACCTAGACATACGTATATGTGTAACCAATACAATTAAAATACAGAAGAAAAATCAACCTAAATAGTCAAATCCAGTCAAACCTGGTCTAGACTAGTTCAGACTAGTCTAGTCTCGTCTGTCCCTATTGAACTGGTTCAACTGTAGCTCATGCTATCGTCGTCGAAATCGCCGATTCCGACGACGTTACCCAGCGAGACACATATCAAATGAAAGCTCTCTCAAAATGCAACCTAACGGTACCTGAATCATCCTGAAACTCCACCGAAATCTGCCAGAATCAAGCTTGAAAGTCGCTGGAATATCGCGAACTTCTACAACTGATTCTGCTGCCCACAGTGCACCATCACTGGCGATTCAACTTGAGTTTAGTTCCTCTCTTTACAAGTTCTAAATAGACACCTTACTCGCGTCAAATGGTGGAGAAATGAGCAAGATTGAAATTCACCAATTTCTCTTGTTTTTCACATGTAGGCAGGGGCGGAGCCACCCTTGGGCTAGGGTGGGCTCTAGCCCGGGGTAACTTTTTAAATTTTTTTTAGTATATATACTTATATATACCCTAATAAACATATGTCTCTACTAACATATTTATTGATTTGGAAATTTAAGCTCAATAGCCCAGTACAGACTTCAACTCATCACTGAGTTGTGTTGCGGATTAGTTGAGACAAATAAATTTTAGTATTATAATTTGATTGACAATGATAGATTATACTTCAATAACCTAGCATAGTGAAGCAGTGAAAGCCGCTTGATAGTGTTTGTAATATATCTGTAAATTTTATTCTTTAACAATTTTTTATTCTCATGTGAGTTTTGTTATGTTCAACTTTTCATTCCCACGTGTAAGTAACAATCGATTACTTCTCAATTCAATTTTGATAAATAACACCAAAAAAAAAATCGGGGGCGATGCCCCCGAACCCCCACCAACCTATCTCCATCCCTGGTATGTATTGTTGCTACTTGATAGCCCAGGATAGAAAAAAATCCTGGCTCCGCCCTTGCATGTAGGAGGAAGAAGAAGCAGGGGCATCTTCTGGGTTTTTTCCCATGATGCTCCTGAAATTACTATTTTACCCTTCTTATCATCTTAAAATCATCTAACTTTCAACATTCATAACAAACTTCAATTTAAATCTAATTTAAATGATTCTCCGGGAAAGATTTTGTTAAAAATATCTATAATTCATTTAAATATTTATATATAAAAATTATTTCTCCAAAAATTAGGGTCAGGATATTATAAGTTATCTCGGGCTATGGGCATAGTGCATATCACAAACGGATTAAGGCCAATTCTTGGTGAGGTAAACTTTAAGCAGAGCTTGAGTTTGAACTGCAAATGCTTCCATTGTGCACAACAAATTCTTTTTTAACGAAAAATCTCGACAAGGTCAGCGTTTTTATCTGCTTGATTATTAAATGCTCTTGAATATATATAATCTTTAGTGATGCTGCCTTTGATCACATTTCAAAGCATCAAATGGTGTCATTTAATTCGATAGGTTTGAGTTTATTTTTACGATCGTAGTCTCTTGTTGTGGTTAGTCTTTCTTCCTTTTTAAAGTACTTGATGATTCTTTTTTCTTCTCTTTTTCATTGCATTTTTTGGATACTTGGGAGATGATGAGGGTGTAGGTAATAGAAAGCAGTAACCAAACAACAAGAGTCTCAATATCAACTAACTCTCCTTCAATCTGTATATCAGATCTAGGGTTTCCAGGTTTTGCATTAAAACAACAACAAACAGAGAATGCACCATATAAATGGCACACCAAATAAGATTCAGACAATAATACAAACTGACTAAAATACCCTTCACAGTAAGGGCAAATAAGGAAACTAAAACATATATAAATTAAACATAGTTTGACTAAATATGCAAGACACGTTAACACCCTTCCTGTCTTGCATTCTTGATGTACTTCTCTTTTTGCTTCCTTGAAACTACTCCCAGAAGTGTCCTCAGATAACAAAACTTATCCCTTGGCAAAGCCTTGGTGAAAATATCTGCCCACTGATCTTCACTTCTAATAAATTCCAGCTTGACCATTTCATCTTGCACAGCATCCCTAATAAATTGATAGTTGATAGAAATGTGTTTAGTAAGGTCATGATCAACAACATTCTTTGCTATAGCAATTGCAGACTTACTATCACACATGAGCTCAGTTGGACCCTGCTCCACAATTTCTAACTCCTGTAACACTTTTCTAATCCAAACAGCTTGAGCTGCTGCCTTGGACGCAGCAACATATTCTGCCTCTGCAGATGACAGTGCCACACTCTTCTATTTCTTAGTAGCCCACGTATATACTCCAGTTCCAAGACTAAACACAAAACCAGATGTACTCTTCATGTCATCAAGACATCCAGCCCAATCACTATCACAATATTCTCTTAGTTTTACAGGACTTCCAGCTGCATACCAAATACCATACTCCATGGTTCCTTGCAAGTACCTTAAGACTCTCTTAGCTGTACCAAGATGAATCTTGCTGGGACTTTGCATGTACCTGGATAACAAACTAGCTGCAAACATCACGTCTGGTCGAGTGGTAGTCACATACAATAAACTCCCAACTAGACTCCTATACATTCCAGCATCCACCTTCTCAGAGTCATCATCTTTGTATAATTTTTCATTTACAATCAGAGGAATAGCTACAACATTGCAGTCTAACATATTATGTTTCTCCAGAATAGATTTCACATAAGCAGTTTGAGATAGGAAAATACCTTCAGAAGATTGATCCACTTCTATCTCTAAGAAGTATTTTAGCATGCCCAAATCATTCATCTCGTACATATTCTTCATGTTGCATTTGAACTCTTGAATCAGTTTGTCACTATTGCCTGTAATAACCAGATCATCGACATAAATGGAGACAATCAAAATAGCACCATCTTCCTTGAGAGTATACAACGTACCCTCACTTCTACTCCTCTTAAGGCCTTTTGTAAGAAAGAATTTATCCACCTCTGAGTACCATGCTCTTGGTGACTGTTTAAGACCATAAATGGCCTTTTTAAGTTTATAGACTTTATCTTCCCCCCAGTCACCAAGAACCCCTCAGGTTGAGCTACATAGACCTCCTCTTGTAATTTTCCATTCAAAAAAGCGGACTTAACATCCAGTTGATGAACTGACCATTTATTTTGAGCTGCCAAAGAGAGAACTAGACGCACAGTTTCGAGTCTAGCCACAGTAGCAAAGGTCTCCTGAAAATCCACACCGGGCCTTTGCGTAAATCCTCTAGCCACGAGTCGTGCTTTGTGTTTATGCACACTGCCATCAGGGTTCAATTTAAGCTTGTACATCCAGTCAGGAGGCTTGTCTACCAATTCCCAGGTCTCATTTTTCTTAATAACATTAACTTCCTCCTACATGGCCATACACCATAAAGGATCAGATTTGGCGACAGAATAGGACTCTGGTTCCCTAACTGCCAACTTACAAACTGCATAAATATCAGATAGGCTGCGCAAAGTTTCTGGGGGGCCATCAGAGTCACTGTTTGCATCAGGGGAAGCTACTTCAGGCGGAATTTCAGTAGGCACAGACAGATTCATTTGCTGGTCAGGAATAATCTCGGCAAGAGCTATGGGATCACTTTCAGTATCATATAAAGAGAAACCCACTCCACTTACTGGCAGATTTTCAGACAAGGTATCCGCACTAGCAGATTCATCAAACACCACATCCCTACTAATCACCAATTTTTCAGTTTCCAGATCAATCAAGCGGTAGGCCTTAGACTGAGTACTATAACCAACCAAGATACACTTGCGACTCTTGTCATCTAACTTTGTTTTCTTCTCAGATGGTACATGTGCATAACACACACTGCCGAACACTCTCAAGTGAGAGACAAAAACTTTTATTCCTGACCAAGCCTCACATGGAGTCATGTTCGGGACTGCTTTAGTAGGACAGAGGTTCAAGATGTACACGGCTGTATTGACAGCCTCGGCCCAATACTTCTTGGAAAGAATCTTCTCAGACAACATAGCCCTAGACATCTCCATGATTGTGCGATTTTTTCTCTCAGCAACACCGTTCTGCTGGGGACTAAAACTAGCAGTGAGCTGCCGTGCAATGCCTTCTTTTTCACAAAATTGGTCAAACAAAGTAGAGGTGTATTCCCCCCCTCTATCACTCCTTAGTTTTTTGATAGACTTGCCACTCTCCTTCTCAACCATCGCTTTGAAAGTTTGAAAAACAGAGAAAGTATTGGACTTTTCTTTGAGAAAATAAACCCAAATTTTCCTTGTGAAGTCATCGATAAAGGTACAAAAATACTTGCAATGATTTTGAGTAGGAACAGCCATAGGACCACATAGGTCTGAATGAATGAGGTCTAATGGCTCAGTTGCTCTCCAAGTGGCCTGCTTGGGAAATGAAACTCTATGCTGCTTGCCCATGAGACACCCTTCACAAACTTGCCCGAGCTCATGGAGCTGAGGGAGACCAAGAACTAATTCCTTCTGCTGCAGAAGTTGGAGATCAGTAGTATTTAAATGACAAAAACGCCGATGCCATAATTTTGTAATGTCACAACTTGCAACTTCAGCCTTCATTGCCAGAACTTCTTTCTCCTTAAAATCCAACAAGAAGTTTCGGTGATCCTGCATAGGAACCCGCAATAATTCTTTATGTTCATTATCCTTATCATAGACAATACAACCAGAACCTTGAAATACTAATTTATAGCCATGCTCGACCATTTGACCAACACTGAGGAGGTTACTGCTCAGTGCTGGAACATACAGAACATCGGAGATATACTTAATACCATCAGCAACAGTGTGTATCTTGACCCTGCCCTGCCCTTGGGATTTAACAATTTTCCCATCACCAAGACGAATATTGATAGGAACACAAGTCTGAATTGACTCAAACAGAGCGGCATGCCCGGACATGTGGTTGGTGCAACCACTATCAAGATACCAAACGGTAGTAGCAGGAAGAGAAGAAGTCTGGGCAGCATAAAACAGATTTTCCTCCGGAGGATCAACTGGACTAAACTCAGCCAGATTAGCTTTATTTTCAAGTTTTAAACGACAATATTTCTGAATGTGGCCAAACCGTTTACAGTGGTGACACTGAGGTTTGTTTTTATTCCAACAATCTGAAGCCAAATGGCCTACCCTTTTACATAGATCACATTGCTTACTAGAACCAGAGATGAAAGAGTCAGATCCAGAGTTGGAAGAACTACCTTTCCAGTTCTAAGAAGAGTCTTCTGTCCGCCCCCGACCATCATTAAAGGTCAATTTTGCCTGGAAGGCAGACTCGATAGCGTGAGTATGATCAGCATGACGAAGCCTTCGATGTTCATGAGCCTCAAGAGAGCCCACAAGCTCTTCAGGCTTCAAAAGGGTGAGATCCTTGGATTCCTCTATCGCCGTCACCACTACGTCAAACCGCTCCGGAATACTGATAAGAATTTTTTGCACCACTGTTTGGTCAGTAACAATCTCTCCCAAATTGCGCATATGATTTACCGCAGTAATCATCTTGGTGTAGAAATCCTTCACCAGATCGACCTCTTGCATTCGGAGGTTCTCGAACTCACGTCGCAGATTTTGAAGCTTAATGACCACAGTTTTCCCATCCCCTTCAAATTCAGTAGCAATCACATCCCAAGCCTCCTTGGCAAGAGAAGCCCTAATGATACGTGGAAAAATAGTAACTCCGACCCCATTTTGCAAGCGAGACAGAGCTTTAGCTTTCTGTAAGCGATTTGTTTCAAGAACTTTGAGAGCTACACAAGGCAAGGCAGTGTCATCAACAGGTTCTGTATATCCTTGAACAACAATGATCCACAACCCTTCTGACATCAGAAAAGTCCTCATTTTTACCTTCCACGAAGTGTAGTCCTCACCGTTGAAGACGGGAATCAGGGACCTATCACTTGAGGTAGCCATGAATGCACGATATATCTTGACACTGGCAGAGATCGCTGGCTTCGATACCACTGTAGGTAATAGAAAGCAGTAACCAAACAACAAGAGTCTCAATATCAACTAACTCTCCTTCAATCTGTATATCAGATCTAGGGTTTCCAGGTTTTGCATTAAAACAACAACAAACAGAGAATGCACCATATAAACGGCACACCAAATAAGATTCAGACAATAATACAAACTGACTAAAATACCCTTCACAGTAAGGGCAAATAAGGAAACTAAAACATATATAAATTAAACATAGTTTGACTAAATATGCAAGACACGTTAACAGAGGGATCATTCAAAAATCCATTTTAAAAAAGTAGTCAAGGGATTTTTTTTTATCTGTATAAGGGGTTCTATATGGGTTCTAAATCCACTGCTTCCGTGCATAATGGATTTTACCAACTATATGAGACTCTGGATTATTCAGTATTGTGGGTCAGCGTGTAATACTAGTGCAATTTCAGAGTTCTTTAGTCCAACTTTTTTGTTTTTCCTTGCCTTTTGTTGTGACAACACAGCTATTTTGATACTGCCGTCGTAATCATTTTATTGTTTTTCGTCAGCTGGAACTTGTTTCAAATTTGCCTTTGAAGGTGATTCGATTATACTCTGTAAATTTTATTTAATGTGTTATTAATTGCAATTGGTAGTCAATTGCGAAGGTAGGAAATAACTTTATAAGAGAGAATGATTGGGGTCATGTAATAGCGATATGCACTACTACATCTCCTCTTAAAATTGAGTTTAGGAAATTCTCTTATCATTTGGATTATGCTTATCTCTGAGAAAGGGCCATTTATTGTGGCTGATTGCTTTGTTGTTGTTTTTTTTTTTTTCCGCAGAAAGACGTCCAAATTTTTTTTTGGGATCTTCTTCATGCGCGGGGGGAGGACAGCCCAGTGCAGATTTCTAAAAAAAAATACATATATTTATATATATCAAATGCTTTATTTTGCAATTTTAAAAACATATAAGTGTATATGTTCCTATTACTAAAATGAATACGATTTTTATTCTTATTTTTGTCTGGACAATGACCAAATCTAGTATGTGAAGAAATCTGAATTTATAAAACTCTTTGAATTTTGATAAATACACATATATATACACATCTGAAATTGAATTTTCATACATATGTGCGTACTCAAACAATTTTGCTTGTAGCCCACCCGAACGGTAATTCTTGGCTCCGCCCCTGTTCATGAGGTACAAGTTTGAAAGCTATTAGTTGCGGGCCATAAATTACCAAAGAGTTCAACAAACAACTCACATAATTCATCAAGTGCTGCCAGAGGATATGTTCGAGAAGATCTCGGACAAGGCCACATCCAAGGAAGCTTGGGATGCTCTCAAAACATCTCTTTCAGGAGTTGATCAAGTGAAGAAGGTTCGACTACAAACTTTGAGAGCTGATTTTGAAAAGCTGTCAATGAAAGAAAATGAATCCACTGCTGATTATTCTACAAGAGTCTCGACCGTAGTGAATAAAATGCAAAGGCTTGGTGAAAAAATTGAAGATGTACTTGTTGTTGAGAAGATTCTACGGTCGCTGACTTCAAAGTTTAATCATGTGGTGGTTGCCATAGAGGTGTCCAAGAATTTGGACACTATGACCATTGATCAGTTGAATGGATTTCTACAAGCCCATGAGGAGAGGTTGACTCGTGGCAAGCTAGATCAGATGGAACAACTCTTGCAAGCCAAGATGCCAGAAGGAGATGGTTCGGATTGGCGTGGACGATGTCGAGGAAAAGGCCGTGGATGTGGATGTGGTAACGAAGATAGAAGGAGTGGAAGAGATGATCAAGTTTCTCAACAAAAATCAATACTCTACATGAGGTCGTGGTAGAGGAAGAGGAAGGAACAACTAATGGAGAAATAATGAGAGAAGAGTAGATAAAGGCAATGTTAAATGCTATTCTTGTGGAAAATATGGGCATTATTCTTGGGAGTGCCATAATGACAAAAAAGATGAAGAGGTAAATCTTGTGGAGCATAAAGAGGATACTTCAGAATGAACCTTACTTCTTGCATACAATAAGAATAGTGACTATGGAAGGAGCATGTGGTATCTTGACAATGGTGCTAGCAACCATATGACGGGTGATTGTAGCAAATTTGTTGAACTCGACACCAAAGTAAATGGCAATATTTATTTTGGAGATAACACAAAGGTAGAGAACAAAGGCAGAGGTACAATTTTATTTGAAGTAAAGGATGGTGCTCATAAAATCCTCTCTGATGTCTATTAAATTCCAAAGTTGACAAGAAATATTCTGAGTTTGGGTCAGCTCATTGAAAATGGGTGTACGATCTATATGGAAGGCCAAAGTCTTTGGCTAAGGGATCGTGACGGCAATCTCATTGCTAAGGTGACTATGGAGAAAAATCAGATGTTTTTGGTGGATCTTCAAACTACTAAAGCAATGTGTTTGAAGACTTGTGTGCAAGATTCATCTTGGATTTGGCACATGAGATTTGGTCATTTGAATTTTGGAGATCTTAAGGCACTGGGAAAGAAGAAAATGTTGAATGGCATTCCATTTTTTAGTCATCGAGAGCAAGTGTGTGAAGCATGTTTACTTGGGAACATTCAAGAAAGAGTTTTCCAAATTAAGCAATTTCAAGAGCCACCAAGCCACTCGAATTGGTCCATGCAGATGTTTGTGGTCCAATCAAAACCTCATTCACCTGGTTAAAGTTCTTACTTTATTCTTTTTATAGATGATTACAGCCGGAAGACATAGGCGTATATGCTGAAGCAAAAAATTTGAGGCATTTAATGCTTTTAAGAAATTTAAGATCCTTGTTGAAAAGGAGTGTGGCTATGAGATTAAGGTGTTACGAACGGATAGAGGAGGTGTTTTTACTTCTAATGAAGTTAAAAGTTTTTGTGAGTTGCATGGAATTAGGCGGCCTTTGACAGTTCCTAGATCTCCTCAGCAAAACGAAGTTCCCGAAAGAAAAAATCGAACCATCCTCAATATGGCAAGAACTATGCTGAAGAGTAAGAAGATGCCAAATGAGTTTTGGGCCAAAGCCGTAGCTTGTGCTGTATATCTTTCAAATCATTCTCCCACAAAAAGTTTGAAAGATGTGACTCCATTGGAAGCCTGGAGTGGGCGGAAGCTGAGTATCTCACATTTGTGGGTCTTTGGATCAGTGATGTAACGACCCACCCCAGTCACTACTGGTTGGCCGGGCCCATGGGCCACTACCCCCAACCCATCTCCTGGTCATGGCTTAGTTGGTATCATATGGTGGCATGGCCCCTGTGTTAAAGGGAGGTCGGGGGTACGAGTCCTCGCTCCAACAACCTACTCCCAAAGAAGGGAGGGAAGGGTTGGGCTGTCTGGGCCATGGCCCTGGGAAGTAGGTCAAGGCCACTGGACTGGACCGTTGGGTGCCGTATGAGTGGAAAGGGCCGAAACTTATAAAAAGACAGTTTTTATGTAATGACCCACCCCAGTCGTTACTGTGTGGCCGGGCCCATGGACCACTACCCCCAACCCATCTTGCGCCAGCCTCTCCTGACTACGCACAGGTTGTTGAAGGCAGGAGTCGAACTCCCCACCTCCCTTTAACATAGGGAATCTTTCACCCTATGCCACCAGCTAAGCCATGCTCATGTGCCAGAACAAGTATGGAAGAAGCTTGATGATAAAAGTGAGAAGCTTGTCTTCATTGGCTATGATGAGAACTCAAAAGGATATAAGTTATTCAATCCAAACAACGAGAGAATTGTGATAAGTAGAGATTGGAGTTTGAGGAGAAGGCATCGTGGGATTGGAGTTCTCTAGATGAAACATCCTATGATATTTTTCCATATTTTGAAGAAGAAGATGATGTGGCTGTTGAAAAAGTTCATGGTGAATCTACTCCACCAAATTCACCAATTACACCAAGTTCAAGTGAAAGAGCTTCAAGTTCTAGCGAAAAAACTTCAAAATATCGAAATCTTGAAGATCTCTTTAATGAAACTGAAAGGTTAGATGATATAAGTTTGTTTTGTCTTTATGCTAATCGTGAGCCTTCAAGTTTTTCTGAAGCTAGCAAGGATAAGAAGTGGATTCAGGCCATGGATGAGGAGATTCATGCCATTGAGAAGAATGACACTTGGGAACTTGTATCTCTCCCAGAAGGTCATCAAGCTATTGGGGCTAAATGGGTGTTTAAAACAAAGAAAAATACTCAATGTGAAGTTGAGAAATATAAAGCACGGTTTGTGGTTAAAGGTTACAAGCAAAAGCAAGGGATTGATTTGAAGAGGTGTTTGCACCTGTAGCTCGTTTGGAAACTATTAGATTGCTGATTTCTCTTGTTGCTCAAAATCATTGGAAGATTCATCAAATGATGTCAAATCTGCCTTCCTTAATGGTTTTCTGGAAGAGGAAGATTATGTAGAACAGCCACCGGGTTATGTTGCCAAGGAAAATGAAGAAAAGGAGCTATGACTCAAGAAGGCTTTGTACAGGTTGAAGCAAGCCCCTCGAGCTTGGAATACTTGAATTGATAAGTATTTTCAAGACAATGGTTTTTGCAGATGTGTTCATGAGTATTCGTTGTACGTGAAAAAGAAAGATGAGGATTATTTGTTTGTTTGCATTTATGTGGATGACTTACTTTTTACAGGAAGCAACCCAAGGCTCTATGATGATTTTAAGAAGGCTATGACTCAGAGTTTTGAGATGACAGATTTGGGTCTTATGTCATACTACTTGGGAATTACAGTGAAGCAATTTGAAGAGGGAATTTTTATTTCCCAAGGAGCTTATGCTAAGGAGGTTCTTAAGAAGTTTAATATGTCTTATTGCAATGGTGTCAACACGCCAATGGAGTGTGGAACAAAATTGTCTAAAGAAGGAGATGTCTCTATGGCTGTGGATCCAACCTTGTTCAAAAGTCGTGTTGGAAGTCTAAGATATTTGACTTGCACAAGACCTGATATTCTTTTTGCTGTTGGGATTGTAAGTCATTTTTTGGAGAACCCATTGGAGTCCCATATGAAGGCTACTAAGAGGATCCTACGGTATCTCAAAGGTACTCTTGACTATGGGCTCTATTATTCATCTTCATTTGATTACAGTTTAATGGGATATTGTGATAGTGATTTTGCTGGAGACATTAATGATAGAAAAAGCACTACTGGCTTTGTATTCTTTATGGGAAAGAATGCTATTTCATGGAGTTCAAAGAAGCAACCCATTGTTACACTTTCTTCTTGTGAAGCGGAGTATGTTGCTGCCACCTCTACTGCATGTCATGCTGTTTGGTTGAGAAGATTGCTGAAGGAGCTTAATCTGGAACAAAAGTAATCTACAAAAATTCGTATTGATAATAAGTCAGCTTTGTCATTAGCAAAGAATCTTGTGTTTCATGATCGCAACAAGCATATTGACACAAGGTTTCATTTTGTTCGGGAGTGTGTTGAAAAGAAGGAGATCGAGCTCAAGTATGTTAAGTCCCAGGATCAAGTAGCAGCACTACAAGAATTACGCAGATTACCGACGGATTTCCGTCGGTAATATTTATTACCGACGGATTTCCGATGGACTTTGTTTCGTCGGTAAAACGCTCATCGCTAATCAAATACCGACGAAATGTATTTCGTCGATAAATTACCGACGGATTTACCGACGGATTTTAATTCGTCCGTAATTTTTCCGTCAGTAATCCGTCGGCAAAAAAGTTTAAAAAAATAAAAAAAAATTAAAATCCGTCGGTAATCTATCGGTAAAAAAATAAAAAAAATAAATAAAAATCCGTCGGTAAAAATAAAACTAAAAATAAAAAAAAAATTATTAGGAACAAATAAATACATCATAGAAAACTGCAAACTATAAGCAGATATCCATTACGAATGACAACAAATAAATACATCGCTTAAAGACTCACAAAATTCCACTCAAATAATAATTCTCAAAGTCTCAATACTGCTAATAAAAGTATGATAAACTTATACAACATCATAATGATCCTGATTGGAGCCCTGCTACATTCCTAAGTGAGCATACAATTTCAGTTAATCTGTGGCCTCTAGTAATAAGATGCAAAACATGGATTAACCCATCACACTACCTTAAAATCTTCGAATCCTGCCTTCAAGGCATCTTCAAGCGCGGAAAGTCCAGCTTGTATCTGTCAAAAAAATTCACAAAATAACTGAGCTCAATGCACAAGCTTTAGATTCAAGGCATGCAAAAGTATTTTTGATAAGGAACTCCACACTCTCCACCCGATTTATGATTCACATAAAAAGACCCTGAGCCTGGATAATCTCTATATTCTTGCAAGAACAAATTTCATTCTTATTACATATTTTTGTGGATATGAAATATTTGTTGTGTTTGATTGTCAATGTACGGAATCTGTACCTTTCATAGTCTCCAATTGCTGCCATGTAAGGTACTTGAGAGGCCAATGGGGTTATCTGGTGAAGGAAGTAGTCCCACCCAACTAAAAAACCTGTGGCATAGCTTAAGCCTCCAATGTGGAAGATTGAATCTACCTTACCATCGTCGACTTCCTGTTTCATAGCCTTGACTACTGAGATGGATCCCGGCTATTCATGCCACAAATTACTGACATAGTCAGTGCATATAAAAGTAGTTAAATAATGATTGTTAAGCTATGAAATTGTGAACACTCAATATAACATTGTTAGTAGTTCCTTAAACATAAAATCGAGGTTTGATATCTTTTCAAGCCATCCTTTCAATAATTAATTAAGCTCCCAATCACAAGTTCGCGCATCGAAAATTTCAATTGAAATACCAGGAACGCTGTTCTCTGTCAATCAATTTCCAAGTAAGAGATGCATTATTTTACCTGATTATAGTGCTCAAAATAATTATCACTTCGTTCCTTTCCCATATCACCAAAAGCAAGGAATCTGGGTTCATCTGAACCTGCTGCAGGTGGTGTCCTCATCGTGACTAATTCACTCCAACCAGCACGATTGCTGAGTTATTTGTATAAATTAATTTGGTGTGCGAGTGAATTTTTTTTATGCAAACCACACAGGCAATTCGTCAAACATATGGTCTGCAAAGTTACTTGCAACTGAACAAGTTCACCCAAAGCACCAACGGCAATCTCACAAACTACCTCAAGTATAAAAGAAAACATGGAGAATCTACTCTCCAGTCCTCACTGCAGCAATATTGACCAAACAAGCAAACATGGCGAAGCGTACCTGACTTGAGCTTCTCCACAGCTTCAAACAAGGAAGGCTTCCTGTTTTTCCTGAGCCACTGCAAACAATTATGTAGTTTAAATTAATATTTTGGGTCAGATAGAAAGAAAGCTTTGTAGATGATGAATAATCCACTTACACAGCTTAGGCGATGAATCAAATGTTCGATAAAAAAAGAAAAGGCTATGAAGACGAAGATAACTGTTGCAAGAGCCCAAGTGGGAGTATTTTGTAAAGAGCGAGAGGCGGTCGATCCATCTCCGGCAGCCATCTTTGCTTGCTACTTCTCTGTAGAAAGTTCGATCAACGAAGGAGGAGGCCAAGGAGGAACTGATAATATTGTATTTGGAGAGTGGTAGTGCGAGAGAGAGAAAGGTAGGGTTTGGCGAAGGGGGGAGACGGGTGTGAGGAAATAGAGACGGGAAATGAGAAATATAAAAAACATTACCGACCGATTTTTATTCCGTCGGTAATATTTTATTTTACCGACGGAAAGTTCGGTCGGTAACAAAATTTCAAAATAAAAATAAAATAAAAAGTAAAAGTTTTACCGACGGATTATATTTGGTCGGTAATTTTGTTTATTACTGACGAAAAGTCCGTCGGTAATCCGTCGCTAATTTTCGCGCAACTTTGGCGCCATATATTACCGACGAATAATATCCGTCGGAAATAATTCTGTAGGCATTCCGTCGGCAATCCGTCGGCAATTTCTAAAATAAACAGTTTATCGGTAATTTGTCAGTAATCCGTCGCTAGTTACCGACAGAATTTGTCCGTCGGCAAATGCCGTCGGTAATCTCCGGTTTTCTTGTAGTGAGATGTTTTTACAAAGCCATTAAGATATGATGTTTATGAGAAGATGCGGATGTCTCTTGGAGTTGTGAAGGACTCAAGTTTATGGGGGAGTGTTGTGAATTAAATTTTATGCATGGGCATGCGGGTTATCACTTTGGGATTTGAATAGTTATGATTAACTTGGTTTTATGCATGTGCTTTGTTTTTAGGTGTCTTTATTGTGACTTTTGGCATGTCCATCTGATTAGTATAAATATCTATGCAATTTTGATGAATGATATGAATACTTGGTGTGTAGCAGCTTCTCTTCTCTTTTAGTGTGTGTAAGTGCCCATCACATTCCTAACAGATTCTACTTTCAATACATGCTTCTTTCACGTGATTTCAAATTTGGTTAGCATGCATTTATTTATAATTTTTGGTTCTTACTTTCTCTGTGTTTCCCAAGGTCGTGGTAGAGCATTGTTTTGACTACTTTACGGATTAATTATTATGCCTCATTCTAAACTGATTGTAATTCCATTTTATCTGCAATTTAGTCCTATTCCATTGTGTTTTTGTTTATTTTTTTTTTGATAAATTGGCTTAGCCACAAGATAACATTAATCAAACCTCACCAATAGCGGAGGAACACCAATGTACAGAGGAGGCCTTCAAGGAGAAGACAAACAAAAAACAACAAGCAAAACAAGGAGAGGACATCAACATAACAGAAAAACAAAACCACAAAACTAAAACTAATAATCTATGTCACCATCACTGCCATTGGCCACAACATACCCCACATCTAGGCATAAATTATGAAAAAGTAGCTATCAATACTTCCCAACCAAAAGTACCGCATTCAATCATTCCATGAGATGAGATCACAAAAGCCATAACACGTAATCAGACTCTCTTCGTGTACCTTCCTTTGCCAACAAATCTGCCAATTCATTGCCACCGCGCCTTATATGCAAGAAAGACAGGTTGTTTAATTGCAGCTGAGAGAGCTCTATAGAGTTTGCCAAATGCGCAAGCTTCCAAGGATAATCTGCCAGCTTCCTCACCCACTTATAGGCGTTAGATGAGTCCGTTTCTATAGTGACAAAGGAATCAACAAATTTTGTACGTGCTACTGTTAATGATATAGCCCGCATAATGGCTTTTAATTCAGCTTCATTTGATTCGCAAACACCTGCATAACAAGAAAATAGACATTTTATATCCCCATATGAGTCGCGTAATAGACCTCCAATACCAGCTCGTCCCGGCTTTCCAAGAGAAGAGCCATCAACATTCCACTTGAAGTGTCCCTCTTGAGGTGGAGACCAGCTAGATGTGGGCGGCAGGTATTTTCCACTTATATTACTCCACATTTGCATAGCCAGTGGTGATTGTTGAATCTGAAAACTGTGATATGGGAAGTGCGGCTCCAACCATAATACCCATGAGAACAATCTGACAAAAACCAAGTCCTGTACGACTGACCAGTTTAACACTTTGTTGCTAAAAATCACCTCATTCCTCTCCTTCCAAATTGACCAAGTGATTGTGTAGAAAAGCAACCGCCAAAGTTTTAGTTGGAAATCACCTCTTATCGGCATGTGGCACCATTGTTCATACAAGACTTCAATAGAACCAGCAGCTGCCCAACTGAAACCCCACCAATCGATGATCATATACCATAGTGCACGAGGTCCCTCACATAGGCAAAATAGGTGGTCAATTGATTCTTCAGCATCATGGCAAAAAGGGCATATATTATCAACAATGTCAATAATACCTTTGTGTTTTTGTTTATATTCTTGAAGTCTTCAGCAGTAACACTGACATTGTGCCTTTGCATATTTCAGCAATTGCACCCTCCACTCCATGTGGGAATTACCTTCTGTACTCAATAACTTGGATGTGAGCTGTTCGTGGTTGGAAGTTACAACCTTTTTTGTTCGATCTTGAGCTATTGTCTTTTGGGGATTTAATCTACTTTATGCTAGGTATTACTATTAAGGCCTCTTTTAAATATCACGGTTGAGTTCTCAACAGAGAGTTGGAGATGGCACTCACAACACCCAACGACACTTGGAGTGGCTTACATATACCTTTATTAAAGGTCAGCGATTTAGTTTAACGCCTAACTTTGAGTTCTCAGTTTGTTTTCATCATGTTCTTAGAATTCACTATGGTGGGATATGGAGACGGCTGCTATGATGCCAATTGCTCTTGCGAATGAAGGAGTAAGTAACTAATGTCGGGTCATTTCAAGCTTTTCTCAATAACCTAGGTTTTCGTTTTCACACTACAAACTACAAACTACTCATTTAATAGGGAGTAGTTTATAGTTATTATTGTTATGCCATTGATGTGTTAAATCTCACAAGTTCACGAATCGAATATAATAGTATAGTGACTGCAAGTACGAGGTCGAATCTCACGGGACAAGTAACAATTCAACTGGGATTACTTAACTTAGCAATTAAAATAAAAGTTAACAATTTTGGATTTCAAATAACAAGAGAGAATATTCAGATAATGATTTCACCATATAATCAAACTATGAGTAAAAATTATCAAATATACAGATTCAATTTCAATTCAAAGGTTGATTCTTTTCTTAAATATGTTGATTCGTTCGATCGCGGTGCTAACACGTATCACTAACAAATGTTAATCATGTTTGATCGCAGTTGTTAACACAAGACTAATGAGCCATTAAGTTCTAAAGAACTATAACAACCAATTAATCATCTAATCCGTGATCTTAGATTTAACAATTGATTTTTCTCAATCTCAATTCCACTAAAACATGTGAATTCGGATCGTTCCTTAGTCTTAGCTAGGTTAGTTCATAAGCATACTCAAATGGTGATCAAACATTTAAATACACCACAAACTTATAAGAATAGAGATTAAATATAAGAATTATAAACTGAATTTGTATAACAACAACTATTAACTCGTAATCCTCAAGATAGGTTACATCACAATCCCAATAGAAAAGCTTTAATTACAAACCATGTTCCAGAAAGAAAGAAAAAATGATCTACTAAAGTTAATGAACTAAAGTAGAAGGAGAAAAATCCCTTCAATGGATGGATGATCCTTTGACAGTCTCCTTTAAAAATCCTGAAGAAGAAGAACCAAAAGAGGCTTGTCTTC
Source organism: Euonymus europaeus (assembly GCA_963580455.1). Taxonomy (NCBI): domain Eukaryota; kingdom Viridiplantae; phylum Streptophyta; class Magnoliopsida; order Celastrales; family Celastraceae; genus Euonymus; species Euonymus europaeus. Next base: position 6,045,183 of record OY756972.1, read on the forward strand.
TCTTTTTCGTCAAAAGCTCTATCTTGTGTTGGTCTCCCTTTTGGAATGGTGGCCACACCCTATGAAAACAGTAACCCACCATAACTTTTCACTTGCTTTCCATAATATCTGTAACTTACTATTTTTAGTAAGTTATAGATATTTAAAGTTACAGATATTTATCATTTTTTGGCACACTAATGCTCTAGCGGTCTCAGATGCTCGAGCGGGTCATCAGTGAAAACTCCCTGGTCTACAAAGACCATTTTAGCACGCTACAGCATGCTCCAGTGCTTCTTCAGCATCAGAATTTCATTTTCACTGATTTTGCTTCACTTGAGGCATATATCCTAAAATTCAAAATATCAAGAAATCTCATAGAAAATATAAAATCATCCCATTCATTTATCATCGAAAACATATGGAAATTAAAGCACAAAATGAGTATAAAATGGATAGATCAGCCATTTATCAACTCTACAATCAACTTTCTCAAAGAAAATAACAAGGGAAATGCAGTAGCAGCTCTAATGGCCAGACTTGAACCCAAAGGCAGAGGTTTGGTTTGTGAAGTAACCTTTTTTTTCCTTCTTCTATTTGTCGTTTTTTGACGAGCAAGTATTTCTTTGTGGGAATAAGCTATTGTAAAACTCATCCTTCATCCATAGCCTACCCTTCACACCCTTAATGATGCACAGTTAACACATTGAAGCAATTATTCTTATGCAGATCAATTATAACTTTGACAGTCAAGGATGATTCGAACATCAACTATATATATTTCATGACACCTGTAGCAACGCGCGGGCCTTTCAACCTAGTTGTTTCCTATTCTAATTCGACTAGGTTCCCTTATATATTTTCTAGACTATATATAGTCCTTTTCCAGGCTTTCGTTGGACAACTTATTACCAGTGGATTCCAAGCTTTTCTGTTATCACCGTGAACGATCTTACTTTATTTAGCTTTCCCGTTGCATCAATAAACATAGAACCATGATAATGCTAACTGTGTCAGGTGAATTAATTTCAAAAAAAATAGTTTTTTGGAACCTGTTGAAAAATGTCTAGTGACCGTGCCTACATGACTTGCCACATTGATTATGAATAAAATCATTTTTTATTTCATTAGCACTGTCATTATAATATAAGAGATTGAGATACTCCGAGAAGATCCAACAATCTTGATTTCGCTTAGCTATTTTGATAGGTTTTGGATTTTTTTTTTTTGATAAAATGATAGGTTTTGGATTAATTTACAACTATGTTACAACGGAGACGTCATGAGTCATAGATAGTGTGCCACGTGGATATATAGGGTAGGAAGGTTCCAATGATGATGAAAGAAAAACAAATTAACAACGTTAACTAAAGTTTTAACCAACCACAATTAGAGACAAGGGTGGACTTTTTGTGTTAAAAGAATAAGAAGGTGAAGCGGGGACCACCGCCCCTGTCAGCTTTTCTATATATATATATGTTTTTGTATTCACTTCTTTCTTACAGCTAATGGATTTATGCTTAGCCAAATAGAGTTAGGATTTTATTCATTAGTCAATATTCCTACATCAATAACAGTAATATATTACAAATTTGAAACATTTGACTTTCTGTATTTTTGTTGTATTAGTCTTTGGTTGGTTTTTAGCTAGTCATGGTGCAATTTAATGTAAATTATTTTACTTGTATCAATGCAATTTTTGTTCTCAAATGCTTTTATTTTTGTAATTTGCTTCCCAAAAAAATAATAATTATGGTTGCTGTCCCAAACCACACCCTCTCCAGTTCTAAAACTTGGCTCTGTCAGTTGATGAACCTTAAGGTTTGGATTTGTTCAATCCTAACAAGCTCAGGGTACAGATTTACTGTTAAAATTCTAAATGTCCTAAATGTTAATTGCTAGATCCTAACTATTAAACTATAACGGGCATTGGTACCCACGACTTTAGGGTTCTAACTTCCAAAATAAGTGAAAATAGACTACGTAGGCGTATATGAATGAATTATAAATTTATAACTACAATTTATTTTAAGTAGAAATATAAATTATTATTAAATTTTATTTCAAATATAAATTAACGAAAAATGTGTGGTAGATATTAAATAGAATAGAAAACAAAAATAAAACTACCAAAATTAAGTGTAACAAAATTTTTGACACGTGATCTTCTAAATAAAATAGGAAAAAAAACCCCAACTCTATCGCTATGTATAAGCTCTATTTTGGAGATGCAAGTTTTTAAACTTTTGTGTATGAGTAAATTGTTTTTGAAAAATAAAAAAGATATTTTAATTTTCAAAATTCATTTTCAATAGGGCAAGTCAACGTGACATGTTATATGAATTTGGGTAAAATTGATCTATAAAAAATTTATTCCAGTAGTGCACGAGATCAACTCTCACCTTCTCTCCCTCTGACGCCAAAAATGGAAGCATCAATGGTTTCTATTGCAGTATCAGTTACTTTAATTGCAGTACTGTCATGGAGAGTGTTGAACTGGGTCTGGTTGAGGCCGAAGAAAATAGAGAGGTACCTGAGACAGCAAGGCATAGGAGGCAGCTCTTACAGGTTTTTGGTTGGAGATATGAAGGAGATTTCTTTCATGTCCAACCAATCAAAATCCAAACCCATCGACTTCGCCGATGATATTAGCAACCGTGTCATGCCCTTCCAGTCTCGATTGCTCAGACAGTATGGTATGCCAATTTTTTGTTTTGATTTGGTTCATCAACTCTTGAAATTAAGCTTGATTAGACACATAATAGATATCAATAGCACAATCAAACCCAGAAATTAAATTCTTTTTCTTTTTGTTTTCATTTGATTAAGGTGTGAGATTGTTTCTCTTTTCCGAATATTTAAAGGCAAAAACTATACATTAAACCCTTCAAGTTGTATCGATTTTCCTATTGAGCCTCTCTAGTCCAATTGTTTCCTATTAACCCCTCTATCTATGTAGACTCAATCCAATAAGCCCTTAACACGGTGCCCTAGGAATGTGTGGTTGCACGTGCCTCATATAGTGCGTTGCATTTTATTATTTTATAACTTATTGGATTGAGATCGAATAAATTGAGGGTTCAATAGGATACGATTGGACTTGAGGAGCTCAATAGGAAAATGGATACAACTTGAAGGGCTTAATAGATATGTTTTGGTGTTCTCAATAAGGGTTAGAAGGAAAGTTGTACGTCTACTTAGGAGGTAGCTGTTGTTAATTTGAAAGATCTATCTGGAAATTGTTATTTTTCTTATGAAACCTGAATCTACTAAAATGCATTTAATAACAAGACTCTTCAATGCACCAAGGACAAGTACAAGACTCAGTCAGCAAGCATAACCACCAAGCAATGTTGGGCAGAAAAGGAGCATAACTTGACTGTTATTTTGGAGTAGAATTTTGAATTTTGGTTGTTTGAAATATTTTTAATGTTTTCCCTTTTGTTTTCCTTGTTTTGGATGTGAGGACTTGATGTTGTATGGCTACATTATGTAGGGATTAATCTTTTGGATGATGTGACATTGTGTGCCAATTTTTCTACTATTTTCATACCAATGTTGCCGTTAATTCATGATTGAAGGGCTTATTTTTATAGTGATTGGACTTGAGGGGCTTATTAGGAGAATATTGACAACTTGCAGGGCTTATTACGAGAATATCGACAACTTGAAGGACTTATTATACGATTTTAACTTTGTTATGGCGGTGTGTGTAACCACGCATTCTAGCGCCGCCGTGTTAAAGGCTTATTCGATTCAAACCGCATAGTTTGAGTGCTTAATAGGATAAAATTGGACTTGAGGAACTTAATAGGAAAATCGATATAAGTTGAAGGGCTTAATATATGATTTTGCCAATATTTAAATTCAGAGCTGAGATTGGATTTTTTTTGTGAGACTATATTCAATTTTTTGAGAGAGCGTGAATTGAATCAATAATATTCAAGTTATAGTTTTGGAGCATCTTATCTGCATGATATTTATATATAGAGAGACACATACACACTTAAGATTTCCATCTGTCCTAGAAGTAATCAAACGTTTGATTTTATTCTGAGGAAGGTAAGAATTTCTTCATTTGGTTTGGACCAACACCGATGGTGACGATAATGAACCCAGAACAAATTAAAGAAGTGTTTACGAAGACGAGTGACTTTCAGAAGATAGCTCAAAACAGAATCTCCGGGTTATTGTTCAGCGGACTTGGAACCCTTGAAGGTCAGAAATGGACCAAACATAGAAAGATTATCAACACAGCATTCCATCAAGAGAAATTGAAGGTCAAATCTTTACTTTTCTCCACACTTCTTCATTGAACTATTAGTATCTGCGTTTTTGTACTTGTCACTCTTATGGATCATACTTCCTACTTCTTGCATTGCATATGCGTTCACTCCGCTCTAATTTGTCTTTCTTGGGGTTGGGATACAGTTAATGGTACCTGCTTTTCACCAAAGTGGTAGTGATATGATAAATGAATGGGAAACAATGGTATTAGAAAATGGGTGCTGTGAATTGGATGTGTGGCCTCATCTGCAAAATATGACAAGAGATGCGATTTCTCGTACAGCATTTGGAAGCAGTTATGTAGAAGGGAAAATAATTTTTCGTCTCCTCGCAGAACTAACCGAACTCACATTTTATCAGGCTTTCATGTCAGTTCCCTTTCCAGGAAAGAGGTAAACTTTGTATTCGTCGATGAACGCGTGTCTGTAATCATCGTTATATTCAAAACTGAAAGTCAATACTAATGTTGTACAATGTCTCTCTTGAATTTGTAGCTTCTTACCCACAAAGGCAATTAGGAGGATGAAGGAGATTAAGAAAACAATGGACGCATCAATTAAGAACATCATCAACAAAAGATTAAGGGCGATGAAAGCAGGTAACGCTGCTAACGATGACTTACTAGGAATTCTCTTGGAATCCAACTTAAAAGAAATTCAAGAACATGAAAACAACAAGGATGTTGGAATGAGTATTAAAGATGTGATAGAGGAGTGCAAGCTATTTTACTTTGCTGGTCAAGAGACCACTTCAGTGATGCTTGTTTGGACATTGATTTTGCTGAGCAAGCACTTGGACTGGCAAGCACGTGCGAGGGAAGAGGTCTTGCAAGCCTTTGGTAATAGTAAACCCGACTTTGACGGGCTCAATCACCTAAAAGTTGTAAGTATATATCTACACTGATTGTCAACATGCCTTTTTTCCAATGTCTAGTGGGGAAGACTAGCTATTATCAAAGTCTCTTACCGTACTATTTTTTTATGTCTCAGATTACGATGATTTTGTATGAGGTCCTTAGACTATATTCTCCATTCGCTTATATTACTCGAAGTGTTACCAAGGACACAAGGCTTGGAAATTTGTCATTACCAGCAGGAATACAAATCTCGTTACCAATCCTTCTCGTTCACCACGATAAAGATCTTTGGGGCAATGATGCACTAGATTTCAAGCCTGAGAGATTTTCTGAAGGAATTGCAAAGGCTACCGAAAACCGAGCAATCTATTTCCCATTCGGTGGAGGTCCTCGAATATGCATTGGCCAGAACTTCTCTCTTGTGGAAGCAAAAATGGTACTGGCAATGATTTTGCAACGCTTCACTTTCGATCTCTCTCCGACTTACGTTCATACTCCTCTCTCGATAATGACAGTCAAGCCAGAATATGGAGCTCAAATCAATATTCATAAACTTGAAACCTAGTTGTCTTATTATTATCGTGCATGAATCATTTAGTTTGATTCCTAGCTAAACTGATGCATTAATTTACCATATCATTTACATCTGTAAAATATTGTTAGTGAATCTGCGGGACTCGTTGCTTCTTTAGTGTGTGTTAATGAATAAACATTGATTAAAAAGACTGCTGCAAGGCCCTATCAGCAAACTTTTCTGTTTACCAATCTACTGCTTTTGTTTTATGCAATGCAAAAAGCTTCTTTGTTTCCCAATCTTACAAAGGGCTTGTTCAAGTTTGGAAAAAGACAAATATTTGCAGACTACAAATCGAATTTGGATCCCCCTTAGCTAACAAAGACATTTGGTATAAGTGATTAGTGAAGGATATTTTAAGTCCTAAAGTCGTGAAAAACTTGATGATTCGTATATACATCTTTGGTCTTTGCATTCCCACACAATTAGAGGACTAGAACAAAGTAAAGCCCTCATTTTTGGACTGGACATCTCACATTGAGTACAAACCCATACAGGTAAGCCCCACTACTCTTGAACTGGGTGCCCAAAATATGTTAAAATCAACAACAAATAGAAGTCAAAAGGTCATAGGTACTTGATCGAGGATGGCAAAAACGGTTTCGGATCGATTCCAAATCGAACAACATAAGGTATTTATGCAATATTTATATGTTCGGACTTGGATTGATTTGGATTTCCGTACGTCTTAATTGATCATATCCAACAAGAAAATTGGACAATGATCCAATTCGGATTTTGGTCATTTTTGTGTGTGTTTGGACCTCGACTTGGTTTTAAATTGAATAAAATCTTTGGATTTGGACCGGAATTTTGAACATATAAATTATGTCAAAACTTGATATAATCCGAATCACACAAATTCGACCAACGAAATTGCGGCAAATACATGACATAATGTGAGGGGGTTACATCTAATTAAGTTAGCAGGAGTTTGGGGCAACTCACTCAATAAATTTTTAAGTACTCTTCATTTTGGTGTTTGATGATATCAAAAATCACCTTTCTATAAAGCGTGACACATGACACGCCAATAGTAAAAAGTGTTCATCAAATGACCCATTTTCCCTAACCAAGGCATTAGTGTGGAATATCCAAACGGAGGTAGATGCCTAGCCGAGCTAGATATACCACCTCGGTATAGTCCAAGTAGGCACGTTAGTACAAAGCCTAAGAAGCACCTCGACACCCATCTAGGAATTCACCTTGATGGTAACCTGTGCCCATGATCTAATAAGAGACTAATTTCAATAAGTCAAACTCCCATTAGCACGTAGTGTTAAACCTCCAAAAAATTCGCCAAGAGATTAGAAAGAGGGAATCGTACTTCCACTACAATTGTAACTCTCACACTCATATTAAAGGAGTCCTCCAGTGCTATGTAAATGATCTGAAGCCTTAACTCTTGACTGCTAAGAGAGAGCACAATCCGAGCATAAAGCACCTCATCTGACTTGAGTGTCATATCGTTCCTCTCAGGATCTCCTCTAGAGACCCCATAACTCACTTTTTTCTCTTGTGCAGATGTTCAAGGAACAACAAATAAGCCACCTATTGACCGCTGGTCCGACCACCAGATACATCATTCATGTCAGTCACTTTTTTATGTAATGAATTTGACGTTGTTTGTGGGAAGAGAACAACTTCCAAAATAACAAAAGTCAGGACTAGAGGTTAGTAATTAATTTACAATGTCAACTACATGACATTGAACCCTAGAGATGAACCTCGGAGGAGAGCTCCACCCCGGAAAAAAAAATCCACCTTGGAGTAATTTCTTCCTAGAAAAATTACTAATAAAAAAATTGTCGAACAGAAGGAATAAAGCCACCTAATTTAAATTTTTCCTTGGAGAATAGCCCTACAAGAGGCATAAAATCACCTTGGTTGAAATTTCACCTCGGATAATCGCTCTATAGGAGGAATACAACCACAATGATGAAAATACTTCCTTTGCGAAATTGAGAATTACCTTATTGATGGAATAAAAACACAACGGCAAAATTTCCACATTGGCTAAAATTCCTCCTTAGTGAATTGCCCTACAAGAGGAATCAAACCACCTCGGTTAAAATTTCTCCTTCGAAAAATTCCTCATCAGAGTAATTTTTTCTAGAAAAATTACTCCTTGAAAAATTATCCTATAGAAGGATTAAAATCGTCTGGATTAAAATTCCTCCTCAAATAATTTCCCCAAAGGAGGAAAAAAACGTCCTCATCAAAATTTTCTCCTTGAAAAAATTAATCCTTAGAAAATTTCCACATCGATTAAAATTCGTCCTCATGCCTGATAAAACTTCTCTCTCATAAAAAAATACTCCATTGAGAATTGTCCTATAGGAGAAATAACGAACTCGGTTAAAATTCCTCAGAAAAAAATTCCTTGACAGAGAATTGCCTTACTTAAAGATTAAATCACCTCGATAAAAATTCTTTCTCAGCATAATTTGCACCTCAGAAGTTCACCTCCTTGGCAAAAATTTGTCTTACACTATGTTTGGATGGAAGGAGGGGAAGGAAAGAAAATTTTTAGAGGAATGAAAAATGGAGGAGAGGGGAGGGGAGGGAAGATTAATTTTACCTCATATTGTTTGGATACTCAAAAAGTAGAGAAAGGAAAAGATGAAAAAGTGTATTTTTATGAGTGGTAAAGTTTATATAAATTTACCATATTATCCTTGATATAAATTGATATAAATTATTATGTATTTATTTATATATTATTATTTAATATATTTTTGTTATTATTTTTATTTATTTTTATCTAATAATGTATATAAATTATATATATGTATTTGTCTCACGCATAGGACCCACTTACTTGATTAAAATATATAAAATTGCATGGATCCAGCCGCTTTATATAAACTGAAGGGACAGAATTGTAATTTCAATCATGGGACCCACAATATTTCTCTTCTGTCACCACTTTCTCTCCGGTTTTGGAGAGAAAATTGTAACGTGGGACCCACGTTCATTTCACCCTCAAATCCACCCTCCAATTTTTACCTTCATCTTTCCAAACGCCATCAATTTTCAGATTACTCCCACTTTACCTTCTAAATTTTCTCTACCCCCATTTTCCTCACTATCCAAACATAGTGTTAGTAAAAAATTTTCGACCCAAGAATTGCTTTACGGGAGGAATAAAACAACCTCGATAAAAATTCCACCTCAGATAAATTTCTACCTCGGGAAAAATTCATCATCAGAGTAATTTCTTCCCAGGAAAATTAATTATTAAAAAATTGTCCCACATGATAAATAAAACCACCTCAATTAAAATTCTTTATAGGAGAATTTCCCTACAGAAGGAATAAAACCACCTAAGTTAAATTTTCTCCTTGGAGAATCACCCCATAGGAGGAATAAAACTGCATCAATAAAAATGATTTCTTGGTAAAATTCCCACCACAGAAGAAAACCTCCTTGGCAAAAATTCTCATTGATAAACATTCACAATGGTGAATTATGTTACTAGAGTTGTAAAATCACTTCGGTAAAAATTCCTCCTTGGCAAAATTTCCACGATAGTTAAAATTCCTTCTCGAAAAATTCCTCTTTGGAGTAATTTCTTTTGAAAAAACTACTAAAAAAAAATTATCCCATAGGAAGAATAAAACCACCATGGTTAAAATTGCTCTTCGTCCAAAATTCCACCTCGATAATAAAAAAAATCTCAAAGAAGGGTCCTACAGGTGGAATAAAATCACCTCTATAAAAATTCCTTGCTGGCAAAAATTCTTGTCAATAAAAAAAACCTCAATGGGGAATTACCTTATTGGAAGAATAAAATCACCTCGATGAAAATTTGTCGGCAAAATTTCCACATTGGAAAAAAAATTCCTCCTCAGAGTAATTACTTTCCAGGATTATTACTTATAGAAAAATATGTCTCTATGGGAGGAATAGAACAATCTCAGTTAAAATTCTTCCTTGGAGAATTGTCATACTTAAGGAATAAAACAACCTCAGCTATAATTCCTCCTCGAAGAATTGCTTTATAGCAGGAATAAAACTACATTGGTAAAAATTCCTCGTCGACAAAATTTCAATCTAAAAAAAAAAATTCCTTGGTAAAAATTCCTCTATAGAGTATTGATCTAGAAGAGGAATAAAACCACCTTGATAAAAATTTCTCTTCGAAAAATTTCTACCTCAAAAGAAAACCTCCTCAACATCTCCTTGGTAAAAATTCCTCCTCGAAAAATTGTCATACAAGATAAATAAAACCACCATTGATGCAGTAAAGATAACAACAAGAACAAGACCACCAACGAGATACAGAAAGAACTTCACCACTCAATTCGAAGATCCCAACACTAGTCATCAACTCTAACAAGAGCTGCACCGTGCACTTTCATACAAGATAATGTCCAAAAACATATTACAAACTTTGACCAATAGGGTTTATAAGACAACCCCAGCAAAATACCAAAACAACCTCACAAGGCAGAAAGACTAAAAATTCCCAACATAATCTCATCCTCCAGTTAACAAAATCTCATCCTCAAGCTCGCTTAGTCGGTCTCTTCATCATGGTATGGTGTTAAATCAGCTAACTTGAAAGTGGCAGAAACATTGTAATCACCAAGAAGTTCTACCTTGTATGTATTGTCTCCAATCTTACTCAAAATTTTAAATGGACCATTAGCGCGAGGCATTCGCTTGGCAAATTTTCCAAGAGGAAAAAAGTTATTTCTACAAATGGACCCTCACCAAATCACCCTCCTGAAATGCTACTAGTTTGCAATGATGGTTGACCTTGGTGTGGTACTTCTCATTTTGTTGAATAATTTTTTCTCGGCTATGTGCATGCAACTTTTGAATCTCAGCAACCCTTTTATTTTGCAGCGCCATCGAAATGCTGTGAAGGGCATAGTAGGAGCTAAGTCAAGAGGAGTGGAAGAATTAACAACATAAACGACTTCAAAAGGAGTTGCTCTGGTGGTTTGACAAAGGGAGCGATTATAAGCAAATTCTTCCTGTGGCAGAACAAGGTCCCACTGACGGATGTTTTTGCCCACAAGACTTCTCAAAAGATTACCCAATCTCATGTTAACCACTTCGGTTTGGCCATCGATTTTGGGTGGAAGGAAGAGTTGAATAAGAGTTTAGTACCAAATTCCCTGCATAAACATCTCCAAAAATGGCTCGTAAACTTCACGTCGTGATCAGACACCATGGACTTAGGAATGTCGTGCATCCTAACAATTTGTTCAAAATATAAGTCAGCTACTCGGGAGGCATCCATAGTCTTGGTATATGGAATGAAGAGTGCCATATTGGAAAATCTATCCACAACGACCATGATTGAATAAGGCCCATTGAGTTCGTAGTAACCCCAAGACAAAATCAAGACTAACTCCCTCCTAAGGTACAGTTGAAACTGGAAGAGGAATACATAAGCCAGTGTTTTGTTTATGAGTCTTAGCAATATGGTAGACCCAACATCTCTCAATAATGTGGGACACATCTCACTCAATCCTAGGCCAATAAAAATGATTGGAAACTAAAGACATTGTCTTGTCTCTACCAAAATGACCAGCTAAGCCCCCGTTATAAGCGAGTGCCTCTGAATAGATACCCATCATGAAAGAGAAAAGACACATATGAACTCTCAGAACAACGCTCCAAAATGCAAGAAAATGAGGGTCAGCCGCATAACTTTGAGGCACAATTTTGAATATGAGAACATTGACCTGCAAAGTTGAAAGTAAAACATGCCTACGGCTGAGAGGATCACCAACCTTGTTGCACTGCCCAGACTTATGCTTGATGGTAAAAGAATATGCATGTAATGTTTCCACCCATTTTGCATTCCACCCATTAAACTTGTGTAGTCCATTGATGAATTTTAGGGTTTCATCTTTAGAATATTAGCACATAAAACTCCTTGTCTAAGGTGGAAAAATTTAATCGATTATCATTCAATTTTTTGCTAAAATAAGCAATCGGTTTGCCTTCTTGACTGGGCACACCTTCAACTCCCACACCAGAAGCATAACAATCCCTTTCAAAGGGAAAGCAAAATTTGGCAATGCTAGCACAGGTGCAATAGTTACCTTCTGTTTCAACAATTTAAAGCTAGCTTGGGTCTTCTTAGTCCAATGGAAAATACCACCCTTCAAACATTTTGTGAGGGGAAAAATGATAGAGTTGAAATTCTTGATGAAAAGCCGATAAAACGAGGCAAGACCATGGAAACTTCGAAGATCATGTATTTACTAGGGTTTCGGCTAGGTAGTGATCATGTATTCATTTTCGATGATTCGCCAAGTCGAGAATGGCCCTAGTGATCCCGAGCATTTTTCAAAAGAAAGAGAAAAGAAAAAAATTCATTTTCGATGATTTGCCAAGCCGGGAATGGTCTTAGTGATCTCGAGCATTTTTCAAAAAATTCATTTCTAATGATTGGCCAAGCTGGGAATGGCTGTAGTGATCCCGTGCATTTTCAAAAAATTGGACTAAAAATAGGTTTACTACTCCTTTGCGCGCCATTACTATGTAAAGATCACACAAAGGGGGGGCAACTGTAGTACCCTATTTTTGTCCGGGTTCGGTTCAATAATTTTATTTTGGGAGGCTCGATAATATTTGTTTTGGATGAATTTTGGGCACAATCCCTCACCCACCATCTTCACCCACTCCTCCATCATTATCACCCACCCACCATTCCTACCTACTAATTCACCCACCCCCACCTAATCTCCACTTACCCTAACACTACCACCACCTCTTCTATTCTTATACCAAAACAATGTCACTCAAAAGGGGGGGAGAAAACCTTTGTTCTCTGGAATCCAGCAGCCCTAACCCTCTCTTCTCTCAAATTAAGCCACCACCACAATCCTTCTCCTCCCCCAATACACTAAAAACCACAACATCACCACACAAACCACCATCCTCACTACCACCATAAGTGCACCTTCTGAGGCTTCAAATCATAATCCGACCGTTCAAAATCAAGATTACACATTCCTCTAACCACTGTCCAAAAATCAGAAAAATCCAACCACAGAAAGCCCTCCATCCGCCGCTATTCCCAAACTCTATTTTGAGAAATATCCCTACACAAATCAGTTCAGAAACCAGTTTCAACACTAACCTTCTAAAGCTTCAAACCACAATCCGACCATTCAAAATCAATATCACCCCGTCCTCTAACCACTATCAAAAAATCAGTTTGGAAACTAGTTTTGAAACTGATCTTCTGGAACTTCAAATCCAAATCCCACCGTTCGGAATCAAGCACCGACTGTCCTCTAAGCATTGTAAAATAACCAGCCAAATCGAAGCACGGATAGTGCTCCAAAAGCCAGTATTTCCGAAACTGTATTATGAGTATGTCTCCTTATTTTTTAGTTTTGAGTCTTTGAATGTTGTGTGTATGCTTAAAATTGTATTTAGGGCTTTAGGTGTTTATTTGGGCTTTTTAGAAATTTAGGCCAGAAACATATGGTGTAAGGCTTGGGCCCGATTTATAAATTTATGGGTTCCTTGATTTTTGTTTGATGGGCCGGATGTTACATGCACATATGTGGGATTTTAATTCTTTTGGGCTTTGTTGTATTTTGGTTTTTAGATTTAGGTTGGGGCTTTGAGTATTAATTGGGGTTTGTAAATATGTATTTGGGCCTATGGCCATGTAAATAGTGAAAACAAAAATAATAAAAATTGCATACATGATTTTAGGATGCTAGAAGCATGTAGCGGTTGATCCGACGATGGAACCAAACGGAGAAGCATTGGATGCTATCCCAAAAGGATTCTTGAGAATAAAATAAAATGAAATTCTCATCCATTGGATGGAGAGGATTTTTTTAAGCATTCATATTGTATATAAAAATTATATCGAAAGCCTTAACCGACGATGAAATTAATTTGGGGAATGCATTGGATGCACCTCCAGACAAAATTCTTGAGGTGAGAATGTTTCATGGACACTTGTCCATTGGATGGAAGAGTTCCATGAACCTCAATATTAGACTCTCAATATAACTTTTATATCCTGCAAATAATTATCATGCTTCATGTATATATTTTTGTTAAAATGTCATGTTTGATTTTCTTAATCATTTAATGGGATAATAAAAGTTAAATTGACAACTGTTTTTAAAACAGACGTTGTGGGGTGCCTCACACATTCCCCATACGTAACAAACTCACTTACCCATTTTTCTGGATTTTCGCAGACCAAATTAATTTTATTGGTGACCAATTGCACCTATTACAATTGGTGGCGACTCTTTTAAAATTTCTCTCGCAAAATCGATTGCGACACAAAGATGTCACCCTGCCAAAAGTTATGGAATTTGTAGAAGATATTGTGTCGGTAGTGATCAGACACAAACTCTACTCGTTTAAAGATGAAAGACACAAATGAGAGGAAGAGAGAGTCATTGTCCTACTAAAGCTTGGACTGTTTACCTCTTACATTAAGCTTCCAGAGTCAAGTAAGTAACTCCCTAATCATAATCTACACTTAAGATTATAGAGAACATTGGAATACCAACATTTCTTTGCTTTTTTAGTACGAACTGACTTGAGTTTCGGAGCACCAACACCAAAGGATAACCTTGGGTGAGTCTTTTAGCTCACGTTTGCTTACCATGTGGGATGGATCTTCACTCATTGTTGCAATGCGCATCACGGTAGAGAAACATATCTAATTGGTTAATAATTTTTTTGGTTTTGTCACCTTAAACAAGGGAAGTAATACTAGAGATCATTCACCCTCCCATATCTAAAATTCTTAGCACCCCCAAGAGCCGGATTATGCGCTTTAAGAGGTGCTTGACAGAATCTGTGGGAGTCACATTTGAGCAACGACGCTCAGTCACAAGGTCCTACGATACAGTTATTATTGCCCTCCAATGATAAAGGATTCCAAGCTCCATGTACAGAAGTGTCACAAATGTCAAAGGCACTCAACTGTGCTACAAGTTCCTTCTAATGATATTATCGCAATAAAAAATCCTTTTTCATTTGCACAATGGGGGATGGATCCCCTCGGACAATAAATTGATGGATTTTATTTGGAAAATCATTGTCTGCAGGTACGAGTTGCCGCCCCAAGCTCTAATAGTAGATAATGGTCCCCTCACTAGGGACTATTGGACCTAGGCTACACAAGAGGGGGTGAATTGTATCCCCAAATTCCAAATAAAAATTCCTCTTAAACCAACCAAACACGAAATAACATAGAACACTTAGATTGAGTCCAATCGGACAAGTTACCTAAAAATGTTTCAGGAAAATTCAATTTAAATATTTAAAATGCAAACTTAATATGTTATAACTAGATACAATTTTCTAATGACAAAGTAAAATAAAAGCCACACTTAAAAAAAATTATCCAAGACTTGGGTTAAGAATCAAAAACATTAAGAACAACAATTCAGAACTTACAAGTATAAGTAAAATTAATATCGAGCAAGCACAAGCAAATAAATAAAAATAAATAATAATAATAATTAAAGCTGTAAAAGAGTAGGGAAGAGAGATGCAAATAGTGATTTAGAGTGGTTCTGAGACTTTACCAAATCCTCCTATATCCACTACCCGGACAACACATGTCTAGGATTTTGAATCCACTATACTGTGTGATTTTTCCAACCTCACCACCAACTTCTACAAAAGATTTCAAGCTTACCCCAAAACTAGTGGTTTCAAAATAGGCTCACCGCCAAACGATTACAAAAAGTAAGTTTACAAGCTTAAGCGCACAAGTTCCTCTAAAAGATTTACAATAAGAAAACTATGTAAGTAACACTCAAAAATTTTAGTATGGCTCACAGGTAAGATATACGGTATAGCAACTTAGAATATATTTTTCCTATTGAGAAAATCATATTGTGAGAGTTGAAAGATGGCATACCTTTTTTTTCACACATCCTTTTTTTGTTTTTTGTTATCAAAGCTACTTTTTGTTAAATTATGGTGTGACTCATTATAATGATGGACTGAACTTTAAAGTCCAAAGGTAAAGTTGAAGGCTTTGAAAATGCATCTTCATTAGTCATGGGCATGGAATCAAGGGATACAGATTTTAAAATCCAAAGGCTCAAAATGTGATAGTTAGTAGAGATGTAGTTTTTGATGAAGAATCAGTGTTAACTGGAAATAAAATATAGGAGATTAAGACACCTAATGGGGAATAGAGTTCTTTGATTAAGGTGGAGCTCTCATCTAGAGGTGGCAAGACTTCTCAGAATGAGATAGAGGTGTCAGATGAAGGTTTTAATAGAGAAACTGAACAACAACAACAATAGTAGCAAGGTTCCAGCCTTGTTTCTGGACGAACCATTAAACCACTAGTCAGGTATGGTTTTGAGGATGATTCAGCTTCTTATGTGTTATTTACTAGTTGTGGAGAACCAGCTTCTTTTCAGGAAGCGGTTTCTAATCCCGACAAAGAAAAGTGGATGGAGGCCATGGTTTAAGAGGTGGAGTACCTACAAAAGAATGCAACTTGGGAGTTAGTTCAACTTCCCAAGGATAAAAGAGCTATTGGGCTCAAATGGATCTACAAGAAAATGGAAGGGATGACAGAAAAAGAAGGTGTTTGATTCAAGGCCAGGTTAGTAGCAAAGGGATATTCGCAGAAGGAAGGGATAAACTATAATGAATTCTTCTCCCCTGTAGTTTGACATACTTCTATTAGAGTGTTGTTGGCTTTAACTGCTCAGCTTGATTTAGATTTAGAACAGTCAGATGTGAAGACTGCTTTTCTGGATGGAGAGTTGGAGGAGCAGATTTACATGGTGCAGTCGAATGGGTTTAAGGAGTTTGGTAAAGAAAACTTAGTTTGCAAGCTCAAGAAATCACTCTATGGATTGAAGCAAGCACCACGACAATAGTACAATTGCTTCAATGAATTTATGTTGAGTATTGGCTACAAAATTGTGAGTATGATTGCTGTGTTTATTTGAAGGCCTTGGTCGATGAATAATTTATTTTCTTGTCGATTTATGTTGATGGCATGTTGATTGCTGCGAAGAGTATTGTTGAGGTTCAGAAGTTAAAGTCTCTATTGAGTTCAAAATTTGAAATGAAGGATTTGGGCGCTGTGAAGACTGGGAGGTTATGGTTGTCTCAGAAGACCTAAACGAAGAAAGTGTTGGAAAAATTCAGCATGATAAATACTAAGGTTGTGAGTAAACCACTTGCAAATCAATTCAGTTTGTCTACCAATTAGTGCCCAAGTATAAAAGAAGATATTGTAGACATGTCAAAGGTTGCGTATGCTAGTGCGGTTGGGTGTTTGATATATGTCATGGTCTAAAATAGGCCAGATATAGCACACGCAGTCAGTGTGGTGAGTAAGTATATGTCGAAGCCAGGGAGACAGCATTGGAATGCAGTTAAGTGGATTTACAGATACTTGAGAGGTACCAAGGATTATGGTATTATGTTTAACAAGAAAGAAGATGCTTTGTCAATTGTGGGGTATACAAATTCAGACTATGCAGGGGATATTGGCACTAGGAGGTCAAGAACAGACTATGTTTTTACATTGGCAAGAGGACTTGTTTGTTGAAAATATGGGTTACAGCCCTTAGTTGCATTGTCCACGATTGAGGCAGAGTATATGGCAGCAGGTGAAGCAGCTAAAGAGGCTTTGTGGCTTGCAAAGTTGGTTAGAAAGTTTGGTATTCATCAATGTGGAGTTTTGTTATTTTGTGATAGTCAGAGTGTCATCAACGGGATCAAAGAATTGGTCTCTTCGGGAGAAGTGAATCTTCAAAAGATCGATACATACTTCTGAGAATGCATCAGACATGTTGACTAAGGGATTAACTGTGGAGAAGTTCAACCATTGTTTGGACTTGCTCTATGTTACTACTTGCTAGTTGTTCTTGGGTTGTTCAATTCACTACTTCAAAGCGTAAGATATTTCAATGAGGTGGTGATTGTGATTCTTCTAAAGGTGTGACAATTCTCCTAGGTGGAGTGTTAAATTATGGTGTGACTCAATATAATGATGGAGTGAATTTTAAAACCCAAAGGTAAAGTTGAAGGCTTTATGTATAATGTTATCTTTATCATTGTACTGGGAAGATACTAGGGTTATTGATAGAACCCTAGTTGGCACTTGTATGATGTATGGCTAGGGATGGCAACGGGTCGGGTACTCTTCTATTTAAGAAATACCAAAACCGTTACTGTTTAATGTACCCTATACCAAAACTGTTCCAAAAATGTTTAAAAAATCATTTAGATTTTCAAAATCGGAACCTTTCCATAACTGTTTATCGCCGGGTACCCATTTACCGTTTAACTTTTTCAATTTCTTTCACAATTGATTGGATAATGTTTCCAAACACTCAATATATATTTATAAACTATGAAAGTCGATAACAAAAAATCAAACAATTGGATTAGTAGTTAAGTGATTTAGTTTTGTATACATGTGTAAGGTTCGAATCTCTTCTCTAACATATATACTATATTTTTAAGAATTTACTTGAAATTAAGGGTTGGGTCGAGCCAGGTTGGTTATGGTTATGGGTACGGTTTCTGTTCGGTTTTGGTTCGGGTATCCTAAACCCGGCATCAAATATCAAAACCGACACGAAACCGTGACGGATTTGAAAATAAAAACCAAAACCGTTTCCAAACCCTATAGGATCGGTTTTAGGATTTTAAACGGATCGGATACCCAGCGGATAGTGCACGGATCGGGTTTTTTTGCCATCCCTATGTACGGCTGATTTCATAGTGAAATTGAGGAGCTCCTATGGACGTAGGCTACATTGACTGAACCACGTAAATATTTGTGCCCGATTTCTTATTGTTTTTCTTTGCTTGTTGGTTGATTGTGTGTGATCAATCACAACACGTACAAGGTTGAAGGAGCAGCCCTATTATTCTCTCTATCCAAGAATGTGAAATCACCCCCATAATATCCTCTTCATTCCTTTTTAGTTTTGCCCTCTAATCACGTCTCATCAAGCTGCAATCACTCAAAGCGATTAAAACAAAATCATTTCTTTGACTTGAATGTGTAGCTTCTCCATGATCGCCTCTTAATTTCCTTAATCTTAGTTCCACATATATGGTAGGTGATGATTGCATCAATTCCATACTTGATTGCATGTAGTCAACTCCATAATTTTGGAAGTCCTCTTTCTCTGCATGTTTGGCCGCCACCTTTTGCATATGAAAATAAGATTATTCTTTTTGAATTCAAAGTAAGACTCCATGATCTTCTCTTTATAATGGTCAGCTCCATGATCTCTTTCTAATCTAGTCAATCATCATTTATTTGCTTCCTTAATTTACTCCAGCAAAAAGTTGGAAACTTTCTCTTTAATTTTCTTCCTTCTTGGGCGGATGAAGACTTGCAAAAATCAATTGATTTGGGTCTTGATTCTAATGAAATACATAATGTAATTTTTTCTTGACTTGTGCCTGATTCGGCTCAATCAATAAATAATAGATTCTTAAACTATTTCCTTTTTGTGCTAGCTTTGGCTTGCACCAACAATGTAATCTTCTCTTTTAGTATCCCAGCAATAAGTTCACCTCCTAATTGAGTTTTGAATTTCCTTGCACTAGTACAGCTTTTCATCCCTTGAATTCAACCACTGAGAAAGGAAGTTTCCTACATGAACAATTGACCTCCATTGATTTGGAATATATACCAAGGTAAGAGAAGTTTTTTCTTGATTCACAAAGTTGATCTCCAGTTATTGCTCTCCATAAGGTAACTGAATATTCCTCGTTGATTTCGGACCATCAATATGGTAACATATCCTTCTTCTTTAATCTCCATAACATACCTTCCAATGCAAGATCTCTATATGGAAACCAACCCTCTTCTTAAATTCATATCACACACTTCTTTTAGTACAACTCATCTTTAACTCTTGCTACCTTGTCACCTTCCAAATTTTCTCCAATTTTCCATATTTACTTCTAGTGGATTCATACAGGTGCTATCGAGAATTTGAATAGCCCTAGTCCATTCAATGGACATCCTTAGACTATTGTTTATTTATGAAAAGTTTGACACCCCTTCGACTTAACCTAAAAATTTGTTTGTAAACTCTTTTCAGCTTCATCCTTAAAATATGAGTTAGTTGCGTTAATACTTACGTATATAATAATAAATCACCCATATATAGATAAGTATGAAAATTTTCAGCTTCTCACATTGATTATGAATAAAATCTTTTTTTATTTGATTAGCACTGTCATTATCATATAAGAAATTGAGATACTCCAAGAAGATCCAACAATCTTGATTTAGTCGCTTAGCTAAGGTTTTGGATGTAATTTACAACTATGTTACAACGGAGGCGTCATGAGTCATAGATAGTGTGCCACGTGGATATATAGGGTAGGAAGGTTCCAATGATCATAAAAGACAAACAAATTAACAAGACAACCACAACAATAATTCACTTGATGATCCAATAATTTTGTTTTTGTGCCCCACATCTATTTCATAAAAACACAACTCTCAATATAATCAAATCAGCATAACACATAGTTCAATACTGCCACATCAGCAAAACACATCTCCCAATATAAAACCATTATCCAACCCAACTACTTTCTTATCCTTCATACTATTCCCATCAAATTTACACCAAAATAAAGATTGAGTCCCACCTTTATTACTCAAAAGTCAAGTCACATATTCATCTACATCAACAAAACACATTTTTCAACACAGCCAAATCAACAAAACACATTTTACAACACAGCAACATCACTCACCCAACGAAAGTTTTCAACCAACCATAGAGACAGGTGTGGACTTTTTGCGTTAAAAAAGTAACAAGGTCAAGCACATGTACATAGACTATGTCACTATTGCCGTCCAAAAGAATCATTGGCTTAATTAGTTAATTAAACACTTTGGCGCCCATATACAATCGGACCGTTCAAATGATGAACCCAGTGGCAGAGGCAGGGAGGCAAGCGGGGACCACCGCCCCTGTCAGCTTCTTTATTTAATAAAAAAATATACTTTTGTATTCATTTCTTTCTTACAGCTAATGGATTTATGCTTAGTCAAATAGAGTTAGGATTTTATTCATTAGTCAATATTCCTACATCAATAAGAGTAATATATTATAAATTTGAAATATTTGAATATTTGATTTTCTGCATTCTTGTTATATTAATTTTTGGTTGATTTTTAGCTATTCCTGGGGCAATTTAATGCAAATTATTTGACTTGTCAATGCAATTTTTGTTTTCGAATACTCTTATTTTTGTATTTTGCTTCAAAAAAAAATAATTGGGCCACCCTCAAGTTCTTAAAGCTGTGCCACTTAATGAAGCCCAAAATTCATATTTGCTAAACCCTAACAGGTTTAGGGGACGGATTTACTATTAAAAAGTAACTTATACAAATATATTAATGCATTTAATTGAATTAGCACTAAAATGTTTTAACATCATTTCCACAAAACCAACTTATATATTAAATAAAATGAATACATTATCGATGAATTTTAGAATTCTAATAGTCATGACTCTTGGAAAGCCCCATAAGTGCACCCATATTACAAAGAAGTGATTTCTAAAAATTAAAAAGAACAACAATATACTTAAAAAAACACTTTAATTTACAAGCACCAAAAAAAAATTACAATAATAAGATTAAAATGTACCATCACATTCACCTAGTTGGTCTATAAAAACTTTACTCCAGTCGTGCACGAGGTGAACTCTCACTTCTCTCCCTCTAACGCACAAAATGGAAGCATCAATGGTTTCTATTGCAGTATCAGTTGCTTTTGTTGCAGTACTGTCATGGAGAGTGTTGAACTGGGTCTGGTTGAGGCCGAAGAAAATAGAGAGGTACCTGAGACAGCAAGGCATAGGAGGCAGCACTTACAGGTTTTTGGTTGGAGATATGAAGGAGATTTCTTTCATGTCCAACCAATCAAAATCCAAACCCATCGACTTCTCCAATGATATTAGCAGCCGTGTCATGCCCTTCCAGTCTCGATTGCTCAGACAGTACGGTATGCCAATTTTTTGTTTTGATTTGGTTCATCAACTCTTGAATTAAGCTTGATTAGACACATAATAGATATCAATAGCACAATCAAACCCAGAAATTAAACTCTTTTTCTTTTTGCTCTCATTTGATTGAGGTGTGAGATTGTTTCTCTGTTCCGAATATTTAGGGTCCGTTCGTTTGAGCGTATGGTACAGCTTATACGCTCTACAACTTATACGCTTATTTACATCAGTCAACAATCACATCAATTACATATCAAAAAAAATCCATGAATTTCCTCTATTACCCCTATTTTCTCACATATTTATCATTTTATCTCTCAAAATATATGTAAAATTTTGAAAAAAATTACATATTTGAACTCAACACGTAAAACTCTTTCCAATAAGACCCATATTCGATAGTTTTTATTTAATTATTAAAATATTTTATATACCCCTAATTGTAAATTAACAGCTTATACTCTATCAAAATTTACGCTCTACCGAAAAGCACACAGCTTATTTCATAGCTTATACACTCTACAGCTTATACGCTATAAAAAAAACTCTCTACCGAACGGGCCCTTAAATTCAGAGTTAGGTTTTTTTTTTTTTTTGAGACTATATTCAATTTTTTGAGAGAGCATGAATTGAATCAATGATATTCAAGTTATAGTTTTGGAACATCTTATCTGCAAGATATTTATATATATCGAGACACCTACACACTTAAGACTTCTATCTGTCCTATAGATAATGATTACGACTTGACTAATCAAACGTTTGATTTTATTCTGAGGAAGGTAAGAATTTCTTCTTTTGGCTTGGACCGATGCCGAGGGTGATGATAATGAACCCAGAACAAATTAAGGAAGTGTTTACGAAGACGAGTGATTTTCAGAAGATAACTCCAACCAGAATTGCCGGGTTATTATTCAGCGGACTTGGAACCCTTGAGGGTGAGAAATGGACGAAACATAGAAAAATTATCAACCCAGCATTCCATCAAGAGAAATTGAAGGTTAAATCTTTTCTTTTCTCCGCACTTCTTCATTGAACTATTAGTATCTGCGTTTTTGTACTTGTCACTCTTATGGATCATACTTCCTACTTCTTACATTGCATATGCGTTCACTCTGCTCTAATTTGTCTTTCTTGGGGTTGGGATACAGTTTATGGTACCTGCTTTTCACCAAAGTGGTAGTGATATGATAAATGAATGGGAAACAATGGTCTTAGAAAATGGGCGCTGTGAATTGGATGTGTGGCCTCATCTGCAAAATATGACAAGAGATGCGATTTCTCGTACAGCATTTGGAAGCAGTTATGTAGAAGGGAAAATAATTTTTCGTCTCCTCGCAGAACTAACCGAACTCACATTTTATCAGGCTTTCATGTCAGTTCCCTTTCCAGGAAAGAGGTAAACTTTGTATTCGTCGATGAACGCGTGACTGTAATCATCGTTATATTCAATACTGAAAGTCAATACTAATGTTGTTCAATGTCTCTCTTGAATTTGTAGCTTGTTACCCACAAAGGCAATTAGGAGGATGAAGGAGATTAAGAAAACAATGGACGCATCAATTAAGAACATCATCAACAAAAGATTAAAGGCGATGAAAGCCGGTAACGCTGCTAACGACTTACTAGGAATTCTCTTGGAATCCAACTTAAAAGAAATTCAAGAACATGAAAACAAGAATGATGTTGGAATGAGTATTAAAGATGTGATAGAGGAGTGCAAGGTATTTTACTTTGCTGGTCAAGAGACTACTTCAGTGATGCTTGTTTGGACATTGATTTTGCTGAGCAAGCACTTGGACTGGCAAGCACGTGCGAGGGAAGAGGTTTTGCAAGTCTTTGGTAATAGTAAACCCAACTTTGACGGCCTCAATCACCTAAAAGTTGTGAGTATATATCTACACTGATTGTCAACATGCCTTTTTTCCAAAGTCTAGTGGGGAAGACTAGCTATTATCAAAGTCTCTTACAGTACATTTTGGGGCTAAGTCTTACCGTACTATTTTTTTTGTCACAGATTACGATGATTTTGTATGAGGTCCTAAGACTATATCCGTCAGTCGTTAATGTTAGTCGAAGTGTTCCCAAGGACACAAGGCTTGAAAATTTGTCATTACCAGCAGGAACACAAATCTCGTTGCCAATCCTTCTTGTTCACCATGATAAAGATCTTTGGGGTGACGATGCACTAGATTTCAAGCCTGAGAGATTTTCTGAAGGAATTGCAAAGGCTACAAAAAATCGAGCAATCTATTTCCCATTCGGTGGAGGTCCTCGAACATGCATTGGCCAAAACTTCGCTCTTGTGGAAGTGAAAATGGTACTGACAATGATTTTGCAACGCTTCACTTTCGATCTCTCTCCAACTTACGTTCATGCTCCTTTCTCGATGGTAACAGTCATGCCAGAATATGGAGCTCAAATCAATATTCGGAAACTTGAAACCTAGTTGTCTAATTATTATTATCATGCAGGAGTCATTTAGCTAAACTGGTGCATTTGCCTTAGCATTTAGATCTGTAAAATATTGCAAGTGAATCTGCGGGACTCGGGCTTCTTTAGTGTGTGTTAATGAATAAACATTGGTTAGAAAGACTGCTGCAGCCTTGCAAGGCAATATCCAACTTCTTTGTTTACCAATCTATTGCTTTTGTTTTTTTCAATGCAAAAAGCTTCTTTGTTTCCCAATCTAACAAAGGGTTTATTCAAGTTTGGAAAAAGACAAATATTTGCAGAATACAAATCGAATTTGGATCCCTCTTAGCTAACAAAGACATTTGGTACAAGTGATTAAAGTCCTCATCATTTTTGTAGTATTTTCTCAGTAAAGAAGCAAAAGTGGCAGAAAATTTGATGATTCGTACATACATCTTTGGTCTGGACATTTCACATTCAGTACAAACCCATACACGTAGGTCCAACAACTCTTGAAATGGATGCCCAAAGCCCAAAATAGGAGCAAATAAACAACAAATAGAAGAAGTCAAAAGGTCTGTACAGTACAAAGCCTAAGAAGCACCTCGCCATCCATCTAGGAAGGCAACTGGGTGGTAACCGATGATCCAATAAGTGACTAATTTTAAGAAGTCAGACTCCCATTAGAAAATGAATCCAGATAGGACTAAATGTCCAAAGAATTTGCCCGAGATCAAGAAGAGGGAGTCTTACTTTCACTACAATTGTACCCCTCAAACTCATACAAAAGGAGGCCTCCTGTGCCTGGTAAATGATCTGAAACCTTGACTCTTAGATTGCTAAGAGAGAGCGCGGTCCGAGCACAGATCACACTCATCCCCTTTACTAGCACCTTATCTGACTTGAGTGTCATATCTCCCCCAAGGATCGCCTCGGGAGACCTCATAGCTCACTTTTTTTCCTATCCAGATAGTCAATGAATAACAAAGAAGCCACCTAGTGACTGCTGGTCAGACAACCTGATACATCAGTTATGTCAGTTACTTTTTTTACGTCATTGGTTTGCAATTGACACCGTCTGTGGGAAGAGAACAACTTCCAAAATAACATTAGTTAGGACCAGAGGTTAGCAATGAACTGACAACGTCAACTACATGACATGTGAACCCTAGAGATTCACCTCGAAGGAGAGCTCCACCTCAAAAAGAAACCCACCTTTGGAGGTAATTTCTTCCAAGAAAAATTACTCCTCAAAAAAATTGTCCTACAGAATGAATAAAACCACCTCGTTTAAAATTTTCCTTGGAGAATTTCCCTACAAGAGGCATAAAATCACCTCAGTTAAAATTCTTCCTCGGATAATTGCTCTACATGAGGAATAAAACGACAAGGATGAAAATTCTTCCTTGAAAAATTTTCCACCATTCCTCGAAGGAGAATTGCCATTGGAGGAATAAAACCACCTCATCAAAATTTTCATATCGGTTAAAATTCTTCCTCGGAGAATCGCCCTACAAGAGGAATCAAACCACCTCCGCCAAAAAATTCCTCCTCGAAGTAATTTCTTCCTAGAAAAAATAATTACTCCTTCAAAAATTATCCTATAGAAGGAATAAAACCACCTCGGTTAAAATTCCTCCACGAATAATTGCCCTACTGGAGGGAAAAAAAACTTCTTCGTCAAAATTTTCACCTTGCAAAAATTATTCCTTTGAAAATTGTCCTATGAGAAGAATAAAACATCGATTAAAATTCCTCCTCATCCATGGTAAAATTTCTCCCTGGTAAAAAATACTCCACAGAGAATTGCCCTATAGAAAGGAGGAATAACCAACTCGATTAAAAGTCATCCTTAGAAAAAAAAATTCCTCGACGGAGAATTGCCTTACTGGAAGAATAAATCACCTAGCTAAAAATTCTTATCCTTAAAAAATTGTCCTACATGACGAATAAAACCACCTCGGTTAAAATTCTTTCTCGGAGAATTGCCCTACAAGTGGAATAAAATCAGCTCAATTAAAATTTCTCCTTGAAGAATTGCCCTACAAGAGGAATAAAACTGTATCAACAAAAATTTGTTCTCGGCAAAATTTCTACCACAGAAGTAATATCCTTGGCAAAAATTCTCATTGATAAACATTCCACGATGGAGAATTGCGTTACTAGAATTATAAAACCACTTTTGTAAAAATTCCTCCTCGGCAAAACTTCCACGACACTTAAAATTCCTTCAAGGACAATTACCTTGCATGAGGAATAGATCCACCTCAGATAAAATTTCTCTGCAAAAAAAAAAAAAATCTTCCTCAAGAGTAATTTCTTTTGAAAAAATTACTCCTCAAAAAATTATCCCCTAAGAAGAATAAAACAACCACGGATAACATTGCTCTTCGTCAAAAATTCCTCCCTGGAAAAAATCCATTCTTGGAAAAAATCCCTTCTCGGAGAAGTGTCCTACTGGTGGAATAAAATCACCTCTGTAAAAATTCCTCAACTGAGAATTACCTTATTGGAAGAATCAAAGCACCTCGATAAAAGTTCCTCCTCGAAGTAATTTCTTTCCAAGAATATTACTCCTAAAAACAATGCCCTACAGGAGAAATAAAACCACCTCAGTTAAAATTATTCTCAGAGAATTGTCGTACTGAAGGAATAAAACAACCTCGACTAAAATTCCTCCACAAGTAATTGCTATACAGCTCGAATACAAGAACACCAATAAAAATTCCTCGACTGCAATATTTCGATCTCAAAAAAATTCCCCTTGGTAAAAATTTATCGAGGGAGATTTACTCTATAGGAGGAATGAAACGACCTCGCTAAAAAATTCTCTTCGGCAAAATTTCCACCTCGAAAGAAAACCTTCTCGACAAAAAATTCTTCTTGGTAAGAATTCCTTCTCGAAAAATTGTCCGACAAGATAAATAAGTCCAAGTTTCTTTGAGAATAGAAATCGTATGTTGGTAACCTGCAAATATATACCACGAGTCATGCGACATAATCTGATCGTGCGGATCGGCAAATATAGGTTATTAGGCGTCAAATGAATAGTCAACCAATAATTAATTAAACTTTTTATATGTTAATTGAAATAATTAAGCCGTCCAACACTATCGACTTGTGTGAGTGAAGCTCATGGTGGCCCACTCTTGACACAAAACTTATGTCATAGGATAGTAGATGTCGTACAAATATTTTGTCATGAAACAGCACATAGGTATCGTTCAACTGATTAATAAACATACATATGCCTTTTTGATTTGTTTGGCAGCTTCATCTTTGGGACCTATTTGTAGAAACGGTTGGTTTGAAAATGCAACTACGAATTGGAGTTTTGATGACCTTGGTTGAACGGCCACAACGAGACTTTTCTTGGAATTTTCGCCAAACGAATGCTCTTCTCATCTCGATATTTTGGTTGAATGATGATATTATAATAATTTTTTACTCGAAATGTTTCCCGAATGACATAGGGTTCTGATTCTAAATGTTTTTCAGATATTCCAATATTATATGTCGGCCAAAGATTGAATGTCGTTGCATACAATTTATCCCCCGCTCGAAGTCTAGGTTCTTGGCTTTGAGAGTAATGTTGATGTCGTTCTTGTTGGCTCCTTGATAAAACGAGGACTTGTCTTGGCTTGAATCTTTGGTTACTTCAAAATTGTATGACAACTCCAAGTGCCTTATATGGTGCAAATGACCTTCCATGGATACTTTCATCAACTTTTGGTTGAACAGAGACAATGTAAAAGTTCTCCACGCCTATTCTTCATGTTTTTGTCGAATGGAGACATAACCTTCTTCATATGTTGGTAAAGTAGAGGAGTCACAATTATTTTCTATGGCTCTTCTAAATATTATGGTCGAATGGAGACAGCACTACAACGAGGGCTCTTTTTGAAGAAAGCTTTTGTGTACGGTGAATATGATAGAGGAAGTGTCAGGGATGTTTCCTAGAATGAAAGTGGCCAAGGGAGACCAAAAGAATCTCATAGAATAAATATGTTCGAGAGTGCGAGGGAGATGCTACGTTGGCCAAACATGGAGAGAGTGTTAAACGTCTCGTAGAGTGAGTATGATTGAGCTTCTTATCACGTCGATTGAACATGACCAATGAGGTGTTATGAGCATCATGTAGACTAGAGGGACCTAAGGAGCATCATGTCGAACAAATATGATTGATGATATGTTTTTAGCGTCACGTCGAGCGAACATGTTCAAGGAGGTGTGACCGAATATGGTTGATGATATGTTTTTAGCATCGTGTCAAGCGAACATGTTTGAGGGGATGTTAGGAATAATATGTCGACCAACTATGGTTGATGAGGTATGGTGAGTATGAAGTTCAATGAACATGACAAGAAGTCTTATGAGCACTATGTCAATCTAACATTTTCATGTTGACCAGACATGACTAATGATGCGTTGTATGACGTCAAGCGAACATGATAAAATTTTTTGAAGCATCAAGTCTGTAGTACCCTATTTTTATCCGGGTTTAATTCCAAAAAAATTAAAAATAATAATAATAATAAAAAAGATTGAAAAATAAAAAAGGACCTAATTCAAAAGAATTTGACCTAACATTTTTAACCCAAAATTCCTACCCAAGTTGGCCTGACTTTTCAAAAACAATCAAAAGAAGCCCAACTACCCAAAACCAAGCCCATCCAATCAACTAGAATCTTGGCCCAGCTATCCAAAAACAACTAAAAGAAGCCCAACTATCCAAACCTAGCCCAACTACCAACCCATGTCTTAAAGAAAGTTCCGGGAGACTTTGAGGTGGGCATTGAAGAATATAAAGATGGGTGGCTGACACAGAGAGAGAGGTAGCTGTTTTGAAGTAAAGAGGTATGGTGCATTCATGAGGGATGGGGAGGAGACAGGCAGCATTCATATCACAGAGAGTGGAGGAGAAGAAGGGCTACAAAGGAGAGAGGCCGGACTATCAGCAAAAGGAGGAGGAGAAGAAAAGCTTTTGGAACCCACGGAATCGCCATTTTTTTTCTCTCCTTCTCTAAATCCAAGACCCACCATCACCAGAAGTCTTTCTCTCAACCTACATCTCTTGATTATCCTCCTCAAGCGGCAGCTCTAACGGACCACGAGGATCTTTTTCTCAACTTACTCTAAACTTCACCTGAACATCACCCCATCACCATCTGTTGGATAATTTAAACAATAAAAAACTTCCTTTTGATATTAATATCACAATTGAACAATACAACACAGCAGGAACAACAATTCATATATCACAAATACACGAATGCTTATATCCCATTGAATAATTCAAATCCAACACCATCACTTTCTCACTCCTTACTTAGATATTCATCTCTCACTCTACACCAAGCTTCTCTCAACTGCTTTAGAGAAGGTATATTATTAAATATATATATATATATATATATAGACACACACGTATACTTGTTTCTAATATGCATATATCATATACCTCATTAATATATACTGTCTATTGATTTGATATATAAGATATATAGATATAGATATAACATATACTGCATGATATAGTTGGCTAAGAATATATATACATACGGGTGTTTTACTAGATATATAGATATAGATATATAATATATACTACATGATATAGTTGTCTAAGAATATATATATGTATGTATGTATGTATGTACGTGCATTTTGTTTATGTACATGTGCATCCTAGTCCCATCATACTATACATACATGTCTCATTTTAAGACAAGAGTCAAGCTACAGTTATTGTAAAAATGGAGGCTCTGTACCCAGTAGTTTGAAGAGCAGCAAGGAGGGAGGAAGAAGAAGATATTGGGCCAAGTGAGTGGGGTGTTGTTTAGGGCCTTTATTTCATAACTTTGTAACATATTGGGCCAAAACATTTGGGCAAGTTTAATTTATCTAATGGGCCAGGTTTCTCGACAAAAGGATTTTGGGTTTAGGAGAGTAGATATTGGCCTTTTGAAATTATTTTGACTTTGGCTATTGGGTTGGCCTGTAAAATTATGTGTATGGGATTTTTGGGGAGCCTTTATTTTGTTCCTTACATATTGGGTCTAAGGCCCAAGCTCATGTACCATGTAAATAAATGGATGTAAAGTAGTAAAAATTCGCATAAATATATATTTAGGGTGTTAGGAGCATATAGATATTTAGGGATTTGTTGAAATATGAATGCTTTGTATGCATGTTTAGGGTTTGGTGAATTGTAAATATTTAGGGCATATGCTTAGATTTCTATTTTATTGTTATTCCATGAAAAAGATGCAAAGCAACAATGATTAAATCTAACTCGTCTCACCCTAATAATGACACCAAAACTAATATGGAAACCTTGTATTCTGTTTAAATATCAAAATAACCTTCAAGATATTGAGGTTTTTTTTTCGACATTCATTTAGAATACTTGATTTTTGCAGAACCAAGAAACAAACTTGTTTTTAGGGATTAAGAGAATTTATTTAGATTCTCAAATGGAGGTTTAAAGATATTTGACCCATCTAATAAGCCCTAAATGTATTCTTTATTTTCTCATGAAGAACATGATTGTGAGTATGACTTAAATTGGACCTAATCGTTATTTCTAGACCACTTTGGTTCATCAACTGTATGTCCAAAATTTCACATCTTTTCAAAATCATCAAAACCCACTTCAAATGAGATCTTTTCATCATCTCCAAGATATTTTTTCAGCCAAGTCAGGAATGGTTGTAGTGATCTCATGCACCTTTTTAAATTATTAAAATCCACTTTAAATGAGATTTTTCATCAATCTCCAATTTTTTTTTCAGCCAAGTCGGGAATGGGTGTAGTAGTGATCCCGTGCCCCCTTTTTAAAATTATCAAAACCACTTCATATGGATTTTTCATCAATCTTCAAGACATTTTTCAGCCAAGCCAGGAATGGTTGTAGTGATCTCATGCCCCTTTTAAATTATCAAAACCACTTCATGTCGATTTTTCATTCAAGCATCAAATTATCACAATGTTAATGGACAGGGCCCTCTCAATTAAATCATGGACTTTCTAGCATACGTAGAAGTTCATTAAAACAATTGGGATATACAAATTATTTTCAAAATAAATTCAAGCCAAATAAGAGGATAATTTCAAGGCGATCATTTTTCAGGAGTTGTGGGGTGCCTAGCACCTTCTCCATGCTCAATAGATCTCTTTATCCATTTTTTTCTTGCAGACCAGATTAGGTATCCAATTACACCTCAAAAATCAATTGGTAGCGACTTCATTTTTTCAAGCTAGTTGCTTCAAAGTCGACTGAACATGACTGATGATATGAAGAGGTGGTGCTTTTGTTAATGAGATTGACGAATAGGTAGATTGTACTATCGTTGATCAGAGAATGCTGGGTGGACGAGGTTTCTCGTGGTATGTGATCGTCGGGAAAAGGCATAAAGCTGATGATTTTGTTGAGCAACTACCTACTCGATTTAATTTTGTAGCACGACGATCTCAACAAGTATGGTTGCACTCTTCTTTCCATTCTTATAAACCATTACTGTCGACTGAGTGACTCGCTCCTCTATTTGCTCAATGAGAGTTATCAGCCGAGCTACGAAGCCGTTCATGTTGTCCGAAGCCATTGTAGCATTGTGTGAACTAGTGTACACTTAGCGCAAAAATGATTGTCAAGGCCCCACGGTGAGTACCAAATAGTGGACCCTAAAATTTGCAATCAAAGAAAAGTCAACTGTGACCTTCGACAACCTGCAAAGATACACTACGTCAAACGAATAGTTGACGGCCACCAGAATGGTCTTAGACAATCAAGTTCGATGGGGGAGACGAACTTTCTAATGAAAGAAATGAACAGGCTTTTAGAGAGAAAAGGAGAGCACAATGTAGTTTAGAGATATTTATGAGGCTTGGACAATTCATATTTATAGTTTTCTAGCTCACATGTTTGGAACGTGAGCTACGTGAACTGTCAAACATTAGACTTGTATAGGTCCATTAGGCATTTGTTTGATGTTGATTTACACTTTGGGTGCTATCCATATGGATGGCCCACCTTGTGACCTTTACAGGGTTTGATAGACACTTGTGACCTGTTAATGTCTTAAGGGCCTTAATGGGATTATGTTCTATTGGGCCAAGTAGACCTCTTATGATTGAAGGGATGTGTGAGCCTCAATCCAATGGGCTCACAAGCCTATAATGTCAATCGGGTTTTGTGAGCCCCAATAATTCATTGGGCTCACAAGCCTATATATCGAACGAGCTTCCTAGACCTCGATTCGTTGGGCTCACAACCCTAAAGTGGGCTTACAAGCCTATATGTTGCATGGGTTTTGTGGGCCTCAATTTGTTGGACT
The DNA here is from genome assembly GCA_963580455.1 of Euonymus europaeus. Lineage (NCBI taxonomy): Eukaryota > Viridiplantae > Streptophyta > Magnoliopsida > Celastrales > Celastraceae > Euonymus > Euonymus europaeus. Next base: position 6,077,617 of record OY756972.1, read on the forward strand.
CGTTGGACTCATAAGCCTATATGTCAAACGAATTTCATGGGCCACCAAAATCTGATTCGTAAGAAGACGACTTTTAGCCCATATAGTATATTTTGTAAAGGCACTTAGAGGAGCCATAACAAGTGGAGGGAAAAGGATCCTATTTCTTTGCAAGGTAAGTGCTAATTATTTGCTTCTGAAAGATAACGTTCCATATGGTATTAGACTATTAAATCTTTTGGACAGAAATGGAGAGCCGTTAAGTCCAAGCTTTGAAGGCATTATTTCATTCCAGATGCAATCACTAAAGAAGAAATGGCTGTAATGGTCCCTCCAAGAGTGAACAGAGATCAGTGTGCATCTATAATCATTCATTGGTGTTCGATCGAGAGTCAGGTAGTTATGCTACATTCTACAATGTGAAAAAGAATGGTATAGGATGAGTGAAAATGATGTAATTTTATTATTGTGACAGCGCATAAATGAACAAAATAAGGCCACTAATGATAAACATATGGTAATCCATACTATATGGACGCAAAGTGACGAAGTGGAAACATGTTCTTAATCGTAGCTATCGTCAATTTATGATTAACAAATCAAATTGAATTGTTCAATAAGATATTTGAGAATGAATCTTTTTTTCATTAATAATCAAGCAAAAAATCCCTAAAACATAGTTTTGGAATGATATTTATACTACATATCAAACCCTAATTGCAATAGAACAAGGAAACTAGAAACAAACTAGGAAACCTACTAAATTAATACTCAAGAAAACTCAAAAAAACCCGCACAAACATAGAAAATGGAAGAATTAGAGTCAGAGATAAACTGTTACAAGGACAAATTATAAAATTTGTAGAGCATGAAATTCTCTTTTCGAAAAAATATTATGGGTTCTGTAACTACAATCTATCTGAAAGATATGAGCCCTCAAAGCCTACTGCCACAAACTGAACTTTCCAGCTCCAAGCCTACTGCATCAAAAAGCTTTGCAAGAGTTGTAGCAGAGATGGTTAGTATTCACAAAGCCCACATACATAGTATAATAACAACATCAATAATGTTATTGCTTTGTTATTGTAGGCAAAGGAAGATGGGGTAGCACCAATCCGAGGCAAGTTATTTATTACGACCAATAGAAGGAAAGATGGAAGTTAGGTCAGTAATGACATACAAGAGAAAGTTCTGAGTTTTTCTCTATTGAATTATCTAATCAACTATATATATGGAAGAAAAATAATTGTTAAGCGAATAATTTTGTGATTCTTGCTTGTTAATTAAGGAGTGCTTTGGGGGAGTAGATGACTGAGAATCCAAAGAGTGACATGTCTATGGACGATGATATTGGATGGAGCAACAGTGATGTCTATATGGAAGTCTTTGGCCCGGATAGGCATGTTCGTGTTCGAGGTGTGCGAGGTGGCCTGACTCCATCTCAAAAGATTGATCACAGTGTGTTGGAATCTTTACCCATATAAAACGACAGAGACATAAAATACAATTAATTTATTCAATATTAGATGCAAAATTCAATTTAATAACCAAATAGAGGACAATGAACAAGTATTACACATTATAGCATATAAATGAATTTCAAAGAAAACAACCTAGGTAAACAAAAATCTCAATAGATAAGAAAACGAGCGATTGATTGAAGTGAGGTATGCGAACTACAAATCTCTTTAAGGTGAAATTCCTTAGCCACTGGTGTAGATGCTAAAGTGGGCAAACACCTCCAAAGATACAACACTTCCTTTTGCAGGTAGGCCAAACAAGTATATCGATAGGCACGTTCGAACTAAAAATGAAAAACACTCTCAAAATTTGGCTAGGAAGAAAGTGAAATGATGAAGGAGAGGAAGAATTTCGATAGAGTTAGGAGTTTTATGGGCTAGTGCATTTCTCCACCACTGGGCTCCTATTTATAGTAGAGCCCAATAACAAACTAGTCCCAAAAATTAGGGATACAGGCCTAATTTTTCGTCTAGTATTTGACTTAGCCTAAAGATAAGCTAAGGTTGATTTTTGATAACAGCCCACATATCCTAGGCTAGACTCAACAGAAGTCTGAATTGGTCTCATGTCTACATTCAATGAACCTGGGTAATGGGCTAGTGCAAAAGGATAAGCCCAGATGGGCTACGTACGTGCAAGCCCAAGCCTAGCCCGGCAATAGTGGGGAAGGCCACGCACGCATGTGTTTTTGAGAGTCCAAGCCCATAATGTAGAGCATCTCTCCCTCACAAAAGCTTGGGTGCCCTTGGACCCAAGTCTTACATCTAAGACTTGAGTTTATAAACCCATCACACACATCACAATCGTCCAATGTGGGATTCCCACATTTTTCTTCAATTTGCACTTATATGCCATGTTTAACACAACTACTTTGCAGTTAATTTTCATTCAACCAAAAAATGATTTTGGATACTTTTAACTCCAATTTCTAGTCTCCATATTGAAGATTAGAACTCACTTAATTACATTTAAATGACACTTAATTAATTGTCATCAAATATTATTCAAATTGTGGTTGACCACCATTTTTTCAACAATCCCTCACATTTAATGGAAACAAACGACAATTCGGACACGTAAATTTGTCTAAGAGTGCAGTAGGACCAATACGTTAACGAGATAGGTAACTTTTGGTATTGAACCTTCCCTAGTAAAAGTCTATCGAACTTACTTAACTAGTCAGTGGACTGATGCCTTGAATTGCGAGCAATTACTGTAGGCCTAATCAATAATCCTAACACAACACTAATCCAATTCATAATTGGTTCTCAGTTGTGTTCATTTTTTCGGCCATGAACATCTTTGGTTTAATAAGTGCTTTAGAAAATATCGTCTTTTAAATATTTTCATAAAGTTGGCCTTACTCTTCACTTACATACTTGATGTCTTATCAAGAATATTCTCTAATACTCCACTTTTATATTTATAATATATATGAATCATTAAAAGCATAGCTTAACCTTAACAAGCTTCTTAGCAGTACTTAGGGCATCAAAGGAATAGGATGGTGTGAAACTTCATACTACTCACAATTAAGTTATTCTTAACTTATGTTTTCCTATTGAACCTAGTCCATGGGATCTCCAATTGCTAGGTTAGGTTTCCATTAAGGTAACTTATTGAATTAAGGCTTTTAAGCCTATTCCCCTCGATGCACAGTCTATCACCTCTATACTTAAACCTTTTGTAAATGGATTTTCTAGGTTTTCTTTAAACTTTACAAAGTCTAAGAAAATTATTCTAGTAGAGAGTAACTGTATTATAGTATTATGTCTGTGACGAATGTGTCTAGACTTACCGTTATACATCAAATTTTATGCTTTAGCAATTGCAGCTTGATTATCATAATGAATGCAAATTGTAGGCATAGAATTTGGCCATATTGGAATGTCCTCCAAAAAATGACAAAGCCACTATGCTTCTCCACCAGCTTTATCCAAGGCTATGAATTCCAATTCTATCATAGATCGTGCTATGCACGTTTGCTTTGAGCACTTTCATGAAACAGTCGCCCCTCCTAGAAGGAATACATAGCCACTTGTGGATTTTGATTTCTCTGAATTTGCAATCCAATTAGCATCACTGCATCCTTCTAAAATAGTCGGGGTACTTACCATAGTTCAAAACATTATTTTTTGTTTTGTTTTAGTACCCCCAATAATCTCAATAAAGCTTTTCAATGCTCATGTCTAGGATTACTTGTATATCTACTTGGTTTACTAATAGAGTACACAATATTTGGCGTCACTGTATCCTTCTAAAATAGTCGGGTACTTACCATAGTTCAAAAAATTGTTTTTTGTTTTGTTTAAGTACCCCCAATAATCTCAATAAAGCTTTCCAATGCTCATGTCCAGGATTACTTGTATACCTACTTAGTTTACTAATAGAGTACACAATATTTGGCCTCGTGTTGTTCATGATATACATCACACTGTCAATCATTCAAGAGTATTCCAATTGTACTATTTCCAGTGTTCTTATGTAAGACTAGGTGAGGGAGAAATGGATTGTTTGCATCTTTGATGCCATGTAATTTAAACCTTCCAATCACCTTCTTGATATAGTGTAATTGAGATAAAGCTCGGCCTTTTGATATTTTGGAAATTTTTATGCCTAGTATCACATTTGTTTCACCCATGTCTTTCATGTCGAAGTTCTTTGATAGCATTTTCATGGTTCTATTGATGATCTCAACATTTCAATCAAGAATTAGCATATCATCAACATATAGACAAATGATTACACAATCATTGTTTACAAATTTTGTGTAGACACATTTGTCACACTCGTTGAAAAATCTATCTCAAATCATTACTTGGTCAAATTTCTCATGCCATTATTTTGGAGCTTGCTTTAGCCCATACAGTGACTTGAAACGTTTACACTTCTTGTGTTTTTATCCTTTGACCTTGAACCATTCAAGTTGTTCCACATATATCTCCTCATTGAGATCACTATTTAAGAATGTTGTTTTTATATCCATTTGGTGAATCATCAAATCATATAACAAGCCTATAGAAATTAACATCCGTATAGATGTAATTCTCGTGACTGATGAATAAGTATCAAAGTATATAGATGTAATTCTTGTGACTGGTGAATAAGTATAAAAGTAGTCTACACCTTCTTTTTGTCTAAACCCTTTGGCTACAAGTCTTGCTTTATGCTTATCTATGGATCCATCAGTTTTTAGCTTTTTCCTTAAGATCCATTTATATCCAATTGGCTTATTCATGGGTTGCAGATCAACCAATTCCCATGAATGGTTACTTAAGGATGGATTCTATTTCGTTGTTTACAACTTCTTCCCATAATGAAGCATCTGGTGTTGACATTGCTTCCTTGAATGTCTAAGTCTGAGGCTTTGTTTCCAACATATACACTAGATATTCATAACCAAAAGACTTTGAGATTTTTAGTCTCTTACCCCTTTTTGGTTCATCAACCTTTTGTTCACCATTTTTTTCATTCTCAAAATTAGAATCTTTATTCCTTTTCTAAGAGGTTTCGCTTCGTTTGCAAGGAAATATTTCCTCAAAGAATTCTGCATCTCTCATTTTTCATGATTGTATTTACATAAATATCATCTATCTCATATTTGAGTACCAGAAATCTGAATGCACTACTATTTTGAGTATATCCTAAAAATATGCAATCCACAGCTTTAGGTTCGAGTCTGACTTGCTTTGCTAGTGGTACTGCCATCTTAGCAAGACACCCCCACACTTTCAAGTATTTGAAAGAGGGTGTTCTTTTATTTCACATTTCATACGGAATATTACCTGATTTCTTGTAGCACATTCTGTTAAGAATATAATTAGCAGTTATTACTACTTGGCCCCACAAGTTTTGCAGTAGGCCAGAACTTATTAACATGGAATTAACCATTTCATTTAAAGTTATGTTCTTTCTTTTAGCAATTCCATTTTGCTGATGTGTATATGATGTTGTTGTTTGGTGGATGATTCCAAACTTAGTACACAACTCATCAAAGAGAGCAGAATTATATTCTCCTCTCTTATCAGACCTTTGTGTCTTGTTCCTTTTACTAAGTTGAGTCTCAACTTCATTTTTATACTTGATAAAGATTTTCAATGTCTCATTTTTACTAGTTAGCAAATAAACTTAGTAATATCCTATACAATCATCGATGAACGTAATGGAGTACTTCTTTCCACTCCTACTTTGAACAAATTTCAAGTCGCATATATCACTATGAATTAATGCTAGAGGCTCAATACTTCTTTCAATTGTGTGAAAGGGTTTCTTGACAAACTTTTCTTCAACACATGTTTCACATTTATGCTTCACATCCAAATTAAATTTGGGAATTAAACCTAAGTTTTCCAACTTTTTCATTGTACCATAGTTTAAGTTTGCTAATCTACCATGATGAAAGTATGGAAAGATAACAATGTAAACCGAAGATTCATCTTTATTCATAACAGTTTTTGGGTTCATAAATTTGTTGTTTTTATCAATTGCAGCAATGTTGGCTCTGAAAAACCCATCACAAATATACCTCTTCCCCACTTGGAAAGTAAAAATTTATTGGATTCAAACACAATCTTGAATCCCTTTCTTATCATCACAGGCACAAATATCAGATTTTTATGAATCTCTAGGACTTGTAGTACATCTCACAATGTGAGCTTCATGCCTGAGGTGAACTTCAGGATCACTTCTCTAGTTCCTTCAATAGTAGCTGGAGTTGAGTTGGCCATGTAGATCTTTTCTCCATCATCCTTCTTCTTATAAGATGTGAAGAGGTCTTTATCGATGCAGATATGTTTGGTTGCACTTGTGTCTACCCATAAGTCTTTAGTGTTTGTCACCAAATTGACTTGGGTGACTAAAGCATCCAGTATCTCTTCATTGTCACTCTGCTCAACCAGACTTGTTTGGTAGCTTTTCCTTTTCCTTTAGCTTTGGCCTTGTTCTTCCCCTTGTTAGGACATTTTCTGCAATCCTTGACTCAGTGTCCAGGTTTGTCGCAGATAAAACAAGCACCCTAGAACTTCTGTGGCTCTTCCTTCTGCTTTCCCTTAGCTTAATGCTCCCTCTTCTGTTTCCCATTAGTCTTGGGTTTAAAAGTTTCCACCAGGTTGGCCTGTAGTGCTTTTGGAGGTGTCGTCTTCTTTTGATTGTCTTCCTCAATTCGATGACAAACTATTAAGTCATCCATCTTAATTTCCTTGAGCTTGTGCTTCAAGTAATTTTTGAAGTCCAACCAACCAGGGGGCAACTTCTCAATGAGTGTTGCCCTTTGAAAATACTTACTTAGGTTCTGTCAGTACGTCATGCAAAATCATCTAATAGTCTTCAGCCTGGGTGACGACAGACTTGCCATCCACCATTCTGAAGTCCAAAAATTTGGCCACTACAAATTTCTTGATACCGACATCTTCAGTCTTGTACTTCTTCTCCAAAGAACTTCATAGCTCCTTGGCTGAAGGTATGCTACAATACACATTATATAGGTCATCAGTAAGTCCACCAAGGACTAGATTCCTACATATGTATTCTCCAACTTTCCAGGCATGCATTGCTGCCACAGTTATTGGATCCGACTCACCCTTCCAAGGTATAGAGCATTTTTCCGTTAGGAATTTGGCACAATTAAAAGCGGTCATGTAAAAGTGCATCTTTTGTTGCCACCTTTTGAAGTCAATGCTCTGGAACTTTTTCAGCTTTTCAGCGGAAATTACAAGAACCACCCTATTTCTCATAGGAACATTATTCCCAATTCCAACGGTTGCAGTAGCAACATGCACGCACATCATATAAGACAATTACGTGAACAGTTCTTATAAGTATCTAAAGCATAAGATTTCACCTTAAGAATGTTGGAATCTTTACCCATATAAAACGACAGAGACATAAAAAACAATAAATTTATTCAATATCATATGCAAAATTCAATTTAATAACCAAATAGTGGCCAATGAACAACTATTAAGTATAGCATATAGATGAATTTCAATGAAAACAACCAATGTTATCAAATATCCGGATCGGTTAGAAAACGAGCGATTGACTGAAGTGAGGTATGTCAACTGCAAATCTTTTTAAGGTGAAATGTCTCAGTCATTAGTGTCAATGCTAAAGTGGGCAAACACATCTCAATATACAACACTTATGCAGGTAGGCAATACAAGTATACCGACAGACATGTTCAAATCGAAAATGAAAAGAACTCTCAGAATTCGGGAATGATGGAGGAGAGGAAGAATTTCGGCAGAGTAAGGAGTTTTATGTCTACAAACCTGATTTTCGGGCCAGTATTTTACTTAGGCTAAAGATAAGTCAAGACTGATTTTTCGGAACAACTAACATATCTCGGACCAGACTCAACAGAAGTTTGAAATTGGTTTAATGTCTATATTCAATAAATCGAGGTAGTGAGCCAGTGTAAAAGGATAAGGCCAGATGGCTACGCAAGCCCAAGCCCGGTGGCGGTGGGGTGGTGCCCAAGCTCATAATGTAGAGTCTCTCCCTCACAAAAGCTTGGGTGCCTTTTCGCCTAAGTCTTACATCCAACGCTTGGATTTACAAAGCCATCACATACATCACAATTGCCTAATATAGGATTCTCACATTTCTCTTCATTTTGGACTTATATGTCATGTTTAATACGGTTATTTTGGAGTCAATTTTCATTTAATCAAAAAATGGTTTTGAACACTTTTAACTCCAATATATAGTCTTCATATTGAAGATTAGAACCAACTTAATTACATTTAAATGACACTTAATTTATTGTCATTAAATATTGGTCAAATAGTGATTGAACACTATTTTATCCACCAATTAAAGTGTACCTTGAAAACTTCATGGACTTACAATGTGTGATATTGAGGCGTTGAACAATAGAGACGAGAGGTGGAGAAGCTCAAGATGGAGTTGTCTGACATGCAGGCTCAATTCTCAACATTACTGTGTCATATGAACGTTTTGTATGCACGGATTGGAACATGGAAGTGGAGAGGTAATTAATTATTATTTCTCCTTTTTACCATTTAGTTATTTAATGGCATGTTATTTCCCTAGTGAAGAACTAGCAATTTAAATTAATGCTTGTGTCCCTGGCTCCAAAATCCACCTCGCTTTGGTTAATTGGATTATAGAATTGCATGATTGCTATGGAATTGCTTGATTTTGGTATCTATCTATTTCTTTTTTCTTCTTTTTTATATTAAGGAGGAGGAATACCTAACAAAACAAGGAGACCCAATGGGTCGGTGTGGGATATACAAATTAGCTCTCTCCCTTTTACAACTCTCACCATAATGATGATAAATCTCACTCAAATTGATAGTTGAGGAGACTCGATTACAAAACCTCACACTCCCTACATAATAGAAAGATCAATCAAGTTACCACCTGTTGGTAACTATCAATTTATTTGGAGAATCATATTTGTGTACTGGCTTTTTGACGTGTCTCTGTAGAAGTTGATATTCATGTTTCAACCTTGAGGTGGTCTATAGAAAGAGAGATTATTGACAGTCGTACAAATCACGCTGTCTTAAACAGTTTGGATCCTCATATAGTCACGCTCTTCCACTTCAAGCCACGACCATGCTAAATCTAGTGATCGATGTAAGAACTGATCTATGCTCATGCAGTATTATACGTATTTGGCTCGCCCAATGCCCTTGTACGACTTTTTTAACCCGCGGGGTATTGTTTGGATGTTGTGATGTTTAAAATTATGAACATTTTAGTGCTAGCACAAGGTTGACAGCAGCACTATATATCGCTGGTTATTTTTAGATGGATTTATGTAAGTGGATTGGGACTGTAGGTACATCCGTGCTGGGCATTACTTATTCCTGCATTTTTTTTTGTTAAATGACTTTTAGCTGCGCTTTTTGTAAATCATAAAGTCATGCCCAGCACAGATGTACCTGCGCTTTATGTATTTTACCTGCTCTTCCATAAGCGCAGGTAAAACTTAGCAGCGGTTAAACAACCGCAGCAAAAAGGTATGATGACTATAGCTGCAGTTCTTTTTCTAACAACGGTTTACAGAACCGCTGGTATAAGATAGCAGCGGTTACGTATAAACGCTTGCAACGTTCTCATAACCACCGGTTAAGTAACCGCAGGTATAACCTATAGCAGAGGTTTTCTTTGCATCTATACCAACGGTTTAAACTACTGGTGCAGGGGTCTTCTGTCGTAGTGTCCATACAAGCTCCAAGAGCGGATAAGGCGAAACAAAGGCATTCCATGCATCTCGGAAAAAAACAAGTCCAAACAAATCCCAAAAGCCTATTCGATGATGATTTTTAGGGTTTGTTTGGAATGAGATTTTAGAAGATTTGGGGAGGTTTCATTTTTAACGAAACTCCGTTTGGTGGAAAGTTTCGCGAGGTTTTGCGAAACTTTAATGAAACCTCCCCAAACCTCCATTTCAAAGCAAAAAAGAAACCTCCAAATTGAGGGTTTGGGGAGGTTTTATCCTAGAATAAAAATAAAAAGATGAAAAATGCCCCTTACCCAAATACAATACAAATAAAAATATAATCAATTAAACAAAAATGCTCCTATGCAAAAATGTCATTTTTCAAAATGAAAAACAAGCAAGTTGAGGTTAGACACATAATTCATTTAATACAGCGTGTTTACTTACCAGATCTCGAACCCAAGCCCATTCTCTTAGCTCGGTATGACCTGACCCTTTCTTTAAACTCGAGATGATCTACACCCCATCCCGCATCTCGAGATGACCTGAGCCATTCCAAGAACCTCAAGATGACCCTCGCCATTTCCGAACCCTGGGATTATCTGGGCCAGGACCCTAGGATGACCCGAGCCCGATCCCAAATCCAGAATGACTCTGGCCCATTCTTGGACCTCAGTATTATCCGAGTGTGATCACAGACCTCGGGATGACCAAGGCCCAATCCAAAATCCGAAATGACCGGAGTCTGATTATGACCCCGAGATGACCAAGTCCAATATTGGACTCCACGATGACTCGGGCCCGATCCCGGACCTTGGGATGGCCCAGGCCTTATCACGGACCTCGTGATGTTCTGGGTCGGATCCTGAACCTAGATGATCCGAGCCAGATCTTGACTCTGGGATGACCCGGGCCCAATCCCAAAGCTCAAGATGATTTGGGTTCGTTATCAAACCTTGACATGCCCCTGAACACAGGATGACTCTAGAATGATCCTGGATCTTAACATGACCCCAGGGCATTATTGGGCCCTACCAATACCTTAGCATGATCCCGTACTCCGGATCATTCAGGCTAGTTATCGAACACTGACCTATCCGAGACCCAATTCCAAGTGACTATTTCATTTGTGCACTTAAACTTAATACAAACCAATCAATAAACTTGAACTTAATACAAAAACTTGTAAACATAAACAATTAATTTTAAGGGCATTTAAGTACTTTCAAATTTAAAAAATGTTATAAAACTTCTTTTTTTGAAAACTTCTACCAAACAAGGTTTCATGAAACCTTTTAAAACTTCACTTCCTGAAACTCCCTAAAACCTCACCTCTTATAACCTCCCCAAACCTCCATCCAAACACAGCCTTGAGCTAGCTTGATTGTCTTGTTGCTTTTGGTGAGCCATAGCTGTTTAGAGAAGAAGATTTCTGAATCCAGTTTGCTTCTAGTTGAGGAAGAAGATGCATTGTGTGGGCTATTACTTTGGGTTTGATTTTATGGGTCTATAAGTTTTACTTGTAAGCCCAACATGTTTTATGTTTTGCCCTTCCTAGCTGGCCCATTCTCAGCTTTGCTGTGTCGTGCCTTTCTTCTTCCTTCTTCAATTTCAAACACAATGGTCTTGTGTCTTATCACTGAACATCTTGTACAGTGAGATAGATAGATGACCGTTGTTGCCTTCACTTGTATATATTGCCCTGTACAAAAACAGATTAGATTGGAATCAAGTTTACTTGATTATCTTCTTCTTCTCCCTCTTTCTTCAACTTCTAACGTAATACTCTGTATTGAAAATTTTTATTTCAAGTCATAGACTTTTGGTATCAAAGGGACGATGGTGAACACCAGATCAGCGAACAGCATGAATCCTATTTTGAAAACTGAGCCCAATGAACAACATTGAGATGAATGCTCCTAGTGTGCAAACTTTCAAACTAACTGGTGACAATTATACAATATCGAGTCAAAGAATCCTAAAAGCCTTGAAGGCAAGCAATAAAGTTGGCTTCATTGATGAAAGTTTGAAAAATACCCAGTGAGGGAGATGAGACCTTTGTGGCGTGGACCAACTGTGATTGCATAATCCAGACTTGGATCACAAATAACATTTCAGAGATATTTTTAGCAACCATGTCCGATAAGGACACAGTTTTGGATGAATATCAAAGATAGGTTCTCTTCTTTTAATGGTACAAGGGTCTTTGAAATTTCTCAACAGGTTTACTGCATAAGGCAAGATACTTTAACAGTGATAGAGTATTACACCAGACTCAAATCATTATGGGAGCAGTATGATCAACTTGATGAACAAGGAAGATGCGGATGCAATAAAGCACAGGTTAAACATCAAAGGGAGATGGTGACTCAATTCTTGATGGGATTGAATGAATGCTTTCGTAATCTAAGTCGTCATATTTGGATGATGGAGCCACTACCAGAGTTAAACAAAGCTCTTGGTTTGATTAAAAAAGAAGAGACTCATATGAATATATGTAAGACGAGTCAGGCTATTCAAGAATCTATTGTTATGGCCATGAATTTTCAGGGAAATACTAACAATTCTAGTCAGTACAAAGGAAACAATAGAAAAGGCAATAAAACCTCACAGAATGAAAGAAACAAGAAAGATCAGTTTTGCAGATATTGCAAGATAAATAATCATATTCTGGACCAATGTTTCAAATTGGTAGGCTATCCTAAGGGAACTTCAAAAAGACAGAAATGTAGCTATGGTGGATATCAAGGAAAACATCACTCAGTAGACCAAGTGGAGACTTCTGCCCCAGTTGAGCACAAGGCTAATTTTTCATATGATTGATGGGGATTGTCTCGTTCATCAAAACCAAATTTGTAAATGAGAAGCAGACATCCACATCAGTAAGTCAAATGAACAATGCAAATGCTGGGACAAGAGGTAAATTTATTAAACCTAATTCTTTTAAATAGAATGGTGCTACAAACCATGTAGTATGTGATATGCATCCGTTAAATTTTATTATCACTTTATGTAATTGAATTGTCACATTGCCTGATGGTAGCACACTGCTTATAATACACAAAGGGACAGTGAAGTGAGGTGATAAACTAATACTTAAGGATGTATTATGTGTTTCTAAGTTCTCATTTAATATGATATCAGTTAGTAAACTGACCAATGATAATAACATATCATTAAACTTTGAAAATGATAGGTGTGTGATGCAAGACTTAGGAAAATACAAGAAGAGTGGAATGGGGATTTTGCATGAAGGGTTATACCTCATGGACACAGGAATAAGAACGACACCTGAAGTTAGAAGTTTAAAACATTTTCCTAGGTTAAATTATGTAAGCTCAAAGGTGTGGCATTATAGGCTAGGCCATCCTTCCCCCAATGTAACAAGTATGTTGCCTGATGGAATCCATTCTATCGAGGACTGTAATGTTGGTTCATTTAGTAAAATGAAAAGAAAGCCATTTGGTTATAGTACTTCTGTTTCAGAAAATTATTTTGATCTAGTACATCTGGACATATGGGGACCTAGTCAAGGTGAATCAATAGAGGGATACAAATACCTTCTTACACTAGTAGATGATCACTCAAGAACCACATGGATTTTCGTGATGAAAACTAAGACTGAAACTAGAAGTTGTATCGAGACCTTTGTGAACTTGGTTTTGATACAATTTGAAAAGAGGATTAAGATCTTTAGAACTGATAATGGTGTAGAATTTCAGATGATAGATTTTTATGATAGGCTTGGGATAATTCATCAAAGAACATGTATATACACACCACAGAAGAATGGTGTGGTTGAAAGGAAGCACCAACACTTATTGAATGTGGCTAGATCACTTAGAATACAGTTAGGCTTACTTGAAGAATACTGGAGCTGCTGTATTCAAACTGCACCTTATAGTATATTGTTTGGTAAGGTTTTTGACTATACCCAATTGAAGGCATTTGGGTGTTTTTTGCATAGCAAAATCAAATAGACTAGTGATATCAAAATTTTAACACAGGTCTAAAGCATGTGTTTTTCTAGGATATCAATTTGGAGTAAAAGGCTAAAAGGTGATGGATTTAGAAAATAAAAATATGTTTGTTACCCGAGATGTCATATTCAAAGAAGATATGTTTCCTTTCTTGAAAGAAGCTACTAGTGAGGATGAGCAGGTTTTTTCAAGTCTAAGAAGAACTGATAATGCAATTCCTTTAGACAGTCTAGGAAGTACTGATCAGACTAGTAATGAGTTAAATAAACAAAAGAAGAGAGTAAGGAGGCCACTGCAATACTTACAAGAATATGAATGCAATGCTGTGTATTTACCTTATTTGAATATGCATCATGTTGAGCATTGTAAATTTGTAGATGTTGAGAATTTTTCTGCATCACATAGGTGTTTTCCTACTAAACTAATTAAAAGTTAAATAATTTTGTACCACCATGTTTGAAACGCTTTAATCCACTCAAAGTTGTCACCATACATTGTAATTAGTGGGAAGACAGAGCTATGTAATTGCAAAACTTACCAGAGAAAAATCTCAAATCATTTTTTATCACTCATAAACAAAATCCTCAAATCAGCTGGAGAAAAAAAATGAGATTTATGTTAGGGCTCAAGTGATTCAGACTTTCTATTGATGAGTTGTTCTTAAATGAAAACTGAGTCCTTATGGCAGTGCTCAAACTAAGCTAATCTATAGGGGGCTGCTTTCTTGATTGAGAGTTGCTGTATAATTATTTTGGGTCTTATATAATCGGGTTTCCTTCTTTGTGGCCTACTTGTTTGGTTTGGCTTGTCTTTCATACTATGGTTCTACTCTATGTAAGGTTAGAATTTGTTCTTATATTTTGTGGGCTTAATGTTTATTGGTAGACTAGAGTAGCTTCCAGCGGGGGCACTTTCTCATGGTGTTCTGCCTTGTTGCTTGGTTTGCTAGGCTTGTCCAGATTGTATAGCTTTTTAGACAATTAATATAATTAAATCTTATTGATAAAAAAAAACAAGTTGCAACCGTCGTCCAGATGAAACTGCCAGATAGTTGAACACATGTCGTTGAAAATATTTCAAGGAGTTAGACAATCTATGTGCTTTTGGGTTTCAGTTTAATAGGTTTACTGTAATGATGTGGATTCTATAAGCATAGAACCATGATTATTAATTGTTAACTATGACAGGTGAGTTTATTTCAAAAAAAAAATTACTTAATTTTTGAAACTTTTAAAAAGTGTCTAGTTATCGTGCCTACATGACCAATTGTGATCCGATCCTGAATGTGGCTTGAAATTTTGAAGAAGATCTAGAAAGAAAGAACAGGAAACTGTGATGTGGTCTTTTGTCTTGTAATGTTTTTATTGTTCTTTTAGTTGTTGTTCTTTTATGTCTTTGTCTTTTGTTCTTTGGGGTCTTTAAGTCTTTTCCCTTTGGTGTTTGTAGGGCATCCTTTAGTTTTAGTTAAGTCATGTGGTTGGCGGATGAGGACCGGAGTTAAACAAATTGATAATCTATATTTGAATAGAAAGACCATCTTGGTGACTTTTCTGTTCTAGTTGTTGCATTGTGTGCTATTTCGTATCAGCACTTTCATTATTTGGTATTGAAGCCAGGTTTGGCATTCTTCAGATATGCCTCATGGTCGAAGTGGAGCTACGCGCGGTGGTCTCCAAACTAATCCACTTGAAATGGCTTATGAGCGCGATTTGATGGCCGATCTTCAATGTCAAGTGGACACCCTGCAAGAGTACTGCATGATACGCCATTGACATTTACAACATATTGTTTTGGTTTCTTCATCACCTGAAATATATATATAGCCTAATTTTGGCTTGACTATTCCATCTCAAACGGTAGGTGGTAAAGAAAATCTCAAATCCGTTTCACAGCTTAAAAATCATATATATTCAACTACCAACAGAACATCCAGTGATATATGATGTGTTGTATGTTAAGAATAATACCTAGAAGATAGAATGTCTAGAATCCTTTGACCATTTTGCTATCGACAACCCACTCTTATCAAACTCTTGGTTCAATCTGTCATGAACTACCTTCACAAGCCTTCTCTATTTTGATTCTATCTTTGTTCGAAGTTTCACATGTCTGTCCATTTATTCTGCCCTAAGCTCCTCCAACATTTTTATGACTAGCTTGTCTCTGAAATTGAGGATCTTAGAGTTGTAGCTTTTTGACATGTTGTTTACAATATTGTTATTCATGCTAAATGTGTTGAATGTAGCCCTAGTCCAAAGACATGGCTAAATATCATCTAAATACATCCATGTAGCTTGGTCAATCTCTTTGATCTTTTGCATGTTAGCCTCAAATACTTGTAATGTGGTAGATTTTGTACAGTCATACACTAGATTCCTGAAGTGTGCTCCAGACCATTTCTTGCTAAAGTTAGCATAAATGTGTTTAACATAGAAACGATGCTTAATCCCTTGCCGGATATCTCTAGATAGCCCATTAATTGCACCAACTAAACCCTACAACATGTATAACATAGATTACCAATGATAAGCATTTAAAATCAATATACATTGGCCTAAGAGTTAAGTAAGAGGATGAGACATTTTAACTTTTATCTATCTGAAATAAAACACCGTCTTCTAGAGCCAAATCCACGTATGTCCAATAGTAACTTCCTCAAGAACACATCCCATGAGTCAAAGTTCTCCCTCTCAACTATTGGAAATAATCCATTAGCTCTATCTTGTGCAATAGTAGTGAGAAGTTATCCCCTGGAAGTCATTTTCCAAAAAACACCCATCCAACCCTATTAGAGGTCTGCAGCCTAATAAAAACCCCACCCAGAGAGGTGCCAAGCATATATGGGCTCTCTTGAAGAATGCCTGGATCCTCTGGTCTATCCCTACCAACCAACAAATTCCAAGTGCTACCTTCATTGATCCTCAATGACTCTCACGTGTAAGATCTTAGTTGCCTATATTATTGTTGGTGTTTCCCATCAATAATCGCTAGTGCCTTCTTCTTGGCCCTATCAACATGGGTCCTTGAGATCTCTATTGACATGTTTTCTTTTGTGTACTCTACTAGCCTTCCAACAATCAATTTTGGCTCAACCCTAGCCTTATCTTATCAACTAATTTTCAGCAAGCCAAGAACTATTACATAGCTTGTTGTCTAACCTCTTCTTACAGTTGTGCTTCCTGACATAAGTTTTTATCTGAAAAGTACTCTCCCAATTTATCCTTAATCACAAAATCTTCCAGGGGAACTCTACATCACACATTTCCTAGCATCTATTCTTTTCATTCTTGTCAAAATATATTAGATAGCCACCCTCCAATGCATAGCTTCTTATTTCATGCTTACCTAGTTCAAAAACAAACTTATCTCCGCTAACTTTGGGGTTGTATATGGAATTTCAAACTTTACTCTTTCTTAATTCATCATCACTATTGATAAGTGCCGAAAAATATATTCTAATATTGATAAAATATGGGCACTTATAAATAATTAAGGTTTTAAGTGATATGTTTGCACATTAAATTACATATATTATTTTGGATGTCACTTCATTGTTTTAAATGCGTTTACAGACCTAAAACATCATATTTTGGTCAGACTCACTGGTGTTTAACCCAAGTCCAGCCCATCTCCAATTGTGAAGCCCATGGTCATCATCAAAGGCGATGTCATCAATGACATCAACACCATTACCATTTCAAAGTCATCAATCACCATTTTTATTCTTGTCCATTATCTCCACTTATTTCAAAGAATAGGTTCATAAATTTAATAAGCGAGGGGACAACCTTACCCACCTTTGAAAATGAGGCATTATCTTCTCTTCTTGTTACCACCAATGTGCTCATTTTCTTTCTATAAATAGAAAACTTGAAGGAGGTGGAAAGAGGGGTAGCCAAGAAGAGAAGGAAGAAGAAAGAAGAAACCAAGCGTTGCGTTCTCAATTATGTTTTGTAATATGTTTCACGTTTGATTTCATTATGTATAATTAAAATTTTGTTAGTTAGAGATTAATCTTGAAACCCTAAACATGATTTCAATTTTATAAGTTTTGTGGATTTCATATTCTTACAAAAATGATGTTTTTTTATTTTTCCATGATATTTGAATTCTAATATTTTTTTTCTTTGAGTAGTTAACTTTGAAACATGTATTGAAATTAATTGTTGTAGAACATTGTCAATTGCCTTGTTGAATATGTACTTACTTGCAACATATAATTCGGTTAAAACGAAATATGAGAAATCAATTCTTGAATACCTTAGTACAGACACCATGTATTAGGATTCTTGTGACATTCATATTCTGTTTTCTTTTATTGGGTTCTTAATTGTTAATTGATGTAGACGTCATGCTAGATTTCAATTAAGAACACACGTACTAAGGTAGATGTCATACACTATACATGCACTAAATAGAGAATCCTACATGATGTCTTGATGTAAATACTCTTTTTTTCATCTAATATGATTTGCTTGCCTACTTATCCAAAAAAAAAAGAGAAAATCATACAACTCGAGTTTGACCATGACCTTGTTGTGAATGTTGTCATCATATGCTTTTTGAAATTATCAATCTATAATTTCTTATAGATTGTTTGATTATTTGTGGTGGATAGTGAGTGCTAGCTAGTATTTCTACTATGTAAAACACAACAAATGTCATTCTTGTTTTTATAGTTAATTTCTTTATCTTTATTGTTATATCTTACAAGACTTAAACCCCCCTTTTACATTTATGTTAATTATATTCAAGTATTATATTGTATATTTATTAGTAGCTCTCATGTGTGATCAACTCTTGCTTATTCACTATATATTATTTGCACACTTGTAAGATTATTTTAAATTGTTACAAATGACATAACAACTATCCACCTCATGTAGCAAGTAATCCTCATTTTCATGCAAGTACTCAACCTAAGTAACAACACTCTCATTCCTTTCACCCAAAACACCCTCATCCAGGTTAACATTAGTACCTAAACCATTATCCCTCTCACCCAGAACACCCGCATCTCTATTACCCTCAGCCTGAGTAACAACACCCTCATCCCTAGCACCCTTATCCATGTTAACATTAGTATCTAAAGTATGATCCCTATCAACCTCACACAAGACTTTGGCTTTGATTTGAATCGTGATGGAGAAGAAATGAAATATACAGAGGAGATGAAGAGTCACAGATGGGAAAATGTTAGACTGAGAGAGAGAAGGGGTGCAAGGGTAATAGGGTTTTTGTTCCGCCTTTATGGAGAGATGTCATAGACATTGTACCGCCGTTAGTCTAGTCATGCACACAAAGGATAAACTTAGCAAATGGTTCACGATCAATGGTAGTTTGACTGCTCGATTTTAGACAAAACTATCCTAGTGACCAATATAAAACAAAATCATAAATTACGTGATGAAGTTGAAACATTAATATTTGAATGGCAAAAATGAAACATGACATATTTTTGAGTAATCACATATTATATTAACTCAGAAAAAGTAATTAACAGAGTTAATTATTGATCATGGTCCACAGATACCCTATATTCCCTCAGAAAAAGTAATTAACAGAGTTAATTATTGATCATGGTCCACAGATACCCTATATTCCCTAGATGGTCAAAAGTTTTAACTTTATTTTGCTGTTTATTAACCAACTACTAATTATAGTCAGACAGAAGTGTGGAATTTTTGTGTCAAAGGATAAGGAGGTGAAGCACGTGTATAGACTATAGTCCTCTAGAAGAATCATTCGGCGTAATTAATTCTAAAGCTGGGGCCTATATAAAATGGACCTCAATTATTTTTATAGTCTACGGATCAAATGGTAAAGATGTGAATGGTTGATTTTTTGAACAATTCATTTAATTGTCGATTTTTGCTCCTGTTTTCGGTTAGTATTAATAAAAAATATATAATTTTTTTTAAATCATTTCAATTTCAATTTTAATTTTGATTTTATCAATTTTTTTACGAGCAAGGTTGTGATATACAGCTATTGCTCTTGCAAGTACCACATGTAAGTAGAGAGTGACATACAGCTATATATAGCTCGTGCAACGAAAAACAGAAAGCTTTCCAAGGAGAAGTGCCTTTTTTTTCAATAAATGCAGTAGCGCACCAGATCAACTCTCACCTTCTCTCCCTCTGACGCACAAAATGGAAGCATCAATGGTTTCTATTGCAGTATCGGTTGCTTTAGTCGCAGTACTGTCATGGAGAGTGTTGAACTGGGTCTGGTTGAGGCCGAAGAAACTAGAGAGGTACCTGAGACAGCAAGGCTTTGGAGGCAACTCTTACAGGTTTTTAGTTGGAGATATGAAGGAGATTTCTTTCATCTCCAGACAATCAAAATCCAAACCAATCGACTTCTCCGATGATATTAGCAACCGTGTCATGCCCTTCCAGTCTCGATTGCTCAAACAGTATGGTATGCTACTTTTTGTTTTCTGTTTGTTTTCATTTGATTGAAGTGTGAGATTGTTTGTCTGTGTGAACTATTTAAATTCAATGTTGGGTATTATAACTGGGTTTGAGATTCGTTTGGGTTTTTTTATGAGATTATATTCAATTTGTTGAGAGAGGATGAATCGAATCAACAATATTCAAGTTGTAGTTTCGGAATAACTTATCTTCAAGATATTTATATATATAGAGACACATACACACTTAAGATTACTATCTGTCCTATAAGTAATGATTACGGCTTGAATAATCTAACGTTGATTTTATTCCGAGGAAGGTAAGAATTTCTTCATTTGGCTTGGACCGATGCCGAGCGTGACGATAATGAACCCAGAACAAATTAAAGAAGTGTTTACGAAGACGATTGACTTTCAGAAGGTAACTCCAACCAGAATTTCCGGGTTATTGTTCAGCGGACTTGTAATCCTTGAGGGTGAGAAATGGACCAAACATAGAAAGATTATCAACCCAGCATTCCATCAAGAGAAATTGAAGGTTAAATCTTTAATTTTCTCCGCACTTCTTCATTGAAAGCTATACAAGAAGTTGTTTCTATGCGAGACTGTGTCTATATGATCCATAAATACTTTTATCTATAATACAACCATATGCAGTACTTACTTGAAAAATGTTTCCGTTTGTGTAGAATGGTATGCATAATCGTCTAATAATTAGCTAGTGGTTAGTCACTTATACTATTAATATCGGCATTTTTGTACAAATGTTGGCCGATCGTACTTATCACATTTAAGCATCATACTTCCTAGTTCTTTCATTGCATATGCAGTCACTCTGCTCTAATTCATCTTTCTTGGTTTTGGGATATAGTTTATGGTACCAGCTTTTCACCGAAGTGTTAGTGATATGATAAATGAATGGGAAACAATGGTCTTAGAAAATGGGCACTGTGAATTGGATGTGTGGCCTCATCTGCAAAATTTGACAAGGGATGCGATTTCTCGTACTGCATTTGGAAGCAGTTTTGTAGAAGGGAAGATAATTTTTCATCTCCTCGCAGAACTAACGGAACTCACATTTTATGAACTTTTCCAGTCAGTTCCCTTTCCAGGAAAGAGGTAAAATTTGTATTCATTGATGAACCGTAATCATCGGTATATTCAAAACTAAAATTCAATACTAATGTTGTACAATGTCTCTGTTGAATTTGTAGCTTTCTACCCACAAAGGCAATTAGGAGGATGAAGAAGATTAAGAAAGTAGTGGATGCATCAATTAAGAACATCATCAACAAGAGAGAAAACGCAATGAAAGCTGGTAACGCTGCTAACGACGACTTACTAGGAATTCTCTTGGAGTCCAACTTAAAAGAAATTCAAGAACATGAAAACAAGAAGGATGTTGGAATGAGTATTAAAGAAGTGATAGAGGAGTGCAAGCTTTTTTACTTTGCTGCTCAAGAGACCACTTCAGGGATGCTTGTTTGGACATTGATTTTGCTGAGCAAGCACTTGGACTGGCAAGCACGTGCGAGGGAAGAGGTTCTGCAAGCCTTTGGTAATAGTACACCCGACTTTGATGGCCTCAATCACCTGAAAGTTGTGAGTATATATCTACATTGATTGTCACCATGCTTCTTTCCAATGTCTATGGGGGAAGACTAGCTATTATCAAAGTCTCTTACAGCACATTTTGCGGCTAATTTTTACTGTACTAGTTGATTTTTGTTATGTCACAGATTACGATGATTTTGTATGAGGTCCTAAGACTATATCCGCCAGCCGCTAATGTTACTCGAAGTGTTCCTAACGACACAAGGCTTGGAAACTTGTCATTACCAGCAGGAACACAAATCTCGTTGCCAATCCTTCTCGTTCACCACGATAAAGATCTTTGGGGTGACGATGCACTAGATTTCAAGCCTGAAAGATTTTCCGAAGGAATTGCAAAGGCCACCAAAAACCGAGCAATCTATTTCCCATTCGGTGGAGGTCCTCGAATATGCATTGGCCAAAACTTCTCTCTTGTGGAAGCGAAAATGGTACTGACAATGATTTTGCAACGCTTCACATTCGATCTCTCTTCGA
Organism: Euonymus europaeus; assembly: GCA_963580455.1. Lineage (NCBI taxonomy): Eukaryota > Viridiplantae > Streptophyta > Magnoliopsida > Celastrales > Celastraceae > Euonymus > Euonymus europaeus. The sequence goes on from OY756972.1 coordinate 6,099,794, forward strand.
CTTACATTCATACTCCTCTCTGGATGATGACAGTCAAGCCAGAATATGGAGCTCAAATCAATATTCGTAAACTTGAAACGTAGTTGTCTTGTTATTATCATGCATTGATTCCTGGCTAGACTTGTGCATTTACCTGATCATTTACCTGATCATTTATATCTGTAATTGCCAGTGCATATGCGGGACTCTTGGCTTCTTTAGTGTGTGTTAACGAATAAACACTGAATAAAAAGAGTGCTGCAGCCTGGCAAGGCCCTATCCAACTTCTTGTTTGTTTCCCAATCTATTGCCTTTGTTGTATGAAGTGAAAAAACACTCGTTGCACTTCCACATCTAGTTTTTTTATATTTTGGGGCCATCTTTATTTGTACCTCATTGTTGGTGTCAGCTTTGGTCAACTTAGTTTTAATCATCTATTTTTTTAGTTATATGATTATCACACTCCACCATCTCAACATGAGCAAGAAAAAATGGGCTGAGCAAGCCGTTGCTAAGCGCGCCCTCCCAGTCTTAAACGAATGCATACAAGTCCAGCCAAGCACGCCCTCCCAGTCTTACACCAATGTATACAAGTGCAGCCAGATGAAGTCATTTTTCTATTGCAATGGTGAATTTTTAGGGTTTATGGTACATTTTATTTGTTTTTCAATTTGTGGGATTGCATCAGTTTAGGGGCAATTAAATTCTTGATTTATTGAAGTTAAAAAAGTTCAATAGAATAAAGAGTTTCTCAATTGCATCATTGCAGGTTGACAAATTAGTTAGAACAAAACAAAATATAAGCATCATGAAGCCATGTTTACTTTTTATTGTATTAAAGATGTATGTGTTTCGCTATGATTACTATAGAAATGCAGGTTGCGACGTTTGCTCTGCTTTTTATTATATTGGTTATTGCTGAGATTTTTGTTTGTTATATATATATATATATATAGGTTTTCTCAGATAAGCTGTAGCTCAAATGACATTATTTAGGCTGAAATGATCCTGACCATCCATTTGTAAATAGCTAGATCTGACGTACAGGTTTTCATTTCGATTTTCCAGCGTCAAAATCTCAATCTCTCTCTCCTCTGATATCTTCCCCGAGCTCCATCGCCTCATCTAGACTCTGGTGTCTCCCCTGAGTAAAGTCACCATTGAAACTCCATCGCCTCATCTCAAAGCATCTCCTCCGTTCGTCAACACTAAGTTGTAGTATGAGAGTTTCTTTCTCTGACTCCTCTTCCCCAGTGGCGGACACATGTTAGGCCAAGGGTGGGCAATTGTCCACCCTGGATTCTAAAATATATATATTTTTTTTATTAATGTTATGGGCCTTTAGCCCTCTCTTTCCTATACCAGCCCAGCCCATTCTTATATTGTATTGTATCTCTCACTTTTTGGGTTGAAGCCCTACCTGGCTACATTCCTGCCTCTCGCCTCTCACTATTGTTGGTAGCACAACTGCACAAGTCAGTTAAGCTAGCAGGAGATCGCAAGTCACAGCACAATCACCGCTTCTCTTCTCCTCCTTGTCGATTCTTCAACAGGTTTGTAACTTAGTTCTTGTTGTGATTTTGCCTACTCTGCCTTTTTGTGATTTTCTCATTTGGGCGTAGAGTTATGTCTTATGTGCTGAATTTTTGTCAAATTTATGCAGAATTTTTGCTGACTCTGTGCACTGAATTTTTTGCCATGTTAGTGCTGAATCAGTGTGCTATGTGCTGAATTTTTGCTTTATTAGTGCAGAGTTTGTGGACTGAATTTTTTGCTGTGTTAGTGCTGAATCAATGTGCTGTGTGCTGAATTTTCTGATTTATTAGTGCAGAGTTTGTGTACTGAATTTTTTGCTGTATTAGTGCTGAATTCCCCCTTGGTGTGCTGAATTTTTATTTTATTAGTGCAGAGAGTTTGTGTGCTCAATTTTCTGATTTATTAGTGCTGAATGAGTGTGCTGAATTATTGCTTTATATGCGCTGAATTTTTGTTTTAGACAAGAGATGGAGAAATATTTAACAAAGTGGAAAGCTCAATCATCATCATCTGTCAACCAAGAAGATGCTTGTAAAAGAAGTCGGGTTACAATTGATGTATCGGATCTTCCTAAAGATCCCGGTGAACGTCCTCGAATTTCAGAATATGATCCAAATATTCGAGAGGAAGTTCGTAGGGCTTACTTATTAAGTGGTCCTTGTCAACCTCGCACTCATAACTTCCCACAAACTACAATTGGAGGCTTACGAAGAAGGTTCAAATCTTCATGGTTTGATGAATTTCCTAATTGGTTGGAATATAGTATAAAGAAAGATGCCGCATTTTGCCTTTGTTGTTATCTTTTCAAACAAGAGTTGGGAGATCAAGGAGGTGGTGATTCTTTTGTTGTTGAAGGGTTTAGAAATTGGAAGAATAAAAAGAGTCTTCGAATTCATGTTGGTGCAGTCAATAGTGTTCATTGTAGATCTTGGTCAATGTGTCAGGACTTATTGAATGAAAAACAACATATTGAAACAGTGGTTGTCAGGCTATCTGATGAAGCTAAAAGTGACTACAGAGTTCGACTAACTGCATCACTTGACTGCATTCGGTTTCTTCTACGACAAGGGCTTTCTTTCCGTGGGCATGATGAATCTGATAACTCTAGCAACAAAGGTAATTTTCTTGAGCTTTTGGAGTGGCTTACAGAACAAAATGAAGATGTAAGGGCAGTTGCACTAAAAAATGCTCCTGAAAATTTGAAACTTGTTGCACCACATATTCAAAAAGATCTTGTTCATGCTGCTGCTATTGAAACTAGAAATGCTATTGTTAAAGAGCTTCAATTGGGTGATGGATTATTCTCTGTTCTTATTGATGAAGCTCAAGATGTATCTGTGAAAGAGCAGATGGCCATTGCTTTAAGATATGTGGATAAAAGGGGATGTGTGGTTGAATCATTTTTAGGCATCAGTCATGTTCCAAATACTTCAGCTCCTTCACTTAAGCAAGCACTAGATGAAACACTTTCTTCACATGGCCTTAGTATTTCAAGTTTGCGCGGACAAGGTTATGATGGAGCAAGTAATATGCAAGGTCACTTTAGTGGACTAAAGGCACTTGTTTTGAGAGAAAATGAAAGTGCATATTATGTTCATTGTTTTGCTCATCAACTGCAACTAGTTCTTGTAGCAATAGCAAGGGAACATCCTCCGATTTCATCACTATTTGACTCAATCTCTCTCATAGTGAATGTGGTTGGTGCATCAGGTAAGCGTCGTGATATGCTTCGAGAAAGTCAAACAACAAGAATTATTGAAGCTTTAAGTAGTGGTGATATTTCTAGTGGGAGGGGTCTCAATCAAGAAAGTACTATTGTTCGGGCTTGTGAAACACGTTGGGGTTCACATTATGGTACTTTGCTAAGCTTGATACGTTTGTTTCCATCTGTGGTGGATGTGCTTGATGCAATAGTAGATGATGCTGCTACATCAGATAAAAAAAGGCCAAGCTTTTAACTTGTTACAACTGATGCAATCTTTTGAGTTTGTGTTTAACTTGCATTTAATGAGAATTTTGTTGGGAATAACAAATGATTTGTCACAGGCATTACAGAGGAAGGATCAAGACATATTAAATGCCATGACATTGGTTAGAATATCCAAAGAGCGACTTCAGTTAATGAGGAATGAATGATGGACCTCTTTGATGGATGAAGTCTATTCTTTTTGTGGCAAAAATAACATTGAGGTTCCTAATATGGATGATGTGTACTTACCTCGAGGAAGATCTAGGCGGAGAGTTCATGAAGATACAAACCTTCATCATTATCAAAATGAGACATTCAATATGATAATAGATATACAATTTCAGGAGCTGTGTTCTCGATTTAATGAAGTTACCAGTGAGTTGCTTATATGTGTTTCATGCCTCAATCCTTCTGATTCATTTGCTGCTTTTGAAAAGGAGAAGTTGATCCGTCTTGCAGAATTTTATCCAAGGGACTTCTCTGATATAGAGCATTTGGCACTTGCAGATCAACTTGATACTTTTGTTATTGATATGCGCTCTAGCATTGATTTCTCAGCATTAAAAGGAATCAGTGATCTTGCTCAAAAAATGATTGATACTAGAAGACATATTGTTTACACACTAGTTTATAGACTTATAAGTTTAGCATTGATTCTACCAGTTGCAACTGCTACAGTTGAAAGAGCATTTTCTGCTATGAAGATTATCAAGAATCGACTTCGGAACCGAATGGGTGACCAATGGTTAAATGATAGTTTAGTTGTGTTCATTGAGAAAGATGTGTTTGATACTATTCCAAATGAGATCATCATGAAACGATTTCAAAATATGAAAAATCGTCGAGGACATTTGTAAATTAACTTTTGATTAGTACTTATCTCTATTGTATGAAATGTTGATTTTTAATGTTATTTTTTATTTTTTCCAGGCATAATTACGTTAAAAAAAATCCGAGGGCGCTGCCCCCGGACCCCCACATGGCTTTGCCCGCCCTCACCCAGAATCCTGCGTCCGCCCCTGCTCTTCCCCTCTCTCTAAAGAATGCTCACATGTGTTATTTTTCCTCTTATTTTTCACGACATTTGCTCCTGTTCTTTTTTCTCTTGAACTTTTTGGTTCCTATATTTTGTTAATAAACTCAGATTTAGCCACAAATATTCCATTGAATAATAAAAAAATGGTGCTCAATGAGAGGGATTTTCTCGGGACCCAATAGTGCTAACGTCCACAATTGAGATTGGGTGGGCTTGAAGTTCATGGATTCGCCAAAATCCCTTGTATCTTCGATGAGAACTTCAAATTTGATGAAGAGAAACCAAAGATTGGTTGGTTCTTGAAGTAGCAGTGAAGGGGGTGTTGTGGTTAGGGAGATCTAAGGCTGCGAGGACCCAAATAAAGTTATTTCCTGCTCGATGTGGAGCCTAATCAAAATGAATTAAAATCAATATTAACCATAATAATGAAACAATAAAATGATTGATCTCGAATTTTTCTTAGAAATGTACAGAAAATCGAACGAGATAAAGTCTGAAAATCTCAGACATAGGAGCTCTGACGAGCTTGCCAGAAAAAACAAAAAAGATAAAAGAGCGTGTTTCGAGAGATAACGGGGATTAAATGGATGGTCAGGATCATTTCAGCCTAAATAATGTGATTTGAACTGCAGCGTATCTGAGAAAACCTATATATATATATATTTTTCCTTTATATGTATTTTATAAGGTTTTTTTGGTGAAAAGTCCTTTATCTGGGCTTCTTATTCCATAAAGTCTTTTAAGACTTTTGGTGGCCCAATACATCCTTAAGTTTTTAAATTTTAGGTCAATAAGGACAAATTTAATATTTCATTTTATATTATGACAAATTTGCCCTTATGTATACCTAACTAACAGATTTTAGTATTTGGAACGAGTGAAACTGTTCCAAACCTCATGCTCCAGCCTCCCGAAAGCACTTCTTCTTCATTCAAAAAAAATCATCATCACACGTTCGATTCGACTACAACTTCTGATTGAATCTTTGGTTCAAATAGGTAATAATAAGATTATATTCATTCGATTAGAGCTATTGATTACATCTCATTTTGCAGCTACTTTTTCAGAGGATTTTTGTTGTTTTTGAGTTTTTGAGTTTCGAACTAACTCAATTTATCATTGAATGTTTTGATTTGTTGTTTCTAGAGTATTTTCTTAGATTTAGGAGTATTCTTTATGTTTAATTCAAATGATTTTGTTGATACTATTTTAGAGGATTTTTTTTGATTTTGAGTTTTTGAGTTTCAAGCTTTATCAATTTATCATCGAATGTTTTGAATTGCTGTTTCTGGAGTATTTTCGTAGATCTAGAAGTATTTTTTTTATGTTTAATCAAATGATTTTGTGGTAACTTTTTTAGAGGATTTTTGTTGATTATGAGTTTTTGAGTTTCGAATTATCTTAATTTTCAATTACATTTTTTGATTTGTTATTTCTGGATTATTTTTGTAGATCTAGGAGTATTTTTTATGTTTAATTCAAATGATTTTTTAATGATTTATGTTAGTTCACTTATTATGTTAGTTAACTTGATTTTATCATTAATGATGAATTTTATTTCGTTTTAGTATTAGTTAATGATTTTTGTTATCTCTTTGTATTTGAATTGTGTATGATTGATGAAATTGCAACTATTGCCTATTTCCTCTATTTTTAGTTTACTTTCAGAGGATTTTATATTTATATATTATCTGATTTTGATTTTACAATGAATTTTCTCATTTATAGGTTTTGATATGTCTGAAGTGATCATGTTCATTTGTAAATATGGCAATCAAACTGCTATTAAGAGGCTCCCAGAACTTTTTTCGTATGATTTGTTGGTTGAATTTGTATGTCAAAAGTGGTTTGAGTTGTCTCATTCCATTATGAAATTTTCATATTCTATACCTGGTCATATTAGTTGTATCAAGGAGAATGATGAGGATATGCAGAATATGTTATATTTGGTTCGTCCTAGTGGTTTGGATCGTGTTGAGGTTGTTGTTAATTCTAGTGGTCCATTGTTACTTGAAGGGACAACAAGTTCTGAAATTATACATTCAAATCTGTTGATTGATTTACAATGTCCAGAGTCTAATGAGAATGACTTACTTTTGAAGTTTTGGTCAATCATGAGATGGATCGTGTTGATATTGCTTTACATACATGCTCTTGCGGTCATTGGCAACACAATAGTTTTCCATGTTCACATGCCATAGCAGCTTTACATAAGAGCACTGATAAGTCTTTTGATTTTGTAGACAGCTATTTTCATGCTCAATCTTATATCCAAAGTTACTCCATTCCTATTTGCCCTGTCTCAACTTTTGGCAAGCCAGATTTGAGACTTGTGAATCTTGTTGTGCTCCCTCTATTGTGTAAGAAGCAGCCTGGTAGGCCGAGGAAGAACAGGATTCCTTCACGTGGAGAGGTTATTTCCAAGAGAATTAGGTGTGGTAGGTGTGGTTGTTTTGCTAATCATAATAGGAGATCTTGTACTGCAGAGATTTGACTCATTGATTTTAGGCGTTTGATTTCGGGGGAAATAAGATGGTAATTGATTAGGGCTTAATGGAATAAGGGTATTTTTGACCATAAAGTTTTGATAGACTTTTTAGAATATTGGAAAGTTTGAGATCCTTAATGGAATTCATAATGTCACTTAAGGATCTATTGGTAAATCCCCCCATTTTATAAATGTGAGTTTTTTATTATTTCAGGTGTGGTTAAATATTTTTTTAATATCTACACGGTGCAAATATACACGGGTGTAGCCAAGGCCAGCCCTTGCATAAAGTAGTCAAAATAAAGACTTTGGATACTAGGCTAGATGGGCCACCAACTTTTTAATTTTTTTTTATTACCCAATCTATTAGTCTAGTCCAAAATCTACAATTCACTACAATCTCAACCAAAGATAAACCCCAATTTCCCTCCTTCCTCTCCTCTTTGCTTCTACAATAATGCCCAAATCACTTTCACAATTCATTCTACTTAATTTTTGTCGAAATGGTTACCTCAACTCTTCATCGATGCAAGTCAAAGTTGAAACAAGATTGCTGATGAATTTTTTAATGTATTGTCTGAATTTGTAATTTTTTTTACCCACTTTGGACACCAAAATGATTATTAAGACCGATGCGGCCGGAAGAAATAAGCCCTCCAGATTCTCCTCAATATCAACAAGACTAACTTGTGAAGCCTACCTCCATTGTGGGTATCCATAATCTCAAATTAATGAAGATGAAGCCCATATGCTCAACAGCCCATAATGAAGATAAAGCCCAACGGGCCATTCAACGCTAATAGGCTCACCTAGTTCCTAGTTTTATATATTATGTGATATGTGATATTTTCAATAATTCTTAATGAAAAATCAACAATACAAACATCTTTATGGTATCAGAGGGAGAGGACTCCAACGAGTTAACTTCCACTTCGGCCATGGCACTTCCTTCTTCATCTCACACCACGACAATCACTCTTCTCATCAGAGGGACTTCCACCACTATTTCAGTTTATGTTATTGCTCTCATTCTCATAAAGCTACTAGCAACCACCTTCACTTCATGGAGGCTTCAATTCACTTCTCTGTTACGTGCTTATGGCCTTATAGGCTATGTTGGTGGGCCATTTACTATGAGGAATTTATTGCAGCTTCTCTATATCATAAATGGCAATCTCAAGATCAGTTCATTTATTTCTTTGGCTTTTGTTGTAAAGGACCAGCCCTCAAGTGTAGTCATGGCTACGGGCAGTGCATCAATGGAATCTATCATATTTCCTCCACTCCCAAAGCTTGTTTTGTAGCATCTCTTATCATCAAAACCAGTCCAGATGGATGGCATCATCATCTTGGCCATCCCTCATCTCACAGTTGATCAATTCTTTTCAATTCTACTCTTCTACTGTGTACTCAATCATATTTCCTATCATCCCTAAAATTTAGCTCTTGTACTGTTAATAAGATGCACAAATTGCCCTTTAAGACATCAAGCATAGTTAGTGATTTTTCATATTCTTTACAGTGATGTTTAGGGTTTTCCTCCATTTTTTTCAATTGATGGTTTTCGATATTACGTCATATTTGTAGGACATTTCATATGCTATGCATGGCTATTCCCTATATCTCAAAAATCCGATGTCTATAACATATTTATTCAATTCAAACAATTAGTTGAAAAACAATTTCAAGTCCCTAATCGAACTCTTTATACTGACAACGAGGGTGAATTCAAAAAACTCAAACCCTATCTACCTGAGCAAGGCATAAGCTGATGACAATCTCCCCCCCTCACACACCTCAACACATAGCTTTTGCATAGCAAGAACATTGTCATCTCATTGAGGTCACTCGCACCCTTCTACACTATACTAGCTTACCATACAGCTTCTGGTCTTTTGTAGTGCAAACTGTACCTTATCTGGTCAATTGCCAACCTCTCACTCCTACTGCCCCTTCCACTTCTTTCTCTATTTTATTCAATCAAAAACCTGATTTTCTCTAACTAAATTTTTTTGGATGCACATGCTACCCCTAGGTTAGGCCTTTTTCCTCTCATAAGTTATAAAAGCCAAAAATGATAAAGATCCTAGTGATTTTCATCCCAAAAACATTCCAACAATGTGTATCATTAATTTATTGGATGTGATTTTCAATGGTTCCCTTGTTATAATATCGCCATATTCAATGAATGATTGTAGCACACTACTAGGATGCTTTTGGGATAAAAATCATCGGGATCTCTAGCAATACTATATAAAATCGTTACAAGCAATGCATATTTTTCTGAAACTCCCCTACACAGAGTTCCTGTAAGTGCTTTGATCTAGAAACACACAAAGTGTATCTATCTCATCATGTGCTATTTAAAGAGTCCATTTTTCCTTCTTTCAAATACTCCCTTCCTCCGCACCTACCTGTTTCCATGACTTCCTCTTCTACAACATCTCTGGTTGTTCTTGAATCGCTTCCCAACATACTCCACCACATCATCCAAGTCCCCAATATGATACATCATCTCTATCCGTTAACTCTTTTATAGCTATAGACCCTATTTTCTTTTCGCAACCTCCACCATTAGCTCCATCTCTACCTTGCATGAAAACTCACTCAATGAGCAAAATTTTTAAGCCCAAGTACCTTAATCAAACTACTATTCAACCTTTACCTGATACTATTGAACCTATAGGTGTTCTCTCCACCCTTAAAAATCCTCTCTGGAAATTCACTGCCTTCCAAGATCACAAAATATGGAATTTTGTGCCTCCTCCAGCCCATAAAGCCATTGGTTCAAAGTGGATCTTTAGGGTAAATGCAACCCATATAGAACCATGGCCCATCTTGTTGCCTAGAGATTGGCCCAAAGACCAAGCCTTGACTATACTAACACCTTCAGCCCATTACCCTATAAACGGTTCTCATTTGTGTAAATTACACAAATCCATTTATTGTTTGAAACATGCACCCTTTGCTTGGTACACTACTCTTAAATCATGTATTCTCACATTAAGTTTATCAACTATAAGCCGATCACTCTCTTTTCGTTCTACAAGAAAACACTCATCTCATGTACCTGCTAGTCTATGTAGACAATTCAATTCTCACATTCCTTTTCTTCATCGAATTACATATGCCTTAGCTTCTGAATTCTCTCTTAAAGATCTAAGAGGTTTGTCCTTTTTTCCCTCTATCCTCCCATCTTTCTACTAACATTCACGATGGCAACATCCTCTCTGACCCAACTCAGTATCTTCATATTTTGGGTAGTTTATAATAACGCTAACACTTCATAATCTCAGTTTTGCGGTTTACCCGTTGGCTCAATTCATGAGTAAGCACACCGATACCCACTAGTCACTTCTCAAATTTGTGTTTCGATATCTCAAGGGTACATTCAATCAAGGCATTACAATCGATAGGAAAACTCACCTATCTCTCCAAGGGTACTCTAACTCGGACAAGGCAGGGAATTCTGATGACCTAACTTCAACTCCTGTTCATGTAATTTTTCTTGGATCTACTCCAATCTCTTGGAGATTTCATAAACAATGATTCTTAGCTCACTCATCCACTTAAGATGAGTATTAAGCCCCTGTATCTACCACTTCAGTAATTGTCTGGTTTAAACACTTACTTCTTGGGCTTCATTGGGATTTATCTCAATCGCTTCTGATTCATTGTGATAATTGGGCGACCAACTCGATCTTAAATCCTATTTTACACTCTTGAATGAAACATATTGTTATTGAAGTAACTGACACAAAAAATGAAGTTGCCACTAATTAATTTTTGGAGTGCAATTGGACACCCATTCTTCAAAAAATAGTTAGAGGGCCCTAAATTTGGCGCTAATTGAGCCATAGATTGTGAGCTTACTGATTCAAAGCTCTCATGAGATCTCGTTGGCATGCCCTACCAAATGAAGAGAAAGTCTCAAGGGAAACTTAGAGGTTATAATTCCCCAATTACATTCCTATTTATTAGTCTTCTTTCCACTACAACATCAACTCATCTTTGGCTGTGTGTGAAGATGTTTATTTTGGACACATGGTTAGCCAACTCATCAAATTCCAAGATCTTAGTCTTAAGATATTCGTATTCATTTTGTTCTCTTAGTCGATCGAATCCTCTGTAATGGGAAAAGGAAATGCAGCTTTTCCAATTGATAGACTTTTGACTGATACAGACGGATTCCAATTTACAGATAAAGAAGCCTTAGCCTTTTTAGATGACCAACTTGAAAACCAGCTTTCTTTAAAGGGAATGCTCCAAACTATTTTATAAAAGAAGGGAGCAATATTTGTAGATGGAGATTGTGAGTGAGTATGGGGAAAATATTAGACACTCCATAATGATAGAGTTTGGAGAGGATAATAATCCCTTATTATTTTCATATCACTCATTGTACAAGTCTTGTGTCTATATAGCTATCAATGACATTGTGAAAGGATAAAGATAAATATCCTAATTACCTAAACATAATCAATCTATATTTACAGGTAATCAAATATGGAGATAATAGAGGAGATGCTATTGGTTGATTGGAAGAGATAATATCTTCCATATTTGGTAACAACCCCATTAAACTTTAGGTGCAGGTAGTTGGAGCTGAGTGTGGAAAATTGAGGATAAGAATATGCCTTTGTGAGGAGATCCGCCAACATGTATTCTGTGGAAACATGTGGTAATATAATGTGTCCCTTCTTGTAATTTGTGCATACTAGAGACAGCCAAGCTCGATATGCTTTAAAGTCGCACTGAAAACTTTAAACCTTCAAAAACATATGCAAATGCCCTCAAGGATGTATGCGTGAATGTTGGAAAAAAAAAACTTTAGCTAAAAAAGGACACACTCAAGGAGGTCTCATATAAAAATATTCGCTCAAAGAATATGCAAGCTTTTTAAATCATAAGCAAACTCCATACTAGGGTTCCTAGCACAAGTGTCTATATATATATATATATTCCACTTAGATTACCCTAGTAACTGGCCTAAAAGATATGCATAATCTTATCCTTAGAAATTAGGTGAAGATTGCATACTAATTAAGTAAAACAAGGGCCTAAGAATTAAGGAATCGACTTCCTTAATAAAAAGAGTTGATTATCTCCAAAATAAGGAAGGAATAAATCTTTAAGAATGAGAGAATCGATCCTAAAAACTCCCTCAAATTTTGGTCCAATCAATCAATTAATTGAATCAATTATTTCATTAAAATCAATCACAAAATTGCATTATGAAAACATGTGATTAAAACCTGAAACGCACATTTTAAATCTTGATGCACATGCAGATTATATAAGGCTTACCTGGATTCCATGTAAGATACATTCAGGTTAGCAAATCTAAAATTTCTTGTTACATTTATGATTACATGGTCAAGCATAATGTCACACAAAATATCCTACACAATATTTGCATATCTGGACTCAAATATATTTAGATTTTTAGATGTACTTAATTGATCATTGATATAAATCCAAACAAATATATCGAGCAATACTTCAATATGGGTTGGGGTCCAAACATTTGAATCAGACAAGATTTTTATCTTTGAAATTGGATCTAGTTTTAAATTGAACAAAATATTTGTGTTTGAACCCGAATTTTGGACATATACACGCCTTGGATGAGAGTATTTCTCACAGCGTATAAGTTAGCGTAATATAAGCTAAAGAAAAGCTTTCAAATAAGCTGTGTTGTGTTTGGTTAAGAGTATAATCATGCTAGAGTATAAGCTGTCAAATTACAATTAGGGGCATTTTGAGTACCACTTATATATTAAAGTATTTATGTATACTTTTCAATTATTTTTATTTTCAAACTACTTTTATATTTAATTGTTGAAATTATTGTCATTAAAATTTAAAAATAATTAATAAGACAAATTTATTACCAGTCATACTTCAATTTCAACAAATACACGTGCTACACACATACATATATTACGATTTTTTTTAATCACACATATGAGATACATGTTTTACAAATACATATGGTACACAAATACACATATTACAAAAAAAAATTACAATCACACATAAGAGGTACAAGTTTCACAAATACACGTGATACACGCATAAGTATACGTATTTCTTCACACCTATCTCAGTGTAGCAGCAATCCTATCTCTAACTGCACCCATGTTCTGATCGTCAAGTAACTCCTCGCCCTCTCCAGTAGATGTCCCTCTTGTATCCACTTCAGAGCAGCTAGACTCCCCTCCCACAACCTTAAACTCTCCAATGCTCCCACTCCGCTGTCAAATGTAATTATGGAACCCGCAACACGCATACACAATCTCCACTTGTGTCGGGAACTCATATGATGACATATTCTGCAAAATCTTCCATCGTTGTTTAGTCACCCCAAATGTCCTCTCTATGACATTACGGAGTGATGCGTGCCTGAGATTGAACCGCTCATGAGTTCCGTTAACCCGGTGTCCATTATTCCATTCCGGCAAGTGATACCTCTCGCCCCTATAAGGCGCAAGGTATCCCGGCTTGTTCGTGTAACCAGAATCCACCAAATAATATTTACCTGCATAAAAGTGAATGTCAATATGACAGATAAAATATTTATCTAATAAACATCCGTAAAAATTAAACACACCTTAGGGCGGATGCGGAAAGTTAAATCCCGGGATTGAATGAACGTGGTCCAAAACACGTGCATCATGCCCTGAACCCTCGTACCTAGGAGCAACAAACAAGTACATCATCTCAAAATCACAAACTGCCAGTACATTTTGGCTCGTCCCACCTTTCCTGTTGATGTACGGAATTCTTTGGGACTGAGGAACTCAAGCTCGTATATGCGTCCCATCTATAGCTCCTATCGCATTACTAAAAGGACGTAGTTTTTGATCTCCCATAATTGTGGCAGGGACTTCCAAGAATTGATTTTTCCTCGGCTTAATCATATCCATTGCCATCTGCCTTACCGAGTCTAACACTCTGTGGAACAACCTACTAACTGTCTCCCCCGAGTGTTGAAACCATTCTTGTAGTAACCTGTTGCTACCTGGTTGGCCCCATATATATAAAAACATACCCAACATCTCTGGAATCGCAACATGATGAGATGGTGAAAGCATGTAGTATGAGCTAAGGTCATTACATAGGTCCCAAAATATATTTATCGACATCCAGAAGTTCTCTTTGCACCGAGTTAGGTGTCTAGTTAACACTTCTCTCACAAACTGTGCCCCTATCAGTGCCGATGTCCTAAAAGGGACACGTGGCATCAGAGGTGTTGTGGCACCATAATAAAGAGCTGCAGCCGCGGCAGCTAACACAAAGACAATATCGTTGTCATCTGAAGAACTCGATCCGGTGTCCATAGGGCTACAAAAAAAAAGGCATGTCAAATTTCCAAAAAATGAGTGACTACCCCAAATGAACTGCCAGTTCATCCACAATAAAATCCATCAACCATTAACATCACACACTACAGAAAACATCCAATGCAACACAAGTACAAATCAGCAAAATGAAAAAAAAAACTCATCCATTTAAAAAACCCAAATCAGTCCGCAGCAATCCATTATTCCAGAATGAATAAAAAAAATACAACTTAGTCTAAAACCAAAGTAAGCATAACAGTGACAATAGAAAGCAGCATCCAACATGCACATCTACTGCTGTTCCTGATCCTCATATTTCTTGATAATGAAGCCTTTATGATGATGCGCCAGCATGTCCAAAAAGATTCGCCTGTACCGAGGTATAGCCACCATCTCCAAACCAAAGTAATATTGGTCGTTAGTTAGTTCTCTAGCGTCTAAAATCTCATTGAGTTCAGCCACTGCTTGATCACGCATCTCAATAGGGGGAGCATTTGTGTAGTGAGTAGAGGCGGCAGCAGAAGCAAGAGATGAAGTTGGCGCTGAATCAATTCTTGCTCGCAGTTTTGAAATATCCAACTCATTGTGGACCTCCAGTGCACTTGCAATCCTAGTCATGGTGGGATTTTCTGCAGATTCTAGGTATCCAAATTTTTGCTTCCTCGAACTTGAACTTCATTTTTCAATAGATGGTGGCATTAGAGGGCTGCTTATGTTGGCACTGATTGAGGGAGTGAACCCAATCCTAGATATAGGGGTGGTTGTGGCATCTTTGCTTGGTGAGGTTGTTGTAGACCTCACATCTTTAGCATGCATTTCCTCGGTCTCAACACCAACTCGCTGCGGGGTATATACATCATCACCAAACCAGTTAGTCTCATGCAGCGGTGGTTCTTCTGTGGGAGTGATTGGAGGGATTTCTGCAACTTTCGGCGGAACACAAAACTTCCCAGTTGCAACTCCCCTAGCATGCCTCAAATTTTGCTCTAATATCCACCCATTCAAATTTTGACACTGGGGAGCCAGGTGTCCTAACTACTGACTGAATAGTCTCGATGCAAATGTCAACAAATGCATCAACTAAGCTCTCTTCCCATCTGGTCGGTGGAGCCTCAGATTGGGAACATGTCTGCTTCCCGTGTCTCGACATTTCCCTAATTCAACACTCTTCATAGGATGCATAAAAAAGAAACGACAATAATATATGGAAAGCATAAGCAAAACCAACAAGAACAATATTGAAAACTAACCTTAATGGACTAGAAACATACATTTTTTTACATTCAATTCAAATAGGTTTTAACTGGGTAGTCTCATTTTCTAGAGACTATCCAGTTAAAAAAAATGCACATCCAGCGTATTAGAGACCTTACACTTCCAGATTGTTAACACTTCCAGATTGCAATTGAAAAAAATCCCAAAAAAGCACTTCAATTTGAAAAGAGTAATACACAAAAAAAAGCAGAGCTTAATTCACATACACAGATTGTGTATTTCACATAACCAGATTGCAATTGAAAAAAAAACACAAAGCACTTTAATTTCAGTCACTAACCTACAATCGAAACACTTCAATTTTGCAGGAATCATACACATACATAATAAATTCCAGAGAGCATAGCATTATGAAAAGATGAACCGTAATCAGTGAGCGGAATGCATTGATGTTCTAGTGCGAAAGTGCCCTAAAATTCGAAGAGATACAAACAGAGACATTATTCCAGAGAGTAGAGACATTATAGACTTCCCATAACAACACCCTACGAGGAGGGGACCACAGATGGCAATGACGGGATCTATTACATCCGGCCGACCTCAACAATACACAAGAAAATCTGTTGTAATGAGAACCCTGAAAATTGGTTATGCAATTGATGAAATTAAAGCACATCGAGTGAAGGGAAACACGCAGAAGAGTTGAACGGCGGAGAAGGAGTGGTTCTTGCCTGATTGTGTTTTAGGGATATATCAAAACAAATCTGGATCTGTTTGTGGAAGATAGGTATGGGGTTATTTAGGTAAAACGGTTAAATTTTGTTAACTTTGAGTAGCACATGTAAGGCATGTAATTGTAAGCTTATTGTATGGCGTAAATTGGTGTTTGGATTGTCTACCATACGCTAGCGTCTGACGCTAGCTTAAAAGCTTCCATACGCCAAAACAAACACACGCATAACTTATGTCCAAACTTGATTTAATTTGTATAAGACAAATTTGACCATTCAGACTGGACATATATTTTAATAAAAATTATGATATTCTGATAAATTTATGGCAAGATCTATTGTAAAAAAAAATTACAACAGACCCTGAACTTCCATAAAATTAGTTGTAGCATTTATGTTACTTTGATTTTTTTGCCAAACGGTCCTCATTGTAATGTTTTGAAGGGTAGATTTTCTGTGAATTAATAAAAGAGAAATTTTTTTCATTTTCATTGTGCTACACTTATATCTCCACCCATTATCCAACAATGAATTGGTTAGTTCGATTCTTACTACACTCATGGGTAAGGCTGGATATTTAATTTAGGCTTGAAATGTTATTCTTGTTGGGCGGCCTCAGACTTCTAAATTCAGTTAGGCCTACTCAATAATATTAATAATTGAAATATTTAATCTTTAGTACACCTAAATGAATTCTCTTTTTGAACTTTAACCATGAAAATTGATAAAATTTTGTTAATTACAATTTGCTATTTTGAATTCTTTTTGTTAAATTAGGTTATTAGAACCAATTTTCTCCTAAACTTAGCTTCAAAAACAGGCTAATCTTCAATTAAAGCTTTGTTAAATACTCAACACCCCTATGGTTTGGACTATTTCTAGCTACATCCCATATAGTTTCAAAAGTTTGAGAACTACCCTTTGTACTAATAATGTTTTATCTCTTATGATCAGGCCGGTCCACCCATTTTCTTCTATAATTGATATATTTCATGAGAACACCTGTAGGGGAAAAGGTGACACCTCCAATTGTTACTGATGGTGCTGATGTGGTTTCGAATATTAGGGAATCTAATGCAGAGGTTAGTGCACAATAAGGTCAGGCCTAACAAACTTAAGGATTATGTGTCACGTTAGAATGGTGCAAGTACATGAATAAATAAAGTCTAAGGGGTATGAAAGTTGGTATTATGATAGCATATTGCTGAGACTTGTTCTTCTTTCCCCTTGTTTTCCTCTGATATTGTAATTGTTTGCTTTATTTTGATATAAGAAAATTGTTTCATACCAATTGGTGCTTTCATTAAGAGTCTGCTATGGCCGAAAGGACACTTATGAGATCCATGGACGAATCTATCTGTCTGTTGCAGGATTTATCGTCTCTCTATGAGTCGATGATCTTTTTCAGTATGCATTGGTTGACCTTACTCAGGTCTCACAAACTCAATCTCCTGCCGCCAACTCAACTTAACAATGACCTGGCAAACAAGGTCGCTGCCATGGATGGCCGCCTTAAGAAAGTTCTAAGCTTGGCTTAGCTTTAGTCAATACCGCCAATTCATCCAAGGCATTAGTCGAACCAACTTATGTTTCCTCTTCAACAATTAACCCAACTCTCTTGACTGCGCGACATCTGAGACGTTCCCTCTCGGCTCCATTTGCCTCGACTTTCCTCAATTTGAGGGTACGGATTCGATGGACTGGATTTCCAAGGCAGACCAATTCTTTCATATCTTTCAAACAAACGAGACGCAAAAAGTGGAAATAGTATCTTATCATCTTGATGGCCATGCTTGGCAATGGTTCTAGAGGGAAAATATCGATCAACGCTTTACGACCTAGCTATAGTTCTCAAGAGTCCTTAAAATTCTATTTAGACCTACGACTTTTGATGACCATGGATCTATCCTGGAAAATCTTACCCAAAATAGCACGTTTGGTGCTTTCCCAGCATAGTTTGAGCTATTGTAAAATCGAGTGCCACAAGTATCAAAATTCAACTAAGTCTATTCTTATCAGAGTTGTCTGTCCATATGTAGCATGACATCCAAATCTATAAATTGATGATAGTACACGATGCAATAGGGTTTGTTTGCCATCCTAATGCCAAGCAAAAAGCTCTAAAATGAGCCCCTATCACAAATGGGCTAACTCGAATGGACTTCTGACCCATGGTACAGGTTTGTGAATCATTATTGTCAAATCTAGTTTGGCCACTCGAGGCCCAACAAATGCCCACTGTTCCTATTATCAAACCTACCATCACGGTGCCCTTGAAACGCCTCACTACTGAGGAAATGCAACGAAAATGTGAAATAATCTCTGCTGCCACTATGATGCCAAGTTCACTCCCGATAATCGTTACCCGGCCAAGAGAAAACTATTTTATTTGGATTTGGCTGACCTGATTGAGACCTTTGACGAAACAAAGGATGCACAATTGGCCACTGAACTCCAAATTGTAGAAATCTAAAATCCCACTGTAGGGGAGGACGAGAACCTTGAGTTTGTGATTTCTTTTCATGTTTTAACATGTACACCTTCTCTTCAAAGATTTCGATTTCAGACAACTGTGGCTGGCATGCCGATGCACGCCTTGGCTGATGGGGAAGTACCCATAACTTTATGCAAACTCGGGTAGCACGTCGACCAAGGATTCCAATTGAAGTTGTACTTAGAATTATGATAACAATGGGCAATGGAGAAAATTTACATTGCGAAAGGTTCCTCTGGCACGTTTTGATCAAAATCCACAACTATCAAGGTTGATTTATACGTAGTGGTAATTGAAAGCATTGACCTAGTATTGGGGGTTTTATGGTTGCACACCGTCAATCCCATTCTCTATGATTATGAGAAAAGAATGATTACAGTAACTAATCAAGAGGAATCGATTCTCTTTCAATCGATGGTTGCCTTGGTCCCAACCACTATAGATTATCAACAACTACGGTGTCTCGTGCACTCGGATGTTGTAGTCATTTATTTTCAATTAACCGTGGAGTTCTAGTTAGTGCAAAGAGTAGCGATGGTGGCGGACCCTGAATTAGATAGTTTATTATCACAGTATGACATGGTTTTTCAAAAACCTCATGACTTATATCCAGTTCGTTCTTCGAATCATGTTATTCACCTTGTTCCAAATGTCTTTACAGTCAATGTGAAGCCCTACCAATATCCCTATTATCAGAAAATAGAGATTGAAAGGATGGTCAAGGAGGAATTATTCATCTCAACACTAGTCTATTTTCGTCGCCAGTTTTGTTAGTCAAAAAGAAAGATGGTTGCTGGCAATTTTGCATAGATTATCGAGCGCTCAATGCAATCGCAATGCTCGATCACTTTCTATTTGTCACTGGATGAATTGCAAGGAGCAGTAGTGTTTTCCAAACTTAATTTATTGGCAGAATACCATCAAATCCAAGTTCGCCCCGAAGACATTTTTAAGACCATATTTCGGACGCGCGAAGGGCACTATGAATATTTATTGATGCCATTTTACCTCATCAATGCCCCATCTACATTTCAAGTCACCATAAACTCAATTTTTTTGACCTTATCTTCAGAAATTCATTTTGGTTTTTTTCAATGATATCCTAGTCTATAGTAGTTCCTGTGTTGATCATTTACACCATTTGGCACTTACATTATAGATACTGCAAGTAAATCAACTTGTGGACAAATGGATAAAATACACCTTTGGTCAGCCGACTGTGGACTACCTTGGACACATTGTTTCAGGGTAGGGGGTGCAAATGGACCAAGGGAAAATAGCTGTAGTTGAGAGATGGCCGCAACCCACAACAAGGTTTTACGAGGCTTTTTGGATCTAACTGGGTATTATCGACAGTTTATAAAGGGCTATGAATCTATTGCCACTCATTTGACAAAACTTCTTCAGAAAGATGCATTCCACTATACGAGGCCATGCAGGTAAATTGCAACCTTTCAATAGACTTGCCTCAAAAAATTTTGGCCAACAATTAGATAAGATGTGCAACGTTTTGTGGTTGAGTGTTTAGTTTGCCAGAGAATGAAGATTTCCCAACTCTCTCCAGGGAACTTTTGCAGCAGCCATTGCCCATTTCGAAACAAGTGTGGGAAGTTATAGCCATGGATTTTGTAGTCAGGTTACCATCATCGTGAAGGAAGACAACCACACTTGTGGTGGTGGATCGATTGTCAAAGTATGCCCATTTTTGCCCATTACCTAGTCGATATACTAGTACAATGGTGAGTTGTGTTTGTGAAAAACATTATCAAGCTTCATGGCTTACCCTACTCTATCGTAATAGATCGAGACCCATTGTTTGTGAGCCAATTTTGGCAAGAAAATTTTAAATTACAGCACGAAGTTGGAAATGAGTAGCGCCTATCACCCTCAATCGAATGGGCAGATTGAAGCATTAAACCGGTGTTTAGAAATGTATTTGCGTTGCTTTGTCCACAATGAACTAGTGCAATGGGTAAAGTTTATCCCAAGGGATGAATACTCTTACAATACAACATGCCATACCGCAATGGGAATGACCCTATTCCAAGTCTTATATGGACGTCCTCCACTAGTCATTCAGAGGCACCTCCCGAGTTCCTCAAATTGTAGGCTATTGAAAAGGAACTTTCCTCCTGAGCTGAAGTGTTACGACTCCTCAAAACCAATTGGCAGCGTGCCAAGTTGAGGATGAAGAATCACACATATCAGCACCACTGTGAGTTTGCTTTCAATATTGGTGACTTGGTATTTGTGTGCCTCCAGCCTTATTGACAATTGTCATTATGGCTACACCTTGATCACAAGTTGGGGCCACAATTATTTGATCCTTTTTCCAATAATTCAGAAAATTGGAAAAGATGTGTACAAGTTAGAATTTCCCCCAACAGCCAAGTTGCATCCTATCTTTCATGTTTAACTCCTCAAGCAATGTAAGGGCCATCACGATCATCAATTTGTCCCTCTACCACTGCTCACCTTAGCCATAGAAGTTGGGGTACGTTCAATTGCCATTCTTGCGCAATGCGACATTGTTCATCGGAGACAACTTACTCATCAAGTGTTGATTCAATGTGAGAACATTCCCCATGAGGATGCCACATGGGAAGACCTGGCCTTAATTAAACCGGGATTCCTTGACCTGAACCTTGAGGACAAGGTTCCTCTCGACAGGGGGAATATTGTCATGAGCACACAAGTGGGGGAGAAGGTGACACCTCCAATAGTTACTGATGGTGCTGATGTGGTTTCGATTAATAGGGAATCTAATGTTGTAGAGGCTGCTGGAGACATGGGAACAAGGCCAGTGCACAATAGGGTCAGGCCCAACAAACTCAAGGATTACGTGTCACGTTAGGATGGTGCAAGGACATGAATAAATAGGGCCTAAGAGGTATGAAAGTGGGTATTCTGATAGTGTATTGCTAAGACTTGTTCTTCTCTCCCCCTGTTTTCCTCTGATATTATAATCGTTGGCTTTATTTTGGTATACGAAAATCGTTTCATACCTTGATATTTATAATCAATATCTAAAACACATGTCACATCGATTTTTAAAAGTAAAATGATGTCATATTTTTGGTGGATGTAACATTGGTCAACCAAGAAAATAATCTCTCTCTGTACAACATTTTTTTTTTCCAAATGATGCCAAAATGTAATTATTCTCAAATCTCGCTCTAATTAATTTAACAAAAAAAATGAAGGGAGAGATCTCACAAAAGATAAATATAAGTACTATAAAAGAAAATTGCATTACTGGAAGTGCATGCCAATCTGTAATATTAATAACGACACATGTAAAATAACATTAAACAACGATGATATTTGGTTCAAAAGTTTAATTAATGCAATGGAGACCATTTACAGAGTCAAATTTGGCTTTCTAATCGATCATGTGAAAATGTGAAATTATGACTTGACAAGAATTGAAGGAAGTTCATGGTAATGTCAACTTCAAAAATAGCTATAATTGGGGTCCATATATATAAAATTAACAGGCTGGAGTGCTACAATTCTCTAGGCTGCTTCTCTCAATCTATAGGTCTAGCAAGGTAGCTTGCAATATATGTAGTTTGATTCTCCAATACGATATCCAATACATAAAATTTAGTGTGGGATAACACTGGCCGTTGGATTGAGTGCGAGTGCGAATGCGGGGTTCATTTTTATTTGAACCTAAATAAACTTTTAAAGGAATAGACATATATATGTGTATATGTATATGGGGCTCTCCTGTGCATGATCAAATTTGGTACTTGTGGGCTCCGCACCCAATCCAATGGTGTACGCCATATCTTGCACCAAATTTGATCCCACACCAGAGAATCCCCATATCTATATGTATATGTGTGTGTGTTTTTTTTATCATATATATGTATATGTATATGTATGTGTTTTTTTTATCATATATATGTGTTCTTTTGGAAGCTTGTTTAGGTTCAAACAAACCATTATTATTACAATCATAATCATCATAAGAATAACTTTAAATGATAATTAATTGTTGAAGAACCATATATGCATGCATATAGTTATTATTTTCAATAACTTTTAGAGTACATTCTTGAATATTCATCGATCCACAATCTTTTTTTTTTTGATAGAAACATAAATTTCATTAGAAATCTTCCAAAGAAGTAAAAGCTCCAGAAGGAGATACAACTCCAGAAGGAGATACAACCCCACTAAATGGGGAGAAACCGACAACCCACGCAGGGGATAAAATCAACCAAAAGAACATATAGATAACTACAAACTTGAAGAAAATCAGCTCCACAATGGTAGAAAACACCCCAAAAATGCTAGATCTGAAAAGGTCTGCTACTATCACGGCAGATTTGAAGACGGGGGCCTGAAAATGCCAGATCGATTCCATAAGGTCCACCCAATGCCAGATCTGAGGCCAGAAGACCTCTAACCACCATCCAAAAACATCTTCTCTCCAAGAATTTAGCAGATCTGCACGAACTCGCAGCAAAATCATCCCGAACCAGGAAGTTATTGGAAGGATAAAAAACATGTGGACAAACATAAATAAAAGGTTGGAGGAGGAGGGAGAAGGAAGGCAAAGGCCTCCCCCTCCTCCTCTGGAGAGAACCTGACTTTTTTTTAGAGAGAGGCGAGAGAGACGAGAGTTAGAGAGAGAGAGAGAGACGAGAGTCGTGTAAAAAAAAAAGACTTTTTGGTGAGAGTTTTTGGGTTTTCACTTTGATAGGGTTGGCATTGTGAGACAAAAAAGAATTCGATCCACGATCTAAGTTCATCAAAAGGAGAAAAAAAAAGTCATATGCTTAACCTTTTTTAATCCACCAAGCCACCTTTGGAGATGTTGACTATCCACTGTGATTATTATGTCTTTGAAAGAGAAGGTAATAACCTTGAGAATAATTATACCAGAGATGATATCCATAATTAGTAAGGATGACACCACACGACTTTGATTTTGAACATTCGATATAATTTTAAATTCAGACCGTCAGACTCGTGCATGCAAAACATTTTCACCTCATTATAGAGTGAGTTGGGATAAACCCAACGTATGATTATAAAAATATTACTTCCAGAAGTTTTTATTTTTGATATATATAGAGGGAGATTGTAAATTAATTATAAATGTTTTATGACCGTCCATAGATTATATCTTAAGCTTTCTGGACGACAATGATAACCAGTTTTTTAGGATGAAATAAGAGAGAAGAAGTGGTATTACCTTTTTTGAATTAATTCTTGCTTTTGTTGCTGTTGAATTGGGTTCCAATACATGGCATGGATAGAGACATATGTTGGCCCGATTCAATGTAACTTCATCTATTAAAACACAGTTGTGGTGTTGTTGACATGATATGTTGGGCTGTCCTCTTTGTTTTTTAAGACAAGCTACAACAAATGACATCTCTTCCAAGGATTTGAGGGAATATATTAGATACCTTAGACACCACTACTTAATTTGATTTTCACACAATACATAAGGGATTGAAAAGTTGTAGTTTTAATTACAAGTCCTTCTAACATATACATACGGGATTTTTCACATGCGGACATCTTTGAACCCTTGCTTACGGACATTTTTTATATCAATCATTGGACGTCCTTCTAATTTTTTATTTTTTTTGGGTCAAACGAGTTTTCTTTCCAAATCATATATCCACCAAATCTTTATTGTGACTCAAGCTCTTTTTCTCACCAAATCGAATAGTATCGTTGAGTTAAATAGATATTGAAGTTATTTATAATTTAGGCATATATAAAATACTCTAGGGGCAGAAGCACCCATGTCCAATAGGGCAGCTGCCCCCTTAAAAAAATTAGTTGCAAAAAAAAAGAAAGAATATTAAAAATTATATATAATTTTTTAAAACTATACCCCTCTCCTTTGTCAAATTCTCTCATTTAATGTCCAAAAGGTTCAAAATTAATTTTAAAAAAATCAGCCTAAAATTGCAACTTCTATCTTAGTGTTAATTATTGATAAATATATATAACTCAAAAAAAATCTCCCATAAAGTTCCGTCCTCAATATGCAATGTTTGGTTCCGCCCCAGGAGTACTCATAAACTCAATATATATATATATATATATATATATAGTAAGTAGTTGTGAATTGTGATAATTTAGGTTAAATTGAATACTATTGGTAGGTGGAAAGATTATCAATCTTTAATTGTATAAATGATTAGATGAGCAATTGTGAGGATGACAAAATTTCGTCGGCAACAACAATATCTAATTCCTTTGAAATCACTTTTGTTTGCATGCAGACCTCGTACTCATACTGACAAAGTTTCTGGTAATACCCTATCACTTACTCTTCAACCAGAGGCCAATCCATATTCATTCACACTACCGCATGCATTGGACAAAATGTATCAAGCCTCTAGAAAAATGTATCATGTCCCCAATTAATATATATATATATATATATATATATATATATATTTATTTATTTATTTATTTATATATCAGGTCCCATAAAAATATGTGCAATTAAGTTTAGTTATTAGTTTTTTTTAATTAATTTGACTTTTATTTTCTGTATTCATGGCAAGGTTGGATGCTTTTAAGAAAAATACATATTAAATGAAGAAAATTTAATTTAGAAAAATATATAAATTTTTTTCTTTTAATTAATTATTTTGCTGCCTAAATCAATATGTTGAGCATATACGAGTCCGTTAGAGTTTAGCGAATTCGTTCTCCTTAGTGTTTAACATTTATTGTTTAGGTTACAGTATGAAAATTCGATACACGAGCCCGTTAGGATTTAACGAATCCGTTTCCCTTAGGATTTAACACTTATATATTGTTTAGGTTACAACATAAAAATACGATACATGAGTCCATTAGGGTTTAGCGAATCCGTTCCCCTTGTAGTTAACACTTGTTGTATAGGTTATAATATGAAAATACGATACACGAGTCCATTAGGGTTTAGCAAATTCGTTCCTCTTAGGGTTTAACATTTATTGTTTAGGTAGAGTAGTAGAAAAAAAATTACATAGCATATATACTAATTAAATTGTTCTTAAAAAATAATATAATTAAAAAAGTACGTTAAAAACTATCGATGATGAGTCTCGTTAGAGAGAGTTTAGGTGATGAGTTCGAATATGCAATTTTTTTTGAAATTTACCATGTATCTTGAGAGAGAAAACGTTTTAAAATTTTGTTTATAAAAAAATACAAAAGTTGTAGTGAATTGTACTCCATTCCAAATAAGTTTTATGGGTGAACTTAAACATTAATAAATTTATAAAAATATACTCACTTGCAATTCTCTAAGAAAAATGTACCCTCCTAACTCTCCCTCTCCCTCTCTTGAGAGCTCTGTCCGTGTCTTTCACTCTTTCTACGTCTAGGGTTTTGATTCTCTATCAACATTTTTTTAGTAGTTTAACAAGCATTCAAGATAATAAAAAGCCATAATTTACGACTCTTTTTGTTGGTTTGAGTTTTGGCTCTATTTTTACTCAAAAGAGTCTTTTAGTACGCTCTCATTCTCTCCATATTCAATTTTTAAATGTTTGTCATGTATGTTTCATCTATAGATAAAAGTTGCTCAAAACTTTATTAATAATGTTAATTATATAACTCGTCAAGTACTATTATTATTGTAAAATAAAGATGTAATATTTTATTTCTCAATATTATTATTAGTGATTATTTTCATTCCATATAAATAATCCAAAAAAAATTGATGGTGCCGCCCCAGACCCCACTGTTTAATTGTGCCCTCAAAGTTCGGATCCTAAATTTCTCACCGTCTTCAACTTAATCTCATATATATATATATATATATGGTGTGCATGGCGTTAATGGCATACCGACATCCTGTAAAACGCGGCATATGCACTCATGCATATGAACTCATCATGACATCCTAAACCCTAAAATAAGGGTTAATATGTTGACCAGTTTCGTTTACGCGTACGATTAAGGAGACAAAAATGTAATAAATTAAATGCAGAAGACTACAACCACTTAGGAATGATAGATTTATTTAAGCACAAATCCATTCAGTCGGAAGACTCAAATTCTGACTCTCCAACACATTGTACATCTTACGACTTTTTGGCTGCCTTTCTTTTTTATTTTTCTCTGAATCCCAGAAAGGATTGGGATTCGAACTCGATATTCGAAATTACATATAAATCAACTCCTAAATTGTTTGCATTTCTTTCTCTTTTTTATGATGAATATATAAGATCTTGCAACATATACAGTGAAGCGATTAATCAAGTATAATATATTACCTCTGATAACATAACAAATTCGGAAGGAGCCTAGCTACTAGCCAACTGGTTAATTTATGGAACTAAAAGTTGAAGAGATAATTCCAGTAGAACATGATCAATACAGCTGGCTGTATGCAATTCTAATTATTGATTTAACATTGTTGACAAAAGATGCTTATAGTTTTTTCATGTCTGTAATAATATAAAATTAAAAAAATATATATATTAGCCATAGCTAGCTAGCTTGGGTAAATCCAAAACGAGTTGTAATCTACTGGAAGACACTAGTTCTCATCATATAATCACTTAAACAAAAAAAAAAATTTTGATTCGTATCATTTTCAAACTGTTTCACCAGTTTATTTAGCAGCTAAGTTAAAATTAAACTGGTGTTAATAGTTTTCCTGCGTAGTACATGGTCTAAGAGCATCAGAATCAGATTATCTTAACACATCTTAAAATATAGATAAAATGCCTTCGTTTTCTAGTCTACAGATTCACTAACCTACCAATATAGCATCAAATTAATTATTTATTATTTTATTAACTTTTATAATAAGATATTAAATGATTGTCTTTATTAATAATAAGTACATATTGATTACAATATAATAATAATAATAATAATAATAATACGAATTAATTTTGTTAAAAATAAAAAAATATAATTTTCAAAGCATCCAATCATAAAATTAATTCGTGCCTCCCATTCAGATTGATGAAATTACAAAATTAATGGGTAAAGAATAAAAAAGAACATAAGGAATATAAATTAAAGAGAGATAGATTTTTTAAGGATTATAAGATTATTAAGAATTAACCGTTTGGGGGGAGGAGATAGATGATCTCCTCCCCTCCTCCTCTGCCCAAATCGCACCATCTCCCTTCTCTCCCTTCATCCACCATCTCCTCATCCCATGAGTTTGATCTGCCCCTTATTTATTAGATCTGGTTTTCTATTTTTATTTGAATAAGGATTTTGTAGGGATTCTATTCTCCAGTTTTAGATCTCCACCATCAGTCGCAAATCTTTGACCATCCATGTTCTCGATGTATTCTAGTGACATAAACTGAATTTCTAGCGCTGGGGTTTTTAGATATGAGGGAAGATCCATGTCGTATATCAAAGTTGTATTTGTTTGTTTTTGTTTAGATTGTTCTGATTTTTCACGAGACAATGCTATCCGATATATTTGATGTGACCTGATTTAGTTTTTTCTTTTTTTTATTCGTTGGAGGTTGTTCTTCGGCTTGTAATTCCTCTATGGAAGTTTATAAATTTTTTTTAAGTCATTTTGGAGTCGGTAAGTGTGACTTTTCAGATAATGAATAAATTGATGGGTTTCCAACCATTTAAAAAAAAAAAAAAGAACATACAAAATTAAGAGAGAGAGAATGAGAGAGAGAGAGAGACTTTACAATAGATAAAAGAAGGAAATGCTTTGCAAAATTTACATCCACACACAATGAGTATGACTTCACGTGCAATGTCCTGTAGATAATTTGTTCCATTTCGCCCTTTTAAAAGCACCATTTCACCGTTCATTCCTTAACCACCCATAAAGCCAAAGATGGTCTCTTTTGGGATCTCTATCCTACCACTTCTTTTTTAATTAAGCTTCTTTATCAGTTTGTGTTTACGTATACCTGTGCCTGCGAGAGAGAATGGCAGTAGCTTTCCACCAAGACCTCTACAACTTACTAGAAAACAACTGGAGCAACCACATTATTGACCTAGAAAATGAAGAAGAAGAAGAAGAAGAGAAAGCAAGCTCATTTTATTTTCTCGACAACCAAACGGATAGTTGGAATTCTTCCATTTCTGATTTCAACAATTTGCAGCTAAGTAACAGCAATGCATCCTCAGATTTGAACATTCCATCCAGAGATACATCCACAGACATGACTACTACTACTACTACTAAGAGACGCCGCTCCGGGTCCAGAAAGAACAAACAAGAAATCGAGAACCAGCGAATTACTCACATTGCTGTGGAGCGCAATCGAAGAAAGCTAATGAATCAGTATCTCTCCGTGCTTCGATCTCTAATGCCCGAATCCTATGTTCAAAGGGTATGTATATATGCCGCATTTATCTCTTGTTACAGTTTTTGTTAAGTAAGCCAGAATCATTAACTAATTATCTTCCTGTATGTGTAGGCTGATCAAGCTTCAATAATCGGCGGCGCGATCAATTTTGTTAAGGAGCTTGAGCAGACAATACACTTAGCTAATAAGAAGTCACAAACTTTCTCTGAATTCTTCACATTCCCACAGTACTCAAAATCCGAGGTTGGAGATGTAGAAGTGACAATGGTGGAGACTCATGCCAACGTCAAAATAAGGTCGAAAAGGCGGCCGAAGCAGCTCTTGAAGTTGGTTTCTGGGTTGCAGAGTTTGTGTCTCACTGTTCTTCACCTTAATGTCACAACAGCTCAACAGATTGTCCTCTACTCTGTCAGTGTCAAGGTTCGTTGTTGATAAACTGATTTTACTTAAACGAGATAATTAATTAAGAAAAAAATCATGTAATTAATGATTTTGCGGAGTGATTTCTTAATTGGTTTAATTGATTGACGCAGGTAGAAGAGGAGTGTAAGCTGAGTTCAGTGGATGAGATTGCAACAGCAGTGTATGAGTTGCTAGGTAGGATTCAACCAAATTAAATGTTGTGTGTTAATTAATTAAAATAATTTAGCATTTGTGATTTTCACTCTATTTTTCAAGTCTATCTGACAAGTCATGTTTCCAGTTTTTATTTGGGTATTTTTCGTGGTTTGAATTTATTTTATTCCTTTCAACCTTAATTTTTGTAATTTTTTCATGGCTTTTCAGCAACAAATTCTAAAAATGAAAGCCAACCATGACCATCATCTTCAAGAGCCTAGCCTAGCTAATTGTTAGAAATCTCAATCCAAATAGATTAAAAAATATTGTATAAAATAGTCATAGGCTGCACGAATTTGTTCTCTAAAATACTTAAACCCAAAAACGCATTTGCCATGTGAATAATGTTAGATCTTTACTTATATATCACTCAATTGAGTTATGTCAATCCTATAAACAATGATAAGTATTGACACCAATTCGAGAGTGATGGAGGTTGAATTATAATTGTGATTAGAGATATGCATTGTAATTATGAATTGAAATTTAATTTCTTATATTAATTTCCCAGCACCATATTTGGACAAAACAATTTTAATATGGACCATTTTTTATTTTTATTTTAACTTATCCATTTCAATTTATCCGGCAAAAAGATTTAGCGGGCTTCATGTCGGCCCAATATTAGAATGGGCTCAAATCTTTTGCATGGGCTATATATCTAATGGGCGTTGCTTTTGGGCCCATGATAATGTTGGAACCCCTTTGGAGTTTCTGAAGATTTGTTGCATCAGATTCCAAGGAATTCTGTACCCAAAAAGCTTGTTGAAGGAGACGAAAGAGAGTAAGAATGACGTTTATGAGGGCAGAACCATTGGTGACGAAGCTTGCAGTGCTAGCTAAGTACGTTGTTCTTCCAGGTTCCATGGTGGCTGCTTTGTTCTACTCCCCTCCTGACTATTATTACTATTCCAAGCCAGATAAATCATCCAAATTGTTCGTATCTTCCTTCTCCTTGATCCGTTTACAAATTATTTTCCTTCTGTTATTTTTTGTTTGTCATCGTTTGTGGTTAACTGTTCGACGAAGTTTCCGACGCGGAAATGCTATCTATGATCTCAATCTGAATCGATGTGATTGTTTTTCGCGTCCATGCGATTTTGAATTTTCTGCAAAATTTTTGGATTCCCAACTGTGGAAAATTGCATTAGGGATTAGCATGTTAGTATAGTTGTGCTCAATCTATTGTGATTTGCTTGTTTTTTAGTCCATATTTACCCAATTGGATCCGTATTTGAGCGAATCCAGCTAATCGTATATGGAATAGAAATCATTTTGAGTTTTTATTCACTTATGTGCTCTGTATGCGATGACTCCATCCGTGATTGTTTTTAGTGGATGTCAATCTTAGTGGTAAGAAACAAAAATAAAGAACATGCTGTTAACTTAGATAGTCTCTCACTCATCACAATCATCAATAGGGAAATAAGCTCACTCTATTGAACGAACAAGCTCTGGCTTTATACAGCCTTACAAAACAGAAATGAGATAAAAGTGCAACCACGATTACATGATCTAATTCAAAGTCTATCCTGAGTCCTAATAACTCTGGCCTTATTAACAAAAAGTAGTAAAACATGCCAAGTCCTAAGACTTAGTCAGCAAGTAGTTTGAAGCTCCAACGAGTCCTCCCTTAAACTGCATTGCATACAGCAATTAGTTTACCCATTAGGCATTCTGCAATCCAAGCAACCTTCCGAATCTTTCAAAATCATCAAGCTTTAATGGTTTCGTCATGACACCTGCTACTTGATTCTTGATTCTTGATTCTGTGAACTGCAATGCACCAACTCCACCACACCGTCTTTGCAAAGATCACGAAGGAAATGGAAATTTTATAGAAGTATTGTCACAAAAAAATCATAGTGGACTTACTTTGACTGTAGCCAAGCTTTTCAAGAACCCTTCTCATCCATACGTAGTGGCATGCACAGTAAGCTGAAGAGATGAATTCAGCCTCTGTGGTAGATAGAGTAAAGACAGGTTGTTTCTTGAAGGACCATGCCACAGCTCACCAGACGTACTCTTGCGATCATCAATATCACCTACATAGTCGCTATCCGGAAAAGCCACTAATTCTTCACCATTCGCAGCATCACTTCTGTAACAAATTCTCAACTCCACCGTGCCTTTCACTTACCTCAGAAACCTCTTGATAGCTTGCATGTGTAGCTCTGTTGGGTTCTCCATATATTGGCTAACCAAGCTCGCCACAAACATAAGATCCAGCCTTTTCATTGTCAAATACATCAAACTTACTACCACTTGTCTGTATTGAGTTGTATCCACATGAGCTCCTCCTTCATCTCTTGAAAGCTTGAAACCTGGCACAGTAAGATTTTGTACTGAGTTGGAGTTATTCATACCAAACTTCTCTAGAACCTCCTGTGCATACTTCCTCTGGCTTAAGTAAATTCCCTCCTTGTTTTGCACAATCTCAACATTGAGAAAGAACTTTATTGTCATCTCGAACTCCGACATCATTGAAGCCTTAAACTCTTCAAACATCTCGGTATCACTTCCTGTAAATATCAGGCCATCTACATACAAGCTTACTATCAACATCTTACCTTCTCCTTCAACTTGATAAACAAGGTGTGCTCGTATGGACATTGCTCAAAGCCTTCCTTGATGAAGTACGCCTCTATTTTGCTGAACTAAGCTCGAGTAGCTTGCTTTAGCCCATACAACGCTTTCTTCAGCTTGTAAACTTTGTTCTCCTCTCCTTTCTTCACATAACCTTCAGGCTTATCAACATATACATCTTCTTCTAGCTTTCCATGTAAGAACGTGCTCTTCACATCTAGTTGAAAGACATTCCATTTTCTTTGTTCAGCTAAAGCTAAAACCATTCTAACGGTGTCCCACCTAGCAATCGGTGCAAATAACTCAGTGTAGTCAATCCCATGCTACTGGGGCATACCCCTTTGCGACAAGTTGAGCTTTAAACTTGTCAGCCTCTCCCTTCTCATTGAGCTTTGTTTTGTAGATCCATTTCACTCCTATTTTTCTAGCTCTATTTGGCAAATTAGTCAAGCTCCATGTATCATTCTCTCAATTGAGTTTAGCTCATTTTCCATTGCTGTGCGCCACTACATACTCACTGCTGCTGCTTTCTTATAAAAACTTGGATCATCCAAGGTTTTAAAAATTGTTTTCAGGAACCGAGGCGCTTACCTTTTATGAGGTGTAAGCCTCAGGAAAAATCAACAAAGTACTGGTGAATGTTGAACACAATCCGATGATAGAATTGTTAAATGAGAAGATAAATTTGATGGTGAGAATAGTTTCTACAACATTTCAAGCATAATAAATTCTTATTGTTGGCAGGGTCAAATATAAATGAAATATATAATTGGTTGTAATACCTTAGTAGATAAGAATAAAAAAGTTAAAAAATTACCAGGTCTCTGAATCTCCATGAAAAGGCAGGGGTCACAGTGAAGGATGGTAGAAAACAACATAAGAACTGAACCTCACAACTCAAATAAGAGAACCACAGCTATTCAACTTTTGTCGAAATCCACAAAGTGATGAGATGCAGATGCCTGACGAGAAGAATTGAAGAAAGGGAAGAGAGGAATTGAAGAAAACGAGAAGGAGCAGCAGAAGCCATGTGCGAAAGAAGGAACCGGAGAAGTTTAGACAATCCAGCTAGGATTTTTTGGGTTTTACTAGCGTCCAATCTGACCAAAAGACTGGACGCCGTACAGTCCATTCCATTGGACGACACGTGGATGTTGACTAGTCAATATCTATAAATGATTTTTAATTTTTTTTCAAAATTTTATTATGAGAATGATATGACAGAAATGGGTATAAAGTTTTAACTTATTACTAACGAAAAATTTGCGATGAAAACAATTTTTTATTTTTTCCATTCTTTTGTCGATGAATTATTTACAGAATTTTTATTTTGCTAATGGATTACTGATGAAATTTATTTATTTTATATTTTTTGTCGACGGATACGGAATTTAATTTTTAAATTTTTGGCTGATCAATTATCGATGAAAAATCCATCGTTAATTACCAACGAATTTTTTTTCATCGGTGTTTAGATTACCCATGACGGTTTTAACGATGAAAATTTTCGATCAGTAATCAATATTATCGATGGATTTTTAGGATTATCGACAAAAAATTCTGTTTATAATTCGTGGAGTTCTTTTAGTGAGATTAACGTCGTCGAATTATTAATTGCGGCAAGATAGACATTTATGTAATTTTTTTAATGGTGGAAATTAAAATATTAAATCTAATGGTAGATAAGAGACGGTGCCGCATATCCGAAACAAGTATATATCTTGAAAATATTAATTAGGGGCAAACTAAGTATTTAGTGTGCAATGACATGGGTATTGTAATTTTATTTTATTTTAAATGTTATTTTTTTTCAATGGTGGAGATTATACCATTTAATCTAATGATAAAAAGGTAGATTATTTTTGTACAGTTATTTGACTGTTTTGTAATTCAGCCTGGATTTTTTTTGAACTTTTCTGGGCTTTTTTGAACTTTTCTGGGCTCTTTTGGTTAATTGGGCTAATAAACTAACCAAGGTTTTAAAAATCGTTTTTAGGAATCGAGGCGCTCACCTTGTATGAGGCGAGGCGTAAGCCTCAAAGTGAATCAACAAAATAATTAAAGACTTCAAGTGTATGACTCTAAATAATATGAATACCATCATTTATCAATTCAAAAGATATTAAAGCATCAAAAGCCTAAAAGTTTAATCCAAACCAAAACAAAATAAATATTCATAGTTTATCTCTAAGTCGGCAAGTCCTTAATTCCATATTAAAATCTGAAAGTCATCATCATCTTCATCACTTGTTGGGTCCTCCAAGGAGTCATCCGCATATTCGCAAAATAAAAAAACGCAGGGATTCGCAAAGCAGGGACGAAGTGAGAGAGAGAACTGAGAAGAAAAGAGAGAAGCAGAACTGCAGAAGAGAAGTGAGCAGAAGAGAGAGAGAGGAACTGAAAAGAATAAAGAGAAGCAGAACTGCAGAAGAGAAGTGAGCAGAAGAGAGAGAGAGAGGAACTGAGAAGAAAAGAGAGAAGCAGAACTGCAGAAGAGAAGTGAGCAGAAGAGAGAGAGAGAGAGGAACTGAGAAGCAGAAGAGAGAGAGAGGGAGAGATGAAATACCTAGAGCTGGAGAGGAGGGCGATCGGCGATGTCGCTGAATCTTCTTTCCAGCAGCTGCGATGTCTCTCACTCTTCAATTAGGGCAGGCGAGAAGAAACTATGAGGTGCGACAGAGCTGGAGCTGGCGAGCTGCTTACTGGGTCTTCAATTTCAGAGCAGAAAACCCACAAAAACAGCCCAGGTTTCATGTCGTACGCCTCGTCCGCCTCAGAACCTCAGTGTCTGAGGCGGACGCCTCTCCTGAAACTCTCCCAGGCGTACGCCTGGGATCGGCGGAGCTCCGCCTCAGTTCGAGGCGCGCCTCGAGGCGTCCGCCTCGAACGATTTTTAAAACCATGAAACTAACACAAGCCCAATTGTCCAATTAGACTAAAAAAATTTCAAAGGCCTCATACGCCTCATACATGAGAGGCATATGCCTGGAGGCGTACGCCTCTTACGTTTTTTAAAACACTGGGATCATCTGAGGTATAACAGACCATATTGACCATATTTTGCATTTCTTCCTCCTCTAACAATATGTCACTTGTGATATAGTCTTGCATCCAGTTTGGTGGTCTCCTAGTCCTCCCTTCATGTGGAACCGGTGCATCTGCTGAACCATTCGAAGATAAGCTAGTGTTTCCATCGTCATTGAGTTTAGAAGCTTCTTCATATTCGGCTTTGCTATCACCATATATCATATTCTTCCAACTTTTCATCATCACCACAACTGAGCACATTAATTTTCTCTTCATCTTTCACTTTTGTCCCAATCCCATCTTTTACTTTCTTCAAAAGTCACATCTCTACTAATCATAATCTTCTTTGTTGCAGGATTGTACAACCTATAAGCCTTTGATCCCTCGCTCAACCCTAGCAGCACAATTTCATACTCTCCAATTTGGTCCTTTTGTTTTCATGAATGTGAACATGCCCTATACATCAGAAAACTCGTAAGTCGTAAGTGCTCCACATCTGGTTTGTTCCCACTCCATGCCGCCTCAAGAGTCACATCTTTGACAGCTTGAGTTAGACTTCGATTAAGAACGTGAACTATTCAATTGACTCCTTATGGCCAAAACTCCTTTGACATCTTCTCAGAAAATATACTCCGCACAAGATTGATAATGGTTCTATTTTTGTTCTTAGCAACTCTGTTTTGCTGAGGGTAAAGGCAATCATGAGCTGTCTTTTAATTCCATTTGCAGCACAGAATTCATTAAATTCACTGGAGGTAAATTCTCCACCCATATCTGTACGCAAACAACACACATATACCCCGACTTCTTTCTCAACAAATACTTTGAATCTTTTAAAACAAGCAAATGTCTCACTTTTCTCAAACAAAATACACCCAATATTTGCTAGTATAGTCATCAATGAAAGTGAGCATGGACCTTTCTTTTGCTATTCGATTTAGGGCTTCACAAGTCTGCATGAATTAGTTGTAGCCTTTGAGTGGCTCTCCAAAGATTCTTCTTGGGAATAGGTTCTATGTGCTATTTCCCAACTAGACAGTGCTCACATAGCTTTACTGGAGCTTGGATTGGAGGTAGAACCTTCACCATCTTTTTGTCAGTTAGAGTTCTCAACCCTATGAAGTTGTGATGACCAAAGCTACAGTGCCATAGTCGAGCCTCATCATCACTAGTGGCTTTCAAACAAGCTGAATCTCTTGCTGCAAGTGTAGCTAGTACTCCAAACATCCAATTAGCTATCATAGTAGTCTGAGTTATTAAATCTCAGCTAGGATGAAATATCTTGCACATTCCCTAATGAATTAGTAAGGCCAACCCATTCTCTTGCAATTGTCCTATGCTTAATAAATTATTTTTGAGCTCAAGGAAGTAAAAGACTCCACTTATTACTTGTGTTATTCCTCCAACATGCATCTTAACGTTCCCTTTGGCCATCACAAGCATTTTAGCATTATTTCCAAGTTTAACAAAATGTCTAAATGCTTCATCAAAATATGAAAACAAACCCTTATTACTACTCATGTGGTTGCTACAACAAGAATCCAAAAACCATACCTCATCACTGAATGAGTTGTGACGCTCGGCATGAGACATGAGAAGCATCTCATCTTCTTCATCCAATTCTGCATAGTTGGCATTTTTCTCCCATGCATTTAGGGCAGTCATATTGAAAATACCCTAACTGATGACACTTGTAGCACTCGATGGTGGCCTTGTTGATTGCTTGTCGGCCTCGACCTCTTCCTCTACCTCTATCACTGTCAGGAGCTCTACCTCCAAGGCAGTCAAAATCGGGATTTTACCTAAAATCGGAGAAGGGATGTAAAATCGGAATCGTAAAATCGTAAGATTTTATGCATTATGTTGAATTAACTAACTATAATATATTCATAACACCACAAAATAAACATAACATAAACATAACAAATACATAACTAATAGTCTAATACTCCAGTAATCACCCAAATAAGTTCAAATAACACACAAACCATAAAATTTTAAAAACAAACATATGAAAAATGCATGAAACTAGCTTAAACCTTCAATATTGACATGTCCATCATCTTCATCGTCTCCACTGAGTCCCTCATAAGTATCATCTCCCCCATAATCATCTGCACTATAGCCCCCATCGTTTTCATCCATACCATTAACACTTTGATCTTCATTTACAAGACCAAGTTCAATTGCTTGGAAATCACTAGCTTGGGGGAAATCAACATTATCCTCTGCTCCAATGTCTACAAATGCCTCAGCAACATCATCCTCATTAGATGGAATACCATTCACAGTTATCCACTCATCATCCGAATTGATATCATCAAATGTAGGAAGTTCAACATTTCTAAATTTTTTATCCATAAGCTTGGAGTTGTACATCACAAATATGAGGTCATTCATCTTCTGTTGGTGTAAACAATATCTTTTCTTGGTATGAACCTAATAGAAAATAATTAAATAAATAGCATAGTAAGCATGAAGTAATGGAAGTTACTAAGTACTACTATATATGTTACTATCAAAAACACAGACTTACCATCTCAAATGCACTCCAATTTCGTTCACACCCTGAAGAACTACAAGTCAAGCTCAACACTCGTAGAGCAAATCTTCGCAATTCAGGAAGGTCATCACCATAAGTATTCCACCAATCAGTAGGATGCTTTTTACCAACCAAAGCCTTGGCGCCACCAAACATCTCTCGTGCATGATGGAAAGCATCAATTTGTTGCTGGATATTATACCTTTCATCTCGGTCCTTCACCAACCTGTCAAAGGTATCAAGTAACCCATTTTTAACTTCCTTGTCATTCGGGTTGAAGTTTGGACGATAATGGATGCGAGGGTTCAAAAAATGGGCTGCAGCGTGCAATGGCTTGTGAAGTTGGTTGTTCCATCTTTCATCGATAATTTTCCAAATAGGCATGTAGCTTCAAATATAAGAAGAAAAAAATGCAGTCAACATTTAAAGTTGCACACTTAAATTCAATAAAACAGATCAAAATCTACTTACTTTCTTTTCGCATTGTTGAAATTATTTTGAATTTTTTCTTTTGCGCAATACATCTCCTCGTACAAGAAAGGCATAGCTGGTTCTACATCCGAATTGACCATGCGAAGCACCTTAATTAAAGGTAGTGCAGCTTTAAGGCAAATGACAACATTCTTCCAAAATGAATTATCCAAAACAATATGTTGAACTTTTTTTCCATCTTCAGTGCGAACAAACTTGCTTTTTGTCCACTTAGTGGAAGAAAACATACTCATCCGTGAACCCTTATTTTGGCTAAGGCATCCAAGAGTCAAATATTCCGTAGCAAATCGATTCACAGCGGGCCTAATCAAATCCCTTCCTTGAGTAAATTCCTTTAACATGGAAATCAACAAAGTCCTGGAATAAATATTAGTGGTAAACCCTTCTTCCCATTTGAATTGTCTCCTGATGAACTTTCAGCTTCTTCTCGAAGTCTTCCAGCATAAGATCAATACAATGAGCTGCACAAGGTGTCCAGTACAAATGTTGCCGCTTCTCCATCAACTTCATTCCCGCAGCCTTATATGTTGCATCATTATCTGTGACAACTTGCAGAACATTTTCCTCTTCAACCTTCTCCACAATGTCATCCAACATCTCAAAAACTCTATCAGCTGTTTTGGAAAATAAAGATGTATCAATGGACTCCAAAAAAAATAGTCTCTTTAGGACTATTAACCAAGAAATTGCATATTGATCTCCTCCTTCTATCTGTCCATGCATCCGACATTATCGTACACCCAACTCTCTTCCACTCCAGTTTATGTTGCTCAATGTAGTCTTTCATTTCACTCATTTCTTCACTGAGAAAAGTCTCCCTTATCTCATGGTAAGAGGGAGCTTTGAAGCCTAGACCATGTCTAGCTATCTCCTCACACATTCTTGCAAATTCAGGATTTCGGACTGTGTTAAATGGAATGCCACTTGTATAAAACCATTTTGCAATTCCTCTACAAGCGCTTCTCCTTAAATCTTTTTTCAACAAATGATTCATTGTCACCTGTACCTTTGTGGTTGAACTACCCTTGTTTTTACACAGAGACCCAAAACTTCCATATTGAGAATCGCCCGATGGTTGTGTTTCATTCATAGAACTCCCAGACTCAATAAATTGTCTCTTTTTCCTTTCTTTTAGTTCTGCACCATTGCTAATTATCTCCATAAATCTCATTTTTACATCATCTGGTACACAAGGGCAAGCCTCCACATTTTCCTTTGAACCAGCAAGGTGATGTTTGAATCGATAAATACCTCCAGTGTAAACTTTAGAACAATATTTGCACAGCACCTTCTTCGAATTTTTATCTACATCAGTACCATGTTCCCATCCTACATCAGTCCTGCTGCAAATAGCATTTTTCCTTCACTTGATTGCTCGAGAACTTGAAGAAGACATTTT
The DNA here is from genome assembly GCA_963580455.1 of Euonymus europaeus. Lineage (NCBI taxonomy): Eukaryota > Viridiplantae > Streptophyta > Magnoliopsida > Celastrales > Celastraceae > Euonymus > Euonymus europaeus. Next base: position 6,139,532 of record OY756972.1, read on the forward strand.
GTGTCTGCGCAGAAAGGAGATGGTGGCTGCTGTGTGTTTAGGTCATTTGATTTTGTGAGATGAGATGCCTAAATAGTAAAGAAGAATGGGCTATTAAAGCCCACTAATAAGGGCCCGAAATTTGAGTTATCTGGGCTGCAAAATGTCCAGCCCAGGTTACTTTATGAAAAAAATTGAAATCGTAAAAATAGTTCTAAAATCTACGATTTTATGATTTTGAACGATTTAAATCCCGATTTTGAAACGATTTTGCTATTTTTCTACACCTAACATCGTAAAATCTTACGATTTTACGATTTAAATCTAGATTTTAACTGCCTTGTCTACCTCTTCTGGACCTATCTTCCTCCTTTGCTCAAAGCCTCGCATCACTTGTGATCTTCAAAGCTTGCTCCTCACCACTATTCTTTTGAAACTTCTGTTCATGAGCAAGTAATGAACTCTGCAACTCATCCACATAAAGACCATCAATGTCTCTCGACTTCTCTATAGAACACACAATGCAATTGAACTTCTCAGTGAGAGTGTGCAACACTTTCTCGACAATTTTGAAATCTTACATATCTTCCCCAGTATTCCTCATGTCATTGGCTACCACCAGCACCTTTGAAAAATAATCAGTAACAGACTCACCCTCCTTTATTACCAAAATCTCAAATTCCCTGCGAAGGGTTTGGAGTTGAGCACATTGCACTATGATAATCCCTTGATATTTTTCCTTTATGGAATCCTATAACTGCTTGAACATGTGCTTTTGGGGGATGGTCTTCAGAATGGACTTGTCAATTGCTTGGAAAAGATAGTTATTTGCCTTCAAATCCTTCAGCTTTAGCTAATCCAATGTTTTTCGTTATGCAGCCAACAATACTTCACCTGTAGTAGGTTTGTGTAACCCCTTTCGATGAGGGTCCAATATTCCTTTAATCATAGGAGGTTTTCCATCAACATTCTCCAGTGATCGTAATCCCCATCAAATTTGGGAATGCAAAGTGCTTCGACAATCATCTCTCTTGGCGCTCTTCTCACAATGTTTAACAACCGCTCCAATGCCACATGTTAATTTATAATTTTATATAGCCTCTCACGCAAGAACACTCATCAATGGCGAAATGAAGCTCACTTTATTGAATGAACAAGCTCTGGCTTTATACAACCTTACAAAACATAAATGAGATAAAATTGCAACCACGATTATATGATCTAATTCAAAGTCTATTCTGAGTCCTAATAAATCAGACCTTATTAACATAAAGTAGTAAAACATGATAAGTCCTAAGACTTAGTCAGCGAGTTCTTTGAAGCTCCAACACATACTACAGTTTTTTTGAAAGTAACAAGAAACAATTGTTTACAGAAATCAATTAGATGGTCCGCACATTTGTTGCTCATCTGATTCTATTTTAGTTGATTGTTTTTAGTGGATGTCAATCTTGGTGGAAAGAAACACAAATCAACAACATATTGTAGCTTTTTCAAAAGTAACAAGACACAATAGATTGCAGACATCAATCAGTTGGTCATCACATCTGTTGCTCATCTCATTCTGTTTCAGTCTATATTTAGACCCTACCCCATTAGTGATAAACATCTTATATTAGAACACCCACAATGAGTAACTTTTAATGTGGCAAGTATAATGCATGGAGAATTGTGTTTTGTTGATGTTTTCGTGTTATGCTGATGCGGTTGAGAGTCAAAATTTAATGTCTACAATAGTGTAAATTTGGTGGGTTCTTTTAGTAGTTATTTTTGATGCTATATTATATTTTAGACTTTGAATTTCCTATATTTAGTCATCCTTTTACTATAATAATTAATACCATACTAAACTAGCAACTTTAATAATTTTAAATACTCATGCACTAACATAAAATTAACATAATTATTTGTGCATTAAAATTAACATTATCATACAAAATTGACATAAAATTAAAATTAACACACATAAAAAACAATTAAAATTACATTTTATTCCACTTAAAGTGGTAGATTTTCATATATCTTCCAAATGCGCATAATAAAATCCCCTCCCAGATGTGCATTGATCTGGCTGTCACGGACTTGTTCCATTCGCATGGTGAATGAAATTTGCAAGAACTTCCGGAACAGTGATTGTAGCGTTCATTGATGTCATTTCTTCGAGTGGATGGGCCAATGGATCGATAACTAAATGCTGCTCATTTTCAATTATCATGTTATGGAAAATAGTGCAGGTGATCATGATTTCTTTCAAGCCATGTAAATGTGTGTGTGTATCAATATATACATATATATATATATAGTATGTATGTGTATGCATATATATAGCATATACATACATACTGACATAAACATATAATATTATAATATTTTGGGATTCGAAAATGGGGCAAGGACGGGTGTTTCTTGACCTCCAAAAATCAGGTATGGGGCTGGGGATGGGGTTCGGGTTCGGGGATGGGGAGGGCAAACCCGGCCCCGCCCTTTTGCCATCTCTATGCCAAAAGCTCGCTCCACATCCTTTCGAGCACTTTCTTATGCCTTTGCAAATAGCCTTTCTATGGTGTATGAGAATGTGGAATTGATTGAATCAATTTAGCATACTACGGGTAAATTCCATCCGTAAGATAGTACGGAGTGTAATGGACATGACCATTGACTATGAATTGAATAATTGACATTTGCTCCCCTTATGAATTGGTTGAAAATGTTTGAATGTCGTAGAACAATCATATGAAGCCACTGCCTTCAATATCAATGTAGGTTTTCCAATATGATCTACAAAGACACCTTTTCGAGCAACGGGGCATCCACGTCATCCCAAATACATACAATTAAGAGAACCATATATTCCCGAGAATACCCGTGCTTTGTTTTCCTGCCTTAGCCGCTGAATACTACTCAAGTTTGGTTCTCTTAAATATTGTTGCTCTTAACATGAAACATGAATGATATTCAGCGGCTAATGCAAGAAAATGAAGCACGGATATTCCCGGGCATGTTGGGTTTTCTTAATTGTATGCACTAGGAATGGCATGGATGTCCCGTCGCCTAACAAGGTGCATTTGTAGGTTATATTGAGAAGCCTACATTGATATTGGAGGTAGTGGCTTTATATGATTTATGTACTTGGCATGCTTTTTTTGGCATGGCAGGATCCCACGACGATATAACTGTTCTACGAAATTCAAACATTTTCAACCGATTCATAAGGGGGCAGATGTCAACTGTTGAGTTCATGATCAATGGTTATGTCCATTACACTCCGTACTATCTTACAAATGAAATTTACATGCAATATGCTACATTGATGCAATCAATTCTACATCCTCACACACCACATGAAAGGTTATTTGCAAAGGCACAAGAAAGTGCTTGAAAGGATGTGGAGCTAGCTTTTGACATCCTCCAAGCGAGGTGGGGAATTATGCAGGGACCAATCCGTTTTTACAATACATCTGACCTCAAAGAAATCCCGATCGCTTGCACTATTCTGCATAATATGATCATTGAGGATGAGCAGCATTTAAATATCGATCAATGGGCTCCTCCACCCGAAGAAATGACATCAATGATCGATAAAATCATTGGTACGGGAGTTCTTGCAAGTCCGTGATAGCCAGAGCTATGGAACGCACATTTGGAATATGTATGACAATTTACCACTTTAAGTGGAATAAATTGTAATGTTAAAGAAAATTCAAAGTCTAAAATATAATTTGACACCAAAAATAACTATCAAAAGAACCCATCAAAATTACACTATTTTAGACATTAAATTTACATTTCAGTATAACACGGTTCTCAATATTGTCATATCAGCAAAACACAATTCCTCATGCATTGTACTTGCCCCATTAAAACACAATTCCTTATGCATTATACTTGCCCCATTAAAAACTACTCATTATGGGTGTTCTAAGAGCAAATGCAATGGTAGTGTTTTAGGGAGGAATGAATGATGTATAGGAATTTGTGTTTTTTGCTCGTGTGGCTGTAGTGGAAGATCTATATTGTTGATGTGGATAAATATGTTACTTTATTTTTTGTAAAAGATGAGAGGCACAATATTGATTTTCATGGTAGTTAATGCGCAAAGCGCACTTGAAGCGCTAAGGCATTGCATTGCTTCAAAGCGCAAAGCGCAATTTAAGCGCACGCTTCAAAGACGAGAAGCGCAAATATGAATCTTAACAACAAATTATACATATATTGAAATACACAATTAAAATCAAGCTTAAATAAGTAGTCAATAACTTAGTAGAATTAGTCATAATTAAAAAGTCGATTCTAAAAATTAAATTAAAGTCTTAAACAAAGCAACAAAAGTATCCGAGAAACAACTTTAATCTTCTATTGCCATGTCAGTAATATCATCATAACCACTGAACATCTCTTCATCAGACTGAACTTCATCATAATTGAATTCTCCACCAATTTCTTCTTCCTCTGTGTCCTCATCCACACATTCTTCCTCTTGCACCACTCTAGAACTAGAAGCATTTGATCGTCTAGTATTCACTCTTGGTTCTCCAACTCCTGATGCTTGTTGCACAACATTCCATGTCAAACTATCATCCTCAAACACTGGTTCATCTTCCAACATTTCTCCAACCAACCACTCATTGCTATCATCAATATCATTCAAACAAATAGGATCAACCAAATCCCTCCTATCATATCGAGCCTTTAGAGTTTGGTTATATTTGACATATACTAAATCTTGAAGTTTTTGATGTTCAAGTCGATTCCTCTTCTTAGAGTGAATCTGTTTTTCAAGAATTAAGACTAAGTATCAAAACCAAGAATTTATGTTTGAAATTAAAAATTCAGATCTGAAAATAGAACTTACATGTTCAAATATACTCCAATTTCTCTCACACCCGGATGCACTACAAGTCAAACTAAGGACCTTGATCGCGAATTGTTGCAAATTAGGTGCTGCACATCCATACATGCTCCACCATTGAACTGAAAAATGAATACAAATTACAAAGTTATAAACATAAATGTGAAATCAACAAGGAAATAAAGAATAAAACTTAAGAATGAGTTTATAATTACCGGGAGATTTCGCTTTCCTCGATCTCACTGCCATTGGATTCCCAAATAGTCCCTCAGATCGTTTATACAATTCCAATTCATCCATCACTTTATCTTGCAATGAAATATCTGGAACCAATCTGGTAACACACTTCATCAAACCCCCCACCAACTCTTGACAATTCTGCACACTAGGGTCATAATAAAAGAATCCTGGATTCAAGTAGTGACCCGCTGCATGCAAGGGTTTATGGAGTTGGCATTCCCAACGTTTATCAATCATCTCAAAAATTGGTTTGTAAGTGGTTTCTTTGTCACCAAAGGCCTTTTGAATAGCTTCTTTGGCTCTATCCATCGCTTCATACATGAATCCCATCGCCGGTTTCCTCTCATTATCAGCTAGTCGTAGCACATGAACAAGGGGACCCATAACTTTAAGTGTATAAATCACATTCCTCCAAAATTGGATTAAAAAAACCACTTCAATAGCTCTTTTGGCCTTTGCTTCCTTGACCCACTTACTTTGCGACCATTGATCGGAAGTAAACATGTTTCTGAGACTTTGCTTTTGCTTATAGACACTTTGCAATGTAAGGAAAGTAGTTGCAAAGCGAGTCACCCCATGTCTCACCAATTCCTTCTTCTTAGTGAACTCTCTCATCATGTTCAAAACCCCCGTGTGATTGTAAATGTATCCAACCAAAGCAATTGCCTTAGCCAAAGTCTTTTTCACCCTATCGATCTTTCCAATATCTTCCAACAAAAGATCAATGCAATGGGCTGCACATGGAGTCCAATACAAGTGTGGTCTTTTAAGCTCTAACAACTTCCCTGCAGCAACATAGTTGCTTCCATTGTCTGTGATCACTTGCACAACATTTTGTTCTCCAATCTCCTCCACAAACTTATCAAGCAACTCAAATAATTTATCTCCAGTTTTCACATAACCGGAAGCATCAACAGACTTCACAAACATGGTCCCCAAAGAACAATTTACCAAAAAGTTGATTATTGTTCTCTGTCTTCTATCAGTCCAACCATCTGACATTATGGAACATCCATGTTTCACCCATTCTTCTTTGTGACTCTTCATCAAATTTGTAGTATAAGACACCTCCTTTTTGAGAAGTGGTACTCTCAACTCATGATAGCTAGGAGGTTTCAAATTTGGCCCATGAATCCCTATGGCTTCAATCATTTTTTTGAAACTATCCAACCGGCTACATTGAAGGATAACCCGGCTTGGTAGAAAAAACGAGCTATATGTTGAACAGTTCGAGCTCGTAATTCTTTGTCACATGCTTCTTTGATATTGGGTTGTCTCATGCTCACTTTGACTCCCTTATCTTCTTGCCTCATGAACATCATCCCAATCTTACTCTTTGAAACGCTTCCTTTTGTTTTTTTTTGAACACTTCCTTCACTTTCAGCCATCGATCTTTTGCTTCTATGGCTCACTTCTTCAAATTCCGCTTCCATCTCATCTTCTCCAAATTCAAAGTCATCCAAGTCTTGAACTTGGATCGCCTCAAACGCAGCTCTCTTTGCCATTTTCTTCACATTCACATAGTTTTCAATCTCTTTTCTAACATCAGGAGGAACTTTCTTACATGCTTCAACATTCCTCGACTTTCCAATTAAGTGCTCCTTTTGTCGATAAACACCGCCCTTAGAAATCTTTCCACAAAACGTACAAATCACTGTAGTTGCATCATCAGGATTTGGACAGTAGCAGTAATTCCAAGCCGGATCCTTTCGATTGGAGTTCGGGGTTGAGCTCGATGATGTCCCTTCGTTCACCATTTCTTCAATAAACTGAATTTATATAAAAAAATAATTAATAATAAGCTGAATCAATTCACCAGCATGCTCCTAACAAAAAAAAAGTAGATTAAATCATCACTGGAATGAATGAGGCAGAGCAAATCAGCAAATAAAAAATCTCATTCAAGTTCAGGAGCTATCACTACAAATAATCAATGAGTTCACCAGCATGCTTAATTAAGTACTTAATCTATAATTAATCAATGATTTAAAAGAATTAAGAATTTAATCAAGGATTCCAAAACTGTAAAGAATAAACAGAAATTGCTTCACATTGAAACTGAACACAAATGGCATTCCAAAACTTTGAACTGAACACAAATGGCATATACGAAAAAGTGGAGAACAGAGAAGAAGTGGAGAACAGATACGAAAAAATAAGAGACAGTTTGTGAGAGAGAGGGTGATTCGAACTGAATAACGAGAGAGAGAGAGAGAGAGATGCGAAGTGAGAGACTGAGAAACTAGCGAGAGAGAGAGTCAGAGAGAGAGAAAATACCTGGATATCAAAGACAGAGAGAGGAATTGAGCTCCTTGGATGATGGCTTGAAGTGCGATTGGTGCTGAATTCTGGAACTAGGGCTGCTGCTTGCTATTGCTGTCGTGATTATGCGAAATTGCGAACTGCGAAGGCTGAACTGGAGCAGGAAGACCAGATTTAGGGCTGGACTTTCAGTTTGTGAAGGCTAAGCCCAACAAAAAGTCAAGCCCAGAGAAATCTGGCCTCGCTGCGCTTGCCTGCCTCGCTGCGCTTCGTCGGAAGCGCGCGCTTCTCTGCGCCTGCAGAATTGAGGCGATGCGATGAGGAGCGACGCGCGACCCCCCCGCTGCGCTGCGCCTCAACGCTTAAGCGCGCGCTTCGTCCGCTTTTGACAACACTGTTGATTTTAGTGTAGTTTTGTTGGAAAATGAATGAAGGAATGAAAAAGTAGATTTTTGGATAATGATTTTGTATTGGGCGATGTTTTGCTGATGTGACTATATTGTGAGATGTGTTATGTTGATTTGATTATATTGAGAGATGTATAATATAAGTGGGACCCAATTGAGGGAGTGAATGCTCGTATTGTTGCAATGACTTTTAAGCAGATATCTTGAGAAAAGTCTAAAGAAACAACCTAAGTTTGAAGCAGAAGGAAAAATGTGAATGAAGGGAAATTCAAAGCTTATTCCTTTGGCAGTGACGCGGCCTCATTCTTTAGGTACTTTTAACCACACACCTCGGCTTAAAACGTAACTTCAAATCCCCAAAGTAAGTGAAGAGTCCTTGGTGATCTAGCCTGCGTAATGCATGCTACAGTGAAAACGCTGCATCCATGATCAAAGTATCAGGAAAGAAATCTCCCAAAGCATAGAGACTCGAAAGTCTAGTTACAGGGTTCTATCTGACTGATGTGACTCGGATGCTGCGTAATCATAGTGGTAGTCATTCTCCACATTTGATCATATAGATTATTATGATGATATGATCCTTGTTACTGTAATAGTCCTTGTCACCCTGGTCTTTTATGTGGTCGTATTGTCCCTTACCCGATGATGGCTTAGGGGTTCTATTTATGGGAAAGTTGATTTATGTAGTGGTGTTCTGATGCAAGGACTGTTTGATATCTTACATTAGTGGTTGGCTCATGGAATTGGATTTGTAGATATATTTTCCTTGAACAAGTTGTTTTTCATTTGATAAAAGAAAGCCTCGTATATCATCGACCCTTTCCACTGCAAGAGCCTTTTGCAGGGGTGTAAAATTTATCATTTCTAAAATCTCCCTTTTGTTGTATAAAATAGTAGACAACTAAATGGAACATGTAGTAATCCACTTTCTGAAATCAGCATGGATTGAAGATTCTACTTGTTCTTTTGTGTTTATTTGTGTGATATTTGAGTCCTCTTGTTATTGGGGTTCTACTGATCCCATGGTATCTGCAGCTGTGATAATCAATATTGTTTTCCTTTTCTTTTTGGTATTAGAATTCTGGACATTTCTGGCAATGTCTAGTAGTGGGTAATTGCTTATGTTTAGTTTTTGTTGTGGTTGCAAATAATTTATAGTTTGATGCATGACAATCTCTCTTGAAAGATGTTGCTGCCTAGTTCATTCTTTGATTGTGTTGCAGTGACTCCACTTCTCCCATACCCACACAACCGCAAAAATTACTCAGCCACACACTAAAATTGTGATTATTTCAGGTTGTTTTTGACTATTTCTCGTTCCATTTTGGCACAGGTGAATGACTCAGCATGAAATTGAACATGAACTCTTCAGTGGAGTCTGGCAATTAATAAACCCAGGACCTAAGTCTTTTTGGATTTGTGTCTGGGTTCTTGTGAATCAAACCTATTGTACTCGTTTCGCAGATTTCTTTTTTGAAAGTTTTGCTTAGTTCCATATATTATAGGACATTTCGCTTTTAATCAAATGTGAAGACTGTATTTGTGGAATGAATAGCTATGCAAAATCTAATGTGAGACTGATCTGATTTCACTTGAGATAAAATATCGTCCGACCATAAAAGAAATTCGAAACCTAATGGTTACTTGGTACAGGCTGCATGTCATCAAGGATATTGGAATCCTATGGTGAGAAGCAGGGGACAAGTTATAATGGATTTCGTATGCACAACGTACTGAAACTAAACTTCCTTGTGGACAAATCTGAAGTTTGAATGGACAAAATGTAATTTTTTTCCTGCATTTTTAGTCGACATTAAATACTTTTACAAGAAAATCTCAGTTTTTGCATTCTCCCAAATTATATTCTCAAAGTTCTGGAACCTCAAAAGTAAAGAAATAGAAGCAATAAATTCCACAGGGGACTGGGTTATAGATGAACAACAAACCTGCTTTGTCATTTCTATTCTGGTCATTTAGCAGAATAGGCTGGTCTTTCATCTGAATTGTATTTGAAAGTACAATGTCAACATGAACTATCGTTCAACCACTCTTATGACACAATCCAAACACAGGTGATTTTCTACCCAGTTTTAATTCTCCGTGCCCTATCTTTACAACTGGTGTCAATGGGAAGAAGCAATCTTCACCTTCTTGGAAGTATATTATCCTCATGTCTGATTGTAGGAAGGTATTTGTACTCCGGCCTCTTCTGTCAGCTTTTTATAAGCATTTTGCAATCTTCGAGTAACAGGCCCAGCTTGCCCATTGCCAATGGATCTTCCGTCTATCTTGACAACCTGTTGAAGGACATTCATTAAAAAGGTATGTACTAATTATCATGAATCATGATGAAGTGAAGCGTTGTTCAATATGCCAATAAAAGGAAACTCACCGGACTCAGTTCACCCATTGTTCCTGTTGTCCACACCTGCAGCCGATCCAACTTCATTATAATTTAAAGGCCAAATGAATATTATTCATATGAACAAATTAAAGAAATATCAAAGTCGAATTTATATTTCTCTGGGAAGGCAGATGCTAAAATCTATTGAAAGATAGATACTTTACATGAAGACATTGTGTATAGATGAGTGTACGAGGGGGCAATCACGTTTCACAGATTCAAAGGCATCTATTACATGGGCTAGGAATTGCATAATGAAGTTGGAGGTCATCTGTGAGAACTATAGATCAAGGTTTTAAAAATCGTTCGAGGCGCACGCCTTGAGGCGCGCCTCGAACTGAGGCGGAGCTCCGCCGATCCCAGGCGTACGCCTGGGAGAGTTCCATGAGAGGCTTACGCCTCTCATGACTGAGGCGTCCGCCTCAGGCATGGAGGTTCTGAGGCGGACGAGGCGTGCGACATGAAATCTGGGCTTTTTTTGGGCTTTCTTGCTCTGAAATTGAAAACCCAGCAAGTCAGCTCCACCTCACTGGTCTTTCGCAAGTCGCGACATCATGTTGCTCGCCCTGCCCTAGTTCAGCGACATCGCAGCTCTCCAGAATGGCGATCTCCAGGTATTTCGTCTCTCTCTCTCTCTCTCTCACTCTTCTGCTTCTCAGTTCCTCTCTCTCTCTCTTATGCTCACTTCTCTTCTGCTTCTCAATTTGTCTCTCTTCTTTTCAGTTGTCTCTCTCTCACTTGGTCCCTGCTTCTGGAAATTCATCCCTGCCTCTGGAAATTCGTCCCTGCTTCTAGAAATCCTCTGCTTAGTTAATTACTTAATTGATCTCATGTTTAGTTATTTACCCATGTATATATCTATTTCTATTATCTTGATATGCTCCTCCATGGCACAGTGGCACAGTAGCACAATGACACTGCACTAGTTTTGTATTGTTTACTTGTTTTTATTTTTTTTTTCGTTAATTTTTGTAAAACTAAATAACTGATGAGTGATTACTGATTACTATTAGTCTATCTGTAATCTGTCTATATATATAGTCACCAGCAACTCAGCAAGGCAGCAATCAACTATTAAAATTTTAGTTTTAGACTTTTGATGCTTTAAATATCCTTTGAATTGATGAATGATGATATTCATATTATTTAGAGTCATACACTTGAAGTGTTTAATTATTTTGTTGATTTACTTTGAGGCTTACGCCTCGCCTCATATAAGGTAAGCGCCTCAGTTCCTAAAAACGATTTTTAAAACCTTGCTATAGATGAGTCGCATATTTCATAATTATTACTTAAGATGCTTAACTCTGAAGATCAAAAGAATAAGCAACCTCATCTGCAGTATGGAATTCTGACAAGCTGATTCTTCGCTCCTCCAGGACAAAATTTTCCTTCACCACAAGGTCCATGACCTGCAAGTGCAACCCAAATCCCAAAAACGTATATCCACCGCATCAGAAGTCAAGTAAGTGAGATATAACTTGAGAAAAAATGAGATTAAAATCTAATCAAATGCCAAAGGATAACTATTAACTACTACTAATGCCTCATTCTGCATGTATGCTACGGTAATTGTGCTTCAATCATAGGACATAAAGAGCTGCAAAATAATGTCATTTAATTTCCTGAATATGTTAGAAACTCTCAAGTCATTATGTGTTTTAATTTCATCTGTCATGAGTACTAATTATTCATGGTTTCCAAAAATTACAAAATCTCAACTCATTTCCTTAGCCAAATTTTTAAATACTCACAAAGACTTCACCAACCATTTGCAGCTACATAATCACTAATTTTGAACTAGTGGGTCTACAATTTATCTAAATGATCGAGGCTTACACTACTTACAGTTGCTCTAGTTATGCCAGGAAGGCAATAATCAGCATGAGGTGTCATGACATGTCCCTTCTTCACCAGAAACTGGAAAATTACAGGCAAAAACTTTTCAGGGCAGAAATTCAAAAAGCAACATACATTTGGGCCAAGGCATTTTCAAGTATGGGACAAAAATAGATATGTGCGACTGAGTGGAAAAGGATGTATATTCTATGTATCGTGAAAATGTTGAGTTCATTACACGATCCACTCATTGATGATGCAGACTGAGATAACTGCACTTCATTATCTGAGACAAACAATTTAAATGATAAACACTTAAATGGCTTGCTCAAAACTTCCAAGAACTATAATGAAGTCGGTACTCTCATGGAGTGCAGCCTCACCACAATACCAACCCTGCGCATTAGAGGCAATCATCATGGAAGCAGGAAACAAAAAATTGTAGTAATGCATAGACTTACAATGTTTGTAGCATTTGTTTCAGATACATAACCATCCTTGTCAAGCATAATTGCATCATCCGCATTTGCATTATTCCCTTCTATCTACGATATGTCATGTGGCTCAAACAAATCTTAGTCAAATTAAAGACAAAAATATATAAATAGCGGTGGATTACAATACTACCACATAACTAGATGGGAAGAACACTAAGATAACACGTCCCCCAAAAGAGGGCAAATAAATATGCTTTAAGAAGTACTTGTTCCCCTATAAATAGAGTATACGCACAAGCATATAAGTTTTAAATCTTAAAACTCCTTAGCCCAATATCATCAACTAGGGACCAACAGTATCTTGCATAAAATTAATCGCAATATTGTAGATGCTATGATGTTGGCAGCAATTTCCTACCTAAGAAATTCGCAAACATGAACACCAAACAGTAAAATACCAACAAAAAGACAAAAAGGCGACGTAGTATAGGGTTAGAATGGGAGAACCCTGTATGGGATATCGTATCAAACCCTCTACTACCAAATAAGTATTTCACCTTCCTACATTGGATGTGACAATAAGAAAATATTTCAAAAGTCATGTAAAAGATAAGCATACTATTTGGTTCTGATAATGTAGGACCATTAAAGTCGACAAGAGAGAAATACCTTTGCAAGTATATTATTAAGAAGATTATTGTGGTGAATCTTCGAATCCAAATTCTGGTTCAACAAACAAAAACCAAAATTATGCCCACTAAAATGTAAATGAGACCACATTAATCGTATCAAACCTTGGAAACCTAAATACAAAACATGCATTATAGCTTATAACATCATGGAAGTCTGGCCATGAGACTTGCAAGAAAGCCAAGTTTTGTAATATACTCTCTTGCTGTATGCCAGCAACTGAAAAGGGTGAGAAAAAAGAGAGCAAGATCTTACATTTGGAGAATTACGACGAGTAGTAGCAGTCACAAGAGTTATTCCCTTTGTATTGTCATAGACAGGGGGTTTCCATTCAGGGAGCACTGCAACAATTCAAAGAAACAATGAATATCACATTGTGCGCAAGATATTAAACCAGATTTGACACTCAAAGGAAAGTGGATTTAATTAAACCATATTGGAAACACGAAATATGACATCATAGATATAGAGGCCATGCCATGTATGAAAAACTATAACATGAGTACATGACCATGTTGACACATGAAGATATCACCAAGAAGAAAAGTAAGGTTGATCAAGCAGTTATTGTTATGTTGTGTAGCAAGCAAACCAATAAAGGGATCAACTGATCAACCTATCAAGGTGCATCCATAGAGATTAAATGCTGGGCTCATGCCAGAAGTAACCTGCACAAAGTAAGTACATAGAAAATCAAAACAAAATATCACATAAAAGGATAAATAAATAAATAAAACTCATCATAGCAAATTTTATTGAAAAAATTGAAGGCAATATATGATTAGATTTCTTTAATTGGTCATCACATTGTGGTTATCAATTGATGAGAGATGTTACCTCCAAACTCCAAACTAGAAGTCTAGAAGTACTCACAATTATACAGCACAACATCCAATGCTAATGAGAGAGCACAAAAAGATAAACAGACCTTTTTCCCACGGGTGAGTGAAAGTCGGATGTGTGCATTGTCAAACATTCCATTCCTAATGAGAGTTTTGAATATGGATTCCTCAATCTGCAATATGTCAGTTGCATGAATCAATCAAATACTTAAAAAAACTAGGGTCACAAAAGCAATGAAGTCAACAACCTCATTTCATTCAATTATCAGTACTGTGCTTGCTCAAAAATATAAATTTATGTGCAAAATAAATGTTAATCATCTGCACCCTCACCTCCTTGCGAGTTGGGACATTGTTGAATGCCAGGGCCTTTGCGGAGTCAAGCAACCTAAGGAAGTAAACAATCCAACTCTTTAATAGGAAGACAACGACAAAGAAGAAGTGTGATCCATAGTCAATAATTGCAATCTTATTGATGATAAAGAAGAATTTCCAAGATGGTATTACTCATTGTGAATCATAGTTAAGCACACCAAAATGGAGTGCTAATCACCAAATTTTGATCATTATAAATCTCTGGCTTTCTCCTTACTAACCTATCTAAATGTTCATCAAGCTTAAAAATCTTTCCATTGTAAACTCGAAGGCCCTCCCACACTGAATCCCCACCTTGGACCACCGAGTCAAATACAGAAACCTTATCAGAATTTGGAGCAAGAATGAGAAAGAGAAACTTAGAAAAATCAGTATATTTGAATGGATAAGCAGAAAGGCTAATGTTGTGAACAGCTAATCCTCAATTACTTCACAGGGAAATACCTTCGCACTTTCACGTGGTAACATCTCATCACCGACCCATGCAAGCAGCTTCTCATTTGAAGGAACTGGAAGATTTGGACGAGCAAAGTTGGTCTTTAGAAGGGATGAAGTCCGCTTGACATGGCGCCTAAGGAGGTTGTAGAAAGGTAGACTTTGCTCCAACAAGTCATACATAGTAAAAGGAAATGGCTGAAAGAATGTAGATGCAGGTTAAATCATTTAAGCATCAGCTACATTCCACACATTTCATAATTCCTGACATCTACAAAATTTTGTAGAAGCATTTTGCAGAGGAAGCATCAATACATCTTTAAAAAGCATGTTAAGCGTCAACTTTGCAACTCCAGGTTTGAAAGGAGGCTCTCAAAATAAAAGAACAATGCAAAACATACACATGCAAGAGGACTCGGATGCACAGACACTTACATGAAAACATATCTGATATCCCCTTATAGTAGCAACTGATTAGATATAATAATTTTCAAAGCAAAGTGTCATGCACAAACTACATACCTCAGGGAATTTTTGTACTTGCTTGAATCCTGATGACTTATGTACGCTCTTATACCACCAGGGGGCCCAAATGCCATCATATGGCTTAGGACCAGCTTCCCATCTGATGTTGTTTACATAGGAAAATCATTGTGTGTACACTTAAACTCATAATTCAACTGGGTTTGGGAATTATTAAGATCAATTTGGATGCAGCCTAATTATGAGTCCATGAATGCAATATAAAAGATGTGATGTTGCCATAAGAAGAAACCAACAAAAGTATTTCTTGAGGATGCCCCATAGGCCAAATAGAACACATACTACCTGATATAGAACAGTGAGTAATTTGGATGTTTTCAGTTTCACCTATTCTAGAAAGATAACCAACAATGAGTTTATGCCACTATGAGTGTGTGACAAGCCAACGTTTTTTATAGTAACAATCAGAAGGTTCGATTTCTAGTGGATTTGAATCCTTGATTCTTGGTATCACCAAGGCAGCTAACTCTAAGGTGAGAGATTCTCCCACCATGCCTAATCTAATGGTAAAGAAGGTAGCAGGATTTTGAATGGAAATCAAGCTCTTGAGCTTGAGACTCTTATTTCAATGTGATAACAAAAGGAGGAGAATAAACATAAGCTAGAGAAGTCTAAATAGGACTACCATAATGGACCTAAAGGCTAAGATAACCACAGAATGGACTCAGTCAAGCTGACTTGCTATCACTATTATTGTAATGCATACCTCGAACGGTAACTAAACTTGATAGCAGCCCGAGGTTATATCTCTATTCAAATGCCAAGTAATGCACATGATGATTTTACTTGATGTGTAAAACAGAAAAGATAGCATACTTGAGCATTGAGGATTGAAATGGGATATCCAAATCTTCACAGATACTGCGTATAGTAGCCTGCATTTTAACATGATGAACACAGGGACAACACACATTGAAAATAAGAATGTTCAAATCATTCATATTACAATAAAATAAAGAACCAATTCGAGCTAGGTAAGCAAAAACATTGTTACATGTATGATTAAGCTTAAGAACAAATTTAAGAAAACACAGGTCTGAATGCAATGTTATCTCCTGGAATTAAAATTTGTCAGTTCATTCATACAGCACACAACATTGAAAACAACCACAATATGGTCAAAAATAGAAACTTTTGATTATTTCATTTGATACACTACTGATAAAAGACCCAAGCAACACCATTCTAATATCATGCTATCATCAGCAGCAGCCATAATATTGTTTAACGCTAAGGTCCGTTTGTTTCAAAATTGCATTTCACAGCTTTAAACTGTCAAAAATATTGTGCTTAAAGCTATGAAAAATATTGTGTAAAAAGCTGTAGAGCCCACAACTTTAAACTGTATAAAATGTTGTGAAGTGTTTAGTTCATTTTTTTGTCAGATTAATTTTGCCGATAAAATTTTAAAAAGAAAAGTACTACAATAAAAAGTAATGGAGAACTTTTAAATTCAAAGAGGCAATTATGTAATATGACTCTAAAATATTGTCGGCCCCACAGCTTTAATCTGTGAAAAGCTATGGAATGACAACATTTCATTTTACAAAACTTTAAATTGTAGGACCTACAGTTTAAAGCTGCCAACAAAATATGGCGTTTGGTTGCCACAGTATTTTATGCAGACCCCACAGCTTTAAATTGTGCGAAATATAAAACAAACGACGCCTAAAACATGCAATAATAATCAAACACAGCCAGAGTATTGAAGCTGTCTACTTCCATGCTTTCATAGCTGACTGTATTTTAATATTCACATTGTCAGTCATGGGTCAACATTCAACAGTCAAATGGCTGATACCAAAGGTTCCCCTGACCTCCCCTCTTATTTTGGATAATCTAAACAGATTTTTTAAACCTTTACAAAATTAAGGCCTCCTGAAAAGAATTTGTTGCCATTAGAAAATTTGCATGTTCTTCTAGTGTATAAAAAGCGATTTCTGATTCTACCCATACCAAAAAATGCATTTAACAAAATAGATGTAGATTCAAGCATTTCCATCAAAAAAGAAACTTGCATGACCAAATAGCACAAACAAGTATTATAATATATTCATGAGAAATACAAAACCATGAGCATGCTTTGCTAAACAATATATTCAAAGAAAATTGTGAAATTTAAGAACTTTGGACCTCAGGATCTTCTTCAAGATCTGCTGTATCAATGACGGATGGGGGCCTTCCCAACTCACATAGCTCACTGTATATGGCTACCAGCTCCGCAAGACCCAACTCAAGAAAGGATGCCGGAACAACTTTTTCAAAGGATTGCTGACAACATATTTGATAATAGAGTGGAAAGAATTCAGTGAGATCAAGGATACTTATACAAACAACAACAAATTCAAGAGTACTCAACAACACTTTTTATGTTTCCAACTGTTTGATGACAATCTCTTTTTACGATTCTCTTATCTTTGGATATACACAAAATAGTACAAGCGAACATGGGGCCAATGGTAGAGTTGCAGGGGGTGCAACATAGAGGTCACAAGTTCAATTCCTGAAAACAACCTCTCCATATATTGCGTGGAGGTAAGGTATGCTCCCACCGCAGGAGCCTTGTGCACAAGTCACAAGTTTAATTCCTGAAAACCCCCTCTCCACGAATTACGTGGAGGTAAGGTATGCGCCCACCGCGGGAGTCTTATGCATGAGTGTTGTTTACCTCTTTACCATATGTACATGATAGTAAAATATCTCTATTGCCAAAAGGATGCTAATATGTTCAAATATATACTGATCAACAGGGAAAGGAGTAATGGTTTAAAATAATTTCAATTAGAAATAATGATTTGCTCATCATATATGCTACATTTAAGTCAAATGTAAATGGAAGCCTTACCAGAATATTAAGGGGATTTCGTATCAAAATAAGATGCTTTCCTTTCTTCAACAAATCAACAGGCAAACCAGGTACTCGTTGTTTTGCTATATGCTGAAGAAAAATGAGAGAATCAAGTTTGCAAAAAAAATAATAATAATAATAAAGAAGATTAATCCTGTTAAAGATGTAATTAAATCAAGTTTAGCTGTGGGCTAGATTCAAAGATGTAATTAAATAAAGTTTAGCTGTGGGCTAGATTACAGCTCCTGACATATCCAGCAATTCTAGTCCTTGCCAAGACCAAAGGAATATTAAGTGCAGCGTCTGGCAAACACCAACGTCGTGAACCATGGCCCACACCAACAATAGCCAGCACAGGCTAGAGGGCCATGCCTCCAAGTGAGTCACACTAGCATATCCTGAATGATACAACAGTTGGGTCAACAGAAAGCACGCGAGCTGTATCTGCCCACTTGACCGATAAGAGGAATAAACAACGGGGTCCAATCCAGAAGCTGCTTCTCTCGACCAAATACAAAAGCAGCAATACCCAAAACCAGAAAACTAAGAGCACCAGAAGGAATTCTAGAAAAAAAGAAAGGGGAGTGAATGACAATCGGCATGCATATCAGAATTCAGAACTGTTTTGGGACTTTTCTTAATTCTTTATTATTAGTTACTTCATCAGACAAGGAGAGAAGGTGAATATCGTTTAAGCTTGGGCTGCAAAATATATAGATATTTTTTGAAAGTGGGGAAGGGAAAAAGGGAAATTAAGAGATTCTTTGCTAAGAATTTATAGATGAGATCATTTAGCTACAGCGGGGTGCATAGAAAGCACATGAACTAGAGAAGGTTCTACGCAGGATAAAGATAAACATTAAGAAGAACAGGTATACACATGCGAGCAGAAAATACCAGATTACCAGATAATTAGTACTGCCAGAGCCTTGTTAGTGCATGAAACACCGGAGTTAAATGATATTTTCAGTCCACAACATGGCATAAAGTAAATACATCAGATCCCAGATTAGCAGAATACATAGATAAATATCCCCAGAATGTTGAGTTCATTAATTTTATTAGAGGAATAGCCATCAGATATGAAGCAGACAGCCTAGTATCCCCAGTTTTTATGTCAAGAAATTAAGTAAAATATGAGATTATTTCAGGTACTGGAAACAGACATAATAAAATGACTAAATAGGTCAACATACTTTCCTCAATTTTTGCATGCTTTAAGATAAGCTTCTACAATACCTTACAGAACCGATACTTCTTTCCCCCTCGACCAAAGATGACATTGTTTACAACCTTACTACCATCAGATTCCTGCTCCGATAAAAGAACCCAAATTTTAGATTAAAGTAAAGGAAATAAGTAACCGTGTATTCATGAATGCTTGAACTTTAGAAAGAAAAAATGAAAATTAAAACAAAATCTAGATTTTTTTGGAGAACATAGAAACCCTTGATGGTCGGGTTGCATTGCACCAAACCCTGGAGAGTAAACTTCAGGCACTAGAAATTTATTGAAATACCCATTGAGTTTGAAGTCAAAGATGATATTTGTGTTGATATACATTTAAAAGTTTAATTTCCAGCAGAAATGCTGCCACAATAATGCTTAGGTGAATGACTCTTCAATGCTAGCAACATCGTAACCTCTTGGAACATTGTTTTCAATAGAACAACATAAATTGGGAGTAGGGGGAATTTGACTCTTTTTGGGTATTAGACTTCTAAAAATAGTGTTCCGGAGGATAGAAACATGTAGCATTTAGTAAAGAGAATTTCAAACACAAATCTTACTATGAATTAATTACTTGTGAATCCCATTGGAGTAAGAATAGTAGATGTTGATTTCCTTTAAAAAGAATATTAGCAATGTTCCATCATAGATACGCATGGACAAAAAACCAAAAAAGAATATAATAGTGCTGAGGTCAATAGGACACAGATGTGAAACAGACAGAAATTTTGATGGTTTATGAGAGTTGGTTTTAGAAACATCTATATGTCAGTGCTTCATCTAACATACCATTTTGGAGAGAAGCTCATCTATGTATGGCCGTTCAGCACCGGTTACCCGAAGGAAAGCGGCATAAAGTGGTTCGTCAAGAACTTCTGTGTCATCCCGCTAACAGTCATATAAAACAAACCCAAGAGTAAGTGAAGAATGAATTGCACGCAGACACTATACTATAGCATAAATTCAAGAACATGCACTCTCAAGAAAAGTAGTTTGAGAGCATAAATATTCTAATAGAGACTGAAAATATCATACAGAGAACATTTTATTTTAGGTTCTCGTTTTTTGAGGTTGGTTTTTCTTGCTTATTAGCAAGAATACATAATTATTGTATTCATCCACCCACCCACCATAACAGAGAGATGTTAATAAAAGCTACAGACACTGTCATCATTTCAGTAGTGAAAATCATATCATGAAACAAAATTATAACATGGGCAGCAAATGTCAATCTCACATACGACTTTACTTCTAAACTAAAGTAGACACAAAAAAGAACAAAAAGAATTAGGGGCAGGGACAATCCGGAGAAACAGATGTTAAGTCAGTAACTTCCAGGGAACAACTTGGTAAACTTTATATCGGTATTTTAACACCGTTAGTGAAATGGCAATTCATTTGGGGATAAATATTTCACTATTTTATTTTCCTACATTACACATCACAAAATTAAATTAAAAATAACAACATGCTTAAACGTCCAAAAGAAGACACACTGAATTTTAACTTGCAGAAAGACAATCCAATGCGCACAAGAAATGAATTTCAAGACCACAATTGATTTGACATTGTACAGCTAGACATCAACACTAGAAAACTTATGAAGGTGCCATTATAGTTGTGCCTGACTTCCCAAGAGAAAACCAACATCTTAAGACCTAATTTAATCTAATGAACTATGTTAAAACCCCAGGAGGAAAATCAATAAGAGGATGAATAAGAAGAAACAAAACCCTATCTAGTAATCGATAGCAATCCTCCACTTAATACCGAAAAGGAAACAAGACCTACACTACCATTAGAGTTGAATTGATCACCAAATCGAATTTAAAAAACAAAAGAAAGAAATAAGATCACGGAATGAAGCATGAGAGAGGCAGACCTGGGCAAAAGAGTACATGAGGGTGGTGCTGAGCGACCGTGGGGCAGACCATGAGTGTATCACCTCTACTTCTTCTTTTCCTTGTTCCATCTTACGCAATGAACGAAGGTGCTTGGAACTGGAAGAGGAGGCGTATATTTTATGAGACTTCAGTCCCCTCCAGCGATCAGCGAATAATCCAGTAGATAGGGTTTGTTTTTTAGTTTTATTACATGGTGATTTAATTTTATTACATTCTGCATCAAATTACGTTAACATTTATTTTTTTATTTTATTTTTGTAATTTGTTTTGGATGAAATTTGTTTTCTTATTAAAATAATTATACTGTGAGTTTTGTCAGCTGTGAAGGGATTTTCTGATTTTTTTTCATTTTCTATTGTAGTATGAAATGCATCGTTATACAAAAAAAAATCAAGTTAGGCAGCGGCCTAGTCGGTAATCGCCTCGCCTAGTATGTAGGCGATGGCAGTCTAAACCAGCCATATTTTAGGTCAAATCAGAGTTGTTTATAATATTTTCGGGCTAATTAAGTTGTTAGTACTTTGTTATTATTATATCATTATTGGGCTCAAACCCAACCAAACCCTTAAAGTGAGTTAAATACTTAAATATGGTTTACTCAATTTATAATTAAAAAAAAGGAAAGAAATCAAAAAATCTAACTACCTCTCTCTCTCTTTTCATGAGATCACATCTTTCTTCACAACTTTACCTCACGCCTTCAACAGAGTAAGCCACAACAACTTCACGCGATCTTCTTGAGTTCTTTCTTCTGCTCGAGTCTTCAAGTCAGCTTCATAGGCAGCTTCTTCTTCAACAATGCGGTCATTCTCATGATCTCATCTCTATTTTAGTGTGTTTTCAGAAAGCCACGGTAATCTCCAAAATGAAAATTGTTCATGCCTGCATCAAGTAGCTTAATTATGACCTCCTTTTTCTTATTTATGGTCTATGGCTTCAATTGAACTATAATGCCTTGTTACTTATTCTATGACTTGGCACTGTTTTGATGACACATTAAAAATTGACACTACGTATTGCTATTATAGACTTGATGATAAATATTAAGTTTGTAAGATGTGTTATTGGACTTTTGGATTGTTTTTCAATCTCTAAATGAAGTTTCAGGTCTTCAACCTAGGTTTACAACAACAAAAAAAACCGTCTTCACATATATAATTTATAATTACATGCCACAGTTGCAGCACTACATTTAATTTTAATTTGATGGAGTAAGAATGGCACGCCCCTCTCCCAGATAGGTGCAGATGAGCACCCATGAATCCCAGAGACGTGACCGGCAGGGAACTCCTCCGTTCCCGAACCGGATTTAAACCCAAGCTACTACGAATCATCAAGATAACTACAAAGAAAACCTCACATATATGTATAAATCTCCACCTCAAACCCAACATACTGTAACAAGCAAACTAGAGTCTACAGCGGAAAAATCCAAAACATCATAGATACGAAAAACAGATACTAAAGACAGAGACAACATCCCCACAGCAGCTACATCAGGCCTTACGCATCCCTGCGCTGATCATCCACTCCGGCTATCTCACCTGAAAACATGTGAAGGAAAGGAATGAGCTACAAAGCTCAGTAGGGATATGAAGAAATATCGATCATCAGAATAAACGAAAAGTAGAACTCAAGATATATGTGAAATGAACAGGAAACTCAAATAGTGATACACTCCCGTACCACCGAACTCCAGTAAATCAGGGATAAAGTAAGAAAGTCTGTAAGATATAAAATACATACAAAGAAACCATAAGTGATACCCTGATAGGGTATAAAATCTCTGAGGAAATCGATCTCTCATACATCTCATCACAATCAGTCAATCCGTAGGGTAGATACCAAGTAGGCTCCACCACTACCATCCTCAAGTACAACTCTCAAATCAGTACTCAAACATAATCCAACTCAAATCCATATCAACTCAAATCCATACCAACTCAAATCCACATAACAACAGAAAATCCTCCCCTGGACCCACCCTGATCCCCGCAAGGTGTCTCCCAGTCCAGGTACTCCCCAGATTGGATGAGGATCGAGCCTACATCAAGTACTCGATAGCATCGCCTACATCGAAGAGCGTCCCCTAGGATGTACTTCACCTCAATCTGGCCTCCAGGTACGTACCCGATCAAAACCATCGATAAATCATCTAGTAGGCTGGGTCGCCTGATGTGGGTCCCACGCTCTACAAATCATCCCTCCATAATCTCACGAATCATAGAAGATCATCATAATGAAGTCCTATCCGGACTCTCGAGAAAAACCAAACATCAGGAGGTGGGCCCCACCAATAGATGTGGGCCCCACCAGGATAGGTGGGCCCCACTAGGATAGTGGGCCCCACAAGAGACACGATGCACAAAAATATCGTCAGTCGTACACATACCTCCATACGAACAACATATAACCATAACAAGTTGCAATTGCGGAAATAAATCAAATAAGAGTAGAAACAGAGAAATTCCCAACCTCCGGGAATTTCACACCAAAGACAAATAGGAGTCCGTCAAATACGGAACCCCCGGAACCCCAAATAAGAAGTAGGGCAGAATCCCTACCTAGAATGCTGACTAACTCAACTCCGTTGTACCTCTTCAGCTATCCGAATCCAACACAAAACTCCTAAATCAATCTGCTGCACCAAATACGAATACGTATGCCCAATACTGTCAAAATACGGAAAAGTCAACAGTCAACCCTAGTTAAAGTCAACGGTCAAACTGGGTCAAATAGTCAAACCGGGTCAAACCCAATAAAAATGGGTCTACTCGGTCAAACCGAGTCAACTCGGCCGGACCGTCGCCGGAATCCACTTTTCCGGCGACTTTTCTCGGTCATTCCTACATCAGAATAAAGCCTACAACAACAGAAATTTAATGGTACCTGTCTCATTCCAAAATTCCTACTGAATCGACCAGGATCGAGCTTTGAAATCTTGAAAAACCGAAACTTTGCCGCCTGATTCCGCCGTCTACGGTGGTCCGATGACGGTGATTCCACTTGGGTTTTGCTCCTCTCTCCACGAGCTTCGATTTGACACCTTACTTGCTCCGATCGGACCACAAATACGAAAAACCCAATTTTCCAAAAACAATTTCTCAAACCCGTGCGTGAGCTGCTGGAGAAGAAGAGAAATCTGGTTTTTACCAGATTTTGGGGTGAAATTACTATTTTGCCCCTCCTTTCATGCTAAATCATTTAACTTTCAAAATTTGTAACAAATCCAATTCAACTCCGATTTAGCTGATTCTTGCATCAATATTTTTCTAAAAATATGTAGTATTTATTAAAAATTTCAAATTTGAAAAATTATTATATTTTTTAAATTTTTTGGGTTCGGGATATTACAAAGAATTTGTGCGATTGCGCTCACCTTTGTGTGTTATAAATTATAATATAGGAATATGGTTACTTCATTGGCAGCTTCCAATGCTAATATTAGTGAAGCGTTAAGTGATTAGAACATTCAAAATGCTTTGAAACGTGCATCCAGTGATGTGGAGTGGGAGTTTGGTGAACTCTTTGATGCTAAGAACTTAGATAAAGTCATATCTAAACTTTGTTTGAAGATTATGTCCGGAGGCATCTATTAGCTCAAATGTCATGTAGCCGGTAGGACGAGAAATGTGAAGGCTTGCAACAAGGCCCCTAAAGAGGCAATGCGAACATGTGTAAAGGCACTAAATGCTGTGAAGAGGAAAAAGTCACAAAAGTAAAGCGAAGAGTCTGAACTTAGAAGATTTGTTTCAAAGTCTAATGGTGCTACGAAGATGGATGAGGATATGAAAGTTAGAAGATTGAATAGGCCAATTAATCGCGATCCTATGGGTAGATTTATGGAGATTAATTCAGAAAAAACACCAACACTACAAAGTTTACAAAGCAAGCTAATTTAGTCGCCTTGATGGACAAGAAGAAGTTATTGGATACACAACAATACATAGAACGGTGGGTCATTGAGAGTGGTATTCCTTTCAACGCCATTCAAAATGACAGTTTCAAGCTAATGTTGGAGGCTGCAGGACAGTATGGTTCAAGATTATTTACACCAAGTTGGTATTGCTTGAGTGGCCCATGTTTGAAAGCGGAGGTGCCGAGAGTTAAGAAATCTATAAAAAAACATGAAGAAGAGTGGGCCTTAATTGGTTGCTCTATTATGATTGATGTCTGGACCAATCGTAAAAGAAGAAGCATCATAAACTTGTGTGTTCATTGTAGAAAAGGGATCTCTTTCATTTCGTCAAGAGAATATTCTGATGCATCCCCTACGGGGCTCTACATATTTGACTATGTCGATAAATGCACTAAAGATGTAAGGCTAGAAAAGGTGGTTCAAGTTGTGACTGATAATGCTTCAAACAACATGGCAGCTGCGAGTTTGACACATGCGGTGAATCTTATGCTTGAGGCGATTGGTAAACTTCTAAGGTTCAAGAATTCAATTGATAAGGCAAGGGCCTTAATCATCTTCATATATGCTCATCACTCAACCTTTAAGTATGATGAGAAAGATGAAAAAGAAGCGCAACATAGTACGGTCAGGAGTAACACGCTTTGCAAGTAATTACCTTACTTTGCAAAGCTTGGTGGAGAAAAAGGAGCAACTAAGGCTTAAGTTTTCTTCTAAAGAATGGACCCAAAATTCACATTCTAAGAGTGCAAAGGGAAAAGTCACATATGTGACGATCCTTAGCATCTCTTTTTGGAATTCCTTAAACTCATGCTTGGTTGTTTTTTTACCTTTGGTTAGAGTCCTTGCCTTGTTGATAGTGATAGGTCATCTATGCCATGGTTGTATGGAGAACTTGAAGTGGCAAAAAAAATAGATCAAGGAAAAAGTTTATAATGGAATTGAAAAGAATTATAAACTGATTATAGACATAATACTAAATCCAAAGATAGACTTGATTCCTATTTGCGCTTGGTGGATTATTTTCTTAATCCGTACAACTTTGCAAAAAATAAGGTGGAGATAGGAGAAGATTTATCTTGTACCAATGCTATTCTCAATTGTGTGGTGAAGTTCTTCCGCAATGATGTGACCACTCAGGTGAAGGTGACTGAAGAAGAATTCATTAAGTATAATAATTTAAAGGGAATATTTGCAAGGATACATGCTGAAATTGTTTATCAAACTAGAAGGGTGAATGAATTTAATCCGGGTATGTCCTAACCTTTAAACTCGTACTTCATTATTACATTGACTAATTACTAGTAGTTACTGACTTTTATTATGATAATCAATGGTAGATGGGTGGTGGAGTAATTATGGTGGTAAAACACCAAACTTGAAGAAGATGACAATTAAAATTTTCTCCTTAACTACAAGTTCATGGGGGTTGTGAGAGGAATTGGACTACTTTCGAAGAGGTATGCCACTTTAATTTTATTTTATGGCATATTGTTTTTGGTATTATTCATCTAATTAGGAGGCACATTCTCTTGTAGGTGCACAAAAAAAATGAGAAATAGACTTGACTCGAAAAGATTGAACAATTTGGTGTACGTTCAATTCAATTCAAAAATTCTCAACAAAAATAAAAGAGTGAACGATGATAAAGATGTTCTTCAAGCGGATGATTGTATTCAAGCTCAACATTGGTTGGTTGATGGTGTTGATGATGAGAATGATGTTGATCCCGTGACCGGAGCTATATGGGAGGTACTTGATCAAGTGGTGGGAGGGGATTAAATACTTGAACCTAGGAGGAGCACTAGGAACATGAGAGAACTTGATGAGGAAGAGTTATATCGGAGGCCGAAAAAGATGATGGAGATGATGACTTTGAGTCCGATGAAGAAAGAGATGTGCCCTTAGTTGATGAACACGATAATATTTTTGATGATTGATGATATGTGTTGGATACTTGGATTTCATCTATCTTGTTTTGTTTTTGTGATTTGTATGTGTTGGATACTTGAATTTTTAACTTTTTTTTTGTTTTGTAATTTGTATGTGTTGGATATTTATTTATCGGATATGTATTGCATATATTATATATTGCACACACACACGTACAAATATATAACGATTAATCTGATTAATCACCGACTAGTCCCCGCTAACTGACTAGCAATTTTTACAACATTGATGAAAAGCATATTCAACTTGCAAATGAAGTATTTTTTAAAAAAAATGAAAATCGACTACACTCAAATGGTCGATTTTACTAATATCGTAGAGGTCAAATCTACAATCAAATATTTTATTTGTATGAATTGAGTCACGAACAACTTGTGATCATCAGCCAACTGTGAGTCCAAAAACTTGACACCGTGTAGTGCCTTGGAAAGATACTCTGACGATCAAATCTATAAAACAATTAAGATCGAGAATACAGTAAATGGTACAGTCTACAGTGTGTCAACCTGAAGTTAGTGAGGAATCAATGTTTGATATTTCAACAAAAAAAAAGTGCAAATAGGTCCCTCTCTTGAGCTTATTTTGGCAAAGAGACAAGTGCGCTATTAACTATTTTTTGGAGACGATTTGGCGAAGAGAAAAATCTCTAATCCCAAGTATGCACGTTGATTAGGCGGGCCATGGGTTGGTCTCCACTTTAGTTGGGCACTTGGGCTCAAAAACGATGAACAAGCATTGAGTCTTGAGCCAGTTAACGTTAAATATGAGTGTATAACAGTTGACATTGGAAAAAGTTAGGCCCCAACATATATTACATATCTGACAAGTTTGAAGACTGAAGTCCCTCATCAAGTCATCATTTTGACACATTTTATTAACTTGTCACATGCCCAAAAACTAAAACTGAAAATTGTGAAGCTCTGATGAAGGAGACAGTCGGTAGGATCCCCTTGGAGCCAACACTGCCTTGGTATTTGTTGATCTTATAGTCAAACTAGTTGATAGAAGGTAGAAGGAATGCATCTGATATGGTCAATGCAAGTTAGGAAAATGTCGGAGAAAGGTTGTCAAAAATGTACAAAAAGACATGTTTATGGCTGCGCACGTAAGAGAACTGAGGGTTTACTAGCGAGATTTGTGAAGATATGCTAGGTGTTCGGGGGCAGAAAGGAGACAAACATATGACTATGTTTGAGATGCAGAAAAAATTATAAATATAGTGACATAGCATACCATAATATAAAATAAAAGAGAAAACTTTGTCATGGAAACTTTCTCCTCATCCATAAGCTCATCTCTATCCAAACTATCATCATCACTAGCATGAAAGTGTTGAGTACGTTACTCATTAAAAGGATTATAATCAACGTCATCGTCATTAAAAAATCTTGACGCTTTCTCTTTTCCTTTAACATCATTACCTATATGAAGTTATAAACACAAAGGGACATACTTAATTTAGAAATATTTGAAAATAGCATAAATTAACAATTTGCTTTGATTATATTCTTACTTGTACTTTCACATCCTCTCCTTTTATACAAAAACATGGGATCACGAGAACAAGGAAGAGCATGCACACTAGGAGTAGGCTCAATAGAAGGAGTAGGCACAATAGTAAGAGTAGGCTCAATACGAGGAGTAAGCTCACAATTTTGAACATTGGTTCTCTAGTTCGTAGAGTTTTTTTGTAAGTCATAATTGGCACATTCGTTATGGCCTCAACATCAAATAATTGGTAATCTTGAAGCCAACTTGGATCAGAGGGAAGAGCTAGATCTTCTACTTCGACAATCCATTCATCATCGAGCCAATTTCTTCCACTACTATTGGATCTACCTTTCAACTCTGCATAATCTCTCTTTTTCTTAGTGCGGTATTATACTTGACATACACCAAAGCACTTAATCTGTTATACTCAAGTATATTCATCTTCTTTGGATGCACCTAAAGTAAACAAATAATAATATTCATTTGAAGTTATAACTTAGAACTTAGAATCAAGAATTACCCATTGAAACGTGCTCCAATTTCTTGCACACCCAGATGCACTACAAGTTAAGCCAAGCACCCAAATAGTAAAATTCATCAACTTGGGTGTGTTGGTCCCAAAAAACTCTCACCAATACACTTGAAAAAAAACAAGAAAATCACAATATCACATAAAGGATTATAGGTGAATAGTTCATATCACTTTATAGTTTATAATGAAATAAAATACTAGAGAATAGATAAATAATTACTTACCTAGACTTCCTCTATTTGGAGTCTTAATTGTCATCGTGCTTCCAAAAAGACCAATTACATGATCATATAAGTCGAATTGACAATCCGCTTTGAGACACACACGGAGTTTGAGCACTCCCACTCCCACTCCCACTTCTATAATCACCTATATTTACACTTCCACCAATCTCATGAAACATTTCAAGTTTGGTTTGCCTTTCAAGTTTGGTTTGCCTTTCAAGTTTGTTCTATTTCAAAGCATCAATGCATTCATCCCTCACATTTAATGAAACTTTTGGACAAGGTTTTATTCCATTATGAGTATCAGTCAAATGCTCTTTGAACCTAGTAACACATTTAGTGCATTTTTTTTATCACAAAAACTACATTGCAAGTATTTGGAGTTGAGTGTATCCTTCGCCCATTTCCAAGAGATATCTTTTTTATTGTTTATGCCTAATGGTATTACAATATAGATTGGAGTTAAATGAATAGAGAAAATCAGTCTCACTTTTGTACGTGCATATCAGATGGAATCATAAAAAAAGACCAAATGAGTCTAAATTCAATATTCAAAGTCTCTAAGAAGCCACATAATATAAAAGATATGAATGCTTTTATGGTAAAAAAATTTAGACTTACTATTGAGCTTTTATCTTTCCAGATACAAATTCAAATTAAGTAGAAATGTAGAATATATTCAAATTATGAGATGGAACATTCCTTATATTACATGTCAATATACCAATAAACATCCTTTGAGAAAGACAAATTAATTCAAGTATCAACAAATTTCTTAAAATAAAAGGGTAGTTCAACTTCAAAATATGGCAACTAAAGCTAATGAGACCCAAGTTTTCGGCATACCTATAGTGCAAATTTGTAGATAAGCTATTAACTAGAAATAAAATAGATTTAGATTTCACTATTTTAGAGCAGTGTTTTCGGCATAGTTGTAGTGCAGATTTGTAGAGAGGATTGAAGGGTTCTGCTTCATTGATGCTTCACAACTTTAGTCTTAGTGAAAATCAGAACTTGTGATTTAGATGATGCTTCAGTTGCAAAGACAATCAGAGGGTTTAGAATTATGCTTCACGTGTGCGATTATGTCTGTGAGGGAATGGTCACTAGTTAAGACTTCAGAGCACTGTCAGGCTGAGGCAACACTATTTGTCTTTTTATTTTTTTATGGCTTAGGGCTGAAATGACTAAGCCTTAGTTTAAAAAATCATAAGAGGCATAAGCCTCCCATGCCTCTTACACCTCAAACATGGATCAAATACACCTTAAGTAACAATCACCTACAAGTATGGGCCTCATAAAAAAAAAGATTGCGCCTCGTAGGTGGCGCGCTTGAAAAACATTGCTTACTTTCGAAGCATAGGGCACATTGATTCCAATTTTGGTTTCCATAGTGCTTGGTCCGTTTACTTTGACCACGAAGGTCAAAAGCATTGCGTGTTCTTTTCGATTTTGTTTTCGGTAGTGCGAGTGCATATCTTTCGAGTTTAGTGTTGGGAGTACCATATACGTCAGATCTAGTTTAGTTTTCAGTAGTGCTATGTCTGCAATGTCAAAGGTAGACGACTTGTGGTCTTACAAATATGATAAAGGCAAACTACTCGATGAGGAATCTTTACACATGTTTTGTCCCAGTCATGTCGCAATCTTCTAGTTATGTCAAATTGCAAAAAACAAGTGGTGGGGTGTATTCCACGTCATGTTGTCAACACCAAAGAGACGTTAGGGTGTCTCTTCAGGTTTTTTTGCAATGGAGGTAGGGCTTCTGATTGTTTAATCATGATGCCTCAATTCTTGAGGAGCATTAAATGAACTTTTCCCCAATAAATTTGGGAAAATGACATGAACAAGGCTTTATGGTTGGTTTCTCTTATTGGTGTGATTTTTGCTAAGTAGGATTCTCGTATTCTCTTTACTTTTGATCTTGTTTTTTGCCTTTATTTTGCTTCCTATTGAGATGGCGAGTTTGAATGAGATGGCGAGTTTGAATGAGACGGAGGTGAGGAGTGATACATTAGACAAAGCTAACAAAATGGCTAGGGATTCATTTCTTGAAGATTTAAATACCAAAGGAAGGGATGATAAGGATTTGAAGAACGATGAGAGAGACGATAAGGATTCATAGGAGAGGGTTATTTCAACTGGGTCTAGTGTGAAAACAAAGGCCTTGCACCCTATTCCCCTTTCAATTTTCAATGAAAATGATCCAGATAGGATTAAAAGACATTATTATATTCCAGATAATGTCAAGCTCTCATTTTCAAAGGATTCTAAGAAGGCTGACTAGGATATCATAGAGTGGTTGTGCTTTTATGAGCGTCCATTCAAAGCTAGTATTCGACTTCCTCTTCCTCCCCTACCAATCGACTTGTGCAATTGGTTCAAGATTGTTTCGGCTTAACTTTTTTGCAATGTGTATGGGATTCTAATTGGGTTTGAGAGTCCTTGCTGGAAATTTCCTCTCAATTTTGATCTTTATCATGCCTTATATGGTTATGCTTTCCAACGACATCGAGGTAAAGTCGGTCATTATCATTTTTATCTCTCTTTGAAGTGTTACCATTTCATCATTGGGCTTCCTCGAATGATTGTGACTGGAAGGATAGATACTTTTTCACGAGAGGCACAAAAGGTTTATTTGGAAAGTTGCAGCAGATCTCCTCAATATGGCATATGGTTTGTGAGGATTGTCTATTTGTTGCTCTTTCATAGGTTTTTGACTGATTCTTATGTTCTTTTTCCTTGCAATGAACATCGACCTCTTTGGCTCCAACAACAAAAAGGCTTCCAAAGAGAGGGTAGATAAGTTTTAGAAATCGACGATGAGAGGACTCTTTGGTCGTGTGCTTGCTCCAGATTAACTTTTTGCTACTCCATTGTAGAAATCAGTCAAAAATTTAGAAAGTAAGTCGCAATCATGATATTTATATTACTTAATTGTTGAAGTCAAACTATTTCTTCTTCTTAGCTTGTGCAGTTAGAAATATGCCTCCAAGGATGAGCATTCATTCTCCTAAGGCTAAGGAGGCCTAGGAGAAGAGAGCTCTCGCCTCCAAAAATAGGGTTCCTTTTGAGCCCAGAGGGACCTTCGGGAGCCCTACTACTACCCCTTCGACCAAGACTACTGCTTTTGACTCAGGATTGTTCGTTTGTCAGGGCTTGCCTTCGAGGTCGAGGTCACACCCAACTAATCAATGATTTGTATGAATTAAGTCACCAGTAACCTATGATTATGACCCATGTGTGAATTGAAAAGCTTGACATATGTGTAGTGCCCTATAAAGACGCTTCGACAATCAAGTCAATAGAACAGTCAAGATTGAGTATACAGTAAATGGTACAATATGTAGTGTGTCGAATTGAAGTAAGTGAGGAAGCAATGTTCAATATTTCAATAAATTTCAATTCTTAGGCTTTTTTTCATAGAATGGAGGTTCAGAAAAGAGAAAGAGATCTACGACCTAGTGCTTGGCTTTGCTATTTAGAGATCATGTAGTCAAACTGGCCCTTAGTTAGTAGGAGTGATGTATCTAACATTTAGTACAATTTAGAGGAATGTCAGAGAAAGGCTGTAAAAAATGTATTAAAGGAATGGTTTATGGTTGCGAGAGTCAAAGAATAGAGGGTTGACTGACGGGATTTGTGGAGATACACACAATGTTCAAGGACAGAAAGAAGACAGACATATGACTATGTTTGAGATGTAACAATGAATATAAATAGAATGATATAATAAACCATAATCTAAAAGATAAGAGAAAACTTGCTTGAGGTAGTTGAGAGTTTGGACTAGATTCTCGATGGTGTTTTCTATCTTGAGTCCAAATCTTTGTGAATGGTTGATATCTTTGAATGAAGAGTAAAATCTATAATCAAATATTTGTATGAAAGGAGTCACTAACAACCTGTGATCATCAGCCATGTGCGAGTTGAAAAGCTTGACACTTGTGTGGTGCCCTGCAAAGATGCTCTGATGATCAAGTCAATAAAACAATCAAGATCGAGTTTATAGTAAATGGTGTAGTATGTAGCGTGTCGAACTAAAGTAAATGAGGAATCAATGTTTGATATTTCAGTAAAACTCAGTTCTTAGGCTTTTTTCATTGAATGGACATTGAGAAGAGAGAAAGAGATCCTTGACTCAGTGTTTGGCGTTAATATTTATAGATTTGTAGTCAAACTAGCCATTAGATGACATAAGGGATGCATTCGACATGGTCAGCGTAATTTAGGAAAATGTCAAAGAAATGTTGCCAAAAATTTATGAAAGAATAGGTTTATGGTTGTGCATGTCAAAGAACAGAGGGTTGACTAGCGAGATTTAGGGAGATATGCTTGGTATTCAGGGACATAAAGGAGATAGACATATGATTATGTTTGAGATGCAGCAACAAATATAAATAGAATGATTTAACATGCCATAATCTAAAGGATAAAAAGAAAACTTGGTCGAGGACAGTTGTCGAGGTCGGATTAGATTCTCGAGGATGTATTCCATCTCGAGTATAGGTCTTTGTGAATGGTTGATATTTCTGACTATGTCAAGGTCGAGCAGAGTTTGGTCTGTTGACTGCTAAGTTGACCATTTTGACCTTTGAGATTTACTTTATTGTCATAGTTTTGGTTTGCGCTTTGGGTCCATCTTTGTTTTTCATAGGTCGGGCCCTAAGGCCCATTTTTTGTCATTACAAATATCAAATTTATCATTGGTCGATATTCGATTATGATTTGTGAAAAAATCAACCTTGTCGATTTCATACTTAATAACCTTAAAAACCAACTGAAATCGATCGCAAACACTCATGAGTAGAAGTGAAAAACCCAATTTGATTTTATATTAGAATAATGTTAATGTGACTCTTGTCATGCATAAATCGAAGATACTTAGGTAAAGTTTAGTTGTCAGCTTTTATGGAGCCAAATTGCATCCTTAGTTCGATTCACACTAGACTCTGTGCCATTGTGGACAAATCACATCCTCACTTTGAGTCTCACTAAACTTTTATGGACACATTCTCTATTTTGACCTTACCCAATCATAAAATACAATCTTTTGTGCCCTTCAAGTTTAGAGTTACATGGTTACTCATTTTCCACACAAATTGCAATTTTGTGTTCAATTAATACACAAGATCAGTTTAAGAATATTCATCTCATATTGATAGTAACATAACAATCAACATAAGTTACACAACAATAAAGGACACCGCCTATATAAAACTAATAGTAGCAAATTAATGGATCTCATAAAGCAAAAGGGATGATCACTCAAGTTATTACTTTACAAGAGACATGAAATAAACGTATACTAGATCGATCATAGGATTTCATATATGGAAGCAAATTAAACGGTCTTCGTTCATCAGTTAGGTCTATGATGGTAAGATTAGCCTGATTTGCCAATGCCAGAAAACAATTGAAGGTGTCAATATTCCGAATGACTGAAGCAATATAAGCCACTGGACCTTCCCTTGATCTAGCATTTGAAGGGCCTGTATAAGTTACTTCAACTCGACGGGCATTATTACCGAGGGAATTATAATCTGCATCAAAAACAAATACATCTAAATCATCCGTCCGGGCAATATTTCCTTCATCGGAATAATTGACCGTCAGAACAGAAAATTTACCATCACATAAACTACCCTCACAACTCTCTTCCTGCTTCTGGCAACATGGCTTCATAGGATTCAAGAGAACAACAAGTACTCGAACAAGATATGGGAGGTGCAGTGGATCATAAATCACGTCTGCACCCAAACTGAAAAAAGAGACACGAGTCACGAAGGATACGAAATAATAATTACAGAGGAAAATAATGGTCTCATACTTCCATTAACATTGAATGTATTAAACCAAAGAGTAGGTAAGTTAGCACAATACTGACACAATATCTGGCATGAAGCCCTGGAGCTCACTTTCCGTTGCAGATTCCCAGGGCATAGAAATGCATTTTACCTGAAATTCACCATTTAGTTCAGTCCAAAAGCTGCACAACTATTTCTTTTATCTACTAGATGTTTTCAAGTCTTCTTACACTTCCATAAGATTTAAAAAATAATTTATGCTACCCCGCGAGAAAAGTTAGCTATACAATATGAGAGGGGATATTGTAGAGCCTCTACTAGGAGCTTGTGCCCTAGTGGTGGCCAACTCCTTACACTTTCACAAAGTGCAAGGTTCGATTTCCCTCTCCCTTGAAAAAAAAAATAACCCCATGAATTATCAAGTATAAACATTAAGAGCCTCACAATTTCAACTGACCATTTTTGAATCTTCGGCAGTTCCCTTTGGCACATGAGTATCAGTGCTCAACTTGTTCAATTCCAAATTTTGCTTCATGTTAGATAGAGTTGTAAGATCACCATCACTTAATACAATCTGCATCAAGAATTCAGGAGTATAGGTTATCCACTAACCAAGAAATGCGCTCTAGCTTATCTATGATAAAACAAGGAGCCAGACAAAAACATCTATATGGGGAAAGAACAAGAAAATAAAAATGCACCAATTAAACAACTGTATAATATAAAAAATTATAATTTTAAGCTTCAAGAAAAGGTCATTGGCTAAAATGATGTCATTACTTAAAATAAAAAGCAGAACAACAAATATATAAAAAAAAAACCTATGGGAAAATATGACACCCAGCCATAATCTGTATGCATAAAATTTGAGTGACATACCTTGGAGGCTCTTACATTGGCCAGACAAATACCAACCAAGCCAACACCAGAACCAACCTGTTTTTTGTGTTCCAGATGCCCAGGCCAACATACAAAAAGAAGAAACTCAATATTCAAAATTTACGGTGATCAACAACTCATTGATATATGCGACACAATTACCACTTACTCGAGGAAAAAGAAAAAAAAGGTCATGACTAGAGTAGTAGTACGACAAAAATATGACAAAAACAAGGGAGTAAACTCAGACAAAGTCATAAATCAGAGATGTATTATTTAAGCATATTGTACAGGAACATTAACTAAAGGGTTAGTTGAGATTATAAAAAGAATGCTAAATAGGAACTTATTAAGATTATGTTTGAATATGTTAACGTGTGAAGCCAGCAACAAAGGCTGCAACATGTGGAAAAGTTAAGGTGAAGGTCTAATCATTGATTACAAATTTGAATGGAACTGAAATGTGGGTTCAAGCAATGAGTTTTGAGGTGATTTTTAATTGTGTTTGCATTAAAATTACTTCAAATTCCTTTTTCCTTTCCCTCTCAAATGTAGGCGCCAAAACCCAAAAGTACAACTAAAACTTCCATTTCCACATCTACCATAGCTCCCCATAGCATCGGTATAGTAGCCATTATATCTCATTTTAATTTTATTCTTTAGCTTTTACTATCATGGAGCTTTTTTCATTTCCGTAAAAGTTTCATTCAGCGAATCACTAGTTGGTCGATAGTTTCCACCTTGAAGACTTATTCCCGTATCAGACCTTGAAGAAATAAGCATCTCATAACTTTGTTTCAAGAGGAAGACAATAGTTAATAAATACAGTCTTAGTGCTTGTCTGAGGATGTTGCCTTCTCTATTGAGTAGA
The DNA here is from genome assembly GCA_963580455.1 of Euonymus europaeus. Lineage (NCBI taxonomy): Eukaryota > Viridiplantae > Streptophyta > Magnoliopsida > Celastrales > Celastraceae > Euonymus > Euonymus europaeus. Next base: position 6,176,489 of record OY756972.1, read on the forward strand.
AACCATCATGATTGCATAAATTTATCTTCATCTTTATATTCTTAATTGAGAATATATTCAGAATCAGCAGTAACCTTGTGCTAATTCAGTGGCCTAATCCACTAGAAGTACACTTTTACACCGTCGCTTGTGAATCATCTTTATCCTTCATGCATGCAGCATACTCCTCCACTGGAGATAAATTCCCTTCTAAAAATTCCCAAACCCAAAGCCAAAAATAAAAACTATAGCCCAACTTCCTTTTCGTAAACCAGAGCTCTAAATACAAGTATTAATAGAGTTCTCAACTTAATAATAATAATCATGCATCAGTAATATTTATCATGGGGTGAAGTGTGAAAAGTAAACATATGGCATACCTCAAAACAAGACTTATAAGAGAATATTTCTGGAAAGGAGAGGATGAATTCTGACAGAAAAAGACTTGAGGGCCAAATTGAGCACCTGTGAAAGCATTAAAGCAACACTAATAAGAACTAGTTTACATTACTTTACATGTTCACTTGAAACCATGTCAACACAAAAATGAAAAATTATTCCAGAAACTCACAAAAAATAAATCTCTCTTTTATTTTCACGAAATTTTCTATCAACAAGTAAAAGAAACACTATTGGCTGCATGGAGGCAGGACTACAAAAAACGCACTGAATCAAGAAAAAGAAATATTGGCTTAGCTAGGCCATTGAGGCATCTTGGCCTGAGAAGCACCACCCTGTTACCATTCCACAGCCAAGAGCCAAGAGTTTCAATTCTCTATGAGAACAATGTCATAGAATTGCCTCCACAGCTCCATGTAGGGAAGAAGGGGCCCAAACATTCACTTGAACCACATGGTTCAACTCCTGGCTTGGAATATGAAAGCTTGCTAGAACCCCACAAACCAGACTCAACAAACTGAGCCATTATCCAAACATCCTAAAACCTCTACTTGAGTTTACAACGCCACGACACTAGGCTCGGTCTAATGGTTAAGTAAATCTCGGTTCATAATTACAAGACAACATACAATTATCTTTCTATGTGGAAAAACGTAACACAAAGCACACAAACTGCTCTCATGGAATGGAATGACCCAACAGAAGTAATTTCATGAAGAATTAGAGAAACTTGCAGTTCCACAATTAATTACATGCCATGCTCAAAGAAACATTTAAAAATTATGTGTCTAGATAAACAAAGCAAGAGGAGTTGAAAGCGCACCCGGTATCTCCTTCAAGCATGTTAAGTGAACATTGCAATGGAATGATCAACTTCATTGACGTTGGGCAACTTGGGAGATCTAAACAACCTAAAAACACGATAAAATTTACCTATTGTTAACTAATATAGGTGGGCGGGACATTTTCCATAAGAAAAAGAAAAACCCCAGACTAGAACTTATTTGTCACCATCTTGGAAGAGGAATGAAATGCATTTGCAGACTTTTCCTTTGACTGGGTCATATTCCTAAGAAATAGATAATTTACTTGAATCATAATTCGATCACGAGAATCAACAAATAACAAAAAATTTATTACCATTCACCAGAAATTTTACCTTCAATGAAGTCATGTATTCAGCATATTGTTCATATAATTCATCCAATAAAACACCATTGTTTGATTCAATTTCAACTATAAGCTTCTTGAGAAAATTCTTCAAGTAACGTGCACAACTTCGTCCATCCTGCATACATAATAAAACTAAAGCAATCTTGATATTTAAGAAAAAATCAACTGTAAGAGAGGATTAGATTGTTGCAATGATGTATGGAGGAGATGTGTCGTATAGTTTTTACAATATTAGGATCCTCAAAAAAAAAATCCTTATTCAAGTGCTTTTAGTGGAGATGACGTTAACATTAGCGAAGAAGTAGTCAATATGATTAAAAATAAGTGGATGAAGTGGAGGAGTGCATCCAGAGTTTTATGCAACCAAAGGATTCCATAGGTCAACTATACGACTCACAATGATGTATGGTTTTGAGAGTTAGCTATTAAGAGATAACGTATCTAAACAATACATATAGCAAAAATGCGAATCCTATGTAGGATATGAGGTCACACGAGAGATGGTATGAGCATATAAAAAGTAGAGATAGCAATGCATGACTGAGGAGAATCAAAAGAAATTATATAGGAAAGAGTAACAAACAAGGAGAGAGAGCCAAAAAAAACATGGTTGAAGTAGTAAAAAATATATAGATTCATCAGGAGATGAAGAAAATATGGTTTTAGATAGAAATGAAAGGCCGAAATGTATACATGTTGTGAATTCCTATTGATTTTCTCATAAGACTCATGTAAACTCGGATGATGGTGACGATTCAAGTGCTTTTAGTGTGTTTAGATTTCACCAAGGAAGCTTTAAAAATGCAAATACTTTGAATAAACGAGTCAAACGGAAGATATTAGATGTACATCACTTACAGATTTGTTTACACAATGATCCCATATAAACTTCTGTACTCTCTCTGTAACCAACCCTCCACCACATACTCTACATTTCAAAGAAAACACCTCAAAATAAAAGTCCTGTACGGGTATACGACTATTACCCACAAAATATCAAACACATGGGATCTTGTGATAAAATGGAACATATATGATATAGATATTGCGCCCAAAGTTCTCAGAAAATGCGCAGGAAATACCTTGCTAAGGAGATCAAGTGATCAGATGGCTCCATTGCGAGGAAGGCGGAGACTAGGTGGAGGTATGGAGGGACGTTGGGATTAAGCTCTGCGTCCGCCATAGTTGCCGTATCCAAAGTCGATCTCTCGCAGGGTTTTAGGGGGGTGTCTATGTGTTTTAATTTCATCTGTCATCACTAGTAATTATTCATGGTTTCCAAAAATTACAAAATCTCAACTCATTTCCTCAGCCAAAATTTTAAATACTTACAAAGACTTCACCAACCATTTGCCGCTACATAATCACTAATTTTGAACTAGTGGGTCTACAATTTATCTAAATGATGGAGGTTTACACTACTTACAGTTGCTCTAGTTATGCCAGGAAGGCAATAATCAGCATGAGGTGTCATGACATGTCCCTTCTTCACCAGAAATTCAAAAAGCAACATACATTTGGGCCAAGGCATTTTCAACTATGGGACAAAAATAGATATGTGTGACTGAGTGGAAAAGGATGTATATTCTATGTATCGTGAAAATGTTGAGTTCATTACACGATCCACTCATTGATGATGCAGACTGAGATAACTGCACTTCATTATCTGAGACAAAAACTTAAATGATAAACACTTAAATGGCTTGCTCAAAACTTCCAAGAACCATAATGAAGTCAGTACTCTCATGGAGTGCAGCCTCACCACAATACCAACCCTGTGCATTAGAGGCAATCATCATGGAAGCATGAAACAAAATATTGTAGTAAATGCATAGACTTACAATGTTTGTAGCATTTGTTTCAGATACATAACCATCCTTGTCAAGCATAATTGCATCATCCGCATTTGCATTATTCCCTTCTATCTACGATATGTCATGTGGCTCAAACAAATCTTAGTCAAATTAAAGACAAAAATATATAAATAGCGGTGGATTACAATACTACCATATAACTAGATGGGAAGAACACTAAGATAACACGTCCCCCAAAAGAGGGCAAATAAATATGCTTTAAGAAGTACTTGTTCCCCTATAAATAGAGTATACGCACAAGCATATAAGTTTTAAATCTTAAAACTCCTTCGCCCAATATCGTCAACTAGGGACCAACAGTATCTTGCATAAGATTAATCACAATATTGTGGATGCTACGATGTTGGCAGCAATTTCCTACCTAAGAAATTCGCAAACACGAACACCAAACAGTAAAATACCAACAAAAAGGCGACGTAGAGTAGGGTTAGAATGGGAGAACCCTGTATGGGATATCGTATCAAACCCTCTACCATTGGATGTGACAATAAGAAAATATTTCAAAAATCATGTAAAAGATAAGCATACTATTTGGTTCTGATAATGTATGACCATTAAAGTCGACAAGAGAGAAATACCTTTGCAAGTATATTATTAAGAAAATTATTGTGGTGAATCTTCGAATCCAAATTCTGGTTCAACAAACAAAAAACAAAATTATGCCCACTAAAATGTAAATGAGACCACATTAATCGTATCAAACCTTGGAAACCTAAATACAAAACATGCATTATAGCTTATAACATAATGGAAGTCTGGCCATGAGACTTGCAAGAAAGCCAAGTTTTGTAATATACTCTCTTGCTGTATGCCAGCAACTGAAAAGGGTGAGAAAAAAGAGAGCAAGATCTTACATTTGGAGAATTACGAGGAGTAGTAGCAGTCACCAGAGTTATTCCCTTTGTATTGTCATAGACAGGGGGTTTCCATTCAGGGAGCACTGCAACAATTCAAAGAAACAATGAATATCACATTGTGCCCAAGATATTAAACCAAATTTGACACTGAAAGAAAAGTGGATTTAATTAAACCATATTGGAAACACGAAATATGACATCATAGATATAGAGGCCATGCCATGTATGAAAAACTATAACATGACCATGTTGACACATGAAGATATCACCAAGAAGAAAAGTAAGGTTGATCAAGCAGTTATTGTTATGTTGTGTAGCAAGCAAACCAATAAAGGGATCAACTGATCAACCTATCAAGGTGCATCCATAGAGATTAAATGCTGGGCTCATGCCAGAAGTAACCTGCACAAAGTAAGTACATGGAAAATCAAAACAAAATATCACATAAAAGGATAAATAAATAAATAAAACTCATCATAGCAAATTTTATTGAAAAAATTGAAGGCAATATATGATTAGATTAGATTTCTTTAATTGGTCATCACATTGTGGTTATCAATTGATGAGAGATGTTACCTCCAAACTCCAAACTAGAAGTCTAGAAGTACTCACAATTATACAGCACAACATCCAATGCTAATGAGAGAGCACAAAAAGATAAACAGACCTTTTTCCCACGGGTGAGTGAAAGTCGGATGTGTGCATTGTCAAACATTCCATTCCTAATGAGAGTTTTGAATATGGATTCCTCAATCTGCAATATGTCAGTTGTATGAGTATGAATCAATCAAATACTTAAAAAAACTATGGTCAAAAAAGTAATGAAGTCAACAACCTCATTTCATTCAATTATCAGTACTGTGCTTGCTCAAAAATATAAATTTATGTGCAAATAAATGTTAATCATCTGCACCCTCACCTCCTTGCGAGTTGGGACATTGTTGAATGCCAGGGCCTTTGCTGAGTCAAGCAATCTAAGGAAGTAAACAATCCAGCTCTTTAATAGGAAGACGACGACAAAGAAGTGCGATCCATAGTCAATAATTCCAATCTTATTGATGATAAAGAAGAATTTCCAAGATGGTATTACTCATTGTGAATCATAGTTAAGCACACCAAAATGGAGCGCTAATCACCAAATTTTGATCATTATAAATCTCTGGCTTTCTCCTTACTAACCTATCTAAATGTTCATCAAGCTTAAAAATCTTTCCATTGTAAACTCGAAGGCCCTCCCACACTGAATCCCCGCCTTGGACCACCGAGTCAAATACAGAAACCTTATCAGAATTTGGAGCAAGAATGAGAAAGAGAAACTTAGAAAAATCAGTTTATTTGAATGGATAAGCAGAAAGTCTAATGTTGTGAGCAGCTAATCCTCAATTACTTCACAGGGAAATACCTTCGCACTTTCACGTGGTAAAATCTCATAACCGACCCATGCAAGCAGCTTCTCATTTGAAGGAACTGGAAGATTTGGACGAGATAAGTTGGTCTTTAGAAGGGATGAAGTCCGCTTGACATGGCGCCTAAGGAGGTTGTAGAAAGGTAGACTTTGCTCCAACAAGTCATACATAGTAAAAGAAAATGGCTGAAAGAATGTAGATACAGGTTAAATCATTTAAGCATCAGCTACATTCCACACATTCATAATTCCTGACATCTACAAAATTTTGAAGAAGCATTTTGCAGAGGAAGCATCAATACATCTTTCAAAGCATGGTAAGCGTCAACTTTACAACTCCAGGTTTGAAAGGAGGCTCTCAAAATAAAAGAACAATGCAAAACATACACATGCAAGAGGACTCGGATGCACAGACACATACATGAAAACATATATGATATCCCCTTATAGTAGCAACTGATTAGATATAATCATTTTCAAAGCAAAGTGTCATGCATAAACTGCATACCTCAGGGAATTTTTGTACTTGCTTGAATCCTGATGACTTATGTACGCTCTTATACCACCAGGGGGCCCAAATGCCATCATATGGCTTAGGACCAGCTTCCCATCTGATGTTGTTTACATAGGAAAATCATCGTGTGTACACTTAAACTCATAATTCAACTGGGTTTGGGAATTATTAAGATCAATTTGGATGCAGCCTAATTATGAGTCCATGAATGCAATATAAAAAATCTGATGTTGCCATAAGAAGAAAGCCACCAAAAGTATTTCTTGAGGATGCCCCATAGGCCAAATAGAACACATACTACCTGATATAGAACAGTGAGTAATTTGGATGTTTTCAGTTTCACCTATTCTAGAAAGATAACCTACAATGAGTTTATGCCACTATGAGTGTGTGACAAACCAACGTTTTTGATAGTAACAATCAGAAAGTTAGATTTCTAGTGGATTTGAATCCTTGATTCTTGGTATCAACAAGGCAGCTAACTCTAAGGTGAGAGCTACTCCCACCATGCCTGATCTAATGGTAAAGAAGGAAGCAGGATTTTGAATGGAAATCAAGCTCTTGAGCTTGAGACTCTTATTTCAATGTGATAACAAAAGGAGGAGAATAAACATAAGGTAGAGAAATCTAAATAAGACTAACATAATGGACCTAAAGGCTAAGATAACCACAGAATGGACTCAGTCAAGCTGACTTGCTATCACTAATTGTAATGCATACCTCGAACGGTAACTAAACTTGATAGCAGCCCGAGGTTATATCTCTATTCAAATGCCAAGTAATGGACATGATGATTTTACTTGATGTTTAAAACAGAAAAGATAGCATACTTGAGCATTGAGGATTGAAATGGGATATCCAAATCTTCACAGATACTGCGTATTGTAGCCTGCATTTTAACATGATGAACACAGGGACAACACACATTGAAAATAAGAATGTTCAAATCATTCATATTACAATAAAATAAAGAACCAATTCGAGCTAGGTAAGCAAAAACATTATTACATGTATGATTAAGCTTAAGAACAAATTTAAGAAAACACAGGTCTGAATGCAATGTTATCTCCTGGAATTAAAATTTGTCAGTTCATTCATACAGCACACAACATTGAAAACAACCATAATATGGTCAAAAATAGAAACTTTTGATTATTTCATTTGATACACTACTGATAAAAGACCCAAGCAACACCATTCTAATATCATGCTATCATCAGCAGCAGCCATAATATTGTTTAACGCTAAGTTCCGTTTGTTTCAAAATTGCATTTCACAGCTTTAAACTGTCAAAAATGTTGTGCTTAAAGCTATAAAAAAAATTGTGTAAAAAGCTATAGAGCCCACAACTTTAAGCTGTATAAAATGTTGTGAGGTATTTAGTTCATTTTTTTGTCAGATTAATTTTGCCGATAAAATTAAAAAAAAAATATTACAATAAAAAGTAATGGAGAACTTTTAAATACAAAGAGGCAATTATGTAATATGACTCTAAAATATTGTCGGCCCCACAGCTTTAAGCTGTGAAAAGCTATGGGATGACAAAATTTCATTTTGCGAAACTTTAAATTGTAGGACCTACAACTTTAAGCTGCCAACAAAATGTGACGTTTGATTGCCACAGTATTTTATGCAGGCCCCACAGCTTTAAGTTGTGCGAAATATGAAACAAACGATGCCTAAATCATGCAATAATAATCAAACACAGCCAGAGTATTGAAGTTGTCTACTTTCATGCTTTCATAGCTGACTGTAGTTTAATATTCACATTGTCAGTCATGAGTCGACATTCAACAGTCAAATGGCTGATACTAAAGGTTCCCCTCCCCTCTTATTTTGGATAATCTAAACAGATTTTTAAATTTGCATGTTCTTTCCAGTTTATAAAAAGCGATTTCTGATTCTACCCATACCAAAAAATGCATTTAACAAAATAGATGTAGATTAAAGCATTTCCATCAAAAAAGAAACTTGTATGACCAAATAGCACGAACAAGTATTATAATATATTCATGAGAAATACAAAACCATGAGCATGCTGTGCCAAACAATATATTCAAAGAAAATTGTGAAATTTAAGAACTCTGGACCTCAGGATCTTCTTCAAGATCTGCTGTATCAATGACGGATGGGGGCCCTCCCAACTCACATAGCTCACTGTATATGGCTACCAGCTCCGCAAGACCCAACTCAAGAAAGGATGCAGGGACAACTTTTTCAAGGGATTGCTGACAACATATTTGATAATAGAGTGGAAAGAATTCAGTGAGATCAAGGATACTTATACAAACAACAACAAATTCAAGAGTACTCAACAACACTTTTTTTATGTTTCCAAAGTCTTTGATGACAATCTCTTTTTATGATTATCTTATCTTTGGATATGTACAAAATAGTGCAAGCGAACATGGGGCCAATGGTAGGGTTGCAGGGGGCGTGCAACATAGAGGTCACAAGTTCAATTCTTGAAAACAACCTCTCCATATATTACGTGGAGGTAAGGTATGCTCCCACCGCAGAAGCCTTGTGCACAAGTCACAAGTTCAATTCCTGAAAACCCCCTCTCCACCTATTACGTGGAGGTAAGGTATGCGCCCACCGCGGGAGTCTTGTGCACGGGTGTTGTTTACCTTTTTACCATATGTACATGATAGTAAAATATCTCTATTGCCAAAAGCATGCTAATATGTTCAAATACATACTGATCAACAGGGAAAGGAGTAATGGTTTAAAATAATTTCCATTAGAAATAATGATTTGCTCATCATATATGCTGCATTTGAGTCAAATGTAAATGGAAGCCTTACCAGAATATTAAGGGGATTTCGTATCAAAATAAGATGCTTTCCTTTCTTCAATAAATCAACAGGCAAACCAGGTACTCGTTGTTTTGCTATCTGAAGAAAAATGAGAGAATCAAGTTTGCAAAAAAAAAAATAATAATAATAATAAAGAAGATTAATCCTGTTAAAGATGTAATTAAATCAAGTTTAGCTGTGGGCTAGATTACAGCTCCTGACATATCCAGAAATTCTAGTCCTGGCCAAGACCAAAGGAATATTAAGTGCAGCGTCATGAACCATGGCCCACACCAACAATAGCCAGCACAGGCTTGAGGGCCATGCCACCAAGTGAGTCACACTAGCATGGCCTGCATGATACAACAGTTGGGTCAACAGAAAGCACGCGAGCTGTATCTGCCCACTTGACCAATAAGAGGAATAAACAACGGGGCCCAATCCAGAAGCTGCTTCTCTCGACAAGGAGAGAAGGTGAATATCGTTTAAGCTTGGGCTGCAAAATATATAGATATTTTTTGAAAGTGGGGAAGGGAAAAAGGGAAATTAAGAGATTCTTTGCTAAGAATTTATAGATGAGATCATTTAGCTACAGTGGGGTGAGCACATGAGCTAGAGAAGGTTCTACGCAGGATAAAGATAAACATTAACAAGAACAGGTACAGACATGCGAGCAGAAAATACCAGATTAGCAGATAATTAGTACTGCCAGCGCCTTGTTAGTGCATGAAACACTGGAGTTAAATGATATTTTCAGTCCACAACATGGCATAAAGCAAATACATCAGATCCCAGATTAGCAGAATACATAGATAAATATTCCCAGAATGTTGAGTTCATTGATTTTATTAGAGGAATAGCCATCAGATATGAAGCAGACAGCCTAGTATCCCCAGTTTATATTTCAAGAAATTAAGTAAAATATGAGATTATTTCAGGTACTGGGAACAGACATAATAAAATGACTAAATAGGTCAACATACTTTCCTCAATTTGTGCATGCTTTAAGATAAGCTTCTACAATACCTTACAGAACCGATACTTCTTTCCCCCTGGACCAAAGATGACATTGTTTACAACCTTACTACCATCAGATTCCTGCTCCGATAAAAGAACCCAAATTTTAGATTAAAGTAAAGGAAATAAGTAACCGTGTATTCATGAATGCTTGAACTTTAGAAAGAAAAAATTAAAATTAAAACAAAATCTAGATTTTTTTGGAGATCATAGAAACCCTTGATGGTCGGGTTGCATTGCACCAAACCCTAGAGAGTAAACTTCAGGCACTAGAAATTTACTGAAATACCCATTGAGTTTGAAGTCAAAGATGATATTTGCATTCATATACATTTAAAAGTTTAATTTCCAGCAGAAATGCTGCCACAATAATGCTTAGGTGAATGACTCTTCAATGCTAGCAACATTGTAACCTCTTGGAACATTGTTTTCAATAGAACAACATAAATTGGGAGTAGGGGAAATTTGACTCTTTTTGGGTATTAGACTTCTAAAAATAGTGTTCCGGAGGATAGAAACATGTAGCGTTTAGTAAAGAGAATTTGAAACACAAATCTTACTATGAATTAATTACTTGTGAATCCCATTGGAGTAAGAATAGTAGATGTTGATTTCCTTTAAAAAGAATATTAGCAATGTTCCATCATAGATAAACATGGACAAAAAACCAAAAAAGAATATAATAGCGTTGAGGTCAATAGGACACAGATGTGAAACAGACAGAAATTTTGATGGTTTATGAGAGTTGGTTTTAGAAACATCTATATGTCAGTCCTTCATCTAACATACCATTTTGGAGAGAAGCTCATCTATGTATGGCCGTTCAACACCGGTTACCCGAAGGAAAGCAGCATAAAGTGCTTCGTCAAGAACTTCTGTGTCATCCCGCTAACAGTCATATAAAACAAACCCAAGAGTAAGTGAAGAATGAATTGCATGCAGACACTATACTATAGCATAAATTCAAGAACATGCACTCTCAAGAAAAGTAGTTTGAGAGCATAAATATTCTAATAGAGACTGAAAATATCATACAGAGAACATTTTATTTTAGGTTCTTGTTTTTTGAGGTTGTTTTTCTTTCTTATTAACAAGAATACATAATTATTGTATTCTTCCACCCACCCACCCACCATAACAGAGAGCTGTTAATAAAAGCTGCAGACACTGTCATCCTTTCAGTAGTGAAAATCATATCATGAAACAAAATTATAACATGGACAGCAAATGTCAATCTCACATACGACTTTACTCCTAAACTAAAGTAGACACAAAATAGAACAAAAAGAATTAGGGGCAGGGACAATCCGGAGAAACAGATGTTAAGTCAGTAATTTCCAGGGAACAACTTGGTAAACTTTATATCGGTATTTTCACGCCATTAGTGAAATGGCAATTCATTTGGGGATAAATATTTCAATATTTTATTTTCCTACATTACACATCCCAAAATTAAATTAAAAATTACAACATGCTTAAACGTCCAAACGAAGACACATTGAATTTTAACTTGCAGAAAGACAAATCCAATGTGCACAAGAAATGAATTTCAAGACCACAATTGATTTGACCTTGTACAGCTAGACATCAACACTAGAAAACTTATGAAGGTGCCATTATAGCTGTGCCTGATTTCCTAAGAGAAAACCAACATCTTAAGACTTAATTTAATCTAATGAACTATGTTAAAACCCCAGGAGGGAAATCAATAAGAGGATGAATAAGAAGAAACAAAACCCTATCTAGTAATCGATAGCAATCCTCCACTTAATACTGAAAAGGAAACAAGACCTACACTACCATTAGAGTTGAATTGATCACCAAATCGAATTTAAAAAACAAAAGAAAAAAATAAGATCACGGACTGAAGCATGAGAGAGGCATACCTGGGCAAAAGAGTACATGAGGGTGGTGCTGAGCGACCGTGGGGCAGACCATGAGTGTATCACCTCTACTTCTTCTTCTCCTTGTTCCATCTTACGCAGTGAACGAAGGTGCTTGGAACTGGAAGAGGAGGCGTATATAATATTTTATGAGACTTCAGTCCCCTCCAGCGATCAGCGAATAATCTAGGGCTTTCAAAAATGACGGAAATAACCGAATCGCCCATGAGAACCGACCGATCGGTTTTATTTTCATATAAATGTTATCAATGGTCGGTTTTGTTACACTAAATAAAATCGATACGTTAAAACTGAACCGACCAAATTAATAATATATTAATATTATATATATAATTATATAAAATATATTTAAGTTATTAAATTAGTTAAAGAAATCTGGCCATTGAGTAGTTTTCATACTTTGAGAGCCCTAATAGACTAATAGTTCGTATATCACTATACCCCAAATAAAATTGGGTCACTTCAGTATCTACTATTTAGACTTCAGTCTTCACTCTTCAGCTTTCCTTTATTCAGTTCCTGATTCCTGATTCCGTCATTTGCAGTTTCGCTTTTCAAACTTCAAAGTTCAAACCTAACCCTAGTTGCGGCATCGCAGCACTACAGCCACCTCCCTCCACGGCTCCACTCTTCAACTCACCAAGTGGGACTCACAGCCCAGTCTGTCTCTCAATTACTCAGGCCATTCTCTTGGACTCTTAGTCTCTCAGGCTATTCTCAGGTAAATGTTCCATTCAATAGAGCTGTAGATTGTCGTTCCCTTTTTCCCTTTACATTTTACAATGATTTTGCTGCATCATATCTTAATATCTTTTGCTAAGTGAAAAATTAGCAAAAGCACATTCTTTGTTTATGATTCATTTCTAATGTCTATATAGAATGTAAACTTTTTTTAGTTTAGCCAGTCGTTTAGGTACATGATGTGTGATGCATTCTTTTTTACAGTTGGTACATTGTTCTTGCTCTTTGACTATCTCAAATGGCTCAAGAGATAGAGATTGAAACTATGGAGCAAGAGATGGATATGATAAACTCCTCAAATCCAACTAATCCGGATGATACGATTAGTGAATCTAACCCAGCTTCTAGAAAAAGATCTTGAATATGGGAACACTTTGATGTGCCTGATAAACAAATTGGTAGGCGTAGGGCATTTTGCAAGTGTTATAATAAAAATTATGCTGCTGATACAAAACAAAATAGTATTGATGCTTTCAAGAATAGCAAGGGATGTCCTTGCAATTCTCATGTCTACAGTGACTTCTGAGTCAACATTTAGCACGGCATGTAATACCCTGACCTGAAAATGCCAAAAATAATAATAATAAAAATAAAAATAATAATTAAATTGAAAGTTTGGATTTTAAAATACCAAGTAATGAATGAAATTTTTTGATTAGGGATAAATTACCCATTAGAAAGATATAATTTAAATAATAAATAAATAAATCATATACATATATAATATTATTTATATATAGGGCCACTTTTGGTGGCCATGTTTTGGGCCACCAAAAGTGGCCACGTAAAAGGTCATTTGGCCATGTGTTGTTGAAAAAAAAATGTAAAGCGTGAAATGTTGGCGCAACATTTCATCGAAAACAAAAAAAGAAGAAGAAAGAAACAGAGAAGCCCGAGAGGAAGAGAGAAACCGAGAGAATAGGGAAGAAAGAAAAAGAGAGAAGAAAAATGGTGATTTTGGGAAGATAAAGCTTGGGTTTAAGAGGATTTGTGGTGGCCAACCACTTCTAAGCAAGTGTTCACAAGAAATTTTGGAATTGAGATAATTTTTTTGTTTGATTGAGAAATTAGGTTTTGGTGGAAATATTTATGGAATATTGAAGAGATGAAATTTATGATTAAGTATGCTTGTTTAGGACTTGATTACACTTATATGAGTGGGTTTCATTGTTGATTTGGGGAATCTCAAGCATGGAAGCAAAAATTAAAGGTTTGGAAATTCTAGAGAGAGAAATGTAAGGGTTGGTTGATGTTTGAATTATTAGTATTTTTAAGTGCTAAAATTTAAATTGGATATGTTCAATAAAGTTTAAATATGATGTCAATTACTAGGTTCTTCGATAGATTGAAGTTGTGAACTCGGTTGGGCGTACTTAGGGATTGAAAATCCTTGTATTGGAAAAAGGTAATTTTTCTTTAAATTTTCTTGAGAAATTAGTTATTGGTACATGAATTTAAGTTATGAGAATTATGAAATAAGTTTGGGTTTTGCGGAATTGATAGGTTGAGGAAAAGTCGAAACCAAAAGGTTGAGTTATTGTTTTGTCTACTTTTGCTTGGATTCGAGGTAGGGGATTCTAGCCCAATCTTTCGATTCTTTCTTATTATCTAAAAATGCGTTTTTAATCTTCATTGTTAATTGTATTTGTGTTTTTCCTTATTTGCTTCATAAGGAAAAACGAACCTAGGATTATTCTCGAATTTTCCTAAATATTAGTTTGCATTCTCGGTTGATTGTTTGGTCTTATATCAAGCATGTTTGGTTCTTATTCATGCATCATGGCTAGTTAAATATATAACTAGAGTTTGTTTATTGCTATATTAAATTCATGGCATGACATTGTTGCATTAGAGCCACATGGAAGTGCGAATACGGATTCGTGACTTTCGTAGGTTATGTGAACGTCATATGGGAGGAGGGTTGTGGAACCTCGGCTTGGTTGCAACCGAATGACTCCTATATGAGGCAACATACTGAGATTCTGAGGAATTGGTTCGGGAACCCGAGTCAGTATGGACAAGACTGGTGTCTTGTAATTGGTTATGTTTTCCTTATTGAGTCGTATGGTGGCAGTGTTCACCAATATCGATGTGTGGGGATGGATGCTGAAGCGTCGTCCCATTGAGACTCACGATAGGAAACGAGACCACGGTTTGATGAGTATTTGTTATGGTGATTCATAGCTTAGCATGTTGCTGCATTGACTTAATCTTTTTATTCAGCTATTATATTTTGTTATCCTTTTTACCCCTACTGAGCCATTGCTCACCCTTTTCTTTATTTCCTTTCCACACAGGCGAGACTGGTACGGATACCGGCACTGCGGATCTGTAGGAGGTGGGATGACATGGTGCCACCTGGAGACACTAGGATGGGTTAGAATAAATAATTAATTTTCTTTATTATGTTGGATATTTTATGCACGAATTGAGGATTGTGTATGTTGACTACGTTTATGAACACCTTGACGGTGTGTGGATGGTACGGATAGGAGGATGCCTTGTGATAGGACTCTTGTACCTGAGAGTGAATCTTATTGTGATATTGCATGTTGATACATGTATGATGATTGTGATTTATTATGTATTGCGGATGCATGCAGTAGATGGCCTGAGGCCTTGCCTAGGATTGTGATTGCTTGTGATGGGATGGCCGGAGGCCTTATATATTGATGAATATGTGCTGCGTATTTCAGGTGGACATTCTCCGATATACAGGGAGATGCTGCCGAAATTTCGGTAGAAATTTACGGATTTAGTTGGAGAAATTAAGATTAAATCTTTTGTGATAATGTGGAGATATAATATCTTATAGATATTGAATTAGGTTTAAACAGTAGCGCCTCCCGGGTCGGGGCGTTACACGGCAGGGCATGTAATAGATCCATTTCGCAGTTCTTTGTCTCCTACTGTGGTTGAGGCCCTCATTTGCACACAAAATTGGATACGTCACAGTTCTAGACCAATTAGTCTTCGAGTGGCTATGGATGATGTTGAGCATTTTGAAAAACTTGAGAATGGTATGTATTCGCATTTGACAGCTTTTGTATTCTGTCTCTTTTTTTCTTGTGAGGCTAAGTGTTTGAAACTTTAAATCTTGCTTATACAGATTATCGCGAAAAATTTGGTGGGTTTAACGTTGAAATGGATGAAGATTAAGTGATTAACACTAGTTGAAGTTGTCACACTATTATGGTAATTACATTAATTTGCTAAAACTATTGATTTGTGAACATTTTGTTGTGATTTTGATATGAACATTTATACTAAAACAAGTTGGCTGCAGCAATGATCACAACAGTGTTGTGGTGTTCTAGCACTGCTGGATTGCATTGGAGATTATGAGTTGTTGGAATATGAAATTATTTATTGATTTATTTTTGTTATTTTGATATGATTTTTGTTCGATGCTTTGAGCTGATGAAATATTGAAATGATTATTTGACTTTGATTTAATTTTTTTTAATTATTGTAGTTGGCTTTTTGAATTTTGCAGGCTGCAACTGCTGGATTTTTATTTTATAAGTACTGTATTAGGCTATCATCTCCTACCAAATCATTGAAGAGATGGTTGGCGCCTGGCGATGATGGTGTTCCAGGAGACTTCTTTTGCCGACATATTTTGACACTTTATTATTTTGTTTATTTGTGTAATGGGCTTGTAAAAACTTAAAAGAAGTTGGACGATTGGGCTGGGCTTGTATTTAATATATTTTTATTGTGATTTTCGGGCCCAATGGTTTTTAGCCCAACAGTAAATGAGATCTCGGCCCACTAAAATTAGGCCCATCTTAAAATCGAAAACCGACCAAACCGAAAGTCGGTTTTCTCTCTTGAATTGTAATGTTTGGTCGGTTTCCATTATTTATTAAAAAAAAAGAAAATTCAGCCCGCGTGCTAAGGGGTCATAAGACCGACCAATGACAGCCCTAGAATAATCTAGTAGAAGTGAAGAATTCGAGCCCGTTTTTCCATACATGGTGATTTAGTTTTATTACATCCTGCGTCAAATTACATTAACATTTATTTTTTTTATTTTTGCAATTTATTTTGGATGAAATTTGTTTTTATATTAAAATAATGATCTTGTGAGTTTTGTCAGTTGTGAAAGGATTTTCTGATTTTTGTCATTTTCTATTGTAGTATGAAATGCATTGTTGTAAAAAAAAAGAATCGGGTTAGGTGGCTGCCTAGTCGGTAATCGCCTCACCTAGGATGTAGGCGGCTAACCCGTCTAGAGCTGCCTATCCTGCCTAATCAGTCTAAACGGGCCATATTTTGGGTCAAATCAGAGTTGTTTGTAATATTTTCGAGCTAGTTAAGCTACTAGTGCTTTGTTATATCATTATTGGGCTCAAGCCCAACAAAACCCATAAGTGTGTTAAATACTTAAATATAGTTTACTCAATTTATAGTTAAAAAAAAGAGAAGAAATCAAAAAATCTAGTTGTCTCTCTCTCTTTTTTCACGAGATCACCTTTTTCTTCAAGCCTTCAACAGAGTAAGCCACAACAGCTTCACGCGATCTTCTTGAGTTCTTTCTTCTGCTCAGGTATTCAAGTCAGCTTCATCGGCAACTTTCTTCTTCAAAGGTGCGATCATTCTCATGATCTCATCTCTATTTTAGTGTGTTTTTAGGATGCCACGATAATCTCCAAAATGAAAGTTGTTCATGCCTGCATCAAGTAGCTTATGATCTCCTTTTTCTTATTTATGGTCTATGGCTTCCATTGAACTTCAATGCCTTGTTACTTATTCTATAACTTACTTGGCACTGTTTTGATGAAACATTAAAAACTGACACTAAGTATTGTTATTATAGAGTTGATGATAAACATTAAGTTTATAAGATGTGTTATTGGACTTATGGATTGCTTTTCAATCTCTAAATGAAGTTCCAGGTCTTCAACCTAGTTTTACAAAAAAAAAAAAATTTGCTACACATATATAATTTATAATTACATGCCACAGTTGCAGCATTGCATTTAATTTTAATTTGATGGAGTAAGAATTTGTGCAATTGTGCTCACCTTTGTGTGTTATAAATTATAATTATAGGAATATGGTTACTTCATTGGCAGCTTCCAGTGCTAATATTAGTGAAGCGTCAAGTGATTTAAACATTCAAAATGCTTTGAAACGTGCATCCAGTGATGTTGAGTGGGAGTTTGGTGAACTCGTTGATGCTAAGAACTTAGATAAAGTCATATCTAAACTTTGTTTGAAGAATATGTCCGGAGGCAACTATCGGCTCAAATATCATGTAGCCGGTAGGACGGGAAATGTGAAGGCTTGCAACAAGGCCCCTAAAGAGGCAATGCGAGCATATGTAAAGGCACTAAATGCTGCGAAGAGGAAAAAGTCACGAAAGTAAAGCGAAGAGTCTGAACTTGGAAGATTTGTTTCAAAGTCTAATGGTGCTACGAAGATGGATGAGGATATGAAAGTTAGAAGATTGAAGAGTTCAATTAATCATGATCCTATGGGTAGATTTGTGGATATTAATTCAGAAAAAAACACCAACTCTACAAAGTTTACAAAGCAAGTTAATTTAGTCGCCTTGATGGACAAGAAAAAGTTATTGGATACACAACAATACATAGAACGGTGGGTCATTGAGAGTGGTATTCCTTTCAACGCCATTCAAAATGACAGTTTCAAGCTAATATTGGAAGTTGTAGGACAGTATGGTTCAGGATTACTTACACCAAGTTGGTATCCCTTGAGTGGCCCATGTTTGAAAGCGGAGGTGCCGAGAGTTAAGAACTCTATAAAAAAAAGCATGAAAAAGAGTGGGCCTTAATTGGTTGTTCCATTATGATTGATGTTTGGACCAATCGTAAAAGAAGAAACATCATAAACTTGTGTGTTCATTGTAGAGAAAGGATCTCTTTCATTTCGTCAAGGGAAGATTCCGATGCTTCCCTTACGGGGCTCTATATATTTGACTATGTTGATAAATGCGTTGAAGATGTAGGGCCAAAAAAGATGGTTCAAGTTGTGACTGATAATGCTTCAAACAACATGGCCACTGTGAGATTGACACAGACGGTGAATCTTATGCTTGAGGCGATTGGTAAACTTCAAAGATTCAAGAATTCAATTGATAAGGCAAGTGCCTTAACCATCTTCATATATGCTCATCACTCAACCTTAAGTATGATGAGAAAGATGAAAAAGAAGCGCAACATAGTACGGTCAGGAGTAAAACGCTTTGCTAGTAATTACGTTACTTTGCAAGGCTTGGTGGAGAAAAAGGAGCAACTAAGGCTTAAGTTTTCTTCTGAAGAATGGACCCAAAATTCACATTCTAAGAATGCAAAGGGAAAAGTCACATATGTGACAGTCCTTAGCATATCTTTTTGAAAGTCCGTGAACTCATGCTTGGTTGTTTTTTGACCTTTGGTGAGAGTCATTCGCCTTGTTGATAGTGATAGGCCATCTATGTCATGGTTATATGGAGAACTTGAAGTGGCAAAAAAGTAGATCAAGGAAAAACTTTATAATGGAATTGAAAAGAATTATAAACTGACTATAGACATAATACTAAATTCAAAGATAGACTTGATTTCTAATTGCGTTTGGCGAATTATTTTCTTAATATGTATTACTTTGCAAAAAAATAGGGTGGAAATAGTAGAAGATTTATCTTGTACTGATGTTATTCTCAATTGTGTGGAGAAGTTCTTCCCCAATGATGTGACCACTCAGGTGAAGGTGATTGAAGAAGAATTGATTAAGTATAATAATTTGGAGGGAATGTTTGCAAGGATACATGCTAAAATTGTTTATCAAACTAGAAAAGTGAATGACTTTAATCCGGGTATGTCCTAACTTTTAAACTCGTACTTCATTATTACATTGACTAATTACTAGTAATTACTGACTTTTATTTTGATAACCGATGGTAGATGGGTGGTGGAGTAATTATGGTGGTAAAACACCAAACTTGAAGAAGACGATAATTAAAATTTTCTCCTTGACTACAAATTAGGGTTGTGAGAGGAATTGGAGTACTTTTGAAGAGGTATGTCACTTTGATTTTATTTTATGACATATTATTTTTGGTATTATTCATCTAATTAGGAGGCACATTCTCTTGCAAGTGCACCAAAAAAAACAGACTTGACTCGAAAAGATTGAACAATTTAGTGTATGTTCAATTCAATTCAAAAATTCTCAATAAAAAAAAAGAGTGAACGATGATAAAGATGTTCTTCAAGCGAATGATTGTATTCAAGCTCATCATTGGTTGGTTGATGGTGTTGATGATGAGAATGATATTAATCCCGTGACTGGAGCTATGTGGGAGGTACTTGATCAAGTGGTGGGAGGGGATGAAATACTTGAACCTAGGAGGAGCACTAGGAACATGAGAGAACTTGATGATGAAGAGTTATATTGGAGGCCGAAGAAGATGATGACTTTGAGTCTGATGAAGAAAGAGATGTGCCTTTAGTTGATGAACACGATGATATTTTTTATGATTGATGATATGTGTTGGATACTTGGGATTTCATCTATCTTATTTTGTTTTTGTGATTTGTATGTGTTGGATACTTGAATTTTTAACTTTTTTCTTTTGTTTTGTAATTTGTATGTGTTGGATATTTAATTATCGGATATGTATTGCATATATATAATATATTGCACACACACACATAAGCTCATCTCTATATAAGCTATCATCATCACTAGCATGAAAGTCTTGAGTACGTTGCTCATTAAAAGGATTATAATTAACATCATCATCATTATCACTAACAACCTGTGATCATCAGCCAAGTGTGCGAGTTGAAAAGCCTGACACTTGTGTGGTGCTTTGCAAAGATGCTCTGATGAATAAGTCAATGAAACAATCAGGATCGAATTTATAGTAAATGGTGTAGGATGTCGCGTGTCGAACTAAAGTCAATGAGGAATCAATGTTCGATATTTTAGGAAAACTCAGTTCTTAGGCTTTTTCAGAGAATGGATATTGAGAAGAGAGAAAGAGATCCTTGACTCAGTGTTTGGCCTTAATATTTATAGATTTGTAGTCAAACTAGCCATTAGATGACATGAGGGATGCATTCGACATGGTCAGCGTAATTTAGGAAAATGTCAAAGAAAGGCTGCCAAAAATGTACGAAAGAATAGGTTTATGGTTGTGCGTGTCAAAGAACAGAGTGTTGACTAGTGAGATTTGGGGAGATATGCTCGGTATTGAGGGACATAAAGGAGACAAACATATGATTATGTTTGAGATGCAGCAACAAATATAAATAGAATGATATAACATACCATAATCTAAAGAATAAAGAGAAAACTTGGTCGAGGACAGTTATTGTGGTTGGACTAGATTCTCGAGGATGTATTGCTTCTTGAGTATATGCCTTTGTGAATGGTTCTATTTTTGACTATGTCAAGGTCGAGCTGAGTTTGATCTGTTGACTGCTATGTTGACCATTATGTTGACCATTTGGACCTTTGAGATTTACTTTATTGTCATAGTTTTGGTTTGGGCTTTGGGCCATCTTTGTTTTCCATGGGTCAGGCCCTTAGGCCCATTTTCATCATTACAAATATCAAATTTATCATTGGTCGATTTTCGATTATGATTTGTGTAAAAATCGACCTTGTCGATTTCATACTTAATAGCCTTAAAAACCAACTGAAATCGATCGCAAACATCCCTAAGTGGAAGTGAAGAGCTTAGTGGAAGTGAAGAGCTTAATTTGGTTTTATATTAGAATAATGTTATTGTGACTCTTGTCATGCATAAGTTGAAGATACTTATGTAAAGTTTAGCGGTGAATTTTTATGGAGCCAAATCAAATTCTCACTTTGATTCTCACTAAACTTTTGTGGACACATGCTCTATCTTGATCTTACCCGATCATTAAGAGCCTCACAATTTCAACTGACCATTTTTGAATCTTCGGCAGTTCCCTTTGGCACATGAGTATCAGTGCTCAACTTGTTCAATTCCAAATTTTGCTTCATGTTAGATAGAGTTGTAAGATCACCATCACTTAGTACAATCTGCATCAAGAATTCAGGAGTATAGGTTATCCACTAACCAAGAAATTCGCTCTAGCTGATCTATGATAAAACAAGGAGGCAGACAAAACACATCTATATGGGGAAAGAACAAGAAAATAAAAATGCACCAATTAAACAACTGTATAATATAAAAAATTATAATTTTAAGCTTCAAGAAAATGTCATTGTCTAAAAAGATGTCATTTCTTAAAATAAGAAGCAGAACAACAAATATTAAAAAAAAAATTATGGGAAAATATGACACCCAGCCATAATCTGTATGCATAAAATTTGAGTGACATACCGTGGAGGCTCTTACATTGGCCAGACAAATACCAACCAAGCCAACACCAGAACCAACCTGCTTTTCGTGTTCTAGATGCCCAGGCCAACATACAAAAAAGAAAAAGTCAATATTCAAAATTTGCGGTAATGAACAGCTCATTGATATATGCGACACAATATGGAAAAGGGAAAAAAAAGGGTCAAGACTAGAGTAGTGGTACGACAAAAATATGACAAAAACAAGGGAGTAAACCCAGACAAAGTCAAAAATCAGAAATGTATTATTTAAGAATATTGTACATGAACATGAACATGAACTAAAGGGTTAGTTGGGATTACAAAAAGAATGCTAAATAGGAACTTATTAAGATTATGTTTGAATATATTAACGTGTGAAGCCAGCAACAAAGGCTGCAACATGTGGAAAAACTAAGGTGAAGGTCTAATCATTGATTAAAAATTTAGATGGAACTAAAATGTGGGTTCAAGCAATGAGTTTTGAGGTGATTTTTAATTGTGTTTGCATTAAAATTACTTCAAATTCCTTTTTCCTTTCCCTCTCAAATGTAGGAGCCAAAACCCAAAAGTACAACTAAAACTTTCGTTTCCACATCTACCATAACTCCCTGAAGCATCAATATATTAGTCATTATATCTCATTTTAATTTTTTTCTTTAGCTTATACTATCATGGAGCTTTTTTCATTTCCGTAAAAGTTTCGTTCGGCGAATTACTAGTTGGTCCACAGTTTCCACTTTGAAGACTTATTCCCATATCAGACCGTGAAGAAATAAGCATCTCAAAACTTTCTTCTTGTACTGGATATTTTTCAAGAGGAAGACAAAAGTTCATAACTACAGTCTTAGTGCTTGTCTGAGGATGTTGCCTTCTCTATCTCACTGAGTAGAAACCATCGTGATTTCATAAATTTATCTTCATTTTATATTTCTAATTGAGAATATATTCAGAATCAACAGTAACCTTGTGCTAATTCAGTGGCCTAATCCACTAGAAGTACACTTTTACAACGTCGTTTGTGAGTCATCTTTATTCTTCATGCATGCAGCATACTCCTCCAATGGAGATAAATTCCCTTCTAGGAATTCCCAAACCCAAAGCCGAAAATAACAACTGTAGCCCAACTTCCTTTTCGTAAACCAGAGCTCTAAATGCAATTATTAATAGAGTTCTCAAACAATCTTTATATTCAAGAAAAAAATCAACTATATGAGAGGATTAGATTGCTGCAATGATGTATGGAGATGTGTCGTATTGTTTTTACAATATCAGGATCCTCAAAAAAAAAAAAAAAAACCTTATTCAAGTGCTTTTAGTGAAGATGACGTTAACATTAGCGAAGAAGTAGTCAATCAGGATTAAAAATGAGTGGATGAAGTGAAGGAGTGCATCCGGAGTTTTATGCAACCAAAGGATTCCATAGGTCAGCTATACGACGCACAATGATGTATGGTTTTGAGAGTTCGCTATTAAGAGACAATGTATCTAAATAATACATATAGCAAAAACGCAAATGTTACGTAGGATATGAGGTCACACAAGAGATGATACGCGCATATAAAAAGTAGAGATAGCAATGTATGAATGAGGAGAATCAAAAGAAATTATATACGAGAGAGTAACAAACAAGGAGAGAGAGCCAAGAAAAAACATGGTTGAAGTAGTCAAAAATATATAGATTCAACAGGAGATGAAGAAAATACGATTTTAGATAGAAATGAAAGACCGAAATGCATACACGTTGTGAATTCCTATTGATTTTCTTATAAGACTCATGTAAAATCGGATGATGGTGACGATTCAAGTGTTTTTAGTGTGTTTAGATTTCACCAAGGAAGCTTTAAAAATGCAAATACTTCGAATAAACGAGTCAAACGGGGATATTAGATGTACATCACCTACAGATTTGTTGAAACAATGATCCCATATAAACTTCTCTACTTTTTCTGTAACGAACCCTCCACCACATACTCTACATTTCAAAGAAAACACCTCAAAATAAAATTCCCGTACGGGTATACGACTATTAGCCACAAAATATCAAACACATGGGAGCTTGTGATAAAATGGAACATATATGATATAGATATTGCGCCCAAAGTTCTCAGAAACTGCGCAGGAAATACCTTGCTAAGGAGATCAAATGATTAGATGACTCCATTGCGAGGAAGGCGGAGACTAGGTGGAGGTATGGAGGGATGCTGAGATTAAGCTTTGCATTTGCCATAGTTATCGCATCCAAAGTCGACTCTCGCAGGTTTTTTGGGATTTTTTGTAATTCAGTTTTTAAATTATCGGATGAACCATTTAGGGAACGGGCCATTAACAGCGGCGGACGTACGTTGGGACAAGTGGGGGCGGGCGCCCCCCTTGAGTTTTTTTTTTATATATACTTAAGCTATACCCACCATAACCTAGCCCAGCCCAAATGTCTAATTTTTTTTTTTACTTAAGTGCTTCAGCCCATAACGCCTTGACCCATTTTATTTTATATGTTTAGCCCAGCCCAAGTTGCCCAGCCAAATACCTAATGAGTAATGATTCCTTCTCTTTGTGGTTGATTCCTTCATTGCTCAATTATATCCCCTTGATTTCTCTGAAGTGGATCTTGTGCTACTTGATAATCAGTTGCAAACTTACATACTTGATATGCGCAATAATGATGAATTTGCAAGTGTTAATGAGATTACTGATCTTGCAGAGAAAATGGTTGCAACAAGAAACAATTTTGTTTATCCGCTTGTGTATAGACTTATAACACTAGCGTTAACTTTTACCTGTCGCAACTGCAACTGTGGAGAGAGCATTTTCAGCTATGAAGATTGTGAAGAAGCGATTACGGAATCAAATGGGAGATGAATGGCTCAATGATTGTTTAGTTACATACATCGAGAAAGAAGTGTTTGCTCAAATTTTTAATGAAGTTATTATGCAATATTACCAAAATATGAAAACTCGTAGATTGCAATTGTAACTGTTGAACAATTTATATATATAATTTTCAATTACTTAATTAGTTAGATTTTATTGATTAATATTTGTGATTGAGTTATACTTTGATCTTGTGCTTGAATTTAAACCCCAAAATTTTTTCTAAGGCGCTGCCCGAACCCCACCCCCACCTTAATCTAGAAGCTGGATCCACCCCTTGCCATTAACCAATCGAAAAAGAGAAGTTGTTTAAATAATTAATGTAGGACCGAATTCTGCATTGCCCGAAACATTCACGGAAATGATCTTGTGAGTTTTTTGTTTGGATGTTAAGAAAAATATGTAGGAAAATTTTGGCAAATTCAAAAGCCTCTTTTCTCATTTCTTTCAATTCATTGAGTTCAGATAATCCATTCCAGGCACCTGACCTTATATTTGTTGGAAATCTCTTCACTGGCCAATGAAATGAATGCGTCTCTGAATCAAATTTCCTCTGACATTCTCGGCAGCCAAACAGGGAACAGAGTTTAAAATTTTAACTGTAAAACGCTGGAACGAGTCTACTAGTTTGAAACGCTGGAACGAGTGTCATTAGATCTCTAACGTTAGCTCTGCAACTTGTTTTTCGCATTGGACTGTGACCTCGATTACGTACGATCACGAGGATGTTTCAAGTCCTCATATGTAGTTTTACATGTTTATATGTAGACGATTGTGTATCTGCGTCCAATTTGATCAACACCTTACAAGATAATAGTTGATTTAAGTCAGTGAGTTGTGTAGTGTATGATTTATTCTTTTGCGTCTAATTTTAGGGTAAATTTGTATCGATTTGGCAGGATATTGAGAATTTAGGTGCTAAAAAGGCAAATGTCGAACATATCAGTCTCTGCTCGCTTTAGGCCCTTGAGCTCCAAAGAGATAAGAGATCACGGCGACGGTGTCTCTATTCACGCCATAGACTCTGAAACTTTCGCTTTCAAGGTTCATTCTAGCAACACCATGCTATCCTTGGGTATGATTATTCTGTATGCGTTTGTACATGCATGTGACTGTCGTCTGTTTTTATATGTGTTCGCCAGTGCAAATGTGCATTAGCTTGTGACGTGATTTACCTCTGATGTGAAGTTTATTGTTCTAGTGATTAATCTATGTGTGTTTTTTGAGTAAATAATTTTGTTTTCTTTTTTGTTAATTGGTCTAACCTAGGATGAGAAGGAAGAAGAGTTCATATTTAGCTTTGATCGGGTGTTCTATGAGAGATCCAAGCAAGTAGATGTCTATGAATTTCTAGCTTTGCCTATTGTTCAAGGTATAAGCCATTATTCAATTGTTCTTGTGCTATAAAAACTTTTATGCTACATTATGTGTAGTTTCATCTTTTCTCGTCAAGAACCATTACGTAAGAAGGTCACTTTCAATTTGAATATTTTAATAGTTTATGGTTGGGGCAGGGAGTTAGAGAACTGCTTTTTTTCTTCTTCTTTTTGGTGGGAGTCATTGATTCAAATTGATGGGAAAAAAAAAATTAATGCTCAAGATTATGAATAGGGGCTCAGTTTAGTGGGCTGTTCAGTTTGAGTCATCAACTCAAATTTAGAAACTGTTAAGGACTCTGCCCCCTGTGGTTATTTTATGTTTTATCTGCTAGATCCTTGATCTCTAACTGAAGTTCTAGTTTGCCTTTTGTGCAAGAGTTGTTTCCCTTTTTAAATGTTTTAAATTCAGAGGACCGTTTTGTTGATGAACAGATTCTGTCAATGCAATAAATGGGACAATCATCACTTATGGACAGGTAATAAATGGTGAGGAACTAAATGGGGCAATCATTTTGTGAACAGGCATATCTAGTAAGGAGCTTTCATGATTGGGCATTTTTTTTCTTAGAATTTAATGTTTCCATTGGTTACAGTCGTATTTGTTAAATGGAAAAAATATCTTTAAGGACAGATGTTTTGTTGATCGAGAGGAGAATATTTGCTTTCTAAGCAAGTCATGATATTAAGTTCAGAAAAAGAAGAAACAAAACACCATATCTGCTTTGAACAGTTTGTTGGCACCAATGCTCAATTTCTAATTAGAACTAGTTTCCATTGGAATTGTTGGAGGTTGTGTGATTTCATGCACGATTTAGGGTACAAACATAGACATGAGACATTTATCGTAATTTCTTCAGTTATATCCAATTATCCACGTGTATTATGTTTTTTTTCCCCTTGAAACTTGAAAGCTGATTTTATTCTTCACCTGGTAACAGACTGGAGCTGGAAAGACATATAGCATGGAGGTGATATGATGATTTCACAGTTTAGAAATGATGATCAACTATACTTCATTTATCTCATTCTTGATTACTCTTCAGGGACCTGGTGTACTAGAACAAGATGAAGAGAAGAAAGGATTACTTCCAAGAGTAGTAGATGGATTATTTAATGGTATCAAAGCTGCTGATGGTTCAACCACATATACAATCAAGTTGTCAATGGTATGGAGTTGTGATCGTGTTCCTCTTTGTACCAGTTTGGAATTTGGACAACAGTAGGGGCTTGCATTATCTGCAGCTTAACTATGATTTAAAGTGTAAATTTTTGAACTGTTTCTGCTACTCATGTAGGTGGAGATCTATATGGAGAGAGTCAGGTATTTTCTTTTCCAAAGTTGTATGAGTTTTGTTTCTTCCTTTGGCTGAATTCTATAAGCCATGGCCCATGATACCAAAGCTAGTTGGTATGCTTGTGAAAAGGTTGATTCGCAGAGCTTTGTTATCTATTGAAAATGTATCTTACGTTTAACAGGGACCTTTACGATTTATCAAAGGACAATATACAAATTAAGGAGAGTAGAACTAAAGGAATATTGCTTTCTGGAGTGACAGAGGTAGGCCTGTTTCTTGCAGAATTTCTATGATGACAAATATATGGTTTATGTCCAGGTGTGTAGTTTTCTCGCCTGATAGACCTACATTTCACCTTTAGTTTCCCTTGCTTTCCTATCCACACTTGCAGACATAGTGCACACCTTCTTTTTGTAGTCCTATTGCATGCAAGCATTTTTACTTTAGCTGGTTCAGGACATCTTGGCTTCTGAAAAATAGCTGATGAGATTTATAAGCACCTCAATGTTGCTTGAGATTTGTGTTATTTGTGCCACATTGGCCAACTCTTACGTGTCAGTGAAACAGTATTCCACTGTTTGATTGCATCTGCAGCAGAACTATCAACTTAACTTCTAGTTGATAAACCTGCAATTTTGGTCTTTAATTAATGTTTTTTGTGCTTTCTTGCTTGCAAGAGCCTCACAATCGTCCCTTTTTCAGGTCTCTATAACAGACCCCATGGAAGCACTACAGAGCCTATCTGTAAGACAGGACCTGCATAAGAATTTTCTTATTTTTTTTATTGTCTTGTCTGGCCTCTAATCTACAATTTGAAATTTCAGAGAGGGATCTCTAACAGGGCAGTTGGGGAGACTCGTATCCCTTTGTGTTTTCTGTTTCTCCTTAATTAATTGTTTGAATTATGTTATTGGAAAAAATTCATTGACAATGTGGCTTGTTAATGATCTTCCCTTTCGGGAGATTTTGTTGGCCATTTGTGATATTAAATTTTCTCGAGTTCTTAACGTAATCAGAAATGAATATGGCTAGCAGTAGAAGTCACTGCATTTATATTTTCGCTATCCAGCAAGAATTGACAGTAGACAAAAGGTCCCATATATTTCCATCTGATGATCCAAGTTTTCAATCAAATCAAAATCTTGTAACCTGATGAGCATGAACAGGTTGAAAACTGGAAAACTGGTTCTTGTAGACTTAGCAGGGTCTGAGAAAGCAGAAAAAACTGGAGCTGAGGGAAAAGTTCTTGAAGAAGCAAAGATGATCAACAAATCCCTCTCAGCACTGGGAAATGTAATAAACGCTCTGACGTCTGGCTCACCAAGCAAAGCAAATCACATCCCATATCGTGATTCCAAACTAACTCGGATTCTCCAAGATGCTCTTGTTAGTTGTTCCCCCGATGTTCATCTTGCAATGCTCTCTTCAAATCTGTATATGAAGGTTAGCTGCTGTTCATTTTACAGGGAGGCAAGTCAAGAACTGCATTGTTGTGTTGTTGCACTCCAGGCATGTCAAATGTATCAGAAAGTCTGTCCACACTTCGCTTTGGAGCAAGGTATTAATTCCAAAACCTAGCATAGTGGAGTATAACATTCCAATGATAAAATACACAAATTAAACACCAAACAAAACCTCTGTATTGCTTTTCAATGTTAAAGTACACAGGCATAAGGATTTTCGTAAATGGAAATCTTGAGGCTGTGATTCGATGGGACACAAAGTTAGGTCTTATCATCAAATTGATCCAAATGTTTGCTTCTTTAAGTTTTTTACTTTTAGCATCATTGTCTGGCCATACTTGTTCTGTGACAGAGCAAAACATATAAAGGCATCACCGTGGGTCAATCGAAATGAAGACAAACATGCTAAAAGACATGGATCAATATCTCTGGAAAAAGATGACTCATGTGAGAGAATTTTGAACGAGGTATGAATTAACTTAATTTGTTAGTATGAAAATTTTATTTCATTATCTGAAGAGGTTTCCATTTACATAGTTGAGGGAGAAACTGGACATTGAAGATGTGAAGTTACTTGAAGAGTTATTCACAAGGGAGGGAATATTATCTGTTCCTGCAGTTGAAGACTTAGATTCGGAACTAAAAGATTGTACTTTACGGACAATTTCTGCATTGAAACAAGAACTGGAAGAACTCGTATCTACTGTTGAGGAGGTAAGAGAATAAATTATGAAGCCCTAAAAAGAAACTTCATGGTAATGAGTTTTTACTTTTTAGCATCATATAAGCATTCATCCCACCGTTTATATAACGTTAGTTTCAACTCATGAACACGTGTTCTTTAGAAGAAAAAAACTGAAAGTGCATCCAAATAAAATAAATGCCATCTTGAGTATCAGTTATTGGCTTCGAAAGTGCTCATGATCAACTAATATCAGCAAGAACTGAATCTCGCAATCTTTTTTTTCTTGTAAATTTTAAATTGTTTGGTCGCAGTCAAATTAGGCCTTGCTTACTGATTTTTTTCTTTTCCAAGAACTCTTCTGGATCCATGAACTGATATTTTTGGGTAAAGATTATGTGGATTGACATATATATTCATCTAAATAAACACATGTGTGCCGTTGACAACCTTGCAGCTTAAGAGTGAGAACAGTGCCCTCAGGGACAGGATCTCATCTTCTGAAAGGATTGACACACTGTACAAACAGATGTGGGAGAACAGGACTTTTGGGCACAAGATTTCAGACTTTCTCAAGTTACCCTTTTCCGGGTTTGATTGTTTTACTTGTATTTCATGGTTCTGGTCTGAACTGGTAAGGACTGTATATCAGGTCAGCAAAGGCAGAAGGTTCATTAGTTGTACTTGAAACTGGCATGTTAAACATAACTGTTCCACTATCTTTCTTTCTCCTTTGAACGTCAAGGAAATTAGAATATAGAAAATTCAAGAACAAAATGAATTCGATATGAAAAAGATACATGTGCTGATTGATGCAAAACAAATGAGTGATGGACAATCGTTTTGATTCTGGACTAATTTTTTTTCCTTCAAGTTTTCACTTTTAAATCAATTAGGTTGAATATGGCATTGTTTAGCATTACATGTTTTTCCTTATTGTTCATCTTTACACATTATTTCCTAAGAAATAAGTAGTCGTAGCTAAAATAAGCAACGCCTAAATACTTGATTGAGCATGTTTACTGATGGGATTTTAGAAACTGAAGATATTTTTTGAAACTGGTTCACTGGGCATCGACTCCATGCCAGATGAATGAGCAATCAGGTTGTAGTTCGTATTCTCCCAAGTGTTGCACATCAGTAAAACATATATTTTTTTTTCATGAACGAAATCTTCAAATTTCAAGTGTACATCATCAATTTTTCAAAAAAACTGTACTAAAATTAATACTGGATCTCATATCTTTTACAAAAAAATAAAATAAAAAAATAAGTCATATACTCATCTACATCATCAAAACACATCTCTCTATACAATCAAATCCAAAAATACACATCCTCATGCATTATCAAATATCTATTTTGAGACATCCATTGGAGATGCTCTGATGACCTCTCAATGCGGAAGTATGGCAACTATCTTTAAAACAATTTGTCTTTTATTGCACCATGTATTTAATGTATTTAATATTAGTTTTCTTGGATCATGTCCTTTCTCTCTGGCTTGTATAAGATAACCCACCCAAATCAAGATTATGAAAGCTAGTCTGCGTCTCTCAGTGGCAGCTTTATGGGAACCACAGGAAAAATTTAATAGGGCCCTGTGTCAGCAAGGTTTGGATTCATGTCTCCTGGAGCGTGCACACAAGAAAATATTGGAGTGGATCAAAAGTAAGCCATTCTTGGAAGGGAAAATAGTGCAGTTTGCTTAAAAAAGTTCCATCTAAATCTTCTTCTGAAACGTCAAGTTTTGTCTTCATTTATGGAGTGAATAGCAGCAATAGATCCCTATTTACCTGTTAAGACATCAAATAACATTAACATGGGAATTCTGTTTTACTGTAAACATGCAGATAGAGGCAGTTTAATCTTATGAAGGATAGAAAATAGACAAGGAGTTGAAGGGAAAGAAAACCTTTGCTTGTGAACTTTGATTTTGTTTTTTTCTACCCTTTTTAAAGTCAGCTAAGAACCCGTGAACACAATATTGTACCATTTCCCATGGCTGCCATAACCAAGACCTTTGTTCTCCAAATTCTCATCTCTCTTTCCATTTTCTTACCTTGTGTTCATAGCAGTGACACTGACTTCAACTATCCTGCTGTTTTCAACTATGGCGATTCGAACTCCGACACCGGTGAACTTACTGCTGGCCTTGGCTTTATCCTTCCGTCACCTAATGGACAGAAATTCTTCAAAACTCCTACAACAGGGAGATTCTGTGATGGCCGCCTCATTGTAGATTTTCTGGGTAAAAGTTTCTGTCCTTAATTGTTGCTGCTAAATGTTATTCAGCACCTGCCACTAGATCTGTCTTCTTAATAATAAGTAGTTAATGGTCTACTTGGTCCCTCTTGGCCTTCTATCAATTGAAGCAAACTTAGGTTGCACACAAAAGTCTCACCAAACTATTATTTTATTTTTTTCCTAATATTATTGAGAGGTTTTCAAAGACTATTTGTAGATTTTAACCACCATGGATGTGAAAACTACATACCATCTTACTCCCTCTATGGCAACCAAGACCTTTCTTCTCCAAATTCTCACCTTAGATATCATCTTCTTGCCTCTGATTAGTTCTATAGACTTCAATTCACCTGCTGTATTCAACTTTGGTGACTCAAATTCTGACACTGGTGCACTTGTTGCTGCCGGTATCGAGACCATAAACCCGCCTTATGGACAGATTCATTTCAAGAACCCATCTGGGAGATACTGCGATGGTCGTCTCATCATAGATTTCTTAAGTATAAATCTGAAAACATTATATGCTTTTAGATTTCCTGCTCTGTTTCCTCTGTTTTCTGGCAGAAAGTGTTGGCTTATTAGGTGCATCTTTTGTTTTCTCAACTTTGTTTACCTGTATGTTTGTGTTTCATGTGACAGTGGATGCAATGGATCTTCCATTTTTGAATGCCTATTTGGATTCAATTGGTGTCCCGAACTTTCGAAAAGGTTGCAATTTCGCTGCCGCTGGATCTACTGTACTTCCAGCAACTGCAACATCTGTCAGCCCATTTTCATTTGGGGTTCAGGTAGCTCAGTTTTTTCGATTCAAATCGCGTGTTCTGGAGTTGCTATCTAAAGGTGCGTGCAAAAACACTCTGAGGTTATCTACCATTGCTGCTTACAAACATCTACATAGTTCTAGACAATTTGATTTGTTTGTTTATTTTGTTGCAGGCAAGAAATATGTGAAATATGTTCCAGCAGAAGATTATTTTAACAAGGGACTGTACACATTTGACATAGGACAGAATGATCTTGCTGGTGCATTCTATTCCAAAACATTTGATCAAATAGTAGCCTCTATCCCAACGATTTTGGTTGACTTTGAAACCGGGATTAAGGTTAGTTTCAGAGACTCTGCTTGTATTTTTTTTTCGGGATGAGTTTAACACATTAGATTTGATTCCTCAAATGGTTTCTTAGTCATTTTACATTTTTGTTTCTTCTTCAGAAATTGTATGATCAGGGGGGTAGGAATTTCTGGGTACACAATACGGGGCCTCTCGGATGCTTGACTCAAAATGTAGCCAAATTTGGAACCGATCCATCTAAGCTTGATGAGCAAGGATGTGTTAGTGAGCATAACCAAGCTGCTAAGCTTTTCAACTTACAACTTCATGCACTCTGCACAAAACTAAGGGGCCAATATGCAGATGCAAATGTCACATATGTCGATATCTACACAATAAAATCCAACCTCATCGCCAATTATTCTCGATACGGTTAGTATGATCTCTACTGCTTTTCTTATGATGCAAAATAAGAAACAAGAAATATTATTTGTATATATACTGCTGATTTGCAGGTTTTGAGCAGCCGATAATGGCTTGCTGTGGATATGGAGGTCCGCCATTGAACTACGATAATCGAGTTTCCTGTGGCCAAACAAAAGTTCTGAATGGTACTACAGTCACAGCCAAAGCATGCAATGATAGCACTGAGTATGTAAACTGGGATGGAATTCATTACACAGAGGCAGCAAATCAATATGTTTCATCACAAATACTCACTGGGAAATATTCTGATCCACCTTTCTCAGACAAAATGCCTTTCCTTCTCAAGCTTAAGTTCTAAAATATAACCTCTGCTCTACTGCAATCAATTAATTCATTTATTCCTCAACAATGGTGATTTGTGCAAGTATATAACATCTAGGGATTTCATTGCTTTCAGTTTGTGCCATTGGCTTAAAAGCCATTCACTCAACTGAAAGAAGATCATCATGCTGTCGAGTTCATTTTCAGACATCACTAAGACAAAAATATCATGTAACTAAGCTTGACATGGTTCTGACTTCCAGTAACATAATTGAAGCAAAAAAATAAGAACTTGCACTTATTCTTTGGACTGCAAACTTCTCATCAACCATCGTTTTGTACAGATATGTTCTAAAATGTTTTTCCGGATTAAAATCTTATAGTACAGGCAAGACTGACTTTCTAGAAACAAATGTGTAGTGTTGTGCCATTGGAACAACAAAAGCAATCACCAACAGACCTCCAACTACGAGAATGATCCAAAGATGTGAGAAATTTCAATCAATTTATAAGTGTTAGGCACATCTCTTACTACCATCAAGACCTTTTCCTAACCCATGTGAGTTGGACTTGACCCATGGGCTTTGGGCCTTAGTGGCTGGGTTAAACAAAAACAAAATCGTGCAAACGCAATGTATCCTCCAAAACTGGATAACCCTAAGTTGACAATATTGTTGATGTGTATAGGGCTGTGAAATTTATAACAAATTGTTCCCTCTTCTCTTATGTCTCTTCTCTAGTAGTAGAGTTCTGACAACCAGTGGTTCTGGTATCAGGAATTCAAATTTTACCATAGACAAATCTATGGGCGGAGTCAGAAATTAATATGAAGAGTGGCCTAGGAAATCCGAAAAAAATTTGGGAGTCGTTTATTGAAAAATTATCTAATTTTTTTGGATCCTTAAATTTATGCAATGTATTGTTAAAGAATTTGAGAGATAATATTATAAAACAAATTAAATTAATAAGAACTAATTAAAATGTCTTATTAATGGTGCAAAGAATGCAAAAAAAGAAAGAAAAGATAATCAATCTCTAAAAGTTGTTACTAATTTATTACTACAAGCTCTAATATATAAAAACTACATAATAAAACCCAAGTTGGGTTGGGCTATATTCATTGGGCATTTGGGCTTTGGACAACATTTCACATTTGAGTTATCCAAGACTAAGTATAAAAAAAGAAATTGTCAAAATTTCACCCGGGCTGTAGCCAATGTTTTAAAAGGCGATCGGGGCGAACGCCCTGAGGCGCGCTCCGAGGCGAGGCGATGGGCGGAAGCCTGTCAGGTGTCACAAGAGGCTTCTGCCTCTGTAAGCCTTTCGCCTCTGTTACAGAGGCGAAAGCGAGGAAGAAGACGTAAGTCTTTTTAAAAAAAAAAAATACAAAACCCAAAAATGACGTCGTTTTGGGTTTTGTTTAATTTTTTTTAAAAGAGTTTACCCAAAACGACGTCGTTTTGGGTAAACAATTCAATACCCAGCAAACCTTGCGTTCTTTCTTCTTCTTTCTTCTTCGTATATCGTCGTCTCTCACTCTCTCTGCTGCGTGCCGTCTCTCCAGCTTATCCAGCGGCAAAAACAAAAGAAGGTAGGTTATTTTACTGAAATGAAAGCCTGAAAACTTTGTCCATTGTTCATAAGTTTATGGTTATTGACCTTCCGATTACACTGTTATCGTAAATTCTTAATTACGTAGTCTGTGGGGGTATCTAAAGCTTTTTAACCATGCTGTGGAGCCTGTAATTTACTTAACCTTTAGATTATATGCCGTCACTCTCTAATTAGGAGGTACATTTTACAAGAGTAAAAGATTTTTTTGCCTTTAAAAGTATGTATCTAAATTATTTTTTTCTTTCATTTCTTGCTGGACCTGGTGCCTGCTGCTATGTGATTGCATGAACAGTGAAGCAAGGGGTTTCTATAATCTAATTGGTTATAGACTTATAGTTATTCTTTGGGTTGATTTTTTTTTTGTCAATTCATTTCATGTTTTTGTAATCTAATTGATGCTACTGATCTGAGTAAGTGAGTATATAGGTTTTTGTAATCTAATTGGTTATAGTTATTCTTTGGGTTGAACTTATTTTGTTTGTTTACTTTATTTTGTTTTTACCCTTTTATTGCATTGAACTTGTTTTGTTTAGTTTATACTTTATATAGTTGGTTGAATATGGTGAAAGTTAGTGGAGGGAGTAGAAAAGATCTTGCTTGGAAATATACGGAAGAGGTAGAAGTTGGAAATGGGGAGAAGAAAGGATATGTGTATGTGAAATGCAATTTTTGCGACAAAGTGCTTAAAGGAGGCGTTAAAAGGGCGAAAGATCACCTTGCATGCACACATAAAAATGTAGCACCATGTCAGAAGGTTCCTGAAGATGTTAAGCAGGAGATGAAACAATATTTAGAAAAAGGAACCGCGTTAAGGCATATGGCACAAGAAAGGTTTGAGGAGAGAGTTTCAGCCGGTCCTTATTTTGAAGGCATGAATTCTAATCCTATTAGCACTAGTGTTACTAGACCTAGTGGTGGTGCACGTGTGTCATCTCGAGGTGTTCGAGGGCCTATGGATAGGTAATTTGCTAATGACATTTATAATTTATTTAATGCTTTTGACATCATTATACATTTATGCTTATGAACTTTATTTGATACTTTTGCCATTATTTGGATAGGTACATTGCCAATGTTGATGTTGATGATGATCATGAGGATGTTGAATGGGCAAAAACCACCATGACTACAACAAATGCAAAAGAAGCTCTGAGTCGTGTTTTTTTGGACGTCGGGAGGTTCTTCTTTGAAAATGCAATTCCTTTCAATGTGGGAAGAAGTCCATCATTTATTAACATGTGTCGATCGATTGGTTCATATGGACGAGGCCTTAAACCCCCTACCATGCATGAGTTTAGAACGTGGATTCTAAAGGAGGAGTTGAACACTTCTGAGAAAATAGTTGATGATATTAAGAAGACATGGGCACACACGGGAGTTTCAATACTATCTGATGGTTGGACAGACATATCGGGAAGGACTTTAATCAATTTTCTTGTGAATAATCCTAATGGCACAGTGTTCTTGAGATCTGTTGATGCTTTTGAACATGTGAAGGATGCAAATTTGATATTTAAGTTGCTTGATGACATTGTTGTGGAGGTTGGGGAAGAGTTAGTAGTTCAAATTGTGACAGACAATGCAAGTAACTACAAAGCAGCAGGATATAAGTTGATGGAGAAAAGAAAACACATTTATTGGACTCCATGTGCGGCATATTGAGAGATAATATTATAAAAAAAATTAAATTAATAAGAACTAATCAAAATGTCTTAATACGGGTGCAAAAGAATGAAAAAAAAAAGATAATCAATCTCTAAAAGTTGTTACTAATTTTTTACTACAAGCTCTAACATATAAAAACTACATAATAAAACCCAAGTTGGGCTGGGCTATATTCATTGGGCATTTGGGCTTTGGACAACATTTCACATTTGAGTTATTTAAGATTTTTCGTTTGTTTGGTAGAGAATATGTCTGACAGAGTATAAACTGAAGTGCAGAGAGAAGCTGAGTTTATAAGCTCAGCGTATAAATTAGTGTATACGCTTTGCCAAACAAATATAAAAAAAAAGAAATTGTCAAAATTTCACCCAGGCTATAGCCTAGGTGAGTTTACTAGTGGTACCACCATTGCTGACAACCCAGCTAGGGTTCCTGGTACATGTGCATTTGTTTGAAGAAGATGAAGTGCTGGGCCTCAATCTTTTATTTCTTATGTCAATTTTTTTGGGCCTTCTCTTGGGCTTCAATTAAAGCGTGTTAGTCTTAATTTTAGTCATAAGAAACCCAACATTTCATTTAGCTTATTCTTTTGTATATGTCATATCACAATAACCGTTAGATTCAAATTGGTTCAAGCTTTACATGTGGCCGTTGTATTCATCAAGCAAGTAATGAGAATATCTCTTTCTTGCAACTCTCTTCTCTTAGTTTCTTCTTCTTTCTTCTCAACTTTATCTTTGTAAACTCACAGTAATTATATCATGATATCGGAGGAGCAGAATCTTTCCTAATTTTCTCAAGCTCTCTCTAAAGCCACACAATTCATGAGAGGTGCACCATCTTTATCTTTGTGTGTTGGCTTGTCTCCACATTCTCATAGGATTGTGAAGAACCGAACCAAACCATGAACTGAATCGAAAAAAACTAGTTCAGTTCGATTTTTCAATTTATGGTTTAGTGATGTCTAGATTTTCGATTTTGCAATTTCGGTTCGGTCTAAAAAAATGTTATTTGGTTTAAAACCAAAAACCGAATTATATATGTACACTACCAATAGTTCAGTACATTTAGTCATTTATTATGATTTATGAACTAAAAGGCCATTAGGCCAATTACTAATGTCAACCCAATAGCCCAGCCCAATAAGACAATACACCAAAACTCAATCCCATTTTCAATTTTCATGAATCATGATTCAATTACAATATTCAATTCACAATTCATTTGCTCACTCTTACCCAAACAGCAAGACGAGTAGTAAATCATGAGAGGAATATGAGGGGTTGTATGAGTTTATGGTTATGCCTTTTGGCCTAACAAATGCCCCTACCACCTTCCAAGCCCTCATGAATATCATTTTTAAACCTTTTTTAAGGAAGTTTGTCTTGGTATTTTTTTGATGACATACTGGTTTATATCAGTGGAAGAACACATCATTCACCTGAGAATGGTTCTGGAACTCCTCAAAACACATCATTTGTTTGCAAAAAAATCAAAGTGCCATTTGGTAGTTCAACTATCAATTATATGGGC
Organism: Euonymus europaeus; assembly: GCA_963580455.1. NCBI lineage: Eukaryota > Viridiplantae > Streptophyta > Magnoliopsida > Celastrales > Celastraceae > Euonymus > Euonymus europaeus. The sequence goes on from OY756972.1 coordinate 6,215,025, forward strand.
CATGTAATAGACTGTGAGGGTGTGAAAACTAATGGGACCAAGGTTCAAGCTATGCTGGATTGGCCAGCTCCCCAGAATGTTAAGGCCTTAAGAGGTTTTCTAGGGCTCACTGGATACTACAGAAGATTCATTAAGAAATATGGAGAACTTGCCAAGCCTCTCACCCATTTACTGCAGAAGGGAGATTTTTGTTGGAATGAAACTATAGAAGAGGCATTCAATAAATTAAAAGAAGCCATGGCTAAACCTCCAGTCTTGTCCTTACCTGATTTCAGTAAACCATTTGTTATTGAGTGTGATGCCTCAGGTGAAGGGGTGGGAGCAGTTCTGTTACAAAATGGTCATCCCATATCTTACTACAGTGCAGCCTTAAAAGGGAGATCACTATTGCTGTCAACTTATAAAAAGAACTGTTTGCATTGGTCTCAGCTATACAAAAATGGAGACACTACCTCACGGGCCATGAGTTTGTGATCAAAACTGATCATCACAGTTTAAAATACATCTTCGAGCAATCCTTGGGAACTGTTACTCAGCAAAAGTGGGTGAGCAAACTTTTTGGCTATGATTTTGTAATCGAATATAAGAAGGGAATGGAAAACACAGTGGTTGATGCCTTGTCCAGAAAGGAAAGAGGTGAACCATTGGCTACTTCCATGGCCATCATTGCTCCAGTTTGTGGAATTCTTGAAGAAATTCTGCCCACCTATAAGCAGGATAAGTGGACTCAGGGTTTGCTACAAAAGGTAACCAGTATGGAGGATTTACCTGAAAAGGTTGCATATTCACAAGGAATTCTGTATTATAAGGGTAGAATCATAGTTGGAGATAATTGGGAGGTCAAACAAAAGCTGTTACAGGAGGCTCAGGGAGTTCCCACAGCTGGGCATCCTGGTTTTATTAAAACCTTACAGAAAGCAAAACAAAATTTCTATTGGAAAGGACTCAGAAAGGATGTTAAGGATTTTGTTAAGGGATGCACAATATGTCAAACTACCAAGTATTTAAACATTCTTCCCCAAGGGTTGCTGGAACCTTTACCAATTCCGAAGGTTATTTGGTCTGAGATCAACATGGACTTCATTGAAGGCCTGTCTTGTTCCAAAGGAAAGTCTGTGATACTCACAGTGGTGGATAGACTCTCTAAAAGTGCACATTTTATACCCCTTCAACATCCCTTCTCTGCTTCCAAGGTTGCTCAAGAATATATGGAGTATGTGTTCAAACTCCACGGAATGCCTGTAAGTATTGTTACATACAGAGATGCCATATTTACCAGTAACTTTTGGAGAGAGTTATTCAATCTGCAGGGTACCAGATTAAACTACCGCAGTTCATATCACCCTCAGAGTGATGGTCAGTCTGAGGCGGTCAACAAATCAGTTGAACAGTACCTTCGATGTTTTGCTTCTTCTCATCCTAAGGATTGGCTTAAGTGGTTATCATTAGCAGAATATTGTTATAATACCACTCCTCATTCCAGTACTGGTACCAATCCATTTGAAGCTGTATATGGGGTTCCTCCACCCAAGCTCACTTCCTATATTCCAGGGACAGCAGCCTTAGAGTCTGTTGAACAAGAATTGAAATCTCAAGAATACATTCTACTTACTCTCAGACAAAACCTCCACAATAGTCAAGCTTCCATGAAACTCTTTGCAGATAAGAAGCGAACCTATTGTGAGTTCCTGGTAGGTGACTTTGTCTATTTGAAATTAGAACTGCCAGCTTTTTCGCTCATTCATCCAGTTATTCATGTATCCCAGCTGAAGAAGGTGATTGGTCCAACAACACAACCCCTGGTAAACTTGCCTCCAGTTAATTCTCAGGGACAGGTGGTGGTGGAACCACAAGAGTTACTTCGTCAAAGGCTTACACAGCGTGGAAAGTTTCCTATCGTTAAAGTTCTTGTTCAATGGGTTGAACAGAAGGCAGAAGATGCTACATGGGTTCCATATACCAAATTAATGGAGGATTACCCAGACCTTGTAGGCAAGGTCTTGTAAGGAGAGAGCACTGTCATGGTTGCTTATGATGTTGGTTCTTGGTAATGAAGATGGAAAGTTGGTGGGCTTCGTAACAGTTAATATCTAATCAAGTTGGGCCTATTTTGGCGGGCTGGTCAATTGCAGTAGTTATGGGCTCAATTACTTATCTAAATAAATTGGAAACGCACCATTTTAGTTAAATAGGATTAGATTAATATTAAGTGGCATATCAACTCATTACTTGCATGTTACGAAGGAGTATTCTAGAAAGAAGAATATGTTGCCATGCTAGTGTCTGTACTGGCCTGGCAACGATCATGTCTACGCTATAAGGACAGCTTTTGGTATGGAGGTGGTTATGAAAAAAGTTGAAAAACAAACTCTGTTATTTGCATTACTCTTACATTAGTAGAATTGCTGCAAGAATAGTAAGAACAACCTCTTACTGAATGCTTGAAAACACCACTATCATCTCTATTGGATTGATTCCATTGATCACATGGCTCTCTTGAGTAATCTGTGACGTTGAACATAACAAAAAACTAGGTCCATAACGAGTCTTCAGAGCCTCAGAGAAAGTGTCCTAATCAACTGATACCCTAGAGATTTCCCACTCCTGGAACCAGTTGGCTGCCCGTCCCTCCAGGTGACAAGCTGCAATGGTCACACGATGATGCAAAGGAGTTCTGTAAAAATTGAAATACCGGTTGGCCTTATTGAGCCAAGTGACTGGTTCTTCAGGTTAGAACTTAGGAAAATCGACCTTTGGTCCTCTAAAACCCCCATAACCCAGTTCTCCATCATCTTCACACATTTGGTCCTGACGCCGCCTCTGATCCGTTTGAACTTGGGGTTCCATAATGGGAATCACCCTATTGGCCTCAACTGCTGGAACATGTGGATTCATCAAAAGTTCCATACGTCGATCCAAGGTCTCCAATCGTTGTAGTATGGTTGTTAATCCATGCTGGTTCTCTTCAGCCCTCTGGTCATTCAACATCCGCTGCTCATCAATTTGTCTCTGATGTATGCCATTGATTCTTCAAGTGTTCCAACCCTCTCATTTACTGCTTTTGGTGACATAGTGAGAATGAATCGTCCTCTGATACCAAATGTTATGTTCAACCTCACAGATTACTCAAGAGAGCCCTGTGATCAATAGAATCAATCCAATAGAGATGATAGTGGTGTTTTCAAGCAGTCAGTAAGAGGTTGTTCTTACTGTTCTTGCAGCAATTCTACTAAAGTAAGAGTAATGCAAATAATAGAGTTTGTTATCAACTTTTTTCATAACCACCTCCATACCAAAAGCTGTCCTTATAACGTCGACATGATCGTTGTCAGGCCAGTACAGACACCAGCATGGCAACATATTCTTCTTTCTAGAATACTCATTCGTAACATGCAAGTAATGAGTTAATATGCCACTTAATATTAATCTAATCCTATTTAACTAAAACGGTGCGTTTCCAATTTATTTAGATAAGTAACTGAGCCCATAACTACTGCAACTAACTAGCCTACCAAAATAGGCCCAACTTGATTAGATATTAACTGTTACGAAGCCCACCAACTTTCCATCTTCATTACCAAGAACCAACATCATAAGCAACCATGACACCCTAACGCACTGACCTCATACTCACAATCGCGGAGCCGCTGATCTTGCTGAGTTGTACTTTTCGACTGTCGCTCTTCAACTTTTCTTCACTCTTTGGCATTTTAGAGACTCAAGAGCTTCTGTTCTTCAATCATCAGTTTATCAGTACAGTTTGCATAGTCCTTCGATCGGCCACCACCGATCCACCAAAGTAATCGAGCAAACAACAGTCAGAGACTCAAACAAGCAGGTAAAATATCATAAATTCCTTCTTCAATTCTTCGGTTCTTTCATGACTTTGTCAATTGCTTTTGTTTGTTGACTAATTTCTATCTAATTTCTAAGAGACTAAGACTTGGGTGTCTTGAAGTGAAATTGGATGATTGAATTTAAAGGATTATGTTGCGATGTGGCGTGTTGCAGGCAGCTAAAATTTGAAGAAGGACTTGTAGTTGTAGAGTTGTATAGTTTTGTGTTGCTTATTCTCTGTTTGTTGAGTAACTTGGGTTTTTATTGACTTGTTAGTCTTGCAAACTTGATTTGTGTTAACTGTTAAAGTTAATGACTTTTTGGATTTATTCTATTTGGAATTGCACACTTGTATTGTATTGTTGTAGATTGTAATTGGAAATGCAAGTTGTACTTATACTATTGCAAGTTATTTTCAGTTAAACCCAAATAAATTGAAAACTGAACCATATATGATGGTTCGATTCAGTTCGGTTATACATCGAATTTCAGTGCGGTTCGGTTATGTTTTAATGGTTTTCAATTTTTGTTTTTTTGAGCTTCAGTTAAAAATCGAACCATTGCACCGAACTTACACCCTTACATACTCATCCTCAAATCCCACCCATGACTTTTGCTGAGCCACCTTTACTACCCACTCCTCCATACTTTCATTTTATACCATCTCAATCATATATGAATCACTATTTTGGACCTGCATATTCATCTAACCTTTTAGCAATCCTTATTTGTTTTTGCCTCTAGACATTTCAACTCCTAAAATTATCATAATGGAGTTAAATAGTACTAATTACCATGTTTAGAGAAGAAATTTCACGACAGTCTTGGAAACTTGCATAAAAAAAGGTAGATCAATGGCACTCTACCAATCCCATATCTCAACCACCTCAATTACCAACTTTGGAAGTAAGGAAATAATAACAAACTTGGATTACTAATTTTTTCTCTCCTACAATCCAAGTCAGTATTTCAAGCTGGAACATAGCTAAGGATCTATGGCTAGACCTCAAAAATCATTATTTAGCAACTAATGGTACCCGAGTGTTTGAGATCTACAAGGAGATCAATAACATGAAGCAAAAAGACTATGCATGTGGCTTAGGGATGGCAACGGGGCGGGGTTGAGTATGTCGTCCCTATCCTTGAACCCGAACCCCATCCCCGCCCCCATCCCCGATTTTTGGGATTCGGGGAATCCCCAAACCTAAACCCGAGGGGGACGGATAACGACCGTCCCTGAACCAGACGGGGACAGGTAACGGTTGTCCCGGACCCCATCCCTGAATATCCCCAAAAATATTATAATATTATATGTATTTGTATTATATTTATATATGTATGTATGTAGTATATATTTATGTCAGTGTATAGGAGTACCTTCCTTGCCCCATACCCGGTTCAGGAAATTCAAGGAATCCCTGAACCCAACATGATCGAGGCAGCAGTTGCGGTGCTCCGAACCCACAGGTGAAATTGCCATCCCTAGTATGGTTGGCTATTATTCCAAGCTAAAAGGGTTATGGGATGAATGAGACGACTATGAAGATTGTGCAATTGCACTTGTGGTTCAAGAAATAAACTCAAAGCCAAGAAACAAGAGCAGCATTTGATGCAATTTCTATTGGGGTTAAATGAACAGTTTAGCCATGTCAGTAGCCAGACCTTAATTATGAATCCTCTTCTAGATGTAACCGCTGCTTTCAATATTGTGGTTCAAGAAGAAAAGAAACAAAAGGTTACACAAGGAGGGGGAAGCATTGAAGAGATCATGGCCATGGCAGTCAAGAAGTTCACCCACAATACCTTCAATCAAGGTAACAAGCAACCATTCAAGAATTTTCAACAAACAATGAAGTCACTAAAAAGAAGACAGATCAACCATCAAAGACTACTCAATTGAACAAAGATGGATTTTTTTGTACTTATTGCAAGGGGAACAACCACACTGTTGACAGATGCTTTTAAGATTCATGGTTATCCTCCTAGCAAAAGGCAAAGACAGAACCAACAGAGCATCAAAAACTATTCAATCAAGCAAGTGAAAAATACAACAAAAATAGCTAGAATCACTCCACACATTTGGATCTCAACAATGATCAATATCAACAGATCATATCCTTCCTAAGAACCAAGATGGATGGGACTAAATTAGCTCTGGATGGACAACAATTTTTAGCTATTGCAGCTGAAGTAGTAGGTAACACTTCTAGTTTCGTACTTTTAAAAGTTTAAATACTAAAGAGTGGATAGTGATGCTTTTGACCATATTATTTGTCATGCATCCATTTTTCATACACATAATCCAACAACAAATTCTTATTGTCATCTCCCAAATGGAGATAAACATCTAATCTCTCACATAGGCACAGTAAAACTCACAAATGATCTTTATCTCATGTGATGTGTGTCCCAAGTTTCACTTTCAATCTCGTTTCAATTAGCAAATTTACTAGGGATACAAACTGTTATTTTATATTTTCCAAAAAAAAATGACTAATGCAGGATCTAGTCAGCTTGAAGGAAGTTGGGATGGGAATGATGCATAATGGATTATACCTTTTCTATCAAGGCCACAAAGATCATCTAGACCTAGATAATTTTATATCTGTAAACAATGTTGTTACTACAAAAACATGGCATACGCGCCTTGGACACCCTTCACAAAATGTGTCCAAAATTTTGTCTCTAGGTCTAAACAAAGACATAATAGATTGTAATGAATGTCTTTTGGGCAGGATCAATAGAAAATTCTTTTCTTTAAGTATTACCTCCTCTACTAAATGTTTTCAACTTAATCATGTCGATATATAGGGGCCCAACTCAATTCCTTCCATAGATGGTTATAGATTCTTTCTCACTATAGTAGACGACGACTCTAGAATGACATGTATTTTTTACGCACTCTAAATATGAAACTAGAAACTTAATTAAAGGGTTTCTAAGTTACATTTAAAATCATTTTAACAAAATTCACCTACTTGGACGTTTTCATACACTTGTTACCATATATGTGTTTGTATAGCTATTATAGGATGTCAATTAGGAATCATATTAGGGCTATAAGTCAGGGAAGTAATTTTGGGTCAATGACTATAAATCAGGGAACGAAATTAGGCCAAGGATTATAGATATACCTAGTGTCTCTTATGTACAAAAGCAACAATCAATATACAAAATACACCTTTTATCAATGGCCATTATGACACAACAATGTAATACATAATTTAGTTGACTTCATTTAATAAATTATAATTTAACTAAAATATAATATTTTTATATTCTAATAATTAATATTATTAATCTTGGATCACCAAAAATATTCTTTAATCATGACTTGTTTATGAAGACTTTCATCAACACACAAGTATATTTCGATCAATAAATATTTCATTCTCATTCCATTAAACAAATATTTTTTTATTCTAAAGTGTTGTAATTCATGATTACTATATCATTATTCCTGATGCATAAAAACGTATCAATTGTATTGATCCTTTTCATTAATGTCCCAATTTTAATTATTATTCTCATTTCCTACCGCAACCATAGCTTGCGTTTCTTTCATGGAATCCAAAGCACAGAATTATCTAACCGGTTGTGCTAAATATTTGAAATATTTACATTTATAACATACATAATCACATGTCACACAATCACAAACTACAAGTTTTCTTGACAAAAATGAAGTTTTGAATTCACAGTCATGAGAAAATGAGCGTTATGTATGTTATGTATTTCGTTATCTAGTTACAAATTGAAGCAACCGGTAAAAAGGATGAAGTCACCACCAATTGAGTTAAAGTGCAAATGGACACTGAAAAGTACCTGAGAACTAGAGAAAGAGGGTACGAGGGTCGATTGAGTATGAGAAATGTGTTAGGCACCCCATAACTCTCAAAAAACGATTGCCTTAAAAATGATTTCTTTTTTGGCTCAAATTTGTATTGAAAAATTGATTTGTATGTCCCAATTGTTTTATTGATCTTCTATGTTTGCAAGAAGTCAATGTTTCAATTGAGTGGGACTTGGCCCATTAATCGTGACAATTTGGTGTTTGGAAAACGTTGGATGAAAAAAAATTCTACTTGGAGTGAGTTTTGGTAATTTTGAAAAAAAATGTTATGAATTTTGAATGATGACTTTAAACGAAACACTATACCAATCTATGGTAAGTTTAATTTTAAAAGCATGCCAACTTATAGCATAAAAGGGAATTAGGTTTTGAAAAATACCAATTTATGATATTGGAACGAATTTTTATTTGAAAATACTGACTTATGGTATTGAAAGATATATGTTTATATTTGGAAAATTAATTTGATTTGCAAAAGGATTGTATTTGAATTTGAGAATACCAACTTATGGTATTTCTTGGATTTAATTTTGAAGGTGCCAGTTTATGGTGTTTAAATGAAGTTAACTCTAAAAATACCAACTTGTAATAAAAATTGATTTAACCCTAAAAATATAAACTTATGGTATTGCATTTGAATTTTAAAATAAAAACTTATGGTATTTATTAAATTTAACCCTAAAAATATCAACGCATGATATTTTAGGATTTAATTTTGAAGTTGCCAATTTATGGCATTTGAATGAATTTAACTGCAAGAAAACACCAACTTATGATATTTCTTGAATTTAATTTTGTCAGGTGTCAACTAAATAAATTATTAAGTTAAATAAATCATATATTCATAAAATCAAACCCTAAATGCTTATATGTCTCTAGCATCATAAAATAATATGTATGTATTTCAAGTATTTTACATACACTATTTTCAATATTTACATGGTACAAAAAAAAACACTATCCTAAATCTCTAACCCAAAAAAACCCAATACATAATTTACAACCCCATACAAATACCCAGAGGTTCAAAACGTAATATACAAAAAGCCAAATATTCTTAGAAGCTCAAACATAACATAAAAGAGTCCACATAAAAGAAAAACCCAAACAAACTTCATACTGGGCCTAATTTCCTAACCCAACCGTACCCGATCCAAAACTTCTCCTCCTTCTAGAATATCTTCTTCTTGCTTGGCCCAAAAGTGTTAAAAGTCCAAGACTAATGAGCATGACCCAAAGCTTGTGGAGGAGTAAGATATCATGCAACTCATTGATAGTGAAACATTCATGCTTCTTTATACAATACAGGACAAAGTTCCAATGAAAATCCATATCATAAACCATATTGCATAGTCACCCATATACACACATGTGCAAATACGGTAGATGATTTTAGCAAACTGTTGAGATAAGGTAGAGATGTAATACTCCACTGGAGTGATGATGGATGGTTCCAAGATCAAGTTCATGGAATGTGAAGAGATGGTGGGTGAGGATTTGAAAAATGGTGGAGATTAGGTGTTGGAGTATATAGAAAAAATGGTGAGTGATTTGCAGGGAGTTGGTATTGATGGTGGGTGAGGAGTTGAAATGGTGGAGGTTAGTGATGGTGATGGATGGTGAGGGGTGTCGCTGAAGAAAATTATGGCGAATAAATATTACGCGTCTGACATAAATTTATTTTCGAAATGAAATACTAATTTATGGTATAAGATTTGGATCCTAAAAGATATCAACTTATTACATGTGATTGAATTTAATCCTAAAAATATCAACTGATGGTATTTCTTGGATTTAGCTTTGGTCACCAAATTTCATAATTGAAGGAATTGTCTCATATAATCACACACACATATATATATTGACACAAAGATGTTTCTTTCATATAATACATATATATATATATGGTGTGACTTTGTATACAATATATATATTATGTGTGTGTCTACATATATATATATGTGGTGTGACTTTGTATACAATATATATATATATATAAAATATGTGTGTATATGTATTATATATGATTTTGATATATATAACGAGACAAATGTGTCTCTTTCATATAATATATGGTGTGACTTTATATACTATATATATATATATATATGAATTATATATACATATATCGAAATAAAAGTATCCATTTTCCACTCAATCTCTCATATATATCGAATCACAGTATACTTTAGAATCTCTGGGCTGAGTTTTTATGAGAAATTCTAGACAATTCATTATTCAAATATTTAGTGTACAACATCATCACCAAAATTATTGTTGTTACTTATAATGATACCGCAAAAGTAACCTCATCACTCTTATTGTTTAATCTAAATACAAGGACCCACTATTTTATTTTACCCTCCTTTTCTCTCTCTTTTTTTAATCAAATCTGGATGAAAATTGGTTACTACACAAATTTTCCATTTACATTTTCTTTTAATTTTTATTTTATACAAATTATAATGACGTGGCAGACCATATTAATCCAAGCTCAACACATCAAAGTATACACATCCCTAGGGAATCTAATCTCTTTAGCTACCAGTCTTCCCTCCACTCCATTTGATCCTTGTGAGTGAAGAAACAAGGAACCACCATCCGCATAGCTATCAGTCAGTATCAGCCAAACTTGAATTTTCTTTTTTAAGCTCAATTCTATATTGCTCTATTGTCTCTCCAAATTCAAACCCATCTAGGTAGGGAAGGTCTAGTTTTGGTAGCAAACAACTCCTGCATGGAGGTCATTGTTTCACCAATCAAGGACTCATCGTCATTTCTCAACACCAGTACCATTATTTCCATCTCCTTGTTCTTGGCGCTTCTCTGTGCTTGCATCATCATTGGCCACCTTTTTGAAGAGAACAGATGGGCAAATGAGTCCACCACTGCGCTTCTCTTGGTACATTAGATTTGAGTTTTCTTGATTTTGGTTAATATTTGTTATTTTCAGTGATGGGTTTTAATTTCTTGATTTTGGATAAAAATTGTTATTTTGAGTGTTGGGTCCTCTTGCTCTTTTGTTTCTTCTTTCATTGTTTATGAGATTGATTTGTAGGGGCTATGCGCTGGCGTAGTGGTGTTGCTGCTGAGTAAAGGTCATAATTTTCGGATTCTTGTTTTTGATGAGGACTTGTTCTTCCTTTATTTGCTTCCACCAATCATTTTCAATGCTGGGTAAGGTTCTTTATATTTAAATTTAATGTTCTTATCATATGTGGATTCCGTAATTGTTATGAAGTTGGAGTTGAAGTTTGTGGAATTTTGATATGTGAGCCTTTCTTACTGATAATCTGACTTCTATTGGATTCAACGTTGTATTTAATTTGAATAAGATTCCATGAACCTGGCCTAATAAGTGAAATTATCCATTTCAAACAAAACCCTTTGCATCAAGTTAAGTTGTTAGGACAGCTGGATCGGATTGAACTTAATTTGTTTGATATGTTTTCTCTGTGAATATATTTTTGGCCATGAATGATTTTCCATATCGACGAGAAAGATCAAAGTTCATTATTGCCTTTTGATTCTCGAAATTATACTCCAGATTCCAGGTGAAAAAGAAACAATTTTTCAAGAATATCACAACAATTTTATTGTTTGGAGTACTCGGTACAGTAATTTCTTTCTGCACCATCTCACTAGGTAAGAATCACAGTACCTCCCATTGCATTTTTTGTCATGCTTGGCGTTGAGATTGTTAAACTATACGTCAATAACTAGCTTTTTAAATTTTGTTGCATTTGTATTGTGATCTTACACCCCATGAAATAAAAATCTAACTCCTTTCCTTTGGAAAATTTGTAGGTGCATTTTTTTTGTTCAATAAAATTGGTGTGACATCCTTGAGTACCAAAGACTACCTAGGTGACATTTAAGGCTTCATGAATTTAAAATCTCATAAGGGGGTTGGAATTTTTTTCCTTGTCTATTAATCATTTGAGTTTTCTTTTGCAGCTGTTGGTGCCATATTGTCAGCAACTGATTCAGTTTTGACATTGCAAGTACATCTAATTAGATTTATAATCCCATTTTAAATGCAGTTTCATGTGCAAAAATTGACATGTGTCGTTATCATTGTGCTAATGTTTTAGGTTCTCAATCAAGACGAAACTCCCTTCCTTTACAGTATTGTGTTTGGAGAGGGAGTAGTAAATGATGCCACCTCTATTGTTCTTTTCAATGCAGTCCAATCTCTTAACTTCAAAGGCATTAATGCCTTAATAGCCTCAAAATTGTTGGGGACCTTTCTGTACCTTTTCTTCACCAGTACTGCTCTTGGTATATTAGTAAGTTATGACTTCTCTTTCTAAAAATTAATTCAGAAAAAGATTAAAAATAATTTTCTTACAAGAGAAAGGAAAACATTTGACTAAGATGTGACTTGCAATCACATGAAAGTTGTTGAACTTGTTGTATCTAAATGTTTTAGGTAGGCCTTTCAAGTGCTTTTATTATGAAGACACTTTACTTTGGAAGGTAAACTGCACTCTTCGTCTCTCTGTTCCAGCTTTTGGTGTTGAATTGCCTCCTTTTGAAAGTCCATATTGATTTTGTTGAACATAAGCTAATGTAATTATTCTAAATGATTCATTGGCAATAATGACTCTTTTTGTCTCAAAATGTTAAGCTAATTGGTCAGAATTAGAATTAGGATGAAAATTGGGTGAAAGGGATTGAAAATTTATTGTAGAATAGACTATCTCTGCCTCCTTTTCCTTTATTATGTTTGCATATGAAGTTGCATAAATTCTATATTCCTAGGGAAATACAAGATCAATGCACAATGCCCCTGATTGAAGAACAGGCTATATAGAGCGAAGGGAAAGCTAAATTCTTTAAACTTAGCAAAAAGCTATTTACGTAACTTAAAATCAATTTAACGGACTATAGGTAGTTTAACAAAAAATGTCAGCATGGTATGACAATGATGAATTACGAATAGCAAACAACATGAGCATATTTAGTTTTATAGGATTACCAAAGAGGGCTTGGTCTTACGTTAATTACGTGAGAACTTAATCGGAGGTAGTTTTTATTTCTTATTTATTTTTCCTGCTAACAGGCATTCTACAGACCGTGAAGTTGCACTCATGATGCTCATGGCTTATTTGTCATACATGTTGGCTGAGGTACCAAAGAACAGAAAATCACGTTATGGAGAGTATCACCTTATGATTATCTAATCAAACACTAGCATTTTTTTCAAAAATCTTATGCTGCTTCTGTTCACCAGGAATTTCTTGAAAACTACACCAATACAATGGGCATGTTATGATTCATATCTTCAAAAACTATAAATCGCTGCTAAATATAGAAAATGGGAAATAAGCATAAATGTGGCAACTGATGCCTTGCTTTTTCTCTTGTTTTTCAGTCCTACAACCTTTGCATTTGTATATGTAGTTTATCAATTTTATCTCATGCAGATGTCCTTATTTTCCATAACAATTTGGTTTGCACCGGAAACTTTGCAGTTTCGACTATCGATTAATATCAACATTCCCAAATAGCAAATTTTAGCAAATGCCTTCAGAAAAGGTTCATATTTATAATCGTCATGTTTTAATAACCATTGTTTGATGAAAACAATGGTCTCATTTGGTATTGCAGACACAACTGAACTTTTTCACTCACATTTTGTGCAATTATGTAATTTCATATATGAGGCATACTGATATAAATGGAATGAAGAATAAAGGTGCATCACCTGTTTGAACTGCTTCCACATTGTGATACCCCATTTTTTAGTAAAAGAATGACTTGAACACACTGAATGCTTTCCTTGGCTTAATCATATATTCATATAAGGTGACAAGCAGCCTCTTCTTGCAGCTTGCGAATCTCAGTGGGATTTTGACAGTTTTCTTTTGTGGCATTGTAATGTCACACTACACATGGCACAATATTACTGAAAGATCACAGATTACTACCAAGTAAGATCATATTTTCTTTTACTTCTTTTTGCCATTGTACTTATGGGACATTTTAATTAGTAAATCTCATCGTACATATGTAGCAAAATAATGTAGTTGGAATGAATGATTAAGGACTTGCAAGTTTAGAGATAGACAATAGTCTCTTTACAGAGTCAACTTGACTTTTCCTGATGGATGATGTGATTCTTTTCATGAAGAAAGAATCAAATGAACAAAGTGAATTTGTATATGTATTGGAGAGAATACATGTTTTGGATTTAAATTGTTGACTTTTGTCCTAAAAACTGTTAGTTTGTTGAAAATAATGATTCTGAATACCATGAGCACCTTGAACCCATAAAAACTGAGTTTGTTGCAGTTGAACTTAAGACCATAACGATTGGAGAAATTATAATCACAAGCCATGCATGAGCTGTTAAAACACAAACTAGTTGTTTGACTGCAACGGAGGGTGTCTTGATATTTATCAACAGATCCAGTGAAAAAGTGATGTCGATTTATCATAATGTTTACTTACCAGAAATGGTCAAAATTTATTTCTAAAATTTGCCAAAAGTTATTTCTTGAGATTGCATAATCTGTGATGAAAGCTAATCCTTGCACTGGATGATAATTTCAGGCATGGATTTGCAACAAATTCATTCATTGCAGAAACCTTTTTATTCCTTTATGTCGGCATGGATGCTTTGGACATCAACAAGTGGAAAGAAAGCAAAGCGAGGTAATACTCTACCTATTAACAGTCTAGGACTGCGAGAGTTTTAGTGCCACTTTTTCCATAGTATTAGATATTTGAAACCAAGATCTAACTTGATTTACTGGCCTAAATGATTATCGAATCAATACTTTAATTATGGTGTTGCAAAATACTTTTGAGTCCTTGGAAAGTCACAAATGATGGAACCCAATTCACAAGCCATGAATTTGGAGAAGAACAAGCCTCACATCCACTAATGACCCCTAAACGTGGGCTCATTTTAAAAGTGGATGGGAGCCCCATTCTTTCTCACAAAATCTTGCCTTGTCAATTGGATTTCATCCACTTATTTATGAACCATTTAGCATTCAAATATTTTTTGCATGCGGAACTTCTTATTGGGTATTCAGTATTCTCCAACAATTAATATCGAGCGCAAACCTGCTCACCCGGACTCTTCAATATACCCCGCCATACCTATGTCGACATGACACGACAGGGGTATAGGATCCGTGTCGGATCCTCTAATTTTTTTTTGACACTTTGATTTTTCCTTCTTAATGTACTCTTTAAATGTGAAGACTCAACTAGGAGACAATTTTACACCTTTGTCCCTATTCTTCTTTATATAGCAATTAGTATGTATGTATTAATTGTCTAAGAAAACTCTTTAAGTTATTAATTGATAATATTACTAAAATTCATTTGATAAAAAATGTAAAAAACGAAAAAAGAAAGCATTACAGAATTACATTGAACGTAACATAACACTAATATTTTTATAATAATCTTATGCTCATATTAAGATAAACTATCATAGTATCCGTATTCAATTTTTGGACAGTGTACCCAAACCTATATCTTGTTTTTTGGACGATGTCTACATATCCATGAATTTTTAATATGAAGAACCCGACACACGAATATGTTGTCATACCCAACACATGTACCCAAGTCTAGGTATCATATTAATATATGATTTTCTCGAAACTTGGACACTCTAGGATTACTAGACGAAAGCAAGTAGCATGACAATAAAGCTGTTCTCACTTCACATGTGTACATCATCTAAAAACTTATCTCATTTTACTGCGAATGAATTTGATGCATATTAGCATGGCACTTATGATGAGCCGTTTGAAATTGCCTGTGGATTTCTACTTACGACACTAACTTGATTCATATTTCATGATTCAGCCCTGGAACGTTTCTTGTTGTCAGTTCAACATTGTTTACATTAGTATTAATTGGAAGAGCAGCATTTGTGTACCCTCTAGCAAATATCAAAAACTGTGTTAGGAAAGGAGAGAACGTAAAAATTGAACTTCGACAACAGGTGAGAATCGCAGGCATTAGTAATTTGCAATTGTCAGTCACATCGACTCTGCTAACGTCTTCAAAATCTCAGTTCATTATGTGGTGGGCAGGAGTAATGAGGGGTGCTGTTACTATTGCTTTATCTTACAACCAGGCAAGTTGTGGTAATTCAGATGTTTTTCTAAGTAATACATGATGTTTGGTAACTGAACTGTTACGTGCTTTACTGAACATCCATGCAGTTTTCAAATTCGGAGGAAGTAACAAATCAAGATTCTGCGCTGATGATCACCTGCACGATAATTGTGGTTCTTTTTAGTACAGTGGTAAGGTTTTGATCCCATTACTCGGATACTTAAGCATGAAGATGTTTTCTATATTAATAGCATTTCTCATTGTTTAAAGACGATAAATCGAATGTCATCTTGAGCTTGATAATCTTAAACACTTCTATGTTTTGGCTTTTACTTAAACAGGTTTTCGGGTCTATAACAAAGCCTATGATAGAAGCTTTGTTGCTACGAAATCGAAAATCACCAACTTCAGATTCAACAGATAATGCAATTCTAGAAGACTTGAGGCTAATGTTCATTGAAAATGGTGGTCCAAGTGATGATGGGAACAATCAAAGAGGCCCTAAAGTGGGGAGCTTTAGGTTGCTAATGAGCCACCCTACTACAACTGTTCACTATTTTTGGAGAAAATTTGATGACAGATTCATGAGACCAGTTTTTGGTGGCAGGGGATTCACTCCTTTTGTGTCTAATTCTTCAACAAATGCTGTCATTGAAACTTCTTAAACCATGAAGATATCATAATTGATTGTGCAATATAGAATCTCTTGTTAATAAATGTTGTTTCCCCACTTTTATTCATCTTTTGTAAAGTTAGCTGCTGGGATTCATTAAAAATTTGCAAAGCTTTTCTTATTGTTAGGGCTTGTAAATTTCATTTTATTTGTGAAAATAAGAATGAAGAAGACGACTTTTAGTGTCTTTGTTTGTCAAATGAGAACCAACCTACTGATTATATAAGGTAAGGCATACATTTATAGCTATGAACATAAATGTGATAGTATGGGTTAAATACAGAGTATGGATTTACAAATTTTATTATGTTTAACATGAAATGACTAGACTGAAAACAAAGCTAAACCAAAAAAGTTGAACCAATTTTATTTTTTAACTTAATAGTAGTTGGGCTTTAATTATCCTTAGAAGGCTTTCAGCATCAGGCATTAGCCCACCAATACCAAACCTAAACCGTTAACTAAAAATCAAACCATGTTCCAAATTTCGGTTGATTTTCAATTTAATAGAGTAAGTGTGCGTTTGTTTCATATTTCGCACAGCTTAAAACTCTAAGCCCCACATAAAATGTCGTGTCAATCAAATGTCACATTTTTGCTAATAGCTTAAAGTTGTGGGTCTCACAACTTGACCCACAACTTTAAGCTGTGCAAAAATGAAATGTCATCATCCCATAGTTTTTCAAAGCTTAAAGATGTAGGATCTACAATATTTTACAACAACATTACATAATTGCCCCTCCGTATCTTAAAATTTTTCTATTATTTTTTATTGTAATACATTTTTTTATAATTTATCTATAAAATTAACCTAACAGAAAAAAATGAACCCAACACTCACAACATTTTATACAGCTTAAAGTTGTGGATTACACAACTTTTTACACAACATTTTTTTTTGATTTAAGCATAACATTTTAAGTAACTTAAAGTTATAAAACGCAATTATGAAATAAACGAACCCTAATACTTAGGTAAATAGTTCAAATTTGACAATCGTACAAACATTTTTTTTACTTAAAAGTCATTGGGCTTTAATTATCCTTTGAAGGCCTTCAGCATCTGTCTGCAACCCACCAATGAAGCCCAAACCACCAAACCAAGACGAGGCACTTATTGAGATTCGTGGATCGTAGGCCGTAGTGCCCTCTTCTTCCTCCTCCTTAAACCCTCAACAGCGAGGAACAAGGTTTTTGTTTTTCACGATTTTTATTGTTATTGGAGATGGCTCTTCTCAGAAGACTACAGACTGTCCGCGCAATTTATGGAAAGGCTTCGATTCCAGAATCTTTATATATGTGAGTACATTTTCCTTCTCGGTGTTTTGTTTGGTTCTCGAGAAAAAAGAGCAGAAGTTTCCACTTGACATATCATGTTTTATATTTTAATGACTTCGGAGTTGATGAAGCTCTTATTTTTGTCTATTCGTTTAGGATTGGAAGTTCTAGAAGTTATTCAAGTGTCTCATCAAATGGTAATTTGTTCAATTTGAGTGCATCAACTGGTTTTTGTTGTATTAGCTCTATTGTATGTGGATTTGATGGCCGTTACTCAAGTTTTCTTCAAATTCCTGTAATTTTGTTTTATGTGATCAGTTCCTAAATTTGACTACTGGAGCCTGTCTTCCTCCTCATATAAAGGCTACAACGGCCTTCCTTGGGCCTGTGGAAGTAAGATGACACTTCGCACCACAATGGTAAACTTCTGAAACACAGATTTAAATAACTTGTGTACAGATTTCACAATGAATCTAGCTATTATTTTTGTTGCTGGTTCTTCTACATTTCAGTTAAGACTTTTAACTCCCATGCTCTTCCTGCTCATTCATTTCATTTATTGTTTGTTCGCAGAGTGCTGAGTTGTTGATATTCTTAAATGATAAAAAGTCAGCAACAACTCAAGCAAAAGCTTCTCCACAAGCACGGAAAATGGTGCGTCCTCTCTACATTAAAACTGTCAATAAATTGGTGCACCTTCTCCATTTATTTGGAAAAATGGACTTTGTTGTTAAGCTTATTAAAAAAAACACGTCTTAATAAAAATTTACTGCATCATTACAAATAACAATGCCTTTTCAACATGTATGATGAACAAGAACCATAAGAAAATGGCTTGAGGAGCGTTGATTTTTTTTTTTTATATTTTTTATGGTGGAAATAATACGAACATGCTAGATAGAGTATTTAGCAGGTTCAACCACAGAGCATGAAGATTTGTAATTTCAGTTATTTTGGTGGTTTATATGAATAGGCAAACATATGGCCTAGTGGTAAAATTGCGGGTGCAACCTAGTGGTCACATATTTAATTCTTGAAAACAGCCTCTACACATGGTATGTGGAGGTAAGGTCAAGGTCTGCATAAATCAATGTCTATTCCCAACCCCGCCCACTACAGGAGCCTTGTGCATGAGAGTCGTTTACCTTTTATGTGGTGGTTTATATGAGTTTAACTGTTTAAGGTTGTTGAATTTGAAGTCTTTCGTTTGGGTTTGGTACCTATGAATGTAGAGGATTTACCATGTCGCTCCAAACTTATGCTAATGAGTTTCTGATGCACCATTCGACTGTTTCTTCTGTATTACTACTTACTAGGTTCATCTTGAGAGTTCACATGATTTTGATTAATGATTAGTGAATATATTGACATTTTGCAGCATGATAATTTGGAAATTGAAAATAGTAAGACAAACTGAAAAATATTGTTCTCTCCCTTATTAAAAGAATAAATTCTGATATAGGTGGTGTTGTCCCTCTCTTTCTTTTTGTGTAAATTTTAGTTAAAGATCTCATATAATCTTCGAGCAATAGTTTTATGTCTAGTATAATAATGGGTTTTGGGGTTTTTTCTTTCCCGCAAATATGGGTTTAGTTTTTCACATCCATATTGTAGAATTTAACTAAGATTATGATGAAGCACTGTATGTGATGATTGTCTTGGTCCTCTTAAGTCTTAACGTTGAAATTATTAATAACTTTAATTGCAATCTTATCTCCTCATATGTGCAGGGGGCTCAACTGTCAATGACGAGTCCTGGCTTTGTATATGAACCTTATGCACCTCGTGAACCAATCTCATTTTGGAAGAGGTTAGTTAAAAGTGTTTTGAGTTATTTTCAGGGGTGCATTACTGTTTCACTTGAACAGAGTAATAAAAATAAACATGTTATTGTACTTGATAAATTCACAATGGGAGTTCTAGACAGTTCTTGTACCAAGATGCATCATTCAATTTTTTTTCGGTAATTAAATTATAAGCCAATGCTAATGTGATATTTTAACGGATAGTACTTTTAGGATTTCCTGTTTCTTTTCAAATTAGAACTTATTCCGAGGAAAGGTTTCTCGAGGAGCACTGATCGACTTATTTTGAAATATTTATAGTAATCGTGCCTAGAAAAGTTGTCATCTTCACTTAAAGCTTTGATTGTATGAATTTTAGCTATTGATAATCTTCAAGCAAGAAGAATAACTCTAGTCAACAGATGCTCTCACAAATGGCGTGAATATGATGTATTCTGGCTTTAAACACGTTAGGCATGTTTGTGGTGGCCAGCTCTATGGAGTAGAAAATGAGAATAAAGAAAGTAACCGTTGCTTTAACTTCCTTTTTCCTTCTATAATTCTTAGATGATCAAGTACTCTTTGTATTGTACCCAAAAAAAGAAAAATAATTCTTTGTTCATGAATATAATTTATTCCATATCTTATCGATGTCCATGATTTGGACCATTTGGTCGCCCCTCACTGGTGCTCATGTTTAATAGAAATTCTATTAAAAGGGGATCGATGGATTAGACCAAGCCTGGTAAAAATATAAACATATAACATGATAACATATCTAGTTATGTACGTTTTCTTGAGGAACTTTAGCCAATGTCGGCTGTCACTTGTCTGGTTGATGAGGTGCACGTGGAAAACTTTGCTGCTCATTATCTTTGCTTATGGAAGTATCCATATCCAGCTTCTTAGTTCTTACTACTACATATTATTTTCATGACAGTCAAAAGAAATTTTTCTTGCATATTATTTCTCTTTAGAAATTATTTAATGAGGTCATTCTCTTTCAACTCCAGAAGACATTGTTCTTTGAGGCTTTACAACCTTTTTTTTAATTCATAATGCCTTGCAACATTTTAAAATGTTTTGTCGTGTCAGATATTTCACAAAAAGCGGATGGAAAAGAACAAAAGAGGATATCATCCTAGAGGTGACACTGTTGGATGCTGCTCTTCATTGTTTTTTTCTTTAGCATCAATACATTATTGCTTCCTTTTCATTCTTCAAGTTTGTGATAGTTTTTCAGTTATTCAAACCTGTGGCAGGGTGTTGCTCCTGTACACTCCCTTATCCATCGCCTCCCTTCCTTTTGCTCATTTCTTTGTTTTATTTTATTTTCCTCCTATTTTTATCTATCTTTTTTTTTAATGCAAAAAAAAAGTCTATTCTTTTTACATTCAAAAAAGAAAAGAGGCACCTCAATCAATAGTTTCCTTCTATGTTTATTAAATGGTTATTCTTATCTCTTCCTTTATGATGCCATACTGCTAGGAGCATTGCTGCCTGCAGTAGCCGTTTGCTGTTGCTTTCAACTCTAGTCACTTATTTGGATTTTGGGATTTGTAGACATTGGGCAGTAATAATCCCACATTTGTTCAATTGTTCAACATGTTCTCTCTATTTCTTAAGGATGAATTATTTATACTGACCCAAATAATATTGATATTTTATTTTTTGCAGCTTAAGAGTGCCTATGCCATTGCTAAGTTAAGGAAAAGTGGATACTCAAAAAAAAAGTTCTACATTGAGGCCATAGAATTGTTCAAAGAGGTAGACATATGCTTTATCTTGAGTGTCACATAGCTGTACAGTTTCAGTGATAATAGTTTCTATCTTATTCGGTTTGGATGCTCCTACTGTTTGCTTTAACAAGTTTTTTTTTGAAAAGTTAAGCAAGGATTCTGTTTGTAAACTGTACTCTAAGTGGAGTAAGTTTTAATGGGAATACCCAATCCCTTATTCTCTCATTGTCGTTTATAACCTTATTGTTTAGTGCAAACAGCAACTGAATGGTTTGATTATGCTTTCTAACTCGATGGTTGGACTATTTTTCTTCTTGGATTCTTGAACTTTTGCTAAGTTTATCATTTTCTTTTCAGGAGTTTCTAGATAAATTTTGAGCTTTTATAGTTTTCCTTTTTCGTCGACTTCTTGTACACTTTATATGTGCTTGGGTTTTTGTTCCTTTTGATTACGGCATCCTTTTCAGTATCCTTATTTGCTTTGTTACTTAAATGTAGAATCTTATGAATGCACTGCAACTTTTGCTGCTTCTCTTATTCGCCAATGCTATGAAGATGTTGCCTAAGGTTAAGTTGCAGCGATAGGCTTATGAAGGAAATAAACTTTCAACTATTAATTGGCATCTGGATTATTCTTTAAGAACCATGAGTAAGATTAAAAATTATTTCCGTGTTTGACTTTTGACTTACAAAGTTGACTCTAAGTGAATACTGACGAAGAAATCTTTTATAAACTGAGATCCATCCAATAAACATGTGTATTCCGTTGGAAATAAAATACTTGAATAAGTTATCAAATTATAAAAAATAAAAGCATAGGAGGAGGGCGAGCAGCCAAAAATAAGCCTCTGAGCCATCCTTTTAGGCTTCAAAGCTATCTTGGGATTGAAGGTGCACTTGAGTACAAGCAACATCATTCATTTGGAAAGTGCAATGAATGTAGAAGTCTTAGCAGAAGCTCTTGGGTGTGAAGTTTGCATCTTGCCTACAGATTATCTCGGGCTTCTGCTGGGCCCTAAGCATAAAGACCAAAATATTTGGAATCCTCTAGTTGCTAGTTTTGATAAGAAGCTTTCAGGATGGAGGAGTAAGAGTTTATCAAAACCTGGAATGTTGATGCTCATTAAAAGCACCCTCTCTAACCTTCCCATTTATATGATGTCCATCCATCCCATTCCGTCCTCGATTGCATGTATCATGCGTAGATTGTGGGGAGACTGTATGGAGAGTAGGAGAGTGCACCTGGTTAATTAGAATTGTGTCAAGCTTCCTAGAGAAGTTGGAGGCCCTGGCATAAAATGTCTGGTCACTTTTAACAAAGCCTTGCTTGGCAAATGGTTATGGAGATTTGCTATCGGTAAGAATCAGCTTTGGTGAAAAATCATAGCTTGCAAATATGGTACGGAGAAAAATGGATGGTGCACCAAGCTGAATAGAGACCCATATGAATGTAGTCTGTGGAAATTTATCAGAAGAGGATGGGATGTTTGGTTCGCTAAATCCACGTCTCCTGTCCAAACATCATCCCAAAAGCTGATTTAGTTAACCCAAACCCCCCAACTATGAGGAATTTTTTCCCGAACTTGCAGTCTTGCAACTCAAAAAGTCCTCCATTAGCCAAATTCTTCAGATTCATGGTGGTGGCATTTCTCGGAACATCCTTTCATATGGGAGGCGCAAGATTGAGAAATTGATATGTTTACAAACTTCTGGATCATAGTGTGTGGCGCAAAAATTAATCCAACAAAGGAAGACAAAATCTGCTGGAAGATAGAGGAGAACAATTTATTCTCAGTGAGCTCTTTTTATAAAGAACTTATGAAGGACAAGTTATACCTTGTTAACAGTATTTTCCCTTGGAATAGGATCTGGAAATCAAAGGCTCCTCCAAAAGTAGCTTTCTTTTGCTGGGAAGTTGTTTGGGGGAGGATATTAACTGTGGAAAACTTAGAAGATGGGGTTTTCCTCTGTTGAATAGATGCTATTTATGTAGAGTTGATGTGGAGTCTATTAATCATCTTTTTCAGTTTTTCTTGCACTGTCCTTGGTCCAAAAAGGTTTGGGATAATGTTTTCATGTTGATGGGTACCTGTTGGGTCACAAAATGTTCAGTTGACAAGGAGTTGATATCCTGGAGCTATATAGGCAGGGGCAAGCAACAAAGAAGTTTTGCTCAGCTTATTCCTATGTCAGTGTTGTGGTCAATCTGGAAAGAAAGCCACAACAGAGTCTTCAACGACAGGGAATCCTCTTTAGATGCTTTCTTTGTTAATTGGTTCGAGTGCCTTAAGTTTTGGAGTATTTCTTTTACAAGGAAATGTTTTTGATCATATTAACTTTCCTCCAATGTAGTTGTTGTGTTTTGCGTTCTTTTGGGGCTTGAATAAAATCTTTTCCATTCAAAATAAAATAATAAATTTGGTTAGATTCCATCAAAACATATGCTGAATTCACATGTCTTCATGCACCATTTCTCAAGATTTCTTGCATGGGAATTATTCATTGCAGCTTATCCTTTTGTTCTTGATAAATTCTAAGTTTTACTTTTCCCCCAATACATTAGCAAGTCCAGTCTTTGAGTGTGGCTGCCCATGAAAGAAACGAGCTTCATTTTGTCACTTGAGTACAGTGCAGTGACAAATATGGGGTAGTATGCAGGTTGAAGTTGTGGGTCAGCCAACTACAATTTTTCAGGTCCTTTATGATATATGCTTCTCTGTAAGAAAAAAAGGACCTGTGGGATGTATACATTGTGGTAGCTTTTATGAATACATTTGAATTGATAATTTGGGGCATTTGATTTTCATTTCAGCATGTCTATCATGGAATGAAATATGATCTAGGCAACGAGGATTTTGCTTGATGGAGGAATAGGATTCTCCATACACAACCACTGGCGTGGTTAGTGAAGTGTTTTTTGTTTATGATTCATCAGCAAGTGAAAAATATCTTTTGGTAATGAAGGATACCCATAAATTCTTTGCAGTCGCAATCGTTTCTTTGGAATGTGAGAATGATAGATATATATCATATATGCAGATCCCTCACGAAAGGACACTAAATTTCATGTACAAACATATCTTCCATAGGAAATGGTAACGGACTTTGCTTACTAGATTCTGCACTTATGACCCTTCCCGTTCTTAGAAACCCATAACTAAGACCTACAAACTTCTGTTCTTGGCTCTAGCCTTTGGCTTTGCAAAATTCATATTGCGCAAAACCCAAGGCATTGTCATGACACAAGTTAATGGGAATATCATGCTTTCTTTGTTTTTTCTCTATGTGATTGTTTTTGTATTGGAAATTTCCCTGTAAAATGCTGACAATTTTTATGGATTTATTTTTTCTTGAATCTAGTTAAATTTGCTAATCGCAATTGGGGACAAATCATCACTAAGGAAAGCAGTCACGGAGAAATTTTACTCTGTATGTTTCTGTTCTGTCAAACTTATGATGTGTTGCTACTTCTAAAATTATTTTTACCATCAGCTTCATCTGTTGCTGCTGTAATCAAAGAAATCAATATTCGTAAGCCATCTACATAAGCTGTCTAGTTAATCTTTAAATTTGTGGCAGGCACTCAAGAATGAAATCAAACAGAGGGAATCAATGTGGAGTAGCATTTACTGGGAAATGGTTGAACCAGTTGTCAAGATACGGACATTGAGAGCTAGACTGGCAAGTTTACTTTTTGTTTTAAACTGCTTTTAGTACAATCCGATAATTGACTCATAGACATGCACCACAGAATAACTGACAATCTTAGTCTTTGTGGAAGATGTAGAGATATTATGCGATGTAGAAATTGAGATGCTGCATTGAATTTTAGATAGCAATTTCTTGTTATTTGCATTAATTTCACAGCTTCAGCATTTTTCATTTATTTTTCACATCCTTTTTGTTCAAGTACAGATTGGCGTGGACCAAAATGACCACAATAAAGTGTTCGTACAGCTTACGCTTGAATTTCTGACCAAGCAGGTACATTTATGAAAGTGGCATTTTCTCTTCTTTGAATAGTTGTATCTTACATATTAATCAATCATAGGCATGGGACATGCATTAGCTTTTGGTAAAATGACCTGAACTAGTCATGGTCTAGGATTTCAAGCTTCCAGAGAGCAGTGTCTTTATGCATGTTGCTTGCGTTATTTGTGGCGGAGGTGGTTTAAAATCTCACACTGCAGCACCGACTTATGCAAAGCGTACCACAACAAATCAACATTAACTTTTTTATTTTAAATTATTAGTTTGTGATCTTCGTAAATTCTAATTTGTAGTTTCAAGGCTGTGATCGTTCATTTTCCATCCTCCCCTGCTATAATGTTTAAAGAATGTCATGAGATACAGCACTCTGGTGATAATTATGCGAAGGAACAATGAGATGCTTAACACAGATGATGTCATCCCTTCTGTCCTTCATATCACTATCGTTATGTGTCCGTGTATTTATTTTTCGTTCAGAATCTATACTTTATACTGAAAATCCAAATAGCATCGTTTTACTAATGTTATATCATATTACTAATTACTTGGCGACACTAAGATTCCTCATCTTTTGCAGAAATTTGAAGCATATGATTCTAATGGCACAGCTGTTGCTGGAGATAAAAATAAGGAGGTAAGAATAATTGATAGTTACTCACTTACTCTCCATGGTGGTACTTCTCTACCTTCGACTATTATGCTTATCCTTTTACTCTGTTGGGGGAATTTAAAACTATTTTCTGATATTCCATCAAGAAGGATTGACTTTTATGTGGAACTCTTTCAGGTCTAGGATCCACCATTTGTTGGCGAGTATGCGTCATTTAACTTTTCTTGAACACATAAAATGAGAATAATTTTTTATCACCATTCCCAAAAAAATGTATTAATTATTATATTTGCATAATTCATGACATCTTTAGTAGACTCGAGACAATGACTTTCATAAGTAATTTGTTTAGGTGGCAAGGACCTAAATGACTTGAATTTTCATTGATGAGGATTGCAGGTTCCATTTCAGTTCCCAATCGGATTTGATGTTAAAAGAAGCATATTTTTCTTTTAAAAAGGATTTTGAAATCTTGAATTGCTTGATAAAGACAATGTGAGGCTAGGATGCTAAAATGATGAGGTCTCGGGACAAAATCATTCATGGTTATGAAGTAATGTGTCTGGAAGCCAATTTGGAATTGTATTAGTTTGATTCTCAGCAGGAATGTGATAGTATGAATAACATTTTATGGGATGGGACCAGTCTGTCCTTTGAGGGCCTTACATAGGAGGTCTAGTGGAGTAGAATGGTCGATCTTAGCCCCATTGTATGAATCCATGAATCAGGAAAATTAATTATTCTCTCTACATTCACGTCCTCTTATTGGCAGTAATTTTGAGAAATCGTCAATTGTTGCTTGTCTCCAGGTTCTTGTTCGTGATATCTGGGTATTTGAGAAATCTCTCTTCCACCCTGGTGCCCACTGGCGTCTTTGTGGGCGGATTTCAGCATAAGCTGCCTTTCCACAAACGAAAGAGTGAGAGCTTTCCCATCTGGTCTTGCAACCAAATTTTGTAAGTTGAATAAGTTATCTTTCAGATCAATATATTCATAGCAGGCATCCATGTCTATGGGTGCGTTTGTTATCCAATTGTATTTCACAGTTTAAAATTGTGGGAAATGTTGTGTGTTTTTAGTGTGTTAAAAGCTATGAGACCCACAGTTTTAAGCTGTGTAAAATGCGATGAGGTGTTTGATTTACATTAGTTTTTTGTTATGATATTTTATATGAAATGACAAAAAAGGGTATTGTAATAAAAGTGTAATAATATTGAATAAAAAGCTTTAATTAGACACATAATTAGAGTTCTTACATGACATTTTAGAAATATTGTAACACAATAATTTTATAAATATTAATGTGCATTAAATGGTAAATCAGCTATTTTCTCTCTTAAATCAAACATGCTTTTGTCATCATATGAGGTAGTTTGATAAACTTCAGTATGGCCTTCTTCTTTTTTACCATCCACATTGACATCAGTTATGGTCTGAAATTTCAGAAATGTGATGATTAGTGTGTTCCCATTTTTTAAAACTTTTGGTATAGTCTGTCATAATTATTGCTCAAGTTTATTCGAAACAAACCCTAGTAGCTCAGTTGACAAGGTAGTTCGTATATAATCTCGAATCCCGAGTTCGAGCCTCACCTCCTTTTCCTTGTTCGAAATTAGAAAAAGTTTATTCAAATTTTATATGCTTGACAATTCAGAGATATGAGGTGGATTTTCAAAAGTTTCCTGAACTTCATCATAATCACCAGCATCAAAATTGAGATTCCATGTTCACCGGTAAAAAAAGAAGTAAAGAGAATTGTGGATCGTTTGAGAATGAGATGTGTTTTTTGTAGTATGAAATTATAATATGCCAACCCTAATTTATATAGCAGTGATTACCCATAATGATTTCTAAAATACATAAACTAAGGATATTAATATTATTCCTATTTGGACAAGAAATTCTAGTTAACCTTAATATAATTATAAAATAAGTCAATTAGGGTTCGATAAAGGATCTAACAACCCAAAAAAGAGTTAGCTTGGGGGACAATTGCCCACGTACGATTAGTTTTTGAGGGAAAGTAGGAGATGTCATATCATATGGGAAATTATTTATGAATAAATTATTTTTTAAATGAATCAATCAAATCCTTCCAGAGTAAATATCAATTAATTATTTTCTTCAACTAACGGAATATTATCCTTGACACTTGCATAGATAACATCAAGGCTCAGCCCACAGAAGGTCTTCTGTACTCCTAATTAGAGCCTGATTCAATAACTTCTCCTAATTATAACTCCTCTCTATAAATACAAAAAATCAAAGAGCGATCTTGTGTATCAGAAACTCTAGTTATTTGAAGAACAGAAGGCCATTCAGTTCTAGGGTCTATCTCTAAAGTTTGGATCAAATTCATTCATCAAGCAGGTTTGATTTCCAATCTCTTTTACAACTCCTTTTCTTTAATTTCTCTCAATTCCTCTTCCTTTTCTTATATAGGCTTTAGCTAGGCTGTCAGTCCTTATTGTTTCAACAATGTCTCGCAAAAGATAGCACATTAATCAAGCTATGGGCTGAAACTTGGATATTTATTTTCTGCTTGGTCTATTTACACATGATTTTATGTATGTATATATAGGTGGTAGAGAAGGCCATCAATTGATTCCACGATGTCTAATAGACGATCAAAAATTGACGTGGAAGGATATGGAGGATGGACTGATCTTCACGAGGATATCTTGTTTTTAATCAAAGAAAAACTGAAGATTGTTGATCAATTGCGTTTTAGAGCTGTCTGCAAGAGCTGGCGCTCTGTTTCTTATCTCAAATCCGCGGATCAGTTGCCATGGATACTAGTATTCCGATCGATGGGATCAGCTGGCAGGGATGGATTCATAGATGACATCATCCTCTACGATCCATCAAATAGACGACAGTATACCCTTGGTCGTATATCAACAACTCCTTATCCATTTTTAGGTAGTAGGAAAGCTTATTACTCAGAGTTCGGCTGGGTTTTTCTGGCTAGGACTTTATTGGGTGGTAATTGTAAATTGTCTTTATACCATGCCTTTACTTTTAAGAGACCTAACTCAACCCCATAAAAGACCCAATATGAAGTTGAGGACTGCCCAATAATAAGGCACTCGGCAGGCTTGTGAAACCCCGATGTGGGATTCCTAATACTCCCCCTCACGTGCTTGGGCTTACGGTCTTTCCGAATGGGCCCAAGACACGTGGGTACAGGCATAGCCCATCTCAAGAGTGCAGAAAGAGCCCAACAATCGTTGCTCCAATACTATGTTAAGAGACCTAACTCAACCCCATAAGGCCCAATATGAGGTTGAGGACTGCCCAATAATAAGGCACTCGGCAGGCTTGTGAAACCCCGATGCGAGATTCCTAACATTTACTAGGAGAACCATAGATCTACCTGATCTAAAGTCCAAGTACTACGCCAAAGGGACATTCTCTACTCTTCCAAACCCGTACAGATTGTGTGTTTTGCGTGACAGGTAAAAGTACTGCTTGGGTTACGCAGGATGGTGAAAGAAGTATATCGATTTTTCGCACCGGTGATGCAGCATGGAGAAAGTTTAACTTGAAAACTCCTCCTGGTTTATCACAAGTTCAAGATTTATTCTACATGAATGGAAACTTTTTCTGTGTCTTCAAGATGGGATCGGTATGGGCATTCAAAATTGTTTCCCATGAATGGGGGAAAGTTCCAATTGATACATCTCAGAACATGAATGTTGAGTACTGGTTCACAATGAAGATTGTAGTTTCCAATGGAGAGGTTTTATTGGTGTACTTTCACAAGAACTGGAAACCATGGTACATTTTCAAGTTCGACTGGTCGATGATGGCTTGGGTTAAAGTATCTACACTCGGCAATCGAGCCTTATTTCTTGGCCATGAGACTTCACTTCGATTCCAACGAGTGGGGAAATCAAATCTTTAGCTGGACATATCCATTTTGGCAACAAGTTTAGGTTTAACCATTACAGCTTCAAGAACAATGGACGTCACAAAAACAGCAAGTTGAGGGCCCTGGTTAACAGATACTACTCGGATTTCAGAAGCATTGATTACACATGCGATTGGGTTTGGGTTGAACCTTATTGTTGAATATTGCTTTTGCAGTTCTCCACTGTCTAGATAATTTGGATTTGGTAATAATGTGATGTGATTTTTGAAATCTTGAGAGTCCAAGTTGAAAGTTGATGGACATGATGTTATTAATATAAACACTTTTCGATTTTTATATTTAGGACCATGTTGCACATATTAGAGCAACTCCAACTTCAATATATAAATTTGGAGTTGTAAAATGAGATATACAAACTTGAATAATAATTTTTAAGGGATGTAATTTTTTTATGTTGTAATCGTAGTTTGTATAAATGAAGTCTCCTTATTACTTTTATGATTTGTTGAGTTTTTCTCCTAAAAGTCCATCTTCATTTTGGTGGTTACGGATAGAAAAACTGTGGCTGGACGACAAAAATTTGTTGTTGGCAAGGTTATGTGTGTGAGACGAAGATAAAATGTGTGAGAGAAAGAGATAGTAAACTTGTCATTAAATAAGTTAAAACATTAAATTTGTTCTTATTAGACCAAGATTCAAATACTTAAGAGTGTATTGTGCCACAAACACTTTTGAAATACCAAATAGAATAAGAAACTCATATAAAAGACTTATCAACAAAAATAGAATAACAAAAAATCTTGTAAAAATTACAGTAAATTTTAAAACTTAATTAATAAAAAATTATACGTATATCCTTAATTATTTGAGATAGTAGAATAAATTATAATAAAATATATACGAAATAATTCATCGTCAATTCATGAGTTTGATAATTATGTATATCACACATTAAATAAATAAATATGTTTACTAAAAAAATTAAATATACACAAATGACATATTTCTTGAGGTATTTTTTTATTGATTTGTTCTTGTTAATTTTATAAACAGTAATAAAAGTAGTAACATATATTATAAATAATATACATATATAATTAATAATATATATATATATATATGTATGAGGCGGGTTGAATTTTGACAAACATGTCCTCACACCCGCGCCTTTATTTTCCCCATGAAAATACCTGCATGTAACCGTTAATCAATGAGACATACCCATATGATTTGGGACGAATTATGCGGATATTCGTCCGTCCGGTACGGATGTTTTTTACATCCCTAACATGGACCTACAACATGAGAAACGATCCTAGTAAGCCGCCTAGCCCAAAGATGTTGACGTCATCCATCATATCATCACCAAACAAAGTAGGTCGTGAATAGCCTATCGGGAATGAACCTCCTGAAGTATGGTTGTCTTTTTTGGAGCATGAGAAAACGAACCCATCATGACATCATCTAATTGGACATAGCTCTCTCTCCCATACTCATCATCCTCTTTGCTTAAATAAATAAATAAAAAAAGCTTATTTTTTACTACATATGGGAAATTATTTATGACTAAATTATTTTTAACTGAATTAAATATCAATTACTTTATTATTTTCTTCAACAACATGAATAACCGAATATACACTTTGCATAGGTAGGATAGCCCACAGGGTGTCTTTTGGTACTTCTAAGTCCTAATTAGAGCCTGATTCAAGAACTTCTCCTAATTATAACTCTACACCATAAATAATCTACAAACATCAAGGAATTACTATATATACATATATATTACTGCATAGACTAATTAATTATGCGATCTTGTGTATCAGAAACTTTAGTTATTTCAAGAACAGAACGCCATGCAGTTACGTTCTAGGGTTTGTCTCTAAAGTTGGAGCAACTTCGATCATTCTTCAAGCAGCTGGTTTGATTTCCAGTCTTTTACAACTCCTTTACTTTAATTCCTCTCAATTCCTCTTATGCTTCTCAATTATATATATTATATAGGTTTAAGGCAGTCCTTATTGTTCTGACAACGTCTCGCAAGAGATTGTTTTCTGCATGGTTTATGTTATAATTTGTCTCGATTCCTCTTCTATCGATTTACACGTGATTTTATGTATGTATAGATTGTAGAGGAGGCCACTGCTTCCACAATGTCTGTTAAACCATCGAAAACTTATGAGGAAGGATATCGAGGATGGACTGATCTTCACGAGGATATCTTGTTGTTGATCAAAGAAAAACTGAAGATTGTCGATCAATTGCGTTTTAGAGCTGTCTGCAAGAACTGGCGCTCGGTTTCATATCTCAAATCCGCGGATCAGTTGCCATGGATACTAGGATTCCGATCGATGAAGGAATCAGCTGGCAGGGATGGATTCATAGAAGACATCATCCTCTACGATCCATCAAATAGACGAGAGTATACTACCCCTGGTCACAAATCAATAAGGCCTCATACAATTATAAGTAGGAATGCATATTACTCGAATTTCGGTTGGATTTTTCTGGCTTCCAATTTAATCAATGGTGATTGTATATTGTCTTTATACCATCCCTTTACCAGGAAAGCCATAGTTCTACCTACTCTGAGAACCAATTATTGCGGCAAAGGGACATTCTCTACTGTCCCAACCCAGGCAGATTGTGTGTTTTGTGTGACACGCACCTGTTTGCTTAAGTGGTATGATGGAATGAGTATATCGATTTATCGCACCGGCGATGTAGCATGGAGGGTGTTTAAATTGAAACCTCCTGGGCTGTTAGTTCATGATTTGTTCTACATGATGGGAAACTTTTACTTTGTTTTCAAGGAGGGATCGGTATGGGCATTCGACATTGTTTCTCATGATTGGGGTGAAGTTCCAATTGATACATCTCGGATGATAAACACTCGGTCGGAATTTCAAAGATGGTACACAATGAAGATGGTAGTTTCCAATGGAGAGGTTTTATTGGTTTATTTTTGCAGGAATTGGAAACCATGGTACATTTTCAAGCTTGACTGGTCAGTGATGGAGTGGGTTAAAGAAGAAGTACTGGGAAATCGTGCCTTGTTTCTTGGCGACATGACTTCACTTTCGATTCCAACAAGTGGGGAAATAAAATCTTTAGCTGGCCAAATCCATTTTCTCAATAAGTCTAGGTTTAATCATTACAGTTTCAAGAACAATGGACGGAGCACAAACAAGAAGTTGAAGGCACTGGTTAACAAATACTACTCGTATTTCAGAAAGGATGAAGGCGAATACGATTGGGTTTGGATTGAACCTTATTCTTGAATATTGCATGCTAATTCTCTACTGTCTAGATATTTTGGATTTGGTAATAATGTGATCTGATTTTGAAACCTTGATACTTTGGATTTGGTAATAATGTTATCTGATTTTTGAAATCTCGAGAGTAGAAATTGAAAGTTAATGGACATGATGTTATTAATATGAACACTTTTGCTTTTTATATTGAGTAGAATTTGTTTGATATATTAGTGCTCTTGCCTTGCACATTGGCTTTTTATTTAACAATGAGTACATCACTTTGTAGCTCCCTCGAGCTAACTCCTAACTCCGAGTAGAACTACGAGGGCCTCTTGCCTCTCAGTTCACCTCTGGGTCGTTAGGGGTTCTTGTGTTAAGTAAAAAACTCTTAACTTGTCGAACCCCCTAACAACTCTTCCCCTGTATGGAGTCACATTGATTGTAGTTTGGCATGCGGGAAAGAGGTCACCGATCAAAACAAGGTCTTGCACTTTCTGTCTTTTTCTTTATATACAAGAGATGGTACAACATTGTGTTACAAATCTCTTCATTAACTTTCCAATTAAGTATCATTTTTATTATACAAAAAAAAAGATTTCACGTACTTATTCACATCAGCAAAACATTGTGTTTCAATGTAAGTACATCATTAAAACACATTACAATACAATTTTTTCGTGTTTCAAAAGTCAAGCCACAAATATTTCATTTCTCAATCTTTTTCTCACTAAAACTAATATTGAGTCTCGCCTCTATTACCCAATAGTAAAGTCACATACTCAACCACATCAACAAAACACAGATAATACAACCATATTAGCAAAAATACAAATTCTCATACATTATCTCCTCTCTATTAACTTCTTACCATTGCATAATTGCCCTAACTGCGTGACTCTTATAAAGCAAGAAATTTAAAAGAATCTCCGCCTAAATAACCTCATACCCGAGATCAGTCTTTGACACTTAGATATGGTAAAAATAATTTTTTTCACAAATGACACAAATCTGACTAAACTACGATAACTAGAAAACAACCACAACAAAGAAATCAAATTCAGAAGGACGCGATGATGAGAGTAATGCAGCCTAAACTGAAAAGCCAAACCAGTGACCACTTTACCAGAAGAGCCAAAAATCCTTGCAAGAGATAACCCAACACAACAAAGAAGGCAAACAGCCCACTCCACCTACCTACAACCAACAACCCAAACAAGAAAAAGCACCAACCTACCAATATGAGGGAGAAAAAAAGAAATCCCGACCACAAACCAAAACAACTACACCTGCAGCGCTACCCAAGAGCAAGAAGAGAGGAAACCAAGCAAACATCACGGAAGAACACAACCCACAGCTGACCAACACCCCCCGAACAAAAAGAAGAGATGCCATAATCATACCACCCACTTAAAAAAGAGATAAGGGAGTCTGGGCACCCATCAAACCACCAGCACCATAGAACTTCAAAAGCCCAAGAGAAATCAAGACAACCAGGAAATCCTTCAAAAGCACCTAAAACCAACACCAATACAAAATCCAATAGAGCCAAAAGGACTCAAATCATCAAACAACAATAGCAAAGAGGACTCGAAGCATCTGACAACAACAAAAACTCCTTGCCCACTCCCTGTTTAACCAGCACATTAGCGACAGTATTGGCTTCACACTAGGTATCGATAAAAGATACTAGAGACAAATACTTTGATAAAATCTTGATTGCATTTATGACTTGATCGATAGGCCAAGGATAGCATGAATATTTCGACAATCAATTGATGGCATTTGAAGAGTCAGATTCAATAATTATGTTACCCATCTCTTTGAGATTGTAATCAATAGATAATTGAAGGGCATGATTCGAGTTTTGGATTAGGGTTTGCGTGTTTGAAAACAGTTATCCAACCAATTATGAAAGAAAATGAAAAAATTAAATGGTGAACGAGTACCCAGTGGTGAACGGTTATAGTTTTGAAAATCTAAATGATTTTTTGAACAGGTTTGGTATAAGGTGCATTAAATGGTGACGATTTTGATATTTCTTAATTGAAGGGTATCTGACCCGTTGTCATATCTATTGGGTGTCAATGTTACGACTCCTCCGAGATCTAGCCCTAATAATTACTTTTAGTGGGAATCAAACTCAAATTTTTTTCAGTATATACCATTTGGCCTTACAGAGATTCGCTATTAGATTATTACTCAAGTGGTTAACTAGGGTTGTTTCCTCTAGAAAAACACAAATAACATTTGATTCTAACCAACGAAATAGAAAAATAAAGGGTTAATGCAACATTTGGTAACTAAAAGATGAGTCATGTTTCATTTTGATAATTAACAGTCAAAATGTGTCAATTTAGTACTCAAAATTTGAAAATGTTTTATTTTGATCATTCGGTCGAGTTTTGGGAATTCGGTCAAGCAACCAGCCGCTTACATTGTTGGCTAACCGCGATGCTCTCCTTCTCCACCCGTTTCTCCTAAAAACTCCACTCTTTTCTTTTTCCTTACTTCCTTTCTTATCATCTCTTGCATAATTGCCAACAAGTCTTCACTGAAGAATTGCTTCTCCAGCCCTAACTCATCTTGATTACTCTGTGTTTGTGCAACCCCAATTTATTGATTCAAAGGTACAACTGGTGGTGGAATCTATGATTGTACCGATCCCGACATACTCACACCATAAACGGATCCTGATTTCATTGTTGTGTTTTCTGGTGGGGCCCAGAGCGATTTCGATTCATCTTTCAGCAAGAATGTGAGAAGAAAAAATCGTTGAAGTAGAGGAAGAAGAAACTAGAATTTGTTAATGGTGATCTTTATTTTTTATTCTTAATGATATACATTTATTTTTTTAATTGTGATAGCCATGTCAGCTTTGTTTTGCACATGTCACGGTCAGCTCGCCACATAAGCGGGTTACTTGACCGAATTACATAAAATTAGATCGAGTGACTAAAATAAAACATTTTCAACTTTCGGATACTAAATTGACGTGTTTTTACTGACAATTATCAATATTTAACATGACTCATATTTCGGTTACCAAATGTTGCATTAAACCAAAAAAACAAAACAGGCTACAATTACGTTAGAGTTAGAAAGTGTAGGCGTAATATCTGGAGAGTATAAGAAGATCAAGATTCAACTGATCTCTCTTGTTTCGGGAGAAATTATGATTGGGAGAGAAAGAGAGAAACTAAAGTGAGCAAGAGGACATTATTTTTTCAGGAGAGAGGCTTCCCTCGCAAGATAGAAGTCCTTATGTACTTTTATTTTTTAATTGTAATGAAGGTTTTGATCCATTTATTGATAAAATTTTCCAGGTCAACTATTATGAGTGGCTTTGACAATTTATGTGTCTCAATACTATTCGTGTTCAAAATGAACGTTGGCTATTTGTCTACTTGCACTCTCTCCTCTCTCAGCGATCACATTTTGGGAGTTGCGTTGGTTCGTGTTAGAGACAAATTGAGACATGGTCATTGAAATTGTTATGTTAATTCTAAATTTATATGAAATGAGTTTAGTTTAAATTTTTTGAGAGAGTTTGGTTGAGTGTTCGGCTTTAATTAAATTAAACTATAATTATTTGTAAAATTTAATTTTTAAAAAAATAAAAATTTGGAGGGCTCGAGCCCCATTTAGGCTGCGCCACTGGCGACCTTTATGGAGAGTTGTTGGTGACAGAAGTGTTGAGATCGGCGCATGATATTCATCTCCGAAATTTCACTCTCTCTTACTTGGTCAATTGGTACTGGAAGAAGCAAACTATTGCAATTTTTATTGATTGGGTTTTGTGGATTGTACTTATTGCAATATTCATTGATTAGGTTTCTCTATTGTACCTTTTTTTTATTGTTATTGTGAATTAATGTGTTTTTCTATAGATATATGAAAGTATCTGTGATAGTTTCTAAGATAGCAGATAACCTGGGTAGTGTATAAGTTGTGAGCTATGTTTAGTAAAACATAAATTTTAATAGCGTATAAAGCTATCAATTTCATCAAATATATTGTGCGGATTCTGTATTAATTTCATAAAATATACTGATTCATAACAGCTGCCAGCCTTAGTGCTTCTAATATGTAAAATGCGATTGTGAGCGTCCGTACACCTGTGAAAGAGAACTCTTGTGAGCTGAGTCTGGTAAAAATGTGAAAGTGTAAGGTTGAGAGAGATGCAAACAATATTTAAAGTGGTTCAGAGACTTTATCAAGTCCTTCTACGTCCACTATGTAGCTAATGCCTCATAAGAATTTTCGAAGCCACTATATGATGTGGTTTTTCTAAACTCACCATGAACTTAGAGGTTTTCAAAAGGTTCATTCACTAACTTTTCAATGCAGTTTATAGTTCACCTTTAACTACTGATTTTTCAAGTTCACCGCTAAACTTGTACCTGCAAGGTTTATAAATAATCTAGAACTTTTCACAAAACTCACAACAGGTGATACCCCAATAGGGTTTAAATACAATTTAGGCTTGAAGTTTTCATTCAAGTATAAAGATCCGTTTGTTTCGCAATTGCATTTTATAGCTTAAAGCTATGAAAAATGTTGTGTAAAAGACTGTGGAGCTCACAGCTTTAAGCTATATAAAATGTTATGAACTATTTAGTTCATTTTTATGTTAGATTAATTTTGTAGATAAAAATACAAAAAATGTATTACAATAAAAAGTAATTGAAAAATTTTAAAATAAAGAAGGACAATTATGTAATGTAGTTGTAAAATATTATGAGTCCCACAGCTTTAAGTTATGAAAAATTACGGGATGACAATATTTCATTTTGCTTTAAGCTGTCAACAAAATGTGGCGTTTGGTTGACACATCATTTGATGCGGACCCCATAATTTTAGACTATGCTTAATGTGAAACGAACGCACCATAAGAATAATGGATTTGGAGATTTGGAGAAGTCTCTCAAAGATTTTCAAGTGTACCTCAGGAATAAACTATTGTATAGGAAGAACATTCTAGATTTATTTTATATGAAGTTTAAGAGCTTTTGAACGGACAGAGGCGTCAAAGGATGCACAAGTTCTTCACCCCTTATTGATGCATAGAGACTTCTTTATATGGAAAAACTGAGTTAGCAATTAGAGCTTGTTGCAATTGATTGTTTCCATGAATAATTAAATGAATGATTTTTCAGATTTGAGATGCCTCGATCAAATCATGTAGATGACTCACAATCTTGATTCCTTTCTTTTTTGGTTCCAACAGGAAAATCTCCAAGTCAAACATACGGTTTAAGGGAGGACTTTTGCACTAGTTTTTAAGCACCGCAGATCTGCATCATTAAATATACTTTGTTGTGGATTTATTGTGGTCTGATATGGTCGGAGTGACTAGATCGAGATGAATCACTCATGTAATTGAGACGAGTTAGCTGGGTTTTAGTGGGTACTCCCCTCCCATTTTTCAAAAAAAAAATATATACTTTGTGGATCTTTCAATAGGTGTTTTTTATCTCTCTATTTTCAATCTACGGTGATAAAGTGCAGTGATAAATGTACTGCACCGGCCCTCCCCTCTTCCCGTCAAACATATCCCCTTGATTTCATGAAGATCCATAAACTGAAGGTAAACTCGATTATTTACTCTGGAAATTCGTTTCCTTAAATTCTGGTTCACAAATATGGTAATTTGTTTCTTGATTTGATCTTCCCGAAATAGGAAGAAAATGAATCCTATACTTCATTGTTGAATCACGCATGGATAATAAAAGAGTTCCATCTCTTGTTGATTTCATATTATTCCTCAAGCCAAATAGATAAGAAAGGAAACTGCCTTGATTAGCTCCAGGGAATTAACTTGTCAAACAAGAAATCTTGTTTGACTTTTGAATTTGATCGTACCTCTTCATGGAAAGGGAAGATTTCCCTTTTCTGATTAGCTTATAAGCAGCGTTTTGAAAATCGAACCGATCGTCAAACCGGTCAAGGCACCGGTTATCGGTTCAACCATAAAAATGAAAATACAGAAATCACAAAAATGAAAATACAAAAAAGTATTTATTTTATATTTTATATGATTAATTTTATACAAATTTAAGACAAATTTCAGGTATTTACGTATGTGGACAACAAAATGAACCAAAAAAAGTATAAAACTTCAAAATCCAAATACAAAATAATTAAATAATCCAATCCTCACTTATCCATTTTTCCGATTTTAACCGGTTTATCACAATCAAATCGTATCATCCGATTTGATAGGTCAAATCGACCGATTAGGATATCGATTCCCGATTCAATTGGTCCAACTGACCGGTTCGGCCCGATCCTCAGAACACTGCTTGTAAGCTCGAAGCAGCTTCATGCTTTGCATATAAATTAGTCGCATTAAATATATCTAATTGGACATGCGAGTTATAAGTATGACATCATTGATTGAACATATAACTCTCTCAAAAATCAGTTCAATCAAAAACCTACATCTTGAGACATATTCAAGATAAGTTTGCTTAAACACATTTTGGCAAACAATCATTGAAAACCTAGAGACTAAGGTGCATTTGTTTCACAATTTTATTTTAGATATTTAAGCTGTAAAATGTTGTAGAGCTTTAAGCTGTATAAAATGTTGAATTGAAAGTTATAGGGCCCATAGCTTTAAACTGTAAAAAATATTGTGAGTGTTTGGTTTATTTTTTATGTTAGATTAATTTTATAGATAAAATTACAAAAAATTATTACAATAACAATTAATTGAGAACTTTTAAAATACAGAGGAACAATTATGTAATGTGACTGTATATTTTTTGGGCCTCACAGTTTTAAGCCGTGAAAAGCTATGAGTCAACAATATTTCATTTGTTGACAACTTAAAACTGTGAGGCTCACAACTGAAAGTTGGCTTCTTAGGTTGCCAAATCTCGTGCACTAGGCTCTCATAGGTCGAGGACCAATAGGATATGGAATAGATTGAGCAACTCTACCACACAGATCCTCTTGTCATTAATTTAATGGTAGTTAAGAATTTTTTTAAATAAGAGTGGAGAAACAATAAAATATAATTAACACCACTTATTTATATATATATATATATATATATATTTATGTGTGTGTGTGTGTTAGTTCATTGTATCGGATGTCACTATTTGTGCGAAATAATTGTTG
Organism: Euonymus europaeus; assembly: GCA_963580455.1. Classification (NCBI taxonomy): domain Eukaryota; kingdom Viridiplantae; phylum Streptophyta; class Magnoliopsida; order Celastrales; family Celastraceae; genus Euonymus; species Euonymus europaeus. The sequence goes on from OY756972.1 coordinate 6,255,132, forward strand.
AAAAAAATTATTTTTAAATGAATTAATGAAATCCTTCCAAAATAAATATCAATTGTTTCTTCAACAACATGAGTAACGGAATATAGAGATACCATCAAGGCTCAGCCCACAGAACATCTTCCGACTCCTAGTTCAACCTTAATTCAATAACTTCTCCTAACTGTAACTCTACGCCACATATAACCTAGCTATAAATATCGTGGAACTATATGCCTTTAACAACAATCTCGAGTAGGAGTTGCTGGCTAATAAATATCTGATTACTGTATTCAGTTCTAGGGTTTATCTCAATTCTTCTTATTACTCTTGATTTATATGTTAGGTTTTAGGGTAGGGGAGGACTTTTGCTTCCACGATGTCTAACAAACGATCCAAAACTTATGTGGAAGGACATGGAGTATGGGCTGATCTTCACGATGATATCTTGTTGTTAATCAAAGCAAAATTGAAGATTGTTGATCAATTGCGTTTTAGAGCTGTCTGCAGGAACTGGTGCTCCGTTCCTTATCTCAAGTCTGCAGATAAGTTGCCATGGATACTAGTATTCCGCCGAGTATGGGAAAATTGCAACAGTGTGTTAGAAGCCAACTTCATCTATGATCCATCAAACAGTCGAGAGTATATCCTTGGTCACGAATTAATAAGGCCAGATGATGTAGTTATAGCTAGGAATGTGAATTACTCGAAGCTCGGTTGGGTTTTTCTGGCTTCGACTTTAATCACTGGCGATTGTAAATTGTCTTTGTACCATGTCTTCACCATGACAACCATAGATCTACCTGCCCCGAAGACCAAGTATGGCTGCAAAGGTACGTTCTCCACTAATCCAACTCGTTCAGATTGTGTGTTCTGTGTGACACATTATTCCCAGGTTGAGGTCGGTGAACTGTGTATGTCAATTTATCGCAACGGCGATGTAGGATGGAGAACGTTTAACTTGGAAACTCCTAACTCGTCAGAAGTTCGGGATGTGTTCTACTTGAAGGGACAATTTTACTTTGTTTTCGATAAGGGATCGGTATGGGCATTCGACATTGTTTCTCAAGGTTGGCGACAAGTTCCAATTGATGCATCTCAGATCATGAATGTTCAGTTGGAATTTGAAGGACAGAGACGACGGTACATGATGAAGATGATAGAGTCCAATGGAGAGGTTATATTGGTGTATTTTTGCAGGAATTGGAAGCCATGGTACATTTTCAAGCTTGACTGGTCGCTAATGGCGTGGGTTAAAGTGACTAAACTTGGCAATCGAACGTTATTTCTCGGCGATACTTCGCTTTCGATTCCAACAATTAAGGAAATAAAATCTTTAGCAGGCCACATCCATTTTCGCAAAAGGTTTAGGTTTCACCATTACAGTTTCAAGAACAATGGACGTCACAAAAGCAGCAAGTTGAGAGCTCTGGTTAACAAATACTACTCCGATTTCGAAAAGATTGAAGGCGATTTCAATTGGGTTTGGGTTGAACCTCATTCTTGAATATGGCAAGTTGGCAACTCTCTATTGTCCTGGTTGATTTTATAGATGTTGATTTGAATTAGGTAATGTCCAGGGTTGTGGAAGAAATTGAGCTCCATCATGATCATCCTCGCATGAATTGGAATCCTTTTTTGTATTGGTACACTACAATAAAGATCAATAGTCGGATTTAAACCCGCTAGAATAGGTAAAAAAAAGGGGCAGTCGAGTATATAGTAGCACTGTAATAGTCGCGACCACACTAAAATACAACTATTGATGTTATATTTAGTGACGCTTATTAAAAATGCAGGTATTGAAAATATATACCGGCGGTTCAAATTTGACCGCAGCTAAAAAAATACAGAAAATCCTTGTTTTGTTGTAGTGGTGGTCCTATTTTCACTGCATTGACAGGTTGGATTAAAGGAAAATAAAAATAGAAATTAGAGAAACCCCATTTAAATGTCACATTATCTATTTTAATATTTTAAAACATATAAAATAAAATAAAAATTGTGGGGGAAAATAAAAAAATAAATAAGAGAGAAAATAAAGAAGCAAGAGATAATACAAGATTTTTTTTTGTTTTTTCTTTATGATTTGGGGAAGCTATTTGCACATCCCAAAGTTGGGGTATGCCACGTTCAAAAACATAAAGTAGGGTACCCAATTGGATACCGGAAAGGATTGAAGGCAACATTGTTAAAAAAATCATAGGAATCGGTGCCCTATTTTGCTGTGCCATTTTTTTAAAAAAGAAATATGAAAGTTTATAAATTCAAAACATTTGAATTTATATCGCAATGAACTTAATTCTTTCGAACGAAAAATATAAAGTTAGATTTATCATGCAAAAATACTGCTCATTTATGAATTTTTCAAATTTTTTTGAGAAATTGGTCCATCATTGAACTAGGTTGGGTACTCAGGGCCTGCTGTAGTTGTTTTACAACAGGTTTGTTATAGTTATATTTATGAATAGTAAAAAAAAATTATTTTTTTTAAAATTATAAATGTTTAATATTTAACCTAACAAATTAATGATATATTTTCTTATTCAAAAGAAAAAATTAAATTAATGGAGATTAAAATATTAAATATTTTGAATTTATTTCCAATGAACTATAATTATCATGTGTTTTTTATGATTTTTTTATGTTGCATTCATTTTTCATTTCAAATAAAAAATATATCATTGAATTTGTTAGAGAGAATACTATTACAACAAGACTGCTGTAATGAAACTACTCAGAATGGGTTCCGTAGTTTTTAAGAGCAAATGCAATGGTACTGTTTTAGGATAGAATGAATAATGTATGAAAATATGTTTTTACCAATGTGATGATATTGAGATATTTATTTTGCTGATATAACTGTATTGAGAAATATTTTTTGGTGAGGTAGAATGGTGGATAATGTGGCTTGACTTTTTAGAAAAGATGTAGGATCCAGTATTGATTTTGGTGTAGTTTTGTTGAAGAATGATGAGGGAATAAAAAAATAAATGTTTGGATGATTATTTTATAGTAGAAGATACGTTTTGTTGATGTGAATGTATTGACAGATATGTCATGCATATTTCAATATATTAACAGATGTGATTTTGTGTAATAAAAATGAGACTCAATTAAAGAAATGAATGTTTATATTTTTGCATTTGCCCTAATATTGGATCAAATTCTAAAATGAACCATCCCTCAATCCTAAAGAAAATGGATTTCCCCCAAAAACTTTGTGTAAAAGCTTTGACATGCTATTAACCTGGCCACCCTGTTTGTTGGACTAAATTAGTAAAAAATTCGATTTCAAAGTGAAGTTAAAATTGTCTTCTGGATTGGGTGCTTAGAAAGAATCTTTGAAATCCTTTTGAGGGACATCAATAAAAAAAAGAAACAAAATCAAAGTGGGTGTTGGCCATTCGTCTACATGCACTCTCTCTTCTTCTAGGCGACCACAAGCGCTTGTTGCTCTTCTTATTCTTGGACATCAAAATCAAACACGACGCTCTCTAATTTCAATTCTTTTTGTGAACTCTCCCAATTGCATCTCCAAATACCCACAAAATTTATTGCCCGACCACAATCGCTACCTCTAAAGATTGTGCCTTTGAAGTGTGGGGAAGTGAGCGAGATGGAGATCCAAGACGGAATTGCCATAAAACCCATCTCCAATTTCCACCGTCTTAATCAAGAGTTGGTGGAAAAGATGGCGTATGATGCTCTTGTTTGGAGTTCTCTCCATGGCCTTGTTGCTGGTGACAGAAGTACTGAGGTCGGTGCATAATATTCATCTCTGAAATTTTATTCTTTTTTACTTGGTCACTTGGTATTGGAGAAGCAAATTATTGCAATATTCATTGATTGGGTTTTGTGTATTGTCCTTACTGCAATATTCATAGATTGGGTTTTGTTTATTGTAATTATTTTTATTGTGAATCATGTTCTTTGTTGATATCGATGTGCGGACTCTATATTAGTTTCATCAAATCTATATATTCATAATAGTGCTTTTAATATAAAAATTGCGAATGGTTCGTACACTAGTGAGAGAGAACTCATGTAAGTTGAGTTTGATAAATGGATATGATTTTGGGCCTTCTGCACATACAGAGATCTGGCAGAATACCTGGGGTGGGCATGGTGCATGCCCCATTTGCCTTGTTGCCCACAGCATTCCCAGAATGTCACTGGAAGCAGGCATGTGAGGTTGCTCCCATTTTCAATGAACTTGTTGATCGCGTGAGTTTGGATGCTCAATTTCTTCAGGAGTCATTGGCAAGGTAATATTTATCCTCTCAGGCTCGCACATATATACTCACATATGGACTCAGACGAATTATAAATGGCATGCTTTTTGTTTTGAATATCATATCACTTTCTGTTTATACTTTTATGCCAAATAAGAAGCATCACCCTGCTGGAACTCTCCTGTACTTCCACCATTCCTTTCTGTTGCATTATCTTTCAGGGGGTGAACTAATCTTTCTAGTTATCTCAAGAGTTGCTTTCTTGTATATTGATGATTTTTATTATTTTCTCATTGCAGAACCAAGAAAGTGGATGCTTTTACCTCCAGACTTTTGGATATTCACTCTAAGATTCTACAAATGAACAAGAAAGAGGTGAGGGCAGTAACAGAGATTGGATGGGAATTTATCTAGGATTCTTCACATTGCTTCTCTCTTGTTATAAAAGTGATCTAGCTGGTTATGTAGCAGGAGTCATCTATAATATGTTATGTGAGTTTAGTTCTTGAAAAGCTTATGTTTCATGCTACCAAATTTTTTCTATTATTAGTATAATATGTGTTAAGATTAGTTACTTTGCCATTCAATCCAACAAGTTAACTTGTTGGGTTGGGGCTTTTCACATCATTTATATATATATATATATATATATATATTCCTAACAATATGTATCTGTAACATTTTAATTTGTATCATTTCAATATGAGGATTGGTAGTTTTTATGTCATTGTGGTAATAATCTTGTTTCAATGAGTAATGCAGGAGATACGCCTGGGTTTACATCGGTCAGATTATATGCTTGATGAAAAAACAAAATCACTTCTTCAAATAGAGCTAAACACAATTTCATGTTCATTTCCTGGCCTCAGCTGTCTTGTCAGTGATCTACACAGGCGAGTTTACACATCGTTTTTTAAGAACTTTGAGCTTATGCTTTCTTCTTTATTGTATTCTCCTTACAGCAGGAAGTTGGTTTAGGATTCTAGTCAAAGAATTGCTTGGATATCAAATTCTTTATTTGAGTTCGTCTTGCCAGCATGGCAAAAAAATACTATTGGTCCATGATTAGCTGAAGTGATACCCTGATAGCATGACTATCTATATGGGCCAAAGTGGACTCACAATATGTATTATATAATTTTAAGTCTTTTCGCATGATGCTGGTTGTTTACTTTTGTAACTTGTTTAAAAAAAATTGTCACAGTACCTTTGGTGGGAGCACATAAGAAAAATTTGATGTCTTGTTATATATTTGGATAATTATAGAGAAGTTTCTGGAGCACATAAATATTGATACATGAATTACAAAAGTTAACTACAGAGAATTACTTCAGGCTGGTTATTTTTTTCTAGGAACTTGCTTAAGCACTATGGGAAATATCTTGGATTACACTCCAATATGATTCCTTCAAATGCTGCTGCCAGTCAGTTTGCAGATGCGCTTTGTAAAGCTTGGGTTGAGTATAACAATCCCAGGTTAGATCTTATCAAAAGTTTAGTTGTCCTTTCCCTGCCACTGCATTCTCTATAGTAATTCATGTTGTTAATAGCTATAGAAAATATATTGCAGGGCTGTGGTTATGATTGTGGTTCAGGGTGATGAGCGAAACATGTATGACCAACATTGGCTTTGTGCTACATTGAAGGAAAAATATCCTATCTTTTGCATAGCGATACATACTTATATCAAATTGCGATAACACACATTACTCCATTGGATTATATTCTCTAAACTGATTTATTTATGACTTTAAGTTGCTTCAGAGAATCTTTACCCAATTTCACATGTGATATGTTCTAATTTTGTTATGAAAAAAAAAGTACTAAATATTGATAATTTGGGAGAGATCCTTTCCTCAATGTTTGTGTAGAGCTGTCTTCCTTAGCTTAATAACACACATAATGTTTCAACCATTCGGAAAACATTGGCAGAAATCGATGAAGAAGGGAAGCTTCAACATGATGGAGCACTTCTTGTGTATGTAACTATGCACTATAAATTTCATTGCCTTGTCTGACTTTCATATGCTCTGTTCCTTAGTTTGATATATTGAAGCTCTAAACTTGCAGAGGCAGCCAAGAAATTGCAGTTGTCTATTTTAGAGCTGGATATGGACCAGCTGATTATCCTTCAGAATCGGTAAGCAGTTATTTTTCCTGCTGCCTAAATCTGAATCTGTATCTGCTTCATCGTTCAATTTAGGTATCAAATATTAGTACTAACTAAAACAATAGAAAATATAATTTCATGAATGACAGGGAAATTTAAAAACTAACTCTGCCTTGTAATACAACTAGTTTTGAGCCCGGATAAAGGATAGGTTGTGGTCGTTTGACAGTGACTTTTTGAATGTGCTGAGTTTATTTTGTTTCAGACATTTTTTTGAATCTCGTATAAGAGTAGATTAAATTGTCTAAAGAGTGCATGGACATATACAACACAAAGATCCTAGTGTTTAGCTATGAGAAATTTGAAAAACAAAATTCAAATGGGAGATGTAGAAAAGAGAAGATGGAAGCCCAAACAAATGTGAATGGAAAGAACCAAGAAAGATATAAATGAGAAAGGATTGGTGGAGAGGTATCAGATTGATTGGCAGAGAATCTTGGTAGTGAACCCCTAATAACTTTCATTTAGGATTTATATGGTTGATCCAAAAATTATGAGAATTTCCATTGTTTTTTTTAGAGTAGCGATTTGATGTGATGTTGATTTTTGAATAATCATATTTTACACAGTCTGAAAAGTTCCCAATACTGGGTATCTGGGATGATTCCATTTAGATTAAAGAATATGGGTTCTACCTGTCAATGGAATTAGGAGATGTTTTCTTGGCCCTTTTTAATATTTTGCTATTTATTTCCTAGGTAATTCTAAATTTTTGTCACTGTAAAGTCCTATTCCCATTCCTTTCTCATTCACTAAGTGTTTAATTTGTATATGCATTAAGGAATGGCTTTCCTCTGGAATGTGATGTCCATCAATACAGAACATAATCTTAAGATTGCACTTTTGTTAATTGTAGGAGTGGAGAGCTAGGCTACTCGTGGAACAGTCATCTGCTGTCAAGTGCCCATCAATATCTTATCATTTAGCAGGCACCAAGAAAATTCAACAAGAACTTGCAAAGCCTAATGTGCTTGAGAGGTAACAATATTTGCAAGATTTGGCCTTGTGTCATCCAACCATTTGTGTTTTTTCCTTTTTTGTGTTTTCTGCAACATCTTCGAAATGGTGCTTGCTGGTAGCTACATAGAGTCTTATAGGAGCCCAATATGAATATAGATCTAATGAAGTTGGACACATTTTTTCCTGGCATAATCGCATTAAACTAAATGTTCGGTGCTAAAATGTGCAATTCTAGTGTGTGTATGAATTCCAAGTGTTATTTTTTCCTTTTTCTAGAATTTACTCTTGAAGTACAATTTCCAGAAGAACAAGAATTACAAAAATTACTAATAGGTCCTTACACTATTGAAGCCGGATTAGATGGTCTTTGGTTTATAATACAAGGGGTTGGGCCTAGAAATATGAGCTTAAGCTTTTGAGTTCTAAGGTTCCAAGCTTGTATTGTGGCCCAATTTGCCGAAACATGTGGTCTGGATTTTGTTTCCATATTTTCTACAGAATAGTGTTTCTCAACCTTCCATGTTTTTCTTACGACTTTATTTTACTTCAAGGTTTCTAGATAGTAAAGAGGACATTACCAAGCTGCGAAAATGCTTTGCTGGATTGTGGAGTTTGGACGAAAAAGATGTAATTGAAAAAGCCATGGAAGAGCCTGGGTTATTTGTAATGAAGCCTCAGAGAGAAGGCGGAGGTCGTTGATTTCTTAACAGAAGATGCTAGTACTTTTTCTGTTACCGTTGTTTACTGACAGTGAGTCAATACTGCTTCAGGAAACAACATCTATGGTGATGACATCAGGGAAACTCTTCTAAGGTTGCAAAAGGAAGGAACTGAAGAAGATGCTGCTTACATCCTTATGCAGAGAATCTTCCCTTCTGTTTTCCCCACATATTTAATGCGTGATGGAATTTGTCATAAGGATAGTGCCTTATCGGAACTTGGTATATATGGAGCTTACTTAAGGTACGTAGCTTGTGAGGGTTTAGGAATGCAATAAATTGGTTCACTTTTGTTATTAAATGATACTAGAGCCTGAAGGGCCATTTTACTAATAGGATTTAAAAGGGGAAAAATGGTTGATCGTTACGAACTCCATGTTATTATAGCTTAATCTTGTTCAATGTAAGTTATGGTTTTATTTTGGCAGTGGCAATAGCTATTATCCAGACGCACCGAGACAGTTTTCTCTGCCTCTTTTATTTTAAGATATAAAAGATACATTCATTTAGCATACATGTTCAGCTGACACAATATGTAACATCTTCAAATTGAAACATGCAGGAACAAGGAGAAGATTATCATGAATGACCAATGCGGTTACTTATTGCGAACAAAGGTATCTTCATCGAATGAAGGAGGGGTTGCTGCTGGATTTGCAGTCTTGGATAGCATATATTTAACTTGAGGGAGCATACTTCAAATTACTGCCATTGATTTCACCTAAATTGCAGACAGTGAATTTTTATCTTTACGCATTAGATTTATTTCACCTGTATTTCACTGTTTTTGGGATTTGGCAGTCAACAAAAGAGAAAATGGTATGGAATTTTCTCTTTCCTATTCCTTGTCTTTGACCCAATGCAATTGTAAGGGAGCACTGCAAGCTTCCATTAAGCCTATGAGAAGGCTTGTCAGATTTGAACACATGAACAAGTAACAGCAATAGTTGTCTCGCTTATCAGGTAATAATGCATTTGCTTTGCTTTGAGCTGATTGATATTCAAATTTGACATGTTCTTTTCAAGGATATGTGCTCTGAATCTGGTATGAGAAGACAAATGCTATGAAGAAAGAAAACAACTCAGTTTTTTTTTCCCTCTTTTCAGTGTTGGATTTCTTTGTCAAAATTTTGTTGTTACATAAAGATGTATTCTGAAGAAGGATCACCAAGAATTGAATAATTAAGAGGTTGCCCTATTTGGTGTTCAAAGAGTCCAGGCATCTCATTGCAGGGAAAACAATTGTGTAAAGCAGTAGTTGTTTGATCTTAACTCTTAGGTTGCTAATCAAGCTCTAGATAAGGCAGAGGCCATATGAGAGATCTGAGTTTGTGATATGGCTCATGCTTAAATAAGCATAACGTTCGATGAAATAGCAAAAGATCAACTCGACAAGAGCTGATTTTGTTCTTCTTAGGTTTTCTTAGACCCAGAAAATTCTTTGGTTGCTATAATCTGACTCACGTATTTACTCTGCCAATATCTTTCCACCCCAGTTCTCGAGCTCGCCTCCCCCACAGAGCTGAAAGCTTGAGCTCCTCTACAAGTTCCTTTTTGGCACTCTCCCTTGCTGCTTTACATGTTTCCATTCCTACATTGCACTTTTCCGCTTCTTTTTGGTACTGGGAATAGCATTTCCTGGCATCTGCAGTTGACGCCTTGGTGCGTTCCAAGGTCTCTTTGGCAAACATTTTCCATAAATTGAGTTCCTCTGATAGTAAAGAGACGGTATTTTTCTCCATTTCTCCATTCATTGCAAACTTTACCAGAGTCTGAGAAGAGTGCAACAGACTGAAAGAATTCACTTGTTCTTTCGTGGTATTCTCCCGACATTTTGGAAAAGAAATCCATCACCGGATTGAAATGCTTGAATTTTAATGGGTACACATCAAACAGAAATATGTAGCATGCTCCAATGTAATGATGCGTTGCGTTGACAACCATCTGCAGATATAAATGCATGAAGATATAGAACTAACCTGCATATGAGCTGTTGATCAGAGATCCTGCAATATAAAATTTATATGATCACAGAGTTAACATGTTAATTTCAAGAAGTCAAATTAATTAAATAACTCTATTTAAATCACCTGCAGTAATGACTACAAGCATTTGGAGTCTAAGAACACCCAGAGAGAAAATGATATAGAAAAACAAAAGACAAAATACTAGATCACAAGAAACCAGTCTTGTGAAGGAATGTTTGTTTCTGTGTGCAAAAAAGTGCTGATGGTTAAGAAAAATTCACAAGAAGAGCACAGAAAAAACCATGTATCTGGAGAACAAAACCTGAACGAGACAGTGAAAACGGATACTCTATTATCATTGGTGCTATTATTGCTAGCTTTAAGGAATGTTTATAACTTCAAATTTCTTACGAGAAAGCTTGGATTGCAAAGTAAATGGTCATGGCTCAGTTGTTTGGTGATTGAGATGAGTTGTACAGGGTTCTACCAGAATTCATGGATGCACCCAAAGATCAAATTTGGGAACGGTTGTTGTTTGACATTGTGAACAAACAAACTTCACTGTGGGACGTACGTAACCATTGATGGAAATTTTGGTCAAAGCTGAACGAGACTGACCGAATGGCAAGGAGAACAGAGACTCTTGAGAGCAATCATAAGCACAAGTACATGAAGTTTGAGCACCTGAACTTCTCTTGGTGTACATGGGGGATCGGAAAATATATCCAACCAGCACCATAACCAGCCTCAAAGCACCATGACTACAGAAGGCATGCTCGGATGGGTTAACCATTGTGACTAGAGATACAGAACTAGCTCAACACTTGGAATCCAGATATCACCAGATTAGAGTGCCATATTCGTTCCAAAAGGAACAATAAAGCGAAAGTTCCCCTTGATTCGAAAATGAAAATCAAATCTCGGTCAGAATTCAGAAACTCAGAGCCTGTGCTTAAGTTGAATTATTGGATCACTTTAACAGGTATCATGAATATCACTCCATCATTTTTGGTACTTTAGGAATTTCTTTCATCCCCACTGCTGGAAAAGCAAATTCTGCTTGGGTTAGCAAAGGATAGTCTGCCCGAAGAAGAAACGCCGATCCCGAGAAAGTGCTGGAGTTAAAACTTAAAAGATGGGGTGCCCGGGTATGTTCTAAAAGTTCTACACGAATTCTGGCCATTACAGTCATTAAAATATTTTATTTTATTTTTAAAAATTTATGAATGTATTTTGATCTAAAGTACAAGTCTAAAGGTATAGTTTTGTGACATAACGAAACAAAAATATAAAATATTTTAAATTTATATTCAACAGTTCAAATTTTTTATATTATTCTCACGTTATATTTGACTTTTGTTTCAAGAATTTATTAATTTTTTTTTAAAATAAAATAAATTTTTAAAAAAATATTGGCTTGTAATTCAGTTACATTATGATTACATTGGCCAAGCGACTTGGCCTGTCATAGTAGCCTTTTCGGGAGTTTTTTTTATGTATCATCCGTATCATTAATATTCTCAATTTAGCGTCTGATTTTAAATATTTCTCCATTTATCACTCCAAATTCACGTGACAAATCGAACCTCACAACTTTTCCTACAATTCAATTTCACATTAAAAAAAAGCCTATTTTGTCTTTTGTCTTTGACTGACACAAGGGGACAAGACTCACACTGACTTTTGCCAAACTTGAAACACGTGAACAAACTATGTACAAACATGATAAAACGAATGCATGACAAATATACAAAATCTTTTGTCATGCATTAGTTTTATCACACAACTTTTGTCATGCATTAGTTTTGTCATGCAAAATACAAAGTTTTTTCATGCAAAGCTTTGTCACATGATCATCAAAATTTTGAAAGTTTTATATCTTAATAAATAAAATCAAGCTTCTAAATTCATATAAATAAAATTCAAGTTTCTACGTTTCATCCCAACTATCAACTGCAAGAAATACATAATTCAAGTTTCTACCTTTCATCCCAACTCTCAAGTGCAATAAATTCATAATCCAATTTTCTACCTTTCATCCTAACTCTCAAGTGCAATAAATATGAATCTCAATGTAATTCTGAATTTAATTCCTGACATCCCAGACATTGTTGTATGACGAAGGTAAAATGTGGAGACACATGATTGCAAATATGTTGAAATTTTTAACAGTGTCTTGAAAGTTGCCAGTGCTTTACCAATCACAGCGTTGGTGCAACTAACCTTTTACAGGTGTAATGCATATTATACCTATCGTCGACAAGACTAGGGTTCTGCACAGTCTGGTTAATCAAACCGTGCACCCCAAACCGAAATCGAAATCGGAAGCGACGATTTTGAAAAATTGAAACCGAAACCGAACCATATTTTTGGTTAACCAATTTTAACAGTTTGGTATGGTTCGGTTACGATTTTTAAATCAATTATAAAATTATTTATTACTAATAATTATAAAATAATGTGCAATGGACATATAATTATAAAATAAGGTGTAATGGGTAATGAATTATTAAAGAAAAATATTTATATAAAATAATGTGTACCGGGCATATATATAATTAAAAAATTTATGCCATTAGACCTACATATATTCACACCTATATATATATTTAAATTTTAAATATATTTAAAATTAACAGGTCCGGTTTAACCGCGATTTCAAGGAAATGAAATTAGATACCAAACCACATATCTTCGTTTGGTCTGGTTTTTCAAACCGTTGACCAGAATCTGGTCAATAAATTGATCCGAACAGGATCGATCGTTCCATTTTTCGATTTTCTACTAGTTTACGGTCCGGTTTGCATGGCTCTGGACAGGACGGTGAGGTTCAAGCTTTTCTAGGAGCTAAATTCACACTAGAGATAGATTTCAAATTATAGGGTTTTAGACAACAATTAAATGCATATGAAGTGAAAATATTTCATCATCAACCTGGGATATTTGAAGTGAAGCGTGCATCATCAAGATTAAGTTGCTTGTTCACACCTCGAGTTTCAAATGTTGTTGACTTGGGCAATGCCACATGTATATGTAACGAGTGGTTGATATATCACTACCTTTGTTCACATGTTATTGTTGTATGTGTTGCTCGAAGAATCAATAGATTTTCATTTGTGGATATTCCATGCAGAGTTATATCAATACTTGGGCTCTAATTTTTTTTCTAGTATTTGACCGGTCAACTTTGCCCACTTACTATGGCCTAGTTATTGTTCTAAATCCTAGTTTGCGGAGGAGTAAGAAATGCCGGCCTCAGTCTACTCGCCTTCACAATGAGATGAATGCTAGAGATGATGCTCGCAGACCTCATTGTTGTGGTCTTTGTCACACTATAGAACACACTAGTAGGTGTTGTCCTAATAAAAATTATTGAATGTTTAATTAAAAATTAAAGAACATTCAATTAACGAATGTTTAATTAAAAATTAATGATCGTTGAATGTTTAAATTAATGACATGTGCTTAAAATATTTTTTACATAATTAAATATGACTTTGTTTTGCATGATTTTGTGGTAAAGCACGTGAAAGCTTAACTTGTGAAGTAATCTAGGGGGCTGCTGTGCCATTTTTAAGGCATAATTTTTTTTGAAAATTATCCTTCTTAAGTTTCAATCATTAGATTATTTATCGCACATCCAACAGTTCATGTCATATGTACAATTTAGCATATAAATAAGAGGTTTAGCATATAAATTTTGGGTTCATCATATCCAATTAGGGTTTTAGAATTTATTTATAATTTTAAAAAATTTTAAAAAATCATTAAAGTGCCCTCCAAATGGGCACAACAACCTTTTAGGCACGTGAAGCTTAACTTGTTTTGCATGATTTTGTTTGTGAAATCTTGTAAGTAATACACGTGTTTTAAGCTTGGCAAAAGCTTGTTAGTCTTGTGTCAGTGTTGTCCACGAACACAAAAGACAAAGCTGACAGTGATATCATAAAATAGAGTTTTTTTAATGAGAAATTGAATCGTTGGAAAAGTTGTGAGGTCCGGTTTGCCACATAGACTTGAGCCTTATAGTGATGGATTGAGAAATATTTGAAATTGAATATTTGATTGGGAAATATTAATGATATCGTTGATACACCACGTTAACATAATGATGTGGTGTGTACTAACCACTAAACTTATGTTTGGTAGAGAGTATGTGTGGTAGATTATAACCTATCGTAAAACGTAAAAACTGAGAGTCTCTGAGAATATGTTTGACAGAGTATAAAGTAGCATATATTCTATACCAAAATAAAACTAAATATTTTCTTCCCAAAAGAGAGTTTTTTTTTCTTTCCCGTTGTGGTAAATTATCCAATAAAATGAATTTCTACAATCTAGCCCACAAGATATCCATATTTATTGACAAAGAGAGAGAAACTGATTTGGATAAGCTCAACAAACTTCAATTCCTGATAATTGTTAATTGAGTCGAAGCAACTGCCAGAGATCTCTTGTTGTAGATGGAGACATTGTGAAAGTGAGAGAGTTTGGAGATGGACACATCGCGAAAGCGGATCCGACATACAAATCGCCATGTCTGAAGCAATAGCTTGAAACTGAGCTTCCCAAAACCTACAAGTAATCATTTTAATGACAGCTTATCTTTCTCTCTCTTTCTCTTTTGACTTAGAAATTGAATTTTTTTGACTAGATTAAAAAAGTCATATGTCGAATATTCAGTGGGTCATGTGCACCGCATCAGCTTGGTGACGTGGTACGCAACAACCACTGAATATTTTCTTCCTTTTGAGAAACTAATTTTTTATTTTTTTTTTGAAAAAATTGGTGTAATATTCCGCCTAATCAATCCAGTAATGTGTTATTGTTTCGAGGAAACTAAACTAATAGCCTCTCTTAGTTCTCTCTCGAATCTCAGTACTTTGCTAAAAGGTTTTTCAGAGCCATGGCATTGGTTGGAGGACGACGAGGAGCCTCCTGCCTCTCCTCCTGTGGCATAAATGTACCATTTCTTTCTTATACTATGGCATAAATTTGTAATTCCTGACATACATCTACAGTTTCCTTTTGTTTTATGTTATATAAGGTTTCTCTCAAAATTTCTCTACCACCATGTCTCCCATGGAGGTGAATTTGAATCTTCTCATCCATCTATTCTTCTTGTTTCTTAACCACATCGATTCTTCTGGTGTGTTCCAACGACAATTATTTGATGCATAGTGATGAAACTCTTAGATATATATGATGGAGATCGATATATTTCTCGATAAAAGGAAACCAAGAATCTCGATCCAGTCTCTGTAGTGTGTTTTGCTTTTTACTTTTTTAGTCTTTCCGGATTTATCTCAGGCCAATTTTTATTTAGATACATCTTGGTGTTGCCCGATAATATTACGTTGTGTGTTCTTTGGTTTGTAATTCCTCTGGTTAAGTTAGTAAATTCCTTGGCTACTATCACATGTGCTTTTATGGAATGAAATGCAAGAGTTTGAGTCCTTTCCAGAATATCAATCCAATAATGTATTAAGCATCATAATTCTAAACCAACGAGTTTAAGCTCAAAGCATTCGATGTTTTGATCGTGATAAATTTGATTTTTTTTTTAACAAAAAATATGTAGTTAAATTCAGTAGACTGAATACTACAATTTTATTTTTTGTTTTTTTAAAAAAACTTGGGGTTCAAAAAAGTTACAAATAGGGTCTGCTGTAGACTGTAGTCGGATGTTCAAAAAAATATGACATGTATGAATTAACAAGTAAACAAAACAACTACAGGATGCTTCTGCAGAAGCAGTTTGAGCAGTTGTTCAGAAGATCTTCATGGCGAAGCACAAGGTTTAGGCTTGATTCATTTCAATATACAAGAATGGTTCGTATAATCAAATGACAATGACAGCCTCAAAGAATACATTTTTCCATACACCTGGGGATTGAAAAAATGCGAAACAAAGAATGAAATAATAAATCCACTCTGATCTTTCATAATTATGACTTAATAACAGAGCAGTCAAAAGTACCAGCTGAATCTAAAATATTTTCGACCCAGTTACTGGTCAGTGTTTGTACATGGAATCGAAGAATCATCGTCAGTATCATCACTAGTTTTAATATTGTCGTCTGAATCTGCTAAACAATCGAAAAATTCATCAAAGTACCATGGACAGTTACCGTTCCAATCACCCTTACTGGCATGAATTCTCCATTTTTGGTCAGCTATCATTTCAGGGGAAAGTCCCCATTCTAGCATCTCTTCTTCTGAGTGATGGATTGCTAGGCTGTATTCTCCACCTAGTCCCAACTGCATTACCCGAATCTCACAGTTCACAAGATTGTTTAGGCACTCAAATTGTTCAACAGTCCATTTGAACCACTTCATGAGGAAAACGCGTGTGGCAAGCCCATGGGATACAATTACAAGGTTTAGGTCTTGGAACGGGTCAGTTTTAAGCCTGTTCAAGTCTATGTCCCTCCAGAGAGATTCAAGAAAACCTGCAATTTCAACATCTCGCTTCTTCAATATTTAAATGACAATGCGAGTCGCAAATCAAAGAAATTCCACTTCCATTATCTAATCTATTGCAAGATAGCCATTTCTTAATTGATGTTCACGGATAAAACCTGACACTTAAAAATCCAAGAGACCAAAGAAAGAAAAAAGAGCTGCGCCTGACTCAAGGGAATACCAGTGCACCTCCCTTTCAACTTCGTGAAAGACAAGCAGAAAGCTTTAATATGCAGACTAAACCATCAAAACGAATAGGTCAAGTGCCCATTCAGATTTGATTTTCCTTGCGCTTTAGGGGAACATGTTTTGAGGTTATTGAATATTTCATCGATCAAGATTATTTGTTTCCATATGCACTCTACTTAAACAAGCATAGGTAGTTGTGCTCTTAAAAACTATGGAAGTAAAAACACTATATTTTGAGTATTTTCAACATTATGGCCAAAACTGAAGTCATGTTACAGAAATGTTAGGAAGTTAGCATTAAATATCTATGTCCTTGGTTGAACTTAATTTTTTAGCACAAATTCTTGAATTTCAGCTTAACATTTTGTGACATTATCAGGCAAGCCGAGAGAGCCCCCCCTCCTGTAAAGCGGATATGCATTTTCATTTTCATCGGCTTTGATCAAACTTGACTCATATTTAGAAATGCTCCCTTTAAACATTCATGCTTCAAGTGCTCAGTTCTTAGCCAGCTGGTTCGTACCCATTCTTCTCTTTATGTAGAGAAAGAGAAAAAAGTCGAGGTGGGGAAGGAAAGCATTTGGTGGCTTCTTGGCTAATATGATATTTTAATCTATATCTTTTAAGAGGAGAGCATGAATAACAAGAGTTCTGAATTTTTTTTATATAAACCACATATTCTAAGACTGCTTCATGGCAGTCTAGAGGTCATAGGTTTGGAGGTAGCCTTCCCGCTATGTTGGGTTATGGCTGTTTATATTTTTTCCTTCTCCTGTCATGCTTTCACTGCAGTAGCTTTGTGCAATGGGGTTGATTACCTTTTTTCTGCTCTAAGTTTTTCAGACCAATTCTCTAATTTCATATCAACTCAGATACTCACAAATACACGTACATCCTCATAAACATACACATGGACATACTTATGCTGATATGCATATAATTGTGTGCGTGTGTGTCTATCCTGCTGGTTATGTGCGCAAAATATTTCGTCTTGAACATAGTAATACCAAAACAAAAAAGATGTAGCATCAGGCAATGTACTATTGCCTTGGTCTTGTTTACCTGGGTCTCAAACTCCAGGCACTCAATAATTGTTGATTGTTCCCCTGGCTTGATTTTCCAATCAATACCACTTTGTGTTAGTTAGATCTATGACATGATTACTTCTTCTGGGTTGTCAAAATCACAAGAAGCTTGCACGCATCACTAAGTGTTTTTCTTGCCATTATGAGGCAAAGGACTCCTAATCAAAGAATTCATCGATCATTACTTGAGTTCTTGATTTAAATAGTCATTTTTTTGATGCTCAGTTAGGGCTAGCAACCTGTCTAAGTTATGTAATTATACAATAGTAGCATGTGATTAATGATTATGCTTAATAGTTCTTGAAAATGTCCAGGGTAAGTTCAACTGCTTTTCTTTTAGGTTTTCCATTGTTCAATATTTTCAGAAACACACACCAAAGAAACTTGAATGAAAGAAGCCAAACAATGCATCAAGTTCAAGAACATTCTTTAATAAAAATGGCTACAAAATATTTCCATGTCTTATCCCTGTAAATATTGAAAAAACGACAAAGCACCATTGAAAAAACGACAAGAAACCTAGTGGAAAAAAAGGAAAAATAAAAGAACGGGAAACATACTGGAAACGCGATCAAAGACGTCGGCCGCAGACTCTCCCTCCGGGAACCGATAGAAGAATCTCCCAAACCTCTCCCTGTTCTCCTTGATCACCGTCATTCGCTCTGCAACCTGAAAATTCCCGAAATCCTGCTCCCTAACCCTGCATTCCTCTCTCACTCCGATCACCCGATTCCTCGGAAATGCACGTCCAATCTCACAAAGCGTCGAGCGCGTACGCTCGTAAGGGGAAACGTAGAAAAACACGCGCCAGTTAGGACAAGACCCATTATCGGAAATAAGCGAAAGCAAATGGGTTCCGGCCTGCCGAGCCTGAGCAAGACCCACCGGCGTTAATGGGATCTTGTTGTCCGGGATTGTCGCATATGCCGATTTGTCGAGGTTTCCTTCGGACTCGCCATGGCGCACCAAGATTATACGCTTCGGGAGTAACTTGAGATTGTGTTGGTGCAGGTCTTGTGGGTACATTGTTTGATTTGTTTTTTTCTTTGTTGATTCCTGGAGAACCCAACTTGCGGAAAATATACGACCCTAAATTGTAACAAAGAATGACTTTCTGGGATTTTCTTTGATGTAAACCAAAACGTATTCGTTTATCCCAACATTGTTGAATATGAAATGGAGGGAGCATAAGAATTCATATGGCACAAAATGATTCTTTAATGATACTATTTCTTATTTTAATGATTTTCAAAAATATTAATATATTATAATTTTATATAAAAGTATATATTAAAACACTTTCATTCATTGTTTCTCTTATACGGAACGTTTAATAGAAGATATAGCATGTCAAATGACAAAAACATGACATGTAAAGATACAGCATGTCAAATGACACAAACATGACATGTAATTGTTTGTTTTAATTAATTATGTGTCTTCGCCAAGTCAGCACTTCAATTGCCGCGTAGGATAAAAATGATGGGTCAATTGTTGGTTCGGTCAAAATTGGTCATAATGAGACAAAGTTGAAAGTTCAAAGGGGACAATCAATACTCATGGGCATAAAATATGGTTTAGCCTTTTTATTGAACAACAAATCAAGATGTGTATTATAAAATAAATATATTATAAACTAGGCTTTTTTACGAAGGTTTTTTTTTACAGGGCACCAAGATTGAGATTGTGTATCATACACATCAACGTTCAATTTCTGAAAAGCTCATACATAAATTATGTATGACTCATATTAAAACATAGCCTAGACAGCCAAAACCCCCAAATAAAGTTTCACCACCTCTTGGTGGCATGGGTTTACTTCTTGAAAAACCCCTATTTATCTGTTAAAAATTTGCTTACAACTCATGTAATCTTCAAGCAACACTAACACTTTTTTGAACTTTTTTTTAATGAATAATGAATCTATTAAAATTAAAAAAAAAAGATTTGGCTATGGTCGTGGAAATTTGATTTGGTGGGTCATCCAAGCTAGGGGTGACTAAAAAAATTAGTTTGGGATCTGTAAAGATGGTAGTCTGTCTAGTTTCGTCTCTTCTAATTATTTGAAACATTCGAAAGAGTTTAGTGTTCATTGATGATGATCCTAGATTCCTTATGTCTCTTAGATCAACTCTTAGGTTTGTAACAGTTTGGGCTATCTTAGTTGTTTTTTTTAGGCTTCGATTGTTTTCTTCTATTTGGGCTTAAGCTCGTGTTGCTTTATTCGATCTTTAGGCCTATGGGCAATTGAAAGGAAAACATTTTAAGGAGACATGACTATCAAAATCATGAAATTTTTTGAGCCAATAATTCAAAACCTGCTGACAAGCAGGGGGGGCATGACGAAGCTCATGCCTTCATATATGTTTGCTTGTTAGGTGGGTCTCACCTCTAACTTATTCACATTTATATTAAAATTAATATTATGTCAAACCTCTATTATACAAAAGATAAAGTTAGCAAATTTATCAATATATTTTTTTGGCCCAACCATATAAACAATACACCTCTCCCAATACATTTGTTATTCCCAAATTATCATTGCAAGTACTCTTAGGTACCGTTTGGTAAAGCATTTTGCACAGCATATAATTTAACATACAACATACATGCTACATATGAAAAGCTACATAACCAAACACCCAATAATAATTTTAGCATATATGTTATCATTTTAAAATGCTACATAAAAAATCATTTTCAACAACATTTGTCTTCTATCAAAAATGAAAAGTCTAAACTACTCCTTATATTTCAGCCAAATGACCAAACTACCCTTCATATTAACAATCTATTATTTATTTTTATTTAATAATATATTTATTTTTATTTAATAATAAATTGTTATTTATTTATATTTAATATATCCTTTATATTTAATAATATATTAACATTTTTACTAATATATTTAATAATATATTTATTTTTAAATAATATATTCAATTATGTTTAATAATTTATTTATTTATATTTACTAATCTTTTATTTATTTGTATTTAATAATATATTCCTTTATATTTAATTTTAATTTTAATTTTATTTTATTTTATAAATTATTATTATTTAGTAATATATTCAATATTATTTAATAATTTATTTATTTATATTTACAAATATTTTATTTATTTGTATTTAATAATATATTCATTTATATTTAATTTTAAATTTAAATTTATTTTATTTAATAAATTATTATTATTTAGTAATATATTCAATATTATTTAATAATTTATTTATTTATATTTAAAAATATTTTATTTATTTGTATTTAATAATATATTCATTTATATTTAATTTTAATTTTATTTTATTTAATAAATTATTATTATTTAGTAATATATTCAATGTTATTTAATAATTTATTTATTTATATTTAAAAATATTTTATTTATTTGTATTTAATAATATATTCATTTATTTTTAATAATAAATTTTAATTTATTATCATTTAGTGATACATTCAATTATATTTAATAATTTATTTATACTTAATAATCAATTATTATCTAATAATCTATTCATTTATATTTAGTTTATTATTATATTTAATTTATTATTATAATACAAATATAATATTTAACAATGATATAAATGAATATATTATTAAATATAAATAATTAAATATATTATTAAACTAAATATAAATGAATAGATTATTAGATAATAATAAATAATTGATTATTAAGTATAAATAAATTATTAAATATAATTGAATGTATTACTACCCCTGCATGTAATTAGCCACAACATTTTAAACAGCATAAATATTTTTTTCAGCATAAGTAACCAAACACCCTCAGCATTTGAAATAACATATATGCCAGCATTTATATCAGCATACATGTCAAAATATATGCTTTTTGCAAAATGCTTTACCAAACACTACCTTAGTCAAAACATTGCAATTTTATTCTTTCATTTTCTTGTTTTACAATAGTCGTTCCCTATATAATCTTTTTGGCTGATAGCTCTTGTATGCATTCAAATTGAATTGAATGAAAGCTACTTCTTCAACCTCCGAATTCTCTTTTTCTTGTTGTTTTTTCTTTTAAATCAACAAACATAAAATCTATCATAGTATCAAAGTGAATCTGAAAATTCTTTGTTAGGACTGTAGCTTGTTATTAAAACGATAACGTTTCATATTGTTTCATACGACACCGTGCAATTCTTCTTCTTGTTCTGTCTGTTGCCTTGATTGGACATTCTGTCATTCTCTCTGTATCTCTGTTCAAACAGAGATGACCAATAGTCATCTCTGTCATATATATAGTTTCTAGTCTTCTCTTTCTTTCTTAAGTCTTTGTAATACATCTTGTAAGCTACAAACCTTTGTTATCAATGAGATCTTGTTGATTCTATAAATTATGCATATATTCTAAGTTTATTTCATGGTATTGGAGCGATCCATGGCATCAGAGCGATCCATGGCTCACACCAAGTTTACTACTCTAAGTCATCAAAATCCAGACACTACTTCTACTCAGTTTCAATCTCCAGGAGAACCTTTTATTATTCCCACTTTCAATCCCTCTGTCGATCGGTCAACGAATCAAGTTACAAATCCTACGAATCAAATTACAAACCCTTTTCAAAATCCATTCTTCCTTACCCACTCAGATTTTTCATCAAGCTTGATTTCGTTGACCCTCACGGGAAATAATTATCATCTCTGGAATAACCAACTTGAGACGGCACTTCGCTCTAGAAACAAGCTAGGGTTTGTCAATGGGACTCTTCCAATGCCAACAAAATCTAATCCGACTTATCAAGATTGGATGCAGTGCGACTGTTTAGTGAAAACTTGGATTACAAATTGCCTTTCACAAGACATTCTTATCAGTGTGTCTGCTCCTACAACAGCTCAAGAACTCTGGATGGATCTCAAGAATCGTTACTCATCAGCAAATCCCACAAGAGATTTTGAGCTTGCTAGAGCAATTGCAACAATTAAGCAAGGTAATTCTACAATTCCTGAATATTATGCTCGACTCAAAGCTCTGTGGGATGAGCTATATCAATTCAAGAAAGTTTCAACCTGTAAATGTGGTAGATGCCTTTGTGAAGTTAATAAGAATGCTCATGTGGAACAAAATAAGGACAAGCTACTTCAGTTTTTGATGGGTCTCAATGATTCTTATGAGCATGTTATTAACCAAATATTACTCATGGATCCTTTGCCTGAAGTGAGTAAAGCTTGTGCCCAAGTTGGCCAACTTGAAAGGAAAGCTTCTGTCAATTTTATTGGAAAGGCTTTTTTTCAAAAAGATGTTCAGGAAACCATTGTTATGCAAGTTTCATGGAAAGGACCATTCAATACTGGGAAGAGATCATTCAATACTGGAAAGAGAATAGCTTCTGAACATGAAAAGCTATTTTGTAGATACTGCAAGAAGACTAATCATAATATTGATAAGTGCTTCAAGTTAGTAGGTTTTCCCACAGACAATGACAATCCTCAGAAAAGACAGAAACAATGAGCCACAGGCTTCACAGATAGGAGAAATGTTAACCAGGTTGAAATCTCTTCTCAAAATTCTCAAGGATCCATGTTGATTTCTGGAGAAGAATGTCAACAATTGCTAGCCTATCTAAAAGCCAATCTTCCTGCAACAGATTCAAGCAATCATACTGCCTCTATCTCAACCGTAGGAGGTAACAAATTCTTAAATTTCAAATGGATTATAGACACTGATGCGACTAATCATATCATTTGCATACTTGATTATTATCATTCTTATAGAAAAATGCATAATGGTTCAGTTACCTTACCTGATGGTACCATGCATAACATTAGTCATATAGGAGAAGTCAAACTTAAAAATGGTCTTATACTTGGAAAAAGTACTCTGTGTACCTACTTTTAACTTTAATATTATTTCCACAAGCAAGTTGGTATCAAATCCTCAAATTGCATTTACTTTCAACCACAACTCTTGTACATTGCAGGATACAATCACTTGCAAGAAGAGTGGGATGGGAGTCATGCATAAAGGATTTTACCACTTGCTTGAAGGACTAAAACCAGTAACCAAGGACAGTTGCTTTAGTGAATTCAATGGTGCAAGATCAATTATGGCATAGACGTTTAGGCCATCCATCTTTTAAGGTCTCAAATATGTTAGGAGACATGTTTTCTGGAACTTGTAATGATTTGAAATATGTATTTTGGCTAAAATGAACACTCTCAGTAGAACTAGAGCTACAGCTCCTTTTGAATTTCTTCATGTGGATACATGGGGGCCTAATAGTGTAACTTCTATTGATCAATTTAAATATTTTATGACTATTGTTGATGATTTTTCATGTGCTACATGGGTTTTATTGATGAAAACTAAATCTGAGGCTAGAAGTCTCATTGAAAATTTTGTTAGTTATGTCAAAACTCAATTCAGCAGTAAAGTTAAAATTATTAGGACTGATAATACATTTGAGTTTGACATGAATTACTTCTATAATAAAGAATGTACAGTTCACCAAACAACATCCTCATACACACCTCAACAAAATGGGGTGGTAGAGAGAAAACATCAACACATCTTGAATGTGAGTAGGGCCATTAGAATACAAGCTAATATATCTGAAATTTACTGGAGTTATTGTGTTTTAACTACTGTACACCTTATAAATAGATTGCCATCTAGAACTATTGATAGAAAGAGTCCCTATCATATCTTATATGGACATTTGCCAAATTATAATTTACTTAAAATATTTGGTTGTTTGTGTTATGCTAAAGTTCTTAAACATCATGGATCAAAATTTGATTTAAGAGCAAGAAAATGTATTTGTCTTGGTTATCCTAACAATGCAAAAGGTTATAGACTTTTAGATTTGGAGTCTAATGATGTGTTTATTTCTAGAGATGTTATTTTCCATGAGAACACTTTTCCTCCAGCAAGGAGAAATAGGAAAATGTTATTTTCCAGATACTAGTAGTTGTGATCAAATAAATATAGAAGATGATAATACTAGTTCTGAAAATGTTTTACCTCCAGCAAGGAGAAATAGGAAAATACCAACTTACTTGAAAGATTATGATTGTAATGCTACTATTAAACTTCGTGTTGACATTAATGTGAGCCATGACATGTTTAAAAATTCTACTGATGTTATCTCTAATTTAAATCCAACTTCTGTCAATTATTCTCATAATTCTTATGATCACTTTATAGCTGCTATAAACTTACATCATGAACCTAAAAACCATAAAGAAGCAACTAAGTCCCCTCATTGGCGTGAAGCTATGGATAAGGAAATAGTTGCCTTAAATGAGAACAATACTTGGACTATAGTTCATTTTCCTAAGGATAGGAAGGCCATATGGTCTAAATGGGTATATAAAATAAAATATCTTCTTGATGGAACTATAGAGAGACATAAGGCCAGACTTGTGGCACAGGGTTATAGCCAGAGATTAGGTTTTGACTATCAAGAAACATTTGCTCCAGTAGTTAAAATGGTGACTGTCAGAGTTTTTCTAGCTCTAGCCTTTACAAAACATTGGGTTGTTCATCATTTGGAAATCCATAATGCATTCTTAAATGGAGATTTAAATGAAGTTGTTTATATGAAAATGCCTCCTGGATATTAAACTCATGATTCAAATTATGTGTGCAAGCTTAACAAATCCCTCTATGGCTTGAAGCAAGCTTCAAGACAGTGGAATGTTAAGTGCAAAACTGCTTTGCTTAAGTTTGGTTTCACTCAGTCTAAGTGTGATTATTCATTATTTATATATAATAGAAATGGTTCTAAAATATTGCTCTTGTTATACATTGATGATATGGCCATAAGAGGTGACAATATCAACCTCATAGAAGAAGTAAAGTCTTACATAAGTTCCTATTTTAAAACAAAAGATTTAGGACCTCTTAGATATTTTCTTGGATTTGAAATTAATCATAATGCTACTGGAATGACAATTTGTCAAAAGAAATATATCTTGGATCTTTTGTTAGACACTAATTTGTCAAAAGAAATATAGCTACTAATCCCGTCTTCCACGAACGCACTAAGCATATATAGAGATCGATTGTCACTTTGTTCGTGAGAAGGTTGAAAAGAAGCTTGTTGAGCTCAGGCATATCAGGACCTTGCAACAACCTGCAAATATTCTTACCAAATCCATGTCTGTCACTCAATGTTAAGCTTGAAAGGGGGTGTTAGGACTGTAGCTTGTTATTAAAACGATAATGTTTCATATTGTTTCATACGACACCGTGCAGCTCTTCTTCTTGTTCTGCCCATTGCCTTGATTGAACATTTTATCCTTCTCTCTGTATCTCTGTTCAAACAGAGATATATAGTTTGTAGTCTTCTCTTTCTTTCTTAAGTCTTTGTAATACATCTTGTAAGATACAAACCTTTGTTATCAATGAGATCTTGTTGATTCTACAAATTCTGCATATATTCTAAGTTTATTTTATTCTTCAATTACTAAATCTTTTACAAGGCTTAAACACACCTCATCGTATTATTGGGATCTTGGTAGCTTGACACCACCTCTTTTTTTTTATTTTTTATGTGTCTTCACCTTGTCCAGCAATATCTTCGTAGCCCTAACTTTGAAAACATTTTTTCATCAACAAATTTAAACAATTTTAATCAAAACTCATTCCAAAACTTGTTCCAAAATAACTTTCAAAATAACCATAACCAAAATCCTTTCTAAGATTCATTTACTTTCCTACCCAGTGACTATCAAATGTGGAAACAGTCAAATGACTTCATCAAAATTTGGATAATCAATTCGGTAGCACCCAATATTACTTTAAGTGTCTCAAATTGGAAGACATCCAGATAAATTTGGGCAGATTTTTAGCAGCGAATAAAACAAATATTTTTTAGGTCACAAGGAAAATTTTGCAACATGAAGCATGATATAATGACGACCATGGATTATTACTCAAAGATGAAGAATTTGTGGAATGAAATTCAAGAATATGAAGAAATCTCTGGCTACCAGGTGCGGTAAGTGTGCTTTGTTGGAAATGATAAACACTCGGGTATTATCAATCCGTATTTGCACATGAATTTTATTAACAGATCATTATTCATTGTACATTCAATGTGGTAACTCAATTCACTTAGTATTTATTGGTCAGAACAAAAGGACCTCACTTTTTAGTAAATCGAAGTTCCACACATTGAATGCACATGTACCAATAATCTTTAATAAATTATGAGTATGAATAATTTCATAACACGTATATGAGTTTACAATTTACTATACAGTTAGATTAAAAAAAATTGACTCACATGTTTTCCAAATCAATATATCGTAAATTTACTAGTATAGTAAGTTCAAAGTAATACTTACACTCAATATGTTTTCCTTTTGAGTGAGCTCTATGTTCATTTGAATTTGCAACAGCTCCGCTATTATCATAATAAAGTGTAATAGCCGATTGCACTGGAGGTACCACATTAAAATTCATTTGGAAGATTGGGTGCCAAACTGATTCTTTAGCAACCTTAGAGGGTCATACATATTCAGCTTCCATAGTTGAGTCAACAACGCAAGATTGCTTGACACTTTTCCAACTATTGGCTCCACCTCCTAAAGTGAAAACATATCCCGAGATTGAATTTCTTGAATCTTTGTCTAACTAGAAATGTGAATCTATATATCATATGAGTATAAGTTCATCAGTCTTGCAAACCAACATATAATCTCTCATTTTCCTTAGATACTTGAGTATATGTGTAGTCTAATGTTTCATTTCTGGATCAAATTGATATATACTAACTAGACTAACCATATGACATATGTAAGATCTAGTACACATCATGACATATATGAGACTTCCTACTGCCAAAGCATATGGAACCTATTTCATTCTTTTGATCTCATCAGCATTGTTAAGACATTAATCCCGAAATAGGGGAATTTCATGTCTATAAGGAATAAATATTTTCTTAGAACCAAATCTTCTTAGGATGGTGTCAATATAGACTCCTTGAGACAAACCTAACATTATTTGCCTTTGATCTCGCAATAGTTTGATCCCAAGAATGTGACTAGCTTCTCCTAAGTCCTTCATTTCAAATTGACCGCTCAACCACAATTTAACTGAAGATAATACAATCACATCATTTTCGATGAGCAAAATATCATCTACATAAAGTATTAAAGAACTACCACACTTTCATTGTATCTCTTATAGACACATGGTTCATCAAGGCATTGCTCAAATCCATAGGATTTTATGTCCTAATCGAATCTAATGTTCCAAGACATAGATGCATATTTAAGTCCATAAATTGATCTCTTAAGCTGGCACAATAAGTGTTCTTGGTCTTTCGCTATAAAACTATCTAGTTGCACCATATAGATGCATTCTTCAAGACTCCCATTTAGGAAACTATCTTGACATCCATTAACCAAATTTCATAATTGAAATAAGTTGTAATGGATAAAAGTATTTAGATAGATTTAAGCATAGCTATTGACAAAAAGGTTTCCTCATAATTGATTCCTTCTTTTTGAGTATATCATTTTGCTACAAGCATTGACTTGAAGGTTTCAAACTTCTCATCTACCCCCTTATTTCTTTTGTAGATCTACTTGCAACCAACCGGTTTACACCATTTGGTGGTTCCATAAGATCCACATTTGATTGGAGTATATGGACTCCATTCTGGAATTCATAGCTTTCTTCCAAGATTTTGCGTCTTTATCTTAGAGTGCCTCATCGTAATTTATGGGATCGGTATCCTGTTTAGTTGTGATCATTTCATAAGTTTCTCCCAATAGTACATATTAACTTGGTAATCTGTTACCCTCCCACTACGACGCGACACTATTTGTTCATTTGGAGTGCTATGATATGTCGATTATGTTCCATTCACATCAAGATTATCATGCTAATCTGGTTGATTTCTCATCACGTCATGATCATCTCATGAAAATTATAACAATATTAATGGTACATTTAGCGGTAACCCAATTCACTTAGTGTTTATTGGAGTGTACAAAAAGACCTCACCTTCTAGTAAATTAAAATTTCATACATTGAATGCACATGTATCAATAATTTTTAATAAATTAAAAGCATAAACAATTCCATAACACGTATATGAGTGTACAATTTTCTAAACAGTCTGACTAAGAAAATTGACTCACATGTTGTCGAGATCAATACATTGTAAATGCACTAGTATAGTAAGTTCAAACTTTATCGATTTCTATAATCAAGACATGCATACTAAAATACCATATTACAGCCATGCTAATGGTGCGTCCAATTTCATCTTACGTGTGATCATTTGCTTGTATTTTTTAGGAACCTATGAATTGATCTTCTTTGTGTAAGCTAAACTCTATACACCAAATCATACACCATAAAAAAATAAAATACGTCAATGCCTATATTTGATTATTCATATGAAATGCAAAACACTTATTTTATTAAATAAAATATGTTTCGATAATACAATAAAATTATGACCTTTTAACATATTATTCATATCATGTTTGTGATACACTAGAACCATGAATTCAAAAAAAAAAGAAGAGAGAAAACAAGACGGTCGTGCAGTTTTTAATGAGATTCCATGACAACTCCAACAACATTAGCACTCAATTTTGATTTAATATTTGATAATTCCGTTGTAAAATTTTTCGTCACTAAATTTTAGAACAAAAGAAGCTGCGGAAAAATAATTTTTGCCATTAATTTCAAGGAAAAATGGTTTTACAAAACCATGTTTTTTCCTGTAGTGAGGGATAGAGACAAGGTGGGGAGGAGTGGAGTGGTGATAGAAAAGGGAAAAAAAAGGTTTAGGAGTGATTTTAATTTATGTCCTGCAGGCAAATAGACACCATGTAGACTAGGAATGGTATTGGAATACTTGAGGGTTATGATAAATATATAATTTTCCAACATAGGGAGATGCCCAGCTAATTCATCTCCATCTCTCAATATTTGAATCTTTAGTAACTTGGATCGATCGATGTCTATGAAATGCTTGCAGGAATTATATTCCCATCAATGTAACATGAAAATCACAAGCATGACTTCCATCGATCGGTTCCTTACTTTTTCCTCTTTCTTGGAAGGCAAAGGTTCTCTTGACTGATCTCGCCCATGGAAACCGATAGTGATGAGAGACAAATGATTGAGAATCAAATGGGCAAACTCTGAACAAATTGACCATAGCACTATATATTAAGGCCTTGCTTGGGAGAGGTGTTGGAAGGGGTTTGTAAACAAGCGAACTCCTCCGAACCTTCGCTTAGCCCAAACACTTCAAGGTGAGGGGTTCATGAACCTCTTCTAACACTCCTTTTACCAACAACTCAAAATGAGGGATTGAGAAGTGTTCACTCACATAACCTGTCCCAACCATTATCAAATAAGGGTTCACTTTTATGAACCCCTCCCAACACTCATGTAAAGCGTAGCCTAAAAGTATTCTAGTGGCCGTGAAAACCACGGGCCCAATTAAGATAAGAGTGATATTATTCCCTAATATCACTCCCAAGTTTTTTAAAAAAATTATGCGGCAGGTATTTTAATCACTATTTTTTTTCTTTCTCTCACGAGGTATGCTGGGTGGGCCTCAACTATGAGAGGCACCTTTAAGCCCGTACCACATCCAGACTAATCCCCGCTTGCACCGGACCGGCCCAATTAAGGGGTAAAGTGCTGACCAACAAAATATTTTAATCATTAATTCTAAATAAATATATACGGATCATTTAATATTAAACACTCCATAATTAGTGGTCACATTTTTTATGTTCTCAAACATTATAGTTAATATATTCACGTCCATTTAATAAAGTCACAGGTAAAAGAGTTTTGGGCTTGTGTTCATAAAAATACCACAGTTATAAGCCCAATTTCTTGTAGTGGTGGGTATGAGTCCAATGAGCGTTTCATCTCGATCTCTCGGTATTTTATCATGGATTTATGGAAACATAATTGTCAAATTAATTCATCTCGATCTCTCAATATTTTATTCTTTAGCAAATGCTCACACGAATTGTATTCCCATTAATGTAGCGCCAAAATGATTTGCATGGATATCATCCTTTTTCTTTTTTCGAAGGTACAAATTCTTTTTTTTCAACACGGTAATGGTTTACATATTTTGGTGTACTTGAGTGCATGTGAATGCAAAATTCTGCACGACCTCACGTCAGTGACCAACCTCCCCAATCTAATAAGAATAAAAAAAGAGGCGGTCCTTCATGGTCCGTTTACACTCCGACACTCAAGTCAATATCAACCTCCAGATGAATGAAGTAATCTAATGATTTCAATTATAATGCGTACCTTAGGTTGATCTTAGTCTTTCTTATATAGGGGTTTGGATAGTGATAAGATAATTTTTTCGTGAGTATGAAGTCAATCATTTCTCTTGAGCTGGGGAGAGATCAAACTTCCCTATTGGGATTGATTCAGAATCCTCGACGTTAGCCTTGAGCTTTTGGAATTTATCTTTGGGGTTGAGCTTTTATCTCGTCTTTAGCGCATTGATTCTATGTCTATCTTCCTAGATGAGTTTTCCTATTAGTATAATGTTATTAGACTAATATTAAATGAGACAATTTGAACTAAACTAGTCTGTATATAAATATATATTTTTTTTTGAAAATTGTGAGTCGGGCTTTGTCAAAGTGAGGCTCTTGAGCGACAACCTTCTTCGTCCCACCTTAGGGTTATATATCTCATGATATCTCATACACACATGTGGTGTAGTTATAACACAATGAAAAAACTTATTTCATTATTATAAAATATAATAGAATAACTTATTTCATTGTTATAACACAATGAAATAAACAATATAGAGATATCATTAGATATATAAACGTGAGATACATATAATTTTTATGTGTTAACGTCTAATATGATAAATTTTTTTAATAAAATAGATTATAATTATTAAATTATAATTATAAATATAATATTGTGAAATTAGTAAATATTCTTTAATTAAATTTATTTATAATATTATTTGTAGAGTAAATTTGTGTATTTTCATAGAATTTGAGGAAGAAATGGTCATTACAAGCCAACGTTGAAATTGCCATTCATATGGGGATCACAACCAATACCAATTACAACCCCTTTTTTATAAACCAAACGCTAGAATGTAATAAAATGTTGCAATTGACATTGCGCGCCTGTTTGGTTAGTTTGATATTGCGATGATAATGAAAATCGAATTACAATATAATGTTTGATATTCATTTATTTAAAAATGTCATATAATTAGATTACTTGGTAATGAAAATGCTTAGGGAAATAAGGAATCTCATTACTATCTAAAATTTGGTATTATGATTACAAAACCAAATATTTATTCTTTAAACAAATATTCCCTAATGATTATAAATTATTTATAATTATATTCTTACATATTCGTATCTCATGTATATCTACATACATACATCTATATTTTATTTTAGGATCTATTAATTTTATATATACGCATACCTACGTCTTAATGTTCATATCATACATATGTATACATTTTTCGGTTTTAAATTATATATTCACATTATATATACATGGACAATATATCACATTACAATTATATTTTATAAGCCAAACAATTTAATAAGATTATCTAGTAATGCAATTCTTACAATTTGATTACAAGACTTGTAATGAGAATCTTATTACCATCGCAATACAATGAACCAAACAGGCCCTAGTACATGTAATGCTCATTACAACATACCAAACATGCTCTAAGTTCTCGGGTATTCCCTGCTGGATGGAGCCAAGTCGGCGTAACCAATTCCTCTGCGTCTAGTAGGAAATATCATGAACAAAAAGCTTACCAAAAACCCAACTCCTAGAGGCAAATTCAAAATCAAAACATGCAGATTAGGTCCTTGTTTAGGGAACAAACATGTTTGCACCTCAGAGCTACTAAAAGCAAACACCAAGAACACAGTCAATGAAGCAAAGGCATGCACAAAATCTATCAAACAAATTCTGAATTTGTACAAGAACTGTGGATTATCTTCCTCTCCGATTTCGTCGTCGTCGTTGAACATGTAGATGCCCTTGAACGTGGCGATGCCATGGAAGAGCTTCCCTTTGCTACTCATGAAGCTATCAGTGAAGGAGGACAGAAAACAAGCCAGTGAACAACATACAATGATGCCTAAAGTTAGACATTTGTTGGCAAATATACATTTTCCGTTGTTGGAGAATGATGGAATTAGGGTTTGGAATGCGAGGACCGTGCCGGTCGGCAGAAGGTTTGCAAGGTTGGCTGCTGTGGCTAAGCTCTTATTGCCATATTTTGGCAATTTAGGCGTAGATGGTGTCGCTGGAAGTTGGATGTTACAATTAGCCATAAAAATAATGAAAGGTATCTATATGGCTCTGTATATATGGTGTGCTTTATATAGGCAACTTTGGGTAGTGGGAGTGTCAATTTGGGAGAACTTGTACACATATATATGTGTGTGCATTTACACGTCTACAATGTGATGCAAGGAATTTGCGTCACAGAAAACTACAAAAACCTAATTTGTTTTCCATAAGAAACACAATGCACATCAGATTTATGTATGGAATTAATTAATGCGATTCTTGAATTGTTGTAATATACAAATATTAAATACTTATTAAGATTAAGACAAGTTGTAGACCACGGTGCGATAACTTCGTTGGTTATATCGCAGGACTTAAGGTGGATGATTGATTTCTGTTTGAGGTCAGGCGATCAAATCAATGGAGAATATTTCTCTTAGATTTTTTGTATTATGTGGCAAGGCCTTGCTTCCTGGGAGGGGTTAAGAGTCTTATTTGTGCACTATGTTTCAATCCATAACTAAATTGGTGCTATGGGCACGGGGTGGCCATTCCGAGTTTAGATATATATGATTTGGCTGCCATAAAGTGGTACATTAGGTTGAAGTGTTCTTGGTCACACCCATAAGTTGTGTGTGGGATATTCTTGTTTGGTTGGTGTTTTGTACAAGCAATTTATTTGGATAGTGGGAGTTTAGGCAAATTTGTGCATGCGCACTAATATGCCTATTTTATTTGTTTACCACAAGAAACACAATCTGATGTGTTCACTATTTTTGTTCAGGTGTAAAGGTTGGCATGACATGGCACCATGTGGAAGCTTAGTGCATTTTCTATGGAAGGACCAGAAGTACTAAAATGTAAAATTTGTTAAACTATAAGGACTAATGATAGATTTTGGCATACCACAAGGACCAATTTTGTATTTAACCTAAGCCAAAGATTTAACCATGTACCCTACTACAACCTTGAATAATGAAGGAAATCATTTTCATGTGAGGTAGTTTTATCTTCTTTTTCTTGAAAAGGAGGATTGCATTAAGAGGAAGAGGCAGACTCTGCCAATACAATTTCCTCGAGCCAACAAGGCTCAAGGGGTGGACTCCATTCACATAGAACAGGAGATTTTAAAGCAAATTGAGCGATGCTATGAGCAATAGTGTTAGTACAATGGGGATTAAAACAGAAAGTAATAGACAAGAATGACGACAGGAAGACGATATCATGCACCAGATTATCATCTTCGTTAAGTCCTGCAAAACTTGAATGAATCAAGTGAGGTAGTTTTATCTTCTTGGCCAATTTATAATGCGTTTCTCCAATGTATGGTTGTTTGACATTAATTAGTATAGACCATCATTGCTGAACGTAAAATCTCGAATTGAGCCCGAACCTGGATAATTTGTGCGATTCTTCTGCCTTTCTCTGAGTTTTTGCTGCAATTTTCTTTGTTCTTGTGAATTGTCCCATTGCACTATGCTTTAAATGTCTAGCACAAGTGACGAAGCGACCAAGGAAAGAGTCTCATGAGTATGTCGAATCCATCTTTTTAGCTGACAGAGGATTCATCGATGCTTGTATTTCTTCTAGTGTTCGGCCCTTTGTCTCCGGGACGAGCTTTGCCACGAAGAGAACAGTCAGGCCACATACGCCAGAGAACACCAAAAATGTTCCTGCAATAATCACATATTACAAGGTTTCAAAGGCTTAAAAGAGGTTCCAGAAAGAGTGATGGGATCGAGATTAGCGTTTACCTGCTGAGCTCCATTTCATTAGGAAGTTAAAAGCATAAGAGACAATCCAAGAACCCAACCAGTTAACCAATGTCACAAGGCTTCCAGCAGATCCCTTCATGTTTATAGGAAATATCTGGAAATGCAAATTGTTAGTTTCTGAAGTCATGCATATAGGTTGTTTACCTTATATCTATGCAACTTCCTTATTTTACAGAAGAGTGTTGTGCCATACAATTAACCTACCTCGGACATTATAACCCAAGGAATTCCTCCCATTCCCAGCGAGAAAGACCCAGTATAAACCTACATTCAAACCAATCAACAAGTAGATCATTGGAAATGCAAATGGAGCCACTTATTCACAGGGGTTTATAGATTTGTTTGCAGTGACGAGTATCCGAGTTTTCATGAGTTCAAAGGTATGTTAAAAATCACAAGATGATACCGAGGTTTAAACTTTTAGTTTATCAAAACTAACATATTCTAACAAACGAGCACCAAGTTCATTTTCTTGAAACTCCACCTATCAAGATTACAGAGATTGCTACTTTCTTTTATATGCATGCCAAAAGGTAAGAAACATAAGCGTTTGAGTTATTACCAGAACGCCGACAAGTGCGCAGTGGGAAGTGACCTGCTTCCATTGGTGAAGATCCTGTAATCGGACAGGTTTAATAGTTTAAGTAAATTTCTGCTCACGATACCAAAAAGAGAGTTTTTTTTTTTTTTTTTTGAATGTATAGTAAATGTTTTTTCAGAAGAACCTGTAACATAAATGACAATCCAACAAGCAGGCAACCCAAACATGTTCCGGCAGCAGACACCTGTTAATGCAAGTATACTTGAGCTTCTTTTTTTTGTACGCGTAAATATTTAACAACTTCTTTGCTTATTCTTACCAGTAGAAGCGATCGTCTTCCAGATTTATCCATTAAGAGTACACCTAACAATGTCATTGGAATCTGCAAAATATTTCTGATTTCTTAAAGCATCAGTGAAATCCAGCAGCCAAATGAAATGACGAAAATCACCAACCTGGACAATAACCATTGCTATCATTCCAATACTTCCCGAGAAACCTGTAATATAGTCCAAGGATTTACATTCACATTGCATGTTTTTATTTATTGAATCATATATCAGAAGCAATCAATCACATACCAGCAGATATGAATATAGAACTTGAATAAAATGCAAAGGCATTGACACCTCCAAATTGTTGCAAGACCATAAGGCCAACTCCAACCTTAAAACCAATGTTAAATATTTTATAAGAAAGACAGATGATTAAATAACTCTCAAAAATAAAATACACTACCGCTGTTACAGAGTTGGAAGCTCACAATTAGTGAATGAGCATATTTCCACTGAAACAATTCCAGAATCCCAGCTTCAGAAAATCGTAGAAGTTTCTCTGTATATTCCTTTAAGTAGAAATAATTCCATATCAGTTCTAATTGCTTTCCCAATATGTTATACGCAACACGTGAACTTCTCGAAAATGAAGTACAAAATGGGTTAAGAGTGAGAGCTTACTTCGATCTCAGCTGCCTCATTAGAAATATCATCATCCCCTCTGAGCCTCTGCAATGCAGCTTCACATTCTTTTCCTCGACCATTCTTTGCCTGCAAAACAAGCATATGAGTTTGCGCGTGTGGGTGAATATACTAAGAGAGGGAAGGACATCCAGAAGGTATTATCCTCCTTAGAAATGTATGCAAACCACTTTTTTTTTTTTGAAAAGAATATTTCTTAAAACCAAAATCTAATATCCATCATGCTCTCACCATTAAGCCAATTACAATTACAAAGAGTATATGTTCATTGTTTACGTAGGAGACCCCTTTCCCCTGTTTCTTTTTAATAAATATATAAATCTAACTATTACAAATCGCAGGAAACAACTTTAGCAGTCTGCCAACCATTTCTTGTCCCTATAAACATAACGTATTTAGTACAATAGAACAATTTATAAAACTGACACACCAGCCATCTTGGAGACTCTGGGATGAAGAAAAGACCAATAAGCTGTATGAGACAAGGAATAGTACCTAAAATAAATCCAAGTAAAAGTTATTTCAGTGGAAAAATGTTCATATCAAATTGAAAAATGAAGAGGACAGACAAAAACTACCAATCAATGCCAAAGTCCTCCAATTTACAAATGCTCCAATAAGATATGAAAGCGATAATCCAAAACAAATCATCAGCTGAAACATCAATGGTAAATAGTAATTAGGTTCAAAACAATGTGTATAAAGTGACTCCTACTCTATTGGGCTTTAGTATTACCTGATGAACTGTTGTAAACCCTCCTCGAAGATTCTTGGGGGTGATTTCAGCTATATATACTGGCACCTGTTTGTCAATTGAAAAGCAAGTAGTTCAAAGTTCAAAATCCACATAGGGAATGAGTAATCAAATATTAAATGCAATCCTCTTGACAGTTACCACATAAGATAGAAGACCCATACCGAATCCAACCAAGAGCCTTCCCAAGTCAAGCCACCAAGCAACCTTTCAACGAGAACTGAACATTTAATATTATGTAATAAGCCCCAAAGTCTAGAGGAAAATCAATAGACTGATTTACTTCTGTTCGTGTCTTCTTTAGAACCACGATTATATTCAATACCATCTCATGCTGATAGATGTTTGATAAACAAAAAGGAATACTCATCTTAAGTTTATTTATGTGTTTAAAAGTATCTCTTGTGTTGTCTTTCATACATCTTATGAAACTAATGCTGCAGATTAATCATTTTAATCGAGAATTTGGAAGAGGGAAACATGGAAAAGAAAAAGAAAAATGTAAAATCACCTTTGAGAATGCTATATCCAACCACCCAACAATGCAGAATATTTCTGCTAAGACCATTGTCTGCTTTCAGGACAGAAAATTTTGAATAAATTTCCA
Source organism: Euonymus europaeus (assembly GCA_963580455.1). Taxonomy (NCBI): domain Eukaryota; kingdom Viridiplantae; phylum Streptophyta; class Magnoliopsida; order Celastrales; family Celastraceae; genus Euonymus; species Euonymus europaeus. The sequence continues at coordinate 6,292,839 of OY756972.1, forward strand.
CAAGACAGAGAAGTTTCAAATATGAGCAGTAACAATAACATGAAAATCCTACCCCTCTTCGACCAGTATAATCAGCTAACTTTCCACTTATTATAGCACCTAGCATAGCTCCAATCGTCACTATTGATCCGAAAAGGGCGAACTGCATGATATCCAAACAAAATTAACATATGTAGAAAGTTCAACCAGCAATTTTCATGGGTGCATTTCACTTGAAGCTAATTCAAATTGTATTGACCCAATAGAGTTAAGCGGATGTCAGGTTTATCTGCAAAGCATACCACATATGATAGTTCCACTTCAGCAGCCTTAATAAGGAGCTTTGTGATGCCTAAATGCATTTTGAGATAACAATCATCATTCAATTTAAACTAATTTCACTGCAGTCTATCAGTCTATGCCATCCATTCCCATGCAAATTAACAGTTTTTATAGATAGATAAGCCATGCGCCAATTCAGTTCAGTCGCCACTCACAAGGACAGCCCCGACTGGTAGCAAATTTGCTGGGGTCTATTCACCGCATTTGTATATTTTGACCAAATATCATTATCCATGGACAGGTTAGGAAACACTGAAACACTTGGAGTAGGATTCACAAACTTCTGAGCCAAGATAACAACTCTCTGTATAATATCGTACTAACGCAAATCATGAGCAAGTACATTCACCGAGGCATACCTCCGACACAGAGAGACCAAGGTCCTTTATGATTCCTGACTGAGCAGGCGATGAATACCCCACCTGCAATTCATATAATATAATTATCATTTCAGTTCATAAGTCATCATCAGATGGTGATCATGACATCAACAAAATTCCACAAGTCAAATATCTAACCATTCAGTAATCCAAACATTTTCGTCTCACCCACGAAAGAATTTTGGGCCTCTAATCACAAATCATAGCAAGTCTATAAAGTTATAAGATTGGAGTCCAAAAACAATACGTACAGCAGAGCCAAAAACATACGAGCCAGCAACAGCAACGAAGGTACTAAGCACAAGCACAGGAGTTGCTGAAGAAGTTCCGTTTCCGCTACCATCCCCACATCGCAATCCAGACCTTTCTTCATAAAGCAGGCGCCTTGAAGGGTTTCCTCCTTCTACGCTGTCCTTGCCCATCGAGTAATCCGTAGTTGAAATGGGGAGTTTGAGAGCTTGTTTATTGAGACTGATGAGATGAGCTTCTTGTGGTCAATCAATTTTCTCCTAGTTTGTCTTTTATGCCTTATTTTTGTAACAATCAAACATACCAATCTGCGTTTTGCTTCTATATCAATTGTAATAAAATATAAATTTGATATAATCACCATATCACTTGAAAAATTCCTTGTCATTTTTGGACAAATAAAACGCATCATAACCCATATGTAAAGTGATTTTTATAGCTGTTCAAAACTCACAAGCTATGCATTTTTGTATGCAATGCTTGTGAGCTGCGATGTCTATGCCTGATTCTCATTAAGCCAAAGAAAGGATGAATACAACCTAATCATTTAATTCAATAAACAAGATTACAAGGTAGCCCCTAAAGCTCAAAACTAAGTACATGGACAATAATACACGTACGAATATAATAAAACATATTTACATTCACATGGCCACATTCTCTCAAACACATGATGCGGAAGGAGAAAGCATCGATAGTTTGTCAAGAAAAAATTAGAAACGAGAAGAAGTATGTGTCTATTTGAAAAAATCAATGAGTTCAAGCGTAGAAGACACAAATGGTAAATTGATAGTGCCAAGTTGGAGATGATGCCGTGAGAGGTGACAATCAATCTCGATATGCTTGGTACGTTCATGGAATACATAATTGTGAGCAATTTATATGACACTTTTGTCGTCCCAATGCAGATGAGGTGGGGAGGAAATGGGAACACCCATATTCATAAGAAGCCAACAAATCCATATCACTTTTGTCGTGGCGTGTGTCATAGCATGGTACTTGACCTTCTACAATAGATGCACTAACAATACATTGTTTTTTACTTTTTGAGGAAATGAAGGAGTCACCAGAGAAAATGCATAAACAAATGGTGGACTTCCGATCATTCACATCCCTAGCCCAATCAACGTGGGCCCGAAGCTCCAATGAAAACGTAGAAGAAAATAAGAGACTCTAGAAGATAGTACCCTTAACATATCGCAAGATACATAGTAATGCTGCCCAATTTGTAGTGCATGGAGCTGTAAGATATTGATTAACAATATGTACATCAAATGCAATATCAGAACGTGTGATAGTGAGGTTAACAAGGCAGCGAACCAGCACCCTATACATAGTAGGATCATCAAGTGGTACATCATCTACAGTAGGAAACCGAGCATTCAACTCTAGAATAGTTGGAGCAACTTTCTCATCGATAATTTGGGCTCTGTGAATAAGATATGAGGCATTCTTAGATTGAGACAATAAGAATCCTCTAGGTGATGTTGCAACTTCAATCCCAAAGAAGTATCGTAAGAGGCCCAAATCATTCATCAAATGCAACAAGAAGTTGGTGATTGACTTGCTCAACATCAGGAAGATGAGAACAAGAAGAACAATGCCATTAGGAGTATGCCAAATGAAAAAGGTAGAGTAATGCGAGCTACAAGAAAATCCCAACTTGAGCATACCAACCATGAGGTGCTTGCTGTAAATCATATCGAGCACAACATATACGACAAATAGATCTAGGAGGATGAGGTAAGCCAAGAGGAGGGAGCATATAAACTTTCTCAACGATATGCCTATTCAAGAAATCATTCTTGACATCAATTTGAAACAAGGACCATGAGTGGTCCTCATTGAAATCAGTATATATAGAAAAACTAGGAGTAGAGATGATCGGTTCAACAAAATCTATAATGGGGAGAGACCGAAGGTGCAGTAGAGATAGGAGCATGAGTGGTCCTCATTGAAATCAGTATATATAGAAAAACTAGGAAATGAATCTTAACAAATTCACTGGTTGAAGGCAAGGAAAGCTTAGGCAGAAGTTGGTAATATGGAACGTGTTCAAGAAATACAACATGCCATGAGACATAGAGTGTTAGAGAAACTGGATCATAACATCTATATCCCTCCTGATTAATTTCATACCTTAAAAACACATATACGGTTGAGCGATGACCAACTGTGTTGCGGGAATGCTAGGGAAGGATTAAAAAAAAAAGTAGATGAAAATACGAAGAAGAGAATAATTAGGAGGAGTACTAAAGAATTTTTCATAGGGACATTTATTGAAAAGAATGGGAGTATTCATATGATTAATAAGGCGGACAACAGTAAGAACTCCTTCCCCCCAAAATATCAAAAAGGAGAAAATAAGAGATTGTGATGTATCAAGAATGTGGTGATGCTTGTGTTCCACAAGTCTATTTTGTTCGGAAGTGCTAGAACAAGATAACTAACGAATACTACCACATGCATCAAGAAAATTAGAAAAAAGCATGTAGAGCATATTCACCACTAAGCTCCAAACCTAGAACTTTGATAGCAATAGAAAATTGAGTTTGCACTATAGAATAGTAAGTGCGACAAATATTGAAAAATTCATATTTGTGAGACATCAGATAGACCAAAGAATACTGACTATACTCATCAATGTAAGAGATATAATGTAAAGCACCACCATTCACAAAAATAGGCGCAAGGCCTCACAAATTTAGTATGAACAAGAAAAAATATAGAAGAAGATACTCATGTACTTTTAGGAAAAGGTAATGCGGGTAATTTAGCATGTTTACAACCTCTACAAGCTGAAATGTCGCCAAAAGGAACATTGCCCAAAACACTAGAATTTGTCAAAGTTTGCAAATGAGAATTACATAAATGACCTAATCTAGCATGTCATAGTTATAATGAAGACAGGTTATTGTTAAAACAGACGAGAAATTATATATGATGATGAGAGCTTAGGAGGAAGTTGCAGCTGCTCTAACACATACAGATCAACAAACCTACATCATATCCCAATCAGCCTCTTTGACTTCTAGTCCTAAATTACATAACTTGAAGCAAAAAAATAACATCAAGATCATAATCACATAGTTGGCCAATAGATAATAAGCTAATAGATACTGAAGGGACATGATATACATTTAGAATGGAAAGATGAGATGAGGATGTAGGATGAATAGAGCCAACTGAGGTTAGTGACACAGAAGAACCATTAGTCGTGCCAGTCTTAATGGGGTCAAAAGGTGGAGAATAACAACTAAGGGATGATAAATGAGATTCATATGGTGAGAATAGCATGATTCAAAAATTCAAGTGGAGGAAGAAATACCTAGGGAATAAAAACCTAACAAACTTAAGAGGGCTATTGAAAAAGCGAACCCTTGAGAATGATCCTGTTAGACGCAAAATGCACCTATATTTTCAATCTTTAAAAGTCTCAATTTTATGTTTTCAAGATCAAATTACTACCCAAGTGGTTTTTTATGGAACAGGTGAAAGATAAATGTAAAAGAAAGAATTAAGAGTTTTCTGGGCAAAAACTGCAAGCTAAGTGCGAGACGTAATTTACTTTGCTGATGTGGCACTTAGGGTATTAATAGCTAGGAGACTCAACCCAAAAGATACTTTTGGACGCCGTAGCACTCCAGGACCAGAGAAGGAGACGCAAGGAAGAGGAAATTCAGCACGATCGAGCATCCCTTTCCTCCCCAATCGAAATTCTCGTTTTAATTTTGTGATTGAATCATGACTATGTGCAACTAAATTTCTATTTAGTTTGAGATTTGGTTATCTTCTTTTACTGAAACTTTGTTGAACAATTTCATTGATGATTTCACTAGATTTAATTCATTGATTCTCTGAATTTATTGTTAGTTTCTTATTATTATGTATGTCTGATCAACATCATAATACTAGGAATTTTTAGTTGACCACATTCGGCTGACCCATATCCGGTGTTTGACAAAGTAACAAGAATCTGCATAGGATCCAGATTTGGGAATTGTGAACACAATTGATTAGGTGATACACCAACGCTTAAGGTTGTGCGATGGTCAACTTTCTCATTCATATGTTTGTCCTAAGAAATTCTTAGGATACACAAACCAAGACTTCTATGATAAGAAAAGATTTTGCGCTAGACTAAAGCCAAGGTCGTTGTTTAGGAAAGTCAGAGTTAGGAGAGCCGGACCAAGGTCTCTTGATTGACAACGTTAAATCTTTAAATTGTGTGACTGCATATTGGATTGTGAGACTTAGTGAAAGTAGAATAACAACACCAACCCAAGCTAGATTTCTTCCCTATTGATTTATCCAATTTTAGCTGAATTTCGTTGCCTATTGCAATCTGAATTTTTATTGTTATTTTGTTTGTTTAGTGATTGATACGGTCCTTGTGGATTCGACCCCGCTCACTTTTATACTGTCTCACGACACATACACTTACGATTGGGTAAGACCCGTTTGTATTTAATATTGCAGGTTTAACTTGTGATATTTTATATTGACCAGATCCCATATCTAAAGAGTGAAGTAGTGATTGAGGTTGCTTTATTATAGATTAGACTGTAGATAGAGTAACGGAATTTGCTATAGGAGTATTGAGTGTTGTAGGAGTGGTGCGTTGCACTTAGAGTGGCCGAGTAGAGTGTTGAGATGAACCAGACATGTTTCGACTTAGCTTTTAGGCAGGCATGTTTCCAATGGCACTTTTGATGACAAAAAATGCACTTATCCACACTCACTCCTACTCCTGATTTGGGTTCCCTATGGCTTGGGTGAGCAAAGCTGAAGGTGTTGGTAGAAGATGTATATCAATAAAAAGACAAAGTGGGAGCAACCGTGTGATTAACTGTGAGTCTCGTTTCCTTTGCTATAAGCTCCTGAGTAGTTTCATCAACTGATGGAAAAGGACTGCGACGAAGAATTTTACCCTTAATAGGTTCAAATCTCTCAGGAAAAGTCATAAGAAACTAAACCAAACATTTTTTTTCTTTCTATGAAGGCCATATATGTCTCAGAAAACTACAACTCAATAGGTTCCATCAATGCTAATTTATCCCAAAGAGTAGTCATCTGGTTCTAAAATTCCTGAATCAACATATTGTGTTGCTCGCTACTACGAATCTCTATTTCAAATTGATATTGTTTAGTAAAATTAGATTGCAAATATAGACTTGCTAAATAATCTCATACTTTCTTGGCAATGTTATACTTGGAGAAATTCATACCAATGCTAGGTTCCACAAAATTATGCAGCCAAATGAGAACTTATGCATTCTCTATTTGACACTTTTCTAGAGTAGTTTCATATATTCCTTATGAGTCAAGTCTCTAGGAGGCCTTACTTTGCAAGTCACATATCCCTATTTTCCATATTCAAGAAAGAAGTTGTTCATAACATGGGATCAATATGAGTAATTATTGGTATTTAACCTAATGCTAATAACCTACAACTTATCAGCTGGTGCTAGTTTTCTTAACTAATCAAACAACTAGCTGAAAAATCACAATAATCTCCATATTATTCAACCAGAAATTTCAAGGAGCCACAGCTACGAGGTAAAAAAAACTGTGAAATAAGAAATTTCAAGTGCAGACTTGATCAAAGACAAACTTAACTGAAAAAAAATAGTAAACAAACCCAACAAGACAGCCTGATATAGACAGTGTAGAATAGGGAAGCATAGAAGGATAAATCATTCATTTAGAGAGAGACCGACATATAACTTGAACCATACCAACCTAGACGAGTAACAACACTCAAACGGATGTAGAGAGACCTATCAGAATTGTGTGAGCCCGACGGCAGTGAATGAAGAGTGCACCGATTTGATACCATGTGAGTTGCGCTATCTAAGAGCCTAGTTCTCCATAAGGCAAAGAATGAATACAACACACACATTTAACCTAATCGACAAAATTACAATATAGCCACTAAAGGTAAAGACTAAGTACCTGGGCAATAATGGTTGTAGGAATATAATGAAACATATTTACATTCATAATGTTGATAGTTTCAAATGACTATAATTTATGCTCAATGTTTTCTATGTGTTTATCAACTCCTTTTATTGAATTTTTGAATGCATCGCTATCTTTTTCTTGTTTGAATGGATTCCTCGAATATTTCGAGAAACATAATCATATTATGATGTAGTTATATTTATGAGGACTCATGGATTGATTTAGGTGACCTTACATAGTTGATAATTGAATATAAAACATATGTTTATCCTACCTAGTTCAGTGTTTCGAAATCTACTGCTCATATAATATTTGTAAGACGATTGTGGCTACAATGCATGATGAAAACATAAGGAATAGCTATGTAGGAATCTTGTCCTTACTGCATTTGTGGATGACCTGTATACTATAGTGTGTGTGTGTGAAGCAACCTGAAGGGTTCAAGGTCAAAAGACAAGAATATAAGGTATGCAGACCTTTCAAGTCTTTGTATGGGTTAAAGCAAGATTCGAAACAATAACATAAGAAATTTGACCAAGCTATCGAAGACGAATTTCAAATCAATCAGTGGAAAAAATATGTTTATACAAAAGTTATAAATGATAGTTATATAATCGTTCATCTATATGTTGATGATATATTAATTCTTGCTTGTAATATTATGTACATGATATACCAGAATATAACTTTCCACTTCCGAGCAAAGTTATGTTTGATTTGCATGTATTGTGCCTAATAACAACTAGATCAAACAACATTGTTTGACGTATGTGTACTTTGCCCAAAAAAATATTACTTGGTGAATGCAGGTTATGCAAACAAGACTGATTCTCTTGCACTATATAGGGGCAAGAATTACCATTTGTTGGAGTGGGTGATTGGGCGATGCGCTAGCGGACCAAGTGAAATGTTCAACTGTACGCACACGTCTCTCCATAATGTTATAGAACAGACATTCGGAGTGACAAAACAAATATGGAAGATTTTGAATAAGATATCGTATTATCCTATAACATTGTGGTTGTGTGCTGTGCATTGCATAATTATATTCATGAGCTTCACAAGAAACAACCTCTAAAGCATGTGGTGATTTTAGTAACGACCACAACATGAGTGGGATTAGAGATAGGATTGTTGCTTGATTGTGCCGTGTGAAACAATAAAGTGTCAATTTTATTGTTAATAATGTATGTAAAATCAATGTCCCACCTGTAATTCCATTTAGTAAGTATGTCTGATATAATATAAGCTAATGTATAAGCTGTGAAGTTAAGCTTATGTTTAAATTGTCAAATAAACTGTGTTTGTGTTTGTGTTTGGTATAGCTCAAGTTATATATAGAGTATAAATGTCAAATTTCCACTAAGGATATTTAAAGCATTTTAATAATAAAATAGAAAACATTAGTTATCACACTGATTTTTTTTAATAGTACCATAAAAATTAACTTACTTGCATATCCTATTTTAATTATGCATACAGTCGGAGGATTTTTTGAGGATTGATAAAAGAAAGAGATAAATATTAATAAGGATTTTTCTTTTAGTTATATATTGACATTTGTTGTAAATGTTAAAAAACATTTACTTAATGTGGATGATACACTTTACCAACTCAACCACTAATCCATCCAAATATATTAATTATGTTATACACCTAATGGACATATTTTAATAGTAGTGGATGGAGTGTTACACACCTAATAGACATGATTTAATAGTGGTGGATGAGATATTAGAATTAGTGGAGAAAATGCAATTAGCATTTATTGTATTAGTTGATTTAGGTGAGTTTTTGCACTATAAATAGGTGCTTAAACTTCATACTTTGTACACATCAATTGAAGAAAGTATTCTCTTATTTCTATCTTATTTCTATCTATTCAATTCTCTCCAAATATTATTCTAAATATTATTCTTATAATACAAGATTCCTTAATCTTGATTTTGGGAATTATTTAATTCCTTGTTTTTCACAACACGTTATCAGCACGAGTCTCCACCGCTGTATCAAGAGCAAGCTTTTGAGGTTGTAAGTAAGTAATCATCAATTGTTATATTTTCTAAGTTTATTATAATATTTCATTATGTCGAATTTAAAAAGTTTAGATTTCACGGCACTTGATATTTCTGAAAGCAATTATCTATCTTGGGTTGTTGATGCTGAGACTCACTTGGGTGCTATGGGACTTGACAACACCATTAAAGCGGAAAATACCGAGTCTCCACAGAATCAGGCTAAAGCAATGATTTTGCTTCGCCGCCACCTTCATGAGGAATTAAAAGCCGAATACCTCATGGAAAAGAATCCTCTTGCATTGTGGATTGATTTAAGGGAAAGGTATGAACACCAGAAGAATATCATACTCCCAAAAGCTCGTTACGACTGGATGCACCTGAGGATGCAAGACTACAAATCAGTCCGTGAGTATAATTCTGCTATGTACAAAATTATCTCACAACTTGATTTTTGTGGTGAGAAACCTACTGAGTCGGATAAGCTAGAAAAAACACTGTCCACATTCCATGCGTCTAATATGATATTACAGGAGCAATATCGGCAGAAAGCATATGCAAAACATTCTCATCTAGTAGGTGCTTTACTTGTGGCAGAGCAGAATAATGAGCTGCTGTTGAAAAATCATCATTCTCGCCCTACTGGCAGTACACCGTTCCCTGAAGCGAACGCTGTTGTACATAATAATCGAGGACGAGGACTGATAAGTGCCAGAATATACATTCTAAAATTGATTACATATAGGCATTTATAAATGATTAAGGTTTAAAGTGATGTATTTGTGCATTAATCTCCAAATATTATTTTGGGCATCACTTTATTATTTTAAATGAAATTTTGCTTCCTTGTCATTTAACCTAAGCAATTGTGAAATTATTGATCTATAAGTAAAAATATGTCATTCATGACATCACCATCATTTGCCTAAATAAATATCATGATATTTATATGTGTGATATTTATTTGTATAATATTTATATGTGTGATATTTATTTGTATAATATTTATATGTGTGATATTTTTTATTTTATTATATTTATATTTAAAATATCATGATATTTACATAATATTTTGTCTATAAAAGGAAATGAGGTCTTTGATGATGGAGGATTGCAAGATTTCAAGATTCCAAAATTCCAAGATTTGAAGAATTGAAGAAACAAAGCAAGAAGAAGAAATCTTTTGGAGGAAGAACAAAGAAGGAGAAAAAGGGTTGTATTCCTTAGCTTGTATTTCTTATGTTTTATATTTTGCTTGATTATGTATAATTAAACTTTTGTAGTTAGGGCTTAACTTTGAAGCCCTAAACATGATTTCAATTATATAAGTTGTGTGGTGTGGATTGCAAATTTTCTTATAAGAATGATGATTTTGATTTTTCCATGATATTTGAATTCTAATATTTTTGTTTCTTTGATTAGCAAACTTTGAAACATCTATTAGAGTTAATTGTTGTAGAACAAGATCAATTACCCTGTTGAATATGTTCTTATTTGCAACATATAATTTGGTTAAACGAATTATGAAAAATCAATTCTTGAATATCTAAGTACAAACACCATGTATTAGGATTCTTGTAACATTCATATTCTCTTTACTCCTATTGGGTTTTTAATTGTTAATTGATGCAAACACCATGCTAGATTTCAATTGAGAATACACGTACTGAGGTAAACACCATGCACTGTACATGCACCTAAGAGAGAATCATACAACTTGAGTTTGATCATGACCTTGTTGTGAATGTTGTCATCATATACTTGTTGAAAATTTCAATCTACCATTTCTTATAAATTGTTTGATTGTTTTGTGGTGGATAGTGAGTCCTAGCAAGGATTTTTAGAAATTGAAACTCTTCACTTAATATTCTTATTTTTAATACTAATGTGTTTGTTTTATTCTATGTTATAAGATTTAAACCCCCCCTTTACTATTATGTGTAAATTATATTCAAGTGTTAGGTTGTATATTTATTAGTATCACTCCTTGTGGGATCGACTTTTACTTGTCAATTATATATTATTTGTACAGTTATAAGATTATATTAAATTGTTACTAACGACATAACAATTTTTGGCGCCGTTGGACGTGGACGTGGTGGAAGAAGAGGTCGAGGCCGTGGTTATGGCCATCGAAACCATGGAGGTAATTCTGGTTATAATCCATACCACCAGAAGAGGTATGATGGTGAAACAAGTCAGGCAAATAAAAGATTGCCAAATAAACCTCAGAAGGGTAATAATGAAACTTGTTTCAGGTGTGGTGCTCAGGGGCATTGGTCACGTACCTGTCGTACGCCTAGACATTTGGTAGATTTATATCAAGCCTCAATAAAAGGAAAGAGCAAGGTGGCAGAAACAAACTTTGCTAAGTTTGATAATAATGATGACTTTGATGATCTTGAAGATCTTGGCAATTTAACACATTTGGATGTTTCAGATTTCCTAGAAAATCCTGATATATATAAATAAGTTTATTTACTTGTTGAGTTTAATTGTTGTATTGTATTTTGATTGTAAAAGCATTTAATTGCAAGCAATAAAATTTCAGCATTTTATAAATATCATTTTGATAAGTTAAAATAATAAAAAAAAAAAAGAAAAAAAAAGTCCAGAACTGCTGACGGTGGGTTCGATCCTCGGACCTTCTTTTCTAAACTATATTTTATTGGATCTCGCCACCACTCGGCCACCAGTCCCGGACTTGTCAAATTTATACGTTTAATATATTTATATGCAATCTAATATTTATTTATATTATACTTTTGGATTAATATGTGATGCAAGTTATTTTGTTTCTCTTTAGAAATATGGTCGATGAAGATATATGTTTAATTGATAGTGCAACAACTCACACTATCCTTAAACATAAGAAATATTTTCTACACTTGACATTTCTTGAAGCAAATGTAAATACCATCTCAGGCACATCAAAAATAATTGAAGGCTCCGGAAGAGCTAATATCATATTGCCTAGGGGGACAAAAATATATATTGAGGAAGCATTATACTCTCCCAAATCAAAAAGAAACTTATTGAGTTTCAAGGATATTCGTCACAATGGATATCATTTTGAGTCTGGAAGAGAAGGTAATAAAGATTACTTATATATTACTTCTATCATTTCAAGCCAGAAGCTTGTACTAGAAAAGTTTGTGGCTTTTTCTTCAGGTTTATATCATGCAAGTATAAAATGAATTGAAACACATGTTGTGATGCACCAGAAGTGTTCTGATTTTAAAGAATCTATACTTTGGCATGATCGTCTTGGTCATCCAGGTTCTACTATGATGCGTAGAATAATTGAAAATACAAATGGACATCCATTACAAAACCAGAAGTTTCTTTTACCTAAAGATCACTTATGTGTTGCTTGTTCACAAGGAAAATTAATTGTGAGACCATCTACCCTGAAGGTAGGCGTAGAATCTCCTAATTTTCTGCAACGTGTTCATGGAGATTAATGTGGACATATTCATCCATCATGCGGACCATTTCGTTATTTTATGGTTTTGATAGATGCATCATCTAAGTGGTCACATGTATGTTTATTATCTACTCGTAATGTTGCATTTGCTAGATTCTTAGCTCAAATTATTCGTTTACATGCACAATTTCCAGATTATCCCATTAAGTCTGTTCGATTAGATAATGCTGGTGAATTTACCTCTAAAGCCTTCAATGATTATTGCATGTCATTAGGTATAGATGTTGAACATCCCGTTGCACATACTCATACTCAAAATGGTTTGGCAGAATCACTAATAAAACGTTTTCAGCTGATTGCTAGACCTATGCTTTTGAAAAGTAAATTACCTTTTGATGCTTGGGGACATGACATATTACATGCTGCATCATTAATTCGAATCAGACCATCTGCTCATCATTCATATTCACCTTTACAGCTAGTGTTAGGTTCTCAACCCAATATTTCACATCTTCGTATATTTGGTTGTGCTGTTTATGTTCCTATTTCACCTCCACAACGTACTAAGATGGGACCACAACGTCAACTTGGTATCTATGTTGGTTTTGATTCTCCTTCTATTATTCGATATCTCGAACCACTAACTGGCGATATTTTCAAAGCTAGATTTGCAGATTGTCACTTTGATGAATCTATTTTTCCTCCTTTAGGCAACAAAGATTCTCAACATCATAAACATGATGATATCTCTTGGAACACTGTGACACAATATCATTTTGATCCACGAACAAAGCAGTGTGAACTTGAAGTTCAGAAAATTGTTCATTTACAAGGTATTGCTAATCAATTACCTGATGCATTTAATGATACTTCAAAAGTTTTGCAATCACATATTCCTGCTAGAAATTCTACTGAACGTATCAATGTCCCTGAAGGACAAATAGCAAGTGATGAATTAAAACCACGTCAGAAACGTGGAAGACCACTGGGAGCTAAAGATAGATTTCCCCGAAAAAGAAATGTCCAAACTCCTATCAAAGCCCTAGCAGAGCATACTCCAGAAGAGCATATTTCTCCTGTAGAGATTACTCCTGAAGAGAATAAACTTATTGAATCCCAACATTCTGAAAAATATCTCTTGAAGAGATACAAGTACCTGATGATGAAAATAATGAGCGCTCAATAACTCATAAAGAAATTTGGGATAGAAGTAAGATTATTGTTGACGATATATTTGCATATGCAGTTGCTACAGACATTACCAAAAGTAATGAGGATTCTGAGCCTAAATCCGTTGATGAATGTCGACATAGAAGTGATTGGCCTAAATGGCAAGAAGCTATGAAAGCAGAACTAAATTCTCTATCAAAAAGAGAAGTTTTTGGACCTGTAGTCCAGACACCAGAAGGTGTTCAACCAGTAGGATTCAAATGGGTGTTTGTGCGCAAGAGAAATGAGAATAATGAGATTACTCGTTATAAAGCGAGACTTGTAGCACAAGGTTTCTCGCAGAGACCAGGAATTGATTATGATGAAACATATTCTCCTGTCATGGATGGAATTACTTTTAGATTCTTAATTGGCCTAACGGTAGCTGAACGATTGACTATGCGTCTTATAGACGTAGTGACAGCTTATTTATATGGATCATTGGATAGTGAAATTTATATGAAAATCCCTGAAGGATTTCGGTTGCCTGAAGCAAAACCTAGAGGATTGTGTTCAATCAAACTCCAGCGTTCACTATATGGATTAAAACAATCCGGGCGCATGTGGTATAATCGATTGAGTGAATATCTTATTAGAGAAGAATTTACGAATGATCCAATTTGTCCATGCGTATTTATTAAAAAGTCAGAATCTGGATTTGTTATAATCGCTGTTTATGTTGATGACTTAAATTTAATTGGGACTCCTGAAGAGCTCACTAAAGCTGCTGATTATTTAAAAGCAGAATTTGAGATGAAAGATCTAGGAAAGAAAAAATATTGTCTTGGTCTTCAGATCGAACATTTGAGTAATGGTATCTTTCTTCATCAATCTACTTATACCGAAAAAGTATTAAAGCAGTTCTACATGGATAAGGTACATCCTTTGAGTTCTCCAATGGTAGTTCGTGCACTTGATGTAAAGAAAGATCCATTTCGACCTCAAGATGAGGGGGAGGCATTACTTGGTCCAGAAGTACCATATTTGAGTGCAATTGGATCTTTGATGTATTTAGCCAATTGTACTAGACCAGATATTGCATTTCCTGTGAATTTGTTGGCCAGATATAGTTCTGCTCCTATTCGACGTCATTGGAATGGAGTTAAACATATCATGCGTTATCTGCGAGGAACAACCGACTTGGGTTTATTCTACTCATCAGATCTCAAGTCTCAGTTGGTTGGATATGCAGATGCCGGTTATTTATCCGATCCTCACAATGCCAAGTCTCAGACTGGTTACGTATTTCTTTTTGGAAATACTGCTATTTCTTGGAAATCAGTTAAACAAACACTCACAGCAACTTCTTCCAATCATTCTGAGATAGTGGCGATTTACGAAGCTAGTCGGGAATGCGTATGGCTGAGAGGAATGATTTCTCATATTCAAGAGAAGTGTGGATTACAATCTGTTAAAAGTATCCCAACGGTAGTCTATGAAGACAATGCTGCTTGTATAGCTCAGCTCCGCGGAGGATACATAAAAGGTGACAGGACTAAACACATCTCCCCGAAATTCTTCAGTACACATGAGCTCCAGAAGAGTGGTGATATAGATGTTCAACAAGTTCGTTCTTGTGATAATCTAGCAGATTTATTCACTAAAGCGTTACCACCTACAACATTCAAGAAGTTGGTCTATAAGATTGGTATGCGGAAACTCCAAGATCTTCTTGCATCAGGGGGAGTAAAGACATAAAGACAGTGATATTGATTGTACTCTTTTTCCTTCGACCAATGGTTTTTTCCCACAGGGTTTTCCTTGGCAAGGTTTTAATGAGGCAGTCTTCTCACTGATCTCACTGAGTTGTTATACAAGAATGATGCACTCTTTTTCCTTCATTAAGGTTTTTATCCCATTGGGTTTTTCCTTAGTAAGGTTTTAATGAGGCATACTCTTTGTATACGTGATCATCCAAGGGGGAGTGTTGTAAATGTTAAAAAACATTTACTTAATGTGGATGATACACTTTACCAACTCAACCACTAATCCATCCAAATATATTAATTATGTTATACACCTAATGGACATATTTTAATAGTAGTGGATGGAGTGTTACACACCTAATAGACATGATTTAATAGTGGTGGATGAGATATTAGAATTAGTGGAGAAAATGCAATTAGCATTTATTGTATTAGTTGATTTAGGTGAGTTTTTGCACTATAAATAGGTGCTTAAACTTCATACTTTGTACACATCAATTGAAGAAAGTATTCTCTTATTTCTATCTTATTTCTATCTATTCAATTCTCTCCAAATATTATTCTAAATATTATTCTTATAATACAAGATTCCTTAATCTTGATTTTGAGAATTATTTAATTCCTTGTTTTTCACAACAACATTAATAATTATGATCTAAAATTAATTGTAGTTGTAATAATAAGTTAAAATTGAAGCTGTTGTAGTTCTGCTGGAAAATATGCTCTTAGAGCAATTCCTGTTGAGGGTAGTGCTATAATAGCACTCAATTTATCATCTTGGTGCCTATTTGTTGTAAAATGGGATGCTAATGGCACCTCATATAACATTTGGATTTTTGAAAGAGCAATTTCCTTTCAAATGGAGCGATCCTGTCTTATTTTTGCATCGGGATTATCCTACTTCAATTGTTCTAATGATTCTTTTGGCTGTAATTGGATATCTGTAGGGGTTTGTGTGAAGGTTGTGTTGTGTGGGTGAACCATAAGAGTATATCGCACGCGAGGTGTTCGATGAAAGTCCTACGCCATTTGCATCACCAAATTAATTGATTGGATTGCTTTCCCAAGAAAACTAGAGCAACAGGAGCCATTTCATGCAGAATTGAACAAAAGCAGGGATTTGGCTCTCAATTGCTGCTCTATCTACTCACAATTTGGTGAACTATTTTTAGGGTTTATGTTGGACCAGCCAACGTCTCGTAAGAGAAGAAATATTGCTGTGAAAGAAAGCACAGCATGGTCTGATCTTCATGGAGATGCCTGAGGAATAATTAAAGGAAAACTATGTCTCATTAGCCAGTTGAGATTCAGGATCGTCTGCAGGAGCTGGCGCTCTGTTCGTCATGTCAATTGGCAGGTAATTACTACTCCCTTCTCATAAGGCTTACACAGCAATTCGAGTTGGTTTGTATTGAATTGAACCTCATTCATAATTTCTTGTCTTTTTAATCAACTTTACATGAAGATCTAATTTTTCTGGAGTCGATATTAATGGGGACGTGATGATCCAGTATTCCAGTTCGCATTGAGAATTTTCTTTCCCCTGTAACTAGTTATTTATATGCTTCTTTTAGATTCCCTGTCGCATATACCTGAAAAGGAAGGATGGCATGTTGATAGCTGTGAGATGGTTGCCTTTCAGTATGAAGAAAAGAAATATAGAAAATCAACAGTTTGGAAAATTTTGTTGCATAAGATAACATTCAGGATGAAAAAGACAATTGTATTAGCCTTAGTTGAAACTAATTCAGTAACAAGACGAAACTCTTACGGTACCCAAATATGCTTAAATCGATCGATTACATTCCCTACTATTAGAACTAACCCTAGCTCACACAGGCAGCAAAAGACCGGGATGACACCGGCTAGGTTTACGACTGACTGAATAGCAGCAAGGACAGATACACTTTGCAATCTATTAACTATACAACTTAATAGATCAATGCTTCCGGTTCTTATTTTAGAAAATAAGTTAGGGATGCTTGAATCTCCTCCAGTGTTCTTCCCTTTGTCTCTGGTACTAACTTCCATATGAATACAACAGTTAAAGCGCAAACGCCCGAGAAAATGAAAAATGTCCCTGCCACAATATGACCAATGCCCAAAAGTCTCAATAGAATGAGTGACCATGAATGTGTGTGTAAGAGAGTTTGCACGAGGTTGAGAGAGAGAAACCTGCAGAGTTCCATTCCATCATAAAATTGAAAGTGAAAGTTATAACCCAAGAGCAAGACCAGTTGGTTAAAGTCACTAGGCTTCCCGCTGAGGCCTTTATGTTAATTGGGAATATCTGAAATGCAAAGTCATCTCTTAGTTTAAGCTATAAAACATCGTTTATTTGAAGCTCAAGCCCATGCAAAAAAGTTTCCAGCTACCTCTGACATTATGATCCATGGTATTCCAGCCATGCCTACTGAAAAAGCTGCAAGGTACCCCTGATTGTAAAATTTCTACATTAGTTCATTAACTACTGACTCTAAATTTTTTCTTTTCAGTGCCAAAGAAGCAAATAAGATTTTGATTTTCGAAGTAAAAATTTTGCCAATAAGAGCTGAGTTTGGGTGAGACTGAAATACCAATATCCCAATTAGTGTCAAAGTGGGAGTGAAGTCCTTCAAATGGTCGAGTCCCTGCACATAGTAGAAGTGAAAACAAAAGGAAAAGAAAAAACTTTAGCTCATAAGTCATAAGAAACAAAAACAAAAAATGTCCCAAAAATATGGAGAACTGTAGCATATCTAAACTTGCTCGAACCTGAAAGCAGAATGACAATCCTAGCAGAATCCCACACAAACTCATTCCAGCAGCAGACACCTGCAGATGTACTTGTTAAACTACATTATCATCTTGGAACGATGAACTATATAGGTATATATATACAGGTATTAATTTGATATTATTTAATTTCTATTCTAACCATCAGGAGTTGTCGTCTTCCAGCTATATCCAACAAGAATAACCCTACAATAGCAGTTGGAATCTGCAAAAGTTTACAGACCTGTATAAGATACAAAACTAAATGGAGTCTCCAGCTGAATTTACACCTGTGAGTGACTTGCCTGCAGGATAGCTACTGAGTTGCTTCCAAGACTATTTGAAATACCTGTTTTAGACGGTTTTAACTATTTCATAACTTTTGATCATGAATGCATAAATGTCTGTTCCAATAAATATCAGATTTTGTGTGTATCAGTAAAAACATGCCTGCATCCTCAAATATGGTGTTGACATAGTAAGCCAATGCACTTGCCCCTCCAAATTGTTGCAGCAGCATCAGTCCTACTCCAACCTGAACCACTCAAAGTTTTATAGAAGAAGATCAGAAAAAGTCATCACAAAGGAAGTCGAATTATCTGTTTTGGAAACTTACAATGAGTGAATAAGCATATCTCCTCTGGAACAAGTCTATAAAACTAGCTTCTGATTGTTCTTCAAAGATATCAATGATATCCTACAGACCAGTGGGATTACTTTGTCTTCTTAATTCAAGATATTAAAGACTAAGCTAAACAAGAAAGAAAGGAGGAGAGAGAAAGGATACTGTATATACCCTGATATCAGCTGCTTCTTCAGAAATATCAACATCTCCTCCCCTTAGACTCTGCAAAGCTCCTTGAAACTCTTTTTCTCTACCCAATTTTGCCTGAAAGAAAAATAATCGATTATCATTCGCAAAAGAAATCACATTCGCCAGACATTAGAACGTAGAATGGAAATAGCAACTGCCAAAGTTTTTAATAAGTTCCTGACTAGAATGAACGCACCAGCCACCTAGGAGACTCTGGAATGAAGAATAAACCAACATGTTGAAAGAGGCATGGGACAGCACCTGAAAAAGAAAATTACAGAACAGGTGAATTAAAGCTATAGAAATGCTTCTGACTTCAGTTCAAGGTCTAACTCAAGAAAATGCAAAACCAGATTGTACCAGTTAGAGCCAAGGAACGCCAGGAAATGATGTTTCCGAGGAAAAAAACTAGTGAAAACCCAGCACTTATCATCAACTGCAGAATCAGAAAGACATAGCAAGTTCCATAAACATTTCACATAATTACTTTAATTAATTATCTTCATAAAATGATTTCTTTTTCCTACCTGATTGGTAGATGTAAATGTTCCCCGCAGATTAGTTGGTGTTATTTCAGCTACGTACACTGGTACCTACTCGATTCGAAAGATGGGTCGGATGTTTAAAGTAGCAATACAAAACGTAATCAACAAAAATTTAGTACAATTACCACATATGTGATAACGCCAATGCCGAACCCCAATGACAATCTTCCAATATCAAGCCACCAAGCTCCCTTTAGACAAGGCAACATTTAACGTCACTGATCGTTTGTTTGATCAAATTGTTCGAAAACAAATTTACAATGGAATTGAACTTAGTTTCTGTAATGTTGCCTGCAATCATCAAAAAGTGAGTTTGTATGTATAGCTAACTTAAACTGTTGACTAGTTAAGCAAGACTGTGTCCTGAATTGAGAGCATATTTGAAGAAAGAAGTATAAAGGGTATGACAAACCTTTGCGAACGCTATTGTGACCCATCCCACAGCGCAGAATACGTTGGATAACCACATTGTCTGCTTCATGTAATCCATTTATTAATTAGAAAAATATGGTACAGATTCTGGATTAAGGTTTTGATGCAGAGCATTGAGGAATTTTAACAAACCTGTTAGGCTTTGTTAATTCAACAAGGTTTTAAAACAGAACTAAAACTTTAAGATCACTTACGCGTTTTCGACCGATAAGATCTGCAACTTTTCCACTTAAAATGGCTCCAAAAGTTCCTCCAATTGTCATGATAGAACCAAAAACAGAGTACTGCACAAAAAAGATGGCATGAAAATCGGATTAAATCTTGAACATAATATTAGTGGTGTGGTTATATTGATTGTGAATCTCATGTCACATTGGAGAACCATTTGTACAAAACACTTGAAAATCACAGAATTTTACATTAATGCTCACCACATCACTACATTTTGGAACAAACCCTTTTTATTTTTTTATTTTTTGAGAATAAATCAAAGAAGTTGGGGACTTTAGAAACTAACTGCTTGTACAGAGAGGCCCAAGTCTTCAATGATTCCAGATTCAGCAGGTGATGAATAACCGAGCTGCAATCACAATCACAAACCACACTAGTTTAATCATTCATTTTCTTGGTAGTTATAACTGCTACCATAAGCTGCTAACTACCAATATCAAGCAAATTAAATAATACACACCAATTGTCAAAAAAACCTACATTTCTTGATGCTACTTACAGCGCTGCCGTAACAGAACGATCCACAGACCGCGACGAAGGTGCTGAAGATGACAACAGTAGTGATGGTGGATTTGTTGTGGTTGTTACCGTACTTGGATTGAAGGAGGATAGAGTTAGACAATAAACCTTCTTCTATGCACTCTCTCTCCATCTATATTTTCTTCTTCTTCAATGAGAATAGATTGAGTGTTGGAATTGAACTGATATGCAAGCACTATGTTGAGTACATGTTTGATGGGTATTTATAGACAGCAATGGAAGCAATTATTTCACCCATTTTGAACTACTGCTGAAGAGTGGGTTTTGAAAAAAATGGCGAATATGTTGCTGACGAGCAACACTTTATTGTTTCATAAGAAAAATGTCAATTCAATCACTCATTTTATGAAGACTAACACAAACGGTTGGTTCACCTGACAAGAACCACCTTGCTTTTTATAAAAGCAATGACCAGAATATTACTTTTTTTATGGGTATTGGATTGGGCGAGCAAGGAATACGTCTGTTTGAGTCCAGTGTGAGCAAAGTGGTTATGTGTTTTAAACACTGTGGTGTGTTAGTTTATGGTCTCTTCTTCTTTCATTTGTTCGGTGTTTACTATATATATATATATACTTGAGTTTCTCTATTTTGTCTTCTATTTTGCCGCCAATGTCCTTTCTCTAGTCTGCTTGCCTTAGTTTGGTTCTTTTCCTCTCCTTGTCCTGTTTCTCGTGTGCCGCCCAACTTCCTCCTCTGTCCCACCTCCCATGGTGGGTCAATCTCAGTGCACCCAAAACCTGTGAATATTCTATCTCACCTCCCATGGTGGGTCAATCTCAGTGCACCCAAAACCTGTGAATAGTCTATCTCACCTCCCATGGTGGGTCAACCTCAGTTCACCCAAAGGGCCAAAACCTGTGAATATTCTCTCTCTCACCTCCCATGGTGGGTCCATCTCACATTACACACAAAATATGCCAATAGAAAATCAGAAGGGGATCCGATGATCTTGAAACCTGAACAATACTTCAAAAGGTCTGTCTGATTCCCAAAACCTGAACAATCTGTCAATCGAAAATCAAAAGGGACTCAATGATCTTGGAAACTGAACAATACTGCAAAAGGTTTGGCTGATTCCCAAAACCTCAACAATCTGTCAATAAAACAAAAGGATGCAATGATCTTGTAACCTGACCAATGCTTCAAAAGGTTTATGTCTGATTCCCAAAACCTGAACAATATTCATATTCTTATCGTATACATATTGCATCCTAGGTTTATGTGTTGTCGGCATAATTATTGATCCGACTTCGTCCTGATTCAAGTCCTAAGCCTACCTGCGAAGTTCCCAACCGGAGAGACTTTGAGGTCAGAACGATAATTATATAATGTGATTGTAAAATAATGTGGATCCCAAAACTTTAAACTCTGAAAAATTGTGAGACATAACATTTTATTTTGCACAACTTAAAGTTGTGGGATCCACAAATTTAAGCTGTCAACAAAATGTAGCGTTTGGTTGGCACAACATAATTTTAAGTTGTGCAAAATGTGAAACAAACGCACCCTAAATAATGATGTGAGAGTTTTAAAATATGCTATGATTAGGATATCAGAAGACTTTCGGTGCATACCATAGTCCCTATACGAGAAATTTGTAAGTAAACTTCAAATTATAATACATCTATTATTGAATAATTACGCATTTTTAGTGTTTGCTTTCATATCAAGTTATCAACGAATAAAACTACTTAGAAACGTATTCTTCATCTTGCTAAGACTGCAAGCCAATACCATTCTCAGAGGATTTCAGTTTGTGCCGAGGACTTTGGGTCCCATTTTGATGTATATGTTAAGGTAAGGAAAGTGTCGCCGCTTTGACAAAATGACATCGATTAGGTAAGGACAAATTACTGTGAATGAAACCAAGTTTGTACTAGGGGTGGCATAGCTCTATCCGGATGACCGAATTTTTTCGACCCGGATTGAATTAAGTTTGCACATAAGTTATATGTCGGAAATTCGATTCCAAATATAAAGATTTTGTCCGGTTTAAAACCGGGTCCAAGTCCAAGTCCAAATAGAAAAAACTTATTCAATTTAGTTGTTCGGACCCTAACCTAGATTTGATTATTATTCGATTTACATGTTCATATTTAAACCAATCCGGACATTGGACAATTAAGTACGTCCTAAAGTACAAACTAATCTTAGTCCGAACATACAAATATTTCAAAAACACCTTACATTGCCCGACTTTGTATCCTTTTGCATCTTCAAGTAGAAAGAAAAACAAATTTTCTTCATTAGGTACCATAAATTCAATGAAAGGGGTCACATTCAATTCAAGTCTTTCATATGAAAATTGAATGAAAGACTTGAATTGCATGTGACCCGTTTCATAGAATTTATGGTACCTAGTGAAGAAACTTTTTTGAGTCCTGACATTGTACTTCATGCAATGTCCACATTGTTGATTTTGTGGCCTAAATCAATGAAGACGGAGGAAATTCAATTATTTCTAGAAGATTAAGAAAAGCAAGGTGAGGGGAAAATTAGAAGAGGAAGGAATAAATATATTTTTCGATAAACTTAACAATATCTTTTACATTCATACTGAGCTTTTACTTCAAATAGTACATTTGCACTTTTGAATCGTGAAAGGATTAACTAATTGATCTCTCCCAATAGTGGTCTCATTGCAGAATATGTATGATTGACGCCTGAATTTCTTCTAGTGTTCTCCCCTTAGTTTCCGGTACTAACTTCCAAACGAAAAGAACAGTCGTGCCACAAATTCCGGCGAAAATAAAAAATGTTCCTACAATAATTTTCACAACATACTTCATACAAATGGCAGCATGTTCATGTGTGTGTATGCATATATATTTTGTTTATGTTTATACTATAGGGAAAGAGCACTTGAAGAGCTCCATAACAGAATGTACGTAAGAACAACCCAAGAAGTGACCCAGTTGACCACAGACACCAAGCTTCCAGCTGAAGCCTTTGAGATTGATGGGAAATATCTAAAATGCAAGCTAGTACTTTTCGGTAGTTGCCTTGAGTATTTATGGAAACAATTGGTCCAAACCAATTTTTCATTACCTCAGACATTATGATCCATGGCATGCCTCCTATACCAATGGAGAAAGCTGAAAGGTTTCCCTGGTGCAGGAATCAATTAGATGCACTACGAACATTCTTATAGACAGCCACTGAAGAAACAAGAAACAAAAAGAAAATTGAAATGTTGCTTGAATAGATTTTTATCATGGAAGTATGTTTTTGTGGTCTCCAGAGACTGAATTTACCAGTATGCCGACAAAAACCATAATAGGAGTGAGCTGGTTCAGATGGTGCGAATCCTGGTCATAATGATTTACCATAAAATCAACAAATGAAAGACCAAAAACAAACTATGTGGAGGTTTGTTGAGATTTGCTTTAACCTGCAACCAGAATGAAAATCCTAAAAGGATGTAATCGAAACACATTCCAGCAGCAGAAACCTGCAACTATGTCAAGACTTGAAGGTTTAGTTTTCGGTTAACAACATTAGCAACTTTTACTTAATTTTTTTTACCACACTAACCACGGGAAGTATCCATCTTCCTGATATATCTATTAAAAGTAAGCCTAGAACTGCGACAGGAACCTGTCAAAGAAAAAACCCAATAAGAGAACACTTTAGTCCCGGACGAAAATGGCGTAAGAATATGTTAAGCACTGGGAGGCTAGCACCAGTTTGCAATGCAAGCCGGAAACAATCTAAATTTTGTAATCACAAATCATCATGGCATGATTTGAAACTATGTTTGAAGAGTGGGTTTTGAAAAAATGGAGAATATGTTGCTGACGAGCAACACTTATTATTTTCCAAGAAAAATGTCACTTCAATCACTTATTTGTGAAGACTATACACAAACTGTTGGCTCACCAGACATGAACCACTTTGCTTTTGATAAAAGCAATGGCTAGAATATTACTTTTTATGGGTATTGGATTGGGTGAGCAAGGAATTCGTGTGTGAGTCCAGTATGAGCAAAGTGAGTAACTGTTATAACAGTGTGTGTTAGTTTATGGTCTTTTCCTCTCTCATTCGTTCGGTATTTACTATATATATACACTTGAGTTTCTCTACTTTGTCTTTTATTTTGCAGCCAATGTCCTTTCTCTAGTCTGCTTCCCTTAGTTTGGTTCTTTTCCTCTCCTTGTCCTGTTTCTCGTGTGCCGCCCAACTTCCTTCTCTGTCCCACCTCCCATGGTGGGTCAATCTCAGTGCACCCAAAACCTTTGAATATTCTATAGGGCCAAAACCTGTGAATATTCTCTCTCTCACCTCCCATGGTGGGTCCATCTCACATTACACACAAAATATGCCAATGGAAAATCAAAAGGGGATCCGATGATCTTGGAACCTGAACAATACTTCAAAAGGTCCGTCTGATTCCCAAAACCCGAACAATCTGTCAATAGAAAATCAAAAGGGATCCGATGATATTGGAAACTGAACAATACTGCAAAAGGTTTGGCTGATTTCCAAAACCTCAACAATCTGTCAATAAATCAAAAGTGATACAATGATCTTGGAACCTGACCAATGCTTCAAAAGGTTTATGTCTGATTCCCAAAACCTGAACAATATTCATATTCATATCGTATACATATTGCATCCCAGGTTTATGTGTTGTCGGCATAATTATTGATCCGACTTCGTCCTGATTCAAGTCCTAAGCCTAACTGGGAAGCCCCCAACCAGAGACTTTGAGGTCAGATGCGGGCAACTGATCTTGATATGCAATTGAAGTGACTATCAAGAAAAGCCATGTAATCCAATTTTGGATTATCACCAAATGTATCTGGACAAGGAGTGTAAAAGCATGAAAAATGATAAATTCACAGGAGCATTATACTGCATACTACATCCTCAACATTTTACCATCAACCATAATCCTCTTATGTAATTGACAATTACATTACATGTTAAATCAGCCACTGAATAAAGTCTCTACAGCCCAATGACCTAAGCTCCATGAGATGCAACTAATTGGGATGATTTATCACGTCCGTCATTTCAAATTTCATCAAATCCTTATAGCTAGCTATTTTTAACTCTAGCAACACAAAACAACCGTTTTGTCATTGCAAAACCATTATCAATTCTCCAACGCCGCCGCAATAGAACAGTTTCAGTACTTTGGAGGCCAAATTTATTTCAAAATTAGAAGTTGCAAATTGGTAAGTCTGTGCTGAATAGCTCTCATGAAACATATTAATGTTACCTCCTCCTGCCTGGTCAGCCACGGTTGCATTTGACAGCAGACGGATACAACTATGAGACCCATCAAACTGAGAAACACTGCATCAGCAAGGAGAAACTAAATTAGCGGGCAAGCAAAGATGTATTTATACATTGAACAACAGAGACACTAAATGTATTTGAGTTGAAGCAAGTATAACCCCTGCTAATAAGAAGAAGAAAGGCCCTGAAAAACTTATTTGAATCGCAATTTGATGCAACCACGAGGATTTCAAATTTGCAATGAAATCCTAGAAAACATAATCTAGATCAGATAGTCATTTTACTGAAGGATGTCCAAGCTTGAGAAGCTTCAAGCTAGATAGCTATTAGCTATTAACCAATCTCATATAAGAATAAATGGCTTTTTCACTTCTACTTGGACGGAAAATTTAGACTATTACTATCATTCTCCCCCAATTCTTTCGATCTTCATTCTTGTGACAATCAATCTCCATTGCCTAATTTCATCTGAAAAGCATAATTCATGCAGGATGCATTGGACAGGAATGCTGCAAGCACCAAAGGAAACATACATGCGATGGCCAATGACAATATAGAATATAATAGCCCGGCAGAATCTGACCATCCATGGTAGAGATGCTTCAAGAGAGTCATGCCTTCTTAAATTTCATGGTCTATTCCACCACTAGGTTCTTCTGCATGCAACTCCGATAATGAAATATTTACACCTGTCACAGGAAGTCCATTAATATCCACTTCCAGTTTCATGGTCACTGGAGTTGCATCCCACTCTACTTCAATTGCTCCAAAAATCGGTTGACCAGCAGTCCTGTGGAAGAAGGACAAATTTGTAAGTACCTTGTAAGACCTATCGCATCAGGAAATTCATTGATAGGCACTGGACAAAGCATACCATACCATAAGTGCATGACTTATATTTGCAGTTCTGAGCCCATCTCTCTCATGGTAGATGGTGTCAACCATGACACAGATCTAACTATCAAATTCAATGGTGGTGGGACTTTCTTTTCAACTGCTCAGGTAATCCCAATAGAAGTAATGCCATATAGTGGGTACGGGGTACCCCTTAGCACATTCATGTCTAGATATTTCAGCAAAATGAACATCTCCGCTGATAAAGAAAAATCCTGGTCTCCTCCTCTGTACACATGTAGAAAGGACTATGTAACACATAATATTCATGAATAGTTAAACTTCCATCACTAGGGGATCCAATAAGATGTGAGACGAGTTAAATATCGGGCAAAAAACACACTAAAGAACTTCCTAGTGCTATTGAAAGCTAGAAAAGACACAGTCATTGATCTAAAAAATGTGCAGTATAAAAAATTGGAGATTAATAATTGACTATCTCCTATCAAGCTTAAAAGGTTATCCCTCTCCTTCGGCAAACATCCCCAAGACTCCATAAAAAGTTGGATCACAGTTGCTGAAATATTTGATATAACCTGAATTTGGAAAAGGGAAAATGTATGTGTTATCAAGTATAACAGAGCCTCATCATCAAAGCCTTTATGCCAAACACTATACAGGTGATAGCTATATTAATCTATATGTAAAATTAGTTAGAATCCATCCAAGAATTCTCCTCATTCCTATCAAGAGCTACCATTGGTTGATCAGATTGGCATCTCCAGGTTTAGAAAGAACATTAAATTTTCATCCCCAGAAGTATCCAATGGCGGATTAAGTTGATCAAATGCAAAGCGGAGATATGCAATGGGAATTAGGAAATGTTACATCCAGCAGTGAATAAACAAAAACCCCAAGGACAAATAAAAATGCTATCTAAGCATTCAAGTGTAAAACCTGATAGAAGGTACACGATGGGTTACAAACAAGTACCTGGATGGAAGATTCAATTATTGTAATGGCTATTTTTTGACCTTTGAACTCGTTTTATAACCAGACCCATTGAGAATTCCCAAGGATACTCCCATCACTAGATATAGGGTCTCCATGGTATCTTGTGTCTAAAAGAATAGCCTGAAAAAGTTACACATTGTAGTTCTAGTACTCTGAAAAAGGTTTGAATTTTTTACCTGAAAAAGTTGTCAGGATAATGTTCAGTTACAGAAAAAAATTTGTACGGGATATATCCACCAAAAGAACAGAAAAGACCAGGGTAGGATTTAAAAAATCAGGGGCATGCCTTAAGTATAAAATGCATAAACACCTTCTTGCTTGCATCTACAATGATAAAGACATGTTGAGAGAATAGGTCAACTACGAAAAAGTACTAACTAATAAATAATTACCATTTTTTTTACTTGCATCTAATTGATATACACAAACACAACAAATGGAAGGAAAAGTACTAAAAAACAAAAAATGTGAATCTAGAAAGAAGTAAGATACTGTCGAGTAAAAAATGATGAGCTACCGAATGATGAAACATGCTCACAGTGGACTGTCTCTGGGTTCATCTAAGAAGTTAAGGAGAAACCTAATTTTGTGACCAAATTCTTTTCCTGCATCGTTTAATCCATAATCATGGTCATCCCAGGTGCCAAATACCTAGAACATCATCATAGAAATTTGAGTGTATGCAATACTCATGTAAAAACATGAATATGATCACTTCAATATGCAAATAATTAAAATTATAGAACCCTAAGAGAACCACCTTAGCATTCTTCCACAGGGAGGAATAACCAGGATTGGTCTCAGCTTTCTCATATCTGGACTCCATTTCAAGTTCAGAAGAAGGAAAAAACCTTGGAACATTCTTCCAAGGCCCAATTGTCCTTTCCTTCCCAAAAAGGCGAAAATTGTATCTCCATAAATGTTGTCCACCATCCAAATAAATACTTGGGGATCAAAATTCTTAATTACATCCCAGATATACTGTATGGAAGCAAAAAATTTCAAGTTATGCTGCTGAAAAATCCAATTGCGGGGCAATTTACAAAATTGTTCCTTAAGAACACAAAACAGTTATATATCCTGTGAATTGCTTTGATAGTGAATTAAGAGAGAGCAAATATACACGCCATAAAAGGTGCAAGCATCTTTCGCAAATGAGTTCCCAAAATGGATTCTGATAAGAACGAATACCAACACCCAAATCAAATGCAAATGATTTGTTGACATACTGGGTACACAGTCTAATTATCTTAGAAGGCTTTCATTGTTGGTTAACTGATCAGAAACCAGACACTAATACGATAGCAAGAGACAACGGATCATCAATTGTATTTTTCTTAATTAGAAAATCGAAAAAAATAATGGATCTTTTAAGATCAATAGAGAAGCAAGTTGAATAATGTGCTTGGATTAACAATTGAAAGGCAACGCCGCATTACACCTATCTGAGGATTACGATATATATGTAGAATACGAAAGAAACCTGAAGAGCGATATAGTTTGCACATGATCGGAAGGTGATTCGTGTAATCGGACCCTCTAGTTGAGCATTAGAGCCTCCTTGAGTGGCTGCCCCTATTCACTAGCACCCCCACCACCACAACCGATGACTACCACTGCCACGACCTTGGATTTTGGTTGCTCGTACCACCTACCAACTGTTTACAAGAGGCGTCCGCACCTCTCTTTTTAATAAACCACCCTTTTTTTTCCTTTATGAGGAAAAATCTGAGGCTCGTAGCAGCAATGGCAATGATGAGTTTTTTGTTGGGGCAGGTGTAATGTAAGAATATTGATTGAGGGACAAAGGTTACAAGTGACATAAAAGTAACTAGGTGGTTTGTCTGCGTTGTGCGGGTTTTATATATATATATTTTAAAACTTTTATTAGATATTTGTATGGTAAATTGTTATTGAATTTTAATTATTTTGTTTTATTTTTAAATATTTTATTAATTATAATTAGTATTTGATTGGTTATGAATTTATTTTTTAAGTTATTTAATATTACTACTTGTATTTAATTTAGTATAGTTAATGTTATTCATATCTTTGATTAATGTGTCTGATTTTAAGCCTAAAATTATGTTATTGTAATGCCGAGTTTGGAAGTGGTTGACTATGGAGCTAGAGAATATGTCATCGCAGAGTATGAACTGATTATTTAGGTTGATTTTTTTAAAAAATTGTATTTTAGAGATGTAAGTTGTCAAATGTTATAGAACTTTAAGATGTATGAAATGCTGAAATAAAGCTGTGGAGCCTACAAATTTAAACTATATAATGTTGTGGTTGTTGGGTTATTTTTAATGTTAGATTATTTTTCTAGAGAAAATTATAAAAAATATATTACAATAAAATATAATTGAGAAATTTTCAAATACAAATCAACAATTATTTTATGTGGTCCCCATGACTTTTTGATTTGTAAAATTAGTTATTGATTTTTTTTGTAGCTTTTTATTTTTTGTAGAAGATAAGTTGTGTAATGTTATAACTATAAGCTTTTAATTTTTCTATAAAGGGTAGTTCAATTATTTAATTATTAATTGAGGATTAATACTATTGTTGGTCACTGAAAGATAAACTGCTTTTCATTTTTCTCACTGACAATCAAAAAGTATTAGTTTGATATTCTAAAGTGTAAATTTGTTAGAACTTGATCATTTGATTAGTTTTTAATAATTTCGATTAATCAACTCGCCCATGTGGCTGTTGACCGTCAAACATGACAAATCATTTTTGAAAAAGTATATATTTATTTATATTTATAAATCATATTTGAAAAATAAATTAAATCTCAGCCGTTGGATTAAACCAACGGCTCAGATCAAAAACCCTATATCCTTTTCATCCTCCCTAGAGCAGCAGCCATGTATTTGGATTTGCAACTCAAAGATCTGCTAAAACCACAAACACAAAAGCTTCCACTTTTTCTTTATCTCTCCAATAGAATCAGAAGTTGCTGTCGGAAGACCTTCCTCGCTCATGCCCCACCATGGAACCGTCAGTAGAGGTAGGTCATGGCTCGATCCAAGAAATTCAACTCACCTCTCCTGTGATTCAAGTAGTTCTACTGAACTAACCTTTCTATAAGCTTTATCCATTTTGCCTAGGTTGCACCAGCTTCTACTGATTCTTGTTTTTAGTCTTTTAAAACCCAGTGCAATACCGAGTAACTGATGTGGGCAAAATATTCACTAAAAGACAAAAGGATGACTTTATTGTGGATGGTCTAAGAACACCGAACAACAAGAATGAGATGTCCGTAATTTTACTATCTATGTAAGCGAATGAGGAAATAAGCTTGTTGAAAATATTTATTTCAATATTCAACACCGTTGGCAAGGACTAATAAGGTTTATATGCTTACATAGATAGTAAAATTTGTCATCATCGCAGCAAATGAGTAATGGATGCTTGTATCTCTTCCAGGGTTCTTCCCTTTGTCTCTGGTACCAACTTCAATACGAATACAACAGCTAAACCACAAACGCCCGAGAAAATAAAAAACATTTCTGCATTAGTGCAAAACCACTAAGTAAAGAGGTTGACTGATTTTGTGTGTGTTTTGTAACAGAGAGACGGGGAAAGAGACCTGAAGAGCTCCATTGGAAGATAAAATTGAAAGTGTAAGTATTAACCCAAGAGCAAGACCAGTTGATTGTAGTCACTAGACTTCCAGCTGAGGCCTTGATATTGATAGGGAATATCTGAAAAGGCAATGTCATCTCTTTAGGCTATACAAATTGTTATCAGAAATTCAAAACCAACAAAATCCTGAAATACCTCGGACATTATGATCCATGGAATTTTTGCCATGCCGATTGTGTTGAATGAAGAATACCCTTGGTCATATTACGAGTTTTCTGTCAGAATAAGCTCATCGATTTGTATACAAGGCATAATAGAAAGTAGGATCTTGATTCCAGCTGAAACTTTGTAAGAGTCCAAAGTTAGCACAAGTAGTATTATGCCTTTTTCTAGTGGTTCAGAGTTGATGACACTTCATGCTGCGATGTATAATGTTAACGATGAAGTAGCAGAACTAAAATATATAAAACTGCTCTGTATGTCATTAAGTAGCAAGCAATGGAGTTTGAGTGAGATTGGGGTACCAATATGCCTGTAAGTGCCAAAGTTGGAGTCAAGTCCTTCACATTATTGATTTCCTGCTTGTAAAAAGTACAATAAATAAGAACAAACATTGCTTGACACAATTTAATAAATAAGAGAAGGAGAGCTATTAAATTATTCACAACCTGAAAGAAGAATGCCAATCCTACAAGGGCACAACACAGGAACATTCCGGTAGCAAAAATCTGCAATGGTTTTCTTAGATTTGTAATAGATGACTATTTCATTTTGTGTAAACATATTGTTTTTCCATTCTAACCATAAGGAGTTGTCGTCTTCCAACTGTATCCAGTAAGAATAAACCCACAATAGCCAATGGAATATGCAAAAAAACTATCAACGTGCTTAAAACATAAACCAAATAATTGACATTGCTTGTTTTGATTTGTGAGATTGAATGACCTGAATGATAGCTACTGCTGCGCTTCCAATACTAGTTGAAACTCCTATAATAAAAGGAGACTCGATTATGTCATTGATTTTACACGGTATGTAAACTTTTTATAAATGCATGTATTAGTCCTAATAACCCTTGACAAGTTGGTACTTCATTTTTTAGCAGAAGACATGCCTGCATCCTCAAATATGTTGTCGGCATAGTATGTCAATGCACTGCCCCCTCCAAATTGTTGCAGTAACATAAGCTCGACTCCAACCTAAACCACTCATAATTTTTGTCCTGAAACATCAGTGATGTCTCCTCTGGAACAACTCATAGGGCGTACTATGAGTGAATGAGCATATCTCCTCTGGAACAACTCTAGAATGCTAGCTTGCGATTGTTCTTCAAAGGTTTCAATAATATCCTACAGAACATATCATAATTTGTCAAATGCGTAATGGAACAAAATAAAAAACACAACATATACTTCTGTTTAATTGACAGTCACCGATGCTTTGTAAAGAAGACGATGTTTACCCTAATATCAGTTGCTTCTTGAGAAATTTCATACTTCTCTCCCCTTAGACGCTGCAAAACAGCTTCAAATTCTTTATCTTTACCCAATTTTCCTGAAGAACAGTAACTGATCATTTTTTGAATACATGATATTGAGTATTCATGATTTTTCTTTTTCTTATTGGATGGAAATATTGACTGATAGACATTCCCACCAAGTTTCGAGCAATACCAGCCATCTAGGCGACTCTGGAATGAAGAATAAACCAACTAGTTGTAGCATGCATGAAACAGCTCTTGCAACAAAAACAGGTAGGCTAAATCAACTCCCATAGACATACTTTTGGATTTATTTAAAGGTCCAATGCAAGAAATGCAACACCAAATTTACCAATTAGAGCCAAGGGGCGCCAGGAGATGATGTTTCCAATGAAAAACATTAGACCAAACCCACTAGTTATCATCAACTGCAGCGTTCAAAAAATGTTGCTGGGTCCATAAACAATGATTAGCTCATTCATGTATCATCATTGTACAATTATTAATTTTGCACCTGATTGACTGATGTAAAAGCTCCTTGGAGATTTCTAGGTGTTATTTCTACTATATATATCTGTACCTCCTTGTTTTCAAAAGTGAGAGAGAATGTATACGTATATGTAGCATAGATAAATAACTTAATAATTAATTTTTTTACCACATATGTGATTAGCCCAACGCCGAACCCTGTTGATAATCTTCCAATATCCAGCCACCAAGCTGTCTTTAAACAATGATGCAATATACATTTTTTTCAATGTGAAAGTAGGTTTAACTAAAATTCTGAAAAATGTGAAGATTTGTTGAACAATAATGAACTAGTTTGGAGAGCTAGCAAAAAGGGATAGAGAAACCTTAGCAGTTGCAACTGCGAGCCACCCCACAATACATAATATATTAGAGAGCCACATGGTTTGTTTCATATGATTGGTAAACAAACCAGTTAAGGAAAAGCTTGCACAGATTCAGCATACAGGGTTTGTGCAGTTTCAGGATACATTGGTTCTCATCAAATTGAATTGTTGAATACCATTAATAAAACTTACGCATTTTCGACCGATAAGGTCAGCAATTTTTCCACTCAAAAGGGCTCCGACAGTTCCTCCTATTGTCATTATTGAACCAAATATCGAGTACTGCAATGCATATAGATGTTTTTGGTAACACTAACTATGATCATAGCATACTGAGGAACATCTTATACCCTGAAATTGACTAGAACAAATTAGATACGATTGAAATCAATGAAAGAAAGAACACAAGTAGTTGTGACTCCAGATATACTAACTGCTTCCAGAGAGAGGCCCATGTCTTCCATAATTTCGGATTCAGCAGGTGATGAATAACCAATCTACCAATCCAATCACCAAATAGTTAGTTAAAAGTCAATGTCAACAAACCATTTTAGTTAGTTAATTTGGTTTTGACTAAATAATTCTCTCTAATTTATGCTCTCCACTCTTTTTTTTTCATTTATTATGGGATTCAACTGTCCCATAAACTGAAATTTAGGATGCTATACAATTCATTGAAATTGGTTTTCCTATCTATTTAGAAATAAAACATTAAAAAAGAATCACAACCAGAAAAGGAAATTAATATGCAAATATAAGTTGTGTTCAGGGGATTAATCATGTATTATTAATTAATTAATTTGAAATAATATCATATTTCCCCAAAACAATTATAGCCGGTGTGGGTCCTTGGGAATTATTTGCCCATTCTACAAATTTCATTGGATAATAGGACCTACAGATATCCCATTTTCTACCTCAAGTTGCACTTGTCTGCATTATGATTTATCAATAGTAAACAGATAAGATATTAAGATTCTAATAGTCAAACATGTAGAAAATGATGTTGAACTGGTAAATGATAACTGAAGAAATATATTGAACAAAAAATAATCTTTGATCTTCTCTCTAAAGCTAAATCCTGCAAATACTTACAGAGCAGCCATAACAGAACGAGCCACAGACGACGACCAAGGTGCTGAAGACTACAACGGCCGTGGTGCTGCTGCTGCCATTAGGATTGCATTGAATGAGAGAGCTAGTCAGTAATCCTTCTTCTTCCATTTCTTGTCTCTGCAAACAATTAAGACTAAACACAGAAATAAAACTCAAAAAGTGTAAAAAGAAAACAAGTATGGAATGTAAAAGAAGTATCATGCTAAACCAATGGAGAAAGTTGAAAGGTTTCCCTGTTGCAGCAATCAATTAGATGCACTACATAAATTCTTATAGACAGCCATTGAAGAAACAAGAAACAAAAAGAAAATTGAAGTGTTGCTTGAATATATTTTTATCATGAAAGTATGTTTTTGTGGTCTCCAGAGACTGAATTTACCAGTATGCCGAGAAACGCCATAATAGGAGGGAGCTGGTTCAGATGGTGCGAATCCTAGTCATAATGATTTACCATAAAATCAACAAATGAAGACAAAAAACAAGCTATGTGGAAGTTTGTTGAGATTTGCTCAAACCTACAACCAGAATGACAATCCTAAAAGGATGTAGCCGAAACACATTCCAGCAGCAGAAACCTGCAAATATGTCAAGACTTGAAGGTTTAGTTTTCGGTTAACAACATCAACAACTTATATTGAATTTTTTTTACCACACTAACCACGAGGAGTATTCATCTTCCTGATATATCTATTAAAAGTAAGCCTAGAATTGCGACAGGAACCTGTCAAAGAAAAAACCCAGTAAGAGGACACTTTAGTCCTGAACGAAAATGGCGTAAGAATATGTTAAGCACTGGCAAGCTAGCACTAGTTTGCAATCCAAGCCGGAAACAATCTAAATTTTGTAATCACAAATCATGGCGTGATTTCAAGCTATGTTTCATGTTTTATATAATACACTATGTTTAATTATTCTGTACTTAAAAAGGATCACATGACAAACAATAAAAACAGAATATATATAATTTAGTAACCGTCACCTAGAATTTCATCAAGCAGATGTTTATTAGTGTCTATTTTGAAAAGCTTGATTGAAAACGAAGTGATGATAACAAGAGGTATCTCATGTTCTCTCAAGACCTGTACGATGCCTACAACTGATGTTCCAATCAATGGTGAAAAATCTGTCACAAAACCGAAAAGTGCATTAAACATTCATCAAAACATTTTGTCATCGCTTATTATGTTATAATGTATCTTTTACTAACCGGCCTTTTCGAATATGCTGCTAGTATAAGATGCCATCGTAACACTCCCGCTAAGTTGTTGCAGATACATCAGTCCTATTCCAACCTATATCAGTTTTGGAGATTCAAGTTACGATAAGAGAATTGAGGGCATTTAATGGAAACAATTTTTATGACAAAGAAAAACAAAAACAAAATGAGCCTCACAATAGGGGAAAAGAACATATCTTCTCTGGAACAAGTCCAAAAACCTAACTTCTGACTGTTTTTTAAAGGTTTGTGTGATATCCTGCAAAGAGTTGAACAAAATAACAAAATGCATATTAATCTTCATAGTGCGATATGGAAGAAACTATGCTTCACGAAGTTTTTTTATTTTTTATTTTTAAAAAAAGGAGTTCAAAAGATTACCCTGATCTCTTCTGCTTCTTTAGAAATATCAGTATCCTTTCCCCTAAGGTACTACAAAGAAGCTTCGAATTCTTTCTGTCGGCCAGAATATGCCTGGAGAAATATAAACAAGTTAGCTTCAAATTATTTGAGTCAAGTCTTGAATTTGAATGGACTCACCAGCCATCTAGGGGACTCTGGAATAAAGAATAAACCAAGTTGTATTACAACTGGGATAGCTCCTGAATAACGAGCAAATTAATAAAAACTAACTGCATTAAACTACTTTTCGATGACGAAAACAGTAACTACTTTTCGATGACGAAAACAGTAAAATAACAATGAAGTTACCCATTAAAGCAATGGTGAGCCAAGAAATAAGATTTCCAAAGAAACATACTAATGAAAAACCACAATTCACCAACAGCTGCACAATCCAAAATTTTAGATTCATCAATGTCTAAAATTTAAATTCAGTGATGTATTTTAATCCAATGGGTTCCACTAAACCTGATTGGCAGATGAAAATGCTCCCCGAAGATTTCTAGGTGTTATTTCTGCTATATATATAGGTACCTGATTGTCACAGAGATTGTAGGTTTTTTTAATCCACTTATATTAGGCAGATGAAATACAATGTTTAATGCAAGGCTTAGTAAAATTGCCACAAAAATAATTATCCCAACCGCTATTATTCTAATTATTGTTAGCTGATATGCAACAGAAATAGAATAGAAAATAATTTGAGCTATTATTATGACCATCTTACGACATTCCATAAAAAGCTGCTTCAGTAAGAAACTAAGAATGAAGAAACTAGAGCATAACTTCTTGTTATCAAAAACTATATAAATAAATTGGGTGGAAAGCAAGTACACGAGATGAAACCTTTGAATTTGCTATTACGAGCCACCCAAATACCCATTGATGCATAATACATCAGATAGTGCCATTTTCTGCTTCACAAAGTACATAAATTAGTACCAAGAATTTAATGCTTGCAAGATATAGAGATTTACAAAATTGAAAGAAAAAGACTAGAAAAATCATACATATCTTCTACAAATGACTGCTGCTATCTTTCCATAAACTACTGCACCTATCATCCCTCCTGCTGTCATTATCGAACCAAAAATAGAATACTGCATCCCCCAAGAACCCAAGTGAACAAAAAAAAATTCACTCATTTTAGAGTTGATTTGGGAGTGGATGCTTCCATTATTGGGTTATTTTGGCAAAATGTAACCGTCAATTTAAAAGGCATCTCAAATAATTATCATTTTGTGAGTAGAAAATGTAGTTCAGAAATCTCAGGTCCTGTCTTAAACTGTCAGCTTGAAAATATGTATATGTACAAAAACATTAGGAACCCAACTCAACCGCTATGCCAAGCACTCTAGAGTTGTTGCATGTTTGTAAACACCAAACTTTAAACTCTTGAGCTAATGACAAATAACAACTAAGAATAGTAGGGAACTGTCTGTTATTTTCATTGTGTTGTTATTTAGAAACTCAGCAATATTTTTTGTTTTTTGAAAAAAAGAAAAAGAAAGAAGAGGGCTTACCCTGAAGGGGGAGACATATCAATTCTGACATTGTGGACCTATTTTGATGTTAACAGTTTCTCTTTGTATAATAAGGACCTTTTTGTATTTGAAAATGAATGTAGCCATGTAAATACATGAAGGAGAAAATGGAGATGTTGTTCAGTCAATTAAAAAAGCCAAAGGAAATTGACAGGATTAAATAAATAGGGAGATAAAGAAAATGAATTAATTTGGTACTTACTGCTCCAACAGAGAGGTTCAAGTTTCTCATGATCTCAGTTTGAGCTGGAGATGGATAAGCCAACTACATAAACATTATCAACACCATATTAATTCATGGTTTAAATTAGACCTTATTAACCAGGACTAATTAATTAACTATAATATTACACACAAAAAAAATCCCAAAACATAAGAAAAAAATATAAACTCCCACATCTAGCTTCTCTTTCTTTTATACATATATGCATACAACTAACTGCATTGTCTATTGAGCTAAATATCCCAATTTATCACGTCGTTTCCCAGTGGGCTTGACGGCCCAAGCTTATGTTCATATCGGATGCCAAAGTATGCAAGAGATAAGCAAATAGAGCTAACCCATTGGGTTATTTTTTCTCACAAGCATTTTACCATATATCAAGTTGTACATATATATATATATATATGTATATGTTTAATATGATATGACTCTGGGAAATAACGAGTTAAGGAGTTAGAATTTTAAGTACTTACAATAACTCCATAGCACAAGGAGCCACACACCGCAACGAAGGTGCTTAAAACAACCGCATGAGTAGTAGCGGCAGAGGCGTCCGCAGCAAATGAATCGCCGGTACCTTGCTTTTCCGGAGATGAGTTTGTAATTAAGAGGCCCTGTTCAATGCTTTCTTGTACGATTATTTCTTTTTCTTTTCTTCCAAGAACTTAAGCCAGACAGTGAATATATAACCGTCTTCTAATTTATTATTAATTTTTTTTTGAAGACGTGATTGTTAACAATCATAATCGGATCAAAAGTCACATCAGTGAGCATTATCCATTTTGGTGGCACTTCCCCTAAAGGGGTGGTGTTCCAATTCCATCAAGTTTCAATGTCTCTCTTCTCTTCCCTGTAGCACCTAAATTTAGGTGGCCAAAAAATGAGTTTTTTTTCAATTTACCATCCGTACTATTAATATTTTCCAATCTAGCATCCAATTTCAAATATTTCTCAATCTACCACTCCAAGCCTATGTGGCAAATCGAACCTTACAACTTTTTTGTCAGTTGTCCGTACACTTTAATATTTCATTTAAAAAACTAAAAAATCATTATTTTTTTGTCTTTATCGGTTATAAAAGGACAACACTGACACAATTAAGATTATATATAATAAATCAATAAAGTGATGAAGTCATGCCTTACTTTTATTACGTGCTATTCCATCTTTTGTCAAGTTTCACAAGTTAAGATTTACCAAAATTTCATGCAAAAAAATATTCTAAGTCGCTCATTCATTTAAATCTTGAACAATCATTAATTTTTACTTAAACAACCACTAATGAAACATTCATTAATTAAACATTCACTAATTTCTATTAGGACAAGACCTTTTAGTGTGTCCTACAGTGTGACAAAGACCACAACGTTGGGGTCTACGAGCACTATCTCTGGCATCCATCTCATTGTGAAGAAGAGCAGACTGAGGTTAGTCTTTCTTACTCCTTTGCAAACTAGCATCTGGAACAATAACTGGACCATAATAAGTGGGCCAAGTTGACCGATCTGGTACTGGAAAAAATATTGGAGCCCAAGTATTGAGATAACTCTACATGGAATAAAACTCGTTCACAAACTGAGACCGATTAATTCTTCGAGGAACACATACAACAATAACATGTGAACAAGGGTAATGATAGATCAACCACTTATTACATGTACATGAGGCATTGCCTAAATCAACAACATTCGAAACTCGAGTTCTGAAAGGAAGGCTTAATCTTGATGATGCACATTTCACTTCAAATACCCCTGGTTGATGATGAAACATTTCCACCTCATATGCATTTGATTGTTGTCTCAAACATTGAAATTTCAAATCTATCTCTCTTGTGAATTCTGCTCTTGAAAAAGTATGAGCCTCGCCATCTTGTCGACGGAGAGTATAATATGCATTACACTTGTAGAAGGTTAGTTGCACCAATGCTGTGATTGGTAAAGCACAAGCAGCTTTTAAGACACCATTAAAAATTTCAACCATGTTTGTAGTCATGTGTCCTCACCTTTTACCTTCATCATACAACAATGTCCAAGATGCCAATGGAATCTTTCGTACATGTCGAGTAACAACTCCATCATCGATCGTGTCAATCTCAGCCCACAATTTTTCAAACTGTGTTTCTTGGGTAAGTAAGGATATTCGATGGACTACATTCTTCAACTCCTTGTTCTTGAACACAGTGTTGAAATTACTGGTCAAATGTCTGATATAGAAACGGTGATAAGCCAAGATGGGGATCTTTCATGGCATTAATGATGCCAATATGTCTATCAGAAATGGCACATAAACCTGGGAGAGTTGTGACCCTGTCTCGTAAGCATGCCATAAAGTAGCTTCATAAAGAGTTTGACTCCTCCTCTGTGACAGCAAATGCCAATGGAAATAGTTGTCCATTTCCATCAAAACCTATTGCAATCAATAACTTCCCTTGGTATTTCCCATACAAGTGAGTACCATCTACACATATGACTAGTTGGCAGAACCTAAAACCTTCAATTGCAGAACCAAATGCCCAAAATACTCGTTTCAACATTTGGGTTATTTGTTTGTTCACAATTCCAAACAACAATCGTCCCCAGATTTGATCTTTGGAGTGCACCCATGAATTCTAGTAAGACCCTGTATGACTCTTCCCAATCACCAAACAATTGAGCAATGGCCATCTGTTTTGCAAGCCATGCTTTCTCGTAAGAAATTGTGAAGTTGAACCATTTCTTAACGATAGCAATAATAGCACCAATGGTAATAGACGTATCCATTTTGACTGTCTTTTTGATATAATCTGCAATAAAACCAGAATCAAGTTGAGCATGGTCCCGGTTTATAATAGGATTGGAACAAGTATGAACAGGTTGTAGTCTTGCAATTCCAAAGAAATCATGTCCATCTGGCATTGATGCAGTCAGTTTTGAATTGCAACCACCTCCTTTTCTACACTTCAAGATAAGACGACCAGGGTCTGAGTGTGTTACTTTGTATTGCGCATGTGGTTAAATGTGGTACATCTTCACTACATAAATCAATTCTGCCTTCGTTGC
The DNA here is from genome assembly GCA_963580455.1 of Euonymus europaeus. NCBI lineage: Eukaryota > Viridiplantae > Streptophyta > Magnoliopsida > Celastrales > Celastraceae > Euonymus > Euonymus europaeus. The sequence goes on from OY756972.1 coordinate 6,333,988, forward strand.
AAATTGTGCTCCAACATACAAATTTTTGTATTTTGAAGTTGAACATGTTATTGCACCCACTAACTATCCACAGCTTGGTTGGCCCAGCTAACATTTATAAATTCTGGAGCTGGAGGCTTCATATAGTGGGCAGATGTCCCGACACCCATACTGCCATGAAATTGAGAGTATGCTGAAGGGCCTACGTCCATACTGCTCTAAAAGTGTGAGAGTGTTGAAGGCCCTGTACGCATATTATGATGAAATTGAGACTGCTCGTCAATCTCATAATGATGCTCATAATCATTATCATCATTCTCCAAGAGCTCATCTTATTCTTTAGAATCATCAGATCAAAGATTATTGAGGCTGAAAGTATCAGCGCTAAGAGCACATATATCCTCTTGGTATATCAAATTCGAAATTACATTGAGATCCATATTTATTGTGGTTGAGAGTTGGGATGAAAAGTAGAAACTTGGATTATGGATTGCGGTTGAGAGTTGGGATGAAAGGTAGAAACTTGGATTATGGATTTCTTGCGGTTAAGAGTTGGGATGAAAGGTAGAAATTTGGATTATGGATTTCTTGCAGCTGATAGTTGAAATGAAAGGTAGAAACTTGGCTTTTATTTATATGGATTTGGGAGTTTGAATTTATTTATTAAAATAAAAAGCTTTCAAAATTTTGATGATCACGTGACCAAGCTTTGCATGATAAAAGTATGAAGCATGACAAAACTTATGCATGAGAAAAGAAAAGTTGTGTACTTTGCATGATAAAAGTAATGCATGACAAGCTGTGTGATAAAACTAATGCATGGCAAAAGCTTTTGTACATGTTTCATGCATTAGTTTTATCAAGTTCGTACATGTACAACTTGTTCACGCGCTTGAAAAAGACTTTTATTTCATGCATTAGTTTTATCAAGTTTGTACACCACCAGTTGCTCGCATGCAACTAATGCATGGCAAAAGCTTTTGTACATGTTTCATGCATTAGTTTTATCAAGTTTTGTACATGTATAACTTGTTCACATGCTTGAAAAAGGCTTTTGTTTCATGTATCAAGTTTGTACACCACCAGTTTCTCGCATGCAACTAATGCATGACTAAAGATTTTGTACATGTTTCAAGCATTAGTTTTGTTAAGTTTGTACATGTACAGCTTGTTCACATGCTTAAAAAAAGACTATTGTTTCATGCATTAGTTTTATCAAGTTTGTATTCCACTAGTTTCTTTCATGCAACTAATGCATAGCAAAAGCTTTTGTATATGTTTCATGCATTAGTTTTATAAAGTTTGTACATGTACAGCTTGTCCACGTGCTTGACAAAGACTTTTGTTTCATGCATTAGTTTTATCAAGTTTGTACACCACCAGTTGCTCGCATGTCTTGGCTTCCTTTATGCACTATCATCATGTTCTCCTTTTGTTTTTAGTAAAAGAATATTTGTTCAAAATGACTTATAATTTGAGTGGAGCCTCGTTAATCTACAATTCTCTTGTGATGGATGGAAATGATGAAACTTGACAAAAGGTGGTACAACACGTGATAAAAGTAATGCATGACTTCATCACTTTATTGATTATTATGTATAATCTTAACTGTTTCAGTGTTGTTCTTTTATAACTGGTCAAAGACAAAAAAAATAGTGATTTTAGTTTTTTAAATGAAATATTGAATTGTAGGGACAGCTGACAAAAAAGTTGTGAGGTTCAGTTTGTCACGTAGGCTTGGAGTGATAGAATGAGAAATATTTGAAATCGGATGCTAGATTGGGAAATATTAATACTACGGATGGTAAATTAGAAAAAAAATCCCAAAAAATATTCAGTCTGGATGACTAAATTTATTCAACCCAAATTAAATTAAATTTATATGTAAATTCTATGTTTGAAATTTGACTTCAAATACAAAGATTTTATTCGTTTTAAAATTAGGTTCAAGACCAAAGACAAAATTTTTGTCTTTTTGAGTTATCTGTAATCTAATCTAGATTGAATTATTATTCAATCTATTTGCTTGAATTCAAAACAATCCAAATATAGTCAATTAAGTACATCCAAATATTCAAATCAATTCAAGTTGAGACATGCAAATATTTTGTAAACACCATGTATTGTTTGACCCAGATCGACTCGAAACTGATTTTTTGTCACCCTTACCTCAACTCACAGACGAGCAGGGTCTATCATAGAAAAAAAAAAGAACAGTAGGCTATGCTATAGTTTTATTTAATACTCTAAGAATTTAAAAAAAAAAAGAAAAAAATGTATGTGTTTTGATCGGATTTATGAGCCCAATAATATTTTTTTCAAAAAGAAAATAAAATTGAACATGAAAATGATTTGAAAAATTCTAGACCACTGAACGTAAATCTAGAACATTATATACCATTTTCATGCTTAATTTTATTTTTGTGTCAAACAAAAAGTATAATGTTAGATTCATAAGCCTGATCGAAATACGTACATGATTTTTCAAAAATAAAATAAAATTAGTAGGGCTTTTAAATCAAACTAGATTGAGGTCTGCTATAGTTTTTCTTCAAAAAAATCAGGTGCCCCTAAACTCTCATACTACCTCACCTTCCGGCTATCACATACCTTGTGATTCTTTTTTCCCAACCAGTGTCAACCATAAAATTAAATCAATATGATGAAATTCTCTACAAATCTATTTGTTGTGAAGATGACAAGAACCAACAAAGATATGGCAAAGCCAAGCAACAATGGTAACAAGGGCCGACAAAGATATGGCAAAGCCAGACATGTATTTTTTTTTCTTGGCCATTTTGGTTCTCTGCTTTTGTGGCCGTTTGGTTTGATATACTTTTCAACAATCAAAATGAGTGCTTATAAGCATCATTACTATTTTTAAAAAAATAAGAACATACTCTTACAAGGCATCTTTAACCATCAATCAACACCACCAACTCTCCAATTCTTGAAGGAAATCATGTAATCAACATCCTCATATTCAACTTTACTAATATCCACATGATATTGCATTTCTGGACTCTTTCAAGATTGGTGCCTGCCTGTTCTTGGATCCCATTTATGAGAGTTGTATATATATTAGGAAACTTGTAACTAGGGCTATTTTTATTTAATTCAATGTAATATTGATTGAATTAATAAGAAAGAATCAATTTCTTATATGGCATCAGAGGCGCAAGGTGTCTGGTCTGCAAAATCTATTCTTCGCTCATCGTTCTGATTTGGGTTCATCATTCTAGTTCGCGAGTTTTGTTCTTTTGGTTCTCAAATCATTCATTCATTCGTTATGATTGTTGGAGGTTTTCATTCAATGCCAGAACTGGTTCGATCTTCTAGCTATTCTTGATTTGAATTTTCCGGTGCTCTAGTACAGTGTGCTCCTTCTTCTTTGTTTTGGGTTTTGATTTGCACAATTATGGTGCGCTCATTTATTCTCTATAGTAGAAAAATTGTTTAAAGGTTCTTCGAATTGGATTTGTACGCAACTAAGTTCCTAAATGGTTAACCCTCAAAATAAACATGCATTAACTAGTCCTTCCCTAAATGGTTAACCCTCAAAATAAACACATGACAAAGATGCAGGAAAACACAAATTTCAATCAAGTCTTGATTTTAACTAAAAATGTTGCTTCATTCTGAAACCAAACCATTCTCATGTGTGTGTGTGTGTGTGACCACTTGAAACATCCATGCCATCAACTCAGATTAGAAAATACAAAAGTGGTTCATCAAATGAATCTCAAACATGAAGTGCAAGCCGCCATTTGCTAACTTTTCAAAATTTCTCTTCATTAATGTAGTCCAACACACAACCAATGATCCAATAAGACTTTACAAGCATGTGACATAGGTTGAGGCTATGGATATGTCAAAATGGAAATTTTGGGCTTAAACCACAAGTCATATACACATGTCAATGTAACAATGGTCATACATATGCATGCATGCACATATTACCCAAAGTAGTCCCAACTCACATTTTTCACACACACTTTGCTTTTTATTTCTCTTTTTCTATTTTATTTCTTCTTTTTCTTGTATATATGTGTCACATTGACTTTATTGGTGGCATGCAACCTTCTTACTCTATACATATATCCCAAACTTGGATATTTCCATTCAATGAACTAAGTTGTTGCCTTCTTTGCTTTTTTTTTTGTTGTTCTTTTTCTTGTCCTTCTTTTTCTTATTTTTTTTACAAAGCAAGCAACACCATACAAAATGTACCATCACCAAAAACTTATAAATCATGTATCTACACATCACTGAACCCATATGCATTATGATATTGACAAGCATCCCACAAAAACATGTATATCCAATTGTGTGGGTGATGCATGGGGAAAATTTTGTGCTAGCTAGGTACATATGTAGGTGCTTAAAGAAAAAGGTTGACATTTGGCTAGAAGGGGATAAATAGGGATACATTTATGTATGGTAAGCTAGAAATTAAGCTAAAACAACCAAAGAAGGCCTATGTCATCTCATTAGTTGAAGTGTGGACTAGGATTTTGCCTCAAGAGTTTATCAAGTGAGTTATTGTGCTTGTAAGATTGAAAAGACTAACACTAAGCATAACTTCTCTAAATATCAAAAACTTCAAAACCTCATGGTCATGTGCTCAGGGAAAAAGAGAAATAGTCCAAACTTCAAAGCAAGACAAACTAAAAAGTTAAGCACAATTCAAGGGATTTTACATGCTTCTCACAACAAGTCACAGTTCATATTTTATATCATAGGCAATCAAAAAATTACAACAACACAAAACTTTTCATAACACACAGTTCAAAACTTTTTTTCCTTTAAAAACTTTTATTTTTTTTATTATTTTTTTCAAAACTAAACCTAACACAACTAGTCACCCCCACCCCGAACTAGAGTAAGACATGGTCTCCATGGATGGAACGAACAAAATAGGTGCACAGTAAATTATTCAATGAAAAAAAAAAGGAAGTGGTTCTAAGACTATAATACTCCAAAAGTACCACAAACGAATTTATGTCATGGCACTAGCACCCTCGTGACTAGGTATATGCAAGATCAAATAATAACAGGAGAAGTTGAGAGTACTCCCTGGACATCCTGTAGGAGGAGTGTCTCATCCTTTGGTGCATAGGGAGCATGGAATGGCTTGAGGCACTGTCCATTAACAGTGAAGGTGATCCCATTCTTCGGATTGACAATATCAACAACACCATGAAAATGAACCTTCTTGACAACGTAGGGCTACTCCATCGAGTCTTCAACTTTCCTGGAAAGATATGAAGTCTGGAATTGTAAAGAAGCACCTATTGTTTAAGGAAAAACTGTTTGTCCAAGATCCTCTTGTCATGCAAAGTTTTCATCCTCTCCTTGGACAGTTTTGCATTGTCATATGCTTCTTGCTTCTTCCAGCTCTAAAATCTACAACTTTCTCAAGCCTTGGGCATCATCAAGTGAAGAGTTAATATTTTTAATAGCACATAAAGCATAATGCTGAATCTCAAAAAGCAAATAACATGCACGACCATAAACCAAATGATAATGAGAAATGTCAAAAGTGGTTTTGAATGTAGTTTTGTAAGCCCAAAGAGCATCAAGTAGTTTATCAGACCAATCCTTACTATTAGGATGAACTGTCTTTTCAAGAATGACCTTGATATTTCTATTAGCCAACTTAGCTTGGCCATTAGTTTGGGGTTGATATGGAGTAAAGAGCTTGTGAGTCACTCCATATTTCTTTATCAAATGTTAAAAAGGTTTATTGCAAAAATGCGATCCCTTATCACTAATTATGGCCTTTAGGCATGCCAAAACGTGCAAACAAATCTTTTAAGAACTTAAGCACAACCTTATGATCATTGGTTCTACATGGTATCACTTATACCCACTTGGAAACATAATCAACAAGGAGCAATATATACATATAACCGTTAGAAACAAGAAAAGACCCCATAAAATCAATTCCCAACAATCAAAGATCTAAAGGTCAATATGGAGAAATGGGCATCATGTTCCTAACTGTGATTTTTCTAAGTTTTTTGACAAGATTCACATGTTTTACGCCATAACACAACATCTTTAAACATGGTAGGCCAATAAAGTCCACTTTGTAAAAAATTTACAATAGTTTTCTAGGCTACAAAGTGACCTCCACAAGCTCCAGAATGACAAAACTCAAACACAGAAGCAAACTCATCATTAGAAATACAACGTCTCACCAACTGATTACCACAATATTTAAAAAGATAAGGTGAGTCAAAGTAATAGAATCAAACCTCAAAAAGGAACCTACGCTTGTCTTGAATGTTCCAATGAGAAGATAACTGCTCAGAGACAAGGTTGTTCACAATATCTGCAAACCAAGGTGCACACGTCACAACAAAGAGATGCTCATCCAGAAAATCATCATGCAAAGGTGGAGAAATATCGGACTCGGGAAGCTGCAATCTAGACAAGTGGTCAACTACAACATTCTCGACACCTTTCTTATCCTTGATAGTGATGTCAAACTTTTGAAGCAATAAAATCCATCGTATCAACCTAGGTTTAGCATATTTCTTTTGCAACAAATACTTCAAAGTAGAGTGGTCAATAAATATGGTGACAGGAGAACCAATGATATAAGAACGAAATTTATCTAAAGTAAACATAATAGCAAGCAATTCTTTCTCGGTGATGGTGTAACTTTTCTGTGTATCATTCAATGTTTTACTTGTATAATAAAATCACAAAAGTTTTATCATCAGTTCTTTGACCTAGAACAACACCTAGAGCAAAATCATTAGCATCGGTCATAAGAGCAAATGGTAAATCCTACCTAGAAAATTGCATGATAGGAGCAACTGTCAAGTTTTTCTTTAGAGTCTCAAAAGTATATTGGCATTCATCAGTCAAAAAAATTCAATATCATTTTGCAATAAAGCACACAATGGTTTGGTGATAACACTAAAGCCTTGAATAAAACGTCGGTAGAAGCGAGCATCACAAAGAAAAGAGCGAATATCCTTCACAGTCCTGGGAATTAGCAATTGAGAAAACAATTCTATCTTAACCCTATCGACCTCTATACCATGTTTTGACATTAAATGTCCAAGCACCAACCCACTAGTCACCATAAACTAACATTTCTCCTAATTAAGCATCACGTTCTTTTCTTCACATCTAGTCAACACAACATATAGATTTTTCAAGCACACATCAAGAGAGCATCCAAACACAAAAAATTCATCCATGAAAACTTCACACATGTCCTCAAGCATATCAGAAAAAAAAAGATCATCGTGTAACGTTGGAATTTGGCAGAGGCATTGCATAAGCCAAATGGCATCCTCATAAGGACAAATGTGTCAAAAGGGCAAGTGAAAGTGGTCTTGTTTTGATCCTTCGGAGCTATGGAAAACCATCTAAAAACAATAGAACTCATTTCCAACAACTTTTTCAAAAATTTGGTCAAGAAGGGGCAATGGGGAATGGTCTTTACGACTAACCGAATTTAGTTTTCGGTAATCTATGCACATGCCCCAATCCAGCCACTTTCTTAGTAGGAATTAAATCACCAGAAGCATTTTCAATGAAAGTTAAACTAGATTTCTTAGGAACTACATGTGTGGGACTCACATACTTTTGGAGAAAGGATAAATGATGCCAACTACAAACAACTTCAGAACCTCCTTTTCACGACTTCCTTTATGGCAGGGTTGAGTCTCCTCTGTGCATCTCTAACTAGTGTAGGATCTCCCTCCAAAAAAATGTCGTGACTACAAATATTAGGGTCAATACCCTTGATGTCTGCAATGGTCCATCCGATGGCTCCCTTTTACTTTTGTAAAATTGCTACCAAGCTGATTTTTCACTCAGGAGTGAGCTAAGATGAAATAACAATAGGGAATGTACCCTCTTTTGGACCAAGGAAAATATACTTCAAATCATCATGAAGCTTTTTCAGCTCAAGAGTAGGAATTTCCTCAATTGAGGGCTTCATCTCCTCGGGTGGATTAAGAATCTCTAAATTAGGCCCCTTCCATCTACCAATATGGCTCACATTCCCTAAATCAGTTGAATCATCAATAGCAAAAAGCTCATCCAATGTGATAGGAGCAAGATCATTCAAATCATCTTCTAAATCATCAATTTGGCTAGATTTCTTAGGATATGCATCCTGATATACACTCTCAGAATCAAGAACATAATATAAGTCTGATGGGCTAAAGCTTTAAACCCAATCTACTACTTGCAGCTTTGAATCATCATTGTCACTAGGCATCTTGGAAGCAATGAAGACATTCGTCTCAAATGTCATATTGCCAAAGGTGATCTTGAGCATCCCACTTTTGCATTTGATCAAAGCATTAGTAGTAGCAAGGAAAGGATGCCCAAGAATTATAGGAGGACTAGCAAGGATAGAAATAGGATGTGGCATCTATAGGACTACAAAGTTCACAGGATAGTAAAATTTATTCACTTACATTAAGACATCTTCCACAAATCCTTTGGGTTTCTTGACTGTTCTGTCTGCCATCTGTAAAAGCATGGGTGTTTTCTTCAATTCTCCAATATCAAGCTCCTCATAAACCCATAATGGAAACATGTTCACGCTACTCCCCATATCAAGTAAGACATTTTCAAGCATTCTCTCACCAATCATAATAGAGATAATAGTTGATCCAGGATCAGATAGCTTCTGAGGAGTATCACTCATAATCAAAGCTCTAACTTCTTCAACTAGAAAGGACTTCTTGGTTACATTCACCTTTCTCTTTGCAGTACATAAGTCCTTCAAAAACTTAGTGTAAGATGAGATTTGCTGAAGAGCATCTAAGAGTGGGATGTTAAGCTACACTTGCTTAAAAATCTCCTGAATCTCAGTGTGATGCTTGTTCATCTACCCAACTCTCAATATATGTGGATAAGGAATAATAGGTAGATAAACCCTTTCATTTTCTTTATCTACCATAGATGGAGTCTTCAATTCTGAACTTTCTTTGTCTTTCTCTTATTCTTTATCCTTTTCTACCTCAACCATCTCAGGTGCACCCACAAGAGTAGAACTAGAATGCTGAGAATCAACAAGGGCCTCAGGTATATAAATCTGCTTCTCACTCTTCAAGGTGGTAATTGCCTTGGTCGTCTCAAAACCATCCCTAGAGATGTTATGCATATGTTGTTGAGATTGTTGTTTATAGACTATAAGATTTGGTTGAGGTTGAGCTACATGCTCAAAGTGGTATTCATTTTCTGAATTATTCCCCGCAAGTCATTTTGGCTTGTGTATTGTGATTGTTTGTAGTGGCCTGAACTTGCATGAATTGTTGAAAAGTGGAAGCCATCTATGCTATGGTCTCATCTAGCGACTTATTGGGAGGAGCAGGTGATTGCTGAAGAGGAAAACTAAGAGGTGTTATAGGAGGATAATGCTAAGTCTGTTGAAACTGCTATAGATGAGCCATCTGTTGTGGGAACTGCTGTGGATAACTTTGTGAGGACTGTCCAAGCTGATCATTCCTCCATAAAAAATTAGGATGGTTCCTCCACCCCGAAGTGTATGTGTTGGAATAAGTATTGTTCGCCTTGTTAACCCATTGCAAGTGATCCATTCCATTATCCATCATAGGCATGATAGGGCAATATTGATTCTTATAGCTTGAATCAGCACATAAAGTACATGGTTCCACAGCCTTCACCGCTTTTACTTTCTCTAACTCCATAATCTCAAGTCTCTTAGCCAATGTAGCTAGCTTGGCTTGAACATCCACATCTTCTTTCAACTCATATTTACGACCACTTAGGATGGTTCTCAAAGGTTGATCAACTATAGCAATTCTGTCAGTCCTTATATTCTATTGGCTAGCACTCTCTGCAAGATAATCAAAGAAATTCAATATGACATCTGGTTCTTTATCAAAGAATTCTCCATTGCACATAGTTTGCACAAATTGCTTGCACTTCGGAGTTAGACCCGTATAGAAGTAGTTGAAAACTCTTCAGGATTCATAGCCATGATGGGGACAAATATTCAACAACTTCTTGAAGCGTTCCCAACTAGCTTGGAAAGTCTCATCATGCTTCTAAGTGAATTGAGCTATCTTTTCTTGAATCATTTGAGTTCTCTGAAATGGAAAGAATTTTTGTAAGAACTCACGTTGCATATCAACCCAACTAGTAATAGAATTATCTTTCAATTGGTTAAACCAAAACTTAGCCTTATCCTTCAAAGAGAAAGAAAACAAACGCAATCTAACATACTCATTAGTGTTAGCCCTATTAATGAAAGTAGTACAAGTCAACTCAAAATCAGTAAGATGATGGTAAAGGCTCTTAGAATCCATGCCATGGAATTGAGGTATCACTAACATCATGTCATGCTTAACAGAAAACAGAGGTGCATTTTTCAGGTAATATGATGCATGAAGGAGTAGTAGTGCGAGTGGGATGAATAAAATCCTTAAGAGTACATGGTGCAGGATCAACCATGTTTTCACAAACTTCTTTGTTAAATAAAATAGGCAAACCAAGCTCAGAATCACTTTCAGAAGTCACATATACAAAATCAATTTCACGACCAACAATGCTACTTGAATTGCTAGATGTCCTACGTAACCTATTATGATTGTCTCTAACCGAGATGTGCTACATCAAGCAATCACAAAGAAGACTATGAATTGAAGAACACAATAAAAATAAAATAAAATGAAAATAGACTCGAACCAAAAAACAAAAACTCCCCAGCAATGGCGCCAAAAAACTTGACTCGCCAAAGTAGGTAAGTAGATTTACGCTTTTCCAAGTGCAGGATTTTCAAAGTAATAATAGGAGTGAATCCAAAATCGTCTTTGTTCTGATTTTGGCTTCGGTCTATAGATTATTAACCTAACTACTAATTCAATCTGGTATTCACAATGTCAAGTGGCGGCAAAATTTCACTAACCATTGGTTAGATTCGGTTTTCCTTTTTGGAGTGATTGATTAGACTAAACCCTAATAGTCGATATATGCAATGGAAACTAGCTACTACTGAAAATCAAAATAAAATGGACACAACTAAGCATAACATAAATCATTCAAGTGAAAGCTAAAACGGAATCAAGAATAACCAAGTAGATTAAACTAGAAATTGCGAATCCAAATATGATGATTAAATGAAATAACAATAAGTAAAGAGATTTTAGAAATCAAATCCAATATTAAGTGTTGAGGCGAAATGGCCTTCCAATCTACAAATAGAGGTTGAAGTTAATCCAACTTGGGCTCTTCTTAAGCTCTACAAGAAGGAAGAACTTCTTCTTTTAGTTGGTTGGGACTCCAAAACTCCTAGAATTCTTCTTGTAGATGATTTTTGAACTCCCTTCAAGAACCAAAATGAAGAACAAAGCAAGAGAACAAAAACCCTAAGGTGAAATGTGATTTTTAGCCAAAGTGAGAGTTGTCACAAGAATGGGGTCTCAAGACCCCTAAAACCCTAATACATATGTTAAAAGACTATTTTAACCCATTATTAATGAGTCCCATTGGTTAATTGCATTAATTTCTCTGAGATACCCATTAAAAAAACGCAGAAACAACAGTTATCGGGGTACCGTCTGGACGGGAGAGGTTGAAGAAAGTTGTTGTCCGGGTTTATGCGTTGGTCGTCTGGATGGCAACCTATTTTCTTCTTTTGTCGGCCTTTTTGTTTGAACTGTCTGAACGGATGACAGTAAACTTTATTTTTCAGCTCCTTAATTCTTGATTATTTCCATAACGATTCGAATTGATCCAAAGCCTACAAAAACCATTCAAACAAGTTATAAATGACAGAAACAAACTTCAACAAGTGTCAAAACCAATTTTAAGTTGATAGAACCAAATTCGGCACATTGAAACCCAAAAGCTTAAGAGATAACATTTCCTCATTTTCAACTATTATACCCAAAACTTGGATTTTCAATCTCTAAGCTACCAAACCAACTTGAACAATTACACAAAACACCTAAAATGACTATGTCAAAGTGTTAGATTGTGCATTGGCTCGTTAACACGAATTTTGGCAAATCAAACCTAAAATGTGGCTTTTAAGCAATAAAACTCAAGTTATCTTCTTGCAAACTCCACAAAAATGTACAAAATATCATCTTAATTAGATATCAGGAGTTTAGGTATCCTTAGATGAGAGGTAATGTGGAGTTTTCCATTTTTAAAGTTTAATTTCTCTTACAAAATTACACATAAGGAAATTTAAAAAAATAATTGTTTTGACTTTTAAATGTCACCTCAGTATGTTGGCTGTCAAAAATCAAGAAACTCTATCTGAGTTATTAAAATGGAACAAATTTCAACTTTAAGTTATTAATCTAAAAAATTTCATTGAAACATAATACTCCCTTTATCCCATTTTAATTGTCCAATATTCCTCTATGGGATGTCCCAAAACGTATACCCATTTCAATTGATTAAAAGATTATTTGGTGATAAGTCATTTATACGGACTTTATATTTCATTTAGTCTTTTTGAAAAGTTTCTAGCCCAATACATCCCCAATTATTTGAAGCTTAGCTCAATAAAGACAACTTTAAATTTTAACCTCAATTAATGACTATTTAACGCTACCCTCATTTAAATATATCCTTATTTTTATTAGTCTATGATTGCTTTTTATTTAGAAAATAATTATTATAAGAAAATAAGTATAAATAAAATCCCAGAAAATCGGGCGAAAATCATGTTTTTTATCTATATATTTTTAAAGATAAACTAATATTTTCACTTTTGATGAATCAAAGTGAATAGTCGATCAACCAATTTTTTTTTCTTTCCCGAAAATCAAGTGCACTCACATGCACAAATTTTACTTAACTTAGTAAGCTATGCATATGCATTAAAATCTATGAATCACTATATTATCAAAATCAACAATGAAACACTTGTGTATCAACAAAACGTTATCCAATACAAATGTCAATATTTTATTACATTGTTCACTAACAACCAAAACCAATAACTTATGAGAATGATATCATAATAAACCTCAATTCATATTTCAAATAAAACCAAATACCAGAATAATTTCTGGCCATTTTGGTGACTTTTGCGAAAATTCTCTGAATTATGGGTAAGAAATCCTCTGATTTTTTTTTTGGTATAATTTCAAAAACTCTTATGAATTTTTTTGGTGAGTTTTGTAAAATTCTCTGAATTCTTGAAAATTTTGAGAAATCATCTGATCATCTAAATTTTTGGTTTTTTTTTGTTTGATTTTGATAAATTCTCTAAATTTTTTATAGAAAATTTAGAGAATTTCTAGTAATAGGGTATAAAGTTTAGGGTTTTGAGGTTTAAGATATTAGAGTTTAGGGTATAAGGTTTTGGGTTTAGGAGATTATAATTTATTATTTAGGATTTTGGGGTTTAGGACTTGTGGTTTAGGGTTAGGAATATAAGTTAGTAAAATTTTATGATTTTCTTCTTATTTTTGTAAATTCTTCTTAATTACTTATAAGTTTTTTTGTTCAAAATTAAAACTAGAATTGTTAACATTCAGAGGATTTTTGGGAAATTCAGAGGATTTTTGGGAAATTCAGAGGATTTCTGGTTATAAGATTTAAAGTTTAAGAGGTTAATGTTTAGAAGATTAGAGTTTAGTGTTTATAGTTTATGATTTTTGGATTTAAGAGATTAAGATTCGGTATTTAGGATTTTGAGATATAGGGTTTTGGGGTTTAGGATTTAGAGTTTTGGATTTTTTTTGTTTGATTTTTAAAAATTCTTATAATTTTGTTATATATTTTATGAAATCCTATAAATTTGACACAAGTTTATGAAATTCTCTGAATTTTTATTTTAAAGTTTTTTCTTAAAAAAAAGAATCTGATGATGTCAGCATATGTTATACACATAATGATTTATTGAAATAAGGATAGTTATGTCCGGAATTATTTAAAGAATGTTTTGGAATATTGAAAAATTGAAATTAGTTAATGGAATACACATTTTTATTAAAGAACTTATTGGTGAATCCCCTTAATTAAAACTAATTTTATCTATTTTTCGCTATCTTTCCATTATTTATTCTTAAATTGAAAAGCTCAATAACTAATTAACTATGCACATTAATTGACATTTAATTATTTCAATGAGAGTATAAATGTCAAATTAAATGAGAATTATACAATTTCTTAAACTGTATAAAATTGAAGGGAAAAATTAAAATGAGACGGGAGAGCACATATGTACAAGAAAAAAGCATTATTTATACAAATAAAATCACATATGTACAAGAAAAACAACATGCATATATATACAATAGAACAAAACATTAATTATACAAATAAAATCACAAATGTACAAGAAAAACAATATGCATATATATATATACAATAGAACAAAACATTATATGCAATAGAACAAAACATTATTTATACAAATAGAATCACATATGTTCAAGAAAAACAACATGCATATTTGTACAATAGAACAAAACATTACTTATACAAATAAAATCACATATGTACAAGAAAAATAACATACACATATATGTACAATATAACAAAACATCATATAGACCAACACAATAAAATCACATAAATAAAACAACATATGTACAACCAAGAATAACAACAATATATATCACACAATGAAGGTTAGAAATAGTTTCCTGTGTTCTATAACTCTATGGTCATTGGCTATGGACAATCTAGGCTCCCGACTTATTCCCCCGCCAGTGTCCATTGCTGGAATAGCCTGGGTCCCTCTTAATAGAGGAGTGGGTCGAGTGAGGATTTTTCGCGAGCCTGCACGGGGATTGGAATCCCTCGAAGGTCTCGTTTACTTTATCCTCTCCTAAGGGTTTTGAGCCATAGTTGTTGGACTCATAAAAAGGAACAGTGCACAATGTGTGAGGACAAAAATATAAAAGGCTCATAAAAACAAATCAATAACATTTTAAACAATAAGAATATATCAAACAAAATTCAAAGAAATAAAACACCAAATATGCTTAATTCAAAAATAACAAAATCAAATGTTGGGATAATAAAAGTTAAATTTAAAAGGCCCAACTCACTAGTTTTTTTTAATATATATATTTTAAAAACTAGTTTTCCCCAGTGAAGTCGCCAGTTGTCGCAACTGGTTTTGCGAAAAGGATTTTTTTATAAAATAATGGAAGTCGCCACCAATTGAATAGGTGCAATTGGTCACCATGAAAATATAATTTTTGGTCTACGAAAAATCCAGAAAAAATGGTAAGTGAGTTTGTTGCGTATGGGGAAGGTGTGTGGCACCCCACAACGCCTGTTTTAAAAAAAAAACAATTGCCAACTTAACTTTTATTATCCCATTAAATGACTTTTCCCGAAAATATTAATTATAGCGTACGTAAAATATGATATATAAGATAAAAATAATATTTAGAGGAATATAATAACTATATAGGGTAAAATAATTTAAGTAGGTATATAGATATATCAAAATAGAATAAAATAAACTTATAAAAAATATATATAAAAATTATATCCGAATAAAATGATTTTATAATACATACAAAGATTATATATATAAGATATAATGATTATATAAATTATATGACAAATTACATAAGATAAAAAAATAATATTTAAATAAATAGGAAAAATAATTTAAGTAGATATAGGGTTATACGAAAATAGAATAAAATGAACTCATAAAATACAAAATAATTTTATAATATATATAAAAACTATATTAAAAGTCTTAATATTGAGGTTCATAGGGTTTTGCCCATCCAATGACCAAATTTCCCAAGAAACGCTCTCACCTCAAGAATCTACCCAAGGGTGCATCCAATGCATTCCTCAAATAGATTCCATCGTAGGCAAAGACTTTTAGTATAATCTTTATAAATAACATATTAGCATGTTAAAAATGATGAATGGAATGAGATTTCGGTTCCCCTTTTTTTATTAGCAACCCAAATATTTCAATCATATTATTGAATTAATATGATTGAAAAATTATAATTAATTGCTTTAAATGCAATGAACATACAAGAATGTCACATAGAATTTTATTTACATGCAATTTTTAACCAAAATAATCCAACATGATCAAACAACAATCAAACGAATCCGACCAAAACAGCAACCTACAATTCCAAATTCCAATGCCTAATCTACTATCCAGGAGGCAAACAAGTACTCAAGCAACAAATTCCAATTGAAAACATGGCATATCAAACAAACAGATCATATACATAGCCCAAAATATTTTCAACAAATCAGCAATAGAATATGCACATATGTAACCATATAGCCATAACAAAGAACAGGGGCAAATCAATGAACAAAAGGCAATCAGTTTCAATCATCCATATTGTTTAGCATGCTGTTAATAATCCAAACCACACTGGAAAAACAGAGAATACCAACAATCCAATACAACTTAAATCACAAAACCAGAAGCATATATCGTTATCATTCCAGAAACATCGTGAGAGATCATTGGCGTTCTTCCTTTGGTTTTCAAACCATCCGAACCTCACTCAAACAAGAACGAAATAGATTAATAAATCCAGAAACCTCACCCATGTATTGACAGAAGAAGCAACTGCAATAGAACAATCTCAATCAGCAAAGCTCAAACCACAAAGATCCCAGAAAACCGATCCAGAATTTTCAGAAGAATTTTTCCAGAGGAATCGAGAAGAAAACCAGCAGAGAAAATTTCTCCAAAACCCAAAAATCTGATCCCCAGATAAGGAAAACAAACCCCAGAAAACTCGTAAGGAAGAAGAATGAGAAAGAACCCCTCCCAAAAGTTTCGAGAAAGAAAAAAAAAACCAGAAGCTCCAGAAAAATTCAGAAATCGAAATCGAGCAGCCCCTAGAAAAATTTGAAAAGAAAGAAGAAGCAGAAGCCTCTAAAATTCCAGAAGAAGCCCCCCTTTATAGTTTTTTTCAAACCCTGATTTTCCCTTGAATTTTTGATTGTGTTTCCATTCCATCTCTTCCCCTAATCTCTCTTGAATCTATTCTATTCCTATTCTATCATATAAACCGAAACATCTTCCCTAAATAACTCTCAAAATCCCTCAAACTTAGGCTCCAAATTGATCCTTAGTGTGAACCTTCGAGAGCCCCTCCTCTTCCTTTCCTTTCCGGTGAGATTTCCCCTATTTCTTTCCTTTTCTCTCTCTGGCCGACGGCGCCCCTTCCCCCTCTCCCATTTCTTGCTTTTTTCATTAGGGTTAAATGGAGAGTTGGGCTGGGCACAAATTGTTGGGTAAATTCTTTGTGGCTTAAGTGACTTGTTGGGACGGGCTTCCATTTTAATAAATTTTGATGGATCTTTTTTATTGGGTCAACTAATTAGATTAATACATGGGCTTCTGAATGGTTTTATAGAATTTTCATTAAAGTTTGAATTAAGATATGGATCAAGTGTTTAAGTAAGCTAATGATTTGTTATGTCTAAATGGGCTCTTACATGGGGCTTGAACCAAAATTGGGGTACAACAAAGTCCATAGAATTCAGCTCTTCTCCTAGCGAGTTGTTATGTCGTTAGTAACAATTTAAAATATACTTACAAATGTACAATTAATATATAGTGAACAAGTAAGAGTCGATCCCACAAGGAGTGATGCTAATAGATATATAATCTAACACTTGAATATAATTGATACAATTATAAAAGGGGGAAAGGGGGGTTAAATCTTGTAATAGATAAAAATCAAGACGAAGAAATTGATGTTAAGAACAAGAATGAGAATTGATATTAATGAAAATAATAGCTAAGACTCACTATCCACCACAAGACATTCAAACAATTTATAAGAAATAATAGACTAACAATTTAAACAAGCATATGATGACAACATTCACAACAAGGTCATGGCCAAACTCAAGTTGTATGATTCTCTCTTAATTGCATGTAAAGTGTATGGCGTCTACCTCATTACGTGTATTCTTAATCGAAATCTAGCATGGCGTCTGCATCAATCAACAATCAAGAATTCAATAAGAGCAAAGAGAATATGAATGTCACAAGAATCCTAATACATGGTATTTGTACTTAGGTATTCAAGAATTGATTTTTCATAATTAATTTTCAACTGAATTATATGTTGCAAGAAAGAACATATTCAACAAGACAATTGACCATGTTCTACAACAATTAATTCTAATACATGCTTCAAAGTTAGCTACTCAAATAAACACAATACTAGAACTCACATAATATGGAAAAATCAAAATCATCATGCTTGTAGAAATTGAAATCCACACAACTTATAAAATTGAAAGCATGCTTAGGGCTTCAAGACAAGCCCTAACTAACAAGAGTTTAGTTATACATAACCAAATAAAACATGAAACATAAAAACATAATTACAAACACAAGCCTTGTTTTCTTCTTTTCCTTCTCCTCTTTTTGCCTCCAATCCTTCACCTCTTTCCTTCTTGTCTCCAAGCTCTCCCTCCTAGCTCCTACTCCTCTCTATTTATAGAGAAAATGAGCACATAGTGGAGGAGTTAGTGCCATCTTTTGGTGGTGGATTGTCCATCAAATTGGTGTGGTGGATTGTCCACTCTTTGAATGGAAATGGTATCATCAATGACATCAACTTCCAATTACACACTAATCTTGTAACTGCATTATGGGCCTAAAAAAAGCCTATTATGAACTCAAACCCTTCATCAATATTGTAGATACAAATGTGTAGATAATTATGGGCTTTTGAATCACTCAATTTGGATATCAGACGCTCAAGTTATGGGCTTCTAAAGGTCTAGTCTGCAAACAGAAATTATGCTTCGGATATAACTTCCAAACTTGACTTCGAGGCAACCTTTAGAGGCCCAAATGAACTCAGATTTTTGTGAACCAATACTTTCTGAAAATCTTGAAGTGTCCTCTAAAAATTTGCTGAAGATCAAATCTCATTCTGACAGCTCTTACTGCCTCTTAACCTGCAAAACATCCAAGAAGATCTTAAGTACAATAATCTTGAAAATTCAACTTTTAAGCACAATTTATTGGCATTGCTTTGGTATTTTAGCACTTTAAGAATGTAATTCTGGCACTTATCACGAGTCCCGCCTATTCCTCCTACTCGCGCAAACGTCTCTCCCTCTACGTTGATGTCGTCCGTTCATCTATCGTCGTCCGAAGCATAATCTACCATCCATTCCACTGCCTTTCTCCTCTGTTCCCTACAGCTATCGCGGGTCACCGACGTGGTTTCCAGGTTCATCAACCTGCTTTACAGCTGGATCTGACAACTTTATTTGCAAACCTTGCTTCTTCCATGATTTTCCTAAGCCATCGGGTTATTCTTGGGTTTCTTAGTGTTGACATTTTACTCTGCGGGCTGGCAACTTTTCCGTTCGCTGCTTTGTCATCCGCGTCATCCCTCGTATCTATATATAAACTAAGGGTTCAACCTTTATCGTACGGATTCAACTTTCTAAACCTCGAACGTTCAGCTTTCACAGTTTGATAAACAGTACGGTTTTAAAAACAATGTATTTAATTCCATGTCCGAGAAACATTAGCATCTTTATAACGAAATTAATAGGAGGGTCTTGTTTAGACTGAAACGCAAAATAGATGGGCATATCTAGTCCGAAAAATTGGACAATGGCTTGTTTCAACTTTTTCTTAAAGTACAAGGGCTTTTCGTACTCATCCCTTAAACTTAAGCCGTGTTGTGTATTGCCAGACATAAGTAAATTGATGCTTGCATATATTTCAGTGTTCGTCCTCTAGTTTTGGTTTGGTTGCAGGACATGAACCATTGATGCTTGAATCTCTTCAAGTGTTCTTCCCTTAGTTTCTGGCACCAACTTCCAGGTAAACAAAAAAGCTGAACCGCAAACGCTCCCAAAAATGAAAAATGTTCCTGCATTGATCATATATCAGATACAAATATATACATACACACATACATATACATATGTGTATGTGTGTGTGTAACAAATAGAGAAGAAGATCAAACCTGCAGGGCTCCACTCCAGCATAAAATTAAAAGTGTATGTAACAAGCCATGAAGAAGACCAATTCACTAAGGCCACTAGACTTCCTGCTGATGCCTTCACATTGATAGGGAAGATCTGCAATAGAAGAGAAAAAGAAAACGTAGCATTTGTCAAGAATTGTCCACCATGGCCCATCACAATTTTAAGTCATGTACCTCCGACATAATAATCCATGGAATTCCCGCTATGCCAGAAGAGAATGCCGAGAAATATCCCTGCAATTGTTTCACACCGATTATCAGCACAGAAAAATATTGTTGATACATATCTTTTACTAAGTGAAGTTAGTTCAATAGTTTTTTGGTTGATTATATTGAATTACCATTATGCTAATGAATGCCAGAATGGGAGTTACATTCCTCAGATGGTGATGTTCCTGATCAATAAAAGAATAATTGGGATCAAACGATAACTAGGAAACCAAATTAAAGAAAATATATGGAAATATGCGTCTTTGATGCAAACCTGTAAAACAAATGACAATCCTACAAGGAAGCAACAGATGCACATTCCAGAACAGGAAGTCTGCGAGAAGGTCACTCGATATATTTCACAACTAAATCACACGACCGATGTATTAAACTAGTTTCATTAATCGAGCTAACCAGAAGGAGAGGTCGTCTTCCTGATACATCCATCAAGAGTAAGCCAACTACACCCATTGGAATCTGCAAAATGACATGTCAACTTGTCTGCGGCGATGATGATAAGTTGATATTTTGGTTTTGATTCTTGCAAACGAAGGTATATAAAGAAATTGTCCAAGCAGACCGATGATGATCAAACAAATTAAAAAGTATCTCATTATCATATGCAACTATGCAAGAGTAGAATATGTACCACTATAATTGCTATGGCTGAAGTTCCAATGCTAGTTGAAAAACCTGTCAAATCAGAGATCCATCACCATTCAATAATTTTGTTCTGTTTGCCAACGATTGATCACTACTATTTTAGTCAAAATTTACCGGCTTCCTTGAATATGCTGCTCGCATAGAATGTGATTGCACCGCTCCCTCCAGCTTGTTGAAGTAACATTAGTCCTACTCCAATCTGGAGTATATAGTAACATTAAGTGTTCAATAAACAACATCAGTACAATATTCATGAAAGAAAACAAAGCTAATAATTTCATCTTTACGACTCACCATAATCGCATATGCATATCTCATCTGAAACAAATCTAGGATTGTATTTTTTGAGTATTGTTCTAAAGCTTCCATACTATCCTGAACAATACCAAGAAAAGGATTATATCACTCAAAGGGAAACTCGAGTGGAAGTAATGGAGATAAAAACGAAGTTGATTGCATGTTTACCTTTATGTCATCTACTTCTTGAGATATATCAGCATTCTTCCCTCTCAGGTGCTGCAATGAAGTTTCAAAATCTTTTTCTTTCCCGTATTTAGCCTGCATAAATTTAAATTGACTTATCATATTGTTCTTAATGAATTACATTTAACAAGATAATCAACCGGACTCACCAACCATCTAGGAGACTCTGGAATGAAAAATAAACCGATAATTTGTACAAAACATGGAATAGAACCTGATACAATAAGAAGATGAAGTAAGCTACATCTAACTCTAGTTTAATTAGTGTGTTTTTTTATTACACAAAGTGATGGTGTAGATACAGAACATAGAAGTTTACCAGTTAAAGCTAATGTTCGCCACGAAATGTCATTTCCAAGAAAATATACTAGTGCCAATCCGAGATTTACCATCAGCTGCAATATTTGAGGATTAAAATATGCACAGGTTCAACAAGATAAGAAGCTTACTTTAGTTTATATATATACATATACCTGATTGGAAAATGAAAATGCGCCCCGAATATCTTTAGGTGTTATTTCCGCAATATACACCGGCACCTGTTCATATTCATGAAGAAGAAATCAGTTGTTGCTAAAAGGTGGATTTGATACAAAATATAAAAAGTGGTTGAGTGAACTCGATTGATTATATACCACGTAAGTAGTAATGCCAACACCAAATCCTAGCAGCAGTCTCCCAATATCAAGCCACCAAGCACCCTTAAAAAGAGAAAATTAAAGTGAATCTCAATCAACATGCTGCAATTTGTTCTGTAGGTATACATAAAGCGCAATATAAAACAAATGTTTTTAAGCTTCAAAGGAATTAGATGGCAGACAAACTGAAGTGTTTTTTTGTAAAATCACAATGCTTGATTGGAAATAAGTACTGCTGAAAAAGAGATCAAAATGGAGGGCATAAGAGCTTCAACGATCCAATTGTCAGGGAAAGAACCTTAGCATAAGCTATTGTGAGCCACCCAATCATAGAAAATATTCCAGAGAGCCACATTGCCTGCTTAAAAAAAATGAACCAAATTATACTTTGTTAAGTTCATATATATATATGTACATTTAAAATTTTATAAAATTGAGGTTGATACATGAAGAGAAAACTTGCCCCTTTTCGGCCGATGAGTGCTGCTATCTTCCCACAAGCTAATGCACCTACCATTCCCCCAATTGTAAGGTTTGAACCAAAAACTGAGTACTGCACAATGACTGTAAAATTTTAACAAAAGAAAATAAATAGAAAAGAAAGTTATTGAAATAAAATTGTAACATGAAAGGTTTCATATGTACGACTGAAAAAACGAATGCCGCTGAACCTATGTTCATTATATATCAGCAAGAATTTGTCTGGATATGGTCACAATGTATCTATCATTGGCTTCATTAATTATTTTCGATATTAACTCGCTCCTTTTAGCATGAGAAAGGTACAATGGATGTCAAATTGTCAAAATTTTGATCTGAAATCGTATATAATTTTCCAAAAACAAAGTTAAGTTTGAGAAAACACATATTATTTAGTAGAGGCAGACAGATATGAATAATTGAATGCCAGAATATGAATGGGTTGTCAGTTTTTGTCTTTTTATGAAGGAAGAACACAAAAATAATCTGAAACAAGAGATTGGAGAGATAACATGAAGATATGCCTATCAGTCATCGATGCCAACAATTCTCAATAATCAACAAGAAGTCCATAATACAGATAGAAAGAGAGAGAGAAATGAAATAGTACTGAACTGCTGCCAAGGAGAGTCCCAAGTCTTCCATGATCCCAGACTCCGCCGGAGATGAGAAAGCCAGCTGCACACAATAACAATGCAATCAAAACAAAGCAGTACAACCAGAGAGTCAAGAGGCCGATTTCAACTTCACTAATGCCAACTTCAAAAGGTACTAGTGCAGAAAGATAAGATACTTGGACTTGATTTGTTCAATTTGTACTTACAGCGCTACCATAACAG
The DNA here is from genome assembly GCA_963580455.1 of Euonymus europaeus. Lineage (NCBI taxonomy): Eukaryota > Viridiplantae > Streptophyta > Magnoliopsida > Celastrales > Celastraceae > Euonymus > Euonymus europaeus. The sequence continues at coordinate 6,357,229 of OY756972.1, forward strand.
AAGGATCCACAGACAGCAACAAAGGTGCTGAGGACAACACTAGGAGTGACAGAGGAGGAGGAGGAGGACTCCCCAGTTGGTTGAGGCATTTCATCAGTAACATTGTGGTCAGTGTGAGTGTGAACATGCAGTAAAGGCTCTCTCAAAATTTGCCCTTTCTCCATGACTCCTTGCTCCTCCATAGATGACCTTGTTTTTCCTAAACCAATAATGTTTGATTAGATTCAGATCCAGAAACAGAGGATGGATGTCTGTGTGTGTGTGTATCAATATAAATAACTATATATAGCTAGCCAAGCCAATTGGGTGTTGGTGATGGTATATAGCAGGACTTAGTTAATTACTGTTACCACATGGTGAAAGAGATGCATCTATCTATATCTATATCTATCTATATATAATATATATTATGTAATTATTGTCTTCCAATTAGGCCTGTCAAAATTAACCGCGAAAACCGCACCGCCCGACCGAACCGACCGTTTGGGCTGTTTAATTTTTTTAAAAAAAATAAAACCGACCGTTCGATCGGAAATCATGATTAAAATAAATGAAATGGTCGGTTCATACATATTCACATAAACCGTTCGGTTATAACCGAACCGACCGCCTATAATAATATATATGCTTTAAAAGTTTAAATATAATTATATTTACATATGTTTAAGTTTAACTGGTTAATACTTTAACTCTTTAAGTTAAATATCTTAATATCTTTAGACTTTAGTGAATTGGTTATTACGACTTACGAAGTCCCAAGTCTCAACAGTTAAAAACTTTAAATAATTAAATAATTAAATATTTGACTAGGGTTCACATTCCAAAAATCAAAATTTCATTTCACACTTGCAACCCTTGAAGAACACCAGAGTCTAGAGCGGCAGAGCCGTCGTCATCCCCCCTCCCTCTATGCTCTCTCAATTAGTCAATTGACTTAATCATCATCATTTCTTGTGGTAAGTTTTTTTTTTGTTTCTTTGACAGAATCGACACCCTTCTATTATGGGTTTTCTATTATTACTGCATAAGTGCATATCGACATCTTTCTTGTTAAGTTCCTCTACTGGTAGTCTAGTTTTTGTTTTGAGTGGGTTTAATAACAAAATTTGGAGCAGCTTTCAAATCGGTATTTGATTCAGTGACGGAGCTCTTGCTTCTTAACTCTTGATCCATTTTGCTTGATATTTACATTACAGCCTTGATTTTATAATTTTATTGCCTTGTGTCTTGTACTAATTTCATGAATGAAAGGTAATTTACATTACAGCCTTGATTTTATAATTTTATTGCCTTGTGTCTTGTACTAATTTCATGAATGAGTACATAGTCAAGGTAAGAAATGCAGTGAAGTATGTTAGGTCATCTCCGCAAAGGATGAAAGTTTTTAGACTTTGTGCGGAAAAGGAAAAATTATCTTGTAAACATTATGTTGTTTTGGATGTACCTACAAGATGGAATTACACGTACGAGATGTTAGAGAGGGCTGAAAAATATCAAAAAGCATTTGAAAGATTGGAGGAGGATGATCCTAATTTTTTACGTAGTGTCGCTTTTGAGGATGATAATGGTGATGGAGGGAGGAGGATTGTTTTCGGAGTGCCTACTAGTGATGAATGGGAAAAGGTGAGGTTGTTTGCAAAGTTTCTTAAACTTTTCTATGATGCAACAATACAATTTTCAGGGTCTAACTTTGTGACGGTAAATGGTTTTGTTACCGAATTGTTGACAATTCGAGATTCCATCGAGATCGAATGCAATGGTACTAATCAAATGTTGAAGAAGGTTGCTGAAAATATGATCACTAAATTCACAAAATATTGGGGAAACATTGAAAGCATGAACTCTTTGTTGTTTGTTGGACTTGTGCTTGATCCTCGATGTAAGTTAAAGATGATAGAGTACTCTTTCGATACAACATCAGGGGTAGCGAAGAAAGTAAAAGAAACTTTAAATGCTTTTTATAATGCATATCTTGAGGAGGAGGGAGTTTCTAATGTTCAAGGAAAGACTGCTGAAAAAAGTAAACAGACAAGGAACAATGGAAAACCTCCTACGGGTACAAGTGCATCAAGGTTGGCTATTTTTCAAGAACATTTGAAAGCGTCACAGTGTCCTGAAAACAATTCTGAAGTGGATCGATATTTGTTGGAGAGCTTGGAAGAGGACAATGAAAGGTTTGATCTTCTTTCATGGTGGAAGGTTAATTCGAGTAGATATCATGTACTATCAAGAGTTGCAAGGGATGTCCTTGCAATTCCAGTGTCTACTGTTGCTTTCGAGTCTACATTTAGTACAGCAGGCCGTGTAATTGATCCATTTCGTAGTTCATTGTCTCCTACAATGGTTGAGGCCCTCATTTGTTCACAAAATTGGATACGTTCCTCGTCTAAACCAATTAATCTTCGAGAGGCCATGGATGACGTTGAGCATTTTGAAAAGCTTGATAATGGTATGTCTTTCTTTTTTGAAAATTCTATATGTTTGTGTTTCGTAGTTTTTCTGCCTAAATAGTAAATATGTGCTTGAAACTTGCTTATGTAGAGTATCGGGAAAAACTTGATGGTAAGAATGTTGAATCAATGAATTAGATCAATAATTATGTTGTTGGAGGGACTGCAACTACTGGAGTTCTCTACTCTTTTGTAAGTTTGTATACCTTTATTTATTACTTGTTGAAGTCTAGATTGATTAATGGCTGCTGGACTCATTTTTCATTCTTCTTCTACCACTGGAGTTGCATTTTGCAGGTTTCAAATTTTAAGTTGTTGAAGTTGAAGGTGCAGCTGGATGAATGATGCTTGCGTACTGCCTACTGGAATTGCAGCAGTTGTTGTCTTCTTGTGCTGCATTGCTGCCTATTGATTAATAATTTAATTTTTGTGTGTGTAATATTTAAATATTGTAATGGTTATGTCGTTATGGACTTGCTTTGGTTGGACTTTATGTTTGTGTAATGAATTATGGCTTGTAAACATTTAACAGATTGGATTGATTGCTTGAAGTATTGAACATGTTCTCTTCTTCTTCTTCAATTTAAGGCTTTGGTCATTTGGCCCAACAAAAAATTAGGGCCCATAATAAAACCGATAACCGACCTTTGACCGACCGAACCAAATGGCCGGTTTTCCCTTTTACATTTCATATGTTGGTCGGTTTTGATTATTCAAAAATAAAAAAACCGAAAATAACAGCCCGGGTTAGGAGGTGTCGGAAAACCGATCAAAACCGACCAATGACAGGCCTACTTCCAATGCATTTGAATTTGGATTTCCATCAAATCCAAACGGAGAATGGACTGAAGGGCCTTATACTAAATAAAGTAGTAATCCTTTGATTATGTTAAAAAATTTAACAAGGTCCCCAGATAATAATATTTACAGCACCTGAAACCCTGCATATCATATCCATAAATTAAGTCATATCATGAAGAGAGATACTGCGTAACGTAGCAAATGCATATGAAGTGAATTTTCACCACAGTTGACTATTTTGACATGTGGGGTTAAATTGAAGACTAATGTAATCAAACATAGTGCGATTAAAATTAATAAGGAACTCAGTAAAATTAATATTTAATTATAAGGAGAAATCAGATAGAAGGATTTGAGGAGTCTCATTCTTTGATATAGGTTCAATCTATTTTGAAACTTAAAAATAATGACAAAATGATGGATATCCCAAAAATACTTTTACCATTCAATGAGGCCAAAATAGGTCGACAATCATATCTCCCCTTCTCTGCTTCCGGTCAATGCGAGACCATCGCCGTTGGAGTCAAAACGCTGAAACGAGTCCAACAGCTATGTTCTCTCCTGAGTCCGCCTCTTGAAATGGCCAGATTGAGACAAAATGCATTTTGGAGTCGACAAAGTTTTTGCTTCGATCCGACTATTTTTGGCATTGGATTTAGGCAAAACCAGCGGAGTTAGATTCGTCTCGGCCAAGCAATTTCAAATCCACCTGTCTCACCTCGATCCAACATTGAAAATAGTCGCAGCGATAAAAAGAAATCTCAAGCCGTTTTGCCTCGATTCGATAATTTTCGATGTTAGATCTTGGCAAGGCCGGTCACATTAGATTCGTCTCGGCCTGACGATTCAATATCATCGGCTTTACCTTGATCCAAAATTGGATGGAAAGGAAGAAAATCAAGAAGGAATATGTGTTTCGTCTTTGATTGAAATGATAATGACAAATCTGTAATTTCAAGTTATCTGCTTAGTTCAATAAATTTAAGAGGCAATTGAACCTAAAGTATCAAAAAAAAGTTAGTTTTTTTTTACTAAATAGTAGTATAATGTATTATTAGGATAATCATTACTCACATCTCTTCATAGATAATCATTAGTGACCATTACACCCTAAATATGAATAAAATTGCCTAAAATTATCAGTGTAAAACATATTTAATTATCCATATATTTTTAATTACTCTTATAATTATTACACTCATATCAAATATATTTTAAAAGTTAATAAATTAAGACTTAAACCTAGTTCCCCTGATTATAAAGAAATTAGAAGCCACATGTTCTCTATCGACCATAAACAAGAAAAAAAGATCATCGGGATTCAATTGCATCTCTGGTCCACCCCTTTGGCTCTATTGTGTGGGACCAATTATGTCCCAATGTTGTTGGAGGTATTATTAACCAAACCTAATCGCAGAAGAAAAACGTGGCTCACCAACCAATGCTGAAGACCATTTATTTTTTTACAATATAAAATGTAAAATTAATATGATATATAATTTTTTCCTATAAATAAAAATGTTGACAATTGTATGTGGCGGGAGCCAGATGCAGCCGTTGTTTTCTCATTTATATCCCTAAAAAATCAAAAACTAGTCTATAAAATATCCTAACGCGTCAACCTCTTCTCATTCATTCATGGTTTCGTCTCTCCATTACCATATTGATTCAACAGAGATGGACGACGACGATTATCCCGTTGATTTAGACATTGAAGACTTCATCGACGAACAGAACTTCGTCGACGAAGAGATACTGGAGAAAAACAATTGACTTTCGATAGTTGAACACGTCTCGAAAAATGGCTAATTGGATACCAAATTGGAAAGCTAGGGCCTCAAGTATGGAGGGTCCTCCTGCCGAGCCAGCCCGTTGAAAACTTGCAGCTATAATGCACCCTTCACGGTTCCGAATGACGGCACCCACCCCACCCATTGATCACCCAACCTCCACAATCATAATTCAAAAATGATTATTATAATAATTTTATCTATCCCTTGTAATGAGTTCAGGGGTGTGCATGGTCTGGTTAACCGGATCATTAGGGTCAAACCGAGAATTAAGGTTTGGCATTTTAAGTAACCTAAACCATGCATGCCAAAATCATCAAAACTGATAGATTTGATTATGGATTAATTGTTTTGAGCTGATTTCGATTTTGATGGTGACGTACTATTATTGAGTAAATCCTAGAACAATTTACAATAGATTAGAAGCGAAACCATTGAAGTGTCGAAAGCCAATACTTATTCAAATAAAATCACAGTCAAACAAATAAATAACTTTCATTTCATTGCAAAACTATGGCCAAGGAAAATTTAAATCTCAAACAAAATCAAGGTCAAATAGTTTGTCTACCAGACTAGCTACCACCATTATTGAACAGTGAACACTGCCCTTTACAAACAACTTGTCAAGTCTTCAATCTTCAGACTACAAGATGCATCTCAGCGTCAACATTTTAAAAAGTCATAAATATGAAAAAAGCGTCGTTATTTATTTATTACAAAGCTTCAGAAAATACTACACAAGCGTCATTAATACATGGTCTCGTGAATGTATTAGCTGAGCTTCAGACGAAACGTCGTAAATTGTAAAATCTACAAGCGTGCTTTAGAAACCGTTGTAAAAAATAAAAAAGCTCTATTATATATTTTACAAAATTAGTATTCTAGGATGCTAGAAGCACCATTTGTATTATCCATTTGGGCGTCATGGATTTTTAAAAGCGTAGTTAATATTGATTTCTGCATTTAGAAAGATACCATTGGTTTAATGCTTACCCTATCATAACATAGCAATGAAAAATAACCAGCACACAATATCTGCAGATTTTCAAACTATTAAATCGATTTCATAAGTAAACATTTGGATACATATATATATATATGTTGCAAGTTTCCATCAAAATATGTATAAGCATCAAAATACATATATGTCCCTAGCATTTTGATGCTAGACACTATCAAAATTCAAAACCAAAAACTACAAGCAGTGAGTGTAATGACCTATACGCCAAATTTTTAAGAGCTACAAGCAGTGTCACTACTATCAATAGTTGCTCATTGAAAACATACTGAATCCATGCAAAAGTGCAAAGTAAATGGAGTTTTTAAGTAATTGAACTACTGACTAGTGATTATAGTTATCCAAGTTGAAGTATTGCAGAAACGCCTATGCTTAATGACCAGTATTTTCAAATTTCAACCAAATCAAAAATGCCAGAGGGTTAGATAGTGTGATAGGCATATACATGACTGCACATTTGCAGTAAAGTCTAAAGATAATAAAGAATGAAGATCATAGAATTAAGTTTTATATTCGGTACCTCAAAGGCGCATTAAAGTAGTCAACAGTTTTCTCAAAAAAAAAAAAAAAAGTAGTCAACAGAGTAATATTATAGAACAACTTGGTAAGCTACAGTGCCAGTGATAGCTAAAATGCCTTTAGAAAGCTGTATTATTTTAACTTTTATAGTCCATAACAAAAAAAAAATCAGAAAGTGAAAAGATAAAAAAACAACTAAATGAATATTGATAGAACATTACAAGTTTATTTAACATTAATAATAATAATTATAATAATAGAATAGTGTAATACACACACACATATATATATATGTATATATGTATAATATGGTAATAATTAATTAAGTGTAATCTAAATAATAGTGAAAATAAATAATTAAGTGGGGGATAATCATGAATGTTTGGTGATCTGTATATATAGACATGTGAATGAGCGCGTAAAGGTGTGGATATATATATACAATTTTGTTCACATGCTAACTTAAAATAAGGACTCTTTCACAATTGTTGGATCAGATCAAGGGCTCACAATAAGTCCCACTAAAACCACTCGATTCCATCTTACTCGAAGATGAACCCATTTCTTCTCTGTCTTTGTCTCTCTTGTTTGTTCCCTTCGTCTCTCTCTCTCTCTCTTACTATTCGAAATAACCGATATATGAAATACCCTCCTCTTTGGTTGGAGGTCACGACTTGGAGGGGACCACTGCATCCTCTCTCTCCAGTCATTTCTTGGAACTATGTTTTTGAGTATTTCGTTCACCACTCATCACCGCCACCCCCAAATCATCATTCTCCATGACAAATTCAGGCAACTGGTAAAATAGGTCAGCCAAGGTATCGACAAAAGCTGCTTTATTTGCCATGTTAATCTTTATTGGGTGGTTTTATTTTTTAAAGTCATTCATGATTTGGATTCAAAAAGGAAAGATTTTTTTAATCATTCCAAGACCGTGTACAGAGAGAGAGAGAGAGAGGGAGGTGAGATATGAGCCGAGGTCGGAGCTAGAAGATGAGACGAGATCAGAGATGGAACTCCATATATGAGCCAAACTCAAACAGTAGTTTGAATCACCAACAAAGATTTATTATCCCTCTTGATATCCGTCTTCATCTTGTGCTCATCACCAACCACTTTGACAACTGCTTTTCTTTTTCTATCGGACCATCAAAAATGCCCATGTCATTGAGGCAAACAGGGCAACCCACTTGAATGAACTCCCATAAACCTTTAGACTTGAAATAGGTGCCTAAAATAGTGCACCAGTAGTCATAGTCCTCGTTGATGAAGACAAGTAAACTACTGGTGGTAAGATATTTTGTAAGGTTTAACGTCACAGAGAAGACAAATAATACCAAGAAAGACAGACTAGATGAAACTGCAATAAACACAATATATTTTGGCCTCCGATACCATGTTAAATTCTTGACAAATGATGCATCACACAAGATTCAGAGATCCATACTAATCATCATATCAACCACAATTGTTCAAAGAGATACAAAGATTTAAAATAGCAAAATTTAATTGTACAAGAGATAACCCTAGGCACAAAACTTAGAGGATACAAAAAAAATGACAACACTTTAAAAGAAAGAAACTACGACGTATTACTAATACTAAGAAACAAATGAATAGCATCATGCTTGAACAAGTTCCAGGTTAGGATTAACTGGTTTGAAGTGGCTATTTATAGAGCTATCATATAACCTGCACTTAACCTACAGAATTTCTTAGAAAATGCCTAAGTAGTCCTCCTTGATTCTCTCTCACATGAATCCAGTAGTATAGTTTGAGTGATGTGTGTATGGTTTATGTTTATGTGGTGTTATATCATCAAAGATAGATTCAATTCAGTTTTCAATTGACTCATAGATCTTCATACTCATGCTTATTTTATGGATTTCACTATATCTTATATGAAACACTTTTGATGGTACTCATATCTGTAAAACACTAATCTCAGGTGTCTTACTTCTCCCATGACATGCATGTGTACTAGATTTGTCTCAATCTACAATTGTATTTGTACTTCATGGGCTCCTATGAAAGACAAAGTCTTTGACTAGCGTGAAAGCCACCAATATATTCTTTTATATCTAAAAATTCATATGAGTTCAAAATTTGAAAATGCTACTTAGTCATGCTTGATAAAAGAAAGAAAAAAATTTGAAAAGAAAAAATATCTCATGAGAAAAAAAAATTGAAAAAAAATAGGAGGTATCTCATGAGTGTGCCTGAGTTGGTGATTGATTCAAAACTTTTACAATGATTTTTCTTTGGTGCTTAGTATGAATTCCTTGAGTATCACAAAATTATTATTTGAATTATCATTTGATATAGTGCATAAGGTGTGTACAATGAAAATATGAGGTAGTATTTTTACACATTAATATTTGGTAATTAAGCTGATAAGGATAAGTCCTCGTTCTCTAACTCCATACTTTTGATAATAATGTGTGAAATGTGTACTAAATATTTGTGTTTGTTTGATTGCATGTACCATTCATGTAGGCTTCCTTAAGGTCATGCAACCTCTATGTTGCTTACATAAAAAATAATCTCTTGCATGGTTCTCACGTTCCTGTGTGCATTAAATAAAATATTCCCTTGAGTGATGCATTTATTATTCAGCGAAGTGAGTTTTCTAAGCCCTAGAACGGTCTTCTTATGGTCAAAGCCCTAGAATTGCCATTGTTGTTGCATTTGTGTAGGCTTATTGTCCTCAAGGTCAATATCTTTATTTTGTTTTCTTCATTGGCATCCGAAACCTTTTTCTCTAAGTATTTCGCTGCTATTGATGCCACTCCTGTTGCCGCTATTCCAGTCTCCAAGGAGCCTATGGTTGTGTTATTATGTGAATGTGTGGCATGCTATTTGAGTGATGGTTTGTATGTTGTTATTTTCTACTTTTAGTATTTTTGAGTTTTTCAATATATCAAATTGTGAAGCAAAAGCTGCTTGAGATTTGTTAGAAGTAACACATCAAGAGACAAATCTGGTCAAATGTTCAAAACTTCAACAACTTACTTATAGTTTTGAAAGTCTTAAAATGGAAGAGAATGAAGTATTTGACGATTTCTATGCAAACCTAAGTGACATAGTCAATATATCATTCACTATTAGAGAACCAATCGAACTGAGAAAGGCGGTATGAAAAATTCTTAGATATTTAAGAGAAGTATTTATGGTTAAAGTTTCAGCAATTGAGGAAAGGAAAGATATTGACCAGATAAACGTAGAAGAACTAGTTGGATCTCTACAAACTTTCAAAGAAAATTGTTTTTTACTCTAATGATGAAATTAACAATCCCGCTGATGAATTATTACTTCTAACTAAGAATTTTAAGAAGTTCATGAAGAATAGGAATCCAAAGGATCTTAAGAAAAAGAAGTTTTCTTCTTGCAAGGGTGAGAAGAAAAGCAAAGATCCAAAATCCACTCAAAACTTTGAATGCAAAGGTTTTAGACACTTTGTTCAAGAATGTGTAAATCGAAAAAAGAAGTCTAAAGCATATCTAACTACATTGAATGATGATACTAAAGAAGATTCTGAGCCTAAATCTGTATGTGATAAAAAAAAGGATACTTCATTAGCTTTTTATCAAAGATCATAGACAAGCACATAAGAAGATGATTCAATTGTTGATATTAAAGAGTTGTGAATTGCGTATGATGACATGATAGAGGAATGCATCAAAGCTAAGAAAGAAAGACACACTATTATCAAGGAGAAAGAACTTTTAGCTTAAGAAGTATCTAAAGCCTGAAAGAAAATCAATGAGCTAAAGGAGAAGATTGTTGAACTAGAAGCTTTGAAGAAAATTGATGTAGCCTCTGACCTTGCTTACTTCAATGAAGCTGAAGCAAAAAGAGAAAATATGTTGAAAAGGGTTTGCTCAAATATTAACAAGTTTGAATATGTTTCTAACCATTTGCATAATATCCTTGACACGAGTTCTCTGCTCCAAAGACTGCACATCAAAATATTGTGGTGGATTGAAAGAATTGGGTTTTATAAGAAATGGCAAGAACTGTGATTAATGCAAATAATCTTGCACAAAAGGTTTTGGGAAGCGATAAAATTTCATGTTATATCTCAAATTGAGTTCATCTGAGACTTGGGACAAAACTCACAAGTTATGAACCCTAGGAAGAAAAGAAGCCTACTAGTAAGTCATGGGTAAATGCAATGCATGAAGAGCTAAACCAGTTTGCTCGCAATGATGTGTGGATACTAGTTCATAAGCTTGAAAATGTTAACATCATTGAAACAAAATGGATCTTTAAAAATAAAACTGATGAACATAGCATGATCACTAGGAATAAAACAAGATTGGTTGCATAGGGATATATGCAAGTAGAATGAGTTGACTTTGATGAAAATTTTGCTCATGTTGCTTGTTTAGAATCCATTTGCATTCTTTTATCAATTGCCAACTTACTTAGGTTTAAGCTATTTTAGATGGATTTGAAAAGTGCATTCTTGAATGGATTGTTAAATGAAGAAATTTATCTTAGGCAACCCCAAGGTTTTGAAGATTAGGTTTTACAAGGGGAACAGTTGACAAGATACTTTTTCTGAAGAAGGATCATCAAAAAATTTTGGTTGCTCGAATATATGTTGATGACATCAATTTTGGATCAACTTTTGTTTCTTTTTCACAAGAGTTTGGTGAGTTATGAAATTTGAGTTTGAGATGAGTATGATGGGTGAATTAATCATTTTCCTAGGATTTCAGGTAAAGCAATCCCAAGAATGGATATTCATTTCTCAAACCAAGTATGCAAGTAACTTGGGGAAGAAGTTTGGTGTAGCTTCAAGTAAGCCAAGTAAGCCAGCTTTCAACTCCTATAAGTCCAAGCACAAAGCTAAGCAAGAATATTATTAGAAAGTTGGTGAATTATGTATTATATAGGAGTATTATAGGAATTCGACTTTACTTGAGTGTTAGTAGACTTGACATTGCTTTCAGTGTTTGTGTTTGTGCTAGATACCAAGCCAAACCTAAGGAATCACACTTGTGGTTGTGAAAAGGAATTTCAAACATATCAATGGTACTCTAAACTACGAAATTTACTATTCCAAGAACACTCATACGCTTCATTTTTCTCTCTCTAGAAATTCTCCAACAACCTTGAATCTCAACTCAAATGAGTTTCTACTCCAAATCAGTAATCAAAACTATAAATGTATTCACAAAAAAGCCTAAAATTATATTTCTTAAACACTTAATCCAACCCATCAATCATTTCTACAAATCCATCAAAACCTAACTTTCCAAATCAAGGAAATCTTACCTCAATTCCACAAATCTTCTTTGAATCTTTGTTAACCTCTCACAATCCTTCAAAATTCAAGCTTGATCTTCAGAAAATCACTCTCTCTCACTCAAGTTTTCTCTCATTCTCTCTCTAAAATCGGGTAGAGCTAGAAAAATCCCACGTTGTGCATAAGCGCACCTTGTTCGTGCCTGGACACTCTGTCCCCACCCAGATTTCCCAAAAAGGAAACTCTGGATTGGGCTAATGGTGTACATGCCTAGACGCCCTTCTAGGCATGTTGCTCTAATTTTTTTTCAACATTAAGCTTTGCTCTGTGCCACATGCCTAAGCGTGCCTAGCACTTCCAGAACTTTCAAAAACTTTATTTTTTGACTATTTAAATGTTCTAATACCAATATTTAGGGTCGGTCATTACAATTATATCTTGATCTAATAAGTGTTTAAGATTCACACATAGATGCACATAAACGAACGACATATACCAAATTTCAAGGTCATGCCAAGTGGATTAAGAGTTTTAATTTTGAAAATTTCATCCATGAAACTACTTTCTCTTGATTGTTTATTTTTTTGAAATCTCTTTTATGTGTTTTTTATGTCTTTGGGATGACCTAGCAATGTTCTAGCTATTGATTTTATTCAAGTTTGTAAGCCAAGGGAGAAGTAAGCTGTTATGTAACCTCAGACATTCGTTGCTATGTATCTTCTCGTGCCTATGCTGTTCAGGCCCAAGGGCAATTCAATGATTTGACACTTCGTTTCAAAGTTTAATGTAACGCGAATTTTAGGCGAATTTATGGGTATTTGAATTTATTATCAGGTAGAACTCTTCAATTTCCAGGAACTCTTTAATTTCCAGGAACTCTTTGATTTCCAGGAACTCTTTGCCTACTCCACTTCCTACTCTCTCTTCTTCCCGTGGAGTCATTCCATATGTTCTGGTTTAGTGTCTCTCTAATCTCTTTGTCTTCCATGTCTTCACGCAAAAAAATTACCAGAGGTTATGGTTCTGCATCTAATAAAGTGAATAAAATGAAGGAGAAAGACAATATCATGGCTCTACGATTCTCCAATCCTTACGCAAAAGTCATCTACTCAAGCAATTTTAAGTCCCAAACTATTAGCACTAAAATGAATGTTTTTTCTTTGAGTTGAAAGATCCTGATATTACTCGTGCGTTCCTTTCTCGATCCTAGTCTCCTATTGCTTCCTTAACAGGTACTACTAGCTCGACTCTTGTTAGGGAATTTTATGCAAAATTTTCAACTAAGGAAATTGAGGATGAAGAATTAAGGTTAATAATTGGTTTCATTTGGGTGTTAGAATTTCCTTTCTTCAATGTCACAAATTCAGAAATCCTAAATGTTCCACTTGTTTCTAACCCTAAATTTGACATATTTGATTTACCTATTAACCTCCCCCTGCGAGACATTCATAAATATCTTAGTCAGGGTGATTTTGAGCTTGTTAATGACAAACTGCCCCACGGGTTTCTTAAGTCTAGGCATAGGCTTTTCAATATGTTTGTTCATTCCACCATTTTACCTACAGAACACCATGGGATGTTAATTGAAAGGTATTACAGATTGTTACATGCTATTCTCATATTCTCATAGAAAATCTATATGTCTGCCTTTTTTATATTCAATCACATGATGGTAGTTAAGTCATATAAGAATCGCCCTTTCAAGCTATCTTATGGTGTCATTTTGACCAAACTATTTACTTCAAAAGGTGTGATATCCCGACTCGAGAGAATAATATAAATAATGAATAAGATAGTGACACGGGTATAATGAAATGATAGTGAAACCGATAGATTAAATTCGGGTTAAACTAGATCAATACAAACAACTATATATATATATATATAAATTGGAAGTGAATTAAAAGAAAGAAACAAAAAAAATATAAAAAGAAAATGGGAGAAGATTCCAGAGAGGGGAGAAACAGAAATAAAAGAAAAAAAACAGGAAAAAAAGTAAAAGGAAAATGAGAGAAAGAAACGGAAACAGAGAAAGAAGAAAAGAGAAACGTCATTTCCGCCTCCGGAACTTCGCCGGCGCCGATCTCCGCCGTCCGACCACCTCAGGCGCTTAGACCGGTATCAATCTCTTCGTCTCTTTGAGACATATGAAATTTCTTCAAGAATCACCTTGATCGGAGCTGTAGATCACCGGGAAAAGCCGTCGGAAGTTTCGGCCACCACAAGCTTCGACAGTCGATTTCTCCCTCCTCCGACCTCCGATCGACGCGAGACGACCACCGTTGAGTTTTTCTTGGTGAGTACTACCAAACCCACTAGGTGATTTCCGGTGAAGGTCGCCGGATCTCCGGTAACCGGAATAGGGGTATTTCGGGTACTATTTGACCCGTTTGACCCGAGTTGACTTTTCGGGTAAAATTTACCCATTTGACTAGATCGTATATGCTACGTATTTACGCGGATTTTAAACGTATTTGAGAACTTGTATTTGCTTTTGGTGTAGAACTAGTATAGGAACCAAAATGGTGTACGTCGGGAAAAATACGGGAAAACATTGGTTCGAGTGGGATGTGAGGCACGCTTCATGAGGTAGGGAATACTATGACTTTTGCATTATTTTGGGAATTTCCGTAATTATGTCTGAGCGATGATTCTTGCGTTAATTTAATGGAGTTGTGCTTTTTGGATAAATGTTTTTGTGTAAATGGTTGTCGTGAATACGTGAATAATTCCGTTATGTGGTAACCCCTGCTTTTCATTGAGAAAAGTGTTGTCTTTATACTGATTGCGTGTGATTGAACATTTGTTTATATTTGAGAATTATGGGAATTTTGGAGGATTGGGATGTGGAGATTGCAGAGATGTGGACATGGCCCTGTACGTACAGTGGGTAATAATCCGAGTAAGGATTCGCTATGCGGCCACATGGCGAAGGGTGGAAAGTCTGGGTAGAAGGGGAAACCTACCTTCCTTACTCGTAGATTGCTTTCGGCGAGGAGGTCGGTAAGCGGAGAAGAATGGTTCCGACGACGAGGTCGGGGAGAGGATGAGAAATGGGCTTCCGGCGAGAAGGTCGAGAAGCAGAGAAAATGAAAATGAAATTGGAGTGCTGATAAATTAATATGTTGTTGTTGAGATTTAACTGTGATTATGTGTGTATGTATGCGGTATTCCCTCTGAGCTTCGGCTCACCCCCCTTCTCCCTTATTGTGTTTTGACCAGATGGAGCGGTGATGGCCAGTCGGCCCGTGGAGGCAAACAAGGCAGAGGAGTTGGTGTACATACCAGAGTCGCTGCGTAAGGGTTGAGTGGACCCAATGGGTTGGGATTGCTGAGCTGGAGTCTCAGCCGAGTATATAAAGCTACTTATGTATTTATAGTGCTATTATCTATAATATGAGTATATAGATCATTATTTTATTATAACTTTGTTGAGTTTAGAAAAGAAGAATAGGCGGGAATAAATGTTTGTCACACGTCACGTGCCCGGCGGATCGGGGCGTGACAAAATGTGTTGAAATTCCTTCAAATAGTCAGCCTCTTAGGCCCCCTATATCTGCTCAAGTGGTGTGCGTAGTCAATCCCAAGTACCCAAATTTGTTGAAATGTCTAATGATGATGATATTCCACTTTCTGAACTTAAACCCAAGTCTATGTCTGAATCGTCCAAGTTTTCTGGTTTTGCCATAGCTTCTAGTTCTCCATCTACAGTCCGGGTTACTACCCCTCCAGCACCTGTAACCTCGGATGTATCTATCCAACTCTCTGCTCTAATAGCTTAGGTGTCATCTCTGTGAGACCAATTGACCAAATTGAGTCAGTTAATGGAGAGTCTGTCTGCTCAAGTGTTGGCTAAAGTTGAGTCTTCCATTGAAGCTATTCATGCTACTGTCTCCTCCAAGCTAAAAATTTTTTCCAATGCAAAGCATATGCTTGCTTCAAATATGGATTATCTCATGGAGCGTGTTGACCATGGAATTGAACAAGAAAGAATACATCACATTGACATTCGTGGCCGTATGGAGACCATGCAAAAGGAGATAGCAGAATTTGATGACATCCTGAATGGGTTCAAGCATCAGGCTCGGGGTCGTTCATTTCTTTTGTGATAAAAAAGGGTGAGATATTTTGTTTGATATTTTGTTGTGATTTTTTTAAGGATGTTTGATTTTCCATTTGGAATTATATTTGCTAGTGTTGGAATTGTTAGTACTGTGATTGATGGGACTACTCTAATTTAAGTTTGTTATGTTTGATGATAATGATAGCACTGATGCTACTATCTTGGATTATCTTTTGATGTGGTTATGCCTTGATAGGTTGATATTCTATTGGTTATGTGTGTGCACTGATCAAAATGATGACATGCAGGGTTTGAACATGAACATTTTTCGTGTTGTTTACTGAATTGAGTGATTTGGATTGGTGCAAGTGGGTACTACATCTTAGGTTGGTATTATGAAGCATTGATGTATTTGTTGAGGGGGAGACTTTCTAAAAACTCTAGGTTATGATTATGATGGTTCAGATTATGATTGGTGCATATAAGTGTTTTTTATCACACAAGTATTAGGGGGAGATTTTTTGGATAAAAATCCTAAGCTAAGTGACACTTCTGTGATAAGATTTGATGTAACTTCATGTAGCTTACCATGTAGGCTCTAGGTTACCCAAACTTGTCAGTATTTGATTGTTTGTAGAATTTTATGTGTACAATGACTCTGGTACATGTTTTTGTGAGATTTAATTGATTTGAATTTTATCCAAGTCAAGAGATAATACTCAGATAATTATGTTTAAGATGAACTTCTAATTTAGAGATCACTCAGGTTCTTGAGATTGGGATACACTCTTTATAGGATAATTGTTGGATAAGAGTTAAATTCCTTTTATTATGATTAATATTATATTAACTCTTTCTACTTGGATAAAAGTCTATCTTAATCCATGTTTTTTCATTATCTGCTAGAGATAAATATGATCAACATCTATCTCAATCTCAAGAGGACTCAGATGCCTATATAAGAAGACTTTCCATAGAGTTGAAGATTACCAAACCCATTGAGAGTTATTTTGTGACATTGAGAGGACACATGTTTGAGAGCTTCAGGTGTTATGTTCTTCCATTCTCTTTGAGTGTCATATGAGCGAGTCATGTCTGTATTAAACATGAGAGAATGTGTGTTTCGCATTGGTGTGTTGTTCGTGTGATTTTTTAAGTATGATCCAATCGATAAAGAAGAAGAACAAGGTTTTGGATAGTTGGTTAAACCTGCTTAGGTTGCTTGAGATTACTTGAATCCTACGTCAAGTGCAAGTCTCTTAGAGGTGTCAAGAGCAATCTCCAATCTTTATTGATGTGTTGATTTAGTTTGAAGCATACGCTGAGTCAGGTTGCACGATCAAGTCATAGGTAACGATAGTTTGTAAACTTTTTCTCTTATAGTGGATTGTTTTGAAAGATGGATCACTGATAAACTCGAGGCTTTTCTCGTTAAAATCGTCGTGTTCTTATTTGTTGTTATTTTTCACAATTGTTTCAATATTACATTGACTAACATCTAGACAAGGATTGCCATATTCTCACATATGCAGAAGCTTGATCAATGATATGAGGTTCATGTATTAGAATGGGAAAAAAACTAAGGAAAATGAAAGAGAAAGCGGAGATGAGTTAAGGCACGGGCAAAGAATTATGCGCTAGTGAACGGCCAAGATGATGTCATAGAAGGTGAAATCAACGGAGACAAATGAAATGCAAAAGCAGAGAAGAAAGGGAGAGGTGACTTGCATGACGTAAATACATGCATCTTAGTGGACGGCCAAAATCAATATGGCAATATCATTATAAATCAACAAGGCCAGAGAATGCCAAAGAAGACAACGAAATGCGCGAGTATCAAAAGAAGTTGCGAACTCGCCATAAGAAGTTGCCAATTTAGAGACTTCAGAGTTATTAGTATCAATGTTTTAAGAGCCGGACCGGACCGGCCGGTCGGACAGGCGACCGGCGACCTGTCCGGTCCGGTTGAGGGTATAAAAGCCGGCCACTGAAAAAAATAACCTAAATCCCTAAATTTTGGCATTTTGCGATTCCATTCCACCTCTTCTGATTTCTGAGTTCCGATCTTCTCTGTCTTCTTCTTCAGTTCTTCACTCGCTGTCCAGTCATCGCCGGTGCCCAACTCTGCAGCTCTGCCGCTCAGGTAATTTCTTCCATCCCTATAGTTATATACATATTTATTTATAGAGATTATGAGAAATATATATATTCCTGGGATCGGAAACATGAGTCGTTGACGGCTTGACGCAATGCACTAAAATGACTGATGAAAAAAAGAAAAGGAGTGGACTTAATTCACAGTTCACCGGAGGATGCGAGCCGCCATTGTTTATTTGTTTTGGACCTTTTGGTACTGATAGATAGGCCACATTCAGTGTATTAATTTTTTTTTTAATAATAATGATTGTGATCTGCTGCTTTTCATTAATGGAGGCTAGCTTTTGTGATTAAAAATGTGGACTTGTGGAGGAGGAGGACCCATTGTGGGAGGCTAAGAGTTGATTGCTAATTGAGGAGCTTTTTCTCTGCTAGTCTGCTTTGCTTTGCTCTTTGTAATTTGGATGGAGGCGATAATGCTGCTGCCTGCATGCTGGTTTTAATAAATTTTAATAGTTCACTGTGTAATGTAATATTGTAAATTTGTAATGTAATTGTAAATTTGTAATGTATGTCTTCATAGTTCGTAGTTCATTCGGTTAATGAATCATTAATGGCTTAATGCATTTGATTTGTTAAATGTTAATGACTTAATGCCTTGCCCTTGTTGGATTTGTACTTTTCTCGGTTAAATAGTTAATGACTTAGTGCCTTAAGCTTATTCAATTAATCAATTGATCGGTGATTACTATTGGTGATTCCATCATTGCATATTAAATTATTAATCATATGATTCTCTTTTTTTCAGTGAGGTCTTCATCCGGTCAACAATCAAGTTCTCCATCTATATCTTCTTCAGTGAGAGGGAAAAATGACCCTGCATGGGCTCATTGTAAAGAAGTAGTTGACGCAAGTGGGAGGAAGAGTTTGACATGTTTACATTGTCAAAACAATTATAAAGGTGGCGGAATTAACAGAATGAAGAAGCACTTAGCTGGAAGGAAAGGAGAGATAGCTTCATGCAAGAAGGTTCTTTATGAAGTGAGGCATCAGATGGAGCAATTACTGAATGATGCTATGAAAGAAAGTTCTTTGCCTGACTCTGAAGCTGGTGTGGAAGAGATTGAAGAGATAGAAGAAATAGAACATCAAGCATCCAATTCAAGAGGAGGAAAAGAGCAAGCTGTTTTACAGAAAACTGGAAAGCGAAAAGCACATGGGAACTTGCCAACCTACTTTCCTCCAAGAACCAAACCTGGTTCACAACCAGGTATTAAAAGTGCTCTCGCTACTAAAGAAGCCTTGCATAGAGTGGATATGACTGTTGCTAGGTTCTTTTATGATTGTTGCATCCCTTTTAATGCCATCAACTCTCCTTACTTTCAACAAATGACTGATGCAATTGCTTCTATTGGTCCTGGTTATAAAGTACCTTCTTATCACGCATTGCGTACTAATTTATTGGGACGTATGAAGAAAGAAGTTCAATTATTAATTACTATGTTTCGTAGTTTTTGGGAAGAAAAAGGTTGTACTATTATGGGAGATGGTTGGCAGGATCAATCTAATAGGCAACTCATTAATTTCTTGGTGTATTGTAAGCGAGGGTTGACATTTGTGAAATCTGTGGATGCTTCTGATATTGTGAAAGATGCAACAACTCTTTGTGGCTTGTTTACTGAGCTAGTTGAGTGGGTGCGACCTAGTAATGTCATTCATTTGGTCACTGATAATGCAGCAAACTATAAGGCTGCTGGAGCTAAGCTAAATGAGAAGTATCCATCCATTTCTTGGTCTCCTTGTGCTGCACATTGTTTGAACTTGATACTAGGGGACATTGGTAAAATGAAGTTTGTTTCTAGCCTTGCAGATAGAGCAAGTTTGGTGACTAAATTCATATATAATCATGGATTTTTGCTTGCTTTGTTGCGAAAGCGAGATGGATGGACGGAAATTTTACGTCCAGGGTCAACCCGATTTGCTACAACTTTCATTGCTTTGTATAGTCTTGTTGAGCATAAACATGATTTACAAGCATTGGTGACTAGTAAAACATTTAAAGATTCTAGATATTGGAAAGATAAGAAAGCTCAACTTGTGTGTTCGGTTGTTCTTGATAATAAATTTTGGAATGATTGTTGTGTGATTGTTGGAATTGTGGGTCCACTTTTACGAGTGTTGCGAATGATGGATGCGGATGAGAGACCTTCTATTGGATATGTGTATGATGGGATGTATAGGGCAAAAAAAGCAATCAAGAAAACATTCAAGTATAAAAAAAGATTGTACAAGCCATATACGAACATTATTAAGGAGAGATGGGATTCACAACTTCGGCAACATATTCATGCAGCAGCTTACCTTTTGAACCCTACTTTTGCATATGACAAAGAAAATTATTCTGGAAAAGTTGAGTTGATGGATGGTTTCCTTGAGATGGTAGAGAAGAAAATCACTTGCAAGGTGAGTAAAAAAAAATGTATGGAGGAAGTGGGAATTTATCAAGATAGACTTGGGAGTTTTGGTCGACAACTTGCTATAGATTCTATAAAAACCATGCAACCCGGTAAATTCTAAGACCTTCAAACTTATTCATGTGTTGTTTCTTTTGTTTTTATATTCTAGTAACCTAGTACTCATTATAAATTTTTTTCTTCTTGGAGATGAATGGTGGAGAGTTTTTGGACATAGCGCTCCTAATATTCAAAAGTTGGCTATAAGGATCTTGAGCCAAACTTCTTCTTCTTCAGGATGTGAGAGGAATTGGAATGTATTTGAACGAATCCACACAAAGAAGAGGAATAGGTTGGAGCATGCTAGATTGAATGATCTTGTATTTGTCCATTACAACTTGCGTTTGAAGGAAAGGTAATTATTTATAGTTTATTCATTTTTAGTTAAAGTTATAAAATTTATATTTTTAATTTTATGTTCTTCATTTTTATAGGCTTAGTCTTAAAAGGAAATCATTTGATCCGGTAGACTATGAAAGTATAGATGATGTTGATTTTTGGATTATGGAAGAGGAAAGTAATCAACCTTTACTTGACATTGATGAATTACAGGGTATGCTTTACAATGAAGACAATCTTCCAAATCCAACAAATATCTCTAATGAAGGTGAATCTTTTTTTTGTTGCAATGATGTGTTTGTATTTCTCTTTTTGTTTTCTTACATTAAATCATTAACATTATATAGTCTTGTTTTTTTAAAGGTGTGTCTAATGTTGAAGGTGAGATGAATGATTTCATTGAGAATGAGTTGGATTCATTTGTCAATGAAAATGGTGATAATACTTCGGAAGAAGAAGAAGATGATGACGGAGGTCATTTAGTGACTAGAAGAATGCGGCAAGAGATGGGTGCCATCATCAATCAATGTGATTGAATTATGTTTATTATTTATGTAAACTTGTGGATTATGTTGTTTAAATATGTTGTTGAATTGTGTTGTGAATTGTGTTTATTATTTATGACTTGATGTGGAATTGTGTATTATGTTGTTGATTGGTGTTTGTGGATTATTTTTTTGATTGATGTAGAATTGTGGATAGATGTTGAATGATGGATTATGTTATGTTGATGAGTTAATCATTGTTCATATTATGTTGTCAAATGCCATTGAATAAGGCTTAGGAGGTCAAAAGATTAAAAAAAATAATAAAATTATTTCACCAGACCGGCCGGTCGGACCGGTAACCGGTAGCCTCACCGGTTCGGGTCTGAAAACATTGATTAGTATACGATAGTATAAGATAAGATATGGCGTTATCATTATAAATCAACGGCATATATGGCTTTTATAAAATTAAGTTTTTGAACATACAAAATCATTGACCATAATGGTATATCCAATGTTTTAAAACTCAGACCAGACCGGTCGGTCGAACCGAGACCCGACCACCTGTCCAGTCTGATCATTGATAAAAACTGTTTGATAAAAAAATCTAAATTTATGTAAAAGACCCAAAACACGAGGGCCACAAATGAAAGACAACATTAATGATGGTGGTGGTGCTAGTTGGGTTTATTAATGCAATGGGTGGTGGGGATTTACAATCTTTAACCTTGTCTATGAGACCTGGTTCTCAATCTAGCTGTGTTACAACTTCTATACAAGTCTTACCTACTGGGGTTAAATTTGTGGCCATGGAAGCAAAGAAGAGAGCTTTTTGGAAAAGTGGGTCAAAAGCAACCTGTTCCACCTATGTATTACCGATTTACCCATCTCCATTTGATCATTTTCTCTTCCAAGTTCCAATCTGTTCATTTTATACATAGTCTACCCTCTCTAACCATTTTTCTTTTTAAATATTCATCTAAAATTTGAGAACAAGAGAGATCAGAAAAATTTCTAGAGTTTTTGCCTGAAATTCAATTCAAAAATGCAGCACCTAGGGTTTTCTAGCTTGAAGGGCCTCGATCGCTACAAATCCTTAGCAGGATCGCTCACCAGATCCGTAAAGACCTCCTCGTTATCTTGGCATCCCTCATGATCTCATCAGGGAGTTTTACAAACTTGAGGGTCTGCTTGGATTAGGGTTTGGAGGGTTAAGTGGGATAGTGATTATAAACCCTGCTTAGTTTTAAATTAGGAGAGGTTAGGAGAATAGTGTAGGGATAAATTATCTCATACTTTACTCTCATTAAGTGATAATTGTAATCCCTGATTTGGGGGTTAGGAGGGTATAGAGTACGAGATTAGTCATTTTAAATGTTTAAATTAATTATTCACTCTACCTCCTTTCCAAACAAAGTTAATAATTTATATTTTAATTAACTATTATCATATCCAATCAAGGTACAGTTTCATTTAATTACTTTATCTCACTTACTCATCTTTTTTATCCAAGCAAGCCCTAAAGCTCTCTGCAGTTCTACGTGTAAGAGTCGCATAAATTGTTGTTCTATTTACTTATGTGTATCAGTGTATTTGCAGCAATTTCTCTGGACTCTTGGGCCGACCTAGAACAGGTGATCACATCAATTCAATGGCCGATCTGGATTTAGAAACATTGGATTTGGGTATATCATACTCAAGTTGATTTTCTAAACCGTTTTGACTGAGATCAGTCAAAATTTTATCCGGAACGACCGATTTGATTTTCCATTTTGGTTCGGTTGTTGATTCAATATGCACACCTCTTGTGCGTTCTGATCATTTATTGAACAATTTGAATGACTAATAGTAAGCTCCATATTTTTAATAGGAATGTGTGAAATTATAATTATTTTGAGCCTAACTGCTGGACAACATATTTTAATGGGAAAATCTTAAAAAATTTGTAAATTTTTCTATAATTGACGAAAAAGAAACTTGCTCTACATAAAATGTGATGAAAAATAAAATTGGCGCTATCAAAGCCATTGAATTAGTATGGATCCCAGGCATCCCAAGCCATGCTTGGTGGACGTGATAGGATCCTATGACAGTCATTATTAGCTTGTAGTGATTGTTGTTAATTAATTGTTTTGTTAAATGGGAGCTACTGTCTCTTCTCTTTAAAACTAATGAGTTCGATTCATATCGAATTTATTGTATATAAAATTTATTAGTCGCGTATGGGTTTATCGGGACACATCCAAATAATAGTGCGGTGCTGTTAGATATGCATAAAACTTAGTATCTACAACATTCATAAATTCTATGTGACAATCACCACAGTTACTCATTTGGGCTCTAAATTCAACTTTCAAAATCGAAGATCACACATATGATGTTTGCACACCAAGAATTATGGATACATATCATTTTCGATAATAGTGCATGGCTGCAACTTTTCATAAGAAAATTTTTGATGATGGTATCTTCATTATTCCTTGAAAAAAATAATTATATAATGGACCTCTTTAATTAATTCGTGCAACGTGTTAAATATAATTTTCAAGCATACATAATTAATTAAATATTTATTCATGTTGTGGCCACTAATCAATACTTGCTAGCTAGCATGTATTCACATAGAAAATTATAATATTGATGTTTAATTATACATAGGTCTCTTTCCCTTCAATATTCTTATTCATTACATAAAAGTGCACATCCTTCATATATATATATATATATATATATATATATATAATGCTTGTCAAGTGTTTATTTGGAATATTGAATAAGCCAGAGCCAGGTAGGGGCTGGTGAATCAGCCTCCTTTACCTGGGTAAGATCCATATGATGGGGGATACTCATCACCTTCTGCTCGATGAGGATTTCCTTGAAGTATTTCTCTTCCCTTGTGTATATCAAGAGCTCTCCGCCCTACGCCATGCCATCAAACATAATACGCATATAGTTATAGATTAAAAGCTTTGATAATCATGTGTATGTATATATATAGTATGTATAGTAAGAAACAAATTAGCATTGACAATTGTTGAGTGATGGATATACTAACCAAGTCCAGTTGTTGGCAATTCATTGGTGACAGTGGCGGTGGCAGTGGCGGCAACCTCGGAGGAGGTTATGAGAAGTAGGAGGAGGAGTGCTGCAATGGCTTGAGGGGTGGTCCTGGAGACAACCATTTTGATTATTAGGCAAGCTTTCTTTACTTAATTGTGTGTGGAAATAATAAACATCGATCAATGGATATTTATACACAAAAATAAGGAGTTAAATACCTCAAATACCCTCATTATACTTCATGGACCACACAAATAGTAACAAAAATGATATCTCAGTGATTTTTATCCCAAAATTATCTCAACAATATGTGTCATTCATTTAGTGAGTATGATTTTCAATGGGTCCCTTGTTATGATGTCATCACACCCAATAAATGAATGTAACATATTACTTGAATGTTTTTGGAAAGAAAATTATTGAGATGTCTAGCATTACTGAAGTAGTAATTTTTCTGGTTAAATTACCAACGCAAACGCCCTCTCTGCTTTGTTTCATTTCTAGGTACATCTCATAGAATATTTACAAGAATTTGAGAAATATTAAGGTTATCTCTTGTGATGTCCGTTCATGCATTCTCTTTCACAGTCTATTTGATTTTTCCACCGAAAGATACTCTTAACATGTACATTTTTTAATAAACTAAATTTTCACTTCAAATAAAAGTAATATCCATATCTAACCATCTTTTCTAGAATACAAAAACTTTGGTCGGAACCAACAAGTGATTGGTTCAAGTGGTACGGTACTTGTTCTCCTTACGCAAGGTCTCGAGTTTGAGTCTCGTGAATGAAAAAATCATTGTTGGGAGCGCTTTGCCACATTAGTGAGACACTCTCAACTCAGTCCGGATTTAGTCGTATTGGGGTTAACTGTGGACATCGAGCAATCTAGACAAAAAAAACATTCGTCGAAAACAAGATTTTTTTTTTAATCAGCAATAACAGTATATATTATTTCTTCTGGATCATGTAGATTCTACTAACACTCTACATGTCCACCACACCAGTAATGTTGTCACAAACTCTTCTATCAATATTCTACCAGGGGTACATACAATTAGCTAAATTGTAAATGGAAACGCAACAACTTCTCTATATCAGCCTGCACATCCTATACGGGCCGTCCTCTTGCACGATTATTAATGGCTCTGGATGCCATGACTCTCAAGTTTGCTCGAGCTAAAGTGAGCCTGGATATGCCACGGGTTTCCCTAAAGGTGCTCATAAATTCCTCTCTCTGCAACCTTAATGCCAATGCAGCAGCCCATTTTGACTTGGTCGAAAACAAGAAATTGATGAAATGTCTCTGCATTACAAAAATACAAAGGGACCTACAGTATTGATTAAGAAGATCGAACCACCCCTCCTCTTAAGATGATTCTGACATCTGCGTGCACATAATTCCATTTGACGATAGGGTAAATTAATTGGGTCAATATCTAGTGTGTGACCA
This sequence comes from Euonymus europaeus, assembly GCA_963580455.1. Lineage (NCBI taxonomy): Eukaryota > Viridiplantae > Streptophyta > Magnoliopsida > Celastrales > Celastraceae > Euonymus > Euonymus europaeus. The sequence continues at coordinate 6,383,076 of OY756972.1, forward strand.
CACAAATATTACTCCAAGTTAGAATCAAACTCAAATTTTCAGAATCTATTAAACATTTTGATCTTCTATAAAAATTCGTGACTTTATTATCACATAAGCCGTTGGACTACCACATTCACTCTTATCATATTCCTTAATATATATATATATATATGGCTCATGTATTAAGGGTGCATCGACATAAACCACAAGCAATGTGAAAATTGCATTTTATGACTTTACCACGATTGATTAGGAGAAATAGATCATCAAAATTTGTTTTTGCATATAGGTAACGTGGTTATAGTACTCAGATTGTGTCAGTCATGCATGCAATTCTTCGTATTGCATTGGCGAAATTTCCAAAACATGTTCTTTGCACCCTTCTTCCAAACACTGGAAAAATCAATGTACAAGGTCAAGAGAGTGATTTAAGAGATGTCTCTGCATTTTAAAATCAAAACTATTAACAAGGTTATTAAAACTCAGGAAATGTCTCTCTGCATATCTTCTCCTTAAAGAAAATATATGGATGAGAAGTTGTCCAAAAAAGCTAAGGGACCTACAGTGATTAAGAAGAGCAAACCACCCCTCCTCCTACGATGATTCTGACATCTATAAAAACCTCACAACTTGAAATTGACAAATTACTTCAATTCTAAAAATGTCGACCGAGTTGGTTGGATATGAATCATTCATGTTAAGCAACATGATATGTATGTGATTTGTCAAGATACTCAAAACATGTTGGACTATTCAACTCTTTTTTAATTGAAAAAATGACATCATACAAGCTTATTTTTTGGACATTCGATCGAGTATAAACGCAGGCTATCAGGTCTACGCACACATAATTTTTTTTTCTCTGACGACATGGTAAGTTAAGTTAAGGCTCAACGCATGACTACAGGGGTAACACTTTCTAGGAGTGTCCGTGTGGTTTTCGGTTCGATTTTTAACCGAAACCGAAATATCCGAATTGTTTCGGTTATGATATTTTACAATTCATAACCAAAAAATATAATTCGAATAACCAAACCAAAAAAACCGATTTTTTGGGTTCGGATCGGATCGATTGTCGGAGGATAACCAAACAAAAAGGCAAAAACATGTTCTAACTGCATATCTATACTAGGAACTACAAATCTGTGTCAAAGAATGAGGGATAAAGAATAAATGTAAGTTAAGAGGAGGAGGAGGAGGAGGGGCAGGACGATCATCGCTGTCCTCGTCCCTAAGTTTCTGAAAAACTTTCCTCGGCAAAGTATAGAGACAAAATTGAGAGAGGCAGCTAGGTTTAGATCTTTTATGTTGCTAATTCATTTATGACATATGTGTTGGTGCATTTTAAATTATTATATTCATTAATGTAATTAATTGATTGATTTGTTACATTAATTAACTTGTTAAGTGTGTTTTCTCAAATTCAATGTGAGACTATTGAATATGAGAGAAAATGCACTTCACTTAAGAAGGAGGGCTTGTTGTGATGAATTATTAATCCAACCTCAGGATACAAGAAAGTGAGGAGTGAAGGAGATATACGAGTTTTTGGTTAATGAGATACAAATGCCTCAGTCTGCTACAAATGCAAATAAAACATCTTAATCCAACAAGTCTTTGAATTGTCAAGAAAAAAATTACTACCCAAAAGACTACAGAAAGTCCCATATATATTTTTGTCATAAATAAAGAAATTCAAAAACAAACTAAACTATTAAAGGGACCTACAAGTCATGAAGAAGAAGTTTAACCAAGGGCAACCACTCCTGAATTCTCTTAAAATGATAAGGCTAAGGCCAACATTTCTTTGAACTGTCAAAAGAAAAAATTGCCACACATCTTAATTCCGTTGGGATGAAACGTCCAACACATTTGAGTTGTCAAGAAAGGTCCATATACTTTTATCATAAATAAAGAAATTAAGAATCAAAAATTAAAGGGACCTACAAGTTATTAAGAAGAAGTTTAACCCAGGGCACATGGAACTTGTAGGAACCACTCCTCGATTCTCTTGAGATGATAAGGCTAAGCCAAACATTTCTTTTAAATTGTCAAAATAAAAAACTGGCACACATCTTAATTCCCTCGGAATGAAGCGGCCAACACATTTGAATTGTCAAGAAAGGCTCATATACTTTTGTCATAAATAAAGAAATTAAAAAACAAAAATTAAAGGGACCTACAAGTCATTAAGAAAAAGTTTAACCTAGGGCACAGGGAACCTGCAGGAACCACTCCTCGATTATCTTTAAGAGGAAAGTGCCAACATATGTTTCAATTGTCCAAATTTATAAATTACGGTCACAAACCATGTTTAAAAATATGCAACTCCTAATACTTTTCTTGAAATCATCTCCTGTCCAACCATTGAGTAAGAAAGTCATCAATGAAGATTGTTCATCTATTACTGCTTTTCTTTCAAATTTATGCTCATTGTGAAGTAACTAAAGTGGAAGGCTTGAATGCTACCACAGACATGGAATCCCTTTTATGGTTTAAGCTCAAAATTTCAGACCCACAAAATGCTCTCTCTGGGTGGACACAAAATTCTTCTCACTGTACATGGCATGGTGTTTCTTGCTCCACAGACAATGAGAGAGTTCAATCACTCAACCTCACAGGGCTTGGTCTCTCAGGCACAATTCCACCTGACCTCAGCAACCTAACTGCCCTCCAAAGGCTCGACATTTCAAACAACTCCTTGGATGGCACAATACCAGTCTCTTTGTCTAATTGTAAGAACCTCACAGAGATCCATTTAAATTTAAACAAACTCACTGGAAACCTTCCACCACAACTTGGTCTTCTGCGAAAGCTCGAAGTTCTCGACTTTGATGTCAATAATCTTACCGGTGTGATCCCTCCAACATTTGGGAATCTCTCCTCTCTCACTCATCTCAACCTCTCAAGAAATCAATTTCACGGTGATATTCCAAGTGAGCTGGGAAGTCGTCTCTTTAATCTTCTCTATTTTCAGCTCTCTCAGAATCACTTCTCCGGCGAGATTCCACCATCTGTTTACAACATTTCTTCTTTGGAGTTCTTCTCTGTAACAATGAATAATCTTTCAGGGAATTTACCAGAAGACTTGGGCCTTAAACTTCCAAATCTCAAACAACTCTTGATGGCAACAAACAGGTTTGCAGGAATTATACCTAGTTCCATTTCAAATGCTTCACAGCTTCAAGTTCTTGACCTCTCCGGAAATAGCTTTGTAGGACCAATTCCTCTATTCAACAACAAGAAAAAACTCACCAAGCTTGCTCTTGGTCTAAATGGTCTCACTTCTGATACAGCTCTCAATCTTCAGTTCTTTGAATCTCTCGGAAATTGTACTCAGCTTGAAATTCTATATATCTTCTCAAACAAACTTGCCGGAGAGCTTCCAAACTCCATTGCAAATCTCTCAAGGAGTCTCCAACAATTCTGCATTGCTGACAATATGTTCACTGGTGTTTTCCCTCAAGAGATTGGAGGGTATCCTAATCTAATATCGTTATCTTTGGAACAAAATTCTTTTAGAGGAAAGATACCAGAGTCCATAGGAGCACTAAAAAATCTGGAGCAACTTTTCGTGCTCGAAAACGGCTTCTCCGGAGCAATTCCAGACATCTTTGGCAATTTTACAAACCTTTTTCTTCTCTTGATGGGACACAACCATTTCTCTGGTGGAATTCCGATGAGTATCGGAGAATGCCATCGACTAAGAATGCTCGCCCTGGAGGAAAACAAACTCAGTGGGAGTATACCCAAGAAGCTATTTGGGCTTTCTGGCTTGACCGACTTGTACATCGGAGGAAACACATTGCACGGTCAAGTTCCTGTTGAAGTTGGTAGCTTGAAGCAACTGCAAAATCTTGATATTTCTGCTAACCGGTTATCAGGAAATCTTACGACATCAATAGGTAGTTGTTCGGGTTTGAAGGTGCTTAACTTGAGAAGAAACAATTTCAGTGGCTCCATTCCAAGTTCATACGGAGATTTAAGGTCGCTGGAGGAATTAGACCTTTCATCAAACAATCTCTCTGGCTCAATACCTGAAGATTTGGAAGACATTCCGTACTTGTTGACTTTGAATCTTTCTTTCAATCATTTGGAAGGAGAAGTTTCAAGAGAAGGAGTCTTCAAGAATGTCAGCGCTCTATCTCTTGAAGGCAACAATGGACTCTGCACTACAAGCAAACAAGAGGTTGCAGCAAAGTTAGGACTCCCTCGGTGCTTGGCAAAGAAAGTTGAAAAACATCTGCTCCTCAAGATTATTGCACCTGTTGCTGGTGCCACTCTGTTGATCAGCATGATGTGCTCTGTTTGGTCATTGATGTCCAGAAAGAAGAAAGACAATAAGGATAAAGTCAGTTCCCTGTCTTGTTTTTCGAAGGGGTTACTACCCAAGATATCTTACGCCGATATCCAGCTCGCTACGAACAATTTTGCAGCAGAAAATTTGATAGGGAAGGGAGGATTTGGGTCTGTTTATAAAGGTGTATTCAGCACCAAATTAAACAGTGACCATGCTGTTGACACTATCCTTGCAGTGAAAGTACTTAACTTGCAACAAAGCAAAGCTGCCAAGAGTTTCAACGCGGAATGCGAAGCTCTTAGAAATGTTAGGCATAGAAACCTTACAAAGGTGGTCACTTCATGCTCTAGCATTGATCATAATGGGAATGAATTTAAGGCCTTGGTGATGGAGTTCATGCCATTTGGCAACTTGGATAAGTGGTTGTACCCCGAAGATGGTAAATCCGGGCTATATCTGACTTTGTTGCAACGACTAAATATTGCGATAGATGTAGCTTCAGCAATGGATTACTTGCACCATGACTGTGATCCACCACTTGTCCACTGTGATTTGAAACCTGGAAATGTACTTGTTGATAGCAATATGGTTGCTCATGTTGCAGATTTCGGATTGGCAAGGTTTATTACCCGAAATCAATCGGAAAATGAGAGTAGTACAGTCGGACTTAAGGGCTCGATCGGTTACATAGCTCCAGGTAAAAGGACTTCCCACATTGAATTTTATGCAAGCAAAAGTTGTGAAATGTTTCTGCCCTTACTTCTTGTGATTTGTTTTTTAGAGTATGGTGTGGGTGGCAAAGCTTCTACTTGTGGGGATGTCTATAGTTTTGGAATCCTACTGCTGGAGATATTCATTGCAAAGAAACCGACAGACAAAATGTTCGAGGAAGGTTTGAACCTAAACAAATTTGCATCGGCTGTGGACAAGAACCAAATTTCAGTTATCGCTGATCCTAGGCTGTTCAAGGGTGAAGAAAGTTCAATGCATAGCATAAGCTCTAGTCACTCCAGCCATAGCAATGGCATCAGCAGCAGCAGCAACAACGGTTGCCTGTACAAACTTGAAGAGTGTCTAGCTTCGGTGATAAAACTGGGTATTTGGTGTGCCTCTCATTCAGCGAAAGAACGTTTAACTATGAGAGACGCCTTAAATAAGTTGCAGGAGATTAAGAGGTCTATTTTGGAGTTTGACGGATAAAAGAGCATGAAAGATGCCTAATCTATGTATTCTCTCTTGTATGATCTGAAACTTTTAATAATTAAAAAGGATATATGCATAATGACAAATAGTGCATGGTTAGATCAAGTGTTATGCACAAACAAGAATTAGAAGCAGAAACTCAAAAAATTCATGGTGATATTACAAAAATACCCCCACCAATGGTGCTCCGCCACGTCATATGTGGACTAAAAGACTCTTCATGCCTACCAGGTAGTCTCCTCGGTAAGAGTGCACCAGCTGGACCTACCAAGGTGAAAAACAGCTGGATATGGTCCACAACCATAATGGGAAGACCCACTTCAACAGTGGTCCTCAGCCCTATATAAGGCTCAACAAGTCAGGTATTAAAGAAACAAAATCACAATTTGAGTACTGGTTAATTGAGAGCTCTAGTCCGAGGAGCTTGTCTGATTGGATACCTACTGACTTGAGCATCGGAGCGCCAACGCCAGAGGACACCCTCTGGTCCGGCCTTTAGCTCACCTTTGTTTGTTGTGCTCAGCTCTTAGGTTGCTTAGCTGATCAACCTGGACTGCCCTACCTGCCTGGTCGGTAAGCTGGCTGGCAGGCTACTCAGCTGGTCAACCAAGGCTTCTCTGCTCAGCTGCTCGGCTCCTTGGAGGGATCTTCATCCTCGGTATCTGTGCAAGGTTGCAGGTCTGACCTACTGATTGACTTCTCGGTAGTGACACCTTTTTGACGTCATCAGTTTGGCGCCGTCTGTGGGAAACGACTAAGTTCCCTTACAATGGTTAGACCTCGAAGAACCAACGATCCTGAGACATCTCATGCCCATCATCTGGTAGATGAGGCCGGGCAGCAACACCAAGATTATGAGAATCTTCCAAGGCATGAGGTGCCCTTGGATGCGCCTCAAGTCCGAGAAGGAGGAAACGTCCAAGCACCACCACAGGAGACAGCTGGTCCTCCCATCAATGCTGCACGGTTTAATCAACTCTGCCAACAAGTGCAGCTCCTCACTGAGATGATGATGGCTAACCAGCAGGGCCCACCTTGGACCGCTGAAAGGAACGAGGATGATGAAAACTCGGGTTCTCTAGATGCAAGGAACAAGAGGAGGGACGAGAACCGAGAAGGAAACTCCAATACCAATAGGAACACCCATCACTCCCAGGTCAATGATGATGTCAATAAGCACCTTCAAGAGGTGGACCGCAAGCTAGCAGCCCTGCAGGGACGCAGCATCATTGATGAAATGTGGGACAGCTCCATGACTCCCCTGTCTAGGGATATCCTTGAGACAGATATACCTCGTGACTTCAGGCTCCCCAACCTGGAGCAGTATGATGGAAAAAGGGACCCTTATGACCATGTCATGGGATACAAGTCCATGATGGAGTGCCGCGGAGCATCAGATGCAGTGTTGTGCAAGGCCTTCTCCTCTACACTTATTGGACCTGCTCGGACTTGGTTCATCAACCTTCCTAGGCACAGCATTTATAGCTTCCAGGACCTATCCAGGAAGTTCAGTCTCCGATTTGCAAGTGCCAGGAAGCCCAAGACCACCAATCAGGACTTGATGGTGATTGAACACGAGAAGGGAGAACCATTCCGTGACTTCATAGGAAGATTCAACCAGATGTGCCTGGAGATCCCTGATGTGCAAATTGCTGTAGCAAATGCTGCTCTGATTAGGACAGTGCGTCATGAGCAGTTCTGCAACTCATTATGCACTGATGCTCCTCAGTCCATGGATGAACTCCTGGCAAGGACTGAGAAATACATCAAGGCAACGGATTCTCTCAAGTCCTCTCGTTTTGCGATACGAACCTCTCCTGATAGAATGAGAGGCTCTAGTGAGAAGGGCCGCTCAGGAGGGGTGGGAGGTAGCCGACCAAGCGGCGACAAGAGGACGGGAAGAGAAGATAACAGGAGAATAGACCAGCCGTCCAGGAAGTTTCCACCTGGCCCGCCACCTAGTCGCTTTGATATTTACACTCCACTGAATGCTCCCCCGAAGACAGTGTTGAACGAAATAGTGGCCCAGAACTTGGTCAAATGGCCAAAGAAGATGAGTGCCACCTTTGCAGAGAGGAGGAAGTTCTCAAACAAATATTGTAGGTTCCATAAGGACCAAGGGCATGATACCGATGATTGCATTCAGCTGAAAGATGAGATTGAGGAGTTGATAAGAAGAGGACACCTCAAGAGGTACACTGCAAATCGAGAAGGAAAACGAAGGGGAGATGACAGAAAAGATGATGACCATAGAAGGCCACGGAGGAAGGAAGATTCTCCTCCACATCAGAGAGGCACGGCAGGAACAATTGATTTCTGTGGTGTCATTATTGGAGGGTTGGCAGCAGGTGGAGAAAGTACATCAGCTGGGAGAGCATATGCTCGCCTCACCGAACAGCCAGCCAAGGGAAAAAGAGTCAAGAGGGATGAGGATGTCATCACATTCTCAGAGAAAGATGAGGAAGGTGTTCGAGTCCCTCACGATGACGCCTTGGTAATCGATGCGGTGATCGCCAACTTTAACGTCCTGAAGATCTTGGTAGATAACGGGAGTGCAGCAGACATCCTATTCTACCACACTTTTAAAGCTATGAAGCTCTCGGAGGATAGGCTAAAGCCGACCTCAGTACCCTTGTATGGGTTCACAGGAGAGTCAGTCATACCAAAAGGAATGATAACCGTCCCAGTCACATTGGGAACGCATCCCAGGACGGTGATGCACATGGTGGACATGTTGGTAGTTGATGTGAAGGCTTCCCACAATGCCATCATGGGAAGACCACTACTTCACAAGGTGAGAGCTGTTGTCTCAACCTATTGCTTGAAGATGAAATTCCCCACCTCGAGGGGAGTAGGTGAAGTGAAGGGAAATCAAAAGGCTTCCCGGAGCACGTACTTCACCGAACTCAAGGAGAGGAAGAAAGAGAAGATCTCAGTGGGCAGCCTAGATATGAGAGCAGAGGAGCAGGTGTTTAAGCCCACTCCAGTAGAGCAACTCAAGAAAGTTGAGGTTATGGCTGGCTCAGGAAGAAACTTCCATATTGGATCTCAACTTGGGGAAACAATGGCCAAGGAGATCACTGAACTACTCTTAGCAAGTGTAGATACTTTTGCCTGGAGTGCTGATGAGATGCCCGGCATAAGTGCAGAGGTGATAACACATCGACTGAGCATCATACCTGGTGCCCGACCAGTCAAGCAAAAAAGAAGAAACTTTGCTCCCGATCGCCAAGAAGCGATCAAGGAAGAGGTAAGGAAGCTAATGGATGCAGATTTCATCAGAGAAGTCCAATACCCTGAATGGCTAGCCAATGTTGTCATGGTGAGGAAAGCCAATGGAAAATGGAGGATGTGTGTTGATTTCACCGACTTGAATAAATCATGTCCTAAGGATAGCTATCCACTACCAAAGATTGATCAGCTGGTAGATGCCACCTCAGGACATCAGCTCCTCAGCTTCTTGGACGCTTATTCGGGGTACCATCAGATAAGAATGCATCCCGAAGACCAAGAAGGCACCTCATTCATCACTCCTGAGGGGACATATTGCTATAAGGTGATGCCATTCGGACTGAAAAATGCTGGAGCCACCTACCAGAGGTTGGTGAACCATATCTTCAGAGATCAAATAGGAAAGTCCTTGGAGGCCTATGTGGATGATATGGTAGTAAAGAGCAAGAAAGCTGAGGACCACCCTGCTGACCTGCGCAAGGTCTTTCATACACTTGATCGGTTTGGAATTAAGCTCAACCCGGACAAGTGTGCCTTCGGGGTGGCATCCGGGAAGTTTCTCGGCTTCTTAGTAACCAGCAGGGGTATTGAGATGAATCCTGAAAAGGTGGAAGCAATCCTGCAGATGGAGCCGCCCACAAATGCAAAGGAAGTTCAAAGGCTGACCGGCCGAGCAGCATCACTAGGAAGGTTCCTTGCTCGGTCCGGCGACAAATGTAGACCATTTTTCCAGGCATTAAAAAAGGCCAAGGAATTTGTCTGGACACCTGAGTGTCAAATTGCCTTTGAAAATCTTAAAGATTATCTAGGCCAACCTCCTCTACTGACTTGTCCAAGAGAAGGTGAAGTCTTGTACCTCTACCTAGCAGTATCACAACACGCGGTAAGCGCAGTGCTAGTAAGTGAGCAAGACAAGGTGCAAAGACCAGTGTATTACATCAGCAGGATGATGGTTAGTGCAGAGACAAGGTACTCCCATGCTGAGAAGCTTGCTCTGTCACTGATAGTGGCAGCAAGGAAGCTGAGACCCTACTTCCAAGCACACTCGATAATTGTCCTGACTGACCAGCCACTCAAACAAGTCCTCCAAAAGCCAGACACTTCAGGGAGATTAGTGAAGTGGGCTATTGAATTGGGAGAGTTTGACATTCAGTACCAGCCAAGAAAGGCTATGAAAGCCCAGACTTTAGCTGATTTTATAATTGAATGCTATAGAGAGCCCAACCAGGACATTGCCTCCACTGCATCTCAACAATGGCAATTGTTTGTAGATGGATCATCCAACCAAGAAGGCAGTGGTGCCGGCATTCTCCTGCTTGGCCCGGGGGGCATGACCATAGCACATTCCTTGAGATTCAATTTTAAAGCCTCGAACAACGAGGCAGAATATGAGGCTGTGCTGGCTGGACTACGCCTTGCTGAGCAGCTGGAAGTTAAAAATTTGATTGTTCATAGTGACTCACAACTGGTCACGGAGCAAATCAAAGGAGAATACGAAGCAAGAGGACCAAGTATGATTAAGTAATTGGCAAAAGTACAGGAACTAATGGAGAGGATACCAAAGGTAGAGGTAAGGCAGATACCTAGAGGGGAGAACTCAAGGGCCGACGTGTTGGCACGATTGGCGTCTGCCTCCTCAGTACAGGTACCTACTTCAGTTCAAGTGGAGATACTCCCGCAGAAGAGCATTGAAGTACAAACTTTGATGGCGGACATTGATGTCGGTCATGAGTCGAGTTGGAAGGATCCGATCAAGAAATACTTGGAGGACGGAAGTTTGCCTAAAGATCGCAACCAAGCAAAAAGCCTCCGAAAAAGAGCAGCTAGGTATACCCTGATCCAGGGAGAGTTATATCGAAGATCCTTCACTCTTCCATATCTGAAATGTCTAGCACCCAGAGATGCGGACTATGCGCTCCGAGAAGTGCATGAGGGGATATGTGGAAGCCATATAGGATCCAGGACCTTAAGTCACAAGGTGCTGAGGTGCGGGTACTATTGGCCTACCATGATGGAAGATGCTAAGAAGCTCGTACAGAAGTGCGATAAGTGCCAAAGGCACTCAAACGTGCCGAGAGTACCCTCCTCAGACATCATCCCTATGCAAAATCCATGTCCATTTGCTCAATGGGGCATGGATCTCCTTGGACCATTCGTCCAGACATTGGGGCAGAGGAGGAACCTTATTGTTGCCGTTGATTACTTCACTAAATGGATAGAGGTGGAGCCATTGGCAGCCATCTCGGAACAGAAAGTGATGGACTTCATATGGAGAACCATCGTCTGCAGGTATGGCTTGCCACAAGCCCTCGTGGTGGACAATGGAAGACAATTTGTGAGCAGAAAGATGCACAAATTTTGCGAAGACCTTAGCATTGACCTAAGGATTACCTCCGTGGCACATCCCCAGGCTAATGGGCAAGCAGAAGTGACAAACCGGACTATCCTTGAAGGACTGAAGACAAGGCTGGATGGAGCAAAGGGGAGATGGGTTGAAGAACTACCTAGTGTGCTCTGGTCATACCGCACTACTCCTCGGACATCAACAGATGAAACTCCATTCTCTCTCTCCTTCGGGACCGAGGCAGTCATCCCGATCGAAATTGGAGCCCCGTCACTGAGGGTTACCAACTTCGAAGAATCAATGAATGATGAGCTGTTGCTGAACAACCTGGATCTCCTAGAAGAAACCAGGGAGAATGCAAGGATCCGGACTGCTGCCTATAAACAGAAGACAGCTCAGTACCACAACAGGCGAGTAAAAAGGAGAAGTTTCTCTGTTGGAGACCTTGTACTGAGAAAGGTAATTGCTACAGGTAAACATCCAGGTAAGCTAGGTGAAAATTGGGAAGGACCCTACCTAGTTGTGAAAATCCTAAAAGAAGGCACATACAAAATCGAAGATCCAAGGAAGCCTGGGGAGATGAGACCCTGGAATGTCGACAATCTTCGGAGATACTATGTGTAATGCCTTATTGTAACACATGGTGTTTTTATTTCTATGTATCTGCTTTTCATCTTTGAACATGCAGGAATGAATAAAAGTTCAGGTCTCTTTCCCAAAATAATGCATCACAATGCAGGAGAAGGCTTTGACCTGAACAACATGCAAACTTAGCCAAAAAATTGTCTAAGTATCTATGCACACCGACCAACATCACAAGATGACCAGGCAAAAACAAACCTGGTCGGCTTACCGACCAGGATAACTCCCGAAGAGGAAATGAAGACACCATCAACATGGTCGGTCTACACAACAATGAAGACTCCACCCTAATAAGCAGGGTCCAAACGCCACAGTCGGTCTACCGACGAGACAATCAAAACATGGAGATTTTGATGAAGAAAGCAAGAAGAGACAAAGACCCTGGGAGGCCTACCGACCAGGGAAGTATCTTCAACATTGAAATACTTAGGAAAAATTGAGACTTAAAAGTCCAAAAAATGCAAGAAGGCTGGTCGGCTTACCGACCACAAAAGCATAATGACAATCAAATATAAAAAATATATATACACAAGTACATAGTATGAATTACCGAGCAGTTATGAATTCTGATTTCATTAAAATTGGAACAGGTTCATTACAAGTTAAGAGCAAAAGAGGCTAATGCCCATACAAGAGAAGCCCTAAGAATCTAAGGCAAGAACTAGAGAGCCCGACTCCTCGGCAGTAGGCACATTGGCTGGAAGTGCTGGAGCTGTCTCCTCGGTTGTCTCAGCAACTGGTTGAGGAACTTGGTTCAGTGTTTCCTGGTCAGCCCCCAAGTTCTCCTCTTCCACTACTTCAACCTCCTCATCAGAGATCTCCTCCTCAGAGAAGTCCATCTCGCGAAGCCCTCTCTTCCTCCTCTGCTCAGCCTTCCTGAAGGCCTCTATGATCTCCTCCTTGGACTCCTCAAGGTGATCCCTTCCCATAAGAGAAGGGCACAAAGGAGTAAGGATGGAAGAGTCCAGACCAGCCTTGACGAGCAGCTTCCTGGACTCCTTGACACCTCCTCGGAAGCCATAGAAGCCTTCCTCCCTAAGAGCAGCCTTGAAGTCCTCAGAATCTTTGAACTTCTGGATTGAAGATTGCTCGGCATCACCAAAGAGACGTTGGTAGGTCTCCTCAGCGTTCTTCAATTTGCGCTCCAAGGAGAACACCCTCTCCTTCATCTCCTTTCGTTGCCGAGCAGCCTTCTCCATTTGAGCAGAGTGAGCCTGCTGCATCTCCTCCACCTCGGCCTTCATCAAACTGAGCTCATTCTTGGCCTTGGTGGCACGCTCCACGGCAGCATCGGCCCTGTCCCTTTGAACGGTTTCCTCATAGGCAAACCGAGCAATGCCTGAGGGAAGGGCAGAGAGGTGGACAGCAGTCTGAAAAGGGGAAATGACTTAGAGAAAATTCATTAAAAAAAAAAAAAAAAAAAAAAAGTTACCGAGCTGGGGAGAAGGAGCTCATACCTGCATGAAGAGGGAGTTCATCTGGGTCAGATGTTCCATAGCAGTCAGATTAGACACCCTGTCATAGTCTGCAGGGGTTGGCAAGTGCTTCAGCATCTCGGTAGCCACTCTTGGGTTGACTACCCTGTCAGTCTTGCTGACATCCCATTCTGGAGCATGCCGAGCAGAATCCTCCTCGGCAATGGGTCCCAAAGGAGGATCATTCACCTGCCGAGGGATCTGATAAGGAATTGACCGAGGAGTCCCTTGCCGAGGGGGAGGAGTAATTCGAGTTACCGTAGTAACCGAGGTGGTAGCTCCAGTGAGGGCAATCTCAGATGCCGCAGTCTCCCCTGTGGCCCCCACACGTGGCCTCTTAGGGTCCTTACCCTTGCTGGTCTTCTTCCTCTTTGGTTGCCGAGGAGCTGGGGCAGCGTTCATCGCCATGTACTCTGACAAGTCGGCCATATCTGCAAGGCATCACAACAAGTCAAAATATCTACCGATCAGTGATGGTAACCTAAAATATCGAAGAAATAAAAGCAAGCAAACCTTGCCGAGATCCGTAACAGAAATTAGAAACCGAGAAGTCCTGTGGATTGAACTTCATGTCGGTCTCGGCCCCAACAACGAGGAGTTCCTTCCAGGCTTCGTATAACTTTAACTCCTCACCCTTCAACTGGGGAGGACGGTTAAACTGATCGGTAAGAGGTACCGACCAGGTGGTACGGAAAGGGAGTTCCTCCCCTTCAGGAAGAGGAACTCGGACAAAGATGTAGGAATTCTTCCATCTCTTGATGGACTGGTTGTACAGTGGGATTTTAAGTCCTGGCTTGAGTTTTAAGTAGAAAAGACCAGGGGAGTTCGGTAGATGACACAGAATAGAAAGATGTTGAATGACCGAGGAGGAGATACCGAGATGGTATCTGTGAGAGAGACAAACAATGTTGGCCAGAAAGTGCCAGGAATTGGGTGCCAGAATAGCTGGAGAGAGATTGAACCGACGAAGAAGGCTGGTTATGGCTGGAGGGAAAGGAATCCTAGCACCTGCTTGGAGTGACCGAAGTGAGATAGCAAACTCTCCTCTCCCAGGACGAAATGGAGACTCACCCTCACCCACACGTCGGTATTGGAAGGGCAGACCACACTTGGCCACCACCTCGTCAATGTAACTATTGGATAGGTCACAGGAGAGGTAGGTCGGTTCATTAATGCTGTCGTCGGTACCTCCGCCCCTCTCATTAGGAGGAGGTAGGTCATGGGGAGCATACTCTACTGGGTACTCCACCGAGGAGGACTCTACAAAATGACGTGTCCTTAAGGGAGGATTGGTTTGGGTGATAACTACCTCATCAGTAGAGGTAGTTGCTCGGTCACTACCAGAGGTGGATGTTGAAAGGCCAGAAATAGACGTACTAGAACTAGAAGAAGACATGGCTTACCTAGAAGATTGCTCGGTAGGGATTGACTCTTGATCTTGCTCGGTATGAACTACTGCTCGGTATAAGCTCTCAACTTTCAGAGGAAGTGTGGAATGACTCGTTCCCAAGTCCTTTTTATAGCAAAAGACCAATCTCAGATCAACGGCCAGCAACAGATGGCCAATGAACCGCGCAGACATGGACCATTGATCTAAGGGTCTGAGCTGTCATCTCCTCATTAATGGAATGGCATAATAACTCCTCTCATCGATCTGCGCAGAACGACGCCTCGATAAGGGAGTTGGGGGGCAACTGATATTACAAAAATACCCCCACCAATGGTGCTCCGCCACGTCATATGTGGACTAAAAGACTCTTCATGCCTACCAGGTAGTCTCCTCGGTAAGAGTGCACCAGCTGGACCTACCAAGGTGAAAAACAGCTGGATATGGTCCACAACCATAATGGGAAGACCCACTTCAACAGTGGTCCTCAGCCCTATATAAGGCTCAACAAGTCAGGTATTAAAGAAACAAAATCACAATTTGAGTACTGGTTAATTGAGAGCTCTAGTCCGAGGAGCTTGTCTGATTGGATACCTACTGACTTGAGCATCGGAGCGCCAACGCCAGAGGACACCCTCTAGTCCGGCCTTTAGCTCACCTTTGTTTGTTGTGCTCAGCTCTTAGGTTGCTTAGCTGATCAACCTGGACTGCCCTACCTGCCTGGTCGGTAAGCTGGCTGGCAGGCTACTCAGCTGGTCAACCAAGGCTTCTCTGCTCAGCTGCTCGGCTCCTTGGAGGGATCTTCATCCTCGGTATCTGTGCAAGGTTGCAGGTCTGACCTACTGATTGACTTCTCGGTAGTGACACCTTTTTGACGTCATCACATGGTCTCTAATGAAATGAAAACCCGACCCTTGCCATTAATCTGATACATGTTTCTGAAGCCGACAACCGAGATGATCTCAAGTATGATTGCTTGCTTCTTTTTCTCAGTAGTATCAGACTTCTGCAACAACTCAAGATCTCATTTATTCTGAGTAATTCAAAAAAAAAATCAACCTGATTTTTTTTTAATTCTGTTTCTTTCTTGATTTATGTATAAACCCACTAAAGGTGGCTCAAACATGCATGTCAAAGTGCCTTCTTTTCACTGTCTTATGTTGAGCCACTACACTTTCACTTCAATTTAGAATGTGCTGTTGCATGTAGCTAAGAATGGCTGCAGATCACCGAGACTAAGCGATGCATGTGGAATAATAAAGCTTTTCTCTAAACCATCTTCAGTGGCTAAGATTGAAAAGGAACAGTCGGGGATAGAGGGAACTAGAGAGTCGGTCTCCAATAACTACAATCTGGTTCATTGTTGGTCTAGCTTGTAATAATGGATGCGAAGACAGAACTGCAACCAGAATATACTTCTCCATAACGTCAGGAGGACCCAATTCAGGCATGGTTTCATCGATCACATCTAATATTCTATGCTCCCTAACTAGTGACCAAGCCCAATCTGTCAAAAGCGAAGTTTCACCATTGTCGAGAGAAGTAACCGCTTCCTTCCACTCAATAGCTCAAGAAGCACAACCCCAAAACTGTAGACATCACTTCTCTCTATTAATTGACCGTACAAAGCATACTCTGGGGAAACATAACAAAAAGTACCAGCGACCCCGGTGCTCAAATGCAAAAATCCCTCAGGAGTGAACTTTGCAAGCCCAAAATCAGCCATTTTTGGCTCAAGTGTTTCATCAAGCAGTATGTTGCTAGCTTTGACATCCCTGTGAATGACAGCAAGATTTAGCCCGAAATGCAAATAGGCCAACCCTCGTGCAGTTCCGATGGCAATCTTTTGACGAACTGGCCAAATGAGCTTTTTCTTTCCTGGTTTAAAAAGATATAATGGTCATGGAGGCTCCCATTCTGCACCAAATCACAAACAATGATTCTTTGGCATCCTTCTGCAGGTGCTTTTATGGTACATTATCCTCTCAAACTAGCAATATTCGTCTGCCTTACACTAACAAAAACCTCAACCTCGTGTGCAAAATTTGCATCAGCTGCAGCAGAACAGTTCTTGAACCTTTTCAATGCAACCCTGGTCCTGTCCTCCAATATACCTTTGTAAACATTCGCATATCCTCCCATTCCAATTATGTTTTCCCTTGAGAAATTGTCTGTAGCTTTCTCTGATTTCTTCAATTGTGAACTTAATGATTGCACTACTTACACTACTCCTTTCCATCTCCAAATGTAAAGCCATCTCAGCGTGAGCCATGTTTCTTTTCCATTTACTTTTTTTGACTTTTTCTCAATTGCTTCTTTCTTCTCCAAATAAACCAGACAATCACAACTCCTCCAAACAACCCACAGATAATCGATAACAAGCATCTAGCAGTGTTTGAATCCGTTGGTGCAAGTCTATTAGCTACTGCAGCAGCATGTACATATGGATATGAGGCACAATCCAAAGTGTTGGAAACACCAGGACAAGTAAAGTGAGCTGTCTGAACACGAGACAAAGTGCTCATACATGAATGACAAGAGGAGTTATCTGCTAACGACTCGTTACAAGAAATCCTTATATCTTGTAATTCGGAATTGATAATTAGTGTTTCAAATTGTGATTGAGTTGAAATATTGAAACAACTCTAAGATATCAAACTGGCATTAAATCCACAAGCAGATTGCAAGTTGAATTCAGGAATGAAGTCATGAAATAAATCAAGATAAAAGTTCCAACATGCATCTTAAGTATTAAAAGGTGAATAGAAGTACCCCGTCAATCTAAGATAATATGATGGAATCAATCGAGTTGAATGAACAATGGCTTGGCACTCCATTGGAACATAAACAAAAACAAGTCGCTAGCCGTTCTTCATCATTAATTCTCGTTGAGACCTGAAGTCCAATGGACAAGTAACGTTGCTTAGTTGTCTTCTTGGGTTTTCATTGTCACCTGCTGAGCAAAAACTAGCATTAAAGAAACTGAAGCCTGTCCCAAGAAGAAGAAAGATCAAGTATGGCATGTTCATGATCCTAGTTTTTGTTTCTTGGTTGGAAGTTGGAACTGATGATTCTGACCTCCTTCTTTTCAGAGCTTATGCTGGTGTTATACTTTCTGTATTTAACAAATGGACTTCAACAGTTGTCATTGCAGGGAGCCAAAATATTATAATGGAAAACAAAACAATGATATATGTTTCTTTCAACTTCTGATGACAAAGAGAGCCAAAGCCCAAAAGTCAAGAAGGCAATAATTCTGGTTCAAAGACAAGAACTAATACATTTTCTTTCCTTTCTGTTAACACTAAATTCCTCCTGTCAACGACCGTTTATGTAGTTTGCTAGAAAGAAAAATATAGTTAATCCCAAATGGGCATAATTTTTCCCTTGAAGATTTGGTCAATAGGGAAGTATTTAGCACTAACCAACTCACAAGCAACACACAATTTTATTCAGAAGTGGCACTTATATCAGACATTGCAATTAATTCAAGCCAGGATTTAACTAAAACCAGAAGTGAAACTGAATTAAGAGCAGAGCCAAACCTTGAGCCTCATGAAGACCACTTTGAATGCCTGATAGATCACCTATTAAAAGTTAAAAATAATTAAATAATCCACCTTGCTGTCTGACAAGACACAGGCTAGTATAACGATTACTATTCAATTGCAAATGAGCAACAACTTCTAGCCACTCAAGCAACTGCAAATGAAGAACACAACCAATCGTATGTATATAATGGTAACTAGATTTCTTTAAATAAAATATCACAGCTTTTTGGGTACTGTAGCATCTTGTTTCGCTACACTCTTTTTATTATAATTCAACTCCACCGGCCTAAATTAAGAGATAATAACATGGAGGATTCCTTGGTTCAAGCATAAAATGACTCAATAGAGTTGAAATGAAACTTCAACATCAGAGCATCTAAAGAGTAAAAGAAACAAAGCCTCGGTGACCTCGCCGTTCTAATAAACTGATCTTGGCCAAGAACTGCACGATTTAAAAGCATGTATGCTTGCATATTTTCTTTCTCAAAATTATATGACTTTAAACAAATAAATTGAAAAAACAACTCAAAGAATTCCCTACCATTACATCACGTATCAAATGAATCAATCTTCACATTCATGCTTTTTTTCCTTTCACCATTTAGAAGGACTAAGCCTTATAATTGAAGCCTCAAAGCTTTTCTCTATACCATATTCCCTGTTGCTAAGATTGAAAAAAGATAATGGGAAAATAGATGGAATTGCGGAGTGAGTCTTCAATATAATCAGTTCATCACAATCTGCTCCACCGTCAGCCTAGCATGGAATAGTGGATGAGAAGATAGAACTCCAGCCAGAACATACTTCTCCATAACTTCAGGAGGACCCAATTTGGGCATGGTTTCATCAATAGCACCAAATGCTCTACCTTCCCTTACTAGTGACCACGCCCAATCTGTCAAAAGAGAATTTTCATCATTGTTAAGTGACATAACTGCTTAAACTGTGGACGTCAGACTTATCAGTTAATTGCTCATAGCCTCATACAATTAAAGGATACTCTGGGGAAACATGATCGAGATTACGCACTATGCTGGTGGTCAAATATGATAATCCATCCATCATGGGTAAACTTTTACTTCGCAAATCAAAATCAGTCAGTTGTAGCTCAAATGTCTCATCTAACAGTATATTACTAGCTTTAACATCTCTGTAAATGATCAAAGGCTGCAGTTCCAAGAACAATCATTTGATGAACAAGCCAACTCAGTTTCTCTTTACCGGACCAAAAGGATAGTCATGGAGGCTCTCATTCTACACCAAGTCACAAACAATGATTCTCTGGTATCCTTCTATAGGTACTTCTGCGGTGTAATAGCCTCTAAAAGCAACAAGGTTCACATGCCCAAGGCTGGCAACAACCTCAATCTTCTGAGCAAAAATATGATCTACTGCAGAAGAATAACTCTTGAACCTTTCAATGCAACCTTAATCCCATCCTGCAATACCCTTTTGCATAAGTTTTCATATCCCCCTTTTCCCCATCTTCACCTTTTCCATACCACTGTCACAAGTCTGCTAATGCAATGTCTAAAAGAAATCGGGTATTCATACAGCGAAAGCTTCGGGTATGCTACATCAATGGCAGTATACATACACATCATCTGTATAAATACACAACGGAATCATATAGCTGTTGTAGCATGCTTTACAGTCCCTTCCGATCAAACTCCGATTCTGCAGAGATGCCAGTCCGTCCACAGAATCGAGCTAAGGATTTTTCTCTGCCAAAAATCGTGTTATGCTCTTTAGCAAAAGGTTCTTCCTTTTCGTCCAAAAAGGAACTAAAATTTTAATATTTTTTCCTTTTCAAAGAATAAATATATTAACTGAATATATTTGAATCCAAATTTTGGATCATGATCCCAAACTTTTGTTACAGTTCAATGTGCTTAATTCAATCGGATCGAACCAACTTTATAATAAATTATTATTTAATTAATAATTCGATAATATTTACATCTCATTCGAACCTATCGAATTAACACAATTTTTATTGCCGCTCTTAACTAAAACAATTCTCGTGATTCTTTATGTGTGATTTTATAGATTCATTATTAATTAGCAATAAAAATAATACCGAACTCTTCGATATTAATTAAAACAACTTTTAATCAATTGTTATAAATCATGAGTGATGTTTAGTAGCATATCATTAGATATTAATTAAAACAAGTTTTAATCATTTGTTATAAATTTTGACTACTCAATCATTGATGAATTATTTCACATGAACTTTTAATTACGATTAATGTGTAATTAAATCATTTCACTATGCAATATCTCAACTGACTGAGGATAATGATAATCAGTCAAACCCACTAACTCGATCATATGTACAAATTCAATAGTTTATTGACAATCAACAATTAGTTTTCATTAATCATTCTACCTCAGCGAAAGATTTCTTGTGTCAACTGTTCATCACAAATTCAACCTATAAAATAAGTCGAACTCGCACAAATTTATCCTGCAAGCGCACAGATCGATGATAGTATATATATGCAAGTACAGGTTTGCTCCCAAGAGACTGTAATTAAAATCCCAACCAAACACGTGACAAGTAAAATAAAATTTCACACAACTCGGGGGTTGAGTGATTCAAATATGAAAATTTAAGAAAGCAATTAAAATATGATTTTGTGAACTTTTGGTGTTGTCAACAGTTGAGAAATACCAAGACTTTGGATTCTACCATTAATCCGTTTTAACCATGTATTTGGAACCAAATAAATAAATAGCAAATCAATTACAAAGATCTCGTACCCAAGTCGGTTTTAGCGCACCTAAGTCATATTTCCCTAAACTCGATTACTACCCATCTTATTGGTGTAGGTCGGATGTTCCTATATGCAATCTATCCATCTTATTGGCATAAATTAAACATAAGGAATTCATGAAGTTATTTGGAAATAGGAATCATACGAACACATGAACTAGTTAAAGAACCATGTAAATTCGTAATTCAAGATTTCAAGAAGTTTTAAACCATACAACATCTTATTGTCTATAGGGCTTCATCAAGTAATTCATATGTAATTTCAATGGTTTTCAATCATAAGAAATCACACAAGAACTCAATAAGCATAGAAATCCAGAATTTGTAATTATATCCAACCATTCATAAATCCATAATCCAATACATGACAAAACAAGATCAAGGCATCCTCCTAGTCTTGGATAAAGATTTAGCTAAACATATAAATTAAAACAAGAGAATGAGATGAGTAAAACATTGATACACCCACAAGAGAGATGTGGAGTTAATAGATCGGCCTTCTTCTCCCTTCTCCTTCTTGTTGTGAGTCCAGGAACCCAGAAAAATTGCAGCCTCCTTTTTTTTCTTCCTTTTCTTCAATCTGCCGTCGTACTTTTCTTTGCATTCTCCATTGTATTTTAGGTCAACACATGACCTCAGTCAATGACAAAATTGCCCCTAGATATGGGCTGAAAAAGGCTAACTTCAAGTGGCTCTTCCAATGGGCCCAAAAGTTATGGAATTTAATCAAAACTCTGCACTTTACTTCATTTTGCAGCAGACTTTGTATGCTCACAGATTCTTCATTCGTGGTCCAATATTTCCAATCTTGATATCTGTGCGAAGCTTGAGATGTCTAGTTTCCAACACCACAAAAATCAATGAAATCGGAGTTTTAAAACTCCAGCAATGTCTAGTCGAATGTCAGTACATCAAACTTGAAGTTTTAAGCCCAAATACATCTTTGTTTGTCAAAATCCCTACAAAAACACATATAGAGTAATTGAGAGGTAAAATAGACACACAATGATATAACATCAAAGTATTTCAAGCCAAATATATGAACAAAATATGGACTCATCAAATTCCCCCACACTTAGACTTTGCTAGTCCCGAGCAAAGATAGCATAAACCATAATGTATGACAATTAAAATAAATAACACCTAACTCACTTTCGCAGGAATCGCGGTTACATTTAGCTTATGCAACAAGCCTTTAAACCCCTAGGTGTCCCTAGTAGACGAGTTTTGTCTCGTGAGGGTTTACCAGAACGATACCCACAAACATTGAAATTAATGCACCATCATTCCATATCACATCAAAAACAATATGAATTCACTCAAACTGTATGTAGAGCAACAAATTCAACCTCATGAACTCCACAACCACCAAAATAGCAGATCTAATCAAGTCTCATGTCATTTGCTCTTTTAACCAGTTTATCCAACATTGTATTGCTTAGCGGAAACACATGAATATTTGACTTTCAAATGATCCTGATACAAATATGACAATAACCCCAGAATTCTCAGAATAACAAATAAAAATACCCTGGCAATTTATTCTAATGCTATGAATATAAATTTTGACTCTAAATGTTCTGTCCCTTTTAACTTTCGATGTGATCCATGTAACGAGTTTTCAAATCGACAATCTCAAGTCAGTTGACCTAAGGTGTCAGGTGTAAAAACACCCCAAAGGACATACTTACTCGAATCACAAAGGTTCGGGACCGAAACACCACAAGTACATATTCGGGTAATAAAAATGATGGTATGAAAAATTCATCCGAGCATTGGTACTCAGAGCCTTGAATTTATTCTTTCTTTCTTTTTTTTTTCTTTTTTTTTAACATGCCAGGATATTAGTATTCCGAAATTCTAATGCATCTAGGAGCAATCATAAGTATTTGAAATCAATCACAAATGGCATACCCCACAAACATGTGTTTCGATGCAAGTGTGTTCTTTATTAGGAAAATTAAACAAATGAGACAAGACCCAAGATCGAACATACTATAAGGTGATATGTGT
This sequence comes from Euonymus europaeus, assembly GCA_963580455.1. NCBI lineage: Eukaryota > Viridiplantae > Streptophyta > Magnoliopsida > Celastrales > Celastraceae > Euonymus > Euonymus europaeus. The sequence goes on from OY756972.1 coordinate 6,405,983, forward strand.
CCGTAGCTCAATTGTGACGCACATACAAGTCTAAGCTACAACACAAATATTCCGCAATATAGGCTAGATGAGCAAATTTTAGTTTATTTGTTTTTTTTTTTTTTGGTATTCATTATTGTTTTCCCTCCCCCACACTTAAAGATAGCAGTGTCCTCAATGCAGAAACATGAGGTAGTTGAACAAAAATAGCAGAGAAAAAGAACAATATAACCTGGGATAAGAAATCAGGCATCGGTTGCACGAGGCAACAAGCGAGCAATCTCAGCACGAAGCTCGCGTAACACAGTTTCAAGAAGAGTAGGCAACGTGGTCTGAAGGCAATGTATATCCTCGCGGAGCTGTGTATGTGCCTCCTCTAACTGTTGTACACGAGTCGACAGTGCACTAGTAGGCGCGGATGGTCCAGAAGAAGTGGAATCTTCATTGTCCATATGAGAGGCGCTTAAACGCCATGAAGTCAAATTGAACAGCTGTATGGAATAAGCAGGATCTGCATGAGAGAGCTTGATCTTCCTATATAGCAAAAATCGTGTGATAAGACGAGGAAATAAAAGCCGACCAGGTGTGGGCTTCTTTCGCTTAGGCGGTTTTACAATTTCGGCCTGGGCTCTGAGCATATAGGAGAGGAAGATCTCACCCACATCAAACCAAGTTCCGGAGAAAATAAAGTAGAGTACTTTTAAGAAGAGCCCTCGTCGCTCTTGCTCATGACAAAGATTTAGCCGAAGTGCAATGTCAATCAGCCACATACGCTTGGGAAGTTGGGACCAGCGTACAGCAGGTTCACTATCCTCTCTATGTATGTTCATAATATCAATCATCTCTGTAGGTTTCATCTGGATGGGTTGTTCATAACCGGCAGTGACAGTATAGGAGGAAGGAAACCTCATACAAAAGCAAATCTCAGAGGAAGTGAAGTCGACAACAACACCGGAGATGCAAGTTTGAAAAGCCACAGGGCCTTGATCATCGTCATCCTTTGGAAGCTTCTTCAATGTGCGGTAAAATTGACGAACTGCCCGAGGATAAACGTCAAATTCGTTATGAGGATCCGGATCCACCAAAAACATAAGAGAATGATCAGACAAATTTTTGCTGGCCCAAGTATTGGCAGGAAGTAGTCGGATCTCCTCTTGGATAGTAGTCTTGGGAATGATGTCTGCAATGTCAAAAGGGTCACGTGTTGTAGGTGGCACGACAAGTGATGAAGACGCAATAGAACGGGAACGTTTGGGCGGCATGGTCCTACAAAAACAATGCCCCAAAGTAAGAAATAGATGATGTACAATGAAAGCAAAATGGGCATTGGTCAAAGAGCACAAGAATAGATATAGAATAGATGAGGTGCCGCTATGACAGATATGCACATATAATATGAAAACCCAAAATTTGGTTGAGACATTTCAGCAAACACATTATGGGCATATTTGTGGTATTGTAAATGTGACCATAACATGCCTATCACATGCCAAAATCAACCTGCATCTCATGTTTATACCACTAGGGAATAATCATCAATGTCATAGAAGGAACCCACAGCAACAAAAGTTCCACATGCTAGAAGTTTGATGGACCGAATAACATTGACAACAAGGAACAATATTGGAGCAAGAGATAAAAAGAGAGGAGTCCACATACCTTGGTCGCGACAGAGAGGAGTTATGAAACAAGAGACGATAAAATGTTAAATTGTGGAGCGGAAGCCGTGATGAACTGAGGTGACAAAGATAACAAATAGGGAGTGGGAGAAAGGGATGTGCGCTGGGCGAAAGAGGTAAGAACTAAGAGCTGCACTTATATGAAAAAAAATAAACAAAACAAAGGTGCTTAAATTATAAAATATACAATTTATAAGAACTGCACAATGGTGGGACGCACTTTTTTTTTTAAAAAAAATAATATATATAAAATCCTATGCAGACGGTGGTGGGTTTGTTTTTTTTTTCGTTTTTTTTTTTTTTGAAATAGAATAGCTAATAGTACTAAGAACCTGTATAGGATGCCGCTGGAGCACCCTGTTGTGGCAACACACGCTGCCCATTTTCCGCTGGAGCACCCCGTTGTGGCAACACACGCTGCCCATTTTCCGCTGGAGCACCCTGTTGTGGCAACACACGCTGCCCATTTTCCGCTGGAGCACCCTGTTGTGGCAACACACACTGCCCATGAATTCATTGTGCTTTTTTTCTTTTTTTCTTTTTTTTTTCTTTTTTCTTTTTCTTTTTTTTTTCTTTCACACCACTAATTGGGTTGTCTCCCAATAAGCGCTAAGTTTAACGTCTTTAGCTAGACTGAGCCAAAATTCATTGTGGGGTGGGATCTTGAAGATAAAATTGTTGCTTCTCAATGTCAAATGAGTTCTCCAAGTACAATTTCAAGCGGTGACCATTCACCTTCATCTCGAATCCCGTCTTGAGGTCTTTGATTTGTACCGCACCATGAGGAAAAACTTGCATCACTTCGTATGGCCCCGACCATCTAGAGCGCAACTTTCCCGGAAAGAGACGAAGACGAGAGTTAAAGAGTAGTACCTTTTGACGTGGCACAAACATCTTTCTTATGATATATTTGTCATGAAACAACTTCATTTTTTCTTTATAATTATAGCATTGTGATAGGCCTCATTCCGAATCTCTTCAAGATCATTCAACTGCAATTTCCTCAATTTTCCAGCCTCTTGAATGTCAAAATTAAGAGTCTTGATAGCCCAATATGCCCTGTGCTCAATTTCTACCGGTAAATGGCATGCTTTACCGAAAACAAGTCGAAAAGGGGACATACCTATTGGAGTTTTGAATGCCGTTCGATTAGCCCAGAGAGCATCATTAACTTTAAGACACCAATCCTTCCGATTAGAGCTAACAGTCTTCTCAAGAATATGTTTTAACTCTCTATTAGAAATCTCTACTTGGCCACTTGTTTGAGGATGATACGGTGTAGAGACTTTGTGAGTGACTCCATATTTCTTCATAAGGGTTGCAAACGGTTTATTACAAAAATGAGAACCTCCATCACTGATAATGGCCTGCAGAGTTCTGAATCTCGCAAAGATCATATCCTTAAGAAAAATCAGAACTACTTTATGATTGTTGGTCTTGCAAGGAATTGCTTCCACCCATTTACTCACATATTCAACTGCCACAAGGATATAGAGATGACCATAAGAAGGAGGGAATGGTCCCATGAAATCTATCCCCCACACATCAAATAACTCTACAATCAATATATTCGTCAAAGGCATTTGATTCCTTGAAGAAATATTTCCAGTTCTTTGGCATCGATCACAAGTGAGACAAAAAACATGAGCATCCTTGAATAAAGTAGGCCAAAAGAATCCACATTGTAGCACTTTTGCTGCTGTCTTCTTACCTCCAAAATGTCCGCCACATGCATGAGCATGACAAAAATGCAAAATACTCTCCATCTCAACTTCAGGCACACATCGACGAATAATCTGATCAGGGCAAGACTTGAAAAGATAAGGTTCATCCCAAAAATAATATTTGAGATTAGAGAAAAACTTATCTTTGGCATTCCGGAAGGTAGTTGATGTGTCGCCAAGTAATTAGCAATATCTGCATACCATGAAGCTTGTTCAACAAAAAAGAGCTGCTCATCTGGAAAATTTTCATTAAAATCTATATCCTTGAGGTCACCTTCTTTGACAGCTAAGCGCGATAAATGATCAGCAACAACATTTTCGCAACCCTTCTTGTCTCGGACTTCTAAATCAAATTCTTGCAGAAGTAGCACCCATCGAATCAATCTAGGTTTTGAATCTTTCTGGGACATTAGATATCGCAAGGCCGCATGATCCGAGTACACAATAACCTTAGAATAAGCAAGATAAGATCGAAACTTATCCAAAGCGAAGACAATAGCCAATAACTCTTTTTCGGTTGTGGAATAATTCACTTGTGCTTCATTAAGAGTCTGACTGGCATAGTAGATGACATGCGATTTTTTATCAATTCATTGCCCAAGCACGGCTCCAATAGCAAAATCCGATGCATCACACATAATTTCAAAAGGCAAGGAAAAATCCGGAGGAATCATAATAGGAGCAGATGTGAGTTTCTCCTTTAAAGTGTTAAATGCCTTTGCACAATTGTCATCGAAATTGAACACTACATCTTTAGCCAACAGAGCACATAGGGGTCTAGAAATTTTTCAAAAATCTTGAATAAACCTCCTATAAAATCTAGAATGCCCAAGGAAAGAGCGAATACCTTTCACATTCGTTGGGGGTGGCAATTTTGAGATGAGATCAATTTTCGCTTTGTCTACTTCAATTCCCTCCTTAGAAATGATGTGGCCCAACACATTACCTCTTTGGACCATAAAATGACATTTCTCCCAATTGAGCACCAGATTAGTCTCTTTGCATCTCTGTAATACTAGAGAAAGATTGTGAAGACAATGATCAAAGTCTGAGCCAAAAACGGAGAAATCATCCATGAAAACTTCAATAACCCTCTCAACCATATCAGAGAAAATACTCATCATGCAACGTTGGAAGGTAGCTAGTGCATTACACAATCCAAATGGCATTCGGCGATAGGCAAAAGTTCCGAATGGACATGTAAATGTCGTCTTCTCCGGATCCTCTAGGGCAATAGCAATTTGATTTTACCCTGAATAACCATCCAAGAAACAATAATAACTATGCCCTGCCAATCTTTCTAATATCTGATCAACAAATGGTAATGGGAAGTGATCTTTTCTGGTAGATGTGTTTAGCTTCCTGTAATCAATGCACACTCTCCATCCTGTCACCTTTCTGGTAGGAATAAGCTCATTGTTGTCATTAGTCACAACTGTGATTCCTGACTTTTTTGGAACTACTTGGACGGGGCTCACCCACTTGGAATCTGAGATTGGATAAATAATTCCAACATCAAGGAGTTTCAAAATTTCTGCACGCACTACCTCTTCCATATTGGGGTTTAATCGCCTTTGACCCTCTCGGCTAGGCTTTGAATCATCCTCCTGCAAAATTCTGTGCATGAACATAGAGGGGCTTATTCCTTTGATATCTGCTATTGTCCATCCAATTGCCGTTTTATGTTCCCTGAGAACACATAATAACCTTTCCTCCTCCACGGAAGTTAAGTCAGAAGCAATAATAATGGGGAGAGTTTGAGAATTACCCAAGAATGCATAATGCAGGTGAGAAGGTAGTGGCTTCAACTCTAGCTTTGGTGGAGTCTCAATGGATGGTGCCAGTTTCTTCAATCTGGGTGAATCAGATAAACTTTCATACGTGGGTCGCCATCTAAAAGGAACATATGGTGCAGACTCAAGCATCTTGATGACTTCATCATTTACACTTTTTGGTTCGTCTTTTTTGTGACCAACGAGACAGTCTTCCAACGGATCGGAATGCAGAATTTGTGTTATTTCTGTCACTGCTAAACAATCAGTCATCTCAGCCCAAAAACAATCTCTTATATCACTCGGATTCTTCATGGCATCAAAAATTTTGAACTCCGAAGTTTCATCAAAAACTGTCATAGTGGGAACACCCTTTTTTACATTGATAATCGTTTCTGTGGTTGCCATGAACGGACGTCCCAAGATAAGAGGCAATTCTTTCCCCGGAATTGGGTTATTCTCCATTTCTAAAACCAGAAAATCAGCAGGGATCACAAAATTTTCCACCTTAATCAACACGTTTTCAACCAATCCAATGGGATAAGTAATTGATCGGTCAGCTAATTGAAGAGACACCGAAGTAGGTTGCAAGTCTCCTAGATTCATAGTCTTGAAAATGGAGTGAGGCATGATGTTCACACTAGCTCCAAGATCGAGCAAAGCTTTTTCAAATTTTTGATTCCCAATAATACATGGAATTGTGAAACTACCCGGATATTTCAACTTAGGAGGTAGTTTTCTTTGTAAAATGGCACTAGTCTCTTCCGACAAAAAGACTTCCTCATGCTCACTTATCTTCCTTTTGTTGGTGCATAATTCTTTCAAAAACTTTGCATAGGAGGGAATAGACTTAATAGCTTCAATCAACGAAATATTTACCTCGACCTTTTTGAGAATTTCGAAGATATCCCGATTGCATTTGTTCTTTTTCATAGGAGCCAAACGAGATGGGAATGGTACCTTAGGCACATATGAGTTCACATCTGCGCTTGGTAGATTAGGTAGCATTGATTCATTCCCCTCATCACCACCTTTTGTAGTTTTTTCTGGGGACTCATTGACTTCTACCTTGTTATCAATCACCTTTCCACTTCGCAAAACTGTCACAGCTTTTGCATCCTCTTGCCTCTTTGGGTTAATCTCTGGCTGACTAGGAAATTTTCCTAACTGTCGTTCACTCAATGCACTTGCAATCTGACCAACCTGAACTTCCAATTTCGAAATAGATTGTGTGTTGCTGGATACAGCTTGCTGCATCTGAGTCAATGATTGATTAAGTTGAACTTGTGACTGTTGCAACTCAACTTGAGAATGCTGCATCTTAATCTGGGACTGTGCTAATTGAGCCACCAAGTCTTCCAATGATGACTTCTTTGGTTCTGTAACTAGTGGAGGTACCTGTGGTTGCCATGATTTTTGGCCTTGATTGAAATTTGAATTCTGATTAAAGTTACCTGACCAAGAGAAATTTGGATGGTTGCGAAATCCTGGATTGTATGAGTTTGAGAATGGATCATTCCTTTGTCGGTTGAATGATTGAACTTGGTTTGCATCTTCGACTTCGGGAAAGGTTCCACTCTTCGGACATACATGCGTTGGATGACCACTATCGCCACAAATACCACATGGCTCTTTATTCCTTGTTAGCAAATTAACCACAGCATCCAACTTCCTAGCCATTGATGTCATTTCATCATTTGAAGTACTTACTTCATAAACAGTACCTCTCGAACTAGTCGGTTCTCTACTGTCCCACTGAGAAGAATTAGCTACTACATTCTCAATGATTGTATTCGCTTCATCCGGCTCTTTCCCCAAAATATTTCCATCAGCTGCTGCATCTAATCTGTGTCGACATTCATCACTCAAATGTTGATAGAAATACAGAGTCAACTGCCATGGTAAGAACTGATGGTGTGGGCAACTGATGATTATTGCTTTGTATCTCTCCCATGCTTGATACAATGGTTCCCCTTTATTCTGCCTGAAGTGAAAAATTTGGTCCCTCAGCTTCTGCGTCTTGGATTGAGTGTAGAATTTCTGAATAAATTTTGCAGATAGCTGATCCCATGAAGTGATAGATCTCGATGTCAGTGTCTTGAACCATATCTTCGCATCACCCTTTAAAGAGAAAGGGAATAGCTTGAGACATATAAACTCGTCAGAGATTCCTTGAATTTTTTGAGTTCCGCATATCTCCAAGAAGTTGTCGATATGCTCACTAGCATCTTGATTCTCCGTAGCTGAAAATGTCGGGAGCATATTAATAACATACCCCATGATTTCATAAGGGGAATTTGCGTTAATATCAGGATAAACTATGCAAGATTGTCGAGAAGAAAATTGAGGCATAGAATAATCCTGTATTGTTCTTGGAGCATTGACATTGTTGTTCTGCCCAACTCGTTCATTGTTTTCTTCCATTATGTTTCCAACTTCGTTGGTTCCCTCTTCTTCCTTGGTTTCAGGTCGGTCAACTGGCGATCTTGAGAGTTCAGGGGAATTAGTTCCACTTCGATTTCGACAAGGACACCCAATGTTTGGATCAAGAGGTACTATTTCACCACTCTTGGACCGAAGTCCCTGCATTTACCAAGGTAAAGAAAAGAGTTGAATCAGTAGAAATAAGTAGAATGAGCAAAAGAATAGTTTAATGGAATTCAATTAAACAGTCCCCGGCAACGGCGCCAAAAACTTGTTCGTCACAAATTCAACCTATAAAATAAGTCGAACTCGCACAAATTTATCCTGCAAGTGCACAGATCGATGATAGTATATATATATATATGCAAGTACAGGTTTGCTCCCAAGAGACTGTAATTAAAATCCCAACCAAACACGTGACAAGTAAAATAAAATTTCACACAACTCGGGGGTTGAGTGATTCAAATATGAAAATTTAAGAAAGCAATTAAAATATGGTTTTGTGAACTTTTGGTGTTGTCAACAGTTGAGAAATACCAAGACTTTGGATTCTACCATTAATCCGTTTTAACCATGTATTTGGAACCAAATAAATAAATAGCAAATCAATTACAAAGATCCCGTACCCAAGTCGGTTTTAGCGCACCTAAGTCATATTTCCCTAAACTCGATTACTACCCATCTTATTGGTGTAGGTCGAATGTTCTTATATGCAATCTATCCATCTTATTGGCATAAATTAAACATAAGGAATTCATGAAGTTCTTTGGAAATAGGAATCATACGAACGCATGAACTAGTTAAAGAACCATGTAAATTCGCAATTCAAGATTTCAAGAAGCTTTAAACCATACAACATCTTATTGTCTATAGGGCTTCATCAAGTAATTCATATGTAATTTCAATGGTTTTCAATCATAAGAAATCACACAAGAACTCAATAAGCATAGAAATCCAGAATTTGTAATTATATCCAACCACTCATAAATCCATAATCCAATACATGACAAAACAAGATCAAGGCATCCTCGTAGTCTTGGATAAAGATTTAGCTAAACATATAAATTAAAACAAGAGAATGAGATGAGTAAAACATTGATACACCCTCAAGAGAGATGTGGAGTTGATAGATCAGCCTTCTTCTCCCTTCTTCTTCTTGTTGTGAGTCCAGGAACCCAGAAAAATTGCAGCCTCCTTTTTTTTCTTCCTTTTCTTCAATCTGCCGTCGTACTTTTCTTTGCATTCTCCATTGCATTTTAGGTCAACACATGACCTCAGTCAATGAAAAAATTGCCCCTAGATATGGGCTGAAAAAGGCTAACTTCAAGTGGCTCTTCCAATGGGCCCAAAAGTTATGGAATTTAATCAAAACTCTGCACTTTACTTCATTTTGCAGCAGACTTTGTATGCTCATAGATTCTTCATTCGTGGTCCAATATTTCCAATCTCGATATCTGTGCGAATCTTGAGATGTCTAGTTTCCAACGCCACAAAAATCAATGAAATCGGAGTTTTAAAACTCCAGCAATGTCTAGTCGAATGTCAGTACATCAAACTTGAAGTTTTAAGCCCAAATACATCTTGGTTTGTCAAAATCCCTACAAAAACACATATAGAGTAATTGAGAGGTAAAATAGACACACAATGACATAACATCAAAGTATTCCAAGCCAAATATATGAACAAAATATGGACTCATCATCAACAAAATTTCGATTCACATAGGATACTCTCCTTATTTATTTCGAGATAACATAACTAACCGAAACCATCAAATGTTCATATATATTTATTGAATAAATAAATATTTCCAACAATAACAAAATTTGATTGTCAATATACAGACTATTATATCATCTCACGTCTAAGGATTATTTACACAATCGTAAATAAATAATAAATCATTGACAATGAAATAGAACTCCATGCGATTCATTATTTTACAAGTCATGTCCGAAGTATTTATTCAACAACAAATCTTCCATAATGTTTGTTCTAATATCACATATTAAATTGTATGAGACTTACAATCCTATTTTCATACAAAACAAACAATATTCTAATCTTCTGAATTGTTATTGTCTAATTAGCAATTCTGGGATTAGGAATTAATTTAAGATATTGATAAATGAGATCACTCGTTACTTATATTTTCAATTCTTGAAAATGATATTTCTAACAAATATCTATAGACATATGTAACACAACTATTAAATAGAAATATTAAATAATTATTAACTTTCATTAATTAATTTAACTAGTATAGTAATATTATAATATACGTTCATACATCTAACAATCTTTCACTTTTCCTAAAGTCAATTGCTATGGTATCTCATAAAACTGTTGTAGAGTTAAGGCCTTAATAAATGGATCAGCTATATTCTCAGTTGATGCTACTTTCTAGAAGGCTATATCACATCTTTCAATGATATCTTTGATGAGGTAGAAACGTCATTCGATATGTTTAAATTTCTTATAAGACCTTCGTTCCTTTGTTTGAGCAATTGCCTCATTGCTATCATAGTATAGTAGTACTTGGGATTCAATAGTTTAAACCACCCTAAGTTTTGTTACAAATTTCTTCCTCCAAACTGTTTCCTTGCAGCATCTGATGTAGCGATGTATTCAGTCTTCATGATAGAATCTGCAATAGTGTTTTTTTTGGAACTTTTCCAACACATTGCATGTGAAAACCAACCCAAAAATAGACTTTCTATCATCAATATATGTTTGGAAATCAAAATTAGTAAATCCAACATTTCTCAAGTCACCTCTTCCATATGTTAAGATCAATTATTTGGTCCTTCTAAAGTACTTAAGAATGTTCTTAATAGCAACCCAATATTCTTCACCAAAATTGGACTGAAACCTACTTGTATTGCTTACAACATGTGTGATGCCAAGTCTAGTACATAACATAACACACATCAAACTTCCACTTTCAAATGCATATGGAATCTTGTCCATTCTTTCCCTTTCATCAGGTGTCTTTGGCGACATTTCTTTGGAAAGGTGAATGTCATGTCTAAAAGGTAACAATCCATTTTTAGACTCTTACATGTTGAACCGTTTCAACACTTTGTCTATATACAAACCTTGGGAAAGCCCTATAATTCCTTTTCATCTATTTTTATAGATTCGAATTCCTAGAATATAAGTTGCTTCTTGCAAGTTTTTCATGGAGAATATTTTTAACAATTGAACTTTAACTGAAGTCACATTCCAACAACATTCCCAAAAAGGAGAATGTCATCAACATACAAGACCATGAAAGTGTTAGCACTCCCACAAATCTTCTTGTAAACACATGATTCATACACATTTTTATGAAACCCAATGTCTTGATAGCTTCATCAAAACTGATGTTCCAACTCCTAGAAGTTTGCCTAAGACCATAAATGGATCTCTTAAGCTTGCACACTTTTTTATTTTCCCCTTTGTATTCAAAACACTTAGGTTGCTCTGTATAGATATCTTCCTCAGTGTTTCTATTCAGGAATGTAGTTTTGACATCTAACTATCATATCTCATAATCATAGTGTGCATCTATGGTTAATAAAATCTTTACGGACTTAAGCATTGCAATTGGTGAAAAGGTTTCTTCATAATCAATTTCTTGTCTTTGAGTATATCCTTTTTCCAATAAGTCTTACTTTGAGGTCTCCACCTTCCCATCCAAACCAATTTTCTCTTACAAACCCATTTACATCTTATAGGTACTATACCTTCAGGAGGGTCCATAACAAACCTGGTTTGAATCCATTAAGTCCATTTCAAATTTCATATCTTCAAGCCATTTTGAAGAGTTGATATTAGATATTGTTTCTTCATAATTAGTGGGATCGTCGCCATGATCAACATCTCCATAAACAAACAATTTTTTGTTTCATGGAGGAAATTATACCATTTTGGAGGATGAATAACTCTACTAGATTTTTTAGAAGTTTGTGCGTTGGCAATACTTTCATCATTGGGCACTTCAATTTGATCTTAATCAATTTGTGGGATATCAGACACTTTCTCAAGTTCTATTCTTTTCCCAATGCCTCCATTTTGAATAAAATCTTTTTCCAAAAAAATGCCATCTATGTTGATCACCATCTTGTGATTATTGGAATATAAAAAAAAGTATCTCTAAATTTCCTTTTGATATCCTACAAAAAATATACATTGTTCAAATATGACCTCTAATTTATCTATTAGCGGATTTTTATGTGAGCTGGACAACCCCAAACCCTAATATGTTTAAGACTTGAAGTCCAACCAACCCATATCTCATGGAGTCTTAGGAATATATTTAGAGGAAGTTCTATTTAGTAGATCGATGTAGTTAGAAGACAATAATCTCACAATGAAGGAGATAAATTAGTATAACTCATCATCAAACGTATCATTTCTAACAAAGTATGATTTCTCATCTCAAATACACCATTCAACTGCAGTGTTCCTAGAGAAGCTAATTGCCAGAGAAAACCATGTTCTTTTAGGAACCTATCAAACTCAAGACTCAAGTATTCACCTCATCTATCTCATCGAGGAGCTTTGATACCTTTTTCTAGTTTTATTTTCTATTTCAGCCTTGAATTATTTGAACTTTTCAAAAGATTCATGCTTATAATTAATTAAGTACAATACCTATACCATGAATGATCATCAATAAAGGTAATTAAATAGAAATGACCACCTCTAGTCAATTGATTAAACAACCCACATACATAAGAATGTATTAAGTCTAAAACACATGTACATCTTTGAATTTGTCCGACAAGGGGTGATTTAATCATTTTGCCTTGAATACAATACTCAAAAGTAGAATGTGATTTTGAATATGAGGATTGGATCATAACCTCTTTTACCAATTTGTTCAGCCTTTATTCTACAATATTACCTAATCTAAGATGCCATAAATATTTAGAATTATTTTTAGGTGATTTGTTAGCATTATCATTCACATGATGAGTCAAGAGCTTACCATCACATAGATTTAAATAATACAAACCATTTATCAAATTACATATGCCAACACATTCATTTCCAAAATGAATATAACAAACATCATGCTTATACCTTATTGTAACACCAATGTCTTCCTCTCTTTTTATTTTTTTTCTTTCATGTTTTACGATTCGTATTATTATTTAATATCATTATCTCCATCCAACTATGTTTTTCTAATTTGCAGCCCCTAATCATTTGTGTAATATTTTTAGTCGCACCAATCGGAATGCACTTTCTTATTGATAAAAATTATAAGCAAACAAATATTATTTACTAATCTTTAACATGTCAAATTTTTATGATAAGATTGTTAATTGAAAATTCGATGGAATTTAGGAAAAATAATTTGTTTATATAATAATAACATATAGTCATATAGGGCCAACCCTTAGGTAAAGAATCCAATGTATGCTTTGGACACCAAGTCTTCTAGGGCACCAATTTTTTTTTATTATCAACTCATTTTTTGAGTTCAAAATCATCAATATATTAATACGATGCATTCATTTTTTTTTTTTGATTGAGTTGGTTCTATAGAAGGAGAGCATGCAAATCAGAATCTATACTATTTGGTTGAACACAACCTTGACATGTCAGATGAACTTGAGGATGCCATGTGGATTTTTTTATTTTTTGAGATTGGGCTTTAAAGTGGGTTTTAAAATTTAAGTTTTCTTTGATTTATTTCAACCATAAAATTTTAAAAGCATTTAATGATATTGATTGCTTCATTTACATAACCATCGATTCATGCATTCGTGTTTAGTATTCTCATCTTCCCTTTCTTTCTCCTCGCCCTTCTCGTATGGATATTAGTTTCTTCATCAAAAATAAATCAATAAGTTGAATCCAAGACCATATGAAATTCCACTTGATTCATGCATTTGTGATAAATCTTCTCATCTTCTATTTCTTCAGCCTCACTCATCCCCTATGGATTAAATGTGTTTCTTTATTGCCTCAAGACATTGTTCTATTCAAAAACTGAATCTTCCTTTAGGTGTACTATCATAATTTGTCTATCTCATGACGAAATTTGAACCTCACAGTCGCAGGCGGCTTGGTCTCCCCTTTGGTTATTTAATTCTTTTTTTCATTATAAGGTTTGTGTTTTCCTTTTTGTTTTATTCTTCATTGCGAGCATAGAGTAGTCTCGCATATCCTTGGCCAACCTTGATCATCACCCAAATACATGGGCGTACCGTGGTGAGAAGAGAGTGAGGTTAGACTTCTTAAAGAAGCGAAGCAAAGAAAGTTATGCAGACAATTCTGACTGAATCAGCAATTTCATATCAACGTTTATTTAATTTTCTCTACAATGAATAAAACAATCTCACTTGGATGAACTCTTGACTTCTAGACATTTTGATTCATTAATTTGTGAATTTACATTTTCATTTCCCAGGTCGTCAACGATAAAGACCCCTCTTCAAAGAAAGGAGAATCTTCAACCTTTCGTTTCATGTGCGATTAAGTTTATCCATTCTTGATTAGGTTAATAAAATAACATATGAAAATTATAAATAAAAAAAAACACTCTCATTGGATAGGGATTCTCCAACAAAAAGAAAATCCTTAAAAGTTCTTTATTACTATCTTCAAATATTTAAATATATATAGATACAATCAATTAAGTCTTATGATGTAGCCACGAGTTCAACACTAGTGTTAAAAAATATTTACATACAATTATTGATGATATTTTATAAATATCTCCTCATTTTCTAATTTTTTTCTCACAATAAAACACTACCTCGTGTTACTTTGGACATCAAAATAGCTTACTCGGGCTCTCATGACGTAAAGATACAAGATCTAAAACTTTAAAAAAATTGGGATTTTGAATCATTGATATAATGACAAGAGCGATTTAATTTAATTTCCCTTTAATTTAATATATCCAGCCAGTCCACGAATATTTAAAAGGAAAAAAAATAAAAAAAAATAGAGCCACAGCTACGAAACGTCGAAAGTCGAAACGAGAAACAGATCTAAAAAAAAAAAGGAAAAAGAGAACCGTACGTACACCTTCTCTCTTTCCTTCTCTCTCACAGTTTAAGGTCAAAACCACCACCACCGTCACCGCCGTGGTCTCGCTTCAAGAAGCGACGAGTATCGCAATTGCTAACGCCGGATTTTAGGACGACTGTGTATGCTGTTTCCGATCGCTTGTTTTCCGTCCCGGTAACTCCCGGTGGCCGGTTTTGTTTTCAACGCGGCCATAAAATATAGACAAATTATTTTTTGCCTGTATTATGAAGAGTAATATTAACGGCAAGCATAACAACAACCATAAGAACAGCAATGGATTTATTCCTAATTCTTTGAAATTCATTTCTTCTTGTATAAAGACTGCGTCGTCTGGTGTACGTTCAGCAGGTGCCACAGTTGCCGCATCCGTCTCCGGCGATAATCAGGGACTCAAGGACCAGGTTCTCTGTCTATATGAATGTATAGATTTTCGTTAGATGTTAAAACTTTTATATTTTTTTTTTCAATTGATTTTGAGTAGTGGCCCCGTTGTTTGCTTGCTTGACTAGTGAATTTGGCGGAAATAAAGGAAGATGACTTCAGGATTTTGTTTTGTGATTTTTAGTTTATTGGGAGTCAAATCCTTCTTGAGATACTTTGTATTCATTACCAAAAATGCGAGCAAAACAAAGTGAAATGAAATTCAGTGCTTTAATTTTCGTTGAAGTTTAGGATTTACTGGAATTGAGGAAGTTGGCTCAATTAGTTACAATGACATTTAAATATGATTTGTAAAAGAAGGAGAGTTCCTTTTGTATTGAATTGAATTGATGGAAGTGAACATTTGATATATTCTTCTGGTAAGTGAGATATATCCTGCTATGCAAGATGTCACTCATTAGAATGCAGTGAATGTATATGTTGATTTACGATTTTTTTCATCGGAAGAATTTTCTGCTGCTGCATGTTCTTATAATGGGTTGGGGAGCAGTTATGCTGCTGTGAAAGACAGTAGATTAGATTTGTGTTTCACCTGTGGGTGTCATCAGAATTCGAGCTCATCCATATGGTGGATCATACGTGATTGAACAAGTTTGGGTTTGGCCACATAGTCAAAGTAACTGTAGTGAAATCATCAAGATGGACTAGAAGTGGTTTAGTTTGTTCGGGCGGTATCTAGCATGTTCTGATGAGTGTTTAAGTAATTTAAGAATTTTATTAATTAGTTATTGGAACCTAGATTTTCCTTTGTTTCTTATTTAATGTATAATTCTTTAGCATAATTATAATTCTACCATCTATATACTCGGGATCTAATAATTTCTTATGTTCTTAATTCTTATACTCATGTACTTTGTTGGTCTTCTTTGAGTCCATAACTGTGTCCGTCTTGAGTATCAGAATCAAAGAACTAGTAGCATATTTAGAAGCTGTATTGATGTACATAACTGTCACATAGTGTTTGCAGGAATGATGTGGATCTTTTTGTTGGAACAGGTGCTTTGGGCTTCCTTTGACAGACTAGAAGTTGGTCCATCTTCTTTCAAGCGTGTCCTCTTAATTGGTTACTGCAATGGCTTTCAAGTCATTGATGTTCAAGATGCCTCTGATGTCAAAGAACTTGTATCAAGGCGCAATGATCCAGTTACTTTTTTACAGATTCAGCCCTTCCCTACAAAGTCTGATGGTCATGAAGGGTTCATAGCATCACATCCTGTAGTTTTGGTTGTTGCAGGCGATGAATCAAAGAGCTCGGATATAACGCACAAGAGAGATGGGCTGGTCAGAGATGGTTACAGTGAGCCTCAAACTGGGAGCCCACTCATCTCTCCTACAGTTGTTCGCTTTTATTCAATTAAGTCGCACAATTATGTTCATGTTTTAAGATTTCGGTCGACTGTATACATGGTTAGGTGCAGTCCTCGAATAGTGGCCGTGGGACTTGCAGCACAAGTAAGCGTTTTTCTTGTATAGTAGTTCGTAGCTCTGTGTGTGCACATGCATAGTTTTTTTTGGTTTTTTCTGCCCCATTTTATACGTTCGTCAGGGTTAAACAGACTGAGTCACTGAATTGACTGTTGGCATCCAGTATATTTCTGTGTTGAATGCTTATCGATTTTCTTGTGATGCATCGGTGCTTGTCAATCATAAGCAGTAGTCCAACATAGTGCCGTCTAAATAGGAAGACTGATTTTATAAGATTATGAAGAAAGGTAAATTAACTTTTGGCTTATATATTCTCCATGTTATCCTGCCAGATATACTGCTTTGATGCTCTCACTCTGGAAAGCAAGTTCAGTGTGCTCACCTATCCTGTTCCTCAGTTGGGAGGCCCAGGATATGTTGGGTTCAATATTGGATATGGTCCAATGGCTGTTGGTCCAAGGTGGCTAGGTTATGCTTCCAACAGCCCATTGCAGTCAAATTCAGGCCGTCTAAGTCCCCAAAGTCTTACTCCATCCCCTGGTGCCAGTCCATCAACTTCACCTGGCAGTGGGAATCTGATGGCTCGATATGCCATGGAGTCAAGCAAGCAGTTAGCTGCAGGGCTACTCAATCTGGGTGATATGGGATACAAAACACTCTCCAAATACTGTCATGATTTTATCCCCGATGGTTCTAGTTCCCCAGTGTCATCAAATTCAGGCTGGAGAGTTGGTCGGGGTGCTTCACACTTGTCAGAAACAGATGTCGCTGGGATGGTTAGTCTTTGGAAATGTAAACTTGAGTTTCTAATGTTAAAATTTAATCTTCTCGTCATTGCATCATATTGAGAGTTCGACGTGGAAAATTTAGTATTCAACTCTGGCTTGCCTCCTTACGTACTGTCTTTTGTCTATATCTTTATTGAGTCAGTTTACCCTTTTTAAGAATACTGAATTCACTATTGCTTGGAGTTTTCGAACTGACTATTTTGTACTAGGTCGTTCTTCTCTTACAAACTATTAGCATTTGAGAATAAATTGAGAATTCCTCTCATATTCAAGTGTTTTTGCAGGTTATTGTTAAAAAAATTCAGCTTACCCCTTTCAAGAATACCAAATTTTAAGTATTATTCTATTCCTTGCCAACTTTTGAGAATAAATTGACAGTTTCCTTTCTCACATTCAACTGTTTTGCAGGTTATTATTAAAGATTTTCTTTCAAGAGCTGTGGTATCGCAGTTTAGGGCTCATACTAGTCCCATTTCTGCTCTGTGTTTCGATCCCAGCGGGACGCTCTTGGTTACTGCTTCAGTACGCGGAAATAATATAAATATCTTCCGAATAATGCCATCTTCCTTCCGAAATGGATCCAGTAATTGGAGTTATAATTGGAGTTATTCTCATGTGCACCTTTACAAGCTCCATCGTGGCATGACATCTGCTGTATGTTCTTGCACCCCTCCCTCCAACACCAATGAACAAATAATGCTCTCATTTTGGTGTGTTTTATATGTTTCTGGGATTTTTTGTTTTGCAGGTGATACAAGATATTAGTTTTAGTCATTGTAGTCGATGGATTGAAATTATTTCATCCAGGGGAACTTGTCATATTTTTGCTCTTTCCCCTTTTGGTGGAGAAAATGTTCTTCAGATGCAGAATTCTGATGGAGATGGACCTTTCATCTCGCCAGTTCTGCCACTACCATGGTGGTCTATTCCATATTTAATGGCAAACCAGCAATCTTTTTCTTCACCGTCACCAGCATCTGTCACCCTCTCCGTGGTGAGCAGAATAAAATGTAACCACTTGGGTTGGCTTGGTACTGTCAGCAGTGCTGCCTCTTCTGCAGCAGGAAAGGCCACCATCCCATCAGGTGCAATTGCTGCAATTTTTCACAACTCCGTACGTCATGATTTGCAACCTGATCACTTAAAAAGTGTTACTGCCTTAGAGCATCTATTGCTTTTTTCTCCTTCTGGTCATTTAGTTCAATATAAACTTCTATCAGCAATAGGAGGAGAACCGAATGAACCTACTTCAAGAAATCTGCATGGCTCTTCAGTGCAGATGCAAGATGAGGAGTTAAGAGTGAGAGTCGAGGCTGTGCAGTGGTGGGATGTTTGCAGGAGAGCAGATTGGCCAGAAAGAGAGGAGTGCATTTCTGGAATTACTCTTGGCAGACAAGAAACTGTGGACATGATCATGGATATTTCCGATTATGAAGATAATAAATCTGAGCATAAAGAGTCAAAGTCGCAGGAGAGATCTCACTTTTATCTCTCCAATGCAGAGGTTCATGTTAACTCTGGGAGGATACCAGTCTGGCAGAAATCGAATGTATGTTCCCAATATAATATGAGATGCTCTTATGTCATGTTTATATATTTCTTATGCTTATTTAATGTGTCTTCAGATGCATTTCTATATGATGGCTCCTGTGGGGACTGGTGAAGTCAATGCCATTGAAGTTCAGGCTGGTGGAGAGATTGAAGTAGAAACAATTCCTGTAAATGAGGTTGAAATTAGGCAGAAAGATCTATTGCCTGTTCTTGACCATTTTCACAGGGTTCAGTCTGGTTGGAGTAACAGGTAAAACCCTGCTTTTCTGCATTTTGTTGTGTTGACTTTGTTTTCAAATGTATTCAAGGTTTTGCTTATGTTGCCTTCAGTTCAATTGGGCACCTCTTTCACTGTTCTATTTTGAGGGAAGTGCACATAAAGCAGAAGATTCTTCCTGTTGATTAATATGTGCAGTTTGATTTACCTAAATTATACAGCTCTTAAAAGTGTTCTGGTTGCATCTCTTTGATAGCTGGGAGCAGGGTTGGGACTGTTGGAAATGAATGTTAGGTGTTGGATTAGGATTTGATTTAACATTTGATCTATTTTAATTCATTTTATATTTTTGTGTCTGTTGTCTCTCCATCTATCTGGTTGGATTCATGTAGACTTCTTCGGGAAGTTTTGCTCACTTCGGATCCCTACTTAGAATCTTAAAGTTGGAACGAAAGCACAAGAGTATTTTCCTTGACGTGTCTATAATTCTAAAATAAAATGTAACAAAAAGCAATCTACGACATATGTGCTGCACACGCTTTACAAAGTAATAAAGCATGTCAGGATATTGCCATTCTAATGATAATTGGATAATTTGTTAAAAGCTTGCCCAGAAGAATATACCTATTTTTTAGCAGTTCCCTTTGTCGCCTTATAATTTGTAGACCACAAAGCATCTGAATTTTTAAAGTTAAAACTAATGTCTAAAATAATGTTTAGTCCATGTCTTATCTTTTTAGATGTTGTTGAGAAATATGACCATCAGGTCCTTATGAAGGATCATTTTTGTTAGGCATAGGTGCTGGAGGACACATGCTCACATGTGACCCATCAGAGTGCAACCTAGAGTTCACGATTTCAATTCCTAGAAAAAACCTAGAGGTCATAGGTTTTCTTGGAGAAAGAAGTCTGGGCATTATTCCATTTTTTTCTCGGTTTCTTGATAGCTCCTTATTTTGTGTCTGCATTTATGTGTGTGGCTGTCGAGGATGTAGAAAAGAGAACTGATAGCTCCTTATTTTGTGTGTCTGTATTTATGGGGGATTGTCTAGCATATCTTATTTTCTGATGAACTGATACGCTTGTACAAAATACGAAGTTAAAGCAGTGTGTTTTCGAGAATATTCTGTTCTAAAGTCAGTCAGCTGATTGATTTGTACACATATCTATATTCTCTCTTGGGGAATTTTTCCTCATTTAATGGCCTTTTTTTCCACCTTCAAATTGAAAATGTTAAACATGGCATTAGAAGATAACCGTGATGAGGGTTCACATTTACTGAGCAGTAAAATCTTAAATGATATTTAAAAAATACAATTTCTTTGGCACTACCATTAATCTTTGTCTTTTTTTCCTTTCCGGTGTTTCATTGGGGGAAGGTATCCAATTTCATCTCCTGATTCTCATCGTGGAAGAGAAAAGTTCTATGAAGGTGCTGCAGTTATCCATTCTAATTTGTTGTCACCTGGTTCAGTTGATAACTCAGATGGAGGTATAGCAATCTCTTAAAGTTGTTTGCAATATATTCTTTTAGAAAGATGTAACTTATTTTACTCTTGGCACTGCTGTCAGGGTCATCGATAAATTCTTATCCACCCATGTTCCAATCTGGTAATGTGAATACCGGGGAAAAAGGCGCAAATTGCATTTTGGGTAAACCTGCACTGAATTCTCTCTCTCTTAACACAGATAGTGGTGTATTTTCTGTCAAAAAATCCACCTTGGACGTCCGCCCGGTGGAGGATTATGATTTTAGAAACAATTTGCCATCTTTAACAAGTGGCCCACTTTCTGAGGGAAGAAACATTGCAAAAGAAGCCCAGTTGTCAAACAGTAGTGGGACTAGTGAAGTTTCAAACATAAGTTCCAACCGCTCAGATTTAAGTATGAACCTCATAGATGAGGGCCCAGTTAATGACTCTCCGGATTTTGAGCAGTTTTTTGAGGAAGGTTATCGTAAGGCATCACCTTTGAGCGAATGTCATAAAACAACTGGAATTGTTACTGATGTGGACAGCAACAGCAGTCCTTGTTATAAAGAAAAAGGCATGGAAGATGGTGACAATGATGACATGCTTGGAGGTGTTTTTGCCTTCTCTGAAGAAGGTAGGAATCTATAATTTCAGCAGGAGCGTTCTTGTTTTTGTGCTACTGTGAAAAAATACTTGGAATTTCTGCAGATCACTGCTATTTGGGATATAGCACATGTATAAATGCATTTATCTATATATATATATATATGTTGTGTCTGTTTTTTCTGTGGAAAAAGATGTCTCGTACCATTTCATTTAAATTAGGCCCCTTTTGGTAACTTTTAGTACTAGAAACAAAGACATTAACTAATTCTAATTAGACCCAAACTTTGCAGACTGTTCGCATGTGATTGGTTTACATACGAAAGGGCAGCATATGTTTTCTTATGAATCTTTCTTGAGCTTTATTATACTTTCCAATTCTGTCCTGTGTGCTGTGAGTTTGAACTCCTTGGTGTACGGTAAAAACTGCATGTAAGATGATTTCCTTTCCTGATAGATTTTCTGCAACCCAGTTATCTAACTTGCTTTTTCGGGTGGCATTTGATCTTTTCAGAAGTTTCCGTCTCTTGCAACTATATTATTTTCCTTCATAATGAATGCAACCCTTCAAGTTCTGACTTTAGTAGTTTCTAACATTTTTTAATAAACTCAAAACCATTGATTT
Source organism: Euonymus europaeus (assembly GCA_963580455.1). Taxonomy (NCBI): domain Eukaryota; kingdom Viridiplantae; phylum Streptophyta; class Magnoliopsida; order Celastrales; family Celastraceae; genus Euonymus; species Euonymus europaeus. The sequence goes on from OY756972.1 coordinate 6,427,715, forward strand.
GAACATTTTCCTTTTTTTGGCAGGTTGATGTGTGTATATGTTTAGAGCTTCTGATCAAGTCTTGCTACATATATAACGCTATGCAAGGGTTGGTCGAAGGTCATCCTCATGGTCTGATTAGATACTAATTGCCATCGGAATTAGAATGCTACTAACTGATAGATGCGAGGAATATATCTTGGCAGACGTTAGGGTTGCTTTGGGGCAAACGCCTGGTTCCTACCTCTAATTCTCATGTACATTTTGTATATTGATATCTGTGATACAGCTGCTTTGTTTGGAAAATTTATCTTTTTGTTATGCAACATTGTTCATTCTTTAAAAGAAAAAAGACAGGAAAATGAAAGGATAAAAAAAGAATTCGGAAAACGCCGTTTCCTGCATGTATTGCATCATGATGTTTGATCTGACTTTCGATAGATGCAGGATCATTGTAAGTTTTCCTTTCATGGTTTTGCATTGTAAGATACAAAATCTGTGTTTGTGTATCCTGTGGATGTGAAAATAGAGTCGACATTGGATTTGGTTTACATTTGTCTTTGGCCAGTCATATTTTTTGCCACAAAAAGTGTCAGATTCGCTACAGCTCCCAGCAAAAGTTCTCTCAGCCATCCCAGTGGAAACCTGCCATGGACAGAAATTTTACGTCTATTTGATTGGGAGTATATCTAATAAAGTAAAAATTGATATAGAGAGTAATGTCTGAGTATATATGAAACTGTAATGTTTCACTACTGCTTCCAGCAAAAAGTCTCAAAACCTCTCAGCGATTGAAAACCTGTCATGGCCATAAACTGAGAACATTTCAACAAAATATAACAAACTTTAAGGAGGATAAGTATCCTCAAAGTTCAAGCTTTGCAAAGGCAGAATTATTGCATCAAATTGCCAATGCTGCATTCTATCTCAGTTGGCGTTTTGCATATGATCCATGTACTGCATATGCTTCAACACACATACAAAAGGGAACACTCATACATCGCCGTCTGGAAATGAGTAGAGGGAGTCGGAGAGAGAGAAATGAAATGGAATTTTTTTAATTTTGTTTAAACAAGACAGAACCAGATCTGGCCGTAAATGGACGGCCAGATCTAAAGTCCCGCATTATAATGTTAAAGCGGGATACCGCCTAGGAGCAGTACCGTATATATATATTTTATTTTATTTTTGAGCTAAATAAGCTCCTCTAATTTGCGTTTTGAGATAAATAAACTGCTCGCATTGAATTCCGTTAAAATGGCGTTAACCTGGCTTTGACTTGCAATAAACTATATGAAATGAATTTTTTATTATTTTATATTTACTGACATGGATGGCACGTGGCATAGACAAATATTGTTTATTTAATGAATTGCTAAAACATAAAATGTATGATTTTATATTATACATAAGTGAATTCTCTAATGAAGTCTTAACTTTTAAATTCACTTTTGAAATTCAAAATATTTTTAAAATTTTAGAAAAATTATATTCGTCTTTTGAACGGTTTTATGAATCCAACAATATATATTTTGTCCAAAACAAAAATCAAATACAACTTGAAAAGTAGATGAAATGTTATTTTGTTTTATATCCAACAATCTAGAATTATCACAGACTTTTCATGTGTAATTTGATTTTTGTTTCAAACAAAATATATATCATTGGATTCGTAAAGTCGATCAAAATAGAACTATTTTTTTTCAGATTTTAAATTTTTTATTTTGGATTCCAAAAATTATGACTCATAGGAGAATTCCTCATTATACACATAAGAAATCGATTTTTGTTTATTTATTCTTGTTGATTTGGCGATCCATTGAATACGTTCAACTGTGTTTTTGGTGGAGTTGAGTTTGGTTATCTTCATGGAAGTGAAGACTAGGCGCTAGAAGCATACTCATTCTTGGTGGATTGAGTTGAAGTCAAAATATACACTAAACATGATATACAAGCAAAGTCTTTAGTCAAAAAATAGGGTTGTAATCTCGATTCATTTTAGTGGATTGTTTTGAGAGGTTAATCGCTCATAGACTCGAGATTTTTCCCAAGTTGGATTTTCCTCGTAAAAATCGTGGTATTCATTTTACTTTCCGCATTTTATTTTCCATATTTTATTGACTAACGATCTTGGTAAGGTGCACCAAACTTTCAACATGTAATAGAGATTTTTTATGACTGAATGGTAAACCGTGCCATCAAACATGACCATCTTGGAATTATCCATAAAAATATATAAAAAATTTAAAAACCAGTGGCTGTAAAACTACATTAGATGTTGAGCAACCATGAGAAGGAGTAGAGCATTTGGGAGAGGGGAGGGAAAATTTGAATGCTATTTGACTGATTCGATTAGTAATTTGTAATACAAGATATTAAGAGAACAATAATTACTCAAAGAAAAAGATGGCGATGATGAATAGTAAGGCTTTGTTTATTTCACATTTCAATTATAAATTATAATTTATAAATTATTGAACAATTTCTCTATTAGTATTCTAGGTGAAAGTGAGTTGTAATTTGTACGGACATTTTCATCGATCATCACATTGTTCAAAATTGAAGCATTGGGTAACAAATATTTTTTATTTCTTGTTTATATATTTACACATTCAATTTATTGTATAAATATGGACCCTAGGCATAATATAGCTCACCTCAACACTATTGATGAGGAGGATGTTCTTTTGAGAGAATCCATGGGATCTCCCTATGATCAAATTCGAAATGAGGGCACATTTATTTCTACTGCTAAAAAAAATCAATTCTAGTAATGTTCGAGAAGTTAAAAGCAAAGTGTAAAATTTGTGGTAAAGTACTAAGTGGTGCGTCGACTGGAGGTACTAGTCATCTAAAACGTCACACCGAAATATGTAGTCAAAATAGTAATGTAGATATAAGAACAAAAATGTAATTAAATGTAGACCAAATTGAAAATATTACCATTTTTCAATATGGTGAATTATGTGCGCGTCAAGAGCTTGACGATTATTTGATTAGGGCCGAACATCCATTTAATTTTGTTGAAAAACGTGATTTTACTAGTATGGTAAATAGGGGTATTAATCCACAATGTCATCATTTTTCTACTTCAAGTATAAGAAGGGATACAATTAATAGATTTACTATTTAATTTATTGATTTGAAGAACTTTTTTACACGTGATTTTGATGAAATTTTTGTCTTACGTCCTATATTTGGACTTCTGTATAAAAATTGAGTTATTTGTCATTGACTGCTCATTATATTAATGATGACTGGAATTTGAATAAAAAATTGTTAATTTTAAAGTTTTAGAATCTCTTCATACTGGATATTATTGCTCATTTAATTTTGTCAAAACTTGAAAATGTAGGAATTAATCAAAAAAATCAATTACATTAGATAATGTTAATAATAACAAATCGGCACAAAGAGCTTTAAAATATTATCTTAACTTACCTTTAGGTGGAAATTTATTTCATGTTCATTGTTGTGCTCATATTTGTAATTTAATATTACAAGATGATTTACCCAGTTTACATAATTCTATTAAAATAATTAGAGATATTGTTAAATGCATTAACTCATATGTTCCGAGATATGAAATATATAAAAATTGTTTTGTAAAATTAAAAATGAGGAGAAAAAACAATGTTTTAGATGTACTTCACCGGTGGAACTTGACATTTTTACTCCTAAAAGTGACAACAAAATATAGGAGAGTTGTAGATTTATTTTGTGTGGAAATAAAAGAAAAATATATCAATTATGATATTCAAACCCTTGGTGAATATGATTGAATAATTTTGGAAATTATTAGAGATTTCTTAGATGTTTTTCATACTTCAATCAAGATATTTTGTTCTATTTATTATCCTTCATAGTGTCGAGTACTTATACAATTAACTAATATTTGTTGCACATTTTATCGTTATTTACAATTTGATGTTTTTAAAATTTCTTTGATGGCCACAAGTGAAAAGTTTGCAAAATATTTTGATCCCTTACCAACTATATTCGCTATTGCCGTTGTTATGGATCCTAGATGTTAACTTGATGCATTAGAATTATGGTTAGAAATCATATATGATAATGATGTAGATAAAGTCAAATCACACCTAAATGAAAGAAACAGTTCTTTCAATCAATTATATGATGAATATAAAATCAATTAGGAGAGCATAGGGTACCATAAAATACTTCTGGTACTAGTTCTTTTTCCTCGTCTAGTTTCTTAAGAGATTTAGCATTATTAAATAGTAGACAAACTCAATCCTCCTCATCATCTAGTAGGTCAACTTCTGAATTAAAATGGTATCTCGAACAACATGTGCTTGATATTGAGGATAATCCTGATTTTGATATATTAGCATGATAGAAAGTACAAGGGTGCAGGTACCCTTTACTCTCCAAAATGGCACGTGATCTACCAACTGTTCCAGTTTCGACCGTAGCGTTAGAAACAGCTTTTAATGAAGGTGAGAGAGTTGTGTCACAAACTTGGAACAGCCTTGATCCTTCAACATTTGAAGCATTAATCTGTCTTAAATATTGAAGTTTAACAAATCAAAGAATGCGAGAACAAATTCGAGCAACTGAACTAGCTGAAGAGATAAATCAATTAAAGTTTTCAAGACCAGAATGAATTGAAGATAGTTTCATCGATGTTAATGATTAGTCATAAATAATTATGTATTTATTTTATTTGTAATTTAATGAGAGAGATGTAAATGATTAATAATTATATTATATATAGGTATCAACCTAATTGAGATGTATATTCAATATCTATGATGCATTTTTACTCTCCAAAAAATTAATTAAATGAATAAAAAAATTCTTCAATTATTCAAGTCCAATTTTTTTTTAATTATCCATAAAAATGTTACATATGACAGCATGACACTGACATTGTCGACATTTCTCAAATTCAATTCTCCATAAAAATTGTAATTTATGTATTTAATAATTTTGATCAAATGATTACGTGTCTATCTTAAAATGATCTTAGGAATCGGATATTATTGTCTTATTGGTCCAAATGTCCAATGTTGTCTAATTGTGCAATGAAAATTTTGTCCATGAACATTCATGTGGGTCTAGGCCCAAAGCCTCATTCCGGGCCTGGGCCAAATCCTGGCTCGGGCTACTAAAAGTCAGGCCGGCAGCTGACGAGGCCTAATCTGGTAAGTGTGAAAGGTGGAAAAATGTCGAAAGAGTGTTAATTAAATGATCTGATGAAGCCAAGTGGAAGAAGACAGGCTTTAAAGTCCAATGCAATACAGTGTTGGAGATTTAAAATTTGCTCTACGTATATGGAGATTTAAAATTTGCTACCAAACTACGACTACAAACTATAAAGAAAGAAAAATCATGGCGTCTCTATAGTATCTGCAAAACAGAGATGGCAGGCGTGTTTCAGTTGCAGAAACAGCTAGTTGAGTACAGAGCATCACTATTCAAAGAAGTTTAGTTTTTTCTTTTCTTTTGAACTACCTAGATGGAGGAGAAGCATATAAAGGGGAGATCTTCTTCTTCTTCTTCTTCGTTTCTTGTTTTGGTTGAGAAGGGATTTTTGGATGATCAGTTAAACCAACTTTAGCAACTGCAAGATGAGAGCAACCCAATTTTTCAAGTTGAAGTGGTGTCTCTCTTCTTTCAAGACTCTTAATGAACTTACTAAAGCTCTGTCAGGATTCTTGTTTCTCTTTTCACTTGATTTCTAACATTCTTTGCCTTTCTCATAAGTGTTTTGTCTGCCTATGTATTTCACAGGAAGTAGAATATATGCAGAAATGCACCAGTTAACGGGTAGCAGCTCCAGGTACGAAAATATTAATTTGCTTCTATCACTTGAAGCACAAAACCAAAACAGTTATTGGTGTATCTTACAAAAATATATATCTCTAGAAATAACAGAATTGGTGCTCAGAGAGCTCAAAGTGTCAGCATCCATTTCCGCAATTTCTACACGAAGCAGAAGATTGAAGGATGCATTCAGCATCCAATTTTGACACTAAAAATCAGTTAGCAAAGTCGATCAAACGCAGAAGGTCTCGCTGCATTTGTCCTAAGAAAATTAAGCTTAGGAAAAAAAATCACGACCATTTATAGTTCCATATTCCAATCCATTTGCAAATTTGTATCAGACACACAATCTGCAAAGCCTTAATAAACAGAATGGACTCAACTAACAGGCTACTGAAATCAAAACTATTCCGGATTCAACATGCTCTCGCGTAACTTCTGAAGGGCCTCTACTTTGGCTGCCAGTGGCTTCAATTTTTCAACCAGTTCCATGACCTCAACGCGGTAATTTTCAATGGCCTCATCGATTTTTGCAATGCTCCAATCTACTGCCTGAGTTTCTTTCCCTTTAGTGCTGTTTTCCTTATCAGAATCAGGTGCTGCAGTTCTTGGCTCATCTTCTATTTCTTTTCCCTCAGCTGTGCTGCCGGAAGGCAACTGCGATGTAGATGCTTCAAGTTCTTTTCGTTCCTGATAATGCAAACAAGGTAAGCCATATATGTCAACTGTTTTCAAATTCGAATAAAAGCAATTGCTAAACTTCACAGATACATACCTCTGATAGCAGGCATTCAATGTGAATAACATATGTGCACTTCTGACAGTAATAAACATGATGGTTTGGATTCCTTTCATTCTCACAAGCATCACAGTAATACTCTCCCGAATCATCTTCCACGAACGAATCGATAAGCATTAGAGGATGCGAATGGTACTTATGTTTGACAGTAGTTGGAATTGGTACACATTCCAGATGTAGATTGCAATTGCACTCTAAACAGCGATAGAAGGAACCATCACAGACCCGACGACATGCATTGCACTGGAAAGTTCCATTGATATATTTGGCTTCAAAGTAAAAAAGACTGTGCTCGTGGATCTTATGCCTTAATGGAGGCGTTAAGGTCTTCGCGCATTGGATATGGAAATGAAGTTTGCATCCATAACAAGTATAATTGACACGCTTGATTTGCCATTGACAGGCTTTGCAATAACAGTACTCCAAAGGTACTAAGCCGTAAAGATCGTGCTGTGGATGGTAAGAGCATTTTACTTCCCTAGGCATCTCAAAACATGACTGGTGGAGGAAGTAACTGCAACTGGGGCAACAATAAGCTGCGCCGGAGAGAGGTAGCTCGCAACCATTGCAAATGATTCTTAATTCCTCCTTACAATTGCAGAAAAACAGTCTATGTTCATGACTGAAATGCTTCTTGATTTCCATATCTTTCTCTTTTGGTGGTTTGGTTTTACGAATGTTTGTTTTTGAGGTAGCAGTACCACACTTAACATCAAGACTAAAGAGGCAGAGCTCACAGTGGTAGACCATGCCAGAGCAAATGTCATTGCATCCATCACAGACAAAGAGCTTGTGGAAGGGATGTTCGCGCTCTAACGATAGAGGGTGTTGCGAGTGCAGAGGATGGTGCAATTCAAAAGGCACTTGTACACATGATTTATGGAGCTGAAACTCACATTTTGGATAGAACTTACATTGATATGTTGGAGTCTCAGATATGGGTTCATTGCAAGCACCACACCAACCATGAGAAATAATACCCTTAAAGATCAAGAAATGAATGTGACTGATATGAAATACTTCCTCCTCCTCCTTCTCCTTCTCTTTCTTCTCCTCCTCCTCCTCCTCCTCCTCCTTCTCCTTCTCCTTCTCCATCTGTGTTGTAGTTGTAAATTTGTAATTAGTGCAGGCAAAAACTTTATACCTTGAATCCCTTATCTGCAAGTCCCAGTGTCAACGCTTGTATTCTTCAAACATGTTAGGTAAGGTTGTGCATATATATATATATATTTGAATGAAGACGAACAATTGAAGATTAAAATACAACTTCTTACCCTACAAACCTGCCCTCTTTTCAGCATTTATTGATCAGTTTTCAAACATGAAGGTATAGTTGATGATAATTATGTATTGACAGGTTAAATTGTCAACGATCCCTCAGCCAAATTTCCGAGTCCTCCACCAACCACCCCCCCCCCCCCCCCCCCCCCCCCCCACACTTTAGCAGTATTTTATTATTATTTTTGTCTTTGTTGCAACTTGCAAGTGCATTTAAACCCCTACTACATTTAGACACGATTTGCAATTTAGGAGTCAGATAGATACGAGAAACTCGCACTTGTTTGTTTGATAGAAAGTATGTATGACGGAGTATATTATATAACTTATAAGCTTCGGAAATAAGATAGTTTACTGTTTATAAATTATTATCAATCAATGTTATCACAACTGATCCGTAGAGCAACCCGCAACAATTTTTTTAGAAGATTCAACCGATTGGTCCAAAAGGAAAAAGATTGAACCGCTTTTTAAAATAATTTATAAATAATAGTAATAATATAATAAATCAAATTATACTTAATTATATATGAAATGGTTTTATGTTTTAAGGATTAAATTCAAATAGGTCACTCAAATATGGAGTAATTTGCTATTAGGTCATTGGATTGAATGTTACAAACATAGACAAATAAATCACCCTGATCCAATTCCGGCCACTCAACCGTCGAATGATCACCAATCAATACTTTCATGATATTGTTTTGTGGTTTTTCAGGTGTCAAAATTTAGTGATGCAAAAAAAAAATCAATATAATTCTTTAAAAAAAAATTCACATCAACAAAATACTCATCATCACCTCTAGTGTTGATCGGCGAGCATCCATTGGTGATTGGCTGGAACCGAACCAAGGTGAGTTATTTGTTCATGTTTATAACATTCAGACATGATTTTATTGAAAAGTCAATGACCTCATTGTAAACTATCTCATCATAGGGAGAAATTTTATATCCAATAAAAAATTGGAACGGAAATAGTCAGTCAGTCATATATCTAGGGAATACAATATTTCAAATAAATTGCACATCGTCCATTTTAACATTTATTTCTTTGAAATTGGAACTAAAGTTATTAAATAAATAAATTTGAAAGGTGAACTGACTTTATTTTAAATAAATAAATAAATTGAGAAAGGTCGACTTTGACCTTTTCCTCAAACAGTTGTTCGCTTCCAAACCTAATTCCAATCAACAAGATTTTTGAGTCATCAATTCCACAAAACTGCGGCCGCTAGGGCTGGGCATGGGTCGGTATTATCGGCCATTATCGATTACCAATCTCTTATTGGCCTTAAATTATTTGCCCAAAAACCAACCCAAATTGTCGGGCCGATAATACGAGGCGTGTGTGTATATGGGTCAATTGGCGGTTTTCATTTTTCTTAAATTTTGATTGGCCGGGCCAATCGACTATTTATATCCAAAGTCCAATATTGTAAATTTAAATTAGTCACCTAGCCTATCAGCCCAGTAACAATAAGCCCATACTCTCATTGCCTAACCCAGGTTCTACCCCATAATACTCCAAATAATCATAATCTAAAGTCCTAAAAAAGGTAAACTCATTAATCCATTACTCATTCAGTTTAAAATTTTAATTTGAATTGTCAAACTTGAACTTTTATTTTGTTTGAGTACTTATGGGATGTATTTAAGTATTTTTAGCATTTGTGAATTTTTATTTTAGTATTTGTTAGTATTTAAATGAGTATTTTATTAAATATTAAATATAGATTTTATTTCTAAACTTTTTTCCAGGCAGATATTATCGGCTGAAACCATTATCGGCCTGACTGAAATCGATTGCAATCGACAACCGACCCAAATCATTTGGGCCGATAATGGTTTCTAATTTTGCCCAGAATTAGTTGTCGGGTTGATTGGATTATCGGCCGATAATCAACCGACCCGACCCATGCTCAGCTCTAGCGGCCGCCTCCATTGTTCATTATTCCAAGTTTGGGATTGGAGAATTTGAAGAGGAAGAGAGGGGGAGTCGAAGGTGAGACCGATGTCCAGTGCGGAGGCCAGGAAGAGGGAGATCGGGTTTCAGATCATGGACAAAAAGGGGGGGTAATGATTGATTTGGTAAATTAGAAATTTTGGAGGACCCATACGGGAAGGAATTGATGAGGAGGAGGAGGTAGGGATTGAGAATGGACAGAGATCTCCTGCCATTCGGTAAAAACACATCTCTCAATAATATTTATTGTCCCCAGCAAATCACAACAATTGTGGTTGCTCTTATGTTTGTTAGGATTTCTTCAATCACAACCAATAAAATTAAAGGAGTTAGTAGACAGTATATAAAAAGTTAACATACAGAGAAAAAATAAAACGGGACAGATAAGGCCAACCATGTAAAAAAATAATTAATGATGTTAATAAATATTAAATGAACCGCGGTTATATGACAAGTCACACATGATGGTCAACTCGGGTTCATTATGTGCTATGTTCAACGGGTAATTCAGCTCGCTTTTCTTAAAAAATCACAGTCAATTTAGCTCGACCAATAGGTTGATTCGGTTCTGATAATAGTGAAATAAATAATTAGGTGCTTGATGAAACTTATAATTAATCATATCTTATAAGTCTTCGAAAATATATTTTGAATTTTATTTTTGTAAAATATTAATGACTTATACACACATATTAGCATTCAATATAATATTTTTAATTTTTAATTTTTTATAAATAATTTTTATATTAATTTCAAACTAAAAATATAAATAAAAACACATAAAATTTAAAAATATAATTTATTACAAGTATAGCCATATAAGTATTATTCATGGTTTAATTTAATTTTTAACTAAAATATTTTATTGTAAAGTGTATATATATTTTTTGAAAAGATCATATGACCAAGAATATATTTCAAAATCTAGAATATGGGAAGATGAAATGGAGGCCTTATACAAGGCACTCGTGCCACCATACTAGTAGATTACAACGTGAAAGAAAAATGTCACTACTAGAAAACAGTTTGATGATGTCAAAAACTGTCCGTCCTAACTAGACACCAATCAGCTCGGTCAGATCCCAAATTGTTGAGCTGAATGTCCTACACAGTAAGCAAACGTAAGCTAAGAGAGACCCCGAATTAGTTCGCGGGGGGGGGGGGGGGGGGGGGGGGGGGGGGGGCTGCTCCAACGTTCAAGTCAGTTAGGTAATTCTCAGTTGGGAGGGCTCGGTCTCTAAGAGCTCTCTCAACTTAAGCTACAGTAATGCAAGTTGTCACGTAAAAAAATATACTTGATATGTGGGGCTCCTTTTATAGAGATTTACAGAGTTTTTATTCATTTAGGAATGAAACTCCTCTCTTCCTTATCTGTGCGCATTTGTCGGAGTCATAGTCTTTTTGGGTCTCTACTCCTTATAGGATTAGGACTCCCTAAAGAAGGGATGGATCTAGTTTGGATCCGGCAATGGCCGGCCGACCGACCAACCAGTCTGTATAGGATCAGGATGACCGACCAACCTATATGCCTAAATGTTGACATAAGCACGTAATAGTTGAAGGCCGAACCGATCTGTAGAGGATGACCGATCGAACCGACAGAACCAACCACAGGCCTAACAGGGCCAAGTGGGAGCAAGGTGATCCGACCGACCGAACAAATCGATTACTTTAGGTTGGTCGGTCAAGCAAGACGCAACGTCGCCCGTCCGAGGTGGACATTTACACGTGTCACAATCTTATTGGATGGAACAATTTGCCACATCACAGTTTTTTTGTGAAAAAATTTGGGAGGAAATTTTTTTCATTGTAGAAGAGTCATTTTTTTGAGTGATTTTGTGACGGATAGTGTAATGGATAATTTCCGTCACAAAAATCTCTCAAACCGATCTCAACTGTAACAAATCTTGTTATTCCTTGAACACAGTTTGTCGAAGACAAGTTGGCACCTCCTCTATCCACACCCTCCAACGTTGCTCTTGGAAGGCATACTGGGCCAAAGTGTATATATGAGTTGCAACATTGGCATACCTCTTCACATGAGAGATGGACCAACTCCAGAATGCAGCAACAATCTATGAATCTCAAGAATTGTAGCTGTGATATCCTGACCCGGAAATAATAGAAACATTGAACATGAGGGTGACACGTGTACAACGGTACACCAATGGATGTAATAATTAAATTTGGGGTTTAGTGTAACAATTAAATATACGGGTGTGAATAAGTACGAATAATAATAATAATACAAATAAATTAGAGAACTTGACTCGATGATGACGAAATAAGTATTTGTTGTAAATTTTATTAAATAAGTGGAAACAAAATTAAAAAAAAAGAAAAGAAAAGAAAAGAAGAATCCAATTTTTATACATATTTGAATTTAGTTTAAAAGAAAAAGAAAAGATAAGAAGAGAAACAGGAAGAAAAAAAACGCAAGAAGAAGAAATGGAAACTGAAACAGGGAAAAGAAGAAAAAAAGCGATTTTTCGCGTCTGAAACTTCGGCGGCGCCGATCTCCTCCGTACGGCCACCTCAGGCGACGAAACCGGTACCAATCTCTTCGTCTCTTCGAGACATATGAAATCGGTTCAAGAATCACCTTAATCGGAGCGGTATATCTCTGGGAAAAGCCGTCGGAAGTTTCGGCCACCGCAAGCTTCGACAGTCGATTTCTCCCTCCTCCGATCTCCGATCGATGCAAGGCCACCACCGTTGAGTTCGTCTCGAAGATTACTACAAAGCCCAATTGGTGATTTCCGGCGAAAGTCGCCGGATCTCCGGTGACCCGAATAGGGGTATTTCGGGTACTATTTGACCCGTTTGATTTTTTCGGGTAAAAATTTACCTGTTCAACTAGATCGTATATTTTACGTATTTACGCGGTATTTGAACGTATTTGTGAGCTGGTATGTGCATTTTGGTGTAGAACTAGTATATGAGGCTTAATGATGTACGTCGGGAAAAATTATACGGGGAAGCATTGGTTCGAGTAAGATGTGAGGCACGCTTCACGAGGTAGGGAATACTATAATTTTGCGTTAATTTGGGAATTCTGGAATTTCAGTTTAATCGATAATTCGATAAGTCTTGCGAAATAGTTAATTGTGATTTTTCTGATGTAAATGTTTGGTTGGTTAAAGTGGAAATTGTGGGTTTTGTGTTGTAAGTTATCGAAGTTTCTTGCAGTAATTGTGAATGAATGCTCGGCATAAGTGTCTACTGCTAATGTGGATTGTGTGTGCATGTTTGAGTGTAAATGGTTGTCGTGTATAATTCCGTTATGTGGTAACCCCCTACTTCTCATTGAGAAAAGTGTTGTCTTTTTACTGAATGCATGTGATTGAACATTTGTTTATATCTGGAAATTATGGAGATTGCGGGGGTTGTGATGTGGAGATTGCGCAGAGATGAGGAAGAGGCCTGTACGTACAGTGGGTGATAATCCGAGCAAGGATTCGCTATGCGGCCACATAGCGAAGGGGTGGCAAGTCCCAGGTAGAAGAAAGTGTCTACCTTCCTTACTCGTAGATTGCTTCCGGCGAGGAGGTCGGAAAGCGGAGAAAAATTGCTTCCAACAATGAGGTCGGAAGGCGTTCGAGGTGGTGACGAATATTCGAGGCGGGTTGATAAATAGAAGTGTTATTTAAATTGTCGTGCTTCTGTCAATAACTATTTGTGAATGTTTTGTGTGTGAATACGGTATTCCCTACTGAGCTTCGGCTCATCCTCTATTTCCCATTGTTTATTTTCAGGTGAAACAACTGTGACGAGACTGGGAGTGCAGACAGGACAGGACAGTCGGTGTACATACCAAAGTCGCTGCGTAAGAGTTGAGTGGACCCAGTGGGTTGGGATGGCTGAGCTGGAGTCTCAGTTGGGTATATAAAGTTACTTATGTATTTATTTATATCTATCATCTAAATATAAGTATGTAGATAATTATACTTTTATTGAGTTATTGAGATTTGAAAAAAAATTATAGTCGGGAGTATGAGTTAGTTACACGTCACGTGCCTGGGAATCGGGGCGTGACAGTAGCTCGCCAAGCCATTAGATGTAACTTCCCCCTTGAATAGCAGCTACAATAATAGAGGAATCACCCTCCAACATCAAGTGATGATAACCCAAGTATGAAGCTAATGGCACGGCGTGTAAAGCCCTCATTGTTGTAAATTGACAGTCCGGATCGAGCAGGATTGCAGCTTCCAATGAACTTGAAATAATAAAGGCGAAATTGGACACACAGATTTTACGTGGAAAATCCCTAATGAACAGGGTAAAAACCACGGACCGGTATAGAAGAATTCACTATGGAGTAAATGATTACAACCTTCTCTCTAATTTAACAAGGAGAGAACAATGACACTCTCTCTTGAAACTAGGAGAAAAACTAAAACACTCTCAACTCAAAACCTCTCTTTCTCTCACTCTCACCTTCTCCTTCTTTGTTACTTTGATTTTGTGTGTCAAATGAAGTAGAGATTGCATGCCTTATATAGGCATAGATGGAGGCAAATATTAGTTGGTTTCTACCCAACTATTAGTTGGTTTCTACCCAACTATTAAATTGACTTAGAACATGCCACCTACTTTCTAGAAGATTCAACATTTCTCCCACTTGGAGACTTGATTGAGATTCTATCACGTCTCCACACCACTCTTTCTATACTAGTCCTTCCATGCTTGCTTACGTATCCGCTAGACCATATGAGGATCTACACCATTGAAACTTGTCAGTGGTGATCGGCTTGGTCATCACATCTGCTAGGTTTTCATCTGTGTGAATCTTTTGCATATCCACACTTCCATCTTCCACTACTTCACGAACAAAATGATATTGAACTCCTATGTGCTTTGTTCTTGAATGATAGGCCGGATTCCTTGCAATATGCAAGGCACTCTGACTGTCACAAAACAAAATAATTTTCTCTTGTTTGTGCCCGAGCTCCTCCAATAACCTTTGTAACCAAATAGCTTCCTTGCAAGCTTGTGTAGCTGCCATATATTCTGCTTCTGTTGTAGACAGAGCTACAACAGTTTGTAGTTTTGAAACCCAGCTTACAGCTCCTCCTGCAAGTGTAAACACATAGCCTGTAGTAGATTTCCTTTTATCAAGGTCCCCTGCAAAATCTGAATCCACATAACCCCTGACAGTAAATTCGGATCCTCCGTAACATAATGCAGCATCTGAGGTTCCTCTGATGTATCTCAGAATCCTCTTCACAGTATTCCAATGCTCTTTACCAGGATTCGCCATATATCGACTAACCACTCCCACTGCTTGTGCAATGTCTGGTCTTGTACATATCATAGCGAACATTAAACTCCCCACTGCTGATGCATACGGTACTCGAGACATCTCCATCCTCTCTGCTTCATTGCTAGTACACATACTTGAGGATAACTTGAAATTAGCAGAAAGTGGGGTAGAAACTGGCTTGCAACCTTGCATGTTGAAACGCCGCAAGATCTTTTGCAAATAATTCTTTTGTGAAAGCCAAATCTTTCTGCTATTTTTGTCTCGGTAAATTTGCATCCCTAGAATCTTGTTTGCTGGTCCCAGATCCTTCATATCAAATTCCCTAGCCAACTGTGCCTTTAATTCTTGGATACGATCTTTGTTGGGGCCTGCTACCAACATGTCATCCACGTACAACAACAAGATAATGAAGTCATTATCTCCCTCAAACCTTTTGTAGTACGTACAATGGTCTGAACTGAGTCTATTGTACCGAAGGCTAATAATGAAGGAATCAAATCTCTTATACCAACATCTCGGCGCCTGTTTGAGACCATATAGAGATTTGTTCAACTTGCAAATCAAGTTCTCTTTGCCTTCTTCAGCAAAACCTTCTGGTTGAAGCATATAAATTTCTTCTTCAAGTTCTCCATGAAGAAATGCAGTTTTAACATCTAACTGCTCCAAATGTAAGTCAAATGTAGCACACATAGCCAGGACTACTCTGACTGTTGTAAGTCGAACCACCGGAGAAAATATCTCGTTGAAGTCAATGCCTTCTTTCTGAGCATATCCTTTCACCACCAATCGAGCACGATATCGCTTCACCTGATCATTGCTATCTCGCTTGATCTTGTAAACCCATTTGTTACCAATGGCTTTTCTTCCACGTGGCAATGGTACAAGATTCCAAGTGTTGTTTTTATGGAGAGCTTCAATTTCCTCCTGCATTGCTGTCATCCACAGAGATGCATCTGAACTGTTTCTAGCTTCATGGAAAGTTGATGGCTCTCCATCCTCCGTTAAAAGACAGTATGCAACATTGCACTCCGTAACATATTCTGAGTGCCAAACTGGCAGTCTTTTCTCTCGAGTTGACCGTCGAATTTCTGGAGCCTCGGTAGGAGCCTCAACTTGAGTCTCGGACTCAACATGTTCTTCTACCTCATGCTCTGGCGCTGCTTCAGAAGCAACTTCGTTCTCAGACTTATTTTCCGTCTGAACTATTGTAGTCTCTGAATTTTCTTTTTTCGTGCTATCATCACTTTTATCTTTGAGTTTATCTTCTATAAAGATAACATCCCTGCTGATAATAACCTTATGGGCAGTGGGATCCCATAGGCGATACCCCTTAACTCCATCAGCATACCCCAAGAATATACATTTCCTGAATTTTGGATCCAACTTCGTTCTTTCTTGGGCATTGAACATCACATACACAACACTTCCAAATGTATGGAGTTTTGAATAATCAGTTGGTTTACCCGTCCACATCTCCATCGGTGTCTTCAATTCAATTGCAGTCGAAGGTGACCGATTTATCAGATAACAGGCGGTTTTGACTGCCTCTGCCCAGAAGCCTTTTGCTAGGCCTGCAGTTCTCAACATTGCCCTTGTTCTTTCTAACAAGGTTCTGTTCATCCGCTCTGCCACTCCATTTTGTTGAGGAGTGTATGCTGTAGTGAAATGTCTTTTGATGCCTTCTTTATTACAGAAAACATCAAACTCATCGCCAGTGTATTCTCCTCCATTATCAGACCTCAAACACTTGATCCTTTTACCAGATTCAAGTTCCACCCGGGCTTTGAATATTTTGAAGACTGGAAACACATCCATCTTCCTCTTGATAGGATACACCCAACATCTTCTGGAATAATCATCTATAAATGAGACAAAGTATTTTGCTCCTCCCAGAGATATCACCGGTGCTTGCCACACATCAGAGTGAATCAGTTCTAGAATATCCTTGCTTCTGGAACTGGATAGACTGAATTTCAATCTATTCTGCTTACTTGTAACACAATGCTCACAAAAGGGTAATGACACCTTTGTAAGACCAGGGAGTAAATTCTTCTCGGAAAGAATTCTCAATCCTCGTTCAGACATATGTCCGAGTTTGAGATGCCACTTCATTGCAGGTTCATCTTTTGAACTACTTGATACAACAGATGCTTCTGCTTCAAGTATAGTTTCTCCCTTTAGCTTGTATAAATTTGAATTCAGCTTTTCTGCCTTCATAACCACAAGTGCGCCCCGAATAATTTTCATTATCCCATCTTGAGTTTGGATCTTGTAACCGAGACTATCTATTTGTCCCAAAGACAATAGATTCTTTCTCAGGCCCTCCACATGTCGCACCTCCTTGATAGTGTAAACAGTCCCATCATACATTTTTAGTTTGATGGTTCCAATGCCGACAATCTTCAGGATGTGATCATTACCCATGAACACTGATCCTCCTGAGATTGGTTTATACTGATGAAACCATTCTCTTTGTGAGGTCATGTGCCATGTAGCACCTGAATCAATAATCCAGGTATCACTAAAGTTCCTTTCACCTTCTGTGATCGGCATTGCTTCAATATATAAAATTTCACCATCATCTGGGATACTTGCCACATTTCCTTGAGAGTTCTTCTCTTCGTTCTTCTTCTTCCAACAATCCTTCTTCAGGTGTCCTTTCTTGCCACAAAAGTAGCATTTAAAATTCTTCTTACTCCTTGATTTGGACCTGCCATGATTTTGGCTCCCACTTGAGCCACGTTCCATTGGTCTCCCTCTTTCCATCGTTAAAGCCTCAACTTGATGTGAACCGGCCAACCTGTCCTCCTTGTTTTTGCGCCTATTTTCTTCTTCCAGAATAGCAGCGGCAATATCATCAAAGACTAGGTATTCCGTGAGAACATTGTTAGTGAGGTTGATGATGAGTTGATCATATGAGTCCGGTAGACTTTGGAGTAGAAGTTCCGCACGTTCAACTGGTTCTACTTTATATCCCAACGATGTGAGTTGAGAAAACATAGTATTCAATGAGTTGATGTGCTCTGTCACCGAAGTAGATTCAATCATACGAAGAGTGTAGAGTTTCCTCTTCAGAAAAATCTTGTTGTGGAGAGACTTCGCCTCATATAGTTTGGTGAGATGATCCCAGATTTCCTTTGCAGTTTTCTTTTCTTCTATACTTGAAAGTACACCATCAGATAATGCCAAATGAAGATTGGCAATTGCGGTGCCATCCATTTCACTCCACTTTTCATCTGTGACTCCAGTGGGCTTATTATCAATAGCCGCCAGACAGTTATCTTTTCTCAAGATAGCCTTAATCTTCAATTTCCATAATGAGAAATTACTCCAATTGAACTTCTCAATTTCATGTTTCGCTGCCATTGCTTTTTATCACAATCAAGTACTTTGTGAACAGTACCGTGAATAGTACCTCCAAATTAGTTCCCAGGAAAGAGTGGGGGCCTTCCGTTTAAAATGGCGCGCAATTAAATAACCGCACTTTCCTAGACAGAACTTGTTTTAGATAGTACTTCCACACAACCGTACCACGAATACTTGATCAAAAATCTCAAGAAAACTTTTCTGATGTGGAAGGTCAGACAATGCTGCAACCACAGAGCATACTCAGATTTTCAAGAGAACAAGCAAATCCCGAACCAACCAATCCCTCTGATACCACTTGTTGTAAATTGACAGTCCGGATCGAGCAGGATTGCAGCTTCCAATGAACTTGAAATAATAAAGGCGAAATTGGACACACAGATTTTACGTGGAAAACCCCTAATGAACAGGGTAAAAACCACGGACCGGTATAGAAGAATTCACTATGGAGTAAATGATTACAACCTTCTCTCTAATTTAACAAGGAGAGAACAATGACACTCTCTCTTGAAACTAGGAGAAAAACTAAAACACTCTCAACTCAAAACCTCTCTTTCTCTCACTCTCACCTTCTCCTTCTTTGTTACTTTGATTTTGTGTGTCAAATGAAGTAGAGATTGCATGCCTTATATAGGCATAGATGGAGGCAAATATTAGTTGGTTTCTACCCAACTATTAGTTGGTTTCTACCCAACTATTAAATTGACTTAGAACATGCCACCTACTTTCTAGAAGATTCAACACTCATAGCTTCCTCTAGTGTTGGCTTAATACTTGTTATCTCAACATGGTATTACACGCAACAAATTCATTGCAACTGTCTCTAAAAATCACCACGAAACCAATACACCTACTGCCACGTGAACAGTGGCATCCCAATTTGTTAAGTATGACTAATATGTAAAAGGACTAGTTTATGGTGGAGGGAATGGGCCAATAGGCCCGAAGCCTATGATTCGAGTAAGTTAAGGGGGTGTGGGGGTCAGTAGAGAAGTGTTGAACAAGTGCTACTAGTTCAATCCAAGTGTCACAAGGCATTGAAAGATGAAAAGTCAGAGTCAATGAAAGATCAGGATTGGGAAGTTATAGAAAAGTTAGCTCTCAGCACAATTTGCACATGCTTGGCTGATTCAGTACTATATGATGTAATTGAGGAGAAGATCTCAAAGACTCTATGGCACAAATTAATATACAAATGAAATTTTTATTTTTATATTTTATAAATCAAATTTACATTTTTTTTATACAACTATTGTAACATTTTTAGTAATATTAACATATTTCTACATTTTTTATATAATTATTATAAATATTTCAACATTTTTTTATATAAATATAACACTAATTTATAATAATATTTACATATTTCCGCCTTTTGTATATAAATATTAAAAATATTTTTAATTATATCAAATTATTTCGGGCCTTTTTATATAAATATTGAAAATATTTTTAGTAATGTTAACATATTTCGGCCTTTTGTATATAAATATTACAAATATTTTAATAATATTAAAATATTCCAGGCCTTTTTAATATAAATATTAAAAATATTTTTAGTAATGTTAACATATGTCAACATTTTTTATATAAATATTATAAAAAGCAAATTGAGTTTTTTTTTAAATGAAGGATATTTTAACCATTTGACTGATATATAAGAGATAGTTTACATATTTCAATTTTTAAACCACTTAAAATATTGCTCAAAATGATTTTTTTTACCATTTGAAAATGCAAAAAAAATGTTAAATTATATGCTGATTTATCAATTGGTGTTTGATTATATAGCATTTTGTGTGGAGCCTGTACGCTATGTATGCTATAGTCTAGCATGTATGCTGTTTAAAAATATTTATCAAACACTATCAACATATATGTTGGTTCAAATATTATGATTGTTTGGCTCATTTTTTTACTAGTAGCATATATGTTGGTGGCAATTTTTGTGCAATGACATTAAATATTTAACCTAATTAAATTAATTATAACTCTTCATTAATGCATAAAGTAAGGGTGAATTTGTCCGGAAAAATCAAATTGTCCGAAAATGCTCATTTTTTAGACAATTTCAAAAATGATCTCCAAAATGGTTTGATGAGCTTTAAAATTGTACCTGAAATGATTCTTTTGAAATTGTCATTTGGTATATGACGGTGCCAATGTTTTTAACATTTGGGTAGTGGGAGTTTCAAGGGTTAATACTTTTGGTCACTCGAAGATTTTTCATGTTTCATTTTCGTCACCGAAGAATGAAATGTTTCAAGTTAGTCACTGAACATTTTATTTTGTTCCAGTTAGTACAATTTTTTTCAAAAATGGACAATCAATTTGGTGACGGAGCACTTTGACTGCCTAATAATCAATTTGGTGCACCGATTTTAAAGATGCAAAGTTCCTCTCACGATCCGTATTAACCCTGTAATAGAAACTAAAATGTTGTTATTAGAAAATAGAAACTAAAATATTATTATTGAACCATTTTTCATAACTTTGGGGGTTTACTTGACCCATTTTTCAAGGTATAGGGGCTCATTTGCCGATTTTTCAGAGTACAAGGACTCATTTGCCCCATTTCTGAACGGCTAAAAATTATACGTCATCGAACTAACGGCCACTTCAGCAATATTTAACGAAAATTGGCTCGAGGGGCTAACATGGCCCATTCTTATAAGTTGAGAGGTCATTTTGGCCCGAAAAAAATTTAGGGGCCAAAATGACCCAAAATGCAAAGTTCAGGGACTTTTTCGATTCTTCTCCCTTTTAAATTTCCAACTCATCTATCATCATTCACCTGCTACACTTTCCTCCATTTCTTTCGTCAATCTTTGAGACGTTGATCCAACTCGCATACCACGTAGTGAAAACTATGGATGAGTCCAACAACTCCGATCTATACGAGCGGCCCACTCGCCGCATCACCAACGACATCGAAGGTAGATTTGACCGTCTATGGCACTAATAATCTCAAATGGATTTCTATCAGATATGCTTGAATCTGGTTAAAATAAGAAGAATACCCTCCTCATTCTTACAAAGTATGTTCATAGAGTATAAGCTCTCGTAAAATGTAAAAGCTGAGAGTGTCTGAGAGTATGATGACAGAGTATAAGCTAGCTTATACTCTGACACAAACGGACGGATAGTTGTTGTTCAAGGTATGAGCATTAATGGCCAAAGTTCAAAGCTTCTCCACAACAAGAGATTGAATTGAGATGGTAAAGGTAATGAGATTTGTAGATTGGGGATGGAGGAGTAAATGAGAAGGTAGCTTGAGGGGTAAAATAGAAAGAGATTGCAAAGTTTATGTGAATACTGCATTAATTACACATGAATGCATAATGACTATATAAAACTATTATCTATAGAGAATTTTAATTAGGCTTGATCGACAACTTCATTTACATTTGTTTTAATTTTCATCAACCATCAAAAATATCTCAAATACAAGTGTACTACAATTATTACGTCATAAATACAGTTAAAAGTTAAAATTATATACCACGCATGCCCCTAGTTTTCTCGAATGTTTGGTCAAATTAAAACATGCCACGTTAGTGTTAGTGACACAAACAAAACAGATATTCTGTGACTCTAGTTTTACTTCCATTGAAGCCCAATCAATGTGCACGCACCCCAACAGACATCGCGTGGTCCCAAATATTTGAATTCAATAGAACACCCACTCGTCTCCCTCTCAAAACGCACACTCCGAACAGTCATCTCATCCTCTCTGCCATAAAAACCCTAGCAGAACCCTAACCTTTCATCTACATACCAAATCGCAAAATCCAATCTTTACCGCACTTTTTTCGGAGATGGCTAAGAAGAAATCGGACCCGCATTCCGAACACCCCAAGAACCAAGAAGAACCTGCCGTTCTTGACCAACGCAAAGCCTTAGCCCATCAGCCCTCCATGGACGATCCCGAGGAGAAGTTTCAGAATCTGAAATCACTCAACAATCTGATTATTAAAGAGACCGTTCAGAAAAGACAGCAGGTTGAGTCTCTGGTGAAGGCGAAAGAGGGGTTGGAGGCTGAGTTGACGCTGGCAGGTGAGGAAAATGTTGGTTTAAGGTTGGAGAATGATCTTTTATTGGTTTTTTTGGAGACTCAGATGAGTTTTTTGTTTCATGGGTTGGAGGGACAAAGGATTGAGAGGGAGAGGATCATTGGATTGCTGAAGAACGAAGTGAACGGGCTGATAGGTGATCTGGAAAGTGACAGAGATTATTTGAGGCAAGTTTGCCAAGAAAAAGATTCGTTGAAAACTGATCTTGATTTTCGATTAGAGGAGGCAAGTGGGTTGAGGGAGAAAGTTGTGGATATGGAGGCAAAGGAGAGGGAGATGAAGCGGGAAATGGAAAAGTTAAATCGGGAATATGAACTGCTATTGGAGGAGAAACAGGTGAGGGAGAAATATATTGAGGTCATGGGAAGGGAAAGTGAAGCGGTTAAGCAGAAGTTAGGGAGGATGGAGATAGTTAATGGAAATATGAAGAGAGAGATTGAGAGTATTGTGAAAGAAAAGGAGAAAATTGAGCGCGAGAAAATGGGGCGGATTCTAGTGATTGCTGAGTTGGAGAAAGAAGTACAAAAGCTGAATAACGTCATATGGAATTTGGGGAAGGAAGGTGAAGTTATGCAGAAAAATGCTCTAGATTTGGAGAAGATTTATAGTCAGGCTATGGAGCAGAAAAAGGCAAGAGAGAAAGAGTTTGATGCTTTGGTGGCAGAAAAGAAAGAGAAAGAAAATGCATTCGAGAGGTTAGTGGAGGACAAGTCTTCATGTGAGGTGATGTACAGGATGGCACAAATGGATATAGAGAAGTTAAGGGAATCAATAAAGAAATTGATTCAAGAAAAAAATGAAATCGAGCAGACAAAACTTGGCAAAGACCGTGAAGCTGTTGAGTTGCATAAAGAGATTGGTGAGTTAAGAGACATCATGTCTAAATTGCAAGCGTCATGCAGAAAACAAGAAGAGGGGAATAATAAATTAGTGTCTGAAATCAGCCACTGTAAAGATGTCAATGCTCAAGTCGTGTCTGAGAGGGATGAGGCTCAAAAGGCTCTGAATGAGGAGAGAAAGAACATAGTGGATTTGAGGTCAAGGGTTCTGGAAATAGAAAAAAGGATGGAAGATACTGTTGCAGAGTTGGCTCGTGTAAGCATTTCTCGTGAGAAGATAATTAAGAAGAAGGCGGAGATGGAGAACCGAATTAGACTGGTTTGTAAGGAAAAAGATATAGTGCAAAAGAATCTCTCGGAGGCTCAGCAAAGAATTTGTGATTTAAGAGCTTCAATGGAAGCCCTTGACTTTCGTTCAAAGCAGACACTGACCATGTTGAAGAATACTGCTGCATTTGTGCATCAAAACAAGAATAGAGAGGGAGTACTTGATAATGAACAGAAGCTGGCAGATCAGATGGAGCCTCATGTATCCGAGCTGGAAGCCATCAAGGATGCATTCACAGACAAAGAGATAGCAGTGAAGGATTTAAAGCAGCAACTTGAGTGTATGCAGAAAGCTGTGACACAGGCACATAGGAGGAAGAGCTTCTGGACTGTGATATCTTCTGCCGCAACTTTTGTTGCTGCCGCATCTGTTGCATATGCTGCCAGAGGACGCTGAGTAATTTGGTTTTTCCTTCAATTTTTGCTTTTAGAACTTGTTACTTTCAGTTTTAGAACAGACCTTTTAAAAATCAACTTGATGGGAAAGATAATGTCATTTTGGTACTTTGAGCTTCTGCCTGAGAATAATGTTTTTCAATCAATCATGAATTCACAAGCTTATATGTGATTGTCTACTGCTTCTTGAATGATCTGAAATATCTAACATGCTGTTTTATTTAAATCAACGGATTCGTATCATGAGATGTTAGCTATTTCTCTCTTGATTTTCTTACGTTTTTGTGCCTTTTCGTATTTGTATCTATACTTTCATTGCTGCTCACTTGCGCCTCCTCCATTCTGTTCTCTTATTAGTGTGAATCCTAAAGAAGTGAAAATCAACTGAAGGGCTGTGATTGAGGCCATATCTTCTATGCCTCTACTTGATTAGATTCTGCTTGATGGCTTTGTGATGTACATTTGGACATGAATCCTTGCTTCTATACAAAGTTAATCTAATAATAACATAACAGTGCTTTCTGATAGCTATTTGAACTACCGGCATGTCTTACAGTTTTCCTGTCTACATTGTGAGACCCTAGAAAGCACCAACGCTGCAAAATGGCCAATGAATCCGCCTCAGATTCGAACTGAGTTCGAATGCGAGCTCGACTAGCCTGAGTTCGAGTCTGGCGAGCGTTGACTGAGTCGGAGAAGTCAACTCACCGGTGACTCTTTTTTGAAGCGAAATCGACTCGATAAAACACATGAAGTTTCAGATATGACGCCTATGTTTGTTTCAGAATATAAGCTAGCTTATACTCTGTCCCCATACTCGCAGACACTCTCAGCTTTTACGTTTTACGAGAGCTTATACTCTATCAACATATTCTGATCCAAACGGACCCGGCGACTCTTCATGTTTGGATCTATTGTCAAATGCCCTATAGACTGAGAGACAAAGAGATGTGCTTCTTCTTCTTCCTCTTCTTCTTGTGCTTCAAATTTGTTGCCTTTCCTCTTCTTCGTATTTCTTCATTCATTTTGGTTGCAAATGGCCTATAGAGTTTAGACTGAGAGACAAAGAGGTGGGCTTTGTTGATATTTGGGTTTTTTATTCCTGATTTGTCAAATGACCTTACCTATATCTTTAAATTCAAAATAAGTCTTTCTGGTATTGTTTTGAACTTTTTGTTGAATAATAATATATATATATATATATAATATTGTCCTCTCATGCGGGCTGAAATTACAGACTTAATTTACGGACTGTATTTTCATCAGTTCGATTGCAACAACGACCATGATTTGAGATTTCTAACCAGCACTTCTTCTTTGAAAAACTCCCATGTCCCTCTCTAGCTCTCTATTCATTTCAGCTTCGATAGCACTCCCATGTCCCTCTTTGTGGTTCGCGTTGACGGAAGGATGAATGGCCACTGGAGTCTTTGTTGTTTGGGTATACAAATATTGGGATTTGCAGGTGAGAAGATTTGAGCCAAAAAGAGGAGCAAACTCATATATGCAAGACGGACAAAGAAAGAAAACAAGACAGAGATACACGAAATGGGTTCATCAATCTAAAAGATAGAGACACGGAATCTGCGGCAGAGACATTGGTTCGTGATAGAGATGTTGAATCGCCGATTGAGAGGAGGGAGAAGACGCGAGAAGGAGAAGCTGCCGCGAAATCAGATCTGTCACAAATCAGGGTTGTCACGAACCTCCTCTGTATTGAAGAAAACTCATTATTGATGGAGGCAGGTTATCACAAACTCATAGGAAGAAATTGCACAGAGGAGGTAGCTGATTGAGAGGAGGAAGAAGAAGTTGGATTCTATGAAACTAAGATAGATCTAGTCCGTTGATGACATCGTACGATCAAAAATAGAAGTTCGTAAAATGAGTGTGTAAGATGTGTCCGTATAAGAGAAAGTTCGTATATATATATATATTTATTTATTTGTCGAGTCTCCCGGCATGTGCATCCTAGATTCTTCGAGAATTTACGAATCCTCGCATTCCCGCACCCGCATCCCGTGTCACCGTATCTGAGGCCTGTTTGTCTAGTATTTTCTCCAGATGTTTTATTTTAGACTTCGTTGGTGTACAAGATCAGTTCATTGAGTATTTAGATAGATTTAGCCCTCTTTTTTGGGTGTTGGAGGTTCGAGTTTTCTTGGGAATGAATCGAGTATTTATACTTGCATATTCTCTGGCTTTTGTGCATTTTCCTCCAATGTACATAGGATTTGTCTCATTTGATTACTGTTTTAGCAAAATATCAAATGGCATTTGCAATTTCAATTTTCTAGTTCATGGATTTGCAGTGTTATATCTACGTCTTTATATTTATGGTTCTCTTCAGTCTTCACACCTTCACTAGTATGTCGAAACGAAAAGCTTCAAAGGGCATGGTCTAGCTGTTGTAGTGGCGGGTATGGACCCAGCCAATTGATGTAGAAAGAGACTAGACTTGGAGAAACTTATACCTTTGAAGTTGAACCAAGTAGACTGGGGACTTTCATTTCTATCCATTGCACACAACTCATTTGATGAAATTGGCTTACACTTCTTTTTCTCCTTTAATGCATGCACTAAGTCCTTGTTTCTACTCTTGTGAAATGCAATCATGTCACACAGTCTTTGTCTTATTATTGCCACAAGTTAATTTTGTTTGATTTAGTTTCTTAGAAGTAGGGCCTCAATAATGGGAAGGTGAATTAAATAGGTTCTCATGTCTTCATCAAAGTCTTAGCTGTTTCAAGCTATACAAGGTTTTAATGTTCACTGTAGTCGCTTCTAACACAGACAAATTTTTGACGACGGCACAAACAATTCCTCAATCATCTGCCATTTAAATATCTAATATGAGTGTAAATTCGAGTCATTAAATTTATACACTTAATAATTTTGCATATAATAAACTCACATCTAATATAAGTTTAAAGTCGAGCCACCAAACTTAGGTGCTCATTTTTTCACGTAACAAACTCACACGCACAATAATTTTCACTAACTAATCTACATGCATAGTAATTTTTCACTTAATAACATAATAAATTGAATTAAAACCATGTGAATAGATTGACCACAAAATATAGCTCTCAATGAAAATCAGAGGAGAACATAGAATCTATACGATTTGGTCTCGGAAATTCACCGACTAGACTATAAGCCGAGTGGTATTTTGTGTTCAAAAGGCATTAAAAAGCTTACCAATAAATGGTAAAATCAATCACAAATATGGTTCTAATTCATTTTATTCTTTGCAATGTCTCCTACCACCCCTTTTTGGTCACAGCATTCAAAATCTCAACATCTAGGGAATCAAATGTAAAAATGGCGCATGAATCCAGAGTTCTCAGCATATGCTACACATGATACCCAAAAAAATGAATGAAACTTCATATATCCCAACCACGTCACCATCATCAAATCCCCAAATCAATCACACACCTGGGTTTTAGCCTCCAAACATCATTTCATTTACAATTGCCAAAATAATGTCAAGCAAGAACAATTGAAGGGAAATAGTGTCTGAAAACTAGATAACACCAACCTTGCAGCATTGTACTATATAACTTGTGTATCAGCCATACACAATAACAGGACATTTTTATCCTATTCCTATGCATTGTACCATATAACATATATATATAAAGCAAACACAAAATTAGTTTATATAACATCACTGGTATCATTAGACACCAAATTATATACCCATATTCCGGACTTCAATCTTCTTCTGGCTGAAGTCGGGATGGAAGTCTATTAGATTTAGTATATTTGCTTAAACACGGTCAATGGATGCTACCTAGATCCTTTGTCCGTACACAATCACTTCTGCACCATGGACACATTATCGTCCAGCTACATGCTGAACTTCACTTGGCGCATCCAAACCAATTAACAGTTTTCCAAATGTAGAATGCTGAAACCCATAATGCATGATAAACCGAGTAGTCTGCAGTTTATACTAGAGAATCATAAATATTGCAACTTCATAATAACCAAAAGCATAATCTCAAGCTTCCTTTGCATGTCGTGGACTGCTTGTTAAGTTAGGTCTATTGACAATTAGAGCACACAAATTCACGTATCTCATCCATGACAGAATGGAAGTGATTGTTATTCGGTAGCAAGTAGAACCCGATTGTTGCTCTCTCCAGGTATAAGAGTTTCACTACTTGACCAGCCTTCTTGAGCCCATCAGCATAAGCCAACTGCCAATCCTGAACAAGGTCTAAACCAGCCACCACAACAAGACTCTTTGGAAACTTCACTCCTTCAAGGCTTTTGCCCTTAGGACCAAATGGATTACATGCTGGATGGTCTCTATCTTCTCCCTCGGGAAGAAAGGCTCGCCAATACCAATCCCGGTCTTGGATGCTGACAAAGTATTTCCTATCTAACCGCCTCTCAGACTCAGTTCTCTCTTTCCCTCCAAACATTGGGTTTAGCAGAATATTTCCCAACAATACAATTTCTGATTCCACTGATCGTAGCGCAACTTGGTGTACAATGTTACCACCAGAGCTATCCCCAACCAGATATACATGTACTTTTGAGTCCTTACTTTGAAGCCAAGTTCTAGAATTCACCCACTTAAGAGCTGCCCATCCATCATCATATGCACATGGGTATCGATTTTCAGGTGCACGCCGATAATTCACAGAAACAACAATAGCCTTACAAATGCTGACCAGTCGACGACATAGGGTGTCATATATAGCACTGTTTGCAGATGAATGGGCAAAGCTTCCACCATGGAAGAAAATTATCACAGGGACAACAACCTCAGAGCTCACAGGCTTCTCAAGTTCAGCAAGACTTGGTGGAGGTTCATCAGCATCAACTGGTCTATAGATCCTGCTGAGTAGGCTGGTGCTCCTGTCAATGATGACATCAAACGAGAAAACCCCATCAACTGGGTTCAAATTTGCTGGGACTTTCCTGTCAAGAAACTCTGCCAAATGGCGATTAAAAGAGCCATCGGGACGTCTAAGGAGAGTGTAAGCCAGCTTGAAATTGGAGATGAGAACCCATTGATTCAGAGGAACCACCATCTACAGAAATAACAAAAATCAAGCCTCTCATATTTCAATTACAACAAACAAGATAACACTGAATATAAATAGCACAAGATCTTCAAAACTGCAAATGATAATATGTTAATCAGATTTAGGTTGAAGCTAATTGCCACTATTTTAAAGCCATAACAAGCCCATAACAGGAATAATTAAAAGCCAGTATCAGATAAAATGGTGGAGTGGAATCTTTAGTTGCCAAACAAACAATAGCACACGCTCCACATCGATAAGATGCTCAGGCCCAGTTAATGAATTGGCAATTATAAATCAGCTTCTTAAGAAATCAGATACTCTGGATTTGGAAAAACAGAAAGTACCAAACCATAAGACCAAAACCCTAATTACAAATACTGAAACTAAGTAAGTAAATAACTGATAAGCTCCATTAACAACCCCCTTGTGCAACCCTTCCCAGTTCCCACTGAACTTCAACAAAATCAGAACTGGAAACCACAAATTTTCTCTCTCCAAAGGCCAAAAATAAGTAGACCAACCACTCCATAATTGATTCTCAAAACCAATACACAAGCCCAATATCAAGTCATGATAACAAACTCAAAATTAAACATTCCAAGAAGCATAAAACAAATTACTCAAAACACCAAACCATCAAAAGACTCGATCTTGAATCACAAAAAGCCACAAAAACAAAGGGTACCTTGCACTCAATGAGGTTGACATCATTGCTCCCAGCCATTAAACCAATCGTAGAAAGATTCACAAGCGAAACTAAATACTCCTTTGGAGAACAACCTAGTCCGCAACTCACAGTAGAAACCCTAAAAAAGTAATAAGGACATGATCTTTATATCTCCAAAGATCATTCACATGATCAAGCTTCGAAACCCACAAAGAAACTGGTCTTTTAACATACCACTCAATCACTTGACTTCTGAACTTCAAATGGTTCTTTCTGAACTGATAAATGTCGGATTTACTGCCATAAAACAGAGAACACGGTGCAGAGAGATTATGAATGAATGAATGAGAGAGAACTAAAGAAAATGCTGGGGATGTGCTGTGCCTTCGTGCAGGAGAAGTATTGGAAATATCAGTGCATGTTAGCACGCACCCTGTGAAAAAGCAAGCGTACGCACACCGTGAACTGGGTAGTGGATAGAGGGAGACGACAAAATAAGAGGCTGATGAGAGTCGAGAGATAACTGTTCGGTGGGACCCGCCATTGTAATATCTAATTTTAAAGAAATAAAATTTTTGAACAAACAAGTTTTCAAGCATGCGGGCATCACCAGGCACGTGAGGACGAATTGCTGTCCCCATAAAACAACAATTTACTCAAATACCCATTCTTATAAACCTAATTACAGATATGCCAATAAAACCAATTTTTAATACACAGTCCGCCCCAAATTACAGTTCAATTTCACTTTTTAGAAGTTGTTAATTAATTAAATTTCTAAAATAAATCTTTATTTAATATGTTTCGTTATCTTATAAACATTTTCATCTTTCTATGACTATTTGCACTACAAAAATAATATTCATTAATTAAAGGTATATTAGGAAGTATACAAGTAAAATTTAATTTTTTCACTACATTAATTATATTTTATTAATCTGTATGAAAAAAGAAGTAAGATTATTTTTATGGCACTGAGGGAGTATGTTGGTTTATTTTTTATTGACAAAATTATAGGTAGGTCTACTTTATATGACTTATTAAGAGTAAGATCACTTATTTAAAACTTATTTGTAATTAGGTCTAGTTTTTAGATTTTTTATTGGTTAAATTACATAAGTGACCTTTAAAATACGGAAAATCATTTCATTATCGTATATGAAAACTAAGTATGTTGAGCATATACGAGCCCTTTAGGATTTAGCGAATCTGTTTCCTTTAGAGTTTGTTTAACACTTATTATTTAGATTATAACATGAAAAATTCGACACACGAGTATATTAGGATTTAGCAAATCTATTCCACTTAGGGTTTAATAGTTAACACTTATTGTTTAGGTTATAGCATGAAAATTCGATACACAAATCCGTTAGGGTTTAACGAATATGTTCCCCTTAGGATTTAACTCTTATTATTTAGGTTACAATATAAAAATTTGATACATGAACCTATTAGGGTTTGGCAAATCCGTTCCCCTTAGAATTTAACACTTATTGTTTATGTTATAGTAGAGAAATAAACACAATTACATAGCATATATACCAATTATACATTTTTTTAAAAATAATGTAATTAAAAAGGCACATTAAAAACTATCGATGATGGGTCTTGTTATAAATAGTTTTACATGTTATATTCGAATATGTAATTTTATTTTTTTTTGAAATTTACCATGCATTTTGAGAGATAAAACGTTTTAAATTTTTTTTTATGAATTTTTTTTTGCAATAGAGTGGACTGGAATACAAATAAAAATTTTCGGTAGACTTTAAAGTTCATAAATTATGGTTCATGGACAATTCTCTTTTATTTAATTGAGGAAGGTGGCTTGGTGTTTCTTCACGCCAATAATGAGGTTTTGTCTTGCATGGTTAAGTGTGTGACAGTTGACATTTCTCTTTAAGGCTAATAATTATGTTTTCATTGCTTTCAACGGTTTTGGTGCTCGGTCCTCAAGTTTGTCTGAACATGTATGGCTGGCCATCAAGACTGTTTTATTTTTTTTCGGTGTAAATTATGAACCTGCCTTCAAATCTCCTTTTTTTAGAACATATATTCGTATTAAACGAGTCGAAAGTGAATTTTTTTTTAAGAAACAAAATTACAATCCATCTCCAACAAAGGGAAAATAGAACTAGGGAGCTCGTTAAAGCTAATACACTTGAATTTAAACATATATGTTTAAGTGAATAGATTTTTGTATATTTAGATTTATTTGAAAGTTCATATTTGATTTATTATGAATATTAATTACTTTTACTTTTATTAATCAATACATTTTTAATAAAAAAACCTTAAACTAATCGAACTCGGGTTTTAATATTTCTTATCAAGTTCCAGTCTCTAGGACCTATGAATATCAAATTTGGCTCAAGTCCAGAGGCATCTTAGGGATAAAATGAGACGGACGACTGCCTAGAACTCCCATATTTTCTGGGTCCAATATTTTGAAAGTGGTCAGTAGCATTATACTTGTCTTAAACATATATATTTTTATCTCATACAAATAGGTTCAATAATATTCATAAAATTACAACTTAAAAATTAACTCATTTAAATCCTCTTTAATTATTAGTTTTATGAGGATCCTAATTTTGGAATTCATGACCCGACCCATTTACCCCCGTGTACCAACAAAAGGGATACTTGAGGTGGGAGGCCCATTTTGGTCATCACAGCC
This sequence comes from Euonymus europaeus, assembly GCA_963580455.1. NCBI lineage: Eukaryota > Viridiplantae > Streptophyta > Magnoliopsida > Celastrales > Celastraceae > Euonymus > Euonymus europaeus. The sequence continues at coordinate 6,460,183 of OY756972.1, forward strand.
CCCACTACACAACAAGCCCGCCTGCGTTTGTAGAGGTACAAAAGTTGGGTTTGTCATAAATCTGTTTCACAGGAGATAAGGACAATCTTCCATCTCAAATAACTTTACACGTGTCATGAGAATGAACGCTAGACCGAGTGAAGATTGAAGTGTGAAGACTTACTATGAGCTGTCAACAACTTAGCCAAAGTGGTGCCTTCCCACACATCTCACTCTTCATATGGCAAATCTGGAATGTGACCAACCCCTCTAATTATTTCCTTTACTTGGCTCTTTTATGAGCATCTGGCACTCTCTGTTCTGCTCCACGTGTAACTCATCTTAGCCGTCCACCCGTTGTGTAAAATCGAGACAATAATCCATAAATTTGAAATCTGATTATTAAATTTACTTTTAAATTATGCGGTGTATGTACCGCAACATATGATTATGAATATTGATGAAGTCCAAAATCTGAGGGGTTAAGGTGACGTATTAGTATGAGGCCGAATTAGGTCTTCTCGGTCGGATATGGTCTTCTCGATTGATTGGATATCTGCGTGGATGAGCAAATATAAGTTAAGAGCTCGTTAGAGAGTGTTCTCTGGCGTTGACAATCCGATACTTAAGTCAGATGCGAACGCAGATGAACTCCCTAAAGAACACAACACAGCTTGGTGCTCTAAAGAAAATAAATAGTGAGTGAGTAAAAAGTCTCCTTTTTACTTGTGGAGTAATCCCCTTTATATAGTGGTGAAACTTTACTTTAATAGAATTAGCAATAGAATGAGTGGGACCTTGCCAAATAAAGGAGTTATTGTTTTATCGGAGGATAAATACTGTCCGAGAACAGAATAACCGAGCAAAACAATTGGGCTTCCTCGGAAACGAGCAATGTCGTTCGAGGAGTGTGCAACTTGTTATATCGATTAATGGCCACGTGTCGTCTTCTTACTGGAGGATATGATTTAGTCTCATCAAATACTTTGAGATGTTTTGTGTTGGGTTGACTAACACTACCGGTTAAATAATGTAGGGATGAGAACGGAGTGGAGCTAATTAACTGACATTAATATATAAAATTAACTTTTATAACCTAAAATAATTTAACAAATAAACTCCTATAATTTAAATTAATCAACATTCATCAACCTACTTCATATAACAAATCACTCCAAAAATCGAAATAATTCGATATCAGTTTTTGTAATCGAACTATTAAATAACTTAAGGTGATTATTAATATTGGTTAAAACTAAAATTTCAAATCTCTACTTTAACAAGATTAAGTGATTCAATTCAATTTGACTTTGGATTTGAACATCAAGTCAATATATGCTTTTCACATAAAATTTCCTCTAGATTATAAAAGAAATCTAGAAAACTAAAGTATATTTATACCTAAGTTTAAGAACATTATCGATTGAGGCAGGGTCGAGGCAGGATGGAAGATAGATTCAGCACCTCCCCCCTACATGATGCTGGCTGTGTTTCTTTGTAACATCTTAGACACCGTTTGTTTCATATGTCGCACTGTTTAAAGCTTTGTGATCAACATAAAATGTAGTATCATCAAACGTCACATTTTCTTGACAGCTTAAAGTTGTGTAAAATGAAATACTGTTATCCCACAATATTTTACCGTCACATTATATAATTATCCCTCTGTATCTTAAAAGTTTTTCATTACTTTTTATTGTAATACATTTTTTTATCTAAAAAATTAATCTAATGAAAAAATGAACCAAATACCTCACAACATTTTATACAGCTTAAAGTTGTGGGCCTCGCAACTTTTTGTACAACATTTTTCATAGTTTTACTCACAACATTTTTGATAGTTTAAAACTGTAAAATACAATCTCCTAAAAAAAAAAACTGTAAAATACAACTGTGAAACAAACGGACCCTTAGTTGTTAGTATAACTATCACATTTAGTATAACTATGTGAGGCGTCCGAACGGCAAAATAAGGTATTTGTCATTTTCACTAAATATTTGGTGTTTTTTTAAAAATTTTGTTTGTTTTCATTCTTATCTATGGATTCCAATCGCATAGAATCCAATTTCGATGTATTTTGGAAATTTAAAGCTGAAATCTTGAAGGGGTTTTATTTTATTTTTATTTTTGTTTGTTTTTCTTTCTTATCTATGGATTCCGACCCCACATTGCACTGTTTAAAGCTTTGTGATCAACATAAAATGTAGTATCATCAAATGTCACATTTTCTTGACAGCTTAAAATTGTTTAAAATGAAATACTGTTATCCCACAATATTTTACCGTCACATTATATAATTATCCCTCTGTATCTTAAAAGTTTTTCATTACTTTTTATTGTAATACATTTTTTTATCTAAAAAATTAATCTAACGAAAAAATGAACCAAATACTTCACAACATTTTATACAGCTTAAAGTTTTTTTTTTTGTACAATATTTTTCATAGTTTTACTCACAACATTTTTGATAGTTTAAAACTGTAAAATACAATCTCCTCAAAAAAAAAAAACTGTAAAATACAATTGTGAAACAAACGGACCCTTAGTTGTTAGTATAGCTATCACATTTAGTATAACTATGTGAGGCGTCCGAACGGCAAAATAAGGTATTTGTCATTTTCACTAAATATTTGGTGTTTTTTAAAAAATTTTGTTTGTTTTCATTCTTATCTATGGATTCCAATCGCATAGAATCCAATTTCAATGTATTTTGGAAATTTAAAGCTGAAATCTTGAAGGGGTTTTATTTTATTTTTATTTTTGTTTGTTTTTCTTTCTTATCTATGGATTCCGACCCCATAGAATCCATTTTCAATGTATTTCAAAAATTTAAAGTAAACTCTGTGATTTGATAAAATTTATTTTACATTTTTTTATTATTACATTATGATTTCATCATTTAAACACCATTTACATTGATAATATAATCCCAAGAGATTTAAAATTTCGAAATCAAATGTGTTTTATGGTGTAAAATCCTCAATAATTGAATCATTTATTTACATTGTTTGTAACTAAACATGTGCTTAAACAACGGATTACATTGCTATTTTGGACTGGACTTCTAATTTTTTGATTGTAGAGACTACGTTTGCCATTGTAGTGTAATCACATTATTTTTATACACAACATTGCATTTATTTTAGGGAATAACAATTTCATTACATTGATAATGAAAATAATTGGATCCTTTTGGGAAACAATTTCGAAACTAGCATATAATTTGAGAGATATGTTAGTAGCGTATATCCTGTTTTAAAAGTTGACATATATGTTGTTTTAAATGTTTTGTGTATTTGGTTCACTTTTTATGATAACATAAATGCTGTGACTAATCACATATAGGTGTATTGCTACAATTTAATAAATATTGACATTTATATGTTTATATATAATAAATATTTTCAACAAGTTGGGCAAGGGCAAAGGCGATATTAGATCTGCATCTAAAGAGTTCTAGATCTTTTGTTGTCTGTTAATGGTTTTTGGTTATAAATTCTACAGTTATAGTATTTGACTATCTTGTATTTCTTTTCAAACTTTTTGCAGACTTAGCGGAAATAAAGATCAATACATTTTTTTCTTGCACTATATTAGCGAAAGATCTAATGTTCTTGTTTATAGCCTCTTGATTCAAGTCCTCTGAGAAGTTATGTCAAATGTCTAACTTACGCCCTTATATGGTTTGAGGATCCTCGATACCATTGTGCCAAGAATTTCTTGGACGCTGCGTCCGATTTCTAAGAAAGTATAGTGATGCTGTTATAAATTCTACACCCCATACATATCAATAATATTATCCGCTTTGAATTGTCCGATTTCTGAGGATATATCGGGCCCACTCGACTTTGTTTCACCTCAAGTCTAGCAAGTGGACTTAGACCCAACTCACTAAACTTGAGAAAATGCCTTGTTGGTTGTATGAAGAGACTTTTTCCACTTATAAAGTGGACCTTAAGTCCCACATCTTTCGATGTGGGACAACAGATGCACTGTGTTATATGGGTCTTGGCTTGACTTGACATGGGTCTGTGCTTGCAGGTGGCCTAAAGGTTGTACACTCTGGATGAATTGAAGTTGAATGGTTTAGAAACCAAGTCTATTCTATATCCAGTGGAATACTACCTTGGTATGTTGAAAGTAATCTGCAGCTTGCTGCAATTGTTGGGGGAATTTTTGCTTGGAATGCATTTGAGTTTAACCCACAACTGTTCCTCTTCATTTCTCTGAATTTGTTGTTTTTATTGACATTGGATTTTGTAAGTTTCTTTAGCTTATCTTCATCCATCTCAAAAGGACTATCTAATATTCTGTAATAGAATACAAGTTGCTGCCTAAACATTTCTCAAATGCTCTTATATTTGTGAATGTAGATTTTCAAGTGCCACTTGTTTATTTTTGGTTACCTAAGTTAAAATTTGTCCTTAAGTATGGTTGGTAGATTCATGTTTTTTTCACACATTATTTATTTATAGTGTTGCTTCCTTTTCTCCCTTTTTGTCTTGAGATTTCTTCGATTAGGCATCAGCTGACTCAAATTTTATTGATTCATTCGTACCCAAAGAGATTTGCAACGGTCTATAATGTCTTGGTATCTAATTGAACATAATCTATAGGTGGTTTTTAATGGTGGTGTTGATAGCTTGGTTCTTGACATAATCGGTCATATATTCACTGTAATACCCTGGACTCATAGATAACTCACATTTTACAATGAGTTGATATTAGGTTAATATTAAAGTGTGTAGTAATGGGTGGTTAAGGGTCGACAAGATTAGAGTTGACATACACTCTTTAGAATTTAGAAAAAGAAAAGAAATTTAATTAAATTAAATGTAAATTGGTAGAAGAAAACGATTAAATTACAACGCGGCGTGTAACGTGAGGTTGGTAAGAGAAAGGGTAGAGGGCTGAGGGTAAAAAGGTAAAACCAACACATAAATAAAATAATATAAAATGGGCACGATTATCGAGGAAACCCTAAAAACCTAAAATTGTCGCGAGAGAGAGAGAAGGCGGCGACGGTAAGCGGTTTGGCGAAGGAGGCGACGATTTCCAACGTTTTTCTTGTCGGCGGGACGAGGACGACGAGAGCAGCTCACCGGTGTCCTTTCGTACGAAATGGAGGAGGCATCACTGAGATACGGCGAGGAGAAGATCACGGCCGCCGCGTCTTCTCTGCTTTGATTTACTTAGTTTCGGACACCAATCAGGTAACCACCATTGCCATCGTGTTCAACGACTCACTGGCTACAGGGGGAGGTCGGCCGTGTGTGTCACTGCCGCCGGAAAGGCGGTGACCCGTTTCTTGAGTAAACGGGTTGCGACCCTATGAGAGAGGAGAGGTCAACCAGGTCAGCCCAACCCGGTTGACCAGTGAGGGTTGACCAGAGATTGAATTAATTTTTAAATAAAGTAAATAATGGATGTTTGTATCATTATTAATTTCAAGAACCAATTTTTATATCTGACTTAAGGGAATTTACGAAAGGGTGCCAAGTAAGTAACATCCTCACTATGTCACATAATAAATGTTTGATGTTTTGAGGTTTGTATGCTATATTTATATTTATATTTATTGGTGCTGTGATGTATGAATTGTTATTGAGCATGATATTATGACATTTTGTATTGGAATTGTACTGTATACTTTAATTGTCGTTTTCAAGGAATGTACGTGGCATGACATGGCATCATGAAAGATTTACACACATGTTGAAAGTTTTATAAACGTAGTAATACTGCTACAGGGAGGGTATACAGTTAAGGCTAAAAGTGAGGGTACAAGGTTGTAAAAAAAAAGGTGAGGAGAAAGAATCAATATTTTGACAGAAAAAGTATTCTAAGAAAAATGATGATTGAGAATTTCGACCGGTTTCTCTGTAACAGTTTACTAGAGTTAGGGGCTCTAATATTGGATAAATGTTTAAATTGGCTAAGCTTTCTTAAAGAAGGAACCCATGTGCATCCATGCATAAAGATGTTACCTGCTGGGTCTTGGCTCATTATATTCTGTGATGCAGGTGATGATGAGTACACTGAATTGGTTGTTGATGGTGATGGCGAGGATCCTCAATGACAGTGCTCATGTAGGGTGGCAAGTTCGCGGAAAATTAATGGAATAAATTACTTAAGTGTAATATTGGTGTTTTAGAATTCTATGATTATTTGAATAAGTGAGTATCTGCAGAATTGATACAAAATAACTAACGTGAAGTTATTAGGGTGTGTGTTTTGGTTCGTATTGGCGGATAGTTATTAATTAATATTTATTAATCGGGAGACTATTTAATGTGCTGAGATTATTGTTAAGGTTTAATTATTTTGAAGGTATTTAGGGTGTTGTTTGAATATTTACTATTGGAGAAGTAGAGCTGTTGTTAAGGGATGACACTTCTACGTTTTGGGAATGGGTGTTACATTCACTATTCAGCCATAAGTACCATAACTCTCAAATGCAGTTTCTCAAGTTTCATGCACTTTGTTTTGTGGTCTCATATTGCAATACATAGTAGAACATGTAATGTCCACAACACTTTCCTTCTTCAAATGACGTAGCACATTCAAGGAGGTTATTCCTTAAAATTCTTATCAATTATTAGTCATCTGTTTCTTCTAATAAGTCTGATGTATTAGTGAGAGACAACTCTAATATGCTTACTATAGCATATTGTTCTGTGTGCAGCAAAAAGTTGGGAACTTCTTGATTGCGTTTTTGCTTGGTATTCTTCCAAAGGGTTATATGATGTCAAGTTTTGAAGCTTTCAAGAAGGAAGGATCCTTCAATGTTCAAGTAGGGACAACTTTTGAGATTTTGAATTCCTTGAAGAAGTTGATGGTGTTGTTTTTTCGCTCTACTTTTTTTATGTGAGTATTGGGAAGGAGGATTGGTCTACGAATGTTTTTAGTTCTACCAGCTAATTTAAAGTGAATCTAACTTTATTTGGTGACCAGAAGTTGTCTTTCAAGCTGAGAGCTTCAAGCAACAAAAAGAGAGAGAGAGAGATCTTCAGTCTATAGATTTGATGGAAAGATTAATAGTTTCACGATCATTTGACTGCGTGTACATGGATGAAGGGATTTGAAAAAGGGAAAAGGGGGTGGTTTAGGGGAATTGTGGACCACTAATATTCTGATATGGGGCGAGCTTCAGTAGTGATTATGCAAAGCAAGTCCTTTCAACTTAAGAGAGTAAAGTAAACAATTCCTACGATAGCTGTAGGCTAATCTTCTATATGGAAGTGAAATAAGAGGCTTTTCTTAAGTGAAGTTGTTGCATTTCACACTCTAATGGCTTAGCTGCAAATGATAAGCATAATCTCTTGATTCAATCTCACCACTTGAGTCCTATATTTTTACCATATCTTGATTGGTTGGAATTTCTGCATTATGCAGGTTAATGTAGGAAAATAATAAGCTACAACATATTGGTATCTAAGATATGTTATTTGCTAAAATATTCATGCCTAGATAGATTCTTTTACACATAGACATTATTAATTCAACTTTTTCTTCTTCTTCTTCTTCATAGTTAGTTGGATATATTACTCAAAAGAGCAAGAAGAAAGCAAATTCTCAAGTTAGATAGTTTGTACCGAACATACTTAATTTTGCGTCGCCATGAAATTTTTGACAAGACTTGCAGAAGCCATCTCCATTGTAAAATATATATAAGATCTTGCTTTGACATCATAGAGGACAATATAAAATGATGCAGATATATAGTTGTAACTGGGTTAGTGATACTGTGGTGCCCTATATCTAATCTTTTTATGAATTTCTTCCAAAATTTTTGTATTATATCATCTTTGAATTGTTAGAACATGTAGTGTTTTTCTTATTGATTTCATTCAAAATACAATATTTATATACAAATACTTCTAGATCTATTGTATGGTACAACTCACATACATCTCACATTCTCCCTCAAACTGAAAATGATTGCATGGAAATCAGCGAAAGTTTGTCAGGCAAAAATTGAAATCGAGCAACCATGTGAGTCTTTGTACAGAAATTAGCCAGCTAAAGAGAGGAGGAAAAAAAGGTAGAGTAGTTGTGTCATTTCGAAGAAGACTACATGTCGTATGACAGTCAATATTTATATGTTTGGTGCATTTATGAAAGACCATATTGTGAGCAATCTGAATGACATTGCGATTGTCACAATAGAGAAGAGTAAGAGCAGACTGAGGAATACTTGAATAAGAAAGTAACCAACGAAGCCATCTAATTTCTGCATTAGCATGACCCAGAGGTTGATATTCTGCCGCAGCAGTAGAATGAGCAACAACAGATTGTTTCTTGGTTTTTCAAGAGATAAGAGAATCACCAAGAAACACATATAAACCTGACATCACCAGCCTAATCAAAATCAAAATAACTACAGAGTTTTAGAGAGGAAGTAAATGACATTAAGAAATACTAAAAAAAATAGTCCAATGAGAAGATCGTGGAGTATAGACAAATTGACTTATAATGTGAACAACATAAGCTAAATCTGGGTGCGTGAGAGTCAAATATAACAAATTTCCAACAAGCTCTCGACAAATAGTTGGGTCTTCAAGAAGAGTCCCATTAGTAGAATTGAGTTTAAGATTGAGCTTCATTAGAGTAGCAACAACTTTAGAATCAGTGAGACGAGCAAGATGTATCACTTCATTAGCATACTTGGATTGAGATAAGAAATAGCCTTTAGGAGAATAAACAACTTCAATGCCAAGAAAATAACACAAGTGACCCATATCCATAATCTCAAATGTATTTGAAAGATGCATTTTCACACGATCAATAGTAGCGGGATCATATCCAGTGATAATCATATCATCAACATAAAGAAGAAGAGCCAAGATACCAACATCAGTATGAAGAAGAAACAGAGCCGAATCATTATCACTAGAACGAAATCCATACTGAGTGACAGCTTCCCATAAATGATCATACTAAGCTCGAAGAGCTTGTTTAAGACCATAAAGATCCTTGCGCAATCGAAAAACATAGTCAAGAGGATGAGACAAATGAGGAGAAGGTCGCACATAAACTTCCTCAGAGAAAGAACTATTAAGAAAGACATTCTTAATATCCATCTGGTACAATGACCAACTTTTGACTGTAGCAACATAGATTAATGTTTGAACATAAGTCATTTTTGCCACAAGAGAAAAAGTCTCCTCATAGTTAATACCATATTCTTGAGAGAACCCTTTAGCTACAAGTCGAGCCTTATACCGCTCCATAGAGCTATCATAAATGAGTCTTGACTTTATAGACCCATTTACAACCGACAATGTTCTTCCCCGAAAGATAAGACATCGACTCCCAAGTGGAAGTCTTCTCAAGAGCAAAAATTTCATCAACCATCACACCAACCCAATTTGGATATTGAGAGACTTCTTTGTATGATTGAGGCTTAGAGAAAGAGTGAATAGCAGTAGTACAATAATAAACAGAAAAAGAAATAGTTATAAGACTAAGTTTGGTGACAGGGCATTGATCCCAAAGAGGATACCTGCGAGACGTATCAGATGTGGTGGCATTAGACACTGAAGCAAGATCAGATTCCACAGCAGTAGAAAGATCAAGCAATAAAGGAGTTATCAAAGATGTGTTAAAGTGTTGCTTGTTGTGAGAGAAAATTGTTAAACAATCAGTAGGAATAAAGGTAGAATCAGAAGTGGAAGGCGTGGGTATCATGGTAGTATAAGAGATAGTAGAAATGTATTCATCAGAAGCAAACATCAGTAGGAAAATGATCAATATGAACTAAATCGTCTTTAGAAACTGAGGGAGGCAGAGATAGAAGAAAATAGTATGATAGATGTTATAGGAATACAACATGTCAGGAGATATACAGATGATGAGAAATAGGATCGTAGCATCGATACCCCTTTTGAGTAAGACTATATCTAAGAAAAACACAGAAAGTGGAATGAGCACTAAGTTTAGTACGGTTCTTTCTAGGAAGAAGGACAAAATAGGCACAACCAAATACTCGAAGAAGAGAATAATTATGTGGTTGACAGAAAAGAACTTGAGGACAATTGCAATGAGAGATTTTTAAGGGGGAAGGGATAATGTATATGAATGTATGTTTTTGATGATGTGGCTGCATTGGAAGATGTGTTTTGATGATGTGGATGTATATGTGGCTTGACTTTTTGTAAAAAAAGTGGGACCTAATATTGATTTTTTTGTAGTTTTGTTGAAGGATGGATGATGGAATGGAAAATAGATATTTTGTTAATGGAAAAAGGAAAAAATATATAGGAATTTTTGTTTTGATGATGTAGATGTATTAAAAAAATGTGTTTTGATGATGTAAATGAGTATATAGTTTGAATTTTTGTATAATAGAGCTGGGACCCAAAATTGATTTTAATAGAAAAGGGGAAATTTGTTTATTGTAAATGCCCTCATAAAGAGATTATGAAGAAGTGGAGTGGGCATTCTATTAAGTAGAAAAGTAGTAGTAAGAACAACTTTACCCCATAAAGAACTAGGAACAGAAGAGGAGAGAAGAAGGGACCTTGCAGTATTTATATACAAAATACTTCAAGAGCTACTGTACAATACGGCTCACATACAGCTATACATATAGCTCTAACAATACAGCTAACATGAATTACATCAGCTCAGATTTCGCGGAAGAGGATTTGATTAACATACACTCAAGTGTTGCGAAAATTGCAAAAATCTAGAAGTTGATTCTTTGAAGAATTGCTTGGTTTCCTACCTATTCCCTAATAATTGTCTGTTTTATCTAAATAGTCATTTAAATGTGTCAAACTTCTTTGCAGAAATTATAATAATGCTACACCCACTAATAAAGCTACTAAAATGTCTTAATTTTTTCTTCAAAAAAGGCAGAGACCTGATTGTATTAAATTAGCCAATAAATAAGTAATTGAGACTTGTAAACACTTGTATCACTATGAGTATGAATTACAACTAATATAATTAAAAAAAGAAAAGAAAAAACATAAACTCAAAGACGGTCGCTACCGAACACTCCCAAATGACATCAGACACCATCGAACGACAATCGAATAAGGACTAAATAGAAAAACTAACACACATATTATAATTTGAAATTGCAGCAAGGATATTTACTCCTCCTCAATAAGAGAGGTCGATCTCACTCAAATCTAAAAACATCAGCATTAGAAAAATGATTATATGTTGCTGAAGCATATGGGAAACGCCAATGATCGTTGATCCGCTACAAATAGAGAATATATATAATTAGAGGAGAGAAACCCTACAGAATCCTTATTCCATATAAAATAGATCTACAAAAAGAAATGACTTGATCAAACTGAGGAGGAGGTGAAAAGATGGAGAAGAGGTGGGGAGGAGACTCCCCAATCAATTTTTAAGGAGTACATGGGAGTTGAATTTTTTTTTTCCCTTTTTTTTTGAGAGGGGAGATAGACCAGTTTTTTACACTAAAATGTCTATTCGATTTTATTTTTAAATATTATTTCTTTAAAATAAATAAAATTATTTATTTCTTATGCGATTTTTGCAGGCATAGGCTACTCTCCTAGTAATCCCACCTTTTACTAGCCTTTTAATATTAATTTTTTAAAGTTTCTAAAAAATAATAATAAAATAAATATCATTAATTTTGAATGTATTTTATATAACATTTGAATAAAAAACTAAATTAAGTAAAAGAAAATACACGTAACAGCTGACTAGTTTCAAAATGTTGGATTATAATGTATAAAATAAAACGTGTATAAGATTTGATGGTTAAATAGGCGATTTAACGGTCAAAATCTTTGTATTTATATTTTTTAATATTTATACCTAAAATTAAAAAAAAATAGGGCAGCCTGTTCCTATGTCGATGACGAGAAACAAAGACTGGAAGAAGGAAGACTATCACATTATTTCATATAAAGCTTTGAACTTTCTGTCTACTTGAACCTGGGTTTCTCTGGAATTCAAAAGAGAATGGAAGTACCTTGGATAATCATAATCCATGGCCTGTTGACATTCCTGGTCGCGATTTCCATACTTTGCGGTCACTGGCCTATCTTCCAGGGCACTCCCATCGAGCGTATCAACTACTTCATCACTTATGGGGCCTACAATTACTTCCTGTACTCCCTCAATCTCTATTACTCTCTCAACTTGACATTTTTTTTAATGTTTATTGTCTGTGGATTTTCGATTCGGCCATTTTTTTTGTACCTGGTTTGGTCTTCGCAGCCGGTTCGTGGGTTTTGTGTTTGGGAATAAGGGCATGGATGTTATCTTTTCTGTTGAGTATTACTGCTGCAATCGCCCAAACCCCATCTTGCAGGTATTTCTCTGATCAAAGTGTGCATTTATACACACATTAGCTACAAAAATGGCTTACATTCATAGTATACAATCATGATATGTATGCATGTAAAGTCCTGTGCATGTTCTATTGAAACGTTAGATGTATGTATTAATTATCATCAAAAGATTTGTTCTTCTTCTCAGTTGCCAAGGGTTAAATAAACAAACTAGGAAATGTCTTGTAACTAGTTTTTCCATGATTATCAAGAAGCATATAGGATGAAGATGGATTTTTTTTTCTTATAATTTATGCATATGAACACATCATTCATGGAGTGCAACAGTGCATTGAACAATGATGATAGATTGGATTTTCCACTTGATGACATTGGAGGGAGCATTATTTATGGGGGGGAAAAACACTCAAGTAGTTAGTATCATCGTGAAGGCTTGCTTAGTTAATGTAAAGATTTGTTCTATTGAAGGATGTTGGGTGTTCAATGTATTGGATGCACAAGCCATGGCGAGTGTGCTGTAGGTTCAATTGGACACGATGTTGCTTATTGCATAGTTTAATGGTATTTTGTTACCTTATATGACATTGTAGGGTGTGATGGTCTCAATCTCCTGTTGGATACTTAGTACTTACTAATTGAAAACAAAGGGGATAGCGGATCCATCCTGTAGTATTCTTTAAAGGTGGCTAAAGTAATTCATTTTGAAATTGTTTTTCTGACAACAAGGCTGCTTAGTTTACATTTCAAATGTGCACCTCGTGTCTAGCAAACTTGTGCTTCACAAAACCCTGCATTCTTGTGATTCTATGGCTTTAATCTCTCCACCACATTTTTTCATTGCAGATTGTGTATTTTGCAATAATTGGAGTAACATTCTACTTTGTTGCCATAACTTCCTTTCAATATATTCCTGGCCACTATTTAAGTGGAGTTCACAGGTTGGATGAAATTTAATCTGTATGCTGCATAAATATTTATAAATTTATTATAATTCATTAAAATGTTGTATATTTCTTGCAGGTACACAAGCTTCCTGGCAGTTGGTGTTGGTATTCTACTTTTTCTATTGACAAGCTTCTCTGATCCAGGAACCGTGAATGCTGAGAATGTCTCTCAGTACACGTCGTTGTATCCCTATGACAATATCATATATACAGAAAAAGAATGTTCTACTTGTAAAATTCCTAAGTGAGTTTGTTATGTATGTAGTAAAGTCTCTGTTGGGAGTTCATTTTATTTTATTTACTATGATGGTGAAGTTTTTTCTTCTGATACAGACCTGCGAGGTCCAAACACTGTAGCATATGTGATCGCTGCGTTGCACGGTTTGACCATCATTGTGGATGGATGGTTTGTGTCATTTTAACCTAGTAGTCTATTTTATTCTTTCACATTGCTTAGTTATTCTCTGCAGTGATATTACAGTCACTTCCAATGTTTTGGAGCTGAAACTCTTGTTATTGTTTCAGAATAACTGTATAGGGGAGAAAAATACCCGATATTTTTTGGCATTTCTTTTGTGGTGAGTTCTATTCGCAATTCCTTGTATCAAAAAGAAATATTTGTTTTGAGTTTAATTCTAGTTAGTGCTTCTTGTTTTTCCTCAACTTGTTGCCAAAATTCTCATATAAGTTGGTATTATCTTCTTGGACAAAATGGATCTCTATGTAATTTTCTCTTAATGGTGATCAAACTATCTTTTTTGCATTATGATCCAATACATGTCTTAATCTAGGTTATATTATTTAACTCAGCTTGAAGTGTTACAGTTACTGATGAATTCTCCATTAGTCGAACTAGAAGTCCATTAGTTGAACTAGAAGTATATTAGTGCAAGGTTTTGCCATGCTTAGTTTTTACTGTTTATTAATCTTTTGTCATTTCAAAGTTCTTTTCATTATTCTTGAATAAACTTAATAATATGCCTTTATTTTGGACCTACACCTATTACAAGTTTGACCAGCCTGTGTGTAATCGATTACTGGGCATTTGCAATTCCATCGAGATTTAGAAAGCTGCACTTTTTCCTTCTCAAGTTTTCTTTATTTATTTTAAAAATGTTTTGTTAGTGTGTTGCAGGCATCTTCTTCTCTGTGTATATGGAACAATTGCCCTTGGGTTAATTCTTGCAGGACGTTTGAAAACGTTAAAGGTTGTATATATTCTAACAGGTAAGGGTTTTTCCCCCATTCTTGAAGAGGGTAAAATTGATTGGCATTTTAATATCTTGTGGTAAAATGTTTGTTACTACTTTAATGCTACTTATCTTTCTGTTTGTTATCCTTTGCAGTTTATTATGGTGTGGAAAATTCATTGCTTAGTTTAGCTCCACATGTTGTGCAGGTACTCTTTATTTATTAAGCTTCTTTAGGGTAGGAACTTTTTGACATAATGGATTGTGTTATAGAACTTCTTAAGAAGTATGATTAACTTTCAATTGGCATCTAGAATTTGACTCAAATTTTTCTGTTGCATTGCTTTCACAACTTTTAAATTTTCATTTATTGCTTCCCGCCAGTAAATTTAATCTGAATGAAATGATGGTATTTTATATGCAAAATATATTTTCATGTGTTAGAGGAGTCGCAAAATTATAACAAATTTGTTAGTGTTTAACAAAGATATTTGTTTTTTCTTGGTCCTAAGAAAAGAAGTGTATCAAGTCCCTCTATTCCCTACAGTTGTTAATGTGTTTGGATTGGGTATTTTGTGCTGTTACTTGCATTTGTCAAATAGAAATGCTTAATTGTTGTGATTGTGACCGACATTCCTCTTATTGGATTGCTGGATGTTTCTTTTTCCTTTTGCAAATCTTCATGTGAATGAAACATGGGCATAGTCATATGTAGTCCTTTCATTGGAGGTGGATGCACAGAGTGCACCTTTAGGCTACAACTCTTGAACTGCTATGATAGTATGATCCCTGAAATAGGTAAAGAGGTTGGAGGCATAAAAGTATAAAACCTTATGCACCAAATAGCTGTTGTTGAATTGTCAATCGTTTGATGTAGATATAGCTGGTGCTTTGATTCGCATGTACTGAGTTTTCTTTATGACATTGATTGTACTTTCTTGATGCAATAATTTTTTTTCCCATAAGCCATATGTGATGGGAGAGGGTACATTTATTTTTTTTGCACGCTTGCATGTTTATCTTATTGAGTACATGTTACTATTTATGGTATGCATGTATATTCTTCACATTGATCTCTTCCCTCAGATTTCTTGGTTGACAGTTTTGATTTGTGTGCAGTGGCTATTGGGCGCTTATAATACTCAAATACTTCTTATGGTGTTTCTTGCCATAGTTTCCTTGCTACTAGCTGGATTCTTTGGCTACCATGTCAATTTATGTCTCAAAAACACCACTACAAATGAGGTCTGCTTTGCTTATTGTTGATCGTTCCTTTTTTGATATTGGATTCTTCCTGTTGTAATGTTCAGAATAAAGACAGATTGTGGAGGGTTATCAATTGAGGGTGAGATGCCCATCAAATTATTGGGCTCTATCTATTGATCTTCAGTTCTGACCTCCTAATCATAAAATGACTAAAATCTCTCTCGGTTTTAGAAAGCGCCTTTTTTAGCAGTTAAAGACATAAATAGAATTAAAAGACACCACTGGGTGCCACCCTGGAGCTTCCGAGGGCATTGAAGTACAGGAAAAACTTTCTATGACATCGATGAAAAGGGATTCCCTTGTCACAAGAACCAAGTAAACCAAACCTCTCAAAGATTGTATAAATATGTCCTTATTGAGTTTATGAATTATGATGGGGTAGAAATAAACTTTTCTAGGTGTAGTTATAGTGAAGGAAGTAGTTGGCCTAACGTTCGGTTCCTGTAATTAAATTTTTCTTAAAAAGTTCGAGTTCCTCAATTTCCATGAGGTCCAGAAGATAGCATGATAAATGTTAGAAATAAGTTGTTGTTGGCCAAGGCTTGCCTGCAGGAGTTGCTAGCCTGTAATTTATCTTCCAGTCTCCTACATCTCACCCATGACATCCCGTCACAAGAAGGGTAGCAAACTAGAGAAGGTCTACCCGAGGGGAGCCTTGGTTTAGATATTAAAATACATTCATCATTTTGAGGTGACAATAAGTGTTGAAAGTGAATTCTGCCTGATACCTGAGAAAAGTTTCATATCTATATTACAGTCCCTTTGCAAGAATAAACGGTCATGTTCATCCCTTCAGAAAATTTTCATATTCCTCCAAGGGCAGTCTTGGTCAGATATTATAGGATGAATTTGTTTATACCTTGGATAAACGAACATCAAATAAATTGTGTGATTGAAACCAACTTCAAATTATGCAATGTTCATACCTTTGCAAGAATGAACAGCGAGGAAAGTGATTTCTGGTGTTTACTGATGAAAATTTACACATCTATTTATGTGTATTAATTGCATTATGTAGAGGAAGGGAATGACCTCGCTGAATTTGATGGAAAATTTTCCAAGTTGGTTGTATCTCCCAGCTTGAGGTCTGGAGTGTTTAGAGATACATTTATTATGCTGCCAGCCTATGTTGGGGTGACAATTATTAATCTGAGAGGTTCGTGGAAGAAGAATTTGGAGAAGAATACTTGGTAACTTTTCAAGTAGAAAGCAAAAGAAAAAGGCATATGTTAATTGCCATGCCTTTTTGTTACACTTTATACTTCTTCCAATCATGTTCTGTTCATGGAATGGGAAGAGGGGGAGGAGGAATGCCAAATAGGGATTTTTCATTGCGGTGTTGAAAGTTAGGGTTAGGTGGCAGTATCTTGGACACTTGAATGAAAATGTGGTGGGCTTTCTACATTCTTAAAGGTTGTCATCTTTGTTCATTCTTTAATATTTTGTCACTTTTTCCTGTCAAATTTTATCAAGGTTCTAAGGACTAGTTTCCATGTTCAAATAATATTGTTGGTGGTGGACACGCTGATTCGTTGATTATGTTTTTCTTTTCCGCCATCTTCATCAAATCTTTTATTCAATTTGAGATTGAATATACAAATCCGAGAAAAATTAGTTAGGATTGACAGTGTGAAAATCTGGACTTGAAATTCAACCCATAAAATATAAGTAAATTTTGAGCATCTCATGGGGTCTTCCTCTTCTATTTCAAGTCATCTTCTAATTGAATTTCTAATCTCTTTGTGCCCTTGCCGAATAAATTGATTATATTTTTCTGGTAGGAAATGAGACGAGCTCAGGTGATTTAGCCACTAATTCTACAATTCTGCCTTTCTCTTCAGCTATTCATTTAAACCGCAACCTTTATTTTGTCGTCGTCAATCTCAAAAAAACCTTTATTTTTTCTGCTTTACAGATATTTAAGTGGGAAGAATACATTAGCTGGCAGAGTAAGCTGAAAGAAGCAAGGGCAAGTTCTGCGGCACTCAGGGCAAGTATCAGTCAGATGCGTAGTGAAGTAAACCCTCCTGTGAGCAAATGCAGATCCTTTTTTCAGAAATCCAGGTTACAAGATGCTGAGGCTGTTAAAAAAAACATGTATGATAGAGGGTTCCTTAACAATCTTTATGAGGTCATTTATCCCCACTCAACGAGGGGTTCGTTTTCGCAAATAAAACCGAAGTCCGGTTGAGATTGCCATAAAAAGCTCAGCATTGTCAAATTAGTCCTTGGGATCCTCAATGTTAGATGTTTAGATGGTGTTCTATTGAATTCTGATTCAGGTGGGGTTGGCCGTACCTTAAATGGAACATTCTATGTATACACAGACACGGCATAGGAAAGAACATTCGACTTCTCCTTTTTAGCACAGAAGAATAAGTATCTGTATCCTATGGGAATTAACTTGAACGGAGGTGTTTACTGTTTAGGGTTTTCTTTATTAGTACCAAATCAAAGCGAATTCCATTGGATTGAAACACTTCTTGTATCTTTATTTGTCAACTCTTTCTTTGTGATAGTTAGGCATGAAAAATATTTGTTTTCTTAGAACCTTATTTTTCATGAAACTAAGAGAGGCTAAATAATTTTCCTAGTGGATTTCATCCATAATCTTAAATTTATTTTTACATAAACACTTTCAAAACCAAAAATGATTTCCAAGTTCTATAAAGTTTGTCTTGAGTACAAGCAAACGAAGCTTATTCACTCCAGATAAATTTTGACATCAATCCCGTTGTCAATGAGAGACTGAACCACAGCTCTGATCTTTCCTTCAAACTTGTCTCTGTCCCTAGGGGTATAAGAAGCAGTGTAAACATCTGCTTCTCTTGCCCGTTGAGAGAGGATCCTGCCAACGGCTATACAAGCTGGTATATCAGACCGCGACTTGAGCTCTGCTTTAATGTCTTTAGAGTTGGTACCAGCAACCGCAACCTGCTTACATGTTACCCTATGGGTGAGTGAAGCTGAAACAAAGCGCTTCGAGATGAAAACATCGAGCGTAAATGGTTCCATGTAGGCTACAGTCCGTTGTTTGAACGAAATATGTTTGCTGGGATTCTTGGACTTTTTACCCTTCTGGTACGTGTATGGTCGGCTGTTGTCATCATCTACAAAATCTTCTATCCCAAAGAAGCTTCTTGGAGAATAGTGAACCTAAAAGGAAGCATACTTAGGATAAGCAGGAAAATATTTAAAATGTCATCAATTTTCAATATTTTAATTCAAGCTATTTAAGCAATTGATATGAATGCATTGCTTATAATATAGTCTAAATGGAGACAACAGGGATGTTGGAAGCAAGTAGTGCCATTCTATGAATTAAAAAGAGACTACAAGGGTTTTTCATTTGTTTTTGTTTTTCAGAACATTGTAATCTAGAAAGTCTCAACTTAAAACCAGAAAAAATGAGAACTTAATTATGGTTTTAGGTTTTCCTCATAAGAGATGTTATCATAGATATAAATCACCTCATCATTCCCTATATCCCACACGATCTCTCCCCTTCACGTACTATTTCAGCCCTTCAACCCCACAAGACCTCCCTTTCGCTCAACTCGTATTTTTTTAGGTAACCAGAAATCTTATCTTCTCAATCCCTAGTTCTTGATACTTTCTCTACTCTCTCCCATTGCTACTATTCCAAGTTCACCAATCAGAAAACGCCAACCTCTCATATTCACCAGCAACCTATATATATAACTGTCTGAGAGTCATATCAGCCTGGAAAAAAGACAACTCCATAATTTTCTGAAAACTCATATAACTCCACAGTTTGGGAGCTAAGCCAAATGTTTTGCACCATCAGTATTAAAACCAATCCATCAACAAATTGAGATTGGCAAAGCTGAATTTGCTTAATTCTGCAAAACATATTAATCATCTCCAACATATAAAAAGTACAGGTGAGCTCAAACATCCACAAAAGCATAAATACATGTGTAAAAAGCTAAATTTCCAAAGTGGCATTGTCTGACAGTTAAAATATTTAGTTTAAGATTTACAGTTTTTCCCAGATGCAAACAGTCAGAACTAGAACCATTGGATAATGCAAGCAATTAAAAAATGGCCAAATCTTAGGGGGGAAAGGTAAATTCAATTGGCAGAAGTACAAGTTAATCCTATTTACCTGTCCATTATGGAAACTAGCGTTGGGTACCAACAGGAAAGTTGCAAGCCCATCTCCTCCATGAGTAAGAACCCCTTTGTTCCACACCTTGCCAACTGCATGCCTCAGCATAATCCCAACAAATACAGAAACTCACCCCAACACCTTCTGCTAGGTTTACACACACACAAAAATAAAATAAAAAATGTTACAAACAATTAGGATATGTGCATAACAAGAAAAAATATGGGACTTCAAAAAACATATACTGATATAAATCCTAGAACAAACTCTTCGCATTGACGCAGGTGGAAGGCTCCATACATATTTTCGTCCCCCAACCCTAAGTCCACAGTTGGAGTCTAGCGCATGGGAGTTGTTCAACTTTTAGAGTACCCTAACTTCCTTTCTTCCTTTGGTTAGATATTATCATTTAAAGTATCCAATACTGTAAAAAAACAAATTGTAGACAATTTACGCCATTCATCTATGGACCAGAAACAAAGTTTCTCGTGACAATATAAAGCATACAAAATATCTTTCCATCCACTCCAACATCAAGAGATTTGAGCCAATTGACATATTTATAACAATTAAATGCTTAGTTTACTACAGATACACACTCGTGTAGAGCAAGGAAATACCTTCAAAAACATAAAGACAAAAGGAAACCTGCGGAAAATTGTGCAAGTACTACAGAAATTCAATTATCTTAGTACAAAAAGAAAGAAAAAAAGCCCAGCTGAAACCTACATCAGAGCTAGGTAGCACGGACACGGATACGGGACACGACACGACACGGATACACGGATACGTAATTTTTCAAAAAAATAGGATACGGATACGTTAGAGGACACGTTGAATATTTATTAATATATATATATATGTTTATATGTTTCAATTTTACAATACAATCAACATAACATATATATTTAATATTTCAATCAACATTGTCCAATTTCATCATTTTAGTAGTATTACTATCGGTTGAGGTTCTCATATAAGCCATTATAATTGATGAATGATCCAAAGATTCGCACACTGCCATATTCAATATTCAGAGTCTCAGTCTCAGATTTTAAATCACAAATTCGCAATAAATGGATAATATGAAGAAACAATAGCAGCCAACCACTCGCAAACATACTGGAAAATTGAAGAACAAATTACCAGATTCGAAATCACAACCAAACTACCAAAAACAGTGGCAGCCAGTGCACATTGCATACAACCAGGTTCGAAATCACAACAAAGTAACAAACTCAGTTGAGAATTGAAGAAATTACCTGACAGTATCGAACTGAAGCCCAGCAACAGCAACCCAAACCAGCAGCAAGAAGTGGCGAACCCAACCAGCAGCAAGAAGTGGTGAACCCAAACCAGCAGCAACCTAGGCGAAGTGGCGAACCCAAACCAGCAACCCAGTAACCCACGCGATGTCTCGAAGTAGCGAACCAACAGCAGCAACGCACGCGAAGAAGAAACAGAGTTGTGCGCGACCTCAAGCCCAGAAAATTCCTTCACGTGAGTTGTGTTTCACTGTTTCTAGGTCACAAATTATTTTCCATATAAATTAATTTAATTAAATAACAAAATTTCTTTTAAAAAAGAGGCATTACTATGCGACACTGTGTCATTTGCCTAACATGTCCAACAAATTAAAAAAATAAAAAAAATCAGATACTCAAAATTGCGTATCTGACACGTGTTCCAAGCGTGTCGGTGTCCGAGGAGTGTCGGACACGGACACTCTAGCCTAAAGAGAGTGTCAGTGCTTCATAGCATCAGACTATCAGACACACACTAGTATCGATTAAGAGCCACACATCTACTATTTAATCTTGATACAGTAAAAAGTTCACTGACACTGGGGAAAGATTCAAAGCCTGGACAATCCAACGTACTCTGTCACAAACTGTGGTGGAAGTGGAATGAAGCGGCGTTTGCTAATTGTTTAAATTACTAATTAATTAACCATTAATAGCAGTTTTTTTCCAAAACTTTGGGGTAAAAGAAAAAGAAAACGAGGAGTTCGTGCATGTGCATCATAGGATGTAGAAATGTGTAGAATACCATTCTAGTACTGTCCGTCGCCGTGTATAAGAGAAATTAAGCTCTTCAATTTTGACAGAGAATGCAAATAAATCGCCAGAAATTGAGGAGAATGATGACATACTTGTCTTGTATCTGTGGAAAACAATAAACTCTTGGGAATCTTCAATCCCTGTGAGAGGACTGCAGCTACTCTTCAGAAGATGAAGACAAGAAAGCAAGCAAACGCATAAATAATGAGACTTTGAACTCAGCCTGGAAAAGGAGAAAGCGGCGGGAGAAGTAGAAGGAAAGTGTTACTCGACCGGCGGTCTAAACAAGACAGCCCTAGCTGGCACCGGAGTCGGCCTTTGTAGGGTCTTATTGGGCTCCATTTACTGTTTGGTAGATTGGGCCCATGAACATGTGCCCGTAAATAGACCCTTGTTTTCCGGCCTCCAAAACGAATTGGACTTTCATTCTCAGTTTCATTTTTTTTAAAGTTCCTTTGCAATGGCCCTTCGAAACGCAGCACTTACTTGATTACAAGTCTTTGCCTTGGTGAACATGTAAAATAATAGTTGTTCTTTATCGGGAGATGATGACCAATGGCTCCTTACTGCATCTTATGTTCTTGGTATAAACCATTCATGCAACAAATCAGTCTATAAACTTGGTATAAACTATTCCAGTGCATGTATTAGTCAAGAATGGTGCGATTTTAATATAAAAATCAAAGAGCAATAATGCCGACAACAATTATGTTACTTATGGAATTGGCCTGCTCTTTTGCAGTCTCAACCAAAGAATCCTACACAAGAACAATACAATGCACTAAACAGAAATTTAAAAAAATAGAAAAGACAACACAAACATAATCAGTAGAAATTAATCCGTAGAAGCAACATCATAGGCATATGATATACAAATGGCCGTATACATGATCATTTCATCAATGTTAAAACCATGATGGTTGGGCATCTAATAAGTAACACAACAAGAAATTTTTTCAAATTATTACATATTACCCAGAAAAAACTTCAATAAAGAAAGGATAGAACAAGCAGCAACATATATTATAGTCATATAGCCTATAATACAAGGACACTTGGGTTCTCAAATGTGAACCTAAAGAGAGTGAAATAAACAAGCCAAGTCATGTTAAATCTATCCCTTTTTTCCCCTTTGTATTCATAGCAGATAATCACCAAAATAGATTAACCTGACTAGTAATAAATTAAGACAGCATAACGTAAAACTCTAGCACCTCTGACCATCCATAAGCAACAGACATTAGGTAAACTAAAGGTAGACATAAAAGCAATAAAAATAAATACTCAAAAGAGTGATGAGTCCAACCAAGTATAAATTAACAAACCATGAAGTTGCCGCAATGGATGAAAGGATATTAAACTGATAACACATATTAATAAGGTCTAAACCTAGAACATTAATAAGGTCGGACAGCCTCCCATTTTCTTAAGAATGCAATTTTCCAAAACAATGAAACCAATACCAGATCAAAAAGCCCACTTCTAGGCAGCAATTGTTTCTATCCGACATCAAGAGATTTTATATAACATCTAAGAAGCATCGATACGGATGTGGAAGTACGGATTTGGGGGTGCAGGATACGCGAATTCGGCAATTCTCAAAATATTTCAATACTTATCAAGTGTCTAACTATCTACCCACAACTAAGTCACACTGTTCAATAGTCATGTTAATTTATGAACTGGAACTTAATAATAAAATATTAAAAAATAGTAGTCATCTCAACAGTAAATTGATTTTCCAACATCCCAAAGACGAAGACCCAAATAGAAAAGTAAAACTAGAAAAAAGGCTAACTAGTACATTGTAACAGAGATCAGAGAGTAGAAACGAAAAGAAAAAATGGAGATTAGGGATAAGAGAGAGGATCGCATTCGCACCTGGCTTGGTTGTACAGCACGAGAGTGATCAACTACCAGCACAAGTACACGACCTCGAACGGGGACCAGCCGCTGGAATATGCGTATGGCCCAGTCAAATGAACCAATACACATTGTACCATTTTGACAGAGCTAATTCCACTAATGTTAAACAACTAAGTACTTCCACTAATGCTAAACAACTAACTAATTCCACAAATTCTCTAATATAAATGAAAAAATGACCAGCATCATAAAAACTCCACAGGTTGTAATACTCATCTCCGTAGAAGGCAACACACCTTGGGAATCCAAAGATTCAAATTGCACAAAAAAGTATAAAATCATCCAAGCATCAACAAATTCATATCCAAACAATTTCCCTACGCAAATCAATCTACATACCAACAATACATCAACCATTAGAGTATAGATATCAGAAGAATTTAAGTAAAGTAACAAAGTAACACCATTAAAGGACAAAAACAAAATCTGAAATAAGACCACAATTGTCTAGCTCCTTCACTTGTAGCATCACTAACCTAGAAGCAGAGAAGCTTGCCGGACTGCCAGTGAAGCAGAGAAGCTTCCGGGCTGCAAGACAGCAAAAGATGGAGACAGCGGGCTGATTGCGAGCTGCGAGGCGATTGGGAGTTGTGGGACTGCGGGAGTGCGGCCGTGCGGGGGCTGCAGGAGATGAAGAGAAATGTAGACAAACGTGTTTCAGATTTCAGTACTCAGTAGCCCTAAATCCCTAATTCCACTAAGGTACTAACCGGCTAAAGTTTTAAAAATAATAATTGTTTAAGTTTTTTCTTTGAGACAATAATTGTGTAAGTCTGTAATTGTAACAAATGATAAATTGATATTTGATAATGTTTAATTATGATACGTCCTACGTGTGTCACATATCACCCAATAAAAAGAGAAAGAATAAAAATAAAAACTTAAATAATCATTTAATTAGTGTAATTTTGTTTAGAGATGACACATATGCTAATAAATTTCAATCTATATTATTTAATGCAATTTTGTATTTTTTAATTATTAGTTAAAATACAGCACCTCCAAGGACTATTGTCTAACGCATCAAATTTTAAAATAACTGATTAAATCATGTGCAAAATATCTTGAAATCCTATTATGTAATGACATCTTTGGTTAGATTAATGAGTTGATACTTTATGGTTAGACTTTAACTGAATTATGTTTAATGTTTTGAGTTTGGGATTAAGGACTTCATAATTTAGATTTAGGGTTTACGTAAATTAGGTTTTTAATTTTTTATTGTTGAGAAGACTTACTGGGTTAGGGACTTAGGGTTAAGGAGTTCAAATTTGAAACTGTAGGTTAATTAGGTTTAGTGTTTGGTTCTAATTTAGATATTACATTTAGGATTGACAACTTTAGGGTTTAGACTTTAGATAAATTGAGTTTAGTCATTAGTGTTTAGATTTAAACCTTAGGATTAAGGAGTTGAAAGTTGAAACTTTAGGTTAATTAGGTTTAGTGTTTGTTTGTAAGTTAGATATTAGATTTATGATTGACAACTTTAGGGTTTAGACTTTAGATAAATTGAGTTTAGTCATTAGTGTTTAGACTTAAACCTTAGGAGTAAGGAGATGAAAATTGAAACTTTAGGTTAATTAGGTTTAGTGTTTGTTTGTAAGTTAGATATTAGATTTACTGATTTAGGATTGACAACTTTAGTGATTAGTGTTTAGACTTAAACCTTATGGTTAAAGAGTTGAGATTTAGGGTTAGACTATAGGTGTAGGTGAATTATTGGATTAGGATTAACGTTTGCAATTTAGAATTCATTTATATAAATATGGTAGATTAATATATATTTATATTATATATATATATATATATATATATATGCGGGGTGGGGCGGGTTAATCGGGGCAGGGCAAACTGCAATCCCATCCCCGCCCCGCCCCGCCCCGCTTTCGGGGCAATTTTTTATACCCCATCCACACCCCGCCATATATTCGGGGCGGGGCGGAAAAAAATTGCCACCCTTAGACCAGCGATCACCTACCAGCCACCTCGATCTCACACTAGGTTTTCGTCTGCCTCGCTGGCTCTTTACGTCCGATGCCTTTTTTTTTTGGTGTGTGTTTTGTTTTGTTTATTTTTCATAAAAGCTCCAATAAAAATAATAAAAAGTCCTGTAACACCTCATTGTTTAGATTTCAAGAAATATTTGGTTACACCCCAAATATGCAAAAAATATAAACTTTTGGTGAAGATCCTGGCCGATCCGTCCATCGTCAGGGGTCGTGGTTGCCTAGGCTTTGTTGGCATCGTCAAGCGTTTCAATTTGGTAGGTGGCTCGCCTCAACTGGAGTTGGCTGGATTGAAGATCCAAATATGCGAAAAATCGAAATTTTCGATGAAGATTCCGACCAATCCATCCACCGTTGGAGGTTGTGGTTGCCTGGACTTTGTCGGCATCGTCGAGAGCTTCATTTTGGTAGGTGGGTCGCCTCAAATGGAGACTGAAGTTGGCCAGATCGAAGTTCCAAATATGCGAAAATTGAAACTTTCGGTGAAGACTCCAACCGATTCATCCACCGTTGAATGTCGTGGTTGTCTATGCTTTGTCGATATCGTTGAGGGCTTCGATTTGCTAAGTGGCTGACCTCAAACGGAGGCCGGAAGACAAAGATTCGGTGGCGGCAGCTGGTAGTGGTAGCAAGCAAGAGAGAGAGGGAGAGAGTGAGGGATGAAACAAGACAATGTATTTTTTGTGGCAGGAGGGGTGTCACCCATTTTATTTTTATTTTTTAAAAAATTTGAATTCTCCAAATGCTGCACCCTAGATGTTTCGTGGCGCACCTGCACCCAAAACATATTTGATGCAGGTGCTCCACGGGGTTAGGCACACCCGTGCTTCCTAGTATAACATATATTAGTGTACACATTTACATAAATAAAGGTAATTCCTACAAGTCAGAACCTTAGCCAAACAACACACGAGATTTAATGTACTGATACAAATAATGACAGTTTAACTATAAAAAATGCACAAATCAAACCTTATATATACATGATTATGGTTTTAAGTCATGGAACCCATATAAAAATTCAAAGAACAGACATTATAAAAATGAAGGCAACTATAATCAATCGAATATATGCTTCCTTCATATTGCTCAACGTATGCCATCACATTGATAATGCATCTACCAAAAAAATCTGAGAACTTTCATAGTCAATGAAAAAATCCTATCACTTCAATTCAGGGATGGATATAATACTCAAGCAAGACCCCTTAATTAAACCAAAACTTAAAAGGGAGTGTAAAACCGATAAACAGAAACAATCAAAAATCTTTCTCTTACACCACAACTTCAATCTCAATAACAAGCTGTTAAATGAAATAATATCAAACAATCAAAATAATACAGATGAAAAGGCTAGCGCTCATATTCTATGGGTGTAAATTATGATGAAAACACAAAAGAAAATCAACCCAAAAATATAAATCATAATCTAAGAATAGAGAACCCAGAATAAACCTAACAATAGAGAACCCATAACTCAAGCGAAATCATACCTTCAAATCAATCTTTGAACAAGTTGCAATCGACCTCTGGAAAGAAAAGGCACAACCAGTGATACTTTGCCTTGAAAATCGAACAAAATTTAACACCCAAAAAAGAGAGGAGAGAATGAACAAAGGCGACAAAACAGATTAACCTAAGAGAAGTACTCACTCGAGAGAAGGCGGACAAAGCAGCTAAGCTGGAGGAAGAGAAAGCTGTGCGATCTAAACTTGCATGAAAGAAATAGGTCAAGATAAAATAATAAATCAGTCAAAACCTATCAAATTGGTATTACACTAGTTTTGAGGGGTTTAAAACCTCTCAAAATCAGTAAGTAAAAAATTAATCCAAGTAAGGGTTAATAAACCATTCCTTTTAAAAACCCTCCATTTCCAATGATAATCTGTCTACCAAGAAAAGCCTAGATGTTATCCATAATACTCGGTGACAACGATATCAGGTAACGAGAGAGATAGAGAGAACCATTGAACTAGTTATGCGCGTACTTGGGTGAAGGCTGAAGAGTGGAGTCGACATCCTTGTGGAGATGAGTAGATATGATGTTGTGATGCAGTCTGATGAAGGCGTGAAGCTAGGTGACTAGCGAGTATAGACGCCCAAATTCTATTTTTAGGGCAAGTGGGCATTGGCCAACTATACAGTCTATACTCTGGGGTGTATATTCACCCTTCCAAGGGTGAATTATATTACCTAAGAATGGTACTCACTTATATGAAGGTTGCTACAAATTTCACCGATATAAGAAGTGGCAATGGTATCACATACAAAACTTTCAAGGAAGCATGTAATGTAATGGGTTTAATTGGAAATGACAAAGAATTAAATGATGCACTTGATGAAGTAGCCAATTGGGAAACATCTCATGAACTTGAGTTCTATTTGTAACATTAATTACGTTCTGTGAAGTTACTGATCCAAGAAAATTATTTGATATGCACATTCATAATATGCAAGAGGATATCAACTACAAGGTACAATACAAATATGGTATAGATCCATCAGTCTTCAGGTGGTGTGAGGACCATGACATAGGAGGGTAGGTCCATGAAGGATGTCGGCCAAGCACTGTTGAGGCAGCAAGGGAACATCCATGATAAGAACAACATCATTTTTCATGTCAGTGAATGGTTGAGAACGACATTGTTGGAAGTTGAAGATGTAGCATCTCGCGAGTAAATAGACAGTGGAGGGATTTGTGCAGACAAAGCGAGAAACCTAGGAATTATAGTATAGTATAGATAGATGAAAATAAAAGGAACAACTAAAAGTCTAAAATACAATGGATAACTTCCTTATAATTTATAAATGATTACTGCTAAAAAAGACATAAATAAATAAGTAAAGCACAACTTGTTAAACGCAGTTAATCAGTCGAAAGCAAGGAAAGCAAGTGAGCAGCTGGTGGCTAAAAATGAACAAATGAGTCAAACAGTGGGATGGAAGTAAACTAAATTCCTACATCTATGACCCAAGTAAACAAAAATTTGAGTAAAAAGAGAGAAAACACATTATGCATTTAGGTTGAAGGCGCGCACGTTGCTGCGGGTTACGCCATTATATTATTTTTTGGTTTAGGTTTCAATTATCATTTTTTGCGTGTTTTCAATTATCATTGTTTACCACCTCATCCTACTAACTACCTTTCGGGAAGTTAGGGCACATGGTTCATCCTTTTATAATTTTGAAGTTGATGGTAACAAAATAAGTGTAAAATGTTCTACTTTAGAATTTTATTTTATATGTTGTGGTATGCTTATCGAACTTTATCAGGCGATGAGAAACTCTTCGAATGTACTTCATTTATTTATATGACTTCTCTAAAGTCAAAACAACAGCATTAAGAATTACAAATAAACATGAAGAGACAAATAATGTTATTTTTACTGTACATAAATGAGCAAAAGAAAAGAGCCATTTACAAACAACATCAGGTAACAAAAATCTATTGCTTAAATTTGTAACCAAAAGAAAATGCCTTCATCATGTGGGAAAAGTGATAACACCAGTATGTTCAACATTATTAGTAGCTGATGTGAAGCTCCCTAAAGAAAAATACAAGCTTTACTGTCATAAAAGATTATGATACATGCTTAATTAAACTAAAGCTACCAACACAAATGATCTCACCTGATTTTTTTTTTGCTTAAACATAACGCACACGAAACGTAGAGAGCCTGAATAGATTTAGTTGGTATCGAACGGGTCAAAAATAGGATGAAAAAGATGAAGATTTACAGGTACACAAAGGTTGTATGTACCTGCTGCAGTGGCAGCACCTGCTAACATTGCTAAGGTGGGTGGTACCATTTAGGTCTTACAAGTTATGCTAGAGCATCTTCTCACCCTAATTTGAGAACTATTCAAATTAGAATGAAAATTTGTTCCTGGAAACACTCAAACCCAAAATATATATACAAAAAAATGAAAAGAACGTTAAATGGCTAAAAAGAGAATGCATGAACATGCAATATGAGATGTAGAAAATGTAGAATAGTTTTGAATTATTACCTGACTTGAGGTTGTCTCAACAGCTAACAAAATGATTGCCATCCACTGCAGCTTAAACAACTTCCTCTTTCGGAAAATCTTAAATGACAAAAGTGACGGATTCGAAATTGAGAACATGATTTGAGTAGTTATGCAAAAATATTGAAAGAAAATTCAAATATAAAGATCAATTTATTAACATAATGGCACAAACAGAGAGATTATATGGGGAGTAATATTCTTCCCAGTTAGGAGGAAATATGCACCAAAAAAATTGTGAAGAAACATCTATGAAGAGCGAGAACGGATAATATATATGTTGGAGGTTGATATATAAGAGAAATTACAAAAGTAAAAGTAACAAACCACATTAGTTTTTTCTCGTGTGTTTGTAGTTCTTGTCTTTCCCTCTCTTTCTTATGGTTTTGTCCAAGATCCTCTTATTATCCTGTAGCAATTCAACCAGAAGTACTCGCCCAAATAACCCAACAAATGGAATAGATAACGGACCCCAGCAAATGGAATAGATAACCTAGCATGGTAAAGATGCATTGAAGGAGGGAATGGGAGGCAAACTGGAAGTGGTATGCCATCTAACTGGTAAAAAAATTATGTCATTTAAAATGAAGATCTTTTAAATTTTTAGAGTTCTTTAATTACCTTCATTATATGCTTCTGTTTCCTTCTCCAAAAATTATTCTCGGCCTGACATTCAAATTTAGAAAATACAAAGAAAGAATTTGCATGAATGTAACTTTATTTTCTTTGTGCCAATGATGGGATCAAATTATTTAATTAAATTATGTTATGACAAATTTTTCTTTTTTCCATGGTGGGGTTGGATTTAAGTGTTCTACTTTTAGTTTTTAATACAATATTATTGTAATATTCTAATTTATCCTTCAAGCATTTAATGAGAGTGGCCATTTCTCAAAGGAAAGGCTATACTGAATACATTAAGCTTGTCTTGATCATTGTCCATTGATGGGGAACCACTCCCATATACACTTAGATAAAATGTTCTTTAATCTTGCTATTGGTTTTGCATCTATTATTTGCTGCCGGTCATCATTATATTGAAGCAGAAGGCACTGGCGAGTTCTGATTATTTTGAGAGTTTTTTCTTCCCAAATAAGTCCAAAAAGTTGTTCTTACCTTTATTTTTTAGTTTTTCTTTGTTTTGAAAAAGAATTTTAGAAATGAACAAATAGAAACATTGGTTACAAAAACAATCACGAAAAAAGGGGAAAAATAGTGATAAGAGCAAAACGTTACATCTCTCAGGTATGAACAAAAATCTGCAGCGAGTTGAACAATCTTGTATTGTCATCTCTTATTTGTTTTTTGTGTGTTGCTCAGCATGTTTCCAATGCATAGGGTTCGTTTATCCTCTCAGGTGTTGTGTTTCTTCATCCTTTTGAGGTGTTCTTTAATTTTCCAACTGCACTCAAAGTTTTCATAGAGATTTTTCTAAGTCAAGTTTTATTTGGTTCAATAATTTATCTCATCAAACATTGTCCCATCTATATTCTACTAAGCATGCCCTTCTATATCTTTGTTTATTAGAAGCACCAATTCATGCACCATGAGTGACATCACGAACCATAGTAGACATATATGACTATAAAGACAAGGTAGGGGTTTCAAAAATATTATTCTGGAAGGTGATTCTTTGATGATTATTCAGGAATTAAGGAATGTAGAGGAACTTTTAACTACTTAGAGTGCTATAGTTAAAGAGATTAAGCGCTGTATCAACGTTTTTGATGTTTGCATCTTCTCCCATATGCGGTGTGATGGTAGTGAAGTGGCGAATGGATTGGCTGGAGAAGCTATGCGTATGTCGGGTCCTCAGTTTTGGGGGGTGAATGCTCCTTCAAAGATCATGGCGCTTATTGAAAGGGATGGAGTGTTGCTTTATTCTGTAGCTTGATAGTGGTTTCTATGTCTTTTTTCCTTTGTTGGGTTTTGGTTTGTAATTTTAATGTGCTTTGGACCTTTAGTGTAAGAAATTATCTTCGTCAGGTTTCTCTTTAGAGGTGTCCTTGCGGTCTGTGTTGTTGTGAATTGACAGTTCAGATCGACTAGGATTGCAACTTCAAATGAATTTGAAATAATAAAAGGTGACCCTAATGAACAGGGTAAAAATTATGGACCAGTATAGATGAATTCACTATGGAACAGATGAATGAACTTGAAATAATAAAAGGCGAAATTGGGCTCACCGATTTTACGTGAAAAACCCCTAATGAATAGGGTAAAAACCATGGACTAGTATAAAAGAATTCACTATGGAACAGAGGATTACAACTTTCTCTCTAATTTAACAAGGAGAGAATAATGATACTCTATCTTAAAACTAGGAGAAAAACTAAAAACCTCTCAACACAAAAACCTCTCTTTTTTCTTTACTCTCACCCTCTCTTTCTCTCTACAATTGTTGTGTTTTTGGTGTGTTTGAAAACAAAGGGGGGATGCCTTTATATAGGCTTGAGATGGAGTTAATAGTTGGCTTAACAACCACTACTAACCAACTAAACACATTAAGTATCTACTAACCAATTCTTCCCTACTAAATCCAATTAAAGAACTTTAGTTTGGTCTAACATTTCTCCCACTTGGAGACTTGATTGAGATTTTATCATGTCTCCACACCATTCTTTCTATACTTGTCATTCCATGCTTGCTTATGTCTCCGCTAGAACATATGAGGATCTACACCATAGAAACTTGTCAGTGGTGATTGGCTTGGTCATCACATCTGCTAGGTTTTCATCTGTGTG
This sequence comes from Euonymus europaeus, assembly GCA_963580455.1. Taxonomy (NCBI): domain Eukaryota; kingdom Viridiplantae; phylum Streptophyta; class Magnoliopsida; order Celastrales; family Celastraceae; genus Euonymus; species Euonymus europaeus. The sequence goes on from OY756972.1 coordinate 6,492,747, forward strand.
AATCTTTTACATATCCATATTTCCATCTTCTACTACTTCACGAGCAAAGTGATACTGAAAATATATGTCATTTGTTCTTGAATGATAGGCCGGATTACTTGCAATATGCAAGACACTTTGACTGTCACAAAACAAAATAATTTTCTCTTATTTGTGCCCAAGCTCCTCCAATAACCTTTGTAACCAAATAGCTTTCTTGCAAGCTTGTGTAGCCGCCATGTATTCTACTTCTGTTTTAGATAGAGCTACAAGAATTTTCAGTTTTTGAAACCTAGCTTACAGCTCCTTCTACAAATGTAAACACATAGCTTGTAGTAGATTTCGTTTTACAAGGTCCCCTGCATAATCTGAATCTACATAGCCTCTAATAGTAAATTCTGATCCTCCGTAACATAATGCAGCATCTGAGGTTCCTCTGATGTATCTCAGAATCCTCTTCACAATATTCCAATCCTCTTTACCAGGATTCGCCATATATCTACTAACCGCTCCCACTGATTGTGCAATGTCTGGTCTTGTATATATCATAGAGAATATTAAACTCCCCACTGCTGATACATACGGTACTCGAGACATCTCAATCCTCTCTGTTTCATTGCTAGTACACTTACTTGAGGATATCTTGAAATTAGTTGAAAGTGGGGTAGAAACTGGCTTGCAACCTTGCATGTTGAAACGTCGCAAGATCTTTTGCAAATAATTCTTTTGTGAAAGCCAAATATTTCTGCTATTTCTGTCTAGGTGAATTTGCATCCCTAGAATCTTGTTTGCTGGTCCTAAATCCTTCATATCAAACTCCCTAGCCAACTGTGCCTTTAATTCTTGGATACGATCTTTGTTGGGGCCTGCTACCAACATGTCATCCATGTACAACAACAAGATAATGTAGTCATTATCTCCCTCAAATCTTTTATAGTATGTACAATGGTCTGAACCGAGTCTATTGTACTCAAGGCTTATAATGAAGGAATCAAATCTCTTATACCAACATCTCGGCGTTTGTTTGAGATCATATAGAGATTTGTTCAACCTGCAAACCGAGTTCTCTTTGTCTTCTTTAGCAAAACCTTCTGGTTGAAGCATATATATTTCTTCCTCAATTTCTCCATGAAGAAATGCAGTTTTAACATCTAACTGCTCCAAATGTAAGTCAAATGTAGCACACATAGCCAGGACTACTCTGACTGTTGTAAGTCGAACCACCGGAGAAAATATCTCTTTGAAGTCAATGTCTTCTTTCTGAGCATATCCTTTCACCACCAATCAAGCACGATATCGTTCCACCTGATCATTGCTATCTCACTTGATCTTATAAACTCATTTGGTACAAATGATTTTTCTTCCACGTGGTAATGATACAAGATTTCAAGTCTTGTTTTTATGGAGAGCTTCAATCTCCTCTCGCATTGCTGTCATCCACAGATATGCGTCTGAACTGTTTCTAGGTTCATAGAAAGTTGATGGCCCTCCATCCTTCGTTAAAAGACAGTATGCAACATTACACTCCGTAACATACTCTGAGTGCCAAGCTGACAATCTTTTCTCTCGAGTTGACTGCCGACTTTCTAGAGCCTCAGCTTGAGCCTTAGACTCAACATGTTTTTGTACCTCGTGCTCTGGTGCTGCTTCATAAACAACTTTTTCCTCAGACTTATTTTTCGTCTGAACTATTGTAGTCTCTATATCTTCTTTCTCCGTGATATCATCAATTTTCTCTCGCAACTTATCTTCTGCAAAGATAACATCCCTGCTGATGATAACCTTATGGACAGTAGGATCTCATAGGCGATACCCCTTAACTCCATCAGCATACCCCAAGAATATACATTTCCTATATTTTGGATCCAACTTTGTTATTTCTTGGGCATTGAACATCACATACACAACACTTCCAAATGTATGAAGTTTTGAATAATCAGCTGGTTTATCCGTTCACATCTTCATCGGTGTCTTCAATTCAATTGCAATTGAAGGTGACCGATTTATCAGATAACAGGCGGTTTTGATTGCCTCTGCCCAGAAATCTTTTTCTAGGCCTACAGCTCTCAACATTGTCCTCGTTCCTTACAAAAAGGTTATGTTCATCCACTCTACCACTCCATTTTGTTGAGGAGTGTATGCTGTAATGAACTGTCTTTTTGATGCCTTTTTTATGACAGAAAACATCAAACTCATCGTCAGTGTATTCTCCTCCATTATCAGACCTCAAACACTTGATCCTTTTATCGGATTCAAGTTATACCCAGACTTTGAATATTTTGAAGACTAGAAACACATCAATCTTTCTCTTGATGGGATACACCCAACATCTTCTGGAATAATCATCAATAAAGAAAACAAAGTATTTTGCTCATCCTAGAGATATCACCGGTGCTTGCCACACATAAGAGTGAATCAGTTCTAGAATATCCTTGCTTCTAGAAATGGATAGGCTGAATTTCAATCTATTCTGCTTACTTGTAACACAGTGCTCACAAAAGGGTAATGACAACTTTATGAGACCAGGGAGTAAATTCTTCTCGGAAAGAATTCTCAATCCTTGTTCAGACATATGTTCGAGTTTGAGATGCCACTTCATTGCAGGTTCATCTTTTGAACTACTCGATACAACAGATGCTTCTGCTTCAAGTATAATTTCTCCCTTTAGCTTGTATAAATTTGAAGTTAGCTTTTCCGTCTTCATAACTACAAGTGCAGCCCGGATAATTTTCATTATCCCATCTTGGGTTTGGATATTGTAACCGAGACTATCTATTTGTCTCAAAGACAATAGATTCTTTCTTAGGCTCTCTACATGTCGAACGTCCTTGATGGTGTAAATAGTCTCATCATACATTTTCAGTTTGATGGGCCCAATACCGACAATCTCTAAGATATGATCATTTCTTATGAACACTGATCCTCTTGGGAGCGGTTTATAGTGATGAAACCATTCTCTTCGTGAAATCATGAGCCATGTAGCATCTAAATCAATAATCCAGGTATCACTAAAGTTTCTTTCAACTTCTGTGATCGGCATTGCTTCAATATATAAAATTTCACCATCATCCGGAGTACTTGCCACATTTCCTTGAGAATTCTTCTCTCCATTCTTCTTCTTCCAACAATCCTTCTTCAGATGCCTTTCTTGCCAAAAAAGTAGCATTTAAAATTCTTCTTACTCATTGATTTGGACATGCCATAATCTTGGCTCCCACTTGAGCCACGTTCCATTGATCTTCCTCTTTCCATCGTTAAATCCTCAGTTTGATGTGAACCGGCCAATTTGTCCTCCTTGTTTTTGCGCTTATTTTATTCTTTCAGAATAGCAGCGGCAATATCATTGAAGACTAGGTAGTCTTTGAGAACATTGTTAGTGAGGTTGATGATGAGTTGATCATATGAATCTAGTAGACTTTGGAGTATAAGTTCCACACGTTCAACTGATTCTACTTTATATCCCAATGATGTAAGTTGAGAAAATATAATAGTATTTAACGAGTTGATATGCTCAGTCACCGAAGTAGATTCAATCATACGAAGAGTGTAGAGTTTTCTCTTCAGAAAAATCTTGTTATAGAGAGACTTCGCCTCATAGAGTTTGGTGAGATGATCCCAGATCTCCTTTGCAGTTTTCTTTTATTCTATGCTTGATAGTACACCGTCGGATAATGTCAGATACAAATTGGCAATCGCAGTACCATCCATTTCATTCCATTTTTTTATCTGTGACTCTAGCTGGCTTATTATCAATAGCCGCCAAACAATTATCTTTTCTCAAGATAACCTTCATTTTCAATTTCCACAATGAGAAATTACTCTTATTGAACTTCTCAATTTCATGCTTTGCTGCATTGCTTCTTATCACAACCAAGTATTTTGTGAACACTACCTCCAAATTGGTTCCCATTAAAGAGAGATGGGGTCTTTCATTTAAAACGGCGCGCAATTAAAAAGCCGCTCTTTCATAGACAAAACTTCTTTTAGATAGTACTTCTACACAACCGTACCACGAATACCTGATCAACAATCTCAAGAAAACTTTTCTGATGTGGAAGGTCAGACAATGCTGCAACCAACCAATCCCTTCGATACCACTTGTTGTGAATTGACAGTCCGGATCGAGCAGGATTGTAACTTCAAATGAACTTGAAATAATAAAAGGCGAAATTGGACACACATATTTTACATGAAAAATTCCTAATGAACAGGGTAAAAACCACGTACCAGTATAGAAGAATTCACTATGGAACAGAGGATTACAACTTTTTCTCTAATTTAACAAGGAGAGAACAATGATATTCTCTCTTAAAATTAGGAGAAAAACTAAAATCTCTCAACACAAAAACTTCTCTTTTTTCCTTCACTCTCACCCTCTTTTTCTCTCTACAATTGTTGTGTTTTTGGTGTGTTTGAGAACAAAGGAGGGATGCCTTTATATAGGCTTGAGATGGAGTTAATAGTTGGCTTAACAACCACTACTAACCAACTAAACACACTAAGTATCTACTAACCAATTCTTCCCAACTAAATCCAATTAAGGAACTTTAGTTTGGTCCAACAAGTGTGGTAGCTATTGGCTGCCATGAGTGAGCTATAAGCTAACTGAGTTCTTTTGAATGTAATGTTAGGATCATCTGTTTTTTTTTTAAAACAAGAGACTATATAGACAAGGTGATGAAAAATTGAAAGCACAAAGATCTTATGTCTTTTCTTGCATTTTTATTGATTTATACGTTTCATATGTTGTATTGTGTTTGATGATATTTTCGCTATTTTATAGCACAAGGAAATAAAATTTATAATCGAATTTTCTGCTATGGAGATCTAAAATGAATTGATCAAAGACTTCCTCGGTGCAAATAACACCCCGACCTTTAGATGATCCAAAGGTGAATTTTATTTTTGGCATGGTGCACAATTATGTAATTGTGTTTTATCAATATACGGTGAATAGCTTCACGTGAAGGAAGTATGGTAGATAAACTCATGATGAAACTAGGGATTGAAAACACTTCAAAGAACTTTTTTATTTTTATAATTGGACCAATTTTATTAGAGAGAGAACAAAAATCAACAAGTAAAGTCTTCTCTGAAATTATGGATATCTCAATTTGGTTATCAGAAGATTTTTTATCTCAAGTTTATAATGTAAAGATTTTTTTTGTGTCAAATAAGTCACTCAAGCAGAATTTTTAAAAATCGGGCAAATTTTATGCAGAGTTGGACAGTTGGTTGTTAATTGATCGTTTATTTCGACAAATTGGACAAATACTAACGTGGCGAAAAATTAAAAAATATAAAAAAATAATAATACTTCTCTCTGCCCTCTTCCTCTCTCTTTCCTGTTTGTCTTCTTCACCAAATCCTCTTCACCAAAGTTAGGATTTTCCCAATTCCTCTATGGAGTACAAACTTGCACTGAGACAACCACTTCCGGCAGCATACGAGGACTGTTGGGCTGCTCTTAATTGGGTCGCCTCTCACTCTTTAGGATATGGTGCGAGTTTGTTCTTAATGCCAAGATCTTGGGTCACCTCTCACTCTTCAGCAACACAAGATTTGGTGCAAGTATGCTGTTAATGTCAAGATCTTGAGTGCTTTTATTGTTCATCCTTATTTTTGGAGCTCAAAACCAATTGTTGATCATGATAAGGCCATGGCGAAATTGGTTTGGGATTTTGTGTATCCATAGCAGCTGGGTATTGATAATCTGATGAAAGAGAGAAGTATCTGGTTTTGTGATTTGGTGAAGGAGAGTGACAATCTAGATTCTATGGTTATCTTTTTATTTTTAATTTTGTTCTTTTTTCAATTTATAATTGTTTTTTTTAACTGTCATAATTTTTCATTTTTAAATTTAAAAAATTAGATTTATTTAAAAAAAATTTCTTTTTAAATGAGTTATTTTCACTTTGACAATTATGTCAGACCACATAAGCAAAAATACATATTGGATTAACGATCAAAGTGACACATCAGCTGTTGATTAACCAAAATTCCAAAAATATGCTCGAGTGACTTATTTGGCATCAAAAAAAAATTGCATTACTAACTAGAGACAAAAAATCTTGCGATGACCAAATTGAGAAATTCAAAATCTTTCGATGATTGAGATAAGACTTTACCCACAATACAACTCAAGTATATCTGATTTTACTAGCGTTCAGTCCGGATAAAAGACTGCACGCCGTCAAATCCATTTCATTGAGTGACAGGTGAAGTCTATTTTATTTTTATTTCTTTTAGGAATTTTATTATAAAGATGAAATGACAAAAATGGATATAAAAATTTAACTAATTACTAATGAAAACTTAATAGACTTATTGTTTAATTTAAACAATTAAATTTTTGCAAAAAGACAAGAGTAAATATGATAATCGCTAGGATGTTGAACTGATAATTTGATCCAAGAGCAGAGCAAATCAAGGGAAACAGTCGTTTGTAAAACACATGCTAAGTGTTAAATTCTAACGAGAACGGATTCGCTAAACCCTAATGGGCTCGTGTATTAAATTTTTATGTTATACCCTTAACAATAAGTGTTAAATTCTAAAGAGAACGGATTCGATAAACCCTAACTGACTAATAATTAATTAGTATAAAATAAAAAAAATCAAATAAATACTCAACATATTGATTAAGGCAGTAAATAATTAACTATAATAGATAAATTAATAGAATAACTAGGTATGAGGTATCATGAGTTCCCAAAATGTGAGCTACATATCATTTTCCATAGGGTATATATTGATGTTTGTGTGATTATTATATTTTTTTTGAATTAAAACACTGTGTGAGTTCTTTGTGGTGGATGCGGCTCAATTAGGCAACATAATAAAGTTTTTAGTTGAGGTTAGAGCCATATTTTCTTATCTTATTCTCGAGTAAAGGCATGGTCAGATCATGAAGCGTGTATGCCAATTTTCTATTACAGTTTTTACTCTATTTACTTCCTAGACTTCTCCTGCTTAGCTAAAGTCCTATTTGTGCTGAACTCATTCGCAATATGCAAAATTTTGGCAATAAATACTTTTCAATTGAGGTTTTTGATCTTCATAAATTATTATGTTTTTGCTGGTTTGCTATAAGGTTATAGGACGTCAACTACACTTATTAGATATATTAGATAAAAGTTGAAGCAGAGTGTGGTCTGTTACAAATCTCTAATTGACTAGAAGGATGAAGGGGGTGTCGTTCAGTCATCTATGTAGCTGCTTCATATTGAACTTGTTGAATTTCTTCTCTTTTAATTGCTTGTTGATTACCATTCGTTTTTTCTTGGTGGCTTAGGGCTTGGGGATTTTTTCTCTTTTTAGGGGGTCTTGTATTCTTACTTTCTAGGAGGTATTTTGGTTTCAATTTCGGGGGTCTGGTATTCTTGTATGAGGAGGTTTTGTGCATCTCAATTTCGATTAATAAATGAACATCATTTATCAACAAAAAAAAACATATATGATAGCAGTGTTCAATGTCAGATTACCTCATTTTTTAATGATAATTACCCATTTTTTAATCATAATCGGTGTTTTAAAGGGTGATCGGGGCGTACGCCCTGAGGCGAAGCGGTGGCCGGAAGCCTCAGTGCTTCCGCCCCGTCATGTGTCGCAAGAGGCTTCCGCCTCTGTGTGCAGAGGCGAAAGCGAGAAGAAACACAATTTCGTTTTTTTAAAAAACAACAAAACCCAAAACGACGTCGTTTTGGATTTTGTTTAATTTTTTTTTAAAAGAGTTGACCCAAAACGACGTCGTTTTGGGCCAACAGTTCAAACAAAACCCTGCATTTCTTCTTCTTCGTATCTCTGCTGGCTGCTGTGTGATGTCTCACTCTCTGCTGCGTGCCGTCTCACTCTTTACCGTGCCACTCGGATTTTCCAGCTTAATGCAGTAATTAGGAGGTACATTTTACAAGAGAGTGATAGATTTTTTTGCCTTTAAAAGTATGAATCTAATTTTTTTTTTCTTTCTATCATTTCTTGCTGGTATGTGATCGCATGAACAGTTGAGCTGGGGAGCCAAATCAGCCAATAGTTCTTGCATTTGTGCACCAGACCAGTTGCTGGAATTTCCTGTTTGCTATTTGGAAAACTCAAAGTTCAAGAGTAACGATCTGAGTGTACAGGTTTGCTGGAATTTTCTGTTTGTGGCTTATTTGGAGTTAATTCATTTCATTTTCTGTTTGTGGCTTTTTTGTCAATTCATTTCATGTTTTTGTAATCTAGTTGGTTGAATATGGTGAAAGTTAGTGGAGGGAGTAGAAGAGATCCTGCTTGGAAATATACGGAGGTAGAAGTTGGAAATGGGGAGAAGAAAGGATATGTGTATGTAAAATGCAAATTTTGCAACAAAGTTCTTAAAGGAGGCGTTAAAAGGGCAAAAGATCACCTTGCATGCACACATAAAAATGTAGCTCCGTGTCAGAAGGTTCCTGAAGATGTTAAGCAGGAGATGAAACAATATTTAGAAAAAGGAACCGCGTTAAGGCATATGGCACAAGAGAGGTTTGAGGAGAGAGTTTCGGCCGGTTCTTATTTCGAAGGCATGAATTCTAATCCTATTAGCACTAGTGTTACTGGACCTAGTGGTGGTGCACATGTGTCATCTCGAGGAGTTCGGGGGCCTATGGATAGGTAATTTGCTAATGAAATTTATTTAATGCTTTTGACATCATTATGATTTATGCATTTATGCTTATGAACTTTATTTGATACCTTTGCCATTATGGATAGGTACATTGCCAATGTTGTTGATGATCATGAGGATGTTGATAGGGCAAAAACCACCATGACTACAACAAATACAAAAGAAGCTCGGAGTCGTGTTTGTTTGGTTATTGGGAGGTTCTTCTTTGAAAATGTGATTCCTTTCACTTGTTCTTCATCCGCATGTGAACGAAATTAGAGCGCATACAATCAAGTGCACAAAAAAAAGAGGAACCGATTAACCACGAAGAAGATGAATGACTTGGTCTATATTTTGTATAACAAAAAATTGAAAGACCGACACTTAAAGCTTCAAGTTAATGAAGATCCATTGGTAGTTGATGATATACCTTCGGATGATGAGTGGGTTGCTAATCCTCCTAATCCAAATGATGTTGGAGATGCTATTGAAACTTCTACATTGAATCAAGGAGAGGATAATGTTATTGGTGATTCTCAAGTAGTGGAAGGAGGAAGTGGTGGTGGAGGTGGAGAAAGTGATGGTGGAGGCGGTGGAGGAGGAGGTGGAGCAAGTGGAGGTGCATCTAGTAATGTTAGAGGCGGATCTAGTAATGTTAGAGGCGGTGGAAGAGGTGGGGCAAGTGGAGGCGGTGGTGGGACAAGCAAAAGGAAAAAGAAAAATCCAACTCAAATGGATTCAAGAGCCAAGAAGAGCAAAGGTTAGTGTGAAATATATACTATATAGTTTATATTTATGTTACTAATTTACTACTTACTAATTTTAATGTATCATATCAATGCTTATTAATTTAGGGAAGTATAAAGGAAAAGAGCTACTCATTCAAGAGGAGGAAGAAGATGAATTTCAAGAAGCTAGTAGTGATGATTTAGATGAGGTAGATGGTCTACCAATTCGATTTATGGATGACTCCTTAGATGATCCAACTAGTGATGATGAGTATTCCATGGATGAGGATGATGATGGCTATTAAACTCTTTGATTTATTTGTGTGGTTTGATTTATTTTTCTTTGGTTTGTATTAAACTTCTAAATTATGAACTATTTTTGCTTTGGTTTATTTTAAACTCTTTTTGCTTTGATGTCTTTTGACATTATTTGATGATGAATCATGGATGAATTGATGATGAGACTTGTTGATTATTGTTAGTTTCTTACTTGAAACTTTGTGAGTATTATTACTTATTGATTTATCTTGACTCTTGAATTTTTGATTCAATCCGAGGCTTACGCCTCGCCTCATAGAAGGTGAGCGCCTCAATTCCCGAACTCGCCTTTTAAAACATTGATCATAATTACCCATGCAAATTGCGGACATGCTCTTAGTTTATGATCAATTTATAGATTTGTTGGCATTTCACATAGCATACTCAAAAGCGAAACGACACACGGAACCACCATATTTTCGAAACAAGAAAAAAAATACCACAAAAGTCATTGAAACAGTATATCAGGACAAAATTTTAAAGCCCACGGTAGGGAAAGATCCCAAGCCCTAGTTGAATTTTCTTCAAAGCAAGATTATGCCTGCCCTCATACTCCGATTATCCTCAGCCTCAGGGGCTTCTTGCCAAAAATAAATCATCATAATCCATATTATGTTTTATCTTCTATTTGATAATTAATAAAATAGTGAATATTAAATATTAAATAGTATGGAAATGCAGTCATTTATATTAATTCATCCTCGAGAACATTACAAAAGATCTGGAACAAAACAATGATTGACAGAAGATGCCACCAATGGTTCCAGACATGAAAGGGGAGACACAAATAGAAAACTTTCTTTGTAATTGACGACTATATATATACTATATAGCATTCCTGTAACTGTCCATTAAGTAAAGTAGGTTGAGGAGGAAAGTACCATGTCCAATATGCCGCATCCAAATTCAACCAAAAGCACATCACAACACCCAGGATTTACAAGTTTTAAGAGTTTTTTAGCTCGTTTGCTCTGTCTGACCACCAAGGCTGTCATTTTCCATCTTTGAGTTACAACGATTATCGAACCCAGGATCAAGCTGCAGAGCAGCGGGATCAAGTTCAAAAGACCCTTTGGGTACACCTTCTCTTTCCATACCAGTCATTCTAAACGAGGGAACCCGGTGTGAAAATTTGTAAAGATCCCTTGCTGGGATTATCCCAAGCTGGTTCGTTGGATTAAACAAGCTAACAAAACCTTCGATCTTTTTCAAATAAGAAACCCCAGTGCCAGCATTTTCAATGAAATCAGACAGGATCGCAACATACTCGAATTGATACGGTGGCTTATGCTTTTTTGGATCAGATCTCCATTTTAAGCTCCACTTTTTAAAGAGGGCCCAAATTTCTCCTTTCCTGGGATATATCAAATATGGGCTTCTGGCGCTATGGTTTATGCATATTTGATGAGAGAACATCAAAACATTATCAGTCTCTTCGGAGGACATAGTAGCATACTTACCACAAGCAACAGGTAACTCAGCATCACACCATTCTTGCTCAACTTCATCATCCGGAGCAGGCTCCAGCCAAGCTATCTGTACCCTAAAATCAGGGGAGAATAACTTCTTCACCTTTGCATAAAATCTTGGCATGCCATCTATCGGATCATAAATAGCCCATATTTGATTTACAGCAAAGCAACGTTCTGCCCTATCCTTGTCAAAATCACCAAATTCTGGGTCAGGACATTGAAATTCCCCTGGCTTTTCGGGGAAGTCTTCATTTAAAACAAAATCATCCTCAGACTTAGAGTTATTGTTATCCAACACGGTAATGTTCTCCTCCTTGCCACCATCTTCGCCAGTTCTGCTTTCCTTATTTGTCAGGCTTTCTTCATGAAGGGCACTTGCTTTCTGATTAACATCTTTCCCATGCCCAGCCATAGAATCTGTAGAACTGGATGTTTTAATATCTTTATGCACCCCATCATCAAGAGTAGCTCCATTCCTCTCTTCCTCATTGGAAGATGAACTGTTGCCTTTTGTCATTGTTGGAGAGTTCACAAAATCATCATCATCGCTCAAATTTTCCTTATAAGAAACATCCTGCCTTTGCCTCCTGGATCTTCTAGGTTGTTGGCTTGTGTAATAAATTTCTTCATTGATCACATCTTCACTGATCCTACTACTAGCAGTCTCAGAACTATCATCAGATTCTTCCACCGACTTTGTCTTCCTCTTTCTACCCATGCCAGCTATGTTCATGTGTTGATTTGCTTTCTCTCCGGGATTAGAATTTCCATAAGCACCAGTGAAATTTGCTGCCTTAGACACTAGATCGACTGCCACAAATGTGCCCGGAGTATTTGCACCATTACCCTCTGGGGCTACTCTTGAGGATCCCTTATTTGCAACTCCTTTCTGGTTAGGAAGCTGACTCTGTTGAGATCCCGGAGGCACAGCCTGAGGACCAAAATCATAGGCAGTGAAGCTTTTTTGGCAACGTGAACAACGCATTATCCGGTTTAAGCAGTCCTTATAGCATTGGAACCTTGAGTTACAAAAACAGCAGCTTGTCCAGAACGTTGGTTGTTGGTCCTGCTGATGAGGATCTGAGCTCGTGAACGGTGTATAAGAAGTCACTGTTGAGAACCGCGCATAAGGAGCTGCATGTGTGAACTGCACAGAAGGAGCTGAGCAGCCTGAACTCATGAACGGCTCATAAGGAGCATATGCAAAATTGTTTGATGCTGCGGATTGCTTACTAGCAGATGGATTCATATTTTTCAGATGGGTTGGCTGCTTTTTTGCAGCAGTAATCACAGAGTGCTTGAGTTTCGTGTCGAAAAGAAGACGTTGCGTGCAGTCTGTCAGCAGCCTGTTTGCTTCTCCGATTAATTTAAAAGCAGCCTCTGCACCAGGAAACTTGTTCTTATCTGGATGAAGTGAGAGCGCAAGCTTTCTATATTGCTTTCTGATTGCTGCATCATCCGAAAACCTTTCAACCTGAAGAATTCCATACCAATCCATGTGCAATCCATTTACTTTGTTTAGAGCAGAACAATGAACATCACATACTGTCAACAACTGACTGATATTTTCAAGATCATGATGAAGTTTTTGGGCTTTCAATGCGATTCTCTTTGCACCCAGAAAATCACCAGCACCCATCCTTTTCTCTGCCATTTCTTTTGCTCTAATAGCCTCCACTTTGTTACACTCCATGGTACAATCATTCAATCTACATCAACACAAAGAAGTTCAAATCAAATTGCACCCCTGTATTTCTAATTTTCGAGCCGAAATCAAATAGCATAAACAATTATCAAACTGTAATCAGATAAAAAAGTTAAGTTAAGCCGAGGAACCCACAAAACAAATTCAAACAAAACAGAGTCAAGCCCATCAATTCCTTACATTTCAAATAAGAAACGTCACTAGCAAACATACATACATAAAACCCAAAAAATCCCCAAAAGAATCGTCTACCACAAAACAACAAATTGATGCCACCAACAATACACAAAAGCAACCCACAAACCCCATATAGAAATCAAGCAAACAAATATACATATACTCACAAGTCAACACGTAGTGGCATGGCGTTGGATACCCCAATCATGGATCCAGAACTCGAAAACTTGAAATCGTAATGTGAAAAGATAAGAGAAGAGAAACCACAGAGAGAGAGAGAGAGATAGAGCTTACTCGGATTTTTGCGTCTGTAGATTTATGTACTGCCTTTCTGTTGTTTTGGTGTGGAGAACCTGAGAAAGAGAGAGAAATAACTAATAGAGGGAAAATCGAAAAATGGGTGTGCAGCGGGAAAATGAAATGAAAATTTTGGGAAAAAGCGGGTCGACAGTGATTGAAGGAGCCAAGGAGGTGGGACTTGCGAATTTGGGATCACCGTCAGGCCTCATTCACTTCACTCAACTTTTAGGTTTTTCACTGTTCTGGATTCTGTACGATTTTTTTGCATTCACTTTTTTTTATAGGCAACTGGAAGAAGATGAAGGAGAAACCTATTGTATTGGGCCCAACACAGATCGGTCCAATTGAATAATAATTGTACCAAGCCCAGCTCGAATTAATTATATTTATATTTTGTTGCTAAATAGAATGAAAGTGGACCGAATCGCCCATAGACGGCCATCAGAAGCTTGGCCCAAGCTCAGCTCATAAGTCAAAAGAATCGAGCTTAGGCTTGAAGAAGCCTGACTCTTACATCCTAGGACCTCCGTATGACAGCTAATCATACATAAGACAAATGTACATAAGCTTCCATTAACCTAGTAATAGATGACTAATTTTTTTTTTGAGAGGAAAATAGAATTTCATTAAGGAGAAAATTGTTCAATAAATACACTACATGAAGTGGGAACACGTCCCAACATGGTGACTGGAACACTAGAATGCATTCCAAGGTGTGCTAGCGAATCAGCAAGCTGATTGTTAGCTCTTAGAGTATGGACCACTTCAAAATCAAGGTCTTGAAGATGAATCAATGCCGAGTCCACATAGGAACCATAAGGAGCCAAAATAGATCGACGAGTTCGTAAATCAGAGACCACTATAAGAGAATCCCCTCTAAAATAAAGTTCCGCACATTCAAAGATTTGCCAAGCTCAATGCCAAATAGAAAAGCAACAACTTCCGCATATAAGCAGCCTCCTGCCGAGGAGATTCTTTTAAAAGATGAAGCAAGAACTCTCCCTTCTGCATCGCGAACCACCGCTCCTAAACCTGCGAATGGATTAGAGCTCGACCCAGCTGCATCTATGTTAATTTTGAGTCGCCCAGAGGGAGGATGTACCCATCTAGAAGAGGAGGCATTCACAACAATTGGTCTACCAGATATTCTAGATGGAATGAAGGTAAGAGATGAGGCCTTAATAATACTTCAGATATGGGAGCTAAGTGATTTTCATGTACCATTTTGTTCTTGCTCAACCAGATAAAATAGAACAGCTTGAAACATTCTTCCAGCATCTCCTTTGGAAGGAAAGAGACCATTTGCGCCACCCAAGAACGCTCAGAAAGATTACTACCAGAGTGGGAAACAACACTCATCATTTTTGAAATCCAAATAGGTCTAGACCAACGGCACTGCCAGAAAAGATGAAAAGCATATTCATCAGCAGAGAAGCAACAAGGACATGTGGCAATAACCTCTATACCTCGCCTGATTAAATTATCTCTAGTAGCGAGAGCATTGTTTCCCAATCGCCATATAAAGTTAAGAATTCTTGGAGGGAGATTTAACTTGTAAACCGTGGACCAAGAGATGCTTAGAGGTGCTTGGCCCTGAACTGGAGCTTCGGCTGGAGTACTGGAAACAATCTTGTAGGCTAATTTGACTGAGAAAAAACCATCAATATTGAATTGCCACATAATCCGGTCAGCCATGCTTCTATTGGTGATAGGATTTTTAAGGATAGCTTCCACTGATTGATGATCAAATAGAGAGGAAATTAAGTTGAAATTCCAATCAGAGGTTTGAGTAATGATATCTGAAACTTTCATTGAGTCAACTCTGTTCGGGTCAAGAGGAGTAGGCTTGCCAGAAATAATACCTGGAATCCAGGGATCATTCCAAACATTGATCGTTTCTCCACTTCCCACTCTCCATCAAACTCCTCTTTGTAAGAGATCTCTAGCCGAGATGATACTAGACCAAGCAAAAGATGGATTGGAGCCTAAATGAGCATTGAGGAAAGAGTCATTTGGATAATACTTAGCTTTCATGACTCTAGTGCAAAGTGATGATTCATTTCTAATCAAACGCCAACCTTGTTTGGCCAAGAGAGCTGAATTGAAGTGGTGCATATTTCTAAACCCCAACCCACCTTGTTGAGTAGGCCTACACAACTTTTTCCATTTTATCCAGTGCATTTTACGGTTGTAGGGACTGCCACCATAAAAAAAATCCCGAGAGAGCTGATTTATTTCTTCACATAGAGTTTTTGGGAATCTAAAAAAACTCATAGCATAAGTCGGGATAGCTTGAAGAACAGATTTGATGAGCACTATCCGACCTGATTGAGAAAGTAATTTTTCCTTCTAGCCTTGCAATTTACTCCATATCCGATCTTTAACGAAGTGAAGGAATTCTCTTCTACTTCGTGTGATTAAAGTGGGCAAACCCAGGTATTTCGAGTCTTCTCTAACATCTAACATTTGGAGAAAAATTTTAATGGACATGCTTAGTAAAAGATGACTAAGCTAACTAGGATAATTTCCAAAACTCAAATAATGTAACTAGCTAGGTTAAACAAAGTAACAATTGTAAAGTTGACGCAAGCATTTCAAAACCCAAGAATTTCAAAATCTAAGAAAAACTTTAGGTGGTTTTGAAATGCATTAACGCATTCTGTCACTCTCACTTTCTCTCTCAATTTTTTCTCTCCCTCTCTTCCTCCCTTCGTTGAAATCTGGCCTCCGACAAGTATTTTTTCGATCGAAAGGTGAATCGGCGCCTATTGTATAGATGAACTCAATGGTGGGGGAGAAGCGTCGATTTTTCGTCGATGGTGGCCAGATCTAAACCCATATTTCCTTGTGCTTATATAGGTTTTCCAGCCAAGCATTCTCACCAAGATCGTGCAGATAAACAATCAATGTTCGGGTTTCTACAAAATAAGCAAGTAAAATTTCAATATATAGTAATTACGCTAAATGTTCAGAGTATCACATTATTTTTTTCATTCATTACATTACAATATAATTAAACCCATAAAAGCCTAGCAAACGCTTGTGCACCTCAATAATGCCTTTTGTTATGGATATTCTCTTAACATAAAAGTCATTTACAATGCCATAATCCTTGTAGAAATTAAACATTTCATCCATTGTGTCAAGATTGTGTAGATAAACCATCAATGTTCAGGTTTCTACAAAACAAGCAAGTAAGATGTCAGTTCAGAATAATTACACTAAATGTTTAGATTATCATTGTAACACCCTGACCTATTGATCACTAATTCATAGGCAGCAGACCGGAACGTTACCCAAGCTACATTCTAAACCATCAAGTAGGACCTAATTATTACACTGAAGGCTATTCCCAGCAATTAACATAATTACTCATCAATATGACAACATAATCATTGAATAACCAAATTCCATTTATTAGCTTAACTTAATGTGATGCAAATACCAAGAAATTATTTCACAATCATAACTCCACAATTATCTCTAGAATAAAACATATGATAGCTACTCCAGTTTTCATTCTACGAGCCTTTGCTTATTAAATTGAAAATCTGAAATTTATTAAGTGTAACCACATAAACTAAAATTTAGTACTTAGGCAATACTACAAGCTGATGTAACCTAGCTTTCGTCACATGAGTATTATATTCATGGATCAGCGGCGACACCATCAACTCCTACGTGAACATAATCATTAGAAAGATCATGATTTGCATCACGAAACATAGTGAGCAGAGGCTCAACAAGTAATATCATGCATGAAAGCACGTGAACATCATCCTTAGATAATAGTCAACCATTTAAATTCATTTTTTAGTACTTGGGCCCTTAACCTAGGTAAACTGCTATAGAGCAACCAGTCAGGATTTTCCTTTAATTAAATATTCTACCAAAGACACTTTCCAGTCAATAAACCCTTTTTCCAATCAATATAACACAACATTTATTTTCCAGTATACCCTCCCCATAATAGTTATACCAGATTTGCAAAACATTTTTCTTAACATACACGTCATCTATATAATGATATGTCATGCTTCATGCAGTGCAAACAATAAACGTTACCTCCATAAATCATCATATAGTAGATCACGATTCACAGACAATCAACCAACATAAAACAAACATCACATTCTACACAGATATCACATAAACAATTTGTCCATTACATTGTTCTGTAACATAGTTAAGTATTACTTACGTTTGTGCAATTTCATAATTCCAACAATTTCAATTGTAAAAGGTTGTTCCCGAATTTAATAATAACACCCATATCTATTAAAATTTATTTAAACCATTTATATTAAATTTATTTTAAAAATTTTAAATTAATTTCTGGGTCAAGACAACACTCATGGGTGTGCATCAGTCTACCGAGTCAGGTCAACTTGGCTGACCCTTATCTCACATTCACACGGGTCTACAAACCCATTTGGCAAACTAGTCAGGTCACCACCTATAAGAAAGTGATAGAGCCCACGATCGGTCGGGTTAGGTACAGTGAAATCCGATGAGTACAATGGTGGTCTTAGCTACCTGAATGGTGATTGGAGTGAGGGGAATCGTGGAGAAAAGAGAGGTGGCTCATCATGCCATTTCCCTTGTTGTAGGTCGATGATTTTTCCTCCGATGCATCCAAAATTGGTGCAGATCAAAGATGTGTTAAATCTCGTAAGTGCACGAATCGAATATACTAGTATAACGAATGCAAGTATGAGTTTTTAGATAATATGTCATAGTTTGCTATCAAACTTAAGAGTTTGGAACACAAAAATAAAATAAAAAATGTGACAATCAAAGCCTCTAGAGTTTATCTTGTTGCTCCCTTTAGTAAAGTCACAAGTCATCACTAACAATCGACGTGTCAATATAAGATAACATGAGAGGGAACCATGTAGAAATAAACCTTAAGTAAAAAAAAATGTGTCATATTTTCATGAGGGGACCATATAGAAATAAATTTTGAGTAAGAAACGTGTCATATTTTCAAGAGGGGACCATGCAATGTGTATAAAGCTGATCTATCTAATATTTGCATGGCTTTTGTACATCAATTAACATTAGTTTTTGCCTCATTTGATGCTTTTGAGCATCAATACTACATAATCTTGTGATTAATGTTACTTTCAGATCAAAGGCAAAAATGGAAAAAGATGAGGTTAAAAAGACAGAAGTATTGACGATGGATCAACTTTTCTGGAGATGGATCAACTTTTCTGGAGATGGATCAACCACAAAACAAGGCACAATAATAATCCAGGAAATTTAGAGGATCGATCACCCATTTTTGGTGGATCGATCCCCCTTGAAGTTATGAATGACAGAGAATTATGTGGATCGATCGCCCATTTTGGGGGATCGATCCCCCACGCGCAGATCGCGAATTTCATATTTTCCAGCTGGGAAAACTTTGCTAAAATTAGAAAATACTAAGCCAAAATGGCATAGCTTAGTATAAAAACGTCATTAGGGTTTGTGGAGGTATAAAAGACCATCTTATGTCATTTTGGAGGGGGTTCATGACCTAGCCACCATTCTCTCACATCTTGGAAGAGTTGAAGAAGAAGAAGAGGACAGAGGAAGTGGAGCTCCAGATTTTCTGGGTTTAATCTTTCTTCTTTACTTCTTGTTATGGATATTATGATTGTTATTTGTGCTGTTCTTGTTATTATGAGGAACTAATCCTCTCATTAAGGTCCTAATGTAGCCTAGCTTTGAAGATTTCATGAACTTGACTTGATATTCTCTTGATTTCTACATATTTTTGAGTATTTATGGTTATGCGTAATGCTCTTGAGTGCTTGATCACCATTCAATTGATTTGATGCTTGGATTGAGACCGGAAGGAGATATCTAGGATTTGCATCTTGCCATAGATACCATAGGGTTCATGTACCATAGGAATATAAGGACATGCCTTGTGCAATCGTTATGTGGTTTTCCACGAATCTTAATGGGTTTTTGTCACTTAAATCCGAATGTTAGGAATAACAGAGGTTAGTGATAGGAACACTTTCAGTATAACCAGGAATGGAGCATTGAATAGGTAAGGGAGACCGATTGTGAATAATTGTTAGTGATTACGAATTGATAAGTCAAGGGAGTGGAATTGGATAGGTGATGGTGAAATTAGGAACCCAGTCTTTACTCATTCGGTTAATATAATCTGTCACTATTGTTCGTTTACATCTTAAAGTGCTTCTTTAGAGTATAAATTCTTGTTACATTGTTTATGTTAGTGTTAATCAAACCAAAAAAACTTATTTGATTCTCTAAATAGCGCTAGTGTTAATCATAACGGATACTCATCAATTGTTAACTCAATCCTCGTGGGAACGATAATATATTTATCACTTTATTACTTGTGCGATTTGTGGGTTTGCAAATAAGTCCCATCAAAAGCTAACCACACAAATGCGTAGATTATATAATGTGATGTGTATAAAACTAAACACACATAGTTTTTGGAAACTACTTCATCAATTAGTAGATTTTTCATTAATATGGATCATTGAAAATTTTAGGGTGAAGATATAAGATTATAAAGTGATTATGATAAGTGATTATGATAAGTTTTTGGCGCCGTTGCCGGGGATTGACACAACATGTTTTGTTGATATTCGTATAGGCTAACTTTGGTACTAATTTGGATTTTATTTTTGTTCTACTACCTCAGGTACTCTTGTCTTATTTATAAGCTTGGGGCGACGTACTTTGAGCTTGGATTTGACTAGTTTGGATCTAGAGATTGAAAGAACGTTGAGAGGTATTCGAAGAAGGCAAGAGCAAATTGTGAGTCAAGAAGAAGCTATGGCTGAAAATCGAAACAGAGAGAGCCTCATGCGCAAGTGAATCCTCATGGAGTGAATCCCGACATAGCTGAGCATGTTGGAGGGGTGAACCCAGTTCTTGGTGACAATAATAGAGTAGTGGGTCCAGCGATGAGAACACTTCGTGATTATGCCATGCCTACAATGGATGCATCTCCTTCTAGTATTCTTTGTCCAACAATTTCAGCAAATAGCTTTGAGATCAAGCCGACGCTTATCACTATGATTCAAAATGCATCAATGTATTGTGGTCTTCCTCTGGAGGAACCGAATAACCATCTCATGTCATTCTTGGAGATTTGTGACACTGTCAAATATAATGGTGTTCCAAAAGATGCAATTCGATTGATGTTTTTTCCTTTCTTTCTTAAGGACAAGGCGAAAGCTTGGTTATTGGCACAACCACCATCATCTATCACAACTTGGGAAATCCTTGCACAGAAAGTTTTAGCAAAGTTCTTTCCTCCCTCGAAGGCTGCAAAAATCCGCGATGAGATTTTAAATTTCAACCAGCGTGATCAAGAGCCTTTTAATGAGGCATGAGATAGATTCAAGGAGACTTTGAGAAGATGCCCTCACCATGCCATTCCAGAGTGGCTACAACTCCAAACATTCTACAATGGCCTGAACTTTTCTTCAAGATCAACAGTAGATGCTGCAGTAGGAGGATTTTTGCATAAGAAGACTCTACCGGAGGCTCAAGAGCTACTTGATGAAATAGCTTCAAATTGTTGTTTATGGCCAACTGAGAGACTTGCACCGACTAGGCCAGTTGGAGTTTATGAGGTTGATGTTATCGCAAATTTAAATGCATAATTGGCCACTATGTCAAAGAGGTTGGATACATTGAGTGTCAATGCAGTGCATGGTAATCCGGGAGCTCAGAATCAGTTGGGTATGCAAGGGTCTTCAAGCATATGTTGTGACTATTGTAATGGAAATCATGTAAGTGCAGACTGTGAAGCCGGAAATCCTTTTGCTAAAGATGAACAAGCAAATCAAATCAGGAGTTTCAGCAGGCAACGCAATGACCCCTATTCAAACTTCTACAATCCGGGGTTTAGAAACCATCCGAACTTCTCTTAGAGCAATAACCAAAATGTTCAAAATCGGCCTCCAAACTACGAACCCCAAGAGAAGAAGCCAGATTTGGAAGGGATAATTGCTCAGTTAGCAGGGAACATAAATAGTCTCTCATCTAACACAAATCAGTTCATTTCCAAGACGGACTAGTTCATGAGCAAGACAGAAACTACGCTTCAAAATCAAGGAGCGTCCATTCACAATCTAGAGGTCCAAGTTGGACAATTGGCTACTGCTTTGAGTGGAAGAGAGAGAGAGGTGGTTTACCTAGCCAAACTGAGGTGAATCCCAAGGGAAAAGAACAAATACATGCCATCACCTTGAGGAGTGGTAATCTAGTCAAGACATCTATGGATTTAGAAGCTGAGAAGGCTGAGAAGAAAAATATTGAAATTGAAAAATTAGCAAAAAAATTGTTGATCGATCCCCCAACATTGGGGATCTATCCCCCTCAAAAATCAGCAAATACTGGGAACTTGACAGATTCTTTGGTGATCAATCCCCCAACACTGGTGATCGATCCCCCTGTTCAAAATCAGAGTATTGAGTCAAGACAGCCTAGATTTGCAATTGAACATGATTGGCCCGATAGTTCAAAGCCTGAGCCTCCTATTAAAGCTTATGTTCCACCAATTCCTTTCCCTCAATGGTTGAAGAAGAACAATGTTGATGTGAAATTCTCCAAGTTCTTGGATGTATTCAAGAAGCTTCAAATTAATATTCCATTTGCCGAAGCTTTGGAGCAAATGCCAAGTTATGCAAAGTTTATGAAAGATATTCTATCTAAGAAGCGTAAACTTGGAGATCATGAACGAGTTCAATTGACGGAGGAGTGCAGTGCTATAGTTCAACGTAAGCTCCCGATTAAGCAAAAAGATCCGGGAAGTTTTACCATCCCATGCACTATTTGTACTACCTTGATTGAGAGAGCATTGTGTGATTTGGGTGCTAGTATCAACCTTATGCCATTTTCTATTGCTAAACATATTGGGTTGAATGAGATCTCTCCTACCACAGTCTCTCTGCAAATGGCCGATAGATCTATCGCTTACCCTCGGGGCGTAATTGAGGACGTGTTAGTCAAAGTTGACAAGTTGGTTTTCCCAGTTGATTTTGTGATTCTAGATATGGAGGAAGACTCTAATACACCAATTATCTTGGGTCACCCATTCTTGAGTACGGGGCGCACACTCATCGATGTTGAGAAAGGAACTCTAGCTTTGAGAGCAGCGGACAACCAAGTCACTCTCAAGGTATTTGATGCTACTAAATTTCCTAATGATGATGACACAGGTTTTTGCATAAATACTGTTGATCGAATCATTGAGGATACTTATTCTATGCACAATACAAAAGATCCACTTGAGATTTTTTTGAACCATGAAGAGGCAACTGAGAGTGAAGATTTGGGCATTCTTGAAACAATGAACTATCTTAATGCTATGAAGACTTATGCTCCAAGGAGGTTCTGAGAAGTGGAAGATCTTGGAGTTGCACCTTCTAAACCTCAACCAAGTGTTGTGGCTGCACCCTCTTTGACATTGAAGCCCTTGCCCTCTCATCTTCGATATGCTTATTTGGGCCTATCTGAAACTTTGCCAGTTATCATTTCTGCAGAATTGAGTAAGATGGAGGAAGAGAAAATTTTGCGGGTTTTGAGGGAGTATAAGACAGCTTTGGGGTGGAGTATTGCCGATATTAAGGGAATCAGCCCTTCCATGTGTATGCACAAGATATTAATGGAGGAAGACTTCAAGACTTCAGTTGAGCATCAACGCAGATTGAATCCGAATATGAAAGAAGTTGTGAGAACTGAAGTGCTAAAACTTTTAGATGCTGGAATTATTTATCCCATCTCCGATAGCAAGTGGGTGAGTCCGGTGCAAGTGGTTCCGAAGAAGGGAGGTATTACAGTGGTTACCAATGAGAAGAATGAGCTGATACCTACAAGAACTACTACATGTTGGTGTGTTTGTATTGACTATAAAAAGCTTAACAATGCCACTCGGAAGGATCATTTTCCTCTCCCCTTCATTGACCAAATGTTGGAGAGACTAGATGGACATTCCTTTTACTGCTTCTTGGATGGCTATTCTGGATATAATCAAATCCCTATAGCACATGAAGACCAAGAGAAGACTACTTTTACTTGCCCTTTTGGCACATTCGCTTATCGGCGGATGCCATTTGGATTATGCAATGCTCCAGCCACCTTCCAACGATGTATGATGAGCATTTTCTCAGATATGGTGGAGCGCTTCATTGAGGTATTTATGGATGATTTCTCTGTATTTGGATCTTCTTTTGATTCTTGCTTGCACAATTTGGCCTTGGTTTTGAAGCGTTGTGAAGAAACCAATTTGGTTTTGAATTGGGAGAAATGTCATTTTATGGTGCAACAAGGTATAGTGTTGGGGCATCGAGTGTCAGCACAAGACATTGAAGTTTATAGAGCAAAGATTGATACAATTGAGAAATTGCCACTTCCTATCACAGTTAAAGGAGTTCGAAGCTTCCTAGGGCATGCCGGATTCTATAGGCGTTTCATCAAGGACTTCTCCAAGATCACCAAGCCTCTTTGTAGCTTGTTGTTAAAAGATGCAGATTTTAACTTCTCAAATGAGTGCTTAGAAGCTTTCAACTTGCTTAAGGAGAAACTCACTACTGCTCCAGTAATAGTTGCTCCAAATTGGGAAGTTCCTTTTGAAATAATGTGCGATGCTAGTGACTATGCCATTGGCGCTGTTTTGGGTCAAAGAAAGGAGAAATTGCTACATGTGATTTATTATGCTAGTCGCACCTTGAATGATGCCCAGTTGAATTACTCCACTACTGAAAAGGAGCTTTTAGCGGTGGTATTTTCTCTTGATAAATTTCGATCCTATCTCATTGGATCGAAGGTTATTGTATTCACCGACCATGCCGCTTTGAAGTATCTACTCTCTAAAAAGGAGGCCAAGCCACGGTTGATTCGTTGGATCCTTTTACTACAAGAGTTTGATATTGAGATTAGAGGTAAGAAGGGGTCAGAAAATGTTGTTGCCGACCACCTTTCTCGATTGATGGAGGGGAGAGAAGATGCAAGCCTTCCTATTTTGGAGACTTTTCCCGATGAGCAACTTTTTGCTATCACCGCCTCTACCATTCCTTGGTATGCTGATTTTGTGAATTATTTGGCAAAGGATATTCTTCCACCGGATTTGACTTTCCATTAAAAGAAGAGATTTCTACATCAAATTCGATGTTATTATTGGGATGAACCTTTCTTATGGAAGCATTGCACAGATCAAATCATAAGACGATGTGTCCCGGAGGAAGAGATGGTAGGAATTCTTACACATTGCCACTCACTTCAGTGTGGGGGTCATTTTGTTGCAAACAAGACTGCAGCAAAGGTGTTGCAATCTGGATTTTATTGGCCAACTTTGTTCAAGAATGCCCATTCTTATATGTTAGCTTATGATCGATGTCAGTGCATGGGCAACATCTCAAGCCGCAATCAAATGCCGCTCACTAATATTCTTGAGGTGGAGCTCTTTGATGTATGGGGTATTGATTTCATGGGACCCTTCCCAAAGTCACTGAACAATCAATACATCCTCGTGGCGGTGGATTATGTTTCGAAATGGGTGGAAGCCACGGCATTGCCAACCAATGATTCAAAAGGTGTACTAAAATTCTTGCGAAAGAATATATTTTCACGGTTTGGGACTCCCCGAGCCATTATTAGTGATGGAGGTACACACTTTTGTAATCGATAATTCAACTCCTTACTTGCCAAATATGGAATAACTCACAAAGTTACAACCCCATACCATCCTCAAGCTAGTGGTCAAGTGGAGTTATCTAATAGGGAGTTGAAGAAAATTCTTGAAAAAACTGTGGGCTCCTCACGCAAGGATTGGGCTTTGAAGCTAGATGATGCCTTGTGGGCCTACCGGACTGTTTACAAAACTCCTATTGGAATGTCTCCATTTCGATTGATCTATGGCAAAGCTTGTCACTTACCCGTTGAGCTTGAGCATAAGGCTTTTTGGGCTGTGAAATATTTGAATTTTGATATGGTGACTGCAGGAGAGAAGCGAGCCTTGCAATTGAATGAGATGGAAGAGTTTCGCAATGAAGCTTATGAAAATGCAGCCATCTACAAAGCGAAAACTAAGAGATGGCATGACAGTCGCATTGTGCCCAAGGAATTTCATGTTGGGCAAAAAGTCCTCCTTTTCAACTCTCGTCTTCGCCTCTTTCCAGGTAAACTGAAATCCCGGTGGTCGGGACCATTTCTTGTTACTAAAGTGTCTCCTTATGGAGCAATTGAGGTTGAACATGTCACTTTGGGGACAAGATTCAACGTTAACGGTCAAAGGTTGAAGCCCCACTATGAAGCTGATTTTGATGTTCAAAAAGCTTCTTTGACCCTCCAAGATCCTCAATAGAGGAAACAAGAAGTCGAGCCATGGACTATAAACAAGGCGCTTATTGGGAGGCCACCCAACTGGGGTAAATTCTTTCCTTTTAATATTATGTTTTAGCATCTTGTGTATTTAACTCTGTGTCATTTATGTACAGGGAAAATAAGTGCAACTACAGGTGATTAATTGGAAATCTGGATATGTGAAATTTGAACCAGAAACGATGGAGATCGATCCCCATTTTGGGTGATCGATCAACCTCAAAGGAGACACATTCAGGTAAAGAGACATACTTAAATGGTGATCGATCCCCCCAAGCCCCAAGTATTTCTGCAAAAAAAAAATAGAACCAGATTTTTGTGGGATCGATCCCCTTTAATGGTGATCAATCCCACCTTTATATAAAAAAAATTCCAAACTTTGACTCATGCACACAGCACACAAGCACCTTAAAAAAAATCAAAACTTTGACTCACGCACACAGCACAAATGCACTACATCACTTTTTCAATACCAAAGCACACACAGCACCTTGCTTTTCTTTCTCCCGTACACAGCACACCACTCCTTCATTTCTATACTCTGCCTCCAACGCCCAGTACCACCACTTCTGACAGTTAACATTCAGGTATGCCTCCTCCTATCCTCCCTACTTTCTGCATCTATCTATTGGGACTTGCTTTTGCAGAATTGTTTATCACTCTTTCCCTCAAGTTTGCATCATGAATAATTTTTTTTGGGAAGTCATTTGTGGTGCTGTCAATATTTGCGTTTAGTGGGTAAAGTTGTATCTGCCTCCCTTGAAGTCTAATTGGGTGTTGCTTGTACTCCCACATTTCTCTCTTCCCCTGCTTCCACTTATGCACACACACAGTTTGATGAAATGCCCCAATGGGATATTGTTCTCTTTAATTGTGCATTTTCAGCTTTCACATACATTCCATGTAATTCTTATGAAACTTGCACTTGTGGTGAAGACATTTTTCGATACTATTAAGGGGACATTTCGCACTTGCATTCTTACATATCCATGTCTTGGGCATTTTTTTCTTTTGAAGGTACTATGGGAAAACGCAAGGCACAAGTCATTCCCTCACCTAGTCCTCAACCTTCGTGAGCCCGTGTTTCTCAACGACCTCCGAATTCTCCATGCTCTAGTCTTGCCTCGCTAGTCCGCACTGTCGTTATACAACATGAGTGGTCTATTCCTCTTACAGTCAGTATGGCCCACGGCAACCATCTAGCTCATGCCTACGTCTTGCAGAATCACTTTTCCTTCTTATTTAAAGAGATGCTTGAGCCCATTAAGATTTGAGATAAGGCAGTCCGTGATTTCTATCGGACTTTGAAGGCGGTTCCAAAAGCTGAAGATGATTTTGGACCCGCTGAATATTCTGCTGTTGTGCACAACCAGTCCTTTACATTCACTGCAGCTGATGTGTGTGCTACTTTAGGAGTCTCCGCCAAATACCAGAAGGGAACCCAACTCTATAAGCCTACTGGTTTAACCAGCATGCAGATGCTTCACTACCTAGTGCCCGACACCCGATGTAACACCCGAGTAATGGGATAGCTTACGCGATAGGGCAAAGTGACATAAGTGATATTTATTATGATTTTTAGTGTGTGCAATACTATGTGTTAAATAGGATCAAAATATTTTTCATCAATTTTATATAGGAAATAAAAATTATGAGAACCGGAATTATAATAATTGGAGTTGAAACGAAATTACCAAGAATTTTGGAAGCCAGAAGTAAAATAGTAAAATAGTAAAATAATTATATGTAATGGCAAAACTGTAAATAGGGGAGGGTTCCACGTGTAATTAAAGAAGACAAGGAAGGGTAGAAATGTAAATGTGCAGTAAATCAATTAAATATAAAAATAAAATAAAAAGAAAGGGTTGGCACGAAAATCGAGAAAACCCTATCCCAGTGGCGACGACGGACGGAAATCGAGCTTCTTATTCCGGCGACGGATGGTGGCAAGGTGAGTGCAAGAGGGTCGATCATGGAGAGACGAGTTCAAAGGTACCTGTTTCGGATCCAACCGAGCCCGGAAGCGCTGTCACGAAGGAGGAGGAGTTCACGGCACCGGAACTCTTAGGGGGCCATTTCTCCGCCTTCCGGCCATGAAGCAGGTAACCGATACCGGCGCTGCACCTCCCACACCGTTCTCTACCGACCCATGCCAGCGGTGCTCGTCACCGTGCTCCTGGCCGGTGGTGGCCCGACTTTGTAGAAACCGGGTCTGTTAGACCCGATATTGTGAGGAGGATGGTAACAACCGGGTCAAGCTGACCCGGTTGAATAATTATCTAATTAATTAATATTAATAGTATTTGATAAAAGAAATTGGTTAGGAATAATAGTATTAAATTATTAATAAATGATTTTGGGTATTGTGTGGGTTTCAGGAACTAACATTTGTAATTAAAATTATCGGGAATTGTGAGAGCGCATCACGGTAAGTAATACTCAACTGTGTTACGAAACTTTATGATCTGTGAGTTGTATGATATCTTTATTGATTGTAATGTTATTCAATTGTGGATGATAATGTTTGTACTGATTGTGATGATTATATGAGACTGAGTTTATCTGTATAGATTGTAATGTTATTCAATTGAGGATGATAATATTTGTACTGATTGTGATGATTATATGAGACTGAGTTTATCTGTATTGATTGTAATGTTATTCAATGGTGGTTGATAATGTTTGTACTGATTGTGATGATTATATGAGGCTGAGTTTATCTGTATTGATTGTAATGTTATTCAATTGTGGATGATAATGTTTGTACTGATTGTGATGATTATATGAGACTGAGTTTTTGATGATTTGAGTATTCGTGAATTGTGAGATGACATGTGATGACGTATAGAGGTGACGTTTTATGGTTGCACTGTATGAGGCATAGCATATCATGACATACGCATTAAGGGAAAATATTTTTTACGAACCGGGTACAACTGCTACAGAGAAGGTGTACTGAAAGGTTGAGGTTGAGGCTTAATGGAAATGGAAATGAAAAGAGAATTGATTTTGACTGGAAAGTGTTCTTTGGTAGAACACCTAATTAAAGAAAATCCCGACCGGTTGCTCTGTAGCAGTTTACCTAGGTTAAGGGCCCGAGTACTGGAAAAGAAATTATTTAAATGGCTAATTGTTTTCTAAAGATGAGGTCCATGTGCATTCATGCATAAGTATTACTTGCTGAGCTTTAGCTCACTATGTTCCGTGATACAGGTATGGAATCCTCGATGATTAAGCTGACCTAGTTGTTGATGGTGTGACTGCGGATCCATTGGAAGGATGCTCATGTGCTGGAGTTAGGCTTTGTTAGTTCACACTAAGATTAATAATTCTATTTAAGTTTACTGATTATTGCTGGTATACAAACTATCATGAATGAACAAAATATCGGAAACAAGATTAAATATAGTATGTATTGTATGTTTTTCTTTAATTACCGTTATGAAGTTATGATGGTCAAATGATCGTTAAAATTAGGATGATTAAATTGAGTTAATTACTATGTTTATTTAGTTCAGGTATTTAATTTTATACTAGCAGTAATTAAGTTTCTCTGTGGATATATAGAATTAGGTGGCTCTGATGGATAGGGATGTAAAATAGGTAGCGTTTTGGACTACGAGCCCATGAATTAGGGTTTCATGGGACGGGGCGTTACACCCGATGTCATACACCAAAAGGAATTGGCACTCGTCGAGCATTTCTACCACCTTCTCTATGGTTGCTTGACGATGTGGTGTGTTTCAACCTTTATCCATTTGGGTCTGCACAAGAGCGCCGACCTCCACTGCTGGATATCCTCTACTACATGCACACCTGGAGTTGGTTTGATTTCGGTGCCATTTATATTTCTGCATTTTGATCTCAAGGTTTGGAACATGAGAGTGACTCACATGCCCGTCAATGCTAGACAACGATTCAAAAATGCACTGTATATTCGCATCCACGATGTTCGTCGACCAGGACCACCTTCCTCACCTGAGTCTATTCCTATTTCCTCCCCTCCTACACTTCCAGAGTTGGACACTACTCAGGCCAGAACATCATCTGCCCCTCCAACATCTCATGGTCCATCATCTTCTGTCGCCCATGTTACACTTGCAGATGTTTACTCAGAGCTACGTGAGTTGCGCTCGAAGATGGACTCATTATCTGCTGTAGTCACTGCTATTTCCTCTCATTTGGGCGTCCATCTGCCAGTCTACACACCTTCTCCTCCTATCAGTGCCTCCCAGAGCTCTTCTGACAACTCTGATTCTCAGGATCCTACAGGCTCTCAAGATTATTATAGTGATTCCTCTGCATTCTAAACTCCAGGTTGTGTTATTCCTTCCTTTTATTTATTTATTTTGGAATCACTGAGGACAGTGTTATATTCTAGTGTGGGGGTGGGAACCTAAAACTTGTGAGTTTCAGCTTTTGTATTAGTGACGTGAGAACTTCTTGTTTTTAACTTCTGGTCCTTGTTTGTTTTTATGCTATGCCTCCTTGCAATGATGATTACTAGTAGCATGGTTTGATTGCTTTTGAGACAAGTTGTCTGATTTGTGGCTTAGAGACTGTAAAATGTTGTTTTTGAACACATAAAAAAAATACAGCCTAAAGGTGAAGTAAAAAAGAATGAGTATTTTGAAAACATCACTTAGCCAAATGCGGAGACTATGACCTATGTGAGCTTTTGAGCCTTTCCATCTTCATTGAGTGATGAAAATCAACTCCACTTTTTATTTTGTGCTCACTATATACTAGATAATCTCATTATCTTTGTTCGGTTGCTTGGTCACTTGCTAAGCATGCATCTCATGAGCATAACATTCTTGTGAACTCTCCATGGGAAGATCATTTTTGTTCTCAGGAAATGACAGTAAGGCCATCTTTATTAGCCACTAAATTCCCTTTTCAATCAACCCTCACAAAAAATATTATCCCTAGATCCCTTTTTGAAGCCAAACACTAGCCTTTCCTTCTTAGCCACATACTACAGCTATTTGGATAAATTGTGGACTATTTAATGCATTTATTGAAGATCATTGGGATATACTGTGAGAAAGCACAATGATTGAGGAATTCTCTTGGACTTTACATGAATTATCATTAGAGAAGAGACTGAGTTTGGTAAAAAAGGGAAATTTCCCGATTGTGAAAAGAAGAAAAAAAAATGTGTAAAGTCTGGGAGAATAAAAAAAAGAGATTTGAGGAAGAATAAATGAGAATTGCTGATGGTTGATTTTATGAGAATGGTCTTCAATTGCTAATTTGAATAGTTCTTCAATTGTTATCAGCACTCTTATCAATGCCTTCTTCCTACCTAAACGCTAGCCTTACATTACAAGCTTTAAAAGTCCTACTTGATCCTTGAGAAATTATGATCCGAACATGGGAGTAAATTTGGGTGTTGCTCACTGCTTAATAGTGGCATCCTTTCATAAGATCATATTCTGCATGTTTCATTAGCTTTCTTTGCAAAATGTATATGGGATCTTGATACACTATTCCACCCATATACACATGAGTGAAACACTTTAGCCAACTTCGGTGTGAATTTATTTCTGAGTGAACATCGGTGAGATTTTGAAGTTGAGGCTAAGAGCTTTGTGATGTGTTCTTAAAATCAACTTATTCTGAGATGTAACCTAAGGGCTACTCTTTACTTTTTGAATAATAAGTCTCTAAGTTGTGGATTGGATAGCTATACTCTATATTGTGATTGAACTGTGTGATCTTCTGAGACTAAACAAGGAGGTGAAAATTGCATTCTGCTCCTAATCCTAATCTCATTCTAATTGGTGTCCATGCTTTCATGTAAATCATCTTTTCTAAAAATTTAAGATTTGCTCGAGGACAAGCAAAAGCTTAGTGTGGGGGTGTTTGATCTATCTAATATTTGCATGGCTTTTGTACATCAATTAACATTAGTTTTTGCCTCATTTGATGCTTTTGAGCATCAATACTACATAATCTTGTGATTAATGTTACTTTCAGATCAATGGCAAAAATGGAAAAAGATGAGGTTAAAAAGACAGAAGTATTGACGATGGATCAACTTTTCTGGAGATGGATCAACCACAAAACAAGGCACAATAATCCAGGGAATTTAGAGGATCGATCACCCATTTTTGGTGGATCGATCCCCCTCGAAGTTATGAATGACAAAGAATTATGTGGATCGATCGCCCATTTTGGGGGATCGATCCCCCACGCACATATCGCGAATTTCATGTTTTCCAACTGGGAAAACTTTGCTAAAATTAGAAAATACTAAGCCAAAACGGCATAGCTTAGTATAAAAACGTTATTAGGGTTTGTGGAGGTATAAAAGACCATCTTATGTCATTTTGGAGGGGGTTCATGACCTAGCCACCATTCTCTCACATCTTGGAAGAGTTGAAGAAGAAGAAGAGGAGAGAGGAAGTGGAGCTCCAGATTTTCTAGGTTTAATCTTTCTTCTTTACTTCTTGTTATGGATATTATGATTGTTATTTGTGTTGTTCTTGTTATTATGAGGAACTAATCCTCTCATTAGGGTCCTAATGTAGCCTAGCTTTGAAGATTTCATGAACTTGACTTGATATTCTCTTGATTTCTACATATTTTTGAGTATTTATGGTTATGCTTAATGCTCTCGAGTGCTTGATCACCATTCAATTGATTTGATGCTTGGATTGAGACCGGAAGGAGATATCTAGGATTTGCATCTTGCCATAGATACCATAGGGTTCATGTACCATAGGAATATAGGGACATGCCTTGTGCAATCGTTATGTGGTTTTCCACGAATCTTAATGGGTTTTTGTCACTTAAATCCGAATGTTAGGAATAACAGAGGTTAGTGATAGGAACACTTTCAGTATAACCAGGAATGGAGCATTGAATAGTTAAGGGAGACCGATTGTCAATAATTGTTAGTGATTACGAATTGATAAGTCAAGAGAGTGGAATTAGATAGGTGATGGTGAAATTAGGAACCCTAGTCTTTACTCATTCGATTAATATAATCTGTCACTATTGTTCGTTTACATCTTAAAGTGCTTCTTTAGAGTATAAATTCTTGTTACATTGTTTATGTTAGTGTTAATCAAACCAAAACAACTTATTCGATTCTCCAAATAGCGCTAGTGTTAATCATAACGGATACTCATCAATTGTTAACTCAATCCTCGTGGGAACGATAATCTATTCATCACTTTGTTACTTGTGCAATTTGTGCGCTTGCAAATAAGTCCCATCAAAAGCTAACCACACAAATGCGTAGATTATATAATGTGATGTGTATAAAACTAACCACACATAGTTTTTGGAAACTACTTCATCAGTTAGTAGATTTTGCATTAATATGGATCATTGAAAATTTTAGGGTGAAGATATAAGATTATCAAGTGATTATGATAAGTGATTATGATATTATCTTAGATGAAATAAAACAAAAAGATGAACCTCTAGATGCAAGCAAACAAAAATGAATTTTCCACCGACATTGTATGCTACATAACTAAATTCATATATGTTATATTTTATCAATTCATATATGTTATATTTTGTTAATTCATATCTTAAATATTATTTTCATGTATTCAATTCACGTCAATTGTTAATTGAATTAGTTCAAAATACTGGACACAATTTGAGATTTGTTATTGTTACGAGAAGTTCAGAGACGGTGGATTTGGGAGGAGACCAAAATTATTGTTACAATGTAAATGTGGCGGCACCCACAAAAGTAAGAAAATCACGACACGGTTATCTGGGACAAGAAAAATAGAATGTTAATTCATAGTGAAATGGTTGAGATTGAACATAGATGATGATTGGATGTTAAGTGTGGTATGTGAAACACATAATCATTCTGGAGCATTATATATATGGAAGCTTATGCATACATGGGTAGACTTTCTACTATTGAAAATGATATATTAGTAGATTTGTCTAGGAATTTGGTTAAGCCAAGAAACGAACAACATGTCCACTATTAATACTATATACAATGCACGTCAAAAGTTTTGGATTGCAAAGAAAGCTGGTAAATCCCAAATGCAACAATTCGTGTCATTATTATTGTATTAGATTAATCATAATTTATATTAGTGGAAGATTTGCAATAAATATTAAGTATAAATTGACTAATGTCAATGAAGCAAAAAACAGTGTTTATAATGCCCAAAATTACATTTTAAAACAACTAGTGGTGCTTGAGCATCGAAATGGCGGGAGACTCTGCCTTAGTTATACTTTAATTGTGATACGTGTTTTTGAGTCAATCTTTTCTGGTACACCTAACAAAATAAGAATGGACTGCTGATCCACATGTAACCCATACCTCTTTGATTTATTTTCTCTCACATCTCCAATAATCCAAAGTACGAATGCCAATTCAATATTTTTAAAATCGAGAAAAAACTACAAATTTCTCTAAGCCGTAGTGTATTAGTAGTGCCAAAATACCAAAATGAAATTTTCGTGGACACTCCCTTCGATGAAAGGTGGAGTTATTGTCAAAAACTAGGACACCTGTCTTCGATGAGAGAGAGAGAGCCCGGAAAACAGATCTGAAACAAGCAAAAAATGTTGGTAGAGACCGCCCATGCTTCCAGGCACAATAATTATAGAGGAAACACATTTGTGAAGTTTCTATACAATTTACCGGTCTACCACATAGCATTCCCACAAATACTGTATAAGAAACCTAAGGTGACAAATTGCTGCGAAAACACCTGATACATTAATAAGCGAAACGGGATGTTAGCTTGTTTGTTTTGTCTCAGGACTCTCAGCCCCCAAGCTTTCATTTTCCAGCATCTCTTCACCAGGAATGCCAAACAGGCAAGCAGGATCAAGTTCAAAAGATCCTATAGGAACGCCTTCTTTCTCCTTGCCAGTCATTGTAAATGAGGGAATATGGTGTGAAAACTTGTAAAGGTCTTCTCTTGGAATAACCCCAACCTCGTCAGTTCGTTGAAAAAGGCTGACAAACCCTTTCACTTTCTGCAAATAAGCTACTGCAATGCCAAAATTCTCAGAAAAATTGGACAGGATCTCCACATACTCGAATTGATAGGGTGGTTTATGCTTTTCAGGGTCATATCTCCAATTTATATTCCAATTTTTAAAGACGGCCCAAGTTTCTCCCTTCCTGGGATATATCAAATATGAACCTCCGCCAGTGCGTTTTACGTTCATTTGATGAGCAAACATTGCAAAATCAACAGTTTCTTCAGTAAAATCTGTAGCAAACTTACCACAAGCAACTGGCAATTCAGTTTGATACCACTCTTCCTCAACTCCATCACCTGGATTAGGCTCCAGCCAACTTATCTCTAACCTAAAACCAGGTGAGCAGACCTTCTTGACACGGCCATAATATCTTGGCATGGAGTCTGTCTCATCATAAATAGCCCATATTTGATTAACAGCAAAGCAGTTTTTTCCCTTCCCTTTGTCAAAATCATTAAATTCTGGATCAGGACATTCAACCACCACTGGCTCCTTGGTAAAATTCTCATTCTGTTCAGAATCATCCTTATATTTGCAACTGCCGTTATCACTTGCACACATGATAATATTCTCATCCTTGCCTTCACCTTCCCCAGTTCCGCTTTTCCCGTTTCGTGAGCTTTCCTCAAGAGGGGCACTTGCTTTTTGTTTCCCATATTTCTCATGGGCCGCATCTTCTAGTGTAGCTTCATTCTTCTCTTCCCTGCTGGTTGATGATCCGTTCCTTCTTTTCATGGTTGGTCGGATCACAAAATCATCATCATCACCCACATTTTGCTTATAACAAAAATCCTGCTTTTGCCTCCTACATCGTATAGGTTGATGGCTGGTGCCATCATCACTATTTTCATCATTACACATAAATTCAGTGTCACCACTAATACCAATCTCGAAACTATGATCGGATTCCTCTGCTGACTTTTTCCTCCTCTTTCTACCCATGCCGTTTGAAGTGCCTGATTCCTTGAGCTTGGCTGCATCACCTGCATTCCCACTAGTCACGTTCATGAGTTGATCAACTCTCTCTTCAGGTCCAGAGGTCCCAGATACCTCAGCAGCATTTTCTGCAAGAGTTATAATCATAATTTGTCAAAGAAATTTCTAATGTCATGCGATGCACAGAAACATAATTTTCCGTACAGCATGAAAGCCAAAAAGGAATCACCAAGCATTCCTGTGATATGTAAAATATTCTCGGCATTCAAGTACTTACGATATATATTTTCAAAAATTTCATACGATTAGTGTCAATGCCTCTTTCATATACGACTGCAATATTGTATCTTTGCCAACAAAAGTGAAAATCTCTATTTGCCTTTTAAATGTATATGAAAAGCACAAACACAGCTAAAAATTAAAAATATATATATAAAAAAAGTGAAAACATATTTTACAACAAAAAATATATTTTTCGCATTAAAATGTTAAAAATGACTTCGCTAGTTAGAAGTTGCAAAAAGACATAAGTCTTCCAAGCTGCAGAAAGAATGTCATACCTTGGCCAGTAGGAAAGATTGTCGGTGGTAGGCAGGTTGTTCGAACTGAGGGATCAGTGGAGGCAGCACCGTCAATTGAATTCAAATAATCATCTTCTGTATCAACACCCCTAGGAAAATTGCTGCAGCTGTCAAGCTGGAATAGAGCATTGGATGGAGGCGCAGAATCTGGGCTGATTGTTCGGGAGGAGACAACAGCGTGTGCTGGCATAGAGGCAACTTCTGGTACAAGGACAGGAGTTATACACATTTCCTCGTCTAGAACTAGCAGTTGACCATTGCTACGAAGGTCTGTCACAATTGGCTCACCATTGTTGATTCTCTCATCCAACACTGCAATGGATTCTTTAAGGCTCTTAAAGGAGAAATCAGATTCAAGCTTGCGCCCTTCTATGCATTTGACCAGAGACTTCAAATCATCTAGTCTTCTCTTTGTGGCCTCATCCTGTAGGTAAGTTGTTTATGATTTGTGATAATTATCCACAAATGATGGCTTATTAAATTGAATCTAGGACACAAAGGAATGGCAAATGTAACAGTGATACCTGTTCTTGAAGAGATACGTGGTCCTTACTGTTCAAGTTACTAGTAAGATTCTCGTAACTATATATGCATTTTCTTAGCAGGGGCACTGGAGGAAACTCATTTTCCAGCTCAAATGCACAAATAAATCTGACAGCTGCGGGATTCTGCTCCTTGGAAATAAAATTTTGAATGACACCTGTTACACGTTAGTAATAATTAGAGTTTCATAAAACTGCCCCAAAAAACATCCTAGAAAACAAAGTAATTAAGGATATAAAGAAAAGTTCCAAACAATGAGGATTAACTACAATGCAAATGAATAACATGGAATCCAAAAATTAAGATCTAGGCATAATGACAACTGTACCAAAAGCTCATAAAACAAATATATATTTTTTTAAACAAAGAATTGTGTGAGATTCAGATCATCTAAATTGAACGTCGAGGGGTGAAATTTTGATCAAAGTAAAAAAAACAAACATTTATTAGACGGACCGAAATTCTAGTGACTACATTGATCCAAAAAAAAAAAAAGACTAGATTAAGAAAGCCAGAGACAAATATAAAAGAAAGAATAAAAATATGTCTTTTCCATTCTTATTTTGTGTTGAATAAGAATTCATTAATATAACTATGTCTGACACACAATTAGACACAATTAGTTTACAAGAAAGTATGTTTGAATACTTTCTTATTTCACAAGTAATGTATGTTTGAACAAGAAATTAAAATCTTGTGAGTTATATGTTGCATGCTCGGATTATTCTTATAAAAGAAACAATGTACGTATTTCAGTCCTACCACAGTAAAGTATATAAGCTCTATCTCTTCATTGTAGAGGGGTTGTTTCCACATCTTAAAAATAAAGGTTCAGATAAGAACCTTACAGCGATACCAGACCTCAACGTCAGAATACAAATGTTGTAACCATGTAAACACTAAACAGCCAAAAAGTCATCCTCGATATATCTTTTTAACTCTTATTTGCCAACTCCATGCAGGACAAGCGCATAATTAATGAATATAGTTAGAAGTACAATAAAATATATTGCCAATAGCATTCATTCCCTAGGTTACTTATAAATCCAACAATCCCTTTTTTGCTGTAAGATAAAAATATCAGTCACATATATGCACAGAGACAGACATACAGACCATTAAATACGAATAAATACTTAGCGTAATTCTTACCATGGATCTTGTCTGCAAGACCAAGGGCGCGCAATATTTCAGGAGCCTGGCTATGTCGAGCGACAACCTCCAAGTAGGATAAGAGCTCATCAGACTTAAATGCAGAAGCCAGTCCATAGGAAGCCAAAAGTAGCAAGAAACCTAAGACCTGCAGAGAATGCTCTTCGTCCGCTCTCATTTGAGTGATCCAGTTGAACGCAAGTTTCATCGCCTCTTCCCTCACCTTGGGCATGATTGGAGGTGAAATTTTCATCAATTGCTCTAACAAGATAATGCAACTCCTCCTAACAACATTTTCGTCGTACTCTGTATCTTCCCTCTTCAAATGGGGAGGATAGAACCCTTGCATTGCATCCAAAACAAGTTTTGCTGGATAAGAAGATAATTGAAGAGCCCCAAATACTTCATCCTGCATTAAATCATGGTCTTTCGAGCGCTCATTTAGATATATTTGCAAGGCCTTTCCATCCATAGTGACACAAAAATGGATATTGGCATCCATTGAACCATCTAAATCATTCTTATCTGTGTCATCAGGTTCTGCTGGTTCAATTTTTACTTTGCTTTGATTGGTATTACAAAATTTTCTCTTTTTACATTCAGGTTCAACATAAGGATATCCAATTGGTTCCATGTTTGCTTTAAATGCTTGATACATCTGTTCACATCGTTCCTCTTTCAGTTCAAGATCCTTCCATCGCTCCTTGAATTGCCTCTCTTTCAATTCCAATTCTTCGATTCCCTTTGCAAACTCCTTCTCAGCCTTCTCAAGGACTCTGCTCCTTTCCTCAACTTGCTGTTCTTTCTCCTCCAACTCCCACTCTCTCTCGCATAATTTCTCCTTTTGTCTATCACATCGCTTCTCATTTGATTCTAGGTCTCTTAATTTTCTTTCAAACTTTCTACTTCGCTCCCTGAACCTTCTCTGTTCCAGATCAAATCGATCCTCCTTCGAATCAAAATTTTTCCTTATCATTTCAAACTGCTGCTCTCTATGCTCAAGCTCGCTGATCCTTCCTTGGTAATTCTTTTCTTTCAACCCAAGCTCTCTCTCTCTTTCCTTTAACATCCCCTCTTCCAAATTGAACTCCAGTAAACATTCCGTGAGTTCCATCTCCTTGAGCACAAACTCACTACTTCTCTCCTTCAGCCCTCTCTCATTCACCTTCAACTCCTCACCCCGGTCCTCTATTTCTTCAAGTATACCCTTCACCCTCTCCTCCTCCTCTCTGACCTCTCTCAACCTGTCCTCAACATCCAGCCTCACACTATAAAGCCCTCTCGCCATTTCCTCCACCTTCTCACTCTTTCCTTTCACCTCCTCAACTTCCCTCCTACATCTCAAACTAAATTCCGTCTCTTTCTCCTCAACCTCACGAGATCTCCTCTCCAGCGACTCCCGGAGCAATTCGTGCTCCTTCTCTCTTTCTTCGAGCTCCCGATACCTCGACACCACGGATTCTTGAACAGACTGTAGTCGTTCGGCCCGAGAGTCGATCGATTCTCGAATGGTAGCGAAGTGTTGTTCCAAGTCCTTCCATTGAAGACTCAAAAGCAGAATCGAATTGGCCTGATTGTTAAGGGTATCTATGGTTTCTCGAAAACCGTTTTGTGCCAAGTCCGCGTACTTCAACTCTTTTGAAAAACTACTTTTATCCTCCATTATCGAATATCGATACACATATAGATATACTCGTACAGAGAGACAGATCGGATATTCAAGGAAAATTGTTTAGTGGAAAAGAAACCCTAACCAGTCAAAAACAGACGGGACTAGGTTTTGACGTTGACTTTTGTCGGCCGAGCTGGACCTTCTGCTTCGTCCTTCCAGATCCCCCTCTCTCTATCACACAGACAGAAGTCTCACACACTAATCACGAGCATTCACTGTTTTGATATCAACGACGTGATAAAGATCAGGATTTATGGATGTGTATGTATATATAGAGGTATAGCGTTTGCGAAACCAACTAGGAATTTTTGAAAAAAAAGGGTTGTGTAAGTGAGATATTTATTTGCTCATCATAATTCCTAATCATTCTATGATTCTTTTTAGATTCGGACTATTTACACCCCGTATTTTTATTTATAAAAAATCTTAATTTAGAAATTTTATTAAAAAAATGACGCTTATAAATGCGTTATAGATTTTAATTTTTTTAAGAACATACTAAATCTAAAAATTCCCATTTAAAAAAATGACGCTAATAAATGCATTACATATTTTAATTATTGCACCACATCTTATAAGAGACAAGCAATTGATGAGAATTCATACTGGACCAGTAGTCACAACTCAAACGCTACTTTTTCACATATTCTCAGATATAATTGGTGGGCCACCACAAAATAATATTAAAATAATAAAAAAATTATTAGTCGGTTATTAGTAGTGGTCATTTTTATCACTTTGTCATACTATTTGTCTCTATTATTAATGCAGTCACACCTCAATTTATGCATGACAAAAATGCCCTCGAAATTTTGAAAACTAAACTGCACGGATAGTACCAGTCTATGGGTCACCTCCACTTTCACACACGAAAGCTTTTAGTTAGTGGGCCACCTCCACTTTCACACACAATCGGAAGCTTTCTAAAAGCAACCTCGGTTGCAGTGGCTTTTTGACTTATTCTCCGGTGAGATCGCGTCAGTAAGTAGCATATTTACTTGATATTGTTTGTCTACTGTATACTATTCTATATCTAGTAATGAGTGTTGTTGATTCTCCCTCATCAATTCCACCATTGTTTCCCTCTTAGGTGTCGTCATTGTCTCCCACTCTGGTTCGTAACTTTTCTTCTCAGAAATTCTTTTTGAAATTTTGTAACTGATACTGTTAATGTTATAAATATTCATTTTTTAGTGTATTATGGATGTTGTTACCTTTGTCATTATGATACTACTGTTAATGGATGTTTTTGAAGTGTATTATGGATGTTGGTGCTGTTAATTTAATTTTGTAGCAAATCATATGGCTATTGCGATTGATACTGAACACTGAGGTTTTAATACTGCCTTATTCATGTTTCTATATGCAAATTGTATTGTCTTTGATACTATTTAATATTATTTTGATACCGTGTTTAACCTGTTTGGCAGTGCAATGACTTCATGTTCTTGTAATTGCACTTTTTATACTGAAATTATGATTATACTGATGGTACTGTTGATACTGATAATATTATTGACATTGTGTTGTGCATGTCCGTCAATTCATTTAGTCTTATGGTTTGATACTGCGGATTGTGATATTTATATTGAGATTGTCAATGTTATTGTTTGATTTATA
This sequence comes from Euonymus europaeus, assembly GCA_963580455.1. Taxonomy (NCBI): domain Eukaryota; kingdom Viridiplantae; phylum Streptophyta; class Magnoliopsida; order Celastrales; family Celastraceae; genus Euonymus; species Euonymus europaeus. The sequence continues at coordinate 6,533,907 of OY756972.1, forward strand.
TTGATCTTGTTAATGTTGTTGTTAGATTTGCAAAGATATTGTTGATACTGTTGATGTTGTTTTTGATATTGTTGGTATTGTTGATACTAACATGTGTGGAATTGCTAGTTTTAATATTATTGCAGTTTTCATACTAAATTTTTTGTTTATATTGTTGGTAATGTTGGTACTGTTAATATTATTGTTAGATTTATTTTGATTTTGCTGATACTGTCGGTGATGTTTTGTTATTTTTGATATTGTTGGTACTGACTTGTGAGGAATTGGTAGTTTAAATAATATTACAATTTCGATACTGAAAATTATGTTTATACTGTTGGTACTGTAGATGCTACTGTAATATTACGTTTTCATACTCATCGTTCATAATGATTTGATACTACTGATTCTATTAATTGAATTGTGAATTTTGTTTTGGCAGAAAGTCAATTTGTTATAATAATGGCTAGAAATTGGAATACTATGCAATATCGATCGAACTTGATCGGTTTGGTTGAAGTTATTGGAAGCTTCAAGTTCACAAGAAAGCAAAAAAACAAAATGTGATCACTTCCCTTTTGAAATTTAATAAATTCCATTAGTGAAAAAAAAAGTCGACATGTCGAAGGAGCAACCTATATCTATGTGATTTGATAGATCACTACTCAACAGTTACACATGATTTTGTTTTCAATGAAGAGCATGTGAAGGTCACAATTGATGACATGAGGGCTATATTCAGCATTGAAGATGGGACAATCGATATAGAGGTAGATCGACAAAAATTTGAAAAAGACACAAGCCTGTACAGTCGACGATTCACAAAATGTACAAGGCTGACTAGGAAGATTATCACATCCAACATGAAAGAACCAGTATCCAAAGACACAGATGAATCTGTTGATGACCTATGCAGGTAAATTGAAATTTTATACTATTGACACTACTGACACTATTGATACTTATGATGATACTGATACTAATTAGGTTTTATATAATGTTTGAATGAATAGATGGCAAGATTGATGGTGCTGTTTTTACTTATAGCCCTTTTTATACCAACAAAGTGTCTGAGTTTGAGCTGAGGCTACCTAACCTACGTTGAGGATGTCAATTCCATAAACACTTACAATTGGTCATCATGTTTCTTGAACTACCTACTAACATCTCTTCGAGAAAGTGAAAAAGCAGCAGATGTCACATATTGTGTCATGGGTTTACCGGTAAACATTAATATACTCTAAACAAACATTAATGAAGGTACATTTTATTGATATTGTCATTTGAATATCCTTTGTTTTTTTGTGCAGTATTGGTTCCTCGAGAAATTTGATGTTTACAAACCCACGTCAAGAGACAAATCGATTATTGGATGTGCAAGATGGGATTTGAGAGAATTTTCCTGATTACTTAATTTAGCTAGTGTTGACGACCTTCTCAAAGTGACAGTAATAATTGACTTATGAATTTAAATTAAATTAGTCATTGTTGGTATTCTTTGATACGTATGATACTGCCTATTGAAGATGCTACTCATATGAACAGGCTGCACGGGATAAATGTAAAGAAGGAGCTGGTACTGATGATCTAGACATCGATACTAGCGACGATGATATCGAGAATGACAGAGTCAGTGATAATGAAGATCATAGTGACAGTCAAAATATAAGTAATAGTACCCTTAGAAGCGGTGACGGAGTTGACCTCAACAACCCAGATGAATGGGAGAACATTCCATTAAGTCAAATGGCATCTCAATTGTCACTATCAAAGAAAAGATCCACGAAAACAAACAGTCAAAGAATAATGACCTTGGAGAATACAGTATCGATCCTATTGGTAAGTAACTTTTGATACTATTTTATCTTGTAGTAGTATCAATGACAATATTATACTATCATAATTTTGATAATACTGCGATATGGATATTGTTTGTTATTTTCTATGTTTTTGTAGGAAAAAATTACATTACTTGGGCGGCAACACAAAGAAATGAAGAGCGAGCTGGCTAGTGTTAAAGTTTATTTGATTGCATTGGAAGTTATGAAGGCCAATTATGATGAACAAAATACGACTAATAGCGAACACCCTTGATATCGTTGTCCTGAGAGAGTCAAGCAAAAAATTGGAAGAGAAAGAAAATGATTCTGTTGTCGAGGACATAGGACAAGAAGACGAATATTCTCCATCCAAAACGATTCCAGAAAAGGTTATAGAAGTAAGTTGTTTAGCAGTTTTGATAATCCCATGACATGTTGGTACTATTTGTCAACTATATGTGATACTACATACTAATCTTTCATGATACTATATCAAAGGTCATGGAAGAGAAACAGGAAGATACTGTGTCCACGGACATAGAAGATGATCATATGGTAGGAATAGAGGGCACCCACATAATCGCAGCCCTACCTGCCAACCCAGTGCCAAAAAAGGTTACAAAAGTAAGTTGTTTAGTGCTTATGATACTGCCCTTACGTTTTGATACTATTTCCCAACCATATCTGATACATCCATTCTAATGTTGATATTGTTTCCCAACCATTTATGATACCGTCGTACTAATCTTTAATGATACTATCAGGTTGTCGACGATACTGATATTATATTTCCTGAGTTGAAGTTGGCTGATTTACCTGAACGGGATCATAGAGATCCTCCATCAATGATAAAGAGACTGAAAGGGAAGACTAATAGAAAAAGGAAGCTAGACCTTGCATTCTCATACTCGTTACGCAGTTCCTGTCTCAAGAATCAAGCAACCAGTAGTTCGAAAGAAATACTTTATTTTGATGACTTTGTATATATATCTCCCCATGTGAAAACTTGTTTGAGCATTCAGCCTCAACTCGTCGATCATTGTTCCTAATTTAATTAAACCTAAACCCTTTTTCAATAGAATATCGGCATAAATCACCCCTAAACTCAACAACACCTTTATGAAAAAATTGTCCAACATGACTAATTTCTCCATGCCATCAATAAGAAAGGAGGCTTCTGTTACTGTCCGATGACAAAGTATGCACAACATCATTGTAGTCACCAACAGTATCATTTTTAGGAATAGTACCAAGATTGACAATATCATCTAAAATAACAGTATCAAACGTCCTAGCAAACTTATTAACACTCCCCATACTACCACAATCACCGATACCAGCACAAGACACAATAATGTCAACAAATTTCAAACCCAACCAGCACGCCAACGCAAGTAGTGTATCAAAATCATATTGGCTCTTAACAATACACCTATTATACCCCGGTACAACATATGTCAATGAAACCTTATCGGATTCTAACAAATTAAAACTCCTAGACAACTTTCTCATTAACCCATAGAAACCACAATCAACACCGACCGATACAGGCATAACATCAGATCTATACTTGCACATTAAAAATATACTAGAACTCATACCTACCTGAGGTCACGCCGTCCAACCCACCAAAGCTTCGCCTAAACTAATGCCGAAATAATGGTTGAAAATGAGACAGCGTTGGAGGTGTTTCATGACCAACTAATGCCTTTGACCTGATTCAAACACACAAATAAGGGCATTGTTGTCATTTTCAAAAAAAACTTATTACAACCTCCATCGAAAAGTGTGAAAAGTGTGACTTATTGGTAATATGAAACTTTGTCTGACTTAATAGAAAAACATGTCACTGTAAGTGACTCCTTGGCAATAAACCCTAAAATAATTTAATGTTTGACAACTTACATCATTACATGTGAGACGATCCTCATCTCATTTGGGCGCTCACTCTCATTTTTGCTCAGATTGATGGGCCACCACTAACCATCCTAAGCATCCATATCCACGTGTTAATATAAGATGAGAGTAGAGGAGGCCACGTAGAAGCAAACACGTGTCAATACTTCATAAGGGGACCATGTAAACATAAATCTTGAGATTAAAAAACGTGTCAATACTTCATGGGGGACTTGTAGAAATAAACTTTGAGAGTAAATAACATGTCATATATTCATGAGGAGTAATGTAATGTGTATGTGATAATATGTATAAAGCTAACTATACACATGCGTATAAGAGTGAAGGTCTATCATATTGAAGAGTACAAGAGGAATTTGGTGGCTTGCACTTCTCAATTCTTGGAAAATACTTTGTCAATTGTAGATTATGCATTAATATGGATCATTGAAAATTTTGGGGTGAAGATCTAAGATTGTCAAGTGATTCTGATATTATCTTAGATGAAATAAAACAAGAAGATGAACTTCTGGATGCAAGCAAAGAGAATATTGAAGTTAATGTTACAAATGAATTTTCCACTATCATGGTATGTTACATAACTAAAATTTTATATGTTATATTTTGTTAATTCATATCTAAATTATTATTTACAGGTATTTGTCAATTGTTAATTGAATGAATTCAAAATATTAGAAGCAATTTGAGATTTGTTATTGTTTTGAGAAGTTCGGAGATTGATGGATTTGGGAGAAGATCTCAATTATTGTTACAATGTGAACGTGGTGACACCTACAAAAGTAAGAAAATCTCGACACAATTGACTGACACAAAAAATAAAATGTCCGTTTAGAGTGAAAGGGTTGAAATTGAACACAGATGATGATTGGATGGTAAGTGTCATATATAGAATGCATAACCATTTCGCGAAATTATATATGAAGGGTCATGCATACATGAGTAGGCTTTCTGCTACTGAAAATGATATATTAGTGGATTTGTCTAAGAATTTTATTAAGCCGCGAAACATCTTGTATGCGTTGAAGAATAAGGATCTGAACAATATGTTCACTATTAATAAAATATACAATGCATGTCAGAAGTTTCGAACGATAGAGAAAGCTGATAAATCTTAAATGCAACAACTCATGTCATTGCTACACCAGTACGGGTACGTTTCCTTTAATCGAAGCAATGCTCATACTAATAAGCTTGAATAATTATTTTTTGCACATCTAGGCTCGTTGGAACTAATGTGAGCATTCTCGCTTGTGTTACTGATGCGTGTTACCTATAAAACTAACAGATTCAAGATGCCTCTAATTGAGATTATCTGTGTAATTTCAACAAAGATGACATTTTGCATTACATTTGTATTTTTGCAATTAGAAAATGATAAAAATTATACCTGGGCCTTGCATTTTTTACAATCAACAATGGATGAATGTACTACCCCAAGAGTTGTTGTCATTGATAGAGATTTGACATTGATGAGGCTGTTTGCCTAAGTGTTTCCTGAGGCAATGAAATTGTTGTGTACATGCCACATCGACAAAGTTGTTATAGCAAACTGTAAAAATTCATTTCAAGACAAGAAACCATGGGATGCATTCTACTCCATATGGTACACATTATTGGAATAAAAAATCGAGAATGTGTATATGTACAACTTATCTACTCTTGAGGTAAATTTACAAGGCTACTCCAAAATTATGAATTACATGAAAGATGTATGCTTAACGCCATATAAGGAGATGCATGTTCAATATGCCCGAATGAATACAAATATACATTTCAAAAATGTTACTACTAATATAGCCAAGAGTTGACACTCCAAGTTGAAATGATACTTTGGCACATCACAGTTCAACTTGAAGTCAGCAGTATCATACATTCATTAGCTCAGTCAAGGTCAATTCACATCAATAAAAGCTAGTTTGGAAAAAAGTAAAAATATTGTCAAACATCTATTCAAAACAGTATAATTCCAAGAATTACGGGGTTTTGTTTCAATTGACACATTAAATCTGATTTGGTTGGAATTTGAGCGATCTAAACTTGTCGGAGAAGTTGTCTATTCTTGCATATGTAAACTTCATACAAGTAATAGACTGTCTTGTACACACGAGCTTGCAATATATACAAATGAAGGTCGTCCAATACCACTTGCTTACATTGATACATTTTGGAAGAAACTTGACTTATTGACATGTGTTTCTCCTAAAGATGATGATATCGATTATAGTGTCGAGCAACAAATGTTCACAGAACCATTTTTGCGTCAATCAAAGCTTGGTAAAGTCAGTTTACCAAGGAAGTTAAGGGAGATAATTAATTCATCAATAACTGCAATTCTTCAATCAATTGTTAAGACAAATATTTGTGCATCAAAAAAGAAATTAAATAGATGTGTTCATAGCAATCCGTCTACATTTGAGTTCATTTAGCAAAATTTGAAACATTCTCAATAATCAAGTAGATACAGTTGTTCATTAGTACGCTCCTCCTCAAAGAAAAAAGAAAAAGAAAAATATACTCACGGTAAAACGTTTGACTTCGTTGAACATGATTTTCTTGTTTCTTAGGAATTAGGTAGACACAGTTGTTCATTTCTCTACAACAAGTGCAAACTATATACTTCCTAAAATCAACTTCAAATCAAAATGAGGTACAATACTTAATTCTTGAGTAAGATCAGCTTCAAGCCAAAGAATCAAGCAAAAGACTTAATTCCTAAGTTTCACAACAGAAGTATCAAGATCCAACAAGAACAACCAATGCTGAACTATTTTTTGTAAACCCTATCTTTAGGATAATTGAAAAGTGCATCCTCTATTACTCTCCATAACATCTTCTATTTATAGAGGGGGAATAATAATCCTATTAGAATACTATATATATATATATATTTGTATATGTATTCTAGTTTATCTAGGATCAAGTCTCCATTTTCTAAATGGACACATCTATATACCAAACAAACTTATCTCGCTATAAGAAATTGAGTTTCACCTAGCAAAATTATGTTGGAGTTGAATGTGGACTTTGACCAATTCAAACAACAATTACCTGGCCAAAAATCTTGGACCACTTCTTGTGAGCTTATCAAGTTTGGCACAACAACCAGTTTGTTGAGAAAGATATTCTCCATTTAAAATTGAATTTAGACTGAAAATCAAGTTAGGTACCTGATTTTATGGGCCCATTATGTTCCGGCTTCTCCTATATAAGGAGAGCTTGGGTAAAGGCAATAAGTACTCATGAAATTCTCTGTTTCTTCTTCTTTTTTTTGCTTCTAAATTCTCAGTGTTGTTCATTTCATTGGTTTGAAAGAGTATGCTTGTTTTTGGTGTGTCACTCACAAGTAAATGGAGTGTTATATCTTGGGAGGTCTTCGTTCGAGAAGAGTATTGACACGAGTGGCTAGGCGCTAATCACCTTAAGGAGATTCGGCAAAGACCATGCCTCACTCCATTCATCATTTTATCTCTATTTTGGTATTTAGTATTAATTTATTGTGTTCTATTCAATTTTATGTACTAAATATTAGTACTTTCGTCTCATATATATATGTCAAATACTTGTTGTTCATATCATGCATGTTTTTTATTTTAATTCATACAATGCACGTGATTATCTCTTGTAATTTTACAACAAATTATACCTGCATTTTTTTGGTGACTGCAACCGTAAGTAATTTTCTTATATTTAGCTGGAGTTTTGGGTTACTGTAAGTATTACTTTGTTTATGCATGAGTTCAAGATAAGCACATATACACATCTGCAAGTATCATGTATTTTTAAGCATAAGATATTCTCTTATATTTAGCTACGGTTTTGGGTAGCTGCAAGAATTACTTTATGCATATGTCTGATCGGGTTAGCACAGGTAAACATCCAATTAATATGAAGTATTTTTTGGTGAAAGAAACAAAAAATTACGCACCCAAAGGCTTAGAGTTCTCTCTTTTAATGACGTTCCCTCAGACAAAAATCACCCTCAATCGACACGACAAATCCACTATCCTTTGATTTTCAATGTAAATCATGTACACTCTCTGATTGTCCATTTACATCATTCATAGCTATATGTAATATTATATCTACAGTCAAGATAAATCGTAGGTATAAGTAAGAAGATATCTACAGTTTACCAAACCGCACGTAAAAAATATTTTTATTACTATATCTATTAAAAATTATAGGTATAGTTTTGCTGGTACAAACCCTTTTTTTGTGCAATTAAGAAGTCAATTTAAAATTGGCTTGTGTATATACTAAATAGGAAAAAAAAAAGAACAAAATTTCTATAGCTTTGGTGTCTACAGGCCACATTCATTTCAAGCATCAAATGTGGATGAAATGAAGTAGTGTCTATCCTGGTCTAAATGACTAAGTCGACAGTCTCCAACTTTTTGATATGCCAAACACACATAGAGGACAGAGACCGGACACGCCATTACTTAAAATTGAATTCTAAGTAACGCGGAATCCAATATATCCAACATGAAGCTATTAATTGACATCAAATTCATATGAGTTTTGCATGCTTTAAATGCAAAGAATATTTGGCTATGAATGTCAATATTCTCATGCTGCAAAAGTATAGATGAAGTTATGACTCCTAATCAATATTATGGCCATGACTATCATAAATAGTTGCCTCAATTCAAGTGCAAAGACACAAGAAGCACTAAATATCAGTGCAAGATAAGAGACTTGCACAAAATTTTTGTAAGAGATAAGAGTGTCTTAGAAAGAGTTCAATAGGTGTATTTGGAATTCAGATAGATTATCAAATTGTTTCACTCATTTGTAATACGTTAGTAATAATTACTGTAGACGGTTGTTTTGCCATTATTTTAATAGTGAAAATTTATGGTGGATTACGACCCCTTGCTTTTTATTTGTAAAGAGTCTTTCATATAAAGATTTTGATTTTGATTATTATTTTTTAACATTTAGGATTAATTTACTCGGCATATGAAGAAAATGATACAGAGAGGAACCAAGAATAGTTGAGAAGAAGGCTTTTTTGTATATTGAGTATTTCTTGGTTACACATCTGACACACACACATATATATATATTATTCGAGTAACAAACATATCTCCTAATTATAGGGATAATGCTAATTCTCTTTGTTACAATCATTGACCCTAGAATGATGCTAAGCCATATATACATAATGTTTAATTATAGGAACGTATCTGCCAGTCATACATATCCTATCATTCAATCATATCATCTCATTCAATCATGTATAAAGAAAAATTCGCCAATACTCCCCTCAAGCTGGATCAAGACGATTAATTGAGCCAAGGTTGGAAAGAATACGATAAAAATAATTTGATGACAATGCCTTTGTGAAAATATCAGCATCACATAATAAATCTATCACATACTTGCGTTGATTGAAAAAAAGAACTTTGGAGGAAATAGCCATTTCAATGACCAGGAAGTATTTAAGTGGACTACGATCTTTAGTCGCAAATTTTTGTTGAAGAACAACCTTAAGTTTACGTATGGCATCATCATCATCACCGGTAACAATTAAGTCATCAACATCAATCAAAAACAATAGTCGCTTACCTAAGTGAGTGTGGACAAATAATCAGTGATCATCATTGCTTCTCTTGAACCCAAGTTTTTTAAGCAATGTACTTAATTTTTCATGCCATGTAAGTGGAGATTGTTTTAGGTCGTAAATAGATTTGTGCAATAGACACACTAATCTTGGATCATTACTTTGTGGATGACCCAACGAAAGTTTCATATAAACTTCTTCTTCAAGCTCACCAAGAAAAAATGCATTTTTAACATTCATTTGTGAAAGAGACTAGCCATGATTGATAGAAATTGAAATCAAAGTTCTGACAATGGTCATTTTTTGCTATGGTAGGCACAACTAGTGCTATAGCTACTGGAATTGGGAGAGGAAACAAGTCGTACTCGCCTTGAATATTAAACTCACCAGAGATGCTGAAGTAAGGCATCTCCTCATTGAACCAAACATCTCGACTGACCATAAGTTTCTTAGTAACTAGGTTATAACATTTATAACATTTCTTTGTTGGTGAATACCCTAAAAATACACATTGGACAGCCCGTAGATCCAGTTTACCACTTTGATTAGACTGAATGTGAACATAGCAAGTACACCCGAAGACTCTGAGATGAGAAAAGCTTGGAGTTTTTTCTGTCAACAACTCAAAAGGAGAACTAAACTGTAAAATTCGACTAGGCAAGGGGTTAATGAGATAAGTTGTCGTAAATACTCCTTGTGACCAAAAAATCTTGGGAACATTCATGCCTATCATAAATGCCCTAGTTTTTTCAAGAAGATCATGATTTTCCCCTCTCCGTATGACATTTTGTTGTAGAGTACCAACATAACTATTATGATGAATAATGTCATCCATGCTCAAGTATTGTGTCATGATATGTTTCATAAATTCTATACTATTATCTTATCGTAGAACTTTAATCTTAGAAGAAAATTAATTGATGACTAAATTATGAAAGTCTTGGAACACATTAGCAACTTCACTTTTCGATTTTAAGAGATATAGCCATGTAAAACGAGAGTAATCGTCAACAAATGTTACAAAATATTTGTATCCATCAAATGATTCAAGCACTGGACCCCAAACATCAGAATGACTCAAGCATGCATGACATTTTTTTTTGGGTGTTAGAATGTGAGCTGAATTGAAATAGAAATATAATATATTATATTATCTTATTGTAATAAATTACTAGTTGGTTAAACTTTACTTTGCTTAAACTATTATTTGATAATATAAAATTTAATGCTAATCATAAATCTGTCGCAAAAATTATAGTGAAGGATTTTCTTTTTCTTTTACTTTTCATGTTAAAATGTTTTTTTGATGAAGAGGGAGCATGAATGGAATACATGCATGAAATTGGGATTTTCCCATTAAATACCATTAATTAATTTGTATTTTAAGATCATTTGTAACAGTTACTCTTTATAGATTCTTTAAATTCAATAAAAATACATCTTTTCAGCAATTTACAGTTTTTGAAATAATAACAGTACACATCATTTACTCTAAATCATTTAAATATTTATTGTTACAATCCCTTTTAATTTAATTAAACTCAATCTATTATGCTATTATTAATAATAGTAACTTAATATTAATATTAATAAAAAAATTCTTTAATAATTGATATTAATAAATACTTTATTAAGTAGCAAATTTGGTGGCTACAAATGGGGTTGTTTGATTTTGTGATTAAAATGTGGTGATTGAATATGTGGATAATTTGAGGTTGTTGGAACATATGATTGTTGAAATATGTGGCTATTTTGTGGTTGGTGGAATATATGGCTATCAATTGTTTCTTGAGTTTGTGTGGACATCATTATTGTAGAAATTTTCTTTATAAAGCAATGAACTACTAATGTTATATACATATCAAAACTATCATTTCTACCAAAATCTTCAATATCAATGGATATCTTTTCAAGGCGTAGGAAGAAGAAAATCACAGTAGATCCACCATTAGATGATGATGTAGTGGAGACACTGGCAATAAGATTAGCTATGGAGTTTGAAGTATCATCCTCCGATCGTGGTTTTGGAGAAAGACTATATATTGATCGTAATACTTTGATAGGCCATGATCATCTATTTCACGATTATTTTTTAGATAATCCAATATACTCTGCTGAAATTTTTCGAAGGAGATTCCGTATGAGTCGTTCTTTGTTTAATTGAATTCAAACTACGATTCAAGTCAGCTCACCATACTTTCAACAAAGACGAAATGCGGCTGAAAAATTGGGTTTGTCATCTATTCAGAAGATAACAACAACACTCTTAATACTTGCATATGGAGTATTAAAGGATTTTATGGATGAATATATTAGAATCGGAGAGACTACCACACTTGAAAGTCGAAAAAGATTTGTTAAGTCTATAATTTGCTTGTTTGGCGACGAGTACTTACAATCACCAACTGTCGATAATCTAAGTGGATTGCCTGAAATTGGTGAAGCCCGTGGCTTTTCAGGTATGTTAGGGAGTATTGATTATATGCATTGACAGTGGAAGAATTGTCCAAGTGCTTGGAAATGAATGTATTCTAGACACGTACATGAACAACTACCATTTTGGAAGCAGTTGTCTTATACAACCTTTGGATCTGGCATGCATTTTTTGGAATGTTAGGAATTATTTTTGGTAGTTGCAGCAAATTATTTTGTCAATGGACGTAACTACACAATGGGATATTACTTAGTCGACGACATATATCCTTTTTGGGTTACATTTGTGAAAAAAAATTCCTGCGCCGTGGACACGTAAACATAGACACTTTGCAAAGTGTCAGGAATCTGCAAGAAATGATGTTGAACGTGCTTTAGGAGTTCTACAAGCACGATTTGCAATTGTTCGTTTTCTTCATACTGATATGCTGGACAACATCATGGCTGCTTGTATAATATTACACAATATGATTGTCAAAAATGAGAGAGATTCATATCAACAACTCGATCTTACTACATATGAACAAATAAATGAAAGTCATCCTTTGGCTGAGACTTCAAACAATATGGGAGAAGTCGTGAATTTTATTCAGCGTCACCATCTTATTAGGGATAGAAAAGTACACTACCAACTGCAAATCGATCTCATCGAACATGTTTGGAATCTTCACAGTGACGCATGATAATTTGCAAGTCTATTATGTAATTTCAATTTGCAAGTCTATTATGCAATTTCAATTTGCAATATGTAATTTTAATGGACAAGTCCAGTATGTAACTTCAATCACTCCTTGCTACTCAAGATTAAAAAAAACCAAGATAACATAACAAGTCCAAATACTAATAACAAGACCAAATGATAAAATAACGAGATATAATAATAAGTTCAACAGATAAGATAACAGCAGTGCCTCAAAGTCCATGTCTTGCAATGATATCAGCTTGCAATGCCTTAATGTACTCGCGTTGCACTTTACCTAAGGAATTCAAATCAATCATCATGATTTGGAATTCTCTCTCTCTATTATTTTGTTCGAGCTTCTCATACTTGGAAAGTGCAAGTTGTCTCTCTGCTTCTGCTCTAACTTTCTCCACCTTTACCTTGACTTGCTTAACCTTCAACTTCACCTCCAGCTTATTTGTTTCCAATGTGATCCTTCCATTCTTTGTCAACTCTAATTCTCTCAACTTCAGCTAGAGTCATCCTTTCCTCGTGTTCTTTCTTCTTATCAAGAGTTAGTTGTCCCACAATTTCCACAAGTCTACTATGATCAACCTTGTCTTTTTTCCTGGCCTCTTTAGCAGCTTTTCGACCAAATGGTCTTTCAACTGAAATTGAACTTGAGAACTCCTTATCATCCAAGTTAATAGTATTAGGTGTATTCATGTCACAATAAACATTTTGCTTTCTTTTTGACGAAGACTGTCCTACATGCATGTTCCACTTTGGTTGGTACCTTAACAAGTTTCAACAATGATCAAATTGGAAATGTATGTTTGTGATTTCATGAAAAAAAAAATCGTTTGCCATTTGAATCTCTCAAATTTTCAAGACAAATGAGTTAGTCCCAAAGGTTATGAACTAAAAACATAAATATCAATCCACTTTGCTTACCTTGTCAATCTCATTTGCATCGGATGGTCAAGAATCCTCAATTTGTGTCAAGAAGCCTGAGAACTTGTTAATCGAAAGTTGAATAGTTGACCAGTGACTATTTAACGATCTTTCAGTTCGAGTGTTGTGATTAGAGCCTTTTGAGTCATTATACATTTTTGCAATTCTTAACCAAAACGTTTTCGCCTTTTGCTCGGTCCCTTGCATCCATGCTTGTGTTCAACCAACATGAGACCAAGTTTTTATCCTCATCAATGGAGGAGTTACCTCCACGATTGTTGGGTCTCCGTGACTTAGCCCGAGCCTTCTTTGGAGGACAAACTTCTTCGTGAGAACTTACCATGTGTATTTTGTGTGATGTTCATTGGATAATCTTCAAGAAATGGATCAAATTCCTCACCATTTTGAGTATCCATACCTTGAACATATTCAGATCACATATACAACTCATTAAACAGCTACAATATACTACAAAAGAACTCAGATTCGAATATAAAAAATACTACATACATAATTCATATTTGAACAGAGGCACCCCATAAAAGGAAAAAAATACAAAACCAATCAGCAAAGCCACCCTAAACAAAGCTACACAAGAAGTAAACTCACAAACTGCTGGCACCAACACTGCACTAGAGCCAAAGCACAGCAGTAACGAACTAGCAAGATCACACACAGCAACATCAAAACAAATCCCCACGACCAAATCAATACAAAAGCAGAGAAGCAAAACTAGCAGAAGCAAAAAAATTTTGAGACAGCAGGGACTAAATAATTGATGAAAGCAAGGGGTAAAAATTGAAAGGTATATGCACTATCACTGGTCAGTAGAGTTCTCATGTAATTGAGACATGTAAGCTTCAAATTCAGCTTAATTAACAAAGGACAATCACATAGTTGTCATGTAATCCGAGCATCATATAGAAACAATCTAGGCATCAAATTCTAAAGAAACAATTTGGGCATCACCTAGAAACAATTTGAGCATCAAATTCTAAAGAAACAACACGACATAATCCCTAGCTGGGTAAACAATATGGGCATCAATGTCTAAAGCATTGAAATCCCTAGCTTCTAGTCGAAATTTGTGAACGTCGTTGAAACATTGAAAACAAAAGCAAGCAAGAATGTGTTGATCGCGATTGGGAAAACCAAAAACAATGAAGCAATGAGCGATATCGTGTCTGGAGTTTTTGAAGGAAAATTGGTTTCATAGCAAATGACCCCTAATTGAAAACATAAATCCAAGAAAAAAAGAACAACATAAAGGAAGAAGAAACCTGGCCAAGATTATTGCAGTGGAGAAAAAGTTTGAGAACTTTAGCTATTTTGAGCGAGAGATGTCGTCTGCGTGCGTAGAGACGAAAAAGTAGCTAGATTTTTTTTATTTAATATATTGGATCGTGCATGAACAGTGGTGCGCGAAGTACCTAGTCCACTATAGCAAAACAAGGAATTCCAATATATTTAACTATAACTGATGTGGATTGGTTTGCCACAAAAAGACAAAAGGGCTTCTTTATTTAACGACCCTGCACCCACATCCAGCATCTGATGTGGGTGCTCTTAGAAAATCCTTGGAAAATCATTAGAGATCATCATCCCTATGGTTCAAATATCTTATAATTGTCCAGTATGTATTGGACGAGATGGGAGGAGTCACATCCAAAATTTATCATAAGTGGTGACGGAGCTATATAAAGGGGCTCAGACCCCCAATTTTTTTTAAAAAAAATTATATATAAAATGAATGGTTGACCACGATCTTTGTGTATAATGTCTAACTTCACTTTTTGTTTAGAAAATTTTTAGCGCTATCAGATATTATTTCATTTTTTTTCTACACAATTTTAATTTTCTCTTTACAAAAGTAATAATATGATTGATCAATCATTAAGACCATGATGATGACCAAAACTTGTTCGAGTTCCTAATGTATCAATAGATTGAACTTAGAATTATCTGACATGAATACCCCATAATTTTTCAAATATTGTCTTCTCAAGGTTTTTAGCAATACACTACCCAAATTTGAGGCAAATCTCCATGAAAAATTAGGTTATTTTTTAGTAAATAGTTCCAAAGAAAAATCGGGGGAATCCTGCCAACCTTTAGACTCCCTCTCAAATGAGTTTCTGACTCGTCCCGATTTACCATGCATACAGGACCAGTCACATATCAGGAGTTTAGCATATTAGGCGAGGTCCAATGTGGTCATACTAGTCATTTCCATTGCATTGCCTTTTCTTTTTTCAAATATGCCAATATTTAAGTATATACAGCAATACAAGAAACTTGTATTGCCAGCAAGAGATTCCCGAGGAAGAACCTCCTTCTAGTGAAACCTAGGCAACACTCAGTCCCCAATCCATACTTCCAAGCAGATAAACATGTATACAGGGATCAATGCTCAGCTGCAACTGGTTCATCTGTCCTAGGGCGTTTGCTGTTTCTCTGTTCAACAAATGTTGCAGGGGCTGTAGCAGAACGTCTTCTACCAGTCTTCTGTCGTTCCAGGACACCTAGACGATTTTCAATGTGAGTCGTTAAATGAATTTCAAGCTCGCATTCTGCAATGCATTCAATGAGGCCGTTTAATCCGGCCATCTCTCTATCTCTGGCTTCACCCTGCAAAGTAATTGATGAGACAGAGAGATATTTTAGAGAACATGTAAAATTTGATGAGAAGCAGATATTCACAATGCCAACGGATAAGTGAACATGCCTGTGCCTCTTTGCTAGTCCTCCCTTTCGTGCGGATATCGCGCACAGCCTTCTGTGTAATGTCCAAGTATTGTTCCAACAGGATTTGCGGTGGGAACTCTTCCTTTAGATTGAACTCACAGCAAAATCTCACAGCATCAAGATGCTGCTTCCTGTCGATAAGATTCTGAATAATACCTGTTTAAGGAAAATGCAAGCATCATCAAAGAAGGCCCTCTCATAAGGCAGTTTCCAAGGGAGATTAAAATTATATATGTGCTTGTGTGCATGCACTGAGGGAGAAACCAAAGTTGAGATATTAATAAAATAAGTGAAATGAGAGTTGATCAACAATATAGGAAACCACACAAAGATAACACTTGGAGCTGTTTATAGACCTATGGAATTGGCTGCCAGCATAGTTCAGCATCTCACAAAGTTCAAAACCATGAATCCCAACAAAAATATATAAAATGGGAAATGGCCATCGTTTGTCAGAGTGATGGGATGGATTAAATCTAGTAAAATAATATAAATTTACAAATGATTAATGTTTCTTAAACTTTAGATTAAATACTAAAGATATCTTGGATCCACAGACGAAGAATCAAGTAAAAAGTAAGTATAAAATCTCAAGTGATTTATTCCTAAGTTGGACACTGAAAAATAAGTATGATGAACTGCAAAAAGTTGAAACCGAAACACAATACAGGGGCATAGAGCCTGTCATTCAAAGTGGGTATGTATGACTTACCAGGGATCTTTTCTGTAAAACCAAGGGCTCGAGATATTTCAGGAGTCTGTCTGTGATGAGCTGCAATCTCAATAAGTCTAGAGATCTCATCTCTGTTGAAGGACACAAGTTCATACGTAGCCAAAAATTGCAAGAAGCTCAAAACCTCAAAAGAATTCTCTCTACTGGCTTTCAGTTTTGCCTTCCACTCAACAGCCAGCTTCATGGCTGCCACCTTTACTTCAGGTTGTATCTCTTCTGAGAGTATCATTGCCTGATCCAACAGAAGGATGTAACTCCACATGATTCTCTCATCAAAACCTCTATCTTCCTTTTCCCAGTGCAGGTAGTATGATTCTTGCATCAGATCCAAAACCAACTTTGCTGGATCCAACGTATTTTCGAGAGCAACTACAACTTCTTCTTGCATCATATCATGGTCATTCAGATGCTTTTTCAGAATAGATTCCAAGTATCTTATTTCTTCCTGGGAACATGGCTCAAGATTTGCAGGTGAGGAATCTGGCTCTCCGTTGAGTGTAAAATTCTCTGTCTGCTCAACTTTTAGCTCAGCTGTGCATTCGAAACCTAAAGGAATTACAAAAAAAAAAAGTATCTGAAAAATTTTAAAACACTGAATCCAAAGTCCAAGCCACTTTTGATACAACAGTTGTCGACAGCCCTCCAGAAAAGTGTGCTCAGAAACTAACAAAATTTAAGTAACACATTCTTGAGCTTTGTGTGCGAAAGGAAAATTAAATACTATAAGTTAAGTTTCATACAAGTTTTAAGTAATGCAGTGTTAATATTGAGATTGGTTTCATAAATTGTTCTAAAGCAGCCACAGATGACAAAGCAAATAGAATAATCTTTCATAGTAGTTTTTCCACACAGAAATCTTCCAAACTGTGGAAGTGGTGCCTACACAACAGATGTACGAAACATCATTTTTAGTGGAAGTGATGCTAATAAAAAAGGCAATACATTCATGGACGGCACCGTTGTAGTCCCCAATCACTACGGAGTTCCGATAAAGAAGAACCAACTACATTTGCAATTAACACTGACAATTAAAAGACTCCAAGACCTTATGCCCACTTGCTCCTACAGATTAAAATCTACGTAAGAACTCCTCCCTTCATATGATGTATATGGACTGCCAACAATATTTTCACATCCATATAGACCAAAAAAAAGTACGTTATAGATGCTAAATAACCATCAAGAAACTCTTAATAAAGCAAATTGAATTACCATCATATTTTACAGCGAGAAAAAAAAAAGTTAACCATCATATTTTATAGCAAGAGACACATCTAAACCGTGTACTGGAAGTTTAGAAATAAGGAATTAAAGAAAAACCTACGTGGCAATTCATCTGCTTCTTCAATAGCCCTGCGTAATTCTGGTACCTGGCTTTGCTGGCCAAGGGCACTAAGAATATAATTTATTTCAAATCTATTGAAAGCAGACACCAACTTAAAGGCAGCTAAAAGCAGCATAAAACATATCACTTCAGTAGAATTTTCTGGTGCTACTACCAAGTTTGGTTTCCACTCATTGGCCAGCTTCATCGCATCTTCTCTTACCTGAAACTGGATATGCGGTGACAGTTTCATCAGTTGCTCCAACAAAAGGATACAACTCCTTCTGTTAATATTTGCATTGAACTCCATATCATCGTTCCTTGAACTACAAGGCAAAGAACGGCATAGTTCATCTAAGACAAACTTTGCAGGGTCTGCAGAAGTAGACAAAGTAGCCTTAACTTCAGCATAGAGATGATCCTGGTTTTTCAAATGCTCATCCAGAAGAAACTTCAAATTTCTTCCATCTTGAATGTCAGAGAAACTCAAGGAATGCATGGAAAAGTTGGCCCTTGAAAATAACTGTTGCTCTTTCATTTCCAAGTTCTTGGCACGCTCTTCAACTTCGATCTCTTTCTTTCTCACTTTTTTCAGGTTTTCATCTAACAACTTCTTAAGTGAATCAAAATACTTCTCTTTTTGGTCAAGAAGTTGGAGGAACTCATCTGTCATGCACTGGATTGAATTTAGTTGCAGCTCTTTAGAATGAAGCACATCACAAAAATCATTCACAGTTTTTTCCAACAACTCAAGCTCTTTCTCTTTTGATTCAAGTTCTTCTGAGCAGCATGCAATTGATTTGTTAACTGAATTATATTGCTCCTCCTTCAATTTCAGTTCTTTTCCACATTCGTCAATTGATATCTGGATCATATCCATCATCTTCTTCCTTGTCTTGAGTTCTCCGATGTTATCTTCAATGACCATATGTTTTGAATTGAGCTCTTTCTCCTTCAATTCAAGATCTGCGACGCATCTTTTAACCATTTCCTGAACAGAATTCAGCTCCTTCTTCCTTGATTCAAGTTCTTCAGCTTGGTGCTCTATATGAATTTTCAAAGAGCTCAATTTCTTCTCTTCTGATTTACACTCGTTAGAATAATCATCAAGAGACATTTTGATTTCATCACAGTGCTTCTCTTTGGCTTCAAGTTCTTTAATCTTTCCTTCAAGCAACAATTTCACTGAATCAATTTCTTTCTGCTTCAACTCAAGCATTTGAGAGTGCTCCTCAATAGATTTTCTAACACTATCCAGCTCATTTTTTTTAAAATCAAGTTGGACTTTAAAATCCTCGATTAATCTTTGTGTCATATTCAAATCATTCTCCTTGATGTCGTGGAGTTCTTTTAGTGATTTTTGCACCAGTACCAATTCATTGCGTTTCCCACAAAGATCCACGGAAGATTCTTCAAGTTCTGTTCTTACCATACCCAATTCTCTCTTTTTCAATTGGAACTCCTCTGTGCATTCCTTTACTGATTTCTCAATAGATTTCAAATCCTGCTTCTTCAAATCTAGCTCCCCATTACAATCTTCAACTGATTTATGCGCATCACTCAACTTTTTCTCCTCTAAACTAAGCTCCCCATTGCATTTTTGAATCCGACCATTAATCAAATCCAACTGATTCTCTCTTCTTCCCAGTTCCTCAGATAATTCCTCAACCCTTCTCTGCAAAGCACCCAACTCTCCCTCTTTCATTTCAACCTCTTTACCGAATTCTTCCACGGATTTTGTTCTTTCCGCAAGCTGCCTCTCTCGCACAGCAATTTCTTCAACTTTATTTTCAAGATATTTCGTAGTCACTTCAAAGTGTTCATCCAACTCTTTCCATTTAAGAGTGAATGACATTACTGAAGAACATTGTGCCTCAGTTTGATCAAAACATCTATATAAATCTTCTCTCCGTAAATCAGAAATTTTCAACGCGTCTTTGATCTTGTCTCCCATGATACAATCCCAAAAACTCAAAACCCTAACCATAAAACCCAACCAAACTAAGTAAGCTAGTTGATCAAAGGAAACAATTAATGCAGTTACAAATTAAGAGACAAATCAACGAGGAGCTGAAAACTAACCTTTCTTGCACAATGCTAGCTTCTGGAAGAGAGATTGAGAAAAACACTAACCCAATATTTCAGGAGATTTTTCTTGGGAGGCCATGAATTTCTTGTGCTTTTCGTTTGCAGTTGTACAGTACCCTACTATAAGAAAGAGTATGCATTAATGTGAAATAGAAGAAAAATCCTCTACCACCAAATGTATGGGATCCAAAGTGCACCTGACTTGTGATTTCAAGTTTTGGATCCAAGTGACTCACAACACCCCTAGAACTTTGTTTGATGGGTGAGAAATATTGTCTACCACTGCGTCTATGGGATCAGTAGTGCACCTGGGTTAATGATTTCATATTTTGGATCAAGTGACTGACAGAAGTGTTAGCAACCACTAAAATTTTGTTTATTTATAGAAAGACAATAAATAATTTTGAGTTTTAGCTAACATTATGAAAAATTAAATAATTATACTTGTAAGACTTGAGAATTTTGCATTTTTATGTAAAGGGAACGTATATAGGACTTTTGCATCCAACGGATGAGAATGAGCTCTAACAATATGTTCGATTTTGTGTTAAAGTGACAATCTTTGATTTTTATAAATAGGGGGAACCGTAAACAATGTTTATGGACCTCCTCGTGCGAGAAGCCCCCGTCTATATGTAGATTATATAAGTATTTATTAAAAGTCAAATTTTGAAAAGGAAGAATTAGACATGGATTAATAGTTTCACATACATCATCATAAATGGGTTGTCGAAAATTACGAGATTTCTTACCTACTTTTAGGCTAGATGGTTTCACAATTAATTTTTTTTAACAAGCGATGCATAAATAATTTTTAGAGAAAAGAAATTTCTTATTTATCAATGATTGCACATTTGTATTTTCAATTATTCTACGCATCATGATAAAATCTCGATGACCAAGTTGATCATGTCAAAGTATAGATTTTTTATTAAAACACTTATGGTATTTTATCTCATGATTATGATAACTCTTATGAGTTACAATATACAGATTTAAAATTATGCAATCTTAGATGCATCATATCATGTCAGACTTTGGGAAGAGTTATGTTCTTTTAATGATCAAATCTTTCCTTTAAATTGTTTCATAAAACAAGAATTTTTTTTTTGTTGCAATAAGATACTTATTTTTAACTCATCATCAAGATGATAACGTAGAAAAATCATGATTTTTGCGCAATCTTTGAGGGATGCATCATTATTTTTTTGGATGATATTACTAAAACTCATAGTTTCAAGATGAATCTCATTTTCCAGCACCCAATTCAAATAGTTCTCGCTCGAAATATCAAGGACAGCAATTTGTAAATTTATAAGTTTTGCCATAAAAATAGTAATGATGAATGGTAGTAAAAATAAACTTAATTTGATAAATATGAGATTAAACAAACTCACCACTAATCTTGAAGCATGAATATATAAATCCTCGGATGACGAGATGATCGTGCTGATAATGTGTTGTAAATCTTCTCTTATAATAGTATAAGAATTGATAAACTTAATACATAAATATTTGCTAACAATATAGGAAGAAAGTAACAGGGAAAGTTAGAGAATTCTTCTCACTTTCTTTTGCATCTTTTTCATCTCATTACACTCTGCCTTTATATAAGATTAGTATACAATAACCAAATTAATAGTTTAACCATCTCTTAAATAACCTCCTCCAACTATTAGATTTAATCACTTTTATTATTTTACGAAATATTTTTTAAAACTCAATGAATTTTATGAAAAAAAATTTATTTGATTGTGCTTTTTTAAAATAAAACTTTTAAATGAGTGAATTATCTTTAATTTTTTCATAGCCAAAATAAATGTCGCCAAGTACCACATGTAAACATGCACTTAGAGATACCTTTATTGTAGTTTATATAAGACGAGAGTGAACATTTCTTTGAAACATAGAAAATACTAAGTGGGTGTTTGGTAAATAATTGTAAACAACATACATAACAACATGTAACATATAAGTTACATATAAATGTTAACCTAACCAAACAACAATTCAACATTTAGCATATTATTCAACATTTTTACCTTTAAATATGACATTCCCAGAATTGTCATTTTACTTAGCATTTTTTTGACTCTTATACATGAAATGTCAAAATTACCCCCCACACTCTTAACTATTGGCCAACTTACCCTGCATGTACGGACCAACTTAGAATGGTTGTATAAAAAATATATAAATTTTTCATATTGTTAAAAATGTTAGAATTTTTTTTTATAAAATGTAAAAATATGTTAAACATTAATAATAAAAAATTTAGAAAGTTGTATATCAAAATATAATTTTTTTTCATATTATTCAAAATGTTAGAATTTTTTTTATAAAATGTAAAAATATGTTAAACATTAATAAAAAAAATTTAGAAAAGTTGTATAAAAATATTTTAATATTATTAACAATGTGAAAATTAGTTGTATTAAAATTGTAAACACGATTTATAAAAAATATAAAATCTATTTTTTTATTAATTTATGTTAATATCCCTGCATGTAATTAGCCACAATATTTATACCAGCATATATGTTTTTCTCTGAAAAATTTAACCAAACACCCACAACATTTATAACAACATATATGCTAGCATTTCAAACAGCATAAAACAACCATCATACATACTAAATTATATGCTATTCCCAAAATTATTTACCGAACACACCACAAACTCACATTGTCAATTTGTCAAAATACTAAGGGTATGTTTGGTTGTGAGAATGAAGGTGAAATAAGAGTGTTTTATGGAATGGGGATTCTCATTCCATCATTTGGTGCAAAAAAATTTGAGGTGAATTTTCATTCCCACATTTTTACGTGGGAATGAACCATTCCATGTGGAATAGTCCTCAATTAAATATTAATTAATATATTTTAATTTGTTAATTATATAATTTGTTAATTTCGATTCCATTTTGTTAATTTCGACTCAATTTTGATTTAATTTGTTAATTTTGATTCCATTTTGTTTAATTTTCACTCCATTTTGTTTTAATTTATTAATTATATAATTTGTTAATTTTGACTCCATTTTATTTTAATTTATTAATTATATATAATTATAAATGCACAAATAAAATATATTGATTATACATAATTATAAAGAAATGACAAAATAGACAAAACACAATTTCATTCTTATTCTCATTCCCAGTTTTTATACATACCAAACGTAAGAATCAAAATTCCATTCTCATTCTCATTCTCATTCCATCTCAAACCATTCTAAAAACCAAACGACCAGTAAGAAACTCACATTGTCAATTTACCAAACGTAAAAATCAAAATTTCATTCTCATTCTCATTCCATCTCAAACCATTCTAAAAACCAAACGACCAGTAAGAAACTCACATTGTCAATTTGCCTTGCACTCTTTTGCTTCACTGCCTTTCTCAATCCCATAACTGAGACTTTTACTTGTAGAACATATCATGGAAATATAACAAGTCCATAACAAGCACTCAAGTCAAGTGCTAGCACTCTCCAGTCAATGTCCAACGAGTTTCTTGAGTCTCTTAAAGAGGGAACCGAAGCAAGGTCAATTCCAATCCCATAATTCCCATTATTATAAATAGTTATTCTAAAGAATACGATCACAGATGAAGAGGTGAGCAAGCAATTCTACAATGGATTCTAACAGCGCAGACTAGGCATCTTTATCTGATTTCAATTTATATATTTACCTGTCCATCCACAGAGAAGAGTTATCCAAAAACTATTAAGAGTAGCACATGCCATAAAAAACTCCAGGCTGCTGCAGGCAGCCTACTACTAATATACAAACTTCCATAATAAACAAAAGCAAGGAAGAGACGTTTTTCGGGACAACCATAACCCTGAGGAGTGAAACCTAGGCACCCTTAACTGGGCCTCAAAAGCAGATGAGTGCGTTGTATACGTTACTTCTGGTTCGAAACTCGTGGTCGTGGGGCATATGGTGTAGTAATTGGTTCATCTGTCCGAGGACGTTTACTGGTTCTCTGTTGGAGTTGATCCCTGGGAACAGAAGCATTCAGAGAACTATGCTCATCCTGCAACGGAAGTTGAGCTGGAGTTGAAGGGGTCGTAACAGAGTGTCTTCCACCTGTCTTCTGCCGTACCAGCTCATCCAGACGTTTTCTTATATCCACAGTAGAAAATTCTTTTTCAAGCTTGTTATCTGTGACGCATCTAATGATGGCTTTTAGAGTGCCTAACTCTCTTTCTTTGGCTTCTTCCTGCAACACAATCAATGAGACATCAATAAATTTCTGAAACACGCATAATTTTATGAGAATCAGAAGTTGACAAAAGCAAAGGAATAACCGAATGTGCTAGTGCTTCCTGGGCTGACTTCCCTTTCTTCGTGATACTGCTGACAGCCCTTCCGGTAATCTCCCAGTATTGTTTCAACAGTCTTGATGGTGGGAACATGCCCACCAGATTGAATTCACAACTAAATCTAACAGCATCTAAATGTCGCCTCCTCGAAATAAGATCCCGAATAAGACCTGTAGGAACAAAATGCAGGCATCATCGACAGCCCCTCCAATGCAAGGTATCCATCTATACCCAAACCCGTAAAAACATGTATAGAGGAAAAAAACATGTAATGAAAGTTGGATATCTATATAACTTACCGGGTATCTTATCCGCAAAACTGAGGGCTCGGGATATTTCAGGAGCCTGTATGTGAGGAGTTACAATATCAATAAGTCTGGAGATCTCATCTCTTTTGAAGGAGGACACCACTTCATATGTAGCCAAAAATTGCAAGAAACCCAAAACCTCAAATGAATTATCAGTATTGGCCCTAAGTTTTTCCTTCCACTCCATTGCCAGCTTCTTAGCTGCCGCTTTCACTTGAGGTTGTGGGTGTATCTTTTGTGAGACTCTCATTGCCTGCTCCAGTAGAACAATGCAATTCCTCATGAAGCTTGCTTGGAAACCTGTATCTCCCTTTTCCCACAGCTGATACAGTGATTCTTGCATCGTATCCAAAACCAACTTCAATGGATCTCGTGAAATTCGAATAGCAGCTAAAACTTTTGGTTGTGACCCATCACGGTCATTCAGAACCATTAGCAAATCACTTACTTCTTTTGATGTACAGAACTTAACAGTTGCAAACGAAGTATCTGTTTTGCTGTTGACTGTCAAATGCTCATTTTGCTTGACTTTAACTTTGGAAGGAAGGGTTTTGCTTACTGCACACGCAGAATATAAAAAATTAAAAAAAACATTGTTAGGAGATTGAATTTAGAACTGTAAAATGAGGACCAGATTTAAATAAAACAGTTATCGCCAGCCCTAAAAAAAAAAGATGTGCTTAGAAGCCCTCAAAAAAAAAAAAAAGAGATCTACTTAAAAGTCATCAATGAAATTAGACTTGCATAGATTTGAGTTTGTGGCAGCAACAACAATAAAAGTACGTACCTAATCTTTAGATTAATGTGGAACGAATACCATTGGATAAGTTTCCTAGAAGTTTAAGCAATGCGTTTAGGGGAAAAAGAAAAATATAAACAACACCTATTGCAATATGGCCCTACGGTGGTGGCAAAAACAACAGAAGTTCCTCCAATATTTGCCTATGTTATTATGTTCCATTTAACATCTATTGAGTAATTAAAGCTCCAAGTAAGCTTCCCAAATTGAGAGCGAGCACACCAAAACAATGGAATAAAAGAGGTAGAAACTTAAAAATTGTAATATTGCTTAATACACCAAAACTTAAAATGCCATACGAGATTTACCCTGCCATTTTCTCTATGTATAACAACCTAGAAAAGGTTGAAGTGGATTCTTAGCCATTGATATTATGCATCCAATAAGCGTCGGCCTTCCATGGTTTTGCATTGCATCACCAAGCCAAAAAAATTTAATTTTTGCAATAGTCAGAGAAGAAAAAGAATAGTCAAAAATAATGAAACAACTATCATAAGCATCTACAGAAAAGGCAAAACAATTCATTTCAAATTTTTGGAGATGCTGTTACAATGAACGTACAAGCAAACAAGAGGATCAGCGGTACAGTTGCAGGGGTACATAGGTTCAATTCTTGGAAACAGCCACTCTAGATATTATTTGGGGTAAGGTCAATGTACATCCTGCCTGTCCCCAACCCCACCTACTGTGGGAGCCTTGTGCACGGGTATTACCTTTACCCATTATAGTGAATGTATATGAATTCTCATTCGCAATATTCCAAATTTTGAAAGAACAAATATAGGAAAAAAGTCTCCAGAGGACAGTGGCAGGCTGGCAGCAGTGCCACTTCAAAAAAGACAATACATCATGAAACCACATAAATGACTGGATTTCTAATGAGGATGAACCATTTCCAACTTTTTTAGCTCTTTCTGACAATTGATCTTCTTTTGGCTGAGCACCTGCCTAGTGCCTGTCCTTCATGATATTTATTTTTATTTTATTTTTTGCTTTAGAAAAAAAAAGGTTCTCTCCCACAGATAAAAGAAACCAAGATCACAACACTTTGCTCCTAAAGATTAAAATTTAAGTAACAGATCTTCCCTAGACATGACATACATGGAGAGCCAACAATATATCTACATCTATTGTAACAGTCCACCCCTCCGCACTAGTAACACTTTGTCCAAACCGGACAAAGAGTTACCAGGTTTGAACAAAGTGTTACTAGTGCGTAGGTGCGAGCTATTAGACCAAAAAGAAGGTTATATATAATTATATAGCAAAATAAGTAAATAACCAACAAGAAATTTTTAATGAAGCAAGTTGAATTAGCCATCTTTTTTTATTACAGAGAGAAAGAGTCGACCATCATACTTTTGTAGTAGGAAAGAAAAATCAAACCCATGCACTGAAAGTTTAGAAATAGAGAATTGAGGAAAATCTTACGTGGTAATTCAGTTGCTTCTTTGATGGCCAGGCGTAATTCAGCTACCTGCCTCTGCTGGCCGAGAAAATCAAGAAGGCGATAAAGTTCATTTATGTTAAAATCAGACAACAACTTGAAGGTGGCTAAAAGCAGCATAAAAGCCATCACTTGGGTTTTGTTATCTGGCGGTTCGCTCAACTCTGCTTTCCACTCCTTGGCCAGCTTCATTGCATCTTCCCTTATCTCAGGCTTGATGTGTGGTGACAATTTCATCAGCTGCTCCAACAAAAGGATAGAAGTCCTTCTCATGATATTAGAATTGAACTCCATGCTGTCCTTCCATGAACTAGAATGCAGCTCATCTAAGACCAACTTTGCAGGGTCTGGAGATTTTGTAAAGGTCACAATGACTTCAGCATAAAGTGAATCCTGATCATTCAAATGCTTAGCCAAGAAAAACATTAAGTTTCTTCCATCATTGGTGATATTTTTATTAATTTGTTTCTTCCTCAACTCGAGCCCTTGAGTGCACTCCTGATTCGATTTGTTGACCCCATCAAATTCATTTTTTAACGAATAAAGTTCACCAGGAGAATCCCTGATTGATCCCCGAAGCATATTCAATTTCTTCTCCAAAGACTTCAGCTCCTCCTTTTCCAAATTTAACTGTTGGCGACATTCTTCAAGCTCGTTTTCACACAAACCCAGCTGTTCTTTGTTTGAATGAAGCTCCTGATCTTTTGCAGAAAGCTCCCCACAACATTCCGCAAGGGTTCTTTTCACTGAACCCAATTCTCTCTCCTTTAGTTGGAGCTCTCCTGAACACTCCTTTGCAGATTTCTCCAAAGACTTCAGCTCCTCCTTCTTCAAATTTAGTTGCTTGTGGCACTCCTCAAGCTCATTTTGGGACATACCTAGCTGTTCTTTGTTCGAATGAAGCTCCGCGTCTTTTGCATAAAGTTCCCTACAACGTTCTTCAAGAGCTCTTTTGACTGAAGCCAATTCTCTCTCCTTTGATTGGAGCTCCCCTGAACACTCCTTTGCAGATTCCTCCAAAGACTTCAGCTCCTCCTTCTTCAAATTTAGCTTCTTATGACATTGCTCAAGGTCATTCTGACACGAATCCAGCTGTTCTCTGTTCAAACGAAGTGCCTCATCTTTTGTAGAAAACTCCTGACAACATTCCGCAAGGTTTCTTTTCACCGAACCCAATTGTTTTCCCTTTAGTTGTAGCTCCCCTATACACTCCTTTAAGGATTTTTCCAAAGATGCCAACAACTCCTTTTTCGAATTAAGTTGCTTGCCACATTCCTCAAGCTCATATTGGCACAAACCTAGCTGTTTTTTGTTCAAACGAAGCTCCTCATTTTTTGCAGAAAGTTCCCTACAATGTTCTTCAAGGTTTCTTTTGACTGAACCCAATTCTCTCTCCTTTAATTGGAGCCCCTGTAAACATTCCTTCACAGATTTCTCTGCAGACTTCAGCTCCTCCTCCTTCAAATTAAGTTGCTTGTGACATGCCTCAATCTCATCTTGCACCAGGCCCAATTGTTCTTTCTTCAAAACAAGCTCCCTGTCACTGTCCTCGATTGACTTGCGCACCTCACTGAACTGTTTTTCCTTTGAACAAAACTCTTTATTTGAATAGTCAATGGATTCACAAACTGCCTTCAATTGTTTCTCCTTCAAACAAAGCTCCACTTTATGATCCTCAATTGACTTAAGCATGCCATTCAATTGCTCTTCCTTCGAACAAAGCTCATTATTAAAAGCATTAAGTGAATTACGCACCACACTCAATTGTTTCCCCTTCACACTAAGCTCCTCGGTGCACTCTTGCATCAAGTGACGAATTGAATCTAACTGGCTCTGTCTTCTTTCCTCGTCTGCACAAAAATCATCAACCTTTCTTTGCACATCACCCAATTCTCTCTCTTTCCTTTCAACTTCTCTACAACGTTGTTCCAAGGATACCGCGGTTTCCCCAAGTTGCCTCTCGCGCAAGGAAACTTCTTGTGCTCGTCTTTCAACTAAAGTTCTGGTCTTCTCAAAGTGATCCTCCAAATCTCTCCATTTAAGATTGAACAAGAGAATTGAAGAAGCTTGTGCATGTGCCTGATCCAATGATTTACGCAGATATTCCGTCTTCAAATCAGCAATTTCTAGCTCCGTTTTAATCTTGTCCTCCATAACTACAAACCCCAAAAACCCTAAAAAAGAAACCCAACCAAAAAAATAAAACTAGTTCAGAAAATGAAGCAGTTATGTGTTCATGAAAACAAACAGAAAAATAATAATAATCGAGATTCACGAAAACAAATCGCTATCCCCCAACAATGCCAAATTCACAAAGAACGAAACCCTAAAGTGAAACGATGTTGCTTAACATTTAAGGAAGAGCAATGCAAGAGAAGAAAAAGAATCTGTACCTCTCCAGTATACGCGATCCCGAGTGAACGTCCGTTGTAATTTCAGGTTTTGAGTGAAAAATGCGGAACAGAGCTTCTTCTTCTCTCTCTCTCTCTGTAACAGTTGACAGTACACAGTTGCTTTTCTCTCGTGTTCCTTTTGGGTCTGGGATTCCAAGAATTTCGTATTTTTTCAGAAGTCCATATCAAACAATAAATGATTTTAAATTCGCTGACGATTTGAGACCGAACTTTGACCCTTAATGTGACGAATGATTGGGATCTCCCGTAAAAATTTTACGGATTTTTTTAATAGTATGTGTTGAAAGACACGTGTAAAAAAAAGAGTAAGGATGAATTAGAGTGAAGTATTTATTTTTAACATAATTTTTTTATATACTTTTTTTTTTTTTTTTTTGTAAGGATTTTTTTATATACTTGAAAATGGTGTATGAACTATCTTTTTCATTCACATTGACTATACAATTTTTTAGTAGGTGTAAATTGACTCAATTTTAAGTGTGTAAATTAATAATAGTTGTTTTGAAAACAATTATTTTTTCAAAAAAAATTAAAGTTGTGCTTTGATCGGGATTATCAGTTATATTTTTTTTCCAAAAAAAATAGTTTAATTGAACATGAAAATTATGTACGGTTGAATATAAATATGACTTCCATATTAATATAATTTTTGTTTCACACAAAAATATATATACATAATCTCGATCAAAACACAACCTTAATTTTTGAAGAAAAAAACTATAACACATTGTATTTCATTTATATCAGGTCCACTATAAATAAAAATTACAACCGACCCCGTGCTTTCAATATATATTGTTTTTGTGTGTGTCCATACATATATATATATATGATTCTCGGGTTATGTCAACTTTTACCCACCGAATATGCAAACGTTACATATCGGTAATTTGAAATTTGGATTTTGATCCTTGGGTGAAGGATGCATGATCTGTTTGAATTTTGATCGTTGTGTGTTGATTGAAGGATTTCGCTAGCCTGTGAGATTTAGGTTTAGTGAAAGGAAAAAATTATTTTCTCAATTTTTGAATTTTTTATTAATCTGATTCAGTGCACTAAGATACAAACATACATACATATATGTAAGTCATACAAGTATTTCACCCTGAGTTGTCCGTATGTTTTTTTAAAAGAAAAATTTATTTTCCTTAATGTTCAATTTCCCAAATCAACGCGTTAATTGCCCAAGAAAACCAATCAAAACTTTGAATTACTGACTTACAAAGCTTAAATATTCAGTAAGGAAAATGAAGAAAAAAAATTCGTTTATAATTTATAAATTCTCCCACAAGAAGGTAGATGTTAGACGTTAGATTTAACCAACTAACTAAAATTAAAGCTGATTTAGGATTTAGTGTGTAAGATTTAATAAATACTTCTTTTATTAGTGACAATAAATACCTTCTATAAGATCAAATTTGAAAGTCATTCTTGTTACAAGCACATACTCCCTCCGTCCCATTAAAGCTGATTTAGGATGTCTCAAAGTGCATGCCCATTTCAATTAATAAAAACTATTTTTTCTCATTTTTTTATTATTTACTCTTAACTTGAAAAACTCCATAACCATTCACATTAATTACAATGACAAAATATTTGTCATTATAAATAGGGATATAAACGTCAAATTGAAAGAAAATTAAATATTTTCTTAAACTGTGTAAAAAAGTGAAGGGAACAAGACTGGTATACAATTACATGTCACTAATGTACTTATTTGTTTATGAAGTTCACGTACATTTGTTATCCCAAATATCTATGTTTTTCTCTATAACAGACACGTATGCATATTCCACTGTCCAATACGCACAAAACAATTATAAAACCTATATGACTCCAATGATATCACCTTTTATCTTCAAATTGGCACAGTTAGGAATTTGGGTCACATGTTGATGAAAAAATAAGGATTAAAAAAGAAATACAAAGAAAAAAAAAATAATCCATGAAATGGCCTTTTTGTCCACATTGTGATTTTTTAAAACACTCTTTATCTTTTAGGAATAAATCCATGAAATTGTGGATGTATGTTAAATGGTTTATTGTAGAGGAAGGGAAAAAAAAACATAATTTTGGCTAAACCAAACAAAAAGAGACAGAATGAGAATATAAACTCTGGTGTAGAATATAATGCTACACTAAAAGTGAGATGAACATAGGCCAAACTATTAGAATGTCTTAGGTTTTAGTGACTTCAGAAAGATTCATTCATGAAATCTTCGTCTTACACTAGAAAAAACTGGTTTCAGAACCTAAATCCAATACATTTTCATGCAAAAGAGAGAAAATCACAGTACCAGCTCCATACAAAAAGAACGAAAAGGAAGGGCTCGCCTTGTTGCAATGTGCTTAACTTCAAATCTGCCATCAACTTTGAATCCCACCTTAATGCCACTCCCATAAAACTGGTACTCAGGCCTTTATCCGGACAACAAACGAACCTGTTCATGCACGCACGAGCACAATCACATCAAAGGTGTCAAATGTGTTAGTCAAAAATGAAGAAATCAAAGTACCAAAGAGAACTTAACAGGCTGCATCTATATTGAAACGATACAGAAATTACTTGATAACGATGTCAAGCAAAAATGCTAGTTATCGCAATAGTTTACAGACATTGCAAGAACATTCCAATCATCAGAAGATTCTACGGGATGCAAAAAGGGATCAGGGGTAGTTCCGTAGTTATTGGGAAACAAAAGGGGATCAAGAGTTTCCACGATAGCCTAAAAAATGAAAGAAAAGGCCTGCCAAAATGATGTAACAAATAGCACAAGGCTGTTTTAACTCATGCGGATTCAAGCCCACAAAATTGTCTTGGATTTTAATATGAACAAGAAACCACAAGACAGAAGGTAAGAGTCTACATTAACATACATTAGAAAGTTGTATGTGCAGATAAGAAAAAGAAATATCTCTACAGCAACATACAATGAGAAGCCACAAACAATGTAGAAGTAAATGAAACAGTAACATATTCCAAAAAAAAATTGTAGCTCAGTTAGAAAAAGCGCCTTGTTTTTCAGAGAAGTCCATCAGGATCTGACATTAATCCTCTCATACCTACTAAGTACAACAATTATTAGGAAATAACCAAGTTCAGGCTGTTGCTATGAGTGCTACGGATGGTCTTGCCATAAATAAACTCAAACACTTAAAAATCCATTGGTCAGGTTAATTCATATCTCTTACAGCTAAACAGAGATCTAAATATTGGCTGGATAAGCGTCCTATAGTAAAAGGAGTAAATATGAACCCTGTAGACCATGAATTACTATAAATGCTGCATAGAAACAAAGAATGCCACTTGAGAGCTAAAAAATTAAATAAGAAAGCTGACTGATTCAAAGATCAACAGCCAGACTTTGAATATTTGTGCTGCACAAAGTTCATGACCAATAAAAGCTGTTAACAAATAACAATTATGGATGATTGAAAAATAATAATAAAGTAGCTTGAATAGCTTCACAAGTATCGGTGCTGGCAGGTGGGAAGGTCATGTTGAGATTTTATAAGATGGCAAGAACAATTTATCAATGCTTGGAGTAAAATGACTGAATTAAATTCATGGCTAACCAGTACAGTGAAGTTGTTTGGATATATGTTAAAAAAACTTTGAGCTCCTTAATCAGCAAAACATACTAATATGCCGCCAGAGTACAAAATGACCCCCATATGGTGGAAGTTGAGATGTAAAACATTCCCAGATCAAATAACTACAGCAGTTTAAGTTGATCAAAGAATTTGAATGGGTGGAAGTTGAGACATAAAACATTCCCAGATCAAATAACTACAACAGTTTAAGTTGATCAAAGAATTTGAATGGAGATCAGCCCAACTGAGCCTAAGGGTGTACAAAGGAACATCTGCTGTAGTGCAGGGCATGCCGACAACAAAGAATTATATGTTGAACGAAGCTTAGTTCACATTGGAAGCCACAGAACATGGAACAGATAAAATATAATGTGCATGAAGAAAAGTACCAAAAAGCTAGTTAAATCTGAGCTCCTGATAGTGATATCTGGCTACTCACATGCAGGAAGGTTGGATACATCAGCAGAAACTGCACAAGGAATTCCCAAGTTCGAAAGAGCTCCCCTGATGATTCCACATGGGAAATAGAGATGCATGCTTGTTGCTTGTGCCACCTTGCTTTCACCAGAATCAGAAGGATCTTGAGATGCCGCACCATTTTCAAGTGAAGGATCTACCGACATGCGCGCAAGCCAACGAAACCGATTATCTTGCAAGACAAATGTGCCCTACAAGACAACCACAAACTTCTTGCTAAAAAAGAACAATAATACAAGTTTAAATCCACTTAAAATTCTTAAACATTACTCTGTGATTTGTCTTTAAGTTATCTATTTGTTTCTTGAAAACCTCAGACCAAAAATCCTTGCAGATGAATTTGATTGCCTCTAAATGATCAGTAAATCGTGGCCTTTCCACTGTATACCTGCTGACAAATTAAGCCTTGTTATTGCAGGTAGCATCTTATCCTCAATAGAGTATCCAACGCAGGAAAGATCACATTTTATTAGATAAAGGTCAAATACACATCAAACGCTGCATTTTTCATATCAACTCGATCCCATGACATTAAAAAAGCCACTTTTCATTACGAACATTGGTGGCAATAAACAAAACTTAAGGTTCTGAAGTCCCATTTCATCAAACATTCACTCATAACTGGGGAGAATAATTACTTGTATGCTGCAGCCTGCAGATGCCTAAAGATTTTAAGTTTGCAAAAGACCGCAAACCAATTCAAAGCAAGTAATTAATGTAACTGTAGCAGCACCTAATTTTGAGTGCACTACCTTGCTATCTTAAATTTCTCCACCAGATGAGTAGCATACAATCTATAGAAAAATAGATCCCAATCATGAGCGCTTTCACAATATCCAACAGTTAATTCAGAGTCATCAAAGACAATTCAACTTGCCAGATTCCAGCAAAGCAATCCAACTTGAAAATTAAACAATAATTTTTTCCCTTTACACACCTTTCACATTCTCAGTGTCCAAACACCACATGGAAGAAAAATAAAATTCAACCAAAATATAACAAATAATGAAAGCACTACTCCAACCCGCAAATTAAGAGAATCAAAATTGACAGGGGGTTTCAGATCAGCAGGGTGAAGTTGTACCGTTCGGAAAGCTGGTGGCCAACCTGGTAACCAATTGCCTCGATCCGGCGGGCAGCGAGCTCAGGCTTGTTGGCGTAGAACCGATCGCAGTAGGAAGCAACCATTTCTGTTAGTAGACTATCCACGCAGCTCTCTGACACCTCCTTCCCCATCTGTCTCTCTCTCTCTGTGATGGTGTTCCTCTGCTGGTGACTCGATCTCTCTTGCTTGGTAAAACTCTTCCGATGCAATTAGAGTGCGTGGGTTTCTTGTCTTGTCTGCTCTTTTTGGGAGTCACTCCCTTCCTCTCCTAGGGGCCTTTTCCTCGTTAGTTGCCTTGGTCGAGCGAGGGAAGGAAGTGGATCGCAATTTTCCTTGTGTTTTATCCCGCCCCAATATATGGGGCCCAAGCCCGAGTTGAACATTCGGGCCGGGCCATGACAAGGAATATGAGCCCTTGGCCCAAATATTTTGGACCAATGGGTTGCGTCTAGATCAGGCTTCGAACCTATAATTTTTTGGAGGATTTGTAGGCCGGTACACTGGGAAGAACTTATTTGTTGATAGTATTGGTGCCAAAATCTTATTTGTCTTTTAGACCATTAAATACTACATTGACAAATCTGCCCCTGTATCAGAGTTTTGAAATTCAAAAATGTCGTGATGCGTGCGTGATACTAGCTTATTTATTATCTCGTGAATTGTGCTACGTTTGTATCACAAAATTTAAATTATATTTGATTGTCTCGTTAATCGTGATAATGTATCACAAAATTTAAATTTTATTTCATTGTCTCGTGAATCGTGATATCCTAACATGCATGATACTCAAACCACGTTGTTACAATTGGAATGTGATGCATTTGTGATACCCTCCAGATACCCACACTGTTATGATGGTTAATATTATGTGATTGCACTATTATTTTTGTCATCATGTCATATTTGATAATCTGTGATATATTCATGATTAATTTATGATACTCATCTAGACCATGTTGAACATCGAGATTTCCTGTGAGAATGTTGATTGCTTTTTGATACCTGCGTGATATCTCTATGTGATACACATTTCAAATTGTAAATCATTCACACTGTAGATGGCTAAATGGCGTGATACCCAAAGCCAATTTCAAATTCGTGATACCCAAATTCAATTACAAATTCGTCATACCCAAAGGAAATATAACCTTAACACTTGAATATGAGTTGACTGAAATTGAAGTGCATGAATTGACTCAGAAGTTGAGGCATACATCCACTCCAGTGAGCAGCAACTTACCAGGCTTCCTAATAAAAGATATATCATTGATACAAGTAAAATACCTCCGTGATACATGCATGCTTAACTAAAAATACAACAGAGATATATCCATGATTTCGTAATGCTACCCTACTTCCTTGTAGGAACCAGTAAATACCAACTCTGAACCTCATATGGAGAAGTAGCAACCATAAGTTAAAGAGAGAGTGGATAAATGACATGCCCACATTCAATTTGGTAAATTCTTTTCCAAACACAAAACCATAATCATATAGTTTGAATAACAACTCCATTTCTCAACAGTTTTACGAATTAAAGAATGAAAATCAACATCCGAACCAAGCATAATAGGAAAGACTTGTGAAGAATTCTTAATCATAAGAAATACACCCTCCGCCATAATAAACAATGCAATTATAACAAAAAGGGCGTTTGAATGAATAACTAATGTATCACAAGGGTATCACCACTGGAACATACATCTCTTGCAAAAAAGAAACCTAATTTCACCAAATCACAAACCTATCACAAGAAATTACAGAAAACCAGTAAAGAAGAAAAAAACCTAAAGATCGAATGCAAGCGATGTAAAAACGCAATAATCATAAGCTACAAAACCAACAATAAATCAACAATTGAATAATGAACAAAAATACCTTCTAAAACAACTCCATCATCAAGAAAATGCGCAGGCAACATCAATATGAGGAGGAGCTAAGAGAGCATCGCTCCAGTCAAACACCAAATATGAGAATGCTGCTTCGAACTAAAAAAAACAAACACACGATGATAAACCGACGATATCGACGTCGAAAGGCAAAATAGATGAACCAGCAAGGCACGACACTCTCACTCCCAGATCTGGATTCTCTCTCTAGTTATGCGCAAGTGAAGATGAAATCATTTGAATGTGTGAAGAGAGGAAGTACCAGTGTGGGAGAGAGAAGGCAAGCATGCTCCACTTTTCATTGACCTTTGTGGAGTAATTTAGTTGTCATAAAGCCTTCATGTTGTCTTGTTCAGGGTAGTTTGGTCATTAAGAAAAAAAATGAACACTTGAAATTACATTTTTATCCTTTTTTTGACTTAAAAGGAATTAAGATTTCCCGCCTGTTTTTTTTTTACAAATAAGAAGTAAAAATGGGACCTTTTGACAATTTTCCCTATTTTTCCTTACTAGAATTAGATGTTTGAATCTAATGAATTATAAGTTGCCAAGTATATATGTATATATATTTTCTAATTCTTATACATATACATATATACTAGGTGAGGACCTGCGCTTTATGGCGGGTGTGACTCAATTGCATAATTTGTGAAAAAACAAAAATAATTTTAAGAAAGTATAATCTTTAATGCTATCATATATGAAATTCGTAAAAAAAAAGTGTTAGGAAAATGATTCCACTCAATGTATTTTGTGAATTTTATATAATAGATCCATATATTAAGGCTTAGTTTGGTAGAGAGGTTGGTTCAGAGATTATAAGCTGGTGTATAAGCTGTTAAAATAAGTTGGTGTATAAGCTGTTAAAATAAGCTACTTTAAGCTGTGTACGTGTTTGGTTGTATTAATTTGTTCATAGAGTTCACGTGTGCCACTTGCATGCCTCCCATTTCTCCAATCTGACAGATGATACCGCTCTCCTTCATAAGGTGCAAGATAGTCAATCTTGTTCGTATAACCAGCATCTACTAAATAATATTTTTCTACAAAAAAATATTTTTTAGGTAGATAGCAGTTTAGGTGTGAAAAAAAATAATACACAAAAATAAAAATTCAATCACACCTGCAGGCGGATGGAGAAAGTTAAGATCGACTTTGTTTTGAACATACTGCAACACTCTTGCATCATGTATAGAGCCCTCATATCCTGCAGCTACAAACAAATATAGCATGTCAAAATCACACGCTGCCAAAACATTTTGAGATGTGAATCCCTTTCTGTTGATAAATGGCAACTGCAGACTCCGACCCACAACTGCTTGTATATGGGTTCCATCAATAGCACCAATAGCATTTTTGAAAGTTCGTAGCTCGGGGGTAGTCCTAATTCTTGCAGGAACTTCATTGAACTGGTTCTCCCTCGACTTTATAATTTCCGATGCCATTTCGATCACAGCCTTCAAAAAAAGTTTGAATATGCGACTAACTGTCTCACCTGAGTGCTGAAATATTTCCTGCATTAGCCTGTTACATGCCCTTTGACCAAGAATAAATAAAAACATAGCTACCATTTTTGGAATTTGGATGTTATTGGATTCACGAAGCATGTACTTATCCCTCAACTCTTGACAGAATGCTTCAAAAATATCAACCCACGTCCTAAAATTCTCATAGCACCTTCTTGGATGGCCTCTGAGAACTTTTGTCACAAATTGGGCTCCTTGCAATGATGATGCCTTGCATGGGACACGTTCTATTGATATTCTCCTTGCATTTCTAGATAGCATATATTGGACAACAACTCCCATCATCATAACAATCTCATAATCATATTCATCATCCGACCTATTGTCCGCTATAACTGCAAATATGAAAATAGAAGTTCTTCAATATCCAAAGACATAGCACAAAGTAATATTGTTCATTCAAGTCCAGAAGTACCATTAAAATCCAAAAAGTCTACATAGCATCCAAATCATGAAAGTGCAAAAGAACAATAGAATCCAAAAAGTCTACATAATACAATGAAATGCCATAAAGTACTTGGAAAGAACAACCATAAACTCAAATACGACAGAACAGTGATCCATATTTTTCCTCAAACATGCTTTGTATGAAGCCCAACCGCTTTGTCGGTATGCATGACACGAAGCACTTTCTGTCATGTGGATCTCTCAACATCTTCATTCTAAAGTAATACTGTTCATCAGTGATCTCATTGTTAGCAGACATTTCATTCAGTATAATCAAAGCCTCATCAGACTGCACTTCTTGGGTTGGTCTAGAATGCAAAGGAGGACTACTAGGAGATGCTGAAGGCTGCTTTGCTTTATATGCAACGTGTTCAAAAGCACTGACCAACCTACTAGTCAAAGAGCTGTCCTCCACATCCTTGGCAGCAGACTTTCTATTTCTAGAGACACTTTTATTCTCAAGTTCTTCTTTGTAGGTGATGTAGCAGTTGACGTCTCCTATTCTAAATCTAAATTGATGGGGTTTGGGGTGTAAACACTGTCAATCCCCTCGAACCAATTAGTATCTTCAAGAGGTACATTAACTGGATTTTTAGTTGCTTTACGCCCTCTAGACGAACCTGTACAGAACATGCCAGTAGCAGCACTCCCTCCAAAGCAGAAATCTAGCTGAAAACTGTATCGAAATCCCCACTTTTTGAACTTTGCATAGTCCTTATTCTCCTACAAAAAACAAATGAATAAGTGTTGACATATATATTAAATGCATATACATTACAAAAATCGTTTATATTAAATGCATATACATTACCTGTATTTTCAAATCCCACCATTCGTCATCCATGATAATTCTGTGATTTTCATAATCTCATCCCAAACCTGTCTCACTCCCAACCATTTTAGTCCACAACTGTCAATCTTTCCTCAATTAATCCCATTTGTTTTTCAGAACCGTCTTTGTAAATAAGAGACCCGTACGTGCTTTGAATTTGGATACAATAGCTTCACACTCAAATTTAGGGACAGGAGCCCCAGGAAGCCTAGTAATTGATTTAAGGGTTTCCTCGCAAATATCAACCAAAGCATCTGTTGTCTTAGTCTCCCATTTAGTCTTATCCACCTTGGGTTGAATCATAACATCCTTCCTGTTCTTCGACATTTTCTATGACAGTTTATTCGACATTGAATCATATGCACATATATATATATGAATGCAACTTCTACTAATAGCAACACGAGAATATACATAAAAAAGCAACAACTTTACAACAATATTAGTTACCATGCTGGAAATAATCAAGAAGCAATGAATAAGGAATTGATTGTAGAAAAGGAAGTAAATGTAAAGTTCAAACAAGTTGATGAGATAATAAAAAGGTCAAGGGCTTCATCAAACACTATCCAATTCTGATTTTTGTTGATTCAGGGAGCTATCATAAATTCAACAAGGAGAACAACAATTAACCGACCCTTTAGTCAAAAACAAAGAAAGTAGACAGAAGACATCTCATGGCAGGATGCAAGAAGAGAGGGCATCTGTTAGGGTCTATGCAAAAATAAACAACTTAAATAACAAAATTAGAAACAAAAAGGGGCTCCTAAAATTTCATGCATCAGGAAACATACATGTCAGCAATCAAGTTTAATATCTACCGTAGGTTTATATCACAGTGCATAACAGATGCACGCAGAAACATGATGTTATTACTAACCACTTAACCAGCCCAATATCTGTTAAGAACTTCCCACCACTGATTCATTGAGTGAAAAAACCATCTCTTCACAATCGTAGGCTTGCAGCATAATTAAAGAAAACTATAAAGCTAAATAAATGCCAAGTGACCCTTGCATTACTAACACTGAGTAAGAAAAATGTATATTAATCCAGTCTAAATTATATTGTATATGATGCTTTGTCATTTCACTAAATACCAGCCCCAAAAATTCAGTAAAACTTCAGTGAAAGGAGAAAAGGAAGGGTATGACCACACTGCACTATTTCACTCACCAAACAGGAAGCATTAACAAACTATATATCCCTATGCATTGTAACAACCTATATCTCAACACATTCATCTTCAGTAGTCTGAAGGATCTGGTATCTTTTAATTTCATCTTAGCAGAAACCAAAAAAAAAGGATTCAATTCTTGATAATCTTTCTTAAGTATTCACAATCGTAAAAAAATATAGACATTTTACAAACTAGATTAAATCATAGTACAACATGAGTTCATTTTGTTAAACATGCTATCAAAGACTCCTCAATGCTACACATTCACAACCACAATAACAACAAATCCAATTGGAACATCAATTTCTTCAGAGCAAGATATCACTCGCATCCAGCTAGCAATACATCAGAATTTGAAAACCAACAAAACATTCAATAATCAATACCTGCCACATTCAAAATTACATATCCAGAATGGAATCTACCTATGAGACGGAGATAGAGACAGAGACAAGCAATGACAAAGGATGACAAAAAACACAGGGCATAGGTTCAAAAATCACATACCTATGTTGTGAATATTGTCGCACAAGACTGCTGGAGCTCTACCTAGGGTTTGAAAATCTGTGAGACAATCAACGATTCATCGATTCCATATAGCAGTGAACGAAAAAGAAGATGGCAAAGAGAGAAGAAAGAATATGGCAAATAGATCGAAATCGCCATACCTGTCGCTGGGGAGAGACGACTAGTGTGCGGCGATTCAAAAATTTGTGAAAGAATCGATGATTCATCGATTCCAGATAGCAGTGAACGAAAAAGAGGAAAGAAGATGGCAAAGAAAGAAGAAAGAAGAAGGCAAATATATCAAAATCGCCATACCTGTCGCTGGAGAGACGCAGAGGAGAGCTCGACCAGTACGTGGACTTGAGGGGTAGTTAAGGGATTAGGCTGGGGCATGAGAAAATAATCTCACGGAGGGAGCGGGGGTTAATCTGGCAGCTTGTGATAGCTTTTACGCCTAATTTTTGAGCCTGTTTGGTAAAGTAGCTTGTAATAGCTTTTTAAGCTAGCTTAATAAGCTGCTATCCTCTGTACCAAACGGAGTCTAAAGAACAATTGAATCACTTTACAAAAGGCCTATGCAAAATCATTCATCATAACTATTCAAAATCACAAATCGAGAACTACCTTAATCCTACAAAAGAAATAGAAATGCAACTCAGAAATAGTAATTATGAATTACAAATACCAAAATCACAAATCGGGAACAAATCACAGCAACTGAAACTCAAGACGAAAGAAAACATAGAGAAAAAAGGGGACATAAGAGGCTGAAAAGAAACCCATATTAAACAAAGAAGTAGAATACATAATCAAAATTCTAGTAATTTAAGGTTTCAAATACTTATACTATGCTCAAGCTTCGAGCAGTTCTTTTTGGTGGCATACCTTGAATTTTTTGATGGTTTTAAATATTGCTATTTGACTCACATAACATAGAAAAAGTCAGATCTATATTAGAATGTTTGGAGGCTTGTTTGCAGAAGACTTGAGACTGATAATCTATAGTCACAAAACTAATTGATTAGTAGAAGTCATGACACTAATTTAGTCCTCAAAATCTTGACCAAGTCCACTCTACCAAAATCCCTATCATTAACTTTTAATTAACAGCAAAATACAATAAATTAATTCAAAATAAAAAGTAACTAACCAAAGGCAATTTTCATGTCAACTATCAAAAGCTTTTATTTGAATCTCATTAACTTTTAATTAACAACAAAATAAAATAAATTAATTCAAAATAAGAGTAACTAACCAAAGGCAATTTTCATGTCAACCATCAAAAGCTTTTATTTGAAATATGATCCCAGATTATGAGGAGTTTTCATGCCAAATAAATTTTGATGTCTTGCATGAAAAGCTTTCATTTGAAATTTGATCCCAAATTATGAGGAAATTTATAACTTATACGGGTTAATGTTACTTTTGGTAATCGAAAGATTGATGATGTACAATTTGGTCACTAAGAGTCAAAAAATTGCATTTTGGTAATCTAAATTTTAAATTTGTGTCAACAAAGTAATTTGGGCAGATTTTGATATTTTGGGCAGCTGCCTTTCCATACGTGGCAGAGCAACCGTTATCCACTAACTGCCACGTTGGAAAATCATTTCAGACGTGTCATTAGAAATAATTTTAAAACAACCATAAAGAAATATGCATGCATTCCAAATACATCACTGAAAGATGCAATAGTGTTCCAAAATTATAAAGAAACAATTTACATGCATACGTGCATTTTGAACTTAAGCTATTACACCACAGTTCCCAATTGTTTCACCAACCAAAATACTACTCCCACGGTGCAGAAAAAGAAGGCCATAAGATTAACACAAACATAATTGAAAATAGACAAAATTACTTGCATTTGACTAGATCTTGGATCCTAAGCTTGGTTCTTGTTTTTGCTTGTTGATTCTTGGGTTGCTATCAACTTCTGGGTGTATTTGGAACTCGATGATGCACCTGCATTTGTAGAAGATGTTGTTGGCACCCTCCCACTGTAATAAGGACGAAGCCAGGTTGCCTCCATTTGAACCTGAGGTACATTTGCGATGGAACTCACAGTAGGCATCCCAGCTGTTAGAACTGCTCTCTTTATAGCCAACTTCTGGACAGGAACCCTACCACCTTCACCTAGTCCTCTACCACAACCAGCAACCCTACTAGCACCAGCTCCCTCAGTTGGTCCTCTACCACGACCACCTCCCTTACCTTTAGCAGAACCATGGCCAGTTCCAACACTCCTACCTGCAGAAGAACTACGAACACCTCCAATACCCTTACCTGCAGAAGAACCATGGCCTCCTCCACCTCTCATACCTGCAGCAGAACAACTTCCACCTCCAACACCCCTATCAGCTACATTTCTCTCTATAGTATTTTCAGTTTTAGTTTGCTGTCAATTACATTACATATAGTACATTATTTCTTTTTTTTGCAGAAGTGGTCTTAAATACCATATTCATGAAGCATTTAATCATACCTGTGACATTGGTGGTTTCTTGCAACCCCTTTTGTTATGGCCCTCAGCTCCATAGTTGGTGCACTTGATCTTTGGGACCTCCGTCTCAATCTCGAGGTGGTCTTTGGTTCATCATGTTCCCTTCTCCGATTCATTTTTGGTCTCCCGGAAGCTACAACCTGAACTGGTGGAGGGATGATTTGTCACAGCCAATAGATAACCACAGATTTTCAGCGTTCGTTGGTCGAACATTGTGCTCGTAAACCAGCAAGTATGTTTCTCTAGTGTAAGCTTCATCAACAAAGTCAGTAGGAATTTTGTGGAGCCACTCTATTGCTGCCACAGCATGAGTGCATGGTATCCCAGATAGGTCTCATTCCCTGCAGCTGCAACTACGATCATTTACATTGACAATGTACTGCTCCGGCCTCTTGCTTACCTGCCAATATCCACAATAGTAGTTTTAGAATAACATAAATGAATGAATAACATTGTACATGAAATATGAAAAAAATAAATAACCTGAAAAATAGAATGGCCACTGTCACCACTCCATTTTGCAGTCCAAAGCCTACTCTTCTCATATGTCTTCTCCAACCTGTCACGAACTTCTTTAACTAGTCTTCCTTGTTTTATTTGCTCTTTAGTCCTGTTCCTAACGTGCCTGTCCATAGCCTCTGCCCTCAACCACTCAAGCATTGTTATTATAGGCTTGTCTCTCACACTTAGAATCTTGGCATTGAAGCTCTCAGACATGTTGTTTACTATGCTATCATTCTTGTTGAATGTACAAAAAGCTGCCCTAGTCCACATAACTGGTGGGATTTCATCTAAGTATTTCCATGCTGCCTCTTCAATGTCCTTCACTTTCTACATTTGTGCCATGAACTCTTGCATGGTGGTAGCCTTTGCACAGTTATACACCAGCCTTCTGAATT
Organism: Euonymus europaeus; assembly: GCA_963580455.1. NCBI lineage: Eukaryota > Viridiplantae > Streptophyta > Magnoliopsida > Celastrales > Celastraceae > Euonymus > Euonymus europaeus. Next base: position 6,578,384 of record OY756972.1, read on the forward strand.
GAGCACCTGGCCATTTTTTTGCTGAAGTTTGCATAGATATGTCTCACGCAGAAACGATGCTCGATCCCTTGCTGCCATTCAATAGACAACTGCTCCATGGCTTGTATTAAACCCTTCTGTCTGTCAGATATGAAACACCACCTCCTAACATCAAAACCACCAATATCCAATAACAATTTCCTTAGGAACCATCCCCATGAATCCCCATTTTCCCTCTCAACCACTGCCCATGCTATAGGAAGTATCCCACCCCTACCATCTTGAGAAACAACAGTTAAGAGCTGGCCACCATATGCAGTTTTCAGAAAACATCCATCTAAACCAATTAATGGTCTACAACCTGCAAGAAAACCACTACACAGAGATGCTAAGCAAATGTACACCCTCTTGAATACAGCAGGATCATCGGGCCTATCTCTATCCACAAGAAGGTTACAAGTGCTCCCAGGGTTGGTCCTCAGCACCTCAGCCATATAACTCCTTAATTGTCCATACTGCTCCTTATGTTTGCCATCAATTATCTCAAGATCTTTTTTCTTGGATCTGTAGGCATGTGTTCTTGAAATTTCCAAAGAGAGCTTCTTTTTCACATGGGTCACCAAATTTTCAGCACTTATCCTTGGATTACACCTTATGGTGTCCACCAATTTGGCAGCAAGCCATGTACTGTTTGCTTGCTTGTTATGAAGCTTCCTAGTGCACTCATGCTCCTTCACATAGGTTTTCAACTGAAATGTTGCCTCTCTAGTTAGTTTAGAACACCACATAGTCCACGGACAACCAATTTCACACTTCACTTGACAACGATACTTCTCATTTCTCACAAATTCAATTTGGTACCCACCCTCAATTGCATAGCTTCTTACTGCATCCTTAAACTCTTTCATGGTTGGAAATTCCATTCCCAGACAGAAAACAATAAAATGTCTTCATTCTCAGATAACTGATAATCATCATCATCATCATCATCTTCTCCTAATTGATCATTACCTACCCTTGATTCAATGCCTATACCCTCACTTTCTGCCACTGCTCTTGTTTCTTTTGCCCTATCATTACGCGAACCACCAACATTAAGATTATCCCCACCAGTGACAACCTCATCATCTACCCTTGATCCACCCTCACCCCTTCCTAAAACCTCATCGTTTGGTACCCTAGAACCCTGACCAGTAAGAACCTCAATAGTAGCAGCACCCAAAACATCGTCATCTACTAATTCACCCTCATCCCTGTCTAGAACCTCATCATTTAATACCCTATCAGCCTGACCAGTTAAAAGCTCACCTTGATTGGATTCGAGGTTGGACATGAAGCTATCCAAAATTTCATCCTCCTCCTCATCAAGACGAATTACACCAGTATTCACCACTGCCCTCTTCAGTTTGTTACGAGATCTAGTGATTGGTCTCCTTGCCACAACCTTCATTACATACAAACAACCTAATCATATCACAAATGGAACCAATATTATAAACCCCCATCGAATTTCACCACTAATCAAACAAAGAAAAAGTTAGGGTTTTGGGTTTTGACACAATGCATTCACTGACGAAATCAAAAAGCAAAGAGGACCAAACCAGTGTCAACAGATGCAAAATACGACAATAGAAGAAGGGAAATGAAAATGCAAAATGTACAAGTGATATGAAAAGAGACAAATGCATCCAACTCCTCTAACCCGAACACATTCAATAACTACTATGTTCAAGCAAAAATGAATGACTTACCAGGTATGACTCAGTATTTCGCAGAAGAATGCTTCGACACTTCGTGATCGTTGAAGTAGGGTGGGAGAACGAATGAAGAAGTTGAGAGGGAAGTTGGGAGGTTTTGATTCTTTTAAGGTTTCATTTGAGCGCGCAAATGGTGACTTGATCGTGTGGGGAAGGGTTAAACGGAGTTTTTTTGCCAGCATTGTAACGGCGTCAAGCCACATCAGTAGCGGGTAATGGTGCAACTGCCCAAAATGCTAAAATCTGCCCTAGTTACTTTGTTGACACAAATTTAAAATTTAGATTACCAAAATGCAATTTTTTGACTCTCAGTGACCAAGTTGTAACATAACCAATCTTTCGGTTACCAAAAGTAACATTAACCCTAACTTATACATAAAAGCAGATATAGAAAGGTACTACGAAAAACATAGTCAAAAGGAATGGAGATAATAGACTCATTCATTCATTGTAAAATTGACCTCGAAATTGGATCCCAATTTTGGTTCTTTTAATATTTTGGAATGATCACAATTTTCTTGCATCTGTTGTGTAGAACTGGTAGAGATCATAATCACCTTTGTAGTAACCTCCCTTCAGAAAAATATAGATATCATAACAAAAAAAACTTAAGCAATTTAGAGAGGAAAAAACTGAAAAAAAAAACATAGGAACAAAGCAATAAGACCAAAAATCCATGGCATCTGAAGACAAATGATCCTAACTCACCTTCGCGCCCGATGATAAACAAGGTCTCACCCCGTCGAGCATTTGCACGGTCTACACCAAAACCACAAAATGAGATGTTTAAAAGTTGTTTGAAAAAGACTAAAAAAAGATGAACGCTTGTCAAAAAATTTCAAAAGAAGCACAAGCACGCCTATTAAAACCCCTCCATTAATTAAAGGACAAATAAAAAAGCACAGCATCATGTTGGCATACATTATCAGAAAAACACGTGTAAAGAACAATTTTGACTTTACATGACAAAAAAGTTGTTGAATTTATTGGATAGCCAAGATTAAAAGTCCACAAAACTAATCGAGAGTCATAATTGAAGATGAATAAATGAGTAATGACAAAATTTTGATCAGGTCAATCATTGAAATACACATGTAAAGCAGACTGTCCTCCATGTGTAGAGTTCAATAACATCTGATAACTATTAATTACAACCATTCAATCAAATCATATTAGTGAGATCTGATGACTATAAAATGCGTAAAACAATTCGCAAATGCTTGAGTATACAAAGAAACGTCTTACTCGCCACCAAATCGCTTAAAACATTTGAATCTTATATAATATATATATATATATATATATATAAATTCGTGTCTATGAATTATACGTATGTAATATTTTTGCATGTGCTACATAAATTGCTCCGGTTTTTTAAGTTGCAATTCCACAAACTGGTAGTAATTATCTTTCACTCACAGTATGCACTACACCGTCCGAAAGCAAATGATAAATTGATAATGCATGAGAGTGATGCATCAGTATTACTTGTCTTTAACTTGTATATATATATTAACTATGTTAGGCTAGCTTGGGCTAGCCCAAAATAGGCTCAAGTGGTCGAGCTTTCGGCCAGGCTTGACCCTAAAAATAGAGCTCAGACTTGTTAAAGGCATAGGGTCGGGCTGGCCAGGATTGATGCAACTTTAGGCACGGTCAGGCTTTGGCCTATGAGCCTGAGCTAAGTTCCGACTGGGCCCAGGCTCGGGGGCCATTTTATGTGGCCTATCTCTACCATTTTATTGTTATGAGTATAAGCATAATAATACCATTTTGTCATGGTCTCTTTTGTATTGTTGACCGTGTGATGGGTTTTCTTATAAATGGTTGAGATTGATTTATGTTATTTGTTTAAATAACTGGTTGTAATTAAGGTTTAGTGTCTTGGATATATTTTGCTTTCCTTATTGGAGGATAGCCTTCTTGAATTGGCCTTATCCTGGTTACTATCCTTGTATTAAGTCTACTTACTATGAACTTGAGTCTGTATTATTGACTCTAAGCATCACATATATAGACTTCTCCTTGCCTTGTTTGTTTGTACTACTGGTTGAGTCAAGTTTATTGAGTTGTATAACAAATTGGAATTAAAGGCCTCGACCTTCCAATGATGAATATCCGTTTTTATTGCCAATCCTAATGCACACTCTCAGCTTCTCGATGCAATCTTAGGCCTCATAGCTCGTCTAGATGCCTAGCATCCCGAGATTCAAACTCTCCATGCTTGTATGGCCCTTCTATCTGTCTCGATTCGTCATCTCTCAAACAACCTCTAGTCGCACCACTGGTTCTTAAGCGTGGGGAGTTCCTCCGACAGAAAATATGGCCTAGTAAAATCGCGATCCCCGATTTGGTTTACCTAAATTTACCAGAGGTGATCCAGCTATGTGGATCCAACGTGTTAATCAATATTTTGGGTATTATCAAACCCTGGCCACTAAAAAGGTCTTGATTGCGTCTTACCATAGGGAGGGGAGGGCAGGTATTTGGGCTTGAGATTTTTGAGCTTCCGAGCAAGTGCCTACTTGGCTTAAGTTCCTTAATTCTATGCAGAAGCATTTTAGTCCTGACATATTTGAGGATCCTTTGGAGGAACATAAGCAACTTTGACAAACGAGTACCATTGATGTGTACATTGTGCCCTTTGAGGACCTTGTAGTCCGTATTCCAGGTTGGATCACAGTGCATAACTAAAGTTGTTTTCTAGGCGGCCTTAAGGAGGAGATTTGTCTCCCTATGAAAGTGTTGATGTCGTAAACCTTGTTGGTTGTCCAACCTTTGGATATAATGTAGAAGGAGACGTTGTCAGTAACACGGAAGCAATTCTGAAGCTTTAAATTGGGCCACTTACCACATCATCCTATAAAGGCCAGTGTTGTTCCTCATGGCCTTCCATCCAGCCCTGTTTTACTGGCTCCTCCACCCATCTTGCCCTTGTCGTACCCTAGGTTTGGGATGAGTTCAACACCCACTCCTTTCATCACTGCCACTAGCTACTATTTGCCTACTGTGGAGTCTCCTCCCTCTCACTCAAAAGGGCATTCAATTCAACGAATTAATGATCAACATATGAGGGATAAGTGCAAGAATGTGCATTTTTTATAGTTGTGATGCAAAATGACCCCCTTCCAATTACAACGTTTCACCCTTTATCATTCTACTCTATATGCCAAACCAGAGCTCGACATAGAGAATGGGGAGCAAACTATTATGAACCAAAATTGGCAGGCCCCAAGTGTATTGTAATCCCGGACTAGGTCAGGATGGGTTCAAATCTTATACACCAAACCAAACACAATGTTAGGCCCAAGGCTTGAGAAGTACATGAAGCTAAAATAGCTCCTCCGCTTGCCATGTGTTGCTAGACTTCACAACCAATTAAGAGAAGCATCTCTAAAAGAAAAGACGGTTGACCAATCAGCAACAAGAAAAAGCAACAGATATGATTACATTCATATATTTTTATTATACATTATACATTATACATTATACATACCCATATTCAAACTTTCCAACTTTCCACCTCACTTTTTGCAAACATACGGCTAGTTCCATTTTCTAGTCGCCACAAAAGGCGCCTGCAAGAACCCTTGGAATTTGCTGCCGCTCTCGCCACTTGGTCTCTTCCTCTTGACGGCCAGCATGACATTACTTTTCTTATAATACATCTATGGGCCATTATACCTCTGGTTCTGGTTTTAGTATTCTGTAATGTCCCAAACAAGAGGAAAAGAAAATAGAAAAGAAAATACCAATTACATGATTTAAATCAGTTCACTTCAAGATAATTAATGGGCCTTTCGCATGGGTTTCTTGGCATCCCACTGGTCCATGAACATCTCGACTTCTCGGTCCACATCAGGTCCCCCGACATCAAGGTATAGAAGCTCTTCATTGGGATAGTAAGGATATATATCGTACACATTAAATGTCCTAGAAATGTTCAGATGAGCTGGGAGATCCATAACAAAAGCGTTATCGTTGATACTTTTGACAATGGGATATAAATCAGTTATCACTGCTAGATAATGATGCATACAAGCGTTCATCGTATGGAAAAAAAATTAAAAATAAAATCTATGCTTTAGTCAATATATATATATATATCCATGGACAACAATTCTTTAGGTAACTGTGCATGCAAAATCTTCCAGTAACTGTCAATAAGGTAGGATAGTTGTGATATTGAGATAGATAAGTCAAAATGCCAACCTCACTGAGCTAGGGGAACACAACTCCTAAAATACACCAAAGAAAATCAGAAGTCGGATTCTGTTCGTGCTTTTGGGTCTTGTGCAAGACTCTTGCGAGATTCTCGCCATAGCTGGTTCTCAATGCCAAGCTTCCTGAGCTCCACAAGGCCCCGCTCAACTGTATAGAGGATCAAATTATTAAAAATTAAAACTAAATTAAATTTCCAAAATTTCCAAAATGTTAAAAAAAGGTTATTATTTAGTTATCCAAGTTACAGGGGATCAGTTTCAACGCTCCTCATTTAACAATTATTTAAATCTGAGCATGTTCGGGTAAGAAAACGGTCTGTGCATAAGTTTGGTAAGGTAACATTTTTCTTTTTTGGATAAAAGGTTAGGTAACATTATTGAAGACAATATGCACATTAGTTTGTGGTTTTATTATTTTATTAAATCCAGTGGATTGAGCTTTTGCTCCATTAGACATCAACATGATCTGAAAGAGGGGTGGAAAAAATAATGGCAAAGGAAGACACGGAGTACCATCAACTGCATCATGTGAGGTGGAAGACCGAGAACTGTGGTTGATCCAGAATTGCAAACGCTCTTCTGCTACATCCAATTCCACCCCATGATTTTTTGCTCTTCTCCAGAAATACATAAGCCAAGCCTGCATGAGGATAATGCAAGGCATCTTAATTAACACCATCAGATATGCAGATCAATAAGATGGGACTAAGAATGATGTCAAACAACAACAATACCAACCGTCCAGGAAGTAGGACTGTATACATAAACAATCCTAAGAATATATGGCATATCAATTTATGCTTTAACCAATATCAGAAATACAACTTATCCAATCCAAGGAAGAAAAAAAAATAATTCAATGAGAGAAAATTGGGAGTACAAGAAGACATCCACTTTATTCATCAATCACTTTAATTCACTTGTTTGTCCAATTACTTATTCTAGTTTGAAGTGGTCTCAACTCCAAAAACCCGTCTCCACAGTTTTGCAAAAAGCGTAAGAAGCCATTTCAGAACATATCTACTTGCTGCCAAGACCTTGAAACAAGAATGACATAAGTGAAGATACGAGAAAAAAGCCAGCCAACAACATGAGTTGTTAACTCTAAGTAACCAATGCCACTCTACCCAGACACTTGGTAGACAGAAGGAAATGTTCAGATCAGCCATCAAATCTTTTTGACACAAGGTTCATACTTGTTTGGCACTTGACAGCCAACAATAGCCATACAAGTAGAAATTAAGGAGCTTTCTAGGTCTCAAGATTTAGGATCTACTTGGATTAGGGTATTAGAGAGTTAAGTAGATTAGCCGTTGAATACCTCGCTCGATTTTAAGGGATAATTGTAACCCTCTGATTTGGGAGGTTAGAAGGATAGAGTAGCGGATTAAGTCATTTTAGATTTTTAAATTCTTTACTCTACCTCCTATCCAAACAAAATTAATAATTTATACTTTAATTAATTTTTAATATATCCAATCAAGGTATAGTTTCATTTAATTACTCTACTCTACTCTACTCCACTTAATTCTACCTTACACTACTCCACTTAACCATCTTTTTTTTTATCCAAGCAAGCCCTTAAGGTGCTCCTCATAAATAGCCAAATGTCATGACATAATTAATAATTATAGGTTTATGTTCTTGAAAACAAAAAGGTTAGTGTTTTGACTTATTAGCTCTTCTCGTATTTAGATCTCCAAGTATGTACAATAATCTTTAAATTAGTGCAAGCACAAAAGGCCAAGGGAAATCCTTTCTCATTGCACTCACGAATGATGGCATTATAAGGACAGTAGAGTTGAAAGAAAACGTCATCACGTGCTTCTACTAATCAACAATTACTTTTATTAAAAAATGCCGAAATCCCTTGTGGGTAAAGCTGCTTTGACGGCTATTAACACAATCACTAGGATTCACTAGGAAAACAGAAAACTACATCTAACTATCTTTTTGTTTCTTCACTAATAATCAACTTTTTGGCTCACATCATAAAGGATATGTTGTCATATTTCTCGTTATATCCTAGAGACTCGCACCATGTATTGTTTTGGGAGACGAAATCTTGATGATCTTTTCAGATAGCACATATCAATCTATTCGTAATGGTGCAGAGAAAAATGAGGATCCTTCTGGCGAGCGCTTTTGCTTACCTCACATCACACCAACCCTGATATTTCTTTATTAAATAAATCAATACATTTTTAATTATTTCTTTAGATATGTGCGCTTCTTCCATTGCTGACTGCTTCTAGGATCTCACAAATCGACATACCACAACCGGTTATTAGTACTTCTCTTGAGTGATTTCTCAATATCAAGGGAGGGTAAGAAACTATGTTGTAAGATGTCTAAAAACTAAGTAAGTCATGAAGAACTCGCAAATGTCACATTTAAACCGGGTTAATGTCACTTTTGGTAATCGAAAGATGGGTCACGTTCCAACTTCGTCACCGAGAGTCAAAAACTTGCAATTCGGTAATCAAAATTGTTCCAAATTGCACACTCGGACAAATTTGGATAGTTTGGGCAGCTGAATCTGCCAGTGAACCCAAATTGCCACGTTGGAAAATAATTTCCAATATGTAATTCAAAGAATTGTAAAAAGAAAAATATGTGACAAAAAAGAAAGAAAAATAAGATAATAAAAAACCTAGCAGTCGCCCACCTCCCATCTCCAAAACCAAATTTGAGCAGCGAATGAGGGACTGTAAGTCTATGGCGATGTCAACCCATGTCATTTTCAGATCAAAACTCCCAGACATCTACATCCCAAACCACCTCCAACTGCACACATACTGCTTTGAAAAAAATCTAGAATTCAGAGACAAACCTTGCATAATCGACGGCGGTAATGGCACCATATATTCATATACGGACGTCGAACTCACATCACTCAGCAAACTAGGCATCAAACAAGGCAATGTGATCATGCTTTTACTCCAAAACTACCCGGAATTCGTCTTTGCATTCTTCGGAGCATCTTATATAGGTGCAATGAGTACTACGGCGAACCCGTTCTACACTCTGGTGGAGATCGCCAAACAAGCCATGATCCATCACCAATCAAGCATTTCGAGCTTTGCTGTCCATCAATTTGTTTTTTCCCCAATTTTTTTGAAGTTTCTTGTTTCGGTATAGGACCTCGTGTGAGCTAGGATGTATGGCATCTATGGGGATGGCTTTGGCAGGAAGACTGGTGGAGAGATGGAGATGGGATTGCTAGGGTAGATAGATTTTTTTAATTTTATTTTAAACATTTTATTAATTATTATTTTTTCCACTAACATGTGACTCTGCCAAATGTTTGGAAAAAATAATTTTTTTAATCAATCAACTTATCACATAAGCGATGCACCTGCCACATAGGCAGATTCAGTTGCCCAAACTACCAAAATCTGTCCGAGTGTGCAATATAAAACAATTTTACACTTTCGATTATCGAATTGTAAGTTTTTGACTCTTGATGACCAAATTGGAACATGACCCATCTTTGAGTTACCAAAAGTGACATTAACCCCATTTAAATCAATTTGGCCACTTTTGGTATTGCATGGTCGTGGAGTTCCGGTTTATATGGTTCTCTTGTTTCTGCAATTGCAAGAGTGCGACTGAGACCACTCAAAATAATGTTTTCTGATAAATGTATTAAACATATTGAAACTAATCATTACCTATTCGTTACAAAACTAGAACAAGATAAAATATCTTATTCTAAATGGATCCACGTAAGCTCATATACCCATATAATTATTTCAATAGAAAATACTGCAATAAAGACATTGTCTTACCTGTTTAAAACAGACATCTTCTGACTCATCTTGGCTCAATTCTGAAATCAAAAGATATATATAGTAAAAAAAACTTACCTAATACTTCACACCTGAGAGCTCGTCTCCGACAACAGTGAGGAACAGCTTTCATCAAATTAAGTAAATGAAAATATAAATCATAGATATGACCAGAACAAATTAACAATCTTGCAAACTATAACTGCATACACGTCAAATGGTAAGAGAATAACCAAAGCATAGAGGTCGCTTTTCCAAACTAGGTAAGTGGAAAACATATACACGTATAAATTCTTCAATTAAAAGCTCACCAAATATTTCATATTGTCCTTCGGTTGGTAGCTTCACTTCATCTACACAATCATACCAAACATATAAGTTGTCAAGCAATTAGATAAACCACTTTCAACACGTTGAATCACATAAATTTGCTAACCACATTCAAAGCAAATTTTTAGTGGAGAATGAAAGTTAAAAGTGAGATTTGAGACCCAAATAAGCATGCCAAAAACCTTAGAGAACAAAAAAATCTCTTTTAACCTAGTCAGAAATTTGAGTACGAAGTGTAGAACTGTTTACACAGGACATGAAAAAAATAACAAAATCCTGAAAACGAACTCTAGATTGAGTTAGTAGTGTGTTCCACATTAAAAAGGCTCTACCACCCCCTCACCACCAACAACCACCACCTGGTAGACAAAGATGCTTACTTTAGACTAAGCAGCAATTCTAGCATCTGTTAGTCAACTAATATAATTTTGCAGTAAGCCCATAATTGCCCCAAACTAAATAAAAGAAAGAACATAGACCGCATATGTCTTGCAACTTTAAAATGTGAGTAGGTAAACAACTCTCGTGTCCAAGGCTTCTGCAGTTGGCAAGGTTGGGATAGAAAGGATGTCTGCATACCCCCAAAACATATGTAGAGGGGCAAACACAACTATGATTCATTAGTAAGATATAGTAATTTTGAAAATCTAATGAGTAACTCCTCCCCTGAAAAAAGCCAAACAGCTATGCACAATAGAAAACAACAGGGTAAATGCTTACATAATGACAGAACTTTCCCTACCTCAAAAAGGCAATGAGATTAGAAGAAAGAAAAAAGTTGATATTTAAATCACATAGTTGAACTATTCTTATAAAAAAGTAGCAATATGCCATCCGTTATATACGTGACCTGAAAAAGACTCCATGACCTGTAATAACATTGGGAGAAGTCTACCACATTGTATACTGCAGATATTTACTGAACCTATATATTTCTTCCAAAGAGCTAAATTACTTATTCTGGGTAATTTTACAACAGGAAAACAATAGAGATATTGTATCATGATATTGTCATCAATGACTAGTCATAACATAGAGTGAGATGGTAGTCACAATTATGAAAACTTAGAAAAGTAGTTTCATGATTCCATAACTAAGCTACTCTTTTTGGCATTCTTCCACCACTGGCTTTTGAGTTTTATGTATGGACACTTTGGACAGGGGTATAAATAAACAAAATTACAAAAGACTAGAGAAAATAATAAAGGACAGAAAAAAGAGAATAAACGAAGAAATCATCTCCCAACTTCGTTAGGTTTTGCTGCATAATCTATTTCTTGGTTTCTCCGTGTATGTCAACATCCTATTACATACTAACAGCCATTGACATTTAAATGTCTACCTTGTAATCAATCTGAACGAACCATGGACATTATTACTCACTCCCATCTTAATATTAGATTCATTTGTTTGGCAGACACCCCGTAAGATTTGTAGAATCATTAGATAATTTTGACACTTCAAAATTTAATCGCATCTCAGTTGATATGTTGAACATTTCACACTCTAAACACAATGGCACCATACAGCCATCTCTATGTTCGATAAACTATAATATTTTGGGATCATCACTAAAATCATAAAGGAAGTATTCAAATCCAATGATGTAATGTCACACCTGGGGAACTAGATTTCAGAGCACTTGGACGGCGATTTTGTGCCATGGCAAGGACTAGTGCATCCTCTACCTTTCCAAAAGAAAAAAAAAATACATGAGCAACAAAGGATATATGCAAAATAACGAAAAAAGGTAAGCAGCTAATCTCATCACACAAGATTTTGTGGCAGTTTATAGTGGTCAAAAATAATCTTCCATCAACTCCAATATAATACATTTTACATAACAACATCGAAAGCTAATTTAGTAATTTCTCTATATGCAAAATTGCAAATTCAAAATAAACATTTTTGAACTTGGCTTTTTTTTTTAAGTTGGTAAATGGTCGAAAATAAGAGAAAGGCACCAAAGGGGGTGCAACCCTGTTAATATGTTTCATTTTTCCAGAAAGAAACAAAACAGAACTGCAGTATCAAGTCAAAATATGGTTGAAATGGTAAACTGACCAAGCAGTTTCTGATCCATGCGTGGAACTCAATGCACTCACAAACACAGACTTTCTCATGAAAAAAAGAAAAAAAAGGAAATTGGGAGACGATGAAAATTCCAAGAAGCAAATTGGACACTCAATTAACAGCTGATCAACAAGAAGAGTACAGATGAAGCAGAACCGTAATGCATTCATCTATAGGGAAGCTCAGAGAAAAATTACAATAAATTTGAAAAAACGTGATCATCCAAAACATAATCAAAGAATTTCAACCAGAAGGACATGGCAGAAACCTTTAATGAAGCCAGTTCTCGTAAACCTCTCTCAACTAAAACCACACTCTCAACATTTCCATCCGTAGAAAGTTCGGTCAAGTTTCGTAAACATAGCTCTCTTTCCTCTTCATCATTATTCACTGCTCAGAATTGAGAAAGAACCAAGATAATGATCAGAGCTGAGACATTAGAAATGATAACAACACGAAGAGAGTGGACAAGAATTCAAAAGGCATAAGGATATTAATTCAAATTCAACAGGGTAGAAAAGCAGAAAGATAATAAAAGCCAAACAAACTGATAAATAAATAATTACGTGATGAGGTCTCATCTTTGGCTTTCTGTCCAGCAGCCAGTACAACTTCAAGAGGAAGAGGTGCAAGTGATGACCAATACTCAAATCTTGCTTCAGAAATCTCTGAAAGAATACCTGCTAAATTATTTTGTTCAGACTGAAATACGGAGGAAATTTCATCTGGAATATTTAGCTTAGAACAAAAAAACAGTAATAGTTGACCAGCTTCATGAATATCCAAGGTAGTCCAGACTCCAGACACTTGAAAGTCCAAATGCAATATTAGCGCTTGTTTCCAGCAAACGAGAGTTCTCAGAATGTATTGATAGATTTCCAAATTCCAATTACAGGCTTTTCAGTAAGAAGTAAGAACACATAAGCAGCAATGGGACATCCAAAACTGACCGCATTTGTGGCTTAATAAGCACCAATTTCATTGCTAGGAAATGATTGAGGTGTTATGTGAAAAATTAATCAACTGCTACTCCAGAAGGCACGCTGACCTCTCATTGAACTTTATAAGGCATGCATTCCATTTTCTGTAAATTTTATTTCTCATGAGTGATTCTCTGATGGCACTTGTTTAATGTATGCTTGCTATAATTTCCATACTAACTAAAAAACAAAAATCTAAAATAGACTTAGCATCAAGTGTAAAATATGAGGAAATTAATACTCAAAACCCAGAAAACCACATTAACATACCATGTCGAACACATAAACTCCAATACCGAGCAAGCCAACACCTCTTTAGAACAACTTCTTCCTAATATGAAAACTGCCGATCACATAACTGGCATAAGGAGTAGCAAAACTAAATTTAAAACTAGGAATATCATACAAACCATCTCTTCTTGAGTCAATATCAATCTCTGTGTCATGGTTTGCAGTGACTTAACTTCGCAGTCTGCTTCATGAAGTTTATCCAAAGCAGATGTTGCCTCTTCCCTTGCAATCTGATGCACAATTTTAGAAGTATCGTTTAAATCTTCATTAAACATTGTTATCACGCATAAAAAGACAACTGAAACATCTAGAGAAAAGGAAAACCAGGAAAGACAGAAATCAATGATACCTCAGCTTCTGTCCGAAGGGAATCAATCTCTCCCGGATTACCACTGTGAGTTTGTGCCACAACCCTCAAAGCTGCCTGTCCACAAACATAAACTATTTCATTAAAACCTACAGCCAGTAGACTCTAACCGAAAGAATAAAGAAAGACGTTATCATTGTACAATGCATTATAAAGAGTGGCACATTAGCTAAATGAATCAATAATTTACCAAAACAAGGAACCAGCTAAATAGCGATCATGTAAATATGTGCAACACAGTTTCACTCCATCATGTCTATGTTAACGAGGCATAATGCCTGAATGTCTTTCACGGTTTCACCCCTAACTTAATTGCATGTGGTATTTTTACGAGTCTCCAAATTAACCTCAAGACTTGTATTGGTATGCCATATATCCATCTGCCCAAATAGTTTTCTTTTCAGCAACATAAAAATAAGTACATAACTAAGAAAGCAACTGGAGAACATTAACTGATAGCTGCAACCACCCAAAAATGTCACTTATAAGCAATTAATGCTTTCTTCAAATGCCAGTTAATCAAAGCAATTAATGCTTCTTGCATTAATTTTTTACTCCAGATCCCTTTGCTCTAATAACAAAATCAAAATGGGACAACTTAAATATACTTTCCTCGCAAAATTAGTTCTGAGAATACGCAATGTACATGCAAGTTATGGATACCAACAAATAACTTTCATCCAAAAACAACTTCAGCCTCATAATGTATCTTTTAGACTGTGATTTCCCAGAAAATCGTAAGCATGCAAATGTGACACACCTCTTTCTTTTACTTATTTTTAATAAGAACAACTCAACAAACCCGGAGGATACAACCAAATCAAATCTCACACAATTTTAGAAATTTAGATTTTTTTTTAAGAATTCATGTATTTTTCGAATCTACATGAATGTGCTGCTTGCCAGATAGATCCTGCAAAAACAAATAGATTTAACTAGAATAAGTATATTATCTTCCACGCTTACAAAAAAAAGTGCATTATTTTCTGTACATCCATACCTTATGTCAAATAACATAGGTTCAGAAATATAGGGAAAAAATACAGATGGGCATAGAAATGACTATGCAAGACCTCATACAATATATACACGTGCGAAGTGCTGTGAGCTCTAGAAAAACGGAAATGCACTTATTGGTACAAACCTCCCGTTGCTGCAGCACTGCCTCCTTCCTGAAGAATAAAACAAGCAAAGGAGGCTAGTAAACTTAGAAGTATATAAACATAACATGAAATTATCCTAGTCTCAAAAGCTTGCCTGCTTAAGAGCCGGGCATCCAAAGTTACACCTTCCCCAATAGTAGAAATCTAGGAAAGAAATACCATGAGAAAAAAATAAGACAGTATAAAAGAGGGAAAGAAGAAAGCAAGGGTATAAGAAATAAAGTGATATTAGTAGAAATAAAGAAAGAAAGGAAGAATGTACTTAAAATCTTAAATAGACTCCACTATGCCAATACTAAAGCTTCATTGTCATCAACCAGAAAAAAAGTGATACTAGTAGAAATTAACATCGTGCAAAGGGGCCTTGTAAATATAGAATAAGAAATAACTAAGACAGTGCAAATCTCATGTTTTAGACATATAGACCCTATTAACAATTTAACACAGACAAAGAAATCTGTGAGAACTCATTATTTGACAAGAAAACATATAGCAAGACGAGAAAATTAGTAAATAGGTACTGTTATTTTCTGTCACCTAATTAAACATCTGAAATCAGCCACTTACCAGGAACATCAACCTTGGATTAATATAACCATATCTCATTAATCCTAGATGTGATCATAGAAATCCCAACCGTTGAAAAGATAATATAGCAGAAAAAGAGGGAAAGAAGAATGAACAAGGGGGAAGAGAACAGGAAAAACTTAAATATGCAATCCACTACAGTGCATCACAAACCATAAAGACAAGCAGATCTAGTTAGGTTCACTATTAGTGTTCAAAAAGTCGAATGAAAACTATTAAGATGGTGCGGACCTGATGCTTTATACATAAGAAATCCCACTGAGCAAAGGAATAAAATGAAGCTAAAGGACATGGGTATGCAATTATTCGTTCTTACACTAGAAAAATTAACCAAGAATAAGAAATGTTAGCATATTAGAAAATTTTCTTCCCTCTGCTTAAATAAGCAAGGAATGTCTGAAAGGAGCATTACCATGCCCATCACCCTCATGAGTACCATATCTAACTAATCCTACTTGTGAATAAAAAAATCTCATCTCCTCAGTCCTGAGTGATGTTTTCTCTATAGTAAGTTTTTCTTGCCCCAGGGTAATGTGAAAAGTATCAATACCAGAATAAAAATATGTGGGCGAAACATAGGACTCAATAAATATGGAGGCAGATGAGAGGGTAAGAAAAAAGGAGGGTAGAGAAAGGAAATGGAAAATTCAAATGTTTAAATGGAGTCCATAATTGTAAAATATATATCAACCTAAGTCATAAAGATAAATTGATTTAATAAGAACTAACCATCTCGCAAAGAGGAGTAAGAAATGTTGACTAGCAATACTTAAAACAGTCCAAACACTATGCTCTAGAAGTAAGTACTTGTTTACCCAGTGAAAGAAAAGGACATGAGCACTTATTCACAAACTATGGGAATCACTTAACAAGATAACAGAAAATTATTCGATGGATACCATTATCTTCCATCCACTTGCATAATCAAACATATCTATAAGGAGTCACTTATAAGAACCATCCATCACCCTGATAAGTTAAGAAACCTCATAAATTCCAGGCTTGAGTAAAGAAATCTCATTTTTTGAGTAAGATATTGCATTATCAATGCATTTTTGCTTCCCTGAGGACCCAATTTATGGAGAATTAAGCTACATAAGAAAATTGGAACCCAAACCTTTGGTCTACAATATGGCCAGGAGATCTAGAAGTTCTTACACAGTAAGACAAAGAAACAACTCATAAAATCAACATATATCATAGAGATGATCTTGGACTTTAGCACCCATCAAGTTTTCCAATGCAGAAAAGGGCAATCCAAAATTGATGACAAATGACAATTTTTCTCTGCTATATAATAAACAAAGTAAATACGCCACCAGCAGTTGTATAGAAACATCCTGCATTCTACTTTAAGAAGTTACCTGTTTCTCAAGCTGCCGAGCTCTTGCATCTGCTTCCTCAAACCTCTCCTCTGCGAGTCGAAGCTGAATGGGAACACATCAGGATAGAGAGCCAGGGAACATATAATTAATATACTAAAATTTGCCTATTGAACACTGTCGTTTTCTTCCTCAAAGCATAGGCATATATTTTGTTAGGTACAGTTGCTGCAATAAATCTATCCATGAGACAGTTCTCTTTCATTATATCTGATCAACAACACGGGTCTAAGGCAACACCTTTTAAAATAAACTCAGTGCTAAAAGATATAAGAAAACCCGGATTAGCACAAAGAAATAACAACATTTCATAAATTGAATAAATTCTTACAGCCAACCAGAGAGTCATATAATTGCAAGAAGTGCCAGCATCACCTTTTCAAGTAAATTTTCATTTTCTTCCTGAAGCATGTCAAGCTGCAACAAGAATTTACACCAAATTAATTTGTACCTCCAAAGATATAAAAGCTGTCAAGTATTCCTTGTCATGCAGAAAAATCAAATTTAGATACCTTGAAAAAGAAAAGTTAATTTCAAGAAGCAAAACAAAATAAGATATCTCTGTCACCAGTTGCGTATAATCCAACAAGAGAGTGCTACAGTCCATTGATATATAAAGCATAAAATATCATCTACCAGAAAAGTGTACAGACCTCATCTTGGAGAGCAGAAGTAGAACGCTGGTTCCCAGCTTCTCTTAAGTTGGTCATACTCCCAAAATCGATTGACAACCTATTTATTATTCATGTTCAAGGAATGCAGAAATCAGATAAGAAATTCATGCAGAGACCTGGTCACTACAAAAATTTGGAAAGTGAATATTCTATCAGTCATACTCTTATATGATAACAGTTATAGGGTAAAAAAGATCCATGGTTCTTTTTTTCTTTTCTTTTTTGATAAGCCAAATATTCCATTAACAAGAAGATTATTACTAGAAGAACGCATTATTACTAGAAGAACACAGGAACAAATGAGAAATATGCTTTAATGGCCATAATGAAAATGCTTCCATCTCTACAAACAGATTAACAACCAAGCTTTGAAAAGTGCACCCCATGAAATGGAGGGATAGACTTTTAATATTTCCCCAGTAAAGCTGTACTCATGGAATCTTGTGGACATGTACTTATTTTATTGCATAAATGGGTTTCAAACACTAGATGGAAACCCACTCCATAAACTAGAGAAAGGGAAATTCCCCACAACTCTTGTCTGAACGCCAGTCAAATATTTGAAAAATCATAATTTAAGGTCAAATGTATTAACATACCCCCACAAATGGTAAAGACAGAAGAAATCATGTTGAAAAGATCCATCAACAATATTTGACAAGCGTTTGGAGCCCCATGTTACCTTTTGTCTCTCCGGTTATCGGCGGATGGCTCTGATGGAATTCCAGAAGTGGTCGGCCTCAGGGTTATTGGTACACTAGAAGGTACAATGGGAACTGTCTTGACACCTGTATAAGTACGACCACCTGATGAAGATCGAGCGGATGGAGGTTGCTCAATTGAATTATTGGGATGAGGTGATCGACCAGCCATTAAAGAACGAGCAGATAGAGGTTGCTCTGTAGAGTTGATCGTTTGAGTCGTTCGATTAGCTGAAGCTAAACGAGCTGATGATGGTTGTTCCACAGAGTTGATGCAGAGAGATGATCGAGCACCAAATGCGGACTGTGTGGGCAGGGCTGGTTCTTGCTGGGTACGAACTGACTAATAAAGCCAACAAAAGCATTATTTTTTGGGTAATTCAAAGACTAGGCAAAGAAAAATGATAAATTCACCAACAAAAAAAATTCATGCCATCTTGCTTTCAACCACCTCCACTGTAGTGTAGCTAGTTACACACTACCTGCCACTTGCAGGTTCAAAACCCCCTCCCCAGAAGTAGCAAGGGAAAAAAAAATAACATTTTAAATGAGAAAAGATGCCTTTCTTTCTAGTCATGCAAATTGCGATTTAAATTTTGTAAAAAGAGCAATAACTAGCCACATCCATGGGCCGAATTTCCCATGAAAAAATTAACTTCAGAAAATACGAAAAATGTCAAAATAGAAAATGATGCATAATAATTGACATTAAATGGTAATTGTTAGAATACCTAAGGGTGTTATAGTCATTTTACATATTTAGGGTTGTATATAGGGTTATACCAAGTATGTAATATGGTGGTCTTTGTTGGAGGAAACTTGATATCTTGGAAGAGTAAGAAGCAAAGTGTGGTAGCTCGATCAAGTGCGGAATCTGAATATAGAGCTATGGCTCACTCTACTTGTGAACTTATGTGGATACATCACTTACTTCGAGAGATTGGTATAGAGGACTCAACTCCTATACGGTTGTGGGTGTGATAATCAAGCAGCTATCCATATAGCCTCTAATCCAGTGTTCCATGAGCGGACAAAACATATTGAAGTTGATTGTCACTTCGTTCGTGAAAAACTCCAGAAAGGGTTGATTAGTGTGAAACATATTAAAACTAGAGATCAAGTAGCTGATGTATTCACAAAGGCCCTGCCTGAATCGGGTAGCTTACATTTGTAACAAGTTGGGCATGATTGATATCTATACTCCAACTTGAGGGGGAGTGTTAGAATACCTAAGGGTGTTATAGTCCTTTTACATATTTAGGGTTGTATATAGGGTTATACCAAGTATGTAATATGGTGGAATATATGGAATATATCAGGGATTGCGCAGCTGTAACAGTAATCATAAGATGATCATTCAATGCCAGACTTTATTATGGATGCTTAATTCAAATATTGGCTTAGTATGTAGATTAAAGAAGCAGACAGTCCGATACATCATAGCACATCCCATCATGTTTTTGTGATAACATGCACATTTTATATAGATAAAAAAAATACGGGATTCAATACAAGATAAATAGAATACTGAAGAATATTATGAATGGAGCTCTACCAAGTTTAAAAGAAATTTTGAAAATAATTTAAAGCAGAAGCAATAAGATCTGTTGACCAATAACAAGTGTGGCATGGGCATTCATAATCAACATATGTTACCACCTCAACAAACACGTATAGAAAACCACATTTGTGATAACCATAAATCAAATTACCATAGGAGGTTGTGACCGGATAGACGCTTCACTGTTGTGCCCCGCACTTGCCATGCCCCATGGTAAGCTATAGTCATCCAATTGTTTTTCCTCAACCTCATCCTCACCCTCCAGTTGGTTTGCTTGCGCAGGCCTCCGAGAAGCACCTTTAGACTGCAATATACAGAACAATAGTGCATATAAAAAAAATACAGCAACAATATTCATTTGAATCCCTCCATGCTCTTAAAAGTTTCCTTTGAAGCTTGAAATTTTTTCAATAGCATCTGCCATCTGAATAGGCCAATTACCATAGAAGAGTACGACTGCATAGCCCTTCCACCAGGGCGTCCAACACTCACTGTTGCAATTCCCAAGCTATTATAATGAGAAATATTGCTCTCATCGCTGTCCTCATTACCATGTTGTTGTGCAATCAATTCTACAGGCCTCTGATTAGCAGTTTTCATCTGCACTTTTTTACACAAGTCAGTAGTTAATATAAGAACGATATTAGTGATGTCAAATTTCTGAAATGCAAACCATGATATTATAGTTACTGAAAATATGCGAACGACAATATGTTGATCGTCATTACTCATTACCATGCCTTTGGACTCAAAATTATAACTGCTGCATGATTAAAATTATAACAAGGAGTGTGGATAGGCCAGTTACCATAGGAGAACGTGATTGCACCACCCTTCCTCTTGCACGGCCAACGCTTCCTAGACCACTCACCAAGCTATAATCAAGAGAGAAGTCATCTTCATCATCATCCTCCTCTGCCCATTGGTGAGTCATCATTTGCGCATGTCTATGAGCAACAGCAGGTTTGGTCTGCACCATATAACATGAGTTAACTCAGATATGTATAGATCTGAAATATCAATTTCAAGCCATGCAAACCATAACAAAAAGAAAATGCAAATGCCAAAGCAAACCATAAACAAAAAATTGTAAATGCCAACACAGCCACATTGATCCACATGTGCCACCCCTTATAGAGTGCAAAAGGGCTATAAGACACATCAACGTAGAGAATTAGACTGAGATGGCCAGTCAAATATCTCCAGGATCTATGGCAAACAAGGACAGACCGTAAAGTCAGTCAAAGTATTCTGCCAAGTCTTAGAATTAACTCCTTATAATTCAATTAGAAGAAAGAATGTCTAGAATCCAAGAAAACAGCCGTTTTCAATAAATGCAATACAATCAGTTGAAAAAATAACCCACAAGTTCAATAGAATATATGTATGCAAAAACGATTGTGTCAACAACTGCAACAGATAAACAAAAGTCTAAATCTGTACACAATAACTAAAATAAATCAAGCACATGTTTACAAATTGGAAGGCAATTCTTCAATCTCATTCAACTCCAACAAACTCAACCATCGGTGTTATGAATTCTGCAGCAATTTAAATTACCAAATCTCTCTGGTCTAGCACATGAGTTGCAACATATGGGGTCAAATCATTTCTTTCTACATGATTCTTTTTTGTAGGAACAAAACACAACTAATCCACTTAAAATCATCCTTCTTCTATGAAATTATCTTGAAATCAAATCCACCAAATAATGCAAAAGTAAATTTTCGTTAGGAGTGTGAATTTTCTATTTTTGAAAAAAGTCGAAATTAAGGAGATTACAGAACTTTTTTTCTCGAAAGAAAAGAATGCTTAAAAAATTTTCCATCCGGGAAAGCAGTGAAAAAGCATGTTGTTTTTCATTTCATATCTCATGTGACAGGTCCACCGATTCTGCATAAATTAAAAAGATCATTAACCCAACGTCATTAGATTTTCGTTCTCAGAACATGAATGTCGTTTGTAGACTAGTGCACTTCGTTCAAAATAAAATAAAATATAAATACCATTTAAAATCATCCCAGACTCAAAATAATTTACAAATCTGAGTACCATGGTTGACCGTGACTGCATCATGCTGCCACTAACGTGACTAATGCTCCCTCTGCCACTTGCTGATCTGTCATTCTTATCATTTTCCTCATCAGGCTGCTGGTGTCCCATTACCTTCTCTGGCCTTTGTGTTGTAGGTTTGGTCTGCAGCATAACATTAGTAAAAAATTTACTCCACCGATAGGAGATAAAAGAAGGGAAACCATGTTTAGCATTTTGGACCACTGAGTTGGTCTGCAGGACTCATCCACTTACTTCCTTCTAGTTGCAATCATCCACATTATCAATCATGTCAATAAGGGAGTAAAATTAGTTCTATCCCTTCCATTTCCCCTTGATAAAGGCCAACTGCAATTTATTATTTCTACCTTCAACACCCTAAATCAAGCTTAGGTACCAACTTTACATTAATCAACACAATTTGATCCCGAGCTCCAAACATGTTGGCTTTCTTCTAGCATAAAATAGCTTGTTCAATCAGAAAACATGCTTCTTACGCAAACACTGACTAGGCAAATTCCCATCAAGCCTGAATTGTACTGACGGTGCAAAATCCTCAACATTTAAAACAAGCTACAAATTTCAAAAAGAAAATAAATAAAAATTATTCTAAAGGGCGAAATCGTAGAATTGACAAGAGTTAGGTGTGCGTTGTGTATCACCATAGGAGAGCGTGACCGCACTGGTCTTCCTACTGCAAGCACCATACCTCCAGGTGCACTGGAGTTGTAGTCTGACAAAAGGTCGTCATCCTCGTCGCCCTCATCTGGTGCCTGATGCGACATCACCTGCGCCAGCCTCTGCGCAGCAGCCTTGGTCTGCGCTTTTCTCATGTTGCCAACACCGGTCGATCCGGAGCGCACGTGGCCACGTAAGGGCGACATCATCGGCGACGACGGAGTCCCCGGAGTGCCCGCGGAGCTCTTCTGCTTAGCATACTCCGGCCTCATCCGATCCATATCCACTGCAGAAAATTCTAAAATCAAAATAACACACATTGATGAAAAAGTTTATCCGAAACTGAAACGAAACCTACAGTCCGAGAAAAAGCTGCTTCAATAAAAAAAATCAAAAAATCCGCTGACAAACACCTTCGAGCTATGGCTGCGTCTTTGAAAATCAACACGGAACCAGTAATTTAGGGCAAAAATCATTGCAGGTATCGATACACCAAAGAAATTCTCGTTTGGAGATACAAAATCAAAAAAAGTAACAAACGCATTTGGAACTTAAAACGAATCGGTTTAAGAATTGGTGTGATCATTTTTCGTGGATGGAAAAATTGAAGGATGTGATCCGATTGTGACGCTAAAAAGGGCGGGAATGAAGGAAATAGATGGGGAATTTGTAACGGTCCGTTTCCATGGGGACCATGGTACCTCATGATTAGGTGGAACTGAGTTGGCAGTCTCATGTGATGAATACAGGAGTTTTTTTTTTTTAAGCAGCCGTACAAAAGTTATTTTCGATATTAGCATTGACTGAACTTATTTTCAATTATATCATCTCGGGCTTACGGGACAATTTATATCATGTCAGACTAATTGTTGCAGATAAAACTAAAAAAGTAATCCGACAAAAATTAATTTTTTTAAACAGAGCCGTGCGGCTCTACTCAAAGAAACGTGCATCAGAAATTCAAAATGTGTAATTCCTCATGAATAGATATGGAATAAAGGGGAAAAAAACAAAAATACATTATAGCAATTACAACTCCACTCTCCCCAAGGCCATTAAAATTGTTCTTATCAATTAAATAAAACAATCTTAACCCTTGTGGAGCCGTATATAATTATATATAACATTTATTTCTTTGTTTTTTTAATTTCCTATCTTCTTAAACTTCAGTAAGCAATATTTGAATCCTTAATTGAAAATAATTTATAATATTTATTTATTTTTATCAGATTATAATGATGTAAGCTATCAATTGTTTGCTAACAAAACTTACATGACAAATTCAATCAACAAAGTTAACAAAGCTTGTTTGTCAATGACAGGCTTTGTCATGTAAAGCTTGTCATTGATAAATTTTATCAAACTTTACGCGACAAACCTTGTCAATTCAAAGCCTGACAAGTTTTGTCAAGCTTTACGTGACAAAGCTTGTCAACAGGCAAAGTTTTTGACAAGCTTTGTTCACATTGTTTAATTTGTGTGAAAAAATATAGCCTATAAATATTGTCAAAGTTTCTACCTGCCTAGATCACAACTCTCAAATACAAGAAATATGGATCTCAATGTAATTTCGAATTTGATATTAGAAGAGGATATAAGTGCTCTCAGTGTTGATACTTTCAGCCATAATGATCTCTGATCCAATGATTCTGAAGAAGAAGAGTACGAGATCTTGGAGAATGATGATGATGATGATGAGCATCAATATGAGATTGGCCAGCATTCTCAGTTTCAGAGCAGCATGGACGCAAGTCTTTCATCATATTCTCAATTTCATGGCAGTATGGGTGCTGGGACATCTGACCACTATATGGAACCTCCCGCTCCAGAATTTGTAGATGTTAGCTAGACCAACCAAGCTGTGGATAGTCAGTGGGTGCAACAACATGTTCAAATTCAAAATATAAATAAAAATTTGTATGTCGGAGCACAATTTGCAATGAAGGCAGAATTGGTATATGCAGTGAAGATGTACCACATTGAAGCACATGCACAATACAAAGTAACACACTCTGATCCCAGTCGTCTTATCTTAAAGTGCAGAAAAGGAAGTGGCTGCAATTGGAAATTGACAGCATCGATGTCTGATGGGCATGATTTATTTCGGATTGCGAGGCTACAACCTATTCATACTTGTTCCAATCCTATTATAAATCGGGACCATGCTCAACTTTATTCTAGTTTTATTGCAGATTATATCAAAGAGATAGTGAAAACTGATACGTCTATTACCATTGGTGCTATTATTGCTATCATTAAGGAATGGTTCAACTTCACAATTTCTTACAAGAAAGCGTGGCTTGCAAAACAGATGGCCATTGCTCAGTTGTTTGGTGATTGGGATGAGTCGTACAAGGTTCTACCAGAGTTCATGGATGCACTACAAAGATCAAATTCGGGGACGGTTGTTGTCTGGCATTGTGAACAAACAAACGACCCAAATGTTCAAATGTTCAAACGAGTATTTTGGGCATTTGGTCCTGCAATTGAAGGTTTTAGGTTTTGCCAACCGGTGATATGTGTAGATGGTACTCACTTGTACAATACCAGGGGAAGTTGCTGATTGCTGTCAGTTTTGATGCGAATGGACAACTATTTCCATTGGCATTTGCTGTAACAGAGGGGAGTCAAACTCTTCATGGAGCTGGTTTATGGCATGCCTACGAGACCGGGTCACAGCTCGCCCAGGTTTATGTGTCATTTCTGATAGACATATCGAAATCATCAATGCCATGAAAGATCCCTATCTTGGTTGGCAAGAGCCACTGGCCTATCATCGTTTCTGTATCAGACATCTAGCTAGTAATTTCAATACTGTGTTCAAGAACAAGGAGTTGAAGAATGTAGTCTACAAAATGTCTTTACTAACCCAAGAAGCTCAGTTTCAAAAATTATGGGCCGAGATTGACAACATTAATGAAAGAGCTGTTACTCGATGGCTGCGAAAGATTCCGCTGGCATCCTGGACATTGTTGTACGACGAAGGTAAAAGATGGGGACACATGACCACAAATATGGTTGAAATTTTTAACGGTGTCTTGAAAGCTGCTCGTGCTTTACCAATTACAGCTTTGGTGCAACTAACCTTCTACATGTGTAATGCATATTATACCCACCGTCGACAAGAAGGTGAGGCTCGGATTTTTTCGGGAGCTGAATTCACAACAGAGATAGATTTGAAATTACAGGGCTTGAGACAACAATCAAATGCATATGAGTTGGAAATGTTTCATCATCAACCAGGGGTATTTGAAGTCAAACGTGCATCATCAAGATTAGGTCATCCATCCAGACTTCGAGTTTCAAATGTTGTTGATTTGGGCAATGCGACATGTACATGCAACGAGTGGTTAATCTATCATTACCCTTGTTCACATGTTATTGTTGTATGTGCTGTTCGAAGAATTAATCGGTCTCAGTTCGTGGACAAGTTTTATTCCATGTAGAGTTATATCAATACTTGGGCTCCAATGTTTTTTTCGGTACCAGACCGGTCAACTTGACCCACTTACTACGGCCCAGTTATTGTTCCAGATCCTAGTTTGCGGAGGAGTAAGAAAGGCCAACCTCAGTCCACTCGCCTTCACAATAAGATGGATGCTAGGGATGGTGCTCGTAGGCCCATCGTTGTGGTCTTTGTCACACTGTAGGACACACTAGGAGGTCTTGTCCTAATAGAAGTTATTGAATGTTTATTTAACGAATGTTTAATTAGTGAATGTTTAATTAACGAATGTTTGAATATGTTAACTATATTAGCATAAAACTAATTATATGTTAATTATGTTAATTTATAAAAAAAAATTTGTTTTTTAACTATGACTTTCTTTTTTCCTTATTATTTTCCAGTTTGAATGTGATTTCTTGAAAGGCCTTGAGTTTTTGGTGATGATGTTGCGGACGGTAACAATGCGAGAAAAAGGTGTTTGGTTTTTTGAGTTGCATTGATATAATGTATTTTTGTTTTTTTCCCCTTTATTCCATATCTATTCATGAGGGATTACACATTCTGAATTTCTGATGCACGTTCCTTTGAGTAGAGCCGCACGGCTCCACTTAATTTTTTTTAAGTAGAGTCGTGTGGCTCTACTTAAAAAAATTAAAAAAAATTGAAAAAAAATTAATTTTTGTCAGACTACTTTTCCAATTTTATCTGCAACAATTAGTCTGACATGATATAAATTGTCACATAGGCTCAACATGGTAGAATCAGAAATAAGTTCAGTCCAATGCTAATATCGAAAATAATTTTTGTATGGCTGCTAGAAAATAAAAAAACTCTAAATACAGCTGGAAGTTGACCATATAGCTGACTGATTTTTAGGGCACCGTTTAAATTTCAAATGGGAGCATTTATGTCTCTATTTACTCTATCTATCTACAACATTCATTGTGTAAGAGATTCTGTCGTCTCGCGAACGAGATTTCGTCTCTACTGAACCTCATTTTTTCATCTAAAGTCTTACATATCTACCATCATGAGCTTTCATATATGCTTTAAGTCGATTTTACCGTAATTTCTCCACCCATACGTTTACACTGAGCTTCGTCTCTGATTGAAGTCGATTTTACCAGTATTTTCCCACCTCCAGCATTTTTCTAGATCTCTCACCGTGAAGATGGCAGATGGGTATTCTGTTCAATTACATTATACTTTTTGTAAATCTTGAATGTTTTTCAGGTGTTTGAGTGGTGTGTAGTTGTTGTTATGCGTGCTAGATTTGAATATGGGATTCATATGAATGAACTTGAAGTTCCTTTATTTTTTTCACAGAAAA
This sequence comes from Euonymus europaeus, assembly GCA_963580455.1. NCBI lineage: Eukaryota > Viridiplantae > Streptophyta > Magnoliopsida > Celastrales > Celastraceae > Euonymus > Euonymus europaeus. The sequence goes on from OY756972.1 coordinate 6,605,752, forward strand.
GGTGTGATCGATGGTTGCCATGGTATAATCGATGATTACCATGGTGATGGATGTGAAGATATTACCATTGTTGTTGGAATGGTTTTTGACAGCGAATTTGCTATTTTTGAGTTGTACAAGAAATATGGTGAAGTGAATGGATTCCCGGTGAAGCGTAGAACGTCAAATAAGGACAATGATGGGATTTGCAAGTTTGTGACATTTACTTGTGCGAGAGGAGGTGGGTGGCAATCTCTTTTTTTTCACCAGTGTTAGAATTTTCATATGATGTTTGGTTCTCTGGTTTTGAATGTCAGGCAAACTAATTAGCCGGTCAAAGAATGTTAGAAGCCATCGTTCCTCGCAGAAGATTGAATGTTTTGCTATGCTAAGATGTCGTGCACTATTAGCGGATAAATTGGAGATTACTATATTTGAGGACGAGCATAATCATCCATTGAGCCATAGTAAGTCTACATTTTTTTATATGTAATAGGGAGATTCATGCTCATGTTCAGAGGCACTTAATCATAAATGATATTGCTGGGATTAGGCAGAGTCATAGTGCACTAGTTATTGCTATTGGAGGTCATGACAATTTAACTTTCTTGCAAAAGGACACTCGTAATCTGATTGCCAAAGTCAAGGGGATGCGAATGGATGTGGGTGATGCTATTGCAATACAAAATTATTTTGCTAAGATGCAATCTAAGAATGAGGGTTTTTTTTTCTTTGATAGATTGGGATGAGGAAGGGAGGTTAAGTAGTGTTTTTTGGGCTAATCCTCGTAGTAGGGCTGCTGCTCGTGAATTTGGTGATGTTATCACTTTTGATACTACATATTTGACAAATAAGTACGACATGTCATTCGCTCCTTTTGTGGGAGTGAATCATCACGGTTAGTCCATATTACTTGGGTGTGGTCTGGTTTCTAATGAAACTACGGAGACATTTACTTGGTTGTTTACAACATGGCTGACATGTATGTATGGTATTGCTCCACGAGGAATAATAACGGATCAAGATAGAGCTATGCAAAATGCAATTGAGATCATTTTTCCTATGTCTAGGTGTTTATGGCATATTTTGAAGAAAGTTCATGAGAAGCTTGGTTCATTCAAGGAATACAATCGCATAATTGTTGCTTTGGGGAATGTTGTTTTCGATTCCCATACCATACATGAGTTTGAATATGGATGGAATTCAATGGTTTCGACATTTTAGTTGGAAAACAATAGTTGGTTGGCCTCTTTGTATTTGGATAGGGTGAAGTGGGTTCCAATATACTTGAAGAAAACATTATGGGCATGTATCTTATGTAATTATCAGCATTTGTATTCCGTTTTTTAATGGAAAGATTCATTTATTTTAATAAATGGATTTTGTAATTCCATTGATTAATATCAATGGTTTTTATATTCAATGGATCCATTGATATTAATCATTCGAATGTTAAATGATTTATAATTTCATTGCCTTATTTACTTATCAGGGATGTCAACAACTCAGAGGAGTGAGAATATTAATGCGTTTTTTGATGGGTATGTGCACTCCAAAACAACATTGAAGCAGTTTGTCGAGCAATATAACAACGCATTGAGAGACAAGGTTGAGAAAGAAACTCTTGCCGATTTCAATTCATTTAACAAGCAGCTGCAATGGGTGACCTCTTTCGATATGGAAAAGCAAATTTAGAAGTTATACACTGAATCAAAGTTTAAGGAGTTTCAGAATGAGTTATGTGGGATGGTTTTGACTCGCCAAAAATAGGTAAGTGGATTAACGTTTTCCCAAGTGTAGGTTTGTCAAAGTAATAATAGGAGTGAATCCCAAATCGTCTCACAAAGACTTTTGGTTTCGGCTTGGGTCTATGGATTATTAACCTAATAACTTAATTAAATATGGTATTCACAATGTTAAGTGTGGCAAAATTGCACTAACCATTGGTTAGATTCGGTTTTCCCTCTTGGGGTGATTGATTGAACTAAACCCTAATATACGAAATGAGAATTAAATACTAAACTACTGCAGAAAATCAAAATGGAAATAAGCACAACATAATAAAATGTAAAACATAACATAAAACGTTCAAGCACAAACTAAATCGGAATGGAAATATTCTAGTAGATTAAACTAAAACTATGAATCCAAATGCAATAATAAAATGAAATAACAATAAGGAAGAGGAGTTTAGAGATCAAATCCAATGTCGAATGTTGAGGTGAATCGGCCTTCCAATCTACAAATAGAAGTTGAGGGTAATCCAACTTGGGCTCTTCTCAAGCTCTACAAGGAGGAAGAACTTCTTCTTCTAGTTGGTTGGGTCTCCAAGACTCCTAGTAATCTTCAAGAGACTGATTTTCGAACCCCCAGCAAGAATCAAAGATCAAGAACAAGGTAAGAGAACAAAAACCTTAGAGAAAAATGTATTTTTGGCCAAAGTGAGTATCCCCCAAAGAATGGGGTCTCAAGACCCATAAAACCCTCATACCTCTGTTAAAAGACCATCCTAACCTATTACAAATAAGTCCCATTGGTCAAATAAAGTAATTAGACAAGTTTGCCCTTCAAGAATTGAGTAAAAATCATAAAACCCGAAATTACTGAACTGTTCGAGGCAGCATCTTGTTTTAATTCCAAAGACTTCAATTCTCAATGGATTTATGCGTATGAGCACTCGTTGGAAAGAGCTGGATGTCTACTTTAACTTTGTAGAAGAAAGTTTCTTCAAATTCGATCATTTACACCTTAAAAAGTTGACCCGAAAATTATTGCGCAGTGTCGTCCGGACAGATATGCTTGAAAACAGCACTGTCCGGCTTTCTTCTTGAACCGTCCGGACGGTTTCTGATAAGTGTCCGGACGGTTGACAGCAAAATGCAATTTTTCAGCTCCTTTGTGTCTTTTCTTCCATATTCAACCCCGATCAATCCGGAGCCTACAAAACTCATTCAAACAAGTCATAAATGACTGAAACATACTTAAACAAGTGTCAAAACAATTTTTAGGTTGATAGAACAAAATTCGGCATATTAAAACTCAAATGCTTAAGAGATAGCATTTCCACAACTTCTAACCATTATGCCCAAAACTTGGATTTCCTATCTCTAAGCTACCAAACCAACTTGAACCACTAGAAAACACTTAAAATGACTATGTCAAAGTGTTGAATTAAGCATTGACTCATTAACATGGATTTCAGCAACTCAAACCTAAAATGTGGTTTTTAAGCATTGAAACTCAACCTTTTGCTTTCAAAACTCCACAAAAATATGCAAAATACCATCCCAATCAGGTTTACTGTGGGATTTTGTCTATTGAGTCCATTTCTGATTTTACAGTTTTCAATGTAGAGGAGGACATTGCATATGGGGAGAATTGTAGGAAGAAAGTTATATTTAAGGTGCTGTGGGAGGAAGCTACTTTGTCAGTGAATTGTGTGTGTTGTAAATTTGAATTTAGAGGAATGTTTTGTAGGCATGCCATTGTTGTGTTGATTCGTATGGGTCATTATTTACTTCCAGAGAAGTACATATGTGACAGGTGGAGGAAAGATTTGAGGAGATGTCACTCTCGTGTGAAGAACAATTATGATGGATGGATTGTAACAACAGAGCAACGTCGTTATGATGAGCTTTGCACATTATTTACAAATGTCGCGGACTTTGCTACAACATGCGATTCCAAGTACAAATCATCGAAATATTGGCTGAAGAATGAAACTAAGACCATTGCACACTCATTAGCTGATTGCTTGGTGCCAGTTTCAAATATCCAATACTCAAACGAACAATGGGGTGTCCTCAGTGCATCCCCAACCGGGTTTTCAATAGGGTCCCAATAGCTTGTTCAACAGCGTCCTCAACAGGCTGTTCAATAGGTCCCCCAACTTCTTGTTCAATACATTCTCCAGCACGTTGTTCAGTACAATGACCTGTATTTCCTTCAATGGGATTCCTATCGACTTCAACATTGACCTCAAATGTTTCAGAAGGCACATAATTAGGAGCAAGTAGTCTATGCTCTATATCACTGGACTGCAACTCATCCTCGTGTACCTGCGAGGTCAATTCATATATTAATTTCATTGTTAATTACAAATGGAATATACAATGTTGGAGGATTTTTTTCAACATTTTACCCGTGATTTTTTCAGCGTCGCAATATATATTTTATCAAAAACTTTTATTGGCCACTTCTTCAAGTTCCATTTGAGGAATCTTGGGAATATTGACTCGTCAATCGGTTTGAAGATTTTCGTATGTTTGCAAAACCAATACTAAAAGAGAAGATAACATTAGTCAATTAATAACAACAGTAGGTTAAAATTTAATTTGTTAATTAATGCCAATGTCTTACCGTCAATACACAAACACACCCAGTGACTTTTACAGGATTGTCTGCATACTTCTTAATTGATTTCATCAGGTAGCTAGCTATTGCACGCGACCAATTATACTTCCTCGTTTCATCCACATTGTAGACATACTGAATAAAAGCCCATGGCAAAGTATCACCTCTTGTCGAGAAGAACAACGTTAAACAGATATATAGGGTGAGCAGTCTTGCCACATCAATTGCGTCATTCTTCGTACAAACTGTCATCGCTTTCGACAGAGCTGTTTTTATGTTTCTAGATCTGATGATCTTCTCATCTTTGAATCTATCCCTAACAAAGTCTAGGTGTTCTAGCTTAGGTTGTCGTGTCAAATTCATCAATTCATTACCCGAAGAAACACCAAAAACGAGAGCCACATCATGTTCAGAGAGTCGAACCTTCTTTTTCGCCAAAATAAAAGCTTCTTCACGGACATCATACGTATTTATGATTGCACAAAGGTTCTCATCAGTTTTCTTAAGCTTGATAGTTGGTACTGTCCCAATCCATTGTTTGAAGATGTGCCAGAAAGGTGTTTTCTTCAGCAATTCCAGTTGTTCTCCTCTGAATTTTAAGCTTCTCATCAATTTTCCAATACCCTCCAGACTAGATTTGTATTGCAGTGGGTAGATTGCTTTCTTCTCCACCTCAACCTTCTTCTTTTTTGGGCTGGCTTTCCTTAGTTTTGCCACCTCAACCATCTTCTTTTTTGGTGTGCTTTTCTTTCGTTTTGCCATATTCTTTACCTATGAAATTTGTGGAAAAATAACTTAGCATCTTATTCCATTCGATATCCCATTAAATTTATCAAATTGCATGTCAATTACATATTGAAAATCAATGGAATAGATCTATGCCATTGGTTTTTACTAACGGCATTCCAATTCCATTATTAAAATCAATGGCATATACATATTCCATTGTTATTAACAATGGAATTCCATGTTCATTCACACACGTTGGGATTGTCATACCCATCCAGGTAGCTTGTTCAAATTAAAATGTCCTACTACATTGTATAAAAGAATGGAATCAACACACATATCCAGAACTACTTTCTATAGTGAAACAATCCACATATACAAAATTCATAAAACTGTAATCCGAAACTTATTTCAACAGCAAACATGAACAAATGGAATATGTTGGTTTAATGGACTCGACTCAGGTAGGGAATAGTCACGCCGTATGTGTATAATGAAGAAGAAGGCGATAGGGTTCCTGATAATGCGAATAGCTCCAAATCTATACCGGGGAAGAAGGTAACCTGGTGTTTTGTACCCCCGTCTCCTCGACGAAAGCTAATCTTAGTTAATCCTGAACGGAACTTCATCGCCACGCTAGTCATAGTTTGATCGGCCAGTCGGACTGATATCGTCAGACGAATTTCTGTTCTGGAACTAGGATTGACGAGTGAGGAGTGAGATTAAGGTGATATTTTCCCTCTCAAATGTCAGTGTAGTATTGGGTTTTGATCCGATTTTTTTGATTTTCAAAAACGCCAACCATGCGCTGAGTCACCTGCCGTGTAGGCATGGGCCACCATGAGTGATTAACTGGTGGGCTACCTAGCACTTCTTTACATTTATTCTTGAGGGTGCATTTCCTTAGTAAATTATATTGATGTACTATAAAATTTTATTTATAATTTAAACCTCAATTTTTCACTTTTTCTTATTGCATATCATGCATGCATACCATATGTCTGCCTCTTCGATAGCAAATATATTTACATGTACTGTTGAGAAACAATAATGTGTCATTTGAATTCACTACAAGAAATTCAATAATTGTTGACGGAAAAATCCGTCGGCAATTTTGGGATTTCTGTTGGTAAAAAAATTTACCGACGGAATTCCGACCAACAAGGTTTCGTTGATATAGAGATCATAGCTGACTCTTTAACGACGAATTTTTTTCTCGTCGGTAAATACCGACAGTTTAGCGACCGTATTACAGTTGGTAATAAAAATTTTAATTTTTTTTTAAATTTCATCAGTAAACCGTCGGTATAATTGAAATTAAAAATTATTAAAAATTTAAAATCCGTCGGTATAATTAAAATTAATAACTATTAAAAATTAAACTTTCGTCGATAATCGGTCGGTATAATGAAATATAATAATTGTTAAAATTTTAAAATTCGTCAGTGTTATTAAAATTAATAATTATCAAAAATTAAATATCCGTCGATAATCGATCAGTATAATGAAATATAATAATTGTTAAAATTTTAAAATCCGTCGGTATAATGAAATTTAATAAATGTTAAAAATTTAAAATTCATCGATAATCTGTCGGTAAGGAACAACTTTTTTCACAGATTATATTGGAAAAATGTTAAAACAAAACCTGTGAGTAAAAAAAATTAAAATTGTACAAAAAACAAACTCAAAAATCATTGAATATATCAAATGTAATAAATAGTTCATCCATAATATAACATCAAATATAATAAAATAGTACATCCATAATATGGAATCAAATACAATAAAATATCATAATAATACACGTGCAAATAGTCAGTAAAAAAAAAAGTCTATCAGGTGCCTCCTGTAGGGCTCTCGGCATCTCGTGGCGGTGGAGGAGGAGATGGAAAACGAGAGGTCTGAAAGTATGCCCGCATCTATCGCCGCATCTCCTCCATCTGCTGGCGCACCTCCTCCATCTCCTGGCGGATCGAATCTTGCATCTACTGCCTCATCTCCTCCATCCGCTGCTACATATGCTCATCCTGCATCTCGGATGTAGGAAACTGTACAGAGGACCCACTCGTAGATGGGTAGAAGATAGATGTCTGCGACCCAATGTTGTATACCCTCATCTTCTTCTCCCTACCGACTGTTTGATAATAAAGATCTCTCTCATCGATCGGGTGAGAGGAAGAAGATCCTGTCTCGAGCTGAGACAAAGACTGTCGAGTAGCCTCAACACTCTCCTGTTTATATACATAAAAGAATTACTCAGTTCTCAATAATTTTTTAAAATTTTGACAGAGTCTTCCCTATTTTTTGAATACAAACCCGACCTGAAAACATTAAAAAATACTTCAAATAAATATATTCACATCAATTCTCCGATTCATTCTCCAATCCATATATCCAGACATCCATTCTCCAATTCATATATCGAGAAATCCAGCATCAAACTCATACATTCAGTAAAAAAAAGAACTATATTTTAGGCAATAGAAACTTACATGGACTTCTCGAGCTCTATTATCGACAAAAGTCTGTCGGTCGTGACCCTTGGTGTGTGTATACTGAAACAGCTCATACGATGTAACCTCTTGACCTAGCTCAACTCTCTAAAAAAAATAATAAAGTCATAAAACTTTATCATATATGATTTTAAATAACGTAATGAAATCTAAATTCTTACATACCATTCTTGAAGCATGTGTAGCATGCGCTATCGAACTGCCAATGTGTGTCGCACCCATGCGGCGGTTGGCAGCATTCTGTTGGGCTCGCCGAACATACTCGGGCTCACTCCAATCACGCTGCCATCTCGTCCACGCGTCCTCGGGAACAAAAAAGGCCTCTCACCACCCTTCAGTTGCTGGAGCATATCGCTATAGCGGTTGGAAGCCTTCTTCCCCTAGGCGATCTTCACTAATGCATCGATCGCCTCCTCCCATACGAAATATTTCTACAACAAAAAATGGTGTTAGTTAATCAATATTAATTATATTAAGTATTTCTTACATAATTTAAGTGAATATTAGAAATAATAATTAATAAAAGAAGTTTGATTACCTTAAACTCATTCCAGTATAATTCCTTCACCTCTTGAGATATTTTCTTCCAAGACGACTCATTCTCGCATATTCTCTCCTCAAATATTTTTCGAATCCTCCTCAAACATTGCTCTGAAGGAAACAGCCTGAAAACAAAATTCCATACAATTGGACATGTTACTAACAAATCAATATATTTCAATTTGTCATACAATTAAGCATTACTTACCCCTCATTCTGAATGGTAATACGGGTCGGCGATCCACGCCTTGCGTCGATGAGGAACCTACACCAATACCATCAATGGGAGTACCCATCGCTAGAGAACCACTACCATCGATAGGAATACCCGTACAGGAGTACCACTACCATCAATGGGGGTACCGATTGGCGGCTGCTGCGATGATGGAGTCGGAGTTGATGATGGGGTCTTGGAACCGCTACGACCTCTACTAGTGCTCGATGAGCTAGATCTCCCACCAGTGTAACCTCTAGAACCTCTACCTCTAGTCATCTATGAAATGGACAAACATTTCATATATTTTTTAATATACTAAAAGAGATCATTTAATGATATGAGAAAACTAACGTCTATTGCTATACTATATTACATAAACAAACATAAACTCCCAACTAAACATATTACATAAATAAACAAAAAGTCCCAACTAAACATATTACATAAATAAACAGAAACTCCCAACTAAACACATTACAAAATAAATATTGCTAATTATCGTCTGAAACATAGTCTTCAAATTCTGACTCCACTTCATCGTCAACTTCTTCACCTGATCCTGAATTTGGTTCGTTCTCTTCTTCATCATCCTCATCATCAACATCATCTAGCTCTACTAACGATCCACTTGGATCATTTAGTAGCCCGGAAAGGACATCCGCACTCACAAAAATCGGTTGCACTTCAGACTCCTCTTCTTGGAATGCTTCTGATGTTGTGGTATTGGAATTTTCTATTGATTCCGGCATATCAACAATCAGTCTAGCCTTTATTCTACAAACTGCCAACTAGTCACCCTTGTCACGCCTTAAGCTCGGATATGGTGCATAATACACTTGTTGGGCTTGCATAGCTAGAATGAATGGTTCATATTTGTTGAAATGACGTCTCTGATTAACCTCCACAAGATTACACTGATGATGAACCTTTGTACCAACATTTGGCGTTGGGCCGAACCATTCACACTTGAACAATACCATTCTTTTGATTGGTAGCCTAGGATAATCCACAATTAAGATTTCATTTATTTTATGACGAACTTACATATCGCCTAAATCAAAATGCAAATTCATTCTCCAATGCTGCATCTACTGAAGTCTCGCTCACAACACCCATATTTCGTACATTTTCACAAAATATCCTGAGAAATATGAACATGCACATTTATAGTAGTATTAAACATCTACAGTTTCATTGAAAAATCTTTAAATTATGGCATAAACATTTACCCGAAATATTGCTCAACTTCTTCGCAATTAAGAAGTATGTACGTTTGAGCTGCCAATAACTCTCGTTCATTAAGTGGTCTAATTTTTGACTTCCCTTAAGGTCTACTAGGATGGATAAATATAGTCAAATTTCCTTCCATCATTAGTCCTTCACCACCATCATCATTCCGTGACACTTTTCTGTGCCTTGTGTGTATGTGAGGCTCAAAGTAATATGAACAAAAGCTAGATGATTCTTCAACCTTAGCTTTATTTTTCACATTCTTCTTCAAGTGCCGAAGTAACCGTTCAAACGGATACATCCAACGGTACTACACTGGACCTGCTATTCTTGCCTCATACGACAAATGGATCGGTAGGTGCTCCATCGAGTCAAAGAATGCTAGAGGAAATATACGTTCCAACTTGCACAAAATGATGGGAATTTGCATCTCCAATCTGCTTATCTCTTTCACCCTAAGTGTTGAACATGTTAACTCCTTAAAAAATAAGCTCAACTCAATTAATGCGTGCCACACGTTAGCCGGGAGCAATTCTCGAAATGCTATAGGAATCAAACGTTGCTTGAACAGAAGACAGTCACGACTTTTCATCCCAAACATCTTATATTTCTTCATGTTTACACACTGATCCATGTTCGACACATATTCGTCTGGAAACTTTAGAGTTCTTACCTATTCACAAACTGCCTATTTACCAGCCTTATCTAGCGTGTAACAATCCTTTGCATATTTTCCAGTAGCGGAATTCATTTCTAACTCTTTTCGGCGGCATATGGCTTTCATATCCTCTCGTGCCTTTGTGCATTATATTTTGTTTTCCCCTTGATATTCATGACGGTGTTAAACATATTTTCAAATACATTCTTCTCAATGTGCATCACATCAAGATTATGCCGAATGAGATTTGTTCTCCAATATGGTAAATCCCAAAAGATACTGCGCTTCTTCCAACCACAACCAGAAATTCTGCACATCTGCTGATTACGTGTTTCACCGCCCTCCTCAGTCACTTTCTCCATCCCAAAAACAATTATACGCCAAAATATATCTTCACTTGATAGTACGGGTGGAGCCATTTCTATGACAACCGTGTTCTTCCTAAACCAATTCTTGTTCCTCCTAAAGGAGTGGTCATAAGGAAGGAACTTGCGATGGTTGTCAAACTACGATGTCTTACCCCCTCTGTGAAGTGTAAATGCCCCAAAATCTTCCATACAATAAGGACAAGTCATCTTTCCCGCTGTAGACGAACTAGATAACATTGAGTATGTCGGAAAGTCACTTATAGTCCACATCTGAGCAGGTCACAGTTGGAAGTTCTGCTTCATGTATACATCCCATGTCTCAACACCATACTCCCACAACATGCATAATTCATGAACCAAAGGTTGGAGGAATACATCTATTTTATGTTTTGGGTTCTTTGGTCTAGGCATAATCACTGTTAGAAACATGAATTCTTCCTTCATACACATCCAATGAGGCAAAGTGTAAGGTGTGACTATTATCGGCCATGATGAATACTGTTGCCCCAACTAGCCAAAGGGTTGAAAGTCATCTGTGCACAGACCAAGCCTTACATTACGTGTCTCACTTGCAAAATATGGATGAACTTGATTGAAGTGTTTCCATGCCTCTGAATATGAAGGATGACGCATTACTCCATCTTCTTGGTAATGCTCATCATGTCATCTCATGTGTTCTGCACTAGCAGATAAAGCATACAGTCTTTGCAGTCAGGGTGCCAAAGGAAAATAATACATTTTTTGATTTGGCACTGCCTCTCTCTGCCTTGAATCACCTCTTCTCCTGCTCTTATATCGAGGGTACTGACAGAATTTACAAATGCTCAATTCACTATCAACGCCCCAATATATCATACACCCGTTCAAGCAACAATGAATCTTCTCCACTGGAAGTCCTAATCCTTCAACAAACTTTTTCATGCTGTAGAAGTTTTTTGGAAGTTTTTTGTCCACCGATAATGCCTCCTTGAATAATTCGGTTATTGCGTCATAACAATTCTCCGACAAATGATGTTCGGATTTAATGCTTAGCAATCGGGCCATGGCCGATAACTGAGACATTGTTTCACACCCAGGCCATAATTCTTGTTTTGAGGCCTGCAACATATCATATAATTTCTGCGCATCGGGATTCAGAGATTCCTCCGGATTTGATGGCAAAGCTCGGTCCAGCTGTGTCCATCACCATTGTGTGGTATGAATTAGGGATTTCCATATCGACACTTTCTGTCGCATATGCCCACATGTGACTTCCTCCCACTGGTTCATTTGTTGTTGTAACATATGGTTCTCCATGTCGAGACCACACATAATAATCATCCACAAAGCCCTTCTTGAGAAGATGGAGATGCACATCGTCCGACTCTCTGAAACGATGGTTATGACACCGCACATACTGACATTTTATCTTACTTTCGTCCATGCTTGCGGGTTGAGTACAAGCATAGGCAATGAACTCCTCCACCCCCTCAATGAATTCCCGATTAAGTAATCCATTGGTTTGCCTAGCATACATCCAGGACCTATCGACACTTGACATTTCTCGCCCAACACAAGCAAAACCAGCCAAAAAATGCAAAGAAAAGCAGTTGAGACCATACCAGAGAAGCAACCAAAACTAAATAAATATTTGCACACAAACAAGCAAACATGCCTTGGAGTTGCATATGCATTATACTACAAGAGAAAGCTAATATTTTGTATAGAAGACAAATAAATATGTAATAATGAATGCTGATTCCTCAACTAATATAATAGAAGCAACAAAGGAGAGTAATCTTAGTTTCATTTTCCTATTGAGAAAAGAGTAATGTAGTTTCATATCTAAGTAGCTTATAATTTCTTATAGTAAACGATAGAAATAAACAACACATTCTGCACATGGTAGCTTTCATAGTAATAGAAACAAATAAAAAGTTGTTAAAAAAATGCTTTTTAATACTCAGAATATTCCATCACTGAATCCAGAAAAATATTAGCCAACCCTCACTACAGAATATGAAGCAGCAATTCACCCAAATTGGCTACCCGTAGATTTAGGTTGGCATTGTTTATTTTACTATTTTTATCAGCTTATGACTATTCTTGCCCAATTTTTCACTGTTTTTATCAAGAAAATAAACATAAAACTAGTAAATCTCAACCGTACCTTAACTAATTGCATCTCAGGTTGAAATTAAACCCAAAAGTAAACTTCCAAGCTAATAACTTCTCAGCATCCAAAAGCTTCTTAGCCTAACGTCCTAGCATTGGCATTAAACCGTAAATAAGCTCAAAAAATTCGTATTTGCTTAACATACACATATATGCAATCAAGCATTTCTTGACAGAATCCTAAGCTTAACACCAAGAAAAATACAAAAAGAAGGAAAAATATCCAAAAATGATTGATAAATTAAGATGGTTGAATTGGCATACAAGATAGGCAAACCATAATTAATATAGCAACTTTTATCATAAATTGTGCAGATTATGAGTTGTATCTATACACAAACGAGGTTAATAGTAACTATATATGATGGTCATAATCCTCTAAAAATAATATTAATAGTAGTCTCTCCAGTCTAAAAGTTTGAAAGCAAAACAAAATTGTTAATTAGAAGATTAGACAACTCTGGCAACAGGTTACAATCTTGATTGGTATGTCTAATAACTGACCAAATCACTGAAATTATGTCTGATAACCATGCTTACCAGCTGTTTAGACACCAACAAGAGAGTTTCTTCTATTATATAATAGGAATAGAGAGATGATACATTACCTCACAAGTATGAAATGACAGATTTCCTCTATGGCCCTCACAAGTTAAACAATCAACACAGCACAAAGAGAGAGAGGAAGATTGAGCTGGAGCAACTTCCTTTTGGCAGAATAGCGAGGAGCTTGACCACTTGAACTAGTGGTGCTACTCCAAAACTACTTTAAAATTATGGAAACAAAGTCACTTGTCCATACTAAAACAAGCTCAATGCCTTACTACTCGCTTCATCATAATCAGCTTGAGTCATCAGTCCATGCTCAACTATCTGCAAAGAAATTAGAATATAAGAGTTACTTACCTAGCATTCAAAAGATCATGCTAGAAATATGCAAGGTCTATGAATTAGCCACTTCCAAAAATTCACCACCTATAGGTATGTTCTCATTCATGGAGAATATATATCATGTATGGAAAAGCAGTTGAACCATAATAATATGCAAATAAGTTCTAGTAAAATCCCCTAGAATTTCAACATTAAGTTTGAAATATGCAACCTCATCTAGAGTTACTGGAACATCATGATCCACGACCTTGGTTCTGGGTGTGACTATGCTTGAGGGTAGCTTTTGCTTCTTTACAAAGCCTATAATATACTAACAGACAATCAGAAAGCTTGTAATTTTGAATAGAAAAGGAAAGCAATTAATCACAAGGAAAATATACAATCAGGAAGAGCATTGCCACAGTAGTTTCAGATACCCTTTTTGTAGATTGTCCATAGTGATGTATCAGTGCTCCCAATTACATAACCTCTCACTAAAGGAAAAAAAAAAGAGTAAACGTTGACAAATTGATGTCTTTATGAATTTATTTCACATGGTCGGCGACGACAGTTAAATAAATATGCTTTAACAGTTTAACTTCAATAAAATGAATTATTTCACATAATTCTCTAAGACAATGCACTTTATATCTTCACAAGTTATACAAAAATCCAAATCATTCAGCATTTTCTTGTTTCCTTCAATTGCTAGATATTTATAAATCATTGTCCACGTGTGAATCAATAAATAGGACCTTTGGCATCAACATTTGAAAACTACTCTTGATTAATGTTTTAAAATTAGATTGAACCACGAATGACCAAACTAATAACATTTCAAAACTACTCTCAATTCGTTTGCACGTAGTTGGCACACCTGAGTAGATATGACATGCTTATAAAATGAAAAACATAAGCTTAAAATTATCATTAAAAATTTCATTACATTTTTGGATTTCTGCAATCATTCATCAGGTAGCAAACACTTTCTGCTCAGAAAATCCAACCCTTAAATAGTGTTCAAAAATAAAAACTGTATACATATTTAATTGTTTATTTATTACTATTTCTTGGGCTGTTTAAGCTAGAGGCAATATAGTAATACACCCAAAAATAATGAAGAGATCAAGGTAGAAACCCAGATAGAAAGGAGTGCCACCCGACAATGCATGAAGTCTAAAGATGAAGAGGAGACAACGAAAGCTCATATAGCCCATGAAAAACCAAATCCCAAAATATGGCTCATATCAGTTTCAAAATGAGCCACAATCATTCAAAGGTTAACACCACCATCAAATGAAGATCAAAAACCTGATTCATGGACCCGAGATTCGACGATTCGACTCGACGATCCAAAGCAAAGCACCACGAACTCAGTGAAGTCACTTTGTGAGAAAATACAGAGGAAGAAATTAGGTTTTTGGCGAAGCAAGAAAAGAGGGGAACATCAGACTTATTTCGAATTGTACCAATTATTTACCGACGAAATTATTCCGTCGGCAATTCCATCGATAAATTTTAAACACGTGGCAATGTAAAATGTTATTAATTAACTAAATTGAACTACTTTTTACCGACAGAATATTTATTCAGTAAAATAAAAAATAAAAAATAATACCGACGAACAAATATCAGTCGGTAATTCATGTCGCAAATCCGTCGCTAATTCGAAGGTGAATATTCGCGCCATCGTGGCTCCAAAGTTTACCGACGATTTTGACTGTCGGTAATTATTCTGTCGGTGATGCATCGATAACTTATTTTAAAAAATTTCATCGTCAAACGGTCGATAATTAACGATGAAAAGTTTTTTGTCGGTAATTACCGTCGGCAATTTGATAATTTCTTGTAGTGATTCTTCCAATTGCATTATCATGCATGCCCCACCCCACCCCACCCACCCTCCCTCCCTAATTGCAAATATGCATGCTTTGTTGAAAACCAATAATGTGTCATTTGACTTCTATATCACCGACACATATCTTCCCATATCTCCACCATATGAAAAGCTTAAGAAGATGGTCATTCCTGATGCTATGAAGATATTGAGGCTTCAAAAGGGTCACAAGTATTGTCTGTTGGGCCGACCATTGGTGTCCTCTCTCGAAACTCTAGGGTTTCAAACGATATTATTTTAGTCTCTCTTTTGATCTTGATTGAAAGAGTGAGATAGTTCTGGTTCTTAGTGAGATGGAAGATCTCGATATGATTTGGTCAAGGCTTACGGTGACTGAAGAGGAAAGCGAGGGTATTTGTGTTGGTCTTGCTGATTTACCATATTTCATGACAGATTCGAATTTGGGGATTATTGGAAAGATTTTTACAGATCGAATTCTCATGACGGACGTGGTTGCAAAGACTTTGTTGAATGTGTGACAAGTTTTCATGCCCCCAAGCTTCATGAATTAAGGCAAAATATGTTTGCCATAACTTTTAGTTTTGTTCATGATAAGGCCAGGATTATGGAAGGAAGGTCATGGCTATTTGACCGCAACTTGATTATTTTAAAGGAGATGGAGAGCGAAACATCTATTAAAGATTTTTTGTTTGAATCTAAACTATTATGGGTATAGGTGCACAATTTGCCTTTGGCAGGGATGAATCAAGTACTTGGTGAGAAGATTGGTGTTGCTATTGGAATGGTGGTGGAGGTAAATGTTGATGTCGATGGCTTGTGTTGGGGTAGGTATCTATGTGTCCGCTTGTTTGGAAACCTTTACTCGAGTAAAGAAGGTTTGTTTCCCTTCTTGAGATGTCCAAGTAACTTGTTAGTTTGAACGACTTACAAGATTTTGCTTTAATTTTGATTGTATTATTCACCCGAGAGGGTTTTGTTCCAACCCACAGATTTCTCGAATTCATGCTTCTTTGGTGTCGGTTCCGTTTGGTACCTGCCTTCAGGCGGATTCTTGAAACAGGGGCCTAACATCCCCATTGAATCATGGTATGAGGCATGAGAAGGAAAAGCTTTCTATTGAATATGAAGTAGGGAGTTTTGATTCGAAAGAGATGGTAGATGCTAGTGGTTTGAATGACGCACAAGGTTTTGATGAGGCGGTGGGTGATGCTTTAGGAGCAAAGGAAGCATCCTCTGCCAATAGGTGTTGATGTGGGATCTGTGGAGAATCTGGATGGGACTTCGAATTTCTTGTTGTTCCTTCTCCTTTGATTATTAAAAATGTTTTTGTTCCTCCAGTTATGGTTCTTGTAATTCCTGGTATGTCTGAATCAATTTTGTTACTACCAGTAACATAACTCATATGCTCCTCTACAATGTTATCCACTATTTCAACTGATGCTCCTTGGCTATTGACTTGCTTTTATGGTCATCCAATGGCTAGTAGGAGGGATGAGAGTTGGGATTTGCTTAAATCTCTTTGTCCTATTCTTTCTTCTCCTTGGATGAGCATCGGTGATTTTAATGCAATTATTGACCTCACTAAGAAAGTAGGTGGTGTAAATACTTTTGGTCGTCGTATGGAAAAAATTTCTCAAGCAGTGGCCTTCGCGTGTTTGGTGGATTTAGGTTATAGAGGTTTACGCTATACTTGAAGTAATCGTAGAAGGGGGGCTCCTCAGTTTGTGAAAGAAAGACTAGATCAAATCATGGGAAATTTGCTTTGGATGAACAAGGTTCGGTTATTTGAGGTCGAGTGTTTAGGAACTTCAAACTCATATCATGGTTGCCTTATTATTCGTTGGGGTAATTTTCTTCGTAGGAAATCTCAGGTGCAACTTCCTTTCAAATATTTTCGTAATTGGGGTGGAAAGCCCGAGTGCAAGGAGATTATCAAATCTGTTTAGAGGCCTAGACAACTGTCATATTCTTCAGTGTTGCAGGGTGTTTCTACTAACCTACGAAACTGTCAACAACCCCTTAAATTTTGGGTTGCAAAAATCAAGGTAGATGGTCATAGGTTTGAAAATTCCTTGTTATCTGCTCTACACTAACAACAACTTAATGAGGGTGCGTTCAATCAAGTGGATATGGTTTGGAATAGACGCCTTTTCGATCAAGATGATGAAGAATAAATTCTTAGGCAACAATCCAAGCAATCCTGGCTAAAGGAGGGTGATAGAAATACCCGATTTTGTCATGCTTGTGTAAATCAGAGGAGGCGGCGTAATTTTATAGATTGCATCAGGGACATGGAGGGTCATGTCTGGGAGGATCTGAATGACGTTCAAAGGATTTTTTCTGGTTATTTAAGGACTTTGTTCACTTCATCTTGTCCACCTAGATCTGATGAGTTTTTATAGGGATTTATTTCCATTGTTTCTGTAAGCCAAAATGCCTTCATCACTCGGGAGGTTTCAATGGAAGAGGTGTGGGGTGTTGTTCAACAAATGGATCAAAATGAATGTCCTGGACCAGATAGTTTTACTGCTATTTTTACAAACAACATTGGGACATTGTGAGGGGGGGGGGGGCGGGTGGGGCGGGGAAGATATCTATGTGGGTGTGGTTGATTTTCTATCTTAAGGTGTGATGTCAAGTCTAGTAAATCTTACACATATTGTGCTTATTCTAGAAAGTGGCTAAACCCCAAGTGGTGACTGATTTTCGTCCCATTAGTCTTTGTAATGTAGTTTACGATGTCATTTATAAAGTCCTAGCCAACCGATTGAAGATGGTCCTTCCAAAGATTATAAGTGAAACTCAGTCTACATCTGTTCAGGGGCGACTCATTTTGAATAGCATTTTGGTGGCATTTGAAGTCTTACATAGTAAACAAAGGGGGCACACAAATTATATGGCAGTTAAGCTTGACATGAGTAAAACTTACGACAGGATAGAGTGGGGTATTGTGGAGATGGTGTTATTAAAATTGAGTTTCTATCCAAGATGGAGAAATTGGATCATGGCTTGTATAAAATCAGTTACTTATGTAGTTATTGTGAATGGTGATCCTGGGGAGAGTTTTGTTCCTTCTCGAGGGTTGTCAAAATAAACTTGTGTAATACCCGAATTTTATCCGGGGATTATTTTGATTTCATATTTTCTTTCTTTTTCTTCATAAATTTAAAGTCTAATTATATTTGACCATACCAATAAAATCAAAGCCATTCATGACTCAAATTCTCAAAATATAGTTAAAACTTTTGTCACGGGACTGACACATATAATATAGAAGAAAAGGAGGTGAAAAAGTAAGTGTGACCCACAAAATTAAAAAATTAAATGAATAATAGGGGAAGTGCCGGTGGAGGAAGAAGAGAAAATGAGACGTGAGACCCACATAAAATAAAAAAAAATGAAAAGTGAGGTCCACATATGAGGAAAAAACCAAAAAACAAATTGTGTATTAATAAGGGAGGGGGTGATGCCGGGAGAGAGGAGAGAAAAAAGAAAAGAGAATGAGAAAAAAGAAAGGAAGAGGAAAGAAGTGAAAAAAAAGGAAGGAGAGGAAGGAGGAGAGGAGAAAAAG
This sequence comes from Euonymus europaeus, assembly GCA_963580455.1. Lineage (NCBI taxonomy): Eukaryota > Viridiplantae > Streptophyta > Magnoliopsida > Celastrales > Celastraceae > Euonymus > Euonymus europaeus. The sequence goes on from OY756972.1 coordinate 6,624,795, forward strand.
AAAGGGAAAAAGATAGAGAAAAATAAAAGAGATGAAGAAAGAAAGAAGACAGGTTAGTTTTCTTGTGAGATTTTTGTTCTAAATCTATGACTGGTTCAACCGCCTAATTCATATTGATGGTTTTTAATAATATATTAATTTATGGCTGGTTCAACCATCTAATTCTCAAATTGCTTCATTTATTATGTTTTTCAATTATTATTTATTGTTACTTCATACATGGATGGTTTTATATGTATTCAGTAATATATTTGTGTTTTTTTGGTTATTTTGTTTTTATACATATATTTAGAATTTTGTGATTTATATTTACTATTTTAAATTTATTTATTTATTTATTTTGGGCTCATGTTTATTTTGGACCTTTTATTTTATTTTTATTTTGGGACCAATAGTTTTTTTAGACTTATGTTCATTTGTTTATTGTGTTATGTAATTTTATTTTTATTTTAGCTATAGGATATTTTTATATTTGATTTGATTTCTTTTTGGTCCAATATTTATTTTGAAATATTTGTTTTGTTTTCAAAATCGATATAACTGCCACCCCGAGACAAAAATGGTTCACATCATCCACTTGAAAATAACGACTTTAACTTGAATGATTATTGTTAATATCAAAAGTGGGACATTCCTTTTTCAAAAAAAATATTTTAGTCTTTTTGAAATAATTGTTCATTCTTGAAAAATACTTCAAAAATTGTGCAAACTTGTATAATCCCTATTTGTATATAGACGGAGTTATTTCTAAAAAAATCAAAAATATTCTATTAGCCCTTATTTAAGTTTGGTAACCGCATAAGTGGGTGTTGTAGGGTGCTAATACCTTCCCTATGCTCAATCGACCTTTGAACCCAATTTTTTTTATATGGTAGACCAGCACTATAAATAGGTGTCCAATTGCACCTCAAAACCAATTGGTGGCGACTCGTTATTTTTATGAGTATGCCAGAGTTGTGATTCTGGTTGTGACAACTAGGAACTTTTCGAGGGTCAAACCAAGTTTGCTTAAATAAAGGCTAAACTATTTTTTTGATTTATTTTCATATTATGTGTGTGTGTATATAAATAAATATATATATATATATATATTCTTTCTTTCTTTCATTTACCTGTGTCTATGTTGTAATTCTTTTGCGTATATACATTTTGTGATATATTTGTATATTTTTTTGTATGATTTTGGGTCTAATAGTTTATTCGCTTTGTAGCACTTCATTGATATTTTGCATGTTCGGACAAGAGTACAGTTCAGAGATTTCGATATGGTAAAACCTGTCACACACACCGTGCACTTTGTTACCACACATCCCCCTTAACCAGGCTTCACTTTCGATAGAAGAGAATGAACTATCACCTTCGAGGGATTCATGTCCCCGTGCAGGTGCTAGGTACATTCTCACCAGACTAAACTTTTCATGAAGTTGAGTGAGGAATCCCGTTGCCATTTTAGACAACGGGGGCACTTTCTCCGGGACCTCGCATTTTAAAATAGAACCACAACCATACAGTTTAGAGCTAGAACATTGAGAGGATATTTATACTCATACTTTTACTCTGCCCGAATTACTATCATATTTTTTTATACTGTTACGCTGCCTTTTTTTTTTTGATTCTTGATCTTACGATTACTTTGATTTTGTTCATAAATACTCTTATCTGTGATATACATCCTATTATACTGCTAAACTTTCTTGTTAAATACTCGATGACCGTTACTAATTAAGTTTGTTTCTTAGTCTCTTGTTCTTTGTTTTTTTTCCTTTGCATCATTTACTTTGCCATTCATACATATAGGCATAGATTATGGTTTGACTACAGTATTATCAATAAACACCTGTCAGCATTTAAATGGAGCCGTGTGGACAATACATATGCAGTGGAAAATCGAATGAAAACAAAAGAGGGTGAATTCTTTAAAAGTAGAGTAGTTAGTACCAAGCGTTTGGAGGCAAACATTCAAGAGAATATTCAAAAATTCAAAGCAATAAAGAAGAATTTTTCAGCATCAGATGATGGCTAAAGAAGCTATAAGGCAGCATGTCGAAGCAGTGAATAAGAAGTTTTCAGCGTTCGATGATGAAAAAAGAAGTTGCAAGGTAGGACTTTGGAAAACAAAAGTTCATTTTTCAGGAAATTGTACTCAAGAAACAATGTCGAATACAAGGAGGTTTTGTTATAATACTATTTCCAAACCATAAAGTCCAAATAGGAAAATTTCATATCATACACATTCATCATAAAACAAAAAACAAAAAAAATGAAAAAGAAGGAATAATTGTGAAGATTGTTAATTTTCTTTCTCATTGCAGAAAAATGTATACATCATTGGGAGATTGGCTTTTAATCTTCATGTTGATCAAATTATAATAGTCATGTTGGGACAACATTTGGATAATTTTGTGTGCAATTTAAGAAACTTCATGTTGCTGTCATGTAAATGAGTCGGTACTCTACTACTACTACTTGCTAAATCATTTCTCGTCCATTGGATTTTTGAGCTTATTAACTGGATCAGTTTGGGACTTTCTTTTCTCTTATTAAATGCCTCCAAGAGTCACCACCATCTGTCGTTTAGCTCACGACCACTTATTGAGTTTTGTAATGAGCATGTCTTTATTTTCTCTTTGATGAATTTTTATTACGGCTGTTGCATGTTGTATCATTTTATTGTTTCTATGTTTTCCTCTATGTTCACCATGAATAAAGGTCTCCATTCAAAATTCTCATAATAATTTTCATTTTTCCATTATTTTCAAATTTCAAATCTCGCACATTCAATCATTATATTCACCAAGACTGAAAATTGATGATAATGAAAAAAATGAACCTAATGAAACAGTTTTTGGGTGCACTCAATAACAATGTTGAATCCTTCTCTGGCATTGGGAATGAATTTGAGACATCATCAGAAAGTTTGAACGGAGTGTATCAAGTGCATTTTTTTTAAGAAACTATTTTTTGAGAAAATGATTAAAAAATGACAGATGTTATTGTCAAAATATGACATTTTATAAGGCTGTAAAGAGGAGTGTGATAACAGTTTACTTGACAGAATGAGCAGTTGATGAATTCAAAGCTCAAACTGCATATATTCTTGACATCCTGACAATCATGTTATATCTGAATCCTCATTTATAGTGAAAGAAGAGAATGTCTGTCAAATGACTCCGAAAATGGCAAGTGCACCATGTAAAGACTTGCAGTTTCCTTTTTACGAGATGGAAATATTTTATAAGAAAGAAGTTAGGATTTTTTTCCCTATGGTGCGTGGACATAAGGAAAACCAAACAGATTATGAGAGAAATTCATTTGACTGACATTCCAAAAAATAGAGCAATTTTGCTTTATTCTATTATGTGTGAAAAATCAATTGATATTGGCAAAGTTTTGCAAAATTATATTGTCCACACTTGTTGAAATACAACAACCATAGGGATTTGTTTGCCTTCTCTGATCTGTACATTGTGAATGAGAGCTGGGGTTCTTTCGACACCGTATGAAGAGTTGCAGTATCCAAAATATGTGATTGATCGCAAAATGATCAGAAGATACAAAGATGATGAGATTATTGATACTCATAGAGAGGCTGAATCTTCTATTATTCCTTATTCCAATTCATCTGAAACCACTGCTATTGTTGAAAGGCTAATGCAGATCGAGGCACTTCTAGATCACCTATGTAAAAGTCTTGATCTATTAACAACATATATTGCAGGCTACCATGAGACCATGACTCATATGCCTAATCAGTTTTCCAGTGACTTTGGAATGCATGTCATGTAGTTTCCTAGTGCACAAGCCTAACAATTGGATTGTTATCCTCATGAAAATCATGAAGACCCAGGATTTCAATCAGGAAGCTTGTATTTTTCATCATTTCATTAATTGTTGAGCATCGTGGACATTGTACTATTGTTGTTTATCTTTTTGGAAAGTTGGTTGATGTGTTTCTGATGAACAAATTTAGCTATTGTCTTGATTTACTCCATATCTTTTCCTATCATTAGTTATCTTCAATGGAAGCATTTGAATAATTATGATTGGTTTGATCCTTGAGGGGTACAAAAGCAACCGTTACATTGGTACAACCATTGTTTGAGAAGTTTATGACAAAAAACATCCCGCTAGAGCGAAAACCTGAAAGGACGCTCTAGACAAAAATTAGAGGCAAAAAAAGAAAAAGAAAAAGAAATGCATTCAATTCGGATTGTGAGTTCAGATTTCAGAAGAATATTTGAGACATGAGCTCGTTGAATTTTGGACAGTGTCAAGATCGGTCGTCAACTTGACTTGTATTGATATAGGTGAAGGTGCATAATGGTCTTTATGATAGCTATATTTTGCGGCAATAATTTGAAACATGCATCAAAAGTGGGGCAGTTTTGATTCGTGTCATACGTTATTACATATTGTACCATGAAAGAAATTCAGCCCAAAGGAGAAGTCTATGGACAGATATGAAAAGTTCAGGCATAGTGATAATCAATTAAACATGCACCAAAATTGAGGCAGTTTTTGGTGTGATCACTACATCGTAAGAAAAATCCTGCTGGCATATATGAAAGGTTCAGAGATAACCTTACGCAAGTTGGATTTGATCATTGTTAATTGGGGGCACACCAAAACTGGCAGTTTTGGTGTGATCTTTGAATTATCACAATTTTATCTTGGAAAATCTCAGTCTGTCTCCCATTTATTTGACATCCCTACATTATTGTATATATACATCTCAGTCTAAATGAGCTTCCTACCGTCACCTATCATTTTCAATTAAATTTCATCAGATTATTCATTTCTTCGGCTTTGCTCCTCCATTTTCACATCTCATTTATCTTCCAAAAAATTCTCATTTTATTTCGATTATTGGCATGCATAGTCGTACTATTGAATTCATCATCGACAAAGTTTTGATAGAAAATGTGATAAGTGTATTAGAATATTACTTTTGTCAGGACATTGATAGATGTTGGTATCCTACATTGGATTGAAGAAAAAAATGTGGTCGAGACATGTATTATCAGGAAAGGGATGATTCGAAACATAAAAATGGAAAAGAAGTTTTAATTAAGAAGTGTGTGCATATATAGGTGTTGAAGAAAATTGGCCATTTCGATCCTTGCCCTGACGTGAGGCTATAAACCCCAATCAATTATTTCATCCCATATTCACATCCCCTCGTCTCTATTTCTTGACATTTTTTTCAATCTGCTTGTCTCTTTTGGCCAAGTTTTTCCTCCCCATCTCTATCATGTCTCTTCCCCGTCGCAGTCACAGCTCAGGCATGCGCGAATTTTTTCCTTTATTTCATTTTTGTGGCATGCGTTTCAAAACCGTTTGTCTATTTTGGCCAAATTTTCCTCCCCATCTCTATCATATTTCTTTCTCGTCCTAGTCATAGCTCAAGCATGCGTAACTTTCTTCCTTTACTTCGTTTTCGTTTTCAAAATATTTTGTATTTTTTGGCTATATTTTTCTTTCCCATCTCTATCGTGTCTCTTTCCCATCTCAATCGCGTCTCTATAATTAGCTCAGTAGAGCATCCCTATTTTCCTCGTCTACATCCATTTCTTGCAAATTTGTCAACTCTTCCTTAATGATCTTTGTCTCTTCTAGTCAATATCATTGTCTTTCTTACCAAGCATCGCCTCTTTACACACTATCATTCGTTTATCACGATTCTTCAATCTCTCTTTCACAATTTTGAGGCTCATCCATAATGACCTCTATCTTTTCTGGCTAAGTTTCGTCTTTTTTCTTCTTAACTGAGCTACACGTCTTCGTCATTTCTCTCATTTGCTCACTTTCTCTTCACTTCATATCTTTCCTAGCTTTCTTCACTAACGACACCCCAAGCTCCATCTCTCACTAATTCCAGTTTTATTCTCATTTTCTCTTCCTCCATTGACACAACTACTCATCATTCTTTATTTTGTTCCCTCATATCCATCTTTTACCATCATTCATCATTTAAATCCACTGTCCTACATCGAATCTAAAGAATGGAGAACAGTCTAACAACACGTTCATAATCAAAGGCATTGTTTGCTAAAGCAGAGATTATCCCTGAATGACGGATCGATCATGCTTTTCTAAGACAGGTCGACACTCGTTGGACCTTGCACTACCTTCAGGATCATTCCATGTTATTTTTTATCTATCTAGATATGAAAGAAGATATAAATATATATCCCCAGATAGTTTGGTCTTTTTGTGAAATTCTTCAAGAGTTTCCTCCTAGTTCGAGGACCGAACCTCGGTCGGTTTATCAAGTGGATGTGACCATATCAGGGTCCGATTCACCTCATCCGATATCTGTTCTTGTGTAGGATATCCTCCTACTTACCATGTTACCACAAGCTTTAAAGTGCCCATCTCTGCATCCAGAAAGAATATGATTGATGACATGTGTCAGGGGATGAGAGATAGTAACGCTAATGCTACACACCGTACATATTTGCAAAAAAAATATGATTGTTGGATGACGCCATCCGATCCAACCTTCGCCCTATCGGCCATAGCCAACAGCGAGCATGTAGCATTCTTTATGCCCTATACAACATGTATAAGGGTGCTAATACCTTTCTTACTCTCAATCGATGTCTAAATCCAATTTTTTTTATATGACAGACCAATACTATAAATAGGTGTTCAATTGCACCTCATAACCAATTAGTGGCGACTCATTATTTTTATTAGTCCGCCCGCGTCGTGATTTCTGTTGCGACAACTTGTTTGGGTCTCTTGGAACTGTATGTGTAAGCCTAAGAAGGATGGTGGTATGGGGTTTCATAGTTTTCTTTCTTTCAATGATGCTCTACTTGCAAAGCAGTATTGGAGACTTTTAAAAATCCCGAATTCATTAGTCGGTCATGTCATGAAGATGCAGTATTATCCTTATTCATTTGTTTTGGAAGCTTGTCCTCGGGTGTCAAACTCTTTCGTTTGGAAGAGCATTCTTGGTGCCTATCATTTGTTAGTTTTAGGACTTAAATGGCACATTGGAGATGGTTTAATAGTTAAGATTTGGAGGGATATCTGGGTTGATGGGTTGTTGCCACGGTCTTCTCTTTATAGTCAGTATGATTTTAATGTTGATGATAAGGTGTGGTCTCTTGTGGATGCTGACTCAGAATGTTGGAATTATAATCTTATTAAATTGATGTTTCTGAGAGATGTGGTTGATAAAATCCTATGTATTCCAATTTATCATTTAAATGGCCCTGATTATTTGATATGGGAGGAGACAACTATAGGGGTTTTCTTAGTTCGTAGTGGGTATCATCAGGTCAATACACTATTATCTCAATCTTCGACATCTTCTTCTTCGAGGGATGTGGCTTGCATTTTTGGAGATCATTTTGGACACTCAATATTCACTCATCTTCAAAGGTCTTTATATGGAGAGTTCTTCAGGATGCCTTACCTACATACGTGAATTTATGGAAGCGGAAAATTATTTTTGATGTTAGATGCCCTTTTTGTGGGAAGTGGGATGAATCAAGTCTTCATATCCTCCCGGACTGTGAGTTCTCGGTGGAGGTATTTTCTCATAGTGTCCCTTCCATTCATAAATTTTGATAATATTTTGTGGATTTTATTCAACTCTAGTTATATGCTATTGAAAAACTCAGCCGGATGACTTATCTTTATTAGCTCACTTGTTCCGTGGTATTTGGAACCGACGAAATAATTTTCTTCATGAAAATGCTTTTATTAGTTCAAAGCTTTTGGCTTCTTCTACTATGAGTAATGTTTCATCAACTTCAACTCCCCAATTGTGTGCTGACAATTTTGAGCTGCTATATGCAACGGATGTGTGGTCTTCTCCTCCAACTGGTTATTACAAGTTGAACGGGGATGTAGGAATTAATTCAAATCTAAATTGCACTAGTCTTGGTGTCATTGTTTAGGACTGGTTTGGAAAATTGATTGTAAGTTATCGAGTTGTGAAGCCGATTGCTCTTTCTCCTATTATGGGAGAGGTTAAGGCTGCTTTGGTAGCTGTGGATGTTTTTATTCAAATGGGCTTCCGATTGTTTGTGCTTGAGGGTGATTCGAAGATGGTTACTAATGCGTTGCAATCGAAGGAGATGGTCTCACATCATTGGGCTGGTATTGTTTTAGATATGAAGAGAAGACTTCAACATTGTTCTAATTGGCACGTCTCTCATGTGAGGTGAAGTGGTAATGGGGCTACTCAACATCTAGCAAAGATGGCTCTCCATTTGGTTTAGTCACATTCTTGGGTTGATGTTTGTACTCCAGAATCCATATCCATACTTAACAATGATAAGTTGGCAAATTTCTGAAGTTTTAGTTAGCTTGTAAAGTTGGTGATTGAGTCTTGTTTTTATTTGTTTTAGTTTCGTAAGTTTAGTCCAGCATATAAGAACTTTGCTCATGCACTTTGTGGTGGTGGTTTTCTCTCTACCATGTGTAAGCTAGTCATGTTTCAATGCCTATTGTCAATGGAATGAATCCCAGACCATGATCTGGTTATTAAATAAAAAGTTCTAAAAATTGAAATGAGATGTCTAAATAACCATTCCCTCAATTAATATCAACATTAATACATCAATCATCAATATATATATATATATACAGTTTCGTTCAAGTGTGGGATCCCGCACTCAACTATCTGTGCGGGATCCCGATCCTAGCCCTCCATTTTCTTTCGTCCATATTTCCTCTGTACAGTTCTTGTTGATAGGTATATGACTCTTATGCATTGGACTGTGCTTTAATCAATATGAAGTGGGAATCTTCCTTGGAAGGGTTAGATATTCAATTCCTCTCTCCGTAAGTTTTGGACCACTCTCTCTTAGTGGTGAAACTTGTGAATCTATCTAAAGAGAAGATTCCATTTAAGTTCTTCGATTTCCTGGCTCCTCATCTTGATTTCTTTCATTTAGTAGCTTCAGTGTGGGAGGAAACTGTTGTGGGGACTCTAATGTATGGTCTGATTGAGTATTTGTGAAGGTTTTTTGTTTTTTTGTTTGGTAATTTGATTGAGTGGACCTGAATTTCATGTTGAGTATTGTGTCAATGGAATTGTAATGTCTCACAAATGTTCTACTGAACACCACCTATGATTGAAAAGAGAGAAAAAATTAATTTTATATAAAAAATTAACAGTTCATGGCCCTTCAATATGAGAAACCATTTGATTAGTATTCGAAAATATGGTGTTCGCGAGTGGGGTGGTAACCTAGCGCTGCCTTGCCAATTCCTCGACACTCAACAGTCAACCGCAAATTCACATCCAAAGAGTTCGTTGAATATAATCTAGCTTATACGCTGAGCTATAAGATCAGCTTCTCTCTGCACATCAACTTATACTCTGTCAAGCATCTCTACCAAACAAACGCTAAGTCTATGACTCTAACTCCTTCTACGCATAAAGCTCCACCACTTGCTCATCATCAACCTCAAATTCAACCTCATTGTTTTCCTCTTCTTCATCTTCCGAAACAAAATCATTTTCATAAAGTTCTCCTAGTTTATAACTTCTTCGAGGTGGTGGAAATTCACTAGAAGTAAGACCGGTTGCTTCATCCACTCAGCCAAATTGTCGTCTTGTTCATCATTATCTCCGCCGTCTAAAATCCACCCTTGTGCATTACTAGCATTATTTGCTAATAACACATCTATGTTCTTCTCCGTCTCTCTTGTGTGGTTGTTTCTAATTTTGACATTAAATTGGACATAAACTATATTGTTCAGTTGAGTGACATCTAATCGATTCCTTTTCTTTTTATATATATACAAAAAATAGAAATTGATACTTCTCTCAAGATTGTTCAACGCTTCTTTGATTTCTTGTTGTGCTTTAATGAGTTCTACATATATGAAACCCATGGATGACTTTCGGTCCTCATCTGCTATTCGAAGCAATCTCACTAGAGGAGCAAAAATCTTTAGGCATATCGTCATGCCATTCCAAAAACTTAAGGTCCATCGACATTGTATAGGCCAATTCCCATGCCTTACTACTAAACATTGTCTTTAAGGCAACCTTTTTCTCCACCCAAATTTGCAAACTGAGAAACGAAGATGCAAACCTTGTAACTCCCGGCCGAACAATGTCCCTCTTGTTTGTAAATGATCTCATCATTGCCAAAGTTTTGCGATGAGCATAAATGAATAATTTAAAGTTCTTCCATTGGTCAGTAACTTTCTTGAACTTTGGAAGCTTGCCAATACCTTTGAACATCAAATTGATGGTGTTAGTAGCACATGAGCTCCAAAATATATGTGGGTGCTTGGCCTTTAATAACTTCATTGTAGCCATTTGTTCTCCACTCCTCCTCTTGCTTCTTCAATAATTCTCTTGTGCGCTTAACCTCATCTTTCAAAAGTGGCTCCTTCAATCAGTATTGACTTGGAGTCTGTAACCAAATCCAAATTGACCAACAACTTCAAGAAGTAATTTGAAGTTATCGTTCTCAATGGCATTGAATGGAATGCTTGCTTCATAGACCAACCTAGCCACATATTGGCTGACCGCTTGAGTTCTCTTTAAAATCTGTTTCATTGATATTTTGTTGTTGGATATTTTTTGTTTGGTGCTTCCAAAGAAGAATAGGACTTATAGTAGATGTATATCGATCTATCTATCTCATTTTACGAGGAGGTTTTCTCGCCTCTATTTCTTGAATTTCTTCTAACTCATCTTGTCCACCTTCCTCGAGCACAATCACTTCCGCTAACATCAAAGTCTCTTCCCTTTGCTTACTTATCTTCTTATTCTTTGCATCAAGAATTGCTTGCCTACACTTAGCTTGATCATCCAATGTTGCCCATGGACACTTTGAAACATTTTTGAATATGTGGCCCACTTGTTCTTTCACTCTATACGATCCCCCACACATAATCTTGTTTCACAAATTTTACCTTGTCCATGTTATTACCGTTGGCCAAAATCGTATACTCCCATCCGATATCATTATACTTCCATTCAAAAGTTGGTCAGTCAATGAAGCACGTTCTTGGTTAATACTCACAAAGGCAATGAAGGATTATTGAATATTGTTGGTGTTGGCCATTATCTAATCTATTAAACACATGAACAAATAAAAGAAAGTCAAGCACTTCAGTAAACAGATTTTGATAACGCACACTTCAGTGGTGATCAATTTCCTATTTTCCTTTATCAACAATCAACAATAAAATAACCGAATAACTAATTCAATAACTCATTTGTATATAGTTATATACTATATTATATAGTACCTTAACCTTCCATCATGAATCACACAAGGAGTCATGAACTCTTGAATCATGAATCATGATACACATTTTACCAATAGGTTATAGGTCCAATACTGAAGTAGTAAAGTACTGAAGTCTAAATATCACCAGAATGAGCATCAACATTAAAGAATTCTATTTATTAAGCTAACACAGTAAGGGCCTGCTTGGATAAATAAATAAAAAAAGAGGGTTAAGTGGACTAGTGTAAGGCAAAGTTAAGTGTGGTGAAGTATAGTAGGGTAATTAAATGAAACTCTACCTTAATTGCATAAAGTAAGAGTTAATTAAGGTATAAATTATTAACTTTGTTTGGATAGGAGGTAGAGTAGATAATTTAAAAATTCAAAATGACTTAAATACCTTTATTTATATTTATATAAAAAAACTTTTATTTTATCTCTTGCCTACAAACAAAACACTCAAAACATACTCATTCGAATCTCATTGAAGCAAGTTTAGCTACCAAATCCAAGCTTGAACCCTTTGTCCCATGAATTCAAAAATAAACGAGTTATGAGTTAAAAGGGAAAAATATTTCACCAGCCTGTAAGATCACATAAAACACAAAAAAATGGAATTAAAACGCAGCGCCACAACACAACAGCACCAAATCACACTCTTTGTGTAGTAATATCATCCAAAATTAGGGTCTCCAAAACCCAACAAAGGCAAATAAAAGGTCTCAATACCTTAACATCCAAAGACTAAAAAAATAAAATGACTTGAAACAGGTCCAGCAACAGCAATTAAAAATCCACATTGTCCAAAGTGACATGCATTTGTGATACCAAGAAGTCTACTTATAAAAAGTTGACTTAACAAATTCATAATTAAAATGTATAAATAAATTATATGTAACGAACCATATCAGTAAAAAATTCATTTGTCAAATCAATATTAACTTTTTCATTTTCTTCTCTAACATGATACATATTAAATTGAATACAACCTCCTAAATAAGCTTAGCAAACCTCTAAAGTGTTCAAACTTGACAGCACTAAAAACCTACTCATATAATAAAATTTATAGGATATTGATGTGTGTATTTTATACCACATTGACATGCATATTTTGATACACAAAGTGTATTATTTTGATTCAAGATTGAGTTGATACTTTGAGATTTTATATGTTTTATATGTATGAGGGTTGGTGCAAAGTTGTAGCTGAATTGGAGTATGAAAGAACAAAAACCAGATCAAAACACTCTTCTAGCACCCTTTGGGTGCTTCTGCACTTCAGAGGCACAAAAAGACAGTTTAGAGTGCTGAACTAGCGCTCCATCACTGTAAGGGCGCTCGGACTTTTCAGCTTTTTAGGAAACCTAGTTTTATGAGGTTTTTGGGACCCAAAATGTGTAAACCTAATTGGAGACTCCTATGAAACTTGTATTAGGTATAAATAGGCAAGAAAAATATGGGAAAAGGGTTACAAACACTTTGTAGAGGTTGGAATAGCTCTTGTTCGTGAAGCAGCTCTTCTTCCTCCTTCCCCTACTTTTGTGTATCAATTCATGATTTCTTCTTCCCTTGCTTTTATAATTATTTTCATGGGTTATAACTAAACTCATATCTAGGGTTTGACCTATCCAAGCAAGAATATTATGAGTTGATTTTTATTACAAGTTTTCAATTCAATTCTCAATTCTTGTTCTTAATTGATATGCTTCAAAATATGATTTATGCATAATTGCTTGATCACCAATTGTGTTGTTTATTATATTCATCTAGTTGAATCACATAAACGATCCGTATTTATGTCTTTTGGTGGAATCAGAATTAAGAAGATTAATTGTCGAATGCTCTGATCCGGGTTTAGGGGATTAATTGATTGTTGTAGTTCTTTTATTTGTAATGGGTTATTTTTTGCTAAGTTAAAGACTGTCATCAAACAAGATTAATTTGATAATAATAATATGTGTTGTTTCCACGATCAATGGATCAACATAATTGAGTGAGGAATCAATCCTAGAATTGGAATTGGTATTGGTATTAAATGCTTGACCCTTATAGCTCATAATAGGATTGCTTAGTAAGTTTGTGCCCTATGCTTTTTATCATTGTTAATTCTTGTTTGCTTACTTCTTTACGAATTAAGTGTGTTCTCTTTACTTTAAATATCATTTATTTTAATATTTAAGTACATCTTTCGACTGAACTCGTCTCTGTGGGATCAACCTCTTACTTACATCTTTTGTGCTACTATAGTATACTTGTGCACTTGCGAGTATTTTAACATTGAATATTATGATGAAAAAATTACAAATATGAACTAGGAAACTATCCTGAGTGAATTGACTTTTGAAGACCTCATCGTCATTTACCAGATTCGATTCAATTATCATCAGTCCAAAATTTTATATTTGAAAAAAATGAAGAAGATGGAAGGGCACAAAAATTTAGCGATCAAAACAACAAACTGCTCCATTTGGAATCAACTGGAGAAGTAGCTTGATTTATACATTTCTAATTTCAGAAATTAGAGTCTTAATGTACCAAATAGAATTCTCATATATAGGACTTGCAATGAAAATTATCAATTTATATGCCTCTCACTGTTAGCTAAAATCTTATTTATTAAAAGCTTCCTAATCAGTGCATTTCTCAACAAAATGTCTGCCTTTGCTATATCACAATATTGCAATTTGTTTATATGTCTTATTTTTCCCAATAATAAACGTACATAAATAGAATCTTAGCCTCAAGTCATAGCAAAAATTAAAGCCATTGCCAATAAGAAACTAACCTAGAGATGACAATATTTTTAAGGAATGACATACCAATTTGTTCCTCCCCAGCTAATCTGAAAAGTAATGTTGTCTGATACAAAAGTAAACATCAAAATGGAACAGTCTAAAACAAAGCACCTATAATAACTGGGTATCAAGCATTACTCTTATGACTTGGGCATGCGTCCATGTTCCTTCTCTGGTCTCTCTCTTCTTCCTTTTTTAAATCCAAAGTGTACCCAAATTGACGAAAAGCATTAAGAACAAGTGACTTAGTTATAATACATCATACACGTGATTTTCGGCGATAAGGCGTGCCACGAAATAGTAATAGCAATACAAGTAATCATTACATAAATCAGCTTTACACGTGTATTTAATTATTTCACCAAAGAAATTTAGGGTATTTAATTTTGACTTTAACGTTTAAAGCGAAAACACATGCAAAAACCTCATCATGGTGTCCTTTTTGTCCAATAAAGTGGGAGGCTAATTTCGTCAAATAATTCAGTTTCAAAAAGATAACAATTAAATAGGGTTATTGCACGAAAAACCATGTTATTAATGATGCATTTCCACTTTTTGGGGTCCAAACCAGTAGTTAATCAACTAACTTCCTCTTGTTTGCTGACTTTATCATGAGTATCATTAATTAAAAGAGAAATGAAAAAGGTTTATTTGTGGTTCCTGCACTTGTATGCATGCTCAAGTTAAAATGCACTTTAGCATTCCTTCAGATTCCACCGGAACCACAGGTGAGGAAGATTAAGATAAAACAAGGCTAAGGTAATGATCAAGACAACAAATAGCCTCTGTCATTGAGATTTTTGTTGCATTTATTTTCTGGGCTGCATAATTAAAAAAAAGCTAGATATTGTGGCACTAGCAATATGTATTGACCTTTGAAACAAGATTTTATATTATCGGACACATTGTTGGATACTTTTTTCCTCTATGCTTACTTCACTGGACTCCTGAATATGCAGTTACACTTCTCCTTTATCTTTTAGCAAAAAGCGTAGGCTTGAGCAGAACTGATGATCAACGTCAAGTAAATAATAGACATACCATTAGTTTGCATGTATAATCTGTCGAATGGAAGGCGTGCCATACCTCGTTGTACAATCTTGGCTCCCCTGCTAATTTTGATATTTCCACGACACAATTGTTGGGAGAAACCTCAATTACCTAAGATTTTGCATATTGTTGGGAGAAACCTCAATTCTGGTATAGTTCGTAGGATCACTCGTATAGGGTATATGTTCTCTTCATGTAAACTTGGTATTTTCTATATGCCTTTATTTTTCATTCGTTTCCTGATGCAGAACAGCTGTGGATACTGGATTCTGTCCCTGGAGAAGTGAACCTTGAAAACAATGACGGGGAAGAAGAGAAAGTTTTGCAGAGTTTGCAGGGTTTACCTAGAGTTGTAAGTTTTATCGTGGCATTGGCTTTGCCAATGCAAAGTTTCATTAGAAAGAGCTATCATTTATTATCCATTTACATATTTCTGAAACTATGATACTCCTGTTATTGGCTTACTCCATTTATCATCAACCTCATGAGAATGTCACAAATCACATTGACACTTAATGTATTAAGATTCTATGTCTTGCACGTTAAGTTGTCGAGTGTCAGATATTCTATTCTCAACCAAACGTCCAACAGTTCTCAATCAATTATAATGCATCTCTCAACCTACATATATTGCTCACATGAATTCTCAACTAAGAAAAAACACTCAATTAATGCTCAACCAAGTCTAAATAGGCAGTTTACAACCATTCCCAACACAGACAGTTCTCAACCAATTCAAAATAGACAGTTCTCAGTCAATCAAAACTGACATTTCTCAACCTAGTATAAACAAGCATTTTTCAACCAAGTCAAAATACTCAGTTCTCAACCAATAAAAACAGATAGTCCTCAATCACATCTAAACAGTCAGTTCTCAACCAATAAAAACATAAAGTACTTAACTAATCAAACACATGCATTTCTCAACCAAATGAGCATGTTGTTCTCAACCACTCAAAACATGCATTTCTCAACATAGTCAAAATAGTCATTTCTCAACCAAGTCAATACACTCAGTTCTCAACCAATCAAAACAGACATTTCTCAACCTAGTATAAACAGACATTTCTCAACCAAGTCAAAACACTCAGTTCTCAACCAATCAAAAATAGACAGTTCTCAACCAATCAAAACATAAAGTATTCAACCAATCAAAACATAAAGTATTCAACCAATCAAAACATGCATTTCAACCAAATGAAAATAGGCTGTTCTCAACCACTCAAAACATTCATTTCTCAACATAGTCAAAATAGTCATTTCTCAACCAAGTCAATACACTTAGTTCTCAACCAATCAAAACAGACATTTCTCAACCTAGTATAAACAGACAGTTCTCAACCAATCAAAACAGACAGTTTTCAACCATATCTAAATAGGCAGTTCTCAACCATATCTAAACAGTCAGTTCTCAACCAATAAAAATAAACAGTTCTCAACCAATCTAAATACTCAGTTTTCAATCACCTCTAAACAGTCAATTCTCAACCAATCAAAAACATGCATTTCTCAACCAAGGCAAAATTAGCAGTTTTCAATCAATCAAAACAGACAGTTCTCAATTAATCAAAAAATGCAGTTATCAACCAAGTAAAAACAAACAGTTCTCAATCAATGGAATAAAATTCAATTCTCATTTACTAACAAACAGTTCAGTTCTCAACCTCACAATTACTCTGTTCTAAACTTGAATAATAACCAGTTCTCAACCAATGAAAAAACATGCATGTCACAGGAATTAAAAAAAATTAAGGGAGACACAAAATGAGAGAGCACAGTAGATAGAGTACCTTAGAGAGACACAAAGTGAGAGCACGATAGAGAGAGTGTGAAAGAGCATTGTAGAGAGAGAGTGAAATAGCACAGTAGAGAGAGAGTGTGTGAGAGAGCACGGTAGAGAGAGATAATCACAAAGAGCACAACAACCTTCTTCCTCTTCCTTCCTCAAAATGTCATCTCCAAGCTTAGAGAGAGAGAGAGTTGCAGAAGACACAAAGAAATTTTGCCTAGGAGAAGTTTCAACGTGAGAAGTGAAGAAAGTGCTTCCAAAGTGAAGGTTTTGACCTGGTTTTGATATTTTTTTAACTTTTTTTGGTAAATGATTTTTGGGGAAATGGTGATTAAGGGCATGTAGGACATTATATAGATTCAAAAGATTATTTGAGAAATTTTAAAAAAGATGGGATTAGAGTTATAATTTAATTGTTAAAAAAGATTATTTTTCAAAAAAATCCAATGATTTAGATGACTAGGTGTGAACATTTTTCTTTAAAGATTGTGTTTGGCGATTTGAGCTGCGAAGGCGCGAGTCAAGCAAAGCTGAGTGAGAGAATTCTGTGATTTTTCTTTTTCGTCCTGAGGTGGTGATGAAAGTTGAGTGATCTCTGTAGAGGGGAGGTTCATGCCGGTTAGGGGTTGATTTGGCTCACGATGAAATTTTCTCCTCAGCTTGGCAGGACTTCAGCGATCCAAAATTCCCACTAAAACCACAATCGTATCGATTCAAATCTCTCTCACGAAATCCTAGGGTTAGGGGACTTCTGCTTCTGCTCAACCATTTCTCCATATGCAACAAACCTCTCAAGATGCCTACCCTTCCAGGACTCGCTGAGGAATCGCCAATTGCAATCCGACTATCGCGAACCCTCAACTCTAATATATTAGATGCATCTGCTCCTCATGGAAAGTGGCTCTTCGAGTGCCATGGATTTTGGCACAATGTGTCTCTGATTGTACCCTCTCTATTGTTTGTGGTCTTTTTGGCTTTCCAGGCCAAGAAGAGCTTCGCCAAGCTATCCAATGGGCGATCATATATAATGATTCCGTATTATGTGATCCTTTGGCTCGTTAGCTTGCTAAATCTTGCTTGGTGCTCCTTGCAGGTTTGTGATTTAATTCTTCTTGGATTTTGAATTGCTTGTGATTTACTGGTCGTGGGATTATACTAATATGTTCTTTGACAATTTCCTTCTATAATTTTTTGTTTTGAATGGAATTTAATTTCTTCTTTGATGATTGATTGATTTGATGTCATAGTTTATAGAGAATTTATTGGGAAGCAGGAATGAAAGAATAAACACTTATTTTAGAATATGCAGTGTATCCTTCTAAAATATCCCCGGTGTTTGTCAATGGGTGGGAAATTTCTGTTTTTTGTATTGAAACCATTTAGCTTATTCATTATGAACAACTGCTCTAACAGAAAGATGCGCCTAGAAGGGTTGCATCTACAAATGATTGCTTGACATTTTCCATAATTGTAATGACAGTTTTTTAGTGTGCTATGATTTCTGATGCTATTTATTGTGATTCTCTGTTTGTAATACAACGACAGTTTGTTTAATTTGATCTGAGTCCAATTACAATATTTTTTTAGCAATCATTTTTTGGGCCTATTTCAGTTCAAGAAATGCAATATGAAAATGCAAAAGTGAAATTTCCTCCTTAACCTTGCCCAGGCTAACATGCTACCATATTTTTAAATGGGGAAACAAAAGTTGCATGGACGTTGAATAGGAAAATGGATAGTGTTTTGTGTCATTGCTTCGTAGGCGCTGTATTATACTATTCAGCGCTGAAGACCTTCACCATTTATTTCTCTTTCATAAATTTTTTGCTTCTTCCAAAATGATTCCGCTCACTAGTTAAGTAGTTAGAAGGGTTTCCAAGGTACAACAATATATAATTCTTCTTGATGGATTGTTATGGGTCTCCTACCAAAAGCAAATTAAGTTATCTTTTTGCTGATGCAGGGATGGGAGTGCATTTCTGGGAATGAAGTAGCATGGAATATCTTATCTTTGCTTACAAAGTCTGGAATGTTGTTTTTGGAAGTAAGCTTGGTTGCTTTTCTTCTTCAAGGAAATTATGTGAGTGGTTTTGAAGCTTTGACACGGACATTCGTTATTTCGGGGCTTATTGTTGGTTGTGACATACTTCTGAAGGTATAATATTGTTTTTTCTTCGGTGAAAAAACATTATCACCTCTCTCTGGCCCAGCTGCGGTGGGCTTCAAGCACTTTTCACTTTTTTTTTTTTGATGTGTTTGGTTACAATTGAGATTTGAGAAGCACTAGTTGTGAAGAGATTTGTTGATAAAGGTTTTAGGTGCTTTGTGAGAAAATGATCAATAAAATAAGCAGTTATCTATAATAGCTTGAAAGACTATTCTTATCTGTTACGTTATTTGAACAAAATGAAACTTTTTCTCTGGATAATGACGAAAATACTATCTCAAATGTAAAATTATTTTGATCCTCCATTTACCAAAGGAATTGGATGTTTTTGATATAGATTTTAATATTTTATACATCAATCTCAGCCATGAAAAGAACACGTACATCAGAAAATGGCACGATGCATTTTTTTCTCTAGAGTCAGGAATATATTGTTGAATCGTACAAGTTTAGAGCATTCTAATAAAGGGTTCCTGTCTCACATTCTCGTATGTAGTTGGGAAGCATATATGACATATATCCACGCATTGAGCAATATCACCACGACATTAGAAGCGTGTATGATATATCTGCATGCATAAACTTTTGCACCACAATAAGTAAAATTATTCCTACTTTTTAGTGTATTTGTATAATTTGTCTTGGCTGTTTCTCTCTCTTATGTCCTTCCAAGTCTTCCATGTTGACACTGGGATATTTGATCCTGTTTCTATATGCATTTTTTCAGGCAATTTATGTGTTTGGATTTGGAGTCCCCTTGTTTGTTGATAGCATAGAAAATCCACACCATAAGTGGGGCTTGTGGGTTGTACACAGGCTAGTGTTAACAGCAGTTTATGGTGTCATCTTGTTTCTTTACCACTCAAAGTGGAGAGAGAGGCTACCTGGTTAGTCTGTCCGCTATATATATATTGTCAACATTGTTTAACCAATTTTACAGCTTTTAATTATAAACCTTCCTTTTCTTTCCTTCAGCAAGACCCGCATTCTACAAATACATTACCATCATGTTCACCTTGAATGCCATGGCTCTGTTTGCTTGTGCTCTTACAGGGAGGCAAGCAAATTTTGGATTCTGGTAAGTTTGGACCAAGTTCATTATTGCAGTAATGTATGTTAAGCTTTCAGATAATTACTAAGTATTAAAGCCATAATACTTTTCAGGTTGTACGGTGCCACAATTGTTTGCTACCATGCCTTCTACCTTCCTCTTATATAGTAACATTTCTGGCAGACTTTCTCCAGGTAATAATTATCATTAATCCAGATTGAGGCCTTTTTGATAGGAAAAAAAATGTTGATATTCTACCGATCTTCTGGATCATTAAAGTATTAAACCCAACATGGTCAAATAATACTGTTTCCGACTGGTGATTGAACTGGATATGACTACAGGAGGAAGATTTGCAATTGGAGAATGCATATTATTCGGAGATGAAAGATGCTGGTTTCTTTGATGCTGACTGGGATTGATGATTGCCTCTGGATGACAGTATAATCTATAGTTACGCTGTATATAAAAGTGAAATGGCCAGAGAACTGAAAGTTCCCTTGACTGAAGACATTCTTCTTTCAGTTATTTTGATGTTTTCTAGCAATTGCAAAGCCGTCGATGTAGAATCTCTCTTCAGGAACTTGTTTTCCGTTTTGTGAACTAAAAGTTGTGGTCGAAAACTTTTTGGTTTGCTCAATGTATCATAAAAAGTTGCAACACTAAAAGGAGCATTTGGTGGAATGAAATTACTCCCTTTGTTATGGTGATTTTGAGAGAGAGAATCTTAAATTCATTCTGCCCTCTATTCTCCCTCATCGAGAAGAGTCATCCTCATCAAACTTAAAATGATGGGAATGATTATTTCCCTTGAGAAGTGTTAATATACAAAAAAAAAAAAAAAAAAACTGTATTAAAATTATCACTCGTAGTCATTCTTTATTTCTCATCTAACATAATGATGTTTATTTTATACTCGATAACCTCCTAGTCCACAGACATCATCGTCTGCTCAATTTAGTACATACGACTCAACTTGCCAATTGAGCTACTTAAGATTTTAGGCTCGGATTGAAAATTACATACGATCCAGCTCGCCATTTATTCCTAATAATTAAAGAGGTGTGCATGTTACGCAATTTATCATAAAAATGAGGTGTTATCAAGAAATAATAACGCCAGAGGAAAAAGAATAAACAACAATCGTATATACAGGAAAATCGAATAGCAACATTGTTCAAGACTCGCCAGGCCAACCATCATTCATGGCCAATAAATACACATTCTATGATACAATACGACTCGCTATAATGTCAACCAAAAAAAAATCAAAAACAAAAACTCGAGCAAGTTCAAACATAAGCAGAGCATGATTCACATAACTTTATATACTTTGTACATCTTGGTTGGCTCCTCATTAAAATTGGGTGTTTTCGCGTTCTGTTGGAGAACCGGGAACAAATGGAACAAAACCCCGGCCACCAAATACCGGACGCATAAAGGCATTGTCAAACTTACGCCAATAATAATGAACTGTGTGGGTGGGGGTGGTCAGGAGTGCACGCAAACTGCTTGGACGGGGGCAGTTACTCCCACCAAAATCTCCAAGTGAGTCCACGGACTCCTGCCCGCCTTCAAGGAGTGGTACTGTGAATGATTTTGGAGTAGATGGATCTGACAATACCATACTAGTTGTATGCTTTGGTTGAGGCAGTAAGAACCTTATAAGAGGTTTCGTCAACAATCCAAAAACCTGAGTGCAACCAAACATTTTAAGAGAGATTGGTATTAAATATGTAAAAAGGAGATATTTGTACATAATGAAATTCAGCACCTCAAAAGAGGAATTCTGTTTTCTTTTCTTTTTAGCAGTAACAAATGAAATGTAATAGAAAGGCACCCAAGTACAAAAAGTATTAGAGACTGGTTCTGAAATTTTGAACACGTAATATTTTCATGCAATTTACAATAAAAAACAGTACCAGCTTAATGACAGAAACAGCCAATCTTTCATGAGTTGATATGGGTTCTCAAGGCCATCAAAGGCCCCAAATTCTTCTCCAGCGGGTCCAAATATGGCAAGACCGCAACAGGGATGAAAGTATATTTTAATTTGAACCATTTAATAAATGTAACTTAAAGAACATTATTATCATCATTTTAGAGGAATTTTAATGCAACCAAGGAAATTCCCCAGCTAACTGCAGATCAGCAAACTAAGTCTCAAAAAAGGATTGCTTACTAATACTTCCCATGAATTCTATAATCACTATGACCTTTATTATTCCAAGTCAACTTCCTTCTCAAAAATATTTGAGATCCATCCATTCAATGTCGAAAAAAGCTCCCACAAAAAGTAAGAATGCTAAATAGATTTTATATTTACATGGTAGACCAACACTAGAGTATGCAGTTTGTGATTACTCACTAGTCAAGATAGAAAAGAAATCTTACCACTGTGCTGAAAAGAACAACAGTAATGGTGCTCGTGATCATGATTGCATTTGCGCGCAATTGAGTGTGCCCTGACCGAGTGAACTGCATATAAAAAGAGTAAAATTTAAGCAAACTGTATCATTTCTCTCTCTCCCACCCTCCTCTTGCATATCATCAAGCCGATTTGGGCTGGTCTCAACATAAAATAACAGGGAAGGTAAATACTATATCTGTTTTTCTACACAGCTTCAATCCCATAACCCTTCATATGAATAGCCCCAAAGAAAAGACCCTAGTCATATTTTACCTGATTGTATGCAAGCGCCATAGACACAGCACCTCTCATTAGACCAGCCCACCATATAACAACCTAACAATGAAAAATGCAGGTTGGTCAATCCAATACTCTGAACGAAAACAAGGTAATGACATCACAGAAACAATTTTCTTGCCTGTTGCTTGAGGCTAATTTTGTCATTTGGTGACTTCTTTGCCAAGTTCGATAAAAAGGATAGGGGGAAGACAAAAGCTGCTCTTCCAGCCATAACCAGAGCTAGTAATACTGAACTCACTGCAACTGAAGTTCCAGGGCTACAGTACCAAAATATAATCCACAAGAAAAAACAATAGATTCAATTAACCAGGGTTCTTGTTTTAGTGATTCAGGTGAAATATACAAACAAGGCTAAATACATCAAAAACTATCACTGTCAAGTGTCAATAAATTTGACCATACCTATCACTAACAAATCTCCACTTCTCAATGTCCAAGGCATCCATACCAACATAAAGGAAGATGAATATCTCAGCAACGAATGACAAAGTCGCGAAGGCGTGCCTGTGATAATTTGGCAACAATACAAAGCATCAACCACATGACAACCAGTGGTCCAGTGATAAAAAAAAACATACATGGCCATTAACTTTCAAGTTTTGATGGCCAAAAGAAAGTTATTGAAGACGACGTACTTTGTAGTGATTCTTGAGCTTTCTGTCACATTGTGCCAGGTATAATGGGACATAACAATCCCACAGAAAAATACGGTGAGAATACCACTCAGATAAAAGAGCTGAAAGACATGATGAATTTTGAGATTAGATGACGAACAACTACCAGGTGTAAGTGAATTTCAGAATAAAATACTAAATCAGGGTCTTAGTGAAAAAGTCTCTAAAGCTAAAGTGGAATCTTACTTCTGCCAGCATATATGAAAGATATGCCATAAGCATCATAAGAGCAACCTCACGATCTGTTGAGTGCCTGAGCCACATCAATCATCAGTTAGTCAGTGCCATTTTTAACCCTGTATTGCTCTGATGGAGCATATATTTTGAATATATTAAACAAATAAATTTCGAAATGTTGACGAACTATAATCAAATTTGGGGTTACAGTCAAATATTCAAATCACATCTTATAACTAACTACTGCGAAAAGTAGACTTAAGAACACCACCTACAAAAGGCAAAAAGGTTAACACCTAAAATTCTCAAATGATCAAAGAAGGCATCATTAGCTCTTATTTGAATTTTCGTAAAGGTTTCTCCAAGTCAATCACATATCAAACAAATATATCACACTTTTGCAGCCCATTTTAATTTGGGAGTTCATCTAGTTCAATGTGGTAATTTTTAATGTTTTCAAATGTGTGATAAAAAGTAATAAACTAAGTGAAATTCAAAATCCAGCTCCTGTCAAAGACAAACCTGCCAAAGTACAGCTTCTTGATAATGAAAGCACTAAGCAGCCCAGCCTGCAGTGGCAAAGAACCCAATGCATTACTCACAGAACAAGGGAAGCATAAAAACATCCATGTGTCTATGCTTCTGCGCGAGCATAAGAAAAGAGTGTTCGTGTATGATGCTTTGTGTGCATACACGGACACGTGCGAGATAGAGAGAAGGTGAGGGGGAGACTTACTAGTGCTCCTAGCATAGTGCTGGTGATAAATAAATAGAAAAAGCTTCCAATGAACTGCAGTGCACTTTCAGTATTAACATTACTGAGGTCAAAGCTCTGGATGGCATTGAAAAGCACCACTGATGTAGCATCATTTACAACACCCTCCCCAAAAACCAGACTGTAGAGTAAAGGTGTCTCGTCTTGATTAAGCACCTGCATCATCAGAAGGACCAATTCTCAGATTCCACTGTATTATCTCTATGAAACTTCCCAAATTTCAGAAATTTAATATGTATCAGACCTGCAATGTGCAAACAGAATCCGTTGCAGCAAAGATTGCACCGATTGCTGAAAATCGTACCTAAACCTGGTGAGCTCCAGAAAACAAAAGAAAAAATGCTGGCAAAGAAGGTATGAGAAGGCAATACCTAGATAATCAGCTATATCCAGCGAACCAATATCCATTTTTTCGAAGAACTGTATAACACCTGCATGATATCAGATTTAAATCCATGAAACGCAAATTAATCTTTTACTTGGAAAAGATGATGGGTTGAACACGGTAATGAAATCAGGGGACAGCATTCATCTTCTCCACAAGCCAACCCAATCGAGTTACAGATACAATATTAATCATCTCGGAGGTTTCTGTAGTAGCATAATGTTTCATGACACAAAAAGCATTGGCATACAAGGTTTGCACCCATAAAATCAGTTAATATGAAGCCATATCATTTTGATAAAGAAAGAAGAAAAAAAATAGACCCAACTTATTTTCTTCCCGTGCTTTCCTTTCGAAATTGTATTTAGGTAAGGTGAGTAAACCACTGCATTTTAAGCTTATTTGAAAAATGATGATACCCAAAAAATATGTATCTGACTTTTTATTTTTTTTGTTTACATTTTGAGGATGAAGAATCAATACTACAGAGTACTCATGTAATGTATGAACGGATGAATGTACGTACTAGGTTAGCACCGAGCATTATATAATATACAGTAATTATTCTTCCTTGCTAGAGGATTATTATGAAAAATCTACCACATTACTTTCCTAATTAAAATATTTCCACGATAAGAAAGAAAAAACATTTGTTATCTATTACACATTTTACTCTATCAATTTCCAATTTCAATTCTTATTGGCATTGTGTTTGCAATTGTGGCCCCCAACCCTCGTTTCTCTGGGGATGCAAGGATTCTAAACCTCGCCTTGAAGGCAGGATGGTGAGTTGCCAACCACTTGGATTGCTGGTCTCCTTAAATGAAATAATCAATTATCTGGATAATATCAAAAATTCATTCACCAGCTAAAAAGTTGTCTTCATTTCTATTTCTAGCCTTGCAGCAAAGTTGGCATAGCTTTCGGATTTTTTCACAAAGTTATGATTTAATTGTTCGAGGAAGAGGTAAAATAAAAGGAGTGGATGGCCAATGCCGCAGAAGCAAGAGGAAATCCATTTTGTAGGAAGATTTGGCAACTAGAATCGGCCTGGGATTACTTGGAAAGGGAAGACTCCATGCTATCATGTTGTTCCGTCCATCAATAAAACACAGTAGGATTTACTCAAGGATTTTGAAGCGATATCAAGGTTGACTCAGCCACAAGACAGTTAGATTAATTCAAGTACTCTAGTAATCATATACCTGCTGAGATGATACTACAGGATATCAATGTACCAATAGCACCAAACAGCATGATAGTGATGAAGTTACGAAAAAACTGCTTCTTTTTCACTTGAAACCTGCACTCAAGAAAAATAGTAAATGATGCTTAGAGAAGACAGTTATTCAAAATATTTCAACTATATTCTTGATATGATGAAAGTTAAATCTTCAATAAAGAAACTAAAAAGTACCAACTCTATAAAGTATACAAGCTCCTTGCTGAGTTGCTGTTCTAATTTGCAAGAGTATACAGGACAAAAAAAAAATCTGAGTGAGCAAATCAGCACCACAGGAATGATTCCAAGCATGCATACACACAGTTCATATAGCACTATACTGCCTATTAATGCAGTGAATCCTTCACCTTCCCAAATATTCTACTTATTAAGATCCAGCATTTCATCATGTCAGATAGCTGGCTAGCTGCATTAAGTAATAGATAACAATGGAATGAATAAAATGATTGGATGTTGACATGAGCAAATTTGCAAAATCTTGGTTTTAAGCAACAGATAACAATAGAATGAATAAATTGATTGGAACAGGTCAAATCTGGACACTCCACGGAATCTTTTTACTTGAGTACACTCTTGAACTGATTGTCTTTAATCACCTGCACTAAGCATTCCCACATTGAATATATAGTGCATTTCTGATAGTTTGAGTGCACAATAACACAAAAAACATCAGCGTTAGGCTGTCGGCCTTTTGGTATAGGTAATCTATTATTCTTTATTTGACGCAAGACAGTAAGAATGGTAAACCACAATTTTCAATATTCATACAATTGTACAGAGATTGCTCTTCACATATCTTTGGCATGTCTAAAATCCTAATTTGTAAAAGCTAATAATGCCCCCAAGTCATAACTCAAAACA
The DNA here is from genome assembly GCA_963580455.1 of Euonymus europaeus. Taxonomy (NCBI): domain Eukaryota; kingdom Viridiplantae; phylum Streptophyta; class Magnoliopsida; order Celastrales; family Celastraceae; genus Euonymus; species Euonymus europaeus. Next base: position 6,651,688 of record OY756972.1, read on the forward strand.
TATTAAGTAGTTCTTTTCTGGTTACCGAAGTTCAGGAACCCATATGCCACGGCAACTCAACCAATTCAGGCTATCATTACAATCGAACAAGTTGTCATCCGTAGAAATCATTTTCAATGTATGTTTAGTGGCAACAATAAGAAAATTGACTTTGGACTCAATCCTTTCGAAATTCTTGACCTTCTATTGTAGTAAATTATCACTACCAGGAAGGGGCACGCCAGGATTTTTCCTGGCGGTCCTACTCACATGGATGAACAATATAAATTAGTATAAACATTAAACAATAAGGCATTATCTCAATAAAGTATAAACTCAAATATTACAATCATAACAAATTAATCCACATTGTTACAAATAAATTCAGGTATAATTGTTCTCAATGTGGTCTCATAGTTTGACTTTCTTTATAATAATAATAATAATAATAATAATAAATATAATTAACTTCATTAACGATCTTATCAAAAATATATTTTTTGATGTTCATAATGAAATAAGTATTGATTCAATCACTTATCACGAAATTTTAATGATGAAAAAACGAAAAAATTGAGAAAGCGTATACTGTCAATAAAAAAATAGAAACCAATAAGGCAATCAATATACTAAAACTTTTTCTAGGGTTTGTAAATTAAATTATTTATGAACTAGGAAAAAAAGTGAATTTACAAAAGAGAGAATTTTCATAAAGATTTCTAAGGGGGTCAGTAAAATAAGAGGTAACTGAGTGTTAAAGGGGCAATTATTTTATCTTTTGGAATGACTCTAATCAAAGACTTCAAACTGTTTCCTACCTATATCTTCGTCATGTCCCAATTATATGAGACTATCAGTAAGGCAGTAACTTTATGTTTTGATACCATAATTAAGAATATTATGCAAATACATGACATGAAATTCTTAAAATCGACCGAAATGTAATTCTTTGAGAGACTAAATCGAGTTTTTCACATAACTCTCACAAAGAACCAATAATAACCAACCACAGCTATAAAAAATGAAACCATAAAATCTATTAAAGAAAAAAGACGAAGACAAATAAAAAAGAGCAACTTGCGCCACCAAAAAACAACCAATCACAGCTATAGAAGCAATGCACTCGAAAAAGAACCAAACGAATCGGAGCAGAACTTACCCCGCATTGAATATAATTGGAGGCAGCAGATATATGAAAAATAGATCTTCACTGAAAACCAAGAGATGAGAGCTTTTCCCTCCACTAACGAGCAAAATAACAACTCCAGTACAAACGCCCTGACACCAAAACAGACAAAGAAAGCTACGTCTAGATTCCATTCCAACCAACTTGAAAAATTTTAAATGCAAAAGGTATCAGAACTTTACATCTTGACTTTTAAGGTTGAAAACTCCATAGAACTCTAGTCAGCCCGAGGCTAATTAAAGGATTCAACCATTCATTTTAATTATTTTTCATGTTTTTGAGCAACTCTGAAACAAAAGATAAGCTCGACAAAGAAAACTCACAATCAATAGGGCAGTGATTGACTCGTTCATCCATCGACTCTCCTCCAGAAGATGTCCAATAACGATACAAGCACACAGAAGCGCAACAAACAGGTTCATAGAGACCACGGAGGCATGATCTGAAGTGGATAGCATTTGTAACTTCGCCGACACAGCACTCAAAATGTCAGCCATTGCATCAACCTAAATTCTCACCGACCAATTCAAGATGATTGAATTCCAAAAATTTGCACAGCACCGAAAAAAATTCAGATTCTGTTTAATTTTACGAAATGATGAAATTCACAGATTCTATGTCTCTGAACTGTCCATTCCACCAGACTAAGTATGTGATATCTGCGTTGAACAACATACATATTAAATTGGATACATTAAAGCAAAATCCGAGCTCAATCAGCAAAACGGGAAACGTAAAAATAGGATAGTATACGAAGGATCGCAAAGCACACGAATTAATCACTTTTTCAAAATAGGAAACAACATCGATCCTGACTGTTCAAAATTCAAATTACCAAAAATGCACAAAAAAATATCACTCTCTTCCCTCATCAATTATCCAAGTAACCAGACAAAGAAATGGATCACATGACAAATACATATATTGACTTACCTTCAATCTTCGAGCAAAATGAATGCTTTTCAAATAAAGAGGATTTCGAACAGAGACAACTTCTTCTCTGTTTCGAATTCCTCGCAAATCTTCAGCTATGTATAGTCAAGAGTCGCAGAGGAAGCTGAAGCAATGAAGAAGAAAAAACCGTAGAGAGACGCTGCGGCAGGAAATTGAAGCTGGGGAGAGAAAACGAAAATGTATTTGATGATATTTTGAATCTTAAAACGAAATGAAAGCTCTGGAAAGAATAAAGATGTCTCGAGAGAGAGAGAGATGCGTGTGGTTCAGAGAGAGAGACAGAGGTCGACGAAGGAAAGGCGGGGTAGCTTTTCATATGGTACAACAGAAAGAGCGAGAATCAGTTGTCTACTGCCTCTCATTACCGTCGATCGTTTTACTATTTACGAAAACAATTCGGACAAAGGGTGATGCAGAAAGTACTCGGTGGACCTGTATACAGAGTAGTTGACTTTCAGCTTATACGAGAAATAATGAAATATTGCATTTGGAAATTAGGTAGGCAGGTATTAACCAAATGAGAAAAATAGCATGGGTTAATACTAAGGATGGTTCGTTTGGATGAGAGTATGTTTTATAGAGTATACTTTTTCGTAAAATGTAAAAGTTGAGAGTGCCTGAGAGTATGGGTGACAGAACATTTTGTCATCAAAAATCGTTCAAGTTTAATTTTAATCACTCAATAATTAAACATTTCAACTTAATCATAGAATTTTTGATTTTGTTCCAACTCCATCACTCAAACAGATTTTGTGCAAACTAGACAGTCAATCCGCTTACAAGATGGATTAATCGTTAAAAAAAGTATAAATTTGATGAAATTTCTAACGTGACTCACATAAGTGTTGAAATTTGATGAGCTAAAGTTCAAATTATTTATTAATATAATTAAAACAAGATTAAATTAAAATTGTAAACCAAAAGCCTAAAACTACAATTCTCAAAGCTTCATGCAAAGCTTTCACGGCACAGTTCTCAAAGCTATGACTCAAACAACTAAAATCAATCCAAGGACCATCTCTTACAAATATTCACGTAGAAATTATGTGGCAAACTATTTGACAATCAAATTGTCACAATGGGAGTTGATAATTGGTTTTGGGAAAAATTTGTCCGAGTGATGGAATTAGAATAAAAATAGAAGTTCAGTGATCAAGTTAAAACGTTTGATTTTTTAGTGATCAAAATAAAAAATTGATAATATTTGGATGACGACATGCTCTATTAACCCAAAATATTTGTTACTCCATTTTTATAATTCTTTGATTGACGTTTAGATGCGGTACTACATTTGATTAATTTTTGGTTTTTTTTTTTGGATGATTCGGACTCAAATTAGGGTCGAAAAGAGAGTCGAACGTTTATTATACTCAGAAATAAAGGTTGAATCAGTTGAGAGTCATTCTCATGTTCACGATATTCTTAATTAAACATTAATTATTATTTTGTGTCATAGTTAGGCCTTAAAAACTAGTCTCATTTATTATATATGATAATTTACCATTTTTATTTTTATTTTTTGAGTGCATGAAAACGGAATGGTTAGGCTTCAGACTCTAGATGTATATCACACATTAACATCTGAGCTACTCGTGATCCTCATCATATCTTTATTTTTAATACTATTAAAAATTAGTAATAAAATATTAATAAAAAATAAGCGCGATTCTATAATATAGAGTAAGAAGTTGAATAATCACAAATTATAGTCTTATCCAAAAAGATTTCATGAAATCTCAACCAAATGCTTTAAATTGATGAGAATAATGTTATCTTGAGATGGATAATATTGTGATTTGCTCAATGAAGGATTTTTTTTTTTTTTTTTTTTGAAGTTTCGAATTTGAATTATTTTAAGAAAATATGCATTAATTATTTAATAATCCTTAAATGTTCAAACTATATGTAAATAGATGAGGAAAGAATTACTGTTTTAATTTGAAGCAATAATTTTCCTTTAAGGCAAATCATGTCCGAATATTGTTTACTTGACACGTGTCAAGCATATACAATGGAATTCTCATGAATAGCTATGCCTTTTTTTTTTCTTTTTCTTTTTGGGAATTTGATGTTGAGATTCATCCCTATATTATCACAAGATCCACCAATAAAGTTCCCTTTCATCACACAAAAAAGAACTTTTTATTTGTCCTTTATGCTCGGTTGGGGACTCATATAAAGTAGTATAATATTGCTATTTAATTTCTGAATAAATTGATATATAATTTAATCATATTCTGTATAATTAGAGTTGTATAATTTTTTATATAATATAATATTTGATTTTTTGTTAAACGAAATGAGAGTACAAAATTCATGATAATATGTCTGAATTACCAAACCTAAAATAATAATTATTTTCATTTTATTCTTAATAATATTTCTAAGGTAATCTTATGATAAAAAATCATCAAATCTCCAGCTAGCAGAAGACAAAATATTTACGTGTTTGATTAAAAAAAATATATATATAATCAAAGAGGAACAGAGAGAGGGATTATCTCCATTGTCATTGATATGTATAGTTATAGGATTTATGTTTTCTCTCTCGATATAAAAGTTATGGTGATTTTCTTTTATTATTTAATATCTTACCTTTTATCATAAGGGCTTCGAATAAAAAAAAACAAATTGAACGTATTTTTGTATTATCTAGACCAGCGTGTAAGAGCCTCATTTTGAATAAAGTTATATTATTCTAAATTTTTTTAACAAAATATCCAAACATTTGATAATATTATTAAAGAATAATTTTATACCTCCTCTTAACGGACCCTTACATAACACTTTATTCCAATAATTTAACTTAGCATTATTTTCACACATAATTATTTTCTTAAAAATAGACAAAATTAATTATTTTATGTGATTATTTTATATGGATTTTTTTTATGTGATTGGTAAGGTATTCAACAAAAATCAATTTTGTTTCTTTGAATTGGAATTAGTCCAAGGCTGACTATTGTCGTTTTAGCCTCAGTTTGTTTCAGAGTATAAGCTAGCTTATACTCTGTCACTCATACTCTCAAATGCTCTCAATTTTTACGTTTTACGAGAGTTTATACTCCATGAGACATGCTCTGATCCAAACGGATCTTGAAAATGGTGCAATTATGTTTGATATGATGTGAGCGAGAGGTGCCTCCCATTCCAGATGATGCAGCTGCCCACGTTTGATTTTTCTTCTTATTTTATTTTGCAATAATTTGATTCCAAATTGTACACTTCCAGAGTTCACAAGGGGGCTGAGGCACGTGCACAGTCAGGGGGCAATTGCCCCCTTGCTTCTTTTTTTTATTATTATTTAAAAATGCCCTTATATTATACGTCCCTTTAAAAAATAAAAAATAAATCCTTATCCCCCTAATTTTAGTTTGTTTAAAAAATACCCCTATATGCCACTCATCTGTTCAAATTATGTCTCGATTACCTAATAGTCATATTTGGACCAAAATATCGCTAAAATAATAAAATATAACGTTAGCCAGCAAACTTATCACACAAACTTATCCAAAAAAAATATCTTTAAACGAAAGTGGTGCACATGTAGCCGTAGGGCTGGCAACAATTTCAGTCCAAATTGATTCGGATCGGATAACATATGGTGTATATGACATATTTGTATATCTGTTTTTTTTTGGCGTATTTAATTGGCTATATCCAGATTGGTTTAAATTTGGATAAGTAAATCGACAAATAATTCAATTCGGGTTATAATCTGGACAACTAAATTGAACAAAAATTTTGTATTTAAACTAAGGTTTTGAAAATCGGACTGGTAATCGAACAGAAAAATCTTCAGTTTATGATCAATGATTCAGCCAGACTTTGAACCGAGTTCGACATAATATATTATTATATACATATATATTTAGTATAAAACTCATAATAATATATGAAAATACATCAATAATATGCATCTAATGAAAAATTCTCAATCATTTACAAATTAATAATACATATTGCAACAATATATACTTTATATATATGTTGGAACTTTTATAAAATACAATATATTCAATAAATATATCATTGTCAACAAACAAAGCCTCATAGCTTAGTTGGCAAGGTATTTGTCTTATGAATGATAGGTACGGGGTTTGAATCCTAAAAAAAAAAATTCTAATTTATTATATGAACCAAAATGGTTCAACTGGCCGGCTGGTTCATCTCAAAAAATCGAATGGATAAATTGCCGATTTTCAAGCCTTTATAGGATCGCTCGGTCCACAATTGAATCGGTCCGGCATACGGGTTGGATTTTAGTCACCTTTCGGGTTTCAACTTTAAGCCATCCAAACTTTCCGACATAAAATTTATGTTTAAATTTGATTTAATCCGAATCAGACAAATCGATCATTCGAATCGGATAGAATTTTACAACTTGTATGCACATGGATGCCTCTTATAAGTTGTCACACAATAACATGATGACAACTGATGAATGTGGAGGCATTTTTTTGTCATTTTATGAAAGCATGATTATAACACAACCAAGACTTATCACATAGTAGTGAGCAATCTGCGTGCATATCATGTAGTTTAGTTAAGTGTAGGTGTTCAAATTCACATGGATGCCTCTTAGTTGTCACACAACAACATGATGAATGTGGAGGCATTTTTTGTCATTTTATGACAGCATGATTATAACACAACTAATACTTATCACGTAGTAGTGATAAATCTGAGTGCATATCATGTAGTTTAGTTAAGTGTAGGTGTTCAAATTGGACAAGTCATCATACAAATCACAATAAATCATAAATGAAAAGAAAATAACTAGTACATGTTTTTTGATAGTTGAAATCACTCGACCACATAAATTTTTCGAGTCGTAAAAGATTTTGATTTTGATTTTTATCGACAACAATATTTTTTATGGCTATAAGCTGAGATTTGGCCAAATTTATTATTTTGTATCATGTGAGAAATTTCCGTGTGCGTGAATTTAACGGTCCAAGTTTAAACCTATATAAAATGTAGACCTTATATGATGTCATTCACGATTAAAAAAATAATGTTTGGAATAACTTATATGACATGTCTACTTTTGGTCTTATTATCCAAATTTGGAATCACTCGTCCAACTTGCGTGTTGTGTTGATCCAAGTACACACAGAAAGACAAAGAAATAGGAAAGCATCTTTGCCTACATATATTCCCTGTCTCCACCCATGTACTGTTTAATAAGCCAAAGTGGCTATCATTTGTATGTTATAGACATCACGGCAGCTTGAATTCTTTTCATCCAATTTTTCTTGCCATGATTTTTTGGACCACATAAGTAAATTGTGCTTTTTAGCTAAACAGATCCGTTATAAGAGTTGTGAATTAAACCAAATACAAAGGCACAAACTGAGTCGGGGTATGGACCCTTTATCTTAAAGTGATTAATCGTCTATCTTTAAGTGTGCTTGCAATTTCACCTCTTAGACCTCCTTAGTTTTACACTAACAATAAAAATTCTTGTAGATATAGCATCTAATCAAGAATCGAAACCCTCTCTCTCAGAATGGAAAGAACAAGCAAAAGAGACCGGAAGAAGATCGAAAAAGAACTCAGAGAGGAAGAAGCGCTAGAGTAAACTTTTGTACTTCAGCATGAATGAACCTCTTTTAAAGAGGAGATCGCTGGCACAGATCATACAACAATACCCAAAAAAAAAAATCAGAGTTGTTGCATACGTTGGTTGCAACTTTTCCTGATCCTTGGTTAAACTAAGTTGGTTAGTTACCCTAATAGACTGACTGGATGTAATTTCAAATGAACCTTATCTCAATTCATGAGTTGGTCAAGGGGGCTTAGCCCATTCATGTAAAGCCCACAAAACTTTAACAAAAAAAGAGTTAACGGGCCATAAAAATTAAGCCCAAGTCCAAGAAAGAAAACCCTTATAAACACTCATGTGTTTATATTCTTCCAATGTGGGATTGGTATTCACACTACCAACTCTTCTTATTTCATGTGGAGACATTTGGGATCGAATTTTCATTGACTCGATAATGGCTTATACAATATAAATGCATTTTGTTTATCCCCATTTAGAGAAGTACGTACTCAACCTCGGACACGTCTAGAAAGACGTGTGGGCTCAACATTTCAGTATGATCAAAGTAGGCTCATCATCAACCATTATCCAATAATCTCTCACATGAATGAAAATTATCTATTCAAGTTAAACTACAGAGTAGACACAAGAGACATAAAGAGAGTAACTATGAGATGGTACTGCATCAAGATAGATAGCTTTTGACTTTAAATCTTTTCTAGGGAGACCTATCGGATTCAATTGGATAACCAATGAATATGATGTCTTAAACTGTTCAGTCTTTTGTGTTAACCTAGACAATAGGAATCACATAGTTGATAATCACTCATAAATGGAAATTATCTTTCCAAGTTAAATGGTATAGTAGACATATAGCAAACAAAGTGAGAGTAACTATGAAAAGTTGCTACATCAAGATAGATAACCTTTGAATTTGAACCTTTCCTAGTAAGACCTATCAAATTCACCTGGCTAACTAGTGAACATGATGTCTTGAACTATTCAACCTTTTATGTGAATCTAGACAAAGGGAATTACATAGTTCATTTTTTATCAATTCTTGATTCTCACGATTGTGTTCATTTTGGCTCTGAATATTGGGATGGTGTTCTAAAAAATACCATGTAAAGACGATTATGAAATTCAAGAATAAAAATTTTATGATTGTCTTTGTGTTTTAAATGTTTTATTAAATATATTTCATTTATATGTGAATATTCTTCAAGGTCTAAGGATGTTAGATATGTGAATTTTGGATACACATATACACTTTATGTGTGTGTGTATAGATTGATACAAGATTCATTATTATATCTCAAATCATTAGTCACAACCAGGTTGATAAAGTTAGACACTTTGTTGATATAAGTTGTAGTGCATGGACATCTCCAATTGAGGAAATGATTTGTCTTAACCATTTTAGAGGATTCTCAGATTGATGTACTAGTGTATATGTGAACATATGCATTGATAGACTTGCATAGAAATGAACAACCATAAATGTGTTATCAAAGAGTTGTTCATCCTATAGTTGTGGGAGTACAGTCTATCTCAAGTTTGAGTAGGTCAATACGTTTATACTTGCATTGTGAGTGTGAGTATAAAAATTTCATCGATTGAAAAGTTAGTATTTTTGACGACTCGTATTGTGATTAAGAGTATAAAAATTCCATCGATTGAAAAGTTAGTACTTTCGACGACTCATTGTGATTGTGAGCATAAAAATTCCACCAACAAGGTTAGCAAAATTTTGGGAGACGCAAAGCATTGAAGTACGTAAGAACTTTGGGAAAACTTACGGATATATTGGACATTTGTTAACCATCAAGGTACCTATAATCCTTCTTTAGGTTGCTATACATTATTGGGATCTTGCATATCGATGTTTCACTTTCAACTCTACATATTTGTCTCGATTGGTAGAAGAGTATAGTCAATTATTAGGGTATGATTCACATGTAAATGAAGAAGTAACCGATGGTAGAAAGATTGTTCACTGGCTTTTGAAGATAGATAAGATGAAGACCCCAGAAAATATAAGGGTACCATTTCATATTTCCTGTAAACAAATTGATTTGTTTTTCTTGAGGAAGGTTTTTTTTTTAAAAAAAAATTGTATCTTTTATTTTTTGTATTTTTTCAAATTTATTATTATTACACGGATGAAAATCGGTTACTAATGTATTACCAATAATACACAAATCTTTCAGACCTCACATATGAAAAATTATAGTGTCGGCTTACAACCTGGGTAGGATTTTACCCCTCATGGGACGGAGTACACGACTCCACAAATTATTATCAAATTTGATTTCCAAATTGTTCATTCTTCAGTCAAATATGTTTTGTGTAGGAACATGATGATTAGAAGAGAAGGATAAAATGCTAATTTTGGTCTGCCTAGTTGGATTGGTGATGATCAATGGTTTAGTTTTTGATTTGAAACAAAAATAAAACTCATCATGTAAATTGCCTGATAATTTTAGACTGTTGAATATAAACTCAACATTCGGTTTTAGATTGAATTTATTTTTTCTTTTGAAAATAATATACCGTAGGATTCTTCACACAAAATAATAAATATTACATATTTATGAAATTTTCAGATTTTTTTTTAAAAGGATTTGGTGAACCGGTTGGGTTCAATATTTATAACATTGGACTTACCGCCAATCCCATCTAGTTCAAGATTGTCATTCTAACCAAAGTAAGAGAAACTAACATTTGAAAATCTATTTTAAGTAGTGATACATTTGAGAACCTCAATTCCTGTACAAACAACTAATACATAGTTTCAGAGACATCAACTGATATTTTTGATTACATAATTTCATTGGATGGTATTCATGTAAACAAGGGTTTTATTCCTTTTTCTTGCTAAATGAAGAGTTAGTTACAATGGGCTGATCAAAAGCGAGGCGGCCCGGGTGGCCCAGGAGGACCTGGAGGCCCACTAAACATTGGTCCACAACAACTTTCAAAAATACAGCAGCAGCACAAGAAATAGAAACTGTAAGAAGAAAACAATCCAAGTTGCATTAATCCTAACATACATAGCATATCACGTTAATCAAATGTGTGTGTGTGTGTGTGTATATATATATATATATATATATATATATGAAAATGTTTACAATTATTGAGTGACTAAACTTTAAGTACTGTATATCAATTAACCTCTTCAAATTAGTTTTTGTGATGAAATTAAAGGGTTGATGTTGGCATTCTTTACAAAATTAATTTTGAAAAAAAGAGGGAAGTTGAAGCGAGAGAGTAAGCTAACCATGAAGACACAAGGCGGCATATCCCTTCACAGCAAAAGCCGATGCAACCACAACACCCCGGTCCACCGGGAGGCCCTCCCGGTGGTGGTCCCCAACCTGGCGGCATCTCTCTCCCCTCTCTCTCTCTATATATGTGTGTGTATATGTAAATTTGATATATGACTCTCCTTAGAAGTATGCAATGAAGCCAATGAAATTGATATATTCACAAACATATAGCACTGTCAAGATAAAGAGTACTTAGCGGCTAAGTATCTTCGAATTTTCTAGGACAATGCTAGACCAGGAAGTAAGTAGAGGACTGGTAGCTTGTGTTTGTTGGGAATAATGTACACTACCTACTATTCTAAGATGATTCAACCTAATATTCAAACTTAAAAATTAATAAATCTAATACAATTTTTTTTTTGGAGCCAGAGGAATTGAGGATGGGATGATTCGAATTCACTATCTATTGGAAGGGTCAATCCTTACATGCATAGTAATTGTCGTTCAACTGCAGACTCACTTGCAAATCTAATACAATTTTTTATTGTTATTTGTCTCAATATTATCTTACATAACTATGATTCAAAAATATCAATTGATAATAAAAAATTTAAAATAAAAAAATATTAATAGTCAAACATAAAAATTAATAGCCACTGATGGGTAGGGAATATCAAAGTTACCAAAATTGAAAAGAAAAAGAAAATAATTTCAACATATGAAAAAATATCTGATAATTTTAATAATAAATATTTCCTAATTTTGTGTTCTAACTGATCATTAAACACCGTTTTCAGATATGAGGTAGAAAAGCTGTTTTGCCTTATTTTCATTAATAATCTTTCCAAACACATCATGGAATCTCTCAACTAGTTTATCAAATTATTTCTCATAATATTAAAGGTTGGAGTGCGTGAATTACCCAGAACAAGAGACTTAGGATGTGTTTGATAAAAGGGTAATAAATATGAGTATAATATATTACTAGGGTAATCATTATCCACCTATCCATATGAATAATCATTACTCCCAAAATATGAAGAAAATTGCCTAAAAATATTATCCAAGTAAATAATATACATGTATACCAAACATGAGTATTTTTTTATCCTTGTAATTTTAATTACCCTTGTGATTATTACACCCTTATCAAACACACCCTAATTAATAGTATCAAAGGGTATGTTAATTATTGTACATGAAAATGATATGGTAGAATAGAATGTACTAGCGTGGAACCCGGGCGTTGCCCCACGTACCTATAGTTAGCATTCCTAAGTATTTGTAGTCAGTTTTCGGTTATTATTTATACAGTTCGAGTTGAAGATTGTATACTTTACACAATTGTTACTATTCTTTTATTATTTGATAAAATTCGAGTTAGAGTCAAAGATAATTTCATCAAATTTTATGATAGTTACCATGCACATCAATCCACAAAAATAAATCTACTTAATTCATTCACACATGAATTAACAAAGTGTGTGGTGAGTATAAACAAAGAATTAAAAAGCGAAATCAATTGAAGATAGAACTTTTTCTAGATCAAGGATTTATTAAAAAGAATGTGTTGAAAAACAACCATGTTAAAATATCCCCAATGGAATGGAATTTTTTTCTTGGTAAATACTTTGGCAAAGAATGTGTAAAAGAGCCATACAATAAGAATTAGAATATGATGTATCCAATTAGCTAACCATTCAATTAAAAAAGTACTATTCAAGACTGAAGGTTCTAAGCATTAATTAAAGTGTAGACCATATCCCCAAAATGAAGACCAAAAAAGGAATTAGAACAAAGTCAGCTACAAGAAATAGGGGGTAAAAATTACATTGGAGTAGGTGCAGAAGGTGAACATTTTGGTAATGAAAAATGAAAGGCTTTGGGTTCTCATTTTTTGCTCATTGCTTCACAATTTCTTCTCCCTGTAAAACAAAAAAAAGGAACACACTTTCTGTAAGGAAATAGATCGAAGTAATTGACAGGATTAAAAATGCAATAATACATCTGCTCCTTAGGTTTAAACTGCATAAACTAATGAGAAAGAAATTGAGATTCACAGCTCTGTGCATCTAAACATGGGTTTTTGATGCTGTTGTTTGTTAACATAATGGAAATAAAATCCACTACACAAATCCTCACAGAGGCAGATCCACAGGTTTCTAAAATGAATTTGTAATGAGTTATTTTTTTTTTCATACATTTAATGTGAATGTTATAAGACAAATAAAAGCACTAAAGCGGGCAACACATTTTCTTTTAAGGTCAAAATGTACCCTTATTTTAATAAAGAAAGCATTTTAAAAAACGTAAGATACGAGCAAGAAGAGGGGGATGATTTTGATACGACGTCGTTTTGCATTCCTGGTCTTAGATTGACCACGCACATGTGAAGCAATGAGGAGGCCACACTGGCCTTAGGAGGCAAATAATCCTGCTATTATAATAGATTTAGATTAGATGAAATTGTCGTTCCATCAACTTTGTTTTAGCTTTACAATAAATTAGACGTCTAAGTGATAAACTCGTATAAAGTAATTTTTTTATCATGAAAATCTAATACTACATTGTGGATTAAATTTTTGAACTTTTTTTTCTTTTTCTTTCAATATGTTAAACTCATATGATGTGATTTTTGAATAAAAAAAATGATCCTACATTGCGGTAGAATAGATTGTAGGATTAGATGAAATGTTTTCGCCCTTTTTATTTTTATTTTCATTTAATTCTGATTTTCTCTCTTTTTATGTCTTCGACCACAAATTTATCTTACATATCTTTAAGCCTTTGTAATATTTCTTTTTTTAACATACAACTCTATTCTTTTCATATAAGTCCTTAACTTATTTTCCCTTCTTATTTTTATGTATTTATTTACTTAGTTTTTCGGGATGGGGTATAACATCCTCTCTCCCTAATAAAAATTTCATTCTCAAAATTTAAATAAGCACCTAAGGATGCAAGTAAGAAACTCTACTCTCACGTAACCTCATTTGCACCGTGGTGTTGCCAAATTACTTTCACCAAAGGTATAACACTCATGCATGTAATTTTCTTGCGTCAATCTACAATCCGTAGTGATCGTGCGTTGTACGTCACATAATCTTCTACATTCAATGTAGACCAATCCAACACATGTGAAGGATCTAGCTTGAACCTTTAAAGCATTGAAACATTGAACACATGATGCACTTCTAAAAATCTCGATGGAATAACTAAATAATACGCCATCGGTCCCACTAGCTCTGGAATAAAAACTGAACCCGATGTACACACTCACATAGTTGTAGAACAGTAGTACAAATATGGATGTCCTTTCCCTGGAAAAGGGGTTCCGTAGCACAAAAAAATTCAAGCAAACTAGTAAGTCGGATTTTTATTCTATTTTCATGAGATAGGGAGGATAGTTCAAAAGATACAAAGAAATCTGCCCTGTTATCAACATAATCTATCAATAAAGTTAACAAAAATAGATAGAAGAGCATCTGTGATTTTTTTTAATCTACCAAAGAGTCTTCTATTTTTTGGGGGTAGCGGAATGGGCAGTCATCAAATTCCCAAAAGTCCAAATTTCTTGGGGATAACCTCAATGGAGAACCGGTTACATCGTCCTTTGGTTGAACAGGGCAAATTGAAGCGACTTCTACGTCGGCCTTGGGTTGAACAGGGCAAATTAAAGCATCTTCTTGTCTTCTATGTCAGACAAAATGTATACTCTTTGTTTCTTAATCTGGTTTTTGTACAACTGTAATATCATCACGAGAGTGTCTCTCACAATATGGCCGCCAATCCCAAAGAATCCGCTTCATCAGTTCGGGTTTCCGGAACCCATGCTGAACTGCGGGGCCGAGCTGAAAGTAGGAATTTGAAAACACAGAAAGAACATTTATCAAACACGAAATCATGCATCTATTGAAATAAGAAACTGCCAAATACATACTCGTGCACAATCGCATGCTAGAATATTAACATTCTCAAAGAAATTGTACAGCATATAAGATGAAGAAAAACTTGAGATCGAATAAGGGTGGAAAAAATACATAAGTATATGAAGTTAGAATGCTCTTACATGAAACATTTGTAATAACGTTTACACTTTTCTGAGCAGCAAGTGCCTTTAATTTGTTTCCAGTAGCTTGCATGAGCAGGCTTTTCATATGCTGCTTTTGTTCCTTGGGACTCGATGTTTTTGCCAAAGCTTCTTCAAAAGCAAGCAAATCTTGGGGTGTAATAGATAGGAGAGAGAGTAGAACCTGGACAAGTAAATTAAAAACATCCTTTATTCAACAATTTCTAAGAACTTAAATCAGATAACACCATGCCTAACACATCAATATAGCATAAGTATCATATCTAACCTGTCGTGGGGCTGGATCTCTATCACGGAGATAAATGAAGATTTCTCGGCATAGACCAACCAAATCAGCACTGACAGTAGCATTTGATTCCAGGGATAAACCTTGGATGATAGCAGAAAAAAGATCTTTAGAAACAAACTCCCGGAGTTCCACACTATTAGTTAATGCGGCTAGCTGAACAACAGTGGCACAAAAGGAGGAAATTTTTGTCACTGATTCACCGTCTGTCCATGTGAAAGCTTCTAAACTGATTCGCAACGCAAGAACAGCCAAGTCTTTGTGATTCAAAAGAAAACTGCAAGTGAATTACAATATGAGACATGCTAGAACAAAGGAGACTTTCGTTTGCTTTGCTTATTCCCTTGCACAACGGGGAGATGAATGAAAACCCTGAAAAAATAAGTAGAAAAGGCTACTCTCATGAGAATGAATGAAAATCAACATACCCAACCGTAGAATTTGCCGCAAATGTATCCAAGTCTTTAAGAGAGGACATATCCACACGATTTATATGCCCAGACTGTTCCAATGGAGGAAGTCCAGCATTCAGTACAGGTGAAGCTATTGCCGAGAGAAGAGCACATATCTCACGAGTTAGATCTCGAAGTAGTTTCTCCTCCATTACTTCCACTTTCAAGTCTGACCCAGCAAGTGTGCCATGATTATCTGGAACCTTTGCTCTACCTTCATGCAAAAGGCTGGACCATGAGCAGCTAAGAGCTTGCTGAGTGTGGAACAACAATGGGTGCAGGAGCTTTTCTAGCCAGACATCCTGCATATCAGACGGACAAGATTTCACTAGAGGGATCAATGTAGAATGAACGAGCTGTCTTATGTGCCTGAACTCCATTGATTGTATATTCTCCATTAAAGCCACACAAACAGAATGAGAATCCAAGCCTTTGAAAAATGAATCTCCTATGGTTGCCGATAAGCCCAAAACATTATACCTAAAATCATCATAAAGGAACTATCAGAATCAAGAAAGCATGACCTAAAGTGAACAAATAGAATGTAAAAGTTCAGCATTAATTAAGTTCGAGCACAGAAAACTTTTATGATGCATTATGTGTAAATTATAAAGCATCAAACACTGTGTGCAAATGTTTTTGAAAACCTCTAACTGAGTTCTCAATTCTCTGGCCATAAATCAAGACTCCAGAGTAGCAGTTTAGATCATTAAAAGACTTGAAGTGGTCTTGGATGCTTCAAGTCCTTCATTAATTTCCAGTTTCCACTAGTAAAATCTTATACTAAGTCAATCTTTCATTATAGAAACAGAAATCACATAGCTTTAAATGACTTGAACACTAAAACATTTTGCCACGGTTTCAAATTCTCCACTCTCAATTCAGAAACATATGTATAATCATGCAAGTCCTACAACATAACAATAATATAAATATAAATCCTACCTATTAGTCCCCTCTCAAACTAATAATGATAAAACAACATTACCTATCAAAGACAAAAAAAATTGAGTACTAATTTTTATTGGTAAAGGTACACCATTTTTGGTCTTCATCTTATTCTGAATAATTTAAAACGTGTGAATTGGTCAACTTATAATAGAAAACATGAAAATATATTCCTCTTATCTTTTTTTCCTTATATTTTCCTTTTGGGGTTCTCCTCCTTTGGGTTGTGTGTTGTGTATTGTGTCTCTGTGTTAGCTCTAACAGTGAGATGGTTCTTATCAAAACCATTTTGTGTATACTTGTTTCAATCTGACAGTGAGGCATTCCCCACAAACAAGTGTAAGAATTAAAATTGTGGTAAATCATACTTGTACCCTTTGGTTTATACTATCATATTACCCTCTATCTTTTTCCTCTCAAAATGCTTCTTGATTCCTCAGTAGGACATATTTTCCACTACCCAATTATTTTTAGCCAGTTTTTATAATTAATTCATCTATTCCATGTTCTTTTATATTGGAAAGTTTGTTTATACAACAGAGAAGTGACAATGTACAATCACAGGAATTTTATGAAAAAAGAAAACCTCTGCAAAACATTGATACTTACCCACTATCTCTGATAACTTTTAACCAATTACGTATATCTGATCCGCTGTCCACAGATCCTTCCGTATTCATGTCCATTTGAGATCCATCTGTGAAAGTGAAAGTTCCCTTTGATGTTTTAGGGTACCCTTCACCAAGAAGACTAAATCGTTCAACTTCATTCATAATCATAGCCGCTTTCATCTCCTTCGGAAAAGTTTGAATTATAGATGGAGACCAAAGGGAATGTATAGAACGAAGGAGCTGCAGATCAATTAGAAAAGGCTTGATCATTACCATATTGCTCGTGTAGTATTACTGCAATTTTAGATATGAATATCACATGCGTTTTGTGGTTGGATTAAAAAAGCATTACACATACTCTTAGAAGTGGTGGCAGCATCCATGATAGATGAGAGGCCATTGGATGCAAAGAAGTCGAACTTGCAATGGGGCTGCTTTGCAGATTCAAATTGCCTTTTCTGATACCACTCCTCTTTAGTGCTTTTTCGAAGAATGTCACTGTATGGAAAATTGACCACATAAAGGATGTTTCAGAGCACAAACGAACCAGACCTAGTGGTTCAGATAAATAATTATTTTGCCATTCCAGCTGTGTCCACTGTTGGCTCAAAGGTTCAAGCAACCAGGCCAAAACTTCCTGCTGCTGTTGTATTCTGCACCAAGTCAACAAATAGCATTAAGAACAAGACATCTGATACTATGCAGCTAAAAGAATAGGGTCAGCTCAATCTAAAAAGTATTTACCCAGCAGTAGAAGCCATAACAAGAAATGCTTCACCTAGAATATTATGCTCTCCACGCAGCATACAACCTCGTCCTTGCAATTGTGCCATGGTATCAGCTATGCCCTACATAGTATGCAAAACCACACGTTATAAACAGAGGCTTATAAATTAATTGCTTTCAATTAGAACATATATAAGCTGAAGCACTGATCTTGTTGATTATGCTCGAGAGGCATTTTAATTGTAGTTCTATGTAATTGTTCTCAGCATGCATAAGCAGCATAAGGAAAGTATCTTTTTTTAATATATGAACTCTCTGCACACTACCTAGTGTATAAAGCTGCAGTGGAGTCATTCATTTTTTTCTTGGTATCATAACACATTGAATCATGGATTATTTTGAAAGAGAAAAATCCATGGCACCAAAAAAAAAAAAACACATATAAGCAAGTGGCTTGATACGGACAGCATAATAAGTTCAAATCAATGAATATTAAGTTACTGATCTACATCAACGCAACTAATTTAAACTCAAAGTTCAACACTTGCAGAGACTATAGAATCCAGAAGATATAATCACTTTTTCCACAGTAGTATGTTACTACTCGTCTCCCAATTTTTCCAAACAGATAAAAGAGAAAAAAAAATTCACCTTCATGTGAGGGAGAATGCTTTTATCTGCAGCTTTAGCTATTCGAACAAATGAGGTACAGATCTGCAACCTTGCATACCTTGTGCTGTTTGTTGAAGGATCCTGTCAAACATACAAATAATTAAAAACAACATGATATTTTGAATCTCTGGACAAACAATGATAATGAACGAAAAAGACAATGAGTACAGAAACCTGAGGAACAATTGGTAAAGAAGTCAGAAGCTCAAATAGTTTATTGATGACACTGCCGACTGCATCCGGAAAATACTTCAGAAATGGGCCCAATGCATCTAAATAGTGCCCAAGCACTTGCACAAGGGCTGGCTCAGCCCATTTCAAAGCAAGAAGTTGCTTAAGTAACCCTTCAATCAAAAGCAACCACAGTTATCTAGCAGGCCCAAATATTGTAAACCTAAAAGCTCTAGTAAGATAAGAGGAGTTTCCCAAGAAACCTTCAAATATTCTACACAATGCAAGGTGAACTTCGAGACTACCCCCTGCAAACTCATTTGATCCTTCAAAAACTGTGCTCACAACAGTTTCTAGAGCCAATTGCACGCTTTCCATAACAGACAAGCCCTACAATTTTGAATAGGCATGAGGAAAATAAAGAGAAATTAATGCAAGCATCAAGTGAACCTGGAAGATCAGAAGATTGAAATCCGAAATACAATGTTCAAGCATCCAGTACAAATGCAGTTTTTTTAACCACACCTTGGTAGGCATTGGAGAACTCAAGAGGCTCTCAATAATTGCAGTAATTCTTTCAGAAATTTTAGCAGCAGCTATAATAGGTTTGTAGGAAGCGACAAATCTCACCAGCTCTAGCTACATTATAAAGATTACAATTGTTAAGCAAAACATGAAAAGCAAAGAAGAGGCAAGAAAGCCGAGGAATGTTAGGAAAACTAGATTACAAGGATCAACAGCAAATGCAAAAATGAAGAACCAATCACTGTGTATTTGTAACCCAATTATAGAACCTCAAAAACTATCATTCGATGGATCCATACTGCTCTTTTCACCACATAATGAAAATGAAACGAATGGGAATTGCATGTACTTGAATGATGGAAGCAAGTGACATTTATGACTTTGACCAAGTCAGTGGGGTGGGTGAAAACATGAGAAATGACCCACTTTCTGAGCAAAAGGTACTAAATAAATCAGATTATTTTTTTCAGAAAATAATAGCACATGTAGGAGGCCTGGAGGCCAAATCAAAAGTACTGTTAAAGTGTCGACTACTTATCAACAAAAAAAAAAAAAGTATCGGATTTCAGATTTGTGAACTTGATTACTAAGCATAAATAATTTAGTATACACTTAATTAAGTTTTTTTGAATGTAGTATACAATTAAATAACAGGAAAGCTAAGTGGAACTCCCTGCATATTTGACTACGACTTAGATGATAATTATATAAAAAGAACTTCCTCCCCATATTTTTGATGTAAAGAAACTTCAAAAGGAGAATGCATTAATGATGGTTTAAGGAACATGCCGTCATTTGCAATGCACGCATATGTTTCATTTCCTCATATAATTGAAGTAGACAACATGGAAGGAATAAAGGAATGAGCCAGTTTTCAAGGGTATCTTGAAATCCACAATATCCAAGTTAAATTTACAATTCAAGCCAGTCAAGTGGATGGATAAGATCAAATAGTCTATGCTGCTAAGTGAACCCCGAGCTCCATTGGTATTTGTGTCAGCATTGTATTTTATACTCTACAGAATGTGTTCTTAGAAGCTAATATTGTGAAGAGAAAAGGAAAAGAGCTGGTTTTCTCATACAATACACACAAATGAAGCAGGGAAAACAAAAAGGAGACGAGGATCATGGCATTTGGAAGTATAAAGTAAAAAAATGTTCAACCTAAGATACCAATAAAAACAGTCTGGTGTCTTGTAATGAAAATCATACCAACTTGGAACGATACTGGCCAAAATCTCCCTTGCCTTCAAAATCATCACTCCACAGTTCCAACGGGCCAAGAGACATGGCAGTTTCAGGATGAATTTTTTCTCGCTTGAGCATGCGCTGGAAGGAAATATCCAACATTGCACTATAAAAATCATCATGGACAAAACTCAATATCTTACTCTTTTCATTGTCCACAGGGCCTGAACCCGAGCCCACACTATTTGCAGCTGAGCCATCTCCAGCTGAAAGTGCGGCACTCCTTGGCTTTGACATAAGATCTCGCATAAAGGCCTGTAAGAACATGGGGAAAAAAAAAGCAAAGACATTAAAAGACAACTAAGTACTTACATATCCCTTTAAACACCTTATAACAATAAATTCAGAACCTTTTGCTTACCACCCAAAATAGTAGGGATTGAAAATGAAGAGCAAGCTTAAAATGTTTGAAGAACCCAAGCATCTGAAAAGATATAGGAGCACTCATGTCATTGGATACTTCAATCCCCGCATGCTCATAAAAGATGGTGTAACTGGCAGAAAACGAGCCTAATAAACTGTCTCGCAGCAGAATGGACTTCCATAGCCCCAAAACCATTTATATTATGCATTACACATCCGCAGCAAAGCTATGAAACAAGGGGTTTTCAAAGAACTTACAATGACCGAAAAGGAAGTAGTACAATTGAATATTAAACAAATAGTAGCTTCTATGATGCCCAGATTTTAAACACCTAAATTTCATTCAAATCTATTTATTTTCCTTATTAGGCGTGATTAATTTGATTAGAAAGAAAATATCAACAGAGATAATACATTCTAACTAGAGAGTGAGGTGAGTGCAATTGGCTAGATTTTAATATAAGGCCTTTTTTCTAGAGTTATGGGACTAAATTTACTTTTGGGAACTAGGCTTCATATTTTGGAGACATAAGAAAGCTCTACTAATTCATTAGCTTTAGAGGAAAGAGTTGAAATTATTGAGTTTGATCAGTTAAGATGGGCTTCAACTTAAGTATACCTGAAATATGCTAGTTGGGCCTAACCATAGATATGACTCATCAGATAGAATTCAGGGGGCCTATACTTACCTAAACCACTGGTCTATTGGACCTAAATGTGATTTGATACGTCAAACTAAGTCTTGGATCAGTACAGTTAAGGGCCTAATACTGTAGCTACTTTTAAGTATCAGGCTCTTCTATGTATATGAAGCCCCAGATTGATACTTAAGATATATGATTTGACCCTCACTAGCTTGAAAATCTAATAATTTCTAATAATTTTACTTATAACCAAAGGTCAGTAGGTCAAGGACCTCAAGGTTGCATCAGATATGTCAACAAAGAGCAGAAATCTATGCTATTCCACCTATGCACGGGTTCTGAAAAAATTAAGCTTGTATCACAGAAGAAAAAGAAAAAGAAAAAAAAAAGGGAAACCAGCACATAAACAGACAGAAAATACACAGATACACGCGAACACAAAAGTAGGTAGTTTTTAATTAAAAAACATATAGTTAAAAGAGTATAGATATGTAAAATATGATATTTTCTAAAGAATCATTTGAGAATAAATACAGTAGATGCCTCTTCAATCCATGAAAAGCTTGTGAATGGATCAAAGTCGGAAAAAGATCAGGTTCAACAAGGCTATATTTCAACAAATCAAAATGCACGTGTAAGAGGCACTTTTTTTGACCATTCAAGACATATATGTAATCAACTGAACAAGACTAAATTTCAACAATCAACAGCTAACGTTAGAATATACTTGATTCTTCATCAATTAAACTCTCTTCAAATTTATCAAGTTTGTGACCATTCAAGACAGAGATAAAAATATCAGCTTTTTGCCAACTTAACTGAAAAGCTAAAAATAACAGTTGTTCAAAACCCCTCAGTACCATGCAATTGTGCTCAGTACAGTCAGATCAGCGAATTATTACCTCTTGTAGATAAAGGGAGAGCAAGATGCTATTGCCAGAAATACACTGCAAGTTTGAAGAACCCAACAACACCATTCCCTCACATATATATTCTGCAAATTCAAACTCACTTTCATCTATAGCGCCAGAATTAGAGTTGGATCTGTCCAAAAGCTCTTTAGAGACACGCATCAAGACTTCAAAGATTTGAGTCATTGCAGAATCAAATTCAGTAGCAGAAGCATCAAAGGGTCTCTTCCTGCATCCGCATTTTGGAATTTACATTAGTCGTCAGCATGTTCTGCAGGAAAGAAGGCATATAATATAAGCACAAGGAATTGAATGAACCAGATGGCATACCTTGGGGAGACAAGTTTGAAAAACTCACAAGCATGAAGACGGAAGTCAGGATAATGAAGTAAGATACCACATCTGTTAAGGGAGTAAGAAATATGGAGTGAGACAAATCCATACCAGCATGGTAACATCTATATCAAACAGGATAATGAAGTATGATACCACTTCTGTTAAGGGAGTAAGAAATATGGAGTGAGACAAATCCATACCAACATGGTAACATCTATATCAAACTCTTTTCATAAACTGCAAAGAACAGTCCCATACCCACGAATTATGCCATATTCAGCAAGATCAGATAAAGGAGCCCATTCAGCATATGCATTAATAGCATTCAGTGTAGCTGTTACTGCAGCTGCATGCTGTTTTGCAATGTCCAATTGTTGTCTACCTACTTCAATTGCAGCACCAAAGTGCTTTTCAAGCAACTGTATCAATAACCACAACATCAGGATGCAGTAAAAAAAGGAAAATTGAACAATAGGTAAAGAACAAGGCACACGGCGTATAATAATGGCAAAACTTCACGCAAGGATTCAGTTAGCCCACGCAGCAACCACCGACGCCGATCGCCTGAATAATACATCCAGTACACAGGTCAAAGACACATCACTTGAATAATATATTAGAATCCAGAAGAAAGCAGCATGAGGCAATATAGACTAATAGGAAAAATGAACACTTTATTCTTTAAATCAATAAAGAAGTTAGAAGGCGAAAGGAACCCAGAGGGGGGGAGGGTGGGGAAGCCACAATAAATGAAGCAACAAGAAATTTCAAAATTATAATAATTAATAACTCATGCATACTGGACATATTGGTTCAGAAAATCTACAAGTTCAATTTTTCTCTATTTAAAGCTTGACCAAAGAACTTTTGAAAATATATGATGTTATTGTTTAAAATATTTTTAGAATTAGAAAAGTATTAATGCTTAAAAATTCTTCTTGTTATTAAACCTTCCAGATCTTCATTGTGAACGGTGATATCTTCAGGAAGCCACCTCAGCATCATTGAAACCAACTCAGCCTAATACACAGAAGTACCAATGGAGCGGATTACAATATGCATATTTTTATATGAGATTTAGTAAATAAAGAAAAGAGCAACAAGCCAAAGACAAATAATATTTACTTGTGCAGGACCGCCCCTGGAGAGGGACACTATAGATGGAAGCAGTTCTTGCCACAGACTTACACCTTCTTGTCTGACCATCTGTAACAGAATAAATGATTAAGCAGCAGCAATTGGCCATCAGCAACACAAAAAAAACTAAACAGTACGCAGTGATTGAGACCTCAGCAACAAGGGCGGCCATCTGACTTTTCAAGGCCCATTCTTCACAAGGACTTGCAATCTCAGACATCAATTCAACTGTGACATTTGAAAAGTTCCTACGATCTGCTGGACTTAATTCCTCCCACCGCAGCCGGACCAAATGCTGCAGAGAGAAGCACAACTTGTTAGAAGATGGAAACAAAGCCAATATTCCATCAACATGTTGTCTCAAAGCAATTGGAAAATTTTCTCCTCAAATTCGAATTTAATCCAGTTAGAGGGAAAAACTTCTTGCCAAGGTACCATAGTCTCATACACATATATTTTAATGAGTAATCCCCCTCCAACTTCTAATACTCAAGATGCACCAAAACCTAAAAATGCGGCATTTTGTGAATGTCTGAAAATTTCTTCCTTCATTAAAGTTCAAAGCCTATGGTTTTGTGACATTTAATATCATATTCTTGATAAACTAAAGTAACTAATAAAAAAAAGATAAACTCTCGCATACAACTAGAATAACTAATAAAAAAGATAAACAACTCCCATGCATAAGGCTCCAGCAATGGGCGAGGTAAGAGACATGCTAGATGTATGCAAATCTTATCCCCACATTCAGGAATTGAACATGTGACTTCTAGGTTGTACCCCTGCAACTCTACCACTGGATCACATGCTCGCCTCTTAAATAGGTCAACAACTCCACTGCACAAAACTTCTGTAGTGTTCAGGGTCGGGGGGTCAAGGACATATATGATTTATGGAGACTTTACCCCCACATAATATGTGGAGAGGTTTTCTAGGAATGAAACCTGTGACCTCTAGATTGTACCACTGCAACTCTACCATGGGGACATGTTCATTTGCAAAGTAAACAACACCCATGCACAAGGCTCCCACAATGGGCGGGATCGAGAATAGGCAAGATGGATACAAAGTTACAAACCTTACCTATAATATGTGGAGAGGCTATTCCCAAAAAAAACTGAAATAACTAATAATGTTATTAATTTCCAGAAGCTGAAAATCTTATCTTAAAGCCATTGAGAAACAAATACAAAGCTTAAAAGCATACCAGTAACTGCCAATCTTAAGAACAGAACTAAAGCCACAAATGAAACTTACAAACTAGTGTCCAAAAAACTATCCTGGCTCCTCAACTAAAGATATTAAAAGCAATGCAACTTTTCATGAAGCTGCAGCAAAGAGCAAGCACCAATTGCCAACAAATTTAATTATACAATTATCTTCTTTTTTTCTTGCTTGAGAATACGCATTCAATTCTTTGAGTTTGCATTAGGGGAATAACATCCAATGACATGTGCCTCATGCTCCCTATAGACATCAAAAACTTGAAACAATAGATCCATGCTAAATGAACATGGTGCAAGCATTTGGTGAGTATACGATCCACTATGCCAAAAATGTAACCCCTTACCTTTGATACAACTTATTATAAGGCAATGCATGTCATGGTTGTGTTATTTTCATTGAAACAGTGTCTTTGACAACAGTTAACAAACAAAGTAGAATAAAGAAAATATCCTCTACAATTGAAAGCGCATGCTATGATTTACGAAAGCACGAACCTGCAGCATTTTAAACGCATGCAGACGAATTTCAGAAGACTGGTCCTTTTTTACCAAAAGGAATGATGTTCCAGCTAAAACCCCAACATCTCCTGCTTTGATCTGTAAATATTGGAATTTGGAAAGATAGATATAAGTTATCAAAACGTGCATACAAAGATCAGAATAAATAGATAAGTATTATGTAATTATAGGCAGAGACAAATTATATTATCATTTGAAATTATGGAATATTTGGCTTGAAAACCCACAATTACTTTAACCAGTAACCCATATGAGTGTATAAGGTAAATTTTCAAAAGCAAGAAATGATTTTAGTGACTCGAGCGTAGTTTTTGTTCACAATCATATAGATGATCAGCATCAGCTTCATGGTAACGAATTAGAGAATGTCAATTGTTGGCAGTGGAAAATAAGAGGATCAGCCCCCAACCTCATCCGGTAAGGCGGTAACCTATGACACCTGGACTTGGGTACGGGTGTCGGGTATGGGTACATATCCGTGTGTCCGGTTCTTCAAATTCAAAGCTTGCATAGAGGGATGCTAGGTAAAGTGAAGAGTCTAGGGATCATACCAATACCCGTATCATGCATACCCAACACCGGTACGGCAGAGTAAAGTGAAGAGTCCGGGTATCATGAGGTAACTTCTTTTCGTAAAATGATTTAAAAAGAAACTGGCGCATCGTTTCTTTTAACAGGTTCACACATCTTTTATCAGAAATCATGACTCATGAATAATAAAAATAAAAATAAAAAATAAAAACCATTCCAACCACTGTCACATGAAAAAGCTAACGAGATATGCTAAAAAATATGCACAACCATAATAAGCATCCCCTATGAAAAACTTTTATTACCAATCCTCAAAATTCATATTTTCAACCAAAACCTGGTAACAACCTAGCAAGTTCACAAATTACTGTGTTGTCTGAAATTTAAAGTTAGATTACCATGCAGAAACAAAAAAGAAAGAGTTAAAAGACTTTACAACCCAATCACTAATGCCCTGTGGATAATGCTTGAGACACCCAAAATATGACCCCCATTTGACTCCCAATTAATGTGAAATATTGCGTGTCAAGTGGTCTCTAAATGTGCTTTTATAATCAATGGTTAAAACACATGCGGCAAGCGGCATGCCACATAGATTTGGGGTAAATTGGGGGTGGTGTTTTGGGTGGATGTAGCATTGTTCAATGCCCATATTTCTGCAACCGGCAAGTTTGAAACTTCATGTAGTTTACCAACGGGTGTAGCATAAAAATTCCTCAAGTATGCAACTTTCAAAAGGTTCAAATTACCGTATGGATTAATCCGTTCTAAAAGGTGCCTAAAATAGCGTGTCACCTAGAAAGACAAACTATTGTACATCAGTCCCACTAGGGATTCCCAAGTGGCTCAACCTCGTCCTTGAAAAACTATAAGTGATTAAAGCAAATTCATCAATATCATTCCCAAAAAAAACAGAGAAAAGCACAGTAAAAACATCTTCAGATAGAGAAATTGAGAGATTTCTCCTGTTTTCATCATCCATTTATTTTCTAGGAAATCACAGAAAATCTCGAACGGTTGCAGCTCTTGAAAACGAAACCCCACTCACTAATTTACTTTTGCTCACCCCAATGTTCAAGCCAAATTAAAAATTAAAAAACTTACAAACATATCAAAAGTTAAGATCACAATTCCACTTCGAAAATCGAAAAATCAGCGGCATAAAGAGAAAGGAACAACAAAGACACAAGCAGAGAGAAATAGAATGAGAAAGAGTACGGAATCAATATAAGCAACGGCGGCTTTGCGGTCGTCCGGATTGTTGTTCCAGTCAAAAGCTACAACAATGGCTCGTGCTACATTGCTTGCTGTAGTATTAACGTTATCGCCGCTATTGCGCTCCATCGTTCACTCACTCATACACGGAGAGGGAAAATATTGATTGATTGTTGATGGAGAATCTCTGTATGTTTATCTAAGAAGAGAGAGAGAGCGCACACAGAGAGAGAGAAAAGAGGCTTGTTTATAAGTTAGTGCCTTTTGTTAATTGGGGTTCTAGAAGCCGTGAGGTTTAAGTTTTTTATTTTTATTTTATTTTTTCATTTTTTGGCAAATAAAGTTTTTGCGATTTCTATTTTTCGAAAATACAGATACACACATACAGGACAGAGACAGGACACGCCATTACAAAAAAATCAACCAATTATAACGCGGAATCCTATATATCCGACACACACACCCCTAATATAGTCGATGGGTACAAACTTAGGACAACCAACTACGGCAAGCCAATACAGGACAGACACCGAAGCACCAATCAAACACTGACCCCTAAGAGTTTACAGACCACGAGAGAAGGCTACAAAGCTTGGTTCTTTCGAAAATACAGACACACACATACAGGACAGAGACAAGACACGCCATTACAAAAGGGTCAACCAATTGTAACGCGGAATCCTATATATCCGACACACACACCCCTAATATAGTCGATGTGGTACAAACTTAGGACAACCAACTACGGCAAGCCAGTACAGGACAGACACCGAAGCACCAATCAAACACTGACCCCTAAGAGTTTACAGACCACGAGAGAAGGCTACAAAGCTTGGTTCTTTCGAAAATACAAACACACACATACAGGACAGGACAGAGATTTCTTCACTCTCTTGTTTGTGTGTTGTGCCTAAATGATTTTATAATTTAAATAAATGAAAAATGTTGTCCCTCAAAATATTTCGTCCCCAATTTCTTACCTCATTTTAACCACATTTATTTGTACCGTTGCGTTTTAGAGTCTTACATATATGTTCGTAAACAATAGATTTTGCACGTAGCACATGAATTAAAAGGTTAAATGAGGAAAATTTTGGGCTTATGTAAGGCATAGTTTTTAATATTGTCCCATATTGATGTTCAACATCAAAAAAATGTGAACTAACGGTTATACCGGAATTTTTGTGACAAAACATCACACATGTAATCGATTTGTGGTCAAATTAGGTTTAATCTTAAATCGAAAAAGAAACTAAAGTTAACCGTTTCTACTTAGTTTTAATGTGTGTTAATTTATAGTTTGATACTAGTTTGTGATCTTTTTAATTTTTAGAATTCAAATATTAAACTCTCTCTTGTTTAGTTTATTATTAATTAAGTGTGGAGTGTGAATTATGAATTATAAAAATAAAAAGAAAAAGAAAAATGACAAAAAAATTTCCCCTATTCTCCTTTTTCATGCCTCTCACTTTTATCCCTTCTTCTCCACTTTAACTCCTCCTCCATGGGTTGGATCTATCTTTCTTTATCTAGATTAGATTTTTTTTTGTTTTTCATGTTTTTGTTTGAACAAAGGATTTTGAAGGGTTTCTTTCTTTCGGATCTAGATCTCCTCCATCTGCCATGAATCTTTGACCATTGATGTTTTGGTGTGCTCCAGCGACATATAATCGGCTTATACTGCATCTATTCTCAAATCTATAGGAGTCATCGAGAATTTTTTGACTCATCCAGATTGTTTATTGATTTGGATATAATACGAAGTCATCCGACAATGTTCATTGACAGTTGTGTTAGTATTTTTTTTAGTTATGTTAGTTGTAATCCATCTTTTTAGTGGTCCAAGTGTCTATAGACCTTAATTACCTATTTTCATATAGGTAACTTAATTAATGCAATTTACGTTAAAGATCTTTTTTAAAATAAAAAAATTTATAAACCTAGACTCATTGAAGAATTTAATTATTTTAGTTTTTCTGTTATGTATATCAATAGTATATAATATATATATTACATTATTAAATATACATTAATTTAGTATATGTTATAAATTAATGATTCAATATTCATGATACCGATTAAAGCTCAGAAATCTCTAACATCCAGGTTCGACGGTTGATATTTGATTCGGTTTATCATATTTATATCCAAATACACACAGATAAAATTAAGAAATTAAGCAAAAAAAATATTGTTCCATGAATGTGATTGGAGAGAAATGTATTTTCAAATATTTTTATTCACTGCACACATTACAATAATATATTGTTTAATATTTAATAAGATTAACAAGAAAATGAAGATGCAGAATGAATCATTAACTTCTGCATAAGTGCTCCCTCACTAACAATCAAATCACTTTTTGCAAAATAACAAAGTAAATAAAAATAGAGCCACATCCATCAACAAATAAAACACAATTTTTATCTAATAAATAAAGCAAAAACAGTGTCTATTATAGTTCATCCATCAAGAAGTTCAAATCCGCCAACTAAAAAAGTCACGGTGGCCAAAAAATGAGTCACATTCCATCCGATTGAGTCAATCGAATATTATCATCTCCTACCACACAACAATGGATAACCAATATCACCCTCTCTAAACTTATATGCACTTCTTCAAATATGTCACATACTCGCCCACAATCATATATGTATTTTTTTCCACTGAAAGTGTTTATTGTGCCACAATTGGGCGTAAATCTAAATTGAATATTCAATATTCAAGCCTAAACCTATATCAAGGAAAACATCAATGACAATCCAGTCAATCAACTAAACCGAATACTGAATCTCTCCTCACACAAATAGCATGGTCTATTTATTTGTCTTTAATGAGTGTATCCTCACTACTCTCAACCATGCTCAAACCCACATCAACCACTAAAACAGACACAATCATTCTGATCGACGACAACAAATAATGGGTTTTAAATATATAGATTTTGAGGTCTAATCCACCACAAATAACATGCTCTCCAAATTACATCAGTAAACCTACATTGATCAAAAAAACCAACAGCTATCCATTGAATCGAGTGATCAGCTGAAGTCATCGATTCCTAGTTAAGAGTTGCCCAATTTTGGGATCATCCATGAATATAGAATAGAGCTCAGAACCGAAAGTGCATATTGCAAAAATAAAAAAAATAAAAAACAAACAAATCATAGGAGGCCAAAATCAAATCAACTATAGAATTGCACGTCAATCGGCTCGATCAAGTGATGGCATAGAGACATGAACTTACCTGTACAGCTTAATCAATCTCAATGCAAATCAAAAGTATCAATGACAATCCATTTGATCGACTAAACCGAATATTGAATCTCTATTTATCTTTAATGAGTGGGTCCTCAATAATCTCAACCATAGTCAAACCTACATCGACCACTAAAACCAATTGACCAAAAATAGCACGCTCTCTCAATTACATCGATATTTATTGAATTGATCTTGAGAAATGAACCAATCGTACTTAAACCTACATCGACCATTAAAAACAAACACAATCATTAAACCTACATTAATCAGGAAAACCAATGGCCATACAACAAATTCTTGGTCTTCTCTACCTTTCAAGAGGCAATAGACCACAAATAGCATGCTCTCCTGATTACATTGATATTTACTGAAACGATCCTGAGAAATGGATCAATCGTTCTTAAATCCACGTCGACAACTAAAGCCAAACACAATCTTTAAACCGATATTGATTAGAACCAAAAGCTGAAAAGCACATATTGCAAAAAACCAAGGAAAACAAAAACCCTAGAAAAATCATTGAAGGCCAAAATCAAATCAACTATACAATCACAGGACAATTGATTCAACCAATTGATGGGATAGAGCCATAAACTTGAGCTTACAGATTAATCAATCTGAATGCAGATTAGAAGCACAACTGACAAACCAAATCTACAACAACTCCAAATGCAGGCAACACACACATGGACATTATTTTTCATATGTAACAACAGATCGCATCTCCCTAATATGTAAAATTTCAAGGTTACAATGAAAACTGTTAGACTTTGACAAACACTGTCAGAATCAAGACACACAAAAACTAGCAACCACAAATTCTATCAGAACATATAAGAATAAATCACAAACAAATCGATAAGATCCAATCCTGTTAGCGATAAAAAAAACTGTCAGAAAAGATAAATACAAAAGGGAAATTACAACAACAGAATTCGAACCCAAGACCGAAAAACACAAACATAAAACAGGAACCAACCACCACACCACCATGCGCTACGTGCCAGAAATTCCACACCTAAATACAAATCCAATGCCAGCCAGGATGTCTCCATCATAAAAGAGCAAACCACATTCGCTAGTAAGGGAAGGCACTCGAGACTACCAGGATACCACACAAAAGCCATGGGCTTATATATATATATATATGTGTGTGTGTGTGCAAAATAGTCACTCCACATATTATGTGAATAGCCATTTCCTCTTTACTAAAAATAAAATTTTACCCTTTCCCCATTATTCCATCCTTTATGTATAGTAATTTTTTAGAACTAGGAGTGGATATCCCTTCATCATTCATGCATAATTTTGCCATCTATTATGGAATACAACAACATCTTTGCCAACAACCAATTCTGCTGAAAGATAAAATAATAAGGGTAAAACAACATCTATCATATATTGTCAATTTATTTAGACCAAAATCTCAATCTGAAATTCAAGAGAGGAAAATATTCTATGATGAATAAAATCATCCAAGAAAACCTACTTTAAGAGTTCACAAACAATCATATTTTGCAACAGTAAATCATAATATTCAATAAGAAATAAACAAAATGAAAAAAATATAGAAAGTCTAACTACTGAATACTTATTAAATTCTCCTCCATTAAATTAAATAGTAGCAGTTTTCACCAATTTCGAAGGAATGAAAATAAGAAGGAAAAAAAAAGAGAGAAACATTTATATATTTCGTTAATTACCACCCCAACCAATAAAATAAGACATGTTTTGCAATAGAATATAACGAGTATGTCGAAAAATATGTAGGAAAATTAATTACTCCGACGATGGCACCTTGACAGAAACAATTATGTTTTTTATGTGACAATGTGACAGTGTGATTCATTGGTCCTATAAAATAGCAGTGCTTTTGAAGAAAATGTGTGAGATTTAATTTCAACAACTCACCTATAGTTTATGGATTTTTTTAGTAAGGACCATATGTCCAGGATGTTATGCTTATATGATACACAGAGATATATCTTTGTAGTTTTATGTTATGTGGATATTGCATGTTGTTAGATGGTCTAAGGGTCTCCCTAGGTTGCGAAATACACGTTACTTGATGGCCTAAGGCCTTGTCTGGTTATTGATGTGATTTATATAAAAGTTAAGCGTATATGCAGGTTGGCATTCTCAGATTTATGGGGAGATATTGCTAGATTTTTTTGGTGGATTGAGATTTGACTTAGTTGAGAGATGACTAGGTTTAATTGATTGGTTGGATTTGTGGATCTTTGATTATAAATCACATTGATGACATAGATCTTTAGTTACTGTAGCTCCTCACGAGTTGGGGTATTACACTCCAACCATTGAGAAAGTTGTTGGTGGCAGGCCAACCAAGAAGAAAAGAAGAGAGCGTGATGAGTCAAGAAACAATACCAGGATTAAAAGGTATCCTATAGTGAAATGCACCAACTATGGTGAAGAAGGGCATAACAAAAGGAGATGCAAGAATCTACCAAAATCTTAGGTAACCTTCTTGTATACATTATATTAGAAAGATGTGTGGAACTTTTAAATGCCTTTGTTTTGGTTGCTTATGTGTCATACTTCTTCACATGTTGGTGGAAGGGGTGTGGTAGAAGTACTGGAAGAGGTTCTCCTATGATCGAGGCTGGAGAAGGTTTAAGGAGTTTAGCTGCAATGCTCCTTTATTTTAGACAATTTGAGTACTCTAGGTACTCTATTATGCCATGATGATTATGTAATTTTGTTGTTCTTCCAGTGACTATCCTGGAATAAATATAACTTTTATTAGGTGAATTTAACGGTAACTACATGTGTGATCTCTTATTGGCCATAAATTTTTAAATATTTGCACCAAACTAGAAAATATTTCCACATGTGCCTAATTTCCTCATGAACATGTGTATTGGATAGTCAAATTGCCACATGGGCAATTTTGCTGCCCAACAATGTGAAATCAGCCCAGGTGTGCTGACTAGCAAAAAATCAAAAACTATGATATGCAAAGTGTAACATTTTAACAATGAATGTACAAATCCTTCTCTGACACGTGCACCTAGAATTATTGACATGAAACCCACAATTCCAATTCATTCACCGATCTAATGGTAGAACATAAATCTCGATTTTTCTTTTCCTTTCTTAATATCAGGTGCCCAAACCTGTTACAGACACGTCGATATCCAATTATTCATATATGATGTTGGTGTAGAACAACACCATTTTTGTACAATCCATTTGAAGGTACAATGACGCTGTAACCTAAAAGAAGAACTCAATCCAAATCGCACAAGTAAGCGAAAACCCAAGTAACTCGCAAGCACAAGTCTCAAATCCACCCATAGTACAATTTTACGTGATTAAGGGAAAAAGGTGTTATTCTCTTGGATTGAAGCACATTTATTTGTACTTTATAATAGGGAAAAAAACAATCATTAAAATCCCACAAAATCTTCTATCACCCACGGATGTAAACCAAACGCACAACTATAAAATTCACAGGCCTACTCACCAGGACAACACGAGAATTCTTGCAATCTTGTAAATTTCTCTATGGTTCATTTTAATTTATTTCAAAAAAAAAAAATTGACAATTTCTAAGGGTTTTTGAACTGAGTCTCCAGCTGTGCCTATATTTTCCAAAAGTAATAGATTCAACATAAGAACAGTGAATACCCAAATAATAAATTACATGAAAAAAAGTTGCTTAACTCTTTTTGCTTAATAAATTCCATATTTAGCAATTAGGTGTTCAAAAATATAACGAACAATAACATAAAACTGGTGTTTGGCTTGGGTGCCATTTCCTAGTGACAGTGATGAAGAGCCAAGTTTTCTACATGATAGCCACAAGTATGCGACATATGGGGCTACTTGATTCGCAAGAAGGTAAAAACCCAGCATCAATAACAAGTTCGAAGTAAGATACTCATTCCAAATGTGGTTGATAGAAGCTTGACACTTTCATTACCAACCCACTCTAAAACAAAAAATTTGACTAAGACTAATAAAATCTCTGCATATATCAACATAATCGGCAGAAACGAAAAAACTAGAAAATCCAAGCATAAGAGATAACACCAATATGATCTTCAAAACTTTCTAGAGGCAAGATATTAAAAGAAATTTATCAATTGTAATCAAGTCACGAAGATAGTTAATAAAGAGAAGCATACTTAATTTTGAAAATCAGGGAGACTGAATAACCCACAAATTGAAAGACAACCAACTAAAAGATGAAGGAACACTACAAGTTAACAAAACCCACAAAGCCTATAGCAATCGCCATTATATTTTTTAATTGAAGAGTTTGTCACATGAAAGAAAGGGGAAAATGACAACTAAAAGAGCACGATCATCACATCTGAAAACATAAGAGCAATGTAGTTGGATCTATCACTGCCCTTGAAGTCATTTCTAGCATATTTGGAGTATAGAACAGTGCTCCAATGAAGAAACAAAAAACAAACAAAAACACAACATGAAGAGCTAAAAAGGAAATTATAGATGGGTTACCCAAAAAAGGAACAAAAAACATCAAATTCAACTAGAATTATACAAAAAACTGAAGTGGAACAGATTTCAAACAACAAACAAGGGGAAAGAAAAGATAAATCATAGTTCATTGGAGCAAGCATACCCTAGTTCAAAACCCAAATCGAACACATAACCAGCAAGGAAAGATCGAGAAGCTATCTGGACGTAAGAGCGGTGAGATCTCACCGAAAGATGATCACAGAAGGAGAAATAGGAGAAGCGACGATGACGATTGCACCTGCGAAAAGAGGAGAAAAGTATGATAGTGTTTGCTTCTGGGTGAGAGATAAGAGAGTGAGGGCAACAATCATAAATTGGAGAAAAAAAATGTAGCTAAATGCACGGGCTTCAGTGCGTTTCATTTTGGACCATGTTAACGCGGTCAAAAATGCAATACTAAATGTCATGTTTGACAGTTGGGTTGAAATGTTGTGTGGCCCACATCAAAATGTAATGAAATGTGGTCCAAAACGTCAAACAAACGGGCTCTACATAACCATTTAGATTATTGAAAATCTTACTAAGAAATTAGTGTGCCTGACATCCATATAAGCATCATCAGTTGGAAAAGGCACTGCTCCACTACCCATCTTTTCGTACCCTTCAACCAATTTTCTTATATTCTCCTGTTATGAAAACAACCATTGTTAGTGAAAGGATAGCACAGGAATCAAATGGCGTGGACATGGTTGTAACCAATTATGGTGAAATGAGTGACGCGGGAGATGTGTGGAAAAAGATTCTTTGAATAAGAAAAAGGCCCAACAGACTAGATAAATACGTGTATGGTTGTGATACTATGAGCATGAGAATAAATAGACCCTAGACGGTAATATGAAGGCTTGAAATGTATGAAGTAGAATGATATTTTATGTTTCTTCCTCCTAGTGTTGTCTATATCACTGTTATCACTCTACCAAGTCACGACAATAGTTCCATGGTAGTTGCTGTGTTTGTAAAAGAGGTCATCAAGTTTCATGGGATCCCACGCACAATTGTCACTCACCGTGACCCACTGTTTATAAACCATTTTTCGCAAGAAATATTCAAACTCTTGGGCACCAAATTGAATATGAGTAGTGTTTATCATCCCTAAACGGATGGACATACAGAGGCCTTGAATTGCTATTTGAAAATGTACTTACAGTAGTGCTTTGTTCAAGACAATGTTGCTCAATGGCTCAAGTACCTTCCTTGGGCTGAGTTTTCTTATAACATAACTTACCAAACAACAGTGGGCATGACTCCATTTCAAGCCTTTTACCAACACTCTCCATC
Source organism: Euonymus europaeus (assembly GCA_963580455.1). Lineage (NCBI taxonomy): Eukaryota > Viridiplantae > Streptophyta > Magnoliopsida > Celastrales > Celastraceae > Euonymus > Euonymus europaeus. Next base: position 6,688,289 of record OY756972.1, read on the forward strand.
CATGGTTCACAAGTATTGGTCAGGCTCCAATAGTTGTGAGGCGACTGACCATGAACTACTCACCTGGGATGAGTTACTCGTGTGTCTCAAAACCAACTTGTAGCATGCTCAACTTCGAATGAAAAGCCAAGCAGACCAACATCGACGAGAGGTGAATTTTGAGATTGGGGATTTGGTGTTCATTCGGTTCCAAACTTATCGCCAATTTTCTCTTTGCTTGTGCTATGATCAGAAGTCGGGACCAAGATCTTTTGGCCCTTTCCCTATCACCGACAAAGTTGGAAATGTGGCATATCATTTGGAGTTACCCGCATTTGCCAAGATCCATGATCTGTTTCATGTTTCAATTCTTAAACGTTGTATTGGCAACCCGGCACAAGAGTTTATTCCTTTACTCTCGGTAATATTACCATCCTAGCCTATGGTGCAGCCTTTGGTAGTCCTTAATCAAAAAGCAATTTTGCGGTAAGGTCAAATGGTACAACAAGTCCTAATCCAATGGGAGAACTTACCCTAAGAAGATGCCACAAGGTAGGACTTAATGCCTCTTTCAAAACAATTTCCTAACTTGAACCTTAAGAACAAGGTTCTTATTGGCACAGGGAGCATTGTTACGAAATCAACCGCCGGTAGTGAGAGGGTAGCACAGGAATCAAATGATATGGAAATGGTTGTACTTGTAACCATTTCAGGTGAAATGGAAAAAGATGTTTCGAGAAAGAAAGAGACCCAGCAGAATAGATTAATACGTGTAAGGTTGTGATGCTATGAGCATGAGAATAAATAGACCCTAGGAGGTAAGATGTAGGCATGAAATGTATGAAGAAGAATGATATTTTATGTTTCTTCCTCCTAAAGCTCTTTATATCACTGTTATTCTCTCTGGTTAATTTACATAGCCCGTTTGGTTCATAAAATCTCCACTCCAAGCCTCTAGGCTAACTTTTCTCCATCAACATTGTTCCCAAGATGAAGTCCAACATCATCTTCTTCTCATCCCCAAGGAAGATGACCTCAAGATTTGTAAAAATTACAATTAGACTCAATCATCAAAGTATCAAAAATAGAAACATAGTTCTACAAAAGAATCACCATGTCTCTCCATGGATGATGACAAAAAGAAGTCAACTAAAAGAAAAGCAACTTTATCACAATGGCATTGTTTGTAATTTGCAAAACATCAAAATTTTGAAAAAAAAAAAATATAATGAAGATGGTGTGGTGATAGATAATATAGTTGTTGAGACAAAGGACCCAAACTGAAGTCATAATGTCGATTTGGAATAATAATTGCTTTCGTGCGCGGGTGGTGCGGTTAAGGGCAGAAGATTTAAACACTCATATTGCAATCGGTGAAACCAAAATCAAAGTCTAGGCCAAATGCCTATGAAAACAACCATGCCCAAATTCAAAGCCCTAATTAACTGACTCGAAATCAAAATTAAGGAAAATTGAGAGGAGAAAGAAAGGGAATATAAATAATTTACCTCTGCAAAAGAGTAGACGAATGAGCGAAAGGAAGGAATATAGGTCTCTAAATGTCTGTATAACCCTCCATTTTTTAGAGGCCTTTGATTTTCCTTTCTACAATGACGGGAGGTGTGGCAGTGAAGAGCTCATGACACATCCATAAGAGAGAGAATTAGCTTCTTTTGGCATTAGCTTTCATGGTGTCAAAAAACAGGTCCAAAAATGTCATACCTTGTTTCTCCTTCACGCTTGACTTCGGTTGTGGCTGCCATATCTCATCTAAACCACGCCCTTGACCCAGTAAAATTAAAAGAAGCAAAAATAGGCACATACCTAATGAATTTTTAATTCCAGAGAAGGGCAACACAAGGAAAATTTGAGGTCGAATTTTTTCGAATTGAGTCGGATAGTAGAAGCAACACAGTGTCTTATTAGTCCAAATTCTAGGTCGGTGAAAGCGACATCCACGAATTGGATGTATATCAAAGCCATAGATCTTATGCATGGGTTAATAGAACATGTGATCACTCAAAGATTACCCATGTTCCATTTTTGTCATCCAAAGATCAAATGTTTCAACTTCATCACCCAATTTTTGATTTTGTTCCATATTGGTCACTTGGGAAGCTTTTCCCAAAATTAGGCAGTCAAATTTAGGATAAGTAGAACATGTGGCACCCAAAGATAGAACATGTTTCATTTTCGTCATTAAAAGATGAAATGTTTCAACTTCATCAGTCAACTTATGATTTTGTTTCATATTGACTACTTGGGTAGTCAAACTTGCATTGACTGTTAACCATTTGTTAAATTTCACTTTATGTTTACATGTTAAATAGTTACTAGAATAACATATTGTAGATGTTTGTGTTTGATTCTCCTGAAGTTCTAGTTAGATTTTGTGTTTTGAGATGCTTCAAATGAAGTATGATGAATTTCATTCGTATAACTTAAAATTATATGTCTGGAAGTGAAATGAGAGAGATGTGGGGAAAGGGCATTAGGGTTTTCTTGGGTCTACCTTTTTCTAGGAAACTTAACAGACGTTAGTATAGTCACCATTTAACATGTACACATAGGTAAATTTAACAGATGATTAACAGTTAACACAAATTTGACTGCCCAATTTTGGGCAAAATTGTCCGAGTGGTCAATAAGAAACAAAACCATAAATTGAATGATGAAGTTGAAACGTTTCATCTTTGAGAGACAAAAATGAAACATGGTCTATTTTTGAGTTCCCACATGTTCCATTAATCTCAAATTTGACTGCCCGATTTTAAACGAAACTGCTCGAGTGACCAATATAAAACAAAATCAAAAATTGGATGATAAAGTTGAAACATTTGATCTTTGGGTGACGAAAATGTAACATGAGTCATCTTTCGATGATCACATGTTCTATTAACCCTCTGATGCATGCACCTTAGATTTTTTATTTCCTTAAATATAAAATATTGTGCACTTTGGATGTTTGATTCCCCTCCCAAATTAGAGAAAAAGTATGAATAATTTATATTTTAATTAATTTTTTTTTATCTTATATGGGGTGAGAAAAATAATTGTGGAGGTGGGAATACCAATTTAGAAGGGAGAATCAAACATTAAATCGCACAAAACTCTTGAGAATCAAAATGAACATGAAATTGTAACTTCTCAACTAGAATCATTAATTAATGATAACTAAACGATATTGAAGTCGAAACACATAAACCCAGAGATGATTTTCAATGGAATCCACCCTGAGAATAGACGAATGTATTCTAAACAAAGAGAAGATAAGACCCAAATAAGATTAACCTCAAACCAAAGAACTCATTGTTCGTCTGTTGTCACCCACACCTGATCGCAAAAGCACAAATCTCGAAGCTGCTGAAATGCTAGATTGCAAATGAAAGGCAGGAATGAGAGTGATTATAAAGGTTTGCAAAGGCGGTGAGAAAGGTGTGTGAAAGAGATGGACTTTGGGCGGCCATGATGCAAAGGTGGTAAAGCAGGCCAGACAAAGGAGATAGGAAGTTGGGAAAAGTAGATCGGATGGTGGTAAGTGAACTGATAATTTAAGGATTGTTCTTAGTGGTTATTTAAATTATAATATGACAATACTTTTCCACTATTCAAATCATGAATTGGTAATTTCAAATTAAATTGAACTTGGACTATAATAACAATAAATTTTTTATAATTTTTATATCTTTTTAATATTTTAAAAATTAATTAAACTACGATGTTTTAAATGTAAAAACTTAATATGATTAAAAATCTTAGTAAAATACAACTAAAAATTATTATCCTTTATCACTATTTAAATTATAATTTAGCAATTTTAAATTTTGAAAATGATTATTCTTTTAAAATTTGAATGAGATAATATTGCCTTTGAATTGTTAAAATTACGTATTAATTATACTCCTTCTCATTCTATCTATTTTCTTTTATTTCATATATATTTTATGATATGAATAGCTCTATGGCTCGACTTTATTGATTCTATAACTCATCAGAGAAATAATCGAAAGTTAAAGGTTCGAGTTATATGTCGTGGACGGTTCCGAACTTGTAGACCTAGTCAAATACACACTATTGAGATTATCATTATGGATGAAAAGGAAATCTCGGTCCAAAATTTTTGTTTCTTATAAATTAATAACAATATTTGATGTTTGATTTTATTGTTCATAACTTGATGGAAGGATTCATGTCGTCGGAACAATTTCTTTCATGAAAAAAAGATTTAAGGATCTCTTGATGGAGAGTTATAGTTATGGTATGACAGTTTTGTAGTTGGTTACAACATAGGAAATTCAGATCTACAAGACATAAGTCTAAGTTGAGTTTCATGATAACCACTTATGTTTCCTCACCAATAGATTGGACAATTAAAAGGTGGGTTTTTGTTGTTATTATTTTACTGAGATGATTTTAAAGAATGATGAAACAATTTTAATTGACATGAAATTATAATTAAATTGTCGATTTTAAATATGTTTCTTATTATTGGAGATGTGATTGACATATCTGATTGAGTTTTATTATTTCTAATATTATTGACAAAATTGTTGAAATTGGAGATCTCAGCCAGAGTTCAAAGAATGGAAAAATTAGTAAACGATTAAAAATTCTTTTGAAAGGCTTAGAGCAAGTATATAATATAACAGACACATAATTTTAACCTCTTTTTAATTCCTCTAGCGTCATCCTTCTATTTTTACAGCCCAACTCAAAAATAGAATGTTCCTAGGCACCCCTTTTATGTTTTTTTTTTAAAAAAAAACCAAATAAATCACAAAACACCCCAAACAATTGATATCGTGTTCCTCTCAAGCATTTCCTCAAATAATTGTCTTGCACTCTCAACATTCCCCACCACTGCCATCACCATGACATTGTTCAACAATATGAATAATCCAATGACAACGGTTTTACTAGCGTCCAGTCTTTTGGATGTTGATTTGGTCAATATCTATAATTAATTTTTATTTTTATTTTAAAATTTTATTATGAGAAGAATATGACAAAAATGGGTATGAAGTTTTAACTTATTATTAACGAAAAACTTGGGATGAATTTTTATTTTTTTTTTCCATTTTTTTTGTCGATGGATTATTTATAGAATTTTTATTTTGCTGACGGATTACCGATGAAATTTATATTTTTGCCAACGGATTATAGGCGGAATTTATTTTTTATTTTTGTCAACAGATACAAAATTTAATATTTTTATTTTTGGCCGACGAATTATTGCCGAAAAAAATTCATCGGTAATTACCAACAAATTTTTTTCCATCAGTGTTTAGATTACCTATAACGGTTTTAACGATGAAATTTTTTTATCGGCAATCAATATTATTGATGGATTTTTAGGATTACCGACAAAAAATTCTGTCTATAATTCTTGAAGTTCTTGTAGTAAGATTAATATCGTCATATTATTAGTTGGGGCAAGATAGACATTTAAGCAATTTTTTTTAATGGTGAAGATTATAATATTTAATCTAATGGTAGATAGGAGACGGTAACGTATATTTGAAGAATAATATTTGATTTTAAATACAATCTTAAATTGTGCCATCAAACCTTTTAAACGCATTCTACGTTTTGGAATAAAATTAAATGCTAAATACGAATAGAGTTCGCTCTTCTTTAGTTTTATTTTTTTACCTTACACTAGTAATCATCATATGTTTGATTACTAAACTTGTATTTCATGTTCATGATTGGAATGCTATTTAATTTTGTTCGAAAAAAGAGAAAGAAAGGAAAATTTACCTTATTTTGCAGACATAAATTTGTTAATTGTGACTTAACAAATGACACATTTAATCCGTTCTTGGAGAAAATGATTCTTTATGATGTTGAGAATATTATTGTTTGTAATGATCTCAAACAAGCCAAGCAACTAGTTGAAATGAAGAGCGATTAATTATTTTACTACTCCCTCCGTCCCGTAAATATAATCTTACTTTTTATATTTATCTGTTACAAATTATAGTCTAATTTCACTTTTTAAAAGGAAGTTAATTAATTAAACTCCTAAAAGACTACTATTTAACGTGCTTCGTTATCTTACCAACTTTTCCATCTTCTATGACTATTTGGGCTAAAAAAAATTCATTAATTAAAGTTATATGAGGAAATATATAAGTAAAAATTAATTTTTTCACTCTATTAATTGGATGTTCTTAATCTATGAGAAAAAGTTGTAAAACTATCCTTATAGGATGAAAAAGCTAGTTGTTTAATAATTAAATTTTGGTAGGCATAAAAATATTGTTGTTAATAAAAAAATAAAGGATATAATAATAATTTTAGAGTAGTGGATTTAACCAAACTAACGATATATTTAACTACTCCTTGCTATTTAAAAGACTTATTATCAAAAGAATTCGTCAACTCACACCTAACCATAAAGGAATGGTCATGAATGCCTCAGGATCGACACCCTTCAGAGTCCCTGTGCCACGTCCAGAATACAAAGAGCAAATAGGAGTTATTGTCGAATGCTAAAGAGTACAGAAAGAAAATAGTTTTACTCGTTGACCAAAATATGATCAACCGGACATTTCAATTCTCAAGAATCTAAATTTACATAAAAGAGCCAATGTTTTGGTCTAAATAAAAATAGCTCAAAACTCTAGGCTCTTTTACAATTACGAAAGGAGAGACCGAAAGAACCATAAAAATACTAACGTTGACAAATATAGTTTGCACAATTGTTCTCCCGGGAAGTAACTGTTTGCAACCATGACTGTAAATTAAAGAAAACATAAGTTACAACTTCAAATCAACAAATAAATTGCAGAAAACCAAAGAACCACTGCCTAGGTTCTGCAAAACTGTGGAGTCGTCGCTCCTATGTTTTATGAATTCTTTCAACCACAATTTTCTTCTTCCTCCTTTTCTCCTTTTTCTTGCTCAGCATTTCAGATTCTTCTACATCTCGGTCAACATGTTTTCTCTTCTTTTTCTTCTTTTCTCCGGCAGCAACATTGTCCTCCTTATTTTGCACATCATTGTTGTCATCTGAATGTTTCTTCTTTTTCTTCTTCTTTTCTTGCTTTGCTGTCTCTTCACCTTCAGGCTCTGCAGCATAGGGCAAAGCTGTTTCCACTTCTACAGTCATCGTCTTCTTCTTCTTCTTTTCTTTCTTCTCTTCACCACGAACATTAACATCTGCCACTTCATCAGCCTTAGGTGTTTCAGAGTCGGTCTTCCTTTTATTTGACACCGTTTCTTCCAAATTACCAGCAGCAGAATTTGGTGTTTGTCCAAGAATAGAGTCCGCAGCAGGATTATACATCTACACCAAAATATAAATTTAAAAGTAACAATCACCTGTAAAAAAGTAAATAGAAGTACTACGTAAAGGATAAAGCAAATGGCAGGCCTTGGCTGGGGTTATCAATCCTGTAGCCCCTTTCTTCCGATCCTTGTCGTAAACTTCTATCTTAGGCTTTCCTTTAGCCGATCCAGCAGAATGGCCCAATTCTCTCCCTTCAAGATTTCTCAAACGTGCTTCAAGCTGCAAGTATTATGTACAAGAGAATATTATATATGTGACTATGAGTGAGTGTGAGAGAGAGAGTGTAGTAAAAGGCACCTTGGCTCGGTCCTCCAGTCCCATAGAGTTATCTTGGCTATCCCCAAGAGCATCATATCTAATTGCTAACGCAGCCTTTGCCGCAAGTGACCGAGAAATTTTACCCTTCGTCTTTGGGGCTGCCTGGCCAACCAAGGATGCATGGTAGAGAAGCCCATACTTAGGAGTTGCATGCTTGGTCTTCAGAGCTCTGAAGAGAGCCTTCTCCGCACCAAGGATCTGAACTGTGCTCCCAGGCTGCTCTGCTAAATTCAACAAACTGCCTCCATGGGCTATAAGGCGAGCTCCAACAAGAGCAGTCAAATTTGGTGCAATAGTGTTCATTCGGCTCTTTAAATAATCGTATAGTTGAGCTCTGTACTCAGCAAGAGATAGAACCTGGTCGCAGAGCTCTCTGATATTCATCAAATCAACTTCACTAACTTCAGTTCCCATGGAAATCATAGCTGCCTACTTCAATTCTGTCTCCACATCTTCGGGTAATATCTCAAATTTTAAAAGAAAAGTAAGTGAGTAATCATCATCGGTCTTATGATACAAAGGAGCAGAACCAAGTAAGAAGAAATTAAGAATATTGAATAAAGCACCATTGTAACAACCTCAGTCAAAGACATTTCCAGATTAAAATCCCAGTAGTCAGCCATATGGCACAGGTACAATGATATGATGACTCGGAAAAGGATGAAATGCAATAGAAAGGAAACATTGTTTCATAAACATCATCCATGTCGTAAGGGGCACATAGTCTAACAAAACTTACATCAGAGAAGTCGAGCTTTGCAGCATTTTCATGGCTACCCGTCTTTTTTACCACTTTGGCATAAAGAATGTTGTCCTGCACAATCTTTGCAAGCACTGGGAAATGCCAAACATACCACTCTCTAACCCTCATTGCATATGTGTTCAGCTCTTTATCAAGATCATCAAGCAATCCAATTGCCTGAATGATCATCGTATCAACCTGAAAATAGAAAAGTAAGATATGCTGATCGCACAGCAATCCAGAAATCCATGGCATTACTTAGAAACAATGCCGACATGAAAATTCAGAGGAGAAAGTAAAGAGGCAATTCACGAAAATTGATAGTACAAAAACATCACTTGGTAAGATCATAAAATGATGATCTATGAGGAAGAGTGTGCAGAAAGTGAATATTGGAGAACAAAGATAAAAGACAGTCCATTCTCTCTTCAGCTCAACCTATATTCTCATAGACGATAAACCCTTACCGGGTAACGGGGACATAACCCAAACTTCAAATTCAAGAATTTAAATTTGGAAGTAAAAGAAAAAATATCAACTAGATAGGGCCATTTGGAACAATCATTCAATCTTCCATATCACCAACTAATCTGAACATCATCCCATACTAATGTACTAGGGTCGATCATGGTTAAGTTACAATTTTTTAAATGTTTTCAGTAGACATAGCTCTAGTAGATGAAATTGCAAATATTTAGATGTTTTCGGTAGACATGGTTCTAGTAGATGCACGGTACAATTTCCAACCGTCAATGTGATACCACAAGCAGCACCAAGAAAAACAAAAAGGTCACATAATCCAAATTCCACAGAACAAAAACTCTGGATTTAGCAAGTCTCACAGTTATGATTATGACTGGTGTTGACAACAGCAAAAATTATAAAGAGAATTGCACAAGTGGTATACAGACCTTATCAGGACTGAATTTCAGCTTGTATCTAGACGGACTATGAGACAAACCTAAGCTCATTGGTGCAAGGTCTTGAGCACCAAGACCATTAATGAGTTCAGTTAACTGACTTCTCAAACCTCTCATCAATTCCATGACAGCATTTTTGTGAACACATTCTATTTTCTGCAAGATAATAAATTGTAATTAAATTTAATTAAAATAAAACAGAATTCAATAGCTCCATAAATGAATAGGACCATTAATTAGCATACCAGCTTTTCCTTAATCACATTTCCAAGCTTTGAATCAGCCACAGCTAGTGTTTCGCCCTCGCAGTGGGCACGCACGAACTTGCACAAACCTTTGCTGGGTGCACTGTCAATAATTTTGGTAATTGCTTCTAGAGCTTCTGAAGTGTTCTCAAACTTTGAAAACGCTTTCAGAGTCACAACCTAATGTTAATAGCGACAAACTCTCATATTTTTTCATGCAATAAAAATTGATAGGAAACAAAAGCAACAACTATGAAAATAAAGTAAAACTAAAGAAGACAGCAATTTGTTTGTAAAAAAGGGAACTAGAATGGTTTATAGTTGAAGGAATGGATTCCCTTTTCCTTAAAAATCTGTTCACCCTACATGAAGAGGAATGAAGGCTGAGCTCAGAAAAAATGTTGAACACTAAAAATTACAGCATACCCAACTAATGTCAAAAAGACGCAACAGATACTGAGAATTCAAAATTCAGATTGTACTACTACTGATCTTGCAGAGATGCAAATATATACACACACAAGAAGAGAGGGAGAACCTGTCTGGCAGAATCTGCTGTGGAGAACTCCCTCCACAAGTCCTGCAAAAAATTGCAAACCAGGACCCCATAAACGAGTCATTGGCCGGAAAACTCACTACCCAGCAACAAAAGGCTGCTTCTTAGTTCTTACTATATAAAATCAACTCCCCAGGTCGAGGATAATCAGATGAATGAATTTTTTACCTCAACTCTAGATAGCCTTCCTTCATCTAATACTTTGAATAGGGCAAAGCCCGCTGGCGTCTCGAACAATACTAGCATCTTTCAATAGCTGCTGAAACCTCTTCCCAAACAAACAAGAAACAACATCCAATCAGAAACCCATTACCGTAGCCGCTAAATCAGTAAACGCATATTCGGAAACTCTCGATTTCTCTGTAAAAATCGTACTACACCACCATCCTCGTATGTGTGTCGGAGACGTAGATAGCATAACTGAGGAAGAACTGCAACTGTTCTCTGGAGATGACAGAAAGTACGTAGATTAGGGTTTACAGTTTCTTCGTTAGTCTGCTGTGCTAAAGCATAGAGGAAAAAGGAGGGATGGAGCTAGAATTAGGGTTTTGCGTTGAAAGGCTGGCTAATACTCCAGGGCTTCCATCGGGAGAATTTCTTAGGTCCCGCTCCCTCTCGGACGCAACTGTACCTCATTGCCGTTGGATGTATGCAAGTTCATCTAAGCCATTCATTCCTTATATCCTTATATAATTAACTGATATATTTTTTCTTTTTAAAAAAATGAACTACGTGTGTATCGATTTACAGTATGTTTGGGAGACAAGAGAAAATGAGGGGAGGAAGAATTTAGAGGTAAAAGTGATGGAAAATGAAAAGAGATGATGTTTGGAAGAGGAAGATAAAATTTTGAAGTAAAATTTGTGTGTAAAATAGTAGTGGGTTCCATATGTTTTTTTCTTCAAAATTGGGGAGAAAACCAGGTGAAAGTTGCAGAAATGGTGGGTCCCGCGTGGTAATTACATTTCTACCCTTCAGTGGATGTGCATGTTTTTATGGTAGGCGGGTCCCACTGCATATTATATTATATATATTATACGAAAATAAAAATATAATTTATATATAAAGTATAAATATATATATATATAATAATAATATATATAAATAAATAAATAAATAATATATGTATATATATCAAAATTTATATCAAGGGTAACATGGTAAATTTATATCAATCTTACAAATCATAAAAATATACTTTTTCATTTTTCCTTCCCCTAGTTTTTTACTATCCAAACAAGATAAAGTAAAATTAACTTTCCATCCCCTCCCCTCCCCTCCCCTCCATTTTCCATTCCTCTCAAAAATTTCTTCCCCTCCCCTCCTCATTCCCAAACAATACGTTAGGCTTTAGCATATTATGCTTACTCCGTTGACTTTGTTACATCTCCGGATCTCCTTCAGGCAGTCTCGCGCACGCAGGCTCCTACTCCCTCCTCTCCGGCTGTTTCAGCTATCTCGGTGAGTTCTTTTATGCTTTTTGCTTGTCCTGCTTGTTTCTTCTCGTCTTCTCCGGCTGATTTCTCCTATTTTCTTCCCAAGAGTTTGATTTCGTGCAACTTCTTTCAAGATCAATTTCAAGGTATGGGTTTGTTTGCTTTATGAGTGTATGTTCTGTTTTTTGATTGTGTTTGCATTTTGTGATTGGTTGCAACAGTTTGGTTGTGGTCCTTCTTTTGCTTTTTCGTTTTTCCTTATTTGTGTAAATGGATCTTTTCTTGCTGCATTTCAGTTTTATATTGATTTCTTTGTCTTTTTCTTGAATCTTTGTTTGGTAATTTTCGCTGGCCATGGATTCTGCAGTTCTTCTTATTTTTCTGGGGTTTTGCTGTTGACAATTTTGGCATATTCTACTGAGATTTTGGGTCATGTTTTTTAGTCTCTGGAACGATTATAGGCAAAGATACATGATTACCTGATTTATTGTCTAAACTAAATTAGCTAATAGCAGCAGCTATATAGAAGGGCAATAATTACGGGGGTTTATTTAATTGGTGCAGGATGTGCCGAATAATTTTATATTTAACTCTTGATAATTTTTGAGTGATTGTATTGTATGATGAAGTCACATGTTGTAGTGTGCTTACCAAGTTGCAGGTGTTCTTGTTACTGTGAGTTTTTCTTTGGTACTTCATTAATTATATATATATATATAGAATATAAACAAAACTAGAGGAAGTGAATCCTGAATTATGAGGTGAAAGTTGTCAATGTGTTATATCTCATGGCTCTAGTATTTGCTTTTCATGTCCTCATATAGACATAGCAGTTGGTATCAATTGAAAAATAGCAAACAAATAGCCACCAGCAGATATTTCCAATTGAATTAACATATACATATAAGATTAGTCAGATACCTGCTGTTATGGTCGTTTATCTTGGGGTGAATGTTGTATGGGTTTTGTAGAAGAAAGAATGAGTGATCTTTTGTAAATATTGAGAGTGAGAATATCGTGATAATAATTTAACGCGCTTTCGAAGAGAGTGAGGTTGTAGTTTATATCCGACGTAACTAGAAAGCGAATAAAATAACAAATCGCCCAAGCTAAAGAATCTTCTCTCTCTCTGGTCTCTGTTTCTTTCATTTCAATCTCAGGAGATCAATTGATGGCATCATGGGACAAGAAACCTGCGAAGCCTTCAAGTAGTAGAGACGGTCAAATCCGCACGCTTTCCGATCTCAACCGCCATTCTGACAGCGACGACGATGCGCCTCAGAGTACTACACTGGTGGCGAGAAGAGGTCTACTCTCTTAAACCCTAGTTTTTTTTCCTCTTCTCTCTGTATTGGGATTTTGAGTATCTTTTCTCATTTTACTGTGATTTTATTCGTTGATTTGTTAAATTTAATTGTGCATTGAATGCGATTGGGAGATCAGCATATTCGTATGACGGCTTGTTAGCAAATTAGTTTTCTTCGGCTGTCATGGCTTTGCAGGGAGATACAAAAGATTGATCTTTTGTATGTGAAGTAATGGTTTGACTATTGGTGTTAAACATATTCCGTCTCAATCCAATTAAGTGAGTAATCAGTTGAAAGGTAGATGTGGAATTAAACGTGAAATACCAAATACCTAACAAATGTAAGAAACATACCCAGCGTTTTTTGGAAATTTTCAAGAACTCATTTGTATTTCTATGGGAGAGAGACTTCTAATTAGCGTGGAAACTTGTGATTTTGGGTTATTCCACGGAGTTATGAGAAAACTTTGACATAGATGTTTGAGTGTCCTTCGTGTGTGGTATGTTGCGCAGAGTATTGTAGATGGGAGTGTGCTTTTGGATGTTATTCATTTACTTCTTTGTAGTTGACTGTGTTGCGCTCAACTCCCTTGTTTTCTTTATCAATGAATTCTTTTTCACTAAAATTAAACTTAAGATGTTAAATGGGAAGAAATTCGAGAATCACCTATCGCATGTCTCTATTTTCCGTAGATGAAGACTGCACATATTCTGCCCTCTTACATAGACTCTGTCTAGTGCACGCTTTCTAGTGAGTAGCTACTATTTTGATGACTTCCAATTTAAGTTTTCTACGTAGTTACTATATTTCCCATGTTGATAAAACCATCATGCACTATCTTTCAGTAAATTTCAGCTGCAAAGAGTGCTTAAATAAATTTCTGCTTAGTGGAGGCAGCCTTTCTTTTGACTGCAGATCATGATTAGAAAATTAATATAAGTTTGCACAGCATTGCATGTGATTAGACATAGGGGAAAATGTTCATTTGTACTCATGTATGAACTATGAGCTCCTTCCCAATGGTCTTTACCTTTTTTGAATTTAAAAATACACCAAAGTAAATAACTCCCATAGATATAGATCCTGGAGTGGAGGTGAGGTTGGGGAACAGCTATGAAGCTTTACCCATGCAATTTCGGAGAAGTCATTTTTGGTATTTTGTTTTATCACGACCTAATCACTGATCCAAGGATCCACTGTGATTTATAAATGCATAAAAAAATAAAGCATAATCTTTTTGGGGTAGGACTTCTTGAGTTTAAGTGCTGCTGACTGTGTTTGTCATGCATTATATTAGTGCTGAGCTGAAATTAAATAACAGTTTTACAATTTTCCTTTGATCTTGCTTTGCGCATTTGTGTCTGTTGCCTTTGTCTCCATTATGATTAATTGATTATGGAAGTCCTTGTTACATACACGAAGCTTAGCTTAGAAGAATACCTCATTACAAAAGTTTCTACATTGTGCCTAATATGTTTGCTATAATTTTCAGTGGCATGATCGTCCAGGATCCTTCAAAAGGTAACAATAATGATGTTGATGCCATTTTTAATCAAGCTAGACAGCTTGGAGCTGTAGAAGGACCTATTGATCAGCTGAATCAATCATCAAGCTCTACAAGCTTTGCCGAAACTGGTAAAAAACTCTCAGGTGATGCTGTGCCACCTGCTCCTCAGCAGCCTGAAGCTGTTGTTCACAACATTGTTTTCTGGAGCAATGGTTTCACAGTAAATGATGGCCCTTTGAGGAGGTTGGATGATTCTGAAAATGCATCTTTCTTAGAGGTAATAGAACTTAAGGTGTATTTTTTATGCTTATCTGATAATTCTACACCAATCATAGCAATGCAATTATGATTTTGTGACATTTATGTTGCAGAGCATCAGGAGGTCTGAGTGTCCAAAGGAGCTTGAGCTTGTTGATAGAAGGTCCTCTGTTCATGTCAATTTGATTAGGAGGGATGAGAATTGTCCAGTGAGTCTCCTCTCTCATTTTAGCGTGTAACCAGTTGCATTACTTTCCACTTAACATTTTGGTAATACCATGGTCAAAAAGAAGTTCGTTGAATTTTTATGGATACTTGGCAAAGGCTACTTGAATCCTGTATTATAGTTTATAATTATTTCTCGCCCAAAAGCATATCTTTTCTTTTGAATATCCATCCAAAACCCTTTGGCTGCTTCCAATGGTATTTGACTGTTTTGAGCTGTTTTTCCATGACGACTTCTCATACTTGGCAGGAACCAGAGAAATTGCATGTTCCATTTCAGGGAGTGGGAAGAGGTCTAGGTAGCAGTAGTACTCAACCAGAACCTGAACCAACTGCTACTTCAACGACTTTAAATTTGGCTCCTACCCTTTATGTGGGCCTCATTGTCGATGAAACATTGCCATCAACCTCAGTTCAGCTTAGGTTGGCCGATGGTTCACGCTTGATAGCTCACTTCAATTACCACCACATAGTCAATGACATTCGGGCATTCATTGACGCATCCAGGCCAGGGGGTGCTCGAAATTATCAGCTGCAGCTGGTCGGATTCCCTCCTAAAGTTCTTAACGATCCTACCCAGACAATTGAACAGGCCGGCCTTGCCAATTCTGTTGTCATTCAAAAATTCTAGCCTAAGTCGCATGATATTTGTCCACCCTTTTAAGTCGTTTCTCAACTGCTTGTTGTAGCAAGTACCAATGCCACCAACTTAGAACTTCAAATGTTCTTGTATACAGGAAATGAGGGTTTTTCATGCTTGTTTAGTGCTATATTGTTGAATCTAGTTTAACTTCTTTTTTTTCCTCCGTTTGTCAAGTATGTTATCCAAGTGTATTGTGGTATTTCTTGATCTGCCCCTCCCTTTTTAGATTATCACTTATATTCCCTTACTGTACTTGACACATCTGTTAAATGAGTAGATTCAAACAATATTAAGTAAAGAAAGCTGGTGAACAAGTTGCTCAATTCTATCAATGTTGGAGCTAGAAAGTATTGAGAACCATGGCGGTTATGATGTAGAACCCATAAAGTATCACCCTATCCATCCATAGATTGTGGGCATGCATTTTGAAGTATGTAATGTTGTGTTGTTAATTTTTGTAGGGTTCTTGATCTTCCATGTTGATTTGGCATGAAAATATAGTTACTACAAAAATAGGGGCTTATCCATGCGATTTTGCAAGAAAATAGTCGAAAAGTATGAGGTGATCGAAAAAATCTGAGAGTTTAGTCAGAGATGAGAGAAGAATGTTACTTGAAATTTAAAAATAAGGACATTCTTGGTATTTGTAGAAAAATAATCTCTCACACATTTACAAAGTCAATGAAATGTGTAAATTTTTGATAAATACGAAAAAAGTATGATTAAAAAGTAATACATGCAACTACATATGACTTTCCTGTAATCTCTCCAATTTATAATTAGTGACCATATAATTGAAAGAGGAGACAGGCAAGAGATTTGGATTGAGGGATTTAGGACTTAGGAGGAGGGGAAGAAAAGGAAAATGACCTTCCTCTCAAATCTTCAAATCTTTTATTTGTATAGGTTATAAAAAATAAAATAAATAAAGAGAGATGTTAAGAGAATTAAAAAGAATAATTATCTAATTTTTTTTGTTAAAATGCTTCTTTCTTAAGTTACAAGAGAATTCAACAACATTTCTTCAACCCATTACGCTTGGTCCAATGGGCCAAACCCAATAACTCTCCATTCATCTGGAAAAATTGGTCCAGTCTAGCAGTTGCAATTCTGGAAGCTCAGACTTCTGCCCTGGAGCATCGCCGCTCCAGTAGTCCCCCTTTGCCCCTCCATCGCCAAATCCTTTATCCAACGCAGCCGCTACTCCTAGTCTACACCAAATACTATCCATTTTCTCACCTATTTGCCGTCCCGATTTGCCGCTATGGCCTCCTGTCATAGAGAATTGAACTGCAGTAACTATCTCTTCCATCTTTATTACTTTTACATTCATATTTCATCTATTTTTGTTTCTTTCTGAGGATTGAGGTTTTTGTGAGAAACTCTAGTTCGTCATGTTTGGTTCGATCGGTGTTATTTGGGCTGAAAATCTAAGGCTCTGCTTGGGAGGCTGGTTTTGATTGGAATTGAGAGGTTTTTAAAAGGACCGGTTATAACACAGCCCCTGCTTGGATGGTTTTTAGACTCACTGGTTTTGGGGGTTTTAAAACCTCTCAAAACCAGTCCAATGCAATTTTGACCGGTTTAGAAAACATCCCAAATTGGAGAGTTTCCACTGGTTTTCAATTTTCATGACTTCATTACCCTTCCTTGACCTAGTTACATCTCGCAACTTCCCAAAAATTACAAATCCGGCTAATCTACTTCTCCTTCTCTCGGCGAGTCCTCCTCTCCTATTTCTTCTCTGTTTCTTATCAGTTGTGTTTCTTCTCACAGTGGTGTTGTTGCTGCTAACCTGGGTTTTGTGCGATTTGAAGCTATGATTTCTCTATTTTTGATTCACCTATATTTTTCTCTATTGTTTATTTTTTTCTGCTTCAGATTAACGCTTGGGTTCTCTATTTTTGGGTTGATTCTGGGTTGATTCTGAATTGAGAAGCAACAATTGATGTTGCAATTTTGTTTCGAAAATTTTATGTATGGGTTCTAGGTTCACTAGCCTTCTTTCTCCACATACAAACACACTTTTGGATTTTGTGTGGTAGATATTTGGATGTTTCAATTCCTTGTAAATATGGTTTATGTTGCGTGATTTGTTTGGTTGCAAATAACATGCGGGAAAAAGAAATGAGAATTCAGCTTAATGTTGAAGTATTGGAGTCTTCTTCCCCTGAAACTGTTCAGCTTTATTGGTTAAGCGCAGTAGAGAGGCAAAGACAAGGTTGGACAGCCTTTTTGGACTTTATTTGTATGGATATAAATGTAATTTAATCTTATAAAACCTCTTTAGAACCGGTGCTTCAATGCTTTCCCAAGCACTGGAATAGACTGTTTTAAAAACCGCTACTTTCATAACCGGTCAAAATCGCTACTCTCATAACCGGTACTTTAAAAACACCTCATTTCCACTACCGTCTATTTTGCCAAGCAGAGCCTAAAGAACGTCACTCGTTTGATGATTTTTTTTTTGTAGTTCTAAGAATCTTAACCTGAAAATTAGAACTTCTCAAGTTCGTAATAGTGAATGCAACAGCCCCATCCAATGTGTTCTTGACTTGAATTTCACTTGTTGCCCTGCTAGGCATTATTGCAGTTTGTTGAGTAATAGCTCTGTCCGCCTCCAGAAGAATTTTACGCTCACTTGGTTTATTTCATAGTCAGTCATTTCGAGCTTCTCATGGTAAGACATCTATTTCTCTTTGTGAAAATCTATTTTCTCAATTGTTAGTGCTAGTTGGATATTGAGATTTACAATTTATATTGTAGAAGTGAATTTTCAGTGTTTCCATTCGTTTTTTCTCCTGCCTAACAGATTTTCATGGCCATGTCTCTGGAAACTTGTTGTTTCCTTCATATTCTTCAGTCTTTGTCGAGGTACATTCTCATATTTGCTGCACAAAATATGACATTGTTATCTACTTGCATATTTAAGGTCTCACTTTTAGTGCCTACCAAATGATAGTACTAGATTACTTATCTTTTCTAGGCTCTAGCATGCTTGTTTTTCTTCTTTTTAGTGTTTGGTTGATAACTGGAGCATGCATTTTGGTGTAGGATCTAGCATTTATCACATCTCTTCGAAGGTTTTCCACTACCATCCTAACTCCTGGAACTGGTGATGGTTCTTCATTTTCCGACGATTCATCTACGAAGTCTATACTAATGCCCAACCATAAAGTAGGTGAGAAGAACTGTTGAGCATTGATATGTTGCAAATGTTTTTTTGATGTAGCTTCATTGTTTCCTTTTGCTTTTATGTCATTCTTTTTGTTCTCCTCATTATGAGCTCCTCCTTGATCTATTTAATTAGCATAGCGTATTTATACTTTTGTCTTGTGAAACCAATCTGCAAACGAAAGTGTTGTGACTTTTGTTCTAGTGAATGCATGTAGGAGTTCTACTAATTGACTGGTCTACACGGAACACATTCAACAAAAACTATTAATGAGGTTAGTGGAACTGGGAGGAAGCCACATACACAAAAGGGTATTGGAAGAGCAAGGCATGGGACATTGCGTGGACCTCAAGTTCGTGCTTCATTTTGTTGATTATCATGTTGTGCTGCTAGTTAATGATAAAGTGGAAAGAATAAAAAGAGAATGAGATGAATTTTTAATACTGTGACTAATTTAATGGACTGAGAACAGTTTAGGGGTGGTGCTACAATGCACGGCCCTAAGCCACGAAGTCATGCGATCAAGCTGAATAATAAGGTTTGGCATCTAGGGCTGAAGATTGCTCTTACTACTCGTGCAGCCGAAGGGAAGGCAAGTATCTGTCATACATCTCAGTTTCTAGCTTTCTTTATTTTGAAAATCACAAAATGAATCTCAGATTGTGGTTTGGCTGGTCTCATTCGAATTACCACAGGATTTGTTGGTTTATTGTTTGTTTTTTTTTTTTTGAGAATTATTGTTTTGGTGCAAGTTACGTCTCTGGCTAGTCACGCCCATGAAATTCATACGCTTTCCATTCTCTGTTTCATTAATTTGTGAGACTTCCTTACAACATTGTTGTCTCTTAACCTTGCTGCCTTCTACCAACTCCATTAAGTTTTCTCGATATCTGTGGGGTTTTTCTGTATTTGTCGTAGCACACTTTTTTTTTTAAAAAAAAAAACTGCACTTCTCTAACTTCTGTGGTGTTATATTTATTTATTTATTTGCAATTTATTTTATCTAATTGGGAGGCTGCACAAAATCACAGCTTTTGGTTTACTGTATTGGAGGGATAGAGGTTATTTAAAACTCTAATTGTGTGTTTGTATTGAGGGAGAGGAACAAAATGGCGAAAATTGAGATTATTTAAAGCTATTCTTTTCTTGTAATGAATTTCCATCACTTCTCTTCCTTCCCTTAATTGAACAAACCATACATTACTCTTTAATTCCTCGCTTGTGAACTAAATCAATAAGTAAAAAGCCTCCACCTCCATGACTATACTTATTTGATTCGCGAAATTAAATTTTTTAGGAGAAAGGATTTTTTTTTTCCATAATTTTTATATTTGATTGGTGAAATTCTTGAAATTGAAAGCTGGACTCTTCCTTAAGGATTTAAATAACTGTCATGGTCGTCAACTAATTAGGATTGTTCATTCTTACATGCAATTTAATTTTATTTTTCATCTACACTGTCCAATATTTCTATATCGATTATTCAATTATAGAAAATTATCTCCGACATATCTAATTGTATTAAATATAAATAATTCAAAAATGAGTTGAGATTGACGATTATATTATGCATACATATATTTTTAGATAAATATACCAAGAAATAACTCTTAATTTGGTATCTTAATAAATGAGATTTATGGGACGTATATAATCTCTAATTTCAATTTTAGATTCTACCTTTTTTCTTTATTAAAAAAATAATAGTAATAAAAGAGATTTAAAAAGTCTAAAATCCAATCAGTAGTACTCATGTGTTCGGCACAATAGCACCAAGAAGTGAAACCGCCAAAAGTTTCCGGCTGAGAAAGTCCACGTGGCGACAACACACTTTCCTGTTTAGTGCCCATTGCCCAGTACTGTAAACATTAATAATACACCATTTTCAATTAGCATAGAAAAACTTATTACACAGGTCAAGCGTTACAGTCTCCTGTCTCCTCTATCCTTGTCTCTCGACCATGAAAACCACCACTTTCAACGTCGTGACCGCTGTCAGCTAAAGTTTCAACCTTACTCGTCTATTATAAGAAAAGATCCAGACTTTTGATATTTCAACCACTTGAAGGGATTCATACAGGCTTCCATGGAGAAAATTTGATCGGGACTGTCCTCTTCAAATTCCAAACCAGGGAAGAAAGGCATAAATTCCTATATCATCCGTGGAACGAACAAGGCCGTGAAAAGTAATGCACTAGATTAAATTTGGGTTGTGCGTTTCTACCTCTGGGAGTTTGCGAGTGTGTTTGATACGGATTCATTTTGTTAATTTTGTAGTTGAGGAATGTCTGCTGATGAGGCCATCGGAAATCAGGAAGACACCATACGTGGCGAAGGTGGAGAAGATCGACACTTACTATTGAAATAACGTGAAGTTAAGGTTCGTTGGTACTACAGGCCCGAGGAAGTTCTTGGAGGCAGGAGGCAGTTTCATGGAGCAAAGGAGATCTTTTTATCGGACCACTATGGCATGCAGAGCGCACACACTATTGACGGCAAGTGCATTGTCCACTCCTTCAAGAATTATACTAAGCTGGAGAATGTTGGGGCCGAGGATTACTTCTATAGGTTTGAATATGAGTCATCCACTGGAGAATTCACACTCGACATGGTTGTTGTGTGAGTTCTTACCTTGTTTTATTATTTTAATTTATTGGAATAGGTGATAGTGTAGTATTGTACGTCTTGAATTGTGTATAGGGTTTTGTAAATTGCCTTACCTTTGAAGGTATTGTAAGTGTAAGATGCCATATAACCCGGATGACCTGATGGTGCAATGCGAGGGATGCAAGGAATGGTAATGTTCTTCCTTATTTGTTGTTGTTATTGCTAAAACGGAATTCGCTCCTTGGTATCTTGAGTGTGGTTGATGCCAAGTATAATTTTGGTTCTTTAGTTTGTTGAATCTTTTCAAAGTAAAGATATTTAACGTGTTTGAATCTTTAATGCAGTTGGCAAGTTTTGAATAAGTTTTTACATGTCTTAAGAAATTTCTCTTTTTTTTCCTCCTCAAAAAAGTTAAGCTCATAGGAAGATGTGAATTTAATAGTGTAATGATGTGGGGTAATAACTTTTGAACTTTGGAATCGTCTCAGTCGTAAAAAGTGAAAATAAGAATGATTGCATTTAGAGATAAACTTTTAAGCTATACAACTTGCTATATTTTGCATAAAAATTATAATTTGGAAGTTTGGAGTTTAGGAGGGTGAGACAGATGAGTTTCATGAAATTGTTTTTAAAAATGTTTTCTTTTTTCTGTTTAAGAAAAAAAGTAGATGTTTTATCTGGAAGGACTTTGTTTGAGTATGTTGATTTAAGTTACTTGCTTTTCCTGCCTTCACTTTAGGGATTATAAATGAAATTTGATGTTAGATTTTAATGTGATTTATGAAGCTAAGGTGAAATTTCTCTCCAACCATAATTAGGTACCATCTTGTTTGTGTGGGCATGAATATTGAAGCAGCGAAAAACTTGGATCGCTTTACCTGTGAGGATTGCATGAAAGGAATGAAAAAGTCTCAGAATGGATACTATGAATGGCCAACTGCTGAATGCAGGGTGAGATGCATTTCTTATTTTCAGACCTTTTAGCATAATATATCATCCGTTTCTTCTATTAAATGAATCAAAAGTGTTGTTGTATTGGTGATTATTATGTTTAAGGAGAATAAAGAAAAACTTGATACATGGTTGAATGTATTATTTGACACGTGTGTTTCTTCTTTATGTTGTTGAATTAATAGATAGCCTTAGAAGCGATCAAGAGCCTTTTATCAGCAATCCAAGTGATCATCCAACAGCTGACAGAAAAACATGCTCCTTCCGTTCAAAATCCATTATTTGTTAAACTTGCCAAGATTAAAGTCATAAATAAGTGAGTGGACACTGAGAATGCCAAGTATTTAAACTCAGTCTAATTTACTCGGACTATGATTTTGAACAACCGGAAAACAAGCCTTCCTAATGGATTTCAGGCATTAATGAGCTTCTCAAGTGCTTCTTTTTAAGCCTTTGAGGCTATCCACAGCCATACCAAATTGGCAGTTGATTTTGATGCATCTAATAATTCAACAAGCTGAAATTTTTCAACAAAGCTCAACAAACAAATTCATGTAAATAGAGAAAAAAACCCCAAAGTTTTCTGGTCAATCGATAATCCTAAATTGAATCGACAAAGATCGATCATCCTCCCATTATAATCTCTCCCGTAATTATTGTCTTACATACAACTATTATGATCAAATAGTAAATAGTGGACTATAATAGTAGTTACTTGAGAAGGAAGGGGATGCCATGTGAGTTGAAAATGCTTGGTTGGGTTCAAAATTGAGGTCCACCATGTATGGCATAGATGGCATTGGACGAGAACTAAAACCACCATCTACAAAGCAATATATATATATATATTTGTTTGATCAATCAGTTTAAGATTATAAAAAAGAATCATGAATCACTATTGAAGTTAGTGAATGTGCAGTCTTGAAATGGAATCCTGACTTCACATGACATACTTTGTTGAGATGGAAAAGTCAAAACTTGAGGAGAAACTTCATTATTGCATGACTTTTTTGCTTGCAAAGTTGAGACATCATCCAAAGCAAAATGAATATTTATTATCAATGTAGCTATTTTTTTTTCAATCAAAATGGGAAATGCATATGTTACCTTTTTCATCGAAGGATGTTTTTTCCTTTTTCCTTGGAGCTTATCAATTGATGATTTCAATCTTTTTGTATGTATTTGATCTACTCGCTTCTTGAGGCCTTTCATGATTTCCACTGCATTGTTAAAATTTTGAGTTACATAATGTTTTTCTTGTGATTTCATTTGAGAAGAATTCGAAAATATTTGGCATAATCGTCTTGGTCATGTTAGTCTCTATATATTGCATTATATTTGGAGACTTTGTCCCTATAGAAGCATACCCTCATCCAATCATGCATGCATTAATTGTAATCTTGATAAGTCTTCTCGGTTGCCATTTAACATTGTTGAACATTGTGCTTTTGAACCATTACAATTTGTTCACTCAAATGTGTGAAAATCACCTATTTTGTCTAACTCTTTGTTTTTACTATTATGTGCTATTTGTGGATGAGAACTCACATTATTCTTAGTTTTCTTTTTCATTTGAAATTTAAAGTATATCATCACTTTTTTTTACTTTCCAACGCTTAGTTAAAAACATGTTCAATCATAAAATTAAAAATGTTCAAAGTGATGGTGGCAAGAAATTTGACAACCATAATCTCACTAATATAATTGAAAATTATATATATAAATTGTTCAACAATTATAATTGCAATCTACGAGTACCTCAAGCACAGAAGAGTACATATGCTTGAGACTAATCAATGTCATATAGTGCGAACTCCAACGAGTGTTGCCAGATCGTTGCAAGTTAGTCTCTTGATTCAAGCCTCTTCCACTGAACAACTCCCCTAATTTCAATTCTTCAAGGATTTTCTCATGTTGAATGGCTTTAAGAGCATCACTCCTCTTACAAAATGCAGAAGCAGTATTTACAATTCGTGAAACAAATTCAAAAAGTGATTTCACTTGAAAGTGTTTCTTTGCAACTGCCACCAAAGCCAGCTGAAGTTGATGAGCAAAGCAATGCACATAGAATGCATATGGATTATCTCTCAGAATAAGTGTCTTCAAACCATTAAACTCCCCTCTCATATTACTTGCTCCATCATATCCTTGACCGCGTATTCTAGATATGCTAAGCTTATGTCTAGCAAGTAAATCCTCCAAAGCTGCTTTAAGTGAGACCGCGGTAGTTGAGCTAACATGTCGAATACCAAGAAAACGCTCAATGACGTTTCCATTCTTGTCAACATATCTCAATGCAATAGCCATTTGTTCCTTTGTCGATATATCACGAGATTCATCAAGAAGAATAGAAAAACAAGAATCACCAAGATCATTTAAAATAGCATTAACAGTCTCAACCGCAGCAGCACGACAAATATCTTTTTGCACCTTGGGTGATGTCAATTGTAGATTTTGGGAAGCATAAGAAAATGACACATTTCTTACCTTCTCATTGTGTTCTGCAAGGAAGTGGAAAAGACCCAAATAATTGCCTTGATTCTGTGATTCTTCGGATTCATCATGACCACGAAAGGGTAGACCTTGTCGTAAAAGAAATCGAACACAATCAATTGCAGCAGTTAATAAGATTCGATAATCCGTCTTATCTTTAGTTGTCTTACAAACAAACATTGAAGAAATACTTTGCTTTTGCTTCATCAAATCTTCACATTTTTGTCTTGCCTCATTGTGAATACTATTATGCTTTCCCTCATGAGTAGAGATCATTTCTCTCTTCTTCCAATTTTTAAATCTGGTACCAACAAATGAATCACCCCCACCTTTATCAGATTCTGGCTTAAAAAGATAGCAAAACAAGCACAAAACTGCATCTTTTTCCACGCTACACTCTAGCCAAGTATTATGATTATTATACATTCCAGGATTGAACCTGCGTTTTTCTTTCCCAAATAAGGTATAAGGAAAATCATGGTTGCAAGGCTGAGTGGGACCCTTTTGTAAATATGCTCTTCGATATTCATCTCTATAATTGACATCATAACTCCAAATTGGAGGCCTAAGACCAGGATCCGCGGGTAGATTTGCAGTATCAAATTCCACACATGCCTTTTTCAAACTGGACTGACCCGTAGGTGGATTCTGGCTTATTGAATTTCTTTTGAAGAACTTTTCCATCAGTCTAACAACAAGAGCACATAAAAAGGCAAAAAAAACATTCTAATTAGACTATACCCAACTAGGCAGCAAGCAATTAATCCTAACTAGGCAACAAGCAAGTAATTAATCCTAACTAGGCAGCAAGCAATTAATCCCAACTAGGCAACAAGCAATTTAGCAATCATAATACCTGTGATATTGAATTTGAACAATGTCAGCAATATATTCAGCCCATTGTTGAACAGAGCTGTGCATGTGCTCAATGCTGCTGCCTGCTATGCCTAAGCCATATCCCTGCGTCACCACATCTTCATACGGACATACCCACATGAACCTCCTAAGTAGACATTCCAAGATTTTTTTCAATAATTTATTTGTAAATATAACATGAATGAACCATAAAATAAATTTGGAGAAAATATCATTGAGACAAACCTTGTTTGCAAGTTTCAACATTTACTGGACTCGAAAATTTACACAAATGAATCGCACATTCAAAGCTTTGTGTTGTGCGCCTGTGCCTTCATCTCCTGGAATATGAGAACAATGACCTAGATTTGTGGCTGTGCTGCGTGGTTCACTGATTCTGATTTCTGAATTCTGATATTGAAGATAATGAGTTGGGTTGGGCTTGTCTTATTTGATTTTTTTGGGCTTTTATTAATTAGTCTTATTTGGGTTAGTCTTACATTGGTTTATTTGATAATCTTTGGTTTATTTGATAGTCTTTTATTAAGTGATAGTGGGCCAAGTGTAAATTTTTTTTAAAAAAAAATTCCAAGTGGGGGCGGCCGCTCCCCCTTGGACCAATGGTCCGCCGTTGCTCTGGATTAATCTCAAAAGAAATTCCTCAAGCTCAAGTTAAATATGCTTGCTCTTGGGCCTAGACTTTAGCTCAGTCCGAACAATAATCCTGTAGCTCTTAACTTTATCTGCAACTGACTTTGGCATAAAGATAAAGCCTTCTTCAAGCCCAAAACATGAAGCCCAACCCCAAGCACAACTTCTTTCCAAAGGCCTAAATCACCTCCGATTATAAATTAGGTGTAAACAGAGAGAATAAGGTTTGTTCTTAGAAAGTCATAGGAAGGATTTCAAGAAAAATCTCGCATGAATGGGTTTGTGCTATTTTGAGTTGATATATTTGTATTGTTTGATCTACTTAAAATAATCTAATAAACAGAATGTGTTACCGGGTGACTTTACCGCATCAACAGTACCGAATGACCCCTGAATCTATAAAGTACATATAACGCCCTTATTTTTTTTATACTAAGACAAACATACCTTATGTCAGTTAAAAATTATGATAAAATACATATATCATCTCTCACATTTGATAAAAATATAAATATCCCCTCATATTGGTAAAATCAAGATATTCAGCTATAAAATATCATGAATAACTGAACTAATAATTCATTATATAACTTTAAAATGTCGATAATTATAGATAAACTATTACAAATATAAAATAAAATTAATTTTTAATTTTGATAAGGGGTCTTCGTTGTTTTACAAACGTTAGTAGACCATTTATTTTTTCATCAAACGTCATAGCTGTTATATGTATTTGATCAATGTTACATTCATCCAATTTATGACTTTGAAATCTATGTATCATATATTTTAATAACAAATTATAAAATCACATGAAATATCAACTTAACATCAATCCAATAGTACACATTTGATCCCAAGTAGAGGTCATATAGGACGGAAGGAAGAAAAAAAAAGGCCCACTTTAGTCACGTATTAGTGTCGAAGCTCAGTAGCTGGCAGACGTGGGTTTGGCCACAGAACTACCATTTTGGTGGGTGATTATCTCTGGAACTCTTTCTCCTCCACTCCTCAAAACAGGTAAACCGTAATCATTGTTGGCTCGTCTTCAATCCAAATTTACTTTCCAATTATTGCTTTTTTGTTTTTTCCTTGCTTGTATGTTGTAACTCCATAGTAAATTAGCAACTTGTTTTTGGCTGCAACCTTGTAGTTTGTCGCTTAGTTACCGTTAATTGTCTGCATTTTTGCTACCCACTAAGTTATCATGTGATAGAGAATGAGTATCGTAAGTGATTTAAGAACCACTTGTCCAGTTTTTATTTTCTGGCTTTCCTAAAAGAATCTCTCTTGAGCATGTTTCTTGTTCTACGTTTGTTTTAGGAGAAAACGTGAAGGGTGTGATTCTTTCAGTTAGCGTAGTTCAAGGAACGTTCTAGTTGTGTTTCTTGTTTTTGCTTTCGTGTTCAGACGGGCAGCACTAAAAATTAGTCATGGACTTGTCCAGTCCACTGTTGCTTAGTACCTGAGAAGTGGTAACAGTTTCCAACTGGTTGTGCCGCTGCTTGGGCAAGCCATGGCATCTGTTGTAAATTTCTGTGTGCCTAATTTTCTGGCAAAGAATTACAATTGCAGGTCTCGGGGTGCAGTGCAAGTCCATAGTTTGGGTGGTCGTGATTCAACAGTTTTGTCATCTGATTCAGCTGTAGTGAATGAAGGGTCTTTAATTGAAGAGAAACAAAGAAGTGATGTTTTGGTTAATGGAGAAAATGGGAGGTCAAAGTCAAAGTACAGAGTTGAGAAAAAGTGGGTGAGAGATTATATGGTTTCAAAACACCTAGAAGTGTTGTGGGATGATGGGTATGGGACTAGTACTGTGAAGGATTATCTTGAAGGAGCCAAGGAGATTATTAAGCCTGATGGGGGGCCGCCCCGGTGGTTTTGCCCCATTGAATGTGGGCAACCTTTGCCGGATTCCCCAATTCTTCTTTTTCTTCCTGGTAAGCAAAACCCTTTTTATGTGTGATTAACTTGTGAGCTAAGTTTTGTTACTATTGTGAATTGAGAAAGATTGAGTTTTCAAACAATAATATATTCTCTAATGTTTAATTTTATATGGTTCTGAAAACAATTTGAAATTTTGATGTATGCAGGGCTTGATGGTACTGGGTTGGGCCTTATTTTACACCATAAACCTCTTGGAAGGTAAGTTGGAATAGTTATATCATGTGAAAATTATGGTTATTCTGTACTGTTGTCTGTTCGTTTCAACTTGTAGTGCTAAATTGATAGTTTAAAGTATGGAGCGTCATCTATATGGGGATGGTCCATACTAATCATATCGTATCTATGCAGTTTCTTTTACAAGTATTGTGTTGTATTTATACAAACCCGCATCTGTTGCCATTGACAAGAACGTTGATGACAACGAAAGTATGAAAAAATTTGCTTCCGATGTGAAATTTTAATTCCTGTGTATAGAACATCTAAGAGTGTCCAAATGTTTCCACTAGAAAATTTAGGAACCTGCTTTAAATTTGTTGTTAATTGTTTTTTGGCAGCTTTTTAATTTGAATTCTAGACTTTTCATCATTCGCTGTTGTTTATTTTTTGTTTATGATTTGTGTGCTCATGTCATTCTTGCACGTGAATTTTTGTTCTAATCCTAATGACTTGACCTTTGCTGCTAAACCAGATATAGTTTCCTTAATTTCTTTCTAATTCTTGTTTGGTCTTAGCGAGTGTTTGAAATTCATACTAAGCCCTCTTTTTTCATTATTATAATTATGTATTACCTAAAATGCAGGGTGTTTGAAGTACGGTGCCTTCATATTCCTGTTCAAGATAGAACACCATTCGAAGGTCCTATTCTCTCAACCATCAACATCTATATATTTATCAAATTTCCGTTTTGTTCATACATTTTTCTGTGCGGTGGTTGAGTTACGATGATATTCCAGTACTGTACTTGTTTTTAATAATATGATTACTATAGGACTATAGCAACTGAGTTGAGCAGCGATTACAATTTTTACTTCCTTTTTGCCCATTTCTTATGTGATATTAGGGGCTCTTTAAATAATCGAGTTCTGAGTAGTAAATCTCTGAAATGATTAGCTGTTAAAAATTTCTTTTGAATTTGAGGTGTTGGTGGATGATTGGCCTCTAGTACGTGTATTGACATGTCTTGTCTTCGTTACTTGTGTTATATGTTTACGCCTTACAGGCACATGTTTTGCATACTTCTTATAAGGATTACTATTTTCATAAATAATTGTGCATTTTCACCATGTTTAGGGCTATTGAAATTTGTTGAAGAAACTGTCAGGTTTGAGCATGCCTTGTCTCCTAGTAAACCAATCTATTTGGTGGGGGATTCCATGGGAGGATGTCTGGCTCTTGCTGTTGCTGCTCGTATTCCTACCATTGATCTAATATTGATATTAGTCAATCCAGGTCAGCTTTTGGATTGCGGTTATTTCATAAAAAATATTTTCTATGGCCATTGTGATACTGCTATCATGGTAATGACATTACAAGCTCGTCTGTTTTAGCCACATCAATCGGCAGGTCACAGCTGCAACCAATTTTGCCTGTGCTAGAGGCTTTGCCTGATGAACTACACATCACAGTCCCGTATCTTCTTTGCTTTGTTATGGGTAATACAATCTCTTCAGTAAACTCTTATTTGAAAATTTGATCCCTTTCTTTTGTTTTATTGCAATTATCAGATCCAATTATTACTTTTGCAACCCATAACACATGCTTTCCTTGTTCTAAACAAAAATCCATATCTCTGATCTTGCTAATTTTTCTTTAGGTGACCCAATGAAGATGGCAATGGCTGATATTGAATCTCGGCTTCCTCCTAGACTACAAATTGAACAACTGAGCAACAACCTCCTAGGTTTATTACCTCGCCTTTCTGTAAGTAATGCTGTGATTTTGTAGGATTTTCTTGAAGTATACAACTGTTTTCTTTGATGCATGAACTTATGTTGCTAATTTTTTCCATGCTAGCTTCTTCTTGTTACTGTTACAACCTGTTATATTCTTCAGCTAAGCTCTATTTCCACTTGAAATTTCTATGTTTCTAGCTTATTTGCGGTAAAAAAAAATGCTATACAAAGGTGTTAGTTTTTCTTATACTTGCTCATCGGTAAATGTTGCAAGTTTAGTTGACATGGAGCTTGTTTTACTTTCTCCCAGTTGCCATTAAAGTCCAGTGTTAGTCGATTATACTTTTTAGTGGGCACACTCCCGAAATATAGTTATATAGTTATATCTACTTAGAAAATAATTAAAAAGGAAAGAAGTATGGTTAGTACTACTGTCCCAACTGTTGGCTATTTGAGATAATCAACCACTTGCAAGTCTCCCTAAGTGGATAGCTTTGGAATGGGATACCCCATAGGAGAACAAAGGGACGCTACAATTTGGAACAATGGTAGAATGGTTTTACCTTACTTGTAGCATTTTCATCACCTTTATGAACCTCTCTTGTGCTGCAATTTTTCTAGTTGAAGAAAGAAAGTAGAATATTAGATAAGATGCGATGATTCATGATGCCTTAGTCCGTGTTTAAATCATCATCATATTATGTTCGGCATAAAATTATATCTGTGTGGGTATATCAGTATCTTACATAGACATATCCGCACATGAAAGGTAAAGGGTATAACATGTGAATAGTATACCTTGTTTTGCATGATCTGATACTCTTTGTTCTCGTGTACTTTTAAGTTGATTCCTCCTATTTTTTATTTCTGATTTATTACTCTTCCGTTATTTAAAAATGTTCTGTTGACAATCATTTATTGTCTCTTATTTTTTGCATTTCACTGTCCTCTGCTCTGCTGTTAGGGTTTGTCTGACATTATACCAAAGGACACTCTTTTATGGAAGTTGAAGCTCCTTAAAACAGCCGCCGGTTATGCTAATTCCCGTCTCCATGCTGTTAAAGCGGAAGTACTATTGCTTGCTAGGTCTTTCCCACCTTTAGAATTAATGTCATTATTCTTTGGTTCTTCGTGCATAAGTTTTTGTGATATCACTTTCCTTTTGGTTGTGTTTATTTTGAGTTCCCAAATTTCATTAGAACTTAGGCTCTGGTTCTATCAACTTAATGATTTTTTTTAATGGTTGCTGCATCTCTAATTAATACATTTTGGTTCTGTTAAAAAAGACGTATATGAATAAGTTTAAGTGGCATATTTGCATATGAGGAGCAAACATGACATGGTCCTCAGGATAATACTGCAGTAAAGTTTATTCAGATAATTAATAATCTGCATAAAGACTGCTGCCGGAGTTTTCCCAATCATGCATCTTGAGGCATCTTTTCTGCTTACATAAAGTATGGGAGCGTAATACCACTTATTTAAATTTTCAAAACATCTTGCAACATTTTGAGCACAAATGGAGAGGAAAAATAGTCGCAATTTGGCATGCAGGGTGGATGGCTTTGTCGTAACTTTTCTTTTTTCGCACTTCCTCCTATTGATCTCTCCTTCCCTCACTCTTATCTCTCTCGATTTCTTCTTTGGAGAAAAAAACAAAGTAAATTCTTCTTTCTCACATAGTTCTTGCCACCATTGTGGGCTTGACTATGACTCCTATGCTGCAAATGAAGCACTTTTGCCAGCGAGCCAAGGTTTGCCCTCTATTTTTTTTTTCTTTTTTGAACTATTCATCCAAAATTAGGTTTCAAGCGGAGAAATGAAGTTCAGTCATTTAAAACCTCAACCTTTGAACTCAGTTTTGCAAATAATTTAGCACGATGGGCAGTGGTTAAGATTTATGTACAGTTTGCATTAGGTTGTATCACTGGAGTAGTCTCTGTCATGGTACCCAGTGCTTTTTGGCACCAGTCTGAGCTTTTTACTTGCTATAAATACATGGTTAGGATCATACTCAAAACAGTTAACTTTTGTTCCTTACCAAATTTACAATCAACCCAGTTAAATTAGAGCACCCCAAAGTATGTGTATGTGTATGTGTGATACATTATGCAATAATTAGGAATGATTTATTGGTTACGGAATTGTATACCTGCAAAAAAATTTGCAAGACAAATTCATTTTCCTTTGTTTCTTTTCTTCGGTTATTATTGTTATTATAATTACTATTATTTGGATTTTATTTAGTTCATTGGACTCTTTTTTATTGTTGATAAACCAAAATCATTTGCGGGTTTCTATTTCTTTTGTATTTTAGTGGCAAGGACAACTTGCTTCCAAGCAGAGATGAAGCTCGCCGTCTTAAGAATTCATTACAGAACTGCATAGTTCGTAACTTCAAGGAAAATGGACACACACTGTTACTGGTAGGTGGGACCAGAAGTATATGGTCGGCGTAAGTATGTGTTTCGCATGCTCTATCTTGATTCAGTAGAAGCTCTTCTACTCAGTTCAAACCAGTGTAGTTTTGGTCATATGAAAACCTAGCCTGCCTTCTAAATTTCATTCAACTGTGTTAATTGTTGGACATCTATCTCTTACAATCAAGAAGACTTTTGAGGTGCAATTATATATGGAATATTTATAATGCTTATTTTCTTATATTTGTTGTTGAAACAATTTGTATCAAAGTTAATGATGCCATTTACTGGATATCTTTCAAATTCAGTTCTCTCAAGATCTTTCAGTATTATTTTCCATGGTATCATGAGTTCATGACCTTTGGATGTCTGGATGCAATCTCTCTTAAACATGAGCGTAACAGTGGGAAATGAGTGTCTAACTGCACCCTTGTTCACACTCATTTAGGGTTCATGGAGTGCATGCTTACTAATTTTAGTGTTCCATTGCAAAAATGATTTACAATAGAATCATGGATGCATTTGCTTGAAATCCAATTTTTCTTTCTGAATATTTTCTCAATCCATTTTGATCTCTGCAAGCTCTTAAAATAAAAACATTGGTGGAAAAATGATTCTCAGTTGGCATTTGTGAAGGACACCTGTGAACTTAAATTTATATATATTGACAGATATGAACATGTGTGTTTGTAGTTTCTACATAGCCGTAGTTTTCTTCTGTTGCTTTCTTTTCCCGCTGGCGGTCAATCTAACACAACCGGACTCCTTAAGACATGCATCATATAATTATGCATGTAATCTGACTTTTAATTTCCTCTCTCTCTCTCTCCCTCCCCTTGATGTGGATGCATGAAAGCCATAATCTCAAGTCAGTCACTACATTGACTTACTACAGAGAACACGATTTCAACGTTTTTGGTGCCAGTTAGTTTTGGAATACAAATTATTAACATCATTTTCTTGTGATGATACAGGAACGAGGTATTAGTTTGCTGACCCTTATCAAAGGAACTTGCAAATATCGTCGCTTGAAGAGGCTTGATTATGTCTCAGATTTTCTGCCGCCTAGTATGTCAGAATTTAAATATGGATTCGATGAAGTAGTCGGGTAATGACTATTTCTCAGATGCAAATTAGATTCATCCATGACTTAGCATTAAGATTCTGTTCACATGTAGGACTTGGTTTTGGTTGTGCTGTACTAGTGATCATGTTCACCCCCTCTAGCATTCCTCTTCAAAAGGACTTATTTTCTGAAAACCCCCTCTTTGCCTCTTATCTTTTCCATTTTTTTCTTTCAATAGCGTCAGAGTTTGTTTTGACAATTTTAAAATAGCATTGTGTTCTGTGAGAATATCAGTTGGTAGACTAATAGAATTTCATGTCTTGGTTGGTTGTACTTTTAGTATTTGATAAAGCCATCAGAACAGAAACCGATCATTGTAATACCTGGAAATTATGGTTACAGATGTCTCCACATTTCTTCTATCAATTTTGATTTTTTTTGGCTAGTCTCTTTTCTTTTCTTCTATTTTGATTGGATGATGTATTCAATATATGTTCAAAACAAACTCGATTTTTCATGATTGATGAATTTTTGGTTTCTCTGATATACTCTAGCACATTGAGGGGAACAATGCAAAGTGAGAAAGTTTGGGAAGTCAACGATATCCTTGAACTGTGTGCTTACTAGAAATCTTTATTTAGATTTAATAGAAAATCTGTAAAATGCTTTTGGTTTTAAACTATTTTTTCATTGTTTCTAATGGTTTTATCAAACATAAGAATTAGCAATCTGAAATGCAGTGGAAAAGAAGGAAGCATACTACAATGTAGAAAGCATATCTTTGTGAAGTCTAACTTGATTGATCAACAACCTTTGTTGGGTCCATTAGGCCTTTTGATATGAGTTGAAGCTGTTGCTGCAATCCATTAATTTCAGGTTACTGCGCTTTGCCGCTGGCTCTACTTTTCTTTCAACTCTGGAGGATGGAAAAATAGTGAAAGGTCTTGCCGGTGTTCCAAATGAAGGTCCTGTAATGCTAGTTGGTTACCACAATTTAATGGGACTTGAACTTTCCTCACTTGTTGAAGAATTCTTGAGAGAAAAAAAAATCATGGTTCGTGGTCTAGCACATCCAGTATTATTTTCGGAGGAAATTGAGAATTCGTCTGTGGAATTTTTTGCACCTGATTGGATCAAAGTTATGGGTGGAGTACCTGTCACAGCCAGTAATCTGTTCAAGTTATTGTCAACTAAATCACACACTCTTCTCTATCCCGGTGGTGTGAGGGAGGCTCTTCATCGGAAGGTGTGTCAAATTCCTTGTTTTATTTGGACTTGTTAACCTATGGCTCTTCATTTGCATGTCGATTTCTGGATATGTTGTTGGTGCCATCTCCATTCTGACATTTTCTTTCAAATATCATAATATTTTGTTGCCTTTTTAAATGTGTTATTTACTTGCTCCATGGTGCTTAAAAAGTTATGTTCCTCAGCTTGTGTGATTCTGTTATGGGCAGGGTGAAGAGTATAAGTTATTTTGGCCGGATCAACCAGAATTCGTGAGAATGGCAGCACGATTTGGGGCAACGATTGTTCCATTTGGGGCGATAGGAGAAGATGATCTGTTTGAAGTAAGCCAATGCTCTGTTTTTGTCCACAGTAACTAGTGTATTGAGTTAGTTTTTGTTCTAATCGTAGATCATTCTTTGATTATAGCTAAGGTTAGTAAAATAAATATGGCAGGCTATCCGGGATTGTGGCATTATGCTTGAAAGAAAACGAATGTCCTGTTGATTAGGCTCTGACTTCTAACATTTAAGTGAGATCTTCGAAAGTCAATGAAGTAGATAGCAAATTGATAGAAATATATCATAGCAAGCTAAAACAGAATTTCTCTTGATATGGTGTCCGGCTCCTTGGGGGAAAGAAATAACATGTTTTTTACGTTTAGATGTCAGGCATGTTGGAAGATTCCAAGTAATGCACACTTTTTGGATGGAAGATTCCAACTGTTTCATTTTTTTTCTTATTTTAAACTTAAAATTTGTGATTAACATTATATATGTCTCTAATGTGTACAATATATTTTTGTCTCTGTTGTCTGATCTGGCAGCTGGCTCTTGATTACAATGACTATATGAAAATTCCTGTGCTTAATGACTATATCAGGGCCAGCAACCGCAACAAAATGAAAATCAGGTGATTATTTTTCCATGTGTTTTCTTTTTACTTGCGTAAAAGCAAATGCGGAATTAAGATGTTGGTCGATTCTTTCTGTGATAGAAAGACTTCGCGTTATTGACATTGCATAAGGTCTAATTATAGGGACGAGAGTATGGGGGAAGCGGCCAGCCAAGAGGTATATTTTCCAGGCCTCTTGCCAAAGATACCTGGCCGGTTTTACTATCTCTTTGGGAAGCCTGTAGAAACAAAGGGAAGGGAAGAGGCACTCAAAGATAAAGAATATGCGAAACAACTCTACGATCAAATAAAATGCGAAGTTGAAAGCAACATGGCTTATCTATTGAAGAAGCGAGAAGAGGATCCTTACAGGAATGTCCTTGACAGAACATTGTACAGAATGTTGCATTCTCCTTTACATGAAGTTCCAGCATTTAAGCCATGAAGTTTTTTCAACATCTACTCTTGTTCAGTCTGAACGTTATATGATTTGGACGCCACAAGTAGAGACCTGCATTATGCTGAGATCTGAAGAAGTTTGCGTTTGAGCAAGAAGTTTGCGTTTGAGCTCTGTAACTCTTGCAATTGCGATTATCGTTTCATAGAGTTTCAAAACTCAAGGAAGGAAGAACTAAAAATCTAAAACACTGTGATCTTCATCTCTTTATCCTTATGACAGGAGCAAATCGTCAAATGAAATGTGACTTTCTAGCCAAAAGGTCACTGCCATTATCATGACAAACAGATGAAATGTGCGCGCAGTTATAGTGCATATTTATTTATAGGTAAGTTGTTGACTGTTTTGTTTTTTTTGGACAAGGGTATCCATGATTATGTCCTGAATCATACTTGGAGACTCGCACAACAGGTATGAGATAGAATAGTCCCTAGCCTTCATGTTTTGTTTTTTTTGGACAAGGGTATCCATGATTATGTCCTGAATCATACTTGGAGACTCGCACAACAGGTATGAGATAGAATAGTCCCTAGCCTTCACTGTTGGAGGCTTGTGCATGGGACTTGTTTATCTTTTATAGGTATTGGGCAAACATAATGGTGCATATGCTAATGACCCATTAAATTTTAAAAAATGAGTCTTCACATTTATCTCACAAAAACACGACTCTCAATACAATTAAATCAGCATAACATATCTTACAATGTTGTCACATCAGCAAAACACATCTCTCAATACAAAATCAATATCCAACCCAACTACTTTCCTGTTCTTCATACTATCCCCATCAAATTTACACCAAAATCAAGATTGAGTCCCACTTTTATTACAAAAAGTCAAGCCATATCATCATCAACATCACCAAAATACATATCTCAATATAACCACATCAGCAAAACATATTTTCAATATAAACACATCAGCAATTAATGACCCATTATCTTTGACACCATTGTGGTTGGTGTTGGCCAGTGTTGTACCTATTTATGGAATTTATTGACTGTAAAGGATTACTTCTTTGTTGGTTAATTTGCTATTCTCCTTGAATAATCAGATGGTATGAAATATATTGCTGCATCATTCTTTTCCCCCCAAATGACGTGAAAGTTGTTCTCCAACTCATTCAACTAGCACACAAAACTCTTCAGGAAACAGAAACCAACTATGTCTTTGTGTGTGTGTTTGTTTCGAATAATGCTCATAATGTGAAGGGGTCACAATCAATGGCGGATCTAGGCATCGAGAATGTGAGGAAGATTTTCCGCTTGGAATGAATACACCATTGATTTTGATGTCCTCAAACCTCTTGAACTTGAAATCAAGAAATGTCGGTAGGGTAGGTCCGACGACCACTGTGGATGCTCCAGTGATCAAGTCAACTCCTAATCTCAAGTTTGAAGTTTTAGTAATTAAAGAATCATCCCTTTAGCTTTTTTCCTCTCTTCTATTTATAATACCTTATCTTTGTAGTTGTGTTAATCTATTCCTCTAATCTCGAGATTGATTGGATCTAATCCCCTTTGGCATAACACGTAATAGATTTCCATAATCTTGGATCTATCCTCGAGTATAGAGCATCCGTCTGGGAAATCAATGCTTTGGTCGATCTCGCGTCTTGGTTCTGGGATCAATTAATCTGATTTTGGTCGATCCCTCACCTTAGTCCTGAGGATCGGTCCATCTAGTAATGATTGATCCCTCACTTTTGCTTTGAAGATTAGTTTGTTTGGCTTACTTAGCTAGAGACAAGTGGAAGGGCTTTTAATGCTTATAATTGTGTTATTTGGTCCACTATAATTACTCCCCAAGTTGGGATTGAGTTGTCCGGGTCGAGCCTAAGTGAATGCCGATCTACTTGTATGGATGCCAAGTGTCTCAGTGTTTTACCAGATGCCTGTTGTAGCCTATATCGTAGCTTGTTAGGTTGTCATCATATTTCTTTGGTTTTTTATGCGACCATATAAAACATTGACTACATCATTTGGGGTTTTGTCTCAGCGGGTTTTTGCACATTAATGGGTCGAATCCCCCTATAAATAGGTGGACCTAGCCCTTTTACTCTTTATTTACTTCCCCAATGGCTGAGTGATTGCTTTCAAGCTTCCCTCTGTCGCGCTCAATCTTCCACTATCATCAAGCTTAAATTCATAAGTCACTTTCTTGAGGGTTCGTCCCTTGACCTTTTGTATGGATTATTTGCAGCCCATATTTGCAATTTGAATTTCTATCGGATTGTATGTGGGGTGGATGTTTTAAATTGGCCTTTTGGATTTGGCTTACAGCCAATCGACATATAGAGAGTATACTTCGTGAAAAGGTGTAATGTTGAGAGCGAGTTCCACCTCTTTCCTAGGGAGAATGTCAAGCCCTTAATCCATTTTCTCGCCTACACTTTGAGACATCGAGTAAAGGAGTACTTTCTCATCAAGCGTCCTAATTGGGAGGTCGGTCCCGATAAGAGAGAAAGAAGTCCAAACAAACTTATTCGCAGATAGGGATCCATTTGAGGTCTGCTTGTCCCTCTTTTAAAATTCTCATAGGTTTAGTTTGTCACCCTATGCTAACTCTAGTGACTCATTTTCAAGTTTGGGTCATTCTTTACATCAAATAAGAGAACATGGCTTGTGTTCAGCCTTTATCGCTCTTTATAAGTTTGTTGGGGAGGGTGAGAGCTTCCCTTTTGGGATATTAGCTCCCTTGATTCTGGGGTACAACCCTCGTAGAAATCTTCACCCACCTTCCTTTGGGAATATCTAAAAGTCAAGTTGTTCATTCTTTAATAGCCTTAACCCAGTCAACGCTCTGGTCAACATATTCTACCCCATTCGTGGGGTTCGTCTTGAGAGTCCTGTGACTTCTTAGACATCTTCAAGCCACGAAAGTTGGTCGGACGACTTCGAACTTAACCTTGTCGATTTAAATACTATTGAACTCTCAGACCATCTTTTCGATCTTCTTGAGGAATCTAGTACATCTTGTCTTTATCAAAATCATTACATAATTATGGTGAATATTTTTCACCTACTAAGGAATTGTACACTCTAAGCACTTTGGTACTTAAGGCTCGCTTGGCTTCCTCATACCATAATCATACACACACGTATTAAAATGATTAATAAACAAAACAATATCTCCGATTATCTCTAATTCAAGCAAACAAACAAAACTAAAATATATTTATTGAAATTGAAATGAAATAGTAGAAAAATTCACATGTTTTCTTTAATAGGTCAATCTTGTTTATTTTGGACCAATCAATCTTCACATGGACCAATCATAAATCATCCAAGAGAAAATTCAATTGGACTTTAGGGTCCATATCCTTTAAAAAAATTAAGACAACTAAAAGACTATTTTCTAATTTCACAATGGTCTAAATTAAAATTTCATGAGGGTATCTTTTTTTTTATAATTTATATATGGGAGCGGTTAAATACACCGCAATTTTTGTTAAATACACCTCCAAGCTTAAATACACCATAACACCAATTTAAAATATATGTTTTTTATAAATACACTACCCTAATTTCACTATTATACCTTTTACTTGTATTATATATATCTGCCAGGATTATGACTTGGTGGTGATCCCATGCCTCCAATGCCGCTGATTCATGGACCATGAGGTGAAATCCTACATTCCAGTGGTATAATCAACCTGAAGTTGTTTCATGTCCACACCCTTGTTAGAGCTTTTCAAAATATTGCATCCTGTAGCTTGGCTTGTAGCATTGGAGGGCATTTTGATGATTAGCTATTTTTTTCCCCTTTATGGAAGAATTTTGGAAGTGTTGGACATGAATTGATATCAAATTATGGATTTAGTGTAATTATAAATGCAATTCTAGGTTCGTTATGTGAATTTGAACATTTGAGAAAAATGTGTCGGGTTGTATGTTTGTAAGTGGGTGTTTTTATCAAAAATACAAGTAAAGGATATAGTAGTTAAATTAGGATAGTGTATTTATAAAAAAACATATATTTTAAATTGATGTTGTGGTGTATTTTACCTTGGAGATGTATTTAACAAAAATGATGGTGTATTTAACCATTCCCTTTATATATACTTAGGCTAGATTAAAAAAAATTGAAGAGCCAGCGAAACCCCTCACTTTACAAGAAACTCGCTGCAGCGTACACGAGTCCCACAATAAAAGGGTTCGGAAGACGAACAAAATATACACAAATCTTATGACTACTGGTGGTGGTTGGGCTTGACCGAGTCATGCTGTCTGGTCCTTACCCCATGATGCACCACTCTCCAATGGAACAAACCATAAACGGTGCTGGCGTAGAATATATGAAGAAAGCTGCAAAACCATTTTTTTTTTCCTACTGCTGCTGCTCCACATTCACGATATACAGAACCACACTACTCTGAAAACATTGATAGCAAGAAAGCTACAAGGCGATATGGAAACTTCAAACTTTTCTGCCCGGCCATGTTTCGAGGACGAGCCTTATGAACCAACCATTGACAATACGGAAGTATGAGGAAGTACAATGGCACAGTAGTTTAGAAGTACAATTCTGATCAGCATTGCCTTCTGCTTGTCTACTTAGTATCCTCTTTCTTAACATACATCTTTGCTGAAGAAACCGAAGCATTCCTTGATGGGAAAGTGAAAAACAATTGGAGGAAAAGAGAGCCGACTTCTTCTTCTTCTTCACTACAGAACTCTATTCAAGATCCAGAAGAAAAAAAAAAAACTTCTTGAACCACAGAACTCTATCAAGATGCAGAATAAACCTACCCATCTAACAACCACGTGTAGTGAAGGCAAATTGTTCAATGTCTGATAAAACAACCAAATACAGTAGAAAACTAAAGGCAAATCGAGATGGAAAAGTTGACAGGACAAAACCTCATAATTACAAAAGAAAAATGAATATACAACTGGTATTAGAGTTCAAAAATAAGCCCCATCCCAAATGAGATCAAGGCTCATGACCTCTAATAAATTTTCACAGTTTCCTTTAAGCATGTAAGGGCTCATTCAGTTTCTGCCCTCAAAATAAAGATAATCTATTAGTGTAGAAGCCAATGAGCTTATCACAGTATCCAATAGAATGTATGCAGAGAGAAAGGACGCATTCAAGAGGCCAGAGACTGCAAAGATGATGCAAGACGAACACGATCAGATTCTATCATGGATTTAATGTAGAATTCACCTGCCTTGTATGATGACCTGACCATGGGACCAGAAGCCACATATCGAAATCCCTGTCCCATTCAAAGAACGAAAATGATGAGAAACACGGGGAATTTTATAGCAGGATTTCAGACTATTAAAGTGAGCAACATCAAAAATACATTATGTTTGACAAGTGATTTTGGTATAGAAAAACCAGCATAAAGTTGCATCCAATGATGCATATACGAAACAGATGATTTTGACAACTTTGTGGCATAGTCATAGATAATCAGATCTCGCATGGACTGTAATGAGTGTACAAAGAAAAATTGACATCAAAGGTAGAGATATTAATTGCAGAAACTTTTCAAAATCGCTTCCAAATAAAATAGTGGCAGAAACATGCTTAAATGGTTATTTCTTGGGGGATTCAAAACACTACAAAATGATGAGGGAAGATGGTACAAATATGCTATTTCTCCTACGTTTACAAGGAAGTCCTGGACTGAAAAGAAATCAAGTGCGTGACTTTGGATAGGACTAAATAGCAAAGAAAAATCAGGCATGTAATGAATTCTTACCAATTTCTTGTATGAATTCAAGTACATTAATGACGACAATGATGATTCAAAACAAAGTAGATTAATTAAGTGAAAAAGGTACATGAAGTTTCATCATTCACTTCATAATCAGAATAAGGTAGGGGGCTGCTCTAAATAATTAAGTCGTGGAACTTAACGAATTTGGAAAAAAATATCAAAAACCAGATTGAGATTCTTCACTACAGTGATCCAGCCTTGAGATACACATGCATTCGCATGCACAGGAACTTGGATAGATAACCTTCCATTACAAATAGCGGCACAAATAAGAGGGCATTTACATAACGAACTAAAAAATATTTGATCCATTACATGAGATCAAAGATGCGCACAAGCTCCTTCCATTCTATAGAAAATCAAATAAGGAGATAACTACAGTTAACATAAACTGGTGCTAGATGACAAGAACAATTTAAGTGAAATTGGGGCAGAAATGTAAAAGAAGCCTCTTGAAAATTGTTATAAATACTTCAAAAAAATGCTATTAATGCTTTCATCTGATTGAACAGGGAAATAGAACAGAAAAAGGGTAGACGTCAAACTACAGCTGCTGCAGTCATACAAAAAAAAATTATCGGTCATATTGCCAGACATTAGTGATGTAGAACACATAGATAGATAAAAGCAAAATCAGAGACAGAAATTGTGTGCAAAACTGCAAATACTTACAGAAGAAGGTAACCAAACAGTCTACACAGTGGACAAAAGGACCAACTAGTATCATATGAAACCTTATAAGAAGTTGAAACATACCATTTCCATGCCAAGGAGTCTGTACTTCTCAAATGCTTCTGGTGTCACATATTCAGAAACCGGCATATGGCGCTTTGACGGCCGCATATACTGACCGAATGTCATTACATCAATACCTGCGGCTCTCACCTTCTCCATTGTTTTTACAATTTGATCAGGTGTTTCCCCACAGCCCAGCATGATTGAAGTCTTGGTAAGTGTTCCAGCAGGAGCACAGTCTTTGGCCAACATCAGAACATCCAAAGATTGTTTAAAATTTGCACGACGATCCCGTACAACATC
Organism: Euonymus europaeus; assembly: GCA_963580455.1. Lineage (NCBI taxonomy): Eukaryota > Viridiplantae > Streptophyta > Magnoliopsida > Celastrales > Celastraceae > Euonymus > Euonymus europaeus. The sequence goes on from OY756972.1 coordinate 6,731,126, forward strand.
TTGAAGCTCCTCAACAGTCTCAATATTGTGAGCAAATACATCTAACCCAGATTTTGCAACTTTCTCCACACAGCTTGGATCTCCCCGAAAATCAGGGACTAAAAAATCATAGAGGATAAGAAACGATACAAAAGTAGGGAACTGAACTAATATGCAACAAATAACGATATCACTTCTGAATCAATCGCATATAATCAAGAAACAATCACTTCCATAAGATTGTGGACCTCATAAAAAACAATGTTGTATTTCCCACAGCATTTCCTCAAATATATCTAAACTCCAGAGTCCAGAATCGAGACCATACACTCGTTCAAATATAGTAATTTTATGTTTGTAAAAAATAGGAGGCTCTATAAGCAATGGACAAAATTCTTTGAAGGTTCAAGCAGCCACCTAGAGACCTTTTAGAGCTTAATAACACTACTAACTAAATTTTACTTATCCAAAAAAGAACATTATTAAATTTCAGATAAACATCTAATGCATAAGTATCAGCAAGCAGGTCATGCCAATTCTAGCCATAAAATGAGAAATCAGTAAACAGACTAACAGAGGATGAAGAAGCAAAATAGACGGAAGATTGCCATATGCCAATTGATACTGATATGCGATGTAGAACTAGTGTTGACAATTTTCTGTTTGAAGTTTTGAACTGCTAAATGACTTTTTTTATATCGATACTAAAGATACTGAAACTCAGAGTAGATATTCCCATAAGCTATTTATGCATTAACAAGATCAACACTACTATATCATCCAATGTCATACCCAATGATTCAATAAGCATATTTGGCTTTAGAATCTTCAACTTCTGCACTGTCTCAGCAAAATGACCACTTCCTTGATCAGGTAAATCATCACGATCCACACTAGTGATTACCACATAGTCCAAACCCCATGAAGCAATTGCCTCAGCCACATTGGAAGGTTCATTAGGGTCAGGCGGAGGAGGAGTTCGCGATGTTTTCACATTGCAGAACCTGAAAATTCAGCCATCTTAATTGGTGTTTCATGTATCCTAGATAATTATAACACCACAAACATATCCAAGAAACCAATTCAACACATTATTTTTTAAGTATTCAACTAATCGAGGTGAACTGCAAAGCCATATTAACCAAAAAAATAAAATAAAAAACCTCTGTGAATTGTTGGCACCTCGAAATTGAAAAGTAACACAGTTCATATCTAGCTTATTAATCAAACTAGAGTCAATAGGAAATCAAAAGAAGAACCTGCAACCGCGAGTACAAGTATCGCCGAGGATCATGATGGTGGCAGTGGCAGTACCAGTCTCGCCACCAGACCAGCATTCACCCAAATTGGGGCATTTGGCCTCCTCACAAACTGTGTGGAGCTTCAATTCGCGGAGCTTCTTCTTGATCTGGACGTATTTCTGGCCGCCGGGGATGGCCTCCCTCATCCATTTGGGCTTGGGGAGAGGATTCTTCTTGGTGCCAACGTCCACGGAGTAGCCACTATTGGACTGCAGGTCCATGAAATCCCGTAGAGAGGATGTCTCCGAGGCCAATCGGTCCCTGAGCCCTGCTAGGGTTTGAGGGTACTGAGGGGTGGTAGTTGGTGTGGTAGAGAAGGATCTCCGGGCGGCCTGTACTACGGCTGCGACGCAGTGGCGTTGCATTGTTTTCGTTTGTGTGTCTCTCTCGGTCTTCTTCTCGTCGAAGATTAATGAGAGAGATTGGGGTAGGCAGGCTAGTTGAGCCTGTAATGATGACAAGCGGGATTTTTACAAGGAAGCCCCCTTTTAACAGTTTAACACACAGAATCAGGCTATCGTTGGTACAGCGTAAATGACTAAAAATATGATCGATTTTTTAAATGAGTGGAAATGAGAAGTTTTAAAAATTTTAAGGGTTTTGTTAAAAAAACAAAATTAGGATTTAGTAATCCCCACACACACGGCACATGGACCATGGTTTATTGGCCCACATATTTCTCTCTCTTTTATTTTTGCGGACAAGCATCGGCCCACATAAGTTCGATCGCTTCCTCTGGGTCGAAGAACTGCAAGTCTGCAGGGAGAGAAGATGCGGATGGATAGATTTGGATCCCACGCCACCAGTATTGGCCCAGATATTTCTATTGCATTTACTCATTCAAAACCGCCAGATCCCACGGCCTACAGCACAGCCTCAACAAAGCGCGTGCTCTTCACTTGTCACTGTAGCCGTCTCTTTCGGTTCTGAGATACTGCACTCTTCATGCTCTGATCACTAGACTTATCTCTCCGTCGAAGGTACCCCGAATCAACTCTGCGGCTCTTCTTTCTGTTCGTACTTCTAGAAATCCAATTAAGTAATTCAATATGTTGAAAGCTTTGATCTTGAGCTATGAATAATTGATCATTTTTTATGGATCCATGTTCGTTTTGTGAAAATTAGGGGTTCTCGTTTTTCCTGGGTCTGGTTGGTTGAACGAGAGCCAAAGAAAACGATTTTTTCCCTGATAGAAAATGAAGAATCGTACCTACTATTTTACACAATTTAATATAGAAGGAGTCGAATTCTTCTCTTAACAGGAGTTATTTTATTGTTTATCAAAAAAAAAAAGAGAGAGAGAGAGAGAGTTAGTTTCTGAGTTGCAGTAATGCTGAAGCGTTTGAACAAATCAAAGGCACCGCATGCAATTCAAAGCTGCAGGGTCCCAGGTCTTATACCTTCTGTGATTCTAGGTCTTCTAGTTTTGATTTTCTTTTTATGCTATAATGGACGAAATCGTACTTCTTTGCTCTCAATTCCCAGGGAGAAGTCAGAATTTTTTGACTCTCCAATGCAATTTAACCCAACTGTAGAGTTCAGGAATGGGACAGATTTGATATGGCAAACACCTGATTCTCCTAAGTCAATTCTGTTTGTTGCTCATGGATGTAATGGTAGAGCTGTTAACTTCTGGGATCGATCTCCCAGCTGCCCAAAGTGCATTGGCTTGCCTGAGGAAAGGCTTCTAGTTCTTAATGCTCTTTCTCAGAAATTTGCCGTTGTTACCATATCTAGCGCTGGCAGATGCTGGACATATGGGAAGGAATTATCTATTGTTAGAGACATTATAAAATGGTGGGTTGCAAAACACAGGCTTGAAGGGCTTCCTTTTGTTGCCCTCGGAGCTTCTTCTGGTGGATACTTTGTGTCCGTGCTTGCAACTGTTTTGCGGTTTAGTAGTATTACACTCATGATTGCTGAAGGGATGTTTGATCAAATTGATATTACCATGGATTATCCACCTACACTTTTCGTTCACATGCCCAAAGATTTGCATAGGCAGCGAAAGATAAGTGAATATAGAGAAGTTTTAAGGAATAGAGGAATTGATGTTGCTGAAGTTGAATGCATCGAATTTCCCTTGACGACATATTTCTTGGCAGAAAGAATCCCAGCTCTTGATCGAACGACCTCTGCTCAGTTGTTTGAGCTATTTCGAGACAAGGGTTTTGTGGATGAGAATGGGTATATGAAGAAGGATGGACGTGCAACACGATGGAGGGATTCTCTCAGTAAAAATAAGAATCTTTTGCTGGATACAAGTTTGTTTCATCACGTTGAGGAGGAGCTAAATCTTGCTTTTGCATACCATGAGATGACGAGCTTGCAATCGGAGCAGATCTTCAAATGGTTTGATTCGCATATGAGCTAATCAGGGGTTCAAAGCTACTCAGGCATTTGATCATGTGTCGCATATCTTCGCCTCTACATGGTTTGTATCTCACCCTAGCTTATATTTTATAAATTTGAAACATTGAAGCGATGTAACTGTGCAGTATATAAGAAATGTTTCACATGAATCCTCTGTTGTCGTTACAAAATTCTGGAATTTTATTCTTGTTTCCACATGCTATGAATTAATCCTATATGATTCTCATTATAGTTACCAAGATGCAAATGTAATAAGTAAATTGATGTGTGTAACAAGTGAATTAAGAATGGAGATAGAGTTGCAGGTTTTTATAGTCATAAAAAATGTTTATCATAAAGGAAGGCCCTTTTATTTTATGGGGGCTTTCTGTGCAGTTACTTTGGCTTATTTTGTGCTTTCTTTTTTTGTGATGATGTACAGTTTTTAAAGTGTCTTAGATCTGCTTCTGAAGTTGTTTCTTTATCAGCTTCATTTTTATTTTGTTTAGGTTATCTCATTATGTTTCAATATCCCACTGGATTTTTTTTATAGGCCTTGTGCAGTTGTGCCTGAGCTTTTCGTTTGAAGAAAATTTTGGATCAATAAAAATTGTTTGATGTTTTATTGGTATAATGTCAAGGGAACCAAATTTGAACAAGCTTGATGTCATAAATTTTATTTCCCTAGTGCATTAACTTGACGCCCGCCTGTTTAGCTTCTTCTTCTTCTTCTTCTTCTTTTTCTGTTTTTTGTTGCTACTTTTTTTCGTTCTTCTTTGTTTCATTGATCCCTTTTGCCTTCTATATTGGTGTTTCGGTTATCGTTGACATAACTGTCTGATTTGTAGGGTTCGCGGATTGTTTATGTTATCATTTAACCACTTTCTGAAGAGAATTGATGTTGAATCATCCCACTATAAATGACAATATGGTTTAGGTGCATATGGGATTCCTTTTCTGGTGAGCCGTTTGTTTGTTGGGATCTAAAAATTCGATAATGCTTGGTAGTTGGGACTTGGTAGGTGATGACGTCAAAAAGGTGACAGTGCCGTGATGACGATCAGTCGGTCAGGCTGGAGCTGATGCAGGTGATTGTCCTGAAAGAAATGCGAACAAACGTGAGCTAAAAGACCCGGGCCTGAGGTTGTCCTCAGGCGTAGGCGCTCCGACGCTCAAGTCAGTATAGGTTTTTAGTTATTGGAAGTGCCCCGGTATGCAGAGCTCTTCTATGAGTTTTCATAGCAAAACAGTCATTCGAGCCTTACCTGAGAACGAGGCTTTCCTTTTATAGGGGTTGACTGGTCCGAGTTTTAAGGATTGTAAAACTCTCTGGATCATTGGTTGAGCGTATTGTTCGGAGGCATAGTCCTTTTAGGACTCCTTCTCCTATCTGAAGTTGGACTCTTACAGTTTTAGTATCCCACTGAGGGTTGGACACAGGTTAAAACCTCTTTGTCTAATATCCGTCACGGAATGGCCTTATCATCCCGGATTGGGTGACCGGGCCGGTGCAGGTCTTCAAGCAACACCAGGTCGTTGCGACAAGTAGGTAGGGCTGTCAAATATGACATGGGCCGGAGCAAGTTCTGCAATCATACCGGTCCGGAGTGCCCTCTTTACTACCCGGCCCGGCATACCAATCCGATATCACTATTTCTTATACCGGTAAGCGGGCTGTTACCTAAAGGCTGGGCCGAGCCAGTTACCCAATGACGATGTCCTGCCGGACTCATTAATAGTGACACGTGTTATCCTCTTATTCGCAGGGTTATTTTAGTCACATCAGTAGGCATTACTATTACAGGATAAGCCTATGAAGACAACTCCCTGGTCAATGTTTATCAGAAAAATCCTAGACATGGTCGATGGAGCCAAAATATTCTCACAAACTTCATATATGAAGTGAAAAAGGTAGAATAAATTGAAGTGGTTTTGTTCTTCAAAGGACTTGAACAAATACGATTTGGTGATTTGGTCTCGATACAGATCCAAGGCAGAGAGTTTTCATTATAAGGAGTAGATTGTGCAAAGACTACAATACCCATATGGGCAACTTACAAAGAGAACAGTATAACTAAAAATTACTCTTTACATTTTACATTCAAGAAAAGGTATCAATGATACCCTACAGATCAGTGAGATTGCATTGTCCTTTCGTTGGCTAAATTTTGAGGTAAACAATACCACTCACAGAAGCAATCTCGAAAAAAAAAACACCCACACAAGTAATCTCTGAAAAAAAAATCAAATTTGTTTGTATAAATGTAGAACCATTTAAATTCTCCAGTTTCAAACACTTTTCACATCTTACATGTGTCATCTTATGCACTTCTTCATAATCAGAGTTTTTTCCTTGATACACTTCTCTCGTTCTTTTATTACTTTTTGACATATCTGATATTTAATTTGAAATTTAAACCTCAAGGGCCTTTCCCATTCACATCAAGGTACACTTCTCAAGAAACCTATTTAAAATCACTTCTTCTCATTGTTCTTTTTGCTCTCATCCTAAAACTCTCTCACATTGAAACATGACTTGCCACTCTCTCCAATGAAAATATCAATCATATCTCAAATGGGAAAACCTTAAAATATCTTAGGATTCTCTAACTTCTCTAACATGCAAAATGTATTAGAGATAAACCCATTTGAAAAATACTGCGTTACATCCACAAGTCAAAGCATTCACTATTACTTACAACTACTACATCAATAAATAACAAAAGCCAAAAGGTCTCTCTTCATTTCAAAATTCCTTTACTAGGTTGAAGACCAACAACCATACCCTAATAATCATCAAAATTTGGCATTATCCTTAACATCAACTACTAACAACTAATCATTTATATGTAAGAACATACCAAACCCATTTTTGATTTTGAAAAGTTTCAGAGTTGTAGCGTGAAGTTCATAAAGAGATGAGAGAAGGGGGTGAGAGTTATGAATATGTTGAGAAGAAGAAGAAACTAGTAGATCGTTATTCCATAATCATCTAGTCACACGAAATACAATAATACAAGCAATAAATACCAATCTCGTAGCAACAGTCATTGACAGATGACTAGTCTAAGTCAATGTGTTTAGTTTGTTCATGGAAATAGGGTTATTGGGAATGTGAATAGCCACTTGGTTGTCACAATGAATAATCATGGGTAGATTGGTGCATAGCTTCAATTTTGTAAACAAATTGTGAAGCCATTGTAATTCACTTGTTGCACAGCAATGGACTTGTACTCTACCTCAGCTGAAGACCATGCTACAGTTTTCTATTTCTTGAATTTGCATGATACGAGAGAATGACCAAGAGTGACACAGAAGCCAGTGACAGATCTTCTAGTATCAACACAGGCTGCCCAGTCAGCATCGCAAAAAAGTATGGACCTGCAAGTTAGTATGTGAAGGATAGAATAACCCTTCTCCAACAATTGTCTTTAAATATCTAAGGATTATGTGTCCTGCACTTAGATGGATGTCAGTAGAAAACTGCATATATTGAGCAAGAGAATTCACTAAAAAACTCAGGTCAGGTTTTGTTATGGTAAGGTACATGAGTTTTCCAATTAATTTTCTCTATTCTAATGGATCCTGCAATTTCACACCAGAATTGGTAGATAATTTTAAATTTACATCTACTGGTGTATGAAATGGCTTACAATTTAGATAACCAATTTCCTTAAGTAGATCTATAGTATATTTTCTTTGATAATTGAAGAAACCTTTAGTTGATTTATGAAATTCTGTACCTAGGAAATATTTTAGGTCTCCCAGGTCCTTTATGTTAAAACAACTATTCAGATACTTTTTATTTTCTTCAAGAAGTACTTAATCATACCTTCCAAGGGCCATGTCATCTAGAAACAAAAGTAGCACTGCAAGATTGCTCCCTTTCCTATAGATGAATGATGAATAATCAGATTTAGATTGATTAAATTTATATCTTAACAAGCATGAGCGCATTTGGCATTCCATAGTCGTGACACTTTTTTTTAACCCGTAGATGGATTTATTCAATTTACACACACCCTGGTTTGACAGGGTAACTAGGTGGTGGTGTCATATAAATAATCTCCTCAAGATCTCCATTCAGAAAAACATTGTTTACATCGAAATGATATACATACCATTTAAACATACTAGCTAGGGCAAGAAAAATTCTTACAATAGTTAACTTGATTACTAGTGCAAAAGTCTTATTATAGTCATATCCTTCACATTGATTATAGCCCAAAGCCACAAGTATAGCTTTATATTCGTCTATTGTACCATCTGAGTTAAACTTAGTTTTGTACACCCATTTACCCTCTATAGGCTTTCTATCATCTGGTAAAGAAGCAATAGACCATGTGTTATTTTTCATCAGAGCTTGAATTATAGAGTCCATAGCCAAGACCCATTTGGGGTCTTTAACTGTCATCTTATAAGTCTTAGGTTCAATATGTGCAGCTACATTATTAACAAATGACAAATGAGATGCAGAGAAACTTTTCATGTCTGCTATTTTATTCATATACTTATCTTTGACAGTCAATGTGTTAATATTGCAATCTTAGTCTCACAAGTAAATCCAACAATATCTCGAGTAATCATCAACTATAGTCAAGAAGTATTTGTATTCCTCTAATGACTCATCACTGTTTGGTCCCCAAATGTCCATATGGACTAGTTCAAAAATTTCCATTGCTCTTGTTTCACTTACATCAAGCTTTCTCCTTTTCATCTTCCCTAACATACATTGATTACAAACGTCAAAATCCTCATGAAATTGAGATCCTAGCATTCTAGTTACATGTGGAGATGGGTGACCTAATCTCCTATGCCAAACTATGGATGCTACAACTTCTTCATGTGCTTCGAATCTTCCTTGTCCCGCAGCCAAATTCTTCTTGAACAACTATAAAACTCTAAAAAAAGTTTTCATTCCAATCCTCTTGTAGTTGGTTAATTCCTGCATATAACATTCCTTTTGTGAAAAACATATCAAATAATCTTGTTGTTCTGCCAGTTTTCCTACAGAGATTAAGTTAACTGAAAATGAAAGAACACATAACACCTCTTCTAACATGAATTCATCGTTTAACTTTGTTGTTCCTATATAAGTGATGGTATGCTTATTCCCATTAGGCAGTGCAACAAAAGAATTACTAACAGCATGACATATATTAAACAATTTTTCATTGCATATCACATGATCAAACGCTCCACTGTCAATAATCCGTGTTATGTTATTGCATTTTAAATTCCAGGGATTACCTTCGGTGGTTGTACTAGCCACTATTGTAGGTTGTGATGCCACTGTGGTGTTGGAATTCAACAAAGAAAACAATTTTTGATATTGATCAGTAGTTAACTCCATTTTTCCATGAATTCCTGTTGAATCTCCTCCACTTTGAGCACAATTCACATTATAATTTCTTCCTTGATTCCATTGCCCAATTTTCTGCCTCTTTGCTTGATCATTGGGAAATCCATGAATGAGAAAATAGAACTCCACATTGTGATTGTCCCTCTTGCAGTGAGTGTAGTACATATTGGTCTTGCCTTTCTGCTAATTGTTTCCCCTTTGGTTCTTGGGAAAGTTTCTATTATAGCCAGAATTTCCTTTAAACTGAGACTTATTTTGCTCACCATTTCTTGGATTCCTTTCAACATTCTGGTGAGTGCAAAATGCACTCATGTTTATGATGTTAAATACCCAATCTTTATGAGGTTTCTAGTACAAAATACTGTCCAATTGTGTGATTTAATGACAGGTACATACGCATGCTATTTATTTGGAAAATTTGATTCTGGGTGAAAAGTGAGCTAGGCGTGACCTACGCGCAGCCGCTAGTTGCGGGTTTCTAGATTCGAGCCCAGCTGATGTGGCAGTAGGGTCAATAACTTTTAAGGTTAAAACAGGATGCCCTAGCCGCCAGATACTATTCTAGATTTTCCAGAATACAGAGGGTAGAGAGGAGGCATTCTAAGCGTTGCAATTCTTTCATCTTTCCCATCGATTCAAACAATTGTCTTGAGTATTTGTTGATTTTTATTATGGATATGCGTATCTAAGTACCTTTTAGCTAGAATTTGGTATTTTCTTCTATTGAAACTTTGTGCACAGATTTATTGTTGATTTCCTATTGTTATGCATGTCTGGCCATCATCATAATATTTAAGAATTGTTAGTTGAACATATTCGGCTGACCATGACCCGGTGTTTGACGAAGTAACAAAAACTTGTTTTGCGATTCAGGTTTGGGACCATTGAACATAATTGATTGGGTGATAGACCATTGCCTTAGGTTGTGCGATTGTCGATTTCCACGTGCTGATGCTTAATTTGTTTAATTGCGGATTGATTTGTGTGCACAGGTGGAGGTAGTTGAACTAGCCAAATCCAAGCAAATTTTCATCCATTGTTGAATTAGTTATTTTATTTAAGCTAGTTAATTTTTCCATTATTAATTTTAGCATACGAATTAGTTTACACTATTGTTTGTATTTCAATTGATTTTTACAACAGTCTCTATGGATTTAATCCCTTTCACTGTTATAGTCTTGCGACCGTACACTTGCGATTGGATAAAATCAGTCGATATTTATTGTGATAAAAAAGTATCGACCACATTCATAGCTAAATCATTTTGTTCCATTTGAATTGTTAGGTTCTCCAAACTTTTGCTATGCTTATCTTTTTCTTCATGCTTGAGTCACCTTGCTTAATATTGGAGATGTCTATGATGAGCTACTGCCTCCTAGTACCATTTTTCTTTGTATATCTTTTCTTCAAACTGTCCCATAAATCATGAGCTCTTACCTAGTCATGATCTTTTCTGTAACACACCCTGATATCCACCCTTTCACAAGTAGATTGTTTGTCTTCCACAGTTGGTAGATAGGATCTGTTGAAGCTGGCATCTTCAGTGTTCCATCACCAAACCCTATTTTATTTATTTTTTCCAGTGCATCTGCCATGCTCCCACTCCAAAAACCATAATTTACATCAATAAGTTTGAAAGGAATGAGACTTGTGATGGAAAATTCAGTTGGAGATTGTAAGGGCTAAGAAAATTATATGAAGCAGGGTTGGGTAGAGTCCCATCATCGGCAAGAGCAGGAAAAGCGTTGTGGTTCATTTTTCTTCTTTTTTATATCAAACCAGACTTCTCTGATACCATGAAAAGTTATAGAGTTACAGCGTGATGTTCATAAAGAGATGAGAGAATGAGGTGAGAGTTACAGAAGAAGAAATATGTTGAGAAGAAGAAGAAACTAGTAAATCGTTATTCTACAATCATCTAGTCACATGAAATACAATAATACAAGCAATAAATACTAATCTCATAGCAATGGTTACTAATAGATGACCGTTGTCTGTGTAGAAGAAGGATTGAGATAGGAAGAAGAAGATGACAAGAGAGATACGCATGAGCTAAGACTGAGAAAGTGGGCCCAACAAACCCAGAAAACAAAACAGTCGAACACAGGTATTAACCTAATACACTTTAGCTGGGTTCTTTTTCTTTTTCGAGAATTACCATTTGTTATTCATCTTTATTCTTAACAGATTTATTGTCTACTACTGAATCAAATTTACACATATCTTAGTAAAAGAACCATCAACCAAAACTATGGACCCAACGATAACTAGAAAGCAACAATATATTATACGATATTGTAACTTTTTTTTGAGGGGGGTACGGGAAAGAACAATTGAGCAGTAGGAACAATCAAATTTTTTACCAGAAAAGCCATATTTTCGAACAATACATAAGTTTAGAACAAAAAAGGTTATAAATAGCCAGAATCTTTGGTTATTCATGTGTTGTAAAGTACGTGATGTCATGTGAGAAGTAGATAATGTCGTGTTTGACTTAATTGGATCAGAATATTTTTCATGAATTCTATATGAAAAATATAAATTACCGGAACAAAAATTATCAAAATTAGTGTTAACATGTAATTACTATGAATTTTGGAAGTAAGAGTTGGAGTAGGAAAATAAACCATATTTAATGGCAGATTTATAAATAAAAGTGGGTGTCATGCTTAATTAGATAGAAGACCGAAGGGCAAAAAGGTAAAAGATTAAATTAAATGTAATAAACTAAATAAGGGCACATGAATCATGAAGGGGAAAAACCCTAAAATGCTCTCCCCATACAGACACAGATGGAAACATGATCAGAAAGGCACATGAATCACGGCAGTTGGTCATGATTTTGGTGCGGAAAGGTAGGGCTTGGTGAGACAAATTCAACGGTACCACTTACAGATCAAATGGAGCAAGAGTAAGATATTAACGGTGAAGAAGAACCAAAGTAGCGCCTCCTTGAGTTCTTTCCAAATTCGCTCGATTTTGGCCTCGTTTCAGGTAAAAGACACAGAAGAACCATTCCTCATGTCAACCTCTACCTATTCGTTCCAACCATGAGCCTCATCGAAGCCATAAAGGCGATGACCCGGTGACAGCTCCGAAAACTCTATAGACTTGCGTAGGGGAGAGAAGAAAACTATTTCGGGTTCACCCAGCCCTATAACAATTGGGAGACATGGTCTAGTTCCCATTGACCTAGACCCACTAATCTTTGACCCCAAATTAATAAGTGATAATTTTATAATTATTTATAAATTAATTAGGGGTATATTATTATGGATTTATGGAATATTTTTGCTTAACTGAAATATCGGGAGTTAGGAAACGCACTAAGGTAAGTAATATTCACCTATCTTATGAAAATTAAATATTGATAATTCTTGATTATCTGCTGGTATGTATTTGATATGAATACTGTGATGAGACTAATATGATGATTGTTTCAATGTTTTTTTAAAAAAGTGATTCGTTATATATGATTTGCTGATGTATTTAATACTGTTCATAATCGTGATACATTGCACTAAATGGAAAGAGTAATGTTTAATGGAAGGATGTTTTTATGAACCTGATATATTTGCTGCAAGAAGGTTTATTGGAAATGAAAAGGTATTTTGATTGAAAAATGTTTTTTGATAGGACATTTAATTAAAATAAAATCTCAACCAGTTGCTCTATAGCAGGTTACCTGAGGCCCTAATAACTGGATAAAGGTTTTAAATGATTGTTTTCTCCTTGAAATTATGTTAATATGCATTCACGCATAATATTACTTGTTGGGCCTTGGATCACTATGTTCTGTGATACAAGTACTAAATTCTCTTATTATTATGCTGACCTAGTAGATGATGGAGTGACTTTGGATCCATGAAAATGATGCTCATGTGTTAGAGTTAGTTTTGGTTAGACCATTATAAGAATAAGAATTTTATTTATGCTTTGCAATTGTAGCTAGTATTTCAGATTATCGTGAATAAGCGAAAGTTCACAAAGCGAGGTCAAGAAATATTTATTGTACGTCATTATTTAATTACAATTATGGGTTAGGATTGTTAAATGCTCATTGATATTAGAATGATTAAATCGAGTTATTTAGTGAGTTTATTTAGTTAGAGGTATATGATGTTTATCTAATTTTATCCTAGCATTGGTTTAGTTTATCCTTATATATAGAACCTGGTGGTAGTGATGGATTGGGATGTAAGACAGGCAGGGGTAAAGTCAAGACCTAATTTGAGGGGGGTCACAACTAAGCTAGCGGGGGTCCAGAGGTAGTACCCCCGAAATTTTTTTGGGTATTTATATGACATGGAAATAATTACAAGTAATCTAGTCAACTTACTCAATTTCTAGTCATATTGACTTAAAAAAACAATTCTAAACCAATAGAGTTAAAGATTACAACTTATCTAGTTCAATTACAATTGCTCTCTACGAGACTTCATAGCTTGAATGTGTTGCATAATAACTTCATTTTCAATTTCACTAAGAACATCTTTCTCAACATATGCAATCAAACAAGCATTGAACCAATCATCTTCCACTCAAGAATCATCTCCAATCAATTTTAACATGGACTAGTAATGAATCAACTACGTCAAAAAAATCAATTGGGCTTTAAAGTCATATCATGTAAGAAAATAATTTTATAGGGGGCTAAAATGAAAATTTAAAGGGGGATTTTTTAAAATTTATATATACCTAAGCTCTTTTTTTAGGGGGCCTCACACTAACATAGCTTTGCCTCTGAAGACAGGCAGCGCTATGGGCTATGAGCTCAGGAATTAGGGTTTTGTTGGATGGGGTATTACAAGTGTCATATTATAAATTACAAAATTCTTCTATGTTTCTATGAGTTATGTATAGAGATTGGTAATAGACAAAATACAATAAATTCTTTAGCTTATTATATCAAACAAAGAAAAGATTCTTAAACACTACCAACACATCCTCAAATAGTCGAGGAACAATTGACTCTCTTTATGTATCACAATTAAGCATTTTTAGGCCAAAATCTCACAAAAGGATTGAATAGGTGAGAATTCCTATATCGGAAAGAACTCACTGAAAGAAATGCAGGAACCTACAAGTTAAAGAGAACTCCAAAAAGATGTGTGGAACCTTTGCTACAATAACTAAAGCAAAAACAAGAAGAAAATAACACCGACAAGGAAAAATAAAGATTGATAGAATAACCTAAAAGGACAAAAATTACAATTCTCCAAGGAAAATAGAGTAGGGTGTTTGATTCTTACCTGATTTGTGGATCTGGTTATTCTATTCAAACAAAATCAATACTCCAATCCCTGAGACCTAGATTGTACAGACATACAAAAAATGAGCCATATGGTGTCAACGACATCAAAGGTAGGTGTGCATAGGAAGTGCTTGAGAGAAGAGTAGCAAGCTTAGGACAAAATACGCACCTTCTCACCATTGCAGTTGTCATTGTTGCAGGCAATCATCTGTGTAGCGAATGAGGTCGAGGTTGAGGTCGAGGTGTATGCAATTAGGGATTTGATAGCTCAAGGGTAGAATTGGCAATAGGTGTTTATGTAAGGGTAAACGGGTAATTAGCCTCTCTTAGACCCGCTGCTATGGTAAGGATTCAACTAAACAGAAAAGAGCCTGTGTTTTATGGGTTATGTTAAACCCAGAATGCGAACTCATAACGGTGGCTCAAACTCTACCATAAAGTTATTGAAATGGAAGCCATAAATTCTTCTTACCAAACAATTTGGCTCATCAGAGTTAAATTTGTCTCCCACACTCCAAAATACACCAAAGAGGCTAGAACCCACAACATGTGAATGCATTAAAATAGTATTAAATGAGATGATATTATTGGTTAACATTCATTTTGATGTAATTAAGTCTCATAAAGTAACTCGAATGATAAGAAAATCATAAAATAAATTATATTTCCACTGAAAGATTTTTCATTTCTTAATTCAGTCAATGAAAGATTATTTGTCTCAACTTAGTGATCGAAAGTTATTTTTTGACCCGAAATCGTCGCTTGGTCAATTTTACCTAAAATTGGGCAGATTTTCTGCTAACGTGGCAGTTGACCATCCTTGTTAATTGCCAATTTTTCTGACTTACGCTTAGGTGGACAGTCACTTGCTGATGTGGAATTTGAACAACATTTTTAAAAAAAATAAAACACATGGCATTATATGATTTGATCAAATGACTTTGTTTACAAAAAATAATAATACAATTTAAAAAATAAAATAAATAACAACTCTGTATCCACTAACCCTAGCAGTTGGTCACGATTCTTCTCACAAATGGGTCTTCACCACTTTCATCCATCACAAACTCTAACTGCCGATCATAGATCTCCTTCTCCCAAATGGGTCTTCACCACTCTTTATTCACCACAACTCCTTGTCGATCTAACCTTCGTCAGTCAACTCCTTTTCAACCAATTTGGCCTCCTTCTTCTCGTCAACATATATAATGCTGAAACACTAATGTCATTCGACACAGGCCATAGGTCCATAGGCATTGTTGTTTCTCCTAGAGTAGTTTATTAAAAAAAAGGGTCATTTCCTCTATAGAAAATCAAATCAAATCAAAGAATGGACTCGATAAAAACTTTCTTCTTTGTGTGTGTTATACTGTGAAATAGGAGAAATATGAAGATGGAAATGTTCGAGATGAAGCAGAAGAAGAAGAAGAAGGGAAGGTGTTAAGAAACAATGGTGGTGGTGCATGGTGAAGCTACACATCCATGGAGCTTTCATGTTTAATTCGAGAGAGGAAGAAGAAATGGCAGAAGGAAAGATATTTTCCAATTTTTCTAAAAGAAAATTAAATTATTTTTTACTTTGCACAATTTTGGAGTTAAGTTTGACGCCGTTTGTCCAGGTAGACTAATAGTAACGATCACGTTAGCAGAAAATCTGCCCGAATTTAGGTAAAACTGATTGAATGATGATTTTGAGTCAAAAAAAATTCAATGACTAAGTTGAGACAAATAATCTTTCAGTGACTAAATTAAGAAATGAAAAATCTTTCAGTAATTACAAGTTGACTTTTTAATTTTTATGAGACAAATCTTTCACTTCAAATTATCAAGTTAAATTATAAGATCCATTAGTATTTGGTTCATGTTGTGGAGTTTTACTATGGACGTCTACACTCTACCAAAACCAAAAATTTTAAAGTATCAAATTATGCCTCCATTGCAGTTAACTTTACCGTTAACGGCAAGTCTTGCAAAGTCGCACTGCAAAAATGGACGCTTCCTCCTCTACTCCCCAACAAACACATGCCACGTCATCAAGATAAGAAACATTGTGGGTCCAAAAGTACTCTACTCACATAAGCCAATTTAAATCTACCACGTGCAATTACAATGGTTGTTATTTGTGGAGGATAATAAATGTTGTTGAGAAATGTGTTTTCCTTAATGTATTTATACTGAGAAATATGTTTTGTTAAATATATTTTTATTTAAAGATGAATTTTATTGATGTGACTTGATTTTTGTACAATAAAAGTAGGATTCAATTTTAGTTTTAGTAAAAAAAATGATTGAGAAATGAAATGCCAGTGGATTGACTAATGAGAAATTGAAAAATTATATTGGTTAATGTATTTTGCTGATGTGACTGTATTGTAAAATGTGTTTTATTGATATGAATATATATATATATGTGATATCATTTTTTATGTAATAGGACCCAAATAGAGAGTTGATGAGAACATTAGTGCCCACTATGATTGCTCATCCACAAAATAGTATGGGTCCCTCCATCTCCATCTTGCCTTGAATGGACTAATTTCATATGTCTTACCTTGTAGGATTTAGTAGAGCGTCAGTGCACTTTTGAATTGATTTTTAAATAGTATAAATTTGCACCATTAAATATACTTTGTGAATCCTTCAATAATATATTTTTTCCCTTTATTTTTAATTTACGATAATAAAATGTGTTTATAAATGTAGTGCACTAGTCTCTCCTCTTCCGTGTTTATATGAAACTAGGTAGGTAGCCCACGCGTTGCTTCGGGTACCATTTTTCTGAAAGCGTCATCTCAATGTTACTTTCCCGCATAGGCTTCCTGGATGTTTTCTTTGTGTGGCAAGTGTCATTTTAGAATCAGTGACCTACATATCATGAAATTTGACAGTTATGGCTTCGAAACAAAATTGAAAGCTAGACTATCCATGATCCTAATATAGACCCAAAAGAATAGTGCAGATGGCAAAATGTAATCCTGCATATATTACTTGGATTTCTTTGTGATGGCACCAGTATCTGCTTTCAAATCGAACTCAACTACTCAATAGCTTGTCAGTGAATACAAAAAAAGCACACATAAAAAAACCCAGGTTGCTTTCAATTTTGTTGGTATACATCTAATCAATTAATGTTATAAAAAATAAATTTCGACAATAAGATATATATATTAGTAAACTCTGGAAAGAATAGTTAAATACATGGAATTTTCCTGAGAAAAGTTCATTAGCATCTCCACCAAAAGGTCTGAAAAGTTCAAACTCATAGTAGTATGATTGATCACAGTGAAAAGCATAAATGGACGAAGTTGAATTTACACAATCAGATGAAGTGTTATAACAATGACTACTTTTTAGTATCATACTCCGCTTAATTCACAAGCACTTCGGCAGTCACACACACACACACACACATAGATATATATATTACGCTAAATTATAATTGAAATCTAAATAGACCGAAAGAGAACTAACTTGCAGTTGATGCTTGGGTACTGATATATATCTTTCAGTGGATATGACACCAGGCATATATTTTTGAGGTTGCACATGATAAGATAAGTTTCTCGGTTGGCATATAGAACTTTCTGCCATCTGAATCGATCACAATAGAGTATTAAGTCCTCACATACATAAACATTTCCCGGCTATTTTGTAGGAGATAGTGAATTGAGGAATTTAACAAACTTGTTAATCTTTCTTTTTTGTTCGTCCCAGGACCAGCTTACCTGCATCTAGCAAGCTATCTTTGCCCACTTCTTATCTAAAAAAAACCTATGGTATTATCACAACTATCATGTTTGCTAGAATTACCAAATTATTGTGAATAGTATCTCTAACCATAATTCCAACAGAAACCTAATCTCTCAACTTGTTTTTACCTAAACCACCAGATTTTAAGCCTTCAGTAAGTTCCAAGAAATGCATAAAAAAAATTGAAAGAAAAGGAAAAAAAAGGGAAGAAGCTCCAAGAAAGAATATCTTTAATGCCATCATACATGAAATGAGTAAAAAAGAGTTGTGGAAAGATTGATGCATATGTCCCGGAAATGAAGATGTAGAACAATAAACCCGGTATTCCTTCAAACTCTTATAACTTTATTGGTAGTACCATAGAAAGATAAAAGCAATTGACGAAACTGAATGCATAAATTAAAAGTTTTCTCAAATGGATGCAAGTAAGGGGCCCAACAGTTAAGGTCAAATGCAGCTCTCAAAATAAAAGATATCAGTGCATACCTGAGCACCAATGTCATATTTAAATATATTGAAAAAGAAACATGTATAGCACTTTCCAAATAACCAAATTAATGATTTTGCAATACCATAAATACCTAAGCTCTAATGCCATATTCTTGTGATTTTATAAGCAATCCCAACTTGCCATTTGTTCCAATGTGATTGGAAGATTCCACTAAGATAAAGGAGACTATCAGTAGATGAAGTTGCGAAGGGAATGTAAGCAATCTCATGAAAGCTAAAATAAAATTCAATTATGTGAACATGGGTAGGGGAAATAATTGAAGAAAGACTCAAGAGTATTATCATATAAAGACTTTTAAGTAATTTATGAACGAAAGAATTAGAGAATTGAAATACACAAACCTTTAATTAATATTTTAATCCCGAGATTCTACAAAGACAAAGAAGAATATCAACAAATGAAACCGCAAAGGGAAAGTAAACAAAGTTAGAGAAGAATGTTACATGCTTACTTCCAGAAACAAAGGTAGTCCTAAGACCAAAAACCATTTAACATCACTCACATTTATGGTTCCCAGTCTCCATTTAATAATAGATGAAGCAAGATAAGCAGATGGACTTGCTTACCTGCCATACTCCTCATAGGTTTTAAGCAGCATCTGACCAGCCTGTCCACATAAGCTAACAAAGATATAAAATTAGCTTCCAAATTTTTGGGTGGACACCTTGTATTGTACAATATTGGAGCATGCTCTACTTGTTTACCTTTCAATATGCTAATATAAAATAAAGATTGAAACTGATTTTCTTATCCTTAACAATAGTAGATTAAGCTTATAATTAGTCAAGCAGAGTTTAATGAATCAGGATGAGCAACTTACACCAAAGGTATAGTCTACCATGAAGTTTCTCAATCACTTTGAACATTCTCAGAGTTTTGGTTTCTACTTGCCATGTGTACTTCATCTTAGCAAGGTCCTCATATTATAACGGGTCTCCTTGGTAGTAGCCATCTCTTTTTGGTCTGCAACCACAAAAACATAAGTAATGCAAAATCCCATCAACATATTTCTTCTCTACTGCTTCAAATCAGAACATTTACTATGATTTTGAGTTTGTGCATCATATAAAGATTGCATAAATATGTCCTCCCAGGAAGTGCCAGGATTTGCATTATTTCATAGGATTTGCATACTTACCTTGAAGAAAACCAGCATAAACATAAGGATCATTTGATTGAACTCCTCCCTCTTATCTTAGATAAAATCACAGCCATCTTATAAGAGGCCTATACATAAATGCACAGATGCATAACTGTGATTTCTGCAAAGTTTTCTATGGCTTCAAGGAAAGAATTAGCAGTGAAAACTCACTTTTCTGTCATTGTTTGCATGCGATTGACAAATGAAGGAGCAATGACAAAAGATTATTGCCGTTGCAATTGTTGCCTGGCCCTGTAGAAGAAAGAAATGGTTTTTTTGAAATTCGTCAAAAGCATGATATTCATAAGCTCTATGCTTTTCCCTAATAAGCATTGGCAAAACGAAAAACTCAATACTTAGTTCACAGGTTGTACACAAATACAGCTAATAGTAGAGAAAAAGTGGAGAACATAAGTGGTATATGATAGCAAAACAAATAAATAAATTTCAAGGGACCATGGTAGTACTCTTC
Organism: Euonymus europaeus; assembly: GCA_963580455.1. Classification (NCBI taxonomy): domain Eukaryota; kingdom Viridiplantae; phylum Streptophyta; class Magnoliopsida; order Celastrales; family Celastraceae; genus Euonymus; species Euonymus europaeus. The sequence continues at coordinate 6,751,248 of OY756972.1, forward strand.
AAATTTTAAGCATTTAGTTTTTTTTTGTGAGCCTGCCAAGTGCTGACTGATTGATTTTTTTAACGGCATCAAATTCTCATTTTAGGCCATTAATGTGGTTCAAGCTATTGCATCTTAACCGTCTAAAATCAAGACTTGTAAGCAAACCGAATGGAAATCCAGTACGATAGAGAGGCATCTTTCATGGAGAACATCCTCATAAGCAACGACAATTATGGAACCAAAATTGCACAGATTATGAGGGCTTTATAACCAAAATTGCACAAACAAAAGAAGAGATCATGAGGGCTTCATAGCAAAGCTGGGGAAGTCGGGGAAGATGCCTGAAGAAGACCTTGTGTATAGACTTTATGCAGTGATTATAAGTTAAAGCACTTCCAACTTCTGAGAAAGTAAATTACACATTTTGTATTTTTATGAGCAATTATAATTAGATCCAGCTTGAGTTAAGAAACATATATAATAAGAGTATCGTAGCCAGGCTATTCCAATTCTTTCATTTGATAGTAAAACATTTCCTTCCTCTCGCAATTTTCAATGAGCGTTAAAGAAGCAAATATAAAAACAAAAGAGTTCAGATTCCTGTTACTCCTTCTGCTGACTACAACACAAACATGATAAATATCTCCTAGAGGACATTCAAAACTGATGTACTTATATATAATGCTTAGTTTAATAAGCCCCTACAATTGCAGAAAAACTACCAAGAACAGAATATACATATGTACAGCAGCACAGGTACTTGTGCCAAGCAATGACACAAACGACTTGTTGCTTATTGAGATAGATATAGTTTCATACGCAGGGTCACCAAATTTCAGCATCCGGGCAATTGTAGATTTATTAACCTCAGTTCCCACAGCACAACTAAGAACAAAAAAAAAATCAAGAACAAAGGTCAAATGAGAGCCCAATCGAAAACAGGAAATCACATAAAAACTAAATGAAGAGCAAAACTCACCTGGGAGAAATGCGAAAGAAGGCTCAGGTGAAGCACAACTTACAATTTTGAAAAAGGGACAGACTAACCCGCAGACAACCAAGTTAATCAGAAGTTGGTAATTGATTAAATAGATTCACGCACCTGAACACACCAGAAGCAGATTAGTGAGAACGCATCATGCAAATTCAGAGGATAACCAAAGAAAGGATGCGAGACGGAAAAGGTCAGAAGCAACTCAAAAAAGCAACGACGCACTCGCAGCAGAGATCAAATCTCAGAAAACAAATCCAAAGAGATGAAAAGCAAGTCACAATTTTAGAGAGAGAGAGAGACGAATCAAAGAACAATAGCGCAAACGAATCCACAGACAACAATCTAATCAAATTATGCAAGCCGATTAAAGAGCATCGGGTGGAACGACGTCGAACGTTCTCAGGGTAGGTGAAACGCAGAGCATCGGGCTACTCGTCGGACTCGCCCGCTGGAGGCCTGAAATGCTGCAAAACAGGTGTGAAGGAGAGGGCGAAGAAAAGTGGAGGAAGTGAGATATAGATGCTGTCGGTGAGGCGGTGTAGGCGGGATGACGCCATTGACGATGTTGACGCGAACGACGTCGTTTTGGTGTACGAATCGTTGCGGGAAAGAAGCAGTCGCGCGATTCCGAAATTAACGGCAATTCGCTGCTAGTGGACACGCTTCTTCCAGCTTTATATATAAGTAATAGATTATTGTTTAAAATTAAGTTTTGATTCCACTTTTGCCCCTGGAATTCTGTCAAAGCTCCTCCGCCTGAAGAAAAGACAATGACTTTACCGTCTTTTCAGGATCTGGATTCTGGACCAACCATTAAATAAGAATAAAACATCTTCAAATAATTTGACTTTTCTTGGTGCCTTTTTGACATCCTAATCAGGGAGGAAGCAGAAACTGTTCAATCATTGAAATTAACTCCTAATCTACTCCAATTTTCCAGCTTCGGAGTTCAAAATTTCTACGGCTTTCCGTAAGAATGCAGATTTCTTGGGCTCTTTTGAAATTACTTCAATTTAGTGAATGTGTGTCATTTTAGTATTTGTGTTTCCTAGTAAGAATACAGTTTTCTTGAGTTTTCTAATTCCAGGCTTCCTTGCAAACAAGCGATTTAGGTTCGTTGCTGCTTCTGGTTGGTGGATTTTCCCTGTCAGTTTTCAAAGTATTCTAAATAGTTGATCGATCTTGTTTTATCTCAACTTCCTGAAAAACAAGTGACTAAGGCATTTTCTACTTCTGCTTGGTGGGTTTTTGGTTTTTAAATTCTTCAGAGTTTTCTGAAACTTCGGATTTTCTGGAACTGTACTTTGCGTGTCGCTTGTGAGTGTGTATCAAGTTTAACCCATATTTGGCTGTTATCGAATTTATTCTCTGATTGAGTACTCTTTAAGCAAAGTGTTTCCTTTTTACATATCAATACTGTTTTTCCTTCACAAAGGTTTATTGCGTCTCTCTTCATTTGGTTGAGAGAAAAAGAATGCTGATATCCAGTGAAAAAGAACAGATTTCATTGCCTTCAGATGTTGCAGAAGACTACTTGAAGTCTTCCCCAAATGGCTCTTGCGCAGATTCTCTTGATAGGTTTCGACTGGTAGCAAAGTTACCGGATTCAACTCAACTCCCCTCTAGTTACACTGATGTCAATGTAGTCCCCGAGCACCGAAAGAGCGAGCTCGAGCAGTTAATATCGAATCTAGAAGGTAAGACTGTCAGTATCAATTATCAAGCATTGCAGGATGTAGTTTCAAGTATCATTAATTTCGATTATTACCTTTTTCCATTGGACTGGTTATGTAGGAGAAATTGTGCAATTGAAGCTGAAGGAGAAGTCATTGAATGAGAAGCGGAGAGCAGCATTAAATAAGATATTTGATATTAAAGGTTGTGAATGATTGTTGGTTTCAACATGGGCCTTTTATCCTTTTTGTTGACATTTTTGATTGAGGATTGAATCTTGCAGGCGGTATTAGAGTATTTTGTAGAGTTAGACCATTTCTTTCGACTAACCAGAGAAGAGTTCAAGAGCCTGTTTCAATTGGAATGGATAAGATTGCGGTTCAATCAGTAGGAATTGGGAAAGAGTTCAGATTTGACAAGGTGTTTCATCAGGTGGCTAGTCAAGGTAAGTAATTGTCCAGTTTCATGTCCTTTCTGTGCTTTGATAATTGAGTATCTAGTTTCAGTTATACTGAGAGAATTTGCTCGGCTTGAAAACTCTGTAGATGATGTATTTGTTGAGGTTGAGCCAATCCTTAGATCTGTGCTTGACGGGCACAATGTATGTATTTTGGCTTATGGTCAAACTGGCACTGGAAAGACTTTTACAATGGTCAGTGATTGAGATTTTGATTCAGTTTCGTGCACTTAAAAATCAAAACTCTATTTACAAAAAATGGATGGAATTGGTTTTCCAGGATGGTTCAAATGACCAGCCAGGGATCGTTCCTCGAGCTCTTGTAGAGCTTTTTTGTCAAGCCTCTTTGGACAACTCAGCTTCTGTAACTTTTTCAATGAGCATGTTGGAAGTTTACATGGGCACTCTAAAAGATCTACTGGCAACGAGACCGTCATGTAGAACATATGAAACTGTATCCAGATGGTAATCACTGTTTGGCCTGTACATAAAAAAATGTTAGAAATCACACACAGACAGATATTCTATAACGCGCTTAATACTTTTCTTTTTCATTTTTTGAGGCATGAACAATGCTTACTATGATTTCACTGACTCTACCACAGCAATCTCAACATCCAAACAGATCCAAAAGGAGTGGTGGAGATTGAGGGTCTTACAGAAGTGCAAATCCCAGATATCTCAAAGGCTAAATGGTGGTATTCCAAGGGGAGGAGGGTTAGATCTACTTCCTGGACGAGTGTAAATGATGCTTCTAGCAGGTCACACTGGTGGGTTTTCAAGTTATTTAGATTTTATAAATCCATTGATGGATTATTATGGTTCTATAATCATTTTATCTGTTTAGTTATATATTTCCAGTTTAACGAGGATCACCATATTTCGTCGTTCAAATCCTCTGGAAGCCAAAGCAGAATTGAGCAAACTATGGATGGTTGATCTTGGAGGGAGTGAGCGATTACTGAAAACAGGGGCCACAGGGCAGACACTCGATGAGGGAAGAGCCATTAATCTATCTCTATCTGCTTTGGGTGATGTTATTGCTGCTCTAAGAAGGAAGAAAGGCCACGTGCCTTACAGGCAAGTTTTAGTGATTCATTTTTTATGATCTTTTCCTAGTTGTTGGGACAACTGGGAGTGGGTCCAGCAGCTTCAAATTTTATTTTACAGGTTTTGGAGTATGAATGCAATAAGAATCTCTCTTGTATGGACCTGCTTTCTCAATCTTTTAGTTGCACTGAGTTGTACTTTTACTGATTTCGTTGCAGAAACAGCAAGCTAACTCAAATCCTCAAAAATTCCCTAGGTAAAGTATCAAACTCTCTAAACTTTTTGGCCCCTACTGTGAAGCCAAAACTATTGGTTTTGGTGGATATTTGAAAGGAGTTAATATTGATTTATTTTCTGTGAGTCGAAAGATTCATGAAGTTAAGAAACTAACCTAATTACGGAAGTTTGCTACGAATTTATCACTAAATTTCTTGGGCAAAAGCAGAAGGATGCCTCACTTTCATCTTATAACATCTTCTTTCATGTTCATAACGAAAAAAGATTAATGCTACTTCATCCAACTGCTTCAGGTTATGGGTCAAAAGTTCTATTGCTCGTGCATGTAAACCCCTATGAAGACGACGTTGGTGAAACAATCTGTTCCTTAAGCTTTGCTTATAGAGCAAGAGCAATTGAGTCCAATAGAGAAGTACCAGAGGTTTGAATTTCGAATTTCTCAACTCGACATGTTCTGATCAGCAATTCTTTTCTCTCAACTGCCTTAGTGTTTATGTGTTTTATTAGGACATGAAGAAGCAAAGGGAAAGAAGGATCTCAGAGATTGAAGAAGAAATGAGAGAAATGGAAGGAGAATGTCAGAAAATCAGAAACCAAATAAAAAATGCTGAGTTACTCTCGAATGAAAACAAGAGGCTCTTGTCAGTCACTTATGCAGTTCGCGAAGATGAGGACAAAAATGCTAGAAGTTCCAAAGAAGATCTACAAAAAATCACTGAAAGCCCAAGAACAACTGAGAAAGAAATTGAAAAGAACACAACTGAGTCTCTCCCCCGATTCATGACTTCTACCGTGGCTAGTCGCCAAAGGCATAGTGCTTCCGAAAGAGAGATTGTTAGGAGGGCTACAACTATGAGGTCAGAGACTAGAAGTTCAGTTCAGTTTTCAGCTTCTCAATTGGTTAGCTATTCAGATATTCGTTCCAGAACAATTATACGAAATTCAAGTAAAAAGTCACAATATGTAGAGGCAAAGGCTCTCCTAAGAGATGGTCCCGGATTCAGTAACTTGGATTTTAAGACAACTTCCATGCCAAAAAGCAAGATTGTCATTTCATCTGATCCAAACTTGAGAGTTACACTTGGTCGCCACAGAAGAAGAATGTCTGATCTGATATAACATTGGTACTGTTTTGGTCTCTTTCCTGATTTGGAATCTATAGACTAGACTGCGAGTGCTTGTGTGTGTGAGATCTAAGGACCATTCTCTGATCCCCAAGGATTTGTATGGTGTGTGAGTGTCTAGTTTTACATTCTACTAGGGTCTGGTTTGCTTTGGCCTGTTGGGATCTGTTTGTTTTATTTGACATGATCCCTGCTTTCACAAGTTTTAGTTGGTTTGATGGGAACTGTTAACTCTTAATTAACATGATAAAAAACAGAGTTTTTTTATTCTGGATTGAAGTAGGTTTTCTTAGTACTGCACAACCAGATAGTTCTTGCTCCAATTTTTGTGTATTGTCTTGATCTCATGTGGAACTAATTTGAAAAACGGTCAGTTGCTTCTTTTAAAAATTCTCACCTCCAGCATTTCCTTCATGAATCATGAACAAAGAGACTCACGTAAAAGCAAACAGTGCCTCACTCACTCATTAAATAGATTTAAATAAGCTGCTGCTTTGAGTGGCTTCTGTATCTTACAAGCAGTGGCAAATTGTTATGCAAGAGTTTTCTTGAAAGGTCACGTCAAGCAGTAACTAGAGCCCAACTTTCTTAACAGACCAAAATAGAGAATAGGCATTAAAAGAGAGAAGAAGCACAGTCTGAAAAGTTATTAATTTTATGTATCATTTTCCATCCCCATAAAATTGTTGTCCATCCCTATATAACAGGACGACACCACCTCATGCCCACTATCCTGTACGAACCCTCTGGCACAATAACCTGCCAGAGTGGCCAAGAAACACTAATATGTAATTAATGATAATAAAGCAACAACCATACAGTTAAATAAAAGGCACACTATTGAGACTCTTGGAGAAAAAGCCCAAAACGTAGTGAGCCCACCCTCATAAACTAACTATCCAACTTCCTAAAGCTCAGAAAGAGAGAAACTGGATCACCCAGCCTAACCAAAAGCTCCATCTTTCCGAACCAATTTATTCATTTTTGCCGCCTATAACTTCATTCCCCAGTGATTTTATTTTTTTTCAGTTCTGGTCATAACAGACCCTCCTTCAAACTCCAATTAAATTCCCCCTTCTGCAAAAGTTGGGTAAGTGGGCGAGCTATCTCGCCATATTTTCTTATAAACCTACGGTAATAGCCCCCAAGAATCCTCTTAAATCCTTGATAGTAGAAGGGGTTAGCCATTCTAACATAACCTTCACCTTAGTATAATCCGTCTTTACCCCTTCACGATCAATAACATGGCCTAGTTAACTAATGGAAGAGGACCCAAATTGGCACTTTGATTTGTTTGCAAACAACTGGTTCTTTCGGAGTGTTTCCAGAGCCCATCTTAGATGTTGACTATGTTCTTGCACATTCTTGCTATACACCAATATGACATAAAAAAAAACTAACACAGACTTCCTTAGTGCGGGCTTGAAACGTTGCCGGAGCGTTGGTCAATCCAAAAGGCATAACCAAGAATTCATACAATCTTTCATGAGTTCTAAACGCTGTCTTGTGTATGTCTTGCTCCTTCATTCTAACTTGGTGATACCCCAATCTCAAGTCAAGTTTAGAAAACACAATTGGCCATGGAGTTCATCCAATAATTCATCTATAACAGGAATGGGGAACTTTTTATTGATTGTGGGTTGGTTAAGTGCCCTATAATCCACACATAACCTTCACGTTGCGTAGGCCTTCCGCACCAAAATTACAAGAGAAGCAAAGGGACTTTGGCTGGTCCTAATAAGACCATAATCAAGTAACTCTCTTACCATTTTTTCAATCTCCAATTTTTGACTATGGGGACACCTATATACTCTTTGGTTAACTGGAGATGTCGAAGCCTTAAGGGTAATTGCATTATCAAATTTCTTGTGTGGAGGTAGTCCGTTGGGTACTTGGACAATGTCTGAATACTCATCAACCACCTGCCTTAATTCTGGAATTACTATGACATGCCCAGCATCCCCATCACTGTCAATTGCGTAATGTAGTGAAAAAACTCTATTGTTATACTAGACTAGGAGTCCGTCACCCTGAGCTACCAACTCTGTTAACTTTTTTGGAACACCTCGTAGTTGAAATGAATTTCCCCAGTGCATAAATTGCATCGTAAGGTGCCTCAAATTCCATTTAATATCTCCGAGTTCCTTGAGCCAGTGTATTCTAACACTGCATCGTATCCACCCAGAGGCATAACGTGGAAATCAGAAATGAACACACCACCCTGTAAGATGAAAGGTACACAACTATACACGCCCAAACAATGCAACCGTGATCCATTGGCAAGTTTGACCATCATGGTATGATTAATGCATTCGCCCAACATAGCTTGTGTGGCAAGTAAAGGGTCAATAAAATTTTGGGATGACCTTGTGTCAACTAAGACCCATATAGGTTGGCCATTGATGGAACCATGTAAGTTCATAGTTTGATGGATTCCAAAACCAGTAATGTCATTGAGTGATATAACCGTGTAATGCGAGTCATCATATGGAGGAGGTTCCATTTTACCTTTTTCCCTTATCCCGTGCCCTATGAGCTTCCTCTTCAGTGGTAGTAACCTTGAATTTCTCTTCATCATCCATGATGTCTAACAGGTAAATTTTTGGCTTAGAGCATTTATGGCCCTTATTGTAAACTTCATCACAGTAAAAACACAACCCTAACCGTTTCCTCTTTTCTTTTTGGGGATTAGAAATCCAAGAAACAGGAATCTCCCTGTTAGGTCTAGGATTTTTAACTTGATGGTGGGAAGGTAGGGTAGCTAAGGTGGTGGTATTTACCTTGTTGCCCCTTGGAGCCCCAAACCTTGGATAAGTGATAGGTAGAACAGGGGATCCAAAAGTTATCTGTTGTTGGCCGATACAATGGGAAACAGGATGGTTAGGAGCAAGTTGAGGTGGTTTGGATGGTTTCTTCAGCAAGCCTTAACTCTCCTCATGCATTCGAGCCAGAGCTTGGGCCATCGCCACAGTAGTTGGACATAGAACCTTCACCGGAAGATGGATCTCGTCCTTCAACCCAGCTAAGTATAACCCCATTTTCTGTTCTTCACTCAAACCACGAACCTTGATGGCAAGGTCTTCATATCGGCCAGTGTAATCATCCACCGTGGTGACTTGTGTAAGACGCACTAGCTCCTCCATATGAGAGACCAGGAAACTTGGTCCATATCTAGCCCTCAACGCCTCAGAAAAACTCTCCCAATCAACTGGAACCCCAGATATTTCCCACTCATATAACTAGTTGGCTATTCGGCCTTTAAAATAACACGCTGCGATAGGAACCTTATGATGGAGAAGAGTTCGGAAAAAACTGAAATAACGATTTGCTCGGTTGATCCAAGTTATGGGTTCATCCTCAAAAAACTTGGGAAAGTCGAGTTTAGGTCCACGATGACCCAGATGACCCCCATCTATATCATCTCCACGTCGCACATTTGATCGAACCCGAAAGTTATCTAGTTCAACAGGTCCAGATGTCTCATGGCCTGGTTATTGTCCCCAACCATCACTGGTGTTGGGTTGTATAACTCAAGTCGACGATCTATTTGCTCTAGGCGGTGCAAGATAGCCGCAAAAATCCGTTGAGTCTCCTTAGCTCGTTGGTCATTGAGTAGTCTCTATTCGTCCATTTGCCTATGGAGATAGGCCAAAGATTCCTCCACCAGTCCCATACATTCATTAATCACCTTAGGAGGCATTTATGGAGGTGGTGGTGTCGCTCTGATACCAAATGTTATGCAAGAGTTTCCTGAAAGGTCACGTCAAGCAGTATCTGGAGCCCCAACTTTTTTAACAGACCAAAATAGAGAATAATCACTAAAAGAGAGAAGAAGCACAATCTCAAAAGTTTCTAATTTTATGTATCATTTTCCATCCCCATAAAATTGTTGTCCATCCCTATATAATAGGACGACACCACTTCATGCCCACTATCCTGTACGAACCCTCTAGCACAATAACCTGCCAGAGTGGCCAAGAAACCCTAATACGTAATTAATGATAACAAAGCAACAATCATACAGTTAAATAAAAGGCACACTATTGAGACTCTTGGAGAAAAACCCAAAATGTAGTGAGCCCACCCTCATAAACTAACTATCCAACTTCCTAAAGCCCAAAAAGAGAGAAACTGGATCACCCAGCGTAACCAAAGGCTCCATCTTTCTGAACCAATTTATTCATTTTTGCCACCTATAACTACATGCCCCAGTGATTTGATTTTTTTTCCAGTTCTAGTCATAACATAAACTAATCATTTTTCATGTCCCTGAATTTCTTTGTATATTTGATGTTCTTACATGCTAGTCAGTTTGGCTTTCTACTTGGTTGTAAATTATGTATTGAAAATACTCCTAGGCTGGCGGGCAAGATGTAATTGAGTTCCTAGTCGAGTATTCGGACCTGATTCCTAACTCATGCGTTCTTGAAATTAGGTGTGGCGTGCTCTGTATTGACTTACATTTTATTCACTGCCTTAGTCTTGAACCATCCCGTTGTAATTTAGGACAATGTCGAATCGATACCCACTCTAACCCCATGTTTGGTTGGAGAGAATAAGAGTTGAACCAAGAGAATGAACTTTCTCAAAACTTATTCTCTTGTTTGGTTCATATAAAACATGGCTCATGGGGAGAATAACATATTTTTAAAATGACGAATTTAACATTCATTTTAAAATTGTTAATTTATTATATAATGATAGTAATATCCTTTCATCTATGTTATAATCCATTCAAACCAAAACCTATGCTTATTCTCACATTCAATTAAACATACAAAATTTTAACTTAAACTCATTCACCGCTTTGAATAAGCTCATGCTCAACTCAAATTGAACTCATTCTCACCTTAAGGGTTAATACTACTTTTTCAGTGAAATATAGACTAAGTTTCATTTTATTCACCGAAAAATTAAACATTTCAACTTTATCACTTAACTTTTCATTTTGTTCTAATCAAGTCACTCAGTCAGGTTTCTCAAATGTGGGCAGCAATTTTACTAATGTGCCACCTTGACTACCTAATAATTGGTCCACATGGAAGTGCTCTGCAATTGAATAAAAAATAAAAATACATCTAATAATAAATTATAAAAAAAATTGTGTTCTCTGATTGTCTCTCATGTTCTTCCCTCTCTCTCTCTTCACTCAGATCCTAGCCAGAGCCATGGCCTACCCTCTCTCATCAACACCGAGGCAACCCTTGTTTTTCAACAAACATGTTAATGATGAAGGAGATGGCGGGAGTGAAAAGAATTTTTGGTTCAAGCAGAGCAGACCTAAGAATTTGGTGGTCGCTCGATCTCCATTTTTTACTATGAGTAATACACTACACGGTTCATCTCAAAGACATCTCTACTAGTACTTCTAATTCGGCAATAGACTTTTCACCATTTATATGGGACTCATTTGATGCTTCTTCCATAATGGATCTAAAGCACCATTCTCAAAATGCTTTTGCATTGATTTCACTCTTTTTGACAACATAGCATCATGTTCTTGTTGGCGTTTGGATATAAATGTCCTCAAGATAGCAATTGACAAATCTCGGTTGTTAACCTGAATGCAATAAGGTCCTCATTTTATAAAACAAATATGAAATTGTATAATCAAACTAAAATCGTTGATGAGAGAGAGAGAGGGAAGAACATGAGAGAGAGTGGAAGAATTTTTATTTTATAATTTTTATTTTAAAACTTGCAAACACGTGGGTGATTATTTTTCGCATGAAACATATAGTCAAGGTGCCACATCAGCAAAATCTCTGCCCATGTTTGAGAAAATCTAACCGAGTGGCTTGATTGGAACAAAATAAAAAGTAAAGTGATTAAGTTGAAAATTTTAATCTTTCGATGACCAAAATAAAACATGGACTATATTTCGGAGATTGAAAGTAGTACTACCTTAAACTCACTCTCAACTAAACCTGGAGTAATACTCTTTGATATCCAAGTCCAAGAAAAAAACATGTGGAACATAATAAAAGTACTTAATTGAACGTCCAATTATCTTTTAACCTCTATCATTCTTTCCCCCGCACATCACTCTTCTCTTTCTTCTTCCTCCAATTTTGTCTTTCTTCCTTCTTCCTTCTTTCTTCTTCATCTTTTTCATTCTTTCTTTTTTTCTTCCACCTTTCTCTCTCCTCTTTCTTCTCGCTCCAATATCTTTCGTCTCTTTCTTTTTTCTTCCTCCTTTATTCTTCGTCTATTTCTTTCTTGTTTTTGTTCTTCTTCCTCATGCTTTCCTCTTCATCACTATTGGATCTGAAAAATATTTGCATATATGATTTCTTCTATCTCCTCTGGCCCCCTCTCTCTCTAGATCTATTTGCTTAAAAATCTTTAGATCTGTCATTTTTATTCTTCATTGCTTTCATTTAGGTGTATATATTGAGTTTATAATTTTTATCTAGGATTATCTCAAGTCTTATGAGTATTAAATCTAAAAATAACCTGTTAAAATCCATCAAATCATTCATACATGTTCATGTTACTGTTTCAAGAAGTAACGTAATAAATAAATAAATACCTTTACCATATTTATTAGTTATTGTTGATTTTTAATTTAAGAAAAACCTAATTGACAATTGTGAGATATATTTAATCAATTGAATTTTGATAACAGTGAAGTAAGTTACTACGGTAGTGAAGTAAGTTACTTCATTTGTACGGGTTTTAAGATTTTAACTTATGGGCTTTTAATTTTTATTGTGTGGTGGGCTTTATGGAAGTGTTTTATAGTTAATAGACTGTCCTATACAATTGGGATAGAAAGTCTATTCATATATGGATAGCCACATAAGAGTTATATTGGAAGTTAAACATGTAACTAACGTGGATTATATTTGATTATTCTTATATTATCAATTCTAGTATTGGATGTATGATATATCTCTTCAGGTGATAGAATTCTAAGAGTGCTGGTGGGAGAAGAAGTCTTCATACACAAGACAAGCTGGACTTATATATATACTCCATTCACGTTCGTTAAAAGTGTTACCGTTTTGAAGATTACCGAAACTATCTTTGGGAGAGTCTTGAGCGTGTTGGGTTTTTGAAAAGCAAATCACTTTTTGTTTCATGTGTGATGTTGAGTGTTTAAATGAGTGATTTGTAGTGAGGAGATTTGTATTGGAGATTATCGTTTGAGAGTTTCGTATGTGGTAAGATTCTTGAGGGATTCAAGAGTGGACTCTACCTTGTTTAGGTTGAGTGAGGTTGAAGCAATACACTGAATGGGAGGGATGAGCGATGTCTTTAGTTCAAAGATAGGGTTGTAACTCCTGATTCGTTTTAGTGGATTGTTCCTCAAGGTTAGTCGCTCATAGACTCGAGATTTTTTCCAGGTTGGGTTTCCTCGTTAAAATCGTGGTGTTTTAATTTGTTTTTATTTTCCGCATTTTTTCATATTTTGTTGACTAACGATCTTGGTGAGAAACACCAACCTACAGTTATTACTAGATTAAATGAACTTAAAAAATACAATGTCAATAGATTAACATTATAATTTAATGTTATAGTGTTAAATTATAACATTAAATTATAATTTAATGTTATAATCAATCTCGTTGGTTCTAGCTCGATCTCCTCACTCTCATTGTGTCATTTTATTTGACAAACACAAGATGGGCTAAGAATTGAATGGTTGTCATTGAATTGGTTCAATCCCTATTGCGGAGCTCATTGAAGCAAAATTTGTAAGCTCTTGCATTGAAAATAGATGACTGGACTCTCCACTCATACCAAGAAAATCTCTCGTAAAACCCTCCTCAAAAGAAGAAAACATCTGATGATCAATTTTTTTTTAGTACTCTGTGTCATAAGTTGATTGAGAGGAGCTGTTGTAATACAACTACTAGATGCACTTGTTACTAACACTTCTTAATCAATGGTGGTTGACTTAGCGGTCTGAAAAACCCTTTGTAGTGATGAAGAAGGAGGAGAAGAACTCACTGCAGTAAAAATGGATCAATTGTTGGTTCTAATGGAACCCATTTGAGCTAGCTTTTGTAAAAGTACAGTAGCAAACGTCTTAGGCGCAGAAGGTGGTTTTGATTGAGCATGATCAAAGTATAGACTCGCACTTTCCTCCTTTAACCTAGGAGACTGCTACTGTAATATTCTCGAACTTTACCTAGGCATAAATAAATAAACAAATATAATTAATAAATGGAATCAATATATGGGTATGTGGTGGTTAGAGTAATGTATGGAGAAAGTGAGGGTAGGAAAGTAAAATGGAGGATACCACTTAATTAGGAAATAAAAAAAATAAAAAAATAAAAAAAGTAAAGAAAAGGGGAGAGGGGAAACACGCAACGCAAGAAACCCTAATTGCCACGAGAAGATAGGGGCGGCGACGAGAAGGCCGATTCTGTCAACGGTGGCCATTCACGGGGACGAGAGCACAAGAAGGACGTGCACAGCGTCAGGAGGCTGGAGGTACGAGTTTCGAAAGGAATCGGTCGCGTTCAGGCTGCCAACGAAGGAGGAGAACGCTCGGCTTTTGAGAGTTTCGAAGTCATAATCCGGTGATCTCCGACCACGAAATAGGTAACGAACACCGATGTTAGACTCACTGGGTTGCTGTCCACCCTTATCTATCAGTGGTGTCCTTCACCGCGCAATTTCCTGCGCCGACCCAGAAGTAAAACCCATACGAGTCTGTGGTGTTACTGAGAGGAGAGACAGAACCGAGTCAGGCTGACCCGATTGGGTTTTGGCAAACCCAATTCCAATAAATTAAATTAAGTAATTTTAATTAATCATAAATATTAATTAAATAGAGTATATTGGAATTTCATGAAGGAACCAGTTCGCCAGTAATTTAAAGGGAGTTTTTGGGAAAGCGAGCTATAGTAAGTAATAATTCACTGCATTATGAAATTAATGTAATATGTTGTAGTGTGGTATGGTATTGTTGGTTATGGTGATATTGTTGTGCACTTCATGCTATATGTTTTATGTATACTGTGATGGTTAAACTATTAGGTTTTATAACTGTGATATATGAAGTATTTATTGGCATGTCATTCATTTCATTATGCATTAAACTGTTTTATGGATGAAATGTTGTTTTAAGGATCGGGTATGATCACTATAGGGGGTGTATTGGCATGTGACTGTTGAGGTATTTGAAAATGTAAAGGAAGGATATTTTAAATGAAAGGTGTTCTCTGGCAGGACAAAAATATAAAATTGCGACCGATTGCTCTGTAATGATCTACCAAGGTTAGGGGTCCAAATACTAAAAAGAGATTTTAAATGACAAACATTCTTAATCGAAGATCATGTGCATTTATGCATAATTATTACTTGCTGAGCCCTAGCTCACTAAATTTCATAATGCAAGTAATGATTTCATGGAGGAGTATACTGACGTAGATCTTAATGATGGTGTTACAGATCCGTGATGAAAATGCTCATGTGTCGGGAGACGGTGTTTCTCTTTAATTAAAAATAAATGATGAGGAAGAGAACTTTATTTTTATTATTAAATTGTGCGGACCTTTTAGTAGGTTGTTTGGAATTAAGTGATTCTGTGCGGATTTAAGGATATAAAATATTAGTTTATTATCATTTAATTTATATGGAACTTTTGAATATTGCGGTCTTAATTCTAATTGGTGGTGGTATTTTAATGTGTGTGTGTATATATATATAATATTGTTGTTTTCATGATATAAGTTTAATGTGTGTAGCGTTCCGTATAATAGACCAGAGTTGGAATTTTATAGAACGGGGCGTTACTGCTGCATTAATAGCGGCATTGATAGATTTCCAATAAATATTTTTGGTTAGATTAGTAGATCCCAATTGCACCATCTCATGTGAAAAATTATTAGCACTAGTACTTGCCACTAGAAAAGACTGCTTGGATTGATATATGAATTCGCAGCCTAGTTTAGCGACAATGTGTCACTTCCACTGAAATTGAGATCTGTTGTTGTTGTAGAAACACCTCAAGTAAGTACTTTTTTTGTGAAACTAATAACAGCATGTACCGTACTTCTCCTAAAAGAAATCTCTTTTCATTTCAATATTTTTTCAAGAATCATTGAGAAAATCTACTTTTGGTTAATCAACAAGCTCTACTAGCCAGCAAGTACAATCTACCGAATGAGGTAGTTATGATCAATTAAATTTAAAGCTTATTTCTCAACAATACAATACTGCAACTAACACAAATTCGTAGAGACGCAAATATGACCAACCAAATATTGTTTTAGGAGCAAACAAATTTGCAAAACTTGATGTCAAGGAAACAAGAGGTCGATCAACAAATTCAAAACATGCAACAATAGCTTTGACTACTAGAGGAGGAGCAACAACAAGTTGCTAAAAATACTGGAAAACTTAAATCCCTCTCACAACTCAATGTTCTCTCCAAGAAGGAAATAAATGAGGCTTTCTACAGTTTTGAGTCTATCCAGGATGTATGGACCAAATTTGTAAATTTCATGAAACAGTGACATTTTTATTTAATCAATTCACATTGACTTCTTGCTCGATCTACCTTTGATCATGTTATCTTATGCTTCTGAAACAAAATTTCCAAACCCATCAAAATGTTTGAACCCTAAATAAGTGATAATATAACTGACCAAGAATTATGTCCGTGGGTTTAAATGTAGTTCTTGGTTATATGTGTTTAACATGATAAATTTCTTTTCTCAGCCTTATTCTTGTCACTGATTAATCCATAAGTGTAAACTTATGACTTCATCCCATCACTCGATCAAGACGATTTTCATTCATTTCTTGCTCTACGAATTTTAACCTCATTTTTCTAGCTTTTTAAACTCGAGCTTGGTAGACCTCTTAAACCCTAAACTACATTTAAATTATTTTATAGATTTTACTATAGATACCCCACTTTGGAAGTTGCACTAATAA
The DNA here is from genome assembly GCA_963580455.1 of Euonymus europaeus. Lineage (NCBI taxonomy): Eukaryota > Viridiplantae > Streptophyta > Magnoliopsida > Celastrales > Celastraceae > Euonymus > Euonymus europaeus. The sequence goes on from OY756972.1 coordinate 6,767,665, forward strand.
TTTTGACAATAATCTAACAAAAAAAGAACACAAACAAAATGAATATCTCTAAGAAACCTCATCATTATCCATCAATTAAATGCAAAGTTTTAGCAAGTTTGAAACAAATCCACATTTTCTAAGTGTTAAAATCTCAACAAGACACATGCAATCTCTCAAATAAACCCATTATAAAAAAAAGATGAAAATACATTTTTAGCCATATCTGCTTAACCTTCTTTATAAAGAACCTCCTTCAAATAAAACTTCTCACAAATATCCAGGCTTAAAACTCCAAAGAGCAACAGCAACAATAATTTACACAAGAGTACCCCAAAAAGTTATCTTGGAACATGTCATATGATCATTGGGTTTGGAAGAGCCAACCTACAATTTCAACACAATCAATGAAGATGAATGACTAGCAACTGTAGAAGTGAAAGAAATGACGCACTAACTCTCGAGAAAAATATACTCCAGTCAAGAGTTGATGAAACAGGGTTGGACAAAGAAACACTCAAGCAATGTGTAAACATCATCACCAACAAACTCCAAGAGTCAACACGAAAAATCAAACGTATCAGACGTGCCATGAGTTTGTTTGGTAAGATATCACGTAAAAATTCTCAAAAAAAATCCCGAGAAACATTATAAGATCTTCAAAATTTAAATACTATAGCTAATACAAAAAACCTCAAATCTTTCAGATACCTCTTTGGAATATCCATGAAGAAGGAAAAAACAAAAGAACAAGCAAAAAAAATTGAATTAATAATAAAAATTCGACGATCATTTCTACAAGTGTTTCGGCACAATGAAAAAGTAGCACTAACTATCCTTTCTATCCTTGTAAAATTGCTAAATTTTGTTTCCTTGTTGAAGTATGTCTCTATTACAACTTCACCTACTTATTCTACTTATCATTTGCGTTGATAGACATGTACATATAACACAAAATCCAAATAATTACATGAACCAAAATCTAAAAAATTTCATACTCGATTAATTGTCGAAAGCTCACCATCATTCAATCCATTACTATAAGAAAACATGCATCCAATTGATTAATCCGTAAGTGTAAGGCTACCGCTTCATTCCATCATTCAATCAATCGATTATCATTCATCTGCATTGCTTGATCAAAGTTTAAGCACAAATGACAATTCTCAAGATCGATTGACTTGACCATGTTTTGTATGTAGTAGTAAATTTCATTTTGACATTTCATTATGTCTGTGGATGTTGTTTTTTTTCGTTATTTGTTTGCTTTTGTTTTAATTCTTAAATAGAAAAATAACAGTACTGTTTGTTTCATTATTTTATTTTTGTTTTTCCTATGTCTACCATTGTTAATGACCAATGAAAATGCAATCCACTGTAATAAAATATGAAAATATGAACTAAATTGAGGGGCCCAGAATCTCAATCTGCCTCCCATCACTCAATTGAATTGATTCCCTCATTTCTTGCTCGACATAAATTGAATCACACCACCATCTAATTTAAGTACATCTTGTATCTAATTGTAAAAATAATTTTATTTTTGTTTCTTAAAAAAAGAAAACAATATTACCTTTATGATTATTTTATTATGTATTCTTGAAATATGTAAATTTGTCATACTAATTATCATTTTTTTACGTAAATAATGGTTATATCTACATTTTCATTTTACTATACAATTTTTAATTAATGTAACCACATATCAATTATTTTATCATGCATATCACCACCTTGAAACTTGTCTCAAGTATTGCGAGAATAATGTAACCAAAATAGACACAAACTATAACATTACACGAAGTAAAACAACATTTCTAAGAAATCTCATCACCCTGACTGCTTACTAATAAAAGGAAAGAACAAATGGGTAGAGCAAATGGTGTCGATTTTTGTGTCTTTTTAGTTGAAATTACATCGCTTTGTGGGCGAGATACACACAACCATATGTGGAACTATAGCAAAAGACAGGGTACTCGCCATGAGAAAGCCACAAATCCTCCAACTTTATATAATAGTCTCGATCTCGATTAGTCTTACAATGTTTCAAACCATCCAACTAAAATCCATTGCACTACAACTATCCCTCTAAGACTTAACTATCAATCCATGAAATATTTCACATCTCCTATACCCATCTATTAAATCACAATACAATGCAATCGACTATTATCTACTTCTAGATCGATCAACCAAATTGTTGAAAACCACAAACCTTCTACCACATTTTCTCCTTATTCCGTTTATTCAACAATCCTTTCTAATCAACAAAATTAATTACTTCAAAGAAAAGAAAAATTTAATGGTCAATTAATTTTTTAAAACTCCATATGATTGAATAGATTACTATTGTTTTTTAGAAACACTAATAAACATTTACTGTTTCTTTTGCTATTGGGAGTGAACAACTTTCTGCAGCACTCTTGTTAGTACTATTTTCTTAAAATAAAAAAACACACATGTATAAACTGGTTAGTAAATTCATTTGTGGCTAGAAATTGTGGATTTTTAGTCTTGAATTGTGTCGGTCTTGCTCTACTAGTGATTTTTTCATGCCAGGTTTCAATACTAATTGTTTTTTCAATACCTTCAAATGCATCTACAACCAAAATGGTGAACACATTGAAGTTTTTCATGAGTTTGATCCAAGTTGGGTACCACCACAACTCAAAGGATTCTATTGCTAATGGTGTGAAACACTCTTCATCCATTGACGGTGCGTGGGGCCATTTGCTGACAAAAGAAGAGATGACCTTCTTAAAATCTTGAAGCATAATAGAGGGCTTGATGTTTTAGCCTTTTGGTGCAGGTAATCCTTGTGTATACCCAAATTGACGTGTGAACATGTTTGGGTTGTAGGGTTCTAGATGAAGATCTAGGTCTATGATAGGAAATTCTCGAGGGATGCACACAATTGTCCAAAAATCTTCAGCAACCCTAGTTCTTGTTACCTTTAAGGGATTCGTAATTGGGAAGTGAGGAATATCCCAAGGCATCCGTAATTCCCTTAGCGGTCAATTTTGAGTCAATCTGTTTAAAATAGTTTGAATGCTAGATAGAGACTTATGAAAGCGTTAAGCTAAGTAAATTCCCAATGTACCTGCATGATCCCGTGCTTGACGCAGATCTTCTTCTCCATCGGCAGCTAATTCCAAGGTAAGTTTTGTCAGTGTTGGAAAATAGCAGTGAGCCTTTAAGTGCAATAGCCATAATGGTCGTTGACAATTCGTTTGAAATTTGTATGTAATTGAATTGTTGATAAGATAGTAAAATTGGACCAAAAACATTGGTGTAAAGCTATTCTTCTCTTGTCTATTATTATTAAAACTTCTACTAGAAGTTTAACGACCCACTCCCAAGCCGGGCCCGCGGGCCACTACCCCCAACCCCTCACTTTAGCCCAGTCCCTGGCACTACCTCACGTTGTTGGTGCTGGAACTCGAACCCACAAACACCTTTTAACATGCCCACATTGGCAACACATGTCACCAACTAAGCTGCGGCTTAGTTGGTCTTTTATCCTTTAATCGTCACTAGCGATCACCAACTAAGCCACAGCTTATATCTACAATTATATCTACAGGACCAAAGACAATAATAAAGGAGAATCGACCTTAATATGGGGGATTCACACAACATAATAGAGACCAACTTCCAATAATTGGTCAAAAACTCTTTCATTATTCACAATCTTTGCATAGCAGGTGTCAAAGAAAATTTATCATTATCTTTGACATTTGCAAGTTTCATTGCTAGTACTTAAACTAAGTTCTCAGCCCGTTTTCCAAAAAGTGTGAATTTCGTAGACCCTATGCCATCTTCTACGATAATACTTCGTTTGTACCTCTAAGATAAATGAGAAGTTATGAATGATCAAAGTAAGTCAAAAAATGTGAAATTTGTTTCATTAATTATTTTGTGTTTTGTTACGATATACTTGGAGGCTTAGTTAAGTTGCCGCATTTTTTACAACACATCTCTGTATCTCGAACGGTCACATTTCCATCGCATGCACTGCAAATTCAGTACAACCAACTCTGACTTATGTCTAAGGAATCAATTTTCCCTCATAACGATGATTTTGTATTTGTTTTTGCCGGCAAGTGTTTTGACATTTTGATTATAGTTAGTTTAGTGATGAAATTCAATTCAGATATGTATTTGCCTTATGGTTTGTGCCATATAAATCAATGAGCTCCATAATATTCTTCATATTGGTGTTAAGTTCTTTCATGGTGGCATAAGGTTATCCTCCTCATTCGATATGATTTTGATTTGATGAATTGAGACAATCCTAAAAGGCATTTGATATCTAATTAGGTTATATGCAAAAAACTTTATGATTAAATATTCATTGTTAGAATGCGAGTTTATTTAAGAAATAATCTCGAATTTATTGTAATACCATTCGTGGAAAGCCTTGATTTCAACAAAATTAGTATTAATGCACTTTTTTGTTGCTCAGGTACTTCTACGAGTTGACATTCTTTCTACATGGCGAAAAACATGGATTTAATTATCATTTTACTGAAATTACACAACGTAAAATAAATAAATATAATTAAGAAGAAAGAAAAATTTAGTATCTTGGTACTTCTTAACCGTCATTCCTGTAAGTATAATTATGATATATATGTTCTTTGATTGATCAATGATTTCATTTTCATCAAAATTTATTCCACGACGACCCCAAAGTGTAATAGAAACTTCATTCAAACGATATGAATAAGCATACATGGATAAGTACAGATGTTTTAGAATATTAAATAAGTTCGACTAATATGAAACTGAAAAAGAAAAATTACTTATGATCTTCGAGACACATCTTTTTTTATCTACTAATTTTTTCTCCAATTCGCGAATTTCCAAGATGATTTAACTATAATTTGTCCAATTATTTATGTGTAATCACATATTTAATGAATGATGTCAGTGTATATGTTATATATGATACTGATAACAATCGTTTGTTTATCTTATACTTAACAGTGAAATGTGACTTACCATCAACTCAATAAGGAAAATCATTGTACTGGATCAAGCAGAATTTCTCCAAGGCAATAGAGTCAAAATTATCTATGATTTCATTTATCTTTGTATATGGTGCAATAGGATAGCATAAATATGATTTGTTGCACGATAAAGACGATTATTACGAACAACAATGAAATTTTGTAAAGTGTACAATTTGCCTTCTTTGATTGAGCACCGAAAATGTTCAGCTTCATTTTTACTAACAGTTGCTTGTATTGTAGTGTCCTTCAATTAAAATAAATAACAATCATATCTTTTTGGAAGAAAAATGAGATAAATAATAAAATGTTATCAGACCTGTTGATCAAGGAAGAGAAACTCAAGACTTTAACTCATCGGGTTAATATAACATGACATCACCGAAAGATGGGCCATGTTCCAATTGAATCACCGTACTTTTCATTTTGTTCCATTCACATCACTCGGGCAGATTTACCCTATTTTGGGCAGTCAAACTGCCAACGTGGCGGCTTGACCGTTAATTACTCTTGCCACATGGCATTTTATATACACATGGAAATATAATTTTTTATTTTAAAAAATAATCAATAATTGGACAAATGAGAATGTGCCACATGGATCATTACATAAAATTTGATGACACTTGTTTCACAATAGCCACTGAAATATAACTTTTGTATCTAAAAAAAAAAATTATTTGCCAAAATCCAAAATGTGATCTAAACTTAACAAAGATAATATTTATATCGATTCATATAGCATACTGTTCAAAATGTGATCCCACATGATTAAAATATATCATTAAAAGCTCCAAAATAAAATGGAGATCTAATTCAAGCTACCTAGCTATGTCCATCTCCTACCTAGCTATGTCCATCTCCTACCTAGCTATGTCCATTTCCAACATAGGCAGTAATATATACGGTGCATAAAACATATAGTCCTACAACATACTGTCCAAAATGTGATCCCAGATGATCAGAAAATATCAATAGAAGCTCTTAAGACAAAATGGAGATAGAATTCAAACTACCTAGCTATATGTTCATCTCCTATCTATGCTGATTTCTTCGCATTAGAACCATGACTTGCATTCAACATTGCATTATACCTGTTACTGGATGTTGCACCATGAAGAGTATATGCGATTGCAGCAAATGGTTGGAAAGTAGTTTCGATGACAGGTTCGAGAACCTGGGTGCTCTTCCCATCTCCAACATATTTATTCAAGGGTGCCTTTAGCACTCTCAGCTTCTGTGGAGGATTTGTAGGCTTTACTGCAGCATCAGTGGCACCTCTTCCAGCACCCTTGCCCCTAGTTCCAGCAGCACTGCCCTTGGTTCCAGCAACCCTACCCCTTTTGGCAGAACCTCCATCTCTGGAAGCACCTCCAACAGGTACTGTCTCTTGTGCAGGTTCCTGAAATATGGAAACAAAAGCAATTACAACACTTTAATGCTTCTTGCATTATGCTAACAGATAGTTACCTTTGACACAGAAGGGTTCTTGCAACTTCTTTTGTTGTGCCCAGCTTGTCCACACTTTGTGCATTTGATATGTGGATACCTTCGCCTCAACCTTGTGCTGCTCCTAGCCTCATTGTGCTCTCTTCTTCTTTTCTTGGTTGGCCTTCCAGCAACACTTTTTTGGATTGGAGGAGGGAGCACCTTGTCACCTCCAACTGATACCCACAGGTTCTCTCCATTTGTTGGGGAGACATTATGCCCATACACCCTCAAATATGTTTCTCTTGTGTAAGCCTGATGCACAAAATCAACAGGATCCTTGTGAAGCCAACCTATTGCTGCCACCGCATGTACGCAAGGGATTCCTGACAGGTCCCATATCCTACAAGTGCATGAGGTTTTACTGACATTTACAACATATTGTTCTGGTTTCTTTGTGACCTGGAACATAGAGACATATTCACATACCAACATAATGTCCATAAATATATGCAATATGTTTATTTATTTTCATACCTGAAAAATAGAATGTGCAGAGTCCCCTGTCCATTTTGCACTCCACAGTCTACTCTCGTCAAAGTGTTGGTTCAACATGTCATGCACTACCTTCACAAGCTTGCTATCCTTTGCTTCCATTTTTGTTCAGAGTCTAACATGTCTGTCCATCGATTCAGCTCTGAGCTCCTCCAACAATGTAATGATTGGCTTGTCTTTGAAATTCAGTATCTTGGAGTTTTAGCTCTCTGACATGTTATTTACGATAGTGTCATTCTTGCTGAAGGTGCTGAAGGCAGCCCTAGTCCACAGACATTGTTGAATATCATCTAAATACTTCCACGCTTCTTGGTTTATCTCTTTGATCTTCTGCATGTTATTCTGGAATACTTGTAATGTGGTCGATTTGGCACAATCATAGACCAGCTTCCTCAAATGTGCTCCAGCCCACTTTTTGCTAAAGTTAGTGTAAATGTGTCTGACACAGAAGCGATGTTCAATCCCCTCTCGGACATCTCTGGATAAACCATCAATAGCTCCAACTATTTACCCTACAAATTGCACAACATATTAGACAATATCCTCAAACAGAACATGATCACTATCAACATCAACATCACCCAAAACACCCTCATCCCTATCAACATTGATAAATACCAGAATATACATTCTTAAATTGATTACATATAGACATTTATGAATAATTAAGGTTTAAAGTGATGTTTTTGTGCATTAAAATCCAAATATTATTTTGGACATCACTTTATTATTTTAAATGTAATTTTGCTTCCTTATAACCTAAGCAATTGTGGAATTGTTGATTTATAAGTTGACATGTCATTTATGACATCACCATCATTTCCAAAATAAAAATATTAGATAATATCATGATATTTGTATATATGATATTTGTATTTTATTATATTTGTATTTAAAATATCATGATATTTACATAAAATTTTGTCTATAAAAGGAAGGGAGGTCTTTGGTGATGAAGGAGAGGAGGAAGAGAGATTTCAAGATTTGAAGAATTGAAGAAACAAAGCAAGAAGAAGAAATCTTTTGGCGGAAGAACAAAGGAGGAGAAAAAGGGTTGTATTCCTTAGTTTTTTATTTATTAAGTTTTATATTTATGTATAATTAAACTTTTGTAGTTAGGGCTTAATTTTGAAGCCCTAAACATGATTTCAATTATGTAAGTTGTGTGGTGTGGATTGCATATTTTCTTACAAGAATGATGATTTTGATTTGTCTATGATATCTGAATTTTAATATTCTTGTTTCTTTGAATAGCTAGCTTTGAAACATGTATTAGAATTAATTATTGTAGAACATGATCAATTGCTTTGTTGAATATATTCTTGTGTGCAACATATAATTCGGTTAAAACGAATTATGAGAAATCAATTCAGGAATATCTAAGATAAACATCATGTATTAGGATTCTTGTAATATTCATATTCTCTTTTCTCTTATTGGTTTCTTAATTGTTAATTGATGCAAACAACATGCTAGATTCCAATTGAGAATACACGTACTGAGGTAGACACCATACACTGTACATGCACCTAAGAGAGAATCATACAACTTGAGTTTGACCATGACCTTGTTGTGAATGTTGTCATCATAAATTTGTTGAAAGTTTTAATCTACCATTTCTTATAAATTGTTTAATTGTTTAGTGGTGGATAGTGAGTCCTAGCAAGGATTTTCAGGAATTAAAATTATTACTTTCCATTCTTGTTTTTAGTGTTAATGATTTTATTTTCATTGTTATATTTTACAAGATTTAAACCCCCTTTACTATTATGTGTAAATTATATTCAAGTGTTAGATTGTATATTTATTAGTATCACTCCTTGTGGGATCGACTTTTACTTGTCCATTATATATTGTTTGTACAGTTATAAGATTATATTAAATTGTTATTAACAACATAACAAACATCACCCAACACACCCTCATCCATATCAATATCACCCAACACACCCTCATCAATATTAACCTCAGTACCTAAACCCCCATCACTAGCAACCTCGACCTGAGTAACAATACCATCATCAATACCTATCTCAGGCTTAGTAAGAACCCCATCATCCCTATCAAAATCAGTCACTAAACCCCCAACCTTAGCAACCTGATTAGCCTGAGTAACAACACCATCACATGTATTAATCTCAGCCTGAGTAAGAACCTCATCATCCCTATTAACATCAGTCCCTAAATCCTCATCCATATTAACATTAATCCCCAAACCCTCATCTCTAGCAATATCAATGGCAACCTGACTAGCACACTGGTCCTTACCAACAAGAGCTTCAAAGTTTTGTTCCAAACTCGCCATGAATGAATCAAGCATTTCATCATCGTCAATAGAAATTGTACCTGAGAATCCCTTTGGTCCAGCCTCTTCAACTTGTTCGTGGACCTGGTAATTGGTCTTCTAGCAACAGGCTTCATTTTGTCAAAGCACTGGACAAAAAACACGACATTATGTAAGAAAAATCATGAGTTCACTGGACATAGAACTGAATTTCACAGGAACCCAAAATATAGGGTTTATAATGTGCAGTGCCTGTGGCCAAAATGAAAGGTACTCGAAGCCTAGTTCATATGGGCATTACTTGTGCGAATACTCAAGCAAAGAGCAGAGATGCTTCTGGTAGAACAAAGAAGTTCATGAAGACATAATCAAACTTACCAGAAAACCTGATCAGGATTGAGGATGAACGAAGAGCGCGAATGAGTCTTCAAATCAAAGCCAATGACAATGCTCGCAATGGCTACGTCAATGTAATGCAGAAAGAAGAACAGAAGAGCAGAAGATTGTTCTGTGCGTCAAATTGTGAAGTGAGAGTGAAGGGGGAGTTAGGGCTTTTTTTTGTCCCGCCCTTTTCTTCCGTTAATCTAGTCAGAGTTCAACCATCCATGTAGGCAAAACGTTACGGAGTAATTAATGGTCAAACTGCCATGTTGGCAATTTGACTGCCCAAAATAGGGTAAATCTGCCTGAGTGATGTGAATGAAACAAAATAAAAAGTATAGTGATTCAATTGGAACATTTGAACATTAGGTGACTAAAATGGAATATGACTCATCTTTCGGTGATGTCATGTTATATTAACCCTTAACTCATCACTCATCACCCATTAGAGAATTTGTAGCATCCCAGGTCCTTATTGCTCAGACTTTTGTGCTCTAGTTTCCATGTTTTGTGGAAAGCTCAAATAATTGATTATAGTTGTAGGCAGACAAAAATAACACTTCAAAAATGTAAAATGGTTTGAGAATAAAATATTTGTACTTATGACCCATCCCGCGCATCACAGAAAAGTCCAGGCCACCTGCACTGTGATTGCAACTTATAAAGTCCTTTCTCCATCAACAGAATTTCTCTAAAACTTCATAGACCCCTGTAAAAGGCAAAGCACAATACCAATTAACAAAATAGGTGACAGACAAATTTATTGAACATGAATTAAATAGTCAAGCTCCATTCAACAAAAAAATTACAAAGCAGCGAAGCAGAGACGGAGTCAAGTCATTAATAGAAACAATAAACTAAGTAAAAATGTTGGATAAGAGAAAATACAATACAGGTCACCACCACCAAGACTGCACAGATAAGTCAATGCTTAGCACGATTCATAAAGAATCTAAATGAACATCCAAAATTTTAGAATCTAAGGATTGGAAACAAGCAACCATCCCTTTTTTCTGTGCTGAACAAGCAATCCTCTCCATATACCACAAGAAAGCTCTCTAGAAGTACTTAATGACCACAAAGTTTGGATTATAAAGGTGCTGCAAAAAATTGTCTCGTACATAAACAGGGTAGGGGGATAACCTTCCATTAGAATTTTCCCCCAATATACTCAAACAAAAAGAATGTGTTGTTAAGCACAGAACATATGATGAACCTTAAAACACAGGACGCACACACTGTAAGTAAAGAAAATAAACAAAACATCGAAGAAATTCAGTGAAATATTCAAAAAGCATACAAAACACTAACTCAAAAGTATGTTAAAACATGGATCCCTACAAGGCTACAAATGTCGTAAAGGATATAGCAACCATTTAATTTTCTCAAACAATAAGGCATTGTTTAGTACTTTTCCTTTGTTTGAGTGAGTAAAGAAAGTATCTGCGAAGAATAGCCAGTTCATCAATATCAATTTTGGAGAATTATTACACTGGTTTTAAAGCTAGCACAACTAACCCTGATATACAAACCCAACAGAGTAGTAAACAAAATCGACCATGTCAGCAAATCTTTTAAATGCAACACTCTAAAACCTCAAGTTACTCATAGACATACAAACACACACACATATATCTCCCTACCATTAAACATTAATAGCCACAACCTTACCCAATTACTCTATCAGCCTTCTCAATTTTTCTTTTGTTCAAATAGCATCACATTAGCTTCTTCGACTGGTGCATCAGAAAGTCTGGCCAAAACCAATCTTTTTTTCTAACGTATTCTAAACTTTCTACCCAATTCGAGTAATAGCCATTTTTCCAAACTAAAGAGAATGAAATAGCAATAATCCAAACAACAACAAGAAAGTGATACAGAAAGCCAACCTACTCTTAAACCAACCCAACCTTGAAAGCGAATCATCATAATGTAATAACCTAAACCCTATATATTAGATATTTTTGCCTTCAAAGTGTGCCAAGAAGAGTAGGTAACAGAAAGAATAAAGCAGTTTATTTTAATACAACAGTAGAACTGACAAAAACAGCCAAACCCACTTTCCTCTCCATTCCATCCAAGTGAAAGAGATAGTCAATCTATTCCCTACAAATACTCTAGTTGTAGCCAGCATCTCTTTCAAAACTAGTTCCAACTACATCTGTAAAATTGTTGTTGAGTCAATTTTACTCTCCGAAGAAAAAATTTACCAATCTTAATCCGCTTCACCAAAAAAAAAGAAACAAAATTCATGTGATAATAATTCATTCGAATAAATACATTTGGTTACTGGTTATTGGAAGCATTACCTGACTTTCTTAATGAGGATGGATTTGAGCTTGCGAGAGAGTTCCTGGGACTGGAGCCTGCGCTGAAGATTCTTTTGCTCCAATATGCGCTTCTCTGAGTTCTTGACGTGGCGAGTCTCCACGCGCTTTATCATTCGTTCGATCCCGCTCGATTTCATATTGCCGTCCATCAACCTAAGTGCCTGCTCCAAGTTGCCATTCATCACCTTCACCCGTATCCCTCGCCATTGTTGAATCTGGTGACCATCTCCCCACAGTGAGTTGAGTGAGTGACTCGAAGGCCGGAAGAGGGATGCTACTTGTCTTGCTATTGAGTTCATTTCTGACATCAGATGCGTTGGTCTTGCTGTAATTAGGGTTTTTCTTGACGTTTAATACTTAACAATACAAAGTGTTATATTATTTTATTGAACAAATAAACAAAGGGGTGTATGTTCGGTGAAACATGTCAGTTTTCAACCGAAACCAAAAACCGAAAATCACCTAGACAAAACCGCACATAAATTACCTACGTAACCAAACCGAACCAACACATTCAGTTAGGTTTTCTGTTTAATCGATTTAAACCGAAACAATCTACAACCTACAATCCAAATTACCACCAAACATTCAAAAGTGTTTATCGTAAGCATTTGTTCATAATTGACTTTATATGGCACGTATGATAACAAGTCATGAACTTTATACGTTTCCCCCAAAATATTTTCTGTAAAATTATCAAAGCAGTGGTAGCACTTTCAAATGCCCATTTACAAGCCAACCCCCACCAGTACTTTGATACTTAAGGGATGCGTTTTCCTTAATTGAAAAATAGTTTATTCGAAGTCATTCACGATCAGTTGCACAAGAATTGCAAAGTCATTCAAGATCAGTTGAAGTGGCAAAATATGAGATACCTGAAAATCTTGTTGGTGCTCGAACTTATGTACTTCCCTTGATTACTCAACTACCCTGACAATAAATAAAATTAATGTCAATGTCAATAAAAGTAACAATAGTGTGAAATGGTTCTTGACTATCAAAGTAATGTCAATGGTGCATTAACATTACTGTGTACATTGACATTATTGTGAAATAGTTCATGACTATCACAGTAATGTGATAAAGACCAAGCCACCAAGGCCCAACCTTGGCCCACACATGAGCTAAGCTGTGCCCAAAGGCTCATAGACCTAACCTGGGTTATTCCCTGGTCCAATCCACTAGAAAACCTTGGGTACCATGGGAAGGTGAGGGCACACTCCTCAATTGCATCATGTCCACATCTTTCGATGTGGTACTTATCAATACCCTCCCCCTGAAAACCAACGCCCACGTTGGTCAAGCACGAGAGGCAAACCCCCGCTGCTCGAGCACCATGGCCAGTCACTCTGTACTCCGTAGGGGCGGCCCCAGGGTTAGGATTGACAAACCTCTGCTACTATTAATAAAGACAAAGCCACCAACACATAGCAACCAAGGCCCAACCTCGGCCCACGCATGGGCTAAGTTGTGCCCGAAGGGTTGCAAGCCCAACCTGGATTATACCTTGGTCTAATCCACTACAAAACCGTGGGTACCATGAGAAGGTGGGGCACACTTATCAATTACATCATCATGCCCACATATTTCGATGTGGTACTTATCATAATGTCAATGCAATTTTGACTAAAAAACCTAGAAATCTTTACACAAAGGCTTTTGGGGCACTTAGAATCCATATTTAAAGAAAATTTGAAACATGCAACCATAATTTTTAAGTTGGGCATACATAATCACTGAATTAATTTCATCTTCCTGAAATCCAACTAAACACTCCAGCACACATGACAATTTCTTTTACATATCCATCCCAAGAAATTAAGAAGGAATCAAAACATTGTAATCTGCTAACTAGTTAGTCCTCAAATCGTCGTAGGAGATCCAAAATCAAGTATAATCTCAACCTATCCCTACTTTAATCACCAAAATTCACAACTTCAACTAAAATTCCATAGTCAATATCAACCAGTGTTGTCAATGGTGAGAAAGGCGAGGGCCTTTGGCGCTAGGCGACCAAGGCGAGATTGCTGCGCCTAGGCAGCACTCAGGCGCACCTGTATTGCCTGGCGCATGCCATGGCGGTCGCCTCCTCCTTGGCGCACGGCGAGTCAAGGCGCAGCGCCTATTGGGCCTCATCCAATTTGTAAAATTTGGGTTGTTCCCTGCCTTTGCTCTTTTCTTCAAGTCCAATAGGATCAATACTCAACCAAAGCCCAATAAATCAGTTAAAAACCAAAGCCCAATATATCAATTAAAACAAAACAAAAACCCTAGCTTATGCAATCCCAGCAGCCTTCTTCAGTTCTCTTGTCTATGCCGCTCACTGCTCCTCGCTTCTCATATCTGGCTTCTCTTCTTCGTCTCTGTAGAATCTGTTTCTCTACTTCATTTCTCTCATAGGTATGTTATGTTATTGTATATACCGTTAGTTTTTTTTCATATTTTCGTAATATGCATTTTTTTCTGTAATTTGTTCTTTAATTTTATTTTATGACTCTTGATTTTTATTTTTCTGATTTAAGAACAAAGACTACATTACTATAGTTGTTTTGCAACTCGTGTTATGATTTGGGAATTGAGATATTGTAAGTTGTGACTTTTGAGTTATGCTATTTTGTTATGCATTTGTGCTTAATTGCTTGAGTTGGGTGTGAAATTGTAAACTCTGTGTACTATTATAATTCTGTATTTTATATTTTATTTATTTATTTAATATTGTGCCTTGAACGCATGGCATGCGCCTTGCGCCTAGGCCCTAGGAGGGTTCGTGCGCCTTTCACCATTGACAACACTGATATCAAAAACAATGAAGGTGATCCACATTAGTCAATCATAAACTCTGCATACATGACCATGAAAGAAAGAGAGGCAATCAGAGAAGAAACTCCTTCTAAATTCATCTTCTTAAGCTATCAAGATCCTAAATTATTGAAAGAAAAAAATGTCAAAGGCATATAACTGCATAAATGTTTCATAATGCCAATTGAAATTGGGACTATAGATTGGTGCGCAGAGCAATTACTTGAAAAGGAGATGACCAAAACCATTGAGTATGAAAGGATACAAAAGAATATGATGAAAAGGTATATCAAAAAAAAGGAACAATAATTTCAATCAACTACCGAAAAATCCCTCACTCAAAAACCAACACTATACAATTTCACAGTAAGAGCAACTCATAAACACTAAAACCATTCCTGTTTGACGTTCAATTCAGATGCAGAGATGAATCAACACGGAAAAGGGTTCGTGGATGAAGTTAAATTTGATAAAACCCAAGGGTTTGGAAGAGCACCTAACAAGGGACGATTTGTTGCTATTCGAACATAAAGGTATAGTTGAACATCAAATACAAGCTCATTTACAAGATCGAAAAATGAAAGAAGCTGCGTAATCGAGGAGAGAAACCGTACCAGGAAACAAGATATGAGCACACAATGTCGAGATCTAAGCAGTACTGCACTAAACAAAGAAAGAACAAGTATCAGGAATGCTTGGATGATACCTGTGATGAGGAGGGGGAGACGCAGAAGAGAGGAGAAGGTAGATGATACCTGTGATGATTCCCAGATGCTTCTCGGCAGCGCGGGTTTAAGATCAGAGTTTGCAATTCACTGGAGAGGGAGACGCAGTAGAAAGGCAAGTACGTGGGGGTATTGGGGGAAAATGGAGAGTATTGGTTAGGTTTAGGGTCCCATGTGATAGCATATGGATTCATATATATATATATAAAAATAAAAAATACAAGAATATGAATTGAGTTTAAACTACAGACAATCTGCTTTGAACACAAGTTCAAGAATAATTTCTTTCTTTTTTTTTTGGGAGAAAAAGAAATTAAATTACATTATAATAAATTTCAGATATATTCCAAATGAGAGTGAGTACTATATTTACTCAAGTATATCCACATGTGCATCACTAAATTATGATTTAGTATAGTTAACACAGAAATTCACAAAAATACATAAACTTGGAAGACACAAGACTATGCTGGGTAAAAAGAGAAAAAAAAGTCCCCTTAGTATATTTGATGACTTATAATGACAAACCTTGGTTCTATAGTGACGTTATTCGTGCAACCTAGGAATCACAAGATCAAACGACAAAACTTGTCTCTCTACATGGTATGATAGTACAGAATACTAATTAACAAACGAGCGTACCAATACAGGAAAGAAGGGCGGAGTTAAATGAGGGGAAATTGTTGAGTTAGGAAAAAGAAATGAAACATGGAAGAAAAAAAACACATTTAAGTAAACGAAAAAAAAAACTAAATTCATTGAATATTATTGTATTGCATGGATAAAGTCAGTAAGTCACCTATTGATTAAAAGACCTCAAGCCAGCTCAATTAATGAAATAATCAAGTTCTAAGAAAGGCATCGGCATGTACTATGCTCTCTCTCTTTTAGGACTTTCCAGGTTGTTTCCTGGAAAAGTTTATATCCATAAGTTTTGAGAACAATCATTCAAATCAATCCACAAATATTTACAACAGAACAGAAAAACACATTGAAAAGCTTTAGCTATCTCACAGGTTTGGTGTGTATACAAAGCAATCTTTTCAGGAAATGTAATGAAGATCATTATCAAGAAATTAAAGTGATCAAAGCTACCTTCTAATTTGAGATACTACGTAAAAGGTGAGATGAATTTAAGCAGTGTCAAACGCAAACAGATCTGGAAGCATGTGGGAAAAATATAATTCAGCATACACATTGCCACAACCAAGACAAACAGAAATCGATGTGTAGGTCAGAAGATAAAAATAGGTTCACCCACATGAGAAAGACTAATAACATGGAAGAGAAAACAATCAATATAGGATAATTAAATCTGGAAAATATTTTATTAAAAGAGTGAGTCAAAGCATTCTAATGGTTACTGTCTACAAAAGTAACAGTAAATTTATACCATGAATTGACCCAAGATATGTGCTGGTTCGTGAAACTAATCAAGAAACACAGAAAATAAAACACTGAAAGTACTCCAAGAGATAAGGAAAGGACATAGAGTACCCAAAAAAGGAATTTCCAAAACTCATCAAAGACAGCTGGTAAAAATGAGAGTATCTAATATATATGATAGATATGTATTAGATACAAGCCTAAAAACAACTTAGAAATACAACATGATAGGTGAAACACAGAATTAAACTGAGAATGAAAAAATAAATAAGAATAAAATCCAAGCCAAAAAGAATGAAATAAATAAGAATAGGATCCAAAAGAATAAACATTGGCCCACCCAAAATGACAAAAACTAACCCAATTAAATATGAATCCAAACAAAAAAGTTTATTACTCGGCATATTCTCTGTATTTCATATATATGTTATCTCGCTATTACACACTAAGTATAACTCTAAATACACTTCTGAAAATGTATAAAGACTGGAATACCCTTAGGTATTCTAATATGCCCAAAACACTAAGGCCTTGCTTGGCATATTGTAATGGAGGGGTTAAGAGATGTTGGGTTGGGAGGGGTTGAGAAGGGTTGGGTTGGGAGGGGTTGATTTTTTAAGTTTAAACCCTTGTTTGACAAACTAGTAGGGTTCAAAGGGGTCACACAAATTTTTATTATTAAAATTACTTAAATGTCCTTATACATACTTGCATTGTTTCATATCAATAATAATAATAAAATCTCCAACAACTATGACCTGCACACACATATGCTTGGCCTCCCAATAATATAGAGGAGACTTCATATACCAATTTCAGAAAAGCTCCAATATATCGAAATGTGCTCCTAACAGTGGACATAACACCAAAAGCAAGCACATCAGCCTTCTCTGTAAGACATATTCAGGAGCAAGGTGCCCACTACCATGTAAAAATAATGAACGCAAAACATAAGGAAAAATTGTGATAAGCAAGACCTCTAGCCACACCAATCAAGCTGTAAATACTAGCAATATCCATAATTAAAATATATGTCTAAACACATTTTAACCTAATAAACTAGAAATTATATATATATTGTTCAATCTGCATAATCATTTTCAAACACAAAGTATTTGCTTTGCTTCTTCACCATTCTAGCTCCTTGAACAACCATTAGATACCTACTTGTTTACTTTGCTTCTCCACCCTTCTAACTCCTTCAACAACCATCTCTTGCGATGTGCAATAGGATACTCAACAAATGCAAACAACATATCCGGACACTTGTTAAGGAATGTGTAAGCCTCATCAATAACATCCAATTCTAGACCCAAAGCTTCAAGTTGAGTGAATAAATCATCTCCTCTAATGTCAGTAGCTCGAGCACAAACCTTGGCTATGGAACCAATTTCTTTTAGTTCGGTACTCAAATCAAGAGCAAACTCTCTAATGGAAGCAATAACATCTGCATCATCTCCTCCATATTCCGCAGTCCTTTTTCCCTTCTTTTTGCTACTTGAAGCAGATACCTCGGATGGCACATCATTTTTCTGAGAAGTATGAGTAGTAGCATCAACATTGTTACACTCAATATTAGGATTATATGAATCATCATTTTCATCATCATCTTCATCCAAACTTTCCAGTCTAATCACCCTCCTCAATTCTTCTCGCAACTCTTCTCCATCAACTCCATACTCTCCATCAGCTCTATCTGCAGCCCATAATTGCTCAAGTTTATTATAATTTCGAATTTTTTTATTTTTCCAATCTTCAGCTTTTTTGTTTTTTTGCCAAAGAAAAATCCAAAAAGAAACCATCAATCAAAAACTCATATATAGATCGAATAAAGAAGGGAAAAACAATGATTCCTTTAGACAGAAGGAAAAACACTCAATTTGAGGGACAATTTTTTTTTAAGAACAGGGTTGGTTGCTGGACCATTACAATTTTCAGTTTTGTATTAATTTATTATTTCCTCAATTATATTGTTCCCTTTTTAAAGCCAACAGCCTCTGAATAAATGGGTCAACAATGGAAATAAGTTATCATGTAGACTCTATAGTGTGCATAAGTTAGTCTAATCGTGCTCATGTCGAAGGTGCATTTTGGAACAAAATCAAAAGCCTACCATGTATGTATATGATTCAAATTCATTACTCACCTCAATTAATCGAGCCCACACCTCTTCCTCCTCGCTCCATTGATAAGTCACTGGATTCCAAGCAAATCCACTCAAATGTCCATTTTTGAACACATCATAACACTCTTGAAATTTTCGCTTCAGTGTTCTCATATGAGCTTTGACCTTTTCCCTTGTCATGCCAACTTCAGAGTAACGATAATTCAAATCGTTCACAATTTTCTTATAAGCAGTGATAGAAAAGCTACCATCAATTCTTTGCCCAAGCTGTTCTTGATTCAAAAGTTCTTCAATCAGCATGTCATCCATGTCCTCAGTCCAATTAGTGGCAGTTGTCCTTTTCTTCTGAGAGTCATCTAGTTGCTTTCTCTTCATTTTGCTGGTAGGTACACAAAAGTTGGAATATATTAAATGAATAAACATTTTAAACATACCACATATATTACCACATACGGCACATATGTTTTAAAATATAACAAAACAT
The DNA here is from genome assembly GCA_963580455.1 of Euonymus europaeus. NCBI lineage: Eukaryota > Viridiplantae > Streptophyta > Magnoliopsida > Celastrales > Celastraceae > Euonymus > Euonymus europaeus. The sequence goes on from OY756972.1 coordinate 6,787,153, forward strand.
AAAGAAGTTTAACATTTTAAACATAAAAGTCTCAATATCTAAAATACTCAAGATCTTAAACATGTTGAAAACACACAATTCAAAGCCCATGTCTACTACTATAATCCAGCCACATGTCTGCAGCTATCAAGTCTCTAATTTGTTGTCCTCTTGTAGCATCTACGGTGTCTTCCATAACATGGCCCCTAGTGTTTATTCTTGTTTCTGAAATTTGTAATTCTTGATCAACTTCTTCCATTAGTAGTTCATCTGGGTCCACGCCAAGCAAGTAATTGTGTAAAATGCAACAAGCACTCCATTAGTAGTTCATCTGGGTCCACGCCAAGCAAGTAATTGTGTAAAATGCAACAAGCAACTATAATAGCCCTCTGAGTCTTGATTCTATAATGTGGCTCTGCCCCACTACCCATGATTGGGAAACATTTTTTTAGAACCCCGATAGCTCTTTCAATGGCGTTTCGCAACGATGCATGTCTAAGATTGAATAATTCAGTTGCATTACAAGGCGGGTTGTACGTTGAATACTCCCTTAAGTGGTAATGAACACCTCTACAAGGTGTAATCAGCCCACTTCTCAACATGTAGCCCGCATCAACAAGGTAATATTTACCTAAACATATTATACAATTAGTTAGTAGCTTTAAAATAAATAATCAATAAAAATTAAAATATTACTTTACCTTCGGGAATCTTCAAAGGCCAACGGCGTGCTAGTGCACTTTTTAGAATTCTTGAATCGGATGTAGTCCCTTCCCACCCTGCTAAAACATATGTAAATCTTAAATCAAATGTGCATGCAAGCATGACATTTGTTGTGGGGTAGTCCTTCCTTCCTCGATATCTTGGAGCTTCTGATTTTTTTAACTTTCACACGAACGTGTGTTCCATCTATGGCTCCAACGCAATCCTATAAAAGTGTTATAACTTTATCTTGTAGCTTAATAAGTGTAATTTAGATAAGAAAATATATTTACCTTGAAAAAAGGGTTAAATCGAGGACGGTTGACAATTTCTGCTGTAATTTGAGATCCATCAGGTTGTTTCATAAATTTGTCTTGAACTTCTATAATTGCTCTCAACACCTCATGAAAATGGCGAGACACTGTCTCTGTGGAACGTCAAAATATGGTTTGCAATGAACGGTGCCTAACGTTATGTCCTAATAAATAGAGAAACTTCGCAACTCTTTCTTCAACAGTTGCTCCTATTGTTCCTCGAAGACCTCCATCTCTAACTAAAATCTCACATAGATGCATAAATGCCAAAGGACTCATCCGAAGCACATTTCGACAAGTAACTTCATTGCCAATCCATGCAGTCATTAACTCATCTTGTACACGTTCTCTATGTAAGCGTATAGAACGAAATACATGGATTCTATGGAATTGGTTCAACATTCTACTATGGGCTCTTCTACGACACCAAATTCGTACTAAAATCATCATATTTATGTGCCACCGATATATGATCACAATCAATACGATATAAAGTCTGAAAATATTCTCTTCGAATGCCATCTAAGAAACAAAAATTATGGAAGAAAGTAATAGTTAGGGAACAAGCCATTCTAAAACCAAATCCACAATCTCCACAAAGATAAGAAAAGTTAAGAACTAACACCAGATTCCAATACCATTGAAATTAATATAGTTAGTATCCATGAAGAGAAGTAATTGATTAGTTGATCAGATAATTAAGCTTCTAAGAACTAACATAAATAAATATATATATTTCAATCGAGTGGGCATTGCATCACAGGATAAGCATGATTCCATTATTGGATAGGATAATTATAAAATAAAGAGGCTGGAGACCACCATTAGTAAAGCAATGCATTCAGTAACAATGCATACAAATTTCAAGAATCACCTACCATGCATACAATATATTGGATAGAAGAATAAGCCTAATTTTTAAAGAGTTATAACTTTTGTATGTCGTTGAAAAGTTACAATGCATACAAATTAACAATGCATATATTCATCATCATCATCATCCCTTGAGACCAAACGAGACCAAAAGTTTGAAATTAAGAGCACTCAATGTAAAAGTTAAACCAACTAGCAAGGCACTGTGACATCACATCAAAGGCTCCATTTATTACCAAGGCCTTGCTTCGCTACATCTCAACCTACTTTGCTATTCTCTTCCAAAAGCACCGACCCAAAACAGAACAACCAAGAAGCGAGAACCCAATATCAAATCGACACAAAATTAGTCTCATAACACCCAAAATAGGAGAAATGACAAAGAGATGTCGATTCTTTCTTTTATGCAAAAACCCATTGATTTGGAACCTTCACTCGAGAGAAGCAAGATAAAGCCAACAATCCATTACATAAGAGAGAGGAAGAATGAGTACCTATATCAACCAGATTGAGATGATGCTCGGCAGAGATGACGCAGCAGCGTTCTCGTGGTTGATCGACGATATCGGACAAGCACAAGGAAAGAATATAGAGAAGGCGATCGCACAAGCAAAGAAAGATGAGAGGCGTGAATTAGGTTTACAGAGGGTTATTTGAGTAATTTCATAATTAAACATCCCTAAACCCCTCAAAATGAGGGGTTCAGATTTGGTGGGTTGGGAGGTGTTCAGAGGGGTTTGCAAACCTCTCTGAACCTCACCCATAATTTTTGCCAAACAGGAGTTCAGAGGGGTTCGTTACGAACCCCTATCCCTCTCAACCCCTCTATCATAAGATGCCAAGCAAGGCCTAAAAGGTCTGAAGGAAATAAACACGAATCCAAACTTTCAAATATATGGCCAAAAACATACAGCCCGAAAACACTAACACATGTTCCGAAAGAAGCCCAAAATCACATATTAATCCAAAATGAGAGAAGGAAAACAAAAAAGTTCAAAATCAAAACCTCATCTCCCTAAGTCCATATTCCAATGCCTAGCCCAAAAGGAGAGTTAAATCTAAACCAAACATTTTGACCCATAACAAAACTCAAAGCCTAACCCAAACCCAACTTCACCTTCTCCAGAAACCTCTTACCCATGACCTAAATAAAATTCATGCGCAGTAATGAATTTTTATACTTGTGAACATAAGCTGTACAGTTTAAAAGAAATAAATCAAGAAATGATATCCTGCCTATGAAGCAAATTTTCTAGACGATGCCAATAACATATTGCTAAAAATTTCTAGACAAAGTGATTCGAATTTGGTGCTGAGGACAGTAAATCAGAAACAAAGCATAAAAAAATTGAATATTCGCAGCGGGAAGACATGTCCACAACTAGACATCAAGCTCAAAATCTTATCAAAAATGGCAGAAACAAAGATAGAGCCCAGAACATAACAAATATGAATGTACATGAATAGAGGGTATAAATGATAGGGCTATATATACGAGAATAAACGATGAAGGAGACCATCATGCTTCCCCCTGCACGGAGGCAACGACCTCTCGAAGGGGTGAGCGGTTTTCCTCCTTCACCGGCAAGCTCTAAACCCAACTTGAAGCTCCAGAAATAAAAAAGAAACCAGTAACAGTAGAGATGAAGAGGAGTTAATTGGTTCAGAATTCTTACCTATCAGAGTTCAAAGAAAACAAGATCAAGAACGAAATCCCTTCTCCAACGTTGAATTCTTCCCGATTGGTTCTTCCCTCACTCAAAACCCTAGAAAATTCTCTCTCTCGGCTTGTCACTCTCTCTAAAAAACCAGGAATTTGGGAAATTTACTAATATAATTCATTTTGAAAATCAAATTAACAATCTAATCCATTTTTCAAAATTCATTCCCTACCATTTTAATAATTAAATAAGGAAAATGAGTAACTTAACACAAATCTCAATTTCAAACAATAATAGTTGTCTAACTACTGACTACTACACTTAGAATGATTTTGGACATTCAGGAGGAGTGCGACTAGGTCAAAACCATTTTTCGAACAATGAGTTCCGTAGCTCATCTCATCAACTCCCGAATCCTGTTGCGTCTTACAAATTGGTCTCGACTGCTTTCGGCCCGCCTCTAACCTGCTTCTGGCCACTACCAAACCACTGCAATTTTTTTTCTTCATTGATCTCACCATAGGTCATATCTTGAACCTCTGACTATTATGTGGTTTTTTGTTCAATATCTATGTAATGCATGATTGTTAAGATTTGCGACCTACGTTGTGGAGATCTTGTTCTTGATTTTTTTGGGTTTTCGAAAAGTGAGTATTACTTATGTAGAAGAGATTGTCATAGTGCTTATTGCAATTTGCATGTTACAATAGTGTAAACAATGGTTTGCAATAATGTACACCTTCGTTTAGAATAGTCCAAAATTTGAGTTAGAATTAGGTAAAGCTTGTTTTAGAATAGTGTAAATATTAGTTTAGAATAGTGTTAACTTTGGGGTTAGAAAAGTGTTAAATTTGGTTTAGAATAGTGATAGCATAGGTTTAGAACAGTTTTAAAGTATGGTTTAGAATATTGTTAATGTATTTTATTATAATTTAATTTTATGTTTTGAATTGTTGACTCCTGTTTATACATTTTTTTAAGGCATGAAAGATGTCAGAATTTTGATTCGGCATTTTTTACTAGAACAAGTACAAACCTCATGCCCTTTAAACTCTTCATCTATGGGCAGTGTTCATTTTTTGGTTCCTTTTTTGCCTTTCCAGACCTAATAACAAGTGCCTTGACAAATATGCATACACTGGCATTGGTCTGCATGGAATATTCCTGCTCAAGCTCATTCAAAGTTGGCAAAATAACTTAATTGACCATTAACCTATTCAAGTCGAGGACCTCCTCTACAGCAGCTGATCTCGGTGATATATGTGGTCTCCACTTCAACATCCTTGGATGTGTTTCCCCATACATGGTTGCGAATTTTGCACCCAACTCTAGCACAATCTCGTAGCCCCATATCTGGAAAAGTAAAAATTCATTAATCAACACATCTTTATACAATTATTATTCTAAACTATTGCTCCAAGAGTACTCTACACCAATCATATTACTATTCTAAATCAATCATGATACTTTTTTGACCAAATCATAGACGGTTCTAAACCCATCGTGAGACTATTCTAAACAAATCATGTAAATACTCTAAACCATTCATAAGATTGTTCTAAACCATTCATAAGATTGTTCTAAACCAAACAGAATAAGTCATTTACCTAGAATGCATATGGAAAACCTACAAGGCTGTAGAAATATGTCTTGAGTGACTTCTCATTGAACTTTTCTGTTCTCCCAAGTAGAGTAGCGTTAAGTCCTTGTACTGTTCGTGTAAAGTATATAGTACCCCATGGAAATTTGTTGAAAGCCTCCAAATCATCAACCAATTCTAACCGTTCTAGGTCGATTGATAATTTGGTCTCTTTTCCAAGCAAGACAAGTTCAACTAACAGTATCAGCACCAACTTGTACTTCGTGTCTGAATCCTTGCATTTTTTAACTTGGATTCAATCTCATTGCAGGATATTATCGTCTTACCATCAAATACATTCTTGACTATCTTCACGAAATTTGACTGGCTAACCACCTCCGGAATGGGAGAACAGTTCAGCCCCATGATGAGATTGAACTCCTTAATTATAAAGCATGCTCTTTTGCCACAAAAATTGAATACAAGTCTCCCCTCGCCTTCATCGAGGGGCACTACTACCTAGTGCAGTAGCATTTGATGGACGACCTGTGGCTGGTTGATTGGATTTTGTACGTCCAGATACCATCTAAAACACGATTCCTTTTGCTTCTTGATTTCTTCGTCGTTCAAATTCTGTTTTAAGGTGTTCAAACATTGTGGCAATCTGCATAGGAAAGCAATTTTTGCTGGAAATATCTTCGCGCGTTCAATTTTGTACTCCATTTATATAGTACCATGTAGTAAAAATATCATCAGAGCCTATTCTATATATGAGCAATATACTCTAAATTGGAAATGAAACTATTCTAAACCATAAAATAAACAATTCTAAATCCTAAACCACTATTCTAAAACATATATAACTATTCTTAACTATATATTCATCATGATTCTAAACAGTATATATCACTAATTTAAACCTATCATGAAACTGTTACAATCAAATCATAACAGAGGCTTTAGAATAAAAAACACAACATAGCAGAAACACTGTTCATCCCTAACCTTTGAAAACTACTCATACTATACTCCTACACGAGAAGCCAAACACTCATAACAATCCAACCAAATGACATTTCTTACAAAGATTACCTAAACCTAAACCCAAACCCCAATCCCATAACCCTAAAGTCATTGCATTTTGAAGAGAAAGAGAAGAGCACACAGAATGAACCCTGATGCGGTGAGATTATGGGTGGCAGATAATAAAGTATCTTGAAAGCTATAAAAATCGAGCAAGTTCGCGATTGAAGAATATGGAATTCGATAGTAGTTTCTAAATGATTAATATGAGTCGTTCACTTCAATTTAATCTCTGAATCGTTCCGTTATAGGAGTCGGAAGTTGAGCAGTGCAAACTTTCTTTGTGGATTCACACCTCGTGTGAATAGTTCAAATGATTGACAGTTCTTATATTTTCATTTATTTTTCATTTTATTTAATATATTAATTGTTTTGGGAGGGAAATGGGGTTTGGAGGCAAGAATGGCATTTCCTAAGACAAAAGAAATAATTTTTTAAAAATTTGAAAAATGGGTTAGATTGCTAATTTGGTTTACAAAATGGGTTATATTAGCAAATTTCCCTAGGAATTTCCTCTCTTTTCATTCCTCCTTTCTTTCTTCTTTTTCCTGTACCTTTTCTCCTTGGGGAATTATATTTGGGCTAATGGGTTGATTTTTGGCCTTTTCTTTGGCGTAATTTTGGGTAGGAATTTTGGACTTTTTTTGTAATTTAATTGGGCTTTTGGATATATGAAATGGAAAATGATATGTAGTTCATATTTTGGGAATCTATGGTAGTTTATATCTAATTATTCTATTAATTTTTATATTCTAATTAATTATTCTACTGCTTTAATCGATATGCTAAGCAATATCATAAGAATTCAAAAGCGTTTGCAGTCAAAGCTTTGGCGGAACAAAAAGGAATTGGTGAAATCCAGTGGATATTCTTCTTTGCTTTTGCTTATCGACTTACACAATTTCATTGATCAAATTAGTCTACTCCTCCATTAAAAAAAGGATAATGTTCACTGTAACACGTAAGTGATGGAATCGATGATCGACTCTTTGATAATTCGTTACTACGATTAGGTGTAAATTAAATAGAAAGGAAAGGTAATATTATGTTGCATCAAGTGGGAATTATGATATTGAATTTGAATATTGGAGTTCAAGTTTAGGATCTAGAAGAAGAAGTATATAATTTTTGGTCGTGTATAAATGGATTTAACTTTGACTTCAATTATATTGAGCTTGTATGGATGGTTCAGTGTTTGTATAACTTTGATCGCTGAATTTATTGTGAAATTTATATTGACAAGCTGGGAGCCCGAGGCATGCAAGCAAACCTTTGCAGGGTAAGGTCTATATATACGTTTGCAGAGGTAAGGTTTGCATCCTAGCTATCCACATGTTATGTGAGCTAACGTCTACGTATATGTTGCCAAAAGTAGTTTTTCCTTTTTTACCTTTTAGGGTCGAAGGCATAACACACAAACTACTATGAGGTATAAATGGATTGGGTTTGTCGTAGTTAAAAGGAGTTTTGAAGTAGTGATAAATTGCCAAAAGTAATGGCACAATTTTACTTTGATATTGATGCTTTATCTTGAGTTAAATAGGTGATAGTATCAAAATGACCCTACCAATCAAGAGTAACTATTCATAACTGAGGAGACCACCGCGGTATAGACATCTTGGTAACCTGCTTTGGGTGTATGCCGCAGTGATTGACATACAATCATGTCACCTCAGTCTATTGAGGAGGTACTTAGTGCTACATGGTCTCCTCCATTCATTAGGAGACTAACCTTGAAAATGATGCCTACTCCTATTAGGAGAATAGTCATATTGAGGCTCAAACTCCACTCGTTTAGAGACCAATGACACAGATAAAAGAAAGAGAGAGCCTTAGTCCTTCCAAACTAGGGCTCTCCATATTCTTTATAAGGCTATCAAAATCAAGTAAGTCACTCTCTAATCACAATCTGCACTTGAGCTTATAGAGAACTCCGGATTACTGAGCTCTCCCTACTTTTGAGTACGAACTGACTTGAGTTTAGGAGCGCTAATGCCTGAGGATAACCTCTGGTGGACTTCTAGCTCACGTTTGTTTACTACATAGAAAGGATCTTCACTTACTATTGTTGTGCACACCCCTATAGAGGAACAGCTCTTACCAACTAATCGTCTTCTCGAGGCTAACACCTTCTTGACGTCATCAGTTTGGCACTGTCTATGGAAAACTTATTTCCCTAATTTACAATTGTTAGGCCGAGGAGAACTAACATGAAGAATCATAATTAAGACCTCTCATGCTCAACATCTGAGGGATAAGACTGAGTAGCAACACCTAGACCTAGACAACCTTGCAAGGCAAAACATTCTTATGGAACCGCCTCAAGTCCAAGGTGGGGGGGGAATCCCAATTACACCAGTTTTGAAGGCAGCCAATCCACCCAATCAGTGCTGAACGTTTCAGCTAACTCTGCCAACAAGTGAAAACACGTACTAAGATGATGCTTGTAGGCCAACAAGCCCATGCTCAAGGGACCCAATGAAATGAATATGATAGGAACTCTCGTTCTAGGGACTCAAGGAGCAAGAGGCAGGATGAGAACCGAGATGGGAACTCGGCCAGCAGCACTAGAAGGATCACATACCATTCTAACATCAATGACCCTACTGTCTTGGAAAATTCTTGGCACCAAGATACCTCAAGACTTCAGACTTCCCAACCTTAAGCAATACGAAGGGAAGAAAAACCTCTATAACCACATCATGGGGTATAAGACCATGATGGAATACCAAGTAGACTCAGATGTGATTCTATTTAAACCATTTTCCTCGACACTTATTGGTCCAGCCCAGACCTGTTTCATTAACCTACCAAGATACAACATCCATAGCTTCCAAGACTTGTTAAAGAAGTCCAGCCTCCAATTTATGAGTGTAAGAAAGTCGAAGAATACCAATCAAGACCTGATGGTAATTGAACATGAGCGAGGAAAGTCATTTAAGGCGTTCATAGGAAGGACTCCATATGCGTTTGATGCACCATACGGTGGTGTCAGAGAATTGTTTAGTTTTTCAATGGTTTTTTTGAATGGTTGTTTGTTTGAGCCAAGGCCCTGTATAGTATAGTTGTTGACTTGCATCTTCGTATACATGATTAGAAGCTATATTGCTGCATTTATACTTATTTCATATTTCAGCCTTTATGATATTGGTTATTCTTCTTTTGTTCCTATTGAGCTTTCTGCTCACCCTATTTTCTTCCTTTGTATCCTTCAGGTGAGACTGGTACTGATGACCAGGTTATAGGTAAGTAGGAGGTATGCGTGACATGGAATGCAAACCTTGGAGCTTAGGAACCCCTTTAGTTTAATGGGTTGATGATTGTGCTTTATTTCTAGTACATTTAGTACCTGGAAATTTTATGACTGATTTGATATTTGGATATCTATATAGTATGGATGATGGACGATCGAGAGGGTGCTCCGTGAGATCAGGATTATCGTATCGGGTTATTGGACGTAGGTCCAAATGATTATAACTTTATGTGATCATGTGTGACGATTGATGATTATTATATATATGGTTTGCATGTGCATAGATGGCCTAAGACCCTACTTAGTATGTGAATGTGGTAGATGGGCGGAGGCTCTGCTAGACTACAAAATTATATGAATGAATTTGTATGTTTGTTGTTATGTGTTATCTCTAGGTTAGCACTCCCCAATATACAAGGAGATGCTGTCAGATTTTTTATAGAATCTATGATTAAGATGACATGTGAGAATGTCCTTAATGACAAGTATGAAATCATCAGTCTAGGTCAGGGCGTTACACTTTACCTTTGTTTACTTACTGATTTTTCTTCTGCAAGACTTTTTCCTTGAACAAAAGTATTCTCGACAAAATTTTTGGAATCCTTCACTTGATTGTATAGAGCTTTATTATTATCAAGTCTATCTCTAACACCAACTTTCCTCATTGCTCCAAAGCGTGTTATCCAAGTTGGTTGTCCCTACCTACAAAGTTTTAAACATGGAATACTTTGATAATTCACTTTGCAGTTCAAAGATCTTATCTTGTAGATGCTGAATCTCTGAATGATCATGACTGCTTTTCTTATGCATATCCTCAAATTGGTTTATCAAATCAACCTCCCGTGAGATCTTTTCTTGCAGCTTGAGTTCCAACTGCTTTTTAACCTTCTGGCAATTTCAAAAGGCTACCAACAAATGATTATATGCTTCTTGAAGATTTTTAGTGTCATCTTCTAGGTCTCCAATGGATTCCTCATATGAATCCATACCTTTATTAGTTTGTAAAAAAGTTGTGAATGTTGCTACCTTATAATCCTCACCATCTGGCTTGGTTGTCTCATCTTCATTGTCACTGTCACTCTCTGTAGGCTTCATAGACATATTTTTCTTCTTTCTTATATGCATATTTCATGTGACTCCTAATCCCAGACATCAAAGATGAAGTGATTCAACTCCTTGAAGACTTTTTATATTTTTTTGCTGGAGAGTACAAGGAGATGTCAAGACTTCTTAAAGAGCTTGTATAGCATCAGTTGCCAATAAAAAAAGGTTTTAAACTACACAAGCAACCTCCCAAGAGAATTTCAAATAAGTTATTTTGTTGGTCAAAATGAATTGGAGAGGCTAATCAAAGTCGGCTCATCAAAAATTGTAGGATACATGGAATGGTTATATAATGTCATTCTTGTAGTAAGAAGAAAGAGAATATTTGAGTCTGTATAGACTTTAAATGTCTTAATCTAGCTACACCAAAGGATGTGTATCGCATATCAATTATAGACATGTTGGTAGACTAAGTAATAAAACGTTAAGTCTTATCCTTCATGGATGGGTATTCAAGTTGCAATAAAAAATTCATAGTGGCAAAATAGACCGTCAAAACTATTTTTGGATGTCTAGGCACCCTTAGAGCATTTGAATGGACGGTAATATCGTTTGGCTTGAAGAATTCAAGAGCTACAAATCAGACAGCCATGAATTCCATTTTACATGACATGGTTGTTGGGTTTAAAATACCCTATTAGCAAGTGCACTAGTCGAAGGGATAGCACAAGTAGTCAGTAAAGATCATATCCACAGAGACAGAGTTATAATTGATCCAAATGTTTATTTATATATATTTATGGACAATGCAAGAAATTAAAGTTCCGCTCAAGTTGATTGGGTTTACAATTTAATAAGAATGCAAGCAAGAAAAGTAAAGTGTTTTTGGAATTTTTATATTGAAGAATGCAAATGCTAATGCAATTTATCACTAGGCAAGTTATACTAATGCAATGAATTCAAGTAGAAGAATGAAGCACCAAGAATTCAAAATCCACCAAGGGTCAATGATATGCAAACACAACCAATTCACTCACACATTTATCAATTCGGGTATAACGAATCCGTACCTAAGTCGGTTTTAGCGCACTCAAGCCAATTTCCCTCATGTCAATTACTAGTCATCTTATTGGTCTAGGTTGGATGTTCCTATCAACATTCTTGCCATCTTATTGGTCTAGACATGCATAAGAATTCATGAAAGCTCAATGGAAATAGGATTCATACAAACTTGTTTCAAACCTAATGGAAACAACAATTGCAATATAAGGTCCCAAGAAGCATGATTAAATAGATATTTCACCATCTACAAAATCCATCAAACAAATCCATTCAAAACCCTAAGTGGTGATCAAGCACAAAGAGTAAGAAGAATCCACAATAATCATAGAAACCAAAGATTTATACCCAAAAAGATTCACATATAAACAAATCAATTCATACAACCATCATTCAACCCAAGGCTTCATCCTAGCCTTGGTGATAAAGAGTTTAGCTATTCATAGAGAGAGAAAGAGACAAGCAAAGAGAGAGAAACATATTGGTAGAACCCAAAATTGGAAGAAACAAAAGCCAAGATGAAGAATCCCTCCTTCAAGCTTTGAATGCTCCTTCTTTCCTCTGTTTTTCGCTCCCTGGAACGGCCGTTCGATAAGTCAGAAGTGTGCAATTTTTAGGGCTTTCGTGAAATAAAAGCTGCCAATTTTGTGCAGGGGCGCCTAGGCGTGTAGGAAATGCGCTTAGGCGCACCTCTAGAAAATGCAGTTTTCCTGAATTTTTGTATTCACCCCTGTTCCGTGCGTGGCCCGTACCGCATAGACGTGTATAAATCACGCCCAGAATAATTTGCAAGCTTATTCTTCCTCTCATCTTGCCCATATTTGACACCGTTTTGTTCCGCACCATCAATTGCCTATCAAAATCCAAGACAATAGATAAATGTACCGAAATGATAATACCAATGAGATAATATAGGGTTATTATCACCAAAAACAATAGGTATATTCATACCTATCAATGGTCGATCATTTCATGGAAATATACATCGACGTTGTGGTAATGAAGTCTCCTTTCAAAATAGAACACCTTGTATATGCAGGCAATTATTAGACATAATGAGAAAATATGGCTAAAAAATGAACCCCGTCAAGTGCGTCTTTGGAGTATAAGAAAGTAATTTCTTGAGATTCTTGATGAATTAAAGATTTATTAAAGTGAATAAGAATAAAACGAGATCAGCTCTTGATGCCAAACCTCCAAGCAACAAGGAAGAGCCCTAAAGATTCCTTGAACATATCAACTTCCACAAAAGTTTCATCTCAAACCTCGCTAGAAAGGTTCATGTACTTTCTAAACTCCTAAAATTGAAGAAAAAAAAGGATTTATCTGGGAAAAATGGCACCAACAGGCTTTCCAGAAGATGAATGAGTGTCTAACACGACCTCCTGTGCCACTACAAGAAAAGTCGATTTTAGGGATGGATTTTTCCGTCCCTAAACTAATCAGGGACGGTTTTTGGGACAGAAAATTTTCGTCCCAAAAACGGCTGTCGCAAAATTTTGGTACGGAATTTTGCGACAGAAATATTAAGGACGGAATATTCCGTCCTTAAATAATTAAAATATTTTAAAAAATATATTTATAAAATAAAATTGGCGACGGATTATTTCCATCTCTATTTGCCGTTGGAAATTAGGGACGGATTTTTCCGTCCCTAATTATATATTTAATTATATAATTAATTTATTTTCTGAAAATATTTGTATAATTAAGTTTATACATATGAATTTGCGACGGACACATCCGTCGCAAATTTATAAATTATTAAATTAAAATATATATGAATATTTATTTTATTTTTAATTTTTAATTTTTAATTTTTCCCAAATTTAATAATAATTTAACGAATTTTATTTTTTATTTTGAATATAATTTGAAACACAATAATTAAATAATTATCATTAGATTAAAATGCAAAAATAAGTTCTCACATAAAATATAATAATATATTAAATTCACAATTAGTTCTCATAAAATATAGTAATATATTAAATAAAAGCTTTCTCGTGCATCTAATCCTCCCCACTAGAGATGTCGGCATCCTCCTCTGACTGGAACTGTCGATCATGTCGTAACTCCTGGAGCTCCTTCTCTAATCTAGATATAATCTCCTACTGTGAATCGACATGAACCATCACTGCAGCAATTGCCCTCCGGATTGACTGCTCGAAATCTAGATCAGTCTGTGGAACAGATGATCGGCTAGTGGCAAAAGTGCCAAGTAGACGACGTGCCTCTGATCCAATACCGTATACGTGACCTTTAACGCTCATCCCGACAACAGCCTCAAGGTATAATGCATTATTGTAACGCCCCGACCCGGGAGGCGCTACTGTTTAAACCTAGTTCAAAATCTATGAGATATTAAACCTCCACATTATCATAAAAGATTAAATCTTAATTTCTCCAAACAGAATCCATAAATTTCTACCAAAATTTCAGCATCATCTCCCCGTATATCGGAGAATGCCCACCTGAAATACGCAGCACATACTCAACAAATATATAAGGCCTCCGGCCATCACATCACAAGCAACCACAATCCTAGGCAGGGCCTCAGGCCTTCTACAGCATGCATCCGCAATACAAAATAAAACATAATCATTATACATGTATCAACATGCAATATAACCATAAGGTTCACATCCAGGTACACGAGTCCTATCACAAGGCACCCTCCTATCCGTACCAATCACACACCGTCAAGGTGTTCACAACATAACCAACATACACAATCGTCAACTCACATATATAAAATCAAACATAATAAAGAAAGTTAATTCTTTATTCTAACCCCATCCTAGTGTCTCTAGGTGGCACCATGTCATCCCACCTCCTACAGATCCGCAGTGCTGCTATCCGTACCAGTCTCGCCTGTGTGGAAAGGAAAAAGAGTAAAGGGTGAGCAATGGCTCAGTAGGGGCAAAGAGGATAACCAAACGTAATAGCTGAATTAAAAAGATAGGTCAATGCAGCAACATGTCAAAGACTATGAACCACCATAACAAATACTCGACAAACCGTGGTCTCGTTTCCTACCGTGAGTCCCAATAGAACGATGCCTCGGCATCCATCCCCACGCATCGATATCGGTGAACACCGCCATCATACGACTCAATAAGGAAATCATGACTAATTACAAGACACCGGTCTTGTCCATACTGACTCGGGTTCCCTGAACCGATTCCTCAGAATATCCGTATGTTGCCTCGTATGGGAGTCATTCGATTGCAACCTAGCCGAGGTTCCACAACCCTCCTCCCATATGACGTTCACACAACCTACGGAAGTCACGAATCCATACTCGCACTTCCATGTGGCTCTAATGCAACAATGTCATTCCATGAATTAATATAGCAATAAACGAACCCTAGTTATATATTTAACTAGTCATGATGCATGAATAAGAACCATACATGCTTGGTATAAGACCAAGCAATCAACCGGGAATGCAAACTAACATTTTAGGAAAATTCAAGAATAATCCTAGGTTCGTTTTTCCTTGTGGAGCAATTAAGGAAAAATACAAATACGAATAACGATGGAGATTAAATAACGCTTTTTAGATAACAAGAAATAATCGAAAGATTGGGCTAGAATCCCTTACCCCGATTCCAAACAATTTCACTTATTGAAATTTTTCCCAAAACCTAGGGTTTCGGTTCCAAGCCTAATATTTGGCAAAAATCGAAACTCACGTCACAACAACGCATTATTAACATCACATTTCTCATAAAAATAACAATTGTCTCACAAAACTCAAAGATTTACCTTCTCTCTCTAGAAATTTCCTCCAAAGCTTGAATATCCACCCAATCTAGTTTTCACTCCAAATCGACAATAGAACCTAATTATACAACCACAATCATGTATCAAATCAACTTACTAAAGCCTCTAAACCAATTAATCAAAGATTTCTACAATTCTAAACAAAAACCTAACTTTTGAAAAAATTAGGAAAACTTACCAAAACTCCACCAATCTTCTTGAATCTTGTTAAACACCCTAATCTTACCAATCCAAGTTTGTATTTTCCAAAGAAACTAAGTCTCTTCTCATTCTCTCTTTCTTCCCTCTCTCTCTTTCTCTCTCGGCACTTTCTCCTCCCTCGACACTCTCTGCAATTTCTAATTTTTTTGTAACAGTGTTGCGCAGCAACACCACTACCCATATTTACTTATCTATTACCATTTACTTTTTTTCTTTAAAAAACCTAACAAAGCAGCACATGGACATTAGTCCATTTCACGGTCAAACAAATTTGGACATTGATCCAAATTTCAAGCCCACTTTCGGTGGCCAATCCATGCCCACCGAAAGTGGGTCTTATATATATATATAGAATTTATTGTTTTTATTATATAATTTTCTTAATTCCATTTAATTAATGATTAACTTATCCTTATTCGAATTTAACCTATTTTTCGATATTCTTGAACCCGAATTGACAATTTAATTTTATTATTATTATTATTTCTATTACTTTCTTGATATTTTCAGGTCGGGGTATTACATTATCATCTAGCGACTCTCCGGCAATTGATGAAGAAGTCGATCCATGGGAGGATGCCATTTCCTTCAACCGGGTGATGGTATCCTGTGTCAAAAAATTTAAATAATATATAACATCAAATATTATCACATTAATATTATTTTACTATTAAAATAATAAAACATGACACTTACATTTAAACTTGCTGAGCGTGCATCGACATAGACGCTCGTACCCTTTTTCAGATGGGTACGATCAAACAGTTCTTGAAATGTGGGATCACGACCCAATTTCCTCTTCTGCAATTTAAATTTGAAGTCAATTTTACTAATATTGAAAAATGCATAAAATATTTAAAATATAAATAATTTTAAATTTTACCATTTGCAAACGATGTCCCGTGATAGAAACGGATCCACCAGTGTGCACGGACCCGCCGATCTGAGATGCACGATTCTTCTTTCCCTTCTCCCTTCTTATCACGTAATTTGGGGTGGCCCACTTGCTCTCAAGCTCCGCTCTCACATTCTCGGGGACCCATATTCCTTTGTCTATGCCATTCCAGATTCCATGAATCGCACGCCAAAAAGAAACTTTATTTTTGCTTTCCCAAAGTTTCTTCACTTCTACGTCATATGACGGGTCCCATTTATACTTCTTATGCAATTTTTTTTAAAAATATAGTTAGCATGAATGTTTAAGCATATACTAAAGATTGAAAAAACTAAACAAATTAAACAATACTTGAAAATTACCTTGAACTCTCCAAAATAATCATCTCTCTGCTCTTTAGTAGGCTCACTCCATACTGTGGCAGGAGTTTCAAATTTACCCTTTATGATTTGGGTAATCCTCCTACCAACTTTCTCTGGCTGAAAACTAGATATTTAAAAATTATATTATTGACATAAATATTTTTGCAAATTAAGGAAATTAAATAAAAACAAGGAGAAAATGTACTTACGAGGCACCATAAGGTCGTATCCACATGTGACCGTCCGTGTCACAAACCCCAATCCTCTGAGATGAAGAGGATCCAACATCATGTGTCTGATGTTCTACTGGTGGAGTCTCGGTGTCAAATATATCATCAAATACCTGAGTCTCGGGTGCATGTGTCTCAGGTACCTGAGTCTCGGGTGCATGTGTCTCAGCTGCATATCCATATGACATGTGGACGGGTGGATGTGACATATGTTTGGGTGGATATGGCGTATGGGTGGGTGGATGTGGTGTAGGATTGGCTGGGTGAGGTGGTGGGGCCTGATAACCCGGATAGAAGGGAGATGGATGTCTTGTCCACATATCATCGGCCAATAGTTGAGAGGATTGTGGACGAACAGAATTTACCGATGATGGGGATGGTGATGGTGTATGAGGCGACGAACTCCCTCTACCATGTCCATGTCGACCTCGACCACGACCAGATGGAGTATGGCCACGACCACTAGAGTGGTCACTACTATCCATCTACAACAATTTAAAACATAAAGGTAGATATGCACATTGCATTTAACAAAAGTGGCAAATCCATAACATTACTCCATGAAACATATAAAGGAAATAGCAAAGAGTTGATATGCAATTTATAGTAATCAAGACCCATACAAACAGTAGGCAGTAGCACGTACAACCAAAAAAAACCCTAGAGCAATTTAAAGAGTAGATAAGCAAGTTACAAACAAGTGCATATCATCATAAATTTCACAACCAAGATTCAAAAATTAAATTGGTTAAAGTTTCATAAAAGATCCTTTATGGAAGAAAATACTAAACTAATATATTTTAGTACAATAATATGTTGCCAATGACACTTCATTTGCATTGATCATAGCTGTGAAAGGAAGGAGCCTATCAAGAAAGTACTAAAGCATTGTAACTTGAATAAAGGCCAAAAGTTATTGGGCTTGCTTGAAATTCCACAGTTGCATAAAGCATTGGTCCCAAAGCAGAAAAGGTATGCAGACAGAAAAAATACTAATTGAGCAGTAAAAAGATAGTCATATGAAAGGACTTACACTCAAACTATTGGAGTATCTTTCAGCTTATAGTAAGGTCACCCAGGAAGTCTGACAACCTGAAACACTCAAAATATAGCTCAGAAGATTCAGAACAATGTGTTATCAAACTCAAACTATTGTACATTCTTGAACAGTTGGCTTATAGTCAAATCACTAGCCAAAATATTTCTCAATTCATTTGCTAATAGAAAGGCACTTGGGTCATCTTCACTAGTTCTAAAACATCCTAAAATTGAAAGATAAAGGGGAAGGGAAGAAAAAGGAAAAAAAAAAGCTTCATTGATTGCGCAGCTAAATCAATAACCATAGAAGTACTGGAACTGGAATTGGCCAAGACTGTCCACAAATGCTCCTCCTTTCTTATTGCTACATCCTCCAGTTCTTCATGCAATCCATCAAACTATAAAGCACAAACAAACAAACACTCATCAACATATATCTATATATATATATATAAACATTCTGGTTTGCTTTAAACTATAATTGAATGAGTAGAGAAACATTAATAGTAAATATACTTGGAAATCCTCTCCTTTCTCTCTTCTGCACTGTAACGCCTAATTTAAAGAGTAGATAAGCAAGTTAAAAAAGAACTAAACTTCAAAGTAATTCAACTTCAAATAAAATTTTAGCAAACTTGACACAAGAAATAAATGAAAAAGAAAATCAATGAATCACAAAAGAAAAAGGAAATCCAAACCAATAGGTGAGACAATGACCAAACTTGAATGGAAGAATAGAGACAAGGGAAGAGTACCTGACTTGGCAGCAGGGAGATTGAAGAATTTCGATTTCTGAACTGAAAAACACAATCTCATAAGAAATGCCATACCTGACTTGGCAGCGGGGAGAAGAAAACAGCAATAAAAAATAACAAAGCCTCCATACCTGACTTGGCAGTAGAGAGAATGAAACAGATTTTGGCCGAGAGTGATTGGGAGCAGGGAGAAAGAGAAAGTGCGGGAGTTCTAGGGTTTTGAGAGACAGTATGTGCAGGAGTGAAGTGAACACCGAATGGGATATATTATAAAAGTGTATCTATTTAAGTTTTGAGTGAAAAGTATGAGGGAGTGGGGGGCGGGACCATGGAATTCAGAACAACATATCAGTTCATGCAATATAAAATAAGACATTCAATATAAAATTAACACATTCAGTATAAAATAAGACTAAAATTAACACATTCAACATAAAATAAGACACATTTTATGCAAGCTAAAATAGACATAAAATTTAAATAAGACGCATTTTCATTCAAGCTAAAATAACACTAAATTTAAATAAGACACATTTTCATTCAAGCTAAAATACCACTAAAATTTAAATAAGACACATTTTCATTCAAGCTAAAATAACACTAAAATTACAGTTAGACACATTTTCATTCATCTTCCTCAGTCTCAGTCTCGGTATCATCAGACTCAAATTCTTCCTCTTCCTCTTCTTCCTCTTCTTCATTAATATCCTCCTCATTCATTTTCCATGTAGTAACTCCATCTACTTCCTCAGGTTCTGCTTCATTGTCAACTAGGAACTCACTTTGGATAGTATCTACTCTAACTGGCTCAGTTGGAAATAGATCATCTTGAAATGCATCATCCACTTGTTTGGGTTGTACAGTAATTGTGCTCCTGGCTTTTGTCTTAATCACAGCCAACCAATCTTGTCGATCAAGTATCCCTTCAAGATAAGGAGCAAAGTAGACTTGCTCGGCTTGTTGTGCAATTATAAATGGATCATACTTATTGTACCTTCCCCTACGTTTAATATCAACAAGTCCATAATGTTTATGAATTCGCGTACGTCGAATAGGAGTTGGATCAAACCACTCACATTTGAAAAGAACAATTTTCTTCATTGGTAGACCCGAGAATTCTAATTGAACAATCTCTTTCAGTATTCCATACTAATCATTCTCCGATTGTCCATAATCGGTTCCTCATATACATACTCCGTTATTGATTGATGACTTGCCTTCACTCCACATGTCAGTGTCAAATTTGAATCCATTGACGTAATACGTATTCCAAATCTCAACCCTCCTCAATGGTCCTAATGCCACGTTTCGCAGGAGTCCATCAGTTATCATGTTTTGTGGTTCGTGCACCTTAAACAATAATATACTGTGTTATAGCATATATTAATGTCATTTAATATAATTAATGGCATAATATTCTTTATACTTATGAAGTTTTTTAACCATGATACAAAACCAATCTCAATATGATAGTCGAGTTCTTCATCATTCATAGTTCCTGACACTTGAACATAATCTGTATACAAGCTACACCACGTATATTGTAAGTATATTTAATTCCCCTACAATTTATAAATAAGTATAGAAATGAGTAGCTTACTTGACAAAAGGTTGGACAATATCACAATTCAAAAAAATGTACAATGTCGCAGCATCATATTCTTGATCGGTGAGGTAGCGCCTAACAGCTTCACCAACAAGCCAACCGCGTTGATTGAATATTGATATTATAGAGAATTCTGGATTCAAAACTCCGCCATCATCATTTCGAGGAACTCTGGCTCGTCAAGAGCTCACTTGCGGTTCAAAGTAGTAGGAAGCAAACGTTGAAGTCTCTTCGACTATATATGCTTCACAAATAGATCCTTCCACCCGAGCTTTATTTTTAACCTTTTTCTTCAAAAAGTGAAGGAACCTATTTTCAAAGATTAATCAAATGTATCAGTAGAACAATTAATAACGACATATTATATATATATTAATATCACTAATGGATATGAAATATGAAACAAATACCTTTCAAAAGGACACATCCATCTGTATTGCACAGGCCCACCCATCCTTGCTTCGAATGGTAGATGTATTAGGAGATGTTCCATAGAGTCAAAAAAAGATGGGGGAAATATACGCTCTAATTTGCAAAGGATCACAGGAATGTTAGCCTTCATGATGCTCAATTGATCCTCCCGCAGAGTAGTTGAACATATATCTCTACAAAATAGACTCAACTCAGTAAGTACTGTCCAAATCGAATTCGACAATTCCCGGAATGCAATAGGGAGTAGCCGCTCCATGAAAGCATGATAGTCGTGACTTTTCATCCCAAATAGTTTTCCTTCCCTCATATCTACACACCTGCCTAGGTTGGAAGCATAACCGTCTGGCAACTTCAACTTGGAGACCCAATCACACACTGCCCTTTTTTTAAAACAAAATTTTGCCTTAGGTTTGAAGGATTTCCCTCTGCCATTTTGCACCAACTCCAAAGCACTGCGTTTACAATAATGTGGAAGATTCAGTCTAGCCTTTACATTATCCTTTTTTTCCCTTAACGTCCATAGCCGTATTGAAAACGTTATCAAACACGTTCTTCTCAATATGCATGACATCGAGGTTGTGTCGGACCAGATTATCCTGCCAATAAGGCAAATCCCAAAAGATGTTCTTTTTGGTCCAATTATGATCATGTCCATAACCCAAAAATACTAACTGTCTGCCAATCTCAGTAATCTTTGGAAAATTCTAGAGTCCAGCCAACACTTCGTCACCAAACATGGTGGAGGTTCTGATCTCTCACTTCGATTTTTAAGAAATGCATCTTTATTCCGTCTGAAAGGATGTGTCATAGGTAAAAATTGTCTGTGAAAATCAAACCATGAATTTTTCCTACCATTCTTCAATGTGAATGCCTTTGAGTTCTGCATGTAATAAGGACATGCTAACTTCCCAACAGTCCCCTATCCAAACAACATACCATAGGTAGGAAAGTCATTAATAGTCCACATCAATGCAGCTCTCATAAGAAAATTATCTTTTAAAGATACATCATAGGTTATCACACCTTCACACCACAACTGATTGAGCTCATCTATCAATGACTGTAGATAAACATCAATTTTGCTCTTCGGATTTTGGGGATCCGGGATAATTACTATCAGGAACATGAACTCTCTCTTCATGCATATCCCAGGCGGTAAATTATAAGGTGTCAAAATGACAGGCCAACATGAATAATTTTTTTTTGATTGCCCAAAAGGAGTGAAACCATCTGCACACAAACCTAACCTTACATTCTGCTGGTCTAAAGCAAAGTCTTGATATTTTTGGTCAAATTGCTTCCATGCCACTCCATCAGATGGGTGACAAAGAACTCCGGACTCCTGCTGATGCTCATAATGCCACCTCATTTCTTTTGCAGTAACAATAGAACTCAACAACCTCTGCAGCCTGGGAATAAGTGGTAGATACCACATCCGTTTAACCGGAACTGCTTTAAAATTTTCATGACCAGTTCTCCGAGCTTTATAACGATTAGCCTGAAAAAATTTACATTAGTTCTCATATGCATCATCTTTATAGTATAACATACAACCATTCACACAACAATCAATTCGCTGATATCCCAGCCCGAGTTTGGATGCCAACTTCTTAGTCTGATAGAAATCTGCAGGCATCTAATTTTCAGATGGCATTGTCTCTTTCATGAGATGGGCAACTTCATCAAAACATCCTTGGGCCATGTTATAATCAGATTTAATACTCAATAGTCTCATCGAAGCTGACAACTCTGAATGCGATTCGCAACCTGACCACAGTGGTTATTGGGCAGCAGACAACATGTAACGCCCTGACCCGAGAGGCGCTACTATTTAAACCTAATTCAATATCTATAAGATATTAAATCTCCACATTATCACAAAAGATTTAATCTTAATTTCTCCAACTAAATCCGTAAATTTCTACCGAAATTTAGGCAGCATCTCTCCGTATATCGGAGAATGCCCACCTGAAATGCGCAGCACATATTCTGCAATATATAAGGCCTCCGGCCATCACATCACAAGCAATCACAATCCTAGGCAGGGCCTCAGGCCATCTACAGCATGCATCCGCAACACATAATAAATCATAATCATCATACATGTATCAACATGCAATATCACAATAAGATTCACACCCAAGTACAGGAGTTCTATCACAAGGCATCCTCCGATCCGTACCATCCACACACCGTCAAGGTGTTCATAAACGTAGTCAACATACACAATCCTCAATTCGCGCATAAAATATCAAACATAATAAAGAAAATTAATTCTTTATTCTAACCCATCCTAGTGTCTCCAGGTGGCACCATGTCATCCCACCTCCTACAGATCCGCAGTGCCGGTGTCCGTACCAGTCTCGCCTGTGTGGAAAGGAAATAAAGAAAAGGGTGAGCAATGGCTCAGTAGGGGTAAATAGGATAACAAAATATAATAGCTGAATAAAAAGATTAAGTCAATGCAGCAACATGCCAAGACTATGAATCACCATAACAAATACTCATCAAACCGTGGTCTCGTTTCCTACCGTGAGTCCCAATGGGACGACGCCTCGGCATCCATCCCCACACATCGATATCGGTGAACACTGCCACCATACGACTCAATAAGGAAACCATGACCAAATACAAGACACCAGTCTTGTCCATACTGACTCGGGTTCTCAGAATCGATTTCTCAGAATCTCAGTATGTTGCCTCATATAGGAGTCATTCGGTTGCAACCAAGCCGATGTTCCATAACCCTCCTCTCATATGAAGTTCACACAACATAAGGAAGTCACGAATCCATATTCGCACTTTCATGTGGCTCTAATGCAACAATGTCATGCCATGAATTTAATATAGCGATAAACAAATCCTAGTTATATATTTAACTAGCCATGATGCATGAATAAGAACCAAACATGCTTGATATAAGACCAAGCAATCAACCGGGAATGCAAACTAATATTTAGGAAAATTCGAGAATAATCCTAGGTTCGTTTTTCCTTATGGAGCAAATAAGGAAAAATACAAATACAAATAACAATGAAAATTAAAAACGCATTTTTAGATAATAAGAAAGAATCGAAAGATTGGGCTAGAATCCCCTACCTCGAATCGACGTAATTTCACCAAAAATCGGAAATTTCCAATTTCTAGGGTTTGAACCCTCAACCTAATATATGGAAAATTCACAACCCATTTCACAATTTATATCTCTCTAATAACATATACCAATGTAAATTAGACCATAATTTCAAAGAATCCTACCTTTCTCTCTCTAGAATTTCCACCCAAAGCTCTCTAGCTTGAAAATCTTCCAATCAACTCCAATCTAACAAATACATACACAATTAAGTATAAATCAACCTATTTAAACCTCATTGTCTCAAATAATCCATATTCAAGCTCTAATATACAAAACCCATAAAAACCTAACTATGAAAATCTATAGAAAACTTACCTTAAAATCACAAATCCTCCTTTAATCCTTCTTGAAACATGCTAAGCTCCATAAATCCTTCAAATTTCCAAGCCAAAATCTCTTTCTTTCTCTCCTTCTTTCTCTCTTCTTTCTCTCTTCTTTTTCTCTCAGCTTCTCACTCTGTGGTCTGTTTTTCTTTGTGAAATTTCATTCTTATTTATTTTTTTATTTTTTTATATAAAAGTGGACTTGGCCACTTTCGGTGGGCAATTACATGCCCACCGAAAGTGGACATTTGTTTTTGTTTTTTTTTTTTAAGTTAATTAATAAAATTTACTTATTTAATTTTATTAATTACCAATCCATTCGTAGTCTAGTTTAACTCAATACTTGGTATTCTCCCAAACTCGAAATAACAATAATAATTGCTATTATTATTTTTCTTCTTGAATATTTTCGGGTCGGGGTATTACACAACATGTCAAAGAAATTTTGTGCATCTGGATTAGGAGGTTCCGGCCTATATTGATCATAATTTCTAGCATGTAACAAGCTGTCGCCAACCGACGAACCAGTAACATCCATTACCATCTGCTCGAATGGATCAAAATTAGCATGATCATTTCCTTGCCATTAATAATTACTAGCATCTGGTTGCTCTTCCACAGCAAATACAGGAGGAATTTCAGGCATGACTTCTCTATGAGTTGTCCAGTAGTAATATCCATCCTGAAAACCTTTTTTGTACAAGTGTTGCTTAATATCATCAAATGCCAAATATTTTCTGCATTTACACCTAATGCAAGGACATCGTATTTTTCCCATACTTTGAGACTGAAAATCATTTTCAGAAGCAAATGCAAGGAACTCTTCAACCCCATTAATGAATTCTTGCGTAATTCCCACTCGATTAGGTCCTAATCGGTTGTACATCCAAGAACAATACTGAGGCACATTCATTTTATTTATCACCTATATATGTATGGAAATGACAAAGGTTTTTTTTATATCATGGAAATGACAAAGTTACGCAATATATATACATACATATATATAGACATATACACACACACACACACATATATATATATATGCATACATACATATATATAGACAGACATACATATATATATATATATAGACAGACATACATACATATATATATATATATATATATATGTACACACACATGTAGTTGACAAAGTTAGGCCACACATTATTCTAAAAATGAAGCTTTATTTTTTAAAATTTAAGTAATAATTGATTATTAATTTATGGAAGTTTAGAATTTAAAGTAAGATAGAAAACAAAGTTCAATGGAAAAAATGACATAAATTTGAGTTCAAAAAACTTCACAGTTTCAAAAAATTCCACAGTTCACGTATGTACAATTTTAGTCATATAGAATAGACAAGTTAAACGCCTAACTTGATAACAACCTATTTAAAAACTAATTTTACATAATATTAAAATTTTAAATATTTAAACAGATTATGATCATATGAAAATTCATAAATTTTGAATATATAATCTGTAAAATATTAGTCATTAGACATCTCCTAATTAACAAAGTTTTTAGTGTTTTTTTACTCTTTCGGATCAAATGTTAAATTCTAAAGAACTTGCAAAAGAATAAAAACAAATTAACAAAGTAAAAAAAATGAAACGACTAAGTTGAAATTATCAAATTTTGGTTACACAAGTGATGAAGCCTCTGGATCGAAGGCATCTCTCCCAGAAATCTGCACCAGTTTTGAGAGTGAAGCGGATACAAGTGAGCAGTTCTGGGAGAAGAGTCTTCTGTTTTGTAAATTTTTGCCGACAATTAGGGACGGAAATATTTCCGTCCCTAATTAGCAACGGATTTAGGAACGAACATATTTTTCCGTCCCTAATCAGTCAAATGGTCAAATTGTAAAATTATTGGGGACAGATTTAGGGACGAAATAATTTCCGTCCTAAATAAGTCAAACGGTCAAATTGTGAAATTATTAGGGACAAATTTAGGGACGGAATAATTTCCGTCCCTAATAAGTGAAAAAATATATTAGCGACGGACAATTCTGTCTCTATTTCCGTCGCTAAAAGTCAAAAAAATCTAAAAGTTTTTTGTGACGGAAATATTTGAAAGTTCCGTCGCTAAAAATATAATTACCGACGAAAAATTATTCCGTCCCTAAAATCAACTTTTCTTGTAGTGTGTTGACTCCTCCTACCCTCATGAAAGTTTTGAATTTGTACATCTCACCAACAGAGGAATTCATTGGTTGTTGTTTAGCTCAAGATAATGAGACTAGCAAAGAACAAATGATCTACTACCTTAGCTAGGTAATACCTCCAGTAGAAAAAAGATACTCTCCCATGAAAACACACTTTCTAATTCTTTTTTTCTAGCCACCAAGCTCAGATGTTATTAGTCACTGTTTTACTACCATGGAAAACAGATGCCATCAAATATAATTTGTCCAGATCGATTATCAAAAGATGATTTAGTTCTGAAGTGCTTAAGGCACAAGTAGTCTATAAAGATTATGAAAGAAGTTCATGATAACATATACGGAGAAAATTGAGCAGCATGAAACATTAGGTGGCTCATCAGAAGGTATGAATACTACGAGCTTTCTATCTTTGTTGACTGTATCCAGTACTCCAAGAGATGCCAACCATGTCAAGCTCAGGTACAAATATAACATGTATCTTTTATTGTCATGATGCAAGAAACCATGGTCATTCAAAGGTTGTACCATGGATCTTATTGACAAAATCTTTCCACCTTTTAATGAAGGAAATCAATTTTATCATAGAAGTCATACACTACGTCACCAAATGGGTAAAGGACTTTCAACTAAAATTCATGAATGAGCAGGATTTTATCAAAGTCATAAAGTAGAGCATCTTTCACGATGCTAGGAGCTCTATAGTCCAGTTCAAGCTCTTTGATGAGGATGGATTCTGACTTCCTCGGAGTTATGGCATTTGCTTAAGAGAGTCCAACCATGAGATTTTTTATATTCTTTACTGTTGACAGAGTGCACAACAAGCCACATATCAAAACTTTAACCCGTTTTAACAAGCTAACAATCCGGATTCATACCTTCAAGATCCGTCTGGATTGATCTTGGTTAAAACAACAGCACACCGATCAAGTAACAGTGAAAGACTTCTTCTTCTCCAAGCTCACCAATCGAATCTCCGCACTACCTCCTTGTTCGGACTGTACGGATTGAACGTCAACACCAACAAGCTTGGCACTACGTGTCTTCTGCCGTGTGACCTCCGATCGAAGAACTCAACTTCAGTGGAAGGAGGGGAAAGGGGAAGGTGGCTAGGGTTTTGCTGTTTTAGAGGGAAAACGTTTTTAGGGTTTTAAAGCTCCAAAACGCGTGTCACCAAAAACCTAGCCTTTGAGTCCTTTATATAGAGGCACAACAGGGACCTCATACCAAATATGTTTTAACTGAATACCAAATAGAAAGTTCTGATTATCACAATCAACCTTCATATTTTGGTAAATTACAATTCACTCCACTAAAGAATTGTAATGACCTCAAAACATATTTCGGGCTATTTATTAAATGCTTATTAACTCCCCATGTTAAGAAAATCGATACCTGATTCATAAATTAAATTACTGACAATTTAATTCATAAATCATAACCTCAAGACTTACGCTTAACTTATTTAACGTGTCAGATAATTAAATCCACTTGCAGGGTTTGACATGCTGAAAACTTATAAGCTTTCTCGAGGGGTATCCTCAATCCCTAAATCGGGACATGGTTTCCTTCAACAAACGATATTCCCGATCAATGCACTGTCATTGTCCAACTCATCGAGTTTATTGACTCATAAACGAGTCTCACTATTTGTGACTCAAACACTACACCAAAAAGGGTCATAGATGATAGATAAAAATCGTCATAAAGGGGGGTGCATGACAGTTTTCAATTATATCATCTATGTCACAATCATCTTTTTATGATAGAAAAAATCTCTATCATGAATTCATGATAGATATTAATAATCATAAATCTGTCACACCAAAAAATTCATTTTTAATTAATTTAGGTAATATTTTGATATAGAGTTGACTTTTTCGTCGTCAAAAATCAAAAATTTGTATTTTTGTGACAGTTTTTGTCTATCATTTTTGTTGGGTGTGAAATTGTTGGGTATCACTAAAACTCTATCACATGGAACTAAACACATTGAAGAACCCAAATAAGATAAGTAAAACCCTGATTCCTCAATTTCATTCCTCTTATTACCCAGAAAACACAAAAAGGAAACTTAGCTTGCATACATGTTAAAATGGAAGTTCTCTGGATAATCTATAAATGCAATAAAAAAACATGAAGGAAGTAGAGCTCAGTAGAAATTGACACAGTGAAGACCCCAAATCAGATAAGAAATTCAAATTCTTCAATCAATATAAGACTTTTAATAGGAAATATCAGCTATGAAGATCTCCCATCCAAATACCAAACAAAAATAAAGAGCTGTCATTTCAACACCCTAAACTCATTTTAGTTCATGTGCCCTGGATAAATAATCTAATGTGGAAGGATAAAAATGCAACCTCCTAGGTGTGTGCTCCAAAGAGTCCAAGTCCTTTCCCACAACACCAATACAATTATAACTGAGGTTAATTTTTGTAATTTATCTCAAGAGAGTAATAGATACCTTTTTATGAGAAGATAGAGGAGAGAATCGGGAATGATAATAGGGACCTTAGTCCCCCTCCCCATATTACAATTTTCTTTGAAGAGTGGAGATACTGACACTGCCTTTTGGGATGTTACTCAACTATTTTCCTAGTATTTTGGATGACATGAGTAGTGTACTTAGTTAGACATGATGGATTCACCCTCACCTTCTTGATTTTCAACCTCTGAATGCACAGTAAGTCCTCTCATCTCTTATCACCATGTTCGATAGATAAGTTTTTGGTAAAATCAATGGATCAATTACTTATCGCATATTATATTTTTGATTGATCTAATCCTTGCAGACTGTTTCCACTCGGTTGTCACAAAGAATTATAAAAAGTCATTCAAGTCATATTGAAGATACGAAGAGAAGTTCCAGATCTCTGAAGGTCAGATCCTCAGTTTCATGTGTAGGATTTTTGTATTCTCTTCTAGTCAAGCGAATGAATGACAGATAGATATGTACTGAAAAAATGTTACTGATTGAGTGAGATCGCTATGAAGCTTTCAGAAGAATTGCTTAGTCATGGTGAAAGTTTTTGGTAGATTCCAAAGTTGGATTCAAGTTACCGTTTTAAATACAATGATATTAGTTAGATAGCTAATGTTATAGTAATAGTGTAACGTTACTGCTTTACGTTACTGTTTTTAGAAAATTACTTAACATTACATCCGAACTATTTTTAAAACAGCAACATTGTAAAACAGTAACATTAAATAATGATATTATTTTAACAACCTAAGCAACTAATAAAAATACAATCTATAGTATTTGCTAGTACTGGACATGTGGACCACTAGCACAAAACTATAAATACAATATAAAGGTACAATCCAAAATATGTATAAAATATGCAAGACCACGAAACCAAATCAAATTAGCTAACAGTATCACACATACAACAATCAACATCGAAGTGACGGGCACCTTGTAGTGAAACGAGTATGTAAACTTCCGAAGTCAGAACGAACAAACCTCAAAACAAAACAGCAAAACAAGAGACGGACACCTTACAGTGACTCGATTCCAGATAAAGCAGAGGAACGGTTACAGTAGGCGGTAGCAACGACTAGTCAAGAGAGATTGAGAGACGTTGAGATTTGAGACTATTTCTAAATGAATAACAACCAAGTGCAAGCGGCGGCAGAGTAGCATGGACGCATGGGAGCCGTACCACAGAGACAGGGCCTCACCTCTGGCCAAGAGGTACAACCATATTAAGGGAAATTAAGTTAAAAGACTAAAGAGTAAATAATATATTTTTTTTTCAAAAAATATAATCGGGTTATCGGGTCACCCGATAACCCGGAATTCATCAAATATAAAACCCCAAACCCAGTCCGGAATTATCTGGTTCAGACCGGGTCGGGCCTACCCGATAATAACCGGGTCACTCGGTGTGCAGGCCTTGGCTTGCAAATTGATGGGCTTGGTCCCAAGTATTAACTTCGAGAAAATGGATTGATGGCTGCTGCATGGTATTGGGCTTCACAAATGGACCAGCATTGCTGGACTTGTCTAAAGGTTCACATAGGCTTAAGTTTCGACATGGAAATATAGAATGGTGAGTACGGGCTTGGAATATGGGCCTCACAAGTGGGCTTAATGCAGGTGGGCCGAACTTCGCATGATACACTTATCATGCGTACAAGCACAATTCAAAAGAAACAGATATAATATGTACTAAACGGTGCGTATAAGCACAGATCCTATCAATATGGGTTATGCTTCGGCCGTTGAGTAGCCATGGGATTGCAACCAAGGCTGTGGAAATTACAGTGCAAGGTTTTTAAGGTACCCCAAGATCTTGTAAGGCTGCAAGCTTTTGTTGTCGTTACTCGTTCATATAGAAAATAAGGCCTCTCAAGAGGGTTTTAGAGAAAGTTGGATTTCATTCAAAAGGGTTTTGAGAAATATAAATCACTTAGAGCAATCACTTAGTGGTGAATTTGTAGTCGCACGCTGAGAGCTTTTGCTTAGGCCAAGTTATTTTTGTCAAATATAAATTTTTTTATCCACAGACCTACCTCTGATGGCTGAAAGGTGAATTTATAGTCGCACGCTAGGAGCTTTTGCTTAGGCCAAGTTATTTTCATCAAATAAAACTTTTTTATCAACAGACCTCTGATGACTCAAATGATAAACTTTTATGTTGTTCCCAATAAAATAAAAATAAGGGAAAACAATCATTTTGGCCCCTGTACTTTTAAAAAAAGGGCAACTAAGCCCCTTAAGTTCAAAACGGGGCAAATTACCCCCCGTACTTTTCAATGTGGAGCAAAGAAGCCATTCCGTCTCTTTTCCGTTAAAACGTGTCCTACGTGGCAGTTAACTAGCTTGTGACAAAAAATTAAATTGGAAATCAATATAAATTTATTTTAACTGGTGCAAAATAGTCCTCATACTTCAAGGATTGGTCCATTTAAGCCCTTGAAAGTTTGAAGTATGAGGCATTTGAACCCTTCCTTTTAGCCAGTGAGGACAACAGAAATAATTGCAAAAAATCATCCTTCAACTGAAAACATGGTACTTCAACATGAAACATGATTCGGAAAAAAACAAATCAAGCAAATAAACAACAACATTGTTCAAATAAAAAAAAACATACAAATGAAAGGAAATAAAATACAGTTAACACATTGCTGGAACTCCATCTACTTGGATCCACCGGTTTGTTCAGCCTCGGGACCTTGTTTCTTCTTCTTGTTCGTCCGACTTCCATGATCAATCACTCTAGCCATGGATGTTCCAGGCTGCAATAAAATTGACATTAATTTGAGGCAGTAGAAAACACAACAATGTAAATGTTATAAGATTCAAATCTATTTTCACTTACATTGAGGATTGATCGACCGGTGTCAGGATTGATATACAGTCCAATTCCAGATAAAGATCTCTTGTACGGCTTGCTTTTTGGCCTGCAATCTTTATGGAAAGGGCTCACGTATGGAGTCCTCCCACTTCTTCTTTGCATTGAGGCCACTTCATTGGCGGTCACCCTTGGTGTAGTAGTTGCAGTAGCACCTTCATTGACACTCACCCTTGGTGTGGCAGCTGTAGTAACACCACTAACTTGGCTACTGGAAACTATCCTTCCTCGGCATTGCTTATTCCTTGAATTATGACCTTTCTTTTTGCAGACAGTACAAGTCATACTTCTTCCTTCTTTTGTCAACTTATTTTTGGATATAATCTCATGATACTCCTTTCTTCTCTTCTTTTTTGGCCTACCTGGCATTCTCCTAATTTTTGGAGGAAGAACATGGTTGAGCTCACTCCTTGGCCACATGTTTGCTCCTCGAATCGGTTCGAGAGGGATATCATATGCTCTCAAGTACATGTCACTCTTGTACCACAAGTTGATGTAGTCTTCACCCTTCTCTCCATTAGAATGGATAGCTCGAATGGCATGTGGGCATGGGATTCCAGTTTCATGCCATGCACTTGGACTTGCTTTTCTAATGGGCTTAAACTGTGACGTAAGACTAATGTGACAGAAACTCAGGCACAATGTAAAGCAGCTCAGGAATTGTTGTTCTACCTATCTTCGTATTCTCGTGTTGAATAATTCTAATTTCCAATAGATAACAAAATGAAGCAATCATAGTCTCTTCCTGCATATTGACTACACCAGCCTCTTAACATGATGCGGAAATATGCGCAACGTTTGGTCAGAAAACTTGTATCAAATTCTCATTCAAAATTACAACTTTTTCCTTCTGTCATGAAGGGTATTACATATACATTATGACATGGTTCTCTCCATTTACTTTTCTCAGTTCCTTCAGACAAAAATCAAACACAACTGTACAAAAGGTTGCCGCCACCGGTTTAGGCAGCAGCTGAAGAAAAATCACATGCCTTACTTACACGAAACAATGCTCTACAACCTTCTCTGGTCGATTTTCTCCAAATTTTTTCCCTGTAATCTATAAGATCTCATGTACATCCTAACTGTCGGCAAAGAAGGAAAATGTCTCCTTATTCACACTTGAAGAAATGAGACATTTCAAGGCGTAGAATTAACTGAGATTTCTTGTTGCATGGGCGAGCTTGGCTGGTCAGCATGTGAAGGGATGACAAGCCTCTGCAGGGGCTTGAGAGCAACTATCAGTTGAGCAAAGGACGGACGCAAATTTGGCTCACTGGAAAAGAAATAATGGGAAAGATCAATTTATAAAACTGAACAGTAGAGAAGAAAATATGCAAGTGCATCGTTCACATTCTTACGTCTGCCAGCATTCCCAAATTATCCTAGCAACCAAGGGATCAACTTCCTTGGGGATTTCAAGCCGACGTTTTTGAAAACCGACAGCACCAACAACTTGCATTGGGTTCATTCCACTCCACGGCAACCTCAGGGTTGCAAGCTCCCACAAAATTACTCCAAAGCTATAAACATCACACCTGCCAATCCAACACAAGATACTTATACAGAATAGACTGACAAGCACAAGTAACATGCCAATTAAGGCATCTTTTAAGACAGTTTTTTTATTTTTTTCTGGCAATAAATTCTGATTGTTAATCAGTATAAGTATTTGGGGTTTTCTTAAAACTCATGAGTGCCAACCAACTGAAAATGGATTCTAACTAAATTTTGTTGGAAATGGCTATTTTTTCAAGCAATGTTTATTACTGCTTATTTTTATAAATTTTCTTCTAAAATATAATCAATGCAAAGTAAACATGTTTTCAATCATTTTATCTTCCTTCAGACCATACTTATTGAATATCAAAACTTTATGTTCCAACTGGATGCTTATATAGGCAGAAAAAAAAATTAAAATAAAACAAAGGGTATTGTGCCATAAAATAAAATAACAAAAAAAAGGACTAAATCAGCCTTGGCCAACAGCACCCAACAACAATGCCATATATTAATAACAGTTGAAGTGAAAACGAGTATGACAATAACTCACTTCTCATTGGAGGGTTCATTACGGAGAACCTCTGGGGCCATCCATTCAGGCTAATCCATAGAAGACAACACGATCATTAGAAAAAACAGAGAAAGGACCCTGGAAAAGGCTGATTTTTTCAAAGGAAAAATAAAAGGAAGCAAAACCAGATACTAGTTTTAGAATCTCACTGTTCCTGCAGTTGACTTGGATGATAAAAAGGTGTTATGTTTCAAGCGTGACAAGCCAAAATCACCAACCTGGATGCAGAATACGGCAGGAAAAAGTATAATTAAATATAAATGAAAAATAATAATAAAGAAGAACGAGTTCTAATAGCATAATTTTTTGTTTCCTTTCTTTCTGGGTAATTTTCTAACCTCAAGCATCCTCCTCCTAGATCTTTAATATGAAATAAAGTATAAATAAAAACTAAAACTCAACTAATTTATTAGATTCTGAAATGAGAGCTACTTTTTTTTTCCTTAGTTGTTTTTGCACTCTTTTAGTCTTTAGTCTTGTACTTCTCTCTTGTTTCTTTGCAGGGTTCCCCTTATTCTTGCTCTTTTAATAAGTTTATGCTCTATTACAAATAAATAATTCAAAAGAAACAAACAGTAAACTACGAGATTTTATAGAGGAAGACCATCTACTCCAAGGGGATATGGTGAAACTCCCAAACTAGTGTGGAGGTTTGCATATAAATTTATTAACAGATTATTAAATAACGCTTTAGCAAGCAAACACATTTCAAAAGATTTGAGTGGTGAAACCAGGTCTAGAACTGTTTGGATTTCCAAATTGACCAAAGGTCCAAAGCCACATATAGTGGGGGAAGAGGAAGCAATTCAAAAATGGGTGAAGTTTTTAGTTTCCTTATCCTCACTTAATATTGGAATTTGGAAATGGGAAGAAAGTGATGTTTAGAAACAATTTGAATTGGCATAACTTCTTTGATGAAGCAGTCTCTTTCGATGGAAATTAACATGGATGCAATGGTGAATGATCAAATAAATGTGAGTAATGAATAGCTTTCTTGAAGCATCAGATCATTAAATGGATTTTTCCCAATCTGGCAACATTTGTTTCAAAACACCGTGTTTTGAACCTATGACCCCTCCACTTTACCGCTACGCCAAGATTCAGCGTAAACCAGTATTCCTACAAGTAAATTAAATATCAAAGACTTGAAAATCAGATCTAGACTCATTACTATAAGTTCCTGACATGACAGAGCCACCAAATACCTCTTAAACATAAGGCTTGCAAAAAAATTTAGAATTAGCCAAGGTACATATTGAAAAGAAATAAGCGATGCACAATTATGACTCATGACAAAAGAAATAGTTCACATATTTTATACGTGTTGGAAAGAAATAACAGATAATAGAATAACAACCGGAATTCAAATAAAGAAATAGTTCAGATATGTTATACGTGTCGCAAAGAAATAACAGATAATAGAGTGACAACCAGAACTCAATAGACTACACAAAGGAATAGCATATACCTTGATATTCCAGTTCTTATCAACCAAAAGATTTGGTGACTTCAAATCTCTGTGAACAATGGTGGGTATGCTTGTGTGCAAGCAATTCATGCCCCTTGCCTACACAACAAAAAAGCGATATAGATGGGCTCCAGAAAGATGTGGAATTCATGTATTTAACACAGCACTAAAAAATAAAATCATACCACATCAAGGGCCATCTTTATTCTACGCTTCTCATCGATTTGACAATGGGGACGGTGAAGAATTTTAAACAAGCTTCCTCTGGAAAGCAAACATCATTTTCAAATCTTAGAATTTTAAACATACTATTTATGCATACAGACACACGAGCATCAAATAGCCTCTCATATTTAATGAGGGGTACAAAAACTCCTAACAAATGCACAGTAAGAGAAAATGCAATAAAGTTAAAGTACAGAAAAATACCTTGGAAGAAACTCAGTAATAATAGAGAGATGTGGAGGACGGGTAACAGCACCCATAAAAAGCACAACATTTGGATGACGCAATCTACGCATTATCCGCACCTTATATTGCAGTAAAAAAAAAAGAACATTAGGGTCAACATGTTATCTTTTACCTATTCAATGTCTCACATTTTTTTTGACAAATAAAACATAAACAATGAGACAATAGAATTATATCAACCCTTGATGTCAATTGTAAACTTTAGTAGATGCAGTTTCCATCAAGAACAAATTGATGGAAGTTAAAGTACTGGTTCACAAAACTTAATTTTCCATTCTAGTCATTGCTGAACAGAGAGACACAACAGGGGAACCACAAAGGAGAGGAAAAGAAGCAGAAATGATAGGGCACAAATGTTCAATGAATGCAGCAGATAGCAAATAACAGCAGAAGATCAAAAACCACAGCCATTGAATGCACATATAAAACATTAAGTTATTACTTACTTCTCTTTTGAACTCAGCCAATGCAGCACCTGAGAAATCCTGGTCTAAGAACTTCTTCACTGCAACTTCCTGTGGTTCAACCACCATATAACACAGAAATTTTAGGACTCACCATCCACTATTTAAAAAGGAAAATAATTCTTCAAGAAATTGATCACAATTAATTATAAACAGATCAGAACTTATATGTTGCTGAGAGAGATAGAGAGAGATATTAACAAGAGGACAATCATTGACAGATTGTGGAGACCAGAGCGTCAATAAGTCTATAACAACCTAAAAGAAATTTATGGCATTCATGTCGGACCTAGCACATAAGGCTCCTATTTACTAAAGCGAGGAAATGGTTGGGGCAGTTCTAAGCCTATAACCATAGTTTGGGACTAAGACTCCAAGGTCAGAGTGGAGATCAGTCTAGCAATGTTATAGCTGTAAACAATGAAACATTGAGTTCAGCAGAAATGTACAGCTGAGAGCATGAAGGAGTTTTGCAGCAACATTTATAACACTAGTCTGAGGCTTTTAGAGGAGGATACGATCTCATGGAAGTTGGCTAAAGACAATTGCTTCTCGGTGAAATCCTACTACCTGTATTTAATCTCGAGTAGTCTCAATGCCTGTTGGGGTAGAATCTTAACCCTAAGAAAATTTACAGAATATGGAAATCTACATGGTCAATAGATGCAGCCTAGGCAACCAAGATATAGAAACAGTAAATCACTTGCTTTTGCACTGCTCTTGGTCACATGAGCTCTGGAGTAGACTTGCCAGCTTTCTGGGTATCAGATGGGTGAAAAACAAATCAGTTTTAGAGGAGATAATTACTTGGAGTGACCTCTCCGCAGCTAAAGAAAAAAAGAACGAATTTTCAGCTTATTCCCATGGCTATCATGTGGTGCATATGGACCGAGAGGAACAGTAGAGTTTTTGAAAATAAGGAACATCACTTAAACATTGTAATTGATTCTACCTGTACCATCCATAAGCTATGGTGCAAGAATAGTTCTCTCTCTGAGGCATTCTAATTGTTTCTTGTATTTTTGTATCTTTTCTCTAGGAACCATCTTGGTGCCAGTTCATTAATGCAAAAATCTTTTTCCTGATGAAAAAAAGCTATAAACAACGAAACTTCTCTATCATTTCAGTAACATAGCTGCAAACAACAAAAACATTTCTTTCAGGTCAGCAAAGTGAATCTCTTCGAAACATATTCACCTTCTACACCCACTTCAGCGATGGGATTTGGGAGGATAGAAAGAAATGATTTGAAAAAAATGAAATGAAAATCGAAAGCAACCTAGACAAATCTATTTAAGTCTACATGTCTGAAAGTACATAGAGATAAACAGCTTCAGCAAAGGTGGTGTTGAAGAACTAGAACAAAGAAGCGAATGTCAAATAGAAAACCACATAATGCAATAACTATAAGGATAACCAGCAATCAGCGAAAAGACACCATCAACCAAATAGTACGGAATCTTTAGAACAATTTGTCCTAATTTGAACCATAAAGTGATGGACTTGCTGTGGTGAATATGTACAAAAAGAGAGGGACGCGTGGAGTATTGTAATTGGAGCACTTGTTTTATCTCTATTGGGTTGTTTATTTTCTGTTATGCTTTGCTTTTAAGTAGTGCTGATGGTGGGAGGCATCCTTGGTCAGCTTTTACAAGAAAACAGGAAGTCCTATACTCCTCAAAAGTTAGGGTTTTATATTTTCATTGCTGTATGCTTGTGAGTTTTGGGAATAGAAACACTTGATTATTTGGTGATTCTATCATAAAGCAAAATGAAATAGGACAAATTGTAATAGATTGAGGAATCAAACTCACTGTGTCATTCCAGTCAGCATGGTAGACTTCTCCATATGAACCTAATGAGAGAAAATCAAGAATTAGACCAAAAGAAAAAAAATTCAGCCCTAAAATTGAAGCATATGGTCAGTTTTCCCCTCATTTCCACAGAAGTTCTGATAAGGAGCACCAGAGTCAGATACACGATTAATTTTTGAAAAACACAATCATTTATATTTAGGATTAGGAAATGGAAAAAGCGACTGAAACTTCAATACAGATGAAAAAACCAAGATACTTGAAATTCAAGAATCAAGACCTGCCATGGTATTATGCATAATAAATTTGCAACAAGAAAATCAAAAGTGCAAACAAGCCACATCCATACCTAGCCCAATCCTTTCTCCAATGACCAGGTCCTCCCAAGGAATTTCACATTCGACGACATCTACATCATCACATATTTGATCGGCTTTGTTTGCCCTTAAAGTGGTATCAACTGAAGAGCTTGGACTTTCTGAATTTTTCAGTTTCGAATTGCTCTCAATGAATCTATCATACGTGCACTTTCGATGATCATGAAAACCAATTTCATTGTCATCAGATTCTTTAGTAGATTCCCTTGATTCACTTTGCAAATCATTTCTATCCCTTGAATTTGTTTCCTCTATGTTAGAGTTATTGTTCCCAACAAAGGGTAAACCGTTAAATTGATTCGTACTAGACGCCATGTCAGAACTGGTGCCACCTGAAAAAGTTTTTTCTTCGCTTTGTCTAGAGAAGTTTGAATCACCAGATGACTTGAAACTATGAGGGTAGACCTTCTCAGATGTGGCAGCACATGTGGAAGCAGCAGATGATGAGTTGTAGTTACTAGGTTCACGATTAATTCGAGAAAGGAGACCATCCATATTTTTTCCAGGGACTTCATTACGAGCATATTGATTCTTCCACATCAATGGTACCGGGGGTCGACCCAAGACAAGGTTGTTCTTCTGTCCTTGAAAATTCCCAACATTATTCTCTATGTTTTTGTTTGGCAAGAAAGTCTTACCTGTTCCTTTGTTCAGGAACGGATTAAGATCGGCAAAGAGGTTTTTAGAGTCATCCGGTCTATTTTGACTATATGGAACAACATTAAGATTCATTCGCACACCATCACCAACTGTACGAGGACCATGAACCCCTTTGTAAATAGAATTCCCAATCCCTGATGAAGAAATATTATCCAATTGGTTAGGAAGTCCCCCATTTGATGTTCCAGATGAACCAACACCACTGTCTCCGCCATAAACTGGGAACGAAAGCAATGACCCTGCTTGCTCAGGACTAGATCTTCCACGCAAAGGAAAATTATGATCCACAGCAGAACTCTGACTAGTGCCTTCCCCAGGTAATGTTTTTCGTATAGTATAAGCACCTCCAGAGTGCGTAGAGGAATTAAAATCAGGAACTTTGCTTATGCCAGGGTTATATGGGTTGAAGGTTGTATCCTTCCCACTCAAAATATCCGCTGGAATAAGGGTCCCAGGAGCAGCCATGAGATCAACCAAAAACTCCCTGGAGACCAAAAACATATACATTACTATCTCACAGAAATGTCAGTAGTTATATACTCGAGCAATTCTTTAAAGTATGCACCAAAATAATTATTGAAAGTTTGAGTCATTACTAATTACTCCCATCTATATTCAGTTTCAATGGGCTCACTGATTTAGCCAATATTTTCATTGATGTTTCATACACAATGCAAGGATCCTATTCCGTACACTGGCTTTAAGGACGACAGGAATCATTACCAAAACGATAATGATCAGATTGACATGAAAACTCCTCGTCAGTGATCTAGTGGAATAGACACTATCTTTTCAGTGATTAATACATTACTAATCCAGAAAAAAGTATTAAGTTTCAGAAAATTATAAGTTTAGAAGTACACGCAAAACTATCCCAGAAGACTTTCTACTTTTATCACCCTTAAAAATTGCTTTTGCTGCAATGAAGTGCAATAAAATATTTCAACACATTTTAGTTTACTTTTTTCTTCCTACAAGTCCTTGACTAATGTCTCCACTTCATAATTAAGAGTCCCAAAAATATAATATAAAACCTTAACACAGACCTGCCAAAACGATGCTTCCAAGAGTACGCAGCGTCGCAGCCTTATCCCACAATGAGGACAGGCTGTTACTATGGTTTGAACAAGTCAAAGATATATTACATTGAAGCATCTTTCTATTACAATGAAGCATTGTTACAATTTCACAAAGGTTTGCCCTTGATAAGTTAGACCAGCATGTATGGTGAACAATAGAA
Organism: Euonymus europaeus; assembly: GCA_963580455.1. Lineage (NCBI taxonomy): Eukaryota > Viridiplantae > Streptophyta > Magnoliopsida > Celastrales > Celastraceae > Euonymus > Euonymus europaeus. Next base: position 6,827,567 of record OY756972.1, read on the forward strand.
GGTGAATGAAGGTGCACATACCCAATATAAGTTTGACAACGCAGAAGCACAGAACTCTACTATCAACGACATAGATAGTATAACCAAAATAAGAAAAACAAAACATTATAAAAATGTGAAAATTGTTTGAGAGAAGCACAAGTAATCACCTGTCGTCCTCCAACTTTATTATGTTGACAGCATCATCATCCACGCCTGTGTAATGGCTACCTTTTACCAGTCTACAAGGTAATCCTGTAGTGTCTACCAATACCTAAACCCAAGGAAATAAAATCAAATGAACCTAGACGTTTTTATAATGAACTGCATTACCCAAGAATCTGGTAAGGCAAACATAAAACCCAAAACATTATGATCGGTTCAGAAAGGTACTCGCTCAATTTTTTGTAATTAGAAAACTTTAATAAGTACTACACAGGTACACATGATGCATTCTATGAACACACACAGAGTAAGGGAACCAGATCCCATGATTTGGACACAAAAACGCCCTACAATCTAGCGATGGAAACAAAGTTGCACCCAACACGCACCTTGCATTATAACTTGAAGTAGATAAGTACTTACAATTTTGGTCCATTTAAAATATAGCTTACACTGATAATTTTTCTTAATGTATCTTTGGAAAATTACTTAAAACAGAGAGCTATAGCTTACCTACTTATCCATATCTTTGAGCATAACAAGGTATAAAGGCAAATAGACAGAGCCATCATGCCGACCAGAGTGACACAAGGATAACTATAGTGAACAATATGAAAGCTGACCTTAAAAAGCAAGGCACGATGGCGAGAAAGACCAATATTTATGGACCCAATAGGCAACAAACTCGTATGACGAAATGTTCGCAACTCTGAACTTCTTTCCATCCACCTTGCTAGCATGATATTTGCATCCTTTACTGGCCCACCCATATGAGCCGTCACAAGTTCTGCGAGCTGCTGTACCAAGAGAACAACATTGGTAGCAGGGCAATCCAAGGTAATGCAGTGAGAAACTTGCAGCAATTCTTCCAATGCATGATCAATTGTTCTATCAACTATCACTACTTCACAGCTTGAACTGCCAACATCTGTTTCGAGATCTGTGAGAGAAGGAAACTTTCCACGGTTTATAAAATTTGTAGAGAGTCCAAACACATCATAAAAACCATTGACAACTTTTTGCTCATAGTCTAGGACATTATACTCCTGGCAAACACAAAATCAAACAAAGCAAGTCAGCCACTCTAATGGGGCAAACAAAAAGCGCATTTTTTCAACACCAAAATGTGCAGGGGAGAAAAAACTAAATTAAAGAGCACGAGAATTAAAGGTGTATACACATATACACATTTATAATTTTATATATATATATATATATATTCATGAGTATTCTGATCATACAATCAACATCTGAGACGCAGGTCTTGGCTTTCAATCCATGTTCTCTACACTTCACATTCCACTAGACATGGAGTTGGATCACAGAACAGTGGTATTACTGACACACACATGTCCCCAGGTAATGTTGTCACTCTAGCACATGCACATAGATAAGCTCTTCAAAATTTTCAATCATAAAAGTTGTACTCGCATCACATTATAGATACAAGCAATGCAAACAAAAAGAACCATGCAGCAAAGTTGGAAAGGTTTAGTAAGTTCATAAAATTTTATGCATGATAAACAAAATTTAGCAATGCAACATAGAATTACAATAAGATTATACCATGTGGTTACAACACAATATACTTCCTAAAAATTCAGCTATCGGCATGCCACAAATTAACCTTAGGAAAATGCCATAATGGTGAAATGATAGAATGGAGAAGGTCAAAACCATCAAATAACTACATTATATGGAATTCAGAAACTATATAATTGTTTCAGCAAAAATTTATAAATTGATTATTTAGTATACCATTCATAGCAGAAGCACAATAGACCCAAGTAAAAGAGGCTAATGTCTTATGAAATTTAGGGATGACTTGTTGACTCACACCTGTTATAAGGTTGGTCTAGGTAAATCATAACTGATTCCAAAGAAGGGAATGTTGCAATCTATATCTACTGGCTAGTGGCTACACATTCTCTTTAAACTGGCATGCAGCTCAAGACTGAAAAGTTGACTCCTTTCTAACCTTATACAAAAATGTTTACTCATTACTTAATCCTGAAATGAAGGACAATCTAGGCTGGAAGAACTCCCAATAATCACACTTTTACTGTTAAATCCGACTAAAAGGAGCTAAAAAATGACAGGAAACACCCATTATCAATGGCATCACATCTGGCAGTTCAAAGGTGGTTTTCTTTTGTTGGGAAGAAGACTTAAAGGTAAAATCCTAAGTTTAATAATTTACAAAATAAGGGGTTTTCCTGCTGCAAACAGATGCAAGTCTAGGGTCGAATAAACCGGGTGGTCAAGAAAAGTACTGTGTACTGCTCTAAACCGGCTGAGAATCTATTTGGTCACATGTAGTTCTGTCCGGAATTCTATAACTACATTATCGGATTCTCCGTATCATTGGTAAACCTTCTTTGTGGTTGTTAAGTTGCTTGCCCTCTTCATATTTGCTTTGAACCTGATTGGTGACTATAAATTTTTTAGCATCTAAAGAAAATTAATTCAACAAATGATTTAATTCTCAATAAAAACATTAAAACCGGCTATAATATGATCACATACCCAATATATATGATAAGGATTCCAACTCCTTATCATTAAATAGGATTATGAAAGGCAAGAACCAAAAAAGCTATAACCTTATTCAGACTTTGATTTCAAGGAACAAAAATTCACGGCTTGTTAAAACCATAGACGGCTTAATTGAACAACTTCGCCCAATTCACCAGTGACGTGAGGATGTCAAATAGTAAAATACTGGACTAGTAGTATCAACCCCCCAAAAAAAACCGAGCAAAAACCTGCTTGTTCAATTTCAATACACTAGAGGGCTAAATTAGAGAGAGCTCTCCAGCTTTCAAACTGAAAAATTGACTAAACTCACCCAATACTGTCTGGACAAGGCCTCCGCCTCCAACTCTTTCTTGTCTCTCACAGAATCCACCCGGTGATTTCCCCCCAAGCTTAGCAGCGTTGCCGTGCGGATCTGATCCTTTTCTGGATCACTCCTAACGTCAGAATTTGACGCGCTGATCGCCAAAGCGAGCTGCATCTGAAACTCCTCCTCCGATAAAAAGTAATCAGCGCGACTTACCGCGTTCCCGGCGCCGCCACCTCCACTTGCCGGAACGGTCGCTGTTGACGGCGATGACGAAGAAGGGCTAACCGGATTGTTGCCAGATGCAGGGGTAGAATCTGTTCGATGGTGATCGTAGGGGCTCGATGGAGACGGCGGTGGCGGTGTCTCGTTAGTCCGATTCGGGTCGTGGTTACTCCCTATGTGTAGCTTCTTGAAAATGTGCTTCATCTCTCCCTCTACTCTCTATCTGACTCTAATTTCAGCGCTTCACTTTCTTACTCCACCATCCAACCCTTGCTTGTCTCTATTTTCTCTCACTTTCTATCATTCTCTCTATTTCCTTCCTCCTCCTCCTCTCTCTCTCTTCGAGTGTCAAGGGTCAAGGGTCAAGGTTAGTGAGGGAAACAACGGAGGAGTCTAGGAGCTGTGTGGGCGAGAAAGTTGAAACTAATTAGCTTCATATTTGTAAAATATTCACGGAAATGCCATGGACGCGGAAATGACTGCATTCGTTGGCGGTGACGTGTGAGCGTATTTGTCACACGAGTCCGCACACGTGGAGTTGATTTCGTTTATGTTTGGCAAAATTTATTTACTAGTTATCTACCATCTTAAGAGTATGTTTCATTCCACACCTTTTTCTTTTTCATAAGAATTTGATGAATGTTGTAAATCTCTTACACCTTCTTAAATAGCTTCATTTAATTACTAATGATTTATATTTAATCACATCTTAAATAGCTTCCAAATATATTAATAAAGTGGACATTAATTAATTAATATCATAACATTTTCCCGTGAATGACCACACGTACACATAGAATGTGTCTCGTCAAAATCTTATTAAAAAAAAACTCAATGGGATAAAAACATTAGTGAAAGAAAAAAAAAAGTACATCATTCATTCCATTCTTGTATGACAACTTAATGAAATCAATGAAAAGATTACTTCGTTAAAACCTCACCAAGGAAAATCTGTGTGAAAAAACTATTGGTAGAAGAAAAAAATAGTACAATTCATACCACTGTTTTCACATTTTTACTCCCTTAATTCAAGAAAATATTTGAGTTGTCGCATACCAATGTTTTAGACCAATTTGTTGAATGTTGCAAATGGTAACGCTTTGATGAATAAAGCTGGTCTATTATTACAAGAGCGAACATGTTGAAATCTCCATCACCATTCTTCTAAAGTTCATGTGTACTAAAGAATTTTGGAAAGATGCGTTTAGTTTTGTCTTCTTTTATGTATCCTCCTTGGAGCTGAGTTATACATGCAGCATTGTCTTCATATAATACTATTGGAATACTCTTAACAGATTGTAATCGACATTTTTCTTGAATACGAGAAATCATTCCTCTCAACCACACACAATCTCAACTAGCTTCATAAATTTCCACTATCTCAGAATGATTAGAAGAAATAGTTGTAATTGTTTATTTTATTTATTTTCAAGAAATGACAGTATTTTCAAAATGAAATACGTAGTAAATCTGAGACTTTTCATTGTGAGAATCAGATAGATAACCAACATTAGCATATCTAGTCAACTAGGATTTGAGATCATATGTGTAAAATAGACCCAAGTTGGTTGTACCTCTCAAATAATGCATATATGTTTAATTTCATTCCAATGTCGTCAAGTAGGAATAGAACTATATCTTTCTAGTAAATTGACAGAAAATGCAATATCTGGCCTAATACAATTGACTAGATGTATCAAAGATCTAATTGCACTCAAATATGGTACTTATGGACCAAATAATGTTCCCCTTTCATATTGACGTCGAAATTGATTTTCTTAACATCAAGTGACGAACTACCATTGGAGAACTCAAAGGGTGAACTTTGTTCATATAAAATTGTTTTAATACTTTTTTCAGTATAAGTAAATTGATGGAGAAAAATATCATTATTCAAATGTTCGATCTAAAGACCAAGACAATATTGTTCCATGAGAGAGGAGCTTTGTCAAAACACCAGGAGGCTAGACTCTATAGAAGTAAAGAATGCTCAATTTAGGGAGGAGCAAGCTCGACGTGCTACTCTTGAACATGTAGGACCAGCTAGAGTTGATAGTACTACAATTCCATCAATGACTAATCTGCCTAAGCTAGGGCAGGCCTCTACCACACCATTATTTCCACTCCGAAGTACTTTTTTTAGGAGTACATTTATGTCGGGGTCGACATCCACACATCATAAGAATATACCTTTTCTTTCTCTATCAGGTGTCGAACAACAATATAACATTGGTGTTACTCATAAGTCATAACATAGCTCCTCTTTTCACTCTTACATGACAAACAACTAGTGAAAGAGGAACTAGAGAAAGACCCTCTGAAGCAACCGACTCAAAAAATGGAGTCGCCACAATTGATTTTTGAGGTGCAATTGGACACCTAATATGGTCTATGAGAAAGAAATGAGAAAGTGAATCTATTGAGCATGGGGAAGGTGTTAGGCACCACACAACTCCCGAAAAACGGTCGACTTGAAAATGTTCTCCTATTTGGCTCAAATTTGTTTTGAAAATAAGTTTATATGTCCCAATTGTTTTAATGAACTTCTATATATGCTAGAAAATCCACGTTTCAATTGAGTGGGCTTGACCCATTAATATTATGGAAATTTGATGCTTAGATGAAAAATCCACATGAAATTATTTTGATAATTTAAAAGGTGTATGGGATCACTACAAACATTCCCGACTTCGCTGAAAAATATTTTGAAGATTGATGAAAAATCCACTTGAAGAGGTTTGATAAAAAAAAATACACAAGATCACTACAGTCATTCCCAGATTGGCTGAAAAATATTTTGAAGATTGATGAAAAATCCCCTTGAAGTGGTTTTGATAATTTAAAATGGTGCGCGGGATCACTACAGTCATTCCCTGCTTGGCTGAAAATATCTTTGAGGAAAAATGAAAAATCTCACTTGGAGTGAGTTTTGTTGATTTGAAAAGATTGTGATTTTTTTTTTGGAATTCGGACGATGCACCAAAGTGGTCCACACACAATAATTAGATCCAATTCAAGTCGTACTAACAATCATGTTCTTCTTGAGAAAAGAGAGAATCCATTTAAGACTCATTAGTGGGTCAAATATCTTTCAACCCCCTCTTAAGTCTCTAAATAAATTATCCTAATCTCTAAAAACAGGTTTGGTTTCACGAAAACCAAATATTCTGAATAAATGTCAATGAAACCCCAATATCTTGAAGGCTCCGTGGTATTTAAACAGAATACAAGGTTTCCATATTAGTCTTGGTGCGCTTTATTAGTGTGAGATGACTTGGATTGATTATTATCGCGTTGCATTATTTTTCATGGCATAACTAATAGTATACAAATCAATTTCGACATGCATGGCATAATATAGAAATACAACCCTAAGCATGCAATCTAAATTTTTATTTAATATATACACAAACCCTAAATGTTTATGTCTCTAACACCCTAACAATATTATGTATGTATTTTACACTACTTATATCCATTATTTACATGGTTTACAATTTACATGGACTTGGGCCCAAATACCTACTAACCCATAAACCCCATACATATACAAAGCCAAATACATGATTTTTAACCCAAATAAACAATTCCTAAACCTTAATAATTTACAAAGCCCAAATGAGAATATATAATTAAAACCTAAGTCTACATATAAAATCTGTGCTAGCCCAATGAATTACAAGTCCATGACAGCCCAAAAACAAACTAGTCAAAAAAAATAAAAGTACTGGCCCATTACAAAAAAATATAGCCCGTAATGTTCATTAATGTGGCCCATGAAATAGCAAAGGCCCGGCCCGGCCAAGCCCCTTACTGTTCACTTTCTTCACCCCTGACCACATCACCGGCTTACCTGTGTATCCCGTAGCTTTCTTCCCGTACTTGCAGACATGACTAGACCGGGAACGAGCAAGTGGAGCGACACCGAATAGAAGTCCGGCAAGAAGAAAAATTCTAGGGAAATTAGAGGGGATGAACCAACGTATATTTGGACCAGTTTATTGAAACCAATCAAACTAAAAATTATCAAGATCGAACACAAAATGTTTGGATCCGGAAGTGACACAGACAAGCAACCCTACAAACACACGTTGAAAGTAAAAAAAAAAAAAAAAAAAAAAGCGAAGTTTGTTACCTTCGAGAGTCTTTGTCTAGCGTCTTCGGGGTCTCTACTTTGATCCGCCTCTGGTTTCTTTCGTTTTCCGTCATTGCCTCGATCTGTCTCTAGTTTACTTCCTCTAGGATCTTCCTGGTTTCTTCCGGCTTCATATTTTCAAAATGGCTCCAAAAAAAACTCACTTTTAATTCTCCAGATTTTCTTCCAAACCTATAAAAAACTTCCTCTTTCCCGGATCTTCCCTCGGGCTTTTGTAGCCCGTGTCTTCTCTTATTCAATGTTACACAACTATACTACCTCGACAGTAACCAACACAAGACAAGAATAGAAAACTGAAGCTGGTTGATATAACAGAGGTCTTAACAAGCAATTACAATGAGGAGTAACCAAACAAAATACTAAAAATAGCAAAAGATTACAACGTCCGGTTAGAGATGGACTTGGCCAAAAGATAATTTAGAAGATGTGAAGAGAGATTCAGATGTTTCCAATATTTTCAGCCTAACCTCATCTCCGCCGCGCAAGGCTTCTATAACATAACAAAAGCTGACCTAACTTGGATCACCCCATGTGTCAATTGAGCCAAGACTTCAGGGACCAAAAATACTCCAAACGGTACCGCATCATTAAACCACTTAAATAACCACAAAAGATAGATTAAATGCACCAACCAGATCATAACAAATTCATGCAGCAATAGTTTGACCTCCTCTGCATCAAGCAACTGTTACAAAGCCTTCCCCTTCAAATGATATTGCCAACAAGATCAGGATACTGGTCTATCAACTTATCATAAGGCACCCAAGTTGCCATGTCACTGGACTGCCCTTCCCATTGGATTAGCAACTCCACTGCAGAATCGCCTTTCTTCACCAACCTTCTCTCCAAAACTTGCTCGGGTAAAGCCATGGCTTGTCCCTCAACATTAGTTACTAGTAGGTTCGATGAAGAACAAAGCTGGCTTCCCAAATGCTGCTTCAGCTGAGAAATATGAAAAGTGGGATGGATCAAGGATCCATGAGGAAGTTTCAATTCGTAAGCCACTGACCCAATCCGTTTAACCACCTCAAATGGCCCATAAAAACAAGACGCCAACTTCATGTTCTTTCTTTGAGCAACAGATAGCTGCCTGTAGGGTTGAAGTTTTAGGTAAACTTGGCTTCCAACAACAAACTCCTTGTACAATCGATTAGCATCAGCCCCTTTTTTCATCCTTTGCTGACTTTTTTGCAAATTTTGCTGACTTTTTTGCAAATTCTGCTGAACCACCTTCATAATCTCTTGCCTGTCTCAAAGATACAAATCAACACTCTTAATGCTTGCGGTTCCTGGAACATAATCACATATGCGTGGAGGCACCCTCCCATAAACCACTTCAAATGGAGAGAGTTTAGTATTAGAGTGCTGAGACATATTATAACGAAACTCAACAAGAGGTAACCATTTAAGCCACCTTTTTTCTTGTTCCCTACAAAAACACCTCAGATATTGCTCCAACACCTTATTAATGGCCTCTATTTGTCCATCTCCCTCCGGATGATAAGCAATAGTTAAATTCACCTTAACTCCTTGTAACCTCTACAACTCCTACCAAAACTTACTCGTAAAGATAGTATCTCTGTCAGAAAGAAGCTTCTCGGGAATTCCATGTAGTCTGTAAATGGTATCCAAGTATAATTGAGCTATAGTTTCAACGGTATAAGGATGTTGAGTACCCATGAAATGGGCATACTTGGATAACCTATCCACCACCACATAGATGACATTCCTTCCATATGAATTTGGAAAACCCTCAATAAAGTCCATGCTCACTTCAAACCAAATTTTGGTAGCTTTTGGAAGAGGTTGTAACAACCCATAGGGTAAATGATTGGTATGCTTTATAGTTTGGCACACACCACATTCCCTCACAAATTTTTTAATAGACTTTTTCATCCTAGGCCAAAAGAAATCTCTGTGCACATTGTGGAGAGTTTTGTCGTACCCCCTATGACCAGCAGTAGGCACACTGTGCACCATCTCTAATATCTTGTTTCTCACTTCTTCGCAAGAGGGGTGAATTGTCTCTCCAAAAACTAAATATAAACTTCAAATATAAAATCACAACCTAAAAACTCACAAATGATCAAAACAGTGTCAAAGAGTATAAATCTGCCAACCAACAAAGTAGAAAATATTTGACCTATTAATTCAAGTCGGAATGCAACAAAATTTTATATGTAATGTCACAACACCTTAATGAACACTATATAAAGAATTCAGCTCAAAATTCGAACCCTAGCTATATGAACAGTGCACGGAAAGATTATTATTCTAGAAAATTAATAACCAAAAGTATACCTAGAATCCACTAATCACAAAGTTTTTCAAAGCAATGACAGTAAGCAACACCCTAATATCAATTTCTAAGGCACAAAAATCACTAATAGCACCAATAAAATGATAATCAATTCAAGTCACTACAAAGCAGCAAGTTTAGCACACAAACAAGCAAAGAAATCAAAAATAGAGTGCACAAGGATATATAGTGGTTCGATGCTCACACCTACATCCACTACCTAAGCCTTCAAGCTTAGGATTTCCAAATCCACTAAATGATATAAATGGTTTTGCAACTTCACAAACTTAGAGATTCCAAGCTTCCCACACTTGTACGAGAAGGTTTTCCCAAGTTCACCTTCAAACTTTTACAAGAAGGTTTTCAAGCTAACCCTCAAACCTTTATAATGTAAGTTTCAAGATCACTTACAACTAAGGGTTTGCAAGCTCCCTCAAACTTAAACACACTCTCAAAAAGTGGTTGCCCTAACAAGAGACTTTTTCAAGTGATAAAGTGTTGGTTCACTCAAGGTTTAGCAAAAGCTATTTGGTTTGAGAAACTCTCAATCTCTCAATATAAAGCTCACGGGTAGGATATATATTTGGCTCAAATTCATGGGTTTCACTCAACCAAAGGTTTCCACAAAGCCTCACAAGTATGGAAATAAGTTTAGGAGAAGCTTTGTGGAATGTAGCTCAAGAACACTCAAAGAAATACCATAATGATTTTGGCTTGAAAGTGTGTCTTAGCTTGAGGTTGATGAAGGGAAGATGATGACAATAATCTCAGCAAATGATTGTAGATTCAAGAACAAAAGCTTTCTAGATAATTTTGCACATTAGTTTTCCAAGTGTAGAATGAAGCATGACTTTCCTCTTCATTTGTCTCCATTGAATCTTGGTCATTGGATCTTCTTAATCTTAAATCTCAGCCCTTAATCAACTTATAATCTCTGCCCTTCATCTTTAAAAACGAAGTAAATCCACACCATTGAAAAACTAGCTGTTATTGACTTTTGCTCAACCTTTGCTTCAAATGACAAATCTTGGCTCCAAGGTTTGTTTTGATCTTTTGTGCTTCTTGTTAAACTCTTCTTCATGATTAGAAAGGCTTCAAAGATCAACCAAACAACCCTTGCAAGGCTCACATGAAATCTCCCCCCAAAATACTTGAAATCAAGAACATAAAAGTACATGATGATGTGGACAATTCTCCTCCAAGTGTTTTGGCTTTAAGCTTTTTCATTTGATTTCAAATGGATGCAAGACTTTTCAAGAAGACCTCTAGAAGCTTGGAAAAGTATTCTCCAGCAATAGACACCATAATACACAGCTGAAAAGGATTTTTGCACACAAAGAGTCAAACTTTTCTTAAATAAAGTTGATCATTTCCAAACTTGTCCAAATGAGCTTCAAATGATGATGCACGAATTTTATCAATAGAATCAGCTTAATAATACTTCAAATAAGCTCATTATGATCAATTTATTGAACCTACAAAAAGAATAGATGACAAAGCATCTCATTTTTGCTCATAAGCTCAAAGAGCTTCAATGCTCACACCTGGGTTAACCAATATGATATAAGCTCAATAAAATTCAAGTAAGCACATGATAAATCAATTTATACATATAAAAATGTGCATAAAAAATTTCACTTATAATTCAGGTCGTTTAGTCATTCAATTTGATCATGCAAATCTCAACTAGCCTAGTTTCACAACTGCACAAGTGAATTAATTTCAACAGACAAATTGAACATGATAGACTTAAAATTGACCTGACACTATTTGACAATGAAAATTTTCATAATGTCTTAAATAATTTTCAAAGGAAAAATCAAGTCAATCAGAGATCATATGAATAAGTTATGACTATTCAACTGACGTGTGCACAGTGTGATGTTTGAACAGTTTTTATAATCCGAAAATGAACAGGTCCAAATTCATCCAATCAATATAAAATATTATAAAACATGATTCCACAGATATATAATGAAGCTTAAATCAATAGATAAAATTCATTTCATGATTTATCCAAATTCATCCAAAGTTGAGTACAATCAAATAATTCAATATGTATTTTTGTATCAAAACACAAATATAGGACCTATGGTCTAACAATATCCCCCTTTTTGATGATTACAAAACTACATGATGTGAAAAAGAGCTATTTGATACCAATTGAATTTGGATGCCAAATGTTATGCATAAAGTGAGCAAATTTGTATATCCGTTTTAAAATCAAATGAAATTTGTGATACTTTGTAAAGATTTTCAAAATCTTATGATGCTTCCCCTCACTTTAGACTTACTACTCCCCCTTAACATGACAAACTCACTCTCCCTTAAGTTGTGCAACTAATATGCATTTTTAATCAAATTACATGACTTTTTCATCAATTATCTCTCATCCTTTTTGTAAGAACTCAAAAAGGTGAGGATATAGAGTAATGCAACTTAAAAAAAATGAATGGTTTCAACTCAATGAAGTGCATTAACTAGTGCTTCCTAAGCCATGTAAAAACATTGAATGCATATCTTTAAAATCGTTCAAAATACCAAATAAGGATTAAATATGTTTTCAAACTCATATATGCAAGCAAGGAATACCAATGTAATATGACAATAATCATGGATCATCATTTAAGCATAAAATCACATCAAACACATAAATTTGATTTGGTAACTCCCCCTACACATGTGCATCTCATTCAAATAATTACATATAACCAATTGAGATGTCTCACATACATGAAATCAAGAAAAGAGCATGCATTATAAACATCATTCACTCATGGTGCATCAATCAAGCCTAATGCATCTCTTAATTTTATAAACCTATCCTTAGCTAATGGTTTTGTAAACAAATCCGCAATATTGTGTTCTCCTTCTACATGTTCAAGCACAATGTTTCTTTTAGCTACATGATCTCTTATAAAATGATGTTTAATCTCAATGTGTTTGGTCTTTCCATGATGAACCGGCTTCTTAAATAAATGGATTGCACTAATGTTGTCACATTGAATAAGTGTGTTATCAAATAATATATTAAAACCAATCAATTATTGTTTAATCCATAGAATTTGTGCAACCCAACTACCTATAGCCATGTACTCGGCTTCGGTTGTACTTAGGGCAACACAAGTTTGTTTCTTTGAAAACTAATATATAAGCATGTTCCCTAGGTATTAACATGTACCACTTGTACTTTTCCTATAGATTCTATAACCTCCATAATCGGCATCACTAAAAGCATGCAAGTCAAATGAAGATTTTCTATCATGTCATAACCCTAAGGTTGGTGTTTCTTTCAAATATCTCAATATCCTCCTAACAGCCGTTAAGTGTGATTCTTTAGGATTAGATTGATTTCTAGCACACATACACACACTAAACATGATATCCGGCTTAGATGCGGTCAAATAAAGTAAACTTTCAATCATAGACCTATACATCTTTTGATCCACCCTTTTGCTTTTAAGGTCGACTTCTAATTTAGATGTCACCTCCATTGGTGTAGAACATCCTTTAGACAAGTCTACCAAATCTTTTAAGCAAGTCATAAGTGTATTTTGTTTGACTTAAATGAATGTCATGTGAGGTTTGTCTAATTTTCAATCCTAGAAAATATGTCAATTCACCCATCATAGACATTTCAAATTCACTTTTCATGCACATAGCAAATTCATCACACATTGATTCCAAAGTAGCACCAAATATAATGTCATCCACATATATTTGCACAATCAATAAGTCGTCACCTTTTCATTTAGTAAACAAAGTATTATCATTACTACCACAAGAAAAGCCATTTTCTAACAAGAATTTACTAAGTCTTTCATACCATGCTCTAGGTGCTTGCTTTAAGCCATACAATGTCTTGTCTAATTTATAAACATGGTTAGGGTATTCTTTAGATTCAAAACCAGTAGGTTGTTTAACACACACTTCCTCATTTATCACACCATTCCAGAAGGCACTCTTAACATCCATTTGAAAAAGTTTAAAACCCTTATAGCATGCAAAAACTAATAAAAGTCTAATGACCTCCAACCTTGCAACCGGTGCAAAGGTTTCTTTATAATCTATACCCTCTTCTTGACAATAACCTTGAGCAACTAGCCTAGCCTTATTCATAGTCACTTCACCATTCTCATTCATCTTATTTCTAAACATCCATTTGGTTCCTATAATGGTGTGGTCTCTAGGTTTTGGAACAAGTGTTCAAACCTTGCTTCTTTCAAATTGTTCAAGTTCTTCATGCATAGCAAAATCCAATCTTCATCGATTAAAGCATCATTTACATTCTTAGGTTCTATCATAGATATCATAGCATAAAGATTTAAAGGATGAGAGTTGACCATCGAATTCAATCTTGATCTTGTTTGAAAGCGTTTTGAGAAGTCTCCAATGATAAGCTCTTTAGGATGCTTGTGATTGTCCTTCACTTGAAGCCTATTTCCTTAATTATTAGAGTTGCCCGATTTTATATCATTATCATGCTCATCATGATCTTCATTATTAGACAAAGGTTCCACTTGGTTTTCTTGATTTGATGTAGCATCATTTGAGATTTTCATCTCCTTCAAGCTTCCCACTAATAAATCATCATCCTCTTCTATTTGTAGATCATGACCACCATTAGAGTGTGAACTATTTGGATGATCTAGCCCTTCAAAACCTGAAATTTCTTCTTCTACAAGCACATTTGGATCAAGTGAAAACATATCATCGAATTTGACATGCACACTTTCTTCCATAACCTTAGACTTAACATTAAAAACTCTATAGGCTCTAGAGTGAGTAGACTAATCAAGAAATATACCAATTTCACTCTTAGCATCAAACTTATCAGGATTGTCTTTTGTATTCAAAATATAGCATTTACAATCAAAAACTCTAAAATAATCAACTTTAGGCTTCTTAGCATACAAAAGCTCATATGGAGTCTTTTTCAAAATCTTTCTAATAGACAACCTATTAGAAACATAACATGCATTATTTATAGCTTCGGCCCAAAAGTGTTTAGGTAAGGCATATTCAAGCATCATGGTTCTACCTAACTCTTGTAGTGTCTTATTTTTCCTTTCAACAACTCCATTTTGTTGTGGTGTTCTAGGTGCACTAAAATTATGTATAATGTCTTAAAAGTCACATAAAGCATCAAATCTATAGTTTTCAAATTCACCTCTATAGTCACTCCTAATTTTGGAAACATGCAATTCATGCTCATTTTGCACTCTTTTAATAAAAGACTTAAACTCATGCAATGCATCACTTTTATGAGCTAAAAACAAACACCAAGTAAATCTCAAATAATCATCAACAATAACAAATGCATAATACTTGCCACCTAGACTTTTTGTCCTACTAGGGCCAAACAAAACAATATGCAATAGTTGAAGTGACCCAGAAGTAGAAACAACATTTTTTGATTTAAAAGACTCCTTAATTTGCTTACCTTTAATGCAATGTTCACATATAATTGAATTACAAAACTTCAACTTGGTAAGCCTCTAACTAATTCTTTTGAACTAAACTTTCTCAAAGTAGAAACACCTACATGACCCAATCTTTTATGCCAATGCAACATAACATCATTAGAAGCAATCAAATATGTCATATTATCATTCATCATATTCAAGTCAAGTGCATATATATGACCTACTCTAACACTCGATGTAATGATATTATCATGATCATCTACAATACAATATTTACCTTTCTTAAAATGAGAATCAAATCATTTATCCGCTAAATGACTAATGCTAAGCAAATTAAATTTCAACCTTTCAACCAAAAGATAATCATTTATAGAAAATGAACTCTTACCAACCGATCCTATGCCTAGAATCTTTCCTTTGGAATTGTCTCCAAAAGTGACATAACCACTATTCTTCTTTTCCTTGAATGAAGTAAATAAAGTTCGATCTCCACTCATGTGCTTTGAGCATCCACTATCCAAGTACCATTGACATGGATTGGATGAAGACTTGAAGCATACCTAACCATGTGAATTTAAAAGACCTTAGGTATCCAAACTTTGGATCCTTGAGGGTTAGATAAAATAGCATAGACATTTAATTTAAGCACAACACTTGCATAATCATTTTTGACATCATATTTCAAGCACTTTGACACCCAACATTTTTTCAAACTCACTTTCCTCACTCTAGGGTGTGTGGCCCTAGATAAAGATGCACCACCCAAGGGGTGAGCAGCTTTGGCCTTGGCTTTTGATGCCTTGGCCGAGCCTTGCATGGTCCTTGGAGCTTTAGTCAAGTCTCCTTTAGGTCTTACAAGCTTAATCGATTTTTTATTTTCACATTTAGAACCATCAAGAGTCATAACATCATAACCAAGTCCACTCCTATCTAAATAATGCCTTTGAGAGGCCAACATTTCATCCAATTTCAAGGAACTCATGGCAAATTTAGACAGTTGAGTTTCTAGAAATATATTCATTTTTTTTTCACCATATCAAGCTCATGTTGCAAGGAAGTAGTATTGGAAAGCATTACACACTCATGTTCATCCCATGTGACCAATTCTTCTCTAACTCAAGCACCTTAGCTTTAAGATGATCATAATCATGCATATTCACATTAGAATTTTCAGCCATACAAGCATTCTCATCAAGCATAAAAGATTTTCCTTTTAAACACTTATTCTCCTCAATCAAAACATCATTCTCAAGTATCATATCATCATTTTTAGCACATTTAGCAACATACTTGGCATTCAACTCCTCAAGTTCACTAACATGCATTTCATCAATTTTCATAAGTTTAGCATTTTCTTTCTTAAGTTGTTGGCACTTTCTAAGCAACATACCATGAGAATCACATAAATCATTATAATTGGCATACAATTCATCATAGGTTAAGGGAGAAGAGTCTTTTACCATCTCATCTTGAGTAGATAAGTCAATTTTCTCTACTTTTGCCATAAGGCAAAAGTGTGCCTTATGCTCCATTTCATTCTCACTTGATGAGCTTGAAGAAGAATCATCTCATGTAGCTTTTAAAGCTTTCTTCTTCTCGTTGTCTTTGCCCTTGTGATATTTCTTTTTTGCCTTTGGACATTTGGCGATAAAGTGACCAACCTTGTCACAATTGAAACAAGTTGGTTTCTCTCTTTCCTTCTCATTCTCCTTGCCTTTGAACTTTTGATTATTGAATCCACCTCTCTTATTTTTCACAAATTTCTTGAAATTCTTCACCATCATAGCCATCTTATCATCGCTATCCTCATTTCTTTCACTACTTGAAGAACTCTCTTCATCCTTAACCTTAGAAGCTATGACGTCTTTAGATTTAGTAGTCACAGCTAGGGCAATGCCCTTTTTCTTTTGAGGCTCTTCATCCACTCTATTCAACACTTTCATCTCATGAGTCATCAAGCTTCCAATAAGCTCATCCAACTTCAAAGTCTTCAAGTCTTTGGCCTCCTCGATGGCGGTCACCTTCTCACTCCAATTTATAGGTAAGCTCCTTAGAACTTTTTGCACCTTGTCATGCATAGGGTAAGGTTTTCCAAGAGCAATCAAATCATTGCATATGCATGTCAACCTATTATTCATGTCACTAATGCATTAACTTTCAAGCATTTTAAATAATTCATACTTTTGCATTAACATGTTAATTTTGCAATCTTTAACTTGACTAGTTCTTTCATGCTTTAATTCTGGTATTTTTCCAAATCTCTTGAGCATTAAGTGCATGCACTAATATGATCATATTCACCCTTAGCTAATGCAATGTGTAGCAAATTAATTGTCTTCTCATTTAAACTAACCTTCTTATCATCACTCTCACTATACTCACTCTCCAACTTAGGAACCAACTCTTCACCAATTTTTTTAGGAGATATGAAAAGTCTTTTCTCTATAACTCTCTATAATGTCATGTCCATACTCCTAAGGAAAATCTTCATCCTATTCTTCCAAAAACATAATCCTTGTCATCAAAGAAAGGTGACCTATTTGATGACAAGCCCTCACCATCTGTGGTTTATAGTATTAGTGTAAGTCATTTGATCTAAGCTAGAATGTTAATTCTAATGCTTTGCTAAGCTTGCTCCGATACCAATTGAAATCATTAGGTTAACACAAGTGATGGAATGAATTGTGTCTCCAAAAACTAAGTATAAATCCCAAATATAAAACCACAACCTAAACACTCACAAATGATCCAAATAGTGTCAAAGAGTACAAATCTGCCAACTGTCGCAACCGGTTTTGCGAAAGAAATTTTTATAAGAGTCACCACCAATTGTAATAGGTGCAATTGGTCACCATAAAAATAGTTTGGTCTGCGAAAATCCAGAAAACGAGTAAGTGAGTTTGTTACGTATGGGGAAGGTGTGAGGCACCCCATAACGTCTGTTTTAAAAATAGTTGTCAACTTAACCTTTATTATCCCATTAAATGATTTTTCCGAAAATATTACTTGTGACGTATATAAAGTACGATAATTATATAAATTATACAAAAATTATATAGGATAAAAATAATCTTTAGAAAAATACAATAGCTATATAGGATAAAATAATTTAAGCAAATATAAGGCTATATCAAAATAGAATAAAATAATTTTATAAATATATAAAAACCATATTAAAAGTCTAATATTGAGGTTCATGAGATTTTTCCATCCAATGGTCAAATTTCTCAAGAAACACTCTCAGCTCAAGAATTTTCCCGAGAATGCATCCAATGCATTCCCCAAGTTGATTCCATCGTAGGCTAAGACTTTCAATATAATTTTTATATAATACATAAGTTTAAAATAAAGTAAAATAAAATATAAATCACTCATAAAATAATAATGAATAAAAATAACGTAAAATAAAAATAGAAAGAGAGATAAATATAAAATAAAAATAACATAAAATAATATAAAATACATAAAGATAATAATGAATAAAGTTAGTAAAATGAAATAAGATAATAATAATAATAATACGAAAATAGAGTAAAAATATATCTATATATATTATAAAAATAAAAATAGAGATAAAAAATAACATAAAATAATATAAAAAAATAATGATAAATAAAGTTATAAAAGATAAGATAAGATAGTAATAATAATAAAAATGGAGCAAAAATATATCTATACATATATGCATATGAAAAATAAAATAAAACAAAAATAAAGAAGAAATACAATAAAATAAGATATAAATAAATAAAAATAAAAATAAAATGAAAATAAAATAGGATAAAAATAAAATAAGATATAGATAAATAAAACGAAAATAACATGAAATAAAATATGATATAGATAAATACAAATAAAAACAAAACAAAGATAAAATAAAAATAAAAATAAAAATAAAAATAAAATGTTGGGAACCGAGTTTTTTTTGTGTGGAAATTATACAATATCAATTATCGCAAATCCCCTAATCTAACATATTAAAATATTAAATCACATAATTCACACATAAATCAAACAACATTAAATCAATTATTCAATTAACATATAAACACGTTTCAAATAACATTCACATATAAATACGTTTCAAAAAGCATATTAACAATGTTGAAGAATGATGAATGACATGCAATCTCGGTTCCCTTTTTTTATTAGCAATCAAATATTTCAATCATGTTATTAAATTAACATAACTGAAACTTATAATCAATTGCTTTGATGCATGAGCATACAAGAATGTCACATAGAATTTTACTTTCATGCAATTTTTAAATCAACATCGTCATAAATTTCAAAGCCCACATTAATCATATAATTCATTGGCCCATTTAAACAATTCCTTTTAAACCTCAAATTAATCCAAGCAGGCCCATTGTCATATCCATTTATCATATTTAATTTAAACAACTAAAAGGCCCAAATAAATATAAATTATTCAAGTAGCCCAATTATAAATATGGCCCAATTTGTCATTAATTTCCATGTTTAACATTAGCCTAACACATCGCCTTATTCTTTTTGTGCAATCTGAGATTTCGAGCTTCCAAAATCACAACAATAATCCAAAGAGAATGAACAATTGAACCATTATCAATATCAAAAACAATTCATCAGGTAAACAAATTTCATAAGCAAAAGCAAGAATCCAACAAAACCATAAGGTCATAGATCATGGGATTACAGGGATCACCAATGTTCTTTCTTTGGTTTGCCCACCATCCGAACATCATCAAAACATTAGATTACTCGATTGTGCATAAATACCTGCTTCCAAATCAAACGCCCAAGCACCAAAATTTCAAAGACAGATGGTGTAACAGAAATAAAAGACTCCCAAAGCACCACCAGAGATCAATCCCGGAATAAAGAAGAAGAGTTTTCCCAGAAATTTCTATAACGTTGAAACAAGAACCGCACTCCAAGAAGAAAGAAAACTCCTCAGAAAGAAATCAATCCGAAAACAGAAAAACCCAAAAGAACTCCTCCAGAAAATTGTGTATAAAACAGAACGAAACTTGCACTCAGAGAAACTGATGAACAGAGAGAAGAAAACTCAGAA
This sequence comes from Euonymus europaeus, assembly GCA_963580455.1. Lineage (NCBI taxonomy): Eukaryota > Viridiplantae > Streptophyta > Magnoliopsida > Celastrales > Celastraceae > Euonymus > Euonymus europaeus. The sequence goes on from OY756972.1 coordinate 6,847,715, forward strand.
AAATTGAAGGAAAGCAAGAAGTAAGAACTCCCTAAGAATTCCAGAAAAAAATTCGAGGAAAGAGAGAAGCAATAACCCAGAAAAATTGAAAGTAAGAACTAGAAGAGAAGCCTGAAAAATCCCCAGATCAATCCAATCACCCCCTTTTTCCGTCCCCTTCACTTGAATCCTCTCCTTCTACTTATAGTTCTTCAAACCCGGATCATCTTTTGACTCTTGATCTTGTTTCCCTTCTAAGTTCTCCTCTAATCTCTCAAGGATTTCCTAACATAACCCCCCAACCGATCTGTTTCCTCTAATTCATCTGAAAATCCCCTACCTTTTAAAGCTTTAGAATCCTTTGTTTCCTAAACCAAATGTGAACCCTAATCAAACTCGAATATGAACCCTCTCCCTCTTTCCTTTTTTTTTTTCCGGCATCACTCTCCCTCTTTCTTTCTTTTTTCCCGGCGCTTGTTTCCTTTCCGGATTCCTCCCCAGCGGCGCCTCTCTTTCCCTTCTTCTTTCCGTTTCTTTCCTCCTCTCCTTAGGGTTAATGAGGATTCTTTCTGGGCCAGGCTATCAAAGAGGCTTGGGTCTTTAGACACATTTATGGGTTGGACTTTGATTCTCATGGGTTAATGGAGACTTGGGCCGGGCTATCAAATAATTTGGGTAGCGAACGGGCTTTCCAACAAGCTCAGTAATGAATGGACTATCCGACTAATTGAGCTTAACTTTCTAATTGGGCCAATTTAAAGGTTCTCATGCATGTATTAATTTGGCTAAGATTTAAATGACTTATTGGATTTCCATTAAAGTTTGAATTAAAATATGGATCAAATATGGTTTAAGTGGCTAATAAGTTATGATGTCTAAATGGGCTCTTACATTGGGCTTGAACCAAAATTGGAGTACAACACCAACCAACAAAGTAAAAATATTTGACCTATTAATTCAAGTCGTAATGCAACGAAATTTTATATATAATATCACAACACCTTAATGAACACTATATAAAACATTCAGCTCAAAATTCGAACCCTAGGTATATGAACAGTGCACGGACAGATTACTATTACAGAAAATTAACAATCAAAAGTATACCTAGAATCCACTAATCACAAAGTTGTTCAACCACAAGCAATATCCCAACAAGCAATGACAACAAGCAACACCCTAATATAAATTTCTAAGGTACACAAATCACTAATAGCACCAATAAAATGATAATCAATTCAAGTTGCTACAAAGCACCAATTTAGCACACAACCAAGCAAGGAAATAAAAAATAGAGTGTACAAGGATATATAGTGGTTCCGTGCTCACACCTACATCTACTACCTAAGCCCTCAAGCTTAGGATTTCCAAATCCACAAAAGGATATAAGTGGTTTTGCAAGTTCACTGCAAACTGAGAGATTCCAAGCTTCCCACACTTGTACAATAAGGTTTTCCCAAGTTCACCTACAAACTTTTACAAAAAGGTTTCCAAGTTAACCCTCAAACTTAAATACACTCTCAAAAAGTGGTTGCCCTAACAATGGACTTTTTCAAGTGATGAAGTGTTGGTTCACTCAAGGTTTAGCAAAAGCTATTTGGTTTGGGGAACTTTCAATCTCTCAATATAAAGCTCACGGGTAGGATATATATATTTGGCTCAAATTTGTGGCTTTCACTCAACTAAAGGTTCACACAAAGTCTCACAAGGATGTAAATAAGTTTAGGAGAAGCTTTGTTGAAAGTAGCTCAAGAACACTAAAAGAAATACCTTAATGATTTTGGCTTGAAACTGTGTCTTAGCTTGAGGTTGATGAACCACTATTCAATATCCATAATATCAACATGAATCACATTTAAGCGTAGTCATACCATGATTACTGTCGCAACCGGTTTTGCGAAAGAGAATTTTAAAAGAGTCGCCACCAATTGTAATAGGTGCAATTGGTCACTATAAAAATAATTTGGTCCAATCCTTAAAATTGCTTTTTCCTTCTCTGCCATCCATGGTGTCTGGTCTATCACCCAAAAAAATGTCTTCTAGTCAATTCCATAAAGAAAGTTGAAAACATAGGGGCTCCACTCATCTAATCAGCGTCCACCAAGATTGCGCAAAATGAGGGTCTTTTCCATGAAAGACTAATGAAGCATTGGAGCTGGTCTACCAATTAAGACGGTGTACTGATCAACAACACTAAGTGGGATAGGTCCCACAAAGAAGTAGAAGTCTAAAACACCGCCAATAACCTTGTATGTCAAAGGATTTCCTCTGTAAAACACATCCATGCCATTGCTGTCTTGGACTCGGTCTGGTCTCTAGTTTCGGGTTCGATAGACATCTTCAAATGACAATCGCACCGTCCTGAATGAATTTTCAGATGTTGTGAAGCTATTATCAAAATCGCATCTCCATCGGACCACAGATCGTTTCTCGCTAATTGATTAAAAAATCTGGCACAACATCTCTTTTCCTCAGAATTGCAGTGAAAGTTTATCATAAACTGGGTTAGATAGATGTCCTCCAATGAAAATCGCACCGTCTAGAATAAATTTTCAGGTGTCATGAAATCACTGTCGAAATTTCACTTCAATCAGACCATAGATCAATTCCAAATCACTGATTGAAAACCTGGTGTAGCATTTCTTTTCCTCAAAATTGCAGTGACGCTCTATCATAAATTGGGTTAGATAGATGTACTCAAACAACAATCGCACCGTACAGAATAAATTTTCAAATGTTATGAAATCATTGTCCAAATTTCACTTCAATTCCAGATTACTGATTGAAAACCTGGTGTAAAACTTTACAATAAGCTTGAGGTATATATCATCGGATTTAGAGGAGAAGGAATTTTTTTTGTATGGCTGTGATGAAGATTTACTGATGATTCGGTGATGGCTGGAAAAGCTTGTAGTGATGGTTGGGATGAGTTCCAGAGATGGGGAGAAGGTGTCCTCTCGGGTAGTGATGATGGTGATGAAATTGAAGAAATTGTGGCGGTGGAATGGGAGAAACTATGGTGATGGTGCTCCCCCCTTTTGTGTCCTCCTCCCCTTGTCTGATGTTTTTTCAGTATAAGAAGAGAAGAGGTCGTGGTAGTGGTTAGAGTAGGTGGAGATTAGGTAAGGGTGGTTGGATTAGTAGGTAAGAGTGGTTGGTGAATGGTTGGTGGGGTGATAGTGATGGAGTAGTGGGTGAAGATGGTAGGTGAGAGATTGTGCCCAAAAATAAAATATTGGACCGAACTCAGACAAAAATAGGGTACTACAGCTGCCCCCCTTTGCGTGACCCTTACGTAGTAATGGCACGCAAATGAGTAGTAAACCTATTTTTGGTCCAATTTCACGAAAATGCACTGGATCATTACAGTCAGTCCTAGCTTGGCTGGCTATTGGAAAGAATTTTTGAAAAACGCTTGGAATCTCTAGAGCCATTCCTGGCTTGACTAATCATTGTAGATGAGTTTTTAAAAAAAAAATGCTCGGGATCACTACTGTCATTCCCGCCTTGACTAATCATTGAAAATGATTTTTTTTTGAAAAATGCACGGGATTACTAGAGCCATTCACGGCTTGGCTAATCGTGGAAAATGATTTTTTTTTTGAAAAATGATTAGGATCACTAGGGTCATTCCCGAATTGGCTAATCATTGAAAATGATGATTTTTTTTGAAAAAATGCACGGGATCACTAGGGCCATTCCTGGCTTGGCTAATCATTGGAAATGTTTTTTTTTTGAAAAATGCATGGGATCACTAGAGTCATTCCCGGCTTGGCTAATCATGAAAAATGATAATTTTTTTTTAAAAAAATGCTCGATCTTCAAGTGCAAACCCCTTTTTTTATGATTTTTTTTTAAAATTTGATTTTTGATTTTTGACTTTTGATTTTTTGTTGTTTTTTTTAAAGAAAATAAAAAGTGTTCGGGAACGCTGCAACCAATCCCGGCTTGGTTGAAATATGAAAAATTGGCTAGACCTAAGTTAACCTTGCTGAGGCTTGAAGTTAGGACTTTCTTGATTGGGGTTTGGCCCTAATTGTGTATCATGTTCGTGAGCACAGATAGCATGTGCTCCAACCTTTGCTGTCCCGCTTCCAATTGGTCCAACCGAACCAGTATCTCCTGTATAGCATCATGGGGTGATGGCTCATTAGCCAATTGAACTGATTATTGTGGTAACACGGTCCGAGGCTGTGATTTTTGTCGTCTTTTGACAGTTACAGTCGTGTGACCAATACTTTGACGCCATGTATTTTTATCCATAACGGTCACCAGATATGCTAAGGAGCTCATGGATAGCGGAGGGCGAATACCTTTGCTCAACAGTAATCAAGAATAAGCCTCGAAAAATAAAATTTCTCAGTCTTTGTAATTCGGTTCTCCACAAAACTCTTGGCTTTTACAATACTATCCATGTACATGTCCCCAATATGAAACCATGTGCCCTTATACATGTTGTATAGGACATGGAGAATACTACCTGCTCACTGTTGGCTATGGCCTATGGGACAAAGGTTGGATCAGATGGTGTCATCCAACAACCACATCTTTTTTGGCAAATACGCTCGGCGTGCAGCATTAGCATTCCTATCTCTCTTTCCTTGCCACATGTCATCAATCATCTCCTTTCTGGATGCAAGGATGGGCGCTTTGAAGCTTGTGGGGATATCGTAAGTAGGAGGATATCCTACACAGGAGCAAATGTCAGTCGTGGTGAACCAGACTCTGATACTGGCCACATCCACCTGATAAACAGATCGAGGGCCGTTCGTCAAACTAGGCAGATACTCTTGAAGAGTTTCATAAAAAGACCGAATTATCCGGGGATATATAGGGATATCTCCTTCTGGATTTGGATAAATCAGAAACAACATGGAATGATCTTGAAGGTAGCGCAGGCCCAACGAGTATCAGCCTCTCTTAAGATAGTTGGATCGATCCGTCGTTCAGGGATAATTTTCGCTTTAGCAAACAACGTGATTGCTTGTAAGCGGAGTGACAGAGTCTCATCCATTAAATGAGATGAAAGATGGGTGAGGAATTTGAACGGAACGAAGATGAGCAGTAATGGAGAATGAGGTGAGACAAACGAAAATCACCGAAAGTGAGTAATCGTGTCGATAACGGAAAGAACAAAATATGGAATGACGAGATCAGAGTGAAAACGGTGATCGACTATCGGTGGAAGTGGAAGAAATTTTGAAAGAGACGAAATGATGAGAAAGATGATACATATGCTAGATATGGTAAATATACGCGACTCAAATAAGAGGAAGAAGAGTTTGACCATAAGAGACAAAATAATAAAGAAGAAACGTAAAATGTCAAAAGTGGTTGAAAAATCGAGATCATGGACGATAACGGATGATACGGTGAAAATGTGTCACTTAGTAGAGAAGCGAAGAAGTTAATCAGAAGAGACAAATTTGGCCAGAAAGGAAAATAGAGGGGGAAAATGGGGATACTCACTTGAGCTGGTGATAGAGATGCGATAGAGATGGGAAGAGACACGATTGAGACGGGAAGAAAAAGATGACAGAAAGATAAAAAAATATCTTGAAAACACAAGCCAAGAAAAGGAAGAAAGTCTTGTATGACTGAGCTATGATAGGGACAATGAAGAGATGGGTAGGAAAAAACAATAGAGACAGGAAAGAAGAATATGGCCAAAAGATACAAATCACATGCCATGAAGATGACAAAAATGAAGAAAGTCACACACGCCAAAACTGTGACTAGGACAGAGAAGAAGCATGATAGAGATGACGAGGGAAAACAAGAGAGACAGGAAGAAGAATATGGCCAAATTTTTTTGAAAATACATGCCATGAAAACGAGAGAAATGAAGAAAGTCATGCCTCCCTGAGTGGTGACTATGATGGGGAAGAGACGTGATAGAGATGGTGAAGACGTGTGACTCAACAGGGAAGAATTTTTTTTTTTTTGGAAGAGACAAAAAATTTGAACGAGTGTCATGAAAGAGAAATGGAGAGAAATGTTGGAACGCACGCCTGAGTCATTACAGCTTCCTATTATGGGCCACTCCCACGTTGACTTGTGCGAAATAACAATGTATGGGATCTGTGAGCCACTCTCAACTTGGGTGGGACATAAAATATTTGGGGAAAGTGATGAGTACCTAATTCATGAAGATTGATTGAATTTGTACTGTTTGAATAAACCTATCAAAGGATAAGCAAAATGCGGCGATGATGCATGCAATGACATATATTGCTCAATCATGAATGTCTCACTTAGAATGAATGCAGTACTCTCAAGTTTTTTTTCCCCATTTTTGTTTTTGTTTTTTTTGTTTTTATTTTTTTTGTTTTTATTTTTTTTTTACTTTTTTCAGTAATGACCAATTTTCTTCAAAACCCATATGTTACCACACTTCTTAATTAAAACTTTTTTCTTTTTATATTTCAGATCATTTCTCTGCTAATAATACATGTCTCAACCAAAGGTTTTTTCAATCCCTTTTGTAGTGTAGAATACCAACATCTATCAATGTCCTGACAAAAGTAATATTCTAATGCACTTATCACATTTTCTGTCAAAACTTTGTCAATGATAAATTTATCAGTACGACTATGCATGTCAAATGGGAAACTTCTTGGAGGGTGAATCAGATGTGAAAATGTATGAGCAAAGTCAAAGAAAAATGATTACTTCGATAAAGTTTAATCGAAAATGATGAGTGGCGGTAGGAAGCTTATTTTGACTGAGAAATGGTGATGTCAAAGAAATGAGAAATAAACTGAGCTTTTTCAAGATAAAAATTGTGACAATTCAAAGATTACAACAAAACTGCCCCAGTTTTGGTGTGCCCCCAATTAACAATGATTAAATCCAATTTGCGTCAGATTATATTTGAACCCTTCATTTCTGCCAACAAACTTCTTCTTTTGATGTAATGATCGCACCAAAAACTGCCCCAATTTTGGGGCATGTCTATGAAGCCAATTATGCACCTTCACCCATATCATCACAAATCAAATTGATCACCAATCATGACACTGTTCAAAGTCCAAGAAGTCTGTGTCTGAACTATTCTTCTGAACTCACAGTCTGAATTGAATGCATTTCTTCTCCTCTATGTTTTTTTTTATGTTTTACTTTTTATTTTTTTATCCCTAATTTTTGCCTAGTGCGCTCTTTCAGGTTTTCACTCTAGGGGGATTTTTTTTCTTTCTTTTATCATAATTATGCAAATGCCTCTATTGAAGATCATACAAAGTAAATCAAAGACAGTAACTCAATTTATTCATCGAAAACTAACGTTCCCAAAAGATAAACAACACAACGTTTGCAATGTTGAACAATTACTAAAATGATGGAAAATAAGAATTCCCTGACTGAAATCCCAGCTCTTCATGATTTTCAAAAGGATAACAATTTTGTTGTTGGGCTTGCGCAGTGAAAAATTGCATGGTATGCATTCCAAAATCACTGAATGACTGATAAGGCATGTGAGTCATGACTCCATGATTGCCTGCAATATATGCCATTAATAGATCAATAGTTTTGGACAAGTGATCCAGATGTGCCTCAATTTGCGTTAACCTTTAAGCTATGTCAGTGGTTCTGGATGACTGAGAATGATGAACAGTAGGGGATTCAGCCACAGTAGGAGTCTCAACAATATCATCATCTTTATATCTTTTGATCATTTTGTGATCAATAGAACATTTCGGATACTGCACCTCCTCATGCGGTGCCCAAAGAACTCCAGCTTTCATGCACAATGTGCAGATCAGAGAGGACAAACAAAGCCCTATGGTTGTTGTATTGCGACAACTGTGCACAATGAGATTATGCAAAACTTTGCCAATATCAACTGATTTTCCATGTAGAATACAATAAAGCAAAATTGCTCTATTTTTGGGAATATCTGTTGAATGAGTGCTTGGCATGAGCTTCGCCCAGATAAATCGCATCCAAGTCCTACTATTTTTTGTCATAGCAGATGTGGGAAATGAGACTTTCACCCCTTTAAATTTCTTCCAGGTAGCTCCTGGCTTTTCCAACGTACGAATCACTTCATTCATAATAGTATTAGACTCCAGCAAGGCAAAAAAATCGTCATTGACGATGCTGAAAGATTGTAGACAGCATTGATGGTTTTGCTATCAAATGGGACCATCATACCGCGAACATATACATGTTCATAACCTACAACTGCATTTGCATAAAATTCCCTTACCACTGGGACAACTGCGGGTTTTGGCTATGCAACAAAATCCTCCCAACCCCGCTCAACAATAATTTTTGCAATTGCTAGCTCTGTTGTTAAAGAAGTTTGCAAACCTCTCTCTGAAATAATTTTTCTCCCCGTTATTGATTCTCGATATTTCTTAACCGCTTCCTAACAGATAAAGCGATTTAGATCAGTCATTTGAGGGGATTGCTCAAATGGTCTTTTGGTAGCCATAGAGATGAGCTAACTGAGGTGGTTCAAAATCAACCCGTGAAGTGGAAAAAGATCACGAAGGATTTCAAACAAGGAGTTTTAGCGGTGTAAGAAAAGAAAAAAATTTGGCAGATGGCCTGCTAGTAAAGCTGAGTTTACGGTGAAGAGGTGACTCAAAGAGGAAGAAAATGAAGTTGGCCTGAAGATAGAAACAACATCAAAAAAGGGTTTGAATAAAATGTCATGAAAGAGAGAGAGGAGAGGAAAATTCAGGATACACAGTTGAGTAGATGGAAGAGATTAGAAAGAAATGCTACTCAAGGTGGCAGGAGAGACAAAAATCATTAAAGAGAAGTTGAATAATTGGCTAGAGAAGGAGGCAATGGAAGAAGATTGGAATGCACGCCTGAATTAGCGATAGACATGGTGAGTGATTGTGAAATAGCTCACTTGGCAACCAAAAGATCCGCAGACAAGGAAATCACTCATTTAACAAAGAAATTGTCCTCACATGGTCAACATCATAACCTGCACACATCTGCTCCTCAACTATGTTCATTATTGATGGTATCAATTCAAATTATTTCAGCCATATTAAAACCGTCGGTCTTAATCTCACAGTCAATGCACACTATCCTCACCATTGCCACCATTATCAATCAACACATGGCCACATAACAAAAGTAATTATTGCAGTCTCCACTTGTATGGGAGTCACATGTTTCTTTCTGAATTTCTTTCGTAATCTATTTATTTGGTTTCCCTGTCATTTTCTGAGTCATTTGACCAATATTCTCCTCCCTCACTGTACTTGAGGATTCAAATCTAACATCCCTGTCGGGGTGACAAAAATCTTCTGATGATATCTCAAATTCATTCCCAGTGTCAAAGAATGATTCAACATTATTTATTGAGTGTACCCAAAAACTGTTTCATTAGGTTCACTTTTTCATTATCGTCAATTTCAATCTTGATGAATGGAATGATAAAACGTGTGAGATTTGGAAATTATGGAAAAATGAAAGAGAACGATTTTGAGAATTTTGAACGAAGAGCTTTATTCATGGTAATAATATAGAAAAGATGAAATGATGCAACATGCAACAGCCGGATTAAAACTTCATCAAGGACAATGTAAAGACATACTCATTACAAAACTCAATAAGTGGTCATGAGCTAGACCACAAATGATTGTGCATTTAGAGATTACTCCTTGAGGCCATTTATAAGATACTGGAAATATCAATTTAATTTTTATTATCCCATTAAATGATTAAGAAAATCAAACATGACATTTTAACAAAAATATATACATGAGGAATGATAATTATTTACAAGATATAAAAGTTATATTGAGAGTCTAATATTGAAGTTCATGGGACCCTTCTATTCAATGGTCAAGTTTTCATGAAACACTCTGACTTCAAGAATTTTTCTGAGGGTGCATCTAATGCATTCTCCAAATTAATTCCATCTCTTTTCCTCCGAATTGCAGTGACGCTCTATCATAAACTGGGTTAGATAGATGTACTCCAACGACAATCGCACCGTACAGAATAAATTTCCAGATGTTATGAAATTATTTTTCAGATTTCACTTCGATCGGACCACAGATCAATTCCAGATTACTGATTGAAAACCTAGTGTAAAACTTGACAATAAGCTTGAGGTATATATCATCGGACTTGGAGGAGAAGGAATTTTTTTGTATGGCTGTGATGAAGATTTAGTGATGATTCGGTGATGGCTAGAAAAGCTTGTAGTGATTGTTGGGATGACTTCCAGAGATGGGGAGAAGGAGAAAGTGTCCTCTCGGGTAGTCATGATGGTGATGAAATTGAAGAAATTGTGGCGGTGGAATGGGAGAAGCTATGGTGATGGTGCTTCCCCCCCCTGTATGTCCTCCTCCCTTTGTCTGATGTCTTTTCGGTATAAGAAGAGAAGAGGTGGTGGTAGTGGTTAGGGTAGGTGGAGATTAGGTGAGGGTGGGTGGATTAGTAGGTAAGAGTGGTTGGTGGGGTGATAGTGATAGAGGAGTAGGTGAAGATGGTAGGTGAGGGATTGTGCCTAAAAATATATATATCCGAAACAAATATTATCGAGTCTCCAAAAATAAAATATTGGACCGAACCCGGACAAAAATAGGGTACTACAATTATGTCAACTTCTAATTCATCAAAAAATCCGGAAACCCTTCCCCGTATTTTGGAGAATGTAAACCAGAAAGAACAAGCACAACATAATATATCAACCAATCATTCCGATCTTTGGCATGATCTCAAGCCATCCATCAACATGCAACCATATATGCATTCCTAGCAGGGCCTCAGGCCAACTATCAGCATGCATTTATAAACAGAATATCAAATCCGCATGCAAAGCAAATAAACATCCCAAACATACATCATAAGTAGTCAACCATCATCATCACATCAAAACCCATGGCCTAAAAAAATCGGCCCAATCATAAGGAGCACCCTCTCGACCTTTCAAACATCCACACCGAATAAATGCATCAAGCATGTATCAAACCATAAATACAAGTACTAAAGTACTGACAACAAATTAGAGAAAAAAACCCTATCACCGGTGGCCTACCCATGTCACGTACGCTCCTGCAGATTTGTATCACCAGTACCAAAACCAAACTTAGCTGTTGGAAGGAATGAAAAGTAAAAGGGTGAGCAGAAGGCCCAATAGGGGTGAATAAGAAAAAAAATCATCCAAAAATAAGGCTAAATTTCAAAGAAGGTTATATGCAACAATATGTCAACTAAACCATGAACTTAAACACATAAAACAATAACAACATGCCAACCCTTCCTTAGTCGCAACCAGCTTATATCGCTGGCACCAATCCACACAATATACTATGAGCTCACTCACCACCAAACCCAACCAAAGGAAGGTTGACCCAACATGTGTTCATCACCACCCTACACAAGACTCAAACTTGACAATTCCCAGCCCGTTGGTATCTCCGTGCATTGCCTCATATGGAAGTCAATTGGTTTCGCACCCAAACTCAGACTTCACTCATCATTCTTCCATGTGATGTTCAAACAATCCTAAGAAAAGTACAGATCCAATACCAACAATTTCATATGCATCTACCATGCATGTCATACATGATTGCAATAATATATATAAAACAAACATATAAATATATATATATATGTTTGTTATATATATTTATATATTGTCATGCCCCAACCCGGGGAGCGTGAAGAAAGTAAAGAAAACCAACAATTTAAGTCATAATTATTCTAAAATAAAATACTATTCTAACAAAAAATCGAGCAGCATCTTCTCATAAATTGAAAAATGTCACCCTGCAAAAAATATAGGAAACACACTTTTGTAATCCAATGCACCAAACTCCAAACGTCCTCTATCAACCAAGCCCTTTAGAGGTTCCACAACAACCACATATAATATGACACATGAGTCCCGATAACACAAAGTCCTCTCTTGGCCCATCCAAAATAATCATAACAACTACATATATCCAGCTACTCACCACAACAGGGTCATATCATAAATAAATAAAAAAAACTAAAACACCTACAAGATGACTCTACTATGTCAGGCCACCACGGTCACGCCCCGTCATGCTGATATGGAGGACCCATACTAGTAGATGGCTCACCTGGAAGGGAATAAAATAAATAGGGTGAGCCGAATGCTCAGTAGGGATATCAAATAAGAGTACCAAATAAAGGTAGAAATGCGAAAGAATGAAATAAATGCAATAATGTGCTATATATGTAAACAATGTCTCCATACACCCATCTGAACCTCCAAACACTCATCTCATGACTCTGGTAATGCTATGGATTGCTCTCACATCTTTACCCTTCACCATATTCACCAACACTGTGAATCGGTCTACACGGTAAATCCATGGAGAAAGTGTAAATCCATCAAACAATTCCATTTTTCAATGCTATTTCATAACACAATCTTCAATCCTGAATCACCATTCCTAAACATGAAAACAATCAAACCCTTGCCCGATGGTCCATCATGCCACTAAATGCACATTTAAAATCATTTAAATGTTATGTCACATAATACACATCACATGAAGATCAAAATGCGTGTCAATCAAGCTTAACACGTTCAAGGGTTAATGCACATATACATATATAATAACTCAATCATAGAATGGTCATACAAAATCATATTAGGAGTTCAACTCTCTTTGGGACTATCAAAGAGTAGCCCAAAAGAATTGATAAATTGAATAATATAAGGAAGATTCAAGAATTATAAGGGTTCAAAGCTATTATATACAAGAAAAATTTAACAAAGGAAAAAAATGAAAAATCCCTACCTCTTTGTCGCCAATGCACAACACCTACCACCAACGCAAGTATCCTCCAAGTAAATTCTCTAACATATTAATAAAAATCAACTCAATTTAATTTCAAAGACACAAACCCTCTAACATCCCAAATCTCGAAATCCCATATTCTAAAATCTATCCTATTTCTCTAGAATTCAACATTCCACCATATTAATGAAGACTAAATATCACAATCCCACTATATATTATTTTTTCGAAGATAACCCAACCTTTAATTGAACAATTATAAACTAAAAAAATTATTACATTGAACTTGTGTTTTTCAATTCAACGAAGAGAACAATTTCCCCATTGATTTTCCAAACTCATACTTAAACTAACAATTCAACACAATTAAAGTCTAATTAAAATACTAGAACAAGAAAAACACCCATTAATTTGAAATCCCCAGATCCCATAAAAACCCTAGAACCACTAGATTGTTGAATCACTTGAGAAATGGTTGAAATCCTTACCAAATAGTGAAAGAAGCTAGATATTGATCTTCAAATCAAGCTTGGTGAAGATTTTGGTGGTAAGAATCTCCAACAAAAACAAGAGAGAAGATGGCTTAGAGAGACAAGAATCCATGAAAAATAAGTGATAATTTTCTAAGATATTACCTTAGCTTGAAGATGGCAATGAAATTGTTGGAGAAATTGGCTTGAAAATTAAGAGAAAATGATGTAAATTGGTGGAGAAAAGTTTGCCTTTCCTTTGTCTTAGTTTTGTTCTTTCAACAAATGAAATGAAGTCACATACTTCACCTACGGGTGAAGTCTGTGACAATATTCTTTTTTTTTTAATTTTTTTTATATTATTAAAATAAATAAAAGCAAAACAATACTTATATATATATAATTAAACATTTTTCTCTCTTTTTTTCCTACATTTTTTTCAAGAAACCCTTAACTTATTCTTTTTCTCTATTTTTTTTTTGGGAAGGGATTTTACATATTTGGTGGCAGTGCCAAACGCTATTGGTCCCACAAGCTTCAATATCTCAAAGTGACCTACAAGCTATAGTGCCAACTTCCCTTGTTTGCTATACCACTGAACACACCGTCTTTGACTAATTTTAAAGAATACCTTGTCGCCAACCACAAATTCCAATAGTATCCTTCTATTGTCTGCATAAGATTTCTGTTTACTTTTGGGTGGTGAGCAAATGCTTTTTGATCTTTTCCGTCTGTAATCCAGGAAAATCCATTGGTAATATTCATTACCGATGGAACAATATCCGTCGGTAAAAAAAAATTAAAAATTAAAATTCATCGCTAAAAATATAAAAAAATTAAAAATTATTGGAAAAACTCATTCACTAGAAATAAACTCATACACAAACATACATATATACATAAGAAATAAAAACAAATTTTTGTCATCCCTTATTCATAGAACTCTAGAAATAGCCAAATAAACAAGGAAACTGATATAATAAAGCATATCAAAAAAAAAATGATCCACTCCTATTTTAGGCATTTTTGTGCCTTGCCTTCAAGTTCTGGGTGAATTTTCCTCTTCAAAATCTTACCTTTCAAAAGAAAGGAAAATGGTATTAGACTCACATCCAACAACATAGCAGAAGGTGCAAAACTTTGAGGCTAAACTAAACATCTAGGAGAGAATGGTGAACCTTGTCGAGTAAAATTTCAAGAAGAGTGGCATCAGGAATTGCTAGTGAGGCTGTTATCTTTGAACAAAGCCCAATGCATTATCACCACCTCCTACATAAAGTAGATTCGAAGGAATAAAATTTCACACAAAAAACTTATGACTTTTGGTTCCTATATTGGAAAAAGAAGAACCACCATATATGTAGGTCATAAGATAACAAGTTCACAATAGAACAACAAAGTTACATCAACCTTTATTTCTGACTTTTGAGCCACAGAAAAAAATTTATGGAAGGGTGCTAAACTTACTTGATTCATTCCTAGGAATTCTAAAATTTGAAATGAAAGGAGGTGTTGGTGAGCATTAATTAGACGTCCAATTAGAACTGAAACTATAAGCAACTAAAGCAATAAATTAATTAGTGTAAATTGAAGAAAAATGAATGCAAGTTCAGCATTACATGGAAACCCATGATCTCGTTGGAAATTACTGCCAAAGCCAACTGGATATGATTACCGAGAACCATAAATGAGGGGTGAAAATCACATGTTATTTGAAGACCATATGTCAAAAGGTATCCAACAAAAAATAAAAATAGTATCATGGCACATGAAAAATTCTCATTCATCAGCTATTGCATTAAGATATAGCACAAATAGAGCCATGAGAAGCAAGCTTCATGTGACATATGAAAGCAAGAAGAACTATAATACGTAATAACTGGGCTTTTAACAATGTTTCAGCAGTTTTAGATAAAGAGTCATGACTAATCTAACAATGTTCTCCATTTAATACCTATCTTCTTATTCCTATACCTTCCATGAAAATTTGGGTTTTTTTCAACTGAAAATCCTCATGTTAAACAATTTTGTCATGACATCCTAATCATAATTGCAAAATCCACAAAGACTAGTCCTTTTTGGTCTCTAATATTAGCACATTAGCAATATAGGTTAGATTCAAACCCTACGGTGAGATTTGAATCTAACACAACCTGCCAATCAGGCTTTTTTAATCCCTAACTACTCCAACATATATGTAGAGTGAAAAACAAAACTAAATAGAGAATTGAAGTTAGACGGAAACGACATCCACTAGTTGAGTTTCAATCGGAGCCAATTTTGGCTGTTTGATAAATCAAATTCATATATATATATATCTATTGAAACAATGGATTCGAACCAAAGAAACAACAATAAAGAAAACAAGAACACAATGATTACATGGAAAACCCTTAAAGGGAAAAAAAAACCACGAGCAGAGAGAGAGAATTTCACTATGTGGAGAAAACAGGTACAAGAGATATTGAGTGACGGCTTTACAACGAATAAATACTAGCCGAAACCCTAATCACAATAGATCTCAAAAAATTTCCAAAAAAACTTCTTCCAAATTTGTCGCACAGCAAACTTTTGGAATAAGACCAAACTGAATTCGGGTCACAAACTCCAACAATCTCCACCTTGACTCGAATTCCACATAGAATGAAAACATCAATCATCATCAACAAACTCTCGACACTTCCATAACCCCAAGAAGGGTAAGTATCAAACTGAAACACCAACCAAGTTTAAGCAATGCTCAAACTTGACTTTAGGAACTGGTTTAGTCATCATATCTGCAGGATTATCATGAGTGCTAACTTTTCTCATAACAATGTCACCACTAGGAACAACAGTACGTGCATAATGATAACGAATCTGAATGTGCTTTGTCCTTTCATGATACATATTATCTTAAGTAAGATAAATAACACTCTGACTATCACTGAAAAGTGTGGAAACTTTCAAGTCTTCACTAATTTCGTTGAATAACCCCTTTAACCACACAGCTTCTTTACAAGCTGCAGTAATCCCCATGTACTCAGCCTCGGTGGTAGACAAAACAACTGTAGTATGTAAAACAGCCTTCCAACTGATAACACACCCTCCAAGAGTAAAGACATAACCATTGAGCGATCTTCTTCTACCTAAATCTCCAGCATAATCAGAATCAACATAATCAATAACTCCGTCTCTAGTCCTTCCAAACTGCAAACAAACATCACTAGTGCCACACAAATATCTGAGAATCCACTGAACTGCTTTCTAATGTCCTCTCCTTGGTTTTGCCATGTATCTACTAACCATGCTAACTACATATGATAAATTTGGACGTGTGCAAATCATTGCATACATAAGAGAGCCTACTGCACTAGTGTATGGAACTCGAGGCATATACCCAATATCATTATCTGATTGTGGAGATAGTTCAGATGAAAGCTTAAAATGAGCTACTAATAGAGTACTAACCAATTTAGCATTCTGCATATTGAACCTTTGTAGTACCTTCTGAATGTATCCTTTTTGGCTAAGATACAATTTCTTTGCCTTTCTATCTCTCTGAATCTCCATGCCAAGAATCTTCTTTGCAGCTCCTAAATCTTTCATCTCAAATTCCTGACTAAGCTCAACTTTCACTTTTCTCACTTCTTCTTTATCCTTAGCTGCTATCAACATATCATCAACATATAACAGAAGATACACAAGTGATCCATCATCACTCTTCTTAAAATAGACACAAGTGTCTTGGTCACTTCTGATAAAATCATGAGTAGTCATGAAAGAGTCAAACCTCTTATACCACTATCGCGAAGACTGTTTCAAACCATAAAGAGACTTTCTTAGCAAACACACATAGTCTTCTTTACCTAAAACTTCAAAACCCTCTGGCTGCTGCATATAGATGTCCTCCTCAAGTTCAAGATCATGCAGAGCAACAATACCAAGCAAAGCTCGAATCGAACTATGCTTTACAATTGGTGAAGACACATCTGTAAAATCAATACCTGGAATTTGGCTGTAGCCTTTTGCTACTAACCTTGCTTTGTATCTAGGTTATTCAACTCCTGGTATTCCTTCTTTTCGTTTGAACACCCATCTACAACGAACAACCTTCTTTCCCTTAGGAAGCTTCTCCAATTGCCACGTGTCATTCTTATAAAGTGATTCCATCTCCTCCTGCATGGAAAGTATCCACTTTCTAGAATCTCTACAATTAACATCCTTAGAATATGTAGAAGGTTCTTCACAAGTGTCAATATCTCCTGCTACGTTTAGAGCATAAGAAACCAAATTAGCCTCAACATACCTCTGTAGGAGTCTAATCTCCCTTCTAGGCCTATCTTTAGCAATTGAATGTTGTGGTGGTACTTGAACACCAGTCTGAGGCTCTAAACTACATTGAGATGTAGTCTGAGGTGAAGGATCATACTCAATGGGAATATCCACCTGCGTAGCTGATTTCTATTGTTCTTTATCATAAGAATCTGTTGAAATCTTATCATGAAGCATAGCAGACTCATCAAAAATAACGTTTCTACTAATGATAATTTTTCCAATTTCTGGACACTATAACTTATACCCTTTTACTCCAAACTCGTAGCCAAGAAACACACACTTTAAAGATCTTGATTCCAACTTTCCATTATCTACATGAGCATAGGCAGAACATCCAAATATCTTTAAATCAGAATAATTCTCAGGAGTACCAGACCATACCTCTTGTCGGGTTCTCTTGTCAATAGCAGTTGATGGAGAGCGATTTACAAGATAACAAGTTGCAGAAACGGCTTCGGCCCAAAAAGATTTAGGTAATCTAACATTGGACAACATACAAAGTACTTTTTTCATCAAAGTTCTATTCATACGCTCTGCTACGCCGTTCTGTTGTGGAGTACCCGAAACTGTCAAGTGCCTCACAATGCCTTCTATCTTACAAAAGACATTGAATTCATCTGAACAAAACTCCAAAAAACGTTATATGTGTGGAGACGCTTCACCTACTTCTCTGTCTGCTTTTCAATCATGGTCTTCTAATCCTTAAAAGTGTGAAACACATCACTCTTGTGTTTCAAAAAGAATACCCGTATTTTTTTGGAAAAATCATCAATAATTGTCATCATATAACTAGCACCACCCTTGGAAGATACTCTGGCTGGTCCCCAAAGGTCAGAATGAATATAATCAAGAGTGCCCTTCCTATTAAATGTGTCTTTACTAAATCTGACTCTTTTCTACTTCCCAAACACACAATGCTCACAAAACTGTAACTTGCTAATATTCTGCCCATCAAGAAGTCCTCTTTTGCTCAATTCGGCCATCCCATTTACCCTCATATGCCCCAGACGCATATGCCAAAGTCTAGTAATTTCACCATCTGTCAAAGAAGGAGTAGATATTGCTGCATCGCCAACAACTGTAAAGCCTTGCAAAACATATAAGTTGACAGCTTTTCTTTGCCCTTTCATCACAACTAAAGCACCTTTGCTAATCTTCAAAACTCCACTTTCACCCATGTACTTGTACCCTTTTAGATCAAGAGTACTCAAAGAAACCAGATTTCTTTTCAAATCTAGAACATGACGAACGTCACTAAGCATTCTAACCATGCCATCAAACATCTTAATTCTGACATATCTAATTCCAGCAATTTTGCAAGTTGCATTATTTCCCATCAAAACAACACCTTTTGTCACATTTTCATATATTGAAAACCAGTCCCGATTAGGACACTTATGAAACGTGCAACCAGAATCAAGAATCCAATCTTCACCAGGTTTTGGGTCAACATCAGAGGCAACCAAGAGATCGCCATCACTATATTCAGTCTTTGCAACATCTGCTTCACCAGAATTTTTGGGTTGTTTACCCTTTGAATTGGCACCGCCTTTCTTCTTATTCTTATTTTGCAACTTATAACAATCAACTTTGATGTGCCCTTTTTTCTTACAATAGTTGCAAATTTTATCCTTATTTTTCGACTTTGATCTGCCTCTGCCTTCAAAATCAGAATTTCTTTCCTGATTTCTGCCTCAAATAACAAGACCCTCTGCCAGAGTTTCAAAACCACCAAGCAGCTATTTTATCATTTCCTTAGAAGATAGAGCATCATAAACAACCTCAAGATTAAGAGTTTCCCGACTATACAAAATAGTATCTCGAAAAGTTACATACGAAGAAGGCAGAGAACACAATAGGATTAACCCTAAATCTTCTTCTTGTACTTAACCTCCATAACCTCTAAATCAGCAATAATCTCCTTAAAGATCGTTAGATGATCTTGTACAGATCCACCTTCTGAAAGCTTAAGAGAATATAAACGTTGTTTCAGATGCAACTTACTGGTCAAGATTTTTGTCATACACAATTGTTCCAACTTCTTCCATAAATCAACAGTCATCTTCTCCTTCAGAACATCCTGTAATATTTGGTTCGACAGATGAAGTTGAATCTGGGTTAGAGCCTTCTTATCCTTCAACAATTTTTCTTATGGTGTCCAAGATTTCGACATCTTATCAGATCCTAGCAGTGTATCATCAAGATCCATCTGTGCAAAAACAGCTCGCATCTTCACCTACCATAGTGTAAATCTTGTGTCACGATCAAGCAGCGAAAGATCATACTTCATTGTTGCCATTCCAAATCGAACCCGCTCCGATACCAATTTGAAATAATGGATTCGAACCAAAGAAACAACAATAAAGAAAAACAAGAACACAATGATTTACGTGGAAAACCATTAAAGGGAAAAAACCAAGGGCAGAGAGAGGGAATTTCACTATGTGGAGAAAACAAGTACAAGAGATACTGAGTGACGACTTTACAACGAATAAATACTAGCCGAAACCCTAATCACAATAGGTCCCAAAAAATTTCCAAAAAATTATTTTTCCAAATTTGTTGCACCGCGAACTTTTGGAATAAGACCAAACTGAATTCGGGTCACAAACTCTAACATATATATATATATGTGGGTTACAGGACATATCTGATCACGTCCTACACGCGAGTGGAGTTTTTTTGCCCCATCCCTGCCCCTTTCCAATGTCAAATTGGGAAAAATCCACACAGAATGGGACGGGACAGATCAGGACAAAATTGTCATCCCCAAGAAACATTAGTTTTAATTAGGCCTCAAATTTTTTTTATAAAAC
Organism: Euonymus europaeus; assembly: GCA_963580455.1. NCBI lineage: Eukaryota > Viridiplantae > Streptophyta > Magnoliopsida > Celastrales > Celastraceae > Euonymus > Euonymus europaeus. The sequence goes on from OY756972.1 coordinate 6,868,046, forward strand.
CTCCGATTCTTATGATTTGGCGTTATCCAAACCCTACGATGAGATTTGAATCTAACACAATCTGCCAATCAGGCTTTTTTAATCCCTAACCACTCCAACATATATGTAGAGTGAAAAAGAAAACTAAATAGAGAATTGAAGTTAGACAGAAACGACATCCACTAGTTGAGTTTCAATCGGAGCCAATTTTAGCTGTTTGATAAATCAAATTCATATTGTACCTAATATTGAAAGTTTTTTATATGTTATGGTTTAAAATTTTCGTCTTTTACATGTTTGAATTTAATTTTTATTTCGAATAAAAAATATATTGTTTGATTGTTTGAAAATAATATTACACATATATTTTAAAAGGTGAAATTACATTTTCTAGCATAGTCTTCTACCCTCCTTTAGACCGAGTCGCCAGTCAATTTATTCTTACCACCTCCACGAATTTCGCTCTCAGAGCACTTGGAAAAACAACAATCATCCTCAAAATCTGCCAAGTATTCAGTTAAAACGAAACTGTGTCAATTGATATTACTGCCACGTTCTACTCATTCACTTCACAAAGACACGTGTCCAAAACTTGCATGGGCCATGCACTTATAACTTCGTCCACCTTAAATCTTGGAGACTTGATCAAAACAAAACAAAACAAAAATGAGCGAACCACCAGCACAACCGCGGAGACCTCAAGAACCCATAAAATACGGCGATGTTTTCTCCGTGGAAGGCGAACTGGCCGGGAAGCCGGTGGCACCGCAGGACGCGGTGATAATGCAGACAGCAGAGAGTTCCATGCTGGGGAATACGTTGAAAGGCTGTGCCGCGTCGATCATGCAGTCAGCGGCAGCGCAGAATGAGAGGGCTGGTTTTGTTGGTCATGATGATGTCACTGATGCTATCAGTGGCTCTGGCGTCACAATCACAGAGACTCATCTTCCCGGCCACCGTATAATCACAGAGGCCGTCGGCCAGCAGGTTAGTAAATTTTGCCGTCTTTCGATTCTTCCCTTTCAGTGTCATTCCAAAACTTAGCAAATTTTAAATAAATTTTTTGAGTCGACAGATTAAATTTCTTGAGAAAGATTCGATAAAAAACCAAATTTTCTCTGTATACGTGATGTCGTCATCAACATTAACTGTGGTTTTGTTTTTGTTTTGGTTTAATTATCGGACAGGTTCTTGGGAAGTATAGCAAACCAGCTCCACCAGAGCAGACAACAGAAGAACAATCAACCATTGAAAAGGGTCAAGGTGGTTCTTCTGGAGGTAGAATTACCATCGGTGAAGCGCTCGAGGCCAGCGCTCTTACTGCGGGACAGAAGCCTGTGGAATGGAGTGATGCTGCTGCAGTACAAGCAGCAGAGGTGAGAGCCACCGGACGCACCACCATTGCCCCAGGAGGTGTTGCCGCAGCTGCCCAATCCGCCGCAACACTCAATGCCCGGACGGCAAGGGATGAAGACAAGACAAAGCTGGCAGATGTTCTTTCTGTAATTAATATAATCTCCTTTAAATACTAATAAACTCGTACATGAATACATGCATATAACATTGTGTAATTGTTTTTCTTTGAAGAATGCAACGGAGAAGTTGCCATCGGACAAGGCGGTTACGCGTAGAGACGCGGAAGGAGTGAGTGGCGCAGAGATGCGGAATGATCCATTCCTCACTACACATCCGGCCGGAGTAGCTGCTTCCCTAGCTGCTGCTGCTAGGTTGAATGGGAATATTAAATAAATAAATAAAATGCTGCTGCTCCATGTGTTTTGTATGCAGTTTTTTTTTTAGATTTTAGACCTCAAGGATTGCTACGAGGTTCTTTCAAAGCTTCTCCAAGTTTTTAATAAAACAATAATTGAAAGAGAAGACTTGAAAGCTAACAATTTAGTAAGTTCGAAAACTACGACCTACAAATTCCCAATCTGTAGGAGGAAAATAACATCATTGGCAGATGATTGAATCATCTCTTAAACCATCTTTACACCTACAAACCAGCAAGAGGCAAGCTCCTTATGCCCTCCCCCCTTCATATGAACATGAACCCATGTTCTCAGCCTACAAAATTGTGTACATTCTATACAAAATGCCTCAATCAAGAAATGGGGAAGGAATTAATCAGAGTTCGAGTTTAAATACGACAAACTGGCACTTATCCTATATTGTACATATAACTAAGGTACATGGTATACAAGGATGGACGACACCGAAAACCCTACTCGGCCATATCTTCTGTTAACAAAAAACAACACGACGACTTGATACCATTGGACTGCGTCAATATGCATTTGGCCCTGCATCAACTGGCGATGCTAAACACTGTGTCAATATGCATTTGACCATGCATCAACTGGCGATGCAACACTTTCAAGAGCAAGTTCTTTGGCAATGAGTCTAAATAAAACTTGTACAAGCTCTCTCACCCGGGCTTCCCTGCAAAAACCGTAGAATATCAGGCAAGCATAAATATACCGCAAAGATATTGATTATTATATTCTTAATTCTGTGCCATTATGTGTATGCATCTTACAATGGACGTGATTAACATAGCCGAGTAGGAATGGCGAGAATCTTCATGAATGATGTGAAAAGGAAGCAAAAAGTTTTGATATTATCGTTATTCAATACATTGATTGATGCTTTCTGCAAATCGCACAGCATTCCGGTTCTCTAGCTTTAACATGGCAAGTTTACTCATCCCAGAAGAAAACTTAATTCAGACCGTAAATAAAAGGAAAAAAAGATACTCCAGCTAACTCCTACGCATTCAAACGCCCTAATTGATGTCTCAAGAAATGCAAATAGTTTTCTCAGACAGCTTTTTGGACTTCAATGATGTAGTTATTTTTGCCTTGCATGATCATGCATCACAACCAGGCTCATTATATGGATACTCTTTGCTGATTACCCAGTATACGCATATGAATCTACATGCAACATCATAGCCAACTTATGATCCATTTGTATCATGGAAAATCAACTGTTACAGAAATTATAGTTTGTCTAAAAGTCTAGTCCCGAGACACTTTGAAAAAAGGATAGAATCTATATGAGAATCCAATAGGAAAGCACTCTTCCACATTAAACTCTGATATTTCATGCCCTTCCTTGACCATATTACTTAACAACTCTCTTTATGAAACCTAATTACCCCTCAAACACAGTCCTCCGAAAGTTATTTAGGAACACTTTTTGTATATTCCTCTTGAGCCAAAACAGCCCCTCTCTATTGATTGAAAAAAACGTTGACTTGCTGCCATGGTGGCTACAGAAAGGATATTCAACTTGGCTGAAAAAGTGTTGAAAATATGTCCTTGCCAAAAAGACTCACAGATGGAATCAAACCTATGGCATGTTCAAACATCCGCAAGAAAGTACAGAAATTGAATCTTAAAAAGCCATTCAATAGGTCTGGGTGGGGTATGGGAAGAGGCAGACAAAATCAGTGCTTTGGTGGAAGTGGCATAATCCCAACAATGCACAACAATATCATTCAAAAAAATGCTATTTCACACACATTTATCAGAAAACAAAAATTCAATCCAAAAAACCATTGCCATACCTTGATATAATGAGCTCAGAAAAGGAGGGAAGTAGCACAAGAAGATGTGGATGTATGTCATTATTCCTTTTGTCTCCCAGGCTATTTTTCAAATTAGGATGTAAAGGAAGAATAGATGCTGTGTCCGGATGAATTATTAAACGGGCCAGTTCCTGAAGGACGAAAAAAATTTCTTCTACCCTTGCGGGAGGTAATGCCCGTTGAACTGCAGGAACAGTTATATAGTTAAGCAGGGTACAACCTATTCCATGAAATAAACTTGAAGAACAATATAGTATTTGGTTTTTCTGAAGGATGGGACCTACGCACTTAGTTCATTCTCATCAATAAGAAATTTCCTCAAAATGAACTGGCATCTGGCCAAAAGTATCTTGATCGAAATTTTGCTTACTTCAGCTCTTGTCAAGCTCCAATCACCATCTACATTGTCATGACTGAGAATGGACAAAGAATAAAATACAATCAAGGTTTAGAATAATAATACTAATAGATGTTTCAGTGCAGAGCCTGATTGTATCTAATTTTGTTGACAAACAGAATGTTGAATTACGGATCATTAACGAAATCAAGGTAAGGGAGCAACATGATGCAAACTTTAGTTGATGGAAGAAAATTAATGTTCCAAAGTGAAATTCAGGCAATGAAGCTGCTACAAGCTAGATGATCAAGAAGACCCAAAAAAAAAAATAGGGGAGCCTGTATCTCATACATAGTGCTTTAGTCTTTAGAGTAAAGTCTTATTTTGGTCCATGAAAGATCAACCTCTTTTCAACAGTCACTATTATTTCAAATTTCTCAAAATGGTCACTCAAAGACTTATATTTTTTCACGGCAAGTCACTTGATTACTGGAAAGTGATGCATAGCAGCCGGAGTCTAGCCGGAATGTCACATAATTTTTTTTATCCAATGTGTATTTAGTTAAAAAATATATAAAAATGACGGTAATTGGACCATCTATAAGAGCAAGATATGTGTTCATGTTACAGTCGACTCAAGAGTCCAACAACTAGTCCAAGTGGAGCATTACTGAAAAATGTCTGTTATTTTGTTACGTTCTTAAGACTTAAAAATTAAAATCTCTCTTTTTGTGACGTTGTAAGGCTAAAAAATGCTTGTTACTCTAGTGCTTTATATAATGTAATAGCAGTCAGATAAATTATGCCAAAATATAAAGGATGGGAGCAAGCACTCTTCACAGGGTAGTAAGGTCTGGAACCAATAAGGACCACACTGTCCACATATTACAGATTTATATGGCTGACATTTTGAGGATCTCAAAAAAAGGCAGTAATTTGCAGTTCTTTACCTGCTTAAAGAAAATAACATCTGTAAGCAACTCAAGGAAAATCTGCTACAATGAGAAGGCATCAATTCCACAGTTTCAACAGGTAAAGAACATGTGCGTGATGCACATCGATCAATTGTCAAAACTAGCCGTTGCAGAATCTGAAAAAAAAAATCAACAACAAAAAAAAAAAGAATGAATAAGGAGTTGTTTGCAAAAGGTACTTAAAAATCCAATCTTAAAATGAACAAGTGACGCTACGAAATCATGCAAGAGCCACCAAAAATGATCCCATTTGGACATTGCAGAAGCTAAACATTACAATAATATGATTCGTATTTCTGAACTGTAATAGTTTCAGCTCCTATCTCTCCCGATAACAACACTACCTAAGATGGCCTTTTTTAATTGCAAAACTACATACGAATTCCCGGGTGTATTAGGAGGGCTGTGTTCAATTCTTATGATATTAACCCTAGAATAGGTTCCACCTTAAGCATTGGATTTTGGTTAGGAGAGTATCTACTGTACGAAATAAACATATGACTAAGGGATCGAGTATATACTATTATACTGTAAGACACATAATGTTAAAACGCATGCAGAGCAGTTTACATGTCATAGGGATACTTGCTAGGGAGGTTGGTAACTTCTGATGCACAACTGCCTAGTACTATCGTGACTCACCCAAATACCATTGGCCTGGACTAAGTGAACTCAATCTATTGAGTCATCATAAACATGAGCTCACAATACCTTTTACATTTAAACCCTTCATCTGCTGCCCAATTTTTCCCAACCCAAAAGAGAAACCCAGACAAAGATATGTTGAGAAAATTACATCAGGAGGTGCATCAATCGGGGACTTAAGAATCCTTTCCCCTAGAATTTTCAACATGGTGATCTCGAGAAACTCATCAGCCTTGAGAGTAACAACTGATAGAGAATTTGAAGGAATAGCACGCCCACAGTAACCAACAAGGAATATTTCATACACATCTGCAACTTCTTTCCAGATACGCATTCTTGCAGGTTTACTAATAAAATCTGGTCCATAGTTCGTGGAAAATTTACTGGCATCATCAACAAGAACACGATTGAAGCCTTCAACTGCTAGTCGCCAAAGTGAACCATCTGGATTGTCCCTTCTTGTTGTCATACACCTAAACAGTAAAGTCAACCATGTTATTTATTTTTAACGAAGTCAAGAAGACAGCAACCAGCAAGAGAGAAGTATTTGATCCATTGCATTGTAAAAATAATAAAGTGGTAACCAATGATTAATGAGCTCTTAGCCTAGTGGTAACCTACTCCTTAGGATTTGAACTATCACAATGTCCAAGGTCTGAGTCCCCCCTCCCTGCTAATAATAATAATAATTAAAAAAAAACATGACTTGTCCAAAACACAATAACAAAGTAGTCAGGATAACTGTGTGATACAGAAAGCAATCATTAAAAATGACAATGGGGCCATAGATGCTAACATTCAATAAGATCAACGAATTATCTTATCAAACTTCTGAGTATACAACATCATCACATTTGATATAGTTGAATAAACATTTTCTTAATTTATAATTTATCAATCAAACGATCAACTCACAGAAATATGATATGAAGTCCAATACTTCTACCCAAATGGTGCTGCTAGAATTTCATCTTTGAGACTTTCGTCAAGCGCCAAAGTAATCATGCAGAATCATCCAACTTGATTCAGATGACTGACATAAATTGTCTTACTAATTTGTGATAAATGAATAAGATGATAATATGCCATGGAAATAACGAAGAAGAAAATTCCTATCCACGTGCTTTAAAAAAATGATGCTCGCTACTTCAACTTCAATTGAATATATGTTAGTGAAAATTAATTGCTTCCTTCAATTGCACCATATGCAGATCCACTACATTGTTTTTCACACTTAAATTGTATACAGATTGGATATTATAATGAATTTTTTCTCTATTTAATGACTATATTAATCAGGGAAAATGTTTATTGAAAAGGGCCATCTAAAGGTTGGAGTAAAGATGAGTACATAGAGTAATCTCGACAAAGCACATTAATTGTAAGAGAACCAAGCATACTGTACCTTCCAAGGCTTTGAATAATTTCAGGAAACATAATATACTTTTCAACCACCGGAGCCTGTAAGAAAAGATCTACCAATAATGAAACAAGCTTTTCAGCAAACATATAGCTCGGGATAACAGCTGTCATAGTAGACAATCCAGAAATATGAGGAGCAGCTTCAGCTTTGTTTGGTAATATAGAAGCAGTACTATTGAGTGTCTCGTACTTCTTCTTTGTATCATAGTCTACAAAAATGTTGAGTGAAATTCAAACATCTTGTTTGCCTAAGTTATAATAAACCTTCAGGTTAAAGGGACCAATGTGCTTACTCAGGATAGCATCAGTTGTATTGCTCTGTTCTATAACATTCTCACCATTCTGCAAAGGCAAATCTGGCATAGGAAGATACTGCAAAATCTGCTGAAGAAGAATAAGCCACATGGAAGACATTTGCTCCGTTGGACATAGTGAAGGCAATATTTCCAGTACAGTACGTAGGACAGGGGGCACATGTCCCTAGCAAAAAGTAACACAAATTCACAACAAGTCACTTTCCATATATTTAGTCAAAAGTGTAGTGACTGCTAAAAAGCATTCAGGGTAAGAAACAACCTCAAAAGCAAAGGGATTTTGACAGAATAAGTAGACTCACATATTCGTTTTCGAAGTTATCATTCACACTTATTGTTTGCTTTATTGTCAAATCTATGATTGCTAGTAACTGTGTAAACATGCGATCATCAAACATCCTCTGTGCTTGCACATACAATTCTCCTATTAAGAGACCCAGGAAAAAACAGGTAAGTAGACTGAAGCAATCTGTCAAAGGATTCAAAACATAAATATTGTCATAAGTTCATTGTTGATAAATGCCATTGCTAAGCAAATGCATATTAACTAAGGAAAGTGACAAATGCAAGCCACAAGCATTAGCTTACTTGTCGTCTAAGATTAGTGCGTAAGGAAATTCAAATTCCAGTAAAGTTATTGCATTGATCTACTTGTTTGTAAGTGTAACTTGAGAAATTTCAAGCTGATGTAATGCATTACCAAGACCATTTAGAATTTCCTGCTTCACCTTGCTTGCTGCATCACCACTATAGTATGGAGACTTCTGAAGAACAAACTCGTAAACATCAAGTACAGAGGAAAGGTATGGCATTGACAAGTTCCCCTGCAACCAATAATTATTTTTTCAGAGAACAGTGAGTAGTGAGTACGTATAGAACAATGAGTGTATGTAGTTGATTATGGTCTTATGAAATGTCAATTGCTGATTAAATACAACATACTGTATATAAGATAGAAAAAGAATGCCGGAAAGAAAATATTAGCTAGCAACACTTCACATAACTTATGGACCAATATCTCTACTTTCAGCAATTTCATAATTACCTTGAGGGAATGAGAAAGAACAGTAGTCTGTAAACAATTTATAGCCGCAAGAGAAACTTCTTTACTACCATTTAACATGCTGTTCTTCACAGAGAGAAGCAAGGTTTCCCAGCCTAAACACAAACATCGTTTGACATTGACACAGATTCAGGAAAATAGAGAAAGTAATGAAAAATCCATAACAGAATCCAATCATCATCTACCTGACCAGAAATTGCTTAAACTACTAAGAGAAGGAAAGAAAGAACGTAAAAGACGCGCTATTCCACCAAGAACAAGAACAAGTGTCTCATCCCATTGTTTCTGAGCTGTGTTTCGACTGTAAACATCATGTTCAGAAAAGGAGTGAGAGAGAGGGACAGACACACAGACAGAGTTAGTGAAAACAAAAACATTTTGGACAAGCTCAAATTGAGAGATACCTATGATGTATCAGCATGTGAACGGCTTTTCCTCCACGAGTCCCAAGTTCTTTCCCATGCCACTCATCTTTTGATGAAGTTGCAGCCTATGAGAAGAAAATGTCTAAATCAGATCAAGCAAGGAACATAAAAAAGCAACTACTGTAATACTCTACATCGACATCAGCTCACCATGTGTGATGCACGGTCTAATGCAGGGAAAACGTAATTCCAAAGACAATCCTCCCACATGCTTTTTGAGAGCTTTTGCCCATGACTCCCAAGAGTTTGAAATAGTGTTCTGACAGCAGAATTCCTGACCTGATAATAAAATTGCCTTAATGACAGAAATTTATTTCATATTAAGCAGACATCAGTATGACAATGAATTATATAACCTCTTAGTTGGGAGCAGTGAAAAGGATCAGAGCCCCAGAAGTGGAGGACTATTTGGAAAAACGTAAAAAGATACTGTGAAATAAAATTCTAGTTAACAAACTGCTTTCAATGACAAAACTCTCTTCTTGATTATTCAGTACAAACAGCTTCTACTCATCATAATACAAACAAGTAAACCTAAGGGGCTAGTATATTCCAAAAGACCTGTGAAAAATAGAAGATGAGGTTCTTAAATATAGACAAAAATTAACACAGCAAATACACACAAATACAAGTTTTTGAGAGGTATGAGGTTAATTGACTGTCAAGCACCACTTTTAACAAACTTAATATGGACTGGTTTATATCCTGCACTTGGAGTAACAAATGAGAGGAAAGAGAAAAAGGTCCACCCTCATGGATAATCTAGTGTACCTCTGGTCTCTCATCAGCTCCAAGTTTTTGAAGCAGGGAGAAAACAGAAAAGAGAAGTTTGTCGTAATTCACAGTATTTACAGCTGATACTTGGTCGTTCACTTGATTGTCCAAGATGACTGCCTGTTTGTCCACCTTTTCAACTTCAGTGCCCTCTGGAATAGCATCTGGAGTTTCTGTAACACACCAGAGTTAGGACAAGAACATCCCTGGATGTCTAATATGAAGACGGCCTGTACTGTAATAAGTAGAGTAATGACGAACTAACAAATCTGTAGTGGCAGTTTAACCTGTTTCCTTTTCCTCTGCTGGCCCATTTAAAAGACCCTTAGCAATAAAATCAGTCGTAGTCCACAAGAGGCCTATCGCTGTCAAGCTGATATTCAACTCCGTCTTTTGGGCACTGTATGCTCCAGTAACATCTATGCATCTGCAAAAACCCAGATCAAAACTAAAATAAAAAAAAGTGTTGACAGTCACGATTGTACTTTTGATCTTTCCAATCACCAACATCCACTTTAAATGCGATAATGCCAGCGGTGATACAGACATCAAGGAAGCATCAGTGACATGATCTCCAATTTTCTAATAACAGAAGCAATACGTTTCCTATTAAAATTACATGTTCGTGGTGATCAACTGGTTATGTTAAAAAAAAAATCAAGTATACGTCATAGTTTCTGAATCTGCCTTAAGTCATCTTATGTAGCTCAATCTTCATTTTCTTTGAACAAAAATAGCTCAATATCCCTCCATACACTTGGCTCAATCTGAACCTTGTTAACAATCGAATTCAGACTACTACCACCTCTTTAGATTTTTGTACTTTTCATCTTTCCAATCACCAACTTTAACCACTTTAAATGCAATAATGCCAGCGGTGATACAGACATCAAGGAAACATCAGTGACATGATCTCCAATTTTCTAATAACAGAAGCAATAAGTTTCCTATTAAAATTACATGTCCGTGGTGATCAACTGGATATGTTCAAAAATAAAATTAAGTATACGTCGTAGTTTCTGAATCTGCCTTAAGTCATCTTATGTAGCTCAATCTTCATTTTCTTTGAACACAAATAGCTCAATATCCCTCCATACACTTGGCTCAATCTGAACCTTGTTAACAATTGAACTCAGACTACTAACACCTCTTTAGATTTTAATTGCTTAAAGTTCCCACAGAAGTTTTGTCAACAATTTTTATTGTCAGAGAAGATAGATAGTATAACATACAGATTCCCCAATGCATGAAAACACTTACAGTATCATACTCAAAAGGGTACAGATTGATCAAAGTGAACTAAACAATGGAGATAGGAACAGATAATGACAAATTATTTGTTTTTCATACAGTACAGTGAATAAAATTCCATTGCTCTATTAATAACATATTGAGATGATCTTGATTCTTTAGTATCTAAGGCATTAACTAAAATCTATATATAAATATTAAAACCTAAGGCTAAACGAATGAAAATGCATCAACAGACAAATACGCATATTGACACCAAAATACACGAGACTACGACAGAAAAAAAAAAAAAGTAGTCTGTAGTGTCCTTGAGAAGGATAGATTACTTCTTTAGCAGTGAAAAAAAGGTTAATAAATACTATTGAAAATGCTAATTTGGAATCTTACACGTGAAGGCACTCTGCAGGTATTGCGGAAAGGCCATCATTCATAATGATTCGAAGGCACTGCAAAAAATCAGATTTGGCAGATTGAACTTAAACAGCAGAAAAAGTCATCATATAGCGTATATAGACATGGACTGAGTTGATTTGAGTTCAAGCACTCAAATCCATAAATCACAATAGATTTTTGCATCACAGCAGAAAATTTTAAGCCAGTTTATGTTTCTGACCTGGAAGCCCAGAGTGACAAGATCCTTCTCTGATGCATCAGCGACAGACCTAGAAGAAGATAGAAGACATAAAATAGAGAACTGAAATCATTATAAGAGTAAGTTACTGCAAGCCAATAATCAAGTATGGCAGACCTCAACATCTCAAGAATATCAGGCCAGCTGTGGAGCAATTTCTCTCCATGCCTCTGAGAAAGAATAAGCAAAGAAAATAAATAATAACATCAGGAACAAACATATACAGATAGGTAAACAACTCCCGTGCACATTACTTCTGCAGTGGACATGGTCGGGACATATGATTTACGCAGATCTTACCCAACATAATATGTGGAGAGGCTGTTGTTTCCATGAATTGAACAAACATAAACAGAAAATACAGTAAATTATATTTGGATAAGTCTTCACTAGTATAATACCTCTAAAGCATGCAGAAGAATTTTCAAGGATCCAGTACGAACATCAATGCTTTGACTTGAAAAATAAAGGACCCTCAAAGGAGATATAACAGCAAATTCAAGTGATTTAAACTCCACATGATTTGTTTCGACCTACGGAGTGCCGAAGATGAGAAACATTAATTTATATCCTCAATATAGCTTGGGGATGTCAGAATGAGATGGTGAAAGTTCTCACATTGTGAGATGACCCCTCAAATTTGGATGATGAATAGACCTGAAACTGTTCGGAACCTAAAACAGCACAAATGGATTTATCTAATGCATCAAGCGCCATGTTTCGTAAGTGTTGATTGGAATCATCGGCAAGCTGCAGATTTTTTTCAGTTGTCAAGAAACATAATTGGCGATAGGATTATACATCAGAAGGAAAGTTATCATTATCACCTCAAGAAAGTGGCCAACAACATGATCCCACAATGGTTCTGCTCCTGTAGCATGTAGAGTGATGTAGAAAGAAGTAAATGAGAAGGTAAAACAAATAAGACTAATAATTCATTAATCACATGAGCTGGAGTATAATTAGTAACATGAAATGGTACTGCAATACACACACACACACATACTTGATAGCAAATTGGCAGAAAATTGTGCGGTACAGTCCACAAGATGAATTTAACTCCTACATGACTTATGACTTGCTCATATTATAATTACCAAAATATGGATATTTACATCAAGATATTCTGGCCGGCAAAGACGAACAGGCCAAAAAAACCATTGTACCAAGGAAACCAAAAGGAACACTAAAGACAAGTTTGCCAAAGGTTAGACACCGTGAAAACACATTATATCTACATTAGTATTGACAACCCGATCTATTTTCTAGCAAATGATTAAAACTTTCAGAGATCAGGCAGCTAAGAGAATTACAGAGTCATTGCAAGCAATATCCTATAACAAAAACAATTGGGAATCCTTTATTAAATCCACTTTAGATAACTCATTTACAAAAGAGAACAAAGGATATGAAACGTAAGCAAATTAAGTAAATTCACTTGAAACAAAATTTAAACTGAATAATAATACATATAATTTACATATTTTTTAAAAAGGCATAAAGCTGTACATTTACTCTCAAGTCTCAACCTTCGATAAAACCATAGGCATTACTTACTATGAAGATTATTGGCAAGAATGGATATCATTCTTTCCACTGAAAAACTGATGCTTCCAATTTTTTGACTTAATTGTGGTCCAGAAGCACCTGATGTCGCAGTCATACATTGATGAGACAGCTGACGTAGTGCAGAAAGAAGAGACTTGACTGCGGATATGTGCATCAGTGCTGAGCTCTCAAATAGCTTTACAAATGATAAAAGATGGGGTAAGAAGTAAGAACTCATAAAAACTGTCAAAGGCAAAAAAAAACTAGAGAATGTAAATTGCTATTTTCAATTTTCAAACATTAGAAGAAAAAGTGCAACTTTGGACAGTAATTTCAAAAGTGTTTGGAGAGAAGTGTCTGGATAAGCAGTCATTTTCAGAAACGAGAAAAACTAAATTTCATTCTTTACATAATTGACAGAAACATGAAACTACTACCCAACAAAAAAATTAAAAGCTAAATTGATGTAGGAACCCAGAAGAGTTCATATGAAAAAGATACTTGTGCTACTAACATCAAAACTGTGCCTTACCTGGGAGTTCAGAGAAGAGAGGATATTCAAATCACTATATTGGCCAGAAGATTCTCTCGTTAGCTTTGGAACAGGCGTAGAGACCTCCTGTGGGCACAGTGTAATGTAATAAGCTTCTTGATGCAGAATGGGTCCAATGGAAGCTTGAATATTTGCATAAGTTCAAATTTTATTAATTTGGGGATTGATCTACACTTCTTAAATGAGTGACAAATCTGTAATTCTATATGTTACTAGAAAGAGTCCTTAGTTTGTTGTATCACGTCTTAGGGGTGCCTTATTTACTTATTTACCCACAACCTCCTCTACTGCATTCTTTTACATCCCAACGTTCTTCAAAATCTATCACCTTTTATTCCCCATTAATCTATCATGCCTCTCCTACAATGTGCACACAAAAAAACCTTCTTTTATAGGTCAAGTCTAGCGATTCATGATATACATCAAATATCTTCATCTCAAGTTAAAAGAGAGTTGGAGGGAGCCTTCAAAAGCTCTTTGATTGAAGAACTGCGCTGATTTCTACGAAAGAATTTTTTGCCACCTTGAATATCAAGCTGAAACCTTAACCACCAACAATAAGGGGCAAAATCATCCAGTTTCATTCACTCACCCCTTGAGACTACTTCACCCTTTAATTTGCTTGAAGATGATGGTGTAAATGAAGTGGTCTAAGTCAAAGGGAGGAAGAATATGTACCAACTCCAAGCAATTAGGGAAACTTATTAACTTCAACCAACTAGCTGAAATTCATCAATACTGACTACAATGACAATTGTTATTCTGAATAACAATTTTTTAACTGTTTCTCCTTTGCTCTTGAGACTGGCCCAGATTTAGAATATAAAACATAAAGTTGTCGCATGTTGCAGTTCGACAATAGAATTTTGATAACTAAAAAAATAACCTTTGCAAGACGCATAATTTCACTACAAGGTATTGTCCAAAATTACCTGTGTGGTGGCATGTGGAGAGTGGATTGCCCGGTCTAGAGCTGCCAAGGTTTCCAGTACCTACATTAATTTTCCAAAGACAAATTACATCTGACAAATACCTTCTGCTTTAGGACGTATACTAAGAGAAGTCCTGCATACCAAAACCCATGATGGGCCCAATACATTGTGCAAACGATGAGCAACATTGAAAAGAGTCCTCAAAGCCTGAGTAGCATGAGCGAATTAGAATCACGTAAGAAAAGAACATAAATAATCAAATATCAGAAATAACTCGCTTTTGAAAAAGAGAGGAAAAAAAGGACAGGTAAATATATACATGTAAAAAAAAAAAAAAACAGTTGAACACAAACAACCATGAATGGAAAATACCAAATACCTGGACATTCTTGGGAGTGAGGACAACACCATCCCTCAGATCCAGCAACTGTTCAGAACGTTTTGAACTAGGAGACTGTAATGAACTGCAAAAATCTCAGTTTTTATCTAGAATTTTTGCATGTCAGGGGATAAATTTTTTGAAAGTTGAGACAAAAACAATAATACTTGTCAAAAAATAATCTAAAGAAGTAAAGATGGCACTGATGATATGGGAGTAGAGAATCTGTAAACAAGCACGGGAATCCTAAACTAATTCATAGATATCCAAGTCTTAGTACCTTTTCCTTTCCACTTCATTAGGAAAATGGATGGTGAATTTGCAAAGAGATGCTAGAAAAGAGTTTAAAGGTTCTACAGCATGAAGAACACCGCATGCCTGTGAATTATAATAACAAAGATTGTCATCCATCTTTCGAAATGTAAAATGCAACTTAGAAAACAACAGCTACAACAAGACCACAACTCGAAAGAATCCTAAAAATTAGCTTTTGAACGCTTAGAAACTCATGGTTACCTGAGTAAATGCCTGATATCCCTTCAATATTTCCAAGACAATTGCCTCGCCTTGAGACCTTCCATATTAATTTGAAGTCAGAAACATATAAACCTTTGACTTAAGCATCTTTCAGTAGCAAATTTCGACAAACCTTGTCAAAATAAGGGATAATGCGTCAAGTATTGTCAACCACAATGAATCTACCATCGCAATGCAGAGAATTGCAGTTTTTCCGGTAAATTTTGCTGAAGGGTCACTGTCATATCTAGGGGACTCCAGCTGGTAGTGCCATGAAAAAATAATATGAATTTCAGATACCAAGATAAAATAATACCCGACCATTTAAAAGAGAAAAATATTACCTCCCCATCATCCACTGCCTCATCTGTCAAGGTAGCAACAGTAAAAACAACACCTAACAGGCCTTCAACTGCCAATGTTATAGCATGGGCCTCACTGGCAACCAACACAGCAGTATTGGATGCATCATTATCAAGACTCCATTCAATCCCTGCAAAAAGTGGAAACTGTGAACTCCTATGAGCGAGCATCTTAAGTTACAGGCATGCAAATGGCATCCAAAAGTTCCAAAATGCAATGAAAAGACAAGAGCAAGTACCCTTAGCCTTGCTACTAAACATCCCCGCAACAGCTGTCAGGCTCTCCTCACTTGTTTCTTGAATCTAAAAAATAAAATTTCATATTAGTAAAAGAGTCCAATTATGCTTTGAGAGGCATATTCCAAATTTCTCATGTTCTTTCCAATTAAGCATCAACAATGAGCAAAACCAGTAAATCTCCACTTACATCCTTGCTGTATCAATGTGCTTTCAAAGGCAGCTGGGAGTGGTAATGTTAATGGGTCACTAGAGAGATGGAAGAAAAGGTAGCCGCATGATATCCGACAATGAAGATAAGGACAGAGCACAAACACTACACATAATTTCTTTTTTTCTTAATCCAAAAACACAGTGCATAATGTCATTGATGTCTTTTACGAGAAGGAAACACGTGGGTGTAACATATAACTTATCCGCTCTAAAACAAACTTTTAACATCTCATGCGCCAAAAGCTGAAAACATGCCGCATGGAAACAAAAGGAAATTTAAAGGAAAAAAGGAAAAAAAAAACTAGCATCTTTCACCTGGATACTTGAAACAACTCGTGCAAGAGCTTTAACCATACCCTCCACAACATTTGTGTTCTTTGGATCCCTAAAAAAGGTATGCAAGAGCAATTAATAAGAAACATTACGGAGTGCTCTCCATGCAATAAAGGTTGTGATGGTGAGGGATGCAAACAAACAATAAGCCAGGAAAAGCTATTATTGGTATAGACGTTACATTTTATTGGGTGAAGGAGATAATAAAATGTTGAAGACTCAAGCTTCATCTTGCTGCCAACAGATTCTGCAGAAGCAGCCCTAGCAAATTTTATCGTTAACTATTGGTTTATCTTCACGACTTAACAAATTTTTGACGATTCAAGCTTCATCTTGACCAACTATATATCTAATACAACAATAGATTATTATAAAATGTGGCAGAAACATTTTTATTTGCTTATAGGATTGAAAAATCACAGTTGCCTTTCAGTAATTTTTTTTTACTGCCCTTATTTTAACAGTTCTTGCTGCCAACAGATTCTGCAGAAACAGCTTATCATTTTTCAACAGTAACAATGTGTTGATCTTCACGACCTAACTCATTTTCCTAATATACCAATTTAAAACTCTTAAATCAAGCAGAATCAGTCAAATGTGCCATTTCGGTACATTTTATTTCTGTGTTAAATACTTTACGACACTAGACTAAAAATAGTCTAAAGTAACTGCTTGGTGGTCCTTATAATGTC
Organism: Euonymus europaeus; assembly: GCA_963580455.1. Classification (NCBI taxonomy): domain Eukaryota; kingdom Viridiplantae; phylum Streptophyta; class Magnoliopsida; order Celastrales; family Celastraceae; genus Euonymus; species Euonymus europaeus. The sequence continues at coordinate 6,885,218 of OY756972.1, forward strand.
CCTCCTCCCTACCAATAGCTAAAAGACAAAGTTTTTGTCATAGATATTGTTGACATTTTGGACCTTGGGGGAGCCCACGGAACTTTGGACCTTGGGGGAGCCCACATTACATGGGCCTAACATAGGTGGGTTTATTAGGCACGTGGATGGAACCTCACAATCTCAAAAGTCATGAATTAAGAGACTAGGTCCATCCACCACCTTATAATCCACTCCTTTCATTTTTCAATGTGGGACTCTTTGTTCGGGATCCAACATATATTTGATAGCCTTACTGTTGATCCATTGTCGCTCTCATAGTTGCTCCCATAATATTTTTCTCGCCTAAATAAGATTCAATCACCAGGCAAAAGCATGTGCGCTAGCTTGACAAAGAAAGATCCAATGGAGCTTGCTTCATACACAAACTTATACGGTTGCTTCTCGTCTAATTAGGATTAAATCATGGGCAAAGAATGAAAGCATGTCACTAGCTGACAGAGGAAGGAGTGCTGGAGCATGGCATGTGTACACAAATGTATGCACGTGCACACTGATCAACATATACACAGTCAAACACACAGAAATGCACAAACAGTCAGGCAAACACAAACATAAAGAGAAAGGGAAGGGGCAGACTGATTGATTAATGTGTTTGAGGCGCAATACCTAGCCTAAAGCAGTATATGAAACCAAAACTGGTGAACTTACATATCAAAGTTCTGAAAGAGAATTCGCAATGTCCGTGCTTCCACACAGAATCCCTGTCACAACTATGTCTTATTAAAGTTTTGGACAAATTAATTAACAAATACAACAAACAAATGCAAAAAAATACTACCCGTGTCATAGTTATTACCCTTAAGATCTCAAGCACAAGAATCCGATGCCACAATGGCAAATCAAGGAAAATGATCTTCACCAGCATGCTAAGAAACACCTGCAGTTTAAGAGTCAAATTTTCTAGCTATAAGGAGACTATAGAAACAAATGTATAATAATGAAATGATCCCATCAACATAACACTTTTCGAGCGAAATTCCCAGCAAAAACGTACTTCACATTCAGTGATAAGAGATGAACTGTAAAGCCTGATGATATGAGCAACTGATCGTAAAACCAGACGGCGAAAAGAAGGCTCCGCTGTTTCTCCTTCAAGCTGAGTCGACATTATAGGAAACAGAATATACCACCAACAGCGGCAAAGTTCTTAGAATTAGCAAAAGACAGAACCAAGAGCATGTACAAATTCACTGGTACAAGTTCTATGGATGAGTTACCTCAGCATTGGTACGAAGTGAAGTCATTAAAAGTGAGCAAATCTGGTGTCGCAAAACCTGATGAATTTCAATGCAAACCTTAAAACTAGAATATATTTAACACATCCGTAAACAAGAGAACAGGATTAAAAAGGGGCGGGGGAGCAAAATAAATTCCTAGTCAAGATACTCCCATATGTACCTGATCATAAGGAATCAACGTCCTGAAAACAGCCACATAATTGGAAAGAGCAAATCTGCGTACAGACAACGTAGAAAATCAAAATAATATCATTAAAAAAAGATTTATTTTTTTTATTTTTTTTTGAATGAAGAAATATTTTATTCAAGCATCAGGGGTACGCACCCAAACATATTAGGAAGAAAGATTCAGGTAATCAAAGATATTGTCAGAAAAAGAAGAACACCAAAATCTAATGCAATCAAACCATCTTGAAGATATCTATAGAGGACTCCTTGTTGTTGAAGATTCTGCTATTCCTTTCAAGCCAGAGCATCCACATTAAAAATAGATGTCGTCAAAAAGAAAAGGTTCCATTTAAAAAATAATCCTTCAACTTCAAGTGATGGTCCTTCTCCCATAATAATGAGACAGAGACGCATCTAACTTAATAAAACCCATCAGGATAGTTGTGATTGTACTTTATGATATAGTTAACAAGCACCCCTTCTCATAAGGACCACACATAGGCTAGTTTTCTTTCTTTTTTCAGAGTGTGAAGGAAATTTTTATTTTAGGGCATAAAGAGAGTGCCAATCAAAGAAAGGGTACAAGAAAGTATAAGAAGTACAGCAGAGCATAAAAAAAATCTGAAAGAAAAAAAGAGGCTAATCTAGTTTGAAAATATCAATAACATGCTACAGTCCTGAGAGCCAAGGCATTGAGAACCAAGTTTCAATAAAACGACCCCTCCCTTTTTTATTAGTTTACTGAAGAGAAACATAGGTTTAATGTTAATTGAATAGGATGATATTCAACTATAAGGCACCAAGATGATGCCAATAATAAAATATAATATGAGAGGCACAAGAAATAATTAGGACAGGAAGTTCATACAACATAAAAAAGCATTGATGTGCAAAGAATAACTTTGGCATTTAAGTTGATCAAAGTTAATATGCGATTATTACCAATAAAAAAGATATGCTATAAATACATTTGCATGATTTGATGAGTTGTTATCTGAAGATGTCCATAGTATAACATCTTATTTCGGCCTGTTTTTATCATTTGAAAAATATGCCATTACAGCCTTCAATCAATTAGAGATCTGACATCTTATTCAGGCTGAAATTGACACCTTTTATCCCAATCTTGTATTACATCTCATCCTCCAATCTATATCCATATTTGAAACGGGATCCTTGTTTTGGCCAGACCTTGTTACAGTACTTTGGTTTTCCTGCATAAGTCTTGCTCCCTAATTGCTCCAAAAAGAGGTTCAAAGACCATGACCCAAGAAAATGAAGGATGTTTGATATGCATCAAAACAAGAACATTGATCTTTGCAAGTAGTCACAACTCTAAAATTCTTTTACAAACCAAAACCAAAACCAAAAAGAAAATAATAGACTGCAAAGAAAGAAGAACTCACTCAAGTATCTCAAGTGTAAATGTACGTTGAAGAGAATTGACCCGTAACCACATTGCCTGTAAAGTAAAGGCAAAGTCAGTGACAACAATGTCACTGTCATTGACAAAATGTATAGCCCCATAGCAGTATCGCGAACCAAATAAAAAAAATCGGGAAGCCCATTTCATAAACAAGGTAGAAAATCCATTCACGAATAAGTAACAACTATCTACTAGTTTCAGTATAGCACATACAGATCCACCTGCAGCCAGAGCTGTCAGGTCTTCCAGTAAACGAAGCCCGAGCTTTCCAGCATTTGTCCGGATCTCCCTCATTGATGCTGGCCCTCCAGAAACAAAGTCATGGCCCAGTGACCTAATCATATTTGTGTTATATATGCATATGACTATAGCTAATGAAATCATAAACAATAAGGCTGGTATGATATGCGACACCTCAAAGCAATCGAAACTTCAAGTTACTACTGCTTAGGTGATGCAGATATGTACCAGCAGTAAAGACTAAAGAGTCATATTTAAAGGCAAATAAAGTATTACTTATAACATAAACATCAAAATACAAAAGAAAAAAATAAAGGAAGAAGAGAATGATTTGAGTTGCATTAAATATACAGGGAAGAACATACTCAGAGTAATTAATATTGCGATTCACGTCACCAGTAACCGAACTGGATCGAGATATGTGACCCACATAACCAAATTTCCCTACCGGAAGAGACTCAGCACTAACCACATGATCAAAAATCAAAGCAACCGCCTGCCTAAAAGTAGCTGCAGCAGTACTGAAACAAAACTCAGATATGTCAATTCAACTGTTGGACCTATAATATAGAGCAGGGGTTGCTGAATGTTACATTAACGAAAAAGCCCAGTGAACAATTAATGTTGTTAAGTCAAGTCAATAATTTGACTTACTTGCGTACACTATCAGACGAACGACTGTTTTCAAGAAGCCGTAGACAGATGTAAAGAGCTTGAGAAACGTTGTTCTGAGATATATAGAATAGTTTAGCCATGACAATTCATAATACCCTGATCTCAACCAAACAATTTGAGGACAATGGAAAGAAACTAAATTTGAAAATTTGATAGAAAAGTCCAATACGGTGAGCAATTAAAATCATTGCCTCAAGCACATGTTGTAGAGAAGGTTTGAGTAAAAGTTATCACAAGGTAACTTTCAGACTTTCAGTCTCAAATGAAACTAATTCGTAATGATTCATCATTCATTATATATCTATGATACCCGGACTCTTCACTTTACTCTGCCGTACCGGTGTCGGGTATGCATGATATGGGTATTGGTATGATCCCTGGATTCTTCACTTTACCTAGCATCCCTCTATGCAAGCTTTGAATTTGAAGAACCGGACATACGGATATGTACCCATACCCGACACCCGTACACGAGTCCAGGTATCATAGTTATATATATTTTTCAAGTCATAACAGATGTACAATACCGAAAGAGCTTGTTCCTTAACTGCAACAGATATAATAGGTATACACTAATATTCCATAAACTTATCTTGCGTGCCCTATCCAATATGCCCAAATTCAGACCAATTCACATAAGATAAAAACCTAATAATAATATTTGAATTCATACTTAACAATCAAAAGCCTCTAGATGATGAAACATTGCAGAAATTCATTTATTAGGTCAGTCATTTGGAATAAAGGTTTGGTAGTTGGCAATCCACAAACTGAAACTTCTCATGCTACTTTCATATCAGCTCAAATAATGGTTCCACAAGTTTAGAAATGCTGAACGAACAGATATGATCTGTTATAGAACCAGATTTTCTGTAATTTGCCCCCAAGTTTTTTCACACGTAGTAAAATGAAAGGATTCACATGTATATGCGATTCATAATAGCAGACAATAAGTTTGTCACAGAATATTTCAGAGGGCCCAGATTCACAAGGACAGCATTCTTTCTATACTGATATGACTTCCAATTTGCTTTACATGTCCCATTTACAACTATGGCACATTGGATTCCACCAATTAATAAATACACGTATATAAGTATATGAAAAGAATTTAGAATATGAATCAATGATCACCTCATTTTCAGGATGTAAACGTGACTGAAATATTATCAAGATGGTCTGTAGTGTCTTAAGTTGAACAGTCTCATCAGTCATTTCCGCATGCTGCAGGAAGAGGAAACATATATGAGACTTCTGCCAAACTTCATTACTTCTCAGCAAAAAATTGGGAGAAGAAAAAAGCATCATGAAGACTTCATTGCAGAAAAACAATCCTCGCTAATTTGGAAAAATTACAATATAAAAATCATAAGCATTTTTATCAATGCCACAGGTTTTATTAGGGGCACCAAGAAAGTGAAACCTAAACCATAAGCAAATTACTAACTATCACCACATGTTCTCCGTCAGAAAAAGATCTAAGGATCAACCATTGCAAAATTTATTCCTCATCGAGCGTCAGTTGTATGCAAGGTTTTGAGGAGATAAATATGTTCTGTCTGGTTCATTATTAACAAGCAATTCGACGTAATTATCTTTGGAATAAACAAGCCAAAAATGATGAAATTTCAGGTGGAATCCAACAACCATATCCTTCCTCAGTGTGCTTGGACAAGAAATATTTAGGATATTTCTCTTTGTGTAAGTGGAATGTCTTCGGTTATGGCTAGATCTTTTTAGATAAAGCTTGCGGCTTAGGTCCAATGGAAATAATACAACCATTGCTTGGTATGAAAGGAATATGTTAAGCCTTTTATTATTATTGACCTGACAGAATATGAGGGTGTTTGATCACAAGGAAGCCACTTTTAGATTCTTCTTGTCTTTTCTTGAGTGAAAACAAAGAAAGAAGAAATTAATAAAGCACCAAGGGTGTATAACCAAGAACAGGAAACAATAAAAAGGATATCAGTTGAGTGTAGAATGCGACAAAAACTGGGGTTCAGTGTTGTCTAGTGCGCAAAGAAAACACAAAGTGCAAAATTCAAAAATCATGTAATAAATTCAATAATAACAAATTATATATAGCACACAAACAAATTCAAGCTAAATTAAGCAATCATCATATGGAATTCCAAAGCAAATACAATGGTAATATAATCAAGAAACTATTTCACAAGTCACAACTCACATAACAAAACAAACACACACATATATTAGAGTCAATTAAACATAAAATCATTAAATGACAAGTCATAGCGCATAGGCTCATAGCATATTTGTGTCATCCCCTTTTCTTTTACTTTACTTTTTGGCATGTATTATGATCAGTTAAATTTGGCTTATAGTACACTCCCTAAATGGACCTTTTAGGCAGAGGAGATGGTACATGCACACACAACTAGACAATGTGTACACATGTCTCTCAACACTCTCTTCACTTGTGGGCTAGACAATCCGAAGGCCTAACAAGTGCAATAAATAGGCAAACTATAAAAAGAAGGGTGGAGGTTAGGCAATCCAAGAACATATCACTAGGGTTTCACTCTAACATCATGTTAAATTTGACTTATAATGGTTGATACACATACACTCCCTAAAAGGACATTTTATAGAGATGTGATGGCACCACATATATTCACATACAATTCATCCAAACTAGAAGATTTGGCACATTTGTCTCTTAACATGGTATCGGAGCCATGAATTGTGAGTTGGGTTTTACCCACTTGTTTATAAACCACTCAACAATCACATTTTTTTCTATTTTTGGGGACTCTTGTGTGATAAGGAGTGTTGGAAAATACTGAATCAAGATTCTCACATGGAAAAGAAATGTGAGTGTTGAGTGGTTTATAAACAAGTGGGAAGAACCCAGCTCACAAGTCATGGATTTTGAGAAAAAGGGGAATCCTAGACACTTGTGTTGTAAGCCCAATTGTAAGCCCATTAACATTGGCTCCTCCCAAGATCCTTAAAAAATATGACCTAACCCATATATATCCACAATAGCAAAACAACTGCAGCAAGCTAAAGCACAAACGAGCGACTGAGGAGGAGAGAGACCCGAGCGATGGAGGAGAAGGAAGAAGAAGACAAGACTAGAAGAAGATGCTCTAGGACTAGATGATGCAGGACGGACTCCCAATAGTTCAGAGGGGGCCGCACCCATGACTATGGGCTGTCAATCTCAGAGGCCAGCGCACTGGCATGGGCCTAGGCCCGCCTACATCAGGGCTGCAGCCCCCCCAACCCCTCTACACGCGGGTTGTTGAGGCAAGGATTCGAACCCCTTACCTCCTTTGAATGGGGCAACCCATTCAACCAGCTAAGTTACAGCCCTGATGTAGGCGGGCCTAGGCCCATGCCAATGCGCTGGCCTCTGAGGTTGACAGCCCATAGTCATGGGGTGCGGCCCCCTCTGAACTATTAGGGGTCCGTCCTGCATCACTAGACAAGTCGGCACAAGAGCTGGGCTTTCTCAATTTCCTAACTCAAAGCCCAACAATCAAGCCCAACAGACGCATGCAAAGTGTGAACTTAATCGTGCATTGCAATTTGAGAAAAGTGGCACCTTATTGCGCTTTTGAGACACTGTCGAAGTGAGACGAAGCGAGGCGTGAGCCCTAAGGTCCTCCTCGCTTCTTGCTTAAAGCAAGCGCTCTTAACAGCTATGCCAGAGTTACAATTTCACAAGAGCCAAAAACAAGGAATCTTAAACCATGTGTCTAGGAAAGTTCCCAGAAGGGTCTTAAGGGTCTTCAATCCTGAAAAACCCTTTTATCTCTTTGCCACAAAATGATCAAGGATGCTAATTGGATTGCAACAATGCAACAATGCAACAATAGTTTCTCTTCTCACTGAGCTGAGCACTAAGCAGATTTAGCCTCTTTGTCAAAAGCTATTGTTTTATCTCACAAGCACATCAAATTATTTAACACAAACTGTGTTTTACAGTGAGAATCTGCAAACACCTAGCTCACAACAAAACATTTATAAAAAGCTAATTGCATTGCAACAACAATTCTCTTCTTTCACTGAGCACTAAGCAGATTTAACCTCTTAGTCAAACAGCTATTATTCTATCTCACAAGCGCATCAAATTATTTAGCACAAAGTGCCACAAACAGTGTTTTACAGTGAGAATCTGCAAACACCAAGCTCACAACTAAACATTTATAAAAAGATGTCTTGTATTTCACAAGGAAATTGGGGCCAAACCAAACTATCAAAGTGGGATCGAAGGATACGCTATTATCTACGATCAAATTTCAGAATAATCGGCTGGTATTATTTCCTATCATGCCTTTTTTTGTTCATGATCCGAGACTCTATCAAAAAGGAACCACATTTGTTAAACTCTATCACATTTATGACCATTTAGGGAGATGCTTTAGAAAATAATTTGATGCCAACATGATAAAAGCTTAAAACCACTTCATGTTATTATGTTTGGATATTAAAAACTTTCATCACATTCATAATATAGTAAACTTTTAAGCAGGTAAAGAAAGAAATTGAATGGTATTCATAATCCACTTCTAAAATCTGCCACTTGAACTACAGTTTATTCTGTAAGTGTAACTTATTGTTATATTTCAGGAATGCATCAATGGCCATGATGTGCCTGCCAAATTTGAATATTCTTACATCTTTCAGCGTAGAAAGTATTTCCCATAAGGCTGATGGAGCAACTGCATCATGAGATATGAGCTTCTGCAGACATGAAAGTCCAATAATACTCAACTTCACAACTCTAACCTCGCAAGCCATCAAAAAAATCCGAATTATGTCATCATTATAGGCAATTTCACTGGGACTTGACAACGAACGAAGCTGCAATAATACCAAGAAACAGAAGCAAAAAAAATCAATCCCAATTGACAAATATCTTTTCTTCTAGTTAGAATGATTAAAATTGCATCACATAGCATAGCTACAAACTATATTTCTTGCTCAATAAGTATCATAACAAATTGCCATGCATGATTCAGCAAAACAACAGAAATTCTCACTGGCAAACAAAATCATGTTATTTATCTACTAGAATTTAATTTTGTTTGAATTTTCAGAGAAACTGTGTACGAATAAATTTATAGATATTTCCAATGAAAAAATAAAAACTTAATCCACAACTCAGCTCTGCCCAATACAATTACATTACTTTACTGAGTGGAGTATTCTATGTAAAAGTGATTTATTCCAAGAAGGGGGTCCTGCCACACATGTACATCAAATGGCTATAAGATTGACTCATTGGCACCATTTAAGAATTTACAACGACTGCAAATATAGCCAGCAAAAAGCAAAATGTCAACAGCAACCTAAACTACAGACCATAGCGCAAACAAGCTTACTGAAAAACAAGTTGCAACTTTCATAAATGTCAATCCGTAATCCACAACCTACTTCAAAAAAAATTGAAGTTACTCATTTTAAAGTCCACCGCATTCGACTAGCTGATCCACCAAAAACCACTAACTTACACAAGCAAACCTTAACAAACTTACCCACATATCACAATTCCATAGAACGAAAGGAATAGTTTCCACCTCAAATTCCATATATTTATACAATCAGTGAGCAACATTCCTAACCTTCAAAATAGCATGTTCAGCGCCGTCCTTGACGGCGGGGTAGCGACGGCGAGCCTCCGCAGAGAGAGCGCGAAGATCGGATTCCAAGACGGCCATGAAAGCCATCTTTGAACCTCCGATTCGAATCCGTCGGTGATCAAGGATTTCTGGACAGATATTATGATGTGCGAAAGAAATGGGGAGAGCTCAAGACAAAGAGGATCGAGACAGAACGGAATTAAGGGTGCAGATCTCCCGCAAGTGAGTAAGACTCCCGTCGGGTGTTTCTTCGGTCTTCAGACCGAGTGGAGCACGGGAAAGGTAAGGAATGGGTTGGGCTTGATACCCTTGGAGGAGACTTGTCATGGGCCACAGGAGGATTTTGGCCTTGGCCGCGTTACATATTTTTTATGGGAGTATTATTTGCAATTTTGCACACATTCAGCATAAAGTCAGAAACTCTTAAATAAAAAAATTCAGTTTTCACCCCCTTTCTAGAAATTTACAGAAATTTTTTTTATCCTAAACACTAAGAGCACAAGCAAAGAAAGAATGGACACAAGGCCACCGCCAAAATAGTGGGCTGGAGGATCGTGTCCACTGTCTTATCAAATCTGCAACACTGAAAGGAAGCAATTGGGAATGTTGCCACATGAATGCCTGGCGGAGATTCATCTAACGAGACTGTCTATTCAAGCATTTTGTCGCCTATTAATCTTAGAGATTGATCAACTTTGAAAGCCAGTCATATTCCCTCTAATATCAACTATCAAATCCTCAATTTCCTAGTAAGTCGTCAATTTAGGTTTAGAAATAGCATAAACCACTAGAAGATCATCCCTTTTAAATTCAACTTCCTCCAAATAAAAAGCTCCAATCACCTCTACACACCCAAGCGAAGAGCCGTCACCTCCCCTACCAAAGGCTCTACCTGATAACCACTACGCATTGAAGCAAAATTCACATCTCCTGAATCATTGTTAGCAATGGTTGCAGATGTGGTAGAGTTAGAACTCATGGTTGTATCAAAGTTTATCTTGATGTGATTTGCGTGAGGAAGGAACCAATGCACAGTAGACACCATTGGTATAAAATGAGCCACCCTTCATGATTGACAATGTTTAGCATGAACTTGCCTAATTTGACAAATTAATTCAAAATCAAGCCTAGCATGAGAGCCATACACAATCTCGTTTCTACAACACCATAACTGATCCTTCATGACAACGACTAGAAGTTGGAATGCAAGACTATCTTCCTGTGAGAGATCTTAATCAAATGAGGGTTCAAAACAATAAAAATCAAACTAGCCATCCCATTTCTTCATAAATTCTGCGGATTTATATTCGATCTAGAGGAAACTCACAACAATGACGAAATTGGACAAGAGGACATAAGATGAAGAAATGATTCAATCTCCCATGAACAAAGAGGACATAAAAACTGGTTATGATGTATGGAAAGAACATGAGAGAGACGATCTCGCGTGGGCACTATATTTCAAGCAACTTCCAAAGCAAAAGTTGGAATCTACCATGGATGTTTAGCTGTCAAATTTTATTCCAACCAATATTGCAAGCCGAAGAGGTAGGTAAAGCCAAACCAGCCCTCAAATGCAACAAATGATATGCTAACTTGACTAAAAAACCCAGAAATGCTATAGGTCCATATCCATCTATCTTCACCCAAGGAAATTGGTAAATGAATTTTCAAAATATTGCAGAGTGTATCTATGTCATATAGCACATTCAAGAGAGAATTATTATTCGATCTGATAGGACTATGTAACAACAAACAGTTCACCATGTCCACAACATGAGAAATGTCAATATTCAACCGAGCATGAGGCTTGAAGCTTGCCTAATTAGGGATCCACAGGTCTTCCCAAAATTTAGTTGTAGTCCCAAATTTAACTAACCGGCATAAACTCAAATTTAGAACCTCCCTAACACTCAATAGACACCTTCAAATCCAAGAATCAGAAGGCAAGACGGAGAGACATACTTTTTAAAAAATATATATTTGTTGTTTGCACATAGAATTACCCCCAGTAAAAAGCCTCCAACTAAATTTAGCTAAAAAGGTTGAATTCTTATAGCAACATCTTGAAAGCCTAGACCTTCCTAAGATTTTGGAGTGCAAATAGAGGCCAAAATTTTCATATACAGATGTCTCTGATTATGATCCCAACCCAACCAAAAATTGCTCATGATACTATCAAGTGATTAACATAAATACCGTGGGAACTTGAACACCTGCATATTGTTGAAAGAGATAAATGACAACATAGATTTAATTAGCATACCGTGAGAAGCCCGAGAGAGAGCCTTAGCTTTCCAACCCGAAAGCCTCTTCAACATCTTCTCCTTAGCACTTTCAAACCACCACTTTTTGTTTGAAAAATAAGAGATAGGCAACCCCAAATACACAACTCTAGAAGAAGAAATCATCAATTGAAAAATATTGTTATTATTTAGCTAGACTCTTTTGGTTTCATTCTGGCTAAGGAATGATGTTGATTTACCAACATGAATTTATTGACCCAACTACTGACAATATATATATATCCAAAAATCTTTTAATAGCGTAAGCTTTGGAAAAATTAGCACTCGAAAAAATAATGGAATCATCGGCATGAAATGATGAGACAATATAGATAAATGCTGACTTAGGCTAATGCCATAAATATTACCAGCAGCCTCCCTCTTATATAATAGCCTTGAAAGAATTTTCAAGCCCATAATGAATAAGAATATAAATAATGGATCTCCTTGTCAGAGACCCCTACTCCACGAGAACCAACCAAACGGACTCTAGATTAAGCATAAAAGAGAAAGATGCAGTGGAGACACATTGAAAGACCAGCTAAATATTCCTCTCCAAACAACCCATGTTGCACATAATAGCAATAAAAAAACTCCAACCTTTGACATATCTAGCCGTCAAACTACCATGCCCCTTCTTTTGCTTCATCGTATGGAACAATTTATGGGCAAGCACCATGTTCTCTTAAATAACTCTGATGCGTGAAACTACGATTCAAGATGAGTCGCTCGCACACCCACAACAGCTATTCAGACACTTATAGCAAAAATAAGAGGTAGTGTGCAGTAGAGTGGAAAAGGAAGTAGTGGTGTCCGGACACTTACTTCAGTTATCCGAACTCCAAGCAACGCGTTGAAGAGTTCAAATAGTTCAGACACCTCCTTTAGCTGTCTGGAAAAGTTAAGCACAATGCAATGATAGTTTTAGCTGGGTGTTCGAACACTTCTTTTAGCCATTCTGACAAATTAAGCTATATAAGGTGGTAACGTAGTTTTGTCGTTCAGACATCTCACTAAATCATTCAGACACCTATTGTGAAATTCCAATTTTTGCATAGTATTTTTAAGGGTTTTCTTGGCAAATATCTATTGTAATAAATGGGGAAAAAGTTTGTAAGGTAGAATAGGTTTTTCCTGGGTGGCAGAGACGTGAAAACCCTTATTTGTGGGGATTGTTTAGGGATGTCTCATTTTTCATGCTTATGTTCTTGGGAGAAAGCTTGGTTATTTCTCTGTGCTCTGTCTAGGATTTCTATCTTCAATCATTGTAAGAATTTCATTTTTCATATATAAAAGTATGTTTATTTCAAATATGATATGTGAGTAGTTTAATTTCTAGTTCTTAGTCTTATATGGTAGATATTAATCTTGATTGCTCAATATATGATTTATATAATCCATTATTATGGTTTTCTACTTTTGATTTCTTGATAGTTGTAATTTCAGTGTTTCTAAATGAATATGTTGTTGTTATAATGGATAGATTAGAAACGTGAATCTAGTTCATTGATAAGGTTAAGCTCAAAGGGAAATATTAATTCGTATTAATTGGTGTATCATGCTCTAAGTATTTCATTGGTAATCTTGAACTCCTCTGACCAACATTACTTATATAAAAGTCTTCAAAACTCAAGCCCAATTTCATTAATTGAATGCGTTTTCAATTATACATGTATGATTGACTTTATCTATGCTGAGCATGATAGTGGATCATCTATCATGATGGATTATGACTAGAATTTGGGGTGAAAATGGTTGCAGGAGGCCTGGCCCCAAGCTCAACTCGAAAGTTAAAAGAGTCAAGCTCGGGCTTGATATCGAGCATGTTTATGATAACTGGCCAAGCCTGATTATGCTGAAGACCAGCCCTAAAGTACTCAAACTTGTGTATATATATTATACATATTATGTATATATATATATATATATGTTAATATAGCCCATGGTTTTGGACCTTCAGTAGCCCAGTAAGTTACTTACCTTACATGAGCGATTCAACCTGGCCTATATTCCCTAATTAGTAATTTATTCCCTAGGTAACAACAATAGTCTACACTCTTTAGACATGAGACAACTTTCTCTCTCTTTCTTGATCTAGGGTTCCAATTCAAGTCTTTTGAGTTTTGACGATTCCAACTTCGATGATTCTAGAATACCGTCTCTATCAATTAAAGGTATTTCAAATCTCGATCTAGCTTTTTCGACTTTGTCTTTTTTTGCTCGTGAAGGAGAACCAACCCTTGGTAGAAGCAGCACCATGGCGAATTGTAAAATAAGATCTTGGGTAAAAGTTGATTCATAATACCTGCATTTTCATAACTTTGGGCCTTATTTTCACAGCCTTTAAGTTTAAGGGTACAATACATACATTTTTTTTCTGCATATTAATTTTTGTATACCTGAAAGTTCGGTGTTTTTCACCAAGATCGTTAGTCAACAAAATGTAATTTGATTCTTAAGGAGAGATTAAAAGGGTAAAACAAATTAGATCACAGTCATGACCTATCAATTGCTATTCCCTCCTCAAACTGAGAATACAAAGATGGCTTTGTTGGAGAGTATGCCCTAAAGTCAATCATGTGATGATTTTTAGAACATTATAATTATCATGATTATTTTATTAATAAAGGCATTTTAGTTATTCCAATTATTTATATCCATGTAGTATGAATTATTGTAATAACATCCCTAGAATATAATGTATATTCTTAAATGTCCATAGTCAAGTATTAGCGTCAATAGGGACAACAATAATATGTAGAGGTTAATATGTTTTTGATTAATATATGATATTAAGTCAAAACATAGGTACATGAATTGGAGAATTTATGTATTGGATCGATCCGCAATGAAATCATTACATGGATTATGTTATAACTTTCATAAATGATTTCATAGTGATGATGGTGTTTTGTAGTCCTTTGACCTGAGATCAACATTATTCCCAGCATGAGAGATTGTTCATTTTGACATCATCAAACATCTCCCTTAACAAGGTTTCTATAAAAGTGGTGATCGGGTGTACGATAAATCATGTAGAGGGATCTGAGTGATCAAGATGGAATTTTTTCTTCTCGTAACACGAGATTAATAACTAAGGCCTCTTAATTGAGTAGAGCTAATAAATGCATGGTCATAATCAAATGAGTTGATATAATGATATCAATATCATTTGTTTCGGTTAGCTTATTTGGAAATCAAGAAACATTGATTGAGCTACACGAGGGTGACATATCCATGTCTCGTGTTCGATCAAGATATCGAGTACAAAAGAAATTTTATAAAACGGTAACATTAGTCATAGTAAAGGTTGAGTCGAAACATTGACTTCCTCGTAATTGGGGTAGCAGTGATGTGTTGCTGGACACCGCTCACTATTTGTAATTCTAAAATAAGATTTTATAATTACTACCAACATTACGGGAACCTACAGGGTCGCACACTAAGAATGTTAAGCAATTAGGAATATAAAATTCATAAGATGAATTTTATATTTAATGTGAGTATTTTTGGAGCGTCCTAGTTGGTTAACTCTTCTCTAGTGAAGGCGCAGCAGAACTTCTACTTTCTCCATTTGAGTTTGTGAGTCTTCTTCATCCTGCTCTGTCGCGACGGCCTTGGTAGACTCGATAGTGGTCTCGCGACAGCCTTGGATCTCTGATCCAATGAACTTGCGATAACAACCCTACTTTCTCCTTCTGAGTTTGCGATAACCCTGAGTTCGCGGACAGAGGTGGATGGCGACAACCCGACAACCATAGGTCTTGATGACCCTGATTTCAACATCTCTATTATGATAGAGACTCGATTTGAAAGAGAGGTTTGTTCTTCTTTGACTTTGATATCTCAATTTGCAATCACTACTTAAGAATTGGAACCATTTTAAGTTGAGTTAGATTGGTTGTTCCTGTAGTTGTTAGCTTGCTTTCATGCTGTATTTGAGCATTGCATATCAATTATGCAGCACATTCATTAGTAAGAATTCTAAGGTTGTTGTTAGTTCCAATCAAAATGTTTGTTGTTAGTGAGAATTATAATGACATTAAGTAGGTAGGTTGATTTTTAGTAAATAACAGTAGCTTCAAGTCATCATCTCCATCACAATGTTCAACATTAAGTAACAGCTTGAACTCAGAATCTCCATGACATTGTTTAAAATAGCAGCAACCTGAAATCTGTTGGTGCAACAACATCTCCATCACAGTGTGGTGTCATTCCTGCATATCAAATAATTAAGTTAACGACCTTAATAAAATAAATCAAATAAATTAAAACACAAAACCTTAAGACTTACACATTATTAAGCGCATGAAAATTCCTCTTATCATGCGATTGTCCTATTAACCCGCAACCATGACAACGCCTCACTTTTTTTGCAAGTTCTTTCCCTCCCTTTAGTCTCTTTCCACAACCTTTTGCTCTAACCTTTTCAGGGTCATTGTAAAGAGATTGTGAAAGATTAACACTAGGTGTGGAAGATTCTACTCCACAATTTATCCTCATTGTGCTAAGACTGCATTGGAGAGACTGCAATGTCTCAAATGCAATCTTATACGTATCTTCATTCACCAATGCATCCTCAACGATACTCATAGTTAGCCTCCGTAATGTATTATGCTTCAAAACTACACTAGACTTAGAAACACCTACTTCATGGCCGCCTCCATATGAACATGAATTCATATATTTTGCAGACTTGGTCCACCTACGTAGTAAATATGTATCCGACAATGGAGCCTGCAATTGCATCTTGCTAAAAGCTGCAAATATGTGTCGACAGACAATTCGACTTGACTCAAACTTTCTACAACTACAAGTTAGATGATCCAAAGATCGGTCCTCAACAACTTTTCTCAACCTCCTGACATCACAATCAACTCGCCCAACATTATAGATGCAATTGTTTTCTATGACATTCTCAAGTCTTGCCGTATAGGCCATGCTCTGAAACAAATGTTGTGTGTATATAGCTCACCCATTGATTTCTCTATCGACCACATGGTTTTAGTAATAGGTTTTCATTGATGTCTTTGTGATCCAGATATAGCTCTTGATGCCTTTGATGTTTTAGTGTTCTAGCAAACTTGACCACAAAATCCATCAAAGAATTTTTGTTTGAGACATAGGACTTGAAAAATGCGTGACAACTTTCTGCTCTTTGACTGCTAGACATTCCTGCAAATTTTTTTATCAATAATCAGAAAATGTAGGCTAAGATATATTAGAAAATCGTTTGCCAAAAAACAATGACATACCTACAAAAAATGTGTCATTCACAAAGGCAGGAATCCACTTGAAGCGGATATCATAGATTGATTTTAACCACTCATTATTAGACAATCCACTTTGCTCGATAATTTCACTCCACTGATATTCAAACTCTTCCGGAGTCTCTGAATTCCATATGCACTTTTGAAACTGCTGATAGTGATCTTTCAATTTGATTGCATCTATCTTCTCAGAATTTTTTTAGAATGTGCCACATACAAAAATGATGCACAATGTTCGGCATTAATTCAGCTATGGCCTTACCCATTGTCGGATCTTGATTAGTGATAATCATTTTGGGTGCACCTACAGGCATAGCTGACAAAAATTGCTGTAGAAGCCATATAAATGACTCAAACAAAATCGATTCAAAGAGCACTTGATTTTGCAGCACAACCTTGAAAGAAGAAGTCAAAGAAACTAAGGAAATAACATCCAAAGCAAAACCGAAATAACAATTGAAATAGCAGCTGAGATTTGAAGAAAAAAATTTAGCAAAAACACCTTAATTTGTGTCCAATTTGCAAAATCATATCCAAATTACCCTGTATTCCTCTCCGATGAATCATTCATTGATCTTTCTTGTTTGAATCACACACAGATGGCCCAAGTACTCTCCAAGTGTTATGACCGAGTCAGGATTGACCAGTTGGGGTCCTTCACGGATAGTTGTCAGAGTTCAGCGATTAGAGGTATATTTTCATGGTGGTGTGATGGCTTTGATGACTGTTGAATACTCGACTAACATCTTGCAGAGATGAAGCTCCTACACAATAAGCCCATGTGGGCATAGAAGATCATACTTCTTGCAGAGGTTATCGATCGGGGTCTCCAACATCTTGAAAATAAAACAAGCCGCTTGAGTAAAGGCGTGAGACAACAAACATAATTTGGATATGAGTGGTCGAGGGGGAATTGGTGGAGGCCGAGATAATTTTAAAGCTTTTGTTTTTAAAGTACTGTTGGGTTAGTCATTGACACCGTCCCATGCCCAGTCAACAAATTTTAATGATTACAAAACAGTCCCTGTGCCATGTTGATATGTTGACTGCCCAAATAATAGAAAATCTGCCTGAGTGATTACTATGGAACAAAACGGAACATTGAGTGGCCAAAATGCAACTTCTGAACTTTCAGTGATGAAAATGATTTTTCACAACTCTTTCGATGACCGTATGTGTGCTTAACCCGTGATGAGAATCCCCTTCGAGGCTTCTTTGCACGCGCTAATGTACTACCTGTCAACCAAATATTATTGTTCCATTGTCATCTCTACCCACTATTATACCTATTGGTGAAAGGGCTCTAACGACAACATTGAATTTGATTTTCACCATGTTGTATCCCATTTTTGCCCAAAACCCAAAGCATAGGTGCATTAGCCCAAGTTGAGCCAATTTAAAATCTTAAGCCCACAAAATATAAGGCTTCATTAGCCACAGCAATAGCTCAAGATTTTGATCCAACACTTTAGCCCATTTTTAAAAAAAAACTATTAACCTACTTAAACCACACTTGGCCTATATCTTAATTCAAGCCTTACTATGAGTACCATTAAGTAACCAAAAAGCCCAAACCATTGGGTCGTTTTTCACTTGCAAAGATGCAAGGCTTCTTCTGGAAGCTCAAGGAAAGGAAAGAAATTAAGGGAGACGCCGGAAAGGGGAAAGGGAAAATTACAAGCCGGTCATTAGTGGTAGCCATTTTTACCACTATGTCATACTATGTTTTCCTATTACCAATATAGTCACACCACATTTTGTACATGACAAAAATGCCTTCAGATTTCAAAATTCAAAATTTTAGTAGATATTTTGTTTCAAAACCCAAAGCATAGGTGCATTAGCCCAAGTTGAGCCCATTTAAAATCTTAGGCCCACAAAATATAAGGCTTCATTAGTCACGGCAATAGCTCAAGATTTTGATCCAACACTTGAGCCCATTTAAATAAAATAAATTATTAACCTAGGGAAAATACATAGCCGGTCATATATGATGCAACTATTTACCATTCAGTCTCAAAAAAATTATAGTATTACATATGAAGTCACATGTTATTTTAGCTAGACATAATTGCCCTTCAGATTTCAAAATTCAAAAAATTAGTATATATTTTCTATTTCTCTCTCCTACACTTTCATTTTCTCTCACTTTCTTTCATTCTCTCACGTTCTCTCAATTTCTCTCACTTTCTTTCTCACTTTCTCACTAAAATCACAAATTTCCGGTAACCTTCTCAGATTTTCGAACATTTTTCGACAAAAACAAACGGGTAAGTTCCTATTTTTGTAGAATCTCATGGTCTCTCTCTCTTTCTCCCTCTCTCAATATTTGTATTTATTTTTTCAAGATTTCTTCGTCTTTTTTCAAGATCTATAGTTATTTTATGAAGATCTTCAAGATTTTTTCCCAAAAACTTTAGTTTTTCAAGATCTATGTTTTTTTTGCAAGATCTCTAGTTGGTACTGTCATGCTTCTTATTTGACAATACGATTGGTACTGTCAGTCATTTCGATATTATTTGTTGTTGATACTCTTTGTGAATTTTTGAAGTTGTTGTTACTGGTTCCTTATTGTGGAAATATGATTGATACTGTCTGTGAATTTGTTATTTGTTAATGAATTTGATACTGTCTTTGAATTCTTGTAGTTATTTTTTCAAGATTTTTTCATCTTTTTTTCAAGATTTATAGTTATTTTATGAAGATCTTCAAGATTTTTTTCTCAAAAATTTTAGAGTGTGTTTGGTTTTAATTTTCAAAACAGTTTTCATTTTTTGAATTTAAATTGTGTTTTGGAAATCCATTTGATTATGATTTTGAGAAATTGTTTTACAAAATTGTTTTCATTTTTTTGTTTTGGAAAACAGAAAAACAGAAACAGCTTTTTGCTGTTTTGATTCATTTTCAAATATTTTTTTAATTGGACCGGTGGCACTTTCGTAATTAATTCATCTTCTTAATTCTCATTTCTTCTCTCCTCTCTCTCTCTCTACTCGACAAGTTCAGCCACCAGTGACGGATCTTTGCCTTCCGGCGACCATTCGTAGCGTGGTTGGTGTCAAAAGTTCCGCAAGGCGACAAGCGAAAAACCCCGACCAACCTCGCCTCATTTAGTCAATCGTAGCTCCCGAAATCTGGGTTTAAAACTTTCGGCCATTGTGGAGAAAAATGCTTGATCTAGCCACCACGGCCAACGCCGGTGACATCCATCACCTCTATTGGACTAGCCTGCATGAGGAGCTTCTAATCCAGTGATTTTCCGGTCATATGAGTCACCGGAAGGCGACGACCCTGTGTTGACCCGAAATGGGTACCCGATGTGGACCCAATAATTTGAATTTGAGTTTAATTTTGATTAATTTCATTTTAATTTGACTGAATTTCAAATAAATTTCAATTTTAATTAATGTTTTTCAGTTTCCAAAAACATACTGAAATAACACCAACCAAATGAATTTTTTACTGGTTGTTGGTACTCTTTGTGAATTTTTAAAGTTGTTGGTACTGATTCTTTATAGTGGAAATATGGTTGATAATGTCTGTGAATTTGTTATTTGTTAATGAATTTGATATTGTTTGTGAATTTGTTATTTGTTAATAAATTTGATACTGTCTGTGATTTTCATACTGTTTAGTGTTGGAGTTTGTGAATTTTTTGAAGATGTTGGTCTTGGATCCTTGTTGTGAAAATACGGTTGATACTGTCTGTGAATTCGATACTGTCTAAAATTTTTCGTACTATCTGTAATTTCGATACTATTTGTTTTTAGAGTGAAGTTATTGGTACTGACTTCTTGTTGTGAAAATACAGTTGCTACTGTCTATGAATTTGATGTTTTTTGTAATTTTGATGTTGTATGTGAATTTGTTATTGTTAATGAATTTGATACTGTTTGTTGTTGGTCTTTTCTGTGAATTTTGTAAAGTCATTGATACTGCCATGCCTTTGAATTCGTTGGTACTGCCATGATCATTTTTTTTAGAATGCGGTTGCTATTATCTGTGAATTAGATACTATAAGTGAACTTGATACTATTTGTCAACTACATACTCTTGTGAATTTGATACAATTAATAAATTTGATATTGTTTATTTATTAGATGCTCTTAATGAATTTGAAACTTTTTATGAATATGATATTTTTAGAGGATCTGATACTGTTATTTGATTTGATATTGTCTATGAGTATATCGTTGATATCGGTAGAGATCTTGGTACAATTAAACGTGTTAGTACTGGATTTTTTTTTGATACTTTATACTTGATATTATCATGTTTGGTATTGCTAGAATGTGTTAGTATTGTCTGCTTCATACTGTCATTCTTTAATTTGACCATTTTTTATGTTTTATATACAATTATGACGAAGATGAAGATGAAGTTGAAGTTCAAGATAATTTTATTTTATAAAGTGAACTGCATTTTAGAAAATAAACTGAATATTGCATATTCAAGTTGATACTGTCGTGGTAATTGGTACTATCATGTACACTGATAGTGTACTGTTAATGATATTCATATTATTTGATTGTCATATAATGTAGTATTGTCATATATTTATTTTTTTCCTCTTTAAAAAAAAGTGGACAACAATACTTATCACTATCAAGTTTAATAGTAATTTCATTACCAACAACAGCATCAAAATCAGAAATAATATGAACATCATTAACAGTATCGTTACCAACAATAGTATCAAGTTTTGCAACAAATATAATTACCAATAACAGTATAAAATTTAGAAATAGTATCAATATCATTAGCAATAATAGTGTTAAGTTTTGAAATATTGACATTTCCAATAACAGTATCAAAAACAAAAATAGTACTAACATCATTAACAATATTATTACCAACAACAATATTGTCATGTAATGTGTAGTGATATTGGTTAGGATTGTGATATTGGTTAGGATTGTGATATTGTTTCATGTGTTGTGGTATTAGTTGAGGTTGTGATATTGATACTGTCATATATTGTGATACTATAATGTGTTGTGGTACTAATATGGTTGATATTATGATTTTGTCAATATCTTGCAAATCGAAAGTATCAATATTAAATACGATAACATTATTAGATAATTTTACAATAACCAAGATTTTAAAAAACGAAAGGCGATTCGAGGCGGTCAAGCTTTGTTGAGGCGAGGCAGTAGCCTCAAGCGATCGAGGCGGTCACCTCCTTCCAAACTCAAAAAAAGAGAGGATTTTCAACATATAAAAGCATCCAAGAATCATAACTTTGAAAATGTTCATGAAAACATCACAGATAATCATCAATTAGATAGAAATATAGAATGTCTTAAAAAAAACATCTCTAATAATCAGAAAAACAGTCCATAAGAATGCCAGCCACGAATCCAACCGAGTCAGAGCTGTATCCAAACAATTTTGTTTTAAAAATGGGGTTGAAGTATTACCAAGGGCGTGGGGTTGCTGGCTGGGGCGCACGAACTGCTGGCGGCGGTCGCGGGAGCTGCTGGCCACTGTGCGGGGTGCCGGCGAGGGTCGCGCATGAGCTGCTGGCGAGTGGCAAGGTTGCACGCGAGCTGCTGGCGAGTGGCAATGGAGTGCGCGAACTTCTGGCGAGGTCGCCACCCTGTTGGCGAGGTCGCGCGCAGCTTCTGGCGAGGGAGCGCATGCGCGAGTTTCTGGCGAGGGCTTGGGTTTACTGGCAGTGAACTGAGGACAGGTTTCATTAGTTTTTGTTATTTTTTATTTTTTTATCCTTCCATCGCCTCACCAACGCCTCTGATCGCCTCGAGCGGAGGCGGGCCTCAAGGTGGCCACCTCGTTGACTGAGGCGATTTTGACCAGTTTCCGATTTGAGGCCATTTACCGACTCGGTGAATAGAGCGAGGCGGCTGAGGCGCGCCTTGAGGTGGCGCCTCAGTTCGAGTTTTCAAACAATGACAATAACAATTTATAATTCAAACTTAAAAAACAAATATATCAAATACTATGATCATAACATATAGTATTATAGTATCAAATGCAAGTTGTTTCTTTGACATGCTGCCTTATCCATAATCTTCTCCCAAATGCAGTTGATTAATTTCAAAAATGGAAGTATCTCTAGCAACATCTTCAGTATATCAGTGAATTCAATACTCTTAATCGTTTGTATCAATCCTATTATAACTGTATAACCACAACATCAAACATCAAAATTTGAAAGAGTACCACAACATCAAATGATATCAATTGAATAAATAGTATCAAACCATTAAACAATTTCAATATAATAACGAATATCAACTGAATAAACAGTACCAGCATAATAAAAATTATCAAATGATTAGGTGTCAGTGTTCCATTGACTATATCATACACATTACTTACTAGACATTACCAATTTAAATGAATAAACAGTACCAAAATAATAATCAGTATCAATTGAGTACACAGTACAAAGAAATAATATCAACTGAATAAACAATATCAAATTAAATAAACAATATTAGTATAATAAACTATTCAAATGAATAAATAGTACCAATATAATAGACAATATCAACTGTATAAATAGTACCTAATGAATAAATAATATCATTATAATAACCAACAAAATCGAACATTATCAACCAAAAACTCACAGTATAGAAAAAATAGTACCAAAAAATTCAACCAAAATCAAAACATTAGTCAAAACATTACTAAGTTTCATAGAAGAAGCATCAACCATAGAGTACTAAGTAGTATCAGTAAGATAGTATCCATAATGAGTTAAAGTTCGGATCTTTTGGATGAATAAACATGCATGAATCTCAAACATAGTAGCAACACTGAAATCTCAGTACAAATGTTGGAAAATATTGAACAACCGTTTTCTCATAACAAGAAGCATGACAGTACTAACAAGTAAAGATCTTAAAAAAAAAGATCTTGAAAAAAAACTAATAATTTTGAAAAAACAACCTATAAATCTTGAGAAGCATGACAGTATCAACAAGTATAGATCTTCAAAAAAAACAACCAAAGGTCTAGACAAAAAAACCTATAAATCTTGAGAAGCATGACAGTATCAACATGCATAGATCTTGAAAAAAATAATCAAAGATCAAGACAAAAAAACCTATAAATCTTGAGAAATATGACAGCATCAACAAGTACAGATCTTGGAAAAAAATAACCAATGATATTGACTCTTTTTTAAAAAATCTTGAAAAAAGCTTAAAAATCTTGATAATAACAGAAAACCACGAAATTCTACAAAAATAAAACTTACTTGTGTTGTTTCGTTGAAAAATATTGACGTGACCGAAAAATATGGAAGGTGACCGAAAATTTTGAGAGAGTTCTAGAATGGGAGAGAGATGATGAGATGAGAGAGATGATGTGACGAGAGAGATGAGGACATTCTTGACATTTTAAAAAATATTTCAAAATCTTGCATTGGTAAATGAAAAAGTATGATTTATTGGTAAATAAAAAAAAATTATGACTTTATGAGAATTGGTGTCACAATAGATGACTTCCCCGTAAATTTCCCAATACTTAACCCTTGCCCCAACCCTCAATTAAAAATCAAAGCCCTAACAATAACTCATCCCACTCGGCCCCTTAATCAGCTTGTTTTGACCCATTAAATTTGCAAGCTTGGCCCAATATCTACTAAATCATTACCCATGTTCAACCCAAACCCAATCCTATATGTAATACACGGCAACCTCCTCCCAACCTATCATTAAAAACTAAAATCCAGAGATTGATCTTGTGTAAGAATGAACCAATCAAAAGTAAACGTTTCATAAATACAATTAAATAAGAACCTCAAAAATCTAAATTGTGAAGACCAAAACATATATATATATATATATGATACAGTAAACACATTTTTGAGGGATTGAATTTACAGAACGAAAGAGGCAGAAATCTATGAACTTGAGCTCACCTTGATACATAACTTTGCATCATCAACAAGAAATCCACTGCTTTAACTCATCCAAATCAAACAAGAAAAACGGCTAATAACTAGATGGATTCCTTTATTATTATTGGATTTGTGCAGTAAACAAACGTAAATAGAAAATGAAGATTTTCGACACAAGCACTTTAACAGACAAAGCACAAGAGATATCTTTCCAGAAAACATGGCTGAATGACACACAGAAACATAGCTCAGAGAGGCGAATATATACATACACGCTTATGATATTCATACAGGGAATCCAAATAATGAAGTGAAATCTCATGCTATGGTCAACACACTAGCCACATTTAATCACGAATTTCCACCAGCTCTAACATATTCTTATACTCATATATCCATTCACAAAGTAAACATCAAGGAAGCAAAACAACCACAGATAGCATAAGGATATCTGATTTCAAAATCTGGCAAACACATAAATACAATATTGATCTATCCTTCTAATAATCAAAGCAATAGAATATCAAACATCTGAGACAAACAAGCCGAGCTAAGCAATTTTTTGAAATATAGCAAAATGATCCCATTCAAAAACCGAAGTATACCTTCCCCAATCGAAGCGATTGAACACCAAATATTCCGTAAAGAAAGGCGCTAGAAAAAATCCAGGAATTGAAGAACTGGAACAGGTGAGAGGAAAAATTGAAGCCTCTCTGGTTAAGAGTAGGAAATCGGAATATTATAGCAGTGATGGTTTCTGGCTTGAACAGGGCTACGATGGTGGTGAAATCTCTAGAAAATAGGTTTGCGGTGATAGTGAAATTTCTGGGAAGGGTTCAGGTATGGTTGAAGGAAGGAAAATGTAAGTGATGGGAGCTTTATTTGACAGAGAAAGAAGCTTCAATAGCTAGCTTGGAAAAAACCAGGAAGCAAGCCGTGATCTCTCCTCGAGTACCAGGCGTAAATCCTTCCGTTTCCTTCTACTTCAGGCGTTTCTCCTCCAATCACTCAAAAATGGCTTTCTTTCCTAAAGTAAACCCTAAACTACTCAGATTACTCGCGAAGTCTCCGAAATCTAAGGCCTAGAATCATTCCTATGTATGAAGTATGAACCTAGCTGCCGCCAATCTTCTTCTTTCCCTTTGGCTTTACAACCAACTAGGTACCTTTTTCTGTTTTTTTTTTTATTAATTTTTAAAATTTTCTCGATGTATATATTTAGACCATTTATTTTCACTCATCCATGCAAAAGCTTTTTCTTTATCCTTCTTATATTCCCATAATAGATTAATACCAGAATTAGGGATAGAGAATTATATTAGCGAGAAAAAATATTGAGTACCATAGATGACATGCTATTTCACCAATTCTAACTCGCTCTAATAATCATTAAGAGCGGAAGAGAAATTTTCTATAAGAGTCTTCACATGATTATTACCTTCTTCTTTGAAGAGTGAAGTACCAGTTTAGTTCCTTCATCCAAAGACAAAAGGAAATTTGTAGGCAAACAATTATGAAAGCCTGAAAAAATGATTTTGAGTTTAATAGTTATTGTCAAATAGATTGAAAAAAATAAACATATATCATCAATTATTTCAACGATGCTAATATAGTAAGGTTGAGTTTAGAGTTTTAGCCATCCAGGTAATTTGTCATCAAACTAAAAATATGAATAATTGATGATCCCATTTTGTCACATAAAATAGGGTTTAGAA
Organism: Euonymus europaeus; assembly: GCA_963580455.1. Taxonomy (NCBI): domain Eukaryota; kingdom Viridiplantae; phylum Streptophyta; class Magnoliopsida; order Celastrales; family Celastraceae; genus Euonymus; species Euonymus europaeus. The sequence goes on from OY756972.1 coordinate 6,911,768, forward strand.
AGAAAGAATCTCGGACCTCATTTAACTAACAACAAAACATCACAAAACTTAAAGACAGTTAGTTACAAATTTAATCAACTAATCAAATTTTGGTTGCTACCAACCCTTGTAATTTCTATCAAAACAATACCACAGGTTTTTGTCATACCGTAGCCCTGAAAGCAAATAAAGGTTCATAAATCTTAAGAGGTAATCAAATATCATCATTCTAAAAACCACGAATAATTGACAAAAGCCATGGTTAAAAAAAAATCGCAGAAGCTACTAAAAATAAGGTCAGAGAGACAATGCTTCCAGACTAAGGCTTACTTGAGGTACTCACAGTTGGTGCCTGGAATAGAAATAGAAGCTTCATTCACACGGTTTGCCACTGCAAATATCCTACATTCTCTTCCAAAAGAACCAAAAGAGCTCGATGTCTCCATAACACAATTAAAGATTCTGAATTACAACAAATGTAAAGATTACTTACTTTCGAAACAAATCAAACTCATCAGTGCTCAAACTACCATCGTTGTTGGAATCAAAGAGTTGCATCATCTCTTGAGCACTCCAAGGGCACCTCAAGGGAAGAGCCCATTGGACGACCTCTCACCTTCTTTGTCACGACCTGTCAATTTTGCATAGGCACTGTTCTCCATCGTCATGAACATGAAAACCCATGAACACAGTTAGATCTAGAGACTTCAGTTTGATGAGCACAAAAAAAATAAATTCAAAAATATCATACAAACCCAAAAATGATGTGAGAGTACCAAGAACACCAAATTGCATAACCCAGCTATATTAACAGAAGAAATAAGGTCAATCTAAGAAATTACCTTAGTTAACAGGGGCAATTTCGTGAAACAACCAAGAGAATAAGCCTTCTCTTTGGTTTAGAGAAGAATAGATGCCCCCTGTCTTTGGTTTAGAGAGAGATAGACAGCCTTGGCTGCAAATACAGCTGGATTGCCTCTTTTGATGATAATTCCTCAGAGCTCTCCAACCTTCTCAGACAACAAACTAACATTTGTATTAGTGGACTGGACCAACTCATTCACAGTTTCCAAAGCATTGCACAACTAAAACAGCCAAAAAAAATGAAGAGTAAGATCATTACTCATTAGCAATCTGATTCATGGTAAATCTTAGGAAAATCTTGTACTTGGCTAGAAGCTCGATTAACTATTTGAAAGTAAAAGATAAATGCAAAGCAGATCATATGCCAATACTGATAATTAAACCTTTAGAGTTGGAGCTGTCCATGAATATCTTTAATCAACCATTAGGGTCAAGGATCTATCATGTTGTATCACGATTTCTTCATGCCAATATTTTTTGCATTTGTTTGGTCAATTAAGCTATTTTTTTCACAAAAAAAATCAAATTACTAGTCAGCCAAATTTAGGATATGCATCAATCTATATAATTCTATTAATAATTATGCAGACACCTTATCTCCTAGTAAGTTAGGTGTAACCTCAACTGAGCTAAAGTAAATTTGGAAGTTTGTTGACACCAACTGAGTTAAAGTTTGTTTTGTTCGTTGACACTATCTAGGTTTTTTTTGAAATAAAATTTTGTGAATTCAAAAAAATAAAATTGGATGTTATTTCTTCACAATTCACATAGCTATAATATTAAGGGCTTGTATAGCTTTAATATTAAAGTCTTGTAGAAAATCATGGGAGTCCCAATTACATCAAGGCACCTATCAGCATTATAAAAAATTAACAGCAGAAAAAAAAAGGATAAGTAAAATCTTAACTTTCATCATCTTTTCCTGCAAACAACAACTTCTTCTTCACAAGATGTACTCACATGAACCCACTGGGATAGCTAAAACACAAACCATAAAGTGTATAAGAAGTCAAAGAAAATGAAGAACCAAAAATGAAAGATGCCCACCTGTCACAAACTCCCAATAAGCAAAGAATCAAACATTCATCTACTATTTTGTACTTATCCATACATATGTATGGGGGGAGAGAGAGAGAGGGTGTATTATGCAAACTTCTTGGTGGGTAGCAGTTGGACCGATATTTCACTTTCATGCTAATAAATATATACTTCTCAGTTTTCACTTGCTAATCTCCATCATAAATCCTATTTGAACTCTGGAAAGAGAAGGAGACAATTGAAATTGAAACATCAAGGAAGGACACATACAATAAATGAGTTTTTTTATCAAAAATAATTAGCGTTTAAAATAAATGAAATGTATGTGTACTATTTGCTACAAATCCACTTAACTACACGTTGTACTTATCTGTAAATAATTAAGAGATTGGCAAGACCTCCCAATAGATCCAAAACCTGATATGTGAAACCCAATTTCAATCTTGATACAACCTCATCTCCATGTAGATGGTTCTACTCTGACTCTTAACTACAGAGGAAAAATAACATAACGGTGATGGCTAAGACTAAACTAAAAACAAAAATAATGACTAAAAATAGAGGAAAAGAATATCCAAATGAATTAAAACAACAAATAACAAACCTCAAAAATTGACCAACCTCTAGTGAGCAGAAAGATCCAAAGTCTGACAGTAGAAAAACAAAGCAAGACTCCAATGCTCAAGCCAAGAAGCATACATCAGGAGCCCAACCAGCTCAGTCACCAGCAAGCAAGTATCAAGGATGTCTCCAACGTCTCCTTCTGTAATAACATTTTACGCTCTAATTTGTTTTTTAGCAAATTAAATAACTTTTGGAAAAGACATAGGTCCAGTTACAGAGAAAATAAAAATTGGATTGAATCAATGATTTTACAACAATAAATGATAATTATGCCTAACGGATCAGGAGAACAAATATAACAGAGAAGAGACCATTCCATAACAAGGCAATGTTGTTAATCTAAGTACAATGATCAACTTTCTTATTTTTAGGGTTTAGTTGGAATATCAGTAGTATATAGAGGCAAGAAATACTTGCCCAATAGCCACCGATGCTCTGTCCATAAACCCAATCTTCACCTTTACCCATCATGATAAGGTTCAAAGCAACTGGATCATATCACATCCAAAGGTGTGTCAAACACAATCTGTTAAATTAATGATTTATGAGAATAAACGGAGGATGAATCACACCACATGTATGAGCCTTCACTTTTAGTGGAAGCTTATATAACAATCATGGTCATATATGTGGTTAAATATACATAAATAGGCAGAGTGAAGATTACATGGAGTCATCTGTTGTTAAATTATAGGTACATTGAAATGAGACCTAATATTATAACCATGATCATGTAGTCTTGCTGAAGCAATGGAAAAATACCTTTCGGTGTGGTCGTATATATCAACCATCGTAGTAAATGAGACATGATCAAAGAAGAATCGTGAACTACCCCAATGAGCCATGAACACACCAAACCCAAAACCTGGACATAAGAAATGAAATAAAACGAAAAGACAATTGAAAAGCAAGACCCACAAATAGAAATTGGGCCAACCCAATAATCGAAAATTAGTGAAAATGTACCTGATTAGGCTTGGGTGTATATTAGTATAATCAGCGAAGTAATCAAGAGCATGTGTGTCAGTTCATAATAATATTGATGGAGCCAACAAAGAATCCAAGTGTCATGGTTCTCAAATATTGGCTTCTCCTCAAGCTGCATCCTTCCTTTAGTGAGACCTATAGATCAGTAAACTTGTTCAAGAAGGGCTACACCAAATCTATTTCTGTTACGATGACAGAGCTAGGTTATCAACCAATCTTAGATGATCAAGCAAGGCCAATTGTTTGAGAAATTAATCCCGATTTTTTGTATTGATAATTGCATACATCAAACAGAATACAAAGGCATATTTTTCTCCTTCTGTAACTGAAGGATAAGACCATAATTAATGAAATTGATACTACTTTTGGTAAGCCTCACCACCTACCATTTATTGCTATGAAAATACAGCCATAAACGAAGGGATAAATCCCTTTAAGTCTTGTTACTGTATGGGTTGACTTCAACCACTTTTGTCGCCCATAATTTGGCCAGCAATCTCCTTAATAAATGCAGCATTATTGCTTTGATCCATAACTCCAATAATTGCTCCCATTTCCCTATCAATGGTTACTGCATTAATTCCATCAGTGTCCAATAACTTGGTTTGGTCCTCGTCAATGGTCCCATGCATTATGCATGTAGTTTCTGCGTTAACTTCATTGAGCTTCGCCTCTTTTATACGCAAATGTCTAGCTCGGTTGTATGCATTCTTCAAACTACGACCTTGGTCTTCATCATTCCTCCCCCCCTTTGAGTTTGTCCTTGTCCTCAAGGACTAAAGAAGGAAACTGCAGTCTCATTAAAGACAAATCCTCCCAAGTTGATTCCTCTATCGATAAGGATTCCCACTGTATTAAAACTTCCCATCGAATTCTATTACCCCTCTTCATTTGATGACATTCAATGGCGCGAGATGGTTGAAGGAGAACATCGCCATCTTGACAATGACTGGCAGCTGTGTTGCTAGAATATTTGAAGTGTTTATCCGACGTTTGAGCTGTGAAACATGAAACACCGGATGAATGTGAGCAGTAGAGGGTAGCTCCAATTTGTATGCTACTTTGCCAATACGCTGGAGCACCTTATAGGGCCCATAGAATCGACTGCCTGACTTAAAAAGGGCCTTTTGTGTCGAAGATCTCTACTTGTGGGGTTGAATTTTGAGAAATACCCAACCACCTTCTTCAAATATCTCCTCTCTATGCCCACGATCATAGTACATCTTTGCTCGATTGTTAGCTTGCTCGAGGTTGCCTTTGAGCTCCCGGAGCAGGTTGTCTCTAGTAGTTAGCTCCTTGTCAACTTCTGCATTCATCGACTTATCTTCGTTGTAATGGATTAAATTTGGTGGGGCCCGTCCATAGACATATTCAAATGGTGTTTTCTTGTTTGAAGCATGGTAAGTTGTATTATACCAATATTCAGCCCAAGCAAGTACATCTTCCCATTTGTGAGGATTCTGGAAAACAAAACCCCTCAAATATTGTTCAAGGGTGCGGTTCGTCACTTCCGTTTGGCCGTCAGTTTGAGGATGATAAGCAGAACTCATGGATAATTTGGAACCTTGCAAATGAAAGAGTTCCTTCCAAAAGTTGCTAATGAAAATGTGATCACGATTCGTAATAATGGAGTGAGGAATGCCATGTAATTTAACCACAGTGCCAATAAAAAGATGAGCCACTGACTTTGCTGTATACGGATGGACCATTAGAATGAAATGAGCATACTTTGTTAATCTATCAACAACCACAAAGATACCATCATACCCATTAGATTGTGGTAACCCCTCTATGAAATCCATAGAAATATCCTCCCATACTAGGGCGGCGCGAATCGCTTTTGATTCTTTGAAAAGTATTACATGAAGCCACATATTTTTGGATGTCCCCTTTCATACCTGTCCTAAAAAAATTGTTATTGAGTCATACCCAAGTGTGATAAACTCCGGAATGACCCCCTTGGATGGAATCATGAAAATGGTGAAGTAGTTGCCGGCGGAGATCACTATTTTCAGGGACCACTGTGCGACCTTTATGGGTGATTATCCCATTTTGCACGCAAAAATCTGTCATGTTTTCTGGTGACTCTTGCATTTTTTTTTCTGAATAGCCATATAAGACTTACAAGTCTTTCCATGCAACCGTATTTCGTCCCATATATGCCATGTGGGTTCAGTAATGGCTGCAAGAACTGCACCCCCAGATCGGCGTGAAAGGCTGTCAGCGACCACATTTTCTTTTCCCGGTCGATAGTGAATCTCAAATTCAAAGCCTAGGAGTTTGGCTATGAATTTTTGTTGCTCATGTGTGACTATCCTTTGCTCAAGCAGGTGTTTAAGGGGCTGCTGATCTGTAAAAATCTTGAATTTATGACCTATCAAGTATGGCCTCCATACTCAAATTGCCTCACTTATAGCTAACATTTCGTTTGAATACACCGACCAACCACATTTCATTGGTCCCAATTTCTTGCTTAGATAAGCCAAAGGCCTACCATTTTGTGTTAGTACTGCGCCTATACCATCATCACAAGCGTCGGTGTGCACTTCAAAAGTCTCCTCAAAGTTAGGCATGGCTAGAACGGGTGTCCGGGTCATTGCTTCTTTGGGCGCCTGAAAAGCCGCAATGCTTGTAAAGGACCAGCCAAAGTTTCCTTTTCTCAACATTTCGGTCAAGGGCATGGCTATGAGCCCATAATGCTTCACAAATTTTCTGTAATAGCCAGTTAGTCTGAGGAATCCCCGTAGTGCAGAAATGTTCTTTCGTTGAGGCCATGATTGCATGGCTTCTATCTTTTGCTGGTCCACCTTAACTCCTTCTCGAGAGATCATGTGGCCAAGATACTCCAACTCCTCTTGCGCAAAAGTGCATTTGGACAGCTTAATATAAAACCTGTGACATACTAGTATCTCAAGCACTACCCTCAGGTGTGTCACATGGTCAGCCCAAGTTTTAGAGTACACCAAAATATCGTAAAAAAAAAACAAGTACAAATTTTCTCAATTGTGGTGCAAAAATATGATTCATGGTAAATTGGAAGGTAGATGGTGCATTGCAAAGCCCAAAAGGAATTACTAGATACTCATAGTGGCCATTGTGAGTCCGAAAAGCTGTTTTGTGGATGTCATCCTCATGAACTCGCACTTGATGATAACCAGCCCGTAGATCCAATTTAGAGAAAAATTGGGATCCTTATAGTTCGTCAAGCATATCATCTACTGTTGGAATAGGAAACCTGTCCTTGACAGTTGCCTCATTTAGTGCTCTTTAGTCATTGCAAAACCTCCAAGAGCTATCTTTTTTTTTACAAGTAGCACAGGAGATGAGAAAGGGATGTTGCTTTGCCGAATGAAACCCCTTTTCAGCATTTCCTGGACTTGCTTCTCTATCTCATTTTTTTGGAAATGAGCATATCGATAAGGAGGTACGTTCACAGGCTTGTCTTCCTCCATTAATGGTATTTTGTGATCAAAAAATTTGGAAGGATAGACGTTGGTTCTTCTGTTACTGAGATGAAATCTTTTAAGAGTGCTTTGATTTCTTGAGGCCAAGTTATCTCTGAATGTGCTGGATTAGTGTTCACCATGCTTACTTCTTCGATATAGAAACATTGTCCCCCACTCTTCCATATCTTTTCTATGGAATTTGAGGACACAGCTGAAAGGTCTTCTTTTGTGGCTGCTGATAATTTGACCCAATTATCACCCCATTGAAACTCCATTGTCATTTTCTTGTAATCGGACACCACACAACCCAACTCTGATAACCATTGTACGCCAAGCACAATATCTAGCCCACTCAATGGTAGTACAAATAGATCGACGCTCATTTGTATCTCCTGTAAATAAATTCGTGTATTTCGGCAAACTTCTTTGCACATCAGATGCTCTCCACTGGCCACTTTGACCTCAAAAGGCTTGATTGGAGTTATGCCCAACTTCAGAGAGTTAACAACTTGGCTATTTACAAAGTTGTGTGAAGAACCATTGTCAATTAAGATTGCAACTTGCCTATTGTTAACCCAAGCTTGTAATCGCATCGTTCTAGGACCCGTTATGCCAGCGAGTGCATGAATTGATATTTGCGGATCTTCTGAGTCTGGGAATTTTTTTCTTCCTCGATATCATATATCAACTCCTTCTCTTGACATGCATCGATCATGAATGATTGTGGGGTTTTGCAACGATGGCCTCGAGCGAATTTTTCGCTGCAATTGAAACACAACCACTTCTCCCTCTTCTGTTGCATTTCTTCCCATGTTAACCGCTTCACTCCTACTGGAAGGGGTTTGTTTATTGGATTTAGGGGCTTGCTGCTCATGCCTTTTATCTGTGTATTTGTGGATCTCCGCTGGTCTGTTCTCCACCTATCATATGTTCATCCTCCAATCGAGCTAACTCAATAGCCTTCCGAACTGTTCGTGGTTTAGCAACTTTGATCTCCTTAGCCAGTTCTGGCTTGAGCCCTCCTATAAAGGCCCCCAAGAGAGCTTTCTCTGGCCACCCACGTACTAACATTGATAGTCGCTCATATTCCTTTAGGTAGCCACGTAAATCATTGGATTGTTTGATCTTGGATAAGGCTTCATCATGATCAATGTAACCTGTGGGGCCAAATCTTGCTAGCAATTCCTTCTCAAAATCTTTCCACTTTATGATTTTTTGTTTCTTGCGATATATTCCACTCGTTCAGTTGACTTCACCTTCTGAAAACTAAAGAACTGGTGGGCACGGCTTAACCATGAAATTGGGTCTTCTCCTTTGAATGGTGGAAAGACCATTTTGGGCTTGTTTCGTTCCTTGTATGAAGTTTTGGTCAATTCCTCTTCATTTTCATCCACAGATGAGTTTTCTGTGGACTCAATCATTTTCAGTAGGACTTTGGTTGCTTGACCCTGAAGTTTGGCTGACAGGGCTTCAAGCTCTTCTTTTCTTTTTTCGTTTCTTCTTTTCTTGTAGCATATTTGCCATCTGCTCAAACTTTTTATGAATTTCCATGCCAAGGGTCTACATATGGACTTCTAAAGCTTCGATCCTTTCCTTGTGCAACATTCCAAGAGCTTGAGATTCAGTGGTAATTCCTCTCAATGAAAGCACCAATGATGAATCTCAAAAATCTCTTGGATCGAACTAACCTTCAAACTCAAGTAAGCAAGGCTAATTGTTTGAGAAATTAATCCCGATTTTTTGTATTGATAATTTCATACATCAAACAGAATACAAAGGCCTATTTATCTCCTTCTTTAACTGAAGGATAAGACCATAATTAATGAAATTGATACTACTTTTGGTAAGCCTCACCACCTACCATTTATTGCTATGAAAATACAGCCATAAACGAAGGGATAAATCCCTTTAAGTCTTGTTACTGTATGGGTTGACTTCAACCACTTTTGTCGCTCATAATTTGGCCAGCAATCTCCTTATGGTTACTGCATTAATTCCATCAGTGTCCAATAACTTGGTTTGGTCCTCGTCAATGGTCCCATGCATTATGCATGCAGTTTCTGCGTTAACTTCATTGAGCTTCGCCTCTTTTATATGCAAACGTCTAGCTCGGTTGTATGCGTTCTTCAAACTACGACCTTGGTCTTCATCAGACTACCCTGACACCAGAGACTTTTGTGGAGCATGCCTGCACCTACATGGTTAGTGGAGATGGCAGGGGTACCCAGATGATGGACGGCCAAGAGTGGCGCAGGTTCGCGCGAGTAGGAGGAAGAAACCAGGGCTAACCAACACGCAGAGGATCAACCGGGAACGACGTCATTTCCCGAGCCCGGCCGTCAATACAACTCGCGGAGGGAGGTGGTGGTCGCCGAACTCGCCCTTAGGGAGTCGCGTTTCATCTCATTTTATTGATATGTATTGATTGATGCCTTTGACTTTATTATCAATGAGTCACGTACACTGACATGTTTTATCATGAAGTCACATTGAATTTTTTTTGTTACCAATAAGTCATATTTTTCATATTTTTTGAAGCAGTTTGTAATAATTTTTTTTAAAATCGTAAGAATATCCTTGTACTCATATCTATTATCTCACGTCTCTCATCTCATCCACACACACTCTCTCTCTCATCTCTCTCATGCTCTAGAACTCTCTCACATTTTCTCTTTTTCTCTCTCACATTCTCTCACTTTATCTCACTAAAACTACACAAATTTTCTGGTCACCTCAAATTCCTTACATGATCGTATGGGTAAGTTTTTATTTTTGTAGAATTCATTGTTCTCTCTCCTACTATCAAGATTTCTATGTTTTTTCTCAAGATGTTTGATTCTTTTTTCCAAGAACTTTGCTTGCTGATATTGTCATGCTTCTTGTTGTGAAAAAATGATTGTTCTCTACTGTTCTCTATATTCATGGTTCATGCATGTTTCTCAATCCAAAAAATCAGATCTTTAACTTATTCTTGATATTGTCTATGTTGATATTATCATGGGTGTGATATTGTTATGTGTTAAGATACTGTCGGTTGTTCTAATAATATTTCATTTTTGATACTGCTATGTAAATTGATACTGTCTCATTGATACTACTTGGTCTTGGTACTGTCCAGCTTATGCTCCTTCTAACGGAACTTAGTAATATTTTGAAATTGTCTAATGTTTTGACTTTGGTTTAATTTTTTGGTGCTGTTTTTTCGATATTGCGAGCTTGTGGTTGATGCTGTTTGATTTTGTTGATTATTATAATGAAATTATTTATTCGTTTGATACTATTTATACATTTGATATTGTTTATTATATTGATATTATTTATTCATTTGAAGTAGTTTATTATACTGATATTGTTTACTATTTGATATTGTTTATTCAGTTGATAATTTTTTTTTTCATATTGTGTATTCAGTTGATACTGATTATTATTTTGGTAAGTAAATTGATAATGTTTAGTGAGTAATAAGTACTATATAGTCAATGGAACACTTACTCTTAATCATTTGATCATTTTTATTATGTTGGTACTTTTGTTAAGTTAATATTCGTTATTATATTGATCTTGTTTAATGGTTTGATACTATTTATGAAGTTGATATCGAATTCACTGATATACTGAAGATAATGTTGGAGATACTTCAATTTTTGAAATTAATCAATTGCATCCAGGAGAAGAAATCAGATAAGGCAGCATGTCGAAGAAGCTACTTGCATTTGATACTACAATACTATATGTTAATGTCATAGTATTTGATATATTTATTTTTTAAGTTTGAATTATAAATTGGTACTGTAAAATTATCTGATAATGTTATAATATTTAATATTGATACTATCGATTTGCATGATATTGATAAAATCACAATATCAACCATGTTAGCACCACAATATATTATAGCACCACAATATATTATAGTACCACAATATATGACAATACTAGTATCACAACCTCAACTAATACCACAACACATGAAACAATATCACAATCATAATTAGTATCACCACACATAACATGATAATATTTTTGTTGAAAATAATATTGTTAATGATGTAGGTACTATTTTTATTTTTGATACTGTTGTTTGAAATGTCATTTATTTCAAAACTTGACACTATTACTGATAATGATATTATTAATGATGTTGATATTGTTTCTAAATTTGGTACTGTTGTTGTTAACGATACTATTAATAATGTTCATATTATTTCTCATTTTGATACTGCTATTGGTAATGAAATTGCTGCAAAACTTGAAAATGATAAACATTGTTGTCTATTTATTTTAATAGGAAAAAAATAAGTATATGACGATACTAAATGATATGAAAGTATCAAATAATATGACAGTACTAATATCTCTAATAATATCAATCGATAAATAATACTATTTTTATATCAGAGTTCAAAATGACCTAAAATAATAATAAAAAATACACTACCAGTGTACATGATAGTACCAATTAGCACGATAGTAACAACTTAAATAGACAATATCCAGCTTATTCTCTAAAATGCAGTTTACTTTCCAAAATGAAATTATATCCAGCCTCATATTTGTCATAACCGTATATAAAACATCATAAATAGTCAAGACAAAAATGACAGTATCAAGTAGACAAGACTAACACATTCAACAATACCAAACATGATAATATCAAGAATAGAGTATCAAAAAATCAACCAGTACTAACACATTTAATTGTACCAAGATATCTACCAATATCAAGCACAAACTCATAGACAGTATTCAATTTATTAACAATATTGAATCCATTAACTAATTCAAATTCATTAACAGTATCACATCTAACAACATCATATTCATAAACAGTTTCAAATTCATTAAAAGCATCTAATAAATAGACAGTATCAAATTTATTAATTATATCAAATTTGTAAACAATATCAAATTCACAAACTGTATTTAGTTGACAAACACTATCAAATTCATAGAAAGTATCCAATTCATAAACAATAGAACCGTATTCATAAAAAAAAGATCATGACAGTACCAAAAAATTCACAGACAATTAATGGACAGTGTCAAATTCATTAACAATAACAAATTCACAGAGAATATCAAAATTCACAGAGAATATCAAAATTCACAAATAGTATCAAATTCATAGACAGGATCAACTGTATTTTTACAACAAGAAGTCAGTACCAATAATTTCAAAAAATTCACAAACACCAACAATAAATAGTATCGAAATCACAATCAGTACCAATAATTTCATAGAATTTACAGACAGTATCAAATTCATTAACAAACAACAAATTCACTAACAGTATCAAACTCACAGACAATACCAACCGTATTTTCACAATTAGGAGCCAGTACCAGCAATTATAAAAAATTCACAAACTCCAACAACAAACAATATCGAAATTACAGACAGTATCAATAATTTTAAAGAATTCACAGATAGTATCAAATTCATTAACAAACAACAAATTCACTGACAGTATCGAATTTACAGACAATACCAATCGTATTTTCACAATAAGGATCCAGTATCAAAAACTTCAAAAATTCACAAAAAATATCAACAACAAATAGTATCGAAATTACAGACAATATCAATAATTTTAAAGAATTGACAAACAGTATCAAATTCATTAATAAAAAAAATTCACAGACAGTATCAAATTTATTAACAGACAACAAATTCACTGACAGTATCGAATTCACAGACTGTACCAATTGTATTTTCACAATAAGGATCTAGTATCAAAAACTTCAAAAATTCACAAAAAGTACCAACAACAAATAATATCGAAATCACAGACAGTATCAATCGTATTCTCAAACAAGAACATGACAGTACCAACTAGAGATCTTGCAAAAAAACAAATAGATCTTGAAAAAACTAGTTTTTGGAAGAAAAACCTTGAAGATCTTCAAAAAATAACTATAGATCTTGACAAGAAATGAAGAAATCTTGAAAAATAACTACAAATCGAGAGAGAGAGAGAGAGAGAGAGAGAGAGAGAGAGAGAGAGAGAGATTCTACAAAAATAGGAACTTATCAGTTTGTTTTTGACAAAAAATGGTCGAAAATCTGAGAAGGTGAATGGAATTTGTGGTTTTAGTGAGAGAGAAATTGAGAGAGAACGTGAGAAAATGAGAGTGCAGAAGAAAGATAGAGCAACAAAATATCTACTAAAATTTTGAATTTTGAAATCTGAAGGGCATTTTTGTCATGTACAAAATGTGGTGTGACTGTATTGATAATAGGAAAACATAGTATGAGCTAGTGGTAAAAATGGCCACCACTAACGACCGACTTGTAATTTTCCCTTAAGTATAATACTTGGGTTTTGTTTTGTGCTTATTAGATTTGGAAATCATTGTATGATGATATGATTTTACATGGGATGTTCCATATACTAAATTCATCAAGACAATTAATTATAAATTTTCAATCATAGTAATTTAATAGTACGGTTGAAGTAGTTAATTGTCAATAAAAAGGGAAACCGAGCTCCCATTCATATATGATTGTTAGTAGCTCAATATGTCATTAATATGTTATTTGTTTGAAACATGCTCTTGTTGTGATTAGATATGAATTGCATGAAGGTTTTGTGTTGCTTAATTTTGTATGTCAATTGTTTGATTTACGATGTTAATATGTTTAATTAAGGATTAACGGTAATTTCAATATCTTTTAGTCCCCAAAACTCGGTTCTTTTATTTTATTAATTAATTATTTACTTTTTATTTTTTTAAAATCCAGATTGTATATTTTATTTATGTATAAAAATTATATCGAAGGTCTTAGCTAACGATGAAATTAATTCGGAGAATGCATTGGATGCATCCTCGGAGAAATTCTTGAGATGAGAGTGTTTTGTGAAAATCTAACCATTGGATGGAATGGTCCCATGAACCTCAACATTAGACTCTTAATATGGTTTTTATATCCTGCTCCATGTATATAATTTTGTTAAAATATCACAATTGGTTTTTTTAAATTATTTAATAAGATAATAAAAATTAAATTAACAACTGTTTTTAAAAAACAGAAGTTGTAGAATGTCTCACACCTTTTCCATTCGTAATAAATTCACTTACCTATTTTTTAGATTTTTGTAAACCAAAATATTTTTATGGTGAACAATTATACTTATTATAATTGGTGGTGATTTCTTTAAATTTTCTTTCGCAAAATTGATTGCGACACATCACATCTATTGGAGAGGGCTCCCACAGCTCACCTCTTGTACAAGATTTTCTTCCTCAGAGAGCATCAACCCTGCCAATGCTCTTCTATAGTTCGGATAATGGTAGTAGCGGGTAGAGATGACAACGGATCAGCTTATTCTTTGGCTTAAAAAACCATATCCATACTAATAGACTATGATGATCCTACTCGGAAATATGTCAAAAAAAAAGCCAAAAAAAAAAAATCATATCTTAAGAATTTTTTTCGAGTTCAGGTTCTATACTGGCTAAGTATCAAAGGTTTCCATGACTTTTAAGTGTCTATATGCATCATGAAAGCATGATAACATTGCTGCAATTGGGTAACATCTCAATCAAATGTCATCTTTTGAGCCTCCTCCCTAATGGAATCGAATAGCTCAGAGGACAGATAACGCTCCCCTTGACTAGGGAAAATCACCTACATTGAAGCAAAATAAGCCTAAATTAGTAAAATATTATTCAGCATGCCTCAAAAAAAACAGTATTCAAGCTATCGATGTATTTTATCATACTCTCTAATTTAACCAGTGCAGTAACAACCTAATCGTCGTGTTATTTGCAGGTGCTTTGTAGTTTTATCAACTTTAAGTAACAAAAATGTAATCAAACTTACAACAATTAGTTTTCCAGCACTTTCAGGCCTCTTTGCTATCTTTATTGCAGCAGCTGTTGCGGCACCAGATGATATCCCTACCTGGAGGAAGAAGGAAAATGTTAACCGTCGCAACAAAAAGGGGAAGATGAAATTGTCTTGCAACAGAAAAATTCCAATTGGACATCGAACAACCACTAAGAGAAAAAAGAAACTAGAACCACATACCAGCAAACCTTCTTTCAAGGCAAGCAGCTTTGCAGTATCAATAGCTTCCGCACTTGAAACCTAAAAAGTTACATGGAAATGAAAGAGAAAAATCTATAAGCTTCAGATTTTCCGTGTTAGAATTCTGCCCCGACAATGAGTCTCTAAGCACAGATTTCTTAGGAAAGTCATAAATAGACAACAATTCGAATCAAATAAGTTAAGAAGCTAAAACCCACCACGAGGTATTCAGGGTTTAGACATTGACTCCTATATAGTCTCATTGACAAGTTTCTTTCACTTCAAAATAAAAATGTAGTAGCATAGCTATTGTTGAATAGATGTCACTATAAAGCAACAAATTAGCAATTTATTTTTAGTACTTACTTGAATGATTTCATCAAGAACCTCAACATTTAAAACAGCAGGGATGAAACCAGCACCAATTCCCTGGATTAGATGTGGGCCTGCAGTAAGATATATACTTAGTAACTAGTCAATATCTAAAGATAGTTCCTATCATGGACTAACTTCAATCAAAGTCAATCACAGACATCCATTAACCAGCGAATATAGTTTGCCTTTAGTCTTCAGAACATGATTTTCCAGTCATTCAGTAGAATGATTGTCAGTCTAATAATTGAGAAGAGCAGATATACTCAACATTGAGAAAGTAGGTTTATTTGGTAAACTGCCAACTTTAAGTACTAAATCTGGAGAAATTATTATTATTTTCTCCTTAAAAGCTATATATTTATCCCTTTTCTATATTGCACCACCTAATTTTATACTCACTTGCTACTCTACTTCTTCTAGGTCATTTCTTTAAGTATGTGTCCATTATATGGACTGTGGTTAGACACTCCCCTGGAATCACTTAGCAGTCCCTACAAAGTCGTCTACTAGAGTTGTACCCACTCCTAAAGGTAATTCAAAGTGATTATATCTTCTTAAACCAGGTGTTTACAAGAAACAAGTCGTACGATACAGCAAACTCTAAAAATAGTTTCTCTAACACTACAAGAAAAAGGTCCTTTAGCGACGGATTTTTGCGACTGAAAAATCATCCGTCGACAATAATATATTTGCGACGGAAAAAGTAAAAATTTCCGTCGCTGTTTTTGATGGGACGCTGGTTGAATTTTTTGCAAACTTTGACACGGAATTTGCGACGGTACAATCCGTGGCTAAAATTTTCCGTCTCAATTCCGTCGCAAATTGCTTTGACGGTCACGCTCTTGCATAACATTTAGAGACGGACATATAATCCGTCACAAAAATTTTGAAATTTTCGCCCACTTTTTGACTGAATCTTGACTAGTGCTTTGTCCGTCTCAAAATCCGTCGCAAAATATAGTGACGGAAAACTTCCGTCGCTAAATCCGTCGCTAAATTACATTTTAATACATTTCACCGACACTTCATCCTCTTATTGTGAAGAAAGCCAGAACTCGCCCTTCGACAGCAAACAGTGTCCGAATCGAAAATCCATATCTGGGTCGTTGCACATCCGAAATCCATCTCAAACGAAGCGGATCATTTCTATCCATATTCTTCAGTGTTAATCGGTAATATTTTTTTGTTATTGTCATGATTTAATTATTATATATTTTTAATAAATAATATGTTTTGAATTTTCTAAATTCATCATCTTAATCCATGTAAGTTCATCAATCATAACCACATATTTGTGTTAATTAATATGCATCAATTTATTTATTATTGTCATTATTTATTTGTTATGCAGTTTTTTGGTAAATAATTTGTTTTAGGTTTTATAGGAGTAGAAGTAGTGGTTGTTCCAAAAGAAATTTTAAAGCTTGTGTAGTAGTTTTTTTTATGAACTAAACTAAATATTATTATTAATTTAATGACAAGAGTGGGAGATTTATTGGTTAATTTTAGTGTTATTTTTTTTATTCTGTTATTTACTTATTTTTTTTTAGTAAATAAAATATTTTAGGTTATAGAGGAGAAGCTAGAAGTAGTGGTTGCTCCAGATTAAGTTTTAAAGCATGTGTAGTTGTAGTTTTATTTTTATCTAAACTAACTAGTTAAATTTATATAATGACAACAGTGAAGGAATTATTGGTGAATTTTAGTGTTATTTTTTTTTTGTTTTTTGTGTTATTCGTTTTTTAGTAAATAAAATGTTTTAGGTTATAAAAGAGGAGCTATTCGTAGTTGTTAAGAAATTTTAAAGCATGTGTAGTAGTAGTTTTTTTTAACCAAACTAATTAGTAATATTAATATAATGACAACAGTTGAATTATTTATTGGTGATTTTTAGTATTATTTTTATGTTGATTGTTTTATTTCAAATCAATTTATGTAGGTTATTTTAATATAATGGATGTACCTGAGTATCGTTTATGGATGTATAATCGAGTGGGACCAAATCGAGTAGGAATTACACAAGAGTTCTTGAATGGGCTTGAGGAATTTATAGCTTTTGCATATGAAAATAATACTCAATTTCAGAATACAGGAACAATAAGATGTCCATGTAGTCGGTGCAAATGCAGAAAGTTTCTTGATTTGCAGGAAGTTAGAGTGCATTTATGCAGAAAAGGTTTTCAAGATGGATACTATTATTGGACAGCTCATGGTGAAGAGATGCCTGAAATTACTCCATACGTTGATAATGAACCAACAGATGCAAGAAATTATTATGGAGAAGGCGCTAATAGGGATAATTTCAATGTATACGAGCAGATGGTAATAGATGCTGCGGGACCAGAGGTTGGGGCTGAGCTGCTGCAAGAAGATAATTATAACCAACAATTTGTGAATGAACCTCCTAATCCTGAAGCACAAAGTTTTTTTGAGATGTTGTCTGCTGCCCAAGCACCACTGTATGATGGATGTGAGTCACATTCGGAGTTGTCAGCTTCAATGAGGCTTTTAAACATTAAATCTGACTATAATATGCCTTAGGGTTGTTTTGATGAGGTTGCTCAGCTTATGAAAGAGGTGATGCCAGCTGAAAATAGGATGCCTGCTGATTTCTATCAATCCAAAAAGTTGGTCTCCAAACTCGGACTTGGGTATAATCGAATTGATTGTTGTGTTAATGGTTGCATGTTGTATTATAAGGATGATGTGGATGAAAGGCAGTGCAAATTTTGCCAAGCAGACCGTTATAAACCTCGAAGAACTGGACATGGTCAGGCGAAAGAGATTTCTGTTAAACGGATGTGGTACTTGCCATTGATTCCTAGGCTTAAGCGACTATTCAGTTCTATAGTGACAGCGAAGGAGATGAGGTGGCATTATAAACATCAATGCGAGGCAGGCATTTTGTGTCATCCATCCGATGGAGGAGCATGAAAATATTTTGATCGAGAATATCCAGATTTTGCATTAGACCCACGAAATGTAAAGTTAGGGTTGTGCGCAGATGGTTTCACTCCTTTTGGACAATCAGGGAAAAACTATTCATGTTGGCCTGTCATATTGACACCTTACAATTTATCACCCGAGTTGTGTATGAAAAGGGAATTTATGTTCTGGACAACAATTATTCCAGGTCCAAAAAATCCAAAGAGTATGATTGATGTTTATCTACAACCTTTGATTGACGAGCTAAATCAATTGTGGAACGAAGGTGTGATAACATATGATGTCTCATTGAATGAAAACTTTGTTATGAGAGCTGCTTTGATGTGGACTATCAATGATTTTCCTGCATATGGTATGTTGTCTGGATGGAGCACTGCTGGAAAATTAGCATGTCCTTGCTGCATGGGGCGTTCAAAGGCATTTACCTTGAAAAATGGAAGAAAAAATTCATGGTTTGATTGTCACAGACAGTTTCTTCCTATGACACACCCGTTCAGACGTAATAAGGATGCATTTTTTAAAGATCGAATTGAGAGATCAGAACCTCCTCAACATTTATCTGGGGAACAAGTGTTTGCTAGTCTTTGGAACTTTCCAAAGATTACTGAGACTGGAAGACAGTTAGTATTACCTGGGTACGGACAAAATCATAATTGGATCAAGAAGAGCATATTCTGGGATTTGCCTTATTGGAAGCACAATATAATACGACACAACCTTGATGTCATGCATACTGAGAAGAATGTGTTTGACAATATTTTCAATACTTGTATGGACGTTAAGGGAAAAACAAAGGACAATGTAAATGCTCGACTTGATCTTCCACATTACTGTAAACGCACAGAACTAGGATTGGTGGAAACATCCCGTGGTAAATCTTTCAAACCAAGAGCAAAATTTTGTCTCAACAAGGAACAACAACGGGCTGTTTGTGATTGGGTCTCCAAGTTGAAGTTACCAGACGGTTATGCATCCAACCTAGGTAGGTGCGTAGACATGAGAGAAGGAAAACTATTTGGGATGAAAAGTCATGATTGCCATGTTTTCATGGAGCGATTGCTTCCAATTGCATTTCGGGCATTACCCGAGCCTATTTGGGCTACACTCACTGAGTTAAGTCATTTTTTTAGAGACATATGTTCAACAACACTTAGAGAGCATCAATTAACCATTATGGATGCTAACATTCCAGTGATCCTTTGCAAGTTGGAGCGTATATTTCCTCCATCTTTCTTTGACTCTATGGAACATCTCATAGTGCATCTACCATTTGAAGCAATGATGGGTGGGCCTGTACAATATAGATGGATGTATCCTTTTGAAAGGTAATTTTCGTTTAATTCTTGTTTACATATAGAATTGATTTGTGAAATTTATTTAACAATATTTTTGATTAAATATTGAAATAGGTTTCTCCACTCCTTAAAGAAGAAAGTTAAGAATAAAGCTCGGATAGAAGGATCAATTTGTGAAGCATATATAGTCGAAGAGGCATCGACATTTGCTTCGTATTACTTTGAACCACATGTGAGCTCTCGACGCACCAGAGTGCCTCGAAATTATGACGAGGATGCATTTACCTCGCAATTTCCTAGAATATCGATCTTCAATCAACCTGGTCGTCTTACTGGTGAAGCTGGTTGGCGGTATCTCTCGGACAGAGAATATAATGCTGCAACATTGTATATTTTTTTAAATTGTGACATTGTCCAACCTTATATAAAGTAAGATATTTATTATACTATGTAATGTACACTAATAGATGTCATTAAATTATTTATGAACTTATATAAATTACATTGCAATGCAGCTTGTTTACAGATTATGTTCGAGCGTTTACACCTACATTGACTGATGAGGACCACTCCACCACTTTTTTATATGCAGTTTGGCCGATCCCTCTTTATTTGTGTTTCATATGACAATTGAATCATTGATATTACTTCATGACATGCTTCTTATAGAACCAAGCCCACAACTTGTTGATTCCTTCATTAATTTACTTGGTACGAAGTCTGCAATGAAGGGCATAGGACCACTCCACCACTTTTTTTGGCATTGAGGTCACCACCACAAACGAAGGGTTACATCTCTCAAAATCGCATTATGCTCTAACCATTTTAGAAATAACCAACATGAGTGGAAGCCAATTCAACCAACATGAGTGAAAGCCAATCCATACATACTCCCATTGAGACAAAACCAGAAGGCCATTAGGCAGTCTTGCAAAGGGTGTCCTCTACATTTAATCTTTTTTGGTTATTTTGACCTTGAAATTTCATGTTTTTGAGATTGACAATATTGTTTGTGAAATTGGGATATGACCTTCATTGATTCTTTGGGTATTAACCAATCTCCTCTCACTCTCTCACTCTGCATGGTTCTTAATTATGATGCCATGGTTTGTAGGCAGTGGCGTGTTGCTAGTGCTCATGAAGATTTTTGGAGATGCTTGAATTTTGGTAATGATGGTATTTAGAATCTGAATATTGCTGATGGATAGTCATCACTTTAGTGGTCATGGTCGTGCACCATCCGGTCGAGGTAGAGGTCGCAGGGGAAGTTCTAGTACCCAATCCCCATCATCTGTCAACTCTAGGATACTGAACTATAATTTGGAGGATAATCTATTCACCTCACAACAATCTCCCATCTTACCCGTTAGTCCATCAATTCCAAACACACAACCTGCTGCCCCACCCACTAGTCCATCAATTCCAACCACACAACCTCAATCTGCTCCAGAACATGCAAGTAGCTCATCATTAGATACTCGGATTTTGATACGAGCACATCTTGGTGCGGGGTAAGTACACTTTCCATTTCTTTTTTTTTAATCTTCTTTAATTAAAATTTAAAATATATTTCCATTTCCAGCAAAATGCTTTATTTTTTCTTTAATTACAGTACATCTTTCTCTTTTTTTTAATCTTCTTTACTAACAAGCCAAGTAAGTACACTTTCCATTTCTTTAAGCACTACTTTCTTTTATTTTCTAGATTCCAACCAAGTACTGTACATAGGAGGATATCCATGATAATTAAGAGTAAGTTCGAGAAACCCTTCGCTGAATGGACAGCTATGGATGAGGCTCAGAGAAGTTATTATTTTCAAGAGTTCAAGGTAACTTTTAATATTTTACTGGAATTGTATAATTGTTTGTGTATATATGGTGCTGATTTAGGAAGTGTTGGGTTGTTAAAACTTTGTAGAAGTTGTATAAGTGGGAAGCTTCTGATGATTTTGTGATTAGAAAAGAATGGAGTTCAAAGAGTGCTGCTTTGATGCGAGGCATCATGCAGAGGGTACGTAGTGGTGAGGATAAAGGAAAATGGATCCCTGAAAATGTGAGGGATGAGCTTGATAAATATTGGGAGACTGAGAAGTACAAGATAAGAAGAGAAAAGGGAAAAATGAATCGATCATCATCGACGGGAGGTAGTGTTCATATTGGGGGCTCTATTCCCACCACAGAAATTCGTAAGAGAAAGGTCAAATCTTAAAATTTATAAAGTTTGATTTTTTAATTGTTTACGTGAATTTAATTGGAACTAACTTGGCTTTTCAATTAACTTTGTAGGAGGAAAAAGAGGGGCGATCACTCGACGATTTCGAGCTATTTCTACTCACTCATCAACGAAAAGAGACGGGAGAATTTGTTGATTCTCGTTCAGCTGAATTAGCTGTAAGTACCAAATTTAGGTACCATTATTCAATGAACTAAAAAAAGGTCGGTCACATTTTTTTTGCTCATACTTTACAGATGTCTAGGTAGTGCATGTCCTTGCTTCTCTTTCTCCTAGCTAGTTTTATTTACTTTAAATGGCCAATCTTGGTAGCTAGCTTTATTTACTGAGAAAGTTGTGTAGAACAGCACCTTGCCTGACTTTGATTGTATATGCAAAGTGAGAAGCCTCTTTCCAGGCACAGACACTAGTTCACTCCATTCTTTACTTTGCTTTCATGTGCATCTTCTTGTTAGCTATCAGTATTCACATGTATGTTGGATAGTAAGCAGTTTTTCTCAATTAAATTTGAGTTTGGAACTAATTCTTGGTTTTACTGGAAATATGAAGATATGTTGCTTCTGGTGTATTAATTATCAAAATGCAGTATTTTTAATTGGATTGATTCTCTTTTTCTCTTTTTAATTGAGTTTGGAACTAATTCTTGGTTTTACTGGAAATATGAAGATATGCTGCTTCTGGTGTATTAATTGTCAATATGCAGTATTTTTAATTGGACTGATTCTCTTTTTATCTGTCTATGGCTTTATATTCATTTGTTACCAATTTCAATTTTCTCCAGCTTTATATATGCCCTGAATCAGTATTTAACATACAAGAATACATATATGCATGGATCTTAAGTGTTATTGTATCTTTATGTAGTATTAGGATGTTCCAAGCAACATTCTACTAGCAACCATACATTTATAATCACATGTTATGTTTTGACTCAGGAAAACAGCGTCTCAAATTTACTTATTATATTCTTAACTTATTTTTGTATAATTATAATGATTTAATTATTTTTACTTTTGAAACAGGCAAAATTTTATGAACTTAAAGAACTCGCATCCAGCCAATCATCGACGCCAGACAATAATAATATTTTTTTTGAGGCAGTAGGCGGGATGAGTAAAAAGGGTCGTTTGTACGGACTTGGCTCCGAGGGACGTCGCTTACATTGTCCATCTGCAGCTAGGGCGCACTATGAATTTCGAAATGAAAGGGAGTTACAGCAAGAAATAGAGGAGCGTGTGGCTCGGATGAACTCTGAGTTAATTGATAAGGTAGCAGATTTGCAGCGGCAGTTGGTGGAGAATCGAGAAATGCAACAACAACAAACACAGGAGCAGATGTTTCGGATGCAGGAGCAAATGCAGGTGCACTTCCAACACCAGATGCAATTATTTATGCAACAGCAGATGCATCAGATGCAGCAGATCCAGCAGATGCAGCAACAGCAACAGCAACATATGCACCAGATCTTCCCTCCATCAGTGACACCGTCGCCAGCCTTTGTTGATAATATCAACAACAATGAACTCGACAGTTCTGATGAGTATTCCGAGAATGAGTAGACTGTTTTAATACTTTTGAGTACTGTTTTAATACTTTTAATACTTAAGAGGCATTTTATTATGTCATTATCAAATACTTTGAATGCTTTTAATTTTTAGATAACTATTTTAATGCTTCTAATTTATGTTCCCAGTAAGTAATATTGTTCATATGTGAAATTTTATCCAAACAATTAAAACGTAATTTCAATATTTAAATATTAATTCAGCATAAAAAGGTTAAATAATATAGAATTTAAATTCTGCATTTTTCAATATTTTAGTTATTTGCGACGGCAAATCCGTCGCAAACTTCTAATATTTTAAAAAAGCCAAAATCGAATTAGCGACGGAATATTCCGTCGCAAAATAAGAAGTTTTTTAATTTGTTGATTCAGCAACGGAATGTCCGTCGCAAAACAACAATTTTTTTTAAAAAAATATTGATTTACCAACGGATTGTCCGTCGCTAACTCCGTCGCTCATTTATTCCGTCGCAAATAATTCGTCACAAATTCCGCATCTAATTCCGTCGCAAAATGGTCGTCGCAAAATCCGTTGCAAAAATTAGCAACGGGTGTTTTGGCGACGGAATAGTTGTCCGCTTCAAAATCGGTCGCAAAACAAATTAGCGACGAAAAAAGTAACTTTTTCCGTGGCTAAATTAGTCGCAAAATCATGATTTTGTTGTAGTGTAACTTCATTTATTTATTTCCACAAACCTATACCCTCCATGTACTCTCCATGCACATCTATTTAGGTCTCCTCCTAACACCAGTATTATAATAAGTAAAAAATTAAGGTTATACAGTAACTAAAAAAAAGAAAAGAAAGAGAACTAGTGCTAAAATAATTTTTTACTCACCAGGTTTTCCTCCACTCAAGACTGCACTTTCAACTGGTTCTACACCATAAACCTAGAGTTGGCAGAAGAAAGTGCGCTATCAACAACACAAAAAATATTGAAACCATCTGCCTCGCTATCTCTCTACCTCACATACAAACTCTAGACTACCTTTATCTCCGGGTTTTTCTCCTTTAGGAACGTTCCAGCACCAGTCGCGGTGCCGCCAGTCCCAATCCCTGAAACCAGGGCATCAACTTTCCCTCCTGAGTCTTTCCATATCTCAGGTCCAGTGGTTTCATAGTGAATCTGCAAAAGTGACATCAATATTGTAACAAATGCTCCAAAAATACAATAGAATACAATACATCAGCAGAAACATACCTTTGGATTTGCAGGATTTTCAATTTGCTTAAGCATATAGCCATTGGGTGTGTTGCTTAGTGTTTCCTCGGACTTCTCAACAACCCCACTAAAACCCTTGGCTGGATTAGTGAGGCACACCTCAGCACCAAATGCTTTAATGATAATTCTTCTTTCGAGGCTCATTGTAGCTGGCATAACAATGATTACCTTGTAACCCTTTACTGCTGCGATAAATGCCATACCGATGCCAGTATTACCACTGGTAGGCTCAATGAGGACAGTCTTTGGCCAAAGATTTCAACAAAGCCCAGAAAAAACAAGAGTAATATCAGTTTGATGTTATAGCTTTTAAATTTTTTATAGAGTTTCTGAATATTCATACAAACTCTTGATTATGATGCTTTATGATATATAAAGAACTGCCAAAACCATTTATGCTGATGGAAAGCTATTTGCAGTTTAGGGGAAATGAATACTCTTGGAGAATGAAAAATTATCTTCAATACAAATTTAACTATACGACACTTGCAAGGTGAGATGATTAGTCGTGTGTTAGGTGTATGTTAGGTGATGGTTAGTCGTGTGTTAGGTGTTGAATATGTTGTATATAGCTTCAGTGTAATGGTGTTAATCAATAACAAATACAGAGATTCTGACACAAGGAAGATTTTTACTACAAACCTTCCCCGGCGTAATTAAACCTTTGTCTTCTGCATCCTTGATCATGTTATTTGCGATTCTGCAGTTGAGATAGGAAATCCAAGTTTGAGCAGCCAAGGTATAGTTCTACAGCATTTCCATAATGAAACACAAAGAGACTCAAATGAAGAAAAACATATATATGCCTGTCTTTGACACTTGAGCAAGGTTCCATGTTTTCCAACTTGGCAGCAATACGAGCTACACAACCTTCGACAACATTGTTCAGATATACCATTGGGGTATTTCCAATTAACTGCAAGCCCCACCAACAAATAAAAAAATATCAACAAAAATGAAAAGGTAGAATAGCACTGGAAGTGATTGTAGCAACGTAGGACAAAGGCAACGTGAAATTCGCGTTAGGAAGAAAAGAACCTCAGTGACATCTTTCTTGATTTCACACGTGTTCTCCATTTTCATCAAGAAAAAACTGCAAGTAAATGCATGAACAAATTAGAAAGGTTTTGAACAGACAACACAATCTTGAATCCACTTTATGTATTGTTGAAAGAATCTGTGCTCTCAATACTGTTTGATTTTAATTCAGTGAGGTGGTGGGAGTGATGGTATTAATGAAAAGAAAAATATGCTTGAGTTGTGGCAAAACTGGTGTAATGTTTTCGCAGCATCTTGGTGACTTTAAATTCAATATAATTTCTTTTGCCATTCAAAAAAAAAGAAGAAAAAGGGAAAAGAATAACTTCTTCAATCAAGAAACATAAACAATGAATCTAAAGAAAATGCATTTACTCCATATATCCTAAAAGCAAGGCACATGCTTGGAAATCAATTACCTACCATAAGAAACAATGCACAAAACAGAACAAAACATTTGTGTAAAACACCCATGACTTCCTCGGTTCGCCCCTTTCCTTCTATGTAAATAATTCAGATGCCCAATTAATGGTTTACACTCTGGTATTGCTAAATGTTAGGAAAAAAAAGACCAAAGAAAAAACAACCCAACAAAAACATTTAGCAGAGAAAATGCAACACTAGCCTTGAAATGAAAAATGAAAATCAGTCCAAACTTACAAGCAAAACTCAATAACCCAACACACAACTTCTGACAGAGAAGCAAGAAACACAAAAATATGTAAATACAGAGGAAACAAATCCAACAATACAAATTCTTGAATCTCTAACAGAAAACTAAAACAAAACAAAACAAAACTCGAGTCAAGAGAAAGCCACTCACAGAGGTTCCTTATCTTTGACAGATTGCTCTCTAGACTCTTGAGAAGGTCAACTTTGGCATGGATAATTTCTTGGAGAGTCTGCACAACTAATTATTTATATGTTTTCGCGGTTCATGTATTCCGACGTCTCTCTAGTCTCAATTAGGGGTGTGCACCGTGGACTCCAAACCGAAACCAAAACTGTCACTCCCGGTTTTGAAAAAATTGAAACCGAAACCGAAACCGAAACCGAATCATATTTATATATCTATCTATCGAAAAGGCCAAGAAAAACTCCTCTATATATAGAAGTATATGGATACATGGATAGTGTATATATATATATATATAGATATAATAAGAAAAATTCTTCTATATATAGAGGTATATGGATACATGGATAGATATACGGATATATATATATATCGGTATTACTAGGTATCCCAATGATAAGTATCCCAAAACATCCCAAATACATGTGGCAAGCTTAGTCATCATTCCACTAACAAATTTCATTTTCTTTGGTCACAAATACCCCTCTCTCTAGCTGGTCATTTTAAGACACAAACTCTCTCTCCTCCATTTTTGAATCAACGTCCTCTCTCTCCCTCCCCTCTCTCTTCCTCATCTTCTCTCTGAGCACAATGAGCATATTTCATTTTTTTGGGAAGAAGAAGAAGAAGATTCGTGAGAAAACAAAAAAGGAAAACACAAAAATAAGGTTTGATTTCTGTTTTTCTAGATTTTTCCAGGTTCGTTATTTGAATATTATGTTTTTTTCTGGATTTTTTTGGTTCGTTCTTCGAATCCTGTGTTTTTTCTTTATTCTTTTTGTTCATTCTTCAAATATCATGTTATTCTGGTTTTTTTCCTTGGATAAAGTCAGATCTATTTGTTCAAGTGCTTTTTGAGGGGGAAGACAAAGAAACAAAGATAAGGACTGCTCTGGGTGTTATAATGCATTGGTGTAGATATCTAATACATTGTTATGGGTGTTTAATGCACTCTTAGATCTACTTGTTCGCCTATTTTCTAAGGGGGAAGACGAAGAATACAAGATGATGACTCTTCTGGATATTTTAATGCATTATTGTGGTGTCTAATGTACTGCTATTGATATTTTATGCAATGTTTTGGGTAACACACTATTTTTGAGTTTATCACATTGTTCCACAGGATTTTAATGCACTGTTTTATTTGTTTTTTACATGATCCAGCCCCAAACTTATTTTTTTAACAATTGATATTACTGTCATTAAGGGCAATGCTATGATTTTTTGTACATTAATGCTATCACATTGTGCTTAAAAAATAACAAACATTAGAACAAAGTTAAATACATTGAACAATCATGAGAACGTTGTAAAAATTATGACAGTACACAATGTAATAATGCATTGTCATTATAAAAAATAATATAATAAGACATTGTCAAATAGTCAATCCAAAGTAATAAAACAATATAAAAACACAATGTGATATGACATTGGCATAATAAAACATAGTGTGATAATGTACTGTCAAATAGTCATCACAATGTGATAATGGATTGCCAAAAATAAAACACAATGTAATAGGACTCTGTCATAATAAAACGCAATGTTATAATGCACTGTCAAGGTAAAAACACAATGACATAACAGTGTAATAAAAAAGTTAAGACGATGTAATAAAGACAAAATAACATTGTAATAAAAGCCCAAGACAAAGTAATAGGGCACATAATAGTGTATTAAAACTCTTTATGCCACTGTAATAAGGCGCCCAAAACAGTGTAGTAAATTGATCAAATGTTTTAAACACTAAAAACATTATTTTCAAAAGAACAATGTAATAACGAACGATCCGTTAAAAAATATTGACAATGGATCTTGTTAGAAAGAGTTTTGCATGTTGATTTCAAATATTTAATTTTTTTTTCCAAATCTAATATGTATTTTGAGAGATGAATCATTTTAAAATTATATTTAACAAAAAATGAAAGCATTGAAGAGAGAGAAAAATATTTGCATGTTTGACAACTTTTTTGTAATTGTCAATCTTTCAAAATTTTCTTCACGTGTTACCTTTATTAATATTTATCAATTTTTAAAATTTTAAAATTTTGAAATTTCAAAAACATGTGTGACTGGGGCATTTTTGTACCAAATTTTTTCTGTTTGATCAACTTTCCATGTCACTATCCTAGTAATCATGTCCACATAGATTAGGGATATTATGGATGCTACAGTGTTGAGACGTTTAGCATTTTCAATAAATTATGTTTATGTTTGATCGGTTTTACGAATCTAATGATATATTTTTTGTTTCAAACAAAAATCAAATGCTACCCGAAAAGTGGATGAAATGTTTTGTGTTCTATATTTTTTGTTTCATCCACTTTTTGGGTAGTATTTGATTTTTGTTTGAAACAAAAAATATATCATTAGATTCGTAAAACCGATCAAACATAAACATAATTTTTTCAAGTTTTTTAAAAAATGTCTTGTACCCCAAAACTTAGGTCCTTATTTTAAGTCCTTATAAGAGAATTCCCCAATATACATATATATATATATGTGTAGATATAGATATATAGGGGGTGTTTGGTAAATATTTTCAAAGAGTATACATCCTCTGTTGTAACATATAAGTTACATACAAAATGTTACATAACCAAATACCAATTCAACATTCACCATAATATTCAACATTTTTTACCTATTTTTTGAAATTGTCATTTTACAACATTTCAATAATAATTAAAATAGTAAATGACTATAACTGTCTCCAATAAATTAGTTATTGCCCAAACTACCGTTATGTATGAAACCCTACAAACACGTTGCATTTTAAAAAAAAAATATTTAGATAAAAATGCCCGAAATATGTTAGTAATTTTAAAAATATTTTTAATATTTATATAAATAATGGACTGAGATATGTTAATATTATTAAAAATTTGAGAATAGTTGTTTAAAAAATGTGGAAATATGTTGATATTTTTAAAAATGTTAGAATATTATTATAAAAATGTAAAAATATGTTAAACAGTATTAAAATTTTAAAATAGTTGTATAAAAATGTGACAATATATTAAATATTAATAAAAAATTTAGAATAGTTGTATAAAAAATATAGAAATAAGTTAATATTTTTAAAAAAGTAATAGTTGTATTAAAAAAATGCATAATAATTAAATAATGACAACGGTAAATAAATTCCTACATATTAACACAAAATATGTGCTTAGACATTTTATTTACTAAAAAAATGAAAAATAATTAAATAATGACAACAATAAATAAATTCCTACATATTAACACATAATATGTGCTTAGACATTTTATTTAATTACTATAAAAATTTATAATAATTAAATAATGACAACAAGAAATAAATTCCTACATATTAATATTAACACAGAATATGTGCTTAGGCATTTCATTTACTAAAAACATTTCATAATAATTAAATAATGACAAAAAAATGCATAATAATTAAATAATTTGTAATAGTTGTATTTTTTTTATTTACTAAAAAAATGGATAATAATTAAATAATGACAACGAGAAATAAATTCCTACATATTAACAAAAAATATGTGCTTAGACATTTTATTTACTAAAAAAATACAAAATAATTAAATAATGACAAAAATAAATAAATTCCTACATATTAACACATAATATGTGCTTAGACATTTTATTTACTAAAAAAATTGCATAATAAATAAATAATGACAAAAAAAAGCATAATAATTAAATAATTTGTAATAGTTGTATTTTTTTATTTACTAAAAAAATGCATAATAATTAAATAATGACAACGAGAAATAAATTCCTACATATTAACACAAAATATGTGCTTAGACATTTTATTTACTAAAAAAATGCAAAATAATTAAATAATGACAATAATAAATAAATTCCTACATATTAACACATAATATGTGCTTAGACATTTTATTTAATTACTATAAAAATTTATAATAATTAAATAATGACAACAATAAATAAATTCCTACATATTAACACAGAATATGAGCTTAGGCATTTTATTTACTAAAAAAATTGCATAATAATTAAATAATGACAAAAATAAATAAATTCCTACATATATATTAACACATAAATAGTGCTTAGACATTTTATTTACTAAGAAAATGCATAATAATTAAATAATGACAACAATAAATAAATTCATACATATTAACATAGAATATGTTCTTAGATATGATGAACTTGGATTGAGATGATGAATTCGGAAAATTCAAAACATTTTATTTACTAAAAAAATACATAATAAATAAATAATGACAATAATAAATAAATTCTTACCTATTAACACAAAATATTAGATTGAAATGATGAACTTGGATTGAGACGATGAATTCGGATTTACAACTTAATACAAATAATTAAGTTGGAAAAATTCTACACATTTTTGCTCTCAATTGGACGATTTCTCTATGTTTTTTTATCTAGTAGAGACTAAGAAGTAAACTGTCGATGAAATGGTTTAAAAGTTTTTTTAGATACTTCTTTTGCGACGGAATTTGGTTAGTCGCTAATTTACGACGGAAAAAGCAAACCGTCATGGTCAAGAAATGAGTACAGGAAAAGTCAGAGAATTTGCGACGGAAATGTTTTCCGTCGCTAATTAGCAACGTCTTTTGTGACAGGCATCGATTTCAATCAAAATTTTGCGACAAAATTGGGACGAAAAACATTTTCCACGGTATATTCCGTTTCAAAAATACAAATATACCAGAAAAATTTTGGGACGAAAAAAATTACTTTTTCTATCGCAAAATTAAAATGTGTGACGGATGATTTTTCCGTCGCAAAATCAAGCTTCTCTTGTAGTGAACCGCTTAGCGTCACCTATTGGTTGGGTAACGTTAGGCGGGCGTTACAAAATGGGATCAGAGGGGAAGTTCCTTTAAATAAATAAATTGTGGAGTCACATGAACCTCATGGATTGGCAAACCCATCAACAAGTAAGTATTCCTAGTTTAAATATTTTGATTATGTGTACTGAAATTTCATTGAATTGTGCTTTGACTGAAAATCATAGATTTATGATATGATTATTATATGTTTGTAATTTTGGAGATGGAAGTGATTTCATGATAAATTTCATTGTGTTTTGTTTATTTTATGCTCATATGTCACGAGTACAATACAATAATGAGGAATTTCCATGAGAATACATGCATAATTTCGAGAAATGAATTTGTGTGCTAGACTTGGGACTAGTAGGGATGTGTGGTAACTATAAGAAGCTGTGACTGGTCCAGGTTAGACTCTACTGAGTATTTAGAGTTGTGCTTCATTCATTTTTTGAACTTTGTGTCTTGACTCCTAACAATAAAATATTTTATATTGTTGAGCATTGTCACCTATTTCTCTTTCTCTCTCTTAGATGATATTATCAAGTAGATAATAATGAAATTCCTATACTACCTTCAAAAATAGGATCACGGATGGAGAAGACACTACTTGCTTCACAACAAAAGCTACTTGATGCCAGTAAAGTACATAGGTTTGCCTCTTGGAGCAAACCCCAGATTGTCAAATACTTGGGCACCGGTGGTAGAAAAATTCAGGTCAAGGTTAGCAATGTGGAAAGGTAAACAGCTGTCTAATGGTGGAAGACTCACGCTGATCAAAGCCTCATTATCAAACCTTCCCATTTATTACAGGTCCATCTTTAAAATTCCATTGACAGTTGCACGAACCTTGGAAAAAATACAATGACAATTTTTATGGGGAGATAACGAGGGGAAAAGATCTCTACATTGTGTCAATTGGGAACAGGTCAAACAACCTTTGCAGCTTGGTGGACTTGGAATTATCGATCTATTTGTAAAATATCAGGCCTTGTTATACAAGTGGGTGTGGAGGTATGTGGCTGAAGAAAATTCCCTATGGAAGGCGGTGATCAATGGTGAGTATGGTAGAAGAGGACAACCGCTTGCAATCATACCTACAAATGCAAATGCATCTATGATTTGGAGCTCAATTCAATCTTTAGTTTCCCACAATAATTCAATCCTAGCAACTCTATCTGAGACTAGAATTGGTTATGCAGTTGGCAGTGGCCAAAAGGCTAGATTTTGGCTTGACATTTGGCTGGGTGAAGTGCCTCTATGTAACACTTATCAACGGCTCTATAGTATTTCCGAGCAAAAATTCAGTACAGTGGAGAAAATGGGAGCTTGGATCAACGGAAGATGGGAATGGAGATTTATTTGGAGAAGACGTCCTTTTTCATGGGAAGAAAGCCAACTGGAGCAACTAAATAAAAGGCTACTGTCTCATATAGCCTGCCGTGGTAAAAAGGATAGAATAATTTGGAAAATAAATGCCACTGGTGATTTCTCTGTTCAGTCACTTTATGACAAACTTCGCACTGCCTCGGCCACAAATTTGGTATCTCGAACATGTTTGCAAGTCTGGAAAGGGTATGTACCCCCCAAAAGTGGAGTTCTTTACATGGGTATTACTACTCAAAAAGCTCAACACAGGAGAGCGACTCTTTGAAAAGGGAGTGATTCAGCTATCAGATAGCTATTGCCATTTTTGCTCAGCTACCTTGGAGACTGTGGATCATCTATTCTGTCAATGCTCTGGTTCTTCTAGATTATGATATAAACTGGTTGATTGGTGGGGTCTTTCTTGGTCCTGCCCTGGTGATATAAAAAAAACCTTTTCAGATGTGGATGGATATGGTCAGAGGGGAAATCCAGAGAAAATTTTGGTCGCTTTGTTTTTATGTAATAGTCTAGTCAATTTGGCTTGAGCGAAATGAATGCATCTTCAGAAGAAAATTTGTGGATTGGAACTCAGTGCTATCTTTAGTCTTTGTAAGGCTACATATGTGGTTATCCAAGTTAATCCTCACTTTACCATACAACGGCCAACAACTATCTACATCGACCTCTGCTTTAAAAAACTGGAAAGAATTCGCCGTCACTTTAGAACCTCCACTCTCATGGTTACCTCCGATGGAGGGACAATTAAAATGGAATGTAGACGGATCTGCTATGGGGAAACCAGGACCTGCAGGTATTGGTGGTGTTTTAAGAGATGAAAATGGTGCTCTCATATGTATATTTTCATGTAGTTTTAGGGTTGCTGATTCAAATGAAGCGGAGTTCTATGCATTGATGAAGGCAATGGAGCTATCCTCAGTGTCACAATCCTGTCTTGACAAGCATATCACAGTCGAAACGGATTCGAAGAACGCACATACATGGGCTATGAATATTGAGACAATACCTTGGAGACTAAACCAAATCAGCAATGCATTGGAGGAGGCAAAGTTCAGAATACGAGCATGGGAAATAAACCACATATCAAGGCAAAGAAAATGATGTCACAGATCAGCTGGCAAAGGAAGGTGTTGAAAGGTCTGAATACCTTATCATATGGTTCTGAGGTGTCTGACAGTACTGCCCATGACTATGGGCGTAGGTTTAAAGTATCTCTTTAGTGTAACGCCCCGTCTCACGAAACCCTAATTTTCGAGCTCGTAGTACAGAACGCTACCTATATCACATCTTAGTCCCTCAATAGTACCTAATTCTATATATAATGAGAATCCAATTAATGCTAGAATAAGTTTAGCTAAACATCATCTATCTCTAATTAACTAAACTCATTAAATAACTCAAATCAAACATCCTAGTTCCAATGAGCATTTAACCATTATAACCTCATAACCGTAATTAAATCAATAATGTGCGATACATATTTCTTGACATCATTTTTTTTTCGAACTTTAATTTAATCATGATAAATCTGAAATACTAGCGACAAACTTAAGGCTCAAATAAAATTTAAGATTCTTGTCATGGACCATCAAAACCTAACTTCTGTACATGAGCATCCCTTTCATGGATCCGCAGCGCCATCAACTCCTATGCCAGCAAAATCATCACAGGACTCTTTACCTGTATCATGGAACATAGTGAGCCGAGGCCCAGCAAGTAACACTTATGCATGAATGCACATGAATCTCATCTTTAGAAAAACAGTCAGCCATTTAAATCATTTTTCCAATACTCGGGCCCTTAACCTAGGTAAACTGCTACAGAGCAACCGGTCGGGATTTCTTTTCAATGTCCTACCATAGAAGACATTCAGTCAACTTTTATATCCTTTATTCATTTTTCTTTTCCTTTTTCTTTCATTTAACAATACCTCATGAACCTTTCTCTCTCCAGTACACCCTCCCTGTAGCAGTAATACCTGGTTCGTAAAAACATTTTCCTCAATGCATATGTCATGTATGCCATGATATGTTATGCCTCATGCAGTGCAACCATTAAACGTTACCTTTTTATATCAACACATGACAGTTCAACACTCACAATTAACTCATCGTTACCAGCTCAGTCAGATATAACAACACATTCAACACCTATATATTATTATATAGATAAGACCTTCCCATAAATGCAGTCTCATGTTTATAAAATGGAAACATTACATAATTTATTATAAAAATAACACGTCCTCATAAACTCAGTATCATATAAATAACACATTTATTACAGAAAACATTATACCGATAACACATCTCCAAATCAAATTCCATCTCATGACTATTCAACCATTACAGATTACTTACCTACATATCGTCACATGGCGATTAGGTAGAGCTCAACACGAGAAATCTGTCGGTAGTCTTCGTTCCCTGATCGGTGGCCGGAGGAGAGGGAATCGACGCTTTCAAGTTTACGGCACCGCGGCCTTCACCTCCTCCGTTGACGGCGCTACACTACCCCGTTGGATCCGAAATTGGTACCGTTGAGTTCCTCGTCCCCTGACCATCCTTTCCGTGCCAAAAACCCGGTCGTCCATCATCCCCTCTGAAAACTCGCCTCCCGTCATTGCCTCCATGCACCTCGCTCGTTTCTCTGGTTCCGCCTAGGGTTTCTCGACTTTTGTGCCAAATTAGTTTTTTTTGTATTATTTGATTTTGAGCCCCTTTTACCTTTATACCCTTCCATTATCTGTTTAATTACACATGAAGCTAGTGTTATTTACTAGTTTGCCATTATGTATATATATATATATATATCCCAATACCCGCTTATAATGATTCTCGTACCCATAAGTTTTATTTCTGCTATGGAATTTATAAAAATGTTCCGAACCAATTTAAGGCACACATGACGTCACCTATTTGATACATTTATCACATGACGTCACTGATCTTACCAAATTTACTTCAACAGGTTATCCAAATGTTCAAGTTGTTACATTTAGTCTGTCTTAGTTATGTCACTTTCTGGGCGGAAGGTTTTTTATCTAATCATGGTAACTCTGTTACGGTTGTGTGTGTAAGTGTAGTGGCCTCCTGCTGAGGTATCATGAACTTGGTCTCACAACCTTTTCTTCGTGGGATTTTTTTTTTCCAGTTTTTTTTAGCTTTCTATATGCTCTGTTGCATTTTCTTCTTCTTCTTCCTTTCTTTGTTTCCTTTCTCTTTTGGTTATCTCCCCTCTTGCTTTCATCCATTCTGGTCTTCTACCAGCTGGTTTTTCTTTTCTATGCTTCGGTTTTTCATTTTCTCCTTTCCTTCCTTATGTTTTCCTTTCTCTTTTGGTTTTTCCCGCTTTTGTTTTCGACCATTCTGGTCTTCTACCAGCTGGTTTTCTTCTTGTAGTTTTTTTGTTTCCTTTTTGCTGCTCTTTCGTTCTTTTCCTCTGTTCCTCTGCTTTTGCCATGGTCTTCTACCAGCAAAAGTTTCTCTTCTATCTCTCTCTTTTGGATCTCGCAGATTTCTTAGCTCTATTTTAAATGATGCGTGTTTTTTCTTTTGTTTATCTGTCAAAATGTGTGAATTTGTGCGACCACCAACTGCTAGTATGTGATGGCCTACTGACGCTATGTGGTGTGGATTTGATGTGTGTGATGCTTTTTTTTATCCAAAATTCCTCCTCTATTTTACCCTAGACATTTTACTGGGATGGGTTATTTCTGTGCAGCTACTGGGGTGCCTCCAGCAATTTCTTCTCTATAAATCATTTTTCTTTGGCGTGTGTGTTTTTTATATCTTCGATGCTCAAAATGCTGGAATTTTCTTTGCTTGGCGTTGGGATGAGTAATGCCCTCTTGTTTCTTGATGATCTACTGCTCCTCTGGTCACCTACTAGTGTGAGTTTTTTTATGTGTAAAAGGTGGGACTATCATGTGTAATGACCCCTCTTTCTTTTCTTATTGCCATCTATTATTCTCCTGATTTTATGGGTTGAGTCCTACCTTCTTCGCTCTTTCTTTCGCGCGTGTGTTTTAATCTGATGCTCAAAATGCTAGAATTTTACTACTTCGCTGTGGTATGATTGGCCCCCTACTATTTTGGTGGTCTACTGCTAACTATGAGGTGTCTCTGATGAAACTCCCTGGTCACCGACCAGCGAGAGATTTCTTGGTTAAAATGTGGAACTATGGCCTATTTTTTTTCTTTTTCTGGTCATCTATTACTTCTGTTGATCTTATGGGTGAAATCTCTCTCTCTATAAAGGTGTTTTTATGCTGGAGTCTATGAAATCTAACTATTCGGAAGTTTCTGAATCTGTGATGTCTTGATTTCTACTGGTAACAATTACTTGCAATTGAAGGCAATTTCTAGCATTTCAACAGTCTATGCTAACAGCTCTTTGGATTCCTATGGTGAAATGGCAAAATGAATGATTGCAGATGGGACTTGTTACTGCTGTACTTATTTGTAGTCAACAACAACATAAGAATCTTGCTCTTTAATTCTCATATGGTCTTATTTTACAAGTTTCTTGTTTTATTTTCGGGGTTGTTTTGCTTTCAATTTCAATGTAACACTTTCTCTTGTGAATTTTGCTTCTCTTGGGGCATGTCCCTTGAGTTTTTGTTTTCAGGCCATCTCTAAGATGCCCTATTGTACTATTTTTTTGATCCTTGAATATATCTGCCGCTTATCAAACAAAAAAAAAAAAGCTAATTCAAAGCCTGAAAAGAGCGTTGCAAATTCGGGAGAATAGAACTTTACATGACATCTATACCTAGTTGTATATATGTTTTGGACATGTAAGACAGACTATGGACGGGTTTTTCTTCAAAACAGTCCACGAAAAGAACGGTTCCCAAACAGTTACAATAACCAGCTGCCATGTGGCATTTCAGCCACATACTTTAATTTATTTAATTTTTAAATAATTTATATAATTAAATGTAAATTATCAATTTGTCTATAATTTTAATATGAAATTATTATCTCTATATTTAACAGTCCATTTGTATTACTTTACCAAAAAATTCATATTTAAAACGGAGTCATCGTATCTTCCATTCTTTCTTTGTATTCTTCGTCGTTGACATTATTGAATTTCGATTGACGTTATTGTTTGTGTTCGGGTTATCCTCTGACTGTGAGGTTTCCATTTCAAATTATCACCGTTATCAGAAACGACAATACCGAAAACAATTTCATTTAGTTGATAAATACAACGACCCAAAAACAAACAAAAGTTTAGACTGAGAATAAACATAAGTTTAATGTGGTAAGGATATATTGGTTATTTGCACAAAATTTTCCATGTGGAAATTGTTTTTAATTTAATTTAAAAATTAATGGTTCAGATTGAATTTTAATATCAAATGCTTTAGAGGCGGACTGTTTTTGACCAGTTTTTTAAGTATACTGGTTTGTAGTTCAGCCCACTATGGACAAGACCAACTAGTTTTATAGTACTTCACAAACAAGCTAAAAAGTACAAGAGGCACAATATGCTAACAACCGCCCATATTTTGTTACAAGACCACTCAAGTAGGACAACACTATTTTAGATATATATAATTGTTAGCAAATATGTTTTATCATTGTACATATGCACCAGACTTTTGAATATATGAAAACTTAATCCTCTTTTGTCTATGATATTGGATACACAAAGCAAATCCTTTAAAGCTTGTAAGAGACATCTGCATTTTTCTTCTATTTAGAAGATCGGACTGTACTCAGCAACAAATGCCATATCTCCATACACAAAACAAATCCTTTAGTGTCAACTCATCAAAACCATTTAATAATTACATTATTGCAAATTATTTAAAGTTTGTAAAAAAAAAATTCAAGACTACGAATGCGCAGCAAAGCACGGGTATGCCTACTATATTTAGGTAATCTAATGTGATACTCTTAACATCAATCTACCGTGTGAATCATATTCAATAGTGGATGATGGTGGAACTATCCAAGAAAAATTGTCAATAGCATTGAATTCTATGAAAAAACATGGTTCGGACTATTTACGTCCCTCTTTTTCTCAAGTATGCCTTGATTCTAAAACCCCCTCAAAAATAATCACAAGTCAAAGTACACCCTTTTTCTAATAATTCAAAAAAAGTCATCAGCACCCCAACATATCTCTGTGAGTCATTTTGTCAAACACGAGAAGAGCTTTCTATTGTTTGGAAGAATGGAGGACTCAAAATTGAAGAGTTTTGTCAAACACAAGAAGAGCACAAGTACTATTGTTTGGAAGAATGGAGGAATCAAAATCGAAGAGCTACGATGTTGTAGTTTACAACTTCTATGTGCTTGAGTCAGCTTATGCACTTTTTGTTTTGGCAAAGTTTCAAGCAAATTCAACACAAGGTATGCTCTTTTACACTTTAAGATCATCGAATTTCAAACGAGTATGCGTAGTCAACGTTACCTAAAGAAAAACGAAGCCGTTGATAGGCCGAGAAGAATCAATAAGGTGTTTTTGAATGGATTCAAAGAGCTTTTCGCGGTTCTTGGCATGGAGCTCCATGGGCACCGCAGGGGAGAAAGCAACGAAGTCATGTAATTGGCATCTTTCCGAGAGAGAGCGAGAGAGATGTTGTATGTAAATGGTTGTGCACAATTTTTCTTGGTCGTGCATTATATAAACGAAGAATAATCATGTTAGACCGTTAAAAAATGGTACACGATCAAGGAATAAACGAAGAATAATCATACTAGACCATTAAATAATGGTACACGATCAAGGAAAAATGGTTGTGCACAATTTTTCTGGTCGTGCCAAATTTTTCTTGGTTATGCATCATTTTTTCTTAGTTATGCACTATATAAACGAAGAATAATCATGTTAGACCAATAAAAATTTTGGAGAGAACTCCCACAGCTCAGCTCTTGTACAAGGTTTTCTTCCTCAGAGAGCATCAACCCTGCCAATGCTCTTCTGTAGTTTGGACAA
The DNA here is from genome assembly GCA_963580455.1 of Euonymus europaeus. Lineage (NCBI taxonomy): Eukaryota > Viridiplantae > Streptophyta > Magnoliopsida > Celastrales > Celastraceae > Euonymus > Euonymus europaeus. The sequence goes on from OY756972.1 coordinate 6,951,427, forward strand.
TGGTAGTAGCGGGTAGAGATGACAATGGATCAGCTTATTCTTTGCCTTAAAAAACCATATCCATACTAATAGACTATGATGATCCTATCCGAAAATATGTCAAAAAAAAAAAGCCAAATAAAAAATCATATCTCAAGAATTTTTTTCAAGTTCCAGGTTCCATACTGGCTAAGTATCAAAGGTTTCCATGACTTTTAAGTGTCTATATGCATCATAAAAGCATTATAACATTGCTGCAATTGGCTAACATCTCAATCAAATGTCATTTTTTGAGCCTCCTCCCTAATGGAATCGAATAGCGCAGAGGACAGATAACGCTCCCCTTGACTAGGGAAAATCACCTACATTGAAGCAAAATAAGCCTAAATTAGTAAAATATTATTCAACATGCCTCCAAAACACAGTATTCAAGCTATCGATGTACTTTATCATACTCCCTAATTTAACCAGTGCACTAACAACCTAATCATCGTGTTATTTGCAGGTGCTATGTAGTTTTATCAACTTTAAGTAACAAAAATGTAATCAAACTTACGACAATTAGTTTTCCAGCACTTTCAGGCCTCTTTGCTATCTTTATTGCAGCAGCTGTTGCGGCACCAGATGATATCCCTACCTGGAGGAAGAAAGAAAATGTTAACCGTTGCAGCAAAAAGGGGAAGATGAAATTGTCTTGCAACAGAAAAATTCCAATTGGACATCGAACAACCACTAAGAGAAAAAAGAAACTAGAACCACATACCAGCAAACCTTCTTTCAAGGCAAGCAGCTTTGCAGTATCAATAGCTTCCGCACTTGAAACCTAAAAAGTTACATGGAAATGAAAGAGAAAAATCTATAAGCTTCAGATTTTCCGTGTTAGAATTCTGCCCTGACAATGAGTCTCTAAGCACAGATTTCTTAGGAAAGTCATAAATAGACAACAATTCGAATCAAATAAGTTAAGAAGCTAAAACCCACCACGAGGTATTCAGGGTTTAGACATTGACTCCTATATAGTCTCATTGACAAGTTTCTTTCACTTCAAAATAAAAATGTAGTAGCATAGCTATTGTTGAATAGATGTCACTATAAAACAAATGATTAGCAATTTATTTTTTGTACTTACTTGAATGATTTCATCAAGAACCTCAAAATCTAAAACAGCAGGGATGATACCGGCACCAATTCCCTGGATTAGATGTGGACCTGCAGTAAGACATATAACTAATCAATATCTAAAGATAGTTCCTATCATGGACTAACTTCAATCAAAGTCAATCACAGACATCCATTAACCAGCGAATATAGTTTGCCTTTAGTCTTTAGAACATGATTTTCCAGTCATTCAGTAGAATGGTTGTCAGTCTAATAATTGAGAAGAGCAGATATACTCAACATTGAGAAAGTATGTTTATTTGGTAAACTGCCAACTTTAAGTACTAAATCTGGGGAAAGTATTATTATTTTCTCCTTAAAAGCTATATATTTATCCCTTTCTATATTGCACCACCTAATTTTATACTCACTTGCTACTCTACTTCTTCTAGGTCATTTCTTTAAGTATGTGTCCATTATATGGACTGTGGTTAGACACTCCCCTGGAATCACTTAGCAGTCCCTACAAAGTCTTCTACTAGAGTTGTACCCACTCCTAAAGGTAATTCAAAGTGATTATATCTTCTTAAACCAGGTGTTTACAAGAAAAAAGTCTTACGATTCAACATACTCTAAAAATAGTTTCTCCAACTATTTATTTCCACAAACCCATGCCCTCTATGTACTCTCCCTACACATCCATTTAGGTCTCCTCCTAACACCAGTATTATAATAAGTAAAAAAGCTTATACAGCAACTAAAAAGAAAGAGAACTTGTGCTAAAATAATTTTTTACTCACCAGGTTTTCCTCCACTCAAGACTGCACTTTCAACTGGTTCTACACCATAAACCTAGAGTTGGCAGAAGAAAGTGCGCTATCAACAACACAAATAATATTGAAACTATCTGCTTCGCTATCTCTCTACCTCACAAACAAACTCTAGAATACCTTTATCTCCGAGTTTTTCTCCTTCAGGAACTTTCCAGCACCAGTCACGGTGCCGCCAGTCCCAATCCCTGAAACCAGGGCATCAACTTTCCCTCCTGAGTCTTTCCATATCTCAGGTCCAGTGGTTTCATAATGAATCTACAAAAGTGAGATCAATATTGTAACAAATGCTCCAGAAATACAATAGAATACAATACATCAGCAGAAACATACCTTTGGATTTGCAGGATTTTCAAATTGCTTAAGCATATAGCCATTGGGTGTGTTGCTTAGTATTTCGTCACACTTCTCAAGGACCCCATTAAAACCCTTGGCTGGATTAGTGAGGTACACCTCAGCACCAAATGCTTTGATGATAATTCTTCTTTCGAGGCTCATTGTAGCTGGCATAACAAGGATTACCTTGTAACCCTTTACTGCTGCGATAAATGCCATACCGATGCCAGTATTACCACTGGTAGGCTCAATGAGGACAGTCTTTGGCCAAAGATTTCAACAAAGCCCAGAAAAAACAAGAGTAATATCAGTTTGATGTTATAGCTTTTAAATTTTTTATAGAGTTTCTGAATATTCATACAAACTCTTGATTATGATGCTTTATGATATATAAAGAACTGCCAAAACCATTTATGCTGATGGAAAGCTATTTGCAGTTTAGGGGAAATGAATACTCTTGGAGAATGGAAAATAATCTGCAATACAAATTTAACTATACGACACTTGCAAGGTGAGAACTGTACAGTATTTTCGGTGGATGAAGTTGTGTTTTTCGGTGCCTTTTGGTTAGTCGTATGTTCGGTGATGGTTACTCGTGTGTTAGATGTTGAATATGTTGTATATAACTTCAGTGTGATGGTGTTAATCAATAACAAATACAGAGATTCTAAGTATTTCTAACACAAGGAAGATTTTTACTACAAACCTTCCCCGGCGTAATTAAACCTTTGTCTTCTGCATCCTTGATCATGCTATCTGCGATTCTGCAGTTGAGATAGGAAAACCAAGTTTGATGAGCCAAGGTAAAGTTCTACAACATTTGCACAATGAAACACAAAGAGACTCAAATGAAGAAAAATATATATATGCCTGTCTTTGACACTTGAGCAAGGTTCCATGTTTTCCAACTTGGCAGCAATACGAGCTACACAACCTTCAACAACATTGTTGAGATATACCATTGGGGTATTTCCAATTAACTGCAAGTCCCACCAACAAATACAAAAATATCAACAAAAATGAAAAGGTAGAATTGCACTGGAAATTATTGTAGCAACGTAGGATAAAGGCAAGGTGAAATTCGCGTTAGGAAGAAAAAAAACCTCAGTGACATCTTTCTTGATTGCACACGTGTTCTCCATTTTCATCAAGAAAAAACTGCAACTAAATGCATGAACAAATTATAAAAGTTTTGAATAGACAACACAATCTTGAATCCACTTTATGCATTGTTGAAAGAATTTGTGCTCTCAATACTGTTTGATTTTAATTCAGTAAGGTGGTGGGAGTGATGGTAATGAAAAGAAAAATATGCTTGAGTTGTGGCAAAACTGGTGTAATGTTTTCGCAGCATCTTGGTGCCTTTAAATTCAATATAATTTCTTTTGCCATTCAAAAAAAAAAAGGGAAAAGAATAACTTCTTCAATCAAGAAACATAAACAATGAATCTAAAGCAAATTCAAAGAAAATGCATTCACTCCATATATCCTAAAAGCAAGGCACATGCTTGGAAAGCAATTACCTACCATAAGAAACAATAAACAAAACAGAACAAAACATTTGTGTAAAACACCCATTACTTCCTCGGTTCGCCCCTTTCCTTCTATGTAAATATTTCAGATGCCCAATTAATGGTTTACACTCTGGTATTGCTAAATGTTAGGAAAAAAAAGACCAAAGAAAAAACAACCCAACAAAAACATTTAGCAGAGAAAATACAACACTAGCCTTGAAATGAAAAATGAAAATCAGTCCAAACTTGCAAGCAAAACTGCAAAACTCAATAACCCAACACACAACTTCTGACAGAGAAGCAAGAAACACAAAAATATGTAAATACAGAGGAAACAAATCCAACAATACAAATTCTTGAATCTCGAACAGAAAACTAAAACAAAAAGTGATAACAAAACTCGAGTACTCACAGGGGTTCCTTATCTCCAAATTTTTTTGACAGATTGCTCTCTTGACTCTTGAGAAGGTCAACCTTGAGGGCATGGATAATTTCTTGGAGAGCAAGCACAACTAATTATTTATGTTTTCTTGGTTCATGTAGTCCGGGGTCTCTCTAGTCTCAATAATCGATTAGTAAAATCTTATTACATCACACAAATGGACAAGAGAGATAATGACACAAAAGGACAAAAAAAGAAACGAAAGCTATGTTGACTCTTCTTTTCCTCCTCGACCAAATTAAAAAAAATTTATTTATTTATATTATCTATCTATCTATATACTTCTATATTTATATCCGTGAGGGATCCCTCATGTGATAAGTCTGTTTATATCTATATCTATATATCTATCTTCTATACTTATATATATCTCTATATCTATTTATACGGGACTTCTCATATGAGCTTCAGCCCAAATAGTCTTATTTAGTCTGAAATGATCCACAAAGCATTCATTTTTAATATGCCAGATCTGACGTCTCACTTTCTTTTTCGATTTTAGGTTTTGATCAAAATCAAATCTCACTCCTCCTCTCCAACTCTACTATGCTATTGCGCCTTACTCTTATCCGAAGTCACGCCTCTCCCCTGAGCTCCATCGTCTCATCTCTCCCTTGGTTTCTCCATAATCGCTCATCAATACTCTGGTTTTCCTTTGAGCTCCATCATCACTCATCCTTTCGATTTAGGTCTCCTATGAGTTCTCCATCTTGAAGCCCAAGCTGAAGCATCTCCCGGGTTTGTCTCCACCTCGAAATCTATCTGAGATCTCCTCCTCGAAGATCCATCTCAAAGCTCCAATTGTGGGTCTTGATTTGGGTTCTTTTTTCTGGGTTGATTTTTTTGGACTGTATTGTCGATACCTTGAGTTGGGTTGATTTTATTTAGTTGGATATGAGACTTAGATTTTTTTTTCGGTTGTTTTGAGTTGATTTCCATTTGTTTGATTGCTCATAAATTGTTGAATTTGTAACGTGTTGTGGATAACCTACTGCTGATTTTGTAATATGAATGTAGTCATATCAATGAAAGAATGGTATATCAACCTGTTTGTTAAAATGCCTCATTGAAGAATACCATCAAAAGTGCATTGTGCAGAGACAAGTAACCAATTACTACCAAACATTCAGCTTAAAATTCAGAGTATTTTTTATTTGATGATAAAGAAAACTAATGCTTGGAGGTATTTTTTTATTCCAAACGAACTTCATACCACAAGACTGAACCAAAATCTCCTATCAATTTCAAGTTCACATGCTGATTTTATTAAAAGTGAGACTGCATCATCAGTGGTTTCATATCTTTCATGATCAGTTGGTAGTGCCTTCCCTAACCAATTCTCTAGATACCCTTTCAACTTGCTCCTCAATTCTTCTTCTGAGACAAACTTATTTATTTTGACCAATAATTGTACCTTCTCGTTCTTGCTCTACATATCTACAGAAATATCTTTGGCTCAAATATATCCAAAGGAGAGATGAGGCGATAATGGAGATTGGGAAGGAAAACTAATGAAGAGATGAGCGGTGATATAGAAACCAGGGGAGAGATGTGGCGATGGAGCTCGGGAGATAGGCGATACCGTAGGAGACTAGGAGAGGAAATCGAGATTTCCTTTTACCTTCAGATTTGGAGACAATAAAATGGACGGTCAGAATAATTTCAGTTGAATAAACCAATTTGAGTTGCAGCTCATATGAGAAGTCCCGTCTATTTACATATCTATATATCCGTGTACTTCTATATCTATATCTAGCAGTAGGCTCTAGTGCGGGCCACACTAAATCTTCCCTATAGTCTATAGAAGTGTATTTCAAAGAGTATACATCCTCCATTGTAACGTACAAGCTACACACAAAATTCAGGCATTAACCATAATATTCAATATTTTTTATCTATTTTTTGAAATTGTCATTTTACAACATTTCAACAATAATTAAAATAGTAAATGACTATACTGCCCCCAATCAATTAGTTATTGCCCAAACTACCCTTATGTATGAAACCTTACAAACATGTTGCATTTTTTTAAAAAAATATTTAGATAAAAATGTCCAGAATATGTTAGTAATTTTTAAAATATTTTTAATATTTATATAAAAAATGGACTGAGATATGTTAATATTATTAAAAATTTGGCAATAGTTGTGTAAAAAATATAGAAATATGTTGATATTTTTAAAAATGTTAGAATATTATTATAAAAATGTAAAAATATGTTAAACAGTATTAAAAAATTTAAAATAGTTGTATAAAATGTAACAATATGTTAAATATTAATAAAATTTTAGAATAGTTGTATAAAAAATATAGAAATAAGTTAATATTTTTTAAAAAAGTAATAGTTGTATTAAAATGAAAATTTGATCTATAAAATATATAAAAATTATTTTTTTATTAATTTATGCTAGTATCCCTGCATGTAATTAGCTACAATATTTGAAACAAACATACATGTTTTCCTTTGAAAAATTAACCAAACAACCACAGCATTTGAAACAATATATATATATATAAACTACTAACATACATGTCAAATGATAGGCAAAATTGTTTACCAAACACTATATAGGTACCTATCTATAGAAAAAAAATCCTAAGCGTTTTCCTGGCGAATCCGGTACTCCTCATCATACTCTCGCGTGTGGTGATGTTTTTTGGGGCTACCTCTGACAACAAAACCACGTCATTTTGCGGGGTGGTCCCGTCTTTTGTGTTCAAGACTTCAAGGTCATTTTTGTTCATCGATTCGATTTAGCCTTCTGTCATCTCGACTGTTCAAATTGGTAGATGCATCCATCATGAGTTAAACCACAGACTCGAAAGTCTCTCTACGTACACTGATGGGACTTTGATCTGTTTGAATTTGCTTTTGTCTGCTTTCTGCTTTCCTCTTCTCCCTGAGTGGAAGTCTCTTTGTGGTACATAGATCTGCATAAGAATTCATTGGAACCCAAAAAATAACCAAACCCGTAGCTGCACCCTAGAACCGATCCACTTCCATTTCTCTGCCTGTTTCCCTATTTTCATGCAATTAACGGGTTTGTCTCAACTAGTTTTGCCAAAAAAAAATAAAAAAGTCGTCATCAATTATAATAGGTGTAATTGATCACCATAAAAATATTTTGGTCTATGAAAATTTAGAAAATTGATAAGTGAGTTTGTTAGGTACGAGGAATATGTAAAGCAACCCACAACGTCTGTTTTAAAAATAATTATTAAATTAATTTTTATTATCCCATTAGATGATTAGGAAAATCAAGTGTGACACATTAACAAATATATATATATATATGGGGTATGATAATTATACGTAATATAAAAATTATATTGAGAGTCTAATATTGAGGTTCATGGAACCCTTCCATCAAATGGTTAAGTTTCCATAAAACACTCTCATCTCAAGAATCTCTCCGAGGGTGTATCTAATGCATTCTCTAAATTAATTTCGTCGTCGGTTAAGACTTTCAATATAATTTTTATATATAAATAAAATATACAATATGGAAAAAAAAACAAAAAAAATAAAAGTTAAAAATGTCAGGAACCGAGATTATATTTTGTGGACTAAACGATATTGAAATTATCGTAATTCCCAATTCAAACAGATTAACACTTTAAGTCATACAATGTACACATATAATCAAATAACACGGAAAAAACACATTTCAAATAAAAACACATTAGTAACATACAACAAATAATAATCACATGGAAGGGATCTCGATTCCCATTTTTATGTCGACAATTGAGTACTTCAACCATACTATTAAATTAGTATGATTGAGAGTTTATAATTAATTGTCTTTAGAAAATTAATATATTGAAGGCCTCATAGTAAATTTCATATGAAATCTCTTTCATCCAATGATTGGAATTTCATGCGAAATTTCTCCTCAAGAATCCTTTCGAGGCGGTCTCCAATGCCTCCCAATTGGTTCCATCGACGGATATCAAATCATTATCTAAAAGTCTACTACATTAGTTCTTCATTTTTTGCTCGTATAACAATATAACTAAACAATACATAATTACATCTGTACATAGACACACATATATGAGTATTACATATATAAATTATATATTATATAGCCCACATACATAGATACTTATATATATATATATATATATATATATATATATATATATATAAACACATGCAGTAGTACCTATATAAACATGGAATATATATGTATGCATAAAATGAACTCATATCTATAGGGCATGTATCACACACAACACACATATATGTATTACACGTATCTCATATATACATTCATATTGACACAAAACAGTAGACTCATATATCAATGCATATACAAACAAAACGTAGGCAGTATATATGTACATATATATCATACCTAATAATATATACATAGCAACACAGAATCTCATATAGTCAATCACGGCCAATATATAACATATCTATATAATATATATATACATAACAACATATATACATGTGGTACTACATTACATATCACATGTCTCTATATATAACACATATCTGACATGTATCTACCCACATGCGCACACACACACACAGATATATATATATATATATATATATATATATATATCATAATTTTTATACAAACGACATCTATACCACATATACCTATATATACATATACATATACATAAATATCTTTATATAGCATGCACTACAACAAAATCGTGCTTTTGAGACTAATTTAGCGACGGAAAAAGTTATTTTCTTCGTCTCTAATTTGTTTCGCGACGGATTTAGAAGCGGATAAATATTCCGTCGCCAAAACAGCCGTTGGTAATTTTTGCAACGGATTTTGCGACGAAATTTTGGCGATGGAATTGGTTGCGAAAATTGTGACGATTTTTTTTGCGACGGAATAAATGAGCGACGGACATTCCGTTGATGAATCAATATTTTTTTAAAAAAAATTCTTTGTTTGCGACGGACATTCCGTTGCTGAATCAATATTTTTTAAAAAACTTCTTAGTTTGCGACGGAATTTCCTTCGCAAATTGGATTTTGTCTTTTTCAAAATTAGAAGTTTGCGACGGATTTGCCGTCACAAATAATTAAAAATATTGAAAAATACAGAATTTAAATTCGATATTATTTTACTTTTTTATGCTGAATTAATATTTAAATATTGAAATTACATTTTAATTGTTTGGATAAAATTTCACATATGAACAATTACTTACTGGAAACATAAATTAGATGCATTAAAATAGTTATCTAAAAATTAAAAGCATTCAAAGTATTTGATAATAAAATAATAAAATGTCTCTTAAGTATTAAAAGTATTAAAACAGTACTCAAAGTATTAAAACAGTCTACTCATTATCGGAATACTCATCAGAACTGTCGAGTTCATTGTTGTTGGTATTATCAACAAAGGCTGGCGGCAGTGCCACTGATGGAGGGAAGATCTGGTGCATATGTTACATCTGCTGCTGCATAAATAACTGCATCTGGTGTTGGAACTGCACCTGCATCAGAAACATCTGCTCCTGTGTTTGTTGTTGTTGCATTTCTCAATTCTCCACCAACTGCTGTTGCAAATCTGCTACCTTATCAATTAACTCGGAGTTCATCCGAGCCACACGCTCCTCTATTTCTTGCTGTAACTCCCGCTCATTTCGAAATTCATAGTGCGCGCTAGCTGCAGATGGACAATGTAAGCGACGTCCCTCGAAGCCAAGTCCGTACAAACGATCATTTTTACTCATCTCGCCTACTGCCTCAAAAAAAGTACTATTATCGTCTGGCGTCGATGATTGGCTGGATGCGATTTCTTTAAGTTCATAAAATTTTGCCTGTTTCAAAAGTAAAAATAATTAAATCATTATAATTATACAAAAAATAAGTTAATAATATAATAAGTAAATTTGAGACGCTGCGTTCCTGAGGCTTGTCACTTGCATATATAATCAAAGTCAGGCAAGCTGCTGTTCTACACAATTTTCTCAGTTGCTGCACTCCATTTCCATTGTAGTGAAGACATGATTATTCATGGACATTTGGAGCAACATCCTAAGATTTCATCTGTGTTCGATCTCTTTTTGTGGCCAAGCTCAGACTGCCACTGGTCAATGTTTGGTTTACAGGTAGTAGCTACCAAGATTGGCCATTTAAAGTAAATAAAGCTAGCTAGGAGAAAGAGAAGCAAGGATATCCACTACCTAGACATCTGTAAAGTATGAGCAAAAAAAATGTGGCCGACCTTTTTTTAGTTCACTGAATAATTAATGGTACCTCAATTTGGCACTTACAACTAAAAAATCAAACTTTTTAAATTTTAAGATTTTACCGTTCTCTTACGAATTTCCGTGGTGGGAATAGAGCCCCCAATATGAACACTACCTCCCGTCGATGATGATCGATTCATCTTCCCCTTTTCTCTTCTTATCTTGTACTTCTCGATCTCCCAATATTTATCAAGCTCATCCCTCACATTTTCAGGGATCCATTTTCCTTTATCCTCACCACTACGTACCCTCTGCATGATGCCTCGCATCAAAGCAGCACTCTTTGAACTCCATTCTTTTCTAATCACAAAATCATCAGAAGCTTCCCACTTATACAACTTCTATAAAGTTTTAACAACCCAACACTTCCTAAATAAGCACCATATATACACAAACAGTTATACAATTCCAGTAAAATATTGAAAGTTACCTTGAACTCTTGAAAATAATAACTTCTCTGAGCCTCATCCATAGTTGTCGAATCAGCGAAGGGTTTCTCGAACTTGCTCTTAATTATCATGGATATCCTCCTATGTACAGTACTTGGCTGGAATAAAGAAAATAAAAAAAAAGTAGTGCTTAAAGAAATGGAAAGTGTACTTACTTGGCTTGTAACTAAAGAAGATTAAAAAAAAAGAGCAAGATGTACTGTAATTAAAGAAAAATTAAAGCATTTTGCTGGAAATGGAAAGATAATTTTAAAGAAAGATTAAAACAAGATTAAAAAAATAGCATTTTGCTGGAAATGGAAAGATATTTTAATTTTTAATTAAAGAAGATTAAAAAAAAAGAAATGGAAAGTGTACTTACCCCACACCAAGATGTGCTCGTATCAAAATCCGAGTATCTGATGATGAGCTACTTGCATGTTCTGGAGCAGATTGAGGATGTGTGTTTGGAATTAATGGACTAGTGGGTGGGGCAACAGGTTGTGTGTTTGGAATTGATGGACTTGTGGGTAAGATGGGAGATTGTTGTGAGGTGAATAGATTATCCTCCAAATTATAGTTCAATAATCTAGAGTTGACAGATGATGGGGATTGGGTACTAGAACTTCCCCTATGAGCAATAGATTGCTCTCCACGATCATTAGGGTGAGGAACACGACCACTAGTCTGTCACTTTACCATCAGTGATAATACACAGCAAATAAACACCAGATGATAGGTGGTGGTGGTGGTTGTAGTCTGTCACTGTTTTGTATCGTCTCAGAAAATTATTTAAGTTCCAACTATACAAGTAATAGAAAGAATTCACAGCAAAACATTCAAAGGACATCATAAATTTCAAGGACATCATAATGAATTTTAAAAGGAATTGCCTAGTCCTATGATTCTAACGAAATTTATTGCACAAATTGTTTTAAAAGAAACTGCAGATAAGCCATAACAAATTCCCGCTTACATTAATATCAAAGATCAATGCACATTTATTAAAAGGGTTCCAGTACACAAGGCTCTCTTGAAATGAAATGGTGTAATGGATCAATAAAACCAACAAATATTGTAATGGATCAAACCACAACAGATGCAGATTGTACACAAGTTTAGTATATTAATGCATCAAACCATAATAGATGCAGATTGTACACAAGTTTAATATATTAATGAACAACAATATACCTGCACGTAAACAAGTCCCAGTTCAAAATTTGGACCCTGCATAAGGCAAAAGAAAGAGAAGAAGAATCATGGCAGGGGAAGTTTGAATAAAGAGAACCAACCTCTATGAAAGAACACAAGTCAGCATCTTTCTAAAGCAATGAATCAACGTGTAGTGTGTAAAATTCAAAGACATGATAAATAGTAGATCCAAAAGGCTAGGTGACAATGTGGAGTAAGCACTGCCAATAAAAAGCCAAAAAGGGCAATGAGCTATTGCGTCATGGTAAAATAACCCAAATTGAAAGCTATATTTCTTGACGAATACATGCACCGAATCTCAAAGCATGAAGTAAAGTAAAATTAAAGTTTCAAAATATGGGAATGATTATTGCAGATTGTGAACGGAAATGATAGAAAGTTCATCGCTCTTTGTGGTGGTGGTGGTGGTGATGGTAGTCTGTCACTGTTTTTCATTGTCTCAAAAAATGATTTAAGTTCCAACTAGACAAGTAATAGAAAGAATTCACAGTAAAAATTCAAGTTAACTCTTTCTATTTAACTGGAAATTTTGAATAACGCAAGCATCATTCTCCCTCGCATAAACTATTTAACTCTTTCTTTCACATAAAGCAGAATAAGATCATAGGAGTAGGAACAACCTCAAGAGACATTATATTACTGCAAATTATAGCCCAGGCACAAGCTCAATCTCGATCTCAAATACAGTTTACAATGCATCATCATCAAAGCCTTACTTCCAAATAGTTGGAAATATATTTTATATTTGGGATGGCATTGTTTACCTACTCCCCGCCTTTACCCAGGATCGAACTTGACTGGTCACCTTCATAGGCGCCCCAGTGTAAGTTCTGGTACCACTGAACCAAACATCTCTCCTCCCTCTTTCTCTTTGATTTCTTTCTTTTTCAGCATTTCTTTCCTGAGAATTTCTCTACTGGCACTTGTGGGTTAGGGATAGGTTAACGGGCCAGGTTGGTGGTCAAGTGGGCTAAGGGTCTACTTTGTGTTGGATTAAGTTTTTAGGCTAAGTTTTGGGTTAATGAAGAAAATGGGCTTCATGCTCAACTTAAACTAAAGGGGCCTATTTTTATTCCATGATCATGGGTCATAACCTTAGTAATTGGGCATTGGGCAAAAATAGGGTACAGCAGGTTCCTGCTATTTTTGTTTATGTTCTCCCATATTTGTAGTTTGGTCCTGTTATTTTATGAGGTGCCTTTTATTTTGATTTTCATTTAGTTGTCTCATGCGGTCTGATATGCCTAAAATAACCCTACAAATAAGATAGTAACATGTGTCATCATTAATGTATTCCAGATAAACAGTCTCTGGGGAATGACCGCACCGGCCCGACCTTGAGAGAACTGCACCAATCTGACACATTCGTCCGGCTTGAGAATTAACACTACCAGCCTAGTACACCAACCTTGCTTGTGAAGATTCCACACCGGCCCAGCATGAGGAGAAACCTCTCCAGCCCATACCATAGCAACCAACAAAGGTTATTGACCATACCGGCCCAGATTCTTTGAAGCATCGCACAGGCCATGTTAACCGTGTCGGGAAAGTAAGGCCATTCCGTGGCCGAGATAAGACACCAAGGTGTTAACCTGTGTCCAACCCTCAGTGGGATACTAAAATTATAGAAGTCCAACTCCAAATAGGAAAAGAAGTCCTAAAAGGATTAAACTTCCGAACAATGCGCTCAACCAATAGATCAAAGAGTTTTACTATCCGTAAAACTCGGACCAGTCGATCCCTATAAAAGGGAACCTCATTCTTAGGTAATTTTTTAATCGCAACTTGCTATTCAAGCCTACAGAAGAGCTCTGCATACCGGGGCACTTCTATTAACTGAGTCCATACTGACTTGAGCGTCAAAGCGCCTACGCCTGATGACAACCTCAGGTGGGTTTTTAAGCTTACGTTTGTTCACATCTATTTCAGGATACTAACTTTCTACAGCATGAGCCTGATCGACTGATCGTCATAACGATCCTGACACCTTTTTGATGTCATCACGGTATCTTCTCTCTTTTGAGTTTCCGTGTGGACTAATATTATTCTCTTGCTTCTTAAATCGTTGGTTTACCTTGCAGGTCCAGGAACATGATCAACGATACTAAAACTTTTCATGTCAAGATGTGGCAGCCTGCATATTTGGTTTTGCTGAAGTGTTATTTTCCCTCTGACATGCATTTATCTTAAACATACAAGAAGAAAAGAAGGAAAATAGAATACATAAAAACTAGTTCTATGTCTCTATATTATATGCGTTATTCAAGTTTCTGAAAACACTACGTGTTAAATGAAGAGGGTGGCTTTCAGAACTAGAATAAAATGGGATGCTTATCCTCACTAGAATATTTAAAATCCTTTAGTTTAGTGGAATTTAGATGAGATTATTATCACATGGACTGTGTCATTTGATGGATTTTTATTTTTAAATATTATTTAACACAAGCCATTTCAGATTTAAAATTAAAGAGTTGCGTTTTAGTTTGGATGGGAGTAGTTAGGGATGAGCGTCGTCTGGAGATAATTTGATTAGCATCTTTGGTCGTGAGGTACATGGTCTCTCAGCCAAATTGTATGAATTCTTCTATTCATCATTTTGAGTACTCTGTGTGGTTAGTGTCTCACTCATAAAGCTAGCTGAAGATAGAATATGCTGCAGCTAAAATTGAGAAACTATCTTCATGTGGAATTTTTTTAACATGTTTTGGATAAAACTCGAATCTAGATTTGTCTTCAGAGTTTATTTTGCAGTTCTCTGAAATTTTATTTTCATGAATTATTGTGATATCCTTCTAAAATTTGGTGATTAGTGCTTAGAGGAGATTACAAGAACAATGGCTATCTTATAGTTTCTTGCAATGGTGAGCAGCGGTGAGTTGATAACTACTGTTATGAAAGTGTCAAAAATCATAGCATTGACAGCTTTGTTTTTACTTACTTGCTGTTACCTGGTCTGCACTTAATGATCTCTCTTGGCTCTTCTCTACAGCTGTGTGATATAGTCGCTACTGTGAGATACTTGAATGTCACTCTTATTGTACGAGAGCTAGATTAAACTTCATTTTGGAACGATCCAAGGTGTGCTAATATATTCTACTATATTTGTGCTATATGCAATCCAAGGTGTGTTAATATTCTTGCTATTTGTGCTTGTGCTGATAGTTATTTGATTGTTTAGTAGGTTTATTGAAAGAGTTGTCTCTCTCCCTCTCCCCACGAACTTGGAAATTCTGACATCCATGTGAAAGTCGCACTGGGATTCATGGGGAGGTGATGATATCAGCTCAAATAAGGTGGCTTAACTTTGCGGATGCCTTGGATTCACGTACTACAAATGTAGGCATTTCAATCTCCTCATTTATCATTTCTCTTTGTGAGATTATACAAGGGAAATTTTGCATTAAAATGTTTGTTAAGGCAATGGGAAATAGGAGGAACATAAATATATAGATATAGAAGACTTTTATTTCTCGTAGAGAACGTAAATGTCACCTGATTTGTAGGTGTTGAATTTATAAGTTGAGACGAAGTCTAAAAATCTAATTATGTTGTGGCTGTTTTTTCCTATTGGCATTTTCTTAGCAATGATACAGAGATTAGACTACTCATATAGGGATTGAAGTTGATAAATAATGGCAATGAGGCTGTGGTAGATTTTAAAGGTTGCTCTATTGGCCAATACTAAAGTAGTTGGTGTTGTTTGGAAATGAAGATCATGGTGTTTGGTGTGTTTCAGGTATCCACCAAATGATAGGAGAGCAATGGCTATTGAGACTATTATGCCATAAAAGAGGTTAAGAGCACCCTTTATCAATGTAGCACGGATACGAACATGGATATGGGACATAGATACAACACGGACGCGCGGATACGTGATGTTTCAAAAAAGTACGATATGAATACGTTGGGGGACAAGTTGAATATTTATTTTAACACACACACACACATATATACATATATATATAATCAATTGAGTGAGATATTAATGAAATAAATCTCAAAACAGATATTACTGCTATATTAATGAAATAAAGTAAATATATTATGTTGATTTCTTAATCCGGGCAGTGGACAATATAGTATATGAACTCAGAAATCATAATATTGCATACGAACCCAGATTTCTTTATCTCACCCAAATTTCTTCAGGGTATTCTATTTTGGCCTTTCTGGTCAAAAAAAGGGTTTCTATTTCACTTATTTCAATTAAATTACAATAAATATATTACAACAAGGGTTAAAGTATGGGACACGTGTGTCCCCCGCATTTCCCCAACATGTCCATTAATTAAAAAAAGGATACTCTTTTTCCCATGTCCGAGCTTATCCGTGTCCGATACGTGTCGGACACCGACATTCCTCTTAGCTCTTTATTGACACATCCCTCACGGAAAATATTTGATTGTTTGAATGATTTATGTCCTGGAACTCACATTGAGATTCAATGGAAAAGAACCAAGGAATTCCCATATAGTTTGTTCTTCAACACCCTAATCCCGCTATAACCTTTAAAGTATTCTGTTTTTTTTTTCAATTTTTTTTTCATTTTTTTATTTATTTTTTCCCTGAGATGGTTGGTGACAACGTGCCTTATTAAGCACATAGTTTTATCAAAGCACAAACATGTGGCATGTGGCATTTGGCATTTCTTAAATCTTGCAATTGCCACATTGTGTTCCATTTAATTGCCTATATAATGAAGGAAAACAAACCGAATAGAGTGATAAAGTGATAATGGATTATAGAACTTATTTTTTTGGATGAGAGAAATTAAAAGTTGCACTCATTCATGAAAATATAAGTTTGTTTCCTTTAGCCCTTTATTTGTATAGTTTAAGTTTCAATGCCTGAATTTACTCACGTGCTGCTGCAATTCGGTGTCAGGTTTTATACTACCTGTTTTGGAATGAAGCTTTTGAGGAAAAAGGTTTTATACTACTTGGCATACATGATTTCTCAAAAGCCTGGGTCGTTGACCCGGATTCCGTACTAGTGTATATATACAGCAAGGCTCACATGCGGGATTCCGCATAAAATTTGTGATGCGGGATCTCCCTCCTGGCCGTCCGATCAATCGGACTGTCCATATTTAAAAATAAATAAAAAACTTAAAAGACGAGCTGGAGACCTTGATTCAGCTCATTCTCTTCTTCCCACAACATCCCTCTCATATCTTCTCCCTTCTCCCTGTTCCACATCTATGCGCCTCATCCCGATTCCGCATAAAATAGTTAAAGAATCTTGATCTATCTTCTGTCTTCTCTATCTAAACTTCCTTTTGCCTGAACCCATGCCCATCTCGATTTTGACTAGAGAGAGATTCTCGATCTCGAAGGAGATTTAGAAGATCGATAAAAGGTCAGAGCGGAAATGAAGGCGGAATGGAAGGATCAGAAAGTGATCTACAAGATCGACAGAAGGGCAGATCCGATTTGACGTTAGGGAAAATCGTCTTCCCTATGGCTAGTCTCAGGTGACTCAACGTTGAGAGCTCGCCATGGTAGTGAATGCTTTCTATAGTGAAATTGGAAGTTTTATTTGTTTGTAATTCGGCCATGAAAATTTTTCTTTACTTATCAATTTTCAAAATTTAAGAGTTTGCTGTAATAATCAATTGTACTATTCTCAGTGAATGTCAAAGTTCTTTAATAAACTGCACTTGCCCTTGTTTCTTTGGAATGTTATCTTGTGATTGTTTTGGAATTTTGGATTTGCGATGGCTGGTTTTGTGTTGATTGATTTGGATTTTTGATGGATGGTTTTGTGATGATTATTTTGGCCTTTTGATGGTTGGTTTTGTGCTGGTGGTTTACACTTTGAAAGTTCAACTATACTAAGCCTAGTGAATGTGAAAGTTACCTATTAAACTACAAATTGATGTCGCCCTTTGTCTCTTTCAAATTTTGGTCTTCGGCTGATTGGTATTGGTATTGAATTTTGGATTTGTGAAAGTGAATGCAGGACATTGTCAACAACAGAAGTATTGAATGAAAATTCTCCGAAACATATATCAAGTAAAGATAGTTTTTAAATAGTAGAGAGCAGAGACAACCTAGCTACTTTCGAATCTTTCTCTTCCTATGATACCTTGGATACAATTCTCAGTTACAACTACAGACCAATAAGCATCAATGTCCTCTATTTGTATATATTAGAAAGGGAGCACCAAGAATCAAAACCAAGAGCAGATTAGTACTTTTTAATACAAAATGACAATTTATTACGATCTTTCAATAGAGCACAAGCAGGGGAATTCAAAATGAATACAAAAAATATATATACCATGGCACCAAAGCTAGCTGCTCTGGATTGAGCAAACACAAGAGTAGTTTAGTAATTTAAACAAATCATCCTGAAACCATCGACATACTTTAAACAAATCATCCCAAGACTTCCAACATATAGACTGAGTCGTACAAGTAAAAATAAAAGCTGAAACTTCAAGACTAGGCATATCATCATTTACGAAAGCATTACATAACAACCAAAACCATTACAAAACAACGTACAACTTGCAAATGCATTACATAACCACCTAAAACATTACATGACAACCTTAAAGCATTACAGTCTCCTTGGCAACATTCTCCTTAGTCTTTGGACTGCCTGCGTATACAAGAACAAAAAAACACAACCACGTAAAATTGGCTCCATTCCAACATTTCACTAACAAGTGAAAGTGATCCCAAAATGTAAATTTATAAGCTAAATGCACATCCATAAATAATCATGCGAATTACATGACCATATAATCATTATTCGAGCAGCCTTCAATTTCTTGAACACAAATTCAGCATTAAAAATAGTAGAACAAAAAAACTTACGCATTTGACAATGCCGGAAAATTTCTTTTGTAGTGCAATTGCCCCGTCAATTCACAACCATGGCGACGCCTATTTTTCTTTGTCACAATTTCTTTGCCACCTTTCAACCTCCTCCCACAATCCTTCACTCTAACTTGATCTAGCTCGATGTAAATAGGTTCCGAAAGACGAACGCTTGCTTGAGATTGGGATCCACTTGCTAAATTCATGGACTTTATTTTCTCGTGAAGATACCCAAATGTCTTCGTCGCCAACTCAAAAATATGTAGGCTCATATAAGCATCATCAATGATCTTTGATGCAAGTCTTCGTAGCTAGGAAGCACGGGTGCGCCTAACACCCTGGAGCACCCGCACCAGATACGTTTTGGGTGCGGGTGCGCCATTTGGAGAATCCTATTTTTTAAAAAAGAAAAATAAAAATGGGTGCGGCATGGGATTCGTCTAGGGTTAAATATATACACTGTAAACAAAAGAAAATACGGAAAAAAAAGAGAAGAAAAAAAGAAAAGAATCGCAAGAACCAGAGAGCCAGAGACGCAGACGGCTACCTAGTATGAGGTCGAGCCTCATCGCTGGTCGCCGGTTGCTGATTAGGTCAAGCTCGCGCTCATGCTGTGCAACCAGGTCTAGGTCAGGTGTGAATGATCCTCTCTCTACTCTCTAGTCTCTGTTTATCTCTCTCTCTCTAGTCTCTGCCTTCAATGATAATTATCTCCTCGAAAGAGCTTGCCCAACCAACGCTTCCTTACTCCTTAGTTCCTTGTGAATCTTCAATGGCTTCAAGCTTCATTCTTTGCTTCGGGAATTTCAAAGTGCAAAAGGCTTCGGTGGAATTTGTCCTTTCTTTCTATCTATATAGGTAGTGGAATTTTTTGTTATTTTTAATTGATGGGTAGTGGAATTTGCTGGAGCCTGGATATATGGGTATTGGCCATTGGGTATAAGAAGGTTGCTGCTGAATGTGTCATTTGTCTTATGGGTAATATATATTTATTTATATATATTTTATTAGTCGTATCCTCGCCGCACCCGTATCCTTTATTTTTTGAGAATTGACGAATCCGCGTATTCCGTATCCCCGAATCCGTACTCCCGCACCCGTATCGGTGCTTCTTAGCTTCGTAGTAGGTTGTCATCTTCAAGAAGGGAAGCTTCACATCCACCTTCCCCACGTAATCTAAATCAACAATCTGTTTTAGCGGCCTTTGTCCACCTACGTAGTTCTACTTGGGAGACAATCATTGTTGCAATTTTTCCCTACTAAAAGTAGCAAATACATGCCGACAAAGAACTCCAGAAGATTCAAATTTCTTGCAACTACAACTCACATAGTCCATCGTCTTATCCTCCACCACCCTTCGTACTCGTCCCTCACTTCTTTCAGCCCTTCTCACATTATAAATTGTCACAGCCGGTTTTGCGAAATAAATTTTTATAAGAGTCGCCACCAATTGTAATAGGTGCAATTGGTCACCATAAAAATAGTTTGGTTTGCGAAAATCCAGAAAATGGATAAGCGAGTTTATTACGTATGAGAAAGGTGTAAGGCACCCCACAACGTCTGTTTTAAAAACAGTTGTCAATTGAACTTTTACTATCCCATTAAATGATTTTTAAAAAAAAAAACATTAATCGTAACAAAAATACGTATATAAGGTAAAATAATTATACATTATAAAAAAAATTATATAGGATGAAAATAATCTTTAGAAAAATATCATAGCTATATAGGATAAAATAATTTAAGCAAATATAAAGCTATGTCAAAATAGAATAGAATGACTTTATAAAATATATGTAAACTATATTCAAATAGAATAAAATAATAAAAAAATGAAAAATAAAATAAAAAGAAAAGTAAACGAAAATAAGATAAAATTAAAATTAAAATCAAATCAAATCAAAAATAAAATAATAAAACGAAAATAAGAACAAGATAAAATAATAAACAAAATAATATATAAAAATAAAGACAAAATTAAAAAAATAAAAAAATGAAAATAGAAATAGAAACAAAGATAGAAATAAAATGAAATTAAAATGTTGAGAACTGAGTTTTTGCGTGGACTATACGATATTGAATTATCGCAAATACAAAACCAAATATGTCATATATCAAGATCAACCAGTATTGGCTTCAATAAGAGCCTTGCACCAATTCAAACACATATTTCAAGTTAATTCCACCTTGTCATAACTTGTCTTAAATACATACCCCAACATGTCATGCATCCTAACTCAACTAAAAATGTCCATAACCAACTCATGGCATATTCAAATCAGTCTTCACAGTATTGCTAACTCATTATGATGGGACCGTAACATACCCAATCCCAATTCCAATTCAAGCATTCAAAAATTTCAATCAAGATATTCCCACATTTAATCAGTCATCAATCTAAAACACCAAAAAACTCACAAATTAACCAAAACACAATGGTTTGCTTTCAAATGTTGTATTTAAAAATCCAGGACTATTGAGGCATTTTTTTAAAAAATAACTAAGTAGAACCCAATATTGCATTCAAAGGAAATAAGATTTAAAACCCCTATAGATGATAGACTAGCTTTGAAATAATATATGAGAGAAGTAGTGGTAAAGCATGCACTGGAACAAACTTATGATTGACAAACAACACGTAAGGCCCTAATTTAAGACTAAAAGAGTACAGCTATCATTCTCAAATAGGACAACTACCATTGGGGCACTTAGGGGGCACTTAGTTAAGCATGTTATGTGCATTAGTTTTAGGCAAGTATTTTCACAGATTTCATGCTTTGAATTGTCTAAACCAACGTAAAATTAAACTACACAACTCATCCCAACTCAATCCATTTCTGAAAATTGAATTCAATATCACCAAAAAAAAAAGTTCTCAATCAAGCCATAAAGAAAAATCCCAAAAAAAAATCTTAATTAAAAATAAAGATGTTCAATTCATACACCTGATGATATTTGTGCAAAATGGAATTTGAACTTGCTTGGGTAAGGCACGACAGAGATGAGTTGAGGGATCAAAGTTTGGTAGTGATCTTTGAAGGACCAGAAAGGTGATGATGATAAATGGAACAAATGAAACCCAGTGGAGTGGAGGAGATAGGTGGTCCACGAAACAATAAACAGTGGAGCAAGAGAAGACTTTCTTCTTCCCCTAATCAAGCCTTTTCTCTTCTGAAATTCCAGCCCCCTCTCTCATCCCGAAACACCAAAAAAGCCTCCATCTTTTCTACAATCGAACTCCTCCCCTTAGAACTAGAGCATGGTCTCTTTATAAAGCGAGGAGCGGATCATCAATTGAAACGGTCAGAATTTTTTGAATCCCAAATCAACCGGATATTTCACTCAATATTATCATATCTTTCCATTTTTTTCAGCGTTTTTCCAACTCTCTTTCTTTTTTTTCAGCATCGACGGCGCCCCCTCCTTTTTGTATATTCAGCATCTCATATTCTCTATAGGTTTAGGTGAAGCTTGGGCCGGGCTGCCTATGTCCATGGCATTTGGGCTGCATACCTCTAGTGGGTTGGGTTAGTAAAATTGGGACTTAATGCTTTTTGCTCATTGGATCAATTCTTTAGGGCTTAAATGGTTTATCGGGCCTTAATGGTTTGGACCAAAATTGGGGTACAACATACATGCACATATCCTCTACTTCTCGGTCTACAACCACTACATAAGCCGTGCTCTAATACAATTAATCTTGAAATTTACAGAAGATGGTATGTGTGTGTACTTCACTTATATCTTTCTCTATTGGCCACACAGTCTTCATAACAAGTTGTTCATTGATGTCTTTATGGTCAAGAAATAATTCTTGATGTCGTTGGTGTTTCTATGCCCTTTCAAATCGAGAAAACAAAATCCACCATACTATTTTTTTTTGAGACATAATGCTTGAAGAAAGAATGAAAACTTTATGCACGTTGACTACTTGACATGCCTAAAAAATAAGAGAAAATGATTATTAATCAAGGTATAAGCTATTAAAGAATTCATGAATTAACTAGTAAAAAAAAACTATATTCCTGCAGAAAATGTTCCATTAACATAAGTAGGAATCCATTTGCCCTGGATTTCATAGAGCCCTTTCAACCATTCATTGTCTAACATTTCGCTTATATTGAGCACGTTAAACCAAGCAGACTCAAACTGTTCAGCATCCTCCGAATTCCATATGCAATCCTTGAACTTAGAAAAGTGATCTTTCCACTTAACTGCATCCAATTTTTTTGAGAATTTGCTAAGAATATGCCACATATAGAGTCTGTGTGTCGTGTTTGCGAAACTCTCAGAAATAGCTCTTGTCATAGCAGGATCTTGGTGAGTGATGATCATTTTTGGTGCTCCATTTGGCATGGCTATAAGCAATTGTTGTAAGAGACATGAAAATGATTATGTTGTTTCGTCACTTAAAAATGTGCAAGCTAAAAGAGTGCTTTGGCCATGAAGATTCACTCCAACAAATGGAGCAAAAATAATCCCATATCGATTTGTGTTATAAGTAGTGTCAAAAACCACAACATCACCAAATGCATGATATGATCTCCTACATTCATGATCAGCCGAAAAACAATGTCTAACCTTATTTTCTAAATCCATCTCGAATGTGAAAAAAATTCAGGATTTTTGTCTTTCTCAATCTCAAAATATTCAAACAACATCTGAGCATCCTGCTTTACATCATCTTTGCGCATTATAAATTTTTTTTCCAGTGCATCCTATGTTTCTATGCCTCTGGCTTGAAGTTCAAAAATACTTATTTGCTAATGCATAGGAACATTAGCTGTTGAAAATTGGTGTGTAAATGCCTTTTCGCACTTGAAACAAAACGATGAGACCTCAACATTTGCACTTTTCTTGGTGTTGCAAATACATGATTATGAATCTCATTGAATTGTGATACAACATAGCATGATTTTGTCTTACATTTGACAACACTTAATTTTTCTTTACAGCCTTCCATAGTTTCTGGCCTCTTCCTAATACTAGTAGCTTTAGATTTTTCATAATCTCTAACCCCCTCTTTGTAACAAACAAATTTCTTTCGAATAATTTCATTGGATTTGTTTGTCTTTGAAGAATAATTTCGATCACTAAAACCAAGAAACCTAGCATATTCATTGTAGAACATTTGAGCTTCCTCAACTGAATCAAACTCCTTCCCCACTTTTGAAAATTTTCACACTCTACTTGAGGCACAAATTCTTGAGCATTATTTGATGAAGAACCCAAATCACCTTCCTCTACATAATGCATTTCACTATCCTTCACCAACATATAAAAACTTCCAATTACAAAAAGAAGATAGATTTTACTAGATTTCTTTGAGAGGTAGAATTGACTTTGGGGTTGCATATTCTTCCCGAACTTGCAGAGACAAGTTGCTGGAGAAGGGCAGAATGAAAAAGATAGTTCTTGCACAAATTGCAGATACAAGGTTGCTAGAGAAGGGCTGCAAATCACCACCGTCGTCGGAAGCAAGAAGATAGTTTGGGCAAGGGAGGAAAAGCCATATGAAGAAGATGGAAGATAAATCTCGTCGGAATCAGTGGGGCTAGTTTGATGGGCGCAACAGGGAAGAAGAGAATAAGTTGGATCAGGGTCTCCACCCTTCTTTTAAGGCTTTTTTTTATTTTTAAAAATCTTGATCGTCCAATTGATCAGAAGGCCGGGAGGGGGATCTCGCATCACAAATTTTATACGGGATCCCGCCTATGAGCCCTGCTGTGTGTGTGTGTATATATATATATATATTATTTTAGGTTTAATTACCAATACATCCCTCATGAAAATATTATAGACGAATAAAAACACAATTAAATGTGTGCAAATAAATTGCAGCAATTTGAATTGATGCGCTATTGTGAAGACAAGTGACTATCGTGTCTCTTCTGACTCGGTCACACACTTTGGGGAAAATTTCCTACTTGGTCGCATACTTTGGGAAAAATCTCCTGCGCGTCGCATGCAGCAGCTGGCGTACGCCCCTACCTTGGGCATCCACGTGACTTCTTGACTTGATGGAATAACTTTACTGCCTGAGTGAGACTGTTTGGTTCATAAATAGAAGAGTTTTATATGTGAATAGTATCACATTTAAATGAATTTTCAATTTGGAGACATTTTAATATTAAAAATTATTAACATATATTTGAAGAAAATCTAAATATATACAAAAAGTTTTAGAATGGGAATTTAACTATAAATATTAATATATACATAAATGAGGGTTCGTGTGAGATAAGAAGAGTGAGGAATAAGGGTGGATGTATACTTTTGGAATTTTATCAGAAAGCTTGGATGTTATGAGAAATAAATTGTCAAAATATTCAAATAATGCTCCTGAAAAGCTACCTTTAAGTAGCATTTTTAAAAGCTCTAAAAAGTGTTCTTATAATACTATTGTCAATATTAATAGTTGATTGTAAAGAAGCATTAATGCTCCTCCAAAAGTTTCACCAAACAGAGAATATTAGTCCGCAACTACTTTGTGGTATCCAGAAAGTTCAAGAGAGCACAATCACCGACTATAATCCTGTATAAATAGGAAACATGAAATTTGGGTGCAAGTGTGAAGCAGGTAAGAGAGAAGTAATAGTGACAGAGAGCTCTAGCTAAGGCCTAAGTGTCAAGTATCGTCATTAAGTTGAGTAGTGTGTGACTGGCTGACCGGTTGTATATTTAAATTTACATTAAATACAGGTGAGTTTATTTGGGTATTCGAATTCTACAAAATTAGTCTATGTAACGTGGACACATCTCCAACCTAAATTCTCAATATCGGACCAGATCATGATTGTGGTAGCGAATCCGAGCTTGGGATTCATCATTCGGGACATATGATTTTAGTAGTGAATCCGAATTTTGAGTCCGTTGAACATAAAAAAAAAATTACAAAGAAAAAATTGATACTATAGAGAAATATAAGTTATATAAAGGGGAAAAAATTATGCACTAGCAATGATTTCATTGTTTTTTGCCGAACTTTTCCGTCCGAGCCTTGGGGTTCATCGCTTGAGACATAAGATTTTAGTAGTGAATCTAAGCTTTGGGTATATTAAACATAGAAAGAGAGATTTTATAGAGAAAAATGATTCTATAGAGAAATAAATGTTCTACAAAGAAATATAAGTCTTATAGAGAAGAAGAGTTCTGCACTAGCAGTAAAATAAAAAATGTGATTTTATGTTTTTGGCCTAAATTTTTTGTTTGACCACCAAAATGATCGTCGCTGATCTCAAAATAAGCACTACTACAAGAGCAATAAAGCCCCTGAGCTATGGCAGCTAAAACGGAGGTCTGCCGTCGGAGGATGCCCAAAAACTTCTTTTCCTCATTGTTGTTGTTTCCAATGTCGGATCTAGATGAGGCCGATGGAATTAGAATTACCGGGTCGAGATGAATATTACGCCACCAATTTTTCTATAAATATTCTTCATGAATAACCGATTTATTTTATATACATACCTAAAGAATAAATATAACTTATTTTTCATACTTTATTCATTGATCAGTTTTATATGGGTTGTCATGTTGATGATTCGAGTTTATAGTATACTAGGATGATGTGCTCGGGCTTCGCCCCGGGTCCTATAAATACTGCCCAACTAAAGTCTATTATGTAGCAAAAAGGGATGTAAAAGATGAGATGGGTCAATGTAAATTTAGTGGAATAACAAAAGGTTCAAATCATCAAAATATTTTACTAATGCTGGCTTTAGAGTATACCGAATCAGTATTGCTATCCTTTTTTAAAAGTAATATGAAATCATTTTCGTTGTGGTGACTTAATTGGTACAACTAATTTGAAGGGACAATTTTGTACATTAAAACATCTTAAAAGCAGATCAATTCTTTTGTTGTTTTCTCATAATAATAAAATCAAATGACATGTCACAGAACTACTTCAACAGCTTTTACTTGTTGTCGTAGGAGAGAATCTGCAGATTTAGTGGAACTTTCGCACTTCCACGTAAGAGATTTATGAGATTATAAGCTAGATTTTATATGCACCACAACCTAACTATATTCCTTTTTGTAACAGAAGCCACCCTCTTCATGCACAATCAGATGCCAATCCTGTTCTACAAAATTTTGCCATAACCACTATGTCAATAAATCTGTAAGCTTCGAATGACTTGAAACTGAAGCACTTTAACACAAACCATACTTTCAGTAATTTTTAAACATTTGAGATGGCTTATTAGTACATGCATCGACTTATATCTTAATTACTCAAAAAACAAAAATAGGAGGACAAAAAATTAGGGATAAGCCAAACTCAATCCATAATTTCAGGAATTTTGAGACAGTAGAGGCTACAAAAGACATACTTCAAATTAGTGATTCCAACATGCTTGAAATCTAATAGTCTCTTTATAAACATTTACCATCTAATGATTGATGATGATCTTTTGCTGTTCAGCCATTCATTTGTTGGCTTACATCTAAATTTGCAAGGAACTTTGTTAGGCAACAAACATATACAGATTAGCTACTCTGTAAGATAGAGCCATGTGATGGAGAAGGGGACATTTTGTCTACTGGTGCGATAATAAGTTCATAGGACGTTCATAATTTCTGGAATTTTGAGACAGGAGAGGCTACAAAAGACGTACTTCAAATTAATGATCCCAACATGCTTGAAATCTAATAGTCTCTTTAAAAACATTTACCATCTAATGATTGATGATGATCTTCTTCTCTTCAGCCATTCATTTGTTGACTTACATCTAAATTTGCAAGAAACTTTCTTAGGCAACAAACATATACCGATTGAGCTACTCTGTAAGATAGAGCCATGTGATCCTCATAGACAGAACCATGTGTTATGCTTAGACTGAACTATGTGATACTCATACGTTTCTTGTTGAGCATGACACATAAAATCATCCTTCACCAATCAGAACACATTTGACTACATAATCAATATATCTTATGACAATCATCAATATATCTAGCTCATCGACATAGGTGATTTAGATACCCAAACAACTCCTGAATATTCTCCATCAAAATCATTATTCAAACTTATTAACCAACGCTCATCGATATAGGTGACTTAGATACCCAAAAAACTTCTCAGATTCTCCATCAAAATCATTATTCAAACCTATTAACCAACATTAATCAGAGTTTTTTTCCATCTATAAAGATATACCAAGATAGATGAATACCTTTCTTGTTGAGCATGTCCCATTACATCATCCTTCGTTAATCAGACGACATTCAAGTACATAATACATTATACCAATTAATCTGTAAATCTAACTCCTCAACATAGTTGATTGAGATACCCAACCAAATCCTCAAATTCTCCATGGAAAGCTGCCTACTCTATCCCAGTAAGGGCTTAAGCGATGCGATCGAAGTAACCTAACCTGCGTCCATCTAGAACCTCGGTGAGAGAAAGACGAAACCAGAACACGCAAAAGAGAGAGCGAGAAATGGAAACCCAAAATTAGATTAGGTTTGGCAGAGGGGACTAACCTCGATGTTGGGTTGTTTTGAGCGGAGACAGAGAACAACTATGGTCGATGTTGTGACGTCTCCTACCCGTGAATTGCAAAGACAAAGAACCCCCTTAACCCGCTGAAATTTCGATTCACGTAGTTGAGGTTGAGGTTGGGAAACAGAAAAACCACGCCCTTCACCCTCGTCAGATCAAAAGAAAAGCAAACCAAGGAGACAGGGAAGAAAATGAAGATTGAAATAGGGAGAAGAACAAAGATCCAACCTTGGGCCAAAACACAGTCCTTATTGGTCGAAAATGATAAGAGAAGCAGAAGAAATCAGCTATGTAAGTACTGTCGAAGAAGCGAAGGTAAAAGAGGATGGTGGCATAGCTTATGTCAGTAGATAAAGCTTTGTGCCATATTTGATCGGAATTCTGACAGAGACGGCTGTAAAGCAGGTTCATGAACCTGTGAGATATAATAGTCCATGTGTCGGCGTGTAAACAACATCAGACGGTGGAAAAGAAAGAAGAAGATGTTGATATGAGGACACAAAATCTACGAGGACGATGCCCAATTTCGCGAGTAGACGAGCAGAACGGGACTCGCTAGGAGAAGCTCCAAAATCGATGGACTTTATAGTTATTTATTATATATATATTATATATTATAGTAAGTATATACTAGACATTCTACCCTGGCCCGACTTTCTGAAGTCTAAGCTCGGGCTACTGGGCCCAAACCCTGAGGTTCGGGATTGGGCCCATATATAATTTTGAACATTTTTTATTTAATAATTATATATTTGTATTAATTGTTTATAAAAAATACTTATACAATTGAATAATGTAATATAGAATAAATGTAGTAATTTTGGTAATTGAATAATATTTTTTGGAATACATGTACTAATTTTCTAATTGTTTTGAAGAATAATTGCATCATATATATGGTATATGTTGGTTGCTAAAATAATGTTTAGAACATGAGAAAGTGTTTTATGGAAATATAAATCAAAACTTTAATTCAAAATCAATTAGTTTCCACTTTCCAACTCTAATCGGAATTAGAATTTAGAACAACCGCTAGAGTGAGGCGCCCATCTTGACTTGCCATGCAAGGCCTTTTGGGCGGATAACTTAGGTTCCTTCCAATATTATTGAACATCTAGGTCCTCCCTTGGTCCAATATTTTTAAGAATTCAAGATTCAAATATTATTTTGTTCATTGGTCCATTCTTGATTTTGATAATTTAAATATTATTTTGCTCTTTGATCCATTCTTGACTTTAATTTTAATTATGTAAAATATTTATTTTGCAATCTAGATCGAAATTCTGAGACTTGTTTTTTTTCTATCAAGACACTTATAAGAATTTTCTATATCATAACAAAAATAATTTTATCTTTGGTTGTCTTTGCAAAAAGAAAACTCAATAATTTTATCTTGTAACTTTCTCAATAACCGTTGTGATATGGTGAATTTTGTTAATTTTCCTTAAATAGGACAGGAGACTATATAGAGTTACCAAGGGGACTCCGCAAGACACATATATTGTGACTCCCGAAATATTATTCTTTACAATCAAGCTCTATGACTAGGAATAACATTTCAATACAATGTACGTATGACACTACCTGAACTTTGGACGCACTCCCCAGTCCCGAATATGAAAGATTCTTACATCAAGGCTTTTACATGATTAGGAACCTTTCCCTGACCTGTGGAAAATGTACTTTCATATACTCCGTACAATACTTGGTAAGTTGTAGTGAGTTATTCGTACTATCGAACACTCAATTGGACCAAAGGCCCTACATTTTAATTTTGATGATTTTATCATATTATGCTATTTGATTACATGTGATATGTGTACTCTTTGATTGACAATTAATTGAATTTGAAAGTAACATAAAATCGGTTTTCACTAAAGTGCTTTTAGCTCAACCTAGTTGTGAATTCAACTATTGTTCTTATATCAAATGAACTCTGATTAAGTTGAAATTTTGTAGAGATATCATTTACATCATTATGAACATTTTTCAGCAAGGAATTATTGGGAAATTTTGACATTTTCTTACTGAAATTTAAGCCTAGATTTATGTCCAAAAATTATTTTTATTTTCTTAATTGAATTATCAATTGGCTTGGGATGTGATAAATGATGTTTTTTCAAATGGAAACTTTACATGTATATGATATAGTTTTCCATGCACACATATTGATCATTTGGACTAAACTAACATATGGTTCAAGCATGAAGCTCAAATGAGCATACAAACATACTTCCAAGTTTTCAGGTTACATCTGAAGTTTTGGTAATTTTGTAAGTCATTCGGCAGTCTAAGAATGGTTTTGAAAGACCAAGGAATTACCAAGAAATACCTAAGCACCATTGCAAAATCCACTAGAGATTGTTGAAGCATTTTTGGAAAGAGCCAAGTTGGCGAGTTAATTCACTACTAGAAAATTGCTTTTTAGTGACGGAAAAATCTGTCACTAAATTGGAATTTTCCGTCTCTGAAAAGTTTAGAGACGGAAGTAGTGACGGAAAAAGTTCTGTGACAAAAATTGTTGTTGCAAATTTTTGTCACGGAATTTTGAGACGGATATTTTTCGTGACGGAATTTTGTAACGGAATTTTGAGACGGATATTTTTCGTGACGGAATTTTGTCACGGAATTTTCCGTCACTAAAAGATTTTGAAATTTATATTAAAAATAAATAGTGACGGAAAATTCCGTCACTAATTTCCGACTAATATTGGAGATGGAAAATTCCGTCACTAATTTCCGTCTCTAATATATTTAATGAATTTTAAAAAAATGGATTGAACGAGTATTAGTGACGGATGTTTCCGTCTCTAATGAATTTTTAATGAATTTTAAAATAAAATAATTGTTTTTTAAAAAATAATTATTAAATTCATAAATAATTTGATAAAAAATATTAAAAATAATATTTAACTTTATGTTTAATTATTAATTTTTAATAATAATTTGACCATTTTAATTTTTTATTTTAAATTAATTAGAAATTAAATAACTAAATCATTATAATAGAATTAAAATTAAAAAAACAAAGAAGAATTCAACAATAAAATTTAATAAATCCACAATGTTTTATTAAACGAAAGACAACTCGTGTATCTAAGCATCCTCGCCAGCGAAGTCACCATCCTCGCCAGCGAAGTCACCATCCTCGTCTTCCTCCTCAGCAACATCATCCACGGGATCCTGCTCCCCGAAATGGAGCTGCTGTAAATCATGCAGCTGTTGCTCCAATCTAGCTATAGTCTGCAGAGACTCCTGATGCTTCAAATCAACATGAGCCATCACTGCAGCAATTGCCCTCTGGAACGACTGCTCGACGTCCGGATCAGTCTCAGAAGCTGAGGGTCTGCTCATTCCAGATGTGCCACGTAGACGTTTTGCCTCTGATCCGATACCATAGATGCGACCTTTGACACTCATTCCGCCAACCGCCTAAAGATATAAGGCATTATCGTCCAGAGACTCTCCGACACCGGATGCAGAACTCGATGCATGAGAGGATGACATGTCCTTCAGGCGACTGATGGCATCCTGATAAAAAATTTCAATTAATATATAGCTTCAAATATTATCATGAAATATTAATATATTATTAAAAATATAATAAAATATAACACTTACATTTAAACTCGCTGAGCGTGAATCGACAAACACTGTTGTACCTTTTTTCAAATGAGTACGATTAAACAGTTCCTGAAAGGTGGGATCACGGCCAAGTTTCCTATTCTGCAATTTAAATTTGAAGACAATTTTACTAATATTTATAAAATACATAAACAGTTTAAAATAAAAAATTTAAACTTTTAAATTTACCATTCGCTTGCGATGTTGTGTCATAGAAATGGATCCACCGGTGTGAAAGGATCCGCTGGTTTGAGATGCCTGATTGTTTTTTCCCTGCTCCCTTCTGATCATGTAAGTCGGGTCCACCCACTTTCTTTCAAGCTCCGCTCTCACATTCTCCAGGATCCATTTTCCTTTGTCTGCGCCACTCCGGATACCAAACATTGCACGTCGAAATGAAGTTGTAATCTTACTTTTCCAAAGATCCTGTACTTCTTTGTCATACGAAGGAAACCACTTATACTTTTTCTACAAAATTAATAAATTCAAATGAAGATAGTTACACTAAAGAATTAAAAAAACTTTAAAAAATTGAACAATATTTTATAATCACCTTGAACTCTTCAAAATAGTAATCCCTCTGCTCCTGCGTAGTCTCGCTCCATACTGTGGCAGGACTTTCAAACTTACTCTTTAAGATTTGAGTGATCTTCCTACTCACTCCATTGGGCTCAAACCTATAAATTTATAAATTAAAAATCTTATAAGACCCAATCACAAACTGCCTTTTTTTGGATCCATGGTAAGACAAAATTTTGCCTTAGGTTTGAAGGATTTACCTCTGTCATTTTCCACCAACTCTAATTCTCTGCGTTTACAATATTGTGGAAGATCCAGTCTAGCCTTTACATTATATTTTGTTTTTCCCTTAACGTACAAGTGTTGAAAATGTTGTCAAACACATTCTTCTCAATATCCATGACATCAAGGTTGTGTCGGACCAGATTGTCCTTCCAATAAGGCAAATCCCAAAAGATGCTCTTCTTCGTCCAATTATGATCCGTCCATAACCCAAAAATAGAATCTGTCTGCCAGTCTCAGTAATCTTTGGAAAATTCCAAAGTCCAGCCAATATTTCTTCACCTGACAAGCATGGTGGAGGTTCGGATCTCTCACCTCGATTCTTAAGAAATGCATCTTTGTTCCGTCTAAACGGATGTGTCATAGGCAAAAAATGTCTGTGACAATCAAACCATGAATTTTTCCTACCATTCTTCGAGGTGAATGCCTTTGAACTCTGCATGCAATAAGGACATGCTAACTTTCCCGTAGTGCCCCATCCGGACAACATACCATAGGCAGGAAAGCCATTGATAGTCCACATTAACGCAACTCTCATAACAAAATTTTCTTTTAAGAACACATCATAGGTTATCACACCTTCACACCACAACTGATTGAGCTCATCTATCAGCGGCTGAAGATAAACATCAATTTTACTCTTTGAATTTTGGGGACCCGGGACAATTATTGTAAGAAACATAAACTCTCTCTTCATGCACATCCCAGGAGGAAAATTATAAGGTGTCAAAACAACAGGCCAACATGAATAATTTTTTCCTGATTGCCCGAAAGGAGTGAAACCATCTGCACACAAACCTAACCTTACATTCCGCGGGTTTGAAGCGAAATCTTGATATTTTTGGTCAAATTGCTTCCAAGCCACTCCATCAGATGGATGACAAAGAACTCCGGACTCTTTTTGATGCTCATAATGCCACCTCATTTCTTTTGCAGTAACATTAGAACTGAACAACCTTTGTAGCTTTGGAATAAGTGGTAGATACCACATCCGTTTAACCGGAACCTCTTTAAAATTTCCATGACTAGTTCTCCGAGATCTATAACGGTCAGCCTAACAAAAGTTACATTGTTTCTCATATGCATAATCTTTATAGTATAACATACAACCATTGATGCAGCAATCAATTCGCTGATATCCAAGCCCAAGTTTGGATGCCAACTTTTTAGTCTGATAGAAATCTGCAGGCATTCGATTTTCAGCTGGCATCGTCTCTTTCATAAGATGGGAAACTTCATCAAAACATCCTTGGGGCATGTTATAATCAGCTTTAATGCTTAATAGTCTCAATGAAGCTAACAACTCTGAATGCGAATCACAACCTGGCCACAGTGGTTCTTGGGCAACAGACAACATGTTAAAGAAAATTTGTGCATTTGGATTAGGAGCTTCCGGCATATATTGTGGATCATAATTTGTAGCATGTAACAACTCATTACCAACTGACGGACCAGCAACATTCATTACCATCTGCTCAAATGTATCAAAATTAGCACGGTCAGTTCCTTGCCAATAATAATTACCAGCATCCGTTGGTTGCACTTCCTACAGCTGAAATAGGAGGAATTTTAGGCATGACTTCTCCATGAGTTGTCCAATAATAATATCCATCCTGAAAACTTTTTTTGTACAAGTGTTGCTTAATCTCATCAAACACCAAATATTTTCTACATTTGCATCTAATGTAAGGACATCGTATTTTCCCCGTACTGTGAAATTGAAAATCATTTGCAGAAGCAAAAGCAAGGAACTCCTCTGTAACACCCTGAGTCGTGAGATAGCTTACGTAATATAGCAACGCAATGTATGTGGTATTCATTATAATTTTAGTGTGTGCAATAATAATTTTAAAATGGGATTATAAGATGATTATTAAATTTTATGCGATAAGCAAAATATATTATGTGTAAAAATTATCGGAGTTGGAGTTAAAATGGAATTTACACAAATTATTGGAATTAGAGGATTGGTGAGTTAAATTAATGGCGAGATTGTAAATAGAGATTAGGGTAGGAGGGGTCAATTAACAAATAAATAAAAAGAAAACAAAATATAAATATAAATTGGCATGCGGATCGAGAGAACCCTAAGACCAGTGTAATGCTACGACGGGGGCGGCGGCGACGGAATTGGTGCCAGGCGATTCCGGCCACCATCGACCAAGATTTTGGTGTCCAATTGAAGAGCACGGCGAGGGGAGTTGAACCGTGCTAGTTTCGGATGAAACGGAGGAGAAGTCATTGTGTAACGGCGGAAGAACTCGCACGGACAGCCGCCGCACCCACTGCCTCGATTCTTCATTCTCCGACCACCCTTCAGGTAACGCGATGCATCAATGAACTCACCGGCCCGTTCTCTATCTCCCCATGTCAGAGGTGAGGGCCACCGAGCTCTGTCGGGCGGCGACCCGGATTTGCAATCCGACGGGTGTGTTGAGCCGTATTCTGGGGAAGAAGATGAATAACCGGGTCAAACTGACCCGGTTATCCTGGGATGACCCGCCTAGCCCAATATGTTTTGTCAAGTGAGGCCCAATTGATTTAAGGGCAGAAACATTAAAGGCCCAATTAATCTAATTAATTAAACATTACCTTATAAATGAATTAAAAGATGTTGATGAAGTATTTTGGGTTTCAGGATGAACTCTTTCATAACAATTACCGATAGCTAGGGAGAACGCACTAAGGTAAGTAATACTCAACTGTATTACGGAACAATGCAATTTATGAATTGTATGTTTTATTGTCTGTGTAATTGGTTTGATTATTGGTACGAATTTGATTGAAATCCTACGACGGGTTATGTGTGAATCGTGATGTAAATGACTTGTTTATGTTATAATTGTATTAAATATGCTATTTGTATACTGTGATTGGATGACTGAACTGTTAATGTATTTCTGTGTGGAATTAAATGTGTACTGTTATGTGCTTCAACTGACTATGGTAATGAGACTGATATGATGACGGTTTTGATGTTCTTAAGAGTGACTAGTTGCATACGATTTATTGACGTATTAAATATTATTCATAAGCACGATGCATTGCATTTCATGAAAAAGGAAAAGTTCAATTAATGAAAAGTATTTTTACAAGCCGGGTATTACTGCTACAGGGAGGGTGTATTGGAAAGAGGAAGGTTTATGGATCAATGTTAAATGAAAAGAAAATGAAAATGAAAATGAATAAAGGATACAGATACTAACTGAATGGGCTCTATGGTAGAGAATTAGATGGAAATCCCGACCGGTTGCTCTGTAGCAGTTTACCTAGGTTAGGGCCCGAGTACTGGAAAAGAAATGATTTAAATGGCTAATTGTTTTATAAAGATGAGGTCCATGTGCATTCATGCATAAGTATTACTTGCTGAGCTTTAGCTCACTATGTTCCGTGATACAGGTTTGGAATCCTCGATGATTAAGCTGACATAGTCGTTGATGGTGTGACTGCGGATCCATGGGAAGGATGCTCATGTGCTGGATGTAGGCTTTGTTAGTTCACACTAAGATTAATAATTCTATTTAAGTTTACCGACTATTGCTGGTATACAAACTATCATGAATAAACAAAAGATCGAAAAGCAAGATTAAATATAGTATGTATTGTATGTTATTTTTCTTTAATTACCGTTATGAAATTATGATGGTTAAATGATCGTTAAAATTAGGATAATTAAATTGACTTAATTACTAAGTTTATTTAGTTCAAGTATTTTATTTTATACGAGCAGTAAATAAGTTCTCTGTGGATATATAGAATTAGGTAACTTTGGTGTATGGAAATAAGTGTAGATTTGGGAAAGAGGATTAAAAATATAAGATTCACAGTAATTTACCTAGTGGATTTTACTCGGGTGTTACTGCTTACTTAAATTATATGAGATGACGCTTTTATTGCAGATTGATTCATTTTAAATAAATATAGGGTGAGTTTGTATTGTAATGTAGGCAGCGTTCTGGACCACGAGTCCGAGAATTAGGGTTTCGTGGGACGGGGCGTTACATCCTCAACCTCATTAATGAACTCCTGCGTAATTCCCACACGATTTGGTCCTAATCAGTTATTCATCCAAAAACGATGCTCAGGGACATCCATCTATTTATCACCTACATAAATATATACATTTAAATAACAAATTTAGCTCACACATTATATTCCAAATTTTTTTTTCCTTTTTCCAATTTTATGTGGTAACAGATTTATTAATTTTTGAAAGTTTATAATTAAAACTAAGATAGAAAGCAATTAAACACTACTTTAATAACTCGATTAAATTTTATTGGAGACAATCGCATAAATTTAAGTTGAAAAAAAATCTTACAGTTATAGAAAAAAAACCGTTAAACTTGTATATTTATGTAATCTTATATAATACATGTTATATAATTTTTTAAGTTAAGCTCTTAATTTGACAACCAGCTATTTAAAGACTAATATTGCATAAAATTAAAATTTTAAATATTAACAGATTAAGATAGCCAACGTAATATAGTGCCTCTAAATTTCGAATATGACATTAAAATCTTCAAAATATTAAATGAGACCATTCATTAGACATCTCTCTTTCTGATCTTCTGTTAAAAATTAAGAATTTACAAAAGCATAAAAAGAAAACAAGATAAAAAAATTAAGAAAATAACCTGAAATCAATTTTCGGTTGTTGAACCAAAACCTCTGGACTGTAAACGGATGATCTCTCTACCAGGAAGTAGCAAAATTTGTGTGCGGCTAATGCTGCGGCTGAGGCTGAAACTAGTGAGAGTAGGTTAAAGAGAGAATTCTAATTTTTGACACCGTTTGCCAAAAATTAGTGACGGACTTAGGGACGGAATTGTTTCCGTCCCTAATTATTGACGGTATTTTTGACTAAAATGTATTCCGTCCCTAATTAAAGACAAGACTAGAGACGGAATTAAATTCCCATCCGTAATTAGGGATGAAAATAATGACGGACTGAATTTCCATCCATAAAATGTCAGACAGTCAAAAAAGTGTATTTATCCGTCACGGCATTAAGGACGGAAACATTTTCCGTCCCTATATAGGGATGGAATTACGGACAAGAACAATTTTTCGTCCCTAATTAGGGACGGATTTAGTGACAGAACTTTAATTCCGTCACTAAAAAGTCAAGAAGTCAAAAAAATATCCAAATATGAATGGAAAACATCAAAGTGTTCAAAAGAGGTTGCTTGAAATAAACATACCTAACATATATATATATATGTGTGTGTATATATATATATATATGTATGTATGTATGTATGTATGTATGTATACATAACAATATTTTCAAGACTTCCTAGAAGTTTACTTTAGATAGGCTAAGACATGTAGTGAGAATAATTCTTAGATTTGAGCTTTTAGGTGACTTGGTAGGATATGAGGTTTTTAATCACACTTTTTATCTTCATTTTCATTTTTTTCATTTCATTTTTATCACTTTTTTAAAACAAAAATTAAATTGAGACAAAAATAGGGTACTACAATTGTAATGACTGTTTTTAATTTTAATGTAATGAAATTTAAGGAGTAATTGTCTAACCTTCCAAAATTGGGTTTCAGCCATTGAAAAATTTCTTGTTATTCTATTTGCTTAAATTTTGATTACTGATTTAGAATTAGACATTAGACGCCAAAAAAAAAAATCTTGAGCGTTACCCTGAACCCAGCCCTAAGGTGCCTCCAATTAATTTGTCGCCCCGGGCCCCAAATATGGCAGGGCCAGCTCTGCTGTTGAGGTTTCCGTTTGGAGTCAAGAAGAAAAAGGAAATTGTAGTTTAAAAAGAGATATTCTCCTTATATGGTGAATCAAGTCAAGGCAATTTAAGGCAATGGAGAGCTGATTATATAGAGCTAACTTTAAAGTCATTATGGCTAAATTTTAAAGCAATGGTTGCAAGGTAATTATTTAAAATCATTTTTCAAATTCAAATGAAGGGCTTGGTTTCCATCTTGAGAAGGTTGCTTCAAAGAAGGTTTCCAAAACTTGAAGCTGAATTCTAGCACCGAATTCCAAAAAATGAATCAAAGTATCAATAACTCAATTTCTCTCTTTACAAATTCCTTGCTAATCCTGAGTTTTCGTTGAAATCAATGTTACACAATCTTGACAAAACTGATAGTGCATCAAACAATTTTGGTTTTGAATTCAACAAAATGAAATGACAATCTCCTCAAAAATTGTATTATTCCAAAACTACTCCACCTGATCTTCTATTAGAAGAAAAAACTAATCAAATGAAATATAATGCAAATACTATTTATGAATGGAATATAGATGGCATGTCTGATTATAATATTCTTAATCAATTACAACAAATGACAATGGTAAGCAATGCTTACAAAACAAAAATGAATACTATTGACCAAGCCATTGGAAATTTCATTGTTGCCGGATTTACTGACCATCTAAAGGGATGGTAGAATTACCATCTTACGACAACCCAACAAAATGAAATTATTAATGCTATAAAAACTGTTTCTTATGGTACGATAACCAAAATAGAATTCGGTGAAGAAATCCAAGATGTTGTTGCCACTTAAATTTTTTCTATTTCAAAACATTTCTTAGGAGACCGTTCTAGTATTAGGAATAGGTCTTCATAACTCTTAGCAAATTTACGATGTAAGAAACTACATGATTTCCTTCAATATAAAGATACATTTTTAACTCGAGTTATGATGCGTCCTGATAACTTCCAATCCTTCTGGAAAGAGAAATCCTGGTTGGTCTTCCCATCTTATTAGGTGACAAGGTTACAGAAAAAAAAATCTATATATACTAATCAAATACCGTATAATCAGCTAACTTATGGTGATTTAGTTAACTATATTAAAAAAAATAGGTTTACAAATATATTCTAACTTTAAGTTACATAAACAATTAAAATGGAAACAAAATAAGTCTAAAAAGAATTAGACTCTTTCTATAAACAATTGGGCTACGAAGAAAATTGCTCAAAACAAAAAAATGTTTAATAAACACCACAAACATACACCCACTCAATATAGATCTAGATTTATAGGAAATCTTATACCCAAAAACCGTTTAATAGAAACCAGAGCCATACAAAACCCAAACCAAATCCCAAAGAAGACAAATCTAAAAGTAAACCTGTTGTTTGTTATAGGTGTAATACACCAGAACATATAGCAAAATATTATCGAGTCCGCAAACGTATTAATGACTAAGAATTAGATGATAATGTTCTTGCAAAATTAGAGTTACTTCTCATAGATATTGATGATGATTCACTTCACCTTTCAATAGTTTTGATAATGAACACCAATACGATGACCTTTCTTCTTCATCTTCCGATCCAGAAATAAATATGCTTTCTCATGACCAAGAATTCTTCTTAGATGTTGTTAATCATATAGATGATTCCCAAGTTAAGTTAGCTTACCTAGAAAAATTAAAACAAAAAATAGTCAACCCTGACACCATATCGCACCACCAATCATAACCTTTAACTTAAAAGACATCCTGTCCAAACATTATACACAACCTGAAACGAAAACTTCTTCTCTTAAAGATCTTCAATTTGAAATTTCTAAAATTAAAACGAAAATCAAAACTCTCAGAAATAAACAAAGTCAAGATCGCTGAAAAATTAATGAATTAACTTTGACCATAGATAAAGGAAAATGATTAATTACTTCTGAAACCCTTAGTGAAATCGATGACATTGAAAGAATAAACAAAATCGAGACAGAAGGAATTTTAGTGGAAAGTTCATAAAAGATGATAAACCATTTCTTGGGCTATTATCTCGTATTATCTGTAAAAAATGGTTTATCAAAATTACAGTTCATATTGAAAATTCATTTTCTTTTGATACAATTGCTTTAGTAGATTTTGGTGATTATTTAAATTGTTTTTGTTCTGACTTGGTTCCATCACTAGTTTTCTTGGTATTCAAAATATTACAAAATATGTTATTCTAGGCACCCCATTCTTAGAATTAATTAAACCATTTAAAGTTAACAATGACGGAATACATACTAAGATCTTAGGAAATAGGTTATTTTTCCCTTTTATCCAAAAACCTGTTACACAAGATTATTCACTCAATTGTCTTCTTATCAATAAAGAAAAACATGAAGAAAAATAGGTAGAGCATTTTTCTGAAGAAATCAATATTTCTGTAAATAATTCCAATATTATTGCAGACCCAATGATAGGTCAAGGAGATCAGGGATGAGGCAGGGGATCCACGTCTTCAACAAGATTCCAAACTCAAAAATTATCCAAGGAATCTCATGATTTACAAGAAGCTGCAATTCTAGCAAAAAAAAATTCTTGGAGCAATATTGCCTATGAAGAAGATAAAAGAATTGCAATTGAAAAGCATGTAGCTGAACAAATTAATAAAGGTAAACATGTACTATCTTTCAATTCCTCTAAAATTGGTTCTAAGATTCCTAAAGAATTATCAAATAATCCAGAATTGTTAAATAATCCATCATTATTAGCATGAATCTCTTCTTTAAAAAAAAACTCCAGAAACAGCTTTGGCAATACAGTTGCAAAAGCAACCTTTTTACAAAATAGATCTCAAAGCTTTCAAAAGTTTTGATAAACCAATCTTCCAAAAGGTTCATCTTATGGAAAAAGAATACATTAGTGAGGATCCAAAACAAATGGTTTCAAAAATCTTTCCTCCAAATTAGCATTATATACCAAATGAATTGCACAAAACCCAAAGATTTTATGAATTTATACTTGGTTGATTCCATTCAATATCTTTGAAGAAATATCATTCTTCGCCTAATCCAACCATAGTCACACATTGTACTGTCTAAATTTTACAAATTTTAACTCCTTCTATATGGGGACAAGATTTAAACAAATCAACCGCCTGAGAACTAAGGTCAGGCTGCCCAAGCCTGAAGTGATTTTGGGCCAAGACCGAGCTCTGGTTGGGTCAAGGCTCACGGGAAAATGATGCCCCTACCTAGTTGTACCTTCAGCAAAAGTGAAGAAGACCGCGAGGAAGCGAATAAGAGCCTCAGTGTCTTGTTCTCATCTCCTTTGAGGTATCATTGTATGAATTTTACTCCATTGCATACTTCCTTGATTCAGTCTGTTTCCATCCTCAAGCTGCTTCTATTTTGCCCTAATCTTTCAATAAATTATGAATTTACAAGTATTAATGATGCTCTAGAGCCAATTTGGTCAATTTTTGGCTCAATCAGATGATTCAACCGTGATTACTATTTGCAGAACATATATCAACCACAATCCCTCTAGTCTTAGCATATTGATTAAATTTTAGAGGTGGTTAGCCCAATATAGTTACTTATATTAGTTGATATGCTATGTAAAGAAGGGAATGTTAGGGAGGCTCAAGATGCAGTTGAGAAGATATTGATGTGTGTTGTCCAATGTTTACACTTCGATCTAATGCATCGATGGATAGATATAGTTCCGTAGGTCCAGTATTGCTAGAGATCCCAGTAATTTTCATTCAAAAAACATTTTAGTAGTCTATGAAATTCATTCATTGGGTGTGATGACATCATAGCAAGAGACTCATTGAAAATCACACCTATTGAATGAATGACACATATTGCTAGGATAATTTTGGGATAAAAATCACTGATATATTTATCATTTTTATTAATGAATGGATGTTGTGAGGGTAAAAAGTTGGACAAGGCAATTAGACATTTTGATGAAATGACTAACAAATTGTTATTTGCTAATACTGTTACATTCTCTACCCCAGGCACGCTGTCAAACTCCGAAAATATTAACTTTCACAAATTTATAACAACATCAGTGATGGTTTAAGTAAAGGCAAGAAGCCTGACATTGCAGGGACTTGTTTTCCGGCTTGTAATTAACGGATGATTGCTCGCTATCTTGTTGTAGTTATAACCTAATCGTCCGTGTGTTTTCCAATAGAACACCACATCTAGGGCATTGTAGCTTCTTCAGAAATGATTGTCAAGCGATTCTTTGTAGATGCATCAACAGTAGCCATGTTAGTGGTTTTGTTATCTCAACTTGAACATGATGAATTAGATTTAGAAACTTCATTTTTTTTGACAAGCAGAGAATACTTGTAAACCATTAGTCACTTTATAATTTATATTTTATGCATAGATGGAATAGTAATTCTTAAGCTGAATGGAGATATATGTGGAGAAATACAGTTAGCTTTTACTCTTCTTGACAATTGACGCACCTCATAGAAATAGTATGTTAAAGGCCATTATTTTATGTAATATTCAAACTCGGTTTATTTATTTGGAATAAAATATGTTTAGCACTTTATATATGAAAAATGACATATTGACATAAACGTTTTTTATTCTATATGGTATATAAATTGGTGTGTAGAGTTTAGCTTACACACAGAAGATCAATTCATAAGTTTCTATCATAAGTTTCACTTGTTACTATGAGTTCTTAAGTAGCCATTGTTGCAGCTCTGCACTGTGCATTAGCTCTTGAAATTGATATTCTTGTTTACTCTTTACTGCACCAGGAAATTGATTTTCAATGAAAGTGAAGAAAGACCCATGTAGCCAATCGTTGTCTCCTCTCACCTTATGTGATGCTTAGAATCTCCTCGGCTTCCTAACATTTTTCAGAATCAATGAAGAAAACCAAGATAACACCATTTTCCAATATTATTTATGGATCAAAAGATTAACTGTTCTATTTGTCCTACAATTGTTTGAACAAAGTAGTTTTTTAGGACATGCAGCC
The DNA here is from genome assembly GCA_963580455.1 of Euonymus europaeus. NCBI lineage: Eukaryota > Viridiplantae > Streptophyta > Magnoliopsida > Celastrales > Celastraceae > Euonymus > Euonymus europaeus. Next base: position 6,994,989 of record OY756972.1, read on the forward strand.
AATCCTTTATGCTTCTGAGGGCTAACAAAAAGGGAACCCACTTTGAGAAATATAAAGATGAGTCTGTATTTGTGATGGAGGAGCATATTCTTATAGTGGGTAGAGAATTTTATCCCACATCGGAATACTGATACAAAGGTCAGAGTTGTTTTGAGGATAAATAAAGCATGTGTTTTCTTGAAATTCTATAAATATGTAAGTATAAGTATTTATCATCCATCATCCAAAATTAATTTATTATCTAAAATTTATATTGATTTATATTAGTAATAATTAATTTAATATAATTATAGAGGTCTTTGATGTGGATATATTTTATTAAAAGCTGGTGTTATATAATTTTAAGTTCTTTTTGAATAAATTCAAAAGAATGTTGTTCCTTTAAATCGACTAAATCCCTTTTAATTATTGTTTTGTTTCTAATATTTATAACTTAACATTGCTGGGATCTGCGAGCTTCGGCTTTAACAAATTTATAATTTTGCTTAGCTATGGGCTTTAGTCATACAAGATACACAGTAAAATAATTTATTTTTTTCCTTCATAAATCTATTCTCTCTCTGCCATGTTAATCACTTGTCAAGTTAAATCTTTAATATTTTTTGCTACAGAATTGTCTTTTGGGGTTAAAATTGGCCTAAATCCACATCTGGAAAGGTAAAAGAGTCTTTTTGTGTGGCTGTCAAACGTCAATCCCACATCGAAATATAACGTGAGAATGAGTCCACGCGGATGAATAAGTAGAGAAAGGGTGGACCGGTGCAACATACATACCTGGACGGGGTCAATGGGCGATCAACAAGGCCCATGGCCTAGGCTGGTGGCTCCCATTGCACATTCTGGAGGTGCACCAGCCTAACATCTCCCATTAGTGGAGACTGTACGTCGTAATTTGTGGCAGTGGGGGCCTGTGTTCGCGCGGCCCCTGTCAAGTCTATTCTAAATGTCTATCTGTTCCGATGACACATGATAGAATTAATTATGGTAAAAATTCGTATTAAGTATTATAAAATATAAAATTATTTGTATCAGACATTTTTTTTTAGGAGTGGAAGGTTATGTGTTTGAATTTCTCGTCTTATCAATTTTTGTGAGTGTCGTCTTTTGTGAACTGAAATCGGAGTTGAGCTTCATTTAATCGCCTTTCACTTGAACTTCACTTAATCTATCTATGGCTAGGGCTTTTTTCTCAAGATTCAATTCATGGTCAGGGTAGGAATCTTCAACCAATCTGGTCAATCTCGGGAGGAAGACCTAAAGGAAAGGGATCACATGGCATTGCTGTTAGCTTAGTCTTCTTTGTCCATCTTCCTCTATGTAGCTCACCGACTCATTGAGTTTTTGTGTTTCTGTTAGGTATTCCCTTTTCTTAATATAAAAAATATATATTTATATAAAATTAGAAGACTTCTGTGTTTTTGTTGGATATTCTCCTTCCTTAGTATAAAAAAAAATTATATAAAATTAGAAGGTGAGGTGGATGTAAAAAATATAAATATTTAGGAAAAAATGGAATATTCCTTTTTAACATTAATAAGCAATTTTAATATTTCCTACCTATAATTATAGTGTTTAAAAAAAGTTCCTATTTTAATTTATAAGTTTGATATATTATATTTTGCACTTTACTTAACTCTACTCAATATTTTATAGAGGTTGTAGTTATGCCACTCGAACTGGATACTACACATACTGCTGTTAAGACCAATGCCTAGGTCAGTGACTTGCATTCTTCCATTGCTTTCAAGAATGGTGCTGCCCCCTAAAGTCTCCCCAAGTTGAGAGAACCTACGTCCTAATTTGTAGCAGTCCTTCCAATATGTACAGTCAAAGTTTTCTAGATCAGAGTGCGTTCTCTGCTCTGTTAGCTTTGTCTGAATCCAGAAACCATTAATCTTCTCAATTAGCCAAACATGCTAATCATCTATAACAATTTGATACGTTCGAAAGGAATCCTCTCACACAATAAAAAAATGGTTGAACAAAGAATGCCAACTGCACCATACTATCAATGTACTTTTCTAAAAGCCGTTGATCTTTATTTAGCCTGAAGATCATATGTTCCACCACTAGATTCACATAATAAACAGTACAGGCGACATTGTTCGTAAAGTGAAATCTTTTATCGAAATCCAATTTGGTCAGAGAAGTGATGTGAGTTTCTGCCTCATGTCTGCATATCAACTCAGAATGAATTTATGCTCTGCCAAAGCTAACCTCCTCCTCAAGGCTCGAAAAGCATATTATCGGCTTCCTTCTTCACATCTTCAAACAATACAGACGACAAATATCGTTCTCCGAAACTGGGGAAGACCACCTATCACAACAGCCATAAAGCCGGTGAATAACAAGTTATCACATTACATCTCAGAAAAGGAACTCTACATATGCAGCAAAGGATTCTCTCTCACGCATCTGTATCCTTAGTAGCAATGTTTTGTAGACTAAAACCCCTCTCTACAGTTGCTTCTTTTGCTGGAGGTTGTCAGGGGAAAGATTCTAACAATAGATAACTTAAAGAAGAATGACATTTACTCAAGTCACCAGAATGAATCTGGTAGGAAAGAGTTATTGGCTTGAGTTCTCTTATTTAATTCTAAATAACTATTTTGTTGACTGCTGGATTAGCTAGACATTAAAAGACTAAAAGTCAGTGATCCCCCCTCTGTAACAACTTTCTTGAGGGCTTTAGCGTCTTCATAGTCTTTTTTGCACATGCTTGGTGCTCAAATGAAAGGAAAAAAGGCAAACTTACAACAAACAGTTTTCCTTCATTTTCAGGTCTCTTTGCTAACTTAATTGCAGCAGCTGCAGCAGCACCAGAAGAAATCCCCACCTAAAACACGTTCTCATAATTATCATCAAAGATGAAGACTACTCAATGTATCCAATATGAGGAATCTTTGATGGTCTTAAATTCCAGTATATTTTGATACTAGAGACAAAAATAGCATGCAAGACCAGATAGTTCCTCCACTTACTAGCAATCCTTCTTTCAGGGCAAGAAGCTTGGCCATTTCTATTGATTCATCGCTTGATATCTGCAGATCCACATGCACAATATAAGTGAAGAATATCGGCAACAAATTATGTTGCAAGTGCCAAGTATAGATGAAGAATGGGACTAAATGCATGGCAAAGAGATTTATTTGATTTTACAAGAATTCAAAGATAGCATTTAGCATGAAATACAGACAAAATCACAAGGTATCACAATGATGATGAGTTAGGCACTTCATACGGATAAAAATTCCAGTTCTTCTGACCAGCTTTGCACCTCTGTGATTAGCTCCTGGAATTTCTCCAGGAGCAGGGAAACACAATGGATCCAGAATAATATTCTGCAAGTGTGGAACTGAGTTTCACTTTTGGACAATTGAATCTTTTCTTATACTATATAAGCTCACATCCAGGACTCACTTCATATAAAATTCTGTATGCTTCACAAATGTTACTGGGATGTTACGAGGATACCAGAAGTATGAGCAACAGGGAAATATGCAACTTATCTTTGTTACTAAATAGTACTCTTTACATTCGTCTATTTGCATCATCGAGATATTCACACATTACATCCAATCAACTCATGATTTACTTGTATTGCCTGTTTCTTATCTCACATCAAATCACAGCAGAATCATAGAACAAAGAGTATCAAATTCAGATTTAGAGAGGATCCTGGCCAAACGTATTGAGGCTTACTTGAACAACTTCATCAAGTAAATTGACATCCAAAACTCCAGGGATGAACCCAGCTCCAATTCCTTGAATCTTATGTGGACCTTAAAAATCAACAAGAACACATTTTATCAGGTTAGGTAAAAGACAATGATTTTGTTTTTCCCCCTTTTAACTGAAGCTTTCACCAGAAGAGGAAATATTTCCACAAAGAAAATAAAGAAGCGGCAAAAGGCTAACATTACAGGGTAGTTGAGGTCAAAATTGCTTATGCTAGTGAGAGTGACAAATGACAAGACAATGTAAAGAATACGTACTACGTTGAGTGTAAGAAAATATAACACAAACCCACCAGTTTAACCAAGATGATGCATATGGGATCAGAGATTCTGAGATGAAAATTTTATTTACCATTTTATCTTGCAAGTGAAATTAAATTATAAGATCATCATCCTCCTCAAGTCTTTATCCCAAACAATTTGGGTTGGCTATCTGAATTAATAACAGAAAATTAGTTGGATCCGCCTAGTGGAATCTCTTTCGCCATTCATTCCCATCTAAAGCTATACTCTCAACTAACTATAGAGATTCCATGTTCTTCCTGGCACTTCCATCCAAGTCTTTTTTTTTTGTCATTTTCCACTGTTCTCACTATTACTTGAATTTTCTCTACCCTCTATACTGGCGCACCAATATCTCTATGTTATACATCTCCAAATCATTTTAGACAATTTTATTATTTTATTGCATAGCAGGCCTTACTTATACCTTTGGTCTAACAATCTCATTTCTATATTATCCTTTCTTGTGTTACTACACATAGAAAGAATGGATTCTCATTCCTGCAACCTTCAACCCATATGCAGTTTCCCACTTCATCCACCACAAGATACAACATATGCTAGATCAATTCAAAGACTGACACTTATTAACAACTATCAAGATATTTCTTCCTTCTCCATTTAACCTGTCACCCAAAGAGAACACTAAACCTGGCTGTAAACATATTTATACATCTCAGTGCCTAAACATTCCATGGCCCCAATTTACAACAACCTTTACCTGGCAACTCAAAGCCGCCAGAAAAGTTATTTGATGCCTTCAGGTTACATTTAACAAAGCCTTAAGGGTTAGGGAAATAATTGCATCGATATCTTAAAGTACATCAGAAATTTTAAATAAAGCCAAAGGCACACAATTACCTTGCTACAGGAAAAAAAAAACACTGATATTTCAGTTCATTGGATCATAAAACAGTTTAAGAAAGGCAGATAAAATAGAACATGAAACAGAAAACACATGAAAACCATCCTCTTATGATATTCATTGTGAAGATATATTGTATTTGATCTCTGAAAAAAAAATGAATTCGATATGGAGGAAGTTAATGATGAAAACTTAATGCTACTGGCATCATCAAATTAAGGTTTACAGCTAAGACTACTTAACTATGATACCTGGACTCGGGTACGGGTGTCGGGTATGGGTACATATCCGTGTGTCCGGTTCTTCAAATTCAAAGCTTGCATAGAGGGATGCTAGGTAAAGTGAAGAATCCGGGGATCATACCAATACCCATATCATGCATACCCGACACCGGTACGGCAGAGTAAAGTGAAGAGTCCGGGTATCATAGCTACTTAAAACAAAGCACTCGTCAAAGGCTATTTGTCAACGTCGTCAAATTGGAAAAAATCGTATGGAAGCTTGATTGTCCAAAAGCCAACTGACCTTTCTGTTAAGAATTCTACACACTGTCAGAGAGCTTTCTTTGTTTTGAAAGCTTGATTGTCCAAAAGCCAAGTAGTTTGTCTTTATATGTTTTGTGACTATTTTCATTTCATCTATGAATGTTCTGTTTGACTAACTAGTTCCGTTGATGAGTTAATGAATTATAGATTAAGTTCTTAATTAGTTTCCAAATCTGGTCAGGAGGATGATGGACTAGTATAACCCTTTCATGTATTTTTTTTCTCTACAAATTCAGCTTATTAAAGAATCACACCAATGGTGAACGAGGGGACATCATTGAGTTCAACCCCCTATTCCGATCGGAAGGATCGGGGTTGGAGTTACTGCTTCTTTCCAAATCCTAATGATGCTACTACAGTGACTTGTAAGTTTTGTGGAAAAACTTCGAGAGGCAGCATTCATCAACAAAAAGAGCACTTAATTGGAAAGTCAAGAAATGTTGAAGCTTAAAAGAAATGCCCTCCTAAAGTTAGAGAAGAGATATTATGTGATTGTGAAGAAAATGGCAAAGAGAGTTGCGTTTGAGGAGGTCCAAGTTCAAGACCTAGATGACTTTGAATTTGGAGAGGATGAGATATATGTGGAAGGTGAAGAAGTGAACGATAGAGGCAAAAGATTGAGTGAAGGAATTGTGCAAAAGAAAGGAAGCATTTAAAAGAGTAAGATTGGGATGATTTCATGAGGCAAGAAGAAAAGGGAGTCAAAGTGAGCATGATACAACTCAATATCAAAGAAGCAAGTGACAAAGAATTACGAGCTCAAACTGTTCAACATATAGCTCGTTTTTGTAGCAAGCCGGGTTATCCTTAACTGTAGCCTGGTTGGATAGTTTCAAATTCATGGGCCAAATTTGAAACCTCCTAGCTAGCTATCAAGAGTGAGAGTTCCACTTTTGAAAAAAGAGGTGCCTTATACAACAAATTTGATGAAGAGTCAAAAGGAACAATGGGCGAAGCATGGAGGCTCCATAATGTTAGATGGTTGGACTAATAGAAGACAAAGAACAATAATTATAAATTTTTAGTAAATTGTTCTCTAGGGACAATGTTTGTGAAGTCTGTTGATACTTTCATTTACGTGAAAAATGTAGATAAATTATTTGATTTGTTTGATAAGTTTGTGGAGGAGATTGGAGAGCAAAATGTTGTGCAGGTTAACCGACAATGGAAGCAACTACGTTGCCGTAGGGAAGTTGTTAGAAATCAAGAGACCACACTTGTATTGGACTCGACATGCAGCCCATTGCATTGATATTATCTTTAAAGATATTGGAAAGATCAATAGGGTGAAAAAGACTTTGACTAAGGATGGTGGTTTGGTTAGCTACATTTACAATCACACTAGGCTTTTAAACATGATGAGAGAGTTCACTAAGAAGAAGGAATTGGTGAGACATGGGGTAACATGCTTTGCAAGTACTTTTCTTACATTGCAAAGCATTTATAAGTCTTAGAAACGTGTTTACTTCTGACCAATAGGCGCAAAGTAAATGGGCAAGGATGTAAAGGTTAAATGTTGAAGTGGAATACACTTAAAGTTATGGGTCCCCTCGTTCATGTTCTACAACTAGCTGATGAGAGGAAACCAATGATGGGATACATTTATGAAGAGATGGATAGAGCCAAAGAAGCTATTCAAAAGGCCTTTAGTGACAAAGAAGCCACGTACAAGCCAATATTTGAAATGATTGATAAACGCTAGAAATGCCAACTACATAAACCCTTATATGCAGCGGGCCACTACTTGAATCCGAGATTATTTTATTATAACCCCAGTGTGAAGAATTGTCAAGAGTTGGTAGAAGTTTGAAGAAGTGTGTTACTAGATTGGTTCCAGATGTTCCATTGCAAGATAAAGTCATGGAAGAACTAGAAATGTATAAACAATTTGTGGAAATATATGGGAATCCAATACAATAAGATCGAGGAAAATGAAGTCCCACAGTAATAATAAACTCATTCTTAAGTCTTAAGTCTCAATCCTCTATTGATTTCTCATTTATGTTTGTAACTTTGTATTTATTTGTCAAGATCATCATTCATCAGTTAGACTTGCAGTATATCTGGGTGTGAGAGAAATTGGAGCATATTTGAATAGGTAAGTTTTATTTTTAGATCAGAATTTCTAATTTCAAATATAAATTCTTGGTCTTGATTCATAATCTTGATTCTTAAAACAAATTCATTCTAAAAAGTGGAAACCACTTGAACTTCAAAGACTTCAAGATTTAGTATATGTCAAATATAATCAAACTCTCAAGGCACAATATGATGGGAGGAATTTGGTTGATCCTATTTGCATGAATGATATTGATGATAGGAATGAGTGGTTGATCGAGAAATGTTGGAAGATGAAAAAGTGTTTGAGAATGATAGTTTGATGTGGAATGTTGTGCAACAAGCATCGAGAGCTGGAGAAGTAGGAGTGAACACTAGACAATCAAATGCTTCTAGTTCTAGAGTGGCCAAGTGGAAGAATTTGTAGATGAGGACACAGAGGAGGAAGAAATTGATGGAGAATACAATTATGATGAGGTTGAGTCTGATGAAGAGATGTTCAGTGGTTATGATGACGTTACTGATATAGCAGTGGAAGATTAAAGATTTTTGTGGTGGATACCACATGTAGCTTAACACTTTAATTTAGTTTTAGAATCAACTATTTAATTTATGACTAATTCTAAACTTCTAATATGTTATGGATCACTTATTTAAGCTTGATTTTGTTTGTGTGCTGCAATATATAAATATATATATATATGTATATATATATATATATGTATATATATATATATATAAAATTATATTTGTGCTTCTTGTCTTTGAAGTGTGCACTTAAATTGCCCTTTGAAGCGATGCGAGGCCTTGGCGCTTCACGCGCACTTTGCGCATTAACTACCATCATTTGACAAATAAATGACAAAATGCAAAACTAGAGAAAGCTCAGTAATTTATTTAAGATACGTAAACACTACCCAGACCAGCTACGGTGTCAAAAAGCTGAGGGAGAGACTTTACCAGGCTTCCCACCAGACAGCACAGCACTCTCAACTGGTTCCACACCATAGAGCTAAATGCAAAATGAATGGAAATTTCAGCAACAAGGAGAAAAAAATATCAGTGGCAAATAAAAGGTGTGAAAATATTTAGATTATATCTTCACAAAAGGTAAATAGGTAATAGAAGAAAAAATCAACCTTAATATTGGGGTTTTGCTCCTTAAGATATTTCCCTGCACCTGTGACTGTTCCCCCAGTTCCTATTCCAGAAACAAGGGCATCAACTTTCCCACCTGAAACATTCCAGATCTCCGGTCCTGTAGTCTCATAGTGAACCTAGCCAAAAAAAAAAAGATCATAAATACTTGAACCAGATGATCGTATATGTTCAAAATAGAAGAAAATATGATACCTTTGGGTTGGCAGCGTTTTCAAATTGCTGCAGAATATAAGCATTAGGTGTCTTTGCACAAATCTCTTCCGCCTTTTGAACAGCCCCCTTCATTCCCCTGGCTGGATCTGTGAGAACCAGCTCAGCTCCAAAAGCACGGAGAACCATTCTTCTCTCAAGACTCATAGAAGCAGGCATGGTAATTATAAGTTTATAACCCTTAGCAGCTGCCATAAATGCCAACCCTATGCCAGTATTACCACTTGTAGGCTCAATGAGGACACTCTGCAACATACAGAACATAAATAATTATGTTTACTAGAATTTTTTCTTTTATTTCCTATTGTTCCAAAGATCAAAAAAGCACTGCTGGTGCATCAAAATACTTTTTAACAATTTCACTCATTCGACACAAAGATTGCATGCTATGTCCCGCTATTCTCAGACACTGAAATCACCCCAATAACTGCAGATTCATAGCATGGCACGTGACATATGTTAGGGAAGCAAAATACTTGCAAAAAGTCTAGCTATTTCTATAGCAAATAACTTCTCACATTACTGTCACCAAGAGAAATTAGAGGAGCAGCTACCTCAACAAGAGCTTACAAACTTTGTAGAGCAAATATTATACGCTACATGAAAGTTTCAAGTCCCATCAGAGTCTCAATGCTCCGAAATCTAAATCACATACTGTCCAACCACGAATTCACAGAATGGAACCAATAGATAAACCTATCACCTGATATGAAAACATATCTAATAACAAATTGCCTCAGGTGGTTAATTCCGAAGTATGTTCAAGAAACACTATCGAGAGATGTAAGGAAGGACGTCTTTTGACGCATGTTGATTATATGGAATAATTTACTGACCTCACCAGGCTTAATGAGGCCCTTCTCCTCTGCATCTCGAATCATACTATATCCAATCCTGAATCACCATAAACAAAACCCATCAATAAAAATAATTCAAAGACCACTGTATTGTTCCAAATGGGGTGTAGTACTAATATATGGAGCTGGAATCCAATAAGAATTGTTGCAAAAGTAAGAGATTTGGCGTCCTCAAAATTAGAACCACAAGTAAAATTCTTTCAATAGCAATAATGTTCCGATTTCATTCTAATGACTTTACCACATATATCTTGATAGAAAAAATACAAGAGATGCAAGAATAACCTGTCCTTGACACTAGAGCAGGGTTCCATCATCTCCAACTTGGCAGCAACGCGAGCCACACAACCATCCACAACTTGGTTAAGATACACCAATGGTGTCTTACCAATCAACTATTCAAGTCAAAATAGGGGGAAAATGCATCAGACTATAAATAGACATCCAATATTACACCCAGAGAAATAATTCACAATCTCATAACCGATAAAGGAATCTTACTTCAGTCACGTCTTTAGCAATCATAGACTTCTCCTCCGCCATTTCTAGTCAAACCACTGCATAAACATCCAAAAGGACCGGACGGATTATTTGCTGCAATAAAACATAAAGAATCGACAGTAAAGTAATGAAAAATTATGCAAATAGTGGATTGACGGACCCAGAATCAAGAAACACTACCTGGAAAATGCAAACGAGAGTATAACAAAACAGAGAGAACAAGTTTGAGATCTCACCGAGTAACCTTATCCAAGTCAATGAGACGAGATTGATAAGGAAGCTTTGAATGAGAAACCATATATATATTATTATATATATAAATAAATAGAAGATTTGTAGCAGCGGATTCTCTGTGCCGTCTTCTTCTTTGTTTTTTTTTCTTGGTATATTTAAGCCGGCTAGACAATAATTATGTTCACGTATTTAATTACTTATTTTTTTCCAAAAAAAAAAAATATCACCGCAATGATAAATATTTTTTAAAATTCTAAATTTGGTGACTTTTTTTCCTTACCTTTGACAACATCATTAGCTTTTCGGTAAAAGAGGATGACACTAGCTTTGCTGTTATTGGATATTATTCTCTTTTCCTAAAAGTTGTTTTTTACTTTAAATAAACATAACTTTCCCTGATTTTTGCCTTGTTGGGTGGTTTTTTGATGGGGAAAAAAATTACCAATGACGTTGATCGCTCACATTGAACTCGTCGGATTGAGGATCACCTAACTTAGTCCTTAGTTGATCAGTTTATTCATTGAAAGGCCTTCACCCGGTGTTCACAAAATGGATCCATTTTGACCAGATCAGATTTCAGTTTTTCAATGATTTGAAGTTGTAATCGAAAGGTCTTGACCTTGTGTTGATCTGATCGGATTTCAATTTTCCGAGGACCCAAGCTTGATCTTAACCTATTTCATGTTATGAAGTAGATCCCAACGATTTTGTCAATAAATAGAAAGTTCAAAAACTTTAACAAAAAATGCCGCACTCGAAAACAAGAATACAAATTAAATGAATTTTTTTAACACTTTTTAAAAATAATCCAAACACTAACGTTCCATTCTTCTCCAATAATTTTTGTCGATAACGTGCACTCATTGTGACTAGAATAACTATGAAATCAAGGGATCTAAACTTTAATGTTAAACAAATTATGTATAAGCATCGTATTCTAATACGTCTTTTTTAGTACAATTAAAACTTTGGTACATGCTCAATCCCTAATGAATTAATAAATATTAAAACCATTAGTTATTTTCATTAAAACAATTTTCTCAAATAAATTCAAACACATCATGCAGTATCCGGTTCGAGTGGACGGGTGTCACAAGCCTTTACAACGCAAGTTTGGTGATGTTTGATGAGCTATCAAGTGACGAAAAAAGTTCAATGCTCTAAATCTCATAGTGTCTAGGGGAGGATCTAATGTACAGAAGCCAAAATTTTTAACATGTCATAACCAATTTTTCTTGAAAGAGTGACATCATATCTCATTGGAACTCCATAGTTAAACGTGCTTCTACGAGATCAATGTTAGGATGAGTCTTCTCCTGAGAAAACAGAGTCCTCTCCTGAGAAAACAAAGTCTTGTGAATACTTGCGAAGGTTCAGAGCGAATAAATTGTGACATAAATAGAAATACGGGTGTTATCATGTTTACGTCCTAAAAAGTTGTAAAGACATAATTTTACAAGCAAAATAGATTAGGCTATAATGTGGAGTGGCATCACAAGTTTATAGGGTTGAGATAAATTGTTGGAGAAAATACTTAGGAGAGGAGATTATGAAGAGAAATCTTTTTTAAGTTTGATGATAAAGAATGTATTTTGAATGTTCCTTAATTTGAGTTTACTCATTGGAATCATAGTTATTGAAGATTGGAATCAGAAAAATAAAAACCAACCGTGGTCTGATTTCAGTTTATGCCCATAAAATACCAGATCTACAAAAAATACTAAAAAATAAGAAAATCGGCCAGTTTTTTTAAAACCTGTGAACTGGGTACTATATAGAGGGGTAAATTTATAAACTCAGCCTTATTTTTTGCTTCCTTTTTTCAATTTATATTATAAGTTCTCTATTGGTTCAAAAATAAAAAAATTAATATTGTATATATTTCATTCAATTTACATAAAATTCTATCCACAGTATAATATAAAATATCCTCTCTCTCACACACACACACACATAATTAAATTAACTTGTTTTGTGATCTCTTAATCCAAGGTCATTGTTATTCGGGCATGCATTGCGAGAACACTTAAGTACAACACTAATGTAATACACACACTACGTACAGTAATGTTTTCAATGTTCAGTTCCAAATTCATTTTTCAATTTTTATAACGAATTTGAAAAAATATAAGAAATACACGTACGAGTCGTTTGGTATGTATAATGATTTGAGTGAGAAAATATAAGAAATACACGTACGAGTCGTTTGGTATGTATAATGATTTGAGTGAGAGTGAGAGTGGGAGTGAGAGTGAGAGTGAGAATGAGAGTGACAATAGGAGTGAGAATGAAATTTTGATTCTCACGTTTGGTATATATAAAAATTGGAAATGAGAATGACTCAATGCTGTATGGATGAAAGTATCTTTCATAGAGTATAAACTGTCGTAAAGTAGAAAAACTGAGAGTGTCTGGGAGAGTATGGATGACAGAGTATAAGCTAGCGTATACGCTGACACAAACACAGGCTAGATGTGTATTTTGTCCATTATGTCATTTACTATTAATATGTGCAGTGTCATTTTATCAATTCCAAACAAAATATGTTTTTTTACTTATTACATTATTATTTTATATTATTAATAAGCTTAAAAAATTCTGCAAAAAAATCGTTTCTTAAAAAAAATCTCCAAAAAAAATTTATGAAAAAGATACTAAAATAAAGGGGCATTAGAGTAATTTTTGCATCAATTATATGTGAAATGATGTATTCCCATCAAATTGAAATAGAATGAGAATGAAGAGAGACCAAAAAACAGCGTACCAAATGATAGAATAGAATAAGTCATTTCTTATTCCCTCCTTATTCTTATTACCAAACATCACCTTCAGCTTCTAATTAGTAATGACATAAGTAGGGAAAAAAATCCCGAAGCATGAAGAAAGGTCAAGCCTTCGAAGGTCTTTCTTTTAAAGGAGAATCAGTATGATGAATAGATATCGGATAGAGCACACAGAGGTCAAACTAATAAAAAGGGACAAATAATTATAGAAATGAAAATTCCTTAAAAAGTATGTGCAGCTTGAACTGCAAGCACAGACACCTTTGATAAAGTTTTCATCATTTTTTCTCTCTTTGGAAGTTTAATGACCGCACATCATTTATTGCAGATTTCATGATTACATCCTAAAAAGATGTAAAAAGGATAATAAAGAAGAAAGATAAATCACAACACAGAATAAATTGGGAAAAAAAATTCTCTTTTTCTTGCTGTCAACAACACTGAGAAAACAAACACAAGCTAGTGAGTGAGTGAATTAAACCTCAAACCTTAAGACTTCAACACAATCATTATGAATAAGTAGGTTTTCATTTTAAAAGATGTCATTATGGTATCATTTATCAAATACATACATGAATATTTACAAAAAATTTAGGCTTTCATTTAAATATATATATATATATATATATATTGTCTTATTTTTGTGGTAAAAATTTATTTGTAATGAAAGTGAAAATTTTGTCCCTAAGCCACAAATCACACTTGAATGTTGTCAATTCCTTGTTTTATTCGCTAAGAATATCTTATTTGTCCCAGGCCTCTAGCATAAAACAATATATACTACTTTACATATAATTTTGTTAGTGATTGTATCGATACTGGTGAAGAATATATAAACAATTCACCCACTAATTATACCAAGTAAATTCGTAGTAAAGATTGGAAGGGCACAAGTGGTCAACTAAAATACCAAATTCTTTAGACAAAATTTTCATAGACATACAATTAGTAGCACAATATAACATACCAGCCTATCCGACCAAAATTATGTTTTAGAAACAATCCCAAATAATAATAATAATGACACCAGACTTTTTACATGGAAACCCTTCATCGGGAAAAATCATGGGACTGTAGTCCAACTGAGAAAATTTCACTAATAAATAATGGGTATAATAACCTTCTGTAGTAATCACCACTACAAGATACAACACTAGAACCAGAGTTTGGAATCACTCACTCAAACTCCGAATACACCTAGTGAATAATCACTCACTCTTTCTTTTTCTCTGCAAGCACACTATGCAGGATCTCTCTCTATCTCTCTCTCTCTGTAGGTAACTCTCTCCACAGGCACACTTTGCAAGAACTCTCTTGTCTTTTTTGTTGTGTACTTTAGTCTTGAAACAAACCTCCTATTTATAGGAGTAACCTCCTATTTATAGGAGTTTGCCAAGCCATGTATTGAATGTAGTCTAGCTACACATTTTCAAAAAAGATAGCACACACTTCTTTATAGCCACAAGATACAAACCAAAAACAAATTGACTTTCTCTTAGTCTTGCCAATTGAATTGCCCATTTATTGCTCATGTACCACCGCCCAACAAATCTACCCCTAGGATCTCATGTTGGGAGCCTCCAACAATTCTCTTGCATACCAACAATTTTTCTGTTGGTATTGCCTTAGTCAGTATATTTAACTCATTATTATCTATGTGAAATTTTCTAACTGTAAAAGTTTTTTCTTGACGACATCTTAGATCCAATGATACCTAACATTATTATGTCTTGACCTCAAGTGATGAGATTCTTACATAGATGAATAAAGCTTTGACTATTATAGTGAATGACATGTTTCTTTTGCACCATTCCTAACTCATGTAGGAACTTTTTCAACCACAATATTTCTTTATAGTCTTTAGTAACTGTAATGTACTCAGCCTCCTTGGTTGATAATGCCACACATTTTTGTAGCCTTGACATTGCTCCCCCAACAAAAGTAATTAAGTACCCAAAAGTTAATTTTCTAGAATCAACATCACTTGCCATGTATGCATTGGTAAACCATCTAGCAAAGTTTTGTTAGCGCCAAAACATAAACAAACATCTATGCTTCTAATGAGTTTCTTCTCTATTGGGTCCCAAAAACTGTACCCAAACTCCTCATGTCCATATCCCAAGAAAATACAGTGTTTAGATTTATTGTCAAGCTCAAACCTTTCATCCTTTGGGATATGTACAAAAGATCTATAGCCGAACACCTTCAAGTGACTGTAGGAAACCTTCTTTTAGCTCCAGACTCTCTTTGGGATATTGCCATCCAGAGGAACTGAGGGTGAAAAATTAATTAAGTCAACCGTCGTCCTTATTGCTTCACCCTAAAATGGTTAGGCAATTTTGAATCAGAAAGCACACACTTAAAGCGTTCATAGATACTCTTGATCATTCTCTCTGCCACGCCATTATGCTAAGGTGTTTTAGGTATTGATTTTTAAAGTCAAATTTCATGGCTTCTATAGTACTCTTTGAACAATCCTCTGTATTCACCATCATTGTCAACACGAACACACTTTAATTTTCTTCATATCTGTCTCTTCACCATGGTGTGGAAATTCTTGAATTATTTCATAACTTTATCTTTTTGTTTCGAGTGCAAACACCCACACCTTTCTTGATTAGTCATCATAAGTAACAAAATATAGACAACCACCAATAGTTCTCTCCTTCATGTAATATACATAAGTGTCGACTATGTCTAGTATGTTTGGCTTTCTCAATGGAGGGAATGATCGAAATGCAACTCCTTGTTGCTTTCCAACCAAACAATGAGTATAAGTCTTAACTGTACATTTTTGAACTTAGGTAAGAGATAATTTCTAGATAACATCTAAAGCCCCTTCTCACTTAAGTGGCCAAGTCTTTTATGTCAAAGTTCAACACAGGCATCTTTGATCGCTTTAAGCTTCCCTTTCGTTCCATCGCATAAAGATAATTGATTTTCTTTCCTCTGGCCATCACCAAAGAACCTTTAGTGAGCTTTCACTTTCCACCACCAAAGTGGTTGGTACAACCTTCATTATCAAGTAATGAAAATTAGGTTGAGACGACTAGATGGAACATGACGCACATCTTTCAGCAGTAGCTTGGCACTGGTTTCCAAATAAACGTTTGTCATACCAATGATCTTGACTACTCCATTATTTTCCATCCTAACTAAGCTGAAATCACAACTAGTATATGATAAAAAATAATCAACATTTGTCATCACGTAAAATAAGACACTTGAGTCAGTGACCCAACTATACTTTCTTGACATGTGAGGCTAATACTTTCATCATCACAGACAACGACTATGTCTCCTTCAGCTACAGTTGCAATGTAATCTCTTTCGCTTTCGCCTCTTTCCTGGTCTCTTTTGAAGATTCAACAATTCTTCTTCATGTGGCCTTTCTTCTTACAATAGAAGCATTCAATGTCTTTCCTCGACTGAGACTTGCCCCTAGACTTGCCTCGGTTGTCATTACCATGACGATCTCAATTTTTGCTTCTAACTCGTCTTTATTGTCTTGTGGTGACAAGAGCTTCTACACCTCTATCTTTGTGCTCAAGTCTCTCATATCCTCATTCTGATACTACATCGACACCAGCTTCCCATTGGCGACTGAGTTACTGAGGAACACTATCAAGGTCTCCCAACTATCTGGCAGAGAACTAAGCAACAACAATGCTTGTAGTTCTACATTGATCACCATATTTAGTGTAGTTAATTGATTAACTACACCTTGATATTCACTAAGATGTTCTAACACACTATGTCCATCTCTGTACTTCATGTTGACCAACTTCCTTAGCCACTTGGATTTATTCACGACACTTTCCCACTCACAAACTGATTTAATCAATCCATTGGCGAATCGCCCCAACACACTTTCTATGAAGTATCTTCCATGCAACATCATCAATGAAGATAATTGTCTCTTTCGTGGTTGTTCCACTCCCTGTAGAGCTCGTACCTTCCTCTTTGATGGTTTTGTTGTGCCTAATAGAATTCCCTAGGATAGGAAAATACAAATCCTTTGAAGAATGAATATCTTTCATCGTGGGCTTCCAAATCGAGTAATTAGAAATAACCAATTTAATCATGCCGCCTACCGATTCCTCCATAATAAACCTACTTTGATACCACTTTTATAGATTATATCGATATGGGTGAAGAATATGAATAATTATCCCACTAATTACACCATATAAATTTCCAAAAAATATTAGAGGGACACAAGTGGTCTTCTTAAATACCAAACTCCTTAGACAATATTTTCCTAGGCATGCAAAATATGCAGAGGAAACAATCCCAAATAATAATAATTATGAAACCAAAATTTTTATGTGGAAAACCCTTCATAGGAAAAAAATCATAGGACCGTAGTCCAACTAAGAAACTTCCAATAATAAATATTAGGTATAACAACTTTCCATAGTAATCACCACTACGGTATGCAATAATGGAACCACAGTTTGGAATCACTCACCCAAACCTCAAATACATAGTGTATAATCACTCACTCATTCTCTTTCTTTGCAGCACACTATGCAAGAACTCACTCACTCTTTCTCTACTTGGTACTACTCTCTCTGCAAGAACTCTATTGCCTTTTCTGTTTGTGTACTTTAATCTTGAGACAAACCTTTTATAGGAGTTTGCCAAACCATATATTGAATTTAGTTTAGCTAACCAACTACATAAACCTACATATTTTCAACAAAGACGACACACACTTTTATAGCCACAAGATACAAGCTGTAAACAAATTGGCTTTCTCATAGTCTTGCCAATTCAATTGGTCATTTATTATGGTGATCCCACATGAAGTGTACCACTGCCCAACAAATTCAGCAAAATCTCTTTCTAAAGACACAAAAGAAACATCAGCACATTGCTTCTTGTCCAACTTAATTGCACATAGCTCCTGATCTTTCTCATCCATTTTCCTTTCCAATTCATGTATCATCTATTCTCGTTCATGGATTTGTCCATGCGCAAAGAGACACATAAGTAATAGGCAATCAATAATAATTCAAATTCTCAAAATTCGGTGCCAACCTGTATACAATAAAACTTATTAGAAAATTCTTAACAGACATTTAGTAACCACCTGACTTGCAAGTGAGCCTGTGGTTGTGCAGCAATCATTATGCATGTAAGAATCGATCCTTCCAATAGGGAGTGAGTTTGAATCCCCCAACCCCAATTCTCCTACATAAAAAAAGTAACCACCTAACTTCATAAATCATAATTGGTTTAATGATATCTATAAAACACACCTTGGCATAGGAATAGTGTGTCCTTCCAAATTATTTGAGCTCTCTGCTGGCCTCCCAAATCAAATGCCTTGAACTTAATCTTTCCAATGCTACGCTCTTATAAAGTCGGGTATTGCGTTGGCTAATGTCCGACCAATCTATGTAAATAACCTTAAGAATAATCAACACCACTCTATTAGAAAGAAAATTCTAATTTACGTTGTTCAAATTGGCCGCAAATCTAATATTTCTTGATATTTAAATTTTTGGAAATTAGAAGACTATGTCAATTACGCCCGTAAGAACTCCCACATCGGTAAGATGTGGGAGGTTAGGTATCTTTATTAGAGCAAAGACCCACCTCCACTCACAACAAAGCATTTTCCCTTGTGTAGTGAGTTGGGCCTAGCCCACTTACTACACTTAAGAAAGAACAAAGCCGTGCGAACCCGTTGTATCCATATGAATCGGACAATTCATATATGAGCCTGATGTATTCAGTGAATCAGATAACCTAAAGTGGACAATATTATTGGTGTGTGGGAGTGTGAAAATTACAACAACGCCAATCAATCGGCCATGACCCATTGTATCCATGTGAATCGGATAACCCATCTATGGACTCGATGTATCCAGTGAACCGGACGACCTAAAGAGAACAATATTGTTGGTGTGTGGGGTGTGAAAATTAGAACTAAACCAATCAATCGGCCATGATGAAAATAATCTTCGAAATATGGCCTACAAAAATTATATGACTTACAAATTTGGTATTTGTATGGACTATGATCTTAGCATATAAGCATTTAAGTTGACATGTACATGAAGTACCTCACAACAAATAAAAACAAAATGATCTAAAAGCCTAAAACTGAATGCAAGCAACTATGAGAAAACATAGGGGTAAATAAAAGATTTAGCATACTGACCATGAAAGAAAGAAGTTCATTTTAATTATGATGAATTTTTTCAAAAGATGTCCATTTTTATAAAATCTTGATTTCTTAAAAAAAAAATCATTTTACAACTATTTTCTGAATGAATTGCAGGTGACGGAACTGACGCAATTAACTTTATTTCTGGGTGAAAGAAAATAAAAGCTTCATTAATGACAATAAGTGAAAACTACAACCACTAATAGAAGAAAGACCACAAATGAATAGGGGAGAAAATATTGTTAATATAAAAGTAAAATCTTTTTGATCAATTAAGATGAGTATTTCTGAATTAAAATTCAAAATTTCGAATTAGACAAATAGCAATAAGATGAGAATTCTCCGAATAAAAATACAATTTTTAAACATCTTAACATGATAATTATGATAATGATAAATGTTTAATATGGATGTGTCATGCTATTATAGACCACAAATTTGACATGGCAGCATAGATTATCTTCAAAACATTCTATGAGTCCATATGACATATATGAATTGATTGATTGATGTATCGATGTGTGCAAAGTAAGTACATCAAAATTAATATACAAACTGAGTTAAGAATCAAAGTTATGACCTCTTAAAAGAACTTGATTATTATAATTTAATAGAGAGAGTTAATTATACTTATCAGCACTAAAAAATGGGGCGTGTTACGAATCAGTCACCACTAGTCCATTTTTCATAGAATACCACTAAATTATTCAAAATGAGATCAAATAGTCACCCTCAGACTTTTTATTGATGTGACGTTTAGTAAAAAAAAGTGGTAAAAAAATACTTATGTGGTAACAAATCATATCTTTCATATTTGACTTGGAAATTTCAGTTAGGTTTTCTTAAAAGAAAATTGATAAAAAATGACATGTCATTTTAAAAAAACGCGACACTCTGTCTCCTCTCTCTCTCTCTTCTATTTTTTTTCTTTTACACTCGACTCAAATTGAAGAGAAATCATAAACTCAATTGTGGTGACTTTGCCATCAATTACATATGAAAATCTTGTTGGAAAATTTCAATTGAAAATTCACATCTGTCACAAAAGGTTTTAACCGACATATATGTTAAATTAAATGATCAATTATAAGAATATAACTGATCATATTTATGATTTTTATTGCAATTAATATTTCGATTTTATAACCAACATATTTGTTGCTGCTATTGTTGAAGTTTATTCATATGATTTTATACTCATTTATACTTTGTGGCTTTCTTTCTCAGCTAACATATTTGATTTTCATTGTGTATTGGGGTTGGCTTTGTTCATCATTGATGGAGATAATCTTTACCTTCCTTATTTATCACTTAGTTTCCTATACTGTTACGTGTACATATATATCCACACATTACAGCCTTTACTCTCTCCACAATATTAGGTTAGTTTGATTGGCATAACTATGATCAAGGGATCATCTTTTGTACATATATACTATGGTTCTCACTAAATGAAAGTAAGACAAAATTACAGTCTTCATCTCTTCTCTATATGGTATAGGAGCTCTTCCTTGGTATAGCTTTCTTCTCTTACTCTTCAACCTAAATCTACCTACAGCCTCTACCATGGCCAACTTCCTTCCTAAAATCAATCTACATATGCCCTTGGGCTACTTTTGGCTCTTCCTTCTCAGTTTGGTTGCTCTCTATCTTGACCGATTTTTCATTGGGGAATAAGCCATTATGAAAATAAATTATATATCTATAAATATGTTATAATAAACTTTATTTATATTCAGTAAAATCATAGTGGTTTTTTAAGGAATAAAATGAAAGAGGGCTTTTTAACTCAGTGGTAGAGTAACGCCATAGTAAGGCGTAAGTCATCGGTTCAAATCCGATAAGGGGGCTTTCCAAGCATGTTGGGGAGCATTGATTGTATGCATTGGAAGTGAAAGAACTGTCCTAGCGCCTGGAAAGGTATCTATTCTGGACATGTACATGAACCAACTACAATTTTGAAAGCTGTTGCATTCTATGACCTTTGGATCTGGCATGCATTCTTCGGAATGCCAAGATCTCACAATGATATCAATGTCTTGGAACAATCTATTGTTTTCCAAGAGCTTGCAATGGGTCGTGCTTCTTCAGTGCATTATTCTGTCAATAGTCGTAACTACATAATGGAATATTACTTAGCTGATGGCATCTATCCTTCTTGGGCTATGTTTGTGAAAACAGTTCCAGCACCTCAGACCCGCAAACTTAGACACTTCGCCAAGTGCCAAGAATCTGCAATGAAGGATATTGAACATGCTTTCGGAGTCCTACAAGCCCGATTTGCAATTGTTTGTGCACCTGCTTAGTTTCCTCAAACTGATACACTCTTCGACATCATGTTACATAATATGATAGTTGAAGAAGAGAGAGATTCATATCGACAGGTTGATATTTTTGAATATGAACAAATAAATGAAAATTCGCCTCTCGCTAACACGTCAAACAATACTGGAGATGTTTTGGACTTCATTCAAAGTCACCATCAGATTAGGGATATAGAAGTCCATACTCAATTGTAGCTCGATCTTATCGATCATGTGTGGAATCTTCATAGTGACGAATGATATTAGTGTGTACATTTATTATGCATGTGTGGTTGTAGTGTGTACTTTTATTATGCAAGTGTCATTGCAGTGCGTACTTTTATTATGCAAATATATTAGTATTAATACCATGATTAGATTATGCAATAGTATCCAAATTTGATAGTGCAGTAGTCTCAAACATTGTCAATACCATAATATAATTCAATAACAATAATACGACCAAATAAATAAGTTCTCAACGTCCGCGCCTCTCTAGGATCTAAGCTTGCAAACCCTCTATATACTGGAATTGCACATCAGTCAAAGACTTCACATCTGTCATCATGATTTGGAACTCCCTCTCCATCCTGAGTTGCTCTACCTTAGCCAACTTGGTAACTGCCAAATGTCTCTCTGCTTCAGCCTTCACTTTCCCAACCTATAGTTTATTAGCTTCCATAGCTAAATGCTCATTCCATTCTTTTTCAACTCTCTCTCAGATTCAGCAAGTGCCATCATGTCCTCATGTGCTTTCTTTTGTTCCAGTGTATACACCACAGATTACCCCTAATATAATGCCCTCAAAATGCTGCTAGGAAAATTTTTGCAGAACAAAAGTAGAAAAACAAGTAAAGTGTTGCTAAGTAAAAATCTAAAAAACAAGGAAAGTGAGTATTCATATCTCTCTACTGCAAATCCATTTTACGACTTAAGAACATTGACATTGGTTCCCAAAGTATTTAGGAGCCTAAGTGGCTTTCCCAACAATACAATAGTATTGCTTCATGACCATATACGTCTCAAGTCTCAACTACATAAAATACCCAGACCATTAGTTTAAAAATATGAGCACAAGAATATCAATGTCACAACATGAACTTCATCTCTCATGTGAAAATTGACCATTAGTTTCCATACTACTCTGTGTTAAGCTTGCATCCAATTGGCAGTGCAACAAATCAAAGAAATAATTGACAATGTGCAATTGTAATGAACATGTGACCTTCGATAGAGATTGGCATTTGAAACTACAATCAACCCAACAAATCAAAGAAATAATTGAAAATGTGCAATTGTAATGAACATGTGACCTTCGATAGAGATTGGCATTTGAAACTATAATCAACCCAACTGACCTACTTTCAGATTTTCAATTTTCACATGACCACCTCATTGAGATTGTTGAGTTGGATAAGCCATTGGTGTTTAATAACAGAGGAATTCATTGAATATTTAACCAAGAGCTGAAAAGCTACATGTATGAAGCAAAGAAAGGAGAAGGCATAACTGAAGAAGATAGTGCTCTCAAGGACATGGCAGTGGTGATGAAGCAAGTATACAAAACTGAAGAAGCCACTGAAGCTCCCAAGCAAGCTCAAGAATCACTAGTCAATGTCCTATTGATTTGAACAGGGTAAAGAGAATATTATTTAGTACTACACGTAGCTAGATAGGGCATAATTTTCTCTCCTTCCGGCCATTCTCTCTCAGTTCTAGCCGATAATGGTTTTTCACGATATCAAATTGAACCCACGACCCCAATTCAACTTATGCTACCAGCAAACAATTAACCAAATGGAATCAGACCCAATCGATTTACTCCAGCAACCTAAACCTAAACAAATCGACAATCAAACCCATAATCAAAAGAAAAATATCTGGATGATGATTGCGATTGCGGAAGAGGAATGGCCAGATCGTGTCTCTGACCAACATGAAAAAGCTCGGACCTTCGTGCGCCGCTGGGGAGAGAGAGAGTCGATAATGAATTTTTTTGATTAAAAATGCAGTCGTACAGCTATAGTGGTGTGCGAATTTTCCAGACGAACTATAACGCAACACTAGTTTAGAGATCTCTGCGTAGTGACTGTTGTGGGAGATAAACTCCACTAGATGACAAAAATGACACTTGGGTTTAACGCAATGGGGCTATTACAGAAGCTGCTGTGGATGCCCTTATTCATTATAATCCTTTTGACATCTCTACTAAGCATTTGACTCACCCTATTTATTTTCTCCTCTTTTAGGTGAGCCATCTACTAGTATGTGTTCTCTAGATCAGCATGTCGGGGCGTAACTGTAATGCCTCGACCCGAGAGGCCCTACTTTGATACCATTCAATCAATACTTAATCCTATTTTAACTTAGCCATCATAACTCTCCCAAAAATCTGGTAGCATCTCCCCATAAATCGAGAGTGTGAACCTGGATACACACATCAATAATCCAAGTAATCACATCAAATCCACAAAAGGTCTCTGCCCATCAAATCACAAGCATCTGCAAACCTAGGCAGAGCCTCACGTCATCTAGCATCAAGCCATTTCTATCAAATCAAACAAGCATGCAAAACATCATTCAAGTATTCATACATCTAATCCAAATGTGATGTATCGTGTCAAAAATTGGCCCGGGAGTCCTGATCACACAACGCACCCTCCCGACTATTCCAATCATCACATATATTATGTGTTTCAGGAAGTGTATATCATTCTAGTACATATAAGTACCAATAAATAATAACAAAGTACAATTTAAACCCTTCCCAAAATATCCTCATAACTCTAAGTGGAAGCCATGTCATCGATGCTCATAAAAACCCTCCTTTTCGGTACCAGAACCAGACTCACCTAAGATAAGAAAAGAAATGAAAGGGTGAGCAATGACTCAGTAGGAGCAAAGTGGAACAATAAAAATACATAAGCAGAATTTTAAGAGAAGTCAATGCAACAATATTCTTATACCATGAACCACAACAATGAATATCAACCATTCCAAGATGGTGTCTCTTCCTCAAGGGCCATCGAGAATGATGCACCTAGCATCCATTCCAGCAAGTGGTGAACACTGCCACCATATACTTTCTATGAGGAATAAAACCTGTTAGGTGCAAAATGCACCTATATTTTCTAGTCTTAAATGTCTAAATTGGTGAATTTATAAGTTCAAAGTACTGCCCAAGCATATGTTTATATGTCAGGTGTTGCTGTTTGTGAAATAGCTATTTCTGGAAGGATTTGCGACCTTTCTGCGGCTGCAAATCTGGGCAGGAGACTGACGACCAATTTAACTGCTTACGTGGCAATGAGGGGCTTATGGGTCTTTGTGAGATCTTTTCCAGGGAACAAAAAGTAGACTTACTAAAAATAGAAATGGAAGAGCACAAAAGCAGAGAAGGAAAGATAGAAAAGAGATATACATTCTCCAGAAGAGAGGCACGGCAGAGGAGAAAGAAGAGAAGGGCGATTCAAGGAAGAAGATACAAAGATCAAGTGGACTCTTCTCTACAACTGGTTTTGGGTTTTCATTTATGTATTTGAATATGTATATGTGTAACTAAGAAACTTATTAGCTTGGGTTTGGTTAGTTCTTGTATTTGATCTTTGTTGAACAATTCTATGGTTGATTACACTAGGATTAATTTATGAATCTCTGAATTAATTGATGATTTCTTGTTATTGTGAATGTCTGATCAACTTCATGATGTTGGGGAACTGTTAGTTAGGCACATTCGGCTGACCAATACCCGGTGTCTAACAAGTGACAAAAATCTGATTAAGGTCTAGATTTGGGATTTGTGAACACAATATATTAGGTAATACACCATTGCTTAAGGTTGTGTGATTGTCGACTTTCTTGTTCTTATGCTTATCTTAGGAAATCCTTATGGTACACTAACCAAGATTCCTATGATAAGAAACGATTTTGGGCTGGACCAAAGCCAAGATCATTGCTTAGGAAAGTTAGAATCAAGAGAGCCGGACCAAGGTCTCTTGATTGACGTCATTAATTCTTTAAATTGTGTGATTGCAATTGGAATTTTGTAACTAAGTGATAGTACAAGAACGAGACTAACCCAAGCTAAGCTTTCCCGCATTAATTTACATCTGTTTCAGCCACTTTTATTCAGCATTTTCAGATCTGATTTTTCTTTGCATTTTAGTTTAATTATTGCTTTGTAGTTTGTTCGGTAATTGAGCAGTCTCTGTGGATACGATCCCATTCGCTTTTATACTATTTACGACACGTACACTTGCGGATAGGGTAAGACCCGTCTTTATTTAATATTGCAAGGTTAACTTGTGATATTTTATATCGACCAAAACCAATTGTAAGACTCTTGTCTTACCCATACTAATTAAGGTTGACTCGAACCGACCACCGAGATCTCAATGTGTTACCTCAAATAGGCCTCATTTGGTGGGAACAAAGCACGAGTTCCACAACCCTCCTCCCACATGACGTTCAGTCAAACTACCAGAATTTTGATGTCGTACTCGATCTTCCCATGCTGCTTCAATGCATAACAAGTGGCATGCCATGGAAAATATACATATATACAAGTCCTACATATTTATTAACTATTCATGATGCATGAACAGGAACCATACATGCTTGATATAAGACCAAGCAATTAATTGGGAATGCATATAACAATTTATATATTATGAGATTAATCCTAGGTTTATTCTTCCTTGGGAGAAAATAAAGATAGAACACAAATATGGAAGACCAATGAAGAAAGTAGCCGAATTTAAATATTGAGATCGAAAATGAATAGATTGGGCCAGAAATCCTCTACCTCAAATCCACATAAATTTACAAAATCGAAAATTTCTTATTCTAGTGTCTGAATTCCCCAAACCTAACATATAGAAAATTCACAACTCATTTCATAATCAATATCATATAAAATACTAAAAATTCCATAAATTCAAGAAACCTACCTTCTCTCTCTAAAAATTTCTTTGCCAAACTTGGAAATCATTCAAATCGAACCCTCACTCAAAATCAACCTAAAAACCTATATTTATAACCATAATCAAGCATATAATCAACTTCCTAAAAATCACAATTTCTTTCTCTCCCTCTCCCTCTCTCTGTCCCTCTTAGTCTATCGGCATTCTCTAGTCTTCTTTTCCCTTTGGAATAGCATGCTGGCTATTGGAACTTTTGTTCCATTTAATTTTATTTTAACTGAACGGGCAATGTGCCCTTAAAATGGTTGGCCACTGAAAGTGGCATATTTGCTATTATATATATATATATATATATCAGTTTTTCTCTAGTAAGGACTCATTTTACGGACCCTTTAGACGAACTTCTTTTCTTGACCCTTGGATGCATCATACGGTCCAGATCTCTATCTCTTCTCCCTCCTCTCCATCGGCAATTCGCAAACTCGGATAAGAAAGATGCCCAGCCAACTGCATCTCAGTCAAAAAACCCATGTTTCTATCTCCAATTTGGTGTCTCTGTCTTCCAGATCGATGAACCCATTTCGTGTCTCTCTCTCTCATCTTCTTTCTCTGTCCGTCTTGCATTCAAATGGGTCATGTAGGAGAAGACATAGACAACGCGATAGAGAACACGAGTTGAGGATAAGGCAATGACGATGAGAACCTGAGCTATTTTTTTGTTCTGTTTTGGGTTGGATTGGTTGATTGAAATTCTTCTTCTTTTTTGTATTCTTTTCGTTCTTGTGCATATGGGTTTTGGCTAGAGAAAAAAGAAAAACTTCCTTTAACAGGTAGAGAATAGGTAATGTTGATCCAGAGCTTGTGAAACATTTGGATTGACAAGGGTGCTTGGATTTGCTGAAAAAGATCAAAACTTGGGGGCAGAGAGTGAAAGGAACAAGAGGAAGGGGGGAGGGAGAGAGAGAGAGAGAGAACTCCAGATCTGGACCGTACGATGCATCTTACGGTCTAAAAAAGAAGTCCGTAAATTTGATCCTTAAAATAGGTCCTTACCAGAGAAAATGATTAACTCATCCTTAGTCAAATTTTAACCCAATACTTGGTATTCTCAAACCTGAATTAACAATTTAATTATTATTATTATTATTGTAAAACCCTGTTTTATAAAAATATATATATATATATATATGGAAGGGCATAAAAGAAAAAAATTAAAATTAAAATAAATAAAAAATATTTATTTACTTAAATATTAAGAAATAAATTCAAATATATATAGGAGTTAAAAAAAATATTTGAAAATACAAAAAGGGTGGTCAAAGTTCGATAAAAAAAATGAAAAATTGAATAAGTATCAAACTTCACCCGAAAGGGTGAAGTCTCATATGTTGGTGCCTTCCCACCATTCCACCTTAAGCACGACTGACAGCATTTTCCGGCGACATCTCAGCCATTTTTCGACCGGCAAGAGGTGGTGTTAGGTGAGTCTTTATACTTACTTCATTTGGTTACAAAAATTGGAATAGATTTGGGTAGTTTTTGGATTCTAGGGTTTGTGGGTTAGATAGAACTTTGGGGTTTTTTTTTATTTCAATGGAGATATTCTTGATTAGTAACTTGAGTTAGACTTTATTTGGGTTGAATTGTTAGGTTGAAGTATGGGTTTTGAAGATAAAAAAGAATTTGTTATCTTAGTAGAAAGAAGAAGAAGAAGAAGAAGAAGAAAACAAGAAGATTTTTCTTAGTTCCAATTGTTAAAGTAAATGTTGGGTTAATCTGGAAATAATATATAACGGGATTGTGATATTTAGCTTTGATTAGTATGGTTGAGATTTGATTTTTAGAGAGATGAGGTAGACTTTTGAATATGGAATTTTGAGATTGGAAGGTTAGAAGCTTTATATTTATGGAATTAAATTGAGTTTATTATTATTATTTTTATTATTAAATAGGTTAGTGAATTTATTGGAAGATATTTGCTTGGCGATAAAGATTGGGCATTGTCGACAAAGAGGTAGGGATTTCTCCTTCCTTGGTTAAATTCTTCTCATTCCTAAAAAGCCTTGAATGTTGTTTTCTCGAATCTTTCGTATCGTATTGAATCTTATAAATTCATTTGGGCTACTCTTGATTGTTCCAAGAGAGTCAAACCGGTTACATGATTCATTGTATGACCTTTTCTTTGATTGATTTATTAAATATGTATACACGCATTTACCCCTGAACCTGTTAAGTTTGATTGACACGTATTTGGATCTTCATGTGATATGATCTATGTGACATAGCATTTAAATGATTTTTAATGTGCATATAGTGACATGATGGATCACCGGGCAAGGGGCTCGGGTGCTTCCATGTTTAGGAATGATGATTCGGGGTTGAGGATTATAATATGATATGGATTTGGGAAAAGTAAATGTTCGACGGATTTACACATTCTTCATGGATTTATCGTGCAGACCAATTTACGGTGCCTATGAATATAAAGTAGGATGCTGGTGTGGGAGCGATCCACAACCCTTTGGAGTCATGGGATGGGTGTTCGGAGGTTTGGATGGGTGTACGACGACATTTTTCTACATAACATCTTGATGCATTCATTCCGTTCTTTCACAATTCTGCCTTATTTCATCACTCTTATTTGATATCTTTACTGAGCATTCGGCTCACCCTATTTATTTCTAACCTTTCAGGTGAGTCATCTACTAGTACAAGTCCTCCAGATCAGCATGGCGGGACGTGACGTGGTGGCATGACGTATTATAGTGTGTTTAGCGTTGTTCATTTTCTTGTTTATGATATCATATTTGTTATGGTGTGTAGTTGTACATGTATGTCGTTGTGGTTAATTTGGATGGGCCAGGAGGGGACTCTGTGTGTGATCGGGACTCCTGTGCCGTATATATTATGTTTGTGATTGTTGTGGAACCCTGAGGGGCTCGTAATGTGAAGGGTGTCTAGAGTTTGCTAGTTTGATTATAAAAGTGTATTTTTATATTTTGTGTAGGGTGGCACTCCTCAATTTATAGGGAGATGCTGCTGATATTTTTTGTTGAAATTTTATGTCAGTAGGTGTTGTGTCTAGTGTAAGTAGGTGTGGTTTTGTCGTTGAGCTCACGTTCCACGGATCGGGGCGTGACAACTTGGTATTGGAGGGAGGTTAGAGACTTACAGACCTAGGATTATGTGTTCACTAATAGTTTGATATTAGAAAATGCAAGTTCAGGCCACGTCACAAGCCCAGCTGATCTGGTATGTTATCTTTTCCCGTAAATCCTCGTATGTTTGTATCAATAAGGTTGTGTTAGTTATGCATGAAATAAAGGTGTACACATGAAGGGATCCTCGTAGAGATCGACCCATGTTGGGGTTGCAACGGTGTACGAGGCCTTGTTTGTGTTCAAATATCTGAGACATGACTAGGAACGGAATTGATAGATGATCCTATGATGGGGAATAAATCTAAGAACTGGTTATAATGTAGAAAATCGATGATAGGATGTTTCAAAATTTAGTATGGTAATAGTTGTGGTTATGAATGTTATAGCCATGCTTCATGATAGATTTGATTTTCTTTCTTTCCTAATTATTTTTAAAAATAAATAAATAAATAAAAGAGCAATGTGAATATGTGTAGATTATTAACAAGCGGGTCGGGTGATTGTTGAGAACAAATGACTATTCCGAGAATATATGACTCATGAACTAGTTGAGAGGGTCTGAGAACTATTCAAATAGGAATTTAAGCTTGAGATATCATCAGTTGAGAATTCCGGAAAGAAAGATTCTAAAGATGAAAATTGGTCTAACCAATGCTTATGTTGTTTTTAGGAATTTAACGCAATAAATGTATCATATAGTATTACCTTTCTAATGGGTGCATCAAGTTAGATCCTAAGCAATTAGTTTTTGAATGATGATTTTCTATGAGAGAAGAGATAGAAATTAAAATAATAGTGATGATATTATTTTGACGATTTTTCTACGTTTGCTTTACCGGGATGGTATTGCAAATCGAAATCAAAGTCTTCCAAATACTTCATCCACTGCCTCTGCAGTAAGTGACTCTTTTGGGTAAATAGGTATTTGAAGCTCTTATGATCCGAGAAGACCTCGAACCTCTCTCCGTATAGATAGTACTGCCATTGTTTCAATGCAAACACAATCACCGCAAGCTCTAAGTCATGAACTAGATAGTTCCTCTCACGTGTGTTAAACAATCTTGAGCCATACTCCACAACTCTCTCTCGCTGCATCAGCACACACCCCCAACCCAACTCTAGGTGCATTGCAGTACACCTAGTAGCCTATATTCCTCTCCAGAACCACTAACACTAGAGGTGTTGTCAACCTCTTCTTCAATTCTTTAAAAGCTGTCTCACACTCGTCTATCCATACAAATGGGCTACCTTTCTTTGTTAACTGTGTCATAGGTGCGATGCGAAAAGTCTTAAATGAACTTTCAATAGTAGCCCGCCAACACTAAGAAACTTCTTATCTCGATCACATTCTTCAGTCTCACCTAATTCAAAACTGATTCAACCATGGAGTAGTCAACCCGCAATGCCCTCCTTAGTGATGACATGGCCTCGAAATTTCACTTCCGTAGCCCATAACTCACACTTGCTCAGTTTGGCATTTGATTCTTTCTCAATGTCTGCAAAACCACTTTTAAGTGTTCTTCATGTTCCTCTTCTGTTGTAGAGTAAATAAGTATGTCGTCTATGAATACCACCACAAAATTATCCATAAACGTTCTAAGAACCCATTACATCAAATCCATGAATACCGCTGAGACATTAGTCAACCCAAACAACATTACCAAGAACTCATAATGCATGTACCGAGTCTTAAATGTTGTCTTCTAGATATCCTCTTTCTTAATTCTCAGCTAATGATATCCTGATCATAGATCGATCTCAGAAAAATGTTTGGCACCACTTAACTGATCAAACAAATCATTGATCATAGACAACATATACTTGTTCTTTATAGTAACCTTGTTTAGTTGCCTATAATAAATACACATCTTCAACAAGCCATCTTTCTTCTTCACAAACAATACCGATGGTCCCCACTGGAACACACTAGGCCTAATAAACCCCAAATCTTGGAACTCCTATAGCTGCATCATCAATTCTTTCAACTCTGCTGGAGCCATCCGATAAGACTAAATCGAGATTGATTTCACATTCGGATGCAACTCAATAGCAAAGTTGATCTCTCCTTGGAGGTAACCAGACAGCTCCTCTAGAAACACATCCATGAATTCGTCCACTACTCAAATCGGCTTAGTGAAATCACCCTTAGGTGCTGAAGTCATCAAACTTGCGATTACACAATCTTGATATGAAGTGTTGTCAAAGAAATGTGGACAAGAAATCTCCTAACTTGTATTATCCCTCCTTCAGATACCCTAAGCATGATCTTCCTCTCCTAAAAATCTAATAATCCATGGTTCTTCGTCAACCAATCCATTCCAATGATCACATCAAAATCCTTGAAATCCATCACGTAGAAGTCAGCCTTTAAGACCTGCAAATCGACACTCACACCCAAATATTTTCCACTTTAAAGGATTAAAATACCCAAACAGCAAAGACACTGTAAACATACGCCTTATCGACAAAATTTCAAACCCTAGTAAATGTACCAAGAAACTAGTGATGAATGAAAACGTAGCCCTGGAGTCAAACAACACCCTAGCCCAACAATTTGAAATGCGAAATGTACCTCCAATGAAATTTGGATACTCTTGGAGCCTCCTCATGTCCCAATGCAAACGCTCACCCATAGGGCAAAGCTAGTTGTTGCTGTTGAGTCTATGGTCTGGGGCCACCTTGCCTCCTGCCCCCTGATGGAATTGTGGAAAAAAGAACGGGAATAGGTGTCGGAGGTGGCAGTCCAAATGCTTGTGTCTATTGTGTTCTACTACTGCCCTGTGCACACCCATTCCTCTTGTGGCTAAACAAACCACAACCATGACATTTCGGCCCTGTAGTCTTACACTAACTCTTCTTGTGTCCATCCTTGCCACATTGGAAATATGTAATCTTGCCATTTTGTGGCCATTGACCCTTGCCACGATCCCCCTTCTGAGTGTGGGAATCCATCCTTTGCTTTTTCTGACCACGTCCATCTGTGGATGAAGAGGTGCGACCATTCTGTATACCCCAATACTGTTGAGAGTTTTATTTCTTTTGCTCAAACTTCAATGCTATAATCCCCATCTTATCATAGGTCTGCGATATAGAAGCAATCACTAACTCACCAAGACTCGGAATTAATCCATCTCAACACCTCTTCACTTTGCTCTCATCTTTAGGAGCAAACTTTTTACCAAACTTGTACAATTCTTCATATCGCTTTTGTACCAAGCCACAGTAATATTTGATGTCAATACAAGCTCCAAATACTGCTTTACCTGATCTATCTGAAAATTATGCCTTACAAACCATTACATACACAATAACTCAAATGAAGTCCATGTCAGCTCATTCTTTCTCTGACCCAATGAGTGCCATCAGTCATATGTCGCTCCCCTAAAATAGTAAAAGACTAGCTTCACTCTCCTGTCATTAGGTATGCCCAAAGAATCGAATATCACCCCGAGCTGATGTACGCCTCATACATCTCCCTGCTTGATCTATACATAGACCCAACCTTTGTACTAGCTTCTGAAGTATGCCCCTTAATACGAACCTTAGGTGCTCTGGTGAGTTGAGTCGTTAAGACTTGAGTCAAGTTTATCATTGCACTAGGTAAAGCTTCCAACGTCATTAGTTTTCCCCAAAGATGGCATGAGCAACATGAAACACTGACTATGTCTGGATATGTGTTAGGAGAACCCTGAGAGTCATCTCCCATCCCTCTATCTGAACATCATTGCCCACCTGTTGCTTCTCCTAAGTTATGCCATCCTTTCTGATCTCCGTGCCCAATCTTAGCACTGACCTCCGAGTACTAGGAGTTCGCCTTGTAGTACACACCACTCCCCTACCATGGCCTCGACATCACACGTCTACCCTCATCATCCGGGGTCATCGGAGCTTTCATCACTCTGGTAGTCCTACGAGTGTCCATCTATGCCACAATAGATAGCGTTATTCAATACATAATGGATTTGTAGAGGGGGAAGAAATCATATCGAATTTGTAGAGGTTGTGATATGGCTTGGAGACTCATTGCCATACAATACTAACACCCCTGACCTATATATAGATCCTACTCTACCAAACTTGGCTCTGATACCAAACTGTAATGACCTAGCCCGAGAGGCGCTACTTTCGTACCATTTAATCAATACTTAATCCTATTTTAACTAAGCCATCATAACTCTCCAGAAAATCCGGCAGTACCTCCCCATAAATCGGGAGTGCCAACCTGGATACACACATCAATAAACCAAGTAATCACATCAAATCCATAAAAGGTCTCCGGCCATCAAATCACAAGCATCTGCAAACCTAGGTAGTGCCTCAAGCTATTTACAACATGCAAATTATACAACCTAGCAGAGGCCCGGTCATCTAACATCAAACCATTTCCATCAAATCAAACAAGCATGCAACACATCATTCAAATATTCATGCATCCAATCCAAATGTGACGTCTAGTCAATAATCGACCTAGGAGTCCCGATCACACGACGCACACTCCTGACCGTTCCAATCATCACACCAATTAGGTGTTTTAGGAAGTGTATATCATTCTAGCACATATAAATATGAATAAATAATAATGTAGTATAATTTAAAACCTTTCCAAAATGTCCTTGAAACTCTAATAAACCCGCCTCTCTGGTACAATAATCATACTCACTAAGATAAGAAAATGAATGAAAGGGTGAGCAATGGTTCAGTAGGGATAAAGAGGAACAATAAAAATACATATGCGAAATTTTAAGAGAAGTCAATGCAACAATATGCTTAGATCATGAACCCCAGCAATGAATATCAACCATTGCGAGATTGTGTATCTTCCTCAAGGGCAATCGAGAATGACGCACCGAGCATCCATTCTATCAAGCAGTGAACATTGCCATCATATACTTCTCATGAGTAATAAAGCCAATTGTAAGACTCCTGTCTTACCTACACTAATTAAGGTTCACTCGAATCGACCAGCGTGATCTCAGTGTGTTGCCTCACATGAGACTCATTTGGTGGGAACAAAGCATGGGTTCCACGACCCTCCTCCCACTTGACGTTCAATCAACCTACGAGAATTTTAAGGTCGTACTCGATCTTCCCGTCCGGCTTTAATGCATAACAAGTGGCATGTCATGGAAAAAATATATATACAAGTCATACATATATATTAACTA
This sequence comes from Euonymus europaeus, assembly GCA_963580455.1. Classification (NCBI taxonomy): domain Eukaryota; kingdom Viridiplantae; phylum Streptophyta; class Magnoliopsida; order Celastrales; family Celastraceae; genus Euonymus; species Euonymus europaeus. The sequence goes on from OY756972.1 coordinate 7,029,951, forward strand.
TTCCCAATGCATGAACAAGAACCGTACATATTTGATATAAGACCAAACAATCAATCAGGAATACATCTAACAATTTATATATTACAAGATTAATCCTATGTTCGTTCTTCCTTAGGGAGCAAATAAGGATAGAACACAAATATTGCATGTTGTTAGATGGTTTGAGGCCTTGTTATATTATCAATGTGATAATTATGGTTATTTGCTACACATATCCAAGTAGGCACTCTCTAATTATGGTTACTTGATGATTTATGTTTTGTGATAAATCACACTAATGACGTAGATTGATAGGTACAGTAGAGCCTCTCGGGTCAGGGCGTTACAATTGCTTTATAAAAGTGTTGCTTTATACTTTACGCAAGGTGCCATTCTTCAATTTATGAGGAGATGCTACCTGATTTTTGTTTGGATAGTGTTCTATTTTAGAGAAAATGTAACAAAAATAGTCAGTTTTTTTTTGTTTTCCTCGCACTCCCCAAGTCGGGGCGTGAAACTAACACCTGAAATTCACCAAAAACATCAGTTTTTCATCACTTTAATCTCCTAAATGTTAATATTTTAGATCGGGTGTTACAATTGGGATCTCTAAACATCTGTCACAATCCACAATATGATGAACTCTCATAGTTTGTTGAATGACTCTATCGGTAGCACCAAGAACATTAGCACTAAAGAAAATGGATGAATATGGCCTACTAACACGATGCCTTGAACTCTTCTCATAAAGATGTTGAATATGCTAGAGAGTTCTACACTCTTGCATTAAATCACCGCAAAAAAATTAAATTGTCATCCTCAAATAAAAGGTTGGAGACTGAAGGATAAAATCTACTCACCAAAACTCGCTAAGGCTACCATCATGTACCACCTTTTGAATCAAATGAGTAAGACTCTCATGGCAAAGCGAAAAAAAGACAAGGTGATAAAGGATTCCCCTGACAAACACCTCATGTCGGGAAAATATTCCTTGGGAACTTCATTGGCTAGTACCGAGTAATGGACTATAGTTACACACTACATAACTAAAGAAATTTATCTCCTGTTACAGCCCAAAGCAGACATCACCAACTCTAAAAAAATCAACTCAATTCTGTCATGAGCTTTCATCATGTCAAGCTTTAAATCTATATGACCCTTTTTACGAGATCTCTTATTTTTCAAGTAGTGCACCGTTTCATGAGCCAGATGACATTATAAAAAATTTGGTGACCAAGAACAAAAGAACTTTGTGTGTTTTTTTGAAATAATATCTATAAGAATACTTCACAATATGTTGCCTAGGACCTTCAAAACCAACATGAAAATGATGTTACAAAGACTAATGGGCTGATATTTAAAAATCATTGTCGGATTTTTAATCTTTGGAACTAAGATAATCTGTGTCCGATCAATACAACAAAGGTCACTGATGTTGTTCATGAAACCTAAGACAACAAGTACATATGTTCCAATAACGTGCCAAAAATGTTGATAAAAGAAGCATTCTTCCCATAAGGACCTATAGATTTAGAGGGATTCATTTCTTTCAAAGCCTGGAGAACTTCTTTAGAATAAAATTACGACGATAGAGTATATTCATAAAATCTAAAACACGAGGAGCTATACCATAAAAAATAGCAGCTATGTCAAAAGATCCCTCAGTAGAAAATAGTTTAGAGAAAAATTGGAGCATTGTTGTTTCTACTCCAACAGTCGCGTTGTGCATATTATTCTCAATATCCCAAATGGCCAAAATAGAGTTTCTCACTCGACAAAAATATGCATAACAATGAATTTTTTGCATTTGAAACACCATCCCTAAGCCAAATTTGCTTAGATTATTACTGCAATAAAACTTCCTCCTATTAAAGTAATTCTTGAATTTCGGCCAAAAGAACCCGAATCAAAGAAGAATCTACTTGATGATGTTTCTGGAGATGCTTTTTTTAATTGAGCTTTTCCTTTGTTTTAGAAGGGACTAAACATGGCCAAAAATTTTATGATTCCACACTGACAGTCTAATAGAATAGTCTTTGCCTAGATAACACCCTTGACTAGCTGTTCTAGAATTATTTCCTGCCTAATACTCTCTAATAAGCTAATCACAATCCTCATGCCTTGCCCATATTTCTTCAAAGTGAAAAATTTTGGGTCTCGTCAATGGCTCAATGTGGCTTCCTGAGCATGCATATGGAGAATTAACATGGAATGATCTAAGGTAGGGATGTCAATAGGGCGGAGAAGCCTTTATCCGTACTCGTGCCCATTTGATAAACTTTTTACCCATCTCTGCTTCCCATCACCAAATCCATCAGGGCATGGAATACCTACCCTTGTACTTGTCCCTACCAACGCATTCTTATTAAATTCAAAAATGAATAAATTGACTAACCAATTCAAAAAATAATAATTCTTTCTACTAAGGCACACAAACAAACACACACATATAAACATATTTTATTTAAGTATATATTAGTTCTCTATTCTTCACAAATATAAAAACTTATACATAGAATTAGTTAATAAATTCAAAAAAAAAAGGAGTAAGATGATGATTCATAAAATATAAAAAGTTTAAGGAAATTCAAATATACAATCTTTTAAGAATATTGGACAGTTAAATTATGAATATTAACTATAGGACTTTGGTTTTAAAAAATAGGCTCAATATTAAGGGTGCACTTGAGGTATGTGTTGGGAGGAGTTACTCGTGCTTGGTGCAAAATATTTTGAAGTGTTGGGAGGGGTTCACAAAACTCTCCCAGCACCTTTTTTCCTAACCCCAGAAAATGAGGGGGACATTTACTCACATAAAAGTCTCCAACCCCTCTTTACCCTCCCAATACCACATTTATGAACCTCTCTCAACCCCTCCCCCAGCCTAAATGTTCATTCATCAATAAAGTCAATCAATCAATCGATAAATTAATAGGTAAATCTCATCTGAATAATAAACTAATTTTCAATAAAATAACACAATCGCTCAATTCCCACAAAACATGCACATTTTGATTTTTCTATGAAAATACTAGAGCAACTCAAATGCAATACTTGATATACTGTTGAGTCTAAAATAACTTACTAGCAAGTGTACTAGTCAGAAGAATAGTACAAGTGGTCAGTAGAGATCGTATCCACAGAGACGGAGATATGACTTAATCCAAGTGTTTATTTACATATATTTATGGACAATGCAAGAAATAAAAGTTCCACTCAAGTTGATTGGGTTTGCAATTTAAAAGGAATACAAGCAAGAAAAGTAAAGTGTTTTTGGACTTTTTGTATTGAAGAATGCAAATGCTAATGTAAATTATCACTAGGCAAGCTATACAAATGCAATGAATTCAAGTAAAAGAATGAAACACCAAGACTTCGGAATCCACCAAGGGTCAATGATGTGCAAACACAACCAATTCACTCACACATTTATCAATCCGGGCATAACGAATCCGTACCTAAGTCAGTTTTAGGGCACTTAAGCCAATTTCCCTCATGTCAATTACTAGCCATCTTATTGGTCTAGGTTGGATGTTCCTATCAACATTCTAGCCATCTTATTGGTCTAGACATGCACAAGAATTCATGAAAGCTCAATGAAAATAGGATTCATACAAACTTGTTCCAAACCAAATGGAAACAACAATTGCAATCTAAGGTCCCAAGAAGCATGATTAAATAGATATTTCACCATCTACAAAATCCATCAAACAAATCCATTCAAAACCCTAAGTGGTGATCAAGCACAAAGAGTAAGAAGAATCCACAATAATCATAGAAACCAAAGATTTATACCCAAAAAGATTCACATATAAACAAATCAATTCATACAACCATCATTCAACCCAAGACTTCATCCTAGCCTTGGTGATAAAGAGTTTAGCTACTCATAGAGAGAGAAAGAAATAAGCAAAGAGAGAGAAACATATTTGTAGAACCCAAAATTGGAAGAAACACAAGCCAAGATGAAGAATCCCTCCTTCAAGCCTTGAATCCTCCTTCTTTCCTCTGTTTTTCACTCCCTGGAACGGCCGTTCGATAGATTAGAAGTGTCCGCTTTTAGGGCTTTCGCGAAGTAAAAGTGCCTAGTTTTTAGTGCAGGGCGCCTAGGCGTGTAGGAAATGCGCCTAGGCGCCTATCTAGAAAATGCAGTTTTCTGAATTTTGCATTCACCCCTGTTCCGTGCGTGGTCCGTATCGCTCAGGCGTGTATAAATCACACCCAGAATAATTTGGAAGCTTATTCTTGCTCTCATCTTGCCCATATTTACCATCTTTTTGTTCCGCACCATCAATTGCCTATCAAAATCCAAGACAATAGATAAATATACCGAAATAATAATACCAATGAGATAATATAGGGTTATTATCACCAAAAACAATAGGTATATTCATACCTATCAAACACCCCACACTTAAACCCTACTCGTCCTCGAGTACAACTAATTTAAAGATACTCATGAAAAATAAAATCCTAACTCACTGACGCAGGAATCGCGGTTGCATTTAGCATATGCAACAAGCCGTTAAACCCCTAGGTGTCCCTAGTGGAGGAGTGTTGTCTCCTGAGGGCTTACAAGAATGATACCCACAAACATTTCCATCAAATGAGTGCAAACACCCCACACTTACATCACACTATATACTCAACGAATAATTTCCGTCTACTCAATTGCTCCTTTAATGTGGTGTGATGTGCAAGAGAAAATGTTAACATGCGGCTTCCAAGAGTTTATATATATGTATTAAACATAGTCGCATTCCAAGAATCACAAAAAACAACAAGTAGCAATATCAAGGCACATTTATTTATATATATATGCTTATTATTATTATTTTTTTTTTAAACTAGGGATGTGCAATGCTTACTCCATTAAGCTTTCTATTCAACCCATGTAGCGAATTCTCGACCAATGACTCCCAACCAGTTGGCTTAGGGCATTAGGTGATAAGACACCCCTCAGATCAATTATTCGAGTTGAAAAGGCTTCGAAGTTAAGCTATCCTAGAATGTTCATCATGGTTGTCTCATCTTTTTACGCGAAACTCGAGTTGGTTAGACAAGAGCCCTGGTTACTCAATAAGACGCAAGAGCAGAACATGTTTTCTTCTCTTCTTTTTTTGTACACAACATAAATAACTAGTGCCAAACATATCACCAACATGCGTCCAAGCTCATCTTAGGCAGAAACCACAGTTAACACATATATTCTTCCAAGTCATACCTCACAACACTTTAGTGCAAGTGAATTCATTTATTATGCAATCTAGTAGATTTCAAAAATTCACTCAAGCATATAGGGGGTAAAGACGGGATTAAACAGCTCTGATCAGAAATTAATATAATAAGTACCAGCGTTCAAATTCAGATCAGATAATATCCAAAATGCGCATATTGGGGGTAAAGACAGGATTAAACAGCTCTGATCAGAAATAAATATAATAAGTACCAACGGTCAAATTTAGATCAGATAATATCCAAAATGCACAATACATACAAAATAAAGTCCCACCCCCCACTGTAAAATAAGCTTTGTCCTCAAAGCGTGAAACAGGTATATGAAGAAAATGGAGGACAAGCCAAGAAAAACACAACCTGGAGGTGGACTCTAGGAGGAAGGACCACCAAAGGGTCCTTGACGAGCAAATGTGATATAGCGGTCGCGTCGTAGCTCCGCCAATATGTCGAGCATGGCCCGAGTCTGCTCCGTCTGTGCCTGGAACTGCTGCTGGAGGGAGCGCTGACCATCCTCAATCTGTGTAAGCTGAGCTCATAGCTCGTCCATCGGCATAGTAGGTGCAGCAGCATCAGCAGCCAGCTCCTCATCGGCCTCAACAGCAACACTCGGGTCATCGCACGCCGCCTTAGCACGTCTATGCTGAATATCTGTCATGCGAGATATACTGATGTGCCAATGGCGCATGTCGACTTCTTCCATCAGAAGGGTCGTGGGGCGCATATTGAGAGGGATCGCTCCAAGATGAGCTACTAATCGCGTGATAATACGAGGCAAAAAAAGTTTCTTCACACCAACACTGTCATCCTCAATACGCCTCCTAATCTCCAGAAAAGACCGAACATAATAGTAGTCCAGATCAATCCATATGCCAGCCTATATACAGTATAAGATCTCTAAAATCTCTCGCCGCCGCTCGCTATGATGCCCTGCTGACCATAAGTTCTGGTGCACGATCCGATCGACCAGCCACATAGATTCTGGCAGGTTAGATTTCCTCAAGAAAATCCCACGTGTGCCACCCAACTGCTCCACCATCCGAGAGTGCTGCTGCAACTCGGTACCAGATAAAGGTGGTAAGAATCCACTGTTAGCAGGCCAAAAAATGGGGTATCCAATGCAAGCACACACATCTGCAGAGGAGAAAGTAACTACTCCAGAGGGCAATGTAATAGTATAGTGATCAGTGTCGGTAGCCTGGACGGTGCGATAGAAAGTACGCACTAACTGTGGATACACCGGTATGTCATGAGCCACATCATCCGGAACAGCAAGGAAAGGGCATAATTGACGGAGTCGACCTAAAGGCTCACTCGTGGCCCCCACAGTGGTGTAAAGTGTACCAGATATATAAACCTCTGGCACAATGAGAGCTACCTCAAAAAGCCTAGCAGTGGCAGTAGAGGATGATCCATCAGCTGGTGCAGTGCGAGCAGATTGCCTTGGGCGCTTGGGGGCAGACCCTTAGTTCTGGGCATAATTCCTGCAAAATTAAATAATTTTCTTCCATTAGCATAGCAGGAAATATATATATACATATATTTGTCTCTCTTTTTTTCAGTTATTATTTAAATTTTTTTTTTTGCCTGCCTAGGCGCGGATGGACCGGCGCCTGGGCGGTCCACGCCTAGGCGCGAATTGATCGGCGCCTAAGCGCGGTCCATCTTCCTCACCCGTGGCTGCCATGGCAGCCACATTCTTCCCTTTTTCCAACCATGTTTCTTCTAACATTGCACAACCACAGAAATTCCAGCAATGATTTATCAACAAATCAAAAGTAGACAACCTATGGAAAGCCCTAAATCACTAACACCCAAGAAAATTTCTTTTTGTTTCACCCCCAATCCCATTTACTTCTTTCTCTCTCTTTGTTCAAACTCAAAGTAGATCCAACAACCCAATAAATCGCAAAACAAAGAAGAGAAATGAAAAGTTACTAACCTTGAGCGCTTAGATCTCCGCTTAGGCGGTGGAGTTCAGGTGGGCGGCTAAAGGGGGAGAGGTGGGCGTGTGTGTGTGTGTGACAAAGAGAGATGAGGGTTTTAAGAGTTCCCGAACCACCTAGGCGTGTAGGAAATGCGCCTAGGAGCTGCCATTTTATGTTGCACATGGGCGCCTAGGCGTGTAGAAAATGCGCCTAGGCGCTGCTCTAGAAAGAGCAGTTTTTTCGAATTTTTCGATTCACCCCTGTTCCGTGCGTGGCCCGTACCGTCTAGGCGTGTATAAAACACGCCCGGGACAGCGTGCTCCTCTGTATCAGGCATCCAACTCCACTACTTCCACATAACACCCAGAAAATTCAGCACACATTAAATTCTTCACCAAAAACAAATTCCAGCAAGCTCAGAACACATAACACCTTCTAAAGAGATGGAACAATAAAGCACCTAAGGATACAAAAAGGATATCACATCTCGGGTTGCCTCCCAAGTAGCGCTAAGTTTAGGGTCTTCAGCCAGACGTAGCTGCACCTACAAAATAAAAGAGGTTGCATCAAAACTTAACAATTCTGAAAACATTACCACCCCTCACTTTAAGAACAAGCATAGTCCTCAATGCATCATAACTAGGGACGGGCATAAAGTTAAACACCAAGAACAAGGACACGAGACAACCTGGAAAATCATTGTGATGGAGAGTCTTCATGCATAAGAATTCATGAAAGCTCAATGGAAATAGGATTCATACAAACTTGTTCCAAACCTAATGGAAACAACAATTGCAATCTAAGGTCCCAAGAAGCATGATTAAATAGATATTTCATCATCTACAAAATCCATCAAACAAATTCATTCAAAACCCTAAGTGGTGATCAAGCACAAAGAGTAAGAAGAATCCACAATAATCATAGAAACCAAAGATTTATACCCAAAAAGATTCACATATAAACAAATCAATTCATACAACCATCATTCAACCCAAGGCTTCATCCTAGCCTTGGTGATAAAGAGTTTAGCTACTCATAGAGAGAGAAAGAAATAAGCAAAGAGAGAGAAACATATTTGTAGAACCCAAAATTGGAAGAAACACAAGCCAAGATGAAGAATCCCTCCTTCAAGCCTTGAATCCTCCTTCTTTCCTCTAAAATGGCCTCCACATACATGAGCATGACAAAAATGCAAAATACTCTCCATTTCAGGTTCCGGTACACATCGTCGAATAATTTGATCAGGGCAAGACTTGAAAAGATATGGTTCATCCCAAAAATAATATTTGAGGGTAGAGAAGAACTTATCTTTAGCTTGTTTGGTCATGCCAGAAGGTAGTAGACGTGTCGCCAGATAATTTACAATATCTGCATACCATGGAGTGTCTTCAACAACAAAAAGCTGCTCATCGGGAAAATTCTCATTAAAGTCCATGTCTTTTGATTCACCCTCTTTGTCGGCTAACCGCGAAAGATGATCAGCCACCACATTCTCACAACCCTTTTTATCCCGAATCTCCAAATCAAATTCCTGCAGAAGAAGTACCCATCGGATCAATATGGGTTTAGAGTCTTTCTTGGTCATTAAATACCGCAAGGCCGCATGATCAGAATATACAATCACCTTGGAACAAGTAAGATAAGAGCGAAATTTATCCAAGGCAAACACGATGGCCAATAATTCTTTCTCAGTGGGGGAATAATTGACTTGAGCACCATTGAGAGTTTGGCTGGCATAGTAAATGACATGGGACTTTTTGTCCACTCGTTGCCCAAGCACTGCCCCAATAGCATAATCTGACGCATCGCACATGATTTCAAAGGGCAACGAAAAATCCGGAGGCATCATAATGGAAGCAGAAGTGAGCTTTTCCTTCAAGGCATCAAAGGCCTTTAAACAATCAGAATTAAATTCAAAATTGGCATCTTTCGCCAACAAAGTACATAAGGGTCTGGAAATTTTTGAAAAATCCATAATAAATCGCCTATAGAACCCAGCATGGCCTAGGAAAGAACGAATACCTTTCACATTAGTGGGCGATGGCAACTTGGAAATGAGATCAATCTTTGCTCTATCCACCTCAATGCCATCTTTAGAAATGATATGGCCCAAGACATTACCCTTCTAAACCATAAAGTGACACTTCTCCCAATTCAGTATAAGATTTGTCTCCTTACAGCGCTTTAGAACTAGAGTCAGATTATGGAGGCATTGATCAAAATCAGACCCAAAGACAGAAAAGTCATCCATGAACACTTCAATAAATCTTTCCACCATATCTGAAAAGATGCTCATCATACATCTCTAAAAAGTAGCTGGAGCATTGCATAACCCAAACGGCATCCGTCGATAAGCAAAGGTCCCAAATGGACATGTGAATGTCGTCTTCTCCTGATCTTCTGGGGCAATTGCAATTTGATTGTACCCGGAATATCCATATAAGAAACAGTAATAGTTATATCCTGCAAGTCGCTCCAACATCTGATCAGTAAATGGAAGAGGAAAGTGATCTTTCCGTGTAGATGTATTCAACTTACGGTAGTCAATGCAGACTCGCCAACCCGTGACCTTTCTAGTAGGAATAAGCTCATTGTTGTCATTTTTCACAACTGTGATTCCTGACTTCTTTGGAACTACCTGAACAGGGCTCACCCACTTTGAATCCGAAATAGGGTAGATAATTCCCACATCTAGCAATTTCAGAATTTCAGACCGAACCACCTCTTTCATATTCGGATTCAAATGCCTCTGACCTTCTCTACTAGGCTTCGCTCCATCATCTAATAAGATTCGATGCATGCACATAGATGGACTGATTCCCTTGATATCTGCTATCGTCCAGCCAGTTGCAGTTTTATGCTCTCTAAGAACATGCAATAATTTTTCCTCTTCCACAGGAGTCAATTCCGAAGCAATAATAATAGGAAGAGTATTAGCATTACCCAAGTAAGCATATTGAAGATGCGGAGGAAGTGGCTTCATCTCTAGCTCTGGTGGGCTCTCTATTGATGGTACTAACTTCTTCGTGCTCGGAGAGTCCCTCAAATTCTCAAAAGGGGGCCGCCACTAATGTTGATGTCGAGGTAAAGCTTCAAACATATTAAAGACTTCCACAGTGTCATCATTCAACATTCTCTCAGACTCACCCACAAGAAAAGCTTCAAGTGCAGTGGTTCTATCATTTCGATATGTTTCCATGTCAGCTCTTCTTTCCACCACATCTAACCAACAGCACGTCTTCGCATCATCAGCCTGCCTCATGGCCTCGGAGAGTTTAAATTCAATAGTTTTGTCAAAAACTGTCATAGAAAGGACACCCAACTTGACATCAATAATGGTGTTAGTAGTGGCCATAAAACCCCGACCCATAATAAGAGGCAAATCTCTCCCAGGGGTTGGCTCACCTTCCATGTCAAGTATCAAGAAATCCACAGGAATAACAAATTCACCCACCTTCACCAAAATATCTTCAACAAAACCACAAGGATGCACAAGAGAACGGTCAGCTAGTTGCAAAGTAACCTTAGTTGGTTTCAGTTCTCCTATCTTCATAGTAGAATAGACAGAATATGGCATGATATTAACACTAGCTCCAAGGTCCATCAAAGCCTTTTCAATTTGTTTCTCCCCAATGATGCATGGAATAGTAAAACGCCCCGGATCCTTCAATTTAGGAGGGAGCTTCTTCTGCAATATAGCACTAGTTTCATCAGAAAGAAAAACTTCTTCATGTTCACCAATCTTCCTTTCGTTAGTGCACATCTCCTTTAAAAACTTGGCATAAGCTGGGATAGACTTGATCGCCTCAATAAGTGGGATATTAATCTCAACTTTCTTCAAAACTTCAAAAATATCCGGTTGTACTTGCTCTTCTTCTTAGGCGCAAGTCGAGATGGGAACGGCACCGGTGGAACATAATCCTCCACTGGCTGCTTATCTTTTTCAACTAGGGGTTTTGTCGATACACGGGGCTCCTCCACTATCGATTCATTATTCCCCTCATCCTCTTGCTTCTGAAACTCAATCTTGTTGTCGACCTTCTTCCCACTTCTTAAAACAGTAACAGCCTTAGCATCTTCATGTTTCGTGGGATTAACTTCAGGCTGGCTTGGGAGCTTCCCCAACTGCCGCTCACTCAAAGCAGTAGCAAGTTGACCAACTTGTATTTCCAACTTGGAGATAGACTGAGTGTTACTAGCCACCGTCTGTTGCAACTGATTCATAGAATTACTCATCTTAGCTTGTGAATTCTGCATCTTCACTTGTGACTGAGCTAGTTGAGTGATCAGATCATCCATAGTAGACCTCTTCGAGTCAGGAGGTGGTGCTTGAGGTTGGCCTTGCCAGGGTTTTGGACCTTGGCTGTAGTTGTTAGAAGAGCCATAAGACAGATTCGGATGGTTTTTCCAACCCGGATTGTAGGTATGAGAGAAAGGATCATTTTGCTGCCGATGATAATTCTGAACAGCATTCATTTCAGCTTCAGGAAAGGTGCCACTTCTAGGTCACATATGGGTCCGATGGTCTGTGCCCCCACAAATACCACATGGCTCTGCAGTTTTGCTCAATAGACTCATTACAGCATCCAGTTTCCGAGCCATTGAAGCAATTTCTATGTTGGGAGTACCAGCTTCATATGCCGTTGCTCTAGACCCACATGTATCTCTACTATCCCACTGTGAAGAGTTAGCAACTACATTCTCAATAATCATTGTGGCCTCAGCTGGTTCTTTAGACATAATGTTCCCACCAGCAGCTGCATCTAGCCTATGCCGATAGTCATCTGACAAGTTCTGATAGAAATATAATATAGTCTGCCATGGCAAGAATTGATGATGTGGGCAAGTGTACTAGTCAAAAAAATAGTACAAGTGGTCAGTAGAGATCGTATCCACAGAGACGGAGATATGACTTAATCCAAGTGTTTATTTACATATATTTATGGACAATGCAAGAAATTAAAGTTCCACTCAAGTTGATTGGGTTTGCAATTTAAAAGGAATACAAGCAAGAAAAGTAAAGTGTTTTTGGACTTTTTGTATTGAAGAATGCAAATGCTAATGTAAATTATCACTAGGCAAGCTATACTAATGCAATGAATTCAAGTAAAAGAATGAAACACCAAGACTTCGGAATTCACCAAGGGTCAATGATGTGCAAACACAACCAATTCACTCACACATTTATCAATCCGGGCATAATGAATCCGTACCTAAGTCGGTTTTAGGGCACTTAAGCCAATTTCCCTCATGTCAATTACTAGCCATCTTATTGGTCTAGGTTGGATGTTCCTATCAACATTCTAGCCATCTTATTGGTCTAGACATGCATAAGAATTCATGAAAGCTCAATGGAAATAGGATTCATACAAACTTGTTCCAAACCTAATGGAAACAACAATTGCAATCTAAGGTCCCAAGAAGCATGATTAAATAGATATTTCATCATCTACAAAATCCATCAAACAAATCCATTCAAAACCCTAAGTGGTGATCAAGCACAAAGAGTAAGAAGAATCCACAATAATCATAGAAACCAAAGATTTATACCCAAAAAGATTCACATATAAACAAATCAATTCATACAACCATCATTCAACCCAAGGCTTCATCCTAGCCTTGGTGATAAAGAGTTTAGCTACTCATAGAGAGAGAAAGAAATAAGCAAAGAGAGAGAAACAAATTTGTAGAACCCAAAATTGGAAGAAACACAAGCCAAGATGAAGAATCCCTCCTTCAAGCCTTGAATCCTCTTTTTTTCCTCTGTTTTTTGCTCCCTGGAACGGCCGTTCGATAGATTAGAAGTGTCCGCTTTTAGGGCTTTTGCGAAATAAAAGTGCCTAGTTTTTAGTGCAGGGGTGCCTAGGCGTGTAGGAAATGCGCCTAGGCGCCTATCTAGAAAATGCAGTTTTCTGAATTTTGCATTCACCCCTGTTCTGTGCGTGGCCCGTACCGCCCAGACGTGTATAAATCACGCCCAGAATAATTTGGAAGCTTATTCTTGCTCTCATCTTGCCCATATTTACCATCTTTTTGTTCCGCACCATCAATTGCCTATCAAAATCCAAGACAAAAGATAAATGTACCAAAATGATAATACCAATGAGATAATATAGGGTTATTATCACCAAAAACAATAGGTATATTCATACCTATCATATACCTCTCCCAATTTCACTTTTGGATCCCACCTCTATTACACACAAAACACATCTTTCAATGTATCAACATTAATAAAACACATCTTTCAATACAATTTTTTTCACTTTTCATTGTCAAACTCTCCAAATATCAAGTGTTCACATATTTCAATACAATATTTTCACTTTTTTTACCTCCAAAACATATCTCTCAATATAATTTTTTCACTTTTTACATATTTTCTTTCTTAGAGCAACCACAATGGAAGGCCAAGTGGCGTACTTGATATTTTCTTGAAGTTTGTGCATTCATTGTATTTAGGAGTATGTAATTGTCAAACTCTCACAATGGTTCACTCTAAAATCTATTAGTCAACAAATTACCAATTTTTTCCCTGCAATATCCCCCATCATTCAAGAAATGTGTAAAAGCAAGGAAACTTCTTGATCTATTAGTTCTTTTAAAGAGGGATTAACCAAAATAAAATGAAACATGTTTCAAATACGTCCGACATAAATTATTTTCTAGAACTATATTAATATATTTATTTTTTATACTAAATTTTAATAAATAGAGGAATAAAAATCAATCCAAAGGGATTAGTTCCATGTTATTATGGGTGGCCCAAAATAAATGATCAATAACTAAATTGAAAAATAATTCATTAAAAGTATAGACAAAATCCATCTTCTTCGATAAAAACACAAAGTTCATTTCTTACGTAAGTGTTTTTGATATTAATCAAACTTCGAATTGATATGCACCATCAAAAATAAATATGTCGCAGTAAATGATAGTCAAACTTTAAATAGTGCAACGAGAGGCACTCTAAATATAGCATATTGTAGTCAATCGAAGGACCTCATCTCCCACCTTTTTAGTTTGAGTTCCCTGTTCAATAATTTAAGAGGTAGGACCATGTTCAATGTATTCAACATACATGCAAAACAACATGTGGAAGAGATGATTAATTGTTCCATTAATATTGTCCTTTGAATTGCACTTGCTAGTATTGGGTTGAGTTCCATGTACTTTAAACTACAGTTACAATTTAATATAAAGATTTTCTTCTAGGGCTTCATCTGTCAAAGGCAGCTAGAGTTTCCTCTTTATGAATGTATCCTTCTTCAACAACTTAATTTAAGAAACCAAAAAACCTTGCCCATTTTTATAGCCTTTCAATTTGGGCGCCAAAATGGACCGGTGTTGATTGAAGGATTCATCTATTCAAAGGCAGTGTTCCTCTTTATTTCATGTGTCTTTCTCCAACAACTCCATTTAATAAACCAACTACAATTGCCCATTTTTTTCTTAAAATTTTGACCATCATACGGTGGAGAACATCTAATTATCACACTTAGCATCTCAAAAGAGCAACAAAGCAATGGCAGGTCCTTCAAATCTTCAACATCAGCTTATGGAACAACGGCTGGCGTTGAAACAACAAGAGACTGATGACATTTCCATGTTGCAACAAGGTATTGCTGACTTAGAGGAAGATGAGCCACCTAGAGTTCCTAGACGCACATTCATTAATCGTTATAGTGTTAGAGCGCATGAGGAACTTGTCAAGAAGTATTTTGCTGCTGATTGGATTTACTCTCCACGCATGTTTCGCCACCACTTCAGAATGCGATGGTGGTTGTTCCATTGTATTCGAGGTGAATTAGAAGTGGTTGAACCATATTTTCAATTCAAATATGACTGCACTGGTAAGGTTGGTTTTTCATCCATCCAAAAAGTTACTGCCGCCTTGCGCATACTTTCTTACAATAATCCCATTAACATTGAGGATGAAGTACTCAGTATAGTAGAGACGACAAGAATTGAGACTATTCGTATCTTCTGTCGAACAGTCATTCATTTGTACTCCGAGCAATACTTAAGATCTCCAAATGAGCATGACCTAGTTCGGTTGCTAGATGAGAATCCATCTCGTGGGTTTTCAGGGATGATTAGGTATTTTGATTGTATACATTGGGAATGGAAAAATTGTCGTACTTCATGGCATGGGCAGTACGTTGGTCACTATGGGAGGCCCACAATATTGTTAGAGGCTGTTACATCACAAGATCTTTGGGTATAGGTTTATTCCCTATTTGATCATTATCCTCACATGCCATACGAAGTAAATGGGAGGACATATCATATTCCCTATTATTTGACTTATTGCATCTACCCCCATTATGCGATGTTGCTCCAAACACTCAAGCACCCGTGAAATGAGATGGAGAAACATTTTGCTAAGAAATAGGAGGCCGCAAGAAAAGATGTCGAACGACCTTTTGGTGTGTTGCAAGCAAAATGGGCAATAACTCAGGCTCTGGTTCAATTTTGGGATGAAGAAACTGTCACAAATACTATGAATTGTTTATTATTCTTCATAATATGATCATCGAAGACGAGCGACATTTGAATATTGAACCATGGCAACCGATTGTCGGTGAAGAATTGTCATCCAGCCTACTTCAGCATGATGAAGGACTACTTGGATGTTTCATATCTTCACGTATGCAACGAGTTTGTGATAGGAACATTAATGGTATGCTTAGAAATGACCTTATGATACATCTTTGGAATAATTTTGGTGGAGAAACTATCCATATGTAGCTCAAATGGGTCCAGTATTTTTTTAGGTCTTAGTTATAGTCTTTGTCAAACTTGGGCTTTATCTTTGTCTTAGTATTATCTTGGGCTTCATTTATTGGGTCCTATCTGTTGATGTATTTAAATCATTGTAATGTTGAATTGTTGAGGAGCTTTTGTTGAAATAGAATGGAAAACCCTTTGTTTCTTTGTTGGAGAACAATTGACACGGTAATAAGTCAATCCCTCCATTCTTTTGCTTTAAATCATCCCATTTCAAGCTTCTATGGCTATATCACCAAGACTGACTTCCTTGCTCAGAGTCACATTTATTCATATGAAATGAATAACAAAACAATACATGTGTACTCACAGTGAACTATTAATACCCCAGCAGCACAAAAGAACAAGTATGACTCCTATCATTCCATCATCAGGACAGTACTCAATGCATTAACTACATTTGCCTAAAAACTTATAATCCATAATGCTACATGCATAAGATAGAAGTCCACTTAATTATAAAAAAAATTTGGGATCACATAATCCTAAAAACTCGTAATCCATATTGCTACATGGATAAGATACAAGTCCCCATAATTATAGAAACAAAAAAACGACTGAAAATAATTTGTTCAGCAATCCAAATAAAGCAAGCAACGAAAATTAGAAAATCGGAAGAGCATACCAGTCCTCTAAAAGGAATCCTCCTATGGATCCGATGCATTGAATCTATTGTTAAGATTGATTGGATCCAAATTCGTCGCTTCCATTTCTTCACGTAGCTTTTGAGCACTTGTCAGTGACTACTTCGAAGCTTGAATCACCGAAATGACAAACATTAAATGACCCTTAACAATATGAATATAATCCAATGCCACAAAGGAAATAATCCAACTTTTTAACCTTGATAATGGAAATACAAATCTAATATATCATATATGCAATAAATGGAATGAAATAAAACATAATGTAACACCCACTTTTAAACAACTTGTCTAGGTTGTCGAGGTCCTTCATTCTTGCCATCTGCTTAGCTATGATTTCATCTCTATTCAAAGTTGAATCAATGGACAATAGCCCTTTCTTAGCGTCAGTGAACTACGTAGTGATCTTGAGAGCCTTCTCTAGTGCATCCAACTTAGCCATCTTGGTCGCATGGAATTCTTGTTCCTAATTGATTCACTTCATTGAGTCCAATCTAGCCTGTGATGATTCTCTCCAAGCCGTCACAGTGGCTGACAACTTTTCACTGACAGTGGGAGGAGGTTTGAGAGGTAGCACTCATGTTGTGGTGGCATTTTTCCTTTGTCGCTTTCCGCCCTTCTGGTATACTTATGGCTAGCTGGCAAGGTGGGAACCCTTTCATTGAAGTCATTAGTGTTCATCGGTGATTCAGATGTTGGTGTGCTGCCAAACATAGGATCAATGGCACGGCTGTAAGAATCATGAACACCATCGAGTGCCGGTGAGTATATGGCAGAGAAATTGCTGAATGGTAATCTAGGAGAAGTGTTCGAAATCCTTGAATGATTATTGTTAGCTTTGCCTCCTCGGCTAACATCTCTTGCCTCCTTCTCATCGGTACAAAGATGCCACTTTAAGCATGTGCACAGTATCTCCCAACAATGTAAGACTTTGAAATCTCTTTTATGGTCTTCTTTGAATGACACTAGAGCAGTTACAAATTGTAAAAGAAAAAATTCAATAGAAATTAATATGAATGTGATATTGCAAAGACAGAATACAATAGTTCCAATTCAAAACATAAAACATTGTAACCTCGTTGTTTGGATTAGTACCACTTCCCCTAATTCTTTCAACCCTCTTCATAATGGCCCTCCACTTTGAAACATCTGCGTGAATTGACATCCATCTATTCTCGCACGCTCTTTGAGCATGTTCAGTCCCTGGCATTCGTTTTTTGAATTCATTGTATACGATCTTCCAAAAGGTATCATTTGGTTGTCCATTTCCTTTGATCGAATCGGTTGAAATACTAACCTATGATTGACAAAGTGTGACATCCTCATCAACCTTCCAATTAGGAGATTTTTTATTCACCTCCAATGTTGATCGTGATCTGAATTGTGAGGAGGGCATTTGGGAATCTGCATGTCTATGAAACTATCCGGCCCTATTAGAGTGCAATGGATTCACTAATGGCTGGTATAGAGCAGTTAGAAAAATGATGCAAAGGCAGTGGCTTGTGCAACATTCATTGGTGATGGGGCGAATGACAAATTAGTGGTCCAATGCACCCTATTGAGTCTTGGGTGCTAACTAAGATCATCAATATTAGTGCTCAGCGATTTTAACACCCCAACCTAAATTACATTCAAATTTTTTAGAGATTTAGATCGACACAAATTACCCAAAAATTAGGAAAAAATTAGAATGGATTTAGAGGAAAATCTTAATAGGGTCATGGTATTTTTCATAAATTCTAAAAGGAATATAAAGTTGAAGAGCGCAAGAATCACTCGAAAAAGAGTTGAAATGAATTTGTTATGAACTTCAGAAGACAAATACATAAAATATAATAACAGATAGAATAATGGCAAAACTATAAATACAGTTAGGTATTTAGCATAATTAAGTAGCAAGAGCAAGGACAGGATTGTAAAAGAATGAAATAGAAATTAAAAATAAATACAAAATGCTGGCATAGAACTCGAGGAGAAACTTAGATGTTGGATTACCGTGTGAACCCAAGAGGGAGCGGTGACAAAAGGAGCAGGACGGAGAGGACAAAAGGAGATCAACTGTGCTGGTTTTGTGTTGAATAGAGATCAATAAGTATGACAATTGAGGGAGAAGAGAGACGCAACACCGTGAGCCTATACACTAGAAAGGCTCACTAGAAAACACCTTGTTCTGAACATCGATCAGGTAGTTCAGATCACCACTGTACTTGACTGACCATCCGCCACCCATTCATGCCAGATGAGTGCTCCACCGCGCACCTAACGACAGTGATTTGACTTGACAACCAAAACGGGTCTGCTTGACCGTGAATAAGAGAGGGAATACCAAACGGGTTGACCGACTCGGTTGGAATGGTACTGTCGATTGACCAGTTTGACCCGTTGACCAGTGGGCTTGTTTGACCAATAATTTAAATAAGAATTTATTTAAATAGGTATTTATAGATTGTGTAATGTTATGGATTTTAGGAAAATACTATTTTGGTTGAATTAACTGGATTAAGCACACTAAGGTAAGTAACATTCCAACTGTGTCACAGGATCATGTATTTGTTGAATTATTATAATACAATGAATTGTGAATATGTGACCATGTTATGTGATTCATGTGCATATGATTATATTTTTATCTGTGAGAGGCTATCTATCATGTTGTGATAATGAAAGAACTGGGGATGGTTTGATACTAAGGTATGTATTACGCTTCATGTTGCATTTCATGTCACCATGAGCATGCATGCATAAAAGGAAAAATAATGTTTTTAAAACCTGGTATAACTGCTATAGAGGGGGTATACTGGAAATGACTACATATGTTTATGAAACGAAAGTGAAGAAATAAAAAGGGTTTTATGAGGAACAGTGTTCTTTGGTAGTACATTAAATGAAATCCTAACTGGTTGTTCTATAGTAGTTTGCCGAGGTTAGAGCCCAAGTATTGGAAAAAGGGTTTTATGAAGGAAAATAAATGTGTCATGTGAATTTCATTAGTTTTCATACATGTGCATGGATGAATGTTACATGTTGAGCCTTGGCTTACAGCATCATGTGATGCAAGTGATGATCTTCTTGATGACTATGCTGACCTGATTGTTGATGGTGATGTTGTTGATCCCTAAAGAGGTGCCCATGTGATGGAGGCTAGGGTTGCAGTAACTATTAATGAATAAGTATTAATTTTATTTATGTGATTGAAACTAGTAAGTTTGGACTATTGAAATAAGTGAAGATTCTTAGTAGTTGAACATAAAGATAATTAACTGTATGTTTCTATTCATTTAATGAATATGGGTTGACGTTTATTTTGGTTTTAGCATTAATAATTAGTTTGGAGGAATATTTATTGGAAGTTATTTAGTGTATGAATATGTTATTTTGATGATAGTTGGAAAAGAGTCATGTGAGTATTAGTTAGTACGGTGTAGTGTTGACTGTTTGAGGGGTGGTGTTTTGGTTTATTGGACCTTGAGTTAGGTTTTGTAGATCGGGGCGTCACAGATGGTATCAGAGGAAAACATTCCTCTAAAAAAATAGGATTTTATGGTCACATGAGCATCAAGATCGGCGCATCCACCAATCAGTAAGTGATCTAACTTTAATGTATTGTTTGTGATATGTATTGAATAACTATTTTGACAAGTGTTTTAATATAATATCTGAATGCATGCAAGTAGGTGAGGTATACCTTGCTATATTAGACTTACAAATGGATGGTAGTGTTTGAGGAGACATTCAATAAGTTCAACTAAATTGGTGTTACAAAATTATAACAGTTGCGTCGTGATTATGATGTTATAGATAAGTGTTGCTGGTTATAATATAGCATATTAGCTATATGAAAAGTGTTGAAATTATGGTTATGATAAACTATTCATGAATGTAACAAATAGCCTACTCGGGCTATATGTGAACAGTAACATGAATCGCAGTGGACTCGTCAGGGGAAATGATAACGAACAAGTGAGGACTAGAAATGAACAAGGGCGGAATGGTAATAGGCAAGATGCAATTCATGATGGTCAAGGAGGGGTTGGAGCCGTGCTAGACAATGAATTCGGGAATCATGATGTGATGGCCCGTATGTTGGACATCATGCAACAACAACAACAACAACAACACGTTGAGCAGATGTAGAGGCTAATTAAAGTACAACAACGGCCATCCCAAAGGATGGATGTTATCGAAAGGTTTTGAAAGCTTAACCCGAAGGAGTTTTCTGGTAGTACTGATCCATTAGTGGCTAAAGATTGGATCTGATCGCTAGAGATTATATTCAAACATTTGGGGTTGACAGATGTCGAAAAGATACAATGTTCTACTTTCATGTTAACCACACATGCTCGTGGCTGGTGGGATGAAGCAAAGATCGCCGTGAATGTGGTAAATCTTACCTGGGAAAATTTTAAGGAAATGTTCGATGACAAGTATTTTCCTAAGGACAAGAAAGTGAAGGAATTCCTAGAGCTTAAACAAGAAAGTATGACGGTGGTGGAGTTGGTCCAAAAATGTGAACAGGGGTGTAGATTTGTTTTGTTCTTCGAGGGGAATGTTGAACTAAAAAATGATCATTTCTTGAGGACACTAAATCCCAAAATTAGGAGCATGATGCGAATGTTTATAGCAGCTATATATAAGGATATGGTGGATAAAGCAATGATAGCGGAAGAAGACATAAATGATATTGTGAAAGATATCCAGCATCAAAGGCAAACTATTGAGATAGAGGATTCCAACAGATCAGCTAGACAATGGGATTTCGTAGAACTCAATGCTAATCAAAGAGGCAGTAAGAAACCAAGATTAACAAAAGGAATTAAAGAGACAACAATTGCTAATGTTTCAAAGTCCATAACCAATGGTAAAGCTTTGTGTGCTAAGTATAACAAGACACATCTTGTGGAATGTTTGAAGGGGCTAGGTACCTGCTACCGATGTAAGGAGAGGGTGCATATGGCTTGTGACTATCCTAGAGCCAAAGGGGAACAACAAGGAGCACCATCACAAGTTTATACCATGATTCGAGAACAGATGAACGTAGAAGACGTCCACCCAAATTATGGTAATGTTATAACCCAATGAATTCGCATACCTATAACCTTACATGTCTTATATGTGAATGCGTGTGATCTTTTGGTGCATGAGCATGACTTGTTTTGCTACATGTTCATTATCGCGGACCCTATGATAAATATAGGGATTGGGAATTTGTGTTAATATATGAGAATATAGTTTAAGCACGTTTATAGAGAGGTGAAAATCGGGTACTAAGAATGAGTTCAATATGAAAATTTTGACGAAGAAATTTTTATAAGTAGGGGTGACTATAACACCCTAGCCTAAATTTCATTGAAATTTTTTAGGGATTTAGATCGACACAAATTACCCGAAAATTAGGACAAAATTAGAATGGATTTAGAGGAAAATCTAAATAGGGTCAAATTATTTTTTATAAATTCTAAAAGGAATATAAAATTGAATAGCGCATGAATCACTTGGAACGGAGTTGAAATGAATTTGTTATGAATTTTAGAAGATAAATACATAAAATATAATAACAAATAGAATAATGGCAAAACTATAATTATAGTTAGAAATTTAGCTTAATTAAGTAGTAAGGGCAAGGGCAGGATTATAAAAGAACCAAATAGAAACAAAAAATAAATACAAAATGCTAGCATAGAGCTTGACAAAAACCCTAGACGTTGGATTGCCGTGTGAACCCAAGAGGAGGCGGTGACGGAAATCGATCTTCCAGGAAAGGTAGGGAATCATGAAACGGATGGCACAAGCATGACAGAGAGGATGAAAGGAGATCAACTGTGTCGATTTCGTGTAGAACGGAGATCGATAAGTCTGACAACGAAGGCAGAAGAGATACGTGGCATTGTGAGCATATACATTGGAAAACACCTTGTCCTAACCACCGATCAGGTAGTTCAGACCACCATTGTACTCGACAGACCATCCGTCACCCATTCATGTCGGTCGTGTGCTCCACCGCGCACCCAACGATAGTATCCCGAGTTCAAAACCCAAACAGGACTGCTTGACCGTGAATAAGAGAGGGAATATCTACCGGTTTGACCAACCCAGTTGGAATGGTGGTACTAGTTGACCAGTTTGACCAATTGACTTGTTTGACCATTAATTTAAATAAGAATTTATTTAAATAGGTATTTATAGATTGTGTAATGTTATGGATTTCAAGAAAATACTATTTTGGTTGAATTATCAGGATTAGGCACACTAAGGTAAGTAACATTCCAATTGTGTCACAGAACCATGTATTTACTGAATTATTAGAATACGATTAATTGTGAATATGTGACCATGTTATGTGATTCATGTGCATATGATTATATTTTTATATGTGAGAGGATATTTGTCGTGCTGTGATAATGAAAGAATTAGTGATGGTCTGATGTAAAGGTTTGTACTGCACCTCATGTTGCATTTCATGTCGCCATGAGCATGCACGCATAAAAAGGAAAAATAATTTTTTTAAAACCTTGCATAATTATTACAGAGGGGGTATACTAGAAATGACTACATATGTTTATGGAAGGAAAGGGAAGAAAATAAAAAAAAATTATGAGGAACAGTGTTATTTGGTAGTACACTGAATGAAATCTCAATCGAGGTTAGGGCCCAAGTACTAGAAAAATGATTTTATGAAGGAAAAAAAAATGTGTCATGTGAATTTCATTATTTTTCATTCACGTGCATGCATGAATGTTACATGTTGAGCCTTGGCCAGTGTCTTGTGATGCAAGTGATGATCTCTTTGCTGACTATGATGACCTGATTGTTGATGGTTATGTGGTTGATCCCTAAAGAGGGTGCTCATGTGATGGAGACTAGGGTTGCAGTAATTATTAATGAATAAGTATTAATTTTATTTATGTGATTGAAACTAGTAAGTTTAGACTATTGAAATAAGTGAAGATTCTCAGTAGTTGAACATAAAGATAATTAACTGTATGTTTCTATTCATTTAATGAATATGGGTTAACGTTTATTTTGGTTGGAACATTAATAATTAGTTTGAAAGAATGTTTATTGGAGGTTATTTAGTTTATGAATATGTTATTTTGATGACAGATGGAAAAGAGTCATGTGAGTATTAGTTAGTACGGTGTGTTGATTGTTTGAGGGGTAGCATTCTAGTTTGTGGGACCTTGAGTTAGGTTCTGTAGATCGGGGCGTTACAGCGATGCATGTTGGTGCTGTATGGGAGAGTTGGGATCAATTACTTGATTCTGAGTAACCTGAGTATCAAAAATTGTTCCCTTATATTAGCAAATATATTAACAAATGATAAAAACATCAACAATAACTCTCATATAGCACCTATAAAGCAAAGAGAAAATATTCACTAATTTTTCATATTTGTGTGATGGTTCAATTGAAAGCCTCACTGTGACCAACAAGTTTAGGTAATAAAATCCCCTCAGAAAAGAGCATCACAAGTCTTCCTAGGCTAGAAGAACCCAAGTACAACAATGAGATATACCATGAGTAATTACAATGACTACATGCTAAATTATTTGATACAATAGATTCTGCAAAAAAGCATGATAGCATTGAGAATTATGAACCACTTCATAATTCTCAATGTTGAATTTGAACTATATCTATGTCAGTTCTCCAAAAAACTCTTTGATAATGCACACTAAGAAGTTTAACCTCAAAGAGGAAAGAGCACGTTTCTAGTAGTCATGAAACTACAAGAATAGAAAATTCATCAAAAAGTACCAAAAATCTAATTATGTTCAACCTGAAATGGAAAAGACCAAAGCTCAATGGGAATAGAGTAAATCTGAGACAAGTTGCATATTTATGTTATACAAATTACCACACTCACACCTAGCAGAATGCAATATGTTCCAGAAAATTTAATTGGAAGTGTTAGAATCGAATTTTATATCATTTCTCTTTGTCTTTTGTTCCTATAGCAGGTATCGATGACACAAGCAACATCAATAGAAAACTTCACAATGGGCCCCCAAACAAAATATCACAAAGAATAAAAGCGTATGGCTTTTACACAATGTTCAAAAAGTTGGTATAGTGTAGAATTAGTGCTATCAACTTCTCAATTACAATCCCCGCTCAACTTAGTTTTATCACATCACTTTGTATAGCCAAGCCATGCAAACTATCCTGCAGTTCAACTAGGCATCATAATAGAAGATAACTTTTCACTTTCAGATCCGATTACACTGTATAGGTCTATCTGAAACGTTTTCCCCAGTAAAAAAGGAAAATGATGCAGGAGCATCCATGTAGTGTTTCTTTTTTTTTCTTTTTTTTTTTGGGTTGGGTTGTTAGTGATATTAGCATGTTGGCCCAATATTTTCTTTTGTTTAAGTGTGCTTCAATTGTATGAGAGGAGGACTAATTTTCAATTATTAAAAAAATTTGCTTCTCCAAAAACCTTTCAAGGGTTTTCTATTTCTTCATCCCTATGCTAGATCTGTGTCATAGTCTTTGCAGCGTCGGATTGGTATCAGAGCAGGATTGATGGCGGGCTGAGCGCGAGCTCGAGGTCGTGGAGCCGCGCTGAGGAAGGATGACAACGCAAATCTTTGCCACGTGGTCGAAGAATTATTGCATGTTGTTTGCGAGTTACAGCGCCGCGACCCAAGGGTGGTCCATTTTGAGCTATCGAAAGGACATCTTGATCCTCCATTTTTGACAGAAGGCGTGGTGGATGATAATTCTGTTAGCAGCGATGATGTCCTCCTTAACCCACACTCGTGGTTTTCATCGAACTAATCCTGGTGACTAGAATTACAATCCTTATTCTGTTGGGCTGACTAAGATGAGTTTGGAAGAGCATTTAGTTCGGGCTCTCGATCTGAATGAGGGTGGGGTGCGTGTGGAGGTTGCTGATTTCATTGGTAATATTCACGCAAATGATTATTTAGACTGGGAGACTACTCTGAAAACTTATTTTGAGTGGAAGCCTATGGCGGACGAGAGGAAGGTTTTATTCGTTAAACTAAAATTGAAAGGCGAAGCTTTGCAATGGTGGAAACGTGTTGAAGAACAGCATTTTTACCCTCTGGTTACACTTTGGAGCAGTATGAGAAGTATAACTATTTGTCGCAAGGGCTGAATTCTATGGAGGATTACACTATTGCCTTCAATAACTTGACAGTTCAAGTGCAGTTTTCAGAAGCAGAGGAGCAGCTCACTTCTCATTATTTGATGGGTTTGAATCCAACTATTAAGTATGAAATGGGAGTAGTTCAATTTTTTACATTAGATGATGCTTACTATTATGCTTTGAAGTCGCAAGAATGAATCTGTCTTTATGGTGTGCAACGGGTTCCTCTTCAGCAAGGGGAAAAGGGTAAGAGTGTAGTCTCACTCACCGTTTCGGGTGATATACCTATTGCTGCTGGCCGGGGTGTGAAGGGTGCAAATAGTAGTGGAAGATTTTCTAATTCTAAATTTGACAAAGGGCAGACTACTAGTTCTAGCCAAGTTCATTCGACTGGTAATCCACAGTTCTGCTGTTATTCGTGCGGAGAATTCGGGTTCTTCTGCATGCTCGCAAAAGCAAGTTCAATTTGTGGACCAAGAACCGTATGATAATGGGGAGAGCCAACCTCAAAAATTTGATGAATATTAAAGGATGAAGAGGAGGTGGATGTGTATCCAGTGGATGGTGATATGTTGGTTGTGCAAAGGATTTTAACAAGTCCCCATGTATCTGACAATGAAGACTGGCGTAGGCAAACAGTGTTTAAAACGCAAGTTTTGTGTAATGTTAGGGTATGTAGTGTTATTTTAGATGGTGGCAGTGTTGAAAATGTAATTTCTAGAGAGGCTGTAGATAAACTGAATTTGTCAACGATGGAGCACCCTTGTCCTTATAAAATTGCATGGCTGAACAGAGGTGTTGAAATTCGTGTCAATCGCTGCTGCCTTGTGAAATTTTCCTTTAGTGGTAACATTGATAGTGAGGCCCAATGTGATGTTATTCAGATGGATGTGTGCCATATTCTTTTGGGTAGGCTATGGTTGTATGATCAAGATATGCGACATGAAACTAAGGCTAATATCTATTCTTTTTAAAAGGGGAGCAAAATGGCCACTTTGAAGGAACAGTAGCCGATTAATGCATGCAATCACAAAGTGGTTGGGCTGGTGACAGACAGAGAATTTAAAGCTGAATATGATGAACCAGACATTTTTTTTGCTTTGGTAGGTCGGTCAATTAGTGAACAACCAGCTTTGAAATTAGCGGATTTTCCTACTGATTTGCAGGAGGTGTTGACAGATTTTCAGTTGTTATTTAGTGAGGAGCTACCTAAGAGGTTACCACCCTCAAGAACCATTCAACATGTAATTGACTTTGTTCCATGAGCTCAATTGCCCAATCTTCCTGCTTATCGGATGCCTCCAAATCAATGAAAGAAAATACAAAAACAGATTGCTAAGGGACTGGTTTGTGAAAGTAAAATTCCATGCGTAGTGCCTGCGTTATTAACCCCCAAAAATGATGGCTTTTGGAGGATGTGTATCGATAGCCGAGCTATTAATAAAATTACCATCAAATATTGTTTCCCAATTCCATATTTGGATGAGATGCGTGATTTGTCGGTTGGTGCACAATTGTTTAGTAAGACTGACTTGCGGAGTGGTTATCATCAAGTTCGGCTGCGAGTTGGAGATGAATGAAAAACGGTGTTTAAGACACCAGATGGATTATATGAATGGCTGGTAATGCCTTTTGACCTGTCAAATGCGCCGAACACTTTTATGCGAGTCATGACAGAGGTACTCAATTCTTTTATCGGGTCTTTTTTGGTTGTTTACTTTGATGATATATTGATATATAGTGACAGCCAGGAGGACCATTTATATCATCTACGTTATGTGTTGGAAGTTTTGGCTCGAGAAAAGTTTTTTGTTAACTTTAAAAAATGGTCCTTTCTTTGTGCCGAAGTGGTGTTTATGGGATATGTAGTTTCTAGAAATGGTTTGCTGCCAGACCCTGCTAAAGGTCAAGCAATGAAAGATTAGCCTGTTCCACAGTCACTGGGTGATATTAGAAGCTTCAGTGGGTTGGCATATTTTTATCGACGATTTATTAAAGGATTCAGTACCATTATGAATCCCATCACTGAGTGTTTGAAAGCTTCTCAGTTCAATTAGCCTCGGGCGGCATAGAAGGCATTTGAGGTTATTAAACATCTCTTGACCGAAGCTCCTTAACTAGCATTACCAGATTTTGAGAAACTTTTTGTGGTGGAATGTGATGCATCTCATGTTGGAGTTGGGGAAATTTTAAGTCAAGAAGGGAGGCCAGTGGAGTATTTTAGTGAAAAACTTACAGATGCCAAGCGGCGTTATTCTACTTATGATTTGGAGTTTTGTGCTTTGGTTAGAGTAGTGAATCATTGAGAGCACTATTTAGCATATAGGGAATTTGTGGTGTATTCTGACCATCAAGCTCTTAAATATTTAAATACTCAAAGCAAGCTCAGTCCGCGACATGTTAAATGGAGTTCATATTTACAGGAGTTCACTTTTTCTTTGCGCCATAAATCTAGATAATTGACCAAAGTGGTAGATGCACTGAGCCGCCGAACTTCCTTGTTGGCAGTATTGTAGACCCAAGTTGTGGGATTTGAACATATTAAAGCGCAATAGCCATCTGATGCTTTTTTTGGTCCTATAGTTGTTGATCTGCAGAAAAATGGAGATAATAGCAAGCTGCCTTTTCGACTTCATGATGGGTTTCTCTTTAAAGGGAACCAACTATGCATTCCAAATAGTTCTCTACAAGAGTAAATAGTGAGAGAATTGCATGGGAATGGTTTGGGAGGTCATTTTGGCAGGGATAAAACTTTAGCGTTGGTAGAAGACCAGTATTTTTGGCCTCAGTTGCGTGGTGATGTGGAAAGGATTGTGAAGAGTGCAGGAAGTGTCAATTTGGAAAAGGGGGTTCACAAAATGTGGGATTATACACTCTTTTACCTATCCAAGAAGCTCCATGGGTTCACCTTAGTATGGATTTTGTGTTGGGGCTCCCAAAAACGTCAAAGGATCATGATTCGATTTTTGTGGTCGTCGATAGGTTTTCAAAGATGGCACATTTTATTCCCTGTTCAAAGACTGTTGATGCCTCCTTCATTGTTGATTTTTTTTAAGGAAGTGGTGTGATTGCATGGACTTCCTTTGTCAATTGTCTCCGATTGCGATGTTAAATTTATGGGGCATTTCTGGAGATCATTATGGCGAAGGCTAGGCACGGAGCTGAAGTATTCTAGTTCTTGTCATCCACAAACGGATGGACAAATGGAATCAGTGAATCAGAGTTTGGGAAATTTATTGAGATGCTTAGTGGGAAAATATATCAAGAGTTGGGATGTGATTATTCCTCAAGCTGAATTTGCATACAATAATTTAGTGAATAGAACAATCAAGTGAACTCCTTTTGAAGCTGCTTATGGGATTAAACCCAAAACGCCTATTGATTTAGTGCCACTGCCACCTGAATCGAGAGTTAGTGACCAAGGAGAAGATTTTGCAGAACATGCATGCTGAGGTGTTGAAGGCGATACAAAACAGTACCAAAGATTATGTTGTAGCGATGAATGTTCATAGGAGGAGAGTTGATTTTGAAGAAGGAGATATGGTATTGGTGCATCTAAGGAAGGATTGGTTTCCCAAAAGAACCTATCATAAACTCAACCCCAGGAAATTTGGTCCTTGCAAGATTTTGAAGAAAATTAGTTCAAATGCGTATGTCTTAGAACTTCCACAGGAGCTTCATATTAGCCCTATTTTTAACGTGGTTGATCTATATCCTTTTGAGGGGTTTAGTGATGATGATGTTGTGGAAAATATTTAATCTCAGAAAATGCCAACAGTTCCCTGTGTTGAGGTTATTGAAGACATTTTGGATGTTAGAGATGCAATTTCCAGGCGAGGAAATCCGTATGGGCGATTTTCTGGTCAAGTGGCTTGGTAAACCAGCTGGAGAAAGTACTTGGATTGTAGAAGATGTTGCAGCGTCTTGATCCAGAGATATATATAGAATACACGAAAGTCTTTCATGGTGATACTAAAGCTGTTTTAGAGGGGGAGGATTGATGCAGGAGCATCCATGCAGTTTTTCTTTTTTTTTTTCTTTTTTTTTGTTGGGCTGGGCTGTTAGTGATATTAGTATGTTGGCCAGTGTGCTTTAGTTGTATGAGAGGAGGACGAATTTTCAATCATTAAAAAAATTTGCTTCTCCAGAAACCTTTCGAGGGTTTTCTGTTTCTTCATCACTGTGCTAGATCTGTGTCATAGTCTTTGCTGCGTCAGAAAATTTCAACGTCAAAGAGAGTAAGAATCAAGTGGACTAATTCAGATAGCCATA
Source organism: Euonymus europaeus (assembly GCA_963580455.1). Lineage (NCBI taxonomy): Eukaryota > Viridiplantae > Streptophyta > Magnoliopsida > Celastrales > Celastraceae > Euonymus > Euonymus europaeus. Next base: position 7,059,911 of record OY756972.1, read on the forward strand.
TAGTAGTTCCAAATAAATTAACATAATCAAAACATGAAAGTGACATATCGCTAAGCCAACTACTTCACATAGAAGAAGGAAAAAAATGGATCTAGCACAACAAGAATGCCCGATATGCAAAAGAGCAAGAGTAGACGGAAAGAAAAGAAGACGCAGAAGCAAACCCTCACCTAAAGAAGGCAGTGCAAAGCGAAACCCTGATCTAAAAACTCTTCGTGTATGGCTTGGAGAATCTGTCAAAATCGAACATAAAGAACCTCACACCTGATGAAGAAGGCACACCTAAATCGAAGTTGCGATCTTGGCTATGTCTTCGCGCACGCTTTGGCGGAGGAGAGGAGAGACGACTTGGACTGCTTGGATAGTTTTCTAGGGTTCGTTCTTCGAAGGACAAATGGCTTCATATTATTGGATTTTGATACAATTAATTGCCAACTACCGGATACTTCATCTCACGAGTATGTTCAGATTTCTAGTTCAATATCCAATATTTTGCAAGTTTTCAAAATGGTCCCATTGTGAGGATCTAGTGCTAAATATTTCAAGAAAGTAAGGTTTCAAGTGTAAATTTTAACGCCCATTGTAGGTACTCTTATCACTCTATCTATACACTCCAAAATTTATAGTACCACCACTATCAAGCACATTGGAGATGCTCAACCGATCAGTTAACTAACAATGCGTATCTATTTAATTTGGGGCGGGTTAAGCGGGTGACATGCCTAATCTGAGCCAGTTGAGAAAGTTGTTATAATTTTGAATTTTTAGTTTACATATTCAATTGTTTTTCATTTTCGGTAGTTTTTCCTTTCCATTTTTGTTATGAAATTTAATTTTTTTTGACAGACGTGTTAACACAATTGTGATCCAATCTTGTCGCTCCAATTCGTGATAATCGTCCTAAAAGGCGCGTGCGTGAGGGCAATCGACTACACCAATAACAAGTCCAACACGCCAATCTCAACGATCCCTCGTGACTTCTTTGTCTCTCTCTCTCTCGGCCTAAAACCCACCCACCCACTACGCCCTCTCATGACATCAGAGCCGGACGACACCGTTTTCCCCGAAGAGGACCTCGACGACGAGGACGACGATGACTCCCAGTCTCAAGACGAGGACGATCTCGACAACGACGATGTTTTAGTTGAAGAGGAAGAAGACGAAGAAGACGACCTTAACTTTCCTTCCCCTTTTACTCCATTTCCCACCGGCACATCCATCGCCACCGTTGCTGCTTCCGCTTCCAGTATCCCGAGCGCAACGGTCAACTCCTCCACTCCTGCCGTGACCGTTGCTGTCCCTATCTCTTCCGTTATGCCCAGTACTGCTGTTGATGGTGATGACTTCCCGACCTCCATCGTCAACCAATCTGAGCCCGATCCAAAGCGACAGCGCATCGGTGAAACGTTAGTTGTGCAAAATGATATCAAGAAACCGCAGCCGCTGCCGCAAATGGACGATTCCAGACGTCTGTTTCAACGGCTGTGGACGGACGAGGACGAGATCGAGCTCCTTCAAGGGTTCTTGGAATACACCGCACAGCGCGGAGGCAACGCGCATCATCAGGATACGACGTTGTTTTATGACCAGATAAAGTCGAAGCTCCAGCTAGATTTCAATAAGAACCAGCTTGTGGAGAAACTGCGACGTCTGAAGAAGAAGTACCGCAACGTGCTTAACAAGATCGGTTCAGGGAAAGAGTTCACATTCAAGAGTCCTCACGATCAGTCAACCTTTGAGATATCGCGCAAGATCTGGAGCAAAGATAATACTGTTTTGGATGACGATGAAGGGAACACTAACGCTAATCCGGTTGATGTCGAGGTGAAAACCGAGGATTTTGGAGAACGGAAGGCGACGCCCAAGTCGAGAAAGCGGTCCCGGCCAAAATCAAGCGGTGGCGCAAAGGTTGATGATAGGCGCACCATGAATGACGAGTTAGTGTCAAATAATTACAACAGCAACAATACTAACAATAATATAGCTAATAACACTGCGCAAGGATCGAGTTTGATAGAGGAGACAGTCAAGAGCTGCTTGTCACCATTGTTTAAGGAGCTCTTGAGTGGTGCAATGGGGTTGGGAGGACCGTCTGTAGGGGCAGGGAGGGGATTGGGGGCTTTGGCTATGAATGCAATGCCATTGAGTTTTGGCGGGCAGGTGAGTTTTGGCGGTGAAGTGATGGATGAGAGGTGGAGGAAACAGCAGATAATGGAGTTGGAGGTTTATTCAAAGCGCTTGGAGTTGGTTCAAGAACAAATTAGGGCAGCTCTAGAGGAGTTGAGGTCTGCAGGAGGATGATTACAACGGGATTCAGAGTAAGTGATAAAGGTTTTCCTTTTTTTTGGTAAGTTAATTTCTGGTTGATAAGGGAAGAGGCAGCATTTTCTTTTTGGGTTTATGATTGGTATTTGGGTTTTCCTTCGTATCTGATTAAACGGTTGTTGAATAATGACTTTTAGAATTGTTGTGTCTGGTAGTTTGTTCAGGTTTCATAATATATGTGTATATACTGGCTTGACATACATAAAGCGAAATGACTGTGTAATAAAGACGCAGATGACAGAACAATACAAGCTTTTACTTGATTAATTTTTACAAGCTTTTATTCTGTTATTAATTTTTTTGCAGTAGTTACTTTCAGTACTCATCTGATGCATTGTTGCGAAGAGATCCCTTTTATGCATTTTCTGAAGAGTCAATTTTCTTTTGTCTGTTCTTTCTAATTTACGTTTTAAATACTGGCATATGTTTGTGAAAAATGTGTGTTGTTGGGATGGTGGGTTTGCGGGGAGAATGGTTTTGGTTGGATTGGGTTTCAGTTTGTTTATTGACGGGTTGGTCTTTAGCAATTCCATTTCTCAATATGAAAATTGACCTCAGTACATTTTTGCTTTTTTCCCAAAAAAGTTTATTAGAATGCAGCAAATGAAAATAGAGTATTAAGTTGAACTTTGATACTAGACATTGTACTCCAATTTATTTTGTTATATCCCAAGTCTAATTCTCTTGGAGGGATTTGTGCCACATGGAAATGAAGTTATCTAGTTATCTACAATCCAAGGAGAAGCATATTTTCAGGCTTTTTTTGAAGTGAGTGATATCCTTTCGATAGTGTATGTTAAGGTAAATTTGTAAATCCTAGGAAGGAAACCTTTACATCACGTCGGTACTTTACTTTGTTTTGTTTCTTTTTTTTCTACTTTAGCCAAATATCAAGTTTTTGCATATCATCAATTCGCATGTTATATGAAATTTAACGGGTCTTTGAATAGTTGCAATTGTCTGCTTAAGTTAAGCCTTTAATGGCAGTGTTTTGGGATAAAGCTGTAAAGGTCGTGGGCTGCTCTGCCTGAGTTGGATTTTGTGTTAAGATAAAAGAGATGATTTAATCAAAGAACTACTGAAATGTTGATTCCGAGAGTTTGACTAGAAGTTCTTGTGGCTTATTTCTTAGCTTGCGCATATAACTACTGCAAGATAGTATGCAAGTTAATGAAGTTTTTCTGCAATTAGTTTGCCAAAATTATGCATTCATTGCATTCGTCATGCAGTTAGCTCACTACCATTTTTAAGTACAGTGACCTACAAACCTCCAAAGCACGGAAGTCATTTGATTTTACGCTCTTGTTTATTGAACATTGTGCTTAAATTGGGAAAGGCAGTTTAATAAACGAGTAGTAGTCGTAAGGTGATTTGGTTTTAGCTGTAGTTCTGGCACTTGCTTTGCTTACAATATCAATTATTGATGCAGTTCTGAAAATTTTGGATCAGTTGTTGGATGCTGTTAAGACTTTTGCAAAGATAGCAGCTGTAAATATATTATCATCAGAACTATGGTTCATTCTGAATACCGTAGCATTCGTGGAAAAGTTTGAGATTTTATAATTTTCTCTGATGTTTTGAAAGTCCCGTGTTTAAGTATATGCTTGCGGAAAGATTTGTCAAGGAAGACAATGCTGGGGATGCGAACCGAGAATTGAAAAACAAAAGAGGCTTGAAAGAGCTGTATTTTATACAATGAAGTACTTTTACTATTGAAAATGGGATGGGGGAGCTGTAGTTATTTTTGCTAGCCATCCATCTCATCTGGTGGCTGATATTGAAGGAAAATGTTAAATCACGTATCTTTTCGTCTTCTCGGCTTTTTGCTTCTTATCCTTCTCTCTCCAAACCCTATTTTCTCTCTCTAAAGCCTCCATGTTTGTTTCTCTCTCCCGAATTTGCTATTCCAATTCAAGATCTATTCTTTGAGTCTTATATAAGCAATTATTTAATGTTCAACTCTTGATCTGGATTCATATTTCTGTGATTTCCATTCAAATATTTTTTGAGTTGTTTAGGTGCTCAGAACACTCACAATTGATAACTTTTAATGGGGCATATATAATGTATGGGGAATTATGTTTTTGCTGTTGTGCTGTATTAGGATATGTGTTTTGCTGATGTGGTTGTATTGGGAGATGTGTTATGCTGATTTGATTGTATTAAGCGATGTGTTATGCTGATTTGATTGTATTGAGCGATGTGTTTTTGTGTAATAGAAGTGAGACCCAATTGAGGGAATGAATGTTTTCATTGTTGCATTTGCTCTCTTTTGCTGGTGTCTCTGGTGTCTTTACTAATGTATTTGGGCTTTACCAATTTTGTATTGTGTCTTTGCTTAGTTTACTTGTGTTTTGAGGATTGTCTTTGCGAAAAGCTGATTCAATCCATATTTGAGAGGTGTGAAATGACAATTTGGAGAAAGAATTTCTTTGATTCGTAAAATTGTGGAGGACTACCCTTTTATTGCATTGGACAATGAGTTTCCAACTTTCCAGCAGATGATTCTAGGTTGAAAAATACCAATTGGAGGAGAGAAGAAGAGAAACTTTAGGCTGAAGGCTAATGAGTTGTCATTCAATCTCATAGCCATTAGAGTGATAAATGACTGGGATTTAAAGAATTACAGATAATTATAGCAAAAATAACCACAGCTCTCCCTATCCCTTAAAAATATCTGTTGCTTTCTTTCCTAAAGTTTGCAGAAATATCTGCAAGGATTGTAAATTCAGGTTGTTTTGAAACTGATGTTTGTGCACAATTGTTTTTCATGACTTTGATGTAGTGTTCTTGTTTTTTCTTTTTATGGTTCGTTAATCTGATAAATGGTGCATGATTTGTTTTCTCATTTTATGGTTTTTTTTCAGCTATAATTCCCATTGCAAGAGAGTCATGTTTTATATATGCTAGAATATTTATTTTATTGGAGACTTGACAGGTGAGACTTAAAAAAACTATCCTTGTCCACCTATAGACAATATTCTGTGTGTTTGCCATCCAGGCCAGAATATGCTCATTATCATATAAATATTTGTTGGCAAATCAGACTTCTTCTGTATTCCCTTTTTAATGCTAGTTGAACTCATATGCACTTGCAAGTTTCAATCTCGGTTTGATCAAATAGTCAGTTGGGGTCAATTGAAGTATTAAAAAGCTTGCATCTGTTCCTCTATTGAAGTTGCGTATTTCTCTGTTTCATTTTTCTTCACACTCCCGTTCATCCCAAATAATATCACAAGAAAAAGTAACGTAGCAAATGATTTGTATTTTCACTTACTAGTCAGAACTTTTGGTGTGCCTTTGAGGCTTTGACCAATGGGTAAGAATAAATATTAGAGCACCTAATGTGTGGTGTTTGCTGGGCCATTTGACCCCATGCTTCACAAGTGTTCTGTAAATGGCACATTAGATGCATCTTGCATGACACATTCTACACATATTGTAATACATCCTTAATATTATTGCATTATGGGAGAAGTATGCTAAAAGTCGTCGCACTTCGCAAAATGGGTTGTTTGAGCTTTCAAACTTTTTTCGGCCTATTAAGGCCCTCTATTTTAGATAATGTTCTAAATAAGTCTTTGCTCCTCTTTTCGTCATAACTGTGTTGATGTGTAGGTTTTTTTTAATATAAAAAACTAAAAAAATAGTGATTAAAAAATCATGTATATTACATGATATACATTACAATCTGTGAACAATTTTACATGCATGATAAATGAATGACTTTTGCTCTATATGCATGATATTTATGTGTCAAAGCTTAATTGAATTGTTTCTGTTTACTTGCAACTGTGAGCATTTAAATTAATAATTGAGTTTAATTGAATTGATTACTCACTTGGGTATTTTATTTTGTCAAGAAATGGATCCTAACTTGAATATCGGCAATTATGAGATATCCACCATCCATATGGAAGATGATGCTCTATCGGGTTTTGGAACAAACCCAAGAGGTGGAGGGTGCTCCCATTAGAGGAACGACTATTCCTATTGGGGGAAACAATAATGTTGTTGGTGCTATAAATGTGATAATCAGGAACAATGATCCTATGGCAATTGTGAACAATGTCCCTATGACAAATAGGATAAATCCTGTGTTTCTCGCTGAAAAATCAAAAAAGTTCAACAACACTAATTTTAAGAGGTGGCAACAGAAGATGCACTTCTACTTGACCGCATTAAATCACGCTAAGTTACTAAAGGAAGAAAGTCTCATCCTTCGAGATGATATGGATGTGACTTCCAATGCAATCGTGTTTAACAGGAGGCACACAAATTATCTATGCAAAAATGTAGTCCTCAATGGACTTGGGATGAGTTGTAATGTGTACCACAATGTGCCTATAGCCAAGGAGCTTTGGGACTTTCTTGAAAAGAAGTATAAGACTGAGGATGCTAACATCAAGATATTTGTGGTGACCAAATTCCTCAAATTCAAATTGGTAGATTCAAAGCCCATCATCTCTCAAATTCAAGAGATCCATATTATCTCAGATGATATTCTGACAGAAGAAATGACTCTAAGTGAATCATTTCATGTGGCTGCAGTCATTGAAAAATTGGCTCCTAGATGGACATACTTCAAGAATTACTTGAAACATAAATGAAAGGAGACGAAGATAGAGGATCTCAGAGTCTGTCTCTGAATCCAAGAGGACAACAGGAAGAACTCGATGCTTCCAAAGGGAGCTAAGGCTCACTTGGTGGAGACTTCGAAGTCTAAGAATGATGGGAAAAGGAAGAGAGAATATCCAACAATGGGAAATCAAACAATGAAGCTCCAGGGGAACTGCTTCGTCTGCGCCAAGCCTGGACATTGGGCCAAGGATTGCAGAAAACTTCCTAACAAGAAGGACACTACCAAGGGCAAAGGAAAAGTTGTCAAGCAATCCTACTTAGTTGAGAAGGATGAAGAAAAAATGTTTACTGCAGTTAAATATGGTCACCCAGGTAAATATGGTGACAAACACCAAAGACTAGTGGGTAGACTCGTGTGCATCCAACACATCTGCATCAACAAGGAACTCTTCACATCGTATGAGAAGAAGACAGATGGAGAGAAGATCTAAATGGCCAACGTTGTTCCACCTACCATTGAAGGAACTGGAAAGGTGATTCTAAAGTTTCCCTTAGGTGGAAAGCTCACTGTGCTGGATGTGCTGCATGTACCAAAGATTTGTAAGAATATGATTTCTCTGCCAATGATGATAAGCAAGGGATTCAAGATAATGTTTGAATCCAACAAACGTGTAGTTTCCAAAGATAGTGGCGTATGTGGGAAAGGGTTATATTTGTGATGGGCTTTTCAAGGCTAACATTGCTATAATTGACAATAATAGCAAATTTATGTACCCAAATGCCGTTACGAATAAGGAGAAATATTCAGTTTACATTGTTGTCTTTCCATTCTTATGGCATGGAAGATTAGGACATGTAAACTATTATACAATGAAAAAATTGGCAAACTTAGGATTAATTCCCAAATTCAATTTCGAAATCAACCATAAATGTGAAACATGTGTTAAAACAAAATTTGCCAATAAACCCTTTTCACACCATCTAAAGAAGTACTGAACCTCTAGCATTAATACATAGCGATTTATGTGATTTGAAATTTGTTTAAAGTAGAGAGGGAAAGAAGTAATTTATAACATTCATTGATGATTGCACGAGGTATTGCTATGTTATTTATTAACTAGCAAAAATGAAGCAATGGACATGTTTATCAAGGATAAAAATGAGGTTGAGACTCAACTTGATAAAAAGATAAAAACACTAAGGTCTGATAGGGGAGGAGAATATGACTTTGCTCTCTTTGATGAGTTGTACACTGAGTTTGTAATTTTTCACCAAATAACAGCGTCTTATACACTTCAGCAAAATGGAATTGTTGAACAAAAGAACATAACTCTAAAAGAAACGGTTAATTCCATGCCAATAAGTTCTGGTCTACCGCAAAACTTATGGGGAGAAGCAATACTTACTGAAAATTATATGCTTAACATAATGCTCCACAAGAAGACATGTAGTATTCCATATGAGATGTGGAATAAAAGATCACCCTCTATCAAATACTTGAAAGTGTGGGGGTGTTTTGTTAAGGTGGCAACACCTCTACTAAAGCAAGTCAAAATCAAACCTAAAACTGTGGATTGTATATTTTTAGGATATGCTCAAAATAGTAATGCATTCATATTTTTGTTACACAAATCTGAGATACATGATATCCATGTAAATACAATCATGCAAACGAGAGATGCATAATTCTTCGAGGAAATATTTTCTTGCAAATGAAGTGAAACCTCTCAGAAAAGGAATAGAGATACCAATTTTGAGAATGAACAACATGATCAACAAGAGGTCGGTGAGCCAAGAAGGAGCAAGAGACCAAAAGTCTTAAAATCCTTTGGTCTTGAATTTCAAATTTACATGTTGGAAATAGAGCCTCAGACATTCAAGAAAGCAATGTCAACACCTGATGCTCCATTATGAAAAGAAGCTGTAAACAGTGAAATAGAATCCATCTTAAGCAGTGGCGGACGGATGCTTTTAGTAGAGCCCCCCCCAAATTTTTTTTTTAAAGAGCTAATATACTGTAATTACCTATGAGCGCCACCCCCCCCCCCCCCCCCCCCCAAAATAATAAATTTTCCACCCCACAGCCCATATGATGATATATATAAAGCCCATGGATTAGTCAAACTATTTTCTTACTTATTTACTTGTTCAGCCCAGCCCATGATACATCTTTGTTTAGTAGTTTATATTGAAAAAGAAATTGCTGAAAAGTTTAGTATGAATTCAGTTATAGATGATTTTCGTGACCTTAAAGAGCGAAAATCTTTATTTTGATATATTGCAGATGTAATGTAAGATGTATATTCGTAAAATTATTTTGGCCCCCTCCAACATTTACTCCTGCGTCCGCCCCTGATCCTAAGTAATCATACTTGAGAATTAGTTGGATCTCCCACCCAGGAACAAGCCAATTGGATGTAAATAGATCTTCAGGAAAAAGCTTAAAGTTGACGGATCAATCCAAATGGTTCAAGGTCAAAGAGCAATAACACAAGGTGTGTAGACTTGTCAAGTCATTGTATGGGATAAAGAAAACTCCAAAACAATGGCATGAGAAATTTGACCAAGTAGTGATTCGAGATGGATTTTAAATCAACGAGTGAGGCAAATGTGTTTACACTGTTTACACAAATTGTAAACAATGAATGTGTAATGATTTGTCTATATGTCAATGATATGCTAATTCTTGGTCGTAATTTTGAGATCATCAACTAAACCAAGAAAATGTTATCTAAGAACTTTGACATGAAAGACATGGGTGAAACAGATGTAATACTAGGAATTCAAATTTCCAGAACTATGGAAGGTCTTGCATAATCTCAATCACACTACATCGAGAAAGTGATTGAAAGGTTTAAAGAACTTGGCATCAAATTTTCCACAAGTGGCTATGTATTACTTTTAGGAGGGGCGACTAATTCATGAAAGTTCTCAAAGAAAACGTGCATAGCACGATCTACGATAGAATCAAAATTCATAGATTTGGATAAATTCGGTGAAGAAGTAGAGTGGCTTCATCACTTCTGGGAGGACATTCCAATATGGCTAAAACCTGTGCTTGTAATTTGCATTCATTGTGATAATCAAGCAGTAATTGTGAGAGTATAAAATTTGATATATAATAATAAGTTTAGACAAATTCGTCATAGACATAATACTATAAGATAGTTACTCTTTACTGGAATAGTTTTTCTATACTTTGTGAAGTCTAAAGAAAATCCAGCGGATCTGTTTACAAACGGTTTGAGTAGAGAGGTGATAGACTACGCATCGAGGGGAATGGGCTTAAAAGCCTTAACTCAATAAGTTATCCTGATGGAAAGAGAACCTAGCAATTGGAGATTCCATGGACTAGGTTCAATAGGAAAACATAAGTTGAGAATAACTTAATAGTGAGCAGTATGGAGTTTTGCTCTATCCCATTCCTTAGATGCACCAAGTACTGCTTATAAGCGTGTTAAGGTTAAGCTATGCTTTTAATGATTCTTATATCTTGTAAATGTACAAGTGGAGTATTAGAGGATAATGTTGATAGGAAATCATCTATGTGAGTGAAAAGTAAGGCCGACTCAATGAAAATATTTGAAAGACGATATTTTTTAAATCACTCACTGAACGCAAGAAGTTCATGGCCGAAATAATGAACACAATCGAGAACCAATTATGAATTGGATTAGTCTGTGTGAGGTTTATTGTCTGGGCTTATATTAACAACTGGCAGTTCAAGGCATTAATCCATCGACTAGTTAAGTAAGTTTGATAAACTTACACTAGAGAAGGTTCAAAGCCAAGAGCATCCTACTGCACTCTCAAAAAAAAATTATGTCTGAATTGTCGTCTAGTCCCATTCATTGTGGGGAATTGTTGGAGTTCAATATGGACATTGACCAATTCAAACAAAAATTGTTACTAGTCCAAGAATCTTGGTTATTTCAAAAACATGGGTTGATCATTTAGAAGCAACAATTATTGAGTTGTTGAGGAAAATCTGGAGCATTTCAATTTTAAATAGACCCCTAAAATCATGTTGGAGTCCTGATTTTTGAGATAATTTTGTTCCAATCTTTCCTATATAAGGAGAGTTTGGACAGAGCACTAGAAGCACACAAAATTCACTTCTTCTTCTTTTTCTTTCATTTTGCTTTCGAAATTCTAAGTTTGAGAGTGATGTTTATTTTTGGTTCGAAAGTGTCTGTTGGTATCGGTGTGTCCCTCACTAGCAGAAGTGTTGTATCTTGGGAGATGTTCATCCGCCGAGAAGAGCCTAGACACAAGTGGTTGGGCGCTAATCATTTTAAGGAGATTCGGCAAAGACTGTTCCTCATTCCATTCGTCATTCGAGGGCTCCCTTTTTGCAAGGTACAAGGACTTCCAGCATACTTTTCCCTTCCATTATCATTACAATTTCCATTCTCGTTATCATTCAATGTTTATCCACAAAAGTAACATCAATCAATGGTCAATTAAGAAAATATTTTTCTAACAAATAAAAGAGTAATTTTTTTTACAAAAATAAAAAGTTATTTCTGAAGGTTTACTGTAGATGTTTCCAATTAGAGATCTGTATTTTTGGTTTTTTCCAAATAAAATTCACTGAAAATTATAATAGCATCCAACATAGACAATGTTGATACCATCTCTCTGTAGGGTCAAGCCTAGCTTATCAAGTTGGGCCATGATGGTTATTCGGAGTTAACCCAGGTAGATAACAAGGAAGCTGGCCAAAATAAGCAGCCCATGAAGAATTGATTTGGTCTGGCATGAAGAGTTCAAGTCCAATAAAGAGAGTGTGTAACAGTTTGGCCTGAAAATGAGGATCCAATAGCTAAAAATAAGGGCATGTGGCAGGAGTTATGCAAGTTACCAACTACCAGAGTTTGTTGAGCTGCATGACTGGAAGTTTAAGTTTCTTTCTAGAAAATTACGGATTAATGGGAGAAGAACGTGAGACATGGCCAGAGATTGGTGGAAGAGAAACTTTAAGTAACATGGTAGACATAAGAAAAAGGGGATCAACGAATCAAACAAAAAAAAACAGTCAAGAGCAATCGACTCAAGCCAAGAGCATACAAAAGAATCAAGATTTCTATTATTACCCAAGCAATTCCTTGCAATTCTGTAATTTCAGTATGTCATCCATTAGGATACTACTTCTGTTTTGAACTATTATTGTCAAGTATCAAATGTCAACATGTTTGGTGTTATTCAATGTTTATTTCTTCTAATCTCAACGAAGCGCACTTCCACGTGGACTTGGAAGACCTAAGATTACTAAGGTCCCAAAGTAATATTACATCCGTTTGATTTAGTTAAATAGTAAGTGATATAAATTTTATTATTTTGACAGTTTAAGATACTATAATCTCTAGCACACCTGCAGCAAACACTATTTTGGGCCAACAGACAGAAAGAATTATGAAGGCGGCCGAACAACATATAGAAATGAGAGAATAAATTGCAATTCTTTTTGTCTTGTATTGTCAATCAATTCAAGAGATGCTGTCTGTTTGTTTACATTACTCCCAAGGAAAATTATTAATATCCAATAAACGGGACAAAGGGATGTTAATACATGGTAAATTTTTCCCTCACTTTCTCGAACACTTGTTCAGCAAGAATGGCACCATTTCCATCCGCCTTTTTGATCTCCATGTGAGACTTCTGATAGACCCCAGTACCTCTCAATGCATCGGCAATAAAATCATCAAACCCAATAGCTATAGCAGCTTCAGCTTTCGCTCCATAGACCAACCTCTGTTGTGGAATAGCAAAGACGGAACAAAAAATCAGCAATGTAAAGGATAAAATGAAACTCAAACGTAATGAATTCCGTAGTATAACCCTGGAATTTTACCTTGATTCTTGAAAGATGGATGGCACCGAAACACATCGGACAAGGCTCACAGGAGGCATATATTTCACAGTCCGATAGCTCAATCTGATTAAGCTTCTTACATGCCTATAAAAAGGCATTACCAACAATTAGATATAAAGGCATAGCCATAGAGCATATTGAATAGTCAAGATTTGATGAATTTCAAAACTCCAAAATAACAAAGAAACGACATTGTGAATTGTGAAAAAAAAAAAGCAGATTGCGCAAGGCTAAGTGTAAATTTAGTGCATAAACAAACTAAGGAGCTTTTGGCATATTAATAACTTATGCCTTCTCAAGTTCGAGTCCCCTCTCATGCTAGTAATGATAAATAATTAAATATATAACAGCATAACTTCTCAAAAAAATCAGGGCACAAACATTTAAAATTGCACTGCTATCACTTGGATGAAATCATGAAAACACATTTCTATTAACAGAGAGGCCATATATTGAATTCCACAGTTACAATGTTCAATTACTGCTACTGCTTTCCTCTCCCTAGTAGATTAGGTTCTACCCATCATCGATGCAATTGCAATTGATACTTCTAATGGTTAACAATACATATTTCAATTCAGAGAAGTTATTTATGGCATAAAAGGTTTTAGATTAAAATTGGAATACAAAAATTGACGGTCAACCATTAATGATTTAATAACTAAACTCAATGTACTAAATAGAGTTAGGACTTGGTGTGATTGCAGCAATATAATGCCCTTGTTACATGTGTATATCAACACATACTCCCCCCTAATGAGATCTGTCTAAAGCATGCGCTTAAAACAGTGTGTTGCAAATGCTCACTTATAGTTTTAGATATAACAGCATAAAATCTTTTACTCAGTTGAGACATGAAAACTAATCTCATGCAATCCAGGGGCTCCAGGCACTGCTACATTGTCACCTAATTGCTAAAGAAAATATAGAACTACCTGTTAGAGACAGATACTCAACTAAACCAGCCAAAACAACATAGCATTAACTATGACAGACCAGAAGCCAGATTAATCTAAAAAAAATCTCAGACTTGTCTTTTGAGTTTTGAGATCTAAATAAAACATTGATTTCCAGAATAAGTATCTAATAAGAGGAAAAAAGGTGACTGATTCAAAAAGCTGCCATAAGTAATTATAGAAGCTTCAGCTTCATGTATTTCAATGTTAAAATAGATAAAGGAGAAAGTTTGTAAGGTTGCAAGCAGAGTTTCATATATGATACATAACCCAGAGGTTCCACATAAAAGAACCATCAAGACCAGTCATATTAGCAATTCTCACGATAACAAACTCACCCTCACAGTTATCATTCTTCTTGTTCTAAATGTAGCCATTTAATAGCGGAACATACGAGCAGGAATTTATATGCATGAAAAAGCACATTGTAAACCAATTGCTCAATATAGCATCCAAAATCGCAACAACTTCAATGTGCCCCCTCAGTAAACTGTAAACATTTTTTATCTGTAATTCAATATAATTTTTTCCATTGAATATATCCCTTCCCTTTCATCTCATCACATGGACTATATATAATTCAAAACAGGTTCTGAGCATCAACTTTATGCATCTTTACCAGCAATGTCTTGTTCTTTACATGTATTCTGTGTATCAGTCTTTTGCATGTTAAAGATTTCTTTTATGACAAATAATATTATTGTTATTTCAATACTCTAATGTTATTTTATTACAAAGTGTCTCCATAAACTAAAATCCCTCGACAGTAATAAATGCATGAGCAACTGGCACTTCACATTGTAAGCAAGCAACAAATCAGAAAAACACTATATGCTGATTTTTAAGTCTAACCTCTCTGATGGCTGTAACCTCTGCATGTGCAGTTGGATCTGTGTGTTTCAAAACCATGTTGTGACAACTCACAACGACCTCATCATTACGAACAACAACTGCACCAAATGGACCACCATCCCCACTTTCAACCCCTTGATATGCCTCTCCTACTGCTTTTGACAAGAACTTGTGGTCTCTATCCTGCACAGCTGGTTGAAGAACCGCCAAGGGAAATTTGTCACATACAAGCATAATGGTTTTGGAAATTGTAAAGCAAATAATGAACGTTAGTGCATAGAGGGACCAAGGCGTGTGCTGCCTTTATACCAAAAAGGATGGAAAAAAATACATCTTTATAACACAAACAATATAATCGGTTTGTCCGGATGACCTTAACAAGAGTTCGTATAGAAGTATCTCCAATTTAATAAGAAATAAAGAAAAAATTGAAAAAATGAGTAGACATTATTTTCCCAATGAGTATAATAGACCTCATGATCAAATTGATTGGGACTTATCAGTAGTAATAATTTCATTTAATGTTATTTTGTGGTGCTGAAGATGTAAAAATGAGACCATGATGTTGCTTTCAAAGACACTAGTTGGTTGCCATGAGAAAGCTTATATAAGCTTGAGTTTTAAGTTTAACATATTTGGCGACTAAGGTACCTAGCGAGAAGATTAAAATATGAGATAGGGTAGCAGCTAAGTATTACCTTCTTGATGACCAGCGAATGCAGAAGCCACAGAGATAGTTCCATCTTTAGCTTCCACCACTGTTGAATAAGAATGAAGATAAAACAGAAAGAAACAGCAAGAATAATATGATTTAAAAGCTTCATAAAAATCGGAAAAGAAGATTGCGACTCTAATCCTTAAAACAATATCTAGGTCTAATGACACTGCACATGCAGTATTCAACGGTGAATTGATGACTGAAGATCCCAAGTTATAATAAAAATAACATTTGAACTATTACACAAATAATTATCAACGCTTAACATAGCCCACTTTTGGCTATAGGATAATTGAACAAGTCTAACACAAGACAGCATTGAAATTATTTTTTAATTGCGAAAAAAATTAACGATCCGTCTGTAACCTCATAAGCCCCATTCATCTATGTGTCTGCAAAATACTACACCCAACTGTACGTCAAAACAAACAAGAACTCGACAAAAAAACACAGGAATTCATATTCTCAACATGGTTCGTCCCTCATTTCATTTAGCCATCTATTTGAATAAAGAAAATAAGAAATCAATTTCAGAGAAACAACAAGTAGCCCCTACAGATCTGATTCCAAAAGTGATAACTACGATCATGACGTCCAAGGAAACAGAATCAACAGAACTGGGTTTCCATGAAAAACTCCAAGAAACATTGACGACAATAAAAATGACAACACGCATTAAATAAAAACCAGAGAAACAACATAAAATCTACAGCTGCAATTCCTAGTGTGATTGACATACCCTTAGCTTCCTCCATGAAGATGATTCTGAGAAGCGATCGAAGATACTGAGACGAGAATGGGATTCACGAGAGATGAAGTGCACCGGATAGAGAGGGAAAGGGAAGCGAAGGGACGGGAGAGAGTAGTTGTTATAAATAAGACTAGTAGTCCACGACTTTCACAATTTGACAATTTGTTGTTTTAGAAGTAAAGGAAAGAATCTGGGTGTATCTGTGACTGCCATGAATATCACCAAAAAGAAATTGAAAAGGAAACCAAGAAAAATGGGAAGCGTGACACCGAGGTGGGTATCCAGGATCGTGTGAAAACTGTCCAATTTTTTTTTTATTTTTTTTTATAATTTTCTTTCTCTTTTGGCTCACGCCAGCAAAGGATGACCAAATCATAGAAACTGATAGGGAAAGAAAATAGAAAGGGTAGGTATCAAGATTCCTGAATCGTGTGAAACTGTCCATTTTTTAATTTTCTAATTTAAAAATTATTTCCTCGTCTAGAGGAACTAGGGATGTCAACAGGGTGAATTTGGGAATATTGATTTAAGTTTACGAATTAGACAAATCCATAACAATGAAAAAACATTAATTGTGACGATGAAAAAGAATAAATTTTAAATAAAATCTGAATATATTAGTGAAATTAATATATATTTATATATCAAAATTAAAATAAACAAGGAAACTTTAAGTATTGTAAATAATATAAGTAATAACATATCTTGATTAACAAAATTAATAATTATGAAGGTCATTAAATTTGAAAGAAAAGGGAAAAAATAGCACAAACATTAAAAATAACTTATTCGGTTGCATAAGAAAAATTCAAGAAATGCCAATATTTCAAAACTTGGGGCAAACGGTTGTAGATCACCCAATTTGTTTGACTAATGAATATCATAATATAATTTTGGCACACATCAACGGGTTGATTATTAGGACGATTAATTTGAACAAAAATTTGTTAGGACAATCACTATTTTATAAGAATGTAATTGAAAAATTAAAGTAGCATTAATATATGATAATTATTGATAGGAATGAGACATTAGAAACACATATCATCACATATGATATGAAATCAATTAAAATCGAAAATTATTTAATGTATAGCACATAATACACTTAAAATACTTAATAGAATCAAGTATTTAATTCATGTTTACTTAAAAGTATTAACTATAAGTCACTTGGTTTCGCGCGCAAACCCGGACTTCACCCGTCATCCTTTCATGGGACGTTCAAACAATCCTAAGAAAAGTATGGATTTATATTGGCAATTCTCTATGTATGTCAACATGAGCTATGCAATAATATACTTATATCGTCTACATATATAAATACATAAGTACATGATACATTTTCGGGGATAATCCATGCTCAATGGATGATCAAACTTGCAAATTGGGTATGCAATTTCACAATCAAATGATAACCAAAATTACACACATAGATTTGTTTTTCCTTAGGAGTAATTAAGGCAAGAACCGAATATCGAAGACCAATGAAGAATACCATCACTATTAACCGAAGGATATAACATGGAATCGAAAATGGTTAAGTTTCCTCAAATTCATTATCGAAGAGTAGGCTAGAAAAGTCTATAACTCAGCCTAGAGTTCTCTGGCCTTATTATAGGCACACGATGCATCTAGGAATCTCCCTACGTCCACGACAAGCCTATAACAATAAGTCATCAACTAAACATTCAATTTCAATAGACTAAATTCATAATATTTTTTCCCAAATCCATACCCAAATTGGACTCCAACACCAATTTTCACTATTTCCCTCAAACTAGGTCAAAATGTACAATCGCTCCCCCATGTACATACCCATTCAAAATTAACAGTTTCAAATCTCCTAATATACCTTCTTAAACCCCCAAATGAAACCCCAAACTTAGATTCTTAGTCTAGGCCCATAAGTCCCAAATTTCTCTCTTAGGATTACACTAGAACCCTATCAATTACTTCACAAATAATCTCACATTTGGAGGGGAGCTTACCCACCCTTAAATCATCAACATTTCCAAAATTCAGCCCCAATTTCTAATCCAATCAATGGTATTGAAGAAATTCATCTCTCAAGCACCCATTTTCCAAATATGCATACAAGTTTACTCTAATCCATACCCTTATCACGTTTCTATCAAGAATGATGCAAAAATATGGCACAAACATGAAGATTTAAAGTAAAACCTCACCTTCTTCAACTAAAGGCTTTCCAAATCTTTGAACAGGGCCAATCCGAGCTTTCAACTTCAATCCACCAAATAATCTAGCAATTATCATCACAAATAAGTCTAACTATGAAAATCCAAGGTTCTTACACAACCCACAAAAGTCATATAACTCTAACTATGAAAATCAAGAATTCTTACCTTTAATCTTGTAAAAACCTTCCTACATCTTGTTCAATCTTTTTATACTCTTCAATCATTGCTAAAATCTTTAAGAAAACTTAAGTTTCTACCAATGCATTATCCTTCTCTCTTTCTCTCAGCCTCACTTTAGTTCCTTTGAAAATGTTGATGAACAAGTTGCAACAACACTTTCCCTTATTCTTCTTCCCCCCTTTTTTAAGACCATACATCCCATTTTCGGTGGGACATGACACCACCGAATGTGGGTTTTGTTTTTTATTTTTATTTTATAGTATGGACTATTATATTTTATTTAATTAATAACTAACCTATCCCGAAAATTTCTAGAATTTACATTCTTACCCTTATGCTTAAATTCAACATTGCCTTAGTCAAATTTAACCCAATTCTTGATATTTTTGAACCTGAATTCATAATTTTATTTTTCTGATATTTTTGAGTTGGGGTATTACATATTGGGTGTGGGATGGCGGTGCAAATCTATCAACTAAGAAACAACTTCAAATTTTATTAATTTTCTCTACAGAAGTCAGATTGACAAATCATAAATTGTTCCATAAACTAGACATCTTTATCTTTCCAACGGTATATGACACAATACCCAGTTTAGTTTGTGGAATTTCTAATACGTTTTTGAAAGTGGATTGATTTGGACAGTTAACTTTATCTCCAATTTTAACATACTTGCATGCCTTAACTCTCCTACAATAAAACATGAGAATTCACATAGCATAACTCAATCTCAGCAAAATAGAATGATTTTTTATCGGGAGTATGCATATAAATGTGGTATAAAATACGCACATCAAATACCTTCACACTTATTCTTTTTTTGTCATCGAGAAAAGTAACTAAAACAAGAACAACTCGTAGGTTATATGCCTTCATCACTCTCATAAATTTAAGCCACAAGAGCGTAACCATAAAAAATCCACTACAAAGTTCACAAGAGATGTGTCAATATAAATAGAATCAACAAAATTTACACATTTGTCTCAATACACAAAGATATTCAAACATCACATAACTCTTAGCTTTAGCTTCAAGTCTCACCAAAATGTCATTCAAAAAGAAATCACTCTTGACCTTGGCTATAATAAATCTCTCATACATATATCGGCAGAAGAATATAGATGCAAAAGACAAAATTCCACATACAAATGTAAGAAAAGGTTATCAAAGACAAGTAATATGCATGTAGATATCGTCAAAGGAAATCACTTGCCAAGAATCATGAACCATGTCTCTAATCGCTTTCAAATTCAAACTAAGTCATTCTTAATATCAAGTAGGAATTTTTGCCATGTAATGTAAGGGCAACAAGATAATAGTGCAGTCAAGAAGGGTAATGAAACACATAAGTAAGCTCAAAGAGAACCATCAATAGAAAAGTTTTTTTCACATAATGCATCATCTCAATGCTTAATAGCACCTACAGTACAACTTGTACATGAAACACTAATCTTTTGTAAAGAATTCTTGATGTGTTAAAATAGTATAATTTAATTCTTATAGTTCATCATTAAAGTGATAACCATAGAATTAGCGGAGTTTTTGTTCATCCATATTTTATGCAAGATAGTGCTCCATTAGTCTTATTCACTCATGCTCTACATTTTGACAAGGAAAAAACTGGAAATTATGAGTTTTTCATTGGTATTCTAGCCAAAGATGACTGAAAACTTCATTTTCTCGCTGTGGATGCTTTCGACTTTGGATCAAGGTGAGGCCAGTGACGTTGGAATCTTCAGATTGAGAAGAATCCAACGCCATTAGCCTTGCCAATATTCGACATCGAAATTTTTTGGATTGAGGCAAAATGGTCAAAATTATTCGACAGTTTCTGGTGATGGATTGATATGAGGTCAGTGTCATTAGAATCATCAGACTGAGAAAAATTCAACCCACTGGCCTTGCCGAGATGCTACATTGGAAACTTCTGAATCGAGGCAAAACAACCAACAACTATCGAAATGCATTTTGCCTTGATCCAACTTTCGATTCGACTATTTTTGGCGACTGATTAAGGCAAGTCCTATGGAGTTGGATTCGTCTTGGCCGAGAGATTCCAATGCAATTAGCCTCACCTCAATCCACCACCGAAAAGTGATTACCCGATCAAAAAAAACACTGTCGATAGTTTTACAGAGAAAAAGTGTTTTCCAGGGAGAGAAATAGCACTATACAGTTTATGATGATATTATTAACTCATTATTTATGCCTTTCTTTGAGTGCTTCCAATGGTAAGAATAAAAGTGTTTTCTAGGGAGATAAATAGCAAAGTACAATTTATGATGATATTATTAACTCATTATCTAGACCTTGCTTTGAGTGCTTCCAATGGTAAGAATTTGTTGATTTTAGAAAATCCAAACTTTTGGATTCATCACTGGAAACATAAGGTTTTAATAGCGAAACTAGATTTTGCTCTGTTGAATAGAGAAAAAGTGGTTTTCACAGGGGAAAAAAAGATCTAATCAATTTTGGATGTTTGAACCCTAGTGTTTAGGGTACTCGAGCCAGTTAGAGTTTAGTAGTTAGGACCTTAAGGTTTAACACTTGTTATATTTAGGATTTTAATATTGAATTTGTTCCCTAAGCCCATTAGAGTTTGATAAATTCGAGCCTTGGGGTTAATCACTTGGGAGATAGGGTTTAAGTAGTGAATCCAAATTTTTGGTCTGTCGAACAAAAAAAACAAGAGAAATTTTATAGAGAAAAATTGATTCTAAAGAAAAATAAAGGTTCTACAGAGAAAAAGATTTATGTACTAGCAGTATAATGAAAATTTTGATTTCATATTTTTTTGTCTAACTTTTCCATATGAACCTTGTGATTCATCACTTGGGATATAAGATTTTAGTAATGAATTTGAGCTGTAGGTGTTTCGAACAAAGAAAAAGAGACTTTATAGGGGAAAAATGACTATATAGAGAAATATAATTTCTACAGAAGAAAGATTTTTTCACTAGTAGTAAAACAAAAATTGGGATTCCATTTTTTTGCCCAACTTGTTTGTCCGACCACCAAAATAATGGTCGTTGTCTCAAAAGAAGCATAACTGTGAAAGGACTAAAGCTTGACCTACGGAGGCTGAAAGGGAGGTCCCTTACAGCCACAAAACTACCACGAAGCTCTAGAAACATCTAGAAACTTATTTTTCTAGATGCAATTGTTTTCGATATCAAATCGAGGTGAGGTCAGTGACGTTAGAATTATCTATACGAGATGAATCTAATCCACTAGTTTTGTCTCAATTTGATGTCAAAAACGTTTGGGTTGAGGCAAAAATCGTTTAAGACTCCAGAATGTGTTTGGCCTCAACTCGGCCATTTATGGAGGCTGATTGAGCATAGACCATCGTCGTTGGACTTGTCTCGGCGATATGATTCCAACGGCGGTTGTTTGGCTTCAATCGGATGCCTAGAATGAGAGATATGATTGTCAACCCGTTTTGACCATGTTGGATGGTAAAGGTATTTTTGAAATATTCATTATTATTTCTAAGTTCAAAATGGAGACTTTCATCAATCCCATCCATCTCTTCAAAAATAAAAAATAAAAAATCTTTTCATTTAAATTAATAGAAAATAAAGTAATTGAATACAAAACAATCAAGAATTTCATCATAATTTTTTTCCCTTTTCCATCCATACTTCCAGGAGCGAGGATAAACCGCCCACAAATTTTTATATCTTAAATAAATTTATTAAAACATGTGAACACATGTTATATTCTTAATCTTTCAATGCAATGAGTTGAGAAGGAAATATGAAATACATATTATGCTTTTACGTATTAATTCGCTCCGCATATGGGATAATTCATACAGTTGTACAATCATGCCTAGAGTGAACCCAATGAGCCATAATGAGAGGCATCAAATAACCATATGTAAAATAAAATATGTGAAAAAGTCATCTTCGACCTTTGATTGCAAATATGAGGTCCTAAATGAACTCGAATAACCAAAAGCCACTCAACATCTACACCAAGAGGCTAGAGTATGATTTTTGTCGTTGTCCCACTTCTGACAAGGTATGGTTCGGCCAAAACGGAGCTCGTCAACAACTACTAAAATATCGGCTAGGTCATTTTTAATGACTATTATGTCCTTTTATATTTTAAGCTTCTTCCTCTCCAATTTTAATGGCGTTGGAGCTATGCGATTAACGTAATCCAATGAGTAGATGTAAAGACACGTTGAGATTTCATGTGGATAAGGTATGATCCACTATAAATATCACATACCTTCCACTTCTCTCCTTATCTCTACTTCTCATCAAGAGCTCTCACATTTCCTATCTTCTTTCTGCCCTCTATAAATATGGACCAAACATTTTCAATTGCCATTCACTTACTTAAGAAACAATAATTGGCATTTTGAAGGGCGAGGTGAAAGTGAGAGTACTTTTTGCAATATGCAAGTAGAATGGTGGGATAAACTTTATGTTTTCCATCTTCTCAATTGTTATTTTAATCTTTTTGTGGTCCGAGATGGTGGTTCAATGTTCTACTAGCGCCACGGCTTACCATTGTGTTATGGTCTTGTTGAGTTGAAGGAAGAAGATGACTACTATGATATGATGATTCATGGTGCAACACATGGAGTAGTTTAGATGTATGTGATAGAAAATATCACCCATTTGGACGAGGACAATTACGATGACACACCGCCAACTATCAAATCTCACTGTTCTGGATGTTCTCATGTTGAATGTTCTCTTAATGAATGTCCTTATGTCCCTATGCTAGTATATGTTTGTAGAGGCTATCACCACTTGCTGTGTCTAGTTAATTATATATTGAGCCTCCGTTTCGTATTTAACTATGTAATAAAATGGAGTTTGATTTGTAACTATGTACTGAATGTTTGACGTGTAAAAATGTTTTTTCCAATTATCTCCATTAAATTAATACTCTAGAAAATAAAAAGAATACATTTTGAATAATTAAATTATTGAGATAAAATTTAGTCTCTTTTGATTTTTCTTTACCACTTACTATCCATTTTTTTTCTACAATATCAATAACATAAATTTACAAAATTCTATCAACCCAATTATCATATAAAATAAATTAACCTTTTTGATATATGTAATAAAAAATAAATTGAATGTTATTTCAGTATATAATCAATGACGTTTTTTAAGATTATTTTTAAAAAATCGTGAAACACGACTACCTATGATTCGGAAATGCTGAGTGATGATTGAAATCCGGAAATGCTGGTAGGATTGACTATATGAGATGTAGCTAGGGAGGGATAGCATGGGTGTATATAGTAGGACCCCTCTTAATATGTCTACTCTTTCTCTCTTCAAATCAATTTCAGGTTTAGAAGTTGAAAGCACACTTAGTGGATCCATCCATGGAGTCTCTTCTTCTCCTTCCTTTCAACAATTCATCTCTCTCATATTTTTACCTCTTGAATTTGACCATAAGGTCCCAGTCTCATCCTTCGTCGACAACAAGGTATTCATGCAGAGTGACTTCGACAATCTCGATTTGCTGCTCAGTTATGAAGCTTCTTATTGTCGACTACAATCTACTCATGTAGAGAGACTCGACACCCTTTAATATAATCAACACAAAATGAACTAAAACTATTAAATTTTTTTCAGAAATGAATATTTTAAATTTTAAAAAAAGAATTTTTAGAAGCTGATGTGAAAAGTTGTCAAATTGTTATTATATATATTAAACTGAAAAATCTTCTTACTATATTTTAGAAGATCTAATAAGAGTATTTGACGTGAATAATTGTTAGGATTTACTTTCAGTTAATAATGTCCTAGACTTCAGGAAGTGTGACCTGGTCTCTAGGAATCTGTTTAGCTATTTTATTGTTTCATTTATGCACGTGGCTGCATGTAGCCTAGACGTGATCTTGTTTTAAGCTGAGGTGTTGGGTCTATTTAAGGGTCTGCCTTGATAAATAAAAAAGCAATCTCAATCTAGTTTGTGTGAACTTATTCAGATTTCTTGTTCCTTTTAATCTGGTATCGGAGCCGGAGACGAGAGATGAGTGAAGAGAAAGGATTGACTAAGATCCCTCAATTCAATGGTCATTATGATCACTGGAGCGAACTTATGGAGAATTTGCTTCGAGCAAAAGGCTTGTGGAGTTTGGTGGAGAACGGCTTCGATGAGCCACAAGCAGGGACCTTGCTGACAGATGCGCAGCAGGTACAACTTGAGGATGCTAGGACCAAAGATCATCAGGTCAAACATTACCTCTATCAAGCCATCGATAGGGCCGTTTTCGAGCAGATTTTGGATCGTCGTACCGCCAAGATTGTTTGGGATTCTATGAAATGAAAGTTTGGTGGGAATGACAAGGTGAAGAAGTCTAACCTTCAGACACTCAGAAGAGAGTTCGAAATACTAGAAATGAGGAAAGAAGAAACAATCACAGAGTATTTTGCTAGAGTGATGGCTATCTCCAACAAAATGAGAAGCAATGGTGAAGATTTGACAGATGAAAAAAATCGTGGAGAAGATTTTGAGAACCCTGGTAGACAAGTTTATTCCTATTGTAGTTTCGATTGAAGTAGCAAAGGATATTTCGACAATGTCCATTATTGAACTGCAGAGCTCGTTGGTGGTACACGAGCAAAAATTCACAAAGATTACTAGAGAAGATGATCAGGTGTTGAAAGTAGAAGATCGGACAACCATGAGAGGAAGAGGAAGAGCACCTATCAGAGGTAGGGGTCGAGGAAGGGGAAGGCAGCCTATTAACAAAGCAACGGTGGAATGTTTCAAGTGTGACAACCTCGGCCATTTTCAGTACGAGTGTCTGAAATGGAACAAGGAGGCAAACTACGCTGAGTTGGATGAAGAAGATGATTTGTTGTTGATGTCATATGTGGAGTTGAACAAAGCTACACGGCATGGTTGGTTCTTAGACTCGGGTTGCTCAAACCATATGTGCAATGACAAAGGTATGTTTTCAAGTCTAGACGAGAGTTTTAAACATACAGTAAAGCTTAGAAATAACTCTAGGATGAGTGTTGGTGGAAAGGGTGCTATTAAGCTTGTTTTAAATGCTATTACTTACATTATTGGAGAAGTATATTTTGTTCCTGACTTGCGAAATAATCTGTCGAGTATTGGTCAGTTACAAGAAAAAGGTTTGAAAATTTTGATTGAAAATAGTACATGTAGCATTTATCATCCATCCAGGGGTCTGATTGCTCAAAGCAAAATGAGTGTGAATTGTATGTTTATCCTGGTGGCTGAAACTCAGTGTTCTGATGCTCAACCTGAAGAATGTATGAACACAAGCTCGTCCTCTCCTGATCTAACTTCCTTATGGCACCTGAGATATGGGCACTTAAGTCACAAAGGTTTAAGAACCTTGCAATTTAAGAAGATGGTTCGTGGATTGCCACAATTTTCAAGTTCACCGGCTACATGCACAGATTGTCTGAATGGGAAGCAGCATAGAAGTGCCATGCCAAAACAAAGCACTTGGAGAGCAAGTCAAATCCTAGAGCTGGTGCACGCTGACATTTGTGGACCAATATCTCCCATATCCAACAGTGGGAAAAGGTATGTTCTATGCTTTATTGATGAATTTTCTCGTAAAGCATGGGCATACTTATTATGTGAAAAGTCAGAGGCACTATACCACTTTAAGAATTTCAAGCAAATGGTTGAGAAGGAAGCTGAAGTGTTCATCAAGTGTCTGCGAACCGATAGAGGAGGTGAGTTTACTTCTCATGAGTTTAACAACTTTTGTCAAGAGCAGGGAATCAAGAGGCATCTCACTACACCATACACACCGCAACAAAATGGCGTGGCGGAGAGGAGAAATCGAACTGTGATGAACATGGTTCGATCGATGTTGTCTGCCAAGAAAGTTCCAACAACTTTTTGGCCTGAAGCTGTATTATGGACTTTCTACGTCCTAAATCGGTGCCCTACCTTAGCCCTCAAAGATGTCACACCACAAGAGGCATGGAGCGGGATAACACCTTCTGTGGATCATTTCAGAATATGGGGCTGTCTTGCTCATGTACATATTTCAAAGGAGAAGAGAGGTAAGCTAGATAATAGAAGCCTTCCCTGTATTCTTTTGGGTGTGAGTGAGGAATCCAAGGGGTACAAGTTATTTGATCCTGATACAAAAAGGGTAATAGTTAGTAAAGACGTAGTGTTTGAGGAAGATAAGATGTGGGACTGGGGTGATATGTGTAAGGAACAAATTTCAGCAGAGTTAAGGTGGAGTGATGATGAAGGTTTTGAGGGTTCTGAAGTTTTTAAGGCTTCTGGAAATAGAGTAGAAGGAGAAAATAATGATGTAGATGGGGCAGTAGGTGAAAGAGAAGAAAGTGGGAACATGGACACTCAAAACTCTAGTGAAGCTAGCGGTGAGATGAGAGGTACAGTTGAAGGGAGGGAGAGATGACCTCCTAGTTGGATGGGTGATTACCTTAGTGGTGAGCGGTTGAGTGAGGAGGATGAAGCTCACATGGTGCAAGACGTTTTTGTTGAGGATCCTATTTATTTTGAAGATGGCGCCAAGCTATGGAGACAGAGATTCAGGCTATTGAGAAAAACCATACTTGGACTCTTACAGACTTACCGAAAGGAGCAAAGAGGATTGGGGTAAAATGGGTCTACAAGACCAAACTTGATGAGCAAGGAGCTGTGATCAAGCACAAGGCCCGACTAGTGGCTAAGGGCTACTCATAGAATGAGGGGATAGAATATTCAGAAGTGTTTGCACCTGTCGCAAGACTTGACACTGTAAGAACTATAGTGGCAATAGCAGCTCAAAAAGGTTGGAGAATTGATCAACTCGACGTCAAGTCTGCTTTCTTGCATGGAGAGTTACTTGAGCAAGTGTTCGTTGATCAACCTAGAGGATATGAGAAGGAAGGCAAGGAACACATGGTGTATCAACTACACAAGGCCTTGTACGAATTGAAACAAGCTCCTAGAGCTTGGTTCAGTCGTATAGAGTCTCATTTTGTCAAAGAAGGATTCTCCAGATGTGAAAGTGAACAAACTTTGTTCACAAAGCATGAAAATGGTGGTAAGATAATCATCGTAAGCTTATATGTTGATGATTTAATTTACACAGGTAATGATGATAGTATGATGCTTGAGTTTAAAAATTCTATGATGAGAGAATTTGATATGAGTGATCTGGGAAGCATGAGCTATTTTCTTGGAATAGAAGTTTTTCAAAACAAAGGAGGTATCTTTATTTGTCAAAATAGATATGCACAGGAGGTTCTAAGAAGATTTTCGATGTTGGAGAGTAATGAAGTTAAGAGTCCCATGGTGCCAGGGTTCAAGATTAACAAAGATACGGAGGGAGTTGTCATTGATGAGACATATTTCAAACAACTTGTTGGCAGTTTGATGTATCTAACGGCAACTAGACCAGACCTCATGTTCGTGACCAGTATGATAAGCAGGTTTATGTCAAGACCTACTGAGCTTCATTTGCAAGCAGCAAAGAGGGTCCTTAGATACTTGAAAGGGACCATGAGCTATGGCATATACTACAAGAGGAGTGGAGATAACAAATTCAAGGCTTTTACAGACAGTGATTATGCTGGGGACGTGGACGATAGAAAAAGCACAAGTGGTTATGTTTTCTTATTAAGTTCTGGAGCTATCTCATGGAGCTCAAAGAAACAACCAATTGTGACTTTATCAACAACTGAGGCAGAATTTGTTGCAGCAACTATGTGTGCATGTCAAGGATTATGGTTGAAGAAGATCTTGAAGGAGCTTGGACAAAAGGAGGGCTGCATTTACATTAACTGTGACAACAGTTCCACTATCAAATTATCAAAGAATCCAGTGCTTCATGGTCGCAGCAAACATATAGATGTGAGGTACCATTTTCTTAGAGATCTTACTAATGAAGGATCAATTGCTCTTGTTCACTGTGGAAGCACCAACCAGTTGGCAGACATCATGACAAAGGCTTTGAGACTTCATGCTTTTCAAAGGCTCAGAAGCATGTTAGGAGTTTGTGATGTCACTGAAATAAGCTAAAATTGCTATTGCATTTTAGTTTAAGGGAGGGTTTGTTAAGATTTACTTTCAGTTAATAATGTCCTAGACTTCAGGAAGTGTGACCTGGTCTCTAGGAATCTGTTTAGCTATTTTATTGTTTCAGTTATGCACGTTGCTGCATGTAGCCTAGACGTGATCTTGTTTTAAGCTGAGGTGTTGGGTCTATTTAAGGGTCTGCCTTGATAAATAAAAAAGCAATTTCAATCTAGTTTGTGTGAACTTATTCATATTTCTTGTTCCTTTCAATAATCACACTATTTTTCAAATCATTTACCCAATAAATTATTTTAAGCCATTACTATATCTTCTCCACATTATCTTCATATTATTACACTTGAGATTTCCATATATCGTGATGGGAAAGAGATTGTAATTTCTACAGCAGTATTTTGTATAAATTTAAATACCAATACAAACAAACGAGTGATTACAACATGCACGGAGATATATTGAATAGATTAAAAATTTAGGTTGGTATAAGAATTTTTTTGGGTGACTGAGAACCAACCCAATGGTAAGAACTCTATGCATTCCACCCTTCCATGATAAATTCCAAAGATAGCGATATACCCAATGAATGTCACATTTCAGTCATGAATATAATCCAAGTATGAAATCGACCCCTGATACATACACTTAACCCACAAAGATGAAACTCGTGAATTTTTTTATATAATGTACAAGATTGTTTGACAATTCTCCAATCAATGACTTCACCTCTTAAAGATAAGAAGCTACTACTCTAGGCTACCGAACAATGTTTCGATCAGTACACGACAAAAAATGTATCAGTGTGTGCCTACAAACCAATGTGTACATCTTAGTAACAACATAATTTATACAGAAATTACAAGATCTTGAATTAATTACACAAGTCAAAGCACCATCAAAGGATGTAAGAAACAACAAACACAACATATAGGACGCAGATTCACGTAGAATTTTATTAAAGAAAGCAAACCCGGTAATAGTATAATGGTCAAGGACTTCCTCTTTTTCAAAATAATGCAGTACAGAGAATTCCACATTCCTTAAAAACATGTAAATACTTCTATCATAACTGATTCAATGATCAATGATGAATGAATCTCATTACCATAAAATCAATCAGTCAAGCAATAGCACTAGAACTACACAGCAGCACAACAGGAAGATTAACACCATGTATTACTTGCGACTCAATGTTTCAAATTTGTCTCCCGAAAATATAGTAAAATCAGTAGTTATATGTAACATCAACTCCACAAAAACAATAATATCTTCTAATTCAAAAGTACCCAGCTGAAACAAAACATCAAAAAAATTAAAAAGAAAGTTGCCATGAAGCATATGAGTTTTAAGATATGGTGCAAATGCTCATTTCTTCTTTCCACCCTTGGCAGCTTCACTGGCCTTGGTCTACATTAAAAGAAGAAATAATAAATATCAGCGTTTTATTTGAAGGAGCATATGTAGAAATAGAGAGTTGACAAATATGAAAACACTTCAAATCAAGGGCCTTACCTTCTTAACTCCACGAATCTTCTTCGCCCTGTTCTTCCTCTCTTTCATCTGCTTCCTCGACTTTTCTACCTTGGTGTCAAGACCATTCTGCCATGGCCAGAGAAAAAAATAATAAGTACACCATAGTCATGGGTTCCCTTGCAAGGTTTAACATAGCCAAAATAATTGCTCGAATAAGTATAAGGTTCATGTCACACATAACTCTCACTACTCATCACAAAATATTCAAGTAATGCACTTTCTGTGTCAAAAAAGTTATGAAATTAGTCTACCCACAAATAAAAACTACCTAACATCCCTGGATATAATTAATCTGGGCAATGACCTGGGCAACTTCACATTAAATGGATCCATTTACAACTTAATATAACTAGACTTCCTCAAACATAAATTGCTCAATCTTAGTTAAAATTTGAAGTATCAAGCAGAAACTGAGCCTCATCTTAAAACCTTTTCACCTAGCAAAGCTTGAAAGTTAAAATTTTTACAGATGCACAGTCACATAGATCAAGCACTGTCCATTAGAGTTAATCAAATCACTTTAATAGTCACGGTGCAATGCCATATCAGTTAATAGTCTACATACACAAAGATCAAGCCTCTAAAACACATGAAAACACCAATTCAACCACATCAAATGAAGCTTGATGACAACTCAAATACAATTATGAGAAACAGAGATTCAAATAACTGCAATTGTAAATTTGAAAAATTCAATATAATTATAGAGTAAAAGGAACTGAAGCTACTCAAATTAACAAATATGTTTCTTACAAGAAAACAAAGACCCCAAAAAAATTTCATTACTTGTTTTCAAGAACAGTATAACAGGTTCCTAACATAATTTTTTCCACAGAACCTATTCTAACTTTCTCTCACGGCCTCGAAGTGCAATAAGAATTTCTCAATTAGATTCATCAAAACCTTAAATATCAATCCACCGGTATACAACACAACTAGCCTAACTGGCGCAAGTGAGGGGAACTCACAGTCACAGCCTATTTGTCACGGCATAAATAGTAACCTCAACCACAATTACAGATAAAGTGCATCAAATAATTAGATGCCAACACGGGGAAAAAAAACTAACTCAAGACGTGGAAGAAAACCAATGAGAATAAAACCTTAGAAAAGAAAAGGAATGTAGCACAAAAGGAAGCTTTTTTTCTGACCAATTTCATACACAGAAATAAGGAACTAAAGCAGTAAATAGGTATAGTATTTTCTTTTGGTCAAGGAAATAGGCACAATCTTTTATTTTGGTAAGGTAAATAAGCATAGTCCTTTTCATATTCACAGCATTGTGACCAATTGCAGCGTACTGAAATCATCAACTAAACAAAATTTTAATAATACATAAACTTAAATCTTACTAACAAATAAGCATGAACAGAATGCAGACAACCTAAAAGAAAAAATAATAAAACAAATAAAACAAATGACCATGCATGTATGCTATCAATTCAACCACACTCAGTTCCCCAAACCATAAATCATTTCCTTACCCTGATCAGCCTGTACTTGGGCTCATACTTCTTGGCGCTCTCCACAGAATCATAAATTAATCCATAACCAGTAGACTTCCCACCTCCAAAATGAGTCCGGAACTTAAAAACAAAAATTGAATTGGAGTCTCTAACTTCGTACATTTGTGCCAGCTTCTCTTTAAGCTCTGCCTGTGCAGTTAAAAGAGCCAATTAAGTAGTCACATGCAGATAAAACTCAACTCATTCTCGACATATGGAAACACAAAAGGAAAAAAAAATCAATGTCCTTTAGTGACTTTCAAGGCATAATAATGTTAAAATCTCATCATAAGATGATCAACTCAGACAAACCTAAGTTGTTCAAAACTAAATAATCAGGTAATGTAATATTTTCTTTTGCTTGCCCTAGATTCTATGATAAATGATAAAGCAAGAACTATGAGAACCAATTGAACAGTGTCAATAAATTCTTACCTTAGAAACATTGGGTCTGCCTGGATGAAGAACATCAATGACCTGCGTCAAAGAGGATACTTTTGTCTTTAATAACAAAGTCACTCGAACAGACTTCAGTATTATCATATAAAAAATGGACACAGCATAAACCCAAGTAACAACCATACTGACAGACAAATAAAAATTCAAAGCATCATGACTAGTTCTGTCAAAATAACAATATGGAGTAGAAATCAAGCTTCCATCTGTAAATGTCGATTATATAACACGATCTATCAAACTGTAACAGTAGTTTTTTTTTTTTGAACAGACTGTAACAGTAGTTAATCTAAGAATGGTCCCTTAAACACCTTATTCTGATTACATTAAAAAATCAAACTATACTTAGCCAGTAATCCTAAGCAATAATCTATCTTTGGTCGCAAACAAGAAAGGGGACATCTGTAAACATTCATTCATGATGGCTAATCCTAGCACTTATCAATAATATCAAGAGTTCCTCCAACAGAAATTCAATAAAAATTATTAATTCTCATAATCTACTCTGACTCAAGATCTGAGATCCAGTCGGAACCAAAAGCTAAACGTACAACCAGTATTAATTACAGAGCCGCCGATAAAGATGAGAAAAATACAACATAGAAAGAGAGAGAAGAGAAGGATATAGCATACGAATTGCTTCCTGGAAAGGAGACGGTTGGTCATGAACTTCCTGGTACGAAGTGTGACTGCCTTGTCCGCCATGGTTGAGAAAGAATCTGCCAAAACCCTGCAGGAGAGCACAAGCAAAAATACAGCGACAGCAGCAACAGCTCTTCTTGAGGGTGACAAAAGTAATCACATTAGGCTTTATGGAATTAGGGTTTCACTTCTTACATATGGGCCGAGCTCTGTTCAGGGATTTCAACTGGATTAAGGCCCAAGGAGGTCATTTGCCCTACATATATAATATATATAATATAATAAGTATATAGTATATGTAAATCCGATAAAATTGGAATATACCTTATAAGATATAGGGTCCGTTTATTTTACAATTGCATTTCATATTTTTAAACCGTTAAAAGTGATGTGTTTAAAGTTATAAAAAATGTTGTATAAAAAGTTGTGGAGCCTACAACTTTAACCTGTATAAAATACTCTGTGGTGTTTGGTTTATTTTTCTATTAAATTAATTTTGTAGATAAAATTAAAAAAATATTACAATAAAAATTAATTGAAAACTTTTAAGATATGGAGGGGCAATTACGTAATGTGGTTAGCCCACAGCTTTAAGCTGTATAAAATATGTGGGGTGTTTAGTTCATTTTTCTGTTAAATTAATTTTGTAGATAAAATTACAAAAAAAATATTACAATAGAAATTAATTGAAAATTTTTAAGATATGGAAGAATAATTACGTAATGGGGTTATAAAATATTGTGGGTCTCACAGCTTTAAGCTCTGAAAAGTTATGGGATGACAACATTTCATTTTGCACAGCTTAAAGCTATAGGGCCCACAACTTTAAGCTGTTAACAAAATGTGACATTTGATTGACACAACATTTTATGCGGAGCTCACAGTTTTAAGCTGTACGAAATGTGAAACAAACACACCCATAGTATTTAGTATAAGTATATTATTAACATTGCTAAATAAGATAAAAATAAATGAAACCCAAAACTAAATTCATGTAATAAAAAAAAGCCGGAAATTTCAAAATATAATCACCATTGAGCCCCCAAATGATTAGGAAAACAAAAACTAAATCAAACGACAGTAGCAGGTTAAAAGAGCGTGGGTAAAGACCACCTAGTTTGAAAGATTATAATAACCACAAAGTTTTCACACAAGTAAGAGACGAAGTCGAGGCAGAAAGGTGAAGTAAAGGTGAAGAGGCGCACAAATGAGAGTCGGAGAGGATGGTTTTGAAAACTGTATCGGTCATTCAACATAAATGTTTATCCTTGATTAAGGTTTAATTGGAGGTTTTTTTTAAATCCACGCACAGAAAAGAGATGATAGTATTCACCCTCTTTTTGATATATGACATGTGTAAAGTATAATAAATTTTATGGGTGAGCTCACTTGTAATCTAGTGTGTAAATTACAAAATTAGAAGTATCAGTCTGTTAATGACGTATATTAAAATTGTGTATTTTTCACAAAAAGTCTTCCTCCCAAATCTGCTAAATTCTCATTCAAAGAATTGCTCTGTTCTCTCAATACTCTAAGATTTCTCATCATTCATCCATTGCAGCGTTTTTTTCTCTAATACAATTGCTCATAATTTATTTTGGGGTCTTTGAAGTGAGAGCTATAGCTTTTTATGCTTTTGTTCCATGGGTAGTTGTCAACTAGGCTTTCTTGAAATGTTATGAAAATCTTTTTAATTTCAGAACTAAAGAATGCTAATCTGAGATGGAATTGATTGTTGATGACCTTGCCAATGTTAAACAGTGATCAATTAGGTTCAATAAAATACTATATTATATATATAATGATGTGTGTATTTTATACCACATTTACATGCATATTTTGATACACAAGAGCAATATTTTGAATCAAGATTGAGTTGATACTTTGAGATTTTATATGTAGGGGGTTGGTGTGAAGTTGTAGCTGAATTGGAGCACGTTCGGACAAAAACCAGATCAAAACGCCCTTCTAGCGCCCTTTGGGCGCTCCAGCACTTCAGAGGCACAAAAAGACAGATTAGAGTGCTTGATTGGTGCTCCAGCAGTGTAAGGACGCCCGGAGTTTTTCAGCTTTTTAGGAAACTTAACTTTATGAGATTTTTGGGACCCAAAACGTGTAAACCTAATTGGAGACTCTTAGGAGACTTGTATTAGGTATAAATATGCTAGAAAAATATGGGAAAAGGGTTACAAAACTTTTTATAGGTGGGAATCGATTTTGTTCGTGAAGCGGCTCTTCTTCCTCCTTCCTCCACTTTTGTGTATCAACTCATGGTTTCTTCTTTCCTTGCTCTTATATTTATTTTCATGGGTTGTAACTAAACTCATATCTAGGTTTGACTTATCCAAGCATGAATATTATGAGTTGATCTTTATTACAAGTATTTAATTCAATTCTCGATCCTTGTTCTTAATTGCCATGCTTCAAAATATGGTTTCTGCATAAATGCTTGATCACCAATTGTGTTGTTTATAATATTTATCTAGCTAAATCACATAAACGATCCTTATTTATGTCTTTTGGTGGAATCGGAATTAAGAAAATTAATTGTCGACTGCTTTGATCCGGGTTTAGGGGATTAATGTGTTGCTATAGCTCTTCTATTCGTAATGGGTTATTTTTGCTAAGTTAAAGACTGTCATCAAACATGATTAATTTGGTACTAATAATACGTGTTGTTGCCATGATCAATGGATCAACATAGTTGAGTGAGGAATCAACCATTCAATTAGAATTGGTATTGAATGTTTAACCCTTATAGCTCATAATAGGATTGCTTGGTAAGGTTGTGCCCTAAGCTTTTTATCATTGTTGATTCTTGTTTGCTTGCTTCTCTACGAATTAAGTGTGTTCTCTTTGATTTAATAATCATTTATTTTAATATTAAGTACATCTTTCGACTAAACTCGTCTATGTGGGATCGACCTCGTACTTACACCTTTTGTGCTACGATAGTACACTTGTGCACTTGCGAGTATTTTAACATCAAGTTTTTGGCGTCATCGCCAGGGACTTGTTTATGTCTAAATTTGTGCTAAACTTTCCTTCTTTTGATTTTATATTGTATGCAAGGGAGACGATCTTTGAAAGAGGATTTGCTACCTACACCGACGACATCCAAGGACTCCAAAGGCACAAGGAGCAAGGTACCGAAAGCGACGAAGAAAAGTTGCCAAACATCAGAGCATTGGCGGAAATCGTTCCTGCTGAAACAATGGGTGATCTTGATATCCCCACCATTCCACAATCTCCTTCATGCATCACACTTCCTACGGCTGCTAGGAATGATGAACTCAAGTCCATTCATTTTAATATGATGTCATCTTTTCATGGGTTAAATTCTGAAGACACTTTAAATCATATTCGCGAACTTTTTCATATGGTTTCTAGCATGCCTTTGACTGCAGGAGTTATTGAGGATCACTTAAAGATGACGATTTTTCCTTACACATTGAAGGACAAAGCAAAGATATGGTTGAATAGTTTAAGGTCAGATTCTCTTAACTCATGGACTAAAATTCAAAATAAATTTTTGGAGAAATTTTTCTCTACGCAAAAAAAATGATGCTTTGAGAGATAAGATCATGCACTTTGAACAACAACATGATGAATCATTTTCAGAGGCATGAGACAGGTTCAATAGTATTTTAATTAAATGTCTTCACATCACTCTTTACCTATCTTAGTGTTGATGCGTATATTCTATAAAGCACTGATAGTTTCTAGTAAAGCTGCAGTTAATAAGTTTGCAAGAGGATCAATCAGAAATAAAACTCCAACATAATATCACACTTTGTTTGACAATTTAGCAATTGAAACTCAACACACTGAAGTAAGAGGTAAGAGACACAATGCTTTTGAGATTTTAAATTCTGATATTCTCCCACAAAATTATCAGGTTGCTGCTCTTTCAAAAAAATTGGATATGTTACTAGCCATGAATGGGCATATTGTGCCTCAAGAATTTTGCGCCATATGCCATGTTCCCGGCCATGCGACTGTTGTGTGCCCACAAGGAGTGGACTTTCCGGAATTTGTGCAAGAACAAGCCTACATGATGAACTCCTTCAATTGAAATCCAAGGTATGATAATAATCATGACTTTTATCGTCCAAGAAAACACTCCCATCCAAATTTTTCTTAGAGGAACACTCAGAACATCTAGAATCCTCAAGCATTGAACAACTCCATGCAAGCATCAACTTCTACTTCCTTGGAAGATATGGTCCGTCAATTGGCCATTAGTCAACAAAAGTTGGAGGTACATGTGGGTCAAATTGCTGAAGCATTAAGCAAGAAGAAGGATGGAGAGTTCCCATGAAAAACTGAGATCAATCTGAACAATGGGGAGCAACTCATGGCTATTCATATTCGGGGAGGTAAAATTGATCAAAATGATTTAGATATTGCTAAAGAAACTGTTGATGCAGGAAAAAGTGAAAAAATTAAAGTTACAGATGAGTTGGCAGATTTTTTCGCCCTTCTAGTGCTCGAGCGCTAGAAGGGCACCCTAGACGCACAAGAGAGGCAGATTCAAACGCCTTTACAGCGCTCAAGCGTTGTAAGCGTGCTCAGTATTGATGACTTGGATTCAGTGGATCGATATTATGCTGAGAATCCCTACGCTTCTCCAATTTCATTCCCAAGTCGACTTAGGATGAATTGGAAGCCATCATCATCACAATGAGCACTGTAAGCGTGCTCAGTATTGATGACTTGGATTCAGTGGATCGATATTATGCTGAGAATCCCTACGCTTCTCCAATTTCATTCCCAAGTCGACTTAGGATGAATTGGAAGCCATCATCATCACAAAGGGAAACTCCACAGACGAGTAAAGAACTAAAGAATGAACCCAACTAAGCTTCAATTTGCATCACATGATTTTATGGAATCTTCTGAGTTGCTAGACCCCAAGAAACTGGATGAAATTATGGCGGTGTAACTAATAGAAGAGTGTGGTGCCAAATTGCCAAAGTCATTGTCGCCAAAGCTTAAAGATCCAGGGAGTTTCATGTTGAGTCTAAAATAACCTACTAGCAAGTGCACTAGTTAGAAGAATAGTACAAGTGGTCAGTAGAGATCGTATCCACAGAGACGGAGATATGACTTAATCCAATTGTTTATTTACATATAATTATGGACAATGCAAGAAATTAAAGTTCCACTCAAGTTGATTTGGTTTGCAATTTAAAAGGAATACAAGCAAGAAAAGTAAAGTGTTTTTGGAATTTTTATATTGGAGAATGCAAATGCTAATGCAATTTATCACTAGGCAAGTTATACTAATGCAATGAATTCAAGTAGAAGAATGAAGCACCAAGACTTCGGAATCCACCAAGGGTCAATGATGTACAAACACAACCAATTCACTCATACATTTATCAATTCGGGTATAACGAATCCGTACCTAAGTCGGTTTTAGCGCACTCAAGCCAATTTCCCTCATATCAATCACTAGCCATCTTATTGGTCTAGGTTGGATGTTCCTATCAACATTCTAGCCATCTTATTGGTCTAGACATGCATAAGAATTCATGAACGCTCAATGGAAATAGGATTCATACAAACTTGTTCCAAACCTAATGGAAACAACAATTGCAATCTAAGATCCCAAGAAACATGATTAAATAGATATTTCACCATCTACAAAATCCATCCAACAAATCCATTCAAAATCCTAAGTGGTGATCAAGCACAAAGAGTAAGAAGAATCCACAATAATCATAGAAACCAAAGATTTATACCCAAAAAGATTCACATATAAACAAATCAATTCATACAACCATCATTCAACCCAAGGCTTCATCCTAGCCTTGGTGATAAAGAGTTTAGCTACACATAGAGAGAGAAAGAGACAAGCAAAGAGAGAGAAACATATTGGTAGAACCCAAAATTGGAAGAAATGCAAGCCAAGATGAAGAATCCCTCCTTCAAGCCTTGAATCCTCTTTCTTTCCTCCGTTTTTCGCTCCTGGAACGACCGTTCGATAAGTCTAAAAAGTGCAGTTTTTAGGGCTTTCGCGAAATAAAAGCTGCCAATTTTGTGCAGGTGCGCCTAGGCGTATAGAAAATGCGCCTAGGCGCAACCCCGCCTAGGCGTGTAGGAAATGCGCCTAGGCGCTGCTCTAGAAAATGCAGTTTTCCTGAATTTTTGCATTCACCCCTGTTCCGTGCGTGGCCCGTACCGCCTAGGCGTGTATAAATCACGGCCAGGATAATTTTTAGGCTTATTCTTGCTCTCATCTTGCCCATATTTGCCACCTTTTTGTTCAGCACCATCAATTGCCTATCAAAATCCAAAACAATATATAAATGTTTTTAATTGATAATACCAATGAGATAAGAGAGGGTTATTATCACCCAAAGCAATAGGTATATTCATACCTATCATTTCACAATATCTTGTTGCATCGCCAATAAAATTTTTGAACATGCGTTATTGGATTTGGGTGCATCAATTAATTTAATGAATCTTTCTATGTTTGAATCTTTGAATGTAGGCATGCTAAAAAAACCTCTGTAGTCATCCAACTCACTGATCGATCTATTCGATATCCAAAGGGAGTGCTAGAAAATGTTTTACTTAAGGTACATGGACTAATTTTTCTAGTTGACTTTTTAGTACTTGATATGCAGGATCGCCAAGGTCATGAAAAAGAGGCTTGGCTAATTTTGGGTAGATCATTCATGAAGACTGTAAGGATGAAAATTGATGTGCCTGAAGGCACGATATCAATGGAAAGTAATGAAGACACAGTGACCTTCAGTCCTAAAGCTACACAAGAAGAGAAATCAAAGGAGAAGAGAGTCTTGTTTGAAAAAAGGGAAAAATGAAGTTTGATGCTTCAACACAATGCACGGGAAGTGGGCTTCCAAGTTCACTAATTTAGCTACTAGAAGAACTAAGTCTCGCCTAGACTATAAATAAAGTATTTGGTGGGAGGCAACCCACCTATGTAACTTCGTTTCATTCTATTGTTATTTATCTTTATTTCTTTCAATATTTGTTTCCGTTGAATAATCTCCTTCTTTTCATGCAAGAAATCTTTTTACAAGTGTTGGAATACCTGATCTTTTCAAGTAGTGCTCTTTTTCGATGTAATGAATAGCAGAGGATCTTGCACCTAGAGAACTTTACTCCTACCTTTTGTGGTAACTGTTATTATACTTATATGATGTTTTTGGATTTCTCTCTCTGGAAATAATACCGAAAAATATTTTTGAGCTCCATCTTTGGCTAATTACTGGTGATTGAGAAAGAGAGTTCTTCATTCAGCTTGGCTCTCATATACTAGCTGCATTCGTAGTTTCTTTTTTTATAATTTTTTCGTTCGCTCGCATTAAAGCTATGAACTACTGTCATGCACTAAAACAACCATGTTTCTTCATTTCACTTGAAGCATGAGTGGACAAAATAACTGTAAATATTTTTTTCCTCCACTTAAGTTATATTTCATCTGCAACCATTTATCAAAAATATCACATGTTACAATAAATGCGTGAAATTTATCAGTAATCACCAAAAATCCTTTTAGCTACTCTGTCTACTGACTGGATATGATCTTTTTCCCATTAATGTCATTCTTCTTCTTCTTCTTCTTCTTCAGGTTAAGTTTAGTTTTTGTTGTCCCATTTAATGTTATCTTCATTACTGCATTTCTTTTCTCATCAGAATCCTAAATGCACATCAATTTTCTATTTCTAATTTCAATGAAGGAAAAGAGTTCCGTTATTCTGCAATGCCTTCAATGCGTGAAATATGAAGCTATTAAATTCCCGGCCACTTTTACTCATGGATATTATATGGATCACAACATTTCTATGAAAAAGTTGGGTCAAAGCAATGTGTTTTAAAATTTAGGTTGAGAACATGTTTTTTCAGTCAAAATTGGTTGACATGCGAGAGTTTACTTGAGCTGTACTAAATAGGTGACCTGCAGAGGAATTTGATGGTAAGATTGATATTGAGGTCTACAAAATTATAAATTTACAATCCTCAGACACTGAAATTTCATGGGTAGGTTTTATCAGATTATTACAGAGCTATAGGATATATGTAATAATGTCATTTTTGATTATTTCTTCGATTACTTATTTTTCTCTATATACTTTCAATTTAGCTTGCTAAAATTATTAATCTTGAC
Source organism: Euonymus europaeus (assembly GCA_963580455.1). Taxonomy (NCBI): domain Eukaryota; kingdom Viridiplantae; phylum Streptophyta; class Magnoliopsida; order Celastrales; family Celastraceae; genus Euonymus; species Euonymus europaeus. Next base: position 7,100,655 of record OY756972.1, read on the forward strand.
TCTCTATTCATGAATCCCACAGTTATTAAGGAGACAATTTTCCCAAACAATTATGTGCATGGTAGTCTGCAGTGCATGGTATTGGGTACTCTTGCTTGCAAGTAACATGAAGGTGATGGCTAAGAGTTATTAATAATCTGTGTATTGGTTCTGCGAGTCCATGTGCACTATTGATTTTGGTTAAATTTGAGTGCTGGCGAAAGAAAGTCCCTAGCCCTACGCATGTTAGAGCTAGCTTCCATTAGTGTTTCATTTTAAAACTTCTACTTCGTATATGATTCTCTGCAGGATTCACATGTGAGATTACACCAATCAGTGTTGCATGTTCATGAGGATGGTCCTGTTGTTGGGATACCGAGATGCCCATGGTTTGTTTTCTTAGGAGGGCCAATGGGGGTGCTTCAGGGATCTCAATTAATGAATTATGATAGTTTATTCATTATTCTCCTCGATTTACTTAACTGATATTGTCTTCATTTGTGCACAATATTTGTAGGAGATTACACAATCACAAAATCAGAATTGCCAAAAATAAGTTCTGCCCCAGCGGGACGACGCTAGTATTGTATATAAGTTTCATGGTAAGTATTACTAAAATATTTTATTAAATCACTGTTAGTCATTTGGAGCTATTCTTTGGTGTTTCCAGTGGCGGACGGGTGAGGAGGAACACGTAAAAAACCTAAAAACACACTGAGGCTGAAAACGACCCAGCCTGTTACTGCCTTTGACTACAATTTTATTAGGCGTGCAGCTCATGCTGCTAATAAATGTAAAATTGTTTTAGGTAATTGTATAATTGCTGTCATTTTAAAAAAAAAATTTGACTCAATTTCAGTCGTAATTAGACATTCAAACATTCTACACTGCAAACATATCAAATCTAGTCGTAATTAAACATTTTACACTGTAAACATGGCCATTCACGGTATTAAAACTTCTAATTTGACTCATATACATAAAAACTAGATAAAGAGAATACATTAATATTTATCTCCGCAGGAAAATATAATATTTTCCAGGAAGAAGAAGCAACTGGACGCACAGGTTTGACAAATATAAATATATATATATATGTAATGTAATAGATAGAGTTGGCAGAAAAATAGTATAAGAAAAACTACAAACCCGGAAATTCATCCAAGTGGCAGCAACCCAATAGCCTCTCTCAGTCTCCTATTATCCTCTTGCTGTCGCCTGATCTTATGCTAAACCTGTAAAAAAAAAGAAACAGTCAAAAATTCATTCAATTTTTAACGAATATTTTAATATTACTGTTGTTTTCAATCATGCAAGGTTTCACCATTAATCTAAAATCCTCACAAAAAACAAGACAATATAGCAACTATGAGCACAGACAAAACTTAACACACAGAATCTCTCACGGAGTAATGGATACAGGGCTCACTCCTATCATGGTTTCCTCAGGGTTTCCCCCAACTGGGTCTTTGTTGGAGTCTCTGATTCACATCTGCAATGAGATTTCTTCAATGGAAAAGCTTCCTTTTGTACAGGTTAGGAATATCTCGACCATGATAAGAAGAATCAAACTCCTTTGTTCTTTGTTTGAAGAGATTCAAGAGACAAAGAGTCCACTTCCTCCATCTTCAATCCTATGTCTCACAGAGCTTTTCTCCATAATTCGGAGGGTCAACTTCTTGATCCAAGCTTGCAATCATGGTAGCTCTCTATGGGCTTTAATACAAACAGAGCTCATATCCAATCAGTTCTATGCGTTAGTGAAGGAGATGGGGAGGACTCTTGATATTTTACCTTTAAGCTTGCTGAACATAACAGCAGATACCAGAGAGCAAGTTGAGCTTCTTCTCAAGCAAGCAAAGAGAGTCAATTTGTCTGTCGATCCTCGAGAGCTTCAACAAAGAGAAGTACTCCTTCAAAATATGGCTTCCACTAAAGAGAACAGTAAGAACAAAGGGTTCATTGATCTTGGAAAAGTGAAGGAAGTATTGAGCAGCATTGGGTTCAAAAGCCCATTAGATTACGAAGATGAGCTATCAAAACTTGCAGCAGAAGCAAAGAAGCAGGCAGGTACAGGAGGATTAACAGTCATTTCCAATATAAATAATCTCACATCACTTGTAACTTATTCCAAGTCTATGATTTTCTGTGAAGAAGAAGAAGCTGAGATGAGAGAAGAAAGCTTGAAGCAGCACTCAGCCTCAATGAACAGGATTTATGATTACTCTTTAACTTCTCAGTCGATTCTGCCAAATATTCCTGATGAGTTCCGTTGCCCAATTTCACTTGACCTGATGAGAGACCCAGTGATTATAGCATCTGGGCATACTTATGATCGAAACTCAATTGCTCAATGGATTAATTCAGGTCACCACACATGTCCTAAGAGCGGACAAAAGCTGTTTCACATGGCTCTGATACCTAACTATGCACTGAAGAGTCTGGTAAATCAATGGTGCCAAGAAAACAATGTTCCATTAATGGAATGTTCATCATCATCGTCGTCATCATCAAACTTAGAGAGAAGCAGCAACAGCGAAAGAAAACAAAGTGACAAAGCTGTCGATCACATTTCAGCAACCAAAGCTGCTGCAGATGCTGTCAAAATGACTGCTGAATTCTTGGTGGGGAAACTAGCTATGGGAACCCCAGAAGTCCAAAAGCAGGCAGCTTATGAGCTGCGATTGCTTGCAAAAACTGGCATGGATAATCGCAGGATAATTGCTGAGGCAGGAGGTATACCATTTCTTGTGACATTACTCGCGTCTCATGATGTGAGAAGTCAGGAGAACGCAGTCACCGCTTTGCTTAATCTGTCCATCTTCAACAACAACAAGATTTTGATAATGGCAGCACGAGCTATTGACAGCATAATAGATGTTCTGGAATCAGGAAAAACCATGGAAGCGAGAGAAAATGCAGCAGCTGCAATCTTTAGCTTGACAATGGTAGACGAATACAAGGTAACTATTGGAGCTCATCCTAGAGCATTTACTGGCTTAGTTGGGCTCCTTAGGGAGGGTACATCAGCTGGAAAAAGGGATGCTGCAACGGCTTTATTCAACCTGGCAGTCTATACAAGTAACAAGGAAAGTGTTGTGCTTGCGGGGGCAGTTCCTCTGCTTGTTGACCTGTTGATGGATGACAAGGCTGGAATAACAGACGATGCCTTGGCAGTGCTAGCTCTGCTATTGGGTTGCTCTGAAGGGCTGCAGGAGATAAAGAAGAGTAGAACCCTGGTGCCTCTTCTCATTGATCTCCTAAGATTTGGATCAGAAAAAGGGAAGGAGAATTCTATGACTCTTCTTCTTGGACTGTGCAAAGATGGAGGGGAGGAGGTTGCCAGACGTCTGTTGGTAAACCCACGAAGCATTCCATCCCTTCAGAGATTGGCGGCAGATGGTTCCTTGAAAGCACGAAGAAAGGCTGATGCCTTGCTTCGACTACTCAACCGCAGCTGCTCTCAATCTCACAATTCTGTTGGATAAAAAGAGAGGTTATTAAAAAGAGAACTGTAAATTTGTGGGTATCATAAAAGACACTGGAGTTCGATTGTTGTAATTGAACCTCTAAACATGGAGTTTGATTTGATGGAACCTTCCTCTGATACCTTTGATAGATAATAAAAAAACTTGACCCAATAAAACAGATAAAACAGGGAATGAGGAGGATTGTCTGCTTGTATTGATTCTTTGGGAAAACAACGAGAAAATGAAGTACTCATAAATTTAGTTGTTCAAGGAACTAGGACCTCCACAAAACCTTTTCCATCACCAAATTCCTGCCGACTACTGCTACCACTACCCTGTTATAACCTCCGACAAACAGACAGAAACAGTACCCTCCTATTACAAAACTACACGTGACAGCATCATGTCCCTCCATCTGATAAATTTCAACCAATAGCAGCCATATATCAAACATAAAGACACAACGGTGAGATATGATTATCTAAAGTAAATCCAATAAATGTTACACTTATGGAGGTCTTTATATCTCGGACATTTATACAGACTTAAAATGTCTATTACATCAGAAGATCCAATTAAATGATTTACATCTCCTAACCTACCTCCCATAACAAAGGGGAAAAAAGTTTACATCGGTAGTGAGAAGTAACTGGATGTTACACGTATTATGAGGCTCTCATTCAATATAGTTTAAAGGTAAAGAACACCAGTGCACAAGTCTCCCGCTGTGGGCGATAATATATATCTTCAGAACCATGCAAGCATTATTGAAAAAACAAACAATAAAAGCATTAAATACAGAAAAGAAGAAGTTGGAGGTTGGCAGGTTGCATAGGGTGGGGTGGGAACTTGGACTTATCCTCTTTTTCCCACCGCAAGCCCAGGCGTGTAGCGTGGATGTATAAGTACGTTTAACAAAAAACATACAAGTTTAGATCTATTCATCTCATCTTTATTGGAAAACCAGCTCTATATATAAGTATATATTCGTAACTTGTAAGCACCCTCTTCTTAAAAAATTGTGCAGGCTCTGATATAAAAAGAGTATCGTTTGCAGTATATGAAGGAATTATTTTAAGCAGGGCAAACAACATTAAATCCCCACCTCAATTGAATTCTTCAAGGTGGAAACAACATCACGACCTCACTTATTTGGACTGAAATCAAAACTCAGCTCCCCTTCTCATTAATATTGTAGCTATTCTCAAATTCAGTCCAAACTCCAAAAATCCTTCCCAACATCATCTTCCAGTCCAGAAAATGTATAGTCAATATAATGCTCTTGAGTGACCAGCCCAACATGAGGATCAACTGACTCGAGTGATTTTAGACCCTCTTGATAAAAAATTCAACTCCATCCAAGACAAAAAAAAAATGTTTAGTTATTTCCATTACGTGAGAAGAATCAAAGGGTATGAAATTACAAACTTACTAAAAAAAAAAACCTGCCTGGCATGGTGACAAGCAAACCTCTGTAAGGAGACACTGAGACTGCCCTTGCTTCAGAAATTTCAACTGGAATACACAAACTGTTGCCTCTTAGTATTCATCATGAGCTGTTTGTAATTCTTGTGGAGTAAAACTTTCATCTTTTCCACTCTTTGATCATCCTTTTTCTTTTGGCTGAGCCATCAAGTCGTCACGTGTATCTACATTTTCAAAAAACCATGTATAAAGTTCAGAAGCGGAATATTATCTAATCAAAAATGAAATCTATGCCTCTATCTCCTCGGTTCCAATTGAAAAAAAATAATTAAACTTTCAAATTGAATTCCAGTAACCTTGCTTAGGCCGACTACAAATTCATAAAATAAACCCTAAATTCATAATAATCGAATTTTGCTTTTAGTGAGATCAAGAATTCACAAACTTTCACTAACTTTCTGCTGCAAACACCAGGAGCTTCTCATTTAGCTAATGTTCATAATAGAAATTTAGGCAATATTTTCAAAAAAAAAAAAAACTACAGCAAGAACCACTCGTCAAAATCAACATAACAATCAAACCCCTAAACCGTATCGAATCAAAACCCAACAAACCAAATCAATAAACCGGCATAAAATCACATACACATAGGCGTACATGTACTTACGGTGACTGGCGTCAACCCTTTGGACGTTGCTGTCTTCAACGAGGATTTCAATGGCTTTAAGGCAAAGAGCCTTTACTTTCCGATTCCTTCAATGGCTCGCACCTCTTCAGCTTCTTCCGATATATCACTCACTCTCTGGCTCCTGTTCGAAAAGATATTTTTTTTCTATCTCCCTCCCTCTATGCGTCTCTCGCTCCACGAATCTGCAACTCGTGTCACCCTTTACTGGTTTTGTCAATGGGAGGGCTATCGCCGTCACCATGTCGGCATGGTCACGCATGTCCAGAGCCTCTTTTGGAGTGATATGGTGGGAGAGCGGAGAACTAATTTGTTTTATTTGTTTGAAATAAATAATTATCCAATGGTCAGTATTGTGCTTCAAAATCCGACGGCTATAAGATGCTGCTGGATGGGCCGGAAGGGGTTACTAACATCCGGCATACTCACTTCCAGTCTCCCATCGAAACATGTCAACGTTTCTCGCTCTCCTCCTCCTCATATTCTTCTCCGCCGCCAACGCCGCCTCCTCTCCTTCTCGCTATTTCAAAGCCCTCCCTCTCTCACTCCAACCTAAGAAATCCGAAGAGTACTTCGAAGTTACGAATCCTCTACCGTCCGATCGTCTAGTCCCATCTTGCACCGTTCCCGTCATCCACCACTCCTTCGCCAACACAATCAATAAACCTCCCTTCTCGGTCCTCTACTCTCCGCCGCAAAATTGCCCTAGGCCTTGGTCCCACGTGGTTCTCGAATTCGATGCCACGTGTAAGGGCGACCAGTACGACCGCGTGTCCGGCTTGTGGCTCGGCGGCGCTGAGATCCTCCGCACCAGCACAGCCCAGCCGACTGAAGCGGGAATCTCATGGAAGGTCCAAAAGGACATCACTAAGTACTCCTCTCTACTCACGAGGAAAAACCTCAATTTCACAATGATGCTTGAGAACATCGTCAATAACGTCTACACCGGCGTTTACCACGTGAAGGTGAATCTCCTCTTCTACAAAGATAACGCCGTTACTGTTCCGTTTAACAGAAAATATGGTATTATTTTGGGGATCAAGGATAGAGAACATGTGGGTGCATTGGAATTGAAAGAATTACCCGCGCCGGCGGATTTGGTAATTCCGGTGTCGGAAGATGGAGGCAGAGGTCACTGGTTCTGGATTGAGAACGGTTCCGATGTACATTATAAGAATATTAGAATCCCGAGAAACAGTTACAGGGCCGTTTTGGAGCTATACGTGTCGTTTCATGGCAACGACGAATTCTGGTACTCGAATCCTTCGAATTCGTACATCAGAGACAATAATCTGACGACATCTCGTGGAAATGGAGCTTATAGGGAGGTGTACGTGACAATCGACGGTGGATTCGTCGGATCAGTGTATCCGTTTCCAGTCATCTTCACCGGCGGTATTAACCCGCTGTTTTGGGGGCCGGTGGTGGCGATTGGGGCTTTTAATTTGCCGCCATATGACCTCGATCTGACGCCTTTTCTGGAGACGTTATTGGACGGAAAAGGTCACGAGATTGGAATAGGAGTAACTGACGGGATTTCTTATTGGCTCGTCGATGCGAATCTCCATGTCTGGCTAGACCATTCCTCGCCGACGGCAACGGTCGAAGCTAAATCAGTTTTTCATGGTAAGCCTTCAACTCTGTACATTGAACGCAAGGAGGAGTTTCAGCAACTGGACGGCGTGTTCAATATAAAGGCGGAGAGGACGACTGTCGTGGCCGGATGGGTCAAGTCTAGCTCAGGCAATCTAACCACCATTGTCTCGTCGAAATTCATCTTCAGAAACTCGATTAAGTTCAAAAATAACGGCACCCTGAAGACGCTTAAGCAGAAAATCATGTCCCATACTGGAATTCAATTCAAAAACGAAATGGGTAAGAGAATTAGTCGTTCAATTTTCAAGAGGAAGTACCCTCTCAAGGTGATTACTGCAACTCTGTCTGGATCGAGAAAAGAGACATATATGCTTGTAACTAATGTTTCTCACGCCATGAACGAGAAGCACTCCATTGGTGGCTTGTCGAGCACTGTATATAACAATCAGGTTTCGATTGGATGGATGGAGGTGAAGGATCACGATGTGCTTTCCGGTGATGCAAGGACTAATCAGACCTTCAGGTACCGGGATGATGAGCTCGGGTGCTACTTCAGGAATGTCGCTGCGGTGAATGGAAAGCTTGTTTCGGACGCTTCAGCCTATGCTTGCCCATCAATTTTGTAAATAATTTTAGTTCTTAAGATTTCTTCATTGCTCCGCCTTGTAATTCAATCCCAACAATGGCGTTCCTTGATTTTTATTGGAAATGCAAATTTTGCTCAATAAGTAAATATTGGATTGAGTATAACTGATTCTCATTCAAAGTCAAAATCCCAGACTGATCAAATTTATCGAATACTTAATTTACGATTCTGATTTTGTATATGTTAATATGTAGGCTATTAGACAGACAGATGAAGTTGTGCTGTGAAATGGTGATATTCCGAGGGTATTTTGGAAAAGTATCACTTTTGAAAAGTCATTTTGTAAAAATAGCGTTCATTTTTAATCTAATGAAATTTAGCATTTTTTAGACATTTTTGTCCTCATTAATGTCTACGCACAGTCAGCATACAACTGTACAAACCTAAAAAAAGAAGAAAAAAACCCTACAGAGAACCCCGATTGATACTGGGTTCTTCTCGATTGCATCATTACAGTTAACACAACTCATAAAAGAGCATCGCAAGCGAACGACAGGTGATTCATCTCCTTCATCGTTCATGATGGAGCAGTAGACCAGGATACCCAAGTCCAACACGCAGCTAAAGACTCTCTGTATCAAAAGTGAGTGCTTACTTATCAATATAGCATAACAATGTATCGTACATTGTGATGCTCGAGTGAAGTTATATTAAATGATCGAGTAACGTTAATGAATGTTTGTATTGTTAAAAGTTTTTGTTCGAGTATTATTTTCATGTTGATCGAGTAAATATTTAACATATGTTCGAGTAATATTTATGTCTGTTCGAGTTTTTTTTTTGTTCGAGTAAATATATAATATTTGCTCGAGTAAATATAATTAACTTATGTTTTAATGCTCTGGCAGTTATGGCAGTTATTGACTTTGTGGTTATCTATGATGGGGAGTCGGAAATCTCCGGAGGGGCTTACAAGTATAGTGAGGGTGCCAGCGAAGGTATAATTCTTCAGGATACCACTACATTTGAGGAGTTGTTGGACAAAATATATCAGATTACTGGCATAGATCGTACATTGGACAATCTTGTGTTGCAGTTCGTGTATAACACCATTTCGATATGCCTCCGATGGTTGTACGCAATGACAACAACTGGTGTTTCTTTATGAAGCAGAATGATGATCCACGAAGAGCTGGCACTCCACTTTGTGTAACAACACAGCCAAGAACACGTTATGAAGATCATCCTTCACAAAATGAGAGCTTTGTCCCAGAGACGCAGCCGCAACCACCTGTTTTCCAGCAACCACGCCGTAGTCATTTTGTTTTTCCAGACATCGACTAGTTTACAGTACAGGGGGCAGAGCAGGGGACTTTGATTTGAATGGTTTGAGCCAAATAGAGGGAAACTTTGCGCATGAAGATGAATATTATGATGATGATGGATACAGAGAATATAATGAAGACAACGATGATGACCCAAATAATCGAGCATCTGATGATGTGATTCAACCCCCGAATCCAAATTCACCTCGGAATGCCCCTCAGACTGCAGTGTCAGGATGCAACATCGAGTTTGGGCAGTACAGTAGGAGCAACACGCTTGGCACAAACAGCAGCTCCTCTAGTTTGTTTGAGGTCGGTGAGGTATTTAGAAACAAAAGGGAACTACAGAGTATATATGCAATGAGTAAAAGCTTTCAATTCTGGGTGACGAGGTCCACCAAGACATTGCTGGTGGTTGAGTGTATTGTCATTGGATGCAAGTGGCGCATGAGGTTGACGAAGATAAAAGAAACATAACCTTTTATTGTGAAACTTTTTGCCGATATACATACCTGTTCGATGGAATTTGTGGATCATGGCCATAAACAAGCCACTGGAAAGATTGTTGGGGATTGTATTCGAGCCAGGTACGAGGGCATTGGACGTGTTTACCGCCTGAAGAACATAATAGATGATATGCGTCAAGAATGCGAAGTAAATATCAGCTACGATAAAGCATGGAGGGCTAGGGAATCTGCCTTAGAATCTGTAAGGGGAAACCCAGAAAAATCATATGCTTACTTACCACATTATTGTTCAATGTTGGAGAGGAATAACCCTGGGACAGTTACTCATATCGAGTCAGATGGTGGGAACCGTTTCAAGTACTTTTTCATGGCAATTGGTTGTTGTTTACGTGGTTTTCGTACTGCAATGCGGCCCGTTATTGCCGTTGACGGTATTCATTTGAAGGGCAAGTACCTTGGCACGTTATTTGTTGCCACAGCATTGGATGACAATGAACGTATTTATCCAGTTGCTTTTGGGATTGGGGATTCAGAGAATAATGCATCATGGGAATGGTTTTTCGAGAAACTAAGAGCTTCCATTGCCTTTGAAAATTTTTCACAGCTGATGATGCACAGACCTGGGCCTGGTACACATCATGTAGGAATTGTCCGCTCTGGGCCGCAAGCGGACCGCACGGCTTTATTTCAGGCAAAGCCCGCCTCCATAGCCCACTCAGCTGTCCAGGGTTTCGGCGGAGTGTGAGCGCTGGGGCTCGAACTGCTAACCTCGTGGATGTGAGCGGAACTACTACCACCGAGCTGATCAGCTTGGTGGTAGTAGTTCCGCTCACATCCACGAGGTTAGGAGTTCGAGCCCCAGCGCTCACACTCCGCCGAAACCCTGGACAGCTGAGTGGGCTATGGAGGCGGGCTTTGCCTGAAATAAAGCCGTGCGGTCCGCTTGCGGCCCAGAGCGGACAATTCCTACATGATGTGTACCAGGCCCAGGTCTGTGCATCATCATAAAAGGCGCCTTTTGGGTTGGAGGCCGGACACACGCCAAACCTTGGGCCCAACCCATTTTAAGACCTCCATGGACATGCTCCCGCGCTCACGTGAGGCTCGGCGGAGTCGATCGCGCACTCGGGGGATCGAACTCCTAACCTCGTGTGAGGGGGCAACACCCACTACCACCAAGCTGATCAGCTCGGTGGTAGTGGGTGTTTCCTGTCCCGCTTACACGAGGTTAGGAGTTCGATCCTGAGCGATCACACTCCGCCGAGCCCGTACAAGTGCGCGATGGGGGCATGTCCATGGAGGTCTTAAAATGGGTTGGGCCCAAGGTTTGGCGTGTGTCCGGCCTCCAACCCAAAAGGCGCCTTTTATGATGATGCACAGACCTGGGCCTGGTACACACCATGTGAGGAATTGTCCGCTCTGGGCCGCAAGCGGACCGCACGGCTTTATTTCAGGCAAAGCCCGCCTCCATAGCCCACTCAGCTGTCCAGGGTTTCGGCGGAGTGTGAGCGCTGGGGCTCGAACTCCTAACCTCGTGGATGTGAGCGGAACTACTACCACCAAGCTGATCAGCTTGGTGGTAGTAGTTCCGCTCACATCCACGAGGTTAGGAGTTCGAGCCCCAGCGCTCACACTCCGCCGAAACCCTGGACAGCTGAGTGGGCTATGGAGGCGGGCTTTGCCTGAAATAAAGCCGTGCGGTCCGCTTGCGGCCCAGAGCGGACAATTCCTCACATGGTGTGTACCAGGCCCAGGTCTGTGCATCATCAACAGCTAGTTATAGTATCAGACATGAATTCTAGCATTGAACGACCAGTTTCTATAGTATTGCCAGAAGCTTTTCATGGTGCATGTATTGTGCACATACAGCGAAACATGAAGGCTAAAGGGTTTCGTGATTCAATTATGCCGATATATTTGGAAGCTGCAAAGGTATATCGAGTATCAGAATTCGAGGATCTAATTAATCAGATTCGTTATGTTGATGCTGGTAGACCATATGCTTACTTGTTAGAAGTCGGGTTTCATAAGTGGTCACGATCACATGCTGGTGGTAGGTGTTATACAATAATGTCAACAAATATTGTTGAATGTCTAAATGCCGTACTACGCGATGTACGCGGTGCACCGATTACGACATTGCTGGAGCAATTACGGGAAAAACTGCAAGAATGGTTTCATGATCGCCGCGTAGAGGCAGCATCTATTACTTCTTTCCTTTGCAAGCACGTGAATAAAGAAGTTAAAAAGCGTATTGAGAGGTCACAAAGGATGCGTGTTCAACCAATCAATGAGAACGAGTACTACGTGCGTGATAGCTTCGGCGATGGCCAAGTAAACCTGCATGTACAAACATGTTCATACAGGGTGTTTGATCTTGATCAGATACCTTGTGTGCACGCATTGGCTGCATGCCGACTACGTAACATATCGGTGAACTCGTCGTGTTCTCGATACTATTTTAACGAGGCAATCATGGTGGCGTATGCTGAACCCATCTCACCTGTAGCCATTGAAGATCAACACCTTATCCCAGATGGAAACAAATCATTGCCTCCGGCTACAAGACGTCAAGGTGGGCGACCAAGGCAGCGAAGAATTCCTTCAAATGGAGAAACTGTTGCTGTGAGGGTTTGTGGACGTTGTCGACAACGTGGCCACAACCGACAAACATGCAAGGAGCCAATAGCATTGGTGTAGAATGCAGTTGCTATATGTATACCAGGATATTGCTTATTTTGTACTGGATTATATTACTTTGTTTACCCAATCAGTAAAACAAATGTTACTCGAACATTAAATTTTCCTACTCGAACATGGTTATTTATTCCTACTCGAACATGGTTATTTATTCACACTCAAATCATTTAAGTTACTCGATCACTCATTATGTATTCACACTCGAACAGAATGAATAAGTTACTCGAATACTTAATGTGCTATGACAACATATATTTAATACACTCGAACATATATTTAAAATACTCGAACAAATGTTTAATATACTCGAAGAAATGTTTAATTTGCTCGAACAAACGATTTTATATACTCGAACAAATGTTTAAGTTACTCGAACAAAGGGTTTTATATACTCGAACAAATGTTTAATATACTCGAAGAAATGTACATAAATTTTCTTTACATTGAGAACAAATGTTTAATATACAGTAACCTAAACCCTAATACATTTGACAAATACATAAGTTTTGTTTACATTGAGAATTTTTGTTCCCATGATTCTATTGCTAAATTTCTCCTATAAAATTCCATGTCATCCTGGGAAATCGCACTCAATGGCATATTGGCGTAGAGACACTCAGTAAATTTGATTGCGAACATCCCACAGTTCGAGCTGCAAAACAAAATACTTTTCATATTAGTTTTATTGTACATTACAAAATTGACCAAATTTATTATAAAACTTGGTTGGAACATGCTCAAGTCATCTGTTTTTTCTGTTGGGGTATATTTGAAATTCTCTCCACCTCCTAAGGGGTGTTATCGCCATCCCCTAAGCCAAATAGTCCCAATATCCGAGGTATCATGGTTGATAGTGGGCCAAACGCAAGATCAATTGCAGTGTTATCGTGTGCGCTTATCAATGAGTCATACACATTGATTTTCTTTGTAGCCATCACGACCTCAACTGCAACCCTATGTTTGTTGCGCAAGTTGGCAGGGAAGTATAGAAAGTCAAGTTCAGCCCATGGATCACCACCTTCTGGATTATCACCTAACAAATAGTATTGGAAGACATTATCTTCATCCCACCAACACCCTTCTTCGTTTGCTTTGGCAGTAAACTTTTTTCAATGAGTAAACACTTGGGTCTGTCGTCCAAAAAATAAGATAAAATGTCAATAGGACTCGAACAAAATAAATATTGGTACTCGAATAAAATTTTAATAGTCACTCGAACAAATCAATTAAAAACTCGAACAAAATTTTAATCGTCACTCAAAGAAGTAAAAAAAATACTCGAACAATTTAAAAACACTCAAACACAAATTTAATTGTCGCTCGAACAAATCAAAAAAAATACTCAAACACAATTTTAATTGTCACTTGAAGAAGTTTTGATATACTCAAACAACAAAAAATATACTCGGTGAAATTTTAAATTTTGCTCGATACATACTCGAATATAGATTTAACATACTCGAACATACAGTTATAGTTAAATGTGGGGTTACGAACACTTACGAAGAAAATGCAGTCAAGAAAACCGGACTTCTTCTGAAGTAAATGTCGGTTATTTTTCATTCTATCGCGCATGAAGTACATAGAAATGTCCATATGCTGCAAAAGGCGAAGGCAAATGTTCAGTTTTAAAACATTAATCAATCGAATGTAATATTAATCAATCGTATGTACTTACAGTGTCTGACAACCATGAGATTGGGCTCATGACTTCTCTGAACCAATCCTTACCAACCTGGAATGGACCCAGGTTCACGCGAGCATTTTCTACATCCTTCTCTATGTATGACATGAATGTGTCAACCAATGTCTGAGGATACTGCCGTTTCAAATTTATAGGAAGAGGGTGTGCTCCAACAGTTGCTGTTGCTGTAGGGAGGGTTCTAGGATCCACTGTGGCCAGCCTGGCTCTCTTATATCGTGGAGAAGTGTAAGGTGTCCTCAGGGATGGTCCAGCTTTCTTCGCCCGATTTGTCCTCAGGGATGGTCCAGTTTTCTTCGCCCGTTGTGCCCTGGCTGTCCTGTTTTTCACGTGTATTTTTTTTTTACCATCGCCTACAGTTGGAAATGCAGCGATAGTTATTAGTTGAAGGCCTTCAACATGCTGGACATCTTTTTTTGGTGACATTTCCACAACTTTACAGTAGTCTGTGGCCAAACGTAGAAGTCCATCGCGGATAACCTCATCTCCCACAACCTCATCTCCCTATCCTCAGCCTCTTGGACATCCCCCACTACAGCCCCCTCCCTATCCTCAGCCTCTTGGACATCCGCCACTACAGCCTCCTCTCTACCCTCAGCCTCCTGGACATCCCCCACTACAGCCTCCTCCCTAGCTGTCTCCTCCACAATCACCTTCTCATCCCCCACTACAGCCTCCTCCTTGCTGGTTTCCTGTTCAGCCTCCTCAATAACCACATTATCTGTCTCTGCCACCTTATCACCCCCTTGTTCAGCATGGTCCTTTTTTCCCTCCTTCTCAACCGTATAATCATCACCTTTACCAATCACCACTGCCTTTTCAATCACCTCATCCTTTTGATTCACTTGCTGGACGAGTTCACTGATTTGTACTAATGAGCGACGTAACATATCCATACCATCTGATATGAATGATATGAAAACATTGATATTACTACTAAGTTGCTGGTGGACAACCTTCAACCCTTTTCCCTCAGCCACAATCTCATAAAATGATTTAAGCATCCTCTCCCTCCCATTCCTAACCTCCTCTTGCTCCCCATAATCGAATTCTACATACCTCCCCTCTCCTCCTACGTTATCTCTCTCTTCTTCCTCTTTTTCATCTCCTTCTTCTTCCTCATCTTTTTCTCCCTCTTCTTCTGCATCCTCATCTTCTTCTCCCTCTTCTTCTTCTGCTTCCTCATCTTCTTTGTCATCTTCTTCCTCATATTCTTTGTCATCTTCTTCCTCATCTTCTTCATTTTCTGTTGCTATGAAATCATTCATCCTCTTTGTCCTCTTCTCTGCTCTTCTTATTTCCTCTTCCTCAACTTCCTCCTCCGCCCTCATCTTATTAAATCTTCTCTGAGGGATTTTAAAACATCAAGCTGCAAAAAAAATATAAAACTATTTATAACGAATCAAATATTTAAGTTTCTCGAACAAATTTCGTAAGTTACTCAAAAAAATATTTAAGTTACTCGAACAACCTATTTACTAACTCGAACAACCTACTTACCAACTCGAACATAAATTTAACTTACTTGAACTAACATAGAATAGGGAAAAATTCAATGTTTGTCTTGCCTCTGGAAATTTGAAAATAGTCTCTACAATCTCAGTTCCATTTGGTGTGATAGTACTTCTCAAATTCAGAATCCTAGGTTGCCTATCTCCACTTTTGATACATACCTATGGCCAATCAGTGGGACAACTTCGTAAGCCCAGACTTGGAAACAAGATAAAAATAACAAAGAAGTACATGTTAACGCGTTATTGTATACTTATATCATGACCAAAGCTTCAAAGGTTACCTACAACACAAGTGGGAATCCAACCAGAGTGTATGTATCTTTTTTAAGGCATTCTTTCACAGCCTTCTTCTTAAACTTCTTGTCTCGATCATTTTGCATAGCGTTGCAAAGGGAGTCCATAGTACGTTCGAAGCAGACAGTACCCCATGGATAGTTGTTGAAGGCATCCAAGTTATCCACCAATTGCAGCCACTTAATATTTATGTTATTCCTTCTCTCCTTAGGCGTAAGGACAGCCTCAACAAAGTGTACCAAGGCAAGTTTGACCTTGTCATCTTCATCCTCACAGTTCTCAAATGCTTCCTCAAGCATGCCCCTGCTAATTCCCACAGTCCTACCCCTGGCCATGCCTTTAGCCTCACCTTCATCATTGCCCTCCCCACCATCATCTCCTTCATCCTCATCAGCCCCCACCATGCCCTTTTTCCCTTTCTTCTTATTCTTACTACTTTCCTTAAAGTACAAATCCCTGAGCCTGTGTACCGTCATATCATCAACAAATGACGAGACAGAAGGCAACGACTCAGTACATAATAGGTTTGTGATCAAAGCGAAATCCTCAACCCCAAACGTGGCCATATTTCGAGCAAATTTGAAGTGCAATCTCTTCCCAAAATATGTTTCCTCTTATCTAAGTTGCCGGAGAAGCATTTGGTGAATAGGTTGTCCTGACCAACTTAAATTACCAACGTCCATGAAAATACCAAAACATGATTGCAAGAACACCTCCTTTTGGTAATCGTTCAACTACGATTTAATACCATTGATGACGTGAAAAATTGAAGAAAATGTGGTCACCCTTCCTAGGAAATGGTTTTCCTCTGGAATCAATAACTCCATTTCAATATGCAGGAGATAAATATTAACACTCGAACAGTTAACAATTCTATACTCGAATAGAAAATTAAAACACTTGAACAAATAATTTATGTTACTGGAACAAAACATTTATGTTACTCGAACAAATCATTCATGTTAACCAAACACATCATTTATGTTACTCGAACACATCATGTACTTTGCAATATTCCATAACTACAAAAAAGGAATCAAAAACTGGTGAACTAACAGTGTAATCAGTTTCAGAGGAAAATGGGGCAAAAATGAGGGCAATATGAAATGGAAAGAAACACTCAAATAAAAGTGCAATATCAAAATAAACACTCAAATAAGATTGCAATATGAAGAAAAAAAATACTCTTACCTGTAGAAATTTTTAGAGGCTTGACAATTCGAAGAGCGTGGTGGTCCAAGAATGAATGTATTTGTGGGAAGAGAACCCTCGAACAGTCGCATGTTTTGGTAGGAGTGAAGGAATGTCAACAGTCACCCGTTTTAATAATATATTATGTCATTTCAAATTGTCAGTCGTTCATCATTAAGTTAATATTTCTTGGAAAGTGTTCAAAATTAAAGAAGAAGAAGAATAAAATAATACAAAAAAGGGAAATTACATTTAAGTTAACTTACATTTGGTCGAGTAAAACAAAACGTGGTCGAGATATTTTAAATTATTTGTTCGAGTATATTTTTCCTCCATCAAAGAAGAAGAAGAAATTACCAATTTGAGTAAAAAATTTAGCATTTTTGGAATAAAACAACTTCACAACTCGAACAAATAAAAATACAAGTTCTAGCAAATATGGTCAATCTTCTTGGAGCTTGATCGGATTTTTCTTAAGATATATCACATCCTCTGCAATATCTGCATTCCGCTCGTCATCATTTGAATATCTATGGGTAACATAGGCGTGTATGCAGTCGTATCCATCAGCCGCTGCAATCATCTCTCTTGTATCGCTGTTGTTATTCAATATTCTTAGTCCATGCTCTAAATCTTTGATACCTGGTACTTGGTAGTAGCACGCATCATATGTTTGATACCCCAAATCCTCCTTAAGAAAGGATTCAATGTTAGACATGGACATCCAAGAAGTGTCAAACTCCAACTCGTCTATGAATCCTCTAATGTACTTTACACGAGGGGATAATCTGGGAAAGAATTGCAGAATCCCATAATGATGAAGTATAGCTATAAATTTTCCGCCCTTTTCAACTGCTCTAACCATTCTATTCATTATGTCTTCAACCTTTCGTTTTTTGACTGGTTGAACCATCTTTGGTTCTATGGCAATGGATGAAGACTTTGGTTGACAATCCCCTTTCATCAAAACAATTAAACTGCAAATAAACAAACAAAAATTTAAAAGTGCTCGAACATATTCCGAGTTTGTAACGCCAAAATGGGTCAACTTAATCTTGTAATCATCCGTGAAGCTTCATGGAAAAGATCCTAGTTTTCCGGATTGAATAGCCATAACAAATTAACAATCAAGAAGATGTCATATTGCTGAAG
Source organism: Euonymus europaeus (assembly GCA_963580455.1). Classification (NCBI taxonomy): domain Eukaryota; kingdom Viridiplantae; phylum Streptophyta; class Magnoliopsida; order Celastrales; family Celastraceae; genus Euonymus; species Euonymus europaeus. The sequence continues at coordinate 7,118,741 of OY756972.1, forward strand.
TACAGAATTTCATGCAATAATGTTAATCACTCGAAACTATTTTTTTAACTTCTGTTTTTAGTTTTCTTTCCTCACCTTCTTTACTCTAACCCTATGTTTGAGGGAGGTGTTGTGAGGAGTTAGGTTGGTAGGGATAGGGAAAGATTGAGAACCTTTAATGTAAGTGAATACCTTCGAACCCCTCATTTTGAGGGGTTGAGAAAATCTGTATTGCGAGGTGTTAGCACTAAGTAAAAGTTCAGAGAGGTTCGCGAACACCCAATCCCTCCTTACACCTCCCCAAGCAAAGCCTAAGTTTTTACATTTTAGCAACGTTAATACAAATTTGTATCTCAAAATAATTTGCGCATTAGCGTACTGTTTAACTAAAGCAATTGACAGTAATGTCATTATGTAATGAAAGCAAGTATACGAGGAAAAAACAAAAGGGTAACGGTATTTGTATCCCTTTTGTTAGTAAATTTACCCCTTGCATTTTTTAATTTCTTTTTTTGTTCCATGGAGCAAACATTTGAATGTCTTTATACGAATAGCAACTTATTTAAAATACCTAAAATGCTCTTGTATGAATTGATAACATTACTACCTATTTTGGGAAGTTTACCCCTATGTATTACATATATCTATTTCATATATATGATGCCTGATTTTTTTTGTCTTATCTTATTATTTTTCTTTGAATTAATGATGTATCAGGTTAAGAAACACACATGTATCTATCTCATATATATATGATGCCTGATTTTTTTTAATCTTATCTTATTATTTTTCTTTGAATTAATGATGTATCTGATTGTATGCCGTGTGAATGTAAGATTTTATTCAATCCATTTATGAAGATGTGGAAAAAGTGATAAATGTAGTGCACCAATTATTATTGTTACTCCATAAATTGCTACCAATATTTTCATTTCTGTAACTCCATAGCATTCATGGATTGCTTCTTTAGTTCTTGCACATGGATAATCTTAAGCATTGGGCTGAGAGTTTGAATTTATCGAGTGGTTCAAGTAAGGTATTTTTGTTTTGTTAGTGTTTTTAACATATTTATACATTCTTTACTTAATTTTATGTGAATATTATTATTTTTTATTTTTATGATAACTAATTTAGTTTTATATTTCTCTAGGATAAATTTAGGTACAAAATTCAAACTGGAGAATGAGAAGATAGAGAGCATGGAATGAACTTTGATTTTATCGAAGAAGAAGAAGTTGTTAATATTGATGTTACAAATGACTTTTCTACCGATGTGATTGTGAACTATATATATAAATATTAAAATATCTTAAAAATATCTAACAATATTATTTCAATTACATGTATTATGTTCTCAAGATTCACTAATTGAATGGGCTCGAAATATTAGACGTAATCTCGGATTTATAATTATTATCAGAAGGTCAGAAACTAGAGGAGTTGGAAAGCGACAAAAACTTCTTTTGCAATGTGAGCGTGGTGGGCACTATATACACTAGAAAACTTCTACACGGGATACTGGAACAAAAAGATGTAATTGTCCATTCAAAGTGAAAGGGATTAAATTGAAGACAAATGATGATTGGATGGTTAGGGTAATGTGCGAAATTCGCAACAATCCAACTGCAGTATATATGGAGGGGCATTCATATGTTGGTAGACTTTGCTCTGTTGAAACTGATTTATTGATAGACATGTCAAAAAATTTAGTGAAGCCTCGAAATATTTTGGCTATACTAAAGAGTATAGATACAAGCAATGACTCAACTATTCAAACAATTACAATGATCGCAAGAAGTTTCATACGGCTGAGAAAGTAGGTAACTCTCAAATGCAACAACTCTTGTCATATTTAAACGAGCATGGGTACATTTTCTTCTATCGGAGTGATGTTTTTCACTAATGAACTCTAAGATTTATTTTTTGCCCATCCACACTGATTGCAATTATTGCATACATATCCACATGTGTTGATTATGGATGCAACATACAAAACGAATAAGTTCAGAATGCCTCTTTTTGAAGTCGTTGGTGTCACACCCACAGACATGAAATTTTGTGTTGCATTTGTTTTCCTTTATTTAGAAAAAGAAGATAATTATACATGGGCATTGGGTTGCTTGAGGTCAGCATTGGAAGAATATACAACTCCAACACTTATTATCACTGATAGAGAATTGGCTTTGATGAACTCCGTTGCCAAAATCTTTCTAGATTCCAATAAGTTGTTATGCAAATGGCACATTGCACAGAATGTGGTTGCGAACTGCAAAAAACAATTTCATGACAAAAAGACTTGGGAGGAATTTTACTCTTTGTGGCATACTTTGATTGATCAGAATCAGAGGCTGAGTGTTTTTATAACTTGTTCACCATGGAGACCACTTTCCACCAATATCTTGTCGCCATTAATTATATTAATGACACTTGGCTGATCCCATATAAGAATATGTTCATATCAGCTTGGACGAACATACACAAGCATTATGGAAATCGAACAAGTAACAGGGCTGACAGTCAACATGCAAAGTTAAAGGGATACATGGGCACATCGCAATTGGATTTCAAGACAACATGGTCATGTATTCATCAGCTTTTGGAAGGGTAGTTTACAAGAATCAAGGCAAGTTTAGAAAAGCAAAAATGTTGTCCAACACCTAAACACACCAGCACACTATTAGAGCTAAAGGGTTTTGTATCGATTGATGCTTTGCAATATATCTTAGAAGAACTTCAATGTTCTAAAGTTGTGGGGAAAGATATCATTTCCTGTTGGTGTATTCTCCAATTGCATGCATTGATACATTTTGGAAAAAACTAGTTTTACTGTCTTGTGCCTCCTTTGAAGATGATGAGATTAGATGTGATGTTGAAGTCCAGATTCTAACACAACAATTCAAGCAGAAAAAAAGGACTGGTAAATTCTCGTTGCTGAGAAAGTTAAGAGAGCTAATTAATCCATCAACCACTGCAGTTATGGTTTCAAAAGTGAAGACAAAGAATTGTGGGCGCCCATCATAAAAAAATAACGTGGACACCTCTATTTGTCACACACCGTCTGCATTTGAATATGTTGAAGCCGATTTTCTAAATTCTCAACAACCAGGTAGACATAGTTGCTCATCTATGTGCTTGCCTACATCAGTTCCTCAACAAATGAGTTTGAAACATAATAAAGTGAACCAGCATCATCACTACATTAGTCAATTTCCACAAAAAATGCAGCCTTATATTATATTTGTCACAGATGTAGAAGCAAACGAAAATTATGGATTTAGAGTTGTTGCTAGTTTATTGGGTTTTGGTGAGCATGCATCGGCTAACGTTCGTCAAGATTTTATGTTTGAGCTGAGATCATTTTGAAATGAGTATGTTGACCTTTTTGGTAGTTACGATCGTGCACTATCAATTGATAGTTCGCTTTCATTTTTTGAAACAAATAGACTAGTACGAGTTCAAAATTGGATGATGCTGCTAGATATGGATTATTTGATTGCTTGAAAGTAAAACGTGATATTACAAGTTCTTAGCTCGGATCAGTGCTACACATTTTTCCCTCTTCGTTCAATACCTCCACTGCAATATGAGTAATTTATTATCACGATAGGATTTGTGAATGACAATCATTATGTATAATTATCATTGGCAAATGGATCTCTGATGCCTCCCATTATGATGTAGTGGTTCCGGTACAAATATGAATGTGCAATTGAATGGATTAAACAGTTGAATCAACAACTTGCTATGTACTTTCATTGTACTTGTAAAATGAATCCACCTTAATCAATAATTGCATTCGTACAAGCCTACAAGGGCATTTCAGGTATTATAAATAAGTTTCTATTGATACAAAGACATTTCAAATGTTTCCTGCATGTCACAAAAAAATAATTAATAAATGATGAATAAAAAATGCAAGAGGGGTAAGATTACTAATAAAGGGGGTGCAAATACCGTTACCCAAAACCAAAACTTATAACCAAAGTATCATGTCATCCTCAATCAGAATACATAGATTTTCCCATATATCATCTTTTTATTTAATGTTGGAATTGAGCTTGTGGGTTTGGTCGTTATAGTAGTCAAAATAAGGTTTGGCCAACTCCATATAAGTCAAATATTTGACCAAGTCAACTGCTAGGTCATCTTGGACCTAGTTCAATTCAGTCCCTGGCCCAAGACCTCAAGCTCGAGTATGCATGTTTATCAAACAGGAGCTCACCCAAATGATCTACAAGGTGCTAAATATTTTACATCTATTTGTTTTGATACACATCACAGTTGTCAGAGATCTCCAACATAGACAAGTGACATATTGACTGACCTTTGCTTTATATTTAATAACTTCATATTGCTTCATATGTTGCCATATCTGCTTTATGCTCCACACGTTAGCTTATCATTTTTTACCTATCCCTTTGGTTGATATCCCCACAAAGCCTAACACCTCCAGATTTATTTTTTGCTTTTAGACTTGCCATTGTCCTTTCAAAACTCGCTATCTTTAGTAAGTAAAATATTTTCATGATGATCTCCAACACTATAAATACCTCTTTTTTCCTCTAAGAAAATAGATGAGAAAAAACCTTCCAGTCTCACATAAAATCTCTCTCTCTCTCTCTCTCTATCTCTATCTATTTTCAAATGATTGAAATCACAGATCAAAAGTCATGCACTTCTAAGCCTACCTCAAACTTAAACACCTTCTACCACTTTCATTCAGCCAAAAAGCAGTACCCTATCATCTTGTTCTAGTTGGTTTCCACCATAGTCCCAAGTCTTTGCTCCCATATTAGACTGACTTGATCATCCAAGCCTCAACGATTAACACCTTATAGTTGGTCCATGAGTGGTTAACAGTGATAGCTTTTTTGAGTTGTTTTGCAAGCTATATCCAAGTCAGCATTGTAAGGATACTAGTGGCACACCAAAGCTTGAGCTTTCGTCTAGCTCAACAATTGTAGATTCGGGCATCTACAATTTGACTCCTATTGGCTGAAGTTGATCGTACTATAATTCCACCAATGCCTCATCTATCCACACCGGGATAGACCTTTACCACACCATTATTCCCACTTCGGAGCAGGATTGACATCACACAACGCAAGAACATACCTCCAACTCCACCAACATGTGGTGAATAGTAGTATGATGGTAGTGCTGCTTTAGATAGGCCAGCTCCTTTCACACCTCTATGCCAAGATAGTAGTTCAGAGTTTGGTGATGGCGTGGCATGAGAAGTAGCTCACTAAGTGGTAGAAATGGAGGGAAAAAAGTAAATAGTTTTCCTGGGATGGAAACTCCTATGAGGAGGACACCCACTATCTCCTTTGCAGATTCTCCATTTTCTAAACACATTGGTTCAACATAATTTCCTATGAGATTCGTGGTTCCCACCATGAAGCTTTATAAGGGTGTAATAGATCCTGGTGAACACAGGGCTCACTACAAATAGAAAATGCTCGCCGCAGCTATCTCGCAATACGTGAGGGAATTATATATGTGCAAAGCCTTAGGGTCCAGTTTAGTGGGTACAACTCTGCAATGGTTCATTGCTCTTTCGAATAGTAGTATTTCTACATTTTTTGAGTTGGTTGATGTCTTGCTACTACATTTTACCGGTGGTAGGGAAATCCAAAAGTGCTCAAATCACCTCTATATGGTCTAACAAATCCTTGATAAGTCAACTATCAACGACTTGACTAGATATAATAAATAAAGTGTATCTAACCCCAATTGCAATATCGAGACTGCTGTTAGAGCTTTTACGATCGGTGTGCTACTTGACACCAGACTCTATGACGAACTGACAAAAATATGATTGGAAGACCATGGAAGATATTACTCTTAGGTCAACAATATAGATCAAATGAGAAGAGGATTCGCAGGAACCCATGGGGAGCAAGCGCTAATCCTAAGAGCAAGAAGTGAGGTCGCCTAGCTAAAGAGAGGCCTAGCACCCAAGTGGCACCTCAAAGTGGGCGGGGAGATCGGAGATGGGATTTTCAAAGGAAGGTCCTTGAATATTCCCTTAATATTAAGCCTCTATAGGTGGTTTCCATAATAAAATTAGTGGGCAATGTTGTCAGGTGGCCAAATAAAACTAAAAGAACTCACTGGGATACAACTAAATGGTATAATTTCCATTAGAATTATGGCCATAATACAACATACTGCTTCACGTTGAGAAATTAGGTAATTAAGCTATTGAATAAGAGGTACCTTAGACATTTGTTGATAGAGAAAGAGATTTGTTGATAGAGAAAGGGAAAGCAGTATACGCCAATGGTGCAAAGTAGAGTCAAAAGAAGATTAAGTTCCAACTATGACTGTGATTTCTAAAGGGATAGAGATTAGTGGAGTTTCTCATATTGCAGCTTGTCGTCACGTTAGGAAATCTATTAATCTAGATTGTGGAAAGGGGCAGTGCTTGATGACAACTACTAATCAATTGATGGCTTTTGCTGATAACAAGGCTACTTGCTTCATGCATTCACATCATGATGCGTTGGTGGTCACTCTCTAGGTCGCCAATATCAATGTCAAGTGAATCTTGATAGATAACAAGAATTTTGCCAATATACTATTCTTGACTTCCCTACAGATGATGGGAATTAACGAAGATCATATCATCAAGCAGCCTCCAATCTTATATGGGTTCAGCGGAGAGTTAACACTCTTACCAAGTTCATGGTTGCATATTGCTAATCAGCCTACAACATGTTTCTCGATCGCCCATGGATTGACGAGATGAGGACAGTAACGTCCACTCATCACAAAGTCCTAAAGTTTCCTATAAGTACTGGAGTGAATAAAGTACCCGGCGAGTAGCTAGATTCAAGGAATTGTTATAAGAATTTGATGTAGCCCAAAGAATCAATATAGAAATTATAGCTAGGGAGTTTTGGATTTACAACTAGTGAAATAGATGTTGAAGATGAAGTTCACATTTCCTCAGAATTTCTAGAGAGAATAGTGTTTGTTGGAGCTCGCATGTAGTCGAGGCTTAATTTCAGCTCGTAGAGTTTCTAACCAAACATCATCAACATTGTTTCTCTTGGTCACATGTGGATATGAAAGCATAGATCCTGAGTGGGTAATGCATAAGTTACAGTTAGACCCCTATTACCATCAAGTATGCCACAAAAGGAGAAAGTTTGCTCTTGGGATGAACGGCGTGATCAATGATGAGATCTAAAAGCCAGTCAACAATCGTTTTGTGAGGAAGTTTCAATATCCTCATTGGCTAGCAAATGAAGTGGTTGTAAAGAAAAATTATGGCAAGTGGAGAGTTTGTATCAAGTTTACAGAACCCCAACAAAGCTTGCCCAAAGGATTTTTTCCCTTACCTCACATTAACATGATGGTCGATGCTACAATAGGCATGAGCTTCTTTCATTCAATTGCACTTATTTGGGATACAACCATATTTTGATGCATCTGGAGGACAAGGAAAAAATGGATTTCACGACTAAAAGGGGCATTTACTACTACAAGGTTTTGTCTCTAAAAAATGCTAGTTCAACATATCAGAGGTTGGTGAATAAGATATTTGTTGATATATTGGGGGACACAATTGAGGATTATATAGATAAGGATACTTAGGATAACAAGCTCTAAGAAGTCTCTCATTGGCGATCTAATGAATTTATACGCTCATAATCCTTACCTAGAATAAATAACCCTACTTATGCAAAATAAATTATGGTGAGCCATGTCAATTTCATCATACATCCATTCACATAAGTAAAAGCATGATTAAAAACTGTAATCATCGGCGATGAACCACTCTTTGTGTGTGAGATTTTTCTTTTCTTGTCAAATGATCTATCCATATTATACCCACTTTTATGCATTGATTTCAGTATGTTCTTGTCTATTTTGCAATGAAATTAGTATGCTTTCTATGTGATTTCTTGGTGTTTTGAATTTCAGGAAAAATATGTGCAAAGTTATGTTGAGGACATTTGATTTTGGAGATCTGACAAGTTTGAAGCCGCTCGAGCATTTATAAAGGACGCTCAAGCGCCGGTAAACTCTCCAACAAGATTTTCAAAAATGAGAATTAAACTAACAAAACTCCCAAAACGTTTTTTTATTTAAAAAGATATTTTTGTGATTCTAAATGGTATTTAAGGATACCCAAAGGGTTTCCGGAGTTGAGCCTAGAGAGGGGAGTGTTTGGGATTTTAGAGTGGATGTAAAATGCAATAAAGAAATGCAATTCACAACGAATAATAAATAACGACTAGAAAGTAAATGTGAGCCAATATGATCGGTAATTTTTTAGTATCAATGTAAACAAGCAAAGCAAATAATTTGGTTCAAACATTTAATTAAAGAACTCTAGTCCTGATCCATCATGGTAAATAATCATTTATCACGCTCAACATATCCAAATCTAATCATACAAGCACAATTAAATTAAAAACATTTGATTAATGAAATTGGGCTTGGGTTTTCGAAGACTTACATACAAGTGATGTTGGTTAGAGGGTATTCAAGATTTAACGATAAATGCTTAGAGTACAATACACCAATTAATATGGATTAATGTTCCTCTTTGGGCTTGACCTAATCGTCAAACTAGATTTATACTCTAAATCTATCCAACATAACAACAATATACTCATTCAAAGGCACTCAAGCCACAACTATCAAGAAATCAAAAGAGCAAATCCATGACAGACTTGCCTACATTTAAAGGCTGAAGCAAAAAAATGCTAGCTAAAAATCAGAGCAATGCGGGAATGAATGACAAAATCACACTGCCATGTGGATATCACTCAAAGCAAGTGTTTTCCTAGGATCTATCTCCCTAATTAGTGTAAGAATGATTCTGAAACAATAAGATGGTGGCGGTTGAATATCAACTTCCATTACAGTTCCTGTTGAGATATGTTTCCGACTGTCCTGTTGCAGCCAAAACTAGGTCTGTCATAGAAATATGGAATTGTCAACAATGAAAGGTGGTTTAAGTAGAAGATGAACTTGGAACACTTCATTTGCGATTAATATTTTCTCAAGGAGCATTATTGTGTGAAAATTGCTAAGGCCATGTATAAATCTAGAAAAACACCGGTATGATACTAAATTAAACCATTTGTAGCCTGGAGTGTAAAACTGCAAAAGATTACTCGTTAAACTCTCTTCCACCCTATGCAATACTACATCTTTCCTATATCACATGTGAGTATCTTATTCAACATTGACTAAAACTGTCGTCTTCCAAAAACTACAATAATTATTCATGCGACAATCCGACAATAGATATGTACCTCTAAATAGAGCTGAAGGCTTCCCAGGCCGGGATTTGAATTCTGGATGGAACTGCACTCTCATGTAGAATGGATGGCTTGGGAGCTCTAAAACCTGTAGAACAATAGAGTTGACGAAATAAAAAATTCAATTCTGTTTGCAAGCGGAAAACTATGTTTTATTTTGCTGAAATGTGGGAAATTCATGAAGCTCAACCGATGGATTTTCAAGACTTGTGTCGGTAGTGTTGTCTTAAAACTTACAAGTTATGAAAAGTAGATAATTACTTGTACAACTATAGACAATTAGATTTTGAAACATCTAAGAGTATGCGCAATTTTCAATGGGGAATAATTATTCAGCAGAAGACCCACCTCCATACGCATTCCTGTTTCATCCCTCCCTACAAATTTTAGGCCGCTTTCATCAAGAAGTTCGATCAACTCTGGATTTACCTGAACCACGAATGCTAAATTATCATACCATGACCTTGAAAAGGAAATAGGAAAATTCATTCCCTTCTGCCATAGTTTACGACTAACCTCATATTTATGGCGATGTCGTTCAACCACCGGGCACATGTTCAAAATATGCACTATAAAACTAAAAAAATAAAGCTTCTTAATATGTGAGAGGCTAAAGATTGGGCCCCATCAACAATTCTAAATCCAAAACATCGCAGTAGGTAACTTATGAGTTATGCAATATGATATGGGACATAAAAGGAGTCCTTTCGATTTTCAAAAATGAAAATTGCGATTGAGAAATGACATACAGTTTTGAAGTGATGCAATCGGGTGTTTGGAATAGCGTTCGCCGAGAACCTAGTCCCATCGTGCTTCCCATATGGGTTCTTGAACCCTGCACATATATAGAAAATTCCAAGAGTTGATACCTACACTATATAAAACAGTTGCCTGTAAAACAACAAGTAGAACGAAACGCCAATTACACTAAATACATACGTCAGGCATGAAAATTACAACGGCATTGGGTGTCTGATCATTAAACTCTGTATTGTTTGCTCTTTCCAGACCCAAAACCTAATAAAATATTAGATTAGCTGCTATTCAGTATAATATTGGAAAAATAGTTGTTTTTGAATAGAACTTTTTTTATTGAGGCACCAAGCAAATGCAAACCAGAGATTACACAGATCATTATCATAAAATGATAGAGAAGTCACTCACAGATCTAGCAAATTCTATGACCGAAACTTGCATGCCCAAACATATCCCCAAATAAGGGACATTGTTGTCTCTAGCATACTTGGCAGCCAATAACATTCCCTTGACACCAGGAACCATAACACACTTTGCATTCTGCAATTCTATATTTAGTAAAAAACAGCTGGCTAAAGTTTCAGCATCAATATTACATATTATTAAAATTTCATGTGAAGAACATGTGCTTTCAGTAGTGGATGTATGCTATAGCCCCCCAAATTTATTTTTTAAAATTAATTTATTTTTAGTTGAAGTGTCCAACACTCAAGCGGAACCCATTTCAAAAGTTAAAACTAAACCCATTTTATATAGATTTAGACATTTAGTCCTAGAATCCCCCTTCCTATAAATTCTTCGCTTCACTACTAATAAGCCCCCCCAAATTTATCTTCCAGATTCGCCACTGTAGTGTAGTTGAAGAGCCTTCAGCACAATAATGGATTAAGTAAAGAATCCTCACAAATGGCCTAGCAGTCATATTAAATCGAACATACTTATCTAATATCCATAGAAGAAGACAAAGATGGATCAGGAAGTTCAAGAAATTCTTCTTTCATATGTAAATCGGAACAGTGAGAAAGTTGTTTCTTCTCTTTTAAAAAATAAGTTATTTAAAAACTTGTCTATCAAGACAATCCAAATATAAAAATGAACACTCAGGCTACTGTGATTAATGTACCAACTCTATGGACAACTAAAAGATGACTAGAAACAAAAAAATAAAAATAAAAATTGAAGATTACCCTCAAAGCACTCCAGGCTTCAGCATGAGCTTCAGGTGAACAGCAATGCAAGAATGCAAAAGGGCCTGCAAGTAGAATGAAGCCAAACATAACAGGTGGTTTAGATAAAAGTGAGAATTATACACACTTGATCACTCTCTCCAGTTGACCCTCAAAGTAGCAAGAGTAAAACGATATTGTTGGCATTTTTTCAGCAATAAAACATTTAACAATTTTCTAATCAGATCACCATCAAGCCTTTAACTAATTTGGATCTGCTGCATGCATCTATTTCTACTCAAAAAACTCCCAAAATAAAACTGCCATATAGAAATGTGCCATTTTTTTACCGAAAAGAGGCCACCATTATGCAGCAGATAAAAAAAATATGGATATTGCATAATCATTTTCACTATGGGCATTTATTCTCGAAAGAGGCAACTAGAGTAACAATTAAATGCAACCAAATTCGTTGTTCTCTCCATCTCTCAATCACCCCCTCTCGACACACGAGGACATCCTTTGTGCAAACTTTCAGAAATTAAAGCTAGTAGCAAACCTTCACAACAGAAAGATATCAGTCTGTTTTGTCATCATACTTCCCTTCTCTCAGTGTAACATACTTCCCAACTATGGCAATTCTTACCTGCACAAGAGAGGATCTTCTAAAGTCCCAAAGAAAAAAGAATATATATATGCAAAAAGAACATTACAACCTAGTAAAGAATAATGCTTACGGAATCTGAGAGATTGTCAAATGTCTCAGCCATCTTGGTCCAAGACCGTAACTCGGGAGGTGTAGAAATGCTGGATCAAAATTTTGTGGGCAATTAGTTAACAAAATCAGCCTTCCTGGTTTCAGTAGCTTCAGTCCAGGTTGATGGCACATTTCGTTAAGGAGCATTCAGAACACACTGATTACAAATTTGGGAGAGCCACTTGGCCAATAATTACAAATTTGGGAGAGCGAACAGCAAGCCAATAATTATAGATGCTCATAAGAAATGTACCGCTCACACATGCTCTCGCACAACAATCTATAGCCTTTGGGCAAAATAGAAAAATAAGAACAAGTATAAAAATAGTCATTCAGCATAGTTCAGCTGCTTAAGAATCGAATAGTGAGCATTTTGGTTCTGAAAAAGTAGCGTGCATCAAAGGTTTATTCAAAAAAAAAAGGAGGGGGGAGGGGGGAGAACTCTGACTAGCTCAAAGTGTTACGCCACAGATGAAATAGAGAACTGTTCTAAAACTCACCCTCAGTAACAGAGGAACATGCCAAATATTTTGAACATCATGATTACTGAGAATATTTTCAGCCTGTAGAAAAAAGAAAAAAGGGCTGTCAAGAAAGCAACATTAATTTGAAACAACTACAGAGCACACTTCGACAATGATTTACCAGAACATGGCAAAACTGAGAAAGTTTCTCCTTTGCACTATCCAATAAAGGCTGCAATGCAATCAAAAGAAATTGCTTAATTTTACAAGTGGACAGGTTTTGAAGATAATTGTCATTAAGCAGTCAAATTAACCAGAGGAAACCACAATATTTCAAATGGCTCATTAATGAGATAATACCAATTTGACAACAAACTACACTTTAAAGCGTACAAATTCAAAATGCAAATAAAGTAAACTGGCCAATGCAGTGCGGAAGGAGAATATAGAGGCTGAACAATAATGATCAAAGAGTGACGATCAGGAAAAAGTCATCCTGAAGAACAACTAAGCTGATTACCCATCGCATACCAACATCCATGTTTAGATAAGGATCTGAAAAACATGAAAAAGTACTGAAACTGAGATTATGAATAAATTCAATATTTCCGATTGCTGAAAATCAACATTCATAACACTTTAGGTTTTAATAAAACAAAAAAAAAGTAACAAATTCAAAAGAAAAGTAGAAAACAAAGACAATTAGTAGCAGTCCAAAAATTGCCTGCACCCCTAAAGTTGAGTAGAAAATACCATAATTTTAAAAAGACAACCATCTGGAGACCACTGCAACCACAAGCATTGCCCGAGTTAAATGATTTGATATGAAATAGCAATCTTGAATTCTTGATACCACATGCAATAAAATGAAGTACCGAATAGAGTCAAAGGGACAGAAACTGAACCAATTTTGATGGAGGTGACGCGAAGGCCGCAAGCTTTGAGGAGGACGCCTACGCTACTAGCTGTGATGCCTTTGCCTATCCCACTCTCCAGTCAACACCACGTACTTCATTCTCTCCTCCATATAATACCGTCCCTCTGCCTATCAACTACGCTCGGCTCACTTTGTCAACCCTTTTGTTATGTCTAAATCAACCCAGAGACTACACAAATAAGAGATGTCTAAACTAATCACAAATTCAGGTGCAACAAACAATTGGAGTGAACAAAATTAAAATAATTAAAAATACTGAGAGGTTTACAAGCTTACTCAATGATGCAAGGAGAACACCTATTACTATTAAACACCTAAACACCTATTACTATTAAACAAAAAAGTATTAAAGTTGAGAATCCAATTAAATCATAACTTTCCTAATACATCTGACTCCTGAAAAGATATTACTTAGTGAATCCTGATTGAATCATATTTTTCCTAATACACTGGACTTCTTAAAAGATACACTTGACTCCTATATAAAAAGATATTACTTAGTAAACAAGTAAAAGACTTTCTAAAAGTGAAATAAAACACTAATAATAACTAAATTTATTTTTCTAAATAATATAAAATTACGACAATCCCATTACTTCTTAAAACTATAAAAAACTTAATAAAAGTGACCCCAAAAAATTATATTAACTAAAATAAAATAAAATGTCTAAATAGACCAATATTCATAATCTCATGATCCTTGATCTCCATCATTCTCCCCTTGTTGGATAAAACTCGGGAATAATTGAAGTATCAAAACCCTGTACTTCTTAATCATCCTCATCGTAATAAAGGAACTAGCCTCTAGCCAATGCCACCTTGAACTCTTGATTGAAGTTGATAAAAAATTAAACCATCTTTAAACACGTCATTAAATTGATGTGGAATGAAAAAATCAACAATTTGAGAGAATAAAATAAAATAAAAATAAAAAACAGACAGACAGACAGATTTACAGGCTTACTCAATTTGCTTTTTTCTCAAACTCTCTCTTAATTGACGGGTTCTTGAGGAAAGAAAAAAAACCCTAAAACTTCCTTATAGTAGACCTAGTATTCACGTCAATTATGATTTTGCCCAACTTGACGTTTATTTATAACAAACCTAATATTCAGGTCAATTATGATTTTATCCGACTCTATTTTTGAGTCAATTTTCACAAATCTCTACATTCACAAAAAAACTAGTCGATATTTAAATGCATATCAAACCAACCTCACCTCGGCCCCTAACTCTTATAAATAAATCCTTAAGTTCTTATCAAAGTTGCTTTTTTCCTTTTGAAAAAATCGAGTATTAGTTATTATTTTTCTTACTTATCTATGAACTAAACAAAAATTAAGTTAAATTTTTTGTATGAAATTGGTGTAAAACCAACATTTAGACCGGCTCAACCACGATATTTTGAGTGTAATCAAATCGGTGGACCCTTCGATAACTGGTTCAACCTAGCGACGCAAATAAGCATTTAAAACATTGCTTTTAGTCATTAAAAAATATTTTAAAAAAAATCATAAATGTTTTTTGATCGAGATTACGCCCAATGATATATTTTTGTCCTAAAAAATAAAATAGAAAGAAAAAAAACATAAATATTTTGAACCGTTGAATATAAACCTAAAATATTTATATCTTTTTTCATGTTATATTTGATTGTTTTTTGATTAAAAATATATCGTTGGACTCGTAATTTCAATAAAAATATATTTCTAATTTTTAAAAATTAAAACAAATACTTTAATTGCTAACAAAGATATTATAACGCGATCCACTATTAAGGTGTGTTTGATTTGTGTTTTCAAACTATTTTTGGTTTTTGAAACCAAAAAACTGGGTTCATACTCTATTGATCGATAAATACTTCCTTTGCTAGTGTAAAGCCCTCGCTTTTTTATGTATGTCACACACATCAAAATTGCGGTGGAACGTTTTGCTTCATTGGTTGTGTCTATTCATTCCCCTGCGGCTTTGACATCAACAACCCTTGTCCCTTCTAGCCAAATAGTCCAACCCTTTTACAAGCAACATTGTAGGCCCATATAACTGGCTCGCGATGGTCTCATATGTGTGGCTTGAGTTCACAAAACATAGTGGGCTGGAGAGTGGAGACGCCTGTTCAAGTCCAACCTGAGCTATTGGGCCTCTTTGTATTTTAAAACCAACCAGTTAGTCCATTTAGGGTATATTGTTTGCAGTCCAACTCAAAATAGAGGCTTCTTTGTGTTCTAAAATAAAACCAACCAGATGGCAGATAGTCCATTTAGGGTAACATTGGTTGAGAAACCACTCTCCTCGCACTTTTCCTTGCCCAAATTCTGCTCTCGGTGTTTCAATTTCTTTTGAATTTGAATTGTAAGTAGCAAAAACATGTCAATATTCATTAGTTATTCTCCGGATACCTGAAATTTTTTCGGGTTTCTTTTAATGGGAACTGAACCGAATCCAACTTCACCACCAGCTTATGTCTAAACTGATAACAAAAATACTCTGTTTGTTCAGGGATCAAGAGGCTTCCCCTCTCTTTGCTTATTAAGGAATCTTGCATAAAACCTATAGGAATAAATTAAAGAGATATAAGCATCTTTCAAATATCTGTAGTATAACATTAATGTTAAACAAATTGATGCAGACAATGTCAAATCCTTAACAGTCGGCAGCGTCTAGGAACACAATAAAAAGGCACATTCACCTTTTTATAATAACAAAGGGTGATAGAGAGATATATCTTTTCTCAATTATTCTAAATTGAGAATCCCAAGGAAATTGAAATCGTAACCATACAGTTGGGAAAAACAACACAGAAAATTGTGAAGGCCGTTCAAAATGAATCCACTATTTATCAATTAAATCCACCACGAAATTGAACAAACCAGGTCTACCCAGCATAAAAGCTCTCCACCAAACACTGCTAATTTGAGATGATCTTGCAAACTCCAACGAGTGAAAAAACAACATTCTATATGGGTTTGGTTTGAGATCGAGGGGCTTGAGAGAAGAAGAAGAAGAGACGTGTAGGAGATGAGATGTACAGCCGCGCTTCGTGTGGTTTTATTTGTTACCTTTATTCTATATTGAATAACATTGTGTTGTATGCATAGATCAAAATATAAGAACCTATTGAATTACAAAGCATGTGAGTGTGGCTATATATTTGACAGGGGAAAAAACGCACATTCTTTAGCTGCAATAAGTTTTCCAACACTATTTCAACAAGAAACCTGTTTCATCAAATATTTCTCTACCTCCGGACCCCTGCAGTCACAGGAACAAGCTACACCACCATTCCTTGCCGCTCCTACAGTTGTTCCTCGCTGTAATCCTCTTCGACAACGACGCACTACCTCACACCTCCAGGACTACGTATCATACTCAATACGTCATCCCATGCATAATGTTCTTGGTGGTGATATCAGTCTTGGCAAGATTTCAAGTGCTGTTGAACCACAAAGCTTCCACGAAGCTAATCAGCACCTAGTTTGGCAAAGAACTATGCATGAGGAGCTTCAAGCTTTGGATGATAACAAGACTTGGAGTGTGGTTCGATTACCACAAGGCAAAAGGGCAATTGACAGTAGATGGGTGTACAAGATCAAGTTCAAGTCTGATGGCTCAATTAAAAGGCATAAAGCTCGTCTAGTGGCACAAGGTTTTACTCAGACCTCCGATGTCGACAATAAAGACACATTTGCACATGTGGCAAAGATGACAATTGTTCATACATTGCTTTTGATTCCCATAAATCAGAGATAGTCAATTTATGGATCGAAGAAATCCCCTGTGCATGGCATGCCAAGCTCAGTATTGTCCTTGAGGAAATTGGTTTCGCACGGAGTAATGCCGATCACTCTCTATTTGTTCGAAATGAATCTGGTGAAAAAATGATAGTGCTGATTTATGTTGATGATCTTATCCTTATGGGCACTCATGATGCAACTATTCATAAACTCAAGCATACTCTCCATTACAAGTTTGCAATTAAGGATCTTGGACGACTTAATTATTTTCTGGGGATTGAAGTGGCCAAGTCCTTAAGAGGCCTTTTTTTGAAGCAATCAAAATATGTCCATGATTTACTTTAAGAAGCTGAGATGTTCGATTGCAAGTGGGCTAGAACGCCACTGGATAGTAAATTACAGCTTGATATCAATGGAAAAATTCTTGATTCAATTCAATCTCATCAACGATTGGTGGCCAAATTAATTTATCTTACGATCACACAGTCCGATATTAATCCCAGGTATCTGGGTAATTGAAGAACGGATATACTCATACATGACTTTTCCAGGTATGTGTTTGAATAGGTTAGAGTGATAGATTTTGTATGAAAGTTTTTTCATGTTCCTTTAGTTGATATTTCTGTTATTTGAATAAGTTTAGTGTTAAAGCCAAATTTGGTTTCAAGCTTGGATTTTTGTGATTACAGAATTATGATTCATTTTGGGCCAGTTTTCAAAGCTTCATGTCGAAGAGAGGAAAACACAAAACTTGACTTTGTTCTAAAGTTTTCTACGGTCTTCACCTCTACGACTATACTTCATCGCATATCCAGTAAATCAATTAATCAAGTTACTTTTCTTTGTTTAAACTTTAACCAGCCATTTAATTTGGGTTATTTGAACTTGATTACTTGAATTTTGATGATTTGATTGGATTGGCTCTTTGGAGGAGAAGCTTTGTAATTTTGTAATCCATTTTTTGAGATTATGCTTGATCAAGTGACTTAGAGACACTAATTCATTGAGTCAAACAATGGGCTTCCACAATTTCATGTACCCAATGCTTCTGTATCTTCTTCGGTCTGTGTTATTGGTTTTTTCATCTTCGTTTTTTTGAGATTTGGGTTTGTTAACTCTTGTCTGATGAGATTCGTTATTTTTAATATATATATATATATATATATTATTTATGTATTGTCCAATTGTGGATGTCACTAAATAAAACTTAAATTCTACAGAGCTAAGAATCTGATTTTTTTGTTCCTTCTAATGGCATATAACTTGATTGAACTTTTTCAATCTTCTTTTGCTTTTTATCTGTGCTCTTGATTAATGCCATGATCTGATGTTCTAAGTGCTTCAGTTTGAATGCAAAATTAGTTTGCACAATGAAACAATATTTTGTTTATTAGATTGTGTTTTAGTTGCTTTTTTTTTCTTTTCTTCCATATCACTATTTTAAGCACATCTTTATTTTGTTTCAAACGTGGACGGGTGAGGATTGGTGGTAGGAGTGTTCTTCATCAATATAAAGACACAACCTTTCCTACTCATTTGAGAGGAAAGGAAAATTGCACATGGATAACAACCTTTCCTTAAAATGAATTTTGATAAGCTCTACAAATGATCAAGCATCAAGTCACTGCCTTTACTTATGGATGGATTATTTTTAGCGTTCAAAAATTGTGTATGCTTTTGGGATTTTGCAACTCCTATCCTTGCTTTTAAACTGAAAAAGACTGATTTTTAGTTTTTTTTTGTATTAGGTTTTCTATTAGAAATCTACCTCTTCTGGGCTCTCTTTCGAATATAATGTTTGGGATTTTTGAATCTCCTATACATAAATTGGTAGATTTCTATCAAAAATTGGTTATGCAATTACTTTGCAGTGCATAGATTCTGGTTTATGGATTATAGTGATTAAGATTAAGAATATGATTACCCACAGATGCTTGTCGAATACTTGGTTGTTAGACTCTGCTCATAATTTTTGATAATTCAAAAAATGATATTCATCTAATTGTCATAAACATATAACTATTAGCACCATCCCCAACCTTTTACAGACTAACCGGAGAAACTTGAATTTGCCCAAGTTGACAGATTTGAATGAGGTAAAAACAACATTTATTTTACAGCCAGTGTAACTTGTTTGATTTGTGACTTAGTGTCTACGGTCCGCTTATATATGAACTTGGCTATTTTTCAACTAATACAAATATTATATGAAAGATTGCAAGTCAAGATGGGCCTGCCAAATGAGGTTAAGAGTTGAAATTGTTCATAAAAAGGACAAGCTTTTTGCATGACCATTTTTTTTGCATGAGCATTAACTACCTAACAACATTTCAGCACATGAGGCGAGCGTTGAATTCAATTATAAATTGAGCACTTCGGTATTATGCAAATTTCAGATTTACCAGTGAAAGGTAAAATATTTCAATTCTTCACTTGCGAATTTCTTTTTGTTGGTCTATTACTTCTAGTTTTTATAAAATTTATAATAATTGATACCTCTATAGAAAATGGTGAAGTTGACAATCGAGAATCTAGAACTTGAGATGCCCTCCAACACAACCTTTCTCCAAGTGAAATAAGAAATCAACAAGCAGGTAGGTTATCCAGTGGGAACACAATCCGTGTACAAGAAAGATGCCGACCACGATTTAATCATGGATTCTGCAACAATTGAGAACTACTACTCTGGATTAGAAGCTGTTGAGATTTCACTTGTGCTCTGGGAAATTAAGACTGACCCATGGTATAATATGCACATATCCTTGAAACAAACTACAATAGATTTCCAATATAGATTTAAGGTGAACCAAGCTGAGACAGTTCTAAAGTTGAAGAGGAGGGCACTATCAGGAATGTGAATTATAAGGTTCTATGTTACAAAATTTAGTAAGGACTTTCAAGTCTTTAACTATTGAATAGACAGGTCTGATAGTGCGGTGTGCTAAACAACATGAGACGACTCCTACTTTTAGAAAGGTTGGTGAAAAATGTAGCTTATGACCAAAAGTGGTATGGAGTCATTAAATGAAAGTACAGAGCTTGGTTAAAGGAAATGATACCTGCAGTCTGACAAGTGTGTCAAACTGATTACCTTGGGAAAGTGAAAGCTCCTCCAGGAGATGCAGCAGAGGTGAGCTCTAGTCTCGGAGAGCTCTGTATTCATCAAAGTCACAGAGCTCCAATACAGACGGCCAAACTTTGGCAAGCTGATATGCATCAAGCATTGGCGAGTAGAAGTCAATTGTGGACTTCAACCTCAATTCATGGGCTTCTCTGTTGGGCCCCGAGTTCGTTGGGTCAGAATTGGATTTTGAGATTTGCCTAGGTCAGAGCTGACTGAACCTCTGATTAGTCAAATGCTGACTGGCTAGCAACTTTTTAGAGAAATGGGCCTAGCCTAATTTTGGTCATTACAGCTTGTCCCCCACTCTTTGAAGTAAGTTCGCTTAGTTCAAGGAGTAGAGTCTCTATATCTTATCCTACTTTATTTTTAATACAAATTGTAAATGAGTTGCCAAAGTTGGCGAACTACCAAGAGACGAGCTATGCAATCTGCCTGTACAACCTAGAGGCTAGTCTATATAAAGAGAGCTGCCAAGAGGTGAGCTAGATGCTGGAGTTGCCTAGGGGTGAGATGGATGTGTAGAGACCGGCAAGAGACGAGATGGATGGAGAGGCTGCCAAGAGGTGAGCCAGATACTGAAGCTGCCAAAATTTAAAAAAAAAACTGCTGAATGGAGCATTACTAGCACGATTGTAGTTGTCAAAAAAGGTAAACGACATCATAATGAGTTACACCTTCCCGATATAGACCCATAGCTGTCGAATTTGGGGTGATGTACCAGAAGAAAATTGCTCTGACAGCCATACTCATTGCGTGGTTTCTTATGAAATGACACCTCGTAAGACGCGGAGTAATGATGGTATTAAATGGCTTAGGTACAGTCACGAACTCCGGTATAAATAGGAGGTTTCAAACTCCTCTCCCCTGACTGCTTTCACAAGTGCAAGTGTTAAACTTCTCGTCAATGGCCTCTAAAGTAGGAAATTCTGGTGGCTCCCTAATGAATGAAGGGGTACGTCCTCAGCCCAGTAGAGCTTATCCTTATACCGTTGGAACGAAACCCGACATCCAAGTATTGCGAAAGTGATATCACTTGGCTGAGGAAGGTTTGTAAGATTCCTTCGTTAGTGGAGATCAGGATTTCGGCAGCAGGGGAAAGGGCATATACCGTCATTACAGACCACATGAAAATGTATCGGATTATGTTTAAGATTGGATTTAGGCTTCCAGTCTCTGCCCTCCTCACCTAGGTGCTCTACCATTTTGAAATCTCCCCAAGCCAGTTGCTACCAAACATCTTAAGGATCATCATAAGAATTAAGAGCATGGCAGATAACTTCAACCTGTGCTTCAGCGTGGAGGAATTTTGTAGTGCCTACCAAGTTAAGAAGCGCAACGAAGAAACATGAAGTTATTATTTGCCTAAGAGGGCTGGAGCTCAACAGTGGGCGCCAAATTGTAGAGCCCAAAATCTACAACCACAAATACAGTGAATTTGCTCTCAGATGGGCACTGGTAATTTTCACAAAAACTCTGAGATTCTTCGAGTCATGCACACACTTCAAACAAGGGAATTATACTAACCCAAAGACCAAATTTGGGGGGTCCGGTCATAAGAGCTCCGAAGATCAAGTCAGTTCCACAGAGATGAACAAACGGTGACCGTGGAAGAGACCAGGAAGGGAAGAATGGTGTTTAAGGATTGAATAGCTGAGAGTGTTGAGAGAGAACTGCTTTATGTATGGAATGGGTTTCAGAATGAGCGTCCTCTTTCTCGGTGCAAGAAAAGGAGTATCTATAAGGCTCTATGCTACTAAATTTAGTACGGGCTCTAAGGTCTTCCACCGTCGAATAGACAAGTCTGATAGTGTGGCGTGGTAACCAAAATGAGATGACTCCTGATTTTAGAAAGGTTGCTGAAAAAGGTAATTTATAACCAAAAGTGGTATGGAGTCATTAAATGAAAGTACAGAGCTTGGGTAAAGGAAATGGTACCTACAGTCTGACAAGTGCGTCAGACTGATTACCTTGGGAAAGCAAAAGCTCCTCAAGGAGATACAGTAGGGGCAAGCTCTATATTCATCAAAGTCACGGAGCTCTAATACAGTTGGCCAACCTTTGGCGTGCTAATGTGCATCAAGCACTGACAAGTAGAAGTCAGTTGTGAACTTCAGCTTCAGTTTACGGGCTTCTCTATTGGGTCTCGAGTTTGTTGAGTTAGAATTGAATTTTGAGCTTTGGCTGGTTCAGAGCTAACTGGACCTTTGAATGGACAAATGCTGATTGGCTAGCAGCTTTTTAGAGAAGTGGGTCTGGCCCAATTTTGGCCACTACATACAAAAGTAACAAACCAAGATAAGATCGGAAAAGGAGAATTATATAGGGTAAATGCACCATAGAAGCATTATAAAGTAATTTCAGAAATGCCAAGACCTCAAAAACTTCAAAAATTAGCATTTTGTTATGCATTAATGGTATAAAAGCATTATGTAAGAGAAAACATGCCTACGGTTGACAATTAATTTTCTTTGCGTTAGGATTTTTAACGAGACACTATGCTTGACATTGTAATCATGAATGTAATATGATTTTTAGACCAGCTGAGATTCACATTAGATAGGAATGTAGGTTCGGATAGACTAATTTGAAGTTATAATATGCAGGATTTCAGGTAAGCGTCACGTAGCCTGCATGAGCATCAATTTTAAGAAACTTTCTTTTTTAAGGTTTTACGTGAGTTGATTTTAAGTGGATTCTGTAATTGATTTTTATCTAATTAATTAATTTGATTGAATTGATTGATTAGAACAAAATCAAGTTGTTTTAGGAATGATTATCTCTCATTTTAAAGATTTATATCATTTTCTATTTAGAGATAATCATCTCGTTAAATTAAGGAAATCATTCCTTATCTTTCATGGCCTTGATTACACGATTAGTAAAAAATCTTGAACTAATTTCGTGGGTTAATATTGATCATATCTTTTAGGCCATTATCAAGGGTTTTCTTGGGATATACATGCATCATATATATAGCTAATGGTAACTAAATAACCCTAGCTCTTTTAAACTCACTTATTATGAACTTTCTATTATCTTTGATCAAGGTTTTTGTTTTTCAATGATTTTCTAATCATTCATGCATATCACTTTGAGGGCATTATAGTGTGTTCTTGGAGCTTGAAGTCTTCAATGCGACTCTAGAGCGTTTGGTAGAAGCGTTTACTTGTGGAAGGGAGTATAGTGAGAGTCGAGCAAGAAACTAGTGTAGGTGATATCCTTGCTCTAGGGATACTCTTGTAACTCGTTGTTATAGTGGATTACTTCAAGGTTGGTGACTCTAGACACCCGAAGTTTTTGCCTAGAATGGGTTTTTCTCGTAAAGATGTTGTGTCGCGCTTGGTTATTTTAGTATGAAAATTTTCAATGGTATTAGAGCTGGTCACTCTATTTGTTGAGTGAGATTCTTCTTACTAATGGATACTAATCATGATGGCAACAAGATTTCATTCTTTAATGGTGAACATTATGCTTACTGGAAGGCCAAAATACGGATTTACAAAAAGTCTATTGATGAGCGTGTTTAGCTTTTTGTTGTCCATGGATGGTAGTCGCCTACCACAAAGTATGAAGAATAGAAGATTGTTATTAAATTGGTAGAATGATGGACAACAATAGAGTGTGAGAGTGCTTGCTAGAGTAACCATGCATTGAATTCTATGTTCTCTGGTGTGCGTATTAAAGAGTTGAAAAGAATTACAAATTATGAGATTGCAAAGGAAGCTTGGGAAATTTTGGAGGATACACATGAAGGAACTTCAGTCGTGAAGATTTCTAAATTGCAAAAGCTAACCAATCGTATGAGATGTTGCGCATGGAGGAAAATGAGACTTTCAATCACTTTTATGCCAAGTTGAATGATACAGTCAATTCCATGTTTGCAGTTGGTGAACAATTATCTCCTTCCAAGATAGTCCAAAATGTTTTGCTCTCAATGTCTGACTCGTTTCAAGCTAAGGTCGCAGCCATTGAAGAAAGAAAGAATGACGACACTCTTGAAGTTGAAAAGCTTGTTGATTCTCAACAAACATATGAAGGCAACTTTCATGCACCAAAGAAGATGAAAGGCGTTGCTTTAAAATCTAATGAATCTGATGATGATCTAGAAGAGTTGTTTTTGTTGGCCAAAAAATTCTAAAAGTATATGAAGCTCCAACAAGGAAGATCTGATAAAGGGAAAAGTTCTTTTCCAGACAAGGCAAATGATAGACCTAAAGGTGAGACAGAATTGAAGCCATCAAAAGCCAAGCTTTAGTGTTATGAGTGTCAAGGGTTTGGACATGTGTCACATGAATGTGCAAAAAAAATGTCCATGAAGGTTTTGTTGAGTGATAGTGAAAGTGACTATAAGGCAAGCAAGTCTGATGATGACAACAAAAAAATAGTCGCATTCACAATCAATACAATTAGATTTAAAGTTAGATTCTGATCAGAGTTCTATTGAAGATTTAGAAGAGGACACTATCGATCTTCAAGATGCATACAATCAGCTACTATTAGCCTTTGAAAAAAGTCCAAAACTCTAGACTCTAACTGCAACCTAAGTTAGAAGAAAGGACTGCTCATGAAGTTGAATTGATAAAAATTCTTGATAAGACAGAGAAAAACCAATGTCATGATCAAGTAGAGATTCAGCACTTACAAGGTACAATTTCCAATTTGTGAAGTGAATTATTCAAGTATTCTATGTTTTAAACCTTGCAGGTAGGAACAAGTAACTGGAATAACATGTTTGGTACAATGAGGAAAGATGATATAAGAGATGTAATTGGATACATTGGTGGACCACAAAAAGCTGTGAAAGATTTCACACCATTTATTCAAGATAAAAATCTTGAAGAAGAAGAAACGGTCACTCTTCCCAACAGGTAAACAAAGATAAAACTCCCATTATCTTGCCATCTCATCATACACATGAAAAGGTCTTTTGGCATGCTTTCCAAAATTCATATGTAACTTACATGTAGCCTACATCCACCAGTGCATATAGGTTACTTATAGGTCACATCAGAAATGCATCACATAATAAAGCTAGATTTGTGCCTATTTGTCATTTGTGTTGTGTCAAAGGACACATTAGACTTTATTGTCCTAAGATGGTAAAATCTCATAGAAGTGAACATGCAAAGAAAATTTCAAAAACACATCTTTCACATTCTACTGCATTGTTTGAACAATTTATGAGTTTTCTTCAATCTTTTGATAAGACAACCACTCATGCTCATGCCTCAAGGTCCCTAGAAAGGTTTGGGTAAGAAAAGGAGAAGCGTCTTGTAAAGTTTCTCTGTGGCATACAATGCTAGATTTTCAAGACAAGTGGTATCTGAATAGTGGATGTTCTAGGCACATGAGTGGGGATAAATCATTATTGTCAAAGAGTAAGGCTGTGCTTGGATTGGTGGGAAGAGGGTTAAGTGTGGGGTGTGAAGCGAGGGGGAGGATTTCACCCTCAGTTGAATTGAGGGGTAAGGGTTAATGGGACGGTTAGTGAGGGGTGTTCCCCCCCTCCTCCCTTAACTCCAAAACATCCAACTTTCTAACTCCCCAAATTTGAGGGGTTAGTGAGAGGTAGAATTTTTTTTCCAACTTTGTCCTTGTGCCCTAGTAATAAAGATCGAGTCGATCATCTTCTAACCTCCAAAATTTTTCTCTCTACTGCTAGTTCAAATAGTTGCGATTCTACCAAATGTTGCTTCTCAACGTGGTGTAAGGTATGAATCTTCAAAACTTACTGGTTTATTTCCTCTCGAATAGCTGCGATTATGCTAGTGGTTGCGTTGTTCTTCACTTTTATTGCTTAAATTGTGGTGTGTTGTTCTTCCTTGGGTTAGGCTAAATTGCCACCGACCTTAAGAAAGTGAAGTTTTGAGTACAAAATTTTTGAAAGCAAAGACTGGGGACCATGCCTAGGAAGTTCCTTTTGGTATTTGTTCCTGAAATTAAAGCATGAAATCCTTATTTTTCATTCTCTCCCTAATAAGACAAACCACATTCCCATTTCTATTTTTATTCGCCTATAGTATTTATTCTTTATTCTTCTCTCTAATGTTTTGAAGTTTTTTTTACTTATTTATAATTTCTTATTTTGAATTGGATTATTGTCACAAAAATCAGGATCTTGTTCAACATAAGTTTTTATTCCTATTAATATATTCATTATTGACTATTGAGAGTGTAAAGAGTTAAAGAACTTGACAATGGTTTTATTTTTAACTTGATAGTATCCATTCTTGCATAGTAATCAAGAAAATCTGGAAAGTTGACACACAAAATTAATGTGAAAGCTTTTGACTTTTATCCTTCATGTTTAGGAGATACTAAGCTCGATTACAATTTCGAAAGTAGATATGCCATATAATGACTTGATTTTGGTACATTTCTTAAGACCTTTGGAATAATAGTTGAAATTAAAATTGGATAAAATTACTAAAATGGAACTTCTATGCCTTACTATGGTGGTGGCATATGGCCATGCATTTTCTTATGGTATCCACGTATTATTTCTCTATCAAGCATGTTATAGAACAACATAATGTTACAATACCAAGTTCGTTAAAGTTTGAGTAAGAAAAGATTAGGGGTGAACTTTAAGTTGTGTAATATTTTAGCTAGATATGGAGGACTTTGACCAACTTGACTTGCAACAATTGAAGAATAAGTTCTCAAGTTTCTATATGTTATTGGTCATGATTCAAGGCATGTTTCCCTTGTAACTATTTTTTGAAGGTCCGGAGAGACAATAAGTCATCATATGCATAATATACCTAGAGCTTTAATCAATTTAGAAGACAAGTTCTTAATACAACCAGATGGCACATACCCACAGAAATCCACAATGATGGCAGATTCTATCCTTATTTCAAGGTGAACACCAAAATCAATGCTTATTTTAAGAGTTAATTGATAAAAATTTATTTGACATTTTAATGGATCTCAAGATTGTGTTGGTGCAAATGATGGCACGCATATTTGTGCTAAAGTCTCTACGGCTGATGCCCATAGATTTCGTGGTAGAAAATAATATCCTACACAAAATATGATGGTTGCATGTGTTAGCATATGGCATACAAGAATTACACAGCGAAATACAAAAGTGTTACCTGTTGGAGCGTGCTTGATCAAACTTTCGATCAATCCCCGATAACACGGAGTTCCTAGGTCGTCCACCGGAAACACGAATCCAGCTCTGGAATATTGCAACAATCGAATTTGTGTGTTTTCAGTGTGTTGTGTTTCCAAAACACAACTCTGCCTTTTAAAATTGAATTTCCCACCCGACACAGGTAAGTCAATTCCAACTTTAACAAATACAAATATATTATTATAATATATAATAATACATTATTCACCGAAAGAAAATGGATTGCCGACATTCAACAACCATTTCAATATAATATTATAATATATTATAATAAATTATTAATTAAATCATGACCCATTCTGAATTAATCACAAATGTGCTAGCAGTGTACATTAATCAATTGGATCCGTTTCGGTTTACAATAAACCTCTATTTAATTAATAATTCGATAATTTTCATCTCATGTAAATTATCGAATACACACAATTCTCGTTTCCAATCTTAGCTTAACAATATTCGCGATTCCTTTATGTGTGACTTTCTAGGTTCATTACCGATTAGCAATAAGAATAATATCAAACTCTTTGATATTAATTAAAACAACTTTTAATCATTTCTTATAAATCACGAGTGACACCTAGCAGTATATCGTGACTACCCAATCAGTGATGAATTCTTTCATATGAACCTTTAATTACGATTACCATGTAATTAAATCCTTCCACTGTACAATATCCCAATTGAGTGAGGATCATGGATATCCGTCAAATCCACTAACTCAATTATATGTCAGATCCAATATTATATTGACAAACAAATAATTAATGAAAACACTTTTCATTAATCATGTAACCTCGGCCAAGGATTTCCTGTGTCAATATATATATCCGGATCACATAAGATATTCTCCTCGTTTATTTCGAGGCGATGGATTCCTTATTGACTGCACACAAGTCTCCATATATAACTAACTGAATCCATCAAATGTTAATATTTATTTAATAAATAAATATTTCCAACATTGACAAAATTCAATCACCCATATACAAGACTGCTATGTCATCTCAGGTCAAATGATTATTTACACAATCATAAATAAATAATAAATCATTGACAAGGAAATAAAGCTCCATGTGATTCATTATTTAGCAAGTCATGTTCGAAGCATTTATTCAAGAATAAATCTTCCATACTGTTTGTTTTAATATCTCATATTAAATTGCATGAGACTCACAACCCTATCATTATAGGAAACAAACAATATACTGATCTTTCGAATTATTATTGTCCAATTAATAATTCTACAATCAGGAACTTTATTTAAGATATTTATACTAGAGATCACTCGTCACTCATATTCTCAAATCTTGAGAATGAGGTCTCTAATAAATATCTACGGACATATCTAATACAACTATTTAAATAGAAATATCAAATATATAATAAACTGCCATTTATATTAAACAATTAATACAGTACAATTATTATATATGTTCCAAATACAACCGTATTAAATTGGCTATACATGACATATATCTAACAATCTCCCACTTGTCCTAAAGCCAATCGCTATGGTATCTCATACCCATCTTTTCTAGATGACGATCTAACTGCTGTAGAGTTAGAGCTTTAGTTAATGGATCAGCAATGTTCTCTGCTGATGCTATTTTCTGTATAGATACATCACCTCTTTCAATTATCTCTCTGATAATGTGAAAACGTCTTTCGATGTGTTTGGATTTCTTATGAGACCTTGGTTCCTTTGCCTGAGCAATTGCCCCATTGTTATCACAGTATAGTGGCACTGGTGATTCAATGGATGGATGGATGCACATTTGATTTGAGATTCACATATGTATGTACCGGTTGGGAGGGTACTGCATCAAACTCAAGGATAATTAAAATGCATTATCACGAAGATGGGCTCATAGAATCCTTGAAGGTAATTAATAAATATTATAAACAAATAAAAATATAATTTTTATCCTTATTTTCCCTAATCTTTGATTTATTAATAGGTAAATATTACCTAGTTGATGTATGATACATGATAAGGAGTGGTTTAACACCACCGTATCGAGAAGAGAGATATCACTTGAAAGGGTATTCAGGCAATCCTCCAAGAAATGTGAAACAATGGATTCGAACCAAAGAGACAACAATAATGAAATAAGAACACAACGATTTACGTGGAAAACCCTTAAAGGGAAAAAAATCACGGGCAGAGAGAGAGTTTCACTATGTGGAGAAAACAGGTACAAGAGAGAATAATGAGTGACGACTTTACAACGAATAAATAATAGCCAAAACCTTAATCCCAAAAAATTTCAAAAAAATTCTTCTTCCAAATTTGTCGCATCGCGAACTTTTGGAATAAAACCAAACTAAATTTGGGTCACAAACTCTAACAAAATGCTAGAGAGTTATTCAACTTACCTCATTCATCTTTAAGGAATGCGGTGGAGAGGTCACTTGGCGTATTAAAAAGTGGTTCAAGATTATTGGAAGTGGAAAGAAACCCACTTACAATGTGAGAACACAAAACAAAGTGAATATAGACTATTGTATTTTGCATAACTTTTTAATGGGCGTTGATCCAAATCTTAATATACTTGTTGAGATTGATGTTGAACTATATAATCAGAACATCAATGATATGTCAAGTAGGTTATCTATAGAGAATAATCAAGATGTAGCAATATGAGAGGCTAAGAGAGATGAAATTGCAACTGCTATGTGAGAGACTACCATCCCTGAGTAATTTACTAAATATTTGAAACATTTGTTGTATTGATTTGATGTTTAATATGTTCAAACTTGTGAATGTTCAACATGTTTAATTTTTTATGTTCAATTTCTTTAAACTTTTGCATGGTGAATTTCTTTAAATTTTTTGCCAACATGTTATGAATATTGTTATAATAGAATGAGCAAAAGAAAAGCATATGTTGTTGCTGATAATGAAGATGAAGAGAAAGATGCTAATGTAGGCATAAAAAATGAAATGGTCCAATGTCATGGATGATGCTTCGATTAACGTTTTTTTTGGAATTACATATTAAAAATAACAAAAGTAATGGGCTTACATGGGCTACAGTGGAAACCAACAAGGAAAAATAAAACATGGGCTTCTTGCGGATTTAATTATCAGCCCAAACCCATGAGCATAATTAAAATCCATAAACTATAATATATTCCACTAAAATATTATAGTTGCACTCCAAGTTTTATCTCAAATTAAATATGAACCTTTCGTTATAATCGTTCATTAAAATCCTCACGTTAAATTACAGATACCCGTCAATTAAATATGTCACTGACATATAATATTTAATTGACATATTTAAATATTTCTCGAGCTTACCGCTTAACTTATTTGAATGTGTCTGATTAATTAAAATCCACCTGCAGGGTTTGACACAATCTCAAAACCTATAAGCATTCTCAAGAGGGTATCATCAATCCATAATTAGACATGAATTTTATTAACATATTATTTTTCATTGTATATTTAATGCGGTAACCCAATTCACTCGGTGTATATCAGCCTGTACAAAAAGGCCTCACCGTTTGGTAAATCAAAGTCTCATACATTAAATGCACACGTACTAATAATCTTTAATAAATTAAGATTATGAACAATGTCATAACGTTAGTGTGAGTGTACAATTTTCCATGTGACTCACACGTAGTTCTGATCAATACACTCCAAGTGTAGTAATATAGTAAGTTCAAGCTGTACCACTTTCCGTAACCAAGATAAGCATACTAAAATACTATAATACAGCCCTGCCAACGGTTTGTCCAATTCCGTCTAAGCTGTGATCGTTTACTTATATTCAATAGGAACTTATGAATTGATCTTCTGTGTGTAAGTTAAACTCTACACACCAATTCATATACCATATGGAATAAAAGACGTTTATGCCAATATTTCATTTTTCATATATAAAGTGCTAAACATAAAATAAATAAACCGAGTTTGAATAATACATAAAATAATGGCCTTTAGCATACTATCTCTATCAATCTCCCACTTTTGCTCAAGGCCACGACGGTACACATCTTATTGCTAGGCCCTCCAAGTGTCCTTCAAATGACTTTGTTGGTAAGCACTTGATAAATGGATCTGCCAAGTTATCCTATCTTCGTCACTATGACATCACCTCTCCGTACGATCTCTGATATCAAGTGATACTTGCATTCTATATGTTTTCCTTTCAAATGAGCTATTGGTTCCTTTGAATTTGCTACTGCTCCACTATTATCACAGTAAAGTGTAATAGGTAACTGAGCTGTAGGTACCACATTCAAATCTATTAGAAAGTTCTAGAGCCATACTGATTCTTTAGCTGCCTTAGAGGCTGCTACATATTTAGCTTTCATAGTGGAGTCGGCAATGCAGGATTGCTTGACACTTCTCTAACTAATGGTTCCACCTTCTAATGTGAAAACATAGCCTGAAGTTGACTTCCTGGAATCTTTGTCTAACTAAAAATCTGAATCTGTATACCCTATAAGTACAAGTTCATCAGCTTTATAAACTAGCATATAATCCCTCGTTCTCCTTAGATACTTGAGTATCTGCTTTACAACAATTCAATGTTCCGTTCCTTTGATTGATATCTGCTAACTACACCAACCATATAACATATATATGTTCTAGTACACATCATGGCATACACGAGGCTTCCCACTGCCGAGGTTATATGGTACTTGACTCATTCTCTTGATCTCATAAACATCCTTAGGGCACTGATCTCGAGGCAAGGTGATTCCATGTATGTAAGGAAGAAATCCTTTCTTGGAATCTTGCATGCCAAATCTTTCCAAGATGGTATCAAGGTAGACTCCTTAAGACAAGCCCAACATTCTTTGTTTCCAGTTTCTTAGTAACTTGATCTCGAGAATGCAACTAGCTTCTCCTAAGTCTTTCATTTCAAATTGAATGTTCAACTAGACTTTAACTGAGGACAATATAGCTACATCATTTTCGATGAGCAATATATCATCTACGTGAAGTACTAAGAACACCACCACACTTCCATTCCTCCTTTGATAGACACAAGTTGCCTACTTAAGTCCATAAATAGACCTCTTAAGCTTGCACAATAAGTGTTTTTGTTCTTTGGCTATAAATCCGTCTGGTTGCACCATATAGATGCTTTCGTCAAGACTTTCATTTAGGAAAGCTGTCTTGACATCCATTTGCCATATTTTCTATCGTAATATGCTGCAATGGAGAAGAGTATCCGAATAGACTTAAGCATAGCTATTGGAGAAAAAGTTTCCTCATAATCGATCCCTTCCTTTTGAATATAACATTTTGCTACAAGCCTTGCTTTGAAGGTTTCCACCTTTCCGTCCACCTCTCTCTTTCTCTTGTAGATCCACTTGCAACCTATGAGTTTTACTCCGTTTGGTGGTTCTACAAGTTCCCATACTTGATTAGAGTACATTGACTCTATCTCATATTTCATAGCTTTTCTCCAAGATTTTGCATCTTTATATTGGAGTGCTTCATTGTAGTTACTGGGATCATTATTGTAACACTCTAAATTCATAGGTTAAATTATATTTTTAGGAGCGCATGAATTACGAGAATTGAAATTTGGTTAAATTTATTAAGGATTTTAGAAATTAGATGTAGTAAGTAATTTAGTCATTGGACTAAAGTTTGTTAAGGTTGAATGGGATGGCAGACTCGTAAATAACGGTAAGGCAATTAGGGAATAAACAAATAAGTCAAGGGGTAGAAGAGTCAAAG
This sequence comes from Euonymus europaeus, assembly GCA_963580455.1. Taxonomy (NCBI): domain Eukaryota; kingdom Viridiplantae; phylum Streptophyta; class Magnoliopsida; order Celastrales; family Celastraceae; genus Euonymus; species Euonymus europaeus. The sequence continues at coordinate 7,151,790 of OY756972.1, forward strand.
CAGGGGAAAAATAATTAAAAAATAAGAGCACATAAATTGGGGCAAACTGATGTTAGCAAGCTAGGGTTTCTACAAGAAGAGGAATGGCGACAGAAACGTGAAAGGAGGTGATCGACGATGACAGGTCACGAAATTGGTATGGAAATTCTGGCCTCGATGAGACGAATTCAACGGTACCATTTTTGGATTTAATGGAGGTCTTCAAGCCTATCAACGGAGAGAGAGAAGGTCGCGGCTTTCGTGAAGTTTATCGCCGAAAAATGCAGAATCCTGGCCCCGATCCGGTAAATAGCACCATAGTTGCCCTCCTCACATCACCCCGACTCGATTCAAGGCTATCGTGCTCTCCACTGCGCCTCCAGTGGCGAAGATTCGAGGATGACACCCACCGGGTCTAACAAACCTGCGTGGGAGAGAGATAGGAAACCGAGTCGACTGACCCGATTGTGTTGTAAGACCGAGTCTTAAGGGCAGACCCGGTTAAGGATGAGTTTCATATAGCAATATTTAATTGTTGACCCAAGTTAAATTAGAGATAATAATATAAATTAAATTATAATAAATTTGTGCATTATTATGGATTTTAGGGATAAATTGCATAGTTGATTTTATTAGGACTTACGAGAGCACAATACGATCCTATGTCACAGAATTGAATGTTCAACGAATTGTTAATTTATAATTCATGTATTTGTGCATATATATATATCTGTTGGTATGATTGAGTTATTTTGATGAGATTATTATTACTATAACATTACCTTAAAAGAATATGTTGGTATTTGAGACTCAATTAATTGTGATGTTATGGGTATTATGTTAGTATGATTGAGTTACTTTAATGAGACCGTCATTGTTATAATAATATCTGTATTAAATATGTTTGCTACTTAAGATTGAATTCATTGTGATGTTTGAGTATCGATAAATTGTGAACTACTAGGTGATGATATGTATACAAATCATGTGTAATGGTTAAATGGTCATGGAATTGAATTTGATTTGGGAATGTAATATTGACATAAAATTTTATGTGATGGGTTTCACTTATATGAGACTGATATGATGTTGGTTTTGATATTATTGGAAGTGACTCATTATGTATGATTTACCGAGGCATTAAATACTGCTCATAAGCATGATGCATTGCATTACATGAAAATGGAAATTTTCAATTTAATGAGAGGATGTTTTTATGAACCAGGTACAACTGCTATAGGGAGGGTGTAATGAAAATTTAAGGTTGAGGTTTACTGGAAATGGAAATGAAAAAAGAATGGTTTTTGACTGGAAAGTGTTCTTTGGTAGAACACTTAATTAAAGAAAAATCATGACCGGTTGCTCTTTAGTAGTTTACATAGGTTAAGGGCCCGAGTACTGGAAAACTAATTTAAATTACTGATTGTTTTTCTAAAGATAAGGTCATGTGCATTCATGCATAAGTATTACTTGCTGGGCCTCGCCTTACTATGTTTTCGTGATGCAGATATTGAATTATTAGATGATTATGCTGACTTAGGAGTTAATGGTGTTGCTGTAGATCCATGAAGAAGATGCTCATGTGAGGAAAGCTAGTTTTCACGGAAGATTGATCAATTAAGTTTTACATTTATTTATGCGCTTATAGTTAATAGTTTTGACGTATGATAATAAGTGTAGATTCAGAAACGATGATGAATAAGGAAAAGGTTCACAATAGTATACTTAAAGGATATTAATTGGATGTTAATGTATATTTAAAATATATATGATGACGCTTTTATTTTAGATTAGGTTAATAATATATTTGTTGGAATTTTCTCTTGAAGTGGATCTGTGTTAAATATAGGGTGAGGTTATACTGTAATATGAGTAGCGTTTTGGACTACAAGCCCGAGAATTCAGGGTTTCGTGGGTCGGGGCGTTACAATTATCTTGTTCTATTGGGATCATTTCATACATTTCACCCAACAGTACATACCAACTAGGTAATCTGGTTACCCTCCCACTACGATGAGGCACTACCTGTTTGTTTGAAGTATTTTGGTGTGATGATTCTGTTCTATTTGTATTAGGCTCTCTATGCTGATCTGGTTGATTTCCCAGCATTTCATGATCATCCCTTTGAATAGAATCATTTTGAGATTCTACAATCTTCCCACTTTCATGTGACACTGGATTGTTATCCTAAACTGGTGAGTCTTGTGGTATTTGTTTTCTTGTGTTTCTCCTCTTATTTCTTCAAGGACAACCTTACTTTTGGATTTTTGGTTCATCATATAGTCTTCTTCTAAAATTTGTGCATTGGTGCTAACAATGACCTTCTGATCCTTAGCACTATAAAATAAACCACCTTTGGTACCTCAAGGGTCAACTACGAAAAAACATACTTCTGTCATAGATTTCAACTTTCCTTCGTTCCCTGCTAGTACATGGGGCGGACTACCCCATATCCGAATATGGGCCAAACTGGGCTTTTGCCTTGTCCATAATTTCATAGTAGTAGTTGGTACTGACTTAGAAGGAACTAAGTTCAGAATGTATGCAACCATTTCTAAAGCATATCCCCAGAAAAAATTAGGCAATTCTGAAAAACTTATCATCGATCTCACCATTTGCATAAGAGTCCTATTCCTTCTTTCAGCCACACCATTTTATTGTGGTGTGTTAGATGCAGTGAATTGGAAAGATATCCCTTCTACATTCAAGTATTCCATAAACTCTCCTGAGAGGTATTCACCACCACGATCGGATCGTAGTGTTTTGATACATTTTCCTAAACATTTCTCCGTATCTGCCTTATAACTTTTAAACATCTCAAAAGTTTTAGAATTACGATGCATTATGTAAATATATCCATACCTTGAGTATTCGTCTATGAAAGTGACGAAATACTCATAACCTCCTCTCGCTTGAATAGTCATTGGACCACACATTTTTGAATGTACCAACTCCAAACATTCTTTGGCCCTATGCCCCTTTGCTGAAAATGGCCTCTTGTTCATTTTATCCTCCAAACATGATTCGCAAACTGGAAGTTTCTCAACTTCTAATTAACTCAAAGGTCCATCTCATACCAGTCTAGAAATCCTATTTAGATTAATATGACCTAAGCGTAAATGCCAAAGATATGTTTGATTCGGTTTTGAAGGTTCTTTTCTCTTAGATGGTAAAATTGTTGAGTTATTCAATTCATTATATTTGGTAGAACTTGGACTTATAATATAAATATTATCTACTAAAGTACTAGAATAAATAAAACGTTTATTATTCCTGATAACAACTAAGTTGCCAAACTTAAAACAATATCCATTCTTAAGCAAAGAAGTAACTGAAATTAAATTTCGTCTCATAGCTGGTACGTAAAGACAATCGTTCAAAATTAAAGTCCTATCACTACTAAAACTCAAATGAAAAATGCCTACAGCTACTACTTCTAGTGTTTTTGCATCTCCCAAAAGAATGTAACGCTCCTCATCATTTGGTTGTCTGGTTTTCTGGAACCCCTGTAACGAATTGCAAACATGATTAGTGGCTGCCGTGTCTACACACCGGGTTCCGGTAGACACAACCGCTAATTGTGTTTCAACAACAAATGATAAGAGGTTGCCTTGGTCATTCTTGCTTAGCCAAGTTTTACATTATTTCTTCCAATGTCCCTTCTAACCACAGTGAAAACACTTGCCTTTCTGCTTTTTCACTCTGCCTTGAATACCATTTGAGTCAACTGATTTCTCCTTCTTCGTCTGATTCTTTTTCTTCTTCTTACCTTTTGGTATAGAAGATGAGCCTTTCTCAGTAAGATTGACCTTAACTTGCTTAGGTTGTAATGCCTCTGCTCCTTTGAGCTCATTGAGAAGTTCCGGCAATGTATAAACCCTTTTGTTCATGTTATAGTTTAGTCGGAAATTATCATAGCTTTTTGGAAGAGATTGAAGGATGATATTGTCGTGAAAATTATTCGTAAGCGCACGAAATCGCAAACAAGTAATATAGTGATCAAAGACCAAATATCAAACCCTCAAGGACTATTTAATTCAATCAACTATAGACTACTAATTCAATTGCAAAAAGTACCTGGATACAAAATTTAGTTTGAATGATTGAAGAATGAATTAATAAAAATTAACTAATAACAACAAGCAAGTAAAACAAGAATCAAGATTAAGAAACACTAGAGCACATGACTTCACCGTAGTTATCTCAATTGAATCTCAGTTTAATAAACCTTGGACAATTATTCTTGTTATCAATAGATTTTCCTAATTTATTCGACATACCTTCTCAGGCTATATCAAAACTACTCCTAATCAACAATCATCTCTTTCAAGCATGATTAAAGAAATTAGAAGCGCATTAAAATCAATGGAGAACTATAACAATACTGCATAAATTATGAATCAATGTCTGGCATCCAATCAATTTAAGGCATTCAAGATACAATCAATATCTTGTTCTTCCTTTTAGACAAAACAATCATAAATAAATCAATCAAACATTGCCCATATGTTTAAAAGCATTAAGAACCATCTTGAACACATAACAATGAATAAAAGCCAATAATTTATTAAAACTTTGAATTCAATCAAGAACCACTAGGCTACATCAAAGCTCTAGCAAGAAGAATTAGTTCATGACGTCAAACATAGAACCAAAGCAAAGAAAAGAATTACAACCCATTTATGAATGTAAGAGTGAACCAAATCTCTCAATTGCCTTCTTCTTTGTTCCAGCGATTTTTCTCTCTATTCTGTGTGTGCTGCTGCCTCCTGTTTTTGTGTCCCCTTCTATGCATGTTTTTGCCCTAATATTCTCTCCTAAGAGACCTCTCTGATTCCTCCTTCTAATTTGTCTCAAATACCCTCTTTGATGACGTTGAAATTCCAAAAATACCCTTATGCTGCTGCTGCATAATCCATCCAGCTTTTATGGTCTGCAAAGATGACCATTTTACAGTGTTATAACGCCCGAATTTGAGAAAGTGTGAAACGTAATAGTTGTATCTATTCCTCTTAGCTTTCCAACGAAACTTAAATCATATTTGTCTGGGCCTTGGAGTGAAAGTTACAGGGATAAATGTGAAGAACACTCAAACTGGACTTGAACCTCTGCTGCAGCTAACGTTTTACACTCACAACTTCTTTCTATGTCATCCAAAATTAACAAACTTGATATCCACGTGAAGCTTGAGATGTCTAGTTCTCAACGCCGAAAGAATCAATGGAATCGGAGTTTTATAAAAACTGCAGCGGCTGTTTGAGCGTCAGCACGTCAAACTCCATATCAGCATAACACTTTGACAGCACTTCCAATTTCCGCTTTTCATTCTCGAATCAGTCCCGGTTCATCCAAAACCTATGAAAATCATTTAAACAACTCATAAGTGGGATATCTAACCATGTTAAAACATTGAAACCTCGAACCACACATTAAAATGCAAAGTGGCTATGCAAAACCCAAAAACTCATTTGTGTAATGAAGAAGACATTCTTTATTCTAAAATTCTCATGATGACTTATTCAAACGAAACGAACATACCCACTAGTCATAAATGACCCAAACTTATTACTCAAAACATGAAATAATTAAAATACTCATTAAAATGAAATATGACCTACTAAACCTCCGTTTGTGCTTAAAATGACTAAAAACACTCTCGAACTAACTCATATAGAACAAAAGTAGCATTAATAACTCTATAAATAATAGAGTTATCACACCCCCAAACTTATCATTTTGCTAGTCCTCGAGCAAAACAAAACACAACACAAACACCAAACTAATGAGCAAAGAGCAAGAGCATGTTAGTATTTGAATCTCAATTAACGCCTCAAGAGTTAAACATCAAGTATAGCTCTAACAAAACTCTAAACATGGAAAATGCTCAAGATTTCAAACCCAAAACCAGCTCCCCCACCTAGAATCAATCAATGCCCATGAACTCCTATCAAATACACTCAACCTACCACAACTCGGATGAGTTTATACAAACAAGTGACAAAGTGTAAAAATCTCTAAATAATGAATATTTTTGAACTCCATAGGCTTGCTTTTCACTCTACTCTTCACTAATGTAGGAAAATGTATCACCAAGGATCGTTAGGACTTTATTAAGCTTGTAATGTTGGGTTAAGGCTTGGGTAAGGATAAACTCATTTAAAGTGACTTACCACCATATAGGCATATCAACCAAATTAATCACTCACAATAATCAAACTCACTCCCATATGTAAAAACACATGATAACCCCCAACTTGACTCAATGTCACTCAACCACTATAATTCAACGCTCTTTTATTCATGCAAACATCACTTTTCTTTTCTTTTTCTTTTTCTTTTTTTTGTCACAACCCCCAAACTTAATTCCTTTTATGAATTTTGGGGTTGTGCTCTCTTTTTATTCATTTTTTTTTCAAAAGTAAACCAACAATATAAGAGCATTTCCAGACACCATTCTTCACACTTCTCTCAATTTTCATACACAAACACCATCACTCATATAACAATAATGATAAATATGCCTTGGTGCAAGGTGCAAAGAGGGAATAAATGAACGGTTGTGGTTACTAATGTGTAGGTGACAAAGAAAATAGGCTTATAGGCTCAAAGGGGTGACTAGGGATATAATCATGCAAAAGGTGGCTAGAAAGGCTCAATCGGTCCAAAGATGGCCTAATTCATTTCCTTAGTGATGCAAATCCTACGATTTCGCCTCGAGTATTGTTCAAACAAGTTCTAGAGTTCGTTTGAGATCACACAAAACCCACTTCCTCCACATAAGCCTTCTCTAAGTCACAGCTTGGTCAAATGCAATGAAATTATGCTCAATATACTTGAAAGACCCCAAAATAGGAAAAAAACAGTCCCAAATTCAAGCACTTAAACAAAAACCACATTCGTCATTTTCCAAAGCTATACTTAGTTCAACAGTTATCATCATCGGCTATTGGTCTTTAAACACAACCTATTCAACAGCTCTAAGCTCAAAAAACACGGACTTGTTTTTGTTTTTATTTTAATTTTGTTGTTGTTTTTATTTTAAACAAACTACTCCCCCACACTTAAACTACACATTGTTCCCAATGTGATAAGTAAGCAAACAACTCACGCAAAAATAAAATAATGTAAACAATAAGTTAAAAATGCAAAGGTGAGAGAACTTAGCCGGTTTTGAAGACCCGCAATGCCATCCGTAGGAAAAGGTTGCCAAGTCGCCTCCTCAGGTTACCTCCCAAGCAGTGCTAAGTTTTATGTCTTCAGCCAGACATAAGACCCGAAACATGAATCACTTTATATCATCAAGCATCCAAGAGGCTCGTTGTCTATCAAAATTGGACTCATAATATGGCTTCAAACGGTGTCCATTCACTTTGAAACTAGAGTTGTCCGGATCTTGTCAAATTTCAATAGCTCTATGAGGAAATATTTGCACAATAGTGAAAGGACCAGACCATCTAGATTTTAATTTTCCTAGAAACAGTCGAAGGCGCGAGTTAAACAACAATACTCGCTGCCCCACAAAGAAGTCCTTTCGAACAATTCGCTTGTCATGCCACTTCTTTGTACGGTCTTTAAAAATTCGCGAACTTTCATACGCTTCATTCCGGAGTTCCTCTAATTCATTCAGCTGTAAACACCTCTTTTCACCAGCCAAATTCAGATCAAAATTCAAAGCTTTAACAACCCAAAAAGCCTTATGCTCAAGCTCTACAGGTAGATGACACGCCTTGCAAAAACAAGCCTATAAGGAGACATTCCAAGAGGAGTTTTATATGCAGTTCTGTATGCCCAAAGAGCATCATCAAGATGTAAACTCCAATCTTTTCGGGAAGTATTAACAACTTTCTCCAAAATTCTTTTGATTTCCCGATTAGTCACCTCAACTTGTCCACTTGTTTGTGGATGATAGGGTGTAGCCACTTCGTGTGTAACTCCATATTTTACCAACACTGAATTGAAGAGCCGATTGCAAAAGTGTGCTCCCCCATCACTAATAATGAACCTCGGAGCTCCAAAGCGAGAGAAAATATTTTTTCGAATAAATTTGACCACCACTTTGAAGTCATTAGTGGGAAGAGCTGCTGCCTCCACCCATTTGGACACGTACCACCGCAACAAGAATATATTCATTGCCAAAAGAAGAGGGAAACGGACCCATAAAATCAATACCCCACACATCAAACATTTCCACCTCCAAAATACTGTTTAGGGGCATTTGATTGCGATTGGAGATATTACCCGTTCTTTGACAACGATCACAAGCGGTGACAAATCTATGAGTATCCTTGAAAAGCGTAGGCCACCAAAATCCGGATTGTAATATCTTAGCCGCAGTTTTTGTTGACCCATAGTGACCTCTACATGCCATGGCATGACAATGCTGCAATATATTCTCCATCTCTGACTCGGGCACACACCTCTGAATAATCTTATCCGAGCAATGTTTCCATAGGTAAGGATCATCCCAATAATAGTGCCTGACATAATAAAATAATTTCTTTCTTTGATGCGTAGACAAGCCTGCAGGAATTACTCGGTTGGATACATAATTGGCAAAATCAGCAAACCATGGTTCTTCCAATTTGTCGACCGCGTACAGCTGTTCATCGGGAAAACACTCACTAATAGGGACCACATCGCCGCCATCTTCATGCACCAACCGTGACAAATGGTCAGCCACAACATTTTCGGATCCCTTTTTGTCTTTTATCTCAATGTCGAACTCTTGTAGAAGAAGAATCCATCTAATAAGCCTCGGCTTAGCTTCTTTCTTGGATAATAAATATTTCAAGGCTGAATGATCAGAGTAAACAATCACTTTCGAGCCAATCAAGTAAGAGCAAAATTTGTCCAAAGCAAATACTACCGCCAATAACTCTTTCTCCGTAGTGGCATAATTCAACTGGGCATCGTTGAGTGTTCGACTAGCATAGTAAATGACTTGTAAAACCTTATCTTTTTGCTACCCCAAAACAGCCTCAACAGCGTAGTCACTTGCATCACACATAATCTCAAACGGTAGGCTCCAATCGGGTGCGATAATGACAGGTGTCGTAGTGAGCTTCTCTTTAAGCAACTCAAATGCCTTCAAACACTCTTTATTGAAATCAAAATCTGCATCCTTAAGGAGAAGAGAACATAGCGGTTTTGTAATTTTTGAAAAATCCCTAATAAATCTCCGATAAAATCCAACATGTCCTAAAAAACTTCGGATACCTTTCACAATTGTTGGAGGAGGTAACTTTGAAATTGTCTCTATTTTTGCCTTGTCCACTTCAATGCCCCTTTCTAAAATTCTATGCCCAAGTACAATGCCCTATTGTACCATAAAATGACACTTCTCCCAATTTAAGACCAAATTAGTTTCTACACACCACTGCAGTACCAATGATAGGTTGTGTAAACAGGCGTCAAAAGATGGACCAAAAACTGAAAAATCATCTATGAAGACCTCGATAAATTGCTCCACCATATCTGAAAATATGCTCATCATGCATCGCTAAAAAGTGGCAGGTGCATTGCACAAATCGAAAGGCATCCGCCTATATGCAAAAGTGCCAAAAGGGCATGTAAAAGTTGTCTTTTCTTGATCTTCGGGAGCTATAGGAATCTGATTATACCCAGAATATCATCCAAAAAGTAGTAGTAAGCATATCCGGCCAATCTCTCAAGCATCTGATCAATGAAAGGCAAAGGAAAGTGATCCTTGCGTGTAGCATTGTTGAGTTTCCTATAATCAATGCATACCCTCAAACCGTGACAGTACGTGTAGGAATAGCTCATTAACTTCATTTTTTACCACTGTCATACCTCCTTTCTTCGGCACAACTTGAGTAGGACTCACCCAACTACTATCAGAAATTGGATATATTATTCCAGCATCTAAGAGCTTTAGAACTTCAGCCCGAACAACCTCCTTCATATGTGGATTTAATCTTCGTCGATGCTCTACTGAAGGTTTGTAGTCATCCTCCATTAAAATGCGGTGCATACACATGGACGGGCTGATCCCTTTAATATCCGCAATGGTCCACCCAATAGCTTTCTTATACTCCCTTAAAACACGCAAAAGTTTCTCCTCTTCAAGTGAATTCAGATTTTTAGCAATAATATCTGGAAGAGTCTCTTTTTCACCAAAATAGACATATTTTAAGTGAGTTGGCAGCGGGTTGAGTGTCATTAAAGGTGCTGAAATCACACTCGGTAAAGGTTTTGAAGGTGCCAAACCAAGTTCTTCAAACTTTTTTCTCCTCCATGGCTGAGTTGACTTATTTGAGTCAAGATAATGAGCACATTTAGCAAGTGTAGGGCTGCCATCTGCTACCATAATACTCTTTTGCAATATTGTCTCCAAGGTATCAATTGTTAAGCGTTCTACAAAGTCTTCCATGATCGACCTATCAATAATGTCTAAGTTGAAACAATTTTTTGTATCTTGCTGTGACTTCTTCACTTCATTGAACACTTGAAAAGTGATTGTCTCCTCCCCTACTCTCATTGTAAGCAAGCCTTGCTACACGTCAATAAGTGTGCGAGCTGTGATTAAGAACGGACGGCCCAAAATCAGTTGTGTGTCTGAGTCTCCGTGCATGTCCAATACCAGAAAATCTGCGGAAAAAATCAGCTTTTTGACCCTTACCAATACATCTTCAATAATGCCCTCAGGATAAGTTATAGAGCGATCAGCCATCTGTAAAGAAACTGTAGTTGCCTTAATATCTCCAATGCCCAAAGTCTTTGCAACAGATAATGGTAAAAGGTTGATGCTAGCCCCCAAGTCACATAAAGCTCGCTCAAATAATTGAGTGTCAATCACACATGGAATTTTGAAACTCCCTTTATCACTCAACTTTGGTGGAAGTTTTCGTTGCAAAATAGCACTACATTCCTCATTAAGCTGAATCTTCTCATGATCACCGAATTTCCTCTTCTTGGAAAGGATGTCTTTCATGAATTTGGCATACTTCGGCATCTGCTCAAGAGCCTCTACAAAAGGAATATTGATCTCCAATTTTCTGAACATAGAGAGGAATTTGGAGAATTTCTCATCATCTTTCTTTTTTGTAGCCTTTTCGAATATCGAATAGGTGGTACATAAGTAGGAACTGAAACTGCGACTTTCTGAGCTGTCTTATCCACTGATTCTTCAACTCTAGGTACCGAAACAGTGTCTCCAATGTCAAATTCTACACGCTGGTCCTCTTTCTCTGCATCAAGATCAATGGCGGTTTTAACTTGCTTTCCTCTCCTCAAAGTGATGGCTTTCGCTTGTTCCTGATTTTTTGAATGGATGCTTGTTGATTTTGAAAATTGGTCTTTGTCTCTGCCATGAATTGTGTAGAGATTGTAGTCAACTGAGTCAAAGCATCTTCCAAATTTACCTTCTTCTCTTGAGGAGCATAAGTAGGTGGTGGTCTCTACACATTTTGATTGTTTGGAAAAATTTGGATGATTCCTCCAACTAGGATTGTAGGTGTGGGAGTATGGGTTATTGTTCTGTCTGTTGAAATCTCCAACTTGATTAGCTTGCTCCACGATGGCTGTACACTCATATATGAGGTGAGGACCTGCACAAAAATCACATATATTAGTTGGAGAATTATGGGAATTAATGCTCATAGAATCAACTTTTTTAGTAAGGGAAGAGATTTGTGCAGTTAGCAGTTGCATCAAGCTCAAGAACAAGAGCTGGTTTAGAATTTATCCTCTCGCTCGGCCATTGGTAGCTGTTTGTGGCCGTTGTTTCCAGCAATTCCCATGCTTCTTGATGATTCTTTCCCATTAGTGCTCCACCAGATGCAGCATCAACCAAAGTATGGTTGTTTGCACCTAACCCATTATAAAAAGTTTGTATTTGGATCCACTCTGGAATCTCATGGTGCGGACACTTTCTCAGCAACTCTTTGAACCTCTCCCAAGCCTCACAAAGTGGCTCCTTGTCATATTGAGTAAATGTCAGAATTTCTTGGCGGAGCCTTGCAGTCTTCGCAGGTGGGAAATATTTTGCCAAAAGTTTTGTTTTTAAATCATCCCATGTCCGAATGGAGTTTGTAGGTTCCGAGTGTAGCCATTGCTTGGCCTTGTCTTTCAATGAGAATGGAAAAAGTCTCAGTTTGATAGCATCATCAGAAACGCCTTGAATTTTGAATGTGTCACATATCTCCCAAAATGTTGCCAAGTGAATATTTGGATCTTCGCTTGGCTGCCCATAGAAAGTGGAAGCTTGCTGTAGAAGCTGAATCGTATTTGGCCGAATTTCAAAAGTTTGAATGTTAAGTGCCGGCTTTTGGGTAGCTGATTGAGTGGCTGTTGGTGTAGCGTACTCTCTTAGAGTCCTCAAAGGTAGATCTTGTTCAGCTACGATGAATGTCTTGGAGGTCTCTACTTGCTTCTTGTTTTCCCGTTTAAGTTTATGAAAGATTTGCTCGATCTCAGGATCAAAGGAACCTCGCTCCAAGCTTTGCAAGCAATACCTGGATACAAAATTTAGTTTGAATGATTGAAGAATGAATTAATAAAAATTAACTAATAGCAACAAGCAAGTAAAACAAGAATCAAGATTAAGAAACGCTAGAGCACATGACTTCACCGTAGTTATCTCAATTGAATCTCAGTTTAATAAACCTTGGACAATTATTCTTGTTATCAGTAGATTTCCCTAATTTATTCAACATACCTTCTCAGGCTATATCAAAACTACTCCTAATCAACAATCATCTCTTTCAAGCATGATTAAAGAAATCAGAAGCGCATTAAAATCAATGGAGAACCATAACAATACTGCATAAATTATGAATCCACGTCTGACATCCAATCAATTTAAGGCATTCAAGATACAATCAATATCTTGTTCTTCCTTTCAGATAAAACAATCATAAATAAATCAATCAAACATTGGACATATGTTTAAAAGCATTAAGAAGCATCTTGAACACATAACAATGAATAAAAGCCAAGAATTTATTAAAACTTTGAATTCAATCAAGAACCACTAGGCTACATCAAAGCTCTAGCAAGAAGAATTAGTTCATGACGTCAAACATAGAACCAAAGAAAATAAAAGAATTACAACCCATCTATGAATGTAAGAGTGAACCAAATCTCTCAATTGCCTTCTTCTTTGTTCCAGCGATTTTTCTCCCAATTCTGTGTGTGCTGCTGCCTCTTGTTTTTGTGTCCCCTTCTATACACGTTTTTGCCCTAATATTCTCTCCTAAGAGACCTCTCTGATGCCTCTTTTTAATTTGTCTCAAATACCCTCTTTGATGACGTTGAAATTTCAAAAATACCCTTATGCTGCTGCTGCATAATCCATCCAGCTTTTAGGGTCTGCAAAGATGACCATTTTACAGTGTTCTAACGCCATAATTTGAGAAAGTGTGAAACATAATAGTTGTAGCCCTTCCTCTTAGCTTAACAACGAATCTTAAATCATATTTTTCGGGGCACTGGAGTGAAAGTTATAAGAATAAATGTAAAGAACACTCAAATTGGACTCGAACCTCTGCTGCAGCTAACTTTTTACACTCACAACTTCTTTATATGTCGTCCAAAAATAACAAACTTGATATCCACATGAAGCTTGAGATTTCTAGTTCTCAACGCCGAAAGAATCAATGGAATCGGAGTTTTATAGAAACTGCAGCGGCTGTTTGACCGTCAGCACGTCAAACTCCATATCAGCATAACACTTTGACAGCACTTCCAATTTCCGCTTTTCATTCCCGAATCAGTCCCGGTTCATCCAAAACCTATGAAAATCATTCAAACAACTCATAAGTGGGATATCTAACCATGTTAAAGCGTTGAAACCTCGAACCACACGTTAAAATGCAAAGTGGCTATGCAAAACCCAAAAACTCATTTGTGTAATGAAGAAGACATTCTTTATTCTAAAATTCTCATGATGGCTTATTCAAACGAAACGAACATACCCACAAGTCATAAATGACTCAAACTTATTACTCAAAACATGAAATAATTAAAATACTCATTAAAATGAAATATAACCTACTAAACCTCGATTTGTGCTTAAAATGACAAAACACTCACGAACTAACTCATATAAAACAAAAGTAGCATTGATAACTCTATAAATAATAGAGTTATCAGATATTGACCTGGCTTTCGCAATCAATATCAGCACCAAGGACCTCGAGCTCATCCAAAAGACTCATCATCTTAAGAATGTGCTCTCTTACATTGGTTCCTTCAGACATCTGGGTGTTCAAGAGTGCTTTCATTGCATTCTGCCTTGCAGCTCTACCTTGATCACCAAACATCTCATTCAGGCTATAGATGATGTCATAGGCACTTTTCATAGTCTCATATTGCTTTTGCAACACATCTGACATTGATGCTAACATGTAGCATCGTGCCATCTCATCTGTAACGCCCCGACCCAGGAGGCGCTACTGTTTAAACCTAATTCAATATCTATAAGATATTAAATCTCCACATTATCACAAAAGATTTAATCTTAATTTCTCCACTAAATCCGTAAATTTCTACCGAAATTTCGGCAGCATCTCCCCGTATATCGAAGAATGCCCACCTGAAATGCACAACACATATTCTACAATATATAAGGCCTCCGGCCATCACATCAGAAGCAATCACAATCCTAGGCAGGGCCTCAGGACATCTACAACATACATCCGCAATACATAATAAATCACAATCATCATACATGTATCAACATGCAATATCACAATAAGATTCACACCCAAGTACAGGAGTCCTATCACAAGGCATCCTCCTATCCGTACCATCCACAAACCGTCAAGGTGTTCATAAATGTAGTCAACATACACAATCCTCAATTCGTGCATAAAATATCAAACATAATAAAGAAAATTAATTCTTTATCTAACCCATCCTAGTGTCTCCAGGTGGCACCATGTCATCCCACCTCCTACAGATCCGCAGTGCCGGTATCCGTACCAGTCTCGCCTGTGTGGAAAGGAAATAAAGAAAAGGGCGAGCAATGACTCAGTAGGGGTAAAGAGGATAACAAAATTAAATAGCTGAATAAAAAGATTAAGTCAATGCAGCAACATGCCAAGACTATGAATCACCATAACAAATACTCATCAAACCGTGGTCTCGTTTCCTACCGTGAGTCCTAATGGGACGACGCCTCGACATCCATCCCCACACATCGATATCGGTGAACACTGCCACCATACGACTCAATAAGGAAACCATGACCAATTACAAAACACTAGTCTTGTCCATACTGACTCGGATTCTCTGAACCGATTCCTCGGAATCTCAGTATGTTGCCTCATATAGGAGTCATTCGGTTGGAACCAAGCTGAGGTTCCACAACCCTCCTCCCATATGATGTTCACACAACCTACGGAAGTCACGAAACCATTTTCGCACTTCCATGTGGCTCTAATGCAACAATGTCATGCCATGAATTTAATATAGCGATAAACAAATCCTAGTTATATATTTAACTAGCCATGATGCATGAATAAGAACCAAACATGCTTGATATAAGACCAAGCAATCAACCGGGAATGCAAACTAATATTTAGGAAAATTCGAGAATAACCCTAGGTTCGTTTTTCCCTGGGGAGCAAATAGGGAAAAACACAAACATGAATAACAATGAAGATTAAAAACGCATTTTTAGATAACAAGAAATAATCGAAAGATTGGGCTAGAATCCCCTACCTCGAATCCACGTAATTTCACCAAAAATCGGAAATTTTCAATTTCTAGGGTTTGAACCCCCAACCTAATATATGGCAAATTCACAACCCATTTCACAATTTATATCTCTCTAATAACATATACCAATGTAAATTAAACCATAATTTCAAAGAATCATACCTTTCTCTCTCTAGAATTTCCACCCAAAGCTCTCTAGCTTGAAAATCTTCCAATCAACTCAAATCTAACAAATACATACACAATTAAGTACAAATCAACCTATTTAAACCTCATTATCTCAAATAATTCATATTCAAGCTCTAATCTACAAAACTCATAAAAACCTAACTATGGAAATCTATAGAAAATTACCTTAAAATCACAAATCCTCCTTTAATCCTTCTTTAAACATGCTAAGCTCCATAAATCCTTCAAATTTCCAATTTCTAAAATCTCTTTCTTTCTCTCCTTCTTTCTCTCTTCTTTCTCTCTCGGCTTCACTCTATCGTCTCTTGTTTTTTGTTTGTGAAATGGCCAGCGACATTTCATTCTTATTTATTTATTTTTTTATAAAATGGGACTTGGCCACAAATTGGCCAACTCACGTGGCCAATTTGTGGCCCATAATTGCCCACTTTCGGTGGCAATTACATGCCCACCGAAAGTGGACATTTGTTTTTTTTTTCTTTAAATTAATTAATAAAATTTACTTATTTAATTTTATTAATTACCAATCCATTCGTAGTCTAGTTTAACTCAATACTTGGTATTCTCCCAAACTCGAAATAACAATAATAATTGCTATTATTGTTTTTCTTCTTGAATATTTTCGGGTCGGGGTATTACATCATCAGCCTTTTTTCATTTCTTGTGAGCAGCAATCTGCTCATCAGTGGCACCCTCTGCAAGCAATTCAGGACATTGTTCAATCAACACATATTTGTACTCAGCAGTGAGCACAATATCCAAATTCCTTTTCTAGTTGACATAGTTTGTTTCATCCAACTTACGGTCTTTTAGAATAACAGATAGAGGACTGAAAGACGTTTTTCAAATATGAAAAATGACATATAAAGAAAATTAATTCTAAGGCATACTTGATTCGAATTATTTATAAATTGCACCCATAAATAATTACGAAAATAATTCATCAACAATCAAAACACTTTAGTATGAAATTTTCTATCTCAATGGGAGAATAAATTTCATACAATTTAGTTTGCATTCGATTTTATTATCTAGAAAAACGCCATGTCAAATAATTTTTTTTAGTTTACATTAAATTTTATTATCTAGACAAACGCCATATCAAATAAAATTTAATTAGTCTTTTCTTTGGTCCTATAAATAATCGCATTGATTTCGATGAGAAATATTTTCATAATTTATAGCTAAGTGTATAACCATCAATCGATCATAATCACACAATTTTCAGAAAAAATTATTCCGATGGGGAAACTATTTTATAATAAATTGCTACTTATTGTGACTATCAAGAAAATTTATAATCTGAGATATCTATAATTAAAAATTTCCTATATTGAGGAAGATCGAGCCAACACATATTTTTAATTACATCTCTATTAAATTTCTTACCAATAATTCAAACTTTAAAAATATTCCCATGATTTCAAAATCACTGGAATAGAGAAATCTTACAAATGTCTTGACCGGAATTTACATATTTTAGTATCACCGTCCAAAACTATTATTTTCTCCAAGAAGTCAAAACCGTTATCACAACATATCTTGGTTATTCAATTTAGTGATTTAACAAATCTAGCAACAAGATCGTTCCCAGATTAGAGGTGGCTTTCCATAAGAATTGTGCGCAATTAAATAACCTCAATCTACGACAGAACTATATTGGCATTGCATTGTTTTTATCACAAAAAACATTTCTCAAATGCATGGGTCGGAATTACATGGTTTGGATATGAAAATAATCACAAGGTTTAAAATGGATTTTCCAAAATAATACCATAGTTACATTTAATATCTCATCTTTCCAATTTTAATTTCACATATTTTTATTTTGAACCAATGATGGAGACCGTAGATTCTTTATAACCTTCTCCCACTTAATATTTTAAAATAGGGTGTTTAGTATTTTATTTTTCATATTTGATAACATCTATGAATAAATAGGAATCCTAATCTAACATGACAACCAATTAGATAACATCCTAATCAATTAGGAATCCTAATCTAACATGGCATTCAATCACCATCATACATGTAATTAAATAAGAATACTAATTAAATTACGAAACCATCAATCAATAGAACTCTAGATATCATGGTCTTTAATCCAGCTTGAAAATCTACTCGATTCGGAATCCTAGTTGATGTTGGAGACTCCACGAAAAAAAATCTACACGCAGGAAGCACTGCTTGCCGCTGCCCTACGGGGACCGTTCGCTGCTGCCCAGCAGTTTATGGCATCGCTGCCACTGTTGGGACAGTGTGGCAGTCGCTACTGGCTGCAGCTATCCAAGCAGCAGCAGTGTGCTGCTGCCAGTGACTGCAACAGGCTGCTATAGCCTAGCAGCAGCTGATGCATTTGCTTGCTGTTGTCTGCAGTGCAGTAAACACTACCAGTGTATATTTTCTGCACGCTAATTTTTTCTTCATCGTTCTTCACCTGTTTTTACAAAATTTCTAGCCTCCTTCAAATCGGAGTTCACAATCTAAAAAAAATTGATTACAAAAATTCGTACTCCTTAATTCGGAGTGAACAATTCTAAATTAAAATTAAATAAACCATGATAGCTAGAATTTAAATCTACAAGAACAAGTTAGCAGTCACACAAAAAATAATCATAGATCATACAAAACCATAATTAACAAATTTATGGGTTTTTTTTAACATCCATTAATTACAGATCTATGACTGCCTCTGATACCAATTGTTGAAAAATACGCACTAGCGAAAATGTTTTAAAAAATAAGGAACGCACATATGAGTAATCGATACAGCTTTCAAAAATTCCTTGCTAATTATTATTAGCATGCATCATCTATGACAGATCTAATTGTTTGAATATTACGTACCTAGAGATCTCTCTAGATTGATCTCTAATAATTTATATGGAATTATGGAGTCAGCCGAATTGATTCAAAGCTCAATCCTACGGATTTTTCACCGTATGCACCAATTCCCAAACTTGGATTCAGGAGTATGAACTCCTTACACCAAGAACCTAAAAATTAGAAATCAAAATTGTTGAGAAAATTAGAGAGTCGAGTCCAACTAGTGTCTCAATGTTAGGAAACAAAACACAACTAGTATGTGTTTATATATGGGTCGACCAACCTAGGGTTTCCTAACCCTAGGTGGAAACCCTAGATTGGCCAGCCCACACTCCTCTCGAATTAGGGAACTCCAACCTCAGTTAAGTTTCCTGATTCACTTAGATTTGGGCTTACATTGGCTACAGTGGGGACCAATAAGGAAAAATAAAACATAGACTTTCTACGGATTTAATTATTAGTCCAAACCCATGAGTATAATTAAAATTCATAAACTATAATATATTCCCCTAAAATATTATAGTTGCATTCCCCGTTTTATCTCAAATTAAATCTGAGCCTCTCGTTATAATTGTTCATTAAAATCCCCACATTAAGTTACAGATACCCATCAATTAAATATGTCACTGACATATAATATTTAATTGACATCTTTAAATATTCCTCGAGCTTACTGCTTAACTTATTTGAATATGTCTGATTAATTAAAATTTACCTGCAGGGTTTAACACAATCTCAAAACCTATAAGCATTCTCGAGAGGGTATCATCAATCCATAATTTGACATAAATTTTATTAACAGATTATTTTCCATCGGACATTTAATGCGGTAACCTAATTCACTCGGTGTCTATCAGTCTGTACAAAAAGACTTCAACCTTTGGTAAATCAAAGTCTCATACATTAAATGCACACGTACTAGTAATCTTTAATAAATTAACATTATGAACAATATCATAACGTCTATGTGAGTGTACAATTTTCCATGTAGTCAGACTAGAAAAATTGACTCACACGTAGTCCTGATCAATATACTCCAAGTGTACTAGTATAGTAAGTTCAAGTTGTACCACTTTTCGTAACCAAGATAGGTACACTGAAATACTATACTACAACTCTGCCAAAGGTTTGTCCAATTCCGTTTGCTTATATTCAATAGGAACTTATGAATTGATCTTCTATGTGTAAATTAAACTCTACAAACCAATTCATATACCATATAGAATAAAAGACGCTTATGCCAATATGTCATTTTTCATATATAAAGTGCTAAACATATTTTATTCCAAATAAATAAACCTAGTTTGAATATTACATAAAATAATGACATTAAGCATACTATCCCTATCAACATGACCATTGCAAAATAAGTTTAACTGCATAAATTTGAAATCTTTATTGCCTCATATATATGATATACCTATATAAGTTCATATATATGTGTGCGCGTGCGCGTTTCAGAATGATTTTTCACTTGTACTCTGGAGGTGGAATACTTTGTTCATGTATGAAGAAATTAAGAGGATCAACTTCAGCCTTCACTTGTATCAACCTCCAGAAATTGTTCTTGAAGTACTTGGTTCCATAAGCAGTAGCATTTGCCCAAACTATTTTATCACTCTTACCGCTACCAATATCATTGTCTCTGTAATTCTGAAATGCTTCTCTTGGTTTCTTTGACACATATGGAGTCATACCATCATAAAACTTTCTCAAAACTTGGCTATTGTAATCGGTGTCGCTCTCATTAGTCCATATTGATGCATACTGAATCTTGAACAGATTGCCAAATCGATGAGGGAACGCGGTTGCTGACTCTGGAATCTTGTTCATTATCCCTCCATATGGATTCCATTGCATCCACATATTGGTCTTTGTGTCGATCATCATCTTCCATATGGTTTCCAGGCCTTGTTTCGAGATGGGTTTTTTCACATAATCAGATTTCATCTTGGAAAACGCCTGAGCCTCATTTGGCCTATCAAGTAGAACATCAATGGATGTTCCATTTGGAAAATCTGCCCAGAAAACAAGAGATTCAACCCATCTCATCTCTTGACAGTCCTCCTTTTGTAGACCTAATTCAGGGAAGCTACTTTGCATCACTCGAAGAAGATTGTTTGTTTGGCCTAGAAAGAATCCAATGAAAGCAATGTTCACTGTTCCATTTTGTACTTGTGGCATTGCTCTTATGAAGAGCTCATCAGGTAATCTAGTAGCAACTTTTTGCCAACGATTAATTATATCGGTACCATTTTGTGCTAGAGTCTTCTCAACCCGGAACACCGTCACGTTTCCTGGGACTGGAACCAATTTTAATTTCCAGGCAAGTATGACACCAAAGCTTGCACCACCACCGCCTCTAATAGCCCAAAACATATCTTCTCCCATTGATTTCCTGTCCAGGATTCGACCGTTGACGTCGACTACTCTTGCATCAATAACATTATCAACAGAAATACCATATTTTCTTATCATATTTCCATACCCACCACCAGAAATATGTCCACCAAGGCCCAGGTCAAGACATACACCGGCAGGAAAGCCAAGAAAATTACTAGTGTTGGCAATTTTATAGTAGAGCTCACCTAGGGTTGCCCCCGCTTGAGCCCAAGCAGTACTACTAACAGTACCAAGTTCGATATCGATGGATCGGAGATTAAACATGTCAAGGACAACGAATGGGACGTCGGATCGGTACGAAAGTCCCTCGTAATCATGTCCACCACTTCTGATTCTTAGTTGAAGGAGACTTGTTTTAGCACAAACAACAGTTGATTGGACATGAGCTTCTTCCAGTGCTGTGATTATTGCCAGAGGTTTTGGAAATGGGGTTGTTGTGAATCTTTTGTTTTTGATGTATGATGTGAGAACAGACTCAAATGAAGTATTGTTTTGGATGTAAATAGCCTTGGAGATTGAATTGGATTGGTTGGCAAGGCATTGTAGAAAGTTGTCAAGAAGGATTTGGGGAGGATCGGCACATGAAACTGTAAGGAAAGAAATTGAAAATATTAGCAATTGAAGACAGATGGTCCCCTTCATTGTTTTTTTTCTTTTTGGTTCTACAATTTCTGAATACTTGTGGTGGATCTCACAATTTACAATCATACATATATATAGGGGTGTCCAAATCCGATTCCCAACCGAGGAACCGATCCGAAACCGTGGTTATTCACTTTTCGGTTTCGGTTTTTTGGTTAACGGTTTTGGATTCGGTTATGAATTTATAGATTTTGTCGGATATTTTTTCGGATTTGGTTTCAGATTTAACCGAAAAAAAACCAAATAACTTTTATGTTTTATATATTTAGTTATTCAAGCAATTAAAACCCAAAAATCTAAGATTTAGCCCCAAATATTTTCAATTTCTTCATTAAGGATTGAAATAATATTCTTACTCATTCTGCTCTCTCACTCGTCCATCGACTTCGTTATTTCAATGTCGATTCACAATATTTTAAGACATATGTTGTGTAATGAAATAGAAGAAATCAATACAAAAGAGACTTCATCCTTCAAGATTTTTTTTTATTTTTCTTATTAGATTGATGAAACACTTCGGACATTTCGGTTTCGGTTAAAAACCGAACCGAAAACCGAACGGACACTATATAGCCAACAAAACAACATGCAAGTTTCGCAGGCCGTAGAAAATGAAAATATTGATCAGATTTTCTGGTCAAACACTCTTCATATATATATTTACCACATAAAGAAATAAATAAGAAAGTCCACTATTGTGACAATGAATTCGTTACAAGTGGCCTATTTACGGGTCTTCAATAATCAATATATTCTAGATAATCAAAGAATTAGAGATAATTTTTTTTATGAATTCTCAGATTTTGCTTACATGACGTTTTCAATACGGTATTATCCCATTTAATATGACGTTATTGCAAATGAACTTACGATTGAGAGGTAATCACTATTCGTGTATATAAAGATCAACCATTTCAGTAGGGAGTGGATTGGAATCTTCCATCCTCAATTCTCTTGAATCAAAATATGACGTTATTGTTATTATTAGCAAGTCAAATACCTTTTTAGTTTATTTATTATCATAGCACTTGCATCATCTTTATTAGCAAATTAACGTTTCATGTTAATAAATTATGTTCAAAACTTTTGAATTGACTTTTATTTGGCTGAAAACCATTCTTGATGCGTGAAAATAATATCCATGCCAAATTTAATTTTGCAACGTCAATGACCGTGATTTCATTAACAACAATTTCGGCCCTTGAACTTCGGCCCATACGAATTAGACCAAGTCATTAATACCGCCCCTAACATAAGTAATTAATCATTCTTGAGTGTTCTCCAACAAATAAGGTTTGTGTTTTATTGTCAATGACCTTAGTTTTAATCGCTTAGCCTCCTAATTCAACATTGATATATTTATATATATATATATATATATATATATATACCTTAGTTTTAATCGCTTAGCCTCCTAATTCAACATTGATATATATATATATAGTTGTATATGCGTACATCAATATGAAGAATATAGCATAACCACCGAGAAAACAACTATATGCATATGTGTATGTATATATATATATATATATATATTCCCATCATATCAGAAACTAAATTCGAGTCACAAACTCTAACAATAACTTTAGTGGGTCTGTAATTATTATCAGCCCGACACTTATGAGTCGAGTGTCAGGCCAATAAAAACCACCAGTCGATAAAGACCGGTAAAACTAACCCAGTTCTAGCCCTATTGATTCTTTCAAATACTTTTCCAACCACTTAAAACTGAGCATCTTCTGCACTTTGATAACATGCAGCTTTTCCACGATTATCCACCAAGGACGATCAAAAGAAGACAACCACTAGCCTCAATCGTTAGCAACATATAAGAGGCCTAGTTTCCAGGGGAGTGGGGTGAAATTCATGGACTACTTGCCCCAATAATGTCCATAATCTGAATACTACTGGTCCACTCATTTTGTAGACACGAAGGTTACAGGCCAGGGAGATTATTTAGAAAGTCATCAGGCATTACCCATGATCTACTACTTCACATTACACCAGGTCACGCCTAGAAGACGAGAGAAGTTGACCACATCACCATGTCTAAAAGGCTTATAATTAAGAACAAACAGAAGCAGAAGTTGAAGAGACGACCTCCCATCTATACTGTTTCTGCTTTTCTAGTGTGTCACTCTTTGTAAATTCTCAAGTACTTTTCAAGAAATCACACTCGAACCCACAATTTTGTGTTTTTAAATTGCATGCAATTCGTCTGGTATTGTTAAACTAGTGCCTATTTATGTAATTGTATTATGTGACAGATGTCATTTGATGGTAGGTTCCTTTGTAGGGTTTGGGTCCGTGTACTCATATATATTCTCTTGATATCCTTGAATGAAACCAAGCCGCTTCTATTGTGGGTTCACTATTTCACGTCTTTGCTTTCTTAACTTGGTATCGGAGGACATGGCTGACACCGGCGACTCCACCCCACAGTCACAGCACGTCAGTACGGATGATGCTAGTCTCACCAGTGCCGCGAGACCTACCAGCAGCACCCTCACTTTGCCTAAACTATTCAGTTCGGGCTCTCATAGTTCCTCTATGGGATCATTCAGTACTTGCCGCTTGAATCATTCCAATTATCTTTTGTGGAAGAACATGGTGCTCCCCATCATTCGCGGCAACCATCTTGAAGGTCTCATCAATGGGTCTCGGCCTTGTCCACCAGAGTATCTAAACTCTCAGTTAAACTCCAAGTCTGGTGATTCAAATCCAGCTCCATGTCCGATCAACCCTGAGTATGAACTTTGGGTTACACAAGATCAACTTTTACTCGGCTGGTTATACAACTCCATTGAGATGGATGTTGTGTCTGAAGTTCTCGGTCAAGTCACCTCTAAAGGGCTCTGGGATGCTTTACAGACGCTATTTGGTGTTCAGTCTCGCTCCAATTTGGTTTATTACAAAAAGGAATTTCGACAAATGCAAAAAGGTGGACAAACCATGAGTGAATATTTGAAGGCAATGAAAACGATTGCAAATCAACTGACTCTTGCTGGCAGTTCTGTTGATAACAGTGACTTGGTCTCTCAAGTTCTTGCAGGCCTAGATTCTCTTGATTATAATCCGGTGGTATGTCAACTTAGTGAGAAAGAATTGGTGAGTTGGATGGAACTCCAATCAACATTACTAAATTATGAGAGGCGACTTGAACAAATTCACGGCAGCCTTGCAAATCTTAGTCTTGGATCCTCTAATGCTACTGAAAATTTGGTTGGCGATCGCTCATCCAATCAGACTCGAGGACGTGGCCGCTCTGGGATGTCTAATGGTCGCACTGGAGGTAATTCGTTCAGAGGTCGCGGTGGTCGTTATGGTGGACGCGGGGGACGGTCCCGTGGACAACGACCTGTCTGCCAAATATGTCAAAAGACCGGACACACTGCAGCTACATGTTACTACTATGTCGGACATCCTTCTACTCAGCAACAAACACAAACTGGTGGCTCTCAACCTTCTGCTTTTCTTGCTTCACCTGACACAGTTTGTGACCCTGCATGGTATGCGGACAGTGGAGCAAGCTCCCATGTGACCCATGATTCAAACAATCTCACTCAAAAGGCTGCATATAATGGTAACCAATCTCTCTTTGTAGGCAACGGTAATGAACTTGTTATTAAGCATGTTGGCCGAACCAAACTCCCCACCCATACTTCCACATCATTGCATATTAATAACCTTTTGCATGTTCCTCATATCAAAAAAAATCTTGTTAGCATCTCACAGCTTACTAGTCATAATCATGTGGTTGTGGAATTTAACTCTGCTGGTTGTTTTGTTAAGGACAAATGGACAGGGAAAGTTCTGCTTCGAGGAAGACTTAAGGAGGGCCTTTATCAGCTTGAAGTACCAGTGATGCAGCAACACAAGCCCATAAAGTTCCCTTGTTCTCATATTTTGTCATGTAATGTCCAGTCGTCTAAGTCTAGTAATTCTAAGTCCTTGCACTCTGTTCCTTTTTCTTCCCAAGCCGTTGTGTGGCATAGGCGTTTAGGCCACCCGTCTAGTAAGATTTTGCTTCAAATTCTGAATGATTGTAATGAAGAAGCTGTCAATGTAGACAAGATTTTTTGTGATGCCTGCCAATATGGAAAATCTCATAGATTCCTTTTTCATTATCTCATTCTCATGCTGCTCATCCTCTTGATCTTATTCATACAGATTTATGGGGTCCAGCTCCAATTCCATCCTCTGCTGGTTTTCGCTATTATATTTTGTTTGTTGATGATCACACTCGCTACACTTGGATTTTTCCATTAAAACTCAAATCTGATGCCTTTCATGCTTTTCTCATCTTCAAAAATCTTGTGGAGAATCAACTTGATCGGAAAATTAAATGTATTCAATTCGACATGGGGGGTGAATATCGAGCCTTTTATCAATTTGTTGCAAATCATGGCATTGAACTTAGACACTCATGTCCTCATACCTCCTCTCAAAATGGTCGTGCTGAGCGCAAGCACAGACATATTACTGAAATGGGGCTTACCCTTCTTGCCCAAGCCCACATGCCATTAAAATTCTGGTGGGAAGCTTTTCATACATCTTCATATCTTATCAATCGTCTTCCTACACCAATTCTTCATGGTTGTTCTCCTCTCTTCAAATTATTTCATAAAACTGTTGACTACACCTCTCTTAAGACTTTTGGGTGTGCCTCTTTTCCTTGCCTTAGACCTTATCAAAAGCATAAATTGCAATTTCATTCTACCAAATGTGTATTTATTGGATATAGTGATGTGCATAAGGGATTCAAATGCTTGAGTGCCACAGGCCGTGTCTATATTTCCCGTCATGTTATTTTTAATGAGAATGATTTTCCTTTCACATCTGAATTTTTTAATTCTCAATCTTCTTCCTCTCCATCCACCTCCCTCACTGAAATTGTTCTTCCTAGTTCTTGGCCTGTTCCATCATCTCCTTCTCCACCTCTTACTTCTCTTGATGTGCTGCCATCTCCACGGGCTTCAACTAATATTACTCCTCTCTAGGTCTCTTCTGACGCAGATGCTACCCCTGTTCAGTCTCTTACCAAACAATTCTCAGATGAGAATTGCACGGCCCATGACACCAGTCCTTCCCCTACCTTGCCCGCACCACATGTTGATACACCTGAGTCTCAACCTACTATCCCTCTCTCGGCTCCTACCATTCAACACAAACAACTTGAACACTCCATGCAGACTCGGGCCAAATCTGGTATCCATAAGGCACGAAAACTTCCTTCAGACTTTCAAGCTTATGCTGTCCAAACCAATATACCTGTCGAACCTACAAGTGTTACCGCTGCCTTGCAATCTGAGATGTGGCACACTGCCATGAAAGACGAGTATGCAGCCCTTACCAAGAATCAAACTTGGAGTCTTGTTCCCCTTTCATCTGCCTTTAATGTTGTTGGTAACAAGTAGGTGTTCAAGTCTAAACTTAATGTTGATGGGAGTTTTCAGCGCTGTAAAGCGCGCCTTGTTGCTAAAGGGTTCCATCAAACTCCTGGAGTTGATTTCACAGAGACTTTCAGCCCTGTAGTTCGAGCATCGACAATTCGTGTTGTTTTAACTATTGCTGTATCTAAAAATTGGGTAGTCCGCCAACTTGATATCAACAATGCGTTTCTAAATGGTACCCTACAAGAAGCTGTCTATATGGTTCAACCCGAAGGCTTTGTGGATGAGAAGCGACCTCACTATGTGTGTAAACTTCACAAGGCTCTTTATGGGTTAAAACAAGCTCCCCGCGCGTGGTATGATAAGCTTAAGCACACATTACATCAATGGAACTTTCAGAACTCAAAGAAGGATACTTCTCTGTTTTTCTATTTCGACGATATTATTGTTACAGGAAGTGATCCTAATGATATTCAAGCATTTGTGGACCGCCTTAATCGTCTCTTCTCTTTAAAAGATCTGGGACCTCTTCATCATTTTCTTGGTCTGGAAGTTACAAGAGATGGTACTGGGATGCACTTGACTCAAAAGCGTTATATTGATGAGTTATTGAAGAAAGCATGTCTCTCGCATGTCAAATCTTGTCCTACTCCTGCTGTTGTTAGTCATGGATTTTTCAATGCTGCCGCAACTCTTATGCCTAATCCAGCTCTATATCAAAGTATTCTTGGTGGTCTTCAGTACCTCACCAACACACGACCCGACATCTCTTTTGTGGTTAATTGCTTGAGTCAATTCCTTCAATGACCTACAATTGCTCATTGGAAAAGAGTTAAACGGCTTCTGAGATATCTTCAAGGCACTAAACATTTGGGTCTTCATATTAAATCTAGTAAGTGTCTTCCTGTAACTGGTTTTTCGGATGCCGATTGGGCTTGTGATCCTCTCGACCGAAAATCTGTGGGTGTATATTGTGTTTATCTTGGTGCAACACTTGTGTCATGGCAATCCAAGAAACAACAGGTTGTGTCTCGATCAAGCACAAAATCCGAATATAGAGCCCTTGCCGATGCTGCTTGTGAAATTTCGTGGATTCAGTCCTTGCTTCAAGAACTATCCTGCCCATCTCCTGCCATCCCAGTTACTTGGTGCGACAACATGAGTGCTTGTGCTCTAGCTCATAATCCAGTTTACCATGCTCGTACTAAACATATTGAGATTGATATCCACTTTGTCCGTGATCAAGTTCTTGCGAAGTGACTTCATGTCTATCACATTCCCTCGCATGATCAAGTTGCTGACTGCTTGACCAAACCACTCTCACACTCCAGATTTCAGGTTCTGTGCAACAAACTTGGAGTTGTCTGTCATAGCCTGCCTCCTCCAGTTTGAGGGGGGCTGTTAAACTAGTGCCTATTTATGTAATTGTATTATGTGACAGATGTCATTTGATGGTAGGTTCCTTTGTAGGGTTTGGGTCCGTGTACTCATATATATTCTCTTGATATCCTTGAATGAAACCAAGCGCTTCTATTGTGGGTTCACTATTTCACGTCTTTGCTTTCTTAACTGGTATCAAGTCATATTGGAGCATAATCTCTTAACAATTCTTTAGATTAACAGCAAGCTCAAACTTATAAATTCATTACAACCATCACTTCTATCCCAAAGTGCCAGAAGTCGTCGATCACAATTATGCATAATAACATTCCTGTCCAGACGCAAAAGAGGCCAACAATTATGTACAATAACAAGGCTTGTGTATGCAGGTATGGAGTGTTTCACATATTGGTTCCACGGACGATGGAGCTAATATGATCACTCAATGTCCCATACGCCTTGGACATAGACTTTTACCTACAAATTAATTTAAGATCATCAAAGAAGAAGGCAATTCATATCCATTCCCTAAACCATACAAAGAAATTTCAATCCCTTGAAACTGTCGCTTGTCGGGAGAGATAAATTTTATTTATTTATTTTTTGAAAAATTGGAATTTCAGTATTATTTTTCAATATTATTATTTTTTACAGAAACAATGAAAATTAAAAATAAATTGATAAAAGATTTCGATAATGAATCTTATTAGAAAAAACTTTTAATGCTGATTTTACATATGTAATTTTTTTCAAAAGTATAGTTATTTTAAGAGAGAGCGTTTTAAAATTTTTATTTTAAAAAATATAAAAAAATGATGTCATTAAATTCTGTCAGCACAAAGGAATTTGTATCGGTACTCTAAAGAAATATGAGTATTTTTGTCCAAAAAATGAAAGAAACTTATTGCAAAATTAAAATTATGTATGTTTCAATGATGAACATATTTCTATTTAATTGACATGTATTTGGCTGAAAACCATTATTTGCATGATATATAGCATATTTGTACGCTTCCTGCGTTAATTACTTGGTCAACTTTACTAGCATCCACCTGGTCAACTTTACCAGAAGGTTTGAAGTCTGACAATTATTAATTAATTTATACCCATCTTGGCAATACATGAAGATTCGCATTTAGTTCTGAAAATACCTCAATAAAAAATATCTGTAAGTGTCTCACTAGAGATATTATTTATGAATTTAATTTTGAAACATGAATTTGCCCTCGCTCGGTAATGATAAATAGCTTATATTTTAGTATCTCATAGCTAAATAATAAGTGTTAAACCTTAAAGATAACGGATTCGCTAAATTTTAACGGGTTCGTGTATCGAATTTTCATGTTATAATCTAAACAATAAGTGTTAAACCTTAAAGATAACGGATTTGTTAAACTCTAACGGACTTGTGTATCGGATTTTCATGCTGTAACCTAAATAATAAATGTTAAACCCTAAGCGAAACAGATTCTCTAAACTCTAACGGACTAATAATTATATATGAGCTATCATGGGTTCCCAAAATATGAGCTACATGCAATTTTCCATCTATCCCAAAATCTTGTGGTGTGTGTGCTGCCACATAAAATTATGAAGACTTTGAGAGATTTTTTCTTTTTGGAATGACTAGCAGCACCGAGTTTTTTCTTACGTTGACAAATGAAGACACATTATAGTATTGCTTGTATATACTATTCATTAATCAATTTTTGAATTGACTTTTATTTAATTAAAAAACATTCTTGGTGCACGAAAATCTTATCTATAACAAGTGAATAGTTGTATATCTGAAAGTCAGCTATGAATTCAGCATTTTTTTTTTTTGGGGATAAACAGCAATTCATATAACCACCAAGGAGAAGAAACATCTGGAGGGATGGACTAGAAGGGAAATGTCAGCATATATATAGTTTGGCTTGCAATACATATAGAATAGATATAGTTTTTCAAATTAAAAGAAAAAAGAATTTGAGGACTGCAAAGTTTCCGTGCATTAATTGGTCAACTTTACTATATATAATATTTGAAGTCTGACAATTATTTGTACCCATCTTGACAATACTTTTATTATTTTGATAATTATTTGTTCCCATCTTGAAAATACTTTTCGTTTTTTGATAATTGTTTGTTCCCATCTTGGCAATAAATGAAGAGATTTCTTCTCTTCTTACGCTGACAAATGAAGACAAGCAGTTGGTGTTACTGGTATAAATATTACTCATAGATTAATTACAGATACGCTCAATTTAAGATTATCAATTCACTAATTTTCAAAACAAGTCACTATTAAAAATTACAAACTTAATTAACTTTACCAAAAGACAGTTTTTACATCTAGGTTCAATGTATGTTTGACCGAACATCAACGTATCCAAAGGTTGAGTTTACGTTTGGCACCTCCGAAACCCTTCACGACCAAGCAATCAATGATGTCTCCACCAAGAGCAACCATGATCTCCTCCCATGGATCTTCAAGTAGTATTGAAAATTTAAATGTTGATACAATATTTTTACGACGAAAATTCTGAAATAATTCAAGGGAAAAAATCTCGAGTGTTTAGAGTCACCAACCTTGAAGCAATTCACTATAACCACGGGTTATAAGAATCAACTAGAGCTAAGATTCATACACCTACCCTAGTTTCTTGCTTAATTCATACGATACACCCTTCATCAAGTAGAAACTTCCACCAATCACTCCAGAGTCGCACTGAAGAACATGCATGATTGAAAATATTTTTCAGATAAAAAACTCACTTAAGGAGTGCTCATAAAATCACTCAAACAATATAATTCTCTTTCAAAGAATATGCAATAAAATTCTTAACAAAAACTAGGATTTAAACCAATATATATAAGTAAAAAATATGTCTCACAAAAACCCGAGTAAAATCGGCCAAATTGGTATAAAATCTTATTCTTAAAAGTTATGTAAGGATTACCAATTAATTAATTAAAACAAGGGCCCACAAAATAAGGAATTGACTTTTGTTATAAAAGGAATTGATTATCTCCAAAACAATGAAGGAAATCATTCTTTAAAATGAGAGATAATCAATCATAAAATACACAAGATTTTGTCTCAATCAATCAATGATTTAAATCAATTATTTTCATAAAACAATCTCAGAATCTTTGTTAAAAACATGCATATAAAAATTTGCAACACATGTTTTAAATGTTGATGCGAATGTAGGTTACATGAAGCTCACTTGGACTCTATGTAGAGTACGTATAGGCTGCATGATTAGCATATCTTTAATCCAGCTCAGCCTAATCTTTTATTGCTATCTATTGAGGATTCTAGCTAGTTTAAAAAATATATTATATTTAAGATTACAATTTCAAGCATAGTGCCACGCCTTTCTCCCAGATAGGTGCGGATGAGCACCCATGAAACCCAGAAGCGTGACCGGCAGGGAACTCCTCGTTTCCCCGAACCGGATTTAAACTCAAGCTATCCAAAACACTATAAATCAACAAGCTAACTATAATAATAGCAATCCCAAATACCATCAATATGCAAACAGGAGTCTACAGCGGAAAATCCATGAAAATCGTAGAAACCGAATGTAAATACAAAGACACAAATATCCACCTAGCAGCCACACATCACATCTCATGCATCCCTGCGATGATCATCCACTCCGACTATCTCACCTGAAAAACATGAGAATAAAAGGGATGAGCCACAAAGCTCAGTAGGGATATAGAGAAATATCAAACATCAGAATAAACGGAAAGTAAAAACTCAAGAGGTAGGTGAGATGAACAAAAACTCAAATAGTGATACACTTTAGTTCACCGAACTCCAATAAACAGAGATAAAGTAAGAAAATCCAAAAGATATAAAAGTACATAAAGGAAACCATACAATGATACCATAATAGGGTAAAGAATCTCCGAACCCGTCATAAATATCAACAATCAATCAATCTGTAGGGTAGACACCGAGTAGGCTCCACCACTACGATCCTCAAGTACAACTCTCAAATCAGTACTCAATCATAATCCAACTCAAATCCATATCAACTCAAATCCACATAACACCAGAAAATCCTCCCCTAGATCCACCCTGATCCCCGCAAGGTGTCTCCCAGTCCAGGTACTCCCCAGATTGGATGAGGATCGAGCCTACATCAAGTACTCGATAGCATTGCCTACATCGAAGAGCGTCCCCTAGGATGTACCTCACCTCAATCCGGTCTCCAGGTACGTACCCGATCAGAACCATCAACAAATCATCAAGTAGACTGGGTCGTCCAATGTGGGTCCCACACACTACAAATCATCCATCAATAATCTCGTAGCATCATCACAGAAAATCACCAGAGTATAGTCCTATCTGGACTCTCACCAAAAACAATCACAAACAAGATGTGGGCCCCACCACTGAGTGTGGGCCCCACGGGAGACGTGGCGCACAAGACAGCAACCAATCATGCAAACACAATCGATAAATAGCTTGAAATAGTAATATAGTTGCAATTGCGGAAATAAATCAGATAAGAGTAGAAACACAGAAATTCCCAACCTCCGGGAATTTCACACCAATAGACAAATAGGAGTCCGTCAAATACGGAACTCCCGAAACCCCAAATACGAAATAGGGTAGAATCCCTACCTGTAATGTAGACTAACGCTACTCCGTGATACGTCCTTGACTCACCAAAATCCTCAAATCAACCTCCTGCATTGAAATACGGATACGTATACACGACAGTCAAAATAAGGAAAAGTCAACCAAAAGTCAGCGGTCAAACCAGGTAAAAAGTCAAACCGAGTCAAAGTCAACTTGGGTAAAAGTCAACCCGGTCAACTCGGGTCACCGGTGAAAAGTGTCACCGCCACTGCCGTCGCCGGAGCCGACGATTCCAGCGACTTTTTCCGGCGAACCATATATCAAATTAAAGCTCTTAAGACGAACAATCCATTGGTACCTGTCTCGTTCCGAAACTCCATCTGAATCGACCGGGATCGCTCTTTGAAGTCGTCGAAAAATCAAAACTCCGCCGCCCGATTTTGCCGCCTGTGGTGGTCTGATGACGACGATTCTGGTTGGGTTTTGTTCCTCTCTCCACAAGCTTCGATTCGACACCTCCACGCCTCAATCGGACCACAAACGAAGAAAACCCATACAAAAATGGGAATCGAGTCCCTCTTATGTGTGCTTATTTTTTTTTATTATATGGTGATGATGTGTTTTATTTAAGATGTGTTGTTTCCATGCTATGTGATTATGTGTTTAAAGTGTATGATTTGAAGTGTTAATATATTTGAATTTGGGATTTGCGATAATTCAATATCGTATAGTATACAAAAACTCGATTCCCAACATTTTAATTTCATTTTGTTTTTACTTTCATTTTATTTTTATTTCATTTTCGTTTTATTTTTATTATGATTTTTTTATTTTAATCTTTTAATTTTCTTTTAATTTTATTTGTATTTTTATTGTTATTTGTATTTTTATTTCATTTTTATCTTATTTTTATTTTATCTTTTATTCTTATTTTCGTTTATTTCCGTTTTATTTTTATTTCTATTTAATTTTTATTTTTATTTAATTTTCATTTAATTTTAATTTTAATTTTTATATTTTATGATTTTATGATTTTCTAATATTTATATTGTATATTTTCGTGGTGTATAAAAATTATATCGAAAATCTTTACCTACGATGGAGTTAATTTGGGGAATGCATTGGATGCACCCTCAAAAAGATTCTTGAGGTGAGAGTGTTTCTAGGAAATTTGACCATTTGATGGAAAAATTCCGTGAATCTCAATATTAGACTTTCAATTTGATTTTTATGTTTTTTCTAAAATTATTTTATCCTATTTTGATATAGCGTTGACATTTTCTAAAATTAATTCATTAAATTCTAAAATAGTTTATATATATATATATTTTTTCTAAAACTTATTTTATCATATTTCGATATACTTTTTTTGCATATAATTATTTTCCCCCATGCATGTATTCTTGTCAAAAATCAATGTTTTTTAAAATCATATAATGGGATAATAAAAGTTAAAATTGGCAATTGTTTTAAAACAGACGTTGTGGGGTGCCTCACACCTTCCCCACACGTAACAAACTCACTTACCCATTTTTTCTGGATTTTCGCAGACCAAATTATTTTTATTGGTGACCAATTGCACCTATTACAATTGGTGGCGACTCTTCTTTTAAAATTTCCTCTCGCAAAACCGGTTGCGACAACTGGCGACTCTACTGGGGAGGACTAGTTTTTTAAAATGTATATATATTTCTCTAAAAAAAACTAGTGAGTTAGGCCAATTAAATTTAGTTTTTCTTATCCCATTATTTGATTTTGTTGTTTTTAATTACATATATGTGGTGTTTTATTTTCCTAAATTTTTGATTGATATGTTATTATTATTATTTTCCTCTTTTTCTAAAAAAAAATGTGTTGAATGTTGATATGTTTGTAAGTTTTTGTCCTCACACATTGTGCACGATACCTTTTCATGAGTCCAACAACTCGGGCTCAAAACCCTTAGTACAGGATGAAGTAAACAAGACCTTTGAGGGATTCCAATCCCCGTGCAAGCTCGCGAAAAATTCTCACTCGACCCACTCCTCTATTAAGAGGGACCCAGGCTATTCCAGCAATGGACACTGGCGGGGGAATAAGTCGGGAGCCTAAACTGTTCATAACCAATGACCATAGAGTTATAGGACACGGAAAACTACTTCTAACCTTACTGTGTAGTACATATTGTGGTTGTGCTTGTATATACGTGATTCTATTTAGTTTGTATATATGATATTTTACTGTTTATATACATATGTTGTCTTGCTTACACATACACGATTCTACTTATATATATATATATATGATGTTTCACTCCATTGTATATATGGTTCGGTCTTTGTACATACATGAGATGTTTTGATGTACATATGGAGTGTTTATATACGTTGTTTTTTGTTTGCACATATATTTTTGTATATATTCTTGATCTTGTTCATTTTTTACGTTATTTTTTTAATTTGCATTGCATACATGAGAATCTTGAGCACTATCAAAATTGAGCCATTATCTATAAGCCATGGACGTAAGAAATAGTACTGTGTCAGTTGAGTCGAAGGAGCAATATTTGCTCATAAACGTTGAAACTGATGAGATGTACTAAGAAATTTTATGTTAAAACGCTATGGATTATGGTTAATTTCTCAAAATTCGATATGGTTCAAGATTCCCATCATCACGCATTTTTCATTATTCATCATATTTTCTCATCCTTTAAATTTGATAAAAGTTTTCATTTGCACATGACAAGGTTTTTTAAATTACACACATAAAGTCACGGCCACCACTATAACACTCGCTCGCAATCGCGACTCACCACAATAATGGAACCGATAGAATGCAAGCACTAACTGAGTCTCGAAGTAGCAAAACTAAAAGTACAGCTCAGCCTGTTAATGAAGTAGATTGCTGATAAAGGAAAATATAAAATAAAATAAATCATTCGATTCAGATGCAAGATTAGACTTCCGATTATTTGGAGAAGGATAGTGGAGACATGAGTCTGTTGGATTGTGAATTGTCTCAGAACGAGTCGTCAATTTGTCTCGTATTGATATGGTCGTAAGTGCACAATCGACTTGTAGTGTTTAGGTTTGACGACAGTAATTTGAAATGCGCACCAAAACTGGGGCAGTTTTTGGTGCGTCCCATTCGTTATCGTGTATTTCACCCAAGAATGATTCAGCCCAAAGAAAAACTCTGACCCGTTACTTAACTTGAACCCAAATTGTTACCCCGATTTTGTCCTAACCAAATTTATCCCAAATTCATAACTCAAAACCAAACCCAATTTAAAATCGACCCAAACCGTTTCACAATACAAAATCAAGCCCAATCCAAAACTCAAACAAAAGCCCGCCCCATTTTTCAAATACTAACTCCATTATTTTGTTTTTTTTATTCTTACATTTTTCCACACCTCTCTCAACTTTATTAATTTTTCAACAATAACTTACACGTTTTTCCATACCTCTCTCCTCTTTATTCATTTTTCAACAGCTACCCACACATTTTTCCACATCTCTTCTTCTTTTTATTCATTTTTCAACACCTACCCTCACATTTTTCCACGTCTCTTCTTCTCTTTATTCATTTTTCAACACCTACCCACACATTTTTTCCACTCATATTTTCTTTTTGTCTATTCTTCAAAACCTAAAATAACTCTCAACTTCATCCTTATCACCCTATATATATTCCCATTTCTAGAAAAGGGGAAGAATCCTTTGGAGGCCTGAAAAATCAGAAACTTTTAGAGAGAAAATATTGGAGAGAGAATTGATCGTGAGTTTTGACAGGAAAGAATTGGGTCCTTGGTTGGGAAATTGAAGACCGTCCGTCTCCTCCATTCATCACCACCTTTTGTTAAACAACGATTATCTGGGCATCACTTCATCTCACTGTCTCCGCTAACTGTGGCAATTATTCCTCCCAATATCACTGTCACACAGGTATCACTTGATGTTTTGCTTTTGATTTCACTCACGTTCCTACATTGAAGTCCTCCTGCTTGGTTCTCTCGTGTCTAAATGGCATCCACTTCACTTTGAAATATTCTACAAAGGTTTTCAACCCCCATCTTGGACAATCATTTTTCCCAAACAAAAATCAATCATCTTTATCTTGAATTAGAAAATGAACAGATTAATGTTTTCATTCATTATTGGGATGATTTTGAGCGTCCTTGGAGTTATCCTATTCTAAATGTTGATTATGTCAAAATAGAATGTTTGCGTATATTTCATTATTTTAATTTACCATTCGATCTACGCAAGCATATTCTTGAAATAGCACTATTTTCTCAAATCCGTGATCAAATTTTACTTGATCTTATTACTGATCATGTGGATGATTTTATCAATAAATTTATCACGAATGAAGAAGCCTAGGAGTTTGATGATCCCATTAATGGTGATCTTGATGATTTTTGGGATGAATTTGAGGATGAACCCGAAGAATGGGTTAATGAATTTTAAATTGATGTTTTATGCATTGGGGTGTCCCATTCGCCCCAGAACAATTCAGCTCAAGGAAGAAGATGATTAGCTAACATGAGGTTTCGATTTAATATAAGTCAATTGAACACGCACCAAAACTGGGGTAGTTTTTGGTGCGTCACATATTTCATCCATGAAGGGTTGCAATAAGTCGACAGAAGAAAAATTTATTGCCGGATGCAGAAGACTCAAAGCAACCTTATGCGAGTTGGATTCGATTAGTGAATGCACACCAAAACTGGGGCAGTTTTGGTGATTATCCCCAAAAAAATCGACCTATGTTAATCCTTGAATTTTTTTTTAATTGCCATGTTGTGAGGATAGATTGATTCGGTTTTTGAAGTAGCCGCTTGTGACATTTGAGTATAATTTGGGAATATGAATTATGGACTCCTCCAGAAACTAGGTAGCACCGATATAATTAATAATGCCAATAAAAAAAATAAAAAAAGTCAATTCAGTACATTACCACACAACTTTATTCAGATAATAAAACGTCCAAATATTACATGTCTCACTCAACTGAATCAATCACACTAGGTGAACAATCAAATACACATAAAAAATTAATATTAGAACAGACACTAAAAACATCATCAGAAATAAATCCATCACTCTTCCGATCAAGAGGAAATTCCCACTAGGCAACAACTGTAAACATGACAAATTTAATCATTGTTAAAAATCAATCATAGAGTCCAAATATTGTATATAAAAGATGTTAAAACAATAACTCGCAGTCGAATAACCTAAAACAAAAATCAATTTCAAACTTCCAAACATGACATATAAATAATTACATACAGAATCCGAGTGAATTAAGCACAGTATCTGTGAATTAAAAACCCAAACACCATTGCTCGTCATATATACTCAACAACTAAGCTAAACCATATGAATTTGATCCATTTTTCAAATTAAGAACAAGAAACCCAACATCAAATAACAAACTATACAGCCCCTGAGGAATTTACATAAACCAATCCGAACCATTATATCAACAAGCCTACAAAACCAGCCACTTAAGCCCAATGAATAGGCCCAACAAGAGAGATCATTAAAACAAATTTGGACTAACGTTTAAAGCCTGGCCCGATCCGGCCCAAGCCTTTTAATTAACCTAAATGCTTTAGACTTAACCCAAGATTCTTGAACTAACCCTGCGAAGAAGAAATAGGAAGAAAAGCCAGCGCTCCTGGAAGAAGAGGTACCTGGGGTTCGATGAGGGAAAAGAAAATTCCAAGGAAAAAGAACAGAATTGTGAGTCTAGATCAGGTTTGTTCAGGGATTTTCTGGAAATTTTTGGATTTATTCTTCTTGTTTTTCCCTGGTGTTGGGAGATCGAAAACCCATTATACCTTCTGTTTTTGGGTTGTATCTCTTAAGTCTTTAGTTCGATAACAAAATACAAATTTTCAGTTCAATCCATCACAAACAAACACATATACGAAGTCTAAATGCATTAATTTATAAAGCAAATGAAATCACTGGACATCAAGAATTCAAATTACGGAAATCCAAACCAAAGAGATATAGAACTGTTACCTTAAACGAAGTCGACTGGGAACTGAAGAAAATTTGATGGAAGATCTGGTATGAAGAAGGATCGCTTTGGACGAGTTCAGAACGATGAACAAATAATGTTGAGGATTTGGAGGGTGAGACCGGTAATGGACGGACCGGTGAGCAATAATTGTAAAAGTAGTGCGGTACTACCAATAACAAGGAGAAGAAGAATTAAAATGAGGAGAAAAAAATAACATAATAATGACAGAGAGGAAAGCTAGTGATCGGATGTCAATAATGACAGCTCACTATCTTTTTTTTTTTAAAAAAAGCGACTCCTATATACTCCTTTAGAGTAATTTTTATATCTGCCTTTTTAAAGAACTGACAATCGCAAGCGAAATTAATGAGTTACAGGTAGAGATATAGAGAAAAGCTCGTGATCCCCAAGAAAAGAAGAAAATTTTGTCCCTTTGTAAAAAGAAAGACAAGACCTGTGATTCAGCCTTTTGAAAAATAGGTCTAAGACCCTTGAAAACTGTGGACCAAATCTGTCTTTGAAGAGTCACAAGGAGAGTTGTAAGAATTCAAAGAAGTCTCGGGATGCTCAAGAGCAGAGGAAAATGTTGTCCTCTTCTTTAAAAAACTGGACCTGTGGTTCAACATTATGAAAAATAAGTCTATGATCTCTTGAAAATTGTGTACCAAATCAGTATCTTGGGAGTCGTGACCCTTTAAAGATAAGATGAATAAAAGTCCATGACTTTTTTTTAAAAGATGATCCGATGATGAAAAGCGGTGGATATTGGCATCCTATGCTCGGAAAAATTTGAACTAAAAATTTGGGGTTAAAAAAGGTATTATCATAATAAGGGATGACCAATTAGGGTAAAATTTTTATGGGCATAGAATATATTTGATTGGCGCACAAAAAACTGGGGCAGTTTTTAGCGTAGGTAGTAAGCCATATTGTTTTCAAGTTCAAACATTTGTTTTCAAATTACTCTCATTCGAGTATTCGCTTAATGAAAATTTTGAAATATTTCGTTCTGGCGTCTATTATATCTTCTCAGATATAGCCGTATTATTAAGACAGAGTCAAATTGAATGTATGAATAAAAGATCAGAAATAATACGTTGATCAAAGAATGGAGCAGAAAGGGATACTATAAAATGTGATTAGCAATTGCACAAGTGTATAGGGTGGCAACAGACTTTAGCATCATATTCTTATACATATGCATCAATCATTTTGAAGTTTTCACGTACCCAATTTCATTATTTCAATTCTAAATTAACATATTTTCACATTAAGAGGTTTTTGAACTTTTAAGATTAAATTTCAAGTTATCTTTTGCACTAAAATATTTTTCTGATTAAAACACATTTCATCATCGGAATTCAAATTAAATTTATTTGTGGATTAAAATGGCCTTTCATGGCAGATCAAAGCTATTATGCTTTCATGGCAGATTAAAATCGTTATTTGGATTAAAGTTGTGAATTAAATGTATTTGTGGATTAAAATGGTCTTTCATGGCAGATTAAAGCTATTATGCTTTCATGGCAGATTAAAGCTATTATGCTTTCATGACGGATTAAACCTATTATCATGGATTAAAATTGAGAGCCAAGCCGGGAATGACTCTAGTGATCCCGAGCATTTTATAAAAAATATATATATATATTATTAAAAAAATCAAATCAAATCCAATGATTTGTCAAGCCGGGAATGGCACTAGTGATCTCGAGCACTTTTAAGATTTGCCAAGCCGGGAATGACCCTAGTGATCCCGAGCATTTTTAAAAAAAAATATATATAAATAAATAAAATCATTTCCAATGATTAGCCAAGCCGAGAATGGCCGTAGTGACCCCGAGCATTAAAAAAAAAAAAATCCAATGATTTGCCAAGCCGGGAATGACCCTAGTGATCACGAGCACTTTTAAGATTTGCCAAGCCGGGAATGACCCTAGTGATCCCGCGCACTTTTAAGATTTGCCTAGCCGGGAATGACCCTAGTGATGCCGAGCATTTATAAAAAAAATATAAAATCATTTCCAATGATTAGCCAAGCAGGGAATGGCCCTAGTGATCCCGAGCATTTTATAAAAAAAATTCATGATTAGCCAAGATGGGAGTGGCTCTCGATTAAAGCATTTTGGCTGATTAAAGTAATGGTTTAAAATATTTTGGATTGGTTTTAAAAAATTCACACAGTTAAAATTGGGATACCATGCCTTTACGCGTCATTTACTACGTAAAGTCCCGCAAAGGGGGGCAGCTGTTGTACCCCAATTTTTGTCAAAGCTTAAAAGATTACAAGATTCCAAATTTTAAACTTACAATTTACACCTTTTATGAACATAAGATGAGTCCACTTAAAATCTCAGCCCAAGTAAATAAAAGCCCAAACATAACTTATTGGTTTTGGTTTTGATCCAATAAGTAAACTATTTAAGCCCAAAGAACCAATCCAATAAAATGAACACACGGTCACTGTCGGCCCGGCCCGGCCTGGCCTAAGCTATCAATTGGGTGACTAAGGCCCTAATTCTAGAAGGAGGGAGGGAGGTATGAAATGCAGCAGGAGAAACGGAAGAGAGAGGAAGCGCCGTCTGACCAGAGGGAAACGGGAAGAAAAAAAAAGGGTGCCGGAGGTTTGAAAAAGGAGAGAGAGGGCACCAAAATTCAAACAAAAGAGATTCGGGTTGACAATGGAGGCCGGATAGTTTGATTTTTGGGAATCTTGCTTCGAAATTGAGTGTATAAAAAAGGGTTCTTTTCTGATCCAGAGGGGGGGCTTTTTCGGTTTTGCTGGAGATAGGGCTCAGGAGAGGGGTTTTCGATTTTCTGGTGGGGTGGTTTCGGTTTTCTGGAGGTCTGGGGCTTTTGTGGGAGAAATTCTCACTTCTTTTTGGGGGGATTTTTCTTTTTTGGATTTGTTTCACTCTTCTGTTGTTTCGATTTTCTAGGAGAGATCGAGTTTCTTCTTCTTCTTTTTTCCTTTTTTCTTTTGATTTCGGGTCTTTGGAGAAGGGTTTCGATTTTCTTTTGATTTTAGTTTTCGGGGGCTCCTCTTCTGGTTTCTGGGTTCCCTCATCTTTCTATCAATTCTTCTAGGGTTCACTTTCTTTGGTTGTTGGTTTCTGTCTGGAGATGGGATTTCGGAGAGGGAGAGATGAGTGAGTTCGGATTTTCTGGTTTTGGGGAGTTCTTTCTTTTTCCGTTCAGATTTTTCTGAGGGAACTTCTTTTCTTTTCTTTTCTTCTGGTTTTCAGTTTTCTGGGTTGAATTACAGAACATACTGAGGAATTTGTGCTCCTTTCTGTGACTAGATTTTTTTTTGGTAGGTTTGTTAAAACTCTGGTGTTTTGATTGTATGGATTAGAAAGATACATGCGAATTTTGATTTTGATTCCCTGGATTGTTGTGTTCACTGCTTCTATTCCATTTATATATATTGCATTATCCGATCAGTGTTTCATGAACCAATATGTTCAAGCATGCATAGGTCTTATTGATCATTATGTCAAGCTTTGGATTTTCTATGATCCTGTCTGATTGCAGACTACAAAACTGAAATGTGTGTGCTTTCGATTGTGAACAACATTGGTTTGTATTGCTATACATAGATTGGCAAAACTGGTTCCCTTGGATATGTTGGGTTGGTTGTGGCAAATAATTGGAAGTTTCATTACGTTGATTTATAGAAGGATGTAATACAATTTCGCTGGCAGATTTCGAAATAGCTTTTCTTGTACTTCATGTTGCTATGTTGATATCCTTATGCTTACTTCGCGCAGGAACATATGAATATGAGGCTATTTGTGCTGGCAATTCTCAATTTTTGTAGCTAATGCATTAAACGTGAATTGTTATGCTCGATGGAATGGTTATGTGTTGTAAACGTTAATTTGCTTGTAAAAGATTACCTCATGTTTCCATTGGATTCTTGCATTCGTTTAGAAAGTTTGGTTATATGGTGAACTGTTTTGTTTGACATTGATAATTCTCCTATTGTTTACTCTCCTTGGATCATTATCCTGATTTTCGAAATCCCAGATTGTACAAAAAGAAGAAAGGTGTTTGTATTGGGTGAAGTTATTGGGTTGTTACTTGTAAGGAAGCCAATAATAATTGGGCCAGACATATTAACCTTGAGGGTCTTGGGCTTGGTGTGTGATTTGTTGGATTGGATTCTTAATTGTTTACTTGGATTAAAAATGAGTAATGGTTTCAAGAGATTGGGCCGAATACTTGGGCTTTGATTTTTAAAGGGCTTAGAGTGTCTTGTTTAATTCATAATTTATTGTACGATAAATGATCGATTAATTGATCTGATGACGGAGCCAAAACGGGAAAGCATTGGATGTTATCCCGAAAGGATTCTTGAGGAAATGATTTTATGGAATCCCAACCATTGGATGAAAAATGATTTAATGAAGTTCGGAGCCTTCGATACGATAACCGACTTTCGGTAATAAATCATTATTTTTAATCATACTAACTTAATAGTATGGTTGAAATGATAAATTACCTAAATAAAAACGGGAATCGAGTCCCTCTTATTTGTGCTTATTTTTTTTATTATATGGTGATGATGTGTTTTATTTAAGATGTGTTGTTTCCATGCTATGTGATTATGTGTTTAAAGTGTATGATTTAAAGTGTTAATATATTTGAATTTGGGATTTGCGATAATTCAATATCGTATAGTCTACAAAAACTCGGTTCCCAATATTTTAATTTCATTTTATTTTTACTTTCATTTTATTTTTATTTCATTTTCGTTTTATTTTTATTATCATTTTTTTATTTTTATCTTTTAATTTTATTTTCGTTTTATTTGTATTTTTATTGTTATTTTATTTTTATTTCATTTTTATCTTACTTTTACTTTATCTTTTATTCTTATTTTCGTTTATTTCCGTTTTATTTTTATTTCTATTTCAATTTTATTTTTATTTAATTTTCGTTTAATTTTTATTTTTATATTTTATGATTTTCTAATATTTATATTGTATATTTTCGTGGTGTATAAAAATTATATCAAAAATCTTTACCTACGATGGAGTTAATTTAGGGAATGCATTGGATGCACCCTCAATATTAGATAGGAAATTTGACCATTAGATAGAAAATTTCCGTGAATCTCAATATTAGACTTTCAATATGATTTTTATGTTTTTTCTAAAATTGTTTTATCCTATTTTGATATAGCATTGACATTTTCTAAAATTAATTCATTAAATTCTAAAATAGTTTATATATATATATATATTTTCTAAAACTTATTTTATCATATTTCGATATACTTTTTTTGCATATAATTATTTTCCCCCATGCATGTATTCTTGTCACAAATCAATGTTTTTTAAAATCATATAATGGGATAATAAAAGTTAAAATTTGCAACTGTTTTAAAACAGACGTTGTGGGGTAACTCACACCTTCCCCACACGTAACAAATTCACTTACCCATTTTTTCTAGATTTTCGCAGACCAAATGATTTTTATTGGTGACCAATTGCACCTATTACAATTGGTGGCGACTCTTCTTTTAAAATTTCATCTCGCAAAACCGATTGCGACAATGTTGAGAGAAAAAAAGTCAATCTTGTGAGCATAAGTCAATTGTGTGATTCTGATTGC
Source organism: Euonymus europaeus (assembly GCA_963580455.1). Classification (NCBI taxonomy): domain Eukaryota; kingdom Viridiplantae; phylum Streptophyta; class Magnoliopsida; order Celastrales; family Celastraceae; genus Euonymus; species Euonymus europaeus. Next base: position 7,196,505 of record OY756972.1, read on the forward strand.
ATTGTTATTTTTTTAAAGCATAAATATGATGTATTGGACTCTTAAGGTTTGCTTGTGTTGATAACAGGAAGAACTGATGACAATTGTTATAGAATTACACGCATTAACAACTTTAATTGTCATTCATCTATTGTTGATAACTTTGATTTATGGCACCAACACTTGGGACACATAAATCAACATTATTTGCGTCAATTGGTGAAAATTAATAGTGTTGCAATTATTTGAAGGATTACTATAGGTTCAAAGAGGATGTGTGGTCCTTGAAAACAAGGTAAGGAAATGAGGTCACCACACAAAAAGGTAAATGCTCTTACTAATTAGTAGACCACTTCAGCTTGTTCATATCGATTTTATGGGTCCAACTCAAGTTAAGAGCATTGGAAGAAAAATGTATATTCAAGTTGTGGTTGATGATTTCTCGAGATTTTTATGGATGTGTTTTTTTACGTGAGAAATCTTAAGCTTTTGAATCTTTCAAAGCCTTGTATCTTAGAATTTTGAATGAACATGACATTGATTAAGGTATATTACAACAAATCAGAACCAATCACGAGACTGAATTTCAAAATAGATTTTTCATATCTTTTGTGCAGAAAATGGAATCTCTCATGAGTTCTTAGCTCCAAAAATTCCTCAATAAAATGGATTTGTGGAATGAAATAACCGAGTATTGCAAGAGATGGCTCTTGCTATGCTATAGAGGAAGGACATTCCTACAAAGTTCTAGGCTCAAGCCATGAATACTGCGTGCCACATAGTGAATCGAGTGTATATTCATTCAGGTACTAAAGCGACTCCTTATGAGCTATGGAAAGATAAGACACCTATTCTCAAATAATTTATAGTTTTTTAGAGTAAGTGTTACATTTTGAAGTATAGAGAGTACTTGGGTAAGTTTGATTCTCATAGTGATGATGATATCTTTTTTAGCTATTCATCAAATAGTCATGCTTATAGAGTGTTTAATAAAACTACTTCTACTGTGATGGAGTCTGATAATGTGATTATTTATGATCATGAAGTGGCTAGCGAAGATGTGCAAAAATTAGATAGTTATAACAGTTCTGGTGCAACCACAAAGAAGACTACATCAAGTGAAAAAAAAAGTCTACCAAACTCAAGTGAAGATGTGTATATAGATCTCAGACTCTAGATAGGCTATGTAAGAGTTCACGCTTCCTACATCTGTCCATGCGGCTTACATCAGAGTCTGCTGGAACAGAAAGTGTACCTCATCTTCATCCATCTACAAGGGTGAAGCTTCATCATCCTAAGGATCGGGTAACAGGAGACATTCATACTCCAATGAAGACCCATCAAAAGCATCACAATGAGTAACTTTTTTGTGCTATGTATCTCAAATTGAACCTAAGAAGGTTGATGATGCTTTAATTAATAATTGTTGGATATCTGCCATGTATGAAGAATTGAATCACTTTGTTATTAATGATGTGTAGGAATTAGTTTCCTTTCCATTTGATGGGAATGCTACTGGTACGAAATGAATTTTTAAGAACAAAATTGATGAGGTTGACCTGATTACTAGGAATAAAGCACGTTGAGTAGCATAGGGGTATACTCAAGTAGAAGACAGATTTTGATGAAACCTGTGCTCCTATTGTTAGGTTAGAATCTATTCGAATTCTAATTGTTGTTGCATGTTTTCTAAAAATTTAGTCTTTATCATATGGATGTGAAGAGTGCTTTTCTGAAAAGTATTTTACAAGAAGAGACTTATGTTGCGCAACTGAAAGGGTTTGTTGATTCTATGCATTCTGATTATGTGCATAAAAAGGCACTCTATGGATTGAAAGAAGCACCACGTACTTGGTATGAGCGTTTGACTTCATTCCTTGTTAAATCTAGTTTAAAAGGAGGACATGCAAATTCTACATTGTTTGTCAAGTTTAATGGTGTGAATGCGCTTATTACTTAGATTTGTGTGGATGATATTGTGTTTGGTTCTACTTCTGATGTGATGACAAGTGGTTTTGTGCTTTAATGAATAGTGAATTTGAGTTGAGTATGATGGAATAACTTAAATTTTTTCTTGCCATACAAGTGAAACAATATGATGACGAGACATTTGTTTTTCAATCAAAATATGCGAAAGATTTTGTAAATAAATTTGGTCTTGCTAACTCTAAACATGTATTGACTCCCATGAGTACTTCTACCAATTCTTTACGCAAGTAAAATCATATTTGCGATTTCATTTCCTTGGCAAACTTTTTATTGGCAAATTAGCGATAAAAATATGACCCTTGATAAAGTTCTCTTAATTAGCGGCGAAATCAATAATGTCACTAATTAAGCAAGGGAAAAAAAATATACTAATACGTCGCTAATTTTCATCACAAAAATTTATAAATCTAATTTAATTAGCGACGAAAATTAGAGACATAATATAATATGTCGCTAATTATTGATGGAAAAGATGTTTTCGTCACTCATTTTCATCATTAAAAACTTCATAGATCATTGTGGAAATGTGTGCCAAGATCAATGATGAAATTTGTGAAGGAAAATATTTTGTCTCAATAACTTCTCAATCTTTTTTTCATTTGCGTCAGATATCTGTACTTATTCCATCACAAATGATAAATTTTGCAACAAATCGAATTGTTTCCCTCACAAATGACGTTCATCGCAAAAAATATGTTTTCTTGTAGTGCTTACGTTCTTAGTCAATATAGATGTCTTAATAAAACCTTTTTAACTTCTTATTATTGAGTTTTGCATTATGTTTATATATATGTAAAATTATAAATTTAGATAGAATGCTACTTTTGATATACGCTAACAAAAGAAACTACAGTGACGATTGAATATAGCCAGTGTGGTTTTTTTATAGGATGATAATATGATATATATTATTTATCTGTCAACTACAGATACACAATTTTTTGACCATCCGTACATGACCATTGTAAAATAAGTTTAACTGCATAAATTTGAAATCTTTATTGCCTTATATGATATACCTATATATATAGTTCATATATGTGTGCGCGCGCGCGAACTACGAGCCTTTCAGACTGATTTTTCACTTGTATTGTGGAGGTGGAATACTTTGTTCGTGTATGAAGAAATTAAGAGGATCAACTTCAGCCTTCACTTGTATCAACCTCCAGAAATTGTTCTTGAAGTACTTGGTTCCATAAGCAGTAGCATTTGCCCAAACTATTTTATCACTCTTACCGCTACCAATATCATTGTCTCTGTAATTCTGAAATGCCTCTCTTGGTTTCTCTGACACATATGGAGTCATACCATCATAAAACTTTCTCAAAACTTGGATATTGTAATCGGTGTCGCTCTCATTAGTCCATATTGATGCATACTGAATCTTGAACAGATTGCCAAATCGATGAGGGAACGCGGTTGCTGACTCTGGAATCTTGTTCATTATCCCTCCATATGGATTCCATTGCATCCACATATTGGTCTTTGTGTCGATCATCATCTTCCATATGGTTTCCAGGCCTTGTTTCGAGATGGGTTTTTTCACATAATCAGATTTCATCTTGGAAAACACCTGAGCCTCATTTGGCCTATCAAGTAGAACATCAATGGATGTTCCATTTGGAAAATCTGCCCAGAAAACAAGAGATTCAACCCATCTCATCTCTTGACAGTCCTCCTTTTGTAGACCTAATTCAGGGAAGCTACTTTGCATCACTCGAAGAAGATTGTTTGTTTGGCCTAGAAAGAATCCAATGAAAGCAATGTTCACTGTTCCATTTTGTACTTGTGGCATTGCTCTTATGAAGAGCTCATCAGGTAATCTAGTAGCAACTTTTTGCCAACGATAAATTATATCGGTACCATTTTGTGCTAGAGTCTTCTCAACCCGGAACACCGTCACGTTTCCTGGAACTGGAACCAATTTTAATTTCCAGGCAAGTATGACACCAAAGCTTGCACCACCACCGCCTCTAATAGCCCAAAACATATCTTCTCCCATTGATTTCCTGTCCAGGATTCGACCGTCGACGTCGACTACTCTTGCATCAATAACATTATCAACAGAAATACCATATTTTCTTATCATATTACCATACCCACCACCAGAAATGTGTCCACCAAGGCCCAGGTTAAGACATACACCGGCAGGAAAGCCAAGAAAATTACTAGTGTTGGCAATTTTATAGTAGAGTTCACCTAGGGTTGCCCCCGCTTGAGCCCAAGCAGTACTACTAACAGTTCCAAGTTCGATATCGATGGATCGGAGATTAAACATGTCAAGGACAACGAATGGGACGTCGGATCGGTACGAAAGTCCCTCGTAATCATGTCCACCACTTCTGATTCTTAGTTGAAGGAGACTTGTTTTAGCACAAACAACAGTTGATTGGACATGAGCTTCTTCCAGTGCTGTGATTATTGCTAGAGGTTTTGGAAATGGGGTTGTTGTGAATCTTTTGTTTTTGATGTATGATGTGAGAACAGACTCAAATGAAGTATTGTTTTGGATGTAAATAGCCTTGGAGATTGAATTGGATTGGTTGGCAAGGCATTGTAGAAAGTTGTCAAGAAGGATTTGGGGAGGATCGGCACATGAAACTGTAAGGAAAGAAATTGAAAATATTAGCAATTGAAGACAGATGGTCCCCTTCATTGTTTTTTTTCTTTTTGGTTCTACAATTTCTGAATACTTGTGGTGGATCTCACAATTTACAATCATACATATATATAGGGGTGTCCAAATCCGATTCCCAACCGAGGAACCGATCCGAAACCGTGGTTATTCACTTTTCGGTTTCGGTTTTTTGGTTAACGGTTTTGGATTCGGTTATGAATTTATAGATTTTGTCGGATATTTTTTCGGATTTGGTTTCAGATTTAACCGAAAAAAAACCAAATAACTTTTATGTTTTATATATTTAGTTATTCAAGCAATTAAAACCCAAAAATCTAAGATTTAGCCCCAAATATTTTCAATTTCTTCATTAAGGATTGAAATAATATTCTTACTCATTCTGCTCTCTCACTCGTCCATCGACTTCGTTATTTCAATGTCGATTCACAATATTTTAAGACATATGTTGTGTAATGAAATAGAAGAAATCAATACAAAAGAGACTTCATCCTTCAAGATTTTTTTTTATTTTTCTTATTAGATTGATGAAACACTTCGGACATTTCGGTTTCGGTTAAAAACCGAACCGAAAACCGAACGGACACTATATAGCCAACAAAACAACATGCAAGTTTCGCAGGCCGTAGAAAATGAAAATATTGATCAGATTTTCTGGTCAAACACTCTTCATATATATATTTACCACATAAAGAAATAAATAAGAAAGTCCACTATTGTGACAATGAATTCGTTACAAGTGGCCTATTTACGGGTCTTCAATAATCAATATATTCTAGATAATCAAAGAATTAGAGATAATTTTTTTTATGAATTCTCAGATTTTGCTTACATGACGTTTTCAATACGGTATTATCCCATTTAATATGACGTTATTGCAAATGAACTTACGATTGAGAGGTAATCACTATTCGTGTATATAAAGATCAACCATTTCAGTAGGGAGTGGATTGGAATCTTCCATCCTCAATTCTCTTGAATCAAAATATGACGTTATTGTTATTATTAGCAAGTCAAATACCTTTTTAGTTTATTTATTATCATAGCACTTGCATCATCTTTATTAGCAAATTAACGTTTCATGTTAATAAATTATGTTCAAAACTTTTGAATTGACTTTTATTTGGCTGAAAACCATTCTTGATGCGTGAAAATAATATCCATGCCAAATTTAATTTTGCAACGTCAATGACCGTGATTTCATTAACAACAATTTCGGCCCTTGAACTTCGGCCCATACGAATTAGACCAAGTCATTAATACCGCCCCTAACATAAGTAATTAATCATTCTTGAGTGTTCTCCAACAAATAAGGTTTGTGTTTTATTGTCAATGACCTTAGTTTTAATCGCTTAGCCTCCTAATTCAACATTGATATATTTATATATATATATATATATATATATACCTTAGTTTTAATCGCTTAGCCTCCTAATTCAACATTGATATATATATATATAGTTGTATATGCGTACATCAATATGAAGAATATAGCATAACCACCGAGAAAACAACTATATGCATATGTGTATGTATATATATATATATATATATATATTCCCATCATATCAGAAACTAAATTCGAGTCACAAACTCTAACAATAACTTTAGTGGGTCTGTAATTATTATCAGCCCGACACTTATGAGTCGAGTGTCAGGCCAATAAAAACCACCAGTCGATAAAGACCGGTAAAACTAACCCAGTTCTAGCCCTATTGATTCTTTCAAATACTTTTCCAACCACTTAAAACTGAGCATCTTCTGCACTTTGATAACATGCAGCTTTTCCACGATTATCCACCAAGGACGATCAAAAGAAGAAAACCACTAGCCTCAATCGTTAGCAACATATAAGAGGCCTAGTTTTCAGGGGAGTGGGGTGAAATTCATGGACTACGTGCCCCAACAATGTCCATAATCTGAATACTACTGGTCCACTCATTTTGTAGACACGAAGGTTACAGGCCAGGGAGATTATTTGGAAAGTCATCAGGCATTACCCATGATCTACTACTTCACATTACACCAAGGTCATGCCTAGAAGACGAGAAGTTGACCACATCACCATGTCTAAAATGCTTATAATTAAGAACAAACAGAAGCAGAAGTTGAACCGACCCCGCATCTATACTATTTCTGTTTTTCTCGTGTCACTCTTTGTAAATTCTTAAGTACTTTTCGAGAAATCACACTCGAACCCACAATTTTGTGTTCTTAAATTGCATGCAATTCGTCCTGTATCAAGTCGTATTGGAGCATAATCTCTTATCAATTCTTTAGATTAACAGCAAGCTCAAACTTATGAACTCATTACAACCATCACTTCTATCCCAAAGTGCCAGAAGTGGTTGATCACAATTATGCATAATAACATTCCTGTCCAGACGCAAAAGAGGCCAACAATTATGTACAATAACAAGGCTTGTGTAAGCAGGTATGGAGTGTTTCACATATTGGTTCCACGGCCGATGGAGCTAATATTATTATTTTTTAAGGAAACAATGAAAATTAAAAATAAATAGATAAAAGATTTCGATAATGAATCTTATTAGAAAAACTTTTAATGCTGATTTTAGATATGCAATTTTTTCAAAAGTATAGTTATTTTAAGAGAGAGAGCGTTTTAAAATTTTTATTTTAAAAAATATAAAAAACAATGATGCCATTAAATTATGTCAGCACAAAGGAATTTGTACCGGTACTCTAAAGAAATATGAGTATTTTTGTTCAAAAAATGAAAGAAACTTATTGCAAAATTAAAACGACGTATGTTTCAATGAAGAAAATATTTATATTTTTTTTCCATCAATTCTAGATGCATTCGATTTTTGAATTGACATGTATTTGGCTGAAAACCATTATTTGTAAGATATGTAGCATATTTGTACGTTTCCTGCGTTAATTACTTGGTCAACTTTACCAGCATCCACCTGGTCAACTTTACCAGAAGGTTTGAAGTCTGACAATTATTAATTAATTTATACCCATCTTGGCAATACATGAAGATTCGCATTTAGTTCTGAAAATATCTCAATAAAAAATATCTTTAAGTGACTCACTAGAGATATTATTTATGAATTTAATTTTGAACCATGAATTTGCCCTCGCTCGGTAATGATAAATAGCTTATATTTTAGTATCTCATAACTAAATAATAAGTGTTAAACCTTAAGGATAACGGATTAACTAAATTTTAACGGGTTCGTGTATCGAATTTTCATGTTATAATCTAAACAATAAGTGTTAAACCTTAAAGAGAACATATTTTTTAAACTCTAACGGGCTTGTGTATCGAATTTTCATGTTGTAACCTAAATAATAAGTGTTAAACCCTAAAAAAAACAGATTTTCTAAACCCTAGCGGACTAATAATTATATATGAGCTACTATGGGTTCCCAAAATATGAGCTACATGCAATTTGCCATCTACCCCAAAATCTTATGGTGTATACTCCCACATAAAATTATGGAGACTTTGAGAGATTTTTTCTTTTTGAAATGACTAGCAACACCGAGTTTGTTCTTATGATGACAAATGAAGACACATTATAGTATTGCTTGTATATACCATTCATTAATCAATTTTTGAATTGACTTTTATTTAATTAAAAAACATTCTTGGTGCACGAAAATCTTATCTATAACAAGTGAATAGTTGTATTTCTGAAAGTCAGCTATGAATTCAATATTTTTTTTTTGGGATAAACAGCAATTCATACAACGACCAAGGAGAAGAAACATCTGGAGGGATGGCCTAGAAGGGAAATGTCAGCATATATTATATAGTTTGGCTGGCAATACATATAGAATAGATATAGTTTTTCAAATTAAAAGAAAAAAAGAATTTGAGGACTGCAAAGTTTCCTGCATTAATTGGTCAACTTTACTATAATATTTGAAGTCTGACAATTATTTGTACCCATCTTGACAATACTTTTATTATTTTGATAATTATTTGTTCCCATCTTGAAAATACTTTTCGTTTTTTGATAATTATTTGTTCCCATCTTGGCAACAAATGAAGAGATTTCATCTCTTCTTACGGTGACAAATGAAGACAAGCAGTTGGTGTTACTGTTATAAATATTACTCATAGATTAATTACAGTTACGCTCAATTTAAGATTATCAATTCACTAATTTTCAAAACAATTCACTATTAAAAATTACAAACTTAACTTTGCCAAAAGACAGTTTGTACATCAAGGTTCAATGTATGTTTGACCGAACATCAACGTATCCAAAGGTTGAGTTTACGTTTGGCACCTCCGAAACCCTTCCCCACCAAGGAATCAATGACGTCTCCACCAAGAGCAACCATGATCTCCTCCCATGGATCTTCAAGTAGTATTGAAAATTTGAATGTTGACACAATATTTTTACGACGAAAATTTTGAAATAATTTAAGGGAAAAAATCTCGAGTGTTTAGAGTCACCAACCTTGAAGCAATCCACTATGACCACGAGTTATAAGAATCAGCTAGAGCTAAGATCCACGCACCTATTCTAGTTTCTTGCTTAAGTCATACGATACACCCTTCACCAAGTAGAAACTTCCACCAATCACTCCAGAGTCGCACTAAGAACATGCATGATTGAAAATATTTTTCAGATCAAAAACTCACTTAAAGAGTGCTTATAAAATCGCTCAAACAATATAATTATCTTTCAAAGAATATGCAATCAAAGTCTTAACAAAAACTAGGGTTTAAACCAATATATATAAGTAAAAAATATGTCTCAGGGAAACCCGAGTAAAATCGGCCAAATTGGTATAAAATCTTATTCTTAAAAGTTATGTAAGGATTACCAATTAATTAATTAAAATAAGGGCCCACAAAATAAAGAATTGACTTTTGTTATAAAAGGAATTGATTATCTCGAAAACAATAAAGGAAATCATTCTTTAAAATGAGAGATAATCAATCATAAAACACACAAGATTTTGTCTCAATTAATCAATGATTTAAATCAATTATTTCCATAAAACAATCTTAGAATCTTTGTTAAAAACATGCATATAAAAATCTGCAACACATGTTTTAAATGTTGATGCAAATGTAGGTTACATGAAGCTCACTTGGACTCTATGTAGAGTACGTATAGGCTGCATGATTAGCATATCTTCAATCCAGCTTAGCCTAATCTTTTATTCCTATCTAATGAGGATTCTAGCTAGTTTAAAAAATATATTATATTTAAGATTACAATGTCAAGCCTATGTCACATTAAATATCCTAACAAATTCTTTCTTGACACTTGCTTGACAAAACTCAATCAAGAACACAGGTCAATGCACACGAAATAAAAATCACATGACAATGAGCATAAGAAACATAAGGCTAGCAATCATTCAATCATCCAGAAATGTGAATACACACACCATACAGATAATCCAAACCATAATTAAAGCACTCTTAACAGCTTCCCTGTCTCTATCTCTATCCTTATGCTAACAGTTTACATGATCACTTTTCAGGATATGGAGTCAGTTTCAGCTATATGCACCCAGCATCTCAAATTCTCCAGGCCAGCAAACCAGCATCTCAAATTCTAGCAGTAGTAACCATGACAACATGAACAACAACACTAGAAATTGCAGAACTATTTTTAAATAAATTGCCTCAGTAATATCCATGACTTACTACAAAACATATATTACGACTATTTCAAACGCATCAAACACAGAAGAAATACATCCCCTGACTTTACTTGTCTAGTCACATAGCATATAAGCTAACAAAAAAAATCTAGAAGAAATCTTTTGTCCAAATCCAGCAAACCAGGATCTGATTAAACCACAGAAGAAAGAACATGCTAGGCAAGCCATACCTTAGAAAAGAAACATCCGAAGAGTTCTGGAGCCCTATACCATCTTGTGGCAACAGAATCATGAGATATAAATCAGAAAGAATGAGCATCATTACATGTTCTACATTCTAACAACTACACAGAAGATCACAAAAGGCCACTTACTGTCCAAAAAACAGTTGTTGGGGTAACGCTAAATGTTACTCTTGCTAGTCCAAAGTCACAAACTTTGAGTTTGCAATTGAGATTTGCTAATATATATTTTGGTTTAAGATTGTGATGGTACATTTACTGAAATTAAAAAACTTAAATTCAAAATAGTCTCCAAAAGCTTCAAGCTCACTCTCAAGAACAGGAAGAGAACAGAGACATCGTTATAAACATGGCAAATAAACACATAAACTTTTCTTTTTCTTCTTTTTTCCCTCCTTGAGTTCTGACAGGGTAGGGATGTGTGAAGACAATAGAGATAACAAAAGTAACCTACCAATTACAAGCCCAACCAAGTAACAACTTTCAAGACAAATTGAGACAAACAATAAAATCAAAACAAACCGAGAGAAATCGAGGCAGAACTTGAATCGAAAAAATGAATGCGAAACAGAGAGCTCACAAGTAAATCGAAAATTGAGACTAACCTGGATTGCCTCTCTCAATCTGAACGAGAATCGATTCGACAAGGAGAAGAGCGTCTTAGGGTTCTAGAGGGAGAAGAGAGAATTGGTTCGACAGGGAGAAGAGTGTCCTAGGGTTCCAGAAGGAGAAGAGGGACGCGATGTTCTTTATGGAAAAAATTCCCGTCAAATAAAGCTACATGTCAGTAAATTAGGCAAAGAAAAAAGATAGGAATCGGGCTTTCCAACTCCCTCAACTTGGTGAGTAAAACTATAAATAAGGATTTGTATAAGGAGTCATATAGGGATAGAGATACTGCTGGATCAATATTTTTTAAGATAATATCTAAATCTGGGGATGGGGTGCCTTATAGGGAAGCTGCTGAGAGTGTTCTTAGAATCCAACATGCAAAACAGCAAACCATCATAATAACCATCAATCAAACAAACTACCATATCCACATTAGAATCGGTCAACAACATAATAGACAATACATCCAAACAGTACTTTGTGTTCAACTCCAGCATCATTCCCTCTCCCTAAAAAGAACATCACAAAATAAACAGTCACAAAAGATGATCAACATGAGCACAACGTCATCTATCCCTGATAAGAACAATCACAAAATAAAAGAACACTAAATAGTTCTCAAAATATAATTATAGAAACAAACAAACAGTTCACTTTCAACTTATTCTAGTCATGTCCGACTGTATGCACTCCATACTTCATCTCTCCCTTTTTGTCACCCAAAAGTCAACTAATATCTTCTAGCTCTCTGGGATGCATGGAATTCTGAAGAAGGATATTTGGTACATCATACTTTTCATAGATCATAAGAAGTATGATTTTCTTACTTTGTATTGAATCTCCACAACCATTTGAATAACATGGCTTTATTTTTCTCCAAAATCAAAACCAATTCCTGCACTGCCTTTGGATTTTGGGGTGATAAGATGCTCCCAAATAATGTTATGATTTCTTCTTTGATTCTCACCATCTCCCCAAAGGAAACACCTCTAAAGCTTTTCAGAAAAAAAATTCTACCCCTATTGGCATGTTGCATAGCAACATATAGTAGACTAGAAGGCTATTCAACACAAAGAAAATGGGTAAAGGGGTCTATTGAGTGTATGGAATGTGTTAGGCACCCCACAACTCCCTAATCGGTTACCTTTTTTTTTATTTTTCATGCTTTTTCTTAAAAATATTGTTTATATGTCCTAGTTTGTTTTAATGAATTTTTCATATGCTCGAAAAATCATTTATTGTCAAATGGGTGGAAGAAATTCCATTAATTTTGAATAAATGATAAAATCAACTTATTCAAGTAATACCATAAATATATGACATAATTTATTGACAAACGAATAATTAATTAAAATAGCCTTTTCATTAATCATTTTACCTCGACCAAGGATTTCCTGTGTCAATAAATATCCAGATCACATAAGATATTTTCCTCGTTTATTTCGAAGCGATGGATCCCTTGTTGACTGTAGACAAGTCTCCATATATAACTAATTGAATCCATTGAATGTTAATATTTATTCAATGAATAAATATTTCCAACATTGACAAAATTCAATCACCCATATATAAGACCACTATGTCATCTCAAGTCTAAAGATTATTTACACAATCATAAATAAATAAGAAGTCATTGACAAGGAAATAAACCTCCATGTGATTCATTATTTAGCATGTCATGTTCGAAACATTTATTCAACAATAAACCTTCCATATTGTTTGTTCTAATATCTCATATTAAATTGCATGATACTCACAACCCTATCATCATAGGTAACAAATAGTATGATGATCTTCCGAATTATTATTGTCCAATTAATAATTCTACGATCAAGAACTCAATTTAAGATATTTATACTAGAGATCACTCGTCACTCATATTCTCAACTCTTGAGAATGAGGTCTCTAATAAATATCTACGGACATATTTAATACAATTATTTAAATAGAAATATCAACTATATAAATCTGCAATTAATTTAATGAAGCTAATATAGTACTATTATTATATATGTTCCATATACAACTGTATAAATTGACTGTATAAGACATATATCTAACAATCTCCCACTTGTCCTAAAGCCAATCGCTATGGTATCTCATACCCATCTTCTCTAGATAACGATCTAACTCTGTAGAGTTAGTGCTTTAGTTAATGGATCAGCAATGATATTTGCTGATGCTATTTTCTTGCACATTGAACTATTTTAATAACATAGCTTGAGAAAACCATATAATTCTTTTAGATCTATCTTTATAGATTCTAATTCTCAGAATACAGGCAACTTCTCCCAAATCTTTCTTGGAGAAAGATTTTGACAATCAGACTCTAACTGAAGTCATTATTCCAACATCATTCCCAAATAGGAAAATGTCATCAATATACAAGATTGGTAATGATCTTGATCATGTTGTGGAATATCAGATACTTCCTCCAGTTCTATCCCTTTTCCAATACCTCCATTCTGAATAAAATCTTTTTCCAGAAAAATGACATCTCTTCTAATCACTATTTTGTGATCAGTGGGAATATAGAAGTAGTATCCCAAAGTTTCTTTTGGATATCCATTAAATCTACCTTGTTCAGATCTGGCCCCCAATTTATCTGTTTGCAGCTTCTGATATAAGCTAGACAACCCCAAATCCTAAGTTTAAGACTTGGAGCCCTACCAACCCATATCTCATATGGTGTTTTAGGAATAAATTTAGTGAGAATTCAGTTCAGCAAATAAGTTGCAGTCAGAAGACAGAAACCCCATAGTGAAATGGGTGAATTTATATAACTCATCATTGAACGTACTATGTCCAACAAAGTACATTTTCTCCTTTCAAATACACCATTCAACTGTGGTGTTTCTGGAGGAGTCAATTGTGAAGCAATGTCATGTTCCTTTAGGAACATGTCAAACTCATGACCTAAGTATTCACCACCTTGATCTGATCGAAGAACTTTAGTAATTCGTCCAGTTTGATTTTCTACTTCAGCATTGAATTCTTTGAACTTTTCAAAAGATTCATTCTTGTACTTCATTAAGTACATATACCCATATCGTGAGTTATCATCAGTAAAAGTAATGAAGTAGAAATAACCACCTCTGGCCATTTGATTAAAAGGCCCACATACATCTGAATGTATTAATTATAAACTTTCTGTAGATCTTTGACTTTGTACAACAAAGGGTGATATGGTCATTTTGCCCTAAATACAGGACTCACAAGTAGAATAGGATTCTAAATCCGAGGATTTGATTAAACCCCTTTTATCAACTTGTTAAGTATTTCTTCTGCAATATGACCTAATCTAAGATGTCACAGATATTTAGAATTATTTCTAGGTGATTCATCTGCATTATTTATCACATTATGATCGATGAAGTAGATGATGAAAAAATGGAAACAATATTCTCAAGTTTACAAAAGTCAAACATACCTACCAAAGGTGTCTACTTTTCCTTGACTTTGAAGGACTTGAGATATTCAAAACAATTTCTTTTCCAAAGCTCATCCTTCTGACAGAAGAAACATTTTCTTTTAGTTGTTGTTGGCTTGTCCTTAGACTTATTCTTAGAAGGTCCAGATGTTGAAGCCTTCTTGTTTTTCCTTTTCTTGCTAGAAGAAGAAATCAGAAGAGCTTTCTCAACAATTTTGTCTTTCTTTTTGAAATTGAGAACTATTCTCGAATTTCTCAGCCAGTCAACAAAGTTTGGTCCCGTAAGGCGATTTTTCATCCAATATGCGTGCAAGTGAGTTGGATTGAGTTATACTCGTGTGCCTTGAAAATAAGCAAAGATTATTAACAATAGTCTATATTATCCAAATCAATTTTGGTCTTTAAAAAAATTTGGTACCTCTCACTAATTTTTCGTAACTCATATATCCCTATTTGAGTAACGGAAATTCTTATTAGAATTTCTAGTGAGTGATTGAGTTCTTATTAATTTTCAGTATACCTCACGTTTTGTCGTTTATTGGAATATTTAAATCAATAAGTGAACAACTCTTGTTCAGTGTATCTCATACATGTTTCAATCATTTTACTTTGGCTCCTAGTATGCAGAACCTCACCTTTCCTGACTTCTTGGCCCATTATAGATACTTAAGTTTAACCCACTATCCAATAAATATAAAAATTTGAATATTAATATCCTCACCTTTACTGGTTTCTTGGACATCAATATATCTTTATATTTATAACATCTCATGCTTAATAAAGCATTGAAAACATCTCTTTATTGCATTATCCCCATGATTTCTTCATGATCGATATACAAAATCATAAAAGTTTCCAAAACTTTATATAGTGGAGAGCCACGATATAATTTCATAAATCATACCGTTTATCAACTTAATATTTAAATGGATGTTTAATTAGATCTCATCTGATATTACATACATGCATTATTAATTTTTATTCTTAGAATATATCACATATATCAAAAATAAACTCAATTAATCATGCATCACTTATTTATTCTAAACATATATCTAATATAAACTGTAGAACAAATAGTATGTAATTTTAATTATCCATGCAAATTAATCAAATTAATTATCATATGCAAGCTATAAAGCAATTTTATAATAATATTAATTAACAATTAATTAATTTTTTTTAACTATCATTTAGTTAGTTAAGTCCTTAACATAACAATTATGTAAGTTCATTTAATTAAAATGATAAAAACCCAATTAACATTTAATGGGCTCAAATTTTTTCAGATAAGAGATATTAAAATATGGTCCAACACTTGGTCCAAAATTGAATTAAATCTAGTCTAAACATTTTGGCCCAATACAAATCATAATATTATTCCAGCCCAACAGCCATGGACCTGTGACCAATCAGTGGCCAAAAATATTTTTGGCCCAATTCTTTGCCCCGTCTGATTCGCCATTACCAGCCCATTAACATAAGCTGTTTCAGCCTATATAAACACTAGCCCAAGAACTTGTCAACTTGTGAAGACTAGGCCCATTAGCCATGATACAAACCTAGTAGCCATGAAGAGTCTGGCCTAGCAATTTGGATCTGGATAGATGAGTTGCGTCTTCTTCACCCGGAATAAGACGCACCTGAAATTCCAACTTTTGTAGTTGAAATCCAGCGCCATTGCTGGCAGTTTCTGGTGACGTAATGCCTGTCGATGTCAACCATTGACTCTGGTAGCATCAGAAGAGGTCCTCTGCCCAGGTTTGACAGATCATGCACCCAAAAATTTCAAAAAATTTCGGGCTTCTTCTTCCAAGAGAGACTGGACCTGCTGCAACAAAACCCTTCAATACTGACAGTGTAAAAAAAATTGACCTTGATGGCAATTTGCTTTAGTGACTAGAAGGAGATGAGAGAACAGAGAAGAGAAGGAGATGAGAAGTAGTAGTTTTAATATTCATTTAGAATTCAAAACTTTATCTCAGAAATACAAACAAGGATATATAAATATAACACAGTTAACGATCATATTTTTGACTGTTATACAAGTAGCCGTTGCTAACTAACGGATACAATAATTAATTGGGTCAAGAAGACCACAAATGGGCCTAAGACAAAACAACCCCAAATAATAGACTCTATATTAATACAATATAGCCCAAATACAATTGAGTCGATTATACCCTAAAGATGTGCCTATTAGGGTTCAATTACTTTTGGAATTCCGTCTCCACTATGTCTTTCGTCTTTTTCTTAATGTTCACAGTCTTCACAATCTGGAACGTCATCAAGGTTCCCGTCTTCTTCTTCTTGACCACAGTCTTCACCATCTTGAACACAATCATTTCTAACACCCCCTGCAAGCTCAGAATGGTTGAGGGTTTCATCATGTTGAGCTTGGATAGCAGTAGCTTGAGTGTCGGGATAGAGACCCCTTTGGTGAGAATGTCTGCAGGCTGATGCTCAGACTTCAGGTAACTTAATCGCACCATTCCTTGTTTAATTTTCTCTCGTGTGAAGTGATAATCTAGATCGATGTGTTTTGTCCTTTCATGGAACATTGGGTTGTTGGCAATATGGATTGCCGCCTGATTGTCACAGTGTAATATCATGGGTAGCTTGATTTCATGAAATAAATTGTATAACCATTGAAGTTCACTTGTCGCAGCTGCCATGGAGCGATATTCTGCCTCAGCGGAGCTTCGTGAAATCGTCTTCTGCTTTCTTGACTTTCAGGCGATTAGGGATTCTCCCAGGGTAATGCAATAGCTAGTCACAGATCTTTTGGTTTATATGCAAGCAGCCCAATCCGCGTCGCAATAAGCATTGATCTACAGGTTAGTTGTTGAGAGATAGAATAATCCCTCATCTATTGTACCTTTTAAACATCTTAAAATTCTGTAACCTGCACTTAGATGAATGTCAGTAGGGTTTTGCATAAATTGTGCTAGGTTATTAACAAAGAAATTAAGATATGGTCTTGTAATGGTTAAGTACATCAATTTTCCTATAAGACGTCTAAATTCTAAGGGATTTGGTAATGGAATTCATGTATTGGATGATAGTTTAAGGTTCACATCTACAAGAGTTTTAATAGTCGTGCAATTTATATAACCAGTTTCTTTGAGTAAATCTATGGTATATTTCTTTTGGTTAATAAAATAATCTACCATTGATTTGTGTACTTCAATTCCTAAAAAATATTTTAGACTTCCAAGTTCTTTAATTTTGAAGCACTCTCTTAAGTAAGTTTTGACATTTATAATCAAATCATAATCATCACCTCCAATTGCCATATCATCAACACATAGTAACAACAATAATGTCTTACCCTTGTTTTTGTAATAGAATAGAGAGTAATCTGACTTGGACTGAATAAATCCAAAATTCAATAAAATGTTGGTGCATTTAGCATTCCACTGTCTTGAGGCTTGCTTCAGCCCATATATAGACTTATTAAGCTTGCATACATAACCACTCGGAACAGACAGACCAAGGGGTGGACTCATGTAAACAGATTTAGTTAACTCACCATTCAAAAAAGCATTATTCACATCTAGGTGTTCAATTTTCCAATTATGTGAACTTGCTAATGCAAGAAATAACCTGACAGTAGTTATTTTCACCACAGGTGAAAATATTTCTAAATAATCAAATCCTTTACACTGATTATATCCTAAAGCCACTAATCTCGCTTTGTATTTATCTAGGGACCCATCTGCATTAAATTTGATTTTATATACCCACTTGCATCCTATTGCCTGTCTTCCTTTTGGTAGTGTAGTGACTGTCCAGGTTTGATTGTCTATTAATGGATCCATTTCAGTCTGCATTGCTTCACACCACTTTGGATCTTTTGAAGCTGACTTGTATCCTTTGGGTTCTATATGTTTATATATGTTACAAACATAGGCATTGTGTCTGTCTGAGAAAGATATGTCTTCATTGATGTTATGCATGTATTTATCTTTTACCACTAATGTGTTTATGTTGCTATCATAATCTTTTAAGGAAGTTGGTTTCTTTTTCACTCTCTTTTCCTTAGAATCATTCACTGCTCTGGTATTACTAGGCACTTCCTCTGTTGTCAATGCTCTCTGTTTAACTGTTTCTAACACAGTCTCTGACACATCATCATGTTGTAGTCTATTCTTAAGTGGAAAACAGTTCTCAACAAATTTGACATCTCTGGATATAAATACATCTTTAGTCACCAGGTCTTGTACACTATAACTCTTGATCCCTAACTGATATCCTAAGAAAATGCATTCTCTTGCTCTTGGATTGAACTTAGAATCACTAGGTCTATTGTCTTTTGCAATACAATAACACCCAAATGTTCTAAGATAACTATAATCTGCCTTGTTCTTATGCAATAATTCATAAGGTGTTCTTTTCCTCAACTTTTCAGTAGGCAGTCTGTTTATAAGAAACACAGCATTCTGAACACAATAATTCCACAATTCTTCTCCAATACATGATTCTATATTAATAGTCCTAGCTATATCTAAAATATGTTGATGTTTTCTCTCCACAACACCATTTTGTTGGGGAGTATAATTGCAAGATCTTTGATGCACAATCCCTTCATTCAAGAAGACATCATTCATTTGAAATTCTAGCCATTATCACTCCTAATTATTTTAATTGTTTTCTCAAATTGAGTTTTTGTAAAGTTTATGAATGCCTGAATGTAATTTCTTGTTTCTCCTTTGTTGTGCATCAAGTATATCCAAGTGTACCTTGAGTAATCATCAACTATAGTGAGGAAATACTTATATCCTTCTATGGACAGAGTGTGGTTTAGAACCCATATATTCATATGAATCAATTCTAAAGGTTTCATAGAAACTGTTTTACTTACATGAAATTTCTTCCTTTTCATCTTACCTAACAAACATTCATTTCAATCACTCATTTTACCCACACAATTTCTCCCTACTAATTCAGTTACATCACAAGATGGGTGTCCTAATCTTCTATGCCATGTGATAGCATCCACACTCCCAGCAAAAACTACTTCATTATTCTTATCTTGTTCTTGAGTGTCTCTCATCAAGTATAACCCTCTAAGTAAACTTCCCATTCCAATCTTCTTGCATGTGCTCAAGTCCTGCATTTCACATTTTCCATCCTTAAAACTTATTTCATATTTATCATCACTTGTTAATTTTCCCACAGATATTAGGTTAACAGAGAATGTGGGGACACATAGAACATCATGCAAGACTATTTCTTTCGTTAACCTAACACTGCCTATATGTGTGACAGAGTGTTTATCACCATTAGGAAGTGTTACATAAGCATTTTCAGGGACAGAGTAATCATTTAATAAAGAACTATGATGCACAACATGATTAGATGCACCACTGTCTATTATCCAAGTATGTAATTGAGAGAAGTTTTTAGGGTTACCTCCTACACTTGCAACTGAACCTACTTGTGTGCTTGATTCAGCATTATTGCATTTTAATAGATTCATCAGCTTCTCGTATTGTTCAGTTGATAATTCCACTTTGTCAGTGTTTTCATTTACGCTGCCCTACACATGATTAGTTGAATAGCCTTTGTTTTGATTCCAGGACCCAGTTTTCTGCCTCTTTTTCCCTTCATTTGGATATCCATGGATCTTGAAACAAACATCAATGGTATGGCCTTCCTTTTACATTAATTGCAGAAAAGATTCCTTTTAGGTCTTTGCTACCCATTCTTTCCAAACTTCTGATTTTTGTCATTAAGAATTTTGTTGTTCTGGATTTGAGTCACTGCTTTGTTGAGTTCTTTGAACATGCATTGCTAGTGGATTTAGAAGCTGTTGAGAATTCTTTACCTCC
Source organism: Euonymus europaeus (assembly GCA_963580455.1). NCBI lineage: Eukaryota > Viridiplantae > Streptophyta > Magnoliopsida > Celastrales > Celastraceae > Euonymus > Euonymus europaeus. Next base: position 7,216,827 of record OY756972.1, read on the forward strand.
AGATTGAGTTTAGTTTCTTCTTCAATAACCATGCCCAGTGCTTTATCTACGTCTGGCATAGGTTCCATTAGCTGAATTTGGTTTGAAATCCCTTTGTAATCTTCTTTTAACCCATGCAGAAATTGTAAAACTCTTTCTTCTTCCTCTTCTATGAGAATTTTTTCTAGGAGATCACAGGTGCAGTTACCGCATTTGCACTTAGGTCTCTTTTTGTATGTTGCATACTCATCCCACAAAGTCTTGATTCTGGTAAAGAAATTAATGATTGTGGAATTTTCTTGTTTGATGGTAGATATCTCCCTAATAAGTTGAGATTTCCTCGTACCATTCCTTTTTGTGTACCTCTTTTTGAGATTGTTCCATACATCGAAAGCAGTAACACACCCTTGAAGACTCATCATTATTCTTTCATCCACGCAACCTGTGATCCAGCTCTTTACCAAGAAATTATTTGTCTTCCAGAGTTCATAATTTGCATCTGTCACTGCAGGTACTTTGATGCTCTCGTCAACAAATCCCATCTTATTCCTTGATTCCAGGGAGTCCATCACACATCCACTCCAGAAGGTATAGTTTGAACCTGTTAGTTTCACATGAACTAAACTTGTGATTGAAAAATCAGATTGCTGTAAGTTGTAAGGATTGAGAAAGTTGTAAGATGCTGGGCTTGGCAAGATTCCATTGCCACCTAGCATCACGTTTTCAGCAGTATTCATCTTTGGCTTTGATCCTTTGTAAGAAATATTCGATTTCACGTAAATGATTCCGAACCTTTGCTCTGATACCATGTAAAACAAATTGACCTTGATGGAAATTTGCTTTAGTGACTAGAAGGAGATGAGAGAACAAAGAAGAGAAGGAGATGAGAAGTAGTAATTTTAATATTCATTTAGAATTCAAAACTTTATCTTAGAAATACAAACAAGGACATCTAAATATAACACAATTAACGGTCATATTTTTGACCGTTATACAAGTAGCCGTTGCTAACTAACGGATACAAGAATTAATTGGGTCAAGAAGACCACAAATGGGCCTAAGACAAAACAAGCCCAAATAATAGACTCTATATTAATACAATATGGCCCAAATAGAATAGAGTCCATTATACCCTACAGATGAGCCCATTAGGGTTCAATTACTTTTGGAATTCTGTCTCCACTATGTCTTCCGTCTTTTTCTTCTTGTTCACAGTCTTCACAATCTGGAACATCATCAAGGTTCTCGTCTTTTTCTTCTTGACCACAGTTTTCACCATCTTGAACACAATCATTTCTAACAGACAGAGAATCCGGCGACGTCATTCACACTGAGTTCAGCCAATTAGGATCCCTGAGTTCTTCTTTCTACAGGGTTGCGTGACCTCTTCAACCTCGCATGGTTTCTTCTCGAAAAGACCAGAAAGGGTACAACTCTTGCAGACAGCAGCCACCGGTTCCAGATATGCACGCCTGGATCAACACGAGTCTAGCAAGATCACCCGCTGCCAGGAATGCCCAGAAAAACAGATCAGGAGTTTCACAAAACTCAGGCCTCTCACGTCTGTTTGCGTGGGCTACATCTTCAGCAACCTGCTCCAACGCCGTTTCTAGCGAATTTAGGTGGCGCAAAAACTACCTAGTGTCAACCCTTGACCCCAGTAGCAGAAGATGAATTCTTAGATATCCAGAAACCCAGATTAGGTGTATGGGTTTCTTTCTCGCGATGAACATGAAAACCTGCAAAAATTCATGCGCTGTTTTCGGCAATTTCTGGAGACTCTGGTGGTACTAGGTTACACCGACTCAACCAATAAATCCAAGAGAATCATCAGATGCCGTGGTTGTGCGGGTGAGCAACCATTAAAACTGCCTGGCCTGGTAGAATCCCATATCCGATTAGTTCATCTTCGGTGTCATCGACAACGATTTCAGTGACTAAGATCGCAAAGCTACCAAGCCCAAGAAATTAATCAGCACCATGTGAACAAATCAACCTGTCTTCCTCATATGCATTCTACCTGTGACAAAACTAAGACCTACAACTCTTGCAGATCTTCCTCCAGCAAAAATAACCTGACAATCCAATTCTTCCAATAGCATAAGGTGATTCATATCTGAGCTCAACCTTTGAGTTCCACAAGATCACCAGATGCCATGGATGTATAGTCGAGTAGATCGGGCTTCATGAGTTTTTCTTGGATTGTTCTTCACTCTTGTACAATTATATATACACCAAAATCCACACCAATAAAACAAATCCATATCCAGCATAGATCTAAACCATATATCTCTAACCCAAATGAACAAAACAATTTTGTTCAAATTAAATCAGTTCAAACAAGCAATTTTATAAAATCTGGATTCTTATCAAAATCAAAATTTTGATATGTTTATCGAAGCATAACTGCTCTGATACCACTATTAGCAAACAGTATACAAAATACGAAGCAGAAGTAACAAAATTTTTACCTCTTGTAACGTGCTTGTACAAACAATATCGCCGGTAGAACTCCGATCGTACAAAGCCTCTAGTCCGTCCACCGAATCATACCAAGATATTACAATAATTTTGGTGTCACACACCACAAATGGAAAGTTTTTCCTATTCGAGAAACAGTTTTTGTTTTGATAAAAAAATCAATTCAACTTAATTGAATTCACTCAATAAGTTGTACATCTTACAACTCATAAAAGCTTAAAAGTGTGTTGTCGGCACAATGTGTCAGCAACCACTTTTAGCTACTTCAATTAATATATATTGATATATATATATATATATATTAATCAAATATAATTATATATATTAATTAAATATGGTTCCTTTATTGATTAATTTTTCATGTGCTAGCATTATTAATTAATCAATTAGATTCAACCCGGTTTACAATAAACCTCATTTAATTAATAATTCAATTATTTTCATCTCATGAAAATTATCGAATCCACACAGTTCTCTTAACAACCTTAGCTGAAACAAATTTACGTAATTCTTTTATGTGTGACTTTCTAGGTTCATTACTGATTAGCAATAATAATAATATCAAACTCTTTGATATTAATTAAAACAAATTTTAATTATTTTTTATAAACCACGAGTGACACCTAGCAGTATATCGTGACTACGCAATCAGTGATGAATACTTTCATATGGACCTTTAATTACGATTATCGTGTAAATGAATCCTTCTATTGTACAATATCCCAATTGAGTGAGGATCATGGATATCAATCAAATCCACTAACTCAATTATATGTCAGATTCAATAATTTATTGACAAACAAATAATAAATGAAAACAGCCTTTTCATTAATCATTTTACCTCGGCCAAAGATTTCCAGTGTCAATAAATATCCAGATCACATAGGATATTATCCTCGTTTATTTCAAAGCGATGGATCCCTTGTTGACTGCACACAAGTCTTCATATAACTAATTGAATCCATCGAATGTTAATATTTATTCAATGAATAAATATTTCCAACATTAACAAAATTCAATCATCCATATATAAGACTACTGTGTCATCTCAGGTCTAAGAATTATTTACAAAATCGTAAATAAATAATAAATCATTGACAAAGAAATAAATCTCCATGTGTTTCATTATTTAGGAAGTCATGTTCGAAGCATTTATTCAACAATAAACCTTCCATATTGTTGTTTTAATATCTCATATTAAATTGCATGAGACTCACAACCCTATCATCATAGGTAAGAAACAGTATGCTGATCTTTCGAATTATTATTGTCCAATTAATAATTCTATGATCAGGAACTCAATTTAAGATATTTATACTAGAGATCACTCGTCACTCATATTCTCAACTCTTGAGAATGAGGTCTCTAATAAATAGCTACGGACATATTTAATACAATTATTTAAATAGAAATATCAAATATATAAATCTGCCATTTATTTAATCAAGCTAATATAGTACTATTATTATATATATTCCAAATACAACCGTATAAATTGGTTGTATAGGACATATCTAACACTAACTGTCTCAACAAAATTCTTTTGCGTTTTCTCCTCTCTGGTCCCATCATGCATCCTCCTTGCCCTAATAAAGAATTTTCAAGTATTTTCGGTTCCATTTACTAATTCGACACCCAATCCACTCGGATCTTATAAGAACCTATCCCACATCCTCTATCAAGTTGTTGACTAATACATCTTCATATCCACTTTTCTTGTAACTCGTGAAACCAAATCTTGTACCCCTTCTGTTTGGATTCGTCAGAATAAATACTTGTATGACCAAAGTGAGAGAAAGCTTTCTCCATGTTAGTCATTGTTGAGTTTGGAGAGAAATTCTCAAAGTATAATTTGGGATTGGTGGTTGCTATGTTTTTGGTGGGGTTTGGATCATAATGGGGGGTTTAGAACATGCACTTGGGGTTTTGGGATGGGGAATTAGTTCTTTACGAAATGGGTGAAGAGTGGTTATCGGAACCAGATTTGGGTAATGACTTGATGTCATGAGAAGTGGATGAGGGACAATGTTGGCGGTGTAGTTGTTGTTTAGGTGGGCTCATTGAAGTTTGGAAGTAGAAGGGTAGAGGTATGCGACATAGGCATGAATTAAACCGCATTTTTGAATTCTAGGTGTTGTTTGTATACAATTAAACAACCTACACCTATTCCTAGATTCTAGTTGTTTAGGATGAAACAGACAATGTTGTTCTCCACTAAATTTGTTTACTTATATACAAAGAAGTGTCATATTTGCTTCAAAGTGTTGTCTTTCTGTAAGTGACACTTTAAGTAGCCTGTATTCTTAGAGGTCGAAAGATCAGAGGTGAGTGAAGCTTTTAAAAACCCTTCTGTACTTTATGCAATTAGTTTTTCAAATTATTGCAGAAAAAAATTTCTGTAGAAAGTAGTGTTTTTGTTTTTTTACATTGTATAGATAAATGAGTTAATTCCTTTGACTAGTTTGACAAAGGCTTGCTATTTTCCCTTTTGTAGTCATGTCATAGCATACATAAAAATTATTGGATTCTCATTCTATACTTCACAAAAATAAATTTATTTTTCCACCCATCTAAGGCATCCAATGATAACACTATCTGAATTAGGTTGTTCCATTCTTGGGCATTTTAGATTTTCCTTGAGCGCATAATTTATGCAACTGTAAAAGATTATTAAAAGCTTGTGCCTTCTACCATGGGAAGTGCTTATTACACCGTTTGTGCAGTACTATATTGTTGATTAGTGACGAACAATTCCGATCTCTAATGTCATATCTAGATTTTTAATTTATTGGGAAAAAATACTTTTCAAAATTGCAACGGAATACTTTTAATATTATGTTGCAAAATAATTATTTTGAATTATTTAGTTTTATATATATATAGAAGGATATGAGTAGTCGCATTCTTTGAAATAAGTCCATTCCATTTTGAAATTTAGAAATAAGGATAAAATGATGAATATCCTGAAAATACGTCTACCATCCAACTAGGCTAAAACAGATCGACAATCAAATCTCTTCTTCCCAACCTATGATCGAAGGAAGACCACCGCCGTTATAATCATTGCGCTGAGACAAGTCTAAGGGCAGTGGTCTCGCCTTAATTAGCCATAAAAAATGGTCGGATCAAGGAAAAATAGTCGGAACATGTTTTGCCTCGATCCAACCATTTTCGACATCAAATCGAGACAAAATTGGTAGCATTGGATTCGTCTCGGCCAGAAAATTCCAACATTGCCAACCTAACCTCGATCTGACATTGGGAAGAACCGAAACTATGAAAAGAAGTTTCTAAACATCGTCGGAGCTTCGTGGTGGCTTTCTGGTGATGGTGGACCTTCGTTTCAGCTATTGCAGATCGAGCTTTTTTGCTTTAGTAGTTGCGCTTCTTTTGTGTCTAAAGGCGATCATTTTAGTCGTTGAACAGAAAAAATAAGGCCAAAAAATATGAAATCATAGTTTTTCATTTTACTACTAGTGCATAGCTATTTTCTCTACAAGACTTAAATTTTTCTGTAGAACCTTTATTTTTTTGTAGAATCACTTTTTCTATATATAAAATCCTTTTTCTTTGTTTGACAAACTCAAATATCGGATTCACTGCTAAAATCTTATGTCTCGAGTGATAAACCCTGAGACTCAGACGGAAAAGTTAGATAAAAAAAACATGAAATCACAGTTTTCATTATACTGGTAGTACATAACTCTTTCTCTATATAATTTATATTTCTCTATAGAACTTTTAGTTTTTATAGAATCACTTTTTCTCTATAAAATTAATTTTTCTCTATTCGACAGACCCAAAGCTCGAATTCACCACTAAAACAATATGTCCCAAGTGAAAAGTCCCAAGGCTCAGAGTTGCTAAATTCTAACGGGCTCAAGGAACGAATTTGCTACTAAAATCCTAAATGTCAAAAGCGCTGAACCCTAGGAGGATCCTAACTACTAATCCCTAACGGGCTCGGGTAGCCTAAATACTGAGATTCAAACTTGTCAAAATTGGTCAGAACTCTTTTTCTTTGTAGAACCACCTTTTTCTTTGTTTGACGGACCAAATCCCGGATTTGCTATTAAAATCCTATGTCTCAAGTGATTAACAATAAAGTTTGGATTCAATAAACCCAACAAATTTTACCATTGGAAGCACTCAAAGCAAGACCTAGATAGTGGGTCAATAAGATCATCATAAATTATACAATGTTATTTTTGTCTGTAGAATCGTCAACAATATTTTTTCTAATAAGGTAATCAGTTTTTGATGTCAGATTGAGGCGACGCTAGTGGCGTTGGAATCACCCGACGAAGAAGAATCTAACGCCACCAATCTCGCCTTGATCTGTCACTAGAAATGGTCAGATCAAGGCAAAATGCGTTTTGACTATTTTACCTTAATCCGACAGTTTTCAATGTCGGATATTGGCAAGGCGAGTACCATTGGATTTGTCTCGGTGTGAAGATTTTAATCCCACTAGCCACACTTCAATCAATCTCTAGAAATGTTCGAATCGAGCCAAAATGCATTTTGGTCATTTTACCTTGATCCGACGCCAACGGCCTCACGTCTATCCAAAATCGAAAGCATTCAAAGTAAGAAAAAGAATTTTCAGTAATCTTTGGCTAAAATAACAATGGCATGTCTATAATTTCAAGTTTTTTCATTAATTAAATAAATTTAAAAATTAGTTGAACATTAACAATCAAAAAACGTTTAGCTGTTCTTTTACACTTTATGACTTAATAAATTAGAACCTAAGCTTAATTTCTCCATATATATAACAAAATACTTATAAAATGCTGAAATAAATGACAAATAAAAATAATTTGTGTAAAATAAAAATAGCAATATTTTTTCAAATTATTATAATGTAAAGCCAATAGTCTCAAAAGTCTAATCCTCATTAGTGGGCATGCTCAACATTCTTAGGATTACTTTCGAGGTGATCACTGGGGGTATGCATATGAAACTGAAAAAAAGTTCCTCCTGTTGAATATTATATTACGTACAAACCTTTGTAGTATTTATACGTCAACACATGTATTTATTTCTGTGTCAACATGTCATGTAGCAGCTTGCTATTGTAACACTCCTCTAGGGCTGCTTTTGTGTCTGTAATATATATTGGTGATCTCTGCCCAGCCGCAGGGTAAGGCAAGAAATACAAAGTAAAGCTTATGTATCTCTGTGTGCTATTTCTCATCTTGGTATCGAAGTCGTACCATGACAAACGCCACCAGTGGTTCTTCCTCCTCCTCTACCACGTCTCACTCCACCCAACTGTCCACTGATAAACCGTCTCCACAACAGTCCATGGGTGCGTTCAGCTCTATCAAACTTAACCGGGATAACTATCTTTTATGGAAGAGTATGGTTCTTCGCACTATAAGAGGGAACCGTCTTGAAGGCTTCATCAATGGCACCAAGTTGTGCCCATCCCCTACTGTGACCAGTATTACCACACCAACAACACCTGCAAGTGACACGACCAGTACCTCGCCTACCGTTGAAGCTGTACCCAATCCAGATTATGAGATCTGGATGGTCCAAGATCAGACCCTTTTAGGCTGGATCTACAACTCCCTGGATGTAGATGTTGCTTCCCAGGTGATAGGTCATGAGACCTCGAAAGGATTGTGGGATGCAATCACGAGCCTCTTTGGTGCTAAATCCCGATCCAATGTCATTTACTTCAAGAAGGAACTTCGTCAGTTGACGAAAGGAGGTATGAGTATGGGTGATTATCTCAGTGCAATGAAGAAAATTGTTGATAATCTAACACTTGCAGGCAGCCCGATTGAACACGGGGATCTAGTGTCTCAAGTCCTTGCAGGTTTAGACTCACTGGACTATAATCCAGTGGTGTGTCAACTTACCGAGCGTGTCAATGTTACATGGCCTGAACTTCAATCCACCTTACTGAGCTTTGAACGACGCCTAGATCAAATCAATGGTACCATGGCAGCCTTGTCCCTCAACAATCCTATTGCCAACTTCTCACATAGGACTACTCATTTAGGGTCACAAAACAGAGGCAGGGGACGGTCAAATGGTCGTGGTGGTCGCTTCTGAGGACCCCGACTTATATGTCAGATCTATGAGAAACCTGGCCACTCGGCTAACAACTGTTACTACTATGTTGGTGCTCCCTCAGAGAGCACTCACAGCACCAATGGTCCCTCCGCGTTCATTGCTTCTCCGGAAACCATTCTTGAGTCTAGTTGGTATGCTGATAGTAAGGCTAGTGCACATGTCACCAATGAGTCCAACAATCTCACACAAAAAGAAGAATATCAAGGTACAGATGCTCTCACTATAGGTAATGGTGACAAACTCAAAATACAGCACACGGGTAAAACTCATGTACCCACTTGTGGCCCTCGCAGCATCACTCTCAATCACATACTACATGTACCTCATATTGCCAAAAATCTTATCAGCATATCTCAGTTAACATCTTACAATAATGTATATGTGGTATTTGACTCAAGTGGTTGTTTTGTTAAGGACAAGCAAACAGGAATGGTACTGCTCCAAGGGAGACTTGAAGATGGCTTGTACCGGCTGGATCTTCATTCAAAATCTCAGCACCCAAGTTCCTCACATCTGTACTCTTGTGTGGCTTCTAGTCCTCAATGTAATGTTGAGTCTCCCAAGTCCAATAATGACCTGTCTGTAAGGTCTAGCGTCTTTGTGTCGTCAAGGGAGGTTTGGCATAGACGTCTAGGTCATCCTTCCTATCAAGTATTGTCACAAATTTTAAATCAGTGCAATGAAAAGTGTGATGATTCTACTTTGAATTTCTGTGATGCTTGTCAATATGGAAAATCTCACTCATTACCATTTCCTTCTTCATCATCAAATGCTACTCATCCACTTGATCTCATACATACTGATTTATGGGGTCCAGCACCAATCCAATCAACTTCAGGTTTCAGATATTACATTTTGTTTAATGATGATTTCAGCAGGTTCACATGGCTCTACCCATTAAAACAAAAGTCTGAAGCCTTCACTATTTTTCTCCAATTTAAGACCTTTGTCGAAAATCAATTTGACCGAAAAATCAAGTATGTGCAAGCTGACATGGGTGGAGAGTACAGATCCTTTAATCAGTTTGTTGTGTCACATGGGATCAAATTTCGCTTCTCTTGCCCTCACACTTCAGCTCAAAATGGTAGAGCTGAACGAAAACATCGTCATGTCACCGAAATGGGACTCACACTACTTGCCCAGGCTCATTTACCACTCAAATTTTGGTGGGATGCCTTTCACACAGCTACTTTTCTCATTAATCGCACTCCTTCCTTAGTTCTCAAAGGTCACACCCCATTATTCAAATTAAGTGGTGAAACTCCTGATTATAAATTTCTCAAAGTATTCGAGTGTTCATGTTTTCCATGTCTCCGTCCTTACCAAAAACACAAGTTCCAATTCCACTCTACAAAGTGTGTGTTCCTAGGGTATAGTGACCAACACAAAGGATTTAAATGTCTAAGTTCTACAGGGAGACTTTACATCTCTCGGCATGTTGTGTTCAATGAACTTGAATTTCCATTTGCTGCAGGTTTTAACAACACAAAAGTCCCTTCCTTATCTCACACAGTGACATGGTCTCACCCATATTCCAATCCAGTAGCACATGTACCTAGATTGTCCTAGCCGGATACTACAAAGCTGCTGAGTTCTTCTCCTGAAGCAGTGCCTTCCCTCGATGTGCCACATGATCTCTCAACCCCTGTTGAGCCTTTGTCAGGTGCTTCTCAGAGTTCACTCATGAGTGATGGTCAGCTCTCTGCTCTAGAACAACAGCCTTGTTCTCCTTCCTTCCGTAGTTCTTGTGATGAGAGACTAGAGACCATCCCACCGACACCTACCCATGATAGTCCCTTATCACCAGCGGCACCTGCTAGTACTCGTGGCCATGCAATGCAAACTCGGGCCAAAGCTGGGATTCACAAACCAAAACAATTCCCATGTGATTATCATGTCTACACTGCTACATCACGTGCATGTCCTCTTGAACCCACTACTGTCAGAGAAGCATTACAATCCAAGGTATGGAAAGATGCCATGACCGTTGAATTTCAAGCTTTGGAGGCAAATCAAACCTGGACATTGGTTCCCTACTCACCTAAATACAATGTCGTGGGCAACAAGTGGATATTCAAACCCAAAGTAAATGCAGATGGGAGTTTTCAGCGGTGTAAAGCACGCCTCGTTGCTAAGGGATTTCATCAATATCCTGGAATTGATTACAACGAGACATTCAGCACCGTTGTGAAAGCCTCCACAATCCAGATTATTCTCACAATTGCAGTCTCCAGGAACTGGGTTGTTCGACAACTTGACATAAACAATGCCTTTCTAAATGGAACCTTGAGCGAAGGTGTGTACATGGACCAACCAGAGGGGTTTCTTGATGCTCAAAAACCTGACCATGTATGTAAGCTTCACAAAGCATTGTACGGTCTCAAGCAGGCACCCCCCGCGCATGGTATGAAAAACTTAGGGACACACTAACTCAGTGGGAATTTCTGAATTCGAAGAGTGACTCATCATTTTTCTTCTTTCGCAAAGGTGATCAGATTATACTACTTCTCATCTATGTTGATGACATGATCGTGACAAGTAACAATCACACCTTGATCCAGACTTTTATTGATCGCTTGCACACTCACTTTGCCCTCAAAGACTTGGGCCCTTTGAAACACTTTCTTGGGATTGAAGTTACTCGCGATGACACTGGCATGATTCTCACTCAGTCTCGATATACTGCTGACTTAATTCAGCAAGCTGGCTTAAGTCATATAAAACCTTGTCCTACACCAGCCATATTGGGCCGAGAGTTTGTGTCTAATGAAGGGGATCCAATGCCTGATCCTCACATATACAGAAGCATCATAGGAGGCCTTCAATATCTCACCAACACAAGGCCGGACATCTCCTTCATAGTGAATTGTTTAAGTCAGTTTTTACATCAACCTACTGTGGTTCACTGGCAGGGTATCAAGCGCATTCTTCGCTATCTCCAAGGGTCTAAGAACATGGGCTTGCATATTAGGTACACTACTGATCTTCCACTAGTTGGTTTTTCTGATGCAAACTGGGCAACAAATCCAGAACATAGGAGATCTATAGGCGGCTATTGTGTGTTCCTTGGCGATACGTTAGTATCGTGGTCCTCCAAGAAACAAAAAGTTGTGTCTTGCTCAAGTACCGAATCTGAATACCGGGCACTTGCTGAAGCGGCTAATGAGATAACATGGGTTCAATCACTCCTTCAAGAATTTTCCTTTCCTCTATATGCTACACCCATTCTTTGGTGTGATAATATGAGTGCCAATGCCCTTGCTCACAATCTGGTATATCATGCAAGGACTAAACACATTGAGCTGGATGTTCATGTTGTTCGAGATCGCGTCCTCAACAAACATCTTGATGTTCTATACGTGCCATCACATGATCAATTAGTGGACTGTCTTACCAAACCATTATCTCATTCTCGATTTGCATTTCTACGAGACAAACTTGGAGTGGTCGCCAAGCCTTCACCCGCTCCAATTTGAGGGGGGCTGTTGAATATTATATTACGTACAAACCTTTGTAGTATTTATACATCAACACATGTATTTATTTCTGTGTCAACATGCCATGTGGCAGCTTGCTATTGTAACACTCCTCTAGGGCTGCTTTTGTGTCTGTAATATATATTGGTGCTCTCTGCCCAGCCGCAGGGTAAGGCAAGAAATACAAAGTAAAGCTTCTGTATCTCTATGTGCTATTTCTTATCTCCTCCGTCCTTTGATTTTTTAAGGACACCAATTGACTTTGTTCCTCCAACTGATGCTACACGGTAGCCATCTCAAAGGTTATTTGAGCCACAAGTTCTTCTACCTCTGATCTAGGACCATAGACATGTCCTTTCCTTTTGAAATTGCCTCAAGGAAAATAGCGTTCTCATAAGGCTGTTCAGCAGGTGACTCGCCGCCACACTCAACGGCCAATGCTTGTGTGGATCAGACTTCGCTTCTGGTAGACCTCCTATATCAAAAGTAATTTTTTTTTGTTACAATAAATATCATCGTAACTTGAATATTATTGATGGAAAATAAATTATTGGAAATTTTTTTTTGTGTGTGTGTTTTCTGGTGTTTGATTAAAGAAAAGTTTAAAAGTCGAAGAAAATATAAAATAGTCAACAGGGAAAAAGTATGTTGGATGCTCCTAAATAGATGAAAATAGCAGCCGCTTCGAAGAATCTGTTGTCATTCTCCCTTACCCTTTCTCATGGCGGAGGCTCTCTCTCTACCTGAAATGAGTTGATCTCTCTCCCGCTTTGTTGTCCCTTCTGAAACGAGGAAGATGTTTCTTTCATAGACACTCTCGAATCTCACTACTCCCTAAAATGGCAAGATGCATCCATGAATGGTTGACCAGATCAACGCTTCACATACACTGTAATAGAGGAAGGGAGGCACATGCATGGAAGGCGCTAGAATCTTAGATTTTGTTCCAACAAGGCTTGTCATCAACTCTTTCGCATCTCTTTAATCCAAATTGAAATAGATATATCATGATGGGCTTCCGAGTTACGATTAGCGATCATTAAGATCCAATTTTTTTTTATCTCAATGAAGATGATTAGGCTGTTTGAGGCATTTCAAGGTCGACTCGAATATTCATTATGCTGACGTTGATAAAAAGAAGAGGAAGATGAAAAATTGGGTTTTGGCACATTTGGGTTTTCTCAAAAAGCTCCTCTTTCTCTTGGTAATTTTCTCACATTCTCTTTTAGGTATGTGAGTAAGTATGCTTAGTTTCAATTGATCATAGGAAATTTTTGTTATTTCCCTTATTTTGCATTACTGGTTTTTCAACTTCGAGCTATGCTCGTCAATTCTAGTTAATTGTTTGTGTTGCATTTTGTTTTAAATATTAGAGTTCATTTTGCATAACCAGAGATTCATTATTCTCTGTTTGTTATAGGGGTTCATGTATGTTTTGTTGAAAATGAAAGAATCCGTTTATGATCAAACATTCAAACTCACATCAATGAATAAAAAGCAACTTAAGAACACAATTAGAATATCATTATCATAGAAGAACATGGAGATACATTACCAAACCAATGAAGGAGATAGAAAACAAGAAACAGAAATGTCATGCCCAAAGTAAACTCTGTCTCCTTAAGACTTAATCGCCTCCCACACATGACTTTGGGAAAGATTGATGATAGTCTCCTAGGATAAAATGACAACACCTGTACGGAATGAAAGAAGCACTCCAGCAACGAACGAAAACGACGATGGAAGATCTCAACTCTTGTGTACATGAATGTTGATTTTTGGTGCATTTTACATGAACTAAAGGGCCCTATTTATAGTGCATGAAGGGGAGAGAAGATTGAGCCAAAATCGGATTGGAGAATAATCCTAATCTAATATTATCTTATTAGATAATTGATCATAATTATATCTATTAGCCAACCAAGATAAAAATAATTTGAAACCAACTTCATCCTTAGCTAACCACATATATTATCCTAGAAAATTTCCAGACATTTTCGGACTGGGCTCACAAGTAGCCCGTGAATCATGGACCAACATGAAACAAGAACATGGAACTAGGCTTAAACCCATTGGACCATGGCCCAAAATAATACATCGGTGAACAAGCCCACCACACGCACGCACGCGAACCGCCAACAGAGGCGAGCGCGCTTGTGTGTTAGTATTTAGCATAAAGTGCATTCGCTTCTTCCCACAAAAGCTTGGTTGTCCTTGGGCCTAAGGTTTAGTCCAACACTCACCCATATAAATAAGAGTTTGTCCTCTTAATTTTCCAATGTGGGACATCAAGTTTCCCTTATGCTTGGTCATGTTCAAATGGCTCACTTTGTAGCAATATTCCATTCACTCTTTGCTTGGCTTTGAGCAAGTGAATACATATGATTATTCTCCATATGAAACTCAAGGTATTCATGTTCTTAATCCAATTCATCCATAATTGAATCTCTATTGAATTCATGGTCAAAGCCATGATTCTCCAACAATCCCCCACATGAATCAAATGCATAAATGTTATGCAGACTCAACCGAGAGAGAGCATCGAAAAATAGTTGCATCGGGATAGGTAGTTTTGACTTTGAACCTTCCTTAGTAAAGTATCATCGGGTTTAATTGCTAACAAGTGAACGAGATGTCTTGAACTGTTCAACTTTTGTATAAACTAAGACAATAATACCAACACAATTTCTTTTCCACCATCATTGATTACTTTTTACATTCTATCCATTTTGGCCTTGGACACACCTGGTAATTCATGAGTGCTCTAGAGAGATTAGTTCTATCACTCTCATAGAAGCGGCCCCTTCATACTCATATAGGTGATTTCTTGTTAAAAGAATTTTGCCTTGCTTCAGTTGGATTTCCAACGTACAAGAATCATTAAAATAAGAGATTATCCTGAACAAATGGCAGCTATCACTATCTCCTCATAGAAAAGAGTTAGGAATAAATTCCTAAGTGATTTCTTTAAATTCATCAACAATTATGTTGTCCCATTGAACATAGATGTTGTGATCTCCAATCAGCTATGTTGGGTTGCCAGTGTGACAGAACTTTAGTTTATGGACTTTAACCCATTCCTCTCGATGAATTATGCACTTGATCTCTAGTCAATCCTTTTGTTGATGGATCAGTGTTGTTTTCCTTTGATTTCAGATAATCAATGGATATGATCCCATTAGACAAAAGTTATCTCACAATCTTATGTCAACAATGTATGTGTCGAGACTTACCATTATAAATTTGATTTTGTGCCCTTCCAATTGTAGACGGACTATCACAATGTATGCAAATAGCCGACACAGGTTTCGGCCACAAAGGAATATCCTCCAAAAAATTGCGTAGCCATTCAGCTTCTTCTCCAGTTCGATCTAGAGCTATAGACTCAAATTCCATAGTAGATCTAGCTATACATGTTTGTTTAGAGGATTTCCATGATATGGTTGCGCCACCAAGTATGAAGACGTATCCACCAGTCGATTTAGCATCTTTCGAGTTTGAAATCCAATTCGCATCACTGTAACCTTCAATTATAGTTGGATAGCTTGTGTAATGCAGTCCATACTTAGTTGTGTACCTAAGATAATTTAGGACTCTTGCTATTGCTTTCCAGTGGTCCTCTCTAGGATTACTAGTGTATCTATTTAACTTACTGACTGAGTAAACAATATCAGGACGAGTACAATTCATTAAGTACATTAAGTTACCAATGGTCCGAGAGTACTCCAATTGAGACACACTAGGACCTTCATTGTTTTTAAGATGAAGATTCACATCAACAGGCGTTCTTGCTATGGTATTGTTATCTTTGTCAACTCTATTGAGCACTTTCTCAATATAATGTGACTGAGATAATGCGTCACCATCCATGTTCCTGGTAATCTTAATTCCAAGTATGACATCTGCAAGGCCTATGTCTTACATGTCAAATTTGCTAGCCAACATTTTCTTAGTGGCTTTGACAATATTATTATCACTACCAATGATAATCATATCGTCCACATATAAGCAGATAATTACATAATTTGATGATGTGCTTTTCACATACACACACTTATCACATTCATTAATGTGAAAGTTATTTGACAACATTACTTGGTCAAATTTTTCGTGCCACTATTTTGGTGCTTGTTTTAGCCCATAAAGAGACTTTACAAGTTTTCACACATTTTTCTCTTTTCCTGGAATCACAAACCCTTCTGGTTGTTCCATATAGATTTTTTCGCCTAAATCACAGTTCAAAAATGCTATCTTTACATCCATTTGATGAATCTCGAAATTTCATAATGCCGCAAAGGCAATTAGAAACCTTAGAAAATTCACATAGCAATACCTTGAGAAATCGTCAATAAATGTGATAAATATTTTTTACCATTTCTCGTTTGCACAAATTTTCAATCACATATATTTGTGTGAATTAGCTCCTAAAGTTCACTTTTCCTTTCGATTGAGTGAAATGGTGTCTTTGCCAATTTAGCCTCAACATATGTTTCACATTTTTTTTTATTCATGTCTAAGCCAAATTTCGGTATTAGATTCATGTTAATTAATCGATATAAAGTTTCATAATTAATATGTCCTAATCTACCATGTCATACATTACAAGACTCAAGCAAGTAAGAGGAAGAAGCAATTTTATTAGAACGATCAACAGTGGTTACATTGAGTTTAAAGAAGCCATCAGCTAGAAATCTTTTCCCCACATATGTCCCATACTTAGTGAAAATAAACTTCTCAGACTAAAAAACAAGCTTGAAACCTTTCTTACTAAGGAGTGACCTTGACACTAAATTCTTGCAAATTTCAGGCACGTGTAATTCATCGAGAAGAGTCGGCTCCTTTCCATAGGTCATTTTTAGCACAACATTTCCAACTCCATCTACTTTGGCAGTAGCAACATTTCCCATGTATAAATTTTCATTTGTAATAGGTCGGTATGTGGAGAACAACTCCTTGCTAGCACACACATGACGAGTACTTCCAGTATCAACCCACTATTCTCTGGGATTTCCAGTCAAGTTGCATTTAGAGATCATTGCACAAAGGTTCATAACATCCAAATCCTTTTCCACTTCAGTCAAGTGTGCATGTGCCTTCTTTTTCTGGTCATTCTTTTGACCTTTACTTGAGCAACAATCTTTAGCTTAATACCCCTCTTTGTCGCACACAAAACACTTGCTTTTGAACCTCTTAGGGTTCTTCTTGTTATTTCCACCAAACTTCCCCTTTTATCAAATGGCTTGTGTGTCTCCACCGCGTTAGCCTTCACCTCATGAGTTTTGTAACCGTTCTTCTCATTATTGCAGATGGATAGACATCATTCAAGTAGTCATAGTCATACACCATCCGGTAGAGGTCGTGTTCCTCCCACTAGTGGTTGTGTTCCTCACCCTATTGGTCGTGGTCTACAATTTAGTGCTTGTAGGAGAAGTTATAATACACAATCCCCATCATCAGTTAACTCTAGATTACTAAGCCATCATTTGGAGGATAATATATGGTCCTCACAACAATTTCCACTTTTCCCACAAGTGACCAACCCTCCCCTAGCCCCACCCACCAGTCCATTAGTTCAAGAGACTAACCCTCCACAGCCTGAGCCTACTACACAACATGCGAGTAACACCTCATCCGATAGTCGAATTTGGATACGAGCACATAATGGTGCGAGGTAAGTACACTTTTTATTTCTTTTTTTAAATTTTCTTTAATTACAGAAAAATTTCTATCAGTAATGTGCACTACTTTTTTTTGTTTTCTAGGTTCGAGCCAAGTATTATACACAGGAGGATATCTAGGATAATTAAGGGCAAAATTTATAAACCCTTCGCAGATTGGACTACAATGGATGAGGCTTAGAAAAAAAATTATTTTCACAAGTTTAAAGTAATTTTCAATCTTTTATTGAAATTGTAATGAAATTGTATTACAATTTGTGTATGGTACTGATTTAGGAAATGTTGGTCTTGTTAAAATTTTGTAGAAGCTGTATAAGTGGGAACCCGCTGATGATTATGCGATTAGAAAATAGTGAAATTCAAATAGTGCTACATTGATGTGAGGCATAATGCAGAAGGTCCGAAGTGGTGATGATAAAGGAAGATGGATACCTGAAAATGTGAGGTACGAGCTTGATAAGTTTTGGGAGACCGAGGACTACAAGATAAGAAGAGAAAAGGGGAAAATAAATCGATCATCATCGATTGGAGGTAGTGTCCATATTGGGGGCCGCAGTCCCACCATAGAGTGTCGTAGGAGAACGGTAAAATCATACAATTTAAAGAGTTTGATTTTTTAATTGTTTATGTGAGTTTAATTGATACAAACTCGGCTTTGCTGAAATAACATTGTAGGAAGAAAAAAGATGGGAGATCGCTCAACAACTTGGAACTATTCCTACTCACCCATTAGCGAAAGGACACAGGGGAATTTGTTGATCCTCGCGCAGCCGAAATAATTGTAAGTGTCAAATTTACTTATTATAATTATTAACTTATTTTTAGTATAATTATAATAATTTACTTATTTTCACTTTTAAAACAAACAAAATATTATCAACTTAAAGATATCGCATCCAACCAACCATTGGCTCCAGAGAATGATACTATATTTTTAGAGGTAATTGGCGGGATGAGTACAAAAAGTCATGCCTACGGACATGGATCAGAGGGACATTGAATGCATTACCCATCTGCATCTAGATCGTTACAATAGGATTTCAAAATTCATAGCGCGATCTAGATGCAGATGGATAATGCATTCAACGTCTCTCTCATCCAAGTTCGTAGGCATGACCTTTTTTACTCATCCCACCAATTATCTCTAAAAATATAGTATCGTTGTCCGGAGGCAATGGTTGGTTGGATGCGATATCTTTAAGTTGATAATATTTTGTTTGTTTCAAAAGTAAAAATAAGTAAAATATTATAATTATACTAAAAATAAGTTAATAATTATAAGTAAATTTGGCACTTACAACTATTTCGGTTGCCCGAGCATCAACAAATTCCCCTATGTCCTTTCGTTGATGGGTGAGTAGGAATAGTTCCAAGCTGTCGAGCGATCTCCCATCTTTTTTCTACCTACAATGTTATTTCAACAAAGCCAAGTTTGTATCAATTAAACCCACATAAACAATTAAAAAATCAAACTTTTTAAATTGTAAGATTTTATCAATATAACGCTCTGTGGTGGGAATGGGGCCCCCAATATGGACACTACCTCCAGTCGATGATGATCGATTCATCTTCCCTTTTTCTCTTCTTATCTTGTAGTCCTCGGTCTCTCAAAACTTATCAAGCTCGTACCTCACATTTTCAGGTATCCATCTTCCTTTATCATTACCAATTCGGACCTTCTGCATTATGCCTCACATCAACGTAGCACTCTTTGAATTCGACTATTTTCTAATCACATAATCATCAGCGGGTTCCCACTTATACAACTTCTACAAAATTTTAACAAAACCAACACTTCCTAAATCAGAACCATACACAAATTGTAATACAATTTTAGTAAAATATTGAAAATTACTGTAAACTCGTGAAAATAATTTTTTTTTGAGCCTCATCCATTGTAGTCCAATCTGCGAAGGGTTTATAAAACTTGCTCTTAATTATCCTAGATATCCTCCTATGTATAATACTTGGCTCGAACCTAGAAAGCAAAAAAAAAGTAGTGCACATTACTGATAGAAATTTTTTTGTAATTAAAGAAGATTTAAAAAAAGAAATGGAAACTGTACTTACCTCGCACCATTATGTGCTCGTATCCAAATTCGACTATCGGATGAGATGTTACTTGCATGTTGTGTAGCAGGCTCAGGTTGTGGAGGGTTGGTCTCTTGAACTAATGGACTGGTGGGTGGGGCTAGGGGAGGGTTGGTCACTTGTGGGAAAAGTGGAAATTGTTGTGAGGATCATATATTATCCTCCAAATGATGGCTCAGTAATCTAGAGTTAACTGGTGATGGGGATTGTGTATTATAACTTCCCTTACGAGCACTAAATTGTAGACTACGACCAATAGGGTGAGGAACACAACCACTAGTGGGAGGAACACGACCTCTACCTCTACCAGATGGTGTAGTCAGTATGACTATGACTACTTGAATGATGTCTATCCATCTGCAATAATGATAAGAACGGTTACAAAACTCATGAGATGAAGGCTAACGCGGTGGAGACACACAAGCCCTTTGATAAAAGAGGAAGTTTGGTGGAAATAACAAGACGAACCCTAAGAGGTTCAAAGGCAAGTGTTTTGTGTGCGACAAAGAGGGGTGTCAAGCTAAAGATTGTCGCTCAAGGAAAGGTCAAAAGAATGACCAAAAAAAGAAGACACATGCACACTTGACTGATGTGAAAAAGGATTTGGATGTTATGAACCTTTATGCAATGATCTCTAAATGCAACTTGACTGAAAATCCCAGAGAATAGTGGGTGGATACTGCAAGTACTCGCCATGTGTGTGCTAGCAAGGAGTTGTTCTCCACATATCGACCTATTACAAATGAAAATTTATACATGGGAAATGTTGCTACTGCCAAAGTAGATGAAGTTGGAAATGTTGTGCTAAAAATGACCTCTGGAAAAGATCCGACTCTTCTCGACGTGTTACACGTGTCTGAAATTTGTAAGAATTTAGTGTCAATGTCACTCCTTAGTAAGAAATGTTTCAAGCTTGTTTTTTAGTTTGAGAAGTTTATTCTCACTAAGTATGGGACATATGTGGGGAAAAGGTTTCTAATTGATGGCTTCTTTAAACTCAATGTAACCACTGCTAATCGTTCTAATAAAATTGCTTCTTCCTCTTACTTGCTTGAGTCTTGTAATGTATGACATGATAAATTAGGACATATTAATTATAGAACTTTACATCGATTAATTAACATGAACCTAATACCGAAATCTGGCTTAGACATGAATAAAAAATGTGAAATATATGTTGAAGCAAAATTGGCAAAGACACCATTTCACTCAATCGAAAGGAAAAGTGAACTTTTGGAGCTAATTCACACAAATATATGTGATTTAAAATTTGTGCAAACGAGAGGTGGTAAAAAATATTTTATCACATTCATTGATGATTTCTCAAGGTATTGCTATGTGTATTTTCTAAGAAGCAAAGATGAAGCTACAGAAGCTTTTAAGCAATATAAAATCGAGGTTGAGAACCAACTTATCAAGAAAATCAAAATGCTAAAAAGTGATAGAAGGGGTGAATATGAGTCACCATTTGAATCACTTTGCGCCGAACATGACATCATTAATCAAACCACAACTCCTTAAACACCCCAACAAAATGGGATCACTGAATGTAAAAACAGAACGTTAAAGGAAATGATGAATGCGATGTTAATAAATTTTGGATCACCCCAGAATATGTGGGGGGAAGCTTTGCTTTATGCAAATTACGTTCTGAATAAGATACCTCACAAGAAGATGGACAAAACTCCATATGAATTATGGAAAGGACGAGTGTCTTCCTATAAATTCTTAAAGGTGTGGGCGTGTCTTGCAAAGGTTGCAATCCCTAATCCAAAAAGGGTTAAAATATGACCTAAAATGGCCGACTGCGTATTTATTGGATATGCTCACAACAGTAGTGCATATCGCTTCCTAGTTCATAAATCAAAAAAATTTGAAGTACTTGAAAATACGATTATTGAATCTAGGAATGCTTCATTCTTTGAAAATGTGTTTCCTCATAAGAGTACACTTGAAATGAGTACTCTTAAAAGAACTCATAAAAATGTAATTCATAATGAGAAAGAAAGGATTGGAACTTCAAATCAAAGTTTTGAAGAACCAAGACGAAGTAAAAGAGCGAGGACTTCTACTTTTTATGGTCCTGACTTTATGTCATACTTGCTAGAGAAGAAATCTCAAAGCTTCAAGGAAGCAATGTCTACCCCTAAAGCTCCTCTTTGGAAGGAGGCAATAAACAGTGAAATTGAATCCATCATTCAAAATCATACGTGGGAACTAGTAGATTTACCTTCTGGAAGTAAACCATTGGGTTCTAAGTGGGTCTTTAAAAGAAAGATGAAGGCTAATGGATCAATTGATAAATACAAGGCATGACTCGTTCTCAAAGGTTATAAGCAAACAAAAGGAGTAGATTACTTCGACACTTATTCTCCCGTTTCAAGAAAAACATCTATAGGGTTTCTAATTGCATTTGCGACATTGTGAAATTTTGAGATTCATCAAATGGATGTAAAGATAGCATTTTTGAACTATGAAAAAGGTGTGCAAACTGGTAAAGTCTCTTTATGGACTAAAACAAGCACCAAAACAGTGACATGAAAATTTTGACCAAGTAATGTTGTCAAATAACTTTCACTTTAATAAATGTGATAAGTGTGTGTATGTGAAAAGCACATCATCAGATTATGTAATTATCTGCTTATATGTGGACGATATGATTATCATTGGTAGTGATAATAATATTGTCAAAACCACTAAGAAAATGTTGGCCAGCAAATTTGACATGTAAGACTTAGGTCTTGCAGATGTCATACTTGGAATTAAGATTACCAAGAACATGGATGGTGACACATTATCTTAGTCACATTATATTGAGAAAGTGCTCAATAGAGTTGACAAAGATAACAGTACCATAGCAAGAACGCCTATTGATGTGATTCTTCATCTTAAAAACAATGAAGGTCCTAGTGTAGCAAGAACGCCTATTGATGTGAATCTTCATCTTAAAAACAATGAAGGTCCTAGTGTGTCTCAATTGGAGTACTCTAAGACCATTGGTAGCTTAATGTACTTAATGAATTGTACTCGTCTTGATATTGTTTACTCAGTCAGTAAGTTAAGTAGATACACTAGTAATCCTGGAGAGGACCACTGGAAAGCAATAGCAAGAGTCCTAAATTATCTTAGGTATACAGCTAAGTATGGACTACATTACACAAGCTATCCAGCTATAATTGAAGGTTACAGTGATGCGAATTGGATTTGAGACTCGAAAGATGCTAAATATACTGGTGGATACGTCTTCATACTTGGTGGCGCAACCATATCATGGAAATCCTCTAAACAAACATGTATAGCTAGATCTACTATGGAATCGGAGTTCATAGCTCTAGATTGAACTGGAGAAGAAGCTGAATGGCTACGCAATTTTTTTGGAGGATATTCCTTTGTGGCCAAAACCCGTGTCGGCTATTTGCATACATTGTGATAGTCAATCTGCAATTGGAAGGGCACAAAATCAAATTTATAATGGTAAGTCTCGACACATACATCGTTGACATAAGACTGCTAGACAACTTTTGTCTAATGGGATCATATCCATTGATTATGTGAAATCAAAGGAAAACATCACTGACCCATCAACAAAAGGATTGACTAGAGATCAAGTGCATAATTCATCGAGGGGAATGCGTTTAAAGTCCATAAACTAAAGTTCTGTCACACTGACAACCCAACATAGCTGATTGGAGATCACAACATCTATGTTCAATGGGACAACATAATTGTGGGGGAATTTAAAGAAATCACTTAGGAATTTATTCCTAACTCTTTCCTATGATGAGATAGTGATAGCTGCCATGTGTTCAGGATAATCTCTTATTTTAATGATTCTTGTACGTTGAAAATCCAACTGAAGTAAGGCAAAATTCTTTTAACAATAAATCACCTATATAAGTATGAAGGGGCCGCTTTTATGAGAGTGATAGAACTAATCTCTCTAGAGCACTCATGAATTACCAAGTGTGTCAAGGTCCAAAATGGACAGCATGTAAAAAGTAATCAATGTTGGTGGAAAAGAAATTTTGTTGGTATCATTGTCTTAGTTTATGCAAAAGTTGAACAGTTCAAGACATCGCGTTCACTGGTTAGCAATTAAACCCGATGATACTTTACTAGAGAAGGTTCAAAGTCAAAACTACCTATCCAGATGCAACTATTTTCCGAAGCTCTCTCTTGGTTGAGTCTACATAACATTTATACATTTGATTCATATGGGGGATTGTTGGAGAATCATGGCTTTGACCATGAATTCAATAGTGATTCTTATGGATGAATTGGATTTAGAACATGAATACGTTGAGTTTCATGTGGAGAATAATCATATGTATTCACTTGCTCAAAGCCAAGCAAAGAGTGAATGAAATATTGCTACAAAGTGAGCCATTTGAGCATGACCAAGCATAAGGGAAACTAGATGTTCCACATTGGAAAATTAAGAGGACAAACTCTTATTTGTAAGGGTGAGTGTTGGACTAAATCTTGGGCCCAAGGGCACCCAAGCTTTTTTGGGAAGGAGCGAATGCACTTTATGCTAAATACTAACACACAAGCGCGCTCACCTTCGTCGACGGTTTGCGTGCGTGTGTTTGTGGTGGGCTTTTTCACAGGTGTATTTATTTTGGGCCATGGTCCAATGGGTTTTAAGCCCAGTGCCATGTTCTTTTTTCCTGTTGGTCCATGATTCACGGGCTACCTGTGAGCCCAATTCGAAAATGTCCGGAAATTTTCTAGGATAATATATGTGGTCAGCTAAGGATGAAGTTGGTTTCAGATTATTCTTATCTTAGTTGGCTAATAGATATAATTATGATCAATTATCTAATAAGATAATATCAGATTAGGATTATTCTCCAATCCGATTTTGGCTCAATCTTCTCTCCCCCTCATGTACTATAAATAGGGCCCTTTAGTTCATGTAAAATGCACCAAAAATCAACATTCATGTACACAAAGAGTTGAGAGCTTCCATCGTCGTTTTCGTTCGTTGCTCGGAGTGCTGCTTCCATTCCGTGCAGGTGCTGCCATTTTATCCTGGGAGACTGTCGTCAATCTTTCCCAAAGCCATGTGTGGGAGGTGATTAAGTCTTAATGAGACAAAGTTTACTTTGGGCTTGACATTTCTGTTTCTTGTTTTCTATCTCCTTCATTGGTTTGGTAATGTATCTTCATGTTCTTCTATGGTAATGATATTCTAATTGTGTTCTTAAATTGCTTTTTATTCATTGATGTGAGTTTGAATGTTTGATCATAAACGAATTCTTTCATTTTCAACAAAACATACATGAACCCCTATAACAAACAGAGAATAATGAATCTCTGGTTATGCAAAATGAACTCTAATCTTTAAAACAAAATGCAACACAAACAATTAACTAGAATTGACGAGCATAGCTCGAAATTGAAAAACCAGTAATGCAAAAGAAGGGAAATAACAGAAATTTCATAGGATCAATTGAAACTAAGCATACTTACTCACATACCTAAAAGAGAATGTGAGAAAAATTACCAAGAGAAAGAGGAGCATTTTTGAGAAAATCCAAATGAGCCAAAACCCAATTCTTCATCTTCCTCTTCTTTTTATCAACGTCAGCATAATGAATATTCGAGTCGACCTTGAAATGCCTCAAACAGCCTATTCATCTTCATTGAGATAAAAAAAATCTTGGATCTTAACGATCGATAATCGTAACTCGGAAGCTCGTCATGATATCTCTATTTCAATTTGGATTATAGAGATGCGAAAGAGTTGATGACAAGCCTTGTTGGAATAAAGTCTAAGATTCTAGCGCCTTCCATGCATGTGCCTCCCTTCCTCTATTACGGTGTATGTGAAGCGTTGATCTGGTGCACCATTCATGGATGAATCTTGTCATTTTAGGGAGTAGTGAGATTCGAGAGTGTCTATGAAAGAAACATCTTCCTCGTTTAAGAAGGGACAACAAAGCGGGAGAGAGATCTACTCGTTTCAGGTAGAGAGAGAGCCTCCGCCATGAGAAAGGGTAAGGGAAAATGACAGCGGATTCTTCGAAGCGGCTGTTGTTTTCATCTATTTAGGAGCATCCAACATACTTTTTTCTGTTGACTATTTTATATTTTCTTTGACTTTTAAACTTTTCTTTAATCAAACACCAGAAAACACACACACACACAAAAAAAAATCCAACAATTTATTTTCCATCAATAATATTCAAGTTACAATGATATTTAATGTAACAAAAAAAATTCACTTTTGATATAGGAGGTCTACCAGAAGCGAAGTCTGATCCACACAAGCATTGGCCGTCGAGTGTGGCGGCGAGTCACCTGCTGAACAGCCTTATGAGAATGCTATTTTCCTTGAGGCAATTTCAAAAGGAAAGGATATGTCTATGGTCCTGGATCGGAGGCGCGTTTTCTATGTTGTTCATCGTCATCGACCATATCATCTTTGTCACATTCTCAAGATACGCAGCCAGAGATAGAAGAACTTGTGGCTCAAATGACCTTTGAGATGGCTACCGTGTAGCATCAGTTGGAGGAGCAAAGTCAATCGGTGTCATTAAAAAATCAAAGGACGGAGGATTTTTTTTCAGTTTCATATGCATACCCCCGGTGATCACCTCGAAAGTAATCTTAAGGATGTTGAGCATGCCACTGATGAGGATTAGACTTTTGAGACTATTGGCTTGGCTTTACATTATAATAATTTGAAAAAATATTGCTATTTTTATTTTACACAATTTATTTTTATTTGTCATTTATTTCGGCATTTTATAAGTATTTTGTTATATATATGGAGAAATTAAGCTTAGGTTCTAATTTATTAAGTCATAAAGTGTAAAAGAACAACTAAACTTTTTTGATAGTTAATGTTCAACTAATTTTTAAATTTATTTAATTAATGAAAAAACTTGAAATTATAGACTTGTCATTGTTATTTTAGCCAAAGATTACTGAAAATTCTTTTTCTCACTTTGAATGCTTTCGATTTTGGATAGAGGTGAGGCCGTTGGCGTCTCATCGAGGTAAAATGACCAAAATGCATTTTGGCTCGATTCGAACATTTCTAGAGATTGATTGAAGTGTGGCTAGTGGGATTAAAATCGTCGCGCCGAGACAAATCCAATGGTACTCGCCTTGCCAAGATCCGACATTGAAAACTGTCGGATTAAGGTAAAATAGTCAGAACGCATTTTGCCTTTATCCGACCATTTCTAGTGACAGATCAAGGCGAGACTGGTGGCGTTAAATTCTTCTTGGTCAGGCGATTCCAATGACACTAGCCTCGCCTCAATCTGCATCAAAAACTAATTACCCGATCAGAAAAAATATTGTTGACGATTCTATAGAGAAAAATAACATTGTATAATTTATGATGATATTATTGACCCACTATCTAGGCCTTGCTTTGAGTGCTTCCAATGGTAAAATTTGTTGGGTTTATTGAATCCAAACTTTATTGTTAATCACTTGAGACATAGGATTTTAATAGCAAATCCGGACTTTGGTCCGTCAAACAAAGAAAAAGGTGGTTTTACAAAGAAAAAGAGTTCTGACCAATTTTGACAAGTTTGAATCTCAGTATTTAGGGTACCCGAGCCCGTTACGGTTTAGTAGTTAGGATCCTCCTAGGGTTCAGCGCTTTTGACATTTAGGATTTTAGTAGCAAATTTGTTCCTTGAGCCTGTTAGAATTTAGCAAATCTTAGCCTCGGGACTCTTCACTTGGGACATTGTTTTAGTGGTGAATTCGAGCTTTGGGTCTGTCGAATAAAGAAAAATTAATTTTTTAGAGAAAAAGTGATTCTATAAAAAATAAAAGTTCTATATAGAAATATAGATTATATAGAGAAAGAGTTATGTACTAGCAGTATAACGAAAACTGTGATTTCATGTTTTTTTATCTAACTTTTCCGTCTGAGTCTTAGGATTTATCACTTGAGACATAAGATTTTAGTAGTGAATTTGATATTTGAGTTTGTCGAACAAAGAAAAGAGATTTTATATAGAAAAAGTGATTCTACAAAAAAATAAAGGTTCTACAGAGAAATTTAAGTTTTGTAGAGAAAATAGCTATGCACTAATAGTAAAATGAAAAACTATGATTTCATATTTTTTTGGCCTTATTTTTTCTGTTCAACAACTAAAATGATAACCTTTAGACTCAAAATAAGCGCAACTACTAAACCAATAAAGCCCGATCTACAGTAGCTGAAATGGAGGTCCACCATCACCAAAAAGCCACCACAAAGCTCCAGCGATGTTTAGAAACTTCTTTTCATAGTTGCGGTTGTTCTCAATGTCAGATCGAGGTTAGGTTGCCAATGTTGGCATTTTCTAGCCGAGACGAATCCAATGCTACCAATTTTGTCTCGATTTGATGTCGAAAATGGTTGGATCGAGGCAAAACATGTTCCAACTATTTTTCCTTGATCCGGCCATTTTTTTATGGCTAATTAAGGAGAGACCACTGCCCTTAGACTTGTCTCAGCGCAATGATTATAACGGCGGTGGTCTTCCTTCGATCATAAGTTGGGAAGAAGAGATTTGATTGTCAATCTGTTTTAACCTAGTTGGATGGTAGACGTATTTTCAGGATATTCATCATTTTGTCCTTATTTCTAAATTTCAAAATGGAATGGACTTATTTCAAAGAATGGGACTACTCATATCCTTCTATAAATATAACTAAATAATTCAAAATTATTATTTTGCAATAGAATATTAAAAGTATTCCGTTGCAATTTTGAAAAATATTTTTTTCCCAATAAATTAAAAATCTAGATATGACATTAGAGACAGAATTGTTCGTCACTAATATGACAGAAATTAGCAACAAAATTGAGCCCATTTGTTGGGCGTTTTGGACAATATTTCATTATATTTTGGTGTGGGCCACACAACATTTCAGCCCAACTGCCAAACATGACAAAATTTAGTACTTAGACCATCCACAACATCATCTCTTAACAAATTCTCTAAACTCCAGCAAAAATACACATTTTCACTAATTTACAATTTTTGCAACAGTAATAGCACACATCAGTTACTCCAAATCAATACTCTAAATCATTTAAATATTCATTTATACAATAACATTTTATTTAATTAAACTCAATCTATTTTACTATTGTTATCAAGATCAAACCTTACCATTTTAATAATCATAACATGATATAATTTTTTTTTCTGTTTGGTAGTTGACATTAATAAATAATTTATTTGGTAGCTAATTTGTATCGCTACAAATGGAGTTGTTGGATTTTGTGGTTGAAAATGTGGTTATTGAATATGTGGATAATTTGAGGTTTTGGGACATGTGGTTGTTGAAATTTGTGGTTGTGAATATAGTTGATAGAATATGTGGTTATTTTGTGGTTGTTGGAATATGTGGTTCTCAATTGTCTGTTGAGTTTGTATATAGATCATTATTATGAAAATTTTCTATATAAAACAATCGAGTTCTAATGTTTTATACATCTTGTTTTGTAATTTCTTAAAATGAAGAATATACTACGCAAGTGCACGTATCAACAAGTAGTATAGAAAATGAGAGAGTGTCGAACCCACAGGGAGGTAAAACTAAACGTTGGCACGACGTTAATGGAACAAATTAATTAAACTGAACAATGATTAACAATTTAGATTTCTTGTTGTCTCTTTTATATATGTATAAAACAATGAATTTAATTAAAACTTTGGCAAATTGGTACTTATGAATCAACTATGAGAAAAGCCTAGGGCACCCAATTTCCCCCAAATCATCTCCTAAACTCATCATGCCATTCCATTAACTAACAACCCATTGTAATATGCCAACGAGGAAATAAATTATTCATCTACTTCTTCCGAAAATAAGAGAACCTATCATTCCTAATCCATCAACTATATGCCCATGTTGATAAATTAAAGAACAATGCATTAAGTACTTTCCTCCATTATTTGCACATACCCTATTGGTATATTCCTATCCAAGAGGGAAAACTAATTATCTATCAAATAGAAAATCAGAATATATGTCATCCAATTTATTGGCTAAACCTTCAATCCCTATTCCTAGTTCACAAAGGTTTTCCAAGAATCCTTCTAGTGTTGATCAATCACAAGAAAGCATTAAGCACAAATTGAATGAACACATCACATATGGGTATTAATCAACTTCACAGAAATCAAAGTTCAAGCATGGATTTGGTTCCATTGGAACCCCAGCAAACAAGTTAGTTCATCATCAAGCTGAAACAAAGCATCATCTCCATGAATAAATCCATATCACGACAGCTACAAGAGTTTAAAATAGAGAGAAATATCAAACTAGGTTGAATCCTTCCTCTGCAGCTCCCCTGTGACAGCTGCTCTTCTCTTCCGACAATAGCTGCTGCTTAATTAAATCTGCCCAAGCTGCACACTCTTTTCTGCCAATCGCAGCACCCAATTGTTCCTCTTCGTTTTCTGGTTCTTCTATCTCACTCTTCTGGGCTGCGCCAATCTCCTCTGGTCTCCTCCTCCGACAATCCTCTTTAGGTCAAATATGATTTTCATGTAGAATGACCAAATTGCCCCTCTATAGCTTTCAAATTCCAAGCCTACCCTTAAGCACTGCTGCATTCTCTTCCCAGATTTTATAGTCCTCAAAGATGACCCTTTTACAATGTCTTAAAGCAAGAATTTGAGAAATCATAAAACACAATAGTTGTAGCCCTTCCTCTTAGCTTTCCAACGAATCATAAAGCATAATTTTATGGGCAGTAGCGAAAATGTTACGGAGACAACAGTTAAGGATACTCAGAACTGCACGTAATCTCTGCCACAGCTGACTTTGCACACTCACAACTTCTCTATCTCTCATCCAAAATTAACAAAGTTGATATCCACGTGAAGCATGAAATGTCAAGTTTTCAATGCCGCAAGAATCACTGAGATCGGACTTTTATAGAAACTGCAGTAGCTGTTCACGCATCAGCCTGTCAAAACCCATATTAGCATATCATTTTACAGCAATTTCCTTTTTGTCATTGAATTAGTCCCGACTCATCCAAAATATTTGTAAATCATGCAAACAACTCATTAGTGGTATATTAAACTATATTTAAACATTGAAACCTCAATTTAAGCATAAAAAGCGTTAAAAACACTTCCGAACTAACTCATGAAGAACAAAAATAACACAAATAACTCTATAAATCATAGAGTTATCACATCTCCAAACTATCATTTCTATATCAATAATATCAATGGAATTCTTTGCAAAGCGAAAAAAGAAAAAGATCACAGCTAACCAACCTGAAGATGATGTTGTCGTGCAAACATTGGCGGTAGGTTTAGCTACGGAGTACAAAGGAGCATCCTCAAATCGTCGTTCTGGAGAAAGACAATCATATATTGATCGTAGTACTTTGATGGGCCATGATCGGTTGTTCAACGATTATTTTTCACATAGTCCTGTATACGGTCCAGAGCTATTTCGAATGAGGTTTCGTATGAGTCGTACTCTCTTCAATCAAATCCAAACTGCGATAGAAGGAACTTCACCATATTTTCAACAAATAAGAAATGCTGCTGGGAAATTGGGATTATCATGTATTCAAAAGATGACAGCTGCACTTCGGATGCTTGCATATGGTGTTTCAGCTGAATTCATGGATGAATATATCAGAATTGGGGAGACTACGACACTTGAAAGTCTAAAAAAATTTGTCAAGTGTTTAATCTCTTTGTTTGGTGAGGAGTACTTACGATCACCAACTTCCGAAGATCTTGCCGGGCTACTTGCAATTGGTGAAGCCCGTGGCTTTCCAGGCATGTTGGGGAGCATTGATTGTATGCATTGGAAGTGGAAGAACTGTCCTAACGCCTGCAAAGAAGTCGAGCAAAAGAAACTTAGCCAATTCTGTCCAAGCTAATTATTTTTAAGCACAACTGCTGTTTGACAAGAGCTGCTTATATCTAAAGGCATTGATTTTTTTAATAGGGAAATGTACATAGCACATCACAATCTCTTACATATATGAAGGAAGAGCATCACTCGAAGTATTAGTCTAGAATGCAGGGTAGCTCTCCAAGGATGACCAAACTCACAATCTCAAACTACATATGATATGTTGAACATGTAAAATTTATCCATATAGCCATAAAATTTGTACAATCCATGAGCCCAAACTCTCAACAGAAATAAGTATCAAAATTATATTCACAACACACAAAGCCATAAAGAAACATGTCTCCACAAAGTTATACAGAAACAAAGCCAATTCACAGTTCACAGAGAAAAGGTACTCGGGACAGTGTTCTGCATATTTTGTTCACAATTCACAGATTAATGTAACTCACAGCTTTAATAGTTATTTTGGGACTATGATTGCAGAAGCAATAAAGCAAAAAAGAACAAGCCAAAATCCATGCAGTTGATCTTGTCATTATTTAAAGCCATTGAAATTCACATACCTCCCCCGCACCAGATACCCAAATCTAAGAACAAAATTGACCAAAACCCACATACCCATATGAAATCTTGACCCCATATTCTTAATCGACTGACACTAAAATTGCTTTCAATTTTCGAATATGAACAAAACAAGTTGCAGGAGATCAAGGAGTTGCGGACGAAACTAGAACCCAGAAACCCTAAAATAGAACCTAGAAATATAGAGCAATACCTGAAAGATGATTGAACAGGACTTCGGGTCGAGCTTGGCAGTGGAGAGTTCGGAGTCCAGTAACTATGCATAGATTGAGAGATGATCAAACAAGATAAGCTGATTTTTTAATCGAAAATAAGTAAGCACGCATAAACATTGTCGCGCGAGGCCTGGCGCGCTACTGTAGCAAAACAAGGTTTTGAAGATGACTGTGCAGTATCTGATGTGGGTAAAAAGTGAGCTACAAGACAAAAAATACATCTCTAAACTAACGCATACCACCCACATCCAGTAACTGGTGTGGGTGGTCTTATTGCGTTTTGGACCACGTTAACGCGATCTAGAATGAAACGCATTGCTTACTGTGCATTTACTTGCGTTTTTTTCCCAATTTACTATCGTTGTCCCTCACACTCTCATCTCTCACTCCGAAGTAGACGATATCGTACTCTGCTCCTCTTCTCGCAGGTTCAATCATCGACGTCGCTCCTCTTATTTCTTCTTTTGTGATCATTGTCCGGTGAGATCTCATCGCTCTTACGTCCAGGTAGCTTCTCGATCTTTCCTTACTGGTTATGTTCGATTTGGGTTTCAAACTAGGGTTTTTCCTCACTCCCTTTTCTCACTTCTTTGATTCTTCCTCCTAGTTCTCTTTGTTCTCATGAATGATCCCATAGATCTCGCTCCTTGAACATTCGCATTTGGTCTCTCTGATCGGTTCTCTTCCAGTGTAAGGTGCTTACATTGGTTTCGGTTTCAATCAGGTATTTTTCTTTTTCCCTAAAACATATGTGTCTCATATGTCTGAGGCAGTTGATTTTTGATAGATTTTTCTATTGTGTTTGTGGGTCGGCATTATAGTGACTAGCTTTGGAAGGGTTTTGAATTGTTTGGGTCGGCATTGTAGTGATTCATCGTGTTCTGGCTCATTGGCTTTCTGGGTCTTTTGTGGATTCTTTGTGTCTAAATTGTGTGATATTTTAGTGTTTGCTATTTGATTAAAAGTCCTCACTTTATTCTTAGTTTATTTACTATAAACAAGAAGAGAAAAATGTGCATAGAGTTGCTTGCATTTTACTGCTTAGGTGTTTCGTGGGTGTGGACTGGAATTCATTATGTCAATTCAATTTCTTCCTCTCTTTTTTAAGCAGTAGTGTTCTATTGGAGTGACTTTATAGTTTCATCTTGAGTTTTTTCTTCAAGATTGCTCTCATTAGATTGGTATACTTTTGTGTATGTGTTATATGATGTTAATGGGGATGGTGAAGAGGCTGAAGACCATGAGGCAACTCAAGCTGAAGATAGAAGCATGTTTGCATTGAAAGAGGAGATGGTCCATTTAATATTTAATGTACAGTAGATTACTTATTATTTTTATTTTTCTTGTCATTTTATTCCATACTAATAATTTTTTATTCTAATGTCCTTTTTGGTCATTTAATCTCAAATGGTATCAACAATAAGCTAATGTACAAAAATTAAACCAAACATCTCACATCATTTTAGACAGCTTAAAGCACAACATTTCAGACAGTTTAAATCTGTTAAATGCGATTATAAAACGAACGCAACCTAAATCAAAAAAAATTATTTTATGTTTGCTAATTAGTCATGGATTTTCCGTCGCAAACTACGTTCCGTTGTAGAATTTTTTCGTCACTAAATTTTGTCGTTGCCACATAATATTTTCCGTTACTAATCTCGTAGAAAAATATATTTTTCAACGAAATTGTAATTGATTGCGAGGAAAAATTACGTTGTCAAAACCATATTTTCTTACAGTGAATAACATCAAGCTCAAGCACATGCTACCCACGGGAACATTTTAAATAGAATGTGCTCGTAGTTGGTGTTAGACTAGAGGAAAACTGACGCCGTTAAAATAATTTGAGTTATAGTGGATGTATTATGCAACCATGAATTTGATCAACTTAGTTAAGACTCATTTTAAAACAGTGAATTTTGAAAGATTCTGAAAGCTTTTACCTGATAAAGTGGGTAATATACTGGATAAATGGTACAGAACCCCCTAAAGTATGGTCTAATTGAAAAAAAAACCCCAAATTATGAAAAACTGAATATAACCCCCCAGACGTTTGTTGACCGTCTGAGATGACGGTCAACCCACGCGTTTAGCTCACTTTTAAAGGTTAAAATGTACAGAGCCCCCTAAAGTATGATCTAATTGAAAAAAAACCCCCCAAATTATGAAAAACTGGATATAACCCCCCAGTTAGCCACCAGGTTCGTGGTTGATGTGGAACCAAACAGTCCATCATTGGTTTCACCTCCACAGATTCATCATGTCAGTCCACCTCCAAGCAGTCCGCCACCAGGTTCACCTCCACATAGGGGGATAAATGCTATTAGACTAAACTATAGGAGTGTATTGACAATGACAATAACAATAACAGTGAGACTAAACTAACAGTCAAAGTCAGCATACAACATGTCCAAAATACATCTAGAATTACTTCATGTCCCATTGTTGGTGTTGGCATGAATAAGGGTGCAGTATTATCTGGTGGACTGTGAAGATGAATATGTGGAGGTGAACCTGGTGGCGGACTGTCTGGAGGTGGAGTGCATGATGAATCTGTGGAGGTGAAACCAATGATGGACTGCTTGGTTTCACATCAACCACGAACCTGGTGGCTAACTGGGGGGTTATATCCAGTTTTTCATAATTTGGGGGGTTTTTTTCAATTAGGTCATACTTTAGGGGGCTCTGTACATTTTACCCTTTAAAAGTGAGCTAAACGCGCGTGGGTTGACCGTCATCTCAGACGGTCAACAAACGTCTGGGAGGTTATATCCAGTTTTTCATAATTTGGGAGGTTTTTTTCAATTAGGTCATACTTTAGGGGGCTCTGTACCATTTACCCTAATATACTACAATGATAGTCTAAGTTTAGGTAAATTAGTTCATTGATGTTTGCTAATAGCGATATCCGACCGAAATTGCTTAGTTTAAATATGGGTTTTATACATGCTTGACTCATAGTTTCACTTAATAGGGGCGGTTCATGCAATTACTTTAAAGAAAAAAAAAAACCGGCCTCCCAAACAGAACCTAATGACTCCCGTCATGATATAGAATACAATAGATTGGCACAAGAAACTTCTTGCCACAAAGAAGGCAAATCTTATGTTAAAAAATGGAAGTAGCTGGTCTCCACACAACTCTAGAGATATGCATTATATATTATGTTTGTGAGAGAGAGATGAGGACAAAGCTGATGAGGACAAAGCCAACTATGAGTTGGTCTGCATTTACAAAAGACAGTACCAAGTGGTACAACTTTTGTTCAATCAATATCATAAAAATACTAAATTGGTGATTTGTCGAGTGTTGATTATTTATCTCAAAACTAAGACTAAAATCATGTCAACTTGGTGTTGGTGGACCATTTATCATTTCTGAAATCTGAAAATCCTATATGTTCATGGGATGGGTATAGGTCCATTGGCCTTAAAACACTAGATCTGTCGAATGTCTCAATCAAGTTTTGAAAACCGGACCGGTCATCGAATCGAAAAATTCTTTGGTTTAAGGTTCAAAGGTTCAACCGGGGTTCAATCCGGATTTAATAAAATATAATATTATATATATTTATATGATATAGATAATTATTTAATGCAAAATAAAAAATATTTAGTATTTAATAATGTGTAAAAATATTTTATAAAAATATAATATATTAATTTTGCATGTCTAGCTTTAACAAAAAACGTGTCACAGTCTAGTGGTAAGGTCTTTGTCTTAGTATTAGGAGGTCATGATTTCAAAACCTATCAAGAGTAAAAATTTTGTAATTAAAACTTACCGGTCCGGTTCATTGAGACCGGCCGGTTCTACCGGTTAACCGGTTTGATACCGGTTCTCAAAAAAACAACCGGTTCAAAAATCTGATAACCTTGGTCTCAATTTGAGGCATTAAAAAAAATTAAAAAATGATAAACATGTAGTGTATATCGTAATAATTCTAACAGTATATTTTTTATTCAAAACAAAATTTAAGATCATAATTATCTAAAATTGAATGTTTAGATTTTGAATCCGACGATCTAGAATTGTCACACATTTTTCATAATAATTTTGATTTTTGTTCTAAACAAAAAAATACCTGTAGAATGGTTAACACTACACATGTTCATAATTTTCAGTATTTTTCAAAAAAATAAAATAAAATTGCACCTCAATGGGACAGGGGTCCAGTTGTCATGTGGCTCAGCAGCAGGCATTATGTAATGCTTTGGTGGGCCAGAAACAAAGGTACCCACAAGAAAAACTTACTTGGTACACCCAAAAAAACCCCTTCTTATTGGCCAAAGTAATTAAACTACTTCAACTGCGTCAGCATACTCTTCTGACTGACGGTTCACAAAGTTACTGAATACAATGAAACTCAACAAACCAAATACACTTCTAGAACAACCAACAAGCCGCAATAACTTCTTCTCTCTTGATATAAACTGAATGCCATCATGTTCCCATTTCTTGGCAATAATAATCTGGCGAATGGATAATTTACACAGCACAGGCAATGCCTAAAACCCTCAGAAACTTCTCTCTCCCAATAATCAGACGTACAGCCTCAATAACGAGTATATGTAATTTGCTTAAAAGAATGGAAGGGCT
This sequence comes from Euonymus europaeus, assembly GCA_963580455.1. Taxonomy (NCBI): domain Eukaryota; kingdom Viridiplantae; phylum Streptophyta; class Magnoliopsida; order Celastrales; family Celastraceae; genus Euonymus; species Euonymus europaeus. The sequence continues at coordinate 7,253,880 of OY756972.1, forward strand.
CACAGATTCTATACATCAACAGCATCAACTGGGAGGGATGTTGTCCTGTGAAGAGAGTTTGGAAGCAATGTGGCACTACTGTAGAAAGATTTTGCAGTGACCATATCTTTAGCTAATTGAGATTCCTCCATCGCCGCACAATTTCGAGGCCTTAGGGATTCTGAATCGCGGGAGCTTTTCCTCACATAAGCAGGGATGTTGGCAGTCACATTTCTATGCCCGTCCAAGGATTCAATGACAATTCCATTAGCACTTCCTTGAGCTGGGTTTGATCTTGAAGAGGACATGAAACCGTTACTTATTCTTTGTCTTCTGCTGGCACAAGTTGAGGATTCTGAAACAAGCCCTAATTTTTTATCTTTAAGTTTCCTCAACTCTATCTGGTACTTTGCTTTAAGCCATCTAAGTTCCTGTTGTATTTCATTCTCATAACCGTCTGAGAGGTCATATTGCAATGAAGGAACATCATAGATTGATCGACAACCTGCCAAGGAATGAACTGATTTTCTTGCACCGGAAGAAATTTTGTTTTCCAGTTTCATTTCTCCCTCATCTTTTGCCGAGCTAAGGTGGTTCAACTTTTCATATTCTTCATCAGAGTGGCTTTGTCTAGAATGCACTGGACTAAGTTCAAGGATTTCATGTTGATTCCATTTTTCCATATAATGCAAGCAGTCTGACTGGCTCAGCGGATTAGGTGCATCCTCTGTCACATTCTCAGATTCGTCAACTTGAAATGTAATCTCTTCAAACCGACCATGCATTGAAGCAGCACATCCATGTCTACAGCATTGAAGGAGTTCCAAGTTCTTCATGCCAGGATTATTCGACAAAAAATCCATTAAAGAACCGTTGGAAGTACGGTTGGAAGCACAGTTTTGGCAATAGTTTTGATTTGTAAAGCCAGGTGTTTCTTCTATCCCTGGTCCAGTTCTCCATTCAGGCACCAAGGAAGCAATCTCACCATCGATCATATCTGCTATTTTTGTCACATCTTGATCAGTAATATCAAGTTCTGCAACCATTTCAGATGCCACACTCAATGCCATATCAGTTTCAATGTCAAATGGGAAATATATATTACGGACATGACCTGCATAGAGACATAATTAAGTGCGAGTTCTGATAACTGCTATAAAGAGAAGACAAAATGTTCATTAGAATTGTATGTTTAAGGGAAAGAAGTAAATTTTCTAACCTTCTTTATCAGCAATTCTGAGTCTTAGAAAGATGTCACCGTCGTCTCTCTTCTTTCCTTTGATACTTATGTCGACATTTGTAGAATGCTCATTGTCATGGTATTCAAAAAGTTCAATTCCACTGTGTTCAGTCTCAGTTGGCTGATACCTCCATTCGGTTTGGGATTCATAACCATTTGAATATCCATTAGTGAAGGAACTGTTACAGTGATGAAATTCAACGTAAGGTTGCCTTAGAAGAGGACCCATGTCATGAAGCTCACTCATATAATCCAGTGGTCTCAAATTGGATTCCAAATCATCCATACAAAGGAACGGGTCATTCAACAACTCTCTTGCTGAGAGCCTCAGAGACACAGTTGCCAAGCACTTCTCAACAAATTGTCTGACTTCTGTATCCTTCACCTTGTACAAAGCATCAGGTTTCTTACCCTAACACATTAACGCATGTCAATGGAATCTAATTTTTTTCAAACTTCAAACCGACAAGGTCATAGAGAGAGGGAGGGAAAGGGAGCTTACAGATATAACTTTCTTGTAGATTTGAGCAGGATGGGTACATTCACTATATGGATATTCAAAGGTGACCATTTCCAAAATACACATCCCAAATGAGTAAATGTCAACTAATTCATTATAAGCCTCTTCATACACTTCTGGAGCCATGAACTCTGGTGTCCCTGCATAATTGAGAAGGCAATAGAGACAACCATTGGCCCTCTATAGATCAAAATTCATCAAATAGTCCAATACTTAACAAGAAACTAAGACAAAATTTAATGTATTTAGGAGTCCAAATAAGTTTTTAGTTCTAACTTATACCAATTAATAGCAGATACTATGAGATTTGAGCTAGTTAAAAACACCAACACAATGAGCAGCATGTGATTTGCGGAGAATTGCAGCAAGGCCAAGATCCCCAATCTTCACTTCCCCTTGGTTCCCATTGACAAAAATGTTGTCACACTTCAGATCTCTGTGGATCACAGGAGGGTCATGGCTATGAAGGTAGAGAAGTCCTCTCAGGATCTGCCTACACCAATGCTTGACTGCTCTAATGTTAACTCTCTTGTGTTGTTGCCTGTATCTATCAAAACCCAAAAAACAAGCAACCCCGCATAAAATAATCAGCTCATGTAAAAGACCAGCAAAGTAAATTTGGCAGAAACCAATAAAGGATGATGATTTCAAGAGACTTTATCCTATTCTTACTGTCTCAAAGTCCCAGAAGTGAACATTTCAGTCAAAAAGTTAATGTTTCTATTCGCAGTATCAACCCAAGAAGTGTAGAACTTCATAATGTTCTTGTGCTTCAATGTCTTGAGGAGATGGATTTCACAGTAAAGTCTTTCAAGATCTTCCGGACTTTGAAGGAAATCATAAAGCTTGACTTGGTTCCAAGCAACTTCAATCCCTTCATATTCATCGAAGGCTCTGTAACTGCTTCAAATCAAAGCACCAATAACTCACAAATCAATCAACAACCCATTTGAAAGAGCTCACAAAAAGACCAGCAAAACTTAAACTTTGTTTAGAATCAGAAGTGGGTCAATAACTAAATTCAGCAAAACAATCAAAAGAGCAGAGAAAAACCACAAAATTCATACACCGTCTTGGAAGCTCCTTTGCCGAGGATTTCATTGTACTGCAGAACCACAAAAATGGACTTCCAATAATCAGACCCAAAAGCGACATAAGCCAGGAATAAGAAAAATAGGGAGAGAGAGATGTTTTACTCTGCCATATCTTCCAGTAGGATCAATTTCAACAAACACAGAGTAATCATCTGGCTCCTCAAGATCTGTGATACCATTCATTCTCCAAAATTTCTTAATCTATTTTTGCTTCCTCTTCTTGTTCCTTTGTTGTGATTTGCGATTTCTCCTTTGCAGTTTTTTACCCTCTTTTCCTCTGTTTCTGACACAGTATGAGATAGAGAGACATGAGAAGCCGATCTATCGTACAAAAAAAATTACTTTTTCAATTTTTTTCATAGCCCTCCTGGAGAAAGAAAAAAAAAACCCAACAAATTCACATGAGATGAAAGGGAAAAAAAGACAACTCTGCAACAATTTTTGGGGGCATAGATAAAATATATACATATTATTTTTCTTGCAATATTATGCATAGACGGCCTATCACTCCACAAAAGGAACATGACAAATAGAGAGAGAGAGAGAGAGAGAGAGAGACGGGGTAGGCCTTCAATGCACAAAGATTGGTCCCACCTCGAGTTCGATACTGAAAGCTGGACAAGCTTTCATTGAAGATGTAAAATGAGAGAGAATGAACAATTGGCACCAGCCTTTCTAGCAACATCAATACAAAGCCACGCCATATCTTGTAAATTTTTCTTTAATCATCTTTATCTTATATATATACCCAATGATTGGATGATTGGACAAGAAAATGAAATATTCTAATTTTCATCATTAAAAAAAATTATATAAATGTCAATTTTGACTTAATTAATAATTTGATATCGTTTATGTCACTACAAGACATACGCGAATTATTTACAGAATTTTTTGTTGGTAATCTCAAAAAATATAACATACACACATATATATAAATATATTTATACACATATATATATATATATCTATATGTGTTTATGTATATCTATATGTGTTTATGTATATCTATATGTGTATCGGAATTTCTCACATGAGGGATCCCGCTCCAACTAATTGGTGCGGGATCCCTCTCCTGGCCGTCGGATTAATCCGACGGTTAGGTCTTTATTTTTTAAAAAAATTAATACCCCTTGCCCCTCTCTTTCAAACCCACACACCCCGCTCATCGTCTAGATCTATCCAAACCAGCGGAATTCGTACAGCTACACTTGAACCAGTTCAGCAACAATATACACATGAACAGCAATCCCAGCTTGAAATGGTCTTTATTGGTGAATACATATGTGTACAAGCATAGCTCATCTTCAAACACAAAAGAGAAATCAGAAGACCATACATAACTAAGGACAAGGACAAAAAAAGGAACTTAACAACACATTTTTTTTCTTCATCAAATACCCAACACAACCGAAACTTAAAAAAAAAACAAAACACCAGGGGTTGCAAAATCGAACAACAAAAGAGTGGCCAAGACTGTCCATTTCAATTGGCAGGGCATTACATGAATATAGTTTAAAGAAGCTACTGCAAACCAAAATAAATGAGGGTGTAATATCTCCCACATGAGAATAACCCACAATTCAACATTCCCTGAATGAGGAGCAAAGACGAGACTCAATCGGGTTCAGTGAACCTTGGATTCAAAGGAGAAAAGCTGAGACGAGACTCAACGATCGAAGAGAAGAAGAGCTGACCCCTTAGATCTGAGATGAGATCGGACGAGTCCAGAGAGGGTATGGTGAACCTTGGACTCGAAGGAGAAGAACTGCCAGCGAAGTCGAAGGTGGAAGAGTTGCAGCGGACTCGAAGGAAAACAGTGGGTAGATCGGGTCTCGAAGGAGAAGAGCTACCTGCGAAGTCGAAGGAGACGAGCTGCGGTGGACTCGAAGGAGAGAGCAGGTATATCTGGACCAGAGAGGTGTGTGGGTTTGAAATACCAAAGAGGGATAGGGGTAATAATTTTTTTTAAAAAAATAAAGACCTAGCCGTCGGATTAATCCGACAGCCAGGAGAGGGATCCCGCACCAATTAGTTGGAGCGGGATCCCTCATGTGAGAAATTCCGCATATATATATATATTGTGTGTGTGTATTATTTACAGACTCTCAATATCTATATATGTGTGTATATATTGTTTTTGATCTCTAAAAAAAAACATACACACATATATGTATTTATATGTGTGTGTGTATATATATATATATATATTAATTTAATACTTAGGCACGGGCCCATGGGGCCAAGCCTTATTGGCCCGAATTATTTGGGTCAAGACCCAGCTTGGGCTTACCAAATTGTTCTAGGCCCGACCCGAAATCCGAAGAGAGTTCTCGGGCTTGGGCCAAGATCGGGCCTAGGCCTAATATTTTCGGGCTGACCTGGACCAATGACGAGGCCTAATCTCCATCAGTAATATTGATTATCGACAAAAAATTTATGTTGTTAAAACGTCGTAGGTAATCTAAACATCGATGTAAAAATTTTCTTTACTGATTAGCAATAGACTTATTCGTCAGTAATCCGTCGACAAAAAATTAAAAAATTAATTTCCGTCGATAATCCGCCGACCAAAAAAATTAAAAAATAAATTTCACCTGTAATCCGTTGGCAAAAAAATTAAATTTCATCGATAATCCGTCGGCAAAAAAAAACTATCGGTAAAAGAATGGAAAAAATAAAAAAATTATCGTCATCCCTCTGTTAAGTTTTCCATTAATAATAAACTAAATCCTCATACCCCTTTTTGTCATATCATTTTCATAATAAAATTTTGAAAAAAATTTGAAAATCATTTATAGATGTTGACCAAGTTAATGTTCACTTGTCGTCCATTAAAATGGACGATATGGAGTCCAGTCCTTTGACTGGACTGGATGCTGGTAAAACTCTTGTCTTATAAGCAAACATACAATATATACGCAGAACTATAAGTCCAAGACCACGCATAAAAAACATACTCAGCAAGTTCTCTGTTAACCTTTTTCATTGTCTATTTTTCGTATGCAGTTTTCTATCTTATTGTTTGATTTGTGGAGTTCAAGGCTCATTTTCTGAATGATTTAGTATATGTTATCACCTGTCCAGACATGCCAAGGTGCAACCTAGACAAGTCTATTAATTTTGGACAAGTTCCAACACTTGGGTAGTGGCTTAGTTGTAAGGCATGCTTGTGAAACACCTCTTTAGTTTAACGATTGCAATGATCAGGAGGGTGCGCTGTGTTATCGGTACTCCCGAGCTAGTTTAGGGACCAAGCATCCCGGATGATTTATATGCATGAACACTGTTATGTCTCAATTGCTTAATTATTTGCTTATGATGGATTACTAGTTGATAGATAGTCTAATGCCCTGCTAGGTTGTGCATATTACATGCTGTTAGATGGACTGAGATCTTGCCTAGTTTACGGATGCATGTGAATGGATGGTGAGAGGCCTTTTGTGGTTATTGATGTGATTTATTAAATTGTTGCATGTATAATTCATGTTTGCATCCTTCAATTTTTCGGATGATGTTGTCGGATTTTTTGAAGATTTTTGTTGACTTAGTTATAAAAGGATTAAATATTAATTGATCGGTAGATTTGTGGATACGGTAGCACCTTTTTGGTTGGGGCGTTACATGAGATGTAGTCTCTTCACAAGAATCAAACATGAGATTTAATGTTTCTTCCACAAGAATCAAACTTGAGAGGAGAGTTATTTGTTGCAAATGGGTCTTTGTTAAGAAAGAAAGGCATATTGAGTGAAATAGGTGTGATTCAAGGATAAATTATTAGCTAAGGATTGCACATCATGAGAGCCTATTGACTACAATAAATTATTTTCTTATATGGTTAAGCATTCCTTCATTCGGAATTTGCTAGCTTTGGTGGCAAGGTATGACTTTGAGTTGGAATAGTTAGACGTAAAAATAGTTTTATTGCTTGGTGATCTATATGGGGAGATCTTTATGGTCCAGCTTGACGACTTTAAGGCCTTCGAAAGGGTGCATTGTGTTTGTAGGTTGAAGAAATAGTTATATGGCTTGAACCAATCACCTCTTTAGTGGTATAAGAGGTTTGATAGCTTCATGATATTATATGAGTACACTCGGAGTAATTATGACCATTATATTTGGCAACAGATCCTTCATTTACTTGCTTTTGTATATTGATGACATGTCGATAGTATTTAAAAATAAGGTACAGATTAGCAATTTGAGGCTCAGTTGAGTTCAAAATTTTAGATAAAGGACCTTGGAGAGGCTAAGAAAATTCTTGGCATGGAAATTATGAGGGATCGAAAGAAAGGCATTGCAAAACCCACTTATAAAAAATATTTGAAGAAAGTCATGCAGCATTTTTGGATTGATTCTAAGACCAAAACTATTAGTATAGCTTTGGCTCCTTAATTTAAACTATGTTATCTCCAACGGCATAGGAGGAGCACAACTACATGAAAGATGTTCTTTATGTTAGTCTTGTGGGTAGTTTGATGTATGTTATGGTTAACACTAGGCTGGATATTTCACATGTTGTCCGTATGGTTAGTCAGAATATGTATAATCCCAAGAAAAAATATTAAAAAGTTTTTTTTATGGATTTTACACATTATGTTTTGAACACTATGGATGTTGACTTGCACTTTGAGATGCATGTTGAGTGGTCGACAAGTGGTCGGCTATGTCGATTTTGATTACGGTGATGATTTAGAGTAGATGAGGTCTACTACTAGTCATTTGTTTACACTTGTAGGTGCACCGGTGTGTTAAAGATTAGCTTTACAAGCCATTGTTACATTGTTGGCTATAAAGACTGAATATATGGCAGTTAACAAAGGTGACTAAATTAGGGATTTGTCTAGACAGGATCTTGATTCATTACGATAGTTAAAGTGTGATATACCAGACGAAGAACTAGGTTCACCATGCCTAGATGGAGCATATTGATGTTCGCTTCCATTTCATAAGAGAGATTGTGTAGGATGGAAATATTTGCATTTTAAAGATTGGTATCACAAACATGAAACAACCCTTCAGATATGCTTATGATATGGTTAATGGGATAAAGTTCCAACATTATTGTGACTAGATCCATTTGCAATAGTTTTGAGCTCCTTAGGGGGCATGACACTTTGGTGCCTCTAGAGACGGCAGAGTGAAAGTTTTGAAGGATCGTGCTTAACACAAGAGGAGGGTGAATTGTGCCCCCAAAACGTTAAAACACAATATCAAGAGTAAAAATATGTGCACCAATTGGATAAAATTTATTTTACCTAGCAATTCAACTCGGAATGCAATGAAATTTGGCATGCAATATCACAATACCTTGATGAACAATATATCAAAAATTCAGATTAAAATTCAAACTCTAGGTATGTGAACAGTGCACGGACAGATTGGTGATACAGAAATTGAACAATCAAAATACTTGTCCTAATGGTTTAAAGAAACCTCCACTAATGCATTTAGCAATCTCAAGCAAATGACCAACACACAAGGGCGGAAAATTTGTTTCAATGCAAAGTCTTACAAGACCAAAATCCAATTTTGAAAGAAATTAAACAAGTAGTCAAGTACGCAGCAAATAATGCAATCAAAGCAACCAAAAAATCAACACAACAATTTAGAGTGGTTCGGAGACCCTTCTCCTACATCCACTACCTAGGTTCACCAACCTAGGACTTTTCCAGCTCCACTATGTTGTGATTTTATGAGCTCCACAAAACTCTTTATACAAGGGTTGTTTGAACACCCCTAAACTTAAAAACAACTTTGCCTTCTCTAAGGACTTTTACAATAGTTGGTAGCACAAGATTCTCACACTCTAACACTAAGCTATTTGGTGTGGAACTATCAATTGTAAAACACTAACTCACAGGAATGATAGAGTTTGAAAAATAAGAGGTGTAGTATAGATTCAACAATACTAGAGCCCTCACCTTTGCACTAAGCAAATAAATGGTGATTCTCTTTGATGTAGGGACTTGGGTGAAGCTCAAAATTAGTATAAAATGGTGGCTTGAATATTTTGAAGAAGCTTGGATGATTGAATGCTTGATGAAGATTGACGCAGGAATCTTTCTCTCAAGAAATTTCAAAATTTTCTCTGCAGAAAACTTGCAAGAAAGAGAACCTAATTTCATTGTCTCTACAAGATCTCCACCGTTGGATCAACTTTAGTCTATCGATCTTGGCCTTTCAAAACAGCAAACAATCTGGACCACAAGTATAGCTTTAATAATGGCCTTTAGATTGCAAATCAAGCTTCAATCTTGACTCTTCATTTCCCATCCGTTGGAGACATGACAAAGGCTATCATTATTCTTGAATTCAATGATGTTAGTCAAGATTCTCTTCTTCCAACACTTTCAAAAAAAAAATTCAAAGGTGACACATATATCAATTTCAAGACTTTTCCCTCTCATTTACACCAAAATCTCCTGCAGGGCTTCAAAGAAAATTTCAGACCATAAGCTTCACATATACATGCCCAAAACAATTTTCAATCATCTCATAAAAATTCCTTAAGTGGAGAGTTGATGAACAAAGGTTTTTCTTGGCATCCTAGAGCTCCAATGCTCATGATTAAATTCCGGATTTAAATTTAATTTCTAAACTGAGTATTGAGAGATATAACATCATCATGATGATTAACCTACAAAGAAATAGGAGAAAGAACTCCACAAATGTATGTAAGCTCAAAGAGCTTCATATAAAGCACATAGGTTAACCATAATACAAACCAGCCCAGAAAATTCTAATTCATGCATGATCAATCATATTCATCATGTTAGAATGTGTGTATAAAGTTTCATAACATTTGGGTAAGGTTTGATCATTCAATGAATCAAATAAGTCACCAATAGTTAAAACCGATAAATTCGAAGTATAAACCTATTGTCACTGTGCAGCCCCTATATGTGGTGGTCAAAATTTGGTTGATAATAATTCAGATCATATATCATGATAAATATAATTCACATACCAAATTTCACATCAATTGGTTCACAAATAAAAAAGTTATGATTTAACCAAATTGATTACACAAATAGGGCACATTTAATAAACTCATCTTAGATGACATTTTCTCTTGAACCATTCCTATTCAAATATGTTCATAATGATGAAACTAAGGTGCATTCCAAATTTCATGTCAATCGGAGTTTTTTTGGTTGACCATGACCACAAAGGTACACATATGCGGAATTTAAATTTATTTCTCATAAATCACACGGTGCTTGTATTTTTCAATATCATCAAAACAAATATGTAGGACCATAGGTCCAATAAGTTCGGTGTCTCTCACCAAGATCGTTAGTCAACAAAATAAGGAAACTTAATGCGGAAAATAAAAACAAATCAGAACACCACGATTTTAACGAGAAAACCTTACTAGGAAAAATCTCGAGTGTATGAGCGACAAATCTTGAAAAACAATCCACTAATCATAAATCAAGACTAAAACTCTATCTTTGACCTAAAGACATCGCTCGTATATCTCATTAATTCAATGTATGTTTCAACTCAACACTCAATCCACCTAGGTAGAGCTCGCTTTTTGGCGCCTCCAAAAGACTTTACGAACAAGGAATCACTCATTCTCACCGAGAACACAAGTGAAATATGAAACACTCTGTCTCAAACTAATCTCTCTCAATTTACATGAATAATCTCACCATTACAAGAATAATATGAGAGAGAATAAAACAACGACCGACGCTTAAATATTTTGCAATTAAGCGTTGCTATCGGTCGCCCTTCAATTGAACCCTCGTACATCTATTTATAGAAGCCATGACCCTTAAAGGATAAGTGTTACTTTGGCATTGAACAACTAGAACTCTATCACCTACAAGTAGTACAGATAAGACAAAACACTTGATGATGAACCATAGTAACTACAACAGATATATATCCTTTAAGAGCAATTAATATCCTGTATGAAAACACACATTAACATCCTACATAGAAACAACTATTAAAGTTCTGCATATTAAAGTTCTGCATTTTTGTCACATGTTACTAAGCACAAGCATTTAAACCCCATGTAATTAACCATTGCTAATTTTAAAGCCCATTCACCAAGACCCATGAATAAAGTAATCCATGATAAGAATGACAAGTCATGATAGAATTTTATCACCTGTAATAAGAAAAACACACTACTCAAGTGATATAACCCATATTCACTACTATGAGTTTTACTTAATATAAAAGACAATTACTTAATCAAATATATCCACAACAACTCCTAGCTGTATATCTCTTATCATGGTCTATTTCACCTCCAACACGTCACATAAAATATTGTCTTCATAATCCATAAAAATATTTTCAAAATAACACGTGTTATAACTAACAAGAATTCTAGATCTGTTACAAAGTAACTTACCTCAAGGTTAGCTCACCTGCACAGATTTAGGTTATCTCACAATTGTCATAATTATGGTTTATACAAACCAACACAGAGTTTGGTTATTTTGATTCTGGTTTGGAGAGTGATTTTTACATTTGGGCATGATTTGTGTTTATTCTGGGATTTGCTCTCTTGGTGGAGTATTTTTTGTTGAATCTTCTAAAATTAGTTGGGTTAGGTGGCATGTTCTAGTCAACTTAATAGTTGGGTAGAAACCAACTAATAGTTGGATTTACGTGGCATGTTTCTAGCCAAATATTTTGCTCCATCTATGCCTATATAAAGGCGTGCAATCTCTACTTCATTATACACACAAAATCGAAGAAACAAAGAAAGGAGAAGGTGAGAGTGAGAGAGAGATTCTTTTGAGAGGTTTTGGTTCTTCTCCTAGTTTCAAGAGAGAGTGTAATTGTTCTCTTCTTGTTAAATTAGAGAGAAGGTTGTAATCTTTTGTTCCATAGTGAATTCTTCTATATTGGTCCGTGGTTTTTACCCCTACTCATTGGGGGGTTTTCCACTTAAAATCTGTGCGTCCAATTTAGCCTTTTATTATCTCAAGTTCATTTGAAGCTGCAATCTTGCTCGATTTGGGCCGTCAATTTACAACAAGTGGTATCGGAGCGATTGGTTGGTTCGGGATTTGCTTGTTCTCTTGAAAATCTGAGTATGCTCTGTGGTTGCAGCATTGTCTGACCTTCCACATCAGAAAAGTTTTCTTGAGATTTTTGATCAAGTATTCGTGATACGGTTGTATGGAAGTACTATCTAAAAGAAGTTCTGTCTAGGAAAGGGCGGTTAAAACGGAAAGCCCCCACTCTTTCCTGGGAACTAATTTGGAGGTACTATTCACGGTACTGTTCACAAAGTGCTTGATTGTGATAAAAAGCAATGACAGCAAAACATGAAATTGAGAAGTTCAATGAGAGTAATTTCTCATTGTGGAAATTGAAGATGAAGGCTATCTTGAGAAAAGATAACTGTCTGGCAGCTATTGATAATAAGCCCACTGAAGTCACAGATGAAAAGTGGAGCGAAATGTATGGCACCGAAATTGCCAATCTTCATTTGGCATTATCTGATGGTGTACTTTCATGTATAGAAGAAAAGAAAACTGCAAAGGAGATCTGGGATCATCTCACCAAACTGTATGACGCGAAATCTCTCCACAACAAGATTTTTTTGAAGAGGAAACTCTACACTCTTCGTATGATTGAATCTACTTCGGTGACAGAGCACATCAACTCATTGAATACTATGTTTTCTCAACTCACATCGTTGGGATATAAAGTATAACCAGTTGAACGTGCGGAACTTCTCCAAAGTCTACCAGACTCATATGATCAACTTATCATCAATCTCACTAGCAATGTTCTCACGGACTACCTAGTCTTTGATAATATTGCCGCTGCCATTCTAGAAGAAGAAAATATGCGCAAAAACAAGGAGAACAAGTTGGCTGGTTCACATCAAGCTGAGGCTTTAACGATGGAAAGAGGGAGACCAATGGAACGTGGCTCAAGTGGGAGCCAAAATCATGGCAGGTCCAAATCAAGGAGTAAGAAGAATTTTAAATGCTACTTTTGTGGCAAGAAAGGACACCTGAAGAAGGATTGTTGGAAGAAGAAGAACGAAGAGAAGCACTCTCAAGGAAATGTGGCAAGTACCCCAGATGATGGTGAAATTTTATATATTGAAGCAATGCCGATCACAGAAGGTGAAAGGAACTTTAATGATACTTGGATTATTGATTCAGGTGCTATATGGCACATGACCTCATGAAGAGAATGGTTTCATCAGTATAAACCAATCTCAGGAGGATCAGTGTTCATAGGTAATGATCACATCTTGAAGATTGTCGGCATTGGAACCATCAAACTAAAAATGTATGATGAGACTGTTTACACTATCAAGGAGGTTCGACATGTGGAGGGCCTGAGAAAGAATCTATTGTCTTTGGGACAAATAGATAGTCTTGGTTACAAGATCCAAACTCAAGATGGGATAATGAAAATTATCCGGGGCGCACTTGTAGTTATGAAGGCAGAAAAACTGAATTCAAATTTATACAAGCTAAAGGGAGAAACTATACTTGAAGCAGAGGCATCTGTTGTATCAAGTAGTTCAAAAGATGAACCTGCAATGAAGTGGAATCTCAAACTCGGACATATGTCTGAACGAGGATTGAGAATTCTTTCCGAGAAGAATTTACTCCCTGGTCTTACAAAGGTGTCATTACCCTTTTGTGAGCATTGTGTTACAAGTAAGCAGAATAGATTGAAATTCAGTCTATCCAGTTCCAGGAGCAAGGATATTCTAGAACTGATTCACTCTTATGTGTGGCAAGCACCGGTGATATCTCTGGGAGGAGCAAAATACTTTGTCTCATTTATTGATGATTATTCTAGAAGATGTTGGTTGTATCCCATCAAGAGGAAAATGGATGTGTTTTCAGTCTTCAAAATATTCAAAGCCCGGGTGGAACTTGAATCTGGTAAAAAGATCAAGTGTTTGAGGTCTGATAATGGAGGAGAATATACTGGCGATGAGTTTGATATTTTCTGTAATAAAGAAGACATCAAAAGACAGTTCACTACAACATACACTCCTCAACAAAATGGAGTGGCAGAGCGGATGAACAGAACCTTGTTAGAAAAACAAGGGCAATGTTGAGAATTGCAGGCCTAGTAAAAGGCTTCTGGGCAGAGGCAGTTAAAACAGCCTGTTATCTGATAAATCGGTCACCTTCGACTGCAATTGAATTGAAGACACCGATGGAGATGTGGACGGGTAAACCAGCTGATTATTCAAGACTCCATACATTTGGAAGTATTGTGTATGTGATGTTCAATGCCCAAGAAAGAACGAAGTTGGATCCAAAATCCAGGAAATGTATATTCTTGGAGTATGCTGATGGAGTTAAGGTGTATCGCCTATGGGATTCCACTGCCCATAAGGTTATTATCAGCAGGGATGTTATCTTTATAGAAGATAAACTGAAAGATAAAAGTGATGATAGCACGGAAAAAGAAAATTCAGAGACTACAATAGTTCAGACGGAAGATAAGTCTGAGAAAGAAGTTGCTTCTGAAGCAGCACCAGAGCATGAGGTAGAAGAACATGTTGAGTCCGAGACTCAAGTTGAGGCTCCTACCGAGGTTCCAGAAATTCGACGGTCAACTCGAGAGAAAAGACTGCCAGTTTGGCACTCAGAATATGTTACGGAGTGCAATGTTGCATACTATCTTTTAACTGAGGATGGAGAGCCATCAACTTTCCATGAAGCTAGAAACAGTTCAGATGCATCTCTGTGGATGACAGCAATGTAGGAGGAGATTGAAGCTCTCCATAAAAATAACACTTGGAATCTTGTACCATTGCCACGTGGAAGAAAAGTCATTGGTAACAAATGGGTTTACAAGATCAAGCGAGATAGCAATGATCAGGTGGAACGTTATCGTGCTCGATTGGTGGTGAAAGGATATGCTCAGAAAGAAGGCATTGACTTCAATGAGATATTTTCTCCGGTGGTTCGACTTACAACAGTCAGAGTAGTCCTGGCTATGTGTGCTACATTTGACTTACATTTGGAGCAATTAGATGTTAAAACTGCATTTCTTCATGGAGAACTTGAAGAAGAAATTTATATGCTTCAACCAGAAGGTTTTGCTGAAGAAGGCAAAGAAAACTTGGTTTGTAGGTTGAACAAATCTCTGTATGGTCTCAAACAGGCGCCGAGATGTTGGTATAAGAGATTTGATTCCTTCATTATTAGCCTTGGGTACAATAGACTCAGTTCAGACCATTGTACATACTACAAAAGGTTTGAGGGAGATAATAACTTCATTATCTTGTTGTTGTACGTGGATGACATGTTGGTAGCAGGCCCCAACAAAATCGAGTCCTAGAATTAAAGGCACAGTTGGCTAGGGAATTTGATATGAAGGATCTGGGACCAGCAAACAAGATTCTAGGGATGCAAATTCACCGAGATAGAAATAGCAGAAAGATTTGGCTTTCACAGAAAAATTATTTGCAAAAGATCTTGCGACGCTTCAACATGCAAAGTTGCAAGCCAGTTTCTACCTCACTTCCTGCTAATTTCAAAATATCCTCAAGTATGTATACTAGCAATGAAGCAGAGAGGATGGAGATGTCTCGAGTACCGCATGCATCAGCAGTGGGAAGTTTAATGTTCGCTATGATATGTACAAGACCAGACATTGCACAAGCAGTGGGAGTGGTTAGTCGATATATGGCAAATCCTGGTAAAGAGCATTGGAATACTGTGAAGAGGATTCTGAGATACATCAGAGGAACCTCAGATGCTGCATTATGTTATGGAGGATCCGAATTTACTGTCAGGGGCTATGTGGATTCAGATTTTGCGGGGGACCTTGATAAAAGGAAATCTACTACAGGCTATATGTTTACAATTGCAGGAGGAGTTGTAAGAGGGGTTTCAAAACTGTAAACTATTGTGGCTCTGTCTACAACAGAAGCAGAATACATGGCAGCTACACAAGCTTGCAAGGAAGCTATTTGGTTACAAAGGTTATTGGAGGAGCTCGGGCACAAACAAGAGAAAATTATTTTGTTTTGTGACAGTCAGAGTGCCTTGCATATTGTAAGGAATCCGGCCTATCATTCAAGAACGAAGCACATAGGCGTTCAATATCACTTTGTTCGTGAAGTAGTGGAAGATGGAAGTGTGGATATGCAAAAGATTCACACAAATGAGAACCTAGCAGATGTGATGACCAAGTCGATCACTACTGACAAGTTTCTATGGTGTAGATCCTCATCTGGTCTAGCGGAGACGTAAGCAAGCATGGAAGGACTAGTATAGAAAGAGTGGCGTGGAGACGTGATAGAATCTCAATCAAGTCTCCAAGTGGGAGAAATGTTGAATCTTCTAGAATTAGTTGGGTTAGGTGGCATGTTCTAGTCAACTTAATAGTTGGGTAGAAACCAACTAATAGTTGGATTTACGTGGCATGTTTCTAGCCAAGTATTTTGTTCCATCTATGCCTATATAAAGGCGTGCAATCTCTACTTCATTATACACACAAAATCGAAGAAACAAAGAAAGGAGAAGGTGAGAGTGAGAGAGAGATTCTTTTGAGAGGTTTTGGTTCTTCTCCTAGTTTCAAAAGAGAGTGTAATTGTTCTCTTCTTGTTAAATTAGAGAGAAGGTTGTAATCTTTTGTTTCATAGTGAATTCTTCTATTCTGGTCCGTGGTTTTTACCCCTACTCATTGGGGGGTTTTCCACGTAAAATCTGTGTGTCCAATTTAGCCTTTTATTATCTCAAGTTCATTTGAAGCTGCAATCCTGCTTGATCCGGGCCGTCAATTTACAACATTTTTGAAGTTGGTGAAGATGTTTACTTGCTTAAATTTTGCAAGGTGGAGATTTATGAATATGTATAATTATGTGAAACAACAACATTCAAAAGTTGTTTTTATGGTGCACACTAGGCTGGATATTTCACATGTTTTCAGTATGGTTAGTCATAATATGTATAAACCCGAGAAACAACATTGAAAAGTTGTTTTATGGATTTTATGTGTTACATTTTGGGCACTGTAGATGTTGGCTTGCACTTTGAGAGGAATGTTGAGAGTGGTCGGCTATGTTGATTCATATTACACTGATGATTTAGACAAGTTGAGATCCTACTACTGATTATTTGTTTACACTTGAAGGTGCACTAGTGTGTTAAGGGTCGAATTCACAATCCATTGTTGCATTGTTGACTATGAAGGCTGAATATATGGTAGCTAACAGGGGTCATTAAGGAAGCCATTTGGTTGCAAGGATTTCTGGCTAAGTTGGGGATTCGTCAAGAGAAGATCTTGGTTCATTACGATAGTTAAATTGTGATCAACTTGACGAAGAACCAAGTTCACCATGCCCAGATGGAGCACATTGATGTTCGCTTTCATTTCATTAGAGAGGTTGTGGTGGAAGGAAATATTTACATTTTAAAGATTGGTATGACAGACAACCCTTCAGATATGCTTATGAATACTAAGGTGGAGATTTATGAAGTTTTAGGCTCATTCTACGGCATAATTTGATATATGTCATAACCCGTCTAGATTGGCCAATGTGCTATCCAAACAATTCTAATTTCTTGACAAGTTCCAACTCTTGGGCAATGACTAGTTGTCAGACAAGCCAAAGTGGCTATTCGGACAGCTTGTGCATTTTCAGAAGGTAGAAAATATTAGAGATGGATCACGCAATCAATCGCCCCAGTTTCAAATAAATAACATGTCATTTTATTCGTATAATTGATCAATATAAAACTAAAAAATTTCAAAATATTTTTTAACCTAAAACTTAGGACTTCATTTAAGGCATCAAAGGTGAATTTCTATCTTTATATAATATTTCAATAAATTAATAATCACAATTAAATAATATTTTTGGTTAGTTCCGGCTTGAGACAATGTGGTAAATTATTAATTCAATAAACTTATAAGATAATACATTTTAAAAAACACTCATAGATCCCACTTGATATATAAATTAATAATCTCTTTATACATCGAAATTATACATATATGAATGACTAATTTAGGAGGCCTTTGTAAAATACATCTCAAACATTTCTCGTTCTCTCTTAAAATTGATGTTTCCGTGCACCGTATCTCTAAATATTTGTAGTGCATTAAGAAGTTATGGTGTAGTTTTCTCGTATTGTAGGAGAAAAATATGCAATGTAATTATTGCTTTGAATGCATGTTTGAGCAATTCAGTAGTATTTGTTTAATCACAACACACATATATTTTAAGTTCAATGTTTTGTAAAAAATTAATGAGTATCTTTATAAATTAAGATTTATATGTAATATATAAATTAATTAATTATTGTTTGATATCTAAATTATTAATTTATTGATTAAATAAAAAATTCCATTGCCCCAAGAGTATTAATTTACAGAGGTTTAAACATAAAAAAGGAAATTTTTTGTGGAGTTGACTTGGGGTCGTATTCGGGTCATTAATTAGATAAGAAACTCAAAAATATGAAAGGAAATTTAATCTTAAATAAAATAAATTGGGAAGAATATGTCAAAGTACGAAAAGAAAATCCTAGATTAAACTCAATTAGTTTTTGCATAAAATAAGGCAATGCTAACATTAGTAACATATTTAAGTATGTAATATAGCTTAATTTTGGCATTCTAACCTCTCTCCAAGGATTAGGGTAAATTGAGTGGCACAGATCATCAAACTAATTTAATTTGTATGAAATAGCTAGGGAAGAAACTGCTCCATCATTTTTTAGATAACCTACACGTACAGCCGACTGAGGTGTAAATATGTAAACGTTATTGGTATGGCCGGTTACATGCAGTTGGGCTAGGGCCGGCGTGGCCGACCGATATATTCAAGGTTCAAGGGGCGGTCTAGTATTAAAATATATTGAATATGTAGATATCCGATTCTATAATCATTGAAAAGTAAGAAAAATGAGGTGGGTCGTATACAGTTATGCAAAATAAGAAAAGATTGATCAACATAAATTTGGCATTTGGGATACAGGTTTGACAGACACTCTGACGATCAAGTCGGTAACGAGGACTAGCAGTACAGTGAAAAGAAAGCTTTAAACGGATAATAATGGTGAACTATGCAGTGCACAGGTACTAGGATGCAAGGTGGGGTGTCAATGGTTGGTTATCGTTGGAGAGTTAAATCAGTAGGCTATTTCATACAGGGAAAAAAAAAGCGCCCACTATGTAAAGACATTTTCTTGATGTGAAAAGGTATAGGTTACGGGTCACCAAACGGCTCGAGCTCGAAATGACATCAGATTTTGGCAGTCCGATCCTAAACCTCGGGGGGACCTAGGCTCCATTTTGGGGCCGAGCCCGGCTCAAAGCCAAGGCATCCGTAGCTGCTTCTGACGCTACGGTTGAAACTGAAATAGTTAGTAGATCACGTGTCATTGTGGAGAGTAAATGGTACTTGCGCCCTTGTATTTTCCACCAAGCTAATATATCAAGATCGGGATTATCCTCAATATCAAGCACATATTGATCAAGATACCGTTTTAATTTAGAAGTAGACTCACTAGATGATGATGAGGATTGAGTTCTTCTACTCTTTAATAATGTTAAACCTTCTAATAAACTAGATGAGGAAGAAAAACTCATATCGGAAGTATTTTATCGTACCCTATGCTCTCTTAATTGATTTTTATATTCATCATATAACTGATTCAAAGAATTATTTATTTCGATTAGGTGTGGTTTGACTTTATCTACATCATTATCATATATTACTTCTAACCATAATTCTAATGTATCAAGTTTACACCTGGGATCCATAACGATAGCAATAGCGAATAAAGTTGGTAAATGATCAAAATATTTTGCAAACTTTTTCCTCATGGCCATCAAAGCAACTCTAAAAACATTAAGTTGTGAATATAGATTAAATGTGCAACAAATATTAGTTAATTGTATAAGTACTCGACACGAATGATAATAAACAGAACAAAATAGATTGGTTGAAGTGTGAAAAAATCTAAAAAATCTCTAATAATTTCCGCAATTGTCCAATAAAATTCAATAGGGGTTTGAATATCATAATTGAGATATTTTTCTTTCATTTCTGCACAAAATATATCTACAACTCTCCTATATTTTGTTGCCACTTTTAAGAGTAAAAATGTCGAGTTCCAACTTCAAAGTTCCAATTTTCAATTATTAATAATGTTTCTTCAAATTGCAACTCACTTTCACCTACAATACAAATAAAGAAATTGATCAATAAATTATAAATCATAAATAAAAAAATTTGATCCATTTTTATAATTAAACAATGATCGCTAACTAGAATTATGAAATTAAGAAATTACCTTGACTCGGCTAAAGGCAAAGTAGGCGCCCAGCCGGCCAGCCCAATAGTCCAATACCCAGTCTCAGTAGAAAGTAGAGCGCTTGGGCAGTGGGCACTTCGCAATTCAAAAATCGGATGAGAAGTCGAGAGATCGGAGAAGAGATGAGAGTCTCGAGTCGAGAGATCTGGATTTGAGCTTAGAGAGAAGATGGCAACTTGAATTCAAGCTTAGAGAGAGACAGAGAGACATATGGTTAGAGATTAGAGAGAAGTTTGTTTGGATGAAGAAGGGGCTGTAGATTTGGGTGTATTGATAGGTTATGAGGTTTGGGGAGTTGTTGAGTTAGAGACTTGGAGTTTCGACCATTGTTTCCACAACGGTCAAATTTCAAGGGTTGGTCTCCAAATTATGAGTTGGCTCCATCTCTGTATCAATTTGGAAAGAAGTTCCATAGAAACCTAGAAAGAGGAAATGCCTCCAAAGTACGTCAAAAGACATTTATTTCCAAATAAAAAACTGAAAGTTGGGAAAGAAAACTGTACAATAGAAATACAAACAGATAAGCTAATCCAAAATCTAAGTAGAACTCAACAGCTACTGCTATGTCAAAAAATAGAAATGAAATAATTAGTTGTAGTGGGAATGAGCTGTGAAACACAAGACGAGTGCACACAAACATGAAAATTTGGGATACCAATCCAAGAATTGAGCAGAATTTGCAATAGAATAAAAACAGATTGTTTTATTCAAATAATCCAAATCATAAAAACATCTAAGAAATACAAGATCAAATGAAAGATAGAAAAATGGACTGACAATAAAATAAGTGTGAACTTTGAACTACTATCTGCCCAGAAGCATAAAATGATCAAAACAAGTAAAATCCCTAACAACATCACAGTACACTATATGACTCAACTAGAGGAACTACCCATGCTTTGTTGCTATAACACGCATTATCAAACTTCCCATTCAAGTTCCGATGCAGTAAGAAAAATTCATATCAAATAAAAAAAGTAATTGATACCTAGTTTCAATTATGAGCACTTACTCGGAGCTTGAGAACTCATATAGCCTGTTTTTCTGTGCGAATCTGATTACAGCAAATTTGGCATCTCAAAGCATAAGGATGGAAGAAGGTGGAGGGCGAGTTACCTGTTCAGAGCTTGTCCGGAGTTTGGCTCGCCTTTGTTTCGGTTGATCGATCTGCTCGAGAGTAACGAAGAGATGTCGGGAAGATCTGCGCGAGAGTAACTAGGTATGTATAAGATATGTATTTATGGATAGGGCTATTTTTGTCTTTTCATTTTTATTGTAGAATGAAACCCTACCAAACCCTCAAATAGAGAGTTTCATTTTTTGTTTGAGATGAAGATTTAGAGAGGTTTCATGAAACCTCACGAAACTTCCTACCAAATAAGATTTCTCGTTAAAAATGAAACCCCCTGAAATGCTCTCCCAAACACAGCCTAATTATTTTACTTTTTTGGGTTTGATTTTTTTTTATTGATGGACTAGTCGATCTTCTGTGTTAATGTGCGAATTGAATTGAAAATTTGTGATGTGTCTCTTCCATAGATCCATTTGAGTGTTCTGTGTTTGACAATTCGACTACAACGGTTGGTTGGGTATGATTTATTAAATGATATTAATCATCAGTGACTCTATTAATTCGATTGTGTTGCATTTGTCATTTGTGTAATTGCGAATTTGTGATGAGCAATTGAGATTTGAGCATGCATAAAATCAGGAAGACAAAACCTGTTTATGGATTAAAGGATGTGATTAGGTGAAGCCTCCGTGAAAGGAGGCAAATGCAGTAGGCATGGGATCAAAAATGACTCATATATATAATATATTAGAATAGAATATCAAAGTAAATATAATATATTTGGGCTGAGACTCAGATTAGGCCTCCGGCTCGAGCTAGCTCAAACTTGGCCCAGAAGCTCATGTCTCGGGCTAAGCTCAGCCATAGAAATGGAGCCCAAGCCCATCCCAAGTATGAGTTCGGGCTGCCCAGAGCAGAGTGATTAGCTAACAGCAACATTAGCAATTTTGAACGGGAAATAACATGAAGGACTAACGTGACCCATTATCTAAAGTAGATGAACAACTTTAGACCGGAAAAAAGTATAAAGGTTCAATTTTGAACGGGAAATAACATGAAGGGCTAACGTGATCCATTATTTGGAGTAGAGGAACTTCTTTAGACCGAAAAAATATAAAGATTCAAGTGACTCTTTTGAAAGTACAGGGACTAAAAGAGTTCTTATCCCTATAAAAAAATAGTAAGCAATAATAATCGCTAACAGTATCCTAGATTTAGGTAAAAGTGCGGCAGGACTTTTAAGTTCATGAACGCGCCGCTTAAATTTGACTACAACCACCAGACACTAATCCCAATACAAGCCTATTGATGCAGATGATCTTGGCAATGAAACATAATTCAAGCAAAACAAAAGAAATAACTACCAAACAAGCAAAACATTTCCCAATCTTGAGTGACATGAACGTGAAAAGTTTATGCAACATTCAGGAAAATCTCCCTATTACAACGCTCGTCCCTTGTGGTGCAACATACAACAGAACAAGTAAATCAATAGGGATACTGGACTACCAGTAGATATATAGGAAAATCCAAGTCAAGTCTGCAAAGTTGGATTGTCCTTCATACCAGAGATGAGTTGTAACTTAAAAACAGTGAAAAGCTTCGCAAGTGTTTATATGTTATAGAAACTCACTGCACACGCTGTCTCTTCTTCCTCAGATTCTCGAAAATCTGGAGAACATCATCAGAGGTGATGGGTTTAGATGAGTCAAAATTCTCCTGAGAAAGGGAAAATATTTTACATAAATTTCGGTGCAATACATATGGATTGAAAATAAGAATAGTGAAACATATATGTGAGGGAGAAACAGCTAACATTTACTGCATTATCTTGCAATGGTTTGAGCAACAAAATCAGCACACAATAATTTGAGCAATCACCAATTGGCATACCAGGAAAGAATGAAACTCATCCTTGAAGTCTGCAATGCCGCTCAAGATCTCCATTTTCTCCACATGACCAAGTTCGTTAAAGAAATTAACCTCAGCACCCTCCCGTTGCTGCAACTTCTCTTCCCTCTTTTGTGTTGCTGTTTTTTCATACTCCGCTATTGAGTCCTCCTTGTCGAGCAGATAACTGATACACCTTTGGCTGTACATATCAACACACATTTCACATCTGCAGAGGGGCTCCCTCCAGTTTTTGGAGAGAAAAAGTGGTTTACCTTCAGAAACAGGGCAAACAACTGCTACATCAACTCCAAGAAGACAAGCACCACTTGGCGTAACGTTCTCTGTGCATTGGTTTGAATCAATGATCCTAGAGCTTTCTCCAATAACCACCTCCTTCCCAGCAGACCCAGGCTCAGACTTAGCTATAAGATTATTGCTATTAGGAGAACTATGAGAATTGCGATCTTTCTCAAGCTTAGTAGATTCCTCCACTGATGAGATATCCTCCAATACATCTTTCCCCTTAATGGTACTGGAAGTGGCCTCATTGGCAGCAGCATCAAGTTCCTCTCCCTTTGCCCATATGGTTTGAGGATATAGAGCCAGAAAAGAACAAGCAACAGAACAGGACTTGCAAATAAAATCCTCGTATAGTGGCTCTCCTTCCTCATCTCTAGGAATCTGCAACACAAATAGAGTATAGAAGTCATCAAACATAACAGGAATAAGATAAAGGTAACATATTTCAGGGGAAAAAACAGGAAAAATATCATCTAACGTGAACCATGAAACAATTTCACAAATTTAACTCTTCCACTTTGCTACGCAGAAATCTCACAACCTTGCATTATTGTCTTTTCCTCTTGCATACAAAACCATGAACAATTTATTGCAGGCATAAGCAAGCAAAAGGACCTTAAAAAGAAAGAAATATGGTAACAAAAATTGAAATAGCTGAAGCTGCCAACCTCATCAGGAGAATGAAGACCAAGATGCTCCTCATGGAACCAATCCTCACAGATACAGCATTGTATCATCTCTACTTGTTCATCAATATCTGGATCAGGGTAGGGCCTATCACAAGTACAATACAGACCTTTGAAGTTGTGATTATATGAATTCTGAGCATTTTCCACATCCTTATTTAAGTAAAGTTTGCAGGAAAACTCCCCAAATTTTGAATTTCCACAGTCACAGCGAAATCTTCTCTTTGTCCACAGCTCCACAATCTGATTTAGATAGTAAAAATAGAAGGATCAATCAAATTTACTGTATGTAAGGATCAGAACAGTTAAATAAAACAACATAAATCCATTGCCAGGCAGCGCACATGATTTGGATTTTGGACAATGCCAAAGCCAACTAACTGAAGTGAGAATGCTGATCACTAGTTATTTTAGTCTTTCATTTTTCAAGGAAAAAAAGGAACAATCTTTTTGGGTAAGCAAGAAAGATGAGTAATAAAAACTAAATTAAGTAATTGAAAAAACAATTAAACCTACATGGGCCTCAAAAGGAAGCCATTTTATGTGCAATAAGGAGCTTGTTTTAACTTTCAATCCAAAACTTCATATCCACAGGTAAAACGGAAGAGCTACTATCAAAAGAGCATATCCACAGGTAAAGTTTATATTGCAGCTGAATGAAATATACTCATTAATCCACCAACATTTAAAAGTGAATCACTACCGATATCTCATCCAAGAACTTTTACAGCCTTATGACTATAATAATAGTTTAGTTTGTATCTTCATAACCAAGGTTTAGCAATTAGCAGCAAATAAAATTTTCCAGTATATGAAAAAAATGATCCCAGAAGTATTTTAATATCTTCTGATAGGCAAATTTACAAGATCATCTTACTCTGCAGAAATATTGATGATAAAATGTATATGTAACAAGAAAGACACTTCACAAGCCACACAAACAATGATGAATGACCAAAGGTAACACACTTATTCAAGGATATCATTAAAATGGAAATAATATAAGAGGAGAATACCTCGTGGCCATCATGACAAGACAAGCTGCAAGCAGTGCACACTCCAGCATTGCCGTTCGGTGTGCATGTCACACAAGAGAAAATTGCCTGTCTCTTCATATAACCCATGGCATAGGTACAGTCCTTTCCTTCATCTCCTCCTAAAACTAAATCAGCTTCCTTCCAGGACAAATAAAAATAAAAAAAATAACAAAGATAGAGCAATTTTAGGTTAACGGGTAAATGCCACCAATTCAAATAGTTTTCGTTAAATAGTTAAATAAGTTTGAAATATTAAACTGCGAAAAAAAAAATTCCATCTTTCTTTGATTGGGGAAGGGATTTATAAAAGCAAACATAAGATCAAGAAGACTAGATATGACTAAACTTGCTGCGGAAGACTGCTATAGTGCTATGTCTAGATCCCAGACGAATTATGATTAATATGGAAATTTCATTTAATGGGAACAATGAGAGATTGTTCCAAGCTATGAAATATTGTCCCAATGCCAATATCATAAATAATTTAGCTTCCATCATAAATCATTAAAGCAGCTATTTTTTTTCTCGCCTGAAGAAAATCCATCACAAGTAAATAGGAACCAATATTTAGAGAAAGAAAATAATAGTAGAGCTATTCAAGTTTTTTAGTTCATGCTCATGCATTTTCATTACCTCAACACTCTTTCCTCAAACACAAATAAATTGCATAAAGTATACGAAAGTAACACAAATTCACTAATTGTAATCTAGCAACAAGGGTCGGAAGAGTGGAATAGATTAGATATTTTTCTAGCTACAAGAAACCTCTAAATCCACAAAATTACTTCTAGAGCCCACTAGAATTAAGAAAGAAACTAGGAAATTTTACCAAGTTGTTAAGACTTCTCAACAACAATGCTACTTACATATATACTATATAGACATGCACTGCTAGGACTAAGAAAGTAATTAGAGTAGCGGTAAATAAACTAAAACAGTTATTATTTTCCTAGAATTCCTACTTACTACCAAAAATTAAAACTTGTGTCAACAAAAGAAAAATTGTTCCTGATAATTAAAAAAATCAGCTAAATTTTGAAATATGTTATCCAGAGGAATCATTCAAATAAAAGAAAGTAAACTATGAAGTGAAGCAGCATTGGTAATAGCAAAATGATGACAAAAGTATCAGCATTGTGGAATGATAATACATCGGCTGCAGTAAGGTGACAGTTAGCTAGTGATGGCAAAGCATGCCATATTACTTACAAGGTAAGGGTTACACTATGTTAAACGGTTTTTTTGGAATGAATCAACTACCCGGGGAAATTTCTTCCTGACCTGAGATAAATGGTGGAATTTGATTAGTGGTGGCTACTGAATGCACACTTTTGAGTTGCTTGTGGAAGTGTGCTACATGGGTTCCAACTTCCAAGCTTGCTAACTGCTTTAATATTAGAAAGAGCTAAACGGAAAATGGCAGCAAGCCGGCAACTTAGCATATTCATGCAATAAGATGAAGCAACTATCCAAATATGACATATTAGTAAAAGCACTAGAGCTCCAAATGTAAAAACATACAAACAAAGGGTTGATTTCCAAAAGGAAGAGTGGATCCATTTACAGTACCGAAAAAAGAGTCTAAAACGCATCTCAAGAGATCAATTCCCACCATTTGCCCATATTTCTAACACAAAGAAAATCATCTCCAAAAAACAATAACGCTCTACAAAAGGGGATTAAACTATTGCTTACTGCAACAGCAGCAAATATGTAAACCGATTAAAAGCCATAACCACCCCACACCCACAAATTAATTTTACGGAAATTTCTTAAATCATTATCTCAGAAATATATAGGTTAGATTGTGTATTACCAACTCCTCTGCTTCGACCTTATCGATATACTCATTGATTGTCAAGGTCTGGTCAAGCGCATCGAATGAGTCAGCCATATCACCAGAGACTATACTCTAGGGAAACCTGAGAGCTGTAGGAATCAAACCCTCACCCCAAAAACCTGAAAATCAATAAGACAAACATCAATATATCAGTGAAAATCGGTTCACTACAACTTTATGTCTTTTAATAAAATGAAAGACATGCAAAGGGTGGAGTAGTATTAGTACCCAATTTCTGTCCGGGCACGCATTTGAGTGTTTGTTTTGGTTATTTGACTTTCGTTTTAGACATTTTGAATTGGTCATTATAGATGCATTTTGGTAAAGAAACGAAGGTGGACAATTGCCATTGAAAAAATCTCAAAATAGATAAATCAAGCATTTTTTTGCTTAATTAAAATTGAGAATTGAATTGAAGATTTGATTACATGGTATTGAGAGTGCACTGCTTATTCACCCAATAGTCCAACATTAGCACCATAATGCCACCTGTCCTTTGCACATACACTAGCAAAAAGAATAAAAAGGGAGGGACCTTAACCAAATTACCCACACAAACACAAAATTCACACATGAGAAAAGCCTATAAAAGGCCATAAATCAACAAAGAAAAGGGTTCTCCTTCTGCAGCTCTAGCCGCCACCTCTCCAAGGGATTGGAGAGAATCAAAAAGCTGTCTCATTCTTCATTCAAAGAATGGTAACAGAAAACTCCTAACAATCTCTCTCTTCAAGGGATTGATGACAGTTCATTGAGAACCCTAGCAGCCACCGCAAAGACAAAAAGGGAGGAAGCCTCACAATCACAACATTCTCTCTTCACGGTATTGAAGAGATAATCTTTTAAAACCTAAATACAAGTCTACATTGTTCCATTACACCAGTCTCAAATCAAGCAAGCTCCACAAAATTCATATAAGGCAAGAATAAATCAATCAATATGCTTACTCCGCGACTCAGTTTTGCTCTTCGAAATTGTGACATATTCATGCCCAAATCGGTGCCAAATCAAAAATTGATTAAAATAAAGGGTGGGGATTTTGAATAAATGAAACCGAGAGATGTTGTCAGGTAAGACTCACCTGCCTGTTGCCGGAATGGCACCAGCGTGGGTCTCGATGTGGGAGGTTATAGAGCCAGGGATGGCTCTCTAGTCCGTTAGTAGTGGTAGGAGTCGAAACGGCGAACGATGTAGTCCGGATCGAAGAAGAGGTCGCCAGTAAAGACGATTATGATGAAGGTTGAGGCCGAGGGAGGTACAGAGACGGGTAAAGCCGGAGAAGAGGGAAGAGGTTGTAAAAAGAGAGAGAGGGGCTGAGGGAGGGAGAGGGCTAGAGTCAGGGATTTTATTTTTTGGGTCAGCACAGTTTTATATCCCATGGGGTTATATCCCATGGGATCCCATAATTTATTCCATTGTATAATACAATGGAATAACATATTTTATTACAGTGGAATGCGTACTATTACAATGGAATACGTTATTTCACTGTGCTAGAATTTGTTATCCCATTGTGATAATACAATGGAATAACGTATGAGGTATTTCATTGTAATAATACAATGGAATAACAGATTCTAGTACAGTGGAATACGTATTATTACAATGGAATACGTTATTCCATTGTAATAAAATCTGTTATTCCATTGTAATAATACAATGGAATAAAATATGGGATCCCATGGGATATAACCCCATGGGATATATATCATTTTCCATAAAAAAAAAGTGCTGTTAGCTTCACTAGGGTAAGAAAAATTAGGGGTGGAGGAAACCGAACCAAATCGAAATTCGAATCGAAAAACAGAGTTCGGTTTGATTTTTGGTTTATCGGGCCGGTTTCGATTTTATATTTTTTAGAAGTTCAGTTTCAGTTTATAAAAAATAATTTCGGTTTTAAACCGAAAATCGAAGTTCATTTATATGTTTTAAATATATATATATAGCGGAAAGCTCACAGGCGGGATCCCGCATGTAACTTTACATGTGGGATCCCATTTCTAGCCTTCCGATTAGATGGACGGCCAGATCTGGCCTTTTTAAAAAAAAATTATATAAGTATCAAAAATCTATTTTCTCTTTCTCCTCAGGTTCATTTCACTCTCTGCCCCGATGCTCTGCTCGTCCGAGACGATTCCAATAATCATCGGAATGCCCCACTTCTCTACTCCTCCGATCCACGGTCGATTTCGATCTTTGTCTCTCTCTCACTCCTCGATTTAAGTCCCATCCCGATTCCATCTCTTCTGAAACAAAACATGCGCGAGTCAACCCAAAACCCATCTCTCAGATCAGCAACTCGATGAAGCTGCTGGAAGATCCCTGTTTCCCTATTCCAACTGTCGATCCGAGTGCTTGTAAGGGTAAAGAAGGTTTTTTCCCTCATTCATTACACTTCGTCTTGTCAAGCGAATAAAGAAGGTTTTTTCCCTCATTCATTCTCATGATGGTGAGCTGCTATCAGATCCATCGTCCTATACTTCACACTGCCTCGCCCACAGATTTCGTTTGTTGTTGGACTTGTAGTTAGGGCAGTGAATGTTTTTTGTATGAAATTAGAAGGTTTCTTTGTGTTTAAGTCAGCCAGGATCTTTGTTATTTACAAGTCTACATTCAACATTGTGGTTGCTGGATTGGATTAGAAGGTTTCTGTGTAATCAGTTGTGATCAATTGGATTTGTGTTGACTGATTTTATGCTATTTGATGATTGTTTTAGCAATTTTGATTTGTGATCGTTGGTTTTGTGCTGATTGTTCTACCAAGTTGGATTTGTGCTGCCTGGTGTGTGCTGATGGTTTGCATATAAAGTGAAAACACTCATAAGTTTATTAACGATTGTGGAGTAAAGGTGTGACTGGCTTTGCATGCTGGCTCGGCATTTCAAGGATTTCTATCTCTTATATCGATTCATGTTTGCATGCTAATTGGTGTAATATGATCTGGCAAGCCGATCAGTAAATCCAATTGAAACTGGAAGACATCAAAAGCATTACAAAACATCTTCTAAAAGCATTATACACCTCTTACATCACCCAGAAGCATAACATAAAGACATCAAAAGCATTACATAACCTTACATCTTCCAAAAGCATTAAAAATGTTAAGATGGTGTAGCTACATAATAACATATTCTAAAAGCATTACAGGCCTCTTACATCACCCAAAAGCATTACATAAAAATACAATTCATCAAACTTGAAATACATCAGAAGTTAAGGAGTAACGACATTCCTTTGTTCCTCAATCATCAATTGGTCATCCTGATGTTCCTAAAATAAGAACACAAGAATTGAAAAATGTAAGCATGACCATAAAAAGGCTACCAATCAAAGAAAGTAACATGCCTTCAAGAAAAGGCATATGTTATAAATTTAAACCATAAAATACCTCATGAGAACATACAAATCCCTCTCTTATGCAGCATGCCTTTGTTCCTCAATCATCAATTGGTCATCCTGATGTTCCTAAAATAAGAACACAAGAATTGAAAAATGTAAGCATGACCATAAAAAGGCTACCAATCAAAGAAAGTAACATGCCTTCAAGAAAAGGCATATGTTATAAATTAAAACCATAAAATACCTCATGAGAACATACAAATCCCTCTCTTATGCAGCATGCCTTTGTTCCTCAATCATCAATTGGTCATTCTGATGTTCCTAAAACAAGAACACAAGAATTGAAAAATGTAAGCATGACCATAAAAGGGCTACCAAGCAAAGAAAGTAAAATGCCAAAGACATACCAATCCCTCTCTTATGCATTGTTCAATACCGGACAATTTTTTTTGTCATGCGATTGTCCTGTCAATCCACAACCATGACAACGTCTAGTCTTTTTTGTCGCAATTTCTTTTCCCCCTATCAACCGCTTCCCACAACCCTTCGCTCTAACTTGATCCGTCTCGTTATAAATAGGTTCTGACAAACAAACACTTGGTTGAGATTGAGATATATCTGTTAACATCATGGATTTTATTTTCTCATGAAGAGACTCGAATTTCTCCTTTGCCAACTCAAACATGTCTTGGTTCATACAAGCATCATCGATGATCTTCGATGCAAGTGTTCGTAGTAGGTTGTTGTCTTCAAGAAGGGAAGAGTCTCGGCCACCTTGGCCATAAGAACTAAATGAACATGAAGCTTTCGCAGTCTTGGTCCACCTACATAACATGTACTTGCTCGACAATGGTTGTTGTAGTTTTAACCGACTGAAGGTCGCCAAAACATGTCAACAAAGAATGTCGAAAGATTCAAATTTCCTGCAACTACAACTTACGTAGTCGATTGTCATATCTTCAACAACTTTTAGCACCCGCTCGTCTGTAATTTCAACCCTGCTGACAGTATAAATGCAAGTGTCCCCCAGATCTTGCTCCACCGACACTACATAAGCCATGCTCTGATACTACTCATCTTGAAATTTATAAAACATGGTATGTGTGTATACTTCACTTGCCTTTTTCTCTATTGGCCACATAGTCTTCATAACAGGCTGTTCGTTGATGCCCTTATGGTCTAGCATTAACTCTTGATGGCATTGGTGCTTAAGAGCCCTTTCAAATCGAACAACAAAATTGACCAAACTATTTTTCTTCGACAGTTAGTGCTTGAAGAAGGAATGACAGCTTTTTGCTCGCTGACTACTTGACATGCCTACAAGAAAAGCTAAGATTGTTAAGAAGCATGGATAATTAAAACAAAAATAATGATTGAATGATTAACACTCAACTTGTAGAAAATATTCTATTAACATAAGCAGGGATCCATTTCTTTCGAATGTCATAAAGCCCTTTCAACCACTCATTGTTTGACATCCCACTAATATCAAGCACTCTTTTCCATTGAGCCTCAAATTGTTCTGCATCCTCTGAATTCCATATGCTGTCCTGGAATTTATGATAGTGCTCTTTCCATTTGACCGCATCTAGTTTTTTCGAGAATTTGCTGAGAATATGCCACATACAAAGTATGTGTGAAGTGTTTGGGAAACACTTTGATAAGGCTCTACTCATAGCAGGATCTTGGTCAGTGATGATCATTTTTGGTGCTCGATTTGGCATGGCTATTAACAATTGTTGTAGGAGCCATGAGAATGATTATGTTGTTTCATCACTAAGGAATGTGCATGCTAAAAGTGTGCTTTGGCCATGATGATTCACTCCAACAAATGGAGCAAATATCATCCCATAGTGATTCATGTTATACGTAGTGTCGAATACCACAACATCACCAAATGCCTGATAAAATCTTCTACATTCTGCATAAGCCCAAAAACAATGTCTAACCTTATTTTCTACATCCATCTCAAATGTGTAAAAAAATCCAGGATTCTTTTCTTTCTCAGCCTGAAAATATTCAATCAACATCTGGGCATCGTGTCCAACATACAATTTTACCTCATCTTTTATTGCATTATAAAAATCTTTCTCAATACAACCTATGTTTTCTATGCCTCCGGATTGAAGCTTCAAAATACTTATTTGCTGGTGAATAGGCACATTAGCTGCTGAAAGTTGTTGTGTTAATGATTTTTTTGGCACTAGAAAATGAACGATGAGACTGCAACATATGCACTTTCCTTGGTGTTGCAAATACATGATTATGAATCTCATAGAATTGTGAAACAACATAGCATTGCTTAGTCCTACATTTCACAATAGTAAATTTGGCTTTACAGCCTTCTCTAGTTTCTGGCCTCTTCCTAACACCAGTAGCAGTAGAATTTCCATAATCTCGAATACCTTGTTTGTAACAAACAAATTCTTTTCGAATAATTTCTTTGGATTTGTTTGTCTTTGAGGAATAATTACGAACACTAAAACCAACTAACCTAGCATATTCATTGTAAGAAATTTGAGCTTCTTCAACAGAATAAACTCTTGCCCTATTTTTGGAATTTTATCAACTACCACCTGAGGCACAAATTCATGAACATTGTTTGTTGAAGAACCCACATCACCATCCTCAGCAGAATACAATTGACTATCCATGCTCAACATATAAATTCTTCAAATTACAAAACAAGATAAATTTTACCAGTTAGGGTACTCAGCCACAACAGCACTGTCGTGCCTAGCAGAGACCGAACCCCACAATGCCTTGCCTGCCTAGCTGACCGAAACCCACTTCGCCTTGTCTAGCTTGCGGAAACCCACACTGCCTGCCTAAGACAAAAACCCAAACTACCTGCCTGCCACCGAAACCCACACTGCCTCCAACCAAGGTTCTCGCCAATCGGAGGAGAAGCTAGAGAATTTGGGTGGCCTAAAATCGAGGAGTGAGAGAGAGATGACGAACTAGAGGAGCTGGTTTTTGGTTGATGATCGCCGCTGCCGATCGAAAGAGACGATAGACATAGGGAGTGAATCGGGGTGAGGAGAGAGGGAAATAAGTCATTTATTATTATTTTTTTAAAAAAAGCCCAGATCTGGCTGTCCATCTAATCGGACGGCCATAAATGGGATCCCGCATGTAAAGTTACATGAGGGATCCCGCCTGTGAGCTTTCCACTATATATATGTAATATTAATTAATTATTACTTATTTACTTATTAGGTAGGTAAATGTATGTCATAAATACTCAAATACAACATACATTTGACAAAATCGGTTTAAATCGAAAAACCGAAAAAACAAACCGTATTAAACGGTTCAGTTTTCTTTGTTATTCTGTTCGGTTCGGTTTGACATATTTGGGTAAGTTCGATTTTTGATTTTTTCGATTTCGGTCTCAAACCAAACTGAAAACCCGAACTTCCACACCTAAGAAAAATTAAGTGAGATAAAATAGAGTAGACTAATTAAATGAAATTCTATTTTAATAAGATAAAATAAGGATTAATTAAAATATAAATTATTAATTTTGTTTGGATAGAAGGTCGAGTGAGATAGAGTAAGGTAAAATAAAGAATTTAAACATTTAAAATGACTTATTCCCTAGTATACATTTCGAACTCCCTAAATTAAGGGGTTACAATTATCACTTAATGAGAGGAGAGTAGGAGATACTTTATCCCATACACCATCCTCCTAACCCCTTCTCACTTAAAATCAAATAAGATATACAATGACTACTCTACTTAACCCTCCTTACTTAACACTTCAATACCATAATCCAAGCTAGGGATGGCAATTTCACCCGCGGGTGTCGCTCCAATCGGGTCAGGTTCGGGGATTCACCAAATTCCCCGAACCGAGTATGGGGTGGGGATGGTATTGCCATACCTGGCCCCGAACCCGCTTTGAATATCATATACATAATATATATATATATATATATATACACACATACACACAAGGGTGCTCTTATGCGCAGACCCTTATTTTGTGAAATCAACGGGCTGCTGTTATGGGCCATTAGATCAAATCAACGGCCACGATCAAAACACTCTAAAATACCCCTCGTTATGTCCCGATCTGGAGAAGCCCGATCTCCTCCTTTTTCTTCAACGAGTTTCATAAGGAACGATCCTCCATCAGTCATGGTACTTCTCCTTTACCCTTTTTCTTCGCGAATCTCATACAATACTTATTTTGTGTATCTTCTTCTTCAACCTTCTTCTTCTCTTTCCCCAATCTATTTTGAATGATGTCGGCCAAGCCCTTATCTTAGACAATGCACAGGTCGATGTCGGTTTCCTCATAATCTTCCTCCAACTTCAGTCACGCATTTCGTCACAATCCTCAAAGTTTAGTCACGGGTTTCACTAGGCTGCTCCTTTTTCTTCTCCTACTATTGGTAATTGTTCCCTTGTCTTAAATAAATTGATACGTTAGATAATGGGGTTTAATAATTCCATGTTTTGATTTTGTGGAATTATTTGTTTGCATAGGTCAAGTAAACATCTTGATTTGAGTAAGTTGGCTGAAGAATTGAAAAAAGCTTCTTGGAGAATTTGAGCAGGTCATTTACTGTTTATATGCTCTTTTAATTCATCAAACATGAGTGAGATAAATATAGGAGATGTTCAATTCTCAGACATGGATATTGGTTCTTCATCGACCAACAATTTTATTCCTCAAGTGAAGTTCGAAAAAATTCCAAAGATTAGACAATAATTTGAATCTTTAGTTGAAGCCCAAAAGTTTTACAACGAATATGCGAGGGAGGCTGGTTTCAGTGCTTGAATGTGGACCACTAATAAAAATAAATTTGACGAAGTTATTAGGAAGGAATTTGTTTGTCGTAAATAAGGAAATCGATCAGAGGTTAAATCTAATTGTTCTAGGAAACGTGGGATAACTAGAGAATGATGTAAGGCTAAGTTGGCTGTGGTAAAGTCAGATTCTAAACAAAGTTTTGTTGTGTCACTATTTCATGAGGTCCACAATCATGTGCTTACAACACCAACAAAAGTTCATATGCTAAGATCTCACCATTCCACGTCATTTGCAAAAAACGCTTTGACACAACAATTTTCAGCTGCAAATGTACCTATTCACTAACAAATCAGTATTTTGGAGTTAGAAGTAGGAGGCATAGAAAATATTGGGTGTATTGAAAATGA
Source organism: Euonymus europaeus (assembly GCA_963580455.1). Taxonomy (NCBI): domain Eukaryota; kingdom Viridiplantae; phylum Streptophyta; class Magnoliopsida; order Celastrales; family Celastraceae; genus Euonymus; species Euonymus europaeus. The sequence goes on from OY756972.1 coordinate 7,289,348, forward strand.
TTTTTACAACGCATGACGGGATGATGTGAAATTATATGCTAGACATGACGCTCAAATGTTATATGAGTATTTTGAATTCGAAAAGGAAAAAAATGGAGATTTTTATTATGCAATTGATATGGACTCAGAAAACAAGATTACTCATTATTTTTGGGCTGACGTAGAATGTAGAAAGGCATACCAAGCTTTTAGGGATGTGGTAGTGTTTGATACTACATATAATACTAACTGTTATGCTATGATTTTTGCACCATTTGTTTGAGTTAATCTTCATGGACAGAGTACCCTTTTCGCATGTGCTTTGTTGAGTGACGTTTGAGTGAGTCCTTTGTATGGCTTTTCCAGCAGTTATTGACAGCTATGCCTATTGAGGCACCCAAAATGATTATAACCGATCAAGATCCTGCAATGACCAAAGCTACAGCAGAAGCTTTGCCAAACACTTTGCATAGGTATTTTATGTGGCATATATTGAATAAGTTTTCTGAGAAGGTAGATGCAATTAAATGGAGAAATCACTATCAGCAATTCCACCACCGCATATGGCAATCAGAGACTCCAGAAATGTTTGACATTGAATGGTTAAAAAATTTATACGACATCCGACATAAGTGGATTCCAGCTTACATTAATGATACGTTCTCCGCATGTAATTTTTTTTATCTCATTTTGTGTATAATAATTTTTTTCTTTTGCACACATCCAATTTTTAAAAGATGTGTTTAGTTATAGTTATGTCAAGTAGTCAAAGAGCTGAAAGTTGTCATGCATTTTTTAAGAAATACTTTGATGGATTTCGTTGTTAGGTTTTCTAGAGCTCTCAAGCATCAAAGACATCAGGAGTTGTCTCTAGATCACAAGGACATTAATGAACATCCGGTGATTAAAACTATGTAGCCTATAGAAAAATCAATGGCCGAATTGTACACACAAACCTTGTCCTACAAAGTTCAGGATCAATTGTTTCAAAGTATGGCCTACATGGCAACGGTTGACCATGAGCAAGGACACTTATGCTTCTATAAGGTTCACCCTCTAGATGGGGTTCACAATGCATCTACAGGATCAAGAAGATTCATTGAGGACAAATCAAAAAATTATATGAATTGCAGCTACAAAAAATTTGAGTCGTGCAGAATTCTATGTCGACACATAGTCGCAGCTTTCAACAAGCTAGAATTATATCAACCATTGTCAGAAATATATGTTTTGCGTAGATGGACAAAAATGCTAAGACTTTGTCTTTATTTGATGTAGAAGTTGTGGGTGGTTTTGATAATTGTGATGCAAACGTTGTTTTGAAGCATAGTACACTGTGTAGACAAGCCTCAAATATTATTGAGGAAGCCATGGTCAATGATGAATCATTTAAAATTTCATCGGAAGCGTTTGAGTCCCTTCAATGCAAGTTGAATGCGTTGACACTAAATGAAGAAGGTCAATCTTCTTCACCTAGTGTGGCTACTTCCCAACAAGTTTATAATGAGCCTGACAAAGTTAGGGCAAAAGGTTTTGGAAAGAGGTTGAAGGGGGGGGGGGAGGGTAAAGAAATTGCAATCAAGAAGATGAGGCGTTGTCATGGTTGCGGGTTAATAGGGCAAACACATGACAAAAAATTTGTCTTGTCCTTAACAATATGTGAGTATTGTCCTGCACTTATAGTTTTTGTATGGTTGTTGATTAATCTTCTAAAAATAATTTATTATACTCTTCAATATGTATAGAGCACCCCAACCAGTGGAGAACACAGCAGATCAAGTTGATGGAGATATGAATATTGGTAAGTTGTGTTCTTTAATTTGTAAAAATCACTTAGGTGGTCTTTAACTTTGTTCGCTGTGATTTTATTTTGTTTCAGGAATGATACAATAGCTGGAATGTATATTTTCGTGGATTTTGTAATGAAGTGGTTTGAAGCACTCTTTTCAAGTTTCATATTATGGAGCTCCTCAAAATATATATCCAGCATATAGTTTATTTTTTCATTTGATGTGCTAGAATATTTAATTTTTGTATTGGATAGTTTACTTTGAAATTTGATGTACTGGAATGTCTAATTTTGGCACTGGAGAGTTTATTTTGGTTCTCTTGAGCAAGTGCTTTCTTTCCCCAGCCATACATAATCAATATCCTTCATTTGATATCCTTTATAAAAAGTGATGATGTAACTTACAAAGCCAAAACCATCAATTGTAGGAAAAGTTTTATGGAACAAGAGATGATAATTAAAATTAGGGTAAATGGTACAGAGCCCCCTAAAGTATGACCTAATTGAAAAAAACCTCACAAATTATGAAAAACTGGATATAACCTCTCAGACGTTTGTTGACCGTCTGAGATGACGGTCAACCCACGCGCGTTTAGCTCACTTTTAAAGGGTAAAATGTACAGAGCCCCCTAAAGTATGACCTAATTGAAAAAAACCCCCAAATTATGAAAAACTGGATATAACCCCCCAATTAGCCACCAGGTTCGTGGTTGATGTGAAACCAAGCAGTCCATCATTGGTTTCACCTCCACAGATTCATCATGCACTCCACCTCCAGACAGTCCGCCACCAGGTTCACCTCCACATATTCATCTTCACAGTCCACCAGATAATACTGCACCCTTATTCATGCCAACACCAACAATGGGACATGAAGTAATTCTAGATGTATTTTGGACATGTTGTATGCTGACTTTGACTGTTAGTTTAGTCTCACTGTTATTGTTATTGTCATTGTCAATACACTCCTATAGTTTAGTCTAATAGCATTTATCCCCCTATGTGGAGGTGAACCTGGTGGCGGACTGCTTGGAGGTGGACTGACATGATGAATCTGTGGAGGTGAAACCAATGATGGACTGTTTGGTTCCACATCAACCACGAACCTGGTGGCTAACTGGGGGGTTATATCCAGTTTTTCATAATTTGGGGGGTTTTTTTTCAATTAGATCATACTTTAGGGGGCTCTGTACATTTTAACCTTTAAAAGTGAGCTAAACGCGTGGGTTGACCGTCATCTCAGACGGTCAACAAACGTCTGGGGGGTTATATTCAGTTTTTCATAATTTGGGGTTTTTTTTTCAATTAGACTATACTTTAGGGGGTTCTGTACCATTTACCCTTTAAATTATATTGCACAAATTTCAGCTTCTACATATTACACAATTTAGCTCTTATAAAATACATATCACAGCCCCATTTGCCACCACTCACGGCCAACTCCAACCTTCCCTAAACAATGAAATCCAGGGTTCAACAATGTTGTCCTGATAGCCACATCAAAACAATTGTACATCAATTATCAGCTCTTACATATTATACATCCATTCTCAGATAACATGAATTGTACATCCTTAAGCTTCTGGCTAAGAGTTGCTTTTTCGCATCTTGGAATTTTGTTAGCTGTAATTTCAACTATGACTCTGCTTAGGCGTTGCTTCTACAAATTGAGAAGACAATTAGTTGCTATAAAAGCTACCATACTAATGATGAAGAGAAATGCAATAAAATGAATTCCTTGCTAAACATGGCAGATGTCAGGGTTGTATATACGAGTAGTATTTAAGACAACAATAATGAAAATTCAATTTGAAGCAAGCAAAATCCTCAGTAAAAAATGTCTCTCCATAACAAAGTGGTTCTAGTTATAAGCCTCATAAAAAGAATTTGGAGCAACACTATTACGAATGCAGAAACTAGTGGAATCCCACATAAGCACTAAATAATCGAAAACATAACTTGCTTTTGGGGTCTGCATGATTTCCACCGCTGCAAGTGCCAACTAGAACCACAAGAAAAAAACTAATAACAAAGAAAAAGTTACAATCAAACCAAAAAAATAAACATCATTCAAAAATATATATATGTGACTTTATTCTTTATTTTACACAGAAAGAAGAAAATTGTTCACAAAAAAAGAATCAGTCAATAAATCAATTTCACATCCACAACTTTGTTCTCTGGTGCATGAAACACCTAGATCTGCCGACTATGTCAATCTTAAACAGCGAAATCCAAGAATCGCTCTTAGGAGAAGCTCGGATCGAGGACGAAACTAACATCAACCTAGGCACTGTCTGAGATTAGGGCTTGGCTGACATCATTCAAAATAGATTGGGGAAAGAGAAGAAGAATATTGAAGAAGAAGATACACAAAATAAGTATTGTATTAGATTTGCGAAGAAGAAGGGTAAAGGAGAAATACCGTGACTAATGGAGGATCATTCCTTGTGAAACTCGTTGAAGAAAAAAGAGGAGGAGATTGGACTTCTCCAGATCGGGTCATAAAGATAGGTATTTTAGAGTGTTTTGATCGTGGCCGTTGATTTGATCTAATGGCCCATAACAGCAGCCTGTTGATTTCACAAAATAAGGGTCTGCGCAGCAAGTGTAGAACTTGAACTTGAACCCATGTAAAAGTGTGTGTGTGTGTGTCAGTATATACATATACATATATATAGCATACATGTATATGTATATATATAACATATACATACATACTGACATAAACATATAATATTATAATATATTAGGGTTCGAGGATGAGGTCAGGGACGGGTATTACCCGTCCTCGTCGAGCCCCGAACCCCAAAAATCGGGTATGGAGGCGAGGATGGGGTTTGGGTTCGGGGATGGGGAGGGCAAACTCGGCCCCTCCCTATTGCCATCCCTAATCTAAGCAAGCCCTACATGTGTTGATTTTTGATTGGTTTTCATTTGATTGGATTAGACTTGATAATGGACTAGGGATAGAGAATCAAGATAAGACTTTTGGGCCTACTTAAACAAGTGTTTAATTTAAACGCTTGCTTGACATGAACATTTTAACATTTTAAATGGTTGGGAAGTGTTCACTCAAATAAACCCTTCCAATACCTCTCAACCCCTCTCAATACTTATAAATATCAAGTAAAGGTTTACTTTTATGAACCCCTCTCAATCCAACCTTCCCCACCCCATCCCCAAACATAGTCTTATTTTTCCTTGTCCATTTGAATGATTTATAACATTCGAGACTTCGAGCTTGCTAAAAGAGTGTACATTCTTTAAGATAAAAGTATGAGGAAGTCAAGGCATTAATTTCTTCCTACTTTTGGGTTAAAGAAAATAAAAATGTTATGTAGGAAAATGGTACTCTCTTGGACGCAAACTATGTGTTTTATGTGATTTAGGAGGGCATTTATGATAAATCAAGTGTCATGGTCCAATTATGTCATTTGCATATGCCAAGAGAGCCAATCAATTTAACATGAAATAAGGAAAAATCAAGTGTCATCGTCCAATTATGGTTTTGCTTGAATAAAATCAAGTGGAGAGGTCCAACTCATATTCGTTCAACTCAAATTATGTTAGTGGCACGTGGAGTACTTTTGGCTCCATCTTTATGTTGAAATGGGAAGTCACATGCTAACATCATCCAAGGGTGGAACGCCTCTTTAGGATTGTTAGTTACAAAGTCAAGGGTGGAGATAACTGCAAGAGTTAGTATATGTAGAACAATTGTAGATAATTATTGCATCAAAAAGAAATATGCATACTCTCATTTTCTGTTCGTTCTTAGTGCTTAGTGAATTTCTCTGCTAGATTGTACTCTTGTTGGTTCTTGATTGATATTTGGGAATAAAACCAGTAAGGGATCTGTTCTTCAGGTTTTATTCTATTATATTCTTGTAATTCTTGGGGTTTTTTAAGGGAATTTGTGGTAAGAACATTACAAATTGGTATCAGGGGATTACGATCCAGATCTAGGAAGCAATGGTGACAAACGCTCAATTAGAACAACAATTGATGACTTATCAAGTCACCTAGGCTGAAAAAAATGATGAATTCCATTCCAGTACTGAAGAATTCCGCTAGCAATGAGAAGTTTTTCAGAAAACAATGGAAGGTTTGCTGGAGAAATTGCAGAGGTTGGAAGAGTGTATTGCGATTCCCGTTCCACCAGCTCCACCTAAGGCAGTGGCTGCGATTCCTCAACTAGTTCCATTTCCACAACTTGTTCCTCTAGTGGTTGATGTTCCTCCACCATTATCACCAGGATTTGGAAATTAACCTTTTAACCATAATCCCCATGGATGGATGCCTAATCAGGCTGCTTTGAGGGCAGAGAGACGACAGTTCTTGCCAGAAAATGATCACAGGGCTCAATTGGATTTTCCAAAATTCACAAGTGATTATCCCATTCCTTGGATCTATAAAATGAATCAATACTTTTCATTCAATCAAACACCTATGCATAGTTTGGTTTTAGGAAATGGAGTTGTCTGGGAAAATAGGCTCTTTTGATGAATTGGTCTTAGCTATGAAAGCACGATTTGATACTTCTACATTTACTGCTCCTATGACCGAATTGATGCATTTACGCCATGAGAGAACTGTAAAGAAGTATAAATGTAAGTTTGATGATATTGTTATTAAATTACGTGATTTGATTGAGAAGTATAAGCTAAATTGGTTTTTAGGAGGACTCAAAGAAGAGATTAAAATTCATGTGTAGATTAGTAGACCAAGGTCTTTATTAGTGGCATTTGCTATAGCTAGAATGCAAAAGGAGTCTCTAATTGTTACTTGGAAGGCTTTGGGCATTGGTGGTTTGGGTCCTAGGGGTTGGATTGGGGATAAAATAGTTGATAAATATGTGGGGTTTAGTTCGAATGTTCCATCTAGACCAGCTGTGTCTTCATCATTTTTCCCAATGGAACCAACAAAACAACTTCCTATTCAAAAGGTTACTCAACAATTACTAAGCGATAAGAAAGAGAAGGGATTGTGTTTCTCTTGAGATGCAAAATGGGTACCAGGGCATCAATGTAGTGTTCCTAAATTGTTTCTTATTGAAATGGAGGAGGAATATTCTATTTTTGAAGAGGGAAAACTTTCAGTTACTAATCAGTTACTGAACAATTAAAAATTATTGGATAGCAGATGGGTGGGGCATGTCATGATAACTGTGAATAAGATTCACACCCTACTATTTCTTTATATGCCATTTCTAGTATTCAAGGTTCTAAGACCTTGAGGGTACATGGGAGCGTAGGAAAAATACCATTGTATATCTTGTTAGATAGTGGTAGTACCCATAACTTCATAGATATGAAAGTACTTTCCAAACTACAAGTTTCTTTACAACCTGTGACTATTCCATCTGTTAAGTTTGTTAATGGGAGTTGATGCAATATTGTGGGAAGGTTGGGATTTTATCTTTGAACTGCCAGGGGTTGGTCTTTGACGTAGATTATTTTGGTTTGGATTTGGGAGGATATGATATGATATTGCGGGTAGAATGACTAATGTCTCTAGGTCACATTCGTTGGAATTTTTCAGCTTTGACTATGGACTTGGTATAGCAGGGAAGGGAATGTAGGTTGACAGGTGATGTACCAAAGTTAGGTGCTAAGGCCATATGAAGAATAAGGAGTTTTCCTCAATATGGTGGAAGAACAGGTTGTGCATCCTAAGCAGCCAGTATGTCCTAAAATTCACCGAATGACTCCTATACGAGGCAACATACTGAGATTCCGAGGAATCGGTTCAGAGAACCCGAGTTAGTATGGACAAGACTGGTGTCTTATAATTGGTCATGATTTCCTTATTGAGCCGTATGGTGACAGTGTTCACCGATATAGTGAAACGAGACCACGGTTTGATGAGTATTTGTTATAGTGATTCATAGTCTTGGCATGTTGTTGCATTGACTTAATCTTTTTATTCAGCTATTATATTTTGTTATCCTCTTTACCTCTACTGAGCCATTGCTCACCCTTTTCTTTATTTCCTTTCCACACAGGCGAGACTGGTACGAATACCGGCACTGCGGATCTGTAGGAGGTGGGATGACATGGTGCCACCTGGAGACACTAGGATGGGTTAGAATAAAGAATTAATTTTCTTTATTATGTTTGATATTTTATGCACGAATAGAGGATTGTGTATGTTGACTACGTTTATGAACACCTTGACGGTGTGTGGATGGTACGGATATGAGGATGCCTTGTGATAGGACTCCTGTACCTGGGTGTGAATCTTATTGTGATATTGCATGTTGATACATGTATGATGATTGTGATTTATTATGTATTGCGGATGCATGCTGTAGATGGCCTGAGGCCCTGCCTAGGATTGTGATTGCTTGTGATGTGATGACCGGAGGCCTTATATATTGATGAATACGTGCTGCGTATTTCAGGTGGGCATTCTCCGATATACGCGGAGATGCTGCCAAAATTTCGATAGAAATTTACGGATTTAGTTGGAGAAATTAAGATTAAATTTTTTTTGATAATGTAGAGATTTAATATCTTATAGATATTGAATTAGGTTTAAATAGTAGCCCCTCCCGGGTCGGGGCGTTACACCACATGCTAGAAAAGCTGTATTTCTGGGTGTGAAAAAGAGAGTTAATGGCTATAAGTTATGGGATCGAGAATACAAGAAGATTGTGTTGAGTAGAGATGTGACTTTTGTTGAAGTTTCCATGATGAAACCAGAAGTCTCCAAGCAGGTGGATAATTCAACCAATTCCATGAAGGTTTCGCAACATGTGAAGATAGATGCAGTTTCACCTTTAGGTAATATTCCAGTTCGTACTGTATTAGAGAATCCTACTGAGGTAGATGATGGTTATGGGGGTCAACCTCCTATGGATGTAAACACAGATGCAACCCAAGTTGATGAAGGTGATGTCCAAATACAGTTAATGATGCTTCAGCTGTGGAGGCTCCTAATGCTGTACAAGAGTCTATTGCAACAACTAATGGTGTCCGTGAGAGAAAGGCACCTAGTTGGCTCATGAAGGATGTGATTGTGGCCTATGCATTTTCGGTTATTGATGATGATATTCCAATTACTTATCGGCAGGCTGTTTAGAGTGTTGAGACTGATAAGTGGCAGTTGGCTATGGAGGAAGAGATGTAGTCTCTCATAAAGAACCAAACATGGGAGCTCTGTGAGTTACCTAAGGGTAGAAGAGCTATTGGGTGCAAATGGGTTTACAATAAGAAGGAAGGATCTCCTGAAGGTACTGTTCGCTACAAGGCTAGGTTGGTAGCTAAAGGTTATGCTCAATGGGAAGGTATTGATCATAATGAGGTTTTTTTTCCAGTGGTGAGACATACTTTCATTCACATTTTGTTGGCTTTGGTAGCACAGTTTGATTTAGAGTTAGCTCAATTGGATGTGAAAACTGTGTTTTTGCATGGTGATTTAGAAGAGGAGATTTATATGACTTAGCCATGTGGGTTTAAAGTTGAAGATGAGAATTTGGTTTGTAAATTGACTAGATCACTTTATGAGTTGAAATAGTCTTCTAGACAGTGGAACAAGCGATTTGATCGGTTTATGCTTCGGTTAAAGTACACCAAGATTGAGCAAGATCCTTGTGTTTACTACAACAAGCAACTGGATGGTAATTTCATTTATTTGCTCTTATATGTTGATGATATGCTTATAGCTTGCAAGAGCAAAGATAAAATTGAGAATTTAAAGAGACAGTTAGCTTCTGAGTTTGAAATTAAAGATCTTGGTGAAGGCAAGAAAATCTTGGGTATGGATATTTATAGAGATTGGAAGAGGAGCAGAGTTTATCTATTGCAAAAGGGATATTTGCAAAAGGTTCTTTGATGTTTTGGCATGAAGAAGAATACTAAGACTGTAAGTACACCTTTTGCTTCTCATTTTAAAATGTGTGCTTCTATGTCTCCAAAGACCAATGAGGAATGTAAGTACATGGATCGTGTTCCATATGTTAATGCGGTAGGTAGCTTGATGTATGTTATGATGTGTACTAGACCTGATATTTCACATGTTGTTAGTTTGGTGAGTAGATATATGTATAACCCTGGCAAAGGTCATTGGCAAGCTATGAAATAGGCAATGTAGTTCATCTCTTGCCTCCCCCATGTACAGCTTAAACACTACCAAAGAAGCATGGGTAGTATTGATTATACGATACAATTTCTTATATTTATAATCGTAATATTCAATTATACCCAATTACATATATCATTAAAAAAAAGAGAATTAATCAAATCAAATCACTGACTTTGATTTATATCAATGTTTGGACTTATTAAAACCAAAATGGCTTGGTTCCAACTCTATACTACTTTCCTTTGATATTCTGTCTACAATAATCACAAAGCCATGATGGGGGACTGCTTTAGAGTGTAATACCCAAATTTTATCTAGGAAATATTTTTATTTATCTATCTTAATTATTTATTATTTATTTTTATTGAATATTTTTCATACATGTAAATATACATTATATGTTATATTTTGATTTAATTTTCATAGTCAAACCCAAAACACAAACTTATACGATCATATGGCATATGAAAATCAAAGCCCAAAACCCAACCTAGTTATCAAGTATCAACCCACTCCTTTCATAATCCAAGACCCAATATGTCTAACCATAACCTAAGTCCACGAAATGAACCCATTTTCCTCCCAAATTAAAGGCCCAAACCAAGGACTCAAATGACCCCCACCAATCACAACACCCCCCCCCCCCCCCCCCCCCCCCGACCCAAATCCAGTCCAATTGGCAAGGGCTAGCCCAAGTTTGAACCAACTAAAAATCGAGACCCAAAACCTAGAAGATTCTAAGGAGGAGAGAAGAGGGGGTAGATACCATTTTTTGCAGAGAAGACAAAGGAAATTGTGAGTTGTGTGAGAAATTCCATAGGGATGGACTAGATAGAGGTGTGGAGCATTTATCAAATGAGATTAGGGATGTCAACGGGTAGGTATCCCTTCTCCCGTCCCCGTATTCATCAAAAAAAATTCTTACCCATACCCAAAAAATACTCGCTGAGATTTTAATTTTTACCTCATCCCCATATTCATCGGGGCGGGAAACACCTGTCTATTTATTTGCCCCGCCAATCATAAAAAATACATAAAATTTTAAAATCCAAGTCATTAATAAATTATAGATGTCTTTAATTATTTGAGAGACCATAATAAATTATAGTAAATTATATACAAAATCATGTAAATTCATGAGTTTGATAACTATATATATTACCCATTCAATAAGTAAATAAATATGTTTAGTAACAAATTAAATATAAGCAACTAATATATTTCTATGGATATTTTTCAGTGATTTGTTCATGTTAATTTTATAAATAATATATATAAGTAATAACATATCTATTATAAATACTATATATATAATTAATAATATATACGGGTAGTGGGCTGGTTGGATTTTGAAAAATTCGTCCACGTAATTGCCCCACTATTTTTTCCATAAAAATACTCATACTCGTACCCGTTATCCGACTCGTCAATTACCGGGTACGTATATTTTTGACATCTCTAGATGATATGACAATGAATGAGCTGGTGAAAAAAAGAAAGGGAAAACATCGATGATTTCGATTCTATACTTTTCATCTCCATGATTTCAGAGATTTTAAGTTTTAATATGATGATGTTTAGTTTGGTGGTTTCGGCTATGGTTGCGCTGGTGCTTTCAATTTTTACTGTGTCCGATCATGTATAATTTTCATCTCTTTTTGCTCGGTTTAAGATCTACTTTCATTGGATTTTGTGGCTCAATATTTTCTGCTTTGGTTTTGTATTGATCTGGTTGTTGGCAATAGGAGGAAAAAGATGATGATATGGATCGTATGGGCTTATGAATTTGGTTGGGTTGGATAAGTGTTGCTTGGTGGAACGGATAAACCTTATTGATTGGGTCAGATCTTTTGGATGGATAATCGGCCAGGTTTATATTTTATGGGCTACTTTGTTGTGTTATTGGGCCGGGTGTTGCGATGTTATTGGACCGATTATGGGCTGGGTATTTTGTATGGATTTGGGCCTAGTTTGTATCATGATGTATTGGGCCTTTGTTTAGTTTATAAGACATTTATTTTGTTGGGCTTCACATTTGTTTGGATCAACTAAAGTAATATTGGGCTTTTGGATAATTTTATTAGGCATTTATTATGATTTTTGGGTTCTCATATGTATTTTTAAGCTTTTAAAATTGTATTGGGTTTTATTTTCTTAAATGTTTGGGCTCAAATTATGTAATAGTGTAGCATAAAATAATGGCAATTAGTGTAAATATTTTTGTATAGTACGCATGTTAGGGAATAAGTTAGTATGCATGTTTAAGGAAATTTCGAAAGTATTAAAATTGTACAGTTGATAAAGTTAAAAATATATACAATGAGGATAAAAGGTAAATTTTACGTAATATCATATTCTTGGAAGATGAATACAAAATGGATGTACAAGTTGCGACAACTGGGGACGATATGATTTTTCGCACCAAAAGGGGTCAAGCCTTTATTTTTGATCTTTGTGCTTTTTCTAAATTTATTTTTATATTTATGTGAGCCTAAAAAAATTTGACAATTATGTTCAATGTTGTAGTTATCTCCAATCATATGAGCTTTTAAAGATTTCATTCAAGGTTAGTGGCTTATATGCCCCCCAAACACACATACATTTATCATCACACACACAAAACTATAAACCTGAGTTACCTAAAGATTTGACCTACCACCTTTTTTTTTGGGAGTGTAGGTGGGGGAAGCACCCTCCTAGATTGATGTCCTCTTAAAGCATTAAGGGATGAGGTTTTGTAATCCAAGTATGTAGCAAAAGCCACCTGATCTAGTGACCTCTTGCATAGTTGCGATATAGTTAGATATACTGAATCAACCGACATGAAAAATAGAGTCGCCACCAATCGAATCGAAGTGCGATTGGACACTTGAAAAACCTGCAAACCAGAAATGGGGGTACGAGTGTCAATTCAGCGTGGGAAAGGTAATAGGGTGCACCAATTACTCTTGTTTAAAACAGTTACTGAATTTTTAAATAATTGGTTAATCTTTTGAAAACTCATAGTTTGAAAGATTGAGTCATTTTGAAAGAATGATGATTTGATTTTTGGATTGTACCAACTTATGGTATTGTATTTTAAAAATGTGTTAACTTATGGCCTGGAAAAGAATTGGATTTTAAAAACACCAATATATGGTGTTGTATTTAAATTTGATGATCAGTTTGGAATCAAAAGAAGGTCGAATTTAAAATTTCAACTTATGAAATTGGGATGAATGAACTAGATTTGAAAAGAATTTGACAATACCAACGTATGGTATTTTTTTTTTTATATATATATAAAAAGGTGAATTTTGTAATTACAACTTATGGCATTTGGAAAAAAAGAATTGAATACCAACTTATGATATTTTATTTGAAAAAAGATAGAGATGGTATTTTAAACAAGGGTATGTTGGGTTGGCAAAAGAAGTAACTGAAAATACCAACTCATGGTAAAAATGCTTGAATTTAAAATATCGACGTATGATATTTAATTACAGGTTTGAGATTGGAATACCAACTTATGATATTTTATTAATTTTAAAAACCACCAATTTATAGTTGGTAAATTATTTTATATTTGTTAAAAGCGAGAAGGCTTAAATCAATTGTCACCGTGTTGTGTCTTTTTCATATAAAATAAAATCCCTAAGCAAGTAAATTAATATTCACAAATATTTAAACTCTAAATGCCTAGATGCCCCAAACAACCCAAAATAAATATGCATGCATTTTTCACTATTTTTATTTTCACTATTTTTCATGGTTACAATGGCCCTAGGCCCAAATACCCAATAATTAAAAAACTCAAACTACATAAACATATGTACAAAAACCCAATCAATACTCTAAAGTCCAAACATTTAAAATCCAACCAATAAATTATAACCCCAATACATATTTTATACATCTAAAGCCCAAATTTCCTCACCCAAAGCCCCATACAATCAACCAAATACCCAAGCCAACTGAACAAATTGTGAAGAAGATGACCAGTTCGAGTGATGGGGAGAAGGTCCTGTAGTATGTGCTTGTGTTTTCAGTGGTTATTAGGCGAGCAAGATTGATGAGTTTTCTTGATCTAGTTTTGGTGCGACTGAGTGATGAAGGTGACAATGAGAAGAGATTCTGGTGAGGCGTGAGATTGAGAGAGAGATGAATGTGAGAACATATGATAGTGATGGTGATTTTTGAGATTAAGAGAGGATCAAGTTAGGTTCCAGTCAAGGAGAATGGGAAGTTCCGGTGAGGATTTTTAGAGAGCGGGGCTCCCGGTTGAGGAAGGATTTCTAGTGAGGAGGAAGCTTGGTCCTTGGTTGGGTCAGTGAGTATGGCTGTCAGTCCTGGTGAGGGAAGGTTTTAGTAATGGTGGTCTGGGGTGCGGAGATGATAGTGGTAGAGTGATAAAATGTTGTGGTGATGGTGGGTTGTTATTATGGATTTCTCCCAATAGAGATGAAGTTGCCCTTCTGTTTTTTTTAGCCAGAGATGAGTTAGGTGCAAGTCTCTTGCAGGGGATGGCTTGAGTGGTTCCGTGAGGTTGAGATAAAGATGGCTTGGTGTGGTTCAATAAGAAGCTCCCCTTGATGATGGTTCTTTGTGAGGTTATGGCAGAGGCTAGAGTTATCGTAGGTCCCCTGAGGGTGATGTGAGAAAAATGTAGGTGTGGAGATGATGGCGTGGTGATCGCTGTATGATAATGGTCAGAGGGATGATTTATGGTCGAAGAAGTTGTGGTGATGGGGTGATGGTGGCGGTTGAGAAGAAAAAGTTATGATGGTCAAGATGAGTGATGGTGACGTGATGAGAATTTATGGGGGTGACAGGGATGATGAATGGTGTCGACAAGAGGTACACAGGGAGAGTGAATGTGAACGCCCCGATCCGGGAGGCGCTACTGTTTAGCCCTAATTCAATATCTATACGATATTAAACTTCCACAATATCACAAATAGATTTAATCTTAATTTCTCCAAACTCTATCCATAAATTTCTACCGAAATTTCGGCAGCATCTCCCCGTATATCAGAGAATGCCCACCTGAAATACGCAGCACATACTCAACAAATATATTAGGCCTCCGGCCATCACATCAAAAGCAACCACCATCCTAGGCAGGGCCTCAGGCCATCTACAGCATGCATCCGCAATACATAAATAAACATAATCATCATACCTGCAATGTAACCATAAGGTTCACATCCAGGTACAAGAGTCCTATCACAAGGCACCCTCCTATCCGTACCATTCACACACCGTCAAGGTGTTCACAAACGTAGCCAACATACACAATCATCAATTCGTACATATAATATCAAACATAATAAAGAAAGTTAATTCTTCATTCTAACCCAACCTAGTGTCTCCAGGTGGCACCATGTCATCCCACCTCCTACAGATCCGCAGTGCCGGTATCCGTACCAGTCTCGCCTGTGTGGGAAGAAAAGGAAGAAAAGGGTGAGCAATGACTCAGTAGGGGCAAAGAGGATAACAAAATATAATAGCTGAATTACAAAGGTAAGTCAATGCTGCAACATGCCAAGACTATGAACCACCATAACAAATACTCGTCAAACCGTGGTCTCGTTTCCTACCGTGAGTCCCAATGGGACGACGCCTCGGCATCCATCCCCACACATCGATATCGGTGAACACTGCCACCATACGACTCAATAAGGAAACCATGACCAATTACAAGACACCAATCTTGTCCATACTGACTCGGGTTTCCTAAACCGATTCCTCGGCATCTCAGTATGTTGCCTCATATGGGAGTCATCTGGTTGCAACCAAGCCGAGGTTCCACAACCCTCCTCCCATATGACGTTCACACAACCTACGGAAGTCATGAATCCATACTCGCACTTCCATGTGGCTCTAATGCAACAATGTCATGCCATGAATTTAATATAGCAATAAACGAATCCTGATTATATATTTAACTAGCCATGATGCATGAGTAAGAACCACACATGCATGATATAAGACCAAGCAATCAACCGGGAACGCAAACTAACAATTTAGGAAAAATTCGAGAATAATCCTAGGTTTGTTTTTCCCTATGGAGCAAATGGGGAAAAACACAAATATGAATAACAATGAAAATTAAATAACGCATTTTTAGATAATAAGAAAGAATCGAAATATTGGGCTAGAATCCCCTACCTCGTTATCCAAGCAACAATAGAAAATGGTACTACCAATTTCTGATTTAGGGTTCCGACTTGCCCAAACCTAATAAAAAGGCAAAGTCGAACCCCATATAATGTCAAAACATAACAAACCTCATATATATATATATGAATTAAATCAATAAACATTGAAATCAAACATTTCTCTCAAATAGGCCATATTAGCCTAAAATGTGCAATCGTACACCCATATAAATACTAATTCCAATTTAACAACTTCAAGTCTTCTAATATATCTTATTAAACCCCCATATCAAATTTCAGGCTCAAATTCTTACTCGAACCTCGTAAACCCCAAGTTTCCCTCTTAGGTTTACACTAACACCCTATCGATTCCTTAATGGAATCGCCTCAAATTTGGAGGGTAGGTTACCCACTCCTAAATCAGCAACATATCCAAAATTGAGTCTCAAACTCGAACCCAATCAACGGAATCGAAGAAATTTGTCCCTTAGGCACCCATTTTCCAAAAATGCATATAATCTCTTCAACTTCCATTTTTAAACCACAAGTTTACTCCATCTCTTACTCTTATCACATTTCTATCATGAATGACACAACAATTGAACAAAATCATGAAAATTTCGAAATATAACCTTACCTTTTTCAAAAGCCAAATAAGCCCAAAATCTTCCTTGATCTTGATTAACACTTCTAGACCCTTCAATCTTGCTAAAATCTCCAAGCAAAACTAAGTTTCTACCTCTCCTTCCTCCCTCTTTCTCCTTCTCCCACTCATTCTCTCTTGCTCGCTCGGCTTCTCTGTCTCATAAGAAGCGTCTGCTTCTTTTAATTCCTTTGTGTGGAATGTTGCTGGCCACGCCAGCAACATTCCACTAATTCTCTATTTTTTTAAAATTATAATGAATGGCCTTTAGGCCATTCACATGGCCACTTTCGGTGGTCAAGTGGTTGACCACCGAAAGTGGTCCAAAATTTTATTTATTATATTTATAATATATATATCTCTTTAAGTAATTATATATGTATTATATTTTTTTTAGTATTATTATTACTTTTGGCATTTTCGGGTCAGGGTATTACAGAATGTGGGGAGACACTTATAGGCTGGGTTAGTGAATGTGGAGAAGGGAGTCACATGCGCTGGACTTGGGACTTTATTGGGTTTTTTGAAATTGGGGGCTAGGTTTTTTTGGCCCAATTTATTGGGAATTTTTGAATTGGGCCATGGGGTTCTCTTTTTTTTGCTATGTTTCTCTTTTTTCATTTTTCACATTTTGTTTAATTATACTCAATAAAATTAAAATTGGACTCGGACAAAAAAGAGGGTACTACATATACCACCTGTATGGACATTAGCTAACCCTTAGCCACCGTTCTAAACCTTCAGGCATGTTAAGATTGTTTTACCCAAATTAGGAACAATGGGGGCATCCTTATCCCTAACATTTTATTTTTGCTTATACATATTCATTTTGCTTTCCATATGTAGTATTTTGTACGTATGTATGTTATAGTTTATTTTATTCTCATGTATTTGTATTATATGTTCGTAAGGCTATGACTTTTTCTTTTATTTTGGATTATGCACATACATATAGAACACAATCATTGTTATCTAATTAGATAATACTTGTAGAATGATCATACCTATAGGCTTCTGGCATCAGAGATGGGTAAGAAAAATTACAGGAGGAGTGGGGAGACAATTTGAAGGAAGATCAGCCATTGATGCCTGTGAAAAGGGTTGTTTCTAACTCAAGCAACATAAACCTTATTTACATTCTGAAGATACCAGGATGTGGGAGCAAAAAAGCTTTTAGGAGTACATATGGACGGATGGATTGATTTATCGCCTCTAATTGAAGAATATGCTAATATATTAGGGTAGACCATGCATACAAATAACATCTACAATCCATGGAAGAAGGATTATGCAGAGGCGATTATTTCCAAACTTTTAGGAGAACCGGTGAAAAAAAACTAGAGATTTGGGGAAGATGCAAGGTACGATCCAATAACTGAAGCTCTACCTAACCCAGCATACTAGTATGATGAAATATATCACCAAAAGCCACCTCTCTTGAGTTTGGGTTTGACTTTTGGAAATAAGAAAGTTGGGGAAAAGAAAAATGTGACACTTGAAGGAGAAAACTTATTGGAGGCGGTCAAAAGATTGGAGGGTAGGCTAAGTCTGGTTGAAGGGTTTAAAGCATCCAAAGTACTAGATCCACAAATTCTTTGCTTGGTGAAAGATCTGGAGATGCCTACAAAGTTCAAAAAACCTAGTTTCCAACTCTTTGATAGAAAGAGAATGCCATTAGATCACCTCAGCATGTACTATCGATGGACCCTCGCACTTCCATGTAAACCAAAACTGTCTCTTTTCCTTTTTCCTTTTGTCTATATCCATATTTTTCGAAGCTTAAATGCTATAGAATCTCCCTATACAAGTAATCCCACCAACTCCACTACAAATATCTTTCTTTTTATTTGTGCCACAGTTATAAGGAACGACTTGACTACTATATGTGACTAATTGCGAAGGCATATCTCTTTCAATGTAATACTTCAAAGTAAAAGGCTTCAATTCTCCCCCAAGCATTAGTCTATACATGTCTTTCTCAACGACATTTATCTTATCGTCTTGTTTCTTCATCACTTCTTTGATCATGTTCACTCATTCCCTCCCATGATTCAACAATGGGTTATCATTCACATTGGGTCTTCATACCCCTTCGAAATTCGGCCAACCTGCATCCTTCATATTTTTGCACTATCCTTTTAAAACTCTGCAACCATTAATAGAATGCTCAGGTGTATTCCTGGTCAACATAAAATATTACAAGTAAACCTGCAATATCAAATACTGACGGGTCTTACCCAATCGCAAGTGTACGTGTCGTGGAACAGTATAAAAGTGAGCGGGATCGAATTCACAGGGACTATAGCAATTACCAATCAAGCAAGATAACAATAACGCAAAAAAATCGTTTAAAATTCAGATCTTGAATACTTAAAAGAAACTCAATTAAACTCTTAATAAATTAAATTGGAGAGATCTAGCCTGGGTTGGCGTTGTTCTTCTACTATCACTTACCCACACAACTTTATATGCAATCACACAATTTAAAGGTTTACCGATGCTAATTAGAAGACCTTGGTCCGACTCTCTTAATTATGACTTTCCTAACCAACAACTCTAGCTTTGGTCAAGCCCAAAATCTTTTCTTACCGTAGGGGTCTTGGTTAGTGTACTCTAAGAATTCCCTAGGACAAGCATATGAACGAGAAAGTCAACAATTGGACAACCTTAAGCGTTGGTGTACCACCTAATTAATTGTGTTCACAATTTCCAAATTTGTATCTTATGTAGATTCTTGTTACTTTGTCAAACACCGGGAATGGATCAACCGAATGTGCTCAACTAACAATTCCTATAATTATGATGTTGATCAGGCAAGCATAATAATAAGAAATCAACAATAAATTCAGAGAATCAATGAATTAAACCTAGTGTAATTTGTTAATCAATTTGTGCAACAAGTTGTAGTAGAAGAAAATAACCAAATTCAAACTAAATAGAAATTTAGTTACACATGTTCATGATTCAATTTCACAAATAAACCAGAAATTCAATTGGGGCAGATTGGTGATGCTTGATTGTGCTCAAATTCCTCTTCCTTATGTCTCCTCTATGGTTATGGAGTTCTCTGTTGTTGAAAAGTGGTCTTTTGGGTTGAGTTTCTAGCTATTAGAAACCTTAAGTGCCACATCAGCATCCTAAATTTTGTAACTAGCCTGCTCAAAGTCATGCCCGCAAACAGGTCGAACTTAAGCTGCAGTTTCTACCCGTAAAACTCTTTATTCCTTCACTTTGCATTCATCTTCCACCCATTCAACTTAAACACCATTTGGGTAATATTCTGAACTTGAAACATATCAAAACATACTCTTAAATATTATAATTATAGGTACAATTTGGCACCTATCAAAATCCCCCAAACTACACTCTTGCTTGTCCCCAAGCAAGCATTTAAAATATAATGAATGCAAGATTTTAATCTGATTTGACAAAACATAGAAAAGCTTTTGACAAAACTAATGTTCTCTCATCAACAGAATGCACTTTGGGCATCTTCAAGCAAACTTAATATAAGGGACGAGTTTCCACAATTACCATAAGTACATGTCACCTCTACACATCCTCACCAAGATTCACTCTTAAATGAACATGTGTTTTGCTCTCAACTGTTTAGGGTATGTGTTTTCACTCATATAAGTACAGAGTAGTTGCCATAAGCTTGCATGTCCATCCATACATCCTTATACCAGAAAGTTGCACCACAAATAAAAAACAACCACACAAGTAAGTGCATTAAGCACAAACTAATAAACATAATAAGAACATGAGCATGATAAGTAGGAGAAGTTCACAAATTTAAAAGTCCAGACAAAGTAAGGTTAAGAGCGTCATGCCCCCAAAATAACAAGAACAGTAACCATCAATCTGCTACCTAATTAACTACCAAATTATTCCACAAAAAGCCTTACATTCAAACCAATACTACTGTGCACCATCTCCACCAAAATCCAGCAAACATAAAATATCATTTATGTCTTGTGCTTCTCCTGGGTGAAACCATTGTCATTGATGTCTCTTGGACAAGCTGCGTAAAGGCTGCAATACTCTGCTGCACAGCTCCTATGGTTGTCTCCATCTTCTCCAATTGACCTAAAATTTTCCCCTACACTGTCTCCAATCCTTCCATTCGAGATACAACCTGCTATTGCATAGTTCTCATATGTTCCATCTCATACCCAAAATCACAAATTCTTTCTTCTAAAGCTTTAAGGTCTCTAGCATACTCTTCCTACTCAACCTCCTTCTGCTCAGTACTTGTATCTTTGTTCTGCTACCTAGCTAACTGAGTTTCACTTTCGTCCCACCAAGACTTAATTAATGGAGCCACCCTCTTTTGCATAACATCTCCTGTCTTAGCCTCAACTCCCTCAGCCACACAAATTTTAGTAATCAAAACTCCAAAAGGCAGAACCTGCCCACTCAGCTTTCCCTTTCTCACCTTCATAATATGGTCATAAATCGTTCCTCCCACACAAAAATTCAAGCGACAAGCAATGACATACATCAAATAACAAGTCTTCGCATTAACAGTAGATAAATGGGTAACATGAATCACATTCCTAGTAACAATCTGTGTCAGTAGTCTATATGGTTGCATCAAGTCAGAATAGGCAACCATAGTCTTGCTAAAATCTGTTATACTTCCATCAGTCAAACTACTCACAACTACAAACCATTCTGGCCACACAATTTCAAACTTCAGCATAACAAATTCTTTAAACTTGTATTCGGGCTTTCACACATGTGGTGGCAGAGACAGAGTTAGACAGACCTTCCTAGGGTTAAAGAAAAATCTTTGTCCCCTTCACATACGCCTCACAATAGTTATCATTCACTAACATATTAGCATAAAACTCATGTACAATTTGGGTATTAGCCAACCCCACAACTTTCCCTAGAAGAAACCAACCCATATTTTCAAAAATTTTGTACCAACACACCTGTTTGAAATCATCCATCATCACGTGCCTCTCCACGTGTAGACCCCTTTTCTTCCAGATGTTCTCGTACTCCTCTGCCACGATAGGAGAGATAAATTGCTCAAAATCCTCTTCTGGAACTGTACTTGAGTTCCCCATCTCCACATCTATACCCTTCTTAGCTCTCTCCTTCATCCTCGGTTTCTTCTCTGCCATGATTGAAGAAGGCAATGTGGTCGCTTGTCTGGAATCAGGGTCACCCATCTCTTTCAAGGAGGCGAAACAAGTTGAGACGGCTAGGGTTTTTATGGACCCCATTTAGTATTTATAACCCCAATTCGCTAGCCACAAATGAGTCATAAAAAGCTCACATTTTTTTCATTTTATTTTATTTTATTTTTTCATTAGCCTATGAACCTGTGATATGGGTAACTGCAAATACGACACTCTATCTCTGCAAACTGCCCACTTTTTACCTGCAAACTACATCAATACCCCCAAGCTGATCTCTCTTGACTCCATTCCAACCCCACCATTCCACCATAACTCTTCCCATGTTTTCATTCCAGCATCCCATTAGTTACTCAATGTTGCCATTAGGCACATGACGCTCAAAAATTGGCTAAGGGTAGGCAATTTGGCTATCAAAATTAAAAGTATTTCAAGGGCGCTGGTCGAATGGGGTAAGTCCAGAAAAACAAAAATGTGCGAACAAATTCACAAAGACAATACTTTGAGGCTAGAATATGAATTTATTTATCATTTTTGATCCACAAATTATGGCATTTTACTTTACTAATTTAATGCAAGTTCTAGCAAACATAGTACTATACTAATAACAATCAATGTTGAAGGCTCCTCACAAGCTGTTCAAGTGTTCTCAGTGACATGTTTAAGTAAAAGTTTCATACCAATCACCTTATAAAAAGTTTAACTTTCAACCCTCACATTGAAGATAATAATACACTAGCATGCCAAAAATTTATAGAAGCAAACAGAAACCCTTCCCCAAACTTGAACATGACATTGTCCGCAAACGAAGAAAAATGAATGGAGAAATGCAATGTTGGTACTGCAATTAAAATAAAGTAAAGAAATAGAAAGGAGACTTAGATGATAATGCACTGCAACAAAGATGGCTCCTCCCTACATGGGTTACCTCCCATGAAGTGCTGAATTTAACGTTTGCAGCTAGACACAGCTAATAAATCAAGAGGACTAGGGATCAAGTTGGACATCCTCCTCAGAAGTAAGATGTTCAAAATGAAAATAGTCTTTCACATGATGGCCATTGACTTTGAAAGATGTGTCAGAATCAAGGTGCTGCAACTTTAAAGCTCCATGAGAGTACAAGGTTTTGACTAGGTATGGTCCATGCCATTGGGACTTCACTTTGCCAGGAAATAAATGCAAACGAGAGTTGTAGACAAACACTTTCTGTCCTTCAGCAAAACTTTTACGCAAAAGCTTCTTGTCATGATATTGCTTAAAATGCTCCTTGTAAAGCTTTGTGTTCTCGTATGCTTCATGACGCATCTCATGTAATTCATTCAATTGCATACGATGCCGAGCACCAGCTGCCTTCATGTCAAAGTTGAACTTCTTAATCGCCCAATAAGCTCGGTGCTCCAATTCAACAAGTAAGTGAATGTTTTTCATAGACCAAGTGAAATGGGGACATGCCAATGGGAGTTTTGAATGCAGTGCGATAGGCCCACAGTGCATCGGTCAGACGTAAGGACCAGTCCTTATGATTAGGATTAACAGTTTTCTCCAAAATAGCCTTTATCTCTTGATTACTCACTTCCACTTGCCCACTAGTTTGAGGATGATAAGGTGTACCAACTTGGTGAGTAATGCCATATTTCTTTATCAAGGCCGCACAAGGATAATTATTGAAATGGCTGCCTCCATCACTAATGATAGCTCTTGGAGTTCAAATCTAGCAAAAATGTTGTCATGTAAAAACTTAACAACCACTCGATGATCATTAGTTCGGGAGGGGATAGCCTCGACCCATTTGGACACATAATTAACACCCACTAAAATGTATTCAAAACCAAAAGATGGAGGAAAAGGTCCCATAAAGTCGATACCCCAAACATCAAAGAGTTCAATAACCTAAATACCAGTTAGCGACATTTGATCACGAGCAGAGCTACTGCCAGTTCTCTGACATCGATCACAACTCCTGCAAAAGACAAAAGTATCTTTAAAAATAGTGTGCCAATAAAATAAAAACCAGAATGGAATACCTTAAGAGCTATTTTCTTGGGTCCAAAGTGGCCTCTACAAGCATAAGCATGGCAATGCTTCAAAATATTTAGATGCTCAGATTGAGGAATACATCGGCGAATAATTTGATATGGGCAAATCTTGAACAAGTAAGGATCATCCCAAATATAGTCCCAGGTTCTAGAAATTATCCACTTCCTATCCTGGTAAGAAAAATCAGATGGGAATGAGTTAGTCACAAGATAATTGACTAAATTTGCATACCAGGGAGGTTCAGCCATCAAGAGTAATTGTTCATCTGGCAAATATTCACCCAATGGCAACTCATCATGGACGTCCTCGGTGATTAATCGGGAAAGGTGATCAACCACCACATTCTCCACTCATTTTTTATCTTTGATTTTTCTTGGTCAAACTCTTGTAAAAGAAGTACCCAACGAATAAGGCATGGCTTGGGATCCATTTTAGTCATCAAGTACCTCAATGTTTCATGGTTAGTGTACATAACCACCAGAGAACCAACAAGCTATGACCTAAATTTTTCAAGAGCAAAAATGACAGCCAACAGTTCTTTCTCAATGGTGGAGTAGTTAAGCTGAGCGTCATTCATGGTGCGTGATGCATAATAAATGGCATATGAAATCTTGTCCTTATGTTGTCCCAAAATAGCTCCCAACGAATAATCACTTGCATCGCACATCAATTGAAATAGAAGCTTCCAATCTGGTGCTTGCATAATAGGGGCTGAGGTAAGAACACATTTTAAAACATCAAAGGCTGATTGACATTCTTTACTCCACAAAAGTTTGACATCTTTTGTTAGGAGTGCACACAATGGTCTAGAAATCTTGGAAAAATCCTGAATAAATCGCCGATAAAATCCTGCATGCCCAAGAAAACTACGCACACCTTTAATTGTGGTTGGACTTTGCAACTTGGAAATAATTTCAATCTTAGCCTTATCAACTTCAATGCCACGGCTGGAAGTTAAATGTCCCTACACAATTTCTTCATTTACCATGAAATGACACTTTTCCCAATTCAAAACAAGGTTGGTAGCTTCACATTGTTCCAAAACCAGTCGTAAGTGTTCGAGGCACTCATCAAAATTTGATCCAAATAAACTAAAGTCATCCATGAAAAGCTCAATAAACTGCTCCACCATATATCAGAAAATACTCATCATACACCTCTGAAACGTTGTTGGAGCATTACAAAGCCCGAATGGAATCCTACGATATGCGAAAGTTCCATAAGGACAGGTAAATATGGTCTTGGTTGGGTCTTCTGGTGCAATAGCAATCTGATTGTAACCACTGTATCCACTATATCCATCAAGGAAACAATAATGGCTATGCCCTGCTAATTTATCAACATCTTATCAATGAATGGCAATGGAAAGTGATCATTTCTGGTGGCATTATTGAGCTTCCGATAATCAATGCAAACTCATTATCCAGTGGCCATCCTAGTCGGTATCAATTTATTATCTTCGTTCTTGATCACAGTAATTCCACTTTTCTTTGGGACCACATGAACTGGACTCACCCAATTGCTATCTGAAATAAGATATATGACACTCATATCTAGCAATTTCAAAATTTCAACTTTGACAACATCTTTCATATGAGGATTCAATCTTCTTTGAGCATCTTTGGTGGGTTTGGCGTCACTCTGCAACAAAATTTGATGCATACATCGTGAAGGACTGATTCCTCTGATATCAGCTATTGTCCACCCGAGTGCAGTCGTACGTTGCCATAGAATTCTGACTAACTTCTTTTCCTCCCCCAAACTTAAACTAACAGCCACTATAACTGGTAGAGTGTTGTCCTCTCCCAAGTACATATACTTCAAATGATTAGGCAATTGCTTCAATTCCAACTTGGGTGCCTTAACTGTAGAAGGAAAAGGAGAAGAATTAGTAGGCGTCAGTTGTTCAAAAGAAGGAAAATTCTTACCCATATAAGGCCTGTCAAGCTGAAGTGCTTGAACAGCCTCTTCAATTTGGCTTCTATGGTCCACAGTTCCCATGGACACTGCTCTGTCATCCAAACCGTGCGCCATCACTGTCTCTAGAAAATCTCTATTAGACACTTGAAAAACCTCACTCACAATTTCATGCATAATATCAACATGGAAACAATCACTATGGTCAACATGAGATTTCAAAGCTTCAAATACACAAAATTCTAACTCTTGCTCATTGACTTTCATGGTTATGGTTCCTTTTTTCACAGAAATATTCATATCAATAGTTATCATGAAAGGACGACCAAGAATGATAGATAAAAACCCAGACAATGAACTATCTTTCATATATAAAATAATGAAGTCAGCTGGCAATATCAATCCCTTTACAGCCACTAGCACATCTAGTGAGTGCAAAATGTACTCATGCTTATGATGTTAAATACCCAATCTTTATGAGGTTTCTAGCACAAAATACTATCCAATTGTGTGATTTAATGACAAGTACAGTTGGATGCTATTTATTTGGAAAAGTTGAATTATGGGTAAAAGTGAGCCAGGCGCGACCTACGCGCGGCCGCGAGTTGCGGGGACAATAAATTTTTATGGTTAAAGACTAAACCCTAGCCGCCAAAGACCATTCGAGATTTTCCAGAATATAGAGGGCAGAGAGGAGGCATTCCAAGCGTGGCAATTCCTTCATCTTTCCCCTCGATTCGAACAATTGTCTTGAGTATTTTTATGGGTTTTAGTATGAGTATGCGTAGCTAAGTACTTATTAGCTAGGATTTGGTACTTTCTTCTACTGAAACCTCTGTGCATGAATTTGATTCTCGATTAGACTGATTTAATTCATTGTTCTCTAAATTGATTGTGATTTCCTATTGTTATGTATGCCTGATCAACATCATAATATTTAGGAACTATTAGTTGAACATATACGGCTGACCATGACCCGGTGTTTGACGAAGTAATAATAACTTGTTTTGCGATTCAGGTTAGAGAATAATGAACATAACTGATTGGGTGTGAATTAATATCCTAGGTTGTGCTATTGTCAATTTCCACGTATTGATGCTTATCTTAGAATGTTCTTAGGAGAGACCAAACCAAGACATCTTTGATAAGAAAAGATCCTGAGCTGGACCAAAGTCAGGATTGTTGCTTAGGGAAATCTAATTGATCGAGCTGGACCAAAGTCTTTCAATTGACGTAGTTAAATTCTTAATTTGTGTAATTGATAATTGATATATGTGCACAAGGTGGAGGTAGATGATTAAGCCAAATCCGAGCTAATTCTTATTAATTGTTGGATTCGTAATTTAATTTAATTTTGCACTATTGTTTGCTTTTTAATTGGTTTATGCAATAGTCCCTGTGGATTCGATCCCTTTCACTGTTACTGCTTTGCGATCGTACACTTGCGATTGGGTAAAACCTGTCGAGATTTATTGCGATTGTAAATTGTCGGCCAAGTTTTTGGCGCCGTTGCCGGGGACTGTTTAATTTATTCTGATTGTTAAACAGCAATAGTGTTAATTTTAGTTGGTTTATTTATTGTGACATAAAATTTACATCATCTAAATTGTTTTTAGGTACTTATTGGATCCTTGCAGTGCATGGTTAATACACGTTCTCATCAAGAGCCATTGGAAGAGTTTGATCCCGAGATTGAGAGAACAGCTAGAGCATTGCGACATAGGACGATGGAGGAGAACAATAGACAGTTAGTCGATGGTATTGCAGGAGCTGCCGATGCTAATGTCAGAGTACCAATGATGAATCAGTATATTTCGCAGAACATTGCTCAGCCTTCGTGCATTAATTATCAACCTACAGGGGCTGCCAATGTTAGTTTGTCACCACAGTTGTTGAATTCTGTGCCCCATTATGAGGGGAGATTTGATGAAGATCCTCACTTACATTTGAAAGATTTTACCGACTTGTGCCGAACTCAACACATGATTGGAATTACTGTCGATAATTTAAAGTTGGTTCTCTTTCCCTTCACTCTAAGGGGTGGCGCAAAGATGTGGTATAATGCCATTGAAGCAGGATCTATTGGTAAATGGGACCAAATGGCGACTAAATTTTTAAGGGAATTTTTTCCAGCTCATAGAACCAAAAAGCTTGTGCGTGAAATTCAGAATTTTCAGCAAAAGGATAAAGATTTGTTCTATGAAGCATGGAAGGATTTTAAGAGTAAATTAGCTCATTACCCAACCCACAATTTACACATGGATGATGTGGTTTTGCATTTTTATGAAGGGTTGAACGAGGCAAATAGAATGAAAGTTGATTCTGCTTGCAATGGAGTTCTTATGAGAAAGAGTAGCGAAGAAGCTATGGAGTTATTTGAAGATTTGAGTGAAGACTCTCAACAATTTTCTACAAGGGGTAGAAGCTCAACAAAGCGACAAGGCATATATGAGGTGAGATATGATGTCAAAGTTGAAGCAGAGATGTGCAATATTAATCGAAAAATAGACATGCTTGTTGAAGCTTTGACAGGGGTGACTATAATGGTTCCATCACAAGCTGAGAACTTTTGTGCAGTTTGCTCTAGGCAAGATTATGTGACTAAAGCTTGTCCATTGATATCAATGAATGATCAAGAGCAAGTCAATTTCTTGGGAAATTACAACCCATGGAACCGAGCTTATCCTTGGCGCAATCACTCTAATCTTTCTTGGAAGGGTGATCAAAACACAATGAATGCAGCAGTCCCAACACCACAACCAGCAAAGAAGATTTATTTGGAGACTACCATGCTGCAATTCATGCAACAAACAACTCAGGCTATCCAAAAATTGGAAACCCAAGTGGGACAGATAGCGAAGGAGGTGAGCGAACGAAAGAAGAGAGAGCTGCCTTCTCAACCTCTCAATAACCTAGCTGGGCATGAAGAGTTTAAAGCCATAACCACCCTTCGAAATGGCAAGATTATTGACAATAAGGTGCTATCGCCAACCCTTGACATAGGGTGCAAGCTGATCGCACATAGGGTGCAGGAGGGTCGAAAATCTGGACAGAAAGAAGTCAAATATTAGGGATGAGATCCTCCGCCTTTCCCACAAAGGTTAGTCAAAAAGACAACTGATTCTAAGGTACATGATATTTTTTAAAATTTACGTAAGGTAGAAATCAATATTCCATTGCTTGATGCCATTAAACAGATTCCTTCTTATGCTAAATTTCTCAAAGATTGTTGTACTAAAAAGAGAAAATTTTCTGCACATGAAAAGGTTGCTTTGAATGAAGAGGTGAGTGCTGTGTTGTTGAATAAACTTCCACCCAAGCTTAAAGATCCTAGTAGTTTTACCATACCTTGTAAGGTGGGAAATCAATTCTTTGAGAAGGCATTGCTAGATTTTGGAGCGAGCATCAATTTAATGCCCTTTTCTTTGTATAAGAAATTAGGATTGGGGGAATTGCAAGAAATTTCCATCACTTTGCAGTTAGCTGACTGCAGTATTAAAAGACCTAAGGGAATTTTAGAAGACGTGTTGGTAATTGTGAAAGACTTAATTGTGCCTGTTGATTTTGTTGTGTTGGATATGGAGGATAATCCTAGTTCGTCCTCTATACCTATTATTCTTGGTCGTCCTTTCATGACTACTGTGGATATGAATATTAGTGTGAAAAATGGGACTATAACAATGCAGGTGAATGATCAAAAATTGGAGTTTCGTGTGTTTGATTCTCTTGAACTTCATGATGATAAAAGTGATTGTTTTGGTATTGATGTTACACATGATCTTGTGAGTGAGGTTTTTCAGGTTACAAGTCTTGATTCAGTTGAGGCAATGGTGACCCATGGTTTGGAGAATAAAATCGTGAATACAGGTGACATACGATATGGGAGCCAAATAGAGGAAGTAATAGATCCGTTGCATCGGGCCCAGTCTTATGTTGGTAAGGGTATTCCTCCTTTTGCACAATTGGTACCTACTAATATATCTCTTGTTTCTTCTACAGTCAAGGCACCTACTTTGGAGTTGAAACAATTGCCCAACCACTTGAAATATATTTATTTGGGAGAAGACAAGACTTTACCAGTGATAGTAGCGGCAAATCTCAGTTTAGGAGAAGAGGAAAAATTAGTACAAATTCTGAAAAGGCATAAAACTGCCCTTGGATGGTCCATTGATGACATCAAAGGAACCAATCCTAATAGATTCATGCACCAGATTTTGCTTGAAACTGATGCAAGGCCAACTAGAGAAGCACAGAGGCAGCTATATCCACAAGTAAAAGATGTGGTGGAAACTAAAATTTTGAAATTGTTAGATGTGGGGGTGATCTACCCACCTTCGGTTAGCAAATGGGTTAACGGGCATCGTGTGAAGCCTTATTGGAAGTCGGTTCCACTCACAATGGAAGAAGTCGTACGATTTAATGTTTTAGATCCTTGATGAATTCTAAAGCTGTGTCCGGCTGAAGACAATAAATTTAGCACTTCATGGGAGGTAACCCATATGGAAAAGGAGCATCTTATTCGACATCTTTGAACAGCTAAGTCTCCTCACCCTCTTCTTTTGTTGAACATTTAATTTTTGTCGTCGCAAATTTAAATTATGTTTTATTTCCTTCACATTGAGGACAATGTCGAATTCAAGTTTGGGGGAGAAGGGAATTTGCGTTTTGCCAAAAATTTGAAGTTTTAAAACTTGGCACCCTTTGCCTGATTATCATGACATGCTTTGATAATTGATAGTGTACTTCCTAGCATGATTTTTTCGCGATGAAGGTCTGCTTGGTTTATATGTCATTTGAACACTAAGTAGCCATGTGAGAAGCCTTTAAAAATTCTAACTGCATTGAATTTCATGACATTGTATTGCTAGAACTTGCCTTAAATCAGCTGAAGTAATTATTGAATTTTTGTTCCATGAAAGTGACAAATGCGTTCTAATCCTTGCCCATCTATATTTGTTCTTAATTATCCATATTTCCCTTCCCATTCGCCTTATCCGATCTCTTTGATGTGTTATGCATGTGCCATTGAGTTTAAAAATTAGAATACCAACATGAGGCTGACAGGTGAGATGAATTTTGGGTGATAAGAAAGTGGAAAGTGGTGGTGACGATGCCTTAGAGAATTTTGGGGTAAGAAAACAAGTCTACAATACTAGGAAAAGTGTGAACCACCTGTGGCAGCACAAAAAGCGGTGATTATTTCCGTAGATGAACAGTACCAGAGATGTGCGACCTAAGCGCGGCCACAAAAGTCTGGAATTCAAAAAAAAAAAATTATTTACACTGTCTGGTCAACATCACTAGTTGACGGAGCAAAAAAAAAAATGAATTGTAAGCCTTCTGCGAGCTAAGCGCGGTCGCAAATTCTACTTATTTAAAATGCAGTGCATAAGAGACATAACTCCAGCTACATCAGATGAAATATTTCCAAGGGCATTTCCTTAAGCAACAACAAGAGATGATTGATTCAATTAAAGATTGTACTATGCAATGATGCTTAAGGAATTATCTTGTTTGGACTCACTTTGTTGGGATTTATTTTGCTATGTGTTATTGACTAGTATTAGATGTAGTTGGCTTTGTGTTGGTTGCCTAATTTTGGGACTATTTGGTGCGCGGCATAACCATTGGTAGAAGATTTATGCACCATGACAATCTAGTTCTTGATTAATTTTCTTCTCAACCTAACCTCTGTCATTTGATGCCTTTACTTCTATACCTGATTGTTTTGAGCCTACCCAAAAACCAAATTAATCCTTTCAAAGACCTTTTGATTCATGGAATGAACATTCTAGCATAAGTAAGTTTGGTGGACATGCAAGCCTATGGCTACATGTTGTGAATTCAAAGGAGAGTAAACACCACCCTCTAAACACTTGAGTGAACACTTCAAATTTCTAAATATTGTGTGAATCTTAGGCTATGCTTGGGAGATGGGTTGGGAGGGGTAGAGTTGGGAGGTGTTGGATTGGGAGGGGTTCATAAAAGTGAACCCTTGATTGGTATGAGGGGGGTTGGGAGGGGTTGGGAGCCTTTAATGTGAGTGAACACCTCCCA
Source organism: Euonymus europaeus (assembly GCA_963580455.1). Lineage (NCBI taxonomy): Eukaryota > Viridiplantae > Streptophyta > Magnoliopsida > Celastrales > Celastraceae > Euonymus > Euonymus europaeus. The sequence goes on from OY756972.1 coordinate 7,321,148, forward strand.
ACCCCTCATTTTGAGGGGTTGGGAAAAGGGGTGTTGGGAGGTGTTGGGAGGGGTTCACGAATCCCTCCCAACACCTTGAGGTGTTCGCGCCAAGCAAGGGTTCGAAGGGGTTTGCTTGTTCACGAACCCCTCCCAACCCCTCCGAACACCTCTCCCAAGCAAGGCCTTAGTGAGTTGGTGTGAAGATGTTATATATGGTATGGCAGTAGTGAGCAAATTTATAATTGTGCAGATTACACTTCATGAATCATTGCATTGATTTGATGAGAAAGTATATGGCTTGCCAAGTTATGATGTTGTTTTTCGAAAGAGACATGCAACGCTTTGAAATTATTTTCTTGAGTGTTTGCTTGAGGACAAAAAATGTTTAAGTTTGAGGGATTTTGGTGAGTGCAAAATGTACTCATGTTTATGATGTTAAATACCCAATCTTTATGAGGTTTCTAGCACAAAATACTATACAATTGCGTGATTTAATGACAGATACAGCTGGATGCAATTTACTTGGAAAAGTTGAATTCTAGGTAAAAGTGAGTCAGGCGCGACCTACGCGCGGCCGCGAGTTGCGGGATTTGCAGAAACGGGCCCAGCTGACGTGGCATTCGGGACAATAACTTTTTATGGTTAAAGAATAAACCCTAGCCGCTAGAGACCATTTGAGATTTTCCAGAATACAGAGTGCAGAGAGGAGGCATTCCAAGCGTGGCAATTCCTTCATCTTTCCCATCGATTCGAACAATTGTCTTGAGTATTTTTATGGTTTTTAGTATAAGTATGCGTAGCTAAGTACTTGTGAAACCCCAACCCAAAAATTTAGTTTTGAGTCGAATTATGGATGATCCGTGAATTACGGAATCATGGAAAAATAGTTTTGAGCTTGGTTTGGTAAATGGGTCATAACTTTTAGTATACATGTCCGTTTCGGGCCCATAATATATCAAATCGAAGCTTAGACCGAGCCGGAGAATAAATTTGAGAAAATTGGGTTCTATAAACAATAATCCATCCGTAGGGATAAATTAGCCGTCCGGACGGATATGCCTAGAGTGAGGGCAGTGGGTTACGGGAATAGTAATCCGTCCGAACGAATATATGGGCGTCCGGACGGATATGCCTAGATTCAAGGTAGTGGGTTACGGGAACAGTAATTCATCCGGACGGATACTTTGGGCGTCCTGACGGCTATCGGGAAATCAGTTTTTAAGAAACAAAGTTAGACATTTCGGCATTCCATCACTTGGAGAGCCCGAGTAGAGAGAGAAAGAGAGAGAGAAAAGAAGAGAGAGAAGGAGATTTTGGTTGGAGTTTGGCTTGGAGATTGTAGATTGGTGATCATTGAAGCCAAACAAGGAAGATTCAAAGTTGATTTGGGTGATTTGGTAAGTTTTTCTTAGTTTTTGAGAAATTCTAGGTTTTTCTAGATTTGCTAGATTCTTGAAGAGTTGAGTTCTATGCTTTAGATATGTTGTTTATAGATTGATTTGGAACATATATGTAGGTTGATTCGTGGTTTGATGTTGAGTTGAGCTAAGTGAAAATTTTGGAGGATTTTAGAAGGAATTCTAGAGAGAGAAAGTAAGTTTCTCTTGATTGTTTGATTAATTCATTATTGATATGATATATTGAGATGTTTGGATGATTAAATGAGTACGACATTGCGTAAATTGTTAGGTTTGGTGAAAAGGGGTTTAAAACCCTAGTTGTGAGATTTTTGGGGAATCGCTCAACACGAGGTAGGGGATTTCCAACCATTCTTTCTATCATTTGTTCTCAATATTTTAAAGACTGTTTCGATTCCTCATTGGTCATTTTATTTGTGTTTCCGTCTTAATTGCTTCTAAGGGGAAACGAACCTTGCTTGTGGAATATTATTAATTCTTGATGTTGCATGACCCGATTGTGTGTGTTCCATTACCTATGGGCACGATGTGATTTCCATTCATGCATCATGGTAGTTATGTATATATATATATTTTCGGCATGTCATGGCATAAATGCATTAGAGTTACATTGGAGTCCGAGTATGGACTCGGAGATCCTTAGGATTCTTGAAAGCTACTTGGAGGGATGACGAGGTGATGAGAGTTACCACCGAGTCATGTGATCTCCTGTAGGATAACGCACTAGAGGTATGGTTAATGAGGGACCTTGCTCCTATTCAATATTACATGGATAGCGATCATGATATTGATGAGTTGATGTTGTGAGCTTGCTCACAGTCGATATTACATGGGACGAGCCATGGTATCGATGAGGTTCGCTCATTGAGGAGATTGCCCGGATTGATGTTTTATGTGATTGTTGAGTATACGTGCATGTGGTAGATTTCATATTCTTGCATAACTTATTGTTCGGATTCGGCCTTTATACACTCATTATTCTTAACCCTATTGAGTTTCTTGCTCACTCTCTACTTTCTATTCCTTCCCACAGGAGATACTAGTACAGGTACCGGTGGAGAAGATCAGTGAGGGCGGGATGTGACATGGATAGCCCTGGGTAGGATGTGGGTGTTAGAGATGTATTCTAGCACGTATTTTGTTTACGATGTATTGATGTTATTCATGATATACTTATAACCATTTGGCACCAGAGGGTGTATGCATGAAGTATGCTGAGTTTGATTTTATGGTTATATGATATTATGAATTTGTTGATGTGTTTATTACTATCAGTTTTTGCATGCTGGTAGTGGATGGCCTGAGGCCCCTAGGATCAGAATTGCATGTGTTTGAGGCCTGAGGCCTGGCTAGGTTGCTAGTGTGATGGATTGAATTTATGCTGCGTGTTTCTGATGCAGGCGGGGACTCTCCGATATACGGGGAGATGCCGCCGGATTTTTGATCTGCCGGATGATCGCACTAGTGGCCTAAGATGGTGTCGGAGGGCACCCGTGGCGTGCCCGGATCGGGGCGTCACAATTTGGTATCAGAGGGAGGTTTGGTTTATATGTAGGATCGGAGATAGGTCCTAGATGTATGGTAGTGTAATCCAGGCCATGTCACAACCGCTGCTGATCCAGTATGTTTTCTTATCCCTAGTAAATCCTCTATTGAGTTGTGTGTTAAATGGTATTGTCTGTTTTCCATGCAGATGAATACCCGTAGAACTACCAGGTCTGAGAGTGGGACTGAGGTATCTCATGGGAGAGGCCGACAGGGAGTTGGTAGGGGCCGAGGTAGAGGCCGTAGTGTTGGGATGGGGCGTGTCACTAGAGGTACTCCTAGCACTGAGGATTCGGTTCCGAATGTGAATCCAAAGTTGAGGGGGGGGAAGAGATAGTTCATGAGGGACTACCGACTGAGAGTGATGATCAGCAGGCACCACCTGCAGGACTTGTTGCTCCTGTTACTACAGGAGGGCAACCAGTGACGATGGAGGGGCTTGCTAGCTTCATGATGGGTATGGTGCAGACACAAACACATACTATAGCACAAGCAATAGGTGCAACCGGCACTCGTACTGAGGGAGGGGTACCCGAGGCTACTACTGAGGTGGCTACAGTATCAAGAGCTGGAAGGGGAATGTATGAGGTAGATCAACTGAGGAGGACTTCTCCTCCAACCTTTTCTGGAGATGGAACGGGTGTGGGGGCGGAGGAGTGGTTCAATTAGTTGAGCATGAGGATGGACACGTTAGAGATACCCGATGAGCGGCGGGTGAAGTTTGTGTTCTATTATTTGAGTGAAATGGCCTATGAATGGTGGATGTCCATGGGTCAGAGACGGAATGAGTTGACTTGGACCTCTTTTGAGCAGTTATTTATGCAGAAGTTTGTGCCGAGACCTCTGTAGACTGAAAAGGCAAAGCAGTTTCTGGAGTTGTTGCAGACATCAGAGATGACAGTGTCTCAATACACAAAGCAATTTTAGGAGTTGTATCGGTTTGGGAGAGAGTTTGCTCCTATCGATGCAAAGAAGGCGACAAGGTACCGAGATGGGTTGCTACCCAGTCTTGGGAGGATGGTGATGGCCACTAAGTTGGTATCGTATGAGGACACAGTTGAGATGGCATTGGACTTTGAATTGAGTGAGCGGAATAAGTCTCAAAGGAAGCGTCCAGTGACTGAGGGTAGTGGTGGTGGTGGTGGTAGCCACAAGACGCAGAAGACTGATTTTCGTCATCAGAAAGGGAACCGAGGCAAGGGTCCAAGGCCTCACGGGGGCAAGGTGACGTGTTACAAGTGTGGGAAAGAGGGGCACATGAAGAATGAGTGCAGAGCTTCTGGATTTAAGTGTTATGGTTGTGGCAAGATAGGCCACAAGAAGAGTGAGTGTCCGCAGGGTAACCAGGGAGGGCAGCATCAGCCTCAGATACCGGGGGTACCACCTCCAACTCTTCCTTCCATTGTTCCATCGGGAGGGAGAGGGCAAGGTGGAGGCAGACAGTCTCAGCAGCAGCAGTATGCACTGACGGATGGTCGTGTCTTTGCTATGGGACATCAAGAGGCACAAGAGCATCCCAACTTCATTGGAGGTACATTTTTTATTTTGAATTGTTGGGTCAGAGTCTTGTTTGATTCTGGAGCTACCTCATCATTTATTACTAGTTCTTTAGCGAACGCACTAGCGGTGCAGATTTCGCCGATTAGAAAAATGTTTATGGTGTCCTCACCATTCGGGCACTTTACCATGTTGGAGGGGGTTTTGTTCAGATGTGAGTGTCGGTTTGGGGAAATATCTCTGCAAGCCGATTTGTATGTGTTAGATTTCAAAGACTTCGATGTGATACTCGGGGTTGATTGGTTGACAAAGCACCAAGGAGTGCTTGACTTTTGGCAAAGGAGGATCACTCTTAGAGTACCAGAGGGTGAGGTGATTCATTTACAGGGATCAAAGGGGATGTCATGCCCTCATTTCATGGATAACCCTTTGTACCAGGATTGTAGGGTAGCAAGTTTGGTGACTTCGGCTCCTAAGGAAGATGTGGCTACTATGATTCGGGTAGTGGAAGAATTTATGGATGTATTTCCGAAAGAGTTGCCGGGATTACCTCTAAAGAGGGAGATTGACTTTGCTATTGAGTTGCATCCGAACGTCAAGCCAATTTTCCCCGTGGGGAGCACCGGTGTTGTTTATCAAGAAAAAAGACGGAAGTTTGAGGATGTGTATTGATTATAGGTAGTTGAATAAGGTTACAGTGAGGAATAAGTATCCATTGCCTAGGATGAATGATTTGTTTGACCAATTGAGAGGTGCTAGGCATTTCTCTAAGATTGACTTGAGGTCGGGTTATCATCAGTTGAGGATTAAGGATGAGGATATCCAGAAAATAGCATTTAGAACTCGTTATGGGCATTATGAGTTTTTTGTGATGCCGTGTGGGTTGACCCCAGCAGTGTTCATGGACCTAATGCAAAGGGTTCTTAGACCGTTTTTAGATAAGTTTGTGGTGGTGTTTACAGATGATATATTGATTTATTCTCCTACGGAGGAAGAGCATGAGGAACACTTGAGGGTAGTGTTACAGACGTTGGGGGAGAATCAATTGTATGCTAAATTGAGTAAGTGTGAATTTTGGGCCACAGAAGTGAAGTTCCTAGGCCATGTGATCACTCAAGAAGGCATAGCGGTTGACTACTCCAAGGTTGAGTCGGTTTTGAATTGGGAGAGACCAAAGAATGTGATAGAGATCCGAAGTTTTCTAGGATTGGCGGGTTACTACCGGAGATTTATTGAGGATTTTTCGAGAGTTGCTTTGCCGATGACGCAGCTTACAAAGAAGGGCACACCGTTTGTGTGGACAGACGAGTGTGAGGCTGCATTTGAGGAGTTGAAGAAGAGATTGACAACACCTCCAGTGTTGGTGGTTCCGGAAAGGAATGTAGGCTACCAAGTGTTTTGCGATGCGTCTGGAGTCGGTTTAGGTTGTGTGTTGATGCAACGGGGCCGAGTGATAGAGTATGGTTCAAGGTTGCTCAAGACACATGAGAGGAATTATCTGGTGTATGATTTGGAGTTAGTGACAGTGGTGTTTGCACTTAAGCAATGGAGATATTATCTTTATGGAGAGAGATTCGAAGTGTTTTCGGATCACAAGAGCCTTAAGTATCTATTCACCCAAAGGGAATTGAATTTGCGTCAAAGGAGGTGGATGGAATACTTGGAGGACTTCGACTTCGATTTGCAATACCATCCCGGTAAAGCAAATGTAGTCGCGGATGCGTTGACTAGGAAGAAGAAGATTTCTAGCCTATTCATGCATGAGTGGGAAATTGTGGAGACAATCAATGAGTTTGGATTAGAGTTGAAGAGTCAAGAGGAAAAGACCTATTTGTGTTCTATAACTTCGAGACCTAAGATGGTTCAGAAGGTTATAGATGCACATAATGGAGATCATACATTCGATGTGTTTGATGAGAGTCTTGGATGGGTTAGAGGGAATGATGGTGGAGTACGATATGTGGGAAGGTTAGTGGTTCCCGAAGATGATGAGTTGAGATAAGAGATTCTAAAGGAAGCACATCATTCTTGATTTGCCATGCATTCCGGGGGTACGAAGATGTACCGAGACTTGAAGCAGAGTTTCTGGTGGAGGGGCATGAAGGCCGATGTTGCTAGATTTGTGATGAAGTGTCTTACTTGTCAACAAGTGAAGGCAGAGCATCAGAGACCAGCTGGATTGTTGCAACCCTTACCGGTAGCACAATGGAAGTGGGAGAAGATCACGATGGATGTTGTGACGGCGTTGCCAATGACTCAGAGATGTCATGATACGGTTTGGGTGATAATGGACAGATTGACCAAGTCTGCACACTTCTTACCCATGAACAAGACAGATTCATTGGAGACCTTGAGTACTATGTATGTCAAGGAGATTGTGAGACTTCACGGAATTCCATTATCTATTGTGTCGGACCGAGACCCGCGGTTCACAGGTAGATTCTGGAGTAGTTTACAGGAGGCATTGGGAACGAAGTTGGATTTCTCTACAGCTTATCATCCTCAGAGTGATGGGCAGAGTGAGAGAACCATACAGATTTTGGAAGATATGCTACGGGCATGTGTAGTTGACTTTGGAGGAAGTTGGGATCGGTACTTACATTTGGCAGAGTTTGTGTATAACAACTCTTTCCAGAGTAGTATCAGAATGGCACCTTACAAGGCGCTCTACGAGAGGCCTTGTAGGTCGCCTTTGTGTTGGGCAGAGGTTGGTGAGAAAGTTTTTTCAGGACCGAAGATGGTCAAAGAAGCTCGAGAGAGAGTTGATGAGATCCAAAGGCGGTTGATCACCACGCAGGCCGACAAAAGTCTTATGCTGACCGGAGGAGGAGACCTTTGGAGTTTGCGGTAGGCGATAAGGTTTTCTTGAAGGTTAGTTCGAGACGTGGAATTCAGAGGTATGGTAAGCATGGGAAGTTGGCACCGAGATTTGTGGGGCCATTTGAGATTCTTGAGGCGGTTGGACTGGTGGCATACCGTTTGGCACTTCCACCGAAGCTTGAGAAGGTTCACAATGTATTCCATGTATCAATGCTTCGGAAATATGAGCCGGATCCTTCGCATGTGATAGATTGGACTACGTTGGAAGTTGAAGAAGATGGGAGTTACACTCTTCAACCGATAAAAATTCTAGACCGACAGAACAAGGTCACAAGGTCTAGTGTGATTCCATTAGTAAAAGTGATGTGGATGTATCACGGAGTTGAAGAAGCAACTTGGGAGTTGGAATCCACAATGAAAGAGAAGTATCCGGAGTTGTTCGGAGATTCAGGTACGTGTGTAGTTAAATTTTGGGACGAAATTTTATTAAGGGGGGGGGGGGGGAGGATGTGAAACCCCGACCCAAAAATTTTGTTTTGAGTCGAATTACGGATGATCCGTGAAGTACGGAATCATGGAAAAATAGTTTTGAGCTTGGTTCGATAAATGGGTCATAACTTTTAGTATACATGTCCGTTTTGGGCCCATTATATATCAAATTAAAGATTAGACCGAGTTGGAAAATAAATTTGAGAAAAAACTGGGTTCTGTGAACAGTAATCCATCTGGACGGATATGCCTAGAGTGAGGGCAGTGGGTTACGGGAACAGTAATCCGTCCGGACGGATAATTGGGTATCCGAATGAATATACCTAGATTCAAGGCAGTGGGTTACGGGAACATTAATCCGTCCGGATGGATACTTTGGGTGTCCGGACGGCTATCGGGAAATCAATTTTTAAGAAACAGAGTTAGACATTTCGGCATTCCATCACTTGGAGACCCCGAGTAGAGAGAGAAAGAGAGAGAAAAGAAGAGAGAGAAGGAGCTTTTGGTTGGAGTTTGGCTTGGAGATTGTAGATTGGTGATCATTGAAGCCAAACAAGGAAGATTCAAGGTTGATTTGGGTGATTTGGTAAGTTTTTCTTAGTTTTTGGAAATTCTAGGTTTTTCTAGATTTGCTAGATTCTTGAAGATTTGAGTTCTATGCTTTAGATATGTTGTTTATAGACTGATTTGGAACATATATGTAGGTTGATTCGTGGTTTGATGTTGAGTTGAGCTAAGTGGAAATTTCGGAGGATTTTAGAAGGAATTCTAGAGAGAGAAAGTAAGTTTCTCTTGATTGTTTGATTAATTCATTATTGATATGATATATTGAGATGTTTGGATGATTAAATGAGTACGACATTGCATAAATTGTTAGGTTTGCTGAAAAGGGGTTTAAAACCCTAATTGTGAGATTTTTGGGGAATTGCTCAACACGAGGTAGGGGATTTCCAACCATTCTTTCTATCGTTTGTTCTCAATATTTTAAAGAGCGTTTCGATTCCTCATTGGTCATTTTATTTGTGTTTCCGCCTTAATTGCTTCTAATGGGAAACGAACCTTGCTTGTGGAATATTATTAATTCTTGATGTTGCATGACCCGATTGTGTGTGTTCCATCACCTATGGACACGATGTGATTTCCAGTCATGCATCATGGTAGTTATATATATATATATATATATCTTTTCGGCATGTCATGGCATAAATGCATTGGAGTCCGAGTATGGACTCGGAGATCCTTAGGATTCTTGAAAGCTACTTGGAGGAATGACGAGGTGATGAGAGTTACCACCAAGTCATGTGATCTCCAAGTAGGATAACGCACTAGAGGTATGGTTAATGAGGGACGTTACCTGGAATAGTGCGGGCGTGATAGGTTTACGCAACAGGGTAATCCAAGAGCGTTTGATGTTGGGAAGCTTGCTCCTATTCAATATTACATGGATAGCGACCATGATATTGATGAGTTGATGTTGTGAGCTTGCTCACATTCGATATTACATGGGACGAGCCATAGTATCGATGAGGTTTGCTCATTGAGGGGATTGCCCGGATTGATGTTTTATGTGATTGTTGAGTATACGTGCATGTGGTAGATTTCATATTGTTGCATAACTTATTGTTCGGATTCGGCCTTTATACACTCATTACTCTTAACCCTACTGAGCTTCCTACTCACTCTCTACTTTCTGTTCCTTCCCACAGGAGTTACTGGTACAGGTACTGGTGGAGCGGATCAGTGAGGGTGGGATGTGACATGGATGGCCCTGGGTAGGATGTGGGTGTTAGAGATGTATTCTAGCATGTATTTTGTTTACGATGTATTGATATTATTCATGATATACTTATAACCATTTGGCACCAGAGGGTGTATGCATGAAGTATGCTGAGTTTGATTTTATGGTTATATGATATTATGAATTTGTTGATGTGTTTATTACTATCAGTTTTTGCATGCTGGTAGTGGATGGCCTGAGGCCCCTAGGATCAGGATTGCATGTGTTTGAGACTGAGGCCTAGCTAGGTTGCTAGTGTGATGGATTGAATTTATGCTGCGTGTTTCTGATGCAGGCGGGGACTCTCTGATATACGGGGAGATGCCGCCGGATTTTTGGTCTGCTGGATGATCGCACTAGTGGCCTAGGACGGTGCAGGAAGGCACCCGTGGCGTGCCCGGATCGGGGCGTCACAGTACTTATTAGCTAGGATTTGGTACTTTCTTCTACCGAAACCTCTGTGCATGAATTTGATTCTCGATTAGGCTGATTTAATTTATTGTTCTCTGAATTGATTGTGATTTCCTATTGTTATGTATTCCTGATCAACATCATAATATTTAGGAACTGTTAGTTGAACATATACGGCTGACCATGACCCGGTGTTTGACGAAGTAACAACAACTTGTTTTGCGATTCAGGTTAGAGAATAATGAACATAACTGATTGGGTGTGAATTAATATCCTAGGTTGTGCTATTGTCGATTTCCACGTGTTGATGCTTATCTTAGAATGTTCTTAGGAGAGACCAAACCAAGACATCTTTGATAAGAAAAGATCCTGAGCTGGACCAAAGTCAGGATTGTTGCTTAGGGAAATCTAATTAATCGAGCTGGACCAAAGTCTTTCAATTGATGTAGTTAAATTCTTAATTTGTGTAATTGATAATTGATATATGTGCACAAGGTGGAGTTAGATGATTAAGCCAAATCCGAGCTAATTCTCATTAATTGTTGGATTCATAATTTAATTTAATTTTGCACTATTATTTGCTTTTTAATTGGTTTATGCAATAGTCCCTGTGGATTCGATCCCTATCATTGTTACTGCTCTGCGACCGTACACTTGCGATTGGGTAAAAGCTGTCGAGATTTATTGCGATTATAAATTGTCGACCAACATCCTCTAAAATTTCTTGAGGCTTCTTAATGCTACGATCAGCAAATTGTAAAGTGATGGATGTAGGTTGAAGCTCTCCTAAGCTTAGCTTCTCATACACAGAAAAAGGCAGCAAATTAATACTAGCACCAAGGTCTAACAATGTCTTTTCAAAAAAATGATTCCCTACAGTGCAAGGTATAGTGAAACTCCCAGGATCTTTTAATTTAGGTGGATGCAAAACAACACTAACCTTTTCAGTCAAAGCTACTTTCTCATGATTAATAAATTTCCTCTTGTTAGTACAAATTTTTTTCAAAAACTTTGCATATGAAGGAATTTGTTTAATAGCATCAAGGAGTGAAATATTAATCTTTACCTTTCGCAAATTCTCAAAAATATCGAGAGATTTAGAATCAACTTTCATTTTAGCAAACCTTTGCGGGAAAGGTGGTGGATCTCTTCCCCAATCCCTTGTAGCATTTGATACACAACTGTAACCTATTTGCACCCCGTCAGCGGCTGGACAGTAGTATTTTCCAATAGGTTTTGAATCTCCAACCTTGTTATCAATGATTTTTCCACTTTTCAATGTTGTAACAACTTTCAAATGTTCAACACCGACTGGATTACTAATTGGCTATGCTGGAAGCTCTCCCTTTCTTCCTTTCACTCAACTCCTTAGCCATTTGACCAACTTGAGTGTAACGCCCCGACCCGGAAGGCGCTACTGTTTAAATCTAGTTCAATATCTAAGATATTAAACCTCCACATTATCATAAAATATTAAATCTTAATTTCTCCAAATGGAATCCAGAAATTTCTACCAAAATTTTGGCAGCATCTCCCCGTATATCAGAGAATGCCCACCTGAAATACGCAGCACATACTCAACAAATATATAAGGCCTCCGACCATCACATCACAAACAACCGCAATCTTAGGCAGGGCCTCAGGCCATCTACAGCATGCATCCGCAACACAAAATAAAACATAATCATCATACATGTATCAACATGCAATATAAGCATGAGGTTCACATCCAGGTACAAGAGTCCTATCACAAGGCACCCTCCTATTCGTACCAATCACACACCGTCAAGGTGTTCACAACATAACCAACATACACAATCGTCAACTCGCATATATTATATCAAACATAATAAAGAAAGTTAATTCTTTATTCTAACCCAATCCTAGTGTCTCCAGGTGGCACCATATCATCCTACCTCCTACAGATCCATAGCGCCGGTATCTGTACCAGTCTCGCCTGTGTGGAAGGAAGAAAATAAAGGGTGAGCAATGGCTCAGTAGGGGCAAAGAAGATAACAAAATATAATAGCTGAATTAAAAAGATAGGTCAATGCAGCAACATGTCAAAGATTATGAACCACCATAACAACTACTCGTCAAACTGTGGTCTCATTTCCTACTGTGAGTCCCAATGGGACAACGCCTCAGCATCCATCCCCACACATCGATATCGGTGAACATTGTCACCATACACGACTCAATAAGAAAACCATGACCAATTACAAGACACCCGTCTTGTCCATACTGACTCGGGTTCCCTGAACCGATTCCTCGGAATCTTAGTATATTGCCTCACATGGGAGTCATCCGGTTGCGACCAAGCCGAGGTTCCACAACCCTCCTCCCATATGACGTTCACACAACCTATGGAAGTCACGAATCCATACTCGCACTTCTATGTGGCTCTAATGCAACAATGTCATGCCATGAATTTAATATAGCAATAAACGAATCCTAGTTATATATTTAACTAGCCATGATGCATGAATAAGAACCACACATGCTTGATTTAAGACCAAGCAATTAACTGGGAATGCAAACTAACATTTTAAGAAGATTCGAGAATAATCCTAGGTTCGTTTTTCCCTAGGGAGCAAATAGGGAAAAACACAAATATGAATAACAATGAAAATTAAATAACGCATTTTCGGATAATAAGAAAGAATCGAAAGATTGGGCTAGAATCCCCTACCTTGAATCCAAGCAAAAGTAGAAAATCAATAACCCAACCTTATGGTTTCGGTGTTTCCTCAACCTATCAATTTCACGAAACTCAAACTTATTTCATAATTTCCATAACTTAATTCAATGTACCAATAACTAATTTCTCAAGAAAAATTAAAGAAATCTTACCTTTTTTCAATACAAGAATTTTTCAATCCTTAACTACGCCCAACCGAGTTCACAACTTCAATCTACCCAAGAACCTAGTAATTGACATCATATTTAACCTTTATTGAACATATCCAACTTAAATTTTAGCACTTAAAAATACAAAAATTCAAAACATAAACCAACCCTTACATTTCTCTCTCTAAAATTACCAAATCTTTAATCTTGGCCTCCAAGCTTGAGATTCCCAAATCAACAATAAAATCCATACATATAAGTATAATCAAGTCCTAATCAAACATACTTAATCATAAATTTCATCTCTTCAACATTCCATAAATATTTCCACGAAAACCTAATTTCTCAATCAAGCAAAAACTTACCTCAATTCCAAAATTTCTTGTAGATTCTTGCTTAAAAGTTGTTGGCCACCACAAATCCTCCTAAACCCAAGTTTTATCTTCCCAAAATCACCCTTTTCCTTCTCTCTTTCTTCTTCCTCACCTCTCGGCTTCTCTCGCTCTCTCATTAATTTGGTGTCAAATATTGAGCTGTTGCTGCACGGTGCAGCAACAGTTCAATCCATTTTTTTTAAAAAAAAAAAACAAAGTGGCCATGTGGCCATTTGAGTGGCCCAAAAATGGCCACCGAAAGTGGCCTCATATATATATATATATATATTATATATATAGATTATTATATATAGATTATTATTTATACATAATTCACTTTTATTGATTTCTTTTTATACAATAGTAAATTCATCCCCCAATCAAATTTTCCAATCATTATTTAGTATTTTCAACTCAAACTTTCAATTTAATTATTATTATTTTTTATATATTTTTTATTAGTATTATTATTATTTTTTTGGCATTTTCGGGTCAGGGTATTACATGAGTCTCCAACTTTTGTATTGCTTGAGTAGTTTGCTGCATAAATTGAATCATGGAGATCTCCAAGTCACTTTTCTTGGCTGGCTGAGCAGCTGGAACTTGTGCACTATTAATGGGCTGGTCATTTTTCCAAGAAAAATTCGGATGGTTTTACCAAGGATATTGCTGATTCCTTTGGTTAAAATTCGATTGGCCCATATAATTCGCTTCTTCATTCTCTGTCATAGCTGTCAACAGACATGCCTCAATAGCATGGTCTTGGTATGAATATATTCCACACAAAATAGCTGGTTGTGATACCATAGATCGGCCTACAGTATTGATCCCTCTCATAGTATCAACTAGGAGATCAATCTTTCTTGTCAAATTGCCAATCTCAGCTTGTACCATTGTGTCAGAACTCACCTCATACACTCCTTGCCTTTTAGATGAACTTTTAGTCCGAGTAGAAAATTGTTAAGAATCCTCACTCAAATCCTCAAACAATTCCATAGCCTTCTCACTACTTCTCCTCATCAAAACTCCATTGCATGCTGAATCCACCTTCATCATATTTTCCTCATTCAACGCTTCATAAAAATGCAACATAATGTCATCTTTGTGAAAATTTTTAGTTGGGCAAAGAACTAAATGGATCTTGAAATCCTTCCAAGCTTCATAGAATAAATCTCCATCCTTTTGTTGAAAATTTTGAATCTCTCTCATGAGTTGCTTGGTTCTATGAGTTGGAAAGAATTCTCTTAAAAATTTTGTAGCCATTTGTTCCTATGTTCCAATGGAACCCACTTCAATGGAGTTATACCACATCTTAGCTCCTCATCTCAGGGTGAATGGAAACAACATAAGCTTCAAATTATCAGGTGTAATTCCAGTCATGTTTTGTGTTTGGAACAAATCAGTTAAGTCTTTCAAGTGTTGGTGAGGATCTTCATCAAACCGCCCTTCATGCTGAAAGTGGCCCCTCTGTTAGGCTGAAAAGCGATGCAAGATGGCTGGGCAATATTGCATGGAATGTATCGATTCATCGTAGGAACCCTCTCATTACCCGTATCTCCAACTTCAACAATCTGATCATTCTCAGCAGCCATGTTCCTTCGTCGCAATGTTCTCATTGATATCTCAATTTCAGGATCGAATTCTTCTAGCTCACTGTGTTGCGAGCAAGTAGTGATCATGCACCTTGAAGAAACAAGAGACTCCCTGTGAAACAATTGAATAACAACGTAAGTTTGAGTAGCACTCATAGAACAAGTAAGTAAATAAATAAAAGTTATCACTAAACAATTAAGCAGAGATAAAGTTAATAGTCTCCGGCAACGGCACCAAAAACTTGGTTGATATAAAATATCACAAGTAAACCTGTAATATCAAATACTGTCGGGCCTTACCCAATCGTAAGTGTATGTGTCATGGGACAGTATAAAAGAGAGCGGGGTCGAATCCGCAAGGACTATAACAACTACCAATCAAGCAAGATAACAATAACGAAAACAAATCGTTTAAAATTCAAATCTTGAATACTTAAAAGAAACTCAATTAAACACTTAATAAATTAAATTGGAGAGATCTAGCCTAGATTGGTGTTTTTCTTCTACTATCACTTACCCACACAACTTTATATGCAATCACACAGTTTAAAGGTTTACTGATGCCAATCAGAAGACTTTGGTCCGGCTCCCCTAATTATGACTTTCCTAAGCAACGACTTTGGCTTTGGTCAAGCATAAAATCTTTTCTTACCATAGGGGTCATGTTTGGTGTACCCTAAGAATTTCCTAAGACAAGCATATAAACGAGAAAGTCGACAATTGCACAACCTTAAGCATTGGTGTACCAGCTAATTAATTGTGTTCATAATTCTCAAATCTGTATCCTATACAGATTTCTGTTACTTTGTCAAACACCGAATATGGGTCAACCGAAGGTGCTCAACTAACAATTCTTATCATTATGATGTTGATCAGGCAAGCATAATAATAAGAAATCAACAATAAATTCAGAGAATCAATGAATTAAACCTGGTGTAATTGTCAATCAATTTGTGCAACAAGTTGTAGTAGAAGAAACTAACCAAATCCAAACTAAATAGAAATTTAGTTACACATGTTCATGATTAAATTTCATAAATAAACCAAAAATCCAATTGGGGCAGATTGGTGATGCTTGATTGCGCTCGAATTCCTCTTCCCTGCGTCTCCTCTATGGTTCTGGAGTTCTCTGCCTTCAAAAAGTGGTCTTTTGGGTCAATTTTCCAGCTATTAGAAACCTTAAGTGCAACATTAGCATCCTAAATTATGAAACTGGCCCGCTCAAAGTCGTGCCCGCAAACAGATCGCACTTAAGCTGCAGTTTCTGCCCAGAAAATTCTTTATTCCTTCGCTTTGCATTCATCTTCCACCTGTTCAACTTAAACACCATTTGGGTGGTATTCTGAACTTGAAACATATCAGAACATACTCTTAAAGATTATAATTATAGGTACAATTTGGCACCTATCAATTCCCATGGTACTCACAAGTCATATCAGTTTTGTACCAAAAGGGTAAGGTGGGTTGAAGAGTACTCCCAAAACTAGAGCGACACGCCCCTGTCCTCTTAATCAAGGCAAAACATTCAGCGTAGGTCATGGTAATTTGGTCGAATTATTCATTTGGTCTTGTTGGCTTGAAGTTTTCGACGGGGAAGTTATTACGAGGATTTTGGTAGTTAGGATTGGGTGCCCTTTGCTAATAGGGAGGGTGATACGGGGCACAGTACGGTGTTTGATGAGGTAGAAAGGTGGAGATGGGTTATATGGTGTTGGCTAGAGTTTGTATAATGGAGGCGCATATGAAGGGTAGTTAGCTTGAGGGCTTTGAGAGGTGACAACATGTACTTCAGGCTTTTTTGCTTTGAGAACTTTCCCTAATTGTGTTGTTTCTTGATAGTTATGTAACACCCTGACCTAAATTATCGTGAAAATTTCAAGAGATTTGGATGAACACATTTTACTTGGAAATTAGGATCGATTTAGATAAAAATCTAAATGGAGTCAAAGTAATTTTAATAAATTATATCAAAAAAATAGAATTGAAGAATACAAGAATCGCTAAAAATGGAGTTGAGGTGAACTTACTATGAATTATAGAAATTAAATAAATAAATAAAAATATATCATAATAAATAGATAACAGTAAAATTGTAAGTGCATAGGGATATTTAATATAATTGAGTAGTAAAGTTAGGGACAGAGTTGTCAAATGGCCTAAAACCAAATTAAGAAAATGAAATTAATATAAAATATAAAGAATATGGCACGGGAACCAAGGAACCCTAGGTTCCAAACCAGGTTACGGTCATCAATGGTGAAGGCGGCGACAGAACCGGCCTTTCTGTAAATCGAGACGAATGAATCTGGTTGCACGAGTGGGAGGCGAAGGAGAAGAGGAGTTCAACGGTAGTGGTTTCGGATCGAGCGGCCGGCGAATGGGCGGCCAACGAAGGAGGAAGAGAAGCTTGCGGCGGAAAACGTTGGCACCGAAAAATCACGGTGCTCCAACCACCGTTCAGGTAGATATGACCGTCGATATACTCACCGGTTCATTCTTTACTGAATCCAAGCCACCGTGGACTCCACCGCCTCTGGATCGGCGGTGACTCGAGTATAGGGACGCACGGGTCTGTTGACCCACGTGACTGAGGGGAAGAGATACAAATGGGTCGACCCGACCCGGTTGACTGGAGCACCCTCCTGTGTGTTGACCGTTGACCAAACAAAAAGAAATTAAATTGATAAATTGTGTAAATTAATGAAAATAAAGAGTAAATAAGATGCTAATGGAGAGGGGTATTGATATGGATTTCAAGGACAATTTTCAATAGGTGAAGTGTTTGGATTACGGGAGGAAACTAAGCTAAGTATTACTCACCTGTGTCACGGAATTGTATGCTGAATGATTGTTAATTTTACAATTTATGTATTTGTCTGGGTATGTATATGTATAAGTGTATGTGTATATATATATAAATATATGTATGTTAGTATGATTATTTTGCTGTAATGAGATTGATATTGTTATAATAATAGTTGTATGGACTCTGTTGATTGTAGACATCAATTTGTTTGCGGTGATTTTGGTACTAGTTGATTGTGAACTGTCATGTGATGAACTCTCTCTCTCTCTCTCTCTATATATATATATATATATATGAGGCTGAACTGACGATGATGAGTTATCTGTGAATGGTAAATTGTTATGTGATGATATTTAGATATGACAGTTAATGGTTGTATTGCATGAGGCATAAAACATCATGGCATACATGACACATGCATTTAAGGAAAAAGGAAAAATGTTTTTATGAACCGGGTACTACTGCTACAGGGAGGGTATACTGGAAAAGTTAACGTTGAGGTTTATTGGAAATGGAATTGGTACGGGAAATGCAAATGGAAATGTATTCTGACTGAAAAGTGTTCTTTGGTAGAATACTTAATATAAGGAAAAATCCCGACCGGTTTCCGTGTAGCAGTGTATCTAGGTTAAGGGCCCGAGTACTGGAAAATGATTTAAATGGCTGACTGTCTTCTAATGATGATGTTCATGTGCATTCATGCATAAGTATTACTTACTGGGCCTCGGCTCACTATGTTCTGTGATACAGGTACGGAATTCTTTGATGATGTTGCTGACATAGGAGTTGATGGCGCCGCGGATCCACGAAAATGATGCTCATGTGCGGAAGTTAGGTTTTGATGGTCTACGATAGGAATATTAAATTTTATCTAAACTTTAGGGTTGTTGATAGTGTTCCAGATTATTGTGATCAAACAAAAGTTCACAAAATGAGGTCAAGAAATATGCCTTGCACGTTATTGATTTAATTACCATTATGATGTTATGATTATTAAATGCGCATCGGAATTATGATACTTGATTTGAGCTATTTAATGAGTTTAGTTAATTAGAGATAGATGATGCTTAGCTAACTTTATTTTATCATTAATTGGGTTCTTTCTATATATAGAAATAGGTACTGGTGATGGACTGAGATGTAATATAGGTAACGTTCCGGACTACGAGCCTGAGAATTAGGGTTTCGTGAGACGGGGCGTTACAAGTTACCTATCTTTCTACATTTTTTCCAGACTTCTCTCTAAGTCAGCCCTAGCTTGTATCAAATCAATCAAATCATTTTGGCCTACACCAACTAGAAATAGAGGATATGGATATGAAAGTGTCTCTCGGAATAATCTAATGAGCTCTTTGTCAGGTATATCAAGGACTACTTAAGATGCTAGATCTTTCCACCTTATAGCATATTCTCTAAATCCTTCTCCATCTTTTAGAACTGTACCTTGTAGGTCAAATTTGGTAGGTGTTATGTCTTGATTGTGTTTTTATTTGGCCATAAAAGATTCTGCAAGATCTTTCCACGTGTTAACCTTTGCTGGGTTCAGATTTTTAAACCATTTCCTAGACGCATCATCTAGACTATCTTGGATGCAATGAATGAGCAACTTCTCTTTCTCAATATATGAAGACATGCGTCGACGTTACATGGTGAGGTGATCTAGTGACATTATCTTTCCATCAAAGAGTTAGAAACTAGTTTGTTTGAACTTTTCAAGCATCTCCAAATGTTTCACCAAGAAAAGACTTTGTGGATCTAATAATTTGGATGATTTAAACCCTTCAACAAAACTTAGTTTTCCTTTCAATCTTTTTGCCTGCCTCCAACTAATTTTTTGCTTCATGTGTCACAGTTTTCTTTTCCCAACTTCCTTATTCCCAAAAGTCAAACCCAAACATGGGAGAGGTGGTTCTTGGTGATATATTTCATTATAATGGTATGTTGGGTTAAGTAGATTTCTAGTTGGTGTAAGATTTTGTGGTCCCCAAGAGCAATTAGGTATGGCATCAGTTTATGCGAACTACTCCTAAACAACCACTGTGACACTTAAGGTTGTTTCATGAGGCTTCTTAAAAAAACCAGATTCTTCCATCGATTGCTTTCCTTTTCTTGCCAACTGCTCAGTCAAAGATTCTATTGTCCTCACCATTTCAGCAGATTCCTGCTCATGCACCAATATGTTCTACTCCATCTGCTCTATTCGCTCCCACATATGTTGTATCTTTTGATTTACTTCTTCCATACCTCTTGACCTTAAGTGGGTATGATGTGCAGATGATGAATGTTATGATGCTCAATCGTGCTATCTATGTTTCTTTATGTTCAATTAAAACAAACACAATAGTTCATTTATTTTTCCTTTGAAACATGCTTGTGTGTGTACAAATCCTATTTAAATCTTTGCAATTTTAAAAATAATAAAAATAGAAATCATTTCATTTAAAATGTTGCCAATCAACTGATTACATCTCTTCCTCATCACTTATTTCAACTACATTAGAATTTGTAGATTGTGTCTTAATTATTTGTTCTCTAAACATACACAAATCCCGATGAAGATCTGCTAAGAATCAGAAGACTCCAGCCAGTTCTGGTGTTTTCAATGTTTGATCCATCCTCAAATTCTGCATATACTTTTTTTAATTGTGAGCTCATTCTAAAAAATTCATTGCTCTACTCATTTTCATCCTGATCTTGTCATTAGTGTTTTGCTGTCTTTCATAGAGTGCATACCACTTGTCATACAGAAAGCTATTCTATTGGTTCAATTCCTCTATTTATACCTCTTTTGTCGAATTAAATCATCTTTCTTCTCGGATCTATTAATTTTTAGCAAAAGCGCACTTCATCTGCCTTCTCAGGTGCTAATTTCAACAACATTCCTATTCAATTGTGTAGTCTTATCGAACATGTCCTTCTTTGTGTCGTAATTCATCTCCCCCAACGTCATAATTGTCTCATTTAGTTGACTCATCTAATTATGTGCTTCTTGAAGATTTCTTTGCATTCTCGACACTTTTTCTTGTAACTTCATTTTCTTGTTCTTTACCTATTTTGTTTTCATCTTACTAAACTTCCCCTTCTACTTCCTATATTTTTCTATCATAGCTTCCAACATCTTCCATACTACCTTTGCCTTTTTTTTTCAGAGAGTCCTAATGGTCCTCTAACCATTTCATCAACTTGGATATGTCTTTTAATTTTGAACTGCCTTGAACATCTTGTACCTTACCATCCACTGTTGTCTTCGAAACAAAATCTGTGTAGGAGGCTCCTTCTCCTGCTCCTTCTTCTTCTTCACTGAGTCCCTAAAGTATTACTTCTTCCTTTTTGGGCGAGCTTCCCCTTCTTTTTACTATTTTCAATCATTTTCCCCTTTTGTATGTTGCTTCTTTTGTTTTGCTCTCTTTATATGCCATGACTCATATTAAGCTTTTCCACGAATAGTCCAACTTTATTTCTTAACTCCTTGGGGGTTACTCCAGGTTTCCAACACTCATCGTATTATACCCATTGTCTCTTCATCCTCAAAAGTGAATTCAAATTCTTTCAAGCCATGAGTCACGGCTCTATAAGGATTTCCACTTATTTGACGGAGGAACATTGTTGATGCTTGACTAGTAATTCCCCAAGGGCCTATGAGAGGAACGCAATTGAAATCACCGCTCTTATACAGCAGCCCATCTGTATATCCCACAAAGCCTTCATGTATACTTTTGTGTCGTCCAACTGATCAAAGAAGCAACTCCATCTTTCAACGGAAGGACTTTGTGGTTGTATTCCGACTTTCTCAAATTCCTTTATAGGATCATTCAATTGGCAATCATATTTTTGAAATTTAACAAAATGAGCCCCAACCATTTTATCATATTTCAAGTGACCGATAAGCTAGATTTCTAGCACCTGTGCACACCAAACACATTTTCCTTCCAAAAAAATATGGCAGTGATTTGGGGAGTGAAATGTTTCACACAGCATGGCAGGTACTAGAGTCACTTGATATCTAACATCATCAACCATCTTGATCATACCTTGTCTATATATCCACTTGCACGTGGTAAAATCACAGTTTCGTACACATTTATTGCAAAAGCAAAATGTAAATTATCCTTGGCAAATGTCATCACTATTGTTGCTGAAAAAGTCCATCTCGTATCTTGCATATTCCTCAAATCTTTGTTTTTTCCACAGGTTCTCCTAAAAGTTTGGAAATAACCGCCTTTACATAAACCTTCTTCCCTGGATTGTAATTCTTTTTTGTATGCATGGTGTACCCTAAAATATTAGCATATTCCTCAATCAGTGATGATAAATCAATCGACCCAAAAATGAAACAATGGTACGCGAGGTCCTAGTGATGTATAGCTGTTTGGAGAAGAGTCACTGGTGTCTAAACAATCAATAGACAATTGATCCATCCATATGTACTCCTAAAATCTTTTTTTTGCTCCCACATCCTGGTTTCTTCTGAACTCATATAAGGCTCCTGATGCTTGAGTTAGAAACGAAACATTTTTCACAAGCATTAATGACTGATCTTCCTTTAAATTGTCTCCCATTCCTCCTCTAATTTCTCTAACTCATCTATGATTTCTTGAGCATCTCCTAATATCAATACATTGGTCCCTATAGGCATGATCATTCTACAAGTATTATCTAATTAGATTGCAAAGATTGTGTTCTATATGTATGCATGAGCTAAAATAAAAGAAAAAGTCACTGCCTCAGATTAGGAGTATATAATACAAATACATGAGAATAAAATAAACTATAACATACATATGTACAAAATACTACTTTTCGAAAGCAAAACAAATATGTATAAGCGAAAATAAAATTTTAGGGATAAGGATGCCCCCATTGTTCCTAATTTGGGCAAAACAATCTTTACATGATTGAAGGTTTAGAACCGTGGCTATGGGTTATCTAATGTGTATACGGGTGGTATATCTAATTACATCACAACTATGTAAGAGGCCACCAGATTAGGTGACTTTTGCTCTATACTTGGATTACAAAAGCCCATCCCTTAATACTTTAAGAAGATGTCAATCTAGGAGGGTGTTTTCCCCCTCCTAAATTTAGATAAGGCATGACCCCTTTTGGTACAAAAAAATCATATTGTCCCCAGTAAAGTTGTCAGTTGTTACAACTTGTATATCCATTTGCATTCATCTTCCAATAATCCGATATTGTGTTCAATTTACCTTTTATCCTCATTGTATATATTTTAAACTGGGGCAATTTTGGCTTCGCTTACGAACTTATGCTCTGTTTGTTTGACGAAAAAATTAAGTTTCAGAAAATATTTCCCTTACGTTATGGTGTTTGGGTATGGAAAATAAAAATAGGGATCTGAAAAAGTTATTTATTCAACTCAAATTAAGGACCTTAGAAATGGAAAACAACTTCCTTTCTCAAAATTTGGAAGTTGTTTTCTCCAAAATTTTGAGCATGCATGTGAACATATTGAGTCATATATTTTTGATCCAATACACATATGTGACCCGTAATACTTTAACTCAGTCAATTTAAATTGTGTCTCATGTAGATGTAAACATATACATATTATATATATATATATATATATATACACACCCACACACACACCCATACATAATAAAAGACATTAAAAAAAGATTTGTTCTAAAGAAGTTCCATTATTGTCAATATTATCTATTATATATATATATATGGGTATGAACTCATATATATTTACACAAAACATCCACACACACATTTGTCAGTCGACATAAAAAAAGTGTAGTATTTCAAAATTTTAATTCCTACCAAACAAACAATGTAAAATATTAGCAATTTTTTTGTTCAGACACTAAAAATTGACTGCTTTTATATGATATGTTTTTCTTTTATCATGAGATGCTAGTTTTCTTCCAAACAATTGGAGCATCACTCCATCGTGATATACCAAAATATTTTGCAAGCTTGCCATCTTTCTTCTCTTTATAAAATAACTGGGACAGTTTTGGCCTCTTGCAAAAACTACATCAAATTGTGATTTGATCTCACTATGAAATTGTGATTCACAACATTTTTCATGCCTATTCACTTCCTAATTCAAATCGCATGCTTTTTCTCACAATAAGAACATATTAATTTTGCCATATACATGGGTTTTTACAGGAAACAAGTGTTCATGATTTACGGAGATTTTAGTGTTGGTATGATGATTACCTTTTAGGTGTAGCTAGTAACAAATACTTTCAAAACTTGAAGATTTTGCTGGGCAAGCTGCAGTCACAATAGGCAGCTCAAATTCAACTAACCTAAAGTTTATTTTAAATAACTATGTGATTATGTTGGTTGAATCAATTGATATGAGTCCGTGCACATAAATGGGATGCATAAAAATGCTCATCCACAAGCTCACATTTGATAAACAGCATGAAAGAATAGAAGAGGAAGTTGAAGCAAGGCAGAATAAGATAAAAAAGAAATTCAAGCAGTTTCAGTCATAGTCTACTAAGATTAGTGAATATTGCTTCATTGACAGCATTACCAACCCATCATGTATAGCCATTAAGACATATTCACAATATCATGCACACATTTCTTTATCTGCCACTCTGATATTTTACGAGCCTAACATGACGATACCATAGAAGAATTCCAAGGCAAGGATTTGAGGTAAGACAAACCTATAATTTATGTTCTACCTTGCCTTTTTGTTCCAACAACAAGAAAGTCATTCATTGTTTCATGTCTCATGCCGAACTGGAAAGATCTTGAACAAAGAAAGCTTCAGAGACAACGAATCATTTTCAATCGTGGCTCTGATAGAAGGCTATAAATCCCAATCAATCTTTTCATATCATTGCCTTGATGGGAGGCTATAAACCTCGATCATTTCTTTCAATAGTTGCCCTGACGAGAAGCTATAAATCCCGATCAATCTTTTCATTTCATTGCCTTGACAAGAGGCTATAAACCTCGATCATTTCTTTCAATCATTGCCTTAATGAGAAGCTATAAACCCTGATTAATCTTTTAACATCATTGCCTTGACGAGAGGCTATAAACCTCGATCATTTCTTTCAATCGTTGCCCTGACGAGAAGTTATAAACCCTGATGAATTCTTTCAATTCATATTCACGTCTTGTCACTCTTATGCAAGCATAGAGTTTTTTAAAAAAATAAAAAAGGAGGGAATAGAGGACTTTCCTTCTCTCAATCTATCTTTCATGATAATTTTTTCCAACTCCTTAATTATTTTTGTCTCTTCTGACCAAAATCTTCTTCCACTCATCTACACTAATACAAGTACTCACCATCTCTTCCCTCAGCTCACCTTCTCATCATCTCATCTCTCTTAGCCACCTTCACTGACACAGCTACTCACCTTCACCGACCACCATCCTTCATCTCCCACATAATCACCTTCACTAACACAGCTACTTACCTTTACCAACCACCATCCTTCAGCTCACTCAAATATTTTTATCCGTCCTTTTTCCTTTCCTTCACCGACACAACTATCGACCACCATCCTTCATCTCACTCAGATCTAGTCGTGCATCCAGCCTTTTCCCTTTCTTCAATTTGCTTCATTGACCACCATTTTTCATCTCACTTAGATTCTCCATTAAAAGTATCTTACCTTCTTACTCTAAACTGGGAAGGTATGCAACTTTGACGACGAAGCTACAAAGTAACTAAGGCTCTTGCACATGGTAGTATTGAATTTTTGTTGTTTGTCAAACCTGAAATCATTCCTGAACGTCTGATTGAATCTAATATCTTGGAAGAAGCCAACACACATTGGGTCATGCATTACCTCCGGGATCATTCCATCTTTTTAATCGATCTAGATCCAAAAGGAGACTTGTCGATGTATTCTTGGATAGTTCTTTCTTTTTATGAAACTCTTCTAGAGATACTGCCAAGTCAAAGGACTAGACCTTAATCGATTTATCAAATCGATATAGCTGACATTAAGTTTCAATTCACCACAACAGAAATATGCTTCTATTTAGAATATCCGCCTGTCTATGATGTCGATTTAAGATTTAAAGCGTAAGCCTCTGTGTCTAGATAAGAGATTTATCGAAGATATATGTGATGGGTGGAAAGACAGGAATACTAGCTACACGCCGAACATATTTGCTTCGAAGATGTGGTGGCTAGACGATGTTCTCTGATGTAACCTTTACCTTATTGGCCATAGTCATAAGTGATGGGCCAATATTCTTTCCATTTTATACTAAATGTATAAGGGCACATGGTTTGATAACGATATGATTTACATGATTGATATTATAAAAGCAAAAGCCTTTGTAGAGAATAGACCAACAAAGATTGGAAAGTTATATTTTTCATAGCTTATCACACGATTGCTTCTAAGTAGTTTATTTGATCTCCTCAATGTCAAAACTCTTCAGCGCATCTAGTAACCGTTTTTGAGAAATATACATGGTATCAAAGTACTAGTCACATGACCACAGTTGCTAGGAGACGACAAACACGACGACTTCCTGCTGCATTACCACTGGAAGCATCTCGACCTTATGCTATTGAATCACCACCACCTAACCACAATCAGGAAGTGCTGGCACGCTTGCATCAGCTGGAGGCTGGACAGCAAAGGCTTGAACACATGATGTCTCTGCTAATGGATATGGTGCAGAACTAGGGAGTATCGATAAGCTGGCTAGGGGTTGTGATAAGTACGAAAGGTACATTATGATAGTGATAAAATATGTTAATTCCACAACAAGAAGTTGAACATCTATTTTATATTTTTGTTCCACATTAAGGAGACGAACCTTTACTTTTATGTTCCATGTCAAGAAGACAAATATCTATTTACATTTCTATTCCACGTCGAGAAGACGAACATCTATTTAATTTTTTGTCCCACATCGTGAAGACAAACATCTATTTTACATTTCTATTTCACGTCAAGGAGACGAACATATATTTACATTTCTATTCCACATAGAGAAGATGAACCTTTACTTTTTGTTCCACATCGGGAAGACGAACATCTCTGTACTATTGTGTTCCACGTTGAGAAGACAAACATCTACTTATATTTCTATTCCACATTGAGAAGACAAACCTTTACTTTCTTGTTTCACATCGAAAAGACGAACATCTATTTACATTTATGTTCCACTTCCAGAAGACAAACTTTAATTTATATTCTATGTAGAGAAGACGAACATTTATTTACAATTCAGTTCCATATCAAGAAGACGAACATCTATTTACATTTTTGTTCCATGTTGAAAAGATGAACATCTATTTATATTTTTGTTCCATGTCGAGAAGATAAACGTCTATTTAGTTTCCTATTCCACGTTGAGAAGAGAACTTTAATTTCTGGTTCACATCCAGAAGACAAGCCTTAGCTTTTTCTCTACAACAAAAAGGCCGTTCATTTTTTCTATTTCACACCGTATTGGCAAAATTCATATTTTTACTTGAAGATGACAAATTTTTCTTTCGCATGTCAAGATAGCAAGGTTCGATTTGTCAACGTGCTGAGATAACAAAATTTTATGTTTTTAGCGCACACAAGAAAAGTTTAAGTTTCTGTAATTCATGCATACATATTCACCGGAAAAAATCAATTTATTATAGACCCAAAAAAGTAAAGAGAACATGCTCTAAATTTTTCCTTGAATTCATCCTTTGCCTCCCATGTACAACTTAAACACTGCCAAAGAAGCATGGGCAATGCTGATTATATGATACCATATCTTGTATTTGTTATTGCAATATTCAATTATACCCAATACATATATCGTTAAAATAAATACAAAAAAAAAGAGAGAAACTTATCTAAATGTCATTCATCTTTATAAGTTTATTTACTTGCAACTTCTGGAAGTTGAATCACAGAGATGGAATCAAATCAGATCACCGACTTTGAATTATATCTATGTTTGGATGATGTGGTTCCAACTCTTTACTACTTTCCTTTGAGATTCTGTCCTACAATCATGACAAAACCATGATGGGGACTGCTTTAGAGGAAGGAAGGAAAACCATATACCAGCAATTTGCTAAATCCCTGCTTCATCGTTTAGGTATGAATGTACGATCAACTTCCAGCGCCATATTCATCGTTTAGGTATGATCAACTGTCAGCTGCAGTTCGAATAACCAATGCCTCTCCCAAATCGAAGACTTGACAGCTTTTACCTGCCTAAACCCAGGGCTACGAATTCACTATAGTTCTGCATGAAAGATCAACAAAGCAAGTCAGTTACCAAAGCAACACGCAAGATTTCACCACAATCTGGTTTTAGCTTAGCAAGTACATATATTTCATGATGAACCTTCTGGCTATAGTTACAGTTTCTCAGACTCCCAATACAAGCTTCTACTCTTGCATTGAAGCTTGAACAATTAAAAAAAAAATACTTCAAAGACACCAGCTATCAGAAACAAGGGAAGAATATTATGCTGGCTTGAGATTTCTGAAGATGTCCTTTTAGTCATCACGTCGCCCAAAACTAGGAGTGAATATCTGACCAATTGCTTCCAGTGCAGAAATATTCCAACTCTCAGCATGCCTAACAATCTGTCAAAGAAAGCTTCTTTACCTAATGGTTTTCAGCATACAAAATGTTCAAACAAATGCAATGCATCTGGGGAATTTTTTAATTCTTGCTTACTTTAAATTCATCATCCAATTCATAGACAGTGCTCCCATCAATTGAAATGAGAGGTTTCCATGGCAGTTTCAGATAGGTTCTGCAAAATAATGTTAAATAGATCAATAACAGCTTATAGCAGAAGCTTAAAAGAATATCTGCTTGATATCATTCTCAGAAAGCTTTTCGAAAGTGTATATCACAAACCAACCACCTTAACTCCAAGTGGAAAAGTGCCAAGTGGCTACAATAAAGGGCAGTCCAATTCCACCTGTTCCAAGGTGTTGTGCATAATAGTCGGCTAAAAGCAATTTCACATGCATATATAGCAACATGGACTGAAGTTGTTCAATTCCAAATTACAAAACTGATTATGACCCTGAGGCGTACTCGTCAAATGAAATTTAAATTTCAATCTTGCTTATTTTTCACAGGCCCTAGCCATATTCGTAGATAGCATTTTAATCAAGAGTTGACCTGTATTCATGATAGCCTTTCTGTACATCATGATCAAGAATTTCTAAACTAACCATTCAGATTTTTCCAGGCTCTCCAAATAAGAAGTGTTTTGTCATGCATTAGAATCAAATCCAGTACTACAGCTACTATGAAATGAAGCTGAAAGTAGTTTAGCGTGCTATAAAACAGTGGTAGTTGTTACCTTCTATATTCAGTTGCAAATACTACATCTATCATGCAATAAAGAAGACTTAAGTGGTAGACATTTGTTTTTCAAATTTATTTACCTTCGCAATCTAGCGGAAAGGTTTCTAAAAAGATATTGAGGCATCAAATAAAGCATCAAAAGAGTAGATCTGTGAAAAATGCCACAATAGTAATTAAGAAAATCTAAGAGAACTTCTCATCCTTTAATTTGAGAAGAACAACCAGTTATTTTCCAACATGTGCCAGCCATTTAAAATTCTCCCCTCAGAGCGTCTGCAATGCCCTCAACAATGAATTCACAAACAAATTAAAAATTCACTATATATAGACTATATGAAGTCACTTCTTGTGCACCCACCAATCAGAAACGCAGCTCAAGGTTGGCAGTGTTACATGGATGAAAGCATAATATTTGGACGAAGGACATGTGGCATTTCCATAAAACTGAGCAACCTCAAATTTATATTCTAAAAAGAAAGCTTTCCTCTGAAGATTTGAAATGCCTCATAGGGCGAAGTAAGACACTAGGAGAGTTATGAACCTTAGTTTCCATTTTGCCAACACAAAACTTCTCTCTGAAGCAGCACCCTGCATGTTAGCATGCTACAACATATTATCAAGAAAACTAAACTCAAAGTATGAAGGGATGGATTCAATACCAGAACTCAAACCTTAAAGGAATCATGAATTCAAAATATAATAGAATCATCAATGAGAGAAGAATGAGAGAGACTTCATGGATGAACGTAGCTTAGACGATTTAGACTTCCATTTATTTTTATTTATTTTTGTGTATTTTGATTTTATTATCCTAGATATTTTTGGATTTTATATTTTACCCATGATATGGGGCTTGTCTACATATCGATTTAGGAAACATGTCTTGTTTTTAAGTGTAGGGTAGTCACTCATATTGTCACACCTAGCATGGGGAACTAGAGTTAGACCTCTCCAAACCAGTGTTGTCAAGGTGCTCAGGCTTCGGGCATTTTAACCTACTAGGCAAGCAAATTCTAAAGGTGCGGCCTTTCCCTAGTCTTAAACCATTGGCATCAGTTCTTCCTAACAAATTTTCTACAGTTAGAATAAAAGTTCACTTAGAATAAAATTTCACTTTTTATAGATTTACAATTCCCAATAGTACCACCACGTATCAGATAATCTAAATCATTTAAATATTCATTTGTGCAATTTAAACTCAATTCATTTTACAACTATTATAACATAAAATCCTACCATATTAAAATAAGAAATCAATTGAAATTAGTATTTCCATATACCTAAATAATTATAATAATTATTTTATTCAATTTTCAAATTTTTTACTTTTATATTTGGAAGATGTAATGTGTTTGTTAAGTTTAGTGGCTTCAAAAATGATAATGCTTGAGACCCCCAAAAAGTGACCCTATTAGACCACCAATTAATGTGAAGAGTTGGATGTCAAGCGGACCCTGGCCACATAGACTTGGAGGTAAAATGGGAGTCATTATGGGTGGATGTAGCATCGCTCCTACGAATAATGTAGTAGTTGAATTGTATGGCTACAAATGTAGTTGTTGAATTGTATGGCTACGAAGTTGTAATGTGATTGTTAAATTGTGTGGATGTCATTAAAAACCCATTAGTGTCGACCATAGAGAACAAAATTCCACAAAAGGTTTATATATATTATCTAAAATTAGATATGGGTCACATCAGTTACTTTGTGGACTTTTGTTCTTTACAGCAAAAGTAGACACTTTTGGATACTCTCACTTTTGGATACTCTACCAGTGGCAGAATCGACACCAACCAACGATCCAACTACCACAGTCGTAACCACACAACTCAACTACCACATTCGTAACCACACAATTCAACAACCACATTCATAGCCACACAATTTAACTACTAGATTGTTCGAGCAAAAGCTAACCCAGAAAGCATGAACTGAATGCCTACACTTAGGCACACCCATTTACATAAAAAGTTGTTTAAGTGAATCCTTTTCAAGATCGTAGTCTCATACCTTATATGCAGTACGCTCATCTGATATCAAGAAGGCCCGAAGTATTTTATATTGTAAGTTGATTAAGATCACAAATAATTATTTCCAGAGTAGGAGCTTCTGGGCCCCAGGGTGATGCTCGACCCCACTGCTCGAGTTATTTTAGGTTTAATTGAGAGACAGGGGAGACTCTAAACAAATAAAAACAGAAATCAAGGCAAACCTCTGGCAGTTCTATTCTCAAAGACCCCATCCGCTTTGGCCTGTCAGTCATCTGAATAATAAAAGCTAAAAGATGACTAACTTATACCTTCATTTAACATGGCTGCATCAACAAAGTTTGAACCGCCAGCTCACACCTACCATCAACTTTATACTTTATACTTTATAATAGAAATAGATAATAGATAATAGATTGGAGATGAACTGAAGAAATTCATGCAGATAACAAATAACTTTTGGATGATTCTTTCAAATTTCAGTATGTATAGAATAACTACCTTCTCGATTTTTTGCAATCCAATTGACGGGCAGTCAAAAAATGGAACAAGCAGTTTCAAATTGCGCGAATACAGCTCCGTACCTATATAAAAAAAATACCATAACAAGTATATACGTGTCTTATATTTATTTGACTGATGAGCTATCTTAGCACTTTGTCTTTCAAATATAAGACTTTTTGTGGAAAGGGCACGCAATGCAATTGATTGCATAAAAGACTCTACAGCTGAGAGGAAAGCCAAACACTAAAATGGGATCACTGAAACAAAACTCAAAGAACATTGTTTAGAATTAATAGTTGATGAAGACCTAGAAAGGGCATGTGCAGCAATAACTGAAACTATGATGGCATTTATATTGCTGAAGTGAAGCTGAGCCAAGGATCAATAATAAAAATTATACACCAGCAGTTGACGACAACTGTTTTAGAAACTCTAGCGACCTGAGATGTAAGAAAAATCAAAATGGTGAGAGAAGATGTTTCCCAAAGATGTACATTATCTACCAGATAGCCAAGCTCTGGTTCTATGGTTATGAAATAGTACCATTTATGTATTAAACTGACTGAAACAAACAATTCAATGGTACCGTGAACTGAACTCATGCTACCTACCATGTTAAATTAAGTGTGATCGAGTCCAAGCCCAAAAGATTAAAAAAACCAAAGGCCAGAATATTGCAACTCAACTCAAGCTCAAAATATGAACGACCAACTCCATTTCCTCTATCTCTATGTTTTGATATGTACATTGTATACATATTATTTTTTAATTATTTCATTTAATTGTTTGTCCCCACTAAACCGCAACTTTGTGTCTGCCCCTGACTCTGATTACTATCTTTTTCAGAATTACTTCCTAGCTATAAGAAATAACAGCGAGGTCACTATCTTTTTCAGAATTACTTCCTAACTCTGGGAAAAGATAAGCAACCTTGTTGGAAACACAGAAGTAAACCAGAAGAAACTTAAGTAATATGGTATGTTACTCCTTGGTACCATAGAACCAATAGAAGATGATAAGCAGTATAGAAACTTGAAGAGAATATTTTGTACTCCAGAAAATAAGTGATGATTTAACATTTTGAAGAATATAAGCGAGATCTACGTAAAAGTACAGATATGACCGACCAAAAAAAAAGTTAAATACTTAAATGGTACCTATGAGCTAGCAAATGACCAAGTAAAGATGGATCATCATTCCAAAACCAAGATAGGGAGAGGAGTGAAGGTTTATAGAAAAGAATTTGAGTACAATCATCAAGTTTCCAGTGAAAAAGCTATTAGTTTAATCAGTCAAAGGTATTAAGGTCACTCAAAAAGTGAAAACACAATGTGAACTTAATCTAACTGTCAAACCATTAAAGCTACCTTAGAGAGCGCAATAGAAATGCTTGTACTTAAACACAAGGATATTTATTCTTGCCTTGAAATCTGATTGTCGGATCTTCAAAGATACAATCTTCAGCGTAAATTGCAGAAGTAAACGTTCCTACCTCAGCCAAAAAAATAGGGAAAGAATTAATTAAAACATGTAAAATCATGCATTTACACCTCTTGATTATAGCAGCCATCTTTTAAAAATAGCACACAGAAGTTCTTCCTTGTTCATCAAATAAGTCTTCATCATTTCACTACCTTTCCAAGTCCCAATAAGGAAATGAAAACAAGCAAGAGACAGTGAAGCTATGAAATACAACAACTACCTGTAACAAAATAAGCATTCTCATAATCAGACTTGAGGATTGCTAGAACATCATTGATGTTTGAAACTGAAATCCCATTCCTTTGCGTGTAGTTTACCGCTTCCATTCTGCACACGTGTAAAACATTTAAGTGGCCAACAAATGATAAATTTTAGCAAATAAATACACAGTGAACAATTGTACAATGGATTGTCTAGCAGGTAAAGAACAAGATATACACTTGTTGATAAAAGCATAATTTTGGTTCACATCATACATAGAAGCAACAATGTCAACTCATCTTTGTGTTTGAACAGCACAGTCTAAATTAAACCTTCCTCCTAATCACTTGAATTTGATCTCCAGCAATTCCTCAACAACTTCATGAAAAATTAATGCAAAATAGTATATCTAGAACCACGAGTTGCAGGCTTAAGCAGAATTTCTGCTCCGATGTATTCAATTCCCTTATTAGGATGTGGATTGACTTCCAATTTTAATAATTAGAGGATTCTGGATAGACAAAAACAACTCAGCTTAAAATTCTCTGGTTTCTAAACAAAATGAGGGGTGAATACAAGAGAGAAAGTTAATGAAACTTTTGTTTCTTTTCCAGAATTTTCTATTCTTGGCAGGCAAACATAAATAGGTAGTCAAATCAAGGTACAATCAAATTGCGTATTGCAACTGAAAATGAAAAAGAAACAAAAAAAAAAGAATAAGAAACCTTGATGAAAGAACATCGAACCCCCATTACATAATTTGGCCTGCCCATTGCAGAATCAGAAACACCATTATTGATTCACATCGTGTTCAAACAGCACAACCTAACTACTATTAAATTACACCAATTGAATCTCAAGTAATCACGAGAGACATGTTCGTTCAGCTTAGGTTTAGCCCGAAATTATTACAATAACTTGCTCTTTTTTTTATATAAAGAAAAGGCTTAAGATTACGACGTTCGCCAAAATTTCTTTCCTTTCTAATTTTTCGATACTCGGAAGTGAAAACATAGGAAGAAAAATGAATCGAGGCACCTGTTACCCCTAAAGGAGGATAATCGCCTTAAAATCTCTGTAACTCCATTCACAGCTACTTTCACAAACCCAGGAGTTCCTCTCTCGCTGTCATTACCTGAGCAGCATCGTGCACCATGGACAGTCTGCTAACAACACAACAAACGACCGGCGTTAATTAAGCGGATTGAAGATTGTTATGATTTAATAATAAGAAACGGTTTTGATACCTTGAAATTGGTTAGTCCTCGATAAGGTCGGCCATAGCAGCAGCACATTACCCCCATTTTCAAAGGGAAAAAGATAAATAAACCCATGCCTAAAAAAAACTCAAGCCTATGTCTATCAATATAGCTTGTCAAATATGGTAATGCTAGATGTACATACATCCATACACATAAGTCAGTTCAGTCAACATTTTTAAAATTTTGAAATTCAAAAATATTTTGTCAGTTTTAATCAAATCAGTCTTTGTATGTATTTTTACTTGTCAGAGATAACCATGGTTAGCACATGCTTTTATTTTCTAAAAAATTCATTCACGGCATCATCTCTCTCCAGTTTCTTCATGGAGCTTCTTCTTCCCAAAAAAACTCATTTACCATTATTGAATGTTTTTGAAGCTAAAATACACCATATTTAATATAATTTTTAGGTGATATTAAAGTGTTTTTATCATGGCAGTGTACCTAAAGTCTATTGCATTGATATTATTACATTATCCGTGTGTTAAGGAGCATAAATATATTGGTTTTTGAAGCTCTATGAAGCTCCTTCAAGCTCGGTTAAAGCACTTTTAGATATTGGAACTATCTTGCGAGGAAAACAAGGTAATAACATATATTGATTTATGTTTTTTTTGTTTAATCCATTTTTGAAGCAATATTTAATTAGAGCTAAGAAGCTTTGTGAGTTTAATGGCGCCCGCAGTAATATGAGGTATTTTAATGTATTTTTGTGAATGATTTTATGTTTCCCATGTTTTTAGAATTATGATTTTTTTTATGACAGTGTCTAAATGAGGTTTGATATGATTAGTTGTTAATTTCATGCAATGCAATAATAGTGTGTTGTATATTAAGTTTTGTAATATTTGAGAGTGGATATAATGTAATTAGGTAAGGTGATGTTTTTAGTGCAAGGTTTATGGTTAAGACACTATTGTTTTTAGGTTTCTTTTAGTATTACATTGTTGTGATATTTTCTTTTATTCGATTCGTTATTACACTGGGTCTGAAATTAGGCCCTTAAAATTGCACTATAATTTTAGTGGCAATCAATCCGTGGCAATGTAATTAAGAATAATGGAAGCCCTAATTTGAAGCCTTAATTTTGAAGCTCAATGTAATAATCTAATTTGCAATGTAAATAGCCTATTATATTGTATAAATGTGCCTATTATAGTGGATAAAATGTGTTTGTTACATTGTATTTATTATTTAGACCTAACATTGCAGAAATGAACATGATTATTGCATTGTTTTGAGACATTGTGATCCAATCTCTTTTATAGATGTCATTTAAAAATTATTATTACAGTACTTGTATTTGGTTTAATATGTTGTTGATATTTTTGATTAGCTTCATATTGTTAATGAATTGCATTCCTAGTGATTAGATGGTGAATGGTAGTTCATCACGCTCCAAACATGTTACAAAAGTTTCGGACAAAGTAAATGTATCTTCGTCGAACATGGCTCATAGGCCTCCAAAGGAATTATAGATGTCTTGTTTGAATATGTCAACTTTCATGGACATATAATTATTACATTTTGGTATCTAAGTTAACAACTCTTATTACACTTCGAAACACTTGGGGTGAATATTTTTTATTGAATTTGTTCAAATCAATGTGAATGTTTGATACATACAATAATCATTTGGTTATTGTAATTACATTGTGACAGACAGTGTCTACTACATTGTCAATAAGCCTTGTTAGATTCTTATAAAAGCAAAATGCAAAATGTCAATAACACATTGCAATTATCCGGTCTCCAGAAAATGAACTTCAAATATTTGTGAATCCTACTTGCATCCTTGGTGATAGACATTTTCTTCATAGAGAACTCATTAACAATTCCATGTTCTATAGAAAAAGTGAACATGTCATCAACTGAATAAAATAACATGTCCAACAGGATCATCACAATTATATGTACTCTCAACCGATTCAATCGAATTGAGTGTTGTCTCCCTAAATATAAAATAAAATATTAATATTGGTTACAAAGAGATCATGTTGAACCAATACAAAAACAGTCAGCAATAATTACACTGTGACAGACAGTGCCTAATTTCATTGTAACATACATTGTTTATTTCATTGTTAGTAAGTCTTATTACATTCTCAGAGAAACAAAATGTAATATAGCAATAACATATTTTGATTAACAATTTACTCATATCGCCAAAAAAATAAATAAAAACTCAGAAAAATTACATTGTCAATAAATAAACCCAAGACACAGTGCAATAATTACATTTCCCCAATATATTGCAGACATTTATTACATTGTGAAGAAATCACCAAATACACATAAGGAAAAAAATCAAGGGAAATGGATGTACAAATCTGAACATCATTGTGCTACGATACTTGCCTAAGCTTAGGAAAGCATGATAAAAAAACAAATACAGTTACATTTCTCAAGTTATATATAAACCTGTAATTACATTTTAAGTTCAGAACAATGTAATTATATCCAGAATACTCAAAATTTTGTAATGAACGATTTTTAAGGCAAAAATCCTTTCATGAACAATTTTATTAACAAATTCTCAACAATCTTTCTTCAAAACTCTATGATAATAGAGATCTATGCTATTATTACATGGATTGTAAATAAACAAAGTGAAATCAACGATCTAACTTATCTCATCAAATTGGTGAAGTAGAACCTTATTTGTTTTAGCATAATAAAGCAAGAACGAGCTTGTAGATGAAATCGAAAAGTGTCGGATTTTTCTCTTTGTCATCTTACGATTCTTTTAGAACAAACAATGTCGCGCTTGGTTGCCGGACGTCGAAGTTCTATTGTTGGAAAGTGAGAGGAAAGAGATGGTGAGGGATGGTGTAGACGAGAGAGAAGATGGTGAATGATAGAGAAGATGGTGTATGACGTAAACAAGAGAGAGAATATAATAATAATTAAATCAACCATGGTCAATTGTGTAGTTAATAAAAGAAGAGAGAGAAGCGGGAATATGTCATGAAAGTGGGTGGGAATTAGGGTTGATTATAATGAGACAAAAAAGTTTGTCTTCCCAAAAGTCTATGTGGCATGCTGATGTGTCTTGCCAGCTAGATTATATAACTTATGTAATGAACAGTTTCAGGATACATATCATTTTCGTGTCAAATCACGTGGAATAATGAAGGGCACCCAATAATGAAACACAGTTACACTTAAATCTTGATAATGACAAAATAACTTTATTTTACTACCATTAATGGCACACGTGTATACAAATGGCACATGTGAATCTTGTTAATGAAAAAATAATTTTACTATCATGAATGACACAGGGTGGGTCATTTATGCGTGAATGAATGTGCACAGTCGTCATATAGTTTTGGCTTGGTTGCATTGGGTGGTGGGCACTTCAAAGGTGAAAAAGTTGGATACAATAGATTGAAATTGTTTTTGTGGGTGTGTGGCAGAAAATATTCTATAAATGCAGTTATATCACGTGTATTTGTACGGGTGTGTGACTGCAATGCTACAAATAATGCTGTAATAACAAAAATTCAAATACATACTTATGACTTCTGTTTGTATTATGTATGATTGCTTGCTTTATTATTTGTTCTACGAGCACATCATTTTGAAGAGAAAGAAAAGCAAGATGTGTTGCCCCTTTATAATCCATTTGTAGCTCACAGTTTTAGCAGACTGTCCAACTAGTCTAGTTCTTCGGTTATTCTTGGTGTGTATTCTCGGTGCTCAACTAGTTGAGGTATTTGTGGCTCAATTGTTATTTTCTTCCTCATTCTCTCAATTAATTCCACTTAAGCTTGTCATGATTGGTTTTAAAGTTACTATATTAACTTGAATACTACCTACTTGATCCCTATTCTGTGGAACGAATGAATCTTGCATAGCCACTTGTAGTTGTTAGCTTTTAACCTTACAAGACTCCTCGTACTTTCGCTTTAGGAGTTTCGTAGAGGTAAATAAATTTCATATGGGTAAATAAACTTGTGTTTCGTACTTTACTGGTGTAGTTTATACTATATTACAATCACTCTTTTGAATATTAAATATTATATTATAATATTCCTTAAAGTCACGTTGTGAACTTTTAACCGAAAACTTGAAAACAGAGATGGTGCAATTACTTTTGATAAAGAAAAGATTTTAAGAAATAATAGTCGTTTTGGGCCCTTTTTAGCAGCAACCAATGGAGTCTTCCAATTTTTAACATTGCCAACTAATTCCCTTTACCCTTTTTAGCTTCTATATATTACTTAGCTTATTATTAAAAAAAAAAGTAAATTAGCTGTAAATACAAAGAAAGGATGTGCACATAATAATATGTTGGTTTGAATGTGTAGGTCGTACGTTAAGGACTTTAACCAGCACACTACTGCAGCCCTGGTTGATGGACTTCATAGAAGAACTTTTCAACTACCCCTTGCCAACCAGTTCAAGTGAACAAGTAAATACAACTACCGATTTATTTTGTTTAAGTAAATGTGTTATATTCAATATTTTAAAGTAAATATGTTATATGTGTGCGAAGCATAATCATGCTCCTGCAACATATATGGAAGGACATCCATATCCCGGCAGACTATCTGAATCTGAAATTCAAGTTATGGTTGACATGTCTGCTCAAAATGTCAAATAAAGGGACATTTTAACAGAATCGAAAAAGCGTGATCTGAACAACATGTCAACCATCAAAACTATATACAATACACGTAAGAAGCATAAGATTGCTGAGAAATTGCGGGAATCACTGATGCAAGTTGTGCTCTCATTCCTCAGTGGCCATGGGTACATTTTCTATTATCGGGCGAATGGTACAAGCAATGAGATATAAGATTCGTTCTTCGCATATCCTGAGTCGCTAGACCTAGTGCTTGCATTTCCGCACGTGCTGTTGATGGATGCGACATATCAGGCCAACAGGTACGGGTTGCCTCTTCTAGAAATTGTCGATGTGACTTCAACCAATAAAACATTTTGCATAACGTTTGCATATTTGAATTCAGAAAAGGAGGCCAGTTATACTTGGGTTATGGAATGCTTGTAATTCGCGTTGCATGGATGTAGTGGCCCATGCGCGATGGTCACGGATAGGGAGTTAGGGCTGATGAAAGCTTATGCTAAGGTGTTTCCAGACGCTTCAAAATTACTCTCTAGATGGCACATATATCAAAGTATTTTAACCAAATGCAAGCCATCAATACAAGACAGTAGAGCCTGGAATGCATTCTACAGCATGTGGTCCACAATACTTGAGTCAGAAGATGAGGGTGTGTACATGAGCAATATCGAATGCCTAGAAGCAATATTGTAGACGTTCCCGAAAGTGATGAAATATCTGAGAGATGTTTGGTTGACACCGTACAAGGAGATGTTTGTGTCCGCTTGGATCGACAGATATCTGCATTTTGGGAACCACACAAATATTTGTGGTCGTCACAGTCAGACTTGGAGAGATCCATCATGTGGATTCATCAAGTTATTTAGTCTCAGGACACAATTATCAAAGCAAGCATTGAGAGAAGGAAAACCATCATCCCACACCAATTCAACATACCACACTTTCAAGGTTTATATGGTTTTGTTTTAATCGAGGTGTTGAATCTGATGTGGTCGGAGTTTAAGCGGTCGAAAGAGGTTGGTAGGGTTCATTACATATGCAGATGTCAACTCCGTAGGAGTTACAGATTACCGTGTGCGCACGAACAAGCCATGTATTTGAGCAAAGGTCACCCAATACTGCTTGAAGCCGTTGATAAATTTTGGAGAAAACTTGATCTATTGCGGTATGAGTCGCTTGAAGAGGATGACATCGACTGTAGCGCCGATGTATAAATGTTTACAGAACAGTTCAAGTAGCAGACAAGGCAGGTTAAAGTTAGTTGGCTAAGAAAGTTAAGGGACATATTCAGACCTTCAACAACTTCTCTCCGTGAACCAGCTGTGAAGACCAACACTAGAGGGCGTCCCTCTACAAAGAAAAAGGTACCCACCACCAACCGTAAAAATTCGACTACAAATGTTGTTGATCAGAGTGAACCTCACAGGCATAGTTCCGCATCCAGACATCCCGACTCGAAAATATTTGAGCACGATTTTTCCCCCGTAATGAACTTTCCAAACACAGTTGCTCCTCCATTTATAATGTTGAGTCTCTCTCTACACAAGGAAGGTCAGGGCCGAGAAAGAAAAACAACTCTTTACGATCATATATTGATCAGTTCTCAATTATACTGCATCCATACATTAGGGACGTACAGGATGTAAAAGCGGATGGAAATTGTGGCTTTCGTTCGATATCTGTGGCTGTTGGTCTTGGGGAGGATGGATGGCCTAGTGTCTGATATAATTTGATGGAAGAGCTAGACACATTTTGTGGACAATATATTGAAATACTCGGCTGTCATCAGCGAGCGTATAATGTTAAACATTCACTGAACTTCTTTCAAAATGATGTTGAAGCATCATTGGAGCACTGAATGTCTTTGCCTGACATGGGTCTGTTGATTGCTTCCACATACAATGTGATCTTGCACGTTCTTCATTATAAAGAGAGTTCGCCATATCTACCACTTTGTACAATCCTCCCACCACCCTATCAACACGTTGCTATCGCAATTGGCCATATAAATGGTAATCACTATGTTCAGGTTGATTTGATAGGGGATTATCCAATGCCTCCCATTATTCCTGGATGAGTTCACTGAGGGCATGCTTGAGCAGCTACATGGGTTACTCCATATGTAGAGCGATTAAATACCTACATGCAGTTAGTGCGGTCCATGTCTTCTTCCAACAATTTTGAGCGTGTTGTCATTGATTAGTTGTATTAATCTAATGTATTTGAAAGTGAAAGCATCAATTTCATTAGTTTTTGAAATTACTTGAATATTATCAAATACAAAAATGTTCATGTGTGAAATTACTTTAATATTAGTCTTATATGGAATAATATGTAAACCTAAAATTGTGAAATTAATTACTGATTTTTTAGAGTGTAAAATAAATTATTCAAGTGCCCATTATTGCCTCCCATCATTGATTCATGACCTCAATCTCTCCTAAACAAATCTAATAAATTGATAACGGACAGTCTAGACAAAAAGAGGAGTGGAAGAAGCAATTTTGGGAGAGTGGAAAGTGGAAACAACAATTGAATTTGGGTTTGGGTCTTCTATTGGTTAGAAAAAAGTGAATCTTGCTAACAAAAAAAAAAAGAAACGCTCTCTACTCACTCTCTTTCTCATGCAAAAATGGCACACGTGTGCGTCCCTCTTTGTTCACATCAATGATTCAATGACCGTGCACAATTCCCGAAAGTAGCATAGAGTAGCATAGACTTGGGTTTATGATTTATAGTAGACTTGGGTTTGTTTAGTAGTGCCCTTTTCAAAGAGTTGGAGTGGCTCACTTATCGGTGTTCGTCTCCTGTGTTGAAAACCTAGGATTAATAGAACATATAATATAAGGGTAATTTGGAAAATAGTACATTTAAAATATCAATTTCTAAAAATAGAAATTTTTTTCAAACACTTTAAATCTAACGTTTTTTCATGTCTTTAGACAAAATTACCCTCAATATTATAATAAACTCACAAATACTTCAACTTCTATTTATGTTTTTCTCAAAAGCTCAACACTATTCTTCTTTTTCAAGAGTTACCTAGTTCTCAAAACTCTTAAATTTTCTTCAAGTACGTAGTTTTTCTTTTGATTGCACTTCAATAGTATGTTTTGCACTCTTATTTCTCTTATTTTGTATGTGAACAATGATTTAGGGTTGGCTATGATGTATGACAATTCGAGTAACTAAATTTTTTTTTTCTAGTTTAGTAACTTAAAAAAATTTGTTCTGAGTAACTTAATTTGTTTTGTTCGAGTACATGAATGTTTATGTTCGAGTAGGTCAAATTATTGATGTAGGACATGATATTATTTGTTTTAGAATTGGTTGGCATGAGTTTTGGATCTAATTGCAAAACTGGATCTTTGATGAACATGCTTGGATGGACGAGAAACTTGGCAAGGTGACTCCTTTCCGTGTGATCAGAAAAACTCAGGCCAAGCTAGACAGGCATGAGTTAGTGCGTGCATTGATGCCGAGAATGCAAGCCTTGGAAGATGGTCCTACATTAAGTACATTCAGCTTTGTTTCCCATCATAATCATGACTTTTGGTGACCTACTTCCTCACGTTGCCCATGTGTATATCCAGAGGAAGACTACTAAAGCTAATTTTTGGTTAAACAAATAATAACCTAGCAAACCTTGAGAAAAAATTGGATATTTTTATTTTGTCGTTCGAGTATTATTAAAATGTTGTTCGAGTAATTTTATATACTGTTCGAGTTGTATTAATTTAATAATCGAGTAATATTAAAATGTTGTTCAAGTACTTTTAATAATTGTCAACTTTTATGATTTAGCATGTATGACAGTTGTTGACCAGATTACTAGCATAGATCAACATTGCACGATTTTGTCTTGAAGTTTTCATATGGGATTAAATAATCCATTTCAATAAAATATGCAAGCAAATGAATAAATGAAAACAATTAAGTCACTCGAACAATTGAACAAATAATTTTATATGATCAAACACAAAAATAAAAGGTACTCGAACAAAAATTTAAGTTACTCGAACACAAAGTTTTAATGCGTGCAGCTCTTATGCGGATCTGCGTATGGACTAATTTTTATGGGATTCAAATCTCAGTCACTGGATCATTCGAACAGATGAAGTCAAATCCAAAAAAAAAAAATTCTTATTCTCTCCCTCTTCTCATGTGCTTATTTCTTCCTCTCCCGTGCCCTAGACGAACCACCAATAGCCCCTCCGCCTCTTCCCGTTGCAATACCCATCGACCTAGACGAACCTCCCATGCTTCCCTCTTCTCCCATTCCCATCTCGACCTAGAGGAACCAAAGCTAGCGCCTCCGCCTCTACCTTGTTAGACGCGTCATCGCCTTCATGGTTCTTCGATTTTAGTTCTTCAACAAATATTCTAGCGTTGTCGATGTCGATTCTTCTGGGTTCTTCTTCGATTTAAGCCTTTCGATTCTCTTTGGTTGTTCAATTTAAGTTCTTTGACAAGGATACAGAAATATCCATGTAATTGTTCCGGAAATGCCTCTGTTTGAGGGCGAGGAGTCCGAAGAGAATCACTTTGACGTGTAGTCCCAGAGGTACGAGTGTTCCTGGTTTCTTTTGTTAATGTTACTGGTTTGTTCTCATGAGAAATTTGAGATTGATATTAATGGGTAGTTGATATTTGAGATCAATTATTTACTCGATTCTCGCAAGCATGTAAAATTATTTGCAAGTTAAGTGTGGTGTCAACTACCAGCCACCTATTGTTGTTCGAGGAGGTGATCTTGCCAAGGTCCAACTCCACCAGTGTTCATGTATACTAAGTGTGCTTTTTTACATTGGTATGTTGGTGAGGGTATGGAGGAAGGGGAATTTTCTGAGGCTCATGAGGACCTTGCTGCTCTTGAGAAGGATTATGAGGAGATTGGTCCTAAGTCTGCTGAAGGACAAGATGCAACTCTGTAGTTTTTATCATGGTTGATTTCATTTGATCTAGTTGGTGCTATGAATGATTTGTTCTTTAATGCTTTGTGAAGTGAATCATGTTTGAACTTGACTGGTTTCTTTGAGGCTAGCTGTGT
This sequence comes from Euonymus europaeus, assembly GCA_963580455.1. Classification (NCBI taxonomy): domain Eukaryota; kingdom Viridiplantae; phylum Streptophyta; class Magnoliopsida; order Celastrales; family Celastraceae; genus Euonymus; species Euonymus europaeus. The sequence goes on from OY756972.1 coordinate 7,365,077, forward strand.
TGGTTTCTACTTTATATTGATTGATTCCCTTGCCTAGTTTCTAGTTTTTGGGGAAGCTTTGAACCAGAGGGTTATGGACACATCCAGGTTTCATAGTTGGGAAATGTTCCCACACTGAAGAATCAAGATGCATTCTGAAGATCTTTCATACACTTCTTTGGCACCTTGGGAACATTTCATCAAACCATAACATTGCCACAATTACTTAAAAAACATAATAGAACACCATACAAGTAATCCATTTTAAATAATTCACAAGAAAATCTCTTCATTTGGAAGAATTGACAACACCAAAAGTTGAAGAATGAAGATCTGATCAACCACATCAATTCAGGTGCCAAGGCCAAATATGCCACATCTCAAATAAAGACAAATGATCTCAAATAAAGCTTTTACACAGTAGAGCATCTCAAATAAAGCTTATAGAAAATATCAAATACAAATCATCTCAATTAAAGACAAATGATCTCAAGTAAAGGTTATACAAAATATCAAAGATCTTCATTTTTTCAACTCAAGCTTAAACACATCTTCTTTGACAAAATAACAGGGCTATTGTAAAGCATCATTCCAACCATGCAGGAGCTCTAACCATCATCTTCATGGTCCTTTTGCTATGTTGAGCTGCACAATAAGAAGAATCATATTACAAGATGTCAAAGCATCATTACAACTTGTAAAAAAAATTGCAGCTTATTAAAATAAAATTACAGCTTTTAAAAAAATATACAAGTTTGTAAAGCATCATTCCAACCATGTAGGAGCTCTAACCATCATCTTCATGGTCCTCTTGTTGTGATGAGCTGCACAATAAGGAGAATCATATTACAAAATGTCAAAGCATCATTACAGCTTGTTAAAAACATCATTACAGCTTGTACAAAAACAAATACAGCTTGTACAACAAAAATACAGCATGTACAAAAAAATACTCACAGATTATTTAGGACAGGACAATTTCTTTTGTCATGAAATTGCCCTGTTAATCTGCAACCATTACAACGTCTACTATTCTTAATGCCAATTTCTTTACCTCCCTTGAGACTCTTTCCCCAACCTTTTACTCTAACTTTTTCAGGCTCATTATAAATTCTCTTTGAAAGAGCCACACTGGGTGTCGAAGATTGTCCGCCATCATTTAGTGTCATTGAGTTGAGTGTACATTGAAGAGTCTCAAATGTTTCAGATCTGACCTGAAAAGCTTCTTCACTAAACAAAACAACGTCAATGATATTAGAAGCTTGCCTACGCAATGAACTATGCCTCAAAACAATGTTTGCATCACAATTATTGTCCATCTCAACCGCTCCTACATTATTGAATGTCTTCGCAGCTTTGGTCCATCTACTCAATAGATAAAATTGAGGCAGAGGTTGATGTAATTGTATCTTGCTGAAACTAGCAAAAATGTGTCGACAAAGAATACCACAACTCTCAAATTTTTTGTAGCTACAAGTCATAGCTTTGCAGTTCTATCTTCAATGACTTTTCTTGCACTTGAAGATGGATGATGATTCACATCCACACGCACAACCCTATAGAAGCATAAAGATCCCAACTCTTCCTCAACTTTCGCCATATAAGCCATACCCTGAAACAACTCATCTTACACTTGGTAAATCATTGTTTGAGTGTACAATTCACCCATCGAATTCTCTATTGGCCACATAGTTTTCGTAACCGGTTGCTCATTGATATCTTTGTGATCTAGGGATAACTCTTGGTGCCTTTGGTGCTTTAGTGCTCTAGTAAATTTGACGACAAGATCCATCAATGTATTCCTTTTTGAAACATATCTCTTATAAAAGGCATGACAACTTTCAGATCTTTGATTGCTTGACATACCTGCAGAAAATGTATGATTAACATACACAGGAATCCATTTATGACGGATGTCGTATAGTGATTTTAGCCAATCGTTTGAGGACAATCCACTACGCTCAATAACCTCTGTCCAAGCAGAATCAAACTCTTCTAGTGTCTCAGAGTTCCAAATGTAGTTATGAAACTGTTGGTAGTGATCTCTCCACTTAACTGCATTTATCTTATCTGAAAATTTGCTCAATAAATGCCACATACAAAACCTATGCAAAGTGCCAAGCATAACTTCTGCAAGCGCTTTAGACATTGCAGGATCTTGATTTGTTATAATCATTTGTGGTGCACCATATTGCATAGCTATCAATTTTTTTTGGAAAAGCCATACAAAAGACTGATAATTTATCAATTAAGAATGCACATGCAAAAAGGGTTGTTTGTCTATGATGATTTACTCCAACAAAGGGAGCAAATATCATACCATAACGATTTGTATTATAAGTAGTATCAAACATCACTACATCCCCGAAAGCCTGGTATGCCTTTTTGCATTCTATATCTGCCCAAAAATAATGATTGATCCTGTTCTCTAAGTCCATGGTAATATCAAAATAAAAATCTGTATTTTTTTCCTTTTCAGATTGAAAATACTCAAACAACATTTGAGCATCATGCCCAACATACAATTTGACCTCATCACGTCATGCATTGTAAAAATCCTTGTCAATGCATCCAATATTTTCTACGCCTCCTGACTCTAACTCCAAAATACTTATTTGTTGGTGAATTGAGACATTTGCTGCAAAAAATTGATGTGTTAATGCCCTCTTTGCACTATACATTGAACGATGAGACCTAAGCATGTGAACTTTCTTTGGTGTTGTTAGGACATGATTGTGCACATCAGAAAATTGGCTTACCACAAAACTTTGTCCTAAAGACGACTTAACAATAGCCATCTTAGCCTTACACCCTTCCTTAGTAACCCCACGTCTCCTCAACACATCACATGATTTTCCCTCTACTCGACTCCCTTCTTTATGACAAACATATTCCTTTCTAATAACTTCACCCAACTTATTTTTATTAGTGCTCCACATTTGAACACTAAATCCAGCCTCTCTCGCATATTCATTATAAAAAATTTGGGCTTCAACTAAAGATTCAAACTCTTGCCCAATTTTCGGAATTTTATCACATCTAACTAAAGGAATAAATGTCAAATTGTTGGATGATATAGAACTAATATTCATAGATGAGACTCCAACATCTCCTACATTTATCCCACTCGTAATTGAGAAGCTTATCAGAGAATGTGGCCTCTTTGTCGAATTATCTCCTGGCTGATCTTCTTCAACCTCCAAGCAGGTTGCTTAAATTGTTGGCATCCAAACCTATAAAAACCAAAAATCACACTCTCTTAGAATACCATTAAAACCTTAGTAAAGCCAAGTAGAATACAATATTTTTCAACATAAATTTACCTGAGAAAGAACCCAATGCGTACAAATTCAAATGCTTAATAGAAGGAACCCAACAACTGGAAATTCAAAGCTTCAAAGAAGGAACCCAAAAACTAAAAATTGAAAGCTTTATCGAAGAAACCCAATAATTGGAGATTTAACAGAACCAGAGCCAGAGGACTTCAATCTTTAACTAAAGACACATCAATCTAAGGAGAAGTTGTGGAGGCGGAGGGGCTGTTGGTGGTTCGTCTAGGGCAAAGGAGAGGAAGAAAGAAGCATGGGAGAAGAGGGGGAGAAGAGAGAGAGAGAATAAGAGATTTTATTTATTTTGGATTTAACTTCATCCATCCGATTGATCCAGTGGCTGAGATTTGAAGCCCGTAAAAATTAGTCCATACATAGATCCGCATAAGAGTTGCACGCAAGTTTTAATTACCCTAAACACTTAAAAAATGTTCACTTTATTCCCTAAAACATTAAAATGCAAAATTGGAGGCCTAAACAGACGAATTAGGCTAAAAAAGGTGGGGCAAGGCGTCCCCTCCTAGTCATGTAGACAACCTCAAAATGAGTCAGTTAGCCACGTTTCGCGTCGACCCGAGAAAATTCACGAAGGATCTAGTTTTGCAAATAGGTCCAAAACTCATGTCAACCAGCTCCAAAACATATCATATCATGTCCTACATCAACAATTAAACCTACTTGAACATAAAATTTCATATACTCGAACATAAATATTCATATACTGAAACAAAAAATTGTATTTACTCAAACATATATGTTTATTTGCTAGAACACAATTTATTCTAATAGAATAAAATTTGTTTTACTTGAACACATAGTTCTAGTTACTAGAACAACAATTTATTCTACTCGAACGCATAGTTTTAATTACTTGAACACACAATTTATTCTATTCGAACACATAGTTTTAGTTACTTGAACACACACTTTATTCTACTTGAACATATAGTTTTAGTTACTCAAACACACAATTTAATCTACCCAAACAATAATTTACAGATGCTCGACCTAAGATATATATATACTCAAATGCACGAAACCATAACCTTGAAGTGTATTTGAACTACTCAGATACTTTTTCAATAGCCAAAGAAAACAGATGAAACAAAAATCAGTGCAAACACTACACACAAAAACTTAGACACCAATGCAAACAATGCATCATCGTTTGCATACCAAATAAGAGAAATAAGAGCGCAAAACATGCCACTAAAGTGCAATCAAAAGAAGAACTATGTACCTGAAGAAGTTTGAGAGTAAAAAAAGTATTGTCGAATAGGAAAGAGTGAAAACATAACTCCTAGAGAAGAAGAATAGTGTCGCGCTTTTGAGAAAAAACATAGAGAGAAGTTGGAGTATCTATGGATTTATTATTATTGAGGTTAGTTTTGTCTAAACACAAGAAAAAATTGTTTGATTTCAAGTGTTTGATAAAGACAACTATTTTTACATAACGACTTTCAAATGTACTGTTTTTCCAAAATACCCAATAAATAACGACTCAAAGATTATCCATATTTGATTTTTGTTATCAAAATATCACACGTTTCAACTTACAAACTGAATTTTTATTTTTGATTTTTGTTTCAATTTAATCATTCAGACACATTTTTGCCTAAAAGGGTAGTCGATTTACACACATGGCTCATTGACCATGCTGAAGTAGAAAATAATTTGTCATGTACAAATAATTTATTTTTCTTTCAAAAAATTATAGGTGAACAAATAATATGGATACATCAATAATTGCCCTTTTTACATAAAAAAATGAAATGAAATTAAAATAATGAAATGAAATTAAAATGAAAAATAGATGAAAAAATTTTGCGTTAGTTTTTTTACTTTCATCAAACCTAGATTCGTCTCTTTCTAAAAAGTCAAAAGTCATGCTAACATTTCTTGCTCAAGATTCGTCTAGAGAAGAAAAAGAGGCACGAACCTAAATGCGTCAAGAAGAAGGAAGACACACAAACCTAAAAACGTTAAGGAGAAAAAGATGAAGATGCATGAACCCAGATGCACGAATTTGGCCCTAATTTTTCTTCTTTAGATGCACAAATTTGACTATATTCTTCTTTCATGGGGAGTTGCTACAAGGAGGGAGGAACGAGTAGCCTCTCCATCTTGCCTTGGACCACACCCTAGGTGATCGTCGGTAACTCCGTCATGAGTTTTGAATTTGAGAACATGGGTTTTGTAGGATTTCAACTTGAGTGAGGTTTTGAGATGAATATTGGGGTAAAGTGTCACTAATTTGAAGTCATGGAGAGAATATGGTGAGCTACTGCAGGGAGGAAAAATTTTAAGAAGAAAAATATAGGTTTAGGAAAGGGTTTGACAATGAAGAGAAAGATTCTGGGAAGAGGGAGTCACATCAGTTATGTCATGTAAGACCACCCACATTAGCTACTGGATGTGGTTGTTTGATGCTAATTTAGAGTAAGCCCGTTGTCTTTTATTGAAATTAAGACCAACAAGAAGTAAACGAAAATAGTTTATTTACATGGTTTATTTCTCCTGGTGTTGGCGGCAACAATAATTTTAAGTGAACTTACTTTATTTGCAATAAGCTTGGACACCACAACTACTCTACCTGGGCCTGTCATAAAGAATAATGCGCAAACCAATGTTGTTGAGAATGTTAATAAGGAGGCTATAGAGCTTACTTCAATTGTGTAAACATGGTGGACAACCTAAAATAGTGGTGGGTTGATACAGGCGCCAAATGTCATGTTTATTTTGACGAGATGAATTTACGGACAATTGGAATGGAGAGCAATAGTTCATGTGAAATTTTTTGGTTTATAGAAATTATAGACCACAAGAGAAGGTGGTGTTAAAGATGACATATGGGAAAGAATTATTATTGAACAATTGGTTCACACTTTAGAAATTCGAAAGAATTTGACATCCTACTCGCTTTTAAGGAATATTGAATTTATGTTGGTATTTGAATCGACAAGTTTATCCTCACCGAGACCGAGATGTTTGTAATTAATAGTTATTTATGTTATTAGCTATTTTAGCTAAATATAATGATCATTGTATGCAGAGATAAGAATATTAATAAAGCAATTAATTTGAATTATTTGCTTGCGTTCTATTTTATGGCATGACAAATTGGGCCTTGTTAATTATGAATTATGTTATATATATTCATAATTGTGGTAATTATGGGGTGAGAGGATTTTATCTATGAATTATATTATGGATAGAATATTTCGCATAAAATTGGATAAGACACAATATAAATTATAGCATGGTAGATGGCCATACTATAAATACATGAAATGTGGGGTTGTCTAGCCAAAGTAACCAGAGTAGTTTTCAAATTTCCAAGAGAGATTTTATGTTGGCTAAAACCTGTGCCGACAACATATGTATATATGTTGCGATAGCCAATTTTTAATTGCTAGGCATAGAGTAGTATGTATAATAGTAAGTCTTAACATATTCGAAGACATAATACCATGAGACAATTGCTCTCTAAAGGGGCATGAGACAATTGCTTTCTAAAAGGGTTCTCTATTTACTATGTAAAATCAAAGGATAAGTTGTAGATCCGCTTATAAAAAGGCCAAAAAGAGAGCGAATTATTGAATCATCGAAGGGAGTGAGGCTAAAGCCTATATCTTAAGAGCTACCATGATGACAACCCTACCTAGTTGACTGGATATCCCAAGATCTAGGTTCAAAGGGACAACTGAATTGTGTCTTGACTCAAGGTAGCACTTAGGAGTTGAAATACTCTTACCAATTCTTATGATGAGATAGTGTTGTCAGCCAAGAGAACCAGGTTAATTAAGCTTTTAATGATTCTTATAGCTTCAGAAATTCAAGTAGGATATTGTAGGATTCTCTTTATGTGATCACCTATGTGAGTGTGAAATGAGGCCATTTCTATGAGAATTGAAAAGGATAAATTCTCTAGAGCGCTCACTAAAACCAAGAAGTGTTTTGGGGCCAAAATGAATACAGCCGTGAAAAGCAAGTATTTTTCGAAAAGGAACTATGCGATTCCTATTGTTTGGATTGGAAGGTTGACCACTTCAAGACATCATGTTCACTAGATAGCCAAGTAAATGTGATAGATGTCGCTAGGAAAGATTTAAAGCCAAAAACTACCTAATTCCAATGCAATGACTATTCACCATTACTCGCCCTCTTTCTGTGTCATTTTTGCAGTTCTATTCCATTTCTATTAATTTGGGGGATTGTTGGAAATTTTTGAATAGAAATTAGATGAAAATAAAATGTATTTTTATGTAGATTCTCTACATTCTCCAAGAATTCTCTACATTCTCTATATAAAGAGAGCCAAGTCTATAATGTAGAGAATTCTTGGAGACTTTTTCTCTTTTCCTTCATTATCCTTCCATCTCATCTTGTGTTCACTCTTGAGAGAGCGTACTAAAATACTTGGTTCGCTATTACACTATTGGTTTGTGCTTTCAATGGCGTGTGATCTAGTAGACCTGGGAGATGATATTGCATGAAAACTGCAAACACCATGAGAGACAAGCAATAAATCACTTTAAGATTAGAGGACCAACCTTGCCTCGATATTTCCTCGGTTTCATTTGTTAGGTTTTCCATTTCTCTATATTCAATTTAAATTGGTTGTAATTTGTTTGATTTAATTTATGTCAATTCGTAATATATATTTTTTGAGCATACTTAAGAGGAATTATTGCATGGTCTAGGTGCATTTCCACCTGGTATATTACAACATTGGATGTGACTCATGTGATATACACTCGGAGCAACTAATAATTTCTTTTATACTTGATGGTATTGTGTTTCTAAGTGTTGTGATTTAGATTATCCCAAAGCTGGTTCCAACACTAGAGACTTGAAAACACTTTTTTCTTGATTTTGTTGGGTGATTATTTGCACTAATTTCTCTTGATAAATTCTCTAAAATAAAAACAAAATATCACGGTTCCATTTTACAGATCATCTACCTAACCAACACTTTATTACCTATCACATTATCTATTTGATTAAAATAATAATTCTTTTTTATTTACTTTATTATTTTATTAATTATTCATTTATCCCTCCATCCCCAATCTCTATCCTCTCTTGTTGACATAACTCTGAAGCTAGCGACAGAGATAAATCATAGGTTCTTCATTGCAAGCACTCAAAATCAAATCAATTAAACAACGCAAGAACTCCCAAACAAAATAATAAACATATTGAAGATTGAAGCTAGCTCTGAGTGGATGAAAGAAAAGGAACAACCAAGGCGTTGCCCAATAGTATATAGATGTGGAAGCTACCTTTGGCTCCCTTTCTTCATTCATGGGCAAGTAGAGTATCCCGGGACTAATAAGGAAAAAATACAAAGTTAGTATAACTCACTAAGTCACTCAATAAAATATTTGCATTCAATAAATTCAGATAGACCTAAAATTAAATTTTAAAGATAGTTTTACCTTGAGTGGTGCTAAATAGTTCAAGTATTTATAACCCAATATTATTCAAAATCTACATGACATACTTTGTAAGCATATGATATGACAAAATCAAAATTTTAAAAAATAAAAACATCTCATTAAAAAATACCCACTGCACAGTTTTTTTTCTTAAACGAAATTTCAAAACACTTTATCTCTCAAAATACATATTAGATTTCAAAAACATTACATATATAGAATCAGCAAGAAAAAATCTTTCCAACAATATCCATTGTTGATATGTTTTGATGGAGTGGGGGTCCATTCTAAGGCTCCTTAGAAGCTTTATTAACTATCGGTACTTTTTTGTTTTTCTGATTGACTGAAGCCTCCTCAGCATATTTTGTAATAAGCCTCTTCAGTCTTTATTTCATTTTCAATTAGCTTTTTTAGCTTTTCTTATAATCTTCTTTGGCCTATGAATTTTTAGCCTCTTTAGCTATTACGCAATAAGCCTCTTCGGTTCTTATATAGATAGCCTTTTTGGCCTTTCTTTACAGTTAGTCTCATTGGCTTCTTTATGTGGACTAGTCTCTTAAATTGAGTAATTTTTTATTGACTAACCTCTTTGATTAGTTCAATGCCTCATCGACATTTCTTTTTTCCTAATCTCTTTGATTAGTTTGTATGTCTTATCGACATTTCTTTTTTGGCTAATCCCTTTGATTAGTTTGTAAGACTTATTGACATTTTCATGTGGGATATGACCTCTTCTTTCGTTTATACCTCTTTGATAACTTTACATGAAGGAGAACCTCAACATTGTTGTAACTCTTGGGTACATTATATTCATTCGGGGCAAGACCTTACCTTGAGGTGATATCTTTCACGATAAATCTATGTTGGGTAAGACTCCAACTTAGGACAACGCCTCTTTAAAAACTCTTCTATATAGAGCGGGTGTGGTCAATATTTTACATAGAGCATGAGTGTCTAAGAGTAGAAATGTCATGGAGCAATATTTGTCGATCATAGAGTGGGATGTGGTGGAGGGGGAACATGTTCTGCCAACCATGGAGTAGTGTTGCATGTTCCTTGCGGTATTATAACACTCTTTCCCACGCTTAGTCTTCCTAGCCTTTATTGAGTTTCATGACATCTCTATTTCACAAATCAATGTTAGAGTATAGGAACGCTTATGCCTACTTCTTGGGGGTTCTTGGGGGTCATGCCTTTATCAATATATTCATGTGAGATTATACCTTATCCCTGGGGTGGTCCCTTCGTGGGTGTGTCCATGCGAGGCTAAACCTCGGCTTGGGATGATGCATTCTATTCGTCAATCCTCATGCAATAGGTCCTTGGCCTTGGGGTGAAGCATTGTTCTGTTTCTCCTCAGTTCATCAACAATCATATTTGAATAATTAAAATAAACAAATCATTTTATTGAGACGAGAAAATCATTGAGCCACCATGTGACAAACTTATTAGAAAGAAAAAATAAAGATTAAAAATTATCTCTTCAATTGATTAGTCTTGATGGAGGTTCATCTTTCTTTGGAGTTTTATCCAGCTTCTTGCTTTTGATGTAACCATCCAAATAGCCTAGCTTGATTAGGTGCTCTAGGTGCCACTTTAATTCATTGCATTCTTCCTCATGATGTCCTTTATCATTGTGGTAGGCACACGATGGAGTCTGGTCTTTCTTGCCTGGATCATTCCCTATTTTTGCAGGCCACTTGAAGTAGTGATCATCCTTGATTTCTTGAAAGATATTGGTGATTAGTTCGCTGAAGCTCGTATAAATGGCTCCATAAATGGACTTTGATCCCATAGACGACTCTTTATCAATAGCTAATTCATCAGCGCTACCTTTTGATCCTCTTCCATTTTGATATACTTCGTAATCCTTTCTTATAGATCATTCATCCTCATCGGTGGCTTGAGAGTTAAGTTTTCCCTTAGCCTACTATCTTTTGGGAGTACAAGAATGAAGGTTGCAACAACTTTCTGTTCCTCATATTTTTCTATACCTGCATAGACAATTAAATAACGAGAAGTGAAATCTTTTAGTGACTCACATTCTTTTGATTCAATGGAGAACAACTTATCTAGAGTTACTGGTTCTCTGCCATTGGCAATGAATCTTAACACAAATGCTTATGCTAGCCCCTCTAGAAAGAGATGGAGTTCTTTGATAACATATAAAACTATTTCATCTTTGTCCTACCAAGACTTTAAGGAAACAACTTTCACATTAAAGAGTCTTGACCTACTCAAAGGGTCATTTTGTGTTCATAAGCCCCACATGAGCTATGGGGTCAGTCTTTCTATCATAAAGTTCAAAAGTAGGAGGACTGAAGTTTTCTAAGGGATCTTTCCTCCTAAGAATTTCATGAAAGGGGTGGTATTCATTTTGTTTAGTGTTTGCTCTACCTTCTTTTGGGCACTCTATATGGCCTCTCTAATAATTCTACCATTATCCCTTCGCGGTCGCCTCTTACGACTATCAAAGTGGGACCTGTGCCTGGTACATATAGGGGTAGTTAAGTGCCTCTTCTCCTTGGGCAATGATCTGCGATATCATCTCCTAGAGGACAAAAAGGGTCTTTGCTTTCTTCTAGGTCCTAAGAGTTGGACTCTTTCGTTGTTGATGAGTCCTACCCATGCTTTTGGTCTCTTCCTCTTGGGGTTGATCCTCTTTTTGCCTGATAAGACGTTCAACAATACTAGCCAAACACTTCCCTTTGGTTTTAGGGTGTGCAACTACTCCATAGGAAAAGTCAATATTATTCCACTTCTAGTGGTTCTATTTGTAGTGAAATGAAATAACATATCACTCATTTCTAATCCCTGTATCATGCAACAGTTCCTTGATTTGAAATTTGAACCAGGCATGAGGTAGTCTTGGATTGTGCCAATTTGAAGTGATACGCTATTGTGAAGATAAGTGACTACCACGTCTTCTTTATCTCAGTCGCAAGCTTTTGGGAAAATCTTTTGCCTGTGACTGCATCTAGAAGTTGGAGTATGCCCTACCCTAGGCATCCACCTATTGACCTCTAAGCTACGTGGCTTGCTGACTTGATGAAATACTTTTATCGTCAAAAGTTTACCTAACCATACACTATGAATGATTGAATTAGTGATGTGGATGAGTATATGACTTGACTTTTTGTAAAAAATGTGGCACCTAGTATTGATTTTTATGTATTTTTGTTAGAGATTGGATAAGGGAATGAAATAGTAGATGCTTTGTTAATAGAGAAAGAGAAAAATTTATAGGGATTTGTGTTATGATGAGTAGAGTATATTGAGAGACATGTGTTGGTGATGTGGATGAGTATGTGGCTTGATGTTTTGTGTAATAGAGGTGGGACGCAATTGAGAGAATGAAAATTTTGGAGTATGTGGCCCATTGAAGTTACTATGAATTAAAAATTGTTTAAATATTTAAAATTAGTATGATACTATTAATGTATTTGATACAACAAATATGTGACCCAGTGCTAGAATTAGAGGGCTAAAACTTAATGGTTCATATCTTCAATTCTTGAAAACATCGCCCACATAGTATGTGAGAGTAAAGTTTGTTAACATCATGCATGTCCCTAATCCTATCCACTAAGTGAGACATGTTGTATTTTTAATATATGTAAAGCACTATGTAGCGACCTGTTCAAAGAGCGAGTCTATAGAATGGCTAAACTACCATCGACTATATTTATTACGCAAAATCCTCAATAATTTGGATTTATAATTCAAATAATAAATGCGGAAAGCCTCAAAATGCAAAGTACAAAAGTCTAACGTGTGAAACAGTGCGGAAGCTCAACCCAAAAAATAAAAACCTAACAATCTCTACTTATAACCCCCAAACTTCAAAATCCATGAGACTCTAGGTCATGCCATAGGATGTTGGCCATAACTCACTTGAAAGTCGGAAAAACAAGAAGAAGAGGGTGAGCTATAAAGCTTAGTAGTGGTGAAATACCAATCAGAAACTCAAATATCTATGAGATAGATACCTGAGCAGAGGAAACAAGTGAAAACGATAAAGAGTGGGATGATTTCTATAAATATAGAAGCTGACAATGGAAGCCAAACAATGATGAGGCAGGATGATTAATGATCATAACAACAACAATCCTTGCATCAATAATACATATATTATAATGCAATTGCAAGAAACTATCAATAAGAGACCATGGAGGGTTAATCAACATCCTATATCATTATGCAGGTGGAACAACAAAGGACCACGAATGGTCGGCACTATAGTGCCTATACAATAATGGGGAATAAATCCAAGATAGTGATCACGTCTCATGCTGATGTGTCGCGAGCACGACCATCGCAAATAAAGCCAATATGACGAGTGAAAACAACAGATAACAAACTTAACAATTCGACGAGTAAATAAAGAGTGTGATCAACTACCCAAACAATGAAATGACGAAACAAATTGAGAATACATCTCTATCAAACACATATCATAACAAAACATTCAATGCTCAAGAATAAACTTAACAAACTTTCCCTTGATGAGTGGCAATAGGAATACAAACTTTCTGAATTGGAGTTGGCTCATTAAACCCAAGCTTATATATTGACTTCATAAAGAGTGGCATGACACCCTCAGTTACTCATTTTTGGGTATTTGGGTGCATTACTCATGCTGATGTTCCTTATTCCAAAAGAATGAAGCTTGATAACAAAAGTTTTTAGTGTATCATTCTTATTCGCAAGAAAGAATCAAAGGCGTATCAGTTATATGATCCCACTTCTCAGAAAATTATCGTGAGTCAAGATGTGATTGTTGAAGAAGATAAAAGCTAGAATTGTAATGAAGGGCCTACACATGAAAATTTTGTTGAATTGGAGAGGGAAGAAGATGATATAGACCCAAATGTTAACAAAGCTACTCATCTCAACACTAAACCAGATGAACTTGTTACTCAATCTGAATCTAGCTTAGATGTTATATCTCCACATGATGTTCTTAAAACTAGTAAACTATTAACCGTGATGTCCCAGTGCAAGTACTCAATTTGACATGAATCTCTCATCTCCTTATGCAAGTAGGGAGCAGCATCGACCATCCTCTTGGATAAATGACTATGTGAGTGGTGAAAATCTATCCGATGAAGGGGCTTACATGGCCATATTTGCAACAACACATGGTTCTTTGTTATTTAACGAGGCTGTCAAGTAGGATAAGTAGAGAATGGCTATGGATGCAGACATGGATGCAATAGAAAGAAATAATACTTGGGAGTTAACTGAATTACTTGCAAGAGAAAGGAAAATTAGAGTAAAATGGGTCTACAGGATGAACTTTAATAAGAATGCGAAGATTGATAAGCACAAAGCTCATTTAGTCACCAAAGGGTACGCCCAAAAACTTGGAGTCGACTACACTGAAGTGTTTGAACCTGTAGCATGTATAGATATTGTTCGACTTGTTCTTTCTCTTGCATCCCAAAGGCATTGGACAAATTTTCAACTAGATGTTAAATCTACCTTTTTACATGGAGATCTTTCAGATGAGGTTTTTATGGATCAACCTTCAACTTTCAAGAATGATGAGGAGCATAAAGTATATAAGTTACACAAGGTGCTCTATGGTTTGAAACAAGCACCGTGTGCTTGGTATAGTTGGATCAAAGCTTATTTTGTGAAAGAAGGTTTTATCAAGTGTCCATATTAACATACATTGTTCATAAAGACAAAGGTGAAAGGTAAAATTTTGATAATTTGCCTTTATATAGATGATTTTATCTTCACGGATAATGATGTATGAATGTTTGTTGAGTTTAAGTCTTCTATGATACACAAGTTTGACATGACAGACTTGGATAAAATGAGGTATTTTTTTGGGTCTAGAGGTTTCACAAAGTACTGATCGTATTATTATTTGTCAAAAGAAGTATATGCTTGAAGTGTTGGAAAGTTTTGGGATGACACGTTCAATGGAGTGCTTAATCCAATTGTTCCAAGTTTCAAACTCATGACGAATAGTGATAGAGAAAAGGGAGACAACCATTACTACAAACAACTTGTAGGTAGCTTGATGTACTTGACAGCCACTCGATTGGATAGCATGTTTGATGCACTTCTAAGTTTGATGTTTTTTTATCGCAATGGAGGAAATGAAGTTTGGACAGCGTATACAAACAATGATTATACTGGAGATGTTGATGATCGATGAAGTACATATGGGTATGTATTCATGATTAACTCTGGAGCAAGACTGCTAAAAAAATCTATTGTCATTTTGTCCACGACAGAATGTTAAATTTGTGGTTGCAGCTTCTTGTGCTTATTAAGTTCTTTGGATAAGAAGAATGTGACATAGTTTTTATTTGGTTCAAGATGATAGTATCCCTATTTAATGTGATAATAGTTCAATCATCAAACTCTCACAAAATCCAATTCTTATGGACTCAACAAGCAGATAGATGTCAGATTTCATTTTCTTTGAGACCTTACAAGAGATGGTGTGATTAAACTTGTGCATAGTCTCACTGTAGAGCAAATTGTTGATATCATGAGTAAACTCTTAAAGCTAGATCTGTTTGTGAAATTGAGAAGCTTGATGGGAGTTTGCATTAATCCAAGTATAAATTGAATGTTATCGCATTTAGTTTAAGGGAAGAAATGCTGGGATTGTTTTAAGTCTGACTGACTTAGTCTTAGTTACATGGGTCAGTAGGGCGTAGTTAGTTAAACATGGAATAATACCTATTGTTTAGGGACTAGTTATTTATTTTGATTTCCCTTGTATTCTACAAATTTCTTTCCTTGTAAAAGGCTATATATGGCCGCTATTATTCTAAATAATATGGACAAGCATATTCCTCATTATCTATTATTCAAACACTACAATTTACATTGTGGTTTGAATGGCAAAGGATGAACTTCTATTCAACACGTGTGTTTTCCAATTAACAGCTTCGGGCCAAAAAGTTTTTGGAATCTTCTTCACGAACTACATACTTTGATCCATCTTCTTAATAGTCTGATTTTTTCTTTTTATTACTCTGTTTTGTTGGGGAGAGTATGCCGCAATGAGTTGATGGCAGATTCCATGCTCATTATAAAAATCACTGAAGTCCTGTGAGGTGAACTCTCCTCCTCGATCAGTACTAAGAGCAATGATGCTTGTCCTGGTCTCCTTCTCAATAGGACTTTTAAGAAGTTTGAAAGTAGTGAAATCTTCAAATTTGACAGTAAGAAAATAAATCCACAATTTGCGACTAAAACCATCAATAAAACTGAGGATGTACCTCTTACTGCTATTAGAAATCAGAGTAATGAGTACGTAGATGTCAACATGGATAAGTTGAAGAACCTGAGTAGCTCTCCATGCAATTGAATTGGGAAAACTTTGTCATTGTTGTTTGCCAATCAAGCAAGTTTCACAAGTCTTTGATAGGAGCTTCCAGTTTTGACAATCCCTTGACCATCCCTTTTTGATAAAGAAGTGTCAGGCCCTTGAAGCGGAGATGACCATATCTATTATGACAAAGCATGGCATGATCTTCAGACAAAGAGATATAGCTTGTATGTTCTAGTGTTTGAATTTGGGCAAATAATTTGAACATTTTATTGGATGACATGCTTATGTCTAAGAGTAGACATCGATTAGGATGATACAACCTACAAGTTCCCCATTGAATGAAGGACTCACTTTTCCGTGAGTTGTCCAACAGTCAAAAGACTAGTTTGCAACCCTCAAATATTGATTTCAAATGGTGGTAACAAAAAATAACCTTTCCTGATCGCTTTGAATCATGCCAGGTTCCTAACAGAAAGTTTCCCCATTCTTTGAGTGGGTGAGTTAAATCTAACTACTGTGGCAGCAATGTATGCATGGAAAAATGGAGAATACATATGCAAGAATCATGTCCGTGGTGGATTTGCTGATGACCTGTAAAATGTTTTTTGCGGCATACATTCATCCAAAGAATCATGGAGCTCTCTGGAGAAGAAGTACAAGACTGAGGATGTCGGTACCAAGAAATTTTGGCAGCCAAATTTTTGGACTTCAAGATGATGGATGACAATTGTCACCCAGACTGAAGACTACCAGCTGATTGTGCATGACATCTTGGTGGAAGGAATGAATCTTAGTGAGTCTTTCCAATTGCCATCACTTATAGAGAAGTTGCCCCCTAGATGGTTGGACTTTAAGAATTACTTGAAGCATAAGCACAAGAAAATTAAAATAGAGAACATAATAGTACTTCTCCGAATTGAGGAAGATAATCCGAAGAAGATGGTGCTTCCAAAAGAAACAATGCAAACCCAGTTGAAAGTTTTAAACCCAAGACTGATGGAAAAAGGAAGAGAGACACCAAGCTAAAGGAAAGCAGAAAGAACAACCACAAAGATGTCCAGGGCACCTACTTTGTCTGCGACAAACTTGGACACTGAGACAAGAATTGCATAAAATGTCCTAACAAGGAGAGGGCCAAGGTCAAGGCTAAAGGCAAGGGGAAAAGCTACCAAGCAAGCTCACTTGGTTGAGTAGAGCAAAGATATGATGAAGAAATATTGGTTGCTGTAGTCACCCATGTGAACATGATAACAAACACCAAGAATTGGTGGTGGACACATGTGCAACCAAGCACATCTACATTGACAAAGATATTTTCTCCACTTATGAGAAAAAAATGATGGAGATAAGATCTATATGGTCAATTCTCCTCCGGCCACTATAAAAGGGACTGGATAGGTGATCCTAAAGTTCACCTCTGGGAAGAAGATTGCACTTCAAAAAGTGTTGCATGTCCGTGAGATTAGCAAGAATCTCATCTCTATCTCTGTTCTGGTCAAGAAGAGATTAAGGGTGGTGCTCGAGTCTTTTCGGGTTGCACTAACTAAAGATAGGGTGTTTTTTGGGCAAAAGGTATTTATGTGATAGGTTGTTCAAAGCCGATGTTTCTATGATAGATGAAAAGTCTAAATTTTTGTACCTAAAATCCATTATGAATAAAAAGAAATCTTATGTTTACAATGGTTGTGTCTCATTTTCTATGGCCTGGTAGACTAGTACACATAAATTATGGTACAATGAAAAATTTGGCAAACCTAGGTTTACTACCAAAATTCAATTTGCATGTCAACCATAAATGGGCGTGATAGAGATCATGCGAATGGGTAAACCTTTCGGGTGTAGGTAATTGTTGTTGAGCTTGCTCACATTTAATATATGGTAGGTTCCATGGTATTGATGAGTGGAATACTTTGGAAGGAATACCTGGTTACTTGATTTCTTATTTGATCATCATAAGTATACATTCATGTTATTGATGGCATGTTGTTGCATACACCTTTCCTTTGATTCGACCTAATGTTAATTATTACTCTTTTACCCTATTGGATTTTTGGCTCACCTTTTATCATTCTTTCCACCCCACAAGTGAGACCGGGGTTGGAACTAACGATGTGGATCATACGGACCATGTGTGACATGGATGTCTCTTAGAGGTGCTAGGTTGGAGTTGTAAGCTAGTGGTTACACTTTTAGCATGCATGTTTATGTTCTAATACATATTTGTTTGTCTTTGATGATTGACACCCTGTAGGTGTGGATACTTGTACGATTGGAAGGAATGCCATGTGATTGAAACTTCCGAACTAGGATGTGGACCTTGAGTCTTGATATTATGTTGATTGTTGGATCGCTTATGACATCGTACTACATTGTCATTTTGTGCGTACTAATAAATGGCCTGAGGCTCTGCTAGGTTGAGAGAATGCTTGTTGATAATTGACCTGAGGTCCTGTTAGGTTTTTAATGTGATGTGTATGATTGTTGCACTTTGATTCAGGTAGGCACTCTTCAATATACAGGGAAGTGCAGCCCAATTTTTGAGTAATGAGTTTGATTTTTTCTAGTGGACTAAGGTTGAATCTGTATGGTTTAAATCATATCGGTGACCTAGGACGATGCAAAAAACAACAAGTAGCGCCTCTCAGGTTGGGGTGTTACATACAGTGTAGAGCATTGTATCCTAGAAGGTTATTGCCCAGAAAGTGTTGACACCAGTAACAGGGGCTATTCTACCTTAAGCATATTCGTACCTTTGTGTACCTCGCTCATCTGTGATTCTCCATTCCTTAAATTCTCTTTGTTGTTTTGGTAACAGTAGTTTATTGCCTATTATACTTGTAAATAAATGCATGTTAAATTCTCTACTTTGTATGCTCTAGTTTTATTGATATATACATGTGCCATGATTAATCAATAAACTGTGAGATTTGTTTATTGTCCACTTTGCTTATATATCAATATATACACACAAATAGTTTATATTTTTATTTTATTTATTGAAATATCCAATAATTGTTGTCTATAAAATGACAGTAGCATGCCAATAATCAATTGAATTGACACTCAATCAACATAACATCCTTACCAAAAGGAGAAAGTTAGATGAGCGATCGGATGGAGTGAGATACAATTAAGGTGAGGTGTCTTAGCTTTCTTTGGATGAAAAATTCGAAGCAATAGGAAAGAGAGATGGCTGAAAAATTTTGTGGTTTGCAAGCTTCGGGGCTCTATTTATAACTCATAAAACCCAACTAATTGGTCCATATAATTAGGGAAGTTGGAGGATTTATGGAACCACTTGCAACCACTTTGACTCACAAAATCACCTAGAGTAGTTTGTTTGTTGAACATTGAAATGTAACAATCCCTCACATGAATGAAAATAGACAACAATTCAAATACGAAAGAAATTTGAGAGTACAGTAGGAAAAATACTGCTTTGAGATAGGTAGCTTTTAGCTTTGAACCTTCCCTAGTGAGACTGACGCCTATAATTGCCAGTTGTTTATGTAAGCCTATACAATAAAGCTCACACAACACTAATCCAGTTCGTAATTGGTTCTCAATTGTTTTCACTATTTCAACCATGAACTTCTTGGGTTTAGTGAATGCTTTATAAAATATTTCTTTTACATATTTTTATAGAGCCGACCATTCTCTTCACTCATATAGGTGATGTCCTATGGAGAATATTCTCCAATACTCCACTTGTATATTTACATGACATAAGAATCATTAAAAACATAGCTTAACCTTAACACACTTCTTATCAACACTTTGTGCATTTAAGAAATGAGATAGAGGAAAACTCTATACCGCTCACATTTAAGTTATTTTCAACTTATATTTTCCTATTAAACCTAGTCCATGAGATCTCTAATTTCTAGGTTAGGTTTTCATTAAGGTAACTTATTGAATTAAGGCTTTTAAGACCATTCCCCTCAACGTGGAGTCTATCACCTCTCCACCCAAACATTTTGTAAACGGATCTGCTATGTTTTCTTTAGACTTCACAAAATCTAAGGACATTATTTCAGTAGAGAGTAACTGTCTTACAGTATTATGTCTATGACGAATGTGCCTAGAACTACTGTTATATATCAAATTTTGTGTTTTTGCAATTGCGGCTTCATTATCACAATGAATGCAAATTACAAGCATGGGCTTCGGCTATATTGAAAAGTCCTCCAAGAAGTGACAAAGATACTTTACTTCTTGTCCAAAGCGATGAATTGATTTTATTGTTGATCGTGCTATGCACATTTGCTTTGAGGACTTCGAAGAGAGAGCCAGCCCTCCATGAAGATATATATAGCCACTAGTAAATTTCGATTCCTTTAAATCCTAAATCCAATTTACATCATTATATCCTTCTAGGACAGTTGGGTATTTACCATAGTTCAGAACATTATTGTTTGTTTTGTTTATGTACCCCAATAATCTCAGAAAAGCTTTCCATTGCTCATTTCAAGATTACTTGTGTAGCTTCTTAGTTTACTAATAGAATATGCAATATCTACCCTCATGCTATTCATGATATACATCACACTGCTAATAATTCAAGAGTATTCCAACTATTGAAGACTATCTCCAATATTCTTATGTAAGATTACGTGAGGGAGAGACGGGCTGTTTGCATCTTTGATGTCATTTCCTTTAAATATTTCAATCACTTTCTTGATATAATGTGATTGAGATAGTACTAGGACTTCTGTTTGATGCCTAATATCACATCTGCTTCACACGTGTCTTTCAAATCAAAGTTCTTAGAAATCATTTTCTTGGATCGAGTGATGATTTCAACATTACGATCAAGAACTAACATATCATCGACATATAGACAAATGATTACATAATCATTTTTTACAGTTTTGTGTAAACACATTTTCTACACTCGTTGATTCGAAATCCATCTCGAATCACTATATGATCAAATTTCTCATGCCATTGTTTTGGAGTTTTCTTTGGCACATACAATGACTTGACAAATCTACACCCTATACGTTCTTGTCCTTTGACATTAAACACTTAAGATTGTTCCATCTATGTCTCCTCATCGAGTTCACTGTTTACAATATCATAAGTCTACATTCATTTAGTGAATCACCAACTCATATAGTGAGGCCACAAAAAATTAACATCCATATGGATGTAATTCTCGTGACTGGTGAATAAGTATTAATGTAATCTAGACCTTTCTTTTGTCTAAACCATTTGGCTACAAGCTTTGCTTTGTACTTATCTATGGATATGTCAGCTTTTAGTATTTTCCTAAAGATGCATTTACATCCAATTGACTTATTCCTGATAGAGAGATCAACCAATTCCCAAGTATGGTTACATAGGATGGATTCTATTTTGATGTTGACAACTTCTTTCCATAATAGATCATCTGGTGTTGACATTGCTTCTTTGAATGTCTAAGGCTCATTTTCCAACATGTATGTTAGATATTTAGGACCAGAAAACTTACAGACTTTTGGTATCTTACTTCTTCTTGGTTCTATTTCATCAACCTCTTGCTCACCATTTTATTCATTCTTATAATTGGAATCTCTATTCTTTTTCTGATAGGTTTCACTTCTTTTGCAAGAAAATATTTCCTCAAAGAATTCTACATCTCTTGTTTCCATAATTATATTAACATGGACATCATGTTTTTCATATTTGTGTACCCAAAATCTGAATACACTAATATTTTGAGCATATCCTAAAAATATGAAATCCACAATTTTTAGTTTGAGTTTTACTTGCTTTGGTGGAGGTATTGCCACCTTAGCAAGACATCCCCATACTTTCAAGTATTTGAAAGAGGGTGGTCTCTCTTATTTTACATCTCATATGGAATACTAGTTGTTTTCTTGTGGGACATTCTATTAAGAATATAATTATCATAGCTTTCCCCCACAAGTTTTGCGGTAGGCCAAAACTTATTAACATGCAATTAACCATTTTCTTTAAAGTTCTATTCTTTCTTTTAGCAGTTCTATTTTGTTGAGGTGTATATGGTGTTGTTGTTTAGTGGATGATTCAAAACTCAATACACAGCTGATCAATGTGAGCAGAATCATATTCTCCTCTCCTATTGAACCTTAGTGTCTTGATCTTTTTACCAAGTTGAGTCTCAAATTTATTTGAATACTTGATAAAGTTGTCCACTGCCTCATTTTTCTAGTTAATAGATAAATATTACAATATTTTGTGCAATTATTGATGAATGTAATGAAGTACTTCTTTCCACCTCTACTTTGAACAAATTTCTAGTCACATAAATCACTATGGATTAATGTTAGAGGCTCAGTACTTCTTTCGATTGAGTAAAAGGGTTTCTTTATAAACTTTGCTTCAACACATGTTTCACATTTATGGTTGACATCCAAATTGAATTTTGGAATTAAACCTAGGTTTGTAAACTTTTTCATTGTACCTTAATTTACATGTTCTAATCTACCATACCGTAGAAAAGGAGACACAACCATATAAACAAAAGAATTCGCTAGGGGTGGAAGAACGGTTCAACAATTCGATTTCAAACCGAACCCGAAAAACCAAAGTATTTCAGTTTGACTATTAACAAAACCAAACCAAACCAATCTAACAACTAAACCGGACCAAAATTGATATACAATGCACGACTTGGTTCGGTTCGGTTTGGTTTAAACTGAACATGACATTGGTCATTATGCCTTCAATTATAATTCCAATTTGTAATGACACATAGTCATAATTAATCACTTAATCTACATCTGAATTTTGAGATTTGATAATTTGAATAATATAATAGGCTCACTCAGATTCTCATAAGTCATAAGTCATAATTTATAGCAAATTACAAATTATTCATATCAATTGACTCAAATATATTATGTATATGTTTATAAAAATAATAATATATAAATAAAGAAAATTTATTACGGTTTTTTGGTTTAAAACCAAATTTATTAAAAAAAACCCAGACCAAACCAAAAAACTAAAAATATATAAACCGAACCAAAAGAAAAATTCGGTTTGGTTTTCGGTTCCTTAAACGGGTTGGTTCGGTTTTTCGCACCCCTAGAATTCGCTTTGTTCATAATGGATTTTGGGTATAGAAATTTGTTATTATCTATTATAGTAATGTTGGCTTTGAAATGCCCATCACAAGTATACCCCTTTCACATATAAGTTTCATCCTTCGAAACTACAAATTTAGTGCCTTCAAACACAATCTTGAATCCATTGCTTATTCTCACAGGAACAGATATCAGATTCTTGCGAATCTCAAGCACATGTAGTACATCTTGAAGTGTGAGCTTCCTGTCTGAGGTGAACTTCAGAATCACATCTCGAGTTCCTTCAATAGTGGTTGGAGTTGAGTTGGCCATGTAGATCTTCTCTCCATTATCTTTCATCTCATAAGATCTAAAGAGGCTCATGTCGATAAAGATGTGTTTTGTTGCCCCAATGTCCACCCACCTGTCATTGGTGTTTGTCACTAAGTTTACTTAGGAGACTACAACAACCAACATCTCTTCATAATCACTTTGCTCAACCAGGTGAGCTTTCTTGGTAGTTCATCCTTTGCCTTTATCCATGGCCTTGTTATTATCCTTGTTGGGATGTTTTCTCTAATACTTGGCTTGGTGTCTAGGTTTTTCGCAGGTAAAACAAGTGCCCTAGAACTTTTGTGGTCGTTCCTTATGCTTTCTCTTAGCTTGTTGC
Source organism: Euonymus europaeus (assembly GCA_963580455.1). Lineage (NCBI taxonomy): Eukaryota > Viridiplantae > Streptophyta > Magnoliopsida > Celastrales > Celastraceae > Euonymus > Euonymus europaeus. The sequence continues at coordinate 7,388,830 of OY756972.1, forward strand.
TTCCTCTTCCATTTCTCATCACTCTTGGGTTTGGAATTTCCCACCAGGTTGGCCTTTTGTGCTTTTGGAGGTGTCGTCTTCATCACTCTTGCTGCCACTTGAAAAGACTCATTTAGAGTCATTCTTTTTGCCAATACATCATACAAAATCAGCTGGTAGTCTTTAGCTTGGGTGATGAAAGACTTGCCACCCACCATCTCGAAGTCCAGAAATTTGGCCACCATAAATTTCTTTTTACCGGCATCCTTAGTCCCGTACTTCTTCTCCAAAGAGCTCCATAGCTCCCTGACTAAAGGTATGGCACAATACACATTATATAGGCTGCCAACAAGTCCACCAAGGACAAGATTCCTAAATATGTATTTTCCTTCTTTCTAGGCATGCATTACTGCCACAGTTGTTGGATCTGGCTCTCCTACCCAAAGAATATGTGTTGCCACCTTTTGAAATTAATCCCTTGAACTTTTCTGACTTTTCAACAGGAATTTTAGGAACCAGCCTATTTGTCATAGGAACATTGTTCTCGATTCCAATAGTTGCGACAGAAACAGACACGCCTCCAATAGGAGTATTCACAAGCATACCTTTGTTAGGAGTAGCCATAGGCACACCTCAATTAGGAGCAGCTACACCACCTGAGTTCACAACACCTTGAGCATTTTCATCACCTCCATTAAGGATGATGGGTGTCTAATTGTAGACTTGTTGAATTTGTTCCATTTATCTACAAAATCTAATTTCAAGTGAGTAATAAACGTAAACTATAAAATATAATCACCACAATAAAAATTGAAACACTTAAACACTTTTCAAGGTAATACCTTATCAAATAAATTTGTGACTTTTAAAATCGGCAACCAGGTTGGTTCCGAGAAAGAGGGGGTCTTCCAATTAATATGGTGCACAATTGGGTAACTGCTTTTCTAGACTGAACGTTTTTGGATACAAATTTCAAATTATAAATGAAATGTAACAAGTTATGTATCAATTTTTAATTAATAATAATACGTATTGAATATGCCAATTAATTTACAAATATGGAAATTTGTAATTTCAATTGACATATGGCAGAATCAATAATAGCACTGTATTTTAACCAAATTAGTTTAATCCAATTATATATAGATGTGAAAAAAATTTATCTATCTTCTATCAACTAAAGGATTAAAATGTGGCAAACATATGGGATATATAAGCTAGCTTTCTTTCTAATCTTACACGTACATAGATTCAAAATAAATGAGTTTATATATATGCACGTACTTGCTTTAATAAACCAGTTTAAAATTAGCTAGCATGCATAATCATGAGTCCATGAAAAGTTTTAGTAAGCCAAGCCTTGCATGTATAATAAAGTTTATATATATTCACTAATTCAACCAGTGGCATATATATTTTATGCTAATGATCATACATCTACACAAATTGTATGCACAATTTTATATAAGATAATTTATGAGATGAATTTATTCTAACAATGCAAAGTTGGCAGGTTCAATCAATATACTATTGCATATAATAATAAGTTTAAACAAAACAATACTGATAGAATTGTAGATTTAATATTGCATGCACGCATGCATGTGTGGATTGGTCAAACTAGTTTCAAGGTTCCAGACGTGGGGAGATGCAAATAAAATAGTTCCATGTCCTGCAAATGAACATGTATAACGCCCCGTTCCACAATACTCTAATTTCCTAGGTCTGTATCTCGAAATGCTACTCACATCACATATCTCAGCTCATAATTATCAGATATTCTCTCAAGGCAAATAAAATATAGTAACTCAAGATTAACCAATATTCTAACACATTAAATAATTTATTAAAGAGTGCTCGAATCCCCAATTTAAGTACTAGCAACAAAAACACATCCTCCTTAATTCTAGGTTGCGAACAATCACTTATGAAATAAAGCAACACCACAAACTAAACTTGCATAAAGTACTGAAATCTTTATGCTAAATATAGGTCAATAATAAAACTACAGGCACATGAACATCTTCATCACGGATCCGCATCACCACCATCAAGAGCTGCAGCATCATATCCCTATACAAAGTCATTACTTGCATCATGGAACTTAATGAGCCAAGGCTCAACAAGTAATGTTTATGCATGAATGCACATGAGCGTACTCGATAAGGAACAATCATTCATTTAAAACATTTAACCAATATTTGGGCTCTTAACCTTGGCAAACCACTACAAAGCAATCAGTTGTCAAGATTTTACATATTGCCTATCAATAGGCACCCTTCAATCAATAACCATTCCTTTAAACTTTAAACTTTCATATTAGTCCATTTTCGCGGTATACGCCATTGTAGTAGTCATACCAAGTTCAAAAAACATTTCAATATGCATGTGAACCATAATGATGGACAATGCGATGTATGACAATAATAATTCACAGTCAGTACCTCAATCAATAAATAGCAGTGCAGTTAACACAGTCAACATTCCAGGTATTTCACAACCACTATACCAACAGTCGATTCCAATATTTATAAATTCAGAAATCACACAATTCCATGACACAGTTCAACATTACTTACAGTCGCATGCTTTCCCAAAACCTCCTTTTAAATTTTTAGCGAATTTGTTCCTTCCAAAATTCCAAAATACTCAATAAATTAATATTTCTAATTTAATTAAAATAAACCATATTTTAATTTATTTGAACCGATTTTGACAAACCCAATCAGGTTGGCTTGACCCAGTTCTATCTCTCACCCCCACGACCATAGACCCGTATGGGTCCTTTTTTCGGGTCATTGTCGAAAACGGCACGGTGAGGGACACGACTGGCCGGGAATTGTGGAAGACGACAAGGTGAGTCTAGTGCTGGCATCAGTTACCTGTTTCATGGTCGGAGGTCTGTAGATTTTGGCTTCGAAGGTTCCAATGACCGCGAGCTCCTCTCCTTCTTTGACGGCTTGAACGTGATCAGTTCCGTACGAAACTTGCACCTCTGGACTCCTGACGTCGTGCTCGTCCTTCCCGTGCCCTCACCTCCGCGATTGATTCTCGTCAATGAAATTCGCTTCTCGGTCGCTACCTCATTCTCTCGTGAACTAGGGTTCTCGATTTTCGTGTAACTCCTTCTTCCCCTTTTTCTTTTTCTTTTGTATTTCTTTTATTTCCTAATGAAGTGGTATTCCCCTTTTTACTTTTTTGCCCTTCCACCTCCCCATGTAATTACCCTGACTGCCCTGTACCGGTCCAACAATTTATTTTTATTTATCTATTTATTTATGACTACTTAAAGGTTCAGGAATATTACAATCGTCCCCCCTTATAAAAATTTCATCCTTAAAGTTTTATTACCTGATTAGGTGCGCTATTTCCTTATTTCGAAGTTGTTTTATCTCCCTTGCTAAGATCTCTACTGGTTTCTCCTCGTATGTCAATTCTGGAGTTAGTTCCAATGGTTCATGATTCATAATATGGTCTGTGTCCTTGATTAATTTTCATGTCATCGGCACATGGAATACATTGTGTACACTCGACAAGGACGACAGTAGTACCAGTCGATAAGCTTGAGTCCCTTTTTTGTCAAGTATCTTAGAAGGTCCTATATAGTGTGGACTTAGCTTCCCTTTTTTCCCGAACCTCATAACGCCCATCATGGGTGCCACTTTGAGAAATACATGGTCCCTAACTTGAAACTACAAATCCTTCCTTCGTATATCTGCGTAACTTTTCTGTCTACTTTGTGCTACTTTGATCTTATCTCGAACCCTCTCCACCACATCTTTGGTCTCCTGTAAAATTTCTAGTCCCACATGTTGTCCTTCCAAAAATCTTCTTTCACCTACTTCATCCTAGTGAATTGGTCATCTGCATTTTCTGCCATATAAGCCCTCGTATAGTGCCATGCCTGATAGCTATTATTGTAGGAGAACTCCACCAGCGATAGATACCATTGCTAGTTTCTCGGCCACTCCATTACATAGGCTCTTAACATATATTCCAATACTTGTATCATCCTTTCTGATTGCCCCTAACTTTCCCGATGGAAGGTTATTCCAATTTCCAGATTAGTACCTATCGCCCCATTGAAAATGTTCCAAAACTTAAAAGTGAATCTAAGATCACGATCTGATACTATGGAAGCTGGAACCCCATGAAACCTTACTATTTCCTTTACATACAAGCTAGCATATTGATCCATGCTAAATGTAGTTTTCAATCCTAAGAAATGCACTGTTTTGGTAAGCCGATCAACTATTAACCAAATTGAATTATTTCATCTTTTCGACCTTGGCAATCCCGACACGAGATCCATCGTAATATGTTTCCATTTCCACCATAGAATTTCCAGTGGCTGTAGTGTCCCCAAGGGTCGTTGGCGTTTTGCCTTGATTCGTTGACACGTTAAATATTTTGCTACAAATTCTGCTAGGCTATTTTTCATGCCTTGCCACCAGTAATGCGGCTTCAAATCTTGTTAAATTTTTGTACACCTAGGATGTACTGAGTATGCAGTGCAATGAGCTTCTCTCAAAATTTCTTTCTTTATCTCTACATCATCTAGATTGCACAATCTTCCTCGAAACCTTATGACACCTTTACTATCCATTGTGAAGTCAAAAGTTTTGTTTGCCTCCACCTTTCCTTTATGCTTAACCAACTCTTTATCCTCGAATTACTTCTCCTTTATCTGATCTATCAGTCTTGGTTGAATACTTATTGCCGCCAATATGCTATTTTCCCCCTCAAAATTATTTTCAATTCTAGACTCTACAGGTCCCTTCATATTCTAGAGTCGCATTTTTGCTCAACGCATCAGCTACTACAAGTTCTAGTCATCTTCGCTGCCTCATATTTAAATCCTTCTGAGTAAACAAATATCTCAAACTCTTGTGATCTGTGTAAATCTCACACTTTTCTCTATACAAATAGTGTCTCCATATCTTCAATGCAAACACTACTGCAGCAAGTTACAAATCATGACTCGGATAGTTCTTCTCATATTCCTTTAGTTGTTTTGATGCATAGACAATTACCCTTCCATTTTGCATCAATACACACCCTAACCCATTTTATAGGCGTCACTATATACCACAAACCCACTCCGTCCATCTGGTACTGTCAATACTAGTGCAGTCACTAATATCTCTTTCAATTCTTGAAAACTTACTTCACATTTCTCGTCCCATAAGAACCTTGTGTTCTTCCTCGTTAAGGCTATTAAGTTGTCGTTATTTTTGCGAAATTCTTTCCAAACCTTCTATAGTAACATGCTATTCCCAAGAAACTTCAAACTTCGATAACATTCCTCTATGCTGGCCAATTACCACAGCCTATACTTTATTGGGGTCAACTAAGATCCCCTCTTTGGATACTACATGGCCTAACAACCCCACTTTTTTCAATCAAAATTCACACTTCTTGAGTTTCACATAAAGCTTATTCTCCTTCAATAATTGTAGAGGAACCCATAGATGTTCCTCATGTTCCTCTTTGCCCTATAAATAGATTACTATATCATTGATAAATATAATGATAAATCAATTTATATAATCTCTAAACACCCAGTTCATTAAGTCCATAAACGTTTCTAGGGTGATGGTAAGTCCAAATGGCATTACAAGAAACTCATAGTGGCCATATCAAGTTCTTAAGGTTGTTTTCTCAACATCCTCCTCTCTGACTCGCAGTTGATGATACTTCGATTGTAAGTCAATTTTGGAGAACACCCTACCACCTTGTAGTTGGCCAAACAAGTCGTCAATGGGAGGTAATGGGTATTTTTTTTACCATCGCCTTATTTAATTTCCTGTAATCAAAGTAGAGTCTCAAAGAACCATCATTCTTTTTTACAAACAGCACCGGAGCTCCTCTAATGGTTCTTCTTCTACTGGTGTTAACGTTACATTTCTCCCCTTACAATAAATAGTGACATGATACTTTACTAGCCAATCCATTCCTACTATTACCTCAAACTATTCCAGCCGTAATACTATTAAATATGCAAACAATGTTTAATCCTCAATTTGTATGGGACAATGCTTTACTACCTGACTAGACTCCATCAGTTCTTCGGAGTGAAGAGAAATGGAATATCCTATGGCTATACTTTCTGGCAGCACTCCTAATCTCTGTACTATTGAACGTGAGATAAAATAATGCGTATCACCAGAATCAATTAGAATATATGAGATAAGTCCAGAGATAGACGTGTTATCGCTTACTACTACATCCTCCTCCTGGTTCGCCTGCTTTTGTGTCATTGAGAACACCCTAGCTGGTACCTTCTTCTGGTCAACAGAGCATATGGGACACTCCCTTACATAATGTCCTTTCTCCTTATACTAATAGCAAGTGTTGGATCCCTCCAAGCATTTTCCAGTATGTTCCTTGTTCCATTTAGAACGCATTGGTCTATTGTCTACTGATTCCATTGTCTGATTGATTTACTGTAGATTCCCGCCTTACTAGTTTGTCTCTGTCACTGGATATCTTTCACAATGTCTTTCTAATCCTCCTTAGCCATCAGTGCTTTGTTTACCATGTCTTCGTATGTTGCTGCAGCAGTCATTCTCACCATACTCTTAACTTTGAGATTCAATGCCCTTAGGAAGTGGTTCTTTTTTCAACTCTACACTTTCAGGAATAAAGGGAACAAACCTGCACCCCTGTTCAACTTTGTAGACCAATTCTACTATTGTCAGGCTTTTTTGTTTAAGTTCCAAAAACTCCTTAACGTTCATGCCTTTCACATCCTTGGGAAAATACTTGCCATCAAACATTTCTTTAAAATTTTCCCATGTAAGGTTGATCTCGTTCACTACTATCTTGGCTCCATCCCACCAGTCATGAGCATGTGTGGTTAGCATGAAAGTAGCATATTGTGTCTTCTCGACATCCGTCAACCCCAAATGTTCGAATATACCTTCCAGTGATCGTATCCATTCTTCAGTCATTCTCACCATAAAGATTTTAGTACACTATTTGATCACTCCTATGCATTCCAACCTTATTTGTTCTTCTAATATCGATAATGGCGTCGATTTTTTATTTCTAGTGAGTCTCGAAATCCATAATCATTAGTAAGGTCTCTTCCTCTAATACTTTCATATGCCTGCAACTATAACTCCCTGAGATTTATGTTGGTAGTGTGCCTTGTACATGCATATTAATGCCTCAAAAAGGCTATCTTCCACACTTTGTTGTTTCTTCAGATTCTTCCACATCATTTTCAGGAATCTGACCTCGCCTATAGTCATTTTGCTTATTAGTAGTTTTACTTTAGAAGCTGGAGGTAGCACATATTCAGTCTCAAGAGACTTCAGCATACTTTTCAGAAACTCAACACAACACTCAATCGACCAAGTGGGTTCCTTCTTAAGCCTGTAGTATTCCTTTGATCCCTACGGAGGAACCTACTCGTCAACACTTTCCTCGTTTTCAACATATCTGACTTGAACCATTCACAATCCATTACCACTAGAAAAATGCCTTAGTATCAATACTTATTCCTAGTTTTGTCGTAAGGTGTGTCGCGCACATACAAGCATAGTTAGTATGCTCATATCAATATACACTCAGCATGCACAATTAATTTGTTCAGAAACATACAGAGAAGTAAAATAGAAAAGAAAACTTACATGATGGAGGTCGTGCGGGTTCTAGATGCTTATGTGGCCCTACTAATCCTAGTATTTATTGATTCCAACCACCTACTTATTATAAAATCATTGTCCTCTGATACCAATTGTAATGCCCGGTTCCACAAGATTCTAATTTCCTAGGTCTACATCTTAGAACGCTACTCACATCACATATCTAAACCCATAATTATTAGATATTATCTTAAGGCAAAAAATATATAGTAAATGAAGATTAACCATTATTTTGACACATTAAATAATTTATTAAAGAGTGCTCAAATCCCCAATTTAAGTACTAGCAACAAAAAGACATCCTTCTTAATCCTAGATTGAGACCAATCGCTTATGAAATAAAGCAACACCACAAACTAAAATTGCATAGTATACTGAAATATTTATGTTAAATATAGGTCAATAATAAAACTCTAGGCACATGAGCATCTTCATCAAAGTTCTGCATCACCACCATCAGAAGTTGCATCATCATATCCCTCTACAAAGTCATTATTTGCATCATGGAACTCCATGAGCCGAGGCTCAGCAAGCAATGTTTATGCATAAACGCACATGAGCGTAATCCATACGGAACAATCACTCATTTAAAACATTTAACCAATATTTGGGCCCTTAACCTTTACATATTGCCAATGAATAGGCACCCTTCAATCAATAACCGTTCCTTTAAACTTTAAACTTTCATATAAGTCCATTTCCAGTATACCCCCTAAAGTAGTCATACCAGGTTCATAAAACATTTTAATATGCATATGAACCATAATGATGGATAATGCGATGTATGACAATAATAATTCATAGTCAGCACTTCAATCAATAAATAGCAGTTCAGTTAAGACAGTCAACATTTCAAGTATTTCACAACCACTATACCAACAGTCGATTCCAATATTTACAAATTCAGAAATCACACAATTTCATGGCATAGTTGAACATTACTTACAATCACATTCTTTCCCAAAACCTCCTTTTAAATTTTTAGCGAATCTGTTCCTTCCTGAAATTCCAAAATACTCCATAAATTAATATTTCTACCTTATTTGAATTTATTCAAACCGGGTCTATGAAACCCAATTGGGTCGGCTTGACCGAGTTCTATCTCTCACCCCCATGACCATAGACCCATACGAGTCTTTTTTCCGGGTCACCGCCGAAAATGGCTCGGTGAGGGACATGACAGGCCAGGAACGGTGGATGATGAAACGGTGAGTCTAACGCCGGCATTTGTTACCTGTTTCGTGGCTAGAGGTCTGTGGATTTTGGCTTCTAAGGTTTCGGTGACCGTGAGCAACTCTCCTCCGTGTGAGGCATGAACGTGATCAGTTCCGTACCAAACTTACACCTCTAGACTTCTGCCATCGTGCTCGTCTTTCCTGTGCCCTCACCTCTCTTGAACTAGGGTTCTCGATTTTCGTGTAACTCCCTCTCCTCCTTTTATTTTCTTTTTGTATTTCATTTATTTCCTAATTAAGTGGTATTCCCCTTTTTACTTTTTTGCCCCTCACCTCTCCATGTAATTACCCTAACTGCCATGTACCCGTCTACCAATTTATTTATCTATTTATTTATTTATTTATGACTATTTAAATTTTTACGAATATTACAACATGCATATACTAGAGAATATGTACAGTTTAATAATCATGAATTTCTATCTCAATTTTTTTTATTAATTTATGGTAAAGTTAATAACAATAAAAATTTGTTGGATATATAAGCATATGAGCTAGTAAATTATACAAGCATATGACACAAAAAAGGGCTTTTATAAACCGAGCATGCAATCCATAAATCAGCTTAACATTGCTACCTATAAAATAGAAATAGCATGCAAACAATCAATTGAATTGACACTCGATCAACATTACATATGTGTGTGTGTGTGTGATTCATATGATTACAAAAACCAAAATTGATATCACAAGAGTGGTAGCAATAAATCAATGGTAATTGAGAACAAGAATACCTTTACCAAAAGAGACAAAGTTAGATGAGGGATCGGATGGAGTGAGGTATGGTTAAATGAATCTTCTTAAGGTGATTTACGCCCAGCTACAGGTGTCTTAGGTCTCTTTGACCAACACCTCCCAAGATAGAACACTTCTTCACCGCTTATTAGGGACATTTCAAAACACACGATATATTCGAACCAAAACCAAACTTCTACTCTCACAAATATGAACTGAAAATTAAAGAAAGAGATGAGACATTTTGCTAGAAAAATTAGCAGCAAGAGGGAAGAGAGTTTTATGAAAAATTTTATGGTTTGCAAGCTTGGGGGTATATTTATAAGCCATAGAGCCTAACTAATTGGTCCAAAAAATAAGGGGAGTTAGAGAATTTTATGGACTTACTTGCACCCACTTTGACCAATAAAATCAGCCACAAAATCACCCATTATCTCTAGTTTGTTTGTTGAACATTCAAATCTTACAGTATAAGTCTGACTAACTTAGTTTTGGTTACACAGGTCAGTAGGACTTAATTAGTTAAACATGGAATAATCCTTATTGTTTAGGGAGCAATTATTTGTTTTGATTTCCCTTGTATTATGTTGATTTCTTTCTTTATAAAAGGCTATATATGGCAACTATTATTCTGAATAATATGAACAAGCATGTTCCTCATTCTTTGTTATTCAAATAGTACACTTTACATTGTGGTATCAAAGCTCTAGTCTACAGTTCTTATGAATAGTAGAAAAGTGTCATCTGATGGAGGATTTGTGCAACCTTCCATTGGCAAATTTGATGGTCAATATGATCATTGGTGTACACTTATGGAAAAATTCCTTCAATTGAAAGAATACTGGGGTCTCATTGAGCACGGGATTCCCATGATGGAAGGAGTTCAGCCCACTTTTGTACAGCAAAGTGCATTGGATGATGCAAAGTTAAAAGATCTCAAGGCAAAGAATTATCTTTTTCAGAGAATTGATTATTCAATTTTGGAGACAATCTTGAATAAAGATACTGCCAAAAGAATTTGAGATTCTTTGAAGAAAAAAAATATCAAGCCAATGCTCGAGTGCAACATGCACAACAACAAGCTTTGCATAAGGAATTTGACTTGAAGGCTGGAGAGACTATCAATGACTATTTTGCACATATTCTAACAGTGGCTAGAAAGATGAGGTCTAGTGGAGACTTAACTTATGTTGCAGTAATTGAGTAGATCTTGCGCTCCATGACACCCAACTTTGATTGTGTGGTTTGTTCCATTGAAGTTCCAAAAGATCTCAACTAATTATCTATTGATGAATTGCAAAGCATTCTATTGGTGATGAGCAACCCATGACATCTCATATTATAGAAGAATATGCTATGAAAATTACCTCTATCGAGTTAGGTGGACGTGACCATGGTGCTAGTCGGAGGCATGAAGTTGTTAGACGTGACAAATCCACCATTGAATGTTTCTATTGCCATAAACTAGGACACTTTGCCAATGAGTTTCCACGAAAGAAGGTGAACGAGAACGCACATTTTGCAGAAGAAGGCAAACAACTTTTTCTTATGGCTTATGTGGATAAAAGGGTAACCAACACAAAAGAAGTATGGTTTATTGACTCAAAATTTTGTAAGCATATGTGTGGCAAAAAGGAGATATTTACTGATTCTATGGTAGCTTTTGCGAAAAGTTAAAATTGGGAGATGACTCTAGCATGACAATAATGGGCAAAGGGAATATCAAAATGATTGTGAATGGATGTGTTCAAATAGTCACTGGAATCTTCTATATCCCAGATTTGCAAAGTAATCTTTTGAGTGTTGGACAACTCATAGAAAAGGGTCTAATAATAATTCTCATTCAACGATGAACTTGCAAGTTGCATCATCCTAATCGAGGGGTGCTCTTAGAGATAATCATTTCATCCTATAGAATGTTCAAATTATTTGCCCAAATTCAAACACGTGAACAAAGGTGCTACATCTCTTTCTCTAAAGATCATGCCATGCTTTGGCATAATAGATATGGCCTATCAACGTCAAAGGCTTGACTCTTCTTCATCAAAAAAGGGATGGTCATGGGATTGCCAAAACTGGAAGCTCCATCAAAGACTTGTGAAACTTGCTTGATTGGAAAAAAATAGCGACAAAGTTTTCCCAGTGCAACTAGATGGAGAGCTACTCGGGTTCTTCAACTCATCCGTGCAAATTGTGGACTTATTTTCTTACTACCAAATCCGAAGCTTTCACTGCTTTCAGTTTTAAAAAAAATGTTGAGAAGTGATGAGTGCAAAATATACTTTATGATGATAAATATCCAATTTTTATGACAGTTATGGCACAGAGTAGTGTCCAATTTGATGATTTAATGAAGAGGTACAACTAGAAGAGTTTTAATTGCAAGATTTCATTGTAGGTAAAATGTGAGCCAAACACGAACAACATATGGTCGCGAGTTGCAAGTTTCCATATCCGGGCTCAGCTAATATGGCAGCAGGGCCAGTAGCTTTTGAGATTAATTTAGAAAGCCCTAGCCGCTAGAGACCATACCTGATTCCAAAATACATAAGGAAGAGAGGAGGCATTGCAAGTGTTTCAATTCCTTCATCTTTCCCACTGATTTGAATATTGATATCGAGTATTTTTATGGTTTTCATTATGATTATGTGTAACTAAACACTTTTTAGCTAGGATTTGTACGAATCGATTGTTGATTATACGAAATTTAATTCATTGTTCTCTAAATTTATTATTGATTTCCCATTGTTGTGCATGTGTGGCCTTCATCATAATATTTAGGAATTTTTAGTTAAACATATTTGGCTGACCATGACCTGGTATTTAACAAAGTAACAAGAACTTGTTTTGCGAGTCAGGTTTAGGAACATTGAACATAATTGATTAGGTGATAGACCATTTCCCTAGGTTGTATGATTGTCGATTTCCAAGTGTTGATGCTTATCTTAGGAAATTCTTAGGATAGACCAAACCAATACTCCTTTGATAAGAAAAGACCTTGAGCTGGACCAAAGTCGGGGTTGTTATTTAGGAAAATCTAATTTTAGAGCTGGACCAAGTCTTTCAATTGACATCGTAAAATTCTTAATTTGTTTAATTACATATTGATTTGTGTGCACAGATGGAGGTAGTTGACCTAGCCAAATCAAAGCTAATTTTCATCCATTTTTGAATTAATAATTTTTTTAAGCTAGTTGATTTTGTCGTCATTAATTAAAGCATACACATTAGTTTACACTATTGTTTATTTTTCAATTAGTTTTTGCAATAGTCCATGTGTATTTGATCCCTTTCACTATTTATTATTTTGCGATTGTACACTTATCAGTGGATAAAACCAGTCGGTATTTATTGTGTTAAAAAAGTATTGACCAAGAAAGAGACTAGGTCAAACATCATTACTCTTCGTACTATTCAAGGATGAGAGTTCACCTTACAAAACTACAATGATTTTTGTAATGAGCATGGAATTTGCCATCAACTCACTATTGCATATTCTCCCCAACAAAACGGAGTAGCAAAAAGAAAAAATTGGACTATTATGGAGATGGTTCGAAGTATGTTGTTTGAGAAGAAGATCCCAAAATTTTATTGGCCCAAAGCTATTAATTGGACAACGTATGTGTTGAATAGAAGTCCAACCTTTTCCGCTCAAAACAAGAAACCATAAGAAGCGTGGAGTGGCATCACACCCTCAGTTGCTCATTTTTGGATATTTGGGTGAATTTCTCATGCTCATCTCCCTAATCGCAAAAGAACGAAGCTTGATGACAAAAGTTTGAAGTGTATTCTTCTTGGTCTCAATAAAGAATTAAATACATATCAATTATATCATCCCACTTCTTAGAAAATTATCTTGAGTCAGGATGTGATCTTTGAAGAAGATAAAAGATGGAATTTTACTGAAGAGGCTAACTAACTTATAACCGATATGTCCTTGATGAAGAGGCTTACAAGGCCCTGTTTGCAGCAACACATGATCCTCTGTTATTTAGTGAGGCTATCAAGGAGGATAAGTGTAGAATGGCTATGGATGCAGATAGATGCAATAGAAATAAATAATACTTGGGAGCTAACTGACTTACCTGCAGGAGCAAAGAAAATTGGAGTAAAGTGGGTCTACAAGACCAAATTTAACGAGAAAGGCAAGATTGATAAGCACAAAACTCATTTAGTCACCAAAAGGTACGCTTAATAACATGGAGTCGACTATACTGAAGTGTTTGCACCTGTAGCACGTATAGATACTGTTCGACTTATTCTTTCTCTTGCAGCTCAAAGGCAATGAACAAATTTCCAACTAGATATTAAATTTCTTTTTACATGGAGGTCTTTCAGAAAAGATTTTTGTGGATCAATCTTTAGGTTATGCAAGAAAGATGAAGATCATAGAGTATATAAGTTAAACAAGACTCTCTATGGTCTGAAACAAGCACCGCATGCCTGGTCAATCAAATCGAAGCTTATTTTGTGCAAGACGGTGTTATCAAGTGTCTATATGATCATACATTCATAGAATGAAGGAGGATGGTAAAATTTTGATCATTTGCCTTTATGTAGACGATTTGATCTTCATGGGTAATGATATGTATGTTCACTGAGTTTAAGGCTTCCACGATACATGAGTTTGACATGATAGACTTCGATAAAATGAGGTATTTTTTGGGTCTAGAGGTTTTGCAAAGTACTGATGCTATTTTAATTTATCAAAAGAAGTATACGCTTGAAGTGTTAGAAAGGTTTGGGATGGCATAATGCAATGGAGTGCTTAATCCAAATGTTCTTGGTTTCAAACTCGTGAAGAATACTGATGGAGAAAAGTTAGAGAGCCAGCACTGCAAACAACTTGTAGGTACTCTGATGTATTTGACAACCACTCGACTTGATATGTTTGTAGTAAGCTTGTTAAATTGATATATGGACCGTCCTACATATATTCATCTTCAAGCAGTCAAAAGAGTTTTAAGGTACAAATGAGGCACTTTTGAGTTTGATGTTTTTTATCGCAAGGGAGGAAATGAAGTCTTGACAATGTATCTTGATTTCAAAGTACTCGCAAGAGCATAAGTGTACTATCGTAGCACAAAATGTGCAAATATAACGTCGAACCCACAGAGAAAAGTTCAGTCGAATGATGTACTTAACTATTAAATAAAAAACCTACTAAAGTAAGGAGAACGTGCTTGATTCGTAAGGAAAGCAAACAAAGAAGAATTTCATGAATTAAAAAACAATCCTATTATGAATCCTATTATGAATTATAAAGGTCAAACATTCAATACCAATTCCAATTATAGGGTTCATTCCTCACTCATGTATGTTGATTTTTATTATTTTCTGAGTAATCCCTTGCAATTATGTAATCTCAGTATGTCATCGATTAAGATACTATCTCTATTTACTGTCAAGTATCAAATGTCAACTATCGTTGTGTCAATTTATGCTTGGTGTCATTCAATGTTTATTTCTTTTAACATCAATGAAATGCACATCTAGTAGAGTACGGATTAATGGGAGGAGAACGTGAGCCATGGCCAGAGATTGGTGGAAGATAGGCTTTAAGGAAGTTGGTAGACGAAAGAAGAAAGGGATCAGCGAATCAAACCAAAAAGCCAAGAGCAATCAACTCAAGCCAAGAGCGTACGTCAGAGCCAAGATTTTTATTATTTTTCAAGTAATCCCTTGCAATTCTATAATCTTAGTATGTCATCCATTAGGATACTATCTTTGTTTAGAACTACTACTGTCAAGTATCAAATGTCAACTATCATTATGTCAATTTATGCTTGGTGTCATTCAATGTTTATTTCTTTTAATCTCAACGAAATGCACTTCCAGTGGAGTTGGGGAACCTAGGATTACTAAGGTCTCAAGGTAATCTGTACATTTGTTTGATTTAGTTAGATAGTAATCGGTGCAAATTTTATTTTTTTAGCAATATGAGATATTATAATCTTTAACACACCTGCAACAAACACCATTTTAGGCCAACAATTATATTATAAAACTTTAAAAGAGGACACTTGACGCAATCACGTTATTAAGTACCATGAATTTATATATACACTATGTTATAAGCTTATATATATACATATGTGTATAGGGTTTAGATTTTGTATATATATATATATACACACACACACACACTATGTTATAAGATTTTTGATGTCCATAATTAAAGAAAATATTCACTCAATAATGATATTTGCTAAAATGATGTCCAATTTGGAAGTGAAGATGTAAAATACTTTTTTAAAAGAGAAATTTAATAATTTCAAGATTTAAAATTTATAGATTTAACTTCCTTTTGTTTTTTATATTTTGAGATTTACTTGCCTTTTCAATATCAACTTTTTAATCTTATAGATATCCTCTCAACGATGAGCACATACACTCACAAATTTCTCAAAAAAATGGCAAGGTTTTCTTTCACTCATTTCTTGGTCATTTTTCTTATTTTCAAAGGTTAATCACACATCCCCTAACCTCTTGAGATTTTTTTATTCTTATTTTTATTGACATGCAAATAATAACCATTACCGAAGTTGAACTATATTTTTGATAATTTATAAAGTTTGACAATTTATATATTATATTTTTGTAATTTACTTGTGTTTGCAGTTGGTTCTATTTCTGCTCAAGAAGATGCACAAAATAGATGTCAAGAGGTTTTGTATCCAAGTGGATGTATTCTGCTGGATTGCGGTAAACAATGCTACCAGAAGCACAATGGAAATGGAGTTTGTATTGAGGAACGAGGAGTATATGCATGCTACTGTTTTTGGAATTGTAATGCAACAAAAAATTGAAAATTATTCCTATATACATTATGATCCATTCGATCTAATAAAACTCAAATAATTTTGAGGCATTTATTTGCAGTGTTGAATAGTTTTATCCATTGTACTTCAAACTTCGAATATATGCGTATGAATATCATGTAAATAATAGTGCGACACAATATTTTTATGAGCAGAACTCTGGATCAATTCAAGGAAGAAACCTTGGGCGCTTGAAACAATCCACTATAACCAAAGATTACTAGAATCCACCTAGAGGTATGATCTCACACACTTATCTTAGTTTCTTGCTCGAGTCACAAAATACACCTTTCACCAAGAAAAAGCTTCCACCAAATGCTCAAGAGTCGCATTGAAGATTTTAAACTTTAAGAACATATGCAGATGCCCTCAAAGATATATCCATGATGTATGGAAACAATTTTTAGCTCAAAAACTCACTCAAAGAGAGCACAAAAAAATTGCACAAATAATATATTTATTTTTCAAAAGGATAGGCTAAAATCTTTATAAAAAACTAGGGTTTCAACCAATATATAAGTAACACGTTTGTATCAAAATAATCCTAGTTAATTGGTCTAATTGATATGTAGAAGCTTGTTCTAACAATTAGGTAAAGATTGCAAATTAATCAATTAAAACAAAGGTCTAATAAATTAGGAATTGACTTCCTTAATAAACAGGAGTTAATTATCTGCAAAATAAGGAAGAAAATCAATCTTTAAAGGTTTTATTATTGATAAGTCTTTTTTATGGACTTCTTATTCCATGTAGTCTTTTAAAAGTGTTTGTAGCCCAATACATCCTTAAAAATTTGAATCTTCGGTCAAGAGATTGGCTCAAGAGAGACTAATCTAATGTTTAACCTAGTTTAATGACAATTTTACCATCTCTTTCTCTCACAAACTCTTTCTATCACACACTTTCTCCATCTCTCAAGCGAACAACCTTGCCAACAACGGATCCTTATCATCCGATCACCGTTTTTATGGTTGTCTCCACCAAAACAAAGCTTGGACTTCCACAAGAAAAACTCAACAAATCACAAAATAGTTTGTCCATTGTAGCCACTAGAATCACAAAAAGAAGGTCGTGGCCACCGAAACTTCTCTCATTCAATCTGCCCAACTACGACCATCGTTTTGGAAACCAAAGACATCATTAAGCTCACAAGAGCAAGGGCTATGATTCCCAACAAATTTCCGGTTGTATTGGTTAGTTTTGTGAAAATTCTCTGAATTCTATGTAAGAAATGCTCTGAATTTTTTTGTTTAATTTCAAAAACTCTTATGAGTTGTTTGGTTAGTTTTGCGTAAGTTTGAGAAATCCTCTAATCATCTGAATTTTTTATCGTTTTTTGTTGGATTTTGTGAAGTTCTCTCAAGTTTTTGGGTTTAGGCTATTAGAGTTTAGTGTTTAGAGTTTAGGGTTTAAGATTTTAGGGATTAGGAGATTATAATTTAGTGTTTAGGATTTTGAAGTTTTGCAGTTAAGGTTTTGGGGTTTAGAGCTGAGGAATATTGGTTAGTAAAATTTTAAGGTATTTTTCTTATTTTTGTAAATTTCTCTTAACTATTCCTAATATTTTTTATTCAAAATTAAAACTGCAATTGTTAATATTTAGAGGATTTCTAGGAAATTGAAAGTATTTCTAGTTATGGGGTTGAAAGTTTAAAAGTTTGGTTTTGGGTTTTCGAAGATTAGTATTTAGTGTTTAGAGTTTAGGATTTTGAGGTTTAGGAGATTATGATTTAGTGTTTATAATTTTGGGGTTTAGGGTGTTGGGTTTAGGAGTTTAAGATTTAGAGTTTTTTTATTGTATTTATTTGATTTACACAAATTCTATAATTTTTTTGATATATTTGATGAAATCTGATGAATTTTTTTGTTGATTTTTAAGAACTACTCTGATTTATTTTGATGAAATTTATGAAATCTTTTAACTTCTAAGCAAATTTGAGAAATGCTCTGAACTTTTGATTTTTTTTTTTTGATTTTCATAAATTCTATAATTTTTTGATATATTTTATGAAATCCTTTGAATTTTATTCTTAATTTTGAAAATTTCTCTGATTTGTTTGTGTCAGTTTTGGAAATGTTGTAAATTTTTCGATAAGTTTGAAAATTTCTCTGAATTTATTTAGAGGATTTGACGAATAAATGTTTAAACATATCGACCATGAGTCTTATTGGATAGAGTTTTTCGTCCTAATTCTGAATCTATTTTTTTTAGGAATACAACTTGTATTTTGTGAGATAAAAATGTTTTAATGTTTTTAGAAGAAAAAGAAGAATTTGATGATGTCAACATATTTCATGCGCATGATGATTTATTAGAATAATGATAGTTTTGTTTATAATTATATGATGGGTATTTTGAAATACTGAAAAATTGAAGACAATCAATGGAATACGCATTTTTGTTAAACTACTTATTGATGAATCCCCAATCTTTAAAAAGAGCGATAATCAATCTTAAAACGCACAAAATTTTGTCTCCATTAATTAATGAATTAAATCAATTATTTCATTAAAAACAATCTCAGAATCTCTGTAAAAAATGTGTATTCAAAAAGCATAAACAAATGTTTTTAATATTCATGCACATGCGAGTTACATGAAGCTTACGTAGATTTCATGCAAGGTATGTGTAGGCTTCATGGGCAGCAGATCTTCAATCCTACTGAAACTAACCTACATCCCTATCTTATGTCATAGCACAAGAACATTAACAAGATTAATTATCCTCAGTCTTAGCATTAGCAGAATAGCAACTTAAAATCAGTAAACAATATCCAAGACACAAAAACATAATGAATTGAACTACTCAACAACAGCTTAACAAGGGTCAAGCAAATGAACTGTAGAACTACATATGATCAAGCTAAGGAACTGTATTAGATATCTCTCCCTTTTCGGCAGCAAGGGTCAAGCTAATATCTTCTGGCTCACTCACATAGTGGCATCTTTAAGAAATTGAGACATGTACATGACTTTGGTTTTGAATAGGATGTAATTACATCGAATTTCAGTCAAATCTTGGGCTTGAGACCGTGAACCTTCATCAACTTGGGTCTCAATATACTCTTAGGACTACTCAAACAAAATTCTATTATTTTCAAGTGCCTTCGTATGATCATTCAATGTATCAACCATATTATCCATCAGATCCAATATGTTTGGCAGCTTGGTATCCAGAGTAGTGATTGCAACAAGGATATGTGAAAGGTCTGAGGAAACAATAGAGGTACAAGTAGGCACAACAGAGGGACCAACAGTAGAGGATGCTCTCCCACAATAGAAGGCTCTTCATGTACACGATGATGTGGCTTAATAATAGGCTTGTAAAGAAGGCTCCTTGACACAGTTTTGGAACAAATTGCAAGGTTAGTGAGAAGATGATCACCGGTAAGCTTGATTGAGAAGGAAATGAGATAGTTTGTCATTAAGAAACCAAAAAGTAGGCCGTATGGAGCAGCCTTCACAAATTTGACTTGAACCATTCTCTTGAAGATGGTGGTAGTAAGAAAAATAGACTTTTAAACTAGAATTGCGTGCAACAACCTAACCCTATCATAATTCAACCCGCCATGATACCTAGAAGGAAAAATATTGCTACAAATAAATAAGTTCAGTGCACGATATGCTAGTTTCAAAGTGGTACTAGGTAGTTCACTAGAGTGAATTTCAATAGAGCCATAAGTCCTAAGAAGAGAAGTAATGTCATGCAATTTTTCATCCTGATCAAAATGTTCCATGCCATAAGGCATTAATTTAGGATTCTCATTCAAGGGAATTTGCAAGAGTTTTGCAACTAGTTTATGGGTTGATATATGTTAGAATAAAACTCCTCAACTAATTCTTCAGAAACAACCTCAGTTATTTCACAAAAAGCATCATGCTTTAAAAATAGTAGGAATCTTAGATTCCTCAAAGTTAGAAAGAATTAACCTTCGCTTAGGGATGAAATCCTTACCTGAGAAGTAGGTATCATACTCCTTTCATGCTTTAGAGTTAGTAAAGCAAAGGAGGGGTGGGTGATTGATGAGAATCATTATCTAAGTCATAGGAAGAGGATTCTACAACCGGTGGTTGTTTACTGAAAGTTTTGACTTTGGATTTCGAATGAGCTGGTGTGACAGTAGAGGTTGTGACAGTAGAAGCCCTTATAGAACATGTTTTGGGAGCCATTGATCAACTAGAGTGAAAGAATTTTTCTTAGAGAGAAGACAAAGAGGTTTTTGTAGGTAACTTACAAAGAAATTGACAATAGGGTCTTTTAGAGAGAAACAAAATTTGGGTTTTGACCCTACTACTGACTAAAGACAAAAAGCACTGCTCAAATTTTTGCACCTTCCCCATGTTTTATTAAATAAAAATTGACAGATGGTAACCCTGTAGAGAAGTGGTGTTGAGCTAGGTTACATAGAAGTTACATGAGTTGACGGGAGGCTACATGAATGTTGCACGCAATCAAGCACACGCACATATTTATTAGGTATGTCACACATAATTATAAGAAATATTCCATTACACACACCTTATGCACTTTGTCAAGTGATAATTTAGATCATGAGTGTGTGTTGCTAAAGCAATTCATACCAAGCACCAAAGACATAGCATAGTAAAGGTTTTGAACCAATCAACAACTCAGGCACACTCATCAGATATCTCCCATTTTTTATATATTTTTAAGGAGATTCTTTACACTTTTCATATATTTTTCTTTCTCTTGTTGATATCATGTATGACTAGGTAGCCTTCCCCAATTTTGAACTCATTCAAATTTTTAGATATGAAATAATGTAAGTGGTAGCTTTCATGCTTGTCAGAGACCTTATTTTTAATAGGAGCTCATAAAGTACAAACACAAGAGCGGAATGAGACAAACCTAACACACATGGATTCCATGAGAGAAGTAGGATAGCTAAGGTTTGTGTATTACATATCTGAGTACCATCAAAAGTATGTCATGTGTGATATAAGTGAAATCAATAAAGTAAGCATGAGTACACAGATCTATAAGTCAATTGAAGAACTGAATTGAATTTATACTTTATGTCATCACACTATATGATCACACACAATATGCATATCAATCAATTAAATAATGCAATAGGTATATGAACAAATAAATACATTAACTATACTACTAAAATACACTATTGGATGCATGTGATAGAGAATCAATGAGGATCAATACTTATGAATTTTCTAAGGAATTCAAACCTCTGTAGATCAAGAGGCATGGTGAAAAGATCAGCTAGTTGAAGATCAACAGGAACATAGTCTAGAGAGAGAACTTGGTTTTCTACTAAATCATGATTGAAGTGGTGACAAATATCAATGTGTTTTGTCCTATAATGTTCGATAGCGTTCTTTGATAATTCACTTTTTATTTTAGAGATCTTACCCTATAGTTTCTAAATCTCAGAATGATTATGACTATTTTGCTTCTTCATATCCTCAAGTTGATTCATCAAATTAACCTCTTGTGTGGCTTTTTCAGGCAGCTTGAATTTCAACTGCGTTTTTACCTTCTAATATTTTTCAAAGTCTAGCAACAAACGATTATATGCTTCTTCAAAATCTTCGGTGTCATCTTCTAGGTCTCCAATGGATTCCTTATCTGAATCCATACCTAGACTTGTTTGTAAAAATGTTGTGAATGCTACTAACTTATGATCCTCGTCATCTGACTTGGCTGTCTCGCCTTCACATTCACTGTCATTGTCATTCAATGTAGCCTTCATAAACATATTCTTATTCCTTTTATTTGCACATTCATGTGACTGTGCCCAGACCCTTGACACTCATAACACTCAAGCTTTACTTTAGGTTGCTTGACCTTCATCTCTCCTTTCAATCTA
This sequence comes from Euonymus europaeus, assembly GCA_963580455.1. Lineage (NCBI taxonomy): Eukaryota > Viridiplantae > Streptophyta > Magnoliopsida > Celastrales > Celastraceae > Euonymus > Euonymus europaeus. The sequence goes on from OY756972.1 coordinate 7,411,101, forward strand.
TCATTGGGCTTGCCTTGCAAAGACTCTTTTCCTTTGTCAGATTTTCCCTTTTTGAACTTTAAATAGTTTTTGAAGTTTTTGGCCAACAAGACTTACTCTTCCAGGTCATCATCTAAACCATCTTGACTCATTTTCAATGCTTCACCTTTCATCCTTTTAAGTGTTCTTATAATACTTTCATATGTTTGGTGAACCTACAAGTTCTTACAGTTTAAGTTTGTCTACATCGTTACTTCACTCTCTGGCTGCAACCTTTAAGATCTTATGGACAATCTTTGAAGATGGTATTTGCTCGCCATGTGCAAACATAAAATTTACTATGTCATTCATCTTTGCATAGAAGTGATCAATAGATTCATCTTCTTCCATTCATATCATCTCAAATGATGTTGTTAACTTTTGTAATTTAGAGACCTTAACAGCTGGAGTTCCTTCATGGGTAACTTCTAGAATTTTCCATGCTTCTTTAGCAACTTCAAAGTTAGAAATTCTCCTAAACTTCTCTAAGCACATGCCTATGAAAAATAGCATTTATGGCTCGATTATTGTATCCGGTAATCTCACATTCAAATGTTTTCTAGTGTTAGGTAGATTTGTCCACCATTTCTTTTTCATTATTGACCATTGTAGGAGATATCCTCATCTTAACTTTCCAAGAATCATAGTGTTCAGCATTGAAGAATTGAGCCGTGTTACCTTCTCTCGCGGTATTCATAAAATAACAAATCTCTCTAAATACAAAAGTGACCCCCTCTTATTACAATTGAAACTTTGAACACAATACCACCACGGGTGTTTGGGTGCATCACATATGTCCACCTCCATAAAAACCAAAGATCAAAACTTGGTCCATGTGTATTATGATGCATGTTTTGAGCCTATGTCATGCATACTCAAGGCTATCGCTATTATGACCTAGTATCATGACATCTTTATACTACCATGGCTACAAAGAGAGCAATTGTTATTATACATTGTTCTTAAAATATCTATATGGGAAGGTGATCGCATTGATAATTTATGTGGATGATATGATAATAACTGGAGATGACGAGGATGAAATAGTTTGGTTGAGGAAACATTTGGAAAACGGGTTTGAGATGAAATAGTAGATGATTTATCTCAATCTTTTATTTTTGTTTTTTGCTAACCTTGGCAAGTACTGGTTGCCTCCTTTTCATTTCTCTTTTTTATGTATCTTTTCCTTCTTCTTGAAGGTTTTAATTTTTCATCTTTGTACATTGGTATTTCTCCGCATTGATGAGGATTAATTTATTATATTCCTAAGCTAAGCCTGTTTATCAAAAAATAAGAAGGATTCATCTGCGAAGACAAATGTTAAAAGGCTTTCCAAAAGATAGAAGAGTACCTAACATGACCTCCAGTGCGAGTTACACCTATTCCAATGAAAGTTCTTAAGTTAAACATCTTAGTAGCAGAAGAATCCATTGGTTGTCTTTTAGCTCACGACAACAAGAATGGCAAAGAGCAGGCAATCTACTGTCTTAGTAAAGTTCGATTCTATCTCTTACAGAACAAAGATATACTCACTAATTGAAAAGCTCTGCTTGAGTTAGTGATTTCTTTGTAGCTAGAAAGCTTTGACATTATATACTACTAGTCACCATTTTGCTTTTAAACAGAATGGATTTTATCAAATAGTTCTCATCCATACCAATTATTAAAGAAACAATAGGTTATCATTACCAAACTAGCTATTTCTTGAATATTACTATCACAACATGTGCACAAAGTTTGAGAATCTAGATAAAGTCAGATTTGCTTCTTATGATCATTTATAAGTTCAGAAGTAAAAGGTGATGAAGGCTTACAACGAGTGAATAAGGGCGTTTTCCATAACAAAGTTGGTAGGAGATTGAATCTTCTCACTGGGCACAGAGATCCAACCTACAAAAAATGGTCACCATCTTTGGAAGGTCCTTTTTGGGTGAAATAAATCAAAAGGGGTAGTCTATTGGTTGCTGGATGTAAATGGTACACAACACAATCATCCTATAAATGGGAAGTATTTGAAAATATATTATCCTACCTTATGAGAAGCTATTAACACTACTACTATTAGTTGACCTCCTATTTTGCAAAAAGATTCCATGAATACCACTGCCATCATAATAATGACAGCACATTCCTATATAGAATTTCAGCCAAAGACTTTTAATAACTCTTTACTTAAACATGGAGCTCAGCAATCCTTATTTCATCTCTTCTATGCTCTTGGGCTCATATGCTTTAGCTTCCAAGGAAGATTTGATTTCATCTCCAAGTCATTGTAGTTCAATATCAGGCGAGATTCTCTTGTTTTCTTGAACTAGAAGTTATGGGAAGGTCTTTTTCAAGTGACATAAGCTAAATGAAGTAGAGTCTATTGGTTGTTGGATCTAGATGGTAAACAACACAAGCATTCTAAAAACAAAAATTACCTGAAAATGTCTACCTTATGGGAAGCTATATATACTACTACTATAAGTTAACCTTCCATTTTGTAGAAAGATGCCATATATACCACTACCACCAGAATAAAAGCCAAAACCTACCTACCATTACCACTAGCCATACCATTACCAAAATAAATACCTACTATTCATTACCACAAAAAGAAAAACCAAAAATATCCAATATAAAAGGTGAAAGAAGAAACCCTACCAAGTAGCGTAAAACACCAAAACAATAATAATATACCCAAATTGTTCATAAAAAGATTCATTGAGCATCGTCAGCAATGGGTAAATCTAAAAAAATTTCCTTCAGTTGCCTCCATAAAGTAATACAAGTAGCAGTATCTATCTGTAGGTCTTTTAGGCCAGCTTAGGAACTTTTTTATCCAGCTCCAGACCTCTATAAAGATGTTTTTCAAAATCCTGAGAGTATTCCCATCAAGATTTTTGGCTGAAGACTTTTCATGACTATTTACTTTAGCTTAGAATTTAACAATATTTAATTTTATAGCTTCTATTCTCTTGAGCTCAAATGCTTTAGCTTCTAGAGAAGATTTCATTTCAGCTCAAGTTGTTGTGGTTCAACATCTAGCAAGATTCTTTTGTTTTCTTCAGCTAGCATTTCTTTGAGCCGAGCTTGGCTACTGATGAACTCCTCCACCAAGATCGAACTCCCTCAAGAAAAAGCTTTAAAACCCTATGATTTTTATTAGAGAGGCTACAGGCTTGTAACACATCCTAAATGGTCTAATTTAGATTGAATTACATGGCATAACAAAGATAGCAATCTAATTCTTTGCTAATGAGGTCTTTTATAAGCTTCATGACTTTGTTCATGAGTTCTTCAGATAGAGGAGTTGGGTAGAGTTTAAGATAGTAAATTCATCGACAGAAAATCTTGGTAATAGTTCTTCTATCTAGCCTTGTCAAAAAGCTCTGAATATCACGAGTTTGGGAAGGAATAACGGTTAGAATCTGATTTTTTTTCTTATTATTTCAATACTAGAACTACACTTATATACAAAAGGATCCCTTACAGAAGTATGGGACAATATTCAATTCTAGATCTACAGAGGTATGGTGCTATTCAATTACAGAGGTATGAGGTAGTATTCAATCCTAGATCTAGATACAACTTACACCCTCTCTCAAACTGAGGATGATTTCACGGAAATCACGAAAATTTTGTCAAGTAAAAACTAAAATCAAGCAACGGTATGAGTCTTTGTAAATAAATCAGCTAGCAGAAGAGTAGAAGAAACAAACGGGAGAGTGAGTGTGCTGTCACGAAGAAGGTTATGAGTTGTATGATAGTCAATCTCAATATGCTTAGTTCGTTCATGAAAGACTGTATTATGAGCAAGTTTAATAGAACTCGATTGTCGAAATAGAAAGGAGTAGAAGCCAACTAAGGAACACCCAAATCAGAAAGTAACCAATGAAGCCATCTAATTTTTGCATTTGCATTTGCATGAGCCAGAGCTCGATATTCTGCCTCAACAGTAGAATAAGCAACAACAGATTATTTCTGGCTTTTCCAAGAGATGAGAGAATTACCAAGAAACACATATAAACCAGAAGTGGACTTGCGATCCATGACATCACTAGCCCAATCAACATCAAAATAACCACAGAGTTCCAGAGAGGAAGTAGATGACATTAAGACATTTTGAAAAATAAGAAGAACAGGGAGCAGAGACAAATTGACTCACAATATGAACAACATAAGCTATATCTGGTCGCGTGAAAATCAAATATACTAAACATCCAACAAGCTCTCGATAGATAGTGAGGTCTTCAAGAAGAGTCTAATCAGTAAAATTGAGTTTGAGATTGAGCTCCATTGGAGTAGCAGTAACTTTAGAATCAATGAGATGAGCACGATGGATCACTTCATTAGCATACTTGGCCTGAGATGAAAAGTAGCCTTTAAGAGAACAAGCAACTTCAATGTCAAGAAAATAACGCAAGTGACCCAAGCCCTTCATCTCAAATTTACTGAAAAATGTCTTTTCACACGATCAATAGCAGCGGGATCAAATCCAGTGATAATCATATCATCAAGATAAAGAAGAAGTGCTACTATACCAACATCAATATTAAGAAGAAACATAATAGAATCATAATAACTAGAACGAAATCCAAGCTAAGTAATAGCTTCCTAAAGATAATCTTACCAGGCTTGAGAAGCTCATTTAAGACTATAAATAAAGAGCCTTGCACAATTGATAAAACATAGCCACAAGGATTAGACAAACTAGGAAGAGGTCGCATATAAACTTCCTCAAAGATAGAACCATTAAGAAAGGCATTCTTAACATTCATCTGATACACGACCAACTTTTGACTGTAGCAACAAAGATTAATGTCCGGACAGAAGTCATTTTGGCCACATGAGCAAAAGTCTCCTCATAGTCAATACCATATTCTTGAGAGAACCCTTTAGGTACAAGTCAAGCCTTATACCGTTCTAGCGAGCCATCAGAATGAGTCTTGACTTTATAAAACCATTTACAACCCACAATGTTCTTTCCCAGAGTAGAAGGAACCAACTCCTAAGTAGAAGTCTTCTCAAGAGAAGAAAGTTCATCAACCATCGCACCAACCCAATTTGGATCATGAGAGGCTTTCTTGTATAACTAAGGCTCAGAGAAAGAGTGAATAGCAGATATAGAAGTACGATAAGAAATAGAAAAACAAGTAGAGAGAAGATTAAGTTTGGTGACAGGGAATCTACCTCGAAAAGGATACCTGCGAGGCAGATCAGAAGTTGTGCCATAAGACACAGGAGTAGGAGCAGGAAAAAATTTTGGAGTAGCTGAAAGATCAGGCAATATAGGATTCGCTGAAGATGTGTTGAAGCGTGCATTATTGCAGGCGAAAACTATCAAACAATTAGTAGGAATAGAGGTAGAATCATAAGACAAAGTCGAGGGTACAGTGGTAGTAGAAGAGATAGTAGAAATGTATTCATCAGAGGCACCATCAGTAGGAAAAGGATCAATATGAACTAAATCATCTTTAGAAACTGAGGGAGTTAGAGATGGAAGTAGATAGTATGGAAGACATTCTAGGAATACAACATGTCAGGAAACATATAGACGATGGGAAATGAGATCATAACATCGATACCCCTTTTGAGTAAGACTATAACCGAGAAACATACAGATAGTGGAATGGTAATTGATTTTTGTACGATCCTTTCTTGGAAGAAGGATAAAACAGGCACAACCAAATACTCGAAGAAGAGAATAATTAGGTGGTTGACACAAAAGAGCCTCATAGGGAGATTTTCCGTGAAGATTGGGAGTGGGCATCCGATTAAGTAGAAAAGTAGCAGTAAGAACAACTTCACCCCAAAAAGAACCAGAAATAGAAGATGAGAGAAGAAGAGACCTTCCAATTTCAAGAATATTATGGTGCTTGCATTCTGAACGTCCATTTTGAGTAGGAGTATCAAAACAGGAAGAATAATGAATGGTACCTTTATCAGACAAGTGTTTAGTGAATTCCTTCTAAAAATACTCACCCCCAAGACCAGAAAGTAAAATTTTAATTGTAGAGTAGTGACCAAGGATTGAAAAGAACAATAGCTTTGATAAATATTGGATTTTTGTTTCATAAGATAAACCCAAGTAAACTGAGTATGGTCATCCAAAAAAGAAACATAGTACACAGATTCACCCTTTGTGGCAATAGGAGCAGGGCCCCATACATCAGTATGAACAAGAGAGAAAGGGGAAGTAGAAATTGAGACACTTTTATGAAATGGTGATGTCGTTTTCTTAGCAAGTTTACAACCACGATAGTCAGAAATATCACTAGAAGAGACTCGACCCAATTTCCTTAAAGAAGACAAACTGCGTAAATGCTCAGCAGGCAAATGACCTAACCTAGCATGTCAGAGATAAAACAAACTCGATAGTTCATCTAAGTGAAAGGAAGAAAAGGCTACCAAAGGAACAACAAGAAAATGCAACTACATTACCACATAAACATCAACAATCTTGCGCTTGATCCCAATCTACTTCCCTAACTTCCAATCCTACACATAACAGGCAAAAGACAAAAAAGAATGTCAAAACTAGCACTATCAAGTTGACTAATGGACAAAAGGTTAACAAACAATTTAGGAACATACAACACATGAGAGAGAGAAATAGGAGTGCAAGAATACATTGGGATAGAACCAATAGAAGCTACAGATAAAGAAGTACCATTAGCAGTTTAGACATTCATAGGTGATAGAGGAGGAACACAATTATGTAATAGAGATTTATAAGGAGTCATATGGAACGCTCCACCAGAGTCAATTATCCAGACAGAATGAGGGATATCTGAAAAAGAATCTAACAAATATGAAGTATTGGAAGTCATGGCAGATGCAAATGATAGGAAACAAATCATCATTTGTTGAATCGTCGTGAATGTAGGAAGTAAATGGTGTGTACCTTACGAGCGGACAAGGTTGGATGTGAAAATAAATCACACTAAGAATTAAGAGGGACTGAATTGAAGATTCCTAAAATATTATACAAATCTCAAAAATATTAGGGGTTAAATTCAAACAAAAAAATTTAGAAATATTGGGGACTAAACTACAAATGCTAGAAATTTGAAGGCCAAATTGCAAATTTCTAAAATATAAGGAGAGACCAGAGATAACCAAAACCAGGTGTATAATCAGAGATGACTCCACGCACCGCACAAGAAAACTCAAGAATTGCAAAACTAGATGGGACAAATCAGATAAATCACGAAGTCGAGCATAGGATCAGACAGGAAAATCACCCAAGTCCAACTCTTGACTTGCCTCGCCGATGTAGACTAGCCCGAGTGCTCCATGCAAAGCCAAAACTAAAGGGAGCAAGCAAACCTTGCCCGCAGCCCAAGTACTCACGCAAGCCAGAAGAAGCCGTGCAATCTAAAGAGAACGTGAAACAAGAAGTCGAAGGCAGAATGAAGCTCGCGATGCTCCAGAAAACTGACGAAGCTCACGAGAACAGAAACCAGAATCATAACAAAACTAGTCTGCAAGAAAACTTGAACCGAACCAATCGGGAGCTCAATCGCACAATTGGGACGATCAGTCAATGGCAAGTTGAAGCACACCAACACAGCGAGAAACCTCCAATACCATATTAGAATCTGTTTTGTTCTTATTATTTCAATAGTTGAACCACACTTATATACAAACGGTCCCTACAGAAGTATGGGACAATATTCAATTCTAGATTTACAGAGGTATGGGGCTATTCAATTACAGAGGTATGGGGTAGTATTCAATCCTAGATCTAGATACAACTCACAATAGCAGCAGAAGTTATTCTTCTGTTCTTGGCTTGGGATTGAGAGCTTGAAGAAAAAATAAAATAGATGCTAATTAGTTCATCTATAGTCGAAATGCTCCTAATAGAGAAGACTTTATTCTCAAAAATTAAGGCGATAAAGATGTCATCTAAACAGGACATAACTGGCATGCTAATTGAGTGGGTAGAATTCTACGCCACATTTGTTGTGGAAATATAACATGAGGAGAGCAAACATGCCTCATCAAAAAAGGCTAAGATTGGAAGATTTAGTATTTCGCCATTTAGGAGAAACTCTCTTCTCAAAGGGGAACCAACTAAAATCTTATCTTATGATGAACTCTTGGAAGAAATAAGTGAAGCAATCCTCAAAGTCATGGCCCAACGAAGACACACCATTATGTTGCAAATAAAAGCAATCCCATGTCAGAAGAATTATTATTTCTCTCTAGATGAAATGGTATGAAGTACACCCAAAGCAATAGTTGCATCACCCACACAGGAAAGCCACATTTTTGAATGTCTTCATGACTCGATAGACCAAAGCCTGGAGCATGGACACCAAAGATATGAATTCTCTATTAGACTAGCTAGTTGAGGCCAAGCCTAGTGCAATCTCTAGTGATTTTGGAAGAACTCACAACCCAAAAAATCTGAAATTGGGCATGTTTTGCATTGGTGAGAGGGTCAGGGACGATATCGTCTTCATCATCTAAAGTAGCAAATATGTTCAACCATAAAAAATATGACATATCTCGAGCACGGGGTAGATGAAAGAGGTACATGAAGGAGCGGCCACGATATTGTTTTCCTTCGGTCCATCCATCCTCAAACCAAGTTAGTAAGCTTGGTTTTAGAAAGGATTGGACTCATGAAGCTAGTGAAAAAATAGAAAGAGTTAGGATTCACGTCCCAGAACTGAGCTACTACATAGAGGAGGGCCTTGTCAATACAATTGGTATGCTAAATGATTAGAAGAAAATCGGGGATGCCTAATTTCCTTGAGATGCATTCAAACACTGGGTAGAGATGTATTAGCCATCCCTCGTAGCAGTGGTCGTTTGTTGGCAAGATTTGGATCAGTGAAGACTTAAAATAGGTATTGTAGAAGAAAAAAAATCAGGGGCAGACCTGGTTCACGAATTGGGTGAAGCAATAATAGTGAAGAAGGAATTAAATTCTAGAAAAGGGGGCTAGTCCAAAGTTCTCTGGGCCAAAAGTAGGGAAATGTAAAGAACTTTGAGTTCATTATTTTCATTAATTATGTTTACAGAAACAAGACTGGCAATATATATACACTTGAGACTGAAACTATCCGTTAGACAGATATGACAACAAAACAACAAACTACACGAAACCAGATGAGATAAGCTAGCCGTTAGAGATGTGCTGAGATGTGTCAAAAGACTTCTGATTCATGGGCTTAGATAGAGTGGGCTTGGGAGAACAAGTATTCTCTTTACGCCCCCGCAAGATCGAGGATCCATCACGGAGGCCGATCTTGAACCGAAGAAGCGAGAAACGAGCACGAGGAAGAGACTTAGTGAGAAGATCAACGAGTTGGTTGGCAGTGGGAATATGTTGAACAGAGAGAGCTTTATTGTTGACAAGATGGCGAATAAAGTGGAGATCAATAGCAATATGTTTCATCCGAGAGTGCATTACTGGATTCAAACTAAGGTTGGTAGCCCCAAGATTATCACAACGCAGAATAGGAGGAGAATGCAGCGGAAGATGAAGTTCACGGAGCAAATTTGAAATCCAAATAACTTCGGAAGCGGTCGAGGCAAGAGAACGGTATTCAGCTTCAGTGGACGAGCGAGCAATAGCACGCTGTTTGCGAGACCTCCAAGAGATGGGGCTGTCACCAAAAAAGATGATGTAGGAAGAGACTGACGAACGATCGTCGGGATTACCGGCCCAATCAGAGTCGGAGAAGGCATGAAGGGTGGCAGAAACACTTGGGGTGGCAGAGAAAAATATGCCATGGTTGCAGGTGCCTTGCAAGTAGCGTAATAAGCGTTTGAGAGTAAGGCAATGCTCTGTAGTAGGACAGGTGAGATACTGGGCAAGACGATTAACTGCGAAGCTAATATCGGGGCGAGTGAGACACAAGTACTGAAGAGTGCCAATTAATTGTCGAAAGAGAGTGCCATCTGAGAGAGACGTTCCTGAGTGTTGAGATAAATTGAAATTGGAAGGTAAGGGAGTTGCAACGGGTTTGCAATTCATCATGGCAGCACGTTTAAGAATGTCTCGAACATATTTCTGTTGACAAAGAAATAAACCAGAGTGAGTACGAATGACTTCAATACCAAGAAAATAGGAAAGGTCCCCAAGTTCCTTGAGAGAAAATTTATTTGAGAGAGCTGCAGTAATGCGAGTGATAAGAGACAAGTCAGAACCAGTAAGTATAATGTCATCGACGTATACAAGTAAGTAGAGAATGGCACTGGTAGAACGGTAAATAAACAGTGAGCAGTCAGCTTGAGAATTAACAAAACCAAACTGAAGTAAGGTAGTACGCAAAGCTATAAACCATGCGCGTGGAGCCTGCTTAAGGCCATACAATGATTTGCGCAATAAACATAGATGTTTAGGAAACTGTGGGTTAACAAAACCTAGGGGCTGCTTCATCACAACAGTCTCAGTAAGAGTGCCATTGAGAAAGGCGTTATTTATATCAAGGTGTTTAAGTGGCCAGTGATTGATGGTGGCAAGAGAAAGAATGAGACGAATGGTAGTGGGTTTAACAACGGGACTAAAGGTTTGAGAGTAATCAAGGCCGGGACGTTGAAGGAAGCCTTGAGCAACTAAACGAGCTTTGTAGCGATGGATGGTACCATCCGGATGACGCTTGAGACGAAATACCCATTTACAACCAATGGGTCGATGAGAAGTATCAGAAGGAATTAATGACCAAGTTTGATGTTGATGAAGTGCAGTAAGTTCTTCTTTCATAGCGGCTGTCCAATTGGGACAGCGAAGCGCTTCACGAAAGGTTTGAGGTTCAGAAGGAATGGAACCGGGGGAGAGAGTGGAGTGATGTAAGACTTTTGGTTTGTAGATCTGATTCATGGACCGAGTGGTCATACCATGGGTCCGGAGAGGAGCAATAGGAGGAAGAGGAGAAGGAAGAGGAGCGGCAGCTATCGAAGAAGGAGAAGGAATGATGGATGATGGAGAAGTATCCTGAGGAGAGGAAGCATTGGGAGAATCAATAGTTGTTGGAGAGATAGAAGAGTCCAGGGGAGAGAGGTTAGGACAGGGAACAATAGAAGGAGTGTTGGGAGTTGAAATAGAGGAAGGGGAGGAAGAGAGAGGGGGTAAAATATTAGGATCAGGCAGAGTGCCTTGAAAAGGACAAGAGGAGGTGGAACTAGCCGTAAAAGAGGCTGAAAAAATTCCAGGAAAAAGATGCTCTTTGAAAACCACATGACGAGAGAGATAAAATTTTTTGGATATGGGATCATAGCAATGAAACGAACTCTGAGAGGAGCAATAGCCAACAAAAAGACATGGTTTGGATCGTGGTTCCAGTTTGTTTGTGGTGTAGGGCCGAAGCCAAGGGTAGCACAAGCAACCAAATATTTTGAGTTTATGATAATTGGGGGGACGTTGAAAGAGAGCTTCATATGGGGAGTAAGATTTGAGAGGGGAGAGAGGTTGCCTATTGATTAGGTAAACCGCAGTTTCAAATGCCAACGACCAAAAAGAGGATGGAAGATGAGCATGAGATAAGAGGGTTTTTCCAGTTTCGACAATGTGCCTATGTTTTCGTTCAACAAGGCCGACGTGTTGGGGGGTATAAGGAGGAGATTGCATCCAAGCAATGCCCAGATTGGATAAGGTGGATTTGAGCTTGATGAATTCACCTCCATTGTCGGTGTAAAGGGTTTTAATGGTAGTGCTAAAATGATTTTCAACAACACGTTTAAATTGTAAGAAGATGGACAGAGTATCGGATTTGTGAACAATAGGAAATATCCAAGAGTAACGAGTAAAGTGATCTACAAAAAGCAAGTAATATTTGTGACCAAAAATTGAAGGAATGGAAGATGGACCCCAAACATCTGAGAATAAAACTTGAAGAGGAGCTGAAGTCGTTAAAGTAGAAGTTCTAAAAGGAAGCTTATGACTTTTATTTATGCAGCAAGCATTACAATCCAGAGGTTGATCAGGTTTTACACATGGAAGAGGGATTGATTTTAACAAAGATTGTAAAGTAATATGCCCTGGATGACCAAGGCGGTGATGCCACATAGTCACAGTGGGCTTATGAGCAAAAAGAGCAGCAAACTGAGCAGTCTTGGGCTGAATTGATTTGAACTGGTAGATTCCATCAATGCAAGTTCCCCGAGCCAGAGGAGTTCCTGAATTCAGAGACTTCACAACAAAAAAATTAGGATGAAATTCAAGAATAACATTATTGGTTTTTGTGAACTGGTGAACTGAGATTAAATTTCGTTTAATTGTAGGCACACATAAAGTGTGTTCAAGAGTAAATTTATGAGAAGGGGTGTGTAAATGACTAGAACCAGAGTGAGTAATAGCCAAACCTGAACCATCCCCAATTTTTACTTCGTCAGTTCCATCATATTCAGAGTGTATGGAGAGGTTACCAAGGTCGGCCGTCATGTGGTGGCTTGCACCTGAATCAACTAGCCAAGGTTGAGCAGAAGCAGGATTGGAACCAGCAAAGCTTGAAGCATAATGTGCACTAGGCCCATATTCAGATACGAAGGATTTTAATTTACGACAGATCCTAGCAGAGTGTCCAGGTTTTTCACAGATCTGGCACATTATACGCGGCCGCTGTTGAAATCCACCATTGTTGGATCCATAGTTGTTTGATCCAGCATTCCCGTTGAAAGATTGTTGAGATTTGTTACCTCTACCACCATTTTGATTGCGTGATTGGAAAGAGCAATTCTGGGAGTTGTTCCAATTAGAGGAGGCGTTGGCTTTGTGTTGAGATGATTGCTGTCGTTGAGAGTAATGGGCAGTAGCGACATTCACGGACTGGTTCTGCTCAAGCTTCTTTAGATATGATTCTTGGCTAATTAGACGATCATGTAAATCTTCAAAAGTAATTGGGTTTTCACGACCTCGAATAGCTTCCACAATCCCTTTATAATCACTACCCAGTCCATCTAGTATATACAAGACAAGATCATCTTCATCAACGGAGTGCTTCACAAGAGCCAACTCATCGGCAATTTGTCTTGCATAATGAAGGTATTCTTCTATGGTTCGACTTCCTCGCTGCAGGTTGTGCAGCTGCTGTCTTAATTGGATTTTTCTAGATCTGGATTGGTTTGCATATAGTTGATGGAGTTTGTTCCAAGCCTCAGCACTTGTTGACACATCTCCTAGAAGAGGTGTAACAGATTCATGAAGGGAGGCGATAATGGCGTTGAGAAGGAGACTGTCTTGACGGTCCCAATAATCAAAATCATCAGCAGCGGATTTTGGCGGACAGGGAAGACTCCCATCTACAAAACCCATGAGCCGGTATCCTCGCAGCACTGTGACTAATTGAATTCTCCACATGGAAAAATTAGTGGGCTTTAGCTTTTGAGCTAGTTGGGTATTTGCGTTGATAGCAATGACATGTTTACCGTTGTCGGCAACCAAGGCTGAGCCATCTCCATGAGAACGACTGGAAGTTGATGCCATGGAGGAAGATGATGAGAGATTGGTGGGTGTATCGTCCTGCTCCGATACCATAAAGAACTTTGAGTTTATTATTTTCATTAATTATGTTTACAGAAACAAGACTGGCAATATATATACACTTGAGACTGAAACTATCCGTTAGACAGATATGACAACAAAACAACAAACTACACGAAACCAGATGAGATAAGCTAGCCGTTAGAGATGTGCTGAGATGTGTCAAAAGACTTCTGATTCATGGGCTTAGATAGAGTGGGCTTGGGAGAACAAGTATTCTCTTTAAAATGAACCAAAAGGAAGAGGTGAACATTCATAGTGACAGTTTCTCAGGATTTCGTTGAATTTTTTAGCATGGATAGGCGAGGATTGAATGAAATTTGGTTGGTTAGCAATGGTAGAAGGAGGAAGAAAATAGATGAGTAGTGAAAAGGTAAGTCGTAGAGAAGTAAAGGTGAAAGTGAAACCCTAGGAGAGGTATAAGAGAAGCATCATATGACTCACCGAAAAAAAGGAGAGTCAGCTGCTAGCACGACACAGACTATAAACATTTTATAGCTAAATCAGAAGTGTATGAGCCTTACATTCTTGTTCCTTCTGATTTTCTGCGATTTTATCTGCCTAAAATATTGTCTTATTACTAAAGGTATGTTTGATAAAAGAGTAATAGATATGAATGTAATGTATTACTAAGGTAATCATTACCTACCTCTCTCCATGAGTAATCATTATATCCAAAATATAAAGAAAATTGCCTAAAAAAATTATCCGGGTAACTAAGATACATACCATTTTTAGGCATTTTGAATTTCCTACGGCTTAATTCCCGATTATCGACAAAATCAGTACAATATCCCTGCAAAATAAAAATAAAAAATAGTTGGTGCAAGTATCTCCGAGGGTCGCCACGTGTCATCCATGGGAGTTCTATAACTCCTCAAGGTCCTATATTCGATATTTATCTAAAAAAATAATTTTATTATTAAGAGATTTAAAAAATTTAATGAGGATATTATACTTTAGATGCTCTCAATATTTTGAGATTTGCTTTCCTTTCAATCTGAGTTCCTTCATCTTATATATATCCTGAAAGATGAGCAAATAAAATCATACTCTATAATCTATATCCTCAAAGATGGCGAAGTTTTCTTTCATTCATTTCTTGGTCATATTTCTTATTTTCAGTGGTTAGTCATTCATCCCCTAATGAGTTTTGTTCATCTCCTTCTCCTTATTTTTTTATTATCATGCAAATAATCACCATTAGTAAACTTGAACTAGTATTTTTTTTTTTTAATAATTTGTGAGGTTTTGACTGTTTCTATTTTAAAAAATTACTTATGCTTGCAGTCGGTTCAATTTATGCTCAAAAGGAGGCACAAAATAGATGTCAAGAGGTTTTGTCTCCCAGTGGATGTAATCTGACGAATTGCCGTACACAGTGCTCTCAGAAGCACAATGGAAATGGAGTTTGTATTGAGGAACGAGGGGTATATGCATGCTATTGTTTTTGGAATTGTAATGCAACAAAGGTTTGAAAATTATGATTCCTTATGTATTATGATCTACTCGATCTAATAAATTTCAAATAATTTTGAGGGATTTAGTTTGTGTTGGGGTAGTGCTCGTTAAATCCCACATCGATAAACTAGAGCATGATGTGAAACATAAAATCTATTAATGCCGAACACTCAACCTTAAAAGTAGCGTTTTTCCGAAACTCAAACTAACTTGGCCTTTCCTAAAAAAAAAAAAAAAAAAACTAGCTTGGCCTCAAAATTGCAAAAGCCAGGTTTAAGAAGACAAAATTTTACGGGCCTGTGAGTCTGGGTGTGGCTGATACTTATACGTACTTACCCCACACAACCCACTAATTTGGGTCCGTCCAAGATCAAGATGATCATCTCACCACAAATGTGGAAATAAGGATGCAATGAAAGACCATCGCCAATTGAAACTTGAGCAACTTTAACAGGACGATATGAGATTATTGGAGGAGAATCATATCCCTTTCTCCTGTAAGCTCAACGATCTTTTCGGTTTCTAAAATGGTGGTCAGAGTTGGCCGAATTGAATGAGAGAAGTTTCGGTGACCATGAGCTTTTCTTCGTGATTTTCGTGGCTACGGTGGATGAAAACTTTCATGGTTTATTCAGTTTTTTTCTTAAAAGTCCAAGCTTCGTTTTGATGGTATGTTTACGACGATAAAAATGGTGGTCAGACAAAAAGGATCCATTGTTGGCAAGGTTGTGTATGTGAGAGATGGAGAAGTGTGTGTGAGAGAAAGAGAGTGTAAACTTGTCATTAAACTAGTTAAAATATTTAATTTGTCTTTATTGGATCAAGATTCAAATACTTAAGAATGTATTGGATTATAAACATTTTTAAAATACTAAATAGAATAAGAAGCCCATATAAAGGGCTTATCAACGAAAAAAACCTCATTAAAAAATGTGTTTTTTCATAGGCAATATAATATATTTTTTCTCAACTATTTACAATTGAACGTCATAGAATTTATAATATTATATTACCATATTGTATAATTGTCTTTTTATGTAAAGTACAAATTTTAAATGACAACTCCAACTAAAAATTTTGAACTATTTTTACCGTACCTTATTTCCATTTTTTTTAAGGATACAATTCTATTCATTTATATTGATTAATGATTAGCTTCTAAAATCTCAAGTAAAGCATATTATTGACTTTCCAAATAATATAATATTATTTCTCCTAATCATTTACATTAAGAGTGCATTTGGTACAAGGGTAATAGAGTTAATAGTTACAAGGGTAATTAAATTTTAACTCTAATTATGTAAGTTATACCAGTATACTTTTTACACTTGTAATGGACTCTAGTAATTAGGCCTTATATTTTATATGCAAAATTTACTAGTGGAGAGACATGGGTAATAGAAAGTAATAGAATTTTATTACTCTCTTAATTTGGGATTCGAAGGGAACAGTTTGGCCCTCGCCGATTCCCAAACATCTAGATGACCCAAGCCCGATCCTAGACCTAGAGATGACCCGAGCCCGATCTCGAACCCTCCATATAACTCAGGCGCAATCCCGAACCCCGACTTGCCCTAGGCTCGATCATAGACCATGAAAAGGCTCGAGCTCGAGCTCGATCTCGGACCCATATATGACTCGGGCTAGATCCCAGACCTGGGCTAGATCCCGGACCTTGACAAGACTTGGAGCTGATCTCCGACACCGACAAGACTCGAGCCCTATCTCGGACACCTATATGACCCGGACTTGATTCCTGGCCCAATCCTGAACCCCGACAAGACCCGAGCCTGATCTAGGACATCAACAACACCCGAGCCCGATCTCGGACACCTATACGACCTGAACCATGACCTGTTGCTGGCCCGATCCCAAACCTCGAAAAGACCTAGGCCCGATCTCAGACCCCTACATGACCCTGGCTCGATCCTGAACATCGACCTTTCCTAGGCTAGATCTTGAACCCTGACAATACCCGGGTAAGATCTCGAACACTGACAAGACTCTAAGTGGATCTCTGACCCCTATATGACTAAACCCGATCCCAAACCCTGACTTGTGCTAGGACTGATCGTGGACTCGACCTGGGCCTAATCTCGAACCCTTACATGACTTGGGCCCTATCCCGGACATTGACAAGATCGGGGCCCAATCTTGGACAACGACAAGACCCATGCCTGAACTCGGACCCGTATATGACTCGACCCCTATCTCGAACTCGGACCTTTCCCGATCTCGATCTTGATCTCGGACCTTGACAAGACCCTATCCCGAACCCCTATATGATCATGGACTCTGACCTTTCTCGAAATCAATCCCGGACCCCGATGAACCCAGGTCTGATCCTAGACCCCTACATGATCTGGACCTGATCATTGACCCCGACCTTACCCCTAGAGTAACGGTATTACATCAGTAATACATAGTCATAACGAACAATAATAATGAATACTCGAGTAAATTTTACTTATATTTACCAAACAAGGGTAACATTATTCTTTGTACTGATTATTATCCTTGTAATGTCTTACATGAGTAACAAATTTTATCCCTAAATTCTTATCCTCATACCAAATGCATCCTAAAGGTTAATAAAATTTGAGCGAAGTATTGGTTTAACTCTTATACTTTGTAAAAAGGATCGTTTAAGCTTCCTTTATATTTTTTCACCTATTCAAGCCCCTAAACTCTACATAATGGTTTGAATAAACCCTCCACCCACTTTCTCTTATAACGGTACTTATGTGACTCTTGAACGTTGAGTTGCAATCTTTTTCAATTTTTTATAATATGAATCCACGTGTCCAAGATCAATGAAAGAACGACATGTGCCATTTTAAAATTACTCTATCATATGATCATATTTAACCAACATCCAACGTGGATCTTTGAGATTTTTGAGAGTTAGGGAGCCCTTGTACTTTGTATAATGGGCCAAGCAAGCCCTTAAGTTCAAAAAGTGGACTATTTTAGACCCCTAACTCTCAATATGTGCGAAGATTACACATAAGTACCAACACCCATGTCCAGTCAAATTCCAACAAGGCAGCGCCAACAAAGTAACATATTACAACCCAACAACAATTAAAAACCAAAAAGAAAGACAAATAGATTCAGAAATAGTGGCAAAATACTTGAACAGAGATGTATTAATCTTGTTTAGCAGATCTTGCATCCAGCTGTGAGTCCTTATACAAGTGTCAAGCAATTGAATTATCATAAGGCTCAAAACTTGATATAAATGTCTGCAGCGAAAGCTATGCTTAGTCTTTGACAACGTATCCACAACTGCACCAACTAAATCCTACCATTAGAAGAATACAAATGGTGATTGGAAAGCATATGATAAAATATAAACTAAAAATAGAAACATCAATGAAAGTAAACATACTTTTTGCCTGTCACTTATCAAGGTCTACCCTCTCCCTTAGGAGTGCCAAGATTATGTCTCAACAAATTCAAGAACCATTTTCACATATCTGTATTTTCAACCATTACTTATAATAGACCAAGCTACTGGGAACATCTTATTGTTCTTATCTCTCCCAATAGAAGTAAGTAGCTCTCCTTTGACCAAGCCTTTCAAGAAAACATCCTTCCATACTTAATACAAATCTACAACCATTTAATTAGAACACCCTCTTTGCAACTCCTAAATCATAGAAAGTTTTAAATGTAGCATCCTCATGTTCATTTTGTCTATTAGTCAACAATGAAACTTTGGTACCAAGGTTAAAAACTAGCAACTCTTCAGCATAATTCCTTAGCTTCACATATTCCTCGAGGATATTACCCTACAAATAATTGAGAGCACTCTTCCTATCCTCTTGCATTGACACAACTGACATCTGATTAAAGCTTCTTTTCTATAAATGGTTAAGGTATTTGATCTTGATATTCGGGTGTGCAACAACTAGATCATAAAACTCCTTTATCAAAAACTTACAAGTCAACCTCTTCAAACCCCTTTTCGGTTCACAAGTGTGTTCACCAACAAAAGGTCATCACTTGGAAACGGTCAACACTTTTATTATTATATGAACCAAAGATAATCCAAGGACAGTCAGAAGAATACACACAAATCGTATTTCATGCCTACTCTTAATAGCATAATTTCTAATAGCAATCATGAATTCTTTATTAGAAGTGAATAACATGCTAAGCTCACAATTAGGAGTACATTTTTTATGTTTGAATGTTGGATATCTACTCTTCTTCCTCAACTCTAGATCCACCTCAGTGTTATCCCTGTAGCTACTAGGATCAAATGAATAAAAAATAATCACTTATATAGGACCATCTGACTGAACACGAACAATAGCAACATCAATATCAACTTCCAGATCAACAATAGCAATATCAGAAAAATGAACAACAACATCAACATAATCCTCCTTTTCACTCTTATGCAAAAGTGCCACAGAACTCTATTCTCTACCATAATTCTTCAAATTCTCCCTTGCAGCAAGTAGCTCCTCATCATCCACATCCAAATTATCTTTAGGCAAGACATTTACTTTATCATCACTGCCACTCTCTAAAACTAGTGTTGTCGTCATACTCTAAAATAGGTCTCTGCATCGCTCTCATCTTTGTTTTCACTATTTTCTCAACCCTAAAAGAAAGCATACACTAACATTAAAAGTTACAAATTGAACCATACATGGGCCCTAAAGTCACGATTCTTCTCCCTAAACCGAAAGGGAAGTCAATAGGTCTCTGCATCGCTCTCATCTTTGTTTTCACTATTTTCTCAACCCTAAAAGAAAGCATACACTAACATTAAAAGTTACAAATTGAACCATACATGGGCCCTAAAGTCACGATTCTTCTCCCTAAACCGAAAGGGAAGTCAATCCCTTATTCCCAAAAAAAATATCATAGCCCAAAATTGATCCTATAAAGGAAAAAAAAACACAAACAAACCCTAATAAACCTCAAATAGAACACAGAAGAAATATTGAATCAGAAGCACTAAATCAAACTCAAGGGAAAGCCAACTGAACAAACCCAAATCAAATTCAAAATGCGATAAATTGACATACCCAATTTCAAAATATTCGATGCTCATTCTCTGCTTTTTGTAAAGCAATCAAAGTTACGTCCTTTGCAATTTGCGCACTTTCTCTAGTTTGTGCATTCTTCCTCTCTTTGTTGTCATATGACAAGCAAAAAGTGAATCAACATATAGTTTACTCTAATGTCAACTCAACTTTTACACATTATTTTTATTTTATTGAAAAATATGTTATTTCACAAACTGTACCCTAGTTCAACATTGTTGACAGACATTTAAATGGAGGGGCTAATAGAAATCATTATATGCAGTACATAGGCTTGAATTGGCCAAAAAATAGTAGGAGGGCTTAAACGTTCATTTTTGTAAAATAAATAGGCTAAAGCAATAGTTCTCCCATAAATTTTTAATATTTATTTAACTATTTTTGTAACACTTCGACCTGAAAAACTCTACTAGTAATACTATCTTACAACACCATACATGGATCTCTATTCTTTGACCATGAATGCCAACATCAAACACAATCAAGTCTAGTCATACTATGACTTAATCATCTCCCAATTCACTAGAGAATCCAACGACACCTCCCCATATTTTGGAGGATACCAACCTCAAAGAAAATGCACAGCAATATCACATATCAATCCAGACTCCTAGGTGGGGCCTCAAGCCATCTAATTATCACATACAATCCATAAGCCTAGGAAGCACCTCGGGCCATCTAACACATTCATGTAATCAACACTTACAATCCACAAGTATAGACATATAGTCAACACAACTAAGCATCAAAAGATAACCACACATGCATTATCAAGTAAGGACATGTAGTGCTAAAACTCGGCTAAGGAGTCCTCATGACACGGAGCACCATTATGACAGACTTGTCACCCACATTATGTAGGTGCATAATTAAACAACTCTTAATACTAAAAGAAATACGTACGATAAGTATTGAAATTAAAACTAATATTTTTGAAACTATCTAGGTCATAAACACTCTCTAGCGCCCTATCCATGTCACGCATGCTCCTCTTGATTCGTAACCTAAATATCGGGACTAAACCTACCTTTAGGGAGGGAAAGAAAAGGATATAGGATGAGAAAAAAGTCCAGTATGGAACATTTAAGAATGGGTAATCAACTTTAAGGTTGAACTTTAAAAAAATAATATGCAAAATATGAAATTTAAATCATGTACATAAAAACATAAATCAAATATCAAGTCAACCCTTCCTTGGTCGCATCTGGTTAAACCCACTGGCACCCAATCATCAATATCACATTGTGAGTTTGCTCACCAACAATGCCAAACTAAAGGAAGGTTGACATACACATGTGGTCATCATCAACCCACACAAGACCCGAACTCGACCATTCACTGGCCCATCAATATCTCCATGTTTTACCTCACATGGAGGTCACTTTGTTTCGCAACAAGCCTTGAATAAAACCTCCCATCTTTCCATTTTACATTCAAACAGTTCCTATGGATACACGAGTCTACACCCAAATTCACCTTGCATCTACAATGCATGCCAAGACATGGTTATGCAATAATATATACAAACAATCCTACATATATACTACTACATGATGCATGTCCAAGAGTAACTCATGCTCAATAGGTGATTAAGCATGTAAGGGTATGCAATATCATTCAAATCATCTAACGTTTTTGATCACACATTCTAGTTGATCTCCCTTAAGCGCAATTAAGGCAAGAACACTATAATAATGACCAATGAGAAAATTAAATATTTTCAATAGAAGGAGTATGCATCGATAATAGAAATGATTGAATTCTCCTGACTCATACTCCAAGATCAAGTTATAAATTCGTAACACTCAGTCTAGTATTCACCAGCCTCAACCAAACCAATTATTAGATAAACGCATTCATTTGTGCTACCTCCACGCTAGGCAAGACTATCTAGATGCATATTATAGGTGTCTAGGTGGTGCTTTCTGGATAGCCAAACAAGTTGTTTAGACAGTTCCCCTCTCAAGCACTACTAGTGTTTGGTCTTCAACATCTGTACAAACAGTTCTCACCTCTAACTAGTTTTTTAGTAGAAATTAAACCTTCGGGCCAGGGTTTTAATTCCCTTCCCTGTTAAAAAATTTTCATCCCCGGGATTTGAAAATGTACTTAGTCTCGCGAACAAAATTAGAAAATATCTCCAAGAAAGTTGGTATACTCAGAAACTTCCTAATGTTCCAATGCAAAAGCTTGCCCATGAGTCAATGTTGGTTGTTGTGGAGGAAGAGTTGTGGTGGGATCTAGAGGTGATAAACTTGGTGCTTGCGCCTATTGTGAACCTCTATCACTCTATGGACACTCAATCCTTTTGTAACCTATCTTGCAACACCTAAAGCACTTTAGTGTTGTAGTCATACACAAATTCTTCATCTATACCTCTCCGTCGCACTCGTAATAGACTATCTTGCTACCCTTTGGTTTCAGACTCTGGCCATATTCCCCACTATGAGTTTGAGTATTTGTCCTCTATTTCTTCTGACTCTATCCTTTACCATCACCTTTCGTTAAAGCTGTACAACCCTCATGTGTATCATAATACTTATGAGTGTTGCGTTTACTTCTCCCTAAGTTTAGAACTATCTCCACAGTCTTATCAAATATCTGCACTCTAGAAGCAATGACTATTTTATCAATGCTCAAAAGTAATCCATCTTGAAAATTCTCTACTTTTTTCTCATCGTCTGGAGAGTACTTCTTTTCGACCTTATACAACTCCTCATACCTCTTAGTGTACTATGACATTTTCATATCTAGTGTCTGCACCAAGGTAAGATACTCCTTGTTTTTATCCACCTAGAAGGATCATGGTAAAAAGTCCCACAATTCAAATGTTGGTCCTTCAAGTAGTAAGTAATAAACAACATCATCCTTCCATTAGGTATAGCCAAGGTAACCAACCACATACCAATCTGACCTAACGACTCTTATGTCTTACATCGATCTCACTCTCCTATAAACTCCCAGTGATTGATCTTAATGAAATGCTCCTTCTCATGCAACTCTTATCTTAGCCTCTACACTGGTCTCTCCTTAGTACTAGCTCCGAAAGTCTACCCCTCACTACGAGCCTCTGATGCTCTAACAATCTGAGTCTACACAACTTGAACCAATAACCTAACAATTTCAACTATGTCTCTCATCGATGTTTGTGGTTCCTCGGTAGTTATAAGGGCCACTTGCAACCCTAATATCATATGCACTTGCTCTGGTGGAATCTCTAGAGTCTTCTCCTATTGGACTAACTTACCCCCATTCATAGTATATGGGTTATCTTATGCTATACTCCTCTCTCGTATGCCTATGTATGAATCACACACCGAATCCTATGTACTAAAGGTGCACCTAGTTGTGTGCGTCACACCACACCTCCACTTATAACTCAGCCTCTCGATCTTGTTTGCCTTTCCTCTACACTGGGAGGTCTTCATAGCATGAGAAGATCGGGTCAAGCAATGAATGTCCGTCTGCATCACAATAGACGACATTACTTAGTAAATAACTAATAGTGACAAACCCATAATATTTAAGAATTCGCACACCT
The DNA here is from genome assembly GCA_963580455.1 of Euonymus europaeus. Taxonomy (NCBI): domain Eukaryota; kingdom Viridiplantae; phylum Streptophyta; class Magnoliopsida; order Celastrales; family Celastraceae; genus Euonymus; species Euonymus europaeus. The sequence goes on from OY756972.1 coordinate 7,434,667, forward strand.
CAATTAGGAGTTGGATTGAACCACTCATTATTGAAAAGAACAATCTAGTTCATTGGTAGTTCCAAAAATTCTAATTGATCAAACTATTTTGGTATTCCATAATAGTCATTTTCTGATTGTCCCTAATTAGTTCCCTATATGCACACACAACTATTATTTGTTGATGCCGTTGCTCAGTATATTAGTATCCATTAACACAATACATGTAGCATGTTTCATAGAAGATAATCGGTCATAATTTGTTTGGGTCCTTAAATAATGATAAGAATATAAGTTATAGGATATATTATTAATAAAATTTTGTCATATTATTATAACATGTTGATGCTTACGTGATGTTTGACCATGATGCAAAACCTATCTGAATTTGATATCAGTACTAACATATAAGGAATACGAAAAAAAATACTTCTCAAAATGATACATCATTATGTATTGCACTAGCCCACCCATCCTTGCTTCGAATGGTAGATGTATTAGGAGATGTTTCATAGAGTCAAAAAATAGATGGGGAATATATATGCTCCAATTTACAAAGGATCACATGAATTTAACCTCTATAATACTCATTTGATCCTTTTGCATTGTAGTTGAACATATATCTCTACAAAGCTGACTCAACTGAGCAAGTGCAGTCCAAATTGGATCTAGCAATGTCCGAAATGAAATTGAAAATAGTCGATCCATTACAATTAAAACATGGCACCATGACTTTTCATCCCAAATAGTTTTCATTTTCTCATGTCAATGCACCTACCTAGGTTAGAGGCATAACCGTTTAGCAACTTCAACTTGGAGACCCTATAATACCTTTACTCAAAAAATACCATAAAAAATTAAATTGTAAGTTGGGTTTTGAGAAAAATACGAGGAGTTGTGTTAAATTTGACTAAGGATGGATTAGTTAAATTTAAATAAGTAAAAGATAAAAAAATGAATAAATTATATATATATATATATATTAAGACGCACTTTTGATTGGCATGTTTAGCCCATTTGGGCAATTTTTTGCTTTAAAAAAAATTACAATAAATGTTTTTTACAAAAAGAAATAGGAATTGAAATGTTGCTGCAACCCGTGCAGTAACATTTCTAAACAAATCGAGAGTTGTCAAGAGAGTAAGAGATAGAAAGACAAGGAGAAAAGTAAGAGATAAGGTGGTTTTCTTGAGAGTTTGGCTTCGATTTTGTGGATTTGTGGAGCACACAAGATTCAAGAAGGATTCAATGAATATTTGTCGATTTGAGGTAAGATATTCTTGATTTTGGAAAGTTAGGTTTTTTTGATAGATCTGTTGAAAATCCTTATTGGGTGGATTTAATGGTTATGAAAGTTGATTCTAGGTTTCATGATGGTTATATATCTTGGTCTCATTATTGATTTGTAGTAAAATTTTGATTGGGTTGAGATTGAAAGTTGTTGGAGAAATTCTAGACAGAAAGGTGAGTTTTTTCTAATTCTTGATTTAATTCAAGTTTAAATGTGTTATGGGTGATATATTGATGATGAAATAAGTTCAGTTTGTTAAATCGATAAGTTTGCTAAAGAGGGTCAAAACCCTAGAAATTGAAAATTGTGATTTATACCTTCGCATGCATACCGAGGTAGGGGATTTTATACCCAATTCTTTCTTTTTTTGATTTTGATTTCTAAAGAGCAATCAATTCCTTCAATGGTCTTTATTATTTGTGTTCTTAAATTAATTGATTCTAAGGAAGAACGAACCTTCATTCAATTCATATTATCTCTAAATTATTGAATGCATACCCGATTTACATGTTCAATCTTATATTGAGCATTGTTGATTCATTCATGCATCATATGGTAGTATATGAGCTGGACTATTACCAAGTGAACTTGATGTGAGGAAACACATAGAGATCCTAAAGGGTTAGTTTTGATTGAACCTTTATCAAGTGTGGTCGAGACTATGGTCTCCTATTTGGACTTTTCCTCATGAATAATTACAAATGGTGACATAATTCACTGATGGGTTGCGACGGATGCCGAGGCATCACCTGTAATGACTCATGGGAAAGTGACAAGGTATTTAATTTTTTGTTATGTTCAATTATTGTTTTCATGGTTAAAAGCGTACTATAGCATCGGACCTTCCTTGGAACGTTCAACTTAACTTATTTAATTATTTATTTTTCCTACTAAGCTTTCTGCTCACCCTTTACTTCTTTTCCTTATCACGGGTGAGTCCGGTTCTAATGTCAAAGATGTGGATCTGTAGAAGAGTCGAAGACATGGCTGCCACTTGGAGTAGTTAGATTACAAGATTACAGGGCATTATTTATTACCCTTGTTATGGATTATGTGGTATTTGTATGTACTGTTAGTAATACGCTTTTGAAGCACCTCTTTGGTATGACCATTCGAACTGTCGGGAGGGTGCGCTATGTGATCGAGACTCCTAGGCTTGCTTGAGGACCAAGTGTCCTAGATTATTTATATGCATGAATACTTTTATATTTGTATTGCTTACTTATACGTTTTTGATGGATTGTTTGTTATTAGATGGCTCGAGGTCGTACATAGGTTATGGAATACATGTGAATTGATGGTCAGAGGCCTTATATGTTTATTGATGTGGATTATTAAATCACTATATGTATATTCTAGGTTGGAACTCTCTGATTTACATGGAGGTACTTCTAGATTTGTTAGAGAATTAGGTTTTGACTTAGTTGTAAGATGACTAAGTATAAATTAATTCCTTGTTTTGTAGACCTTTGATGATGAGTCACATTGAAAACATTAGTTTGGTAGATACTGTAGTTCCTTCTAGGTTGGGGCGTTACAATTTGGTATCAAAATTAGGTACGTAAAGTAGGATTTGTGTATGGGTTCGAGGTGTTAGTATTGTGTGGTAGTGAATCTTTAGGCCATGTCACGACCTCTGCATATTCGGTATGTCCTCTTTCCCTTTAAATCATCATTAATTATTTATATATTGAGTAGTGTTGTTTGTTATGGTACAGATTGACACTCGTACAACTATCCGCGTGACTAGGACGCCAAATACTAGGGCCTCTGCTGTTGGGGGTAGATGAGGTAGGCCAAGAGATCGAGGCCGTGGTAGGGGATTGACGCCTATTGCTAGGCACACTCCTAGTACTCAAGAATCAGTACTAGGGATAGGTTGTTCATGAGGAGTTATGCACAAATGAGGTTGTTTAGCTGGGTGAACATGAGAGGACTGCAAAGATTCATCTGGTGGAAGCACAGGTGCCAGCAGGGGTACAGGTTGCCTCTACTGCTGCTGGAGTACAGTCGATGATGTTACAAGATTTGGCTTGTATGATGATGCACTTTGTTCAAGTGGTACAATCACAAATACTTAGAGCTCGTAAAGTTCATACAGAGGTGCTGGCAGCCGAAGCTAGTAGTGAGATGGGGTCAGTGTAGAGACCATGCAGAAATATGTTTGAAGTGTATTAGTTGCATAGGAAAAATCCCCCAATTTTTTTGGAGAAGCGGAAGGATTTGAACCCAAGGAGTGGCTACATCAGCTAGGCCTAATGCTTTCTCTATACCTGATGACATATGCATGAAGTTGGTTTTCTATTACCTTAAGGGAGCGACGTATGAGTGGTGGAATTCCCTATACCAAAGGAAGAAACATGGTCATCATTTGAGTTGATATTCATGCAGCAGTTTGTGCCCTAGACTTTTCAGTCAGAAAAGGTCAAGTAGTACTTGGAGTTGGAGCAGACATTGGAGATGATAATGTCTCATTACACTAATCTATATGGAGAGTTGTATAAAATTGGAAAGAAATTTGCTCCTGGCAATGAGAGCAAGACAGAGAGATGTAGAGACAGGTTGATTTTGAGCATCATTGAGATGATGCTTGCTTCAAGAGTCTAGACATACGATGAGGCAGTGGAAATGACAATAAAGTTTGGGCGATGAAAGCGCAACTCTTATCAGTATTGGGAGGTACAAAAGAATTTCACATCTTTATCAGTTGGTGATAGTGGTGGAGGTGGTTAAAAGACATAGAAGACCGACTCTTATACACAAAAATGGAGGGTCACAATATCACATATTTCCAATGTGGTAAGAAAATTCATAACAAAAACAAATGCAAAACTATTGGATCAAAATGCTTTGGGTGTGGGTTGATAGGCCACAAGAGGAATAAGTGTCCATAAGGTGGCAAGGCTGTAGACCAGTCTCAAATACCGGGTATACCAGCCTCGACTCTACCCTTCATAATTCCATCTTGAGGGAGTGGACAAGGTGGAACTAGACAGCAAATTTCACAGCAACAATAGACGTTGACTCATAGTTGAGCATATGCATTGGAACATTAGGAGGCTCTTGAGAATCCCCACTTCATTGGAGAAACCTTTCTTATTTCAAATTTTTGGGAGAAAGTTTATATGATTTGGGGACTATGACTTCTATTATTGCTAGTTCATTCGCATGTGCATTAGAGTTTGAGATCTCGCTAATAAGGTGTATGTTTACTGTAGAAATGCCATTTCAGCATTTTATCACATTGGAAGGCGTAGCATTTGATTGCGAATGTGTGTTAGGTGATGTAATTTTAGAAGCTAACTTCTACATCCTGGACTTCAAGGATTTTCATGTAATCCTTGGAGTCGATTGGTTGACAAAACACCATGCGTTAGTGGTTTTTTGGGAAAGAAAGATCACCTTTTGGGTACCGAAAGGATGGGCTATACAGTTCCATGGGTCAAAGGGGATTCTATGTCCCCACTTTCTAAACAACTATTCATATGAAGATTATAATGTTTTAAGTTTGATGACTTTGGTGCCTAGAGGTGATTCAACTACAACTATCTTGTTAGTAGAAAAGTAAATGGATGTATTTTTGGAGGGGTTGCCTAGATTATCTCCAAAGAGGGAGATAGAATTTGCCAACGAGTTGCATCCAAATCTCAAGTTGATTTTGATTCTGTCATATCAGATGGCTTCGATAGAGTTGAAATAATTGATGAATCATTTGGAAGAGGTATAGGATTTGACATTTATTAGACCAAGTCTGTCCCCATGGGGAACACTCATATTATTTGTAAAGAAGAAAGATGGGTCATTTGAGAATGTATATAGACTACCCGCAGCTGAAGAAAGCTACGATGAAGATGTATGTGTGAGGTTCAAGAGGAGATTATTGGTGCCCGATGATGAACCATTATGACAAAAGATTTTGAAGCAGGCACACCATTCGTTTGCTATGCACCTAGGGGATAAAAAGGTGTACCAAGATTTGAAAAGAAACTTTTAGTGGGAAGGCATGGAGGCCGATGTGGCTAGGTTTGTAACGAAACGTTTGACTTACCAACAAGCAAGGTTATTATAACCAATACTAATGGCTCAATGCTAGTGCGAGAGGATCACGAAAGATTTTGTGATAGGATTACCGATGACTTTGAGATATCATGACACAGTATGAGTGATACTTAACAGGTTGACCAAGTCAGTACATTTTTTGCCAATGAACAAGACGAATTCACTTGAATCCTTGAATGCCCTATATGTGAAAGAGATAGTAAGACTCCACAAAATGCCACTACCTATTGTGTCAAACCTAGACCCGCAGTTGACATGTAGATTTTAGAGAAATTTTCAAGAGCCATTGGGTACACTATTGTATTTCTGCACACCGTATTATCTGTAGAGTGATTGGCGAAGTGAGAGAACAATTCATATTCTGGAGGACATGCAACAAGCATGTGTGATGGATTTAAGTGGTAATTGAGAATAGTACTTGCATCTAGAAGAATTTTTTTTACAACAATTCTTTCAAGTGAAGTATCGAAATGGTACCTTTCAAGGCGCTTTATGGGAGGCTGTGTAGGTTACCCATCTATTTGGTCGAGATCGGTAAGAAAGGTGGTGTCAAGATCGAACAAGGTGAATCACCACTTAGAGTAGACAAAAGTCTTATGTCGATAAGAGGAGGAGACAGTTAGAGTTCGCAATTGAAGACAAGAATTTCTTGAAGGTTATTCTAAGGCATGGAATTTAGAGATATAGCAAGTAAAGGAAGTTGGCACCACGATTTGTAGCTCCATTTGAGGTTCTCAAACTTGAGGGACTAGTTGCATACCGCTAGACACTTCCACCAAAGTTGGACAAAGTTCATAATGTATTCCATGTATTGATGCTTCAAAACTATGAGCCAGATCCGTCACACGTGTTAGATTAGACCACATTAGATGTGGAGGAAGATGTGAGTTACGTTATTCAACTGGTAAGGATTTTGGACCAACAAGAGAAGTTCACAAGGTCGAGTTTGATACCGTTGGTAAAGGTCATGTGGATGTACCATGGTGTGGAAGAAGGTACTTAGGAGAATCAGTCAAAGACGAGAGAGAAATATCCTCATTTGTTCGAGAGTTTAGGTACCAAGAGTAATACCCTTACCCGAAAAATACAACAAAAAAATTAAATTATAAACATAGGTTTGAGTAAAATATCAAGAGTTGGGTTAAATTTGACTAAGGATGGTTTAGTCATTAGTTAAATTTAAATAAGTAAAAGATAAAAATAAAAATTGATAAATTATATATATATATTAGGGCTTGTTTCGGTGGGCATGTTTAGCCCATTTGGCAATTGGTTTGTTTAAAAAAAATACAATAAACAATTAAAGAAAAGGAACTGAAATATTGCTGCAACTTGTGCAACAACATTTCTAAAGAAAATCAAGAGTTACTGAGAGAGTAAAAGAGATAGCAGGAGAAAAGTGAGAGATAAGGTGGTTTTCTTGAGAATTTGGCTTGGATTTTGTGGATTGTTGGAGCATAGAAAGATTCAAGAAGGATTCAAAGAAGATTTGTGGATTTGAGGTAAGATGTTCTTGATTTGGAAAGTTAGGTTTTTTTTATATAGATTTGTAGAAAATCTTGATTGGTTGGATTTAATAGTTATGGAAGTTATTCTAGGTTTGATTATGGTTATATATCTTGGTCTCATTGTTGATTTGGAGTGAAAGTTTGATTGGGTTGAGATTGAAGGGTGTTGGAGACATTCTAGAGAGGGAAAGGTGAGTTTTCCCAATTCTTGATTTAATTCAAGTTTAAATGTGTTATGGGTGATATATTGATGATCAAATAAGTTTGGTTTGTTAAATCAACACATTTGCTAAGCACTAGAAATTGGAAATTGTGATTTATACCTTTGTTTGGATAACGAGATAGTGGATTTCATACCCAATTCTTTCTATGTTTGATTTTTGATTTCTAAAGAGCGATTAATTCCTTCATTGTTGTTTATTATTTACATTCTTGCCTCAATTGCTCCTAAGGAAGAATGGACCTTGATTCAATTCATATTATCTCTAAATTGTTGAATGCATACCCGATTTACATGTTCAGTCTTATATTGAGTATGGTCGATTCGTTCATGCATCAAGTGGTAGGATATTTATATGTAGGAATTTTATATCTATATTATGGCATGCGTCATTGTTGTACATTAGCGGTGCATGGGAAGCGTGAGAATGGACTCGTAATTTTCATCGGATGATTGAATGTCATGTGGGAGGATGGCTGTCTAGTGTGAGTGGGACCATTATCAAGTGAGTCCCATATGAGGTAGCACATGGAGATCCCGAAGGGTCGGTTTTGATTGAACCTTTATCAAGTGTGGTCTAGATGAGGGTCTCTTATTTGGACCTTTCCTCATGAGTATCTGCAAATGGTCGCAATGTTCACCGATGGGTTGTGGCGGATGTTGAGGCATCGCCTGTGATGACTCATGGGGAAGTGACTAGATATTTAATTTATTGTTGTGTTTAATTATTTTTTTTTCATGGTTAAAAGCATACTGTTATATCGAACCTTGCTTTGAACATTCAACTTAACCTATTTAATCATCTATTTTCCCTACTGAGCTTTTTGTTCACCATTTACTTATTTTCCTTACCATAGATGAGTCCGGTTCTGGTGCCGAAGATGCGGATCTCTAGGAGATTCGATGACATGGCTACCCCTAGAGTAGTGAGAGTACGAGATTAAAGGGGATTATTTATTACCTTTGTTATGGATTATGTGGTATTTTTATGTATTGTTGGTAATACGCTTTTGAAACACCTCTTCGATGTGACTATTGGAATGGTCGAGAGGGTAGGCTGTGTGATTGGGACTACTGGGCCAATTTGAGGACCAAGTGTCCTGGATGGTATATATGCATGAATGCTTTTATATTTGATATTGCACACCTATACGTTTATGATAGATTGTTTGCTATTAGAAGGCCTTAGGCTCTACCTAGGTTGTGGAATGCATGTGAATTGATGGTTGGAGGCCTTATGTGATTATTGATGTAGATTATTAAATCACTATACGTATATTTATGGTTGACACTCTCCTATTTACAAGGAGGTGCTGCTGAATTTTCCAAAGAATTGAGGTTTGACTTAGTTGTAAAATGACTAAGTATAATTTGATTGGTTGTTTGTGGGCCTTTAATGATGAGTCAAATTTGTTTTGAAATGATAACTAGTGTCTGTTGAAGTTGTGTCAGTGTGTCTTTTACACAGCACACACACACATAACTTTATTAACAATAAAGGATACACAGATTTAGTGTAGGCATACCTACAGAATAACATATGCATATTAAATAGATTAACACCCTCTTCAAGCTGGAGCATAAATATCTCGCATACCCAGCTTGTTACAAATGTAACGAACACGAGACCTATGCAATGGTTTAGTGAGGACATCAGCTAATTGTTCATTGGAACATACAGAACCAAACTTAAGAATTTTTCTTCAAAAAGCATGATGAATAAAATGACAGTCAATTTCAATATGTTTGGTTATCTCATGATACACAAGATTCGTGGAAATATAAATAGCAGACCGATTATCACACCACAATTCAGTGGGTCCACCAGGCGACTCTCTTATTTCAGCTAATAATTGTCGAAGCCACATAATCTCCATAGCAACCAAGGCCATTGCCTGATATTCAGCTTCCGCACTTGAACGAGCAACCACATCCTTCTTTTTACTTTTCCAAGCAATCATGTTACCACCTAAAAAGATTTCAAATCCATAAGTAGAGCGGTGATCTGTAGGATTTCCAGCCCAATCAGCATCAGAATAGGCTTCGATAGACAAGTGATCACGATCACTAAACTCGAGTCCCTTTCCTTGATTAGACTGGCGATAGCGAAAAATACGAACAACAGTCATCCAATGAGAGGTTCGAGGGCTAGCCATAAATTGACTTACCACACTAACAGAAAATGCACAATCAGGATGACTCATTGTGGTCAAATAATTAAGTTTGCCCACAGTGCGACGATATCTATCAGGGTTTGGAAAGAGATCACCATCATCCGGAGTTAACTTCACACCGTGATCCATGGGGGATTCAACTCCCTTGGCTTGAAAGAGTCCTGCATCCTGTAACAAATCCAAAACATATTTCCGCTGAGAAATAAAGATGTCTTTCTTACACCGAGCTACTTCAATTCTCAAAAAATATTTCAGAATACCCAAGTCCTTAGTCTGAAATTTGGATTGAAGAAACTGTTTGAGAGCAGAGATACCAACAGCATCATCACCAGTAATCACAATATCATCAACATATAGAAGAATGGAACCTGCAGACGTACGGCGATGAAATACTGTGTAGTCCTTCTCAGACTGGCACATACCAAAAGTCATGACAACCGTACTAAACTGCCCAAACCAAGCTCGGGGAGACTGTTTGAGACCATATAAAGAACGACGTAGCCTACACATCTTGCCAGACCCCCCTGAGTAACAAAGCCAGGAGGTTGCTCCATGTATATTTCTTCATCTAAATCACCATGAAGAAAGGCATTCTTGACATCAAGCTGATATAATGGCCAATGGCGAGTGACGGTCAAAGACAGAAAGAGACGGACAGATGCCATTTTGGCAACAAGAGAGAAAGTTTCAAAGTAATCAAGACCATAAGTATGAGCATAACCCTTAGCAACAAGGCGAGCCTTTAAGCGAGCCAAAGTACCATCGGGATGCAGTTTCATCGTATACACCCATTTGCATCCAATGGCCTTTTTTGAAGGAGGTATAGAAACCAAATCCCATGTACATTATGCTCAAGAGCGGTCATCTCCTCTTTCATAGCACTATACCACCCAGGATGAGCAAGAGCATCAGAAACAGTCTAGGGAGTACTATAAGTCTCAATAATGGTAATAGAAGATTGCAAAGAGCTAGAGAGTCTATGAAAAGAGGTGGTGTATAGAGGGTGATCCCTGCAAGAATGATAAGGACGGCGACAAACAATAGGTACAGCTAAAATGGGTAAAGGACTTACCGATCTGTGGACGAGGAGACTGGATCATGAGAGACCACTGGCAACGGAACTATGGACATTGGAGAAGTGTCCTTGGAAGCTGGAGAGGGGTTAGTAGTAATATGATAAACCAAAAAATCATCATCACATGACACCAACTCAGAAGAAGACTCATTAGTAGTTGGAATAGGAGGAGAGGGGAATGGAATAGATTCCTCAAAGGAAACATCAGAGGAAACAAGGACGCGGTGTAGCTGTGGAGAAAAAAATCGGTAACGCTTTTGAGTCTTAGAGTAACCAAGAAAAATACAATGTAATGTACGAGCGTCCAATTTAGTCTTATGAGGATGGACATCGCGAACATAAGCAGTACATCCAAAAATGCGTAAAGGTAAAGGAAAAAGACTCTGGTGAGGAAACAATACAGAGAGACGAGCCTTACCACCAAGAACTAAAGAAGGTAAACGGTTGATAAGGTAGTGAGCAGTCAATAGAGCATCACTCCAAAAACATTTACGAACCTGCATTTGAAACAATAAAGCACGAGCGGTATCTAAGATATGGCGATGCTTGCGCTCAGCCACACCATTTTGTTGGGGTGTGTAGGAACAAGAAGTTTGGTGAACAATGCCCTGTTGGCGAAGATAAGTAATCATAGGCTGAGAAATGTATTCTCCACCATTATCACTACGAAGCACCTGAACATTAGTGTGAAATTGATTTTGAACTTTTAACACAAAGGTCTAAAAGAGAGATAATAATTCAGAACGAAAATGCATTAAATAAATATAAGTGACAAGAGAGAAATCATCAATAAAGGTAACATAATATCAAAAACCCAAAACAGAAGTTACAGGACACGGACCCCAAATATCTGAATGAACTAATGCAAAGGGAGCAGAAGCTCGAATATTTGATCGAGTAGGATAATTCACACAAGTATTCTTCGCAAAATGACAAGACTTATAGGATAACTTATTAAAAGACCGAAAAATAGGAAACAAATGATGTAAAGTAGATAAAGATGGGTGTCCCAATCGGGAATGAACAGTCAAAGGAAGTGTGTATGGGCAGCACATGTGGTTGAAGAACACTCATCCAACACATATAGTCCATCAGCCAAGCGACCTTTACTGATAGTCCTCCTCGTTCTAAGATCCTGAAAGACACAATATCTAGGGAAAAAAGTTACTGAACAGTTCAAATCCTTAGTAACTTTACCAATAGACAATAAATTGAAAGGATTATGTGGTGTATGAAGAACATTATGAAGCTTTAATGAAGAGGATAATTGAGCAGAACCACAACCGAGTACTACCAACTTAGACCCATTTTCAATAGTAATTCCTTGATGAGCAAGAGTCACCAGATAATCAGATAGCATACCTGAAGAATTAGTCAAGTGATGTGTGGATCTTGTGGCCAATCAAGTAGCTAAATTACCTGCAGCAAGTGGGGTAAATGAACTCTCAAGTTGGTGCTAAGTATAATGCATAAATTCATCATCTGTCATTTCAACAACACGGTGACCAGAAGTGCTAGACTCAAATACTGCAGCATTTGTAACCAATTTTTGATGTAATTTCCAACACTGAGGACGAATATGACCAACTTCGCCACAATGATGACAGGTGCGTGACTCACGGTCACCAATAACACGACTGCGATCGCGATGACCACCACTAGGAAATGATACTAGAGCAGAGTGATCACTACTAATAGGTAAAAACTACAATCAAACTATGATTTTTCTTTTCTACCATTCTTCAAGGTAAACGCATTTGAATGCTGCATGCATTAAGAACGTGCTAACTTCCCAATAGGGTTCCATCTAGACAATATATCATAAGCAAGAAAGTCATTTATAGTTCACATCAACGTAGCTTTGATAACAAAATTATATTTCATGGACACATCGTAGGTTATCACACCTTCACACTACAACTAAATGAGCTCGTCTATCGCAGGATGTAAATAAACATCAATTTTGCTCTTCAAATTTTGTGGACCAAAACAATTACTATCAAAAACATAGATATCCTCTTCATACACTTTATAGGGGATAAATTATAAGGTGTCAAAATAATAGGAAAGGATGAATAGTTTTTCTCTGATTGTTTGAAATGAGTGAAACTATTTGAACAAAAACTTAACCTTATATTTTGCAAGTCTAAATCAAATATTGATATTTTTGATTAAATTTTTTACATGTCTCTTCATCAGATGGATGACAAAGAACGTTGGACTCATGTTGATGCTCATAATGCCCCATCACCTTCTTTGTTGTAACTGTTGAACCAAATACCCTCTGAAGCCTGAGAATCAATGTCAAGTACCACATCTATTTAGCCGAAATCTCCTTAAGATTTCCATGTCCAATTCTCGATGCTTTTTAACAATCAGCATAACAAAATTTGCACTACTTCCCATTCGCATAATCCTTATAGTATAACATACAACCATTTACATAACATTCAATTGTTGATACCTAAGTTTGAGTTTGGATGCCAACTTCTTGCAATGATAGAAATTTGCATGCATCATATTTTCTACCAACATCATCTCCTTCAAAAGATAGAAATGTCATCATAACATCTTCGGTCATATTATAATCAGTTTTAATGTTTAAAAGTCTCATCGAAGCTGACAACTCTTAGTGTGACTCCCAAACATCCAATGGTAGTGCTTAAGCAGCAAGCAACATGTAAAAAAATTTGCACCCTAGGATCAGAAGATTTTGACACAACTTTTTCGTTATAATTACTCATTCATGAACTCCTGTGTAATTTCCACTTGATGTGGGCCTAATAAATTGTTCATACATAAATGATACTCCGACACATCTACTATATTACTATAATGGGCATGATTGAAAGAATTAGATTGAAAAATAATGAATCAGATGTTGACATGTAGAGTTGCTGCCACTAAGTGGAATTTTATTTTACCCATTATTATGGAGAAGAAGTATTTGCCTAGCTTGAAAGAAATTTTGACTTGGTTTGTTAGTCATTCTAACGAAATGTATTTGAGATTTATTCTTATCCTTCTTCCGTTGTTGATTTAGTTAGATAGACGTGCTTATGCAGACAGTGTTAGCATAATTTGATCGTATTATAATGAAATGTCATGATTTCCTAATGATCTGGTTTATTGGTGCTGAAATATAATGTTTTTTTATGAAATATGTTATTTTTTATGCAACATACTATAAAATTAGAGTATAAATAATTGGTTAATGTATTTTTTTATAACTTGTTAAATAGCCAGTTTAACATGATATCTACACAGTAATGCATAATGGAATAAGTCTGATACAATGTATTAGAATAGGTAAATCTTAGTACAATTATCTAACAAATAATGTAAAAAAAAGTCATTCAACAACTAATATACTTTACTTACATTGACAAAAGAGGTCAATATGATTAACACTCAGTTATCAGTTACTTTAACATGTAGCATATAGTCTTCATGACTGTTCTGATTTGTTGGCATTCCACGTAGCATCTTTTTCTTCAAGAAAAAAAGTGTTTCAATTTAGCTCTAAATTCGTGGATCTGCTTCTGCGTCATCTTGGTAAAAAATTCCTTATTCTCAAATATCCATTTGATGATAAACATCCATATTATTCCACAATCGACTCAGTCATAGCATGGAAAAAACATGTCGGGGTTTTAAAATATAATCGGTGAATGAATTACTTAAAAGGTATGCTTATGAAGAAAACTTACAAGGTTGGGGGGCTTTGGTCTACCTCTCATACTGTAACTATATTTACATTTTGTTTGGCTCGATGATTCAGGTTCTAGATCAAGGAAGATTGAGTTGTAATATTCAATTTGAGAACAACAAAATAATTTAATAATCTAACAAGTATATTGTAAAGTTTAATGGTAAATCCGAGTCATAATTTGCTGAATTTACCAAAATCTCTGAATCATTTCAATATGGATCTCATCTATTTTTCTTTCTCTGCAGATGTGAGTTGTAATTCCTCCACTCTCCCTAATTTGTGTCTATAACAACAATGTTTAGTGACTTGCTAATTGCTTGTTTCCTATTGAATATATTGGGAAGATTAAGTAGCAAAATTTTTGGAATGCAGGGTTTAGCTTGTCATCAAAACTATACTTCTGGTATTTCTTATTTCTACTTTTTAAAAGGTTGTTTATTGAAAAATAGACATTGATATTGTTGAAGCTGTGAGACTTCTCTTGGTTAAGTTATGTAGTATTTTATTTAATTAAGCATGTGTATCAAATAGTTTATTAGAGTAAAAAAGTTTTATTATATTTTAGTTTATGTAGTTTATGTGTCTCTGGAGAGTTCCAGGGAGTTCTTGGACTTGTATTTATTACTAGTTGTACTCAGTTTTATTTAATGAAAAAAATTTACAGACTTTACATATGATCTTCGCTGCTCCTCTACTGCTGAAATTTCTGGTCATTTTTGCAGCAGATTTTTGAAGTATTTCTGCAGCAGATTTCACGCTGATCCAACAACAAAGTAGCTACTGAAGTGATTCCAGGTATTTCTCATTTTCTTACAGATATTAGATTTCTTATTTGCAATGATGGAGCAATTGAAGGGTTTGGGATTGAATCAGGCTATCCCCGATCGGGTACCAAATCTTCCACAGCCAGTGCAAGGGCATGATGGACGGGGTGATAGGGGATATGGATTTCAATCACAAAGGACGAAAAATGGATTTTCTAGTGAGAATCTTGATACTTGGCTCATTAAAGCTGATCAATACTTTTCTTATTATCACACTCCCCTTCCCAATAGGATGAGATTGGCTTCTTTCTATTTTGAAGGCCCTGCGATGGTGTTGTTTTAGCATCTAATCCTATCCAGTAGGATAGATTCTTTTGCTGAATTGGAGGTGGAGGTGGCTTTATGGAATATATTCTATTCTACTGAGGAGCCTAATCCAATGGGGAGTTGATGGCTTTGAGACAAGACAAAAAAGTGGAGGAATATAAGATCAAATTTGAGATGATTATTGTCAAATTGTATGATCTACTTGAGCACCACAAATTAAGTTCCTTCTTAGGGGGCTTAGAGGAAGAAATTCAAAAGGCTATAAGAGTGATGAACCCACGTACATTATTGGATGCTTTTAAGTTTGCAAGCAGGCAAGAAAAGAGTTTCTTGACTACAAGAAATGCTCTGAAAACTATGTTCAGGAGTCTAGGACTTCCATGCTGAGAACACCACCAAGTTTTGGATTGGAGCAACCAAAACATACTGCTGAGCCACTGACTATACAGACAATTACGCCTCAACAAATTATGGACAAGAAAGAAAAGTGACTTTGCTTTAAGTGTGATGGAAAATGGGGCCCTGGACACAGATGTGATGTTCGATCTCCAAGATTATTCTGTATCGAATTGAAGGATGATTATACCACTGATAAGGGTTTTAGAAGGTTTATACCATGGAAGCTGTCATTAAATTAGTCGATGAAGGGGTGTATACCGAGAAATTACCTGCAAATGAAGGCCTAGTGGAGCGTGATAACATACAGAACCAAGAAATGGTTGATACTCCAGTAGTTTCTCTGTATGCTTTAACTGTTATGTTAGGCCCCAAAACTATGTGTTGCACGGTGTAATTGGGAAGTTTTCTTTAGTTATCTTAGTTGGTACGGGCTCCACACATAACTTCATTAATGTCAAGTATGTTAATTAGTTAGCGGAGACATTAAATGTGGCCACTTCTAAGATGATTAATGCACCTGTGAGAATTGCTAATGGGGAAATCATGCATTGTTTTGGAAAAATTGGCGTGCTGCCTTTTTGCTATCAAGGATACTCATTCTCAGTTGAGTGTTATGCATTAGAGTTAGGAGAGTATGATATGATTTTAGGTATTGAGTGGCTTAAATATCTTCGGGATATTAGCTGGAATTTCACAAACTTACCATATCCTTTAATTGGCATGGAAAGACATGTTTGTTCAAAGGAAATACACCACCAAGGGATTCTTTTGTTGCCATTACTACTAATGAGGAAGTCGTATTAGTGGTTACTCAGGACATGCTATGTCAAATAAATGCTTTGCCTTTGCCATCTATGTAAAACCAAGTTTGTGAGGATATTCAAATTGTGTTGGACCAGTTTGTAGATGTGGTTGCAGAACCTACAGGCTTGCCTCCATCTAGGTCTCATGATCACAGAATTGTGTTGAAGGAAGGCACTAATCCAGTAAATTTGAAACCTTACAAGTCTCACACATTGTTTGCTAAACTTTCTAAGTGTCAGTTTGACCTTTTTGAGGTTTCATATTTAGGACATTTGGTGGGAGTGGAGGGTGTTAAGGCAGATCCAAATAAAGTCCAAGCTATGGTACGATGGCCCAAATCGTTTAATGTTAAGGCATTGAGAGGTTTTCTTGGACTATGTGGCTATTACAAGAAGTTTATCCAACATTATGCTTCCCTCACTGCTCCATTCAACAAATTATTACAGAAAGATGGTTTTGTTAGGACAAATGAGGCTAATCAAGCTTTTAAGCATTTGAAGGTTATAATGGCTACACCTCCAGTATTGGCATTACCAAATTTCGAGGAGATATTTTATATTGAGTGTGATGCAAGTGGGAGTGGTATAGGAGCTGTGTTGTTGCAATAAGAACATCCTTTGGCTTTCTTTAGTGCAGCTTTAAAGGGTAAGGTTGCATATTATTCTATATATGAGAAGGAGTTCTTGGCTTTAGTGTCTGCAGTCCAAATATAGAGGTCGTATCTCTTAGGTCACCTTTTCATCATTAGGACTAATCATTTCAGCCTTAAATATCTACTGAAATAGAAGATTGGAACTATATTTCAACAAAAATGGATGATTAAATTGCTTGGTTATGACTTCTCTATTGAATATAAGAGGGGAAATTCTAATTTTGGCAGCAGATGCATTCTCTAGGCAGTTTGAAGCTGAAACCAAGGATGCATTGTAGAGGGGAATCAATTATTTGGTTATCTCAGCACCTTCATTGGAGTTCATTGATGATGTTAAAGAAACTTATGTCAATGATGGGGAGGTACAATTATTGTTAATTCAATTTTCACCTATTATTGCTACTGTGGGGAAATACAGGCTAGGTGATGGCCTTCTCTATTATAGTAATAGATTATATGTGGGCCAGTCTCCTGAGATTATCAAGCAAATATCGAAGCATGTGCATTCTTCTCTTGTTGCTGGTCACACTAGTTTTAAGAAGACATGTCAACGGGTTAAGAGGGATTTTATGTGGAAGGGGTTAAAAAAATCTATGAAGGATTATATTAGGCAATGTACCACCTGCCAAACCACTAAATATTTGAATACTATGCTTGTAGTACTTCTACAGCCATTACCTATACCTCAGAAGGTATGGACTGATGTAAGTATAGATTTTATGGATGGGTTACCCCACTCTTTTGGAAAATCAGTCATTTTGGTTGTGGTAGATAGATTTTCCAAATATGCTCATTTCTTGGCTCTTGCACATCCTTACATTGCAACTTTAGTGGCCCAAAGCTATATGGACAATGTGTTCAAGTTACATGGTTTACCTCAGAGAATAGTATCTAACAGGGATACTATATTTACCAGTAATTTTTGGCAGTCTCTATGGAAAGTGCAAGGTGTTAAACTCAACATGACCACTACCTATCACCCTCAATCTGATAGCTAGATAGAGGCAGTTAACAAGGCATTAGAACAATATTTACGAGCGAATAGGGGGCAGCAGCCTAGAGAGTGGGTTAAATGGATTCCTATGGCTGATTTTTATTACAATACAACTTGGCATTCTAGCACAAGCTTGACTCCATTTGAGATTTTATATGGTATACCTCCTCCTGGGTTAATTGATTATGCTCTTGGGACTACTGCAGTAGCTAGTGTGGATGACCATTTACATAGTAGGGAAGCAATTCTAGAAATACTTAAATACAACCTGTAGAAGAGTCAATCGGCCATGAAGGTTTTTGCTGATAAGAAGAGAAAAAATGTAGAGTTTGTTGTGGGGGACTTGGTTTATGTCAAGTTGCAGCCTTGTAGGCAGATTTCAGTTGCTCAACGAAGAAATCTCAAGCTTTCACATAGGTTTTTTGGGCCTTATCCAGTATTGCAAAGGATAGAATTGGTGGCTTACAAATTACAGTTGTCCGTGGGTGCTAAGATACATGATGTTTTCCATGTAAGTTAGTAAAAATAACATGTAGGTTCTGCTTGTGTGGTGTCTCCTACTCTACCACCAGTGGACTCTCAAGGACACTTGTTGCCACAACCTGAGGTGATTTTTGATCGCAGGTTGATGAAAAGATACAGACAGGCTATTGCGGAGTTACTTGTACATTGGCAAGGCAAAGGGTAGCTGATGCCACTTGGGTGCCGTATACACAGTTGCTTGATTTATATCCAGAATTGGTAGGAAAACTGTTTTGAGCATACTAATGTGATTCTGTTATTAGTAGGAATCATTTTAAGGGGGATGAAGTTGTTAGGAACCTGCCTAAAATAGTAATTTTGTGAAGTTAGTAAAATGGTGCGTTTTAGTTAAGCCATGAATTAACATGCATTAGCGCATGTACGTGGAGGTTTAGCCTAACAAGTTCAGATTTGGAGAGGAAGCTTCCTTCGCTCAACAAGCACAAGTAGTTTACGATCCATTGTCAAACTGATGAACGTCAAGATGACCTACTGGTTCTTCACTTGGATTGAGTACCTTCTATGGTGGAGATTGATTAGGATCTAACTATAAATACTGTAATCTGTAATTGTGTTTCTTAGGCATGATAATTCCCTATACTTTGTTATTGCTACTTGAGAGATTTATCCCAGTTTAGATCTGGTTTGCTCTTGTTTTCCTTGTTGAATCAATAAGAATCAAGATTGTGTCACACAATTCTTATTCATTTATAGATTTCCATATCTTGTCCTGTTAGGTATTCAAGATCCTAACACCTATTGAGTCTTCTTGTTTGTATTGAGTATTCCCCCTCCTTCATATAAATAAAAATCAGGAAATTTTATGTAAAATCATTTTGAATTTCAAAAGAGTCGAACATGACATGTCTATATGGCCCGTTAGGTAGATTTGGGCACCTTTGAGTTCAAATAATTTGAACTCTATCAATTTTGTTATGCTGACTCATCGTAATCCCATTATACGCAAGAGTACAGCATTAAGTCCAATAGTTTCAACATGTGCCACCTTCACATGATATAATATTAGATCATACATATTATATAATTGAGTTTCTATGCAAAGCACAAATTTCAGTAACAATTTCAATTAAAAATCTTGAACAAATTTATATTTTATACGTAACTTATTTTCAAAAAAAATAAACTTTAAGTAACCATATATTTCTATTCATTGACTTTCTTATTGATTAGCTTCTCAAATCTCAAGTGAAGCATATTATTGACTGTCCATATAGTATAATATTATATCCCTGAATAAATTACATTGTAGGTCAATAAATTTCTAATATTTTCCTGAATAAATTACATTGTAGGTCAATAAATTTCTAATATTTTCTTGGGTAGTGATAACTTGTGCCCTTAAGGTATAAGATAAAGATTCATCACTATGGGCTTGCTTGAATTAGGGGTTTGGAGAGTTAATTATGGACGGTTAAGTGGAGTACTAATTATGTACCTTATTTGGATTTACATGATGAAGGGTTAGGAGGGTAGTGTACAGGATAAATTATCTTCTACATTACTCTCATCAAGTGATAATTGTAACCCCTCAAATTGAGGGGTTAGGAGGGTAGAGTAGGGGATTATATGTCATTTTAAATTTTTTAATTCTTTAATCTACCTTATTCTACCTTCTATCCAAGCAAGGTTACTAATTTATACTTTAATTAACTCTTAGTCTATCCAATTAACGTAGAGTTTCATTTGATTACCCTACTCTACTCTACCCTACTTCATTCTCCCTTACATTACTCCACTTAACCCTTTTTTTATCCAAGCAAGCCCTATATGTCATATGTGATGAACACTCTCTTACTAATTATATAAACTTAAAATACATACTCCCTCCGTCCCATTTCTTTAGTCAGGGAGTTATTTTCACACAGATTAAGGAAATATGATTAATTTAGTTTAAATATGGTTCTTTTCCTATTATACCCCATTAAATATAATGATAATCTTTAATGTTATTTGGGATTGATTTACGTTGAGTATATAGTGGTGGAAAGAAAGCAATTAATATGACATTTTAGTTCTCCATGCAAGCATTTAATAGTTTTTTGAGAATATAATTTACAAAATTGTGGTGATAAAAAAATGTATTAAATGGGGGTATGATGGTAAAACAATGACTTATTTAAAGTAAGTGAACTATTATTTGGGACATCCAAAAATGGTATAATGGACTATAGAAATGGGACGGAGGGAGTATTTGAATACAAATTTTATAGAATTCAATGCATCATTTTCATCCTTATCTTGTACTCTGAAGGCACACGTCATCATTTTCCATATATAGGGAGACATAAATTTCAGTAACTTCTCCAATTAAATATCATTGACCTTTGACTGGCCCTAGTCATATATATCAGTTTGTGCATGCATGCATCCTATCACAAGGAAAAAGAACCACTTCTCCGTTTTCGGATCAAAAACTCTTCATACAATCATTTTGAGAAAGTGCGAAGAATGGCCAAGTCCTTGTTTGCTTATTTTTTGGTCCTTTCCCTCATTTTCAGTGGTAATGCATTCTTTCACTTGTATTGGAATTTTTTTCACTTTCCCAATTTTTGTATTCTCACTTGATTATATAAAATATATTTACATTCTGCAGTTGCTTCGATGATGAATCAAGTTGAGGGTAAAAGATGTACTGAATTGCTATACCTTCATGGGTGCAGTCTTATCGATTGTGGTACCAAATGTTATGCGCAAAATAAAACTGGAGTATGCACCCAATATGTGGATCCAAAGCACCCAAATTCTGCTTGTTATTGTACTTGGGATTGTAATTAAATCCCTAAATTCTCCCTCTTATTGGGTGATCTATGCACAATTAATAAAAATCAAATAAATTTTATCTCATTTTCAATTCCTATCAAAATGATTGATTGAAATTTTTATATCAACCCCATAACTTGTATTATATATATAATTTTGTTAAAAGAGAAAAAAAAAACTCTTTTAGAAAATAGAAGCCCAATATGGAACAAGGAATGCATAGGAACGCCCAAAAAAAACGTTTCAAAAAATCTGACAATACTTACTTTCTTGTGGGATGCTTTGGTTTGCTTTCCACACGTATCTTTTGTGGAACCTATTCTGGGCATCCCTCATATAGTCTCTGAATTTGCTATTTTCTGAAAATTATGATGACCTAATTTTTCATGACATAACCTATCTCGGATAGAATTAGTAATAGAATTGCATAAGATGGTTGATTCAACAAAAAAACTATATAACAATTATTAGGTGACCTTCTTCCTTAGAAAATACGCATTTTTTTTATACTACTCAAGTTTGCTTTCAATCCTTCAGCATACCAAATATTTTTCAGCACACAATCATCAGAGGTTCTAAACATTCATTTGCCTTTGACAATCTTTCTTGAATATCACAAAACTTAATAGCTCAACTAAGCTAATTACAAGAGAGAACAAAAAACGAACCAACATAAACGTACAAAACTTTTCAAACTTTTGAAAGATTCTTCGATTAACCTAAACTATTCAAAGTCTTGTGCCTTTATAGACTTCCAGTAACTCAAGATAGGAATTAAATCTTATCATGGACCACCTATGTAGAAAAAGTATGCAAGGGATAATTAGTTTATCATGATAAGAGATGAGAAGTATATCTTGAAAAGAGAGATGTTATTCAATTCAATCTCTAGGAGTTTTATCAAGGTTTATCATTGTTTATCTCAATCACAACTCCTAGAAATACTCATCAAAATCACAATCACACACGACTAAATATATCCATAAAGTTTCTATTAAAACTCAAAAAAAAAAAAAACTCAAACACACGTGACATAAATCCATCTGACAGTTGTGCATGTGCTTGATATGTTTCGAGGTAACTTACCTCAACGTTACTTCAACTAGAGAATAGTTTTCAGCTATCACACAATTTTCATTATACTTGGAATTAAAATTCAAAAACAAATAGCATTCAGTTTTTCTCTATTATAAAATTATAAGAAGTCTTTACGCGTAGATATGTTCTTGAGAAAGATAGAAAAAGTGTTGCAATTTATTTAGTGTTTTTGATGTTCAAGGGACACTAAAATATAGAGATAATCAGGCTATTTTATCCTGGGAGCGATGTTACTGAATACTTTTTACACAACTTATGGCAAAACCATGAATCATCTTAAAGAGAGTGACCTAGTTCGTGACTCAATCCATATAATTTGAAACTTGTGGTTCAATTTACAGTTTTTCTCTATTATAATATTTAACTTATTTGTTCATTGTTGTTTTCAACAATATCTTTTTTTGGACTACACAAAATGACTAACTTATCCTTTGTTCAATTTTTCGGTGTTTTTTTATTTTTATTTTTATTTTTCTATGATAAGTCGTGTCATGTATTCTTTCACCTCTAATTAGATTTTAGTTTTTAAAATGAGACAACTCGAAATACATATTCCTATATAGGTTTTATGGAATCCAATGCATCATTTAATTTTCATCCCTATCTTGCACTCTCTGGAGGCACATATCATTTTTCATATATAGGGAGAGACAGATTTGTAAAACATATCCACTTAAATATCATTGACTGGCCCTAATTATTTTGTTTCCAAAATTTAAACAGGTAATTAATAAATTACCTCTTTTAGATAATTGTATCTTTCACGTCCATCCACCCACACACAAATATATATATTTATCAGTGTTTGTATGTATGCATTTTGTCACAAGGTGAGAATTTGGTGCCTCTAACCAAATAGGTTAGTCAACTTATAATGGAAATAATGCGGAAAATAAACAAGATTAAACACCATGTTTTTTAATGAGGAAACCCTAACTGGGAGAAATTCTTGGATTTATGAGTGACCAGTCTATCAAAGCAATCCACTACATGAAGAAAACTTACAACCTATGTTTATCTAAATTTGATTGTGCAACTTAATTTAGTTTATACTTTGATCCAGATCCACACAACGATGAAGATCCAATGATGCTTTCGGCGCCTCCAAAAGATTTTGTTAACGAAGTAACATCACGGAAGTCTCAATAGGTTACACCACTGTGGAGAAATCATCATTCTTCTTACTTGTTAGGATCAATTTAAGAAGTATAAACAACAACACTCAAACACAAAACTAACACTCTCATACTTAATACAGATTTGAAACACTCAAAAAATATCAAAAAGAGAGGAAAAATAAAAGACTCGAGGCATATAACTTTTAGATCTTTGCTTGTTGCTCAAAGCATCGATAACATTAATTCTCCTAACCATGTGCTTTATATAGATGTCTTGAGAATTCAATATATGAATTAAGCCTTATCACTTGTATAGATACACTAGCCAACAAGAGATAAGGAATAAACCTTCATAGGAGAGTTGTTATCAAATAAACCACTAGGAGTTAGACTTATATCAAAGTACCACTGGTAGTCTAATAAAAATTCTTAGATATTCTTATTCATATCTTAATCACATAAATTAACAATTTCTCACAATGAAGTCCTATGAAAAGTCAAAACTCATGTGATAATCACATACGACTACAATTATGTGTAACAAGTCCTATTAAAAGACAAACACGTGTGGATTTTAATTACCTTCCCATTATGATATGCTGCACACAATGAGTCATATTAAAAGTCAAACACATGTGATATTTAATATTAGCTACAAGAATATGAGATAATCAATGTTATCTTATTAATACCTAGAGTTCTGGTTAGGTATATCTCTAAGAGTTTTAAGTTTATCAAAAACCCTTAGAATAAAACCTATCGTTATCTCTACAAAGACTTGTATGGTATAAACAACCTGCATATTTATCCAAAAGAGTTCAATTATACTCCATTTACACAACGTATGGGATTCATACCAGATCTACTAACCTCAAGTAAGCTACCACAAGTTACCGTGCATATGAGGCAATTGTTCTTGCAATTCGGACAATTACGGTACACATGTCCAATCTTTTGATGTATTAAATACACATCACACAATTTTCATACTATGAATATAAACCCAACCCAAAGAAAAATATCCACTTCTCCTTTTTTCAGAACAAAAAGTCCTCATACAATCATTTTGAGATGTGAGAAAAATGGCTAAGTCGTCCTTGTTTGCTTTTTTTTTTATCCTTTGTCTCATTTGTAGTGGTAATGCATTCCTTCAATTGTTGTGGAGTAAATCATTCAAGCAACTAAGGAGCTACAATCTATATCCAAAGAAGGGCTATACTCTGTATCTAAAGAAGAGATACACTCCGTATGCAAAGACATACTAGATGATAGCGGATAGACGTTCTTAGCCAAAAGAAGTTATTCGGAGGTTACAACTATTAGGAGCAGTTACTACAGGACTTACCAGAGACTGTTATATCCCCCAAATCTATAAAAATGTACCAATCTCACATTTGTAAACACATGCATCATCTAATAAAATATTAGACCATCCCATGGACGTAGGCAAGTAGCCGAACCATGTATATTTTGTGTTCTTTCCTTAATCATTTTTACTTTTTTAGGCACTATTAAAATACCTATGTGCAAATTTAGCATCAACAATTGGCGA
Organism: Euonymus europaeus; assembly: GCA_963580455.1. Classification (NCBI taxonomy): domain Eukaryota; kingdom Viridiplantae; phylum Streptophyta; class Magnoliopsida; order Celastrales; family Celastraceae; genus Euonymus; species Euonymus europaeus. The sequence goes on from OY756972.1 coordinate 7,459,696, forward strand.
CTTCTATGGAAAAAGTAGAGTATCAATCAAAAATCTGGTCTCAAATTCCAGAGGAGTTAGGACGAGAGGATATGTATCATTAGAAGAAAGGGCTTAGAAATGGTCATAATTAGTTCGAAGAATGAATTGGAATCGGAAGAAGCCATTCTCTGCGTAGAGGAAGACTTGCGAGAGAGGCAAGAGCTTTCTCAAGCCCTACAAGAAAGCCTCCAAACCATGAGAAGAAAATGGAAATGTCTTGCAAGTGACATCCAAAGCGTAGTCCCAGATGTTAAGAATACAAACCCACAATGCATTTGAGAGCAAAACAATGGAAGTACTGGGAGATCTCACCAGAGAAGTGGTCCAAGCACGGAGAGGAGGAGGCGCACTCCCTCCCCAAGGGGAGAGAGGAAAATATCCCCACTGCTGACAAGAAATAAAAGGCATTGAAGCCCTTCTCCGAGGATTATAACAAAAGAATGATACTAGGGAGGTCTTATGGGGCACTCAGAAGAAGGCAGAATAAAGCCTCACAAAAATGACTTTCACACCATTCGTGTGGGTCTACGATTAGAAGACCAACCAAAAGTTCTCGCCCTTGACATTTGTAATCTATTATTAAAAGAAAGATCTCATGGCACATATTTCGGCTTACAACCTCAAGTTGGCTTTCTGGGCAGGACGAGATGGACTCACGTGCAAAATATTTCCATCAAGCCTCAGGACTATAGCCATGAAATGGTTCCATAAACTCCCGAAGAATTCATTCTCATCTTTGAAAGATCTTGCACGTATTTTTGTAGCAAGGATCATAGCAAACAGTAGACACCTAGCAACATTGGATACACTGTTTGCTTTACATCTAAGAAAGTTGGAATCACTTCGGACTTTTTTGGCCAGATATTCAGATACTTACACAGATATTAAGGATTGTGATGAAAAGACAATAGTGGCTAGCTTTCGGCCTGGACTCCATCGAGAATATAAGTTGCAAGAGAGTTTGACGATGAATCTACCCAAAAACATGGTTGCTCTTCACGACAGAATTAAATAGTATGTCAAGCTAGAAGAAGACAAGCAAAGGGATTGGCAATTTGCCTCCTAGGACGAAACCCAAAAGAAGGAGAATATAAAGGTTGAGAAGAAGGTCGGGATGGAGAAGGATTCACATATGAGTTTGAAGCCTAGTTATTATGAAGCGATGAAAACAATATTCAAGGACCCAATCTTGCAAATTTTGCCTTAGATTCCAGAGTGTTCAGAACCGCAATGTGATACTTTCAAGTGTTCTACAAATTGGTTGAGCATTTGCTCACCCAAATTTGTGATATGGCCTAGGTAGTGACATTGGCTTAGAATCGGTAGAGGCTTCGGCTTTCTCTCATAGACCTATTTGCTCGAGCTAAGTCTATTATGGATAAATTTTAGCCATATAGACAATTTAAAATGTAACCTCTTAGCATTTTCCCTTATGCAATATTTTCCTTATGTAATGTTTCCCCATATGCAATATTAATGAAATATTTAGGAAACAAACATCTTATTCAAAGTCTTAGCCAAAGACGCTTCATCTCAAGAAATAGACAAAAGAGGCTTAATCTCAAGAAAAGGCAAACGAGTCTTGGCCAAAGAGGATTAATCTCAAGAAAAAGATAAAAAAAAACTCTAGGAAAAAAGGCTTAATCACAAGAGAAACGCATAGCCAAATAGGCTAACTAAAAGAAAACATAGCCAGAGAGGAGCAGTTTTCCAAAGTTGCTTTTTGATTTAGTCAATTAATTTTTGTTTCAGCCAACTCCTTCTGAGATTCAGCCAGCTCCTTCTGAGATTCATATAGCTAGCGCCTCAAGTCTCTCATATAATAGAAAAGCATCTACGGTCTGTTAAAAAAAAGAGGTAAATATAAATATATGCATAGATACATGAATATTAAATGCAATAGATAAGAAAAAACACCCCAAAAGCATTTACAGACCCAAGTCATGACCCTTGTGAAGTCTGTTGAAGAATTCCTTTGTCACGCCCCGTCCCACGAAATCTTAATTCCTGGACACGTAGTCCAAAACGCGATCTATATTACATCTATATCCATCAAAACCTCCTAATTCTATATATATACAGAGAAACCTAATTACTGCTAGTATAAAATTAAATAAGCATCATTTACCTCTAATTAAATAAACTCATTAAATAACTCAATTATTAATCATCCTAATTTCAATGAGCATTTGACAATCATAATTTCATAACTGTAATTAAAGCAATGGCCTACAATACATACTTCTTGATCTCATTTTGCAAACTTTTGTTTATTCACGATAATTTGAAATACTAGAAATAATCGTAAAACTTAAATAGAATTATTATTCTTATCATGAACCAACAAAACCTAACTCCAGAACATGAGCATCCTTTTCATGGATCCACGGTCACGCCATCAACATTTGCTCTTTCAATCCTCCAATTTCATTAAGCCTAATAAATTATGTGTTCCTATCTATATAATATAAAACCTAGATTTGCCATATTTCGTTTCATATGTTTTCCTCGTTCAACATGTATATTACCTAAACAATTAAATATCACTAATATCCTCTTTAATCAATTATCATATGTCTCACCAAGACTCTTCCAATATCCTTTCCAAAAACACAAATTATTTTTCTACTACATTCAAAATATTCTAGTTGTTATACCAAATCTAAACAATATACGTATATCATAGAGACATCTCTAATTTCCAAATAGTTTTGATAAACGTCTCAATAAAAATATAATATTTAAACACACCAAACACAAAGGGAATAAACCAACACATTCATGACTAAATCGTTAATTTGTTCATTAGAATGGCACTCCAAGTCACACAAAGAAGATATCCTTTAATTCCATTAACTTCATGAATATAACTACATGTATAACCTAGCACTTACTATCACCTTCATCGAGTTCATGGTATATACTTGTCTTAGCTCATCGATTAATTATGTAGTTCCTAATTCGTTTGGTGTCACTATTGGCTCTCGATTAAGTATCCTATGTATAGTTTAGTTCCTTCATTATCCGTACTGTATAGTATACACAAACCGCACCTCATACAATTATTTCTAATATGCATGTATATACAGATATATTTTAGGCATAGTAATATGATCTCTTAAAATTTGTTTGCATACCTATTTAATTAAGCTTTACGATATAGATATAAACATAACGAATTCATCTAATAATTAACTAATTAATACTCAGTTGTTTAATTCATTTCTTAATACTCAACTCCTAGCTCTATCCCCAATTTCACAAAAATTTCATCAACATATCGATCTTATATAAGATATTAATCAACTGAAATTAAATTCAATACACTATAAAACAATATTCCTTCCATCATAATAGAGTGACACTTTTCATGCACATAATACTAAGTAGTACTATATACTATCATATACCATTACTATAGCTCCAATGATTGCGCAATCACCTTTCCCACTTACACTACTAAGATAAGTTATCTAATTTGTCCTTAGCTATGATATCATACCGCTTACATCGATAATCATCAAAAATCTTAACTTAAACTATGATCATACCATTGATCATTCATTTAATAAATTACCCAAGCATACATAAAAATATATCCTCCAATCCCCTTAAACTAATCATGAATATAATTATCACATAGCATTTACATAGCACAATATACTAGTTCTCCACGTTGACTTATCGCTATTCTTCTTCTACTTATACATAAATTATATAATTATCTCAAATCACACTAATATATTTCAACACATATACGTATTCTAGGAGGTATACACAATAATTTAACATTCATATCAGAGCAATAGACATTAAATTCAAAGCACTTACTTGTTAATGGCCGTGCCAATCCATGATGCTCATGTGACCATACAAGCTTTCTTTTTAGAGGAACGTTTTGCTCTGATATCAGTTGTAATGCCCCATTCCACGAAACCCTAATTCATAGGCTCGTAGAATAGAACACTGCCTATATTGCATCCCTATTCATCAAAACCACTTAATTATATATATATATATATATATATATAAAAGCACATGAGCATCCTTTTCATGGATCCGTAGTTATGCCATCAACAGGTAGGTCAGCTTAATCATCAAGAATTCAGTACATGTACCACGGAACACAGTGAACTAAAGTCAAGCAAGTAATACATATGCATGAATGCACGTGAACATCATCTTTATAAAATAGTCAGCCATTTAAATTCTTTTACCAGTATTTGGGCCCTTAACCTAGGTAAACTGTTAGATAGCAACCGGTCGGGATTTCCTTTTATTAGAATGTCCTACCGAAGGACACTTTTCGATCAAAATACCTTTTTTTCATTTCCAATAACCCCTCAACAGTCACTTTTTAGTACACCCCCTCTTTAGCAGTTATACTTGGTTCATTAAAAACATCATTCCATTAAACTTAAAATTACTTTTTCATGTAGTGCAATGCATCATACTTATGAACAATATTCAATGCATCAATACATCATACGTAACAAATCACCTTTAAGACATCAAAACAATCATCATATTAGTCTCATCTCAATGTTCAATTCAAGTACATAATATTACACACCACATTCTACACATTAATAACATAAGCAATTCAATATATATATATACACACACACACATATACATACATTTATACATATTAAAAAAATTAGGCAATCATTGAACATTTAATTCTGTGACTGAGGTGGATATTACTTACCTTAGTGTGTTTTCCTTAAATCTCGATAATTTCGATTAATGAAGTTTTGTTCCTGAAATCTATAATAATGTACCAATTTATTATAAATTAATTTATAAAATTATTCCCAACCTAATTTGGGGTTAAAATTAAATAATACCAAGTCAACCTATCACCTAACCAAGTCTGCCCATCTGTCCCAGTCACACTATCCAATCAGGGCAAATCGCTTTCTCTCCCACGCAGGTCTTCCAAACTCGGTGTGTTCCAAACTCGGGTGTCCACCACTGGAGAGGCGGTGAGGTGCATGGTTGTAACCATCGAGGTCGGGTTGATGCGGGGAGTATACCTACAGTGTCGATTACTTGCTCAATGTTCAGAATCTCGTGGTCTCCTACGTCAAAGCTCACAGTCGCCTCTCTTCTTCTCCCTTATTGAAAACGTACATCTTCTCCATTCCATACAAAACTCGTATCAATGGGTTCTAGGAATCATGCTCAGTCTCCACGTACTAATCGATTTGTGGTTCATCGCCATTGACGGAAAAGCTCTCTCCGTCGCCGCCTCTGGATAGGTCTAGGACTCCCCTTCTCAATTTTCGTGATCCTATATATATATAAAAAAAATCTTTATTCTGTCTTTTACCATCTTAACCCTCCATTTCAATCTAATTCCATAAACGTCATTTCCAATTTACATGTTATTTTTTTAATAACAATTATTTATCACACAAATATATATATATATATATATATATATATATATATATATATTATACAAGTAAGTGTTTGAGCATAATAACACCCACTTATTACACCATTCATGAAATTACCTAAAGACTCGGGGTTTTACATCTTTATCCTCATCTGAGGAGGTAGTAAAACACAGCACATTAATTGAGGGTGGAAAATGTTCAATAACCAATTATTAGGTGGGTCATTTGAATAACATTTAAACATACTTTTGAAGCCATTTAGAGAATGAGGGTGAACATTGCCTTTGTCGGATGAAAAGAACATGAATATGGTGTCGGCACTACTAGATTCAAGAAAACCTCTAGATGCTACAAAGAGAGGGAGGCAAATCCCCAGGAAAGAAAAGGGTAAAGTCGCCTCAGCCAAAGAGGAGCAAATCAATGAGGCCGAGGATATAACCATAGGAAAAACTTCTACAACCATACAAAACAAGGTGATAAGTATATAAGGCTGCATCAATATGAAGATAAATTAATCGCAGGAAAACTAATATAGCACGGGAGGAACAATCCTTACTAAAGAAGAACGCTTCCTCTTGCGCGTCTACCAATGCTTTGCTGGGGCTACTCTAAAATGTGCACAGCTTCCTCAATGGATTTATCAGTAGATAGGGGAGCAAAGTCAAGATAAGGTCGTATGCAGTCAAATAGTACTAGAGCAGTTCTCCAAAACTTACTCTTAGGCCTCGAGGAAGCATAAGAATCATCAAGTACCTCTTGCACGACCTCACTAAGATCCGTTGGGAGTGTGGGAATACAACTTGAAGATAGTGTAAGTTGAAAATTCAGTAAGTAAGTACACCCCAAGGGACAAAACAATAAAGCAATTCCAAGGCATAAGTAAATGCTCCCCTTTGTGAGAGCTCTACTGCTCCAGTGCCTAAAGACGAACATATAATCCACGTCTTTATTTGAAGTCAAAAGACAGTTGACTAATGCAGATTCACACTTCGAAGAAAGATAATATTTTCCATCTGAGCTTTTGTTCTTAAGGATTAGCAGCAAAGAAGATTGATCACTGTGAGTACTTTTCTCAAGAAAGTATTCATCTGCATCACACCTTCAAGGATCCGATAAGTATTTAGAGCTAACTTCGAAGAGTGAAGATTTGTGTACTTGAAAAACTCCTAAAAGAAAGTCGTGAATGAAATATGGATTTTGCACTTCGATGGTATGAACACAATAACCTTATGCAATTACAACCAGAATCTTTGTCATCATTGAATGAAGCTTGAATGTCATAAGGAGGCAAAATCTGATGCATGACTTCAAAAGCGGCTAACTTCTCAGAAGAAGATATCAAGTCTTTAAGGTAACCCATGCCAAAGGCTACAAGATCAAAGGTATAAAAGTTGGTAATAAAAAACCCTACCAAAGAGTGTCGAACCCCCTTGGGTTTCGGCCAAACAAGGCCCCATCTGGGTCTTGGCGCCTCAAATGTCTAACCCTGAGATGGTCCAGACCCCATCAGGGGCTTGGCATGGCAGACAATAGACCCCACTTTGGGTCAGAAAAAACCAGGACCCCTCAATGGCCTAGCGCTAGATAATTCCAGATCCCTTAGGGGATTTGACTAAACCGGGACCCCTCATAGGCCTGGCGCAAGACAGCGTCGGATCCCTATAGGATCCACCAACTAATCACCCTTGGGGGCCTAGCATTGCGAGATACCGGAACCCCTAGAGTCCAACAAGTCGCATAAAAAAAAGTCGGAGGAAATTTTTTTACCTCTTGAACAACATAAAAGATGATCTCTTAAGCATATGAGGAGCAAAGTTTTTTTCTACATAATGGAATGGAGCTATATAAAGATGATGTGAATAGTCTCAATGCCATTAGGAAACAACTTGTTGATAAACATTAAAATACTTTATATTTACTTTAAATTATTTTAGGGTAAATAAAAAGGTTGGGGCAATTTGTGGAACAAATAATTCATGCAGCTTGAGAGCTACACTCCGTATCCAAAGAAGAGCTATACTTTGTATCCAAACTTCTCCAAATCTATAAAAACGTACCAATCTCACATTTGTAAACACACGCATTATCTAATAAATATCAGACCATCCTGTGGACGTAGACAGGTTGCCGAATCACGTAAATTTTGTGTTCTTTCGTTAAGCATTTTTACTTTTTTAAGCATTAAAATACCTATGGTGTAAATTTAGCATCGACACTAGTATTGGAATTTTGTTCACTTTTATAATTTTTTATATTCTTGTTTGATTATTTTATTTTGCAGTCTGTTGATGGTGAATCAAGTTAAGGATAAAAGATGTTCTATATTGATATACCCACATGGGTCCAATCTTGCGGATTGTGGTAGTAAATGTTGCAATCAAAATAAACCGCATATTAAATATATCTAATAAAAGTGTCCCAAAAGATCCTAAATCCTATGTGGCACCACAGGTTTTATGGGGAGAAGACATTTTTTAGATACAAAAGTCTTGGCATACTTAACATTTTTCCAAAATAAAAATGGAGTATGTTTCCAAATATGAGGTTCTAGTAGGCCCTCATTCTGCTTGTTATTGTAGTTGGGATTGTTAAATCCTAAATCCCCCCCTCTTTATTGTGTGATCTATGTACAGTCAATAAAAATCAAATAAATTTTATCTCATTTTAAATTTCTATTAAAATAATTAACTTGGAATGGAAAGGAAGGCCCAAAATGAAAATTTAATATATAATAAATAACGATAGAAAGATCTCAATGATAATTATTCTAAAAATATATTCGCACTATTTGACACGCATTTATTGAGTATGAGTTTTAATAGACCCCTTGTTTGCTCTGGTGTCACCACACCCAATAAATAAGTGTTACATTATTGGGATACTTTTGGGATGATTTTCTCTGGGATCCCTAGCATTGTAGATAATATAGACAAGAAAATGTTAATTATCCCAATAAAAAACATCACAAAGGTGTCCCAATAGAAACATTGTCCATGAATTTAAATTTTGAACCCTGAATTTGTCTCCAAATCTTGTAGTGTATGTACTGCCACAGGATTATAGAGATTTTGACCTATTTGTTGTTGGGATGACTAGCGTCATCGATACATACATATGAAAACCCAATATAAAGAGTAAAATATATTATAAAAGTTCAAATAAAAGTAACTAACTAGAACAACAATAAATAAATAATGGCTAATAACTTAATTGAAACGATGAAAGACGTTTGTGTTTATCATAATAAAACATTCTTTAATCAGTGAAAGATTTTGAATTTATCAATTTGTTCATTAAAAGTTTTTTTGTGACAAACATCCGATCAATTTTTCTCAATTTTGATTAGTTTTTATGCTGACATGGCATTTGAGTGTTAGGTTTTTTTTTCTGATAATAAGAGAACTTATGTAAAATCAAACCATCCATGATTACACAATAATAGGAGGACCCTCCATAAACATAACAGAAAAACAAAAAACAAAAACAAAAAAAAAATATATGTCAAAAACAAAGAGGAGAAAGACTCATGCAATAGAGAGAACAAAGAGATAAAACTCTTTTTTTGGAAAGTAACAGCAGCCTCGAAGCATCATAATTTTCGCTAAGGTGCACTATCATGAAAGCTCCCCATTTGATATGGAAGTAAACGCTGGAGTCTCGAAAAAAAATTCTCACAGCCTTGAACAAAAATTATCAAAGGACGGACACAGCCGCCAGCAAAACCCACATTAATGCCCAGAAGAACTTGATATAAAGAAGAGAGAGAGGAAACCACCAGATCGATCGGCTAGGGAAAACACCATATTTGAGGAGAAAAATCTTCATATATGTTAGGAGAGCCGCCATGAACTACCTCAAAAGACAGATCCCTATAGTCTTATTTAGAAACCCTGAACATGTAAATACATGAGGAAATAAATAGATGGTATAAAGGAGGGGGAGAAGGAGGAAATCCCTCATCCGCCCCAAGTTTCCTCTTAATTTGAGAGAGTTGGCAGGAGGAGGGAGGGGCAGAGAGAGAAGACATTTGACTATTAGTTGACCATCTGTGTTTGCCTATCAAGATAGGGATGGCAATTTGTGCCCGATCCGCCCGACCCGATCCGCGCGGATATTATCCGACCCGAACGAGTAGTGGGGCGGTGACGGATCAGATTTTTTTTACCCGACCACGGATCGGGGCGGTTACGGATCTTTGCTCTACCCCGATCCGTGATCCGCCCCATGACCCGATCCTCCCCGACCCGGTATGCATATTTACACATATATATATATGTATGTGTCGATGCAATTAATCACACGATGTTGGAATTCATGGGTTGATGAAAGCAAAGGACAGTAGAGGTATTTAAGGTGCTTGAAAAGTAAATGACACAAAGAAATTACGTGGTTCAGCAAGAGTGCCTATGTCCACGGACAAAGTAGAATGTTCTTATTATGCTTCAGGTTTACAAGTGTGCTATTTATAACAAAGGTGAATAACAACTCCCCCTATCATCTCCCCACATCACGTACTAAATCCATCATCTGAATTTCAAATGTCTTCACTTGAATTTTGAAGAGGCGTTGAGGAGATTGTGGTGATCATCAAGGCGGGATGAATTTACGTTACTTACGTAACTCACCCACAGGCCATGCGCCACGTCTAGTTCCTAGGTGTGCACTGTATCTACTGCCACGTGGTCACTTGACTTTATGTAATCCACAATTGCCCCCAGCTTTTTTATCTTTTTTTCTTTTCTTTAGAAAAAAGATAATTTAGGCTAAATTGATTAACTTTTGCTGGAGTCTTTGACTTCTGATCGGCCTAGAATTCCTTATATGTATATATAAAGTGAATGCTTTCTTTCTCCTCTTCTTTCAGCAGGTCGAAATTTCTTCACCAAAAATTCAGGTACTTCTTTACCTTTCTTTCTCTAACTCAAATTTTTTTTTTTTTTAAAAAAACCGCTGCTCCGTCAATGGGGGCAGCTCCCGCTCAGCACTGGGCAGCCAGTGCTGGGGGGGGACTCGGGACTCCACCCCGCCCAGCACTGGGCGGGACTCCAGCGCTGGGCGGGATGCCCAGCGCTCCCCGCCCAGCTCTGGGGCGGGGCGCCCAGCGCCCAGCGCTGGGCGGGACTCCTCTCCGCCCAGCGCTGGGACGGGGTGCCCAGCTGCTGGGCGGCCAGCAACCACCCAGCAGCCCAGGCCTTCACGCCGCCCAGCTGCTGGGCGGGTAGCTCCTGCCCCGCTGCTGGGGGCACCGTACCCTGCCCAGCAGCTGGGTCTACGCCACTGCCTTATTTGCATCCCAGCTGCGCAAGTAATTCACCGATCCGTTCCTTCTTTGAACAGTCATCTTGTTGTTCTTAATTGTTACTGACTCTTTGCCAATTCTTATTTTTCAGTTGTGATGGGGAGATATAGTAAGATCTTGTCCAACGCCGAAAATGTAAAGGCTTTTTGCAAGAAGTATGGGATTCAATCGTCTTTCCAGGTATTGGACCCTTCCCGCGTTGAAGATGAAGAGTCAACGGGATGCATTAGGGTTCCCATAATGATTGTGATAGAGTGCGGGATACGCTTTCCATTCCAGCCTTTAATTCGAGACTTCTTCGCCTACACTCAGTTGGATCCTTCACGTTTGTGTCAGAATGCTTATAGGATATTGGGTGCTGTGATGAAGTTGAATAATCTGCTTGATACAGAACTTACTCTGGCCGATATCTTTAGTTGCTATGCCCTTCTAAGGGCTCCAACTAGTGATGGCTATTATCTTTCTGGGAGATACCCCAATGCTCTAATCCATTGCCTTCCATCTTCTTCTAGAGACATGGATTATATGCTAGTTTCTGGAGACTGGAGTTTCACCAATCGCCGAGACAAGCCTATCAGTAATTTTTTTCTTCATGCTCCTTTTATTTGCTTTCATTTTTTCATTCGTAAACTTCTTTTTGCTATGCTTCAGGTATTCCCTCATCCAATGGTCCTACAGAAGTGATCAGTGCTATATTTGCAAAAGACAGGGACAATTCTTTCATCAAGAAGTCTCATGGGGGGAAGTTCTGGAGGTCTGCGCCGGTGTTGCTTGGTCAACCTCCTCTCTACCGTTCTTTCAAGTCTCTTCCTCCGAATTCAAAAGTAGATCAGGCAAGAGAATTTTTTGATAACTTCAAATTCCCTGAGGCCACTGTGAGTGGAGAAGAGTCTTCCTCTGTTAATGAGTCTGATGGAGAGGAAAATGAAGAAAACGCATCATCGGGGGAAAACGTCGATTCATCAACGGACAACAACGACAGAGGTTAGGTTTTATAAAACACCCTCTTTTCCTTGAATTTTGATGGGCTCGATTCTTTTTCCTTCTTTAGTTTCACTTTGGGTTTGGCAGGTGTTATAAGTGAAGCAGAACTGTGCATGAAGGCCTTGTCTGATCGCCCAGCAGCACGCGCCCCAGGGGCGAGAGTCTCTTTTGGCAATCCAGGTCGCGGAGTCATGCCCTCCAAGGAAGGCCGCAATAGCACTAGGATTCTTGATATCCGTAGACGCGAGTTTGACTCTGCTCGTATATTTGGGTCCTCTCCTGCCACCACCGGTGCACCTTCAGAGGAGAGATCTTCACCAGCCTTTCATGGTGACATTATCAATCTACTAGGCGAGCTACCTCCACCCCCTTTTGGGAGTGGTGTGACCGAGGGACTACCTCCCTCTTTTGAGTCGCCCATAACTCCCGCCAGATCACCAGTAATAGCCATGAGGAACCCCACCCAGACTGCTTCCCAATTACGATCCTCAATCATGTCAGAAGATAGGGACTGGTTCAAGAAGATTTCACCCGAATTTGCAGATGACGTGGCCCTTTCGATGTCATTTGCAGTATGTCTTCTTTAACTTCCCTTCATGTGCATTGCTCTATTTGATTATTCTTCCGCTTCTCTTTTCTTTCTAAGGCATTCAACACTGCGCACAGCTCCTTGATGAGCGAGGTGCTGAAATCCTGGGCTTGAAACGGAAACTGAGGGACTTCGATTCGTCCCTTGTCGACATGAAGAAGCAAGCAGAGAATGACAAAAAGGAACTGGCAGAGACCAAGGAAGAGTTGCGCCTAGCTCTTGAGAAAGCCAATGATGCAGAGCGAAGTAAAGCAGAACTTGCCGAAATCAGACTAAGGTTGCAGGAAACGCTTGATTCGTTGTCTGAGGCCCAAGATAAATCCAGGGAAAGTATTGAAGCTGCAAAGAAGGTTTGCGAGCAGGAATGTTACGATCTCTATTCAAGCAAGTTGGAATCTGACGCCAACTACTTCTTTGGCCTTGGACGAGGTAACACACTTTTATTATGCGGAGAGCCAATGTCTTCTTATAGATGGTCTCCTAGTGCTGATGTTCCCTGGCCTTATCCTGACGTTCCTGTTCCAAACATCAGGGATCTATTTGCTAAGAGTGATGGTGGCGGCCCCTCTGAGGCTTCCTAAAAGTAGCTTATTTTCTTTAAGCTTTTTCTTTGATTAGCTTTCTTAGCTTTTGTATGCGGCATCGTTCTTTTTTCTATTTTAAAATAAGCCTCTTTGGCTCTTAGTAGGACTAGTCTCCTTGACTGATTCTTTTCATGAATTAACCTCTTTGATTAATTTTTATTCGGTCTCTTTGACCTCAATTGCAAGTTAGTTTTATCATACAAGAAGTACGAAATATTGTTAAATAGCGGAAAGTCTTTATTCCTCTTATTCATACGGCAAATGCCTTTGAGAATGCAAAAGAGCGCCTCATCGGGCTCAACAACAAAGCAACAAGGAAATTAAACATAGAATTTTTTCAAGTTGGCAATATTCCAGGCGTTTCGGACCTTCTTGCCGTCTACGCCTTCAAGCTCATATGCTCCATGCCCCACTCGTGCTGTCACCTTATATGGTCCCTCCCAGTTTGCCCCCAGCTTTCCATCGATTTGTTCCTTGGTCTGGGATAAAACCCTCCTTAACACAAAATCTCCTACACCAAAGCTCCTTGCTTTGACATGCTTATTGTAGGACTTTGATATCACCTGCTGGTAAGCAGCCAGAAGCACCATAGCCTGATCCCTCTTCTCCTGTAACAAGTCAAGACTTCTTTCCATAGCTACGTTGTTGCCACCCCCTTCATACATCTCTGTTCGAAGAGTGGGGAGTCCTACTTCAAGGGGGATGACAGCCTCTGCGCCATAGGCAAGGGTAAACGGGGACTCGCCTGTTGATCTCCGTGGCGTGGTACGATACACCCATAGTACTGATGGAAGCTCCTCTACCCATCTTCCTTTAGCTTGCTCTAGCCTCTTTTTAATGCCATCAAGCACCGTTTTGTTTGAAGCTTCCGCCTGGCCATTTGCCTGCGGATAAGCCGGAGTTGAAAAGAGATTTCGTATCCCATAACCAGAGCAGAAATCCTTGAAGCTGGCACTCGTAAACTGCGTCCTGTTGTCTGTCACTAAGGCGTAGGGAATCCCAAACCTTGTGATGATACTTTCCCAGACGAACTTCTTCGTTTCTACATCCCTGATTGCTGCTAGGGGCTTAGCTTCAATCCATTTTGTAAAGTAGTCTGTCGCAGTAATCAAGAATCTCCTATTCCCCGTAGCTCACGGCAATGGTCCCACCAAGTCCATTCCCCACTGAGCAAAGGGCCAAGGGCTGGTTAGAGGACATAGATCCCCAGCAGGTTGACGAGGAATTGGAGCAAACTTTTGACATTTCTCACATTTCTGCACGTACTTAGCAGCATCCTTCTGCATATAGGGCCACCAGTAACCTTGAGTTATTGCCCTAAGTGCCAAGGTTCTTCCTGCAGCATGCGCTCCACAGACCCCTTCATGGATCTCGTAAAGCAAATCCTCCACCTTACTGGGGTGGACACACAATAGATACGGTCCCGAAAAACACCACCTATACAGCTTTTCATCAGGAGACAGCCAGAAGCGAGACGCCCTCATTGCCAACTTCCTTGCATTCTTCTTATCACCAGGTAAGGTGCCGTCTCTTAAAAAGGAGACAATTGGACCCATCCAACATGTCCCGTTTTCCACACAGTTTACGTCCACCAGAACTTCATCAATGCTGGGGTTCTCTTGAATTTGCAGTTGTATGATTCTCTTTGCCCCCAGTTGGTCAGCCGAGCCGAGGGTGGCAAGTGCATCTGCATGCTCATTTTGTTCCCTTGGGATTTGAATTATCTTATACTCTCGTAGTCAGCTGAGCAACTCCTGCGCCTTCTCCATATAAGCTGCAATTGTCGCTGTCCGTGCCATGTATTGGCCTGTAAGTTGGTTCACCACCAACTGGGAATCGGAGTAGATAATTATCTCTGTTGCCCCCAGCCTTAAGGCATTCATGACCCCCTGGATCAGCGCCTCATACTCCGCTTCGTTATTGGTGGCCGGGAACCCAAGTCGTATTGCCATCTCCAGTACTTCGCCTCGTGGAGCTACCAAGGCAATGCCTGCTCCTGACCCCTTTCTAGTTGATGAACTGTCTACTTGGAGCTCCTTAGGCCGTGAGGCCACCACATGCACTGTCCACTTCCTCTGTTCTTCAACGTACTGATCTTCAGTATTAAACTCAGCAACAAAATCCGCCAGCACCTGCGCTTTTATTGCTGTCCTAGGTACAAAGGTCAAATCATACTGCGCCAACTCCACGGACCACCGCGCCACTCTCCCCGACAAGTCCGCCTTGCCAACAAGGACTTCAGGGGAAATTGTGTCTGCACTTCCACCGAGTACGCCTGAAAGTAATGATTTAGCTTCCTGCTTGCGACCATCAAAGCCAGGAGGAGCTTCTCTAGAGGGGAGTATCTTGTCTCTGCATCCAACATAGTCTTGCTGACATAATATATAGGATACTGCACCTTCTTCTCCTCCCTTAGGAGGACTGCGCTTACTGCATGATCTGAAACTGCCAAATACAGCTGCAGTGTATCTCCCTCTTTGGGCGTTGACAGTAGCGGGGGCTTTTGAATGTAGACTTTGAAATCTTGGAACGCCTTCTCGCATTCCTCGTCCCACTGGAACGCCCTTCCCGACTTAAGCAGTTGAAAAAATGGTCAAAACTTGTCTGACGCCCGACTGATAAATCTATTCAAAGCTGCAGCCATTCCAGTCATCTTCTGGATTTCCTTCACCTTCGTTGGTCGTTCGAGAGATTGGATGGCTCGAACCTGATCTGGGTCTGCTTCTATTCCCCTCCGAGTCACTAAGTGGCCAAGGAACTTTCAGTTGCTCACACCAAAGGCGCACTTGTTGGCATTCAATCGCAACTTATGTTTTATCAAGACATTAAACACCTCTTGGAGATGTGCCAAGTGCTCCCCCTCATACTTGCTCTTCACCACCATATCATCTATGTAGACCTCCATGGTTCTCCCTATGAGATGTCCGAACAGTTTCGTCACCATCCTCTGAAAGGTTGCCCCTGCATTCTTGAGTCCAAAGGGCATTACCTGATAACAGAAGATTCCCCGTGGAGTGATAAAAGCAGTCTTCTCCTGATCTTCAGGATGCAAAGGGATTTGATGGTACCCCCGATAGGCATCCAAAAAACTCATCTTAGCTAAACCCGAGGTTGCATCTACTAGCTGGTCAATCTTTGGAAGCGGGAACAGGTCCTTGAGGCATGCCTTGTTCAAGTCTGTAAAGTCTACACAGACTCTCCACCTTCCGTCTTTTTTGCGCACCACCACTGTGTTGGAAAGCCACTCAGGGTACTGCACTTCCCTTATAGCTTTCGCCTCCAACAAATTCTCCACCTCTTGCACCACTGCCTCCGTATGCTGCAAAGCTGACCTTCTCGCTTTCTGGACAATCGGCTTATGGCCTACTTTAACGTTAAGCTTATGAGCAGCAACTTCTGGGTCAAGTCCCGGCATCTCGTAGGGTGTCCAGGCGAACACCTCTTTATTTCTTCTCAACATCCCGACCAGAGACTCCTTTTCTAGTTGGGGGAGGCTCGTTCCAACCAAAAAATACCTTTCAGGATCACCCGGTGTCACCTCTATCTTCTCCAGCTCCTCCACCGACTTTGCACCTGGCTCTTTCCCGACCTCCTCGAGAACAGAAGCCTCTTCCTCCATTAACATCACCCTTCCCGCCGGCTTGGTTTGCGCCATGAAGCACTCTTTCGAGGCAGCTTGGTCTCCTCTGACCTCTATAACATCTTTCCCATGTGGGAATTTCAACATCTGGTGGAAGGTTGATGGAATTGCCACTATGGCATGCAACCAGGTCCTGCCCATAATAGCATTGTAAGAAGAAGGCAAATCTACAACAATAAAATCTACCTTTACTGTCTTCGGCCCGGTAGTAACAGGGATCCGCATTTTTCCCAATGGCCAAACTGGAGTGCCATTCAAACCGATGAGGTGTGTGGAAATAGGGATCAAATCTGCTTGAGTCTTCCCCAACTTTTTGAACAAGGGGTAATACATTATGTCAGCTGAACTCCCCTGGTCTACCATCACCCTCTTAACATCTGCATTCTCCATCCTTAACGTGATCACCAGCGCGTCTGAGTGAGGGAAAGTCACTCCTACGGCATCCTCTTTGGTAAAGGTTACCGCAGTAACATCCCTCGGTCTCTTTTCTCCCGCCTTTGGCTGGAAGTCAAGGCTCATCACCTCCTGTTGGTGTCGGGTCCTCCTATAACGTGCTCGTTGCGTCCCCTCTCCAAGTTCTACTTCTGGAGTCAAAGCATTGATGAAGTTGATGACTTGATTCGGAGGGTTCTCATTACCCCTGTTTCGTGGTTCCCGCTCATCCACTTTCTTCTCCTCTGCAATTTTCTCTCCATCAATGAACTCCTGGAGATGTCCCAACCGAACCAAATCCTCCAAGTGTCGCTTGAACTCCTTACACTCCTCAGTCCTGTGGCCTTTGTCTTGGTGGTAGGAACACCACTTATGTTGATTTCGAGTAGAGGGATCACCTGACATCTTCTGTGGGCGCCGAAAATACGGCTTCCCTTTAATCTGCGGCAAAATTCAAAAAATGGGCTTCTTAAAAACAGTCTTCACAGCTTCATAAGATATCTTGCTTGGGGCCTCCGTTTTCTTCTCTCCGTGTCGTGCTCCACCAGACGTGGGATGTTCCCCTTGTTGTTTGTCCTCTTCCACCTTCACGAATTGCTTAATCTTCTCCTGCAGTGCGGCCATGCTTTTTGGTGGCCGCATAGTCAAACTCTCCCTTAGTTTGTGATCTCGCGGCAACCCCAATCGGAAAGTGGCGACTGCAGTCTTTTCATCACAATCTTCTACGTCAGCATACGTGTCAGAATATCTAGAAGCATATTCCCTCAGTGACTCCCCTTTTCTCAGCCTTAGAGCGAACAACGTGTCGAGAGTCGCTGGCTCCCAGCTATTAGCTATGAATCTTGACACGAATGCTCGAGCTAACTCCTTCCAAGAAGAGATGGAGTTCTCCGAGAGCAAATGAAACCACTTCATGGCTGTCCTGCCGAGACTGGAGGGAAACATTTTACACATTAAAGCGTCTCGGCCTGCCCAAAGAGCCATTTTATGCGCATACGCCGCCACATGAGCTACAGGGTCAGTTTTTCCATTATAAAGCTCAAAAGAAGGTGGAATAAACTTATCTGGGGGATCCTCCCTCCTAAGTGACTTCACGAACGGGGTGATGGTCATCCTGTTTAGCGTCTCCTCCGCTTTTCTTTGAGCACTCCACATGGCTTCTCCAAGCCTCTTTCCTCCATCCCTCCGTGGTCGTCTCCCACTGCTACTAGAGCGAGACCTTCGCCTCATCCTTGCAGGAGTTGGTGAGCGCCTCCTACCTCTGGGGGAAGATGAGCGATCTTGTCGCCTAGAAGTCAATGAACGTCCTCGCCGGTGAGACCGGCTAGTACTCCGGGTCTCCTCTTCAAGCGGTTGTATGGGACGTTGGATGACGCTAGCTAGCCGCTTCCCCTTATTCTTCAGTGTGTGCAGCTGCTCCCTCAGACTCCGCAGCTCTTCCCCCTTCTGGCGCAGCACCGCTTCCATCTCCTCCTCTTGGGAGACCTTGTTGACGTCTTGATCATCAGCAACTACCACCTCTGGGGGTAGTCGCGCATCCTCCGTGCGGAGTCCCTCTTCATGAACCTCAGACATAGCAACAACCTCAGGAAACCAAATGATTGTTTCCCACAGACGGCGCCAATTGTCGATGCAATTAATCACACGATGTTGGAATTCCTGGGTTGATGAAAGCAAAGGACAGTAGAAGTATTTAAGGTGCTTGAAAAGTAAATGACACAGAGAAATTACGTGGTTCAGCAAGAGTGCCTACGTCCACAGGCAAAGTAGAATGTTCTTATTATGCTTCAGGTTTACAAGTGTGCTATTTATAACAAAGGTGAATAACAACTCCCCCTATCATCTCCCCACATCACGTACTAAATCCATCATCTGAATTTCAAATGTCTTCACTTGAATTTTGAAGAGGCGTTGAGGAGATTGTGGTGATCATCAGGCGGGATGAAGTTACGTTACTTACGTAACTCACCCACAGGCCATGCGCCACGTCTAGTTCCTAGGTGTGCACTGTATCTACTGCCACGTGGTCACTTGACTTTATGTAATCCACAGTATGTATATTAGGGGATGTAATATATTTATACATATATTAATATAGGTATATAACACATATTTTACTTATGTAGTTAATATTGAATTTATTGTTTTGAATGCTTAAGAAGTTAAGAATTTAATATGTTATTAATCATGAGAAGTTTATACTTTCTGACATTATGTTGCATATTTTGATTTGAAGAGTTAAGATGCTATTATTTATTAAAGATTTAAAGGGTTTAGAGTTGTGAACTTGTGATTCTATTAGTTTATGATTTATGAACTATAGTTTAGGGTTTGAGTTTTGACTTTAGGGTTAGGTCAATAATATTTGGGTTTAGGGTTTAGGGTACACATTTAGACTTTAGAGAATTTCTTAAGTTATGGTTATGTCAATAATATTTGTAAAGACTTAGGGTAATAAGATAAACATTTAGGCCAAAGGATTTTTGGGTTAATGACACTTTAGGGTTGTGATTCTCTTAGTTTATGATTTACGAACTATATAATTTAGGGTTTGAGTTTTGACTTTAGGGTTAAGTCAATAATATTAGGGTTTAGGATTTAAGATTATGATGATTTGATTAGAGTATGGGTTAAGGACACTTACTTTAGGAGTTTAATAAATATAATTATGTTTGCTTAAAAATTATAATAGTATATCATAAATATTAAATCACTTATATGTTTATTATTATTCACTCATATATATGTTAGTAAATAAAAATAAAGTGAATAAGTGATGAGTGTTTGTAAATCACTGTCAATAACAAAAAGTCAATGATTAAAGTCACTAAAATGAATAGAATATAAAATATTAGATATTTAGATCCAACAGCCATGGCCCATGACTTTCAATTTCATAACTCCATTAATAGAATAACCGAACTACTAATTAAATTAGTTAGTAAAAGGTTAAAAATTCAAAATGCAAAAGAAGAAAATAAGGTAAAAAGACAAAAACGAGAAAACTTAAAGTGAGTCTTCTCCTTCTTCATCAGTTGCTGCCGCCTACCACCATCTTTTCTCTTTCACACCTCACTGTCACGGGAAGTTGCCATTCTCCTTTCTTTTTTGCGCCTCACTGGTTCGCCCCGTAAGGTATGGTCTTCGACTTCCATCTCTCTCGATTTAACTTTCTTAGTGTTCTATTTTCGATCAAATCTGGTTCTTTATAAACTAATAAACTATAAAGTCTTATTTTTTCAAAAATGATATTTTGGTTTTCACAGTAGATTCACTAGAGATATGGCATTTCTTAAATTTATTTCATTATATTTCTTAAGTTTGCAGATTGATTACCCTTAAACTTGCATTGTTATTTATTATTTGATACTTTTTTAAAAAATGATTATCGGATCAGGGCCCCGCAGATCGGGCGGATCAAGTGCGGGGCGGTCGCGGATCAAACAAATCTGCCCCGCAAGTCGGGGCGGGGCAGATCGGGGCAAAGCATTTAACGTTTGGGGCAGTACCGGGGCACCCATGATCCGTGACCGATCACTATATCAAGATATAACGTTGTTAAAAATTAATTAAAAATAGAAAATAAAACCCAAAACTACTCTCTTCTCTCAAACTCTTTATCTTCTCTCCCCAGCCCCCACAAAGAACCATGAACACACCTGAGGTCCTTCATCCAGCCAACGATTGGAGCAGCTGACCCCAGAATGGACGAGTTTGACGACCACATTCTTTTTTTAACCTCTACACCACCCATTTTTCGCTCGCATAATCGAAAAAAACACCCAAAAGGAAAGAGTTTTTGAGGCACAAATTGAATTGATCAAGCCACCTCCAGCAAAGTCTCCGACAATCGACCACATGTTTGGACTCCACAAGATGAGGCATACCTTATCCATCCATTTTTCAGTCAGATAGCTGCAAAATTTAGCAACCCGAGCAAATTATATTATTTTCAAAAGTAATATAATATGTCGATTCGACCATCCAACCATCTTCAACAACATCTCTAGCCACCTTCGACAACAACGTAATTTTTTTCATATTTTGAAAATTACGTTGTATTAAAACAATGTAGTATTTTCTTTAACACTCATATTTGAATGAATATGCTTTTGAAACATTGTACACATCTTGTTAATTTTCACTGATTTTTGCACTATTTTTTAGCCTATTATGAAAATTACATTGGTTTGAAAACAGTATAATCCCAACTCTATCGGGCAAAAAATTGTGAAAAATAATGTAGTCGCAGATCTGTATGAAAAAGAATGTAATTGTAGATTTGTATGAAGAACAAACAATATAATCGCAGCTCTGTAGGCATAAAAAAACGTAATTGGAGCTTTGTATAGGGAACAAATAATTTAATCATAGTTTTATAGGGCAAAAAAACAATGTAATTGCAGTCTATAGAGAGAGAGAAAAACTTATGACATAGAAGACGAAAAATGGAAGAGAACATGGAAATTTAAGAAGAAGTGTTTGATTATAAAATTTTGAACAAAGAGAAATAGAGAGATAATATCGAAATTCAAAAATAATCATGTTCTTTGAAATTCAAAAACAAAGGAACATGAGAATCATGCCATATGCAAGGTTGTCATAACCAGACCGTACCGGTCAGTCGGACCGGTTGAACAGGTCACCGGTCACACCCACATGAACCGAGAAATTTTTGAACTAGTCTTTTTTTGTGAATCGGTTCAACCAGTAGAACTGGCCGATCTCAATGAACCGGACCGGTAAGTTTTAATTACAAAACTATTATTGTTGATAGGTTTTGAACACATGACCTCCTAATATTAAAACAAAGACCTTACCGCTAGGCTATGAGACATTTTTTGTTAAAGTTAGACATGCAAAATTATTATATTGTATTTTTGTAAAATATTTTTACACATTATTGAATACTAAACATTTTTTATTTTACATTAAATAATTATCTATATCATATAAATATATATAATATTATATTTTATTGAATCCTGTTTGAACCCCAGTTGAACCATTGAACCTTAAACCAAAGAATTTTCGAGTTCAATGACCGGTCCGATTTTCAAAACCTTGGCCATATGTGATTGGGTTACCTTGGGTACACCTATAAGTTGGGTACCCTAACATTTTTGTTTATTTCAAATGGGTTATTTCCACTTTGAGAACCCTACGAGGCCACAAAAGAAAGACGCACATTGGATTAACGGTCAACACAACACATCAATGGTTGACTGATCCAAAATCTAAAAATCTGCATGCCTGAGTAACCAAGTTGACAAAAATCTTTCTATTACCAACTTGAAACAAAAAAAATATTTTGGTGACCAAAATGAGAAATTCAAAATCTTGTGATGACCAAAAGAATACTATACCAGTGTTTATCACACATGGTAAGTCCAATAAAATATTCACGTACATTCAAGGGTGAAGCTAGGACATAATGTGAGGGGGTCACAACCAAAGACAATAGGGGCACAACTAAACTAGCGGGGGTTTAGGGACAACATCCATTTAGGGTTCTTTATATGATACAAAAATAATCACTAGTAAAGTTACCTAATGCGCAATCAGGTTGACATAGAAGAAACATAATTCAGCAGCCAAAGGGATCCATTTCAATTACACGGGTAAGAGATAGCCGGATAAAATTAAGCATAAAAAATTGAAAGAAAAAAAATCTCCACCAACTATCTCTAATCCAAGAGAAAATATCAAAATATATTTATTGAAATTGAAGCTCATTAATAGCAAAGAAATTCATTTGTTTCCTTTGATGGCCACTATTGTCCATCTTGGGACAATTTGATTCATTTTCGGCCAATCATGAATCAATTAAGTGAAAATTTATTGGAATTTAATGCTCAATTCATTTAAAAACAAAATAAAGTATTAATAGAGTTTTGTTTTTAATTTCAAAGGGGTCTAAATTGAAAATTCAAGGGAGTCTTCTTTAATTGCATATACTTAGACTTAATTTAAAAAATTTGAGGGGAGTAGGCTACTTAGTGGTGGCTTTGCCCATGATTGGTAAATTGGGTACTCACTCTACCAAACTAAAGAGGTTATCGACTCTAGGAGTTGGGGAGTAGGAATATTTGCTAAAATAAATCAGTGAGGGGGGAGGGGGATAGGGCTCCTGTAGAGATATCCCAGAGTGCACAATTCCTCATATGCAAAAATCACATCCATAATGTGAAGTTGAGTACTCACTTCACCAAACGAAAGAGGTTATAGATTCTAGGAGTGGAGGAGTTGAGATTATTTTTTGAAATAAATCTATGAGGGCGAGGGATAGAATGCCCGCAAAGGTACTCAGAGCCGACAATTTATCAAATGCAAAAATCGCATCCACAATATATATGTGTGTGTGTGGGATTAATTAGGAAGTGTGGTTGTGGGGTTTATGTAAAAAAAAAGTACATGAATGACTATTGCTTTCCCATTCAATTTATATTTTCTTTACTATGCAAAATTTTTAAACAATTAGGTTATGTTTTGTAACGTTGGAACTCATGAAATGTGGATCGATTTTATGATTATATTATTTCGTTAATAATGTTGTGTTAATATATGAAATGACTAAGGAATCAATGGTTAGTCCAATGGTAGGGCTATCCACTAGAGTCTCGGATTCAACTCCCATAGGAAAGGTGAGTTGTGGGATTAATTAGGTAGATTGGTTGTACTTCTGAGTCTCAAGCCTTCTAGGAATTCTAATTGATGATTCATATGATGTAAATTTATGGAGTATAGGAGATAAATTTAAAACAAAAAAAAAAATGTGAGGAGAGAGTTAGAATGAATTGACATTGCCTTTTAAAAATTGAGTAGAAGTAAAAAATAGGTTTGATAATATTTAGTTTGACCGTTATATGTAAAATTTTAAGCTATAAAATTATCATCGATTTTTAGTTGTGGGTTTTATGTAAAAATAATAAATAAACGAATGACTTCCAAACTATGTGAAAATTTTGCAAGCTAAAATTAATAAAAATGAAGTGAAATATACTATTTAGAGTAGTGCTAAATAACCCAAGTTTATGTAGGCCAAGTTAACCCAAGTCTACATGGCATGCTTTGTAAGCAAATGATATGAAAAATTAAAATTTCAAAAAATAAAATATCTCATTTGAAAATTTCACAGCACATTTTTTTTTTCCTAAACAAAATTTTAAAACACTTTATCTCTTAAAATACATATTAGATTTCGAAAAAAAATTACGTATCCATAATCAGTAAGTAAAGATCTATCCAACAAGATCTATCATCGATAGGTTTTAATCACTCATTCT
This sequence comes from Euonymus europaeus, assembly GCA_963580455.1. NCBI lineage: Eukaryota > Viridiplantae > Streptophyta > Magnoliopsida > Celastrales > Celastraceae > Euonymus > Euonymus europaeus. The sequence goes on from OY756972.1 coordinate 7,483,936, forward strand.
TAATTACATTATTTTTAATTACATTATTTTTTTTGTACTAATATGTGAGTTACGTAGGTTCTAGTGTTTATTTATGAGTACCGATATGAGGTCGTATATCAGATTTTCATACTGTAACCTAAACAATAAGTGTTAAACCCTAAGATGAATGGATTCGCTAAACCCTAACGGGATCGTATATCGGATTTTCATGTTGTAACCTAAACAATAACTGTTATAAACCCAAGGGGAATAGATCCGCTAAACCCTAACGGGCTCATGTATCGGTTTTCCATTTTGTAACTTAAAATACTCAGATTCACTAAACCTCAACGAATTCACTACAAAATCCTAAATGTCTCAAGTGCTAAACCATAGGGTCTTAACTATTATACTCTAACGGGTTTAGATACTCAACGTAATTTCAATAAAAAGGCAAAAAAATAATGAATATATATTCTACTATTTATAAGTAATAAAATTTCAGCTTGAATAAACACTTTACACATCATATATATGAATTACATTATTTTTAAAAATAATGTAATTGAAAAAACGCGATAAAAACTATCGACAATGGGTCTTATTAGAAAGATTTTTACGCCCTGAATTCGAATATGTAATTTTTTAAAAAATATAACATATATTTTGAGAGATAAAACGTTTTAAAGTTTCGTTTATGAAAAAGATAAATAAAAACATATTTTTAAAAAAGTCCAACATGGCACACCAATATGGAGTGCCATGTAGACTTGGGTTGACTTGGGCTAATAAAAGTTGGGTTCTAAAACATTCTCACAAACCATAATTATCATTTTATATTCTATTAATAAATATAATTTATCAATAAAGATGCCTGCACAATGTGAGACCATCGCCCATAGAAACTTGAGTGTGGGGGAATTTTTCCACCTGTCTGGCAGGCCTTAAGCCCAACAATCAAAATTCCCCCACATTGAGCAACCTTAGCAGAAGGATATGAGATTATATATGTATTGAAGTCCATTATAGACTTCCTTTGATCCTGCAAATGCTCTGGCACTTCTTCTTCTTGGCTCACCAGTCCGAACGAGAGAGTGTTATCATAAGCAATTAGACCTCCAACCTTAACAAGTTTCATTAGTTGTTTGTGGTATGGAACATAGTTGGCTTTGTCCGCATCTACAAAAGCAAAACGTAAACAAATTATAATTGAGTGCTCTTGAATTGAGAACTTTCATTAAGCATAGTCATTCAACTTACATCAGATACATATATACACACAAGAGAATATGACCGTTGTGTAACAATAACTAAATTGGATATTAAGAATTTATAGACTGAGCTGGACTTTGACTAGTGGACTTGGTTTCGATACACCCCCGCAAGATCAGGGTGTCATCGTGTAAACTGATCTTGTCACGCAACTGTAAAAATCTGGGTCGTGGCAATGACTTTGTAAGAATGTCAGCAAGCTGAAAATGAGTGGAAAGATGTTGAACATCAAAACATTTCTTGTGAACCAGATCGCGAAGAAAATGAAGATCAATTGCAATGTGCTTCATTTTAGAATGAAGAACAGGATTTAAACTAAGCTAAGTGGCACCAAGATTGTCACACAAGAGAAGAGGGAGTTGAGGTAAGGAGATGTGAAGTTCATGAAGAAGCTGAGTAATCCAAACAGTTTCAGAGGCAGTAGCAGCAAGAGAACGATACTCAGCCTCAGTAGATGAGCGAGCAATGGATCTTTGTTTGCGAGACCGCCAGGAGATGGGATTGGCACCCAAGAAGATGATATAAGTTGTAATAGAGGACCGGTCATCAGGATTGCCCGCCCAATCAGAGTCGGAATATGCACGAAGAATAAGACTGCTATCCTTTTTAAAAATAATACCATGATGAATGGTCCCCTTAAGATATCGCAAGAGTCATTTCAGAATTAACCAATGGCCAGTAGTAGGACGTGCCAGATATTGGGCCAAATGATTGACAACAAAACTGATATCAGGCCGAGTAAGCGAGAGATATTGAAGACCACCAACGAGTTGACGATACAGAGTAGCTGTAGTGGACAAGGCTGTACCAGTGTAGCGAGATAAGTTAAATGATGAGGGAAGTGGTGTTTCAACAGACTTGGAACCAGACATGTTGGCACGGTCCAGGAGTTCACGAATGTATTTGTGTTGACACAAAAATAACGCAGTAGGAGTGCGGACAGCTTCAATACCCAGGAAGTAGGAAAGATCGCCTAGATCTTTAAGCGAAAACTTAGATGCCAACGCACCTGTTATATGATGAATAAAATCAAGATTAGAACCAGTTAATATAATAGCGTCAACATAAACAAGAAGATATGTAATAATGGAACCCGAGTGATAAATAAAAAGAGAGGAATCAGCTTTGGAATTAACAAAGCCAAATTGTAAGAGGGCTGTGCGAAGAGCTGTAAACCACGCGCGAGGAGCCTGTTTAAGGCCGTAAATTGATTTCTGAAGAAGACAGAGATGCTTGGGTTGTTTATCATCAAGAAAACCATGTGGTTGTCTCATGTACACCTGCTCAGTCAATGTGTCATGAAGAAACGCATTATTCACATCCAGTTGCTTTAAAGGCCAATTGTGCATAACAGCCAAGGAAAGCACCAAACGAATTGTGGTGGTTTTAACGACAGGACAGAAAGTTTGACCATAATCAACCCCTAGGCGTTGGAGGTAGCCCTGAGCAACAAGGCGGGCCTTGTAGCGTTGAACACTGCCATCGGGATTACGCTTTGTGCGAAAGACCCATTTGGATCCAATGGGTTTTATGGAAGGATCAGGAGGAACTAGAATCCAGGTAGCATGACGCTGTAAAGCAAGAAGTTCATCTGCCATAGCTTGTTTCTAATGAGTATATTTTAAAGCTTGATAAACATTAGAGGGTTCGGTGGTTTCAGGGACAGGATGAAGAGTGCTGGTATAAAGATGTTTGGGTTTATAGATATGATTTTTAGAGCGAGTGACCATGGGATGAGTATTGAGTGCAAGAGGAGATGAAGGGGAAGCCACAGAAGATGGTTCAAAAGAATAGGTGGGAACAGCAGTGGAAGGCACGGGAAGAGCAATGTCTGAGCTGGGTGAAGGAGAAGACACCATGGGAACATCAGTGGATGGAGTGGACACATCTGATGATGACACTGGCAGAGCTGAAATAGGGGAATGAGAAGAAGAGGAAGTAGAAAGAGAGGTTGAGAGCACGGGTAATGGTGTTGGTAAAGAACCTTGGGATAAAGGCAGAGAAGAAGAAGGTGGCGTAGGACAGGAGCTTAAGGAAAGACCTGGAAATATGTGTTCACGAAACACAACATGTCTATATAAATATATTCGACTAGTGCGAGGATCATAGCATTTGAAAGAACTCTGAGAGGTGGAGTAGCCTAGGAAAAGACAAGGTGTGGATTTAGGTTCAAGTTTGCTGGAAGTATAGGGTTTCAACCATGGATAACACAGACATCCAAAGGGTTGCAACTTAAAATAGTTAGGAGAAGTGTGAAATAAGAGTTGATAAGGAGAATGGGGTTTGTTGGTGGTGAGAGGTAAGCGGTTAATGAGGTAAGTAGCAGTTTCAAAGGCAAAGGACCAAAATTGTGGAGGAAGATTAGCATGAGTTAGTAAAGTGCGACCAGTTTCCACAACATGTCTGTGTTTTCTTTCGGCCAGCCCGACATGTTAGGGAGTGTATGGGGGAGACTGACGCCAAGAAATGCCTAATTGATTTAAAGTGGATTGAAGCTTCACATACTCCCCTCCATTGTCAGTATAGAGAGTTTTGATCTTGCAATCAAACTGTCTTTCAACAAGTCTTTGGAACTGTAGAAAGACAGACAAGACATCAGACTTGAAAGTAAAGGAAAAATCCAAGTATATCGTGTGAAATGATCCACAAACAACACATAATATTTATGGCCTAGCAAGGAAGGAGTAGAGGTTGGTCCCCAAACATCAGAATATAAAATTTGTAAGGGAGCAGTAGTATGAACCATAGACATACCAAAAGGAACTCTGTGAATTTTATTAACATCACAGGAATTGCGTAACAGAGAAGAAGAAGAAGAAGAAAGTACAGGACACAAATTTGCAGTTTTTAATAGATAAGATAAAAGTACAGAGTTTGGATGGCCCAAACGTTGGTGCTAGAGATCCAAACTTGTTTTGTGTGCAGCCAAAGCATATTTTTTAGCAGAAGAACCAAACTGATAGATGCCATTAATGCATTGACCCCGAGCCAGCAAAACTCCCGACTTCAAATCCTTAACAACAAAAAAGTTAGGGTGAAATTCAAGCACAACATTATTCGACTTAGTGAATTGATGAACAGAAAGTAAATTACGCTTCAGTTCAGGAACACACAGTGTGTGGGCAAGGGTATAGGTTTTAGTGGGTGTGTGCATTTGAGTTGTGCCAGTATGTGTGACTCTCAAACCTGTTCCATCAGCCAATTTTACTTCATCGGTGCCGTCATATTCCGAGTTAAGTGTGAGATTCCCTAGCTCTGCAGTCATATGATGAGTTGCTCCATAATCAACAAGCCATGGTTGATGATTGGTGTTAGTAGATCCATGAGAGCTTGAGGCGTAATTTGCTGAAGGCATGGAGTCAGAGACAAAGGCTTTGAGCTTTTGACATGTTCGAGCGGAATGGCCAGGCTTCTCACATATCTGACAAAAAATTCTTCCTCTCTGTCGAGATCCACCATTGTTGAAGTGACTAAAACCTCCATTGTTGGAGTGATGAAAGTGAGACTGGGATTGCTGTTGATTGTGCTGGTTGTTTTTGTGATGATACCCTTGCTGCCTTGTATTGTGCCCTTTCTGCGAGTAGTTAGATCCAGAAAACTTAGAAGTTTGAGAGGATTGTTTCTGGGCCCAGTTTGCTGAGGCTAGTAATTGGGCCTGATTTTGTTCCAACAGAAGTTGATAAGCCTCTTGGATGAGAAGTAAACTTCTTAGGGCTTCATAAGAGATTGGGTTTTCTCTTCCATTAACAGATTCGACAGTGCCCTTATACTCTACACTCAAGCCGTTCAGGATGAAAATCACAAGATCTTCTTCTTCAACAGGATGCCCTGTCAACACTAGCTCGTCAGAAACTTGTTTGACTTCACTTAAATATTCTTCAATAGTTCTACCGCCTCGTAAGATATTTACCAACTTTTGTATCAGTTGAACAACTCTGGATCTTGACTTGTTTGCAAATAAACTGTGGACTTTTGTCCAAGCTTCTTTGCTTGTAGAGACATCACCGAGTAGAGGAATAGTGGTTTCGTGAAGAGAAGCAACAATAGCATTCAACAAAAGGCTATCTTGACATATCCAATGTTCGTGGCTGTCGGATGAAGAATCTGGTGGACAGGGAGTACTTCCATCCACATAGCCCATCAACCGGTAACCTCTTAATACAGTGAGAAATTGAAGTCTCCAATCTGGAAATTTATAGTTTTGAGTTTGATTGCAAGCTGAGAGCTTGCATTAATGGCTATGAGCGCCTTGCTGTTTGATGTTGGTGTTGCTGGCATATCTTCTCCAGACTGACCTGTAATGAGAGTAGTCATGGAGGTAGCTGAGGATAATGATGAATCTAGAGTCGCGGATGAATCACGAACCTGCTCTGATACCATAAACAAATTATAATTGAGTGCTCTTGAATTGAGAACTTTCATTGAGCATAGTCATTCAACTTACATCAGATACATACCTGATACATATATATACACAAGAGAATATGACCGTTGTGTAACGATAACTAAATTGGATATTAAGACTTTATAGACTGAGCTGGACTTTGACTAGTGGACTTGGTTTCTATAAAACGAACCTTGCAGTACCTTCCTCCTGTCTCAAAATTCACAATTGATATGTCAGTCACCAAAAAATCGAGCCCAAAAAAGAAGAAATTGAATTGTGAATATTGCATAAGTACAATACTTAGAATTTCATCCAGAGCTGAAACAACATTGGAGTGGATGAACATAATTTTGTGTTCCATCCCAGCCTTGCGAATGATCGGTAATCCAACTTCACTAAAAGGTTCTGTAAGCATATCAATTCATGTTACCTGCTTTAGCAAAAGTAGCAGATAAAAAAGAAAAAAGAAAAAAATATATATATGGGGTTAGGAGCTATTGGACGTGATTTGGATGGAGGAACTCTGCAATTCGACATAATCTGAATTTGTATCTAACAGTGCAAAAACAATCTGACAAAGTGACACACCTTCTAAATCAATGGATGTGAATTTTAGATTCTAGAAAATTGCAGAGCCCCTCAGATCTAATAAAAATAAAAAGAAGAAAAAACAGGACTTCCAGAAAAAGAAATGGTACTAGTACATATGCAGTGATGTTACTTACCAGACCATCATCCGGAAGACCAAGAGCTGTGGTTAGAAGAGAATAGCATGTGAACACACCAACCTCTGATATCCTCTTATCATTGATGAGTTTTATTAGGAGAGACAAGAACCGTCCCTCATCAACTGGCACACATGCCTCAACAGTGTTGTAAAGTTGTGGATCATGTTTTAGTACTTCTCACAGCTTTGTTACTTGCTGAATTCCATATTGCAAATATTTCAAGACAGAAGAGCACTACTTACAAATTTCCATACTTTTTCTGCTGTAGCTTTCCTTAGTTCCTTAAGTAGCTCATGCTCTCTAGGACTTGCACTAGTGTCCAAGATGCCTCAAACAGATAATAATAACAAATCAGACAATCCAAACAGTAATAGAATTAAACTTTCTTAGAGACTCGCTCTGCAGGATACATTTGGTAGGAAATCCCTCCATGGCTATGGAGTACTAGAAAACCTTCACCTTAATTAACTAAAATTTTTGAACTTTCTTGAACCAGTTAAAGACTTCAAGTATCTGCTAGTTGAGAAACCTTTGACATTAAATAGAATCAATTCACAACAAAAAGTAACTTTGGAATTGAATTTAAAAGCCTTTAATTTCTTTTAAAGTACAGTTTGCTCATATTGCTTTCTGGGTAAATTAATTACATTAATATACAAGCATAATAACATTGATTTCGAGTGTTGTGTGATCTATGAATGGGTGCATCAACCTGCACAACTAACCATGTCGTCAAATGAGAAATTTCTTACAAACAGACCTAACGATCCGAGTTTATACCATTGTCATATGTTCACAATATAAGCTCGTTAGATGTGTTACCAGTTATCAAAAAGATTAGCATCCACAATTTCCACCTACCCTTGGACAGATACTCTTTTCTGTACACATTAGAGACGGTCTGTACTTTACATATTACTTATAGAAAACTGTAATACATAGAGTTCACTTGCATATAAATGAAACTACCAACAAAGTGACTTAACTAATAACATCGAATGGATTGGGCTCTTGATGGAATCAATATCTTGTAATTTATCATTATTTCTCTTTTGGTTTACAGGAACCATACAGAAATACACCGCTGGAGCAGCTATTTACCCGTTCAAGCAAATTTTGGGCGTGCAGAAAAATAAATGTTGATATTAAGGTACAGCTCGTCAGAAATAGTAGCAAATTGTTTGTTTACTTTAGATTCAATGGCAATGAGCTCCTTCCGCAACGTTACTAGCTCTTCCCCAGCATTGCCGTCTGCTGATAGGTGCAAAAATGCACCTGTATTTCTGATCTTTAGGGATATTAATTATGATCTTTTAAGTCCAATTACTACTTAATTGGTGTTTTATTGAGCAGGTGATAGCTGGCTGAAATATAGGTGATTTAAAGAGTTTTCTGGGCAAACACTGCAACCGGATTGTGAACACATTGCAGCCAAAGTGCGACCTGTTTGCGGCCGCAGATTTTATCGGGCCAGTGACGTAATTTTAAGGGCTGATGTGGCAAGTAGGGTTTTAAATACTAAAAACTCGACCAGAAATCAGGATTGGACGCCGCAGCACTACAGAGGAGAGAGGAGGCAGCAAAAGGAAGAGAAGAGTCATTCCAATTGAGCAATTCTTTTTCCCCAACTGAAAATTCTGGTTTATTTATGCAATTCAGTCATGAACATGTGTAACTAAATTTCTATTTAGTTTGGTTTGGTTAGTTTCTTCTACCACCACTTGTTGCACAATCTGATTGACAATTACACCAGGTTTAATTCATTGATTCTCTGAATTTAATGTTGATTTCTTATTATTGTGTTTGCCTGATCAACATCATGATGATAAGAACTGTTAGTTGAATACATTCGGCTGACCCATACCCAGTGTTTGACGAAGTTACAAGAATCTGCATAGGATCCAGATTTGGGAATTGTGAACACAATTGATTAGGTGGTACACCAACGCTTAAGGTTGTACGATTGTCGACTTTCTCGTTCATATGCTTGTCTTAGGGAAATCTTAGGGTACACCAACCAAGACCCCTACGGTAAGAAAAGATTTTGGGCTGGACCAAAGCCAAATTCGTTGCTTAGGAAAGTCATAATTAGGAGAGCCGAACCAAGGTCTTCTAATTGACAACGGTAAACCTTTAAATTGTGTGATTGCATATTAAGTTGTGTGATTGAGTGACAGTAGAAGAACAACACCAACCCAAGCTAGATCTCCTCCATATTTATTTATCCAATTTTAGCATATTTTAATTGTTTATTTCAATCTGAATTTTCTGCATTATTATTGCTACTTTGTTTGTTTGGTGATTGATACGGTCCCTGTGGATTCGATCCCGCTCTCTTTTATACTGTCCCACGACACGTACACTTGCGATTGGGTAAGACCCGTCAATATTTGATATTGCAGGTTTACTTGTGATATTTTATATCGACCAAGTTTTTGGCGCCGTTGCCGGGGACTGTTAAGTTTATTACTGTTCAAACGTTTAGCGATAATTTTGATTTTATTTATTTACTTGTGATACCCGAACTTACTTTGCTATTTATTTGTGTCGCAGGTAATCTTCTGATTCTTCAAGTTGCATGATTACTACACGCTCGCAACACAGAGAGCTAGAAGAGTTTGATCCTGAAATTGAGAGATCCGTGAGAGCATTGCGACGAAGAAATATGGCTGTCGAGAATGATCAAATTGTTGAAGTTGGTGATGCGGGTAACGAGAGGGTTCCTATGATGAATCGGTACATTCCAGTAATGTTGCCCAACCATCTTGCATTGCTTTTCAGCCCAACAGAGGGGCCACTTTCAGTTTATCACCTCAGTTGTTAAACTCTGTGCCTCACTATGAGGGGAGGTTTGATGAAGATCCTCACCAACACTTGAAAGACTTCACTGACTTGTGCCGAACGCAAAATATGACGGGGATTACAGCTGATAATTTGAAGCTCATGTTGTTTCCATTCACATTGAGAGGAGGAGCTAAGATGTGGTATAACTACATTGAAGCGGGTTCTATTGGTACATGGGAGCAAATGGCTACGAAATTTTTGAGAGAATATTTTCCGGCTCATAGAACTAAGCAGCTCATGCGAGAGATTCAAAATTTCCAACAAAAGGATGGGGATTTGTTTTATGAAGCTTGGAAAGATTTTAAGATTCGCTTGGCTAGGTGTCCGACTAATAATTTGCACAAGGACGACATAGTTTTGCACTTCTATGAGGGATTGAATGAGGCCAATAAAATGAAGGTTGATTCGGCATGTAATGGGGTTTTGATGAGGAAGAGTAGTGAAGAGGCGATGGAATTGTTTGAGGAATTGAGTGAGGATTCTCAACAGTTTTCTACAAGAAGTAAGAATTCCTCTAAGCGGCAAGGAGTGTATGAGGTGAGTTCAGACACAATTGTGCAAGCTGAGATTGCTAATTTGACGAGGAAAATTGATCTTTTGGTGGATACTATGAGAGGAATAAATACTGCAGCCCCATCTAATGTACCACAACCAGCCCTGATTTGTGCAATATGCTCGCACCAAGATCATGCTACTGAGGCATGTCCTTTGACAGCTATGACAGATCGAGAGGAAGCCAATTACATGGGTCAAACAAATTTCAATCAAAGGAACCAACAATATCCTTGGCGTAGCCATCCAAATTTCTCTTGGAAAAATGATCAGCCCGTTAATAATGCACCAGTTCCAGCAGCCCAACCAGCTATGAAAAGTGACTTGGAGATTTCTATGATGCAGTTCATGCAACAAACAACTCAAGCCATCCAAACTTTGGAGACACAAATGGGACAAATGGCTAAGGAGTTGAGTGAAATGAAGAAGGGAGAGCTTTTAGCACAACCCATTAACAACCCAACTAGAATGGAGCATTTGAAGGCTGTTACAACACTGAGAAGTGGGAAAATAATTGATAACAGAGTTGCTGAAACGGAACCTGCTGGAAAAGACTGCCGACAGGTCGCAGAAAGGATGCAAAAAGGTCGCAGTTCTGCATTAGATGTTACAAAGGATTGGGGAAGAGATCCACCACCTTTCCCGCAAAGGTTTGCTCAGAAGAAAACTGATTCTAAATCTCTTGATGTTTTTGAGACCTTACGGAAGGTAGAGATTAATATTCCACTCTTTGATGCTATTAAACAAATTCCTACGTATGCTAAATTTTTGAAAGAATGTTGTACTAACAAGAGGAAATTTGTTGAGCATGAAAAAGTCGCCTTGAATGAAGAGGTTAGCGCTGTCTTGTTGCATAAACTACCTCCTAAGCTTAAGGATCCAGGTAGTTTTACTATCCCTTGCAAGGTAGGAAATCAATTTTTTGAAAAGGCATTGTTGGACCTTGGGGCTAGTATAAATTTACTATCTTTTTCTGTGTATGAGAGACTAGGCCTAGGAGAGCTTCAACCCACATCCATCACTCTACAATTGGGTGATCGTAGTGTTAAGAGACCTAGGGGAATTTTAGAAGATGTGTTAGTCACTGTGAAAGGATTAATTTTACCATTTGATTTCGTTGTTTTGGATATGAAAGATAGTCCAATGTCTACATCTTTACCTATTATTCTTGGTCGCCCTTTTATGGTCACTGCTGATATGCATATTCATGTGAAACAAGGAACTATAACCATGAAAGTGAATGACCAAGAACTAAAATTTCGTGTATTTGAAGCTCTTAAATCTCATGATGATCATAGAGATTGTTTTAATGTTGATACTATACATGATTTTGAGAATGAGGATTTTCAGGTATCAAGCGAAGACCCCTTCGAAGTAGTAGTGACACAAGGGTTAGATGACCAAGTAGTATCTACAAAACCCATGGAACGTGATAGCCAAATCAAAAGGGCTAAATTGGGACTCCAGCTTGGTTATCCATATGTTGGTAATGGCACTTCCTCTTTTGAACAACTGATACCTACTAATTCATCTCTTGTTCTCTCTACAGGTAAAACACCAAAATTAGAGATGAAACAGCTACCCAATCACGTGGAATATGCTTATTCGAAAGAGGATGCTAAGCCTTTTAGAGAGACACAAAGGTGGCTAAACTCACACACGCAAGAAGTTGAAGACAGAACATTTATGCGAAAAGATTTTCATGAGGGGCAAAAGCATCCTGTTCACAACTTGCATTTGCAAATATTCCCAAATAAGCTGAAATCAAGATGGCATGGTCCCTACTTAGAGAAGACAGTGTATCCGCATGAAGCATTTGAGTTACAACACCTCGCCTCCGATCAGAATTTTAAAGTTACTGGGCATCATGTGAAGCCTTATTGGGATTCAGTCCCTATCACAGTGGAGGAGGACATTCAATTTAATCCACCTTGATTCAAGCCACAATGTGGTTATGTCCGGCTGAAGACAATAAATTTAGCACTTCATGGGAGGTAACCCATGTGGAGGAGCATCCTATTCAACATTTTCAACCAGCTAAGTCTCCTTTTCGTTTTCTTTTATTACAATTTAATTTTTGTCATCGCAAATTTATTTTTTTCTTTTCTTATTTCGCATTGAGGACAAATTGTTTGTTTACTTTAGTACAAATTGAGGACAAAGGTACAGCTCGTCAGAAATAGTAGCAAATTGTTTGTTTACTTTAGATTCAATGGCAATGAGCTCCTTCCGCAACGTTACTAGCTCTTCCCCAGCATTGCATATGTAGGCGGAAGCTTGTCTGCTGATAGGTGCAAAAATGCACCTGTATTTCTGATCTTTAGGGATATTAATTATGATCTTTTAAGTCCAATTACTACTTAATTGGTGTTTTATTGAGCAGGTGATAGCTGGCTGAAATATAGGTGATTTAAAGAGTTTTCTGGGCAAACAGTGCAACCGGATTGTGAACACATTACAGCCAAAGTGCGACATGTTTGCGGCCGCAGATTTTATCGGGCCAGTGACGTAATTTTAAGGGCTGATGTGGCAAGTAGGGTTTTAAATACTAAAAACTCGACCAGAAATCAGGATTGGACGTCGCAGCACTACAGAGGAGAGAGGAGGCAGCAAAAGGAAGAGAAGAGTCATTCCAATTGAGCAATTCTTTTTCCCCAACTGAAAATTCTGGTTTATTTATGCAATTCAGTCATGAACATGTTTAACTAAATTTCTATTTAGTTTGGTAGTTTCTTCTACCACCACTTGTTGCACAATCTGATTGACAATTACACCAGGTTTAATTCATTGATTCTCTGAATTTAATGTTGATTTCTTATTATTGTGTTTGCCTGATCAACATCATGATGATAAGAACTGTTAGTTGAATACATTCGGCTGACCCATACCCGGTGTTTGACGAAGTAACAAGAATCTGCATAGGATCCAGATTTGGGAATTGTGAACACAATTGATTAGGTGGTACACCAACGCTTAAGGTTGTGCGATTGTCGACTTTCTCGTTCATATGCTTGTCTTAGGGAAATCTTAGGGTACACCAACCAAGACCCCTACGGTAAGAAAAGATTTTGGGCTGGACCAAAGCCAAATTCGTTGCTTAGGAAAGTCATAATTAGGAGAGCCGGACCAAGGTCTTCTAATTGACAACGGTAAATCTTTAAATTGTGTGATTGCATATTAAGTTGTGTGATTGAGTGACAGTAGAAGAACAACACCAACCCAAGCTAGATCTCCTCCATATTTATTTATCCAATTTTAGCATATTTTAATTGTTTATTTCAATCTGAATTTTCTGCATTATTATTGCTACTTTGTTTGTTTGGTGATTGATACGGTCCCTGTGGATTCAACCCCGCTCTCTTTTATACTGTCCCACGACACGTACACTTGCGATTGGGTAAGACCCGTCAATATTTGATATTGCAGGTTTACTTGTAATATTTTATATCGACCATCTGCCAGACAAAGTTGCTCCTTCCATACTGTCTATGTAATCCTGATCATGTGGAAACATCTGGAATTAGTATAGTTCAATACTTCAATTGACCATGACTAATACTTGATCATGACAACTGAGTTGTTCCCGTACATATAGCATGATCCATTGGCTGGCATATAACTGTTAGCATACGGTATACATATAACGCAGCGGAAATACTACAAAAAATACCTTTTATAGCATGTTTGTACGAACGATTTGTCCGATACTCCGATTGTGCGAGGTCTCTAATTCGTCCACCCGAATCACAACACCAAGATTACCAAAATTGAAAATATTTTCACAATTAGAAATTTTTCTCTCTCGAATGAATTGTGTTCGTCACACTTTTCCATATGTATCATTATACATATATATTAAAGTGAATGGCCAACACCCATAAATGTAACATCCATCAACCAACCATATATATATACACACACCTTACCTTGCCGACACATACATATAATGCATAGCCAACCGTTATCTCTATTTAATATTAATTAAATGATGAACCAATTTTTGATTAATGTTTAATATGCTAGCAATAATCATTAATTAATTGGATTCATTCCGGAATACAATAAATCTTCATTTAATTAATAATTCGATTATTTTCATCTCGTGAAAATTATCTAATCCACACAATTCTTTCTCCAACCTCGGTTGAAACAAATTTCAAGTGATTCCTTTATGTGTGACTTTCTATGTTCATTACCGATTAGCAATAAGAATAATATCAAACTCTTTGATATTAATTAAAACAATTTTTAATCATTTCTTATAAATCACGAGTGACACCTAGCAGTATATCGTGACTATCCAATCAGTGCTGAATTCTTTCATATGAACCTTTAATTACAATTACCATGTAATTAAATCCTTCCACTGTATAATATCTCAATTGAGTGAGGATCATGGATATCGGTCAAATCCACTAACTTAATTATATGTCAAATCCAATATTTTATTGACAATGAAATAATTAATGAAAACACCTTTTTCATTAATCATATAACATCGGTCAAGGATTTTCCCTGTCAATAAATATTTAAATCACATAGGATATTCTCCTCGTTTATTTCGAGGCGGTGGATTCCTTATTGACTGCACACAAGTCTCCATATATAGCTAACTGAATCCATCAAATGTTAATATTTATTTAATAAATAAATATTTTCGACATTGACAAAATTCAATCACTCATATACAAAACTACTATGTCATCTCAGGTCTAATGATTATTTACACAATTATAAATAAATAATAAATTATTGACAAGGAAATAAACTTTCATGTGATTCATTATTTAACAAATCATGTTCGAAGCATTTATTCAACAATAAACCTTCCATATTGTTTGTTTTAATATCTCATATTAAATTGCATGAGACTCAAAATTCTATCATAATAGAAAACAAACAGTATGCTGATCTTCCGAATTATTATTGTCCAATTAATAATGTTACAATCAGAAATTTTATTTAAGATATTTATACTAGAGATCACTCGTCACTCATATTCTCAACTCTTGAGAATGAGATCTCTAACAAATATCCACGGACATATTTAACATAACTATTTAAATAGAAATATCAAATATATAAATCTGTCATTTATTTAAACAGTTAATACGGTACAATTATTATATATGTTCCAAATACAACCGTATTAGATTGACTATACAGGACATATATCTAACAATAACTGTCATGACTTCACCCAAAAGATAACATCACAACAGAAGTTTCATGCAAGGCATGAATTGAACCACTAACCAATCCGCAACATGGACTGAAAAAGGGTTTTTTTCTTCGTGCACTAGATATGTTTTTTTGGCTTTTTGGCTCATTATTGTCACAAGAACAATGGAACCATTTTGAAATTTAGCTACGAGTTTATCCCAGAATTCGCCATGCTACCTATGTAATGATCTTCGGTTTTCACCAGAAAGACTCGAGTAGCATTCCATATAACCATGCAAAACTCAACTATGCCAAAGGGTTCAGGAAAGGTAATGTTACCTGCTTTGTATATGACCCGGCAAGGAAGAAATTTTTCACAGGAGTCTTCTGATCAGGTCTGAATGTTACTTTTTGTCATCCTTACTTTAGCCTACCG
This sequence comes from Euonymus europaeus, assembly GCA_963580455.1. Classification (NCBI taxonomy): domain Eukaryota; kingdom Viridiplantae; phylum Streptophyta; class Magnoliopsida; order Celastrales; family Celastraceae; genus Euonymus; species Euonymus europaeus. The sequence continues at coordinate 7,499,279 of OY756972.1, forward strand.
AAAGATATGTAACTGCAATTAGACCACTGACTGTAAAATATTTCAATTTTCATCAATCAATGTTTCAATCTAAGCAGTTGGGTCACTTAGGGCCAATTTTACGGTGACCATAGTGGACTTGTAACGATTTCGATAATGTGGACATTAATTAGTGGCAATTTTCCTATATTTTTCAGTTAGTGACCCAATCTCAATAAGCTAGCTTGCGGTGGCCTATAAGTACTTTTCCCTTTTTTCTCAGTGTGGCTCGTGTTGTTGTTGCTCGAAGCAAACCATAGGCCCCAACAAGCATTCTCTCTTGTAGGGAGTCCACACACTTAGTTTGTAAAGATACGAGTTATGAAGCCAAACTGAAACACGACCAAAGGCAAATCTACGATTTTGATGGGTGGTTCAAGTCCCCCAAATTTTTTTATTTTTTGAAAAATCAAATTTATGTATACTATTACTTTAGCTTAAGAGTCAATTTATCAAGAAAAAGCCCCTTTAAAAATTAAAACTAAACTCATTCTATATTGATTTGGTCCTAAAATCTTAGTTTCTAAGCGTAAATTGATAGCCTTTCATGCATAAAGTCATGTTTTATTTCATCAAGGAAACATTTTATTATGAATAAAGTTATTTTAATTTACCATTTCAAATTGAGAATGATTAATGGTATAGTGTCTATAGTTTCATATAGTATGTGGTTCAATATATAGAGACTTTTAGGTCTACTACACAGATTACCATTCCACAAGTTCTTATGGAACATAAAGTTTATGTCATAACCAAGATGGAGTTGGACACACCATTGGAATGGTTATAAGCATAGCATTATAGCCGGTCAGTCTTGGTGGCGGGAGGTGGATAGCTTCAGTTTGTTAATCTATTATGTCATAAATGTATGGACCGGACCAAGTATGAATCAATTGTTAAAAATTGGCTCATAACCAATTGTATATTTATACATTGTTATACGTTAACTTGATCTCTTAATCACTTGGTAGACTATTACACATATTTAATTGTTGTAAGGGATTTTAATCATCCAACAGATGAAGCCACAACGTGTTGGTTGAGAAATCTAGGAAGTTTGGGTAACTTGATCGATGCATGATGCAGAGAATTACTAAGTGAATTCATAAGCTTAAAAGGTTTGAGAAATCTCTGAGAAGCTTATAGGATTTGTGAATGTTTTAAGCTCAGTGAGTAGATTTTATTAATCTCACACAATTAAATTATTAAGTGGATATGTCTCGAGGAAAATATGTTGATCAATATATTTGTCAGAAGTTATAATTTATCGATGGGTTTGAGATTCTTAACATGAAGAGAAAGTATGTGATAATAACATATAAGGATTTAAATGTGATTTGAGAATAAAATGTCGGGTAATATCAATTACAAAATTTTAATGGAATTTTTTGTAATTTTTACATGTATGGGTCGGCCCATTAGAGCTTATAAAATAAGCCCATATTTTATGTCTCCTAGTAGGTTCCCAAAATAGTCCATGAAGCCCTAGGTTGGTTTAAGATAAAAGAACTTTAAAAGAAAAGAGTAAATCAATTAGATTTAGGAGACTTGGTCTCTAAGAAGAGCTAAAACCAACTCCCACTAGGAGTATGGGAGAGGGAGGGTGGCACACCCTCTACAAATATTTAGATGGGGCACCAACCTTCTCGTGTTTTTGAAGCAAGGTAATTTCTTCCTCTTTTCTGGTTCAAGTTTTAGTTAGCTAACTAGTTTTATTATAGTGACCACAAACAAGAAATCAAGACTAGGGTTTGGGTCATACTTTGGAAGATCGTCAAGTTAAGTGAGCTCAAAGAATATCGAAGTGACGGCTAAAGTTTTCTCATACCAAGTCTTCCACCAATCAGAGCGATTGTGGTTACGATTCTTGAATCATTGAACCGTCCGTCAAACTAGATCTCTAAAATGTACTAATCTTACATCACGTGATTGGCGAGTTGGATATTGGATTGGCAAAATTTTAAATCACAGGTGCAATTGATCAAAGTATGTATCGCGTCCCAAAACCATTTCTACTCGTGTCATATCCAATAATTGGTATAAGAGTAGGTCTATGGAATCATAATTGGTCAACTATATAATCAAGATCTAGACCAATCATGTTCCAGAAGTAGAACTACCTTTGTTTTGCAGGTATAAGATTCAGTTATCATGGTGATGTATGTTTTACATTGTTGATTAGAATCATGTTTAAGCCCGATTTTAAGGGTTATAAATTTATTAAATTTATCTGGAGTAGATTAAGAGATTTACAATGTATTTTCATAAATTTTATGTAACATTGATCCATCGAAAATAGGATTAGCATCAAAGTTGCAAAAGACAACAAAGCTGCCCAGAAAAATCGGTACATCTAGGTTGTACTGTTAACAAGGTTTTCCTAGCAGTCTAGTGACCGAAAAAGTTTCAACTAGAGCCAAAGACGTTCCTCCATATGTGGTCAACAGTGGTCAATAGGAATCCTGGGTGGCAATTTTACGAATGGTGTGCAAAAGCTATTTTTTCCAGAATTATGTATTTTTTAAAGAACGAGTTCGACTTTGTCATGGATCCAAATTTGGGATTTCAATCAGCACCATGATAATCGAAACTTCTGTGTTTATTATATTTGTTGATTTTTAGAATATTATTGTTCGAGGATGATTTTGTGTGCTTGTCGAATTGTGCTAGACTTGACCTAGTGTGCATATAGGAATCCTACAACAAATTGAACGCTTGAATTTAAATTTGTTAGTAACTAGAATAATTACATCAAACACCCTTAATCATAAAATAACTAAGCGGGAGAGGGGTTACACACACCCCATGGTCTCCAATCCTGAATCCTGTTAAAATAATTAGTTTAAATTGTTTGAATGGCTAGGATATTGACTAGCTTTAGATATAGCTAGTTGAATTTACGATAAAAGAAATAGAGATTTGGTGAAGCGCATATGTGACATATCTAGATCCATTCCTCTTAGATACGAAAACAATTCAAAAAGACTAAATTAACACCGATCAATACATTCTTGAAATATCCTATGATCTAGGAATAGTTAGAAAACTTAGAAATGTTTTATGGTTGGATTTTTCGAAAAGGATTTTAAATAAAGATATGGATGATTTGCTGCATTGGCTTAGACCTATCATTCCCTAATGGACTAATCAAACATGGATCCTAGAGTATTTAAAATTCTAGAAACGTCACCTTGAGTATTAATTAAATCGATTAATTACCTACGTTGGCTTAGTCCAACTATTCCCTAACAGACTAGCTAATTAATTACGAGTTCAATGAGATTATAATACGAAATGGTATACACTTAGCTACAAGTCTTGGTATCCTCCCCAATGGAGTCACTCCCATTATTTTGTAGGACAAAAATTAAATGGTGATTTAATTTTATTTGACAAAATTTGTTGTCTTGATAGTAAATTTAAAAATTTTGGAACTATCATAAACGAAATTGTATAGGAGATTTAGTCACTTTTAGCTATGTTGGTTTATACCAACTATTCCCTAACGGACTGATTCATTATAGATATCTTGAATATACTAAAGTATTTAAAAATTCCATGATTTAAATTTTAAACTTGTTGAGGGTGCGGCTTTAATTTTAAATCAAAAGTTGTTATGTCGTAGACTGATTACTTTCATTTATTATTCTCAATTTTTTTACTAAAAATTGATTTTCAATACACTTAGTGCTATTCTAAATGACTGTAAGCTAGAAGGACATAATTATATTCATTGGAGGGGTAAACTAAACCTCGTACTCTCATGTGAGGACACTCCAATTATGTCCAAACTGAACCATGTCCTAAACTTCATAAAAAAGGAACTACTTACAGTAAGTGGCTGAAAGGTGAAACTATGGCTACGAATCAATGTCTAATATTTTCCAATTGCGACACGAAAATATGGTTTTAGTAGCTAACGTGCTTTACAGCTTAGAGGTATTTGGTAACCAAGGCTGAGCAATATGGCAAGTTGCCATGGAGCAACTTCTTACTACTACTAGGAAAGAGGGAACCCCGGTAAGGGAGCATGCCTTGAAGTTGATGGGCATTCCAGGTAAGCTCGAAATCCTTGGTTCAGATATCGATGGGAAAACTCAGGTCGATCTCATCCTACAGTTGTTTCGAAAATAATTTGAGAACTTTCAGTTGAACTATAACATGAATAAAATGAGTAATATGTTACTAGAACTCTTAACTGAGTTGCAAGCAGTTGTGGGTCTCTTCAAGAAGTCAATGTAAGCAAAAGTCACCAAAAAGATTTCAAGTTTTTCAAATCCACATGCGGATAAGAAGAAGAATTTTCAAAAGAAGGGCTAGAAGGGTTCGGCTAAGGGAAGGGAAAGAATACTGGTGGTGCCTTTGGTGGCGTGAAGAAGCCGAACAACAATTGCTTCAAATGTAGAAAGAAGGGACATTGGAAGAGCTAATGTCCAAAGCTTCTTAGCAAGGATAAATGTACTTCTCATTCAATAAAAAGAAATTATGATGGCAATGGTGTCTATTAGTACCAGGTGTCTAGATACAGGATCCACTAATCATATGTGCAATTCTTTGTATGAGTTTCAAGAAACTATTAAGAAACCAAGTAAAGGAGAAAAGCAAATATCAGATTATTTTTATGTACCTCTTAAAAGGAGAAATTTGCTTTCAGTTCCTTATATTAGGAACGAGGGTTATTTCTTTGGTTTTGATGCTACGTAGCATTTTGCTTCATAGAACTACGTCAACATCTTACAGTGTCCTCACTTCTTGCAAGAATTCACACATTCAGATCACAAACTCTGTTTATGTCTCGGACTTCAGATAATGCATATCTATTCACCTCACAGCTGCATGATCGATGCTCCACATGTTGCATCATACAATCATCACTGCGTATCTTATTATTTAAGACATATTTAGGGGTAAATAATGAGTTTTGTATTCAAAGGTCTTAATAATCAGATGTGGAAAACTGAAAAAATGGAATTCCATGCCGAAGCCGATATATGGTCGAGCTCTTCCATATGCTCAATATACTTTTTCAACAGATTTTTAAGAATCACAAGGCAGCATTAATGCAATTAGCTAAGCTCCTGCAACAGAAGCAACTGAAACTAACAAATGGTAAATTAAGGTTAGAAGAGATTAGATTGGAAGAAAAGGAAGGAAATACTTACTTCTAAGGCATAGCTTTCTATAGAGTCATGATAAGAGCGATCTCATCTCAACTCGACAAGCCAGCAACACTTGAGGTACTACACTGCCGGTCATGCAAACACACTGAAAACACAACTGAAAAAACCTTGTTTAGCACATAAGTATTTCAATATAAGAGTTTCAAGAGATGATGACAATGACCGAGATAAAATAATTCTCTCGAATGTTCAAGCAGTCAATCTACTAAAGTAGAAGTAAAATGGGAAAAAGCTCTCAGTATACTAAAAAGGGCCAATTTCAATTCAATAAAAGTATAATCAATCACATAGTTGATAAAACTCACGAGTCAGTACAAGGTTTGTGTTAGCACTCAGAAAAGTATTTTTGAGTTCTTTCTATTCATTCTTCCAAGCATACAAAATGAGCGAAAACCCAAGACTTTTCTGTTTGGAATCAACGAATCCCTGAAGGGGTTGACCAGTCCGCATCTTCTCTGCTAAGAGGCATGTCTTGAACATAAAGACAGCTCTTTCCACTGATGTTCCAAAGAGCCAATTATACACATCCCAGAAAACTTCTACTGGCATCCCATCAACCAAGATGGTATGGTTCCCACGGAACTTCCAGCAAAGCCGCTTCACCTGAATAACAGTCTTGCAATCCATGCGAATTACTAAGCAAGGATCATTAACACCAATTGTGTCACATTCAATTACAAGATCATGAAGTTGCCCATTATTGCAAAATTGTGCCTTGGTACGGAGGACCTTCTTGCCAAATATATGCTCTCTCTTGGCAACCAAAACAGCAATTCCCGGGACAAGGATGGCACCGGTCTTCCTGAAAGCCCCTCTCTTCATATCCCCAAGAAAGAGAACCATTTGCCTGTCCACAACAACAGAAACATAAAATCCCTCCAAAGGTTCAGGCCCAGAACCAAATTTGGCATTTGAGAGGTCCCAATATATGTCAATTTTACAAGAATATGCTTCTAAACTCTTGGACCCTTTTCTTTTAGAGAACAACCAGGGCTTTATATCAACCTTACACAGACATTGATTGGCAGAATCATCGATCCCTACACTCAGGGCTTGACCCACCAAATTTTTGCTCCATGTAATGGTTATCAAGCAAGACTTACCACGTATGCGGCACTGGTAAACACAAGTAACCAGATTCTGTGCATTTTTACAAGCTCTTGATGAGGATGAGTCGACCACTTGAACTCCATTCTCCCCAAAACAAGATGGAAAATCTCTCATTTCGACACCAAAATTCCAACGTCACGACTCGAAACTCTCTCTCCGGTTTTTTTACAAAAACTTTGTCCTCGGTATTGTAGCCCAAACTAGCAGATCGAGCTCAATTAAGAAAGGAAAAAAAAAAACTAAACCCAACGAGTAAAAAAGAAAAATGGCACATACCTCTAGTGATCAGTGAAAATCCCAAAACCCCATCTCAGAGACCCATCAACATATGCTTATCAAGGCTGATTTCCACCTTGGAAGGATCAATTTTGGACTCATTACTGTAAGAAATCAATCAATAGTTCAAGGAGAGCATGAAGGGTAAATCTGAATTGAAGACGAAGCTGGGGAATGTATGGTAGTAAAGTAACCGCCGAAGCAGACAAAAGACGCTCCCCAACAATATTATATACAAAATCCAATAACATTAATTTAATTAAAGAAAAAACCGACGAATTTGAAAGAAACAGTAGAACAAAGAACGAGAGAGAGAGAAATAAACCTCAAGATGGTGACAGCTTGAATAATCAAGTGTAGGTAGAGGACTGTAGCAACCAAGTACTGCTGAAAAGGAAAGAAACAGCATCTCTCCCTCCCTCTTCTCGTCTCTCTCAAAAGTCTCCCCATCCAATGCCCCCTTCTTTTTTCTCCTTAAACCCTGACAGACCCACATGTAATAAATATGAGTGATCCATTTCTCCTACTCAATTATGACTGGCCTTACAGACTCAATGTTAACTCACATGCACGTCTTCTTCCCCCTTCCTTCATGGAAACTTGAGCTATAAAATTTTGTTTGATTTTTCATCTTATTTTGTCTCATCTTTTGTATGTAAATGACAACACAGTTCTTGCTGGTGGGTTCCCATTTCACATGTAAATTACTAGCACAATGTCACATCTAAGTAGTTAAAGAATCAAAAATAAATTTTAATAAAGAGGACATATATCTATTATTGTTTTTTTATATTATACAATATTTGATGTACAGTATGTATTCGGGAAATCATATATTCGATTTTGTGCTAATAACAATATATATATATATGATGGTAGTTCCATCACAAATAAAAGTCAGAATTGACTTGACCAAAAAACTTTGAATTTCATTGTGATTTTATAAAAATAATGGACTTTAGACTGAATTCATAATTCAAAAAATAATATACTGAGCCTGAAATACTAAATTTGGACTAAATGCACAATTAAAAAAAGCAATGATAATTTGAAGGAAAAAAAAGGTGTTTTCTACATATCTATAGTTTTAAAAACAATGGAATAACAATATTATAGTGAATAAAATCCTTTTTTCACATTAATAATAATAATAGCAGCGGTTGTCAAGAATGGATGACCCATAATGATGGGAATTTTTCGGTCTTCTACCATGTTTAGGATAATAAAATTTCTTGAAATCAACAAATGCTCAACTTTTATCAAAACATCATTAATAATTCCAAGTGAAAATTTGGTTGAATGTTATGTCATCTTCTATTTCTCCAATGGTCAATTTATAAGAAATTTAAATATGGTCATTTGATAACGTCATACTTTCGGTAGTACTAGGTGTCCAAAAAACAAATATCCTCAATGATATATAATCCTACGTGACATCCTAATTATCATTCCACTCACATCTTTTACCTTTTTGGGTCACAAATACACTTTCTCTCTATTATGATCCATTTTAAAGACAAAAGTTCTCTCTCTCTTTTACATTTTGTAATGAACGACTTCTCTCTCATCTCTCTCTCTCTCCCTCCCTCCCTTCCTCATCTTCTCTGTAAGCACAAAAAAATGAGAAGATTTCGTATTTTTTTTGGAAGAAGAAGAAGAATATTTGTGAGAAAAAAAAAGCAAGGAAAACATGAAATAAGGTTTGATTTCTGTTTTTCTGGATTTTCCTCGGTTTGTTATGCTTTTTTCATGAATTTTTTCGTTCGTTCTTCAAATCTTGTGTTTCTTCTTTATTTTTTCGGTTAATTCTTTGAATCTCATGTTATTCTATTTTTTTTTCCTCTCGAATGAACTCAGATCTACTTGTTTGAGTGCTTTTTGAGAGGAAATATGAAGAAAAAAGATGAGGACTGTTATGGGATTTTTTATGCACTCGTCTAGGTCTCTAATACATTGTTATGGGTGTTTAATACACTGCTCGCGTGTTTTCTAAGGGGGGAGACGAAGAAGAAAGAATGAGCACTGTTTTGCATGTTTTAATGCACTGTTGTGGATATTTAATATATTAATGCATTGTTTTCGATAACACATTGTTTTTAGATTTATCACACTGCTTTGGGGGTTCGAAATGCACTGTTTTATTTGTTTTTTAACATGATCTAGCGAAGCTTTTTTTTTTAACAAACTGATGTCACTGTCATTAAGCACAATGCTATTTTTTTGGAACATTTGTGCAATAAAATCCACCTAGATTTGGGATATTATGATAGCTATAATATTGGCACATTTAGCATTTTCGTCATACTTTACATATATACGGAGAAGGAGTAAGACTTGTGCTACAATATTAGAGTTGGAATGGGTGTCGACGTGGGAAGCATTTATTGAAGGAAAGAAAGCATTTCTTGTACTCAATATAAGAAAGAAGAGACATCCGCACAACACGGCGCCCCCAACTTCTTTTGTTTTGTATTTTTTTATGTTATTATCAGATGTGCCGACATTTGAACCGGTGTGGCAAGCGGCTTAACCGACATTTTTGGCACGACTTAGGTACCATGTAACGTACTTATTTTTTAGGAAAATGATATAGATCCCAGGCTCTTGCATCCCATTGCATCCCACGCTGATGTGGCGGTGAGGTGTCATGCTGATGAGGATGCTGACTGGGTTTTTTTTTTGAATTTCTAAATATCATCTAAAAGTGGCACAGTAACGAGATAATCTATGGTTTTGTCGGATTCTTACCATGTTTCTCTATCCCCTCCCGTGGTCACTCTCTCTATTACAGTGCTCGAGGTTTCGGTCTGAAGCTTCATCTCCTCGTTCATAGTTGCTGTGGATGTCTTGCTTCAGATCGGAGATCGTACCGCACTATTTTCTTACGGATCGAAGTTATCTTTCTCTCAAGCACAGATCGGAGCTCTCTCAGACTGGTGACCTCTTCCGTGGTTTTGTATTCGTGTACAGGTATAGATGGTAGATCAGTATGGTATAGATAGTGGTTTTTCCATGGATTTGTTTTGTTTAGTTGTTATATATTTACTTGTTCCATTGTCCGGACTTTGTTCTTCAAGGCGAAGCGGGGTTATGCTATAGGGTTTTTTTGTAGATAAGACGACTAAGATGATCGGGTTTGTGGATCTTCTTGTTGGGGGTCATGACTGCGATGATTTTGATGTCGGGAATGATGTTGCTGATATTGTGACTAGTTCTTTTGAGAGTATTGACGGCAGCGAGGAGAATGTACCAATGGAGGGGATGATGTTTGACAGTGATATGGATTTGTTTGATTTTTACAAGAAATATGGAGAGCGTAATGGTTTCTCTGTAAAGAGGAGGACAAATAACAAGAACGAGCTGGGTGTGTGTACACACATGACATTCACTTATGGAAAGTCGGACAAGTTTCGTAGTCGGGCTGTGGTACCAATCAAATCTCAGTCGCATACGAAGAATGAATGCAAGGCTAGGCTGAGAGCTCGTTTATGTGTTGATGGCAAATGGGAGATCACCAATGTTATTGACACCCATAACCATGAATTGAGCCCCTCTCATTCAAGATTTTTCTTATGCAATCGAGAGATCAGCTCACACGTCAAGCGACAATTGGAGATCAATGATATGGCTGGTATAAGGCCGTGCAAGAGCCACAATGCACAGGTAAGTTAGTTTAGTTTTGTTTGGGCATGACTGCATTTTATGTTTGTCATTTGACCTTTGGTTATGTTTTTCCATTGTATAATTCAATGGAATAATGTTATTACATTGTACCTTTTAGACTCTAATATGATATTACATTGTCATATTTCAGTGGAATAATTTATTTCATTGTCATACTGCATTGGAATACTTAATTTCATTGTCAATGTACAATGAAATATTATTATACGCTTTATATGTTATTCCATTTTGACTGTATTCCATTGTACTAAACAATGGAATATGTGTTCCATTGTACTAAACAATGGAATATGTGTTCCATTGTCTTTTTGATAAATGAATACCTTATTCCATTGTTCATGACAGTGGAATAGCATAGTACATATGCAATTGCACCTGGTTTTGAGTTATAACATTGCACGTTTCCCTTATTCCATTGTCACGAACAAGTAACACAGTTTTTGGTTTTATGGTGTGAGAAGGTGATTGGAGCTGGTGGACATGAACATTTACCTTTTATTCAACAGGATACTCGGAACCTCATAACCAGAGTTAGGCGAATGAGACTTGGTGAGGCTGATGCGAACGCTATCCAGAATTACTTCTTGAGAATGCAATCGAAAAATGAAGGATTTTTCTCCATGATAGATTGAGATGATAAAGGGCGGTTGAAGAGTGTTTTTTGGGATGATCAGCGTAGTAGAGCAGCTTGTCGGGAATTTGGCGATGTTGTAAGCTTTGATACTACATATCTGACGAACAAGTACGACATGTCTTTTGCCCCATTTGTGGGTGTGAATCATCATGGTCATTCTATGCTTCTTGGTTGTGGTTTGATTGCGAACGAAGATACTGAGACTTTTACATGGTTGTTTAAGACTTGGCTTGCATGCATGGTATTCCTCCCAGTGGGATAATTACTGACCAAGATAGAGCTATGAAGAAGGCCGTTGAAATTGTATTTCCTGGCACAAGACACAGGTGGTGCCTGTGGCATATTTTGAAAAAGGTGCCTAAGAAATTAGGTTCTTACAAAGAGTACAAATGGATAACTTACGCATTGGGGGATGCTGTTTATGATTCTCAAAGCATAGCTCAGTTTGAGACGGGTTGGAACAATATGATACATGAGTTTGGTTTGGAGGGAAGTTCTTGGTTGGCAACTATGTATGAGGATAGGCATATGTGGGTTCCTGTTTATTTGAAGAACTTCTTTTGGGCGGGAATGTCCACTGCCCAAAGGAGTGAAAGCATGAATGCTTTTTTTGACGGGTATGTAAACTCGAAAACTACTCTAAAACAATTTGTTGAGCAATACAACAATGCACTCAGGGATAAGGTGCAAAAAGAATGCCAAGCAGACTTTAATTCCTTCCACAAGCATCCTCGGTGTGTTTCTTGGAATGAAATGGAAAAACAAATTGTTGGATTATATACGGAGGCCAAATTCAAAGAGTTTCAAAAAGAGTTGTCTGGGTTGATGTATTGTGGTGTTCAGTCAGTAGAGAATACTTCGTTTGACACTGCAATATTTTTTATCGAGGAGGAAGTTGCATATGGTGACAAGGGTAGGAAGAAAATTACATATGAGGTGAGATATGAGGAGCGTAATTCCTCTGTAGATTGTAGTTGCATGAAGTTTCAGTTCAGGGGTATTTTATACAGTCATTGCTTGACAGTTTTAAGGCGGAGTGGTGTGGATTTGATACCAACACAGTACGTGTGTGGTCGGTGGAGGAAATATGTACAGAGGGGTCACTCGCGAGTTAAAATTGATTACGACGGATGGTGTCTCTCGGCGGAGCAGCGTCGTTATGAGAGTTTGTGTAATATGTTTACAAGGCTTGCAGATTTGAGGGCAGATTCCGAAGAAAGATATAATCAAGTGGCACATTTGATTGAGGAGACAGCAAATGCACTGGCTTCTACTCCGGGTGTTGTTTCATTGCCAGACACTAGTTCGAATGACCCAGTGAATCGACGAGGAAAAGGACGCCCTCCAAGTGCTAGGAAGAAGAGGATATTCAGGAAGAAGCATCCTGGTACGTCTGCATTGGAAGTCACAACGCAAACAACGGGTTTGGATGATTTTGTGCCAGATGGTCTGTGATTTTAGTACCAATTCCAATTTCAACTGGATGGATTCCATTGTTTACATACATTTATTCCATTGTTTGTGGAACTTCTTCCATTGTGTGTTAAATTTATTCCATTGTGTGTTTCACTTGTTCCATTGCGTGTTTTCATACATTTATTCTATTGTACTTTGAAACTCATTCCGTTGTGCGTGTAACTTATTCCATTGTGCGTGTAACTTATTCCATTGTGCTTGAAACTTTATTCAGTGGTGTGGGGAGTAATTTGTTCCAATGTCTTGGTTTTTTGAGTTATTCCATTGTATTGTTTTATTTATCACAGTACATACACTTGACTTATTTGCTTATTTCGCTGTGCAATACATTTATTCCGTTGTGAAATTCTTAGTAAATAGAGTGGATATGAAAGTAGAGGATATGAAAGCAGTTATGGAAGCAATAATATCAGGTAAAATAGAGCTGATATGGAAAAGTTTTGCACAATGTTAAATAAACACAAGATTAAAGACAAGTTTAAAATAATAATGTTTAATCACTTTGGGGCTTCACCGTCCATGGGTACATCACAGAGTACTTGATCTAAGGCCAAAGTCTCCTTGTATACTTCTTCATTCCACGAGTGACCAAGATCATCCAGCAACCGATTGATGATCCTCGCTCTGATTATTGCTATTTCATCCACAGATAACTCCCCCGTCGGGATCTCCGTACGATTGAAGATGCATTCCATAACGAGTAAGCAGACGATGCCGCAGTCGACCCTAATTCATTAAGATAATAGGGGTGAAAAAAATTTGAATACTTTATGGGGTAATTAAAATTTGTAATGGTTGTAAAGTTCTTACCCTCCACAAGGTTGTTGTGGCGAATCCCACACTGTCTGTATGCTTGATGAAGTCTTCTGTGAGCATTGTGGGTATAAGCTGTCGTAGTATTTAACGAATTCCATAACATCTTTGAGATATTCATCACCAGAAGCGCGAACCCTTGGGAGCAGGGAGTTGTAATGTTTCCATTCCCCTGTTTCAGTGTCCAGGACCAGTAGAGTCCAATGGTTGGCAGATTCCGTGTTCCCTCTTGAATGAAGAGGACATATTAAGTACCTGTTTCGGGGAGATTCTCGGTGTATTACATTTGTCACATATCTTTTTGTTGCTGCAGGATCATTTTGCCTGAGATAGGCCTGTACCATAAAATTACACTGTCAGTTGTGCACTTTTGGATGTGAACTTGAAAATTTTGCAACATTATCTTTACCATTGGAGAGCTGGTCAGTACGAAAGTCGATGTGATCTCCCCTATCGGTTTGGGGGGTTCAATGGTGTGTTGTTGTGTTTGTAACCTCATTAGGATATCAGAGTACCCATCAATGATGCTATTGTTAACCATTTCAGTTCCTGACAGGTCAATTATGTCGTTGAGATAGATGGCTTGCTCTCCAGACCAAGCTTCGATGTTGAAACCACATGTGGACGATGGAATAAGGCACAAGATAAATGCAATGGAATAACAATTGATTACAATGGATTAAACACTGTAATATCTTTATTCCATTGTCATATGACACAGGAATATTAAATCCATTGTACTTTTCACTATGGAATAACTCTACCCATTGTTACCACACCACGTGTTATTTTATTCCATTGTCATATACAATGGATTATATTATTCCATTGTTAGATACAATGGAATAATGTAATCCATTATTAGAATAGTATGGAGAATGACATTGGGATAAGTCATTGAATAACAATGGAATGAATTATGAATACAATGGAATAAGCTATTAAAGGCAATATGATGGGAAGCTTACTCAGGGTTCTCATAGGCAACCATCTTACTGATAGTGTCATGGTCTGCCTCAGTGATGTACTTGTTTGTTATCTTGCCATTTTTCTTCACTTTCTTCATTTGTGGTTCGAAGGTTTCAACATCAATCGACCCAGAAGATGCTACTTTCCTATTGGCTCTGGTTTTTCTTTGTTTTGGGGGTGGCTTGGTCACCGGAGGATAATCAAAATCATTTGCAGTCTGAGTGGAAGTCCTACTTGATCTGGTTTTCACATTTCTCACCAAAGATCCTGGTGTTTTTCTTTTTCTTGTTCTGGTTGCTCGCACAGGGGGAGTTTCGTCCTTTTTCCCATCCCCCTCTTCTGGAGTGGTTTCCTTTGAGGCATGTTCGGGGTTGAGCACGGTGATTCTTGCACGCTGTGCATATGCATTAGACATTCTTTGGAGTTCACCCCATATCTCTTATCTCTCTTCCAACAGTGCAGCATAATTAGCTTTTTATTGTTCGAGTTCTTTGTCTTTGGTAGCATATGCAGCAGTGATGTTCTGCAAGTCATCAGACAACTCTTCAGCAGAAAGCTTCAGTTTTTGGTGCTCCATTAATAGGTGTTCATGACTTGATTTCAGATCTTCATGTTCTGTCTTTAGCTTTTCAAATTCAATCACCTTGTTGTGCAATTCCCCACGCTCATCCCTCATGACCTTCTCGATGTCTTTGATCCGGAGTAAAGCCTCTTCATATTTATGCTGAATGCTAGATGTGTCATTAACATCTTTATCAGGCTGGATCATGTCAACAACATGTGAGAGGCTCTGATGGAATGGTGTCGAGGGCGTTGAGGGTGGAGTTTCATAGTCTCCTCTGTCATCATCGTTTCTTATAGGCTCATCATCATCAGCGTAGTCGTCATGTACACCATCATCATCGTCCTTGGTTGGATTATCAACCTATTCATCCTCATTTTGTCTATTTTCTTCCTTGTCCGTCTCTTTTTTTGGATTGTCCAATTCTTCGGTTTCCTTGTTTGGAATTTCCAAGTCTTCAGTCTCTTTGTTATGATTTTCTTCATCTTCATTGTTTTTGTTTTGGTTTTGTCCCTCGTTGGGCCCTGTGTGTGTTTGTTGTCGATTGTTTTCGACACTGGGGACGTCAGAGATGTTTGGGGTCCCTTCTTCTTCTGTCTCAGTGATAGCATCTTCACCATCAAGTATTTCTTGTTCTTCCTCAGTTTCTTTCAATGAAATTACTATAACACAATGGAATACATACTTCAATGTATTGAACTACAATAAAATAACATTATAAGTCAATTCCATTGCATTTAGAACACTGGGGGAGTAAATAACATTGTAATAACTACAATGGATTAAGTATTCCATTGTAATTACTACAATGGAATACTTAATCCATTGTAAACACTGCATTTGCATACTGGTTCATTGTGTTTAGTACAATGGAAAACTATAAACTCCATGGTAATTGTTAATGGGATAACAACTTTACACAATGAGATTAATGAACAATAACAGGTGGTGCAATGAAAATAAAAATGTAGTATATACCTGAGTTTTTTTAAGCTTATTGACTACATCAGTAGGAAAGTATTTTGGGAAGTTCTTCAAGTCCCATTTGAGGAATCTTGGAAAACTTGGACCCGAGCTAGCGTCAAACAGTTTCGTGTGTTCACAGAACCAGTACTGTAAGGAATATATTTCATTAATAATTTACATACATACAACAATTACAAGGTTTTTTTTGTGTTGGATGTTATGCGTTAAATTACCGTCATAATTGCTGCACATCCTGTGACTTTTGAAACGTCGCTGAACTTCTGTACCGAGGCGATTAGATTGCTGGATATTGCCCTGAACCAGTTGTACTCTTTCATCTTATCAATGTCTTCAATATATTGAATGAAAGCCCACGGGAGTCCATCACCACTAGTAGAAAAAAACTGTGTTAAGCAGACGTAGAGCACCATCAGCCTTGCGAAGTCATTAGCAGCAGTGTCTGTTTCTTTTGCAATTGCAGCTTCGATTGCTGGCTTAAGGTTTGTTGATTTGATGATGTTGACATTGTCATCAAATGTTCTCCTAACAAACAGGCTCTCTTTAGGCTTCGATGTCCTTTGCAAATTCATTACAACGTTACCAGATCGTACACCGAATATGAGGGTGACGTCGTGGTCCGTTAGATAAATAGGCTTCTTTGCTAATAGGAAGGCTTGGCTGTCATTATCATATGTGCTCAGTATATCGCGAACAACTGAGTCAGTCTTCTTGATAGTCACAGCAAGGTTGTGGCTGCCGAGCCATTGTTTGAACAGGTGCCAGAAAGGAGTCTTCACTAAACTTTGCTTATGCTTCTTGGAAGGCTTCAACGTTTTCAAAAAATCCTCAATTGCAACCATGTTAGATCTGTAATGATGAGGATATACTTTCTTCTCGCCCACCATCTTGTATCTTTGTCTTTTATTTGAAGCAGATGGTGTCGCTATACCTTTCACCATTGTTGATTTGGTCTTGGAAACAATCAAGCAATGTATTAAAATGAATCGGTGACAACGAAATCATTTGTTCCACGGATACTTTTGGATGGAATAAGGTATTCCATTGTCCCGTACCAATGGAATACCTTTAACCATTGTCAGACATCTATGGAATATGTAAAGCAATCATAATTCATCAATGGAATAAGTTAACTCATCAACAAATACAATGGAATAACGTTATTCCATTGTTTCAACACAAAGTATTACGTTATTCCACTGTAAACAAACAATGAAATATGTCTACAAAGCTAACGTTACAATGGATTAACGTTAACCCATTGTAATTTTACAATGGAATAATTAAAAATCATGTCAACCCATTGTCTCATCACAATGGAATAATTATATATAACTGTCATATTACAATGGCAATACATACTGCAATCACGAGATGAAATATCCAAGCCCCATTTTGTGGGCCAAAGAATGCTGATTTACAGAAACAATGGAATACTCAATGGCGTCATTTAATCATTATCTTCCCAGAAGGCCCAATTTTTACAGAAACAATGGATTTAGGTTTTTTACTTACTGTACGATCACTGCTTTTAACACAGAAATTGAAGAACGATAGGAGAAATAGATTCTTTTCTGTCACTATACTGTAGGCAGAGATGATATTACTTGTTATGTCTTGAAAATGAGACAGTGAATCGTTGGTTACCTCAAATAGAGGGGTTCTTGGAGCAACGGTTACTGTAGAGAGTGAGTCGAAAGTGTCGATTCGATGAATGATGGAGCAGTCGAGAGAGGGAGACGGTTTGATCGTGTTTCAAATTCCAGAAACAGAAGTGGAGGTTGCGTTAAAGCGGGACATGGGAGAGAGTGTGGTGTAAATTTCAAAAAATCCCAGTCATCTTCCATTTCATTATGCCACATAATTGCCACGTAGGTATGGGATCCCATGGGATACTTACCCATGGGATGTAAAACAGAACTGTATTTTTTAACTCTTTGTAGGAACTTTTTTCTTTAATTGGGAAGAAGAAAATTAAAAGGATGATTGGTTTACCTTCTGGGTGGGATTTATAAATGTTCAAGAAGAAGAAAGATAGATAAAGAAAGCCAGATTCACTACACGACACAAAAGGTTATACTTATGAAGAAAGAAACACTCTTTTTTTGGGTTTTTGAAGAACTAGATTTTCTGAGAAATCAAAAAAGAGTCTTACATGCTTCAAATGTTTTTATAAAGGTGTCTAAGGAAAAATAGGAAGACTAGTTAACCCACCCACCTTAATGAAACAAAGAGATCTTGCCAATTGAAGAAACATAGCACTTTAAGTTTTGAACAAAGAACGGAACAAGAAGAAGAAAGAGAGATGACTTACAGAGAGATGCCTCGATTGGTGTGTGAGGTCTTCAATGAATTTATTTAATTATTTATATATATAGACAAACATAATAAGAACAAGCTATTTTAATTTAAAATCATTTAATTTATAATAAAAAAAAGTCAAAGCCTATCCCATCATCCTAGGCTCCTACCAGTTATTACTAGGGGAAATTGTAGGCCGGTACATGAAATGGGAATGTTGGGCAATAAGGTAAGGCGCCAAAATCTTGTTTGATTTTTAGTCACATTTTATGTTCTTTGTCAAAACTACCCCTGTCTCAGTAAATTTAAATTCAATTTGGCAATTATAGATAAACGTGGTACCCTCGTGAACTGTGCTACATTTCTATCACAAAATTTAAATTATATTTAATTGTCTCGTTAATCGTGATACAACTGTATCACAAAATTCAAAATTTATATCATTGTCTCGTGAATCGTGATATCCTAACATGCATGATACTCAAAGCACGCTGTTGTGATTGTAATGTGATACCTTTGTGATACATTTATATTTAATCTATGATACTTATCTACAATTGTTAGCCAATTTCAATTTAAATTCAAATTGTAAATCATTCAAACTGTAGATGTCAAAATGACATGATACCCAAAGTCAATTTCAAATTCGTGATACCCAAATTCAATTACAAATTCGTAATACTCAATTACTCATATCCAGTTGATAAACCTCTCCATGCACCAGAACAACGCGACTTTTCCGACATCGAGACACTACTCCTCCCAACGATATCTATGATGCCTAAACACTGAGAATGTTACTTGAAATTGATGCATTAATTGTAGTTTTATTATACTTTTGTGATACCTCTGTGCTATTTGGATACATTGATGATACCAGGAAAAAAGAAGAAACTGTAAACATACCACATTATAGGTCAAGCCTTCAAGAGGTTGTTGGCCTTATTGACAGAAACACTACTGAAATAGCCTTCCCAGCAGCGAAAAAAATCAAATCAAATATCAACAAAGCATAAATGTATCTTAAAAGTATCACAAACAAATACTACTAAAACAAGCTTTCCTGCAATCAAAAAACCAAACCAAATGTCAACAAAGCATGAAGGTATCTTAAGTGTATCACAAAAATAAAACTAGTGAAACAACATTTCCAGCAACCAAAAAAATAAAACCAAATATCAACAAAAACTATAGTACGACATCGAGACGCTACTCCTCCGGTAATGATCTTTGTGATGCCTAAACACTAAGAATGTTACTTGAAATTGATGCATTAATTGTAGCTTTCCGATACTTTTGTGATACCTCTATGCTATCTCGATACATTGATGATACCAGGAAAAATGAAGAAACTGTAAACATACCACATTATAGGTCAAGCCTTCAAGAGGTTGTTGGCCTTATTGATAGAAACACTACTGAAATAGCATTCCCTGCAGCGAAAAAATCAAATCAAATATCAACAAAGCATAAATGTATCTTAAGAGTATCACAAACAAATACTACTAAAACAAGCTTTCTTGCAATCAAAAAACCAAATCAAATGTCAACAAAGCATGAAGGTATCTTAAGTGCACCATAAAGAATGATCAAATTTATGATTAATGGGTTGAACAATGAGTGCACCATCTACACCTTCCTCTTCCATGGACTGCAGTAAATAGAACAATAGCAGTTACATATACATCATAGAATCTCAGCACGCTAACAAGATTCTCTCCCTTCAGATTCAATATAACAAGGATTGAATAGTCCATCAAAATCAATTATCATACACTTTCAAGGAATTGACAATAAAAAAATGAACTACCACGCTTGATCATTTAGTCAGACTGGAAAAATTGACTCACACGTAATCTTGATCAATACACTCCAAGTATACTAGTATAGTAATTTCAAACTTTATAGCTTTCCGTAACCAAGATAGGCATACTGAAACACCATACTACAGCCCTGCCGACGATTCTTCTAGTTTCGTCTAATGTGTGATCATTTACTTATATTGAATATGAACTTATGAATTGACCTTCTGTGTGTAAGTTAAACTATACACACCAATTCATACATCATATAGAATAAAAGATGCTTATGTCAATATGTCATTATTCATATTAAATACTAAACATATTTTATTTAAATAAACATACTAAGTTTGAATATTACATAAAATAATGGCCTTTAACATATTATATATATCAGCCAGCACTAGCTAGTGAGCAAGAGAATCTAAAACTGGTGCATCATGTTCACCAAACTTGTCCAATGAACACCATGAATTGTACATTGTTGCTAGAGCACACATTTCACCGTCATATGCTTGAGTATCCTTGCCTCACCGCAGTTCCAGTTGACGCCAATGCAATTAACAACAATGCAAAGTAGGGGCTCAAGCTTTACGATTTTTGGGAGGAACTTGGGTACAATTTTCATGGGTTTTTTTTGGTTTACTTTTATTAAGAATAATTTTTTTATAAAAGTAAATCAAAATATAATTTTTAATGTCATGTCTACGTTTAAATTGTCCGAAAGCTGATCGGTGATTAGTTTTGAAACAAAAATGAAATCGCAGTTCCTGAATTAAATGAGTTGAAACCTTAATGATTGAGTTGAAATGAGCCAACTCTTTCAATAACCAAAAGCTATATTTACCCTCCATAACAGTATAATAAACTTTTAGGACTCTCTAATAATGGCCAAGAACAATGTAATAATGGCCAAAAATAGTTTACTAAAACTCCCCATAACAATATAGTAAAGACCATGTGTTACAAACAAATAAAAACATTGTTTTCAAAAATATTGTGTATGATCCAGCCCAATAACAATGTAATAAACATTTAGGACTATGTAATAAAGGCCTAGAATAGTGTACTAAATCTAAAACTCCTAGAACACTGTAATGAGGCCCAAAACAGTGTAGTAATATATCATGTGTTATAAATAGTAAAAATATTATTTTCGAAAAACGTTGTAATAACTATGATCCGTTAAAAAATATCAACAATGGATCTTGTAGAAAAGAGTTTTGCATGTTGATTTTGATTTTTTTTTTTTTTTTGCAATCTAATAAGTGTTTTAAGAGAGAAATCATTTTGAAATTTTATTTAACAAAAAAAATGAAAGCAATGAAGAGAGAAAAGAGTCTTGCATGCGTCAAAAAATTTCTTGGAATTGTCAATTCGTTCAAAATTCACTTGACCTTTTATTGTTCCAAAATTTGGAATTTAAAATTAAAAAAACATGCATAATCTTTTATTAAAGGGGCATTTTTGTATCAAAAAAATCCTCTTTTGATCCACTTTCCATGTTATCATCCTAGTCACCATGCCACATAGATTACATATCACGATGGCTTTGACTATTATGGATTGTCTAGTATTTTCATTTACTCACATATTGACTTATTATTGGTCAAACCTTCATGGCCAATAATCAACCATCAACCAATCCATGAATTCTGGCTGATAATTTGATCCAACCCATGTAGCGATGAGTTAGATGGTGATTATCAGAATATTCAAAAGTTGATTGGTCAATAATTATCAACTAATCATATCCTATTTTAAAATGAATTGGGCCAAAAACAAAAACTAATTACAAAATCCCAACTAAATCACTAATTGACCAGAACAAAAAGAATAAATGCCAAGGTCGCTAGCATACTCGAATTAATTGAGTCTTGTGAGCAATGTTTTAACAACCGGACCGGACCGACCGGTCGGACCGGCACCCGGCCGCCAGTCCGGTCCGGTTGTTAATATAAAACCGGTTTTATTATAATAAATTATAATAAATATTTTTTTGTAATAAATTATAATAAATGGTCCTTATTAATTATTAATGTGTGAAATTATGTTTAGAATCTTAGATTCCATATTTTTCTCTTCATAAAATAGGAAATCATCTCCTTATTTGACTTTAATGAGAGAGAATATAATCTTCTTAATTTTGTTTCCTTTTTTATTTCGAAATTAGACCTTAATATTTATTGTGACAAAATAGGAATTTGCAATATCATAAGGTAAATTATATAACGTAAATTTGAAAAAATAGGAATTTCGATTTTTATTTCACAATCATCTTTATAATTATATAATATTTTTTTGACAAAATAGGAATTTTCAATTATATAAGGTAAATTTGACAAAATATAAATTTTCATTTATTATGTTTATATATATATATATATCACACTTGATAGATAGATATATATATATAAATATATATAAACACACAACAGATTAGACTTAGGAGAAAAAAGATTAGGAGGAAAAAAAAAATAACTCTTCCACCGAACCGGCCGGTCGGACCGGCAATCGGTGGCCACACCGGTCCGAGTTTAAAAACATTGCTTGTGAGTACGATTCCATTCAAGAAAATCATTGATAATGCCTTACAATCAGCCTTCTTAGACTCATTGAATTGATTTCAAGATTCCACTCTTGAAAACATTCTACCGAACAAAGTTTTTCTAGGAGAGGACAATAAGGAACAAATCGTTTATGTTTCGTATCGAAATCTCAATCAAAGACAATGTCAAGCTCGAAAAATAGGTTCTTGCATGGATCGTGTCTTCGTGAATTTTTGGTAAGAGTTGTAGTAGAACTTCAATTTTGATAAGACACTTTAGGTTAGACAATATTTGATGATCACTAGCTAAGGCTCAATCAGTTTGATAAGGAAATAAATAGAGAAATAATCTCGAATGCCCTTCGATAAGGCAAATTCAGTCCACCTATTGATCTCATTCCTATGTGTATGTGCATGAGACAAGTGATTGAAAACTAAAGTTGAAGATAACTGGAGACACTAGAGAGAACGAAAGCGCATTCAAAAGCCTTTGGAATTACTTTTAGAAACTCATTTGAACTTTAAAAGTGATAAATCATAGAGAACTTTCCTTTAATAGATATTAATTCGCACGAGGGATGTATTGTTTATTGCAATACAAGAAATTTGCATGAGTGAAGCATTGGTTATTGCAATGCGAAAACACAACTTCATGCACCGATTCAATAATAGCTCTTCTCCAAAAATACTCACACTGTGTAATTTAAGAGATCACTTATGTGAGTTCAGGGTGGCCAATTCTATGAGAATATTGAAAGGGTGAATTATTTAAAGCATTCACTAAAAATATATATGAAGTATTTCGTGGTCAAAATGAACACAATCATGAGAATAAAAAATTCTTTAAGAAGGAACTGTGTGATTCCAATTGTTTAGGTTTACACTAAATTAAAGGCTAACCAGTTCAAGACTTCAAGTTCACTTGATAACTAAGTAAATTTGACAGGTCTCATTAGGAAATGTTCAAAGCCAAAAGTTATCTAACCTTAATGCGGTAAATTTTCATTGGTACCCTCTCTCTCTCTCTCTCTATGTGTCTACTCCATAATTTAATTTGGACAGACAATTTTCATTCATGCGGAGGATTGTTGGAAAATTGAATTCAATTGTCTGAAATGAAGATATAAATTTTGAAACCAAAAACCTGCATTGATTTATTTTTAAGCATTTTTTAAAGCTAGTTTCTCCATGTTAGAAAAACACAAGTTTCACAGAATTTTAAACATTGGTTTTCTCCTTCTCCTTTCTTCTTTATGTTGTGTCAATCCATGAGAGAGAAGTGCTAAGATTCTTGATTTGGTGTGGTGGTGGATATTTTTTGCCCACTAAGGAATTGTACACCAAAGGCTAGGTCTGTGGCCCATAATTCTCCCTCACATTTATTTTAGAAAAATACTCGCCTTCCCCCCTCCCCTCGAACCCATATCCTCTTAGTGATGAATGAGTTAGTACGCACTCAACTAACCATCAAACATGGATTGCAGGTCTGATAGGGGATCTTCCTTCCTCATTGTTTTCATCATCATATCATCAATTTAAACCTCACTATCTGTCCAATCATACTTATAGAAATCTTTGTGAAGATTCACTAGTAGATTGTCCTCATATTCTTCAAGCCAAAAGACATCACTTTAAAACAATATGTTCCCCCTTTGAGTGATAAATGATGTCTTTTCTTGATCCTCTTCGCTCATCAGAATTTGGCGATACGATCTATAAGTGTCTGAGAAGCTCATTCTCTAACTTCCTAATGTTGAATCTTCCAATTGATTTTTTTGGCAATGGGAAGTGATCCTTATAGAAAGCTCTATTAAGATCCATAAAATCCACATATACTTGCCACGTTCCATTTGCCTTTACTACAACTGTGTTGGATAGTCATTCTAGATATTCAACCTCTCGTATGGCTTTTGCCTCTTCTAGTTTCTTTATGTTCTTGAATACTACCTCGGCGTGCTTAAGGGCTGATCTTCTTGCTTTTTGTATGGCTGGTTTTGATTGTGGTTTGACATTAAGTCGATGTCTTTCCACCTATGGTTTATCCCCGGTATTTCCTGCAAGGTCCAAGCGAAGAATCCAATGTTCCACTTGAGGAGACCAAAAAGTGATTCATTCTCCCTCTTTGATAATTGCGAACCAATTAGGAAGTATCTATCCTCGTTAGATGAATTTTTCATAACCTTATATATTTTTTCTATTGACTTCTTCATTAGATCCACTCTGTGTTTAGTTTTTAGCATCAATTCATCTACCATGGTGTTAACCTGGTACGATTCTCTCACCTTCTTGCTGTTGGAGACCTCCATCTGCCTGTCCTCTTAACTTAGTTTTTCTTGCCTTCACGAGGGAATCAAAGGATCTGGTGGTAAGTTGCAGTCTTGCTTCCATGTGTGCAAACATGGCCTTCTCAAAATCACGAAGAATTTAGTGCCTACTATCGTTGGTCCCATTTTGACACTTATTATGGCCTTCTCAAGGGGGTACTCTTGGGTGTCCATTAAAGCTTACCAATTAAGCAGTATCTAGAATTAGATCGATTTGAGTCAATCCTAGCTTCTCAAAGAAAGGGTAGTATATGACGTTCATTACACTTCCATAATATGTTAGTAATCATTTCACATCATATACTTTAACCCTCATAGTCACCTTCAATGCGTCATGAAGAGCTATCCCTACTGAATCTGAATATGAGAAGGTGATATCAATTCTCGACCTCCTTAACTTCTTTTGGATCGATCCGTCTCTTTACTCCTGGGGCCACATCACTGCGCTATTGACTATCGAGCATGTCACTGGTCTTACTAAATTGATAACTTCAATCATGTCTAGAGGAACATCATTCTTCTCGTCCATTGTTGCCACTCCTCCCCCTCTTATTTTGCTTTCTCGACCTCTTTTGCTTTCAAAAATTGAGCCAAATTTTCTTGTCTAAACAACTCTTCCAGGTCAGCAAAGATTTGTTCACTATCCAGTTCAATGCCCATGATCATGGTAAAAGTCACAATATCTCTTTGCATTCCTCAAATTTGGGTCATTGAACATGTTTTGTAGAATAACAATATATGGTTTTTCTTTGATTTTGGCGAAGAATTTATGGATTGGCACGTTGAACTCAACTGAGTTCACTTGACTTCTCTCTCTATTCGGGCAAGATCCATACTCACATATCCTCCCCTATTGTCTTGCCTTGTCTGGCCTTGTTGATTATGGTCATTCTTCTTCTTTGGTGATACAAGAGTTTTGGCTTTTTCCATATCCACCTTAGAATGTCTTCAAACCCGATCTTGAAGGGTCTCAAAATTGTTTAGCTCATACAGTATCAAAACCTCTTTAGCCTACTTTCTTCAGGTACCCTATCCTGAAGGACGTCATGGTCATCTATTCATCACATTCTTGCACATCCACGAATACCTTCAGATATCATGATAATTAACTGGTCATTTCTTGTCCGCTATTTGGCTTCATGGTTAGGAGAGTACTTAAAGTTTTTGGCTTTTTTGCACTCGACAATATCTTTGCTTAAGGACCTTGCTAATTCCCTCCATGTTGATATTGAATTACGACGAATTGGATGGAACCATCTTGAAGGAAAAACCTTTCACATTATTACTTCATCCCCTTCTCATATGACTATCTTTCGCATGAGCTGGTCTAGATGGATGATAGGTCCTTTGCCCGTAAAACTTCTCGAAAGCTGGGATTACCATTGTTCTTGGGGCGTACTTTCTTCTAATATCTCGCATGAAGGGAGATGAAGTCACTTCATTCAAAGCCTTCAGAGCCCTTTACTAGGCACCATAAATCAAATCGACGCCTTTCGCTTCCAATTCCTCATTCCCCCTACGAGACTTATTATCCTGAATGCTGACATCCCTAAGGTGACTTTCTCCATGCTATGAATATCAATATTTCTTCCTCTCTCATTCTTGATAATTGTCATTCTTCATTTTCTCATACTCTTTTCATATGTAGGAGTGTCTATCGGGTGAGTGTCGCCTCTTTATCAACGACTCCACATTCCATCCAAATACAGTCTGTCCTCTGTTGTGGGATCTCGAGTGGGCATTTTCCTTTCCTAGCCCATGTACGACCTTTCTTTAGTGATTCCAGATATTCGATGGTGTGTCATATCTCTTCTTCCATCTCGAGTTTAGTTGGATGAATCTCCCTTTCGGTTGATTCCATCGTGCGGGGATTTATGGCTCCATCCTTTGCCTACTCTTGAGCATCCTGCGCCACCTCTCCTTCATTCCACTGATCTACGAGTGCCTCAACTTCTTATCTGACTCTAACAATATCTTAGCGAAAGAAATCTACTTGCGTATTTGACTTTAGATCAAAAGTTTAAGTGGAAGAACTACTCTCTTCCCTTTGTGATTGCCAAAATTTAGTGAATAATTCACAAACAAAATTATTCACCACCATAATTCAATAAAACAGCCCCAACAACCGCCTTAAATGGAGGTTGGCCATTTAGACAACAAAATATACATTTTTTATTTCTAAAAATGCCTCCTCTAGTTCACAACAATCTCTTACATTTATAGTGATTATACTGCTTAATTCTATCCATTCAATCTTGTCAATCTCAGGATTAATAAAACCTATAATGTTATGCATATCAATGGGATAGATTGCTGATAGTACTGCTACTCTAGTGTGTGACAGAGAAGACTCGGGAGGTGATATTGCGACATCTACAAGCACATCAAATTATAGTAGAAAATAATTCCCCTTAAGACCAAAGGTGGAAACCTTGTCTCAATTGTTTTTGTTGTATAGTTTTTTCCAAGTTTCAATTTTTATTATACGAAATACTATTTTATTGGTTTATATGTGTGTGAGTTTTGCTGATCAAGTGTTTGTTTAAGTTTAAGCATATACATGTTTCATATATTATCAGAACTAATAATTAATCGTCGAATGGTTTTACAAATTTATATGTTTTTTTTATAGAAAAAACGAATTTTTTTTTTTACTTTTTTTTTGTTATTTAAAACATCTTTTGAAGTTTCATGGATTGATTTTTTACAAGTATTTGCATTTGAATGTTGATATTTGGGAGGCCTGATTTAGATGATTAATATAAATTCTTAGCATAATTATTATTATTTAACCACTTTGTGAAGTAAATCAAATGAAGGCCTCATTCTTGAAAGTCAATCCTGAATGATTCAAACCTCTCATTGAAAGAAGTAAAAATAATTCGGATGAGCTTGAACTCGGCTCATTAGTCTTTAAATGCTAATATTGTGATGTTTCCTATGGTCTAAGGCTACAACACTAAGTGAAGAACATGTACATACTTCAACTATGATTTGACCATTCTCTCACTTCAATTTCCATTCTCATGAGCTTTACGGTCAACTTTCACATTTTTTGAGCAGACAATAACACTCTGATTTTATATTCGAGAAGAGTTTCAAGATAATCACTCTGATTCTTTGTTCAACAACTTGTGTATTTATATTGGTTGATCTATATATGTGTAGTTCTATGATGTTACAAGACTAGGTGATGTAAACCTAGCCCAAATCTTGTTGATTCTTTCGAATGCCAAGGATAAAGAAGAAGATTGAATCAAACCAAACCTCAAATCCTTGTTGATTTTTAGGTAAATACCAAGAAAATGCCAATAAATGAGGAAGAACAAAGGAGACCACATCTCTTTCTATTTCCAAAACTCAATACAAATTAGATAACACAAACCTTAATGGGCATGGTTTACAAAGACGCAACCCAACCAAAAGCTCCAACCTAGCTGCTCCAAATCACCTAGGTCTTTACAAATTCTAGGGCATGACTATATACAACATCAAGTATATTTCAATCTAGATGGTAACTAACATAGGATGCATTTAACTTGTAGAAACAAAGCTTAACATTCAACTTGGAATTTTTTTAGTGTTTCTATTCATAATTTTTCTTCTTGGGGATTGCTTTCTCCATGTGTTTTTTTCCTCTGGAATTTCTCTAGATGAGAAAGTGAGCAATAACAGTCCTTGGTTGGATCGTTGGACAACCTTCACAACTCACTGGGACATTTGGCACGGCTCCACTTTTGGTGCATCACGATTATTCCATTTTCCATTTAGAAAAGGAAAAAATAAAAAACGGACAATACTCAAGTACCAAGAGTGTCGTCACCATTTTTATTTTCTTTTTAAAAAAAAAAAAGAGATTGTGCTCCAATATTATTAAAAACAAACCGACCCATCGATCAAACCGATTCAAGTCATAAATTTTAGAAATTATGGTACGGTTGTTATATTGAATCACAAGCAATAAAACCGCATTGACTGGTCAAAACCCCATTCAACCCACGATTTATTAGCAACCAAAACCTAGTCAGTTTAACAGGCCTTTATTTATGGTCTCAAACAATTTAGAATTTATGAGTTGAAACCATTTAGAATTTAATATCATGTTGTGTGCTCAGTCTTTCTAGTGCTTTAGATAAAGAAGTTCTCATCTTATTGTGCAACTTTATTGATGTGGGACAAGAATATCCACTCTTTTTGAACTCTCAACAACTTTGGAGATGGGCGCTAGAATTTTGGTTGGTTGATCATCATCAAACTTTGAAATCACTCATGACATAGTCATTACATGGGGCAATCTTTGCTTCTCACATTTGGCTCATCACCATTATAGCTAAGAAGTTTCTCAAAGGGAAGGCTTTGGGATCTTTTTCACGGGTGTTGCAAGGGAGATGAGAGAGGTAAAAGGTGAGTGAGGATTTGACTTTTTAGTAAACTAGTGGTTAACCCGTGGTTATATATGCCATGAGAATTGATTGATTGTATGTATATCCATTTTAACATTTGTAGTTGTTGAAAAGAACTTTTAAGAAATTGATTTTTTAGGGGATTGTCGATATGAGATTTTTTTGAAGAAAACATCGTGGGTATTTTCAATACCTCTTCAGCATATACTGGATCTTCATCTTCAACATCTTCTAGTTTAATGCCATTAGGTCCACGTTTTTTGTCATTTCCACGATTCTTCATGTCAAACACCTTTGTAATTGTGTAGTCTTCATTACCATATATCAAATTGTAATTTGCGACTCTCAGCTAGAAAATAAATTTACGGTTAGTAATGCTGTGCAACTGCAGGGGACTTCTCGTATAGATGCACCATAATGGCCAAAAAGTTGGGTTGATGATATGCCAATAATTTGTTGGGCTTCCCGCTCAAACATCGTTAGAGTTGCTTAGCCGGTATCGTCAACAACCAATAATTCAACCTTGTAACTGTCAAAGGCATAAAATATCCATAAATAAGGTTGTTTATAATTATTAAAAAATAATAATTTTGTAAGGTTTCTTACTTGGTGTTTGGAAAAACAGCATCTCGGTTGTAATTGATGCAATGAAACACCTTTTCTTTTGCATGCAATTTCCTTAAGCAATTTTCACAAGAGTGATAGTACCATGTAAACTTATTATGGACCCCTAGAACTCTTGCATGAAGGGTAACAATGATTGAAGTGTTGTTTTCTTTTGTGGCTTCCATTGTAGTCAATTCTTTGATGGTCTTTCTATTTTAGACAATCTGTTGAGCTAGTGGTATTGATGAGGAAAATTTTAGCATCACTAAAGATGATTGTTTACCACCAAATCTGCAAGAAAACATTTTTTAAAAGTGCTTATTGAAGTGCATTATTTTAAGGTCAAAATTGTTATACATCGTAAATTTGTATAGACTAAATACGTTTTTAGAATCTCTGTAGTTTCTGGCAAGTCCATGTTGACATATGTTTTGGTTACACAAGTTGAAGAGAGCTCGACTTCACTTGGGAATTATACACATAACATTTTAAAAATTAGTATTTTTTAAGTATGAAATTGGAATTTGTGTAGCGAGTTATACTTACCAAAATGCGTCTTCACAAATGTTGAGGTGACGACAATAACATAAGGTCCCTTTTCAAAACTCAGTATTAAATCCGTAAAAGCTTTCGCCTTTTCCGCCCATAGAGTTATATCCAGCCTATAATCTCTCTATAACCAACAAGGACAGTAAAGCTGAAGATATATAGTATTATTGTTGTAAATTTAATTATATGAAAATGAGACACGGTTTGAGTTCAGCACATAACTGCAATCACAGGGAAGTATAAACACAAATTTGCATGGCATCAATAGGCACTAACATATGGAAATATAACGAACTTGTTGGCAAGAAAACGATTGTGTTTTTTCCTCAACAAGTTTAAAGATGGTTTCATTTTCCATTACTTAGAAAATTCGTATCCTATAAATGGCACACTCTTTGATCTTGATACGAAATTGACAGCTAGACGTTTCCGAATCTTAGCATGCACTTGAATGCCTTGTTTTGTGAAAATTAAAAGGATACACGAGTCTACCACATCGCGATCCCGACTGCGGCAGTTGCTTTTGGTAACTATGATTAATTTTAGTTGACACTAGTGTCAAATTAATCGCCTGACTAAGTCAGGCGACGCCTAGGCTCGCGTCTGGTCTCAGCCGCACACGGAAGAGGCGAGCGCGCCTAGATTGAATGACATAGGTTAATTTTTCTAAGGGCAAATTCGTAAGAACAATTATTATATTTGAGTCATAAAAAAAATATAAAAAACAATCTATAAGCCCTAGAAACCTTCGATCTCTCTGCTCCAGCCGCACGGCAGCTTCTTTTTTCTGTTCAGCACCATCTTCCAGCTTCTATTTCTCTGTTCCAGGCAGCACTATCTTCGATCTTCCTGCTTCCAGGTAGCACTATCTTTGGTAAACTTCAAGTCTTCACTTTTGTTTTTTGCCTCGAATTTCTGCTGCCAGAACAGAAATTGGGTTCTGTCCTTTGTTTAATTTCAGTGATTTGTGAGCCTAATTATGATGTAAAATATATCCAAGTTTTCTTCTTCTAGGAATTCATTTAAATGTTCTGTACTAATTTCTCCCATTCTGAATCATCATCGTCTAATTCCGTAGCGGCTTCTAACTGACAATTTTCTTTTTGCTATTTGTATAGGTCTGAGCAGCTTCTGGTCCTTTGTTCGAAACTGAATTCTTTTCTACGAATTTCTCAAAGTTCCATTCTACGAGATCTTCTGCATTAAATGTAATTGGCTTAATCATCTTTAATTCTTAGACATCTACTACCCATTATCTCTGAGTTCTTTTTATTTTTAACTTATAATTTACTAGGCCGCTGGTTGATTAGTTCAGCAGCATTACTAGGCATATTTTCTTTTCATATTGTTTTTGTTTGATGCATTTAATTATTTAGTTTTTATATTACAATTACATAATACATTTATTTATCTTTTTAAAATAAATATTGCGCCTTGCTTCTGTCGGTTGAGCGCCTTGTGCCTCGGGTGTTTGAAGGGTCTAGCGCCTTGGTGCCCCTTTTGCCTTTGACAACACTGTTATATTTACAATCTGTGGGTTTAAATCTCTTTTGTCAGTTGTCACTAATCTCGTGTCAAATATAAAATGTCTAACTTGGTTTTGAAAATATGAATATCTGTGACAGTGATCAATGGAAGGCTTACATGTGTCCGAGGTTAATTTGATAGTTTATGTGCATCCATCAAAAAACAACAAGATACATCAAGCAATTCTCCGCAACCTCAGTTACTTGCTTTTCCGGTTTGTTTCTTTGCTTTACTTTACCAATCTTACTTTTGATATTTTCAAGTGCTTTATAGATTGATCTATATAATTTTGATAACTGTGTCACGTGGTATATGACTATTTAGTCTCTGAGTACAAATTTCGATTGATGCCACGCATTGACACTAGGGGACTCAGTTAATTGCTTGGATTTGAATTGTTTTCTCTAAATTATGAGGTCGACTTCTTGGCTTGTCAACATCTATTTCCTTTCTGCGTTTTTAAAATTCCTTTTATTGTATGTGTGAGTTTATGGCATGAGATTATTTCTGGAGTTATACCTTAGAGGTGGCATCTCCTTGATATTCCTATAATATTCTTTTAGTTTTTACAATTTTAACTTTCCTCTGGTTGTGTGAACCAGTATTAATATGTCATGGTACTACAAAAATGCCAGGACACAGATGTATGATGTTTCATTTTTTATAAATTATAAGTTATACAATTAATAAAAAATGTTGTATTGGGTTATCTACTGTTGTTTAATTTCTTCTTTACCAATGTAGATGTAATTTCCACTTTTGGTTTGTCACAGGTTTAATGAAACGTTTGAAGGCATTGTATTGGCTTATGATTTCAACATTTTGGATAACTTCGCAAAAGTTCTCCCAGGGATTTTCCCGTATTTGGGTGTTAAATTGAAAGCGAACTTATTAGTTTTTTCGCCAAAGCAAGGCATGCTTATAGGTAGTTTACTAGTTTCCAATGCATTTCACTTTTTATTTTTATGGGTAATGTTTATGAAACTTTAAGTAAATCTGATTTACATATTATATACAGTTTAACAATTACTTTTCTTGCCAATGATGTATTAGGGGGTCCCATTACACATTTGTTAAGTGCTTGAAATATATTATGCCTCTACTACATAAATTAGGTTTGTTGCGGATTTGTAAACTAGCATTGGCCCCCCATTAAAAAAAATCTAGAGTCGCAACTGTTTCTTGCATTGTAAATCTTTGCTTACTGTATTTTAGCGGCCATAGCATAATCTTTTCTTTAACTAACAAAATCTATTATGGATGGATATGTATGACTTTTTCATGGATTTTTGTTCAGTATCACATTAAAAGGAAAAAGCATAGTATTATAGGTTAAATACTTTTGTCTTTGACATTCATTTTCCCTTTTAACATCCAGAAGGGAAGGTGGTGAAAATCACTCTGGAATCCATTCACGTCGTCGTTCTTGGTTTTTCATCTGCCATTATAGTGGTCGAAGATATCCGTAAAGATTTGAAATATGAAACTGTTAGTGATTCTTTATCATGATCTTCTGCCATCTTTTCTTGTTTCTATTCTAAATTAACATTTGGTTGGTTGACCGTCAGTGTTTGTTAATTAACTATATAAATTAATTTTTCGCAGCGAAAGGGTGAAGAAGTATTCGTCAGCAGATTGAACAAACGAAATGTTATAAAGGTTGGAACTATGATACGTTTCTTGGTGAAGAGGTAAAATATAGTCATCATTTAATTCTTTTCGCTTTAAGGTTGTCATCTTTTCCATTAACTACCCCTCACCACCATTGCATTTAAAAGGTTTTGGTTGGGCTTGTATCAGTGCAATATATTGGGAATGGTTACCTGATTGGTGATATTTTAGCTCTTTTTTGTTATTTTAGCTTGTCATTGGCTTGAACATGGTGCGGACATAGTTGGAATTTCCCTCTTGGTTTCCAATTGCAGATTGTAGATAAGCATGTTTGGCTGCTTGCGCGATTGGCTTTGAAACTTTTCCATATAGATAGTTTTTTTAATACTATTTGTATTCATTTTTATAATCGGTGCAGATGATTGTGCCATTGTCAAATTTAAATTCCAAAGTTCAAACAATTTGAGGCTCCTGTTGCGAACACCGGATCAGAGAGGGCATGATATATGGCCTTATGCCTTCATCAATTTGGTGAGGCTATTTCGAAGGATTAGACTCATGATGTCTAGGTTGTTGTGACTTGTGAGTCATAGCTGGCATAAGAGTAATTAGTTGGAATCTAGGAAGCACTACTTCGGCTATCACCTCAAGGCACCCACACTGGATGCATTTGAGGTGCGGGTTCGCGGGGATTTTTACATGTTTTTTTATTTATGTGATATGGCTGGTATGCTGATGCAGTACTTATGGGCCAAAAAAACTAGGGTTTTTTTCTTTTTACAAATATGGGCTTAGAACTTGGGTTGTAAAAGGCTAAAAGCCCAAGCCCATGGAAAGTTATTTTGGGGTTCTTGGCTTCTTCAACGTATTAGTATTGCCCACTTCTCTTCCTAAAAGTTCCACACTGAAAGCATTTCTTCACCTACGTCGCCCTCTCTTTTTCCCTCTCCCTCCCTATTATTTGCGATCTCTTAAGAAAAACAGGTAAACCTGCGATAGTTTCGACTTTCAAATTTCAATTTGGTTGGTCTCTCCCCCATTTCTCGAGTCAAAGTGCTACATTGGTTTTTTGTATCTAGGGTTACACAGAGGAGCTGACACCAGTTGTTACCTTCTTGGTAAGGGCTCTCCATGTTATGATTGTTAGTTCATGCTCTTGTGCTTTGATTGTTTGGATTTTTGTGCAATACTGGCTGTTTGGAGATTTTATGTCAACTGTTATGTTATACACTTGTACTTGTATAGTTGTATTGTATGGTTGTATAATCACTGCTTGCATTCTCCACTTTAAGGTGTTGAGAACCAGAAGTTCCATTCCTTTTATTGTTCTAGCATCAAATATATATTTTGCAACACCCATCTGTTAATACTCAAAATCATCAAAGACTTTACGAGCTTCTCTTTATTGTATTGTTATTAACATGTGTTTAATGAAATTAGGTTGATGATATTGCCATGTGATGAAATTTGGTTGATATATTTGTTCAATATTTGTATATAAATATATTTTGGAAATTTTATATAAATATGTAAAATTAATATTTATTTATGACTCATCCGGCCTCTCCCGTATCCTAGTTTTTGAAAGAAATGGCAAAGGTCCTTATCCTGTATCCTCACACCTGTATTGGTTCTTCGTAGTTTGGAATTGACAACCTACAAAAGTCTGGCAAAAAGCGGCCGACTTTCAATAAGGAATCTATCAATCATATGCTCTTACACTGAATGCTCCAGGAAAGTCTGGTCAATTGCCTTGAATCTAATGGGAATCAGCTGGGTTTCGTGTTCCAACATAGCAAGTAAGCTTCAGGCATGGAGTAATCTCAACAAGGACCAGACTAGGAGAAAAACAATCCAGTGTATTCCTCATTTATATTATCTGGATGAGATGGAATGAGAGAAACAATAGAGTTTTCAGTTTGAAGGATACTAATTTTGATTATTTATAGATAGATGGTTAGCACCTTAAAACCATGGTGTGGTTTTGTTTGTAACAATGTCCTAGCTGCCCTAATCTTGGACTCTTTGTAATTTGTTGTTTCCACCTTCTTTGTGCCTTTAATGAATATTTTTTATTGAAAAAAGTAAATTGGAATCGACCATTTAGAATTTCCTGGCGTTTGTTCTTGCATGAAGTTAAGCTATCTTGTAATTGAATCGACCTAACTTCTCTTTTATTTTTTTTAGTGTTCATCAATGATCTTTAATTTTTGCCGATCTGGTTATTACTGTTGTTTTACATATCGTTTGAGTACGTTTTCATGCTTTTTGACACGTTATGGAAATTTAGTTACTATTTAGAGTTTTCAATTGAATTGTCTTCAGCTGAACTTTATTATGACTTGTTTTAGGAACACTCTTTCAAGCATATGGTCACATTATTTTCAATATGTTCACAGTTTTGATGAAGCCGTTCTGCACATTTCTGGATCATTAATGCCAGATAACACTGGAAGCATTCGTTGGTTGGATAGAATTTCAGAAGATAGTGTGCAGACTGACAGGTTTCAATTGATTTTATCCTCTTTGAACTTCATTTAAGTTATGGCATATTTCTTGACTTTATATATATATATATATGATGTAATTAAATCTGTAGTGCAAGGAGGAGGAAAGAAAGGGTGGGAGAAATGGGAATGAGTGACAGCATGGTTGGTACTGAGAGAGCATCTTCCTTGAACAGTAGCCATGTAAGGAAGTCAAAGAAACATAAAATTTCACAAGATCGTTGAAGGTGCGGTGGAACCTGATTGCTTTGGCGTCCACTTTGTTTGCTGGTACTCTTACAACTCTTGTATTTCCCGTTGAATGCTTGTTTTACAACTGTTGGTTTACTTTTACTGTATTGGCGGAAAGCTTTGCTTTAGACTAAAGCAAATGGCAATGGAGTCCTGTAATGATTACCACCTAAGACTAAAACGGTCCCATCGATCGTAGTAGCCAACCCCAAAATATTATCGTAATACAGCTTTAATGAAAACGATGATGGTCTCTATTTTTCCTCCTTTTTCTCCCATTTTTTCCTTATGGTTTACATTATATCCTCTAATTCTTATCTCTATTAAGACCTTGATATTGGTATTTGAGTGTTCATAGTGCGAAAGCTATTATGGGGATCTCAAACCAGTGCTCTTGCTCATTAATTGTAATCAATTCAATTTTAATATTCCCCTTGGAGCCGCCTTATCAAACTACTATTTGTCGGACTGCCGTCATGAGGAGATATAAAAGACCAACAACTAATAATTGGGAGAAAACCGCCCGTTCCCTCAACACTTTATGCACAGCTTGAACGTTTTTGTTCAATTAGCTTTCTCTTCCCAATGGCAATCCTAAAGGACCTGGTCTGGGGATTTAGAGATTATTTTCCATCCTTATCAACTGTGTGTTTTAGTATCTCGTTGTATGAAGTATTTACACTGTGCTTTGAACTCTGTAAATGTTGACCTATCTGCTTTTTTGTTACTTTAATGTGTCTGATTCAGGTAGTCTATCAATTATGTCACAGTGCTTGCAGCTCAATGCCAAGGACCTCCTTTCGCAGACCGTAAGAAACACCACAATGCTCGCTGATAAAGAAGCAAAAGTGACCTTTTTAAGGCGTGAGTTTAGAGTAATTTTTTTTCCTTGACCTTATCAGATAGATGTGTATGATTTCAAAAATCAGTCCTAACTGCGTCGTAATTTACAACTATTCATCAACAAGGTATTGGATAGTAGTTATTGTTGTATTGTCGTATCTTTTTTGTCTTGTGAAACTTGTGATAGCATGTCTTCAAAGTTTAAAAAATAACTAAGTTCAAACTTTTTTTTTTTGATAAACTAACGAAGTTCAAACTATCGAGCTCATTTTTATGCACAAGCTGTGATGTGGTGGCACACATAATTAGACTATGTTTGGTAAAGAGTATGTGATAGAGTATAAACTATCGTAAAACGTAAAAACTGAGAGTGTCTGAGAGTATGTTACTCTCAGACAGAGTATAAGTTGCATGACATGGTAATGTTAATGTTACATACGTTTAGTTCATTGATGTGGCGTGTTTAATGTCTACACGTGTAGGGTCACATAAAATTAAGGGAAAAGTTTTGATATACCTGACTTTGGTTGGCAGGATCCAAGTACCTTTCTATCGGCTCCTGCGCTCCAAGTAGAATATAAATCATAGGTTATGTGACTCAATGAGAGGGACATACCAAGAGTTTTCAAATAAATCACATGAATTTTATAAGCAGCGCTTTTTGTGTGCTTAGAATTTGATTGATACCCTATTCACACTCGGGCTAGTACCGTTGAGGCATAAATGGATCAATTTGTCCTCCGAACTCCATTTTAGGTTCTATTTTCTCCCTTAAGTTCCAACACAGTAAAACATTAGCTCTTTCGTGAAATTATCATCTATTTTTGCATATGTGAGGACCTTTCCGTTATGTACTTGACATACAATTTTCAGTCTTGCTCACTTGGATTGTAGGTGATGTGGAATACTAACAAATCGATTAGAAGGGAATGATGTCTTTGTGTAAATGTCAATGTAGTTCCAGATTTTCTTGTTGGAGTACTGCTCTGCCTCAGGTTCACATGGATGGCAGCTTCCACGAGATCCTATTATATACCAACACCACCACCATCTCCTGCTTTGGGGTCACTTCAGATCCTACCTCTCCTACGACCTCATGCCTGTACATACTAATATTGTCACTTCAAAATCAAAAAATAGAGAAATTAATTAATCAGTTAGAGATATAAAAGGAAGGGTTTTGGTTAGTTCCCAGGAACCATTGGATATTGATACATGTCCAGAGTATTCTTTGAATAAGGGAGGGTGTGGGGGCTCGATGTAGGGGGAAGGTTGAGGTTTCAAACTCGGGATTTGATATTACATACGATTTAGTTCTGTCATCTGAACTAATTAATCGGATTTGATTTGAGTACCTAAGAGTGTAGGTGTAAGGAGAGAATCCCAGAACCAGAAGGGTCAGTTTCAAGACTATCCATTATGCTCTGCTGAGTGTTCGACCAAATTCCAAGGAAACAAAGACGCGAGAGATACGAAAATCAAGACAAGAAAAACATCATTTCCTTCTAGATATCGAATGCCCAGTTTACATGCTAGCTCTTCGTTCTTCGGTGTAGGGGTTATGAAGAGAAAGTCGAGGATTGAACAAATTTCAAAGATTGAAGGGAAGGAGAGGGAGAGGCGATTATATTTTATCTGTCACCCTAGTTTTGTAGTTTCTTTGTACATGTTTTTGATTCAATTTAAGTCTCTTATTTAGCAGTTAATCGAAGTAGCTTTTCATGACACATTTCTTTTGTTTATAGGCAAGTCCGATTCCTTAGAATTAGTTATGCTTTAATCGGATAGATTTCTAGTTAGATCTTTGTATCAAAGTTTTCTTAGTTGAAGTCAGGTTTGAACCATAACCCATTTTGATAATTTAATTCCACCGATTGATACCCGCATATATCTGTTGACCTCATTCACACAACTCAAATCTTTTGAACTCAAAGGATTTTTTACCAAGAACAAATTTGGTGACCACAACATGTCTAAAAGGATTTCTAGACACACTAACTTACTAGATGGCATCATGAACACCATTACAGAAAGTGACATTGAAGTCGAAGAACACCTGAACGAAAAATGAGGAAAGCAATCCATAAATGTTCAGAAAGAATCTTTTTGCGACTCCTGTGGGTTGGAAGAGATTTTTCATAAGATGTTTTATGAATTGGTTGAACTTCTCAAACCACACTTTCACGACCATAAAAGTATAGTGGAGACAAATAGCGCTCACATTCGGAAAAATATGTCTATAGGCACTGCACAAGTGATTGAAGGCCAAAAAAAAATACTGAACAAATTTGTCGAGTGACTAATCAGGTTGGGATGTTTGTAAACGAGCATTCCCACTCAAAAGCAGATCGAGTTATTAGTGATGTGAACCATGCATTCGGTGAATTGACTAGCCCTTTGGCTAGACAAACTGCCAGAGAAGTCGTAGTCCAACTCGAATCCATCGTCAATAGGTACAATGCTGCAAGTAGGCAATTGATTGATGAAGTTAGAAGATTAGTTTCCCTAATCGAGACCTAGGGGAGAGCCCCAAATGAACAGAATGGTTTTCGCACTTATCGACCACCAATGTTTCATGGAAATACCGCTCCAAATGGACCTTCCTCTAGCATCGGAGAGATCCCTGTTGGGTATCCTCCGAGAGATTTTGGGGTCAGGTATTCTACCACTAATCCTATGACCCAACCCAATGTTTATTATTCTGGATATGAAGTCGATGTTCTTGCCAATATAGACATCAACGTGGGACAAAATCCTCATCCTATCCCGACGAGTAATGGAACTTTTGGAGGAGCTATCCTATGAATGTATATGGCCAAAAACTTCACATGCTCCAAACAATGCCTCCTTCAGAGGATCAAATCCAGCCACAAATAATAGTAGTTGGGCTAGACCTCCAACAAACAACACTAGAGAGGTATTTTTTTCGTCCTAAATAATGATGCTTTTCTTGCACAAATGGGTATAAACCAACCACAGTTCAATCAAAACCATTCGATGACTCCAAAACAGGTTATACGATTGGTAGAACAAATGTTCGGACCTAGGGTTAATAGGGTTGATAGGCCTCTATCAAAAAAGCCTTATCCTGAGCAGATCGACTGAGATTATCCCTATCATAGAGGATTTAAAATGCCAAAATTCACTTTATTTTAAGTTGAGGGATCGGTATTGGCCCTGGAAAACGTGGCTTGGTTTACATGTCAATGTCGAGAATATAGTGACAATCCTTTTGAGACACTCAGATTGTTCCATAGGTCATTGAATGCTTCTACATTCACGTGGTATATCAATTTACTTGCTAATTCCATATTTTCATGGGAGGACATGCAAAGTCAGTTCCAATAGCATTTTTCTAAAACAAACCCTAGCGTTTCAATGACTAATTTGGACCATTTGAAATAGAAGGATGGTGAAACTGCTGAACAATTCATTGCTTGATTCAAAAGAGAAAAGATTTGATGCAAAACGCACCTGCATGAGTTTGAGTTTGTAAAGCTTGCTCGAGAAGGTCTTAGTTTGGAACTTCGAAAGAAGTTCGAAGGGATGGTCTTTAACGATATGTTTGAATTATCTGAGAGGGCATCGAGGTATGAAGTCATGCTACAAGAGGAATCTCATAGGAGAATGAATACTTTGGTACTTACTGCCATGAGTTGGAAGAGTTCGAAGTAGACTTAGCAGAATATGTGAAAGGAAAATCTACAACTTGCCAACATCAAAACAAAAAGGAGGTAGTAGCCCCTAGGACGTTGAAAGGCGATACTATAAATATACCTTCGACATAACATAAGCTAAGAAAATTTTTGATTGGCTATTTGTCAACAAAAAATTTGAACAAAAGGTAGAAATATAATGCCTACTTTAGAACAACTAAAAGCGAAAGACTTTCTACAAATGGCATGGAGTGTTCAGTCACTCGACCAAAAATTGTATAGTCTTTTGAAACATTATCCAGGATTAGATAGAGTCCGCAAAGTTAAAATTTGCAAATAATAAAGAAATGGGGATCGATGAGAACCCTTTTTCCTAAAAATCCTACTTCAGTAAACATGATTGAAGTATCCGATATTTTTGATGCATCGGTAAATGTTGTTGAAGTTTCTAATGTTTCTAATGTTTTGTAGATGCAGGGCTCTAACCCAGGAACCAGGAAAAATGTGAATGATTTGTTCAATGATCTGGTGGCTACCAAGAAATTATACAGTCCTAAATTATCAGATGAAACGTTTCTATACAAGTGCAAATGGTATTTTCATTGATAGATATACCATTGACGTGTGTTTCAATTTCAGAAAGTTCATGGTATCTATGGTAAGCAAAGGAGAATGGGCTCTAAACCCATACCAGAGGTGAGCTTTGGGGATTAAGGAAGTTTTCCGCCTTAAGTATCCTGCAAACCATTGGCCTAAAGTTTCGAGCACACTCGACGGAAGAGGGAAAACACTACTATAGATATCCACCAGCCTAAAAAGACCGAAGAAGTCTTAAGAACCCTGGCATCCAAAACATGCTATCATTGTACCACATTAGTCAAAGAAGAATTGACTAAACTTGCAAAGAAATATAAGGTTCGCATTGTGAAAATTTCAGAACCTATACTAGGTGAATGGATAGATATACTAGCAACATCTGAGAGGAGAAGTGTCATGACAGGCACACATAAAATATCTATGTCTCAGCAAAGAAGGCTGATGCGTTGTACGAAAGCAAAAAGGGAATGGAGTAAAATGCAACTCAATCAAATTAACACCAAACGCCTAGTCATGAAAATCTCGAAGGATCACAAGGTCCTGGAGAAACAAGACGTGGAAGTCCATTTTGTTTCTTGAGAACATCTTTGGTGGAGAATTCGATTGT
This sequence comes from Euonymus europaeus, assembly GCA_963580455.1. Taxonomy (NCBI): domain Eukaryota; kingdom Viridiplantae; phylum Streptophyta; class Magnoliopsida; order Celastrales; family Celastraceae; genus Euonymus; species Euonymus europaeus. Next base: position 7,541,097 of record OY756972.1, read on the forward strand.
CAAATGGCATTCACCATGCTATCAAAATTCTCAGCCAGGACTAATTAACCTTCTAATCTGGATCGAGATGTGGTCGATTCAAGTCTACCTAATCGAGTTATTGACTTGACAGCAGGACCAAAGTCTGAATTGAAGGAACTTAACATAACCTCACCAACAGAGAGAAAAACCTTCCAGCAAACAAGGAGTATTCTAGAGTTATTGGTAATATTCCCTTTTTAAAACTCTTGTTGGCAGTACTTGAACCATGTTCGAAGAAGCATGTTAAAGCTTTATATGTCGAAGCATGTTAAAGCTCTGTTTAATAGTATCCAGGTTCCAAGGGTACTAGTTGACAGTGGTTTGGCTATTAACATCATTCTAGAATCATTGGTAAATATATTAGGGATCGACCATTTTACTGAAATTTTCCCAACCAGTGCAGCAATAGACGATTTTGCTGGGCAAGCAGTATTGAAAAAATGGGTATTACTAATCCAACTTATAGTTGGGAATTCCAAATCCAATACTACATTTTTCATAGTTCAAACTCGAACTAATTATAATGCCTTGTTAGGAAGAGATTGGCTACATTCAAACTATTGCATACCATCGACTTTACATCAAATGTTATTTATGATCTCTCGAGGTAACATTGAAGTTTTTTATGCAAATGATGAACCAGCCATTCCAATGGTTTATATTGTAGAAACAGTGGGTCCAATCGATGTCATCAAGGAAGGATGTAATGAGAACCTTGAAGGTCTGCCAAGATTATGGGATCGAGACTTTTGATTTCTCATGCTCTATCATGCTACTATTGCTGGAACTCTCAGATGGTGAAGGGGAGGTCTCGTTCTCCACTTCCATATACGTGTGGACATCAGGAAGTAGTAGGAATTATGCAAATAGTCCTGAAGAAGCAGACAATCAATGAAGTTGAGCAAGCCATTTTTTATCTAGCAAAGTAATAGTTACTTATATGTAATAATATTACAGTAGATGTAACAACTAAAAGATGAGTATGCAATGCCGGTAGTAGATTCTACAACAGGCCATAAAATCTTATCATTAATTGATGGATTCTTAGGGTATAATCAAATTTTATTGCTTGAAAGGACGTTCATAAGACATCATTTTATTGCGACTTATAAACGAGCCATGAATGCTATCTTCCATGAATTAATAGGGCATTCCGTTGAAGTTTATATTGATGATATTATGGTTAAGTCAGCCGACATCAATTCATACTTGAGACACTTATAGGAAGCATTTAGCAAAATAAGGAAACATAATTTGAAGTTAAACCTGGCAAAATGTGCTTTCAGGCTAACCACAGGAAATTTCCTAGGTTTTTTGGTATGCAATTGAGGGATAGAAATCGACAAAAATAAGGCAAAAGCTATACTGTTATTTGTTCCTCCAACGAACAAGAAAGAGTTGTAAAAATTCTTGGGAAAAGTCAACTTCCTCTAATGAATCATATCAAATATAGCTGAAAAGACTAAAGTGTTTTCTAACTTACGAAAACTAAAGAATAGCCAAGAAATTGTAAGGTCGCAAGAGCATCAACAAGCCTTGAACCTGATCAAGTAAAGCCTAGTTACTCTTCTCTTGATTCCTCTAGTGCCGGGAAGACCTCTAAAGTTGTACCTAGTATTACCAGATGGGTTGATTGGGTGAATGTTAGCCCAAGATGATGAAAAGAGGCATAAACACGCCATATTTTAATTAAGTCGATTTTTAAATCAGGCTGAGCTGACATACTCTTATATGGAGCAACTTTGTTTAGCTTTGTACTTTGCAGCCACCAAATTAAAACATTACATGATGTCCGTTCAGGTAATTACAACCAATGATGTTATCAAATATCTCTTGATCTGACCATTGTTACGAGGTCAATTGAGAAAATGTAGTATGTTCTTAAGTCCATTCGACCTCATTTATGTACCTCAAAAAGCTGTAAAAGGACAAATTCTGGTAGATTTTTTAGTTGAACATTGGGGGTCGCCTCTAGAGTCTGTATATGAGGCACAGTTCATAAACTTGATGCCTTGGAAATTATTCTTCAATGGGTCAAGCACCTCGAAGGTAGCAGGAATAGGGGTTGTTTTGAAATCACCCTTCAAAGAAAAACACATCATGTCAATTCAGTTGAAAGTACGATTTACACACAATCTAGCATAATACCAAGCTCTACTATTCGGATTAAGGCTTTCCAGAAACTTAAAAGTAGTTGAGCTTGATATTTTTGGAGATGTGCAAACCCTTGATCAGAAGTTTGTTTGGCTAAAATAGTGATGTTGTTATAGGAATTTTGATATAACATATATCATATCCCTTGATCTACTTATAGCAGGGCTAATTTCCTTGCCTAGCAAAGCACCCAAATAGACTTGATGGACGATCTGATTGATCAAGAATTCAAGGTCGAATAGGACATTGCTGATATATATAATTTATGCTCAGGGCCATTGGAAGCGCACTTTGTTTACCAAGATGATTTGAGGGCTCCCTTGATGACCTTTCTAGCGAATCCTTCAGACAACAAAGACCTTTTAATCAAGTTTCAAGCACAAAAGTATGTTCTCCAAGAGGATGATTGATATGGAAAAATGTTTGAAGGTATATTATTACGATGTCTAAACTTGGATGAAGCCATAAAGGCAATGGTTGAATTGCATGATGGAGTTTTTGGAGCACATCAAGCAGGTCGAAAGATGAATTGAGTATTGCATTGGCATGGATTTTTTTGGCTGAACATGAAGCGAGATGCGATCGATTACACCAAAGGATGCAAGAAATGCCAGAAATTGGGTTCCATTCCTAGAGTACCAGCTTCTGAACTTTAGTTAATTATAAAGGCTTGGCCATTCCATGGATGGGCAATGGATATAATCGGACAAATACATCTTGCGTTGACCAAGAAAGACTCGTACATCTTAGTGGCGACATAATATTTTATGAAATGGGTCGAAGCCATTTCGTTAAAGAATGTGACTCAAAGTGATGTTATTCGATTCATTAAAGAACACCTTATAGATTGATTTGGGTTACCCGAATCAATTACCATTGACCAAACCTATATGTTCAACAGAAGGGAAATGATTGATTTCACTGACAAGCTTGGGTTTAATATTATCAATTCATCCCCGTATTATGCTCAAGCAAATGGCCAACCTGAAGCCACCAACAAAATATTAAAAGATAACATCCAGAAAATGATCGAGATGAATCCTCGAAAGTGGCATGCGATTCTCCAAGATACACTTTGGGCCTACCGAACCAGTAAAAGAGGTAGCACAAATATCTCTCCTTATAGTTTGGTATATGGTCATAACACTGTGTTACCAATTGAAGTACGATTTAGGGCCAGTTGAGTTCAATATCAATCTATTTTATCTCCTAGTGACTATTAGGCAGCTATGCTCTCTGAGTTGGATACAATCGAGCAAGCATGAATAGATGCTTTGAATTTGATTGAAGTCCAAACAGCCAAAGCAGCTCGGGTGTATAATAAAAGAGTGAAATCGAAGATATTTAATATCAGAGATTTAGTTTGAAAAATCATTTTGCCACCCAGAATAAAGGATCCCTACTTAGGCAAATGGTCCTCGAACTGGGAATGGCTGTTTCAAGTCACGAAACTATATAGTGGGAATACTTATCTGAGGCAAAGCATCGAGGGAAATTTGCACCAAAGGTCTATCAATGGAAAATACTTAAAAATTATGAGCCATCAATTTGGGAAACAAATGAAGGGGTCCTATGAACTCGTTTTCCCGAGTTATGGACTTTATTCCAACAGTCGACTATTGAATGAGAAGTGTTTTAAGCTAATGAGCCCATTGAGTCAATCAAGTTTGAGGGATTCGATTATGAGTATCAAGCAAAATAGATTGATTAAAAAGCAAACTCATCTTATTCATAGTAGGAAAAGGAAGCACAAAAACATAAAACATAAAAACCTAAACATATTGTTGTTTTCTTAGAAAAGAAAATCATTTCCACAAGTGCAAGGCCTCACTCAGATTGTCCAGAATCTCTTGGACAAGGACAACCACGTCCAGAAGGGAGTCCTGCAACTTGTGTGGATTTTGTTCCATGGCTTGGAGTTTAGCACCGTTACCCAGGTCGATTAAAGCCCATTGAGTGAGATAGTTAGCGTTGATTAATTCTTTTAGTTGTTGCTCATAGTCCAAAAGATCCTCTTGCAGGTCCTTAAGCTCTTCTTCCAGTTCATGAACATGATCTTCCAAGTCAGGATTTGGACCAAAGGTTGAATGCAAAGAGGAGTGCCTTGCCTTTTTTAGAGGAACATTCAGGCATTTTGATCAATTGCTCAACATTCACTTTTGAATTGCCTAAACCTTCCCACTACTGGGTATTTATAACGAAAGGAAGGGATGACTAGGGTGGATTACGAATGAATCACCATAGTAGGATCTATTTACAAGAAGTTCTTGATCTTCAACTGCTAAGATTAATCTAGTAATAATGTGCATTATTGAAAAATGGTTAAGATAACCCATGCGTTGAATAAACCTCAGGATTTGCAATTATTTGATTAATAAAGATAAGGAATTAATTTATGCATGATTATGTGGGGATAATTGCAATCAAAGGGGCCAAAACTACTTAAAGCCATTTATTAATGAGCATTCTAGACTGTTCATCGAATCCCGAGACGTTGACGTTACGAGAATAGGCAATTCATTCTATTTATTTGGAGTAAAAAAAAAGGCAAATAGAAGCTTTATTGCAACCTAATTCCTAGGATTACATAAACAACAACAAAAGGGCATAGTTATTCAATATTATTGCAAAAGACCCTAAAGACTACAACAGTGGAAAATAAATCGTTCCCACTCTATTTCATACACTTCAATTATTGATTCCGTGGGATCAATGACTTCACTGGGTAGGGATGCATAACCAGAATGTTGCTTAAACAAATTGAATTTCTTATGAAATGTTGTTTTAGCATGCATTAACTAGTAGTCATTTTGTTGTTTACGCTCTTTCAAGTGTTGGAGATGCTTCTTATACATATCAATTTCAAAATTGATAGATGTTGCGGATCTCTCAAGCATTGAAATGTGACACTTTAAAGCAAAAAAAGGCACACATGTACCTTGAATCAATTTGATCTTAGAAGCTCTCATATTCCAGGGATTTAGTGATCAAAGTGGTTAGCATTCAAGTAGTGGAGGCATTGCAAGAAAAATTGGACAAATCCTCTATAGCAAACGCTAATCTTGGTAAGAATTAGGACCAACAAAGAAATTCTACCTTGTTGAACTAATTTGACAAAGGTGTTGGAGAGGAAAAGGAGTAATTCTTGAAAATCCCCGAGACTGATCCCGAAGCAACTCACAGTTGTCGAAGGAGCCCAAGATTACATGAAGGAAAATTCTTAGATCTCTTGACTAACGCTTTGAGGTTTGATGTTCATTTGACTATTGGCTTCATCAGACATGGTTAATGGTCAAATGATATTCAAAAAATAACCATAACATACATAGGTCGATTTATAGTTAAATACAAAGTAATACCTAAGAGTAGTTGCAATTGGTATCAAAATTATGGGTTGAGCAACGCATGAGCAAATGTGTTGACAATCTCCCATTGAAAATCTCATCTTATTACAAAAGAAATAGACAAAAAATTACATATACTTATGCAATTTGTCTTGGGCTTCTTCGATCATATCAGAAAGTTCAAGAAGGGCATCCCTTAGGTTTTGACGATTCATTTTCTTGGTCTTCTTGCTAGCTTGGTCTCGAATATGAGTGAGAGCACTCGAAATAGCATGCAGGACTCTACCATGTCTTGGGCATGGTTTTCCACTTCATGGAGCTCTATCTGGATACTCTACAATTCCTCTTCAAGTTTCGCCACATATGGACATGGATTCGCCTAAAATTCCTCAAGTTTAAGCCTGAGACTCTGCAACATGGGATTAGCGTCTACTTCTGTTTTAGGGCATTATGGTGACTGGTTAGAGGAAGCACAGATGGAGTGCAGGGAAGAAGAACTAATACTTGGTCCTTCGTGCCCTGCAGTGTCTATAAGCTCACACCATCTGTTAAAAAAGATGGAGAGAGAATATGCAAAGGATATGTGCCCTTTGTGCAAATTATTAGGGGCATGATTAATAATAGTTGAATTGTTAAACATGGATTTTTAGAAAGATAAATACAGATATTCATTCAAGGCCCAAGTTGATCAAGTACAATGTGCTCAATAAATCAAAACACAAGTATAGATGCCTAGTTGAGAGAAGCAATAACATCTGTCCACATATTATCAAGGCTTTTGAAATAAAATATAGCCTCCTCGTATCATGTAGCTAAAGGTGGTTCTCGATGGATCAACTCGTGATAACTTTGAGTATCATGGTCAATAGTCGACAATATTTCTGTTTGTTGTTTGACTCGATAGTCATACTCTTCTGAGACATTGTAAGAGAGCTTCAGCATCATCAATTTACTTGGCCAATGAGTCGATTACTGAGTCATTAGATTTTGCTTGATATTTGACTTGCTCCAAGTTGCAAACATAAATTCTACCATTCTTCATGTGTTGACTGATGCCCTTAAGCTGAAGGATAATAGGCTCAATGCAACTCGACTGAACAAAATAGAGTAGTGACGTGGTAATCAAGATCTTGAGTTGCAACAGTGGAGGTAAAGACTCTGGGTTAGCAGAAGCAGTCGATGACAAAGTTGTCTGAGGGGACATTTATTCAGAAGATTCCTGCAACAAAACATATAGTTATACAAGTCGATCAAATGGAAGGTCACTCCCTGTTAATAGGAAATCAGAAAGTTACTTGACTTGAGGTTGAGTGAGAAATAGTTTAAGGAGGGACAGTATGCAAAGGAACAACAAATACAACACTAAGGGGAACAACCACAAAAGGATCATCATGAAATTGAGCAAGTTCTTTGCCATAATTTTGAGCAGCATCTTTTAGTTCGCGGTGCGACAAATTTGGAAGAAGAATTTTTTGGAATTTTTTTTGGGGGTCTTTTGTGATTCCTTTTATGATTAGGGTCTCGACTATTATTTATTCATTGTAAAGCCGTCAATCATTATTCTCTTGTACCTATTTTCTCCACATAGTGAAATTCTCTCTCTCTCTGCCCGTGATTTTTTCCCTTTAAGGGGTTTCCACATAAATCATTGTGTTCTTGTTTTTCCTTTATTGTTGTTTCTTTGGTTCGAATCCATTGTTTCATATATATATATAGAGAGAGAGAGAGATAAAAGACACACGTTCAAGAGTGTTAACCCCCTCTTTGATATGCCAAAGAACAAGAAGGAGGCCAAAATCCTTGACCTATTAATGCTTGGAAAGCAACTTCAAACAGATTGAAGAAAGAGAGGGATCTTGGTTGGATAATAAAAGAATTAAGCAAAAGTTACTGGAAAGATAAGTGCCTTCTTCATTTGTTTCTATTTGAGCCAAAGCAAGAGGAACCAAAGACGAAGATACTCCGACATGCTTTCGAGGGAGATGCTGAGGCTATATCAAATAGCTAAGAATTCATTAAAAAATGGATGTATAAACAAAATCAGCAAGAGGAAGTAAGGAGAAGCTCACTCAAATTAGAGGCTCTACTTCTTCATCCACCTCTGCTTCTTGATCTTCATATTTCGTTAAAAGTGAGCTTGAACCATTAACAAGAGACAAGTTCTTTGTTCCTAGAACATACAAGAACAATTAGCGAGGAGTCCCGATTAGGTTACCAAATGAGGTACAAGAGAACAACTTACTTTTAAACATCGAAGACAGGGGTAAATTGTCTGAGATGTCGATCGAAGGAGTACCAAGTCTTGACTTTTTACAGGCATTATAAGAGTATTTCTTTTACCAGGCCTCTTCGGAATAAGAAAAGGTTTGAGGTCACTATCAATGGCCTTCACAAAAGCAGCAATATATATATTTGACTTGCTCTCGAAATACACTCAGAATTATCTACAACGATAGTATTCCATACAATGGTCAACCAATATTTGAAAGAAGAATATGAAAAAGAGGTAAACTTGCAAGGAACAGGGAAAGTGTCCATCAATGGCACTCAATCCATTTGAGCTTCATCAAGTTGCTGAACATATAGGTTACAAGTTTGTCAATTCCAGAATCGATTAGATCTAAAGTTGAAAGAAACACCAATACCCTGTGTAAGAGCAAGTTGTTGAGTGAACTAATTAGGATAATAAGGCTTGACAACGTTCTGGATTGATCAATGTGAGTTCCTGAACTGTGTAGACTATTCTCCAAAATTGTGTCCCTCTAGAACTTTGAACACTATTAGTCGAAGGAAAATACAGTACATCCTAGGGAGTATAAACGAAGTGGACCCGATGATGATCGAGAAGAAGTTTTTGTAGAATGGTCTGAATGGGCAGGGAAGAATCTCTATGGCAAGAGAGCAAATATCTACCAAGAGTACTAGAAGTAGCCCGAGAAGCTTAGAGGACTCGGCCAGATACAAGTTCGCCATGAAGAGGAGCCAAAGAAGGAAAATAAGCATACATCCAAAGTTGGAGGAGCCAAAAGGGACCCTGTCAATTAAACTTGAACCCCGTAGCAATAGTTTGGTTTAACATGTTATAAAGGATACTTAAGCACAAGGGTGCCAGAGCAATTTTCTCTCCTTCATCAAATCTTTGACCATGGCTAGACTGGTTTTCATGACCTTGGTAAATCGACTACATAAGACATATATGCTAAACCACTAAAGTAAAAAATCCTGAAGTTCTCGATCATGCACAAGATTAACTTGCTTATTCCCTTTTGCAGAGAAAGCAAAATAAGATTCGTGCATGGTGAACCGATCTACATTTGTTGAAGTTTTTAAAAAACACCTAGGTAAACTCTCTCCCCTCTACAGGTAATCCTATTAAAAAGTAAACATCATGCAACCCTATCGATAAAAAACCTTAAGGTAGAAGAAAACAGTTATATCGTTGCGACCATAAGCACAATAAGTTGCATAACAACGCAAAATCAACAGGAGGATGCAACTTTTTAGTAGCATAATAGAGTCCTATCTCTTTTAAGCGATCGAGTGAATATGCATTCTCAGCAATTGGAATCGCATATTGTCAAAAATTGGAATCAGTCACACTCCAACCTTTCAAAGATAAGGAGGTGTTCCAATTCTTGAAGGTAGTTAATCGATCAGATTGAGCAAATAAACGGGATTGATGGAAATTAGGGTAATAGTCTAGGATGGCCCCCAAAGAATCACCCGGAGGAACAATATAGCAAGGGCCAAGTTTCGGCGGACGTCAGGTTCAGAAGGAATGAAAATGTCAGTATTGATCACAAGGCTTTCAAAGAAAATTGATTGTTCTATGAAATCAGTGGCTCAAGTATGAATAGGGATCGATGGAACAGAAGAGGAAGCCATAGAATCAGAAAGACAAAAAATAAAGGGAAAAAAAACCTCTAATAGTACTGAAGAGCAAAGAAAGTAACGTGAAAAGAGAAAAGTAGAGGAAGCCAAAGCTATAACACCAGTTTTTACACGAATCGACGTATTTTTAAACATCGAACGTGTAAGGGGGTATTTTTTGCCGCCATAATTTAACAGACCCTGAAGCCGGCCAATAAAAGGAATCAAATAGAGAGGCTGACACAAGCAGAAGCCCAATTGATGGTGCAATACATATATAACAGGCAGTTACAAATGGTTAAAGGGAATTAACCAATCACAAAGGCTTCAAGGAAGCTATAAAAGGAGTCGAGCAAAATGAAGAGAAAGGGTCAAGAACCATACCCATAAGTTCCTACTTTTTAAATTTTATTTGTCATCCTAGTTTTGTAGATTCATTGTACCTGTTTTCTATTAAATGTAAGTCTCTTATTTTGCAGTTAATCAGAGTAGCCTTTTTTATCTCGCATTTCTTTTGTTTAAAGGCAAGTTCGATTACATAGAATTAGTTGTGCTTTAGTCGGATATATTTCCAGTTAGATCTTTCTATCAAAGACTTCTTAGTTGAAGCAAGGTTAGAACCATCACCCTTTTAATCATTTTGTTCCATCGATTGATACTCGCACGTATCTGGCAACCTCATTCACACAACAAAAATCTTTCGAACTCAAAGGATTTTTTAACAGGAACATATGGTCAAGCTTTAAACATTCCATAATAACTCATTCCATTGTAATATTGTATTTCATTGCATTTATAATGGAATATCATAATCTATTTGTGGAATAAATAATGCAGCTAAGAAAGCCAGCATACAGCTAAGGAAGCTACCTTTAGTATCCAAACAAGAAATACACTCCGTATCTGATGAAAAGCTTCAGTCCGTATATCCAGAAGGCGGGTAGTTAATAGGTTTTATCCAGAAAGAGTTATCTGGAAGAAGTAACAACTGCCAAAAGAAAGTTACAACCGCCAAGAGCAGTTATCATGGAAGTTACAAGAAACGGTTGACACTCTCATTTCTATAAAAGCCTACTAAATCCGCATTTGTAAGATGGATGATTTTTGAATACGTAATAACATATCAAATATCCGTGGACGTAGGCAAGTTGCCGAACCACGTACTTCCTTGTGTTTATTCCTTAAGCAATTTCTTTTCCTTGAGCAATTTCATCCTTAAGTAATTTCATCCTTAAGCATTAAATTACATTCGGTGCAAATCTAGCATCGACAATTGGCATCGTCTGTGAGAAACGGAACGTTTCAATATATAGTCATGTCACAAATACCGGAAGAGGAAATGCGGGAAGCTTCTTTACACTCAGAGGAAGATAGGGTTGAAGAACAAATTCCCAATGAAATGGAATTGGAAGAAGCCCTCCTTAAGGCTGAGGAAGACTTACAAGAAAGACAGGAGCATGCTCAAGCAATAAGGGAGAGGCTTCAGGTCATAAGGAGGAAAGGCAAGCGTCTGGCAAGTGAAATCCAGAGCGTTGTCCCGAATGCAAAGGATACAGACCTGAAGCGTGTTCGAGAGCAAGAAAGTGATAGTACTGGGAGGTCACACTGGGGAGGAGGACCAACCAATGAGAGGAGGAAGCATATATCATCCCCAAGGGAAGAGAGGAACAGATCGCCGCTCCCAGGAAAAAGTACTAGGCGTCGAAGCTCTTCCCCAAGGGTTAGAACAAAGAGAGAGACTGGGGAGATCCTATGGGGCGCTCAGAAGAAAGCCGAACAAAGCCTTAGGAAATTGACTTCCACACCTTTCGCACGGGCTTTGTGATTGGAAGACCCACCAAATAAGTTCTCACCCCCGACGTTCATGATCTATGATGGCATGACCGATCCTGTAGCGCATATTTCAGTTTACACCCACAAGATGGCATTGTGGGCAGGACGGGATGGACTTATGTGTAAGATGTTTCCATCAAGCTTAGGGACGACAGCCATGAAATGGTTCCATCGGCTCCCAGAGAATTCAATTTTGTCTTGGAAGGATATTTCGCGAATTTTCGTTGCAAGATTCATAGCCAATAGTCGAGATCCAGCAACCTTGGATATGCTATTTGCTTTACACCTAAGAAAATCAAAGTCACTCCAGGAGTATGCGGCTAGGTATTCGGATACCTACGCGGATATCGAGGACTGTGATGAAAAAACTACAGTGGCTACTTTTCGGATTGGACTTCCTCGGGAGCACAAGTTGCAGGAGAGTCTGACGATGGCCCCACCAAAGAATATGGCTGCGCTCCAGGATAGGATTAAGCAATATGTCAAGTTGGAAGAAGACAAGCAAGGGGATCGGCAGCTTGCCCCCCAGCAGAAGAACCAGAAGAAAGAACATAAGAAGTTTGAAAAGAAGTGTGGGAGAGAGAAGGATTCAAAGATGAGTCCGAAGCCTAGTTCATATGAAGCGGTGAAAACAATATTCAAAGATCCAATCTTCCGTATTTTACCCTAGATTGCCGACAAGCCATTCTTCAGGCGTCCGAATAAAATGTCAGGAGATCCTTCCACACGTAACCAATCTAATTGGTGTTCTTATCATAGAGACAAAGGTCATAGGACGGAAGATTGCAGGGAATTCAGACGACATATGGAAGACCTAGTATGCCAGGGACATCTTAAGGAATTTATTGATAAGGAGAAGACTGCCGCGGAGAAGAAGGCCGAACCCCGAACAAAAGAGCAAGGAGAGCCTTCTCACTATGTAGTCAATTTCATTGATGCATTGGTGCTAGATGTCAATGACGAGATGAGACGGGCAGAATATAGGAGGCCTCGACACCAGCAAAAGGTAATGCAAATGGACTTTAATCCTAAGTTGGGAACTAAGAGGTCAAGGGACGCAACCACAATTGCTTTTACTCATGAAGATGCAACGGGCGTAATTTTTTCACATAATGATGCTCTGGTTATCACTTTGCAAATAGGAGTGGCAACAGTAAAGCGAATAATGGTGGACCAAGGAAGCTCTGCAGAGATCATGTACTATTCACTTTTCCAGGAGTTAGGGAAAACTCATGCAGATCTAATTCCTGTCCCAACACATCTGGTAGGGCTCAATGCAACTCATGTTTGGCCCCTAGGAAGGATAAGAATGCTGGTAACGGCAGGTCCTAAGACTGTTGAGGTAGATTTCCTAGTTATTGATTTACCATCAACGTATAATCCAATAATGGGAAGGAATTAGCTTCACTTGCTGGAAGCTGTACCCTCCTCGTACCATCAAATGCTTAAATTCCCTTATGGGGAGAAAGTGGTTGAAATAAGAGGAGATCAAGCTACTTCAAAGGAATGCTTCATGGCGAAAGTGAAACCAGCTGGAAGAATAACGATGATGAAAGAGGAAGCTTCGGTCCTGGAAGAAGTTGGGAAGGAGCCGGCCACCAAGTCGGTGGAGGATCTAGAAAAGGTGCTAATTACACCAGAAGAGCCAGACAGATACTTTATGATAGGAACTAGCCTGACCGAACCAGAGAAGACTCATTAATTGGGATGTTAAGAAGGAATTTGGGGGTGTTTGCATGGACTCCCTTTTAGATGCCAGGAGTAGATCCAGAACTGGCAGTTCATAGATTGAATGTTAAAGCAGGTTACAAGCCGGTAATCCAAAAGGGAAGAAGGTCAGCTATCCAACATACGGAAGCTATGGTAAAAGAGGTGGAGACTTTGCTGGAGGCAAACGCCATAAAGGAGGTTCAGTATCCTGAATGGCTTTCTAATACGGTAGTGGTTCGAAAGAAAGATGGCAAGTGGAGAGTCTGCGTTGACTTCACTGATTTAAACCAAGCATGTCCGAAGGATTTGTTTCCACTTCCAAAAATTGATCAGTTGGTCTATTCAACATCTGGGATGGCACGAATGAGCTTTTTGGATGCGTATCGCGGATACCACCAAATCTCAATGCACCCCTTAGATCAGGAGAAGACGTCTTTTATTACACCTAAAGGTATATTCTGCTACCAGGTTATGCCATTTGGCTTGAAGAATGCGGGAGCCACATTCCAGAGGATGGTGACAAAACTCTTTGGGCCTCTCATTGGCAAAACAATGGAGGTTTATATAGATGATATGGTTGTGAAGAGCATACTTCAGCAGGATCACCTAATGCATCTTCAAGAGGTGTTCGATGTTTTACGAAAGAATAATCTTAAGTTGAATGCTAGCAAGTGTGCCTTTGGAGTAAGTACGGGAAAATTCCTGGGCCATCTTGTCACTCAGCGAGGAATTGAAGCTGATCCAGCTCAGATTAAAGCGATCCAGTGCTTGGAGCGGCCAACGAAGGACAAGGAGATACAAAAGTTAACTGGGATGGCTGAGCATTAAATAGGTTCATTAGCAGATCTTCAGATCGATTCAGGCCTTTTTTTTCAAGCTGCTAAAGTCTGGCAGAGCTTTCCAGTGGGATGAGGATTGCGAGGCAGCATTTCTTGATTTGAAGAAATACTTGCAGAAGCCACAACTGTTGTCCATACCCAAGAATGGGGACATGCTTCAGTTGTACTTAGCAGTATCGGATCATGCTGTAAGCGCTGTGAAGCAGAGTATGAAACTTTGTTTCAAGGAGTTCAAAATGCTCTGCTACTCGGGGCAAAGGAGTTTGTGATTTATTCAAATTCTCAGTTGGTAGTGAATCAACTAACTGGACTGTACACGGCAAAAACGGCAACCATGGAAGCATACATGGAGAACATTAAGGAATTGCTCGGTCGACTTCAGGATTATAAGATAATTCAGATTCTGTGAGAGCATAACGAACATGTAGACGCTCTAGCTACTCTTGCCTTGACTGACCAACTGGGGGTGAAAAGGGTTATCCAGGTACAAGTCCTAGAGCGACCAAGCATAGAGGAACCATCAGAAGTAATACGATGCGCAGAAGAGCAGACACCAAGTTGGATGGATCCAATCATCGTTTATTTAAAAGATGGTATTCTTCCTGAAGACAAGAAGGAAGCCAAAAAATTAACATTGAAAGCAGCACGTTTTTGGTTATCTCCTGACCAAAATCTCTATAGGAAGTCTTTCTCAGGTTCTTATCTGTTATGTGTTCATCCAAATCGGGTGGAGGACTTGTTGTACGAGATTCACGAAGGATCTTGTGGAGCACATGCTGCAGGTTGATCACTTGTATTCAAAGGATCACCCAAGGCTTTTGGTGGCCATACATGCAGAAGGACGCCTTGCAGTATGTTCTAAAATGTGAGAAATGCCAGAGGTTCTCACCAATTCCTCACCAGCCAGCTGGGGACCTTTTCCCTCTCACAAGTCCATGGCCTTTTGCCTAGTGGGGGTTAGACATTGTGGGACCATTACCTCGAGCTAAAGGCAACAGAATTCCTAATTACTGCTACAGATTACTTCACAAAATGGATCGAGGCCAAGCCTTTGGCAGCAATTCGTGATGTTGAAACCTGAAAGTTCGTTTGGGAAAATATTATAACTAGGTTTGGAATCCCGTATGCCTTAATAAGTGATAATGGAACTCAATTCTCCAGTGCCAAATTCAAAGAGTTTTGTGGTGGCTACGGGATAAAAAAATCTTTACTCTACTCCAGCCTACCCCCAGTGTAATGGTCAGGCAGAGGCATCCAACAAGATCATCTTGGATGGAATCAAGAAGAGGTTAGATTCATCCAAGGGCAGATGGGTGGATGAACTCCCATCCGTTTTGTGGGCATATCGAACTACGCCATGCTGGTCCACGGTGGAGTCTCCATTTTCTTTGGCATATGGAGTTGAGGCTGTCATTCCTTTGGAAATAGGTCTACCAACCCTCAGAACGCATATGTTTGAAGAAGGTAATAATAACCTTGCAATGGAGAGGAATTTGGACCTACTGCAGGAAAAAAAAGATCAAGCAATGGTACGGCTGGCAGCTTACCAACAAGTTCTTTCCCGATCTTACAACAAGAATGTCAAGGCAAGGAGCTTTGAAGTTGGAGATTTTTTCTTAAGAAAGGTCTTATCTCAAACCAAGGATCCAACAGACGGGAAGCTAGGTCCAAACTGGGAAGGACCATTCCAAGTTACAGCAAAGATCGGACAAGGAGCCTACAAGTTAATCAGGCAAGATGGTAGAAGTGTCCATGGAACTTGGAATGTTTCCAACCTAAGGAAGTTTTATGTGTAATACCGAATATGGCAATATTAGGCCTTCAGAATCTTATCTCCTTCAATAAAAGAATAAGGTTTTCTTTCATTTAACTTTTTCTTTTGTTCGAAGCCCATCTTTAATTCGATGCTTCGTACTTACATATTATTCAATTACTCAGGCCAAGATCCAACTTCTCCACGATGTATTGAACTAATGATAGGAATCTCAACTTTCGAAATAAGGGACTAAGTCAGTCCTCGAGTATGGTTTGGATCAAAATGGTTAAGAGAACAGTTTTCACGCCAGAGTAGTTAAGAAGGGAGTGCCCACTTCTCTTCAAACCGACACATTATTTTTGAAATATTGTGTAACTGCCTTTGCAGTTATTATACCCACTTCTGACCAGTTACCCGTGAGTGGTTTAACTGTCTATTCTTGACCTATATATAGGCCTTGAGCAGAAGAATGATGGGTAGTCAAAATGAGTACTTCTTCAACTCCAGTGAATCTTCCTCCAAAGAGAAAGGCCCAGGTTGGGGAAGCTGATGATGTTCAAGTTATTCATCCATATCCTCCTAAAACCTCACAGAAGAAGAAGGCTAAGATTGATTATGAAGATGAGGACTTAATGATCCTTGAGGGGCCAAAAGATAATACGACTAAAGACGTGATCGATATAGAAGATGACGAAGAAGAAATGAAGGTTGTTGAATCCTTTCTAACACGAAGCGTAGAGGAGCAAGTGGTGGATATGAAAGAAGAACCTGAGTTTATGGGAAGGGAATTCCAGAGTGTTCAAAACTGATTGATGGGGCTTTCAAGCACTCTACAAACTCTGGAACACACAGCTACTCAAATTTGTGATACGGTATGGGTGGCTGCAATGGCTCAGGATCCACAAAGGCTTCTGCTTTCCCTCATGGACATCTCTTCACGAGCTAAGTCAATTATGGATAAGGTAAGGGAAGCTTTAGCCATGTGGGTCGCCTAAGGGAAATGAAGCTTTAGCTATGTGGGTAATTTAAAATGTAATTGGTGAGCCTTTTACCTTATGCCATATTTTCCTTATGTAAGATGTCCCTAGTGCAGTATTAATGAAGTATTTAAGAAATATATGTCTTATTTACTATCTTAGCCAAAGAGGCTTTATTCCAAGAAAATATAGAGCCAACGAGGCTTTATTTCAAGAAAACATACAGCAAAAGAGGCTTTATTCCAAGAAAACCAACAGTCAAACAGGTTTTATTCCAGGAAATCATACAACCAAAGAGGGTCTTGGCCAAAGAAGGGCCTTATTCTTATAACTAGTAAAGAACAATTAGTACTACATGCTAAAGAGATAGCATAAAAATGCTCCTACTGTCCACGAGGATCTATGGCGGACGTATCTCCAGAAGTTTTGAATTTGACCCGGCGCACTCCTTACGAATGTCACTTAGCTTCGAATGAGGATGGTCAGGAGCAGACCATTGAAAGAAATCATCTCTCCAAGCATCATGATCAACAGGAATATCTAGTGCCATCAAAGTGAAAGCACGGCCCAGACCAAAGTTCTGGTTAGACTCAATGGCAAGTGTTTCTGTGTACTTCTTGCAGCATTGAGTTATGCCGGCCTCCACTGCCTTCTTTTTCTCTACCTCGGCTCTTAACATGTGGTCTTGAACACTTTTAATCTCTTCTGCAAGCTTCTGATCAGTAATAGACTTTTCCTCCAGCAGTTTGTCATAGTTGGTCTTTGACTCTGCCAACTCCTTTGTTCTGTCCAACTCATCTTTTGATTCGGCAAGCGTCTGTTGAGCTTCACTCAATTGATGCTTCAATTTTCCCATGTAGTGGAACAACATTTGTGACCCCTACAAATAAAAGGTAAGTATAAATCAGTGCCTAGATATATCAATATAAAAACATTAATTGCAACAGACAGTCAGAAGCGTACCGCAAGGAGCATCTGCAGACCAAAGGAATGGCCCTCGGGAAGTTGATTGAAGAATACCTTATCCTCTTCTAAAATAGAAGAACCCAACTCCTCAATAGAGGATGGCACATGCTCAATAGATAGACCTAAAGAAGGGTCATTGAAGTAACCCTTAAACATACTATTGGAGCCACACTGCGAAGGAATTAGTTCATGCTCTTCGATCGCGTTCGAGGAAGGAGGATGAGTGTTGCCATCACCCAAGGTAGAAGGAATTGATACGATGCCAACATTATTCGAGTCAGGGGGATCGGATTGGGTCCTCGGCAAAAAAAAAGACAAGGCTTCTTCGGTTGAAGGAGGATGAACTAATGAAGCTGAGGAGCCGCCAAAAGTACGGGAGGATCCAAAAGCTCCAAAAGCGCTTCTAAAGTCAAATCTTGCTTTAGAAAGATCAGGAATGGATAAGTTACCCACGGATACAGCGTACTTAACCATCGAAAACACCTCTGCAAAGACAACAAATAAATGAACGTAACAACTTTTAAAGGTGCGTCAACATGAACATTTATTAAACAACAGGAGACAAACCTCGCACGGACTGCTCACTGGAAGTATCTTGAAAATCGCCATCCACATCCTCCTCAGTTTCTCCCTCCGACTCTGTCTCAACTACCGCAGGAGTGGAAGTTGTGGTAAGAGGAGCATTAGTTAATGTATAATCACGCTTTAGCTTACGCGTCTGCCTAGGCTTGGCTGCAGGTACATTAAAATGCCTACACGGTTCATCAATAGTTGTGCTGGGAGGATGGCTTGCAGCCAAAAAGCATTGGAGTAGATCTCCAGAATTTTCCACCGGGTCTTGAGGAAGCATACATATCATCAAGAACCTCTTGCACAGCATCACTAAGGCCCTCCGGAAGCGCTGGGAGACGACCTGAAGATAAACAACAAATATCAGTCACTAAGCACGTCAAAAGAGAAGCATAAAGAAAAGTGACATACCTAAGGGCTCCCCTTTTTGGCAGGTGTAGGCGCCCTAGCACCCAGAAACAATCATATAATCCACATCCTTATTTGAAGTCGGGAGACAGTGAATCAATGCAGAGTCAAACTTCGGTGAGAGATAATATTTTCCATCTCAGCTCTTATTCTTTGGATTGGAGTAGCAGCAAAGAACATCAGTCGCTGTGAGAGCTTTTTTTAAGAAAGTATTCATCTGCACCACACCCCCCAGGATACGATATGCATTCGGAGCCAATTCTGAAGGACTGAGGTCCATGGACATGAAGAATTCTTGAAGAAGTGATGGAAACCGAAGACGGATTCTGCATTCAGACAATATGAATATTGGGACCTTGATACAATTGCGTCCATAATCTTTGTCATCATTTGTGGGAGCATAAATATCATAGGGTGGCTATCTTCGCCGGAGAAGAAATCAAGTCTTTGAGCTTGCCCATGCTGAACCCTACAATATTAAATAAGGTACAAAGATTAGTCAAGCAACTATTAAAAAAAAAATCAGTTTTGGCGCTGGGCAGTGCCGGACCCAGGGGGTCCGTCGAAGCCAGGCCCCCTAGGAGGCCCTGGCAATGGGCAGAGCCGGACCCCATGGGGTCCGGCGAAGCCAGGTCCCCTCGAGGGGGGCCTGGCACTAAGCAGTGCCGGACCCCTTTGGGGTCCGGCAGGGAGACTACCGAACCCCCAATGGGGTTCGGCCAAGCCAGGCCCCCTCCTAGGGCCTGGCACTAAGCAGTGCCGGACCCCAAGGGGGTCCGGCAAGGAGACTGTCGAATCCCCAAGGGGGTTCGGCCAAGCCATAGGCCTCTAGAGGAGGCCTGGCCCACCATGGCCCCTTGGGTGGCCTAGCACATCAAGAGCCGGACCCCTTGGGGTCAGCAGAGAGGTCATGCCGGACCCCCTTGGATCCAATTGATTTAAAAAAAAATTATTATGAAAGAAGAGAATTACCTCTTGAAAAGCAGAAAAGAGAAGATTTCTGAAGCATATGAGTGGCAAAAACAAAAAAAGTTTAGCTACGAAGTGAAGCTATATATAAAGGGTTTGAGGAGCTCTAATCCTATTAGGAAACAAATTGTTTCCTAAAAACCCGAAAAGCCTTTTTTCTACTCTAAAAAACTTTAGGGTAAATAAAAAGGCTGGGGGTATTTGTGGAATAAATAATGCAGCTAAGAAAGCCAGCATACAGCTAAGGAAGCTACCTTTAGTATCCAGACAAGAAATACACTCCGTATCTGATGAAAAGCTTCAGTCCGTATATCCAGAAGGCGGGTAGTTAATAGGTTTTTTCCAGAAAGAGTTATCTGGAAGAAGTAACAACTGCCAAAAGAAAGTTACAACCGCGAAGAGCAGTTATCACAGAAGTTACAAGAAACGGTTGACACTCCCGGCCATTCCTATAAAAGCCTACTAAATCCGCATTTGTAAGATGGATGATTTTTGAATACGTAATAACATATCAGATATCCGTGGACGTAGGCAAGTTGCCGAACCACGTACTTCCTTGTGTTTACTCCTTAAGCAATTTCTTTTCCTTGAGCAATTTCATCCTTAAGCATTAAATTACATCATTAAGCATTAAATTACATTCGGTGAAAATCTAGCATCGACACTATTGTTAATATTTTATTGCAATATCGTATTTCACTGTAAATTTACAATGGACTATCATATTCCGTTGTTAATATTCTATTGTAATATGATATTTCATTATAAATTTTATAATGAAATATGATAATATAAACTATTTAATCCTGAGTCGTTTATCACCGTTGATAAGAGAAGGATGATTGCATTGTTGCGGTTGCTAGAGGAACTGCCTACTACTACTACGAGACAGAATGCACACTCCAGAAACAAGCATGACAGACCATCACGTGCATAGCTGCAGCGTATCTTCTATCAAAGGCGTATATCTACGTACATATTTCAGCAGAAAATGGAAGGGAGATGGGCCCTACTCTTTTTTCACGTTAAAATAAAAAACCGAGACTATCTATTTTTCAAATTTTTGAAGAGAATACAGGGAGAGTCACATGGTATGGGGTCCACTCCAAGGTCGTACGTAGATAATTTGGGGTTTAAGCTAAAACCTTAATTAAGAACTTATTTGGATTGATGTTTTGGAGAATTAAATGAGAAGGATTAGCGAGGGAGTAGTAACTTCTTTTCCATATATAGATTTATAGGAGAAAGAGTTGAGTGAGACAAAAGCGAGAAAATTTCCTCACTTAGCTCTCTACCACCCTCAACCGCTTCTTATGGCTTATATAACTATTCCTCACATAACTCTCCCTTATTTAATTTTTCCTCATTTAACTCCTCATTTTTCAATCCATGAGGCTGAAATAATTATTTTAACTAGGAATTACATTATATTTGATCATTTTAGTTTTTTAAAATGCCAAAAATAAAATAAAATTAGTTTGACTTAATTAAAAGTACTAGAATAGCGCTAAATAGTCCAAGTCATCCTTATCATTACAAACTAAACTTATAGTAAATTTCTCTTTCTCCTTCTCTCTCTCTAACGCGGGAAGGCACATACAGAGAGTTGCAGATTAGAACTTAGAAATGAGAATTGTTTAGTAAGAAATTCACCCAAACGGTGAACGATTGAACGGATGATAGGGTGATTTGGCTATTGATATAGGATGGATCAAGAGCCAAGCAGCTATTATTGTTTTCCAATAGCTATATATTCGCCAGCGATGTCATTTACTCGAGCATTTTCTTATTTTTCAGTGACTTTATGTGTTTTTTTTTTTAGTTAATTTGTTCTCTTATTTTCTAATTTTTCAATCCAAAAATAAGTCTCCATTTATTTGTTGGTGAGAAGGGCGAGGGTTTAAAGTTTAGGGTATGATTTATGATTTAAACTTAAAGGGTTAGGATTTTAAATTTTAGGGCTTTGAATTTCGATACCTTTTCAAATCCTCAATCGAGCTACTAAGGCTTGATCTATATTATCATATGTCGGGTAAATAGAAAACACACTTGTTGCTTTCCTTATGCTTATATTTTTTGAAAAAGTGAAAAAAATATTCACCATGTATTTTTAATTGTTGAATAATAATCAATAACAGCAAAATGTCTTTATTTTTAAACAGAGAAATTTATATATTTTGCCTAATATTTATGAATACATAGAAATATCTACATTTTCAAAACATATCTCTATTTCGTACATTTAGTCATACATTAAAGCGGAGGAGAATTTTGTGTCTGTAAAAATGTATTTGGAGCTTAATATTGGTTTATATAGCCTTTTTTTTAACCTTTTGGCACACCATTTCTTACTGATATTGAATAAACTTTTCTATTCTTTATATTTTTTTTTAAAAAAAAATTCCGAATTAAACCACATTCATGTTTTCTATTAAAAAAAAAACATTCTACTCTAAGAAAATAATTCATAGACACAATAACAACATTTGCTATTTTTGTGCAACATCAACGACGGATCAAAATTATGAAAAACTAAATAACACCAGTGAGAGTTATAGAACTTGAGAATAAAGTTGTCGATGCAAAATTTACACCAATAGAGAGAAGTGCTTAAGAAAATAATATAAAATATACGTGATTCGATAGCTTGCTTACATGCACGGAGTTTTATATTTTATTTATTAGTGAATATTTTTACAAATATGTGGGATTAATATATATTTATAAGCATTGGAGGTTTAATAATTGACGGAGTTATGTCTATCCTTGAGACGTAACACAAAACAACAAATGGTTAGAGAAACTCATTCTTGTTTGTCATTTATCGATGTATTGCCAAGATCTATCGACGGGACCCATATCATCATGTGTCAGGACTAGAGGTCATTTTCGAGATGAACAATATGCTAATTTTAATTAGTTCACCTGGAGTAAGTTTTTTTCTTCTATATAACGTTGTAGTAGAAATTTATTAGCCATATAACAATGCCTAACTTTTATCGTGTGAAATAGCAATTGACGCTACTCCAGTAGGGTTAATAATGTGAGGTTTTAAAATTAATGTCAGTTGGAGCAGCGCCTTTTCAATTTGTAATTTTTTACATAGTGGCTGTGGCGCTAATATCAGTAGCATTATTGTGGATCGTAATATTTTTATTTTTACAAAAAAACTAATAGACGTCATTTCTGATGATAAATAATAACAATATTGGTGACAACATCAATTAATTAGATAATAACAAAAGCCCAGTAGCATGAATAACTTATAATGTTAATGACGTTGTCTATAATAGCGTTATTAAATGGGTTAATATCACTTTTGGTCACCCAAAAATATGGCATGTTCCAATTTGCACACCTCATTTTCAAAACTTGCATTTTGCACACCGTAATTTCAATTTTGTACCAATCTGCACACCCGGGCATGTTTTCACACTGCCGGGCAGCGAAATTGCCTATGTGGCAGTTTGACCATCCAGAACCGTTGGATTAAAATGACGTGTCACGTTTATGCAAATAAAACAAATAATAAACAATAAAAATCATTGAATTATTTTAAAATAACAAAACTTTGGATGAAGAACCCTAGCCGCCACAATGGATATAGTTTTAACCACATCTTAAGTAACCTGTAAATACACTAATAAAGTGAGCATGCACTAACTAATATCATAATACTTCCCCTGGGATGACCACGTATACATAAAATGTGGCTCGCTAAAACTTTACTAAGGAAAAATTTAATGGGATAAAGACGTTAGTAAAGTAAAAAAGAGCACATCATTCATGTATAAAAACTTAATAAGATCAGTGAGAATATTGTTTCGTTAAAACCTTGCCAAAAAAAGCACTGTGGGAAAAAAATATTAGTCAAAGAAAAAATAGTACAATTCATACCATTATCTTCATGTCTTTAGTCCCCTTAATTCAAGAAGATATTTTATATATCAATATTATAGATCAACTTCTAGAATGTTGCAGGTGGTAACACGTTAGTGAATAAATTTTCTAGATTATCACAAAAGTGAACCTCTTGAACATTTATATCACCACTCTTCTAGAGTTCATGTACTTGTTTTGAAAATTTTTGGGGAGATGTGTTTAGTTTTGTCTCCTTTTATATATCCTCCTCAGAGCCAAGTTATACATGCAACATTGTCGTCATATAATATTGTTGGAATACTCTTAACAGATTGTAATCTACGCTTTTCTTAAATATGAGAAATCATTCCTTTTAGCAACACGCATTTTCGATTAGCTTTATAAATTGTCACTATCTCAGAATGATTAGAAGAAGTTGTTGTAATTATTTGTTTTACTGATTTTCAAGAAATAGTAGTATTTCCAAAAACAAAATACGTAGCCAATCTGAGACTTTGTATTGTGAGCATCATATAGATAATCAACATCTACATATATCCAACTAACTGAGATTTAGGATCGAATGAGTAGAATAGATCCAAGTTGGTTGTACCTCTCAGATAATGCAGAATATGTTTAGCTTCATTCTAGTGTCATCGAGTAGAAGCAGAACTATATCTTGCTAGTAAATTGACAAAAAAAATGTAAATATATGACCTTTACAATTGGCTAAGTACATAAAAGATCCAATTGCACTTACACATGGTACTTCTGAACCAACTAATGCCTCCCCCTTATCTTGAGGTCAAAATGGATCTTTTTTAACATCAAGTGAACGAACCACCATTGAAGAACTCAAATGATGAACTTTGTCCATACATAATTGTTTCAATACCTTTTCAGTATAATAAGATTGACAAAGAAAGATATCATTATTCAAATGTTCGATCTAAAGACTGAGACAATGTTTTCTCTTTCCCATATATTTTATCTCAAATTCTGCCTTCAAATAATTAGCAGCTTTAGTAAGCTCTTCAGGAATCCCAATTAAATTTAAATCATCAACATAAACAATGATTATAACAAATCCATATTCTAAATTTGTATTAAATACTCAAAAAAAATTTGGATCAATTGTAAACATTTCTTTAATAAGGTATTCACTTAATCGGTTGTACCATATGCACCTGGATTGTTTTAATTCATATAGTAAACACTAGAGTTTGTTTGAACACAATCCTCTAAGCTTTGCTTTAGGCAACCAAAATCCTTCAGAGATTTTAATATAAATTTCAATATTCAGTGATCCAGATAGATAAGTTGTTACTACATCCATTAGTTGCATAATCAGTCATTTAATGATTGTTAAGCCAATTGAGAGAACCTAAACTTGAGTAAGCTGCTACAACAGACAATATTATTTCAAAGTTTAAAGCTCAAACTCTTAAATTACAACCACTTCAAAGTCTTGAACTACAATAAATGTAGTCTTACAATACAACCACTTCAAAGTCTTAAACTACACTATTTTACTTAAGGATTACACATAGCACAAAATAAACAGGAAAACATGACAACCCCATTTTCACAGCAACCCCATTTTCACAGCAGCCTCATCTCCACAACAACTCCATCAGGAAAACATCATATAGTGGAGTCATTCCTGCACAAAAAAAAAATAGTAACCATCTCAAAAAAATAAATAAAAAACATAAAACATGTTATTCAACTACATTATTTTTTAATACTTACATATTATTAAGAGCCGGACAATTCCTCTTGTCATGTGACTGCCCTGTTAACCCACAACCATGACAACGTCGTATATTTTTTGTTGTAAGCTCTTTACCTCCCTTTAATCTCCTTCCACAACCTTTTGCTCTAACCTTTTCTGGGTCGTTGTAAACCGGTTGTGAAAGAGCAACACTAGGTGCAGAAGATTGTCCTCCGCCATTTTGCGTCATTATGCTAAGATTGCATTGGAGTGACTCCAACGCCTCAAGTGCAACCTTATATGTGTCATCGTTAACCAACGCAACCTCGAGGATACCTCTACTAAGCTTACTTAACGTAGTATGCCTCAAGACTACCCCCGACCCTCTCTCCTGACTGCCTCCATAGGAGCACATAGCTTTTGCAGCTTTGGTCCACCTATGTAGTACATATATACTAGGCAGTGGAGCATGCAATTGCACCCTATTGAAAGCTGCAAATATATGGCGACAAATGAATCCACATGACTCAAACTTCTTACAACTACAAGTCATACGACTCAATGATTTATCCTCAACAACTACTCTCAGACTTTGCATATTGCTGTCAACCCTCCCAACATTATAGATGCAAAAGCCCTCATCCTCATTCTCAATTTTTGCAATGTATGCCATGCTTTGAAACAACTCTTCTTGAACTTTGTAAAATATAGAGTGTGTGTATAACTCACTCATTGACTTCTCTATAGAAAACATAGTCTTCATAATTGGTTGTTCATTGATGTCTTTGTGATCTAGAGAAAGCTCTTGATGTCTTTGATGTTTGATTGCTCTAGCAAACCTCACCACAAAATCCATCAAAGAATTTTTCTTCGAAACGTAAGACTTGAAAAAAGCGTGACAACTCTCTGCCCTCTGACTGCTTGACATACCTACAAAAAAAACACAGATGTCACTAAAATTGAAAAGAAAAATGTAGTGTTTGTAAAGAATTTTAAAAAAAGAATACCTGCAGAAAATGTATCATTAATAAAAGCAGGGATCCACTTGGAGCGAATGTCATAAATTGTTGTCAACCATTCATTGGTCGACAATCCACTTTCCACAATAATTGCACTCCATTGAGTTTCAAATTGTTCTGGAGTCTCTGTATTCCATATGCACTTCTGAAAGTGATGGTAGTGATCTTTCCATTTTATTGCATCTAACTTCTCTGAAAATTTGTTTAAGATATGCCACATACAGAATCTATGCACAGTGTTCGGCAGTATTTGAGCTATAGCTTTAGCCATTGCGGGATCTTGATCCGTGATAATCATTTTGGGTGGACCAGCTGGCATTGCCAATAAGAACTGTTGCAAAAGCCATACAAATGACTCGGTAGTTTCATCACACAAGAATGCACATCCGAATAGGGTACTTTGTCCGTGGTGGTTGACTCCAACAAATGGTGCAAAAATCATACCGTATCGATTTGTATTATAAGTAGTATCAAATACTACGACATCTCCGAAAGTATGATAAGCATTCCTGCACTCCATATCTGCCCAAAAACAATGAGTTAACTTATTTTCTTCATCCATATCAATTGAAAAGTAGAACTCAGAATTTTTTTTCTTTTTCAACCTCAAAGTACTCATATAACATTTGAGCATCATGTCCGGCATACAACTTAGCCTCATCTCGTCTAACGTTGTAGAAATCTTTCTCAATGCACCCAATATTATCAAAACTTCCGGCCTCTAACTCTAAAATACTAATTTGCTGGTGAATTGGCACATTGGCTGCACTAAGTTGTTGTGTCAAAGCTTTCTTTGCCGGACACATTGATCGGTGAGACCGTAGCAAATGCACTTTTCGTGGCGTAGTAAGGTTGTGATTATGGACCTCGCAGAACTTTGAAACAATGAACTTTTGACTGACATCTGACTTCACAAAAGCGATCTTGGCATTACACCCTTCTCTAGTTAATCCACGTTTTCTTTTCGGAACATAATTTGAGTTCTCAACTTCCCGAGTCCCTTGTTTATAACAAACAAACTCCCGCCTAATAATTTCATTACTCTTATTTTTTTTGGTAGTCCACGCCCGAATACTAAATCCAGCTTCTCTTGCATATTCATTGTAGAAACGTTGGGCATCATCTAACAAATCAAATTGTTGCCCAATTTTAGGAGTGGCTTCAAACCTTACTTGAGGAACAAAAGTAAGGACATTAGACGAAGTCGAACCCATATCCATTTGTGGCACTGCAATATAATAAATCCAAAAAATACATCAATTGAACTGATTTAAAAAGTAACTTGGTTTAGACACCATAAAGCCATAACAGTGAATACACCCACTTGAGTCACATTCGACAAATCAAGTTCCAATTTACAATCCACAAACAAATCAACATAATCAGTTCACAATAAGCCACATTCGACAAACGAAGTCCCAGTTTAAAGCCATAGCAGTGGATACACCCACTTGAAGCCACATTTGACAAACATGTTCCAGTTTAAAATCCACAAACAAATCGACATAATCAGTTCACAATAAGCCACATTCAAGAAACAAAGTTCCAGTTTACAATCCACAAACAAATCAACATAATTAGTTCACAATGCAGCAAAAAAAATCATATTAAGTTCACATTAAGCATAATAGAAACATTTCCAAGAGGAATCAACATTGAAAAAAAAATTGAAAACCTAATTGCAAGCCAAATGTGTCTGTCTAACCAGAGGAAAGGATGAAGAACCAGAGCTGAGGAGGGCGTGATGGACGCGATTGAGAACCCAAGCTGGAGAAGAGACACGCCGCCAGAAGAAGAACACAAGCTGAAGATGAAGACACGCTGCTGGAAGAACTCAAGCTGAAGAAGATGACGCGCTGCTGGACTGAAGCTGAAGAAGATGACACGCTGCCGGAAGAAGGCACGACTCGATCGCCCAAGGGAGGGAAGACGGCCAGAGGAAAGACGGAAGTGGCTTCGTAAATTTGTACGCTGGGCTGATGTAGAAGGAGTTTTCCCAACCGCTAGATGAATTAGACGGACCAGATTGAAAGTCCGCATTTTAAACCCATAAAATGGGTTCGTATGAGAGAGCTACTATATATATATATATATATTTTCCATGGATTGTGAGGATTCCAAACTTTCGTTGCAGATTGTTTCATTTTATTTGGGAAGAAAATGTGAGAAGACTTTTAAGAATGTCTTTTCCACATATGGAAAACACAAAACCTCTCTAGAGAGAGACTCTCTAGATCTTTCTCTCTCTGAACATCATATTATAATTTAGAATTGTCGGTGCCACGGAAAAAATAGTTCACGTCTCCTCCAAGGAAAGAGAAAGGTATCTTTTGATGTTAACTTAAGAAACATCATATATATATATATATATATAGATAATGAATTAATAAACAGATAGAAATTAAATTCAAGTACAAAACTATAATTCAAATTCAAAAGCAGCAACAGCTGGAGGTACGACTTGAACCATATTTGTCTCACCTTCTACAAGACCATCCATTGTGGAATTATTCGACCCGTTTAGAGACGAATCGACCCGTGGGTTTTTCGGCAAAGTAGAGGGTGGTGGTACAAGTGTTCCTTGTGTGTAGAAGGTGCTTAATCGTTGAAAATAAGGACAAGTCCTAGACTCAAGTGACCTTTTTTTGCTAATATCCTTAGTTTTCCTAAAATACTTATTAATATTCTCCCATTTCTCTTTGCACCTCTTAGCACTCCTCTTGTATCCCAAATCCAACATACCTTGTGAGATTCTCTCCCACAATGGAGCCTTCAATAATCCTCCACCTCCTCCTTCCTTAATATTAATACTGTCTTGATGATGATTATGATGATGATTAGTATCACAAAGATTGCATCTCAAGTTTATCAAAGCCAACACCTCCTCTCTTGGCCATCTCTTCCCTATATCTTCTTTATAAACGCCACTGCATAATCTAGACTTCTTGTTCGTTGATGCTGAATTAGGGTTTTGAGGAGCTAAATCATCGGTTAACGAAGTGCGAGCGATTGGGTTTTCTTTGGTAATTATAGTAGGGTTGGGGTTTTGAACGGTATGATTAACAAGGTCACAAGGAGTAGCTGTTGATGATGATGATGAGAATAATTTCAAGTAGTTGATTAGAGAAGCTTGCCCATCACTTGCAACAACTTGCTCATGTGCCCTAAGCTCAAGCTCCTTGTGAATCCTATCCATCTCTTGTTTCTTCAATGCTTCTTCCCTTGCAACTTTCTCTTCGTCTCTTTTGACCATATCTTCAATAAGCTTGTTTTGCATCTCCTCTTGTTGAGCCATCAACTTTTTCACAACATCTTCACATAATGACTTGAACATCTCAAACTTCTCCTCCTCCTTCTTCTGTCTTTTTCTCTTCTTATTAATTGTCTTTTCCACAAACATCATTGCTTCCTCATGATCATTACTGTTCATTCTTGCATCTGCTAATAATTCATCATTAATTCTTGGATCTCCTCCTCCTCCTACTTTTTGTTGTTCTTGATTTGGCTTGTAAAGCTCTTGGAATTCACTAAAAACCATGTCAGAAGTAGTACTCTTGCTGTAATTAATGTTGTTCAAGTACCTGTTGCTTTCTTCTTCAAACTTCTCCTTGCACTTGCTAGCACTCCTTTTGAACCCAAGCTCTGCAAGCTTCCTGCACCCACCATAAATAAATCTCCATTAATTTTCCAGTCTAGATCTTAATTAAGAGAGGAGAACACATGACACTAACATATGCATGTACTTGTACAAAACCCTAGTTCAGCTTAAAATATAGAGCAAAAAAAAGAAGCATACCTTGACACAAGTTCCCAAGTGAATTCAGGGAACCAATTTTCAAAGCTAGATCTAATCCTGAACAGTGAAAGAAGTTCATCATTAGACCATGAATCAACCAATTCAGGTGCCAATCTATCTCTCTGAGTACTGCTTGTATTCTCCAAGTAATCCACAACTACACAATTGGTGTTTTCTTCAATGATCTTTTGGGTTGGAGATTGTTGGTTGAACAAGTTAGTAGTAGTAGTAGATGGGTAGGGAACAAATGGAGTAGTGAAAGCATTATTGCTATGGTGAAGAGGAGGGAGAGGTAGTGAGGATAGTGATGATGAACTTCTTGAAGATGCTATGAATTGCTCTGCTTCAAACATTTCTCTCTTTTCCTTTTTTCCTGTGTTTCTTTCTTCTTTTTTCTCTCTTGTTTTGGTAGCTATAAACATTTGAAACATTAAATAATAAATAATGAAATGACGCAAACAACTCTACAAGGACACCACAGACACGCTCTCTCTCTCATTTATCAAGGTTTGTCCTATCATGCAAGAGAAAAGATAGGCTACCCCCACTCTCTTTTGGAACCAAGTGAACCTCAGTGTCTTGTCAAAAGGATAGCTGGCCAGGACATGACAACTGGCTTTGATTATAGATTTGGAGAGTCGCTACACGAGCTTAAAGTGTGAGTTGGGGGAACATAGGGAAATTGGGGTCCATTAGAATCCTATGCAGTGATGATGATGTAATTCAAGAAAAATAACAGGACACGTGAATGCATGCAGACACTGGGACCAATTTACTTAATTAATGAGCTACGGTTAGGACGTTTGGTACAAAATTTTAACTCTATTGCAGTGCATTCGGAAGAAACTTGTATTAGGTATAAATAAATTAAAAAAACTTTAAGAAAGGGGTTCGCTAACTTCTTAAAGGCGGCTTGTTCTAGCTTGTGAGATGATTTTTTTTCAACCTCCCTCTTTTTTTTGTCTATCAAACTCATGATTTTTTCTTCTTTTGTTTTTATATATATGTTTATGTGTTTTGGATGAATTGAATTCGAAAAGAATTTGAAGATACCAACTTATGGTAGAAAATATTTGAATTTAAGATATCAACTTATAGTATTTAAATACAAGTTTGATGGATATGAATTTACGGTATTTTATTTAAAAGTGTGTCAACTTATGACATTAAAAATAATTGAATTTGTAAACACCAACTTATGGTGTTTATTTTAAAACGATGGAGGGGAATACTGACTTATGGTATTTTATTTGGAAAAACTACCAATTATGGTAGTAAATTATTTTTATTTAGTGAGATAGCTTGGATCAATTATTCTCGCATTGCGCCGTTTTTAATAAAATAAATCTAAAAAAAACAAGTAAACTAAAATTTACAAACCATAAAATCCCTAAATGCCTACATGCTTTTAACACCCTAAAATAAATATGAATACATTTTTTTCACTATTTTATCTTCATTATTTACATATTACATGAATATGGGCCCAAAAACATCAAAAACAAAATTAAAAATAAAAACGCCAAAATAGCCTAAACTTTCCTAATTAAAACATAAACAATATCTAAAAGGCCCAAAAATTATATACAAATTAAATGAAGGCCTGATAATCTAAACAAAGTTAAAGCCCAACTAAACAACCCAAGCCCTAAACATGTTCAAGCAAATTGTGGCCCAATAACATAAAACTAACCGGGCCAAGAACACCTCAAACCATTTCTTCAGCCCATGTGCTTTGTGGTATGGCATCTCCTGCCCAACTATTCCTCTCACTAGCCCAACAAGTGCCACTGGCCCAGTATCTCCTTTTCATGCTCAAACCTAGCCCATTACCCACCTCTTCCTTACTTTTCCTACCTGCCGGCGCCTCTTTCTTTTCTTCCTCACCTTGCAACAACTGATATACACGTCGTCCTTAACCTGTTGTACAAGAAGAATGGAAGGAATATTGAAGAAAGGAGAAGAAAAGCGAACTGTTATTAATCCAAAATCAGTCTTACAAAAGAAGCCCACAGGTTCTATGACAAGACCCATGAAGCCTAATTACCAAAAAACCCAGTAACAATTATAACCAAATTCCGTTACCAAATTGTAACAGAAATACACTCGACTCCAACTACCCAAGTTCTTATCAACTTTTCCCCCTTTGAAACAATCCTTGTCCACAAGGATTCTTCAATTGCAATTAAGCTTCCATGACAGCAATGAACAATGGTAAACTATAGTTATAACGACTAAGGAAGTACACAGTAATAATGAGCACTCAAAGTTTCAATTTAATTGGAAGGTGGGAAACTTTTGAGTAAAGTCTTCAAAATCTTCCCAAGTTGCTTCTGCTTCACTGTGATCTTGCCACTGAATGAGCAATTGTGTTCCTGCTCTGTTGTCTTTTTTATAAATTCTTCTTTCCAGCACAGCTTTTGGCACCTCTTGTACCAATCCAAGGTCCGTCACTGCTGGCAGCAAATCAAATGGAACCACAGAAGGTCCCACATGCTTCTTTAAATTGCTCACATGAAATACAGGATGTGCTTTTGTGTTTGGAGGTAATTTCAATCGATAAGCTGCCAAACCAATCCTTTCTAACACCTCATAAGGTCCATAGTATTTAGGAAGCAATTTGTGAAATGAATGAGCATTGAGAGAAGGATACTGGTATGGTATCAATTTAATATATACCAGATCTCCCACCTCAAAATGTTTCTCAGATCTATGCTTATCAGCTTGGGACTTCATCCTCTCCTGAGCAAGCTGTAAGTTATGTCTCAATACAGACAACATCTCATCTCTCTCCACTAAGGCTTTCTCTAACACATCTAGTTTGGCAGTCCCCAGTCATAAGAACACACTTGAGGAGGTGGATATCCATAAACTAGCTCAAATGGTGTTGCTTGGGCTGACGTGTGATAAGCAGTGTTGTAAGACCATTCTGCCCAGGATAACCAATTCAACCATTTCCTAGGTTGTAAGCTAGCAAAACATCTGAGATATGTTTCCAACACCCTATTTACTACTTTAGTCTGACCATCAGATTGAGGATGGTAACCAGATGACATACACAACTTAGATCCTTGTAGTTTAAAGAATTCTTTCCAAAATCCACTAAGGAAAACAGGATCCTTATCACTCACTATTGTAGCTAGCAACCCATGCAACTTGAATATATTGTCAATGAACAACTGAGCTACTATGGCAGCTGTATAAGGATGAGCTAGAGCCAAAAAATGACTGTATTTAGTTAATCTATCCACCACCACCATTATCACTAACTTCCCTTTACAATTTGGCAAGGCAGTGATGAAATCACTACTGATATCCATCCATGGTCTAACAGGGATGGGTAAAGGTTGCAATAACCCTGAAGGAGATATTGTTTCATATTTACTTTGTTGACAAACAACACATTCAGCTACCAATTGTTTGAGTTGTTTCTTCATTCCTTCCCAAAAGAAACCTCTTTTCAGCCTATGATATGTCTTTAAAACTCCAGGATGTCCAGCAATAGGAGTTTCATGGAATTCATGGAACAATTTAGCTTTCCAAGGGGAATGCGGACTTATTACAATCCTATTCTTATACTTCAAAAACCCTTTATCATAGCTAAACTTAGAGGTATCATTAGCTGCAGCAGTTTCCCTTAGCTCTTTCAACTTCTCTAGCACCCAGTCATCCAATTCTAAATCTCTCCTAAGAGTATCTAACCATTCAAAATAGGGGTATGAAATAGCCTGCAATTCAACATCTCCAAATTGAACCTTTTGCAATTCAATTTCATCTCTAACACCATGGAGTCTAGACAAGGCATCAGCCACTACATTTTCTACTCCTTTTTTGTATTGTATCTCATAGTCAAAGCCAAGGAGTTTTGATACCCATTTCTATTGAAATGCAGTGTTAGCTTTCTGACTCAAAAAATACTTCAGACTGCAATGATCTGTTTTAATTATGAAATATCTGCCCTGGAGATAATGTTGCCATTTCTTGATTGCTGAAACAATTGCAATCAGCTCTTTCTCATATGTAGATAAAGATTGGTTCTTTGGGCCTAGTGATTGACTGGAAAAAGCAACAGGCCTATTGTTTTGCTGCAAAACAGCCCCTATTCCAGTCCCAGAGGCATCACGTTCTATCACAAATGGAAGATTAAAGTCTGGCAATGCTAACACTTGTGAAGAAGTCATCACAGCCTGTAACCTTTTAAAAGCATCAGTAGCTTCCTCATACCAAACAAAACCATTTTTCTTTGTCAACTTGTATAGTGGTTGACATATTTTGCCATAACCAGGTACAAATTTCCTATAGTACCCTGTCAACCCCAAAAATCCCCTCAACTCTTTAACATTCTTAGGTAAAGGCCAATCCAAAATTGCTTTTAATTTGGCAGGATCAGCAGCCACCCCCTCAGCAGAAACTACATGACCTAAATATTCCACCTTCACTTGGCCAAATGCACATTTTTGTCTTTTCACCAAAAGGTCATTCTTCTTTAGAATATCAACTGTACTCCTCAAATCTATCAAATGAGATTCCCAAGAACCACTGTATACTAAAATATCATA
The DNA here is from genome assembly GCA_963580455.1 of Euonymus europaeus. Taxonomy (NCBI): domain Eukaryota; kingdom Viridiplantae; phylum Streptophyta; class Magnoliopsida; order Celastrales; family Celastraceae; genus Euonymus; species Euonymus europaeus. The sequence goes on from OY756972.1 coordinate 7,575,463, forward strand.
AAAAAACACCAACATTGACTTCCTCAACAATGGCTTGAAAATATCATTTATTAAGGACTTAAAAGTGGCATGAGCATTAGTAAGGCCAAATGACATCACTAAAAATTCATAATGTCCCTCATGTGTCCTAAAAGCAGTTTTTTCTATATCACCTTCATACATTCTTATTTGATGATATCCGGATCTTAGATCTAATTTTGAAAAATACTTAGATCCATGAAGTTCATCCAACAAGTCATCAATTAATGGAATAGGGTATTTATCCTTAATTGTGAGTTGATTTAACTCTCTATTATCCATACACATTCTCCATGTACCCTCCTTCTTTTTAACCAATAAAACAGGTGAAGAGAAAGGATTGTGGCTATCCCTAATGAACCCTGCCTATAATAATTCCCTGACTGCCTTTTCTATCTCAGATTTTTGCATTGGACCATAGTGATATGGCCTTTTACTAGGAGGAGCTGAACCAGGCAATATTGGAATTCTATGATCATATTTCCTCACCGGAGGAAGAGATGATGGGGACTGAAATATGGAATCATATTCAGTCAACAATGATTCTAACCCCCTCAATTGTTCTTCTGTCAACACAGAGGTATCATCCTAGACATCCAACCATTCATTTGAATATAATAGCATTCCAATACTAGTCTCCTAAAACCTTTTAACCATTTGATGAATAGAGACATCCTGAACAAAGGGCTTGTTATAATGCACACTCCTCAACTGATAGGCTTTATTATCCACAGAAAAATCCCTAGAGAGCTTATTAAAATCCCACAATATTGGACTAATGGTTGACAACCAATGGACCCCCAATACTATATCACAACCTCCTAAAGGTAAAGCATATAGGCTAGCGAAACAATTAAACTGTCCCAAAGTCAGAGGAACCGACTTGCAACACCCTGTCCCCTTTACTTTACCACCATCCGCTATCATCACTTCAAATTCAGAGGCATTCTCCCAATAATTTCCCAAAAACTTAGTGAACTTGGAATCTATGAAATCATGGGTACCACCCGAATCCATTAAAACAATTACTGGATGGTTTTTAATCCATGCCCGAACCTTCATTGTTTTCATAGATGGAATAGTTGCTGTTCCATAATATGCACTAGCACTGAGCTCCATTTTTTGACAACCAACTAAGGTTTCCTCTTCACATATTTCATCTAAATGTTGTTGATATTTATCTTCCATATCAACTTCTAACAGCAACAATTGTTTCCTAGAACAATTATGTCCTCTAGTGTACTTCTCATCACAATAAAAACATAACCCCTTAGATCTTTTATCTTGATACTCCTCTGAGGTTAATTTCCTATTATTTGTAAAGGGCTTTTGAGCAGAAAACTCTGGTTTTTTATTTTCAGCAGACATAGACACAACAGCAGGCACGGAAGGAACACTCTTAACAATAGGATACACAAGATTACGAGCAGGATAATTCCTCAAACCAGATTTTGTATGTAAATCATTTAATTTTGAATCAATTTGTACAGCAAGAGCCATAGCATCATGAACAGTATTACGTTTTAATAGCTTGACATCATACCTGAGTTCCTCCTTTAATCCCCCCCAAAAGTAGCTTTTTAATTGGGAAAGACTCATACCTGATGTCCTCGTTGCCAACCTCCTGAATTCAGTCAAAAATTCCTTTAGGGTTCCTAGTTGCTTCAATTTAAACAATGATTCAGTGCTGTCCTCAAACTCTGAAGGCCCATACTCGCGGCAAAAAATCTTGGTAAAATCCTCCCATGTTGGTATTGTTTGATTTCAACTAACCCAACGAAACCATTGTAAAACTTCTCCATCCAAATTGAAAGACACAGTCGACACCCTCTGATGTTCTGGAGTTCCATAATATGTGAAGTATTGCTCCGCCTTGAATACCCAAATTAGGGGATCGTCTCCTTCCACAAATTGGGGAAATTCCATTTTCTGATAGGCATGCCTAGTTGATGGTCCTCTCAAATATTGTCTTAATTCTTGTTGACCTTCTCTTCGAAATGAACGATTAAACCCTAATTCCGACCGCCTATCATCATCCATCGAGTCAGAATCTTGAAATGGCAAATCATTCTTGCCCTTCATTTTTCCATTATTCACCTTAGCTTCAACCTGAGTCTCGATCAAAACTGGTAATTTCTCAAACTCATTATGAACGAAAGTCTAGAAATTCTGGAAACTCTCCATCGCAGCGGCAAATTTCTCAATACTTGCTTCCACATTTGTTAAACGATTATCCATTGCAAATATGGTATTCTTACGAGTCATACAACAGAAGGGAAATGGTGGAAATCACTGGTCCTCTGATACCAAATGATATACACGTCGTCCTTAACTTGTTGTACAAGAAGAATGGAAGGAATATTGAAGAAAGGAGAAGAAGAGCGAACTGTTATTAATCCAAAATCAGTCTTACAAAAGAAGCCCATAGGCCATATAACAAGACCCATGAAGCCTAATTACCAAAAAACCCAGTAACAATTATAACCAAATTCTGTTACCAAATTATAATAGAAATACACTTGACTCCAACTACCCAAGTTCTTATCAACAACGACCAGTGCTTCTTCCTCCCTTTCCCAATCTATAGAAGAAATAACAGGAGGTCGAGGAGCTAGTTTGGCTTCCGTTGAGGGTTGTAAAGGTGAAGCTCTATTTGGAGTATACTAACAGGGAGAAGTTGAGGATCGGTGGTGTTGGACGAGGGGATTGGCCAGATTTGATCAAGACTCTATGATAATGGAGAGGGTCGTGTCTAAACCCACCACTATGAAAGCGGGTGATTTGTGTATTTGAGTTTGGTGTGATAGGTCTGGTTTAGGTTGAGTGAGGTGATCATGGTGGGGGAGAAGGTACTGTGTCGAGGTTTCAGGCGTGAAGAAGAGTGGTCCAAGGGAATCCGGTGATATGCTTGAGGTTTTTGAGTGAATTGGCTCTCTGGTGAATTAGTGATTTATTGGTAGTATGGTGGTGGTGTCGATTTTTATTCAGTTGTGCTGTTAGTTTTGCATATAAGGAGAAGAAGAAGGTATAAGAAGATTAGATTCAAGAGAGAAGAAGAAGAGAGTAGCTGAACTTGAACATGTTCTCATTCAACTGTTGAGAACATAACGTTACAATGCTATACATATATATATATATATATATGTGTGTGTGTGTGTAACCAACTTTCACTTGAATGAAAAGACCTGCATAATCTGCACAGTCCCGTACAATATTTGAAAAATCACTTGACTTATTGACTAAAGAAAAATAAACAAAGAAGGCAAAAAGAATGAGCCCAAAATTATTAAGAACCTGAGAAAGCCCAATAAAGCTAATAACTCAATAAAACTAAAAAGACTTTGATAAGCCCAATGAAAAGATGAAGCCCTAAGATCCATCAAACAAGCAGCACTGGCAGCACGATCTCCACATGTCTCAAAGCTGAAACAAAAGCTCTGAATTGATTGATCTGGCTAACAGCCCCCCGCTAGTTGAGCATGTTCATCGTGATTGAACAAGTTCAACTTGGAAATGAGTTGGCGAAGACGATAAGCAGGAACCGCCTTTGTGAGAAAGTCTGCTAATTGCTTTGCTGATTTAAGGTAAGTCAACTTCAAAAAACCTTCTTGAATCTTGTCTCTAGTGAAATGGAGATCAATTTCTATGTGTTTTGTCCTTTCATGAAAAACTGGATTGTTGGAGATGTGAATTGCTGCTTGATTATCTCATTTTAAGGACTTGGGTCGCTCAATTGGTATCTTCAATTATTAAAATAGATTTGAAAGCCAAATGAGCTCACTGGTGGTAGCAACTATGGCTCGGTATTTTGCCTCTACAGAAGACATAGACACAGTATGTTATTTCTTTGATTTCCAAGATATGAGTGAATGACCTAATTGAATAAAATATCCAGTAACCGATCTTCTTGTATCCACACAAGCAGCCCAATCAACATCACAATATGTTTTTATCTACAAAATGTTAGTACTAGGATAGAACATATATTTATTGATAGTACCCTTTAAATATCTAAGAACTCTATGAGCTGTTTGTAAGTGTTGATCTGTTGGTTGATGCATAAATTGACTTAGAGTATTCACTGCATATGTTATGTCTGGCCTAGTTATGGTAAGATACATAGGTCTCCCTACAAGTCTCTTGTATTGCATAGGATCCTCTATTGGTTTCCCTGAAGTTGTAGAAAGTTTTAAATTCGCATATGTTGGAGCAGTGCTAGGCCTAGCATTTGTAAAAGATGTATCTTTTAATAAGTCTTGTGTGCATTTTCTTTGACACAAAGTGATTCCGGAGTCTTGATAATTAACTTCTAAACCTAGGAAATACTTTGATGTCCCTAAGTCCTTAATTTTGAAGCAACTAGCTAGATATTCTTTGAACCTATGAATCAAATCAATATCATTACCTCCTAGAGCCATGTCATCTACATAGAATAGAAGAATGACAATTTTATCTCCCTTGTGATAAGTAAACAAAGAACAATCTGCCTTACTTTGTTTAAAACCAAAACTAATTAAGGCCCTTGTACACTTATCATTCCATTGTCTAGAAGCTTGTTTCAAACCATAGATTGACCTTTTTAATTTACAGACTTTATTCTTATCTAAAGTATTATAACCAGGAGGTAGTTTCATATATACCTCCTCTTCTAAGTCTCCATTAAGAAAAGCATTATGAACATCCAAATGATGAATGTACCATTTTTGTATGCTTGCTAAAGCAAGAAAAACTCTAACAGTAGTTATTTTAACCACTGGTGCAAAAGTTTCAGTATAATCAAAGCCTTCACTTTGATTGAAACCTTGTGCGACTAACCTAGCTTTAAATCTTTCAACTGTGCCATCAGCTTTGTATTTTATTTTATAAATCCATTTACATCCAATAGCTTTTCTTCCCTCAGGTAGGTCTGTCAATTCCCAAGTTCTATTTTCCAAAGCTTGCATTTCTAAATGCATAGCTTGAATCCAATTTGCATCCTTTAAAGCTTCTCTGTAATGCCTTGGTTCTTTATGAATTGAAATGTTTGCTAGAAAATGTTTGTATGGTATGACATGATCACAAGCATGATGAGTGATAGATGCAATGTAGTCTTCTAAATATGTTGGCCTTTTTCTATTTCTAGTAAGTCTACCTTGTGTATGAGTTGAGGAATCAGATACTTTGTCAAAAGTTTCTGATTCTAGATTTGTTGGAGTTATTATGTCAGTAACCTCTGTATGAGTTAAAAATTCAGGAACTTCCTTAGAAGTTTCTGAATCTTTAATTTTTGAACACTTTAGACAAGAATTGTTTGTAGCTTGAAATGGAAATTCATTTTCATAAAAAACAACGTTTCTTGCAATGATGATTTCATGATTTTCTATGTCTAACAACTTGTATCCTTTAGTTCCTGAAGGATATCCTAGGAAAATGCAATTTCTAGTTTTGTGTTGGAACTTAGACCTAAGAGGCCTATTGTCTTTAGCAAAGCAAAAACACCCAAAAACCTTTAAGTCTTTATAATTCACTGATTTATTATAAAGTATTTCATAAGGTGTTTTATTGTCTAATATTCTGCTAGGTAATCTATTCATAAGAAAAATTACAGTTTGAACACACTGATTCCACAACTCTTCTGGAATACCACTTAGGATTTTAATAGTTCTAGCTATGTTCAATATATGTTGATGTTTCCTCTCAACAATTCCATTTTGTTGAAGGGTATAAGGACAAGACTTTTCATGCAATATTCCTTCCTGTAAAAAAAATTTGTCATTTGAAATTCTAACCCATTGTCACTCCTTATGATTTCTACAATTTTATTAAATTGAGTCTTTACAAATTGAATAAAAATTTTGATATATGATCTTGTTTGAGCTTTAGAAGTCATTAGATAAGCCCATATCATTCTAGAATAGTCATCTACTATTGTTAAAAAATATTTATAACCTTCCTTAGAGGCAACTGAATTAGGACCCCAAATATCCATATGAATCAACTGAAAACAATGCTTAGTAGTAGAAGTACTAACACCAAAAGGCTTTCTATTCATTTTACCCATCTTACATTGCTTACAATCATCAAAAAGACATAAGGGTACATCAGAAATTAGTTTGGAAACTTCTCTAGAAGGATGCCCTAGTCTTCTATGCCAAGTTTATGGATTTACAAAAGCATTAACAAAACAATTTGTCTTCATTGGTCCATTCACTTCCTTAGCCAAAAGATATAGGTCTTTATCAATCAGTCCCAAGCCAATCTTCTTGTATGTGGCTATTTTCTGCATTTCACATTTATTCTGTGTGAAAAAAATAGAAAATTGACCATCTTTTGTTATTTGACTTACTGAGATTAGATTGAAATCAAATGAGGGAACACATAAATCATGATCCAGAGTGATTTCCTTGTTAATTTTAACTTGACCTATATGAGTGATAACATGCCTTTCACCATTAGGAAGATAGACATAAGAATCATATGCATTATGATATGATGCAAGAAGAGATTTATCACACACCACATGATTTAAAGCTCCACTGTCAATCAACCACTTATTTTAAGTTTTAAGTTTAGTATGAGATGTACCTGCCACTGAAGCTACAGTGGCTTCCTCCTCAGTGTTGGCTCTTTGATGAAGAAATGCCAATAATTGTTGGCATTGCTCAGCACTGAAGTCCATCCTGGGTTGGTCAATGACAGCATTGATAGTAGGAGTCTTGGTGTTATGCTGGCTATTGTTCTGCTTATGCCTTTTGGAAGGTGGATACCCATGGATTCTGAAGCATTTGTCAATATTGTGATTAGTCATCTTGCAGTGAGTATAGAACTTTCCAGTCTTGTTGCTCTTTGATTTGTCTGAATTATTGTTTTTGAAATTTCTATTATTCTGAGACTGATATTGTTGACAGCCATAGCTATGGCTTCACCAGTTGGAGCCAGTTCTTGATTAAAGATCTTTTGCTTCTTCTCTTCTTGGAGAATGATGTCAAAGGCTCTTTTTGTGTCTGGTATAGGTACCATTAATAGAATCTGGCTGCTAATACTACTGTAGGTCTCATTGAGACCCATTATAAATTGCATCAATTTCTGTTCCTCATTTTTAGACATGTTGTCTTGATGAGTTTCACAAGAAGTCCCACACTTGCATATTCTGCTTTTCTGGTAATCCTGCATTTCCTCCCACAGAGCTTTAATCTTGCAATAGTAGTCTGTCACACTAAGATCTCTTTGCTTGACATTGGCTAATTCTCTAAAAATTTCAAACACTCTTGCTTTGTTAACAAGAACATATATGCCTTTAAGTTCTGCCCATAGTTCAGTTTCCGAACTTGTGGTGGAGATGCTGGAAAGGACTTGCTGGGAAACACAATTGGTTATCCAGATTTTGATCTAGCTATTCGCTTGAATCGAAAGTTAGTGATTTTCATCATGAATATCTGGTAATAGCAGAGTACCATTGATAAAACCCAACTTATTTCTTGCTTGAAGAGCTGTCTGGAAATTGGAGCTTCAGACATGGTAATTTGTACCATTAAGCTCATGGGTAACCAACTTTGTAATAGCGAAATCACTTGTTACAAAGTTGTAAGGATTTTGATAAGGATTATTTGGTTTTGATTGATGGTGTGGTGTTTCAACAGGTAGAAAAGAAGGATTAAGTGTTGAAGATGTAGGTGTGGGAAGAAGTGGAGGTGCGGAAATATGAACTGGTGGAATAGGATAAGACTGAGAGAAAATAGGAAAAGTAGGTGGTCTAACCACTGAAGAAGTTGCTGCATTTGTGATAGGTATGTGTTGCATACCTCTCATAAAATTGTTTGCCTCATTTAAGGCTTGTGTAACCCTGTGATATTCTTCAATATTAACACTTGGTGGAGTCACGTTCGGCTCCGATACCATGTCGATTTTTATTCAATTGTGCTGTTAGTTTTGCAGATAAGGAGAAGAAGAAGGGAAAAGAAGATTAGGTGCAAGAGAGAAGAAGAAGAGAGTAGCCGAACTTGAACATGTTCTCATTCAACTGTTGAGAACTTAACGTTACAATGCTATACATACATATATATATATATGTGTAACCAACGGTTACTTGAATGAAAAGACCTGCACAGTCCCGTACAATATTTGAAAAATCACTTGACTTATTGACTAAAGAAAAATAAACAAAGAAGGCTAAAAGAATGAGCCCAAAATTATTAAGAACCAGAGAAAGCCCAATAAAGCTAATAACCCAATAAAACTAAAAAGACTTTAATAAGCCCAATGAAAAGATGAAGCCCTAAGATCCATCAAACAAGTAGCACTGGCAGCACGATCTCCATATGTCTCAAAGCTGAAACAAGAGCTCTGAATTGATTAATCTGGCTAACAGGTGGCTTGGTGATGACTTGGTGATGGTGGGTTCGATGGTGGCTTGGTGATGATGAAAGGAAAGGCTGTGGTGACGATGGTTCCTGTGGTCGATGGAATGAGATTAAGAGAGGGAGTTTTTTTCGTGAGGTGTTGCTGGGAAGTCCAGAAGAGGAAGCTAGTTTGGTGATTTTGTTTTGAGAAGAATCGGAGATGGGCAAGTCCGGTCGTGAGTTCCCGGTGAATTGGTGGTTTTGGGTGAGCTCAGGAAGAGGTTCGGTAGAGATTTTTCAGGAGAGGCAGTTCACTCCCTCCACCCACAACTCCCCCTACCCCAGCCCCAACCCCCGTCTTGCTGGTTTCTTCTAGATATATCCTCGAAATCTCAGATCAATTGGTTCTCTATTAATTCCAGTAACCAGGATCTAATGAAAGCAGTTTGAGTTGTGTGCCAAGTTATGGCAGTGAGTGATGGTGAGTAGAGATTTGAGAGTGGTGCAGGTGAGAGGTGTGATAGGGTGAGTGAATGTGGGGTTTTAATTGGGCCAGGCCGGACCAGTTAGATGGGCTTGGGGATTGGGCCCAGTTTGGGTTTTGGTTTCAATTGATTTTTGAATTGGGCTGGAGAGTTGGGTCAGGTTTATTGAATTTTAGTTTGGGCTTTATTTGGATTAATGAATTGGGATTGGGCCATCTCAATTGGATATTTTGGGTTTTCTTTTGGATTTGGGCCATGTCAATTGGATATTTTGGGTTTTCATTTGGATTTGGGCCATGGGACTTCTCTTTTTTATTTTTTTTTATTTTTTATTTTTGATTTTGATTTTATTTTTTGTTTAATTAACAATCAATTACAATTAAAAAAAATAAAAAACAACACCTACCAGGACAAAATAAATAAAAATTTATTATGTTTTATATATTTACTTATTTAAATAATTAAGACAAAAAAAAAAGAATTAGACCCAAATACAATTTCTAATTTTCCATTAGGGCTTAAAATAGCATATCCTTTCCACTTTTCTCCTTCCTCGCTATTTTACTTACTTCATTGAAAATAACATTATTTATGTATTTATATTATTTTAAATTTTGAATTTCTAATAGTTTTAGTCCTCTAATTATCCTTGAATTTTTTTAATCATACTAGATTGATGATCGAAATTCGATCCGAACCGAACTGAACCGAAAACGTTAAGTTTTTTTGGTTTAGTTATCCAATATATATTTTTTGGTTATGGATTTTAAAATTCCATAACCGAATCAATTCGTACATTTCGGTTTCGGTTAAAAACCAAATCGAAAACCGAACGGACACCCTTACTACCGGCTGACTTACCCAAAATAGGTAAGTGGATTTACGCTTTTTCAAGTGCGGGATTGTCAAAGTAATAATAGGAGTGAATCCCAAATCATCTCACAAAGACTTTCGGTTTCGGCTTTGGTCTAAAGATTATTAATCTAACTACTAATTCAATATGGTATTCACAATGTCAAGTGATGACAAAATTGCACTAATCATTGGTTAAATTCGATTTTTCCTCTTGGGGTGATTGATTGAACAAAACCCTAAATTGCAATATATGAAATGGATACTAGCTACTGCTGAAAATTGAAATCAAATGGACACAACTAAGCATAACATAAATCATTCAAGTGAAAGATAAATGGAATGAACAATAACCAAGTAGATTAAACTAGAAATTGCGAATCCAAATTTGATAACTAAATGAAATAAGAATAAGTAAAAATAGTTTAGAAATCAAATCCACTATTGAGAGTTGAGGCGAAATGGCATTCCAATCTACAAATAGATGTTGAAGCTAATCCAACTCGGGCTTTTCTCAAGCTCTACAATGAGGAAGAACTTCTTCTTCTAGTTGGTTGGGTCTCCAAAACTCCTAGAAATCTTCTTGTAGATGATTTTTGAACTCCCCTCAAGCACCAAAATGAAGAACGAAGCAAGAGAATAAACAGCCAAAGTGAGAGTAATCCCAAGAATGGGGTCTCAAGACCTTTAAAACCCTAATACATATGTTAAAATACCATCATAACCCTTTACAAATAAGTCCTATTGGTTAATTACATTGATTTCCCCAAAATATCCCTCAGAAATCGTGTAGAAAAGTTGTTATCGGGGTGCCTTCCGGACGGATACTAATGTGGAGTCTGGACGTGAGAGCTGGAAAATGTCCGCTACAGGCCTTTGTGCTTGGTCGTCCGGATGGTAGCCTCTTTTTGTCTTGGCTCTAGTTGCTCTTATGCTTTAACTGTCCGGATGCCTTCTGATATGCATCCAGATGGATGATAATAAACTTTATTTTTCAGCTCTTAATTCTTCATTCTTCCCATAACGATCCCGATCAATCCGAAGCCTACAAAAACCATTCAAACAAGTCATAAATAACTGAAACAAGCTTAAAAAAGTGTCAAAACCAATTTTAGGTTGAGAGAACCCAATCAAGCACATTGAAACCCAAATGCTTAAGTGATATCATTTCCACATCTTTCAACTATCATCCCCAAAGCCTAAATTTTAAATCTCTAAGTTATCAAGCCAACTTGAACCACTACAAAATACTCAAAATGACTATGTCAAAGTGTTAGATTGTGCATTGACTCATTAACACGAATTTCGACCACTCAAACCTAAAATGTGTCTTTTAAGCACTAAAACTCAAGTTTTCTTCTTCTAAACTCCACAAGAATATGCAAAATATCATCCCAATCACCGACCTAAATAGTACCCATAAAGAAATAATTTCCAATCAACTAAAAGACCAATCTTTTAAAAAAACATGAAATAATTATCAATTAAGCAATCTCATATGGTATGTTACCTTAGCTAAATCTAATTATTTAATATTCTTATCACATCCATAACCCAACATACTTAGAGTAAGAATACGATAAATAATCATTGCCCAAGTTTTGCAAACATTCGCTTATTTAAGGAATCCTAAAGTTCCTAATTACGTACACATAACATAAAATCTACTAATTATGGTCAACAAAGTCTAGCATCCCTCACATTAGCATCATTATTGTTGATCAGCAACGGTGTTATCAACTGTAACTTCAGTATACTCAACAGAGTGATCATTACCTACATCACGAAACATAGTGAGCTGAGGCCCAACAAGTAACATTTATGCATGAATGAACATGAACCTCAATATTTAGAGAAGACAGTCAATGAAAAACCTTAATCTAGTTTTAGGGCCCTTTACCCTTAGTAAACTGCTACAGGGTAATTGATAAATTTTTTTAACCAGTGTTCTAGCACCACAATTACACAAATATTATCATACACTATCCATCAATTATTTTTATTTTAATATAGTTGATTATTACTTATACTTGTGTGTTTCTCCTAACTCCGGTAGTTTGGCTACTAGTATTTGTCCAAGATATTGAAAATAATATACCAAACATTGATTAATTTATCCTTAATTAATTTTGGTTGGGTTTGGGGATCAGATTTGGGTCAATTGGACCCAAAGCGGGTCTGTATCACTCAACTAGGTTGACTTAACACGATTGCACCCATCTCCCTCCCACGAGTCTAGCAGACCCGAGGGATTTTTCTTTTTGGGTCATCACTAGTGGAGGCATAGTGAGACCTACTACTGGTATAGAATGGTAAAGGACTGTGCGGTGAACCCAACACCGGTGTCACTTATCTGAATGGTGGCCGTAATCTAGAGATTTTTGGCATCAAAGCTTGCGGCCTGTGGATTTTCTCCTCCTCTGTTGGTGGCCCAAATCGATTTTGTTCCATCACCAAGGTGTTGTTGTCCCAATCAATGAAGCTTTCCCGGATGAACAACTCTTTGCCCACCCTAGTATTCTAACTTTGTCAATTACCTTTCTAGTGGGCTACTTTGTGATTCATTAACTTAGCAGAAAAAGAAAATATTTTTAGCCTCTATCAAGCACTAATATTAGGAAGATCCTTACTTATTCAAGCATGCTTCTAATCAAATCATTTGTCATTGTGTTCCAGAAGACGAACAAGAGAGTGTCCTTCGCCATGCTCATGAGCTTGCATGTGGTGGCCGTTCTGGCCTGGTATTTTTAGGGATGCAATTCATTTTAGTCATACGTGTGATCGTTGTAAAAAAAACAAGCAATATTGGAAGAAGGAATGAAATGCCTTTAAAATGACATTCTTATTGTTGAGATGTTTGATGTGTGGGCTATTGATTTTATAGGACCCTTTCCCCTTTCCTTTGGTTATTTATAGATTCATGTAGCAGTTGACTATGTCTCCAAATCGGTAGAGGTCATAGCTACGAAGATCAATGATTATAGGGTAGTGCTTTCATTCCTCAAAGATGTGTATTTTCTAGGTGTGTAACACCTTGGGCAATTATCATTGATGGGGGGAGTCCTTTTTCAAAATAAACCTTTTGAGACTCTATTGGCCAAAGATAACATCACCCATCGGGTAGCCACTCCTTACCACCCCGAAACTGCGGGACAAGTAGAGGTAAACAACCAAGGATTCAATTTTTTTTTGAGAAGATGGTGAGCACCACTACGAAGGATTGGGCAATCAAGCTTAATGATGCATTATGGGAATATGACAGCTTTTAAATCACCCATAGGGATGAGTCCATATCGTCTTGTATTCGAAAAAGCATGTCACCTCCAAATGGAAATCAAACATCGTGCTTAATGGAGTATTAAAAAATTGAACTTTGTTATGAATGTCGCATGTGAGCACAAGAAACTACAGCTCAATGAGTTGGAGGAGTTTCATATGGAGGCATATGAAAATGCTAGGATCTACAAGGAGCGTACAAAAGCTTTGCATGACAAATTGATTCGCCAAAAGGAATTCACAAAAGGTATGCATGTGCTATTATATAACTCAAGTCTCCATTTATTTCTAGGTAAATTAAACTCTAGGTGGACGGTTGATATCATGAATTTAAAGAATGGGAGCTCATTCAGGGTAAATGGCTAGCGATTGAAACCCTTCTTAGAGCTCACATCCATGGATGAAGCGATTGGTGAGGATGTGGATCCAGTTCACCACCTTATTCCATGATCATGACATCAAGTTGAGCCAACGATAATAAAAAATGGTGTTTGTTGGGATGTAAAACAACCAAAAAAGTTATGCAAATTCAATTATAAAAATAATAATAAAATCATGGTGGAGCCTTAAGTACGACCAGCACGCTTGCAGCACTAGCACGACCCAACGAGAATTCAGATAGTTGATCCTTCCTCGTAACCCACACATTTCTAGTGTGCGCGGTCCTTCTCCATTTAACCTAAATCACGTAACCCTTCTTTTATTAATTCCTACACCACAGTTTTCCTTCATCACGCTCCCGCTTCTTGTTCTCTCTTAAACCCACGATCCTACGATCTTCTCCTCTCGATCAAGCATTCCTCGTGTGTTGTCTCTCTACCAATTATGTACTTCATTCTTTCTCTCTCGACATTGAAGGACATGATTTTCTATCTCCAAGGAAAAGTATATAATGGGTGGATGAATTTGTTACTTGCGACCTCTAATCCATGATTGAGATGTGCTTAATGATGCCATGTTTACATAGTCTCACCTTTGTTGCTATAAATTTCTAGTTTTTGAGCTTTTTCTCATGGTGTGTTTGAATGTATTTGGAGAGGTATGGGTTGAATATGCATTGTGTACTGGCTAGTTTAGCTTTGTGGATTGTCTATTCGATTTTCATCTTGCCATTGGGTGTTTGTACTATTTTCTTCATGCTTTTGTGTTACTCCATACATGAATCCCCACAATGTCTATGATAAAATTCTTCAAGAATTTTTTGTCGTCTCCATGATTTCACTTTCTCTTGTGAATCCTTCTACATATATATATATATATATATATATATATATATATATATATATATGTGAGTTGTGTAACTTCCTACTTTGTATGATTATATTCGATTCATGAACTAATACTTGTTTCTCTCTTGTAGGAACCATGGCTCCTAAATGTAGCGCGGCTCATCCTACTAACCTTACCCATGAGGATGACTCATTCAATGAGACCCTAATGTAAAAGTACTTGCAAGCGCACAAGTGTACTGATGTAGCACAAAGTGTGAGTACAAGGTCGATCCCACAGAGACAAGTTTAATCGAATAATGCACTTAACTAATAAAACCAACGACAATTTAAATACGGAAAATATTTTTGATTATTTAGAACAATGAGCAAAACAGAGTTTTAACAATTACAATTAGAAAAACCTAGGGCATAACCTTGCCAAGCAATCCTATTATGAGATACAAAAGTTAAGCAATTGGTATCAATTCCAATTCAAGGGTCGATTCCTCACTCAATTATGTCATTCCATTGATCATGGCAACAACACGTATTATTGATACCCAATTAATCCTGTTTGATGGCAGTATTTAATTTAGTAAAAATAATCCATTACGACTGGAAGAATTAAACAACCAATCAATCCCCTAAACCTGGATCAGAGCATTCGACAATTAATCTCCTTAATTCCGATTCTACCAAAATACATAAATACGGATCGTTTATGTGATTTGGCTAGATGAGTATAATAAACAACATAATTGGTGATCAAACAACTATGTAGAAATCATACTTTAAAGTATGGTAATTAAGAACAAGAATTAAGAATTGAATCAAAAGCTTGGAATATAGATCAAATCAACTAATAATATTCATGCTTGGCTAGGTCAAACCCTAGAATTAAGTTTAGTTACAAACCATAGCAATAAATGTACAAGAAAAGAGAGAAGAAACCATAGTTGGATTCACCAAAGGAAGGAAGAAGAAGATGAAGAAGTTGCAGCCGTCTCTCCCTTTCTAGTCAAATGTTGGAACCCCCCGTCTTTTCTATTTTAAGCCTTATTTATACCTCAAGTGGGGTTCCCCTAGGTTTACACAAGTAAAAGACTTAAAAACCTAGTCAACTAAGTCTGCAGCAATTCTAGAAATGTAATTCTGGTCAGAGTGCTCTTCTGGCGCTGGAGCGTTGGAAGGGCGTTTTCCTTTGCCTCTGAAATGCTGGAGCACTGGTAGGGTGTTGAAAAGGCGTTTTCCTCTCGTTTTTAGCCAAATATTCTCCAATTCAACCACAACTTCACTTCAACCCTCCTACATACAAAACACACAAAATCTCAAAGTATCAACTCAATCTTAACACAAAATAATGTAAATGTGTACCAAAATATGCATGTAAATGTGGTATAAAATACATACATCAGACCCCCATTGAGTTAGAGAACCAGTTTTCTCCCAATGTGCTCATGCATTTGAAGAATCACTTTTCAATCACCTTTTTGCTGACCCACTCACTATCATTCTTTGTGGATCCTGATCCCCATAATGAATGACCCATCTATCCTGATGTAGTCTGAGCTTTCTATTAGACTCTTACTATAGAAACACCATAAAAGGATGAATCAGATGAGGACCATAATTTCACAAATGACAATTATAGGAGAAACCATTGTTTGTTTCTCCACTTCTGACATATGCAGACGTTTTGGTTCTCCAGTCTATTTGGAGGAAAGCTATGCCTTTTAAGTGGCAAGACACAATACCTGATTCTCATCGATCCTTATCTTTACATCAGGTCCCTACTGTTCATAATACTAACCATGTGCATCGGGCCAAACTACATCGAGAGCCATGGTTCTTGTATTTCGCTATATGTGAGAACCTTATTCCCTAGGGGCATGATTAGGAATGACACGAGCCCTTCATGGCCACACTTTATCACATGCAACAGGGGGAATGGTTTGATTTTAAGGATATCTATATGAAGACCATTCTGAAAGCGAAGAAAATGGTGGAGCTTACTGCTAGTGTGCAGTCCAAGCAAGAAACCTTGATGAAATTATGCATCTAAGAAGCGTTTGTTCTTCCCATGCTTAATCACTCATTTTCTATAGTTCCAAAATATTGAGGTTCCCTTCAGTATGGTTCCATTTCCTTTAGCTATCTTCTCAGAAGCCAAGTAAAACCTCAGCTATTGACATATAGATAAAACAACTACTACTATTGCTACTCCAGGACCTCCTCCCTCTAAGCATGTTGTTGCATCATTCTCTACCCTTTTGGAGCATGCTCGTGAGTTTCGATCTCTCAGTGATGACATCTTTCTTCTTCGCGAGGAGATTCAACGTGATTTCACAAACCTACATGGTGAAATAATAAGTGGTTTCATTGACATGTGGGCTGCCCTTGCTACTATCTTATCTCGCATGCTGCCACCCCTCGTCGATCGTTGACTACACCATCATGTCATGTCCTTTTTTGTTTGTTTTTTTTTATTTGTATTTTACTAAGGAGATTGAATTTTTTAAGTGTGAGGGTGTGGAATTATGCCATATGTTTGACAAAAATTTGTATGTTTGTGGGTAGCATTATGGTAAACCCTCACGAGACTATACTCGTCCTAGTAGGGGCACCTAGGGGTTTAAAGCCTTGTACCATCATGTATTCCTACGAAAGTGGATTCTTAATAGAGTAGTCGGATTTATATTTCTGTGTTTTGTTCCATGCTCCTCCTCCATGATGAAATTAATTTTATTCTACCTGATCATTCTTATGGATATGATGTTTAATTCTGTGAGTAGGAAGCTAAAATTTACATGAATCATTACTTGACATGTGAAATCGAGAAGTTTCATGCTACTTCTCATCACATAGATACTTGGTGAGACTTGAGCCTATCCTTTATTTTGAGCAATGTATTTCTTACTTTATATATTCTTTCGTGCTTCAATTCTTTTTGCTAATCTCATGCTTATTGCAATCATGAACCAAGAATATGTTCTTGTGAATTTATGTCTTGATGAATTTTTCTTATAATAACTTGGTCAAGTCTAAGACATTAACGTAGGCCTTCTTTTGCTTTGTTTGAGCCTTTCTAGCATTCCCTTTTATATGTTTACCGCTAGAAACCCCATTGAGACCAAACATGAATTTTTCTTAATATACCCAACTGACTTCTTGTACTTAATTTCTAGATTTCTTGACTTATTGGGAATTAGCATAGTTTGTGTGCTTGAGAGAACCATAGGTTTGAAGAAAGTGGTTTAGATTTGATATATGTGCTTATTGCCAATTATGTCAAAGTTTGTATTTTGGGAAGTCAAAAGACAACAAGTGTGGAGGTATGGCAGATATGGCTAGATGAAAGAAAAATAAAAGAAAAACAAAATAAAAGAAAAATGTGAACGACTTTGGAAAAAGAAAAAGAAATGATGAGAGAGAAAAAGGAAGTGCAAAAATGAGGGCAAGTAGCTTGAAGAAGTGATGTGAGTAATTCTGAAAAGATGAGAACTATAGTATGGCTGAAAGACGTGCTATTATGAGTAGTGACGATACATTATGTGAATTCATTTAATGGTTTTCTTCAAGCTTACTTGTGTTTCAAATACCCTCTTTGCCAATATTACCACCCTTTTACCTTTATGTTACAAGTCTAAGAGCCCTACTTGATCTTAGAATAGCTATGTTTGAATTTGAGTTTGATTCAAGACATGGTTCATGATTCTTGGTAAGTGATTTTCGTTGATGAGACTCACAATATGATATTTATCTTAGTCATCTTTCATAATCATTTGTATGTGAGTTTTGATATTCTTCCATTCATCTCATTTCACCTGCATATATAGAACCCACTTTCCCAACAACTTCATTGACTAATTGTCCAAATAATACAAACTCAATTATTACTTGACAAATCACTATCAACATATGTCTCTTCATCTCATTGTATAGTTACCGTTACTTCAACGGTACCATTGTTGTGTATATATTTTGCTATTGTATAGCTTCATGGATTTATTGAATGATAAAACTCTCAATTTAATCTTACAAGCTCAAACTCTTTTATGATATCGGAGCGGGTTGATAATCAAACTGTAAATCCTGCTTCTTCCTCAACATCTGCCTCCATGTCTACTGCTACTGGAGATGAAGTTTCTACTGTTGTGGCTAAATATGAGAAATCCCTCATAGCTATTAATGCAAGCTCACAACTGGCGTTAAAGCTCACCACAACTAATTTTCCTGCATGGAGATTACAGTTCATGACAGTGTTACGAGGCTACAGGTTGCTGGGTTATGTGGATGGAAGTGTTGCCTGTCCACCCACCTCAGAACCAGAGAAACAAGAGCACTGGATATGTCAAGATAGCCTATTCTTGAATGCAATCATCGCTTCCTTACATGAGTCTACCATTCCATTATTGGGAGATGTCTCTACAAGCCAAGAAGCATGGACCAAACTTCATGGTTTATTTGCAAATAAATTCAGGTCTCGAATTGTGCAGCTCAAACATAAATTAGTCACCATTTTGAGAGCAAACCGAAAGATTGAAGAGTATCTCAACGAGATTAAGTAAATAGCGGATGAGCTTGCTTTAATTGGAAATCCAGTTGAAGAAGAAGACCTTGTCATTTTTATTTTGAATGGTCTAGGAGCTGAATACAAGGGCATTGTAGAATCTGTAAATGGGAGAGAAAATCCCATCTCATATGAAGCTCTTAGAAGTCTACTTCTCAGTCAAGAAGCATACCAACTTCGGCTAGAACAAAGCCAAGCTCAACTTATTGCCACTGTAAACTTTGCCCAGAAACAAACTTCTCAACAATCAAGGCCTCCTGGCAACTATCAACGGAATTACAATCAAAGATCTCAAGGAAATTATAGGAATAATTCATCTCATCAACCATCCTTTTTTCAAAAACTTTCAAAATCAGGCCAACAATGGAGGAAATCGGCAGAGAGGAAGAATATTTTGTCAAATTTGTGAAAAACCAGGTCATTCAGCCCGTACTTGCTGAAAACTTAAGGCCTATGTATCTGACTCTATGCCTCCTGCTGAAGCTCACTATGCCTCTAGCTCACAAGGATCTACTAACTCAACATATCAACCATGGACTGGCTCCACTCCTCAATCCCAACCGTGGCTTGTAGACTCAGGTGCTACACATCATATGACTGTCGATCTTAGCCATCTCAACATTAACTCTGAATATGATGGCACATATGAGGTCAAAATAGGAGATGGAATAGGTTTGAATGTCACACATACAGGCACATGTCACATACACACACCTAATAAAAAATTCACTCTTGCACATACTTTATGCGTTCGTCAAATTAAAAGAAACTTGTTGTCTTTTCACCAGTTTACTCGTACTAATAATGTGTTCTTAGAATTTCAACCTTCTTATTTTTTGGTTAAGGATTTGCAGTCGGGAGCATTGCTGGCTCAGGGTCCATGCGTTGAAGGAGTCTATCAACTCACACCTCAGTATTCCAAATCTGCTTTGCTTGCACGAAAATCTAGTTTGGGTGTTTGGCACCAACGTTTGGGTCATCCCAATTCTGTGCTTTTATCTTATCTTTTGAAAAATGCAAATTTAAGTCGTGTAGTGTCATCTTCTTCTTTGTTTTGCAACTCTTGTGATATCAATAAAATCCACAAGTTTCCTTTTGGACAATCAACTGTTACTAGTACTGCCCTATTACAAATTCTTTATTCGGATGTATGGGGACCAACCCCAATTCTGTGCTTTTATCTTATCTTTTGAAAAATGCAAATTTAAGTCGTGTAGTGTCATCTTCTTCTTTGTTTTGCAACTCTTGTGATATCAATAAAATCCACAAGTTTCCTTTTGGACAATCAACTGTTACTAGTACTGCCCCATTACAAATGCTTTATTCGGATGTATGGGGACCAACCCCAATTCTGTGCTTTTATCTTATCTTTTGAAAAATGCAAATTTAAGTCGTGTAGTGTCATCTTCTTCTTTGTTTTGCAACTCTTGTGATATCAATAAAATCCACAAGTTTCCTTTTGGACAATCAACTGTTACTAGATTTGCCCCATTACAAATTCTTTATTCGGATGTATGGGGACGAACCCCGGTAGCTTCTATTTTTGGTTATAAATATTATGTTATTTTTGTAGATCATTTTACTAGGTATACTTGGTTATTTCCATTATTTTGCAAATCTGATGTTTTGACTGTCTTTTTACAGTTTCAAAGGCCTGTTGAACGCCAATTTGATGCTAAGATAAAGACTCTATACACTGACAATGGTGGAGAGTATGTTAAGCTTCAAGCTACATTAAACCAACTTGGTATATCTTGGCGCCAATCTCCACCATATACTCCTCAACATGTTGGATTAGCTGAACGGAAACATCATCATATTGTAGAAACTGGGAAAACCCTATTAGCTCATGCTCATCTTTCTCCTAAATTTTGGTCCTTTGCGTTTGAGACAGCCGTATATCTACTAAATAGACTTCCTCTCACTACCACAAAACCCTATTGTCCTTAACAGCTTTTATTCAAAACTTCACCTAACTATCACAAATTGCGTGTGTTTGGATGCCTGTGCTATCCCTGGTTAAAGCCTTATGCTCCCAACAAACTAGAACCAAAATCTTCTCCTTGCATCTTTCTAGGATATTCTACCTCTCAAAGCTCGTTCAAATGCTATGAACCTAAATCTGGCAAAGTCTATCTATCACGTCATGTTCTTTTTCGTGAAAACATCTGTCCCGGTGTCCCTATCACCTCTTCCCAATCAACCTTTATTTATGATAACTCAGACCCTACCTTTGAAAACTCTTCCAACGGTACTTTACCTCCCATGTCTTTTTCCACACCAATTTCCTTTAGCCCATGTCCCACCTCTCCTTTATTCCACTCTATTTCACCTGTACGTAGCTCTAATTCTTCTCCTTTTTCCACAAGTCACACAATCAATGCCTATTTTGTCCCCCTCTGACCCACCAAGCACTACATCTTTGTCCCCCTCTGACCCACCAAGCACTACATCTTTGTCCACCTCTGACCCACCAAGCACTACCTCTTTGTCCACAAGTCCTCATTCAACTACTTCTTTAAACCCATCTGACCCACTCTCTCCTCCTCCCCCAAGAACACACTCCATGGTCACATGTTCCATGAACAATATCTATAAACCTAAACATCTTCATCATAGTACCCTACACCCGACTCATACTACCTCTAAACCTCATACCATTTATCAAGCTCTTAAATCTCAAGAATGGCTTCAAGCTATGCAAGCCGAACTAGATGCTCTTCATCAACACTCTACTTGGAAACTTGTGCCACCCGATCCTCATGCCAAACCCATCGGTTCTAAGTGGGTGTTTCGCATTAAACGTAACCCTGACGGTACTATTCAATCCTACAAGGCCCGCCTTGTTGCACAAGGATTTCTTCAGCGTCCTGGGCTCGATTATAGCCAAACTTTTAGTCCTGTTGTCAAAGCTGCCACTATTCGCTTGGTTCTCTCTTTGGCTGTTATGAATAACTGGCCCTTAAAGCAACTCGATGTGAACAATGCGTTCCTACATGGCACACTCCATAAAACTGTCTTAATGAAACAACCTCCAGGGTTTATTGATCCTCAACATCCAAAGCATCTATGTTTGCTTCAAAAATCCATTTACGGGCTTAAACAGGCTCCAAGAGCTTGGTTTCATGCCTTACGAGATGCTCTTCTTAAATTGGGTTTTCTAAACTCTAAAGCCGATACTTCTCTTTTTATTTACAATTCTGGCTCTACTACTGCTTATGTTTTAGTTTATGTAGATGATTTAATTCTTACTGGTACTCATTTGGATTTTATTCATTATGTTACTACAGCCTTGGCTGCTAAATTTTCTCTTAAAGAATTAACTGACTTATCATATTTTTTAGGGATTGAAGCTGTGCATACTCCTGGTCAACTCTTCTTATGTCAACACAAATATATAAGAGACTTGCTTGTTCGTGCAAACATGGTTGGGTCTAAGTCTGTTGATACTCCACTTCCTTCCTTATTTCATATATCTCAAAACACTGGCACTGCCCTTTCTGAGGAAGCTACTATTTATCGTCAATTAGTTGGCGGTCTTCAATATCTGTCTCTCACTCGACCTGAGATTAGCTATGCAGTTAATCGTCTGGCTCAATATTTGGCTCATCCAACCACTGCCCATTGGGATACCTTGAATCGTCTTCTTCGTTATCTCAAAGGAACCATTCACCACGGTCTTCTATTTTATAGTGGTTCCAACTACACTCTTCGAGCCTATTCTGACGTAGACTGGGCTGGTAATCCTGATGATCGATCATCCATTACTTCCTATATTATTTTCCTAGGCCCAAATCCCATCTCTTGGCGCTCCAAGAAACAACGCGCCATTGACCGTTCTTCCACAGAGGCGGAGTATCGTTCCTTGGCCAGCACTGCCTGTGAAGTTGTATGGCTTACTCAGCTTCTTTGTGAGCTGCGAGTTCCCCTTGTTCATCCTCCACTATTACTTTGTGATAACCTTGGTGCCACTCATCTTAGTCTCAATCCAGTGCTCCATTCCAAGATGAAACACATAGCTATTGATCTCCATTTCCTTCGTGATCTTGTTCAGAAGAAGGTTCTTCATGTCAAACATCTCTCTACCACATTTCAACTAGTTGATATTCTCACTAAATCTCTTTCCAAACTGCGCTTTCTTCAATTACGTGCCAAGATCAAGCTGCATGATGGCACCATGATCTTGCGGGGATATATAGAACCCACTTGCCCAACAGCTTCATTGACTAATTGTCCAAATAATACAAACTCATTTATTACTTGACAAGTCACTGTCAACATATGTCTCTTCATCTCACTGTATAGTTACCGTTACTTCAACGGTACCATTGTTGTGTATATATTTTGCTCTTGTATAGCTTCATGGATTTATTGAATGATAAAACTCTCAATTTAATCTTACAAGCTCAAACTCTTTTAGCATACACATGAGGGACTTATTACAATCAACTTCAAGTGTAATTTCTTTTTTACTGACATTTCAGTGAGTTTTGAAGTTGAAGCTAAGAGTTATGTGACGAGTGAATGACTATATACTTAAGATGGATGTGTCGATGAGCTGATTCTTTTTTTTTAAGCTACTCTTGTGAAATTATTGTTTATAATCTATAGTTGCGAGCTTGTGAGTTGAATTTCTAAAACTAATGGAGATATGAAACTTGTATGTGTTGTGTTGTTCAATTACTTTTTTGGAGGACGAGAAACAAATAAGTGTGGGGGTATTTGATGTGTATATTTCTTACAAAATTTACATGCATATTTCGATACACATTTACATTATTTTGAATCAAGATGGAATTGATACAGTAAGATTTGCGTATGTTTTATATGTAAGAGGGTTGGTGCAAAGTTCGTAGCTACATTTGAGCGTATTTGGAGGAGGAGGGTTGGTGCAAAGTTCGTAGCTACATTAGAGCGTATTTGGAGGAGAATGTATTAGGTATAAATAGGCTAGAAAAACTTAGGAAAGAGATTCGAGAACCTCGTAAAGGTGGCTTGCTCTCACTTGTGAGATGACTCTTCTTCAATCTCCCTCTTATTTTGTGTATTAAACTCATGGTTTCTTCTTCTCTTGCTTTTGCATCTATGTTTATATGTTGCAACTGAACTTATATCTAGGGTTTGGACGAGTCAAGCGTGAGTATTACGAGTTGATCTTTAATATGAGTTTTCAATTAAATTCTTAATTCTTGTTCTCAATTGTCATGCTTCAAAATATAATTTATGCTTAATTGCTTAATTATCAGTTACATTATTTATTATATTCATTTAGCCGAATTACATAAACGATCCATATTTATGTTTTTTTGGTGGAATTTGAATTAGGAAGGTTAATTAATTGTCGACTATTTTGATCCCAATTTAAGGGATTAATTAGTTGCTATTATTCCTATAGGCGTAATGAGTTATTTTACTTGAATTAAACACCACCATCAAATAAGATTAATTTGATACTAATAATATGTGTTGTTGTCACAATCAATAGATCAACATAACTACGCAAAGAATCAACCCTAGAAATTAGGGTTCGTTTGTTATCCAATTGTATTTAAGAGCTTAAAGCTGTGAAAAATGCTGTGCTTTTAGCTGTCAAAAATGCTGTGTAAAAAGCTGTGCGACCCACAACTTTAAGCTGTATAAAATGCTGTGAGGGTGTTTGGTTCACTTTTTTTACATTAGCTTTTTGTTAAGATATTTTATATGAAATGACAAAAAAGGACATTGTAATAAAAGAGTAATAATATTGAATAAAAAGTTTTAAACAGTTCGAGTCACCAACTGTTTCCTTCCCCTTTCTACTCATATTCAATAGCTACCATACAAGACATGCAACCCATGTATAATCTCATCATACATGCAACCCACGAACATATTAAAGCCAAAATTGCCAAATATTCAAACAAAAGGTTCAAGCTTAGTAGAGAAAATCTAGAAACCCTTCGGCAGTGGTTCAAGCAAACAAAAAATTATGCACTTTCAATACACAGTCCAATCAAAATAGCATGAAGAGATATCCACCCGCCCAAGTCATGAGATTGGCTCAATGGGATCAGCCAAGCGAGTGGCCAATCGGACAAACCATTTGGCTCCAATAATTAAATGGGTCAATGCCTTATCTCCTCCAATAATTAAAAGAACAGTCTAGGTCTATGGGATTTAATACTGCAATACAGAAAAGTCGGCGATCAAAAATGTCCAGAGAATTTATTGATGCTAAGTTTGCTTGTTCCAGGTATGGTACCAAGCGAGAGTATGACAAGCCCTATAGCCGGCCCGGTGACAGACAAGTCAAACAAGACCTTGAGAATTCAACTGGCCGACGAGCATGTGCAAAGACAGATGGGTAGAGAGCATAATAAGCATGGCCAGATAATAAGCATGACCAGTATAACTGGGCATCCGATGCCCCAACCAACTAGGCAACATAAGCTAAAAATCCATGAGATCAGTATAGAAATGGGTAGAGAGCATAAAAACAAATTGTCACAGAAATTGTGCATAAACAACCCAGGAACACATAAAAGTAGTAATCGATTCAGAAGCAAATTGAGAGAGAGAGAGAGAGATTCAGCTTAGGGAAATCTATTTGCACATACCGAAATGAGATGCCAGACTCCACCGAACGATCAGCAAGAGAAGAAGAGGAGCGGCGGCGACTAGGGGAGTGATATGAATCGAAGCAAAGCAATAGCAGGCACGAAGATTGAGAGAAACAGAGGGCAAATAGGGAAAAAAAATATGAGAAGCAAAGAAACACAATGAAACGTAGATCCATGACAGCGTGTCATTTTGCATAGCATTAACGCGGCGTAAAACGCACAAAATGAATTGGTATTTGGCTCGCACCACGTTTTAACCGGGTCCCACAGCTTAAAGCTGTGGGAAACGCAAAACAAACGGTGCCTTAATTTGATATTGAATTTTTGATTTTTATAGCTCGTAATACGAATGTTTGGCAAGATTATACCATAAATTTTTTATCATCGTTAATTATTAAATCGTTAAATTATTATTTGTTGACCATTCCTTGTGAATGAAGCACGTCATATAAAATGAAGTTGCTTTCGAAAGTACGCTACGCTGTAATCAACGCAACAAGCTCTCAGCTCAAAGCATAAACAATTTTAATAGATGGAATAATGCAGATAATTGCATTGCCAGTAAGATGTAAGCCAGACCATGATGCATATACTAAGAGGGAAATCAAGATAAAATCAAACATAATTTCAGAGATTCTGTAGTATCTTATCTGGAACCAGGGAATGCAATATTCAATGTACACATAAAAAAAGACAACCGCAAACAAAACACGAACATTAAAACAAAAACCTAATTCCATCTTTTATTTATAGCAACTTCAATTTTTCAAAACAAACCAATCAGATATATTCTTGCCATAGGGTCCAATCTAGAAGCCCAAAGGTCCACTTGATCGACAGGAATCACGACCATTACAACACCAAACAAAATAAAAGGACCGTTTTGTTCAAAATTAATGAGTCGGAAGTGCACTTATGAAGGAATTGTCATAGTACAATCTAAATTCAGAGAGAAGTTCCTCTATTCCATCTACTCCTATAACCTTTTCACCTTTTCCTATTCATCCAAAAAGAAGAGTTCATGTGACATGCCCAATCCTGAATGTCATGTACATAACAATTAATAATCATTTAATATGATGCCCTGTAGTAAAAGCATACAAGACAAGAACAATGATTTCCCATGTTCTAAGATGATATACATATTACATTAGAAACCCAACTCTAAGCATCTATGAGTATATTAAACATACAAGAGGTGCGATAACATTCTACATGTTAAAGTTAGGACGTAGCAAAACTCAAAAAATAAAGTTAATTGGAAATGATGCAACAGCATTCTAACATATAATGCATTGAACACCAATGATCAAAACCAATCATGAATACCAATATAAACTATTCCCAGATTATAAATTTAAAATTTGAGGAGAACAAAACTTTATCAAGGACCAATAATAGCAACTTCGATTACGCATGCAGCGTAAATTCAGATAGAAATTCTTCAATTTCACGCACTCCCGAACAGTTCCTGATTTCTATTCATTCCTAAACAGAGAAGCCATGCCCAATCCTGAATATTTTCATCCACCTCACAACTGGTATTCCAAATAAAAACTGCATATATGACCACCCAGATTTCAAGCTCTCATATTAATACCATACGACAAGGGCGTAAAATTTCAGAAGGTAAATCAACATCATTTTATAATTACATTGAAAATGCAAGAAGATGAAATAGAAAACACAGGACAAAAACATCACATGTTCAAACTTCAGACTTCAAAATGAATAATTATGCTAATTGATAGTGTTGCAAATAACAGCATTCTACCATATAAATCACCATACAGTAGCAAGAATGCAGAGCAAACATGCATGGAGTTCACATCCATTCAATAATTCGTAATTCGAAAATATAAGAAACTGTAAGAATCCAAGGAAGGAAAGCTTCATCCAGGCAAAATCAACAAATTGGATACGAGAAAAATTTAAGCAGGGAGTTATCTAACTTCACTAAAATTTCATCAAAGTGAACTAAAATACTACCAAAAAAAATGGAACTTCCAAACCTTTAAACTCCTAAAAACCCCAACCCCCAATATTCTCGCTGCTCAAATTGGAACGTATCTCTTCACTGCATGCTTCCCCGCCACCGCCATAGCAGCAGTGATTCCTCCAACGGCGCCCGCAATTGCAGCCGACCTAGGTCCCTTGGCCGCTCGATAGAGAGCTCCAGAGGCCAAACCCGCCAAAACGCTATTCAAAACGTCGTCAGTGTCCCTATAATGATATAAGCCGCTCTCCAAACCCGCGAAAATCAACCCAACAACACCAAACGAGTTCCCGAACCTGCGACCAGTTTGCCCCCCTGAATTGAGGACCCGATTTAGCCGGAGCTTGAAGGTGTCACCGGCTTCAGCTGCACGAAGGCCCTCCAGTGATCCCTTGGCGCCGCCAAGAATTGAGCCGGCAAGGTACCCGCAGCCGGTGAAGTACTGGAGATTCTCGCTCCACGATAGGCGGGACCTGGTGGCCTCTTCATCGAAGAGAACTTCCGGTGATGTAGGGAGATTGTAGAGGTTGTTTATGGGTACATCGTAGAGAGATTGGTACGGGTGGTACTGGCGGTATTTCTGCTCCCTTTGATCAGCTGGATCCGACATTAGCTATTGAAATTAGGGTTTCTTCGGGTGATGAAAAAGGGTGGGTGGGTGTGAGAAAGATTAGGGCTTTTGACGGAAACGAGAGAGAGAACACAGAAAACGAGGG
The DNA here is from genome assembly GCA_963580455.1 of Euonymus europaeus. NCBI lineage: Eukaryota > Viridiplantae > Streptophyta > Magnoliopsida > Celastrales > Celastraceae > Euonymus > Euonymus europaeus. The sequence goes on from OY756972.1 coordinate 7,603,504, forward strand.
AGTGGAGACTGGAGAGGTTTCTCGAAAGGAGAACATGGGATATGCGGAGGTGTAGGGTTTAAGGAGGGGAGGCCGAAGTCGCCGACTTTGAACATGTTTTTCTTTTAAGGCTTTACTTGGATTGGAGATGAAAAAAATAAATAGAGTTAATTAGAGTTAAGTGAAGGGAAGTTAAAGTGAGGGGAAAGGAAAATTGTATATATAATTTTATTTGGATTGAGGGGAGTTAAGTGGAGTGTGTTCATTATTTCTTTACTTGGATTAGAAGTTTTGAGTGAGCGAGAGTAATAAAAATATTTTAGTTATTAAAATAACCTTCATTCAACCAAAGCACAAGGGGCCTTCATTTTTACACTATTCACAAAGTCAAAATTTCACAAAAAAGTAATAGTGGTCTTTTTAATAGTAGAGAAAACGCACCTGAAAGGAGAGGCAGAGTTGGAGCGGCGGAATGAGATAGGCAGAGAATGAAAAAGAAGGGTGGATGAAATAATTTAGGGTTTTTCTTGAGGATATTTTGGGTTTTTTGAAAATATATATATCACTCCCCCTCCTTAACACCCCAATTTGGGAGGGGAAGAAAATTAACAAAAAATATAAAATTTTCCCTCACTTAATTCTCTATCATCCCCCCTCTTAAAACCCTACCCTCAATCCAAGCAACTTATTTATTCCACCTCACTCAACTCCCCCTCACTTAACTCTATTCTCCCCCAATCCAAGTAAAGCCTAAGGGGTCGTTAGGCTCTCTCTATTATTACAAATACATATTTCGATGTATTTCTTTGGGGATGAGAGAATATTTCTGTTGCACACATCTCATTACCTAACAAAATAACAATGTTACCCCAGGACATACGGCCGAGCAATACCCACTTTGTCATAAGCCTTAATTATGAATTGAAGGTTGTGAGTTCAAATCCTCATAGAGGCATTTGACCACTTCTGAAGGGGCGGGTGGTCTCTACTGTGCAGTTGCATATCTTGAAACTTACATCTGACAATCATTCCTAGGGCAGGGGCCTGCCAAACGGATTTCGATTTCTCGACCCCAAAACGAACAATCTTAATTAAAATGCAATTGTTTAGGAGTGCTCCTCTTTTGAGAGTTTTTCCAAACAAAAGAATTTGCATCCCAGAGCTTCAAGAAATATAATTTGTGTTTGTAAAGTCATCCTGAACAGAAACTCTTAACAAAAACTTTTGAATGTCACACTATAACATTTCATTAATGTAAGAAATGATTACAGAAAAGTTTTAACAAAAGGCGCGTGTTGACAACAGAAAGCTAGAATGCTTGAAAGCTAGAATGACTGAAAGAGAGTAGATTTATGTCATTGGGTTGAATTTGTGTGATTGTTGTGTGTCTTGCTGGATCGTCTGGATGAGTCAAGTGGAGGAGCTTGATAGTTCATTTTGGCTAAATATTTGGGCGATCCTTAGTCGTCCTCCCATTTTGTATGCTAAGCTCTTCTGGACTTGTGATAGTTATATAGTTCAGGATAGAACGGTGTTATGATATGTTCCTCACTTCTGGCTTTCTCCCTGTACTTGGCCGCCAAATTCTATTTTTGTAGTCTACGTTTTTGAGTCCGTGTCAATGGTAGAGGAAACGTTCGAGCCTGCACTCGATGCCACTTCTGATCATAGTGCACTAGATAAGGTACAAAATACCTTGGATTCTAAAACCTACTTATACCTCTTGACTGTTGACTCTACCTTTGTGGTATATGGGAATCATATGGGACTTTTCGCCTCCATTCGAACTTTTCAATTCTTGACTGATGGACTTCCCATTCATAACGCTTCCTATTCAGCAAACTTTTTAGATTAGTCTTGATTTCATTGATTATAGCTACCGGAGGGAATAGGTCTTCTCTATCAGCATGGTTTCTTTGTCAGGAAATCTGATGGTTCCCTTCTTGACATTATCCTGAATCATGTTATGCAAACCCCAACAGTTCACCGCGCAATGTGTCCAAAGATCATGGTACTTACAATATTCTTTGTTTTCAACTCCTCTTTGGACGACATTTTGTGACTAGTAGGAAATGACAAAAACTTTTTAGCAAGCAAGAAATCAAAGATTTCTTCAGTTTTGGTTGTGTCAAAAGTGTAGACTGACCCCTTGTTGAGTGTTTTCTTGGTTCCATCTTTAGGTTTCACTAGAGACGGACATGTAACTCATCCAACATTCTTGACTATTTCTCCAGCCTCCATGTCGTGTTGTACTTCTTGATAATAAGTCCTTGTGAGGTCCTTCTCATTCGAGATTCTTCTTTGATTAGATCTTCATATTCTGCCACCTTCGCTGTCAGTTCATAGCCTTGAAACTTTTTACGAAGCTCAATGTTACATTGTTGAGCCATCTTCACAAACTCAATTTTAGGAAGGAATATTTTGCAACGGTTTCACATCTTTTTGAACCAAGTCAAGAATGCGTCGAAACTTTTCTCCAAACCTTTGTGACAGCCTAGATAGTTCAACAATGCAAACTTCTACCTCAAATTTGAAGAACTATGTGTGGAAGATTCTTTTCATTTCTCTCCAAGAGCCCACAAAATTTCGTGGTAATGTCAAGAATCAAGTGAATGTTGGTCTTGTTAATGAATTTGGAAATAGACACAGTATGAAATTATCAAAGTTATCATAATTAGCCAACTCACCACATTGGATGGTAAAACGTCCAATATGCTCAATAGTGAATTGCATTTCCTCTCCGAAAAACAAATTGAATTCTGGGACTCTGAACCTTCGAGGATAAGGATTCTCCCGATTAATAAAGTTCTTGAACAACATCTCTAACAACATCCATATCTATAGGTGGAATTTAGCTAGCAAGATTCTCATAGACAGTGAATCCAGGAGGTCGAGATGTGCCTCCCTAGTGGTTGGCATTAAGTACCTCATTTTGGTGATAAGCTGCTGGAGAGGTATCATGATTTGTGTGAGCAAAGAACTGTGATTGGACTTTTGGGGCTGGTGAATGCCCAATACTAGTCTTGACAGCAATACTTTCTTCCCTTTCGTGAAGTGAAGTATATTTGACATGTTCAATTTGATTATATCCATCAATAGAACCTTGCGCTCCAGAATCTTACCCCCCTCCAAGTTCGAACATTTTAGTTTTGCCTTTGTCCGCCTTGGGAACTAACTCATCATCCTCTTTTAAAATCAACTGAATGACGATCTATATTGCATTATGGATCATAGTTTGTAGTGTGAGAACAAGCTCGGTTTGAAATTCCTTAAGTCTAGTGTCTAGCTCATCAATATGCTTGGATGGCACTAGACTTGATGGCATACTTTGAGTGGCTTGATCCCTTGGTAGTTAATTATAAGAAAATAGCACCTCTTAAGGTAGTGGTGATTGATTGAGCCCTACTGCTGTAGGATCTCCCTCAGGAAGTTCGCTTCTTGTTTTAATTTCTTTATCAAATGTTCAAGTTTTGGGCGGCATTTCTAACTAGAACAATTAAAGTCCCATCGGGTGTGCCGAAAAGGATGTTGCCTTTATTTCACTGCAATCTGTCAAAAAGGTCAATCATGCCCCTTGGTCGTGAGACGATGTTTGTAGGTGTGCTAGAGACTTACAGTTAGTCTCAAAGTATTGAAATATGTAATGTAGGTACACGTATAATCAAACTTTTAACCAAACGATTGTATGAAGAAAGGGGTCAATCATAATCTCATTATGAATCTTCAAGGAACTCTAGATCTACTAGAAAACGCTTCACTACAAATTGCACTAGAATTGAATGTCATATTGTAACATTTCATTGATGTAAGAAATGATTATAAAAAAAGTGTCAACAAATGCTGAATGTTGATAACAGAAAGCTAGAACGCTTGAAAGCTAGAATGACTGAAAGAGAATAGATTTATGCTGTTGGGCTGAATTTGTGTGATTGATTATGTGTCCGTTCTACTCTTCCTTGCCGCAATATATATGTTGAGAATTCTGAAATCAACTGCCACATCCGTCATGACTGCAGCCATCCTAAATCTCCTCCAACATGTTCCATTTTCTTCAACTGTTGTGGTAATGGCTTTACCAGACTCCCTCAATGCCATAATCCTGAAAGAAATGATCATTCGTTCTCCATGGTGAATCAGTTTAACCGAAATAATGTTTCCACTAATATAGCTATGATAAGCTCCAACTTCTAAATTATAGGTAACTCTCAAGACCAAGTCTTAATTCCCTCAATAATTCCTCAATAATAAAAGGAATCCTTGTTTTGTGGAAACATGTTTCCAAGTTGGTATTTAATTATGAGTATAATTGGTATCATATTTGTAATTAGAAATATTTTGGGGGAGGGATTCCTAAGTAGAATAGAATTTCGAGATTTGACTCTTCTATAAATACTGGTGGTTTACTAGGGTTTATGAGGGGGCAAAAATAAGAGACTTCTAAGGCTGTGTGGTTGTACAAATTTTCTACATAGTGAATTTTTCTCTTGGTAGTTTTTCTCCGGATTTGGAGTTTTCCACGTTAATTCTTGTGTCGTGATTGTACACTTTTCTATTTTAATTTTCTCTATTGTCGTGTGAACTTCTGCAACAAGAATTCGGGAATTCTTCCAACAATTGGTATTGGAGTGTAGGTTACTTGAAGCAGATATGTCAAGCATCAAAATCAACATTGAGAAATTTGATGAGAGAATTAATTTTGGCTTGTGGCAAGTACAAGTCAAGGATGTTCTGATTCAATCTGGGTTACATAAGGCGTTGAAGGGAAAACCATGAACGGAAGATAAAGGAAAGTCTAGCAAGAGCGATGAAGATTGGGAAGATCTGGATCTAAGGGCTGCAAGTGCAATTCGATTATGTTTGGCCAAGAATGTTCTAGCAAACATGCATAAAATATCTACTGCCAAGAAGCTTTGGGAAAAGCTCGAGGAATTGTATCAATCTAAGGGTATTTCAAGTAGAGTGTATCTAAAGGAGCAGTTTCACACACTGCGTATGATTGAAGGTATGCCAATCTCAGATCACTTGAGTAATCTCAATAGTATCGTCTCAAAGTTGGAGTGAATATGGATGATGAAGATATAGCCATGCAGCTCATATGGTCTCTTCCATCTTCTTATAAGCACATGAAGCCTATTTTGATTCATGGTAAGGAGAAAATTATATTTTCTGAAGTTACCGGGAAACTTTTCTCTGAGGAAAAAAGATTGAGTGACGGAAGTAAAGGTTAATTGGAGAGCTCACTGTTGGTAGCAGAAAATAAAAAGAAGACAGGTTTCAAGAAGAAGCTAGAGTGTTGGAGGTGTGGAAAAACTGGGCACCTAAAGAGGAATTGTCCAAGAGGTGGAGCTGATTTGTCAAGTGGCTCTGGTGAAATTAACAATGCATTTTTGGAAGAAAACGCATATGATGATGTCCTCTAAAGGGCATGAACATCTTCATGACATACCGTTAGTGTCATGAAAGGGGATGTGTTATGGATAGCGGGTCCACAAGTTTGCACATGGGCATTGGGCTTGACAGTTATGCAGAGTGTGTGATGGGAAGGTATGTCGAGGGTTGAGGAACTCCTAGGAAAAAGTCAAGCGTGGGGGTTGCACCATAATTTTTCAGCAAGTTGTTTTCGACATGGGCACATAAACCAAAGCAAAATCTTGAAATGATGAATTCTGAGGGGGTATACTATTTATGGTGGAGTATGACTGTCGATGAAGACGGTGGTATAGCAAAAGCTATGAATTTCTTTTGATCAAGGCAGAGTTTTCTAGGAATTGGTCAAAAAGTTGGACGAGTTCTTTTGCTATAAAAAGAATCCTTGTTTTGTGGAAACATGTTTCCAAATTGGTCTTTAATTATGAGTATAATTCGTATCACATTTGTAATTAGAAATATCTTGGGGGAGGGATTCCTAGGTAGAATAGAATTTGGAGATTTGACTTTCTATAAATACTAGTGGTTTACTAGGGTTTATAGGGGGCAAAAATAAGAGAGACTTCTAGGGCTCTGTGGTTGTACAAATTTTCTACATAGTGAATTTTTCTCTTGGTGGTTTTTCTCCAGATTTGGAGTTTTCCACGTTAAATTCTTGTATCGTGATTGTGCACTTTTCTATTTCAATTTTCTCTATTGTCATGTGAACTTCTGCAACAAGAATTCGGGAATTCTCCCAACATATATGATACTAAAATTAATGGTCCATAATCTATTTGACTCATGTAGATTGCAACTCAAACTGGTATAGTCGTTTCATAACATGCGGCTTGATTTTCAAATGAGACACGGTTCAGCCTTTTTAATGGCATGCAACCCAACCTTTCAAACCCAGCCCAGCCCACTAGGCCTGGACAATAATGATACAAAAAAAATGCTCAAAACATATCAATGCCATAATCCTGAAAGAAATGATCCTTCGTGCTCCATGGTGAATCAGTTTAACCAAAATAATGTTTCCACTAAAATAGCTATGATAAGCTAAATTCTAGGTAACTCTCAAGCCCAAGTCTTAACTCCCTCAATAATTCCTCAATAATAACAATTACAATTGAACATATATAATACTAAAATTAATGGTCCATAATCTATATGGCTCATGTAGATTGCAACTTAAACTAGTATAGTTGTTTAATAACATGCGGCCTGATTTTCAAATGAGACATGGTTCAGTCTTTTCAATGGCATGCAACTCAACCTTTCAGACCCAGCCCAGCCCACTAGGTCTGGACAATAATGATACAAAAAAAAATGCTCAAAACATGTTTGGTTTAACTATTTTGTAAAATTCATTTAAAAAATAAAAAAGACCCTATAACATAAAACCCAACATGATATTTTCACGTTTTAGAACGTTTTTAACCAAAACACAGGATTCTCCGTCTTTGTAAACCAACAGCGAACCTAGGTCTCGTCTTTGTAAATCAAAACCCAAAGGCCAAAACAGTACCATAGCCATCTTCATCGAGCATAATGGGATTTTGTGTGTTCTTCGTGTCTTCTCCATCGCCATCTACCTCATCAGGTATGATTTTTATGCTTATCATTCAATGACGCCTCGATACTCCATATTTTCACATATATCTATGCATCTAAAATGCCCGTAATCCCCAATGCATCTAAAATGCACGTCCAACATATTTATGTAAAGATAAACACACACACATAAATATATATATATATATATATATATAAACCTACATATATTTATATAACTATGTGATGAATATCATGAGTAATACTATGTTCGATTGGTGATCGAACATATGTCAAGGTATGTAATTTAACTATTAACAATAATTGGCTCATCATTCCTAAGGAGCAATTAGGCAAGGATACAAAGAATTGGCCAATGAGAAATACAAACCGCTTTTTAGATGGATGAAAATCAAACATGAATAAATTTGGTTTTAAAAATTCCTACCTTGTTATCCAAGCAAAGCAAAAAATCAAAAGTTTCTAATTCAAGGTTTTTTTGCCCCTCTTTCTCTAAACCTATCAATATGGTAAACCCATTTTCATTTTATCTCACCCATAACATCAATTTCACAAATCAATACCTATTACCTTAAGAAGCCAAGAAAACTTACTTTTCACTCTTTAGAAAAACTCAAATCTTGGTTCCAATCCTTCAAGCTTGTAGTGTAGCACATTTGATGACTACGATGACTAGAGACGATTTAACTATACCTATCCTGGTAGTAGAAGAGTATATGAATGCATTTCTAGAGGAGTAACCTAGATTATCTCCAAAGAGAGAGATCGACTTTGCCATCGAGTTGCATTCGAATATCAATCCAATTTTGATTCTGCACATCAGAAGGCTTTGATAGAGTTGAAGGAATTGATGACACAATTGAAAGAGTCACAAGATTTTAGATTCATTGAACTTAGTGTGTCCCCGTGGGGGGACCCATATTGTTAGTAAGAAAGAAACATGGTTTGTTGAGAATGTGTGTAGACTACTAGTAGTTGAACAAAGCTACGGTTAGAAATAAGTATCTATTTCCATGTATAAATGATCTGTTTGACAAATTGAGAGATGTTAGGCACTTCTCCAAGATTGATTTGAGATCGGGGTATCAGCGGTTGATGATCAAGGATGAGAACATTCCAAAAATGACATTCGAACTTGGTATGGGAATTATGAGTTCTTGATAATACCGTTTGCGTTAACAAATACTTCAACAGTATTCATGGAGTTGATGCAAAGGGTACTTCAACTAGTTCTAGATAAGTTTGTAGTGGTCTTCATTGCTAACATATTGATTTATTCTCCAATGGTAGAAGAGCATGAGGAACAATTGAGAGTGGTGCCATAGACATTGAAAGAGAATTAATTGTATGCCAAATTGAGTAAGTGTGAGTTTTGGGCCACAGAAGTCAAATTTCTAGGACATAATCACTCAAGAAGGCATAGTGGCTGATTATTCTAAGGTTGAATCAGTGTTGGAATTGGGCAAGGCCAAAGAATGCGACCAAGATCCAAAGTTTCTTAGGGTTGGAAGGTTCATTTAGGACCTTTTGTGGATTGCGCATCTATGGCGTAGCTCACAAAGAAGGGTCCGCCATTTGTATGGATAGACGAGTGTGAGAAAGCATTTAAGGAATTGAAGAGGAGGTTGACAACATCTCCAGTGTTAGCAGTTCCAGAGCGAGATGTGGCTACAGGTATACTATGATTCATCTGGAGTTTGTTTAGGTTGTGTGTTGATGCAAAGGGGGAGAGTTATTAAGTATGGCTCAAGGTTACTAAAGACACACCAGAAGAACAATCCAGTTCATGATTTGTAGCTAGTTACTGTTGTATTTGCACTTAAGCAATGTAGGTGTTATCTCTAAGGAGAAAAGTTTGTATTCTTTTTGGGCCACAAAAGTCTTAAGTATCTATTAACCAAAAGGAGGTGCATGGAGTACTTGAAGGATTTTGATTTTAATTTGCAATACCATCTTGGTAAAGCAAATGCAGTTGCAAATGCGTTGAGCAGAAAATATAAGGTTGCTAGTTTGTTTATGCATGAATAGAAGGTTGTAGATATGATCAACTTATTTTGTTTGGCATTGTAAGGTTTTGACGAAAAACTGTATTTGAGAAGCATGACTTCAAGGCCAATGATGATCAAGAGGGTCATCGATGCACAGACTAGAGATTTGATATTTGATGCCTTGATGATTTTGGATGGTTTCGAGGAAACGATGGGGTGTGAGGTTCATAGGGAGATTTATAGTGCCCAATGATGAGCAACTATGATAGGAGATCTTGGAGAAAGCAGAACATTCGTGGTTTACTATGTATTTGAGGGGTATAAAGATGTACCAAGACTTAAAAATAAACTTATGATTGAAAGATATGAAGGCCGATGTGACTAGGTTTGTCATAAAGTGTTTGAATTATCAACAAATAAAGGTAGAGCATCAGAGACTGACGAGGTTTTTACAACCACTACCAGTTTCACAATAGAAGTGGGAGAGGGTTACAATGGATTTCGTGACGGGTTTGTTGATGACTTCGGGACATCATGACCAAGGTTATTAAAACTGGACCAGACCGGCTGGTTCCAGTCTTCACTTTTACGGTCCGAGACCTGTGAATCGGTGGATGTTCCAACAAGATATTTTTCACTGAACTGGTCAATTCATTTGTTGAACTAGTCAAAACTAGACGTTTTGAACCATTTCGATTCATTTACATAAATTATAAAAAAATTTAAAAAACTTGGGGCGTTAGACAACCCAAACGGCATTACCAAGAACTCATAATACCCATCCGAGTCCTAAATGACGACTTTTCGATGTCCTGATCCTTAATCCTCAACTGATGATACCCCAATCTTAAATCAATCTTCCAGAGCAATTCGATATGGCAGAATTGAGATCAACTTCACATTCGGATGAAGTTCAATAAAAAAGTCAATTTCTCTCTATGGAGGCAATCCGGGCAATTCCTCCTGAAATACATCGATACGCTTCTCTACCACCAAGATAGTGTTGGACCATAGGTCCTACATTTGTGTTTTGATGCAAAAATACATATTGGACTATTTGATTGTGCTTAACTTTGGATGAATTTGGATAAATCATGAAATGAATTATATCTACTGATTTAAGCTTCATTATATATCTTTGGAATCATGTTTGATCATGTTTGATATAAATTGGATGAATCTGGACTGACTTATTTTTCGATGCTAAAATCTGTCACAATATCACACTGCGCACACGTTGGTTGAACAGTCATAACTTATTCATATCAGTTCTGATTGACTTGATTCTTGCTCTTAAAATTATTTAAGACACTCTGGAATTTTTCATTGTCAAATAGTGTCAGGTCAATTTTAAGTTTATCAGGTTCAATTTGTCTGTTGAAATAAATTCACCTGTGCAGTCATTAAACTGGGCTAGTTGAGATTTGCATGATCAAATTGAATGACCAAATGACCTCAGTTATAAGTGAAATTTTGTATGCACATTAAGTTATATATGAAATGATTTATCATGTGCTTACTTGAATTTTATTAAGCTTATAACATGTTGATTAACCTAAGTGCTAGCATTGAAGCTCTTTGAGCTTACAAGCAAAAATGGGATGTTTTGTCATCTATTATTTTTGTAGGCTTAATCAACTGATCATCATGAGCCTATTTGAAGTATCATGAAGCTGATTCTATTGAGAAAATTTGTGCATCATGATTTGAAGCTCATTTAGACAAGTTTGGACATGGTAAACCCTATTTGGTTCAAGTTTGACACTTTGTGTGTAAGAAATGGTTCCAGCCGTGTGACTTGTGTTATTATTGCTGGAGAATTAACTCAAGAACTTCTAGAAGCCTTATAATTTGTTTTGGAGTCAATAAAGTAGAGGGAATACAAGTTTGAAATACTTGGTTGGTAGTGTGCCTAACATTTGCACTATGGAGACAAGGAAGAGACAAGGGAGAGACAAGATGACATACAGTTGTAATATTTCCAGAATTTAAGATGGTCTTGTTTGGCATCCATTGGAGAAAGTTGCTACATATAGAAGAGTAATGTGTTTGATCCAAACAAGGTGCAGCCCATGGTGACTTTCTTGGAGAAATATGTCCAACGGCTTGATCTTCAATGGCTGAGATCAATTTCATTTGAATTAAAAAAAGGTCCAGATTTAAAGTAGCTTCAAGGGCCAAGATTTGAAGATGTATTGATCCAATGGCTGAGTTGGCTTTTGTTTGTTTTGAAGAGAGAAGGGTCGGCCATTCTTGCAAGGTGGAAGAAGCATTTGCAAATTTTACTAAGTGTTCAAGCTTACTTGCTCTCAACTTCATCTTCTTGATTCAAGCTTCTTTCTTGCGATCTCTTGCTACCACTTTGATTACATTGTTCGTCACAAATTCAACCTATAAAATAAGTTAAACTCGCACAAATTTATCCTGCAAGCGCACAGATCAATGATAGTATAGATATGCAAGTACAGGTTTGCTCCCAAGAGACTGTAATTAAAATTCCAACCAAACACGTGACAAGTAACTTAAAATTCCACACAATTGGAGATTGAGTGATTCAAATCACAAAAATTAAGAAAACAATTAAAAGATATTTTTATGAATTTTCTGGTGTTGTTAACAATTGAGAAATACCAAGACTTCGGATTCTACCGTTAATTCGTTTTAACCATGTATTTGGAACCAAATAAATAAATGACAAATCAATTACAAAGATCCCGTACCCAAGTCGGTTTTAGCGCACTTAAGTCGAATTTCCCTAAACTCGATTACTACCCATCTTATTGGTGTAGGTCGGATGTTCCTATATGCAATCTATCCATCTTATTGGCATAAATTAAACACAAGGAATTCATGAATTTCTTTGGAAATAGGAATCATACGAACACATGATCTAATTAAAGAATCCTGTAAATTCGCAATTCAAGATTTCAAGAAGCTTTAAACCATATAACATCTTATTGTCTATATGGCTTCATCAAGTAATTCATGAGTAATTTCAATGGTTGTCAATCATAAGAAATCACACAAGAACTCAATGAACATAGAAATCCAGAATTTGTAATTATATCCAACCATTCATAAATCCATAATCCAATACATGGCAAAACAAGATCAAGGCATCCTCCTAGTCTTGGATAAAGATTTAGCTAAACATAGAAATTAAAACAAGAGAGTGGGATGGGTAAAACATTGATACACCCTCAAGAGAGATGTGGAGATGATGGACCAGCCTTCTTCTCCCTTCTCCTTCCTGCTGTAAATGAGTCCAGGAACTTCAAAAGCTGCTGCCTCCTTTCTCCCCTTTTCTCCTCAGCTCCCGTCCCTTTTTTTCTTGCCTTGCCTTCTTGTATTTTAGGTTAACACATAACCTAAGTCAATGACAAAATTGCCCCTAGATATGGGCTGAAAAAGGCTGGCTTCATGTGGCTCTTTCAATGGGCCTAAAAGTCATGGAATTCAATTACAACTCTGCACTTTATTTCATTTCACAGCAGACTTTGCATGCTCACAGATTCTTCAATCATGGTCCGATATTTCTACTCTTGATATCTGCGCGAAGCTTGAGATGTCTAGTTTCCAACGCCACTAGAATCAATGAAATCAGAGTTTCACAGCTCCCGCAATGGCTAGTCAAATGTAAGTATATCAAAACTGAAGTTTTAAGCCCAAATCCACCTTGTTTGTCAAAACCCCTACAAAAACACATATAGAGTAATTGAGAGGTAAAATAGACACACAATGATATAACATCAAAGCATTTCAAGCCAAATATATTAACAAAATATGGACTCATCAAATTCCCCCACACTTACACTTTGCTAGTCTCGAGCAAAGATAGCATAAACCATAATGTATGACAATTAAAATAAATAACGCCTAACTCACTTTCGCAGGAATCGCGGTTACATTTAGCTTATGCAACAAGCCTTTAAACCCCTAGGTGTCCCTAGTGGACGAGTTTTGTCTCGTGAGGGTTTACCAGAACGATACCCACAAACATTCAAATTAATGCACCATCATTCCATATCAAATCAAGAACAATATGAATTCACTCAAACTGTATGTAGACCAACAAATTCAACCTCATGAACTCCACAACCACCAAAATAGCAGATCTAATCAAGTCTCATGTCGTTTGCTCTTTTAATCAATTTATCCAGCAGTGTATTGCATAGCAAAAACACATGAATGTCTGACTTTCAAATGATCCTGACACAAATACAACAATAACCCCAGAATCTCAGAATAACAAATAAAAAATATCCTGGCAGTTTATTCTGATGTCATAAACATAAATTTTGACTCTAAATGCTCTGTCCCTTTTAACTTTCGATATGATCCATGTAACGAGTTTTCAAATCGACAATCTCAAGTCAGTTGACCCAAGGTGTCAGGTGTAGAGACACCCCAAAGGACCTACTTACTCGAATCACAAAGGTTCGGGACCGAAACACCACAAGTACATATTCGGTTAATAATAATGATGGTATGAAAAATTCATCCGAACATTGGTACTCAGAGCCTTGAATTTATTTATTTATATATTTTTTTCTTTTTTTTCTTTTTTTTTTAAACGTGCCAGGATATTAATATTCCGAAATTCTAATGCATCTAGGAGCAATCATAAGTATTCGATATCAATCACAAATGGCATACCCCACAAACATATGTTTCGGTGCAAGTGTGTTCATTATTAGGCAAATTAAACAAATGAGACAAGACCCGAGATCGAACATACTTAAGGTAATATGTGTTCGTAGCTCAATTGTGACACACATACAAGTCTAAGGTGCAACACAAATATTCCGCAAGATAGGCTAGATGAGCAAATTTTTTTTTTATAAGGATATGTGTTCTATCCTCCCCCACACTTAAATATTGCAGTGTCCTCAATGCGTAAATATAAGGAATGGAATAAAAATAACAGAGGAAAAGAACAATATAACCTGGGATAAGAAATCAGTCATTGGTTGCCGCTGGAGCACCCTGTTGTGGCAATTCACGCTGCCCAATTTTCCGCTGGAGCACCCTGTTGTGGCAACTCACGCTGCCCATTTTCCGCTGGAGCACCCTGTTGTGGCAACTCACGCTGCCCATGAATTCATATATATATATATATATATATATATTGAAATCCACTAATTGGGTTGCCTCCCAATAAGCGCTAAGTTTAACGTCTTTAGCTAGATTGAGCTAGAATTCATTGTGTGGTAGGATCTTGAAGATAAAATTGTTGCTTCTCAATATCAAATGAGTTCTCCAAGTACAATTTCAAGCGGTGACCACTTACCTTCATTTCGAATCCCGTCTTGAGGTCTTTGATTTGTATCGCACCATGAGGAAAAACTTGCATCACTTCGTATGGCCCCGACCATCTAGAGCGCAACATTCCCGGAAAGAGACGAAGACGAGAGTTAAAGGGTAGCACCTTTTGACGTGGCACAAACATCTTTCTTATGATATGCTTGTCATGAAACAACTTCGTCTTCTCTTTATAAATTGTGGCATTGTGATAAGGTCTTTTCCATCGTCTTCTCCATCGTCTTTTTTGTCCTTTTTTCACAAAAGTTAAGTCTGAAGCAATGATAATAGGGAGAGTTTTAGAAGTACCCAACAAGGCATATTGTAAGTGAGGATGTGGTGCCTTCAATTCTAGCTCTGTTGGATTTTCAATGGATGGAACTGGCCTCTTTGATCTAGGTGAATCAGATAAACTCTCATGGGTGGGTTGCCATATGCAAGGAATATACGGGGCAGACTCAAACATCTTGTTGACTTCAAAGTTTACACTTTCCGGTCTATCCTCCTTGTTATCAATGATGCAAACTTCTAATGGGTTAGATTGCAAGGTGTGCTTGACTTCTGTTACAGATAAACAATTAATTGCTTCAACCCAAAAACAATCACTTACATCATTTTGATTCTTCATGGCATCAAAAATCTTGAACTCCACAGTTTCATCAAAAACTGTCATAGTAAGAACACCTTTTTTTACATTGATGATCGTCTCTGTGGTAGCCATGAACGGTCGTCCCAAAATAAGAGGCAATTCTTTTGCCTGAATCAATGTATTCTCCATTTGTAAAACCAGAAAATCTGCAGGAATTACAAAATTTTCCACCTTAATCAACACATTTTCAACCAATCCAATGGGATAAGTAATTGATCGGTCGGCTAACTGAAGAGACACTGAAGTAGGCCGCAAATCTCCTAGATTCATAGTCTTAAAGATTGAGTGAGGCATTATGTTCACACTAGCTCCAAGATCGAGCAAAGCTTTCTCAAATTTCTGGTTCCCAATGGTGCATGGAATTGTGAAACTACCCGGGTCTTTCAACTTAGGTGGTAGTTTTCTTTGCAAAATAGCACTCGTCTCTTCCGACAAAAAGACTTCCTCATACTCATTTAGCTTCCTCTTGTTGGTACACAATTCTTTCAAAAACTTAGCATAAGAGGGAATGGACTTAATAGCTTCAATCAACGGAATATTCACCTCGACTTTTTTGAGAATTTCAAATATATCTCGGTTGCATTTGTTCTTTTTCATAGGAGCCAAACGAGATGGGAATGGTACCTTAGGAACATATGTGTGCACGGCTGAGCTAGATGGATTAGGTTGCTCTAATTCAGTCCCTTCGGTACTACCTTCTGCAAATTTTTCTTGGGCCTCGTTTATTCCTACCTTGTTATCAATCACTCTACCACTTCTCAAGACTGTCACAGCTTTGGCCTCCTCCTGCCTCTTTGGATTAATCTCTGGCTGACTAGGAAACTTGCCTAACTGTCTTTCACTCAATGCACTTGCAAGCTGCCCAACTTGAACTTCCAACTTGGAGATAGATTGTGTGTTGCTGGATACAACCTGCTGCATCTGAGTTAATGACTGATGAAGTTGAGCTTGTGACTGTTGCAACTCAACTTGAGAATGCTCCATCTTAATATGGGACTATGCTAATTGAGCCACCAGGTCTTCCAATGATGACTTCTTTGGTTCTGTAACTGGTGGAGGTACCTGTGGTTGCCATGATTTTTGGCCTTGATTGAAATTTGAATTCTGATTAAAGTTACCCGACCAAGAGAAATTTGGATGGTTGTGAAATCCTGGATTGTATGTGTTTGAGAATGGATCATTCCTCTGTCGGTTGAATGATTGAACTTGATTTGCATCTTCGACTTCGGGAAAGGTTCCACTTTTCGGACATACATGCGTTGGATGACTATTATCTCCACAAATACCACATGGCTCATTATTCCTTGTTAGCAAATTAACCACAGCATCCAACTTCCTAGCCATTGAAGCCATTTCATCATTGTTCGTCACAAATTCAACCTATAAAATAAGTTAAACTCACACAAATTTATCCTGCAAGCGCACAGATCAATGATAGTATAGATATGCAAGTACAGGTTTGCTCCCAAGAGACTGTAATTAAAATTCCAACCAAACACGTGACAAGTAACTTAAAATTCCACACAATTGGAGATTGAGTGATTCAAATCACAAAAATTAAGAAAACAATTAAAAGATATTTTTATGAATTTTCTGGTGTTGTTAACAATTGAGAAATACCAAGACTTCGGATTCTAGAAGCCTTATCATTTGTTTTGGAGTCAATAAAGTAGAGGGAATACAAGTTTGAAATACTTGGTTGGTAGTGTGCCTAACATTTGCACTATGGAGACAAGGAAGAGACAAGGGAGAGACAAGATGACATACAGTTGTAATATTTCCAGAATTTAAGATGGTCTTGTTTGGCATCCATTGGAGAAAGTTGCTACATATAGAAGAGTAATGTGTTTGATCCAAACAAGGTGCAGCCCATGGTGACTTTCTTGGAGAAATATGTCCAACGGCTTGATCTTCAATGGCTGAGATCAATTTCATTTGAATTAAAAAAAGGTCCAGATTTAAAGTAGCTTCAAGGGCCAAGATTTGAAGATGTATTGATCCAATGGCTGAGTTGGCTTTTGTTTGTTTTGAAGAGAGAAGGGTCGGCCATTCTTGCAAGGTGGAAGAAGCATTTGCAAATTTTACTAAGTGTTCAAGCTTACTTGCTCTCAACTTCATCTTCTTGATTCAAGCTTCTTTCTTGCGATCTCTTGCTACCACTTTGATTACATTGTTCGTCACAAATTCAACCTATAAAATAAGTTAAACTCGCACAAATTTATCCTGCAAGCGCACAGATCAATGATAGTATAGATATGCAAGTACAGGTTTGCTCCCAAGAGACTGTAATTAAAATTCCAACCAAACACGTGACAAGTAACTTAAAATTCCACACAATTGGAGATTGAGTGATTCAAATCACAAAAATTAAGAAAACAATTAAAAGATATTTTTATGAATTTTCTGGTGTTGTTAACAATTGAGAAATACCAAGACTTCGGATTCTACCGTTAATCCGTTTTAACCATGTATTTGGAACCAAATAAATAAATGACAAATCAATTACAAAGATCCCGTACCCAAGTCGGTTTTAGCGCACTTAAGTCGAATTTCCCTAAACTCGATTACTACCCATCTTATTGGTGTAGGTCGGATGTTCCTATATGCAATCTATCCATCTTATTGTCATAAATTAAACACAAGGAATTCATGAATTTCTTTGGAAATAGGAATCATACGAACACATGATCTAATTAAAGAATCCTGTAAATTCGCAATTCAAGATTTCAAGAAGCTTTAAACCATATAACATCTTATTGTCTATATGGCTTCATCAAGTAATTCATGAGTAATTTCAATGGTTGTCAATCATAAGAAATCACACAAGAACTCAATGAACATAGAAATCCAGAATTTGTAATTATATCCAACCATTCATAAATCCATAATCCAATACATGGCAAAACAAGATCAAGGCATCCTCCTATTCTTGGATAAAGATTTAGCTAAACATAGAAATTAAAACAAGAGAGTGGGATGGGTAAAACATTGATACACCCTCAAGAGAGATGTGGAGATGATGGACCAGCCTTCTTCTCCCTTCTCCTTCTTGCTGTAAATGAGTCCAGGAACTTCAAAAGCTGCTGCCTCCTTTCTCCCCTTTTCTCCTCAGCTCCCGTCCCTTTTTTTCTTGCCTTGCTTTCTTGTATTTTAGGTTAACACATAACCTAAGTCAATGACAAAATTGCCCCTAGATATGGGCTGAAAAAGGCTGGCTTCATGTGGCTCTTTCAATGGGCCTAAAAGTCATGGAATTCAATTACAACTCTGCACTTTATTTCATTTCACAGCAGACTTTGCATGCTCACAGATTCTTCAATCGTGGTCCGATATTTCTACTCTTGATATCTGCGCGAAGCTTGAGATGTCTAGTTTCCAACGCCACTAGAATCAATGAAATCAGAGTTTCACAGCTGCCGCAATGGCTAGTCAAATGTAAGTATATTAAAACTGAAGTTTTAAGCCCAAATCCACCTTGTTTGTCAAAACCCCTACAAAAACACATATAGAGTAATTGAGAGGTAAAATAGACACACAATGATATAACATCAAAGCATTTCAAGCCAAATATATTAACAAAATATGGACTCATCATACATTCAAGCCATCATCTTCCTATTTGAAAGAGATATCCAAAAACTCCTTGAACCACCCCAAAAATCTTTCTACCCGTGGGTACTCTTGGTGTGTTCTTGAGAGTTCTTCAACAAAGCTTCACCTAAACCTATTCTTGTTCTAGTGTGAGCTTTGTGTGAGATTACAAGAGTGTTTGCTACACATTTGAATCCAAACCCATTTGAGCAACATCTTGTGAATTTGAGTGTTCTCCAACCATATATAGCCTAGAGCTAATCTTGAGAGAACCAAAATTCAAATACTTGTAAAAGTCCCTTTTGAGGGCATTACCTTTGAGAGGTGTGTTAAAGTTTAAGGTTAGCTTCAAACCTTGTTGGTGTACAAGTTTGGAGTGTTCTTGGAAACCCTAAGTTTGTGGTGAACTTGCAAAACCACATATATCCTTTAGTGGATTGGGAAATCCTAAGCTTGAGGGCTTAGGTAGTGGATGTAGGTGTGAGCACCGAACCACTAGATATCCTTGTGCACACTATTTTGATTTCCTTGCTTGTTTGTGTGTTAAACTTGCTGCCTTGTAGTGACTTGTTTTTGATTATCATTATATTGGTGTTATTGATGATTTGTGTGCCTTAGAAGTTGATATTAGGGTGTTGCTTGCTGCCATTGCTTGTGGTTGAACAACTTGTGATTATTGAATTCTAGGTATACTTTTGATTGTTAATTTTCTAGAATACCAATCTGTCCGTGAATTTTTCATATAGCTAGACTTTGAATTTTGATCTTAAGTTTTGACATAGTGTTCATTGAGGTGTTTTAATATTGCATATCAAATTTCGTTACATTCCGAGTTGAATTGCTAGGTCAAATTGCATTTACACGATTAGTGCGCAGATTTGCATTCTTGACATTGCCTTAATCATTTGTGAGTTTTTAGGTTGTGGTTTTGTGCTTGGGGTTTATACTTAGTTTTTTAAAACACAATTCACCCCCCCTCTTGTGTTAGCCTAGTGATTTCAGATAGGTGTAGCAATATCACCTCTCGGTGTTGTAGTAGTCAAACTTCCAAATCTACAATCCTGATAAAAGGGGTTTCTGGAAAATATGGACACAGAAACCCCTTCGGTCCTTGCAACTATATCACTCCCTTTTCTCGCACCTTAAGTGTGATCTATCTTTCCCTAAAATCTAACAAGTTATGATGTTTTATCAACATTTCCACTCCAAGGATTACGTCAAAATCCTTGAAGAACATAATTTAGAAGTTAGCCTTTGAGGACACCTCTCAAAATCGAAACTCACAACCGAACGTTATCTCTTTTCAAGGAGTGAAATGCCGAAATGGAATGGATACGATGAACATATGGCTTATCAGCGAGATTTTTAATTCTATACGTCCCAATACTGACGAGAGTTAGGCTTTCTTTGTTTTAATTTTAGAGCCATGTTTACTGCCTGTCATATGATTGTACTACCTCAAGCTACTGTTCAGCCTTGTCTATCTCAAATATCTGCGGCACAAACCGTTGCATGAAAAACAACTCGAGTGACGACCAAGTTAGTTCATTATTCCTCTGGCCTAAGAAAGTCCACCAATCATAAGCCGCTCCCCTAAGATACTAAAAGACTAGCTCACTCGTGTGTCATTCGATATACCCATTTGGCTCTGTATGGGACGTCGTATAAGATACTATAATGTTGTTATCCAATGTATAACTTAATCATTGTATAAGTACGATATAATTTAATATTATCCAGTGTTTGGGAAAAATATGGTATTAAACTTGTATGGTATATTTATTATACAATATAATGTTTGCTTTATTGTTAGAAAAAATGATTGTATAGTATTTGTTATAATAGGTCTAAATTATCCCAACTAAAACAATAACCTTCTTAACTATTTTATTTTTAACAGTGTTTCTAAAACAAACATCACACTGTGCACACGTTGGTTGAATTGTCATAACTTATTCATATGATCTCTGATTGACTTGATTCTTGTTTTGAAAATTATTTAAGACACTCTGGAATTTTTAATTGTGAAATATTTTCAGGTCAATTTTAAGTCTATCATGTTCAATTTATCAGTTGAAATTAATTCACTAGTGTAGTTGTGTAACTAGCCTAGTTGAGATTTGCATGATCAAATTGAATGACCAAACGACCTCAATTATAAGTGAAATTTTGTATGCACATTCTTATATAGATAAATTGATTTATCATGTGCTTACTTGAATTTTATTGAGCTTATATCATATTGGTTAACCCAAGTGCAAGCATTGAAGCTCTTTGAGCTTACAAGCAAAATTGGAGTGTTCTATCCCTCATTTATTTGTAGGTACAAATCATACACTTATTTGGGACATTAATTGAGGATATGAAATGGTCATGGAGTATTGAGGTTTCATTGTTTAGGCACTTAGAACCCAAATCCCCTAGGAAACCCTATTTGGGAGCAATTGAGATTATGTGAGCTACGTTGAAGGATTTATTTAGGAAATAGTCTAAGACATATTTATTGAGAAATTTGACCAAATTTGGAGTGAAGAAGACTTAAATTGGTGCAACCCATTCTTATCCAAAATAGCCTAAATTCCTCAAATTGACCTTCCATGAGTTAGACTAAGTTGAATTAATGTTGGATGATTTATTTGGAGTAGGGGCTCGGTCATAACCCTTCTAGAAAGCCTTAGGAGCCTTTGGAGGGAGTTTGAGAAGCCTTGGATTCATTTGAAATCAAATAAAAAAGATTGGAGCCAAAACACTTGGAGGAAAATTGTCCACATCACCATGTACTATTATGTTCTTGTTTTCAAGTATTTTGGGGGGAATTTCGTGTGTACCTTGCAAGGGTTGTTTGGTTGATTGTTGAAGCCTTTCTAAGCATGGAGAAGAGTTTAACAAGAAGCACAAAAGATCCAAACAAACCTTGGAGCCTAGATTTGAAATTTGAATCAAAGGTTGACCAAAAGTCAATAACGGCTAGCCTTTCAATGGTGTTGATTGATTTCGTTTTTGAAGATGAAGGGCAGAGATTATAAGTTGATTGAGGGCTGAGATTGAAGATTAACAAGATCCAATGGCCAAGATTAAATGGAGACAAATGAAGAGGAAAGTCATGCTTCATTCCACACTTGGAAAACTTATGAGCAAAAATTACTAAGAGAGCTTTTGTTCTTGATTCTACAATTTTTGAGTGATCTTCTATTGATCTTTTGATCATCATTTGCTGAGATTATTATCATCATCTTTCCTTCATCAACCTCAAGCTAAGACACATTTTCAAGCCAAAATCATTAAGGTATTTCTTTGAGTGTTCTTGAGCTACTTTCCACAAAGCTTCTCCTAAACTTATTTCCATCTTTGTGAGACTTTGTGTGAATCTTTGGTTGAGTGAAAGCCACGAATTTGAGCCAAATTTATATCCTACCAGTGAGCTTGACATTGAGAGATTAAGTGTTCCTCATCCAAATAACTAAGAGCTAATCTTGAGAGAACCAAAAACCAAATCACTTGTAAAAGTCCCTTTTGAGGGCATTACCTTTGAGAGGTGTGTGAAAGTTTAAGGTTAGCTTCAAACCTTGGTGGTGTACAAGTTTGGGGTGTGCTTGAAAACCCTAAGTTTGTGGTGAACTTGCAAAACCACTTATATCCTTTAGTGGATTTGGAAATCCTAAGCTTGAGAGCTTAGGTAGTGGATGTAGGTGTGAGCACCGAACCACTATATATCCTTGTGCAATCTAATTTTTTATGTCCTTTATTGTTTGGTGCTATTAGTGATTTGTGTGCCTTATAAATTGATATTAGGGTGTTGCTTTCTGCCATTGCTTGTTGGGATATTGCTTGTGGTTGAACAACTTGTGATTAGTGGATTCTAGGTATACTTTTGATAGTTAATTTTCTGGAATAGCAATCTGTCAGTGCACTGTTCATATAGCTAGACTTCGAATTTTGATCTGAATTTTTGATATAGTATTAATTAAGGTATTGTGATATTTCATACCAAATTTCGTTGCATTTGGACTTGAATTGCTAGGTCAAATAATATCTACTTGGTTGGTTGGCAGATTTGTACTATAAACATTGTTTTGATCATTTGTACGTTTTTAGATTGTGGTTTTTGTATTTGGGGTTTATACTTAGTTTTTGGAGACACAATTCACCCCTCTCTTGTGTTAGCCTAGTGATTTCAGTATTGATAATACTTTGTTTATTAAGTGTAAAGGTGATGACATGTTGATTGTGCAAATTTATGCTAATGACATTATATTTGGTGCTACATTGAAATCAATGTTCATGAAAATTAAATTTGAAATGTTTATGATGGGTGAGTTTACATATTTTCTAGGATTTCAAATTAGATAAACCTCACATGACATTCATATAAGTCAAATTAAATACACTTATGACTTGTTTAAAAGGTTCAGTATGAACTTGTTTAAAGGATGTTAATTGGGGTTCCATTCAAATTAGAAGCCGACTTTAAAGACAAAAAGGTGGATCAAAATATGTATGAGTCTATGATTGAAAGCGTACTTTATTTGACCGCATCTATGCTAGATATTATGTTTAGTATGTGTATGTGTGCTAGAAATAAATATAATCCTAAAGAATCATACATAACAACCGTTAAGAGGATATTAATATATTTGAAAGATACATCAACCCTGGAGTTATGGTATGATAAAAAATCTTCATTGACTTTCGTGCTTTTAGTGATGCCGATTATGAAGGTTGTAGAATGATAGAAAGAGTACAAGTGGTACATGTCAATACCTTGGGAACATGTTTATATCTTGGTTTTCAAAGAAACAAACATGTGTTGCTTTAAGTACTACCGAATCAAAATATATGGCAATAGGTAGTCATGTTGCACAAATTCTATAGATTAAATAACAATTGCTTGATTTTAATATGAGATTTGATAACACTCCTATTCATTGTGATTACATAAGTGTTATTCTTTTAAGAAAGAATCTGGTCCATCATGGAAAAGCTAAACATATTGAGACAAGACACCATTTCATTAGGAATCTTGTAGTTAAACGGAACACTGTGCTTGAACATATTATTGGAGAAAATAATATTGTGGATATTTTTAAAACACCCATAGCTAAGGATAGAATCACTAAGTTAAAAGATGCATTGGGATTGGTTGATTCTCCTTGATTAGATATTTTCTTGAATACAAGCATTTTGATAGTACTAACCTGAATTAGTATCCACTTTGCCTGAATATTTCAATTGATATCTATCCCTGAATTGGCATGATATCTTAGTACTCGAAAATAGTGTGAAAGAGATGCATGTTTGTAGGGGGAGTCCCTAACTTGGTTTATGCTTTGAACATGTTATTATACTTAAATGTGATCCATTGATTCTTCGATTGATATTCTCATCTATTCTCCAAAAATATACATTTAAAGAATTCTCATGGGAGAGAAAGTTCATGTGCTTAGGGAGAGCTAGTTGAGATAGTTGATGCACTTCATGATTTTTGACTCTTACATTGTTTTGCAACTGCATGTACCATTATATCCTCACCTTTTTGAGTTATTATAAAAAGGGAGAGAGATAGTTGATGAAAAAAGTGAAGTTATTTGATTAAAAATACAAATTAGTTGCACAACTTAAGGGGGGAGTGAGCTTGTCATGTTATGAGGGAGTAGACTTAAAGTATGGGGAGTATCATAAGATTTTGAAAATCTTATAAAAATTTTCAGATTTCATTTGATTTCAAAATGGAGATACATATTTGCTCATCCTATGTATGATATTTGGTATCCCAATTCAAAGATGGTTGATGAAAAAGGTCCATTTATTTGATTAAAAATGCATATTAGTTGTACAACTTAAGGAGGAGTGAGCTTGCCATGTTATGGGAGAGTAGACATAAAGTTAGGGGAGCAGCATAAGATTTTGAAAATCTTATAAAATATCTCAAATTCCATTTGATTTCAAAATGAAGATACATTGTTGCTCATCTTATGCATGATATTTGGCATCCAAATTCAATTTTCATCAAATTGCCCTTTCACATCAAGTAGCTTTGTTATCATCAAAAATGGGGAGATGGTTGGACCATAGGTTGTGTTTTGATACAAAAATACTTAATGTGCTATTTGATTGTGTGTATATTTGAATGAATTTTGGATAAAGCATGAAATGATTTAGATATTTGATTTAAGCTTCATTATATATATTTGGAATCATGTTTTTATCATATTTGATATGAATTGGATGATTTTGGACCTATTCATTTTCATATTACAACAATAACTCAAACATCACAATGTGTACACGTTGGTTGAATAGTCATAAATTATTCATATGACCTAAAGACATAGGAACATTTTTTAATTCAGAGTGTATGAATCAATTTTACGTGAAAATTGATCACTTTCTCTATTGAAGTTAGTATAGTTGCACAAACATGATATAACACTTTTTGAGATTACTTGAGAAAATTGAGTGGCCAACTGAACTCTAATGGCTATGAAATTTTGTGTGCACATTTAAATATATATATATAAATGATTTATCATGTGTTTACTTGAATTTTATTTTGACTATATCATATTGATTGACCTATGTGCAAGCATAGAACCTCTTTGCGCTTACAGGCAACAATGAGGTGTTTTGTCACGTATTTATTTGTAAACTCATGCATTATTTGTTAAAACTTCATTGATCAAGTTTGAGCATGGTCAACTCTAATCGGAAAATGTTTGACTTCTTTTTGAGCTTACAAGCAACCATGAGATTCCTTGACAACTATTTCTTTGTAGGTACAATCAATTGAGTATTATGAGATTATTTAGTGCATTGATTTGTTGAATCTTAATTGGTCAAGTTTAAGCATGGTCAAGTTTATTTGAGAAAAGTTTGACTTCTCATGATCAAAACTGAGTTCCAGGAATATGTGAATTGATTATTATTACTTGAGAATATTTTTTTAAAACTTCTAGAAGTCCTCCTATGTGCTTTGTGTCAAGAATTTAAATGAGGCTTGAAGTTTGAAATGATTGGTGCTCATTGTCGCAACGTTTACTCTTTGAGGGATAAAGGAGAGATAAATGGTTGGAAATTTATTCCTTTTGCTAGATTCTAGAAAGGTCTTGTTTGGATTATTTTGATCAAGCCTTTAATCATCAAGAAAGAATTATTGGTGCAACCAAACAAGTCTCGCTAAAAGAGCTATTTTTGCACAACAATTTCCAATGGGTCTATCATGAATGGTGGAGGTTTATTTGGTTTGAATTAAAGAAGGGTCAAGATTTAAAGAATAACAAAGGGTCATGATCAAGATTTCCTTTTCATCCAAGGGCGGGCCAAGATTATTTTTTATTGGAAAGAATAGAATGGTTTGGCTTGTGTTGGAAGATGGAAGAACATTTGCAAAAAAAAATTCCAAGTCTTTGAGCTTCAATTTCTCTCAACATCAAATCTTGATTCAAGCTTCTTCCTAGAGATCTCTTGCTAAAACTTGGATTATTAACAAGCCATCTTCTTCCTACTTCAGAGAGAGATCCAAAAATCCATCAAGAACCCATTATTTTTCATCCTACCCGTGGGGTAACATATTTGGGTGCTCTTGAGTGGTGTTTCAACAAAGCTTCTCCTAATCTCATTTATATCTTCTTGAGGGCTTTGTGTGAGTTTATGATTGACTGATTGCCACATCTTGAGCTTATTATTAACCATAATCGTGAGCATCATCTCTAGTTCTTGAGTGTTCCTCAACCAAATAGCCTTGAGCTAATTTTGAGATAACATTTTGCCTAAACTCTTGTAAAGTCGCTTTTGTTAGGATTTTTAATGTGACACTATGCTTGAAATTATAATCATGAATGTAATATCAAATTTAGAATAGCTGGGATCCACATTATGTTAGAATGCAGGTTGATTTAAATCCGAAGATCAAACAATGTTGTCATGTAACCTATATGAATTCACAGTGATTCCAGGTTAGTTGCACGTAGCCTAAATGAGCATCAGTTTTTGGAAACTTGCATTTAAGGTTTTACGTGATTTGATTTTATGTGAAAATTGATAACTGATTTTATTTAATTAATTGATTTGGTTAAATTGATTGATTGGAATAAAATCAACTTTGTTTTAGGAATGATTATCTATCCTTATTAAGATTTATCTCTTTCCTATTTTTAGAGATAATCACCTCCTTAAATTAAGGAAGTCTTTTCTTATCTTTTATGGTCTTGATTCCAAGATTAGGACACAATCTTTTTCCTAATTTCATGGGTTAAATTTATACATATCTTTTAGGCCATTATCTAGGGTTGTATTGGTTCCTACACATGTCATATATATTGCCTTTGGTAACCAAACAACCCTAAGTATTTACTCGCATGTTTTGAACCATTTTATGCTTTCTTGAGCTAGTTTTTTTTTTGATAAAATTCATACATTCTTGCATATTCTTGCATTACACTTTGAGGGAATTCTTGTATATTCTTGAAGCTAAGGATATACTTGTGGTTGGGTGTATCAAGTGAATCGAGCAAGAAACTAGTGTAGGTAATGTGAATCCTAGCTCTAGGGAAATTTTTTAACCCTTTGTGAATGGTGGATTGCTTCAAAGGTTGGCGATTATAGACACCCGAGATTTTTCCCTAGATTGAGTTTTCCTCGTAAATATTGTGTGTCGCACTAGTTGATATTTTCGTATTCATATTTTTTTCACCTTTGTTGGACAAAACCATTTGAGGTTGTGAGATAAGTTTGAGGTAAAACTTGGAAACCCTAGTTCTTGGTTATTTTGAAAACTTTATTATAAGAATTTGGGGTTAGCTTGCCTAAAAACCGAAGTTGTTGGTGAACTTGGAAAATATCATCCATTAGTGGATTTGAAAATCCTTAGCTTGCATGCTTAGTAGACGTAGGAGAAATGACTCTCCGAACCACTATATATCTTTGAGCACTTTATTTTTTACTTGCTTTACTTGATTTTGTGCGTAGGTCAGTTTCATGAGGTTGTTAATTGTATTAGAAGAGGTTTCTCTAAACTATTAGGACAAGCACTTTTGATTGTTATTTTTCTGGAACACTAATCTGTCAGTGCATAGTTCATATAGCTAAACTTGTAATTTTGATATGAAGTTTTTATATAGTGTTCATTAAGGTGTTGCGATATTGCGTACCAAATTTTGTAACATTTGGATTG
Source organism: Euonymus europaeus (assembly GCA_963580455.1). Classification (NCBI taxonomy): domain Eukaryota; kingdom Viridiplantae; phylum Streptophyta; class Magnoliopsida; order Celastrales; family Celastraceae; genus Euonymus; species Euonymus europaeus. The sequence continues at coordinate 7,631,165 of OY756972.1, forward strand.
GCAAAAAATAACCTTTGACTTATTGATTGGTCAAAAATCGCCAAGTCAGCAAGAATTCAATAAGGAACAAGACACATCAGCAAGACCCCGTAAAAGGTTGAACGACCATGCGCCAACTGATTCAATCACCGAAATCTCCCCACATGCCAAAGGCATCGCCCTGGACACTAAGCGTTCATCTGCGAACATCCCGAGAATCAAGATTACTCGCCCCTCGCTGCTCGATGGTCGCGGTTAGGTAACATGTGGTTCGGGCAACCACACCAGGTATGATTGATCCCTTGACCCGATATTCAACATATGCATGAACTCTCAAATGCCATTATACTTCCCCATGCTCACCCTTAATAAGCCAAACCCATCCAACTTGACCCAAGATGACATACAACCAAAATCCTCATACCAGCTGTGTATCTTCTGACAATTGTACCTTCTAATGACGCCCCTCCCCACTACCTGACATTGTCTCCCATGACCTGACACTGTACCTACAAATCAGATTTTGTCCCTTGTCAAATAGACCCTTGGCCTGTTGAGAAATTGTTCCGTTCCAGCACATTGCCCTTGTACTAGCTTGACATCTGAGCTAACCACCCAAACCTTGTACCAATTAATCAAGAAATTACGCCAATGCCCCTCGATGGCCAAACTATAAATACCCCTTTATCCACTACAATAAAAGAGGAGGAAAAAACAACAAGAGCACCCACAATACCTTAGAAAGCCAACTTGACCTTTGGGAAGAGGATTCACACTGTAACCTCTTTTAGCCCCAGAACCGCCATGTCAGCCACCATCTTCCCATCCTTGCATCATCCCAGCATCTATTGTTGTTTCCAGTTCATCACCTTAATTATTTACTATAATATCAGTTGTTTATTCTCACGTTCGAGCTCATTTCGCAGGTACCCCACCAGTGCCCTAGTCATTTGGTTTAACCCTTTTTGCCAAGTCGAATTTGTAGGTGGTCCACCTCAGTAAACTCCGACAAAATCAACGATTGTGGAAACGAGCATCTACAACATTCTTACTTGAATTGCTAGGTCAAATAAATTTGATCTAATTGTTATGCAAATTTGAACACTAATCTTTTCGTGTAATGTTCATATAGCTAGACTTTGAAATTTGATCTTAATTTTTGATAAAGTATTCTTTAAGGTGTTTTGATATTTCATAATAAATTTCATTTCATTACAACTTTAATTGCTATGTCAAAAAACTTTTTATCTGATTGGTATGCAATTTTCTGTTTATTGACATTGTGTTGTGATTTTTGTGTGTTTGTTAGCTAGCTATTCATTACATATTTTATCACATATTGTAATTGATTGAAATTTACTTAGAATAATCATTAGAGCAAAAGGAAATTTGGGAACACTTCACACCCCCTTGTGTTTGCCTAGGTTTTTCAGTTTGGATTGGCCAAAACTAGCTCTTCTTGACTTCTTCCTTTCCTGATAGCTTGAAATGTTCTTTCTATCTTAAGTTAAAATGGTAGTAATTCAAAACTTCGAGCTCTTCACATCAACGATAAGACAAGAGAACAAAGGATTTAGATGTAAATAAAGTAACACAAACAGTAAAAGTACAGAAAAATAAAGCAGAATTAAAGTTAAAATCATCTAGTAACATATTTGATCAAAATAAGACAAATAGTCCCCGATAACGGAGCCAAAAACTTGTTGCGCGTAAAAGTACACTACCGCAAGTGTACAGTGTCAAGTTCACAGTATAAATGATGAAAAAAGTTATCGTCCTCTGGAACTACTACCAATTTATAATCAAGCTTTGTAATTAAAGTAATTTAACTTTATCTAGACATTCGAATAACCAATTGTAGAAGGTGCACTGATGTTTAAAGCAAGTGAAGAAAGCTTCAACAACAGAGTTACTATTCAAAGTGAAAGACCTAGAGAATCGGTTTCACCCTAACTTTCGCTATGTACAAATACCAATTCACCCAAATAGAATTGTCCAACACTTTTAAGCTAAGAACACAATCTTTGTTCACTTCCCTCTCCCAAGTATCAAGTTAGCATACCCTTAAATCCTTGGTTTAATATCCCTATCAAATCCTAGATTGAAGGATGCATTAATATCGAGTTCGGAAAAAAACCACACAGAAGTTGTTCTCTCTCTCGAGTCTCACAACAAGCTATGCTATAAATCCCAAACCAATATTCAAGTTCTTGCTCTCCCAAGTACCAAACTCAAACATAAAGAATCATCCAAATCATGGCCAACAATTTAAAGGCAAATATTTCTAGATAAGTATTAAAAGAAATTCTCCCTCATGAAAAATACGTTAGAAAACTCCCCAAGTTCTAGGTGTTGGCCAATCCTTTTATCACGAATGCAAATGGAGAACAACAGTCTCCAGCCATTCGGCATTAATTGACTTGGTTCAATCTCAAAGTACGAAAGTATGGAATGGGAAAGCGGAAAACATTCTTGAAGTGTTTCTTGTATATTCCAACCCAACTGAGAATATCCCAATCGATCCATTTATGATCCCTAGGACAACAAATCAGAATGCCACAAAAAATTTGTATAGAAACTAAAAATCAATGGTCTTGCTCCCTTTTATGATCGATGGGGTATTCTTTATAAAAAATTTAAGAGATTTCCCCTCGACATCAGATGGATCAAGCATATGGATCGACACAGGCAACGCCTCACCTTTACTTGGCCCTAGTCATTCGACTGGCTGTGAGTAGCGAATTCCAAAAGGTGCATGGTTCGACAACTCTTAAAGCTTCTTGAAGATCGAACACATCTTATTCTTCAATCAGCAAAACTTCTACTCCTACCAGATTCGCTATTTTAAGGGGAGAACATGGCCGCGACCATCCATTATTATCAGAATCACGTTCTACTCTCAATTCATCAAGATCAAACTCTTGCAACCTTTCTAAATCCTCAATTAGAAAACCAAAAGAGGAAAACTCTAAAAGAAATACCAAAAACTTTTTAGAATTGAATGAAAGAACAAACCAAATCAATGGTTCTTCACAAACACAAGAAATTCGACGAAATCTCTTGGAAAACGACTACTTTTTGCCAAAACAAAGAAGCAAAAGAAGAAAATTGAGAAATAAGAAGGAATGAAAAAAAATCAAAAAATAAAATCACCTAAAAAGGAGGAAGCTTGCTAGTGCATGAGGGGGCTTAAATGGATAGATAATCTTTTGAGAATGAAAGCAAAGGGGAAAAAATTGAAATAAACTAGGGTAAAAGGCCATTCCCTTCATATAGAAAGGGTTGAGGGTTCAGTGTCCCAAAGGTCTGTAGACAACAATGACCGACAAGTGCTACCATTTTTGAAAAAAGAAAGACTAATAACATGTGGACCTTATTAATCACCTTGAGCCACCTAAACAAAACCCCAGCAGTCTCGACTATCGTGCTTCCACAAACATTAGCAGACACATGACTGGCATACCATTGATACCTACTATACCCAACCATTTTAGGTCAAACGAATTAGTTTGGTTTGTCACCAAGTTTGAACTTCAACGTGCCCATCTCCGTTTGACGAGAGCTGACCCATCTGCATGTACTATAAGTAACACTAAAATGCCGCATGATTCAATGTGAAGTGCATTGGCATCCATCCATGTTGCACAAATCTTATAGAGGAACAAAGTACCAAGAATTGTTTTTGTAATTTTAAATTACCAATCAACAGCCCATATGATTGTCTCTACTCTACTCTTAAAGACAAGGAACTTGACTTTAAGAGTGAGGAACAAACTGTATAAACTAGAAATCATCCTCTTTTGAACTGGACTCTAAAGGGCAGTAGGCCGGCATCATCAAGCTTGATAGCCCAACAAACTAAGGCTCATGAAGTCCGTTCGACATACATAGGTTTATAAACCCATTGGATTGACTCCCACGCAACCCTTCCATCACTAAGGCTTGTGAGCCCATTGAATTAATGGTCACGAAGCCCATTCGACAGATAGGCTTATGAGCTCATTGAACTTAGGCCCACGCAACCCTTCCATCACTAAGGCTTGTGAGCCCACCAAATTGATTTTGATGAAGCCCGTTCAACACATAGGCTTGTGAGGCCATTGGATTGAGGCTCACACACCCTTCCATCATAATAGGCCTGCTTGGCCCAACAAATAAAAAGCCCATTGAGGCCCATACGACATATATGGCCATAAGTGCCCATCAAGCTCGGTAAAACTTACAGGCTAGGTCATCTATACAAATAACACTCAAAGTGTAAACCGATGTCAAACAAATGCCCAGTGGCCTAATACAAGCCTAATGCTTGACAGCTCACATGCCAAATATGTGAGCTAGAGCACTATAAATATGAGTAGTCTAAGTCTCATAAATCTCTCTCGATTGATATTCTGCTCTACTTCTCTTTCTAAAAATCTCTTCACTTTTTTCATTACAAATCTTCTCTCCGTCATCAGACTTGCGTGCTTCAGGCTCACTTTAGTGATCATCTTCATTTAGATAATGTACAATTGACCAGGTTGTAAAAGGTGTCTTCGAGATCTGTCAACCCATGACGCTTAGGCTTAATACAATTTTTTGTGTAGTGCAGATCCATTTAATAGCTAAATGCAGCCTTTTCTCAATCAATATGTCAATTGGATAAGGGTTGTTGAACCGATCTGTGGTATTGACAATACGACGCGGCTACTCAAACATAGAATTGTTGTGGTGGTCACATTGATAGAGATTGAATTTAAGTTGTCAAAATACTCTGCGGCAAGACTTATCTGATTGAAATATCGTTTATTATACTGCCATTTTGATGGTGTTTTTAAAGAACAGAAAGCATGGCTGGAACCCTTTTTTCAATTTAATATATTGGAAAGCATGGCCAAGTTGTTCTCTTTATTCTTATGTTCCATTCTTTCTAAATAGTCCAGAAAACGCAGATGTCACTGCATTTAATGACCTAAACTACTTTTGGAGGTTTTTGAGTCATATTATGTGGCTACTTAATTGTCAAGCAAAAACAAAATGAAGTCTTCGGATCTAAAGATAGTATAATAACATAAATGCCTAAGTGACAAATAATTGTTTGGGTTTTCAGGCATGTAGAATTGATCCTTAACCTCCTTTTCTTTGGTTATTATTTAAAGGAACACTCATTCTGCATCTTCATAATCCCTGGCCTAGTGGGTCTTTATCTAATTTTTGTTTCGAGAATTTTTTTTTCCTTTGTTGTGTTTTCTTAAGAAAACATTCATGGCTTCCTTTAAAAGAGAAGCCTTCCTAGCTTTGCTTCTGGTATTGCTTCCAATTATGGCTACGGGAGACGACTTGTTGTCTGGTTTCTATGGTACTGTAGCCGCTCTATGTATTTAGACACATATACTTGACCATGGTTTATTAAACATTGTGTTTGATGGTGGTGATTGCAGAGAAGGTGTGTGAAGAAGTAAACTGTGGAAAGGGAAAATGCGAAGCAGGTATAGGATATGCATTCAACTACATCTGCGAATGCGATGGTGGTTGGAAGAGAACTCGAGACGACGATGTGAATGATGCTGCGCCATTTTTACCGTGTGTGATCCCAAATTGTAAGTCACTCTTGATGCAGGGACCCCCAACCCAGGACGATATCCACGCATGGGCCCTTTGGCGATGGGCTGTCAACCACCTGGCCCGGCTCAGAGGCCGCAGCATGGCCAGCCAGCGAGGCCTAGCCCCAAGCATCAGGGTTGGGGTGTATGGCCCTGATGCTTGGGCCTAGGCCTCGCTGGCTGGCCATGCTGCGGCCTCTGAGCCGGGCCAGGTGGTTGACAGCCCATCGCCAAGGGGCCCATGCGTGGGTATCGTCCTGGGTTGGGGGTCCCTGCATCAAATTTTCTTCTATTTGGTGTCTTTATTTATTTTTTCTCAAGAAAACTTGATGATATTTGGTTGTACAGGTAGTCTAGACTACTCATGCCAGCCTGCACCACCTCCAGTACCTGAAACACAAGCTCCACTGAACATATCTTTCTTCGATCGTATATTCCCCCCTGAACTTTTCGTTTCTCTATCATCGTAATCATTTTATTTAGCTGATTGATTATTTTGTGTTTCTTAGCTTGTTATTGGGCGTACTGCGGGGAAGGAAGCTGCATAAGGGCACAAACATATACGTTCGAGTGTTCGTGCAAATCAGGGTTCTATAATCTCCTCGACACCTCGTACTTCCCATGCTACAGCGACTGTAAGAACAAAAGTAGTCAGTTTAACGTACATGTTCATAGTAGTATTGACTGTACAAGACTGAAACTTTCTGAATTTTGAAGGTACAATTGGATCCGACTGTTCACGTCTCGGAATTCAAGTTGCAAATCAGAAAACAACCACCAATGGTCACACTAGGAGTCAAGGTAAGAATTTATTCAATTCTACTAGTGATTTCCTCGTTTCTTGTTCCCCTGCTTTTTTCCTGGAAAATTTTATTTTACATGCTCATTAAGTACGTAATCTCCTTCTTCTAGTCATCAAGAAAATCTATATACGTAGTATCTGCTGCTGATTTTAAAGACTCTTCTCAGAAAACTTGTCAAGTATGTTAAATCTATTAAATGGATAAAAAAGAAAGACATGTTCATGCAATAATAACATTTTTATCAATCTCTTTTTTACCATTTCTGCGCTATGCAGCAACCTCAATTCAGCCAGGGAAGTTCCACCAGATGATTGTGTTGATCGTGTCCATGGCTTTGGCTCTGAGGAAGTAGTACTTAATGCGTAGAAACAAGATCTCAGTTCATCTATTTGCTTGTATCATTACGTAGAACGTCCTCTTAGTTTCTTTTGTCAATATTTGTGGTAGTTATACGTTATTAAGCTTCCGTTTGTTACGCTTCCGTTTGTTACGGTACAAATTTTAATATCGTATAAACTGTAAAATTAATAATTAATATAGAAACAGTCAATTTACTACTAGGGTTTTGTAAACCGGTTTAATAATGAAATAAATAGTTTTTGTTATAAAACATATTCAGGTGAGATTATTTTTCAAACAAAATTATCAAAATTATTAACACATACTTTATTAATTATACATAAAACATTTACAGAAAAATAACATACGAGCACTCTAATTTTCCATACGATCAAAGTTCTGCTGCAATCTTATCTCTAATAATAGACATGGTGCTATCATTACTAATGAAATCATTATCTTCTTCATCAGTGGTCTCATTTGAAGTGTCTGCACCGCCTATGAATGCGTGGCTACTTGGTTCACTAATGGCACACCTATAAAATCGAAGCTATAAACCCTAAAATAACCAAGATCAGACAAGGAGATCCACAGAATTTAGAAAATTATAACCTATATATAACTAACAACATAAGCTAAGGAAAGATAAATACGGTACCTGGAAGCTGAACTTGCTCAACCGGGCTTGTTGAGGGTTCCGCAATAGTGAGATACAAGTGAGGAACAGTGAGGGAGAGAGGGGCGAGGAGTGAACAAAATAGAGATGGAGAATAGATCGTCGATCTTCACAGCAGCAGGAAGAAGACTTTTTCGGGGAAAACCTTTGTCGCAGAGGAGAGGGAATGGTGGCGGGTATAGTTGTGGGGAAAGAAAAGATTTTAGTCTCGCTCTGGACACACGTGGACTTGTGAGTGTTAAAGAAAAATGGGTATAAGCTGTTAAACGCTTAGTGGAGAATTTTTCTTGTTGTTTGTCGTATAAAATGAGCCACAAAGTGTAAAATTCATCTGCATTTCTTGAGAAAAATATAGAATTACTTTAAGCCAATCATCTACATTTCTTTTTATTGAACTATCATTTATGAAGTAGTTTTGACATTTCATTTCAATTGGAAAGATGTCCTTTAAAAGATCCAGCAACCAAGACTTGATCATATCATATAAGTACTTAGTTTAGGCTTCCTATGTAAGACAAAGATCCATCATCTTGTTATTTAAGCGACAGTGGCCGTACTTCCATGTTGCATTTATTTAGATAATATGGCTATTTTAGTGAACTACATAGTTCATAATTTGATTTTTTTCCAAAGATTTTATTCAAGAAACTTAAAACTGGCAACAGGTACAAGTCATCTTTGTTTGTGATTAATAAAATTAGCTTATTCCTTTGTCAAAACATATCAACTTAAAGGAAGAAAATGGTTGTGGACATTCATCTATTAATAAGAGTTGTCACTCAGAAAGAAAGACAAAGACGGTTATTGATCTATTGTAGTGATTTCTCATATTGACACACTGCATAAGCGGCAACAAATCACTACAATAGCACTTAGAATGAGAGAATCCATTTGCACTGCTTCTATAAGCAACTTGGAGAATACATCTTCCTAAACATAATTCAAGGGACAAAAATCTACTTCGACTATTTTAGAGGTAGTATATGCATACTGTTGGAGTATAGGTTCTACATTGTTGATTTTGTTGACCAATACATTACATGCTATATGACAATCTATTGTTAATACCATTTCCATGTAAAACCAGGCCCAGCCCACATAGCTAGCCCGTGATGGTCAGTCAACGCTGGCCCAGGTAGATGATAGAAGCTGGCCCAAAAAGAACAGCCCATCAAGAAACAATTAGGCTCACTTGGGAGGAGTCCAAGTCCAGGGAGAAGTGTGCAAGAAGTATTCGTACAAATGTGGATCCACTAACCAAACATGGACATATGGCAAGAGTTGTGCAAGTATTCAACTGCCCGGATTTGTTACACTATCTAGAAATTCAAGTTGGTGCTCGGAAAAATAGGAATTAATGGAGGCAAGACGGCAGACATTACCGAACTTGATAGAAGACAAACCTTAAGAGAGGTGGTAGATAGGAGAAAAGGTATCAGCGAATCAATCCAGAAAAACACAAGACTCAAACAGAGTTTTCTCTCAAAATATTATCAGACTTTCCTAGTGAATTCAGTGTCAATTCATATTGCCAGTACGTTATTCATCAGGATATCTTTGTATTTAAACCATTACTGTCAAGTATCAAATGTCGACTATCGTTGTGTGAATTTATGCTCGGTGTCATTTAGGGTTCATTTCTTTTTAATCTCAACGAAACATATCTTTAGTGGAGTTGGGAAACGTAAGATTACTAAGGTCCCAAGATAATCTGTACATTTGTTCGAACTATTTAGATAGTAATCGGTGTAATTTTATTATTTGACAGTTTGAGATTCTTCAATCTCTGGCACACTTGCAACAAACACCATTTTGGGCCAACAACGTTTTTCACACACTCGGTGGGACCTGAAGAAAAACTAAAGGAAATGGCACCACGAACTCGCACTTCGGGAAAAGATCCAATGAATGAAAATGATGACGATCCGTCACGTGAACATGTGCCAATACAAGATGATGTGACTGTCACCACTGATGGTGACAATGAAGAAAATTTGGAGCAGATCGACAGGCCTGCAGGCTTATCTGAAGAAGCTGCCATCCTGTTCCACCATTTTGCTAAAACACTGAAAAATATGGAGGTACGCTCGAACAAAACTATTGAGAGCATAGTGAAACAGGTGGACCGTAAGTTCGAGTAGAAATTGGAAGAGTTCACTGTAGGGGGCATCCTACGAGGTAGAAAAGTAATCCTGTTGAATTAATGACTCCTCACTACATACCACCATCGCTGAGGTCAACAGCCAATGGCCAGACTTTTCAGCAAAACATCAATGTCAATACTAACCCAACAAATCATCCAAGCATCTACCTGTCACCTGAGGCCATAGGGCATAGTGCATGCAATGGCCCTTTGGGAGGAGTTCCTGGAGGAAATAGAGGAACGTGATGGGTCCAATCTACTGCTCTATCTCAGTTGCCACCAGTTGATCTAGATGCTGTTAGACAGATCGTACAAGAATTATATGGCCAGGGCATGAGGCAAATGGACTCACTAGAATATCATAAGCCTTATCCAGCTGTGGTAGATCGAGAAAATCCTTATCCACGAGAATTTAGAGTGTTGGACTTCACTCTGTTTGTTGGAGAAGAAGGATTATCCACTATGGAACACATTGGTCGCTTCACAGTGCAATACAGAGAACTTGGCAATTATGAAAACTTTGACAACCTAAGACTCAGGTTGTTTCCAAATTCACTGATATGAGCTGATTTTACTTCGTAGTCCACACAGCCAAGAAATTCTGTCAACACATGGTGGGAGATGGAAAGATCATTTCATACTCAATTCTTTCGGGCTTAGCCAGACATATTTGTGGCTGAACTGTCGAGGCTAGTGTAGAAACCTAGTAAAAACACTGATGCCTACATTGCCTATTTCAAGAAGTTGCAAAATACATGTAGGATATATCTGCTTGAATAAGAGTTTGTCAAAATGGCACAACAAGGGTTGGATATCAAACTCAGGAAAAAATTTCAAGGTATGGAGTTTTATGATTTCTATGAAATGGCAGCGAAGGTAGCTAAATATGAGGAGCTGCGGAAAGAAGAATGAAGGAGAAAGAAGTCTTCTATGGGTACCTACTACAAAGAAGTAGAGGTAGATGCTACTGAAGTCACAACAAAGAAGAAGATTTGGGTTTGCCCAGTATTATCCAAACCTAAATCAGCTGAGGCAGCAAAGAAATAGCCCATTGGTAGCAATCTCAATTACACTTTTGATATCCCCAAAACAAAAGAAATTTTTGTGGCAGGAAAAGTTTGTGACATTTCCAGCAGGGCATAAGCTACCATCTCTCGAGGAAATCAAAGGAAAATACTACTGCAAGTACCATGATGTGTGGTCCCATACTACCAACAACTGTTGGATGTTGAAGAATATGATCCTGGAGAATATCAACAAAGGAATCTTGTGTTTCTCTAACAAAGATTATATGTTGGTTGATGAAGACCCATTTTCGTCGGTAGCAATTGCCATGCACACTATCGATGTGGATTTACGTGACTATTTATAACTCAAACAAAAATTGGAGAAAATGGGGTCAGACATAGGAGCGAAAGACGTATTTTCCTCAACGCAACAAAGAGAAGAAGAACCAATCAAGAATTGTTTTATAAAACAACCAGCCAATACCCCCCGGGTAAATGTCAAGTGGTGAGGCATAAGAAGTTCCCAGCGCTTCTAACTAGAAGTCAACTAAGGAGGAAGCAAAGGTAGTACGCTGCCCACATTTGGCATTTACAGGGGACATAACGACCATTATTCAAACATAGGAGTTGGACTTGGGTCCGGAAAGAGCAAGTAGGTGGTCAAACACTAGTGAAAGAATAACCACCTGTAAAAGATTTCACCATTGGAACAATCCAGGTACCATATGATTGTGCTACTCCTACTTTGGTTTCATTCAAATTGGTGCATTCCATCACCTATGCATCAACTCTTGGTGTGTTGGAGAGGAAATGATGTGGAGATCATCTGGGCAAATAATCATCCTTTCATGACTACCTCAGACCAGGTGGAAGCTCATTACTATTATGCTGAATATGGACCAATCAAATGTATGGCAAAAGAGAAAGAGATGCAAAAAGTAGCGAAACACTTGTTACAACCATCGACCTTGATTTCATTTAGGACAAGTAGGTTGGAGCCAATCATTGAAGAAATCCCATGATGACACGATCCAAAGAGGAAAAAGAGGTAGTGGGGGCCACAATCAATAAACTAACTATGCAGGCTACCATAAAAAAAATTATGATTGAAGAGATCGATGAAAAAGAGATGATAGTAGAAAAGGAAGATGGTTACAATGTGCAGCTGCAAGATGAAGAATTATGTTGGAATAACTTGAAAGCAGAACTGGCTCATTTAGATGATTTATAGGCCGAATCTCAGGATGCTCTTAAGGAAGTAAACTGGGGGGGCAAAAAGAGCCTAGAGTGACATTCATCAGCGCTACGTTGGACCCTGTTATCAAGTTATAACTTGTACATTTACTCCATGAATTTTGTGATTGCTTTGCTTAGGATTATCATGAAATTCCAGGATTGAACAGAAAGATGATTTCTCTGGACACACTCAGATTTATATTGCAGAAGAGGATTTTTCTAAGACAACATTCAGGTGTTTAGGTGCATTAGGTACTTACAAATGGATAGTGATGTCATTTGGACTGAAGAACACTGACGCTACCTACCAGCAAACCATGTACGCGATTTTTCATGATTTGATTGGCAGAAAACTAGAGGTATACATTGATGATATCATCATGAAATCTGTGAAATCTCATGACCACATAGCTGATCTCATAATGGCATTTGAGAGAATGCGCCAATATCACTTGAAAATCAATCCTCCAAAATGTGCATTCGGTGTTAAAGCTACAAATTTTCTAGGCTTTTTTGTCCATTAGAGGGGTATGGAGGTTGGGCAAAACAAGACGAAGGGAATTTGTCAAGCTTAACTGCCAAAGAACAAGCAATACTTCAAAGTTTTCTCGGCCAGGTAAATTACCTTAGCAGATTTATATCTAATATCACAGGTAAAACCAAAGTTTTTTCAGTGTTGTTGAAGTTAAAGAAAGAAGATGTCTTCAGATTGGAGCCCAAACATGAGGAAGATTTTCAAACCATCAAAATCTATCTTAGCAAACCGCTAGTTCTCATGCCACCCAAAAAGATCGGACCTTTGAAATTGTATCTCCCAGCAACTGATGATTCAATTGGGTGCCTGGTTGCTCAAGATGATGAAGCTGGTAGAGAGATGGCAATTTACTACCTCAGCAGATTGTTGATAGATGCAGAGAAGCGTTATTTGGTGGTAGAGAAAATGTGCTTGACTTTGTACTATGCCTGTACCAAATTGATGCATTATCTGCTCCAGGCGAAAGTGTACGTGATCTCAAAGCTTGAGCTGATCAAGCATATCTTAACAAAACCTTTGTTAACAAGAAGAATTAGTCGATGGTCTTTGGCCTTAACGTAGTTAAATCTCAAATGGAAGCCACAACAGGTGTAAAAGGACAAGTTTTGGCCAAGTTCCTTGCAGAGCATCCATGCCTCCAAGTTCCTGAAGCTTGGCAAAATACGGTAACCATGGTAGCAATTCCAGAGGAAGAAGAATGGTTGCTTAGATTTGATGGATCAAATATAGAAACATCTGCTGGCGCAAGGATAGTAATTCAATCTCCAAGAGGTATGAAAATTGCCTTAGCCCTTAATTTGGATTTCAAATGTACTAACAACCAGGCAGAATATGAAGCGTTAATTACTGGCTTGGTGATTTATGAAATCCTTGTTGTGCCTTTATATAAATTACTCATAGTGTGAGGGTTTGGGTGGTTTTTTGAGAGTCGAAAAAAAAACAAAAAACCCAAAACCCTAGATTAGAAACTCTCTCACTTGAGTTCGAGTTCCTAGTTCGAGGTCACACAAAAAAAAATCTAGTGTGCTCTATCAACCAGAGGATCCTTCCTTGTAAATTTGTTGTATTCCATATAATTGGTATCAAAGCCGCAGTTGATATGGTACATGACATGCCGATCATGTTCTCTGAAAACTACTATATGCTTCTAGGTTAGGTCATGTATGCATCTAACCTTTGTTTTGCAACATATGGTTCACGGGTTGTTATTGTCACGAATGCATGTTTTGATCTATATTGTGTGTCTGATTTAAAAAAGGACATAAGATTTGTTGTATTATTGATGATAGCTGGATGTGAGCCTAGTTGTAAAGGGACATACGATTTTCTGTAATCAATTATATTAGTTTTGTTTAAGTTGAAGATGCTAGAGGTGATCAGACAAGAAGAATCCTCATGGTGCTTAGTTGAAGATTTTGTAGACCATAGGTCGATCCTGTACGCCTCGAGCGACCATGTTGTTATGGTGGACAACTAGAGGAAGATTACTCGCAGGAGAAGAACTCTATTGATCATAACAGTCCCAATTTAATGTTATAACTATCTTATTTGATATTGTTATTATCTATACATGTTCTTTTGTTTATGTTTACTTAAACAACTAAATGCATGAGAGATCATGAATAATATTAAAATTTAATGGTTGGTATTATCTGCATGTTGAATATTTATTTTAATAAATACATGCATAATAATCGTTGTATTTAATATAGAAATTCAATTTTCAAATTAAGTTATATGATGCAAGTTTGGATAAAGTTAGCTTCCTATTTTTTAGGAACTTGGAACTTTTAAGAACTCTAAATACATATTGGATACTATTTGTAAAAAAAACTGAATTTATTAAATAATTAAATACATAAACTATCACTCAATTAAAATTACTAAGTGGGTAGGAGAATTTATCATAAGTAAATTCTATGGTCTCCATCATATGTTCATAAGAAAATATGTAGGTTTGGAAAGATGAGATATTAAATGTAACCATAGTATCATTTTTGAGAAAATTTATTTTAAACTTTAAGATTCTTTCAAAGAACCAAAGTGACTAATTCCGACCAATACATCTAGGTAATCTTATGGTGATTAATAATGCAATGTACAATAATTTCTTTCTAGGAATGAGATTTTTTAATTGCGCCGTTTTTACAAAAAAGTCTCCCTTTTCCTTGAAACAGATTAGTTGCTAGATTTGTTGATCACTAACTAAAAATTGAAAATGATGTGATAACGGTTTCACTTCTTGGTAAAAATCCGTATTGAATCTTTGTTTCGATCGGTAATATTAAAATGTGTAAATCTCAGTCAATACATATTTAAGATATCTTTATTATATGGATTTTTGCATTACATAAATATTTTCTAAGATTGAATTATTGATGAGAACTTTAATAGAGATGTAATTGATTATATGTGTTAACTTTGGCCTTCCTCCATATTGGAAATATTCAATTACGGAATCGCAGAGTATTAAATTTTGTTGATAGTCATAATAAGTAATCATTATTATAATCACTTATTCCCCATCAAAATAATGTCTATGAAAATGATCAAATTGTGATCACTTAACTATAAATTATGGAAATGTTTCCCATTTCAAAATAATTGTGATGGTTATACACTTAACTATAAATTATGGAAATGTTTCCCATTTCAAATAAGTTCCATTATTTATAGGACCAAAGTATATCAGCCAGTTAATTTTGCTTGGTATTGTTTATTACCTAGACAGTAAAGTTAACAAGTTATTGAACTTATCCAAAAAAATGTTAAATGATATTTAGTCTCTCATCGAGGCATGCTATTGATGAATGTGGGTATCATAATTTGTTTGCTTAAATTAAAAAGTACTTTATTGCTCATTACATTATATTTATGTGATTCTCATATTGAAAATAATCCTAAATCTACTTGCATCAATTCTCACACATAACAAACTGGAAGGACACAATTACATTGACTAAAAAAAACATTTAGACATTCTTTTGACTGTAAAATAATATAAGTATGTACTTGCTAAAGTCTGTCCACTAGAACCCCTAGAGGAGGCAACCAAACAGGAAGCCTAAGCCTACCGAAAGTGAAACAAGGCTGACGAGATGGCACAATGCTATATTTGGAATCAATATCCAATGTCCTACAATCAACACGTTCTCTCCAATTCCAACACCACTTATCCTCTTCATTTTCAAGGCAATCTACCAAACAATTTATTGTCATCTTCAAGCTAAGGTAATTTTTTAGAAAATTCCATTATTTTTGTTGGATTCTTCTCTCTCTAACCCATCTTCTCTCTTGTTCTTGTTGGAGATTCTTTCCACAAAAATCCTCAACAAGCTTAATTTGGAGATCAAAACCTAAGAGCCCGTTTGGTTTGCCATTTTCACCCCGTTTTCAGTTTTGAGTTTTCATGAAAACTCAAAACTCGTTTGGTAATGTAATTTTCGATTCTTGTTTTTGAAAACAGCCCCAAAATACAACACAGAAAATGAAAATGATATTTTGACGTTTTGAGTGTTTTCATCAGAACACCCAAAACACGGAAAATTATTAAAACACGAAGCGCAGTCCGTCTTTTACGAGAACTACACTCCGCTTCCCCCCCTTTCTTCCAAATCGGCGTCTACTGCCATCCAGGGTTCCCAATCCATCCTTCGATTTGTGCGAGCGATATAGGGAAGTAAAGGTAAGAGTAGTTTTCAGAGATCCGGCACATTTGTGTTCTTGATTCGTGTAAGATTCAACCTTTTTTTATTCTCTTTTACTGCAGGTTGAGGGCTGGTTCATCTTCCTCTTAGATTCAACTCTGCTTCGACAATCAAAGGTCAGTGATTCTTCTCTTTGTTGTGGTGTTCTTCAATTTCTTTTGGATGTCCAGTCGATCTGGTACTGGTAGCCTTTGCAGGTCGTTCGAGCAACGATATTGTTTTGTTTAGGGCTGCTAATACAGAATCAGATAAGTCTTTGCTTTCGAATTCTTGCAACTTCTTATGCTAACTAGAAATATAACTAAGAAAAAGTTGTTATTGTCTGGGCTTCTTCAACTTGCGATCATCTTGAATGCGTGTTTGTTCCAATAAGTTCCTATCTACCTTCATTAATAAATGACTTGAGCAAATTCTTTCAAAGTCAACAACAGTATTCTCCTTCGAGGGAATCCACCTTTTGAGCTTGCTGACTTTACCCAACTTCGTACAATTTCCAAACAACCTCTAATTTTCTTCACTATTTGGTAAGAATTTCCAACAATTTCCAAGTGATTCAAGAATCTAGAGGTTCTAAGGTTTTTCTAGGATTTGAGGATTTTGAATTAATGGGTATTTTTCTTGTTCTATTAATTTAATTAGACTTTATTTGTGTTGAATTGTTAGGTTTAAGTATGGTTTTTGAAAATCAAGTGGGCAATTTGTTCTCTTAGTTGAAATTGGGAAAAGAAAGAAGAATTTTCTTAGCTTATAATTGTTCAAGTAAAGGTTTGGTTAACTTGGAAAAATAATATATTGTGGGATTGTGATATTTAGCCTCGATTAATATGGTATAATGTTGATTTTTAGAGAAATGACATAAATTTTAGAATATTGGATTTTGAGATTGGGATGTTAGAGGGTTTGTGGCTATGGAATTAAATTGAGTTTATTTTTATTAAATAGGTTAGTGACTTAACTTGGAGGATACTTGCATTGGTGGTTGGTGGTAGGAGTTTGTGCGTTGCCGTCAAGTAGGTAGGGATTTTCCTTCTCTTCCTTTGTTAAACCTTTCTTGTTCATAAAGTTTTGACTTTTATAATTCCTGAATCTTCCATATGTTATTCAATTTTATAAATTCTTTTGGGCTACTCTTTGATTGTTCCAAAGATAGCCGACCACCTAATATGATTTGTATGACGATTCTTTTGATTGAGTTATTATATATGTATATGTGCATTAACCCTGGAACATGTGAAAAATTGAGAATACTAAAATCAAAGAGGCGACACACAATATTTATGATGAAAACCCAATCAGGGAAAAAACTTGGGTGTTTATAGCCATCAACCTTGTAGCAATCCACTATAAACAAAAGGGTTACAAGAATATCCTTAGAGCTAGGATCCACATCATCTACACTAGTTTTTTTTGCTTGATTCGCTCAATACACCCAACCACAAGTAGATTCATTCACACGGTACTCTAGAGTCGCTTTGAATTCTTCAAGTTTCAAGAACACACAAGTATGCCCTCAAACTGCAACGCAAGAATGGATGAAGTTTATTAAAATAAAAAGTCGCGCAAAACATCAATTTCAGTTCAGTTTGTACGAGTAAAAAATATAAGGTTAATTGGTTTCTAAACGCTATTTATACAACCCATGAACAACCAACCAAACCTTAGATAATAACCTCAAAGATATACCATAAAATCACCCACGGATTTAGGAAAGAGATTAAGTTATAATCTTGAAATCAAGGTCATCAAAACAATAAGGAAAGACTTCCTTAAATTAAGGAGATGATTATCTCTAAAATAAAATTGAGATTAAACTTAATAAAGAGAGATAATCATTTCTAAACCAACCATGATTTTATCCTAATCAATCAATTTAACTTAATCAATTAATTAAGTAAAATCAAGTATCCTATAAAAACACATCACATAAATCCACGATGCAAGATTTCCAAAAATAACCTGATGCTCATGTAGGCTACATGCAGGTTACTTAAAATTGCTGTTATCTCATGTAGGCTACATGCAGATTATATGACAATGTTGTTTGATCTTCAACTCTAGATCAACTTGCATTCTAACCTAATATGGATCCTAGATATTCTAAATTAGAATATTACATTGTTCAAGCATAGTGTCACACATTTAAACCTTACAAACTCTCCCTTGACACTTGCTTGACAAATCCCCAAACTAAGTTCACACCCCAAGTCCTACTTCAACTAGAACTCCAGTAGACACTTGTCAATAGTAAGCTCATAAAACACATGAGTAATAATATCATGGGTAGCACATCGTATACCCATCAAATTAAATTAAAAAATAGAATCAGTTAGATGAGCACTATCACAGCATATAGAATCAATCAGATGAGAACCATCATAGCATATAAAGGTATGCATAAGCACCAAAGAAATTAGATTATATAAAACCATACACAATCCACAAACCCGTTCAAAAACATAACATAAGTGCAAACACATAGCAAATAAATGTTCTCAATATAAAACTGTTCTGATCTCAAACTAAGCAATTTGTATCTCTCCCTTTTGGAAAGTAAGAGGCAACCTAAAATGGCCTATAGGGTTGAGGAGTTGATCTATTAGCAGCAGCATTAATGGCTTGGTTGATATCCATTATCTCAGTCTTCAGTAACTGGTATTGACTCCTCAACTTTGTCATATCTTGACGACGAGCACGAGCACCTTCATGGACTCGAGTCTCAATGTATTCCAAAGCCTGCATGAGAGGCAGCTTGTCCTTCTCCAAGTCATGAACTTTTTCTAATAGAGTGATCATTTTGGCATCAATGGCATCATAGGTAGTAGTAATCTTACTTTCCAAGGCAGTAAATGCATTCAGAATGGGGGTCAAATCAATGGCAGAAACAGATGATGAAGCAGATGACCCTCTCCCTGAAGATGTGAAGCTGGGTCAATAGATTTTTGTCCCTGAATATGAGGGATTTCCTGAATGCCAGAGTGAGGTTGGAGAATAGGTTTTTGCCTCTCACTTCTGGTGACTATTTTAACATTGATTGAGGGATCAGGAGCAATATGATCACTAGACAACTCAACTTTAGAGGCAGCCAGAAAATTAGAGTTCAAAACCCCGAAAGAAAGTCCATAATGAGTGGCTTTCTAATATTTGGCTTCAATAATTCTTCTAAAAATTGTGGTAGCCAAGCAGATGGATTTGCCAACAATAATAGCATGCAACAAATATAGACGATCTTCATTCAGGCCTCCTCGATGCCTAGTGGGCAGAATGTTACTACACATAAAGAAATTCAAAGCCCTATACTCTTTTAAGATTAGTATTAGGAAATTCTCCTTGAACTGGATCAGATGATCCATCACTCCTCAATTGGGTACACTCAACTTCTCAAACTAGTCAGACATGTCCAATTTATAAGGTTTGGAAGTGGTTTGCTTTACTAGAGGTACATTCACCATTTTGGCAATTACCTTAGGAGAAACTACAAACTCATGACCTCTCACACTCGTCTGAATGGCAGGAATATCACAAAACTTTGGTTGAAACATATTGGCGTAGAATTCCTTCACTAACTCTACATAAATTACCCTAGAAACTTCACAAAGAAATTGCCACTGCCTAGATCGCATAATAGCTAGAATTTTAGTGTGCTCAAAATCAGACAGAATGAAACGACGTTCAGGTATGAAATCCTCATCGAAGAAAAATGATCATACTATTTCTTCACCTCAAAAGTGCGGAATCGATTTGCCAAAATGTGGAGGAGTAGGAGTTGCATCAAACGAGGATAAGGAAGACCCATGCAATTCCTCATTAGCCATAGAAGGAGGAGAAACCTCAGTATCTCTGCTACGAGTGGGTTTATGTGAGAAACCTCCCTTGGACTTCTTAGATTTAGATAGAGACACAAGGACTGTAGTCGAAGTGTCGAGGGAAATAGCGAAAGACTTGGACAATCTTGTTTTGGGTGCCATTTTGGATGCAGAACAGAGGTACGGATGATCAATGGAAGCCTACACACGTACGACAAAGACGGTAGGTCTAGGGTTTATTTGACCAGAGAAGACATCTTCTAGAAAGAATACAGAGCTTCAAGCAAGCTCACTGAACTCTGAATAAAGCCGTGTTCGATTTTAGCACTGTAAGTAGGTACTTTTTTTTGCCGGGTCTTTGATTTTGGGGATTTTATGGGAAAGGAAATGGCATTTAGGACATCCATCCCCAGGAAAAGAGAAAGTGTCTTGATTTCAACTGGTCTTCGAGAACCCGAAGATGGCATCGAAAACACAAAATAGGCATCCCTTGACTCAGCTGTGAGGGAATGGTCTCTTGCAAGAAGAAGAGCTTTGCCTTTGCTAGCGCAATCGTATAATAAGATCCATAATCTGACTCTATCAATGAGTTTTGAATCAAGAGATGATATGAATTAATTTTTCAAACTAATCTTCCTAAATAGAAACTGAACTGAGAGCAGAGGAAGTTAGATAGCTTTTCGGATACTGACCACCCTATAAATATCTAGACTGCTTAACCAATCAAAATAGATGAATCACCCCATATACAATTGACACTCGGCAAACATGCAAAAACTAGTTTTTGAGGTAAGCTACATGGACGTTACATGAACTTGAGATAGCCTACATGAATGCTACAAGCAGTCATACACACAGAATTATTTAGCAACTGTACCACAATCACTCAACAATATATGATGTTAGATATGAAGGATTCTTCATTATCAGCTTAATTGCCAAATATGAAGGTGTAAAAGTACTACCTCATTATTCCATTAAACATACTTTATACACTTAGTCAAATGATAATTCAGATCATGCGCGTGTGTTGCTCAAGTATTCATACTAAGCATAAAAAACCAATCATAGTAAAAGTTTTGAATCAATCTTCAACTTAGGCACACTCATGAGATACTTCCTATCTTTTTCACATATTTTTTCTCATGAGACTCTTCTATTTTCATCATCACTATTTTTCTTTCCATGAATGACTAGGTAGCCCTTTCCAATTTTGAACTCATTTAAGTTTTTAGATTTGAAAGAATGTAATTGGCGACTTTCACACTAGCGAAAGAATTTGTCTTTCATAGGAGCCCATAAAATACAAACATAAGAGTGGATTCTATTAAAACTAGCACACATGCATGTCATGAGAGAAGTAGAGATTAGTGTTTTACAAATTTGAACTTCATCAAAAGTGTTTTATGCATAATATAAATGAAATCCATACGGTGAGAATGAGTACACAGATCTATGAGTCAATTGAAGACTAAATAGATTACATCCTTGATAACATCACACCAAATAAATATAAACCATGCACACATCAATCAAACACCACATGCAATAGATATATTATCATACAACTACATGAACTACATTGCTAATTATACTACTGGATACATGTGGGAAAGAATCAAGGAGGACCAACACTTAGAGATTTCCAAAGGAATTCAAATCTCTGAAGGTCAAGAGGCTTAGTAAATAGATCAACTAGTTGAAGATCAGTAGAAACATAATCAAGAGAGAGAACCTGATTTTCTACTTGGTCATGAATGAAGTGGTGACGAATATCAATATGTTTCATCCTAGAATGTTGCACAAGGTTCTTAGAGATGTTAATATCACTAACATTGTCACAGTAGACAGTAAGCTTACCTTGAGCAAAACCCATAGTCAGCCAATATCTTCTTCATCCATAGTAGTTGTGTACAACAGCTCCCTACAACTATGTACTCAACCTCAGTAGTAGACAATGACACATAATTTTGTTTCTTAAGCACCATGCTACCAAATTGCGACCTATATAAAAAATCCGCCAGTGGTATTTTTATCATTAGAACACCCTGCCCAGTCAGCATCAGAATATCCAAGTATATTCAAGTTGGTGTCAACTGAAAAAATGAATCCCATACTCACTAGTACCACTCACATACTTCACAACTCATTTCAAAGCAAGCAAATGTGACTCTATAGGACAAGACTAATATCCAACACAAACACCAACACTATATGCTATATCAGGCCTACAAGCAATAAAGTAAAGTAAGTTGCCTATCATGCTCCTATGTAAACTCTCATTCATAGCTTTACCTAACATGTCCTTGCTAAGTTTGGTGGAAGTACTCATGGGTGTCAATGCATGTTTAGACTTTGAAAGACCAAATTTCTTTACAAGATCCTTAGCATATTTTGATTGAGAGATAAATATCCCATCGTCTGATTGCTTCATTTGTAATCCAAGAAAGAATTTAAATTTTTCCATCATACTCATCTCAAATTCACTAGTCATCAAAGTGCCAAACTCATTAGTCATCACATCGGAAGTAGAGCCAAACACAATATCGTCCACATATATCTCAGCAATAAGCACATGCACACCATCAAATTTCACAAACAAAGTATAATCAAAATTTTCTCTTTCAAAACCATATTTAACAAGAAACAATGTCAAACGCTCATACCAAGCATGTAGTGCTTTTTTCAATCCATAGAGTGCCTTTTTTTAACCTATACATATACTCAGGACGCACAGGATCAAGAAACCCTTTGGGTTGCGCAACATAAGCCTCCTCTTGTAAAATATCATTAAAAAATGTACTCTTTACATCCATTTGATACAACTTAATTTTTAGAAAACATGCAACAGCAAGAAGAATTCTAATGGATTCTAACCTAGCAATAGGAGCAATTGTTTCATCAAAATCTATTCCTTCTACTTAAGTGTATCCCTGTGCTACCAAACGAGCTTTATTCCTAGCGATCAACCCATCCTCATCAGTTTTCTTCTTAAAGATCCATTTAATACCACTAACATTCATATCAGAAGGACAAGACATTAATTCCCATACATCATTACAAACAAATTGATTCAATTCATCATGCATGGCAAAAATCCAACAATCATCATGTAGAGCATCATCAACTTTTTCAGGTTCAATTTGGGATACATAGCAAAAAAAGGTTTCCTCATTTTGATGCTTTCGATGAGTTTTCATAGGTGCACACATACCGCCAATTATGTATTCTTTAGGATGATGCAATCTCACAAGAATCAGATAGATTATTTTCATTTAATGTAGCCTCCATCGTGGTTGCATCAGATCTGTTCATTATCTCTGATTCCTGCACATCTTCACTTGCTACTTCATGATCATCAATAATCACATTAGCAAACTCCATCATAGTAGAGGTATTTTTATTAAACACCCTATATGCACAACTATTAATTGAATAGCCTAAGAAGATTCTCTCATCATTTCGTGAATCAAACTTTCCCAAGTGCTCTCTATCTTTCAAAATATAACACTTACTCCCAAATACTCAAAAATATTTGAGGTTAGGTATCTTACCTTTCCATATGTCATATGGTGTCACCTTAGTACCTGGACGAATGTACACTCGATTCACTATGTGGCATGCAGTGTTGATCACTTTAGCCCATAATTTTGTAGGTATGTTCTTCCCATGTAGCATAACTCGTGAGATCTCTTGCAACACTCGATTCTTCCTTCCCACTACTCCATTTTGCTGACAAGTTTTTGGAGTTGAAAATTCATGAAAAATTATATTTTCTACATAAAAAGAAGCAAATATCTTGTTTTGGAATTCATTTCCATGATCTGTCCAGATTTGCTGCAAAAAATCATGATCAATATCTTGCTCATTCAAAATTCTAAGATACAATGATTTAAAAGAATCAAAAGTGTTGGTCTATGTTTGATACAGGTATGACAATTGGGTGATACTGAGCAGTGATGTAAGTTCGCAGGTATGTCAATTGGGTGATACTGAGTAGTGAAGTAAGTTACTCCGGTATGTGGAGTAAGTTATTTCATCTGCACGGGCTTAAAGATTTTAACGCGTGAGCTTTTATTTTTGATGACATGCAGTGTTTTATTGTTAATGGACTGTCTTATATAGATAGGATAGGAAGTCTATTCATGTATGGATAACCACATAAGAGTTATATTGGGAGTTAAACATGTAACTACTGTGGATTATCTTTGATTATCAATTCCAGTATTGGATGTGTGATTTATCTCTTCAGGTGATAGAATGCTCAGAGTTCTGGTGGGAGAAGAAGTCTTCATAATCAAGACAAGCTGGTCTTATATATATTCCATGCATGTTGGTTTCAAGTTTTACCGAAACTATCTTTGAGAGAGTCTTGAGCGTGTGTTGGATTTTTTGGAAAAACAAATCACTTCTTATTTCATGTGTGATCTTGAGTGTTTGAATGAGTGATTTGTAGTGAGGATATTTATATTGGAGATTGTCATTTGTGAGTTTCTTGTGTGTTAAGACTCTTGAGGGATTCGAGAGTAGACTCTACCTTGGTTAGGTTGAGAAGAGGTTGAAGCAATACATTGAATGGGAGGGATGAGCAAAGTCTTTAGTTCAAAGATAAGGTTGTAACTCCTGATTCGTTTTAGTGAATTGTTCCTCAAGGTTAGTCGCTTATAAACTCGAGGTTTTTTCCAAGTTGGGTTTTCCTCGTTAAAATCTTGGTGTCGTTTTTATTTATTTTCCGCAATTTTTGTTTCCATATTCATTGACTAACGTTCTTGGTGAGTGCAACGACTTTCAAAAAGCATCAAATAGGTAACTTTACCTCCATTAAAAACTTTAATTTTTTACAGTAATGACTTATCACCACTCATGTGCCGCGAACATCCACTATCAAGATACCACTTATCCTAACATCGAGCATTATAGGCTACAAGTGCAACATAACGTGAACTTTCTCCTTTCTTTACCCAAATATTATTAGGAGAATTTGACATAGATGTATGAGCAAATGACATGTCAAATGAACCAAGGAAATTCCTAAATTTTTGAACAATTCAGTAGAATGTAAAGAATATGAATTTGAGGTAGTCGTAAAATGCACATGTCTTCTTGTTTTCTCTAGCTTTGAACAATGAGGTCTAATATGTCCTTTAACAACACATAAGTGACAAATAGTAACAAATGTAGACGGATTAGGCAATGCATATTTCATGTAGCCTACGTGAACTTGTAAAACTTGGTTTCATGCAACCTTTAGGTAGCCTACTTGAATCAATAGATGCAGGCTTCATGTAAGCTACATGAGCATTTGACAAACCAGATTAAACTTTAGATGCATGAGAAGGCTGAGATGAAGAAACAATAGGAGCTTTACCTTTATTTACCCGTTTAGATTAAAAACTCAATTCTTCATCTTCAAGATTCCTTCCTTTAATGAAAGGTTTGAACTCTGTCCACTCCTGTTGTGATTTACCAGTATATCCAAGTCCATCTCATATTCTAGCTTGTCTTATTGTACCAAGCTTGTTATCTAAGTTACTTGTTCCTACCTGTAAAGTATTGAACATAGAGTATTTGGACAATTCACTTTGCAAGCTAGAAATTGTATCTTGTAGTTGTTGAATCTCAACTTGATCATGATTATGATGCTCTTGCATCTCTGCTAGTTTTTTGATCAATTGAGCTTCATGATCCATTCTCTCTTGCAACTAAGTTTGTAACAAAAGTCTTGACTTCTGGCTTTTGCCGAAAGCTATCACAAGTTGATTGTAGGCATCTTGCAAATAAGCAGTGTCCTCATTCATATCATCAATCGAATCTTCATTAAAATCTGAGTTTAATTTGATGTGCATTGAATCAGTGAAAACAACTAACTTATTGTTCTCATCAACAAGCTTGCCCACATCATTCTCACTTTCACTCTCACTCAGTGTATCATTCATGGATATATTATTCTTCTTTTTATTTGCACACTCATGTGACATATGTCCAAAATCTTGGCATTCATAACATTGAAAGTTAGCTCTCGATGACTTAATCTTTGTCTCTAATTTTGATTTCACTGTCACCTTGTCTTGAAAACCCGTCTTCCCCTTTTGAAGATTGACATATTTTTTTAAAATTTTGGCTAGCAAGAGCAAACTCTCCTTGTTATCATTTAAGTCCTCGTGACTAATTTTTAAAGCTACTCCTTTCAGCTTTTTAGGGATCCATAAATTTCCTTCATATGTTTGTAAGGAACCCACAAGCTCTTCTACTTTAAGTATGTCAACATCCTTACTTTCTTCAATGGCAGCCACTTTAGCTTGAAACTAGTGTGGCAACGATCGTAGAATATTTCAAACAATCTTCGACGGTGATAGTTGTTCACCAAGTGCAAACATGGAATTCACTGTATCATTCAACTTAACATAAAAGTGATCAAATGTCTCATCTTCTTCCATTCTCAACATCTCAAAAGAAATAGTTAATTTATGAAGTTTGGAAATTTTCACAGCTGGTGTACCTTCATGTGTCACTTCCAAATATCTCATACTTCTTTTACTGTCTCCCAATTAGAAATTCATCAAACTTCCTCAAGACATAAACCAGTGAGCATTGCATTTAGTGCTCGATTGTTCCAGCTCGCACTATCTGCCTAATAGGCTTTTTTCGATTGAAGCTCTCTTCGAACCATTTCTAATGATTGAGCCTTTCTTGAGTCGGTGAGAGAGCTCTGCTTTAAGCCTTTCTTTAGAGTTCTAGCAAGCCCTTCTTTGACCGGGCATTTATGTTCCTATCAGGCAACCTCTTATTGTTTGATTTTGTATACGAGTGGTCCAACATGTTACAGGTTTAAGAATAATCTTCTTTTCTTCATCTTCTATTGTAGGTGGTGTCCAACCATGAATAACAGAAAGCCAAACTCGCTCATCAAAGGATTTCATATAAATATGCATTATACCCTTCTAGTAAGCATAGTGCTTACTATTTAAAAATGGAGCTTTGTTCCCATCATGATTAGTATCCATAATAACTAAGGATCTCACTCAACATGTAGAGTGACCTCCTCCAATACCAATTGAAAATTTAAGAATACTAAAATCAAAGAGGTGACACACAATATTTACAAGAAAAATCCAATGAGGGAAAAACCTCGGGTGTTTATAGCCACCAACCTTGAAGCAATCCACTGTAAATAAAAGGGTTACAAGGATATCCCTAGAGCTAGGATTCACATCACCTACACTAGTTTTCTTCTTGATTCGCTCAATACACCCAACCACAAGTAGATTCATTTACACGGTGCTCCAGAGTCCCACTGAAGTCTTCAAGCTTCAAGAACACACAAGTATGCCCTCAAAGTGCAATGCAAGAATGCATGAAGTTTATTAAAATAAAAACTCTCTCAAAACATCGATTCTAGTTCAGTTCGTACAAGAAAAAAATCTAAGGTTAATTGGTTTCTAAACGCTATTTATACAACCCGCGAAACAACCAACCAAACCTTAGATAATAATCTCAAGGATATACCACAAAATCACCCATGAATTTAGGAAAGAGATTAAGTTCTAATCTTGAAATCAAGGTCATCAAAATAATGAGGAAAGACTTCCTTAAATTGAGGAGATGATTATCTCTAAAATAAAATTGAGATAAAACTTAATAAAGAGAAAGAATCATTCCCAAACCAACCATGATTTTATCCTAATCAATCAATTTAACTAAGTCAATTAATTAAGTAAAATCAAGTATCCTATAAAATATACATCACATAAATCCACGATGCAAGCTTTTTAAAAAAAACCTAATGTTCATGTAGGCTACATCCAGTTTTCCTAAAATTACAGTTATCTCATGTAGGCTACATGCAGGTTATATGATAGTATTGTTTGATCTTCAGCTCTAGATCAACTTGCATTCTAACCTAATATGGATCCTGGACATTCTAAATTAGAATATTACATTTTTCAATCATAGTGTCATGCATTTAAACCTTACAACATGCTAGCTCAATTGACATGTATTTGGATTTTCATGTGTTGTGACTATGTGACATCAATTAAATTGTTTTAAATGTGCATTTAGTTGCATGCTGGACCACTAGGCAAGGGTTCAGGTGTTTCCACGTTTACAAATGGTGATTCTAGATTGAAGATTTTGTTATGGAATGGAATTGGAAAATGGAAATTGTTTGATGGATTTACACGTTCTCCTTGGATTTATCATGTAGACCGATTTACAGTGCTGGTGAATATGGTGAAGGGTAAAGGTGTGGGAGCGATCCATGACCTTACCAGAGTCGTGGGATGGTTGTTTGGAGGTTCGGATTATTATATGGAGACATTGTTTACATAGAATATTGTTGCATTTATTCCATTTTCCATATTTTTGCCTTTTAGTTGCTCTTTTTTGATATCACTACTGAGCATTCAGTTCACCAAATTTATTTTCTCTCCTTTTAGGTGAGCCATCCACTAGTACGGTTCATCCAGATCAACATGACGTGGCGTGACTATGGTGGCCTAACCTAGTATAGTTATCTTGTGATATTTTGAGTTTTTTTGTTTCTTTATTTATGATATGGTACTAGATTTACATAATGTTGAATCTATGGAGAGTGGTTGGATATATATATATCTGTTATGGTTTTGTATGGGCAAGGAAGGGACTCTTTGTGATCGGGACTCTTGTGTGAGATATTATATATATGGTGGTTGTGGTACCCTTGAGGGGCCTAGATTATGATAGATGATTGGTATTATGGAGTTGACTGGATTTTATTATTAGAAGTGTTTTTTCCTATATTTTGTGCACGTTGACATTATTCAATTTATGGGGAGATGTTGCCCAATTTTAGTTTGGGAGAGTATTTTATTTTAGAACAAATAGAGCACAAATTTTTTGGTTTTTCTTTATTTTTTTCACACTCCCCGGGTTGGGGCGTGACATAGGCATTTCAAGCAGCAATTTCCAATTTACCCACCCAAAAAAAACAAGCCAGGTATGTCTTTGTCACTAATGGTTGAAACATGTTTAGTAGTGTTACCTACCAGTTCGTGATGTGTAGATTCGGTAGCCACTAATCATATTTGTAATTCATTGTAGAGGTTCAAGAAAGCTGCCAGCCAAGTTGCATGCATTTTTCTGGGAGATGGCACGAGAGTGTCAATAGATAGAATATGAAATATTAGTATTTCCTTTCTTAGTCATAAGATTTGGTTTTGAAAGAGACTTTTAATACCTTCTGTTAGAATGAATTTGATTTCAGTTTCTAATTTGAAAAAATATGGATATTCAGTTTATTTTAATAACTTTGTGGTTATTAAGTTAAATAAGTTTTTTATTTGTTCGGGTACAATAGTGGATGGCCTTTACATTATTCATATTATGTATGCACTATAGCAAAAAGAATTGAATAACATTGATAATTTACCATGAAAGAGAAAGCAACCTTCGAAAAAGAATCACACCTATCCTTGACATTTACACCTAGGTCATATTAATCTAAAATGGATGGATTAATAGACTGGTTAAAGATGGACCATTAGGTTCATTAGAACTAGAAGAAATTCTAATATATGAATCTTTTTTAGAAGGTAAAATGATCAAGAGGCCTTTTTTGACCAAGGGCTACGTAGCCCATTAATGCATAGAATAAATTCACTCTGATGTATGTGACCTACTGAATATCCAAGCCAGAGCTGGCTTTGAGTACTTCGTTACTTTTATTGATGACTACTCAATGTATGGATACATATTTTTGATATGCCGTCAATCTGAGTTCTATGAGAAATTCAAAGTGTTCAAGGCAGAAATGAAAAAACATCATAATAAAAGTATCAAAACACTTCAATTTGATCGTGGTCGTGAGTAAATCATTGAAGAATTTTGGGATTACTTATCAGAACATGGGATAACATCCCAGTTATCTGTGTCAGGTACGCCGCAATAGAATGATGTAGCATAAATGAATAGAATTCCTATGGAAATGATAAGTTATTCGAGTCTATCTCTTTCATTTTAGGGACATGCACTTGAAAAAACAATATATATTCTAAAATTGATTCCATCTAAGTCAATATCTACTACTCCAATAGGACTATGGACTAGGTGAAAACCAAATCTCTAGCATGTTCAGATTTAGGGTGTGAAACTCTGATCCAAAAAATTTAAGTTGTAGTTAAGCTATAGATTGGACATGTTGCATGAGATTACAAAGAGTTGTTTTTGAACTAGGTTCACTAAATGGGTCATAACTTTTAGTAAAGATGTCCATTTTGGGCCCATAATACATCAAATTGAAGCTTAGATCGATTCAGAGGTGAATATGGAAAAAGAGGGCAACTAGGTGGTAATTTCCACAGCGCCTAGGCATGTGCAAAAGTGTGCCTAGTCTAGTAGCTATGAGAGAATCTGGAGACCAGGTGCGCCTCATACATGCCTAGGCGTACCCTGAGGAATTTAAAAGGCCTTCACGAGCCAGAACATGTTATCTCCTTGGTGAATTTGAGAGAGAGAGAGAGAAAAGTAGAAAGAGAACGTTTGATTCTTGAGAGATTATTGAAGATTAAGGCTTGGATTGAAGATTCAAGCAAGTTCGAAGAAGATTTCTAAAATTCAAGGTAAGTTTTATAGTTTTGGTAAATCTTGGGTTTTTGTAGATTTAGCTCAATCCTTTAAGAGATGGAATGTATGGCTTAGATATATTGATTCTAGGGTTATATATGGTTGTTTTACTAGGTTTGATCATTGGTCAAGGTTGAGATTCAAATTTGGTGAAGCTTTGAGGAGTTGGGGAAATCCTAGAGAGAGAAGGTAAGCTTCTCTTGATTTTTGATTGAATATCGTGTTGTTATCATTAATTGGTGTTATTGATATGATAAAAGAGAAATCGATAGGTTGGGAGAAAGGGGCAAAAGCCTAATTTTAAAATTTGAGTTCTAAGTTGTGCTTGGAACGAGGTAAGGGATTCTTACCCAAATTCTTATTCGATATCGTATTCTTGTTCTAAAGAGCATTTTGTTTTCCTTGTTGCTATTCCAAATTTGTGTTCTTGCCTCATAGTTCCTAAAGAAGAACAAACCTTTTATGTGTTTGAATTTGTTAATAATGATGTGAATGCATACCTGTGTGTCTTGTGCAATCACCTATCGTACATGAGTTCCTCTTAGACATGCATCATCTAGTAGATTACATATATAGGTTGAATATATGTATTATTGCATAGATATGTTGATATGTATTAGAGATGCATTGGGGTATGAGTATGGCTCGCAACCCCTTTAGGTTGATTGTTAGTCATATGGAAGGATGGTCTGTTGTCAAGACATTAATGTGGGACCAAATGACTTTCATGTGAGGCAACTCACGGAGATCCTGATGAGCCAGTGCTAGACCGTGCCTTGGTCGTACGTAGGAGTGGTGACGACCATGGAAGTAGATAATCCTCTTTGATGAGACGTACATTGGGAGTTATGCTTCCAATGCACTATGTATTTTGAAATTAAAGGGCATTGACTTGTTGTATGATTGACGTGATATCATTATATTGTGAATGACATATTGTTACATTTCCTTTTTCTTTCATTCGGTCCATTATTATTTATTGCTCTTTTACCCTACTGAGCTTCTTGTTCACCCTTTCCTTTTCGTTTTCACCCGACAAGTTAAATTGGTGCTAGTACTGATGATGCAGATCAATAGAGATGCTATTGTATGGATGGCTCCTGGAGGATTAAGTCGGGTAGTGAGTTTGGGGTTGTTTGTCTAGCACGTTTATTTGTGCTGATATTTTTTTGTTTATTGACTATTTGGTACTGATTGGTGTGGATGATGTATGGTTAGAAGAAAATCCATGTGATTCTTCAAAATCTCTATGTGGACATTGAGTCTTGTTATGGCATTGATATGGATTGGTTATGATATATATGTTTTGAAATCGTTTGTGCATGCTGCTAGATGGCCTGAGGCCTTACTAGGATATAAATTCCATGCTGATAGTTAGCCTAAGGCTCTGATGGGTTATTGATGTGATGTATGAGGTTTGCTGCATTTGATTTAGGTGGGATTCCCCAACATATGAGGAGATGCTGCCGAATTTTTGATTGATGGATTTAATTTAGTTGAGTGAAGTAGGGTTGAATACATAGGATGAGAATTACATTGGTGACCTAGGATGATGCGGTAAATATCATGTAACATCTCTCGGATCGGGGTGTTACATTGGGTTGTCCAACGCCTATGTTGAAAGGAAAAATAGATAAACTAGAATCAAGAATAGATGTATGTTTGTTTATAGACTATGCTAGAGGAATGAAAGGTGGTTTATTTTATTGTCCTAAATGTAAGAAGTTTATTATTAGCACCAATGCCTAATATCTAGAAGAGGACTATATAATGAACCACAAACCCAAAAGTCAACTTGTTTTAGAAGAACAAGTTTATTGTCATAATAGTAGTGTGGTTGCTAACTCAAAGAAGCCTAGGACCCACAATAGGGTAAAACACATTAAGCGTAAGTATCATTTGATTTCGACACATTGTGAAAATAGGTGATATGGTAGGAACCAAGATTGTGTTAGAAGACAATCTAGTATATCCTTCTACAAAGAATTTTCATGGGCATATAGAGGGAATGGGAGTCAGAATTGTTGATGCATGGCCTTGAGTTTAAGTCGGTGATTGTTAAGAATATATACTACATGGCATGCAATATTGTATTGGTATTATTTATTAAATAAAATTCATTATTGATTTTTCAATATGAATTTATATAATATGAATTTTTGAATGTCCTAACATAATATAATTTTGTGTGCATATTTTTGAATATTCCATATAGCAAATGATTTGGTGTGTAGATGGAAGATTAGATCATTAGTTCTTGTGGAATATAAGTTTTAGTTCACAACCTAAGATGAAATTTGAAAAGCCATCAGTACGGTTGTAGCACATGATTAAATACGTT
The DNA here is from genome assembly GCA_963580455.1 of Euonymus europaeus. Lineage (NCBI taxonomy): Eukaryota > Viridiplantae > Streptophyta > Magnoliopsida > Celastrales > Celastraceae > Euonymus > Euonymus europaeus. Next base: position 7,663,918 of record OY756972.1, read on the forward strand.
TATCTTGACTATGAGAATTGTATAGTTTCGACTTCATGTGCTAGTACACTAATATGTATTGAACTAGACCAAGTCAAGCAAAGTGTTTGTATACTAACTGTATAAAAAAAATATCTCATAATTATTATGAGTGCTTATACTTTTAATCTTGACACAAATAATATGAATGATCATGGACTGGATATTGTTTTAAGTCATAAAAAAGTGAGACTTGTTTATGAGTCAATAAACTTAGTGACTTGTATAATGACAATACTTTGATCGAGAATATTATTTGTTGAAGGAAACTGTGAAATCCCCACCAAAAAAACTTTGAGGTTAGTTAAGTTACAGATCATCCATATTGCATAGGGTCACAAAAAGTTGTTTTTGAACAAGATTAACTAAATAGGCCATAACTTTTTGCACACATATCTGTTTTGGATCCATAATATATAAAATAAAAGCTCAGACCGAGACAAGTATGAAATTTTTGGAAAATCTAGAAGAAAAAAAAGAGGTGTCCAGACACACTTGGGAGTCGTCCGAACGCTTAATGAAGAAAGTGAGGCAACAATGATTGCAGGCATGAGGTGTCCAGACGGCTATCGGGATTTCAGTTTCTAAGACCAAAAATAAGGCATTTTTTAGATAAATAACATATTTTTCCTAGAAGAAAGAGAATGAGAGAGAGTGAGATTCTTGGTGGATTTGTGAAGCATAACAAGTTTCAAGAAGGATTCAAAGAAGTTTGCAAGATTTAAAGTAAGTTTCAATGATTTTTGGAAACTAGATTATTGTTAGATTTGTCCAAATTTTTGATTGCTTGGTCTAGATGCTTTAGGAACCTGATTATAGATTTTATTTTGGTTATATATCTAAGTTTGGTTGTTGATTCCAAGTGAAGTTACGAATTTGGTGAAGATTTGAGGATTTGAGGAAATCCTAGAGAGAGAATGTACGCTTCTCTTCATTTTTGTGTGAATATCATGTTGTTACGATTAATTGGTGTTTTTTATATGATTAAATGGGTATGGTTTGTTGAAATCGATAGGTTGAAGAAAAGGGTATAAAACCCTAGAATTGAGATTGTGTTGGTAAGCTAGTGCTTGGATTTGAGGTAGGGGATTTCTAACCCATTTCTTGTTCCGTATCGTTTCTATACTCTAAAAATGCGATTTCCATTTTCATTGGGCATCCGGTTTGTGTTCTTGCCTTATTGTTCCTAAGGGAGAATGAGCCTAGGGTTAATTCATGATTTCCCCTTGAATATAGAATGCATCAACCTAATTACATGTTCAATCATTTATTGGGTATGGTTTAATCTTGTCCATGTATCATGTGTTAGATATATATATGTAGGCTAGATATTTATATACATTTTGACTTGGCATGAAACATAAATACATTAGAGATGCATGGGATGCTCGGGTATGGACTTGGGATATCATAGGATTATTTGAAAGTCATTGAAGGATGGTTGCATGTCAGAGCATGGACACGGGTCACATGAATCTATGTGAGGTAACACACTAGGAGTGTGGGTGTGATGGATTCACACAACTGGGTTAACTCTTATAGGTGTAGTGTGGAGGATGAGCTTGCTCATATCCACCGATGGTTGTAAACCATTGTGTGCATTCGATGTTTGGTCAATCCATAGTTGAAGATTATGGGATTGATGAATGGATTTTTCCCTGAAGGGATACCTGAATTATTTGTTGTGTTATATGACATGAGCATGTATGGTAGCATCTTGTTGCATGCCTATTTTTCAGATTCAGCCTTTGCTATTATTATTCTTTTTATCCTACTGAGCTTCTAGCTCTCTCCTTTATTTTCTTTCCTCCCCACTAATGAGACTGGTACAAGTGTCGATGGTGCGGGTCAGTAGAGACGTTGCTGCAGCATGTATAGCAATTGGAGAGGGGTTCGGGTTTAGGTAGATATACTTGAACTCTTGTTGATCACTCTTGTTTAAATTCTATTTTCTTATGTCATATCGACTGTTTGGCACAATGTGGTGCGGATTATGGACCGTTAGAAGGTAATCCTTATAATTGGATCTTTTTAATTGGGGAATGGACCTTTAGTCCTGTTGTATGATGTTATAGATTATTTATGATGTTTGAATTGTAGAACAGTTTGTGCATGCTGCTAGATGGCCTGAGTCCCTGTTAGGTTGTGATTTGCATGTTGATAGAGGTCGGACGCCCTTGCTAGGTTATGATATGATTGTAAGATTATTGTTGCGTTTGTTTTAGGTGGGCATTCTCCAATATACGGGGAGATGCTGCCAAAATTTTGATTGAAGGTATTGACATTGTTATATGAATTAAGGTTGAATCCTTTGAATGGAGATCACATTGGTGACCTAGGAAGGTGCGGTAAGCACTATGTAACGTTTTTGGAAATAGCGCGTTATAGAAACCATGTCCCGATTTAGAGATCAGGGATACCCCTCGAGAAAGTGTTTATAACTTTTGATTGCGTCAAACCCTCCAGGTGGATTTAATTATTTGACATGATAACTAAATTAAGCATAAATCTCAAAGTCTTTGATTTATGAATTAACTTGTCAGTAATTTAATATATAAACCAAGTATCGATTTTCTTAACATGGGGGGTTAGGGGGTGTTAATAAGAATTTAACATGTAGCTCAAAATATATTTGACGTTATTATAATTCTTTAGTGGAGTGAATTATAATTTACCAAAGGAAGATAGTTGATTAGGAAAATCTAAATTTTCCTTTTAGTATTCAGTCAAAATATATTTAATATGTGCTCCTATTGCGCCTCTAGATAAAGGACTCATAATGTCTAGGGTTTGAGACGTTTTTTGAGAGTTAAAAAAAAATCTAAAACCCTAGATTAGAAACTCTCCCACCTGAGTTTGAGTTCCTCATCCAAGGTTACACAGCAGAAGACATCTAGTGCCTGAGTCCTTGTTTGTGATCAGTTTGTGATTTGGTTCTTGAATAGAAAAGAAGAAGTTATTCGCCGTTACTCGCTCGTTGTGAAGATTTTATTATGACCAAATCAGATAGATCTTAAAGGTATAAATGTGAATGGATTGCAAGTAGAACTGATCAAGGAAAATTTTAAATTTGGCATGATTGTGTGCTTTATCAACCAGAGCATCTTTTTGAGTAAATCCGCTGTGTTCCATACATCATTATCTTAGGTTGCTAGTGTTGATTTTCACCATTAAAATTCAGATTGCATGGAATTGATTTAGGGCACATGATCTAGAGACTAAACTTGATTATTTGTGTTCATTTGGTGTGTTAAGTATTTAACTTGATCTAAGGGGATTTTCATTAGAATTTATTAATACAATTCACCCCCGATGTTTGCCTAGGTCTTTTGTATATTTTAGACAACGTGTGTTTTGTGAGAGGCGCGTGGCCCATAATTTATGACTTTTAGTGACAGGTTTTGGAGCTGGTCCAAGCCTTCGGGTCGGTGGGGGAATTGGGTCTGTGGTTGCCTTACCTTGGGCATGTTTTTTTCGTGAATGGTCCTGTTAGGTTAATGAATCGATTTTGGGAATTTTAAGTTATTATTTAGGTCTCGGGCTTTTTTATACTTGTAAATATTTTTACTCTATCTGTCTACTGTCTGCAAATGCTTAGGCCTTGGACTTTTAAATTGTTGCTGAGGTCATGGGCCAATTCAGTTGCGTAGGTTAATGGATTTGTTAGGCTCTTCGGACGCTTTAGTAGTAGACCTGTGAATTGCTTATGCCGACGGATTCATTAAGTTGGAGATGGACCTACAAACAATTTTTTGTTGGGTCCATATGACTCGCCCAAAATAGGTAAGTGGATTAACGCTTTCCCAAGTGTAGGTTTGTCAAAGTAATAATAGGAGTGAATCCCAAATCGTCTCACAAAGACTTTTGGTTTCGGCTTGGGTCTATGGATTATTAACCTAATTACTTAATTAAATATGGTATTCACAATGTTAAGTGTGGAAAATTGCACTAACCATGGTTAGATTCGGTTTTCCCTCTTGCGGTGATTGATTGAACTAAACCCTAATATACGAAATGAGAATTAAATACTAAACTAATGCAGAAAATCAAAATGGAAATAAGCACAACATAATAAAATGTAAAACATAACATAAAATGTTCAAGCACAAACTAAATCGGAATGGAAATATTCAAGTAGATTAAACTAGAACTATGAATCCAAATGCGATAATAAAATGAAATAACAATAAGGAAGAGGAGTTTAGAGATCAAATCCAATGTCGAATGTTGAGGTGAATCGGCCATCCAATCTACAAATAGAAGTTGAGGGTAATACAACTTGGGCTCTTCTCAAGCTCTACAAGGAGGAAGAACTTCTTCTTCTAGTTGGTTGGGTCTCCAAGACTCCTAGCAATCTTCAAGAGACTGATTTTCGAACCCCAAGCAAGAATCAAAATGAAGAACAAGGCAAGAGAGAAAAAACCTTGAGAGAGTATATCAAATTTGGCCAAAAGTAGTGTTGTCCAAAGAATGGGGTCTCAAGACCCATAAAACCCTCATACCTCTGTGAGAAGACCATCCTAACCCATTACAAATAACTCTCATTGGGCAAATAAAGTAATTAGACAAGTTTGCCCTTAAAGAAATTACTGGAACTGTTCGAGGCAGCATCTTGTTGTAATTCCACAGACTTCAATTCTCCATGGATTTACACGTATGAGCACTCGTTGGAAAGCTCTGGATGTCTAATTCAACTTCGTAGAAGCAAGTTTCTTCAAATTCGATCATTTTCACCTTCAAACGTTGACCCGAAAATTATTACGCAGTGCCGTCCGGACAGATATGCTTGAAAACAGCACTGTTCGTCTTTCTTCAACCGTCCGAACGGTGAACAGTACCGTCCGGACGGATATGCTTGAAAATCAATTTGTCCATCTTTCTTCTTGAACCGTCCGTTCGGCATATTAAAACTCAATTGCTTAAGAGATAGCATTTTCATAACTTCTAACCATTATGCCCAAAACTTGGATTTCATATCTCTAAGCTACCAAACAAACTTGAACCACTAGAAAACACTTAAAATGACTATGTCAAAGTGTTGAATTATGTATTGGCTCATTAACATGGATTTCGGCAACTCAAACCCAAAATGTGGTTTTTAAGCATTGAAACTCAACCTTTTGCTTTCAAAACTCCACAAAAATATGCAAAATACCATCCCAATCACAACCCCTAACTAGCTTTTTGCTAGTCCTCGAACAAAATAGCGAAAATGAATTGGGATGAATTTCGAGAGAAAAATTTACTTTTAAATCAATTTTTCTGGAACGTGTGTGAGTGTAAGCATGCATTGACAAGTTCTTCCCTAAATGTTTAACCCTCAGAATAAACACATGACAAAGATGCAAGAGAGCACAAATCTCAACCAAGTCTTGATTTTAACTAAAAAGGTTGCTTCATTCTAAAACTGAACCATTCTCAAGTGTGTGTGTGCGTGACCACTTGGAACATCCATGCCATCACTTTAGATTAGAAAATGCAAAAGTTGTTCATCAAATGAATCTCAAACATGAAGTGCAAGCCGCCATATGCTCACTTTTCAAAACTTTTCTCCACTAATGTAGCCCAACACAAAACCAATGATCCAATAGGACTTTTAAAGCATGTAACGTAGGTTGAGGCTATGGGTATGTCAAAATGGAAATTTTAGGCTGAAACCACAACTCAAATATAAATGTCAATGTAACAATGGTCATACATATGCATGCATGCACATATACTCCAAAATAGTCCCAACTCACCCTTTTTCACTCACTTTGCTTTTTCTTTCTCTACTCTCATTTTTTTTCTTTTTTCTTGTATATATGTGCCACATTGATTTTATTGATGGCATGCAACCGTCTTACTCTATGCATATATCCCAAACTTGGATATTTTCATTCAATGAACTAAGTTGTTGCCTTCTTTTGCTTTTTTTGTTTCCTTTTTTTCACTTTTTTTTCTCTTTAAAGCAAGCAACACCTTACAAAATGCACCATCACAAAAACGCATCACTCAACCCATATGCATGATGATATGCACAAGCATCCCACAAAAACATGTATATCCAATTGCGCGGGTGATGCATGGGAAAATTTTGTTCTAGCTAGGTATATATGTAGGTGCTGAAATAAAAAGGTTAACATTTGGCTAGGAAGGGACACCTAGGGATAAATTTAAAGTATGGTAGGCTAGAAATTAAGCTCAAACGACCAAAGAAGACCTTATGTCATCTCATCAGTCAAAATGTGGACTAGGATTTCGCCTCAAGAGTTTATCAAGTGAGTTCTTGTGCTTGTGAGATTCAAAAGACTAACACTAAGCAAAACTTCTCTAAATGTCCAACACTTCAAAACCTCATGGTCATGTGCTCAAGAGAAAAGAGAAATAGTCCAAACTTCAAAACAAGACAAACTAAAAAGTCAAGCACAATCCAAGGGATCTTATATGCCTCCCACTACAAGTCATAGTTCATATTTTTCATCATGGGCAATCAAGGAATCACAGCAATGCAAAGCTTTTCACAACACACAGTTCCAGAATTTTTTCTTCCATTTTTTTTTAAAAAAGAAAAACTTTTATTTTTGAATTTCTTTTGAAAAACTAAACCAAACACAAACTGGGCACCCACACCCCCAACTAGAGTAAGACATGGTCTCCATAGATGGAACGCACAAAATGGTACACAGTAAGTAATTATTCAATGCAAATGCAAAACACTAAGTGGTTCTAAGACTACAATACTCCCAAAGTACCACAAACAAACGGAGTAATGTCACGGCACGAGCACCCCCATGACTAGGAATATGGATAATCAAATAACAGTAGGAGAAGTTGAGAGTACTCCCTAGACATCCTGTAGAAGGAGTGTCTCATCCTCTGGTGCATAGGGAGCAAGGAATGGCTTGAGCCTTTGTCCATTCACAGTGAAGGTGGTCCCATTATTTGGATTGAAAATATCCACAGCACCATGGGAATGAACCTTCTTGACAATGTAAGGGCCACTCCAACAACTCTTCAACTTTCCTGGAAAAATATGGAGCCTAGAATTGTAGAGAAGCACCTCTTGCTCATGGAAGAATTTCTTGTCCAAGATCTTCTTGTCATGCAAGGCTTTCATCCTTTCCTTGGACAGTTTGACATTGTCATAGGCCTTCCTTCTTGCTTCTTCTAGCTCTGAAATCTGCAACTTTCTCAAGCCTTGGGCATCATCAAGTGAAGAATTAATCTTTTTAATAGCCCAGAAAGCATGATGTTGAATCTCAACAGGTAAATGACAAGCACGACCATAAACCAAACAATAAGGTGACATCCCAAGAGTGGTTTTGAATGTAGTTCTATAAGCCCAAAGAGCATCAAGTAATTTATCAGACCAATCCTTCCTATTAGGATGAACTGTCTTTTCAAGAATGACCTTGATCTCTCTATTAGCCAACTCAGCTTGGCCATTAGTCTGTGGGTGATATGGAGTAGAGACCTTGTGAGTCACTTCATATTTCTTTATGAGATTTTGAAAAGGTTTGTTACAAAAGTGAGAACCCCCATCACTAATTATGGCCTTGGGCATGCCAAAACATGCAAACAAGTCTTTTAAAAATTTAAGCACAACCTTATGATCATTGGTTCTGCATGGTATAGCTTCTACCCACTTGAAAAAACATAATCAACAGCAAACAAGATATACATATAGCCATTAGAAACAGGAAAAGGTCCCATAAAGTCAATTCCCCAACAATCAAATATCCCAAGTCTAGGTTTGTCAAAGTAATAATAGGAGTGAATTCCAAATCGTCTCACAAAGACTTTTGGTTTCGGCTTGGGTCTATGGATTATTAACCTAATTACTTAATTAAATATGGTATTCACAATGTTAAGTGTGGCAAAATTGCACTAACCATTGGTTAGATTCGGTTTTTCCTCTTGGGGTGATTGATTGAACTAAACCCTAATATACGAAATGAGAATTAAATACTAAACTGCTGCAGAAAATCAAAATGGAAATAAGCACAACATAATAAAATGTAAAATATAACATAAAACGTTCAAGCACAAACTAAATCGGAATGGAAATATTCAAGTAGATTAAACTAGAACTATGAATCCAAATGCGATAATAAAATGAAATAACAATAAGGAAGAGGAGTTTAGAGATCAAATCCAATGTCGAATGTTGAGGTGAATCGGCCTTCCAATCTACAAATAGAAGTTGAGGGTAATCCAACTTGGGCTCTTCTCAAGCTCTACAAGGAGGAAGAACTTCTTCTTCTAGTTGGTTGGGTCTCCAAGACTCCTAGCAATCTTCAAGAGACTGATTTTCGAACCCCAAGCAAGAATCAAAATGAAGAACAAGGCAAGAGAGAAAAAACCTAGAGAGAGTGTATCAAATTCGGCCAAAAGTAGTGTTGTCCAAAGAATGGGGTCTCAGACCCATAAAACCCTCATACCTCTGTTAGAAGACTATCCTAACCCATTACAAATAAGTCCCATTGGGCAAATAAAGTAATTAGACAAGTTTGCCCTTCAAGAATTGAGTAAAAATCGTAAAATCCGAAATTACTGGAACTATTCAAGGTAGCATCTTGTTTTAATTCCACAGACTTCAATTCTCAATGCATTTATGCATATGATCACTTGTTGGAAATATCTGGATGTCTACTTCAACGTTGTAGAAGAAACTTTCTTCACATTTGATCATTTGCACCTTCAAACGTTGACCCGAAAATTATTGCGCAGTGCCGTCCGGACAGATATGCTTGAAAACAGCACTGTCCGTCTTTCTTCTTCAACCGTCCGGACGGTGAACAGTACTGTACGGACGGATATGCTTGAAAATCAATCTGTCCATCTTTCTTCTTGAAACGTCCGGACGGTTTCTGATAAGTGTCCGGACGGTTGACAGCAAAATCCAAATTTTCAGCTCCTTTGTGTCTTTTCTTCCATATTCAACCCCGATCAATCCGGAGCCTACAAAACCCATTCAAACAAGTCATAAATGACTGAAATATACTTAAACAACTGTCAAAACCATTTTTAGGTTTGATAGAACAAATTTCGGCATATTAAAACTCAAATGCTTACGAGATAGCATTTCCATAACTTCTAACCATTTTGCCCAAAACTTGGATTTCATATCTCTAAACTACCAAACCAACTTGAACCACTAGAAAACACTTAAAATGACTATGTCAAAGTGTTGAATTATGCATTGGCTCATTAACATGGATTTCGGCAACTCAAACCTAAAATGTGGTTTTTAAGCATTGAAACTCAACCTTTTGCTTTCAAAACTCCACAAAAATATGCAAAATACCATCCCAATCACCATACCCATACACTAGTGTATGCATGCAGTAGCCACCAACTACCATAGGTACAGCAAGTCACCGGTGATATAGTGAGTCCACCTACTAATGTTGATTTTAGCATCGTCCAAGTTTTGTTCGTCAATAACTGCAGCTCCATCTATGACTTAGTTTAGTGTGTTCATACCTGCGTAATATCTCAATATCAAGAGATGTTTAAAGAGTTAGATATGTGAGAGAAATGGTGCAATGAGTTAGAGAGAAAAGAAAAAAAATAGAGTGTTTTTGTGAGAGAGTGTGTGTATTGAGTTGTTGTAATATCCTTCTCTTGTATTATCTCTTAATAAGAGTATGTTTCCTCTCCTACGAGCATAGGTCGTTAGTGACCGAACCACTTATATCTCTGCATTTTTCTTTCGTTTTGGTTTTCGTTGTTTGTGCCATATTGACTCGGTATGCTGAACAAAGTGGTATCGAAGCCAGAGGTTCAGATTTTCAGCTATCGAAAATCATCCCGGACAGAAAAATAGCAACTTTGCTCTCAGGTTAATTTTGTTGACTTCAGCGAAATCAAGTTTTGAAGACATCTGAGTGTTCTTCATCACAATATGAGTCTTCTGGTTCAAAAAGCAACTCAAAAAGACATCGAGGTGAGCCACACTATCTGCTGTAGTTTTCAGTTACTATTCACTTGCCCAACGCGTCCCACACACTAGCTGGAGGTTGAAGACGAAGACACATCAATGTCATATCATCCGACACATCAACGAGTCTGCCATATCATTATGACACGTCATCACTGACACGTCAGTAGTTGTGCCACATCATCAAACGACGCTAGTTGACTGTTAATCAACAGTTAAGTCCGGTTCAACTTGCACAAATTTTGATCGACTGGTTCGGTGATTTTCAAACCAATTTTTAGGAAGATCAGACCGATTCCCATGGTTTTTGACCTTTTTCGGACGCAACCGTGCTATCGATTTTGAGAGATTCCACTCCAAAAATTTGGTTTTGCTTGGTTTGGCTTGAAGCCAAAACCATTCCGATGGAAGCTTCTACATCAAAGTCATCGAGAGCCATGATGAAATTGACACCCACAAATTATGCACTATGGAAACCTCGGATGGAGGATTTCCTGAATTGTAGAGATCTGACAGATCCCTTGGAGAACGAAAGCAAGAAACCAGATGATATTAAAGATCTCGAGTGGACAAAGAAACACAAGAAGATGATTGGTCACATCCAAAATTGGGTCGATCACAGTGTTTTTCACCATATTGCACAGGAGACAAGTGCATATGATCTCTAGAAGAAGCTAGAGAACATGTACTAAGCCAAGACTGCTCCAAATAAAGCTCGCTTGGTTAGACGTCTTGTCAATTTGAAGATGAAAAATGGTACTTCTACAGCTTAGCACACTAATGAGTTCCAGAACTTGTTGAATCAGCTTGTAGCTATCAAGTTCATTCTTAATGACGAAGAACAAGCTCTACTATTTCTCAGTTCCTTACTAGGCAGTTAGGGGATGCTAGTGGTCTCTCTCAGTAACTCAGCACCCGGAGGCAAACTTACCACAAAAATGGTCTCCCATGCTTTATTGAATGAGGAGTCTCGAAGAATGGAATTGGGCATAGAAAGCAGAGGACGACCTCAAAGAAGAGGCAATAGTAGAGGTAGAAGTAAAAGTCGAGAAAGAAACTAGGATAATGGAAAGTCCACCAATGGTAGAAGACAGCAAAAAGGCAAGTACAAATGTTACTATTGTAGTACTGAGGGCCATATAAAGAAGAATTGCCATAAGTTACAATGGGAGAAAGGTAAGAATAACTTAGAGTCAAAGAATGAAAGTGGTAAAAACTCTAGTCACCATTTCGGAGGATGTAGCACTACTCTATTACAGTGAAGAGATGTGTCTACATGCAACAAACCACAATCCTGAGTGGGTGATCGACACCGCTGCATCGCACCACGACACTCACCAAATTGATTTCTTCACTTCGTACAAAATCGATGATTTTGTTACAGTGAAGATGGGCAACGATAGTTTTGCCAAGATTTGTGGCCATTGGTGATGTGCATGTCAAGACTAATCTTGGGTGCATTATGGTGTTGAATGACGTACAACACATCCCAGACCTCCTATTAAACCTTATTGTTGTGAATGCCCTTAATAAATAGAGCCATCACAATCATTTCACCAATGGCACATGGAAATTGATGAAAGGTGCTTTGGTTTATGCCAGGTGACATATTTGTGGCATATTGTACAAAATATGAGCCAAAGTATGTTCAGAAAGCATCAATGCTGTAAAGGAATAGACTTCTCCAAATCTCTAGCGCAAGAGACTCGATCACATGGGAGAAAAAGGGTTGTTCGCCCTTGTCAAATAAGGCACTCATCACAGTGTCTAAAGATATTTCACTGAACCCATGTGATGATTTCTTATTCGGGAAGCAGCATAGAGTCTCATTCAATACTTCTTCCATGAAAATATTAGAGTTGTTAAGTTTGGTACACTCTGATGTTTGTGGTCCAATAGAAAAAGAGTCTTTGGGAAGAAATAAATATTTTCTAACTTTTATTGATAATGATTCAAGGAAGGTGTGGGTGTATTTTCTAATAACCAAGGATCAAGTATTTGAGAATTTCAAGAATTTTCACGCTATGGTGGAAAGGGAGACGGGAAAGAAGTTGAAGTGCCTTTGATTAGATAATGAAGATGAGTATTTTTCCAGCGAGCTTGAAGCATACTATGTTGAACACGGTATTCGACACGAGAAGACAGTCCCATTTACCCCGCAAAATAATGTTGTAGTCGAGAGGATGAATCGCACCATTATGGAACGAGCAAGGTGTATGCTCAGTATGGCAAAGCTTCCAAAGCCATTGTGGGGTGAATCAGTTCACGTGGGCTGTTGCTTGTTCAACAAATCACTGTCAGCATCACTAAACTTTGAAATTTTGAAAAAAGGTTTGGTCTGGAAGAAATATTTTTTATTCTCACTTCAGAATATTTGGGTGCAAAGCTTTTGCACATGTATCCAAGGAGCAGAGACATAAGCTTTACAGCAGATCCACTCATTGCATTTTCATCGGATATGGAGATAATGAATTTGGATACAGACTGTGGGATGTAACTTCGAAAAACATTATCAGAAGCAACGATGTTGTGTTCCACGAGAATGAAGTGTTTGAAGACTTGGGCAAATCCACCAAGTCCACTATTCCCAGTGTTGCAAACACTATCCCAGATCTTGCACCAATGATTTCTGCAAATAATGATGAATTACAGGAGGAATATCTAGAAGAAGATCACACATAAGGTGTTGAGCATAGGGGAGCCACAACATCATCCACCAAAAGTTGTAGAACCAGCACAATCTCCTTTAATTGAAGAACCTCAGCCGACAAGATCTCAAAGAGGTTGTACTCTGATTCCGTCAAGAAGATATCCAGATTCATACTATATTATGCTTACTATTGAAAGGGAGCCAGAGAGCTTTCAAGAAGCTCACTCTCATGCTGAAAGTAGTGAATGGATGCAAAAAGAGATGAATTCCTTGCAAAAAAACCACACATATGAGTTAGTGAAACTTCCTAAAGGGAAGAAAGCACTGCAGAACAAATTGGTGTTCAAACTGAAGAAAGATGGCAGCGAAAAGTTTATGAAGTACAAGGCTCAGTTGGTCGTCAAAGGATTTCAATAGAATAAAAGAATTGACTTTGACAAGATTTTCTTACTTGTGGTAAATATGACATCCATCCGAGTCATACTTGGTTTAGTAGCAAGTATGAATTTGGAGCTTGAACAAATGGATGGATGTAAAGACAACTCTTCTCCATGGTCATTTGGATGAAGTGATAAAAGTAGTCACTTACTCTTCAGTAGTCAGTAGTCTGATCTACACAATGGTGTGTACAAGATCGGATATTGCTCATGATGCTGATGTTGTGAGCAGATTCCTTTCCAATCCAGGGAAAGAACATTGCGAGGCTGTTAAATGGATTCTTGAGTACCTAAAGGATACATCAAAGTTATGCTTGTGCTTTGGGGGAGCAGCTCTAGTTCTGGATGGCTATACTGATTCAGATATGGCGAGTGATCTAGACAGTTGAAAATCTACTTTAGGGTATGTTTTCACTTTTGCAGGGGGAGCTGTTTCAGGACAGTCAAAACTGCAGAAGTATGTTGCTTTATCTAAAACAGAAACAGAGTATATTGCTACAGTAGAAGCTGGTAAAGAAATGTTGTGGTTGAAACGGTTTCTCCAGGAACTGAGTATTAATCAGGAGGAATACAGGCTACATTGTGATAGTCAAGTGCTCTAGACTTGAGGAAGAATTTTATGTACCATTCCCTCACAAAGCATATTGATATTCGCTATCAGTGGATACACAAAAGTGATTGAAGAGCAACTGTTGAAACTTTTGAAGATTCACACTGATGAGAATCCAGCAGACATGTTGACGAATGTAGTTACTCGTGAGAAGCTCGAGCGATGTCAGGAGGTAGTTGGGATGGACAGTAACTGAAGATTGGCGAGTTACGTTCTTCTCCTATGGTTATGTAGGGGAGAATTGTTGGATCCATACCCATGCACCAGTGTCTACATGCATAAATCAAGGTTTGCATGTGGCAGCTGCCAACCATCGTCGGTACAGTAAGTCAGCAATGATAAAGTGAGTTCGCCTACTAATGTTGATTTGTGGCATTGTCCAAGTTTTGTTTGTCAGTAACTGTAGTTCCATCTATTACCTAGTTTAGTGTGTTCATACCTGTGTAATATCTCTATCTAAAGAGATGTGTAGAGAGTTAGATAGGTGAGAGAAGCGGTGCAATGAGTTAGAGAGAAAAGAAAAAAAAAAACATAGTATTTTTGTGAGAGAGTGTTGGTGCAAGGTAGAGGCACCAGAGAGTGTGAGTTGAGTCGTTGTAATCTCCTCATCTTGTATTATCTATTAATAAAATTGTGTTTCTTCTCCAGTGGACATAGATCCTTAGTGACCGAACCATGTATATCTCTGTGTTTTTATTTCATTTTAGTTTTCGTTGTTTGTGACATATTGATCCGGTATAGTCAACATTTGGGCCCCTACAATTGTGATGATAGTGCAAGAAATTTGGCTAATTTGTGGCTGAAAATTGTGCAATAGTTAACACCAAGACAGTTGTGAATTCATGTACAACAGTTCTTAAGAAAATTGTGGCACCTACCGTTGCAAATTTAAATTTGTGGAGGATGGGTTTGATTTCCCAACAGAGAAGGGCAAGCTCAGTTAGTGAAAGAAGATTTGGTGAATAAAAAAAAATTGGTTATGTCATGGGAGACTAAGACATCCTTATTTTAGCTACCTTAGAAGATTATTTCACTCTTTATTAGCAGTTGTACTGTTTAAGATTTTATTTGCGAGGCTTGTGTGATGGTAAAAAGTTAAACGTGATACTTTGTATTTGAGTAATAATTAAGTAAATCTCCCCTTTTCATTAGTTCATTCAAATTTTTGGGGACGAGCACCAATTTCTATGTCTTATGGGATGGGGTGGTTTGTAACATTCGTCCATGATTGCACTCAAATTACTGGGCTTAGCAACTGAAACAAACAAGTGATTTTTGCTCAGTTTTTCACTTATTTCATCAAATGGTGACTACTCAGTTTGGCATATTAATAAAAGTTCTGCATTTGGATAAGATGGGGAATACTTCAAGCAATAATTAACGAAATTCATGCACTCAGTTTTCACTAGTTCATTCTTGAGCAAAGTGTCCAAATCATTTACATTCGAAGTATTGAGTGGCTTTTGGATCTTTATTTTTCTTTTCAGCTTTCTAGAAAAATGACTCCTATTTCTTGTCATCTTTTGGATTTCTTTTCTTCATGAATTTCTTAAAATTATTTGTTAGAAACAACAATTCATCTACAACATTGTTAGTATCATCACTAGAATAGAGAGCAACACCTTTAGATTATTTGATTTAAAAAAACTTACCTCAAAAGTTTGTAGAGATCCAACTAATTATTCTACTATACCTTGATTTTATCGATGTCTTTGATCATTGATTGTTGCAACTTTCACTATGAACCTCTCTAGTAAAAATCTGAGATTTTTTCTTACCAGCTTACTCATTTTGATTGGTTCTCCAAATGAGTTATTGACTATGTCACTCAACTTTGCATAAAAATCATCAAACATCTCATTCTCTTCCATCTTTAGGCTTTCAAAACTAGAAGTAAGTTGCTAAAACTTTTAATGTTTGACCAAATTTGTGTCTTCATGCGTCACTTCTAGAAAATCCCATGCATCTTTTGCCTTATCATAATGTAAAATCATGAAACTTAAAAATATTTAGGGTAGAAAATAAAGCATATATTGCTTTACTATTCCAACCTACATTATCAATGTCACTTTTTGTCAAAAGTTTAGATGGTTTAGGAATTTTGTTAACCTTGTCATTAATAGATTTGTGCTCACTATACTCTTTTCTACTGACTTCCAAACTCTTTCATCAATGGACTTCAAATAGGCTCTCATGCGTGCTTCGAATATGAATAATTTATCCATCAAATTATGGTATCAGATTTGTTGATCTAGACTCCATTGTTGACTTTTCCTCCAATACCAATTGAAAATATGGTATTCCTTAGCAAGATGTTAGTAAACGTAGCATGGAAACAATTGTGGAAAATAAAACAAATAAAACATCACAATTTTAATGAGGAAATCCTGACAGTGAGAAAACCTCAAGTCTATAAGCAACCAACGTTTCAAAGGAATCCATTATGAGAGAAAAACTTACAATATATTGTTGCCTATGATCCATTTGTAAAAAATTGACTCAGCGTATGCTTTGAATAAAATCAAAACTCCAATGATGATTCGAGATTACTCATGGCGCCTCTAAGAGACTTTGAACTTGAAGTAAGATCCAAGTAACCTTGAGGTAACTTGAGTAGACTACACCAGTTGTGCAGATTTTGTTGTTCTTCTTCCTCGGCAAGATCGATTCGAGAAATTAAACAAACAACATTAAAACATGAAAATCACACTTTCTCATATTTAATACAGATGTGAAACACTCAAATGAAATTGAAAAAGGGTTAATAAAAAAAATCCAAGCATTCAATCTTTCAATATAATCAATCACGCCAAAAGCTTCAATCCTCGAATTCCATGGGCTTCACTTTTTATAGACAAAATATCTGCTATAGATAGAGATAGATGATAATAAATATGATATCCAACAAATAATAATAGTCCTGGATTAAGATACGACTCTCAAATATTTATCTCAATAAAAAGTTGTCAGTTCTTATCCAACAATTAATCCACAAGAGTCCTTTATCAATAATAAAACCAGTGAGTTCTCTCTTGATCTAGGATAATACCATACCAATAATAGCTAAATAAAAATGTGGATTAGATTCAATCAATAATTGAGTTTCAGTGAAACACAAATTGTAGCAAATCTAGATGTAAGTTGAAGCTTACATGAGAGTTACCTTGTAATGTTACCTATGCAACACAACATCCAAAGGCAACCTGTTTCAAATAGTGGTAACCTATACTTACTTGAGGTGTGACGCCCCGATCCGGGCACGCCACGGGTGCCTCTCCGGCATCGTCCTAGGCCAATAGTGCTATCATCCGGCAGATCGGAAATTCGACGACATCTCCCCGTATGTCGGAGAGTCCTCGCCTGCATCAGAAACACACAGCAAAAAATATTAATCCATAACACTAGCAACCTAGCTAGGCCTCAGGCCTCAATCACATGCAATCTTGATCCTAGGGGTCTCAGGCCATCCACTACCAGCATGCACAAACTGATAGTAATCTACACATCAATCAAATTCATAATATCATATAACCATAAAATCAACTCAGCATACATCATGCATACACCCTCTAGTGCCAATGGTTATAACAATATCATGAACAACACTCATACATCATATACAAAATACGTGCTTAGAGTATCTCTCTAGCACCCTCATCCTACCTAGGACCATCCATGTAAAATCCCGCTCTCACTGATCCGTTCCACTAGTACTTGTACCTGTACCAGTATCACCTGTGGGGAGGAAAAGAAAGTAGAGAGTGAGCAAGAAGATCAGTAGGGTTTAGAGTATAAGGAGTATAAAGCCGAATCCGAAACAATAGGTTATGCAACAATATGAAACCTACTACATACACGTATACTCAACAATCACATAGAACATCAAACAGGGCAATCCCCACAATGAGCAAACCTCATCGATACCATGGCTCGTTCCATGTAATATCGAACGTGAGCAAGCTCACCACATCAACTCATCAATAGCATGGTCGCTAACCATGACTATTGAATAGGAGCAAGCTCCCCAACATCAAACACTCTTGGATTACCAGGTTGCGTGACGCCCGCACCATTCCAGGCAAGGTCCCTCATTAACCATACCTCTAGTGTGTTATCCTACTTGGAGTTCACTTGACTCGGTGGTAACTCTCATCACCTCGTCATCCCTCCAAGTAGCTTTCAAGAATCCTAAGGAGCCCCGAGTCCATACCCGGTCCCCCATGCAACTCTAATGCACTTATGCCATGACATGCCGAAGATATATATATATATATATATATGTGTGTGAACATTCTACATATATATACACATAACTATCATGATGCATGAACGGAAATCACATCGTGCCCATAGGTGATGGGACACACACAATTGGGTCATACAACATCAAGAATCACAATATTCTACATCCAAGGTTAGTTTCCCCTTAGAAGCAATTAAGGCGGAAACACAAATAAAACAACCAATGAGGAATCGAAACGCTCTTTAAAAGATTTAGAACAAAGATAGAAATAATGGTTGGAAATCCCCTACCTCGTGTCGAGCAATTCACAAAATCTCACAATTAGGGTTTTAACCCCCGTTTCACCAACCTAACAATTCCACATAATATCATACCCATTTAATCATCCAAACATCCAATATATCATATCCAATATGAATTAAACAACTAAATTGAGAAAACTTACTTTCTCTCTCTAGGGTTCCTCTCAAACCCCCAAACTCAACCTTATGGAACTCAACTCCAAAATAAGAATCAAACCTACATATACAACCACATATGACCTAGAATCAACATATCTAAATCATATAAATAAACTCTAAACAGAACTATCAAGATCTACTCGAAACCCTAGAAATGAAATAATGAAGAAACTTACCTCCAAGGCTTGAATCTTCCTTGAGTCCTCTCTAAATCTCCAAAACCAAGCTTCAATCTCCAAAAATCACCTCAAATACTCTTCTCTCTCTAGAATCATCACTCTCTCTCTCTCTAGGATGAACCAAAACCAGACATTTCCCTAAAATGGCTCGCTGGAGCCTTTTTGGAAACACGGGTTGCGCCTAGGCGCCTAGGCACCCTGGCCTAATAAAAATTCCCTCAGGCGCTGCTCTGGGCGCCATCTTGGGCGTGCAGGGTTTTCATGCCCAGGCGAGGTGCGCCTTGGCGACCGCCTAGGTGCCTATGCGCTTACTCCATGCCGCCTTACCCACTAGACCGGGGGCCGCGCCTAGGCGCCTTGAAGTGAGCCCGGTCCAGTTTGAATTTCCCTCTCATCCGCGCCCATCCTCTGCTTGCTGGACTGGGCGCTGCGCCTAGGGGCCCTGAGGTGCGCGCAGTCTAGTGCCTCCTCATCCGGTCTTCCTCCCTGCATTCATTCCTGTCACTCACTAGACTAGGCGCAGAGCCTAGGTGCCCCCTGGTGCTCCTAGTCCAGTTTTCCCCCTTTGTTCCAACATCAAAATTTCACAAAATTTTTGGATCGGGGTTTCACATGAGGGTTTCATTTACTTGAAACAAAACATACCAACATCACACAATTGTCAAAAGACATTATTGTGGATCTTATATATGTTTCTCACTTTCGACTTTTTGATTGACTGTGTTGTAGTGCTACATGGAAGGAAGTATGTCAATATTAACGATATACAATTGCCATGACCTACACTATAGTTTATTCTACAATAGTGTTATGATGGATAATTTCATGAAGATATTTCATTATATTTCGTAGCTATTGTTTATGTTTATTTGAACCATTATAATATTGTCACATGGGCCAAGTGGGAGAATGTGAGGTATGACCTAGGTGATTTTTAAGTTTGTTTTAATAAGCGATTCTTATATCTTAAGAGTTTCAACTGTTAAAATAAGGAATGCATTTATAATATTTTAGTGGAATATATTATAATTTATGACTTTTAATGGGTTTGGGCTGATAATTGAACTCATGAGAAGCCCATTTTATTTTTCGTAGTGGGTCCCTATTAGAATAAAAATCCTATATTGAATAACAATTTTGTGATATGTTCAACTTCATGTAACCTCCAAGTAGGCTCCAAGGTTACCTTTGAGTTATCCAGTTGAAGTCACCTTTATGTAGGCTCTGGGTTACCACTAGGGGTGTAAACAAGCCGAGCCGCTCATAAGCGGCTCGGCTCGAAAAACTGGTTCATGTTCGAATCGATTCATACATGAGTCGAGCTTGAGCTTGATTTTAAAGCTCGATTCATAAACGAGCCGAGCTTGAGTATCCCATAGCTCGGCTCTTTAAGACTCGCGAGCTAGCTCATAGGCTTGGCTCATAGCTCAGCTCGATTATATATAGATATATATTTGTGTGTGTTATAGTTAGTTTGATTTTGAATTTAACATTATTAATATGTTTGAATGTAATATACTGTTCATTTGATTCCATGTATCATTAACTCATTAAGTATCATTATTATTATTACTATATTACATGACTACTAAAAATTAACATGTATTTATTATTTAAAATATTTTTGCCTAATTATTTGGTGTTTTATCAATACATTAAGATTGTTAGCTATTAAAAAGCCAAGCTTGAGTTTTTATTGTGATAAATATTTAGGGTCTTATCTTAATCCACGACTTTTTTTTATCTTACGGATATTAGTATAATCAACATCTATCTCTATGTAAAGAAGATCTGGACCTCTATATAAAGAGAATGCCCATAGAGTTCTAATACCGAAGCTTTTGTGAGAAAATTGATATTGAGAGATTGAGAGCTTCAAAATTTTTGCTTTCCATTCTCTTTGATGTTTTGTTTGAGTATTTCATATCTTTATTAAATATGAGAGAGTGTGAATTTCATTGTTTGAGTGTTGTTCTTTGAGTTTCTCAAATTGATCCAAACGAGGAAGAACAAGGGTTGTTACTGAACCACTGCTGTAATATGCTCAAGTTACATCAAGATTACTTAGATCCTAGTTTAAGTTCAAAATCTTTTGAAGGCGCCAATAGCAATCATATAACATCAATGGTGTGTTGATTTGGTTCGAATCATACGATAAGTCCAATTGTACAATTAAGTTGTGGGTAATGATAAATTGTAAGTTTTTTCTTTTATAATGGATTGCTTTCAAAGGTTGTCACTTATACACTCAAGGGTTTCTCCCAATTAGGGTTTCCTCGTTAAAACAATGGTATTCTTATTTGTTGTTATTTTTCCACAATTGTTTCCATGCTATGTTAACTAAACATCTTGGCAAGAAATTTTGTATTCTGAATCGGTATTTGAGCAGGTGTCAATGATGGAATCTAGATCAACAAATCAGATATATACCACAATTTGATCGTTCAAATTATTCATACTGGAATGCACACATGAGAGCTTATTTGAAGTCCATTGATGAACGGATTTGGATATCAATAGTAAAAGGTTATAGTGAACCCAAATCCATTGATGAAAAGGATAACAAAATTCCTAAACCCTGTAAAAATCGGACTAAAGTGATCTTGAAAATGCAGGTTGGAACAGTAAAATAATGAATGTTTTTTAGTTTCGCAGGATTTCACATTGTGATAAGGCAAAAGAGGCATGAGATTTACTAAAAATGACACATGATGGAACAAATCTAGTTAGACATTCAAAACTTCAACAACTCACTTCTAGTTTTGAAAGTCTGAAGATGGAAGAGAATGACATGTTTGATGATTTCTATGCAACGTTGAGCGACATAGTCAAATCTCATCCATGCCTGGTGAACCAATTCAACTAAACAAGGTGTTAAGAAAAAATTTCAGATCTTCTCTAGAGTGGTTCATGATGAAATTATAGCAATAAAGGACAACAAAAATATTGATAAAATTAAGGTAGAAGAATTAATTGGCTTTCTACAAACTTTTGAGGCAAGTTTTCTTAAATCTAAAAAATCTAAAGGTGCTAATCCTTATTTAAGTGATGAAACTAACAATGTTACTGATGAATTGTTTCTTCCAATAAATTGTTTTAGAAATTCATGAAAAACGGGAATCTAAAGGAAGTCAAGAAAGAGGTGTCCTTATCTTACAAAGCCAAGAAGAAAATAAAATATTATAAATCCACTCAATGCTTTGAATGCAAAAGATTTGGACACTTTGCTCAAGAGTGTGAAATCTAAAAAATAATTCAAAGGCGTGTGAAACCACTTGGGGTGATGTTGTTGAAGAACATTCTAATATTGAATCTGAAGATGAAAAGAAGAATACTCTAGTAGCCTTTCCAATAACCTTTAGTGACCAAAGATCATAAACAAGCTCAGAAGAATATTCAATTATTGATATGTTGAGCTGTGGGTTGCCTTGATGACATGATTGAGGAGTGCATCAAGGCTAATAATGAAAGATACATGGTTGTTAAAGAGCGTGAAGCGAAAAAATGGGTGTTTGTTCAAATATTTGAACTGGAAGCATTTTGAACTGGAAGCATTAAAGAAACCTGATATAGCCTATGATATTGCCAACTTCACAGAGCGTAAAGCAAAAAAAATGTTTAAAAATATTTGTTCAAATATTAATAAGTTTGAATATGGTTCGAATGATTTGGAAAATATACTTTATATGCGTGGGTAGAGTAAGGAGATATTTGGACTTGGAAATGAAATAGGTGAAAGTTCTTAAATGGGTGTACAAAACAATAATCCAAACATTGTGATGTTTTTTCCTTCCACCTTAAGGGCTTTCGAGAAAGAAGTACAAAAGTTCAAGTTGCCAAATGTGGTAAACACACAAAATGTGAGAGCACCTCCATGGCCAATGTATGAAAATAATTATCAATTTTGACGCACAGCTAAACCATTTCATTCTCAATCCTATTACAAGAAGAAAAGTCCACAAAGTTACGATCAAGGTAGGTTCATTCCTATTTGTCATTATTGTGGAATCAAGGCACACATTCATCCACATTGCTATAAATTGTATGGAATGCCTGCATCATACATGTTTTCTAGAAGGACTAAAGTTGAGTATGTGTAAAAGAATAAATTTGTGAAAAACATGTTTCAAGCACTCGCAAAAGATACTACTTAGGACAAGATACATGGCATGCTACCTGACAGGTTACATAGTAGGTAGCCTGGAAAGCTACCTGATAGATTATATGGCAGGTTACTTGGAAAGCTACCTAAGGTAAAACAGCCTGCTCAATCACGAGTAATGAAATAATGAGTCAAGTGCCCAAAATTGAGGTGCATGTTTGTCCAAACAATATTGGCTACATTCTATAAAAATTCTTGATACCTGGATAGTGGTTGTTCATGGCATATAAGCAATAACAAATCTTTTTTCACATCTTTTGAGACTTATGATGGTGGTAAGGTAACTTTTGCGAATCGTTCTAGAGTTGAAGTAGATGATAAGGGTATGATAAGAGCTTCTGATGAATGCATATTGAACAATGTTCTTTATGTTGAATGTCTCGAAGATAATTAGATTAGTATTATCATTTTTCTATTTCAAAATTTTCTGTGTTGTTCACTAAGAGATTTTGCATGATCTACAATGACAAACATACATGCATCTTAAAAGGGAATAGATATTTGGACAATTGCCATACTATCCCAAGTAAATCAAGTCTTTCATGTAATTCTTTTATGATTTCTGCCTCAGACAGACTGTGGCATGAAATATTATGGCACCTTAACTATTAAGACTTGAAGAACTTGTCCAACAACGAAGTAGTACAAGGAATGCAAGGATTGGCTCAACAAAATATGCGTGTGGTCTGTGCCACCAAGGTACCAGACAAGAAGGTAAGTAACATTAATTTTATATGACCTTTTGAATTACTTCACATGAATCTTATGGGACCTATCTAAGTTGTAGTAGGAAGTATATTCTTGTTGTAGTATACGAATTTTCAAGATACTCATGGATAAGGTTTTTGCATGAAGAAAAAAAAGAAACACTTGATGGTTTCTATGATTTGAATTTTCTATTGAAAATGAGAAGAAAGATGATGTTTTGCATTTGACTAGAATTAGGTCAAACACAGAACCAATATCCCTGCACATGTACCACAGGATTTAAGCATCCAAACTTAAGTTATGGTAGTCTAGCGGTTGCTCAAAATAGTTTCCAATTTTCTTATCTAGCTGGACAACAACAAAGGGTGCAACCTCTAAGTTCAGGTATGCACTTGATGAAATCATTAAGTCATTGTCTAACAATACTCAAAATTTTCAATTGGAAATAAGGAGCAACATCCAAAACTTGGAGAAGCAAATTAGTTTATAGGCTATAGTAGTGTGGAAACTTAAATCTCAAGGATCTAGGAAGCTACCCTCCCAAATAGTTGTAAACCCTCAATAAAATGCAAATGTTGTCACATTGCGAAGTGGAAAGAAAACTGTCGACTCTAATAACAACCCTACATCTTCAACCAAGAAAAATGTAGTTGAGAAGAAGGCCAAAAATTACACTAAGATTTCTTCTAAGGTAACTTCTCAACCAATTCGCACTAATTCTTCTAATCTTGCTTTTGTTCCTTTTCCAAGCAGGTTGTCCAAGTCCTAGAAGGGTCAATAAGAGCAGGAGACCCTTGAGACTTTTTCGAAGGTTAAAGTTAACATACCACTGCTAGACACCATGAAGCAAGTTCCAAGTATACAAAGTTACTTAAGGAACTATGTAATATGAAGAGGAAATTAAGTAGTGACAAGAAGGTCAAAGTTGGGGGAGAATGTGACAACAATGATCCAACATAGGTTACCTCCAAAACAAAAATATCCAAGTATGTTTTCGATTCTATGTTTGATTGACAAAAACTAAATTTGAACGTGCCATGATAAATTTATGTGCATTTATAAACGTCATGCCAAAATCTGTAATGCCATGCACGACTCGAGTATGTCACCCGAGTCGGGGTGTGCTACTAGTGACATCTACACTCGTCACTAAGGACGCTCTAACAAGTCATTCAACCGTGGATTCTATTGAAAATTCAGCGGTATCTCCCCGTATATCAGTAAAAATGCCCACCTGAGTCAAACGCAGTAAAAACACACAAATCATATCAATTATCTGGCAGAGCTTTAGGCCATCTATCAGCACACAATTCACATCCTAGAAGGGCCTTAGGCCATCTATCAGCATGCAATTCACATCCTATAATGGCCTTAGGCCTTCTAGTAGCATGCATAAACTGTTTCCACAATTTAACATCATAAACAATCCATATCATACACAATATCAGGACCCAAGGTCCACCCCCGGTTCTGAAGATCCAATTACATGGATTTTCTTCTAACTATCCATGGTCCAGACCAATCGGTGTCAAACAGTAACATATGTAAATCAAATATAACAAGCATGTTGTAAACATTGTCTCCAACTCACTACCCAACCTAACCCTCTAGTTGCCATTCATGCCACAGCCGCTCTACTGATCCACATAGTCGGTACTTGTACCAACCTCACCTGTAGGGAGGAAATAAGAGAAAAGGGTGAGCTAAAAGCTCAGTAGGGTAAATAGAGCAATAACAACAATAGGCAGAATTGGAAAAAATAGGCAATGCATCAAAATGATATCTCATATGCCTATGTCATACTACACAACAATAATATCTGAGTGTCCTTTCTGGGCAATGCAATCATTACCTCCAGTTTCTAGGAGGTTTGAGATTTCAAAAATAGAATGACCACCTTCACTCTAACTTGTTACCTTCTATTTTACAAGCACCCATTTTGATACTACAACTGCTTCCTAATCATCTAAAATATGTCTATTTGGGAGATAAAGAGACACTTACAATCATTATTGCTAAAGGATTGACTCCAACACAAGAAGAGAGGCTAATTAGAGTGTCACGAGACCACATAACAACAATTGGTTAGACCATAGCCGACATAAAAGGCATCAATCGATCACTATGTATACATCATATTATGTTAAAGACAAGGTCGAGTCCAAGCTGGGAGACCCAACGGAGACTAAATCTAGTCATGAAGAAAGCAGTCATAAAGGAGATCATCAAACTTTTGGATACAAGAATAATTTTTCTAATCTCAGAGAGTGCTTGGTATTACCAAAGAAATCAGGAGTGAAAATAATCAAGAAGAAAAATATTGAGCTTATTCTGACAAAAGTACAAAGTGGATGAAGGATCTAAATCAACTATCGCAAGTTAAATTCCATGACAAGGACGGACCATTTCCCTCTTTCATTTATTGACCAGATGCTTGAACGATTCACAAGTAAATATTTTTACTGTTTCCTTGATGATTACTCTGGTTATAATCAAGTTGTCATTACACCCGAGGACCAACAAAAAACCGCTCTTACATGCCCATTCAGGACATTTTCATTTAGGAGAATGTCACTCAGACTTCGCAATACACCAGGAACATTTCAAAGATGCATAATGAGTACTTTGATTTAATCGAGAATTGTATTGAAGTGTTCCTCAATGACTTTACTGTATATGGTGATTCTTTTGACATTTGTTTGGATAATTTGGGTTTTGTGTTAGATCAGTGCATTAAGAAAAATATTTTTTTGAACTTTGAAAAGTGCTATTTTATGGTGAAACAATAAATTGTTTTGGGTCATGTTATTTAAGCGAAGGGTATTGAAGTTGACAAAGCTAAAATTGATTTAATTGTACACTTACCATACCCCACCAATGTGCAGGAAGTGCATTTTTTTGTTGCCATATAGATTTTTATCGTAGATTTATTAAGGATCTCTTGAAGATTAATTTTCCATTTTCTAAATGCGGTGCCCTTCGAGTTTGGCAAAGAATGTGAGAAGGCTTTTGATAAGCTAAAAATTACACTAACAACCAAACCAATAATTTAGATATCTGATTGGACGCAGGCTTTCAAGATTATATATGATGCAAGCAACTATGTAGTAGGAGTGGTGCTAGGAAAAGCAAGCTCATATGATCTATTACACATCCAGAACACTCAAGTTGGCTCAATGCAATTATTCCGGAACTGATAGAGGAATTCATAATTTTTTACTGACCATTTGAGTCAATTGATAAGAGAAGAAGATATTGCACCTTTGCAAGAATATTTTCCTTGTTGAACACTTGTTTGCTGACAAATGTATGCTACCATGGTATGCCGATTTGGTAAATTACTTGGTTGCACACATTCAACATGATAATATGACTACAGCCAAGAAAGAAAAAGTTAAGAGTGAGGTGAAAAAGTTAAGAGTGAGGTGAAAAAGTTAAGAAAGAAAAAGTTAAAAGCTTCTTGCAATTTATTACCAAAGTTACCTAGTCATAGATGTCAAATGCTAGGACTTTTGTGATCATTTCATAAGTTACATTGATCCTAATGCATTCTTGTTTGTCAAATTAGTCCGGATGCCATGGATAGTTACAAATTAAGGATATATGTGGTAAATTAGATGTCAATGACTACTACATGAATTAGAAAACTTGATCTTTGATCTGCTTGGATGAATTCATAATTGATAAGCATATGATTTCAATACAATAGAGTGGTGAAATCAAAGCCTTAGTATTTATTTATTTGTGTTAATCTTTCCATTTTAGTTTTTGTGTTCATTAAGTTTATAAAAAATTAAACTTGTTTTTTTAAGAATTGGAGTTAGTTTAATCTTCAGTCCTAATGGGTACAACACTCGTCTTTGCCACACTTATACTACTCAAGTTTTTGGCGCCGTTGCCGGGGATTGGAGTTATTAATTTATCTCTAGTTTCAATTGTGTATATTATTGCCTATTTATTTATTTATTGAATAGTTTACTTTATTCTTTCGATACATGCTTGGACGTCGATCTAAAAGTCTTATCCTACTTGAATACGATCCAGAGATTGAGCAAACTCTCGCACAACTCAGAAGAGAAGCAAGAACGAAAAGAAATATGGAGGAACAAAATATAAATGCTCTTGCCCAAGTTGTAAATCCACCAGCTAATGCACAAGTTCGGAGGCCAATAAAGAATTTATTTATACCTCAGAATTTGGCTCAGCCATCAAGCATATCACTTCAACCCAATGTTCAAGGAAATGTGACATTTTCTCGAACTTTGATTAATGCAGTACCTCATTTTAGAGGCACACCAGGGATTTCTTTGACCTTTGTATGACACGTGTCCAAGGTTTGACACCAGAGGAAGTCCGACTCATTTTGTTCCCATTTTCCCTTAAAGATGCTGCAAAACTATGGTTCAATTCATTGGCCCCAGGATCGATCAATTCATGGGAGGAAATGGCAACAAAATTCTTGAAGAAATTTTTTCCAGCCCACAAAACAAAGCAATTAAGGAGAGAGATTTAAACATGGCAGCAAAAGGATGGTGACTTATTCTATGAAGCTTGGGAGCAATTTAAACAGCTGCTTCTCAAATGTCCACACCACAACCTATCTCAAGAAGATCAAATTCAAGCTTTTTATGAAGGTTTGGATGCTAACAATACAAACATCATAGACTCTGCATGTGGAGGTGTGTTGATGGAGAAAAGTAGTGAAGAAGCTTTTGAGTTATTTGAAACTCTAAGCAAGAATTCTCAACAATTCTCTTCTCGAGGAAAGCAAGGAGCAAAACTTCCAAGAGGCATGTACTAAGTCCACACCACAGATTGGAATCAACCTTAGTTGAAAGCCATGGAACAAAAAATTGATATGTTGGTAAAAACATTTTCTGCCCATAATTCGTCATCATCCCAACAAATAGCTCAAGTTCTAGTGTGCGCAAGTTGTTCTCAATCATATCACACTACAGAGACGTGTCCCATGTCTCCTCTTTCAGAACAAGAACAAATCAATTATGCGGGGCAAGGTGATTTTTATCCCAACAACATTCCATATGCAACTACAAACCATCCAGGATGGAAAACCCATCCAAATTTTGGTTGGAGAGGACAAGATTAGAACAAGCAAATCCATCAAAATCAGCAGCAAGCACAAACAGAACCAAGAAAAACTTCGTTGGAAGAACAAATGGCTCTTCTTGCTCTTAATACCAATAATTTCATTCAAAAGATGACGCAGTAGAATAGCATTTACTACCAACAATTCAGAAATACTCAAGCTTCCATTCAAAAACTTGAAGTTCAAGTTGGTCAAATTGCGAAGCAATTAAGTGAAAGAGAATCTGGCAGAATTCGAAGTCAGACAGAAATTAATCTGAAAGTTAAGGAACAAATGAATGTCATCACTACTCATGTAGGACGAACTGTGGGATATTTGGACAAAGTCGATTCTAAAAATGAAGAAAGGTCACAGAAGAAAGAATTCCCAAAGATTCAAAGCAAGGTTAGTGCACCTATAAAAACTCAGATTTTTGAACCTCATGTGCCTTTTCCTAGTCGATTGGGGAGCGAAAAGAAGGCTGAACAAATGCAGAAGGTCATGGATATTTTTTGGAAGGTTGAGATTAACATACCTCCTAGACGCAGTTCAACAAATTCCAGCTTATGCAAAATTTCTGAAAGATATTTGTACAAGGAAGAAGAAGCTAGCACCATACGAGAAGGTGATGCTAACTGAACAATGCAGTGCTGTGTTGAACAAGAAACTACCACCAAAGTTAAAAGATCCAGGAAGTTTCACTATTCCTTGTGTTGTTGGTCAAGTTTCTTTTGAAAAAGCTTTTCTAGATTTAGGTGCTAGTATTAATCTAATGTCATATTCTATTTTTGTGTAGCTAGGTTTTGAGAAGGAGTTACAACCGACTTCAATCACTTTGAAATTATCAGATCGATCGATAAAATTTCCAAGGGGAATTATAGAGGATGTGCTTGTTCAAGTTGACAAATTCTTCCTTCCAGTAGATTTTATCATTCTTGACATGGAGGAAGATAGGAATGTACCAATTATTTTGGGTCGACCTTTCTTGGCCACCGCAGGAACTATTGTGGATGTTCAGAAGGGTTGTTTGTCTATGATAGTGCAAGGACAAATGGTAGAATTTAAGCTTTTTGAAGCTACACGACATCCATCGGATATCAGGGAATGTTTCAGCATTGAAATTTTAGATGACTTAATTTTTAATACATTTTTGGAGCATCATTCTATTGTTCATTTGGCAACTTGCCTTACTTTTCCTGAATTGCAGGTTAATGAAGATGGAGGAGTTGCGGAATTTTGTGCATATCTGGAGAAGCAACAACTATCAAATAACCAATGGAGACGAACTTTTGAAGTTCTTGGTCCTCCACTCACCAAAGTTATCCCTTCCATTGAATGTCCAGCAAAGTTAGAATTGAAGCAACTTCTGGAGCATTTGAAATATGCTTATCTTGGTGTTGAGGAAGCATTACTTATCATTGTAGCTACCAATCTTATTGATTCAAAGGAAGAAAGTCTTTTGCGGGTGTTACGTGAATACAAGAGTGTTCTTGGATGGTCCATTGCTAATATCAAGGGCATAAGTCCTACTATATGCATGCACCGAATTTTGCTAGAAGATGATACAAAATCCTTGCGTGAAGCACAAAGACGCCTAAATCCAGCTATGAAGGAGGTTCTTAGAACTGAAATATTAAAGTTGCTCGATGTTGGAGTTATATATCCTATTTTTGATAGCAAATGGGTATGTCCAGTGCAAGTTGTTCCCAAAAAGTCCGAAATCATGGTGATCACCAATGAAAAAAATAAGCTCATCCCAACAAGAAAACAGACAGGGTGGCGTGTGTGTATTGATTACCAAAAGCTAAATTCTGCTACAATAAAGGATCACTTTCCATTGCCATTTATTGATTAGATGCTAGAGAGACTAGCTGGCCATTCTCATTATTGTTTTCTTGATGGATGCTCAGGTTATAACCAGATTGTCATTGCACCTGAGGATCAAGAGAAGACAACTTTTACATGTCCTTTTGGAACATTTGCATACAGAAGGATGTCGTTTGGACTATGCAATGCACCAGCTACATTTAAACGATGTATGACAAGCATTTTCTCTGACATGGTGCGCCATATCATCAAGGTATTTATGGATGATTTCTCTGTGTTTGGTTCTTCTTTTGACACATGCCTTTATATTCTTGCCTTTGTTTTGGAAAGATGCAAGGAAACTAATTTGGTTCTCAATTGGGAGAAATGTCACTTTATGGTGCAAGAGGGTATTGTTCTTGGCCATCTCATTTCAGCAGATGGGATTGCAGTGGACAAAGCAAAAAATTGAAGTTATATCTAAATTACCACCTCCTACTTCAGTTAGAGAAGTGCGATCTTTTCTTGGGCATGCGGGGTTCTATCGTCACTTTATCAAAGATTTCTCGACCACTATGCAGTCTGCTTACCAAAGGTGTAGTTCTCAACTTTGATAATGTGTGTCTACAAGCATTGAACAAATTGAAGCTGTTACTTACATCAGTACTGATAATGACAGCACCAAACTAGAGTTTACCATTTCAGCTCATGTGTGATACAAGTGATTATGCAGTTTGGGGCGATATTGGGTCAAAGAGTTGAAAAGTTGCCACATGCAATTTATTATGCCAATCGTACTCTTAATGATGCTCAACTCAATTACTCAACAACAGAGAAAGAATTACTAGCAGTGGTTTTTGCACTAGAGAAATTTTGATCATACTTAATTGGTTCCAAGGTAAGGTGATTGTATACAGTGATCATACAGCTCTCAAATATTTGCTTTCCAAAAAGGATTCAAAGCCAAGATTAATTCGCTGGATATTATTGCTCCAAGAATTTGATTTGGAGATAAAGGACAAGAAGGGAGCAGAGAATGTTGTAGCAGATCATCTCTCTCATATTATTCAAGAAAATAGCAATGACCAAACTGAGCTGCCATTGAATGAAAGCTTCTCAGATGAACAACTTTTTGTTGTACAAATTGCGGTACCTTGGTATGCTGACATTGCTAATTATCTTGCAAAAGGTGTTATTCCCAAGAGCTGGACTTATCAACAACGGAAGAAATTCTTCTCCACAGCCAAGCATTATTTTTGGGACGAGCCCTATTTGTACAAGTATTGTGCTGATCAAATTATTCGCAGGTGTGTGCCCCAAGAAGAACAACAGAGTATTTTGCAAATTTGTCATACATTTGCTTGTGGCGATCACTTTGGCACTCAAAGAACTGCTACAAAGATTTTGCAATCCGGATTCTATTGGCCCACTGTCCATAAAGATGCTCAAATTTTTTTGCTCTACATGTGATAATTGTTAGAGACTTGGCAATATTTTCCACAGAAATCAAATGCCACTCAACAATATTCTGGTGGTTGAAATCTTTGATGTCTGGGGAATAGATTTCATTGAGCCATTTCCTAAGTCTTTTGGAAATGAGTATATACTGGTGGCAGTAGATTACGTATCCAAATGGGCTGAAGCCAATATTGCAAGCCCAACCAACAAAACTGATGTCGTGACCCGGTTACTTCAAGGAGTAATATTTCCCAGATATGGTACTCCACGTGCTATATTCAGTGATGAAGGAAAGAATTTTTGAACCGGAGTGTGGTTGCACTTCTTGCCAAATACAAAATCACACATAAGATTGCCACTGCTTATCATCCTCAATCTAGTGGACAAGCTGAGATTTATAACAGAGAAATCAAACGAATTCTGGAGAACACAATCAATATCAAGAAAACTTATTGGAGTATAAAATTAAACGATGCTCTTTGGGCATATCGAACTGCATACAAAACTCCAATTGGCATGACTCCATACCGTTTGATTTTTGGAAAGGCTTGTCATCTTCCTGTAGAACTTGAACACAAGGCATACTGGGCAATCAAAAGGCTCAACTATGATTATGATGCTGCTGGTGAGAAGAGAAAATTACAACTAAATGAACTCGAAGAAATACGTGATGAAGCTTATGAAAATGCGCGGATTTACAAGGATAGGACCAAGCGATACCATGATCAGAATATTGTGGCTAAAGAATTTTCTCCTAGTCAAGGTACTTTTGTTTAATTCTAGATTTAAACTTTTTCCAAGGAAATTACGTTCGCAATGTTATGGTCCATTTCAAGTTGTTCATGTATATCCATATGGTGCTGTTGGGATCAAGAACTTGGAGATGGGAAATGAATTCAAGGTTAATGGGCATCGTCTCAAACATTACTTTGAAGCCAATTTTAATGCAGCAGTGTCTAGTATTACACTTCGCGACCCAGGTAAGTAAATAAAAGGTATCACTTCGTCTCGCTCAGACGTTAAATACAGCGCTCATGGGAGGCAACCCATATTCCAATCTCACGGTATGTGATTGAAAAAAATAATAAATAAAATAAATAAAATCTATTTCTGCACTGGAGCCCTTCCTACTGTTTTTACTTCTACTCATTTCTAATTTCCTCTTACAGCCATCGGAAAGATGCTGTGACGCCTTCGTTCGTCTACCTCCCAGTCGAAGGACCATCTATTCCAGAAAGCCGATATCATCCCGGAATGCAAGATTGATCCACTAATTCAACAAGCCGATGCTACTCGGTGGGCGATGTAGTTTTTGAGGATGCACAACTTGATGTTTCTCATGGATCCAAATCCTAATATAAACTTGCCCGTCTATCTGAAGATCATTCGTTGGTTTTATTCCACTTTTAAGGAGGTCGAGAAGGGCACAGTGTATGAGGTAATCATAGTTGGCATGAAAGTTCGATTTAAGACAGCGGAACTCTGTTTTTGTCTATGGTTTCCACTAGAATATGATGCTTCCACTGGATTTAAAGCACCTATCACGGTAAAAAAAGAACAAATGATTAATGAGATGTGTAAGGGTAAGTACGATCGATATGCCAATGCTACACGACGTTCTCACTTACCACCAAAGATGTGGTTGCTAGACGACGCCATCCGAAAAAATCTCTGCCCCATCGGCCATTCTTAGTAGCGGCGAAGCAAGTTCTTAGAAACCTTATACTACATGTATAAGGGAACTTGGTTTGATGTAGGGAAAATTTATATGGCTTCAATGCTCAAGGCCAAACTTTTTGTCGAACAGAGGCCTACCAAAATTGGAAAATTATATTTTCCAAGGCTCATCACGTGATTGCTTCAATTCAAGGGTATTCGCCCTCCTCGACCTCAACAATCTTCAGAATATCCAGTAACACTACTGGAAATGTGGACATGGAGCCAATGTACAAGCAATATGCGAACTGCTCGAACTACTTTAGCACAGCACGCTGAGGATTCCTCAGAACATAGAGCATCATCACCGTTAGCTGTAGACTCTTCACATCCACACAAACTCAGTACAGTTATGGGGCAATTAACCCAATTGGGGGTTAGACAACAGCGGATAGAGCAAAAGTTGGATACTCTCCTAGAGATGATGAATGCCTTCAACTAATCGCTTTCGAGATATTTCACCTTCAGGTTTTATCTTTTTTTGCCTTGTTTTTTATATGGTTCAATTTCATTCTCTTGTGTGACATTGAGGACACTATCTCGTACAGGTGGGGGGTGGTGGCATATTCATGCACTTTGATGATTTGATACAATTAACTTTGAGTCAATTTTTCTGTCTGGATTATTAGAAAATAACTTCTAAAAACTCTTTTATGCACAAATACTAAGCCTCATGATAATGCATAATACTAAGAGAATTTTCAAGATAAAGCACAAATTAAGTTCTAAATGAGTGGGGAGAAATAAGTAAACAACTTATGAACTTTCATTGATCTTTTGAAATGGATAATTGCTGTCAATGAACACCATTACATGGTCTGTGGAACGTTGGTTGAATGTTGAGGATGATATTGATCAATTTTTGAGATTTCAATTGTAATTGCTTTAGCTTTTGTTTGTGAGGTATGGTATTCAAAATTACAAAAAAATAATAATAATAAAAGAAAAAAATAAAAATAAGAGAAAAAAAATAAAATAAAAGAAAAAAAAAATGGTAAGCCATTCTCAGTCTTTAACATCGTTAGGAAGACAAGTACAATCTTATTTTGTTTCTGATTTCACCAAGATTCTATTATTTGTTCTTATCTCAAAATTTTAATCTTTAAATTCAAAGCACGTTTGTGGTAAGAATGGTGGAAGTTCTAGACAGCTAATATACCTATCATGTGATCAATGTTTGTTTCTTTGTTTGTCCTTAAATTGACTTTTTTTCTGAGTGCATATCTGTTTTCCAACTCCATGAGAGAAATTCCAAGCACTAAAATCCTTCCTTAACCTGTGAGAATATGGAGTTGATACTTTTATTTGGATAATTCTTCTAGGTTATATGCATTATGGTTTGCGATAAGAAGGTTTTGGTTTAGTGCGCACACACACAAATTCTGGAAGTTGTGATCAAAATACTCTGGATAGCATTAGTGATCTCTTACTTTTTGTTAAACTCAAAGGAAGTAATTTTTTTTTTCAAATTCTTCATCATGGAATGATATTTACGTTTAAATTGCTAGGGACTAGCAAAAAGCTGGTTGGGGGGTTGTGATAGATGTTGAAAACATCTACTTTAAATGTAAATTATCATTAGCATTTGTCACAAAGTTGGGGTTTTTGAAGTGATTTTGTACAAATAAATTTTAATCACCATGGATGAATCACTTTGTGTTTATTTTCATTTTTTAGGCCCAATCATAAGTCCAACCCAAGTGAAGATCATGGAAGGTTTTGTTGACATCATTGCTTATAAACTCTTCCATTTCACCAAACTCATTTCACTTCACCAAACCATTCCCATTATCCCCACCAAGCACTATCATTTCCCTATAAAAGGAAAGGAGGAGAAGAGGGGAGGAGACAACAAGGAGAGGAAGAGGAACAAGGAGAAAAGAGAGGAAGTTCTTGCAACAAATATAATTAAGGGGGGTTTTCTAGTTGTTTTATTACTGATGTTTGTGAATTTTATTTATTTTTATTTGTTGTGTAAACTTAATATGAGGAACTAATCCTGTTACTAAGGTGATGATGAATTCACTCTATTGTCTTTAATAAATTTGGTTGAATTAATTGTGATTTATTCATGTCATGTCAAGTATTAAATTGCTATGTTTATTAATAATTAAATCTTGATGCTTGAGTACCATCTAGGTTTGATTAATGTGATGCAAATTGTAGTAGATGTCATGCTCAATTTGATAATAGCTTCTTGCAATTTATTACCAAAGTTACCTAGTCATAGATGTCATATGCTAGGACTTTTGCGATCATTTCATAAGTTACATTGATCCTAATGCATTCTTGTTTGTCAAATTAGTCCAGATGCCATGGATAGTTGCAAATTAAGAATATATGTGATAAGTTAGATGTCAATGACTACTATATGCATTAAAAAACTTGATCTTTGATGTGCTTTGATGAATTCATAATTAATAACCATATGATTTAAATATAATAGAGTGGTGAAATCAAAGCCTTAGTATTTATTTATTTGTGTTAATCTCTCCATTTTAGTTTTTGTGTTTATTAAGTTTATAAAAAATTAAACTTATTTTTTTAAGAATTGAAGTTAGTTAATTTTCAGTCCCTGTGGGTACGACACTCGTCTTTTCCACACTTATATTACTTGGATTCATGCTCTTGCGAGTATAAATAGAGTTTTACAATTAATAAATTTTTAATAACTTTAAAATGATAACAGATTGTCATTTCCTCGATTTTTCTTTACGTTGTTTTTAACATGCTTGCGGGGAGGGATGGCAATTTGGCCATTGGCATTGGTTGATTTTCGGAGAATGTCAGATGGCGAAAAACTGGTTGCATGTAAAATTGGTTTGAGTGGATTTTTGAATGCATGGATCTGGATTTTGAGGATTTTTGATAATTAATTTTGTGAATTCAATGGATCTAGATTTCTCTAGTTTTGATAATTAATCTTGTGAGTTTAAAAATTCATAAATTTCAATGACATGTCCCTTATCTTAATTTGCCAATACACTTATTTTTTTATGTGGACAGAGCTAGGGATGAGTTGGTATTATCAGTCATTATCGTTTATCAATCCATTATCGACCTCTGATTATCGGCCTGACAATCAATCCATATTTTTAGGCCAATATAATCATCCGACCCAAGTACATGTGGGCCAGATGGTGGTTTTGATTTTATGCAAATATCGGTTGGCCAATATATAAAAAAATTGATATTTTTTTATAATTTTACCTATTAAATTTGGGTTGGGTCTAGTCTAACAAAAAAAAATATTTCAGTATTTGTGCTACTATTTATTTTGAAAAATCTGCAAACTTTTATTTGAATATTAAGATTGACTATTCAGTGTTATTTACATATTTTTATTTGTTATTTTTCATTTTTTGGAAAGCTTTTCACTCACCAATAGTATTGGGCACTGACCATTATCAGCCTGACATTGGTCAGTTGACAACCAACAATCGACTTGAAATAGTCAAGGTGGGGAACCTCTACCTATTTACTGATCCGTCAACTAAAATTTTAAAAAATATAATAAATTTTAAAATTCAAGTCATTAAAAAATTATAGAGATGTGCTTAACTACTTGAAAGAGCAGAATAAATTATAGTAAACTATATGTGAAATCATTCATGATCAATGCATGAGTTTGATAACTATGTATATTATCCATTAAATAAATAAATATGTTCACTAGAAAATTAAATATGCAAACATGATATATTTCTATATCCTTTTTTATAGATTTGTTATTGTTAGTTTTATTATTAATATCTACCAGTACGGGGCATGTTGGATTTCTCCAAACCCGTCCATAAACCCTCCTAGTTGTTTTTCTCATGGAAATAATCGTACCCGTTACTCGATTAATTAATTAATAGGGCATACTCGTAAGATTTGGGCAGGTTGTGCGGCTACTTGTCGAGTATGAATATTTTTGACATCCAAAAATAGAGTGACTTTTTTTTACCCAAAAATAAAATAAATAGAGGCACTCAAGTGACACTTTTCAAAAATTATTGAGGTTAAAATATTACTTAGCTTCTTTTTACCTCTAATTTTTTATTAAGGGGAGGTGTCGCCCTTGTCTACACATGGGTATGGGTCCGCCCATGTGTCCACCTAAGGGTTAAGTACATTTTTGTCTCTGAAATAGTTGGTATTTTTTTATTTTGGTCATTAAATATTTAATCTTTATAAATCAATCACTTAAAATTTAATTTTTTTTTGAAATATGAAAACTTTATTTTCCAAAATAATAATTATGTTGTTCCAATATGGTAATTCAAAGTGACTAACGTGAAATAAACTAAAACATTAAATTATTGATTTGCAACGGTTTAATATTCAATGACCAAAATAAAAAATGATAAATCTTTCGATCACTAAGGCTCTAATTGACAATAATGGGAGTAGCAGTTTTCGAGTGTTTTTAAAGTAGTGGTTATGACCGATTTTGAAGTGTTTTTAAAATTCCTCAATTTTAGTCAAATTAACACTACATTGATTTTTAGGTGTTTACAAAAACTTCCCAAAACTAGTTTTCTTAAAATGTAAAAAAACAAGAATTTTTAAAACTTTGCATTTTTAATCATTTAAAAAATCTCTCATTTCCAATCATTTTCGGTTTCAAAAAGAGAGTGTACCTAACCCGACCACCGAGCCTTCTACAGCGACAATTATTTTTGAAAACATAACCAATGCATTCACAAATTTGAAACCAAAAAAGTAAGGAATATTATACATGCCTGTAGTGCATTATTACTCTGCATATATTTGTAGCCATCTGACATTAATTAGTGCAACCACCAATTATGCCCGCCGGCTTCAACAACCCTTCGTAGCATAATAGATAATGTGGGGTGGGACGGGTTTTTGTTTCCCCCCAAACCAAGCGTAATAAATAATGTACAAGTAGACTACTATGATATGATATTCTTCCTAGTGGAGTATTAATTATTAAAAAAATATGAATATTTGTGTCATTTGCGTCTTTACAAAGTACATGCTAACATGCAACTTTTATATATATATATATAGGTGGGGACGTAAGTACTTAGATAAGCTGTAAGCATATAGATGATTAACGATGTATATATATATATGTATGCGGGTTTAATTATCTAGCACAACAACACAAAATGATTTTTCTTCTTTCATTGCCGACAACCATCATAGGCATAGGTACCATCTTTGCCGTTGTACTAATTCTCTACTCATGTGCCTTCAAAACCGCAACCAAGAGAAGGGCACCACCAAAAGCTGGAGGCGCGTGGCCCATAATAGGCCACCTTCACCTCCTCCGTAGGCCACAGCCACCTCACATAGCGTTGGGCCTCCTGGCTGACAAATACGGCCCAATCTTCACAATCAATTTAGGCCTGCGTCGTGCTCTGGTAGTATCCAACTCTGATACAGCTAAAGATTGTCTAGCAGTCCATGACAAAGTCTTTGCCAACCGTCCCAAGACTCCAGCGATGCAACACTTAGGCTACAACCAAGCCATGTTCGGATTTGGCCCATACGGCCCATTTTGGCGTCAGATGCGCAAGATAGTCACACTCGAGCTTCTCTCATGCCATCGGCTTGAGAAGATGAAGCACGTTAGAGAATTGGAGGTCAAGACTTCCTTGAAAGAGCTGCATCAATTGTGGGTCAGTATCAAAAGCAGTTCGGATGAAGTGTCAGTGGACATGAGCAGATGGTTCGAAGACATGAGCTCGAACGTGATGTTTAGAGTGATTATGGGCAAACGTTATGGAAATGAGGGACGCGGTGCGGAATGGAAAAAATCTAAGAGAGATTTTACAGAGTTTCTGGGAAAATTTGTAGTGGGTGATGCGTTGCCGTTTTTAAGGTGGTTGGATGTGGGCGGTGATGAGAAGGCAATGAAAAAGACGGCCCAGGAATTGGACCGTTATGTTGAAGATGTGTTGAAAGAGCATATGAAGAATAAGAAAATAAATTCAACTGTCCAGGAAGACTTCATGAGCAAATTACTTTCCATACTAGACAACGAGAATGAGATTTATGGTCATAGTACTGCTGATGCAATTAACAAAGCCACATGCGTGGTGAAGTCTTTATCTTTTAAAATTAAGCGTGGATTTGTTATTAATTAACGTTAATTTCTTAATTTAATGTGACTACAGGGTCTTATCTTGGCGGGATCGCACACAACAACCGTTACTTTGACATGGGCTCTATCCCTACTACTTAACAATCGTGATGTCTTATTGAAGGCACAACAAGAACTAGACGCACATGTTGGTAAAGAAAGGCTCGTGGAGGAAAGGGACATGAAATCTCTAGTCTACTTAGATGCAATCATAAAGGAAACATTACGTCTATACCCAGCTGCACCACTTGCGATTCCCCATGAGTCCATAGAAGACTGTACAGTTGCGGGGTACCATATCCCGGCAGGGACTCGACTTCTCGTCAATCTTTGGAAAATTCATCGTGACCCAACGATATGGGAGGAACCTTGCGAGTTTAGGCCGGAAAGATTTCTCACGACTCACAAGGATTTTGATGTCAAAGGAAACAATCTTGAGCTAATACCATTTGGCAGCGGAAGAAGAATATGCCCTGGAGTCTTGTTTGCGCTACAAGTTTTGCAACTTGCGCTTGCGAATTTGCTTCATGGGTTCGATTTTGCAACAACGAACCATGAACCAGTTGATATGACTGCGAGTCCAGGATTGAATAATCTTAAAGCAACACCACTCAAAACCCTCCTCAGTCCACGCCTACCCAATTATTTGTATGATAAATTGATAATATAGTTACAACTAGTTGTTATGGTATTTCAATTTAATAATTGCACGTGAGGCTCCATCAATGTGTTGACAAAAACATGAAGAGACTGTTTGGATATATGTAAGTTGTTTATTATTATTACACTACAACAAAACCGACCTACGGCATATAGTGATTATAGACAATGGTTATTTACCTCTGACCATTTCAGGCAATGCTATGATAACCGTTGCAACTTTAAATTTTATAGGACGGTTTAACAATATGTTGCTTAAATTCACAAGGTTAGTGTTGGTCCAAAATGGTGTTTGTTGCAGGTGTGTCAGATATTATAGTATCTCAAACTGTCAAAATAATAAAAATGCACCGATTAGTATCTAACTAAATCAAATTAATGAATGTACAGATTACCTTGGGATCTTAGTAATCTACATAAATTGACACAACGATAGTTGACATTTAATACTCGACATTAATAGTGGTTTACAAAAAATATCCTGATGAACAACGTACTGGTAATGAATTGACAATAAATTCACTAAGAAATTCTGAGAATTGTTTTGAGAGAAAGCTCTGTTTGAGACCTGTCTCAAATGTGATTTGTCAATGGGCAGCCTTTCTGGGGTTTCTTTTGGCAGTACATTCAACGAAGAACCATTAACTACAAGAATTTTATGAATTTTCGATGGATTTTTCCATCGGCAATATAATTTACCGACGGAATTCCGACCAACACGTTTTTTGTCGGCAAATTGTTCGTAGGTGATTAATCATTTGACGACATATATTATTTCGGTCGGTAAATACCGACGGTTTACCAACCGAAATATGGTCGGTAATAAAATGTTAAAAAATATTTATTTATTTATTCCGTTAGTATGCCATCGGTAAAATAAAAATAATTTATTATTATACTTTTTAAAAACGTAGGTAATCTGTGACGCCCCGATCAGGGCACGCCGCGGGTGCCCCTCCGGCACCATCCTAGGCCACAAGTGCGATCATCCGGCGGACCGAAAATCCTGCGGCATCTCCCCGTATATCGGAGAGTCCCCGCCTGCATTAGAAACGGGCAGCATAAAAGTTCAATCCATCACACTAGCAACCTAGCAAGGCCTCATGCCTCAATCACATGAAATCCTGATCCTAGGGGCCTCAGGCCATCCACTACCAGCATGCACAAATTGATAGTATAATCCAATCAACAAATTCATAATATCATATAACCATAAAACAACTCGGCATACATCATGCATACACCCACCGGTGCCGAATGGTTATAAATATATCATGAATAAACATCAATACATCATACACAAAATACGTGCTTAGAGTATCTCTCCAACACCCACATCCTACCTAGGGCCATCCATGTCACATCCCGCCATCACTGATCCGCTCCACTGGTACCTGTACCTGTACTGGTATCACCTGTAGGGAGGAAAGGAAAAGTAGAGAGTGAGCAAGAAGCTCAATAGGGTTAAGAGTAAAATGAGTATAAGCCGAATCTGAAACAATAGGCTATGCAACAATATGTAACTACCACATACACGTATACTCAACAGACACATAAACATCAACCCAGGCAATCCCCTCAATGAGCAACCTCATCGATACCATCACTTGTCTCATGAAATATCGAACGTCAGCAAGCTCACCAAATCAACTCATCAATATCATGGTCGCTAACCATGACTATTGAATAGGAGCAAGCTCCCCAACATCAACGCTCATGGATTACCCGGTTGCGTGATCCTATCACGCTCGCACCATTCCCAGCAAGGTCCCTCATTGACCATACCTCTAGTGCGTTATCCTACTTGGAGTTCACATGACTCAGTGGTAACTCTCATCACCTCGTCATCCCTCCAAGTAGCTTTCAAGAATCCTAAGGAGTCCCAAGTCCATACCCGGTCCCCAATGCAACTCTAATGCATTTATGCCATGACATGCCGAAAAGATATATATATGAACATCCTACATATATATATATACATAACTATCATGATGCATGAACGGAAATCACATCGTGCCAATAGTGATGGAACACACACAATCGGGTCATGCAATCATCAAGAATTAACAATAATCCACAATTAGGGTTCGTTTCCCCTTAGGAGCAATTAAGGCGGAAACACAAATAAAACGACCAATGAGGAATCGAAACGCTCTTAAAATATCGAGAATAAATGATAGAAAGAATGGTTGGAAATCCCCTACCTCGTGTCGAGCAATTTACCACAAATCCCCAAATTCCTTTCCTAGGGTTCCGGTTTTCCCACACCTACAATGTGGTGAAACCGAACCCTCACACGCATCAATATATCAACGACAACTCATATAAACATCAATTAAATCAATAAATTCGAAATCACTTACTTCTCTCTCTAGAAATTCCTTCCAAACTCCTCCAAACTCACTTCAAGCTCAACTCAACTCCAAAACACAAACAAATCTACATAAACATCCAAAATCAACCTATAATCAACATATCTAAAGCATGGAACTCATCTCCCTAAGAATCAAACGAATCTAGGAAAACCTAGAAATTCCAAAAACTAAGAAAAACTTACCAAATCTCCAAAATCCACCTTGAATCCTCCTTGATAAGCTTCAAGAGTCACCAAGTCACAATCCCAAGGCCAAACTCTTGCTAAAACTTCCTTCTCTCTCTTCTTCTCTCTCTAGTCGGGCTCTCCAAGAAATTTCTCTTTCTCCATTCTCTGCCTACTTTGTAGGCTTAACCGTCCGGACTCCTCGGTAGGCTGTCCGGACGGTCTACTGTTCACAGCACCAAAATTGCTCCCTCAAAATATCTCTGCCTCAGTTCTAGCATAAACCGTCCGGAAGGATGTTTAGGGTGTCCAGACGGTATTTGTTTTTCAGAAACCCAGTTTTTCTCAAATTTATTTTCCGGCTCGATTCAAGCTTCGATTTGATATATTATGGCCCAGAAACAGACATGTATACTAAAAGTTATGACCCATTTATCGAACCAAGCTCAAAACTACTTTTCCATGA
Source organism: Euonymus europaeus (assembly GCA_963580455.1). NCBI lineage: Eukaryota > Viridiplantae > Streptophyta > Magnoliopsida > Celastrales > Celastraceae > Euonymus > Euonymus europaeus. The sequence goes on from OY756972.1 coordinate 7,707,139, forward strand.
TTCCGTAATTCACGGATCATCCGTAATTCGACTCAAAACTAATTTTTTTTTTGGGTTGGGGTTTCACATCCTTCCCCCCTTAATAAAATTTCATCTCGAAATTTAACCACACACGTACCTGAATCTCCGAACAACTTCGGGTACTTCTCGTTCATTCTGGATTCCAACTCCCAAGTTGCTTCTTCAACTCCGTGATACATCCTCATCACTTTTACTAATGAAATCACACTCGACCTCGTGACCTTGTTCTGTCGGTCTATAATTTTTACCGGTTGAAGAGTGTAACTCCCATCTTCTTCAACTTCTAACGTAGTCCAATCTATCACATGCGACGGATCCGGCTCATAATTTCGAAGCATTGATACATGAAATACATTGTGAACTTTCTCAAGCTTCGGTGGAAGTGCCAAACGGTACGCCACCGGTCCAACTGCCTCAAGAATCTCAAATGGCCCCATAAATCTCGGTGCCAACTTCCCATGCTTACTATACCTCTGAATTCCACGTCTTGGACTCACCTTCAAGAAAACTTTATCGCCTACCGCGAACTCCAAAGGCCTCCTCCTCCGGTCAGCATAAGACTTATGTCGGCTCTACGTAGTGATCAACCGCCTTCGGATCTCATCCACTCTCTCTCGAGCTTCCTTGACCATTTTCGGTCCTGAAATAACTTTCTCACCAACCTCTGCCCAACACAAAGGCGACCTACAAGGCCTCCCGTAGAGCGCCTCATAAGGTGCCATTCCGATACTACTTTGGAAAGAGTTGTTATACACAAACTCTGCCAAATGTAAGTACCGATCCCAACTTCCTCCAAAATCAACTACACATGTCCGTAGCATATAGTCCAAAATCTGTATGGTTCTCTCACTCTGCCCATCACTCTGAGGATGATAAGCTGTAGAGAAATCCAACTTCGTAACCAAGGCCTCCCGTAAGCTACTCCAGAATCTACCTGTGAACCGCGGGTCTCGGTCCGACACAATAGATAATGGAATTCCGTGAAGTCTCACAATCTCGTTGACATACATAGTACTCAAGGTCTCCAACGAATCCGTCTTGTTCATGGGTAAAAAGTGTGTAGACTTGGTCAATCTGTCCACTATCACCCAAACCGTGTCATGCCGTCTCTGAGTCATTGGCAATGCCGTCACAAAGTCCATCGTGATCTTCTCTCACTTCCATTGTGCTACCGGTAAGGGTTGCAACAATCCAGCTGGTCTCTGATGCTCTGCCTTCACTTGTTGACAAGTAAGGCACTTCGTCACTAATATAGCAACATCGGCTTTTATGCCCCTCCACCAGAAACTCTGCTTCAAATCTCGGTACATCTTCGTACCCCCGGGATGCATGGCAAACTTGGAATGATGTGATTCCTTTAGAATCTCTTGTCTCAACTCATCATCATCGGGAACTACTAGTCTTCCCACATACTGTACTCCCCCATCAATCCCTCGAACCCATCTAGAACTATCATCAATCACATCAAAAGTTGGATCTCCGTTCTATGCATCTATAACTTTTTGCACCATCTTCGGTCTCGAAGTCAGACAACTCAAATACACCTTTTCTTCTTGCTCTCGCAACTCTAATCCGAACTGGTTGATTGTCTCCACAATCTCCCACTTATGCATGAATAAACTGGCAACCTTCTGCTTCCTACTCAATGCATCCGCAACCACATTCGCTTTACCATGATGGTATTGCAAATTAAAATCAAAATCCTCCAAGTACTCCATCCACCGCCTTTGCCGTAAGTTCAACTCTTTTTGGGTGAATAAGTACTTGAGGCTTTTGTGATCCGAGAACACCTCAAACGTCTCTCCGTAGAGATAGTACCTCCACTACTTAAGAGCAAATACCACTGCCGCCAACTCCAGATCATGCACTGGATAATTCCTCTCATGTGTCTTCAGCAACCTTGAACCATACTCTATCACTCGGCCCTGTTGCATCAACACACAACCTAAACCGACTCCAAACGCATCGCAATACACCCGGTAGCCTACATTTCTTTCAGGAACCACTAACACTGGAGGTGTTGTCAACCTCTTCTTCAACTCCTCAAATGCGGCCTCACACTCGTCTGTCCACACAAACGGTGTGCCCTTCTTTGTAAGCTACTCCGAATCTCTGTCACATTCTTTGGTCTCTCCCAATTCAAAATCGAGTCAACTTTGGAGTAGTCAACCGTTATGCCTTCTTGAGTGATCACATGGCCTAGGAACTTCACTTCCGTGGCCCAAAATTCATACTTACTCAATTTAGCATACAATTGATTCTCCCTCAACATCTGTAACACTACCCTCAAGTGTTCCTCATGTTCTTCCTCTGTAAGAGAATAAATCAATATGTCATCTATAAACACCACCACAAACTCATCCAAAAACAGTCTAAGAACCCTTTGCATTAGGTCCATGAACACCGCTGGGGCATTTGTCAACCCAAACGGCATCACAAGAAACTCATAATGCCCATAACGAGTTCTAAACGCTGTTTTCTGGATATCCTCATCCTTAATCCTCAACTGATGGTAACCCAACCTCAAATCAATCTTAGAGAAATGCCTAGCACCTCTCAATTGGTCAAACAAATCATTGATCCTAGGCAATGGATACTTATTCCTCACTGTAACCTTATTCAACTGCCTATAATCAATACAAATCCTCAAACTTCCGTCTTTCTTCTTGACGAATAAAACTGGTGCCCCCCACGGGGACACACTCGGTCTAATGAATCCCAAGTCTTGCAACTTATCTAATTGAGAACTCAATTCCTTCAACTCTGCTGGAGCCATCCGATATGGCAAAATCGAAATCGGCTTGACATTCGGATGCAATTCAATAGCAAAATCAATCTCCCTCTTCGGAGGTAATCCCGGCAACTCTTCCAGAAATACATCCATAAATTCTTCCACTACCCGAATCATAGTAGTCACATCTCCCTTAGGAGCCGACGTCACCAAACTTGCTACCCTACAATCCTGATACGAAGGGTTATCCATGAAATGCGGACATGGCATCCCCTTCGATCCCTGTAAGTGAATCACCCCACCCTCAGGTACTCTAAGAGTGATCCTCCTTTGCCAAAAATCAAGCACTCCTTGGTGCTTTGTCAACCAATCTACTCCGAGTATCACATCGAAGTCTTTGAAATCTAATACATACAAATCGGCTTGTAGAGACATTTCTCCAAACCGACACTCACATCCGAACACCACCCCCTCCAGCGTAGTAAAGTGCCCAAATGGTGAGGACACCGTAAACATTCTCCTAAACGGCGAAATCTCTACCGCTAGTGCGTTTGCTAACAAACTAGTAATAAATGATGAGGTAGCTCCAGAATCAAACAAAACTCTTGCCCAACAATTCGAAATCAAGAATGTACCTCCAATGAAGTTGGGATGCTCCTATGCCTCCTGATGTCCCATAGCAAAGACACGACCATCCGTCAGTGCATACTGCTGCTGCTAAGACTGTCTGCCTCCAACTCGCCCTCTCCCTCCCGATGGAACAGTGGAAGGAAGAGTTGGAGGTGGTACCCCCGGTATCTGAGGCTGATGTTGTCCTCCCTGGTTACCCTACGAACATTCACTCTTCTTGTGGCCCATCTTGCCACAACCATAGCACTTAAACCCAGAAGCTCTGCACTCATTCCTCATGTGCCACTCTTTTCCACACTTGTAGCACGTCACCTTGCCCCCTTGAGGCCTTGGACCTTGCCTCGGTCCCCTCCCGGATGACGAAAATTAGTCTTTTGCTTCTTGTGGTTACCACCACCACCACTGCTACCCTCAGTCACTAGACGCTTCCTCTGAGCCATATTCCGCTCACTCAACTCAAAGTCCAACGCCATCTCAACTGTATCATCATACGATATCACTCTAGTGGCCATCACCATCCTCCCAAGACTGCGTAGCAACCCATCTCGGTACCTTGCTGCCTTCTTTGCATCGGTAGGAGCACACTCTTTCCCAAACCGATACAACTCCTTAAAGTGCTTAGTGTACTGAGACACCGTCATCTCTGATGTCTGCAATAAATCCAGAAACTGTTTGGTCTTTTCCGTCTATAAAGGTCTCGGCACAAACTTCTACATGAACAACTGCTCAAAAAAGGTCCAAGTCAGCTTATTCCGCCTCTGACCCATGGACATCCACCATTCATAGGCCACTCCACTCAGATAATAAAACACAAACTTCACCCGTCGTTCATCGGGTATCTCCAATGTGTCCATCCTCATGCTCAACTGATTGAACTACTCCTCCGCCCCTACACCCTTTCCATCCTCAGAAAAGGTTGGAGGAGAAGTCCTCCTCAGCTGATCCACCTCATACATACCCCTTCCAGCTCTCGGTGCTGTAGCCACCTTAGTAGTAGCCTCAGGTACCACTCCTTTAGTACGAGTGCCAGTTGCACCTATCGCCTGAGCCACTGCTTGTGCTATCGTCTGTGTCTGTGTCTGCACCATACTCATCATGAAACTAGCTAGCCCCTCCATCGTCACCGGTTGCCCCCATTTACCAACAGGATCAATAGGTCCTGCAGGTGGTGCCTGCTGATCAACACTCTCAGTCAATAGTCCCTCATGAACTATCTCCTCATCTCTAAACTCCAGATCCATATTCGGAACCGAATCCTCAGTGCTAGGTGTGCCTCTAGTAACACGCTCCACCCCAACACTACGGCCTCTACCACGGCTCTACCAACTCCCCGTCGGCCTCTGCCACGAGGTACCTCAGTCCCACTCTCGGACCTAGTAGTTCTACGGGTATTCATCTGGATGGCAAACAGACAATACCATTTAACACGCAACTCAACAGAGGATTTACTAGGGATAAAAAAACATACCAAATCAGCAGTGGTTGTGACATGGCCTGGATTACACTACTCATTCATCTAGGACCCATCCCCGATCCTACATATAAACAAACTAACCTCCCTCCGATACCAAATTGCGACGCCTCGATCAAGGCACGCCACGGGTGCCCCTCAGGCACCGTCCTAGGCCACTAGTGCGATCATCCAGCGGACCGAAAATCCGGCGGCATCTCCCCGTATCTCGGAGAGTCCCCGCCTGTATCAGAAATGCGTAGCATAAAAGTTTAATCCATCATACTAGCAACCTAGCAAGGCCTCAGGCCTCAGGCCTCAATCACATGCAATCCTGATCCTAGGGGCCTCAGGCCATCCACTACCAACATGCACAAACTGATAGTATAATCCAATCAACAAATTCACAATATCATATAACCATAAAACAACTCAGCATACATCATGCATACACCCACCGGTGCCGAATGGTTATAAATATATCAAGAATAAACATCAATACATCATACACAAAATATGTGCTTAGAGTATCTCTCTAGCACCCACATCCTACCCAGGGCCATCCATGTCACATCCCGCCATCAATGATCCGCTCCACTGATACCCGTACCTGTACCAGTATCACCTGTAGGGAGGAAAGGAAAAGTAGAGAGTGAGAAAGATGCTCAATAAGGTTAAGAGTAAAATGAGTATAAGCCGAATCTGAAACAATAGGCTATGCAACAATATGTAACTACCACATGCACGTATACTCAACAAACACATAAACGTCAACCTGGGAAATCCCCTTAACGAGCAACCTCATCGATACCATAGCTTATCTCATGCAATATCGAACGTGAGCAAGCTCACCAAATCAACTCATCAATATCATGGTCGCTAACCATGACTATTGAATAGGAGCAAGCTCCCCAACATCAACGTTCATGGATTACCCGGTTGTGTGATCCTATCACGCCCGCACCATTCCCGGCAAGGTCCCTCATTGACCATACCTCTAGTGCGTTATCCTACTTGGAGTTCACATGACTCAGTGGTAACTCTCATCACCTCGTCATCCCTCTAAGTAGCTTTCAAGAATCCTAAGGAGTCTCGAGTCCATACCCGGTCCCTAATGTAACTCTAATGCATTTATGCCACGACATGCCGAAAAGATATATATATATATATGAACATCCTACATATATATATACATAACTATCATGATGCATGAACGGAAATCACATTGTGCCCATATGTGATGGAACACACACAATCGGGTCATGGAATCATCAAGAATTAACAATAATCCACAATTAGGGTTCGTTTCCCCTTAGGAGCAATTAAGGCGGAAACACAAATAAAACGACCAATGAGGAATCGAAATGCTCTTAAAATATCAAGAATAAATGATAGAAAGAATGGTTGAAAATCCCCTACCTCGTGTCGAGCAATTTACCACAAATCCTCAAATTCCTTTCCTAGGGTTCCGGTTTGCCCAAACTTACAATGTGGCAAAACCGAACCCTCACACGCATCAATATATCAACCACAACTCATATAAACATCAATTAAATCAATAAATTCGAAATCACTTACTTCTCTCTCTAGAAATTCCTTCCAAAATCCTCCAAACTCACTTCAAGCTCAACTCCAAAACACAAACAAATCTACCTAAACATACAAAATCAACCTATAATCAACATATCTAAAGCATGGAACTCATCTCCCTAAGAATCAAACGAATCTAGGAAAACCTAGAAATTCCAAAAACTAAGAAAAACTTACCAAATTTCCAAAATCCACCTTGGATCGTCCTTGATAAGCTTCAAGAGTCACCAAGCCACAATCCCCAAGCCAAACTCTTGCTAAAACTTCCTTCTCTCTCTTCTTCTCTCTCTCTTTCTCTCTCTAGTCGGGCTCTCTAAGAAATAATATGCAGGAATTGTCTAAAACTGAGCTTAAAAACTGATTTCCCGATAGCCGTCTGGACGCCTAAAATGGCCGTCCGGGCGCTTACCTCTTTCTCCATTCTCTGCCTACTTTGTAGGCTTAACCGTCCGGACGCCTCGATAGGTTGTCCGAACGGTCTACTGTTCACAGCACCAAAATTTCTCCCTCAAAATTTCTCTGCCTCAGTTCCAGCACAAACCGTCCGGACGGATGTTTAGGGTGTCTGGACGGTTTTTGTTTTTCAAAAACCCAGTTTTTCTCAAATTTATTTTCCGGCTCGGTTCAAGCTTCGATTTGATATATTATGTCCCGGAAAGGGACATGTATACTAAAAGTTATGACCCATTTATATCGAACCAAGGTCAAAACTACTTTTCCATGATTCCGTACTTCACGGATCATCCGTAATTCGACTCAGCACTAAATTTTTTTTTTGGGTCGGGGTTTCACATAATCGGTCGGTAGAATTAAAAGGATTATTTGGTGATAAGTCCTTTATATGGACTTTATATTCCATTTAGTTTTTTTGAAAAGTTTGTAGCCCAATACATCCACAATTATTTGAAGTTTAGCTCAGTAAGGATAACTTTAAATTTTAATCTCAATTAATGACAATTTTACCCTCCCCTCATTTAAACCTATCCTTATTTTTATTAGTACATGATTTCTCTTTATTTAGAAAATAATTATTATAATAAAATAAATATAAATACAATATCAGAAAGTCGGATGAAAATCATGTCTTTTATCTATATGTTTTAAAGATAAACTAATATTTTCACTTTTTGATGAATCAAAGTGAAGAGTCGATCAACCAAATTTTTTTCTTTCATGAAAATTAAGTGCATGCACTTACATGCATATGCATTAAAATTTGTGAATCATTATATTATCGAAATCAACAATGAAACACTTATGCATCAACAAAATGTTATCCAATACAAATGTCAATATTTTTATTACATTCTTCACTAACAACAAAAGTCAATAACTTATGAGAATAATATCATAAAAAATTCAATTCATAATTTAAACAAAAGAAAATACCATAACAATTTTTAGCTGTTTTGGTGACTTTTATGAAAATCCTCTGAATTCTGCGTAAGAAATCCTCTGATTTTTTTTTTTTTTTGCATAATTTCAAAAACTCTTCTGAATTGTTTTGGTGAGTTTTGTAAAATCGTCTGAGTTCTTGACAAGTTTGAGAAATCTTATGATCATCTAAATTTTTTGGTTGTTTATGTTTCATTTTGATAAATCCTCTAAATTTTTTATAGAAAATTTAGAGGATTTATGATAATACGGTATAAAGTTTAGGGTTTTGAGGTTTAAGATATTAAAGTTTAGAGTTTATGGTATAAGTTTTTGGGGTTTAGGAGATCATAATTTATTATTTAGGATTTTGGGGTTTAAGACCTAAGGTTTAAGGTTTAGGATTTGGGGTTTAGGAATATAAAAGTTAGTAAAATTTTATGATTTTCTTCTTATTTTTGTAAATTTTTCTTAATTATTTATAAGATTTTTTGTTCAAAATTAAAACTAGAATTGTTAACATTCAGAGGATTTATGAAAAATTCAGAGGATTTCTAGAAAATTTAGAGGATTTCTGGTTATAAGGTTTAAAGTTTAAGAGTCTAGGGTTTAAAAAATTAGAGTTTAGTGTTTTAACTTTATGATTTTGGGATTTAAGAGATTAGAATTTAGTACTTAGGGTTTAAGATTTAGAGTTTTGGGTTGTCTTTTGTTTGATTTTCAAAAATTCTTATAATTTTTATTATATATTTTATGAAATCCTCAACTTTTTTTTTTTGCTTAATTTCAAAAATTATTCTGATTTATTTTGGTAAATTCTGCGAAATCCTCTAAATTTGAGACAAGTTTGTGAAATCCTCTCAATTTTTTGTTATTTTTTGTTTGATTTTCAAATTTTCTATATTTTTTTGATATATTTTTATGAAATCATCTGAATTTTTTTGCTTAATTTTGAAAACTCTTTTGATGAGTTTTAAGAAATCCTTTGAATTCTAGATAAGTTTAAGAAATCTTCTGAATTCATTCAGAGGATTTTGACGAATGAACATTTAAACATATCGATGATTGATCTCATTGGAAAGAGTTTTTTGTGCTAATTATGAATATATATTTTTTAAAAATCCAACTTGTATTTTGAGAGATAAAACTGTTTTAAAGTTTTTTAAAGAAAAAAAAATAGAAAGAATCTGGTGATGTCAACATATGTCATACACATAAGGATTTATTGGAATAAAAGTAGTTCTTTCCAGAATTATTTAAATGATGTTTTGGAATATTAAAAAATTGAAGGTAATAAATGGAATACATATTTTTATTAAAGGACTTATTGGTGAATCCCCTAATTAAAAAGAAGTATTAAAATTTTTAATAATCGTCGGTATAATTATAGTAATAAATATTAAAATGATTTATGTCCGTCGGTATTATCCAATTAATAATTATTAAAATTTTAATATCCGTCAATAAACTCAAAAATAATTTTAAAATTCCATCGGTAAAAAATTATTTTTGTGGAAAAAAACAGTATGTAAATGTTGCAACAAAACTTGTAAGTTAAAAAAACATCACAAAAAGTGAACTTCAAAATTGTTGGATATATCAAATAGTTCATCCATAATAACGAATCAAATATAATACAGGTAGTGTTTGGTAAACATATTGCATGCAGCATATAATTTCGCTTATATGGTGGTAGAGTATATGCTGTTTGAAAAGCTAACATATATATTGTTTGAAATGTCAATATCATAATAATATAAGTGCAAACATATCATTAAATATTGTCTATCAGCTCCCTCCTGTAGGGCTCTTGACATTTGGTGGTGGGGGATGGGGAGAGGGACGATGAGGGGTTTGGAAATACGTCTGCATCTGTCGATGCATCTCCTGCATCTACTGGCTCATCTCCTCCATTTACTGGTGCATCTCCTCCATCTGCTGCTGCATATGCTCATCCTGCCTCTCAGATGTAGGAAATTGTAAAGAAGACCCACTCGAAGATGGATAGAAGGTAGATGCCTGCGACCCAATGCCATACAACATTCTTTTCTTCTCTCCGTCGACTGCCTGATAATAAAGATCTCTCTCATTGATCGGCTGAGAGGAAGAGGATCCTGTCTCGAGCTAAGATAGAGGCTGTTGGGTGGCCTCAACAGTCCCCTGTTAATATATATATAAACATTTTTGAGTTTCAATAATTTTTTAAAATTCTGACAGTGTCTCCCCTATTTTTTGAATAAAAATCCAACCAAAAAACAGTTGAAAAAGCACTTCAAATATATATATGCACATCAGTCCAAAATTCATTCTCCAATCCATATATCCAGACATTAAGTATCCAACAGATGCATTCTGTATCCAAAAAAATGGACTCTATTTCAGGCAATAGAAACTTATATGGACTCGTCGAGCTCTATCATCGACAAAAGTCTGTCGGTCATGACCCCTAGTGTGCGTATACTCAAACAGCTCATACGGGGTGACCTCTCGACCTAGCTCATCCCTCTAGAAAATAATCAACCCATGTGAAATATTTCTAACACATAAAATAGAGTATTAGTAAGACCAATATTAATTATATTAAGGAGTTTTTACATAAATTAAGTGAATATCAAAAATAAGAATTAATAAAAGAAGTTCAATTACCTTAAACTCATTCTTGTAGAACTTTTTCACCTCTGCAGATATCTTCTTCTGAGATGACTCATTCTCGCATATTCGCTCCTCAAAAATCTTTCGAATCCTCCTAGAATGTAGCTCCAAAGGAAATAACGAGAAAATAAAACTTCATACAATTAAACATGTTATTGACAAATCAATATGTTTCAATTAGCATAAATTAACCATTACTTACCCCTCATTCTAAATGGTAATATGGCATCGACCCTCCACACCTTGTGTCGATGAAGAACCCGCTCTAGTAGCATCGATGGGAGTACCCATCGCTGGAGTACCACTAACATCAATAGGAGTACTCGGAACTGGAGTACTAGTACCATCGATGGGGGGTACTCATCGGCGGCTGCTGCGATGACGGGGTCGGAGGTGATGATGGGGTAGTGGAACCGCCACGACCTCTACCTCTAGTCATCTATAAAACTAACAAACATTTCATATATTGTTTAATATACTGGAAGAAATCATTTAATGATATGAAAAAACTAACGTCTATTGCTATACTATATGTAAATTAACAAAAACTCTCAACTAAACGTATTACATAAATAAAGAGAAAGTCTCAAATAAACACATTACAAAATAAATATTGTTAATTATCCTCTGAAACATAGTCTTCAAATTCGGACTCCATTTCATCTTCAACTTCTTCACCCCATCCTAAATTTAGTTCGTCCCCTTTTTCATTGTCCTCCTGATCCACAACATCATCTAGCTCTATTAAAGGTCCACTTGGATCATTTAGTGGACTGGAAAGGACATACACACTCACAAAAATTGGTTGCACTTCAGACTCCTCTTCTTGGAATGCTTCTGATGTCGTGATATTGAAATTTTCTATTGATTTTGGCATATCAACAATCGGTCTAGCCTTTATTCTACAAACTGCCAACCAATCACCCCCGTCATGCCTTAAACTCGGATATGATGCATAATACACTTGTTGGGCTTGCATAGCTAGAATGAAAGGTTCATATTTGTTGAAAAGACGTCTTTGATTAACCTCCACATGATTATACTGATGATGAACATTTATACCAACATTTGGCGTTGGGTCAAATCATTCACAATTGAACAATACCATTCTTTTGATTGGTAGCCTAGGATACTCCACAATTAGGATTTCATCTAGCATACCGTAGTAGTCACTAGATGACTCACTGTAATTCGTCCCCTTAATGCAAACACCACTATTCATTGTTGCTTTTTGTGACCCATGGTTTCTTGTATGGAATTTGAAGCCGTTAACAAAGTACACTGGCACGGACTTGACATTCCTTAAAGGCCACTGAGATAGATCATTGATGAATTGGTTTGAAATCTCATTCAAGGGATCATTTGCCTAGAGCATAAGTGAAAAAAATGCAAAAAAAATGTTAGACATATAATTGAAAAAAAAATGTTTGGAGTTTTATTCTCTGAAGAACCTACATATTGCCTAAACTAAAATGCAAATTCATTCTCCAACCTCGTATCTACTAAAGCCTCGCTCACAACACCCATACTTCGTACATATTCACAAAATATCCTGCGAAATATGAACATGCACATTTATAATAGTATTAAACATCCACAGTTTCATTGAAAATTATTTAAATTATGGCAAAAACATTAACCTGATATATTGTTCAACTTCTTAGCAATTAAGAAGTATGTACGTTTAAGCTGCCAATAACTCTCGTTCATTAAGTGGTCTAATTTGTGACTTCCCATAAGGTCTACCACGATGGGTAAATATAGCCAAATTTCCTTCCATAGTAAGTCCTTGACCACCATCATCATTCCAAGGCACTTTTTTGTGCCTCCTGTGTACGTTAGGCTCAAAGTAATATGAACAAAAAATTGAATGATTCTTCAACAAGATATGTATTGCATATGGATCCTTCAACCTTAGCTTTGTTTTTCACATTCTTCTTCAAGTGCCGAAGGAACCGTTCGAACAAAATCATCCAACGGTACTGCACTGGACCTGCTATTCTTGCCTTATATGGCAAATGGATCGGTAGGTGCTCATTCGAGTCAAAGAATGCTAGAGGAAATATGCGTTCTAACTTGCACAAAATGACAGGAATTTGTATCTCCAATCTTCTCATCTCTTCCACCCTGAGTGTTGAACATGTTAACTCCTTAAAAAATAAGCCCAACTCAGTCAATACGTGCCACACGTTAGCCGAGACTAATTTTTGAAATGCTATAAGAATCAAACATTGCATGAACACATGACAGTCATGATTTTTCATCCCAAACATCTTATATTTTTTCATGTCTACACATCGACCCATGTTCGACACATACCCATCTTGAAACTTTAGAGTTCTTACCCATTCATAAACTGCTTGTTTACCAGCCTTATCTGGCATATAACAAGCCTTTGGATATTTCCCAATAGAGAAATTCATTTCTAACTCTTTTCGGCGGCAAATGACTTTCATATCGTCTTGTGCCTTTGCATTATCTTTTGTTTTCCCCTCGATATTCTTACGGTGTTAAATACATTTTCAAATGCATTCTTCTCAATGTGCATCACATCGAGATTATGTCGAATGAGGTTCGTTCTCCAATATGGTAAATCCCAAAAGATATTGTGCTTCTTCTAACCACAACCAAACATTTTGCACATCTGTTGATTACATGTTTCCCCACCCTCCTCAGTCACTTTCTCCATCAAAAAAGCAATTATATGCCGAAATATATCTTCATTTGATAGTACGGGTGGAGCCATTTCTGTGACAAGTGTGTTCTTCCTAAACCAATTCTTGTTCCTTCTATATAGGTGGTCGTAAGGAAGAAACTTGCAATGGTTGTCTAACCACGATGTCTTACCCTCTTGGTGAAGTGTAAACGGCCCATAATCTTCCCCACTATAGACCAAGCAGATAACATTGAGTATTGCAAAAAGTCACTTATAGTCCACATTAGAGCAACTCGCAGTTGGAAGTTCTACTTCATACATACATCCCACGCCTCAACACCATACTCCCACAACATGCACAATTCATGAACCTAAGGTAGGAGGAATACATCTATTTTATGTTTTGGGTACTTTGGTTCAGACACAATCACTGTCAGAAACGTGAATTCCTCTTTCATTCACATCTAAGGAAGCAAATTGTAAATAGTGACTATTACCGGCCATGATGAATACTGTTGCCACGACTGACCAAAAGGTTGAAAGCCATTTGTGCACATACTGAGCCTTACATTACGTGTCTCTGTCACAAAATGTGGATAAACTCAATTGAATTGTTTCCATGCTTTCGAATCTAAAGGATGACGCATTACTCCATCTTCTTGGTAATGCTCATCATGCCATCTCATGTATTTTGTTGTAGCAGATGAATCATGCAGTCTTTGCAGTCTAGGTGCTAAAGGAAAATAATTCATTTTTTGATTTGGCACTGCCTCTCTCTGCCTTGAATTACCTTTTCTTCTGCTCTTATACCGACGGTACTGACAGAGTTTACAAATGCTCAATTCACTGTCAATGCCCTAATATATCATACACCCATTCAAGCAACAATGAATCTTCTCCATTGAAGGTCCCAATCCTTTAACAAACTTTTTCATGCCATAGAAGTTATCTGAAAGTTTGTTATCCACCGGTAATGCCTCCTTGAATAATTCGGTTATTGCGTCATGGCAATTCTCCGACAAATGTTGTTCGGACTTAATGCTTAGCAATCGGGCAATGGCCAATAACTGGGACATTGTTTCACACTCAGACCATAATTCTTGTTCTAAGGCCTACCAGTGTTTTCAAAGGCGTTCGGGGCACACGCCCTTAGGCAAGGCGGGGATCGGAAGTACTTAGGCTTCCGCCCCGTCAAGTGTCGCAGAGGCGTCCTCCTCTTGGTGCAGATGTGGAAGCCTCTGTACGCCTTTCGCCTTTGTTATGGAGGTGAAAGGCTTAGAGGAAGAAGGCGGTTTATTTTTTTAAAAAAAAAATACAAAACCCAAAACGACGTCGTTTTGGGTAAACAACCTTCTCAAAAAAACCCTTCGTTCCTCAATTCTTCTTGTTCATCCTGTCATCCTGTATACACATTCCAGCCGTCTCTCTGTCTAAGCGTGAACCTCCAGCAGCAAGCAATGCCTGCAAGGGAAGTTCAGATTTTCCAGGTTATCCAGCGGCAAAAACAAGCAGCAAGGTATGTTATGTTTGATTTTAGATTGCCATATAATTACTGAATTGAAAATATAAAATTACTCCAAAAATTTTGATTTTTTGAATTTATATTAATGTTGTTCTCAGCAATTACATTTCCATCTAAAAACTTGGTTAAAGCTCTTGAAAGCTGGACAAAAAAAATTGCACGGATGCACCATTAGTTCATGACAGTAAAGTGGTAAAATAAACTTCAAATAATGAAATAATTCTCTAAAATATGAGATAATTTAAGAGGCATCCAAATGGATCCCATTTACTGATGTTATAGAATAGAACTACCATGCCACTGTACTCTAGCATGAGAAGCCATTCAGAATTTCAGATACTTAAAAATAGAAACAGTAAACAATTAAACACTGATGTTGTTTGTTTAGTTTAATTTGTTTTTACCCTTTATTGCATTGAACTTATGTTGTTTGGTTTATATTTTATAGTTGGCTGAATATGGTGAAAGTTAGTGCAGGAAGTAGAAGAGATCCTGCTTGGAAATATACGGAAGAGGTAGAAGCTGGAAATGGGGAGAAGAAAGGATATGTGTATGTGAAATGCAATTTTTGCAACAAACCTCTTAAAGGAGGGGTTAAAAGGGCAAAAGATCACCTTGCATGCATACATAAAAATGTAGCTCCGTGTCAGAAGGTTCCTGAAGATGTTAAGTAGGAGATGAAACAATATTTAGAAAAAGAAACCGCATTAAGGCATACGGCACAAGAAAGGTTTGAGGAGAGAGTTTTGGTCAGTTCTTATTTTGAAGGCATGGATTCTAATCATATTAGCACTAGTGTTACTGGACCTAATGGTGGTGCACGTGTGTCATCTCGAGGTGTTTGGGGGCCTATGGATAGGTAATTTGCTAATGAAATTTATTTAATGCTTTTGACATCATTATGCTTTATGCTTATGAACTTTATTTGATACTTTTGCCATTATTTGGATAGGTACATTGCCAATGTTGATGGTGATCATGAGAATGTTGATAGGGCAAAAACCACCATGACTACAACAAATGCAAAAGAAGCTCGGAGTCGTGTTTGTTTGGACATCAGGAGGTTCTTCTTTGAAAATGCGATTCCTTTCAATGTGGAAAAAAGTCCATCATTTATTAACATGTGTCGATCGATTGGTTCATATGGACGAGGCCTTAAACCTCCTACCATGCATGAGTTTAGAACGTGGATTTTGAAGGAGAAGTTGAACACTTCAGAGAAAATAGTTGATGATATTAAGAAGACATGGACACACACGGGAGTTTCAATACTATCTGATGGTTGGACAGACATATCGGGAAGGACTTTAATCAATTTTCTTGTGAATAATCCTAATGGGACAGTATTCTTGAGATCTGTTGATGCAAGTAACTACAAAGCAAGTAACTACAAAGCAATAAGGAATAAGTTGATGGAGAAAAGAAAACACATTTATTGGACTCCATGTGCGGCACATTATTTCGATTTGATGCTGGAAAAGATTGGAGAGTTGACGCAGCATAAGAGAGCTTTATTGAAGGCAAAAAAGTAAGCAATTTCATCTATAATCATGCTTGGGTTTTGGCTTTGATGAGGAAATTTACAAAAAGGGAAATCATCTGACCAGTTGTGACTAGATTTGCAACAACTGTCCTGACTTGAGATGCATGATAAAGCTTAGACAACCTCTTGAAGCAATGTTCACTTCACAACAATGGGCGAGTTGTAGATGGGCAAACACAACTGATGGCAAAGTGGTTAGAAAATAGTTCTTAAAGATAATACTTTTTGTCCTAGTGTGAGTTATGCACTGAAAACAACAGAGCCATTGGTGGGAGTGTTGAGACTTGTTGATTCTGAGAAGAAACCTGCTATGTGCTATATTTTTAATGCTATGGATAAAGCAAAGGAATAAATAGCCAAAAACTTGGGTGGAGAGCTAGCAGATTACAAGGAGATTTGGGATATTATTGATGAAAAATGGGAGTACCAATTACATCGTCATTTGCATGCTGCTGCTTATTTCTTGAATCCCGAGTTTCAATTTCAAGAGAACTTCCTTTTTGATGCAGAAGTGAAGACAGGGTTGTACAGTTCAATGAAGAAGCTCATTCCTAATTCAAGTGATTGCCTCGCAACTGACCTACAAATTGATGCTTTTCGAAAGCAACAAGGACTTTTTGCATATGAAAATGCTAAGAGATCAGTGGGAAAGCATTCTCCAGGTAATAATATGTCTTTAAAAGTTTCCAAATTAATTGAATTTAAATTAAGTACTAAAATTTATATGCTAAATTTTGTTTTTCTTTTTGTAGTTGATTGGTAGATCAACTTTGGAGATGAAGTACCATAATTGCAAAGGTTTGCAATTAAATTATTAGGTCTCACTTGTTTTTCATCCGTATGTGAACGAAATTGGAGTGCATACAATCAATTGCACACAAAGAAGAGGAACCGATTAACCACGAAGAAGATGAATGACTTGGTCTATATTTTGTATAACAAAAAATTGAAAGATCGACACTTAAAGCTTCAAGTTAATGAAGATCCATTGGTTCTTGATGACATACCTTTGGATGATGAGTGGGTTGCTAATCCTTCTAATCCAAATGATGTTGGAGATGCTATTGGAACTTCTACATTGAATCAAGGAGAGGATAATGTTATTGGTGATTATCAAGTAGTGGAAGGAGCAAGTGGTGGAGATGGAGTGAGTGGTGGAGCGAGTGGTGGAGCAAGTGGAGGTGGATCTAGTAATGATAGAGGCGGTAGAAGAGGTGGAGCAAGTCGAGACGGTGGTGGGACAAGCAAAAGGAAAAAAGAAAAATCCAACTCAAATGGATGCAAGAACCAAGAAGAGTAAAGGTTAGTGTAAAAAATATAGTTTATATTTATGTTACTACTTACTAATTTTAATGTATCAATGCTTATTGATTTATGGAAGGATAAAGGAAAAGAGCTACTCATCCAAGAGGAGGAAGAAGATGAATTTCAAGATGCTAGTAGTGAGGATTTAGATGAGTTGGATGGGCTACAAATTCAATTTATGGATGACTCCTTGGATGATCAAACTAGTGATGGGGAGGATTCCATGGATGAGGATGACTTTTGAACTCTTTGGTTTATTTGTGTGTGGTTTGATTTATTTTTTCTTTGATTTGTATTAAACTTCTAAACTATGAACTCTTTGCTTTGGTGCCTTTTGAACTCTTTTTGCTTTGGTGCCTTTTGACATTATTTGATGATGGATCATGGATGAATTGATGATAAGACTTGTTGATTATTGTTAGTTTGTTACTTGAAACTCTTTTTGCTTTGGTGCCTTTTGACATTATTTGATGATGGATCATGGATGAATGGATAATGAGACTTGTTGATTTGTCTTGAATTTTTGACATTATTACTTATTTATTTGTCTTGAATTTTTTATTCAATTCAAAGTTTACGCCTCTCCTCAAAGAAGGTGAGCGCCTCAATTCCCAAACCCGCCTTTTAAAACATTGAGGCCTAAAATCGAATGAAATTCTGAAACCCAAAAGGAGATCCCAAATTAGCTAGAAAATAGAACAGTATCTACACTTATTGAAACGAATTGGTTCAAGAATTTCAAATTGCGACACAGAAAATGGAGATCAAAGATTGTTTAAACATAAAAGCTTGTGATATGAAGATGCTAAGAAACTATATTTCCCAATTTTGTTTAGTACTGGAGATTTTGTAAATACAATGTTCATCCAACTATGTTAAAATGATAGAAGTTTTGGGCTCATCACATCTAGGTTTGCACTGCAGCATCAAAAGTGTGTCTCAAGTGATCTATTAGGCATCTTAATTCAATATTTGTTAAATGATTCATATATCAGTTGAGGCTATATAAAGAAAATCTAGAATATCACACTATTATCATTCTTGGTTGAACTGATTCTCATAATAATATATAAAATAACAAGGAGAACTTCAAATAAAAAATACATACATCACTAACAAAATGTTGAAGTAATTTGCATGTTGCCACAAGGACTAAGACATCTCCAGCGTTTTGGGCATTAAAGAAAAATAATAGCTGCCGAAGAAACTCTGAATCTAGACCAAAACAATGCCTAAAGGCACAAAAAAATAGATCGGTCTTAATAGATCATAGCACGGTAGCACCAACAAAATTATCAAAAACCAACTTTAATTTTAACAGATGCACTATTTTGCTTTCGCACCCAAAGTCAATGGTACCACTCTAACCTAGTTTGCTCCAAATTTTTTTGCCTATCCCTCTCTTTCGTGCTCCGACCCCCTAAATCAAAACGCTTTCGAGTCAACGGATCCCCAAAGTTGAAGAAAGAAGACCTATGTATTGAAGACTCAATGAGCCGTTGGAAGAAGAAGCTATCAGAGTAAGGTCTGTCTATGGGAGTGAGGTCTGTTTGTGTGCGGGAGTGAGGTCTTAGGGTTTTTTTGCCTAAAACATTATCGACGGAATTATCCATCGATAAATAATTTACTAAATGAAATAATTATGGAATTGAAATATTTACCGACCAACAATAATTTCGTTGGTAAATTCACTAATTACCGATGTAAAATAATTTCGTCGGTAATTACCGACAGCACAATGGTCGATAAGTCCTTGGTATATTTTGGAGCTAAAATGGCAGCAAAATATACTAACAGATTAGTTCCGTCGATAAATTAACCATCGATATACTGTCGGTAAGCTGCCAGTAAAGGATGAAACTTGTTTTTTGTGGGTATTCCGTCTATAAATGCCGAAAAACATATTCCGTTGATAAAATCCGTTGATAATCACTCATTTTCTTGTAGTGATTAACTACCAAAATACTTGCTTATCCGAATCCCCGACATTTGGCCGACACATGCAACACTTGTGTTGTGTCCTATTCCTTGTTCAGGAAGCTCTTCCTCTGTGAAGGATAGCAAGTGAGTAGCCAATAAATTCCTGATGATCCCATATAGTGAATCAGTTGGAATCTTTTCAGGCATGTATGCTTGATTCAAAACTCTCATTAACACCTTGCGATGAAGTTTCGAGGTCATGATCAGCTTCAAGATGAAGATTTTGGCTGGAGTTTTCTTCAATTGATCTACAACCATATACTCTCTTTGGCGAATAATTCTTAGAAGCTTTTGTACCTCACCATCAGTCATCGTCTTCCTTTTCTCTTCACAGGTGATAGGGTTCATCTTTTACTCCTGTGGGTTCCTTTCCTTTCTTTTTATTTTTTGCCTCTGTTCTTATCACCGTATTGTTGCTGGATTCCTCTTAAGGAAGGAAGCGTCCACTTCAAGTCATCCCACTGACCCCCGAAATGTTCTCAACAACATTAATTTATTCTTTCTCATATATCCATGGAACTGTTTTATTATTGATGTAGGCAGACCGTGGGGAAGGCCCTGGTGCATCCTCTAGATAATATTGTAAAACAATCGGGCTCGTATGCCCACTAGGCCTCGATCCTCTGTAAAAACTCTCTCCAATAACATTGACAGATCCTTTATCATAAGTTCCTTAACTAAACTCGACTTTCTTGACGTCCATTAAATATTAGACTTTTTTTCGAAACTGTAAATAATTTTCTAGGGAATGTCCTTGTACACCCCCATGAAATCTACATGTTTTAGATTCATCATACCCACTATACCTTAACATCGGATCCAATTCTTCCTTCTCAACAAGCCCCTCTTTCTCCAAGGCATCCATCACAAGGAAAAATGGTGTGGTCGACTCAGCCACTTCTCTTTTGAACCCTGCCGAGGTTTCCACATAGTTGGTACCTCCATTTTCATAATCCGACTAGGGATTTCCAATCACATCTAGCTTTTTGATACCATCAAAATCCAACCACCCCGATTGAAGCATGCTTTCTACAATTCTCTTGAAATGTAGACAATTCTCAATTGTGTGCCCTGGTGTACCTGTATGGTGTGCACATGTCACTTCGGGATCATACAATGGTTGGTAAGGTCTTGAATGTTTTTCCTAGAATTAGCGCAATTGTAGATTGAGCTAGTAACTTATCATAGCATGAACATAACATACAAGTATGAGAGCAAAATACTCTGGCTGACTCCACGGTCTGGGATTATTCTTGTAATTCGGCCGACATCGTTGAAGATTTTAGGGAAGAGAATGATTATATGGACCAATCGGCCTATATGTATTATTTCGAGGTAGATATTTAGCGGCGGGAGGATTGTTAGTGGTGTTGTAACCGTACTGGATAATGTGCATCTCATTCTCTTTCTTTTTCATCTTCCCTACTCCTTTCCTTGATTCAGATTTCTCAGCAGCAGGAATTGTAATATTTATACTTCCCCTCAGCACACGTCGGCTAATTCGCTCTCATGCTTTGATCATTTCTCCCATATTGGCATGCCCACCACCTAAAATATTTGAGGTATATGGCTCCCACAAAGCATCTATGAAAGCGTTAATCAAATCATCTTCAGCGAGGGAGGGTGAATTTGAGATGCTAGCTCCCTCTACCAATGTGCCTAGTCTCAAAAACTTTCTCCTTCTCTCATTATGGTGCTTTGAAGGTCATAAATAGTGGGGACCTTCTTCACATTGTATTCATACTTTTTCAAGAAAAAGTTTCCCAAATCCTCCCAAGATCCTACTGATGTGGGATCTAGACTTGCAAACCAGCACGTTGCGCTTGTCATTAAACTTTCTTGAAAACAATGAATGAGGATTTTCTCATCCTGTACATATGGCTGCATTCTTCTACAATACATAGTCTGATGATCTAACAGGACTCCGGAACCGTCAAAGAGCGAGAACGTTAGGAGCTTAAAGTCTGGCGGGATAACAAAATCCCGTACTAAACACAAATTTTGGAGTTTTAGAGATCCAACAGGCTCAAATCCTTTCATTGTGTTTATCCATTTTTCCATCTATTCAAAACATTCCACAATGAGACTTTTTTCTTCTTCAGCTGCCTTAATTGTAGGTGTTTGACTTGCTTTTGGTTGTGAATTAGATGGTACTACCCCAACACTTGTTATTGGCACATTGCTTGGTTGGCTTGGCACCATGATGTCCAATGAGGTGCGTACGCGGTCTTCTTCCTATGATGAACTTTCCACCACTACCTTTCCTTTCACAACTAACGACATTTGGCCCATTAATGTAGCCAATTGTTCCTTTAACTCAACATTTTCCTAGGCTTGCTTCTGGATGGTCTCCTTTTGCTGATCATCCTCCATGGCTCTAGCAATTCGCAATTGTATTATCGTGAAATAAGGATGATGATGCTGAGCTTTAGGATCTATAGTGATGTGTTCTACTTCTGCAAAAATGTGATGAGTTAACTTGGTTGTTTACTATTATTTCTCATGTATGCTAGTGTTTTTTGTGAATCCTATGTAGTCGTTGCAATTTGAAGAAGATAATGAGAAGCAAAAAACCATTTTATTAAACAAGATAGTACAGATACATGATAGTAAATAATAGCATTTGCACAGAAAACTAGTCTTGACTAAGGAATCCTCTATGTTGGAATCCCCCAATTATCTTCAAGTCTCCACGAAGACTGTCTAGGAATTGCAAGAATTTCTTGAATTCCCGATCTTGAAATGTTTCTTCTTGGCTTATATTTGCAGCTTCTCTTTCTAGGGAAATGGCCCATTCTAATAACTTCATCACTTGGCACATTGTCGTCCCGATATGCCGCTCAAGAGCAGCACGTGCATCATGATTTTCTACAACTCCTTGAAGAAGTACCTCATTCTACTTGTCAATTGGTTGATCTCCATCTAACTTCGATGGCGTAGAGTCTGATACATTGCTCTCAACCTCTCAATTTCTTTGAAATTCCTTTCCATGGATAGTTTTCCCTCTTGCTTTATGCCATTTGAAATATATCAAAGTTTTGTCTAATGTGTGTTTCCCTCGAGTTGTGGTTTTGAGGCTTTTTTACGCTTTTAGTATCTTCCTTTATGTATACTCAACCCAGGATCTTTCCCATCATCATAAGAAAATTCCAAGTCCAATAGCCCATGTGTAGCTGGAATAGACGGATTGAAGGCTATTTGGCAAAATACTAGGGCTAGCACATGGCTGATTGCTCCCTAGGGGCCTAAAAGAGAAACCCATGGGAATTCTCCACATCTGTATAAGAACTTGCCTAGAAAGAACCCCGGTGCTCTCCCCCTCAATGCCATGAATGTCCAGTGTCTACAGGAACTCTTCCCATATTTCAATACTTGGATACCCTTGTTCCCATTTTGCTTCAATGAATTCTACTACAGGCCTTCTTATGGCTCGATTGTAAGCTTTGAAATAAATTCTAGGAAAATCCACTTTCTTGTGACATTAAAGATGGCCAACCATCCAAATTTCGAGCAAAGCTGAACACCTCACGAATCTTGGTTTCTTATTGCGACGACAATACTTTCATAACAAACTAACTTAACAAGGTGAAGCTCAACGTTTCCCACCATGTAGACAGACCGACTGCAATGTTATGCTTATAACCATTTTGATGGTGTGTCCAAGTTCATCTTGGTTATGACCTATATTTTATGTTTCATAAGAACTTATGGAACTGTATTATGTGCATAACGACTAAAAACCAATATACACTAAACTACATACTTAACATAACTATAGACACTATGCCATTAATCATTCTCAAATTGAAATGGTAAAACAACTTTATTCATAATAATATGTTTTCTTTATAATATAAAACATGGATTTATGTAGACAAGACTATCACTCCCACTTATGCTAAAGCCATGATGTCACACATCTAAGTCCATGTCCATCCAAGTGTCTTTCAAATGTCTTTGTTGGTAGACACTTAGTGAATGGGTCTTCCAAGGTGTCCTCCGATGTGAACTTGGTCACCACCACATCACTTCTTTGTACTATCTCTCGAATAAGGACACATTTGCGCTTGATGTGCTTACCCTTTGAATGAGATCGAGGTTCCTTTGAGTTTGCAACTACTCCACTACTATGACAATAACGTATATGGCACCACCCGAATATCTATTAAGAAGTTTATAAGCCAAACATCGTCCTAAGAAACCTCATATGCAACTACATATTATCCTCCATGGTTGAGTCTACTATGCATTTCTACTTAACACTTCCATGTCACAGTTTCACTTCCTAGGGTAAAAATATATGCTGAGCTTGACTTTCTAGACTCTTTTTCTTCCTAGAAATTTGAGTTTGTATACCCTAAGGGTACAAGATCATCATCTTTATATGCAAGCATGCAATCTCTCATTCTCCTAAGATACTTGAGTATATGCTTCACAAAATTCCATTGTTCCATGCCAGGATTAGATTGATATCTACTAACTAGCCCAACTACATAATAGATATCAAGTCTAGTACACATCATAACATACATGAGACTACCAAAGGATAAAGCATATCTAGGGTGCCTGTCTTATTTAATTTCTTAAATCAATTGCATAATTAATAGAGGCACATATATACCAAAGCAACTAATGCATGACAACCCATAATAAAGATACGATGTTCAAATCAACAAGAATAAAGATTGCACACCAATGTCTCAATATGAATAGCTCACACTTTCAATGAGGTTTTTCTATGTAGATGCAATTTTAATTCTCATAAGATTTCAAGACAATGATATAATCAACATAACCATATGTACATTAGTCTCACACAATTTCAACACACAAAGTCAAATATGCACTTAATCAATCAAAGCTAAGTAAACAAGCAAATCATGTAAGTAAAGGCAAGTACGTAAAGAGTGTAGGGAAGAGGTTGACACGAGGATATAAAGTGGTTCAGAGCTTACTCTCTTACGTCACTACCTAAGCTCACAAAGTTAGGAATTTTCCAAATCCACTAGTGATGGTGGTCTTGCAAGATCATCACAAATTTAGAGATTTTCAAGCTTACTTTAAAACTTTTACAATGTAAGTTTAAAGCTTACTTACAACTAGAGGTTTACAAGCTCCCCGAAACTTAAACAACCTCTCAAAGAAGTGGTTTCCTTCATAAAGAACTGTCTCAAGTGTTGAAGTATAGGTTCTCAAGGTTAGCATAAGCAAATTTGAGTTGAGGAACTCTCAAATCGTTGGCGAAGCTCATAGCTAAGGATATTCATTTGCATCAAAGATGTGGCAACCACTCAACAAGGGTTCACACATAGCTTATAAGAGATCTAAATGGAGATTTTTGAAGCTTTGTTGAGAATGGAGGATTTTAGAGACTTTCGGTCATGAATGAATTTAGGCTTAAGAAAAATTTTAAATCCTAGTTTTGATCTCTCATAAGATGTATGATGAAAAAATTACAAGGATTAACATAATGTATTTAGGAATGCAAGAGATCATTGCGAAGATTCAAACAAAGCTAACAAAAAGTATGAATGAGTTTGGGTGACAATTTGTTGAATTTGGCTCAAGAGCACTGAAGGATATGACACTCTTGGTTGAGGTAGAATTTTAGGCTCAAATATGTGTTCTTGACTTGTATTTATACTTTCAAAAAAAAGGGAAGAAGCTTGGATAAATCAAAGCAATCATGGATCAAAAGATCATGAGAAGGTTGCTTGAATAATGATGACCAAGTGAAAAACTTTCCCTTTGCCTTTTCCCCTATCCATTGGGCTCCAAAAATGGTATATGAGGATTCATTATTTAGGTTATGAGTAAAAAAGTTACCATACAAAATTTTAGCTCAATTGGAATTGATTTGATTGAGATATGGGTTAATGATTGTTCTAGCACATCGTTACTTGAGGTTAATGATTGTTCTAGCACATCGTTACTTGAAAGTGCACAATAAACTAAGATTTGAGCTTTGAAATCCAATTTCAAATATTTTCTCCACCAACCATTATAAAAAAAATATCATATATAATTTCAAGATTGGTAATTTCAAAATTTAACTCAATTGGAGTTGTTTTACCCTAAAACCATGAGTAAGCTTCAAATTAGGGTTGGTAATGTCCTAAGGTCTAGGTAGATTTTACAACATTTGTCCTCAATAAAGCTCCAAATCACTCAAATTCAGTTTCATATGATATATAACACATATATCTAGTCATGGTCCAAAGTTTTGCTCAATGTGAGTTAAATTGATCAAGATATGACCAATCGAACATCCAAACCTTAAAGGTCCAACAGTGTTCTTCATTTTTGCCATTGTAGGTCAAGATAGAAATAAGTATTATTTGGTATAAGAGGTGTTATTTGATCGTGTAAGAAGCTTCTCCTCCCTTCTTCTGTATGACACTCAAACAAATGCGAGCTTTTGCCATGGACAATCATGCCTTAATGTCAGAAGCTTCCATGAAAAAGATTTTTATCTCATTCAATAACTTCCAGTCTACAATGAGTAATAATATCACAAATCTAGCTAATTTGATTGATTCACACATGGAGACGAAAGTGACCCTAGGTTTTGAGAGGTTGAGGAGAGAATTAGGTCATCAAGATCTAGGAATTGATGTCGATGATCATTCATAAATTGGATATCATAGTCCTGGTAGACGTTTTGATGGAGTAAATCATGGTGCACTTGCAAATCAACTGAGAAATAATTGGCAACAGATCAATTTTTCTATGTTTTCTGAAGGTGATTATATGTTAGTCTGCGCTCATTAGGCTGAGCAATAGTTCTCATTTTATGGAACTTCAAATCAATAGAGAGTGTTTATAGTATCCTACAACCTGGACAACGATTTCTTGCAATATTTTAAATGGATAGATTGTATGTATACTACTCCAAACTAGAATCAATTCACTATAGCCTTATATAGGGAATTTGGACCATCTAAATTCAAGAAAAATACAGAATCATTATTCAAGTTGAGGAAAAACTAGAAGCCTCAAGGAGTTTATGAATGAGTTCAGGAGATTATCATACAGAACTCATGCGCAAGCCTATACTGCTAAAAATTTATTTTTCGAGACATAGAGGATGTGCATGGATAATATGGAGTTGAATCAAGTCACCATTAAAGACAAGTACTCAATCCCTCTTATTGATAACTTACTGGATGAGATGTATGGCTCTCAATATTTCTCAAAACTAGACTTGAGGTCTGGATATCACCAAATAATGATGCATCTTGAGGATATTGAAAAAATTGCATTTCATACTCATGAGGGACATTATGAGTTTATGATCAAGCCATTTGGACTCACTAATGCACCTGCTACATTTTAGAGTTTAATGAATGAGATTTGCAAAATTGATAACTAATGTAAAGTGGCTTATTACTTCAAACCTTAAGCAATTGAGGGGTTTCTTGTTGGAAAATAAGCACTCAAGAAAACTTTTTAAAAAAACAAGGAACGCGCATAGGAGTAATCGATCTGAAGAACAACTTTCAAAAATTTCTTATTAATTATTATCAACATGCATAATCTATGACTAAACTAATTGTGTAAATATTACATACCTAAAGATCTCTCTTGATTGATCTCTAAAAATCTATATCAAAGGATGGAGTCAGCCGGACTGATTCAAAGCTCAATCCCGTGGATCTTCCACCGTATGCACCGATTCCCAAAGTTGGATTTCAAGAGTGTGGAATCTCTACACGAAGAACCTAAACATTAGAAATCAAAATTGTGGAGAAAATTGGAGAGTCGAGTCCAACTGGTGTCTCAACGTTAGTGAAACGAAACACACTAGTGTGTGTTTATATAGGATCATCCAACCTAGGGTTTCCTAACCCTAGGTAGCCGGCCCACACTCCTCTCCAATTAAGGAACTCCAACCTCAGTTAAGTTCCCTGATTTACTTAGGTTTGGGCTTACATGGGTTACAGTGAGGACCAACAAGGAAAAATAAAACATGTGCTTCTTATGGATTTAATCATTTGTCCAAACCCACGAGCATAATTAAAATCCATAAACTATAATATATTCCACTAAAATATTATAGTTACACTCCCCGTTTTATCTTAAATTAAATCTGAGCCTTTCGTTATAATATTTCATTAAACTCCTCACATTAAGTTATAAATACCTGTCAATTAAATATGTCACTGACATCTAATATTTAATTGACATCTTTAAATATTCCTTGAGCTTACCACTTAACTTATTTGAATGTGTCGGATTAATTAAAATCCACCTGTAGGGTTTGACACAATCTCAAATCCTATAAGCATTCTCGAGAGGGTATCATCAATCCATAATGGACGTGAATTTTATTAATAGATTATTTTTCATCATACATTTAATGCGGTAACCCAATTCACTCGGTGTATGTCAGCCTGTACAAAAAGATCTCACTCTTCGGTAAATCAAAGTCCCGTACATTACATGCACACGTACTAATAATTTTTAATTAATTACGATTATGAATGATGTCAGTGTGTGTACAATTTTCCATGTAGTCAGACTGGGAAAATTGACTCACACGCAATCCTGATCAATACACTCTAAGTGTACTAGTATAGTACGTTTAAGCTTTATTACTTTCCGTAACCAAGATAGGCATATTGAAGTACTATACTATGGCCCTACCAACAGTTTGTCCAATTTTGTCTAAGCTGTGATCGTTTACTTATATTCAATAGGAACTTATGAATTGATCTTCCGTGTATAAGCTAAACTCTACACTCCAATTCATATACCATATAGAATAAAAGATGTTTATACCAATATGTCATTTTTCATATTAAAGACCAAACATATTTTATTCAAATAA
The DNA here is from genome assembly GCA_963580455.1 of Euonymus europaeus. NCBI lineage: Eukaryota > Viridiplantae > Streptophyta > Magnoliopsida > Celastrales > Celastraceae > Euonymus > Euonymus europaeus. Next base: position 7,735,423 of record OY756972.1, read on the forward strand.
ACAAACTGAGTTTGAACATTACATAAAATAATGGCATTTAGCATACTATATCTATCATTTCTTAAGTTTCACGGATTATTACAACAAATTTGTCCCCAGTTATGGGAAAAAAATCCAAGCACTATGTTGATTGACTACGAAAGGTGTCTTCCTATGGTCTACAACTGCAACTTAAGCTTTCAATACACTAAAACAGAAGATAGTGTCTCTCACGTACTTACCTAACTTTTCTCTATCTTTTCAATTGTAATGTGAAGTTTTAGGTGGAGGTATTGGAGCTGATTTAGAACAACAACCTAGACCTATTGCATTCACGAGTCATTCATGGAGGCTATGAACTCATGTCTTTTTTACGTATGAAAAAGAAATGATTCTCATAGTTTATGCTATCAAGATGTAGCAGAACTATCTCCAAGACAAATACTTTTTCATAAAAATTTATCACAAACCTCTTAAATATTTCTTACATCAGAGAGCACACACTCCTTTTCAACAAAAGTGGGTGGCTAAACTTTTAGGTTTTGATTATGAAATTTAGTACAAACAAGGTGTTGATAATAAAGTAGCTGATGCACTTTCTAGATTGATTGACTCATGTAAATACAAGGCACCTATATCTGGAAACAATGCCATCATTGCAATATACTATCCCTACTTTGGTTCGATGGATTATCTTAGAAGAGATTTTCAAGTAGATCCCTTTATTTTAGGGATTAGAATCTTGTTCAATCTTTACAAATTGATTAATATCTTCATCAATAATAGCCCTATAATTTAGGGATTGGATCTTCCTTGCAAAGATCAGAGTGTCTTTGAAGAGGTTAGTCAGATTCTTGTTTTTCTGTGGCTGTGCTTTACTTATAGAAGGCTAAGCTATTGTATTTAAAGCTCGACATTTTGTCAATCCTCCACTATACTTAAGGTTGGCTCAATAATTTGTAGTGAAATGTGGCACCTTTTTGGTATGGAAGCATGTGATCGGATTTTTATTTATTACAATTTCCTTCCAAACCTCTTGGGTTAGCTTTTCTGATCTTGTGGGTCTATTGTTGTATTTCCAAGTTGATCCTCTATTAAGTAGACGGAGTTGTGAAGCAACGATCCTTGTGCCACTACCTCCATTTTTGCAAGATTGACTTTTTTGTTCCCCCATTTAGTGAAACAATCCTTATCTTCACTTAGTTTTTATAGCCACTCATTCAATCTCGATGCACTCTAGTTAAATGAGACTTCTTGGCGCATCAGCTTCTTCTAAAACTCTATATAATAAGAAAACTTGTTTCTTACTAGCCATTCTATCATTCTTCACAATTTCAAGATCCTATCTAGTGACACTAAATTGTTTTGTTGATCGTGATTCGTAAACATCATTCTTACTAAGAGTCTGTCAACAACAACTCTTGGATTGATGTTTGCAATCACAATTGTAATAACAATTTAGCCTTTACCATTGATATTCATTTCCTCACACAACTATTTTCTTGATCTTTTTTGGGATTCCCCTATACTTCCTTGATCATTAGTCAGGCAACACATTTTTTAGGAGTTTTATCTGGCATGGCTATATTATTCGCGTGCTCATGGTTTTCAAATATCTTTCTCTATAAGAGTTTATTAACAACAACTCCTAGAGTGATGGCTGCAATCAAAACCTTGCTAACTATCTAAACTTTGCCAATGGTAGCTACGAGTTTTCGATATCTCAGTAGGCTCAGATGGGAAAACGAGCTTAGGTGCATGGTCCCACCTTTGGGTTGACCATCCACAGATGGTTATTTCACGAAGTTCCATATGTTTTTGTTACAGTTGTGGAGGAAATATTATGTATTTCTATAGTTAATATGCCAATTTACTAAAGCTGCGCTTATTCCTCTCCCACTGATGCGTCACTCGTTACTCGTTAGTTGGTGAATGGTTGCAACATAAATGCCACTAATTTGAATTGACACAACTCATGTGCTCCTCCCAAGGATATAACTTCCTCTTTTTTCCTTCCTTATTATGTTTTGTTAACACATTCCTTCTACGCCCAAAGTTTTTGGTTAGTTCCCCCCAACTCATGACGCAACTCATGTGCTCCTTTGACGCACATTTAGTAGCATTTAGGCTCAGCTTCAATTTCTTAAGTGCATCAAACACCTCCTAGAGGTTGGCCAAATGGTCTATGTTTTTCCATATTCACCGCCATGTAATCAATATATACCTCGACATTTTTCCCAATGAAATATCTAAAGACCATAGTTACCATCCTTCGAAAATTTGCACCTGCATGTTTCAACATAACTTGATAACAAAACATACCCTTTGGAGTGATGAAAGCTATTTTCTCCTCATCCTCTAGTGAAATAAGTATTTGGTGATAACCTCTGTAAGCATCCAAGAAGTTTAATCTTTGAATCCCGGCCTTTGGAAAGCCACTCTAGATAGTGAACCTCTTTATTGCTCTAGCTTCAAGAAATTTGTCAACCTCTACATTAATTGCATCCCAAGTGCTACATTAATTGCATCCCAAGTGCTGAGCAATCAACATTCTTGACTTCTGGTCCACCAGTTTAAAACCTTGGGTCAACATAATCTTTTCTTGCTAACTTCCGAGCTGATACTAGGCATGTTGTATGACGACCATGCAAATACCTCAAAGTTGTTAAGGAGAAGGCTCTCCAACGCCCTCATTTTTTGGTTCAGAAGATCTGCTCCGACCAAGCAATACTTCTTCTCATCTCCACCAACTGGGATCTGAACAAACTCCTCTATTGGTGTAACACTCTTATATCTTTTGGGTCTCTCAAAGTAAACTTGTTGGTCGATTGAGGCTTCGTCACTGCTGCACCACGTCCACGAACATATCTACTTAACATAACTTCTTAACCAAAATACATGTCTACTCACTGAATATAGTATGAATTCTTCCCTTGAATGGAAATTTCAGCATCCAATATAGTCTCGATGACATTGCTTGAATTGCATACAACCAGGTCCTCCCGATGGTAGCGTGGTTAGTGACTCAGAAATACGTGCAACTGTCTTTGGCCCACTTTTGAACTCACTGTGATACCTACCCAATAGACTCACATAATTGTTAAAAAAACCCTCGTAACAAAGAGTTATCTTGTAGTAGCTCGGCATGTGTCACTCTGAGCTTATCAAACAAGTATGGATATATGATATCAATCGAGCTTCCTTGATCAACCAGAACTCTTTTCACCATACACTATTCATGTGAACAACGATGTCAAAGGAATTATTGTGCAAATATATCCCATTAAAATCTGCATCAATAAATACAATGTATGTCCTAGATAAGTGCCACTAAGGCCAACCAATAGCCACCTCTGCTTCATTGATAGCTTCAAGGTGTCATGCGCTTTGCTGCTCTGTGCGCTTCTCAATCCTTTCAGAAACACTCCTTTTCCTTATCAACTTGATCACATCAATGATTTTCTCTTACCCACCTTCTATTGTTGCCTCAGCTAGTATCAAATTCTCTTTCTTATCATCTTCTCATCATTTCTACTTTGAAGGCATCAACTCGTTTAAATATCCCTTGTTGGCTAGATCCTCAAAATGCCTATGAAGATCCTAGAATCTTTTTGCCGCATTTCTGACATCTTTGTGATAATCACAACATTTATTCTTCTCTCTCCAAGATGGATCCCTCATGAGCTTCTTTCCTTTTATCTTTGTAAGAATTTGATAGAGGGGCTCATTGAACTCCACCTGAGCTGTAAAGTCTTTATTCTAGTCATCCTTCCAATCACTTTTTCGGTCAAAATCTCTCCTCTAGTAATTACAATCTCTTTTCCTGGCTCTGTCCTTTTCTCACTAGGCTTATCTTTTTTATTCACCTCATACTTCGCTTTCATTGTCGTGGTAGTATCCTCCTCTAGCCACAAATGCCTCATGACCACTTGTTGTAGTGCCGTCATGGCTAGCTCATGCATGGTAAGTGCAACCCAAAGCTTGTACCCATCTCCATTATAAGAGATTCAACCATATAGTGCAAATCACAATTTCCATTTTAAATGTTTACCTCAAAAATGTTTGGCTTGGAAGGAACTTAAGGACTCCAAGTCAATCCTTAGTATAAATATTTCCACAAAGAGTTTAGCCAACTATGTCAATAAATAAATTGAACCAGCTGATATTTGATTAAACCACTTGGAGGCCATCCTTCCCAAGGATGATGGAAAGGTAATACAGATCAAGTATTCCCGACTGCCCTGCAACCGTCTTATTATGATACTCCGCTAAATGGGCCAATGGATCCGTTCTTTCATCATACATGTCAAACTGAGGCTACCAAAAGTGCATAGGTAGCTGACAATTAAATCTTTCATTGCAAATGGGCGAAGTAATCATAGCATCAAGCACCCTCATGAGAAGTCAAACTTTTCTCAAATGGAGTAGACCATGTTCAAACTTGACCAATTAAGTTTCAACAAATAAATGCACAAATTTTCTCAATAATATCAACTCCATACTTCCCCAAATAAGCTCATGATACTCAGTTTATTTCACCGACAAAGAAATATAAGTGACAAAGCACCTCATTGTTGCTTTTAAGCTCAAAAAGCGTCAATGCCTGCACAAAGGTTAATCAATATGATATATGCTCAAAAACATTCAACTAAGTAAGTGATAAATCATTTCATGTATATTTGAAAGTGAATAAAAAATTTCATAGCCATTGGAGTTCTATTGGTCACTCAATTTCATCAGGTAAATTCAAACAGTGTTATATCATTTCTACACAGCTATACTAACTTCGACAAAGATATTGAACAGCTTTCACTCACAATTGATTCATACACTCAAAATAAGAAAAGTTGCTCTGTCTTAGTAGTTTTTCATAACAAGAATGAAGTCATTTGGAGATTATATGAAAAAGTTATAGTTGTACATAGTGTGATGTTTGAGCTGTTTTCATAATCAAAAAATGAACAGATCAAAATTCATCCAATTCATATCAAGTATGATAAGACATGATTCCAAAAAAATATATAATGAAGCTTAAATCAATTATTACAATTATTTCAAGTTTTATCAAAATTTATTCAGATATGAGCACAATCAAATGGCACAGTAAATATTTTTGCATCAAAATACAAATGTAGGATTTGCGGTCCTACACCCTTTTCATTCTATTGTTGATTACTACTGGATTTAGCTTTGGAGTACCTATTATTGTATTGAGGCCGGCCCCTCCCTTGGGCTTTAGACTTTTTACCTGGGAATGCACCATTAGAGGCTTTGAGGACCTTAATGGCAGTTCAAACTCTTTGTGAGGATGATGTCAAGAAGCTGTTCATCTAGTTCTCTAGGTCCTCCATTCTATTGAATGTTTGGCCTCCCTTCTACTTTCAAATGACCTTCTTCCCCTTACTCTAACTGTCGTCTAACTCCCGAGCTCTCTTCTCTTTAGGAAGAAATCCTTCTTGGATCTATTATATCTCCCTATAGATCCTGTGCTCTCATCTCTTCTATGGTCGAGATCTCATCACTTCTGGTGGACTCCTAATCAAGTGTCCTTTGACTCCAATGGTTGTCAGCTCGTCGTATCTCTAGGAACATGGCAATCTGCTCAATGATTTTTTCTAGGAACTCATCTTGCTGGTTTTGAAAGTTAGCTTGTAGTTCAGTTTGCTACCTTTGAAATCTCCTCCAGCGGTGCTTCTCTCCTTGCTTGCTCAAAGAGCTCGTTCCTTCCTGATTCTGGATTTTCTTCAATTGTCTAGACCAAGCTGGTCTAGTGGTATTCAAGGTGTGGAACCTGTGGTACTTAATGGCTAGGTCACAAGTTCAAGCCTTGCAAAGGGTAGAGAAACCCCTGTCATCCTGAGCGTTGGGCTCCAGGGGGATATTGTTGTGAGTGCGTCGCCATCGTAGTCGGAGTCGCCTCCAGGTCTGAAATACTAGCTATTGGTAGAGTGGGGTGGGATGTTACAGGTTTCCTGTGTCTTTTGGTAGGAGCGTCATTTTTGTAGTTGTGGACCGCCTCTCAAAATATGCACACTTCATAGCTGTCCAACACCCCTACACAACCACTGGAATTGCTCAAGTATACTTGGAAAAGGTGTTTAAGTTGCATGGTATGCCAGAAAAGATGTTATCATACAGGGATACTATCTTCACCAGCTTATTTTGGAAGGAACTATGGAGGTTACAAGGTGTACCAACTAATCTCACTACTGCTTATCATCTTGAGGGAGATAGACAGACAGAGGCTGTTAATAAAATCCTAGAGCAATACTTGCAATGCTACTGTGGCGACAACCCCAAGTAGTGGTACAAATGGCTCTCTTTGGCTAAGTATTCTTACAATACCTCTCCCCAGGCAAGTACTAAACTATCACCCTTTGATGAAGGCACATGAGAAAGTGTAGAAACATAGCAATGCCAAGAGGATAGCTCGGGAATTTCAAGTTGGAGACTGGGTCTTCTTGACGTTACAACCTTATAGGCAGCAAACTCTGTCACAGTGCAAAAGCTGGAAACTATCTCCCTGGTATTATCGACCATTTGAGGTCATCCAAAAGGTGGGTAATGTGGCTTACAAGCTAAAATTACCTGATAATTCCCAGATACACCGAGTCTTTCACATCTCTCAGCTCAAAAAGTATTTGGGAAACAAACCACTTACCAATGGCTCCACCTATGGCTTTACTTTACAGAAGGATAATGAAGAAAGGCATGCATCCTATGGTAGAAGTGTTGGTTCAGTAGGAAGGCAGTCTGCCACTCAAGATACTTGGATGCCATATGCCAAGTTAGCAGCCCAATACCCTGATCTTATGGGCAAGATCATCTGAGAAGAGGGGGCATTATAACAATCCTGATTTTGTGTTATGCATGGACTGTTACGAAGGTAAACGAAGGTTGGATAGTTATCATAAAGTAGTAGTTAGGTGACAGTTAACTCTTAATGTAAGTGGATTAGTAGGACACTGCCATTTTGGGTTAGTTGGAGGTGCGTCAGTAGGGAGGCTATAATGCTGTGGTGTCGTTTCCTTTTAAAAGCTATCTCATCCAGTGATCTTGTGGTCCATGTTTCTTGATCTAGGAATTTCAATCATAGCCGTTCAGTCCTAACCACCTACTGTTATAGTCTGTGTGTAGGTAGTGTCATGGAAATGCTATTGTGATTCTCTAAAATCCTTTTGTCCTTCCTGGAGACTACCCATCTCGAATAGGGTTTATCTTGTCCCTTGTTCTTTGTTTTCGTCCTGGTTATAGCTCTCGTAATCACAGTCCTATTATAGTTATCTTGAAAGAAAACCCTTATATATGAATGCAAAAGTAACTGCTCTTGCTTGAGTAATGATAACAGATGATAATGACCCCGAGTCATATTGTGACACATGGCAGTTTTTTTGGGACCTTAAAGGCGTAGCTGCAGGACAGGCCCCACCAATATACGTTGCTCGGTATCCTTATCTGACAGGGATTATGTCTCCTATTACTACAAGAATTATGCAAAGGAAGTGGACTCCTAATAGGAGAGGGACTCTCCTCATCCTTATAAAAGGATCTCACAATCAGGTTTTGACTCTCAACTCTTAACTACCATCTACTCACCTAACTTCTAGAGCACCGAGCTACGTGTTCTAAAAGCCCTACTGTTTCTCATCTGACTTGAGCGTCGGAGCGCCAACGCCAGAGAACAACAATCTCTGGCCTGGCTCCTAGCTTACGTGTCCTCATCTTAGCAGGTTTGACAGTTACAGAATACTACCGAGAAGGACTAGTTAGAGCAAACTGATACGTGGCAAGACACAGCTAATTTTGTACGTCATCAGATTGGCGCTGTCTGTGGGAAACGTTGCTTTCCTCTAAACAACAAAATATGGTTCGAACTAGGAGTAATAGGGACGAACAACTTGCTGAGCCTACTGTCGCGGGACGGAATGCTCATGCTAACCAGCTCGGTCAGCAGCAACTCCAGGATCAACTTACTCAGCTCATGTAGCAAATGACCAACCTTGCTCAGAGGATGGATCAAATCCAGGGGTAAAATAACGCACCACCACCTCGAGGACGCACTCTTGAAGAATCAAGAGAACGGAATTCTCGGACAGGAGAATCCGACAACCACGAACGAGCAAAATCTTCTCTTGGCACCAGCAGACGAACTCGTCCCACTCATACTCATGAGGGGGATAGTACGTTCATTGCACCCGAGATACAGGGTGCCCAAATACTGAAGAACTTCAAGGTGGCCAACGTCGAAAAATATAATGGCAAAGGGGACCCTTTAGATCATGTCATAGGCTTCCAGACCATGATGGAGTTTCAGCAAGCCTCCCCCGAGGCGTGTTGTAAAATCTTCCCTGTATCTCTGGTAGGAGTAGCAAGGAGATGGTTCAGAGCTCTCCCTCACGGAAGCATACATAGTTTTGATGACATAACTAACAGGTTTGTCGCCCACTTCGCAAGTTCTCGGCCCGTAAAGAAGACTAACGCCACATTAGTCACTATTCGTCAAAAGCCCAACGAGAGTCTCTGAGAATTTGTTACTAGATTTAACAGCGATTATTTGGAGATCCCCGACCTCCAACCAATCATTTCTATTACGACCTTTACTACCGGAGTTCGGCATGCAACGCTGAAACACTCCCTATCTAAGAAGCACCCTAAGAGCATTCCTGAGTTGCTCTCCAGGGTAGAGAAGTACATAACCGCTGACGAGATGATGGCAGCACCACACGCCATGGATAAATCCCATGACAGGTCTCCTTCGAGGAAGAAGAATGACTCCGGACGGGCAGAAGGGGATAAGAAGCGTACAGAAGGAGGAAAACCTTCTTCTCGGAAGGATGATCGAACAAAAACAGCCCGATATGAAACTTATACTCCTCTTAATACATCCCTGAGAAAGGTCCTAAATGAGATACAGGATCGAGATATTGTCAGATGGCCGCCAAGGATGAGCCCACACCCGGAAGAAGGGATAGTGACAAGTACTGTAAATTTCATCGAGGGCCAGGTCATGACACCGATGAATGTCGCCAGCTGAAGGACGAGATAGAGAATCTCATCCGAAGAGGTTATCTAAAGAATTTTACCAACACAACCGGAGACAAAAAAAGACGAGATGACAGGGAAGATCGAAGAGATGACGGGCATGACCATAGAGGCGATAATAGACGACAGAGAAGGCGGAGTGACAACTCTCCTCGGGATAGAAACCAAGAAACCGCTAGAACCAAGGGTATGATCGTTGGTGGACTTGCGTCTGGAGGTGAGACATCATCTGGTCAGAAATCATACGCTAGAGCGGTTCATCAAATCTCTGATCAAAGAAAGAGGACAAAAACCGAGGATGAGAAGATCATCTTCTCGAACAGAGATGGTGATGGACTTCATCAACCCCATGATGATGCTCTCGTCATTGAGGCAATTATAGCAAATTACACGGTAAGGAAAATACTTGTCGATAATGGGAGTGCCGCCGACGTCCTCTTCTACCATGCATACGAGCAGATGAAGCTCCCAAAGGAGAGTTTGAAGAAGTTCACATCTCCATTGTACGGCTTTACGGGAGAGCAAGTCATTCCAACGGGAATGGTCACTTTGCCCATAACCTTGGGAACACACCCGAGGACTAAAGTGTTCATGGTAGAATTCTTGGTGGTAAATGTTAAAACCCCGTACAATGCCCTCATTGGTCGACCGTTACTTCATCAAGCACGGGTTGTGGTTTCAACATACCATCTCAAGATGAAATTTCCTACTCGGGAAGGGATTGGCGAGGTCAAAGGCGACCAAAAGCTTGCTCGCCAAATGTACCACACTGATCTGAAAGGTAAGAAGAAGCCAGTTTCCACCCTGGAGTTGTTAGATGTTTGAGACACTATCACACCAAAACCTACAGCTGCCGAGAAGCTTATTCCTATCACGGTTGAAAAAGGTTCAGAAAGAAAAGTCTATCACGGATCCGAGCTTACAACAGATTTAAGGGCAACCATAACACGCCTGCTTTTTTAGAATATCTAAACGTTTGCATGGAATGCAGATATGATGCCAGGCATATCTGTGGATGTTATTATCCACCGTCTCAGTATAAAGCCTGGTAGTCGACCAGTAAAGCAGAAGAAGAGAAATTTTACCTTAGACAGGCAAAAAGCTATTAGAACCGAGGTGGGGAAACTTCTTGACGTCGGATTCATACGTGAGGTAAAATATCCTGAGTGGCTTGCTAACGTGGTGATGGTGGCAAAATCTAATGGCAAGTGGCGCATGTGTGTAGACTTTACGGATCTGAATAAAGCCTGTCCTAAGGATTGTTACCCCTTGCCCAAGATCGACCAGCTAGTGGACGCAACCTCGGGAAAAGGGCTTCTCAGCTTTCTCGATGCATACTCAGGATACCATCAGATTCAAATGGATATAGATGATGAGGAGCATACTTCCTTCATCACACCCGAAGGTACCTATTGCTACCAGGTGATGCCTTTTGGGTTGAAAAATGCTGGAGCCACCTACCAACGACTGGTTAGTAAAATATTTGCACCACTGCTCGGAAACACGGTGGAAGCTTATGTAGACGACATCGTATTAAAGAGTAAGAACGAAAGGGATCATCCTGCTGACATAAAGAGTGTCTTCGACAATCTTAACAAGTACGACATGAAGTTAAATCCAGAAAAGTGCGCTTTCGGAGTCTCCTCGGGTAAATTCCTACGCTTCCTCATATCAAGACGAGGAATCGAAGTTAATCCGGAAAAGCTGGATGCTATAATTAACATGCAGGCTCCGAAAAGCAAAAAGGAAGTACAACAGCTAACTGGACGAACACCAGCTCTAAATCGCTTCCTCGCTCGATCAAGAGATAGATGTAAACACTTTTTCATCATTCGAGGAATTAAAATCTTACCTCAGTCAACCACCGTTGCTCACTTCGCCCATCGAAGGGGAACCACTGTTTCTATATCTATTCGTCACAGACCATGCTGTCAGTGTTGTACTTATATGAGAAGAAGATAGGGTTCAGACGCCGGTGTACTACACTAGCAAGGTTCTGGCAGGAGCAGAAACCGGATACAGCCGAGCTGAGAAGTTGGCTTTCGCTCTGGTAACCGCTGCGAGAAAGTTAAGACCGTATTTTCAGGCCCATACAGTCACAATCTTGGTCGACCAACCATTAAAAGACATACTGCAGAAGCCAGATACTTCCGGGAGATTAATAAAATGGTCCGTCGAGCTTAGCGAGTTCGACATTCACTTCGAACCTCGCAAAGCCATTAAGGGTCAAGCCCTAGCAGATTTTGTCACAGAATGTCAGCCCTCACTCGAGGATGAAGATATGAAACCATAGGAGTTATTTGTTGATGGGTCTTCAAATCAGGAAGGAAGTGGCACTGGGATCCTGCTTCTCGGACTAGGGGGCATACGTACCGAACATGCACTTCGTTTCTTGTTTAAGGCCTCAAACAACGAGGCAGAATATGAAGCCCTCATTGCAGGTCTCAAGTTGGCAATAGAGCTTGAAATAAAGTACTTGATAATCAACAGTGATTCACAACTCGTAACCGAGCAGATGAAAGGCGAATATGTGGCGAAATGATCTAACATGATTCGATATCTCGCCAAGGCTAAGGAGCTGATGGGAAAAATATTAAAAGTGGAGTTAAGGAGAGTACCTCGAGAGGAAAATCAATAGGCAGATGTGCTGGCTCGTTTAGCCTCAATTACAGATCAGGAAGAAGCAACCTCGATAAAAATTGAGATCCTGCCAAAACCCAGCATAGCGGTCAAAGCCATTATGGAGGTTAATTTAGGGCGGTCTTGGATGGACCCTATAAAGGCTTTCCTTGATAAAGGAAAGTTGCTAGAGGAAAAAAATGAGGCAAGGAGTCTCCGAGCAAGAAGCACGAAATACTCTATTATACAGGGTAATCTATACAGGAGATCTTACGCTCTTCCGTATCTCAAGTGTCTGGCTCCACGAGAATCTGATTACGCCCTCCGGGAAGTCCATGAAGGGATATGTGGCAGTCATGTGGGTGCAAGGACTCTTGCCAATAAAGTCTTGCGGTGCGGATATTATTGGCCGACCATTAAGAAGGACGCCAAAGAATATGTTAGAAAATGTGACAAGTGCCAACGTCACGCTAACACGCCACACCTACCTCCTGCCAAACTCAAAACCATCCAAAACCCATGCCCATTCGCGCAATGGGGACTGGATTTATTGGGGCCTTTTCCTCAGGCAACTGGGCAGAGAAAATTCCTAATTGTAGCGGTGGATTACTTCACCAAATGGGTAGAGGCTGACCCGCTTGCAACTATCACCGACCACAAAGTCAAAGATTTCATTTGGAAGATGATCATATGTCGATATGGAATACCTCGGGTGGTCATCACGGACAACGGACGACAGTTCGTCAGTAACTCTATTCGAGAGTTTTTCAAGGATCTTGGAATCACTCTTAGGATTACTGCCGTTGCTCACCCACAGGCTAATGGATAAGTAGAGGTCACTAACCGAATAATCTTGCAGGGCTTAAAAGCTCAGCTAGATCAGGCAAAGGGACAGTGGACCGAGCAGCTGCACAGCGTCTTGTGGGCCTATAGGACAACGCCAAGGACCTTAACTGGGGAAAGTCCTTTCTCACTTACATATGGAACGGAAGCAGTTATTCCCATAGAAATTGGCATTCCTAATCCTCGGGTTGAGGGGTTTGTTGAGGATGAGAACAATGACTTACTCCTTAACAACCTTGATTTACTTGAGGAAATACGGGAAGAAGCTCGGATACGGACAATAGCCTACAAGCAGAGAACTGCTAGGTACTTCAACAAACGAGTTCGGACAAGAAAATTCTTAGAAGGAGACTGGGTTCCGAGGAAGGCTACAGCGGCTGGAAAACATCCTGGTAAGCTCGGTGAAACTTGGGAGGGACCATACCGAGTTATTAAGGTCATGCTCGATGGAACTTACATGATTGAGAATCCGGAGAGACCAAAGGAAATGAGGCCCTGGAATGCAGAGAATCTCCTCAGATATTATGTTTAAGTTTTTTTCCCTTTCCAGTAGAAATTCAGTTTTAATTATGTGTTCAGCAATACAATGTGTCCCTCTTATGGGACCTAGGATTTCTCCTACCTAAATAAAGTTGGCATGTTTACGCCTAAATATTCTTGCTTCTAGCTTATCTCAGTATTTGACTCAAGAGAGACTAATTAGCATTACAGCTCGGATTCTTAGGCTATAATGCTCGGTTGGCCCTTTATGCTTTAAATCACAGCCAGACCTTCGTCGGCTACGATGACCGAGTAAACCAGTACATTACAACTTTAAAACGACAAAGTTACAGTGAGTTTCTCGGATAACTGTTACAATTCCTTGTGGGGGTTCCAATAGTTAAGATAGCAACTTCTATAGTCCTAAGTCGCAATACTACTGCGGACTATCCGAAGAGAGATTGTGATTGTTACAGTAAGGTGTTTTACTACAACAATCTTAACATAGAATAATTAAAAGTCATCAAATAAGATTCCCAATCCTTACATAAGAAAAGGGGGAAAAACACAGAGAGTAAAAGTAAAGTAGTTCATTGATTCTCTACGGGAGGAGGTGGGTGAGGGAAGTTCTGCTTCTCGGCTCCATCAACCTTCTCCGGAGAACGATTGGCAAGAGGAGATTTGGAAGCAGGTGCAAGGGTAGAAGGGTCGCCTTCAATATCAACATATGCCTCTATGTCTTCTTCATCGGCATCCACACTGACCTCTTGCAATTGCTCATATTGGTGATAAGCGTCCTGCTGGTCAACGTCCATCTCATCCTTCCCAACCAGGTAGGGACATATCTCGTCCAAGACACCTGGATTCTGGTCTTTCTGGAGAAGACACCTCCGAGCAGACTTGATAGCAGTCTGATAGCAGAAAAAGCCCTCCCGTTGAAGAAGTAATTTAAATTCCTTAGAATCCTGAAATTCCTTGAATCCGAGCTGACAACCTTCCTCGAAGGCTCTAGCTTTTTCAAACTTAGCAACATAAGTTAATCTGTTGATCTCTTCTTCGGCCGAGGCTAGCTTGACGTTAGCAGTTTCCTCCCATTCTTTTGATTTCTGCAACTCCTGCCGACATAAAATCAGAGCCTTCTCCGTACGATCGAGGGCGCCCTTGACAAGGAACATATCTCGATCATGGCTATTAAGCCTCATGGTCATGTCCTTAACATCCAGAGTAAGACCTCCGAAGAGAGAAGTCAACTGGATTCACAGGATTAAGAGTAAAGTCAGTTGTTGTTGACTCATCTAAACAAAAAGGGTAAAAATAAAGAGACGAAATACCTACCTCGACTAGTTTTGTTGCTGCCTCATAAACTTTCTCCTCGGTGGAGAGTTCCGAGATGCGCTGCTTGTCGGATGGAGGGGCGAATTTCTCAACCATCTCAAGTGCCACTTGGGAGTTGTAGACACTCTCCGACACCTTAAAATTCCACTGACGATCGTGGATGTCGGCCATCCTCAAGGGAGAGGATGAAGATCGGGTAATTCTAGTCCTTGGAGGTGAGGGGACTTGTTTGAAACCAAGAGTAGGCAATACCGGGGGAGGACCAATGGTCAACCCCTTGCCCTTACCATGAGGAGGAGCAGGTTTTCTCGGCCTCTTTGCCGCATCCTCAGCAACATCCTTACCTTTCCTCTTCTTGTTAAGAAGGCCGATTTTCTTCTGCAGATTGGAGCTTGAACAGCCGACATATCTGCAATGAACCGAACAGAAAGCCAGTAAGAGACTATTAAAAAGGAAAAAAGCTAGAGTAAACTGAGACCCCCACCTTGCCGGGCTTGCTCGGACCGAGCTGCTCTATCAAAATCCTCAGCGGAGCAAACAAAAACATTACTTGTAGGGGAAAATATATCCCTAAGGGAGGTATACCAGTTGAACTCATTTGAGGACAGCTCGGCTAAGTTACGAAATCTATTGTACCTGGGAGGCACCCAGGATGTTGGAAAGGGAAAGTCCTCGCCCTCAGCTAAAGGACAACTGACAAAGATATACATATTTTTCCACTCATGATTAGAGGAGGAATACTTCGGGGCACACAAACCTTTTTTAAACTTAAAATAACAAAGGCCAGGATTGGCAGGAAGCTTACAAAGGGAGACAAGATGTTGAAAAACATTGGATGAGAAAGGAATTTTTCTCTCAGCACAGTAAAAAAATACTGTTCCGAGGAATGTCCAGGCATTTGGAGCTAAGCATGCCGGGCAGATACTGAAGTGGGAGAAGAGAGAAGCAATGGCTGGAGGAATAGGTATCCTAGCCCCATAATTCAAAGCTGTAACCGAAATAGCAAACTCCCCACGGCGAGGAGCAAAGACAGAATAATCAGAGGGCACAGGTCTACAGGGGAAGGGTATCTTATACAGAATTCTAATGTTTTCCACTTCGGAAAAAGAATAACGACAATTCAGATTAGTCGGTGCCCGAGAACCATCCCCTACTGATCGAACATAATCTCTGTAGGCTTGGAAACCCGGGGGTGCTCCTACGGGTAGCTCAGACCGAGCAATACCTCGTCTCCTCCAAGGAGGAGGGGAACTATACCTTGATGACTCATCCGAGATATGGACCTCAGAATCAAGCAGAGCTTGGATAGAATCAGTGGCAAAATTAGTAGAAGACATTGCTCGTACCTTTTGAAAGCGAGGATGGCGAATGACGACGAGACGAGGAAGATGTAGATAGCTCAGATTCGGAAAACAATCTCTTTCTCGGGGCTCTCTATAAATTTCAGGAATGTGAAAATGATAGGAAACGTCTTCACTATTTATATAAGACGACTTTCCTGGGCAACGGCTCCGATGAAGAGACTTTTCACATCTTCGCATCACAACCATTACTTCACCTCCAAATCGCAACCGTTCATCTCAATCTAGATTTCATCCAGACCCTTCATGAAGAGACATTAACTGCGTTTCTCAGACAAATGAGCGTCATGATTGAGGTGCGTGTCTCGAGGTGACGGCTATGTCAGACCTCCTACTGGTCAACATAATCAACCAATAGCAGCTCTTGAGGGCATATGATAACAGACGATAATGACCCCGAGTCATATTGTGACACGTGGCAGTTTTTTTGGGACCTTAAAGGCGTAGCTGCGGGACAGGCCCGACCAATATACGTTGCTCGGTATCCTTATCTGACAGGGATTATGTCTCCTATTACTACAAGAATTATGCAAAGGAAGTGGGCTCCTAATAGGAGAAGGACTCTCCTCATCCTTATAAAATGATCTCACTATCAGGTTTTGACTCTCAACTCTTAACTACCATCTACTCACCTAACTTCTAGAGCACCGAGCTACGTGTTCTAAAAGCCCTACTGTTTCTCATCTGACTTGAGCGTCGGAGCGCCAACGCCAGAGAACAACAATCTCTGGCCTGGCTCCTAGCTTATATGTCCTCATCTTAGCAGGTTTGACAGTTACGGAATACTACCGAGAAGGCCTAGTTAGAGCAAACTGATACGTGGCAAGACACAACTGGTTTTGTACGTCATCAAGTAAAATTGTGGAGTTCTCTTTTTTGTGATTATTGTTGTTTGGTGAATTCTCTTGTGATAGGTGTGTAACACTTTGGAACTGGAAGTAGTGGCTAGTATTGCTACTTGTTTGTGAACTCAATTTTTTAAAATCTGCTTTGGAGCCTACTGGTTAGTTTCGGTTGGTTCTCTGTGTACAATTGCTTGTGTTGGTTCAATTGTCTAACAGGCACTCAAATTTTGTGGATGGGTGAAAACTACGTGGGCATTGGGTTGGGCAATTTTCTAGATCTGTACATAGCATATTACTTGTACAGAAAGCATATTCCTCATACAGCTTGTACAACATATATTTCTCGCCATTTAAGTTCTTTCCATGTATAGTTTGCCACAGTCCTTATTTAATGGAAGCTGCGACACAAAGGACAGCACAGCGCACTTTGCATCACAGAATTATGTCGTTAGGCAATTCGAATGCACATTAGGATGACAATCAAATGAAGGAAAGTACATTCTTTATTTCATTCGATCGCAAAACCTTGCTAAGATATGCATATATTGTGCAGCCTGTTCTTTTTTCAATACAAATGTAAGTATTATCGGATGGTAAAAAGTGAATCACAACATTTAGCAGTACGTCTGCCCTATTAAAGCTTCTCTAAGATGAATTGGACAATGCTTTATTGGCTCACATCAAACTATTTTCGGAAAGAGGCATAAACAAAGGGGAAATATGAGCATAAGCTGCACCTTGGATCATTTTAAGCTGCTGTCTTGTTGTTGTCTTTTGCTGGCGTGTCAGCAAACTTCCATGAGATGCGATAAAATTGCTCGACTGTTCGTAGTCCTGCCACCTCATGGATGGGTATAGCATCACAGATTTCATTCAAATCTTCTTTTGTCAGCCTCACGTTTAAGGAACCAATATTATGATCCAGATTTTTAACTTTAGTTGTCCCTATACACCAGGAAAGAGAAAAGCGAGGGTCAAAATTTTTTCTCCAACAACAAATCCGAAAAGCATATATTTTGGACACAATGCCATAGCTTCACAAACGGCCAATAATAATTAGATTTACAATGTCACAAGTGTCTGTCAATTTGCAAATGCTGCTGCGGAGATTACATTGATAGAAAATTTCATACTGTTTGCCCATCAAATTCAAAAGGTACAGGATATGCATATACATCATGCCTCTTTGATTTGGATAAGCCATATTTTTTAATTATTATTACTATCGTAATAAGGCACACGAACCTGAGATATACCTCACGCTTTAACTGTAGATAAATGGGAACATAAAAGAGTCGCTTACCAGGGATAGGTGCAACACCGTCCCCTTGATGAAGAACCCATGCGAGTGCAAGTTGTGTAGGGGAGCACCCATGCTTTTCAGCCACCTTCTCCACACGATTATAAAATATCTTGTTTTTTTCAAAGTTCTCTCCTCGAAACTGTGGATGTGATTCCTAATAGGAGAAAAATTAGGGATTATTAGATTATAGGTATTTCAATTTTTTGATAACACATATTTCAACATGATGCATCGCCATGAATCACACTTATTAAGCCAGAAATTGATTTGTCCTGTACCAGTGAACTATTTCCAAGTTCCCTGCAAATTATAACAAATAGAATTTCTCAACATATGTTTTGAAGCAAGCACAATGAGAGAATAAAAGATAAAAATACTCAATGGAACTACAGAGGAGGGAAAAATTATGTTGATAGCAGTATGTCCATAGAAACATCGGCTAATATATCACATGAATTTTTTGTACTAGCACAGCGACAGTGTAGATTTCCTTTCAGAAATAACTTGAAGGATGGGTAAAATCTAGATAAGAACTTCCAAAAGAAAATCTTGCACAATGTAGATGAACCTGCACAGAGGGACAATTTCATCCTCAATATCACAAGTCCACAGGGACCATTCCATCTGTAGAGCAGTGATGGGGTGAACAGCATGTGCTCTTCTTATTGTGTCTGGACTAGCTTCAGAGAGCCCAACATACTTTATTTTTCCCTCTTCCACTAACTTCTTTAGTTCCCCCATCTAGAAGAAAGGAACAGTGGAAAAACTTGGTAACGATCTCGAGCAGCTATTTGAACCAAATCCAAATAATGTCATGGGTTGAAGAGAATTTATGAATTACTTAGAAGTTAATGGAAATCTACAGCTGCTAGAAATATAAAGAACACGAGAAAAGGCAGTACTTACAGTGTCCTCTATGGGTATATATGTGTCAATTCGATGTACATAGAAGAGATCGATATATTCCACATCTAGATGCTTAAGGCTAGCTCAACAGCATGAACGGACATACTCAGGAGTTCCTTTTACAACCATACTACCAGATTCAAGTCTGATTACTCCAAACTTTGTGGCCAGTTGGATCTCTTCTCGAGGAAACTGCTTTAGTGCCTGAAAGATTTCACTAAAAATTAAAATGGAACTTTGTGGAGGTGAGTAAAAATCATAAGCAACACAAATTTTCCAAAAATTGTGGAACTGAAGCAGGTAGAAAGAAAATATAAACAATAAAATCAAGCACACAACTCTGGTACAGTCATTTGCTTGGAACTTTTTGGCTAACTTTCTACACTATATGTTTTTTTGCATGGAGCGAAAGGCGTGGAGGAAGAGAATTGTGACTACTAAAGAAACATCTTCATGTGAGTTCTTATCCCCACATAAGACCTACACATACAAACTTCAAGTTTGACGAGAAAGCCAAATATAAAGAGAACATAAGAATAAAATAAAGTGAATTTCAACTAAACAGAAACATTTTTCACGAATATATAGGAACACCCTCCGTTGAATTATGCAAATCCTAATTATCTTTATGCATGGCAAACTAAGGTTCTATCTATAAGCAAACAATATGACACAACACAAATAATTCTTGAAATATCTCTTTATCAACATTTTGCAGAAATATGAAACCACTCCTGCTCCTTAAAAAAAAAAAAAGAAGGAATAAAATCCTTGAAAGTCCAAGTCTTGCCATGTTAAAATTCCCTTTAGCCAGTCCAACCAGAATACTCAAAGCAGCAGGTAAACAACTGGGAACGCAGTGAATTTTGACAGTCAGAAGAACAATTGTATGGGAGCAGTCAATACAGTATAAATTTACCAAACTTAATTTCAAAATACTTGTAAAGATCATATTCTCAAGTAGAATACTACAGATTTATCAGCTTCTCAGATATGCTTATCGAAGACTAAGCAACATAGATTTCACGAACCAAGATAATTTTACCTTTCCAACTAAAATTTCATTAGCATGATTATCCCCATATACATCTGATGTATCAAAGAACGTAATCCTCTTATCAAATGCGTGCTTGATGAGCGATAAGCCAATTTCCTCAGGTACAGGATCATTGTAGCCTCCAGTAAGACCCATACAGCCAAACCCCAACTTAGAAACCTACGAGCAATGTAATTAGAAGTTAATAACCAAATTAAGCCCTCTAACTATAATCACTTAATCAGATTACAAGTAAAGCATTGATTGAGTAAGAGCTAATTAGTGACATTTTATCATTTTTAAAACAATAATCATTCAAACGACATATAAAACACAAAGCAGCAGGTCGAACATTGCCCCAAAATAACTAAAATACGAAACTTCCTGAAGCATTATTGGTTGAAAGCAGGAAAAGCCAAGATGGTTTTCTCATATTTTATTTTACCTGAAGCCCCTGATTCCCCAATTTCACTCTGGGAACAACAATTATTTGCTCCTCTGTCATTTCTTTATGGTTCTTGGTACACTTAACAGGGAGCCTTCAGCGACCGAGATTGCAGACTGCAGATAGAGACTGACAATTTATACTCGGCTTTCCTCACTGGAGAGGACAATAAATACGTAGAGGGTTTATACTTTGTGAACTTTGTTGAGAATACTCAGAAAGCATCTTAGGCCTACGGCCTACATACTGTATACACTGTATACATAACATGTACATGTGGCAGTCAGGGATTAGTTCTTGATTAGGGCTTCGCACTTGTTTGAGCATATATATATACTGATGTACATGTCCCTGCCGTTTTGTAATAGAACAAATATAACTTTACATCGTTTCCTCATTATTTCACTTGGTATCAGAGGTGCCATGACTACTGTCAATGACGAATCCTCCAGCGCCAGACAAACACCATCATCCCAGCCATCTCTGGGTTCCTCCTCCTATGGTCCACCGGTGGGAGAGAGCGGCATGACTCTATTAAGTCATCCAGGTGTTAAAAATCAGGGAGCCAACAAGTTGGGCTCTTTCTGCTCAGTAAAGCTCAATCAGGACAACTACCTACTCTGGAAAAGTATGGTGTTTCCTGTTATCAAGGGGAATCGATTGGAAGGGTTATCTCTGGCGCAAATCCCTGTCCTCTAGAGTTCAAATCCACCGTAGATGGAGACTCAACAAGTGCTGAAAAAAACCCCAACCCAGATCATGACAACTGGGTCTTTCAGGATCAAACTCTTCTCGGATGGCTCTATAACTCCCTCGATGTTGAAGTAGCATCTGAGGTTCTCGGAAAGGAGACCTCCAAAGATCTCTGGGATGCTCTGCAAACCTTATTTGCTGTTCAAACCCGGTCCAACATTATCTTCCTCAAAAAGGAATTTCGCCAACTGCAAAAGGGCGGCTTGAAGATGGGCGAGTATCTCAAAGCCATGAAGAAGATTACTGATCATCTTACTATTGCAGGTCATACCGTAGACAATGATGATCTTGTCTTACAAGTTCTAGCCGGTCTAGACTCCTTGGAATATAACCCTGTAGTTTGCCAGATTACTGAGAAGCAGCATGTTACTTGGATGGAACTGCAGTCTACATTACTGACTTTTGAGAAACGCTTGGAGCAAATCAATAGTGGTCTCTCTAATTTGAATCTCAGTGCTAACTTTGCAAGCACCAATAGTGGTAATCGTGGACAATCCAACATGCAGAGTCATAACCGAGGCTCCAGAGCAATCACAGGGGTCACGGTGGTCGCAATGGCCGGGGCAGGCTTATGTGTCAGGTCTGTGGCAAGTCTGGACACACGACGGCATATTGTTACTTCCGCTTTGACAACAAATATATGGGTAATCCACCAGATGACACCAAAAACTCATCACAGATAAGGAATATTCATCCGACAGCATTTATTGCTTCGCCTGAGACTTCCCGTGACCCTGCCTGGTATGCAGACAGTGGAGCAAGTAATCATGTCACCAGTGACGCCAACAATCTTTCTCAGATCAATGACTTCCAAGGTACAAACTCTCTTGTTGTAGGTAATGGCCAAAAGCTTAATATTGCTCACGTAGGTTCTGCTCAATTGCCAACTCAGAATCATGGTAACTTACGTCTCAATGGCATCCTACATGTTCCTGACATTGCAAAAAACCTGATCAGTATTTCTCAACTCACTGCTCATAATAATGTTTTGGTTGAGTTTAATTCCCGTGGTTGTTTTGTGAAGGACAAACAAACGGGAATGGTGTTGCTCCATGGGATGCTTAAAGATGGTCTCTACCAACTTGATTGTTCTGCTGCAGCTACTCCAAGCTCGACTCAAGTGTCCAAAAATGTTCCAACATCCATTGTTTCACAAGCTCTCTTTTGTAACGATGTTCTTTTCAGTTCCAAAAGTGCTGAGTCTGTGAACTCTCACCATGTAGTTTCTTCAAGTGAAGTTTGGCATAGGCGTTTAGGCCATCCTTCTCACAAAGTCATGTCTGATGTTTTGAACTCTTGTAATGAAAAAATTCAGTCTACTTCCTCTATGTTTTGTGATGCTTGTCAGCTTGGTTAATCTCATTCACTTTCCTATCCAACATCTAGCTCACACGCTGAGCACCCTTTGGAGCTTGTTCACACTGATCTTTGGGGACCTGCACCTTTACAATCAACATCTGGCTATCGTTACTACATACATTTCCTTGATGATTATAGCCGGTTTACATGGATATTCCCTCTAAAATTTAAGTCTGAAGCCTTTAGTGTCTTTCTCCAGTTTAAGACTCTTGTAGAAAACCAATTTGAGCGAAAAATCAAATGTCTTCAATCTGATATGGGTGGAGAATACAAGAGCTTTCATAACTTTCTCACCACTCATGGAATTGAGTTTCGTCATCCTTGTCCCCATACCTCCGCCCAAAATGGGCGTGCTGAACGAAAACACAGACATATAACAGAGACAGGCCTTACTCTTTTAGCCCAAGCCAACATGCCTCTCAAGTTCTGGTGGGAAGCTTTTCAAACTGCCACCTTCCTCATAAATAGGCTCCCCACTTCTATTCTGTCCAATGTCACACCCTTGGAACATCTCACTAAGAAATCTCCAAACTACAAGTCTCAAAACTTTTGGGTGTGCATGTTTCCCTTGTCTTCGACCCTATCAAAATCATAAGTTTCAATATCATTCCATCAAATGTGTCTTCTTAGGCTATAGTGATTCTCATAAAGGTTTTAAATGTCTTAGTCCCACGGGGTGACTCTACATTTCTAGGCATGTCATTTTCAATGAGGCTGAATTTCCCTTCAAGTTTGGGTTCCTTAATTCCAAACAATCTCCAAATGATATTATCATCACAAATTCTCAGTGGGTGTCATCTACTGTCTCTTTACCCAATCCTCATCTTGCTTCCACGGGCTACAGCCAATCAAGTGTGGAGTCTCATTCTCAAGCACCACATGACTCAACACCTATACCCGTTGGTTCTAACACTTTACAATCTCCAGAAGAACATTCTCAAGTGCAGCGCACCCAAGTAAATTCTTCATCCCATGGTCAAGACTATACTGAACCATCGAACACAGAGTTGCCTTCTTTACCTACACCATCTGAGCAAGCTCCAGCAAGCACTGAACAAGCAACTGGCAGTCCCATACTTCCTACTCCCAGTGCTGGTCATGGAATGAAAACTAGGTCCAAGTCAGGTATTCATAAACCCAAGCATTTTTCAGCTGATTATCAACTTTTCTTGGCCACAGTCGGGACTCCTACTTCTTCTGAACCAGCCACCTTGAAGGAGGCACTTCAATCTGAGATTTGGCAAGATGCTATGTTGCAAGAATTTTGAGCACTTCAACGCAACAAAACTTGGGAGTTGGTTCCATTTAGATCTATCTATAATGTTATAGGCAACAAATGGGTCTTCAAAACTAAACTCAATGCTGATGGAAGCTTCCAGAGGTGCAAAGCCAGACTTGTGACAAAGGGGTTTCATCAAAACCCCGGCATTGATTACACAGAAACATTCAGCCCAGTTGTTAAAGCTTCTACCATCCGCATTGTCTTGACTATTGCAGTGTCAAAGAATTGGAGTGTGCGACAACTTGACATCAACAATGCTTTCTTGAATGGGTATTTACAAGAAACTGTTTATATGGCACAACCGGAAGGTTTTGTCGACCCAAAGCACCCTGGACATGTGTGTAAGCTACACAAGGCTTTATATGGGTTGAAGCAAGCTCCACGAGCTTGGTATGAGCAACTGCAACGCACACTTCTCACTTGGAATTTTCGAAACTCCAAGTGTGATTCCTCCTTATTTTTCTTCCACAAAAATGGCCTCTTAATCATGGTGTTAATCTATGTCGATGACATGCTTGTTACTGGAAACAACCAACAGTCCCTACAAAAATTCACCCAGCGCTTGCATCGTCAATTTGCTCTCAAAGACATGGGATTTTTCCATCATTTCTTAGGCATTGAAGTACAGCGGAATGTGACTGGTATGTACTTGACTCAAACTCGTTACATTGATAATCTTTTAAAGAAGGTTGCTTTGGATCATCTCAAATCGTGCCCAACCCCAGCCAGTGTTGGTAAACATTTTGTTTCTACTGACAGGGAGCCAATGAAAAATCCTACACTTTATCGCAGTACCTTAGGAGCCTTGCAATATCTTACGCACACAAGGCCTGACATTTCCTTTATTGTGAATAAACTGAGCCAATTTTTGCAAGCTCCCACCAATGTTCATTGGCAGGGTGTTAAGTGAGTTCTTCGCTATTTAAAGGGCAGTCGCAATCTGGGCCTTCATATCAAACCAAGTGCAACACTTCATTTGGTAGGTTTCTCTGACGTTGACTGGGCCGCATGTCCTGAAGATAGAAAATTAGTTGCTGGTCATTGTGTGTTCTTTGGAGACACTCTTGTCTCTTGGTCATCAAAGAAACAAAATGTCGTCGCCCGCTCTAGCACTGAATCAGAATATCGTGCTCTCGCTAATGTGGCTTGTGAACTTGCTTGGCTTGAGTCCCTCTTGCATGAATTTTCATTTCCTCTCTCAGCACCTCCAATCACCTGGTGTGATAACATTAGTGCTGGTGCTCTCGCTGCCAATCCAGTATATCTTGGACGGACGAAACACATTGAAATTGATGCTCATTTTGTTCGCGATAAGGTTCTTTCAAAATCCTTGCAGGTCCGCTACATTCCGTCTCACGACTAAGTTGTCGATTGTCTTACAAAGCCTTCGTCGCACTCACGTTTTGTCTTTCTCAGAGACAAACTTGGAGTTGTTCCAAGGATTTCACTACCCTCCAGTTTGAGGGAGGATGTTGAGAATACTCAAAAAGCATCTTAGGCCTACGGCCTACATACTGTATACACTGTATACATAACATGTACATGTGGCAGTCAGGGATTAGTTCTTGATTAGGGCTTCGCACTTGTTTGAGCATATATATATATATATACTGATGTACATGTCCCTGCCGTTTTGTAATAGAACAAATATAACTTTACATCGTTACCTCATTATTTCACTAACTTGGACTACCAGAGACGACAATAAATACTTACGAGGGATTCTGAACTTTGACCAGTGAGAGAGTGTCTCCAATGGTTGCCCTCCATCTTTAAAGTGTCGAACTTGCAGACATTGGGAAGAGTCCTTGACGTAAGCCGGTATGTAATGATTTCTTTCGCGGGAAGAGCCCTTGACGTAAGCCGGTATGTAATGGGTTCTTTAGCGGTAAAATAATACTCTCCACCCACGTAAGCCGTTATGTTAATGGGTTCTTTTGCCGCAAGATAATACTCTACACATCCCCAAATTATATATCCGTACCGAACATAAGTTTTGATAGTATATAAATTATGAATTTATTATTAGAGATATGTAAAATAATTTAATAATAAAATAAAAATTATCGAATATAAATTTTATTAGAAAAATTTTTGCATGTTAAGTTTGAATATGTAAATTTTTTTTAAAATTTAATAAATATTTTGAGAGATAAAATAATAAATGTGTGAAAGAATAGAGACAATAAAAAAAAATTGAGTTTATAAGGCCAAGTCGCTTATAAGCTCATATAAGCTCTACCCAACGGATATATACACGGGCGAATCTATTGAGAGTCAAGGTGGGCAGTTGACTTTTTGAAAGAAAAAAAAATTATCGTAAAAGTAGTTTTGCAATAATTCTAATAATTAGTAGAAAATCTTTTATATAAATAGAATTTTTGTTTATAGTATTTGCTTTTTTGTTATCTTTTCAAACAGTAAATTGAGGATCAATGGATGATGATTCTTTTGTTGTCTATAGGCTTATAAATTGAAATAGGAATTTGAGTATTTAAAAATACGTTATCTGAGGGGCTTCTATGATATAGAATTTTTATACTTTTGTTATTAACGTGCGCTCTAATATTGATTTCTCAAAACATGTTATTTAACTTTTCAATTTTTTCTATATTATAATGTTTGAGACTCCTAAAATATAACCCACATTTAATGTGGATTGTTACATGTTAAGTGTGTCAAACATGTATGTTTATAATTGATGACTGTTTCACATGCCACATATTTGGGAGTAAAATAAAGGGTCATATTAGAATAATTAATAATCCAAAAAGATTTTTGGGCAATGCATTTTGCTCCTCTCGAATTAAAATCATGCGTTCACCCTATTCAACCTCCAAAAACTTCTGTTAATGGAAAAAAATCCTACCTGGAATCTCACATGACGTATTATGTCATATTTCACATACTTTGTACGCGTTGGAAAAACACATAGAAAAACTTTGGAAAAACACATAGAAAAACTAAGGAAAAAAACCCTTAAAATTCCTAATTAATCTTCATCTCATCTCCCACAATAATCTCTCATCATGGTGTATCTCTCATCTCTTCCAAACCAAGGCCATGAGAACGTAGATGATACATTCGATAGGGTGATTGCTAAGATTACTTCAGTAACAAGTTAGTTATTGTAGTTAGAATTGTTAGTGAATAACTAAGCCGATGTAGTTTTGCCACTGGCTGCTTCTGTTCAGTTAGTTGTTAATAGTGTTAATATTTCTATTAGTTGTATGGTCAAGATATGAAATCTTGACGTCCATTATCTGCACCGATAGCAGAAATACAATATATAAGCTAGAGGTTATGTTCTAGAATGATCATAAAATGAAATGAATGTTCTTCTTCTTCTACAATCTTCGTTTCCATTCCTCCGTGCACTAGGTTAAGGTTTGAACACTAGATCACCATATCTTATCCACACTTCCCTTCCATTGCATGTCGCGACATCAAACCAGGAAAACAATCATGGATATGCATGTCACCTTTGAAACTGCCATGGAACAACTCTCCATTGCAATCCAGCAATTGCATTCCAAAATAGTTACTGAACATATGGAGAAAGAATCCATGTTTGACAAGTTACATCAAGAATTGTTCAAACAGAAATATGTTGATATTGGTTCAATTGAAGATCACGATCCAGGTCATTCATCAACTTTCCGCATATCTCATGAAGGTCGTGGAATTCTTGGATCTCGTATGCCATGGCAGAAGATTGAATTTCTCAGATTTAGTGAGGGTGATGATCCATCTAACTGGATACATAAGGCTGAATAATATTTTGCTGATTATTCCAGCCGTTGCCAATTCCACAACAAATTTTGAGGGATAGTAGTATGGATTTTATAGTTGCCTTACCAAGTTGTAAGGGCAAGATTGTTATTATGGTGGTGGTGGACAGATTGAGTAAGTATAGCCACTTCATCTCCTTAACTTATCCTTATATAGCAACTATTGTGGCACAACACTTCATTGATCATGTGTTTAAGTTGCATGGAATGCCTACATCGATAGTAAGTAATAGGGATCTTATTTTTTTAAGTGCTTTCTGGAAAGAATCTTTTAAGATTCAATGATCCAAACTATGTATGACTTCTGGTTACCATCTTCAAAGTGATGGTCAAATGAAGGTTGTCAAAAGGTGTTTGGAGACCTATTTAAGATGTTGTACAAGCTTATAACCTAAGCAGTGGGTGAAATGGCTTTCTTCGGTAGAATGGAGTTTCAATACTTCATATCATTCTGCCACAAAAATCACCCCATTTGAGGCTATCTATGGATATCCACCTCCTCATATATTTTCTTATGAGCTTCGAACTGCAAAGTTGCATAGCATTGAACAAACTCTTTTACAAAGGGATGCTTTATTGGGTTTGTTCAAATCCAATCCACAGACTGCTCAGCAAAGGCTGCATGTTCAAGCGAATAAGCATAGGACTGAAAGAGTCTTTCAAGTTGGTGATATGGTTTACCTGAAGTTAGTTCCCTACCAGCTGCCAGCTCTACTTTTGCATTCTTTCCATAAATTACATTCTCGATTCTGTAGACCATATGCAATCTTAGAACGTGTTGGTGAAGTAGCATATAAACTAGAATTTCTTGGAAACACTAAGACACATCCGGTGTTCCATGTTAGTTGCTTGAAACGTCATTTGGGATCTAATGCTACTATTAGTGTGGATTTACCAAAAGTGACTAATGGTGGTTTGCTCCATCGGAAGATTCCCGAGTCAATTTTATGAAGAATTTATAATAAAGGTAATATGACAGACACTCAGATTTTGGTGCAATGGTAGGCCCATGCTAAGGAGGAAGCTACATGGGAAGACTATGAAGATTTCATTGCTTAGTTTCCTCATTTCCAATTATGAGAGCTGTTGAAGAATATTAAGTTGATTAAACCTTGTGGACAAGGTTTATTTGGAGGAAGGACTAGTTGATACGTTCTAGAAGGTGAAGGATGAGATTACTTCAGTAACAAGTTGGTTATTGTAGTTAGAACTTGTTAGTTAATAAGTATGTTGTTGTGACAACTATAGTTTTGCCATTGGCTGCTTCTGTTCAGTTAGTTGCTAACAGTGTTAATATTTTTATTAGTTGTATGGTCAAGATATGAAATCTTGACTTTCGTTATTTTCACTGATAGCATAAATATAGTACATAAGCTAGAGGTTATATTTTGGAATGATCATGAAATGAAATGATTGTTCTTGTTCTTTTACAATCTTCGTTTCCATTCTTCTATGCACTAGGTTAAGGTTTGAAGGGTTTAATAGAAGAAGCAATCTAAATTGTCAATAAAGTTTCAGCCTTGAGTCTGGCATACAATCGTAAGTTAATTATTAGCTTATTGAAAGGGAACGAAGGAATTGGCAAACAAAGGAATTGGGGAATGAAAAAAGGGAACAAACTAATGAAACAATCTAAATCATATTGTTGCAATTCAATATAATTAGCCACGTAATATTTCTTCAATCTGCTACATAGGTGTGATGTATGATTTTTTGGACGACTTTTTTTTATCTTTTGGACAAACGGGATAGTTTCTGACAATGATGGTTATCAGGTATTATTTTTTGTAAGCTACCATTTTTTCCCCTAATTTGACAATATACGCATAAGAACAAAATGTTGTATAGGAAACATGTTATTTTGTCACGCGACGTTTCGGTCTCTTTGGCTTGGTTCATTAGCATTTTTTTTGTGTTTTTACTAATGCAAAACAATCAGAATAAATGAGAGAATTTTTTGAAATTTTAAAATGGAGTTTAATGATAAATTCATTGGTTTCATTATTTTTTTTTCTAAAATCATAATAGATACAATATATATATATATATATATATATATATATTTATATATATATATATATAAAATTTTAGCCCTTGATTTTTAAGTTTGTCTTCAAAACTAAAAAATTTAGCAAGATCTATTGTCTAACTTATTTTTATTTAAGGTTCATATTTGTTATAATTTTTTTAAAAATAATTTAGCTATTTTTCAAAAATTTGCATGATAAATACATATTATCCATTAATTTTTTTTTTTAAAAAAGTTATGATTCTCTGATGCATAAAAAATGATACATGGGTTCCCATTCTAGAGATTTGACATTTAAAAATAGTGTTTTTCTTCAAAAGAGAGAAAGAAGTTGTGGTCATCCTCTTTAAGGCATATTCTACTTTTTATGTGCATCCCATTATGACTCTTTGGTCCTCTTGAAAATCAACCCCTTGTCCATACTTCATGACCTATGGCGAGGCAAGATCCCATCCCCCAATGCCACTTTGGACTTAGAGAGTCCAAAGACCAACACCAAAGACCCTCTTAAAAACTTCAGCTTGACCCTTTTAGATTTAGAAAAACCTGTTCCCAGCTATAGCAACCGGCTCAAAAATTGAACAAAGTCGCCACCAATCGAATTGAAGTGCGATTTGACAATTAAAATAATCCTGCGAACCAGAAATGAAGGTACGAGGGTCGCTTGAGTGTGGAGAAGATGTTAGGCACCCCACGACTCCTATTTAAAACAGTTACTGAATTTTTAAATAATTGGCTATTTTCTGAAAACTTGTTATTTACAAGATTGGATCTTTTAGAATGACTAATGATTTGATATTTAGAACATACCAACTTATGGCATGGAAAGAATTTGATTTTGAGAACAACTTATAGTGTTGTATTTAGAAATGTACCAACTTTTGGCCTCAAAGAGAATCCGATTTATGAACACCAACTTATGGTGTTGTGTTTAAATGCAATTATCGAATTGGGATGAGGAGGTCAAATTGGGAATTCCAACTTATGGAACCGGAATGAATGCATTGGGTTTGAAAAGGATTTGGAAATACCAATTTATGATATGTAAACACCAACTTATGGTGTTTATTTTAGGAAAATGGAGGGAGAATACCAACTTATGATATTTTATTTTAAAAGTATGTCAACTTATGGCATTAAAAAGAATCGAATTTGTAAGCACCAACTTATGGTGTTTATTTTAAGACGATGGAGGGAGAATACCAACTTATGGTATTTTATTTTAAAAGTATGCCAACTTATGTCATTAAAAAGAATTGAATTTGTCAACACCAACTTATGGTGTTTATTTTAAGAAGATGGAGGGAGAATATCAACTTATGATATTTTATTTTAAAAGTATGCCAACTTATGACATTAAAAAGAATCGAATTTGTAAGCACCAACTTATGAAGTTTATTTTAAGAAGATGGAGGGAGAATACCAACTTATGGTATTTTATTTTAAAAGTATGTCAACTTATGACATTAAAAAGAATTGAATTTGTAAACACCAACTTATGATGTTTATTTTAAGGAGATGGAGGGAGAATACCAACTTACGGTATTTTATTTTGAAAGTATGTCAACTTATGACATTGAAAAGAATCGAATTTGTAAGAACCGACTTATGGTGTTTATTTTAAAAAGATGGAGGGAGGAATACCAACTTATGATATTTTATTTTAAAAAAACTATCAATTATGGTAGTAAATTATTTTTATTTAGTGAGACGACTTGGATCAATTATTCTCGCGTTGCATCATTTTTAATAAAAATAAAATCTCAAAAAGTAAATTAAAATTTACGGAACAATAAATTCTTAAATGCCTACATGCTTCTAACAACCAAAAATAACATACATGCATTTTCACTATTTTATTTTCATTATTTACATGTTACAATGGCTTATGGCCCAAAACATCAAAAGCCAAAATTTTTGAAAAAATAAAAATAAAAAAGCCCTAAAATGGTCTAAACTTCCTAATTAAAACAGAAATAATATCCAAGAGGCCCAATACCACATAGAAGTTAAATGAAAGCCTAATAATCCAAACAAAATCAAAAGGCCCAATTAACAACCAAAGCCCTAAGTTTACATACAACAATCAGCCATGGCCCAACTAGTCAAACTAACCAGCCCAATAATACCACAGACCAAGCCCTTTTACCCAGAGCCCAACGTGCCGGCCTAATACCCTACAAAACAAAAACAATCAGCCCATTTCCTTCCTTCTCTTTTTTATACCTAAACATACTGGTACATAATCTCCCTACCGTGCCGCGCTACCTCCTCGGACCCATCTAAATGCAGGTACACAATTGCTATATACAGACCTATTGTGATAGCCTATTAGCTGGAGGGAGAGAGATAATAAGTTTGGACCATGCAATTGGCAGCAACACAAACTTTAGTAAAAAAATGACTTGATTGGACAACAACGCTTCTCCATGCAATTGGCAGCAACACAAACTTTAATTCAAAAAATTACTTGATTAGACAGTGATCAGCTTTTGCCAGTATAGGTCTGTATAATCAAATGTGCGTATAATCAAATGTGCATATAAAACACAGCCTGTATTTAGCAATAGCGAGATAACATTCTTTGGATATTTTTCATCCATTATTGGTTAAATAACTTTTGTCATTTTTCATCAATTATATGCATGTAATCATACCTTTGCTTTTGTTTCTCCATTATTTGAGTATTTTTCATCCATTATTGGTTACATAACTTTTGTCATTTTTCATCAATTATATGCACGTAATCATAACTTTGCTTTTGTTTCTCCATTATTTGAGTATTCTTCATCCATTATTGGTTACATAAATTTTGTCATTTTTCATCAATTATATGCACATAATCATAATTTTGCTTTTGTTTCTCCATTATTTGAGTATTTTTCATCCATTATTGGTTACATAACTTTTGTCATTTTTCATCAATTATATGCACATAATCATAACTTTGCTTTTGTTCCTCCATTATTTGTCTACATAACAAAAATAGTACCCAAATGGGGGACTTCCCTTTCTCTATAAAAGGGAGTGAAAATTTACTTTGTTATTCACAAAAATTGTATGAGTTTTTAAGTTTTTTCTCACATAATCATTATTTGTGATCTCATAATTATGGATGAATATTTTAAGTTATGGGGTGAAGATTTGCATTTGTCAAGCTATTCAATCGAGGTAAAAATTATATTTTTCAGATGCACATTTGATTATAAGTTTTTGTATAATGTAAGTATTGTAAACTATTTTAGTTATTTAATGTGTAACAGGATGATCAACAAAGTACGATGAAAGTCGAATCAAACAATGATGAAGTACAAACAGATTATACAGAACAGTTTACAACTGATATGGTATAATAGTAAATTATATATTTTATTTCGTAATTTGTTAAATTTGAAATAATACTAATATATTTTTTATTAGATATTTCATTTCCGTGAAGATTTAATCAAATGGGCACGAGATGTAGGACGTGTGATGGGATTTATTATCGTTATTTCCAGTTCAAATGAAGGTCATTTTGAAATTGTTGGTGTTACTTCTACGGAGATGACATTTTTTGCTGCATTTGTATTTCTTCAATTTGAGAAAGAAGATAATTTCACATGGGCATTAAGTTGTTTGAAGGCTGCTATGAATGGGTGTTTAGCACCACGGGTGGTGTTGACTGACAGAGATTTAGCACTGATGAATGCTGTTGATCATGTGTTCCCCGAGTCAACTGCTCTACTGTGCAAATGACATATTGGAAGGAATTTAGCAGTGAATTGTAAGAAATTATTTGAAGACAAAAATAGCTGGGACAGTTTCAATTCCATGTGGCATTATCTGGAGGACTCTGAAACGGTTGAAGATTATTTCGCAAGGTTGTCATCTATCGAACAATTATTTCACAGGTATCTATCAACAAAATTCTCATTTATAATTTTAGCTTATTCATCGTTCAAATGCATTGACTTATCTATGGAACACTTATTTCTCAGGTATCTAAGAGCAATAAAGTATATCAAATCAGTGTGGTTGGATAAATATAAAGAGAAATTTGTTGCTGCTTGGAGTAATAAATCGATGCATTTTGGCAACAGGACTACAAATCAAGCTGAAAGCAAACATGGAAAGTTGAAGAAATATTTACAAAATTCAAGGGGAAATCTTGTGTCCATCTGGTCACAAGTTCATAGTCTTTTGGACGCACAATCAACTTCTATCAAAGCATCACTCGAAAAAAGTATCAATTTTAAGCAACACGATTTCAGAACTTCAATATTCAACGAACTATGAGGTTCTGTATCAACTGCTGCATTATATCATATTTTTGCAGAGGTGAAACGTTCTAATAATGTTGGTCATTATCCTAACCTATGTGGTTGTCAAATTAAATTGACTCATGACTTGCCTTGCGCACATGAGATCTCTATGTTCAAGGTGGAAGGTCGTCCAATTCCCCTATCTTTGATTGATCCATTCTAGAAGAAGCTGGACTTCAAGCCCCCCACTACATTGGAGGACGATGATATAAATTGCAATATTGAGGTTGAAATGTTCACTGAAAAGTTTAAAAAACAATTGAGACCTGGTAAATTTCGATTGTTACAGAAATTACGTGAAATTATCAACCCCTCATCCACTTTACTTGCAGAGCCAAAGGTGAAGAAGCAAAGTCGTGGCAGGTTCGATTCAAAGAAAAACGTTGAATCAAATGTTGGACGAAATTCTACCGGTACTAAATATGCCGAGGCTAATGATTCTCCAGTATTGAGAAGCCGACACAGTTGTTCATTGACTTTCAATGTCCCGCAGTTTTCATAAACACGGAGGGTTTCGGTCTATGAGAGAATGTATACTAGTTCAATCGATGACAAATTACATACTGGTTCTATGAATGAGAGAATTTACAGTATTTCAATCTACATTGACCAGTTTTCGAGTCATATGCATCCATATATTCTATATGTGACTGATGTGATTGGTGATGGAAATTGTGGTTTTCGCAGTGTTGCATTGGCATTGCAAATGGAAGAAGGTGAAAATGTATGGACCCGTGTAGGATATGATATGCTAACTGAGTTGAACAACAACGCTGATGAATATGCATCCTTGTATGGAGACTGGGAAAGGTTTTCGCTTATAAGACAATCACTGACATTTTTTGAGATATACAGGTCAGCACCGGTGGTACATTGGATGAATTTGTCAGACATGGGTCACTTGATTGCATCATGCTACAATGTTGTTTGCATTGTATTAAGTCAATCGCAATCCTTAACGTTTCTTCCTTTGCGGTCTGGCCACCACCACCATCACAACAACGTGTCATATGTATCGGACATGTTAACCAGAACCATTTTGTGGAGATATCATTGGTTCCTAATTCTCCAATGCCTCCAATCATGCCTCAATGGGGCGCATTCAGGCATCAATGTGCGGCTCAGTGGGCTTTATTTTATGAACAAAATTTTCAAGATTATAGACTGATACGGAATCCATCAAAAGTATCACAGCCCAATGTGAATTTAGATTCTGATTAGTTTATTTGGTGGTTTAATTTCTTTTATTTAATAAAAACTATTTGGGATTGCTTTTTATTTAATTTCTTTTATTCTATAATAGATCCCACGTGTGCGGCCATCGTCTCATCTCCAAATATAAGAGGAATCATTATGAGATGAGCGGTAGATATTGAAAGTAATTTTATTATTATTGTGGGCCCTATGTAGCCTTCTCCATGCAATTGGAGGCAATGAAAACTTTAGTTCAAAAAATGACTTGATTGGTTTTGCCGGCCCTACTTAGCCTTCTCCATGCAATTGGCAGCAACGCAAACTTTAGTCAAAAAATGACTTGCTTGGACAGCAGCGCTTCTCTATGCAATTGGCAGCACCACAAACTTTAATTCAAAAAATTACTTGATTGGACAGTGATCAGCTTTTGCCGGCATAGGTCTGTGTAAGTAAAACACAGCCTGTATTTAGCGATAGCCTACCTCCTCCTTTCCTCCGTTCCCGTTGCTCAAGTCGATTTCACATGCATTCACAAACAAATACAGGAGAGAAGGAGATCTGAAACCACAAATCAAATACAGAGTTTCATTTTAGTAAAGAAAAGGTTGACCTGGCTGGGCTTATGGAAGTGACAATCGGAGGTAAGGAGGGGCTGATTTAGTTTTCGGTAAAGATGAAGTCTTGTGTAGATGGTGCATCTGTAGGGGAGAGGTGGCCCTGTGGTGAAGTTGAGGGAGGAATTGCGACGAGGTGATGAATGAGGCTCGGGTTAGTGAAGAAACAGGACTGTAAACAAAGGATTTGAGGATGATGGTCGAAGTGGGTGAAAGGATGGCTCTGTTGTAGGAGGTGGTTTGAGTGAAAAAAGATAGGGCTGCGGTGAGGTTAAGTTAACTGATAGGGAGGCTTGGTGGATAGTGATAGTGATTTCGGGTGATGTGGGTTCGGTGGTGATGATTTTGGTTTTGGTTGAAACGTGGGATGGAGAAGGCTTGGGTAAGTGGGTTGGCGGGTGCAGGTTCAGGGATGGCTCGATGATGGTGGGTTCGAAGAGACAGTGGTGGTTTAGAGAAGGATCGGTCGAAGGGGAATCTGGTGTTCTTAGGTTCTTGAGTGAGTTTTTCTCTGGTGAATTGGGGGGTTCGGGTGAGTAAGGGAGGCAGGGGTAGTGAAGATTCCGTGTGGAGGTTTCAGGCATGCATTTTTCTGGTCTAATGGAGAGAGGGGAATTTTGATTCTGGAGGTTGCTAAGTGGTGAGGAGGGAAAGAAAAATGGGTATGTCGGTGAGGTGGTGGTATCTGGGTATCGGTTGTGATGGAGTCGGATGAGTTGATGGTGGTATTTGGGTGTGCCAAAGGAGATGTTACGTAGGGAAGGGTTCTCTGTGGAGGTTTTTAGGCGTGAAGAAGAGTGATCATAGGGGGAATCTTCTGCTCCGGAAGCTCGGGTGAATTGGTTCCCCTTTTTATTCCAGTAACTAGGATGTAAATCAATGCGATTTGAGTTGTGTGCCAAATTATGGCAGAGAGTAATGGTGGGCAGAGAGTAATGGTGGGCAGAGATGGGAGAGTGTGTAGGTGAGAGGTGTGACAGTGAGTGAATGTGGGGTTTTAACTGGGCCAGACCGGACCAGTTAGTTGGGTTTGGAAATTGGGCCGGATTTTAGGTTTGGGTTTTGGGCTCCAGTTTGGGTGAGTTTTGGGTCTGAAATTTTCTGGATCGGGCATGTGGATTGGGCCTAAGTAATTAGACATTTGAGGCTTTAATTGTATTGGGGATTGGGCCAGTTTATTGGACTCTTCATTTTTTTTCATTTTTCATTTTTTTTCTTTTTTTCTTTCTAAAAATCTTATTTAATTAAAACTTAGTTGCAATTAAGCAATAAAACTCACTTAACATATTTTGCTAAATGAAATTAGAAATTCAAATTCAAATCAAAATTGTCATTGAGATCCGGACAAAAATATGATACTACAGTGGTTGTTGGCGTTCTTAGTTTGATGATGATGATTTTGAGAATGGAGAATCTCTGTCTCCTCCATCTTGCTCTCAAAACTCTCTGAAGAAGCGTTATTAAGATGGTGATCCTACTGTAGATCTTTTGGGTGACCCTTCAGAAAAATTTGACTATTATGTTAAATATTCTAAATTTGAAGCAAGTTTCAGTCATTCAACACCTCCACCCTATCTAATGTTTGAACAAGGAGGATCTTCTTATGATTCTCAATTTCCCTATCTTGATAGTTATACCTCCAAGAGATTCCAGGATAAAACATTCTCGGAAGGTGTCTGAGTCTACGTCTCTTAACATGGATAGCACTCTAAAATATCCTTTGTCAGCTACTGAGGCAACGTTGAATTGGCAATTTGATAATGTTGTTGCCCAAAACAAGCTTCTTCTTCAAATCTCTTATGTGATACAGAAGTTAATGTCAAATGTTGACTGTTATGATGCTATTCTGCTACATTTGCGAACTCATATAGCAACTTTGCATCATGAGCTTTTACAGCTTGCTCAGACTGGCTCGTTGCACGTGTCTCAACTTTCAGAAAAAGAAAGAGAAAAGAAGTTTCTTGAGAAATAATTGTCTGATTTGGAGCGTCAAGCAGAAACGAGCCTCTTGAAAGAATCTCATTACTCTAGACCTGGTTTGGCTTTTTATACTTCATCTCCTCCTTCAAACTGATCCTTACCTTCTTTTCCCTCTAATGAACCAAAACCATATACCACGTCTGCTTACCTTTATCCTTCTCCATGAGTTAAACAACAATCTTAGAAACCACCACCCACTAGACCTCGGTCTAGTTCTCCACCACCACCAACTGTCACTTCAGGTACCCTAGTTCCTCCTCCCTTTTCTCCACAACATAGACCTAGAAAGGCTCCTCTTGTCCCCAGTTCTACTCCTCCATCTTTACATACAATTACTCCAGTGGCTCCTTCTAATGATCTTACCACATTTCTTCATACTATAACCACATCAGATAAACTCCCTCCTGCTTCTGTTCTTATGGCCAATGAACCTACCACAGCCACTTCTCATCCTGCTCAATCCTCTACTACAAGAGTCGAACCAGAGGTTATCCCTCCTATAAAGGATGTTACTGATGAGTTTCCTCCAAAGTTTTATCCAGTGAATATAAATGTTCCACCACCAGTTCATGTTACTATGAGTCCTTTCTCAATGGATACTACTCCTCCTTCTCGATGGCGTGAGAAGTTTGATGAATTGTTTGCTTGGTGTGTTGCACAACTCTAATCAGGAGACACCTAGGAAGTTGTTATTAACAAAGCCACTAGTCATTTTACAGGACGACTATGTGAACGGTGGGTTATTCAGGGTGAATATAGACAGCTTACAACTCGTCAAGGTGGCATTGACAATTTTATGCAACTTCTTTATTGGGAATTTACTGGTAGTTATTCCCATCATGTGGACCAAGCTCGTGAAAAATATTTTCAGATGAAATGCTGTTCTTTTGAACGTACTGATTTGGAAAAACACTATGACCGTATGTCGCGTAGATACTATTTCCTTAATGGTCTTGATGACAACAGCATGAAGCAGGCTTTTCTTAACTCCTCACCTGAACCATTAGGTAATGAAGTTACTAAACTGCTGGACATAAAGTTGTCTACTTTGAACTCTGAATCCCTCAATTATGTATGGAGACATACTTTGCTTGCTCTGGAACGGCTTTGCAATCAGAAGTTGTTCCTGAAACAGATCAAATAGACCCAGATGTTGTTAGGTAATTCTTGAGACAGATGAGACCTTTGAATTAAATGTGGCAAGTATTCTTGTACTTGTGGTCTTACGAAACGCCCTTTTAGAAAGCGACGTTGGCGAAGTAAGTCTGGAAAGTATCATAAAGGCAATTCTGGTAGTTCTTCTTTCAAAAAGGGCAAATGGCGTTTTTTTGAAGAAATGACCTCCTGGTAGAAAATATACTAAATCCAATAAATGCTACATTTGCAAAAAGTCTGGTCATTTTGCTAAACAATGCCCTTAGAAGAATAAAAGAGCATCTTTTCTTCAACATATCTATTTTCATTGTCCAGATTATCAGCCAGACAATGATGATGTTGAATCCTTATTTTCTCTTTGTGATGATCCTCAAGATGCTCAATTAGCCATTGGTGATGAGGATTATGATGATTCAAGTGATACAGATCTATTTGAAGATGAGTTTTCAGAAATAGATGACTCTCTTTATATGCTCTCTCTGTTCCCTACTCAATCTTCTGGATGTAAGTATGTTCAGATGCAGATAATCCCAGATCATTATGAGAAGCCGGTTCCAATAATTGTGTTCTTTGATACTGAAGCTACTATTTCTATTCTGAATCCCGCTGTTCTTCCTGAATCTTATTGGGAACCTTACTCACAGACTTTTCTTGCTGCTAATAACAAAAGCTTTGAGATAAATCTTATTAGTAAGCCAGTCTATTTGAGGCTTTTTCCTAACCTTGTGATCCGACATAGATTCTTGGGCTCTTCTTTTCCCAAGAAAGATTGTCTTCTGGGTATGGACATTCTTGATGAAATCCTTCAAAAAAACCCGTTGAAAACTTGATGGACTTTATTACAAGTCTTTCTTTTTCCCATGGTCAGAGGTTCATCATTTCTATCTTGCACAGCTTTTTCAGCCTCTCCAAGATCAACTGATTAAACACGCTTGTGCTAATAGTCATTCAGAGTTCCTTGCTAAACATCCTTTTCCCATATGGAAGAATCCAGATTTCTTCATTTCTTTACCTTTCAGGAAAAATGAGGATGTTAATCCCACCAAAGCCAGTCATAAAGGCATGTCACCAGAACATTATGTCTTAGCTCTGAAGGAACTTGAGCAATTGCAAGCCGAAGGCTTGATTGAGCCTACAAATTCTCCATGGGCATGTGAAGCTTTTTATGTCAACAAGTGCACATAATAGATCAGAGGGAAAATGCGCTTAGTGATCAACTATCAGCCGTTGAATCATTTCCTGGTTGATGATAAGTTCCTCCTGCCTAATAAACCTCTGTGGTTTTCCATAATTGCTAAAGCTACCCTTGTTTCCAAGTTTGACCTTAAAGCTGGGTTTTGACAACTTGGTATCACACCCTCTGAACGTCCTAAGACAGCTTTTTGCATTCCTGATAAACACTTTCAATGGACTGTTCTTCCCTTTGGTCTAAAAAATGCTCCCTCCGTTTTCCAGAAAGCCATTACCAGGATTTTTGCCCCACTAGCAGAATCCGCTTTGTTTTATATTGACGATATTTTGCTATTTTCTATAGTTCAAGATGCACATTTTGCACTTCTTCAGTAGTTCTTTAATATTGTCAACAATCATGGTATCATGCTTGCTCAGAAAAAGATGGTCTTGGCATAGGAGCGCATTGATTTTCTTGGAATGACATTTCACCATGGCACATATACTATGCAACCTCATGTTGTTGCTTAGCTCACAAAGTTTTCTATTGGACCCCTCACTGTTAACGAACTTCAACAATTCATTGGCATCACCAATTATATGATGATCAGAGTATGTCTCATAGAGTATAAGCTCTCGTAAAGCGTAAAAGCTGAGAGTGTCTGAGAGTATGGGTGACAGAGTATAAGCTAGCTTATACTCTGAAACAAACGGAGGCGATGAATTTTCTATCCAAGACGACTAAACATCTTACTGTTCTTTATCCTTTGCTTAAGAAGAATCCACCACCTTGGAGACCTCAACATATGGTTGCTATCAAGGCTATTCAACAAGTTGGTCAGAATCTTCCTATGCTCCGTATTCCAACAGATGGTAAAAGAGTTCTTCAGACTGATGCTAGTGATGAATATTGGGCTGCTGTACTCTATGAACAATTTGGCCATAATCACTTTTTGATTGGCTACCGTTCTGGTCCTTTCAAAACCACTGAAAAGCATTACCATTCTACCTTCAAAGAAGTCTTAGATGTTAAGAGAGGTATTGAAAAATTTCAGTTTCATCTCCTTCGTCATCGTTTGCTTGGTCATCGTTTCCTTGTTGAAATGGACATGTCTTCTTTCCCTTCTATGTTACAGTTTAAACAGAAAGTCCTTCCTAATTCTCAACTTCATCGTTGCAGTCAATGATTTTCTCAATTTACCTTTGATGTTAAACATATTAAAGGTTCTGAGAATATCCTTCCTGATATCCTTACTTGAAATGCTCAGCTTGGCACTTCTTCTATCATTCCCTTAATCCATATGATCCATGCTGAAGAGTTTGTTGATCTTCCTCTTCCTATCCTTCAAGATATTTTCTCTTGAGTCATGAAAGCCAGAGCTTTTGAGCTCTACCAGCTTTATTTAAGGATTTCTTGTTTCTGTCATGGTTATACTTGTTCCGGTTCTATTCACAATCCTCAGTTTCCCTTTCTTCAACTTTTCGAGTTTAAGGATTATTTTACTGTTCCTACTCCTCTTCGTCTTTCCCTCACTTATCTGTTGCAGCTCTTTAAGATTGGTTTTCAATTCCAGGTTCGCAAGTTGTTTGAGTATTTTCATCTCTGTGACGTTCATTATCCTTACTTCCCTCCTTCTTCTGAACGAACTAATCTTGCTCGTTTTCTTACTACCTTTAAACCTTTGTTTGAATCGCATGATCTTCTTGAAAGATATCGCAGAGGTTATCTTCGTCGTATTCTTCATCGCCCTGTTACTCTTCAACCCTCTTCTTCCTCTACAGGGTTTGTTACTCATTTTCATCTAGAGGTTCTCGTATATGATTATGATGTATGGTCAGTTGATTTACTTGTACTGCAGACCCTCTTTCTGGTCCTTGTTGCTGTGATCATCAATTCCTTTCTCATTTCCAGCAAGCCATGAGTGAACATAATGGCTACAGACTAGCTCAAATTCCAAAGAGTGTATGGCGACAGCCATATGAAAGTGACTTTGCAAATGAGCTTTATGACAGATTGTTTGATTGGATAGAAGAACTCAGTGGATGACAAAATATTCCAGAATATCAAACAAGAAGACTCTAAGAACAATTCTGGCCTCATGATGGCCTCAACAACATCTTGCAAAAGATGACTGACTCCCTTTTGTATAATACTGTGTAATTATTATGTGTCTGATAAGTGATGACTTGTATCTCACTTTATCTGAAAATAATCCTGATGTAACATGCCAGGAATCATGAGGTGTGGTTTGTAAACTTAACTTGGATCTATCCTGCGTTAAGGTAGTTAGTTTGGTTTGTAAACTCTAGTTACTTCAACTCGAGTTAGTTGTAATGCCTATATAAAGGCCTGTAATCCTTTGTTAATAATAAGACTTGTCTATTGCAGAAAAGATCCTTTACTACCCGTTGATTTCTTGCAATAAAACACTCATTGTGTTCGCTAAGTGATTTGTCATAAACGGCCAACAATGAGCTCCTCCGTGCCAATTGGTGGTCACTTTTGGTGCAAACAGCTAGCGACCAAAACGAATAACAAAATTAACAAATAAATATTGCTGGGTCATATCCACGTATCCCAAATTTAAATGCTCTTTAGACTTAGTGGAAAAGGCATTCTGCATTATCTGCCAGACCTTGTCAAGTGCTGCATGAGTCGACATGTTTCCGGGCTTGGTTTTGGTTACATACAGAATTGTTCACCATTGTTCAAAGATGGAATAAAAAGAAGACATACTATTGCAGGAATGACGCATATAATAATCAGGGAAAGCATCGGCATAAAATGCACCTTCAATTGTTTTGAGCCGCTGTCTAGACTTGCTTTGCTG
This sequence comes from Euonymus europaeus, assembly GCA_963580455.1. Taxonomy (NCBI): domain Eukaryota; kingdom Viridiplantae; phylum Streptophyta; class Magnoliopsida; order Celastrales; family Celastraceae; genus Euonymus; species Euonymus europaeus. The sequence continues at coordinate 7,778,079 of OY756972.1, forward strand.
GTGTGTTAGCAAACTCCCACGAAAAGCGCTGTATAAACTCAGGTGCTCTAGCCCCAGCCACCTCATTGATGGGTATAGCATCAGAAATTTCATCCATATCTTCCTTTGAAAGCTTGACGTTTACGGAGCCCACATTTTGATCAAGATTCTTTACTTTCGTTGTTCCTACATGGAAGGAAATTGAAGAAGAAGAAAGAAGAGGAAACAACAAAATATTAAGTTTGAACTCCACATCCAAAACGTGTTTTTCTAAATAAGTCAGAGGAAAGCTTGCAAGTCAGCTGTACTTCAGTTTGAAATACACCAAGTACTCAAGAAATCATAAATCTCAACGATCCAGTTCAAATTCATCTTTAATAAAAAAAACAACAGGAAGATAAATGATGACTTGATTGTTGATAAATGGGAACAAAAATAATCACTTACCAGGGATAGGTACTACATCATCCCCTTGATGAAGAACCCATCCCAGTGCAAGTTGGGCCAGGGATAACTTCTGCTTGTCGGCAAACTTCTTCAGGCGATTGTGTAATATTTTGTTCTTGTTGAAGTTATCTCCTTGAAGCCATGGCATTGCTGCCTATAGGAAATGAGGGTAAGATATAAAAGGAAAATACTAAATCGTGTGTATTTCAAAAAGATTAATCTCCGTAGATCAAACATATCTAGGACACAAACTGATATACTCAATACCAGTGCTCCATTCGGTGGCAAACTTTCTTGAAATCCATTCCCACCAAAAACTCCATGGCCAAGCGGGCTGTATGGAACTATTCCAATCCCGAGTTCCCTACAGATTGCAACAGAGAAAATATATCTTTGCAAATAGAAACTGAGGATGATTTTTTACAGAAATGACCTATAAATTGCAAGAAAGAACTTATTTTCTTCAATAGCAGCCTGTTTCAGAATTAAATTGGAATTTTGAAATTCTAGATAGCCTTCACTTTCTGAATTAAAAAATTTCTTAGGAGGGTAAATTCATTATCTGTAAAAGCTTCCAAAAGAAGATTGAGTGGATTATAAATAAACCTGCACAGAGGGACTATTTCTTCCTCGATATCACGAGCCCACAGGGACCATTCCATCTGTAGAGCAGTGATCGGGTGAACAGCATGCGCCCTCCTTATCGTGTCAGTACTGGCTTCAGATAGCCCAATGTACTTGATTTTTCCTTCTTCCACTAACTTCTTTAGTTCCCCAATCTACAGTAAAGAAACAGCAGGACCAGTTTAGTTTAAACCTCAAGCATCTATTATACCAGGCAGTGAGTATCGGTTTCAGAAAATGTAAAGATCAATTATAAGTTAATGGAAAACCACACCTTCTAGAAAAAAATGAAAAGGTAAGGTCATCACAGTTCCAAGTGGTCAAACCAAAATGTTGTAGCACTTACAGTATCCTCGATGGGTACAGATGTGTCAATTCGGTGTACATAGTAGAGATCGATGTATTCCACATCTAGGCGTTTCAGACTAGCCAGACAACATGCCCTTGCATATTCCGGGGTTCCATTTATTGTCATACAAGCAGGATCAAAGTTGAGAATCCCAAACTTTGTTGCTAATTGGATCTCTTCTCGAGGTAACTGCTTCAGTGCCTGAAATTTAACTAAACCTTTTAAACAAGGCAATCACGCCAAAATGAAAAAGGAATCAATTAACTATCTTCTTATGGAAGTTTAAACAAATTTTTCAAAGCACTTTACTAGTGGTAGCAACTCCTTAGGACTTCGAACAAATTAAAGGTTCAAGTCTTCCCACACACATTAAAATCAATATATGTTTGCTTTGCGCGGAACTGAAGCACATTCAAGTAAGAGATATACATAATAAAATTGAGCACTACTATTCAGATTCCACCATGAATTGGATCCTTTTGACTCCCTTTTCAAAAGACATAATCTAGAAGAATCCTCATTGAAAACCCTCATTTCTTGATGGAAATCAAGAATTAAGGTTCTAATTTTCGCAAAAGCAGTTTACACAATAGAGAGACTGCTATCTTTGGAAATAATGGATAGACAACTTCGAATGCAACGACCATTGACAGTTAGTTGAACCACGAAAAAAATAGAAAGTCAGAAAACCATGCTAATAATTAGAAGATTAAGAGATCTGATAAGATATGCTTACAAGATCTAATGATAGGGGTTCTAGTTAGATTTGCAGTTATATTCTTGCAGAACACCATAATTACCTTTCCAACTAAAATTTCATTCTGATTTGCCCCATATACATCTGAGGTATCAAAGAAGGTAATCCCCCTGCTGAATGCATGCTTGATGATCGATATACCAACTTCCTCCGGTACGGGGTCATTGTAGATTCCAGAAAGGCCCATACATCCGAATCCCAACTTGGATACCTACAAGTAAAGCGTAATAAACAGCTAATTAATGCCATATACATTGCAAACATTACATTCCCAAAAGTCAAAGCATCAACTTAAGAAGACATTTTAACTGAGTTTTACTTCAAACTACTGCTGATCTTATTAAAAAGAAGAACAGTAAATTATTGGAACTTATTGAAGCAATTTCGAAAGGAAAATTAAAAAACCGAAATATGGGTTGTTTACCTCAAGTCCTTGATTTCCCAATTTCACTCTTGGAACTACAATCCTTCGCTCGTCGGCCATACTAGTATTCTTGTTCTTGGTCCCGCAGGGAGGCGTCAATGATGAGAGATTGCAGAGAAATCACACTTTAAAAACCCAGATGAGTTCTAGTGCTTAAGTCTTCGCCTTCAATGGCTTCTGCTTCTTTTATTAATTTTGACTATGTCTCTTTTCCTCCATCGATCTACCAATTGCATTGCATACATGATACGTCATCAACTATTCTATTCAATCACGGTTTTACTAAGTATAACTATCCCAAAATATCTCAAACTGATGTGGTATGTAACATTGACAAACTGAGTCAACGTTTTTAATTTTTTGAAATTCAAAACATTGTGTCAGCTTTTGTCAAATCAAGCTTGGGGTATGTGATATTCAAATAGCATGGTTAGAGGTTCATAAATTGAAATCCGTGCAGCTCCCAAAAGCTACCTCCCAAAATCTTTCTCATTTCAGTTGAAGAAGAATTCCAGAGATCAACGAAGCCCCATCTGCTCAAAATCACAGCTTATTACATCTTTAGCTTGGCTGATTTGGACCGTTATCGTTATTCCAATAACGTAAGTACATAAGTTTGTATATTTCAATTTTGTTTTAACCTTCTATCTTGTTATGTCAAGAACTTTGATAACCTCTCATTATTTGTGGAAATTATGTATTTCTTTTTTATTTATTACGCATGTAAAAAGACATCTCTTGTATGAAATTTGAAAATTATTTGTTATTACTGGTGTAAGGGATGACGTTTTATTACATTGGAATGGACAGCTGGGTGTGTTTTGTATGGGTAGTTTGTTGCGATGATTCTTGTGGTGAATAACTAGATAACAAAGTTTGAACCTTTTTCTCGACATTGGTTTGTTCCTTATGACGTTGGTTTGTTAAGACATCACATTGTCTTGTTCAAAATTATTTAGCACTGGATTAGTTCTTTATTACACCCTGATTGACTTCAAAATACACTAGACTTTGGATTATGTCATTATTTTCTTATAACAATGCCTTCTGCAAATGGGATAGTAGATCACGTTGATTGTCTTATGTTATAGGTAAATGTAGTGTTGCGCATGTTTCTATGATTACTTTCCTATGAAATGGTGATATGACATTGATTTGTATTGTCATCACTTTATGTTATTCAAATATGATAGTGTATTGTTCAGATATGACATTGGACTTTCATTGGTAATGGATTACATTGTGATTAAAAATAGGGATTTCATTTGCTTTCAATGGCATTAAGCTATGGATTGAATACCAAATTGATTAAATTGTATTTTTATTGTTAACGATCAATGTAATTATTGCACTGTAAAAATTAGTTTATTACAATGCTAGTCTTTGGGTTCTTTAACGCTGCTGTCTATGTTATTTTGCATTGCAATGATGCATTTACATTGTGGATTGACATGGATATTAATATTTATTACATTAAGATTTGTATTTATATTGAGGTTTATGATGCACACAATGGATATTGTATTTTCATTTAATATTAGATACTTCTTTCCATGTTATATGGTGCTATTATAGTATGTTATATGGTGCTATTACAGTGGCCATGTGCATTCAATCTTAAATTACATTCTCGATGTGATTATTACACTCTATAAGATTTGGTGCAATGTAATTAATCGGATACCCCTTTGTTTTTTATTACAGGGTGGATTGTGACATCACGTGCATCTACATCATAGACTACATATTCAACCATAGAAAAATCCTCATTAAACTCAAACAAGATGAGTTATTCAAGTATCAGGTATATTTGTTCCATCAATTCCTAAATGACAAAAATTCCGGGTGGGGTGTGCGGCATTGATATGCTAGTCATTTATCTAGTATTTTGTAATCTAAACCCACCATATATGGTGGATAAAATTGAGTAGAATATTTTGTGGACAATGCTGATGTTCATTTGTAAATGTGATTTTTGTATGAACATGTATGATACTTATTGCAATAATTTGGCATGTTCATATCTTGCCATTTTACTTATGAACCAAAAAAAAACACACATGGAAAAGGTGGATATGGAATGTATATAAATTCATTTACAATGTGCTTTACTTATGTAAACAATGTAATATTGGATTGACAATTAATTAGCCTATTGTTTAGGGTATTTGGCCAACCATCCAATGTAATTGAGTACTAACCCATAAAAAATAGTAATGATCAGATGTTATCATGAAGAACCACCAAAAGTCATGCAACCCTGAAAACACTGTCAATTATAATAATTACTATGAATTTTTTTTATTTACATTGTTCCTCACTTGTGCAGATGTTTATTACATTGTTAGGACATATTTTCATATAACAAAACTGCACAAATGCTACCCTTTAATTACAAAAGTGCACATAATTCTTTATTACATTTTGCCTATTCATTTTTTTTTGGGTATGAATTGCTTGCTATGCAGTGTTTTTGACATTGCTGGCCTTGGTTATGGAGTAATTTGATTGTTGTTAGAATTAGATTGTGACACATAATGACTAATACATTATAAGTGACAATGCCTAATACATTGTCGATAAGTCTTATTACATTTTCAGATAAACAAAATATAATATGACAAACATATTTTGATTAACAACTTACTCATCTCTCACACACACACAAAAAAAAAGAGTCACATAAGTCAGGTGTTTATTACATTGTCAAGAAATAAATCAAGAACACAGTACAGTAATTATATTGGCCCAACATATTGAAGATGTTTATTACATTGTGAAGACATCACCGAGTACGCATAAGAAAAAAACAAGGGAAATTGACGCACAAATTTGAACATCATTGAGCTATGAAACTTGCCCAAATTTAGAAAAATATGATAAAAACAAATACAACAAGATTTCTCAAGTTATATACAGATATGTAATTATACTATAAGTTCAGGACAATGTATTTAGATCTAGAATACTCAAAATTATGTAATAAACAATTTTAAAAGCAAAAATCTTCTAATAAACAATTTTATTAACGAATCCTCAACAATGTTTCTTAAAAAATCTATGATAACATAGATCTATGCTATTATTACATGGATCGTACAAAAAAAGAGGTGAATTCAACAATCTAACTTCTCTCACTAAAAAAAGATGAACCAGAACTTTTTTTTACCATCAAAGATCGAGAAACGAGCTTGTAGATGAAATTGAAACATCTTGAGTTTTTCTCCTTTTCATCTTACGCTTCTTTCGGGACCACCAACGTCGCGATTGGTTGCCGGATGTTGAAGTTTTATTGTCGGAAAGTGAGAGAAAGAGATGGTGAGGGATGGTCTAGATAAGAGAGAAGATGGTGCAGGAGAGAGAGAGAGAGAGAGAGAGAGAGAGAGAGAGAGAGAATGTAGCTTCAATCTTCAAGAAAGATGTACTAACTATGGTAAAACATGTAGTTAAGATAGTAATGGAGAGAGAAGCGGGAATTGCTAACCCCTAGGTGGGAATTAGGTTTTTCAGTAAAAAATTTCTCCTTGACTTTTCTTGTCCTAATCTATGTGGCATGATGTCATGTCATGCCACATAGATTAGGGATGTTTTGGGATAATTAGCATTTTCCATTCAATTGTCCTACTGTCGCAGTTGTAGGACCAAGCCTGGGCGACTTTGCTGGCCTAATGAAAAGTTCAACCACACATTAGACTGCTGAAGTCTCATTAATTCTTTAATTCGATTTCACATCTATTATAAAAAATATGATCTCACATATTTATTCACATCAACGAAATATGATGAGAATAATTATTTTCTCCAATAAGAATAAGACACGTGGCAACCTATTAGCACAATGACATGCTCCACTCCTCACAGTCTGTTCCTCGGTACCAAGAAACGAAATTGCCTTTTTCGGCCACTTAGCTTTGGTATAGTAACTAGCTTCCGGTAAAATAGTAACTCTCTCATTTGCCAAAGTACTACTCACCCCTATATGAATTTTATTAAAGGAAAGCTCGTCCACTATAAAGGGGTTTATCCCACAAATAAAAGGGATCATCACATCTTTTTCACTCACATACTATTTATTTCCCAAGAACACCGAGTACTGTCCTTTGGAGAGTTATCTGCGTTTGTCTCTAACTTATGCATTGGAGCGCCAACAACAGATAACACTCTCTGGCGGGCTCTTAGATTACGTTTGCTCGCCCACGCAGGTCCTCACCCAGACGAGAAGACCATTTGATTGAGGAATATCTAGTTCGACCTCATAATTATACGTCATCTTAACTCTTCAGGTTTTGAACGTCATCCGATTAGCGCCATCTGTGGAAAATCAATTTTTTCCATAAAAAACAAATCATGGTTCGAACTAGAGCTCCTAGATGAGAAGAGCGACAGTTGGATCCACAAATTGCAGGGGCAGTGTTAATGCCGAGCAATAACCTCAGCCACTGGTGCTGGATTAGATTGCCCAGTTGTTGCAGCAGATGAACATATTTGCTCAACAGTTCGACATGATCCAGGAACTAGTGCACGAACACCAACCTGTTTAACACGAGAATATTTCTCAGAAGAAGGGAAACGAACATTCTCACACTGGAGAGTCACTAAATCCCAACCTACTGAGAACCTCGGTGAATACTTCTCGGCGAACTCACCTCACTCATACCCACGAGGGGGATAGCAAGTTCATCGAATGTGTGGTAGATCGAAAAATAGCTGCTCTGCAAGAACGCCCATTTTTGGATACAATGGACTGGGACAGGAACTTAACACCATTGGCGCCAGAGATTCAAAATGCTCGAATACTGACGACTTCCAAGATCACCATTGTGGAAAAATATAATGGGATGGGATCCTCTTGACCATGTCATTGGAATTCAAACCATGATGGAGTTTCAGTGAGCATCTCAGAAAGCTTGCTGCAAGATCTTCCCCGTCTCTCTTGCAGGCGTAGCCCAAAGATGGTTCAGAGCCCTCCCACAGGCAGTATCCATAGCTTGGACGACCTCACCAACAAGTTCGTTGCTCACTTTGCAATTTCAAGGCCAGTCAAGAAGACTAATGCAACACTGGTGACCATCCAAAAAAAGTATCATGAAAGTTTACGAGAATTTGTGACCAGATTCAACGGCAACCATTTGGAGATACCTGACCTCCAACCGATTATGCCGATAACAGATTTCACTACTGTAGTTCGGCATGCAACGGTGAAGCACTACTTGTCGAAAAAGCATCCAAATAGCATTCGTGAATTGCTCTCAAGAGTTGAAAAGTACATTACCACAGATGAAATCATGGTAGAACCACACATGACCGAGCAATCCCTTGATGGGTCATCTCCCAGAAAGAGGAATGATTCTGGTCGGCCGAACAGTGAGAGGAAAACTACCGAGGGGGAAGGTCATCCTCTAAAAAATATGAGCGTACTGAATGAGATACACGATCGCGACATCGTCAAATGGCCACCGAAGATGAAGTTAACTCTTGGTAGGAAGGAAAGCGATAAGTATTGCAAATTCCATACAGGTCCCGGTCATGACACCGATGAGTGCCGTCATCTGAGGAGAAGATAGATAACCTTATTCATAAAGGATATCTCAAAAATTTCACTAGCTCGACTGGAGACAAACGAGGAAGGGATGGCAGGAGAGAGGATAGAAGAGATAAAGGAATTGATGACAAGTGCCAAAGGAGACGGTAGGACGACTCTCCTTGTCGTCGAAACCGAGGAACAGCTGGCACGATCGGTATGATAGTCAGTGGACTAGCCTCGGGAGGAGAAAGTTCATCAGACAGGACAGCTTATGCTCGAACAGTTTATTAGGTATTCGAAAGATCAAAGAAGACAAAAATGAAGGACGAGAAGATAATATTCTCGGAGAGAGATGGAGACGGTTTACATCAACCACCTGGCGACGCTCTAGTCATTGAAGCAGTCATCGCCAATTACACAGTGAAGAAAATTCTGGTGGACAATGGAAGTGCGGCGGATGTTCTTTTCTATCACGCCTTTAAACAGGTGAATCTTCCTAAATAAAGTCTGAAGAGAATTTCCTCAACCCTATACAGCTTCACGGGAGAGCAGGTCATCCTTGTCGGAATGATCAATTTACCCATAACCTTGGGGGACTACCCGAGATCGAAACTATTCATGGTGGAGCTTCTGGTCGTGGACGTAAAAACTCCCTATAATGCCCTAATTGGATGACCACTACTGCACAGAGCAGTCATCTCCACCTATTAGTTGAAGATGAAATTCCCCATAGATTGGGGAATAGGTGAAGTTAAGGGTGACCAGAAGCTTACTCGCTAAATGTATGTTACAGATATGAAAGACAAGAAGAAATAAGTTTCAATCCTGGAGTTAGTAGATGACCGCAATATGACCACCCCAAAACTGACCCCTGCCGAATAGCTCATTCCCATCACTGTCGAGCATGGGGCGTAGAAGAAATTGTATCATGGATCCAAACTTACCAAAGACTTAAGCGAGAGTTTGACAAGTCTGCTTTTGGAAAACATCAGCACATTTACCTGGAACATGGATGAGATGCTCGGCATAACTACGGATGTTATAACACACCACCTCAGTGTAAAGCCTGGCAACCGACCTGTAAAGCAAAAGAAGAGAAACTTCACCTTGGGTAGGCAGGAAGCCATAAAGACCGAGGTTAATAAACTTCTAGATGCAAAATTCATCCGAGAAGTACATTACCCAAAATGGCTCTCTAATGTGGTTATGGTTGCAAAACAGAACGGCAAGTGACGTATGTGCGTCGATTTTTTTGACCTTAACAAGACCTGCCCAAAAGATAGCTATCCTTTGTCGAAGATAAATTAGATGGTCGACGCAATCTCGGGAAAAGGTCTTCTCAGCTTCCTCATTGCCTACTCAGGGTATCACCAAATCCAAATGAACCAAGCTGATGAGGAACACACCTCCTTCGTCACTCCCGAAGGCACTTATTCCTATCAAGTAATGCCTTTCGGACTGAAGAACGCAGGAGCGACCTACCAAAGACTCGTCAATAAGATATTCTCACCACTGCTCGGTAAGACGATTGAGGCTTACGTGGATACGTGGATGATGTTGTTGTCAAGATTAGGAAACCCGAAGACCACCTCAGAGACTTGCAAGAAGTATTTGACATCTTGAAGAAGTTTAGAATGAAACTTAACCCTAAGAAATGTGCGTTTGGACTTTCCTCTGAAAATTCCTCAGTTTCCTCATCTCCAAATGAGAAATCGAAGTAAACCCTAAGAAGGTGGAAGCTATCATAAGTATGCAATCTCCTTGGAACAAGAGAGAAGTCCAACAACTTACTGGCCGAACAACGGCCTTGAGCAGTTTCCTTGCTCGTTTAGGTGACAGATGTAGGCCATTTTTCAATGTCCTAAAAAAAGCAGACGGATTACACTAGACCGAAGAGTGCCAGCAAGCATTCGATGAATTAAAAACCTACCTTGGTCAGCCTCCGCTCCTTACATCACCTAGAAATGGGGAACCACTATACATATATCTGGCAGTAACACAGCATGCGATAAGCTCATCCCTGGTAAGAGAGGAAGAGAAAGTACAAACTCCAATTTATTACACAAGTAAGGTGCATGTTGGAGCGAAAACTCGCTACAGTTGAGCTGAGAAACTCATGTTGGCACTGTTCATCGCAGCACAAAAACTCCGACCATATTTCCAGGCTGACTCAATAACAGTTTTGACAGACCAACCTTTGAAAGCCATGAAAGCTCAAAATTTAGCAGACTTCACAACAAAATGCCAACATCCACCTGAGGATGAGAATGAACTGCCCTGGATGTTATTCGTTGATGGATCCCCGAACTAGGAGGGAAGCGATGCTGGACTCCTACTTCACGGATCGGGGGGCATACATATAGAACATGTTCTCCGATTCTAGTTCAAGGCTTCCAAGTATGAAGCGCTCCTCATAGGGCTAAGGTTAGCAATTGAGCTTCAAGTATGCAACTTGATCATTCACAGTGAGTCACAGCTCGTCACCGAGAAGGTGAATGGGGATTACGAGGCAAGAGGTTCAAGCATGATCAAGTACCTTGCTAGGGAAAATGAACTGATGAGTAAAATAACAAAAATAGAAATTAAAGAGTGCCTCGAGAAAAAAACCAGCAAGCCAATTTGTTTGCTCTCCTAGTGTTGACCACCACTTTGAAGGAGCCTACCTCGGTATATATTGAAATGCTACCAGAACTTAGTATAGCCGTCAAAGCTACCAATGAGGTTAACGTAGGCCGATCCTGGATGGACCCAATTCGAGCCTTCCTCACCAAGGGCAAGTTGCCAGATGATGAAAATGAAGCAAGAAGCCTGCGAGCAAGGTGCGCAAACTATTCGCTTATACAAGGAAATCTTTATAGAAGATCCTACACACTATCTTACCTTAAGTGCAGTGCTCCTCAAGAATCTGACTATGCTCTTCGAGAAGTGCACGAGGGCATTTACGGTAGCCACGCATGAGCTAGGACTTTAGCAAACAAGCTCTTGAGGTATGGGTACTACTAGCCAACGTTGAAGAAAGATGCCCAAGAATTGGTCAAAAAGTCCGACAAGTGTTAGTTCCATACCAACGTACCTCATCTCCCCTCAGTCGAGATGAAGATCATTCAGAACCTTTGTCCATTTGCATAATGGGGGATTGACCTATTGGGACCCTTCCCGCAGGCTACAGCTCAAAGGAAATTCCTTATAGTGGCAGTAGATTACTTCACTAAGTGGGTGAAAGCCAAGCCATTGGCCACCATAACTAACCATAAAGTTAAAGAATTCATTTAGAAAATAATCATTTGCAGATATGACATTCCTCGAATCATTATCACCAACAATGGCTGACAATTCGTGAGTAATAACTTCAAGCATTTTGCAAGGAGTTGGGCATTAATCTATGGATTACTGTAGTAGCATACCCTCAAGCAAATGGACAAGTCGAGGTGACCAATCGCATCATGCTTCAGGGCCTCAAAGCTCGGCTGGATCAAGCTACGAGCTACGAGCCTCTGGACCGAGAAACTTCATAGTGTCCTATGGTCGTACAAAACCACCCCTAAAACATCAATAGGCAAAACACATTTCTCCCTAATGTTCGAGTCAGAAAATGTCATTCTAGTCGAGATTGGAGTTCCCACTTCTCGGATCGTTGACTTTGATGAGTCCGAAAACAATAACCTGGTGCTCAACAATCTTGATTTTCTGGAAGAAACTTGAGAGATTTCTTGGATCAGAACTGCTGCCTACAAACAAAGAACGGGCCATTATCACAACAAAAGGGTCCGCAAAAGGAAGTTTTCAGAGGGAGATTGGGTGCTGAGGAAAGCCACTGCCATCGAAAATACCCTAGAAAGCTCGGAGAGACTTTGGAAGGCCCTTAACAAGCCATCAAGGTTATGCTGGATGGAACCTACAAAGTAGAGAACCCCATATTCCATGACATGATCAGACACTTCTTGGAGGTGTACATAGATGATTTGTTGTCAAATCCAAAAAAGGTTGTTGATCACATTGTACATTTGCAGAAGAGCTTTGACAAAATGAGATTACAGCAGCTAAAACAAAGTAGTTCTTGGATTTGCTGAAACTTAATAATGAAGCAGAATTCGGATGGGAACCAAGACCTGCAGAGTTCTTCTAGAAGATTAAGACTTATTTATGCAATCCACATGTGTTTGAACCTCCCGTCCATGGAAGGTCGTTGAAGCTATATCTCTCAGCCTCTCTTGATTCCTTAGGCTACTTGCTGGCACAAGACAACGACCAAGCCATGAACAGGCCGTTTATTACTTAAGTCGGGTTTTGACTGAGACTGAGGTTATATACTCTACAATAGAAAAATTGTGTTTGGCTTTATACTTTGCTTGTATGGAACTCATACATTATCTTATCAGAGAAAAGTTACATGTTATTTCAAAATTTTATTTATTGAAATATATGTTGTTCAAACAAATCATGACTGACAGAGTAACGAAATGGTTGCTAGCCTTGATAGAATTTACTCTCATATGGAGGCCGTAAAAAGCAATTAAAGGACAAATATTAGCGGACTTTCTTGCAGACCACCAATCATTGGAGTTCCAGACATAAGAGGGAGAATGATCGTCTATATATTATGTAGAACAAAATCCTTGGGTGCTGAAATTTGATGGCTCAAGCACAAATAATGAAACTGGAGCAGGAATAGTGATTGAATCACCTAGAGGTACCAAATCCACGTTGTCATTCAATCTAGATATTGACTGCACCAATAATCAAACAGAGTACAAGGCTCTCTTGATTGGCTTGGAGCAAGGGACATCAAGGTGCTGGGAGATTCACAACTTGTAGTAAGACAGCTGATTGGAGAGTACAAATGCAACAGTCTGACTTTGTCACCATATTATGTTGTAGCCATCCAACTGTTAGCTGAGTTTGAAGAAGTCAAGCTCAATTATCTATCACGGGAAGAAAATTTAGAGGCCAATGAGTTAGCTCAAACCGCTTTAGGATTGCAAATGTCTAGATATTTGACACACAATATTATTCTGGTGGAGAAGCGCCAACAACCATTAATGAAAGAGGGGAGCATGCTTACAGAAGGTTTGAATGTTGAACTTCTAGCAGCTGATTGGAGGCAACCCATTGTGGAGTATTTTGAAGAATCCAAATCTCAAGACACCTAGAATAATCAGAATGCATGCTTAGAACTATGTGCTAATTGAAAGAGAATGCTACAGAAAAGGGTATGATGATTTAGTCTTACGTTGTCCCAATTTTGTAGACAACATGGAGATATTGAGACAAGTCCATGAAGGACTGTCTAGAGCTCACCAAGTAGGAATTAAGATGCGTTGGTTGATTAGATAACATGGGTATTTCTGGCCTACTATCTTGAACGATTGTATCAGATATGTACAAGGATGTAAACAATGTTAGAGGTTCAAAAGTATTCAGAGAATAAATGCTTCAGAAATTCACCCAATTTTCAAGCCATGGCTGTTAAGAAGCTGGGCCATTGACATAATTGGGAAAATCCATCCAGCTTTGTCAAAGAACCATGGTTTTTTAGTGTTTGCAATAGATTATTTCACCATGTGGGTAGAAGCTATTCCAAAGAAGAAGGTGGAGTAAAGCGATATGGTGGAATTTGTTAAAGAGCATTTGATCTACCGCTTTGGAATCCTAGAATCGGTAACAACCAATTAGGGTACAATGTTCACAGGGGATGAATTCAGAACATTTGTTGAAGATTTTGAGATTAAGCTGATTAAGTCAACTCCTTATTGCACACAAGCCAACGGTCAAACAGAGGCGAGTAATAAGAATCTAATCAACATACTAGAGAAGATGATAAAAGAAAATCCTAGAGCTTGGCACAAAACTCTTCCAAAAATCTTGTGGGCCTATAGGATGACGAAGCGTTCTAGCACTGGTACGAGTCCATTTAGTCTGACATATGGGCACGATGTCGTGCTACCAATGGAAGTAGCAATTCCATCTTTGAGAGTGGCAAAGCAGCACGGGTTGACTATAAAAGAATATTTAGAGTTAATGATAATGGAGTTAGAGAAATTAGATGAAGACCGTCTTCAGCCTTTCAACAAAATGTTGGTTTAGAAAAGAAGATTATTAGGGCATACAACAAAAGAATTAAGAAGAAGATATTTCATGAAGGGCAACTAGTCTGGAAAGCCATACTGCTTTTGGGGTCTAAGGATCATGAGTTGGGCAAGTGGTCCCCCAATTGGGAGGGACCCTTCAAGATTCATAAAGTCTTGAGAGGAAACGCATACTGTCTTAGCAATCTGGAAGGACAGCCTCACAGAAAGTTTATGAATGGTAAGTTCCTTAAATGATACTTTCCCACTATTTGGGAAAGGAATCCTTACATTTACAAAAGCATGTAATTGGGCCAATGCATGGCCCCATAACTCGTCTAACAGTAAAAAAGTAACAATTTAAAGACAAATTATTAAATAATTTTTTCTCATTATGCCACGTCAACATCATTTGGTCAGTGATTAATGTCATCATGCCTAATCATCTAATATTAACGGTTCTTTGACAATCAATGCGGCACATAGGCTCAAGTTATCAGTTTGAAACAAATTCAAAAGACTAACTTCCAACATTTGAATATTTAGTGAATAAAATGAAAACTGATCAATCTTCTAATAACCAAAAGTTGACTTATTAGCATTTGTAAATTTTTTCATGACTTAATCAACAAGCAAATTAAATTGTAACAATGATGATGTGATGTGAGAAGAAATGGTTGGTTACAGAGTATTAGTAAATTAATTAATGGCTTTAACCTTTATAACAACAATAAATTAATGTCTTTTAAAAACAAATTAAGGATGATTTTTAATCATCAATACTCCACTACTTGTAGGAACTTTCATATCATAATTGTCTATTTGAAAAATATTGTTATCCTATAAAAGGTTGTTGTAGTCGGCAAGATTAATTAGTGGTTGCACTAATTAACAAATGTTATTAGAAAAAGGTACGTCAATAGTGAACAATTTAATTAATGATGAAAAGCAAAGGCATTTGCAGATAAAAAAATCATTGTGATGATGTCAAAAATATGTGTTTGAGCTTGGCCACAAATCAGTTAATCGAAAGTGTTAACTTTTTGGGCAACCCATGCACAATAAGCGAATGTGAAGTAAGATGGCCTTGAGATGTGCTGGGGGAACCACTCTAATGCTGAAGACAGTGTTTTAGTTTGCAATTGAAAGGATTCGGTCACTCATACCTCTTTCAACTTAAGCAGTTGATGTGCAAATTGTGATTAAGATTGGGTTTTACTAGCGTCCAGTCTGGCCAAAAGACTAGACGCCGTACAATTTATTTCACTGGACGACACGTGGATGTTGACTTGGTCAACGTCTATAAATAATTTTTATTTTTTTTAAAAAATTTAACTATGAGAAGAATATGACAAAAATGAGTATCAAGTTTTAACTTATTACTAACGAAAAACTTGCGATGAAAATATTTTTTTATTTTTTTCATTCTTTTCTCTATTGATTATTTACAAAATTTTTATTTTGCTGACGGATTATCGATGAATTTATTTTTATTTTTTTGCCGACGGATTACAGGCGGAATTTATTTTTTAATTTTTGTCGACAGATACAACTTTTTTTTTTAATTTTTAGCCGATGGATTATCGACGAAAAAAATCCATCAGTAATTACCAATAAATTTTTTCCATCGGTGTTTAGATTACCTATGACGGTTTTAACGATAAAAATTTTCGATCAGTAATCAATATTATCGATGGATTTTTAGGATTATCGACAAAAAATTATGTTTATAATTCGTGAAGTTCTTGTAATGAGATTAACGTCGTTAAATTATTAGTTAGGGCAAGATAAATATTTATGCAATTTTTTAATGGTGGAGATTAAAATATTTAATCTAATGGTAGATAGGGGACGGTGCCGCATATCTTGAACAAATATATGTCTTGAAAATATTAATTAGGGGCAAGCTGGGTATTTAGTGTGCAATGACATGCGTATTGTAATTTTATTTTATTTTAAATATTATTTTTTTCAATGGTGGAGATTATATCATTTGATCTAATGGTAAGAAAGTTGACTGTTTTTATACAGTTATTTGACTAGAGTGTTTTGTAAGATTTTGCTTGGTGTTTAAGGTCCCTTTTATAGTGGTTGGAGAGTCCTAATTGTATTTTTAGTAGGACTCCTTCTTCCTTATCATAAAGCGTGTTTGTCGTAGGTTAAGTCTTATTGGAACTTTTTCTCAAATGGGAGTTGGACTCTCATCAATTAAGTCTACTATAGAATGGCAAATGTTGGTTGAGATCGAAGTGTCCCGATTGAGGGCGACCAAGGTATCCTTTTAATAGGATAATCAACACGACCTTTAAGATAAATGATCGAGATATCTTGGGTTAAAATGATTAGGCTATCAAATGACTGAGGAAGATGTATGTGAACAGTACCTATATAACCACCTCGTGTTGACTCAGATGGCCCATACTTGCCAATCTCCCTTTACCCCTCCTACCCCTTTAAATGTTATAAATTTTAGGTTTTTTTGGTGAAAAGTCCTTTCTATGGGCTTCTTATTCCATAAATTTTTTTAGGACTTTTGGTGGCCCAATACATCCTTAAGTTTTTAAATTTTAACTCAATAAGTACAAATTTAATATTTCATTTTATATTATGACAAATTTGCCCTTATGTATACCTAACTAACATATTCTAGTATTTGGAACGAGTGAAACTGTTCCAAACCTCACGCTCCAGCCTCCCGAAGCACTTCTTCTTCATTCAAACAAAAAAAATCATCATCACAAATTCGATTTTGTTCGACTTCAACTTCTGATTGAATCTTTGGTTCAAATAGGTAATAATAAGATTATATTCATTCGATTAGAGCTGTTGATTACATCTCATTTTGCAGCTACTTTTTCAGAGGATTTTTGTTGTTTATGAAATTTTGAGTTTCGAACTATCTCAATTTATCATTGAATGTTTTGATTTTTTGTTTCTAGAGAATGTTTTGATATGTTGTTTCTAGAGTATTTTATTAGATTTAGGATTTTTATTTATTTTTAATTCAAATGATTTTGTTGATACTATTTTAGAGGATTTTTTTGATTTTGAGTTTTTGAGTTTCAAGCTTTCTCAATTTATCATCGAATGTTTTGAATTGCTGTTTCTAGAGTATTTTCATAGTCTTAGAAGTATTTTTTATGTTTAATCAAATGATTTTGTGGTAACTGTTTTAGAGGATTTTTGTTGATTATGTGTTTTTGAGTTTTGAATTATCTTAATTTTTAATACATGTTTTGATTTGTTATTTTTGGATTATTTTTGTATATCTATGAGTATTTTTTATGTTTAATTCAAATGATTTTGTTTATGATTTATGTTAGTTCACTTATTATGTTAGTTAACTTGATTTTATCATTAATGATGAATTTTATTTTGTTTTAGTATTAATTAAGGATTTTTGTTATCTCTTTGTATTTGAATTGTGTGTGATTGATGGAATTGCAACTATTACCTATTTCCTCTGTTTTTAGTTTAGTTTCAGAGGATTTTATATTTATATATTTTTTGATTTTGATTTTAGAATGAATTTTCTCATTTATAGGTTTTGCTATGTCTGAAGTGATCCTATTCATTTGTAAATATGACAATCAAACTGCCATTAAGAGACTTCCAGAACCTTTTTCGTATGATTTGTTGGTTGAATTTGTATGTCAAAAGTGGTTTGAGTTGTCTCATTCCATTGTGAAATTTTCATATTCTATACCTGGTCATGCTAGTTGTATCATGGAGAATGATGAGGATATGCAGAATATGTTATATTTGGTTCGTCCTAGTGGTTTGGATCGTGTTGAGGTGGTTGTTAATTCTATTGGTCCATTGTTACTTGAAGGGACAGCAAGTTCTGAAATTAGACATTCAAATTCGTTGATTGATTTACAATGTCCAGAGTCTAATGAGAATGACTTACTTTTGAAGTTTTGTGGCCATCATGAGATGGATTTGTTAGATTCTGGTTGGGCAAATGCAATTTGGGAGGTTGGTCAAGCTTTTGAAGATGGCATTTATGGATTCCGTAATACTTTAGCAAAGTATGCAGTTGAGATTGGTTTCAAGTATGAATATGTGAAGAATGATAAGGAGAGGGTCACTGCAAAATGTAGTTTTAAAGAATCAAAAGGGTGCTTGTGGCGGATTTATGCTTCGATTGATAAGTCAAATGGATATATATATTAGGACTTTGAATAACGTTCATACATGTGGTGTTGTTGTGAGGACCTCTAAAAATTCAAGGATGAGTTCTGAAGTTGTTTCTAAACTAATATTTGAACAAGTTCGTGGAAAGCCTTTAACACGTCCGATTGATGTTGTTCGTGAGTTTAAGACAAACTACGACCTTGAAATTAGTTATCATGTTGCTTGGTCTGCTATAGAAAAAGCTAATAAGGAAATTTTTGGAGATATTGCTTCATCATTTGATCAATTGCGTTGGTATTTTGACCAAGAAGCTCATATGGATCCGACAAGCCATTTTTCTATTGATTGTGACCGTGTTACTGGACAATTTCAGCGGTGTTTTATTGCATTTGGCGCATGTTGCAAGGGCTTTAACTACTGTCGTCCAATGCTATTTTTGGATGGTACATATTTGAAATGCAAGTATAAGGGTAACCTTCTAGTTGCTACCGGTAAAGATGGCAACCAAGGTTAGTAATTTATTTCTTATATCAAATTATTTAAATTGTGTATTTTTTTATGTTTTTTTATAGTTTTTACAAACTAGTCATAATTTTAAATATGTTTTGTGCAATTTTCAAAGGATTTCTATATGATTCAGAGGATTTTTGTATGTTTCAAAGAATTTTTTATTATGAGTTGATTCCCTTCTTTATTTTTTTGTAGGACTGTTTCCTATTGCATTTGCAATTGTTCACTCTGAGGATATGAAAAATTGGTCATGGTTTCTTGGAAAATTGGTTGCAGTTTTGTCGGACCGTGTTATTACTTTCATTTCTGACCAAAATAAAGGGCTGATTGCAGGTGTGAAGAAAGTATTCCCATCTGCTTTTCATTTATTTTGTCTCAAGCATCTAAAGAATAATTTGAAGGATAAGCTGAGGGGTTCGACCAATGTATTTAGGGAGAGGGTGGTTTATAAGTTTCGTGAATGTGCCTTTGCACCAGCAAAGGAGATGTTTCATATGAAGTTAATGGATTTGAAGAATGAGGGTGGGAGAAGAGTAGAGGATTTTCTGAATGATATTCCTTTTGAGAATTGGAGTAATGCATATTTTATGGGTATGCGTTATGGAGAGATGTGTTACAATGCTGCTGAGTCATTTAACTCTCAAATTCGAGATTATCGCCATTTACCAATCACCGATTTGATTGATCGAATTAGATTGATGCTTATGAATCAAATGTCTAGTACGAAAGCTGCTGCCTTGAAGTGGACATCGGTGTTGTGTACTGAAATGATGAAAAAATATAACATTGGCTTGAAAGAGAGCTGTGCTTGGGTTGTGAGCTCATCTAGTGATCATATTTTTGAGGTTCATTCACATCCTTCTATGGTGATTGATATTGCTTTACATACATGCTCTTGCGGTCATTGGCAACACAATGGTTTTCCATGTTCACATGCCATAGTAGCTTTACATAAGAGCACTGATAAGCCTTTTGATTTTGTTGATAGCTATTTTCATGCTCAATCTTATATCCAAAGTTACTCCATTCCTATTTGCCCTGTCTCAACTTTTGGCAAGCCAGATTTTAGACTTATGAATCCTGTTGTGCTCCCTCCATTGTGTAAGAAGCAGCCTGGTAGGCCAAGGAAGAAGAGGATTCCTTCACGTGGAGAGGTTATTTCTAAGAGAATTAGGTGTGGTTGTTTTGCTAATCATAATAGGAGTTCTTGTACTGCAGAGATTTGACTCATTGATTTTAGATTTGATTTTGAAAAATTGTGAACTATTATTCTGAATATCGATTTGCATCTGGTTATGTTTCAGAGGATATTTGTAACTTTACATTTTTCTTACAAGGTAATTTTTTTTCTGGAATGTTAATGTTTACTGATTTAAATGCCAATTATTTCAAATTTTATTGTTTGTGTATGTAGAAGTCATTGATATGCCATTTGCGCTGGAGCTACATATTTCAGAGGATTTTTATGAAATCCAAAGGATTTTATTCAAATTCAAAGGATTTGTGTTAAGTTGCAAATGATTTGTGTGAA
Organism: Euonymus europaeus; assembly: GCA_963580455.1. Classification (NCBI taxonomy): domain Eukaryota; kingdom Viridiplantae; phylum Streptophyta; class Magnoliopsida; order Celastrales; family Celastraceae; genus Euonymus; species Euonymus europaeus. The sequence goes on from OY756972.1 coordinate 7,798,426, forward strand.
TTACAAAGGATTTTAAAGAATTCTAGGGGATTTTTATACATAGCATTATTACAAAATTCATCATGTTGAAAAACTCCAATTCAAATGATTCTATGAAATCTATAGGTTTCCTAGAATTACATATGATTCTAAGATTTTGTGAAGCCCCGCCCGAAATTCACGCACTGAGCTGGGAGCGCCACTTTAGGCGTGTGCCCCGTTACTAAGGACCTCACCACAGGCCAACCTAACCCCGAATTCTAACAGAAATTCGACAGCACCTCCCTGTATATCGGAGGGTGCCAACCTGAAGTCACATCTCACTTAACACCTGAAAGATAATCAATAATAATCAGAGAAGTTCCGCAGCCTAACAGGGCCTCTGGCCATCTATCCACATTCACACACTAGGCAGGGCCTCAGGCCTCATAATCACATGCAATCAATAAGCAAAACATATTCATACCAATAATATCATCAAAGACTATCAAAGTCTATCAATCAGGACCCAAGGTCCACTATCCAGGTACGGGAGTCCCGATCACATGGCATACCTCCCGACCATCCATCCGACATACCGAAAAGGTATTTAACCAACATAATAGTCAACCAATTAAAGTACTATATGTACTTAATTCATAACCAAGGTTCTCAAACAATCAAATACAAATCCTAGTGCTCCTAGGGTGGCCTTCCATGTCAAGCCGCCTCCTACTGATCCGCAGCCTGGTTCTCACCACCAATCTCACCTGAAGGATATAGAAAACGAATAGGGTGAGCAGGAGGCTCAATAGGGAAATAAAATGAATCATAAATAATGTAAAGGCTGACTATTGAAACAATCTCAATGCAGCAACATGACATCCTAAAATGTCACAACAATGCATAACCTCGGGCCACAACACCCTACAGCGCCTGGCACCAGGCAACAAATATTCCAGAAAATCATCGGAACCCTTGCACTTTGCCCCGGAACGACTATAGGTGCACCTACACAATGGAAATCCCGATTCCGGCAACAATGTGCCCATTCGGTATCCAACATCATCACAAAAGTATAACCTAAGGGTGCTACGAGTCCATACTCGTAGACCCGATGCGTCTATAATTCATGTCCAATAATGTCACGAAAGAGGAGTTCATATATATAACAATCCTATATATATACATAACTACATGATGCATGAATGAGGATTATCATGCCTAATAGATGATTAAGCATTCAAAGGGTATGCAATTCAATAATAATCAACAAGAAGGTTCGTTCTTCCTAAGGAACAATTTAGGCAAGAACACAAAGATTAAAGACCAATGAGGAATTACAACGCTCTTCAAAGAAAACAATACGATACAAAATGAAAATGGGTTAAGAATCCCTACCTCAATTCCAAGCTATCACAAGTTTTCCATAAAAATAGACTTGAATCAACCTCTATAGTCATTCTAAAACACCCATTCGAAGTTCCATTCGAAATTACAAAAACCCTAGGTTTTATGGAAAACTAGGAACTTACCTCAAATCCCTCCAACTTTGTGAAACTCTTATTGAATCTTCTTCTATCCTTCAATCCAAGCTTCAATCCTTGAAATCTCTCAAGAATCTCTCTTTATCTCTCTATTTTTCTCACTCTCTCTCTCTCTAAAATTCGAAACTTCCACCAAGGATTCAAGTTTTGGTTGTGTAACTGCATCTTAAAGCCTCGGGTTGCGCCTAGGCGCCCAAGTCATGAATTCCTCCACAAGCCCGCTACTCTGGGCGCTATCCTGGGCGTGCACAGAATGTGCGCTTAGGCGCCGATGCACCAATTCCATCTCTGTTGCCCACTGGACTGGGCGGTCTTTTTGTACATGCCTAGGCGCACCGCCTAGGTGTGTGGCCTTATATTTTCAGCTCCGTCTTTGTCTTAGCTTCGATTTGATATATTATGGACCCCAAACGGACATCGGTGCTAAAAGTTATGACCGATTTACCGAACCTAGTTCAAAAACTATCCTTTAGGGTCTTATACACTTCCAATGGTCCGTTATCTCTTCGAACCCATTTTTCAATAACTTATTACCCAAAATTTAGCCATACTTAATATTTTTGGGTCGGGGTTTCACATCCCTTCCCCCTTAAACAAATTTCGTCCCCGAAATTTAACAAACTTGGCTAAATCTTTAAGTTTGCACAACACATTTGATGTGCGTGTTGTCCCATCCTCAATCTTAAAATCCACACGGAACTCATGCTCTTCAAGAGATATATTGACTATCATGGTTCACATAAATACATACTCCACTAATCATTAAGTTATTTCACTCACTATGTATATACCCATCATATGGATATACATACATACATACATATATATATATATATATATATATATATATATATTTCGCACACAAACTCGAAATACATTACCACACCATAAGGTTATACATCCAATATCAAGGGTTCTTACTCCTAAGACCCATAGTTCATACACAAACTTCCAGTTGCTCTATGAGCTTTATTCTTACACATAACCTAGACCACCTGCAACTAACCTTATGTGATACAATGCTTGTCTTCAAACACTAATTCCTCCTCAGATTCTTCTTTAGAATCTTCCTCAAACCTCTCTGAATCCCTGATCTGACTTGCCAGGACTTCATTCTCATTTCGTAACCCTCTGTTCTCATCCCTAAGACGTATAATTTCACGTCGGAGTCTTCGAGTCTCATGTTGTTGAATCTCTAGACTGCTGCTTTCCCCGTAGTTGTAACCCGCTATTTCCACATAATGATCATTTCTCAACTTATGAAGCATAAGTCGAGCACATTCTTCCTTGACATCCTGGTTCCCACCATTAAACGTGGTCCATGCTCTAATCACGCATCCCAAAGCGCCCAACTCAACTTCTGGGTTTTGCAAAGTGACTGTTGTTCTAACACATGAAGGTTCCCTCACCGTTTTATAACATGGAGGAGGCATTCCATGACTGGAAGCAAATACCTCTAGCACCCTCACTGAACAACCCTGGGTGTTTTCTCCACTCGCCATTTTCCTAAATGATATGGTCATTCACCTTGTTTCCCTTCCATATATATAGTCTAAATGCCTAACACGTTTCTTGCAACTCCTACAACCTTAGGTAACCTTGCACCAACGTGCAACCCCATAAACGACCCTAGCCTTTTCAGTTACTCCATATCGTGTCACTATTTCTTGTGGTGCTCCAAAACATCCGTGCAGATTTTGCTTCACCCAAATCCTCTTTAATTGTACCACAAAATCTCTATTATCTCTGAAAGATTCCTAGCGAATCCATTTGCCTTCCCCGAATCTTCAATGTCAGTAATAATTCCATCTTGCTACTATTTGTTCACAAGACAACTAGTCTATGCTAGTGTATACTCCAAAGCCTTGATAAAACTTCATATTACTCTGGGATTATTCGGTCCCTTCTACTTTGTCCACCATTACTATTATCGAATTTAATAAATGAATTCTCTAAATATCCAATCTCTTTTGTAAATAGCTAGCGGTTACTCACCTTTAGTTCTAAAGCATTCATGCTTCGCCATCATATTCCATTTAGTAGAGAATATTTATCCTATGGACATTCGAAGTAAACACCCAATGTCTAAACTCTTCACCAACGATGTCCTAATCAACACCATTAATCTCCATTTCTTTACTATTTAGTGTTAGTAATAAAACACATCAACAACTACCAAACATTTAGTACTTCTCACAATTTGAGACCATTTATCTTATTCTCGAGCGGATTATTTTCGCCCCATCATTCTGTACACAAATGTTATTCATTTGTTCCTAAATAAATATTCATTCCCTCTCTACATCTAGATCTTAAGGAATTTTGTTTCCCACAAATTTTACTTACTTTTATAATCTTCAAGATTATCTTCCTCAAGGATGCTAATCCTATTTCCAAGTCCCTCTTAATAGACTCTAAATAAGAAGTTTATCATGGAACTAGATAACTCTTAGCTACAACCATTCGTCATGAAGTTTCCATGACTCTACACTAAACTCACCATCACATTAATTTTTTTTTCATCATTTTATACGAGGGTCACCAAGACTCCATCTCCTAGCTTACACACACCACCCCAACAATCTCCCCTTCGAGTAATGTTACTCCTCGAACTGACTGGACTGTTGGGTGCCTTATGAGTGGTAAGGGCCGAAACTTATAAAAAAGCAATTTTTCTGTGATAGCCCAACCCGGATTTATTGACACCACCGGTGGTCACTGATTTTACACAAGCCCATGGGCCACTACCCCCAACCCTTCCCCAGCCCACTAGTATTTCAAGTGACTGGGAGGTTATTGCTAGGCTTCGAACAAATATTTACTATAACAATTCAACAACATCCTAGATATCCCTTGGATGCTTCGATGTGATCTAATATCCATCTATCCTTTATACCTCTTATACCCATTAGGTTTTTCTCCACATTTATTCATTTCGACAAATATCATTTCAATTGACACAAGTCAATTACCACCTAAATTACATTGACTTCCAATACCATTTCATAGTATACTATCAACTATAGATCACCGATCCATTTCCAATCCCAAACCACCAACTTATCAATATCCACTCATGTGCACAATTTGCACCATAGCTCTCGATGTGACTCAACCACACCTCGCATTCTATTTAATTTTTCCAACATAAATTCGATCTATTTTTTTTTCACATACATTCACTCTCATTTGATTTCAATACATTCACCGCTACAACCATGCCCGAACACTTAACCAACAACCCAATTGTCTGCTCATGGACAAGATACTTGCCCATTAATCGAGGTACATCCGCACTAATATAATACTTCACCTCATCATTTCTTAGCTAAACCATATTTCGATTTGCAACCCATACACCATGTAGCCGCTCGACAGCCTGCGTTACCCTTGTCAATCAAGCTCCAGCATCCACACCAATACAGAGTATCACATTTTGTAATCCTTGCACCACGCGTCATAGCCACAAAGGACCTAACAGTACACACATATAAAACATCGCAGTCTGTAACTCGTGCACCACGTAGTAGCTCAACAGTTTACTTTGACGCAAATAACTAAACTCAACATTCACAACGATGCTCCGTATCACACTTGCAACTCCTAGACCACGTGTCACACCTAAAAGGCTTTACAGAACACGTCGATGCAGAGTATCACCCATCATAATGCCGTCAAGGTCATCGATCACAACTTATAGCTCTACTAACATTATCCAAAATGAAATATTCTATGAGTTTACATGTAACTTGTCACCTCTAAATAAATTTAAGTGTTAGTGGTAAATATCCCTAGCACTCTAAAACCCAAACTTTCATCTACGGATATAAAAGGGAATTTAAACGTCCTATTCAAACGACACTCCCATCCAACAACTTTAAATCAAGAAATTACCTCTAACAACTTTGAGGTTTTCAGAAGTCTCCCCAGGTTCCAATACAAGATCACTCTTCTGTGTCAATGCCAGTTGTTGTAGCGGTTGTAAGCCTAGTGTCTGCGCCTGTTGTAACCCTCCACTGTTCTGTGGACATTCCCTCTTCTTGTGGCCGATCATGCCACACCTAACGCACCTCAGTTCTATACTCGTACACTAATCCCTCTTATGACCTTCTTTACCGCACTTATAACAAATAAGCTTGCCACCACGTGGCCTTGATCTTTTTCCACAATCACCTCTTTGACCCTTCTCAGCCTGAGGCGCAATCCTCTGTCTCTTCAGGTCGCCTACACCACTGCCACTAGCTGCTGAAGCCATATGACCCATCTGTGTTCCAATTATCTGCGCTTGGACCACCTAAGCTAAACTCATTACGATACTGGCTAGGTCTTGCAATGTCACGGGTTGCTCCGTATTACTGATGGGAGCAACTTGTACCTCTGGTTGTCCCTGCACCTGCACTGGAGAAATCTCCAAAGCCCTCTCATGTTGTTCCAATCGAACTCCTTCACCAATGGCTATCCCATCTTGAACAACCATTTCCTCGTCTAGCCCTATGCTCGGATCAAGCACTGGCTCCTGTGTAGTATAAGTGTGCCTAGTAGTGCACATTGTACTTCTACCACGACCTCTACCACGGCCTCTAGGCCTTCCTCGTCTGCCCTCAACATTAGGGATCTCTACAGCACGTGATGACCTGGTCAGCCTACGAGTGTCCATCTGTGCCACAACAGATAACACTACCAAATACATAATTTCTATTGAGGATTTAAGGGATAAGAAAACGTACCGGATCAGCAGAGGTCGTGACATGGCCTGTAAACTTACTAAAATACATCTAGGAACCAACCCCAGATCCTACGTGGAGATAACCTCCCTCTGATACCAAACTGTGACGCCCCGACCCGGAATTCACGCACTGAGCCGGGAGCGCAGTTTAGGCGTGTGCCCCGTTACTAAGGACCTCACCACACGCCAACTTAACCCCGGATTCTAACAGAAATTTGACAGCACCTTCCCGTATATCGGAGGGTGCCAACCTGGAGTCACATCTCACTTAACACGTGAAAGATAATGAATAATAATCAGAGAAGTTCCGCAGCCTAACAGGGCCTCTGGCCATCTATCCACATTCACACACTAGGCAGGGCCTCAGACCTCCTAATCACATGCAATCAATAAGCAAAACATATTCATACCAATAATATCATCAAAGACTATCAAAGTCTATCAATCTAGACCCAAGGTCCACTATCCAGGTACGGGAGTCCCGATCACACGGCATACCTCCTGACCATCCATCTAACATACTGAAAATGTATTTAAGCAACATAATAGTCAACCAATTAAAGTACTATATGTACTTAATTCATAACCAAGGTTCTCAAACAATCAAATACAAATCCTAGTGCTCCTAGGGTGGCCTTCCATGTCACGCCGGCTCCTACTGATCCGCAGCCTGGTTCTCACCACCAGTCTTACCTAAAGGATACATTAAAGGAATAGGGTGAGCAGGAGGCTCAGTAGGGAAATAAAATGAATCATAAATAATGTAAAGGCTGAATATTGAAACAAGCTCAATGCAACAACATAACATCCTAAAATGTCACAACAATGCATAAACTCGGGCTACACCCTACAGCGCCTGGCACCAGGCAACAAATATTCCGAAAAATCATCGGAACCCTTGCACTTTGCCCCGGAACGACTATAGGTGTACCTACACAATGGAAATCCCGATTCCGGCAACAATGTGCCCATTCGGTATCCAACATCATCACAAAAGTATAACCTAAGGGTTCTACGAGTCCATACTCGTAGACCCGATGCGTCTATAATTCATGTCCAATAATGTCATGAAAGAGGAGTTCATATATATAACAATTCTATATATATATACATAACTACATGATGCATGAACGATGATTATCATGCCTAATAGATGATTAAGCATTCAAAGGGTATGCAATTCAATAATAATCAACAAGAAGGTTCATTCTTCCTAAGGAACAATTTAGGCAAGAACACAAAGATTAAAGACCAATGAGGAATTACAACGCTCTTCAGAGAAAACAATACGATACAAAATGAAAATGGGTTAATAATCCCTACCTCAATTCCAAGCTATCACAAGCTACAAGTTTTTCCCAAATACTAGGGTTTGAGTTTCCGAACCTACCATATAGAAAATTCATCGCCCAATCCCACAAATTAATCCCCCATAACCATAATCAACATAAATCAAACCAACAACTCAAGAGAAAATTACCTTTCTCTCTCTAGAACCCAAATATGCTATGTTCAAGCCTTCAAGCCTTCAATCCACCAAATCTTCAAACAACCTAGTATATATCACCATATATAGACTTGAATCAAACTCTATAGTCATTCTAAAACACCCATTCCAAGTTCCATTCGAAATTACAAAAACCCTAGGTTTTATGGAAAACTAGGAACTTACCTCAAATCCCTCCAACTTTGTGAAACTCTTCTTGAATCTTCTTCTATCCTTCAATCCAAGCTTCAATCCTTGAAATCTCTCAAGAATCTCTCTTTATCTCTCTATTTTTCTCACTCTCTCTCTCTAAAATTCGGAACTTCCACCAAGGATTCAAGTTCAGTTCGCGTAACTGCCTCTTAAAGCCTCGGGTTGCGCCTAGGCGCCCAAGTCATGAATTCCTCCACAAGCCCGCTACTCTGGGCGCTATCCTGGGCGTGCATAGAAAGTGCGCCTAGGTGGAGTGCGCCTAGGTGCCCATGCACCAATTCCATCTCTATTGCCCACTGGACTGGGCGGTCTTTTTGTACACACATAGACGGAACGCCTAGGCGTGTGGCCTTATATTTTCATCTCCGTGTTTGTCTTAGCTTCGATTTGGTATATTATGGACCCCAAACGGACATCTGTGCTAAAAGTTATGACCGATTTACCGAACCTAGTTCAAAAACTATCCTTTAGGGTCTTATACACTTCCAATGGTCCGTTATCTCTTCGAACCCATTTTTCAATAACTTATTACCCAAAATTTCGCCATACTTAATATTTTTGGGTCGGGGTTTCACAGAATTCATGGGATTTATATGAAATCCAGAGGATTTATCATGTTTGAAAATTTGTGAATTGTTATTTTGGAATTGAATAACATATATTTGCATTAGGGTTTAACACTTGTTTTAGGGTTTAGAGGGTTTACGCTTTTTTGTGGTTTAGGGTTTAATGTTTATGGGGTTTTGGTTTTAGGGTCTTAGGGTTTTGGTTTTTATAGAAATCATTAGCCATCTGGTCTTTAAATACATTTTTCATAGGATTTCTGTGAGTTTCAAAGGATTTCTTTAAAGTTCAAAGGAAATCATGCACATAGTAGTATTTATGAATACATTCTTTAAAAAAAGAAGAGTAAAATGGCATTAGATGAATTTTAAGGGTTTTTATTCATAGTAGGAGTAGCAAAAAGTCATCATGTTTTACTGATTTGCAAAACATCCGTATTATGTATCATAGACTTCTTACATCAGAGCATTTTTGATCATATGTCCTCAACAATGTTGCTAGGAGTGTCTTCCATCCATGTTCTCCCTTTGTCATGCAGGAATTTATGCACAATTCTTGCCCGTTGTTCGCTTAACTGTGTAGGAGTCACACTTTTTGGTATGTGTTCGCCTTTGAAGATACACTCTATGATCATGCAACAAATTTTCCCAGAGTCAACTCTGCATAATTCAGATTAGAATTTTCTTAGAATATAGAATTAGAGGCCCATGTGTTCTTCTTTTTAATTTTTGATAATATACTTACGATGTTGTAGGCTGTTATGGTGATTCCCATACTGTTCGTAGAGGAGTTTTCTTCTTTTCATTGGTTTATTTATCCTGCAAACTATTGTAGTGATCAACCTGCATATGCACAACAATTCTGTTGTTACTTTTAAGTACGATAACAAATATAGAGATAGTTGGTTTAGTATCTCACCATTTCTTGTGCATCCTTTCGATATGGATCTCTAGAGTTTTTGTTCCTTGGTAGCAATGAATTATAATGTTTCCAAATCTCTTCACCTATGTCTATTACTAGCATTGTCCAATGATTTTCAGAGTTTTTGTTTCCAGCAGAATGTATTGGGATTATAAATGTGTACTCTTCATTCTTTAATTCCCTCAATTTGTTTTCGATAAACAATGTCATGTTCTTCTCATCTTTTCTCCTGAGAAATTCCTATTAAGCAATTAGAAATATATCAGTTACATTTGTTTATATTTGCAAATGAATAAAATGAAAAAGAATTAACTAACCATAACGGAACTTGAGAGTACTATTGTCTTGCCACCACAAAACAACATTGATTTTTCGCCTTCTCTTTGCTTCCTCATTAGGATCTCAACAAACCCATCAATAATCTGGAAAAGCAAATAATCTATTATTTGGTTGATTTCATATGATTCAGAGAAATTGACAGGATTCAGAGGAAATTTAATAATTCAGGGGAAATCAAAAGGAAAACTACAAGATCTATAGATAAACTTATTTCATATATGTATGGATCAAAAAATTCCATGTATAATGATGTTTTGGTAGCCATGGCAGAACATGATTACACGGCTTCATAATAGACGTCAATTAATGTATTCCTAATTGTTAAAGCTTTACGAAAAGAAATTGCAATTAATTGACTCTAAAATCTGCAAGGGATGGCCGATGTAAAAAACTAACAAACATCCTAGGATTCAAAGGAAATTTAAATAATTCAGAGAAAATTAAAAGTTTCAGAGGAATTTAAGAAATGGTACGTAAACTGTTTGTCAATTCGTCATTTGTTATCAGCACGTTGATGTCTTGGATTGTTATGATCGTGTTTTCCGACCAGACAATAGCACTGCATTGAATTATTTTTGATGTTAGTTAAAAATATACATGTATAAAATATTATCTACATGAAATCATAAATATATCAATTCAGAGTATATTACCTTTTCCCTCTGGTATCTTCAATTGTTTTGAGGATGTTGCTGTTAAAATCATCTAGTATAACAGGAACAATGTCACCGCCAATTGCATTATCAATTGGTTTTTTCTTTGGCTTCTTAGTGTTCCTTTTTGGTTGAGGGACAAAGTCCTCAACATCAATGATGCCTTGATGCTCTATCGCTCTTTTCCTACTTTCATTCTTTTTTCCATGCTTCTCATACTGAAATTCAGGACATTCCGTGCTGGTTCTTGACCTTGTTCTAACAACCCTCACAAGTGTCCTAGTTCTTGCCTTTACAATTGAAGAAGAAGTTTGAATTTCCTCATTTTTAGTTGTTGGTTCTGTTTCAGCAGGATATTCAATCACTGGAGCTTCTACATTGTTTTTGTCTTCAATCTCCATTTCAACATCTTTAACTTCTTCTCCATTTGTAGTTTCAATCACTGGAGCTTCTACATTGTTGTTGTCTTCAATCTCCATTTCAACATCTTCAACTTCTTCTCCATTTGCAGTTTCAATCACTAGAGTTGTTTCTTTTGAATATTGCAACTTCTGTTTCCGCATATTGTTTTTCATTTTTTGCTTCTTCCAACTCTGCTATCAGCTTTTTATTTTCACCATTTGCTTCTGCCAATTCAACAACTTTCTCCTCTAGTATGTTGATCAGACTCATGTTGTCTACTTCTAATTTTAGTATTTGAGCTTTGTTTTCATCCATTTCCTTTTCCTTTTCCAACAATAAAAATCTTGATTTTTCATTTTCTGATTCTTTTTCCAGCTTATCCATGTCTTTGTCCACTTTTTCGGCTGGCTCATTGTTCAATTTTGGCTTTAATTCAGTGCTCAATGTAATCGGTACTTCAATGTATAAATGATCATCTAGTTCAACCAGTGGATTTGCATCATTCTTATTCGTCAAATCATCTTCCTCTTCTTGATCAACATCATCTTCTTGGGTAAGTTTCAATTTGTTATCTTCACTACGAATAGAACTGCGATAGTTGCCAGCACTATTATTAGATGACATTTCAGAATCATCATCACCTTTTTTGTTAGTCATTGTCCTGTTGGAACTGACTTGGCTGGAACTCACCGGGTTGGATAAATTTTGTGAGTTGTCGAAATCGTCGTTTTCGACCCTCTTACTCAATTCCTCTATTTTGTTGTGTACTTTTTCCCTTTCTTGCTGTTGTGCTAGTTCAATAAGTTCTCTTTCTTCTTTTGTCGGCACAAGGGCACCCGTAAGAACCTAAAAAATAGGTACAAATAGAATTTGTAAGAAAAAAGGGAAATCAAGCATATACAAAGGAAATATATTTGATTCAGAGGTAATCCATTTGATATTTGATTTAGAGAAAATTAGAAAGATTCTGAGGAAATCTGCACCTATAACAACCTAAAAAATAGATATAAATAGCACTTGTAAGATAAATAGGAAATTAGGTATATTCAAAGCAAATTTATCTGATTGAGAGGAATTCAGATAGATTCAGAGGAAATCTATCATATTCAGAGGAATTCTGATAGATTCATAGGAAATATGAAATATAATAATGGTTTCATTTAGATTCAGAGTTAATTCATCTAATACTACGTAAAATAATAGAGATTCAGAGTTGATTCATCTTACATTGTATGAACTACACAATTTAATTTTACCTTGTTTTTGGTTATTTTATCGAGGACATTCTTTTTGAAGTTCTTGTGAAAGAAACTTAGGTCCCATTTCAGAAACCTTGGGAATCGTCCTTCTTCTGATGGTTCCACAATAGTAGTGTGCTCACAAAACCAATACTGAAAATTGAAAATAAATAATTATTAAAATTTTGATAATGACAAGTGATACTAAATAGTAACATATATTAAGTGGAATTGGCTTACCGACAGTAGGGGTACACATCCGGTCACATTCGCTGGATTCGTTGAATGTTTCCTAATTGATTCCATAAGAGTATTCAATATGGCTTGTGACCAATTGTAGTCCCTCATACCTTCTAAATCTTCTACGTACTCTATGAATCCCCATCCAATAGTGTTTCCGTTGATTGAGAATAATAGAGCTTGGCACAAATATACAACTACCAAACGAACAATATCTACAATGTCCTCCTCTTTGTCACTGTCTATTATGTCATCAATTAATCTTCTTATATGTCCACCTCTAATGAGTTGACATTCACCAAATCTTGAATTGACAAATTCCGTATTCGGTCTCCTTTTGTAAGCAAGATTAATTTCTCTCTCTCCTGAACATACTCCAAAAATCAATGTTACATCATTCTCCGTCAACTTCAAAGGTTTTCCTCCTATAACAAAAGCATCTTCTCATGCATCATATGTCCGAATTAAATCCAATGCTGCATCATCTGATTTCCTTATCTTTCGATCTGATTGTTTCCCTATGAAGTTTTCCATGAAACTCTAGAATGGAGTCTTCTTCAACAACACTTTGTCTGCATCCTTTAGCTCAAGTTCTACTAGTATTGTCCTAATAGCACCAATGTTGGAGCGGAATTGTATTGTGTAGTTCCCTCTCTCCCTTTGCTCCCTTGATGCTTTTGGAATTTTCTTTACACCTATGAAGTAAAACAAGATTAAGCTATATAAGACTCATTTTAATTATCAAAGATGTATGATGATTTTGAAATAAATTACCTCTTCTTTTTGTCATTATCGTTGATGTATCAAATGTTGGCCGCAAAATAACATGTAAAAAAGACTCTGAAAATCAAAAATAGTTTCATAGGTAATAAAAAAAATAGTAATGGGGAAATAAAAACAATTTATTTAGAGGAAATCACATGTTTAACTATGAAATGGTAGTCAAGATTGATTACACAGAGGATATATCAAATACATGGTATGAATAAAAGAAAATTAACTCAGAAAAACAACAAAAATTTACGATTCATAGGTAATAACAATAATTCAGAGGAAATCCATAAGTTTCAGAGGAAAGTCATATGATTAAGAGGATATATAATTGTTTCAAATGGAAAATTGATGGTTTCATAGGAAGTCACATGGTTCAGAAGAAGTAACAATGATTCAAATGGAATTTAATAGTTTTAGAGGAATTCACATGGTTCAGAGGAAATCACAATGATTCACAGGAAAATCGTTGTGATTACAAGATTCAAACTCTGAGTAATCATTTTTAATATGAGTCTTTTAACAACAGCATAAAATTTTAAAGGCATGTTACTCAAGTAGATATGGCTCTATACTATTGCCATATAAATTACTAATTAATAACTCTTATAATTTTTTTTACTATCAATAAATTTGTTAGGAACAAATAAGAAATTAAAGAAGACACTAGTTTTAGTGGGATTGATTGAATACTGAACATCCAAAGCCATGAAATTCAGAACTTGTGAAGTCACAGAGAACATAATATCTATGCCGAAAACTATGCAGACGTGAGTGATGAGACTTAGAGGCAAAAAACTCATATGAACAACACACAAAAAACAAGTTTTCAGAGGAAATTATAAATTGAAGCTCATATGGCAGTCAACGTTGATTAGACATGGGATATATCAAATACATTCTACGAGTAAAGCATAATTAACACAAAAAAATCCACAAATTTGTATGATTCAGAGGAAATTAGATAGTTTCAGAGGTAATTATCTAGATTCAGATGGAATCTAACTGATTTGGAGGTAATCTTATAGTTTAAAAGGAAATCCATATGATTCAAAGGTAAATTTATAGATTTAGTTGGTATCATACGAATTCAGAGGAAATTATAACTTGAAGTTGAAAAATCCATAATCAGCATATAAAATTCATAAACCTAAACTAATTTAAATTGAAATCATAAACAACAAATACATAGCTAGCTAAAATTCCATGTATGGTTTGTAATGTTCAGCGGAGAACAACAACATTCAGTACAAGTGTTGTGTTTGAAGCTTCTTTGTTAAACAAATATGTTTCCATTCCAGCAAACAAATACATAGCTCAAAGAAGCCAAGAAATTAAAGGAATCCAGTTCACAAGTCGTTCATATAATTCTTACAACCGATTACCCAGAATTTTACCAAAACTAAAAAAATGGTTACCTGTGAGAACACTAAAAAAACGAAATTGCCAGTTCTTGTTCACATCCAATAGAGCCAAGCAACAAAAACGACGCTGCAAATGAGGCGGGATGAAACTCTAATCTCTGTCGAAGTCGATTTAGGGACGAAACTCTAGTCTCTGTCGAAGTCGATTTAGGGACGAAACTCTCATCTCTGTCAAAGTCGAGTTCGATGACCGTTGATCGGGAGGGTATTTCCTCATTTTTAGGCGTTTGATTGGAGGGGAAAGAAGATGGTAACTGATTAGGGCTTAATGGAATAAGGGTATTTTTGACCATAAATTTTTGAAGGACTTTTTAGAATATTGGAAAGTTTGAGATCCCTAATGGAATACATAATGTCAGTTAAGGATCTATTGGTAAATCCCCCTAAATTTTATTTTAAGTTGGTAGGTTGATATTATTGCTTTGGCCGTATGGATAGAATGTTTGCTATGGTTCCCTTGTCTACTAGGATTTTTAGTACTGAAAAATTTGCTATGACCGCTTCAACCAGTAGGGCATCATCATGGGGGACCTAAATGTCCTCCTCATCCTTTTCTAAGAAGGTGATGTTGTTTCCGTTTCTTATTGTTTTTTTAGTCTGAGGAATGCTTTCACTAATTTGAACATAAGCCCTTCCGGTAGAAGCCCTTCCTATAGAGGAACTTTCCCTGCTTGTGGCCAATCCTTCTATTATGACCCATATGGTTCCAGTAGTCCTCTGTTATATTTAGGTGAATCATCGCTTCTTCTTGGTCTTCTACTATCATAATCTTCTTTATCTCTTCTCTCCTCTTCTCCTTTATATGCGATCATCGGTGTCATGGACATGGTCCTTGTGGAACCTACAATACTTTTCTAAACTCCTCTTTCCAGCAGAAGCCCTCAACTTTTTGCTTATATCTATGAGAACATTGTGCAGCTATTCTACCTGGCAGTAGTGCCATCGTCTACATTCTTTATAAGAGGGTCATCCCTCCTAGAGTCCTCCCTGCCTCTTCTTTTGTTGTTACTTGGGTGTGTACTTTGAGTTCAATCATTATCATTTGACACCGTTATTTTTCTTGGAGAGGTGTGTAGATCAAAACTTCTCCGAATAGAAGCTACTTTGCCTAAAAAGAGATCTACCACTGCAACATTTGCAGGTAAAACTCTAACTTATGATACTTAAACCACATGTTAAGTGAGCGTCGAAAGGCTTTAGTAGCGATTTTTTTTATCGTGGAGATAAAAAAATTGACTGCAAATATAACTGAATTGTTGTTGCGATTTTGTAAAACTATAGGTATAATTATTGTAAAGCGCAGGTACATTTTGAAATAGGCATTCATATCAACTGTTATTAGATTTTTTATTTTAAAAAATAATTCTTTCCTTTGTAATTACCATATATTTGTCTTGTTATTATTGATATAAATATAAGGATCTAAAATAATATTCAAGGTCAAAATATATTGAAATTAAATATGTAATCAATACATTGTTCAACTTTCATATATTCATAATCATTGCAATACAAAATCTAGGAGTGTCCAAAGAAGCTATCCCTAATCACTACCAATAAAAATTACAATTGATATGATCATCCAACGTCCCCTTTCTTCAAGTGCCACCTAAACAAAAATTTACTCATCTTCGACCGTGGTGATGGTGGAACCAACTGATGAAGAGATGTTCTCATAATCCACCAATTGTCGCTGCATATAAACAGAACAATAATTATTTCTTCTACTAATAGTACTAGAGATCGAGAATTAAGAGAAGTTGGAATAATGAAGGTTAGGTCTTCAAATCATAGATACTACTATTGACCAATGAAACAACCCGAAGCACAAGTTGATAATGTCAAAATTAATTGCAGTGCCCATTAAATTTCACAAGCAAACACAAAATTTGAATTCCACCATAATGCCCAAGCATACTTTTTCATACAATATAAAAATATTGTTGTAAATTTCACACCTCATTCACGCCAAAAATATTGTCTACCGATTCATGAGAATACATGGGTCTGCACAGCTTTAATCCTCCCAAGTTTAGCAAGTGGAATAGGCCCCAACTCACTTAAACTTGGGGAAATGTCTTTTTGTTTGTATGGAATGGGCTTTGTCCCTAATAAAAAAAACACATAACCTCGCACATTTTTCGAGATGGGAGTCTTACACTTCCCTGCACTTGTGGGCTAGGTTATACTGTAGATCCAACAAGTAGAGTAGAAACCATATCTAAGTATTCATCTGGACCGAGCAACCTGGCTTCGATATCATGTTATAATTTTCACACCCCATATACTCCAACAATATTGTCCGGTTCTTAAGAATACATCAAGTCTGCACAACTTTATTCGCCATGGACTTGGATCCAACTCACTTAAACATGAGAGAAAACCTTGTTATTTGTATGGAGTGGGTTTATCCCTAATAAAGAACACATAATCTCCCACATCTTTTGATGTGGGAGTCTTAAAAATATAGATAAAAGAAACTAGCAGTAATGTCATAGTTAAATGCAATGTCTAAATAAACTGAATTTGTTTCTACTCGTTACAATTAGACAATAATTGTAAGAATACCGAATACTTGAAAAGAAGCACAATATATAAACAAGTTGATGCTTTTGATTCACAGAATATCAACACCTCCTAACAAATTAAGTTATCCAAAGGAAGTGAACCCTTGCTCAATAAAGAGGCAACGTTAATGAACTGAGGAGAAGAAAAGGCATGTGCTCCCTGATGGGTATCTGTAGCTATTGGTTCAGACTCAACACCAGTCTCGACATTTCTCTCATTACTATTAGCTAGTGGAATGTTAGAAACTATTTAATTTTGTTCTTCTTCTTGTGTTATGGGTATTGTGGAATCTGGAGCTGACTTTTTTCCTCTTAATTCTTCTAAAACAAGTTCACTTTTGGGTTTGTGGTTCATTATATAGTCCTCTTCTAGATATCAGGCATTGATGCTAACAATGACCTTCTTATCTTTAGGACAATAAAATAAACCACCTTTCATTCATCTAGGGTAGCCTATAAACAAACATACATTTGTTCTCAATTTTTGTTTATCTGTTTTCTCTTTCAGCACATGTGCTAGATAATCCCAAATATGAACATGGTGAAGACTAAGTTTTCGCCCAGTCCACTATTCTGTTGGAGTAGTAGGTATTGACTTAGATAAAACCAAATTTAGAATATATGCTGCTGTTTCAAGTGCATATCCCAAAAATGAAAGAGGTAGACTTAAATAACTCATCATAGATCTTACCATTTTTATAAGAGTTATATTCCTTTTTTTTGCTACGCCATTCTGTTGTGGTTACCTTGCACAGACAGCTGTTATCCCATGTATTGATAAATAATCCAAGAGTTCTCCAAAGAGGTACCCACCACCACGATCAGATCGTAGTGTTTTGATAATTTTATTTTGACGTTTCTCCATTTCTGCCTCAAACACTTTGAATTTCTCAAAGTACTTAGACTTGTGGCACATCAAATATATGTATCCATACGTTGAGTAGTCATCAATAAAAGTAACGAAGTACTCAAAACCACCTCTAGCTTGGATGTTCATTGGACCACACACATTAGAGTGAATCAATTCTAAACATTCGTTGGCTCTATAGCCTTTGGCCGAAAAGGACCTCTTGTTCAGAATACTGGTAGCGTGTAAGATAACTTACTTATGTTATAATTCAGCCTAAATTGTTGAAATAAGTCAGGAATTGTCTGGAGGATGATATCAACTTGTGAATCACAATCAATATCAGCTCCAAGGATCTCCAGTTCATTCAAAAGACTCATTATCTTTAGAATATGATCCCTTACTGAGCTCCCTTTGACCATATTTGAATTCAGCAAATTCTTCATGGCAGTCTGCTTAGCTGCACGATTATGCTTGCAAATATTTCTTTAAGACTATACATCATGTCATAAACAGTCTCCATGACAGAATGTGTTGATTGTAATATATTGGATATTGATGGAAGAATAGTACATCATGCCATCTCGTTAGCTTTTTCCCACTTCCAATAGGCTTGAGCTTCCTGTTTATTTGCCCCATCTCCGGGTTCTGGTAGACAGACTTCAGTACGCACATACTTATATTTTTCCACAGTCAAAAGAATGTCTAAATTTATTTTCCAGTCAATATAATTGTGTCCTTCCAATTTGTTATGTGTGAGAATGGATGCAAGTGAGCTTAGGGCCATTGTCAATATGAGAATCATATAAATATAATGTAATTAGCAATAAAATAAATTTGAATTTAAGCAAACAAATTATGACACACTCACTCATAATTCACAAAAATCAATCAGAAACCTAAAACACCGTAAATATCATGCCTTGAAAGGAGACTAAATGCCATTCAACATTTGTTTAGATAGGTTAAATAACTCGTTAACTTTACTATCTAGGTAATAAGTGATTTATCTAATAGTTACATTACTTTTGTACACCATTTAACACTAGTTTTTGCCTCATTTGATGCTATTGAGCATCTATACTGTCTAATCTTATGATTAATGTTACTTTCAGATCAAAGGCCAAAAGGAGAAAAATAAATATTAAAAGGACAGAATTATTGGCGATCAATCAACTTTTTTGGCGATCGATCAACCATAGAAGAAGGCAAAAGAGTTTAGAGAAATTGGCGATCAATTGCCCATTTTTGGGGATCGATCACCCACATGGAGATCATGATTTTCAGGTTTTCCAGCTAAGAAAACTTTACCCAAATGAAATAATACTAAGCCAAAATGGCATAGCTTAATATACAAAACGTCACTAGGTTTATGGAGGTATAAAAGGCTATATTATCTCATTTTTGGAGGACCTCATGACCTAGCCACCATTCTGTCACACCTTGGGAGAGTTGAAGAAGAAGAAGAAGAGGAGAGAGAAAGTAGATCTACGAATTTTATGGATTTAATCATTCTCTTTACTTCTTGTTATGGATACATTGATTGTTACTTGTGTTGTTCGTGATGCTATGAGGAACTAATCCTCTCATTAAGGTCCTAATGTAATCTAACTTTGAAGATTTCATGAACTTGACTTGATATTCTATTTTACATATTATTGAGTATTTATGGTTATGTTTAATGCTTTTAAATGTTTGATCACCATTCAACTGATTTCATGCTTGGATTGAGACCGAAAGGAGATATCTAGGAATTGTATTTTTCCATAGATACCATAGGGTTCATGTACCATAGGAATATAGGGACATGCCTAGTGCAATCGTTATGTGGCTATCCACAAATCTTAATGGGTTTTTGTCACTTAAATCCGAATGTTAGGAATAACAGGTGTTAGTGATAAGAATACTTTTAGTGTAACCAGGAATGGAGCAGTGAATAGGTAAGGGAAACCGATTGTCAATAATTAGTCATACTTACGGATTGATAAGTCAATGGAGTGGAATTAGATATGTGACGGTGGAATTAGGGACCCTAGTATTTTTAATCATTTGATCAATATAATTTGTCATTATTGTTAGTTTAAATTTTTAGGTACAACTTAGAATATAAATTCTTGTTACATTGTTTATATTAGTGTTAATCAAATCAAAACAACTTATTCGATTCTCCAAATAGCGCTAGTGTGTTAATCATAACGGATACTCATCAATTGTTAACTCAATCCTCATTCGAATGATAATCTATCCATCACTTTATTACTTGTGCGATTTGTGCACTTGCAAATAACCAAAACTGTGTCTCACCCTAAACTTGTTGTGTTCTTTATATAGAGAAGACCTACTAGCAAATATGTTTTGACTAAATACCAAATAGAAAATTCAGACTAATAGATGTTACCCTCTCGAGAATGCTTATAGTATTTGAGATTGTGTCAAAACCCTACAAGTGAATTTTAATTATTCCGACACATTTGAATAAGTTAAGTAGTAAACTCGAGTAATATTTAAATATGTTAATTAAATATTATATGTCAGTGACATATTTAATTGATGGATACTTATAACTTAACGTGAGGAATTTAATGAACAATTATAACGAAATGATCATATTTAATTTGAGATAAAACGGGGAGTGCAACTATAATATTTGAGTGAAATATATTATAGTTTATGGATTTAAATTATGATTATGGATTTGGGCTAATAATTAAATTCATAGGAAGTCCATGTTTTATTTTTTCTTTTGGTCCCCACCTTAGCCCATGAAAGCCCAAGACTAAAAAGAGTCAAGAAAACCTAACAAAAGTTGAAAACCCATGAAAAATTTGGAGGGGAAAGGGCGGGGTGGGGGGGTCGGGGGGGCACCTAGGTGGAAAACCCTAGGGGTGGCCGACCCCTATAAATACACGCTATATGTGTATTTTGTTCCCCAAGTCTTGAGTATATACACGCTATATGTGTATTTTGTTCCTATAAATACACGCTATATGTGTATTTTCTTAGTTTATTGACAAAGTCAGATGGCCAATTAATTAAGTATATACGCAAACTAATAATGTACTGCATGTTACCAGATCCGTGGTATATATATATAATATTCTTCGCCTTTTTTGGCTTCAATTATGTGAATACATTCTTTGAGTTTTCAATTTGGCTGAAGATTCTCCATTTGCTTAATGAAAGAGTGGCACTGCTACGTGGAAATAAGGAAGTTACTGGGAAATAATGTTTTCCATATTCCGTCAAGATGATAAATTTTTCATGGTTGAAGAAATCATTGGATCGGGAAGCAAAGCAGAATTGGAGTTTGATCCTTGAATTTTGAAGAAGAAGATGAAGTCAATGGTGGCAAATTAAAATAGTGAGAGAAATTAAACAAGGTCCCTCAGCTAGATTCAGATTTCTTGGAGAGTCAAATACTTGTTTATCTATTGAAATTTTCTAAGTTTGTCGCACATTCCGGCAATGGCGTTTCATCGGATTTTGTGGCTGGCGGTGGAAGGAATGATTTGGATTTGGGAGGAAGGAAGATGACATGAGATTTTCATTTTTCATTTTTCCATAAAATAAAATAAAAAGTTGTCACCAAAATGTATCGAAAACGAATACGGTCAGTGATTGGCTCGTAACAGGGCTTATCTTTATGTTCCTTAAAATGCGATCAAGTATGAGCTCTTCATAAACACCTCTAGAATAATACCTATCTAAGCACTCCAAAATTTATATAAAAAAACATTGGGTTTCAGTGGTTTTATCCTTTATTTGTATTTTTTTTTTGAATTTCGTTGGGTATTTTAACTCCAAAATTTTAAAGTCATCTCAATTTGATACGAGATACAATGAATGATTTATTTTAAATTTAAGATACCTGCACAAATTCACCCATTACTTTGACATTATATTTAACACAATTAGTACATGCCAACTAATCATTTTTGTTAAAGTAGAAATGTCACTAGATACACTCAATAAATTAAGTAAAGATTCAACAAAAACAATAATGGAGTACAAATGCACTAACAATGAGAGGGAGAATTTTGGGTTAGCTGGGATGATCTGCCTTTTATTTTTCTGTTTATCCCAACATATATATATATATATATATATATATATATATAGTAGAATTGTCTCATGTACACTTAAAATGTGCACCTAAGTGTATATAATTTTTGTGTATATTTTCGGAGTCCAAAATATATAAGCTTTTAATTTTAAACATTTTATTTGTGTTTTATTGGTTTTACCATTCTAATCATCGATTTTTTTTTTGTTCCAAACAAAAATCAAATACAACTTAAAAAGTGTATGAAATTTTTTGTGTTTTATAGTCAACGGTCTAGAATTATCATTAATTTTTCATATTGAATTTTTTTTTAAAATAAAAATATATCGTTAAAGATTCATAAAATCAATCAGAATACAACCTAATTTTTCAAATTTTTTAAAATGTTTATGGACTCCAAAAATAATTAAGCACACATCTTAGAAGCATATGAGAGAATTCCTCATACATAAATATATGTGTGTGTAGCAATGCAAAATGGTCCCCGACAATAAACCCACTTGAGTTTTATACTCTTTTTTTGGGTTCTCATTAGTTCATACTTTTGCCCATGCCATGAAAGTGTCAACTAAAGTTAATAAAAGCCTTTGTTGTTGATAAAACTTCCCACCAACCTGTTTGCATGTGTTGGTGGTGGCTCCGGCGTGACAATATTTAATTCCTTTGTTTGCTTCTTTTTGGGACAACAAATTCAACTTTCATTTTCAGTTAGGAAAATACCAAAATCAGTCCACTACCATATTGCTGGTTGCTATCAACAACAAAAGTAAAATGTTCTATTTACATTAATTGAAACTCATTGTGGTACTTGATAGTGAATGTATACTGAAAGGAAAATGTTTGGGTACCCAATTTATAAGTACTGAAGGTAACCCAATCCGACATGCCACGCTACATGTTATTGCCATGTCGAATTTTTTTTTTTAAAAAAAAGAGACATAAAACAATTTCTCTCTCCTCTTATATTTATATTACTCTCTCTTTAGGGCATGCTTTCTCTCTCCTGATTTGATGTTACGGTAGGATCGCGATGCGAACTCTTTGTCTTTCCCTTTGTCGTATCTAGTGAGTTAGACCTATAGGCAACATCTCAATGGTGGTTTTAACATCGGTTGTTCATCGGGAGAGGTTGATCTTCTTCTTTTCTATGATTTATGCGTTTGGGATGATTATGTTTGTTGGTTTTGAGCTTCTTTTTGCGTATTGAGCTCATTTTCTTTTTGCGAGCATGTTTTTATGCATTTTAGGTCCAGGGTTTACATATTGTAGCTCGACATTTTTTTTCTCGGAGGTTTTCGTGAGTTTCAGATGGGGTTACATTATTTTTTCCGATGTCGTACATTAATTTGTTCAATGTAAGTATATCATCAACGACGTTGTTTTACGTGGATGATGCTAAAAAATATCCCAGAAATCCCAAAAGTTTTTTTTTTTTTTAAGAAACTTTGGGTTTTTGTACTGTAATACCTTGTTCTTGTTAATTGTTTGTGGAGAACTTTGAATGAGTGTAATGTGATAATGACCTTTTAAGTGAACATAATGAACCCATACAACAAGTATATCATCAGCGAAGTAGTTTACCACAAATGAAGTTTGATGGAATCTAAAAAACAAAGTTTCCGTTCGGGAAGACTAATACCTTGTTTTCATTGTTCTTAAGCTAATTGTAGATACTACTCTTCCAAATACACTAAATTTCCTTCAAATGATGCGATCAATCATCATACAACTCGATTTTCGGCTAAAACTCCGAAATATTTTGAAAGAATTTGGCAGAAATCAAGAAACCCGTGCAATGCTTTTTTGAATTTTTGAAAATTGAAATTGCCATGGAAGTTTATATGACACTGTCACATTGGAATGGGTGTTTTGGACTTGCCGTTTCTAGCAAAATTAATACACAAAACGAAAGACATTTGGTGCTCGGTAATTTCTGAAGTTTATAATTCACAACGATAGTACTAGTTGTACATAGAAATTGGTATCCCTAATGTACATAACACATATGGCATGCCACATGTATATGTTGACTCAGCAATTTTGAAATTCAAAAATAAATCCTCTTTTTATTATAAATGTTACAGGAGTATTACCTCTCATTCATTTTCGTCTCCCCCCCCCCTCTCACAAGCACATGCATATTTAGGTCGTCGAAATTTGGTGATCGATTCGACCGGAAAATGGCTGGATCAGGTGTGTATCACAACAAGAAGTCGAATGGTGGCATCATCGCAAGAAGATATTGTCAGAGTTTGCTGGATCTGACACTTCTCTCTAGCGGAGACCATCATTTTTCAAGTGTTTTTTCTGGTTTAAGCGACTTTTGATTGCGGGTTGCAGTTGATTTAGCTTGTTCAAAGCTTGGTGGTTCGATTCGAGGTGATGAAAACATTAACGGTGCCCAAACGACGATTCTTCATTATTACATTGTTTGATTGCGTGTTACATTGTTTGAGCACTTTTCTAACCTTGGAGGCTTTTTGCGGTATTGTTTTGAGCACTTTTCTGGGTTTGTGAGGCTTTTTTGCGGTCTAGAACACAATAAAATAAGACAATATCAATGTAAATCCCAATGTAATAAGACAATGTCAATATAAAACGCAATGGAAAAACGCACTTTCAATGTAATACGCAATGGAATAATTCACTGTCAATGTAAAACCCAGTGGAATAAGCTACTGTCAACGTAAAATACAATGGAATAACCCACTGTCAATTTAAAACGCAGTGGAATAAGATGTTGGTTATGTAGAATCCAATGGAATAAGGTACTCTCAATGTAGAACACAATGTAAAAATGCACTGTCACATAAAAACACAATGTAATATATTTTAGTTCTTCCATACACATAAAAATTCTTATATCTAATTTGAAATATTAAACTAAGATGAGATAAGAATGGTTGATATGACCTAATTATGAGAGAGAAAGTGTTGAAAAATGTGCAAAGAGAGAGAAACGTGAATGAAAATGTTTTGGGTGGGAATTAGGTTAGGGCATAATAAAACAAAAATTTGTGTTTATCTAGAAAAATCTATGTGGCATGCAAAGTCAGCATGCCACATAAATTATGTAAATTATGGATACCATTTTTTATGGACGTTTAGCATTTCCGAATTCACAATAAATGATATATAAAAAAAATTTAAAATAGAAAATAAAAATGTGATGTGATTTGACACACCTCCCAAACTATAAGATTAAAATTGGACACTTTTATTCTAAACAAATTGCAGAACCCCCGGATCCGAGCCAAAGACTTGCTACTGGCTCATTATAAAAACAAACATATTAAGTGACTAGACTAGGAATAGCAAAAGAATTAACTAGCTGAAATAGCCCTAAAAGAAAGTCATCATGAGTAGCTAACGTCTGCCAGCTCTATTTATAACCTCCCATCCTTTCTTGGTCTTCATCTGGAAAACCTTCAACCTGAAGGAAATAAGGTTTTGATGGCCGCAGATATGTAAGTGATTTCTGTGGTCCGATCGATGAATGTGAAGGGAAAATATGATCAATCCGATGATCCGCAGATACAATTGATGTAAACATGTAGCATGAGTGGTTGAAGCTGCCAGCATGATCTGAACCCTCCCGTTCCTTATACAAGATCAAGTGCTAGTTAGGAGGGACTAGATCATCTGGCAGTTTCACCTACTCATGTTAGCATGAGAATCTCTAATCGATATGAAACCCTAATTCCACTCTTCCAATCCATTCACAGCTCTACTCATCAATTTCCAATCGATGATGTGATCTAAGGTTTTTCCTCCTTTTTACTTGATTTTCTTTCATCTGGGTATTCAATTCCCTTATTATTTTTTAATGATATATGTTAATTGTTCAAGTACTTCTGTGTGTGTTTTCTTTTTTCTACCTCTCTCTCTCTCTCTCTCTCTCTGTATATTTATCAAGTTTTGTGGGGAATCTTGAGGCAAGCATGAGATGTTGTTAGGGTTTTGAGTGACAAAATTTCTGAGATCTAGAATTTGTTTTATATTCCATGCTGAACTGTTTCTGTTCTTTTTTAGGTTTGGACTTTAGAGTTCTACTTTGTTCACGTGCTTTCGATCTAGATTCCTACACCTTTATCCCCATAATTTTGAATCAAAATTTGGTCTAAAAATGATCAATTTTTCTGTGGAACTTTAGAAATTAAGGCTTGAATTCACAGTAAGAAATTAAAGTAGCATAGTTGAGGAAAGCATGAACCGAATCGATACGGGGTAACATCCTAATCTAACTAATTAACCTTTTGTAAGTGATGAAAGAGAGTTTTTCTTCTTGTAGAATCTTCATTCACAAAAGGTGAGCCATAGCCTTTCAGGAAATATGTCTGGCATGACTTGCTTAGAAACCCAATTATTTCTATCAATTGTGGTCCTCACAATGGACAACTCTTTTACTTCGATT
This sequence comes from Euonymus europaeus, assembly GCA_963580455.1. Taxonomy (NCBI): domain Eukaryota; kingdom Viridiplantae; phylum Streptophyta; class Magnoliopsida; order Celastrales; family Celastraceae; genus Euonymus; species Euonymus europaeus. The sequence continues at coordinate 7,824,799 of OY756972.1, forward strand.
TCTCAGATGTCATAGTGATAAGTAGTTTAAGGTCAAAGTAGATGAAAGAATTCAAGACTCTCTATGCTTGTTGTCCCTTGAGATTCATTTTCCAAGCATGCATTGTGAGACATAAAATTGGTCTATATTATTGGAAAGAAATGTGAGATAAGTAATGATTATATACATCTCCCATGTATGCCATGTTTCAATATTCAACATTTCCAAGCCATAATTTCCATGCCATTACTGCCTAGGTTTTTTCGTCTTTAATAAAAAGAAATCATTTAATTAGGCAATAGTCTTTGCAAGCTTTTATTAGATTGAAGGAACACACATCATGGTATTGCGTCTAACAAAACAACTATTTGTCTTGATCTCTTGAAAAGAAGAAATGGTTGTTGAGGTTCTTTATAGAGTTTGTTACATGTCATAAATGAGATTTACTCCATGGTTTTGAAAATCAGACCACTCATTAAATCGAAAAGTTCTCCGATTCATGATTTATTAATTCAATCGGGTTCAACGTAATACAAAATTATATACTTATTTATTTAATATAAGTAGTAATTAAAAATACTTATTATTTTATAATATTCATATTATGTAAAAGTACATTAATAATATATCAATATTTAAAAATTCATGATTATTCATAAGCTCTTAAGTCTTCACATAACAAATAATGTAATATATAAAATGATCAAATAAATGAATAATTAATAGTGAAAAATAGAAAGAAACATGTAGGAGAAAATACAACAAGTACTTATAAAAATATTTAAATATTAAATACATATTTATTATAATGTATAAAATAAATGTGTAAAAATATTTTTAATACTTTATTGTTCTGCTGTGGTGGGAATTTTAACTTTATGTTGCGTTCACAACTACATCATTGAAGAACGTAGAAATAATGTTGTGTATATACTAAGAAAGTGACAAAGGCCTTGCTAGTTTTTTCTTCCATTCTAGATCGACAAGTATGACTTATGAACATACATTGTATTTTACACATAGACTGAAATACATTGTATTTCCAATGGTAAAGAAAGTGGACTGTGATTGATATATTTTGTATATAAATTAACCAATATACAAAACTTATTAGAATTAAATGATATGCTCAATATTTTGTTTGATAAAGCATATACCCGACCTTATAAGCTAGCATAGATGTTGGCATAGACCGCTATAACCAAACGCACTATACGCTAGCCTACATATATGCTAAAAAAAACTCCAGCAAAGTGTTTATTTTAAAAATATATAAAATTGTCAAGTATAAATTACTATCAACTGTAAAAGTATAACCAAACACCCAACATGTTATTTGAAAGCTTATCCGTTATCTTATTTATGAGAGATTATTAGTTAACATATCATTCGAAAATTTAAACACTACTAAAGAAATCCCTTTGTTGGTTACTTTTGCATATGGAAAAAATTCAATCACTTCTTAGTCTTTAGGATTGGGTGAATGCGTGCACACCTTCTTCAGTTGAATCAGTGGTGCCAAGGAGATCCTTATGTCCATGGAGGATTGGAGAGAAAATTGGTTTTAATGATTAATAAATTACGAGTGTTCTAGGACGTATTGTTAGTCCAAAGATTTATAGAAGATGTTCACTTATTTAGCCTTCTACCAAACCAAGCGTTTGTGTGTAATTCATAAAACACAAAAAGTACCTGGTTTGGGGATTCCTTTCCCGAAAAAGACTTCAATATTTATGATATGTCACTTTCAAATGGTGATAGAAACCTAAAATTGAAATAAAAGAGCTTCTATTGAAAATGAGGGTCTTATGCGATGATGGACCCTTTTGAGATATTTCAAATCATGAGATTATTCTTTGAGATTGTTGTTGAGAGATAGTTGGAACATAAGGGATTGAAACTCCATGATCTCCCATTTTTCTCTGATCTTATCGAGATAGATATTTTCACCGCATTTTGCTAACGAAGAATTTCATCACTGACGGACACGTTATAAAATTTAATCTCCATGCGTGTAGCTTCTTCAAACATGAATCTTCATATACTCCTAGATTCCAATAATATAAATCTAGATTTTATATACAAACTTATGCCATAAAACCTGCAAAACCAACAAATGGTTAGCTAAAACCCTTCCTTGCTTGCCACTTGTCAACCGTGGATCCACCAAGTAAATCCATTAGTGGGGTCACGTGGTGACAAGAGGTCACTTTTAGGGTGGATTTAATAGGGGTGTAATGATTATAAGAGTAATTAAAATTACTTGGGTAAACGAATACTCATGTTTGGTATTCATGTATCTTAGATACACAGGTAATTGTTTTAGACAATTTTCTTCATATTTTGGATGTAATGATATTATTCGTGGGGAGAGGTGGGTAATGATTACCCTAGTAATATATTACACTCATATTTATTACTCTCTTATCAAACATACCTTTGGTATAAACAGTCACTACAAGAAAAATCAATTTTAGGGACGGAAAATTCCGTCCCTAAACATGAATTTTCCGTCCCTAAACTAATTAGAGACGGAATTTGGGACGGAAAATTTTCCGTCCCAAAAAGTGCTGTCGCAAAATTTTGAGACAGAATTTTGCGACGGAAATATTAGGGACGGAAATTAGGGACGGAAAATTTCCGTCACTAAATTAGGGACGGAAAATTTCCGTCACTAAATTAGGGACGGAATTTTCTGTCACTAAATTAGGGACGGAAAATTAGGGACGGAATTTTCCGTCCCTAAATCATTAAAATATTATTAAAATTTATATCATAAAATATATTAATTATATAATTAGAAACAGAAATTTCCTTCCCTAATATATTTTTTTAATTATATAATAAATAAAGAAAATATTTAATTAATAATTCATTAAAAATTATTCAATAAATACTTAAATTGATTATTTTTAAAATGCTAATTTATTATTAATAATTTAACCATCTTTTATTTTTTATTCTAAATATAATTAAAAACAATATAATTAAATTATCATAATAGAATTAAAATGTAAAGAAATATCTCCAATAAAATTTAAAAATGTTAAATTTACAATTAGTTTTATTATACAAATGAAGACTAATGCATCTAATCATCCTCGCTAGAGAGATTGGCTTCCTCGTCATCCTCATCGGCATCATTATCGGGATCCTATGGCCGAGACTAGGATTGTTGATCTTGTCGCAAATCTTGCAGCTCCTGCCTCGAATCCAACACCATTGAATAACAGATAAAATATGAATCGAACATAACCCAGTCTATAAGCCTTTAGAAATTTGGCCTGCAAAAGCATAATGAAGAAGAAAGCTTTCAACTGGTGCTTATACATTGGGAAGCAATGCAATTGCGTTGGATAAAGAATATGAAAATAGAGTTGTTCGTTGACTGCTCGATGAACAACTGACTGTCTTGTGGCTCCAAAAACAAAATATAGGCTCAATTCAATGGAAAAATGGAAATCTCAATCAAGAGGATTCAACTTGAATCATATATTAAAATGCCAAAGGAAAATGACAGGATGAAATAAATAAGGAGATAAAGAAAAAATGAATTAATTTGGTACTTACTGCTCCAACAAAGAGGTCCAAGTCTTTATGATCTCAGTTTGAGCTGGAGATGAATAAGCCAACTACATAAGCATTATGAACCCCATATTCATTCATGGGTTAAATTGACGTCAACATAAAGGGAAATTGTTCTACAGTGAAGAAATCTGAAGGAACAATGTTGCTGTGATTAGCATCATTAGAAGTTCTTATGGTGGCCATGGCTTTTATATGGCAGAGCACACATGCATTGCGTTATTGTACTTATCTAATGAGGACTGCAATGGATAATCTCAATCATAACAAATTGATTAAATGAATTATATAGCAGCTAATGCTTTCACCTAAGTTGTTTGATTCAATTACAAACAGGGAGTCAGGGAGAAGGAAAAAAGAGTTACCTGGGTGCCATCAAGCCACATAGGAAGCAAACTGTCAGGGAACCACATTGTTCTGTCAAAATGAATTTGGTGTTGAGGATTAGTGAAGTGATCCATCATTTTGTGGGATACTTGCAGTAGTTTTGGTTCCATTTATCAGCTAGCACCTAGCACCAGAAGCAGGCATAATTTATTGTCAGTCACTGCTGTATATCTCCAGAAGTAAGAAAAATCCAAACATAACATGAAAAAAAAATACCAAACAGATCTGTAAAATATTTAACAATTTAAATAACCTTAACACTTGAGACATCAAACATAAGCTGAGAATACTGTATATACATTCTAATGGAACACTTTTGACTTCTTAAAGCAAGGAAAATGACTGAAAACCTTAAGAAGTAAAACCATGTGCCGTGAAAGTCTGATATCAAGACATCTTAGGGGAAGAATAATTGTGTTTAGTGCATTTGATAACTTCTGAAGGTCCACCTTCACAACATTTCATTGGTTTCACGATCCTGGAACATAATTATATAAACATACAAAAATTTAAACCATACTTCAGATAAAGAAGAATAGAAGGAGGCTTCTCTAATATTTCAGAATTCCTCAGCCGTCGAGGAGTAAACGAATCGACGGACCGTCAGATCAAGACATGCGCCCCATTTGGCGTTAACGTCATACTTGGGGGAGACCACTCCCATGTTTTCTGCCATTCCGTCTTCTTCTCGTTTAAGGGTTTCTTATGGCACTGCTTTTTCTAACGAGTAACGACTATGTAGGCATGTTTCGAAAATGGCATCAAAGGTTTGAAATCGAAGGGCACACAATTCGACTAACTGGATCTGAGAGGTTGCAAACAATCTCACCTTGCTCGACAACCGATTGATGGAGGAAATAGCAGCTGGGGGCCTTCCAAAATCCGTGAAGGAAAGGCTGACAGAGATGATCGATGGAAGCAATGAGCTCGATCGTCGGTAGGAGAGAGAGCGCAGAGCCCGGCAGAGGTTAGACTCCGTGAGAGAGAAGAGGGGCAAGCTTGGGTATTTTACTGGCGTGAGAGAATTAGGAATTCTAATTTCAAATGAAGTGAGGAAGTTGGTGGGTGAGTGAAAATTTTGGAGGTAATAATGTCTCAGTCTACGCGCCAGAATTTTGGAGTAAATTTTTTTATAATTAATTGAATAAAATTTAATAAGTTTAATAGATTGATTATCTTATAATATATTAAATTATAAAACAAATCTAAGTTCCTAATTTAGCAATATATTAAATTAATTTTTTTTGATCGTGTGATTAACCAAACAAACTCTCATCCATTATTTTTCGAAAAATCTAAATTGTACATTTAGGAATCTCACTCGAAATTAAATTCCTCATTTTGATCAGTTGATCGCTCAAAAAAACTCCAAATGAGTTGAAACTTGACATGTAGATACATTTAGTCATTCTAAGCATATTTTGAAGGAACCTTCCACCAAGTTTAAACTTCAGCCGGTCAATATTACGAAAAACCTAAATTGTGCACAAAATATCTCGTTCGAAGTTAAATCTCTCATTTTGATCGCGTAATCGCTCAAACTCGCTCCGAATGAGTTGAAACTTTACATGTAGCTACATTTAGTCATTCTAAGCATACTGTGTTTAGGAACCTTTGACCAATTTTGAACTTCAATCAATCAATTATTCGAAAAACTTAAATTGTACACTTAGGTATCTCACTCGAAGTTAAATCCCTAATTTTGATTGCGTGATCACTCAAACAAACTTCGAATGAGTTGAAAATTTACATGTAGCTACATTTAATCATTATAAGCATATTCTGTGAAGGAACCTTCGAGCAATTTGGAACTTCAATCAGTTAATGTTTTGAAAAATTTAAATTGTACACTTAGATATCTCGTTCGAAGTTAAATCTCTCATTTTGATTGCATGATCGACCAAACGAACTCCAAATGAGCTGAAAATTGACATGTAGCTACATTTAGTTATTCTAAACATTTTTTGTGAAGGAACCTTTGGCCAATTTTGGATTTTAATCGACCAATTATTCGGAAAACCTAAATTGAGTAATTAGCGACGAAATTAGGGACGAATTTGTATTTCAGTCCCTAATTATGGACAGATTTAGGAACGATCAAAAGGTCAAAAAGATCAATTTTTTGAGACGGAATTAGGGACGGAATATAATTCCGTCCCTAATTTGGGACGGATTTAGGGACGGAATAAATTTCCGTCCCTAAAAAGTCAAAAGGTCAATATTTCATCCTAATTAGGGACGGATTTAGGGACGGAATAAATTTTCGTCCCTAAAAAGTCAAAAGGTCAATATTTTCGTCCCTAATTAGGGACGGATTTAGGGACGGAATAAATTTCCGTCAATAAAAAGTCAAAAAGTCAAAAGTTCAATTTTTGAGACGGAATTAGTGATGGAAATAAATTTCCGTCCCTAATTAGAGACGGAATATTTTTCCGTCCCTAATTTCCGTCTCTAAAAGTGCCTTTTCTTGTAGTGAGTACGTCGTACAAGTATTATTATTATTTAAGGAGAATGATTTGAGTTAAACTTGAAATTTGGGCACTTTGAACACCACAAAATCCTCTAATTAATAAGCTTAAATACCAAATTAAACATACTTTCATGTGTTGCCGTGTTGGCAGAGTATTTGAGTTTCCTGAGTGTTTTAGACTACGCTTCTTCATTGATTTTTTGGGATTCTTAATCATTTTTCATTTTCTCCGATGTTTTACAATTCTTGAATATTCTGTAAATGTTCTTCAACCCTCTTCACCTTCCAGCCATGGCGAACCACCTTAATTCGAGTCAATCTTCACTTACGCAAGCTCAACAAATCAATGAAATCATTGTAAACGAAGCCCTAACTGTAAATGTCCATCATTTCCTTCAAATATCTCTTATTGCTTCCGGCCAAGATGTGAATAGCATCTCCTTTCATTTTTGGTCGTGCTTCATGGGTCCAACTATTAGGGATTTAGAGCCTCTGTTGATACCATCGTGTTTTGTAGAAGTCTTTTTTGGTTCATGGGCTGAATTTATTTGTAGTCCAATGTTTATATTTGGGCCTTTCTTATTTGGTCTTCCTTGATCCAATCTTGGTCATTTTATCATGGCTCATCTTTGGTTTCACGTGTGTGTTTCAAATCGTGTTATGTCTTTTCAAACTTTTTATATTTCTTTATTAATCAGGTCAAATCAACTGACCGTTACATTGTTTGTAAGGGCAATCACAATGGTTACAATTTTAATGGCCCAACAATTTTGCTTTTGGGTCCCACATCTATCTCACAAAAACACAACTCTCAATACAATCAAATCAGCATAACACATATTCCAATACTGCCACATCAGCAAAACACATCTCCCAATACAAAACCATTATCCAACCCAACTATTTTCCTATCCTTCATACTATCCCCATCAAATTTACACCAAAATCAAGACTGGGTCCCACTTTTATTATAAAAAGTCAAGCCACATCATCATCCACATCACCAAAATACATATCTCAATACAACCACATCAACAAAACACATTTTTCAATACAGCCACATCAGCAAAACACATTAACTTTGTTGGCCCATTAACTTACCACCATTGCAATTGCCCTAATATATTGATTTACATGCCCGTTGGGCAAACGTCTGGAAATTATACTTCTGCGATTATTTTCGAACTCCTCTTCCTTTTGCTCTTCTTCTTTCTTGCTCATCTTGTTCTTGCCTTACGTAATTGCAATCACAAGCTCACATTACAAAATATAAGACCAACTCGTTAGTATCTTACTTTTCTTCTTGGAAAATGATATGTATCTCATGGGGTTGTATCCCATGGGATCCCATATTTTATTCCATTGTATTATTACAATGAAATAACAAATTTTATTACAATGGAATAACGTATTCCATTGTAATAATATGTATTTCACTGTACTAGAACCTGTTATTCCATTGTATTATTACAATGAAATATCTCATACGTTATTTCATTGTATTATCACAATGGAATAAGAGATTCTAGCACAGTGAAATAATGTATTCCATTGTAATGGTACGCATTCCACTGTAATAAAATCTGTTATTCCATTGTATTATACAATGAAATAAATTATGGGATCTCATTGGATATAACCCCATGGGATATAAAACGGAGCTGTAGAAGAGGATTATATGATTAACCATAAACCTAAGAGTAGAATGATTTTTGAAGAAATTAATGGGAAAGAACGACTGATCTTAACATCACAACCAACAATAGGGGTTATGGCCAAGGAAACCCTACATCTAGGATTTCCATCGAACCTCAACTCGAATCAGTTTCTTCGGGACGTGAAACTACATACCATAATACTTCAAATACATAGACGTGGGTAGTCCCTCATCATAGTGAGACGGTTGTTCAACAACCCGAGCAGTACATGTTCTTGCGAGAAGTAGGTTCTATAATCCCAAATGAACATGAAATTGACCTCATAAGCTATAACGAAACATTGCAAGATAAGGATGTAGAGTCCTGGAAAAATTTTATGAACTCTAAAATGGTGTCAATGTTGTTTGGAAACTTGTTGAACCACCAAATGATGTTAAGTACATTGGTGGTAAGTGGGTCTACAAGAGAAAGATGTGATTAGACGGAGAGGTATAAAACTAAAAAACAAGACTTGTAGCAATAGGGTATACTTAGAAAGAGGGCATCAATTATGAGATTTTTTTCCCAATGGCTATGCTAAAGTCTATTAGTATACTCTTATCCATTACGGCTTATTTCGATTATGAAATTTGGCAAATGAACATTAAGATAGCTTTCTTAAATGGAAGTCTTGATGAAAACATCTATATGATACAACCCAAAGGATTCAGGGAAAATGGTTAATAGCACATGTTATGCAAGCTTAGGAGATCCATCAATGGACTTAAGCAAGCATCTCGGTCTTGGATCATACGATTTGATCAGGTAATCAAAACCTATGGTTTTGAGCAATGTCTCGATGAATCATGCATGTAAAGAGGAATAATGGAAGTGTGGTGGTCTTCTTAGTACTTTATGTTGATAATATCCTACTCCTCTAGAATGATGTAGGAGTGTTGTCATCATTTAAAATATGGTTGAGAAATTGGGAATGATGTACGAGTATTTTCATCAGTTAAAGTGTGGCGGAGAAGTCAATTTGAGATGAAGGACTTGGGATAAGCCGGACATATACCTAAGATCTAGCTTGTGCGTGATAAAAAGAACATATGCTAGGGTGGTCTCAAGCCATTTATATTGACATCATTCTTGCTAGGTTTAGCACGCAGGATTCCAAAAAGGGTAATTTAACTTATAGGTGTGCAAGTATTCTCTTTGGGACCGATGTCCTAAAACACCGTAATAGAATACGAAAGTGAGACGAGTACCTTATGCTTCAATAGTGGTGATTCTCATGTATACTATGATATACACTAGGCTATATTTGTCACATGCCAGGCTTAGTTAGCATATACTAGTCAAATCTTGGCATAGAACATAGGCTTGCTGCAAACATATACTAAAATATTTTCAAAAAATAAGGGGTTATATATTAGTCTTTAAGGCCGATGATTATGTACCTTTAGGGTACACAGGCTCAGATTTCCAAGCAGACATGGAGTTTAGAAAATCGACCTCAACATATGTGTTTACACTTGGAGGAGAAACAATAAACGGGAGGAGTATTAAATAGAAATGCATACTTCGACAATGTAGGGGAAAGGGGAGACCCTATATAAATATTATAGGGTGTGGCTGGCTACGACATACCATTGGAGCTCTCCTTGGCTAAGTTTTCTCACAGCCCTAGTCTTTGGTTTTTTTTACTAACGATCGTTAATCTCAAATCCCACTGTCGAATTGATGATTCATTCTTTGGGTATACATTGGAAGATCATCAAATCATTCAAGCGTATTCTTCAAGCTTCAGCAATTGGAGCTTTAAGTTATGATTCATAGTCATTTAACTCTTCAAAAAAAGTAATCAATACATAATTTCAAAAGTAAACTCTCTAAAACACATGATTGGTCGGGAAAATTTTAATGACTTTAAACATGGATTTTGGCTATGCATACGCTTTTTGATATTTGATACGCTTCCATGAAAATGCAAACCAATAGGTCACTACAAGAAAAATAGGAATAGATGATAGAGCATTTATGATAGAAATCAGTTGTATCATAAAACAATGATAGATTTGTGATAGAAAAATGATCTGTCAGACAATTAATGATAGATGTGTGATGGAATTTTTGTCTATCATGAATAGATGATAGTTTTGTGATAGATTTGTGATACAACTTTTGTGTATCATAAATAGTTGATAGTCTTATGATATATTTGTGACAAATTTTTATCTATCAACAAAATATGATATATTTGTGATAAAAATAATATCTATCACATATTTTCTGATATAATTTTATTATTAATATCCAAATTTTAATTAAAATTTTATTAAATAAAATGAACAAAACGGTACATTTTGCATTTTTAAAAAAAATGGAGACTGATCTACAAAACAGTACGTTCTCATGTATATATATAAGTGTGTTAGAGTTTGTGACCCAAATTTAGTTTTATTTGATTCGAAAAGTTCGCGGTGCGACAAATTTTTGATGAAGATTTGCCATTCCGCCTACCTATTTCCATCACTTTCATTCTTTTAATTAAAAAAACCCTAGCTAATTAACTAGTCAAGTGTGCCCAGATCGACAAGTAGGTTTCAGAAAAGGCAAAGCTATACTGCCTCGCTCTGTCTATACTTGGGCAGAACCGAAGAGAAAAATGCAAAACTACAAATTTGTCCGTCACTGTGATCCATCGACTAGATCAAGCCATCATTCTCGACCGTGCGCACCCCATATGTTCGATTTGGGGAAGAACGCTTCACATTGTCTATCTTTCATCTTCTTACTCCAATAGATTCTAGAACTCGACAGAAAGGCTCTGGTACATCTTCTTTCCCTCTTTTGTGAACTGATACCTCTTCTTCTCTTGCCTATTCATTTCAAATAGGCACATGATACCAATTTCTTCTGCCTCGTCCAAACAGGCTCGCTAGGATTGGGTTTGTACAACTGAAATCGGGTTGCTCTGACAATGCTTATTGCTGGTCAATGTAAGGTATGTCGTGTATGTTCCTAGGCATTAAGGTTTTGTACTGGTGAAGACAGGTTTGTTGAGAGCATATACATGTTAATTTATGTTTGTTTTGGTGTTGTTTATAGCTTGCTGAGCCATTGCAATTAGATATCTGAAGCTGAAAATTGATTTCGTTTCTCAGTCAGTTAGACACTTCTTCAGATATTCTTTATTTTTTGTGATTTTTTCGGTTAATTATGTTACTCTGTAATTTGTGAAACTTATGTGTTTCTTTGAGAAGGACTTGCTATGAAGCTTATGAGTGCTTGATTTTTTTCTCCTTCTATACCCTGAATTAACTACAGACTTGATTTTGTCTGTCATGGTTAGTCGCTTTTTAAGAAAATGAAAGATAATGGTTTAATTTCCTGCAAACTCATCCTCAGTTCTTTGTTTCCGATTGAGTTTTGCATGAAATGTAAGGGTTCGTATTAGGAATGTGCCCTGTTGGGTACAAAAGAAGTGTGATAGAAATTTTGATCCTTTCTTCTGTTCAGCTATTCTGGCTTTCTCATTGCCTAAAGCAAATTGCACTTTGATGCTAAGTAGCATATGCCTATGACATTCTTGTAATTTTTTTGTCTAATTTCCATGGAAATTGGGTTGCTTGATTTATTGGCATTTGGCAAATATATTCTGTTTACTAATTTTTTCTTCCTATAAGTAATTACATTACAATTTCCATAATGCTCTTTAAGAAAAACTTTGCTTCTAATATGTACATTAGTAATTTAGAGTCTTTGTTACAAGAAAATGTCACTACTGTAATGGTATTTGATGAGATTGCTTTAGGTAAAATCTTGAGGCGTGATTAAGTTGGATTTTTTGTTTCTAACAAAAAATTTACTCACGTTTCTTTTGTACTTGATTTGAGTATGCACATTCTGGAACAATGCAGTAGTTTTATGCATTTAACTTGGGGTATATTTGTATCTCCAAGAGTTGAAACATATTGCATTTCATTTGTTTCTGGAATCCTTTGATAAATTTCTTCTTGTTATGAAGTTCACTATTGTGAATTGTTTCTCTTTTTCTGCATTCAATATATGATTGCATTATAACATATTTTTAACCATTATCCAGGACAACAAAGTCAAGCTCCTAGCAGACTTCACGAGCAGTCGATCTTCATTTTGCCACTGCCACAACCCTCAATCAGATAATCAGGTACCAATTCTTTCTTCCTTCCTAGTTTTGTCATGGTTTGATTATTACCATCTCCGTCGTACTATACATTGAAAGTTTTAAGAATTGTTTTACTAGTGATGTACTTGATTTCCAGTATAATGAAATGAATTAATTAAGAGTGCTTGTGCAGTGTGGTTTATTGTTGAGATTGCACTTCTAGCTTGCAAACTGTAAACTTTTTTTCTCGGGAATCCTTGTAGCTTGAACTTTGCTAGGGCAAAATAGGACCCATCCTGGTAATGGACTATTTCAATATCATTGATTCTGTTTGGTGCTAAGAAAACTGACAGATTTTCATTTTCATTTTCATGCATATATGTTGGTTTTACAATTCTGTCAAGGTCAGGAGGGTTTCTAATCTTCATTTTGCTTCTTGATTGTGAATTTTGATGATTATAGTTACTAATTTATTTCCCCAATTGAGGTCTAGGCTAAGTCACTCAAACTTGAATATCTTTTTAAAAAATTAATTCTTGATTCATTTTTTCCCTCCTTTATGTGTCAGGATATAAAATTTGTTGATCTCGTACTCTAATGGATAAGGCTTGGATTGAATGTAGTAGAACATCACCTGAGTATGATAAAGGGGTTAAAGATTTCATGAAATTTACTGTTGAAAATGCTGAGGATGCTAGTGTCATTAGATGTCCATGTTATGAATGCAAAAATCTAGCCTTTCTCCCTACTAAAAAAGTAACCGAACATCTATTTTGGAAAGGTTTTGATGTGACTTACAAAACCTGGACATGGCATGGGGAAGATATTCATACCACACCATCTTGTAATGTAGATTTTTCATTTGAGTCTATGCACTACAACGATGGCAACACAGTGGATATGGTGAATGATGCTTACAAAAATTGTGATGGAGATCTTAAGGCATTTAGGGAACTACTAGAACAGGCTCAAAAGCCTTTGTACCCTGGATGTACAAAATTCACAAATTTGGGCACTTTGGTGAAGTTGTTCAATATCAAAGGTAAATTTGGGTAGTCTGATACTAGTTTTACCAAACTGCTTAGTTTTTTGGCAGAATTGTTGCCTGAAAATAATGAAATTCCAGAATCCATGTATGAGGCAAAAAAGACAATGTCCGCTTTGGGCTTAGAATATGTGAAAATACATGCTTGCCCAAATGATTTCGACCTTACAAAAAAGAGTATGAAAGGCTTTCTGAATGTCCCAATTGTGGTTTATCTAGATGGAAGAGAAAGGATGGCAGAGTTGACCAATATATGAATGGTGTACTTGCAAAGGTCTTATGGTACTTCCTACACATTCCTAGATTTAAACGTATGTTTCAGTCATCTCAAACTGCGAAGGACTTGACTTGGCATGCAAATGCGAGGGCCATTGATGGTAAGCTCCGACATCCGGCTGATTCACCATCATGGAAGCTAGTTGATGAGAAGTAGCCTGCATTTGCATCGGACCCTAGAAATCTTCGTCTTGCCCTATCAGTTGATGGAATCAATCCACATAGCTCTCTTAGTAGTACATATAGTTGCTGGCCAGTTATTCTTATAACGTATCATCTTCCACCATGGTTGTGTATGAAACGAAAATTTATGATGTCCTTATTGATTTCTGGTTCTCAACAATCGGGTAATGAAATTGATGTGTACTTGGCTCCCTTAATAGAAGACTTACAGACTTTGTGGGATGTTGGGGTAGATGTTTATGATGCCAACAAAAAGGAATTCTTTAATTTAAAAGTTATGCTACTATGGACTATAAATGACTTTCCAGCATACGGGAATTTAGCGGGTTGCACTGTTAAAGGGTACAATGCCTGTCCATATTGTGGAGTAGACACACCCAAGTGTAGACTGAAACATAGCAGAAAAAATGCATATATGGGTCATCGTCGATGGCTTCCTTCTAATCATGAATTTAGACGCCAGGCAAAAGCCTTTGACAACACAATAGAACATGACAAAGTTCCAAAATCATTGAGTGGTGAGGAGATTTTAAAGATACTTGAGTATATTGAACATGAATGGGGAAAGGGCAGCACAAAAAAATGCAAAAGGAAAATCAATGATGAGCGTGTGTGGTGGAAGAAAAAATCCATATTCTATAATTTAGATTATTGGAAGTACCTACTGGTAAGACATCAATTAGATGTTATGCACATCGAAAAAAATGTATATGACAGCTTATATGGAACACTGTTGCACATTCCTGGAAAGACCAAAGATGGTCTTAACTCAAGAAAGGATCTTGTGGCAATGAAAATTAGGGACAAATTAGCACCATTAGCAAAAGGCAAGCGCACCTTTCTTCCTCCAGCTTCTTACACATTAACTAGAGATGAAAAGACACGCTTTTGCAAAACTTTGAAGAGTATCAAGGTTCCCGATGGGTATTCGTCAAACATCAAGACTCGTGTGTCAATGAAAGACCTTAAAATTCAAGGCCTAAAGTCACATGATTGTCATGTTCTTATGCAACAGCTTTTTCCTGTTGCACTTCGGTCAGTTTTGCCAAAGCATGTCAAAGATGCTATTTTCAGGTTTTGTTTCTTCTTCAATTCCTTGTGTGCAACTGTGGTTGATGTGCCAACATTGGATAAATTGGAGATGGACATCGTAGTGACTTTGTGCTTGTAGGAAAAGTGTTTTCCCCCATCATTTTTCGACCTTATGGTTCATCTTACTGTGCACTTAGTCAATGAAGTACGACAGTGTGGTCCTGTCTATCTTCGCTGGATGTATCCTTTTGAGAGATACATGAAAATCCTTAAAGGTTATGTTCGAAATCGTAACCATCCTGAGGGATGCATAGCTGAGAGTTATATTGCAGAGGAAGCTGTAGAATTTTGTGTCGAATACATGTCAAACATGTCCACTATTGGGTTGCCAGTTGGTCATGTATAAAAGTTGTCAATTGACAAGCCCTTGTCTATGGGAAAAGTGGAGAAAGTTAACCAAACTTTACTGGATGAAGCACATTTGTACATTTTGCATAACACACAACAAGTTGGGAATTGGAAGTTCTAGAAAGCAACTGTTTAAGGAGAAATTTTTTGTAACTAATATTGAGGATCCAAGGATTGGGGCTGAAAGTGTGAAAATGCTGGAAAGTAAGAAAGTAGTAGTGCAGCATGTACGAAACACTAGGCAAGCAGCAGCATGGCACCAAAATAGTCATCCAATGTTACAATTGTTTGGCAAGATGTGTGACACACACTTGCCTAAAGACGGTTGTATTCCATATCTTTTGCCCAGAGGGTGTGTTTGAGGCAAAAAGGATCAAAGCTCCTGTTGGGATGATGGAGTGCAAAGCATTGCTGGCGATGCAACCATTAGGAGTAAACGTTATTGAGCTATACATTGCGTAAGAAATTTTCATTTTCCATTACACTTAATTGTTTTATATTTGATGTTGGGATACCTGTCTACGTATGCTTTTTGTGTCAACTGTTTCAGGTTCTTGTACGACTCTCTCGTCCCAAAGAGGAACGGGATGACACAGTTCGGATTCATATGTCCAAACATGGTGTCACCCCCTAGTGGCGTTCCAGAAGCCACTCGTACTCGCAGAATAGAGCGTTTGTGTTGGCGTTTGAAAAGGCCAGTAAAGGACAGTTCCTCTTTATGCCATACAATCCTGGGTTTGAATTCAGTGTTCTTATTTCAATTTTCATTCAATTTGGCAGTTATTTCATAACTTTTGATTTTACAACATCATTGTTAGTTTCTCTATTACTTACTTTTTTCATTTTTTTATCCATTTTAGTTTTCATTGGATTTTAGTTGTATTTGACGCGGTGAAAAAAGAAGTGTTTTATCTGAATCCTATGACTACAGAGAAGCTTGATCATGATTTGGAGCAACTAATTAAAGCGTATGTATTTTTTTATTGATTGCATTCTTATTTTGGGTTAGTTTCATTATATTTTAGATACTTAACTAAATGTACTTTCATATGCATACAGCTCCATGACAATGTACACAGCTGAGGTTAGCAAGGAAAGATGGAATTACAATACTAAGATGAGATTTGTGAAGGTAAAGTAGATTACTTAAAGTAAATATTGTGTGCCTATAACTTAAAGCTAAAGCAAGGTATATTTCTAACCATAATTTCCTTGTTTAACTGTGATTAGAAACCCACACAACCAGGAAATGTGGAATGCGGTTATTATGTGATGCGATACATGAAGGACATAATATCAGACATTAGTTTGCTAATGAATAATGTAAGTTGTTGATGAATTAATGATGAAAAGATTGTATGTTGGTTTCGTTTATACCAAGTAAATATAACATTGTTTTATAACTTTGATGGCTTATATGTTGTGTCTATTAGTTCAATGGAAAGACGGTGTACACTCAAGCTGAACTTGACGAGGTTCGTTTGGAGTGGGCTAATCATTGTTCTGAAATCATCACCGCATCACCAAAACGGTTAGTATAAATTGGTCATATCTTATTGGTTTGAACTGAATGTATTTTTTATCACTCAAAAGAGTTCTGGCTAAGGCTTTAGGGTGGTTTTACTTCATTAGTAGAATGTCATTAGATGAAGTGGATCCATACCATATATCATTTAATTGCTTGCTTCACATCTGTGTTGAGCTGAACCATTCTGAGATTGGGTTTCAATTTGGATTATTTTGTTGAAGATGCAGGGCATGTTTTGGTAGAGTTAGGCACAAATATTTATAGTTCTGGATTGTTATGGTATCCTTTATGCTTTGAACTGTACACTGGATGCAACTTTTATGTGAAAGGGTATAGTTGATTTTACTTTCTCTAGTCTTCTTAGCTCATGTAGCACCTTGGGAGGTGGTGAAATAAGAAGACACTAGATGCAACTTTTATGTGAAGGGGTATAGTTAATTCTATTTTCTCTAGTCTTTTTTTATCTCGTATAGCACCTTGGGAAGTGGTGAAATAAGAAGGCAGTTTCATCGTCTTTTCATTGGATTGTCTTTTGATGCATATGTTTTTCTAGCAAGCACACTCAATGAATCATTTTTACGAATGGAAAGAATATATGTGCCCTTGATTAATGCCATGATCTGATCGATGTTGTAAATGTTTCAGTTTAAGAAACTTTTACTATGAACTTCTTTCCTATGTGTAGTGTTTGAGGAGATTTATGGGAAAGAGAGGAGCTGCTGTATTTCCTTGGAGAGGAATTGTTTTCTTCTTGTTTTGTTTCTGAAAACTTTTATTGTTTGATATGTTGTTGTGAGTAGACTCTTGTTTAGAATGTTTATGAAATGGTTTTGTGACTTAAGATGGAAATATGATGGATAAGAAGAGACTATTTTCTTTTTATCACAATGTTATGTAATATTATGTTTTTGGATTCAATTTTTATTTCATATTGCAAATCTGAAAATCAATTTTAAAAATAAGGCTAAATATAAAAAATTAAACAATTGTATATGAATTACAATAATCTTAAATCTTGTGACAGAAAAAAAACTGTCACAAAACTAGTGAATTTGAAATCTCGTGACAGAAAAAAACAGTCACAAAATTCTGTCACCAAACTACTGAATTTGAAACTGCATGACAGAAAAAAACTGTCACAAAATTTTGTCACAAAACTACTGAATTTTGGCAGCAAAGATCTTGATAACCGCCAAAAAAGTCTTGATAGACAAAAACTGTCATAAAATTCGGTCACAAAATTTTAAATTTTGGCGCCAAAAAAGTCAACTTTCGCCAAAATATTACCCAAATTAAATAAAAAATGAATTTCATTGTGTGATAGATTTATGATTATTAATATCTATCATTAATTCATGACAGAGGTTTTTTCTGTCATAAAAATATGATTGTGACATAGATGATAGAATTGAAAACTGTCATGCACCCCCTTTTATGATAGTTTTTATCTATCATCTATGGCTCTTTTTGGTGTAGTGGGTGTACACGCTACTGATGAGCTGACTGTCATTTACTCCATATCTACTTAAATCCTGTCTCTTATGAAGATATATTCTTTTATGGAGAAGATACTCTAGACTTTACTTATAGGTGGTTAGACTATATCAATCCCCCACTAACTCATAGACTTTGAGAGTTGCTGACTTCTTTGACTCCTCACCTACTTGTGGGTACCACTACTAATTTATGTAACATGTCAACAGTCCCTCCTAATTTTTATGAAGGTACTACAAGCTTACCCTTCTACTTGTTTTCAAAATCTAAAAATGATTCTTCTAATGGTGAGGATAGTCAAGCTCACTTTACGATGTCCACTATCATTCCCCACAAGCTTGGAAAAACAGTTGTAAGATCCTTTACTCATAGGCAAGGCATTGGTCAATGCTTTCGCTCCTTTAAAAAGACTATGACTACTAATGTCTCTAAAAATATCATGGTTATTCGTTATTCCAGATTCGCCTATGTCTTCCCACGAAAAGGTAACTATTGCACGTAATGTGCATACCGTAAGGTAATCTTTGATTGACTGAACTCCTTCATTTTGCAGGAGATTGAATACGTTGCTCCTCCCAATTGTCAATCCCAAACCAAAAATGTAGAAGACATCTTCAGGTACCCCTCTAAAACTCTTGATTCCAGAGCTTCCTATCGAAGAAAGTTGGAAGGACTCCTACCAAGTTGTTTGTTTTTGATGATATTGTCTCCTCTCCTGCTTCTGCCCCTCTATCTGAAGATCATATCAATAGAGCAAAAAATCTTTTGAAGGAACTCTATACCAAAGAACAAGAATTTTATCTTCATCACACAATGAACTCTAATATGAAAAAGACAATTGAGGATTATTACAAGCGTATGATCTTCCCGACAACATTCGTTGCCTCCATATCATTTTCTAAAGGGTCATCCCTCATATCTTGTCCACTTTTATTGGAGCTGGTGTTGGATTAGATTTTTAGATATTCATGAAGTATGAGACCTATATCTCGTCAGTGTCGTGCCCTGGTTCTCAGTGGAATTTGCAATATTTTTCACTTTCATTACTGTCAGGCATTATTTTCTTCTTCGCCAATCACTTAATGATATCTTGATCTTGTATTTCCACTAGGACCTTCTGTTATGTGTTATTTCAAAAGCTTGTCCCACATGGAAGAAATCAAAGCTTGTGATATGGTTTATAAACAAACCAACAACCATGGGCTTGTAAGCAACAAGTAATGGTAGTGGGCTCGCGCACATATGGGGCTAAGCCCAATGGGCCAAATCAAAGTGAAATGGGTGGATTTTCCCTCCCCCCGTGCGTGCAAGATCAAGCTTGGGCTTTAGCCCGGTTTTGTTTCTTCCTTCCACAATTTTTCTTTGAACTATTTTGAACAAGTCTTGGTTGTCCCAACGTTCATGAGTGGAGACCTATTCTCATGGCACTCAAACGTTCATGTTCATGTTGTTGTTCCACTATATTTTTCTTTGAACTATTTTGAAACAAGTCTTGGTTGTTCCAACGTTCATGAGTGGAAACCTATTCTCATGGCACTCAAAGGTTCATGTTGTTGTTCCACTATCCCATCAACCTCCCAGATTTTTCTCACAACCAATTGCAGCCTTCCCACTATAAATAGACAGTCCCTCATTAGTTCTGCACACAGTTCTTTACTGCCTCTCTCTTCTTTCTGGTCTTGCTCTGCTGCATTCTTGTTGTTCCTGTCACCCGCACTTGGAAGAGTCTGTTGAATCCTGGAGGATATCCGAATACCCCGGTAATATCTTTGAGGACAGTGCGCACACGCCTCAGACTTCACTTCTTCGTCATACTTGCGATCACAATCTCAAAGATAGTACCATCATGGCCGCCACTGTTACCAACGATGCGCTAATTCCGGAAGCTGTCCCTGTACCCGCTGCCGGCGCACCACCGCTTGCTGTTGTTCCTGCACCAGCAGTCATACCGTATGCCAAGCCTTTCCCGGACATTTCCAAAATCGAAGTTTTCAAGGGTGAAAACTTCAAAAGGTGGAGGGAGCGAATCTTCAGTACTCTTGACATGCACCGTGTCGCTTGGGTTCTAATCAATGTCAAACCGGACCCCATAACTGAAGATTGGACTGATGCCAATAAGGTATGTAGACACACCATTTTGAGTTGTCTTTCGAATGACTTATTTGATGTCTACTGTAGCTACAAAGAAGCAAAAGAAATTTGGGATTCTATGATTCCCAAATACACTGCCGAAGACGTTGGGAAACAAAAATTCGTGATAGGCAACTTCTACAAATGGGAGATGAGAGAAGATAAGACATGAAGACCCAAATCAACGAGTACCATAAATTGATAGAAGACTTGAAGCCGAACAAAATTATTCTCCCTGAAGAGTTCCTTGCTGGAGTGTTGATTGAGAAGCTTCCCGAATCTTGGAGCAACTACAAACAACAATTGAAGCACAAACAAAAGCAGCTATTCCTCGAAGATCTCATCACTCATATCATAATTGAAGAAACTCATATAAAGGAAGTGAAAAGTGTCAAAGCTAAGGAGATGGCGTCAAAAGCAAATTTGGTGCAAGGAAAAAATCAACAAAAGAGGTACAAAAAAACAAGTCTCGTGATTACAAACCCAAGGTGAATAACCCCTCTTTTAAACCAAGAGGTACATGCTTTGTTTGTGGAAAGCCTGGGCATCATGCTCCTCAATGCCGAAAGAGATTGAGAAATAACAATCCTCCTAAGCCAAGTGCAAACTTGGTTGAAGGAGATGAAGTCATTGCTGCAGTTATTTCTCAAGCCAACTTGGTGGCTAATGCCAAAGATTGGGTGATAGACTCTGAAGCTACTAAGCACATATGTGCTAGTAAAGATGCATTCTCTTCTTATACTCCCGTTAAGGATGAGAATGAGGTAGTCTATCTTGGAGATTCTAGAACTGCTCAAGTTCTAGGAAAAGGAAAGGTTCAATTGAAACTAACTTATGGAAAATCATGGCATTAAAGGATGTACTCCATGTTCCAAACATAAGAGCAAATTTGGTTTCTGTAAGCCTGTTGGGCAAAGTGGGGGTTAAAGTGTCATTTGAATCTGACAAGATTATAATGACAAAAAATAATGATTTTGTGGGCAAGGGTAATTGTAATCAGGGACTCTTTGTACTCAATGTTCTTAATAAGAATGATGCATCGTCTTTTGCTTACTTGATTGATTCTATTGATTTATGGCATGCTAGATTAGGACATGCAAGGTTAGGATATATCAAGAAAATGCAAGCACTTGGTTTAATATCTAATTTTTCAACTTGTATGAATAAGTGTGAAATATGTGCGGAAACAAAATCCACTAAAAAATCTTGCCCATCTGTGAATAGAGAAAATGAGTTGTTAAACTTAATTCATACGGATTTGGGTGATTTGAAACAAAATATGACTAGAGGTGGTAAGAAATATTATATAACATTTATTGGTGATTATTCTAGATATGTTAGAGTATATTTGCTTAGGAATAAAGGTGATGCTTTTGATGTGTTTTTGCTTTACAAAGCTGAAATAGAAAATCAATTATCTAGAAAGATTAAACGAGTCAGATCTGATAGAGGTGGTGAATACGTTCTAATAAATGATTATTGTGAAAAAGAAGGAATAATACATGAAGTAACGCCTCCCTATTCACCACAGTCTAATGGAGTAGCTGAACAAAAAAATAGGACTTTAAAAGAAATGATGAATGCTATGCTTGTTAGTTCTCATGCTTCTGATAACTTGTGGGGTGAAGCTATATTATCTGCATGTCATTTACAAAATAGAATATCTCATAAGAAAACTGGCAAGTCACCCTATGAATTGTGGAAGGGTTATGCCCCTAATTTAAAATATTTGAGAGTGTGGGGGTGTCTTGCTAAGGTAATGTGCCAGATCCTAAGAAAAGGAAAATGGGGTCGAAAACTTCTGATTGCATGTTCATTGGTTATGCTGAACATAGTGCTGCATATAGATTTCTTATTTTGAGAAGTGATGTTCTTGATTGTAACACTATAGTTGAGACAAAAAATGCTGAATTTTTTGAACACATTTATCCATTAGCTGATAAAATTTCTCATGCATCTGTGAATAATACTATTGATGAAACCACTGAAGATGAATTGAGAAGGAGTAAGAGATCAAGAAAAGAATCCTCCTTTGGAGATGACTTTTATACTTATCTTGTTGATAATGATCCGGTCACTTACTCTGATGCTATATCTTCTAGTGATGCTCTATTTTGGAGAAATGCTATTAAAACTGAAATTGATTCAATTTCGCAAAATCATACTTGAGATTTAGTTGATTTACCACCAAGAGCTAAACCAATTGGTTGCAAATTGACTTTCAAAAGAAAACTTAACCCCGATGGTTCGATAGAAAAATACAAGGCTAGATTAGTAGCAAAAGGTTTTACTCAAAAACAAAATGTTGACTATTTTGATACTTTTGCTCCTGGTACTAGAATTTCATCAATTCATGTTTTAATAGCTTTGGCATCAATTTATAAACTTGTCATTCATCAAATGAATGTTAAAACAACATTTTTAAATGGTGATTTAAACGAAGAGGTTTACATGGTGCAACCTGAAGGTTTTGTTATATCTGGCCAAGAAAATAAAGTCTGTAAGTTGAAAAAAATCTTTGTATGGCATAAAACAAGCACCGAAACAGTGACATGAGAAATTTGATCAAGTAATATTGCGTGATGGATTTTCATCTATTGGTATTGATAAATGTGTTTATACTAAAGTGATTAACCATGAATGTGTTATCATTACTCTTTAAGTGGATGATATGCTTATATTTGGCACTAATCTTGAAATAGTACATAGTACTAAAAGTTACTTAGCTTCACAATTTGATATGAAAGATATGGGTGAAGAAAATGTGATATTGGGTGTTGAGATCATAAGGAGAAATGATGGTATAATGTTGTCATAAGAACATTATGTTGAGAAACTTCTAAAGAAGTTTGAAAATTTTGAGGTGACACCTGTGAGTACTCCTTATGATAGTAACACTCAATTGAAGAAAAATCGTGGTGATTCCATTGCTCAGTGCAAGTATGCTCAGATTATTGGGAGTCTGTTGCATCTTATGAATTTTTCTAGACCTGATATTGCATATGCAGTATGTAGGTTGAGTAGATATACTCATAATCCTAATTCTGAGCATTGGTCTGCATTAAATAGACTAATGAAATATTTGAGAGGTACCATGAATTATGGTATTCTATATAGTGGATTTCTCACTGTATTAGAAGGATACAGTAATGCTAACTGGATCTCAGATTCAGATGAGACAAAATTCACTAGTGGTTACATTTTCACTCTTGGTGGAGGTGCTATAACTTGGAAATCAGCCAAGCAATCCATTATTTCTATATCAACTATGGAATCAGAGTTCATTGCTCTGGAGTTGGCTGGTAGTGAAGCTGAGTGGTTAAAAAATCTCTTGACAGAAATACCATTGGGTGTGAAACCAACACCATCTGTGTCTATGCATTGTGATAATCAATCTGCAATAGCGATTGCAAAGAATAAGACCTTTAATGGCAAGATTAGACATATTCGTTTAAGACATGATTTGGTAAAATAGCTGTTAAAAGATGGAATGATATCCATTGATTATGTGAAGTCAGAGTTGAATTTGGCCGACCCTCTGACTAAACCCTTAGGGAGGAAGATGATCTTAGAAACATCGAGGGGAATGGGACTAAAGCCAACTTGAGATATCAACAATGATGGTAACCTAACCTATGTGATTGGAGATCCCATGAAGTAGGTTCAATAGGTAATAACCTATGTCATTGTTGATCCTGTGACACTACTGAAATTGAAAGTCCATCCTATGGTATGAGTTTGGTGTTAAACTACTATTAAATTGAGGTTGAGCAAAACTCTTAATGAATTTTATATCCCTTACGGTTGGTGTATTAAATGTAGTATACACTTGATGAAATTCAACTATATGAGTGTGTAGTGGGGTCGCTTCTATGAGATTTTGGAAGATTCTCTAGAGCACTCATGAATATCCAGGCACGCGCATGGCCTATTAGCGCAAAATCGCGATGACAACATGAATTGTGGGGAGTGTAATGTGATTGATAAGGTCTCTGACTTACAATAAAAGAGCCTTTGGTTCAAAAAGCTATTAGCTTAACCAAAACCTTGTGAATTATATATTATTTATTCTAGAACTAGTTCAATGTTTAAAACAACTAGTTTTGAGGCATTTACATCCATGACAATAAATCCAGCAGTAGCAAGACCTTTTTCCTTTCCTTAAACTTTTGAAATATGTGGGGGATTGTTATGTGTTATTTCAAAAGCTTGTCCCACATGGAAGAAATCAAAGCTTGTGATATGGTTTATAAACAAACCAACAACCATGGGCTTTGTAAGCAACAAGTAATGGTAGTGGGCTCGCGCACATATGGGGCTAAGTCCAATGGGCCAAATCAAAGTGAAATAGGTGGATTTGCCCCCCTTGCGCGCAAGATCAAGCTTGGGCTTTAGCTCGGTTTTGTTTCTTCCTTCCAGATTTTTTCGTTTTATTTTTCTTTGAACTATTTTGAACAAGTCTTGGTTGTTCCAACGTTCATGAGTGGAGACCTATTCTCATGGCACTCAAACGTTCATGTTGTTGTTCCACTATCCCATCAACCTCCCAGATTTTTCTCACAACTAGTTGCAGCCTTCCCACTATAAATAGACAATCCCTCATTAGTTCTACACACAGTTCTTTATTGCCTCTCTCCTCTTTCTGGTCTTGCTCTGCTGCATTCTTGTTGTTCCTGTCACCCGCACTTGGAAGAGTCTGTTGAATCCTGGAGGATATCCGGATACCCCGGCAATATCTTTGAGGACAGTGCACACACGCCTCAGACTTCACTTCTTCGTCATACTTGCGATAACACCTTCTTCATGGAAATTGTTGAGGTAGGAGGTATAACTATTATATTGAGAAGTTTATGCTTGGTCGATCTTTTGAGAAGATGACATGTCATTTGAGATATGCTTCTTATGACCCGATGTCTGATCTTGACTATTTGAGCCTATTTTCTTATTCTAAGACCTATTTAGTGAGTCCGGAACATCATGGGAATTTTCCCATACTCATACGCATGTATTGATTAAGTTGAAAAAATAAAAATAAAAAAATGAAAAAGAAAAATAGAAAAGAGCAAAATAAAAAAAAACAAAGTTGAAAAATGAACAAAAACAAATGGGGTCATGCATCGCGACTTTCTTCTCCTCTCCCTTTCAGGACATATTTTTTCTTTGATGATTTTGTCTATTCTGACCGATCTTATCTTCCCCCTCTTTGAGATACATCACTTCACCATCTCTATCACAGCTCTGGCATGCGTCCCAACGTTTCTCCTCATTTCCCTTTCTAGATAATTTTTCTTTGATGATTTTATCTCTTCTAACCAACTCTTTCTCCTCATCGAGCCTTACTCACTTTACCATTGTTGTCATCAGCTCTAACGCATGCGACTTTCTTCCTTTCTTTCGCTTTTATGGCATTTTTTTTTAAAAATTTTTTTGCCATAGTTTTTCTTCCCAATCTCTATCACGTCTCTTCCCCATCTTTATCACCAGCTCAGGCTCAAATTCCTATTTTCCTCCTCTGTCTTCCTTTGTTGCCAATTTGTCAGCCCTTTCTTAATGATTTTTGTCTCTTCTAGTTGATTTCTTCATTTTTCCCACTAAGAGACACATCTTCACCGTATCATCCATGATCTTGACTTTTCAACCTCCTTTGAAATTTTGCAACTCCTCTAAGTTCTTCTTCCTCCTCTTTGAGTAGCACATTTTCATCATCTCTAGCATCTGCCCACCTTTCTCATCACTTCATCTCTTTCAAAGCTTTGTTTACCTTCACCAATCGTCGATTACCATTTTACTTTGACATCGTCACTTCATCATTTGTTTCTTCCATTATTGACACGATTACTCACTTTCGCTCATTTTTATTCGTTGTTTCACTTCATCCTTCATTATTGCTCACCTTTATTCTGCTAAGATCCCTAATCCATCCTTCATCTAATTGAATGGAGCACAGTCTGTCACCCAGCTCACAAGGAATCGTATTGTTAGAGCGGAGATTATCCCTGAATGACGGATCGATCCTAATATTCTAAGAGAGACCAACACTCATTGGGCCCTACTCTACCTTCAAGATAATTCCATGTTGTTTTTTATCCATCCAGATCTAGAAGGAGATATACCTGTATATATTGCTGGATAGTTCGGTCTTTTTACGAAACTCTTCAAAAGTTTAGTTCGAGGATCAAACCTCGATCAATTTATCAAAATGGAATACAACTCACAAAAAATGTATGTATCTCCAACTACAAGACTAAAAGAGAAGATATTCAAGTATGACTAAAATTTCCTTAAAACAAAAATCACATTCCACTATAGAGTAGGACTTCTCCAATAGAATAAAAAGTAATAACCTCCAACAATAATATTTTGATGTGCAATTCATTGCCTAAATACATACCTGAGAGCTCTGAGCCACGAATTATCAATATCTTCCCTCCTCACCATCTGACTTAAGCACTAGAGTTTCTTTTCAAATGAATACACCTTGGGGACCTCTTAGCTTATGTTGTTTGTTTAGCAAGAAGATCACAGCACGCTGTCACCAGCGTTTGAAGACCAAACTTGACCATATTTAATCGTGAGAAAACTGAGATAGATTTGCACGTTATCAAATTATTGTCATTGGGAAATAAAATAACTTCTCAATTTAATCATGTTCCAAAGGAAACAATAGTTGAATTGGAAATACACTTGAAGAACAAGATGACAATCTCACTCCTCTAGGAATATCCAGGCCAACCCTTTAATTCCTCCACCAAAGAAACAAGCTAACTCGGGTCTATAGGAGAAAATTGGCAACCTAGCCCATGAGATGGACACTTTCCTCTAGAGGCTCGACTAGGTCTAGATGTCAATACTACTAGATGCCACCGACCACGCATGTATCCATAAAACCAAGGCCGTCACCTAGAAATCACATACGGGAAAGCCTTAACCACAAAATTTAGAAAGGGCATTTGTAGATAATAGTCAAAGAACTCATCCTCTGCTCATACAAATAAGGTGCATACTAGGCACATTGAACACCTATTTTGATGAAAGGATTGCCAAGCTTAAAGATAATTTAATCTTGGATATTGCAACATGGAACATGACCTTGACATCTTTGGCACCCGAGATACAGGGCTCCCCAATTCTCAAGAACTTCAAGGTATCCTCTATTAAAAAGGATATAGAAAAGAGAGATTAAGTAGATCGCGTCATTTATTTTTTAACTAAGACGAAATTCTAGTAGGCTTTCGAGGAAGCCAGCTGCAAGATCATTTTTATCTCTCACATCGTAGTGATTAGGAGGTGGTTCCTAAGCTTACTCCAGGAAGTGTTCAATTTTTCTAATCTATCATTTTTTTTTGTTTCCCACTTATCAATGCTTATCTGACCAAAAGGATGAATGTCACCATAAAGAGCCTTTGTTAAAGTAATGAAAAATCACTTCACACAATTGTTATTTATTTAAACTACAATTTCCTAGAAGTTCCTAGAAGTTCCCGATCTACAAATATTTGTTGCCTTAACTAATTTTGTGTACAAGGTAACGCACAAAATCTTGAAGCATTCTCTCAAAGAGAACTCCTTAAGATATCCAAAACTTTCATTATTTATAATTTCAAAGGATTGATCATAGTTTATAGGTTTCTCTCAGGGCAATGACTGAAAGAATTGATAAGGGTTTATAGCCTCTCGTCAAGGTAATGATTGATAAGTGAAAACTTTTGTAATTGAAAATCTGTAATTAATGCAAGAATACGCAACTTGATTTGTGGGCCATTTCTAGCTTAGCCTAGATATATAAAATATTTCGAGCAAGTGATGCGTACCTGATTCGTGAAGATTGACCGAATTTATACAGTTTGAAAAAACCTGTCAAAGGGTAAGCAATATGCAGCGATGATGCATGCAATGACCTATATTGCTCAATCATGAATGTCTCAATTGGAATGAATGCATGTACTCTTAAGGTCATATCATCTTGAAGCATGCTTGCAAATTCCAGTTGCTAAACCAATATACTTCTTTGCAGGAATTATCTCTTTGACTCATAAATCTCTATGCACACACTCTATATTCTGATGAAAAGAGGATCTCCTTCATTTGAGAACCCAACTCTCATGTTTTTTTTCTTTTTCATTTTTTTTTATCTCAGTAATGCAGACACTTTTTAATTTAGAACTTCTTTTCCATTGTTACGTTTTGGATCATCCCTCTCCTGATAATACATGTCTCAACCACAAGATTTTTTTTCCAGATACCTTTCCGGTGTAGGATACCAACATCTATCAATATTCTGACAAAAGTAATGTTCTAATGCACTCATCACATTTTCTGTCAGAACTTTGTCGGTGATAAATTAAATAGTACAACTATACATGCCAATAATTGAAATCAAATGGGAAACTTTTTGGAAGTTGAATGAGATGTGGAAATGGAGGAAATACATAGCAAAGCTGAAGAAATGAATAATCTGATGAAATTTAACCAAAAATGATGGTTGATGCTAGGACACAGAGAGGTAGATGTTTGAAGTAAAGAGGAGTGGCTAAACAATTATAAGGTATAGGGCATTCATTAGTGGGGTGAGTTGAGACAGTTAGCATTCATCATAGAGAGAGGAGAGGGAAGATGCATGGGCTACAACGAAGGGAGCGATAGAGAGATCTAGGAAAAGGGAAAAAATTGAGTCATTCCAGCAAGAAAAGGTACGATTAATCCAAGCTTTGTGTTTCGTTCCTTCCTTTTCGGCTGTTCTTTCTAGTGGGCTCTTTTGGGGTAGTCATTGTTGAACTGTTTTTTCTCTTTTGTTAGGGCCAGGGCCTGTTAGTTGGTTGGGATGCTAGGGTTTGGTTGTCTGTGTTGGTTAGCTTTTTAGTTGGGAGGAGCCTCCTTTGGGGAGATGCTTTTTGTACTCGAAGAAACATATTTCTCTGTTCTTGCTTTTGATCTTGTTATACAAGTTTTATGTGAAGATTAGCTTATCTCGAATTAAGCATATCCCTGTTACTTCATCTTTTGTGTTATATGAGATTATTGGAAGTTTTTTGATTAAATTTTGGGTTGTGTTGATGTGGCTAGTGTGATTTCTGTTACTCTTGTGTTTATGTCTCTCTGGATGTGTAACAAAACTTGAATTGGAGCCGTGCATGGTATGCACACGATCCATGGCAGACTAGAACCAGAAGTTTGAGCAACGACAAAAATGTCTGGAGGATATGACCTCGCGATTTTCAGCCTTGGAGACCACGCTCCAAGCCTTGGTTGCTCACACTCAAGGCAAGACTGTTGCTGAGGATGGTCAAGGCAGTAAATCCCACCGGGATCTAGAAATTTGAGGATACTATGGAGATCAATCCTACAAGGGGGCTCGTTTGGATTTTCCGCATTTTAATGGCACCGAACCCACGGCATGGATTCACAAGGCCAATCAGTACTTCACCTTTTACCATACTCTGCATTATCAGAAGGTGCTTCTAGCTAGTTATTATTTTGATGGTCAGGCTCATTCCTGGTTTATCAAGTTAGAAGCTTCAGGAAGAGTTACCAGCTGGGAGGAATTATCATCAACCTTGGTGATTGGTTTTGGACCCAGTCTTTTTGAGGACCCGTTAGAAGAGCTCATAAAATGTAAACAAGTCGGTTTGGTGGAGGAATAAAAAAACCGATTTGAGATTTTGGTGGTGCTGGTGAAGGACCTATCTGAAACTCATAAATTGAGTCATTTTTTTGCTAGTTTGCGGGTGGACATTCGTTTCCCTTTGAAAATGATGAAACCCCAAAGTTTGACAGAGGTGTATGGCATGGCCAAGATGTAGGAAGAGAGTTTGAATGTTGCCAGAGTGCTGTCCGCACCTATACCTGAGGACAAGAGCATTAAACCACCCTTATTACCAACCTCCATCAAACTTTAAATCCTTTTCTAGTGGCTCTGGGTATTCCTATGACCCTACCTTATCACCGAGACAACTTTTAGCTATTACTTACCCCACAGAGTCCGCGAGCAAACCGAGTCAGCCCATGAAGACACTCACTGAAAAAGAAATTCAAGAGCGTCGTGCTCAAGGGCTTTGTTACTTTTGTGATAGCAAGTGGTGGATGGGCCACAAGTGTCCTCGACTGAAGTTATTTATGGTGGAATGTTCAGAGAATGAGGGTGAATTTTTTTGTGAAGAACTTGAGGAGTCAGTGGAAGTGTTGATAAAGGAAAGAAGTGTGTTCTCCACTGCAGAGATTGATCCTGAAATTTCTTTACATGCCATTGCTGGAGCGCGGGGACCTGGAACCATGCTTGTCTTATGACGAATCAATGGGGTGATAGTAGTGATTCTTATTGACTCAAGGTCTGCCCATATTTTTATTTACCCATCGATTGCTGACAAAGTTCGCCTACCTTTGAGAAGTCTTGTTGTCCCTCCGGTGAAGCTTGCAAATGGGGACTTGTTGGAATGCCATGGATTACATGAAAAGGTGGGAATTTTAGTTCAGGGCATGGAGTTTATGGTGGATTGGTTACGGCTCACGCTTGGGGGTTGCGATGTGGTGTTGGGAGTTCGCTGGTTATGCAACTTTGGTAAGATTCTGTGGGATTTTAATGTCCTTACTATGTCTATTCAGTGGTAGGGAAAACCTGTTCTATTGAGAGGTTTTCAGAGTAGTATTAAAGCATTGATTGATGACAATGCAACCGAAAATTCCATTCTACTGAGAGGCAAGGAATGGTATTACAACTATGCTCATTGGCAGTTGCTTTCACATCCCAACAATCATCTTTAGTTCCAGAAATTCAGTCTGTATTGGGTAAATTTGAACATGATTTTGCTACTCCAGTGGGTCTTCCACCTGGGTGTGCTTGTCATTATAAAATCATTCTAAAGGAGGGTACCCCTCCCATAAATGTCAAGTCGTATCGTTATCCATATTTTCAAAAAGAAGAGATTGAGAAAATAGTTCAAGAGTTACTTGCAAGTGGAGTGATTAGAGGGAGCCCCAATCATTTTTCTTCACTAGTAATCCCTGTTCGCAAGGCAGACGGTACTTGGAGGCTATGTGTAGATTACTGGGAGCTTAACTGTAGTACGGTGAAGGATCGATTTCCTATACCAGTCATAGAAGAACTCCTTGATGAGCTTAATGGTGCCAAGATTTTTTTCAAAATTATATCCTCGATCTGGGTATCATCAAGTATGTGTTAAGGAAGAAGACATTCCTAAAACTACTTTTAGAACGCATGAGGGCCATTACGAGTGGCTCGTTATGCCCTTCGGGCTCACAAATGCTCCGAGTACATTTCAAAGCCTCATGAATGAGGTCTTCCGACCATATTTGTGGCAGTTTGAGTTGGTTTTTTTTGATGATATACTGGTTAATAGTAATAGTTTGGAGGATCATGTTCATCATTTGCGGGTTGTGTTGCAGCAGCTGAATAATCACACCTTCTATGCCAAGTTATCAAAGTGCTGTTTTGGGGTGGCAGAAGTTAGCTATGTGGGTCATGTAGTTAATGCCCAGGGAGTTCGTACTGATTGGAGCAAAATTCAAGCAATTTAGGAGTGGCCAAGTCCTTGTACCATCAAGGCCCTTTGAGGGTTCCTGGGACTTACCGATTATTATCGGTGGTTCATCTGCCATTATGGTCGTTTAGCTCATCCCTGGACTCAGTTGTTAAAGATGGGCAAATTTAGTGGTTAGAAGTGGCAAAGGCAGCATTCCAGAAACTTAAGACAGCAGTGACTAATCCTCCTGTATTAGCCTTATCGAACTTTGAAGTTCCTTTCGTCATTCAGTGTGATGCAGCAGGTATGGGGGTGAGGGCTGTGTTGATGCAAGAACACCACCCTATTGCGTATTTTAGTGCTGCAATTAAAGGGAAATTGCTTCATTTATCTGCGTATGAGAAAGAATTGTATGCATTGTTGTCAGCAATACAAAGGTGGCGACCCTAGCTTATGGGCACTCCATTTGTAATAAAAACTAATCATCAAAGTTTAAAACACATTCTGGATCAACGGATTGGCACTCCTATGCAACAAATGGTTGAGTAAGCTGTTAGGATTTGATTTCCATGTTGAATATAAGAAGGGGGTAGATAATCGGGTAGCCGATGATTTATCGAGGCGGGTCGATAGTTTTGATGACGAACAAAACTTGGCTTTACATGCAATTTCCAGCCCTCAAGTTCACCTTATGGATCGAATTATTATGTCATATAAAAGTGATTCTTCAATTGAAAAAATTATTTATGATTGTCAACGGGGTGTGGCATCTGAGAAATATTCCTGAAAGGGTGGTATTCTTTTTTATAAAGGGAGAGTGGTGGTTGGTCAAGATACAGAGATTCACACAATGTTACTAGAGCTTATGTTGTGGGAGGACATTGAGGGTATGATAAGACATTGCAACGAGTTCGAAGGGACTTCTATTGATCTAAAATGAAAGCCATAGTCAAGCAATTTGTGAAGGAGTGTACCGTGTGCGAAACAACTAAATATTTGAACACTCAACCTCAAGGCTATCTCCAACCGTTGCCAATTCCTACCAAGATTTGGGCTGAAGTGAGTCTTGATTTTATTGAAGACCTTCCGAGTTCTTTTGGCAAAACTGTGGTACTTGTGGTGGTAGATCGTCTCTCAAAATATGCCCACTTTATGGGACTCGAACACCCTTACTCAGCAACTTCTGTGGCATAGGTTTATCTGGAAGAAATTTTTAGGTTGCATGGAATGTTGGAGCATATTATATCTAACAAGGATACTATTTTTAAAAGTCGATTTTGGAAGGAGTTATGGCGTTTACAGGGAGTTAGCTTGGATATGACTACTGCATATCATCCACAAGAGGATGGTCAAACTGAATCCATTAACAAAGTTCTTGAATAGTATTTGCGTTGCTATTGTGGGAGTAAGCCTAGACAATGTTATAAGTGGTTACCATTGGCAGAATATTGCTACAACACATCCGTTCATTTCGGTACTAAGATGTCACCTTTTGAAGTTGTATATGGGATCCCACCTCCGAGCCTTTGTGATTACATTCCCGGAACAGCTAAACTTCCAATGGTTGAGACCTTCTTGAAGGATCGGCAATCAATGATTGGGTTGGTGAAGAATAATTTACAGAGAAGCCAGGAGAACATGAAAAAATATGTTGATGCTAAACGTACTTATAAGGAGTACGAGGTGGGTGATTGAGTATACTTGAAGCTTTAGCCTTATCGGCAATTATTAGTGTCACAATGAAGAAATCTAAAGCTGGCTCCAAGGTATTATATGCCTTTTCTGGTAATCTAGAGGGTTGGAAAGGTTGCCTATAAGCTACAGCTTCCCTCCGAATCCAGGCTACATCCTGTTTTCCACATCTCTAAATTAAAGAAACATACTGGCAGTAGACCTCTACTATCCACTCAACTTCCACACACGGATGAAGAAGGCCTTCCTATAGCTTATCCAGCTGCTGTGTTAGACAGATGCATTATGAAGAAGGGGCTGCATCCTGTTAGTGAAGTTTTGATTCAATGGAAAGGTCAAAACGTTGATCAAGCAACTTGGATTCCTCATCAATCTCTTGCTGCCCAGTTTCCTGATCTTGTGGGCAAGATTTTCTAAAGGGGGAACTCTGTTACGTTCCTTCCTTTTGGGTTGTTCTTTCCAATTGGCTCTTTTGAGGTAGTCATTGTTGGGCTATTTTTTCTCTGTTGTTGAGGCCAAGCCCTATTAGTTGGTTGGGATGCTAGGGTTTGGTTGCTTGTGTTGGTCAACATTTTAGTTGAGAGGAGCCTCCTTTGGGGAGATGCTTTTTGTACTCAAAGAAACATATTTCTCTGTTCTTACTTTTGATCTTGCTATGAAAGTTTTCTATGGAGATTAGCTCATCTCGAACTGAGCATATCCCTGTTACTTCATCTTTTGTGTTATTTGAGATTATTGGAAGTTTTGTGATTAAATTTTGGGTTGCGTTGATCTGGCTAGTGTGATTTCTATTGCTCATGTGTTTATGTCTCTCTGGCTTTGTAACACTTTGATCTGAAACATCTTCTATACTAGATTCACATATCTCTCGATTTTAATCTGAGGAAGGTCAAATTTGGGCATGTTCAGCTTTTGTTTGATGATTTTAGTCAAATAGTTTCGATTCTCCGATTTTCGATCATGCACGTTGTTCGTATCATTTAGCTAGGTTTCAACTTTTTTTTTCTACTGAATTTTATTGTTGGATCTAGTCTACTTTGTTTCTTTGTCTTTAATTTTGGTTGCAGGCACGAGAGTATGGGTGACTGGTACGATTTTGATGAAAGGTAGGAATGAGCTGAGTTTTGTTACTGTTGGATCGGGTTAGGTCTTGTGGGCCTATTAGGGCATTGTGCCCGACCTTGGTTCGTGTTTTGGATTGTTCATGTGTTTGTTACTAGGTCGGGTCTCGGTACATTGTAAGAATCATAGGCTAGATTCAAAAAAAAAAATGTATTGGACTTTGGGTTTTCATATGTAATTTTAGGGTTTTAGAATGGTATTCGGTTTTGGGTTTTGGGTTTTATTTTCATAATTTTTGGGCCAAATAATGCAATAATGTATTATAAAACAGTGAAAAGTAGTATAAATATTAGTTAAATTAATATGCATGTCTAGGATTTAATTCCATAATTATTTTTGTGTGTATGTTTAAGAATTTTCAAAAAAATAAAAATACATAATTGTACTGTTGAAAAAGTTTGTATACTCAACCGGTCAAAAATTTAATTGTGTGATAACTCTTTAAAAAACGGAGTTCAAACTCTTCAAATAGGCGTTAGAAAATTTCGAAATATTGATTTTTTGAAACCTTTCATTTTAGGGAATAAATTTCATCTAAAAAGAATTTTTATAATAAAAGGAGCAAATGGCAAAGATTCAATTTGTTTAGATATTGTATTTAAAACCGATTAGGAGGAGAACTTGAAAGTATTCAGTTCCGTCCAAAAGGTTTTATTTGTGCATTCACTTAAAAATTGATTTTATAATTTTTCCAAGCTAATGGAATTCTTTCCACCTATTTGACGATAAATGATTTTTTCGGGCATATGAAAAACTCAATAAAACAAATTGGGACATAAAATAAATTTTGAGAAAAAAAAGAAAGTTAATTAGGTAATCGATTAGGAGTTGTGGGGTGCCTAACACCTTCTCCACACTCAATATACCATCTTACCATTTTTCTCTGGTTTGTAGACCTAACATTTTAGTGTCCAATTGCACTATAATCAATTGTGGGTGGCTTCACTTACATTTTTATATCTAAGCCTAAAAAGATTTGATGGTATTGTTCAAATGTTGTACATATTATCATCATATGAGCTTGCGAAGTTTTAGTGTCATGGTTAGTGGTTTGAAGCTCTCGTACACACATACATTATTCACCACACACACGTAACCCTATGCCCGGGTTTTGCTTGTGATTAGTGAGGGTTGACTTACCACCTTTTTGGGATTTGCTTCCCTGTATTGGTGGGTGGGGGGAGGGGAAGACACCGTCCTGGATTGAAGTCCTCTTAAACTATTAAGGGATATGCTTTTATTATCCAAGTATAGATCAAAAGTCACTTGATCTAGTAGCCTCTCGTGTAGTCACGTTGTAGTTAGATACCCAACCTATATAGACACTAGATAATCCCTAGCCATGGTTCTAAACCTTCAGACATGTTAGGATTATTCTACCGAACTACAAACAATGAAGGCATCCTTATCTCTAACCTTTTTATATTCACTTGTACATAATTATTGTACTTTCCTATGCTATCTCACCTGTACGTAATTGCACATATCCATGTTATGGCTCACTTTGTATCGCATTTTCTAATTTGTAAACCCTTCTTCTTGTTTTAATTCATACATACACTAGAGGAAAAATCTTTGTAATCTTATTAGATAGTACTTTTTAGAATGATCATTCCCATAGGGACCAGTGCATTGACATTAGAAGACCCCCAAGAAGTTAGGGAGTATTTAGAAAAACTACGGGGAAGATGTGGAGACAGTTCAAAAGAATATCAACTGTTGACTACCTACTAACTATTCAGGAACTAGTAACTCTCCTCTAGGTAGCCATATATCATTGGGACCCGACATATCATTATTTCGTCTTTGAGTCAATCAACTTGTCAGCATTGATTGAAGAATATGGTGATATGTTGGGATACACCAAGCACCCCAATAAAATCTAGAACTTAGGAAAGAAGGTCTATCCATAAGTCATCATTTCTAAACTTTTAGGTGTAACCACAAAGAAGGCGAAAGATATGAGGACTTTCCAAACTGAGATGCTGATAAATTTTGCCATAAAGAATTTCCACAAGAAGGAAGGGAGATTCACTTTCACCATCATTGTTTACTGAACGAGTAACTCCAATACCAGCAATTTGGGATTGTTGTGTGGTGTTATGATGTATAAAATTGTGGTACTGTGAGGTGAGTCTGAACGCAGTTAAGTGTTTGAGACATCACTTTTTAAATTGTGGTAAGGTGAGTTTGAGCGCAGTTTAGCATTTTCATGTATAAATTACAGTATTATTGTAAACATAATTTATATTAACCTTCATTCATAGAATATTTTTTATAAATACACAACTGAATTAATTTAATATAGTTGCAATTACGATTATTAAAGTCATCACTAATTACATCACAATTACATTGGAAAATACGTGCAAATTTAATAAAATTCATATGACAACTACATGAAACTTTTATAAATATAAAAAACTAGTAATGATTGAATAACTCTGCAGCAATCATGTCGCATGTGGCAGCCATATGTAGATCCTTATACATTTCTAGTGGGACATATGAATTGCTCGATCCAACTCCACTCCTACTGTCTCATGTGCTTGACATATTCGGAGTGTGATCCCCATAAACAAGCTCATCCATTGTGCGCAATCTAACGAAATTATGAAGAGTGACGCAAGCAACCACGATATTCACTTGATCGCGAAAAGAATAAGAGGACATTCTACTCAGAATGTGCCAATTATTTATTAGCATACCAAAGGTCCCCTCAATAACTGATCAAAGAAAGGAATGAGAATGATTAAACACCTCCTGTGCTGTCAATACCATAGAACCGTTCCAAAATACCTTTAGATGGTACCTTTGTCCCCTATATGGAGCCAAATATCCTGTCCGATTTGGCTATCTAGAATCGACCAAGTAATATTTCCCTGTAACACAAACGTTGAATAGTGCTTAGTGACTAATGAAATTTGAATAAATAAAAAATGTGATTATGAAATATTTATCTCAACTTACCAGGTGGACGATGTGGAAAGTTAGAGTTCACGTTCGTCGTTACTGAGTTAAAAATCCTAGAATCATGCGTGCAACCCTCCCTACCAGCGCACTCGAATGTCAATAGCATGTTGAGGTCACATGCCGCCATCACATTCTGTGTAGTTATGCCCTTTTTCCAATAAATCTTGTTCTATCATCATTCGGGAACACCGTTGGAATCTGAGTTCCATCAATAGCCCCAATACAATCATGAAAATATGGACAATATATTTTGTTATCCTCTATATGCTTCGGTGTTGTTGAAAATGTTGGATCCCTTGGTCGAACTATATCACTTAACATCTTCTTCTATGGAAGTGGCAATGCACTGTTTCTCCAGAATGTTGGAATCTATCCTGTACCACCCGATTACCAACTCCATTTGCAATCGTGTAAACAAATATTCCAACCATCTCCTTTACAGTCATTTTGCTTGTGCTCTTCAACCCATACTTTGTGCTCAACTCACAACACAATTCCCTGAAAATTCTTCTTTCCATCCTCAAAATAGCCAAGCATTTCTTACTACTACCATTTAGTAGATCCCTAATGTACATATGGCCGGAATATGAAGATGTTCAACAGGGTGTACATGGGATATAATAAAAAACCTCACTATAAGCAACCAGTGCACCACCAATTATGGCCACAATTTCATCAAGCTCAAAAAGTTCATTATGTTCAACATAATTATGATCCATGTCCTATTGACATAAAAGAAAAAATTGGATCAATATCAAGTTTACATCATCTTCATGAATTAAAAAGTTCATAAAAAAAGAAACACGTCATCACAATCACATTTCAGCTCAATTCATAGTTGCACATACAGAACAGTACATGAAAAACCACAACTCATATCATCCAAATCTGATTATTCAAACGAGAAAACAAATACGAAAAAAAAATCCTCAAACAAAGTTCATCCCAACCAAAGTCCAAAATATCCAACACTTATTTATAAAATCAAGCTACCAATCCAATAAAAAAGGTTCATGAAATCTTCACTAGGTGCCTGGTGCACTAGGTCCCTGTTGTTCTGCAAACTTTATCTTCAGATACGCAAGCTGCCAGTCCCTATGTATCATAGCAGTGAAGAACTCACACTCCTCTTCTTTTGAAATAACTTGAATGCAAACATCAACAAATCACCAATCTCTGCAATCTCTGGAATTTCCTTCAAAATCTGCAATTTTGGCCTTGGACTCTGAAGGAGCAGTAAGAACTGGAGGGGGAGAGGCAGGGGCGGTCATCACATGAGTGCGACTGTTCACAGTTAATACTGACTTTCTTATCTCTTCATGATAATCGAATGCCCTGAGCTTTTTTTTCTTCTTCCCTCGAGTCCTAGTAGTGGCAGACCTCTTCCTAACTTGTCTATGTGGCTAAGTATGGGAGCTGCTGACTTCATTGACATCCTCATTACTGATGTTGTACTCCGGATCATAAGATTCATCAGAACCGAGGATCGCGAACTCGACATTGTCACCTGTGCTAGTCCTCATTTTGGTTTGATGCTCTAGGAATATAAGTAAATTCTTCAGTTGCACACAACCCATCAAACAACTTTTCCAGTTGCTCTAAGTTTTCAGGTCCCTAAATTTTGAATTTCACTACCTTTTTGTCTTCTTGTAATAAAATATAAAAAATTTAATACTCAAATTATTGGACACTAATATAGCATATGAAGGTAATTTCTTACAATATAACTCACCTTAATTCTTCTCTTCCACCAGTCATTATCAGCAAGAATAGTGTTATGAACACTATACCATCCAGTGCCCATGTCATGAAACCTTAATTTCTGAAACAATTTGTACTCATTCTTCAGGTTATCCCACTTGTTCTTCAGTTGCGGTTGATCATATTGCTTCCCAATTTTCTCTTCAAACCTTGCAACTATCCTATGCCAACCTTCCTTGGTAAAGTGTGACCCAAGCCTCCTCTCTTCATTGACTTGTTGAACACAAAGATCGACAAATTTTTTGGTTTGAGCTAAGTCCTAATTCGCCTTGTCCACAGGAGGTGTCACAGTATTGCTCATATTACTTTGTGGAAGGGGCAACAAATAGTGTAAATGCATAACGTATTAAAATTATACAAATCAATCGGAAGCATCAATAGCAAGAATCATCTACAGCTCAAAATCATCACACCATTCCTTCCAATTCAGATTTGATACATTGGTTATATTAATTGAGAGCAGGAATTATATAGACATCAACATTGCAATTTTAAGAACTCAGTAAATCATCATTCAAAAAACCAAAGAATTGGAGCAACCATTTATATCATAACATACATGACCCTTCAATCAAAACACCAGTAGAAACATTATAAAACACTCCCCAAAACACCAAAGGCTATGCATATTCCTCTTGTGGCATATAAACATCAACACCTCAACCACATGCCCACCTATCCCTCATTTAAGAATATTAGCAAAACCACTAACATTAAAATGACATAAAGACTTCATTACTTCAAGGATAAATAGGAATAACGATCTTTATAAATCACCATATGACTTTGAATCTCAATAAAAGATGGGAAAATTATGCATATTAACCTAACAGCTCAGATATTTCATACTAGTTCCATGCCAAAGCTAACTTCAGGTCCCACGAAGTTCAATGGAAAGAAGAAAAAAACCAAATTACTTAAATTAAAAAGAAACCAACTGAAAGGCCATAACTGAATATAAACATAGAGTTTACAATACCTAGGTTATATAATAGAAAAGTAAAAGACTGTTGACCCATACCATTCATTTATTATCCTGTTTCCATCTGTCCAATTTTTTTTTCCAAATAGCAATCTCAAAACTAATTACATAAAGACTTCCTCATAATACTGGCAAGAGCATAATTTTTTTTGTCTACATTCAAACCCTAACCCTAATCTAAAATGTACTTAATTGATCATGCCTAAATTGTTTTAAATTCAAAGAAATAAATCAATAATTATCCAATATAAATAAAAATCCAAACTTGAACAAGATTTTTTAGTTTGGAATGGAATTGTTTCGACCTGCTGCAGGGTACTTTCCATGTGTATATGGCCATAACCTATTTGACCCTAGCAAGAATTTAGCAATCATAAGACTCCCTATAACCAGCCACATGGGCACCCAATCTAAATTGCCCTATAATTCAAAGCCAAAATACATAGATTGAATGCTTCTTCAAGAATAAAAGTGAGAAGAATGAGGTAAAATATGAACATATATAATCCCCTTCGACCAGAGCATTGGAACACAACGGACTTGGGTAATGGGAATCAAAATGCCAATTTGGACACCACCAACAAGGTCTGAATTATGCAAAAAGTTTACTTTGAAGCAACATGTTATCTAGTACTTTATCAATAAATTTCAACTCAAGTCAGTAAAAAATATGTAACAATAATAGACACAATCAAACCAATTGACAGAGGCACTTGAAAGAACAAACCCTAGAATTTCACAGATCAAATACGAAAAATTTATCAAATAATACAGTCCATTCGAACAGAGAAGATCAAGTGTTGCATGAGAGAGACGAAAGAGAGAAATACAGAGCTAAAGGAAAAAACAAGGGGTAAAAAGGTTGGACTCACGTAACTAAACTGTTAGAAGCAGGCAAACTTTGCGGCCGATTCGTCTGCGAAGATTGCACAAATCGAGAGAATTAGACGAGAGAGACAAGTACAGAGAGAGAGAGAGAGGAAAACAAAGGGCAGTAACATACCTGAATTGTTTTCGATGGTGGGTGGCTGCTCGTGGTGGAGCTTCATAGAAGCTGAATTCGAAACTGTGAAAGAAATGAGAAAGAAAAATAGGCTTCAACGTGTTTCATAAATGTGGCATGACCGGAACACAAAACATGTGGGCTCCAAATGGTTTAGGCCCGTTGCATCTAAGTCTTGACCTGAACGTGGGCTGATAAACGTGAGCCCAAACACACACATTATGTGAAACAATTTGGTCTCTTAACCATTTTCCTATTTCCACTGAGGGAAAATTTGTTGGATGCGCATAGCTATTGAAAATCTAGCTCGTCAGACATTTTAAGTATGAAAAAATGATTGAATTGCCCTTAATTAAATTCCAAAAGGATGACTATAAGCTAAGAGATCTAATACAACATTACAAGAAAGCAGGATTGTAGCCGCAAACATCTTCATTTGAGAAATGGAGATGTTTACTCGACAAATTGGATGAAACGAAGGCAGAGGGTTTATGACACAAAGAAGATGGGCTGCTATACGAATGTGGTAGTTTCAATTGGGTCCCACTTATAGGCCCTTGGAGAATTACAAGTCAAGCACCAACAATGTTTCTTCGACAAATAGGCAGAAACCTCTATCAACTAATGACATATGGCTTAAGGGAATTTGAATTCTCTCTTGAAGATGATAAGGCTAAAATGGTAATATGGCAAGTGGTGGAGGCTTCGAGTAATCCTTGAGGAGTCAAGAAAGGAGCTTGGAATACTTATGGGAAAACTCAATACGAAGTATGGCATTTAAAGAGGGCAAAATCTCATACGATTTTCAATATGCCAAAGGAAGGTCCAAATAACAAACTGAGGGAAGAACCTGCCGATGTGGATAAAGGAAAAAGAAAGAAGGCCCAAGAAGATGAAATAGTGTCTTAGAAGGTTGTCAAATAAGAAGGAGAATAGGTGGCAATAGTGAATGCTCAATACATAGGATTAGTTTCAAAACCAACGATAGATGTTGAGGAGCAAGAAATGGATAAGAGTCTACAATTACAAGATACATCAATTAACTATGAGATGGTGGAAGGGCCACTAGGAATCCCTGGAAAAGAAGCCAAAGTAGTGTCAAAAATGTTGAAAGTAATGATAGAAAAATCCAAGAAGTATAAGCGGAGGTTCAAGAAAATGAGAACCGAATTAAAAGAGAAAGAGAAGCTGAAATCACAAGAAGACTTGATGATGAAGAAAGAGAGAAGCAAGCTTTAGGAGGGACGTATGAGAATCGAAGAAGAGACAATGAAGATACAAAGAGAGCACTAAGACGAACACAACGAGATAAGTCAACTTAAGGAGACGATCACAACTCTAATGAAGATAAATTATAATATGAAGATAGAAATGTTTGATAAAACCATACAGATGAAGAGGAATACTGTCCAGATTTGAACATTGAAAGAACAAATGGATCATGTTTTTGATGAAAACCAATAGATCTGAGAATGAAGTAATGCATTCATTCAGCAAAAGAAGGCCAAAATCAGATAATTGAATTTAAGATAAAAGTCTTCTGCATGATAAATGGTGTGTGCTCCAAGAGAAACACCAAGGCATTAATGAAAAGATCATAATGATAGTGAGTCGAGCATTGCGCTTATCAGAGTGGGCTCATAGTTATGAAGGGCATGAGCAAAATTTGAGGACGAGTCAAATGCTAAATATACCGGAACTAGCTGGAGTTTCCTCATTTTTAGCAAATCTTTATAAAGATTTGGATGTGCTCAAGGAGCACATATTCCAGTCTCAGTCAGAAAATTTCAATGTAGTCGAGATGGTTGATGAAGAAGAAATGTAACCAATTGATTTGCGAACACTTTCAATGAAATTATTTATGCTATTATTATCTTCCTAAATTACAAAGATTAGTTAGGTTTTGTGTTAGGTGCAAACTTGTACCTATTATTATGATCTTAAAGTATCTATTTTGTATTATTTTTGATACAAAGTACTACCCAAATTAGTATTTTCATGGATAGATACAGTTCGGGTGAAATAATGATAAAAGCTATTTCTGGGAGTGTGTGAGTTTAGTGTCACTAGAGTACAGTCGCAAGACGTTGTTTCTGAATTAAAGTTGAGATGGTATGGCAGCTGGGACCCAACTCTTAAGACAATTTAAAGACCTAACCTTAGCTGCCAGAGGATAGACCCGAATTTTCAGAATATAGAAGGTAGATAGGAGGCGTTCCAAGCAGTGCAATTCCTTCATCTTTCTCGTTGATTCAAACATTGATCTTGAGTATTTTATGATTTCTATTATGGTTATGTGTAACTAAATATATATTTTAGCTAGGATTTGGTATTGTCTTCAATCAAAACCTTT
Source organism: Euonymus europaeus (assembly GCA_963580455.1). Classification (NCBI taxonomy): domain Eukaryota; kingdom Viridiplantae; phylum Streptophyta; class Magnoliopsida; order Celastrales; family Celastraceae; genus Euonymus; species Euonymus europaeus. Next base: position 7,868,466 of record OY756972.1, read on the forward strand.
GTTCAGAGACTTGATTCTTAATTAGTTTGATTTAATTCATTATTCTTTAGATTTATTGTTGAATTCCTATTGTTATGCATGTTTGATCAACATCATAATATTTAGGAACTGTTAGTTGAATACATTCGGCTGACCATGACCCGTTGTTTAACAAAGTGACAATAACTTGTTTTGCGATTCAAGTTAGAGGACATTGAACATAACTTATTGGGTATAGATTAATATCCTAGATTGTGCTATTGTTGATTTCCACATGTTAATGCTTATCTTAGGATTTTCTTAGGAGATATCAAACCAGGACTTCTTTTGTATGAAAATATCCTGAGCTGGAACAAAGTCTTTCAATTGACATAGTTTTATGTAATTGATAATTGACGTTTGGTTAGTACTTTGTACCAAAAATCATGGAAAAATAGATACTTTAAGATCAGAATAATAGGTACAATTTTGTACCTAACAAAATCCCTCAAACTTAAACCTTGTTTGTCCTCATTTCAAAACTTTTTGTGTCTCTTTTAAAAAATAACATCATAACTTGGCAAGCCATATACTTTCTCATCAAATCAATGCAATGGTTCTTCAAGTGTAATCTGCACAATTTTAAATTTGTTCACTACTGCCATAGCATATATGTCACCTTCATACCATCTCACTAGGAATCACACAACATATTAAAAATTGAAGTGCTCACTCAAATGTTTAAAGGGGTGGTGTTTACTCTCATTTGAATTCACAACATGTAGCCAAAGGCTTGCATGTCCACCAAACTTACTTATGCAAAAATTATCATCCATTAATCAGAAGGGCTTTATTGGGCTTAAGAAAATAGGGATAAGGGAAACTCAATGTGAGAAAGAGATTGGTGCATAAATTTATTAGTGTGTGCTCATTTGAGAGTAAATTAGCTTATAAGCTCAATTCCATTGGTCAACAATCACATTAGTCACATACCGACTCAGTTTAGTATAGATGTTGGTTCAGAGATTATAAGTTGGTGTATAAGCTGTTAAAATAAGCTGGTATATAAGCTGTTAAAATAAGCTGGTGTATAAGCTGTTAAAATAAGCTGGTGTATAAGTTGCAAAAATAAGCTACTTTAAGTTATGTACGTGTTTGGTTGTGTTAATTTGTTCATAGTGTAAAAGCTGTCAAATTACCAATAAGGGTATTTAAAGAAGTTTAATAATAATACATAAAAAATAAGTTTAAAATTTAAATAAAATGAGATTTCTAAAATATTTAACATAAATATAACAATCCATGCATCATATTTTAAAATTGTCCACGAAATTTTTTAAATAACACGAGAAATGTTGATGTTTCATACATATTGAACACTAATCCTGACACCTAAGTAGTCATACGATGATGGTAAAGCTGCCTAGCAATCCTATCCTAATAATGCCCATGTTGCTATTGTTACTTAACTCACCACCATCTACTACTGACGCTCCACGAGAAGTCTCTACCATATCCCTTGAAGAACTGTCTGCTTCTTCATTCGCATCCTCAAATTCCTCATTACTTGTAGTCCTCATTCGAATGTAGTTGTGTAGGGCGCAACATGCTATCACAATGTCCGCCTGCTTCGGGTACGAATATATCTCATCGAAGTCAATATCTTCCACCTTTTCTTGGTTACTCCAAATGTCTTTTCAATGACATTATGCAAGGATGAGTGCTTATGGTTGAATAGTTCACGTGGACCACTTGCACGCCACCCATTTTCCAATCTGACAGATGATACCGCTCTTCTTTATAAGGTGCAAGATACCCAATCTTGTTTGTGTAACCCGCATCTACTAAATAATATTTTCCTACAATTTTCTTTTAAGTGGATAGAAGTTTAGGTGTGAAAAAATAATACACATAAATAAAAATTCAATCACACTTGCGGGGGGATGGGGAAAGTTAAGATCGGCTTTGTTTTGAACATACTGCAATGCTCTTGCATCATATGCAGAGCCCTCATGTCCTGCTACTACAAACAAATATAGCATGTCAAAAACAAACGCCGCCAAAATATTTTGAGACGTGAACCCCTTTTTGTTAATAAATTTTAGAGTGCATGGAGACAGAGACATAAATTGGGGGGTATTGCACGGCACGTGCATGAATGGTTTGGGTTGGATTGAATTTGGTTATTCTAGTTGTTATTCGAGTATCTGGTATTATCATAACAATAAGTGTTGTGAGAGGTTATCCTCATATCATGGCATTATTTATTTAGGCTTAGAGCAATTCCTTCTTATCATTTCATTATTGTAATTGGCAACTGTTATATATGGCCTGTCTAGCTTCTATTTGGATTATCAAGAAATATTATTCTTCAAACTTTGTTTGAGAAGTTGGCATCCTCTGAAAGCTACAGCTGTCAACACAAGTAAGCCGCGCAAAGCTGCAGGCTCAGCCTTATCTGTGTCACGGCAGGTTACGAGATCCCAAACTACTGCTTGTAAAAATTTGGTATCAGAGCCCGTAATGGCAGATGGCCAGGAATCCTCGGTTAGAACGGGTAGAGAGCACGTTGGTGGAAGTAGTGACGACTTTGGATGCACTAAATAAACAAATGTCTGAACTATCAAATTCGGGAGGTCAGTCCATTGCTGAATCATCACGTTCACGCGGTGGTAAAGGAGTTGAACGCACTAAATCAAACTCATCCATTCCAAACAAAATTTAAATTGGATTTTCGTAAGTTCAAAGGGCAAGATGATCTTACTAGTTGGATCCTTCGAGTGTAGCAGTTTTTCAGGTTTTTACATACACCTGAGGAAGATAAACTGGACTTGGCAGCTTATCATTTGGAGGGAGTGGTGCAATTATGGTGTCAAAAGAGTAGTGAAAGTGCGAAGATGGAGACATGGAGGTCTCTAAAAATTGGGTTGAAGTAGAGATATGGTCCTACTATGTTTGAAGACCCATATGTTGAGCTGACGAAACTACGACAGACAGGATCAGTGTGAGATTATCAACGTCAGCACACTCAGTTGTTGTTCCGGGTGGAAAATTTGTCAGAACAACATCAGATTAGTGGCCTAAAGGATCATATTCGCAAGGATGTGAATGCGAGTCGACCCACGACTTTGTCTGAAGCTATTGGGCTGTCGAGACGGTTTGAGGATCGAGAAGGTTTCTCCAAGAAATTTTCTAGGAATGATAGATCTATTAATTAAGTAGCTGATCTGACGGCAAAGCCAATGCCACATGATCTCTATTTTAATTTTGACGAACGATTCATACCAAGTCATCGTTGTAAAAAGTTATTCCTCGTTGAAGGAATATACTCTGATGAGGAGGAAGAGGAGGATATTCCAGACGTCCAGTGCTCAAATGAACCACTTATATCGCTTCATGCCATCACTGGGTCAGCAGGGCCGCGGATTATGCGAGCGCCTGGTCGAATTGCCAGTCAGTCACTGATGATGTTGATGGATATAGGAAGTACTCAAAATTTCTTAAATGAAAAGTTTGTAAAGAAATTGAGACTACTAGTGACACCATCGAATTTCACAATTGCAGTTGCTAATGGGGAGTATCTTACTTGTATAGGGCAGTGTCTTGGAACTGGTATGACTATTGGTGGAGAATTATTTCGGATATATTTTTTTGTCCTATATATTGACGGATGTGATATCGTACTAGGTACTCAATGGCTGCAATTAGTTAGCCCGATCTGGTGGGATTTTGAGAAGCTGATGATTCGGGTAACAGTTCATGGGCAGGAAATCTCCATTCGTGGCATCAAACGGCCCGCCAATCGTATAGTGGGAGAAGAGTTGCTAACTAAATAATTATAGAAAGGCGCTAAGGGGTTTCTCTGTCAAATCTCGGCTGTGGTGGAATCGGGCGTTTCAGCTACAGAGACCCATGACGCCCTTGTTTTGGAGTTGGGCGTGCGAGGAGAGTCCTCCCTTGTGTCGGCACCAGATTTGTCTGCTTTGTTGTAGAAGTTTGAGGATGGCTCCTGCAAATATTGAGAAAACGTCGTTTCAAACCCATAGTGGTCATTTTGAATTTTTGGTCATGCCTTTCGGCTTCACAAACGCTCCTTCCACATTTCAGTCGTTGATGAATAGAATTTTTCAATCGGTCTTGCGGCGGTATTTATTGGTTTTTTTCGATGACATTCTTATTTATAGCAAGTCTTGGTCAGACCAATTGGTGCATCTTAAGCATGTTTTGGAGACATTGAGCGCTCATCATCTTTCTATGCGGCGTGATAAGTGTTAGTTTGGCTAGACGAAAGTTATTTGTCTAGGCTACGTCATTTTCGAGTCTCGGGTGAATATGGATCCTGCCAAACTCAAAGTTGTTCAAGACTGGCCAATGTCCAAAACCATAAAAACACTACGAGGATTTCTGAGTCTCACCAGATATTACTGCAAGTTCATTCGAAATTATGCATTATTGCTCGGCCGTTAACTCAACTGCTAAAAAAGAATAATTTTGTTTGGAACTCGGCAACTGGTGAGGTATTTTTTGAATTAAAGGTCACCATGGTTACTGGTCCTTTATTAGCTCTACCAAATTTTCAACGACCATTTGTAGTGGAGTGTGACGTGTCCGGGTACAGCATGGTGCGGTGTTAATGTAAAATGGTCGCCCAATTGTGTATTATAACAAAGCTCTTCATGGTCGAAATTTGGCTCGCTCGACTTATGAGAAGGAGATGATGGCTTTGGTATGTGTCGTACAACGGTGGAGGCCGTATTTGTTGGGCAACTGCAGACTGGGACTAACAACCGCTTGTATATGGGTCCCATTAATAGCACCAATAGCATTTTTGAAAGGTCATAGCTCGGAGGTAGTTCTAATTCTTGCATGGACTTCATTGAACTGGTTCTCCCTCGACTTTATAATTTTTGGTGCCATTTCGATCATAGCCTTCAAAAAAAGTTTGAATTTGCGACTAACTGTCTCACCAGAGTGCTGAAATATTTCATGCATTAGCCTATTCAATGCCCCTTGACCAAGAATAAATGAAAACATAGCTACCATTTCCGAAATTTGGATGTTATTGGATATATGAAGCATGTACTTATCCCTCAACTTTTGACAGAGTGCTTCAAATATATCAACCCGCATCCTAAAATTCTCATAGCATCTTCTTGGATGGCCTCTTAGAACTTCTGTCACATATTGGGCTCCTTGCAATGAAGATGTCCTACATGAGACACGTTTTATCGATATTCTCCTTGCATTTCTAGATAGCATACATTGGGCAACCACTCCCATCATCATAACAGTCTCATAATCATACTCATCGTCTGACCTATTGTCCGCCATAACTGCAAATATGAAAATGCAACATACTTAATACAACCAATTTATGAAATCAAAAAACAAGTTCTTCAATATCCAAAGAAGCTAAATAATAATATCCTAATCATGAAAATCCACAAGAACAGTAAAATCCAAAAAGTCTACATAATGCAATGAAATGCCATAAAGTTCTTGGAAAGAGCAACCATCAACTCAAATTCGACCAAATAGTGATCCATATTTTTCCTCAAACATGCTTTGTATGAAGCCCAACCGCTTTATCAGTATGCATGACACAAAACACTTTCTGTCATGTGGATCCCTCAACATCTTCATTCCAAAGTTATACTATTCATCAGTGATCTCATTGTTAGCATACATTTCATTTAGTATAATCAAGGCCTTATCAAACTGTACTTCTTGGGTTGGTCTATATTTCAAAGGATGACTACCAGCTGATGCTGAAGTCTCACTTGCTTTATATGCAATGACTTCGAAAGCACTGACCAACCTACTAGTCAAAGAGTTGTCCTCCACATCCTTGGAAGTAGACTTCCTCTTTCTAGAGACATTTTGCTTTTCAACTAGAGCTTGTGTTGCAGCCATCAATGTTTGCAGGGGTGTGCTCAAGTTCTTCTTTGTAGGTGATGTAGCCATTGACGTCTCCTGTTTTGAATCTAAATTGATGGGGTTTGGGGTGTAAACACTGTCAGTCCCCTCGAACCAATTATTATCTTCAAGAGGTACATCAATTGGATTTATAGTTGTCTTATGCCCTCCTGATGAACCTGTGCAAAAAATGTCAGTAGCAACACTCTCTCCAAAGCATAAATCTATATTAGAATCCCCACTTTCTGAACTTTGCACAATCCTTATTCTCCTACAAAAACAAATGAATAAGTGTTGACATATATATTAAATGCATATACATTACAAACATCGTAGTTTGACATTACCAGTATTTTTAGATCCCACCATTCATCATCCATGATAACCTTGTGATTTTCATAGTCCCATCCAAAACCTGTCTCACTCCCAAACATTTTAGTCCATAACTACTAGTCCTTCCTCAATTGATCCCATTTGTTTTTCAAAACTATCTTTGTAAATAAGAGGCCCGTACATGCTTTGAATTTGGATACAATTGCATCCCACTGAAATTTAGGAACTGGAGCCCCAGGAAGCTTTGTAATTGATTTGTGGGTTTCCTCACAAATATCAACCAAAGCATCAGTTGTCCTAGTCTCCCATTTTGTCTTATCAACCTCGGGGTTGAGCCATAACATCCTTCCCGTTCCTCGACATTTTCTATGAAAGTTTATGCAAATGAAATTATATGTACATATATATGCATCATCCATTAGAGACAGGTGGAAATCATGCATATGTACACTTATTTATTTTTCAACAAAAAATATATATTGATTCTCATTAGGCAACATTTCAATCTTTTTTTTTTGCGCACACTGCAGGAGAAGAAAATAGGAGAAGAAAAAATATTGGCTAAAATGCAGATAAACAAAGTAAAATGTAAGAATTGGTTAATTAAGTCTCGTTTGAGATCTTTTGAATTAAATTGGCTTGACCTACATTCATAACATCTACCCACCACTTGATTAGAGGAAAAACTAATCTAAGAACCGGTTAATTAAGTCTTTCTACTCGAAAAAGGACCTACCAACAGTCTTTGGAACAACTTGGCCATATAGTCCAATGACAATTTCAATCATCCACCAGACTGAGCAGCCAAACAATGCTACATGAGCAAGAGAATGTGAAGCAAAAGCCTCCAACTTTTCAACTTAAATGTGAGCCAAGATTTATTGACAGTGTAGTTCTAAGCAAGAAAAAAAAATTCAATGAAGATTGTTGCTCCTTTAACGTTAATTATTCCTAAGAAAATCTATCTTTGTCAAAGATTAAGGAGAATTCAACTATATTTTTTTACAGAAGTGCTCCTCCTAAAAGACACCATCAGTTTAATAATTCAATATACTTATGTGTAACAAATTGAACTGATTCAAGAAACTAGTGTAAATTAACAAGGCAGAAATCGCACGGCTAAAGTACAGTTCATATACCCTTCCATAATTGATTTACAAAATGGCAAAGTATCACTAAAATGTCTCACAGGTTCATAAAATGTCAGCAAAGTCTCAAAAATGGTAGCATAGGTTCTCAGATAGCAGAGATTCAAAGATGACAAAAGAGAACAACAAATGAAAGAGCTTGGGCTCTTCAAAAGTCTGAAAATAGAAGGAGAAAACTGATACCCGACATCGCAAAGAGGCCAACAATGTAGAGGTAATAGATTCGTAATAGATTCCTAAAAATGGATTGACGAAATTGATCGTGTAAATTGAAAAGAAGAGGAGGGCAAGAGAAGACCGATCCATACCTTCCGAAAGAGAATAGCAGCAGAGAGGCAAGGAGCGCAGAGGTTAGAGATTCCTGAAAATGGATTGACAAAATCAATCTTGTAAATCAATTGTGTAAACTGAAAGAGAAGATGGCAAGAGAAATCGATCCATACCTTCCGGGAGTGAAGAGTAGCACATAGGCGAGAGATGATCTGAGGGGCAGTGAGAGAATATTGGTTAGGCGTAAGAAAATAATCTCACTAGGGTTAGCGGTGGAGAAAACGGCAGTTCAAGCTGGCTTATACAGTGGTACAAAATGGTGTTTGATGATGGTAGCGGGAATAAGCTTCTCAGGCCAGCTTAAAAAGCTTAGAACCTCTGTACCAAACAGAGTAACCAATTTTTTTTTCTCAACTTTCCATTTTGCCCCCATTCTCTCACATATTTGTCATTTTATCTCTTAAAATATATGTTAGATTTCAAAAAAAAAAATATATTCGAACTCAACGCATAAAGCTATGTCCGACAATACCCATATTTGATAGCTTTTATTTCATTATTAAACTAATTTACATATCCCTAATAGTAAATTGACAGCTTATACGCTATTAAAATTTATGCTCTACTGAACAACACGCAGTTTATTTGATAGCTTATTTGCTACACAGCTTATCCGCCAGTTTATACGCTATTAAAAATACTCTCAAACGAACACACATAAATTAAGCAAGACAAAAGCAAGGTTCATTGAGCATATATGATGGTCATCCAAATATCAAACAAGTCGGAAAAAAAAAAACAAAGAAAAAAAAGGCATCCATCATAAGACTGTCCCTAACTCCGTCTACTTAAATCTAACAATAGAAAGTCTGAGAATTAATAAAGCGACTACATCATCACAAAAGACTAAAAGATCATGGTAAAGTCCAGCCACGAATCATGTCAAATCTCTCTCTACTGAGCCGCAAACTGCTGCTAGGCTTCCCTAATTTCATGCAACTTTGTGCCCATAGTTATTTGGAGAGACTCTACATCAGACTCAAGATGCTCCAACTAAGATACCACTTGCTCTTGAACCAACCATGCTTAACCTCCAATCCCAAATCAGTAACTCTCTCTTCCACAACCTCAAACCTATCTGCCAAGACAACATGCCCTATACCAATATCATCTTCCTCAGCATACCCAATATGAGACTCAATAGCTATTCTTGAACTCTTTTGCTGCTACCTAACAAGCTGCACTTCACTCCTATATATTGTGACTCCTAAATCTTAAGTGACATCTTACCAGGGGCGGACCTAGCCTCTAGACTAAGGGGGGACGGGGTTCGGGGCAGCGCCCCGAATTTTTTTTCTGGGTTTAGACTAAAGTACGAGATAAAAGTATAACTCAATCAAAAAACTATAAAGCTTTCATTATATGATCAAATACTAAAACAAGTGTTCATACAAATATTGAAAATTATATATATAAATTGTTCAACAATTATAATTGCAATCTACGAGTTTTCATATTTTGATAATATTGCATAATAACTTCATTGGAAATTTGAGCAAACACTTCTTTCTCAATGTATGCAACTAAACAATCATTGAGCCATTCATCTCCCATTTGATTTCGTAATCGCTTCTTCACAATCTTCATAGCTGAAAATGCTCTCTCCACAGTTGCAGTTGCGACAGGTAAAGTCAACGCTAGTGTTATAAGTTTATACACAAGCGGATAAACAAAATTATTTTTTGTTGCAACCATCTTCTTTGCAAGACCAGTAATCCCATGAACACTTGCAAATTCATCATTATTACGCATATCAAGTATGTAAGTTTGCAACTGATTATCAAGCATCACAAGATCCACTTCAGAGAAATCAAGAGGGTATAATTGCGCAAAGCGAAGCAACTTTTCTTTCTTAAAAGAGGAGAATGAGTCATTTGGATTGAGAGCTACCAAACAAAGAAGCAACTCAGTGCCTGCTTCAGAAAAACGATCATTCAATTCCATGAGTTGTAAATCTACTATAGTATTGAACAACTCAACACGATAGTGGTACAAATTTGTCTTTTCTTCGAGTCTTCTCTTTGGACGTCCACGGGTTTTGAAGCTTTCATCCATATTTGGAATATCAACTCCTAATCTAATGCAAAATGATGAAATCTCATTTAGCAACAAATCCCATGCATCATCTTCTCCTCTCATCATTTGTAGCCTTTGCTTAGCTACCCCCACCAATCTCATAGCATTCTCTATGTCTTGGTCTTTTCTTTGTAAAGCCTGTGATAACTCATTTGTTACACCTAAAATATTTATCATCACATGCATGGTGAATATAAAGTCAAAAGACTGCATAACATCCATCAAGACTGCATAACTCCCCTAACTTCAATTCTTCAAGGATTTTCTCATGTTGAATGACTTTAAGAGCATCACTCCTCTTACAAGATGCAGAAGCAGTATTTACAATTCGTGAAACAAATTCAAAAAGTGATTTCACTTGAAATTGTTTCTTTGCAACTGCCACCAAAGCCAGCTGAAGTTGATGAGCAAAGCAATGCACATAGAATGCATATGGATTATCCCTCAGAATAAGTGTCTTCAAACCATTAAACTCCCCCCTCATATTACTTGCTCCATCATATCCTTGACCGCGTATTCTGGATATGCTAAGCTTATGTCTAGCAAGTAAATCCTCCAAAGCTGCTTTAAGTGAGACCGCGGTGGTTGAGCTAACATGTCGAATACCAAGAAAACGCTCAATGACGTTTCCATTCTTGTCAACATATCTCAATGCAATAGCCATTTGTTCCTTTGTTGATATATCACGAGATTCATCAAGAAGAATAGAAAAACAAGAATCACCAAGATCATTTAAAATAGCATTAACAGTCTCAACCGCAGCAGAACGACAAATATCTTTTTGCACCTTGGGTGATGTCAATTGTAGATTTTGGGAAGCATAAGAAAATGACACATTCCTTACCTCCTCATTGTGTTCTGCAAGGAAGTGGAAAAGACCCAAATAATTGCCTTGATTATGTGATTCTTCGGATTCATCATGACCACGAAAGGGTAAACCTTGTCGTAAAAGAAATCGAACACAATCAATTGCAGCAGTTAATAAGATTCGATAATCCGTCTTTTCTTTAGTTGTCTTACCAACAAACATTGAAGAAATACTTTGCTTTTGCTTCATCAAATCTTCACATTTTTGTCTTGCCTCATTATGAATACTATTATGCTTTCCCTCATGAGTAGAGATCCTTTCTCTCTTCTTCCAATTTTTAAATCCAGTACCAACAAATGAATCACCCCCACCTTTATCTGATTCTGGCTTAAAAAGATAGCAAAACAAGCAAAAAATTGCATCTTTTTCCACGCTATACTCTAGCCAAGTACTATGATTATTATATATTCCAGGACTGAACCTGCGTTTTTCTTTCCCAAATAAGGTATAAGGAAAATCATGGTTGCGAGGCTGAGTAGGACCCTTTTGTAAATATGCTCTTCGATATTCATCTCTATAATTGACATCATAACTCCAAATTGGAGACCTAAGCCCAGGATCCGCAGGTAGATTTGCAGTATCAAATTCCACACATGCCTTTTTCAAACTGGACTGACCCGTAGATGGATTCTAGCTTATTGAATTTCTTTTGAAGAACTTTTCCATTATATCAAGAGGTCTAACAACAAGAGCACATAAAAAGGCAAAAAAAAAATTCTAATTAGATTATACCCAACTAGGCAGCAAGCACATAAGCCATTAAGCAATTAATCCCAACTAGGCAGCAAGCAATTAATCCCAACTAGGCAGCAAGCACATAAGCCATTAAGCAATTAATCCTAACTAGACAGCAAGCAATTAATCCCAACTAGGCAGCAAACACATAAGCCATTAAGCAATTAATCCTAACTAGGCAGCAAACAATTAATCCCAACTAGGCAGCAAGCAATTAAGAAATCATAATACCTGCGAAATTGAATTTGAACAATGTCAACAATATATTCAGCCCATTGTTGAACAAAGTTGTGCAGTGTGCTCAATGTTGCTGCCTGCTGTGCCTAAGTCATATCCCTACTTCACCACGACACATCTTCATACCCACACCCACATGAACCTCCTAAATAGACATTCCAAGATTTTTTTTTGAATAATTTATTTGTAAATATAACATGAATGAACCATAAAATAAATTTGGGGAAAATATCATTGAGACAAACCTTGTTTGCAAGTTTCAACATGTACTGAACTCGAAAATTTACACAAATGAATCGCAAATTCAAAGCTTTGTGTTGTGTGGCTGTGCCTTCATCTCCTGGAATATGAGAACAATGACCTAGATTTGTGGTGTGTTGCGCCTGCGTGATTCACTGGTTCTGAAATCTGATATTGAAGACAATGAATTGAGTTGGGCTGGGTTTGTCTTATTTGAATTTTTTGGGCTTTTATTAATCAGTCTTATAACTTATTTGGGCTAATCTTAAATGGATTTGTTTGATAGTATTTTATTAGGGGATAGTGGGCTAAGGGTAAAAAAAAAATTTTAAAAAAATTTCAAGTGGGGGCGGCCGCCCCTCTTGGACCAATGTGGGTCCGCCGCTGCATCTTACCATTTTTATTATAACAAAAGGAATAATAAAAGTCTTCTCATATTGAATGATCATGAATTGTAATTGTTTATTTAATTTTTGATTATTAGACTATTAAATTTTATTTTATCTCTCTTCAATAATATGTGACTTCTTATTCTTATGGTGTGTTTGTGAGGTTTTCATTTTAAATATAGATACGAAATCAAATGCAATGAAATGAAATAATTTACAAAACATTGGAGTGCTTGACGTGCCACCTCATTCAAAGTCCTTTCTCCTTCAACCACGTAATAGCTTTTCGAAGTCAAATTCATTAATTCAACATTTGACATTAAGAAAGCATGCATGGACATGAAGGACGACAAATTCAAGTCCAAATTTCACATGTGGTTTTGGTCATTACTGAATCTATATCAAATAAGCAACCCTGTGTTAGGATCCATAGGAGACATACTCTGGATTCATATGTTAAATATCTATTGTTTATTGTTAAACACGAATTCCGAAAAAATAAAAATTCTGCTTTGAAAGACAAACCACACAAATTAGCCAATAATGGAGGTTCTCCGGTCTCTTTTCCCCACACTTTGTACGGACCACAAATGCCCAAACTATGGTTTCAGCAGTCAAATCACGTGCCCATCAACAATTGACATAATTAATCCATATTTTCATTGTACGCAATATATAAAATAGAAATTTGTATTGTGTCATTTTCGGGTATAAAGAATTTTTTAATTTTTTTTATTAAGCAACCAAATACAAGTCAAAGTCATTTTATACATTTTTGGTGTCATGGTTTTGCACCTATTAATAACAACTCGCCAGTTAATTATTGCGCCTCCTTGCAACATCGTAGCACTCAACACCACATTTGTTGTTATATGGAGACTCTATAACCTAGTACAATAGATCTCTGGAGGAGAACAAGCTTTTCTACATAGCCCGAGTTGGCTCATCAGCAAGATCTAGGTCAGTCATTTGAGTGCTGAGCCAACTAGGAGCTTGTCCTCACTTGAAGAGGAACCGGGAGAAACTGCCCGCAAATGTGAAATCTTGGTAGAATAAGGAAAAACACTCATTCAAGTCATGGCTCAAAGGAGCAACGCCTTTATATTGAAGATCGAAACTGTCAAGATCAGAGGCATTGTGACTCCAATTGAGATAGAATGTTTTAAAGTAGGCCCATAGCCACAATTTTACTATCCGGAGGAGACCAGGCCAATTTTCAAAGCCAGATTCGATAAATATCTTAATGGCTTGCTTAGTATACAAGAGCAATCACCATGGGGGCCTTAAGACCAAGTTAGAGCCAGCTAGCGAAGTCTCTAGTAACTTTAGCAGAACTCACATAGAAAACAAACTTGTTGAGCCAGAAAATGAGGAAATGGGCATGATCAATTATGAAAGTTGCTTATTTTTTATTATCTTTAGATTCATATGAAGGAGCAAAATTCCTAAGCCAATACAAGTATGGCATATCTCTGACACCACGTGAGAGAAAGAAGAACCTGGAGGAGCTTCCATGGAGTTGTTTACCTTAGGCCTATTTAAGCGCAGACCCAAAAGGAAGGCAATGTCTTAGAGATTTGGGTTCATAAACCCTGGACCAAAGTGGAAGGAATTGGTCTCAATGTCCCAAAATTGAGCAGCAGTAGCACAATGAGGCCTTGTCAACATGGGATTTTTTGTTGAATCATAAGTAGAAAATCAAGTTTGCCCAACCTTTTCCACAGATCTATTGAATTATGATGCGGCGCATTGTTTTAATGGACTAGACTTTAAATATCAGTGGTAAAGAAGAAGGCTTCGCGGGAAGATGAGGAGCCTGAAGGGCTCTGAGTTCCCCGCGGTACGCTATGATAGTGTTGGCATCTATGGGGGTACTTTAGCCATTGTATAAGGTGGATTCTAGAGTTACCAATATAAGCCTTAGTTATGTCTTGTACTCATATGCCACTTTCATATAGTGAAAGAAACAAGAGCTCTTTCGTGGACGTAGGCACAATCTGGCCGAACCACGTAAAATAACTATGTCCAATTTTCTATTGCTTTATTTCTTGTGCTTGTGTTATTGATTGTGTGAGATCAGTTACAACAATTGGCATCAAAGCCAAGATCACACGAACAATATGAATAGGCTGATGAATACCGAGTTTGAAAAATTCGATGGAAAGCGAAACTTCAGTCTATGGAAAATGCAAGTACAAAACTTGTTAGTTCAGTTAAAGTTTCATAAGACATTGAAAAGAGACAAACCAGGGAAGATGGCTGATGAAGATTGGGAGGATATGGAACAGATGGCTTTCAGCACGATTCTTATGTGTCTGGCTGATTGTATTTTATCTAATATGACTGAGGAGAAAATAATGAAAGGACTATGGAAAAACCTGGAGGATTTATATATGGCAAAAAATGTCACGAACAAAATATTTTTGAAGCCTGATTTATACACCTTAAGGATGGATGTAGATGTTGGGTTTCAATGACTCATACACAGCGGAAATTAAAACTTTCATTGAAACCTTTCCAGAGAATCCATGTGAAAGGGCATAAATCGGTGTTAAAAAGTTTACCTCTTGAAGTGCAAAAATCAACCGATTGCTTGGCTTGACAGATCTGAATCAATTCGCACTATCCAAACGAACAACGCGCTTCTATGGTATCCACACGAACAAGCCAAAGATCTCCCTCTTCACGTTATGCTAGTAACCAGGAGAAGGGCTCCAAAGCTGTTTTCTCTCAACCATCTATATTGCGGCACACTATCCCCTTGAAGAAAAAAGCTCACGTTTTGGACACTTGACCATGTTCAATGAATCCAATTAATTGAATCGGTCATGGACCCTACATAAAGCCCTAAGCCCAAACGTAATTGTTATTCTTGATTCCGAGCAGACTATAATAAACAAATGAGATCAATATCACATATTGACTCATTTGAGCACGGCCATGCATTTCTCAGTCTCACCCAATCAAGGGGCCCACAGATATTACTCCTGTTATATAGGAGGGACAAATTCCATTTATGTCACTCACATCCCTCCACATGATTCATGATACACCCAATCACTGACTTTATAGCCAACCCTTTTACAGGTGACGTTAGACAGTATCAAAATATATAATTCCTCATGTCGGGAACCGTAGTGATTTCAGATCAGAGGACAACATACATTATCGTCACTATGAGAATAGCTTATGACATTCATATAACAATCCATGTAGTATTCTCATATTGGGTCTGTCCAGTACTTCTGTTCTCTAACAAATACCCATCCATGTATTGATTTGATATCTCATATCCACGACCCGTAAGATTTGGTAATCAATCAACCTATATACTATTCTCAATGTATTAATGTTATCCCAAATAACAATAATACTCGACTAGGGACGTTTAAGAATAGTGTTCTATATACATCCATGAGGATCTCACGTTCAAGTCACACATTTGAAGTCCCATGGCATCGAACCAACTATTCTAGGGATATTTATCACAATCATTTATATAGTGCAGATAAATAAAACATAATAATAAGGGAAATACCTCAATATAACATAATAAATATATGCGAGTACAATCATCTATATGATTGGCTCCTAGGGCATACACCAACAGTAGATGGAGATTTAATGGAGCATATAAATTGGTTTAATTAGAGGATTAAAGATCTGCTGCAGATAGAGGTGAAAATCAGGGATGAAGACACAGCCATAATGCTTCTATGTTCCCTACCATATTTGTACGAGCACCTATTGACGACGCTGATGTATGGGAAAAAGACATTTGACATATGATGATGTTTTTTATAGTTCTAAGGTCCCATAATATCAAGCGAAGATATGAGGCAGATAGCTCTTAAGGAGAAGGTTTGGTTACAAGTACAGAATGAGGCAGAGGAAGAGATAGAGAGCATAATAAGGGACAGTCTAGAGGGAAATCAAGAGGGCGATTCAAGTCAGCTTCTTGAAAAGGAAAATGCTTCAAGTGTCGATGGTCATTACAAGCGTGATTGTCCTTTGCGTAAGAAGGACAATGATAAGGAGAAGAATGATGATGATAGCTCCTCCAATACCACAAGTTTTGTCTAAAAAAATACAGATGATGAAGATTTGTATGTTGTGGAGACAGTGGCTTTGGATTCTAGTTCAAGTAACTCAACTTGGATTTTAGACTCTGCATGCTCATCACACTATATAGCAAATAGGGACTGGTTTCATAAATACAAGTCATGCGATTCTGATAGTGTTGTGTTGGGAGACAATCGACCTTGTAGAGTGGCTGGAATTGGAACTATGCTAGTGAGAATGTTTGATGGTGAAATAAGAACTCTTCATGAAGTTAATCATGTTCCTAAGTTAAAGAAAAATCTGATTTTGCTAGGATTTTTAGAGAAGACTTCACATGATATTTCATTAAGTCTAGGCAATGGAGTTCTAAAGATAACAAAGGGTGTCATGGTGGTGATCAAAGGGCAGCGGACTGAGAACAACTTGTACAGATTGCTAAGCAGACAATTGTGGGTGAAGCCCCCGCGGTATCTTCTTCAAAATCGGATGCCAAAAGGTTGAATTTGTGGCATATGCATTTGGGGCATATCAATGAGCAAGGTCTAAAGGAACTTCATAAGAGGAAATTTCTTGAAGGGGTGAAGCATTGTCAGGTTAATTTTGTGAGTTTTGTGTTATGGAAAAGTAAAATAGGGTTCACTTTAAATTTTCATCGCACAGGAGTTCAAATGCGTTGGATTATGTTCACTCAGATGTTTGGGGTCCAGTGAATATACCTTCAAAAGATGGACCCAAATATTTTTTGACTTTAATTTTCGATTACTCACAAAAATTTTAGGTTTTCTTTATGAAAGAAAAATCAAAAGTGTTCAACATGTTTAAGGAGTGGAAAGCCAGTGTGGAAAAAGAAATAGAAAGACAAGTGAGGTGTCTTCGACCCGACAATGTTGGTGAGTACATATCTCGTGAGTTTCTAGATTTTTACAAAAGGGAAGGAATTCAAATACATTTTTTAGTTTCTAAGACATCATAGCAAAATGATATTGCAGAAAGAATGAATACAACTATGTTGGAGAGAACTAGAGCTATTCATATACAAGCTGGTTTGCCTAAACAATTATAGACGGAAGCAATTGCGTCACCTACTTATGTAATCAACAGATCACCATCTAGAAAGTTGGAGGGTAAGATAGCTGAGGAGGTTTGGACAGGTAAGGAAGTTGATTATTCTTATCTGCGAATTTTTTCATGTCCAACTTATGTTCATGTTCTTATTGATAAGAGATCCAAACTTGATCTACAGTCAAGAAAATGAGTCTTCTTAGGCTATGATCATGGAGTAAAAGGTTACAAGATCTAGGATCCAAAAGCACAGAAGATGATTGTGAGCGGAGATGTAATTTTCGATGAGGCATCATGTTGGCAGGAAATAAGGTGCAACAGACTGAGACGTCTAGTGTTGGCAAGAGTGATTAGATTGAGGTAGAGTTGTCAATGGATCAAAGTTTTAATTCAGGTGATAATGTCTCCAGCAAAGACACAAGGCAACAAGGAGATCCTTGTATTGGACATGGACAAACCAAGCGCAAGATCAAACCCCCAAATAAATATGGTTTTGAGGATAACTCAATTTTGTATGTATTATACACTAAAGGTGGAGAACCATGTTCCTTTCAAGAAGCAGTTTCTAGTCCAGAAAAAGAAAAGTGGATGGAAGCTATGGTTGCAAAAATGGAATCTCTACAAAAGGATGAAACTTGGGAGTTAGTTAAACTTCCAAAGAACAAGAAGGTCATCGGGTGCAAATAGGTCTACAAGAAAAAGGAAGAAGTGAAACAAAAAGATGGCTATCGATTCAAGGCTAGGCTAGTAGCTAAAGGCTACTCTCAGAGGGAAGGAATAGATATAATGAAGTTTTTCTTCAGTGGCAAGGCACATATCGATCAGAGTTTTATTAGCATTAATTGCTCAACTAGGTCTAGAGTTACAGCATCTAGATGTTCGTACTGCTTTTCTACATGGTGAGTTGGATTAGCAGATTTACATGTTGTAGCCAGACGGATTTAAGGAGCCTAGACATGAACATCTGGTTTGCAAGCTCAAGAAATCTTTTTACGGATTGAAGTAGTCACCAAGGAAATGGTACAAGCACTTTAATACACTCATGTTGAGTATTGGCTACAAAAACTGTGAGTTTGATTGTTGTGTTTATGTGAAGACTTTAGCTAATGGTTCCTACATTTTCTTAGTAATTTATGTTGATGACATGCTAATTGCTGCAAAGAAAATCAGTGCAATTCAAAACTAAAATGTATGTTGGGCAAAGAATTTGAGATGAAAAATATTTGAGCTGCGAAGACGATTCTTGGGATGGAAATTCATTGAGACAAAAATAACATAAAGTTATGGGTCTCACAGAAAAATTATATTCAAAAAGTATTGGAGAGGTTTGGCATGAGCATAGCAAAACCAGTTAGTACTCCGTTGGCTAGTCATTTTAAGTTGTCATCTTCGTAGTGCCCACAAACAGATGATGAAATGCAGTATATGTCGACAGTCCCATATGCTAATGTTTTGGGAAGCTTGATGTACGCTATGGTATGCACAAGGCTAGACTTATCGTATGCAGTCGATGTGGTTAGAAAGTTCATGGAAAATCCAAGAAAGGTGCATTGGCAAGCAGTCAAATTGATTCTTCGATACTTGAGAGGTACTACTAAATATGGTATTTGTTTTGGTGCTACTAGTTGTATAGTTTTTGTCGTGGAATATGTAGATTTAGACTATGTAAGGGACTTTAATAATAGAAGTCTACGACGGGCTTTTTTCACACTAGTAGGTGGTCCTATTAGTTAGCGATCTACTTTACAAAATATTGTCATTTTGTCTACAATAGAGGCAGAATATATGGTAGTTACAGAAGCAGCGAAAGAAAGCACTGTGGTTGAAAGGATTGATTGAAGAGGTTGGTCTTCAACAGCGTACTATCAACATACAATGTAATAGTCAAAGTGCAATATGTCTTGTAAAGAATCAGGTGTACCATGCTCGCTCAAAGCAATAGCTGTGAGATATCACAAAATTAGAGAGCTCATCTCATTAGGTGATATTTTTTTGGTAAAGATTGGTACAATGGATAATGCTACAAATATGTTGACTAAGGTGTTACCTATGGAGAAGTTCAAACATTGCTTGATGTTACAACTTGTTAGCTGGTTTTGGTAGTTGTCTAATTCTCTACTTCTAAGGGTGTGATATGTCAACGAGGTGAAGATTGTGGTTCTTGAAAGGTGTGACAATTCGCCAAGGTGAAGTGTTTAATTATGATATGGCTCATTATGTTAATAGATTGCACTTTAAATATCAGTGGTAAAGAAAAAGACTTCACGAGGATACGAGGAGCCTAAAGGGCTCTGAGTCCCCTGCGGTACGATATGATAGAGTTGAGTAGGGTTTTCTTTATGTATGAGGTTCTAGGGTTACCAATATAATCCTTAGTTATGTCTTGTACTCACAAGTAGTTTTCATATAGTGAAAGAAACATGAGCTTCTCCGTGGACGTAGTCACATTCTGGCCAAACCACGTAAAATCAATGTGTCTAATTTTTTATTACTTTATTTCTTGTGCTTTTGTGTTCTTGATTATGTGAGATCGATTACAACAAGATCTTCAAATCTAGGTATAGACAAGTTAGCCAAGCCTCACATCGGTGATCTTCATTTGGCCATAAATGAATGGGGCAAGACTTCAAGTAATGATTCCATGGGTACTTTTTCTTGAATGACATGCTAGAGTCACAGAGAAGGTAGAAAGCCAATAGAGATTTGAGGAAACTAGCTTTAAAAGAGGGAAAAACAATCCAGGAAAAAGACTAGATGACGAACTTGAAGAAATGGATGAGCATGAACAAGAAGGACTTCCTTGATAATGGTATCCTGAACATACGAAATGATAGATGCCTTTTGGTCACTAGAAGCTACCATGGCAAAAGGGGTTTGAAGCTTGGAGAATTTTGTGAAAAAGCTGGAATGCAAAAAGTTGATAGAAGTTAGCATATCAAGTTTATGAAAAGAGGTGGTGGAGTTTATCTAGAAAAGAGATAGGAGACTCCTTGATAGGATGTAGAATTAAGGCTACAATGAAAAACTAGTGATCATGCGCCCAAAATTTTAGCAAATTTCAAATTCTCCCTTTTAAATCCGAAGAAGATTTGCTAGGGCATTGCTTACACCTAAAATTAGCAGCCAATGAGATACTGACATTTGGCAGCCCAAAAGGGTTTTTTAAACAAACCATTGCTATTTTCATGGATCCTTACATGGTAATTAAGATGTTAGAGGCAATAACTGAGAAGAATTTCTAAACTTTGACATGGAGTGTTAAATCTAGTGATATTATTTAATTGGCAATAGTGTTCTTATAGTGTAACACCCCATCCAATAATTTCCAAATTTATAGGTTCATAGACAGAGTGTTACCTTTCAACCTTTCTACACAACCAAAAATCTCAGAAAAATATTTTTATAACACTACTCATTAATAACAACATTAATGAATCTCTTAAAATGTCATAGATAACCTTAAGAAGTATATTAATCATTAAATTCTCCAACACTTTAAAAACAAGCTCACAACTATCAAATCTCATAGAGTTCGTACGATGATCCTCCAATTTATTTTTAGCAGAATTAAGGAAAAACATACTTCAATAACATAACTTAGTTAACTACTCAGTCATTCACTAACAGTTTCCTTCCCCTCCCCACATGAGCACCATTTCAAGGATCTCCTGCAACCCCATCAACTAGTAAGTCCGCATAATCTTCATATAGATCACTACCTGCATCACGGAATATCATGAGCCAAAGCCCAGCAAGTAATACTCATGCAGTTATGCTAAATGATTTATGCACTTTAATACTCATAATAATTTCAGCATTCCTTTCATTAAAACATATTTTCAGTAAATGGGCCCCAAATCATAATATACCACTACAGAGCAACCAGTCGGGATTTTTCCTCTTTTTGTATCACAAAGATACCCTTTCAGTAATAACCTCAGCCTTTAATACTTCCAATATACCCCCTCTGTAGCAGTAATATTTGATCCATAAAAACCTTTTTCCATACTCAATCATTCTTTTATCCACTTATATGTATGCATGTTATGAATGACATATAATTCAATACCGAATACTCATTAACAACACTTAATACAATACTTCATCACACAAAAACATACCATCACATTTTCATCACCTCACAATAAAACATTTCACAACAGCACTTCATCACAATATTTAATTACACAACCATATTTTCAACACAGTATTCCGTGACACAGGTGTAAGTATTACTTACCTTAGTTCACTCCCGTAATTTCAATAATTATTGATCAGCAAACGTCCCTAAAATTCATCACATATTCATCCCTATTAATATTTTATTTACTAATTAAATAATCATCTCACTCAATTAATCAACCTAGGTAAAAATAACAATCTGGTCATCCCGTAATACATCTAAACAGGTCTTAGTCAACCATGTTTACTAACCCGCCCGAACCCCTTACGCGGGTCACCAGACCTGTCGCCGCTGGAAAACGGATCACATTCCCAAACGGGGGCGGTGGAACCCACGAAGGCTTGGATTTTGTAGCCGGTGGTCCGACAAGCTTAATGTTATCACCCACTACCTGAGTCAACATCGGGACGAGGCAGAATCCGGTGTAAAAGATGCAGCGGCTGCGACCTTTCGTGTGTCGATGCGCAGCGGTTCCTCCCTTTCTCCGTCTGAAACCTGTATCAACAAACTGCTCTCCTCGAGCTCTACCTCTTGACGCTAAAATTGTCGGCAACTGCCATCGGAATGCTCACCTAGCTTTTCCGTCGCCCCCTCCGTCTGCCACCTCTGATATCCGGTCTCTTGCCTAAGGTTTCGTGCCCACTATTTATTTAATTATTTTATCACTCTTTTGGACCTCTCTACCCCTAAGTTCCCTAGTTTATTACCTAGTAGCCTTAACCCTAATATTAAGTATCAACTATTGTTAATCTATCTCTTAGAGTTCGTACTAAATGATTTCGTTTTTTCACTTCTAGCAAATTCCGTATTCATAATATTTATTCATTTCCCATCCATGAATAAACCCTAAATATCACGATGTTGTGATCCTCAACATCCTTGATTTCTTTCTAGCACATTACTAGCCATTACTTGCAACCAAAAGATGAAAACAAATGAACTTCTGCACCAGCACACCATTCTTCATTCTCAAGTAAGGATGATCTTTCACCACCCCCAATATCAAGGACATGAAAATGTCTTGCTTTTCAAGGGAGTGGGATGAATTTACATGCGTCAAAAATCCAGAGAGTGAAGCCCATGACTCGAGCAAGTAGTAAAGTGGTCCATCCCTGCATACAATCCTCATTTTAAAGGAATAGTGGTAGAGAAACACTAGAACCAAGACTCAGTATCAAAGTACATGATCTCCTGCTCTCTCAGAAGCCAACATCATGTCATCAATTTAGGAAAGTCCACTCACACTAAGAGGCCTACAATAAGAATAAGAAGCAAAAGCATCAAGTACCCCGTATACAACATAGACTCAACATCTCAAAACTTATCATTTTTTATTGTGACTCTAGTCAACTATTCTTAGCACTAAGCTTAATTTAAACCTCCGGGTTATAGCCTCCATTGCTATTCTTATGTCTTTAACTTAGTTCAAACCTCATAGTTTTAGCTTGCATGCCTATTCATAGTTTTAGCTTATAAAATATGCTTTTCTATGCACTTCGGTGTAACTCGATGAAATTCAATATATTTCAGGACGTTCTTCATTTTATGTAATTTCAATAGAAGCACTTTCATTTTATTGTCAAATTTGTATTACTGCTCATAAGTAATGCATATAAATTTTAAATTCTTTATCAGGAAGGCACACACCAAACCTAGTAGTTTTTGTGTTTTTTAAACTACACATAAATGCATGATAAAAGGTCAGATCAATGCACATCTTCTATCAATCTTTTGAACTAATAGCAAGTCCTGCCATGCTAACAAATCCTTATACATTAAAAGCTACACACTTTACACTTTACCAGAAGGTGCCGGAAGACGGTTTAATCTTCTCCTTGCACAAAAATAACCAACAATAGCCAAATTGTAGAGTGTAAAAATTTGGTTTTCACACCCACAGATCCAAACCACTTGAGCTAACCCTAACCCTTGAACAATCATACTTGAAAGGGTCATATGCTGATCATGAGTATGATTGGTTATTGGTATTTGGTAAGGGTGGATCTACTGAGAGTGCCCACCCTCGCTTTTTTAATTTTTTATAGGAAAGGTAATCTTGTAATAATTTTAATACTCAATAATAAAATTTAATTTTTTATATTAATGATAGTTTCGCCCAGCCTGCCTTTAGAATATTTGCATTTTGTCATTGATGTTGTATTTTCAAACAAAAAATTGAAAATCAAAGGGTGGTGATTATTTTGGTACCGATGAGTTTATAAATTTGAAGAAGAAATAAAGTAATCAAAAATAAGTTATCCAGGGACCTACCTGCATGATATAGGATTTTTAGCACTTTATAAATTTATTATTGACATGTGTTGTAACGTTATTTTTTTGGGAACATGATATATATACCTTTTTAGTGTTGTTTTCCATATTTTTGAAGACATAATTAATAACCAAAATATATTTGATGGCGCTACCCGAAACCCCAGCATTATTGAAATTTTGCGTCCGCCCTGATTTATGATTTTACAATTTTTCAAGAATTCACAGAAAAATACTATTCATTTTTTGAATAAATTAATAGTCTTTGAAGCCAAATACATATTTCAAATTCTTTTTCTTTATAGAAAAGTTGCCAACTTAAAATAATATTCAAAGAGACCATATATTTACGCGGTTCCTTAGATATTCGGGAGCTACATAAAAACCTAATTTCTTCACACAAAATCTTTGACAACTACTCCTCTTTCTCTGACCAATCTTATGCTCCAAGAGACCGTAAAATTGGGAAAAACTGGAATCCTTTCACTAATTCTCTCCACGTGGTATTGTTATACACGATGACACAGTATTCACATTGGATAGATTGTTCACAATGAGAAATTATTCAATAGTCCGGATACATATCTCATTTGGCACATCCAATTGTGTGATATTAGATTAATATCAAAATATGTGTTCTCTTACCTTTTTTATTGACATTACTCCCATATGAATACCGTCTATACCCTTAAATATACAATGTGAAAATGCATCTAGACCACTGAATAATTTCTCGTTCATAATGAAAAATTAATAAAAGAGAGCTAGACTAATTAGCACATGAAGACTAGTTAAATGCTGCGTTCAGCATGATATATAGAATTGCTCCAAGATGTAGGGCTATACCACAGATTCTGCAGGTTTGAACAAGGAAACAAGAAAAAAGCTCTTTTCTAGAGAATTCGGAATATGACAAGCTAGCCTTTGCGTTGACAGTCAAAAGTCTCTGTTTCTAACGTCAGTAAGGGCACAACTTTGACCAAAACCCTGTTTGCATAATCAGGCTATAGCATAAACTTCAAAGCAGTGGTCCTCATTTCAGTCATATATATCAACTCTCCCCCTCTATCTCTGAATCTTAAGCTGTCTGTTGGAAAAGGAAAACAACATACTATGAATCCAAACATGGGAGATGTCTTAAGTGAACAACACATTGCTGAATTTCAGGAAGCTTTTTGCCTATTTGACAAAGATGGTGATGGTATGTATCTACAATATTATATATATATATATATATATATGTGTGTGTGTGTGTTTGAGATTATCTAGATTATTTTTTTTGGGAGGGAGATTTGATGATGAGGTACCTGTTGTGGTTAAAGTTGGGTGGAGGGCTGCATACAAACCAAACCAAGTTGTTGAATAGTTAGAGCATGAGCTCAAATTGAGGTCGAGCCTCAGGAAAAACTAATTTGGGATTCAAACATTTCTTCTGATGCAACTTATAAAGAGCAGATTACCACTAGAACAACTATGGCTTCTTTTTCTTTTCTTTTTTTAAACTAAGAATCACGTTATAAAAATTTATCTTTTAGACTGTCGATATGAACCTAAATTTGGATTGTCAGATTTGAATGTATAAAGTTTTTTCACTTTACGAAAGTGTAAATTGGGCAGAAGTCGAGCACGTAGTCATAAAATATTTTTTATTATACGTAAAAATCATGTGTTAATATTTGTGCAGGGTGCATTACCATTGAAGAATTGGGAACTGCTATCAAGTCATTGAGTGTAAATCCAACACAAGAAGAATTGGAAAACATGATCAGCGAAGTCGACACCAATGAAAATGGCACCATAGAATTCGGAGAGTTCTTGAATCTCATGGCAACAAAAATGAAGGTACTATCATGCATAGATTTACATATAGTCGATAAATTAATAATCTCAATTAAATAATATTTTTGGCCGGTCCCGACTTGGGATCAATATGGTAAATTAATAATTTACTTAAGTTATAAGATAATACATTTAAAAAAATACACGATCCCACTTTATATATAAATTAATTATTTTCATATACATCAAAATTATATATATACTTGACTCAATTAGAAAGTTTCTGGAAAATATGACTACAACGTTGCACGTTTCCTCTTAAAATTGTTGTCTCATCGGATTTAATCTCTAACATTTTTTTTAATGTATTAAAAAACTCTGGTATAATGCTATCGTATTGTAAAAGAAAATTATACAATGTGATTGCTGCTTTAAGTGCATATTTGTGCAATTAGGTAATATTTTTATAATCACGGTACACAATGCATATATCAAGTTTAATGTTCTGGAAAAGTAAAAAAACAAAGAATACCTTGATAAATTAATAAATTATTAATTTATTGATTAAATAATATCTCGATTAATTAATAATTTTTCACAGTCCCAATCGTATTAATTTATATAGTTTTTTGTATATAGTAAATCCCATGCATTATTTATGAATTGAATATTATTGATTGGAATTCAAATTTAGATTTGATTAATTTGTTTGGTTTGTAGGAAAATGAAGCAGAAGAAGAACTCAAGGAAGCTTTCAAGGTGTTGGACAAGGATCAAGATGGCTACATTTCACCTAACGAGGTTCATTATTTCAATTTTTTACACTTTCTCCCACAATATTTTCCACTTGACCCCAAAACCACATTAATTCCATGGTCTTAGAAAAATGTAAAAACTTCAATTTTTTGTTACTTAAAAATTCTGGCTGGTGTGTGTTATACATACTAAGTTAATTAATTAATTGGGTGCAGTTGAGGCGTGGAATGATGAATTTAGGAGAAAAACCGACAGATGAAGAAGTGGAGGAGATGATTAGAGAGGCTGATTTGGATG
This sequence comes from Euonymus europaeus, assembly GCA_963580455.1. Classification (NCBI taxonomy): domain Eukaryota; kingdom Viridiplantae; phylum Streptophyta; class Magnoliopsida; order Celastrales; family Celastraceae; genus Euonymus; species Euonymus europaeus. The sequence continues at coordinate 7,895,106 of OY756972.1, forward strand.
GAGATGGTCAAATTAACTACGAAGAATTCGTCAAGATGATGCTGGCCGGTTGATCAAATTAATTAATTAAAATTATACATATATTTGGGGAACAAGAAAATTCGCTCCACATGATGTATCATGTAATGGACAACTTACAGCTTATTTTACAGTTTATTAATTACATTATTTTTCACAATTTGTAAATTAACGTCAAAATTATAAATATAAACTTACCAAATAAAGCCATTATATATATATATATATATATACTACGAACATAAATTCACATCTTATTTTCACATTAGTTTCATGATCTATATGCTTCTAGGATTTTCCTTTTGACATGCTTATAGGTTTTTTTTTCCCTTCTTCCTTTGACCGGGTCATATAATCTCAATTAATATTACAATAAAATTATCAATATTGGAAAAAAAAATTGGCAACTTTCAAAATTATTATGATGGTCATGTATTTAGAATTTGATATTATTCTTGATGACGTCAAAAATGTGTTAGTCCCAAGAAGACGATCAATCGGTCAGACCTTCTACACTGCACGACAACCGAGGGTGAAGATCCTTTCTGCGCAATAAGCAAACGTGAGCTAAAAGCCGCACCAGAGGTTATCCATTGGCGTTGCCGCTCCGACGCTCAAGTTAGTTCATACTCTAAAGCAACGAGAGCTCGGTAGACTGGAGCTCTCTATAAGTAAAAGTACAAATTGTTATTAGAGATTTAATACCTGATCTATTATATAAGAGTTGATGAATATCCAAATTTGAATAATATTAGGACTCTTCCTTATTTACATCCACACCGTTGATCTCTGATTAAAGTTCGAGCCTCGAGAGGACACTTCTCTCAGTAGGATTTGGAATCATCTGCAAGGTTGGTTTCCTAATTATGATAGGAAACCAGACCTACTTAATTTGCAGCTCGGTAGACCGAGGTGCTGTCCTTGGTAGGACTTCGTCCATGGTCCTCTCCTACCGAGTAGCCTACAGAGGTAGGGCGTCGTGGCTTATTAGCCTTCCCTACCGAGATGACCTCCTTGGTCAGGCAAGGTTGCCTATTGAGACCATAAAGACTGGCTCTCATGTGACACGTGGCAAAACCTTATTAGTAGGGTCATTTATGTAATATCAATTCTAAAACACAATACCTATAAATATAACATAAAATAGGATTGACTAAATCAAACAACCCAGGCCAAGTAGTAAATAGCAGAAAATCAAAGCAATAAGCGAGAGACACGGAGATTTACATGGATTGGTGTTGTGAAAATTATTTGCAAGCGCACGGAATTGGAACAAGTAATAAAGTGGTCAAGAGATCGGATGTCAAACCCTCAAGAACTACCCAATTAAATCAACTATTGATTCCTAATTAATCTTAACAGTACCTGGATATATATTTCTATATTGATTTATGACTAATTAAAAACAACAAGTAAATCGAAAGACAAATTAAATGATTAACAAGATCATAATTAAGCAACACTGGAGCATATGACTTCACCATAGCTTTTGTAATTGAATTTGAGCTATAACAAACCTTGAGGAATTGTTATCGTTATCATTATCAATGAATTTTCCTTAATTGATCTGGCAAATCTTTTTAGACTATGTCGAAACTACTCCCAATTAACAACCATCTTTCACAAGCACAGGTTTAAAAAATAAAAAATGCATTGGTTTTAGTGGAAAATCAGCAAACATTGCATAAATCATGGAATCTGTATCCGACATTCATTCAATTTATGGTATTGAAGACATGGTCAACCCCAAGTTATTCTTTTCAGACAAACATGAATAATTTAAATTATTCAAACACATGTCAAATATTCAAAAGCATTAAGCGCAATCATGAACACATAATGATAAATACAAGTCAATGATTTATTGAAAGCATCAAATTTAATTAATCCAAACTATGCTACGTCACAACCCTAGCGATTGAAATTAGTTCATAACTACGAACAAAGAATCAAAAATAATGAAAGAGATAAAACCCATCAAAGAACACTGATTGAATCTCTTAGAAGCACGAAACTACGCTAGCGGCTCTCCTCTCGATCTCCCTCTCTCGTTCTATTTCTCCCTCTCTTTTCACTCAAATTCTTGCCTTATATATTTCCTAAGAAGTCCTTATTTTAGACTCCTAGAATCACTCAATTTTCTTAAGTGTTTAAGAAATAAAAATTTGTCCACAATCTCGCAACTGAATTCTTGATTAAACGAAACATATTCTGGAATAGAACTCTTCATAAAAAATGTATCTTTGGATGTGTAGATAATTATGGGTTGAATCACTTGATTAGGACATCATATACTCAAGTTATTCACTTCAGAAGGCCCAGTACTCAAACTAAAATCCTGCTTCCCATAATTCTTCTAGGCCTAACTTTGAGATAACATTTTGAGCCCCAAACATACTCTAACTAATACAAACTAGCACTTCTCCAAAATCTTACAATGTTCTCTCAAAATCGAATGAAGACCGAATATCAAATCGAGCATCTGAACACCAATGAATAATGTCCTTAACATACTTCATCTTCAACACTCGCACTCCAAATACTTGCCAACATGAAAATTCATAATAAATTACCAATTTTGTAACTTAACACATATATTTTTTTATAAAACATAGATAAAACTATAAAACATAGATAAAACAGCCATAATATATGACAATTTGTATCCCCATCAATTGCCATAAAACCTACATTAATGGGCGGATGAGGATTATTGCACTATGTTGGAGAAGATATTAGAAGAAGCACCTCTAATACAAATGTTGGACTTATGCATGTGCATTAGGTTGCCCATGAGGACTAGACTCAGCCCAGCCCAATTAGAAGAGAAGTTAAGAGAGGTTGAGAGAAGTTACTTGATGTAACCATATTCAACTTCTCCCATATGAAATGACTCTCTCTAAGGAAATTGAGTAGAACTTATTGTTCTGTAGACAAATTTGAGAATCAAATACTTGCAAAGAAGAAAATCAAAGGTGTTCGTATCGTGAATCGATTTCCATTTCAAGTAATTGTTTCTCTATCATTGAAATGACTACAACAAAGAGCATTATCACTAAATTGAACCATGGAGACAAACCAAATGAGAATAACCATGATGTTTGGCATCATAAAATTTAGTATCTCTTGGAGGAGCAAGACATGCTGGAAATAATCACACAATCAATGGCTGAACTTGAGCAAGAGAACAATACTCAACATAGGCGTGATATGGAGGCATATCAGGACTATAAGCACAAAGATTGTGTGGCTCATATTTTGATGTTGAACAGCATGAAAAATGATATTATGTTGTGCTTTGAGAAACATCGTTCAACTCAAGCAGTTTGGAATGTTGTTAAGCTCTAGTATGGTGGAACTTCAATAATACTTCGTCAGTTAAGCTTAAAATTTGATGGTTATAAGAAACGCCAAGATCAAACCATAAGGCAGCATCTGACGATCATGTCTAACATGATTAGTTAATTAAGGACTATTGGGCATGAAATGACTGATGAGCAGCAGGCCAAGCTGTCATTTGCTCTTTACCAAGAAATTGGAAACACATGCATGTCAACCTTACCCACAACAAAAACATCAAGGCATTTGATGAAGTTTCTAGTCATGTTGAGTATGAAGAAGATTGTATTTTCAGAGAATGTCTTCTCTCTGAGAAGCCTGATAATGAAGCTTTCGTGACTGAATCCAAATAGCGAGGAGCACAAGGCTCTAGACGCAAAAAGTGGAAGGGTAAGGGTTTCCATAAAGGCAAAGGAAAAAATGAAATTGATACTAGTGGACACAAGTGCAAGCGTGGGAAACACAATGGTATGAAAGGCAGAAACAACAATTGTATCAACTGTGGTAAACCTGATGACTATGTTCATGATTGTACTGAGCCTAAGGTAATGTTTGACCATGATAGTTTTCCAACTTTTATGTTAGTAGTTGATTAATGCTTGATGAATCTGTCTTTTATTGGACTGTAAACTTAGCAATAACCGACCATATAGCAACAAGCCAAACAACTTTCATGGAATTTCGTCGAATTCCAAAGGGGAGTAGATGTATCAACATGGGGAACAATGTTTCCTCTAATGTGTTTGGGATTAGTACTTGCAAGCTAGATTTGCGAGATGGTCGCGCACTTTATCTTCATGACGTGCTCTACACTTTTGAAGTTCAACGAAAACTTAAATTTGCTAATGGTTGTGTAAAAGTATTTTTGGAAAACGTCTATTATGGTTTTGGCTATGTGTTAGATGGATTTATGGTGTTGGACACCACTAATAATGTACTTAACGATAGTTCGTCTATCTGTGTTGTTGGTAACTCCAATTCTGATCCTAATATTGAAAGTGTATTATGGCTAGATTATGACATATTGTGCACGATCGATTAAATAGATTGGCTCAAGTACGTATCTTAGGATCTCTCACCAAAGTAGAATTCCCCACATGTGAGTATTGTCTAGCTAGAAAAATAACTAGATTACCATTTGACAAAGCCAGGAGAGCCAGTGGTCCATTGCAGCTTATTCATTCTGACATTTGTGGACCAATGAATGTGAGGGCATGGCATGATGTCGACTATTTCATCACTTTTACATAGGATTTAACGCGTTTTGGTCATGTTTATTTGATTTCTCACAAGTCTGATATATTGGAATACTTCAAACAATACACCAATTTGGTAGAGAATCAATTAGACACGATGATCAAAACCTTAAGGACCGATTGAGGTCGTGAATATTTATCTCACCAATTCAAAAGTTTTTATGATGAAAAATGGTATAACTCAATAGCTAACTATTCCTTATACTTCGTAACAAAATGGAGTGGCAGAAAAGAGGAATAAAACATTTTTAGACATGGTTGGGTCGATGATGGCGCAAGCTAATTTACCTATTTCTTTTTGGAGAGATGTGTATTAACTGCTGCCTATGTACTTAATAGTGTACCATCTAAATTATCTCATCCGTACCATATGACTGACAATAGACCTATCATAGGAAATTTGCATCCTTGGGGGAATGCAGCTTACATTCACAATAATTCTTATCAATATAGGAAACTTGGTCCTACGGGGAAAAGTGTATTTGCATTAGATACTATGAAACCTCCAAAGGATTTGTTTTCATTGGTGAAAAAGCTAATGAGAGTGTGACAAAAATGGAGTCTCATGATGTCATTTTCTTAGAAGATAACTTTAATGTGAGAGGTGAGGTTAATAAAGATTTTCAATTTTATGAAAGTCTAGAACATGGCTACCCTACCATAGTAAAGGGAATAGATGAAAATTTTATTCCTCCTAGGGAAAGTGGGAGTGACATAGTACCTGATCCGACTCTTATGGAGAAAGATAATGAGCAATCTTAACCTCGTCGAAGCATCCATGAACGTATCCCACGTTGTCAATTTTGAGATTGAGGGGAAGCATTCATGGTTACTCCACAGGATGATAAAGAGTCTAAAACAGTTAAAGAGGCACTATCTGATCCTAAGGCTAAGAAATAGAGTAAAGCTATGGAAGAAGAAATGGAGTCAATGAAAACGAATCAAGTTTGGGACTTGGTTGATCTACCGTCAGGATGAAAATCCATTGGAAATAAATGGATTCTCAAAACAAATGTAATGTGGATGAGTCCATATACAGATATAAGGCTAGACTGTTAGCAAAAGGCTACACAAAATAAAACGAAATTGACTATGAAGATACATTCTCACCTATTGTGAAAATTACTTTAGTTTGCCTTGTTTTAGCTATAGTCGCACACATGGACTTAGAATTATACCAAATTAACATCAAAATTGCATTTCTCAATAGAGAACTAGATGAAGAAATCTATATGGATCAACCTTGGAGATGAATATATGATTAAATTGGCATGTTATGTAGACAAGTCAAGGCACTTGACTTATTAAGTATCACCTGGACATCTAATATGTTATATGTAATTATATGATTGATAAATTCTATGTGGCATAATTTAATAGTTTAAATATTTAGGTTAATCACCTAATTAACCTATTTCAAAAAATTATAAGGTTTTATCACGTGGTATTACATAATTGGTTAAAGATTAACAGTTGATCCAAACCAATTAGGATTAAAAGGGAATCTTAAACTAGAAAAACCCTATTTATAAATTATTGAGTGGGAGAGGATTATATCTCAAAGATATGACCCACAAATTCTCAGTTTTTGATCTTTGCTATTGCATATAAGCTTATTCATGTTGCATGTGCTTCCCCCTTAGGGATGAAGTTTATATGCTAGGTCTAGTGGGAGGATTTCAAGTAGTTAATTTAATTCTTATTTGGAGATGGAACTTACTCGTGTTGCATGTGCTTCCCCCCTTAAGGATGGAATATCCATTGGTACAATAATAGAGTTTGTTGATAACCTATAAAGTACGTATGTCATGTTACAAGTGCAATCCCCTTGGAGATGGAATTTTCACAAAAGCGACTTCGAAAGATTAAACCTTGGTTTATACTCAATCTATTTAGGAGCTAAATATAATATCGATAAAAAGGCTCAAGAAACCCAAAAGACTAGTTTTTTTGAGTTCGTTTTGATCAAGACAGACCTAGGTCAATTAGGGAAGAAATTATTGTTGGTCTATTCGCTGTTACATTAATTACATTGTAAATGTTTGGATTGTATTGCTATGAAAATGTGTAAAAGTTTAAAAATAATTGGAGCATTTATCTAACGTATGTTTAACTGTTTATGAATTTCATATGTCATCTTTTTCTCCAATTCTGTCTATATTGAATGAAAACAAATTGACTAGACCAAATTATGTTGACTGGAAAGGAAACTTGGACATAGTGCTCACCTCAACTTGTTAAGTATGTCTAAGTGTTGTCCTGAGTTGGGACTCGAATTAATTGATGAGGACATGTTGATGTAAAAATGCTCGCAAGTGCACAAGTGTATTATTGTAGCACAAAAGTGAAAAATACGAGTTCGATCCCACAGAGATAAGTTCAAGTCAATATTGTATCAATTTGCTATTGATGTAAATAACAATTAAATTAGAGATGAGGATCGATGAATTATGAGTACGAACAAGTAAGTAAACGAGTGTGAAATTCAATAAGAGAATGAACTAGCTTATGATCTCACCAAGCAATCCTATCGCAAATTTATAAAGATAAAACAACAATAACAATCCTTGTTCTAAGGTTGTTTTTCACTCAACAATATTGATCCATGGATCGTGGTAACAACACATATTATTAATCCTAAACTAATCATATTTGATGACAGTCTTTAGATTCATAATCAATAATTCATACAACCAATTAACCACCTAAATCATGATCAAAGCATTTGACAATTAATTTTCCTAACTCTAGTTATACCAAAAGACACAAATATAGATCATTTATGTGATTCAGCTAGGTGAGTATATATATATGTGAATTTAATTAATGGCTAGTTAATGTAAACAAACAACATACCTTAAAACACGACAATTAGAAACTAGAACCATGAATCGAATTGAAAGCTTGAAAGAATTTAATTTGCAATTATCATGCTTAGCTAAATCATACCCTAATAAAGAATTAAGTTGCAACCCACAATAATAAACATGAAAGGAAAGGAAAAAGAAACCATGGATTGAATGCTAGAACAAGGAGGCTTGGGTAGCCATCTCACAGGTGAAAGTGACTTGGTATAGAAAACTAAAGCGTATCTTCTAATAGGTTTTAAGAACTTATGGACGTTTTTAAATACTAAAAACCCAATTAAATTAGGTTTCCTTCAAAATCAACATATTTCTATCTGTCCCACACGATCGATTATGTATCGGGCATCCACTGGGCGCTCTAAGCTTCCTATCCATGTTGTTTCTCCTTGTTGGGAGATCGATCATGCATTGGGCATGTAATCAGGCGCTCGAATATGAATTTGAGCAAAAAATGCCTCGATTCCCATCCAAATGCGTTCCAACTCAGCTGCAACTTCATTCAAACTCCTCATAATAAAACCACAAGAAACAAGGCAATTATAATTAAAAATATGCAACTAGATATGGTACAAAAATACAAACATCAAATACCCCTACAGTTGTTCTTTTCTTGTCCTCGAGTAAAGCATCAAAAGCAAAAAAACAACATATAGGTTCTATGCCTTCATGATTCTCAAAAATTCAAACCACAAGTTTGTAACCATAAATAATCCACTATTAACCCATAAGATAGGCTTAAATATAATAGAATCACAAAGCAACACATTCATCTTAAAACACAAAGCTATTCGATCATCACATAACTCATAGCTTCAACTTCCAGATGCACAGGATTTTCACTAAAAAATAAATCACTCTTGAAGTTGGTAAATAATCTCTCATGTGTATGTGAGTGAAAGAATATAGATGGAAGAGATGAAATTCCACATACAAATGCAAGAAAACTGATGGCTATGAAAAAATAGCATACGTAAATCTCTTCAAAGGAAGTCACTTACCAAGAATCATGAACCATGACTCAAATCGCTCTCTAATTCAAACAAACTTATTCCTAGATCAAATAAGACTTTTTGGCTTGTATTGTAAGGGTAAATGATAATAGTGTAGGCGAGAAGGGTAATGAAACATAAGTAATCTCGGAGATAACCACTAACATCCAACTATGTCACAATATGCATGATCTTAACACTTAACATCACTTCTTCCAATCAACTACACGTTACATTTGCTTTTCTTTTTCTTCATCCATTCCCCCACATTACATCATTGGAATACAAATAATGTCTTCTTTCTTCTTTTTCATTTCTTTTTATTGTTTTTTCTTTTTCTTCAATTTTTTTTCTTACTTTCCTTTCAACCACACACCCCCACACGTATCTCTTTTTGCTATTTACAAATACCAACTTCCAACACAATTTCATAGAGTCCAATTCCATCCAGTTTTCTTCAAACCCGTGGTTCTCTTGAGCAAATATAACATGTGATTCCCTATTTAGCTAAGAAAAATTGGAAATTAAGCACATAAGGTCAATTGGGTCTACTAAATAAAAGTTGGCGTTTATGCTAAAAAAGGGTTCTAGCAATAAACATAATTGAGGGTAGGCTAGAAAGGCACAAACGTATCAAAAGAAGGCCTACTTTTATCTCTTAGAATCTACAAAGTTATCATAAGAAATATTCATCAAGATATTAGTTCACAAAGATGTATTCTTGGTTCGTGATTGAAATAGATCATTTAGGAAAATTTAAGCGTGAAACAGCATAAAATATGGAGTAAAGCAAATCCCTCAAAATAAACGATACGCTCAAATCTCACCGAGTTAAGTCTCCACTAGTTTGTATGTGCTGATGAATAGCATGATTTTTTATTTATTTCATATGTCAATTAGTGATTCATATAAAATGTAGCCTCTTACTTATATATTCAAGTATCAAATTCATAAGAGCAATCAAATGGTAGAAATTAATTTCATCATTGTTAAGGAGCAAACCTAACACACACATAACAATAGCCATCTAAACTAATGAAGTCCATTTTCATAGGAAAACACGTTGGCATTTAGCACATACCACGAACCTCTAAACCCCTAGGTCTCCCTAGTGTGTCAAGTTTTAGTCTCATGATGGTTTATCAGAATGTTACCCACAAACATTCAAAAAGATTTTTTTAATAATTCAATAATTCAATCCTATAAAATTTTGGAGTTTGAACGATACAACCCCTTAAGTTTTGGCGACAACGTCTTTGGTAATAGAGCATTGCACTCTTCGGTCAGTTGAACCACCTTAATTTCATCCAGTTTCTTTGTTGGGTGTATCCTTTAATTTTGTACTCATCTCTGAAGTTTTTCTTTGTGATGATGGTGGTTTCCAATTCATCCTATGTCGACTCGATAATGGAATAGATGAAGCATAAGGATTCATCCTTTGATTGTGAGCAATTGGATATTTGTTGGCATGATTTTGATCAATAGGGTTGTCCAGGGGTGATCGATCGCCAATTGGGCACGGATCAGACACCCGAATATGCCCCATCATATTATTTTCCAGCGTTGCATGCTCGCTTCTACAATTGATCGTGGATCGGGCGCTCGAATATGATTTGTCTTCTGAAATTACATTTTCTTCACTTTTTTCTGCACCCACAACTTCATTAGCATTATCTAAATCATTATTGACAATCTTAGCTATCTAGTGATGAATTGAATTGACTTCCTCATATTTTCTTGGGTTTGTGACAGTTTGGCTTGGGAATTTTCTGTCTTCCCTCTTGCTCAATCTCTTAGCTATTTGTCCCACCCGTACTTCCAATTTTTGTTGACTTATCGATAATTGTTTGACCATGTCTTCTAACGAAGTAGAAGATGTAGCTTGCAAGGGATTATTCAGTTCTTGTGGATTTTGAATATTCTGAGGGTTTCTCCAAGAAAAATTTGGGTAGGAACATTGGCCAGGATGATAAAAATTTGAGTTATTATCATACCTGAGATTCCGATTAAACGGATTCATCATCTTGCCATGTTCTTGTATGGATTTTGGAAAATCCATCCCTTGGGGATATGCAATAGTTTCATGGCTTGGAGCTTCACATATAGTGCATAGCTCTTTTGGTACGACATGCCCATTCATCGACAATAGCATGTCCAATTTTCTTGCAATTGCGGCAACCTGCGTTTTTTGTGAAAGAATGTCACAATTTGAAATCTCACAAGTATTATGTTGCTTACCTCTTACTTCAATGTGTTGAGTCTAGATGGCTAGATTTTCAAATAAAGTGTAACATTCTGTTGGAGATTTGTTTTGGATTGATTCTCTTGCGTAATTGTTGACTACAACCTTGATAGAAATTATCAGTGCCTTGGAAAATATACGCATTAAAGCTAAGACATACAATGAATGATGAGGACATTTAGTTAAAAGATTATTAAACCTTTTCCAAGCCTCTGAAAAGGAATCATTATGTAATTGTTCAAATTGCATGATCTTGTCTCTTAAAGAGTCAATGTTCTATGTAGAGAAGAATTTCTTCAAAAATTTGTTTTGAATTTCAATCCATGAATTAAGAGAATCTGACGTTAGACTGTCCAAGCATGAATTTGGTTTATCCTTCAATGTATAATGAAAGATCTTCATCTTCAAGTGTTTTTTAGTAACTCTTGCAGTTAGGGCATGCTAGAAACCATATTACAAAGTTCACTAATATGATTTAAAGGGTCTTTAGAGTTAAGACCATGAAAAAGGACATCATATTGAAGTGAATAGACTTGAGTTCATAATTTATAGCTGACATAGGAAGTGTGATGCATGAGGGAGATTGCAGAATGGTGGGGATGTCAAGATCGCCCATTGTTTCAACTGAAACAATCGCCGCCATCTCTTTTGTTTTGGAAAAACTTTCTTCGTCTCTTTTGTTACCTGGCTTCTTGTTCCTTAAGATTCATTCGATGTCATCGATGTAAGGTTGTAGATCTCCTCTCAAAGATTGTTTTCCTTGCATACAATTTGAAATCAAGAGGAAGAAAGTTAAGCACAAAATTAGACTTAAACAAGTCCCCAACAACTTGGAAGAATTTAATTTGTAATTATCATGCATGCCTGAATCATACTCTAATAAAGAATTTAGTTGTGACCCATAATAATAAACATCAAATAAAAGGAAGAAGAAACTGTGGATTGAATGATAAAACAAGGAGAATTGGGTAGCCATCTCATAGGCGAGAGCAGCTTGCTTTAAAAAAAGCAAAGATTGGCTTAACAAGCAGCTTGTGAAAGCTAGCCCAACCTTCTGATATGTTGAAAAATTTGAGCAATATCGAACAATTAAAAATTGTCATACATTTTTCAAGATAAATTAAATTTTTTATTCGAACAAAAAATATAACATTAAATTTATCATTTTAAATACTACGCATTTATGATTTTTTTAGAATTAAAGAAAAAACTTAAGTACACAAAAATGGTATATCGATTAGTTATAGTGTTTTTTAAGAGCAAATACAATAACAAAATTTTGCTTACCCATTAAAATTATATATTGGGTTTTACCTCTATTTTTGAAAAAAGTCAAGTTACATCATTGCCACATCAGCAAAATAAAAATCGTTATACATTTTCCCCTCTAAATATTTTTTCAAACATCTACTCTTTCATTCATTCATTCATTCTCCAACAAAAATCAATATTGAGACCCAATCTCCAAAAGTTGTTACCAAATACTACAAGTTCTATCTGGCTCTGCCACTGTTAAGTCCCGCATCTTTTACAAAATATCAAGACAGATACTTATTCATATTATCAAAACACATATTTATCAACATAACTACGTTAACAAAAACATACTGATGACGTCAAAAAGGTGATAGGATCGTTATGACAATTAGTCGGTCAGGTCCGTGCTGATGCAAGTGAATACCCTGAAAGATATGTGAACAAACGTGAGCTTAAAGACCCGCATGAGGTTGTCCTCAGGCATAGGCGCTCTGATACTTAAGTCAGTACAGACTCAATTAATAGAAGTGTCCCGGTATGTAGAGGCGTAGAGCTCTTCCATAAGCTTGAACAACAAGTTGTATTTAAACTTTTACCTGAGAAGAAGCTTCCTTTTATAGGGGTTGACTGATCCAAATTTTACGGATAGTAAAACTCTTTAATCTACTGGGTGAGCGCATTCCTCAGGAGCTGTCTTTTTAGGACTCCTTTTCACAATTGGAGTTGGAGTCCTATAAGATCAGTATCCTATTGATGGATGGACAATGGCTAAGACCGTGGCGTCCCATCCGGGCTGTGGCACAGCTCTACTATTCGGGTGGTGGCAAGGATGACCCAAGCCGGTACAGTCTTCCAAGAGATCGGGCCGGTATATTCCTCCTTCATCCCGGGCCGGTGCGGTCCTTGCATGAATTGGGCTGGTATGGTTCTTCCGTAGCTAGAAGTGCTTTCCGAACCACGCCAGCAGCGATACGTGTCACTCTCTGATTTATAGGGTTATTTAGACGTATCACATGCATTTTTATACATTAATTAATCTCTGAAAACTTGGGATTGCATTCGCTCTAATCTGCAATGGCAGTTACGAAATTTCAGTCGACCCAATGGAAAAATAATCTTTCCGTCCAGACCAAACAAATACACTTTTCGAGTCTTCTCTTCTCTCCGTCCAAAGTCCAGAAATCATAATTCAAATCTCTCTCTCTCTCTCTCTCTCTCTCTCTCTCCCTCCCTCCCTCCCTCCCTCAAAATGTCTGGACCAGGCGTCGTAGTCCTCGATGGAACACACCTTAGATCGCTCCACGTGTCCCTTACGGTAGCTGACGTCAACTTCACTGGAGCCCAGCTCCTCGACTTGGCCGATTCCAAGGCCACCGATGCGCTCTTCGGTCTCTCATTGCCTTCGACGATCAAGTCTGCTGCTCTCGCTCGTATGGCCGCCTTCGATGACGCCTCTTTCCGGAGTACGGAGCTGACCGGAGATCGAGCTTCACAGCTGCAGCACGACTACCTCTCTGCCATAGCTAATGTTCTAAAAGGTCTATATTTGATTATTATATCTATACAAATAGATTTTTATGTATGTATGTCTGCGAAAATTTTGAGTCAGAACCGAATAAATTAAACTCCTTTCACACTGATCGCCGCTGGATATGTATTGTGACGATCAAGTCTGCTGATCTCCGCTATATATATATTTTGCTATTAAAGCTGATCTTGTCGATGTGGTTTTGTTGTGGATTTGATAATTGATCGTCTAAAATGCTTCAGCGTGAAGTATGTAAATGATAAGCTTGAAGAACATATAATCTAGTCACGTAATTTTACCTCTCATATCTAGAAATCCTTCTAGATTTGGGCCTTACTTTTGATGAGAACGGATTGGCATAATTGACTTGATTTTGGTTTAGTCCTTATTTATTAATAAGAGCTTTTGTGATGATTGTCTTTGATATGTTAGATGATCCGCTTGTTGTATCGATCTTGGACGGTAATTCTCTACGGCTGTTTTTGGAGGATGAAGATGATTTTGCTATGTTGGCAGAGAATCTTTTCACTGATTTAGATATTGAGGACAAGGGAAAGATCAGCAAGAGTGAGATAAGGAATGCACTTGTTCACATGGGAGTTGATTTGGGAATTCCTACTTTTTCAGGTATTCTTTTTTTTTTTCTTTTTCTGAGGCCTGAACTAATGAATGATAATGGAATACTATGGTGTTTGGAATTTTTCAAATCACATGTTTGCCTATTGTAATCAATATTTTCATGTTGCATGGTTCAATCGTGTAGTAGGACCTATCAGTTAGCAATTCAACCAAACATACAATATTACAATTTCAGCTGTTATCACAGAAATTACACCTAGTAAAGTGTTTTATGCTTGTATTTAGGTCATGTGATACATTTAACCCCAACACTGCCTTAAGTAGCCATCTGTTTTTCTGCATTCTCAACCATAGATGGCGCTTTCTTGATTTCTGAATGCAGTTTGTACTCTTTAAAGAATGCAATGATATTTTGGTAAGTCATGTGCTGGACTCCAATTCTTTTATCATCTCAATATAATATATTTCCTCCTATTTCAGACCCGAGGATATCCTTTGCTTCCGCAAAACATCGACAAATTTGTTTTCAAAAAAATTTCATATTCCTCTGGATGCCCTTTATAACTATTTCTGGACTCATTTACCTCAGTTGTTCGTTGTAATATGTATTTATGTTTTGTATTTAATTTACTTTTCTTGTAAGTAAAAACTCATGATAAAGACTTCTCAGTTGTCCTTGAAAATTTTGAAGTGATTGTGAATTTTTTTTGCTACCATTGTGGCGCATTTAGATTTCTGAGTTCATATTTTGTATTTCCCCCTTTAAGTCTACCATTGACATTTGTGTTTTTTTTATATTCTGTAGTTTGTCCTAGATTATTTCATTTATAGTGAGAAAATTGGCTGTTTCTTGCTAGATTAATATCATTCTATTGTTGATGTTAAAATTTTGTTGCAATGGATTTAAAAACTTACAAGAGGTCTCAACGTAATTGCACCTTCTCCTTTTTTTGATAAGCAAGAAAACTACCTTTATGAACTTTTGGATAACCAAACTATTCCCTACTATTTCGCTACACCTACACCCACATACATGTATGAAAACATTGTATGACTCGAAGAAGAATAGGACATCTGGCATCATAGTACCTTTTGGTGTGTGTTGAGGCTGTATTTTCTGAAATTGTGGTTGTTTACATGGGATATTAGCCTAATGCTTTTGGTGGATAGGATAGAGGGAGAATTACTGTGAAAAGTTAGCATCTCTGATAAGTTTTGGATAAGGGTTATATGTTCAACAGCTGTTACAAGTATTTGATTCCCTTGTAATGATGAATTTCAATTTCTATTTCATTAAAGTTGATATAGTCATTATATGCATGGCTGAACAGAATTTCCTTTGCTGAATGAAATATTAAAGAAACATGGAGCTGAGGGCAAGGAAGAACTTGGCCAAGCACAATTTGCAGAATTACTTCAGCCCATTCTGCAAGAAATTGCTGATGCTTTGGCTGAAAACCATGTTGTTGCCATCCAGAATATCAAAGTAGTCAATGGTTCTCATGTGAGAAAGGTATATTATCTTTGAGTTTTCATCTTTCATTTAATTTATCCGAAGGGGGGAATTCTTCACTCAATCATCAGTGTTAAAGTTTCTTCAGCGCAATTTAGGTGCCATTGGTTCAAAGTTCAAACCATAGAAGTCTCTCCACATTGTTAGGCTATGGACTTTTTTGCCTACTTTGTTTTGTTAGTTATGAGTTTGAACTTATAATTTTATCATTCCTTATTGTCGGTGACGTTTGAAATTTAGTAAAAGAATCAGAGAACTTCGCAAGTGGAGAACTAACCATTGCGATTATTATGAGAGAGATGTACAAGATAAGGAAAATGACGGCAGGTGTGGTAAACTTATTAGGAATACTATAGAGGAGATCTATGAATGTTAGAATTTGCTAAATTATCATTATGAAAACAGATCCTATGCTCGCTTGATTGAAAATTGATCATACTTAAATTAATTTTTTGCTCTGTGTTTCCTTTTCCATGTTTGTGGATCTTTCATCCAAGTCATAGTAAATATGGATTACCTACACTAGTGTGTTCATGACTTCCAAGTTACAAGGTTCGTTAGAAGTTTTGAATAGTGGGCATTCTCTTTCATGATTTTCTAATAATATCTACAATATCATTGCAGCTTCTGGAGGATGAAAAACGAATGAATGATGTCATGGACAAGATATTAGAGGAGAAGCACAGCAAAAAGGAGCACGAGCTTAGTGCAGCACAAATAATCAGGGGTTTTCTTGAGAAGCATGAGAAGGAGTTGGGCTTACCACCATCAGAAGGCAATGAAGCAGTTGTTGTTCTTTATGATTCTGTTTTTGCCAATGTGGCGAGCAGCGAAAATGCTGATGAATTGGACAATGAGTTCAGCAAACTGGTGAAAAATATCCTTGAAAATTTGGCGGAGCAGCTAGAGGTTAATCCTGTTTATTGTGTTACTGACAACTGAAGAAAATGAAGTCGGATGTACCATATGCCTAGTAGTTTATCAGGCAGAAATCGGACGTATTTGTGCAATAGTGAAGCCTATCACTCTTTTCCATTATCGATGTCTTAAATCTCATCATAGGCTAAGATTCAAAAACCACATTGCAACATCTGCAACATTGTTTAAATATGCTGCTAAGTTTGTTTGATTCTACTGGAAATGGATGATACTTGGCAGGTTTGTTGATGCATGGATACTCACTCGGGGGTGACTAGCCCGACATTCTATCATATAGAAAAACCATCATATTTTTTGATTAAAAAAAAACCATCACGTTATTCCGATCTTACTGGACCAATTTTCCTTCTCAATGTGCTGTGCATCGTGCTGGCGCATTTTTTGGATGGTAAAGACAACACTGCAGAATCAGCAAGCTGCAACATGGTTTAAAAGTTGACAGGTGGATACCTTTGACAAGTTGCACGTTTGCGATTTTCTATTAAGACGTGACATCACCCTCAAGCAAGATGTATGATTAAGTTAAAAAGACTTGATATGCAGCACCATCCCACTATTTGTACATATATTTGAACTTTAATTCAAATTAAGATTATAGAATGGTTGTCATATGAAGATAGAGAATGAGGGTGATCGGTTATAGTTAGTAGCTATAAATAGTATAGCTTGTAACAAGTAATATATACTGAATAACATTGACTCTTTCATGGATGTGGGCAAAACAATTTTGCTTAAACACGTAAAGCTTTCCGTGTTTTTTTTACTTTATTGTTTATTCAATTCTTTAGCCATATCTATCATGCACTCAACTCGAGGTTCACATCATTAGTGCAACTTTTTTGTATCGATAATTGATGTCGTCTATAAAAAATGAAGAGTTCATCATAGATTGTTGCTATGACCAAGTTCAAGAGGAAAGATTAAGGTCGGAGGAAGTGTAGTTACTGCTAGAGAAAGAGGAATTGGTGGTTAGATGTCAATATGGTCTCCCAAGAATAGTAGATTAAAGAAGCAGTGCGCCATGTAATATCCAAATTTTATTTGGGAATTATTTTCATTTTAATTTATTTATTTATTTTATTTTTATTTCTTTTACTCTTTTTGAATTTTTATTTGAATTTTTATTTAGCCTGACATTGATTGAATTTTCCATTTTCCGTGTAGTTTGCTTCATATTGACTCCACCATGCCCAATTCATTTCTTTACTTATATGACTCACTAACTAAACAACAACAAGCCCAAGCCATCTCAACACAATGAACAAGCCCACAAGTCCATCAGCCCAAAACCCAAACTCAAAGCCCATTCTTGCCTAAAAATCAAAAGGCAGAAAGCTTTAGCCCAACTTGCATTAAACCATCACCCATGAGCCCATTGGCCCACAAAAAATCCTAACAAAATATTCCTGTAACCTAAATAAGATCAATCACAATTGTGGTATTTTGCTGAGCCAATAAATTATAATGGAATATATATATATATATATATATATTTTTGCTAATGTGATTATATTTGGAGATGTGTTACTTATATGAATGATTATATGACTTAAATTTTCGTAAAAGATGTAGGATCTAGTATTAATTTTAGTATAGTTTTGCTAGAAATGAGACGAATGAATGAAATAATAGAAGTTTGGATAATAGTTTTGTATTGGGAGATATGTTTTGTTGATATGGCTGTATTGAGAGATGTGTTATATTGATTTGATTGTATTAAAAGATCTGTTTTTGTGCTGTGGGACCCAAAATATGGTCCTGCTGGGCCAACAAACTAATAGATGCTTGGACAAACGTTTTATATTGAGAGATATGTTTTGCTAATATGGCTGTATTGAGAGATGTGTTATGCTGATTTGATTGTATCAAAAGATATGTTTTTGTTGGGCCAACAAACATGCACCATTGTAGGTGCTCTAACTAGTGAGCGCCGCATGCAAAAAGGCGGCGAAGGAACATAAATGAGGAAATTGGCAAAGAGGTATTTGAGAGTTTGGAGGGAAAATTCTGGGGGTTTTCATTTTTTACAGATAAAGTGACGAGAAAAGTAGAGGGAGAGAGAAAATTCTTGGAATTTCTCTAAAAAATCGAAGAGGGTAAATAGCGAGTGACAAATAAAAGAGAGGAGAGGGGTTCTTCTTGATTTCATTTTTGAATTGGGATAGGTAAGAAGAAAAGGCTGAAATAGTTAGCTCTTCTTCTTCCTCATCTGTTATTTATTTTTTGTTTTTTTGATGATTTCGTTTTGATATATAGTGATTCCCATGTGGTCGAAGTTGGCTCATAGAAGAGTACGGCTCACTAGGGCAGCTCCCTCCTTCGAGTGGTTGATTATGAGGGAGGCCTTTGCCTCCTTCATCGTACAACATCTCGTTTTTTTTTCTCATAAACTATTTATTTGCAAATTGATACCTCATAATTGAATCGCATATCCTTTAATTATGAGGTATTTATTGAATAAAAGTATTTGTTTATTTTGTTATGTACCTCTTACTAACGGTCTCCCTTGATTTTGTAGAAAATGACTTAAATGAGGTTAATTCACACACCATAGGCGTCGGGACACTTTAAGGTACAATAGGAGGCAGTGCACAAAATTAGGATGAAGTATCCAGACACCCAAAATAGGCATTCAGACACTTAACAAAGAGAAAAAAACATAGACAAAAATTGAATATGGCGTTCGAAAATCACATTGGGCTGTCCGGACACCACATCAAGGTGTTCGGACACTTAGCCACTTTTGAGGGACAGAGCTTAAAGGCATCGAGACACCTCAGTGACTCGTTCGGACACCTGTCCTGATTTTGCATTCCAAAAACAGGATTTTTAGGGTTATTTTGGGCAAATCCATCTTGTAACCAATGGGGAACAATATTGTAAGGGTAGAATATATTTTTAACATGTAAGAGAGAGGGTAAAACACTTGTTTTGAGGGATTGTTTGGGATATCTCATTTTTTACTTAAGGTTGGATTCAAAGTTTTCTCTTATTCTCTCTCTACTCTCTCTCTCTCTAGTTGTTCATCTTGGATCTTTGTAAGAACTTTGATTTTCATATATATATATATATATGAGTATGTTTATTGATATGATGATGTGTGAGTAGTTCTAATCTCTGGTTCCTAGTCTTTAATAAGAGATTTGAATCTTGTGTGCTCAATATATGCCGTAGAATCCATTGTTATGGGTTTCATCTTTTGATTACTTGATAGTTGTGGCTTGGGTGTCTCTAAATGAGTATATTGCTATTATGTTGGATAGATTTGGAGTGTAAATATCGTTTGACAATTAGGCCAAGCCCAAAGGGAAACATTAATCCATATTAATTGGTGTATCATATTCTAAACATTTATCGTTAAATCTTGAAAACCCTCTAACCAACATCACTTATATGTACGTCTTCAAAAATAGAAGCTCAATTTTATTAATCGAATACTATTCATTTAATTGTGATTGTATGATTGAATTTGGGTATGTTGGGCATGATAATGGATTATCTACCATGATGGATTAGGACTAGAGTTCTTTAATTAATTGTTTAGATCAAACCATTTTCATTGTTTGTTTGAATTGAAAATTGAAATTACCGATCAAATTGGTCAATGTTTATTTTCTAGTTTAATATTTGTTATTTTTTACGAATTGCATTTGCATCCGCTCCAAAATCCCTAAACACTCTCTTCCTTGAGACTCGACTCCGAACTCTCAAAAATTTACTACTTACCGATACCCTATACTTGGGGTAAGTTCACACACACACAATAAGGGGTAGGTCAAGTTTTTGGCACCGTTGTTGGGAAGCACTTGCGATGGACGAACGGGTGGACTTGTAGATGCGTGTAGATGCTCTTTACCACTCAACAAAAGAAGACACTTTTGGGCTTGCTTCAAGGGTGACTTCTTACCTTTTATTATTGCTCTCTTTTATCATAAAAATAGATTGTAGGAATTGAAGAATTGGAGGAAGAGATTAACATAGTTTCTGTGTGCGATGGATGCCATTTGTTTGCTATTTTCGTAGTGGAAACATTGAGTGAGAGAGACTTGTGCATTATCTTTGATTGATTGCTCCTCGACTACCTCTCTTTGACTGTTGGTTGAGTGTTATTATATCCTGAATTTTCTTGATTGTATTTGCCATGTCTATGCTTAGAGAGAATTCTAGTATAAAAGGGAATATGGGTGATGCTAGGTCTGAGAATGCTAGTGTGAATGATCACCCTCAAGGGAGAAATATTGATATGAATATGTTTATTCAACTAGTCCATGCTCAACATGCACAACTTTAAAGACTTGCACAAAATGTACAACCCAATGTTAATATGTTACCCCATTATAATGTGCAACCATATGTGCTCCTTAATGTTTAGTCCCAACCACAAGTGCATTTATAGTATGATCATCCTCATATGCATCACAGGCCATAAAATCATCAAAGGGGGGACATTCTCAATTTGCCTCCCTTGGAACAAGATCAAATACATAAGAATCGCACTTTGTGATAACTCACACATCCTTCACATCAAGCACAACCATAATGCATGATATTGCCAAGGAATCAACAAAATGTGCATTTAAAGTCTAACATGTTTCAAATGATCGTGGTATGAATCGAAAAATTTATATTCTCATATGCATGAATTTGAATAGATGTATGTGACATTTGGGCATGCTACTTGTAATCAAGAAGTGTTGAAATTGAAGTTGTTTCTATTTTTCTTAAAATATCGTGCAAAAAGATAGTTTGAAACTTTGCGCCCCAAATCTATTGCTACATTAAGGGTACTACAGATGGAGTTTCTCAAGGAATTCTTCCCAACACATCAGACCATTTCACTCCAAAATAAAATCATGAACTTTTCTTGTAAAGATCATGAAACTTTTTTTTCAAGCATAAGAAAGGTTCAAGGACTTGCTCTTTATGCGCCCTCACCATGGTTTTGAAAAATACCAATTGATGAATTTCTTTCATGGTTTTTGGACATCTTCTCTGTTGCGTCTAGTGTCTACTATGGTTCAAGGTGATTTTTATGATAGGGACGCTGAAAAAGCTTTCATATTCTTTGATAGTTTAGCAAAAGAGTCCAAATCTTGGGAACTGCCTCCGCAATCTAGACATGACCCATTCCTTCCCTTAGTGACAAGTTTGTTTTAAGTGACCAAAATGATCTAAAAGCCAAACTAGGTATTGCGACTAGGCAACTAGAGAATCTAGAGTTGGCAGAGACAACCAAATCATGGGAGCATTCTCCATGATCTAGTGGGAAGTCGACAGTGAGTGGAACAAAAATTTTGAAATCGCAACTAGCACAAATGTCTAGGGAATTAGACACTTTCAAGTCTAATGTGCTAGTGAATGTGGTAGTGGGGGAGGAGTCAAATTGCACTTTATGCGATTCTAGGGATCATAGGATGGATGATTCTCAATCGCTTTTGGCTTGTAGGGAAGTACTATTTGGATAAGGAATGCATGAGAACAATTTTCACAAGTCCTACCCTAGTAACAATCAAGGAAACAACCCATCATGGGGGAATTTCGGTTAGAAGCAAAAGCAAAATTTTGAGTGGAGGAATTATGAGAATTCTCAATTTCCACAATTCCCCAATTTACTCCCAAAAGTACAACTTCCTTCTCAAGGAATGCCTTTACCCCAACAACCATACATCCCACCATGAAAGAGATCTCTTAAGGGTACTTTTAACATGTTCATGAATGCCCAAATGACTGAAAATCAAAAGGCATCAAAGTGGCAAGAGCAAACCAATAGGGCCATGGAGGATCTTAGAACTCAAATGACTAAGGTTACCTAAGCTTTGACCTCTATCGAGAAAGGAAAATTTCCATTTCAACCATTATCCAACCCATCAAAGCAAGCTAGTCAATCTCAAATCTCAAGTTACAGTTTGAATGGGCAACTTCAAGCTATCACAACTTTGAGGAATGTTATTAAGGAGTGGGAGAGTTGTAGATAGAGCTAGTGGAGAGGTAGAAAAGTTGGGTGGTGAGAATGAAAATGGAGATAGCACCTTGAGAGACAAGTCTACAAATCTCTTAGGTGAAAATGAGGAAAAGTGATATGAAGAAAAAGAAAAGAAAAAGGGACAAACAAGTGGTGAGACATTGACCCCTAGGAAAGACGATGAATATATCCCTAGGCGCCCTTTTCCCAAAATCTAGGAAGAAAGACCAACGAGGCACTCAATTTGGAGATGTTTGACCTATTTAGGCAAGTTAAGATTAACATCCCTGTCATTTCCTCAAAGACTCAAAGACTTTTGTACAGTCAAGAGAAGATTGAATGTTAAGGAGAATGTGTTCATAGCGGAGCAAGCTAGCTTCATTGTCCAATCTTCCATCCCTTCTAAGTATAAAGATCGTAGGTGCCCTACTATTGTTTGTGTCATAAGGCGACCATAGAATAGAGCAAGCCTTGCTAGAATTAGGAGTAAGTGTGAACCTCCTTCCATATACCATTTACCAACAATTAGGCTTATGTGATTTGAAATCCACTAGGATCACCTTACAATTAGCTGATAGATCCATTAAGGTGATTAAAGGAATTTTTGAAGATGTGTTGGTCCAAGTGGAAATTTTTTATTTCCTAGTTGATTTTATAGTGTTAGACACACAACCACTCCTTATCTTTTGCCAATCTATTCTAGCCATATTAGGTAGATCCTTCCTAACAACCACAAATGATTTGATAAATTGTCAGAATGGGGTGATACAAATATCTTTTGGAAATATGACCAAAGAGATGAACATTTTCAATATTTCTAAGGGAGTGGGAGAGTGTAAGGATATCTGGGAGGTAGATTGGGTCCATTCCTATGTTGAGGAAAACATAGAATTAACATTTGTAAGGGATTAAGTTAAGAGCATGCTAGCATTGGGCAAAAAATCTAGTCAATCCTTGGTTGAAGAAAGTGATGTGAAGGAAAATTTCAAGTTTCTACCTAGTTATGGAGTTGGACGTTGCATCCCTCCCATAGAGGAATTAGATCCTTCTACCATTAATATTGAATCAACTCAAGTGTATCTGATGAAACTGGATAGAAAATCCTTACCAAGTGAGTTGAAGTATGTGTTTCAAGAGACCATGAGTCCTACCCTGTAGTGATGTCATCTTTACTCACCCCCACCCAAGAAACATATCTTGTACAGGTTTTGAAATTTTTTAGAGGAACCATTTGTTGGAAAATAGAAAACTTGACAGGAATTAGCCCACTTATGTGTACATATCGTATATATATTTATGGAGGAGGAGGATTCTAAAACGATCTAACAAATGCAAAGGAGGCTTAACCTAAATATGAGAGATGTGGTTATTGGGGAGGTGCTTAAATTACTCGATGTGGGGATCATTTATCCCATTGTGAACTCCAAATGGGTATCTCCCACTCAAATGTTCCTAAGAAATTAGGATTCGCGATAGTAAAGAATGAAAAGAATGAGTTGATACCTACTCGAATTCAAACCAGGTGGAAAATGTGCATTGACTACCGCAGACCTAACTTGGTGACTAAGAAGGACCGTTTTCCCTTACCATTTCTAGATCAAGTGCTTGAGAGGAGGGTGCACTATTGTTTCCTAGATGGGTAATCTGGGTACAACCAAATAGAGATTGCCCTAGAAGACCAAGATAAAACCACTTTCATATGTCCCTTTGGGACTTCTGCATATCGGCGCATGTCTTTTGGCTTGTGCGATGCTCCTGCCACTTTTCAAAGATGCTTGATAAGCATATTTAGTGACATGTTTGAGAATATTTTAGAGGTATTTATGGATATTTTTCGGTGTATGGAGATACCTATGACCAATGCTGAGGACATTTAGCACGAGTCTTACAAAGATGTGAGGAAAGTAATCCAGTGCTCGATTGGGAAAAGTGTCATTTAATGGCCACCCATGGGATAGTTCTTGGGAATATTTTGTCTTCTAAGGGGATAGAATTAGAAAAGTAAAAAATTGAATTAATTCAAAAACTTCCTTCCCCTAGATGTGTCAAGGATGTGGATCATTTTTGGGTCATGTGGGTTTCTATAGGCGATTCATTAATTCATTGAGTGTTATAACTAAGACTTTGTGAAACCTTCTCACCCAAGATGTTCCATTTGAATGGACGATACCATGCCAACAAGATTTTGATCAAATGAAAGGAGCCTTCATTACCAGCCCAATTATGCAAGCAACAGATTGGGATTTGCTCTTTGAACTTATGTGTGACACAAGTGATATAGCAGTCATGGCTATTCTAGGGAAAATAATGGAGAAATAAGCACATGTCATATACTATGGTAGCGAAACTCTAAATGAAGCTTAGGTGAACTACACAACTACTGAAAAAGAGTTGCTAGCCATATTTGTTTTTGCCTTGGATAAGTTTAGGTCCTATTGGTAGGGTCTAAAGTCATCATTTTCATAGATCGCATAGCTCTCAAGTATTTTCTTTCCAAAGCATATGCTAAGTCGCGCTTGTTGAGATGGATCCTTCGCCTCTATTAGGAATTTGACTTAGAGATTAAGGATAAGAAAGAGGTAGAAAATGTGGTAGCTGAGCATCTATCTAAACTTATCGGGCAAGACCTCTTTGATCATGATCTTCCTATCAATGAACAACTCTTTCATGTTGATGCTTTCTCATATAGTTTTACTCCTTGGTATGCAGATATTGCAAATTTTTTGGTTTCCAAAAAAATTCCATCCCATTGGAGCAAATTAGATAGAGCCAAATTTCTTCGAAATGTGCGCAGTTTCTTTTGTGATAACCTCTTCTTGTTCAAATATTTCCCTGACCAAATCATTAGGAAGTGTATCCCTGATCATGAATTCCAAACTGTCATGGCTTTTTTCCATTCCTATGCTTGTGGAGGATATTTATCCTCTCGAAAGACTGCCGCTAAAATTCTTTAATGTGGTTTATATTAGACTTCTTTGTACAAAGATGTTCATGCATACTGTGTGTCATGTAATCCAAAGTCTAGAAAATTTGACTAAACGTGACATGATTCCCCTCAATCCAATTACCATCCTTGAAATTTTTTATTATTGGACTATTGATTTATTGGGAAAATTTCCTAGATCTTTTGGGTACTTGCATATTTTGGTCTATGTGTCAAAGTGTGTAGAGGCTATCCCTTCTAGGACCAATGATCACCAAGTATTTTCTAGATTTGGGATGCCTCGTGCAATTATCATTGATAATGGATCTCACCTTTGCAACAACCCAATTCAAAATTTGATGAAAAAAATATGTGGTTGTGCACAAATTAGGAACACCGTACCACCCACAAACAAGTGGTAAAAAGGAAGCCAATTGAGAGGTTAAACAAATTTTGGAAAAAATGATGAATCCCAGCCGCAAGAATTGGTCATTGAAATTGGTGGATGCCTTGTGGGCTTATCGTACCACCTTTAAAATTTCATCCTATAGACTTGTCTACGGTAAGGTTTGTCATTTTCTGGTTGAGTTAGAACATAGAGCTTATTGGGCTATTCATAATCTCAATGACTGAATCGATGAAGTAGGGGGCATAGGAAACTCCAACTTCAAGAAATTGAAGACTTAAGAATGATGCCTTTAAAAATGCCAAAATAGACAACTCAAGATGAAAAGGTACCATGATAGTCACATTTTGAGGAAAGTGTTCAATGTTGGTCAAAAGGTATTACTCTACAACATCTGGTTGCATCTCTTTCTTGAAAAATTATGTACCAGGTGGACTGCACCTTTCATGGTTCACAATATTTTCTAACATGGAAGCATTGAGATACAGAACCCTAGGAATGGGAAGATCTCCAACGTCAATGGCTAACATTTGAAGCCACATCTTGAAAATTTTCAAGAATTGGTCGAGTCTCGGCATCTTGAAGATCCCACCCACACTTAGTGTGGTGACTAATTTTTTATATTATGTAAATATATTGAGGACACACAATCTTTCACATTAACCTCTTGGAATGTTTTATTTCTTTTGGCATTGGGGACAATGTCCAATTTAAGTGAGGGGCATGGAATGTGAATGATTGTTTTAAATTTTGCAATAGGATAAGTGTGCTTTATTTTTTTTGTGAATGTGAATATGTGCATATGTAAAAAATATAATAAATAAAAAATCTGAAAAAAATTGACTGGACAAGTGAGGCACCTTGGGAAGGTCGGCAATAAATACACATATTCTAGTAGTCTTTGTTGCCGAATTCATTAAAGAGGACCAGTACATCGAAGAGCAAAAAACATGAAAGGTGCATGTCACGGCCTCATAGCCTTTGGTGTTTCAAGTAGACGAATCATCAAGTAGGAAGGGATCGAGTGTAGGGATAGTCTTGGTGGCCCCAAAAGGTGAAGTACTGGAGATGGTAGTCCGACTAGGGTTCCCTCTAGTAACAATGAAGCGGAGATTGTTAGGTGCAAAATGCACCTATATTTGTAGTCTTTAAAAGTCTCGATTAATTTGTTTGAAGTTCAAAAATACTAATCAATTGGTGTTTTTATTAAAAATTGAGAGTTTGCAACAGAAGAAGAAACTGAGAGTGATTCAGGGCAAAAATTATGAGCTTAGTGCGGATGCTGTTTTTAAGTCACTGATTGAGTAAAAAAATCCTGGAATAGATGTCGCTATTCATGAAACCTATATGCAGCTGCAAATTTTAACAGGCCAATTAATTATGTTGATGTGGTTCCTAGGGTAAGTGTTGAGAAGCTCATCTCAAAAATATTCTCGACATTAGCAGTTTAGAGAACAGAGAAAGAGAGATGCACAAAAGAGAGGAATCATCACGATCGAGCATCTTCTTTTCCACACATGATTTTTGGTTTATTATTGCGATTGAAACATGACTATGTGTAGCTAAACTGTTATTTAGTGTGGGTTTGGTTAGTTTCTTCTACTAAAGCTTTGTTGAACGATTTCATTGACAATTACACCAGGTTTAATTCATTGATTCTCTATTTTATTTGTTATTTCCTATTGTTATGCATACCTGATCAACATCAAAAATATTAGGAATTGTTAGTTAAGCGTATTCGGCTGACCATAACACAATGTTTAACAATTAACAAGACTTTGTATATTTCTAGGTTTGAGATATCTAAACACAATTGATTGAGTAATACACCATTGCTTAAGGTTGTGCGTGAAATCACTAGGCTAACACAAAAGGAGGGGGGGGGGGTGAATTGTGTCTCAAAAAACTAAGTATAAACCCCAAATACAAAAACCACAATCTAAAAACGTACAAATGATCAAAACAGTGTTTATAGTACAAATTTGCCACCCAACCAAGTAGATATTATTTGATCTAGCAATTCAAGTCCAAATGTAACGAAATTTGGTATGCAATATCACAATACCTTAATGAATACTATATCAAAAATTCAGATCAAAATTCAAAGTCTAGCTATATGAACAGTGCACAGACAGATTGCTATTCCAGAAAATTAACTATCAAAAGTATACCTAGAATCCACTAATCACAAGTTGTTCAAACACAAGCAATATCCCAACAAGCAATGACAGCAAGCAACACCCTAATATCAATTTCTAAGGCACACAAATCACTAATAGCGCCAAACAAGAAAGGAATTAAAAAATAGAGTGCACAAAGATATATAGTGGTTCGGTGCTCACACCTACATCCACTACCTAAGCCCTCAAGCTTAGGATTTCCAAATCCACTAAAGGATATAAATGGTTTTGCAAGTTCACCACAAAGTTAGGGTTTTCAAGCACAGCCCAAACTTGTACACCACCAAGGTTTGAAGCTAACCTTAAACTTTCACACACCTCTCAAAGGTAATACCCTCAAAAGGGACTTTTACAAGTGATTTGGTTTTTTGGTTCTCTCAAGATTAGCTCTAAGCTATTTTGATGAGGAACATTTAATCTCTCAATGTATAGCTCACTGGTAGGATATAAATTTGGCTCAAATTCGTGGCTTGCACTCAACAAAAGGTTCACACAAAGTCTCACAAAGATGGAAATAAGTTTAGGAGAAGCTTTTGTAGAAAGTAGCTCAAGAACACTCAAAGAAATACCTTAATGATTTTGGCTTGAAAGTGTGTCTTAGCTTGAGGTTGATGAAGGGAAGATGATGACAATAATCTCAGCAAATGATGATCAAAAGATCAAGAGAAGATCACTCAAAAATTGTAGAATCAAGAACAAAAGCTCTCTTGGTAATTTTTGCACATATGTTTTCCAAGTGTGGAATGAAGCATGATTTTCCTCTTCATTTGTCTCCATTTAATCTTGGCCATTGGATCTTGTTAATCTTCAATCTCAGCCCTCAATCAACTTATAATCTCTGCCCTCCATCTTCAAAAACGAAATCAATCAACACCATTGAAAGGCTAGCCGTTATTGACTTTTGGTCAACCTTTGATTCAAATTTCAAATCTTGGCTCCAAGGTTTGTTTGGATCTTTTGTGCTTCTTGTTAAACTCTTCTTCATGCTTACAAAGGCTTCAACACTCAACCAAACAACCCCTGCAAGTCTCACACGAAATTCCCCCCAAAATACTTGAAAACAAGAACATAATAGTACATGGTGATGTGGACAATTTTCCTCCAAGTGTTTTGGCTCCAATCTTTTTCATTTGATTTCAAATGAATCCAAGGCTTCTCAAACTCCCTCCAAAGGTTCCTAAGGCTTTCTAGAAGGGTTATGACCGAGCCCCTACTCCAAATAAATCATCCAACATTAATTCAACTTAGTCTAACCCATGGAAGGTCAATTTGAGGAATTTAGGCTATTTTGGATAAGAATGGGTTGCACCAATTTAAGTCTTCTTCACTCCAAATTTGGTCAAGTTTCTCAATAAATATGTCTTAGACTATTTCCTAAATAAATCCTTCAATGTAGCTCACATAGTCTCAATTGCTCCCAAATAGGGTTTCCTAAGGGATTTCGGGTTCTAAGTGCCTAAACACTGAAACCTCAATACTCCATGACCATTTCACACCCTCAATTAATGTCCCAAATAAGTGTATGATTTGTACCTACAAATAAATGAGTGATAGAACACTCCAATTTTGCTTGTAAGCTCAAAGAGCTTCAATGCTTGCACTTGGGTTAACCAATATGATATAAGCTCAATAAAGTTCAAGTAAGCACATGATAAATCAATTCATCTATATAAGAATGTGCATAAAAAATTTCACTTATAATTGAGGTCGTTTGGTCATTCAATTTGATCATGCAAATCTCAACTAGGCTAGTTTCACAACTACACTAGTGAATTAATGTCAACTGACAAATTGAACTTGATAAACTTAAAATTGACCTGACACTATTTGACAATGAAAAATTCCAGAGTGTCTTAAATAATTTTCAGAACAAGAATCAAGTCAATCAGAGCTCATATGAATAAGTTATGACTGTTCAACCAACGTGTGCGCAGTGTGATGTTGTGACAGATTTTAGCATCGAAAAATAAGTCAGTCCAGATTCATCCAATTTATATCAAACATGATCAATCATGATTCCAAAGATATATAATGAAGCTTAAATCAGTATATATAATTCATTTCATGATTTGTCCAAATTCATCCAAAGTTAAGCACAATCAAATAGTCCAATAGGTATTTTTGCATCAAAACACAAATGTAGGACCTATGGTCCAACAGTGCGCTTGTCGAAAATCTCGTTTATATGTTTCTCTTAGGAAATTATTAGGGTACGCCAACTAAGACTCCTTTGATAAGAAAAAATCTTAGACTGGACCAAAGCCAAGGTGGTTGCTTAGGGAAGTCGGAATTGGAAGAGACGGACCAAGTTCTCTTTGTTGACAACTTTAGGTCTTTAAATTATGTGATTGCATATTAAATTGTGTGACTGAGTAACGGGAGGAGAACATCAGCAATCCAAGCTAAATTCCCTCCATATTAGATTACAAAATTTTAGCCAATTTTTCTTATCTTTGTTAATCTGAATTTTCTGCAATTTATTTAAGTTATTGCTATATTTGCTTACTTGGAAGTTGATAGTATAACGCCCCTACATGGGAAGCGCTGTTGTATCTACCAATCTACATCATAAATATGATTTAATATCAAAGATCCATAAAATTCAACCAATCGATTTAAACCTAGTTATCTCACAACTTAGCCAAACCTCAATCCACCAAAAAATTTGGCATCGGCTCCTTATGAGTCGGAGGATGCCGACATGGATATATGCACAACATTTACGTAAACCACATCAATGACTAGATAAGGCCTCACACCATCAATTAACATGCATTCCGCAACCTAGATAGGGCCTCAGGCCATCTAACAGCACGCAATAGCCATATCCGACCCGAGAGATGACACAGTACACCCTCCTGACCGATCATATATCCCACACCAAATAAGTGTTAAAGCGTGTATTATAAAATAAATGTGAAAGTACAAAATTACTAAGAAATAGAAAAACAATCTCACTCTCAACTCCAAGTGGCCATCCATGTCAACAACGCTCCTATAGATTCGTATTGCCAATACCAACACTGTTCTCACCTCTGGAGAGGAAAGAAAGAAAAGGGGTGAGAAGAATGCCCAATGGGAAAAAAATGACTAATAAATAAAATATGGCTAAATATCAAAGGAGAGTTCCATGAAGAAATATAAAATATAAAATATAAGTAAATCACAATGGCCAATTACCCCTGGTCGTCGCATGTGAAACTAACTAGCACCAATCACACAACATTTAGTTAGCGAACTCATTTCCAAGATCAACCAAGAATAAATTACTCAAAAGTGTGGTAGCAACCAATCCACGCAAAATCTAGACTCGTTTTACAATTGGTCTATCAGGATCTCCGTGTGTTGGCTCACAAGGAAGTCATTTGGCATGAGTGAAGTCGGGACTATGGCTACCATCCTTCCAAGTGACATTCATTCAATCTAAGGGACTACGAGTCCATACTCGCCCTCTCAATACATCTTTAATGCACGTCATCATGTATATGGAATGATAAATATATATAACCAACCTATACATATATATAAGATACTACATGATGCATGTATCAAGAGTCACTCGTGTCTGATAGATGTTCGACCATGTCATATAGGTATGCATTTACATATAAAATAGTGAAATCTCACATATAAAGGTTCATAGACATCAAGAATAATTAAGGCAAGAACACAAAATACAAGACCAATTAAGAGTCGAATCACTTTTTATGCATTAGTAAAGATCACAAAATAAATGGGTACGAATTCCCCTACCTCGTATCGAAGCGAAACACAAAATCAGAGATTTCTCAAATTCTAGGGTTTCAGTTCCAAACCTAACATTTGGCAAAAATCGACGCTCATATCATATCAATACATTATCAACAATACATGCGTGTATAAATTAAGTTGTAAATCTAAGAACTAACCTTTCTCTCTCTAGGAATCTCTTTCAAAAACCTTGAATCTATCACAAATTGGACCTTCGCTTCAAATCGACAATCAAACCTAGATATGTAACAACAATCAAGTCTAAAATAACTTCCTTAAGCATATAAACCAAATCAGTTAAAGTTTTCAACAAATCTATCAAAAACCTAATTTTCTAAAACTCAAGAAACACACCTCGAATCTTCCTTGAATCTTGTTAGCCACCCTTAATCCTTCCAAATCCAAGCTAAATCCTCCAAGAATCACTCTCTCTACTTCTCTCTCTTTCTCAATCTAGAATTGAGTTTTAGAAAATGGCCTCACTTCTCTCTCTATTTTGTGAATTTAAAGATCTAAAATTCATGATTTGTGCCTAGGCACACCTAGGCACCCTAGCCTAAAGTTAACTTCCCTAAAACAACTCTGTCCTAGGAAAAAAAATGCACGCCTAGGTGCCCTTCTCCATTTTTAGAATTTTCAGCCCAAATATTTTGATTATGGGCGACTCCTAAGTGTGAACTGTACATGCCTAGAGGGGCCCAACACTTCTGAAACTTCTAATAACAGTAAGTTTTGTCCTTTAAGTACTCTAATTATTAGTATTTATGGTCGGGTGTTACAAATACAGTCTCTAATGATACAATCTCATTCACTTTTATACTGTTGCACGATATGTACACTAGTAATTGAGTAAGACCCTCATGTATTTAATATTGCAAGTTTTACTTATGACATTTCATATCAACCAAGTATGAGGCAAGTACTTTAGAGAGTCATTAGTGCTTTGAGGCTAGGGGAAACATAGATAGTTATTTACTAAGCCTCCCAGTTGGTGGTGAACCAAGTCATAGGACCCAAATAGCAACCATGAAAACATACAAAGAAAAGGCGAAATATTTTCTTAGCCAATCCTGGGAATACAAGATAATGAAAACCCCAAGAGAGCATAATCATCATGCAGATGAAATGAGCAATTTGGGGCAAAGCGGATTATCCAAATGCAGATCCAAGAGAAGCTTAGCATTAAGGGGGTCTTGGAAAAGGGAAAGTGTGTGCTGCAAGATGTGAGTTGGATGGACCTAATTGTCTTGTACATAAAAGATGGCATCTTGCCTAAGAATAAGAAGGAGGCGTGAAGGCTGGCTATGAAGTCATCACGATTTTGGTTGTCTACGGATAAAAAGTTGTATAGGCGGTTTTTTTCTAGACTATATATGTTGTGTGTTTTTCCTAACAAGGTGGATGATCTACTATATGAGATCCATAAAGTTATTAAATATATATTATTTTTTTAATTATATATGTTTTTAAAGATATATAAGTATATGTTAAGTATTATGTTTTATCTGGACCATTGATCATATGAATTTGCCTAGATTTTAAATAAAGCCCAGTTGTTATTTTCTGATTTTGTCCTAAACTAGTACAAACTACACAATTTAAACCTATTCAATTCTATGAGTAGCTGCATCTTGCCACTCATGTTCTTACAATGGATTTAGTTATAGATTACAGTCTTCCAAGCGTGACTGCGACTACTTCGACACTTCACTTCCCTAGTTCCCTTCTTCGTCTAGTACCCTTGTCTTCTTCACTGCACCATGAACATAGCTGGGCCATCCCCTTTCGTCTACAACAATTCATTGGCTAATAAGGTACTGTGAGATAGATCTCATAAATATGATATATATTACCAATACTCTCTCCTTCTCTTTAACTCTTGATTCTATGAGCATGAGTGCCCAACATTGAAGTTTTCAGTTTCTATTTTCATTCTTCTATTATTGTAACTCTTGAATGTCTTGATGTACAACCTATTTTGTCTTTAAAATGATCATGTTAATATTTATATTATAATTTACGAGCTGGTTGTTTGTGTACAAATTGGATTTTGGGGTTGTGGGTGGATGCGGCTCTCTTAGTTCACTTTGGTTTTTGGCTTTTGGCCTTTTGGGATGTTTTGGTACACTTTGGTAGTTTCATTTGTATTATATAAATGATTCTTTAATTTGTTTCATCACATAAATGATTCGTTAATAGTTTAATGATTTAGTTAACACTTAATCCTAATAGAGCTTCATTAGTTTTTTCGATATAAAAAATGGCTAATGAGGAAGTGCCAATAACGAAGACTATTGATGAAGAGGTAGAGATGGTTGATGCCCCACCTCCATCAAATCTATATCAAACAATAAATGAACCTAACACTACTTCTAGAAACAGATCTTGGGTGTGGAAAAATTTTGATGTGCCTACAAAACAAATTGGTAAAGAGAGAGCGTTTTGCAAATTCTATAATAAGAGTTATGCCATAGATACAAAACAAAATGATACTACATTGTTGATTAACCATTTGGTTAACATGTGTAGTTTTGTGGAAAATCCATTTAGGGATAGGGAGGTTAATTTGGAAAAGGGTCAGACTACATAGGGTTTTAAATCCATGAAGCCCAGTGAGGTTCCATCTCCATCAATCGCCAAACCATTTTATATTGATAGATCCAAGCAAGCCCTCACTCGCATACTCATAAAAGATGAATTACCATTCAGCCATATGGAAGGTGAGGGGTTTAATGAATTTGTCCATGAGATTTTTCCAAGTTGGAGAAAGACGTGAGAATGCTTTGATTAATAATTGTTTGAAAGGAAGAAATTGACTTCAATCCAAAATTTGAATTATATGTGTCTTATTGCACACTTCATTGATAGTGATTGAAATATGCATAAACGAATTCTTAATTTTTGCATCGTTGATGATCACAAGGGTGCCACACTTGGTAAGGTATTGGAGACACGTTTAATTGGTTGGCGAATAGATAAGAGTCTTACTCTTATTATTGATAATGCTACTTCCAATAACTTGCTTATTGAATTCTTGAAGAAAAATATGAAGTCTAGAAAGGGCACTTTATTGAATCATGAATTTTTGCATGTGAGATGTTGTGCAAATATCTTGAATCTTATTGTTAGTGATGGTTTAAAAAATATGGATAATTGCATAGTGAAGGTTAGAAATGCGATGAAATATGTTAGGTCATCTCCACAAAGATTAAAAGTTTTTAAATTTTTTGTGAAGAAGGAGCAATTGACATGTAAACATCACGTGGTTTTAGATGTTCCTACAAGATGGAACTACATTTATGAAATGTTACAAAGGGCTGAAAAATATCAAAAATATTTGCAATATTGGAGGTGGACGATCCATCTTTTTTACGTTTATCCACTTATGAGGATGAACATGGTTGCGGAAGTAGAAGGATTGTATTGGGAAAAATTTAGATTTTTTCCAAGTTTCTTAGACTTTTTTATGAAGCTACATTGAAAATTTGAGGGTCTAAGTACGTGACGGAGAATGCTTTTATTATGAAATTATTGCATATACTACCTCAAATTCAAGCCAGGTTTAAAGTCTCCTCTGTATAACTCCTCGATCAAACAATGGAAAACTCATAAATCTTTGTTCAGGTTTCTTATCCTCATGAGGAGAACCTTCTTTTACACACTTCTTGGTCAGTATCGCGAGTCGAGTTGTTCAATAACACTCATCCCCTTAAAGGGCAGAAGCTTAAACTCTTTGAGGCGTGGAAAAAACTCATTTTCTTGGAGTATGATACTGATATAAAGTTTACCTTTGAAGATTTCTCTTCTATTTGGTAGTCTAGCTAAATGGTTCGAGGTTATCCATTCTCCATTGTACAAATAGACAAGGATTTTGTATAGGTATAATATCAAAAGAAGGTACTCATGGCATATTTGAGTGCCTCTTACATTTGTCACACTTCTATAGATGGAGTTTGTCCTCCATCATTATATGTCAATAATATTCATAGCAGAGCAACTTGTGACTGAGAGTTCTTGATCTAATATGGCTTTCGCAGATTCTCTCATGCACCTCACGAAGCACATAGTCTACCTCCCAGGGTGCTAAGCATTTCAAATATGGGAGAGTGAATGATCTTCGATATAACTCCTCCCGTATAAGGGTACACAGAGCTTCTCTCTTTTGAAGGATCTTTGCCTAGTTGAGTCCTCAGGCAACTTTTCATTTTCTAAAGATTCTTTGATTGGCTCAATCCAACTTGGTTTAGCGTCAATATCTGTATTTCAATACTCTACTATGGTAAAATCTCAATTTGTACCGTGACGGGTACCTATGATGAACAGGCCAATGCTAATCATGCTAGTACGTCGGCCTTTGAATTCTCCTCCAAAGCACCATTTGAATTTTCCGAATCAGCACTTTGGCCTTAGCCAAATATTTGATCATATTTGGGTGCTTCACCTCATATTCTCCCCTGATTTATTCTGTGACGAGTTGGGAGTCACTATTAATAATTAAATTTTTAACTTCTAGTTCCTCGGCAAGACATAAACCTATTAGGATTGCTTCGTTATTGAACGCCTTTGAATTTAAAGCATAAAGCATGCTGCACAGTTATGTCCCCCAAGTCAAGGAGAAGAATGTCTACTTCACTTCTGTCCTAATCTAAGGAAATTTCGACAAAAAGTTGTCATTGTTCGTGGTTTGGTTCAATATTGTTCTCATCAATCTCACTACAGCATTCTACAATCAAATCAGCCAATGTTTGTCCCTTGATAGCTTGCCTTAGTTGAAATCTAATTTCAAACTCTTTTAACTCAATAACCCACTTCACTAGCCGTCTAGATGTGTCTGGCTTTTAGAGCACACTCTTGAGGGACTGTGTAAAGCCCTGAACCCTCAAATAGTTCATGTAGGATGTAGTAAGGTTTGACATTATTTATAATTTTATTTTTATGTTTGTGTGTGCTACATGAACTACATGAGGATTATTTATTGATAAATATGTGTTTATAAAGTGGTAGAATTAAAAATTAAAAATATCATTTAGTTTAATTAAATAGAAAAGGGCAAGGGTAGAAGTGTAAACCAGGATACAATTAATTAGGAAATAAAATTAATATTAAAAGAAAAGGAAAAAGAGGGCACGTAAATCAAGAACCCTAGATCTCGGTATTCTCATGAAGGGGGCTGCGACGAAAAGCCACTTTCCAGTGATGGCAACGATTCGATGCTTTGGAGTGTATAGTGATGCCTCTAAGAATCGATTAGGCTGTTTTTTAAAGCAAAATGAAAAAGTGATTGCCTATGAGTTGAGACAACTGAAAGAGTATGAGAAGAAGTATCACAGGCATGATCTAGAATTAGCTGCAACGGTCTTTGCATTGAAAATATGGAGACATTACTTATATGGGTAAAGGTGCGAGATGTACACACAAAATTCCTATGGAACGAGAAGTGTGAAGAAAGTTTTCAGGAATTGAAGAAGAGATTAATGACTGCACCACTGTTGACGATACCAGATGGGCAAAGTGAATCTATAATGTGTAATGATGTCTCTAAGAACTGATTAGGTTGTGTTTTGATGGAAAATTGGAATGTGATTGCATACGCATCAAGATAAATGGAGGAAATTCTAATAGATCAAAGCTGAGCATCAATGACCATCGAGAATATTTCAACCAATGGAAATTCCACAATGGATGTGGGAACATATTATGATATGATTTTGTGTCTGGTTTACCAAGGTCTGAACAGGAAAATAACACAAGTTGGGTTGTTGTTGACCAACTTAACAAGGTGGAACATTTCCTTGGAGTGAAGAGTACATATAGCATGTATCAATATGTGGACTTGTATGTAAAATAAATAGTGAGGTTGCACGAGGTACCTATTTCTAAGCTAGAACTTGGAACAACTTTTTGATCCAGAGAGTGATGGACAGTTGTAGAGGGTGATTTAGATATTAGAATATATTCTGAGAGCATATGTGATGGATTGGTAAAGAAAGTGAGAACGGGGTACTTACCACTAGCAAATTTTTCTTACAACAATAGTTCTTAAGCTATCATCACCCATATGATGGCAAGAAATGCAGGTCTCCAATTCACTATTCACTAGGATGAGGTGGGTGAGGGGAGATTTTTGGAAAGATATAAGAAACCAAAGATGTGGTGAAAAGGGCCTGAGGGAACATAAAAATAGCATGAAGTAAATAGAAAAGTTACGAGGGATAAAAGAAAAAAAATAGTTAGAATTTGAAGTTGGGGACCATGTGTTTTTAAAGGTAGAACCTACGAGAGGGGTGATGAGGTTCTGTGAAAAGGGGAAGTTGAGTCTGTGATACATTGGACCATTCGAGATACTCAGTAAAGTAGGGACTAGAGCATACCAATTGGCTCTACCATACTCTTTGTCAAATGTGCACAATGTATTTCACGTGTTGATGCTACAAAAATATATTGAAGACCACAATCATTTCCTAAACTATGAAGAATTGGAATTAACTATGAATCTGACATATAAGAAAAGACTAATAGAAATTCTAGCAAGGGAGGTCAACACAGCTTTGGAATAAGGAATTAGCACTTGTGAAAGTATGTATTATGGAGGAACCAAAACTTCGAAGAAGCTACATAGGAAAGGGATGAGGAAATGAAAATCAAGTACCCATAATTGTTAAGGTAAACAAATTCCGAGGACCAAATTTTATGAGGATGTAGATTGTAGTGCCATGAACCCTCAAATAATTCATGTAGGGTGTCGTAAAGTTTGACATTATTTATAATTTTATCTTTGTCTTTGTGTGTACAACATGAACTACATAAGGATTATTTATTGATAAATATGTGTCTATAAAGTAGTAGAATTATAAATTAAAATATGGGGGAAGGGCAGAAGTGTAAAATAGGATACAATGAATTAGGAAATAAAATTAATATAAAAAGAAAAGGAAAAAAGTGGGCACAAAAATCGAGAGCCCTAGAGCTCGATATTCTTGTGAAGAGGGTGGTGACAAAAAGCCACTTTCTAGTGACGATGATGATTCCCGACTTCAAAGCTACGGAATGGAGCCCATTCAAGCTGTTAATGTGGGAGCAAGAAGAGCTTGGTCGTGAACTTCAACACCAGAAAAATCACCATTATTGCCAATGATTAGGTAATGGGTACCAGCGAAGTACTCCTCGAATCATTCTCTTTCAATCCAATGGCGGAGACCCTGTGATAGTGCCTAGCGGATTTGTTCGACCTGCATGTTGGAGAAAGAGGCACATCCTGGTTTGACTTGACCTGGTTGAGTTTGGCAGACCCGGTTTGACCTAGAATTCACACCTATTTGACCAAAAAGTTAGACTTTATTTTATAATTAAAAAAAAATATAAAGGTTTGGTATATTATTCTACATTTCAAGAACTAAATTTTCCTAACTGAAATTATTTGGGTTTAGGGAAACGCACTAAGGTAAGAGCAAGTGCAATGGGGCACTTGAAAATTGCGTTGGAAATTTTAGAGTGTGTAGAGCAAGTGATTTGAAAAAATTGTATTGAAAAATGTGTAAAATGGTAGAAAAAGTGAAATATAGTAGAAAAGTATGAGAAAATTTGTGTTGATGCTTGATATTTGGAGTGTTTGTGAATGAAAATTGAAAAAAATTATATTGAAATATGTGTTTTGTTGATATGATTGTATTGGGAATTGTGTTTTGCTGTAATAGAAGTGAGACCGCGCTGAAAATAATATATTCCTTGTATGTGGAATACTATTATGTGCTTTAATAGCGATGTTTGTAGAAGATTTATCGTATTGATGTGATATCTATAATAGTGATCTGGTGTGTTATAACATGTAAGGTATTATTTAATGCATTACATTTAATGTCACACATGGTATGCATAAAAAGGATAAAAGTTTTACGGGCCAGATTATATTCTATAGGGAGATGTACAGTAAATTGAAAGGTTGCAGTTTTAAGAAATGAAAAAGAATCATAGTATGAGTGGCCAGTACTGCCTTTTTACTTATAACATATGAGACTACGTTAGCCTTCCCCGATCGGTAGTTAATCACACAATCATAGTCCATTACTAAAAGAAGCCACCTTCTCTATCTCATATTTAGCTCCTTTTAGCTGAAGAAATACTTGAGACTTTTGTGATCAGTATATATCACACCATTTAACATACAAATAATGCCTCGAAATCTTTAATGCAAAGACTACTGTTGACAACTCCAAATCATGGGAGGGATAGCTCTTCTCATATTCCTTAAATTTTCTAGAACCATATGCTTTCACCTTACCATTTTACATTAGCACACATCCTAAGCCATTTTATGATGCGTCGCTATATACTACATACCCTCATTCTCCGTCTAGCATCGCTAATATTGGAGTTTTCACCAACCACTTCTTGAGTTCCTAGAAGTTTTGTTCACACTTTTTATCCCAAGTAAATCCTACATTCTTCTTTGTTAGGGCTATTAGCGAGGCTGCCACTTTTCAAAAATCATTTATGAACCTTCGGTAGTAGCCTACCATTCCTAGGTGCAGACCAGCCCACCACTACCTCCACTTTACTAGGGTCCCCTGTGATTAATCAAATAGGTCATCAATACGTGGAAGTGGGAACTTGTTCTTTATGGTAACTCTGTTCAACTCCCTATAGTCAATGCACAACTTCATTGTGACATCAATCTTCTTTACGAATAATATCGGTGTCCCCATGGTGAGAAACTAGGGCATTTGAACCCTTTATTCAGGAAGTCTTCTAGTTACATCTTTAGTTCTTTTATCTTTACTGGTGCCATACAGTATGGTGCTTTTGATATTAGGGATGTTCCATGCTCCAAATCAATCCCAAACTCTACCACTTTATTAGGAGGTAGGCTTGTCAAATTTTCCGGAAACACCTAGACAAACTCTTTTACTACTACAATGTTCTCTAACTTTGATGTCTTTTATTATGGAATCACAACCACACTAGCTAAATAACCTACACATCCTCCATCTATTAATTTTTGTACATTCATTTTTGTCGCCATGGCCACCTGAATTTTCGGTGTATCTCACTAAGATTGTTAGCCAACAAATATGCAAATGAAAATGCAGAAAATAAAATAAACAATACCAAAACTTGTACGAGGAAAACCCAACCTAGGAAAATCCTCGAGTCTATGAGCGACCAACCTTGAAAAACAAACCACTAATCTCGAATCAAGAGTATAACCCTATCTTTGACCTAAAGACATTGCTCGTGTATCCCATTCAGTGTATGTTTCAACTCAACACTCAACACACCTAGGTAGAGCTTGCTTTTGGCGCCTCCAAAGGACCTAACGAATAAGAAATCAACATCTTCTTCACAATTGAACCTCTTTGAATAATCATCACTTCAAACAAAAAAATCTCACTACAATTCTCTCTTCACTCTTTCACTCAAGATCTCACTCAAAGAGATATTAAACTAATGAGAGAATTTTGAACACACTAAAGCAAGAATTAATATCCAACTTTGCACGTAGCTTTTTTTGTCACGCCAAATGAAACCTCAAGCCACTATATATATAGGGCACATGAAGCGTGACGGATTTTCATGGAATGGATTCACCTCTCATCACCTGAAAGAATTTCAGATAAAACAAAAAACAACATTTGATAATCCAAAGCAAACCATAGGACTTATAGATAAGAGAATAATTCCCAATTATTATCCACGTGCTCCCACTAACATCTCTTATCAAGATTCAGTAATTAAGGCATTTATAAAAAACAAGACATGTAACCCATGCAACCAAAGCATTTAAGATTCATGTGATTAACCACTAACAAACCCATGAGTTTTGTAATGTCTAACAATTAATTTAATACACACGACATGCATTCATGGTTTATCCACACAAGACTCCAAACAATATTAAGCACTTCTCTACTCATTTGTCACCCATCCATTAGGAGTCTTTGATAAATTACAAGACTTTAACTCATTACCTACTCCTAGCACAATATACCTTTTATCATATTCTCTATCCACTCTCCAACCCGTCACGAACTTATCTCACAATTGTCAACTTCATTTTTTTCATAAATTAAAAAACCAACAATCTTTCGCTTGACAATTGTGGGATCAAAATACTTGCACAGCAGAAACAATATTTTCAAACAACATATATGTTTTTTCAATGTAAACAACCAATATCTTGCATATGCAAACACACCAAAAATTTAGCTCCCCCTCATATGCAAACACATATGCTTTTTTTGGCCCACAAATTGTCAAAAATAGGCTTTCAAAATTTCTGTGAAAATGAGGTATATGAGATTACATTGTAGCTTATTTCTCACTTGGCATACATACTTGAAAAATATTTTCACCAAGAACATAACTAGGTCATCCCAAAGAATTAAAACGCATAAAAGAGAATCCAGATAAAATAGGAAATCCAGAGAAATTAGTTTCAAGGATGGAACTCTTAGATTTTG
Source organism: Euonymus europaeus (assembly GCA_963580455.1). Lineage (NCBI taxonomy): Eukaryota > Viridiplantae > Streptophyta > Magnoliopsida > Celastrales > Celastraceae > Euonymus > Euonymus europaeus. Next base: position 7,937,311 of record OY756972.1, read on the forward strand.
GTACTCAATCAATAGAATTAAAACAGTGGTAAGGACGAGTTACCATAAGATGTGTTCAAGAAATGGACTTACTACTCTCTTATCATATTCTTGAAATTTGATAGATATTATTCATTCATGTGCATTTGTGTGTGAATCTCAAAAACTTGTTAGATCAAGATTAACATAATACAAGAAATTGACTTTCCATAGGTTTTCAAATCTAGATCCTTTGATACTTTTATGTACATGCAAGCAACATACAAGATTACTCTCTTTATTTCAAGAGGTGAAACCTTTGAATTCATGGCTACTTTCACAGTCAAACTTAGATAGCTCCCTTTATTTCAAGAGATACCCCTTAAGCTTAGGTAGCTCCATTTATTTCAAGAGATACATAGCTTTTAACCTTAGGTAGCTTCATTTTTTTAAATACCTTTGACGTAACCCTTTCCATTTGTTTTGTTTGACATACCGAAGAAGGTGGAGGAAAAGTTCTCACAAGTGGAGAACCAGTGGTTGGAATTAGAGGAATATGCAGAATTGCCAGAAGATATCTTTGGGTCCAATGTGAATGGGTTTCATTTTGTGAAAAGAATGTGTCGGTAACTACAGTTACTAGACCATAGTAGAGAGTGTAATAATCATCACATTTTGAAAAAATTCTTCCAAATAAAATTGAAATTCATCCAAATTAAACTCAAATTCACCAAATCGGGTCAATAATGGCCCCATTTTGGGTCAACACCGGGTCATGGCCTTTCAGTGGCTCATTTGATTGGAAAATAACTAGTTTAGGTGTTCTTCAATCTGACTAGTCCAATCGGGTCATCTTCTCCACGGTTGAGTGATATCAAGATGGCAAAGATCTGTCACTGACACCTTAGCATGTCGAGTGGAGAGACAAAGAGGAGAGAGGAAGAAAAAATGATTAAATAAAATTTAACTTATTTACAATAATGCCATCAGTTCCCTACACGACCAAGACACAATCTAGGACCCGAATTTATCTCGCGCTCGATCCCAGAGCTAGATAAGACCCGAGCCTGATCTTGGACCCGGGTTCGATCTCGAACCCTTACCTGTCTAGGGCTCAATTCCACACTCTAGTCTGTCCATTGCTCAATCTCAGACCACGACAAGACTCGGGCTCAAGCTCTGACACCAAAAAACTTGGAAAAATATGATTTAGGCATTCTATATAACTTATGACAGTAAGGTCATATATGGCCCCTAATTCCACAATGATGAAAAATGGGAACAAACTTACATTTTTCATACCTTTGAATATTTTGTCTTACAACAAATGATTGCTTGAAGAATGGTTGAGCAATCCTACCAAATTTATATGAAATTTCATGCTTTTGATATGAAGAAGATCTATTACCTTGCATACTTACCTTGTTTGGAATGGTAGATCTATTCTCTTCTTGTTCCAAAGTTTTGGATGAAGAAAGCACAAATTGTACAAAATTTTTAGGAAAATATGTATATGAACCAGATTTTGAACGCTCACCTTTTTCATATTCTAAGCCACATGTTTCCTTTCTCAATATCAAGAATATCCTGCAATTTGTTAGATCCTAACTTAAACTTTTCAATATCTGAGCATACCTTATTTAGCATGTGTTCTCTTTTTCTTTTTATCTCAACGAGGTATGTTACATAAGAGGTTACCTTAGCTGGGCAGAGTGCTTCAGGATCTAGGATTTCTTCTTGTAATTCCTTGATTTTTGCTTTTGCTTCATTCATATCTTGAGTGAGAATCCAATTTTCTTTGACAAGTTTTAGTTTGTCTTTTTTGCTCTTGACACATTCCTCATAAAGATTGTTGTAGGCTACTTGAAGCTCACACATATCAAATTCAATATCACGATCATCTCTTAAGCTTGCCCTGGACTTTTGATCACCGAAGATTACCGGAAGGGCTACTGGAGTTTCCTTTTCTTCATCTTTAGATTCTTCTTCTGTATCATTGTATGTTTTTGGCTTGTTTTTCAAATTTCTACACTCTTGAGCAAAGTGTCCAAATCCTTTGCATTTGAAGCATTGAGTGGATTTAGACTCCTTGCTTTTTTTCTCGGGTTTGGAAGATAAGCACTTCTCCTTCTTGAGTTCCTTTAAATTCCTATATTTCATGAATTTCTTAAAAAAATTCATTAGAAGCAACAATTCATTAGTAACATTATTAGTTTCATCACTAGAATAAAGAGAAATACCTTTAGACTTTTTAGGTTTCAGAAAAGTTGTCTCAAAAGTTTGTTGAGATCCAACTAATTCTTCTACCTTAATTTTATCGATGTCTTTGCTCTCCTTGATTGCTGCAACTTTCATCATGAACCTCTTTGGTAAAGATTTGAGAATTTTTCATACCACCTTGCTTGGCTCAAACAGTTCCCCAAGAGTAAATGAGGTACTGACTATGTCACTCAACTTAACTTTGCATAGAAGTGATCAAACATCTCATTCTCCTCCATCTTCAGAGTTTCGAACCTAGAAGTAAGTTGTTGAAGTTTTAAACATTTGACCATATGTGTGCCGTCATGTGTCACTTCTAGTAAATCGCATTCCACCTTTTCTTTATCACAATGTGAGATCCTGTGAAACTCAATAATATTCAAAGCAGAAAATATAGCATTCATTACCTTACTGTTCCAACCTGCATTTTCAAGGTCACCTTTAGTCCATTTTTCATGATGTTTAAGAGTTTCGTTACCCTCTTTATCAATGGAATCGGGTTCATTATACCCTTTCACTACTAACATCCAAACTCGTTCATCAATGGATTTCAAATAAGTTCTCATGCGTGCCTTCCAGTACGAAGAATTTGATCCATCAAATTGTGGTATTTGATTCGTTGATGTGGATTCCATCATTGACGCCTGCTTTGATACCAATTGAAAGTTCGGTGTATCTTACCAAGATCTTAGCCAACAAATATGGAAACTAAAATGCGGAAAAAAAAACAATACCAAAACTTTTACTAGGAAAATCCATCCTGGGAAAAACCTCGAATCTATGAGCGACCAAGCTTGGAAAACAATCCACTAATCACGAATCAAGAGTACAACCCTGTCTTTGACCTAAAGACATTGCTTGTACATCTCATTCAGTGTATGTTTCAACTCAACACTCAACTCACCTAGGTAGAGCTTGCTTTTGGCTCCTCCAAAAACTTCACGAACAAGGATTCAACACCTTCATCACAATTGAACCTCTTTGAATAATCATCACTCCAAAAAAAAAGACCTCACTACAATTCTCTCTTCACTCTTTCACTCAAGATCTCACTCTAAGAGGTATTAAAATAATGAGAGAATTTTGAACACGTGAAAGAAGAGAATCAATATCCAATTTTGCACGTAGCTTTTTTTGTCACACCAAATGAAACCTCGAGCCACAATATATATAGGGCACATGAACCGTGAAGGATTTGCATGGAATGGATTAAGTTCTCATCACCTGAAAGAATTTCAAATAAAACAAAAAACAACATTTGATAATCCAAAGCAAACCATAGGACTTATAGATAAGAGTATAATTCCCAATTATTATCCACGTGCTCCTACTAACATTTCTTATCAAGATTCAGTAATTAAGGCATTTATCAAAAACAAGACATGTAACCCATGCAACCAAAGCATTTAAGGTTCATGTGATTAACCACTAACAAATCCATGAATTTAGTAATGGCTAACGATTAATTTAATACACACGGCATGCATTTATGGTTTATCCACACAAGACTCCAAACAATATTAAGCACCAATCTACTCATTTGTCACCCATTCATTAGGAGTCTTAGATAAATTAAAAGACTCATTACCCACTCCTAGCATGAGTCTTTGATAAATTACAAGACTTTAACTCATTACCCACTCCCAGCACAAAATACCTTTTATCATAATCTCTATCAACTCTCCAACACGTCACACACTTATCTCACAATTGTCAACTATATTTTTTTTTATAAATTAAAAAACCAACACCACCCCATGCATTTTCGCATCTACCTTAAATTTTAATTGCTCCTTTCATACTGATTTGAGCCTCACCTTCTTGCCTCTACAGTCTACTTTAGTGTCATACTTGGTCAGCCAATCCATTCCAAAGATCTCGTTAAAATCCTTTAAATTTAGTACTACCAGTTTCCGAAAAGAGTTGTATCTATAAAATGTATAGGAAAATTACCAACTATTTGGCTGGACTCTATCACCTCACCCGAAGCTAATGTGACAGAGTAAATCGTGGTTAAATTATCTTGTAATACCCCCATCGTTTTCACCAAAGATCATGCCACAAAAGAATGCATGGTACCATAGTCAATCAAAGTGTAAGCAATAGGTCCATGAATCAATGTATTACCACATATGGTTATCGCATATTCCTGATCTACTTGATCTTGTGTCACAGGCAATCATTGGCAATTGATTTTCCTTAATTCTCACCCGCACGTAACTTTCCAATACACTACACAACAAAGAATCGTAGCACCTAAACGACCATTACTGTAAATTAAATAACAAGAAATCGTGGCATCACACACACACACACACAAGTCGTATAATACAACTGCGATGTTACTTTCCTTGATAGCGTCTCTCTAAATTCCTAGCTCTCTTTCACTCTTTCAATCCTTCTCTAATAGCACCCTGTTCAACCTAGACCTAGATTTATGTAGAAAAAGCGAATGAGAGATAGAAGGAAGAAGTAATTTCCATTTCATTCAACATGCGTAACCAAGAGAGCAGTAAACTCTTATATACAAAGTGCTACAGCCATTACATGAAGGTTAACTGGTCATTTGATAGATAACTACCACTTAACAACTAACTACTAACTGATTTAGCTAATCTCAATTAACCAATCGTAACAACTACCCTTCCCTTCACCAACTCATCGTCCTCTTGGACCTTCAAAACATAAGCACACTATAGAGATTACTACTGAAATGTTGGATATTTGCTAGTAAATGCATCATAATCTTCCCAAGTTGCCTCCTCCAAGGAATGGTCAGCCCAATGAACCAGAAGTTGAGTACCAGTTGCAGAACCTTTCTTGTATAAACATCTTTGCAACACTGCCTGAGGCACTTGTTGCTGTTGTAACCCTGCATTGGTAACAAATGGCAGCACAATGCTAGGCTGCACAAAATGACCAATATGCTTCTTAAGATAGCTCACGTGGAACACTGGGTGTATTTTTGTATTCTCAGGCAAATGAATCTTATAAGCAACAACTCCAATTCATTCTAAGACTGGATATGGTCTGTAATACTTAGGATGAAGCTTATGATAAGAATGTGATCTGAGAGATGGATATTGATAAGGAGTCAACTTTAAGTATACTAAATCACCTACTTCCAGAGTCCTCTCAGACCTATGCTTGTTAGCTTGAGTTCGCATCCTCTCCTGAGCTAGTTGAATATTATTCCTCAACAATGACAGCATTGCATCCCTGTCTAGCAAAGATCTCTCCATAACCTCCAACCTAGCTGTTCTTTCTTCATAACAATTTATTTTTGGAGAACATATCCATATAGTACTTCAAAGGGAGTTGTCTTCACAGTAGACTGGAATGAAGTATTATAATTCCATTCTGCCCAGGACAACCAATCAATCCATTGCTTAGGATGCAAACTTGTGAAACACCTTAAGTAAGTTTCTAAGCATATTTTAACCACTTCCAGTCTGTCCATCAGACTGCGAATAGTACCCAGAACTCATACACAACTTGGTATCATATAATTTGAAGAATTCCTTCCAAAAAGAACTTAGAAAAACTGCATCCTTGTCACTTACTATAGAAGCTAGCATGCCATGAAATTTAAAAACATTATCACAAAATGCCTATGCTACACTGGATGTTGTATCGGGATGAGATAAGGCAACAAAGTGAATATATTTGGATAATCTGTCCACAATTACCATTATAACTATTTTGCCTCTAAAATTTGGAAGATGAGTTATAAAATCCATACTAATATCCCTCCAAATCTGTTGAGGTATTGGTAAAGGCTGCAAAATTCCTGGTGGTGAAATGGTTTCATATTTTTGCTACTAACAGATCAAACATTCAACAACCATTCTCTTCAATTCCTTCTTCATTCCCAACCAGGAAAAAACCTTTCTTAAGTCTATGATATGTTCTCAACAACCCTAGATGACCAGCACTTTTTGAAGAATGAAATTCCTGGAACAACTTGTCTTTCCAAGGAGATGTAGGATTGATCACAATCCTCTTTTTATATTTCAAAAATCCATTCTCGAAGCTGTAATGGGGAAAGGCAGCTCCATTGGCAGCTACTTCCTATTTTTTCTATCAGATCCACTCTTCCTTCTCCAAATCCCTCCTCAAATCATCCATCCAACCTAGATATGGATAAGAAATTGCAGAACAAGTTGCATCAGAAAGGTTAGGAAAATTTGAGCTATTTGCAATTGTTGGTTTCCTGGACAAAAGCATCTGCTACAATGTTGTCAGTACCCTTTTTATATTTAATTTCATAGTCATAACCAAGGAGTTTGGTAACCCATTTCTACTTAAATGGAGTGGTAGCCTTCTGACTCAAAAAATACCTCAAACTCTTGTGGTCAATTTTAATCAAAAAAATGCCTCCCTTGGACATAATTTTACCACTTTTTTACAGCCTGCACTATGGTCATCAATTCTATTTCATAAGTAGACAAGGATTGATTTTTACTTCAAAGGGCTTCACTTGTAAAAGCCATTGGTCTTCCCCTCTACAATAAAACTGCACCAATACCATTACCTGAGGCATCACACTCTATTTCAAAATTAATGGAGAAATATGGTAATACAAGGACTTGAGAAGATGTCATAGTAGTTCTTAACTTCTGAAATGCTTCATCAGCTTTAGCAAACCACTGGAAATAATCTTTTTTTGGTAAGATGGTACAATGGCTGGCATATCTTGCCATAATTCTGCACAAATTTCCTATAATACCCTGTAAGACCCAAAAATCCCCTCAGTTCTTTAACATTCTTAGGAGCTGGCCACTCTATAATAGCCTAAAGTTTGGTAGGATCAGCAGAAACACCCTCACCTGAAACAACATGGCCTAGATATTCAATCTTTAATTGCCCAAAAGCACATTTTTGTTTCTTGACAAACAATTGATGCTGTTGAATTACCCCAAATGCCTCTCTTAAATCTGTCAAATGCCTCTGCCAAGTTGGACTATAGACTAAAATGTCGTCAAAAAAAACTATTATGCATTTTCTGAGGAAAGGTTTAAAAATACTGTTCATCCAAGACTAAAATGTTGCTGGTGCATTAGTAAGGCCAAAAGGCATTACCAAAAATTCATAATGATCATCATGGGTTCTAAATGTAGTTTTGGGAATGTCATCTTCATGCATCCTAATCTAAAGGTAACCTGCTCTGAGATCTAGCTTAGAGAAATAAACTGAACCATGAAGCTCATCTAAGAGATCATCAGTTAAAGGAATGAGATATCTATCTTTAATTGTCAATTGGTTCAATTCTCTATAATTCATGCACATTCTCCATGTGCCATCTTTTTTTTTAACTAACAAAATAGGGGAGGAGAAAGGGTTATAGCTGTTTCTTATGTAACCAGACTGTAGTAGCTCCTGAACTGCCTTTTCGATCTCAGTCTTCTGCCTTCGACCATAATGATATGGCCTCCTGTTTGGTGACGTTGCATTTGGTGGCAGAGGAATTCTATGATCATGCTCCCTTGTTGGAGGTAGAATAGTAAGTGTCCTAAACACATCTGAAAAATCATCCAATAATTGATGCAATTCAGTCAACTTTTGTGGAGACAAATGAGCTTCTGTAGCCACAGCTTGGAGCTCTTGAGAATACAATAACACTGCCATACATGTATCGAGAAAATCCTTTTTCCATCCTTTTCCATTTGATTGAATGTGACATCCTAAATATGTGGTAATGTGGAAACACCATTCTTTTCCTCACTGCACAGCTGGTATTCGAAATTGTTCACTGAGAATGCCATTGTTAAATGCTGGATGTCCCATGTCACTGGACTAACAGTCTTCAACCATTGACTTCCTAGGAAAACATCGCACCCACCAATAGGTAAAACAAAGTGAGCAGTTTGACAAGAATATCTCTGAATTTTAAGTGCTATTCCTTTACAGTAGCCTATACTTTTTACACGACCTCCATCAGCAATCATGACTTCAAAAGCTTTTGTTTTCTCCACTGGCCAACCCATTCTTTTCAAGAAGCTAGAATCAATGAAATTATGGGTACTACCCGAATCAATGAGAATAAGTACAGGGCTATTCTTAACAAACCCCTTGAGTTTCATAGTCTTCGAGGAATGGTTGTACTCAAATCCATAAAATGCTGAGGTACTCAATTCTAGTTGCTGGAATTCCAATACCTGATTCACATTATTATCTGAGTGGTCATCCCCAATTTTGTTTAAATCTTCATCAAAACTAACTTCCAATAAAAGAAGTTGTTTCTTGGCACATTCATGACCCCTAATATACTTCTCATCACAATAAAAACATAAGCCCTTTAGCCTACGATCTTGCACTTCCTCCGGAGTAAATTTCTTGGTTGGTAAGTCATAATTCTCAGGTTTCTTGAATCCAACTCCATGAGTTTTACCAGCAGATGGTATTACAAGATTAGAGACAATATTAACAACCCTAGTTTGTACCATAGGGTTGTTGGAGATAGTTAGTGATGATAAAAAGTCCCACATTGGAAAAGAGAGGAGAAGTGTCATGGTTTAAAATATGAAACACACCAAATTTCTTGAGTTTGGATGGTGGGAAGATTTGGAGGGAAGCTCCAAATATTTCAAAACTAATGTACCCTAATTGGGCTTTAGTTAAAACAATATTTAAGGTCAAAAGATGGGCACTTGGTCTAAAGGGTGTGTCTCTTCTAGAGTTCTAAGGTATTATAAATACCTTTGCAATCTCTCTTTTAAAGATAACAAAAACGTTTCTCTAAACTTGTTCTTGGGAGAATTGTAGAGTTTGCTATCTACAATTCTATTTAGCTTTGTTCATCCTAGAGGATTTTGCCATATACCCAATAGCAACATAGTGGGGGCATAAATTCCTTAAGGACAGTGACTACACGATCAAAGCCTTCAATTTTCTCATCCTAGTTTTCTAACAATCTTAAGGAATTTATTTCAATAATGGAGGCTTCTGGATCGGCTACTGTTTTTCCTACTAGTCCGGCTACTGGTTTCAACAAGTTGCTTAATCCTGATGTTTTCAAGTTGGATCGTTTTGATGGAACAAACTTCACCCGCTGGAAGGACAAATTATTTTTCTTCCTTACTGAATTGGGCGTTGCATACCTGCTAAGTGGAAATCTTCCATCAATTCCAGAACCATCTGATGAAGATACTGATGAGTTGAAAGCATCCCGCAAAAAACGTGATGAAGATGAAGTACGATGCAGGGGTTATATTCTGAATGCCTTATCTGACAGATTGTATGATCTGTTTCGTACAATCAAGTCTCCTCAAGAAATTTGGAGTGCCATGGAGAACAAGTATATGTCTGAGAAACAAGGTACGGATAAATTTCTTAGTATGAAATTTTTTGAGTTTCGAATATTTGAAAATAAGCCAATTATGTCTCAAGTGGATGAACTGCTTGTATTAGTATCTAGACTCAAGGATCTTAAGGTAGATGTGTCTGAACAATTACAAGTGGCTGCGGTAATTGCAAAATTGCCAGCCTCTTGGAACAATTATCGAAAGAAATTGTTACACACTACTGAGGATTTCACCATAGACAAACTCATAAAGCATATTCGAATTGAAGAAGAAACTCGCAACCGCGAGAATAAGTTTGCTTTAGAGTCTGATTCTAAGGTGAATCATGTTGAGTCTGGTACTAATAAGTCTGGAAAGAAAAGGAAATATGATGATTCCAATATTGTCAACAATAAGAAGAACAAGACATGCTTCTTTTGTGGAAAGAATGGCCATTTCAAGAAAGAGTGCAGATTTTATAAGAAATTGAAGACAGAGGCAAATGCTGGACAAAAGAAGGCAAATATTGTTGAACATCCTCCAAGTCCTTCTGAAATTATTGCTATGGTTGCTGATCTTAAAATCAGTATGGTAACAGAATGCAACATGGCAACAAATGACAAGTCCACAGATTGGTGGTATGATTCTGGAGCTACTGTGCATGTTTGCAATGACAAAAATCTGTTCAAAAATTATCAAGTAGCAGCAAAGGATGAAAATGTTCTAATGGGGAATCATGACACTGCCAAGGTGCTTGGAAAAGGGATTATAGAACTGCAATTCACATCTGGAAAGAAACTGGTTTTAATGAATGTATTCCATGTTCCAGATGTGAGGAAAAATCTGATTTCTGCAAGTTTGTTGTGCAAGAAGGGCTTGAAGGCTGTTTTAGAGGCAGAAAAAGTTATATTTTCTAAGAATGGTGTATTTGTTGGACAAGGATATTCATGTGATGGCATGTTTAAGTTAAGCATTAATAAAGTTGATGTTTCTGTTTATATTCTTGAATCTCCTTATAATTTATGGCATGCTCGTTTATCACATGTTAATTATAGATCAATCAAGTATATGTCTAAGCATGGTTTAATTTCTTGTACAAATGGAAATTCTGAAAATTCTGGAAAATGTGAAGTATGTATACAAGCAAAAATGACTAAGAAACCTTTTCCAAAGAATGAAAGAACAACAGAATTACTTGAACTAGTGCATTCGGATATATGTGAATTAAATGGTCATCTAACTAGAGGAGGAAATAGATATTTTATTACTTTTATAGATGATCATTCTAGATTTACTCATGTTTATTTAATGAGAACTAAAGATCAAGCATTTGATATGTTTAAATGTTACAAAGTCTTGGTTGAAAATCAATTGGGAAAGAAAATAAAAATCCTACGAAGTGATCGAGGTGGTGAATATTTTTCAATTGATTTTTCAGTTTTTTGTGAAGAAAATGGTTTGATACATCAAACAAGTGCCCCCTATACTCCACAACAAAACGGTTTGGCTGAAAGGAAAAATAGAACTTTGGTAGACATGATTAATGCTATGCTTATGCATGCTAAACTACCAAAGAATCTATGGGGAGAGGCTTTGTTAACAGCTTGCCATGTTCATAATAGAGTACCCTCAAAGAAAACTAAGACTTCTCCATATGAAGTATGGAAAGGAAGGAAACCAAATTTAAGCTATTTGAGAGTATGGGGATGCATAGCTTTTTATAGAGTTCCAGATCCTAAGAGAACCAAATTGGGACCAAGAGCTCTTAAGAGTGTTTTTGTGGGATATGCTGAGAATTCAAAGGCATATAGAATGTTGGATATAGACTCTAATATTATCATAGAGTCTAGAGATGTTGAATTTTTAGAAACTAGTTTTCTTGGAAATTCAAGTATTGCTCAACAATCTGAACCTTTAGTTACACAAAACACTAATATGAATTCTAGTTCTTCTCAAGATAATAAACGAAAAATAGTTGAGTCTTCTAGTGAACCTAGAAGAAGTAAACGGGTAAGGAAAGAGAAGAATTTAGATTCTGATTTTATATCTTCACAAGCAATAGTCTTTTTGGTTGAAGGTAGTAGAGATGAGATTTTGAATAAAATACCTATTGTTCTACATTTGGAAGATGATCCAAAAACATATAGTGAAGCAATGGCTTCAAGAGATTCCAGTTTTTGGAAGGAAGCAATTAATGATGAAATGGATTCTCTTTTATCAAATGGAACATGGGTATTAGTTGACTTACCACCTAGTTGTAAACCTATTGGTTGTAAATGGGTGTTTAGAAGAAAAAACAATACTGATGGTTCTCTACAAACCTTCAAAGCTAGACTAGTAGCCAAGGGTTTTAAACAAAAGGAAGGAGTTGATTATTTTGATACATATGCTCCTGTGGCAAGAATTACTTCTATTAGAGTGTTGTTTGCTTTAGCATCTATATATGATTTGTATATCCATCAAATGGATGTAAAAACAGCTTTTTTGAATGGTGAGCTTGTTGAGGAAGTTTATATGGAACAACCTGAAGGTTTTATTCTTCCTGGAAATGAAAGGAAAGTCTACAAATTGGTGAAATCCTTGTATGGATTAAAACAAGCTCCTAAACAATGGCATGAAAAGTTTGATAGTGTGATTTTGTCACATGGGTTTAAACATAATGGAGCAGATAAATGTATTTACTCCAAATTCACTAGAGACTATGGTGTAATTGTCTGTCTCTATGTTGATGACATGTTAATTATAGGAACAAATATGCGAGGAGTAAATGATACTAAGAAGTATTTAACCTCTCAATTTAAGATGAAAGATTTGGGAGAAGTTGATACTATCTTAGGGATTAAAGTTACGAAACATAGTGGGGGTTTTGCTTTGTGCCAATCTCATTATATTGATAAAATTCTTTCCAAGTTTAATCACTTGGGAATTAAAGAAGCGAATACACCTTTCGATGTTTCTAATAAGTTGGCAGAGAATACGGGAAGGTCTATTAGTCAACTAGACTATGCTAGTGCAATTGGTAGTTTAATGTATGCTATGCATTGCACTAGACCTGACATTGCTTTTGCTATTTGTAAACTTTCAAGATATACGATTAATCCTAGTACTGAACATTGGAGAGCAATTGGCAGGGTTTTTGGTTATCTTAAAAGAACAAAGTTTCTTGCCTTGGTTTACAATAAGTTTCCTTCGGTACTAGAAGGATATACTGATGCTAGTTGGATAACTAGTATTAATGATAATAAATCAACGTCTGGTTGGATTTTCACTTTAGGTGGAGGAGCTATCTCATGGGCTTCTAAGAAACAGACATGCATTACTCATTCCACGATGGAATCCGAGTTCATTGCTTTGGCAGCAGCAGGCAAAGAAGCGGAATGGCTGAGAAATGTATTAATGGATATAGAGTTGTGGCCACAACCAATGCCAGCAGTTTCTTTGTACTGTGATAGTCAAGCAACTATGTCTAGGGCTTTCAATAAAATTTATAATGGTAAGTCTAGACATATTGCTTTAAGACATGAATATATTAGACAACTAATTTCTGATGGTATAGTCACAGTTGTCTATGTAAGGTCTAATAAGAACCTAGCCGACCCATTAACAAAAGGACTCGAGAGAGAGATTATTAAAAGCACTACAAATGCGATGGGTCTTAGACTTTTATAATTTTCACTAATAATGGGAACCTTACCTTTTCTATTGCTTAGCAATTTTAAAGGTTTAAATTGTAATAACAAGTTATTAGTGATTGTTAGCGAGCACAAGGTTATATAGTGCTTATGAAAAATAGGTTGAATATTACATATTCTTAATGAAGATTTGGTGTTCGGATAATGAACAAGGAAGTTTCAAATTTTAAAACTTCAACAGTTCTTCACCTATGTGAACACAAGAAGTGGTGCCGCTTCTATCAAGAGTTTAGATGTAAAACTTTTGTAAGTGTTCATGAACCTAGGAGGTAGCACAAGGCCATAATATGGTGCTAAAGCTCACGGTGAACATACTAGAGAAACTTGTAAGTTTATGTGTATGATGTTTCCGATCTTGTTATATAAAATCCTGGTTTAATTATGTTCATAACCATTGATTTTGACAAGGTTTTGAAATGTTTATACTAATAGAAGGTTTAAGTCGAAAGACACCTTCTATATGCATAAACTTTAGTTCATTATGATCGTTTACATCACTACCTAAGTGGGGGATTGTTGGAGATAGTTACTGATGATAAAAAGTCCCACATTGGAAAAGAGAGGAGAAGTGTCATGGTTTAAAATATGAAACACACCAAATTTCTTGAGTTTGGATGGTGGGAAGATTTGGAGGGAAGCTCCAAATATTTCAAAACTAATGTACCCTAATTGGGCTTTAGTTAAAACAATATTTAAGGTCAAAAGATGGGCACTTGGTCTAAAGGGTGTGTCTCTTCTAGAGTTCTAAGGTATTATAAATACCTTTGCAATCTCTCTTTTAAAGATAACAAAAACGTTTCTCTAAACTTGTTCTTGGGAGAATTGTAGAGTTTGCTATCTACAATTCTATTTGGCTTTGTTCATCCTAGAGGATTTTGCCATATACCCAATAGCAACATAGTGGGGGCATAAATTCCTTAAGGACAGTGACTACACGATCAAAGCCTTCAATTTTCTCATCCTAGTTTTCTAACAAGGGTAACTAACAGACTTGGTTCCAAAAGATTTAAGGGTATGCAATTTAGTATCCAACTGTAAAGCCAAAGCAATTGCATCATGAGTGTTAGCAGGTTTCAAAATTTTGACATCATACCTCAACTCTTCTTTAAGACCTCCAATGAAACAACTTTTAAGCAAAATCTGGCTAACTCCCACAGTCCTCATAGCCAATCGATGGAATTCTGAAATATATTCTTTGAGGGTTCCAGACTGTTTTAATTTGAAGAGTGACTCAGCACTATCTTCAAACTCCGTAGGACCAAACTCTTTACAAAAAGCAGTAGTGAACTCATCCCAAGTAGGAGTTGTATGAAGACAATCCATCCATCGGAACCAATGGAGTTGTTCATCTTCAAGATGGAAAGAAACAACATGAACCTTGTTGTAATCTGGAGTGGAGTTGTACAAAGAATATTGTTCCACCTGATGGATCCAGAGAATTGGGTCATTGTCGTCCCTAAATTGAGGGAAGTCTATTCGATCAACACCAAATCTTGAATTTTGCGACCGTGATTCTGACCCTTCACCCCTGCGTGCTGGAAATAGGTGCCCCTGGTCAGATCGAGCAACATCCTCAGTGATTCCATGTACAGGCCCCTTCTCCTTGACCAAATCACAATGAATTTGATCCACCAAAACATCTTGATTAAGGCGCTCTTCATCAAATCTTAAGTGAATATTCTGGATTACAGTTGTCAACTGTTCAAGAGCAGCTTAAATCGAGGAGAAACGAGTATCCATGGAAGCTTTAATTTTCTTGTGCGATGGTGATGTGGCATAAACAGGAAAGGAACGAGGCCTCCGATACCAAATTGATAGCACCCTGTTCAACCTAGACCTAGATTTATGTAGAAAAAGCGAAAAAGAGATAGAAGGAAGAAGTAATTTCCATTTCATTCAACATGCATAACCAAGAGAGCAGTAAGCTCTTATATACAAAGTGCTACAGCCATTGCATGATGGCTTAAATGGTCATTTGACAGATAACTACCACTTAACAACTAACTACTAACTGATTTAGCTAATCTCAATTAACCAATCGTAACATTCTCCTCTTGTTTCCCTTTCACTACGGCTCCTTCCTCTTTCTTTTATTCTTGTTCTATTAACTCTAATACCTTTCTTTACTTATTTAACCTTGATCATACGCCTCTCATTAGTTTCCCCTAAGATTCCACTTTCACCCTTAGTTATTGTCATGCTCACTCCCTATTTAGAAATTCCTTCGAAACATTATTATAAATTCATTAAGAGTATTGGTGTTGTAAACAAGTTATCTAATCATACGAACACTCACATATAGTCAATCAATCGGACTTGCGCAAATAATTATGGGTACTTTCGTCGTATTAATTACTTAAAGATGTGGGGTGTTACAGAGTAGAACTACTTAATCAAATTAGATTAGAATTATATCTCTTAATGAGATTAGAACTCCTAAGCATGTCACATAATCAATTCCAATTGAATTAGGACTCTATCCAAATAAGACCGAAAAAGATAAGGACTCCTCTTTGAACTAGACTTCTTCACGACTTTGAGCCATTCAACCACTAAAATTATGGATTATTTCCAACATCTTTCTCCAACCATTTCATCATCCAAAAATTCATTCTTATTACAAGTTTCTTATTATTCATTCTTATTACAAGTTTCTTATTATTTTTCCATTCCTGTAGAAATATAAGTATCTTTTTCTCTGTTTATAATTTTCAAAGTACTTGACCTTCTACTACCCGTGCCCCAAGAAGAAGGTGGTCTATAGATTAAGTATCTTGGGGTAGATTTATTTTAACCCGGTGCAACCATTTGGTATAGACAAATATTTTCGTAAGGAAAGCGGCTACGCACTTTTAAGCATCACTATTCGTATACATTTTGTTGCAATCATTAAATTCCTATCATTGTTTCTATCAACATATCTATATATATGCAACCGGATAAACTAAATAAGTAAAATGATGTAAACTCAAATTAATAAGAACTAGATTATACAAAGATTAGTTATTGACAAATAATTCACCTTAAGATTGTTGAACCCGAGATTGATATAATATGGTTTAAAACTAAAAAAACAACTTTAAGTTTGGCAAGATTTCCTCATATAGTCTTGAGGTGAATTACGGCCGGGAAATTTGCTAAAATGACCCATTTTGAAAGTCATTTTAGCGATCTAACCCTTTTCTAAAATTTTTAAAAAAGTAACCCTTTTGCCTCAGGAAATGTCATTTTTGCCCCCACTTCCCATTTCCCTCCTAAAACAATAAAAGCAATTGATTAAATGAAAACAGCACTCGAACGAACTGTTCATCGTCCAACCACGAACCCACGAATGACAGTATGCTTCTGTAACGGAACGATTTTAAGAGTATAAACTAAACGGCAGAGAACGACGCCCAGTTTCTACAGCTCACCGTACGATTTCCACAGTAAAATGGAACGGCAAAATATGGCAATCGATTTCTCCAGCTAACAGCTATCTGAAAGTGCTCTGTTTCTTTAGCCAACAACATACTTCACCAAGGTTCATTCTTTTTGCGATTCTAGATCATTTGTAAATGCAATGCTTTAGAAATGGAGTTAGGTTTATGGTAACCGCTGTTGGAAATGGAGTTCGTTTGCGTTTAGGGAGGTTTGTGTGGGTAATTGGTTGATCATGTATGACTAATTGGTTGTAAGAGGTTTTTAGGTTCTATGGATGATTACTATTTGTTCCACAACTGAATGTAGGATTTTTAGACACAATAAAGTTACTATTCTAAACCCAACTAAATACAATACTATTTAACGCGTAAAGTTACTAATTTGGAACAGGTTATGTTACTGGATTGGAGGAGTTATATGATTGATTTAGAAAAGGTTATATTATTGTGTTTGATGAGTTATACGACTGGTTTCGAACAGTTATATCGCTAGTTTCGAACAGTTATATGATTAGTTTAGAACAAGTTATATTACTTGTTTTGAACAGTTATATGCTAGGTTTACATGTGTTGTTAATTAGTTTTGATTACTAATCCGTCTGCAATAAAGCTGTTATTTGACTGGTTTATACTAGTTATATGATTTGGTTACAATAGTTATAACAATAACATCATTTGTTACTTTGCAGATATGGGCGTACGAGGCTGTGCCTCAGTTGGGAGAAAAATTTGCAATGATGAATGGCGAAAAGTATCCCAGAATGTTGAAGTGGAGACCCCATGTTTCTCTGAGATCAACTGATGTGGAGGATTTGTTGGACATGGATGGGTTAATTGTGAATGAATTCCTTTTGCCTACCGTTATTGAGCTTGAACAAGAATACTTGAGGCAAAACAATGTCACTCTATGCATTTTTGTGAAGGCACCTATTATTAGGTCTGGAAAGGGAAAAAAGGAACCAAAAAAACAAAAAATGGCCACCGACTATGATGAAGAGCATGAGGTTTGCAAACGTTCTATTGAAATGAATACTAGCACTAACGTACTGGTTTATATGTTTATATATTTAGAATATTTATTTACAAACAAATTGTGATTTTGTTTATTCAAGCATTGAAATGGTTCGTTAGTTTAGAACAGGTCGTATTTTGATTTAGAATATTGACGATTTAGGTTTAGTATAGTCTTTTTTGAATTTAGTTCTCTGATAAAAGGAATTTTTTCCATTCCTTGAACACAGGGTGACACTTACGCCATGTTGAGAGGTTTGATCACAGAGCTGGAGAAAAAAATTGACGGTTGAAGCAGTATGGTCCTTAATAGACTGGAGAGAATTGAAGACCTCGTAAGAGGCGATGCAAAGATAGAAAAAAAGGAAAGGCAATCATTGCGGAAAAAAAAAAGTGGTGGACAAGAAAAAAATGCTAGAGAAGAAGGTAGTGAATAAGAGGCCTGAGGAGCATAAGAAGAAGAATCTCGCCAATGTTAAAAGAAAACAACAGGGTTCTACTCCCCTTCCAAAGTCCAAAGGGGCAGATACCATGCTGAATGATGAGATGACGGACATACCACAAAGGAGGCATTCTCAAAAGTTAAGATGCCAACATCAACAGCCTTAAGCTGAAAAACTCTTAGGGAAATGCTGGCGAATTTAAATAAAAGTTATAAGAAGAGAGTTTTAAAGGTTAATAGGAAGCCTGAGTCCAATATTAGTAGGGAGGGGGAAGAAAATGTTCAGGAGAAGAAGAAAGATGATGAAGAGATAGTGGGGAAGGTTCTCAGAGATTTGAAAGATCTTGAAGGTCGAGATGAAGAAGAAAAGAAATTGGAATTTGTTGAGAGTAAGGATGAGCAAGTTCGTAACGATGATGATAAGGGACCTGACTCAGGCATTAATGAAGAGGGGCTAGATGGTAGCAAAGTTACTGATATAGTTTTGCCTATGACACCACAGCTACTATCAGTGGATGCAACCTTCACCATCTCCAGTCCAGAGGTTGCAGAGTTCATCAAAAATTCTGTCATTGGGATTGTTGCTGAAAACATTGCACAACGGGTTAAGAGGGTTACCAAAACTGGACACCGGACTGGATTCTCAACTGGTTCATCAACTTCATATGTGTGAAAGTTTTCTTGATCATTATACCCATCGTTGAAACAATCATCAAGAGTATGAAGAAAAGGTCTGACATGTTCATCAAACTCAACGTGATGCGGTTGTACTGCACCAAGATCCAAAGGTGTCTCAATGTTCCCGCTACTTCCAAAAGCAATAACTTCATCTCTTTCTTCTATAGAATTCAGTACATGTTCCCGACGTCGTATATATGGAAAGTTTTCCCCAAAATGTTCATTCAATACTCGAATCTATGAAGAAATGCACAAGGATGTTGCAGGAATGCTTCTATCCATGTTACAACGAAGGAAAAATGAACATTCTCATCTCAATTGGCTCTGTTAGACCATGCACATTGTACAGATACTTCATGTGAATATTTTGGCCCACTGGGTCAAGTTTTGTAATTTCACGAATTTTATCCATCAATTCAGCATAAGAGATGTCGTCTGTAACTAAGATATCCTTGCTTTTCCCACCTTTGTATATGTAATTCAGGTCATACTTTTCCCACTCTTCAAAATACCAAATCAAAACACTGACCTCCTTCATGCCTTCAAAAAATGAAAACACATGAGTAATCACTTTTAACGGTATTTTAAACTATGTTTTTTAAACTATTCTAAACGAATTGTTTCACTATTCAAAACCAAATTTAACAAATTATTCAAATCAAAGTTAACAATATTTTAAACTAATATTTACACTCTTACAAAGCTTTAACTAATGCTAACCCAAATTTTGCACTATTCTAAACCAAGCTTTACATTATTGTAAACAATACTGTTGACACTTTTGTAACCCGGAAATTGCAATAAGTACTATCAAAGTAAGCAATGCTCGGTTCCCAAAAACCCAAAAAAATAAAGAACATGATCTGCACAGCGTAGGTCGTAAAGCTTAACAATCATGCATTACATGGATATTGAACAAAAAATTACATAATAGTCCGAAGGTTAAAGATCTGACTTGGGTGAGATCAATGAAGAAAGAAAGTTGTAATGGTTTCACAGAGAAAGCAAGCAGGTTAGAGGTGGGCCAAAAGTAGTCCAGAACAGTTTCGAAGATGCAACAGGATCCGGAATCTGATGAGATGAGCAACAGAACTCCTTGTCTGAAAAGTGGTTTTCACCCAGTCGCACCCATCCAAAATGTCCAAAATGGTTCTAAGCGCATGGTTTGTTGGTCGGACTCCTACTCCTGTCCGAAATCATGATTTGTGCACAATTTCCATTGAAATTGATTTTTAATTATTAAATTGGTGGGAAATGGGAAGTGGGGACAAGAATGAGATTTCCTGAGAAAAAAGGGTTATTTTTTAAAAATTTTGAGAAAAGGGTTAGATCGCTAAAATGACTTTCAAAACAGATCATTTCAGCGAATTTCTTATTACTGCCTTCAATCTCATGTGCTTGTAGTTCATGTGCAATTTTGTCATTCAGCTCAACTCGAAAAGTCTCCACTACTGGCAGTCTGGCATAGACGGAGAGGAAACACGAACCAGGAAAAGTAGTTATCAGACTCTCTCACAAGAGGAAAAAAAATCACAAGTAATAATCATAAAAGGAGGAGCAATTTTTTCTATTTTCCAAAAGACCAAATTTTTTGGGGACCGTTTTGTGTCCACGCCTCTTCCTGTCCACCCCTTAATAAGCGTTGATCTTAAAAAATGATTATTAGTCATTAGATCCACCTAACAAGAATAAAAATATTTGACTCATTTATTTAAAACAAATAAAACAAAAAAGGCAATTACATCGGAAATGATCCCTAAAACGGGAAGAGACTCCTCTTTCACATCATAAGGTTCTTGTGTTTACATTTTCTCTACTACATATGCAAAAGAGGAGGATATATGATATAACCAAAAGTAAGTTGTTGCCGGTACACTCCTTAAGCCTTTGATTTACAAGCTTATATGATCCTACGACAATCAAGTCATATACCGGCATTTTTAAACTGCCGTAATAGCTTACAAAATGCCGATATTAGTAAATTACGGCATTGTTGAAAACGCCAGGAAAGTGCTGAAACGAGAGGTGCCGGTATTTAATAAATGACATTTACAATGAGCGCTCACTTTTTAATTGACTTATGGCAACTAAAAAGTGTCGTGAAAGGTATATCATATACGACACTTATTCAAAATGCCGTTTATATATGAAAAATAAAATACAAATTATGACACTTGATAAATGTCGTTAAATGTTTATTATATCCAACACATTGTCAAACTGCCGTATATATATATAAAATAAAATCCCTAATACGACATTTTACAAATGCCGAGATTGGATATATTTTTCTAAATCTAATAATATTTAAAAATTTCAGTATTATTATATTATTTTTTATTTCATTTTTTATATTTGTGATCATAAATTAAATAATTAAATATAAACATTTTGTAGTTTAAAAACTCAAATAAGATATTATAGAAATTCAAATTTAATAATGTCTGACAAATTTAAAATATTTAGCGTTATATAATTTCACATCTAGTTGCCATTGTCATTAGAAGGGAATCCACACAATTGCATCAGTCTGGCCATCTGGGCACGAATCTACTCATCACATGCCATTGATTCTCTTTGCATTTGTGCAATTGCATCATCTGTTCTCTTTTGCATTTTCTCCATCTGTTTTTTTTTGTTTTGGCGGCCTCTATTCTCGCTTCCTCCACTTGCCTTAGTAACTCATTTCGACCAATTCGAGAACCAAATACAAAAGTCATTGTAGGTCCTTATCCCATGCAACGAAGTCGCCCGAATTCCTCTCTGGTCCAAACACGTACTTCATTGAAAATCTCTTCATCAGTAAATGAGTTTAATCCCTGCTCTTGTTTCATAGTGAATTTTTTTATACCATCCTATTTGAATGAAAAACATATTAATATAACACAATATAAATATACAATTACAGAAAAGTATTGATTAAAATGCGAAAAAAATTCATACCGCCTTTTGTTGTGATGAAATATCTGGAAATGATCCATCCGGTCTTGAGTAGGCAAGCTCGAACATTCGAATTCTACTTGGTTGAACTCCGGTTCTCTTTGCCTAATATAAGAAGAAATTATTGACACCTATAATCCTTCCATTATGCATGAAACTATATTCTAGTAAATCAATTTTCCAAAACTTCAGGTCCACGAACTGCAAAAAAAAAACCTTGGTGACTAGAAAAGCATACCTTGTATCCATAAAGAACATGTAATTTCATCCCACTTCAGATTGTAAACAATGTCATGCACAATTATTTCAAATAGAAAAGGACTGCTACATCTTTCTAAATAGGACAACATAAATGGGAATGCATGTTCTGTGCAATCAGAAATCCAGGATATATTAGCATAGCCTTTAACTATACAATATATCACCTCTTCATCAGCGACCACTGCAAATGACTTTCTGCCCGTAAGATGGAGCAATTGTTGCATATCTCTATGCTCTTTGTTCTTACGAGAGAGTTCCTAATAGAATTTGAAGTTAGCACTCAAATATTAATTTAAAACCCACATTATTTCCTCCACCGAAATAAACTAATCAAAGAGGTGTAAATTATTATGCAAAAAGACATACAAACAATTAAAAGAAAGAAAGTACCAGCACTTTATATATACTCCAATATTTCGTGACTAAGAATTTCCAGTCTTCCTCAGATAATTTGGAGGTCGATTTTGGAGCCTTTCTTCAATTGTGTGATGCTCCAAATAGTATTCCTAGCTTCTCTTTTATAATTTTATGTCTTTCAGGATCATCCCCAATGTCAAATTTATCCATACAGAGAAGAAATAATTCAATTACTAAACCCAAGGTTATTTAACAATGTAAAATTTGATAAAATATATCAGCAGATGTTCAAGCATCTTGGTCTTATCATATTCATCGACTTTATGTCAGGAAGTCAAATTAAGTGGAGTAATGTTATTGTTGCGAACTACAAGTCCTTGCATTGTGACAAAATCTTTTTTGTACTTTCCAATCACTCGATGATGTGCATCAAACTCCAGAGGGAGTTTTGTACCAGCTGGTAAGGTAGCAATCCGTTTTCCAGTTATTTTTCCACGAGTAGTTTTCATCATTGTACTACCTAATAAATAGAATAGTTGTAAAGTTTCTATTTTACTGCACATTATAATTGTGAGAGTCCAAGAGAAATTTAAGAGGGAAACAAATAGGAGTGGGAAACATATATTTAGTAATAGAAGCAAATGAGACAATACACAGATTACCCGATGAGCTTGCCCCTCCTTCTGACGAATGAGACAATGAGGGTGAGCCCACACCATTCGATCTACTTCGTTGTGATGTCATCTCTATAAAAAGATGTAAGTCCCTGCAATGCAAATATTATCAATAAAATGATCAATAAAAATTAAATAATATTATAAGAAGTAAAATGCTCACAGTTGCTACAAATGAAACAATTGGCATATATGATATGTTTTTCTTCCTTTCCTTTTCTTTCTTGAAGTATTTTCAGCCACTGGAATCGGTTCCATGGGAAGGTCATTTCTATTCCATTTTATTGTATCATCAATATCAATAGCAGAAACAAAAGTGATAGATTGAGCATCCCCTAACACATCATACTGCAATGGTTGATAGTCATCTGTTTGTGGATCTTCCTCATGTTCTGGCATACTATACAAATCATGGGGTTGGGTGTTGAGAACAATATCCCAATCCTGTCGTATGTTGTTCTTAACATAAAACACTTGCTCCCATTGGTTTGCAAGTACAAAAGGTTCATTAGTACTCAACGTGCGCTTGGAGTTAACACTAATAAATCCATATTTATCTTTATCAATCCCCCTACCATGACTGTATACATCTCTCCAATAACATTTAAACATAATAATGCGACCACCACCAAGATATTGTAATTCAACTACATCAAGAAGGACCCCGTAGTAATTAAGGCTATTAGTCTCAAAATCTCCTCTAACAATCACACCACTGTCTTGTGTTTTTAAATTAACCTCACGATCTTTTGTGTGAAACTTAAATCCATTAATGACATAACCCTTCCATGTCACTGCTAATGGTTTAGGACCTCAAGATAATTGTACTAACTGCTCAATCACATGACCACTTTTATCATTATGTAACCTCATTACCTGTCAAGAAAAATTAAACAAAATAAAAAACATATTTGTACTAATTTCATAAAATTGAATTACTCGTACATAAAAGTTGGACATAAACTTACTTGGCTCTCAAACCATTTTGGAAATGTCTTCTTGTGAACAATATCAACATTCCTTGAATATGATTTCCGTATTATTTCCACATGCTCTCTACATTATGAAACTTTTAATTATAATTATTTACCAAATTATTGTATTCAGAAAACAATGTACCCAGATTCTTACTCGATAAATGGTTGAACCTCCTCGCAATTTTGTGACACGTAAGAATGGGCTTGGGCCAACTCTTGAGTAGTTAGCTCTCTTAAAGATCCTTTCCCTAAAACAGAACCTTTTTTTGAAAATACTAAAAGCCTCTCTTGAGATTCGATATCATTTCCTTCATGATTTCAAGGAATGCAATTAAATTTCATCTCGATGTCATCCAAATATCTTGAACAAAAGGTTAAACATTCATCGACAATGTACCCTTCAGCAATTGAACCTTTTGGTCTACTCTTGTTTTGAACATAACTCTTTAATGTGTGTAGGTATTTGAAAATGTATTCAACAAGGTCCCAAATCAGGCTATTAATTATGACACACATAAAAAAATAACTATAGATACCTACCTCTCGATAGGATACATCAAACAATATTGAACTGGACCAGCCACTTTTGCCTCCCAAGCCAAAATAAATAGGCAGATGTGCCATGACATCATAAAAAGATGGTGAAAACAACATTTTAGGCCGACATAATGTGATGGCGATATGATCATCTCATTTCTGTAAATCCTCAACTTGTAATGTTTTCGAGCACAAATCAAGGAGAAAGCTACTCATCCCAACCAAGGCATCACACACATCATCAGGCAATATACCTCTTATTGCAAGAGGCAAGAATCGTTGTATAAGAACACGGCAATCATGACTTTTCAAGCCTATGATCTTTCTCTCCTTGAGGTTGACACACCTAGAAATGTTAGAAGAGAAACCATCAGGAACTTTAATTTCTTTTAAAAACTGCAACATACGATTCTTTTCATTTGTAGACATTGCATATTGAGCAGGAGGTAACAAATAGGTGCTTTCATTTTTATGTATAGGGTGCAACTCTTTCCTAATTCCCATTTGTTGTAAATCAAGTCGAGAATTCAGGTTATCCTTTGTCTTCCCTTGAATGCCAAGTAAGGTTCCAATGAAATTATCACAAATATTTTTTCTATATGCATTACATCCAGGTTATGACGTATCAATAGTGTTTTCCAATATGGAAGTTCAAAAAAAATACTTTTCTTCTTCCAATTATGTCGACGATTCACCTCTTGTTGTTTCCTTCCTTTTCCAAAAGTTATTTTTCCTAGGTCACGCAACTGTTCAAG
This sequence comes from Euonymus europaeus, assembly GCA_963580455.1. Classification (NCBI taxonomy): domain Eukaryota; kingdom Viridiplantae; phylum Streptophyta; class Magnoliopsida; order Celastrales; family Celastraceae; genus Euonymus; species Euonymus europaeus. The sequence goes on from OY756972.1 coordinate 7,962,557, forward strand.
ATTGTCTTCACCATATTGCACCTTTGGTGCAGATCGTGTTTCAACCACTCCATCAAAATTGCGCTTATTATGACGCCACATATGTTCCTTTGGGAGATACCTATGATGAAACATATAGCATTACGCCACATTACACACAGGGCATGGTAATAAACCTTTAGTACTCCATTCTAAAAGAATAGCATAACCTGGAAAGTCGCTTATAGTCCACAACAATGCAGCTCGCATTTTGAAGTTTTGCTTTGCAAAGGCATCATATGTTTCCACACCATCCTCCCTAATTCTTTTAACTCCTCTACCAATGGTTGCAAATAAACATCAATATCATTGCCTGGAGCCTTCTCTCCTGGAATACGTAATGATAGTAGCATATGCGATTGTTTCATACACAACCATGGAGGCAAGTTATACGGAATGAGTACAACTGGCCACATGCTATATGAAAGACTCATCGTAATAAAAGGATTGAAGTCGTCGCTAGCCAAACCTAACCTTACATTGCATGGCTCGGCACTGAAGTCAGGATGTAATTGGTCTAAAGTTTTCCAAGCTTCTGAGTCAACAGGATGTCTCAGTACCCCATCTTTAATACGTTTTTCATGATGCCACCGCATATCAAAAGCAATTTTATCACAAATAAAGTTTCGTTGCAACCTTAGTATTACAGGAAAATAACGTAAAACCTTTTGTGCAATTCTTTTTCATTTCTCATAAGAAGAGAGTTCATCATTATCATCATCATCATCCTCATCTTGATAACTCAACTTCCATCGTGACTCATTGCATGTTGGACACCTATCTACATGAGCTAGTTCTTTCCGAAATATAACACAATCATTTTTGCAAGCATCTATCTTCTTATATGAGTGACCTAAATCTTGAATTATCTTGTTGGCCTCATAATAGGAATTAGGAACTGTATTGTCATTTGGAAACAACTCTTTCATTAGTTCCAGTAACATCAAAAAACCTCTGTTGGTCATGCCACCAACACACTTAATATGGAATAGTTCAACCGTGAATGACAATCTTGAGAATTTCTTGCAATTTGGATATATGGGTGTTTTCACTTCTTTTATTAACCTATAATATATTTCTGCCTGAGGATTTTCATGAGTACCAGTGTTACCTGAATTCATAGGTTCTTCTTCCATAGCTTCAACATTTGGTTCTCCAAAAGCACCTCCAATAATACCTTCCATGGCATGATAATCTAACTCACCAAACACTTCATGTTCATTAACTACTCCATCATTGTCAATTGGTCGATACTTTTTTATCACAATAAATATCGACTGGTATCCAATCGCAAGTGTACGGTCTTAAGGCAGTAACAGTGAAAGGGATCAAATCCACAGGGACTGTTGTAAAAACCAATTGAAAGATAAACAATAGTTTAACTAATTTGGATGCTTAAATTAATAATGGAAAAATTAACTAGCTTAAATAAAATAACTAATTCAACAATGGATGAAAATTAGCTTGGATTTGGCTTGGTCAACTAACTCCACCTATGCAAACAAATCAATCTGCAATTAAACAAATTAAGAATTTAACGACGTCAATTGAAAGACTTTGGTTCAGCGCTAACAATTAGATTTCCCTAAACAACGACCCTGACTTTGGTCCAGCTCAAGGTCTTTTCTTATCAAAGGAGTCTTGGTTTGGTCTCTCCTAAGAATTTCCTAAGATAAGCATCAACACATGGAAATCGACAATCGCACAACCTAAGGCAAAGGTCTATCACCCAATCAATTATGTTCAATATTCCGAAACCTGAATCGCAAAACAAGTTTTTGTCACTTCTTAACACCGGGTCATGGTCAGCCGAATATGTTCAACTGACAATTCCTAAATATTAAGATGATGGCCAGACATGCATAACAATAAGAAATCAACAATAAATTCAGAGAACAATGAATTAAATCCAGTCTAATCAACCATCAATCTGTGCACAAAGTTTTTAGTAGAAGAAAATACCAAATCCTAGCTAAACATTACTTGGCTGTGCATATCATACTAAAAACCATAAAAATACTCAAGACAATTGTTTGAATCGATGTGAAAGATGAAGAAATTGCAACGCTCGGAATGCCTCCTCTCTGCCCTCTCTATTCTGGAAAATCTCGAATGGTTTATGGCAGCTAGAGCTTCCTGTTTTAACTTTAAAAGTTGCTGACCCTACTGCCACATCAGCTGGGCCCGAATCTGGAAACCCGCAACTCACGGCCACGAGTAGGTCGCGCTTGGCTCACTTTTCACCTTGAATCAACTTTTTCAAATAAATAGCATCCATTTGTACCTATCATTAAATCACACAATTGGACAGTATTTTGTGCTAGTAACATCATAAACATGAGTGCATTTTGCACTCACCAAAATCCCCCAAACTTAAACATTGCTTGTCCTCAAGCAAACACTCAAGAAAACAATTTCAAAGCGTTGTATGTCTCCTTCAAAAAAAGAACATCATAACTTGGCAAGCCATATACTTTCTCATCAAATCAATGCAATGATTCATCAAGTGTAATCTACACAATTATAAATTTGCTCACTACTGCCATACCATATATAACATCTTCACACCACCTCACTAGGATTCATACAATATTTAGAAATTTGAAGTGTTCACTCAAGTGTTTAGAGGGTGGTGTTTACTCTCCTTTGAATTCACAACATGTAGCCATAGGCTTGCATGTCCACCAAACTTACTTATGCTAGAATGTTCATTCCATGAATCAAAAGGTCTTTGAAAGGTTCAATTTGGTTTTTGGGTAGGCTCAAAATAAGCAAGCATAGAAGCAAAGGCATCAAATGACAGAGGTTAGGTTGAGAAGAAAATTAATCAAGAACTAGATCGTCATGGTGCATAAGTCTTCTACCAATGGTTATGCCACGCACCAAATAGTCCCAAAATTAGGCAACCAACACAAAGCCAAGTACAAAATACTAGTCACTAACACACATCAAAATAAATCCCAACAAAGTGGGTCCAAACAAGATCAATCCTCAAGCATCATCGCATAATACAATCTTTAATTGAATCAATCATCTCCTGTTGTTGCTTAATGAAATGCCCTTGGACATATGTCATTTGATGTAGCTGGAGTTATGTCTCTTATGCACTGCATTTTAAATAAGCAGAATTCGCGACCGCTCTTAGCTCGCAGCGGGCTTACAATTCACTTTTTTTTCAGTCAACTAGTGATGATAGATGTTGAAAACATCTACTTTAAATGTAAATTATCATTAGCATTTGTCACAAAATTGGGGTTTTTGAAGTGATTTTGTACAAATAAATTTTAATCACCATGGATGAATCACTTTGTGTTTATTTTCATATTTATAGGCCCAATCGTGAGTCCAACCCAAGTGAAGATCATTGAAGGTTTTGTTGACATCATTGCTTACATCTTTGTCATTTCACCAAACTCTTCCATTTCACCAAACTTTTTCATTTCACCAAACCATTTCCATTATCCTCACCAAGCACTTTCATTTCCCTATAAAAGGAGAAGAGGAGAAGAGAAGAGAACAACAACAAGAATAAAAGAGAGGGAGTTCTTGCAACAAGTATAATTAAGGGGGTTTTTCTAGTTGTTTTATTATTTATGTTTGTGAATTTTATATATATTTCTATTTGTTGTGTAAACTTAATATGAGGAACTAATCCTCTTACTAAGGTGATGATGGATTCACTCTATTGTGTTTAATAAATTTGGTTGAATTAATTGTGATTTATTTATGTCATGTCAAGTATTAAATTGCTATGTTTATTACTAATTAAATCTTTATGCTTAGCTACCATCTAGGTTTGAGTAATGTGATGCAAATTGTAGTAGATGTCATGCTCAATTTGAGAATAGCTTCTTGCAATTTATTATTTAAGTTACCAAGTCATAGTTGCAACGCTCGGAATGCCTCCTCTCTGCCCTCTGTATTTTGGAAAATTTTGAATGGTATCTAGCGGCTACGGCTTCCTGTTTTAACTTTAAAAGTTGTTGACCCTACTGCCACATCAGCTGGGCCCGAATATGAAAACACGCAACTCGCGGCCGCGCGTAGGTCGCACCTGGCTCACTTTTCACCCATAATGAACTTTTGCAAATAAATAGCATCCATCTGTACCTATCATTAAATCACATAATTGGACAGTATTTTGTGCTAGAAACCTCATAAAGATTGGGTATTTAACATCATAAACATGAGTGCATTTTGCACTCACCTTCAATATGTTCTACATTTTTCACTAGTTCTTCCCCATGGTATATCCATTTTGCATAGTTGGGGACAAAACCATCTACCACCAAATCTGACTCAACATCATTTCGATTCTTAAGAACCAAATTACAACACTTATGACATGGACAGTAAATAAGATCTCCAAGATTTGTTTGTTCGAAAGCAAAATCGAGGAAATTGTTGACCTCTTTTCTGTAAACAGGATTCCACCTATCCTTGATATACATCCAATATCTATCGAGACCAGTCATGTCAATAATAAACTGTATAAATAATGAATATATAAAATGAATGGCATATTTATTTATATCACAACATAAACATTATGCAATCAGTATATAAAACATGCATAAATAAAAGACTGTAATTTTTAAATTTACTAAAAGACTCAAAAAACCAACCATAATAATTTAGTTCTTTTTATTGTGAATGACAAGCACACAAAATATCACTCAGGTTGCCAAGAAAAATCAATGTTTATATGCAACAAAAATGATATCCATGGCTTAACAAAACAAGAAAAGGCAACAACTCAGAGATTGACTTCAACATTCAAACCTATAAGCATCATTAAACATGCTTCACTTCAATTATTGCAAAAGGATAAACTATTCACTTCAGATTAATTGAATTTACCAGTAGAAGCAACTAAAAATAGAAATTCTGAATAAGCTTCATCTCGACGGAATGAAGATCGGTGGAAATTTCAATTAACTTGTTATTTCAATGAAGAGAGTCATATCGCTGGACACATTTAGGTTTCAAAGTTTGAGAACCAAACCAAAGTAAGAATAACAAGGTATTAGAGTGGTGGAAAACCTCTTACCCGATATATGCTATCAATAGCTTTAGGGACTGACGATCCGCGAGCCCTGTCAACTCCTTTAGAAAAGAGGAATAGTTCAAGTGATCTGGAATTTGCCCTATTGATCTTGTCCCTCCTTCTTTCAAACTCACTTTCTCATAGGCTTGCTCACTAGAGCAATTTGTTTCACACAGTAAAGACGGAACGACGAAGCAGAGAAGGGAAGCTACGAGAAGTGGAAAAAAATAAGGCTAGGTTAAACAAATGGATATTAGTGGCGTTTTGATATAAAAAATGAATTTACATAATTTATTAAAAATTGATATATAAATATAAATAACAAAAATTTAAATTTAATTATTGTGGTTCATTTTTTTCAGTATGCGCGCCAATCCTACCCGCGCTTAATTTTTCACATCTTTGCTGCATTTCTAGGTCTAAGTGTGGGTATAAAGCGTATTTATAGTGGCTCTTCAACAAAGTGCCATATTAGATAATATAAATGGCATTTTCAAAACGCTTCTTTTAATAACATATTTATGTTATTTATTATTAGATGGCATTAGACGACATTTTAGTAAAAACTGTCGTCTAAACTTCCTAGCGACGAAATTTTCTAAAAAAATGCCGGTACACAATGCCGGTAAAAAAACTATTTTTTGTAGTATGATAATCATCTTTCATCGTGTTAGGTGCCATTTTGCAAGCCAGATGCGTCTTCGTCGGACACCGCTGCTCAAAGAGTCAAGCCTGCAAGTGCCATTGCCATTGAAGAAAGTGAGGGTCGTTGATCCTCCGACTCCGCTAGATGCCGGTTACACATCACTCGGTCTATATGGGCCATAGTCGAGTAGTATTCCATGGAGCCCTTCTCTGGTTGCTCATCAGCGGCCAGAATTCCCTTGACGGATCGGAGAAGCGGTGATGAAGATCGAAATCCAATGTATCGAACCCATCATAGCTCTGCTAGGCCTACGTGGTCCACTCATTTATCCAAAATGTTACTTTTATAGGTAACATACATAATTTATGTGACATAATAACTATGCATGTCACATAGACTTCTGAGAAGACATAATTTTTTGTGCTGTTATAATCAACCTTAATTCCCGCCCACTTTCATGACACACCCTGGCTTCTCTCTCCTTCTTTTAATTCAATATATTCTCTCTCCTGATTTTGTCATTTCAACTATATTTCTCTCATCTTTGCTTAATAGTTAGATTTGATCTAAGTCTTTTGTTTGGAATGAAAGGATTTGACGGCGCGTCGAAATCATCATTATCAAGGTATGCATTTGGTGGATCTTAATTGTTGGTTTTTTTTGTATTTTTCAAATATATCGTGGATTTTTTGTTGTGTTAACAGTACGTGTTTTTCTTACTATGTTCGAATAGCTGTTTTCGTGTTCTACATTAATTTGTGTTTAGGTTTCGGATTTTTTATTTGAAATTTTGGGAGTTCTGTTTATTATTGTTGTTTGAACAATAAGTTGGATTTTATGAGTGGTTGGTGTATGTTGTCTGAAAAATTGGGGTTTCATTTATGTTGTCAGGACATTGTTAAGTATTTATCAAACAAATGCATAGTAGTAATCCCAATGTAATTATTTGGTCTAAAATGTACCTTTTCAAATTATTAATTGCAATGTAATTATCTTGGTCTGGTGAGTACCTTTGAATGTTATTCATTGCAATGTAATTATTTGACTATTTTTTGTCTAACATTTTGTGCGTTATTACAATGTGTTTTCACCCTGTCATTACCACGACATTGCATTGTTTAATTTTGGTAATGTTTTATGCCATTGTGTTTTGAGGTTGACCAAATTATTTTTAGCAATCCCAACATAATTGCTTTTTACATTGTGTATTTACATTATGCTTTTTTTTAGGCATTATTTCCATTGTTTCTTTTACCTTGGTTGTGCATCATTCCATTGTTTTTATACTACATCATACGTATTGCTTAAAGTTATTGGTTTGGTGAACATGATATAATCCTTTTTTTACTATTAATGCTTTTATGTTTTTTTCTAGGGGGACAATGTTGAATTTTATAGAGTTGGTTGAGAGTAAATACGAGGCTGAGGTTGAGGAATTTGTTGGATCTAATGTGTCAGCAACTGGGATGTTATTTGATTCAGTTGATGACATGTTCCCTTCTAACTAAGAGTATGGAATTGCCAATGGTTTTTCAGTGAAGAAGAGGTCTATCATGAAGGATACAAGCAAAATTCACAAATATTTGATGTTTGCATGTGGGAGGTCAAATAAATACCAAAGTTGGTCAAAAATCCTAATCAAGTATTGTGCATATTCGAAGAATGAGTGCAAAGCTAGATTAGCTACCCACCTATAAGTTGAAGGAAAGTGGGAGATCACTATGTTTGATGATGACCATAACCACAACTGAGTCTTAGTCAATCAAGGTTTTTCAAATGTAATAGAGAGATAAGGCCATTTTTGAACAAACAATTGGAAATTAATGACATCGCAGGTATTAGCCTGAACATGAGTGACAACTCGTTTTTCATTGAAGTTGGTGTGCACGAGGAGCTACCTTTTATTAAGATGGATACTAGGAACATCATTGCTAAAGCACGAGGAATTCACTTAGGGGTTGGCAATACAGATGTGATGCAAAGATATTTCCTGAGAATGCAGTTTAATAACAATAGGTTCTTTTCACTTATCGATTTGGGATGACGAGGGCAACATATCAAGAGTTTGGTGATTGTCGCAACCGGTTTTGCGAAAGAAATTTTAAAGAAGTCGCCACCAATTGTAATAGGTGCAATTGGTCATCATAAAAATAATTTGGTCTACGAAAATAAAATAAAAAGGGTAAGTGAGTTTGTTACGTATGGGGAAGGTGTAAGGCACCCCCACAACGTTTATTTTAAAAACAGTTGTTAATTTAATTTTTATTATCTCATTAAATGATTAATTTGATTTAAGAAATCCAACCATGATATTTTAAAAATATATGGAGCATAATAGTTATATAAATGAGATATAAAAATTATATTAAGAGTCTAATATTGAGGTTCATGAGACCCTTCCATCCAATGGTTAAGTTCTCATGAAACACTCTCACCTCAAGAATTTATCCAAGGGTGCATCTGATGCATTCCTCAAGTTAATTCTATCGTCGATTAAGACTTTCAATATAACTCTTATACCTAAACAAAATATACAATATGGATTTTTGAAAAATGAATGAATAAAAATGTTGGGAACCGAGATTATATTTTGTAGACTAAACGATATTGAAATTATCGCTAGTCCTAATTCAAACACATTAACAATTTCAGCACACAATCACATAACATGAAAAAACACACTTCAAATAAAAACGCATTAATAACATATAGCAAATAATAATCATATATGGAAGGGATCTCAGTTCTCATTTTTATGTGGTAATTTATCATTTCAGCCAAACTATTAAATTAGTATGATTGAAAAATTATGATTAATGACCTTCAGAGGATTAATATATTGAAGGCCTCATAGTAAATTTTATGAAATCCCTTCCATCGAATAATTGAAATTCCATAAAAATTTATTTCCTCAAAAATCCTTTCGGGAGAGCATCCAATGCTTCCCAATTGATTTCGTCGTCGAATTAAACCTCAATATACTAACCAACCAATCACACCAACACGCACACACTTCCATAATTGGGATCCAATCTACATATTCAATTCATAAGAACACAAAACCCACGTTTCTAACACCATACATAAACACATACACTCATAATTCACAAATGGACTTCATTGATAGGTGGGTAGCTAATCTAGCTTTGCACTCATTCTTGTAACTCCCGTGATAACTACTCTTGGCGGTTGAAACTTTTCTTTTGGCAGTTGTTACTTCTTCCAGATAACTTCCTTTGGATAAGACCTATTAACTGCATGTCTTCCAGATATATGGATCGAAGCTTTTCATCATATACGGAGTGTAGTTCTTGTCTGGATATTGAAGGTAGCTTCCTTAGCTGTATGTTAGCTTCCTTAGTTGCATGTTTTATTCTACAAATACCCCCAGCCTTTTTATTTACCCTAAAGTAATTTAGAGTAGAAAAAAGGCTTTTCAGATTTTTTGGAAACAATTTGTTTCCTAATAGGATTAGAACTCCTCAAACCCTTTATTAATAGTTCACTTCGTAGTTAAATTTTTTTTATTTTTACCACTCATATAATTTCAAAAATCTTTTCTCTTCTGCTCTTCAAGAGGTAATTCTCTTCTTTCATTTTGTTTGAATTACTATTTTTCTTTTATTTAATTAATTGAAAAATCAATTGGATCCAAGAGGGTCCGACAATTTCTCTGTCGGACCATGATCTCCCTGCCGAACCCCAAGGGGTCCGGCCCTTGCTGCGCCAGGGCCCCCAAGGGGGTTCGGTAATCTTTCTACCGGACCCCCTTGGGGTCCAGAAATTGATGCGCTAAGCCTTCTTCTGGGGCCCCTTGGGGGTTCGGCAGTCTTCCTGCCGGACCCCAAGGGGGTTCGGCACTGCCTAGTGCTAGGCCCCCTCTAGGGGCTTGGCTTGGCCAAAGCCCCTTGGGGGTTCGGCAGTCTCCCTGCCAAACCCCAAGGGGGTCGGGCTCTACCCATCTCCAGGTCCCCTTAAGGGGCCTCGCTTGGTCAAACCCCAACGGGGTCCAACACTGCCCAATGCCAAGATTTTTTTTTTCAAACAACTACTTGACTAATCTTTGGAGCTTTTTAATATTGTAGGGTTCAACATGGGCAAGCTCAAAGACTTGATTTTTTCTCCGAAGAAGATAGCTGCTTTCAAACCTGTGCACTTTATCAAGCCACTCTATGATATTTATGGTCCAACAAATTATGACAAAGATTAGGGACGCGATTGTATCAAGGTTCCTATATTCATACTATCTGAGTGCAGAATCCGTCTTCCATTTCCATCACTTCTTCAGGAATTCTTCATGTTCACAGACCTTAGTCCTTCAGAACTAGCTCCGAATGCATATCGTATTCTTGGGGATGTGGTGTGGATGGATACTTTTTTGAAGAAAGCTCTCACCGCGACTGATGTTCTTTGCTGCTACTCCATCCTGAAAAATAAGAGCTCAGATGGAAAATATTATCTCTCACCAAAGTTTGACTCTGCATTGATTCACTGTCTCCCGACTTCGAATAAGGATGTGGATTATATGATTGTTTCTGGGTACCGGAGCGCCTACACTTGCCGAAAAAGGGAAACCTTAGGTATGTCATTTTTCTTTCTGCTTCTCTTTTGCTGTTCTTAGTGACTGATATTTGCCGTTATCTTCAGGTCGTCTCCCAACGCTTCCGGAGGGCTTGGTGATGCTGTGCAGGAGGTTTCCTGATGATATGTATGCTTCCTTGAGATCTGGTGGAAAGTTCTGGAGATTTGCTCCAATGCTTTTTGGTTGCTAGCAATCTTACCGTGGTTTTTCTCCTCTCCCTCCCAGCACAACTATTGATGAAGTGTGCAGGCATTTTAATGTACTTGCAGCGAAGCCTAGGCAAACGCATAAGCAGAAGCATGATTATTCATTAACTAATGCTCCTCCTACCACAACTTCCACTCCTACAGTAGTTGAGATAGAGTTGGAGGGAGAAACTGAGGAGGATGTGGATGGCGATTTTCAGGATACTTCCAGCAAGTAGTCCGTGCGAGGTTTGTCTTCTGCTGTTTAGTGTACGTTCATGTCGACGCACTTTACAAAGTTGTTATGTTTTTTTATTTGTTATGTTTGCAGAGGTGTTTCTTATGGTTAAGTCTGCTGTATCTTTGGGGAACTTATCCATTCCTGATCTTCCTAAAGCAAAATTTGACTTTAGAAGCGCTTTTGGAGCTTTTGGATCCTCCTGCACTTTTGGTGGCTCCTCATTAGCTCATCCCTCTTCAACCGAAGAGACCTTGTCTTGTTCTTTGCCGAGGACCCATTGCGATCCTCCTGACTCCAATAATGTTGGCATTGTATTCGTTCATTCTACCTCTAGTGGTGGCAACACTCATCCTCCTTCCTCGAATGTTGTCAAAGAGCATGAATTGATTCCTTCGTAGTGTGGCTCCAATAGTATGTTTAAGGGTTACTTCAATGAGCCCTCTTTAGGCCTATATATTGAGCATGTGCCATCCTCCACTGGGGAGTTGGGTTCTATTTTAGAAGAGGATAAAGTATTCTTCAATCAACTCAATACTGCAAGAAGTACACGGAAACACTTGCCATCGAGTCTAACCAGAACTTTGGTCTCGGTTATGCTTTCACTTTGATGGCACTAGATATTCCTGTTGATCATGATGCTTGGAGAGATGATTTCTTTCAATGGCTTGCTCCCGACCATCCTCCTCCGAAGCTGAGTGACATTGGTGAGGAGTGCGGCGGGTCAAAGTCCAAGACTCCTGGAGATATGTCCGCCATAGATCCTTGTGGACAGTAGGAACATTTTTTATTCTATCTCTTTAGCATGTAGTACTAGTTTTTCTTTACTAGTTATAAGAATAAGGCCCTTCTTTGGTTAAGAACCTTAGTCAGTTTTGTTTTTATAAAGCCTCTTTGGCAGTATGTTTTCTTAGAATAAAGCCTCTTTGGTTGTGATAGCCTCTTTGGCTATATATTTTCTAGGAATAAAGCATCTTTGGCTAAGATGGTAAAGAAGACAAACATTTCTTAAATATTTCATTAATACTGCATTAGAAACATCTTACATAAGGAAAATATGACATAAGGTAAAAAGCTGACCAGTTACATTTTAGATGACCCACATAGCTAAAGCTTCCCTTCCCTTAGATGACCCACATGGCTAAAGCTTCCCTTACCTTATCCATAATTGACTTAGCTCGGGAAGAGATATCCGTGAGGGAAAGTGGAAGCCTCTGTGGATCCTGAGCCATTGCAGCCACCCATGCCGTATCACAAATTTGAGTAACCGAGTGTTCCAGAGTTTGCAGAGTGCTTGAAAGCCCCACCAATCAGTTTTGAACACTCTGGAATTCCCTTCCCATAAACTCAAGTTCTTCTTTCATATCCTCAACTTGCTCCTCTGCGCTTCCTGTTACAAAAGATTCAACAACCCTCATTTCTTCTTCGTCCTCTTCTACATCGATCACGTCTTTAGCCGTATTATCTATTGGCCCCTCAAGGATAATTAAGTCCTCATCTTCATAATCAATCTTGGCCTTCTTCTTCTGTGAGGCTTCAGTAGAATATGGATGAATAACTTCAACGTCATCAGCTTCCTCAGCCTGGGCCTTTCTTTTTGGAGGGAGATTCACCGGAGTTGAAGAAGTACTCATTTTGAACACCAATCATTCTTCTACTGAAGACATATTTATAGGAAGAAAATAGACAGTTAAACCACTCATAGGTAACTGTTCATAAGTGGGTATAATAACTGCAGAGGCAGTTATACGACATTTCAAAAATAGCGTGTCGGTTGAACAGAAGTGGGCACTCCCTTCTTAACTACTATGGCGTGGAAAGTGTTATCTTAACCGTTCTGATCCAAACCACACTCTAGGATTGACTTAGTCTCTTTTTCCTAAAGCTGAGATTCCCATCACTAGTTCAGTAAATCCTGGAGAAGTTTGATCTTTGCCAGAGTGATTGATTAATCCGTTAAGTACGAAGCACTGAATTAAAGATGGACAATGAACAAAAGAAAAAGTTCAATGAAGAAAAACTTATTCTTTTACTGAAGGTGATAAGATTCCGAAGGCCTAATACGGCCATATTCAGTATTACACATAGAACTTCCTTAGGTTGGAAACATTCCAAGTTTCATGGACACGTCTACCATCTTGCCTAATTAACTTGTAGGCTCCTTGTCTGACCTTTGCTATAACTTGGAATGGTCCTTCCTAGTTTGGACCTAGTTTCCTATATGTTGGATCCTTGGTCTGGGATAAAACCTTTCTTAGAATGAAATCTTCAACTTCAAAGCTCCTTGCCTTGACATTCTTGTTGTAAGATAGGGAAAGAACTTGTTGGTAGGCTGTCAGTCGTACCATAGCTTGATCTCTTTTTTCCTGTAGTAGGTCCAAATTCCTCTCCATTGCAAGGTTATTATTACCTTCTTCAAACATGTGCGTTATGAGGGTTGGTAGACCTATTTCCAAAGGAATGACAGCCTTAGCTCCATAGGACAAAAAAAATGTAGACTCCTCTGTGGACCGGCGTGGCATGGTTTGATATGCCCATAAAACGGATGGGAGCTCATCCACCCATCTTCCCTTAGATGAATCCAACCTCTTTTTGATTCCATCAAGATGACCTTGTTGGATGCCTCTACCTGGCCATTACACTGCAGGTAGGCTGGAGTAGAGTAAAGATTTTTTTATTCCGTAGCCACCAAAAAATTCTTTGAATTTAGCCTTGGTGAATTGAGTTCCATTATCACTTATTAAGGCATACAGGATTCCAAACCTAGTTATAATATTTTCCTAGACGAACTTTCTGGTTTCAACATCAGGGATTGTTGCCAAAGGCTTGGCCTCAATCCATTTTGTGAAGTAATCTGTAGCAGTAATTAGGAATCTTCTGTTGCCTGTAGCTTGAGGTAATGGTCCCACAATGTCCAACCCCCACTGGGCAAAAGGCCATGGACTTGTGAGAGGACAAAGGTCTCCTGCTGGTTGGTGAGGAATTGGTACAATCCTCTGGCATTTCTCACATTTTTTGACATATTGCAAGGCGTCCTTTTGCATGTATAGCCACCAAAAGCCTTGGGTGATCGCTTTGAATGCAAGTGATCGACCTGCACCACAAGAACCTTCATGAATCTCGTACAACAAGTCCTCCATGCACCCAACTTGGATGAACACATAACAATTAAGGACCTGAGAAAGAATTCTTATAGAGTTTTTGGTTAGGAGATAACCAAAAATATGTTGCTTCAAATGTCAATTGGCTTCCTTCTTGTCTTCAGGAAGAATACCATATTTTAAATAAATGATGATTGGATCCATCCAACTTGGAGTCTGTTCTTCGGCACACCGTATCACTTCTGACGGATCTTCTATGCTTGGTCGATCTAGGACTTGTACCTGGATGATCCTCTTCAGCCTCAGTTGGTCAGCCGAGGCAAGAGTAGCTAAAGCGTCAGCATGTTCATTATGCTCTCGCAAAATCTGAATTATCTTATAATCCTGAAGTCGATCGAGTAATTCCTTAATGTTCTCCATGTATGCTGCCATGGTTCCCGTTTTTGCGGTGTATAGTTCAGTTAGTTGATTCACTACCAGCTGAGAATCTGAATAAATTACCAACTCTTTTGCCCCGAGTAGTAGAGCATTCTGAACTCCTTGAAACAAAGCTTCATACTCTGCTTCATTATTAGTTTCTGGGAACCCTAACCTTATTGCCATTTCTAGTACTTTGCCTTCTAGTGTCGTAAGCACAATTCCTGCTCTAGACCCTCGTCTTGTTGAAGATCTGTCAACCTGCAATTTCCAAGGATGCGTAGGAGTTATCTGTACCTTTCATGTCTGGTTTGAGTGGTCAGGTCGCTGCTCTGTGCTGAACTCCGCAACAAAATCTGATAGCACTTGAGCTTTAATAGCGATCTTTGGGACGAAATGTAGATCATACTGTGCCAACTCAACTAACCACTTGGCAACTCTCCCGGATATGTCTGATTTACCCAATAATGTCTTCAATGGGTATTCGGTCATGACTTCGATTGGAAATGCTTGGAAATAGTGGTTTAACTTTTGTGAAGCTATTACTAATGCTAAAAGAAGTTTTTCCAGTGGCAAGTATCTCGTCTCTGCATCCAGCATTGTCTAGCTTACGTAATAAATTGGATATTGAATCTTCCACTCCTCCTTTAAGATCACGACACTGATAGCATGATCTGATACTGCTAAGTACAACTGAACCATGTCCCTATTCTTGGGTATGGACAACAATTGTGGCTTCTGCAAGTATTTCTTAAAATCAAGAAATGCTGCCTCACAATCCTCATCCCATCAGAAAGCTCTGCCAGACTTTAGTAGCTTGAAAAAAGGCCTAAACCGATCTGAAGATCTGCTAATGAACCTATTTAACGCCACAACCATCCCAGTTAACTTATGTATATCCTTGACCTTCGTTGGCCACTCTAAGCACTGGATCGCTTTAATCTGAGCTGGATCAGCTTCAATTCCTCGCTGAGTGACAAGATGGCCCAGGAATTTTCCCGTACTTACTCCAAAGGTGCACTTGCTAGCATTCAACTTAAGATTATTTTTTCGTAAAACATCGAACACCTCTTGAAGATGCATTAGGTGATCCTGCTGAAGTATGCTCTTCACAACCATATCATCTATACAAACCTCCGTTGTTTTGCCAATGAAAGGCACAAAGAGTTTTGTCACCATCCTCTGGAATGTGGCTCCCGCATTCTTCAAGCCAAATGGCATGACCTGGTAGCAAAATATACCTTTAGGTGTAATAAAGGACGTCTTTTCCTGATCTAATGGGTGCATCGGGATTTGGTGGTATCCTTGATACGCATCCAAAAAGCTCATTCGTGCCATCCTGAATGTTGAATCGACCAACTGATCAATTTTTGGAAGTGGAAACAAATCCTTCGGACATGCTTGGTTTAAATTTGTGAAGTCGACACACTCTCCACTTGCCATCTTTCTTTCGAACCACTACCGTATTAGAAAGCCATTCAGGATACTGAACCTCCTTTATGGCATTTGCCTCCAACAAATTATCCACCTCTTTTACCACAGCTTTCGTATGTTGAATAACTGACCTCCTTCCCTTTTGAATTACCGGCTTGTAACCTGCTTTAACATTCAATCTATGGACTGCCAGCTCTGGATCTACTCCTGGTATCTCATAGGGAGTCCATGCAAACACTCCTAAATTCCTTCTCAACATCCCAATTAATGAGTCTTTCTCTGGTTCAGTCAGGCTAGTTTCTATCATAAAGTATCTGTCTGGCTCTTCTGGTATGATTAACACCTTTTCTAGATCCTCCACCAACTTGGTGGCTAGCTCTTTCCCAACTTCTTCTAGGACTGGAGCTTCCTCTTCCATCATCATTATTCTTCCAGCCGGTTTCACTTTCTCCATGAAACATTCCTTTGAAGTAGCTTGATCTCCTCTTATTTCAACCACTTTCTCCCCATAAGGGAATTTAAGCATTTGATGGTACGAGGAGGGTACAGATTCTAGCAAGTGAAGCCAATTCCTTCCCATTATTACATTATACGTTGATAGTAGATCAATAACCAGGAAATCCACTTCAACAGTCTTAGGACCTGCCGTTACCGGCATTCCTATCCTTCCTAGAGGCCAAACAGGAGTTGCATTGAGCCTTACCAGATGTGTTGGGACAAGAATTAGATCTTCATGAGTCTTCCCTAACTTCTGGAAGAGTGAATAATACATGATCTCAGTAGAGCTTCCTTGGTCCACCATTATTCACTTTACTGTTGCCACTCCTATTTGCAAAATGATAACCAGAGTATCATTATGTCGAAAAATTACGCCCGTTGCATCTTCATTAGTAAAAGCTATCGTGGTTGCCTCCTTTGGCCCCTTAGTTCCCAACTTAGGATTAAAGTCCATTTTCATTACCTCTTGCTGGTGTCGAGACCTCTTATACTCTGCCCGCCTCATCTCATCATTGACATCTGGCACCAATGCATCAATGAAATTGACTACATGGTGAGAAGACTCTCCTTGCTCTTTTGTTCGGGGTTCCGCCTTCTTCTTCGCAACAGTTTTCTCTTTATCAATAAATTCCTTAAGATGTCTCTGGCATACCAGGTCTTCCAGATGTTGCTTGAATTCCCTGCAATCTTCCGTTCTGTGACCTTTGTCCCTGTGATAGGAACACCATTTATATTGGTTTCGTGTGGACGGATCTCCTGACATTTTATTCGGACGCCGGAACAATGGTTTGTCCGCAATCTGGGGCAAAATACGAAAGATTGGATCCTTGAATATTGTTTTCACCGCTTCATATGAACTAGGCTTCAAACTAATTTTTGAATCCTTCTCTCTCCCACTTTTCTTTTCAAACTTCTTATGTTCTTTCTTCTGGGTCTTCTCTTGGGAGGCAAGTTGTCGATCCCCTTGCTTGTCTTCTTCCAACTTGACATATTGTTTAATCCTATCCTGGAGCGCAGCCATACTCTTTGGTGAGGCCATCGTCAGACTCTCCCATAACTTATGCTCCCGAAGAAGTCTAATCTGAAAAGCAGCCATTGCAGTTTTTCATTATAGTCATCTATAATTGCATAGGTATCCAAATACCAAGTCGCATACTCCCGAAGTGATTCCGATTTTCTTACACATAAGTCCATCCCGTCCTACCCACAATGCCATCTTGTGGGTGTAAGCTGAAATGTGCTCAATAGGATCGGTCTTTCTATCGTAGATTATGAATGTCGGGGGTGAGAACTTGTTTGGTGGGTCTTCCAATCGCAAAGTCTGCATGAAAGGTGTGGAAGTCAATTTCCTAAGGCTTTGTTTTGCTTTCTTCTGAGCGCCCCATAAGATCTCCCTTCCCTCTCTCTTTGTTCAAACCCTTGGGGAAGTGCTCCAACACCTAGTACTTCTTCCTGGCAGCGGGGATATGTTCCTCTCCTCCCTTCAGGATGGCGTATGTCTCTTCCTCTCATTGGCTGGTCCTCTTCCCCGGTGTGACCTCCTAACTATCACTTTCCTAACACGCTTCGGGTCTGTATCCTTTGCATTCGGGACTACGCTCTGAATTTCACTTGCCAGACGGTTGCCTTTCCTCCTTATGATCTGAAGCCTCTCCCCTAGGGCTTGGGCATGCTCTTGTCTTTCTTGTAAGTCTTCCTTTGCCTTGAGGAGGGCTTCTTCCAATTCCAATTCGTTGGGAAATTGTTCTTGAACCCTACCTTCATCTGAGTGTAGAGAATCTTCTCGCCTTACCTCTTCTGGAATTTGTGACATGACTAGATATTGAAATGCTTCTTTCCCACAGATGGCGCCAATTGTAGATGCTAGATTTGCACCGAATGTAATTTAATGCTTTAAGATGAAAAATTGCTTAAGGATGAATTTCTTACAGAAAGAAAACTGCTTAAGGAACAAACACAAGAATGTATGTGGTTCGGCAACTTGCCTACGTCCACGGATATCTGATAAGTTATTAAGTACTCAAGAACCATCCATCTTACAAATGCGGATTTAGTAAGCTTTTATAGGAATGGGAGGTTAATCATTTCTTGTAACTCCCGTGATAACTGCTCTTGGCGGTTGAAACTTTTCTTTTGGCAGTTGTTACTTCTTCCAGATAACTTCCTCTGGATAAGACCTATTAATTGCATGTCTTCTGGATATACGAATCGAAGCTTTTCATCACATACGGAGTGTAGTTCTTGTCTGGATACTGAAGGTAGCTTCCTTAGCTGTATGTTAGCTTCCTTAGCTGCATGTTTTATTCTACAAACAGATTATTTTATTAATTCACAAGTAAAGGAAACGATTTGTATAGTGCACCATATGACATCCAATAATCAACTTAATATATGCTTAGGAAGTGAAAGCCTCATTCTAGAACCAGCCGAATGAAAAGACCAAGTCCAATGAAAAGATGTCAGGCAAATTGCTCTTTACATTTTCGAATCAAATTAGCAATACCCCATAAATGCTTTAAGTTGCACCACAACAATTGTATACTTCTTTGATCAATTATTTTTCTAATTTTACAGTCAAGAAAAGACTCACAATATTCATATAGGAAATGATTATTATGACCATCCACATTCTAAAAACAAATGTATCCTAAGATCAAGAGGCAATTCAAATTCTAAACACTTTCCAGTTTGACAAATATCATTCTTTAACAAGAAAATACCGAAAAATAGAGAAGCGAATTCCTATCACCTACATTACTCGTGCCCAATCCTTGACCAATGCCCGATCTCGGACCTATTTCTGTCCCGGGCTCGATCCTAAACCCCGATAAGATCTGGGCCCGATCGTGGACCCCTAGATGACCTAGGTCCAATCCCGGACCTTGACGTGTCCCTGGCCGGACCCTAACAATACCTAGGCTAGATCTCAGTCCCCTACATGACCCAAATATGATCCTTGACCCCCACCTTACCCATAGGGTAACAATATTACACTAGTAATGCATAGTCATAACAAACAATAGTAATGAATATCCGGATAAATTTTACCCATATTTACCAAACAAGGGTAACAATTATTCTCTATATTCATTAATCATTATTGCCCTTGTAACATCTTACATGTGTAACAAAGTATACCCCTAAATTCTTACTCTTATACCAAACGCACCCTCATGGTCATTCAATATGAGAAAAATTTTAATATTCCTTTTGTTATAACAAAAATGGTAAGATACCGCTAAAGATTTAGGAGTCACAATATATAAGTTACTAAATAAAATAATTAATAAAAAATTAATAATTATATGAGAAATTCCTTGGTATTCATTTTGTTATAAAAAAATGACAAGATGTCACGTAGAATTCAAGAAATATAATATGTAAGTCAATAATTAAAATTACATTAAAAAATAATAATTATATGAAAATTTAAAAATTCATGGTTATTCAATTTAAGAAACATCTTAATATTCTTTTTGCTTTTCATATAAATAAATAAATAAATAGCTATATATAATGCGAAAGTTTAGAGAATGTTTATATGAGTTTTCGTAATGACAGCTCAGTAAAAACATTGCCTAATAGTATTATACGTATAAATTATTTGGGGTTAATGATTACTATTAAAAATGAAAAATATAGATGTTATGTCATGACCATTTAGTATTAATTTTCATTCTCAATTTATTGCAGTCAGTCAAATATTTTGTTTGTTAAAATTAAACCAATAGCACATTAAATCCCAGAAAATTAGGAGTTAATATATATTCAAATACTAAACAGATAAGTATTAAGCAATAACATCAAACTTACACTTACTCCACAATATGCCACCTAGGATGCAAGAAAGTGAGTTTTTACAATGTAATGATTTATTTAATGATTTTATTTTTAATAATTTTTTTATAGATATTCAAATACTAAAGAGATAAGTATTAAGCAATAACACCAGACTCACACTTGCTCCATGTGCCACCTAGGACGCAAGAAAGATAGTTTTTACAATGTAATGATTCATTTAATGATTTTATTTTTAATAATTTAAAAAAAACTAGTGTCGTCATGATTATGAATGCAATAATTAACTCAATCAATTAATCAATCATCAATATATATATATATATATATATATAATGAAAGCTTCACAAATGCTTTACAGTAAGCTACGTCGGATTTCAAATAGATGTGATACATGAGTTGAATATCCTGTATTTATCTAAATATGACAATTCCAAATAGAAAAGCATCTACTAGCCATGTAAGATTTAAGATAGATATGATATATGATTTGAATATATGTATTTATCTAGCAAGTTAAATATAAAAATACCAAATAGAAAAACATATGCTTTAACAAAGAGACTCTCCCTATAGACGATGAAATCAGGGCCGGACCTGTACTCCTTGGGGCCCAAAGCAAACTTTATAAATTGGGCCCTCATACTTGTTAAGTCAATGTTTTTTGTATTGGAGTTTTTTGAATGGAAAAAAAAAACAAATTCCTAAAAATATTTATGTTATAATAAAATAATAAAACTGAAAAAGTTCAATACTACTCGCCTTGCGATTTTAGAAGCAAAAATATTAATCAAATTTGTGTAATCTTGTTGTTATATCATTGCTTTCTCAATTGATAACATAGCAAGTCCATTCAGTTTATTATATGACATAATTGATCGAAGATAACTCTTTATCAACTTTAACTTCTAAAAACTCATTTATGTCGATGCAACTGTAACTAGTGTGATTAACAAAATTTTGTAAGCAATATAAGCTTTTGGGAAACACCATTCATTTTTATCAAATAATATAGCACACCACTAATCACTATTCAGAATTATGTATCATCTTGGAAAAGATTACAATAATTCAATAAGACACTTCACACTTAGACAAGAAAAATAAACATTTGATTTGGAAATTGGAATAAGAATCAAATGTTTGGAAATTGGAAATTCATTTTTGTCAATCTCAATTTCAATTTACAATTATGTAGCTGTCTCAATTTAGTCTTATGTAGCTGGGCCCAAGGCAGCTGCTTGCTCTATCTTGGCCCAAGTCCAGCTCTGGATGAAATACTATAAAAAATATAGATAACAAGCTCGCCAAAGAAATTCATTATCACTCAAGCTTTAAAACTATAATAAAATCATCACTTATACATATTTGTTTTAAAAAAAAAAAGAAAAAGAGAATGGAATAAATAATACAAACTTTTTGAAATAAAACAAGAGTCTCGTAGAGCACGGGTATGCACCTAGTATCCTATAAAATCTGATGCACTAGTTTTAATTTAAAACAAAACAAACACGTTAACTGGTCAAACGTTACTAAAAATAAATACACCAATAGCAAGGCCCAAGGCCCATATCCCGTCTCGAATCGGCCCATCTAATGCAGGTGCAGATGTTTCGGCCTAACCCAAAGCCTTGTAACACCTTTCCCATCATAAAAAGTTATGTGAATTGAATTTCCGAATTAAACTTTGAATTTTAATTTGTCTACCATATTTTGTGGCATGAAGTGAGAGGCGGTTCTTAGGCCCACCATTTGTCGCTCTTATCTACATTTACAGGAAGAAAAAAAAAATGTCACAATTTGATCCCCGAAAGTGTAGAGATGTATTAGAATCATCGCTAAGGGTGACCAAAACTATAATAGTGATATTACATTTGCATATTTTGTTCGGTCAAATTATAAATTTGTTTTAAACGGAAAATACAAGAAATTGCTTTTTTAGTGATTAAAAATGTTATTTTTACTCATTCTCAAAAGCTCCACGTAAAAACAATGGTCAGAAGTTATACAAAGGGATTAATTAATTTTTAATTTGTTTAAAATAAATTGTAAAATAGACTGTGATATCCCTTCCAACCATTTTTGATTTATTTTTTATTTGAAAGACGATACTTTACCGGCCTATAAGTTCTCAAATCACGTGTAATGCTTCAATTTTCCCTCGAAACATATTCATTTGACGCTGAATCGTTGCATGCATCATTGTCTCCTTCAAGTAAAATAAAAAAGTTTAGTACAAACATAAATCAAACCAATTAGCGACAAAATGATATAACAAAACACCATACCGATATACTTTTTCATTGATCAATATCATTTTGGCATCAATAACTTCATTATCATTCTTCAAGTTGATGAACTCCCACATGCGGGACACCATAACACTAACTCTCCAATGAATTCTTGTAGACAAAAGTTTGGAAAGCATGATGGCAAACAATCATTGTATAAGTGATGGCTTGTAGTTTCTTATTCTATTTAAGAGTTGAGTTTATTTTTTTTCACCTTCAAGCAAGCCCTACACAAAGGTTTTTATACTAAACAATCAAATGGTTGACGATAAATTAGAATGTAAACATGAGAAGGTCAAAGATTTATTCTTATAGGAAATATTATATTCAATGCACGTATAACTAATAGATTCAATACGTAAACAAATATAGTGCACGCATATATTGATTATCATTAAGAAAAGAGGCCGAATAAGTTTTATAACATTAGTTATAATTTTGTCTTTTGTGAAACAAATAGACATGCAAAACATTTAAGTGCTACCAAATACATGTCATTTGAACAAATGACACAAATACACTTGACTTGAAACTAAAAAACACATGCAAGAGAAACATGCGTTGAACTTACAATAATCAATTTAATGGAACTCAAATTTCTTTTTTCTTAATGAATTCTTATTAATGGTGTATTATTTCAAGACTCATTCTTTATTTTTCTTTTTCTTTAGTGGACACAAATACACTTGCCTTGAAACTAAAAAACACATGTAAAAGAAATATACATTGAACATACACAATACTCGATTTAATGAAACTCAAATTTATTTTATTAAATGAATTCTTATTTCAAAAGACTAATTCATCGCCTTTCTTTCTTTTTTCCGGTAAGCACCCCTTTTTAGTAACTCATTAACCATAACATAATCTCACATGTCACACAACTAAAATCTCATATATAACAGTGAAACACAACAACTAAAATGCCATGATCTCATGGTTAACGTTCTTGAGAATCAACTTACTCGATGTAATAAATATAATGCTACAAATATTATTTTAATGAAACTTTATGTGGCTTTTAATGCAAAAAAGTTGACGGGGCCAAAAGATGCCGTGTTCAAATATCCCATTTGGTTTACGTTTACGTTTACGTTTACGTTTACGTTTACGTTTACGTTTAAGCCGCCAAGGCGCCACTTACCAGGAAGGGCATCCAGTGGCGGCACGAGTTTTTGAAAGGTAATCTCTTCCTATCCAATCTCGATAGCGACTTTTCCACGAAATATCTACAATTGCCTTTGAGAAAATTACGTCTCTGACACTCAGTTTTTCCAATGGCAATGATTGATATACCCTAATCCGTATTGGAAGCTTTTTTTTTTCCTAAATAAAGACGAAATTCATATAAAAAAGACATTCAATATTACGAATTTACATTTCATTTGTAAATTCAATTTAATTTTTATTTAACATAAAAATAAATATATCATTATAATCAATATTTTAGAGATCCAAGGACATTAATGTTGTGGCCTCACTACTACATGAGCTTGTAGTATGAATGATGCATATTTGATCATATGATATATATGATGAAACAATTCTTCATTTTTCCATTTGAAAAGCTGAGATAAAAATGTACAAGGAAAATATTTTGAGAAAAAAAAAATTATCATGTGATCAAACGGTCATCATAAAGGTCATATATGCTCCAGTGGTGAGGGCACTTCTATGCATAGTTTTAAAAATCGGACTGTGTCATCGGTTCGATTGTCAATATTGTGAACTGACAGTCAAGTCATTTTTTGGCTACAAAATACCGAATGTGCAATTAAACTATGCGAGCCGCAGTTCAATCATGAAAATCATGCGGTTGAATCATGAACTTGGGAGCTTCAAAAGCCTTGAACCTCTAGTCAAGACAGTTTGAGCCACGTTACAATTCTGAAAACTATGTGATATGGCCAAAGTGGTCCATCCAATAAGATTGTGACACGTATAAATATCCACGTCGGACGGTCAGCATTGCGCCTTGTTTGACCGACCAACCGAGGGTGTCTCGAGTTTGGTTGGTCGGTCGACTTCGGTTCTTCAAGTTCCTCCTAGGTCGGTGGTTAGTTCGGTCGGTCGTCTTCTACTGGTCGGCCGGGTCTTCAACAATTAGCTGGAGACGTTGTCACTTGGGCACATAGGTCGGTCGGTCATCCCTAGTCAATGGGATGGTCAGTCGGCCATTGCCGGATCCAAACTAGATCCATTCCTTCTTTAAGGAGTCTTAATCCTACAAGGAGTAGAGACCCAAAAGGACTACAACTCCGACAAATGCGCTCAGATAAGAAAGAGAGGAGTTTCATTCCTAAGAGAATAAGAACTCTGTAAATCTCTATAAAAGGAGGCTCACACATCAGGTAAATTTTTACGTCACAACTAGCATTACTGTTGCTTAAGTTGAGAGAGCTCTCCGAGACCGAGCCCTCCCAACTCAGAATTACCTAACTGACTTGAGCGTCGGAGCGGGCCCCCCCGAACTAACTCGAGGTCCCTCTTAGCTTACGTTTGCTTACTGTGTAGGACATCCAGCTCAGCAATTTGGAGTCTGACCTGACTGATTGATGTCCAGCTAGAACGGACAGTTTTTGGCATCATCAGTTTGGCGCCGTCTGTGGGAAGAGATAGAATATCTTCCCAAAAGTAACTCACAATGGTCAGACTGAGGAGAAATACAGGAGTTGATCCTGAGTCATCTACTGCTGGAGGTCATGGTGTAAGGACTGACCTTCCACCTTTAGAAGAGCATGCTCTACATTTTCAGTTCAAAGCATCTAATAATGAAGCAGAGTATGAAGCCGTGCTAGCTGGCCTAAGATTGGCTATAGAATTGGAAGTGAAAAATCTTACAATCAGTAGTGACTCTCAACTTGTGGTTGGGCAGATCAAGGGAGAATACGAAGCAAAAGGGCCCAGTATGATCAAGTACTTGGCAAAGGTGAAAGAGCTGTTGGCGCATATACCAACAGTAGAATTGAAGAATATCTCAAGGGCTGAAAATGCAAAAGCAGATGTGCTAGCTAGATTAGCATCCGCCAGCTCAACCAAGGTACCTACCTCGGTCAGGATTGAAATCCTCCCTCAGCAGAGTATACGCGATGAAATTCGTGTTGAGGAGATTGAAGTGGAACCTAGCTGGATGGACCCAATAAGGTCCTTCTTGACGGAAGGAAGGCTTCCTGAGGATAAGAATGAGGCAAAGAGTTTGCGAAGGAGAGCAGCACGGTATACTATTATCCAGGGGACATTGTACAGGAGATCCTTCACTCTCCCATACCTGAAATGCTTAGCCCCTCGAGAGGCAGACTATGCTCTGAGAGAAGTGCACGAAGGGATATGTGGCAGTCACTTTGGTGCAAAGGTGCTTAGCCAGAAGGTACTTCGGTGTGGTTATTACTGGCCAACCATGATGAGAGATGCCAAGCTTTTAGTACAGAGGTGCGATAAATGTCAACGGCATTCTAATGTGCCTCATATGCCACCAGCAGAGATCATTCCCATACAAAATCCGTGTCCTTTTGCTCAATGAGGCATGGATTTACTGGGTCCATTTGTCCAGACAACAGGACAGAGGAGGAATCTGATTGTGACAGTAGATTATTTCACCAAGTGGATAGAGGTGAAGCCACTTGCCATGATCTCTGAGAATAAGGTCATGGATTTCATTTGGAGAACGTTGGTCTGCAGGTATGGACTGCCAAGAGCCCAGGTTGTGGACAATGGGAGACAGTTCGTCAGTCGCAAAATGCACAAGTTTTGTGAAGACCTTGGGATAGACCTACGAATTACTTCGGTAGCCCATCCACAGGCGAATGGTCAGGCAGAAGTGACCAACCGAACTATCCTTCAGGGATTAAAGGCCAGGTTGGATGATGCAAAGGGAAAATGGATAGAGGAGCTGCCTTCAGTACTCTGGTCCTACCGAACTACGCCTCGCACCTCAACAGGTGAAAGTCCGTTCATGTTGTCATTCGGTACAGAAGCTGTTATCCAGGTAGAGATTGGAGTCCCATCCTTGAGGATTTTCAGTTTCAATGAGCAGGAAAATGATGAACAGCTCTTCAACAACCTTGACTTGTTAGAGGAGACAAGAGAAGCAGCCAGGATCAGGACTGCAATCTACAAACAGAGAACCGCACGGTACTACAACAAGAGAGTACGTGTGAGGA
This sequence comes from Euonymus europaeus, assembly GCA_963580455.1. Lineage (NCBI taxonomy): Eukaryota > Viridiplantae > Streptophyta > Magnoliopsida > Celastrales > Celastraceae > Euonymus > Euonymus europaeus. The sequence continues at coordinate 7,988,972 of OY756972.1, forward strand.
AATTCTCTGTAGGGGATTTGGTCCTAAGAAGGGTAGAGGCAACAGGGAAACACCCTGGAAAGCTGGGCGAAACCTGGGAAGGGCCCTACCGTGTTATTGAAGTTCTCAAAGAAGGGACTTACAGGATTGAAGACCCAGGTAAGCCTGGGAAGATGAGGCCATGGAATGCTGATAGCCTCAGACGGTACTACGTCTAGTTCTTTTTTGCTTATTCAGCTTTTATTTTTTCAAATAAAAATAGGTTAGCTGGTAAGATCTATCATAGTTTTGTAATAAGGTAAGCCTTAGAGCTACCATTTCGTTCGATTGTTTTGATGAATAAAGGGGCCAACTTTACCTCAAAAGACATGGTCAGTCAGCAAAAAGACAACAACCAGTAAAGTGCCACAAAAAGTCCTAACTTAGAGGAATAATTCCCAAGTTAGAAAGGACGGATCGAGGCGACTTTAGAGCAATTTAAAATCCGGTTGGTCAGACCAAAAGGATTAAAAAATCCTAAGTCTTAAAAGACGACCGACCGAGGTGCTATAATTGTGGAGACACCTGGTTGGTCAGACCAAAAGGATTAAAAAATCCTATGTCTTAAAAGACGACCGACCGAGGTGCTATAATTGTGGAGACACCTGGTTGGTCAGACCAAAAGGATCAAAAAATTCTAAGTCTTAAAAGACGACCGACCGAGGTGCTATAATTGTGGAGACACCTGGTTGGTCAGACCAAAAGGATTAAAAAATCCTAAGTCTTTAAAGATGACCGACCGAGGTGGTATAATCATGGAGACTCCTGGTTGGTCAGACCAAAAGGATTAAAAAATCCTAAGTCTTTAAAGATGACCGACCGAGGTGGTATAATCATCGAGACTCCTGGTCGGTCAGACCAAAAGGATTAAAAATCCCAAGTCTTTAAGGACGACCGACCGAGGTGGTATAATCATAGAGACTCCTGGTTGGTCAGACCAAAAGGATTAAAAATCCCAAGTCTTTAAGGACGACCGACCAAGGTGGTACGATCGTTGGAACACTCCGGTTCGTCAGACCAGAGGGATTCAAAATCCTAAGTCATAAAAGAAGACCGAGGTAGTTCAAAAAATATGGCACGGTACGAGCATACAACACTTGAAAGAAAAAAGTACTTTTTATTAAAAGATTAAAAAGTTACATAAAAACAAAAAAGAAGAGCAAATACAATGCCTAATTTTCTATGTCAACATGAGACTCCTCGGCCTCAACTTCAGCAATCACTTCGACCGGATCAGCACGTGGACTGGTTGGAGGGTTAGGCAGCTGGGGAGAAGGATTCTCTTGCTGTTGATCTTCAGCAGGCAAGGTCGGATCGGGAAAAGTCAGGTCGGTCACAGGCTCAACTTCGCCATCTTCTCTTTCATCCTCGTCCTCGTCATCGGACGGATCGGCCGCCTTCTTCCTTGCCTCTTCCGCCCTTTTATACTCTTCATAGATATCCTCCTTCGGCTCGACCAAGTAGTCCTTACCCACTAAAGGGGGGCAGAACTGGTCCAGAAGTGAAGGATCAACACCCGCATCAATGAGGGCTCTTCGGGCCGTTTTGAAAGCACCACGGACACCAAAGTAACCCTCCTGACGGAGCATCAATCCAAGCTCTTCGGACTGCTTGAATTGGTCGACCCCCAACTGCCGTCTGTCCCGGAGAGCTTTGGCAACAGCCAGCTCGGTGCGAGAGTCGGCAGCAGCCTTTGAAGACTCCAGCTCAGACTGTAGGTCCTCAAGTTCGGCTCTGAGACGCCGCTCCTCGGCTCTGGCTGCTTTCTTTGCTTCCGCCAGCTCGGCCTTCACACGCTCGAGGTCATTAATTGCCTTAGCCTTCTGCTCAGCCGCAGACTCGGCTCGCTCCAGCGCAGCGGTCTCATTGGCAGTCAGGTCGGCTATTCCACTTGGAAGAGTGGCGAGGCACGAGAGAAGCTGCAAATTATTTTAAGTCAAGTGTTATAAACCGACCGACCAACCAAATAAAAAAAATGAAAGAAGAGGTTCAGAATTATTTTACCCTCATAGCCGAGACGTTCATCTCGGACACCTTGTCCAAAAGAGAGAGGACCCGGAACCTCTCAAAATCAGCAAGAGTCGGGATCTTTGACACCGTCTGACCGGCCACGTAAGGGTTGTTGGCCGAATCACTTACCAAGACAGTCCAGTTCGGCTGATGGACCACCATGTCGTCCGAACTGATCCGCCCCCTTGGAGGAACCCTTACATTGGTCGGATGGATAGGAAGACCGGTCGGCAGAGGAGGAGTGGGAGAAATGTTCTGACCAGTCCGAACCCGAACCGTTGTGTGGGTTTTGGTCGGCGCACGGAGGGCTCGGTCGGCAGCAGCAGTCTCTCCAGAGTTATCACGCCTTGGGCGTTTATCCCTAGCCGGACCCTTGTTCTTGCCTCCTCGCTTCTTGGACGGGCCGGCTCCAGATCCTGAACCAGTACTGAACATGGCCAAGTATTCGTTCATGCTCGCCATATCTGAAAAGAAATGTTAAGTGTTAAAGACCGAACGACGCGAAGGACCGAATAAATAGAAATACAGAAATAAAATTCCGACCCACCAATCTTAAGGACATCCGACGTAAATGCCCTTGAGTGATCCTCTGAGTCGAACACCAGAGGGACGGAAGGATTAGGTGGGAGAAATGAGGTTAGGGTATCTAACCAACCCTTCTTATCATTGCTCAGCTCAGGAAGGGAGTTAAAGTAGTTCATCCGAGGTACACCATAGGAGTTTCTAAAAGGCAAACTACTATGTTCTGGAAGTGGGACGGTCACGATAAAGTAGCCCTGCTTCCACCTTTTAATGGACGAACCGTACTTGGGGGCAACGAAAGGCTCTCTAAACTGAAAGTAGTAAAGGCCTTTGGCCTTAGGATGGTGGTTCAGCTTCAGAATATGTCAGATGACATGAGATGAAAAAGGAATTTCATATTTAGAGCAAAGAGTTAGGATGGTACAGAAGAAGAACCAAGAATTACGAGTTAGGCAGGGTGGACAGATATTAGATCTCCTTAAAAAGCTGGTCACAGCTGGAGGATAGGGGACCCTAGCGCCGAGCTTCATAGAATGATAAGAAATTGCAAATTCATTATCTGCGGGACGGAATGGATTTTCGTCAGGACGGATTAGCCTCATGGGCCATGGAATACCAGTCTCCTCCCTAATTATTCTTAACGAGGACTCGTCTAGGCAAGCACTACTAATTCCGGTCGGTTCGACATCTTTGGCTGAAGGGTTCTCTCCTCTCCTATCATTGGGGTCTGGAAGACCGAAAGGAGCAACCTCTGGTCTAGGATCAAAAGTGATCCGAACCGAGCTGCCTAAGCTTGGGGATGGAGCTTCTACATTGACCCTAGAGTTTAAATCACTAAGGGTTTGAGCGTCAGACGAGTCCGAACTAGTAGACGAAGAAGAACTAAAATCGGAAGACATACTTACAAGAGGAGCTGGAACTAACTTGAGAATGTGATATAGCTCGGACAAGAAAGGAGAGAGCAAAAAGACTGTCAGACAGCTCGGTCTGAGTTTGAGGCTCGGATTTCACCAGTTCGTCTCGCACCACAACAGTTCGGCTCGGATTTTTCAAAGCTCTTTGGTAAGGAAAGTTGAAAATGACATGTCCAGTATTTATAGTGGACGTCTTAGGCGAATTAACGGCACAGATTGCAGCGACTCTTGGGCCAGCCACCATCTAGACCGTTGATCCGAATCGCCGCTTCAGCATTAATGGCATAGCTGGCCATCATTACTCTTTCATTGGGAATCGTAAAAACGATTCAAAAAAGGAGTAGGGGGCATCTGATATGGCCAAAGTGGTCCATCCAATAAGATTGTGACACGTGTAAATATTCACGTCGGACGGTCAACATTGCGCCTTGTTTGACCGACCAACCGAGGGTGTCTCGAGTTTGGTCGGTCGGCCGACTTCGGTTCTTCAAGTCCCTCCTAAGTCAGTGGTTAGTTCGGTCGGTCGTCTTCTACTGGTCGGCCGGGTCTTCAACAATTAGCTGGAGACGTTGCACTTGGGCACAAAGGTCGGTCGGTCATCCCTAGTCAATGGGATGGTCGGTCGGCCATTGCCGGATCCAAACTAGATCCATTCCTTCTTTAAGGAGTCTTAATCCTACAAGGAGTAGAGACCCAAAAGGACTACAACTCCGACAAATGCGCTCAGATAAGAAAGAGAGGAGTTTCATTCCTAAGAGAATAAAAACTCTGTAAATCTCTATAAAAGGAGGCTCACACATCAGGTAAATTTTTACGTCACAACTAGCATTACTGTTGCTTAAGTTGAGAGAGCTCTCCAAGACCGAGCCCTCCCAACTCAGAATTACCTAACTGACTTGAGCGTCGGAGCGGGCCCCCCCGAACTAACTCGGGGTCCCTCTTAGCTTACTGTGTAGGACATCCAGCTCAGCAATTTGGAGTCTGACCTGACTGATTGGTGTCCAGCTAGGACGGACAGTTTTTGGCATCATCACTATGCTTCACGTTATGAATTATGACAACAAAAAATATTTCAATATAAGGCAATTCAATTGTACTCGAGATCATCACATCTAACATATAATGAACAAAAAACTAATAATCTATGATACCTTAAAGATGTAGATAATTTAAGATAAATAATTAGAAAATCAAAATAAAATTAACTTTTAATGCAATACGGTGGGTCTTCATATGTTTCATGTAAATTTGTTGTTGCGTTGCAATTTTAATTTGGGTTTTTTTTGTTAAGGTTTGTTGATGCAACTTGTCTATGGATGTAGACAAAGAAAAGTGACCGTTCGTGCACAGGATTTTCCTTTCCACAATTGGGTGGTCCCTAGATGAGATTATGAGAATGAAGCCACCACCCATTATAATCCTAGTATATCCAACAATATGACCAAAATACCCCCTCCTGAGGCATATAATTGATCCACGTCAGATAAAAAGCGAAATTTCAGATTAGATTGGAACAACAAACAAGAGCGATCGATATTGTATCATCGATAGAGGGCACTAGGGAGACCAATATGGATAGGGCATTCTCCGACGAAGAAATCTTCGACTGGTCACCGCCGCAATCACAAGACAAAACTTCGGCGATGAATCGTAGTTTTTCGGAGTGGGCCTTCCAACGCTTTTTACAAGAGGCTTCCTCCGCCGTCGCTGACTCCTCTCCTAAACAGCAGCCGAACCACGCCGTCGTTACGATCAGAGATCAACAACAACAACAGATTCAGACGGATAATGGAAGCGTTGTCAACGATACTAAGACGGCTGCGTCCTTTAATGGTCCGGCTCCCAATGTTCCGCCCGATTCGGAGGAGTACCAGGCCATCCTCAAAAGTAAACTCAACCTTGCTTGCGCGGCTGTTGCCTTGACTCGGGTGAGTTGGGAACATGTATATATGTGCTTCTATTGTTGTTTATGACATGGAGGAAGCATGAATTTCGGTCTTGTTTGTTAATTATAAGCTATGTTAAGCTCAATATGTGTGCTTAGTTCATGACTAAACCAACATAACTTAGAAAACATCAAGAAAATTGGGAGACGCCTCAAAGCTGATTTTATTTCATTATCGGATTCCCTTTTGTCAAAAACAGGTACATCTCTATAAATATTAAAACTTGAGGATCTTAGTAGGCATTAAATTGCTAAGAAATATTAATCAAAGTACTAATAATCAAAAACTTGTAATAAGAAAGGGAAATAATTAAACTATATTTTGTAATTACTAAAAAAAACTAGAAAACTTGTCCTACATAATAGGTGTTGAGATTGTGGACTGAATCTTCTGCAGTGGACAATCCTCTTTATGTTTTCAAAGTTTTATTATTCGTTTTATAGCACATAATTAGAGTGAAAGATTTATTGATTGCAAATTGAGTTAGCCTTTGTATTATTTCTATTGCATAATTATTTTTGCTATTACTTCTTTTTAGGTTGGAAAGATATCCAGCCATAGCCATTGGTTGACTTGATATTTTCCATCAATGTAATTAGGCATCTTTAGTCAGAGCGCAAGATTCTTCTGCTAGAGCTGACAATGCATATAGGACTCCAAATACTTCAGAATTGGGATCCCATCCCCCTAAAGGTTTGCATCACTCAATTAGAGAACGCATTTATATATATCTGTGTGTGTGTGTGTGTGTGTGTGTGTGGAGGTAGAAGTGTTATTTGTATATGTCCAACTGTGTATAACTATGTTTTCTTCGATTAAGTTTCAGAAGTATGAAACCTTTCAAAACAATAATAAAGGAAAAAAAATCCTGAAAGATAATTCTGTCAGAATTATATTGGAACGATACTGATGACCAAGATCAGCATCTGATTTCGCAAGTACATGGACAATGTTTGTTAACTACCAGACAGGTTTCATACTGCAATAGAAATTGGTAATGAGCCATGCTTTGCCAGCATTATAAAAGAATAGTGATCCCCAGCTTGCAAACCTGAAAAAAAGGTGCAACCACCAGACGGGTTTCAAAATGGCTTTACTTAATATTTACTTTAGCATGAACTTTGTATATGACACAACAGGGGAATGAAACTACAATGTACGTTGCTTTGCAAGCAAACGTTACGTAGGGTTCACTTTGGGTATTACTTTTCTTATTTATACCATGTAGGAACTGGGCATGATTTATCTAGGGGACAAGATAAGGATGCTAATGGACCCTTAGGGGTTCCTGCCCTCCCTGTCTCTCAAAAGAAATCAGGGGCGTCTGTTAAGTCAACAACCAGTGGATCATCAAGAGAGCTATCAGAAGATGACAAAAATGAAGGGGAAACTGTAATGACGGAGAATATGGACCCTGCTGATGCGAAACGTGTGAGGAGGTAACTATAATCTCTGTTATGAGTTTTGGCTATTTGGCCTGTAGGTTTCATTTGTCCTTTGATGGATAAATTTCACGCATCAGATGCTTTTGTTGAAACCCATTTGGTGATGCTTTCTCCAGAATGCTTTCAAATAGAGAGTCGGCTAGACGCTCAAGAAGAAGAAAGCAGACCCATATGACTGAGCTTGAGACACAGGTTTGGCTACCTTTCCTGCCTAATGCCACTGGTTTTTTTTCCCATGGATATTTCTAAAAATTGTTCTTCATAGGTTGCTCAACTGAGAGTCGAAAATTCTTCTCTATTGAAGCGTCTGACCGACATAAGCCAGAAGTATAATGACGCAGCTGTTGACAACAGAGTTCTAAAAGCTGATGTGGAAACAATGAGAGCAAAGGTAAGGCATTCATTCATCATTGATGTTGTTCTTATAGTTACTGTGTGGCCCTTTACCCCCTTTACGGTACCTATACCTTGCCAAGCAATCACCTTCGCAGGTTTTGGCTTGCTGACGATTAAAATCTGATGATCAGGGGGGGCCCTCACTGGTCTTTTCTCTCACTCTCTGGCATCCTTTTCCTTGCCACTTTTCTTGAACAGAATAAGTAAGAAATTTTGATGCTAATGAGAAGATGGAAAGCTGATACTTATTATGTTTTTTGCTTATTGACGCATCTCAGGTGAAGATGGCTGAAGAGACAGTCAAGCGACTGACTGGGTTGAAACCCCTGTTCCATGCAATGACTGATATATCTGCAATGGATGTGTCGTCATTTGGTGGAAGCCCTACTGACTCATCTGTGGATGCTGCTGTACCCGTGCAAGATGACCTGAAGCATCACTTTTATCAGCAGGCATCAAATGAGTCTATTACTAAAGACCATGTAGTAAACAGTGGTTTGACAGACATCATTTCTGTTGAAAATGTTCTGCCAAATTCTACAACAGCAGGAGTAGCAGGGAATAAGATCGGACGAACTGCTTCCTTGCAACGTGTGGCTAGCTTGGAGCATCTGCAGAAGCGTATCCGTGGGAGTGCAAGTTCTTGTCAAACCCAATCCAATGTAGGACAGCAGTGATAATGGAATGGTCAATATTAGGGTTTTATTAGAAATTCATCTTGGATGAACATTATATCATGATAGTACTTTTTGCCGAATTGTATGTGCTTCATGCACGTTCTTTATGTAAATGATACTAATGCTGTTGTCGTCCAACCCATCACACGACATTTGCTCTAAGAAACGGCTTGTTAATACAATAGTCGATTTTTGTTGATTTTCGTGTGGCACACTGTTGTTCGCTCTTTCATTGAGATGCAACTTAGGCGTTGCGGTCAGGTGTGTCAAAAGACTTGGAGGCAATATCAAAATACAACGGGATGTATTGTAACTTATCTAACTTTAAACAAAATGATTGTGTGAGGGATGAAGAGATCTCAAATACTTCTAGACAATTTGGATTCACTAGAATGCACTTCACCAAACTAGTAATGACTAAAACCTACAAAAAATATTAATAACAAGATAATTTGTTTATTTTTACTATTTATACCTACTAATAATGCTACCTAAAAGTACGATCACTATCTTAGAACATAACCATTTCATCCAAAATACTTGTTGCATCATGCTTTCAAAGAAAACTGTCTAAAACGAAAAACTAATATCCAACACCTGCCTACATTTTCTCAACAAATTAACTAAAAACATGACACTCCTACCACATGAAAATGTGCTCCACTTAAAACTCTAAACCAACCATTAATTAAAACTTAAACTTGATTCACCAATTCCATTATTTTTGCTACCTCACCTGGACTCAACCAATCATTTACCACATGGTAGGCTCCAAATCCCTTTAAACTGGGTCAGATTTACTCGATGTTAAGCCTTTACTTGAACACAAACGTGACAAAAACCCACAACTTAGAATCCAGTACTTTGACCACCCTAAACCCATTGATAGGACTTGCTTCAGCCCAGCTCACTTAGATATCCCACTCCAAGAATCTATATTTGTTTTGCAACCTCATATAAAGTGTAAGCATTTCCTTTGCATTAAGGTAGCAGAGGAATCTTCAGTTATCTTGAAGGTTTGAATTTCAAAAGCCCATATTCAATGCCAAATAAAATTTGTCAAACTTATCATTTTTGATAAGCATGCCTCTCCAGCATGAATTAAAAGTAATTTAACCTAAGAGAAATCATAGGTTAACTCTCATTCTCTTCGTCAGTTACAACCAAATTCCTTCATCTCGATGATCCCTGTAACAATGTCTTCATTATATGAGATCTACAACCTGACATCCTTCTACCAATGACTATTGAGAATGCTGAAGCTCAAACCACCCTTGCCCATAACAACTTTTCAAAGCTACATCCTTTTACTCATTGTTGAGCATTGCTTTTGGCCTAGACTTTTTGAGAGTTGGTTAGAATGGATTGATTGCCTTTCTCTTTTTTTCTCTGATATGTGGATCACCATGGGTATAGACTGCCTAATAACTCTTTTCAAAGTTGAAACGCCCTTTGAAGAAAACTTGTTGAACGCCTTTAGCTGCTTTTGTTCAAGATCGTACAACTCCTTTCTCTTTCTCTATGGAATAATGTGTATAACCCTAAGAGACATAGTTGCCATAACCACTCACATATGAAAAAAATCGTTCTTTTGATTTGTATCCTAGGATACTCCAAATTAGGATTTCATCAAGAATGTTGTAATAATCATTAGACGACTCACTATAATTCGTCCCCTTAATGCAAACCCCACTGTTCGCCATCACTTTTTGTGAGCCATGATTTCTTATGTGGAATTTGAAGCCGTTAATAAACTACACCAACATGGACTTGACGTTTCTTAAGGGCTACTAAAATAGACCCTTAATGAATTGGTTGGAAATGTCATTCAAGGGATCATTTGCTTGAAGCATAATTACAAGCAAAGTCATCTTTAGACGTATAAATGAAAAATTGTTAGGAGTTTTATTTTTGTGAATAACTTATGTATTGCCTAAACAAAAATGAAAATTCATTCTCCAACCGCATTAACCAATGTGTCATTCACAATACTCGTACTTCATAAATTTTCAACTAATATACTAGGAGATACGAACATCCACAGGTAGATTAATAGTAAACATCCACAGTTTTGTTGCAAAAGCCCTAAAATTATGACATAAAGACTTACTTGACATATGGCTCAATCTTTTCACAGTTAAGAAGTATGTATGTTTGCGCTACCAATAATTCTCGTTCGTTAAGTGGTCTAATTTTTTTATTTCCCATAAGCTCTACCAAGAAGGGTAAATATAGCAAATTCCTTTCCATTGTATCCGCATCACCACCATCATCATTCCACAACACTTTTATGTGCCTTGTGTGTACATGAGACTCAAAGTAGTATGAACAAAGGTTGGAAGATTCTTCAACTCGTTATGCATCGCATATGGATCCTTAAACCTTAGCTTTGTTTTTTTTACATTCTTCTTCAAGTGTGGAAGGAACTGTTCAAACGGATACATCCAATGATAACTTCTTAAAAAATAAGCTCAACTCTCTCCATGTGTGTCATACGTTAGTCGAGAGCAATTTAGAAAAATGCTATAGGAATCAAACATTGCAAGAACACATGACAACCATGACATTTCATCCCAAACATCTTGTATTTCTTCATGTCTACACACCGACCCATGTTTGATACATACCCATATGAAAATTTCAGAGTTTTTGCCCATTCACAAACTACTTGTTTACTAGCCTCATCTAGTGAGTAACAGACCTTTAGATATTTTTCAGCAGAGAATTAATTTATAACTCTTTTCGACGACAAATGACTTTCATATCTTCATATTTTCCTTCTATATTCATCACAATGTCAAACACATTTTCAATTACATTTTTCTCCATGTGCATGACATCAAGATTGTGTTGAATGAGGTTCATTTTCTCTCATCACCACCAGTCCTACGTCTCTCTTGAGTCCTCTTTCTATTTCTCAGCTGATCCATCACTAGAGTCTTCCTTCTTTCTACAGCAGCGGCTCCTCCACTTTTTCACCATCACCACGTCTCTCTACTGCACCAATATTCAACCATCACTTGAGCTTTCTTTTGACCTGTGCCTTATCCTCCCTCTGCATACCATAACTTGGTCTTCCCTTCTCACATCACTAGTTTCATCATAATCTCTTATTCACGGTATCACTCGATCATCATTATTGCCACAGGTAACATCACTTTCATCATTGTTATATATACATGCTGATTTATATATATATATATATTCATATATGTGAAGCTTGCTGTATATATATGTGTAGTGCTGTGCATGTTCTGAATGAATACACGTATATATGTATATATATATATATAGATATGGATAGGTGGTGCTGACGTGTTGTGGGCATGTATTGTTATATATTAATATATCAATATGTTATTATTATGAGATGCTTCTGTGTAGATGTACTTTATCTATATATGTGATGTTGTATCCAAATATGTATTATGCATATATATGGATAGGTGGTGCGTGTGTACATATGATGCTATGTTCATGTATATGACGTTGTGCTTTGTATAGACACTTACATATATGTCAGATTATATATGCGTATATGTATTGTATAAGTGATGTTGTACAATATGAATAACAGATTGATTGTCACAATGAAGAGGAACTGGGTGAGGAGGAGTGAATCCTAACTATCGAAGAAAGTGGACCAACCAAATAAGTTCACCACTAGTGAAGGACATGGCACAATATTCAGCTTCGGCATTGGGCTTAGAGAGAGCAATTTGTTTCTGACTCTTCCAATAGACCAAAATGCCACCAAAATAAACACAACAACCGGTGGTAGAACGTAGATCAAATGGACATCCAACCCAATTCGCATCGAAAAAGCTTTCTATGCGCCTATGGTCATGCTTCTTGAACAACAATCCATGACCAAGAGACTTTTTCAAATAATGGAGTATACGCAAGATAGCTTGATAATAGGAAATACGCAGAGCATCCATAAATTAACTAACAATATTAACAGAGAATGAAATATTTGGACGTGTAATAGTCAAGTAATTAAGCTTGCCTACCAAGCAGCGATAGCGGTGGGAATCCTCAAAGAGAGCACCATTATCCTTATACAACTTGAGATGGGGATCCATGAACCAGATTCTTGTAGCATAACCATAACATATTTGTGTTAAGAGACATAAATGCCTTTGTGAGAACAAGCAACTTCAACACCAAGAAAGTATTGCAACCTCCCAAGATCTTTGGTTTGAAAATGAGAATTGAGAAATGTCTTGAGCCGCAAGATACCATTAGAATCATCTTCAATAATGATGATGTCATCAACATACACCACAAGTACGATATAACCATGTGAAGAATGAGATCACTTAATAGAACCATCAGGGTGAAACTTTATGGTAAGCACCCATTTACAGCCAATGGCATTTTTACCAGAGGATAAAGGAACAAGATCCCATGTATGATTATGATGAAGGGCACTTATTTCATCTTCCATGGCCTGACGCCAATGAGAATGAGAAAGAGTTTCACCAACAGTTTTAGGAATGGAATTGTCTGAAACACGAGAAATAAAAGTAAAATAGGAAGAGGACAAAGAATCATAGGAAAAAAAATTATTGAATGGATGATGAGTAGTATACTTACCAGTTCCCTTGAGAAGAGAAATGGGTAAATAATCGGAAGACAGTTCCTTAGTCAGCAAGATGGAGTCAACTGAATTTTTAGGAGGTGAAGGCGCAACAATGATAGACCGTGGCTGTGACGACCTTGCCCCAGTTCAGAGGCCCAAGGCATGACTGGCGGCCAGACGTCTCACATTCAGGCTCCATGGGCCCCACCCCCAACCCATCACCTCTCACAAGGCAGATTGTTGCTGGTAGGAGTCGAACTCCTGACCCCCAGCATTTAACATAGGGCCTTTGGCACCATATGCTACCAACTAAGCCCCCAAAGAAGAGAGGGAAGGGTTGGGCTGTCTGGGCCATGACCCTGGGAAGTAGGTCAAGGCCACTGGACTGGACCGTTGGGTGCCTTATGAGTGGGAAGGGCCGAAACTTATAAAAAGACAGTTTTTCTGTGACGACCCGCCCCAGTTCAGAGGCCCAAGGCATGACTGGCGGCCAGGCGTCTCACATTCAGGCTCCATGGGCCCCACCCCCAACCCATCACCTCTCACAAGGCAGGTTGTTGCTTGTAGGAGTCGAACTCCTGACCCCCAGCCTTTAACATAGGGCCCTTGGCACCATATCCCCCACATTTGTGCCCTCACTGCCGGAGTGTTCCTGCACACAGATATTTTCATACATTTTTTAGTAATACTAAATAACTCAAGTTTTTGTATCTCAACATTAACCCAAGTCTAGATGACATGTTTTATAAGTATATAATATGAAAAAATAAAATTTTAAAAAATAAAATATCTTATTTAAAATTTTACGGTATATTTTTTTCTTTAAACGAAATTTTAAAACACTTTATCTTTTAAAATACATATTAGATTTCGGAAAAAACTACATATCCAGAATCAACAAGTAAAGATATATCCAACAAGATCCATTATCGATAGGTTTTATTCAATCATTTTTAATTACATTATTTTTTGTGCTAATATGTGAATTACATAATGTTTATTTATAGGTACTGATATGGTTTCGTATATCGATTTTCATACTGTAACCTAAACAATAAGTGTTAAACTCTAAGAAGAACAAATTCGCTAAACCCTAAGAAGAACGAATTCGCTAAACCCTAACGAGCTTGTACATCGAATTTTCATGTTGTAACATAAAAAACTCGGATTTGCTACTAAAATCCAAAATGTCTCAAGTGCTAAAAACTCTAACTACTAAAACTTAATGGATTAGGGTACCCAACACAATTTCAATAAAAATGCAAAAAAAATAACAAATATATATTCTACTATCATATTATAAACAAAATTTCAATTCGAATAAATAGTTTACACATCATATATATGAATTACATTGTTTTTAAAAACAATGTAATTGAAAAAAAAAATTATTGACAATGAATCTTATTAGAAAAAAATTTACGCGCTGAATTCAAATATGCATTTTTTTCAAAATCTAACATACATTTTTAGAGGAAAAATGTTTTAAAATTTCGTTTATTAAAAAATAAATAAAAAATATGCTTAATTGATTTTTTTTAAAGTCCAACATGACCCACCTAGATAAAGTGCCATGTAAATTTGGATTAAGTTGGACTACTAAAAGTTGGGTTTTATAACATCTTTGTCCATTTTCTAGCTCTTAAGTCGGATGACTAAGCATACTAATCCATGAAGCTAATCATACCATTAGCTCCTTGAAGCTATGCACATATAATCCAGCTACTGCCATCCATTACTCCTTCCTGCAATTTATCATGAATACCCGTAATCAAGTAAACCATATGCGCCCTCTTTTATCAAAAAAGTAAGCCATTGAAAGTATTTTTGAAACCAAAAAATTTAGAATAGAACCATAACATCACTCGAACCCTGCCTCGTCCTTTTTTTTAATCATCGTTTTGCTCTTTCCCTTTCTGTCTTTTTTCTTATTCAATATATTCCACACCTTCATTGTATTGCTCATCCTGTACATGGAGGGTAAAGCAAATCCTAATGATTTCTTCTAGATGCAGTGATCGAATTCTAATTTTATTGTCTTCCAGTTCTGTGTAAAATATCCCACATCGAAATATGTGGGATACAAAATCTCCTTTATAAGGAGAAGCCCACCTCTCACTACTAACAAGGCATTTTTCCTTGTGTAGTGAGTTGGGCCCAAACCCACTTGCTACATTTGAGGAGAAACAAAGTCGTGCGGGTCCGTTGTATCCTTGTGAACCGGACAACTCACATGTGAATCGGACAACCTAAAGCGGACAATATTGTCGGACAATATTGTTAGTGTGTGAGGGTGTGAAATTTATAACATTCTGTAAAAAATAGCTCTTACTACCATACAAACAAAAAGAAAATGAGAAAAATAGCTCTTACTACCATACAAACAAAAAGAAAATGAGAAAAAAAATGAATGACTTAGGAAAAGAGCAAAGGAAAAGACAATTTCGAATAGATCTTGCTTCATATAGAAAAAAGTAAATTAATGCAGGAAAAACAAACGAATGAATTAAAAGAAGATCCAAGAATGAGTACAGAAAAATTGATGAAAGGCTAATGGCAAAATACAAACAATTATCTTATTGCCGGAGGGTAAAAAGAATGATCAAAACTAGAGCTTCAGAATAGTGGCTATCTTTGAACAAAAATAAAAGCAACAACAAAAAACAAAATAGCCATAAGATAATTGTGAGACTTGAAAATCAATGGAACATAAATAGCTTTTATTTGAAGCAAATTGGCAAATACTGTCAATAGAAATTAAGAGATTTCAAAAGCGGAACTGACTTGTTAGAATGCCAGTTTAACTTGCCATCTGCACTCTGCCAAACAAAGACTAGAAGGAGGGCCTAGAACATTGAAAAAGAAATTAGATTATAAATTATTAAAACATAATTCAGTAAAAAATAACAGCATAATTGCGATGAGTATCAGGCAATCAAAAACTGGAGACTACAATAGAATTTGAGTGAGCCATGAAGAGAAGCGGCGCCAAATTGTTGACACAAGAATCGACAATCGATAATATTGAAGAAAATATGCAACTTTATATCAGACACGAAAGATGTATGTGGTTCAGCCTTGGTGGCTTACATCCACGGTGCTAGAATTCATACTTCTTTTATTCATTCTGTTTTTCAGGATCATCCAACCGATCCCTTTTACATGTAATTTTTCCATATTTATACTTGATTAGAACGGTTTACATTCGTTACAACAATTAGGAGAGGTTACATAATACACATGATATATAAAAATTCACTGATAATAACTGTCGTTTGTAACTGCCGATAGTAACTTCTGCATGTAACTGCTGGTTGTAATTTCTGTGCACAACTACTGCTGACATTATAGCTTCGGCCCATTGCCTATCAGCTGTTGTTCATCGGCCATTGGCCTTTGACTTTAGTGAGATATCCCATCGGCCTGTCTTATAGACTTATGTTGGGCATTTTTGGGTTTATTGATTATTGCCTCTTGTGGGCTTTTAGTTTTGGTCTTATTATCTCAGGAATATTGAACCTTGCTATATTCGGCCTATACAATTTTCCCCCTATTTTCGATTTCAGCAATGACTCGGAAATATTTTGTTTGGAGCGTATTTCTTCTTAGGTGTAGATTTCACCTTGGCACTTTGCCTTGAATTCTGTTCGTGCACCATAATCAGACAGCAAAGAATCACATTTGTAAATATTTATAGAGTGAAGCTAAAGAAATAGTGTTTATATTCTTGGATATATGATAAAACGATAATTGATTACAAAATGTGACTTTAGCAATCGCTCATGGAATACGAATAGAAAGAAAACAAGGCTCATGGTATCGGATCATCTTCATAATGCCTCCATGGTCGCGAGACGCATAGAGTGTCATCTATTTTGAATATGATTTTCTGAATGCGGGAGGTTATGTCTAAAATAGAATCTCGCATGCATTTCGTGATACTGCCGTTAGGCTATCTCCATAACTTCAGCCAATGCGAACTTTGAAGCATAAAGTGTCCTTGTAAGTTGTGTTTCATAACCGTTCGCCTCCTCAACAAACCATAACCATTTTTGAATTTCTAATTGCTCCTTCAGATCTTGCACTTGATTGTTCAAGTCTTGTATTTGTTCGCCTCCTCAACAAACCATAACCATTTTAGTCCTCAACAAACGAATGAACTAAATCAATTTTAGGAAACAATAAAATGAAATTGACCTGGAAACCATGAGTTTAGATATGGAGAGGTGAAGAGATCGATCTCAATCTAGTTATTGCATGAATGAATTCATGTAATAGTGTATCTGTCTTTGGGAGAGAATTGAAAGCAGAAGAAATAAACCCAAAAAGGAGAGAGTGCAGTGAGACAAATAAAAGAGAAAAGGGTTAATAACAACCAAAAAAGAACTCAAAAGGCGCGAACATGAACCTGGTTTGTAATGTGAACCATCACAACTTGTCAAGAAGAGAAAACGATCTGTATAGGGTATACTATTTCCCCCGTCCTAAAAAATAGCGGAGGTTTTGTTGTTCTGTGGCGAATATTTAACAACACGTGGCATTGTCGGAGTGATCTAACGTGGCAGTATAGTGTTAAATTAAAATCCTGCTTCCGCATACTTAAAAGGAAATAATGAGTAACTAGTGTAATGCCCGCGCTACGCGCGGTTTAATGATAATAAATCTGAATCTTTTTTCAATCGTGTTTAGGCTAATTTATCATTTATTTATCATTTACAGATGAGATGAGTGACAATATTTGATTCTAGAGTATCAATCTGCATATGCTGGAGTTCATCCGTGCAAAAAAAAAATAATAATAGTCAATTATAATGAAAATATATGTACTAACATAAGTTTTTTAATATTTGAACCTACAAACTGACATGTCTACAAAATGAATATATTTGAAGAAGTGCTTTCATTATTTACCAGATGTGGAATGGTTTAATATTAGGAATGTCGAGGTTGACAAAAACCTTGGTTGCTCCCGTAGTTGATAGTCGAAATATCCCTATGCCATTTTTTCCCTAATTAAGAATTGGCCAAAAAAATATGGACAAAGTTTATCATGAAATAGTTGCATTAGGCCTTAAATTTGAATTGAGTATACCTCCAAACATCTTCACTGTAGTTGACGTAACGATCAAAATGGAATGTTTTGAAACATTTTCAGACATTGTGAGATCTAGTTCTTTGGCTTTGTTTGCCCACAATGTAAGTCTAACAGTGAGATCCCTGCATTTATTTAGCAACCAACGAAATTAATCAATTACAGAAATCATATATTAAACTCAAATTAAAAACACTTTTTTTGGTATACCTCGTGATTCCTATTTCAATCTTTTTCTTGTCAACCAATTTGCCACCAACAATAACTTTACTGGTATTTCCATTTTTTAAAAGAACACCTCACATCTGTTGGTAAATCAATATTATAGAGTTAGACAAAAGGAGTCAACGAAATGAATTATAAATTAAGGGCAAATGATAATAAATAACCTGTCAACACTGATATTTCATCTAAGCTGCCAATGATTTCATTAGGATTTTTTATATCAAATTTGTGCATTAAGATGGAAAGTTGGGGTCCATCAGAGATCTCTGATATTTTTTTAGTTGGCAAGAATAATATATTCAGATCATAATCGATCGGCCTATAGTAAGGCTTGCTCTCTACCACTCGGAAAGTAGTGATACGATATACCTTGCCCTCTTCCAATTGCCTCCTAAATACATCGACATGACGTTGGCCAATTGTTGCATTCATTGTGAATCCCTAAAAAATCATAAGCATTAGAACTTTCTTGATTGATAACAACATAGAGATATACTCTTAGAAGGTGATAAACAATCCAAACATATTTACCTCTTCGTCGATTAGAATTATATCAATTCCAATGAGTTCATCATCATTGCTTAAATTGATTGCATCCCATATACGTGTGATTTGCGCGTTAATCCTCTATTGAATTCTATTTGTTTGGAGATTTGCAAGCATTGTGGCTGTCATCTTGTGCAAAATTTTACAAACTTGTATGGATGTATGGATGGCCGATTATATATAAATGGGAGGGAATGTGATGGATTCATGAGATTTCATTAATAACATAAATAACATAAATTCTTATCACGAAAACATAAATGAAATCATTTAATAACTTAATGGCCAAGTTAAACGTATATCAAGTAAATGATAAGTCGTGTGAATGTGATGGATTCATGGAATTTCATGAATAAGATGAATAACATAAATTCTTATCACTTAAACATAAATGAAATCATTGAATAATTTAATGGTCAAGTTAAACGTCTTAGGTAAATGAATGACTATTATATAAGGGCATTTCACTCATGATTCATCAATCAAGCAAAGACTGTTCTTATTCCTATGTTTAATACGTTGGTTTGACAATGAATGGTAAAGTAATGTTAAATACGATGCTTTGACAATGAATGAGTGGTAAAGTAATATTTAGTTTAGTAGAGGTTGTAATTATTGTAACGTAACTTGTTATTTACTTACTTATTCACTCAATTTCAATTATGTGTTAAATAGCATAAATTCTTATCACAAAAACATAAATGAAATCATTTAATAACTTAATGGCCAAGTTATATGTATATGAAGTTAACTCAATTATGTGTCATTCACTTATTCACTTATTCACTCAAAACTAATGAATCCTATGTGTCACACACTCAACATCCTATGTGGCACTCAACTACACACCTCTAGATGACATGGCCTCATGTGAGCATCCTTGAGGCTCAGCTTTACTTTAAGTAATAGATAGATTCATACAAGTTACCTATGATTTGAAGCGATATCATCATTTTATTTACATTATTGCATAAAATTGAGTAACTCGCAAGATTTTGGTATCTGCCACTGTTACCTTCTTTTTTTCTCTTCAAATTATTTAAAAGGTAAGTAACTTGCATAAAATTATTAAGTCATATAATTTACTTACGATATGAGCCATGTCATCATTTTACTTATATTGTTGCAGAAAAGTAAATAACTTGTATAATTTTTCTAGTAGCCAATGTTACTTATTTTTTTCAACTTATTTAAAAAGTAAGTAACTTGCATTGTATAAAATGAGTAAGTACATAATTGACTTACGATCTGTAGTCATGTCATCATTTTACTTACATTGTTACAAAAAAGTAAATAACTTGGATAATTTTTATAGTCAGCACAATTACTTAACTTTTGCAACTTACTTTAAACGTAAGTAACTTGCAATTTACTTACAAGCTGCAGTTATGCCATCATTTTACTTACACTGTTATAGAAAAATAAATAACTTGCACAATTTTTATACCCGCCATTATTACCTTTTTTTTTCCAATTTACTTAAAATGTTAAGTAACTTACATAAAATAAGAAAGTTCGTACAATTTAATACTCCCTCACTCCTTATTTGATAGGCTACATTTCTATTTTAGTATGTCCTAAATTATAGTTCATTTCCTTATTGAGAATAAGTAAAAAAAAATCACTAGTTTATTAACCTACCCTCATTTATTGTGCATCTTTATTAACAAATGACATTAAATTCTAGCAATAATAAGGTGTGAGCGGAGTAGTTGAAGGGTATATTAGAAAGAAAACTAATTAAATTTATTATTTTAATGATATTAATTGAATTTTTTTAATCTGTGTGAAAAAAAAGCCTATCAAATAGAGACAAAAAAAGTATAATTATTTTTGGGCCCTCATGGCGTAGACTCAACGGCAAGTCAGGGTGGACAGAAGCTACTTCAAAGTTGGGAGGTCACAAGTTCGACACATGCCGAAGGCGTTCCTCATGAAATTTATATCACTTCTGAACACCCCCTTGTTCTTTGCTGTTGGGTCGCATAACCTGCGACTAACATTCTACCGACATTTCGAGAGCACGGGTCAATACATGGGTCATTTGGTCCTGTCCCAACCAATCACGTGTCATATTTATAATGATTAATATTACCATGTATCCACATATTATCCACATAATAATCATTGCATATATATATAATTTATTTAATATATTTACATAACTGGTTGCAAATTGAACATTTACCCATATAATTTTGTCACAAAAATTAATCCAAGGTTTTTTTTTGGAAAAATAACTCTTTTAAAACATGAAATTATAATTTTAGCCCCACCTTTTTTATAATTTCATAAATAACTTTTTTGCCCTATGAAATCCCTTTCATACCCTCAAAATCCATGTCCCACCAAAATCAATTACCAAATAAAATAAAAACTTAAAAAATAAGAAAATTAGGTTAGAAATTAAAAAAAAAGATGCCAAACGAACCCTTATCTCAACCCCAAAACCATCCTCCATTCTATACGAAAATCTGTCCGCACTCCTTCCACATGAAATTTGTTGATCGTGTCCTGTAGATTCCTCCCGTCATTGATCTCTGTCACACTAATTCACTGGTACATGAACCGATAACTCCACCCTGTCTCTTCTCTTTCTTTTTTTAAGTGGTTTTGTAATTTTTTGTTGGTTTTTGCTTGTTATATGCTTTTTACATTGTTTCTGTGTAAGTAGACTATTTTTTTCTTCTACGTTTGTGCGACTTTCTGTATTTTGGTGTTTACATGAATGATTTAAAACTTTGAAGTTTGTTCGATGGACTCTTTTGTTACTGGGAAATAGTGGGAAATAGGACAAGAGTGACAATTTTGTGAGCTTTTTGTTGTTGCATTACAAAAGTATATGCTGAGAAAGGAGTGATATGCTCTATTGTGTTCTCCACTTTACATAGTAGTGAATAAATCTTGGATTAGTAACTTGGCCAGCTGATGACATTGGACTATCGTATTGGGTTCAATTTCTGGCAGAATGTGCCATAAGAAATGCTAGACCATTCAAAACCAAGTAACAACAAGATGATGGAAGCCGAGATAATGAGGGTTGAATATGTTAGACTTGCGAATAACACACTCTGAGTTGGTGAGAATTGCTTCACAATTTTCTTATTATTTTCAATGTAAGAAACATCATAATAGAAACCCACTTTATATAGTTCTAGATCACACCTACTGGCATGCATGTAACAATTAAAGAGCTCCTCTAGCTAAACAACTCCTATAATTAAGCAAAGCTAAATAAATTTAAATAAAGCAACAGAATAATTATGATTACTCATAATTATTTTAAATAAAGCAACTTAGCAACACAATAATTATGTCCGCCTCAATCCTAATTATTCTAAATAAAGCAACAGAATGATTATGTCTGCCTCAATCATGCCACCTCAGCTCCACATGCATCTCCGGTTCTCCTCCTGAACTAGCAACTCCCTTCAACTTTGCACTGTTATAAGCATTCTTGAGAATCCGGCGTTGATCCTCATCAGTCCTCCCCTCTTGGACTGAAACCTTGTCCTCAAGGCCAAATTCTAAAAATTGCTAGCGCATCAACTCCAAGTCCTCCCAGGTAGCATCCTCCGGTGCCAACGACTGCCACTCTAGTAAGACCTCCCATCGGAACCGACCACCCCGCTTAATGTGGCGATAGTCCACTACACGAAGAGGCTTTAAAACCGGACTGCCATCATCATCGATCTCTGGCGGCTGCTGCACCACCATATTGGCTGGTCCAACTTGTTGCACCGAAAGAAGAAAACCACAATTTCAACATTCAACATTTGCTACTTTCAACAATGGTTGCCATTGTTGAATTTGGAAACTTTCCATTGTTGAATATATGCCCTTGTCATTGCCTATATAAAGGCTTGATCCCTCATCTGTTAAATGTACCAAGAAACACAATATTTATGTAGAGAGAAAGAGAGGGTGAGAGTGAGGGAGATAAGAAATGTTTTTTTATTTGAGAGGTTTTGGCTTTTCTCCTAGATTCGAGAGAGAGTGTTATTGTTCTCTTCTTGTTAAATTAGAGAGAAGGTTGTAACCCTCTGTTCCATAGTGAATTCTTCTCTATTGATCCGTGATTTTTACCCTGTTTATTAGGGGTTTTTCACGTAAAATTTGTGTGTCCAATTTAGCCTTTTACTATTTCAAGTTCATTTCAAGTTGCAATCTTGCTCGATCCGGACTGTCAATTTACAACAAGTGATATTAGAGCGATTGGTTGGTTCCAGATTTGCTTATTCTCTTGAAATTCTTAGTATGCTCTGTGGTTGCAGCATTGTCTGACCTTCCACATAAGAAAAGTTTTCTTGAGATTGTTGATCAAGTATTCGTGCTACGGTTGTGTGGAAGTACTATCTAAAAGAAATTCTGTCTAGGAAAGACCAGTTATTTAATTGCACGCCGTTTTAAACGAAAAACCCCCTCTCTTTCCTTGGAAGTAATTTGGAGGTAGTATTCACAGTACTGTTCACAAAGTACTTGATTGTGATAAAAAACAATGGCAGAAAATCATGAAATTGAGAAGTTCAATGAAAGTAATTTCTCATTGTGAAAATTGAAGTCTGGCGGCTATTGATAATAAGCCCACTGGAGTCACAGATGAAAAGTGGAGTGAAATGGAGGCACTGCAATTGTCAATCTTCATTTGGCATTATCCGACGGTGTACTTTGAAGTATAAAAGAAAATAAAACTACAAAGGAGATCTGAGATCATCTCACCAAACTCTATGAGGCAAAGTCTCTCCACAACAAGATTTTTCTGAAGAGGAAACTCTACACTCTTCGTATGATTGAATCTACTTTGGTGACAGAGCATATCAAAAAGATTTTTCTGAAGAGGAAACTTTACACTCTTCGTATGATTGAATCTACTTTGGTGACAGAGCATATGAACTCGTTGAATACTACGTTTTCTCAACCCACATCGTTGAGATATAAAGTAGAACCAGTTGAACTTCTACTCCAAAGTCTACCATACTCATAAGATCAACTCATCATCAACCTCACTAACAATGTTCTCATGAACTACCTAGTCTTTGACAACATTGCCGCTGCCATTCTTGAAGAAGAAAATAGGCGAAAAAATAAGGAAGACAGGTTGG
This sequence comes from Euonymus europaeus, assembly GCA_963580455.1. NCBI lineage: Eukaryota > Viridiplantae > Streptophyta > Magnoliopsida > Celastrales > Celastraceae > Euonymus > Euonymus europaeus. The sequence goes on from OY756972.1 coordinate 8,012,450, forward strand.
CTGGTTCACATCAAGCTTAGGCTCTAACAGTGGAAAGAGGGAGACCAATGGAATGTGGCTCAAGTGGGAGCCATAATCATGGCAGGTCCAAATCAAGGAGTAAGAAGAATTTTAAATGCTACTTTTGTGGCAATAAAGGACACTTGAAGAAGGATTGTTGGAAGAAGAAGAAGAACGAAGAGAAGAACTCTCAAGGAAATGTGGCAAGTACCTCAGATGATGGTGAAATTTTGTATATTGAAGCAATGCCGATCTCAGAGGGTGAAAGGAATTTTAATAATACCTGGATTATTGACTCAGGTGCTATATGACACATGACCTCACAAAGAGATCATCGGTATCTACCAGTCTCAGGAGGATCAGTGTTCATGGGTAATGATCACATCTTAAAGATTGTCGGTATTGGAACCATCAAACTGAAAATGAGTGATGGGACTGTTTACACTATCACGGAGGTTCGACATGTGGAAGGCCCTAGAAAGAATCTATTGTCTTTGAGACAAATAGATAGTCTCTGCTACAAGATCCAAACCCAAGATGGGATAATGAAAATTATCCGGGGCGCACTTGTAGTTATGAAGGTAGAAAAGCTGAATTCAAATTTATACAAGCTCAAGGGAGAAACTATACTTGAAGCAGAAGCATTTGTTGCATCAAGTAGTTCAAAAGATAAACCTGCAATGAAGTGGCATCTCAAACTCAGACATATGTCTAATCGAGGATTGAGAATTCTTTCCGAGAAGAATTTACTCACTGGTCTTACAAAGGTGTCATTACCCTTTTGTGAGCACTGTGTTACAAGTAAGCATAATAGATTGAAATTCAACCTATCCAGTTCCAGAAGCAAGGATATTCTAGAACTGATTCACTCTGATGTATGGCAAGCACCAGTGATATCTCTGGGATGAGCAAAATACTTTGTTTCCTTTATTGATGATTATTCCAGAAGATGTTGGGTGTATCCTATCAAGAGGAAGGTATATGTGTTCCCGGTCTTCAAAATATTCAAAGCCCGGGTGGGACTTGAATCTGGTAAAAAGATCAAGTGTTTGAGGTCTGATAATGGAGGAGAATACACTAGCGATGAGTCTGATGTTTTCTATAATAAAGAAGGCATCAAAAGACATTTCACTACAGCATACACTCCTCAACAAAATGGAGTGGCAGAGCGGATGAACAGAATCTTGTTAGAAAGAACAAGAGCAATGTTGATAATTGCAGGCCTAGTAAAAGGCTTCTGGGCAGAGGCAGTTAAAACCGCCTGTTATCTGATAAATTGGTCACCTTCTACTGCAATTGAATTGAAGACACCGATGGAGATGTGGATAGGTAAATCAGCTGATTATTCAAGACTCCTTACATTGGAAGTATTGTGTATGTGATGTGAATTCAATGCCCAAGAAAGAACGAAGTTGGATCTAAAATCTAGCAAATTTATATTCTTGGGGTATGCTGATGGAGTTAAGGGGTATCGCCTATGGGATCCCATTGCCCATAAGGTTATTATCAATAGGGATGTTATCTTTATAGAAGATAAACTGAAAGATAAAAGTGATGATAGCACGGAAAAAGAAAATTCAGAGACTACAATAGTTCAAACGGAAGATAAGTCTAAGAAAGAAGTTGCTTCTGAAGCAGCACTAGAGCATGAGGTAGAAGAACATGTTGAGTCCGAGACTCAAGTTGAGGCTCCTGAAATTTGGCGGTCAACTCGAGAGAAAAGATTGTCAATTTGGCACTCAGAATATGTTACGGAGTGCAATGTTGCATACTGTCTTTTAGCGGAGGATGGAGAACTTTCCATGAAGCTAGAAAAGTTCAGATGTATATTTGTGGATGACAGTAATGCAGGAGGAGATTGAAGCTCTCCATAAAAACAAGACTTGGAATCTTGTACATTGCCACGTGGAAGGAAAACCATTGGTAACAAATGAGTTTACAAGATCAAACTAGATAGCAATGATCAGGTGGAACAATATCGTGCTCGATTGGTGGTAAAAGGATATGCTCAGAAAGAAGGCATTGACTTCAACGAGATATTTTCTCCGGTGGTTCGACTTACAATAGTTAGAGTAGTCCTGGCTATGTGTGCCACATTTGACTTACATTTGGAGTAGTTAGATGTTAAAACTACATTTCTTCATGGAGAACTTTAAAGAAGAAATTTATATGCTTCAACCAAAAGGTTTTGCTGAAGAAGGCAAAGAGAACTCAGTTTGTAGGTTAAACAAATCTTTATATGGTCTCAAACAGGTGCTGAGATGTTGGTATAAGAGATTTGATTCCTTCATTATTAACCTTGGGTACAATAGACTCAGTTCAGACCATTGTACGTACTACAAAAGGTTTGAGGGAGATAATATTTCATTATCTTGTTGTTGTACGTGGATGACATATTGGTATTAGGCCCCAACAAAGATCGAATCCAAGAATTAAAGGCACAGTTGGCTAGGGAATTTTATATGAAGGATCTGGGACCATCAAACAAGATTCTAGGGATGCAAATTCACCGAGATAGAAATAGCAGAAAGATTTGGCTTTCACAGAAAAATTATTTGCAAAAGATTCTTGCCACGCTTCAACATGCAAAGTTGCAAGCCAATTTCTACCCCACTTCCTGCTTATTTCAAAATATCCTCAAGTATGTGTACTAGCAATGAAGTAGAGAGGATGAAGATGTCTTGAGTACTGTATGCATCAGCAGTGGAAAGTTTAATCTTTGCTATTATATGTACAAGACCAGACATTGCACAAGCAGTAGGAGTGATTAGTTGCTATATGGCGAATCCTGGTAAAGAGTATTGGAATACTGTGAAGAGGATTCTGAGATACATCATAGGAACCTCAAATGCTGCATTATGTTACAGAGGATCATAATTTACTGTCAGGGGCTATGTGGATTCAGATTTTGCAGGGGACCTTGATAAAAGGAAATCTACTACAGGTTATGTGTTTACACTTGTAGGAGGAGCTGCAAGTTGGGTTTCAAAACTATAAACTGTTGTGGCTCTGTCTACAACAGAAGCATAATACATGGCAACTATACAAGCTTGCAAGGAAGCTATTTGGTTACAAAGGTTATTGGAGGAGCTCGGGCACAAATAGGAGAAAATCACTCTATTTTGTGACAGTCAGAGTGCCTTGCATATTGCAAGGAATTCGGACTATCATTCAAGAACAAAGCACATAGGTGTTCAGTATCTCTTTGTTCGTGAAGTAGTGGAAGATGGAAGTGTGGATATGCAAAAGATTCACAAAGATGAAAACCTAGCTGATGTGATGACCAAGCCGATCACCACTGACAAGTTTCAATGGTGTAGATGAGGATATGGTCTAGCAAAGACATAAGTAAGCATGATGGATCAGTGTAGAAAGAATGGTGTGGAGATGTGATAAAATCTGGGGGAAATGTTGCACCGAAAGAAGAAAACCACAATTTCAACATTCAACATTTGCTACTTTCAACAATGTTTGCCATTGTTGAATATTTGCCCTTGCCATTGCCTATATAAAGGTTTGATCCCTCATTTGTTAAATGTACCAAGAAACACAATATTTGTGTAGAGAGAAAGAGAGGGTGAGAATGAGAGAGATAAGAAAGGTTTTTTATTTGAGAGGTTTTGGTTTTTCTCCTAGTTTCGAGAGAGAGTGTGTTATTGTTCTCTTCTTGTTAAATTAGAGAGAAGGTTGTAACCCTCTATTCCATAGTGAATTCTTCTATACTGGTCTGTGGTTTTTACTCTGTTCATTAGGGGATTTCCATGTAAAATCTATGTGTCCAATTTAGCCTTTTACTATTTCAAGTTCATTTGAAGCTGCAATCCTGCTCGATCCGGACTGTCAATTTACAACACAACTCGCTGTTTAAGTTCCGGCACATGCGCTATAGGATGGATTTGAGCATCTGCATGAAACCCAAGCTTATAAGCTACCAATCCCACACGCTGCACAACCTGATATGACTCGTAATATCTGCTACCCAATTTGTACAAGGCCTGCTAAGAAACTGTCCGCTGCCGGTACGACCTAAGCTTGAGATACACCTAATCGCCAACTTCAAAAACCACCTCGTATCTCTGCTGATCGACATAGTTTTTCATGTGATTATTGGACTTTCCTAGCATCACCTTAAGCTCTTTAAGTAACTCATATCAATCACGGAGCTCCCTATCCACCTCATCATTTGGCGACATTCCTTGTGTATAAGACACCAATATCGAAGGAACTTGCTCGTACACCACCTCAAATGGCGTCATGTTTATAGAAACATGGAATGTTGTATTTTACTAATACTCAGCCCACGAAAAGTACTCATTCCACTTCTTTGGATTTTGAAAAACAAAGCAACGTAAGTATTGCTCAAGAGATCGATTAGTTACCTCTATCTGACCATTGGATTGGGGATGGTAGGGTGAACTCACGGCCAATTCGGTCCCCTGCAATGTCCACAACTCCTTCCAAAACTTACTGATAAATATTTTATCACGATTCGTCATCATGGATGTGCATAAACCATGCAATTTAAACACATTATTGATGAAAAGCTTTGCAACTGATTTAGTAATATACGAATGACACAAAGCTATAAAATGAGCATATTTCGACAAACGATCCACCACAACCATAATTCCATTATATCCCTGAGAGTGAGGTAATCCCTCAATAAAATCAAGAGTGATGTCCTCCCACACACGGCTGGGCACGGGAAGGGGTTGAAGGAGCCCCGTCGGTCACCTCGAATCACTCTTAACTTGTTGGCACACATCACATTTTGGCACATGTTTATGCATATCACCTTTCATTCCTTCCCAATTAACGACTCTGGCCGTACGATCCCAAGTTCAATATACTCTGGAGTGTCCCGCCACCACTGAATCATGGAAATATCACAGCAGTGCTGCACAAATTTACGGTAGTACCCCATAACTCCCAAAAAACCACGCCATTCAGTAATGTTTTTTGGCTTCGGCCACAACCGCATTGCATCAATTTTCCGACTATCTACTTTGACTCCTTCATACGAAATCATATGACCCAGATACTCCAATTCTTCTTGCGCAAAGGCACACTTTGAAGGTTTAATATAAAAGTTATGCTCTGCCAAAATTTCTAGGACCACCCACAAATGTAAATATGGTATTCCCAAGATTTTGAATATATCAATATGTCGTCAAAGAATACGAGGATAAACTGCCGCATAAATTTTTGGAAATAGTATTCATTGCATACTGAAAGGTAGATGGAGAATTGCACAATCCGAATGGCATCACCAAGTACTTGTAATGACCTGTATGAGTTCGGAATGCACTTTTATGAATGTCCTCTTCCTGAACCCTTATCTGATGGTACCCAGCCCACAAATCAAGTTTAGCAAAATCCCTGGATCCTCCAAGCTCATCCAACATATCGTCGTTAGTAGGGATAGTAAATCTGTCTTTGATAGTGGAATCATTTAGTTCACGATAATCCGTACAAAATCTCCAGGATCCGTCTTTCTTGTTGACCAATAGTGCAGGTGAAGAAAATGGACTAGTACTGGAACGGATCAATCCACTACTCAACATCTCTTTAACCTGGTGTTCAATCTCCGCTTTCTAAAAGTGTGCGTATCGGTAGGGAGATACATTCATAACCTGTGACTCCTATTTAAGTGGTATTCGGTGGTCGAATATTCGTTTCGATGGTAACTTGAGGGTTCTTGCAAGACCACTTCAAACTCAGTGAGCATTTCATTGATTTCAGCTGGCAGCCTCTCAAACACTTTCTTAATACTCCTCGGTGGACTTCCCCATGATTGTCCTCAATTGCGCACACTTAAATTGCAAAGCACTGGCCACCCAATCGAATATCCTTCTCTAAAGATGTCGCTTCAACCGCTTTTGAATCCCATTGTGATCGGGCTTCTAGAGTCACCCATTGAAACTCCATTGCCATCTTCCCATAATCGGACACTACGCGCCCCAACATTACTAGCCATTGTACGCCCAATACAATATCCACCCCTATTAATGGTACTTCATACAAGTCGACTCTTAACTGAATCCTTGTATCTTAATTGGAACTTCCTTGTACAACTCGGTACACTGTAATTTATCCCCACTTGCAACCTTAACTTCAAAGGAATCAATAACTGTGGATATCAAGTCCAACCTACTAGTGATGGCTAAATTTATAAAGTTGTGAGAACTCCCATTATCGACTAGCACCACAACCCTTTTATTACTCACCCATGCTTCTACACGCATAGTCCATGGCCCATGAGTTTCGGCTATGACATTCGTTGAAATCAAATAATCCTCTTGTTTGTCTGCAAACTCTCCTTGGACATCTTCGTTAATCAACTTCTCTTCACCGTTGTCTCTTTCCAACTCAAACACATGGTTCTATCAAAAATTCTTGTGCCATCTTACAATTGTGGCCTGGTACAAATTTTTCGTCGCAATTAAAGCATAACCTTTTTTCACGTCATTGTCGCATCTCATCCCATGATAACTTGCGCGCTCCCGCTGGTGGTGGTTTGGTCCCACTTGGACCATTCTTTGTATCAACTTTTCCTTCACCGAAAAAGTGTTCGACCCTTTTTTCCTTCAGATTTTGGTTCCCACCGTGAGCCCTTCTTAATGTCATTGAGATGATCTTCTTCCGACCTGGCAAACTCCATAGCTTAGGATAGGCTTTGAGGTTTTTTAACACGAACTTTTCTTCCCAACTTAGCTCTTAAACCTCCCACATACGATCCCACCAAAGCCGTTTTTGGCCATCCATGTACACGATTCAAGAGTTTTTCAAACTCTTTATTTAAATCCCGCAAAGTGCCACTTGTTTAATTTTTGACAATGCTTCATCAAAATTATTGTACTGTGTCTGACCAAATCATTCCATTAATTCACGTTCAAAATTCCTTCATCGTAACTTCTATCTACGCTTCCAATAAACACTACGTAGCCATGTCCACCAATGATTCGCCTCACCTTCAATGTAAAAGGCAACATATTTCACTTGCTCCCTCTTTTTGATCTCCTGAAATTCAAAATATTGATTGGCCTTGCTCAACCACGTAATTGGATCATCCCCCGTAAACTTGGGAAAATTCATTTTAGGCCTTTTTTCACGCCTGTTCCCTCTTCTTGGAAACCCCTATTCCTCTGAAAATTTTAGACTCAGACTCATCTTCAGATTTGGTTTTCTCTGCATTTGATCTCATTATCATCGTCTTAGAGACTTCCGTTCGAGGATATTAACTTATCAATGAAAGCACCAATGATGGAAGCCGAGATAATGAGGGTTGAGAATATGTTAGACTTGCGAATAACACACTCTGAGTTGGTAAGAATTGCTTCCCAATTTTCTTATTACTTTCAACGTAAGAAACATCATAATAGTTCCAGATCACACCTATTGGCATGGACGTAACAATTAAGGAACTCCTCCAGCTAAGCAACTCCTATAATTAAGCAAAGCTAAATAAATCTAAATAAAGCAACAGAATAATTATGATTACTCATAATTATTTTAAATAAAGCAACTTAGCAACACAATAATTATGTCACCTCAATCATGCCACCTCAGCTTCACATGCATGCACCTCTGGTTCTCCTCTTGAACTAGCAACTCCCTTCAACTTTGCCCTTCGAGCTCTGTTATAAGCATTCTTGAGAATCCGGCGTTTATTTGCTTATACCGAATTTCCACTGGTTTCGTACCAAATTTAAGATTATCTTTCAAGTACACAAGTGGTTCAGCTAGAATGTGTGATTCATCGTACACATATTTCCTTAACACACATACGTGAAACACGTTGTGTAACCTTGCTAATTTAGGGGGTAAAGCTAAGCGATAAGCTACTGGACCTACTTTTTGTATAATCTCAAATGGTCCGATATAACGTGGTGTTAGATTTTTACGTTGCTTATCTTTTAGTACCCTCTTCCAAGGTGAAATCTTAAGAAACACATAATCTCCACTATTAAACTCCAATTCATGTTCTCTATGTATCCTCACCGATTTCTATCGATCCCTAGCTGCTCGCAAACTATCCTTCACCATAGTTACTTTTTCTATGGTTCATTCCATGATTTCCTTAGTGGCTAATAATCGAGTTCCTTCTTCATCCCAACATATTGGCGTCCGACACTTTCTCCCATACAACGCTTCAAAAGGTGTCATGCCAATGCTCTTGTGATAATGATTATTATATGCAAACTCCACCAATGATAAGTATTTTTCCCATCCACCTTTAAAATCTAGTACACATACTCATAACATATCTTCCAACATTTGAATTGTTCTTTTTGACTGTCTGTTAGTCTGATGATGATAAGCCGTGCTAAAATTTAATTGTGTTCCCAATACTTTCTATAGTTGTCCCCAAAACCTTGAGGTAAATCTGGTATCTCTATCAGAAATTATTGACTTAGGAACTCCATGTAAACGAATGATTTCTCTTACATAAAAATCCGTCAACTTTTCCAATGAATCTTTCATACTAATCGGCAAGAAATGTGCATATTTTCTAAGTTTATCAATTATCACCCATATTGCGTCTTTTCCAGTTTTAGTCATTGGTAGTCTAGAAACAAAATCCATTGTAATATCTTCCCACTTCCATTCAGGTATTGGTGGTTGAGTCAAACTTCCACCTGGACATCAATGTTCTATTTTCACTTGTTGACATGTTAAACACCTTGCCACATATTCCGCAATCTCTCGACTCATTGCTGGCCAAAAAGATTATGACATCCAACACCCAATGGTGCACAACCAATTCAATTTAAATGCCATAATCTTACCTCCATCCATCCATCAATCTTGTAACAATTCAATTCCTCTTAAACCACTCACCATACCCACGGTTTAGAGATTATAAATTAACAAGGATTCCTTTAACTTTAATTCCACAATCATCACTTGTTTTAACTGTACTTAAATAAGTATATATATACCTATATATGCACATGTTACTTATCATAATGGATATAATTAAATAATTGCTCATGTATTATGAAAATCCATTTATGAATTATTTAATTATGCATGGTTATACATAAACACACATATAAGTATATGCATATACATTAAATCCTAAGGGTAAAATGCAATAGTTTGTGTTTTTTTATCTTTACTTCTCAATACCTTGTACAAGTTATTTTCTTGGTCTACTTTTGTGAACTGTTTGTGGTTTGTTATGTGATTGAACACATGCTTATTTTTTCTTAGTTAATTCAGCTCGGTATCTCAGGCTTCTTGTCTTTATAGAATTCATCATTTAAATTATGATCATATGTTAATAGATTTTGGCTTTATTTTTATTTATTTTTTTCCAATAAGGTGTAGTTTGCATTTTCTTTTGAACATGTTATAGTTTGTGTGCAAAAAACAATAAACAGACAGTGACATCCAAACGTTGTTGGGTTATGAGTTGTCTTTGGGAATCTCTCTAATGCACATGACTTTGCATTCTCTTACCTTTATCAATTGCTTATGTTTATGTTTCTTGCATTGTTTCATTTTCCTGGTTCTTACCTCTCGTGTAACCCCTTTAGTTTCATTTCTAGTTTGGCTATGGAACTGATCACCCCATACAGGGGTTGATCTTTTGTTATTTATCATAGAAAATTCTTTGACTTCCTTTACTATGTCGCTCTGGCATTAACATGTCAATTTCTATTAACTATACTTTCTTTTGCTATTTATTTCCTAAGCTGATTAATTGAGTCTTAAATGCATCTGAACATTTTCCATGTAGTGATGGCTCATCTATTAGTGTTACTCTTATTTGCAGAATTTGTAAACTATGGAGTTCAAAATTCCAGTTCAAGATAGATTCCAATCCAAAGTTTGTCAACCGATCTAGACTCGCACAAGCTATGAACAAAATTAAATTAAAGCTTCAAGGTGACGAGCTAGAGTCAATTAGGACATCCTGTTTTGGACATTTTCTTGACATTGATGAGGTTCAATGGGTGCCTCAGATTGTCCATCAAGTGTTGCTACATCAACTGCTCTCTCTTATAGACGATGCAACATGAAGGCTGGTGTTCAGGATTGGGGGACACGAGTTGACATTCTCGTTGAAAAAATTCAACTTAATAACTGGTCTCCATTGTTTACTACTTCCAAATCTATGTTCTTACTAGAAGGCAAAGATGTGATGGTGCAAAAGTTTTTTCATGGCTAGCATAGGATCACATGCAATGCATTGCATGATAGGTTCATTGCGTGTGAGGATTCTGACGATAAATTGAAATTGGCTTGTGTACTTCATAGAGCTTTTTTTCATGGGTAGGGAGCCAAAATTGTTCATTGACACCAACTGGTTAGAATGGGTAGGCTCACTTGAGGAGTTTAATAACTTCCCATGGAGAACTCTATCATTCAATCGCACTGCTGAGTCATTGAATAGCACTTTGATAGGTCGTGCTGAGAAGAATAAGCAAAAGGGAAAGGGGTTGGACTTTTATAGTTTGGTTGGATTCTCTTTTGCATTTCAGGTAATTCCCACTTAAATTTTTAAATTTTTATTGGTTGTTATTTTGATACAATACATGCCATCTTTTAATTGTAATTTGAATATATTGTCACTCCAGATATGGATTTATTAAGCTATTTCAGTGATCGGTCTAAATTTTGCTTCAGCGCTTGAGGAAAAATACACACCAATGCTGCAATGGAGAGCAGATTGTGCACCAAAATCATAGATGTTATTGACATCTTATCACTAAATGATGTGAGTGTTATCAACCAATGAATTCACCTACTATTTTTGTTTGCTTTTGAATATCTAGAAATGTTGAGAATTATTGTTATATGGTTGAAATTAGTTTAGTTTATGGTTGAGAACAATTTATTTACTGATTGAGAACAGTTTAGTATACTTGATGGTTGAGAACAATTTAGTTACTGGTTGAGAGCAGTTTAGTTACTGGTTGAGAATAGTTTATTCATTGGTTGATAACAGTTTAGTTAATGGTTGAGAACAATTTATTTACTACTTGAGAACAATTTATATATCGCTTGAGAACAATTTAATTATTGGTTGAGAACATATTATTTACTGGTTGAGAACAGTTTAGTATACTTGGTGGTTGAGAATAGTTTAGTTATTGATTGAGAATAGTTTATTTACTAGTTGAGAACAGTTTAGTTACTGGTTGAGAACCTATTGTGTTATGTTATAGATTGAAGTGCACTCTTCATTGGAGCTTACCAGTGAAGAACCTGAGCAAGATTATACTTCATACTGTGATGGCAACATGGGCTTAGTGGTGAAAGCGCCTGAGATTAAGGCGATGAGAATGAAAGGATCAAGTAGTCGAACTCCGCCATCAGTTCAGCAATTTGAAATTTCAATGTTATAAAATATTGTTTGCTTATTTTCAATTGTGATATTTTTCACTAGTTATATAATATGATATCTCCCAATATATTTATGTATTTATTTTGTCTTACTGTAAGTTGAAGCAATAGCCCAATTGGGGGAGAGAATCGATGCCTTGGACTAGAAGCTGTCAGGCCGGTTGGATGACCTAACCAAAAGGATTTCCTCCATTCAAAAATCCTTGGAGACAGCAGAAATTGGAGAGAAGAAAGATGAGAGGAGAGTGCTCACTAGGAGCCAAGCTATTAGGGAAGAGAAAGAGAATAATAAGAATAAAGAGATAGAGGAAAAGAAAGGAGGAAGAGAAAGAGAAAGAGGAAGAGAAGAAGAAGAAGATAGAGGAAGAGAAGAAAAAAAAAAGATGAAGATAAACAAAAGAGAAAAAAAAAAGATAGAGGAAGAGAAGAGGATAATAAAGATAAGAAAAAGGAGGAGAAGCAAGAGAAAGAGGAAGAAGAGAAAAAGAAGGAAAAGGAGCAAGAGAAAGAGGAAGAGGAAGAGAATAAAAAGAAGAAAGAGGATGAAGATAAAGTGTATGCACGTCAAGTACGTGCACACAAAAAGGCACGATATGTGACATCACCCTACTTCAACTCAACTAAGAAGAAGAAGAATATTGAGGTTGTCAGTGATGTGAATTTGTTCAGGGAGTTTCCTCAAAAATGGGAAAACGCTATGGTGTCATATTTTTCTAGAGGTGATAGTAGGAACAAAGTGATTGAATTCCTTACACGCTCTGCATCAAAAGAATGGTTTGACACTGCAATGGATCTTGCCAAATGATTTGATGAAATGGTATAAAATGAATTTATATCAATCTATTCACAAAATATTTTTTTTGGAATATATTATACTAACTCATTTTGTATAATATTTAAAATGTTCTTAGCATATCCACACAACCATTCATTTTATGTCGAAAAGAAAGGTAGAGCATCCTAATAAATTCCCCCATAATTGTAACATTATCCAAACCCAATTCCACATAAGTACTTGGTTGGGATCTGAATATTTTAACTTGGTTGAGAATCAAATATTTTTTTTAGTTGAAAAATGTATGATTGCTTGGTTGAGAACTGAATTTTCATGCAGGCTTACATTGAGCAGCGCTTTTCATTATTCCAAAACAAAAGGTAACCCTAGTGTTTGGGATAATAAAGACACAATTTTAAGGTTTGTAGGTGAGTCAAGAAATAACAAACCTTGGAATATGTTTGATTATGTCTACTACCATACAAACACTGGTGGATATCATTGGGTCGCCGTTCAGCTGGATATAAAGGGCTTGAAAATTCGAGTTTTTGACTATCTACTATTGCACACCCGGAAAGCATAATTTGCAAAGAGAATAAAACTTTTAGAAAATACGTTGCTGTAGATCATAGGTCGTGTTGATGAAAAGTATGACAAGACTTGGACATCTGAAAATGTTTCTAGTTGTCCGCAACAATATAATGGATAAGTATGCTTACTAACAAATTGTGAAAATGTTAGCAACTTAGCACTTAATATGTTAACTTCTTACTATTGTCTTCTATATATATGCAGGTTAGATTGTGGGATTTTTTGCATAAAGTTCATCAAAATCCTTAGTTCAAATGTCCCACTTTCAGAGTTGAAGATACACGACATTCCTTTCTGTAAGAAAAACAATTTGCAATTGAGTGTTAAACAGGAATTTAGATTTTGATTGTTGGTGTACTATTGTTAACCTATACGTTATATTCTCAATATGTTCACAACTGTTTTCAACCTATTGGTTATATTCTTAACCTGTGCAGTTTCATAACTATTGTTAACCTATAGGTTATATTCTCAATATGTTCATAACTGTTCTCAACCGATTGGTTATATTCTCAATCTGTGCAGTTTTATAACTATTATTAACATGTATGTTTATTCTCAACATGTTCACAACTATCTCAACTTGTTCACAACTGTTCTCAACCTGTTAGTTATATTCTCAACCAAATTAAAACCATAACTATTGTTAACTTGTTGGTTATATTCTAAACCTGTTCACAATTGTTCTCAATCTATTTCATAATAGTTCTCAACCTGTCAAATGGACTTACAAAAATAGTTTTCAGATAACCATCACAAATGTTCTCAATATGTAAAATGAACTTAAAAAAATAGTTCTGACATATCCATAACAGCTGAATGTATAGCACCAAATCACAATATTGCATCAAAAGAACTCGAGAAAAAAAGTTCCCAAATATCCATCATTTAAGATACAACAAAAATAAGTCATATGAACTTCAGTGCCCACTTGCACTTTCCCTCTTGCACTTCCATGACATATTTTTTTTTGCATTAGCATCAATACTCCATACACAATACATTAAAAATGATAACAATTGTGAATATAAGTATAGAAATATGAAATGAAGTTGCATAAACCAATATAGTAAATTAATATACAAATAGGCAGTACCCAACCAATCAAAACGGTTATTTCTCAACCAAGTCAAAACAGACAGTTCTTAACCAGTCAAAACATGCATTTATCAACGTAGTCAAAACAAGCATTTCTCAACCAAGTCAATACACTTAGTTAAGAACCAATCAAAAACAGACATTTCTCAACATAGTCAAAACATATAGTAGTCAACCAATCAAAATAGACATTTCTCAATCAAGTCAAAACAGACAGTTCTTAATTAGTTAAAACATGCATTTCTTAACATAGTCAAAACATACATTTCTCAACCAAGTCAATACAATTAGTTCTCAACCAAGTCAATACACTTAGTTCTCAACCAATCAAAATAGGCATTTCTCAACCAAGTATAAACAGTCATTTCTCAACTAATCAAAACAAACAGTTCTCAACCAAGTCTAAATAGTCAGTTCTCAACCAATCAAAAACAAGCAGTTCTCAACTAAGTCTAAACAAACAGTTCTTAACCTAGTCTAAACAGGCTAGTACTCAACCAATCAAAATAGACATTTCTCAACTAAGTCAAAATAGGTTGTTCTCAACCACTCAAAACATGCATTTCTCATCATAGTCAAATTCTCATTTCTCAACCAAGTCAATACACTCAATTCTCAACCAATCAAAACAATTATTTCTCAAGCAAATATAAACATACATTTCTCAACCAAGTCAAAACACTCAATTCTCAACCAATCAAAACAAACAGTTCTCAACCAAGTATAAACACGCACTTCTCAACCAATCAAAACATACATTTCTCAACTAAGGCAAAATGGGCAGTTCTCAGCCAAGTCAAAACAAAAAGTTCTCAACCAATGGAATAAAATTTAGTTTTCAACTAGTGACAAACAGTTCAGTTCTCAACCTCACAATCACTCTATTCTGAACCTGAATAACAGGCAGTTATCAACCAATGAAAAAACATGCATGTCTCGGCCACTAAAAAAAATTCAGTTCTTAATAATTTCATATATGTTTACAAAACTAAACCCACAAACCAATTTCAATGGATAATCAAGCAAAACTATGTTTGCATCACTTGAATCTAAGAATTCATTCTAGTTCCTACAAAAATTCAAAACTTTCATTTCATGTGTCAATCCACATGAAAGAGACACCAAATACAAGCATATGAGAGAAATTAAGAGAGAGAGAGTACCTCAATATGGTGAGCGAGACAGAAAGTGAGAGAGCACAGGAGAGAGAGAGAGAGCATGGTAGAGAGAGAGAGAGAGCATGGTAGAGAGAGAGAGAGCACGACAACCGTCTTCCTCTTCCTTCCTCACAATGCCGATCTTCTAGCTTAGAGAGAGAAATGTAGTAGACAAAGTGGGAAATGAGAAACAAGAGGAGTGAGACGTGAAGAAGGGTTTCAACTCAATTTTATTTTTTTATGTTTTTTTAATTTGGTAAATGATTTTGTTGAAGGAAATAAATTTTGAGGGTATGCGAGTCATTTCAAATGTCAAAAAAATTATTTATGAATTTAATAAAAAGATGAGACTAAAGATATAATTTGATATTTTTGAGAGGCTATTTTTCAAAACACACCCTTAATCCAACAGCAGAAAATTCCATTTTAGACGGCATCATCATAGCCTTGCCCTTTTCTCACAGGTCCCAGCCATCCAACAAAATCTGGAACCCAGAAAGTGTGAGAGAAGCCATGGATATCGTAAATCTCTCACTCTCAAGACCTCCACCTTCTCTCCCCTTCTTCTCTTATTCCCAATCTACTTTCCTCCACGGTAACATCTCCTTCAACTTCAGAACCCATAATTATTTGGCCTTATCAAGCAGACGCAGTCCTAGAATAGCCATCCAGAAGAAGGGTTTTACTTGTAATGCTTTGTTTGGTCTTGGAGTTCCAGAGCTAGTGGTCATTGCTGGAGTGGCTGCTCTTGTCTTTGGACCAAAGAAATTGCCTGAAGTTGGGAGGTCTATTGGAAAGACTGTCAAGAGCTTTCAACAGGTTCGCCTTTTCATCTGGTTCTTTATAATTTTTCAATTTGAATGAAAGATTATTTAAAAGGTTGTTAAATTTCAAATTCCATTCCCTGTTTGGGATTCTGGAATGAGGTCAAATGAATAAAAAGTTCAATTTGTTTATTTCGTCTTATACATAGTATGGTTGTTGAAGAATAAGTATGAAAACGAAATAAAATTTGGGATTTTTGTTTCAGTAGTTCAATCCCTCATAGATAACCTTAGTTGTTTTTGGCTGAATGAGGCAGATGCTTGTATTGTGGTTCCCTTCTGGGGAGAAAGGCAGCTAAGGGGAAGAAATTGAGTTTTCAAGCTTGCTACTGGTTTGGTAGTAATGAATGGGAGAAGTTCTACGAATCCAATTTTTGTGAGGGATTATTTGAGTGGAGCGGATTGATTTATTGGCCCTCGTATTATAGGAAAAATAAAAATCTAGGGTTTAAAATTTTCTTTTGTTTATTCGTTAGTTTTGTTCCTCTAGATGGTGTTCAACTACTTAATGGAGTATTAGTGTGATGTTTGAGTAATCTAATATTTAGCATTAGTTATTTCTTTTTGAATGCAAAGGAAATTTAATTGAGAGCCACCAAGGAGGTGAAACCCAAAGAGAGAGACAGAGAAATTACAAAGCCTGCCAAAGAAAAATTAATTGCCCACCAGGTGATATGTGTCTATGAAATTGTTACTGATTCTAGAAAGCAGAAACCTGATAGTAGAGAGCAGATTATATATAAAAAAACTCTACATCAGATTACATTTCATTAAAATTTTATTTGTTCCTTTCCAACTAAAATAGCCAACTTGTGACCCATAGGAAACTCTGAAGGACCTGTTGATTCTTGCCTCTACCACCAAACTCCATGCGAGAAATTCGGAAGCAAGATCATATTTGCCATCCCAATTGATGCCAATTAGATTCCAAATTGTGGATCACACTCTTCTTTACCAAGAGCAATGTAGGAAAATATGATTGGTGGATTCTTCCTCCTCCTTACATAGACTACATCTATTAGTGAGTTGAGTTCCTCTCTTTTTCAAATTTTCTATGGCAAGGATTTTGTTCCAGATAGCTTCCCAAAAGAAGAAAAGGATCTTTTGAGGAATTCTAGCTTTCCAAATCCAGTACCAGAGCAAAACCATTATTTCTATGAACGTTTTGGTGTCTCTATAGTTCAATGTAATAAGAAATGAACATTGAAGACACCTTCACTTGAAAGGTTCCACTAGATTTTATCCTCCTCTTCACTACTGGGCTGCTGCTCAAGTGCTCATAGATTCTTTCCCAGCATCTGATAAATAGATTTACCGCCCAATTTTGCGCATTCCTACAAAATTTGACATTTCAATTTTCAAGAGCTTACAGGACCAGATCTGTGAAGATGGTCATTAACCAAGGCTTCTTTGTTAATAGCTAACAGGAACAAGTCTGGAAATCTTTTAGAGATATGTTCCCTGACCAGATATCATGCCAGATGCTAATTTTGTCACCCTTGCCCAAATTAAAAGAGTCAAGATGTCTCCACTTCTTCCTACCTTTCCTGATGTGTTTCCACACCCCAAAGCCGTGAGGCCCTCTTCCTGGATTGGATTTCTACTCAAATTTTTGCATACCATATTTAGCCACAGTCAATTTCATCCAAATTTGGTGTTTGTCAAGACAGAATCTCTACAACCATTTGCCTAGTTGGGCCCTGTTGAATGTTAGGATATAGGTGATTCCTAAACCTTGATTCTTTGGGAGTTTGGCTATATCCCTTTGAACCAAGTGAAACTTCTTGTGTTCTTCATTGTCTCCCCACAATAATCTCTGTTCTAGTTTGGCAGCAATCAAAGAAGGTCAGGGGAAGAGAGACATATAATACATAGGGAGATTTAAAAGAGTGCTTTTAATCAATGTCAACCTCCCTGCTTTAGAGAGGAAACCCCTTTGAATTTGCCCCCAGGTCCCATGGCCAATGGGTATGATATTGCCCTTGTTAAGGTTAACTTTCAAACCGGAAACAGCTTTAAATGCTAGCAAGATGGCTATGAGAGATAATACCTGATCAGAATCGGCTCCACACGACTAAAGTGTCATCAGCATATAGAAGATTAGACACAATAACATGGTCCTCACCTGCACTAATTTTGGCTCCACTAAGAAGACCCTCCTCCACAGCTCTCTCAATCATGCAGCTGAGGGTGTCCATGCCCAAGATAAACAAAAAAGGAGGGAGAGGATCCCCTTTGTTGAGTGAAAGAAATCTGTAGCTCCACCATTGATGATGATAGAAAAAGAAGTGGTGGTTATGCATTTTCTTATCCATTAGATCCATTGCTGCTAAACCCCCTTTTCTCATTAAAAAAATGCAAGTAGTTCCACTTCATGCTATCAAAAGTTTTTTCATATCAAGTTTGCAAAGAAGCAAATTTTGATTAGACTTGGAGTAGTACTGTAGTAGTCTATGATCTCATTAACTATTAAAGAGGCATCCATGCTTTTTCTTCCTTAAACATAGGCATCTTGAGCATGATAAATAATTTTTCCAGGACTTGCTGAATGAGTGAGTGATACTTTTTCATTTAGAATTGCCTGGTTGAAGGTTGATAAAATGGGTTCTACAGGGGAAAGCCAACCACAATAAAATTTTCAGCTCTTCAGGTGCCCTTGTTCTTTGATCCTTAATTCTGGGAATTAGAGGCTCATATGCCCTTGAAAGGACTTTATTGTAGGATTTCCCGAATGTTACCAACGTACTAATTAGCAGTTTGTCTATGATGGCTCTCTTTTTGCTAACTATTAGATGTTTCAACTGTTTGATTATGAATTTGTTCCTTATATTTCTTCACTCAGTGTTACCTGTCTGATCACTCTCTAGGTATTGGTCAGGTTCTCGCAATTCAGCAAGCCTACTAGTTGGATCCATTATCATATATAAATTTGTATATATGCATATGGGTGTCGTTTGGCCATTTTTAAACTCAATCACATTGAAGCATTGTTAGACTGATTTTTAAACCCTCATCATCTGGTCTTTTAGATGCTAATTTTCGGTTCGTGGAAAAACAATCATCGTCAACTGAGCCTTGTCCCGAACTGTTTGGGGTCGGCTACATGAATCCATGTAAGAAATCAATGAAAATCCTCTAAGTTGCGTTAGAAAAAACTGAAAATAAAAATTATAGACATCTGTTGTGGAGTGATCAACCTGCGAATGATGTATCACAATTCTTTAGATAAGTGATCTTTGAGAGTTCAACTTCTTTCTGAAGATAATTTGGTTGTGTGGGTTCTCCATTTTTGGTTAGACCCTGATGTGTGTGGAACTGGCTAATAATATGACATTTGAAAAAGCAACGTTCAAAGTTTTATGTCAGCCATTTTTCCATGGCATAGAGAAATACATGTTACTTATCTGTGAACTTTGCAGGCTGCAAAAGAGTTTGAGACAGAACTTAAGAAGGATCCTGATCCTGTAATGGAATCTGCTGGAGAGAAAAAACCTACAGCAATCAGTGAAGAGGAGAGAGAAAATACAGAAGTTCCAAGCTCCAAGGAAAGCGTGTGAGTTTGTATAAATTTAATTTAGTTGGCATCTCATTTCAAATCTTATCCATTGTACCAAAGATTAGAACTAGTAGATCAATCTCAATGTATTTCTGCACATGAGAATTTGTGTTGTGGAATAGTATCTTGCCTCCGTCTAATACTAGCCTTTTGAGAGTTTAAAAGATGCGAATTCTGCGGCTTCATGGCTCTGATCAATGGATGAATTCTGTAGTTTCTGCATCTCTTGGGGTAGAGTTGAATTGTCTCAACACAGCTTCTCTAACAGAAAATGGTGATGTTCTTTGGAATCCTTGTGGGTGGTATTGTTGGCCCCAGCCAATCAACTTGGCATTTGAGTCATAGGTTTCAAATGTTAATGGGGCCTTACAAAATGAGATCATTATTTTTAGTTAATAATTGTCGGGAGATGAGCAGATCATATTGAGCCACCAATTCTCTGTAAATGTAAACCATCCTCTAGTGGCTCATCCAAAGAAAATTGACATTGATCCCACTACTGAACCATATCAATGCGTTTGATTTCTGAACACTTGTATGCATATCTTTGACTAGGTCCCTTTTTTCACTATCATTATCTGTTCAGATACAAGTGATAGTGGCTTGCTTAAAAAATTAAAATAGACTAAATAGTGGTAGTGGCTTGATTACTCCTTTTTTTTTGGTAAAAGTATATTTTTGGTCGCTCACTTTTGTCCTTGAAAATATTGTGATAACGTAAAATCGTGAGTTGACATGCTAAGGTAGATGAATTTGCATGTGTCTTGTTGAGTCACAAGCCACCTAAGTGAGTGACATGTAAATTGAAAACATAAAAAAAAAAAAAAATTAGCCCGAAATTCTTTGGGTTTCATTTTTGTCTCCTGGGCTTCCTTCCTCTAGAAGAGTGTAGCTTCTAAGGCTTTAGGTGCTCCAATTATTCTCGGGGTCCTCTTGTTGGATGGTGTATTGACTTTATTTTGACATGGCTTGGTTCTCTTTAAAATTGGTCTTCTAGTCATAGTTTGGGATTCTTTTTCGGTGAGGTGCGGCTCTCAATTGTTTGATGCGTGGTGCTATTTTCTAGGGAAATTTGGCAAACTAACCCTTTTTATAATGTTTTTTTTGCAAAGTAACCATTTTTCTTGAAAACTTAAATTGTAACCCTTTTGACCAATGAAATGTCTGAAATGCCCTCAGTGCAAGATATCCCATGAAAACAACCACTCTCTTATTTCTCTTTCTCCTTTCCGACGTTGGCAACAGCTGTAGACCATGAGCACAACTTCCCATTTCCGATCGTCAAATGCATTGTCGAGAGTTGATTTCGGACAGATTCTCCTCTGCCGGTGCACTAACATTGTTGGATTCGAAGCTGAAAACTCGTCCAGACAAGCTACATACTCGTTTTGACCAAGATTGAGACCTGATTACCATCTAGGTGGCTTGTTTCATGCTTACAATTACCACAGGTTAGATCTATCTTCAACACTCTCTAATCTATGTAATACGTTGTGTTTATCACTTGCTACCTACACTATGGAAGTTGTCATTTTGTTCGGGCATAAAAATCATGTAGTTGTTGAATGCCTATATTTTGTTATTGTGAAGAAATGCAGGTTTGTTTTCCGGATTGTGACTGATTATAGTTGTTGGATACATATATTCTGTTTAGGTTTTGTTTAGAAAGTAAAATAATGTTTAGAATAGTGTAAATTACGTTTAGAATAGTGTGAATTATGTTAAAATGGGTTACAAAGAGTAAAATTACGTTTTAGAATATTGTGAATATTGTTTATAATAGTCTCATTTGTATTTAGAAGAGTGTACATTATGTTTATTAATAGTGTAAATGCTGTTTAGAATTTTGTTATTTATATTGTGTGCTTGTCCATTTTATTATATTCAAAATATATTATACATTCTTGTAGGAATGAAAGAGTTGAGCATTTTGATTCAGTATTTTGGTGAGTGGGAAAAAAATGGCATGCACTACACATATAAAGGTGGGAAAAGTAAGGCTATTATAGTCTCAGAGCTAATTTCTTATGCTCAATTAGTCGATAAAGTTCGTGATATTACAAAGCTGGAGCATTATAGACATGATATTCAGATGAAGTACTTTTACAATGTGCGTTGTCCAACTAAGCCTGTTGAGATTGAAGGAGATGATGATGTTCGTTGTTTCATTTGGTGTAATATGGATAGAAGTATTCCGGCTACATCTCTATGCATATCTTCAAGGGAAAGAGGTAATAATGATGTTTTTGGGGATAACATACGAAGTATACAACATAGGGATGACATGCTTAATTGTGTAGAAGGAATTGAAGAATTTCCTGGTCTTGGATTAAGTAGAAACAACGAGAGAGTGTCGAACATTGATGGAGTAGAACCACATAACAATGAACCTACCGTTCATCTGTATGGTGATGATTTTGATGATCGAACTAATGAGGCAGCCTATGATATATCAGATGATGCAGTTGATGATGCATTCCTTGAAGCAGTTGATTATGCAGTCGACGAGTTTAATAATGCTCGGAATAATCATGAAACAAATACATCCCATTCTTGCCCCAGCGATCCTTCGATAAATTGTACAGTCCAGTTCAATATTCAGTCTGACGGAAGTGTAGGGTTTTGAGAGTTGGTGACATTTTCACAGACAAGAAGGCATTGTATAAAAGGCTTTGCAAGTACGCGGTGAATAAACACTTTCAATTCAAAGTTATGAAGTCTACCAAAACTCTATTTGTGGTTCGATGCTCTGTTGATGAATGCAAATGGCGGATACGAGCCACTGCAATGAAAGATGTCTCCTTATTTCAGATTAAGAAGTTCCATGATGTTCATGCCTCGTCCAATTGTCTTACTTTCACTGAGAATCGACAAGCAACAAGCTCGTTCATTGGTGATTGCATAAAGTCTAAATATGAGAAAGTTGGTCGAATTTATAGCGCGAATGATGTGATTCAAGATTTTCAAAAGGAGAATGGTGTCAAGTGTAGTTACTAGAAAGGGTGGAAGGCCAGGGAATGTGCACTTAATTCTATATATGGTACTCCAGAAGAAGGATATGCTCAGCTGCCACAATTTTGTCAGATAATTCAGTTAAAAAATCCAGGTACCCAAAACACTGGTGAACTTCAAAATTAAGTTTAGAATAGTTATTTTTTTGTTTAGAATAGTATTCATTGTGTTTAGAACTGTGTTATTTTTATAAGAATTGTATTCATTTAGATTATAACAGTGTTTTCCCTGTTTAGAGTAGTGTTCATTATGTTTAGAACAATGTTGTTTGGGTTTAGAGTATTAATTTTGGCGAGAATAGTGCTGATTGTATTTAGAATAGTATTCATTTTGTTTATGACAGTATTGTTTGTGTTTAGAATAGTATTAATTTTGGCGAGAACGGTGTTGTTTGTATTTAGAATAATATTCATTTTGTTTATAACAATGTTTTTTGTGTTTAGAATAGTATTGATGTTTGTGAGAACAGTGCTGTTTGGGCTAGTAATAGTAATCATGGCTTTTTAGAACCGTCTTGTTTGTCTTTAGAATAACAATCAATTTGTTTAGAACTTTGTCTTTGTGTTAAGAATCTTAATCATTTCGTTTACAACATTGTTGTTATTGTTTAGAATTATGTGAAAACTGGTTAAAGTTCCATGTGTAACAGGTACGATAACTCACATTGAATATGACTCCCAGAATCGATTTAAATTCTTTTTTTTGGCTCTTAGCCCTTGCATAAGAGAGTTTATTACGTGCATGCGGCCTGTACTATGTGTTGATGCAACTCATTTGAAGAGCAAATTTAAGGGGGTACTATTCCTTGCGAATGCTCTTGATGGTAATAACCAAATTTACCCATTGGCCTTCGGTATTGGTGATTCAGAAAACGATGCCCCCTGGGGATGGTTCTTTGAGAAATTACGTGGAGTAATCGGTATTATACCCAATCTGGCTATTATATCAGACCGAAATAAGAGCATAGAGAATGGTGTGAAGCGTGTTTTCCCCGAAGCATTCCATGGGGCCTGCATGTATCACATTGGACAAAATATGAAGGCCAAAAAGTTCCCTGAATATGCTGTTAATATTTTCTACAAAGCTACTAAGTGTTATGGTGTTTCAGAGTTTCAACATGTGATGTGCCAGCTGAGACAATTTGAAGAGGGGAGGGTCTATAATTATTTGCAAACTGCAGGATTTGAGAGATGGGCTAGGGCATATTGTCCTGTGGATCGTTATACCATCATGACGACTAACATTGTCGAGAGTGTGAATGGGGTTTTGAAAGAGGCTCGCTTGTTAGCAATAACGAAGCTGATGAAGTATCTAGTTGAAATGTTACAAAGATGGTTTCACGAGCGTCGAGAGAAAGCACTTGCTATGAAAAATGACCTCACAGACTTCTATGAAGACATCATCCAAGCTCGACGGTGGCGAGTAGACCATAATATCAGTAGAGGGAGTAACATCTCCTCCCTTTTCATCAACAATTGCCTCTACACTCCCACTCCCAACTACCTTCTCACCGTATTCCGGTGTCACATTTCCAGATACATTGTCACCAACAGACTGAATATGCTCAGCAGAAGAAGTGGCGTCAACATTTTTCTCCACAAATTCATCTCCACCGTCTGCATTATCCCTATCATTGCTACACTCCGCCGCTACATCCTTAATCACCCCTTCCAATATGTCATCTGCCTCCTTCTTCATTATCTGCTCCTCATTCACATGCTCACTGTCCTCAATCGCTTCCTTCTTCACCAACTTTCCCTTTCTCTTCTTTATTGGTCTCAATATGTTGAACTCTTCTTGAATAGTTGGTTCACTTGTATGCTGCTGAATGAACCTTGGTGATGTCCTCTTTTCAGACATCACCACAGCCTTGTCATCAGTGGTCATCTTCCTTGGTGTGGCCTTCGAAGTATGTTTTCGCACTGGCACTGGCACTGGCACTGCCATCTTCTTCTCTGGCACTTCCATCTTCCTCTTTGTCCCACTCTTCTCCGCTGCCACCTTCTTCTCTGGCACTACCATTTTCTTCTTTGTCCCCCTCTTCTGCACTGCCACCTTATTCTCTTTCACCTTCTTCACCACATTTTTTTTTAGCTTCTTCTCGGTCTCCTTCTTTGTACCTCTAAAAATTGCTTGGATCTCTTCATTTATCTGCTCCATTTTCTTAAGAATGACTCTTCCCTTTAATTCAAGTTTCTTATCTAACCTCTTCTCCATTGCGGTCAAATTATTAGCTATGGCCCTCCCAATTTCTTTCACTGAAACACCCTGTAATTGAAAACTTCATAAGTTAAACTATTGACAATTCCATGAAAAATATCTCAAAAACTTTATAATAAATTGTTCTACACATAAATAAGCTATTCTGAACATAGACCAAACGGATCTCAACTGTTAGAAGACGATTCTCAACCGAAAATTCCAAACTTATGATCATCCCTTTCTCAACAGAAATTGAACTAGTCTAAACGGAAAACAAACTGTCCTCAACACAAAGTGAACATTTTAAAACTCAATGGAAACGTTTGTCGACAGAAAGTTGACTCTTCTAAACTGAAAGAAAACTTTCTCAGTTTTTTTCAACAGCCCCATTCTAAACAGTAATAAAACGGTAAGCAACAAGAAAATATCTCCAAAACTTTATAATAAACTGGTCTAAACAAAAGTAGGCTATTCTAAACAAAGAGCAAACGGATTTCAACTGTTAGAAGAGGGTTCTCAACAGAAAATCCCAAACTTGTGATATTCTCTTTCTCAACAGAAATTGAACTAGTCTAAACGAAAAACAAACTGTCCTCAACACAAAGTAAATATTTTTAAACTCAATGGAAACGTTTGTCGACAGAAAGTTGACTCTTCTAAACTGAAAGGAAACTTTCTTAGTTTTTTTTACAAAATAACCAATCTAAAAACTAATAAAACGGTAAGCAACTAGAAAATATCTATTCTAAACGAAAGGAAACTCTTTTTAAAAGTTGTGCTTAAAATTAGTAGCAGAGCATAAACATTTAACCAGACCAGAGTCAATTCAATTTTAGTATCTTGGTTCAATCTTTGTGATTGAAGGGTTTGTTGTCTGTGCTTTGCAGCATTGAACACTGGTGGCTTAACACTGATGCATACACTGGCATCAGTATATTGTGTGTACTGCTCCTCCGTCTCCGCCAATAATGGTAAGAGATTTTCATGTACCTCAAAGTCATCAATGTCAAGCACATGTTCAACAGCAGCGGGCTTTGGGGATACAGTTGGAGACCACTTCAACATCCGTGGATGTTGGTCTCCATCCCTCGTAGCAAAGCAATCACCCAATTATGGGACAGCCTCGTAAGCCCATATCTGAAGCAAATTATTGATATACATGTATAAGTTAAATGAAAAAAGGACTATTATTTTCTAAAACCTGAAGCAAAAACAAAAAATTAACAAATACACTAGAGTTATAATGGCCAATACCTGAAAAGCATAAGGGAACCCTACAAGGCTGTAGTAATCTATTTTCAAGCCCTTCCTCTTGAATTTTTCTGCTCTCCCAACTAATGCTGCTTGAAGTCCTTCAGCAGTTCTTTTGAAACTCAAAGTCCCCCATGGGAACTCATTGAACTTTTGGAGGTCCATAACTAGATTCAACCAGTTTAGGTCAATGGATAGCTTGGTTTCCTTGCCAAGTAGAACAACCTCAAGAAAGTACACAAGTGCCAGCTTCAACTTCATCTCTGCCTCATTGCATTTAATAAACTTCTCTTCAAGTTCCTTGCATGATATTACTGTTTTCCCTCCAAATAATGAATCAACAATTGCTACCTGCCCAAGTTCTGGCAGTGGATCCAATTCAAAGTCCGGCAGTTCGGAGCATCTCAACCCTGTTATAAGATTAAACTCTTTAATGGAGAAAGTGGCAATTTTTCCACACAATCTAAACACCATCCTCCCTTCTGATTCATCCTTTGGAGCTTTCAATTGCCGTAAGAGAACTTGGTGTATGAGCTGCGGATGGTTTTTTGGTGCCCTAATGTCCAGGAACCTTCCAAAACATGATTTCTTAAACTGATCCAAGCAGTTTAATCTGTCCAGTTCATCTCTTATGTGGCTTGATGCTTCCTTCAATCTACAAAGGGAATTAACCTTTGATGGAAATCGGTCTGCCTCTTTTATCTTGTAATCCATTTACTATATGCTGCAAAAAGCATAATTGCATATACCAAATGTTAGAAGTTTGAACGAAATCAACATGTTCTAAACAAACTTAAATAGAAACATAAATAAATATGTTCTAAACAGAACAATAACTGCTAAAAACATAAATAAATATGTTCTAAACATAACGACAATTGTTTTAAACAGAAATAAATATGGTCTAAACACAACGTCAACTGTTCTAAACAATATAAATATGTTCTAAACACAACGAAAACCGTTCTAAACAAAAAAAACTTTCCTAAACACAAGTCATTCAATTCGAAACAAACAACATAAATAAATATGCTGTCACCATTAACTGTTCTAAACAAAAATAAATATGTTCTAAATATTATGAAAACCGTTCTTAACAAAAGTAAATCTTTTCTTGGCGCATCTCAAACTGGTCCAAACAAAAATAAATCTGTTCTAAACAAACTAAAGCGGTGCTAAAGAAAAAAAAAAGAATCTTCTACATTAAGCTAAAACTGTTGTAAACAAAACCATAACTCTTCTAAACAAAATTGTATGTACTCTATAAAACATCATATTCGGCTCTAAACAAAATTCTTACGTTCACATAACAAAAGTTTAGATGTTCTACACATGATACCTAACTACTCTAATCATATCCTCTTATGCTCTAAACAATTTCCATACATCAACTACACACTTGCATCCAACAAAATCCTTCAATGCATTCAACAAAATCCTTAATAAAATAACAGGTAAATCCGCAGAGCTTTTAACTAAACCAAACAATCGAATAAGAACAGGAATACACAATACAATGTACACCCCAAATAAATCGGGAGGCTTGTATCTCAGAAACCCTCACATGGAATGACATGTAGAACCCAAATAAACCCAAAACCAATGGAAACTAGATTTTAATAATCTTCAAGCACAAAAACCAGCACATAGTCAAAGAATAAGAGACATGCCTCCATTTATTTGCATCAATGGGCAGACGAAGACCCACTACCCGTTTCCGTTCTTTCTCAACGTTTTGAGAACAAATAAGTAAATGCATGACCAAAAAAGAAAATGGCTTACCTGTGTTGGTGATCGATGCAATGGATGAACTCTTTGACAATGATAAAACTAGCAAAAACCGTCGCGAAGTGGAGTGCTCGACGAGAATGGAGGACAGAAACCGGTTGATTTTCGTAACTGTTTGGGCTGGCGTGTAACTGTGGAGGTAAGAAAACTGATGGGAAAATTGTTTTTGTAGGGGCAGGGGCATTTGAGTCCTTTCCATGGTCAAAAGGGTTACAATTTTAGTTTTTCAAAAAAAGGGTTACTTTGCAAAAAAAGTTTGTAAAAAGGGTTACTTTGCCAAATTTCCCTATTTTCTGTTGTTTGCGGGTGCTATAATGGCTTCTCTTTGCTTGCTATGTCTCTTGTTATTTTTTTCCTCAACTTCATCTGGGTTCATGAAAATTCTGCTAAGTTTCCCTCTTCTTATAGGAATGGCTGCTTTTGTTATGGTTGCTCACTTTTTGACCCCTTTTTTGTTTCTTATTTTTGGCTTAAAATTGGGTTGTTATTGTTCCTTGATAGTTTAGGGTCTTCTTTTTCCTTGCCTAGTGCATTGCCTTGCTGGCTTTGCAATAGCTTCTCCTTTAAAAATTCTTTGTAATCTTTCATCTTAAAAATCCTCTGATTTATCAAAAAATATAGAAAAACGTAGAAAAATGAGCTTGCTAGGGATTTTGATTTTGGAGAGAGAAAGGACAAAATGATGAAATTTATGACAGTTTAGGGACAAAACGATGAATATTACGATAGGTGGATGACATATCGTTGAATTTTTTGAAGGTTTTTCACATTGAATTGCTCCAGCGTGTCACATATGTGCCACTAGGATTTGACCATTGATTATCTCATTTTAGGGACAAAACTGAAACTCGTGAAAAGGTGAAGGACATAAGTGACTAGAATAATAGTTTAAGAAGAAAAATGAAACCAGTTCTATGCGTGAAGGACCAAAAATATAATTTTACCTTTTTTTCTCTCTCATTTTAACGAGAATCTTAACTGAGCCCTTTCCCTCCAACTCATTCTTGCACAATAAACTTTATGCTTTGACATTACTAATGCCAAACAAATAAGTTGGGAGGGCCCAATTACTCCTCTAAATTTTATCTCAAATTCCGGCCAGAAATCATGTAAAACCTTGAATTTTTGTTTTATGAACATACCCAAAAAAAAGTTTAGAATTTACAGTTTAGAAATTAAGTTTTAGTATTTATGAACACAAAAATAATCAATAATATAATTTTTTGCATGATTTAAAATAGATTTTAGACATAATTGGAAGTAACATGATTTCATCACAGTACTTAACACCTACTATATAAATATATAAATTTTAAGTTTTCCCTTACTGCTGAGGCAATCTCAAAAGACTAAATGAAGACAAAAAAAATTATTTGTTCTTTACAGGGGAACTATGAGTCGTTTAAAGGGATACTACTATTTTTACCCATTGAAAGATTCATTTTCGTAAACAAAAAATGAAATGTTTCAATTTAGTTATTAAACATTTAGTTTTATTTCAATCAAGTTATAGATCAGGTTTTCTCAAAATCAGGCAACCAAAAGGACGATGTGAATTGGTCCATGTGGAAAATGATTGTTATGTGAAAATGTTTTTCAATTTTTAAAATTCAATATAAAAAATAAATCAAAAATTAATAATGTTTCTCCCTCCCTCTCTTGTTCTTCTCCCTCTATCATGTTCTTCCCTCTCTCTCCCCTCTGCAATTTTACCTTTCCTATAAACAAAGGTTCGCACATTTCTTTGTCTTCATAACATTGGAGCCAAATATGAGAAAGGAAATTGATGACATCCAAAACTAACTGGTTTGGGTGACATATCAGGTTATTGTCGAGCTAGGTCTTCTTGGGTGATGTTTGCTCTTCTCGGTTGGTATTGCACTTCGGTTGGTGATTTCTTGCATAGACGAACAAATGTGAGCGAAGAGCTTGCCAAAGATTTTTCTCTAGCATTGACGCTTCGACGCTCAAGGCAGATATGAATGCATAAATCTTTTAGAGTATGTAGCTTGGTGCTTTAGAAGCTATGTATTAGACTGTAAAATGTGTGTAGTTTACCTGAAGAAGATACCTTTTTATATTGGCGAGTTCTCCTTCTCCTATTAAAGAGAAGTTCCTGTTAGAGTAGGAAACTACTTTGGTTAAGAGAGTCCTTGTTGTTAAAAGGCACTCGCTTCCCATAATGACTTACCTCTATTCGAGGATCTAGATGAAGGAAGAGCATAGTGCTTGGTTATTCAGTTAAGAGGACCAAACACCGACCATGATGACCAGGTTGTGTACATGACTTATGGTGACTTCTTTGTCTTCTTGGACACATGTCATCTCCTGGTTGGAAGGTACTTTTAGTGTTGTCATATGCCCCCAGACTTGTGTTTGGTTGATTGAGCTAACGGATGACAGGTCTAACACTTTTGACACCTCTATCGAAGTGTTGTAATGATGACGTTCACCTTTCCAAGAAGTGTGTTAATTTTCATGTGATTGATTGCCTATATTTAATCAACGAGAATCACATGGTTCAAATATGAGGTTGATGTATGGCTCGGATGTGACAATGTGAAGCATCTCGACATCAACATTGCAGACCAGAAAGGTCATTCACTATATAAAGAAAAGATGTCATTTTCGATCTTCTCTTGATATTGAGATGCTTGAGAACCTTGAACAACTTTATTTTCAAGTCTTCTACTTTCGAGCACCCAGTCTTCCCGAGCTTCCAACATTTCTTCGTCGTTCCATTTGTCTTAGGTATTGACAATGTGTTCCACACCCTCTTCTTCCAAAGCTTCCAACCTTCTTTTCTGATTTTTATAATTGTCTATCTTGTCTAGCTCCAAATTCTTGGGTTTTTCAAGAAACTATACTCCATTATTATTCCCAGTTAAGGATTTCTTTCTCTTCCAACATTCTTCAATACCTCTTCTCTCTTTGTCAAGCCTTCGGGAATTCTGATCTTTGCTATTTCAAATTTAAGAAAGCGATGATAGCCCCAAAGTATTCCCCATCCAATCATAACTGGAAAATTAGTTATATCCTCATCCAAATGCCTTAATCTGTTTGTTGGCATGGTAGAAAAGAAACATCAGTGTCGCTAACATTGTCTACCAAGATCTTTTTCACGATCCAGTTGGCAATGATGGCGTTAATGACTAGCGCATCGTCATGGGATGATGAAGACCATTGTCTTATTTTTTGAGAACACAATTTTCTTGTTCTTGATTTTTTTTCTTTCTTCCATTGGTCTGATACTTGGTGAACCGCTTTCCGGCTTTAGGAGCTTTCTCCCCATGAACCAAGACCACCAATTATCATCCCGTTATTGTCGGTTGTTCCTCGATTCTAATCCTGCGGGGAGTCATCTCTTCTTCACCATTTGAAAGTTCGATGTTTCTCACCAAGATCGTTAGTCAAAAAATATGGAAACTAAAATGCGAAAATAAAAACAATAAGAACACCAAAAATTTACGAGGAAAACCCAACCAGGGAAAAACCTCGAGTCTATGAGCGACCAACCTTAAGAAACATTCCACTAATCACGAATCAAGAGTACAACCCTATCTTTGACCTAAAGACATCGCTTGTACATCCCATTCAGTGTATGTTTCATCTCAACACTCAACCCAACTAGGTGGAGCTTGCTTTTGGCGCCTCCAAAGGACTTCAAGAACAAGGAATCAACACCGTCTTCTCAAGAACACAATTGAACCTCTTTGAAGAATCACTACTCAATACATAAGTCCTCACTACAAATCTCTCTCTATACTTGCACGCTCAAACTCTTACTCATGAAAAAAAATTGAGAGGATTTGAATACAAGAAGAAAAGAAAATATTGCTCAAAACTTTTCACTCGTAACTTCTGTCCAATAAAGTAAAATCTTGACCCACTACTTATAGAACCCATGGACTTAGTCGACTGAGGGAGAAATCTTCTCCTTTTTGCACGACATTGATTAATTGAAAGGAATTTGAGATAAGACAAAACAAATCTCACTTTTGCACGTCATTGTCAATGTCAATGATAATGTATTATCATCACACGTGCACTACAATGTAAATGGTCATGCATTATCAAGTATTAGGAGTTGCACCTAGTATGAATGTCCAATTACTAGGAGTTGCACCTTTCCACTACACTTCTAAATGATGCAATCAATATCCACTACTAGGAGTTTTACTCAGAATGAAAACCAATCACTTAAAAAAATATATCTATAACAACTCGTAGCATTAAACCATCTAATCAAAAATATAAATAGATCTCATAATTGTCATTTTTTTAATTAAAAAACTAACAATCTCCACCTTGACAATTGTGGGATCAAAATACCAACTAATATCCCACATATGCAGACATATCAAAAATGGAGCATAATATCCTGAACAAACGGCTCCCCCTCACTATATTATCTACCCCTAAATAAGATATCTCCCCCTTTTGACCCATAAATTGTCAAAAAATGGTCTCTCAAATTTTTTTGAGGAAATGATGTTACATTGTAGCTTACTTCTCATTTGGCCTACATAGTTGAAAAATATTTCCACTTAGAACATAACTAGGCCATCCCAAAGAATTAAAAAACATAAAAGGGAATCCAAATAAAATAGGAAATCAAGAGAAATTGGTTTCAAGGATGAAACTTTTAGATTTCAATACTCAATCAAAAGAATTAAAACAATGATAAGGACGAATTACCATAAGATGTGTTCGAGAAATGGACTTGCTACTCTTTTGTCATATCCTTGAAATTTGATGCATGTTATTCATTCATGTGCATCTGTGTATGAATCTTAAAAACTTGTTAGATCAATATATTGTTAGATATATGTCATGTATAGCCAATCTAATACGGTTGTATTTGGAACATATATAATAATTGTACTGTATTAATTGATTATATAAATGGCAGTTTATTATATATTTGATATTTCTATTAATATAGTTGTATTAAATATGTCCGTAGATATTTATTAGAGACCTCATTCTCAAGAGTTGAGAATATGAGTGACGAGTGATCTCTAGTATAAATATCTTAAATAATGTTCCTGATTGTAGAGTTATTAACTGGACAATAATAATTCGGAAAATCAGTATACTGTTTATTTCCTATAATGATAGGGTTGTGAGTCTCATGCAATTTAATATGAGATATTAAAATAAACAGTATGGGAGGTTTATTGTTGAATAAATACTTCGAACATGACTTGTTAAATAATGAATCACGTGGAGGTTTATTTCCTTGTCAATGATTTATTATTTATTTACGATTATGTAAATAATCCTTAGACCTGAGATGACATAGTAGTTTTGTATATGGGTGATTGAATTTTATCAATGTTGGAAATATTTATTTATTAAATAAATATTAGCATTTGATGGATTCAGTTAGTTGTATATGGAGACTTGTGTGCAGTCAATAAGGAATCCACCGCCTCGAAATAAACGAGGAGAGTATCCTATGTGATCCAGATATTTATTGACACAGGAAATCCTTGGCCGAGGTTATATGATTAATGAAAATGTGTTTTCATTAATTATTTGTTTGTCAATGAAATATTGGATTTGACATATAATTGAGTTAGTGGATTTGACCGATATCCATGATCCTCACTCAATTGGGATATTGTACAGTGGAAGGATTTAATTACATGGTAATTGTAATTAAAGGTTCATATGAAAGAATTTATCACTGATTGGGTAGTCACGACATACTGCTAGGTGTCACTCATGATTTATAAGAAATGATTAAAAGATGTTTTAATTAATATCAAAGAGTTTGATATTATTCTTATTGCTAATCGGTAATGAACCTAGAAAGTCACACATAAAAGAATCACGGAAATTTATTTCAGCTGAGGTTATTAAGAGAACTGTGTGGATTCGATAATTTTCATAAGATGAAAATAATCGAATTATTAATTAAATAAGGTTTATTGTAAATCAGATTGAATCTGATTGATTAATAATGCTAGCACATGACAGATTAATCAATTATAGAATCATATTTAATTAATAATAATATATATATGGATATATATTAAATGAGCAACCAAAAAGTGGTTGCCGACACTTTGTGCCGATAACACTTTTTGGTGCTATTATGAAGTTGTATAATACACAACTTTGAGAACAAAAATTATGTGATTTTTTGAATTGGTTGCAAACAGATACACGTTTCTCTAAAAAGGAAACTTTCTAATTTTAGAAAGTTTCTGTTTTTGGTGTGTGACATCGAAAATATTGGAATAACTCGGTGTTGTGATTCTGGTGGACAATCTGGAGGCTTCGCATAATCGGAGTTCTACCGATGAACAGGTTGCATTGATAGGATCAAGCAAGGAAAGGAAAGGAATCTAGACGATTGGGGTATCGGACAAGCTGTTCGTACAAGCACGCTACAAAAGGTAAATTTTTGTAGTGTATTCCGCTGCGTATTTGCGTATGCCATATGCTAACATATATAACATAATACGAGTGATTGACTTTCCATAGGTTGTCAAATCTAGATCCTTTTGTACTTTTATGTACATACAAGAAATATACAAGATTATCCCTTTTATTTCAAGAGGTGAAACCTTTGAATTCATGGCGGCTTTCACAGTCAAGCTTAGGTAGCTCCCTTTATTTCAAGAGATACATACCTTTTAACCTTAAGTTGCTCCCTTTATTTCAAGAGATACATTTTTTTACATACCTTTGACGTAGCCTTTTTCATTTGTATTGCCTGCATCAAGTTTCTCAAAGAACTGTTCAATAGACCTATCAAGACAAATCTCAAGCATTATGTCAATCAGACTTCATAAGTAGAGATTTTTGAAGAATAATATATGACTAATAAAATGATTTTTTCAATTTTATGTACGGATTAACCATTTAACAATAAACACATTCGGAGGTAATATCAAACAATCAATGCTTCAATCAAAGATGAAGAATTAAATCACATATTCCACACACATGTTACCTCAAGCTACTTGAAAATCTATTCTATTGTTGTACTCACTCCTAGTGCTTTTCTTAGGAACAAAAACCTTTGTCTGTCTTAAGGGTTTTGTGAAAATATCAGCTATTTGATTTTCAGTAGCAATATATCCAAGAGACACAAATTTATAAAATAAAATTGTCTAAGGTAGGCTTGCTGCAGGTTACCTCAGTTACATCTGTATGCTTCTGCCTCAATGGGGTAGGTTACATGTAAGTTATCTCAACGTGATCAGCACTTGCATATTTTCCTTTACCAATACTCGAATCTGTATTGACCAACCTTTAAGCACTTTGCCTTCAAATAAGAGTCACTCGAGCCATGAATGTGGTATATGATTTGTTCTGGTTTCCATGTTGACACCTCCTCCAATACTAGTTGAAAGCTCGGTGTTTCTCACCAAAATCGTTAGCCAACAAATATGGAAACTAAAATGTGGAAAATAAAAGAAATAAGAACACCACAATTTTATGAGGAAAACCCAACCTTGGAAAAATCTTGAGTCAATGAGCGACCAACCTTGAGAAACATTCCACTAATCACGAATCAAGGGTACAACCCTATCTTTGACCTAAAGACATCGCTCGTACATCCATTCAGTGTATGTTTCATCTCAACACTCAACCCACCTAGGTAGAGCTTGCTTTTGGCGCCTCCAAAAGACTTCACGAACAAGGAATCAACACCGTTTTCTCAAGAACACAGTTGAACCTCTTTGAAGAATCACCACTCAATACATAAGTCCTCGCTACAAATCTCTCTCTATACTTGCACGCTCAAACTCTTACTCATGAAACAAAATTTAGAGGATTGAATACAAGAAGAAACTAAAATAATGCTCAAAACTTTTCACTTGTTTTTTTCTCCTGTTATGTTCGTCAAGTTCTTGAGATAGCCCCTTTAGATGAGGTTTTCTATCTACTCCTTTAGGTGGCGACATCGGTCGATATCATGGCCAGGTCCGTTGTGGAACTTATAGTACTTGTCACTCTCTTTTCTCTTAGGTGTGAGTTTCATCTTAGGATCTGATTATATCTCTGTCATGTATCTCATTCAAGAATTTATTTAAGGAGGTGTTGAAAGGATTATAGAAATCATATTGTGTTGTTTTTGATTGCTTTCCTCTTTGAGAAGAGGTATTTCATTCTTACAACGCTTCTTTTCGGCCACAGGTAAGTCAAATGTATTCCTCTATCTCGTGGGTGACTTATCTGGAGATTTCTTCGTGATGTGTGGTGTAGCCATCAGTTCATCAACAGTAATGTATTTTCTATCCTTAATAGTAGCTCTGGGATGCTCTTAGGGTGTTTTTTTTTGGGATGGAGGGTTTCAGCATTGGATACCAAACTCCTATTGTGAAAAAAATGATGGCGATTGTTAATTGTAAATCAAGGATTTATAGGCAATCACTATTGAATTTTGTCACAAATTCTTAAAGGCTTTCACTTGGCTTTTGACAGATAATCACTAGTGTAGCGTTTGTCTTTTAGACTAGACGAGAACATCCAAAGTGGACAATAAATCGATTTATAAAGTCGTCAAAGCTAGGAATGTAGCCATGAGAGAGAGGTCTGAACCATCTTCAGGTCACCCCGATTAAGAAGACTAGGAAGGTCTTGCAACAGGCTTTCTGAGAGGTTTGTTGGAACTTCGTGACAATTTGGATGCTTATGACATAGTCCAATGGATCTCCCTAGCCATTGTATTTTTCAACATTGGCTACTTTGAAATTTTTGGGTACCTAGGCACTTTGTATCTCGAGTGCTAGTGGTGCCAGATTCCTGTCCCACTCCATTGTGTTAAGGAATGGGCATTATTGCATCATCGTGATTCTGCAATGAACCACATCCTCAATGAACTTGATATTCCCCGAATTACTGTAATTCTAACCTAGTTTTAGTTAAGCCTTAGCTTTAGATTTATTTAGGCCTCTTGATGGTTTTCACCCTCTTTTGGACTTTACCCTAAGAGGTTGTTGTACCCTTGCAATCGTTTGATTTCAACTTGCAATACAATAGTTCTATCTCGCCTAACTTTACTTTCAAATATGTGTGAGTCGATTTTATCTGCAAACAATTTGGCACACCTGGTTGGACCATGTGAAACATCAAGATGTTTCCAAGAAATCATGACAAGCTAGGTAAGGTTCCAATGGAATAATCAATAGTTGGTGATGATCGTACTAAGGATGACTTGCCTTAGGGACACCTCTCTGTAGTGGTGGGACATATGAACACATCGATATTAATGCACATGGGATGCAAAACCTGGTGATCAAAATGACAGCTGATCTCCATGCACAGGTAACATCTCATACTCATTTGGAAATGGTCACTTGTGTTGACAAAATAACTAAAAATAGCGATAAAAATACTAAAATAATGTGCAAGTGCTTGGATGTTATAGCAGGAAAAATGTCTAAGTTCATTGATAGATTCGATAGAATGACAGACAATGTCTCAATTAATCAAACTCAACAGAGAACAACTCATGTTCAAATACAAGGTGAAAATATTCCCGGGCCGCTAGGATACCCTCTAGGGTATCCACCTATTGTAAACCAAGGAAATTAACATGGGGTTCTGGAGTCAAGCAGCAAATTTTGGACATAATGTGTTCCGTCCAATTAATTAGATCGAAGAATGTTACCGTTATGGACTAAATGCCACATGCCTATCTTATGTTGGTATTGGTCATAGTGATGGCTAGGCTCAACCTAGGGATAATTTTGGCATCAAATATAGACAACACAATTTGCGCCCACCTGGTACGATAGAAGTGCAGTTCTTGTTTAATGGGTGAATAGGCCTGATTGACATTGTGGGTCATCTGTGGCCAGGTTTTAACTAGAGTGAATACATGCCACCATATGCTTTCCCTCTAGGGCGACCAAATCTTGACACTGGACACATGCTTAGGGAGCAAGTGGTTCAAATTTTACAAGATCAGATTGGGTAAAGGATTAGACCATTACTTCGCCCAACGTATCGTAAACCTTACCCTGATTGAATTTGTGATGACTGGCCCAAAATATGTACGTAAGAGGGATCGAAACTTAGGAAAAATATGAATTTTTAGTGAAAAATATGAATTTTTAGTAAAAAATATGGAAAACAAGGCACCTAGGCACATGAGGTTGGGCCTAGGCGGAATGGAGAAGACTCATAACATATTTTAATCTATCATTGGCATACCATAGAGCGCCTAGTCGATACTCCCAGGACAGCAGGTTAAGAAAAATGGAACAAAATGTGTAAGGAGAGGTGTCTAGGAGCACCCCTCCACACGCCTAGGCGTGTACAACTTGGGTGCTTAGGAGACGCCCAAGATAGATTGCACCAATCTGAGGGTTTAAGCTAGGGCGCCTAGGTGCAAATTGAGAAATAAAGAGTGATTTTGAATGCTAGAAATCATTCCGATGTTAGGAAGATCAATTTTAGAGAGAGAAGGAGAAAATTTGAGAGAGAAAGTGAGTTTTTGAGAGATTATTCAAGATTTGGGTTTGAATTGAAGATTCAAACAAGATTTCAAGAATGATTTCAAGACTCAAGAAAGTTTTCCTAGTTTTGAGATTTTAGGGTTTTCCTTAGAGTTGGTTTGATTCTTTAAAAGATGGAATGTAGGGTTAAGATATGTTGTTTCTAGGGTTATTTATGATTGTTTTACTAGTTTTAATCATTATTTAGGTTGAGGTTTGATATTGTTGAACTTTGAAGGATTTGGAGAAATCATAGAGAAAGAAGTTAAGTTCTTTTGATTTGTCATTAAAGATCATATTTTTATGTTAAATTAGTATCATTGATATTTGATATGATTATATGGGTTTGGTTTGATTGATATCGATAGGTTGGGGAAAAAAGGGTTGAAACCCTAACATTGGAAACTTGTGAGTAATTTTTGCTAGATCAAGGTAGGGGATTTCTTACCCATTTCTTATTCTATATCATTCCTTTATATTCTAAAGTACGATTTATATCTTCATTGGTCTTCCGTTTGTGTTCTTGCCTTGTCTGTTCCTAAGGAAGAACGAGACTATGGTTAATTCTCGTATTCTCTTAAATGTAGAGTGCATTAACCTTATTTCATTTCAATCATCCATTAAGCGTGATTTGATCTTGTTCATGCATCATGTGTAGTTATATATATGTAGGTTGAATATATATGTACGTCTTGACATGGCATAAACATGTATGTATTAGAGATGTATGGCATGCTCGGGTACGGACTCGGGATATCATAGGACTATTTGAAAGTCACATGGGAGGATAGTTGCGTGCCGGATCATGGACATAGTTCATATGACTCCATGTTAGGCAACAAACTAGTAGTGTAGTTGTGACGAGGATCACATAGCTGGGTAGATTCTCTTTGGGTGGATTATGGATGGTGAGTCTTCTCATATTCATTGATGGGTCAGTGAACCATGGCATTCACTCGAGGGTTTGTTAGTTTATGGTGATCACTACATGGTTAGCTTGATCATGATACCCAATACATGGCTCGTCGGACTATGGAGAGTGGATTTTCCCTAGAGGGAATACCCAGATATTGATTGTGTATGTGACATGAGCATGATTGAAAACATATTAATGCACAACCTTTCTTTTGGTTTCAGCCTTATTGTTATTTACTCTATTTACCCTACTGAGCTTCTACCATGCTCATGTCACATACACAATGGGTTAATGCATCTTTCAGTCACCGAAAGATAGCTGATGTTTCATTTTAGTCACTGAATGATAAAACGTTTCAACTTAATCACTAAACTTCTTTTTTTGTTCCAGTCTAACCACTCGGTCAGGTATTCTCTCATCCGGGCAGCAATTTTGCTGAGGTGGCACTTTGACCATGTGTTAGCCATTAGATTGCGTGATGTGGAAATGTTTTTTTTGGACGGCCCATATCGTGCACACATGTAATGACTTTGGCGGGACAAAAAAACCCTAAAATGAAGATATTTTGACAAAACACCCCTTCTTCTCCCTCACATTCGAAAACTCTCACTGACATCTCCATTGCTCAGTTCTTTGATTCTGGGTTTTTCGCGAACTCATTGTGCGTGTTCGTCGCCGTTGCCGTTATATATCTCCGTGCATTCTTCATACACAGTATCGACCTTACAGGTGAGAAATCCTTTCTTCAAGTGATGTTTCTATATTAGACACAGAGACTTATTGCATGGAGCATTAATCTTTGTTTCATTTTTCCTGAACCCTACTATGATCGAATTTCTTTTTCATCGCCATTTCCCATGTATGAAACCCTAGATTGTGGGGTCACTTCGTTGAATATGCGTTATGGTCACTCAGACTCTGTTTTGTGTATTTACGTAGGTTTAACTTCCATCATGAAACCTGTAGCAAGAAGGCCCATTACTAGGGCTTCGAACAAGTTGAAAAGGGCCCCTCAGAATGCTAGATTTTCTGGTGTTGTTAACATTGATGATGATGATGATGAGGTTCTAGATGCTTTTATGACATCATTGGAACAGAGTGGGGGTGTTCATGTTCCTAGGGAACAGAGTGAGGGTGTTCATATTGGTGAACAGAGTGAGGGTGCTCATATTGGTGTCATTGTTGAGGGTGTAGAGAGTTTAGGTGATAACCTTGGTGTTCAAAATGTTGAGGGTGGCTTAGGTGATAACCCGAGTGTTCATAATGTTGAGGGTGGCTTAGGTGATAACCCAAGTGTTCATAATGTTGAGGGTGGCTTAGCTGATAACCTTGGTGTGGAGAATGGTGAGGTTGGCTTAGGTGAAGATGAGTTCTATGAAGACTCTGATATTGGTTTGACTGATGTTGATGATGATACAGATAATGAGAATGAGGCTAGAAATCTGAATGATATGAATGCTGAAGTGGAGTCTGGAGACAGTGATAGTAAGGATGAGGATTTTAGTGAAACACATGAATCCGATAATGAAGATTGTTTGTTGTATGAAAGTGATAGCGATGATACAGTCAAGAAAAGAACTGCTGGAAATCCCAAGTACAACCCTAAAGTGTGTGGAGCACAATATATTTTTCAATTGGGCATGGAGTTCCCAACTATGGCAGAGTTTAAGAATGCCATAAGGACCTACGCAGTTGAAGGTGGCTATCAAATTAATTTTGTGAGGAATGAAAAGCATAGGTGCCAGGCAAGGTGCGATGTAGGATGCCCTTGGATGATATGGTGTTCAAAAATAACTGGAGAGAGCACTTACCAGATTAA
Organism: Euonymus europaeus; assembly: GCA_963580455.1. NCBI lineage: Eukaryota > Viridiplantae > Streptophyta > Magnoliopsida > Celastrales > Celastraceae > Euonymus > Euonymus europaeus. Next base: position 8,053,257 of record OY756972.1, read on the forward strand.
AACCTATGTCAAGAAGCATCAGTGCAATAGGACTCAGTTTAACAAACAAGCCAGCAGCTCATGGCTTGCACAGAAGTTGGTTGACAAGATTAGGATTGAACCTATGATTAGTGCTGCAAATTTGGTGACATACACTAAGGAGCATATGTCTTTAGGAATATCCAGAACCCATGCCTATAGATCTAAGGCCAAGGCATTGGAGATCATAGATGGGAAGCACAAAGAACAGTATGGGAAACTGCGATCCTATATGTCAGAGTTGTTAAGAACAAACAGAGGAAGCACTTGCAATTTGTTAGTTGATAGGGATAGGCCAGAAGACCCAGCAATATTCAAAAGAGCTTATATTTGTTTGGCTCCTTTGAAGAATGGATTCCTAGCAGGTTGTCGACCCCTTATAGGACTTGATGGCTGTTTCCTTAAAACTTCATATGGAGGGCAACTATTGACTGCAGTGGCACAAGATGGAGCGAATGGTATTTTTCCTATTGCGTGGGCAGTTGTAGAAAGAGAAAACTTTGACTCGTGGGATTGGTTTCTCAGGAAGCTACTCATAGACATTGGGGGTTTTGGCACCAAGAGATGGTGCTTCATATCAGACAGGCAAAAGGTAATATCATGTAACTTTAACTCTGTTTGTTTAACTTTGTTTTTTCAAAACAGCAGCTTTTGTCTAATGTTGTGCGATGCATGTAGGGTTTGGTGGGGGCAATTGATGGACTTTCAAGGGAAATTGAACAGGGCATAGAACACAGATTCTGTGTTCGCCATATTTATGCTAACTTCAGCAAGAAGTTTCCAGGAGCTCAATTCAGAAAACTTGTCTATGATGCTGCAAAGTCTACCACACTACAGGTCTTCCATTCAAACATGCAAAAGATCAAAGATCTAGATGTTGAAGCTTGGAAGTACTTAGAGGAGATTGAGCCTTGTTTATGGACTAGGGCTGCTTTTGAGACACATTGCAAGAATGACAGCATCGTTAACAACATGTCAGAGAGCTATAATTCGAAGTTATTGAACGTCAGAGATAAGCCAATTATTACCTTGCTGGAAGAGCTCAGAGCTGAGGCAATGGATAGGCATGTTAGGCTACGAACTAAGATGCAGAGAAAGACGCAAAAATTAGTTAAACTAGTCCATGAAAGGCTGAATAAGTACTTTGAAAGCAGTCGTTCATGGACAGCAAAATGGACAGGAGATGATTCACACTCTATATTTCAGGTATAATTGTATGCAACTTTTTAGTCGATTTCCATTATACTTGTATGCTGAAAAATATAATGTCTATGTATATATTCATTATATTCATTGTAGGTCACCAAAAAACCAGAGCAGTATGTTGTCAATGTTCGTGAAGCATTATGTACATGCAGGGAATGGGATCTATCTGGTATTCCTTGCGTGCATGCTGTGGCAGCAATTGGATGGCTGCATAAAGACCCGGTTGACTACGTGCATGATGCATACACAAAGGAGACATTCTTGCGAGTATACCAATATAATGTGGAGCCAACAAATGGAGAGAACTTATGGGTGGGCGTTGATGGTGATAAGGTTCTGCCTCCCCCTATTCAGAAAGCCACTGCTGGAAGACCAAAGAAGAAGAGGAGAAGGGAACATGACGAGCCAAAAAGCAGTTCTAGGTTGAGGAGAAGGTATCCCAAGGTTAAATGCAATAACTGTGGACAAGAAGGACATAACAAGAGGACTTGTAAATTGTCATCCAACTCTCAGGTAAACTCCATTATCCATACCAAAAATATGTTCAATTTTTTTACATCATAAATTGTTGATGGTTGAACAAACCAGCCATCTGGAAACACTGGCGAGACATCTGAAAGAAGAGAAGGAACTGCTGTTGGGACTGGAAGAGGTGCTGGCAAAGGTCGTGGAAACACTGGAGCTGGGAGAGGAGCTGGAAGAAGTGCTGGAAGAGCTGGCAGAGGCTGTGCAAACACTGGAGCTGGAAGTGAACAGCATAACACAGCTGCTGGAAGGGCTGCTGCCAAAAAGATGCCAGTGAGAAGAAGAGGTGCCACTCTTGGGTTAGCTGGTGGGAGAGAGACTTTACAGAGTCCATCTGTACGCATGGAGGGTACTTGGACCCCTTTATCATCCACTGCATCGACGCTGCTAGGATCAACATCCAGCTCCAGGTATAACGGTTGGTTACGTGCAACTCAGCATTCCATTAACGAACTAAGGAAGGATGCTTAGGGAGGTTGTCACTGGTATGCATGTTTCAAACAACTTTTTGTTGAACTTCTTCATTTTGGACATATAATGCATGCCTTATTTTGTTGAAATGGTTACTGCTTTTGGACTGTATAAAACTTGCTCTATGCTTTTGGACTGTATGGATTGTTTGAATAGTTTAGATGATACTGCTGGATGGTATCATATGTAGGCACTCTGTTTCAATTTGAAATTTATTTTTCAGTTTCAGTTTCCATCTTTCAGTGACCTTTTTGGAACATAAAACTTATTTTTTCAAATGTTTCTCAACAAAGAAGAGAAACGGTCAATACACCTGTCATTATTTTTAAAAAAAATCCAGGTGTAAAAATTGTTCATGTCATCACATGGTCAAAGTGCCATCTCAGCAAAATTGCTGCCCGGATGAGAGAATACCTGACCGAGTGATTAGACTGGAACAAAAAAAGATGTTTAGTGATTAAGTTGAAACGTTTTATCATTCAGTGACTAAAATGAAACATCAGCTATCTTTCGGTGACTGAAAGATGCATTAACCCCATACACAATTATAATGTACTTTTGGGATGAGATTGGATTCACGGAAGCTGTTATTTCCTCTCGTCATTACATTAGTGTTTGGTGATTTGGAACCAAGAATGGCAAGCTAAAGTCATCCAAGTCGATACTAACCATTCTCGGTAGAAGCTAACTCACTGGAATTCCTATTATACTAGCAAAATTACAACCATATGAGAGTGGTGCATGAGGGAGATGACATAATCTTGTTGTCACAAGATACTTCATGTTATACAACAAAAGAGTTAACTCGATTATTTAATCATATGAAACCAACTTCGATTTTGAACGATTCAATTATCGGCTGAAAATGGCGAAATGTCAATGACAGTACAAACAAATGAGGCAACCAGAGGGTTGACCATTATATCGGCCTATGAAGCCAAACTCATGGCTTATATATAATTTAGAAATGTAACTAGAAATAAGTGTGTGTGAGATGGATTGCCTAAATGAAGGTGATGTAAGCAATCTATAACTTAGAAGCTTGAGGGGTAAATGGCATGATACAAAAAGGCAAGTATTCTCTTAGGCAATAGATCCATGTGAAGAGGTTGACATTGGATAACAAGGTGAGGTACGATCAACATTCGTTAGCAAATTATTGGATCATGAGGTAAAAGCTAATTTAATTTATATCTTGCTTGTTTGTAATGATTGTTTTGCATAGGATTATGATGAAATGCTAGGTTTAGACAGATCATTGGAGGAACATAGTTTACCAACTAAGCCGAATTATCGGCCTCATAAGCAACCCCGACGAAAATTCAGTCCCATTATAGGGCCTGAAATAAATAAATAAAAGAAGAAGAAATAGAGCATTTATTGGAATCAAATTTTTTTAGAACTGCCCTGTATGTAGAATGACTCTCTAATAGAGTGCCCGTTCTAAAGAAAAATGGTAAACTACGAGTATGTATGGATTTTTTCTGAAGTCTTAATCTGGCAATGCCCACTGTCGATAATTTAATTGATTCAGCCTCAAGGCATGAAATATATTCATTCATGGATGGATATTTGAGCTATAATCAAATTTACATCGCTAAAATATATTTCCGTTAATGAATTTGATTTTCCATGACATGATAGGAGACTTTTCAAAGTATATGTGGACGATTTAGTGATTAAATCTAGAAGGACAGTTGCTTTGATCAATTAATACATTATCTCGTACGAATGAGAGCTTATAAGTTGAAATTGAATCATTTGAAATGTGATTTTGGTGTAAGTGCGAGAAACTTTCTGTGATTCCTTGTACATCAAAGAGGAATTGAAATTGATAAAAATAAGGCAAAGGCTATCTTGAGTAATTGATAAAAATAAGGCTATTTTATTTTTATTAATTGATAAAAATAAGGCAACGACTAAAAAAGAATTGCAAAAGTTTTGAGGGCAAGTCAATTTTCTAAGAAGATTCATTTCAAATTGTGTGGGGTGAAAAAAGTGTTTTCTTCCTTGTTAAAGCTGAAAGGTCAGGATGAGGGCTTATCTGAAGCCCATAATTATGTATTTTATTTCAAAAGTTAACATTTAAATACATGTTTTCTTGCCCAATTTCTTATAGGAGGGTTGGTTTATGGACGTTGACTTGATCATAACTTGACCTACAACACATACCCCAAAAGGCCCTAAAAGATCTAGCATTAGCTAACTTCCTGGCTGATCATCCGTGTCTGAATATGAAGAAATATGTTGAATAGAACTATTTTCTATAAGCATTAAGCCATGGACTTTATATTTTGATTGGTTGAGAACATCCTCTAGTGATAGAATACAGGTGGTTTTAATCCCACCAATAGGGCAACATCATCATTTTTGGTTTACATTGAAAGAAATGTCCACAAATAATCAAACTGAGTATAAAGCCTTGATAATTGGCCTTGAAATAAAAATGGATATGAAAGTCCACAATGTAAATATTATAGGTGATTCATAATTGGTGTTGAACAAGTTAATGGGTAGTTTTAAATGTCAGAGCAAATCTTTAACAGCATTGCATGATATCAACCAAACTTTGCTGGAGGATTTCAAACAAATTGAAATCCAATTTTTCCCAAGAATGTACAATGAAATAGCTAACAATCTGGCTCAAGTTGCTTTAGGCTTCAAGGCTATACATAACCATGGGGGTATACAATAGAGGGACACGATTAAATCCAATCAAGTATTCAACAAAGAAGATGTAACATATTCTGAGTAGAAGCTAGAGAGCCTGAGGATTGGAGAAGTGAAATAAAAGAGTTTTTGGAAAGTCCTCACAAAAGAATGGACAAGAAGTTAGGGTTGTGTACTTTAAATTTCATTTTTCTCAACGATGTAATGTACAAAAAATGGTCAGATAATGTGTTGTTAAAACGTGTAAGTGTGAAAGAGTCAAAAGTAATAATGGCCGAAGTTCATGAAGGAATTTGTGGAGCCCATAAAGTGGGAGTAAAAATGAGAAGGCTTATAGTGCAAAGTGGATATTTTTGGCCTAAAGTGGGTGAGGCTTGTCCTCAATTCGCTAAGGGATGTATAGCATGTCAAAGACATGGACCCATACAAAGAGCCCTTATAAGACAAATGATGCCTATTATAAACCCATGGCCCTGTAGAGGTTGGGCATTGGACTTGATAGGAAAGATTTATCCGCCTTTGGCCAAACCACACGTTTATAATTGTAGCTATTGAGTTCTTTACTAAGTGGGTAGAAGCCATCCCTTTCAAGAAAGTGGGATCGGAAAACATAGTGGAGTTTACACAAGAGCACATCATTTTTAAATTTGCAATTACTCAAAATGTAATGGTTTATCACGGGACATTCTTTAATGGAACAAGGGCCAAGGGCCCAATCAAATGGCCAACCCGAATCATCTAACAAAATCATAAAGGAATTGGTGCGAAAAATGATTGATGAATATGCTAAATAGGGGCATACTATGTTGAATAAGGCTTTATGGCCTATAGAACGTCTCCTTGCTCAAATACTAAAGTGACTCTATATCAATTGGAATATGGACAAGAAGCAATTTTGCCAATTGAAGTGAATGTTCAATCCATAAGTGTGGCAATGCAAGATGAATTGAGTAGGGAAGAATATGCCCAGTCCATTCTGCATGGTTTATTGGATTTAGACAAACTAAGGCTGGATGTCCTAAACCATTTAGATGCCCAAAAGCTTAGAATGGCTACAAGTTACAACAAACGAGTAGTGGTGTAGACATTTCATTGGGGGAATTGGTAAGGAAAACAATCTTAGCACTAGACTCAGGAAACCTAAAATATGGAAAATGGTCAACTAATTATAAAACACCATTTAGAGTAGAGACTGTATTGTCTAATGATAGTTACCATTTGAGCGATTGAGACGGAGAAAGTCATGTTAGAGCGATAACTAGAAAATATCTTAAGAAATACTTTCCATCAATATGGGATGATGATAACATCTAAATTACATCTCTTTTTATAATACCCAAATTACATATCTTTTATAAGGCCTTCGTGAAACAAAGAAAATGAAGAGTTTTATGTAGTCAGAGTTCAGTTTCTCTCTCACTCTTTTAGTTTAGGTGAGGAAGTAATGGGGATTGCCTTGATGCTGAAATTTTTGAAATTCAACTATTAAAGGTTCTTTTCGGCCAAAGCTTGGGCATAGCTTGATGCTTTGAGGTTTTTCTAGCTTTGTATCATTCAATCTTTCGTTGAAGCTTGACCAATTGTGTTTGAAGAATAGAAAACTCTATATATGTCTTCTATAAATACCTCATCGCTCAGTTTCTGAAAGTCAAGCTGTTTGGCATCCACTTGAGAAGATAGGTGGTCAAATTGAGCCTTTTCAACTTGAAGCTTACTAGTTTTGGCATCCAAAGCTGTAAGTCGGTCAAACATAGTTTTGGCTTCTTTGTGAAGATCAGTCAGTATAGTTTTGTGGCTAGGAGGAATTTGAGTCAATGAAACATTTGAAAAAGTCAAAGACGCTGCATTCATAAGTGATAGATTGTTGGGTTGAGAGAATGTGCTCAAAGAATCATGAAGCTTGCATTGAGATAAGTTTCACGTGTTGATATTTGAGACAACGATGTTGATCTTGTTATGTCAAATCACATCAAAGCGTCTAGAAGAATAGGGGTGGGTCTAATTGTTGGTCAGTGGAAGTTTCCCCAGTGGTATGAGCAACATTGTCAATAATAGATAGGACGTTGGGAGGTGCAAAATTTTCATCCTCCAGAGAAGATGGTTCATTTTGAAAATGCATTACTTTAAAAACCCGAGTGTTTGCATTTAAAAGTTAAAGACAAAGGTGTAAATTACTTTGAGATTGAACATGGAAAGAGTAGCCATCACCTTGGGTGTAGATTGGATTGAGGGGACTATAAGAGAAAAAGACTTTTCCTACAAATGAATTGAAGTTATTGCAGAGCAATGTAGTCAAAAGCGGATAGGTTAAATCAACTGACCTGATTCTGGTGAGAGTCGAGCAACTCTTCAAGGTGATTTGAGAGAGAGTTTGTAACTCTATGGATGTCTTGCTTAATTAAGCCTTTTGAGCAAATTACCCTTTTAGTATCTATGTCTTTGTTTTTACATTTTGAAGGAACATAGGGACGGGGACTAGCTGGATAGTGTCCTGTCAAGAGGTGACTGAGGTGTAGTGGCTGAAGGAATTTGCACAATAGTAAGGAGAAAAGTAAAGATTGAGATTTCAATTCTACCTAAGTCATCACTCAGTTGGGTAATTCAAGTAAACTTACGAGTCCAAAAATCAAAATTAGAATACACTTGTTGAACGGGTTGGTTAAACAAGTGAATTTTCATGAATAACCAAACATTGTCAAAGAGAGGCAATGTTGCAGTCACTTCAGGATAAGGTTGGAAAGAGATAAGGGAATATAGTTCCCTCTATTTAAAAGATGCATCAATAACTTGCTCTACATTTAAAACTACATGGCCAAGTCCGATGTAGGTATTCAAGGAGCAATAGTATGGAAAAGGCAAAGATTGGATAAGACCGAATTTGATGGGCACAGAGGTTGGATGAGTACACTTCCACTCCTACCTTGCCATTTGTGCCAATTATGCAATCATGGAGAAAATCTTGAGGGATCAAGAAATGCACACATAAAGTAGAAGTAATAGTAAAGTCATCCATATTAGAATAGGAAATAAGAAAGGACAGATTGTGCTCCTCTGTAAATGGGGACAGAGAGAAGAGCACAAGCGCATGGTAAAAATAAGAAAAAACTTCCAGAAGGTTTTTCTCACAACACTCAGATGGGCATAAGCTAGGCCGTGACATAGTAAGGGTCTGAGAGTGGTAGTAGGAGCACTAAATATAGGAAAATACACCCAAGCCACAATTGAATGAGCCACAACAGTGCGAAAGGGTTCAAGGATTGGTGTGTCATTCATCTTGGTTTCCCTTCCATATATATAGCCTGAATTCAATGTACGTTGCTTGTGACTCTTACAACCCTATATAGTCTTGCACAAAACGTGCAACCCCCTAAAATACCTCAATAGAGTAGGATATTTTTATTCAAATACTTAATGACTTGTCACCGTTACTTGTGACATCACAAAAAATATTGGTGCCATTTTTATTTATTTATTTTTTCACCAGAATTCCTTTTTCTTGTACCTCAAGATTTTCCTTATCTTTGAAAGATTCTTAGAGAATTGATCTGCCTAATCCATCTGCCAATGGCCACACATTTATAGCTATATGCTCATCTTTTCCTTATTTGATGTTTGGAATTATTTGGTTCCCTTACTATGTGGAACCTCCTCTTATTAGTTGGTATACTCAACTAAACCAAAATACACTAGTATATAACGTGTTGACACCATAGCATCATTACTTAGCATTGAAACTCACCATCCCACAATATTCGCATGACAAAGTCTATGATTCTAATTGTACAACAACATCTCATAAGCGACAATCCCAGCTCTTCCTTTCTTTTCTTTATTTTTTCCTTGAAATACGAGGCTTGATAACTGTCACTCTTCTAATTAAAGAAAATGGATGGTGACATGATAATTCTGGATAATTGAGTCCATCTTGATCTATTTGACCTACAACCCACTAGGTAGTGACACGTCATTTCTGTATAACGAACCGTCCTAATCCACTTGAATCTTTTACTCGATATAAACCCCATGCTATAGGGGCCCACCAGGTCGCCATAAATTTTTCACTCCTGTCTTTCATTTTTAACCCATGGATACTCGATCCCATCACAACTATTGGACCAAACAACGACAGTTAGAAAAAATCCGTAGGCAGATCCAAGCCTTAAAGAGGGTTTATGATCAGATCCTATATAAACTTGATTCCTTAATTCGGTTGACAACACTGCTAGGAAATAGTTAGGACGCTACTCTAGGCACAACCAACCTAAACCATGATTTTTTTTATCCACACAACACCGGTTTTAGTTATCACCTAAGATCATTTCCCTGTACTGAACCATATAGCAGCGAGTAGTGGGCTGGATGGTTCGACCACTATTAAATAATGTCAAAAGCATGCGTATTAGAATAAGAGAAGTTAACCATCGTTCAACCTATACTATTCTCTATTGTTTATGTACATATAGCAAGATCTGTACCTGTTTGCCCAACCTACTGTGTAATATCCCTGTTTGTTGGTTTCATTGTTTACCCAAATACATAATGTATAATATTACCCCTTTGTACTGGTGTGGTTAGTATCTACTGTAAAATATTTTTAAATTTGCACCTAGACATGAGAATATCCCACCTATTTTAATCTTAGGCTTCTTTGATACCTTTCATTCAAGTTAGGATATTTCATCCCTTCCCTCTAAAGAAATTTTGTTTCCACATCCTTACGCGTCCCCATCACGCATTCATTTATTCTATGCGAGTGTCTACCAGGCTACCGTCTCCGAACCTACTCACATCATCCAATAATCTCTCCTTCAAGTAATGTTAACTACCCTAACAGATATCTATTGTAGTTACTCACCTAACATCGTAGGAACAAGTAATGAACTATCCTCTAGCCTGGGGTGCTCTAGTACGATTTGATGTCCCTCTCTCCTCTATCCATCTTTTGCCCATTATATTTTCCACATTTATTATTTCCACAAATTTCATCCTAATTTTTTTCATGTATCAACCTAAACACGAATTACTATAACTTTTTTTTCAACTTATCATTGTATGTAATTCACTAGAAAATTCCTAACGTATCTAGCAAATCCTTGATATCATTCCATGTGAATAACAAACTTTATAACTCTTATTTCAACCCAAGTACACCTTCTATTATATTTCATGTTCTAAAATAAATTCAATTTATTGTTTACAAAAGAGAATTCACCCACCATTGAATCCAGTACATCGCAATATCATCACTCATGTCCTATATCTCCTTCTAACATTAGTCTTAATGAAATATCCAACAAGTCATATTGTTGCCTTTATTTGGCTACAATCTCCCAAAAAGGTCAATCATGCCCCTTAGTGACGAGACGGTGTGTATAGGTATGTCAGAGACTTACAATCAGTCTCAAAGTATGGAAAATGAATGTGAATGCACCAAAATCTAACTCCTATCAAACGAATGTAAGAGGAAGAATGTCACTCGTAATCTTACTACAACTCCTCAAGCAACTCTAGATCCACTGGAAAACGCTTCACTAGATATTGGACTTAAACATAAATGGAAAACTGTAATATTTCATTGATGATCAAAATAATTACAGAAAAGTGTTTACAAAACTGAATGTAAGCTAGAGCGCAAGAATGCTTGAGAGATTGAAAGAAATATTGAAAGAGAGATTGATGCCGTTGGGCTGGATTTTTGTGTATTTTGTTGTGTGTGTCCTTCTTCTTCTCCTTTGCCAATATATATCTCTTAAAAATTTTGAACCTATCGCCGCTTCTGCCATGACTACAACTAGCTGAAATTTTCTCATATGTGCTTCCATCTTCTCCAACTGTTGTGGTAGTGGTCCAATTGTGCTGTAATGGTGCCACAACCTGGAAAATATGCTCAATTTGCGCTCCATAGTGTCCATTCCAACTCAAACATCATGTCCACCAGAATAGGGAAGATAAACCCTTATCTCATAAATAATAGGTAGCTTTTAAGACTAAGTCTTCACCTTAACAACTCTTAAATCTGGGCCTATATTTTAAACAACATTAGTGGTCTATTAACTTCCAAACCAAGCAAATTACACCTGCCAATCCAGTCCAGTCGCTCCATTTCCTACGACCAATCTCTCTTTGCCACACTACCCAGCCCTCCCAGTTACCTTGCATCCCAATTTCTTGGCTCTAGTTCGGCCAATCGGGCCTGTACAATTATGGTGCAAACAATGCCCCTTTCTCCAATCAGTTTAAAGATTAATGTGGATTAGTATTTGAATTTAAAATCCACTATAATAACTCTTGCATCCAAAATAGTCCTTTATCTTCTTAACACTTCCCAAGAAACTTATCTTCTTTAAAAACTCTCACGTCAATCTCTTTCTCCTTCCAAAAAACTCTTCCTTGCTAAAAAACATAATTCCAGCACCTTATCACCTTCTCATTATGGTTGATTCAGCCTCCATCGAAACATTCGTACCATCAACCTTACCTAACGTTGACCCACAAACACCTTTGGCCTACCAGAATCTCCAAGAACTCCCTTTCCATTACAACTTTGTGGTCCCCGTTGTGAAACCTCGCGTCTGGTCCAAACCCTCTAGTAACTGGAGAGAATGAATTAACTGTTTGGCCTCTGTCTCTTCAGATTTCATGGCCATAACTAGAATTGACCATCTGATAGCCTTTTCTAGGGTTTAAGTTATTTTCGAAGAAGACCGCTTGAACGCCATATGTTGTTTCTAGTCTCGATGTTGCAATTCTTTGTTCCTCCGTTGTGGACCCATGTCCATTACCCTACATGACGTAGTTGCGCTAATCGGTCTGCCAGTAACAGGTCTAAATGTTCCCCATCTAGTTGCTACTCTTTCGAATCCATCAGTACAACTTTTTGATGCAGTCCTCAAGTGCAATTCTTACTTCAAAACCCATACTTTCTTCTTTTGTAACCCTAGAATCGAGGAACATATTGCTTTTCTTTGGTGTTTCCTTTACCGCTTTGTTTTTTGTGTCTATACTAACCAATCCACAAAAGAATATCTACCAATCGCCCAAGCCTTAGCCAGTGCAACCAAACTCGCCCTTGCTCTTATGTTTCTAGCTCGTTTATACTTGGCGATGGCTAATATGACCCATCCTTCTTCTGGTTTCAACACCCCTAATAGTGGCTCCTACCTTTATGGGTTTTTAGCTACTTTCTTGAATTACGTTTTGGATTTTTTATTCCTCCTGTCAACTGTTACTCCTATAGAGAGTCAGTTGCTAGTTGCACCAGTGATAGCTCCTTTGAATATATATATATATATAAATATATATATATATATATAAATATATATATATACCTTCTTTTGGAACTTATCTCTTGACCCTCCCAGCCATCTCTTCTACCATTTTACAGACAATATTGGCCCTTTTGGCTTGATCTTCTCCTCACAACTTGGATTATGAGGATGATCTTCACCTCTATATTATGACCTTCTCTCTGCAACAGGTTCCCCTAAACCATCTAGCCCTCCTGCCAAGAAAATGAGGACCAAAAACACTAAAAAAAAGCAACTTGCTTCCAGGGGAACTTTCTATAAACGATATGCACGCCTTCGAGCTTCCACTAAGCCTCTTCTCATAAATCTACTAGTTCTGCCATTGATGTCAGTGATATTTCTGACTCGGAAAATAGTAATGAGGACCAATCACTCGACTCTTCCATCCATTTTTCAAAAGATGACCCTATTGGTGCACCTGTAGGTGCTACTAAGTTTGTTTCCCCTTTCACTCCAATTCGCACTGTGAAGAAAGAAAAATCATCTCCTTTACACAAACATTATAAAGTTGACCTCCTGTCCTCTTTTCCTTCGAAGCCAAGTCCAACATCCAAGGTATATTATATCTTATGGATAGCTTTACGCCTTTGAATTTAATCTGACTCTTTAAATTATATAGGCTTCTAGTAGCAACGTTCCTTTTAAGATTTTGGATGCTATAAATTTGGAAGACTTTGATGATCCCCTAAGTGACCTCGACCTTGATTTCCTGGCAACCACCATTACTGAAGAAATGCCAGAAGGACCACCATCCGAAGCTGATATCCATGTTGCTATACTATCTCTTTAAGAAAATCTGCCTTTAGACTTGTCAAACTTGACTGCTGACATCTCTAGCCAATTTTTGTCTACTAGATACTGTTGCATAATCCCACTCTCTCTTCTCTATTCAGAGATGAACTCCTCCATCTTGAATCAAAACTACCCATCATGATCTCCTTTTTCCAACGATTCACTGATGAACGTGCAATCCTTTCCACCAAGTGTAATAACTTCTCCAAACTTAATGACTAGTCCAAGGAATTAAAAGCTGACATTAAGCATTCCAGAACTGAAGATATTAAATTGCGCCAAGCCATCCTTGATCGTTGAACTATACAAGGAGATTGAAGATAGGAAGGAGAAATCTTTTGATCTAAAGAAGAAAATTGATGTTTTGTCGGTAGCTCGTTTTGAAGAAACAACACAACTAAAGCTAATGGCGGCAAAGATCGAGAACTCTTATGACACTATCCTTTATAGCAACCTTGAGCAATAACAACTACACTAGAAGCTTGCTCTACTGTCCAAACAGTGGCAGGCTGTGAAGAAATTAGATTTTCCTGCTATATGGCATCTTTCTTGGGTTTTTTAGATGACTATCATCTGAACAGCTTTGAGACCATAGTTCGATCTTTTATTTTGTTAACTATCTAAACACGCAAGCAGTGTTTCGGCCCATTTATTTAATAATATGTCTTTGATAATTACACTGCCATTTTCTTACTGCTAGACAAGTTATCAGGCCATGCATTGGCCCATTCACATGTTTTTCTGAATAGAATGATTCCTTTCCCAAATGGTGGGAAAGTATCCTTTAAAGAATTTGCCATTAATAAACTTTCTATGAGGCTGTCATTCAAAGTTGTTGAGCCAATATGCATTCCCTCTTAAGACTTTATGAATCCTGAAAGGTCCCTCCCAATTGGGGGACCACTTACCCAATTCATGATCCTTAGACTCAAACGGTAATATAGCTTTCCAAACTGGCTATCCTTCAAAAAAGACTTTCTTTTTAATTCTTTTATTGTATGCTCTGGATATCTTCCTTTTCTGAACCAACATCATGTTGAAAGCCCGAATGCGGTCTTCATCTAGCTGTTCCAAATCCATCATCCTTGCTTCAGAGTATTCTTCCATAATCAAACCATGTTGTCTTGCGACTCTTAGCGATGGAACTGCCAGTTCCATTGGAAGCACGACAGCGTGCCCATATGTTAGACTGAATGGACTCGTACCAATGCTTGAACGCTTTGTTGTCCTGTATGCCCACAAAATTTGTGGAATAACTCTGTGCCATGCTCTAGTATTTTCTTCTATCATCTTCTCTAGCATGTTGATGAGAATCTTATTACTCACCTCCACTTGATAGTTTGCTTTATGGTAATAAATAGTTGAATTAATCAACTTGATCCCAAAATCTTCAGCAAATGTTCTGAATTCGTCTCCTATGAACATTGTACCTTGGTCGGTTGTGATCGATTTGGGATTCCAAAATGATAGATCAAATGCTCTTTGACAAATTCCATCATATCGCTTTGCTCCACCTTGTTTTTGGAGCAGCCTCCACCCATTTGATGAAATAATCTGTTGCAACCAACAAGAAACTGTGGTTCTTAGAAGAGGCTGGATGGATCATCCCAATTATGTCAATGGCCCAACTCTGAAATGACCAAGGCTTGACAATCGGGTGAATTTCTGTAGTGGGGATTCTTTGAATACTTCCAAACCTCTGACATTGTCTGCATCCCTGTGCATATCTAATGAAATCCTTTAAGATTGTAGCCCAGAAATATCCGTGTATTCTAATTAGCCAATGCATATGGATTCCTGCTAGGCGAGCTCCACACAATCCTTCACAAACATGCATCAATATTTCCATACTGTCTACAAAATTGGAAAAATGTAAAAGAAGATTGTCATACCCTTTTCTGTAGCATTCTCCTTCGATCAGCACGTAGTGTTAATCTTGTATTCTGATCATTCTGGGTGTCTTGAGATTTTGGATTCTTTAAGTACTCCACAATCGGCTGCCTCCAATCAGCTGCCAAATTTTCAATGTTTAGAACTTCTGCTGGCATACCCCTTTCTTTGATCGATGGGTGTTCGTATTTCTATACCAGAATAATCTTGTGCATAATTTCTATAGACATTCACAATCTTGAAGCGGTCTGAGCCAATTCATTGGCCTCTCAATTTTCTTCCTTTTGTAAATAACTGAGGTTGACTTCTTCAAACTTAACTATCAGTTGGACAGCTGCAGCGTAATATGGTGCTAGAGTCAGACTGCTACATTTATATTCTCTAGTCAATTGCTTTACTACAAGTTGTGAATCTCCAAGCACCTTGACATCCCTTGCTCCAGGTTCTTTCAGAATCTCCAGGCCAATCAATAGAGCCTCGTACTCTGCTTGATTGTTGGTGCAGTCAAAATCCAGATTGAATGACAAGGTGGATTTGGTACCCCCCAAGTGACTCGATTTCTATTCTTGCTCCAGCTACATTATATGTGCTTGAGCCATGGAATTTAAGCACCCAAGGGTTCTGGTCTACAAAATACATGGGTGACCGCTCGTCTTCTTCTTTCTGGACCAATGCTTATCTTTTAACTACTTTTTCAGCCTCTATATGAGAGTAAATTCTGTCAAGGCCAGCGACAATTTCCCTATTATGTCAGTCATAATTGGTTTGGTAAGATATATTTCAATAAATCAAAAATTTGAAATAATATATACCTTTGCTCTAATGAGATAACGTCTGAGTTTCATACAAGCAAAGTGTAGAGCCAAACACAATTTTTCTCTTGTAGCATATCTAACCTCAATTTCAGTCAAAACCCGACTCAAGTAATAAATGGCCTACTCATGTCCTTGGTTGTTGTCTTGTGCTGTCAAGAAACCTTAAGAACCATGAGAGGCTGAGAGATAAAGCTTCAACGGTCTACCACGCACTGGAGTTGCGAACACATATGGATTACATAAATAGGCCTTGATCTTCTGGAAGGACTCCTCATGTCTTGGTTCCCATCTGAATTATGCTTCATTCTTCAGCTTTTGCAAGTTTGAGAACTCTTTTGTTTTCCCTGCTAGGTTAGATATGAATCGCCTCAGATAATTTACCTGACCCAAAAAGCGTTGAAGTTCCTTCTTGTTTTTAGGCGTGATTGTATCCATAATTGCTCTGGCTTTGTTCTTATCCACTTCCACTCTTCTCTGATGAATTAGAAGTCATAGGAAGTTTCCTCCCTTCACCCCAAATGTGCATTTCAGTCGATTAAGTTTCAGCTGCTGTGATCTCATTCTATCAATGCTCTTCTGTAAATGCACAATGTGATCAACAACTTTCTTGGATTTGATGAAAATGTCATCTATGTACACCTCCAAGAAGTGTCCAATCATGTCATCAAACATGGCATTCATCGCTCTTTGGTAAGTTACCTCTGCATTCTTGAGACAAAATAGCATGACAACCCATTCGAAGGTTCCCAAAGCCTCAGGACATCTAAATGCAGTCTTGGAAGTATCTTCTTCTACAAGAAAGATCTGATTGTAGGTGGCATAACCATCCATCATAGAAAAAAAATCTAATTTTATGATGTATCATGAACCAGTATATCAGCTATTGGCATGACATAAACGTCCTTTGGAGTGGTTGCGTTTAGATCCCTGGAGTTAACACATACTCGGATCTTACCATTCTTCTTGACCACTACCACAATGTTGGAGAACTATTCTGAAGAGCGTAATGGTAGTATGAAGCTAGCTTTGAGCAGCTTTTGAATTTCTTCTTTGACTTTGAGCTCCACTTCAATTGGCATCCTCCTTGAAGCTTGTTTGATTGCTTTGCAATCAGCTTTGATTGGAATCCGATGTTGTTCTAACTTTCAGTTTAAACCACGCATCTCATTATAATTTCAAGCAAAACAATCACGATATTCTTTTAACATCTTAATTAACTTTACCTTGGTATTGCAATCCAAGAGTTTTCTTATATAAGTAGGTTGTGGGTCCTCCTCAATTCCCAAATTCACTTCCTCCAATAGGTCTTCCACCTCTGGTTTCAGATCGTCCAATTTAGGTGCTGCTTTCTTTAGATATTAGTTTTAGATTTCTTCACCCTCAGCTTCATATTCCTCATCTTTGAAGATCATTTCTGCTCCATTCTGTTCCCTTTCTTGATCTTCGAACAGTTTGTCCAATGCAACCTACATCTGTGCTTTTTTTTTATTACGGCCAATACTACCCCATTCTCTAATAGAGAAAGAGGCATCATGGAACTTCTTCGATAATAAGAATGGAGATCGGCCTATTTGGCACAACTGCTTTAGGTCGAATCTCTTCAGAATGAAACTGAACTCTACCTTGGACGTAGACAAATACCTTGGATTTTCTTCATTGGTGTGACCAAAGAATTTGATTGGTCCCATGTTATCTTCATAGTATCTAGCTTCCACATTGTTTGAATTGGCTTTGAATGACCTACGATCTGCCCATAGCACCTCTACATTGTTGTCCCTCCAAAATAGCAATAATTGATGTAGAGAAGACAATACAAACTAGTTGGTATGTATCCAGTCCCTTCCTAACAAAGCATGATGTATGGCATTGGAATTAATAACAAAGAAAAAGGTTAGAGAGGTCTTACTACCTACTGTCAGTTGCATTGGTAGCACTCCTACTGTCTTGGTGACTTCTCGAGTGAATCCAGCCATTGTGACCTACATTGGGATCAAGTCATCTGCTGTCAAACCAAAAGTGCTTAGCATCGACATCAGTATTGTGTTTATCGCTGATCCTTGTCCACTAACACTTTGTTAGTAGGATGACCATTCATCTAAACTTGAATGTACAGTGGCCAAATATGTTGGCTCATGGTGTATGATGGGTTCTCGAATATCATCTTCTTTGGTTTGTCTTCATCAACAGTTTGAATAGTGACCTCACTATGAGGTTCATTTCCACCTCCCGTCTTTGTTTTGGCTGACCCACTAAATTTGGAAGCTTGGTATACAGGTGGTAGTGTAATGACGTTACACTGATATGCAACAGAGTTAGATTCTACCTTAAAGCAGCCAAAAGTAGGACTAACCTCAGAAGACGAATCGCCAACTGATTTAGCATCTTCAGTTGCATGCCTACCCGGATACTTCTTCGATCTGACCATCTTATTTTGAACTTCGTCTTGCTGGATCATCTAGACTAATTCGATTGGAGGAGCTTGGTAGTTTACTCTAGCTAAATATATGGAAGGTCCTTGATCATTCTCTCCCATTTTTCACGCTGAACTCTTCTTGGCTTAAGGTAATATGGTTTGGGATAGAAGGAGTTTTGACTAGTTCTTCCTTTCTGTCCCTCTCCCTGTACTTAGCCACCAAATTCTATCTTTGTAGCCTTCATTTCTAAGTCTGTGTCAATGGTATAGGGAACTTTCGAGCTTGCATTCTATACCATTTCTAATCATAGTGTGCTGGGTAAGGTACCACATACCTTTGTCTCTGGTAATTTTTGATAACTCTTGGACCGTTGATACCATAAGAGTTTTTTGCCTCCATTCAAACTTCTGCAGTCTAGTCTGATGGGTCTCCCACTCATAACATCTCCTATTTAGCAGACTTCTAAGATCAGCCATGATCACATTGATTGTGAATACTTGTGAAAATGGGTCTTCCTCTATCATCATGGTTTCCTCGTCAAGAAATTTGATGGTTCATTTCTTTATATTCTCCTAAATCATGTTATGCAAACCCCAACAATTCATAGTACAATGTCTCCAGAGGTCATGGTACTTACAGTATTCCTTATTTTTCGGCTCGTCTTTGGATGGTATTTTGTGACCAGCAGGAAATGGCAAAAAAAATTTAGCAAGTAAGAAGTCAAAGATCTCTTTCATTTTGGCAATATCAAAAGTTTGGACAGGGCCACTGTTGAGTGATTTCTTGGTCCCATCTTTAGGTTTCGCAAGTGATGGACACATGACTGGTCCTGCGTTATTGACTATTTCTACAGTCTCCACATCATGTTGTACCTCCTGGTAATAAGCCCCTGCCGAAGTCTTTCTTCTTCGAGATTTTTCTTTGAGTATATCTTCATATTCTGCCACCTTTGCTGCCAGTTCATAAAAGTCTCAAAATTGCATTCCTCATCTTCTTGAATCTGGTCAAGAATGCGTTAGAACTCTCTCCTGATCTTTGTGACAGCCTAGATAGTTCAATAATGCAAACTTCTGGCTTTGATCTAAAGAATTGTGTATGAAAGATTCGCTCCATTTCCCTCCATAAACCCACAGAATTTTGTGGTAATGTTGAGAACCAAGTGAATGTTGGTCCTATCAATGAATTTGAAAATAGACGCAGTCTGAAGTTATCAAAGTTATTATAATTAGCCAACTCACCACACTGGATGGTAAAACGCTTAACATGTTCAACAGTGTACTGCATCTCCTCTCCAAAAAACAACGTGAATTATGGAACTCTGAACCCTCGAGGATAAGGATTCGCCCAAACAATGAACTCCATGTATGGTTTATGATATTCTGGGTGACTGACCTATCCGAGTCTAGGTCTGTAGAGTTCCTGCACAACATTTATGATATCATCCATTTCTACAGGTCGAATATGGCTAACAAGATTCTTATAGACAGTGAATCCAGGAACTCGGGATATGCCTCCCTGATGGTTCGCATTAGGTACCTCGTTCTGGTAATAAGCTACTGGAGAATTAGCTTGATTGGTGTGAGCAAATACCTGGAACTGGACTTTTGGGGCTGATGAATGTCCAATACCGGTCTTGACAGAAATACTCTCTTTCCTTTTATGGGGTGGAGTATATCTGACTTGTTCAGTTTGATTTTGTCCTTCAACAGAACCCTGCACACGTGAATCATGCCTTCCGAGTTCAGAAGCTTGGTCTTGCCTTTGTCTGCCTTGGGAACTAACTCATCTTCTCCTTTCGAGAGCGAATCCATGTTGATTTGTAGTGTGAGCACAATCTTAGTTTGAAACTTTATCAGTCTAGTGTCCAGCACGTCGATCTGCTTGGATGGTAATGGACTGGATAGCCTACTATGAGTGGCCTGCTCCCTTGGTGATGATTTCTATGAAAACAACACCTCTTGAGGTGGTGGTGATTGATTCAACCCTACTATTGTAGGATCTCCCCTAGAAAGTTCGCTTCCTGCTGCAATTTCGTTATCAAACCTTCAAGTTTTGGGCGGCATGTTTGACAAGAACTTTTGAGTCCCACCGGGTGTGCCAAAAAGGATGTTACCTCTATTTGGCTACAATCTGCCAAAAGGGTCAATTATGCCCCTTAGTGACGAGACAGTGTGTACAGGTGTGCCAGAGACTTACAGTCAGTCTCAAAGCGTGGAAAATGAATGTCAATACACTGAAATCTAACTCCTATCAAACGATTCTAAGAGGAAAGGGGTTACTCATAATCTCACTATGAATCTTAAAGGAACTCTAGATCCATTGGAAAATGCTTCACTAGATACTAGACTAAACAGAAATGACAAACTATAATATTTCATTGATGATCGAAATAATTATAGAAAAGTGTTTTCAAAACTGAATGTAAGCTAGAGCGTAAGAATGCTTGAGAGATTGAAAGAAAGATTGATGCCGTTGGGTTGGATTTTTTTGTATTTTGTTTTGTGCGTCCTTCTTCTTCTCCTTTGCCAATATATATCTCTTAAAAATTCTAAACCTACCGTGACTTCTGCCATGATCGCAACTATCCGAAATTTCCTCATATGTGCTTTCCTCTTCTCCAACTACTGTGGTAATGGTCCAATTGTGCTGTAAAGATGCCACAACCTGTAAAATATGCTCAATTCATGCTCCATAGTGCCCATTCCAACTCAAACATCATTTCCACCAAAATAAGGAAGATAAACCCTTACCTTCTAAATAATAGGTAGCTTTTAAGACTAAGTCTTCACCTTAACAACTCTTAAATCTGGGCCCGTATTTTAAACAACAATAGTGGCCTGTTAACTGCCAACCCAAACATATTGTGTTAGGAATTTGATCAAAAAGTTGGACGAGTTCTTTTGCTACAAAAGGAATCTTTGTTTTGAGGAAACACATTTCCAAGTTGGTCTCTAATTAGGAATATAATTGGTATCATATTTGTAATTGGAAACATCTAGGTACAAAAGATTGAGAATTCTTCAAACAATTGGTATCGAAGCGTAGGTTGTTTGAAGCAGACATGTTAAATGTAAAATCGACATGGAGAAGTTTGATGGTAGAATTAATTTTGGCTTGTGGCAAGTACAAGTCAAGGATGTGTTGATTCAATCTGAGTTACACAAGACGTTGAAGGGAAAATCAATTTCTAATTCAACTAAAGATTTGAACACGGCCATTGGCTTGACATTTATGGAAGGTGTGTGGTGGGAAGGTATGTCGAGGGCTAAGAAACTCCCAGGAAAAAGTCATGCATGGGGGTTGCACCATAATTTTCAGCAGGTTGTTTTTCGACATGGGTATATAGGCCAAAGGAAAATCTTAAAATGATGAATTTTGAGTGCGTATACTCTTTATGGGAGAGTATGACTGTCGGTGAAGACAGTGGTATAGCGAAAACTATGATATTTTTTTATTAAGGTGAAGCTTGTTAGGAATTTGATCAAAAAGTTGGACGAGTTCTTTTGCTACATAATGAATCCTTGTTTTGAGGAAACGCGTTTCCAAATTGGTCTCTAATTAGGAATATAATTGGTATAATATTTGTAATTGGAAACATCTGGGTACAAAAGATTGAGAATTCTTCAAACATATTGCACCTGACAATCAAGTCCAGTCGCTCCATTGCCTACAACCCATCTCTCTTTGCCACACTACCGAACCCTCTTAGTTACCTTGCAGCCCAATTTCTTAGCTCCAGTCTGGCCAATCAGGCCTGTACAATTATGTTGCAAACACATACATTGTGACTTGTCACCTATCAAATTATTTTTCTAACGTAGCTAACAAGCATTCTGCAATGATTGTGGAGCAAATCTAGAGATATTATATTCATCAAAAGTGTACTGATTACAACATAGATATTTTTCATGCCAAACCATTACAAAAGACTCTTACTTAAAGATAAATCCCAACGATAACAAGACAAACGGTAACAAAAGTCTCCACCTAATAAAGGCAGACTTAGACCAACACACTAATATGGGATAACAACAGCTATTCCTTGATTGGCACAACACATGTCCCTGCAGATGACATTTCCTTTGATGCTTTTAATTGGAGACACATTCCATTTCCTTCCCCTTGAAGAACAATCTCGTCCGCGAGATCAAGATCGAGAAATTTTGCTCTCAACTCCCGTAAGTTTTCCCAAGTAGCGTCCTCCATAGGAAGCCCCGACCAGAGTACAAGAACTTGACAGGTCTCCCTTCCTCGTTTTTGCACTCTTCTGTGCCCCATAATGCGCTCCGGTAGTAAGCGTGCTCCCCATCCATGGAAAATTCTGGTAGTGTGTGCACCTTGATATCCTTTCGACCCACGACTGCCTTGAGGTTGGAAACGTGAAAAATAGGGTGAACACGAGAGCTCAGAGGTAAGTTCAAACGATAAGCTACTGTGCCGATTTTGTGGGTAATCTCAAAAGGTCCATAGAATCTTGGAGCAAGTTTGAGAGCCCGATGACTAGTCACTGAACTCTGGCGATACGGCTACAGTCATAGAAATACTTTATCACCAACATTGAATGTTCGTTCAAATCTATGAGAGTCCTTTTGCTGCTTCATTCGATGTTGGGCCACTACCAGATTGTCTTTCAAAATGTTGTAATAACCTCCCTCTGATACCAAATGGAACGATTGTGGAGCAAAGCTAGAGATATTATATTCATCAAAAGTGTACTAATTACAACATAGATATTTTTCATGCCAAACCATTACAAAAGACTCTTACTTAAAGATAAATCCCAACGGTAACAAGACAAACGGTAACAAAAGTCTCCACCTAATAAAGGCAGACTTAGACCAACACACTAATATGGGATAACAACAGCCATTCCTTGATTGGCACAACACGTGTCCCTACAGATGACATGTCCTTTGATGCTTTTAATTGGAGACACGTTCCACATTCCAACCACTCCCAAATCCAAAATACTATCCACAAATACCAAAGAAGCATATATTTAAGAGCTTAACTCAAAAATTCACTAAAATAATATTATCACCATTATTTTAATTTCTATATCTTATCTCATAGAAAAAATCTTCATTCAAAAACTAATTACTGAGGGTCTAACTCAACGCACCCGTTAGAAAGGTAGTATTGTATGATACATTTATTGCGTCAAATTCTTAAAAACAACATAAGCATTGGTTAGACCAATCGTCATCTTTGGAATATTTTTTTTCCGAATTCTCAACTAATGATATCTCAACGTTAAATTCATATTTGAATAGTTCTCAGACCCTCTCGACTAGTCAACAAGTCATATATTCTCGGAATAGTTATTTGTTCTCAACAGTCACCCGACTCGCTTGTCAATAATCCACTCATATTGACGTTGCTCTTTCATTCATTTATTTATTTTACAAATAATTACGAAAGAAATATCAAATGTTATACCTTGGAGCATGGGTATACAATCCATAACCACAACTATTATCATACTAAATTTTGAAAACATCTTATCATTGGTTTTCTACATTATATCAAGTCCCTTGATTTATTGGCCACTATAGGATCATGTATCAATTCTGATCCTTTTCATGTCTCGGATAATTGAGCACTCATAAAACCTCGTACACCATCACAACTCCAACATTGGTTGATCTTTACGAGGACCGCTACATGTGTATACCCTTATTGCACGCATAATTAACACAACCTTATTGATACAAACTATACGAGGATTTATGAAAAAAGAGAACATACTAGATCAACTGGGCTCGTGACATGGCCTGAAATTGCACTACCTAATATCAAACTACTAGTGGACACATAACCCTAAGTCTGTAAGTCTCATAACCTCACTTTGATACCAATTTGTCAAGCCCTGACCCGTGGAGCGTGAGGAAAAATGAAGAAATCAACTATTTGTGCAGTATTCACCCTGAATAAAAACACCCTCCAACAAACAAAAAAAAGGCAGCATCTCCCCATAAATTGAAGGATGCCACCCTGCACAAAAAAAATATAAACAACCACTTCTAATATTCAATACAAAATACCAACAACCTCCACAATCTATGTCCCTCAGGGTCTCACAACCACCACATACATAATAATGTCTGACATAGGAGTCCTGATCACACTGAGTCCCCTCCTGGCCCATCCAAAATAATCATATCATAACAAATATAAATTCAACCACTCACCATCGAGTTGAAAAAATGTAAAAATACTTTCGTTCCATAAATAAATAAACATATTAATATTATAAGACAACTCTACTATGTCAGGCCATCACGGTCACACCCAGTCCTGCTGATCTGGAGTACCTACACTAGTAAATGGCTCACCTAAAATGATAGAAAATAAATAGGGTGAGTCGAAGGCTCAGTAGGGATATCAAAAAAGAATAATGAACAAAGGAAGAAATGTGAATAACGGAATAAATGCAACATTATCCTATCTAAACAATGTCTCTATACACCCATCCAAACCTCCGAACACCCATCCCATGACTTCGGTAAGGTTGTGGATCGCTCCCACGCCTTTATCCTTCACCATATTCACTAGCACCATAAATTGGTTCGCCTGGTAATCCATGGAGAAAGTAAAAATTCATCAACACAGTTTCTTATTCACCAGCTCTTCCATCGAGAACGTCAAAGATTCATAACATCTTCCACGTATCAATGTTGCGAAAGTACGAGCCAGATCCTTCACATGTAATAGATTGGTTGACAATCAATGTTTTAGAGGCTGTAACTTATGTAGTGTAACCATTGCAGATTCTAGATAGGCGAGAGAAAGTCACAAGATCGAGTGTCATCCTATTGGTTAGAGTATTATGGCAACATCACAGAGTAGAGGAATCAATGTGAGAGTTAGAGTTTGCAATGAAGGAGAAATATCCTTTCCTATTTGAGTCACTAGATGCGTGTTTTAATTTCGAGGGAAATTTTTTTATTAGGGTGGGAAGATGTAAAATCCCATGCCGAGAAAAAAAACTATATATATATATGTGAAAAATAGAATAAATAAATAAATAAATAAGAGAACACAACAAGTAAATGATTCAAAAAAAAAATGTTAAGAATATAAGTTTATTAGTGGTTGTTTAGCATTAAAAAAAAACGTGAAGTCTAGCTTCACTTTACTTCACTCGGGTCTTTCTTCCTTTCAAAGCCAAAAGAGAAGCTTTTGTTTTATATTCATCTCTTCCACTCTATCTCACAACAACCCAGCTTCTTCCATCTTGTTAAGCCAAATTCAACCTTCAATTTCCTTCATCTTCAAGATTCTCATGGTAATTTCTTAGAAATTCTCTCTCTTGTTGTTCATGGATTCTTCTCTTTCTAACCCAACTTCTTTCTTGCTTTGCTGAAGATTATTGCCACCAAAGACCTTCACCAAGTTTGATTTAGACATCAATATCCAACTCCTTTTCACTACTTGGTAAGAATTCTATCTCAAGAATTCAACAGTTAAGGAAATTATAGGTTTTTAGGGGATTTATGAATTTCAATGTTCTAGTAATTTGGTTAGACTTAAATTGTGTTGAATTGTTAAGTTTAGGTGTGGGTTTTGAAAATCCAATGGGGATTTGTTCTTGAAGTAGAAGTTGGAGAAGAAAAAAAACCAAGAAGACTTCCCTAGGCTTATAATTGTTAAGTAAATGTTGGGTTAACTTGGAAAGTAATATATAATGGGATTGTAATATTTAGCCTTGATTAATATGGTAGATAGTAGTTAGCCTTGATTAACATGGTAGATGGTAGAATGTTAAGTTTTAGAGAAATGAGATAATTTTTGGAATATGGGATTTTGAAATTGGGATGTTAGAAGGTTTGCGCTTATGGAATTAAATTTCATTTATTTTTATTAAATAGGTTAGTGAATTAACTTGGAAGATACTTGCTTTGGTGATAGACATTGGGTGTTGTCGACAAAGAGATAGGGATACTGTTTTGCTTCCTTGGTTAAATTTTCTTGTTCCTAAAAAGCTTTGAAAGTTATCTTTTGACTCTTTTGTATCTTATTCAATTTTATAAATTCGTTTGGGCTACTCTTGATTGTTCAAGAGGGCCAAACCCGCTATAAGATTAATTGTATGATCTTTTCTTTGATTGTTTTATTATATATGTACATACGCATTTACCCCTAAACGTGTTAAGCTCGATTGACACGTTTTTGGATCTTCATGTGATATGAAATATGTGACATAGCATTTTCATGGGTTTAATGTGCATTCAGTGACATGATGAACCACTGGGAAAGAGCTTGGGTGTTTCCATGTTTAGGAATGGTGATTCGGGATTGAAGATTGTGATTTCTAATGGGATTGTAAATGAAATTGGTTGATGGAACTAAACCTCTTCATGGATTTATTGTGAAGACCAATTTACCGTGTCGATGAATATGGAGTAGGGTATAGGTATGTGAGCGATACATGACCTTTACGCAGTTATGGGATGGGTGTTCGGAGGTTCGGATGGGTGTACGAAAACATTTTTCCACATAGCATTTTGATGCATTCATTCCGTCCTTGGAAATTTCTGTCTTATTTCGTTACTCTTAGTTGATATCCCTACTTCCCTACTGAGCATTCGACTCACCCTATTTACTTCTTTTCCTTTCAAGTGAGCCTTTTACTAGTACAGATCCTCTAGATCAGCATGACGAGGCGTGACCGTGGTGGCCTGACTTAGTAGAGTTATCCTGGAGTGTGTTTAGTTGTTTGTTCCTTTTATTTATGTTTTGATACTTGTTATGGCGAGTAGTTGGATACTTTCATTGTTATGGCTATTTTGGAAGGGCTAGGAGAGGACTCCGTGTGATCGGGTCTCTTTTGTCATATTATATATGTGGTTGTTGAAGAAACCTTGAGGGGCTTGGTATGGAGAATGTTTGGTGTTGTTGTTTGGATTATAGAAGTGTTGTTTTTATATGTTTGTGCAGGGTGGCATTTTTCAGTTTATGGGGAAATGCCGCCAAAATTTTTATTGAAATTTGTGACGTGTTTAGTGTGAGTAGGCATGGTTTGTTGTTTAGCTCACGTTCTGTAGATCGGGGCATGACAGATGTCACTGAAAGCTAGGCCCATTTCCATAGCATCCTCAAAACTCTTCATTGCGATTTTTTTGGGGGGGGGGGGGGGGGGTGGGAATGAGTTTCGATGCGACGAAGGATTGTTGCAATAGTCGACAATACTTAGTAGATATGAGTGCGATAGAAGATAAGGGAGCAGACGGCTGTTGGAATAAGGAAGCCATTATCAGAATTTTTGAAGCTTGAGATAAATGACAATGGCAGGTGTGGGAGAATTTCAAGAGTGAGAAAAATCATTTAGGGTTTGGCCTTTAAAAAGCTTCCGTATTTAATGATAATGCCTATATGGCACAGATAGTGTAATCGATTCATCGGAACATGCCAGACGTTATGTCAGCGAAAGACATTGGATGTGACCGGTACTGAAACAATGTGAACTCTATATACTCGTGCCCGCATCCTATGGTCACAATGGTATTATCAAGATATGATTACATTGCTTTGGAAGTACATGAAGCTGTATTACTTTGAATTTGATAATCAACTATTGGAGTGCAATGCAGTCTCGTTGCATTTACCCACAGTAAAAAACATGTTTTGAACAGCCCAAACAACCTCACATTATTCATATAAAAATGAAAACAGAAAGTGACCATTAAAGAGAAATCGGGTCTAGTCTTTGAAGGCATCAGTGACTTCATCCAAGAAAGTTTTTAGGTGTACGGAGACATCCAAAAGAGACTCTTGCAGTTGGTAAAGGTATTGTTCCATAGCTTTTCTCTCAACAAAAGTCGAGGAGGTACACCAGCACCCCTTTCGCTTTGCAAAGTACACTCGATAGTTCATGGATACGATGCTCATATTGGTTTAGTTCATCCTCAAGTTCTTTTATCTCATCTGAGTCTTCCAGATGAGGCTGAGGGAATTGGTCGTCAGCAACAGTTGTTCCTTTCATCATATCGAACATTCAATCTCTATTGCTCTTTTCTTTTGATTTTTTGGATAGGGGCAAAGAAGAGTCAAGCCTTGAATGGGACTCCATGAATCCAGAGGAAGCTAAGGAAAATGTGTGTTTCGAAAGTAGTTGGATGATATTTTATATAGGGTGGAAAGCGTGAGAAAACCCCCAAGAATTAATGCCCATTAACTTAAAGGAGTTGGGTGGTTGACCCAGCTAAATCTGGAGTATCCATTTATAAGATGTGGTATAGAACAAGATAAGGATGAGGGTAAGAGAAGATTAAAGTTGTTAATTAGATTTTGATGCAGATTAATTGATCTTACCTTGAAAATAAGTAAAATCATTTAATTGTCCAAAGAGAGGTGAGACAACATTTAAATAAGGTATACAACCAAGTCAATATTACACTCGGCCGTGTGTGGGTAATTGTTGAACACAAAAAATGCTTGTTGGACAATTGGGCGAAGCATAATTACTGTGTGGACAAGGAAAACACCCAAAGAAGAAGAAATGAAGCAGTTCACCCAGCCCAGTCAGATTTCGCTCGACTAGTATGTAGTTATAAGCAATTACAAGTCGTGGGTAGTTGCATACTCTAATAGTTATCCAACAGTTAAGCTAAAGTGGCTCAAAGAGGTTATTATGAACAAGTGTAGATCCATGAAGGAAGACTCAGAAAAGGCCTCTGCACACTCCTACGCAAGAATGCCAATGCTCTTTCATTTTCTAGTGTAACCCTAAGCCTAGCTTTACTGCAATTCTAACCTAGTTTTTGGTAACCTTTAACTTTAGATTTATTTTGGGCTCTTGATAGCTTTCACCCTATTTTGAAATTTTTCTTGAGAGGTTGTTGTATGATAGGTATGAATATACCTCTTGTTTTTGGTGATAATAACTCTCTATTATCTCATTGATATTGTCAATTCGGTACATTTATCTATTATCTTGGATTTTGATAGGCAATTGATGGTGTGGAACAAAAAGGTGGCAAATATGGGCAAGATGAGAGCAAGAATAAGCCTAAAAATTATCCTGGGCATGATTTAAACACGCCTAGGCGGTACGGGCCACGTACGAAACAGGGGTGAATGCAAAAAATTCAGGAAAACTGCATTTTCTAGAGCAGCGCCTAGGCGCCCCTGCACAAAATTGGCAGCTTTTATTTCGCGAAAGCCCTAAAAACTGCACACTTGTGACTTATCGAACGGCCGTTCCAGGGAGCGAAAAACAGAGGAAAGAAGGAGGATTCAAGGCTTGAAGGAGCGATTCTTCATCTTGGCTTGTGTTTCTTCCAATTTTGGGTTCTACCAATATGTTTCTCTCTCTTTGCTTGTCTCTTTCTCTCTCTATGAGTAGCTAAACTCTTTTTCACCAAGGCTAGGATGAAGCCTTGGGTTGAATGATGGTTGTATGAATTGATTTGTTTATATGTGAATCTATTTGGGTATAAATCTTTGGTTTCTATGATTATTGTGGATTCTTCTTAGTCTTTGTGCTTGATCACCACTTAGGGTTTTGAATGGATTTGTTTGATGGATTTTGTAGATGGTGAAATATCTATTTAATCATGCTTCTTGGGACCTTAGATTGCAATTGTTGTTTCCATTAGGTTTGGAACAAGTTTGTATGAATCCTATTTCCATTGAGCTTTCATGAATTCTTATGCATGTCTAGACCAATAAGATGGCTAGAAATGTTGATAGGAACATCCAACCTAGACCAATAAGATGGCTAGTAATTGATATGAGGGAAATTGGCTTGAGTGTGCTAAAACCGACTTAGGTACGGATTCGTTATACCCGGATTGATAAATGTGTGAGTGAATTGGTTGTGTTTGCACATCATTGACCCTTGGTGGATTTCGAAGTCTTGGTGCTTCATTCTTCTACTTGAATTCATTGCATTAGTATAACTTGCCTAGTGATAAATTGCATTAGCATTTGCATTCTTCAATATAAAAATTCCAAAAACACTTTACTTTTCTTGCTTGCATTCTTATTAAATTGTAAACCCAATCAACTTGAGCGGAACTTTAATTTTTTGCATTGTCCATAAATATATACAAATAAACATTTGGATCAATTATAACTCTGTTTCTGTGGATACGATCTCTACTGACTACTTGTGCTATCCCTTCGACTAGTGCACTTGCTAGTAGGGTATTTTAAACCCAACATTGTACCCTTGCAATCGTTTGATTTCAATTTGCAATAAAATAGTTCCATTTCACCCAACTTTACTTCAAAATATATGGGAGACGATTTTATCTACGAACATGAGTTCCTGTTAGAGTAGGAAACTTCTTTGGTTAAGGGAGAGTCCTTGTTGATAAAGACACTTGCTTCTCATAACGAATTACCTCTATTCGAGGAGCTAGATGAAGAGCAAAATGTTTGGTTGCTCGATTAAGAGGACAGAGCACTGATTATGATTACCAAGTTGTGTACATAGTTTATGGTGACTTCTTTGTCTTCTTGGCACATGTCAGCTGCTAGTTGGAAGGTATTTTTGGTGTTATCAAAAATGAAAAAAGGAAATTAATTATGCAACATTATCTTTGGCAAAAAGTTATAAGATTAGCCTATGTTTGACTTATAATTCATGGTTCATTTTGTTCTTATACTTTCTGGTTGCTGTTTTTTCCCCATGAACTTTCTTCTTCTTGTAGTGTATTTGGTGGGTGGAGTTCTTCTTTTGCACAGCTTGATCGTTCTAGCCAATATAAATCAGGATCATGGGATGCGTAGCTTTGGGCATACTAGAGGTATGCTCGAACATATAATGTTGAGAAATTGAGTTGGTTTTAATTTGACTAGTCTAAATATGCTGCCATTACACTCTTACACTGTTTGGGATTTGAGGAGAAATGAGGGTAAAATGAGGGGATTTTAAAAAATACAAGTATTTGGAAAGGGGGAACGAGAGAAGGAAATTAAAGGAGAAATTTTTGATGGGCCAACACCAACATATTTCCATCTATATTGGAGGAAAGTGTGCGGCATTTGAGGGAAAACTGGCAGGCCTGTATTTTTTATCCAACAATTTTGAGATATGGTGGGACTACTTTTTTTACTATGCTTATAATAAAATGATAAGTGTTATTGTATATCATGAACAAAAAATATATTTTTTCACGTTTCTTTCCCCTACCTTTTAACATTCCAAATAAGAGAAGATAAAATTAATAATTTAGTCCCCTCTTGTTCCCTCCCCTACATTTTTCTTTCCCTCAAATTTTCTTTTCCCTCCACTCATAGCTTCCTAAATGTAGGCTTAATGACAAATGCCCTTAGAAGTTTGAAATCCCAAGGGAGAGAGAGGGATGGGAAACACTTTTTATTTTTGATTTATTTCTTATATTTTAGAATTTTTATTTTAATTATTATAAAATATTTTCACATGGCAATCATTTTGCACATGAATCAATTGAAAGCATGTCAAACTGTCACGTCACTCTTTTGACTACCCAATTTCGAGAAAATATTTCTCGATGACTTGACTAAAATAAAACTAAATGTTTAGTGACTAATTTAAAATATTTAATTTTTCGGTCAAAAAAAATGATAGAAAATGCTAAAAGTAGTATTAAAGATTATTTAAATTACACTTATAAAACAAATTACACAAATGACAATCCATATCAATTCATACACTAACGCCCTACTTGGGAAAATAGGGACTAGTGGAAATTATATGTTTTTAAAGTAGCAGTTCTGACCAGTTATGAGGGTAGCGGTCTTGGGTGTTTTTAGTAGCGATTTTTCAAACAGTAAATTCTAGATATGCAAGCAGAGCCTCAAATCGAACTTCGAACAAGTCGTACCAAATCAATGTTTGCAAAGATAAAAAGTCCACAACAAGTTAAACCAAGATATTATGCTCAGAGAAGAAACGCGAGCATGGTCATCGAAATAACGAGAAACACTCACCAAAGAAGGCGACTAGGAACCAAAGTAGTGGAGGTTGAGGACAGAGCAGCGTGAGAGAACTGGATGAGAGAAAGTTACGTGTATGAAACTAGGTAAGGGAAAAGAAGGGAATAAATTTTTGAACCAATGAACTCGATGTTTTCTAAACCCATCAATTTTGTATTGCACTGGTTTTGGTGGGTTTTAAAACCCCACCAAAATCAATGAGTGAAAAACCTATCAAAGCATGAGTTGATGTCAAGAACTGTTTGAGCCCCTGTACTTTCAAAAAAGAGTTAGTTGAAGCCCTCTACTTTTTTTTTCGGTCCAAAGAAGTCCCTCTACTTCATATGATGGGTCACGTTAGCCTTCATGTTATTTTCTGTCCAAAATTGCTGACTTGGCCGTTAGCTAATTGCATGGCATTTTTAAAAAACTTAATCTTAAACATGACATGAATTTCTTGAAACAAAAACACAAAAAGTAAAAGTTAAAAAAATCTGGAAAAAAGGAGCGTCAAAAGTAGGTGGCTATTCTCCGGCAACACTAAAAGCACTTCTCCAACAATAATTTTCTGGCGGCAATTCATGTATTTTATAAAATTAAGTCCAGATTCTTGGTCACAAATCAAAGTGCAGGTTACCATCAGGCTCACAAATCTCTCTATTCTCAAGTCATTGTCCTTCTCAGCTTGCCTCGAGATCTGTGGTGATTTTTTGTTTCTCCGTTTCTCCAATAAGAACAAAGATTGTGGTGATGACCTCATATTCCACTGTCTGTGTTGCAAAATCGAATGAGAAGGAGTAGATCTGAGGTTGCATGGACCAGATTAGACGCTCCAATCTCAGAAGCCTCAAAGCCTATTGACGAGTCCTATATGCAAGCTTTGTTTGGCGGTCGTGGAACTTGATTATTCTTAACTGTATGTGTTGCTTGTTTCCATCAAAGAACTATTCGAAATGTTTTTTTTTTATTTTTGATTTTTTTGATTATTATTATTATTATTATTATTTACTAGATTTTTGGGTTTATTTTTATCATATATAAATTAATGACATGTGTCACCATTTCATTCATCAATGACACATGTGAAAAATTATTTAAAAAATAAAAAATTACATGTTAGCCACTAACTAACAAACACATGAGCAATTTTGAACGGAAAATGACATTAAGGACTAATATGACCCATTTTATAAAGTAGAAAGACTTCTTTGAAAAAAAAAAGAGTTCAAATGACATTTATTTAAAGTACAGAGCTAAAACGTTAATTATCCCTTTAAAAAATTCCATTTCTAGTGAAAATTCCTAAATCAAGAGTATGGTAGTGGAATATGAGTCAGTGCTACTCGATACACGCGTTGAAAAACCATGCTTCCGCGTTGAAAAAACCAGACTCTTACATTGACTGTCTGTCTTGCTCGCCCTTTAAGCCGTGGAGCACGGAGAGAGCATTTTCAGATTCTCTTCTTATATGTCTCTCCTGATCTCCCACTCTGGACCCTTCAATCTTTTTTAGAACCTCAGTTTTCCTTCTCCTTCTGAAGCTGCCACCTAATTCATCAGAAGCACTCCCCCCTCTATTGTTCTCCTGAAAAGGTTGAGTCATTTGCAATCCCCGTTAACTCTGTTTTCTTTAGCATGTTCTTTGCTTATTTACCAGATATGCAGGCACCAAAATGCGCACTTCAGGTTTATATGAGATGAGGATGGGGGCCAATCCCCAAGAGGGCTTGGTGGGCGATGATCTATTTGAGCAGATGTTGGGTAGGAATATGGTAACGATGCCTTTGGGGTTGAATTCGGTGGATGGGTTTTTGAGGCCACATGAAGAATATGCTTCTGTGTGTGGCAATACTAACATCGCCAACATTAGTAACTGGGCTGTTTCTACAACTTCTGGAATCACAGTAAGTGCTTCTCCATGAATGATTGTTCTTTCGTTCTTTCTTAATTTTGTTTCTTCTCCTGTTTTTCTTTTATCTCTTGTGCTTTTTCCTGCTACTTATGTCTAAGATTCTTTAAGTGCTACTATCTATCAATAAGAACAATTTGCAATTTCCGAACTATGATACGTATTTTGCATTGCGTTTTAGCACTTTTGATGGGTTTGGAAATTGAAAGACTTTTAATGAAATATGTATTTCTTTAGGATTTATAGTGGTGATTTAGTGAAGGGTAATTTAGGGGCTTATTTTGGCAGATCATGTTAATTCCAAGTTTGTTTGCTGTTGTGGCAGGAAAAAGATTCAGTACATATGGGAAATTTATTTCCAGCCTATGGGCAGTCAGTCCATCCTCCACCACCTGGTCCATTGCAACTCCAACAGGTTCGAAAGAAAGTTTTATGTTTTCTTTCTCTGGAGGAGCTAGAAAATGATTATAATTTTTTGTTGTGTTTAGGGTTTTGGATATATGGTCTGGAAAATTCGTGTTCTGTGAAGGAATCAATGCATCGATAGTCCTGAAGTTGAAATTAATGCTAGAATAATGTATATGTCTCTTGTCATGATTGAATTTAATTAGTTCAATTCTTATTTGGAAACGCTCCATGTCAAAATTGGACCTGTGTGTTGACTTGGGTGAAACTACTTTCTTTCTTTTGTTTGTCTGTGAAGTTCAGGCATGATTTTTGTGGTTTTAAAACTGACGTCTAGGTAATATACTTTTTTAGCAGCTCCAGGTAGTCAAAAAGTTTAAAAATCAGTGAAGCATCCAAGTATCTGCTGTCAACAGTGAATTTAGATAGATTATTGGCATAACCTTTTCAATTCTCTAGGATTTGTTAAACATAGAAATATAATGTCTTCCTTGATGAAGAGTGTGATTAATTTATTAATTGTGTTCAAGTGCCCTTATAATTTTTCACCTCCTGTTCTTTAAATGATAAAAATGTTTCAAGACATGAATGTTGGTTCTTATGCATAGGGTGACACTAGGTTCAATGTTTCACTTTTGCATTTATGCAAATATGATTTAATTGGAACAAATAGAGTCCAAGCATCGTGCATCTCTTTATCAAGAAGATAATTACACGATTGAAGATCAATTTGGAAGCCTCGTAAACTATGAAGAGGTGGAAACATTTTTTTTTCATTCTGAATCAATTGATCATTGAGTGTTGTTTACATACTCTAATTAACAACAGAAAAAAGAGCAGCACAAAGTGAATACACTTATTTCTCCTGTTGTGTGTATTTTCTGAACTTCCATGGATTTTTTTTGTTGCGAAAGTGATGGTTAATCTGGTGATTCTGCTTAGATAAGGTTACCGGATTTATCTCTCTCTTTCTCTGAGTTTCAGGCATTATTTAGCTGATAATTCCTACATTTTTCAAAATTTGTAAATTCATCTTTTGTAATAAATCCTGAATCCTGATGCAGCCTTTTCAGAGCCAACTAGCATCTGGAACCGTTTCTGCTGCACCACAGCCCCCCGTCGTTCGCCCAAGGGTACGAGCAAGAAGAGGGCAAGCTACAGATCCCCACAGTATAGCTGAGCGGGTATATTTGCTTACAGATATCTTGGATACCCAAAACAATGCAGTGTGGGATGCTTTATGTGACAGTCCTTTCATCAGTGCACTGATTTCTTTCTCTTAGATGACATGATGCTTATGACACATTTAAAATAATTGTGGTGCCTTTTGTGAAGGGAAATTAAGAACTTCTAAGTTTAGAACGTTTTACAATCACTCATTGTTTTCTTTGATATATGAACTTGGTTTCACTGTCAGCAAAAATACAGCCCTGAACGCTCATTGCTTTCTTTGGATATTTGGGATTCAAAGGGAAGTCCATTTCTCTTTGAGAGAGAGAGTATTTATAAAATCGTCAGGTGAAAGATTGCAGATACAATTCTAAATGAGCACATGTCCATTACCTGCAATTAACCTCTACTTTTAGATGTGAGAGAACCTATCAGATTTACTATGGAGTATTAGTAAAACTATAAATAGCTAATGTTCTGCATTTCTAGTAATCTGTGGCTATTTTGGCACCATTATTGCTGAGCAGAATATGATTTTGCTTCTGAGTGCAGTTACGTAGGGAAAGAATAGCTGAGAGAATGAAGGCTCTGCAAGAGTTGGTTCCTACTTCGAACAAGGTTGGTGTCTTTTCAGTTCATTCATAGAGTGAATAACATCGGCTGGAACATTTTTACTGCTTTTGCAATCATATGTTCTGATTTAATACCCGCACTACATATATGGGCTTTTCATTGTCTGATTTTGGAAATCATGCATATACCTCTTGACTATCATACATAGTACAAAGGTCTAAGGGAACTGATTCTCTTTCATTGCAGAAGCTCAGAAAAGAAGATAGTACTCTCTCATATTAACTGGTAGAAATTAGATCTAGAAAAGAGATTGATGGAACATTCACTGGTATCCTGGGAATAATGATAATTGAAAATTCTCATATGCCTCTCTGATGGATTGCTATGTTATCTTTGCAGTTTCAATTTGAATGGTTGTGATGCAGCTGTAGAAAATATATCAGAAAATCCATATCACATCATGACCTGTTTCCATGTTTTTGTTCCTCGTAAAGCACTAGTGGAAATATTTGCTGCCGTGAAAGTACTTAAAAAATCTTCCAACTATTGTTTGACAATGAGACACTGCAAGCCTAAAGATAAGCAGTTAAACAGTTCAAAACGTCTTTGAGTATCAGGACAACATCCCTAGCCAGTAGACTAGGTTTTTTTTTCATCAGGATAGTTTTTAGAAATGTTGCGTATTTTCTGTGTTCTTAATTTTTCTTTTATGTTGCAATTGAGGATCTTCCGTACAGTTAGCGTTTACCATAGTTATGTAACCACAGGAAAAGACACAGAGATACTTTATTGTTCCATTTTTTTCCTCTTTTTTTTATTTTTAGGTTTAAGGATTTTGTGTAACTTCATTAAAATTATACTGTTGGTTGGTTTGCTAAATATCACAAATTATCCTACAGTCAGATAAGGCTGCAATGCTTGATGAGATTTTGGATTACGTGAAGTTTCTAAGGCTCCAAGTGAAGGTATGGATGTGCCACTGAAATGCCTGTAATTTCATGATCTAAAGTTGTATAAAATTC
This sequence comes from Euonymus europaeus, assembly GCA_963580455.1. Taxonomy (NCBI): domain Eukaryota; kingdom Viridiplantae; phylum Streptophyta; class Magnoliopsida; order Celastrales; family Celastraceae; genus Euonymus; species Euonymus europaeus. The sequence continues at coordinate 8,090,349 of OY756972.1, forward strand.
CCATTACTTGCCCAAAAAACGTATTCTTTCTTTTTAGGCATTCCACATATCATGGTGGCGAAATCATGTTGAATATATTATCCAGGATTGAGTACTTAAGTTTTCTTTTCCACAAAGTCTGTCATTTTCCTGAATTGACGGAATCTCCTGACTGGACTTCTGGACTCCATAGAATTGAAAGAGGCTTGACTTTCATTTTTTAATCGAATTCAATTTTTTTTCCTCTACAATCTGATTAGTTTTTAAAACTCGTGAATAATTAACCAGGTTTTAAGCATGAGTAGGCTGGGTGCAACAGGAACAGGTGGTCTGCTTGCAGCTGATGTACCCGTTTCATCAGTTGAGGTATTGAACATCAAAAGAATGTCTTTTCCTTGGTTTGAGCATTCTAATTGTGGATTAAGTATTTCTGTTAATGCATGGAATAATGTATACAATGCGGAAATGCTTTCTCTGCATCTCTATAGCTTCCCACTTTTCTTACTATGTTGAAAGCTATGATTTTACGTCATTTAGGAAGAGAGCCTTGAAGGCGGAACCAATCATGAAGCTTTGGAGAAGTGGTCAAATGATGGCACTGAACAAGAAGTAGCCAAGTTGGTGGAAGAAGACATTGGAGCTGCCATGCATTTCCTACAGACCAAGGCACTGTGCATGGTGCCATTATCAGTTGCCTCGGCGATGTTCCAGACTCACCTGCCAGATCTAGCATCAATCAATAGCCAAGCCTGAATTCAATACTCCTCTATTAGTGTAAACAAGAGTGTTGAATTGAATAATGCACCTGTAGACTTATTAGCATTCTGTAAGGTTCAAAATCTTGTCACAGTTCCATTCCTCCTAAAATTTGGGTCTTTAAATTACTTCTCTACTTTTGTCAAGTAGGGACTGATATATGTATATTGTTGTTATTTGGGATATTTTCAAATGTGTATTACTCGTGGTCTTCTGATACAAGTGGTGGATTAGCAAAAATGGTGGTGGAGGAATTTCTTCTCTTTGTTTCTTGATTTCTTGATGGTGGGGTGTGATGTGTGTATTTCCATATTCACATGTATGTTTTAGTAAACATTTAAATTAATTTGAATCAAAATTGAGTTTATACTTTGAGATTTCATACATTTTATATGCAAGAGGGTTGTTGATGCGGAGTTATAGCTGAATTGAAGCGCATTTGGAGATAAATCAGCGGACAAGTCCTTATAGTGTCCTTGCAGCGTTCAAGCACTGCGAAATATATTCCAGGCAGATTGTAGGGCCCTTTCCGTGCTTGAGCTCCATAAGGGCGTCCGACCGAGATGAAAATTTGTAGTTATTTTTGGAAACTTAAAGGTTCCTTAAACGTGTAACCCTAATTAGGATTCTTAGGAGATTCGTATTAGTTATAAATACGTTGAAAAACCTTAGGAAAATGGTTCACAAACTTTGCTTTCGCTTGTGAAACGGCTCTTCTTCAACCTTCTTCCTCTTTGGTATTTCAAACTTATGGTTTTTTCTTTCCTAATTGTTATATCGATGTTTATGAGTTGTAATTGAACTCATATCTAGGGTTTCACCTAGCAGTGCATGAATATTACGAATTGATCTTTAGTATAAGTTTTAATTAAATTCTCAATTCTTGTTCTTACTTGTCATGCTTCAAAATATAAATTTTGTATAATTGTTTTATCACCAATTAAGTTGTTTATTATATTCATCTAGCTGAATCACATAAACAATCCATATTTATGTCTTTTGGTGGAATTGAAATAAGAAAGGTTAAATGTTGATTGCTTAGATTTGAGTTTAGGGGATTAATTGATTGATATAATTCTTCCAGTTGTAATGAGTTATTTTTACTTAAATTAAAAAGTGTCATCAAATAAGATTAATTTGGTAATGATAATACGTGTTGTTTCCATGATCAATGAATCAATATAATTGAGTGAGAAATCAATTGTAGAATTGGAATTGATGTTGAATGTTTGACCTTTATAGCTCGTAATAGGATTGTTTTGTAAGGTTATGCCCTATGTTTTTTATCATCTTTTTTTTTATCATCGTTGATTGTTAAGTCATTAAATTATTTTTTATTCGTTCTTTCTTACAAATCAATCTACTTATCTTTACTTTAGTAGTCATTTATTTTATAGTCAAGTACATCATTCGACTGGACTTGTCTTTATGGGATCGACCTCGTACTTTCTCTTTTTGTGCTACAATATTATACTTGTGCACTTACGAGTATTTTTATATCAAGTTTTTGGTGTCGTTATCAGGGATTTGTTCAAGTATTACTTTGTATTTAACTTTCTTCCTTTCGATTTTAGTTTCTATGCAAGAAAGACAATCTTTGAAAGAGGGTTTGCTTACATTGATAAGATTGAAGGACTTTTAAGGCACGAGAAGCAAGGCATCGAAAACGACAAAGAAAAGTTGTCGAAAATGAAAGCGATGGCGGAAATTATTCCAGTTGAAACAATGAGTGATCTTGACATCCTCGCAATTTCAAAATCTCCCTCATGCATCCCACTTCATATGGCTGCTATAAATTATGAACTCAAGTCTATTCACTAAAATATGATGTCTTCTTTTCATGGGTTAAATTCTGAAGATCCTTTAAATCATATTTGTGAACTTTTTGATATGGTTTCTATCATGCCCTTGACTGCAGGAGTTATTAAGGAGCACTTGAAGATGAAGATCTTCCTATATACATTGAAGAATAAAGCAAAGTTATGGTTGAACGGTCTAAGGTTATGGTCTCTTAACTCATAGACATAAATTCAAAATAAATTTCTAGAGAAATTTTTCTCTGCACAAAAAACTAATGCTTTGAGAGACAAAATCATGCACTTCAAACAATTACATGATGAGTCTTTTTCAGAGCATGAGACAACTTGAATAGTCTTCTGACTCAGTGTTGATGCGTATATTTTATAAAGCATTGATAGTTTCTAGCAAGACTGCAGTCAATAATTACGCAGGAGAATCAATCAAAAACAAAACTCCAATTGAATGTCACACTTTGTTTGACAATCTTGCGATTGAAACTAAACACACTGAAGTAAAAGTTAAGAGAATGCTTGTAAGATTTTTAATTCTAACATTTTTTTCACAAAATTCAAAGGTTACCACTATTGCAAGTAAATTGGACTTGCTATTGTCTATGAAAGGGCATGTCGTACCCCAAGATTTATGCGCCATATGCCATGTTTTTGGTTATGTGACCATTGTATGCCCACAAGGAGTGGATTTTCCAAAATTTGTGCAAAAAGAAGCCTACATGATAAACTCCTTCAACCATAATCCAATGTATGATAATAACCCTAACTTTTATCATCCAGGACAACACTCTCATTTAAATTTTTCATGGAGAAACCCTCAGAACATGTAGAACCCTCAAGCTCTGTACAATCCACCTCAAGCTACTCCTAGTACCCCCGCTAGAAGATATGATAAGAAAATTAGCAATTAGTCAGCAAAAATTGTAGGTACAAGTGAAGCAGATTGCAGAAGCATTGAGCAAGAGAGAAGTTGATGGCCATTCATCTCTAGGGTGGTAAAATTATCAATAATTATTTGGATAATGCTAACGAAGTTGTCGATTCAGGAAAAGTGGAAAAACTGAAGTTACACACAACATCAACCACGAAATCAACCTACATATATGTTCCAAATCAACCTATAAACAACATATCTAAAGCATAGAACTCAACTCTTCAAGAATCTAGCAAATCTAGAAAAACCTAGAATCTCAAAAACTAAGAAAAACTTACCAAATCACCCAAATCAACCTTGAATCTTCCTTGTTTGGCTTCAATGATCACCAATCTACAATCTCCAAGCCAAACTCCAACCAAAAGCTCCTTCTCTCTTTTCTTTTCTCTCTCTACTCGGGTTCTCCAAGAGATGGAATGCAGAAATGTCGAACTTTGTTTCTTAAAAATTGATTTCCCGATAGCCGTCCGGACGCCCTAAGCATCCATCAGGACGGATTACTATTCCCGTAACCCACTGCCCTCACTCTAGGCATATCCGTCCGGACGCCCAATTATCCGTCCAGACGGATTACTGTTCCCGTAACCCACTGTACTCACTCTAGGCATATCTGTCCGGACGGCTAATTTATCCGTTCGGATGGATTACTATTAATAGAACCCAGTTTTTTCTCAAATTTATTTTCCGGCTCGGTCTAAGCTTCGATTTGATATATTATGGGCCCGAAACGGACATGTACACTAAAAGTTATGACCCATTTACCGAACGAAGCTCAAAACTATTTTTCCATGATTCCGTACTTCACGGATCATCCGTATTTCGATTCAAAACTAAATTTTTTGATCGGGATTTCACAGCTCTACCACCTATGGTTATCAAGCTCAGAAGTTATTATGCTTGATATTGTTATTGCTTTGGCATTGTTAAATTTATTCTTGTTCCTTTATTTGGTTTATTTAATCTTATGTTTATAATTTTTTCTTAGTTTATAATCAAAGCAACTTCAAGATTATTAGTTTGTGTTTTCAATTTATATATTAAGTTTATAGATCCTCTGTGAAGATCACAAGAATCAACAATTTAACTGCTTTTTCTTGCTTAGTTTCTTCTTTACTTGTTTGATCCTTCTCGTTATGGTATTAGAGCCAAGGGCAAGTGGTTTTAAATTGGGGTACAAATGGTTGAACGTTGCTTTGTCAGTGGTTTGGTAGGTCTAAGGGCATAAGGGGGCCAGTAGGCGACGGACTACCGTAGTAAGTGTCAATCTATACCCTTAGTAATAAGCATTGTTCTGCAAGCAATTTTCAAACATGAGTTCTCTTTTTAGAACAACCTCTACTTCTAGTGTAATATCTGATGATAGAATCGTCAATCAAGAACAAATTAATCTTGAGGATTTAGTTAGAGATGTTGATAATTGAGATATTTCTCGATTTGAAATAAACAAAATATATAAAAAGGATTCCAAATTTAATATCTTAAGTCGTAATGGTTATATAATTAAAACTGAAGAAAAAGATATTAAACTCTTTAAATCTTATAAAATAATTAAGCTTCTAACAGAAAGATCGTTAGAAAAACACAAACAAAAATATAGTTATCTCCATATAGGATTAGTCCAAATAGGTATTAATCATTTAACTCGTGAAAGTTTAGATACTTCAATTCTTTTATGTCTAAGTTATTGTAGAATGTTAGAATTTAATGATTCATTCTTAGGCACAGTGGAAACTAGCCTTTGTAGTGGTCCAATCTACTTTGATTGTTATCATAATTTTACAGTTTCATTAAGTGATCAAAATCTCTTAGATACACTCAATTTAAACATCAAAACTCATAATTACAAAATGGCTTATGCATCTCTCACAATTTCCTTAATCTATAGGATTCATTACAATGCTATGTCTTCTGCTTTTGGTTCAAAAGCTTTAAGAAAGTCTCCAAAAGGAGAAACCTTATTAATCCAAACAGACATTGCTTGATCCAATATGAAAATTCCCAGAACCATTAAGTGAAATGAAATAACCTTACCAAAAACTTAGAAGTTACAAGGGGCTGTACCTCCTAAAAAAGTAAAAAATACAAACATAGAGTATATTACTCAAGCCAGCGATGAGAAAGTATAAATTATTTTTAGTTCTCGTCGTCATTCAGTTGATTTCCAAAATCTTGATCTTGGTTCGTCTTTTAAATAATAGATAGGAATTGGTATTAACCCATTAACGTACTATTTTCCATCCATGAGTGTTTGGTTGTACAATTTATATTTCTATTCCACCTCCACAACACACCAAGATGTGATTACAATGTCAACTCGATATTTATGTTGATTTTAATTTCCCATCTTTGATTTGATATCTTGAATCTCATCTGTGATTCGATATCTTGAATCACTAACTGGTGATGTTTTGAAAGCTAGGTTTGCAGATTATTACTTTGATGAATATATTTTTCCTCTAAGGAAAGAAAATTCTCAATTCTTCAATGGTATAACAGTCTCATATTTCAGCTACAAATGAACCACATGTATTGATGTCCTTGAAGCACGTATAACAAATGATGAATTACAATCATGCCAGAAGCGTGGAAGACTAGTTGGTACAAAAGATAGATTTCCTTGATATACATCCAAAAATCTCCTTAATATATAATATCTTCGCAAGAGGTACAAGTATTACATAATGATGAAAGCTCAATAAATCATGAAAAAGATGGGATAAAAGTAAGATTATTATTGACGACATATTTGCATATGCAATTGCTATTGAAATTACCAGAAGTAATGAAGATCCTAAATCAAAATCTTTTGATGAAGGTCGACGTAGAAATGATTAGCCAAAATGGAAAGAAGTTATCAAAGCAGAGTTAAACTCTTTAAATAAAAGAGACGTTTTTGGAGCTGTAGTCCAAACACCAGAAGATGTCATACCCGTTGGACACAAATGGATATTTGTGAAAAAGCACAATGAAGAGAAGGAAATTATAAGATACAAAGCTAGACTTGTGGTATAATGGTTCTCGTAGAAACCTGAAATTGATAACAAGGAGAAATATTCTCTTGTAATGGATGGTATCACATTTAGATTTTAATCGGCTTGACAGTCATTGAATTAATAGAAATGCATTTAATGGATGTTGTTATTGCTTATTTATATGGTTCATTGGATCATATATTTACATGAAAGTCTTAAAAGTATTTAAATTTCCTGAGGCAAAACCTCGATAGTTATATTCAATTAAACTCAAAATATCATTATATGGCTTGATGCAATCCGTATAATGTGGTACAATAGACTTGCTAAAAACCATGTCAAAGAAGGATTCACAAATTGCTATATACATTGATGATTTAAACTTAGTTGGAACTTATGAAGAGTTAATTAAGGCTATTGATTATTTTAAAGAAGAATTCAAGATAAAATATCTTGGAAAAATGAAATATTGTATCAGCCTACAAATCAAGTACACAACTAAGAGAATTTCTATCCATCAATCCACTTATACCGAAAATGTATTCAATAAATTTTATATGGATAAGGTTCATCCCTTAAGTTCTCTAATGACTTGATATAAAGAAAGATCCATTTTGACCCACTGATGAGGGAGAAATATCACTTGATCTAGAAGTATCATATCTAAGTGTAATTGGATCTCTAATGTATCTTGCAAATTATACGAGGCCCGATATAACATTTGCAGTAAAATTATTAGCAAGATATAGTGTTGCTCCAACTTGATTGGAATGAAGTAAAGCATATTCTAAGATATCTTTGGGGAAAAATTGATTAGGGTTTTTTACTCATTGAAGTCAAAAAATTAATTAGTTTGATATGCAGATGCTCGATATCTATCTAATCCTCACAATGCTAAATCTCAAACTGCCCATGTGTTCACTTATGGTGAAACTACTATTTCTTGAAAATCAATGAAGAATGCAATTACAACAACTTATTCTAATCATTCTGAGTTAATAGCAATTTACAAAAGAAGTTGGGAATGTGTGTGGCTGAGATCAATGATTTCGCATATCCAAGAGAAATGTTGCCTTCAATTTATCAAAGATGTGTCAACTATATTATATGAAGACAACGTCGATTGCATAGCACAACTTTGAGGAGAATACATAAAATGAGACAGAACTAAACGTATCTCCCGAAAATTCTTCAGTACACATGATCTCCAAAAGAGTGACAATATAGATGTCCAACAAATTTGCTCCTTTGATAATTTGACAGATCTATTCACAAAGGCGCTCCCACCTGCAACATTCAACAAGTTGGTCTATAATATTGGTATTCGACAACTCAAATATCTTCTAGAATCATGGGGAGTAAAAACGTGAAGACAGTGGTCTGGAGTGTACTCTTTTTTCTTCGATCAATGATTTTTTTCCACATGATTTTTCTTAGCAAGGTTTTAATAAGGCAATCTTCTCATTGATTTTACTAAGTTGATACACAATCAAGATGTACTTTTTTTCCTTCACTAAGGTTTTTATCCCACTAGGTTTTTCCTTAGTAAAGGTTTTAACGAGACATATTCTATGTATACGTGGTCATCTAAGAGGAGTATTATGATATTTATTAGTGCATGCCCACTTTATTGTATTTGGAGGCTACTTAAGAGGTGGTTAAACCTATCGCATCAGTAGTTGGAAGAGGCTATTTAAGAGGTGGTTAAACTAATAATTTGGTTGTTATATACTAATCCTATATAAAAGGAAGTTTAGTGAAATAAAAAACACACACAAAGTGTAGAACTGTCTCACTTTCTCAAACTTTCTCTTCCAAACTTTCTCTCTAAATATTATTCTTAAATATTTGTTTTCTTAATCTTGATTTTCTAATACTTTGATTCTGTGTTTTATATAGCTAATTCCCAGTGGAAAAAAGGGATACAAAAGGATCAATATTAAAAATATGTTAGGAATTGAAATAAAAATCTCCACCACAATTATAGAAAGTCATAGAGCCGAACTTAATTTTTAGAAAGAAAATAAAAGAAAACAAAATGGATAGAGAAGCATCAACAATTCAACATTACTAATAATTAACTTTAGCACACTTTGAAGACGATATCGAATTGAGAATTCAAGCAAAAGAAGCAAAAAATATTTAGACCATCAAATAGCAAACTAACCTTGGAGTAGCAAAAGATGGAAGGACCTTGAGCTAATTCAAACCACAAAATGTTGAGCTCTATTACACGAAAAAAGTCGATAGTTATACCTGATTGTCAATCCGGAAGAGAGAAAGTGGATGGGAGGCAGAAATGGGGGAGTCATACAAAGGGGAGGCGGATAGAGGAGGAACAATAAGGGGAGACAAATCGAGAACGGCACATGAAATTGCCTAGGGTTTCATCAAAGTGAAACTGAGGGGCAATAGTGTCATTGACACGAATCGGTCCATTGAGCGCCACATTTTCCCTCAGTTTTTAGGAGAAATTTTTCTATGAGACCGCCTTAATTTTACTTCCAAAAAATCCCGTATAATTTTACCACCCCCTCCTTCTGAAACACCCTCCTTCTTTAGATTCCATCCATTTTATCCTCAAATTTTTATTCCCTCATTTGCCCCTTTCCTAAACAATGTGTGTGTAAATATATATATATATATATATATATATACAAACCTAGGGTCTCATAAATACACCACAACCATCCAATTAGGATTGAAGAGAGAGAGTTTGCAATCAATATATTTTATCATATTTAATAAAAAAATAAATTGAAGTCAATCAACCAATACATAAAAATATGGTTAGCACATTTAGTAAAAAATAAAATAATAATTAAGTTGTAATATTGAAAACTTCAAGAGCCACAAGCACTTAAATATTTTACAATTCAATTTATGGTTGTCATATTTAATTAAAAATAACTAAAAATTGGGATCAATATTGAAAACTCTAAGAGTCACATAGGCTTATAATTGATATGACTGAATGACTCTGTGTATATTTTCATCTTACTCCATTCATTTTTCATTTTCTTTTATTTAACTATTACACTTATGTGTTAAGTTCATATGTGTATTTTACTTTATATAGGCCTAACATGGTGAAATATATGAATAAGAGACTATCTTTGGTGGACAAAAGAGCCAAAATATAGAGCTTCAAAAGCAACTCCTTTGATCTAATATACATGAACATTAGTTAAGGTAGATCATAGTGATTCATAATTATTTATGGTTACCTATCAATCTCTTTGATTCGATTTCATGTATACACCTAATAAATGAGAAAAAGAAGCAATATGTAATTTATTTATTATCGATTTTTAAAAACATAAATTCTATAGTAATAAGTTCAATGTTTATTAAATAATCTACGTACTATAAATTAATTAATTTAAACCACACAACTCTATTACGCCGCATGAAGCGCATGACAAATACCTAGTATCTATCTAAATCTATACCTCATATTAACATGGAATCACTCAAATCACAAACAAGCTAAATCAGGCCTCCACGTCATCAAAAGTATCTTATGGTTATTTGACAGCTGAAATATCCTTTCAATTAATTATAAATAAATGGAAAAGGAAAAAAAAAAAGGACGAGACGCTTCTACTCCTCAGACGAAAGAACAGTAGCACTTAATCGATTCATTATCGTGTGATTCCTTTACACTTCCTCCTTTGCTGCATGTTTATGCTATTCATTTACATGGGTTAGTCGGTTCTTCTTCTTCCAATGCATTTTCCCTAGATAGAAGCTATCGGCTGCCAAGAAAGTGAGGTAATCGTAGATGGAGTCAAATGATTTCTCGGCAATATCCTTCCCCGCTCTTTGACAGGGTTCCAATTCCATTTTTATTTGGATATAGGCTTGATTCGTCTGCAATTTTTCACTGGTATCATCGTCATTCATATCGTCGGCCAATCCGACAAAGTTTGAGATTTTCTTGCCATCATTGAAAATGGACAGGCACCATTGTTTACCCCATGCCTACAAGATTCGTATAAATATAAATCCATAGTTAGGTGCTATGACATTGCGAAACTCTTGCAAAATTATGTGATTAATTTTCCTCCAATTTTGCAATTGTAAGAAAGAATAATGTTTTACCCCTTTCAATCGTGTCCTAAATATCTCCATTACATTGTTGGGTGAATTTTTCAAATGTTTAAAATTTATAACACAGTTTACTTCATTGTTGGTTCTGTATCTCTCTTTTGCATGAATTCGCTTATTCAAATAGTTCAAATTTCTCTGTTCAAAGATTATCATAGTATTTGGTAGTTAGGTTCCGTTTTGATCTTAATTCTTGCACATTTTATCATGTCAACTCATGGAGGAAGTCATATTGTAGGAGGTTGGACGTAGCCATGCCCAAAGTGTTGGGTTTTCAACAAACAAATTTGTAACAACCCCCATCATGAGAAATTGGATACTCTAGCGTGATGGGATGAGGATTGGTTAAAAATTTACTTAGCATTGCATACTATTGCTCTCTTTCTTATGAATATTACTATATTTTTGGAGAGTTAGTTATCCTACTTTTCTTGAGATATTCGATCAATTAACCTTTGGGGTTTTCTTTTACTGACCTTCTCCTAAACTGATGGAAAATTTTCAACTAGTTTAAAAGAAAGGGAGCTTTCTTTCTCAATATAAGGTGCATTCAGCTGAGTATGAACCTATAATTGTGTTTCAACTTTTAGATGACAATATTTTTTGAATTTGTTTATTGTGTATATGTTTTGTTGGGATTAGGTCTCCTTATTTTTTTCACAACAGTTTTACCCATTTTTTGATGGCCTAGACTCAAAAAATCTTCAACCTCTCTCACCGATTCACTACAAGAAATTCAACAATTGCCAACGGATTTTTCTATCGGCAATTTAAGGATTTCCGTCGGTAAAAAGTTTTACCGATGGAATTCCTAACAACAAAGTTTGTCGGTAAATAGATCGTAGCTGAGTCTTTGTCGATGTATTTTTGTTTCCGTCAGTAAATACCAAAAATTTAACGACCGTATTACGGTCAGTAATAAAAATTTAAAAAAATTTATTTTTTGAAATTTCGTCGGTATAATTAAAATTAATAATTATTAAAAACCAAAATCCGTTGGTATAATTAAAATTAATAATTATTAAAAATTCAAAATTTTTCGATAATTCGTCGGTATAATAAAAATTAATAATTATTTAAATTTTAAAATCCATCGATATCATTTAAATTAATAATAATTGAAATTTTAAAATCCGTCGATAAGGAACAACTTTTTTCATAGATTAGATGGTAAAAATGTTAAAACAAAACCTGTAAGTAAAAAAAACAAAAACCTTACAGAAAACAAACTCAAAAATCACTGAATATATCAAATGTAATAAATAGTTCATCCATAATATAGAATCAAATAATATAATAAATAGTACATCCATAATATGGAATCAAATATAATAAAATATCATAATAATACAAGTGCAAATAGTGAGTAAATAAAAAGTGTATCAGCTGCCTCCTGTAGGCGGTGAAGGAGGATAGGGAAAATGAGAGGTATAAAAGTATGCCCGCATCTATCGCTGCATCTCCTCCATCAGCTGACGCATCTCCTCCATCTCCTGGCGCACCTCCTGGCGGATCGAATCTTGCATCTGCTGCCTCATCTCCTCTATTAGCTGTTGCAATTGGTCATCTTGCATCTTGGATTGTACAGAGGACCCACTCGTAGATGGGTAGAAGATAGATGCATGCGACCCAAAGCCGTATACCCTCCTCTTCTTCTCCCCACCGACTGCCTGATAATAAAGATTTCTCTCATCGATCGGGTGAGAGGAAGAAGATCCTGTCTCAAGCTGAGACAAAGATTGTCGAGTAGCCTTAATAGTCTCCTGTTAATAGACATAAAAGAATTACTAAGTTTTCAATAATTTTTGAAAATTTCTACAAGGTCTTCCCTATTTTTTGAATACAAACCCGACATGAAAACAATTGAAAAAATACTTCAAATAAATATATTCACATCAATTCTCCGATTCATTCTCCAATCCATATATCCAGATATCCAGCATCAAACTCATACGTTCAGTAACCAAAAAAACTCTATTTTAGGCAATAGAAACTTACACATGAACTCCTCGAGCTCTATCATTGACAAAAGTCTGTCGGTCGTGACCCCTGATGTGTCGGTCGTGACCTCTTGACCTAGCTTAACTCTCTAAAAAATAATAGTCATAAAAATTTATCATATATGATTTTAAATAACGTAATGAAATCTAAATTTTTACTTACCATTCTTGAAGCATGTGTAGCATGCGTTACCGAATCGCCAATGTGTGTCGCACCCATGCGGCGATTGGCAGCATTCTGTTAGGCTTGCCGAACATACTCGGGCTCGCTCCAATCACGCTGCCATCTCGTCCACGAGTCCTCGAGAACAAAAAACGGCCTCTCACCACCCTTCAATTACTGGAGCATATCGCTATAGCAGTTGGCAGCCTTCTTCCCCCAGGCGATCTTCACTAATGCATCAATCGCCTCCTCCCATACAAAATATTTCTAAAACAAAAAATGGTGTTAGTTAATCAATATTAATTATATTAAGTAGTTCTTACATAATTTAAGGGAATATTAGAAATAAGAATTAATAAAAGAAGTTCGATTACCTTAAATTTATTCCAGTAGAATTCCTTCACCTCTTCAGATATTTTCTTCCAAGACGACCCATTCTCGCATATTCTCTCCCTATATATTTTTCGAATCCTCCTCAAACATTGCTCTGAAGGAAACAGCCTGAAAACAAAATTCCATGCAATTGGACATGTTATTAACAAATCAATATATTTCAATTAGTCATACAATTAAGCATTACTTACTCCTCATTCTGAATGGTAATATGGCGTCGACGTTCCACGCCTTGCGTCGATGACGGACCTACACCAGTACCATCAATGGGAGTACCCATCGCTGGAGAACCACTACTGTCGATAGGAGTACCCGTCACAAGAGTACCACTACTATCAATGGGGGTATCGATCAGCGGCTGGGCATGCTACGATGATGGAGACAAAGTTGATGATAGGTCATGGAACTGCTATGATCTCTACCAGTGCTCGATGAGCTAGATCTCCCACCAGTGTAACCTCTAGAAACTCTATCTCTAGTCATCTATGAAATGGACAAACATTTCATATATTGTTTAATATACTAAAAGAGATCATTTAAAGATATGAGAAAACTAACGTCTATTGCTATACTATATATAAATAAACAAAAACTCTCAACTAAACATATTACATAAATAAACAGAAACTCCCAACTAAACGTATTACATAAATAAACAGAAACTCCCAACTAAACAAATTACAAAATAAATATTGCTAATTATTGTCTGAAACATAGTCTTCAAATTCTGACTCCACTTCATCCTCAACTTCTTCACTCGATCCTGAATTTAGTTTGTCCTCTTCTTCATCGTCCTCATCGAGCTATATTAAAGGTCCACTTGGATCATTTAGTGGACCGGAAAGCACATCTGCACTCATAAAAATCGGTTGCAATTTGGACTCCTCTTCTTGGAATGCTTCTGATGTCGTGGTATTGAAATTTTCTGTTGATTCCGGCATATCAACAATCGATCTAGCCTTTATTCTACAAACTGCCAACCAGTCACCCTTGTCATGCCTTAAGCTTCGATATGGTGCATAATACACTTGTTGGGCTTGCATAGCTAGAATGAACGGTTCATATTTGTTGAAACGATGTCTCTAATTAACCTCCATAAGATTACACTGATGAAGAACTTTTGTACCAACATTTAGCGTCGGGTCGAACCATTCACACTTGAGCAATACCGTTCTTTTGATTGGTAGCCTAGGATACTCCAAAATTAAGATTTCATCTAGCATACCGTATTAGTCATTGGATGGCTCACTGTAATTCGTCCCCTTAATGCAAACACCACTATTCACCATTGCCTTTTGTGACCCATGATTTCTTGTATGGATTTTTAAGCCGTTAACAAAATACACCGGTACTGACTTGGCATTTCTTAAAGGCCACTGAGATAGATCCTTGATGAATTGGTCTGAAATGTCAATCAAGGGATCATTTGCCTAGAACATAAACACAAGAAAAGTCATCGTTAGACATATCATTTAAAAAAAAGTTTGGAGTTTTATATTATGAAGAACTTACGTATCGCCTAAACCAAAATGCAAATTCGTTCTCCAAAGCCGCATCTACTAAAGCCTCACTCACAACACCCATACTTCGTACATTTTCACAAAATATCCTGGGAAATATGAACATGCACATTTATAGTAGTATTAAACATCCACAGTTTCATTGAAAACTCTTTAAATTATGGCATAACCACTTACTCGATATATTGCTCAACTTTTTGGCAATTAAGAAGTATGTACGTTTGAGCTACCAATAACTCTCATTCATTAAGTGGTCTAATTTTTTCTTCCCATAAGGTCTACCATGATGGGAAAATATAGCCAAATTTCCTTCCATAGTAAGTCCTTCACCACCATCATCATTCCTGGTTTGCTCCAAATTTTTTTGCCTATCTCTCTCTTTTGTGCTCTGACCCCCTAAATCAACATGCTTTCGATTTGACGGATCGCCAAAATTGATGAAAGAAGAGCAGCGTGATGAAAACTCGATGAACAGATGGAAGAAGAAGCTGTCGGAGTTAGGTTTGTCCCTGGTAGTAAGGTTTGTCTGTGTGCGGGAGTGAGGTATGTTTATGGGAGTTAGGTCTTAGGGTTTTTTCATTTGAGATTGACTTAGTCTTTTTTTTTTAAAACCTAAAACCTTACCAAAAAAATTAAATCTTTTACCGACGGATAATTCCGTTGGTAAATAATTTAGTAAATGAAATATTTACGTAATTGAAATATTTACTGACCGAAAATAATTCCGTCAATAAATTCAATAATTACCGACGGAAAATAAATCCATTAGTAATTACTGCCAGCAAAATGGTTGGTAAGTCCTCGGTATATTTTGGCACTAAAATGACACTAAAATATACCGGCGAATTAGTTCCGTCATTAAATTAACCATCGGTATACGATCGGTAAACCATCGGTAAAGGAGAAAATTGTTTTTGGTGGGTATTCCGTCGATAAATTCCGACGAACATATTCCATCGGTAAAATCCGTCGATAATCACTCATTTTCTTGTTGTGATTGTCACAAATCCTTATTACCAACTCTTTTTTTTTTTAATAAAAGAGGACTACCCATCTTTTATTTCCCACGATTAAAAGTCAATTTAAAAGAAGAAAGATCAAACAACAAAATTGACATGTGACTGATGAGTGGTGAAATTAAATGGCTTTCTTGATGACATCAAAAATTAGAATGACCAAAATCTTCTCAAGTTTTTGGGTTTGGTAATTTACCATCACTTGGTTACTTGAACAATGTAAGCATAATTTTTTGTGAATGTTTTGTGTTTATTTTAATGTGTATTTGACAATGGCAAACATCACTTGCTGTATCAGGCTTTAAATATTCCTGGAGGTAAGGTTAAATTCAGCTCTCTAATGATGTTCATTTCTAAGTCTAGCGAAAACAAGATGTCCTGTTATAGAATTGTTGATGAAAATAGAAAACTCATCTTTGACAGTAACTATGAACAAATGTATCAACATCTGTTGCAACAAAATTACTATCTTCAATTAAAAATAATCACAAATCAAAATGCCAGTAAATTATTACTACTGAAAGTAAATTTTTGAGTGGTTTTAAATTCACTTGAGTATTTTATTTATTAGCTTACATAGGAATTAGTGGTAATATATGTATGGTAGCATGATCACACAATCACACTTCAGTTACGGAAGCTATAATTTATGAAGCACAAATACAATGAAGGATTTCTTCTTATGTTACCTCACTTAGTGAAGAAGAAAACAACATTGCATCAGCAGCTACACTTACTCCAAATGATGTTGTCTTGCCTCACGTATATCATCATTCACATATTTATTTTATGTATAATTGTGATATAAAATTCTTCACAAGCCACTATCGACCTTGACTCGAAGAAAAGTGTTATGGCTCTTGGTGGCCCTTGGGAAGAAAGATTTTGATACCAGTACCACATTTAAATGAGTTCTTGTAAAAGTAATTTAGTTCTTTTGTATACATGCAAAAAAGTTGGGACTATCTGCATGTGTAGTTGCAGGACACGTAATTTCCTAGAAAGCTGCATTCCGTGATTGCATTATGCTGGCTATTTGGAAATTTGTTTAACTATTAGAGGGCTTACAAAGGGAATGACAAGGTGCGCTTCTTTCCATTATTTTCTTGTCATATACATTTTTTACGATTTATATGATGGTATGATTCTTTCATATTTCATGCAGTTTTGGTTCTGATTGCTTTGTTGATTGATTTCATGGGTAGATTCAATTACTCGCTGTTGTTAAATTCATAGCACATCTGATGAACTAGCAAGTTGCTGATGAGCTCATTGCTCTAGAAAATTAGAACTGCTTACAATTTTGCTCGAGGAGCCTACTGATGCCAGTGTCGAGCTTTTGGTGGGTTTTCTCACTAAGTGTGGATCAATCCTACAAGACCAAAATAAAGGTAATAATTAAAACAATGAGCCACACAACTAGCAAAAGTCATCCTAAAAAAGTCAACGATTACATGTGATAACATATTTTATATTTTTTTAACGCTTGTGAAATATCAAATATTTTGCATTCTTGCATGGTGTAAAAGAGCCATTAATATGTCTCTTTATTTAGAACCTACAATGACTTCAGCTATAAAAATTGATATTGTTCCCACTACATTGCTATTTGCACCATAATTTTACAGGCCCGATGGGCTGACTGGAGCCAAGAAAATGGGCTACAAGGTAATCAAAATGGATGGGCCACACATTATTAAAAGATGGACCAGTTTAATTGTAGTTTGTATGGACTAGACAGACGACATGAGATGAGCCATTAATTTACATATTACATGGACCTAATTTCAATAGTTAAGGAGGGAATAAGACTTGGTCTTAAGATTATCTAAAATTCAGGAAGTGAAGGTTATCTAAGTTAGTTACCTAGCTATTTTGGTGGAAACACTATCACACCTAAGCCAATTCATCATGGAGCACGAGTGATCATTTTCTTAGAGGTTCATGGCACCATTAAAGCACAGAAAACCACTATCTCAGCAGTTGGGGAAGTTGACGCACATATGAGGGAATTTCATATGGTTGCAGTCATGACAAACGTGGCAATTGATTCAAGATTTCTTAAGGGATATAAAAGCACGAAGAAGAGGAGAGAAGATGGACACAAAACCAAATACACAAAAATTTAGCCCAACGACATTAATTTTTCTTTCAATCTCTCAAGCATACTTGCGCTCTAGCTTAAGTTCAGCTTTGCAAACACTTTTCTGTAATTACTTCAATCAGCAATGAAATATTACAGTTTGACATTTTGTTTGATCCAGGATCTAGTGAAGCATTTTCTAGTGGATCTAGAATTCCTTGAGGAGTCGTAGTGAGATTACGAGTGACCCCTTCCCTCTTACAATCGTTTGACAAAAGTTAGATTTCAGTGCATTGACATTTATTTTCCATACTTTGAGACTGACTGCAAGTCTCTGGCACACTTGTACGCATCGTCTCGTCACTAAGGGATAGGATTGACCTTTTTGACAGATTGTAGCCAAATAGAGTCAGCAACATTTTTGGGACACCCGGTGGGACTCACTGGTTCTTGTCAGACATACCGCCCAAAACTCGGAGATTTGATAAGGAAATTGTAGCGGGAAGTGAACTTCCTGAGGGAGATCCTACAACAATAGGGCTCATTCAATCACCACCATCGCAAGAGGTGTTGGTTTCACAAAGTTCATCACCAAGGGAGCAAGCCACTCAGAGTAGGCCATCCAGTCCAGTACCATTCAAGCCGAACGATGTGTTGGACACCTGACTTAAAGAGTTTCAAACTGAGATTGTGCTCCCACTACAAATTGCACTCCAGAATGCAATACAGACTGTCATGCATTCGCTCTCGACAAGAGAAGATGAGTCAGGAGTGCAAGGTTCTGTTGAAGGGAAAAATCAAACTGAATAGGTTAGATATGCTCCACCCCATAGAAAGGAAGAGAGTATTCCAGTCAAGACCGGTATTGGACGTTCACCAGCCCCAAAAGTTTAGTCCCGGGTCTTTGCTCACACCAATCAAGCTAATTCTTCAACAACTTATTACCAGAATGAGGTACCTAATGTCAACCATCAGGGAGGCACATCCCGAGTTCCTGGATTCACTATCTAAGAGAATCTCGCTGGCCAGATTCCAGCTGTATATATGGATGCAACCAGGAATGTTGTTCAGGAACTCTATGGACCTGGACTCAGTTAGGTTGGTCGTCCTAAATATCACAAACCATACATGGAGTTCATTGATTGGGAGAATCCTTATTCTCGAGGATTTAGAGTTCCAGAATTCACACTATTTTCTAGAGAGGAGATGCAGTTCACTGTTGAGCATGTTAGGTGTTTTACCGTCCAGTGTGGTGAGTTGGCTAATTATGATCACTTCAGACTGTGTCTAGTCCCCAATTCATTCACAGGACCAGCATTCACTTTGTTCTCAACATTACCGTGGAACTCTGCAGGTTCATGGAGAGAAATGGAGCAAATCTTTCATACACAATTCTTTAGATCTAAGTCAGAAGTTTGGATTTTTGAACTATCTGGGCTGTCACAAAGATCTAGAGAAAGTTTTGACGCATTCTTGACCAGATTCAAGAAGATGAGGAACATATGCAAAATATTCCTTTCTAAAATTGAGTTTGTGAAAATGGCTTAACAATGTCTTGATATTGAGCTGCGCAAAAAGTTCCAAGATATGGAATTCTGAGACTTTTATGAACTAGCAGCAAAGGTGGCAGAATATGAAGACCTACTCAAAGAAGGAAAACCCGGTAGAGACTTATTAGCAGGAGGTACAACATGACGTGAAGACTGTAGAGATAGTCAAGAACGCAGGACCAGTCACGTGTCTATCACTTGCAAAGCCTAAAGATGAGACCAAGAAATCACTCAATAATGGCCCTGTTTACATTTTTGATACTGTGAAAATATAAGAGATCTTTGACTTCTTGCTTGCTAAAAAATTCTTGCCATTTTCTGCTGGTCACAAAATACCATCCAAAGATGAATTGAAAAACAACGAATACTGTAAGTACCATGACCTCTAGACACATTGTACTATGAATTGTTGGGGTTTGCGTAACATGATTCATGAGAATATCAAGAAAGGAATCATCAGATTTCCTGACAAGGAAACCATGTTGATAGAGAAAGACTCATTTCCTCTAGTGACTACAATCAATGTGATCAAGGTTGATCTTAGGAGTCTGCTAAATAGGAGACGCTACGAACAGGAGACCCATCAGACTAGAGTGCAGAAGTTTGAATGGAGACAAAAAATCCTTGATGGTATCAACGGACCATAAAGACAAAATTAGCGACCAAGAGTTATCAACAATTACAAGAGATAGAGGTATGTATTTCCTTACCCAGTACACTATGATCAGAAATGGCATATAGTGCAGGCTCGAAAGTTCCCTCTGCCGCTAACACAGACTCAGAAACGATGGCTGAAAAGACAAAATTTGGCGGCTAAGTACAGGGAGAGGGATGATAGATGTTGAAAACATCTACTTTACATGTAAATTATCATTAGCATTTGTCAAAAAGTTGGGGTTTTGAAGTAATTTTGTACAAACAAATTTTAATCACCATGGATGAATCACTTTGTGTTTATTTTCATATTTATAGGCCCAATCATGAGTCCAACCCAAGTGAAGATCATGGAAGGTTTTGTTGACATCATTGCGTACATCTTTGTCATTTCACCAAACCATTCCCATTATCCTCACCAAGCACTTTCATTTCCTTATAAAAGGAGAAGAGGGGAAAAACAACAACAAGAAGAAGAGGAGGAACAAAAAGAAAAGAGAGGGAGTTCTTGCAACAAGTATAATTAAGGGGTGTTTTTCTAGTTGTTTTATTATTTATGTTTGTGAATTTTATATATTTCCATTTCTTGTGTAAACTTAATATGAGGAACTAATCCTCTTACTAAGGTGATAATGGATTCACTCTATTGTGTTTAATAAATTTGGTTGAATTAATTGTGATTTATTCATGTTATGTCACGTATTAAATTGCTATGTTTATTAATAATTAAATCTTGATGCTTAGCTATCATCTAGGTTTGATTAATGCGATGCAAATTGTAGTAGATGCCATGCTCAATTTGAGAATAGCTTCTTGCAATTTATTACCAAAATTACCTAGTCATAGATGCCATATGCTAGGACCTTTGTGATCATTTCATAAGTTACATTGATCCTAATGCATTCTTATTTGTCAAATTAGTCCAGATGCCATGGATAGTTGCAAATTAAGGATATAAGTGGTAAGTTAGATGTCAATGACTACTACATGAATTAGAAAACTTGATCTTTGATATACTTGGATGAATTCATAATTGATAACCATATGATTTAAATACAATAGAGTGGTGAAATCAAAGCCTTAGTATTTATTTATTTGTGTTAATCTCTCAATTTTAGTTTTTGTGTTTATTAATATTACCATAAAAAAATTAAACTTTGTTTTTTTAAAGAATTGGAGTTAGTTAATCTTCAGTCCCTGTGAGTACGACACTCGTCTTTGCCACACTTATACTACTTAGATTCGTGCACTTGCGAGTATAAATAAAGTTTTAGAATTACTATATTTTTAGTAGTTTTATAACGATAACAAGTTTTTGGCGCCGTTGCCAGGGACTGGAGTTATTAATTTATCTCTAGTTTCAATTGTGTAAATTATTGCCTATTTATTTATTTATTGAATAGTTTAGTTTATTCTTTCAGTACATGCTTGGACGTCGATCTAAAAGTCTTAACCTACTTGAATACGATCCGGAGATTGAGCAAACTCTCGCACAACTCATAAGAGAAGCAAGAACGAAAATAAATATGGAGGAACAAAATATAAATGCTCTTGCCCAAGTTGTAAATCCATAAGCTAATGCACAAGTTCGGAGGCCAATGAAGAATTCATTTATACCTCAGAATTTTGCTCAGCCATCAAGCATAGCACTTCAACCCAATGTCCAAGGAAATGTCACATTCTCTCCAACTTTGCTTAATACAGTACCTCATTTTAGAGGCACACCATTAGATGATCTGTATCTGCACATCAGGGATTTCTTTGACCTCTGTATGACACAAAGTGTCCAGGGTTTGACACTAGAGGAAGTCCGACTCATTTTGTTCCCATTTTCCACCAAAGATGCTGCAAAACTATGGTTCAATTCATTGGCCCAAAGATCTATCAATTCATGGGAGGAAATGACAAAAAAATTCTTGAAGAAATTTTTCCAGCCTAGAAAACAAAGCAATTAAGGAAAGAGATTCAAACATCGCAGCAAAAGGATGGTGACTTATTCTATGAAGCTTAGGAGCAATTTAAATAGCTACTTCTCAAATGCCCACACCACAACCTAACTCAAGAAGATCAAATTCAAGCTTTTTATGAAGGTTTGGATGCTAACAATACAAGCATCGTAGACTCTGCATATGGAGGTGTGTTGATGGAGAAAAGTAGTGAAGAAGCTTTTGAGTTATTTGAAACACTAAGAGAGAATTCTCAACAAATCTCTTCTCGAGGAAAGCAAGGAGCAAAACTTCCAAGAGGCATGTACGAAGTCCACACCGCAGATATGAATCAACCTCAGTTGAAAGTCATGGAACAAAAAATTGATATGTTGGTAAAAGCATTTTCTGCTCAAAATTCATCATCCTCCCAACAAGCAGCTCAAGTTGTAGTGTGCGCAATTTGTTCTCAATCAAATCACACTACAAAGACGTGTCCCATGTATCCTCTTTCAGAACAAGAACAAATCAATTATGCGGGGCAAGGTGGTTTTTATCCTAACAGCATTCCATATGCAACTACAAACCATCCGGGATGGAAAACTCATCCAAATTTTGGTTAGAGGGGACAAGATCAGAACAAGCAAATCCATCAAAATCAGCAGCAAGCACATATAGAACCAAGAAAAACTTCGTTGGAAGAACAAATGGCTCTTCTTGCTCTTAATACCAATAATTTCATTCAAAAGATGACGCAGCAGAATAGCATTTATGATCAACAATTCAGCAATACTCAAGCTTCCATTCAGACACTTGAAGTTCAAGTTGGTCAAATTGCGAAGCAATTAAGTGAAAGAGAATCTTGCAGACTTCCAAGTCAAACCGAAATTAATCTGAAAGGTAAGGAACAAATGAATGTCATCACTACTCGTGGAGGACGAACTGTAGGATATTTGGACAAAGACGCTTCTGAAAATGAAGAAAGGTCACAGAAGAAAGAATCCACAAAGATTCAAAGCAAGGTTAGTACACTTTTAAAAACTCAGAGTTTTGAACCTCATGTGCCTTTTCCTAGCCGATTGGGGAGCCAAAAGAAGGTTGAACAAATGCAAAAGGTCATGGATATTTTTCAAAATGTTGAGATTAACATACCTCTCCTAGACGCAGTCCAACAAATTCCAGCTTATGCAAAATTTCTGAAAGATATTTGTACAAGGAAGAAGAAGCTGGTACCATACGAGAAGGTGATGCTAACTGAACAATGCAGTGTTGTGTTGAACAAGAAACTGCCACCAAAGTTGAAAGATCTAGGAAATTTCACTATTCCTTGTGTTGATGGCCAAGTTTCTTTTGAAAAAGCTTTCCTAGATTTAGGTGCTAGTATTAATCTAATGCCATTTTTTGCTTTTGTCCAGCTAGGTCTGGAGAAGGAGTTACAACCGACTTCAATCACTTTGCAATTACTGGATCGATCGATAAAATTTCGAAGGGGAATTATAGAGGATGTGCTTGTCCGAGTTGACAAATTCTTCCTTCCAGCTGATTTTATCATTCTTGACATGGAGGAAGACAGAAATGTACAAATTATTTTGGGTCGACCTTTCTTGGCCACTACAAGAACTATTGTAGATGTTCAAAAGGGTTGTTTGTCTATGACAGTGCAAGGACAAATGATAGAATTTAAGCTTTTTGAAGCTACACGACATCCATCGGATATCAGGAAATGTTTCAGTATTGAAATTTTAGATGACTTAATTTTTAATACATTTTGGAGCATCATTCTATTGATCATTTGCCAACCTGCCTTACTTTTCCTGAATTGCAGGTTAATGAAGATGGAGGAGTTGCAGAATTTTGTGCATATCTGGAGAAGCAACAACTATCAAATAACCAATGGAGACAAACTTTTAAAGTTCTTGGTCCTCCACTCACCAAAGTGATCCCTTCCATTGAATGTCCACCAAAGTTAGAATTGAAGCCACTTCCGGAGCATTTGAAATATGCTTATCTTGGTGTTGAGGAAGCATTACCTATCACTGTAGCTACTAATCTTTCTGATTCAAAGGACGAAAGTCTTTTGCGGGTGTTACGTGAATACAAGAGTATTTTTGGATGGTCCATTGTTGATATGAAAGGCATAAGTCCTGCCATGTGCATGCACCAAATTTTGCTAGAAGATGATTCAAAATCCTCGCGTGAAGCACAAAGACGCCTAAATCCAACTATGAAAGAGGTTGTCAGAATTGAAATATTAAAGTTGCTCAATGTTGGAGTTATATATCCTATTTCTGACAGCAAATGAGTGTGTCCAGTGTAAGTTGTTACCAAAAAGTCAGGAATCACAGTGATCACCAATGAAAAGAATGAGCTCATCCCAACAAGAAAACAGACAGGGTGGTGTGTGTGTATTGATTACCGAAAGCTAAATTCGGCTACAAGAAAGGATCACTTTCCATTGCCATTTATTGATAAGATGCTAGAGAGACTAGCTGGCCATTCTCATTATTGTTTTCTTGATGGATACTCAGGTTATAACCAGATTGTCATTGTACCTGAGGATCAAGAGAAGACAACTTTTACATGTCCTTTTGGAACATTTGCATACAAAAGGATGTTGTTTGGACTATGCAATGCACTAGCTACATTTCAACGGTGTATGGCAAGCATTTTCTCTGACATGGTGGGTCATATCATCTATGGATGATTTCTCTGTGTTTGGTTCTTCTTTTGACACATGCCTTTATAATCTTGCCTTGGTTTTGGAAAGATGCAAGGAAACTAATTTGGTTCTTAATTGGCAGAAATGTCACTTTATGGAGCAAGAGGGTATTGTTCTTGGCCATCTCATTTCAGTAGATGGGATTATAGTGGACAAAGCAAAAAATTGAAGTTATATTTAAATTACCACCTCCCTGTTCAGTTAGAGAAGTGCGATCTTTTCTTGGACATCAGGGTTCTATCGTCGCTTTATCAAAGATTTCTCGAAGATTTCTCGGCCACTATGCAGTCTCCTTACTAAAGGTGCAGTTCTCAACTTTGATGATGAGTGTCTACAAGCATTCAACAAATTGAAGTAGTTACTTACATCAGCATCGATAATGACAGCACCAGACTAGAGTTTACCATTTGAGCTCGTGTGTGATGCAAGTGATTATGCAGTTGGGGCGGTATTGGGTCAAAGAGTTGACAAGTTGCCACATGTCATTTATTATGCCAATCGTACTCTTAATGATGCTTAGCTCAATTACTCAACAACAGAGAAAGATTTACTATCAGTGATTTTTGCACTAGAGAAATTTTGATCATACTTAATTGGTTCCAAGGTGATTGTATACAGTGATCATGCGGCTCTCAAATATTTGCTTTCCAAAATATTCAAAGCCAAGATTAATTCGTTGGATATTATTGCTCCAAGAATTTGATTTGGAGATAAAAGACAAGAAAGGAGCAGAGAATGTTGTAGCATCATCTCTCTCGTATTGTTCAAGAAAATAGCGATGACCAAACTGAGCTCCCATTGAATGAAAGCTTCCCAAATGAACAAATTATTGTTGTACAAATTGAGGTACCTTGGTATGCTGACATAGCTAATTATCTTGCAGAAGGTGTTATTCCCAAGAGCTGGACTTATCAACAACTGAAGAAATTCTTCTCCACAGCAAAGCATTATTTTTGGGACGAGCTCTATTTGTACAAGCATTGTGCAAATCAACTTATTCGTAGGTGCGTGCCCCAAGAGGAACAACGGAGTATTTTACAATTTTGTCATACATTTGCTTGTGGGGGTCACTTTGGCACTCAAAGAACTGCTACAAAGATTTTGCAATCAAGATTCTATTGACCCACTCTCCATAAAGATGCTCACATTTTTTGCTCTACATGTGATAATTGTCAGAGACTTAGCAATATTTCCCGCAGGAATGAAATGCCACTCAACAATATTCTTGTGGTTGAAATCTTTGATGTTTGGGGAATAGATTTCATGGGGCCATTTCCTAAGTTTTTTGGAAATGATTACATACTGGTGGCAGTAGATTGCGTATCCAAATGGGTTGAAGTCGTTGCAAGCCCAACCAACAAAAGTGATGTCGTGACCCGGTTACTTTAAGGAGTAATATTTCCCAGATATGGTACTCCACGTGCTATAATCAGTGATGAAGGAAAGCATTTTTTGAACCGGAGTGTGCTGCACTTCTTGCCAAATACAACATCGCACATAAGATTGTCACTACTTATCATCCTCAATCTAGTGGACAATATGAGATTTATAACAGAGAAATCAAACAAATTCTGGAGAAGACAGTGAATAACAAGAAAACTGATTGGAGTATAAAATTAAATGGTGCTCTTTGGGCATATCGAACTGCGTACAAGACTCCAATTGGCATGACTCCATACTGTTTGATTTTTGGAAAGGCTTGTCATCTTCATGTAGAACTTGAACACAAGGCATACTGGGCAATCAAAAGGCTCAACTTTGATTATGATGCTGCTGGTGAGAAGAGAAAATTACAACTAAATGAACTCAAAGAAATACGGATGAAGCTTATGAAAATGCGCGTATTTACAAGGATAGGACCAAGCGATACCATGATCAGAATATTGTGGCTAAAGAATTTTCACCTAGTCAAAAGGTACTTTTGTTTAATTTTAGACTTAAACTTTTTCAAGGGAAATTACGTTCGTGATGGTATGGTCCATTTCAAGTTGTTCATGTATATCCACATGGTGCTGTTGACATCAAGAACATGGAGACGAAAAGTGTATTCAGGTTAATGGGCATCGTCTCAAACATTACTTTGAAGCCAATTTTAATGCAACAGTGTCTAGTATTACACTTCAAGACACAGGTAAGTAATTAAAAGGTATCATTTCATCTAGCTCTGACGTTAAATACAATGCTCATGGGAGGCAACCCATATTCCAGTCTCACGGTATGTGATTGTGAAGAAAAAAAAAATTTCTGCACTGCAGCCCTTCCTACTATTTTTACTTCTACTCATTTCTAATTTCCTCTTACAGCCATCGGAAACATGTCGAGATGCCTTCGTTCTTCTACCTACGAGCCGAAGGACCATCTATTCCAGAGAGCCGATATCATCCCGGAATGCAAGATTGATCCACTAATTCAACAAGCCGATGCTACTCGGTGGGCAATGCAATTTTTGAGGACGCACAACTTGATGTTTCTCGTGGATCTAGATCCTAATATAAACTTACCCGTCTATCCGAAGATCGTTCGTTCATTTTATTCCACTTTTAAAGAGATCGAGAAGGGCACAGTGTATGAGGTCATCATAGTTGGCATGAAAGTTCGATTTACGACAGCGAAACTCTGTTTTTGTCTAGGTTTTCCACTAGAATATGATGCTTCCACTGGATTTAAAGCACCCATCACGGCAAGAAAAGAACGGATGGTTAATGAGATATGTAAGGGTAAGTACGATCGATATGCCAACGCTACACGACGTTCTTACTTATCACCAAAGATGTGGTTGTTGGACGATGCCATCCGAAAAAATCTCTGCCCCATCGGCCATTCTCAGCAGCGGCGGAGCAAGTTCTTAGCAACCTTATACTACATGTATAAGGGAACCTGGTTTGATGTAGGGAAATTTTATATGGCTTCAATGCTCAAGGCCAAACTTTTTGTCGAACAGAGACCTACCAAAGTTGGAAAATTATATTTTTCAAGGCTCATCACATGATTGATTCAATTCAAGGGTATTCGCCCTCCTCGACTTCAGCAATCTTCAGAATATCCAGTAACACTACTGGAAATGTGGACATGGAGCCAAAGTACAAGCAATATGCGAACTGCTCGAGGGGAAAAAACAACACCAAGAAGAAGAGAGGAAAAAACAACAACAAGAAGAAGAGGAGGAACAAGAAGAAAAAGGATGAAGTTCTTGCAACGAGTATAATTAAGGGGGTTTTTCTAGTTGTTTTATTATTTATGTTTGTGAATTTTATATATTTCTATTTCTTGTGTAAACTTAATATGAGGAACTAATCCTCTTACTAAGGTGATGATGGATTCACTCTATTGTGTTTAATAAATTTGGTTGAATTAATTGTGATTTATTCATTTTATGTCAAGTATTAAATTGCTATGTTTTATTAATAATTAAATCTTGATGCTTAGCTATCATCTAGGCTTGATTAATGTGATGCAAATTGTAGTAGATGCCATGCTCAATTTGAGAATAGCTTCTTGCAATTTATTACCAAAATTACCTAGTCATAGATGCCATATGATAGGACCTTTGCGATCATTTCATAAGTTACATTGATCCTAATGCATTCTTGTTTGTCAAATTAGTCCAGATGCCGTGGATAGTTACAAATTAAGGATAGAAGATGTAAGTTAGATGCCAATGACTACTACATGAATTAGAAAACTTGTTCTTTGATATGCTTGGATGAATTCATAATTGATAACCATATGATTTAAATACAATAGAGTGGTGAAATCAAAGCCTTAGTATTTATTTATTTGTGTTAATCTCTCAATTTTAGTTTTTATGTTTATTAATATTACCATAAAAAAAATTAAACTTGTTTTTTTTAAGAATTGGAGTTAGTTAATCTTCAGTCCCTGTGGGTACGACACTCGTCTTTGCCACACTTATACTACTTAGATTCGTGCACTTGCGAGTATAAATAAAGTTTTAGAATTACTATATTTTTAGTAGTTTTAAAACAATAACAAGGGACAGAAAGGAAGAACTTTTCAAAAACTCCTTCTATCCTGAGCCATATTATTTCAAGCCGAAAAGGGTTCAACATGGTATATGGGAGAGTGATCTGGGGTTGTCCAAATATTTAGCCAAAGTAAACTACCAAGCTCCTCCAATCGAATCAATCCATATGATCCAGTAAGATGGAGTTCAAAAGGAGATGGTAAGACCTAAGAAGTATCCTGGTAGACATGCAACAGAAGATGCTGAATCAATTGGCAGTTCATCTTCTGAGGTTAGTCCTACTTTTGGCTGCTTTATGGTATGAGTTATCTCTCTTGCTTATCAGTGTAACTCATTATCCTACCACCTGTATACCAAGCCTCCAAATTCAGTAGATCAGGCAAGACAGAGATGGAAGTGGGAGATAAACCTCAGAGCGCAGTCACCATCCAGACTATCGACAAAGACAAACCAAAGAAGGTGATATTCGAGAAGCCATCCTACACCATGACTCAACATATTTGGCCACTATACATTCAAATTCAGATGAATGGTCGGCCTATCAACAAAGTGTTAGTGGACAACGAATTAGCGATAAATCATTTTTTGTTGTTTTGGAGGGAGAATAATGTAGAAGTGGTATGGGCAGATCGTTGACCATTCAAGGACAATTCAAACAATGTGGAAGCTCAATACTATGATAATGACATGGGACCAATCAAATTCTTTGGTCGTACCAATGAAGAAAACCCAACATATCTGTCTGCATCCAAGGCAAAGTTCAGCTTCATTCTAAAGAGAGCAAATGAGATGATCCAGCCTACGAGCACTCTTAGCAGCCTCCTCATAACAGTCCTTATCCCCAACTTTAAAGATTATCTAAAGAAATACTAATCCAGCAATATCCCTATCCCTAAATGAGTCTCTACCCCAATCCTTATATCCAAGTTGAGTCTCCAGGTTGAGGGATTTCAAAACACCGGTCCTTATCTATTTACTTTGTATATTTGCTTGACATATATCTTTTTGTTTGACGAAGAAATGTTTTCGTAAAGACTCACCCCTCTTTTGTTCCTCTCGCCCGCCCACCCTCTCTGCCCTCTTGACTCTCTCTTCTCAACCCTTTCTCCTGTCTGCCAATTTCACGGAAGCATCGCGAGTTTAGGTCCTTCCTTCAGAGCATTCTCATAGCAGCTCTCAAATCTGTATTCCTCAATTTTTTAGGTTAGATTTTCCATTTGAAACTTTGTATTCCTCGATTTGTTAAGGCAAGGGAGGTCTCTGGCGGGGACTCCTACTTATTTTGTTGCCTCAGTGATTACGGTCTTCGTCTTTCTGTCTTTTGGTTCAACGTTCCATTTATAGGTTTGGAAGGGTAAAGAGACACTTGCTATGGGAAGAATGTTATTCTTGGTTCATGAGAAAATTATCCATTTTGTGTTTTATGTTTGCTAGTGAAATTGGCTGAATCTTTAGATTGATGTTTGTAAAATTTGATGTTGAGGAACTGTTTTGACTTTTTTTGTTCATTTAATTTTTTGGGTTACTAGTCCGTTTGGCTTTAGTTTGATAGATTTATGGGAGTTCTTGAAGATAGTAGTTATGTGAGAATGCTCTTTTTGATTGCTGAGATATTGTGGGAATGAATTGCTGATATGGGAATGGGATTTAGGTTTAATATTTGTTCCTTTTTGATGTTATTTATTCCTACTGGTCTTGTTCGTGAACAATATTGTCTACAATCAGGCCATCCAAGTTTCTTAGGTCATATGCATGTCATGGATTTTTTATGTTGACTTGGAACTTGGCTTTAACTTAGTGCCAAAATAATAGATTCATTCTCCTAACTGGTTGTGGGATGATTTAAGGGGCTTCATGGTCATGTTTTGAATTCAGATCCTTTTAGACACTAGTTGCATCAGTATAAAGAGGGTTTTGTGGATATATTTTTGGCTAGTTGCATCCTATATTGGTCACTTGTCTGTGAATTTCATTCATGGTATTCTATTTGTTTTGTGAAGATAAAAAAGTAATATGTTTTCCTTCTGCACAAAATTTAAAAGCTTATGACATACTTGATTTGATCTGGTCTTAAAAATATGTTAGTTTAATGTACTGATTTGTCTGACATTGTAATCTTGTTCGTGAACAATATTGTATTTGTTTTCACTCTAAATTTATTCTCACATGTTTGAGTAGACCTGTCTTGGTGGTGTTATTCTATCTATACATGCTAGTTTATCTTAACTAATGTTTCAAATATGATGATTTGTTAGTGAGACCTGTCCGAATGCTTTTACTGAATGCTTTTGACTCCACTCCCGCACTGCAATTTTATACTCTACTGTGAAGACTACATTTGGAAGTAAATACGACATATGTTGTTTTTTTTGCATTGTTCTTTCTTTTTTGTTGCATTTTGCATTCCTCCAAAAGAAAAAAAATGTGCAATTTTGGGAGGTTATGTCTGTGTTTTTGTTATTCTGTCTATGTTTTTTGTCATTCTATGGTTTTTGACTTCTTCAAATATTTTGAAGGCATATTAATGGATCCGAAACTGTTGTGAGTAAGGAAAAGCCTAGGGCTAGAAAGGCTGAAAATTGTACTGTTGCGGAAGATTTATTATTAATTGCGGCTTGGGAGAAAACGAGTGAGAATGTTGTAATTGGTACTGACCAAGCAAAGGAACAATATTGGACTAGAGTTTGGAGG
The DNA here is from genome assembly GCA_963580455.1 of Euonymus europaeus. Lineage (NCBI taxonomy): Eukaryota > Viridiplantae > Streptophyta > Magnoliopsida > Celastrales > Celastraceae > Euonymus > Euonymus europaeus. The sequence goes on from OY756972.1 coordinate 8,121,610, forward strand.
GAGTATTTAGATAACAAGATTATTTATCCCTATCGACCTGATAAATCAATTATCAATAAATTTAGCACTATAGGGATCAAATGCTTGAAGTTTGCTGCGATCTTTCAGAGCATTGAGTATGCAATCCTAGCGAAATGATCGAACAAGACAATGTATGGTTTTAAATTTAGCATTATTGTCTTGTTTCCATTGTATAGCATTTTATTTATTAGCTTGCCCTGTTTACAATTTTTGTAGCTTAATGAAGCAATCAACGTATGGTCGACAGAGGAGAAGAAGAGAGGCGTGTTCGAACTACTGCATTGTTATCAAGTTCTCAAGAGTTCTTCATAATGGATCACAAAGGTGGTTCAGCCTAGTTTGAGCCGAAATCAAGCTGCATCAGAGTCCATTAACTTAGGAGAAAATGAAAGTCATGTTGAATTGGAAAGGCCAATAGGAAAGAAGAAAGGAAAAGAGTTATTGAAGAACAAAAGAATCAAGACAGAAGAAAGTAGCGAGTCTGAGTCTAGCATCAACTTTGGCAAGTCACAAGAGTTGTTGCAAAAGTTGCATGATCAGAAAATGGATGTCATCATGGACAATAGCAAGAAGATGGATGAGTATCCTCAATTGAAGAAGAATAAACTTGAGCTTGATAGGGAGTTCTAAGAAGAGAGGGTGATGACTACTGACATGACTAAGTTGAATGAGACGCAGCGAAAGTTTCTTGAAATGAAGCAAGAAAAAATATTCTAGCAATAGTTTAAGTAATGATTTGATGAGTTGAACTTGTTTGTAGCTTTCTTTGGTACTTGATGAGTTGAACTTGTTTGAACTTATTTGGTACATTGGTATTGCCTTTTGTTTGGATGAAAAAATTTCATAATTTTGGCATTACTTTCGTAATTTAGTAGGCATATCTATTTGAGCTTTTAGCATTGAAAGATATACTAATTGAAACCAAGAGGACAACAGATAGAGGTACACTAATTCAAACCAAAAGATAAAGGTACATTAATTAAAACCAAAAGGTGTACTTATTCAAACAAGTTCAAACGAAAAGGACAATGATCACCACTGCGATCTTATCATTCAAAGTTGAAGTCTCCATACCTTACCCACAAATGCTCAACTAAGTCTTCTTGAAGATGACAATGTATGCTTCTATCTTTGAGCTTCTCACGTCTAGCAAAGAACCTATTATCGTCGAAGTGTTCACATCTAGAAGTGACTTTAGGAACAGAAACTTCTTCATACAAATAGTAGTTATCTTTCTTGAGCAACTTGTATAGATCACATTCGTCTTCTACTATCATGTTATGCATTATAACACATACCTTCATGATATTATTCATTGTTCCTAACCTGAAACATCGACATGGTTGTGCAATGATATGGAACCTTGATTGGAGAACCCCGAAGGCACGTTCGACATTTTTTCTTGCAGATTCCTGAGCCCTAGCATAGTTTTTTGCCTTTTGAGTTCTAGGCATCTGGATCGTCTTGACAATAGTCGACCATTTTGGGTAGATACCATCAGCAAGATAATATCTCGTGTCGTATTCATGACCATTGATGATGAAGTTGGCTGGAAGAACACGACCATTGATTACATTTGCAAAGACATGAGAGAGTTCAACAACATTGATGTCATTGAGTGAGATGGGAAGACCGAAGAAAGAGTTTCATATCCACAAATCACATGATGCTACTGTTTCTAGTATCACAATATCATCACCACAATGGCCCGAGTAGTGCCCTTCCCAACCGCTTGAACAATTTTTCCAAGACCAATGCTCCCAAGCATTCCTGGGAATTTTGAGTAGGTGACCTCAAATATTCATCACTAAAAACACTAATCACAGCTTCAACAAATCTTTTCATAGCCTCATTTATTGTACTCTTTGCTAGCCGAAGATATTTGTCAACCATGTCTCCAGAAACTCTATAGCACAACATTCTCAATACAGTAGTGAGCACAAAGTAGTCATCATAAGCCATAACACCATCATGAATGCGAAGAAATAAATTTCGACTCATTCAAAATCGTCTTCAAGATAACCTTTCAAGAGATGTTAGGGTTGAGGCAAAATAATCACTCATCAAGTTTTCATAATCGGTCTTACGATCATGATTGATATGGACACGACCAGGAATAGAACCTCGACATCTACTCGCATCTCCCTCTTCACTTTCTCTTCCAATAGTCAGAGAATTTGCTTGTAGAACCACTTCTTCAGTGGAGTCAAGAAGGAGTTGTTGAGATCTTCTCCGAAAAAATTAAAACATTTTGAGATTGAGATGAATATGAACAAGATTAATTCAAGACTTCGAGTGAGTGTTGGATGAATTTTATGGAAGAAAACCACATCTTATATAGATTTTAAAAATGTAGACGTTGTACTTTTCACCAAAATTACCACTATGCCATTTGTATTTCAAAATTTGAATTTCGAAATTTAGAATTCAAAAATATGACCGTTGTACTATTTAAAAATGTTACCGTTACACATTTAAAATTTAAATGTCAAATTTTGAAATTCAAAATTTGGGGAACCAATATAGGGATTCTGTTGTGTACGTATTGCCGAAACTAACTCCCTATCCTGAAAAATGGTTTTGTACACTGTTAGCATAGGGATAGGGATAAGAAAGCTGCTAAGAATGCTCTAAAGAAGTTGTGTCATATATGCCGACCTCTATTCCTATCATCAAAGAAGTCCCATGATGCCTCATTCTCCATTAGAGAAGGGGGTAGTACCGGCCGTAGTTCGAAAAGCACAGATGCAGGCCACACTAGATAGACTGTCCAGAGATCAAGAATGGGAAAAGAACGAAGCAGAGATGATCTTCGAAGATGAGGAAGATGGAATTGAGGGTGCAGAATTTCAAACTGGAGATTTGAAGAAAGCACTACCTAAGTTGGAGGATCTGAAAGTAGAGGTGGAATACCCATTGGAGGAAGAAAATTTGGGGACGGAGGAGGACCCACGACCTACTTCTTTCAGCAAGCTCTTGGATTGCAATACGTAGGTACAGTTAATAAAGTTGTTAAAAAAGTATCGTGATTGTTTTGGTTGGAATTATAATGAAATGCCAGATCTAAGCCGAAAATTAGTACAACATCGGCTTCCAATCAATGCTGATTGCAAAGCGATCAAACAAGCTCTAAGGAGGATGTCAGTAGAAGTGGAGCTCAGATTCAAAGAAGAAATTCAGAAGTTGCTCAAAGCTGGCTTCATACGACGAGTATGATATTCATAATGGCTCTGTAACATTGTGTCAATAATCAAGAAGAATGGTAAGATCTGAGTGTGTGTTGAATTCAGGTATCTGAAGACAGCCGCTCCAAAGGACATTTATGTCGTGCTAGTAGCTGATATGCTGGTTGATGATGCATCACAGAACGAGATTTTGTCTATGATGGATGGTTATGCAGGTTACAACCAGATCTTTCTTGTAGAAGAAGACACTTCCAGGACTGCATTCAGATGTCTTGGAGCTCTTGGAACCTTTGAATGGGTTCTCAGCCTCTCATGATCCCTTAGGTTGCTTACTGGCACAATACAATGACCAAGGACATGAGCAGGCCATCTATTACTTGAGTCAGGCCTTAACTGAAACTGAGGTTAGATATACTGCAATAGAAAAATTGTGTTTGCCTCTATACTTTGCTTGTATGAAACTCAGGCATTATCTCATTAGAGCAAAGGTACATGTTATTTCAAAATTTGATTTATTGAAATATATGTTATCAAAACCAATCACGACTAGCAGAGTAGGGAAGTGGTCACTGGCCTTGATAGAATTTACTCTCATATGGAGGCCGCAAAAAGCAGTTTAAGGACAAGCATTGGCAGACTTTCTTGCAGACCATCAATCATTGGAGTTCCAGAAAGAAGAAGAGGAGTGGTCACCCATGTATTTTGTAGACCAGAACCCTTGGAGCAGGAATAGTAATTGAGTCACCTGGAGGTACCAAATCCACTTTTTCATTCAATCTAGGTTTTGACTACACCAAAAATCAAGAGAGTACGAGGCTCTCTTGATTGACTTGGAGATTTTAAAAGAACTCGGAGCAAGAGATGTCATGGTGCTGGGAGATTCACAACTTGTAGTAAGACAGCTGACTGGGGAATATAAATACAACAGTCTGGCTCTAGCACCGTATTACGTTGCAGCTGTTAAACTTATAGCTAAGTTTGAAGAAATTGCACACAATTATCTACCAAGTCAAGAAAATTGGGAGGCCAACGAATTGGCTCAGATCGCTTCAGGATTATGATTGTCTGCATATCTGGCGCACAAGATTATTTTGGTAGAGAAACGCCAACACCCATCGATCAAAGAGAGGGGTACGCTAGCAGAAGTCTTGAACATTGAAAATTTAGCAGCTAATTGGAGGCAAACAATTGTGGAGTATTTGTAAAATCCAAATATCAAGACACCCAGAATGATCAGAATGCAGACTCAACACTACGTGCTGATCGAAGGAGAATGCTACAGAAAAGGGTATGATGGTCTATTTTTACGTTGTCCCAATTTTATACACAGTATGGAAATATTGTGATGAGTCCATGAAGGACTATGTGGAGCTCACCAAGCAAGAATCAAGATGTGTTGGCTGATTAGACTACATGGATATTTCTGACCTACGATCTTGAAAGATTATATCAGATATGTGAAAGGATGCAAAAAGTGTCAACGATTTGGAAGCAGTGTTTCTGACTGCTACAGTTGGTTTTTAAAATTTAATACACCAATTCAGGTTAATCTCTAACCTGATTGGCGTGGTGGCATTGTTTGCACCATAATCTTAAGGCCCAATAGGCCGGACTGAGCCAAGAAATTGGGTTGTAAGGTAATCAAAGGGATGAGCGACACATTACCAAAAGATGGACCAGTTTAATTGCAGTCTGTATGGGCTAGACAAATGGCATAAGATGAGCCATTAATTTACATATTACATGGGCCCAGTTTCAATAGTTAATGAGGGAATAAGACTTGGTCTTAGAAGTTACCTAAAATTCAGGAAGTGGAGGTTATCTAAGTTAGTTACCTACCTATTTTGGTGGAAACACTATCACGCCTAAGCCAATTCATCATGGAGCACGAGTGATCATTTTCTCAAAGTTTTATGGCACCATTAAAGCACAGAAAAACCATTATCTCAACAGTTGGGGAAGTTGAAGCACACATTTTTCTATTTTCTTACTTTTAGGTGATTACTATATATATGTAGCGGACTTTTAAATCAAGGTATGGGTTTGAGTTTTTTCTATTTGCTTACTTTAGGTGATTCCTATATATATGTAGCGGACTTTTAAATCAAGGTATGAGTTTGAGTTTTTTCTATTTGCTTACTTTTAGGTGATTCCTATATATATGTAGTGGACTTTTACATCAAGGTATGGGTTTGAGTTTTTTCTATTTGCTTACTTCCTTTGTACTTTGATTATTTGAATGCAAAAATTTTAGGTTGGCCTATGATACATCCTCTTCTTTCTTAATTATTTTTTTTATTGGTTTTGCAATTAGTTGACGATCTTCTGATAATATGGGAAATCTACTTTTCTTGCAGGCTGAGAAGTTGGTTGCCTCATTATATTCCGGAATGAGTCAATATCACGCAAGGGAAAGGGGAACCCAGTCACAGACTTTTAGCAAGTAACACATGATTAATCTTGGCTCTTCCGCATATTCAAAAGCGGCTGTAGTATGTAGTATGTTATAAAACATATAATTTGAAATACCTTCGTATACTCTTACACTATACAGTTATTGGTGAATCATAAGCTTTATATATTTCCATTTCTAACTTTAGAATTTACTGGAATAAATTTTTACTATTGTGGGTGTACTGGTTATAAATAGAAAGAAAGAAAACATGTGTGATAATTTCACTACTAAGCATCGGAAAATTATATTCTTCATCTGAAATAGTTCATTTTCTTTCGGCATATCAAGGAGATACTTAGATTAAAAAAATTATAATTGCATTAACACAATTAATAGATTGTTACATTTATCAATAGAAAGAAGCTGCGAGTCACCTTGTGGTTATTTCTAATTGCTATATTTCTTGAAATCAATTAGTAATCTCTATTTCTCATATTTCTGAATTACATTTAGCTCTCCTCCTACTTTATGACCTATGTGACTTTTGCAGTGAATCATGCCTGGACTGTACTTCAATCCATTGGGACCTGCAAACATTTATTAAAGTTATAAAATTGGATAGAACATCCCATAATTTCAATCCTTTTCTGAAGGTAATGAGTACTTTTATTCTTAACTGTTTCCAGTTCTTACCTCAGCTTCACTAGTACCACAATTGGCTATCAAACTAATGATAAAGCTTAACCAGTTTCTATTGTGCTTCTTTTAGGTTACGTGGATATTGGCCAATAGATTCATGCACATAGACTTCTTGATACAATCCCTCCCCCTTTTTACCTCCTAAAATTTAACCAATCTGAAATAATGAATTTTTGGATCCTCTTTTAACGTAAGAAAGCTCGAAGGTTGCAACCCATAAAGTAAGATGACTTGGTTTGAATGAGCAAGCCCTTTAGAAGGCTTTCATAACACATGAAACTGATATTGTGAGGTATTTTATCAAACATATCTTCTAATAAAGGATTTAAAATTGCTACTCTGATTTACTTTTCATACTTTTTTAGACTTGGACAAAAGAATCTTTTGATAGCTAGTACAACATTTGAATTTGTTTGATAACAGGAAGTTGTTAAGGTGTCATATTTTTTAAAAATATTTTTTATACATGCAGGCCATGCAGTGGGTGTCGAAAGCATATAGGTAGCTAATTCAAATATATGATTCTTTTTTAGAAGAAACGAAGTTTCATTAAGAATAAATGTTTCTACGACCAAGGTCGTACAGAGATTGAATGGAAACAGGAAGTCCTGAATAAAAATACATTTAGCTAGGGATGGCACACCCAGGTGAGCTAAAGCATCAACCATTCTATTTCCTTCTCTAACAGTATGAGAAACATAGCAGTTGAGTATGTCCAAGTTTGAACGGATTTCCTCCAAGAGGTCACCATATATCTGCAAGGAAGGTTGTTGGCTATGTAAGGCATGAATAATCTCAAGAGCGTCACTGATACAGTTCAGGCAGCAGCTTTAGCATATGAAGAAGGCTTCGATCAGAAGATGGGGAAAGGCCAACGCATTAAGAAGAAAGCTACCAGACTTGTTGAAGAATAAGTTGTATTTGTTTTGTTTGTTGTTTGTTTTATTGTTGTTGAGCTTGTAAAATTCTGGGCTTGTTTTATTGTATTTGTTTGGCCTAGTTTCTTCTATTTTGGTGTTGTTCGTGCTTCTGAGAAAAGCACTTTTTGGAATGAAATGAAAACCTAAATCGGCTATCGTCGCTTCTCTTGTGGAAGGTTCAGTGAACTATCTTAGCGTTGCAAGTGATCTCTTTGTAGTTGACATCAGTTGGTATCAGAGTGAGGTTCGACAATGCCGCCAGCTCTCAAAAATATTGTCACGACAAGGGATGCAAGCCTACGTTAGGAGAATGCACACCTCCAACTTTAGGTCGAGATACTGAATCAGCAGATGTCAGAGATGATGGGTGAACATCAACGACACGGCGAGGAGGAGCTTGACTATAATTATTTTGGTCGGGACACGCGACGTTCTCGGGGAGGTTCAAGTTCACGTGTGGTGGAACATGAAAGCTGGAGTGGATGGGATTCCGGATTTCGAATTGATGTACCAGAGTTTAGTGGGACTTTACAACCAAAGGAGCTGTTAGATTGGCTGAGTCAAGTTGATGAGATTCTTGACTTCAAGAAAGTACCTGAAGATAAAAAAGTGTCATTGATTGCTACAAGATTCCGTGGGCGAGCTGCTGCATGGTGGCAGCAACACAAGTTGGTTCAATCTCGTCAAGCAAAAGCCAAAGTGAGCTCGTGGGAAAATTTAAAGAAACACCTTCGGAAAGCATTTCTACCATTCAATTATACTCGGGTACTCTATCAGAGGTTGCAGGTTCTTTGCCAGGGTGGAAGAACAGTGGATGAATAAACTTCTGATTTTTTTTCAGCTCTTTTCAAGGGTGGATTTGAGTGAGACAAAAGAACAATTGGTATCTCGCTATGTTGGGGGGCTAGACGCTCAACTTCGGGATACATTAAATTTGTTTGAATTCTTTTCTGTGTCAGAAGCCCATTCCAAGGCTTTAGTATTGGAGAACCGAGGAAAGAGAGGAGGAGATGTGACTTGGGGATCCCGTGCCGGTAAAACTGCCGCTCCACCAGTCGCTCAGGCTGTGAACAATGTGCCTACTAATACTGGTACGACACGGACCCGACCTTATGAGTCTATGGCTGGTACACAGACTGGTGCTTCAGTGACCCGAATGAAATGCTTTAAATGTGGGGAGATTGGCCATCGGTCTGCGGAGTGTAGGAAGAATGAGTCTCTGGCTAAGGGATTATTTTTAGGAGATGCGGAGCGTGTAGATGAGGCAGAGTTTGTTCCTGTAGAGGGAGATCCTATATATGATACAGAAGGAGTGGCTGAAGAGATGACAGAAGGTGATATTGGGTTGGCTTTAGTGACTAGGAGGATCTGTCTATCCCCAAAACAGTGCTCGGATGATAAGTGGCTGAGGAACAATATTTTCCACACCACTTGCACGATTAAAGACAAGGTGTGTAAGCTAGTAGTTGACTCTGGAAGCTGTGAAAATGTGGTCTCTACTGAGGTGGTGGAGAAGCTTCACCTACCAACTGAGCCGCACCCTAACCCCTACCAGCTTACATGGTTCCAGACTACTATTGTTGTTTGGGTTAAAAAGAGGTGTTTAGTTCCGTTTTCAGTTGGTAATAGGTACAGTGACCAAGCTTGGTGTGGTGTTGTTTCCATGGATGCTGGCCACCTACTATTGGGTCGTCCCTCGCAGTTTGATAGATCGGCAATACATGATGGCCGACGTAATACTTATAGTATCATGTGGGAAGGTGTGCGTGTCGTTCTGATGCCACAAAGAGAAACAGAACCTCAACCTGGAGATATGGAAACTTTAAAACACAATGCTTTTATTAAAGCAGCCCAGGAGAGCCAATTGGTATTTATGTTGTTATGCAAGGAGGGTACTGCCCCAGAAAATCAGCTTCCAGTTTCAGTTCACCAACTATTGTCTGAGTTCCCTCATCTGGGTCCTGATGATCTACCTGAAGGCCTCCCCCCTTTACGGGATATCCAGCACCAAGTGGATTTAATTCCTAGGTCGAGCCTTTCGAACCGGCCACATTACCGGATGAGTCCGAGGGAGCATGAAGAGCTGCGATCTCAAGTCGAGCCGCTTGTTCAAAAAGGCCATGTCCGGCCCAGTCTCAGTCTTTGTGCAGTGCCGGCTCTGCTTACTCCAAAAAAAGATGGGACTTGGCGAATGTGTGTTGATAGTCGTGCTATTAATAAGATTACCGTTAAGTATCGATTTTCTATTCCCAGAACTTGATGATTTAATTGATCAACTCCATGGTGCCAAAATTTTCAATAAGTTGGATCTTAAGAGTGGATATCACCAAATTCATATTCGCCCTGGGGATAAGTGGAAAACAGCGTTTAAAACTCGCGAGGGTCTTTTTGAGTGGATGGTTCTACTATTTGGTTTGTCCAATGCTCCGAGTACTTTTATGCGGGTAATGAATCAAATTCTTCAACCCTTAATCGGGAGCTGTGTTGTCGTTTATTTCGACGATATTTTAGTGTATAATGGTGACCTTGAAATGCATCTCCAACACCTTCACAGTGTCTTCCAAATTTTATCTCGTGAACAGCTATACTTAGCTACTGCCAAATGCCGGTTTGCCACTACTTCAGTCCTTTTTCTTGGGTATATGATCAGCCATGCGGGGATTCAGGTAGATGAAGCTCAAGTGGATACTATTAGAACTTGGCCAACTCCAACAAGTCTTTCTGCCGTGCGGAGTTTTCACGGTTTGGCATCTTTTTATAGAAGATTCATTCCCCATTTTAGCACAATTATGGAACCTATTACTGAATGTTTAAAGAGGGTTGTGTTCCACTGGTCGGCCGAGGCTGCAAATGCTTTTGATCAAATTAAGGTGGCTCTCACTGAAGCTCCAGTTCTTGCCCTTCCAGATTTCACGAAACCATTTGCTCTGCACTGTGATGCCTCTAAGGCGGGAGTGGGTGCTGTTTTGAGTCAGGAAAATCGGCCCATTGCTTTCTATAGTGAAAAGTTTTGTGGCGCCCGAGTGAGGTATAATACATATGACGTGGAATTTTATGCTCTTGTGCAAGCTTTGAAACACTGGTGCCACTACTTACTACACTCAGAGTTCATTTTTTTTTCCGGATCACATAGCTCTGAAATATCTCCACAGTCAAGATAAGCTGTCGTTCCGCCATGCCCAATGGATAGCCTACATCCAAGATTATTCTTTTGTTGTTAAGCATCTTGCGGGACACCACAATCGCGTAGCTGATGCCCTTCTTACGATCAGCTCTTCTTACTTCTATGAAAAATCAGGTGCTGGGCTTTGATGTTATTATTGATTGTTATAAGGATGACCCCTTCTTCTCTATGGTTTTGAGTGATATCCAGGTTGGTGCTGCCGTAGAATATACTTTGGCTGATGGATTCCTCTTCAAAGGATCCCGTTTGTGCATCCCAGATTCTAGTTTGCGCCTTAAACTCCTCTCCGAGTTACATAACGAGGGGCATATGGGATGTGACAAGATTATATCTTTGCTCTCTGCCACTTATTTTTGGCCTACTCTACGGCGTGACGTGCATCGATTTGTGGACAGATGTCACACCTGTCATCTTGCTAAAGGCAAAGCCACGAATGCTGGTCTCTATTTACCTCTTCCAATTCCAAGTCAACCTCGGGCTGAAATAAGTTTAGATTTTGTGTTGGGGCTTCCTCGCACAGCTCGGGGTCTTGACTCTATTTTGGTTGTCGTTGATCGGTTTTCTAAAATGGCACATTTCCTCCCGTGCCGTAAAACCACTAATGCATGTCGTGTTGCGCTGTTATATTTCTAGGAGATTTATCGTCTACATGGATTGCCCTTGACTATTGTATCTGATCGGGATACGCGTTGTCTAAGTCATTTTTGGAAACGAGTTTGGCAACTCACGAATACTCGTTTGAATTTTAGCAGTGCTTACCATCCACAGACGGATGGCCAGATTGAATTCGTTAATCGCTCACTGGGCAAGGTACTGCGCAGCCTCGTTGGTTCCAATCTGGGTTCCTGGGATTCGAAGATTGCTATGGCTGAATTTGCTTACAACCGTACTGCGAATCGGAGCACAGGTTTCAATCATTTTCATATTGTTTATAGGTTTAACCCTCATGCAGCTCCTGAGTTATTGCCATCTCTTCCCCTAGGTGGGCGTAGTACCAAAGCAGTGGATATGATTTCTGATCTGAATGATATTCATGCTGCAACTTTGACCCAGCTCCAGGCTGCTACACAACGTTACAAGCTGGCTGCCGACTCTCACCGTCGTCCGGTTGAATTTGAGGTTGGTGATTACGTGTGGGTTGTGCTTACCAAAGAGCGCTTTCCAGTGGGTACATACAACAAGCTATAAGCTCAAGCGTTGGGTCCCTACAATATTCTTTCCAAGTTTAATCCTAATGCTAACCGAATTAAACTCCCCGGCCACATTAAAACTTCTGATGTGTTCAATGTGCGTCACTTGCTGCCGTATCATGGTGATAATCCTTTCGTGGATGACTTTGATGAGTCAAATTCTGGGCCGAATTCTCTCTTTCCTGGGGTGACTGATGCAGTTCAGGCAGCAACTTTAGCATATGAAGAAGGCTTCGATCAGAAGATGGGGAAAGGCCGACGTATTAAGAAGAAAGCTATCAGACTTGTTGAAGAATAAGTTGTATTTGTTTTGTTTGTTGTTTGTTGTTTGTTTTATTGTTGTTGGGCTTGTAAAATTCTGGGCTTGTTTTATTGTATTTGTTTGGCCTAGTTTCTTCTATTTTGGTACTGTTCGTGCTTTTGAGAAAAGCACCTTTTGGAATGAAATGAAAACCTAAATCGGCTATCGCCGCTTCTCCTATGTAAGGTTCAGTGAACTATCTTAGCGTTGAAAGTGATCTCTTTGTAGTTGACATCAGTCACCCTCCAGGATTACATAGTTATAGCCAAGATCGAACGTGATCTGAGAACCAAATAGAAAGACTAGACATTCAATGGTGGATTATCTGCCTACAGAGTAGACTTGCATGAACCCTGAGGGCTAAGACCTGACGCAGATGGTCTCGAATTATTGTGCCAATGCCTCCATGGGGAGAACCTGCAGTCCAACTCCCATCAACATTGATTTTAACATTACTCGTTTGGGGAGAAAGCCACCTAGACTGTCTGTGACATCTTGGAAGAGGTGACGTATGGGGCTGAGCTTGGAGCCAATTGTTTAACAAGCTATGTTGAGATATCATTGGTATCCCTTCAATCATGTTGAGATATTATAGGTATCCTTTGTAAAATTGGAGAATATTCAGTATATCTTTATTGACAAGGCTATGTCAACATATACATCAAGAGTTCCTAAGATTGCTCCTTGATTCTAGGCCTAGTTACAATCATAAAGATATGCTAGAGTCAACTAATTACACGGTAATATAGACATCCTATAATTAACTCTTTAATCCAAGAGATACCTTTAATATCTCAACATGATTGAGGGATACCAATGATATCTTAACACTCCCCCTCAAGTTGGAGAGTAAATGTCTAGATGTGAAACCCCGACCCAAAAAAAATTTAGGTTTGAGTTAATTACGGATGATCCGTGAGGTACGAATCATGGAAAGATAATTTTTGAGCTAGGTTCGTTAAATGGGTCATAACTTTTAGCACAGATGTCCGTTTCGGGCTCATAATATATCAAATCAAAGCTAAGACCGAGACGAAGTAAGAAAAATTGAGATCACACGCCTAGGAGGGCGCCTAGGCGCAACCCAAGACAGCGTGTTATGGTAAAACCAGTTAGGCCAGAGCGCCTAGGCGCAACCCGAGCTTTCAAAAAGAGTTCCAGCGAGCCAGTAGAGTAATTTTTGGGTATTTTCAGTCCTAGAGTGAGAGAGAGAATGACGATTCTAGAAAGAGAAAGGGTTTCAAGCAAGGATTCAACCTAATTCTTGAGGATTCATGATGATTGAAGTGTTATATTGAAGATTCAAGCTAGGTTTGAAGATTTTGGTAAGTTTTTCCATAGTTTTTTAATTCTAGGTTTTTGATAGATTCGTTTGATTCTTAGGGAGATGAGCTCTATGCTTTAGATATGTTGATTATAGGTTGATTTTGGATGTTTATGTAGATTGGTTTGTGTTTTGAAGTGGAGTTGAGCTTGGAGTGAGTTTGGAGGATTTTGGAAGGAATTTCTAGAGAGAGAAGTAAGTAATTTCGAATTGGTTGATTAAATTGTTATTGATATGATAATATGGTATTTTTGGTTTGATTATATGAGTTCAATTGGATGTGAATCGATAGGTTGGGAGAACCAAGGGTTAAAACCCTAAATTTGAGAATTTGTGTGTTGGCTCGGAACGAGGTAGGGGATTTCCAACCTTTCTATCTATCATTCGTTATTGTTGCCTAAATAGCGTTTCGATTCTTCATTGGTCGCTGTTGTTTGTGTTTCCGCCTTAATTGCTTCTAAGGGGAAACGAGCCTTGTGTGGATTATTGTTGAAGTAGAATGTTGCATGACCCGATTTAGTGTTCCGTCATTTACGAACACGATGTGATCTTTCGTTCATGCATCATGGTAGTTATGTAAGATATATAGGATATTCATATATATTTATCTATTCGGCATGACATGTCATAATGCATTAGAGATGCATGGGAGACTCGGGTATGGACTCGGAAACTTTTAGGTTACTTGAAAGTCACATGGGAGGATGGCAAGGTGAAGGTTGTTATCACCAAGTCACGTGAACCCCATGTGGGATAACGCACTAGGGGCGGGGTCGAGAGTGACTTGCCTTGTGGGGTGCGGGCGTGATAGGTTCACGTAACCGGATGATCCTAGGAGTGGTTGGTTGTGGTGAGCTTGCTCCCGTGCAATATTGCATTGAGTTGCAATGATATGGTGGTTGTTGTGCTCCGAAAGGGTTTATCCGGATAAATGTTGATGTGAATTTGTTGAGTGTATGTTCATGTGGTAGGTACATATTGTTGCATTACTTCCTTTTGGTTCTGCCTATAACAATGTTTATTTCCTTACCCTACTGAGCTTCTAGCTCACTCCTTTACTTTCTTCCTTCCACAGGAGATACTGGTACGGGTACCGGTGGTGCAGATCGGTTAGCGGGACGTGACATGGATGGCCCTGGATAGGATGGGGTGCTAGAGATATACTCTATGCATGTGGGTGTATGTAGTATATCTATGTTGAGAGAATATAACTATTTGGCACGGTTGTGCTTCATGTGGATGTGGATGTTGAATTATGGTTATATTTGATGATATAAAAATCTGTGTGTGGATTTATATGTGATGCCATCAGTTTGTGCATGCTGGTAGTGGATGGCCTGAGGCCTAGGGTTAGGATTGCATGTGGTTGAGGCCCGAGGCCTATGTTTGCTAGGTTGCTAGTGTGATGTTGTTGTTGCTGCGTTTCTGATGCAGGTGGGCACTCTCCGATATACGGGGAGGTGCCGCCGGATTTTCGGTTGATCCCGGATGTTCGCACTAGTGACCTAGGTAGGGTGCGGAGAGAGCACTCAGTCGCGTCTCCGGAAATGGGGCGTGACATTTTGGTATCAGAGCGAGGTTTACGGCTCTTTATAGGATCTGGGGTGTTGGGTCCTAGTTGTAGAATAGTACATTCCAGGCCATGTCACGACTGCTGCTGATCCGGTATGTTTTCCTTTCCCCTTAAATCCTCGTTTGAGTAGTGTATTAAATAGTATTATCTGTTGCCATGCAGATGAATACTCGTAGGACTGTGCGATCTGATAGTACAACTGAGGTAACTCGTGGCGGAGGCCAACGAGGGACAGGTAGAGGCCATGTTAGAAGTGCGGGGCGAGTGGCTAGACTCACACCGAGTACTGAGGGTTCAGTTCTGAGAGTAGGCCCTGATGTGAGAGATGAGGAGATAGTTCAGGAGGGACTACAGACTGATGATGTAGCACAGCAGGCACCACCTGTGGTGCAGGTTGCTCCTATTACTACAGAGGGGCAACCCGTGACGATGGAGGGTTGTAACACCCCGACCTAAATTACGTTAGGAGTTTCAAGGGATTAAGATCGACACATGTTAGATGAAATTTGGATAAAATTAGAATCGAGTTAGAGGAAAGTATAAGTTGGGTCAAAGTATTTTTAGTAAATACAAAAAGGAATTGAAATGAATTTTCCAAGTTAAAAGTGTGTATATATATATGTAATTAGAATAATGGCATAACTGTAAATACCTATGAGTATTTAGAGTAATTAAGCCAAAAGAGCAAGGGCAAAACAGTAAAAGAACAATTAAAAAATGAATACCATAAAAACAATATCGACACGCAAACCGAGGAAACCCTAAGCCTAACCGGATCCTGGTGGAAGGAGGCAGCGACGGAGAGAACAAATTCTGCCAACGGCTACCAATCGAGAAAATTGTGGCACAGGGAGGTTCGTTTCTTGATAGGGAATCCAACGGTGGTATTTTCAGATGGAACGGAGGAGAAATAGTCGTCCAACGACGAGAGGGAGACGCACGGATACGCCACTGTTTCCTCCGCGATCCGTCGTACCCACGCCACCGTTCAGGTATTCGAAGTCGCCAATACACTCCTCGGACCATCCGGTACCAACCCTGTTAGTGGTGATCTCCACCGCCCCCGTAACGGCGTTGACGCGAAGTAGCTACAGAGGGAAGACTTCGTCGAGACGGATGAAAGGGATAAGGTAAAATGTAAAAGGAGGAGGAAAGAGGGCGAGAAGGAAAACGCGTAGAGAAGCAAGCCCAAAAGGAAAGAATCGTGCGATAGTGATGTCGGTTAATGAATGGCAAATGATGGTCACGATGAAGACATTGCAAAAGGATCTGATGGTGAGGAATAGGACGCCGACTCTTGCACATGGGATATTTTATTCTCTGGATATCACATGCGCGTTGTATATTGCAGCCCTGTTGAGCAGGATTTGAGACCTCCTAAGGCCATTTGTGGCCTCCAACCCACTTCACATGCGCGTTGTATATTGCAGCCCAGTTGAGAAAAACAATGTCGTATCAGAGGAGCCCCTCTTATTCTTGGTCGTATCTTTCATTTAGGATCGTAGCCGCATCTTCACTGTCGATTTATGCTGATGATCCCTCAGGTGATTTGGTCCGTCTATTTCTTCTCTGCGTTCTATCCGCTGTTCCTTTACACGTTGACTCTTACACATGAGCTATTCTATCTCGCAGGTTCATGAACCTGCTTTACAGCCATCTCTGTTAGAATTTCGATCAAATCTCTCACAAAGCTTTATCTACTTACATAAGGTATGCCACCGTCTACTCTTTAGAGGTAAGAATTCGTCAAGATGGATGAAGAAGATATGGGTGAATTGGTAGAATGATGCATGACAGCAGATCAGAGGGTGGGGATCAACTCATAAGAGGTGGATCGAACGGATATAGGCGTAGGGCAGAGGATAAGAAGTGTAGAAGATGAGGGTGAATTGGTAGAACGACGCGTGACAGGAAATCCGACGGTGGGGGTCGACTCATTAAAGGTGGATCGAACGGATATAAGGGTAGGGTGACGAATGGGAAGTGGAGTAACCAAGGCTTTGTCGGCACGGATTAATTCAGGCGAAGGAAAGGAAGATGTCCATAATTTAGCCATTCAAATCGAATTGAAAAGGAGAAGCTTCTCTAATAGACAAATGAAAGAGAGTCACCTGAAATAGCACGGAATAAGCACTTTGCAGCTCTATGGTGGCGAGTCCCAGGTTTTTTTTATACACGCGTTGGCTATCGTTTACGTCGACCTCGCAGGACCGTCTGATCCCTAGACCAACGCCCCCCTTAGCCATCTAATCCGCCACACTCTTGCTGTCGGTGTCTCTGATATTTTCCCCCACCCTCCCCTTCACTTGTCTTCACCCTGCTACCTAAGGGCCCCTAGGTATTCGCCTCGCACATTTCGACCATCCCCTCCTTCACACCTCATCCATGTTTTGTTATTCTTGTATTGTCCACGACCCCTGCCATCTCGGCTATGGTAATTGCCTTGCTCCATGTGTGGTGTTGTCTCTGCTGGATATCACAGGTGAGATTTTGTCACAAGTTCATCTCGCATGCTTTTTTGGATTTATTGGTGGTCGATTGACCTATTTTTTCCCTTATGTGATTCTGTCCTAGGGATTGCTTCATCAAAAAACTCACTTCCTCCCCAACAGTAGCCAAAAAATACAGACCCAAAAATACAGGTCCATCGATTTCAGCTATCCTCCCAGTGAGTCCCCTTTTTTACCCTAGTCGCGCAGCTGTGCTTTACATCGACGTCGTCCAAGTTTGTTTTTGGCCTCTGGATCGTAGCCGCATATTCATTGTCGGTTTATGCTGATGAACCCTCAGGTGATTTGGTCCGTCCATTTCCTCTCTGCGTTCTATCCGTCGTTCGTTTACACGTCGACTCTTGCACATGGGCTATTATGTCTTGCAGGTTCATGAACCTGCTTGACAATCATCTTTGTCAGAATTCCAGTCAAATCTCTCACAAAGCTCTTTGTTCTACCAATTCACCATCTAAACAAACCTACAAAGACCTAGTGGCCCTAAATCATTCTGAAAAACAGAATAAGATCATCTTATAACATAGAACAAAACCTGAAGAGGGCGACGAATGGGAAGTGGAGTAACCAAGGCTTTGTTGGCACAGATTAATTCAGGCGAAGGAAAGGAAGATGTCCAAAATTTAGCCATTCAAATCGAATTGAAAAGGAGAAGCTTCGCTAATAGGCAAATGAACGAGAGTCACTTGAAATAGTGAGGGAAAGGAATCGGATCGAAGCTCGCACAGGTCCTTCAGAAGAACATCGGTCGATAAGGGTTTGTTAGCATAGAGCTTGAGAGGTATGACTTCGTCAAGACGAATGAAAAAGATGAGGGTGAATTGGTAGAACGGTGCGTGACAGCAGATCAGACGGTAAGGATCGACTTATAAAAGATGGATCGAACGAATATAGGCGTAGGGCAGAGGATAAGATGTGTAGAAGATGGGGGTGAATTGGTAGAACGACGCGTGACAACAGATTCAACGTTGGGGTCGACTCATAAAAGGTGGATCAAACGGATATAAGCGTAGGGTAGAGAATAAGACGCGCTCAGGTACATAAAATCGTCGAGGACTGGCCACAGAATTTCTGAGAAAAACTCTACTTTAGTAGTAAGAGGTGGATCGAACGATATAGGCGTAGAGCAGAGGATAAGATGTGTAAAAGATGAGGGTGAATTGGTAGAATGACGCGTGAGAGTAGATCCGACGGTGGGGGTCGACTCAAAAAAGGTGGATCAAACGTATAAAAGCGTAGGGCAGAAATAAGACGGGCTCGGGTACGTAAAATTGTCGAGGACTCGCCACAGAATTTCCGGTAAAAATGAAGTTGTAGATGAGAGAAAACCATCAAAAAATTTGAGAAGAGTAGGAACGAAAGTGGGAATTTTTTGGCGGCCGAGTAGCCAGAACAAAGAGCACCTGTAACAAAAACAAAGCATCCGATCAAAAGCATGACAATCATAACCTATCATAAAGAAGAAAACGACAGAGCTGGGAAGAAGAAGTAATTGCCAGAAGTCAGACCCTTTCCTGCGAAGACGAAATGATTAAACCATAGGTAATGGGCACAATCTGAAGACAATAAAGCAAAACAGACGGAGGGGATCGAAGTAACCAAAAAAGCACATCTGACGATCTTGAACGAATAAGAAAGCACAGATCGAACGGCTCAAGAATACGGAGTAGGACAGCGAGGATCGCGAGTGAAGAAAGAGATGCCGAGAGTCGGCATGAGCGCTAGTGCTATGGGAGGAGTCTTTAAATTGAAGGAATGCAGAATACGACCAAGAAGAAGTGTGGGGCTGTTATAATACGGTGCCGTGTCTCGCAACTGGGCTACAATATATTAGGCGCATATTAAGCACTTTGTAGAGCATGGATAGATTTTATGAAAAAAAAACTTTGATAGATTTTATGGTATACCACATCTCATTTATTTGAAACTATGGTATATATATTCTTTTGTAGAATTTGTTGTTCATGGAATATTAATTCGGTGTTTCAAATCGTATTTCTTCTTTAAAATCAAACCAAGTAGGCTTTGTATCTAAAGTTATAAACAGAAGCCAAAATCAAGTATCAATGAGCAACCAATACATTCATGACATTTGAGACGAGCAAGGAGATTTTCATAAAACGATGAATCAAATAAATTCCTCTACACAAAGCTACAGAGACCCAATGGCCTTAAATCATTCTGAAAAACAGAATAAGATCATCTTATAACAGAGAACAAAACCTGAGGAGGGCGATGAATGGGAAGTGGAGTAACTAAGGCTTTGTCAGTACAGATTAATTCAGGCGAAGGAAAGGAAGATGTCCAAAATTTAGCCATTCAAATTGAATTAAAAAGGAGAAGCTTCCCTAATAGGCAAATGAAAGAGAGTCACCTGAAATAGCGCGGGAAAGGAATCGGATCGAAGCTAGCACAGGTCCTTCAGAAGAACATCGGTCGATAAGGGTTTGTCGGCACAGAGCTTGAGAGGTAAGACTTCATCGAGACAGATGAAGAAAATGAGGGTGAATTGGTATAACGACATGTGACAGCAGATCTGACGGTGGGGATCGACTCATGAAAGGCGGATCGAACGGATATAGGCGTAGGGAAGAGGATAAGATGTGTAGAAGATGAGGGTGAATTGGTAGAACGACGTGTGACAACAGATCCGACGGTGGGGGTCGACTCATAAAAGGTGGATCGAACGGATATAAGCGTAGGGCAGAGAATAAGACGCGCGTGGGTACGTAAAATCGTCGAGGACTCGCCAAAGAATTCCTGGGAAAAACTCTACTTTAGTAGTAAGAGGTGGATCGAACGGATATAGGCATAGGACAAAGGATAAGATGTGTAGAAGATGAGGGTGAATTGGTAGAATGACGTGTGATAGCAGATCCGACGGTGGGGGTCGACTCATAAAAGGTGGATCGAACGGATATAAGCGTAGGGCAGAGAATAAGACGAGCGGGGGTACGTAAAAATCGTAGAGGACTCGCCACAGAATTCTTGGGAAAAACTCTACTTTAGTAGTAGGTAATTATATATATCTTGACAGTAGCTCGTTTAGCATCTTTTGCCTGCTCTTCCTCTATCAAAGGCGAGTGTGGACACATTGACACTTGGAGGAGCCAATCTCGTTTGTGGTCCAGATACTTTTGAGTCAAACCGAGTTGGTTTTAGGTTCACTGGCGAAGCGACATATGTGGGTTGGACAGGGACAAAAAGGAGATCAAATATTAAAACCAGTGATTTGGGGTGTTTTTAAAACTAATAAAATTAGACTGGTGAAAGCACGAGTTAATAAAATTAGTAATGTTAAAAAGCTCCAATTTTTGGTGAAAACAGGTCCCCCAAGCAAACCCTTAGGATTCAATAGCCAAAATATGTATGCTAATAATTAAAATTAACATTAAAGGCTTGCTTCGATTGGAGGTTTAGAGAGTTAAGTAGGGAGGGTTAAGTAGAGTTGTAATTATGTACCTTACTTGGATTTAGATGAGGAGGGGTTAGGAGGATAGTGTAGGGGATAATTATTCTCATTAAGTGATAATTGTAACCTCTCAATTTGAGGGGTTAGGAGGATAGAGTAGGGGATCATAAGTCATTTTAAATTTTAATTCTTTAATCTATCTTACTCTACCTTGTTCTACCTCTTATCAAAGCAAAGTTAATAAATTATATTTTAATTAACTCTTAGTCTATCCAATCAAAGTAGAGTTTCATTTTATTACTCTACCCTACCCTACTTAATTCTCCCTTACGCTACTTCACTTAACCCTCTTTTTTTATCCAAGCAAACCCTAAAAAAAAAATTATGAGAAACCCCTTGATATTCCTTTGAGGAATTTACACAAGAGGAAAAATCAAGGATTTTGTGTTCCAATAAGTACAAAGTGATAAAAACATTATAAAAAGGACAAAAATAATGTGTTAACAAAAATACCCTTCATAAAACAAGGTAATGCCATTTTTAACCTCAAGTATATCACTCCAACACGCTGATATCTTCCTCCTCTCCTTATTCTTCTCGTCAATCCCCTCCTCCAAAGATCTCCTCCATCGTCGATCTCCTCCTCCGAAGATCTTCTCTCTTCTTTCTTGATCGTTGCTTCTTTTCTCTTATTACTTCGCTTGTGACGTAGATAGAAAACTATTTTTCTTCTTTGCTACAGAGATCTGAGCTTCTTTTTCCTTCATTTGTCACAGGAAAAATCTTGAAAACAGAATTTTGATATTGTATCTTGTTTCAGATTTTTTAATATTATATATGTTTCGAATATATTAAAATTATATCTGAAAAGTTGCATCAATTTCTTCTTCTTTTTTGGATTTTATTTTTCTCCTTGCTCTTGTTATGATAGATCTATTTTTGGATTTATTTATATGTTATTTGGTTTGGATCTATTAAAATTGTATATGTTTTGTTTCCCCACGATGTGATCTCTTTCACTATACTTTCACTTGTCATAAATTTCAAACAAAATATGTTACAAACACATAACAAAATTAAATAAAATTAGTCTAACCTTCCCAATAATATACAAATAACATATATAATAGGTAATTGGTAATATATTTTTCTTTTAAATGTTATCTATCATAATAAAAAATTATATGTTCATGAATACAATAATTAAATCCAACAAAAAATCATAAAAATAAGATGAAAACATTACATATTTTTCTATCGTGCTTTCCTAACTTCCTACACCTACCACACATATCATAAGCAATCCATAACTTTAAAAAAAAAGTGTTATCTATCATAATAAAAAATTATATGTTCATGAATACAATAATTAAATCCAACAAAAAATCATAAAAATAAGATGAAAACATTACATATTTTTCTATCGTGCTTTCCTAACTTCCTACACCTACCACACATATCATAAGCAATCCATAACTTTAAAAAAAAAGCGTTATCTATTATAATTAAAAATTATATGTTAATCAATACAATCATTAAATCCTACAAAAAAATCATAAAAAATAAGATGACAGCATTACATATTTTTCTATCATGTTTTTCTAACTTCCTACACATTCTACACATAATTCTTTAAAAATAATATATTTGTGAGAAACATATAACATATCACCCGGTCAAAACAGATAACATATTAGTAGATTCGTGGTTATGGTGGACCACCATCGTCTGACCACCAATCAAGGTCGCCGACCAACCAAAATGAAGTGTCAGAGCACCATGCCCAACCCCCAGCCATCATTTGCTGTCATCAGTTGCTGATTCCATCGGATTTTGACCTTGAAGTCATAGTCAACCATGAAGAAAAGTGTTAGATCTTGTCATCAAAAACGCAGCCACCACAAACTACCACCATGACAGTGTTACCCAGACCTATGCGCGCCATTTTCACCTAGTGGCTGGCTGAAATAGTCGTCGTCGAAGGAATCTCAAATTTTAGTGTGAAATGGAGAAGATGAGGGTATTTCAGTCAATAAAATAATTATTCATAACTTTTTTTCTTTTTGGAATATTGATTTAATTTTATTGGACTTATTGAAACATAACTTATTGGAGTGTCATTATTAGAACAAAACTTTCAAATAGACTTATCTCCAATTTTTTCTATTCCTTTTGTGTTAACAAAGATGACATGTCACGTAAGATTCAAGGGACATAATATATAAGTAAACAATTAAAATTAACAAAAAATGATTATAATATTTATATGGAAATTTAAAAATTCATTATCATTCTATAGAAGAATATATATCATCTACCTGTCTCTCTAAAACGGACCACCATCCCAAATCTCAGTATTGGCCAACACGAAGGAATACGCAAAGCAGATGCAAAGGGAAAAAACAAGCAAAAGATATACCGATAATAATACACTTATTCAATTTCCTTATTTTAAAAAGTGCAGTATCTAAAATGTAGTTAGTGACCAATGTAAATTTATGTTACAGTCTTGGTGGTAAATATAATTTAAGATAAAAAAAATACCATAATTAAAAACAAGAAAAAAAGCACAACTATAAAAAAAATTGATCGAAGCGCGTGCTTACACTAGTTTTATGAAAATTGGTCCCCTGAAAACACTACTAAATCAAGAATTTTTTATACAAATACTCTTCTCTTTATTTTATTATTCATAATTATGAAAAAAGAGGTAAAGACTTAAAGGCAACGATAATAATGTCAAATATAATGAGTCATTAATTGTTGATGTGACTGTATTAAAAAATATATTTTATTGATGTGATTGTATTGAGATATATATTTTAATGATGTGGATGATGTTGTAACTTGACTTTTTATAATAAAGGTTGACCCATTCTTTATTTTGGTATAAATTTGATGGGAATAGTATAAAAAATATGAAAATAGTTTAGGGTTAGATAATTATTTTATAGTAAAATATGTGTTTTGCTGATATGACAGTATTAAAATTTCAATTATACTGATTTAATTATATTAAAAATTATATTTTTATAAATCAAATGTGAATATTATTTTAAAATTTAATGGGCCATGAATAGAGCATCATTGTGTTTGCCCTAATAAGCCGCATTTCGCGCGCAATCACAAAAGCTATCTGTGTTGGAAATGTGAAACACAAATTTGGATAAACACACCGTCGCTGTCGACCTTTGTAAAAGTCACACGTGTAATGTCTTGTCCATGTTGACAATACTCATTACTCACAATGCTATTCAGGGAACAAAGCTATAAATGTGGGGTCCTATATGCACGTGCGATGTATATCTGATGTTGATAGTGGGCTTTTTTCTAGGGCCCAGCCCCGCACGGAGACAATAAACAGTGGTGGTGGATTGGCTGGCGTGGGCCTTTCTAGTCTTTTGTTGGTTTGAACTTTGGAGGTAGGTGCCAAGCCCTTGTCCCGGTTGGTTTCCATATCCAGCCATGTTCATTACGAAATTAAATTCGGATCTACCATTACCAAAGACATGTTTTCATTATTTACAGTTAAACAGCCAGCGATTATTGGCTACTGGTGGGGCCATGAGATGCAACTTGTCGGCCATACTGTTACCACACAATCATTATAATTATGACATCATCCATGACATCACTCCCCCGACAACTCCCCGGATGATCCAACTAGCAACATCATACACGTGCCACCATCTCAACCGCCCAAAAACCCTTACGCCAACCCATATCTCGTCCCATTTGGGCCGTCTTTTATACATTTCCACGCATTTGCTACCTAACAAGAGCTCTCTTTAAACCTACAAAGAAAACACAGACAGAGAAGATAAGGATTTTTAGGGTTTGAGAGGAATTTAATTGAAGGATTTATGGAGGTGGCTGGAGAGTGTGACAAGTACAGAGTGATTAATTTTGAGGACACAGAACTCCGTCTTGGATTGCCTGGTGGGATTAATGGAAATGTTGATTCCAGTGAAGCAACCAAAAATGGTAATAGTTGTGGCAAGAGAGGTTTCTCAGAGACTGTCGATTTGAAACTTAATCTCTCCTCCTCCAAGGATAAACAAATCGCTTCCGCTCGCTCCAACGACTCGGCAAAGCCTCCGGCCAAGTAAGTTCTTACTTTAGATCTATGCACACAAAGCTCTCTTCAATTTAGATTCTCAAGAGTTTCCGCTCACGACAAAAGCACACGAGATTATTTTTCTTGGATGATCTCATGCATCAAACATGGATAAATACATATTAGAGAGCATACTTTGATGCGCACAGCTTACTCGTTTTGTGACTTGTGAAATATTTTATTTTAGAGAAAATTCTTCTTCCTTTTTGGCGATTCTTGAAACAATAGTGATGTTGCACCATATGGGCTGGGGTTGTAATTTCTCCATGGAGAATTACAACTTCCGTTGTCTACTTGTCTCTGTCTTAGCTACTCCTGATAGTTGAGTTAGGAGATCGGTATGAGTTGACCCATTTTGGATGTCCAAACCTATATCAACCAACAATTTCAATAATCCTAGTTTGAAGCCCTAGTTCCATATCAAGATCACGGTCTATATTGTCTTTTAAATAGGTTTTTTTAATAATAAATGATTAATTCAAGGATAATTTCGAGCTTTTTGAATTAAGTAGGTAAATGTTTCTTGTGATTTTTCTCTCTCCTCTATATTATAGTCATGGAGGATTTCACGAATTTGGGTGTGTGTTGCATTATTTTGGAAAATATGCTTAGAAAATTCACTTTATTAATCTTTTATTCGTTGTTAGTGGGAAAGACAGAAGAAAACAGAACATATGGAATCGTTTACTTTTCTCAAAAGCCTAACGTCTCCACCAACTAAAATGCCCCCAACATTGTCAAATGTGAATAATTAATTAAAATATATATATTTTTAAAATTTGATACTTTTTTTCCCTTCTCTTTATTTTTGTTTTCAGAGCAAATAATAATTTAGTATAATACGAATTGTGAATTTTCAGGGCACAAGTCGTGGGTTGGCCACCCGTTCGATCGTTCCGGAAGAACATCATGGCCGTCCAAACGAACAGCAGTGATGAGAGTGACAAAGCAGCAAGTAGTAGCACGACACTTGTGAAGGTTAGCATGGATGATGCACCGTATCTACGTAAGGTGGACCTCAAATTATACAAGAGCTACCACGACCTATATGTTGCCCTAGCCAAAATGTTCAGCTCCTTCACCATTGGTATACCCTAATTAAATTCCAATTTCAATTTCATTGAGTTAACTGGTACATCTGCAATCTTCATAGATATATGTATTTTTTCAAAAATTTGAAATGAAATTCCTTCTTCGAAAATTCAAAGGTAACTGTGGATCGCAAGGGGTGAACGATTTTATGAATGAGAGGAAATTGATAGATCTGTTGAATGGGTCTGAGTATGTGCCTACTTACGAGGATAAAGATGGAGATTGGATGCTTGTTGGAGACGTACCATGGGAGTAAGTATAATTATAATTTTCTATATATATATATATATATGTATATTAGAACCTAATTTGTTTTATTTTTTCGCAGGATGTTTGTCGATTCATGCAAGCGCCTTCGAATAATGAAAGGATCTGAGGCAATCGGGCTTGGTTAGTTACTCGATCAAGTCAATTAAGCTTTATCATATGTTAATGAACTAATTAGTTAAGAAAACTTGAGCAGGATTAATGGTTGATATTATGGTAATTTTTGCAGCTCCAAGAGCAGTTGAGAAGTGCAAGAAGAGAGGGTAAAATGATCAAGAATCGTACTCAAAAGCAAAGGCAGACCTGCTGGATCAAGCAAAGGAGTTTAAAAGCGTCTGTATCATTTTGTTTCTTTTATATAAAAAATTATTTATAAGTATAGGAGGAATATACATTCCGAGATATGTATGTTAGGGGAACCATTGATAGATGTATGTTTGTATAAAAGACTGTTGAGCTGTAACTTTTGTTTATTTATCAATGGATTGCCAAATAAACACTAGTACTTGTTATGATTGATTTGTCCACTCCTAAAACATACATTTATAAACACATTTATATATATGTATATATATATATATATATTGCATAATTGGTTGACGAGACAAAGTGATAAGGTGGAGCACAGTACAAGTGCTGATTGTTGGGGGATTTTATTGTACACGTTTTTTTTTTTATATTGGGAGAAATTATTTAGTTTCGAGTTTGGACAATTTATGTGTCACACAGCAATGCTCTTTTTGGTACGCCCTATATAGAAAGATATAGGGCAAAATCTGTGCCAAAGTCACGTAACATTGATTTGGCATAAAGGCTATTGAGTGAATTATCGAGGAACTCCGGCATTTAAATCAATCAATTATTGCTTGACATATCAAATTTATGTTTTACTGGACATTCATTGGTTCGAATTTTTAGCTATACTGCACTTCATAAATCCAACCCTCGCAATATAGAGAGATTGTTCACTTTGGGCATACGACCTACATAGTTTTGACCTTAAAATGATCCTCTTATTTAGTAGGGATTGAATCTTTACTTATAAATCGCATCGGTGATTCACACCTAATCGATGTGAGATATAAATTTTAAAATTCTCCCCCATTTGTAGACTCGGTTATGCAACGCCTACCAAATGGACAAGGGGAGGTAATATCTAAATGGACCGAGTCTTCACTCCGTTATCATGTTATAAATTAAGTACTTATGAGAGCATCGCTTAAATTGAACTCAAACAATAAAGATGTATTATTAGCTATGGATCTAATGCCTGCATAGTTTTTTCTCTTAAAAGTGTCCTCTTAGTTGAGAGGGATTGAATCCTTATTTATTATTTGCTCTATTTGGCTGCAGTATACCAAAAAGGTCAAACTCGTCCCTTATGGTTGCGAGCATGCTAGAGACTTGCAGTCAATCTCAAAGTATTGTAAACAATATGAAATTTCATTGCACTTGTGATAAAACTTCTAAATCAAACAATTGTACGAAGAAAGTGACTAAATCATAATCTTACTATGAAACTTTAGGAAACTCTAGATCCACTATAGGAGCTTCACTAGAAAATTACACCAAAAGAAAATGTCTGAATGTATACATTTCATTGATGAAAGAAAAGAATACAAAGACGGTTTGAATTTGAGAATGAAATTTGAATGTAAGTAAATAATAGCTAGAGTGCTTGGAATATAGAAAGCTATAGATTGTAAATTTAAGCCGTTGGGATGGATTTGTGTGAATCGTTGTGTTGTTTCTCACTTCTTCGTGCTCTTTATAACCATTGAGAGAATTCCCATATCAACCGCCCTTGATGCCATGACTGCAATCATCCAAAAGTCTCTCCAAAATGCTCCATCTTCTTCAAGTGTTGAAATGATGGTTAACTGCCCTCCATTAGTGTTACAACTCATGAGAATAAGTTCGTTTCATGCTCCATGATAAGCTAATTACTGTCAAATAATGCCCCACCTAACCAATAAACCAAGATAAACTCCACTTCCTAAATTCTAGGCAATCCATAAGACTAAGTGTCTTGACCAATAAAACTGGACCTATCTGGCATTTCAATTGATAGCCCATTTATTTTCTTGGCCCATATGGATTGCAATCAGACTAGTCCATTAATACTACCGCACGACCCATTTTCATATTCTTAACTTATGAAATTTACAACCAAATTGGCTCGTTTACTTATGGCCCAAACTGGGCCCAACCCATCCATAATTAAGCTGTAAACAATTGCCCCCGCGCCAATTAGGTTAAGGATTAACCAGCTTTGGCATGAATTTTGAATTTCAAACTAGCTGTAATTACTCCTACAATCAAATAAGTCTTATCTTCTTGAAAATTCTAAAGACTCCTCCTTTTCTTCAAAGCCTTCCTTCTTCTTGCATTATTCTTCTTAACGAAAACCCTAGCTCTCAAAAGCTTCTTCTAATTTCTCATGGCTACTTCCTATTGGACAACTTCTAAAGATGTTTACATATCATCTACTTTGAGCAATGCTGACCCAACTACTCCCTTGGCCTACTAGAGTCTAAAGGAACTCCATTTCCACTATCATTTTGAAGTACCTCTCACAAAGCTTAATGCATGGTCTGAGCCCTCAAATAATTGGGGGGAATGGATAGACTATCTGGGCCCTACCTTTGTCAACTTTTGGGCCACAGTTGGCATAGACCATTTGATTGTCCTTTCTAGAGTTGAGGTTCCTTTCAAGGAAAATCTCCTGAATATAGTTTGGTGCTATTGGTCAAGGTCTTGCAATTCTTTCCTTTTTTCGTTGCGGCCCCATTTCTATTACATTACATAATGTTGCTATCCTCATCGGCCTACCCATCACTAGTCTAGATGTTCCTCATTTGGTCGCTACTTGTAATGATCCATCGCTGCAACTCTCTAAAGCTGTTCTCAAATGCAATTCTTATTTCAAAGCTCGGATCTTCTTTTTCGGTATGCCCAGGACTGAGGAACATATTGTCTTTCTCTATTTTTTTATTTTTTTTATGTAGATTTATTTTTTGTGTATCCGCCAACCAACCTATGAAAGAATATCTTCTTATTGCCCAAGTCCTGGCTAGTAGTAATAAGATAGCCCTTGCTCGCCTATGTTTACCTGGCGATAGTCAATATTACCCATCTTTTGCCTGGTTCTGATTCCCCAATAGTGGTTCTTTGTGGTTGTTTGATGAGATAAATTGCAAGTGTACAAATCGTTCAAGTAATATAATGAAAAGTAGAGAGCCGAACCCATGAGAATTTGAATGAATTGCCAATGATTAACCAAATTAATTAACCCTAAAACTATTTGACAATCGAATTGGAAAAGTTGATTGAACTAAATAGCAAGGACATAATAAACAGAAAATTAATCAATTAAAGATCACTAGAACACCTAATTTCACCATCACCAATCTCACCCAAATCTTTTGGCATGTTAATCTCAATTGTTATCCATGTTGATAGTTGATTTTCCCTAACATACATAATACTCAATTCCTGGTTATATCAAAAGTATTTCTATAACCAAACATTGTTATTCCTAACAATTAGATTTAGATAATAAAAATTCATTAAATTCTATGAAAAATAATGTAACGACTACATAGGCAATGCCCCATATTCCTATGGTTTATCAAACCTACGACATCCATTATAAGAAGCAATTCTAAACAATCTCCTTCTAGTATCATTTTAGCATCAAGTCATTCAAATATTGGCCAAATATTCAAATGCATTAAACACACCAATAGATACTCAAACAAAGAATGACAATCATGGACAAACAGCAAATTCATTGAATAATTATGACTACGCTACATTAGAGCCCTAATGGAAGATTAGTTCCTCATGGTACTAAGAACAATGAAAGTAACAGTAGAATCATTCATGGTTATAAAGATTGCAAGATAAAACACATTTTTTTTGGAAGAAATCAGTCTCTCTCTCTTCTTCAATGCTTGATGGAAAATCCAAGTATTGAGATGGTGGCTAGATCTAACGTA
This sequence comes from Euonymus europaeus, assembly GCA_963580455.1. NCBI lineage: Eukaryota > Viridiplantae > Streptophyta > Magnoliopsida > Celastrales > Celastraceae > Euonymus > Euonymus europaeus. The sequence goes on from OY756972.1 coordinate 8,151,798, forward strand.
CCAAATAAATGCATCATCAAATTATTTTATACCTTTTCCAATATTAATAACATTCTAAAATTGGAATCTTCTCATTTCACCCCGGCCCCACGTGTTATGGGTAACTTGTAATAACTGCCCAAAATAGAATTCACGAATCTACCAATTTTTGATCGATCGACAACTCCTATTACAATTTTTTGCATTTTCTTAGCATCTTCCCTATTGATTTGCCCCAACACCTAACAATTGAAACACACAAAATTTAGTAATATGTAAGCCTATATCACTCAACAAGTGGAAAAAATTACTACCAAAATAGGGTATTCACTATACAAATATTTGACAAATCATTGTTACCTTTGTGGATCTTTAACTACTTCCCAAAGCTACTTTCTAGGTCATATACTCCTCTTGCTAGATGTTACTCCTATGGAGAACTAGTAGGAAATTGCACCTCTGATGGTTCCTTTAATATATTTACACCATATGTAATTTGTCTCCTAATCACCCCAATCACCTATTCTATCATTTTACTGACAAAATTTGTCCTTCTTAGCTTGACCTTCCCGTGACTAAAGCTAATCTAGATAGCTCTGAGCTTTGATCAATCTAGGAAAGTTTTTTAGTCTATAGGTATCTCCAACTTGGATTGACTTTATCTCACCCTCGCAATCCCACCTACGGTCATGAGTTGTATATTTCTCAATAGTGGGCATGTTAGTTTGGATTTACTTAAGGGATCCCTGAATTACCTAGCCACATGTTTAACCCTCCAAATCATCCCAAAATTTCTATCACCTTGAAGTTTGTCATTCTTGATCACCACACCATGTATACTCAGCTACTTGAATATTTTTGGTTCAGTGTTCCTCCACCTCCCTCCACCTCATATGCCATCTAGGGGAAAAGCTTTTAGGGAATGGTGGCAGCAGAAAGTAAAAGAAATATTTCCCCCTTACTCATTTATGATGAAACTCAAGACTACATCAGCAGTAAGAGCAAAATCTTCGAAGGATAATTTTACTTACTTGTTTGTAACGATTCTTTGCTAGTTCTGCATTTTGATTATGTTCTCTAGTAATTTCTCCTGACCCTTCTATTCCTCCATCCAAGAAATCCAAGACCAGTAAGACTGTCTGAAAGAAACCTTCTCCCAAAGCGGTTTATCCTAAGTGACTAGCTTGCCTGCATGCAACAACCACAACATCCTCTCATAAATCTTTTGAGAAGACTATTGAACTCAAGAGTGACTCATCTGATTTTGAAAGTGATGGTGAAAACCAATCAGCTGAATCTTCCATGCACTTTTCTAAGGATGACCCTCGTGAATCAACTTTGCCCACCAAGTTTGTTTCTCCTTTCACTCCTTTGCAGCTTGTTGAAACCATCCCAGCAACATAAAGTCTACCAAGTGGACCCCCTTACTTCTCTTCCTCCAAGGCCAAGGCCTACTGTATGTTGCTACTTGCTAGCACTTGTGTGTTGAGTCCATCTTGATTCTATTCTTATTAATACTTCGTCAGGCTTTTGGAAGCGATGCTCCATGTAGAATCCTTGAAACTGTCAACTAAGAAGATTTTGAAGATCCTTTGAGTGACCTGAATTTTTATTTCTTATCAGCTACCACTATAGAAGTGGTTCTAGAAGGTCAACTTTCTAAGGATGAACTTTGTGTTGTCGTGTCTCTCCAAGAGAAGCAGCTATGAACCTGTTTGTTATGACTGTTGAAGTTTCCAGCCAATGTATGGCTGTTGTTTTACTATTGCTATGCAATCTCAATCTGGACTATTTTTTCAAAGATTAACTTCTTCAGCTCGAATCATAACTGCCTAGCATGAATTCTTCTTTTTTGCAGTTTACTGAAGAGCATGCAACATTGATTGCAAAATGTGATGAATTCACCAAGCTAAGTGATCAAGACAAAAATTTGAAAGCTGGAATCAAGAATTTTAGGGCTAAAGACACCAATTTGCACCTAGCATCCTTGATCATCAAGATAAGATTACTTAGTTATACAAGCAGATTGAGGACATGAAGACAGAGTCTGTCAATATGAAGAAGAAGGCTGATGATGCAACATGGTTGAGACTTGTCGCGGCTCAAATTAAGGCTTTCTTTAATGCAGTATTACGGTAGCAACCTTGAACAACAACTTCAACAAAAGATTCATACTCTTTCCAATTAGTGGCAAATGGTGAAGAAACTAGATGTTCATTCTCTTTGATTTTTGAATGATTTGGATGAATATAATCACATAATCATACTTACACCATGAATCAGTATTTTGTTCTTTGTTGACTTGGTTTGATCTGATCGTAGTTTGGCCTTCTTTTACTAAGTAACTTATCTTCCTTTACATGATTTCTATTCATTAGATAAACTATTGAACTATTGAGCCATGCATTGTCCCACGTTCAATTTATGAACATAAGGATTCCTTTCCCATATAGTGGGAAAGTATCATTTGAGGTATTTTGCGTGGATAAACTTTCTATGTGGTTAATTCTCCAAACTGCTAAGCTAGTATGTATTCCCTTTCAATACTTTTGAATCTTGAAGGGCTCCTTCCAATTGGGGGACCATTTTTCCAATTCATGATCCTTGGTGCCTAGTGTTAATATAGATATCCACACCAATTGTTCTTCATGAAAGGTCTTCTTCCTCACTCTTTTATTGTAAGCCCTAGCAATCTTCCTTTTCTAGCCCAGCATTCTATTAAAAGCCTAAATTTGGTCTTCATCTAGTTGTTCTAACTTCATCATCATTGATTTTAAATATTCCTCTGTAGTCAAATAACTCTGTTTTGCTACTCTTAAAAATGGAATGACCACCTTCATTAGTAGCACAACATCATGTCCATATGTCAGATTGAATTCAGGGCTTGAATGTTTTGTTGTTCTATATGTCTATAGTATTTCCAAAAGGTTTTGTGTCGTGATCTGGGATTGCCCCCTATCATTTTTACTAGCATGTTGAGGACGATCTTATTGCTTGCCTCTGCTTGGTCATTGGTCTGAAGGTAATCGAGAGTTGAGTTGATATGCTTGCCCCTAAAATCTTTAGCAAATGTTTTGAACTTATCTCCAGCGAACACTATACCTTAATTAGTCATGATGGATTCTAGGATTCCAAAGCGATAAGTCATGTGTTCTTTGACAAACTCCATCATATAACTTTGGTCCACCATCTTCTTCAAGAAAGCTTTCAACCATTTGGTGAAATCTTCTTTTGCAACCACAAGGAAACCATAACTTTTAGAAGAAGTTGGATGGATCTTACGGATTATGTTAATGGATCAACAATGGAAAGGTCATAGCTTAACAATCGAGTGAATCTCTATAGCATGAATCTTTTGAATGCTCCCAAATCATTGACATTGTTTGCATCCTTTCTCATATTTGATGCAGTCTCTCAAGATTGTAGGCCAAAAATAGTTGTGCCTCCTCAAATTTAGTTAATAGTTGGATTGTAGCAATATAATATGGTGCCAAAGCCAAACTATTGCACTTGTATTCCCCAATCAATTGTTTCACCACTGGTTATGGGTCGCCAAGTATTCTGATTTCTCTTACAATGAGTTCTTTCAAGATCTCCAGACCAATCAATAGAGCCTCGTACTTTACTTGATTGTTAGTGCAATAAAAATATAGGTTGAAAGATAAGGTGAATATTCTACCTCTAGTGATTCAATCACTCTTCCTGCTCCAATGGTTTTACTTCAATCATCAAACTTCAACATCCAAGGACTCTAGTTTGAATAGAATATAGACAAAATCTCTTCTTCTCTTGTCTTAAATTCTAGCGATTGGTGACCTGCTAGAAAGTCAACCAACGCTTGTCCTTTGATTACTTTTTGCGGCCTCCATATGAGAGTAAATTCTCTCAAGGCTAGCGACCACTTGCCTTGATAGAGTTGAAAATCATATATTTTAACAAATCAAAATTTGAAATCACATTTACATTTGCTCTAGTAAGATAATGTATGAGTTTCGTACATTAAAAGTACAATGCTAGACATAACTTTTCTGTTGTAGAATATCTAGACTTTAGTCTTAGTTAGGACTCAGTTTAAATAATAGACGGCCCACTCATGTCCTTGGTCATTGTCTTGTGCCAGCAAACGACCTAAGGAATCATGGGATGTTGATAGGTAGAGCTTCAATGGACTTTCTTGAATTGGGGATACCAACATGGGTTGGTCACAAAGATATCTCCTGATCTTTGATGATATCATCTATGTACACTTCCAGGAAGTGCCCAATCATGTCATGAAATATGGCTTTCATTGCTCTTTGGTAGGTCACCCCTGCATTCTTGAGACCGAACGACATTACAATCAATTCAAAGGTTCCTAGAGCTTTAAGACACCTGAACGCAGTCTTTGAAATATCTTATTCTATGATAAAAATCTGGTTATAACTAGAGTATCCATGCATCATGGATAATATTTCATTTTGTGATGCATCATCAATTCGCATATCGGATACCAATATCACTTAAAAATTCTTCAGAGTCCCTATATTTAGATAGCTGAAATCAACAAATACACGGATCTTACCATTCTTTTTGACCACTAGCACGACGCTGGAAAATCATTCTAAATAATGCATTGGTCATATGAAGCCAACTTTAAGCAGCTTCAAAATTTCCTCCTTGACTTATAACTCCACTTTTGTTGACATTTTTATTGGAGCTTGTTGTCAACTTTGTAATCAGGCTTGACTAGTAGCCGGTGTTGTACTAACTTTCGGCTTAATCCTAGCATCTCCGCTTAATTCAAAGCGAAACAATCTGGATACTCCTTTAACAATTTTATTAACTAAACTTTGATATTGCAGTGTCGAAGTTTGTTGATATAAATAAATTGTGGGTATTCTTCTATTCCCAAATTGACGTCCTTCATTGGGATTTCAAACTCTACTTTTAGATAGTCCAGCTTTGGTGGTGCTTTCTTTAAGTTTTTAGTCTAATTTTCTCACCTTCAGATTAAACCTCTTCCTTTTCAAAGATCATTTTTAGTATGCTCTATTCTGATTCCTAATCTCTTGACAGTCTGTCTAGTATGACTTACATTTGAGCCCTTCTATTTCTGGAAGCACTACCATTTTCTCTGATAGGAATAGAGGGTTCATGGGACTTCTTCAATAATAGGAATAAAGTTTGGCCTATACAGCATAACTATCATAGGCTAGATCATCTCCTTTTGTTTCTTCAAGATGAAATTGAATTATCTCTTAGATGTAGATAAACACTTTGGATTTTTCTTCTTGGTATGGCTAAAGAACTTTATTGGCCACATAGTGTCATCATAGTCTCCAACTTCTACATTGTTTGAATTGTCTTTGAATGGCCTCTTGCTACCCATACCACCTCCACACCATTGTCCCTCTAAAATAGTAACAATTGATGTAAAGAGGACGGTACACACTAGTTGGTATGAATCTAGTCTTTTTCTAATAAAGCATGGTATCTAACATGAGAATTAATGACAAATAAAATAGTCAATGAAGTCTTACTGCCTACTATCAACTAGATTGGAAGCACTCTTATTGCCTTGGCATATTCTCCCGTGAATCTTGACATTGTGACATCTGTTGGGATCAGATTGTCTTATGTCAGGCCAAGGAAGTTTAGCACTGAGACAAAAATTGTATTGATTGTTGACCCATTATCTACGAACACCTTATTGATAGAGCTACTATTCATTTTAATTTTAATGTACAGTGGACAAATGTGTTGAGTCGTGGTATAAGATGGTTTTTTGAATATCAGTTTCTTCAATTTACCTTCAACAATAGTCTAGATGGTGATCATACTTTGATGTTTGTCCTCACCTTCTATTTCTATATTGGTTGGCTTACAAAATTTAGATACTTCATATGCGGATGTCAGTTTGATGACATTATAATGGTATGCAATAGAAATAGCTTCTACCATAAAATAACCAAATGTAGGACTAACCTAAGTAGATGAACTGTCGATTGATTCAACATCCTCGATTGCATGCTTGCTAAGGTATTTCTCAGGTCTGACTGTCTTTTTCTGGAGCTTGCCTTGCTAGAACCTTTAGATAGATTCAACCGGAGGAGCTTGATAATTCATCTTTATTAAATACTTGGGCAGTTTTTTTATCTTCTTCCCATCGCGTATGTTGGATTGCTTTTGACTCTAATAGTATGGTTCAGGACGAAGTGGCCTTGTTCAGTTGTAACGATGTTCTATGACCCGTGTCTCCTTCACGGATTTCTCCTTATACTTGGCTGCCTTATTATGCCTTTGCAACCTATGTTTTTTAAGTTTGGGGGTCGGTGGCAAAGAAGACTTTCAATTCTACACTCGATGCCACATTTGATCATGGTGGGCTCGATACAGTCTAACATACCTTGGTTTCTAAGGCCTACAATCTGGCCTCATGCCTCATGGTTTTCGATTATGTCTAAACAAACTATAGGTGATAATCTAGGGATTTTTTCTTTCATTAAAACCCTTACATTTTTTACTGTTGGATCTCCCATTCATATCACTCTTTATTCACCAAACTCCTTAAATTAGCCTTGATTGTATTGATTGTAGCCACTGGTGGGACTCTATCAGTATGGTTTCCTTTTTAGAAAATCTGATGGTTCTCTTCCTGATATTTTCTTGTATCATATAATGCAAACCCTAATAGTTCATAGTAAAATGTGTCCGAATATCATGATACTTACAATATTCTTTGCCTTTCAGCTATTTTTTGGCTGGTATTTTATGATCGGTAGGAAAAGACAATATTTTCTACGCCAGTAAGAAATCCAAGATCTCCTCAGTCTTGTCCATACCAAGGTTTATATAGGCCCATTGTTTATTGACTTCTTGGTTTCGCCTTTAGGCTTAGCTAACGACGGACATGTAACTTGGCCTAAATTTTATACTTTCTTTGCACTCTGCAGTCTCCAAGTTGTGTTGCACCTCTTGATAATAAGTACCTGTCAAATCCTTCTCTTCTTAGATTCTTCTTTGAGAAAATCCTCATACTATGCTACCTTTATATCCAGTTCATAAAATCTCATAATTTCATACCTTAAAACTTTTTACGAAGCTCAATATCAAGACACTACTGGGCCATTTTCACAAATTTAGTCTTACGAAGAAATATTTTGCATCTATTCCACATCTCCTTGAACTCGGTTAAGAAGACATCAGAACTTTCTCCAAACCATTGTGACAACTTAGTTCAGCGATGCAAATCTCCAGTTTAGATCTAAAGAACTGTGTATGGAAGATCCTTTCGATCTCTCTTCATGAACCAACAGCTTTTCTTGTTAGTGCCAAGAACCAAGTGAATGCTACTTTTGTCAATGAATTTGGAAATAGACACAATGTAAAATTATCAAAGCTCTCAAAGTTAGCCAACTCGTCACATTGGATAGTAAAGCACCCAACATGCTCAACAAGATATTACATCTCTTCTCCGAAAAATAGAGTGAATTCTAGAACTTTGGACCCACAGAGGGTATGGATTCTCTTGGTCAATGAACTTCATGTATGACTTATGATACTCAAGACATTCAATCTGTTTGACTCCTTTCCCATAGAGTTCTTCGATGACATTTTTAAGTGCATCAACATCTACAAGAGGAATTAAGAATGAATTCTGAATGTTTGTAAACAACTGCTAGAGTGCTTGGAACCTAGAAAGCTAGAGATTGTAAATTTAAGCCATTGGGTTGGATTTCTGTGAATTGTTGTTGTGTTGTTTTCCTTTTCTTCATGCTCTTTATAACCCTTGAGAATTCCTGGATCAACCACTATTGATGCCATGACTGCAATTATTCGAAAGTCTCTCTAAAATGCCCCATTTGCTGAAATGATGGTTAACTGTCCTCCATTAGTACTACAACTCCTGGGAATAAGCTCCTTTTGTGCTCTTTGATAAGCTGGTTCCTATCGAATAACGTCCCACCTAAATAGCCAACAAACCAAGAATACTTGGCTTATCTGACATTTGAATTGATAGGCCATTTCTTTTCCTAACCCATATGGATTGCATCAGACTAGTCCATTGATGCTACTACATGACCCTTTTTTCTATGCTTAACCCATGAAATTTACAACCAAATTGGCTGGTTCACTCATGGCCCAAACTCGACCTAACTAGTACTTAATTAAGGTGCAAACACTTATAAATTATATCGGTGGCTCATACTGGATATAAGTTTTGACTAGAGAGAGAAAGTGAGAAAGATGGATAAAATGAGGGAGGAAGAACTTGAAGTGGGCAGTGGAGGAACAAAAGTTGATGTTTCATGAAGGCCTAAGCATCATGCAGGTGACAATTCGATTGAGGTAAAAATATAATATATACTTATGTTCTTCGATTTAATCATCTCTCCTACATTTGCCCACAAAATAATTGGCGATAATAATGAATTTTTTGGGTTTACATTTAACAATTGAGTGAGCTTTCTTTTCATGTGGATTAAGTGAGGTTTGTTTCCATGTTTAATTCCTTAGAAATTATTAGTTTAGTCTTTATGTGTAGATTCCAAGGATCGAGCTAACCTTACAAGAACCGAAATTAGATTTCATAGTACGAACACTATTGACTTAATTTTAAGTAAAAGTGTACTTTTTCTTTTGATTCTCTCAACCAAAAGCTTTCTTGTGTGTCATGCAAGTTATGGATATATGTCTCTGTAAAAGATCATGTGCCAGTTGTAGGAGCAACTCTTGCATGTTTTGCATGGGCTACATGAAGCCCAAAATGGCGACCCAAATGCCACATCTCCCACTCATCCATGTTCGGCTAGACTCATCTCAAAAATCTACTATTCGAGAATTTAAACTTCTACAATAAATCATTCATGCAGGTGAATGAATCGTGCGACCTGAAGCACAAAGATAATAGGAGATCCAATATAGAAACCATATACATGTCATATAGTAACTTTCAATTTTCTGTTTTGAGGGTCTATTTTGAGAGTACTAAAAATGTGTTTGGTTTGGTTATTTTGAAAAACTATTTTTGAAAATGAAAACTGGAAAACACGTCTGGTTTGCAGTTTTTGAGCAAATATTTTATGATAATCATATTAATCATATCAAACCAACATAATATCAAACCAACATAATATTGAAAGTTATAAATCCAAAATAAGTATGTACATTTTCCAATATGCATTAAAATACTTTCTAAATTAAAATTACCAATGAGTCGCAAAGTAGTCATTCCACATTTGTGTAGCTATTTGATCTCTGAGTTTTCCCATTTGAGCAGTTTGACTGGTATCAAATTGCATGGCTTCTTCAGGTTGATTTGACTTCGTAGCATCTTCAAATACCATTTTCTCTGTTGAGTACTAGGTAAAAAGTGTATCCAAAGCAAGCTCCTACCTAATGAAATTATGTATTACGCAACATGTAGTAGGAATTTGTCTTTGCCTATAAAGAAGATAATTAGACATTAACTTCAAAATGAGAAATCTTACCTTTAAAACTTCAATGCAATGTTCAATAATGTTCTGGCACGAGGAGTGTCTATAATTGAAAAGTCCTTCCTTCCCATATGGTCTTCCACGTCGACGATAATCACGTAAATGGTATCTTCGACCTCGATAAGGGGCAAGAAAGCTAGACATATTAGGATAGCCAGAATCAACAGGATAAAATTGATCTACAAATTAAGTATAATTAATTCTTTAATACAAAAAAATACTATTTACATGATAAAGCTATCACAAGGTTTACATTATACGTCTTAGTGGCTTTGGAAATTTATTTCCAACCCTTGTTACTGCGTCAATGAAGACTCACAAATCATTTGCCGTGCCTTCCCATCCAGAGAAAACGAAGGTGAATTTCATATCGAAATTGCAAGCCACCATCACATTTTGTGTCACATTAGTTTTCCTTCCACGAAAAAATGTTTGTTTCGAAGCTGGTGCCCACTCAGCAACATGTGTACCATCTATTGCTCCAATACAATCCTACACCAAAATTATGTAATATTGTTATTTTAGAAACAAGGTCTAAAACAATTAAGAAGAATATACAAAGTAACCTCGAAGTAGGGATATTTTCTCAATAGACACTCATGCACGACATCCTGATTTGTTGGCCTGATTATCTCAGTACCCAACGTACAAATAACTCGTATTACTCTCTTGAACCATTGATTCGAATGCTAAAATCGATCGGCAATCATATGATACCTAGTGGTGTGTCCTATATATGATCACTTGGAACATTGCAACTCCTTCCTCAACATTCACTTTCTTTCCGTCTTTCAGCGAGCTTTTCCCTTTCAAAACATCACAGAAATTCATAAAGACATGCTTCTGCATTCGAAAAAAAATCATGAAACACTCTTGGATTTCCATTTAAAACTTCAAGAATGAACATTTTTTTAGAAAACATTGATGTCCTACATGGTTCTCTGTCCATCAAGCTCATTTCATTGACCACAAAATAATTTGGCAAAAGCATATCCTCCAAAAGCCAACATATATGGAAAATAATGCGGAATCAAAATAGAACAAATACAAATTTAATGAGGAAAACTCAAAAGCCAAAAATATTGAGTCTATAAACAACCAATCTTCAAAACAATCCACTATATAAAATAAGATTAGAAACCTCTCTTTTTTTGGTCTAAAGACTTAGCTTGTACAATATGGTTCAGCATATATTTTGAAAATGGATCAACACATCAAAGAGCAATCCTAGTACTCCTCCATTGATAGTATAAAATGTATGACAAGACAACAAGACTCTCAAACACTCTTACATCTCACTCATTAGATTACTCAATTAAAGGAGAGAAAACTAAACACTCGAAGCTCATAATATGATGTAGGTTACAACAACTCAGTAGCTTTGGTAGTATTCATTTTGCTTCATGATAAAATATATAGCCACGAGATGATCTTCTCCATGAGAAAACATTATCTCTTCCAAGGATAAAGATTAAAAAGTAACTAAGAGATAAAATAAGATGAGAAGATGTTTATCTAATAAGAGACTTATCTAGAACAATCACTAGGAGTCTTAGTTGTTGTGAACCTAAACTCCTAAGATAAAGATATGACTCTTCATTGACTAGAAGTCTCAAAAAACATTTTTTTAATTTTTGGAGTACTAACCCTATCACATAAAGAATGTGAAATTATTGAAATGCAATCAAATAAGGAAGGACAGTTACCTAAAGCTACATTGCATCTAGTGGCATTGTGATTGAATTGAACGAAAAATTTCTCCCAAGATTGTGACCAAGGTTGGGCCTATAAGAAATTGCACTTCGCAAATCCATAATGTTAGATAATCGACGCAATGCGATTTTAAAGATGAAACTTAAAGATTTATAAATTCATCACAGTGCATTATCAAAGATATAAGAGAGTCAATTCAAGCTATATTCAATATTTTAGGACTTACTCATTTTGACATCATATCTTTGAAGCCTAAAACACATTATTAGATCTCTATATGATTGTGCGAAAATTCAAGAACTTGTTAATTGCAGCCATCTATATTAAGAGAAATTGACTTTGCATAGGTTGTCAAAACTATCACTCTTGGATTTATGATATAACTTTACTTGCAAATTCAACACTTACCCTCTTTATTTCAGGAGAAGAAGGTTTGTGATGGCGGCTTTCACTTTCATTTGTGGGTAGTTTCCTTTATTTCAAGAAATAGATACCTTTTTCAAATAAAAAAATGACATAGCCTTTTACATCTTGCATGCATGATAAGATTTCAAGAGTGTTGTTCATTAGACCTATCAAGAAGATTTAAAACATTATGTTAGCGATAAATCACAAGGAGAAATATGTGTAGGCTATTGATGTCTAATAATATGTTATTTTTAAATTTTATGATCGAAATTGCAAAATGTTAAATTTGAACAAGAATGACAACAATAAATCAACGACATACATAGATTAAATAACAAAAACACATATGCCAGACACTTGTCACAACAATATCGAGAACCCAAATAATGGATATAACCCCTAGTGAGTTTCTCAAGAACTCAAACCTATATCTATATAAGGGTTTTATGAAAATTTCAGTCAATTGATTTTTAGTTGCAATGTACTCCAGTGACACAAGTTTACTATCAACAAGCTCTCTAATGAAATGATGATGAATTTCTATATGCTTGGTGCTGAATAGGATTTTTGTAAATATTGATTGCACTTATATTATCATAATATATTGTCATACTTTCCTAGTTAAGATCTTTATCTTGAAGCATTTGCTTCATCCAAAACAATTATGTGCAACAACTACCAACAACTTTTTACTCTGCCTCAGTTGTGGAGAGAGAAATATAGTTTTTCTTCTTGTTATGGAAAGTAAGCATATTCATCCCAATGTAAAAGGAACATCCATATGTGCTTTTCCTATAGTCATTACAACCTGCCTAGTCGGCATCAGAGTATTCTACTAATGAAGGATTAGTTTGCTTTGGGTTGTAAATCACAAAATCTAATGTGTTATTTATGTACTTCAAAATCCTTTTGATAGCTTTCAGATGAGATTCTTTAGGATTTGTTTGGTACCTAGGACATACACACACATACTAAAAGCAATATCAAGCCTAGTTGTAGTCAAATAAAGCACACTACAAATGATACTTCTTTCCTAAATTATCCTTGTTCATTTTAGACTTGGGCTCATTTTTGTTGGCACTAATTTACTTGAGGCTACCTTGAACTTCTTCATAAGTTTTTGAGCATACTTAGTTTGACATATAAATACCCCATCTTGAAGTTTTTTCACTTGAAAACGCAGGAAGTAAGTTAGTTCACCCATCATACTCATTTCAAATTTAGTTTTCATTAATTTGCCAAAGTCTTGTGCAAGAGAAATTGAAGTTGAACCAAAAATTATGTCACCCTTATATATCTAAGCAACATGTATTTGTGATTGGTCTTTCATGATAAAAAAGGTTTTATCAACAATCCCTCTTATGAATCCTGCACTTAAAAGAAATAAGGTGAGTCTTTCATACCGAGTCTGTAGAGCTTGTTTGAGACCATACAAAGCTTTACTGAGTTTGTACACATGAGAAGTATAAATTAGATCTTCAAAACCTTGTGGTTGTTTTACATAAACTTCCTCATTTGATAATCAATTTAAAAACACACACTTCACGTCCATTGATAGAGATGATAATTTGTATATTTTTGTGGAGTTTGGAAGAAGAAAATTTGAGTTTTAATGCTTAAAAGCCACATTTTAGGTTTGAGTTATCAAAATTTGTGTTAACGAGCCAATGCACAATCTAACACTTTGGCATAGTCATTTTAGGTGTTTTAGTAGTGGTTCAAGTTGGTTTGGTAGCTTAGAGATTGAAAATCCAAGTTTTTGATATAATGGTTGAAAATGAGGAAAATATATCTCTTAAGCTTTTGGGTTTCAATGTGCCGAATTTGGTTATATCTATGTTTCAGTCATTTATGACTTGCTTGAATGGTTTTTGTAGGTTCCAAATCAATTGAGATCATTTTGGAAAGAAAGAAGCATTAAAGAGCTGGAAAATGGAGTTTATTGTCAATCTTTTAGACACGTATCAGAAGGCGTCTAGATAGATCAAGCAAAAAGGCTAGAAAAAGAGGAAAAAAGGCTGCTACCCGGACGGCCAAAGAGGAAACTCCGGCAGAAACTTTTCTCTAGCTCTCCCGTCTGACGCCATCAGTTTCCATCCGGACGGCCAAAAAGGAAACTCCAGCATAAAAGTTTCGGAGAAATCAATGTAATTAACTAATGGGACTCATTAGTAATGGGTTAGAATGATCTTTTAACATATGTATTGGTGTTTTAGGGGTCTTGAGACCTCATTCTTGTGACAACTCTCACTTTGGCCAAAATTCACATTTCACCTTAGGGTTTTTGTTCTCTTGCTTTGTTCTTCATTTTGGTGCTTGAGGGGAGTTCGAAAATTATCTACAAGAAGATTGCTAGGAGTTTTGGAGACCCAACAACTAGAAGAAGAAGTTTTCCTCCTTGTAGAGCTTGAGAAGGGCCCAAGTTGGATTAGCTTTAACCTCTATTTGTAGAATGGCAGGCCATTCTGCCTCAACTCTCAATATTGAATTTGATTTCTAAAATCTCTTTACTTATTGTTATTTCATTTAGTTATCATATTTGGATTCACAATTTCTAGTTTAATATACTGGGTTATTGTTCATTCCATTTAGCTTTCACTTGAATGATCTATGTTATGCTTAGTTGTGTCCATTTGATTTTTGATTTTCAGCCATTGCTACTTTCCATTTCATATATTGCAATTTAGGGTTTTGTTCAATCAATCACTCTAAGAGGGAAAACTGAAACCGATGGTTAGTGCAATTTTTCCACCACTTGACATTGTGAGTACCATATTAAATTAGTAGTTAGGTTAATAATCCGTAGACCCAAGTCTAAACCAAAATTCTTTGCGAGACGATTTGGGATTCACTCCTATTATTACTTTGACAAAGCTGCACTTGAGACAGCGTAAATCCACTTACCTATTTTGGGCGAGACATCCATATGATATAATTTAAAATTTAGTAAACATTGTATGGATAACAATATGCAAATAGATTTTAAACGTTCCACAAGTGCAAATGTTTCATCAAAGTCTATCTTTTCAATTTGAGTGTACCCTTGAATTACCAATCTAACCTTATTCTTAGTGATAACTCCATTCTCATCTATCTTATTTTTAAAGATACACTAAGTTCCAATTATGTTGATGTTATTAGGCTAAGGAACTAAGGCCCACACATCATTACAAGTGAATTGATTCAATTCTTCATGCATTGCATTAACCCAATTTTCATCACCTAAGGCTTTCTTAACATTCTTGGGTTCAATGCAAGATACAGATCATATGTAACTAAGCTCGTATCCCATTTTCTTTTGAGTCTTCATGGGGGTAGTGATCTCTCCAAGTAAAAGATCTTTAGGATGGTTTTACTTGAGACGTTGAGACGATTCGAGAGTGTTTGGTCTTGGCTTGCTACATGCTACCTTAGTTTTATCTGTGACTTGTGTTGAGGCAGGTTGTTAAGCTGTTGTGAGATTTCTTCAGTATTAATTCCTTTGGTGTTCTAAGGTGAAGTAGGTGCTTTGAGGTTAGTTTAGTAATGTCTGCTTCTTCTGATTGATCGTCCTCTCTATCCTCCACTTGTTGTTAGACTGATGATATCCTATCATCAAAAACATCATCATGAACAATAATGTTTACAGATTCCATTATAGTTGAGGTTCTCTTATTAAAAGCATGGTAAGCATGACTATTTAAGGAGTATCTCATGAAAACTTCTTTATCACTTGGAGTATAAAATTTAGCTCAAATTGTATTACGTGATTTGAAAGTATTCTACGTAAGTGAAGATCATCATTATTTTTCTCATTTTCAAGTAACACAAACATATCATAAAAAACATTAAAATTTTCTGTTTTTTCATGTAAAAATCTTACCCATGTGTATCTTGAAAAATCATCCACTAGAACAAGTAAAATATTACTTACCTCAAAAACTCTCAACTTGAGTTGGTCCAATAAGGTCCATGTGAAGACTTTCAAATGGCCTTGAAGAGGAAACAGTACTTACCTTATTGGGAGAAACTTTGGTTTGCTAACCTTTTTTGACATGATCCACAAGTACCTTTTGTTGAGTCAATTTTTGGAATTCCACGAACTGCTTATATTTTTGAACTTTTTTTTTATAGCAAATCATGATAGTATAGATGTTTCAACCTTTCTTGCCACAATCTATTAGAACTGTTGTCAATAATAGAATCACTATAGTCGGTAATCTAGTTTTTCCCGTCAGTAATTACATTACGTATGGCGAAAAGCGCTTCAATAACTATATTATCGACGAAAATATGGTCATTAGTAAATTACCGACGGATTAGGGACGAATATTATTTTCGTCGGTAATTACCGAAAAATAATTTCGTCAGTAATAGGTTCGTGTCCGTCAGTAATTAATTAAATCAAAAATTAAAAAATTTCATCATTAATCGGTCAATAATTAATTAAATTAGAGATTAAAAATAATTTATCTGTCGATAATTTATTAACCCAAAAGTTTAAAATAAATAATTTCTTCGGTAATTAATTAAAATAAAAATTTTAAATAAATAATCACAAATTAAAATTGAATATTTCCGTCGGTAATTTGAAATATAGTAAAAAAATTAAAAGAGAGAGGAAGAAAAGACCCTGTATATTGCATAAAAATGTAATAGAAATCACAAAATTATCTGAAAATTCTCAATAACTATTAATATTCAAATTTATCGAAATTAATTTATATTACAATATACAAACACAATTGTTTCGTAAAAAAAATCTACTAATCGCCCGGAGGATCCTCTGGTGGCATTGGATGGTGAACCTGACTAGTCTGACTGAGTATTCCCCTAATCTGCCCCTACATCTTCGCTCTCATCTGTGCCTCTATCTGCGCTTTCATATGTGCCTAGGCCTGCTCCTGATAGTAATATGTGGAAGGAAAAAAAGTAATGATTAAACAAGATTAAAGGTAAAAACAGAGAACTAAAATTTACATCCAAGAGTTGGCTCTTTCCAGCATTAAACTCTATCTCAGTAGCAATCTTAGATATGACAAGCAAAAAATTGGTAAGATTGCGCCACATTAAATGGTAAAGTGTAAACCAAATATAGAATAAAACATAGGCTTAGGTATTGTTGCGCCATATCTAAGAGCCACATTAAATGGTAAAGTGTAAACAAAATAACAATTTTATAACTTTCAAATCTCATACCATTGGAGTTACAAAAAAAGTGCACAGGTAATCGGGTTATGATCCTACAACCTAGAAAGGGATTACATTACAATATCAACCTATACTATCAAACCGTCAAGAATGAGATGATATTCTTCATCATCGTTTCATTGCGTTCCAACTACACGAAGATATACGAAGACAATCTTGCCCTTCCGTCTCTCTCTCTCTCTCTCTCTCTCTCTCTCTCTCTCTCTCTCTCTCTCTCTCTCATTCTTCCTGTATTTGAAGTTGCCCTTCCGCTTTCATTGCGATTCACTCTCTGGTATGTGTCTCTCTCTTTCTTCCTGGATTTGAAGTTCTTGTACTACTCATCTGCGATTCACTATCGGTGGTTTCTAAGATATTTCGTCTCTCGTTGCGATTTACTCTCGATGGTCTCTCCTTCTATCGATCTTGGTCGTTTCTCATCTCAGGTACTCATCCCTCTCTCTTATTTGGTTAGCTGAATGTCGTTCTAGGTTTTGATTTGAGGTTGAGCTTTTTATGTTCTTCCATTCGAACAGATTATAACAATTTATTGCTGAATATGCTAAACACCTTTTGTTTTCTTAGATGTAGATGCAAATTGTGGCCATTTATTTTCAAGTTACTGTGTTCAAATTTTACAGAATAGTCTTTCTGTTCCTGGACCCTCCCCCCCCCCTAATTTGTTTCCTTTTTTGGGGGGTTTTTGATAGTTCTTCAATTTATTGTGTTTTCCTTCATTAATCTATCAAATATGTACTTTATTATTCTTTTCCTTTGTCTATTTATCGTGCTTATAAAAGATGTAGTGATATGCAAGCATGACCTAATTTTTTGTCTTGATAGCTCATTTGATATGTATTGATATGGTGAATGTTATTTCTACAATGTGTCTAATGTCTTGAGAGATGTTTTGCCTTTAATTTGTGTAATTTTTTGTTTAAATTTCTGCAGTTTCTTTTGTGCTCCAAGTACTGGTGCTTCCATATTTGATTGGTAAGCTTTCTTGGCATTCTATTTGCACTTAAGCATGTATATACTTATACTGCACTTTTCAGTTTGGAGAATACATAAGGAACATAGTTTCTAATATCATGTAATCTGTAAATTGTTCCCATTGCAACACCATGTATTGGCCTGAGAAAAGTAGTTGGTTTTCCACTTGTTTTGAGGTATATTAATCATCCCTTTGTGCTTTTTCTATTGATGTCACTTATATACCATCTGGGGAAAAAACTTTGATTTCAGAATGTAAATGAAATCTGATATACCCCTTTATTCAAATTCTGGCTTTGTAGATCCATGGTCCAGATTCCTTTATTTATGATTCTCAATTGTCATCTTATTTTTTCCTTTACCAATGATTGCCTTTTTTTATTAGTGCCTCATTTTGTGCTTCTGTGTGTTTAATAGCAATGTTTCTGCTATTTAGTTTGGTTGTTTTATGTTACCAGTTAAATTGTATTGGATTGACTATCAATTAAATAGCCTCCCACTTTTACTCATTGTTGTGCTTATAACTCTAGGTTTTGAGCTTTGTTCTCTCTGAACTAGTTTTTACAGTGCTTGATTAAGTGGAAAAAAAATTGCAGGTAGTTCTCCACATTTGCATTGTGGGCCAAGTACCAGTTGCTGAGGTGAGCTTTCTTTTTGACTATTTAATTGATAAATTTTTATATGCCGTAGTAGCTGCTTGCAAGGCCAGTTTCCTTGATTGTTGTTAATGTTGATTATTTATTATTTTTATATGTCGTAGTAGCTGCTTGCAAGGCCAATTTCAATTGACATCAATGTGATATCTATATGCTACTAACATCGCAGTGTTGGTTAAATTGCATTTAATATATTTTAATGTTTTGTTTGTAGTGCAGGGCTAGTTTAGTCCTTTAGTATTGTTGATCTTTATGTAATGGGTCGTTGCTTCTTGGGAAAGGGATGGACTCAATTTTTGTAAAGGTTATGAGATCTCTGTAACGTGCTCTCAGTATGTAAGGAGTGCTGGTGATCTTTGAATGGAAGAGAGAGTTTAATGTATCTGTTCCTTGAGTTTGGTTCTGGGCTGTCAGTGGTATCGGAGCCAGGTTCATTGTCTTCTGGAAAGGTTTGAGCTTTGGTCCAGCCAAGATCTGTATTTGATTGTTCACCATGTCGACTGCAAGTGATAGAATCTCTACTTTCATGCCAGTGTTCGATGGATCTGACTATCAAGCCTGGAAAGTGAAGATGAGAACTTACCTGATGTCAGAGGGTCTCTGGAACATCGTGGTGAATGGGTACATGGAACCCACTGATGAGAGTAGTATGACTCAAGCTGCAAAGAAGGAGCTTGAGAGTCAACGAGTGATAAATGCAAAAGCTTTATCTAGGCTGCAGAATGGAGTGTCTGCCAGCATTTTTCCAAGAATCATTCGAACCACATATGCTAAAGAGGCGTGGGAAACTATAGCAAAGGAGTTTGAAGGTGACAGTAAAACCATCTTGGTGAAACTTCAGAACTTGCGTCGCGAGTTTGAGAACCTACGGATGATGGAGACTGAAGGGATTCAGGTGTTCTATGCACGTGTTATTGAACTGGTAAATAAAATGCGTACACTTGGAGAAGAAATCTCTGATGAGAAGGTTGTGCAGAAAATGCTTATCAGTTTGCCCGAGAGGTATGATGGAGTGGTGACAACTATAGAAGAGACAAAAGACTTGTCAGTTCTCAAACCAGAAGAGCTAGTTGGATCTCTAGAGTCACATGAACAGCGGAGGTTACGCAGAGGCGAGCAGACACAGGCATTAGAAACAGCCTTTCAAGCAAAAATCAACCTACGTGATGAAGGGGCTCAAGGGAAATCAGCTCAGTTCCGAGCAGGTTCAAGTTCTGGTGCTCCTCCAACTTGTGATTTATGTAAACGAATTGGTCATTTGGCCAAGGATTGTTGGCATAAAGGTAAACCTCAATGTCACAATTGTAAAAGATTTGGGCATATTCAGAAAAATTGCAGGCATAAAAGAGAAAACACTGCAAATTTTATGGAGCAGTCTTCCGAGTCCGAGGACACCTTGTTCTTCACAAATCAAAGCAACAGTCAGTATACTTCTTCAGATTGGTTTCTGGATAGTGGATGTAGCAATCACATGACAGGTAATTTGTTGATGTTTGAATGCATAAATCATGCTCATTCCTCTAGAATTCGACTTGGAAATGGCACGGTGGTGCATGCTGCTGGAAAAGGCAGTGTTAAAATTCAAACGGCAGATGGTATGAAGACTATATGTGATGTATTGTATGTTCCTGCGCTCAGTCATAGTTTGCTTAGTGTGGGGCAAATGATGGAGAAGGGATATAGGTTACATTTTGAGAATGGTGGGTGTACTATCTATGATAAAGATGCTGCTGGGAAAGTGTTGATGGTTGTTAAAATGAGAGGCAGAAGAAATTTCTTAGTTGACTTTGATGAAGGGGAAGAAATGGCTTTGTTGACTGGGCATGATCTCCATTCTCAGACTACTTTGTGGCATAGAAGGTTGGGGCACTTGAATGTGAATAGTATGAAGATGTTACATCAACAAGAGATGGTTATTGGTTTGCCTCCCATGTCTGATATTGAGCATCCGTGTGAGAACTGTGTGTTTGGAAAACATCATAGGACTCCTTTTCCTCACCAAGCTAAATGGCGAGCAAAAGAAGTCTTAGAATTGGTGCACTCGGACTTATGTGGTCCAATGCAGACTGAGTCTATGAATCAGTGCAAGTATTTTCTCACTTTCATTGATGATTTTTCAAGGATGGCTTGGGTGTATTTTTTGAAGGGCAAGTCTCAAACTTTCACTGTGTTTCAACAGTTCAAGGCCATGGTGGAAAAGCAGAGTGGACAAAATATAAAACGGCTTAGAAGTGACAAAGGGGGAGAATACACATCAGATATGTTTGAGATTTTTTGTTCTAATGAAGGCATATGGAAGCAAGTAACTGCGGGTTATAGTCCTCAGCAAAATGGAGTGGCTGAGAGAAAAAATAGAACCATTGTTGAGATGGCGAGAACTATGTTGACTGAGAAAAAATTACCTCATAGTTTTTGGGCTGAGGCAGTGAACTCAGCAGTGTATATTCTAAATAGATGCCCAACAAAAGCTGTTCCTGGAAAGAGTCCCATTGAAGCCTGGAGTAATGTCAAACCTGTTGTGGATCATCTTCGTGTGTTTGGGAGTATTTGCTACGTTCATATTCCCTCAGTTAAGAGATCCAAGTTGGACAAGAAGAGTCACAAGTGTATTTTTGTTGGTTATAGTCCAACATCAAATGCCTATCGTGTTTATGATGTGGAAAATGCTAAGTTGTTAGTCAGTCGAGATGTTATATTTGATGAGAAGGCTGCATGAGAATGGAATGGTGTTGAGACATCTTTGGGACAAGAAGTGTTGATAGAAGGTCTTGCTGATCAACCAAGTGAAGAAAATATTGCTGAGCATAACCCTCCAGAACATGTTGCAAATGCTGAAGATGATCCGGTTGATGATGACTCTCCTCCAAGAAGGATGAGAAGTATTGCAGATGTGTATGACTCATGCAATTTGGCGATCATTGAACCGGATCAATTTGTCACTGCCAAGCAAGATTCTGTTTGGGTCAAAGCTATGGAGGAGGAGATTAACATGATTGAGAAGAATAAAACCTGGGAGCTGGTTGACAGACCTTTGGATCGAGAGGTTATTGGAGTAAAATGGCTCTATAAAGTCAAGCTTAATGCGGATGGAAGCCTCCAGAAATGTAAAGCCCGATTAGTTGCAAGAGGTTTTTCTCAGAAACCTGGTATTGACTTTAATGAGACGTATGCACCTGTGTCAAGGAAAGAAACCATCAGAATTATCATCTCGTTGGCAGCTCAACAAAACTGGAAAATCCATCAAATGGACGTAAAGTCTGCGTTCCTCAATGGTAGTCTGAAGGAAGAGGTGTTCATTTCTCAACCAGAGGGGTTCTTAATTCCTGGGGGAGAACATAAGGTGTATAGATTAAAGAAAGCTCTTTATGGGTTAAGGCAGTCTCCTCGTGCCTGGTATTCAGAAATAGACAAGTTTTTCCAGAAGGAGGGTTTGCAGAAAAGTAAAAATGAAGAAACTCTATACATCCAGAGAAAAGGTGAGTCCATCCTAGTGATATCTATATATGTAGATGACCTGATTTTGACTGGGAATAATGAAAATCTGATTAAGCAGTTTAAGAATAGTTTAATGTCTAAATATGAGATGAGTGACCTTGGGTTGATGAGGTATTTTCTTGGCATTGAAGTGAATCAATCTCCTGACGGGATTTTTGTGTATCAAGAACGATACGCTATAAACATTCTGAAGAAATTTAATATGTGGAGGTGTAATCCTGTCTCCATGCCTTTAATGCCAAATGAAAAATTGTTTAGAAAAGATGGTGATGAGTTGGCTGATGCTGGAGTCTATCGTAGTCTTGTTGGAAGTCGATTGTACCTTGCTAATACCCGTCCTGATATTATGTTCTCTGTGAGCTTACTTTCAAGGTATATGCAAGAGCCAAGTCAAGTTCAATATGGAGCTGCTAGGAGGGTGTTGCGTTACCTTCAAGGTACTACTGATTATGGGTTAATGTTTGAGGCTAATAAAGAGGTAGTTCTTTCAGGTTACTGTGACAGTGATTGGGCAGGCTCTCATGAAGATTTGAGAAGCACTTCTGGTATGGTTTTTTCTATAGGCTCTGGTATGTGTGTTTGGGGCTCAAAGAAACAAAAATCCGTGGCTCTATCGTCAGCTGAAGCTGAGTATGTTGCAGCTTCTAAAGCTGCTTCTCAAGCAGTTTGGATCAGACGTGTCTTATTGGATCTTGGGTTCGAGCAGCTATCTCCAACTCAGATTTTCTGTGATAGTAAATCAGCTATTGCGATAGCTAAAAATCCGGTTGATCATGAGATAACTAAGCACATTAAACTTAAGTATCAGTTTATTCGTGAAGTTATTGAGGAAGAAATTGTGGAGCTTATCTTCTGCAGTAGTGAAGAGCAGGTTGCTGATGTGCTTACCAAAGGTCTGCCTAAAGAACGGTTTAATGTTTTACGAAGCAAGTTGGGGATGAAGTCCAAAATGTAATTTAGGGGGAGTGTTGGTTAAATTGCATTTAATATATTTTAATGTTTTGTTTGTAGTGCAGGGCTAGTTTAGTCCTTTAGTATTGTTGATCTTTATGTAATGGGTCGTTGCTTCTTGGGAAAGGGATGGACTCAATTTTTGTAAAGGTTATGAGATCTCTGTAACGTGCTCTCAGTATGTAAGGAGTGCTGGTGATCTTTGAATGGAAGAGAGAGTTTAATGTATCTGTTCCTTGAGTTTGGTTCTGGGCTATCACGCAGTACCATGGACATACATTTTGCATTTGTTAATTCTTGTTCAGTTAGCTTCTGCTGAATGCTTAAAATTCTTTTATATAATATAATGTGTTTTGTTGTGAAATCTGGCTGAGGGTGAACTGAGATAGACATGCTTCACAATTACGGCATATCTAATATTTGGATATCTTATATGATAGCTATTGAAAATGAGTAGGGAAGGGAAGGAAACAATTGGTGACTCGAAAAAGACAAGTGGGATGGTGAATCAACTGAAATTTTCATTGACCTTTGTATTAAAGTGTAATACCCCGGATTCATAAATAGCTCATGTATTACAGTAAGGTAAGATTAGGTGGTAATTTAGGTAGTGTTTGGCACACAATTTTTGATAGCATATAATTTGGCATGTAACATATATGCTACATCAAAAATGTTACACTTACCAAACACTACATTTGAACTAACATTACATTCGGGTCAATACTGTTGGACCCACGTGCCACGCCTTGCCCAACATCTCTATTGTTGACAGCCCCACATCTGAACTTTTGTAAGTCTTAAAAATTGTTTCGTACCTGAACTATGAATTACAAGAATAATTACACATATTTTTGGCACACTATAAATAGAAAAATTAAAATTTCTAAACATAGGTATCTAATAAGATATTTT
The DNA here is from genome assembly GCA_963580455.1 of Euonymus europaeus. NCBI lineage: Eukaryota > Viridiplantae > Streptophyta > Magnoliopsida > Celastrales > Celastraceae > Euonymus > Euonymus europaeus. Next base: position 8,175,553 of record OY756972.1, read on the forward strand.
GAGTAAATTATGGACTGTGATTGTTTCATACCAGTAGGTCATGTTATCGGTAGTTATCTTTCACGCTCGAAATGTAACTATTTGTCTGGCAGTTCTTGAGTTCATTTTCTAGATTAATATTCTTAAACTACTTCATCTCGTATTCTTTTGGTTCGGGATTGGGATCGGGATTGGGTCCGGGTCATCTAGGGATTCGCGATTAGGCCTGGGTCATCTCGGAGTCCGACAACAGGCTCGGGTCATTTGGGGTTCGGGATCTGGCCTGGGACCTTCCAAGATTGAGCTCGAATAATGTCGGTGTCTGGGATCCAGGTAACTCGATTTTCATGGAATTGTTCCCTAGGGTATACTTTCTCTATTTATACAGCAAAAGATTCATAGAGGTATTTATTTTCCTTCTGCAGCTAGTATTCTCAATTTGCAGCTAGTATTATCGGCAGTTATCTTTCACGCTCGAAATGTAACTATCCGTCTTGCATTTCTGAGTTCGTTTTCTAGATTAATATTCTTCAACTACTTCACCTCGTATTCTTTTGGAATCGATTCTTACTTCTTCATAAGGGTCTGATGAGTCTTTAGCTTTTCTTCTCAATCCAATAGCAATGTGCTGATTTTTAAGTAGCATTTGTTCTCCTGAAATTGGGCCTAGGTCGGACCTGGATCAAGCCTGGGTCATCATGGGGTTCGGGATTGGGCTTGGATCATGTTGAGATCAAGGATCGGAACCTAAACATGTTTGGGTTCGGGGTCAAGCCTGAGTAATCCCAGGGTTCAGGCGAAGGACTTCTCGGGGTTTGGGAATGGGCCCAGGTCATTTGAGGTTCGGGCCAGGGCCATCCTAGAGTTCAAATAAGGTTCATCTCGGGGTCCGAGAATGGGCCGGGGTCATTTGGGGTTCAGGATTGGGATCGAGCCCGGGTCATCCCGGGGTCCGGGATTGATCTCAAATAATGCCAGGGTTGGGGATCAGGCTCCGATCATCTTGGGGTCCGCGTTTCGACCAGGGTCATCCCAAGGTTCAGGCCCAAGTCATTCGAGGTTCGGGATCGAGCCCAGGACATTATGGTTATCGGTAGTTATCTTTCACGCTCGAAATGTAACTATCTGTGTAGCATTTCTCGAGTCGTTTTCTAAATTAATAATCTTCAACTACTTCACCTCGTATTCTTCTGGAATGGATTCCTGCCTCTTCATAAGGGGCTAATTAGTCTTTAGCTTATCTTCTCGAGCCAATAGAAATGTGTCGATTTTCTGGTAGCATTTGTTCTCCTGGTCTTTATTCTCAATCTCGGCCTTCAAATTGCTTTTCTGGGAGACCAAAACTGACCTTACCGCTTCAAACTCGGTATTGCGAGAGGATTTCAGAACAAAATCAACTTTGAAATACTCTCGCTATTGAAATCTGAATCCACGAGCCATTTTTGGAATTTCAAACTGCAACTCAATTCCCTAAACGTTAGTCAACGAAAGATATTTATGTAGAGAATTTATGTTGTGAGGAGGAAGAATGCATGCAAGAGATGGTGTGAAAGTATTACGAGTATATCTTATTGGAGAAGCTTTGTTAAACTTTGTCAGCTAGTATTTTCTTTTCTTTAAAAACTAAATGCAATTTTTGCTAGACCAAATTAGTCTAAAATTGATTGTGTAATGGATTTTTCAAAATGTGGTATGGTTATCACCAAAAAATCCTAAAATAATGTTAAAACGCACCAAAGTCGCGTCATAATTGACATTGCAGCAAGCTTATGTGCAATGCCTTCTATAGGGTAACATAGTCATTATTTGTCTTCCTTGATTCAAGTAGATCAAAGTAAATTTACATTTTATTGAGTTTTTCATTTTCCCTTTATCGTTTTGCTTAGTATAGAATCGTCTTAGTTTCTTTGCTGTAAAAAATAAATACAATTTTTGCTAGACCAAATTAGGCTAAAATCGAAAAATTGATTGTGTATTTAATCCTTAATATATATATATATATATATAACGGACTACTGTTGATTCACCTGAATTACGAATTACGAGAATAATTACACATGTTTTTGGCACACTATAAATAAAAATTATAAATAGAAAAATTAAAATTTCTGAAATTAGGTATCTAATAAGATATTTTATGCAAATTACGGACTTTAACAGTGTCCTACCAGTAGGCTAACCAAGGAGAGAGAAGCAATAAGAGAACGAGAGCACTAATGCCTAAACTGTGAGAAGACCCTGCCACAACCACAAGAGAACCAAACCTAACCAGCAAACACACATTCTCCACAAAAATAAGAAAAAACTAACATATCCACATGCTTAACCTTAGCCGACCTCTTGAGACTAAAGACTCAGAAACATAGCCACTATAAAATCCAGCAACAAATATTAACAGCCTCCCGTCACCACAAACCAAACATAGCCACAAACCTGCAGCTTAACCAGTGAACACACCTCCTCAAAAACCAGAAAAGAAACCACCAATAGCAAAGCACAAAAATCCTCATGCTTAACATAAGCCAACCTCTTGAAGACAAAAGACTCAACAACATAGACACCAAAAAATCCAACACCATATAGAATCCAAGCAACCAACCACCAAAAGCCAAGAGCTAAGGAATGAAAAGCAGTCAAAGCGCAAAGCAGAATATGGAAGATAAAGACCTGCTGATCCAGGCAAGAAAAGAAGCAGAACAAAGGAGAGGGAGATCTCTACATCAGGAAACCAAGCGATAAAACCAGCTTCCGGACCAAAAAAAGTCGTCATGATCGTCCGAGAAGTTTTACTTGACGGTGTAAAAACCTTCTAAATCCTATCGATGTCATCTTTAATAATTCTATAAAATTCCCAATTTTCGCTTGAGTTGTTAATGGCTGTTTACCAATTTTATTTTCTGAAACAAAGTCTTGAACATTCTGAGCCTCAGCTAGTCGTTCCAGGTATTGCCAAAGTTCACCATGCGGTGCTGTTTGAAACAATGTGTGAAAACACCATTAGAAAAAATGTATAGCTTCAAGATATATATTCCCCAGCAATTTTAAGCATCTCACCTAAGAAATTGTCATCCTCTGTGTTCTTGTATTTGAATGATTCTGGAAATATTGCAGTGCGAGCCTACAAAAACATTTATAGAGAGGAGTCAGGCATATGAGGAACCACATATATTCAATAAGAGAAGAAGTATAACATACAGGATTGCACAAGGCCTTGTATGGTGTATCATCTATTAGCATTGTATTTGATTAATCATAATTTCCCTTTCCCTCTGATTCCAAACACCGCCATAATTTTTTCAATTCCTTCAAAATTATTGGTTTCTTTGGATTGTCCAGTGCGTATGATCTTGTTGTAGTGCAATACTCTTGGCCCTGCGACAAAGCAATCATAAAAGATATAATATCACCGCAACAGAATAACTTTGAACTAAAATGAATTAGACAAAAGCAAAAGGAAGCTATCTTTCATTAGTATCACCGCAACACCAAGATAGGAATTTCATTCATGGCAAAGAGTATTCACTTCCCTTGCAAATTGCTCAAAATTTTTAGCAATCACTTCATCCAAATTTTTCCTGCAAATTATGACCATACAAGTAAAATATTAATTGTTAAATGTAAAAGAATATAGTGTAGAAGCACAAAATTTAAGGATATAGGAATACTTCAATCGTGACGACCAAACACCAACTTCGAATTTCTTAAAGCAAAACTCGAGAAATTCTATGAAGAATTTCCTTTTGAAAACTGAAAAAAAAAATTAGAACCAAAATTGACATTAGATCTTGTTCTACATTAGATATTGGACCATAATGAGATCATGTAATATATCAACTTTCACATGTTTTCTCATTCGTCCTTGTTTTTTTAGCATGATATCCTCGTTTAGGAATTTCAACAATGTCAACCAGAAATCCATTGATATCAAGTATCAATAGCTTCTTACCACCAAGAGGTCGTTCAGCAAGCAAGTCCCTCTCCTCCTTCTCCTCATTACCACCAAGAGGTCTTTCAGCAGGCAAGTCCCTCTCCTCCTTTTCCTCCTTTTTTATGAATGTTATAAACAACTGATGGTACTTCTTTGTACTCTGAAGAAGTCAAATTCTTGGGAGTTTCAAAATTCCTCTTTGATCTAGAAAGCCCCATACCATCACAATGGTAATTAGCCTCAGACTCATGTGGTCGCTTGGATGGTTTCTTACATGATGGAGACTCAGGCTTAGAATCAAAAGAAGGTTTTGGATGTAGGTATGATCCAAGGTAGCCCATGTTTTCTTCAACTACAAAAGTTAATAAACAAACTTAATATATAGTATAGACAATATGTAGAAATCAAGAAAGAGAAAGGAAAAAGTATCATTTTTATGCTTATATCTTTTCTTGAATGGCTTATAAACTTGACGAAACCTGAAATCTGGAGAACGAATATCACATGCCATCCAATCCCTAACATTTCTTTCAACTTCACTCTTGCATGAGTTGTTAGGGTTAGAAATCAATCTCCAAGCTAACTTTCTACGGTAGTTTTTCTGCAGCATACATGTGCATATTAGATAATTTTACAGGACTAGAAAAAGTTACCAAACTATAAGCTATGTATAAGCAAAGAATAAATGAATATTATATTTACATCGATGGAGATCTTCTCTGTGTTGGTGCCATCCCATTGCTCCATGGATTGCAATAAATATACACACAGTCATAACTACAAAATAAGATTTGATTAAAAATAGTACAAGACACAAGCAAGGGGTCAATTGGATAAGCAAAGAATACATGAATATTTGTATACACGTACTGATTAGGTTGCTGTGGTAAGCATGGTATGACTAGCTTGAAATCCATAATATCTTTAGAAAAAATTGCAGAAAACACTACCCGCTGAGCAAATGAAACAACTCAAGTTAGTTCAAATGAACATTTATCATCACATTATTGAAGTAATTAAATAAATATATAGAGGTTATACCATCTTATTCTCAAATTGATCCCCCAAGTAGCATCCGCTATTTAAGGAATCCAAGTAATGAATGTATTTGTTGTTAAAATCAACAACAAATCTTGTCCAATGTACATTATCACACATTGGAATGATCAACTGAAATAAACAAACATACAAGGATGTTAGAGTAGATTAAAGATAATAATCGAGGAAGTCAGTATTTACTATCTTAGAATTTATTGCTTCAAGTGGAACTCTATAACTATGAAGAATTTTATTAGTATCTTCTTTCATATCCTTGTGCGCGTAGATTTGTTGCTGAAAAAAACAAACGCATATATTAAATAAAATGATTTATGGTGTCTAGATATAAAACATGTAAATGAAGTTATGATGCTGCTTTACCGCAAATGTAGAGTCCAAAATACTAATGAAATTCTTCATAGTTATAGAGTTCCACTTGAAGCAATAAAATTCTTCATAGTTATAGAGTTCCACTTGAAGCAATAAATTCTAAGATGGTAAATACTGACTTCCTCGATTATTATCTTTAATCTACTCTAACATCCTTGTATGTTTGTTTATTTCAGTTGATCATTCCAATGTGTGATAATGTACATTGGACAAGATTTGTTGTTTATTTTAACAACAAATACATTCATTACTTGGATTCCTTAAATAGCGGATGCTACTTGGGGGATCAATTTGAGAATAAGATGGTATAACCTCTATATATTTATTTAATTACTTTAATAATGTGGTGATAAATGTTCATTTGAACTAACTTGAGTTGTTTCATTATTGCTTAGCGGGTAGTGTTGTCTGCAATTTTTTCTAAAGATATTATGGATTTCAAGCTAGTCATACCATGCTTACCACAGCAACCTAATCAGTACGTGTATACAAATATTCATGTATTCTTTGCTTATCCAATTGACCTCTTGCTTGTGGCTTGTACTATTTTTAATCAAATCTTATTTTGTAGTTATGACTGTGTGTATATTTATTGCAATCCATGGAGCAATGGGATGACACCAACACAGAGAAGATCTCCATCGATGTAAATATAATATTCATTTATTCTTTGCTTATACATAGCTTATAGTTTGGTAACTTTTTCTAGTCCTGTAAAATGATCTAATATGCACATGTATGCTGTAGAAAAACTACCGTAGAAAGTTAGCTTGAAGATTGATTTCTAACCTTAACAACTCATGCAAGAGTGAAGTTGAAAGAAATGTTAGGGATTGGATGGCATGTGATATCCGTTCTCCAGATTCCAGGTTTAGTCAAGTTTATAAGCCGTTTAAGAGAAGATATAAACATAAAAATGGTACCTTTTCCTTTCTCTTTCTTGATTTCTACATATTATATATATATATATATATATTATATATTAAGTTTGTTTATTGACTTTTGTAATTGAAGAAAACATGGGTTACCTTGGATCATACCTACATCCAAAATCTTCTTTTGATTTTGAGCCTGAGTCTCCATCATGAAAGAAACCATCCAAGCGACCGCATAAGCCTGAGACTAATTACCATTGTGATGGTATGGGGCTTCGTAGATCAAAGAGGAATTTTGAAACTCCCAAAAATTTGACTTCTTCAAAGTACAAAGAAGTACCATCAGTTGTTCATAACATTCATAAAAAAAAGGTGAAAAGGAGGAGAGGGACTTGCCTGCTGAACGACCTCTTGGTGGTAATGAGGAGAGGGACTTGCTTGCTGAACGACCTCTTGGTGGTAAGAAGCTATTGATACTTGATATCAATGGATTTCTGGTTGACATTGTTGAAATTCCTAAATGAGGATATCATGCTAAAAAAACACGAACTAAGGAGAAAACCGGTGAAAGTTTATATATTACATGATCTCATTATGGTCCAATACCTAATGTAGAACAAGATCTAATGTCAATTTTGGTTCTAATTTTTTTTTAGTTTTCAAAAAGAAATTCTTCATGGAATTTCTCGAGTTTTGCTTTAAGAAATTTGAAGTTGGTGTTTGGTCCTCACGATTGAAGTATTCCTATATCTCAAGTTTTGCTTTAAGAAATTTGAAGTTGGTGTTTGGTCGTCACGATTGAAGTATTCCTATATCCTTAAGTTTTGTGCTTCTACACTATATTCTTTTACATTTAACAATTAATATTTTACCTGTATGGTCATAATTTGGATGAAGTGATTGCTAAAAATTTTGAGCAATTTGCAGGGAAGTTCCATTTTTGCATTGTAAGTGAATACTCTTTGCCATGAATGAAATTTCTATCTTGGTGTTGCGGTGATACTAATGAAAGATAGCTTCCTTTTGCTTTTGTCTAATTCATTTTAGTTCAAAGTTGTTTTGTTGTAGTGATATTATATCTTTTATGATTGCTTTGTTGCGGGGCCAAGAGTATTGCACTACAACAAGATCATACGCACTGGACAATCCAAAGAAATCAATATTTTTGAAGGAATTGAAAAAATTATGGCGGTGTTTGGAATCAGAGGGAAAGGGAAAATATGATTAATCAAATCCACTGCTAATAGATGATACACCATACAGGGCCTTGTGCAATCCTGTATGTTATACTTCTTCTCTTATTGAATATATGGTGGTTCCTCATATGTTATTACAAAACAACAACCCATTTCCTCTACTCCTTGTTGCTACATTTAATATATGTGTGGTTGGTTGGTAAGACTAATATATTCTTTTGATAGATTATTTTGAGTGGAATGGTTTTGTTCAAGTCAAAATAATTGACATTGCTACTATGTTTTCTTAAGCAATTCTCTGACGTATAAAAACATATATTGATGTTCTATTAATTTGATTTTTTCTTTCGATTTATTATCTTGATTTATCTAATGGGTTGTTTAGTGCAATGTTGATACTGCTATTTTTAACTATGTGAATTTGCTGGGTTTTGGGTGTGTAGTGCGGGATGATTATAGAAGGTTTTGGTGGGTACAAAAAATGGTCGTCTTGCTAGGATTATGAAAACAAACTAATTAACAACATAGTTAAGATCTCCCTTTGCTTAAAGAATGTACAGGCACTTGCATATATAAAGAATAATCGTCATAACATAATGATTTGAGATCCAATTGTTTGCTGAATAAGTAAATTAAAAGCATGGCCAACTCGGTAACATTATCAATAAGAACTTCTTGCTTTCATTGGAGAAGAAACAAAAGTAAAATATAAAAACATGTCACAGCTTGTAAGTGTGGGCTCAACAGATAGAATTTCAGCAATTCTGAAATCAAGTGAAAAATTGCAAAGGCTGCAAGCAGTAAAAATGACAATAGCAAGATTGGAAAAAATATGCATTTTCCTACTAAACTTTGACAGAACCATTATAGCAGTTCATACAAGTGGGTTTACTACATATGAAACATTGATAGCAGTTCTCAAATAACCTACAAACACATAACATGGCAATATAAAATACTTATCCTCCCTCCTTTCAGTTCATAATAACATGACAATAGAACTACCACAAATCGGTCCAAAATCAATCCTTACAACTCATAATCCATATAAATCAGTCCACAATCAGTCCACACAAATAGGTCCATACCAAGAACAAACTTAAACAAAATCAAATAAGATGAGCAGTTTCACAATAGCAAACCCGAATTAACCGGAGCCATTTTGAAGTATTTTCCTCAACATGCTTTTGCGACTGTGTGGTGGAAACGAATAAAAAACTCGCCGCTTGATTGGATTTTCAAGAAGGAAGGTTTGAGCATTGAGCAACTCATCAGGATCTTCAATCCCTATCTCAACTAAATGCTCCAACAATTCATTATCCTTCGAGGAGCCACTGCACTAACAACATCCTTCAATGAGTTTTCATCAAGAGGTTTACGTTTAGTCTTACACTTCTTTGAAGAACCCCTTGTTTGAGATTGACAACCTAGGGAAGCAAAATTTGTCTCATCCAATTCCACATTGAAAGCATTCAATGTGGCTTCATTATTTTCTATCATCTCATCAATGCTATAAACTGAGTTAGCTTGACTATTAGAAGCTAAATGAGCTCTTCTCCTTTTGATTTCCATTGTGGTCTCACTTTCATTTCCATTTTCCCTATCCTTTGCAAATAACTCACATAGCTTTTCATAGTTATATATAGGCTTGTTCCTCCATTCTGCAGCTCGAGGATTCGACTACATAGTACAAGATGTTTTCCATATAATTTAGAATATAAAGAAAGGCTGAAAGATAGCAATGAAAGAGATTTTATTGTGAAATTAGCTCGATAAGCCTGTCGCACACCTCAGGTTCAGCAAGCCACATTGCAGTAGATGGATCATAGGCAAAATCACTCAATCCATCTTTGAAGAGATCATGACAGGCTGCCCAAGATTTCTTAATATTTTTTATATGATTTTGAATCTTCTCCTTGTCCCATGCAACATTTGGAAACTCTTTCTTCATCGTACTTAATATCCTGCTTATGAGCTTGTGTTGTGAAGGTCCCTCCTACCCTATTTCCTTGAATTTACTGATGCAAATAGGCTTCAATGACAGCATCATCCATTGCTTGAGTCCAGCGCAAGTTTGGTTCCTTCTTTACCTATTGTCTGCATTATAATAAAAGTGAGGTTAATTATGACATTATTTGAGTGACAAAGAACAACAGTTTTAATAAAGGAGAACAAGAATTAGAATAGCCATCTTACGAGGCAGAGAGATATATTTAAGCAGATAAAAAAGTAAAACAATAAGGAACATGCTATAATGCACAAGCAACCAGAAAAATTTGGAGTGAACATCAGCATGACCTATGCTATAAAAGTTCCTTAGAAAGATACAATAAAGAACCAGATAAGAAGCATACCCACCATTACATTTCAATAAACAATGCCAAGCCCGCACAAAAGAAAAAGAAAAGCTATAGAGCAGAGTGTGGAAAAGTTCCTTACAAAGATAAAAAAAAAATTGTCTGCAAAAAAAATCCTAATAGCATGAATACATAGGCCAACAACATTCAGTTGTGATTTGAATTATATGATGTCCAAATTGTTTTAGCTATTTCATTTCTAATCCTCTCTCCATTTGTTGCATCTTCTTCAGTATGTATGTTGCGATGATTGTCCACATGCTCTATAGGTTCTCTTGACATCTCCAAATCAACCTTGGCTATGAGACTTTCATCTGGATCGACTCCCATCAAGAAATTATGGATTATACAACAAGCAGACACAATTAGCTTTAATGTCTGAATGTTGTACATTGCCTCCGTTCCACTTCTTATAATTGGAAAACGTTTCTTGAGTATCCCAAATGCTCTTTCTATTGCATTGCGCAATGAAGAATTTCGATGATTGAATAGCTCACGAGCAGTTCTTGGTGGGTTTTGTTGTGAGTACTCCTTGATGTGATAATGTTCTCCTCGATAAGGTGTGATAAGGCCACTTCGAAGCATGAAACCCGCATCGACAAGATAATATTTTCCTACATTATCATACATAAATTTTAGTTTATTAGGGTGAAATACATCATATTATGAATGGAAATTTCTTATTCCTACCTGTTGGAATATGGATGGGGTAGTTGCGTGTTAGGGCATTCTTCATAATCCTAGAGTCAGATGCAGTTCATTCCCACCCAGTTAAAACATATGTGAATTTCAAATCAAAATTGCAAGCAGCCAAAACATTCATAGTTGGATAATCTTTCCTTCTACGATACCTAGCAGCATCTTCGACCGACACTTGAATATGTGTACCATCAATTGCTCCAACACAATCCAGTCGTTATTTTGTTTGATTTCGATAAACCAATAATATAATAAAATTGAATATTTGGTAGTGTTAAAAATGTAAAACTTAAAGAATGGATAGAATTTTCCAAGACAATCATGTATTTCAGGTGGCAATTCTTCTCTGTTTGGTTGTACAATGTACTTATCCTCTACGTCAATTATAGCTTCAAACACCTTATGAAAGTGTCGACTAACAGTTTCACCAGAACGATGAAAAAGCAATGAGCATGCACTATGTCATGTATTTTGGCCAATAATCCAAAGGAATTTAGCAACCTGCTCGTCTACAATGGCTCGTCAAGTTGCACGAAGTCCCCCATTCCTTACTAACATGGTGCATAATTCTAAAAATGCAGCAGGGCCCATTCGAATCAAATATCGACCGCTAGGCCTCATGACACGTTGAATTACTTCATCTCTTATCCGCTCGCTACGCAGTCGGATTGACCTCCTAATACGATCTCTATTTCGTCTACTATTTTGTTGTGTCCAAATAAATGCGACTAGTAAGAGCACCATCATATGTATATGATGCACACAAACGGCGGTATACATGATCATTTCATCAATGTTAAAACCATGATGGTTGGGCATCTAGCAAGTAACACCACAATAAAAAAAATTAAAATTGGAATAATATTGCAAAAGCAAGAAACACATATGATAAGGGAACGTATCAGTGCCATTTTAACATCATAAATGCAGATAATAACTTCAAATTTCATATTCATATGTATCATATCTACTTCGAGTTGAAGAAAATCACTGCAATCCAATAAAAAGATAGATTTCTAAGTATATGACTATAATTTTCAAAAAAATTATAACTCGACTAGACCTTAGAACCAAAAATCAATTTTCTAGAACCTAATGCCTCCCCATATCAAACCCCAATCCTTCAATAACACTCTACTTCCCAACTTGATAGTTAGTACTAATTAATGATGATAACTCCATGCTACAAAACACCTTCTCCCATGAATTCAAAGATTTGGTGTTGATGGAGCCCACACATTAATAATCAAAATTAGACCCAAGGAGACAAAAAGTGGCTACTAATGAAGACAAAAGATGTGGGTCTAGTGTTTCTTGTCATCTGTTCATAGTGAAGTAGAGAAAATTCCCTCCCAACAGATCAAAAACTAAAAAATAATCAATTGTATTTCATTTGATATCAGAACACAACTCAAAAAGACTCAAATTCTCCATTTCTTTCTGGTAGCCATAGCTGGTTCTCCACACAGCTTCAATCAGAGAACACTCCACCACATTTTTCTCTCACATTTTTTGGAGGTATGAAAAAACTAAAACACACAAACATGCTAGCTCGGCAATTGCAGAATATACACTCTCTCTTTCTGTCTCTTTCTCTCTCTCTCTCTCTCCAGCCAACACAAAGGAAAAATTACTTTCTCAACAAAATATCACCCAAATGAAATGTATCATACAGCCACAAAGAATAGGCAGACAGAAAAAATACGGGCAAAAGATAGCACAAACCTTGTCAAAAAGCCTCAAGAGGAACTTCGAAGAAGTTGCACCAAATCAATGTCTGCAATGATACAAAACCCATAACTAGTTAAACCCACAACAAGCAAAGCGAGCATGGTCACCGAAATAACAAGAAAGACTCACCTGAGAAGGCGACGAAGAAAGTGGAGGCAGAAGGGAGCTTGGCTATGCAAGAGAAATGAGAGAGAAAGACCTGTGTATATCTTAGGTCAAGGGCAAAGATAGGACAAAATTTTAGAACCAGTGAAAACACATTGATTTGACGTGTTTTGTAAACCAGCCAATTTTGTACTGCACTGGTTTTGGCTGGTTTTAAAACCCACCAAAACCAGTGAGTGAAAAATGAATCCAAGCATGGGTTGACAGAACCCTTACTTTTAAAAAACCCCGATTTCTAGTGGAAATCCTTAAACCAAACAGGGCATTAAGGAGCAACCACAAGGAAAGATTGATTTGGTTAGAGCACCAGTGAACATGTATAAGGCCTACTATCAACAGAAGTCTCAACAAGTAGTGCGGTCCAACATATGAAATTGGTAATAGAGCTAATTAGAGAGTTATTATTAGTTTATTATGGAGAGAATAAAGTGGATGGAGAGGAGTGATTGATTATTGGGTGGATTGATTGTACATTGATAATCTTTATCGGGAATATAATTTTTGAATAAAATTTACTTCTGGGTTTATTATTTTTCTTGCATAATTGGTATGAGTACGAATGAATTTAGTGAATGGTTGTGATAATATGATGTACAATACTAAAGGTATGGTATGATGTGTGGATGAATAGGAGGTAGCAAACATTGATGTACTGAATGAAATGTTGTATGAAATGCATGTGGACAGCAATATGAATCGCAGCGGGTTTGTTAGGAGAAATAGCAATGAACAAGAAAGGACTGAGAATGAACCTGGAGTGGCGAATGAAGAACAAGGAGGGGTTGCAGCACCGAGGGGCAATGAGTTTGGAAATCCAGATGTGATGGCTCGCATGCTGGATATGATGCAACAGCAGCAGCAATAGCATATTGAACAGATGCGTAGACTAATCGAGGTGCAACAACATCCCCCCTCAAAGGATGGATGTTATTGAAAGGTTTCAAAAGCTCAACCGAAAGGAGTTCTCAGGGGGTGTCGACCCCTTAGTGGCATAGGAATATATCAGAGCACTTGAGACCATATTTGAACACTTACGATTGGAGGATACAGAGAAAGTATAGTATGCCACCTTTATGATGACTCTGAATGCTCGTGACTGGTGGGATGGGGCAAAGCTTGTATTGGATGCAGCCAACATCACATGGGAGAAATTCAAGGAGATGTTTGATATCAAGTATTTTCCTAAAGATGTGAAAGACAGGAAGGTCAAAGAATTCTTGGAACTCAAGCAAGGAGGCACGACAGTGGTGGAGCTGGTTCGAAAATTTAAACAAAGGTGCATATTCGTCCCACCTCGCTGAGAGCTCTGAACTGAAGAAGGATCATTTCCTGAGGTCGTTGAATCCTAGAATTAGAAGTATGGTTAGGATGTCTACAGCAACAACATATGAGGATATGGTGGACAAGGCAATGATGGCTGAAGAGGACCAGAAAGACATCGTAAAAGATATTTAGAGGCAGAGACAAAATGTCAGGATGGGAACCTCCAACTAGACCACTAGGCCACGGAACGCTTCGGAGCGAAACACCACTCAAGGGAGCAGCAAAAAGCCAAAACTAGTGACTGGAACAACAACTAACAATGCGGCAAGGTCCAAGGCTGAGGGTAGGCCATTATGCCCCAAATGCAATAAGGCACACACTGGAGAATGCTTGTAGGGGTCCAATACGTGTTACTGGTGCAAAGAAAAGGGTCATTACGCTCGGGAGTGTCCAAAGCAGTCGTCGGATAAGAAGAAAGTGTCAGCTAAAGTTTTTTAAATGACACACAAGCAGACGAGTTGAGAGGATGCGACAGCAATAAGTGATAATACTTCTATCCATGGACTTGTCGCATATACATTGATTGATTCTGGTGCTATGCATTCATTCATAGTATGTTCATTAGTTAAGAAACAAGGTGTGATACCCGAAAACATAGATATAGGGTATTTAGTCACCTTACCCTCTGGAGATGTGATGGAGTCCGATCAAATGGCAAGAGAATGTCCTATTCAAATAGCGAATAAAACCTTAATTGCAGAATTAGTAGTTTTGAGTCTGAAGGAGTTTGAGGTAATACGGGGGATGGATTGGCTTGCAAAATATGATGCCACCATTGACTTTTGAAATAAAAAGGTAACTGTAAAGCCCGCATCGGGAGAATTGCTAGAATTTAAGGCTGATTCAAGGATGAAGCAAATGCCGCTAATCTCAATTATGAAAACTGGGAAACTCGTGAGAGGGGGGTGCATTGGCTATCTAGCTAGCGTGGTGCTAACTAAGAAGAAACCGATAGCAAAAGTGGAGGACATTGTTCTAGTAAGAGATTTTTCAGAGGTATTTCCAGATAATTTAACAACTCTACCACTAGATAGGGAGATTAGTTTTGAGATTGAAACGGAGCCGGGTACAACTCCCATATCTAGGGTGCATTATCGTATAGCGTCGGCAGAACTCAAAAAATTAAAGGTACAGTTGGAGGAATTATTAGATGAAGGGTTTATTGGACCCAGTTATTCACCATAGAGAGCACCGATGTTATTCGTGAAAAAGAAGGACGGATCCCTTAGACTTTGCATTGATTATAGGGAATTGAATAAGGTAACAATCAAGAACAAGTATCCAATACCACGTATTAAAGACTTGTTTGATCAATTACAAGGAGCTACAGTCTTTTCAAAAATTGATTTACAGTCGGGGTATCACCAATTGAGAGTTAGTACAGATGATGTAAAGAAAACCGCTTTTAGAACGCGTTATGGTCACTACGAGTTTTTAGTAATGCCATTTGGATTAACAAATGCTCTAGCCGCATTTATGGACCTAATGAATAGAGTATTCAAGGAATACATAGATCGCTTTATCATTGTCTTTATTGACGATATCCTAATTTACTCGCGGAATCTGGAGGAGTATGAAGGGCACTTGCGGATTACCTTACAAGTGCTAAATTACAATCTACTCTATGCGAAACTCAAGAAATGTGATTTTTGGATGAGGCAGGTGGGGTTTCTAGGACATATAGTGTTAGAAGAAGGAATATTGGTTGATCCCAGTAAGATAGAAGCTGTGGTGGATTGGCCGACGCCAAGGAATGTTACTAAAGTTCAAAGTTTCTTAGGGATAGCAGATTGCTACAGAAGATTCGTAAAGAGCTTTGCCAAACTAGCAACACCCCTAACTGCTTTAACGAAGAAGAATACAAGATTCATATGGGATGAGAGATGTGAAGAGAGTTTTTGGGAGTTAAAGGAAAGATTAGTAACTGCTCTCGTATTGTCAGTGCCTGATGGAAAAAGTGGATTTGTGGTGTACAGTGATGCCTCCAAGAATGGGCTAGGGTGTGTGTTGATGCAGAATGGAAGGGTAATTACTTATGCATCGAGGCAATAGAAGGAATACGAGAAGAATTACCCCACACACGATCTAGAATTAGCTGCGGTAGTTTTCGCGTTGAAGATATGGAGGCATTATTTGTATGGGGTGAAATGTGAGATATACAAGGATCATAAAAGTCTCAAATATTTATTTACACAAAAGGAGTTGAACATGAGGCAATGACGATGGCTGGAATTGGTGAAGGATTATGATTGTGTAATCAATTATCATCATGGAAAGGCAAATGTGGTAGCAGACGCGCTTAGCAGAAAGGCGACACTAGCCTCGCAGGTGATACAACCAATGATACTACGAGATTTACAAAAGTTGAGCGTAGAAATAATTCCAAAGGGGCAGGGAGGTAGTTTAACAGTGATGAGTGTGCAACCAACATTGACGAATTGAATTAAAGAGAGACAGTTAAGTGATGATTGGTTGGTCAAACAAAAGGAGAAGATAGAAATTGGCAAGACAATCAAATTTACGATGGATGACATGAGTGTGAAGGGGTACAGAGGAAGATTATGTGTTCCAGACGATGCAGAGATAAGTAATGATATTTTAACTGAAGCTCATAATACTCCATATTCCATTCATCCTGGGAGTACAAAAATGAACCGGGATTTGAAATTACATTATTGGTGGCCGGTATGAAGAGACAAGTGGCAGAGTTTGTAGCTAATTGTTTGACGTGCCAGTAGATCAAGGCGGAGCATCAAAAGCCGTCAGGTATGTTACTGCCTCTGGAAATTCCTAGATGGAAATGGGAGCACATTTCAATGAACTGTGTCGGGACTATCGAGGTCTGAGAAGGGAAATAACGCAATCTGGGTAATTATGGATCGACTTACCAAGACGGCTTACTTCTTGGGAGTGAAGACTACATTCAACATGAATCAATATGCAGATTTGTACGTGAGGGAGATAGTGAAGCTGCATGGGATTTCAGTTTCTATTGTGTCAGACCGTGATCCCAGGTTTACTTCAAAATTCTAGAATAGCTTCCATGGGGCGATGGGCACCAAGCTAGAATTTGGAATAGCTTTCCATTCGGAGAATGATGGGCAATCAGAGAGAGAGATTCAGATAATTGAGGATATGTTAAGAACTTGTGTGATAGACTGGTCGACAAAGTGGGAGCGGTACCTACCTCTAGTAGAGTTTTCATACAATAATAGTTATTAGGCAAGTATCGACATGGCTCCATATGAAGCATTATATGGGCGGAAATGTAGATCACCAGTACACTGAAACGAGGTGGGAGAGAAGAGATTCTTAGAGGGGCAATATATTGGACCAGAAGTAATACAAGAGACTAAGGAGGTTATAGAGATGGTTCGGGCTAAAATCAAAACAACACAGTGTCGACAGAAAAGCTATGCAGATAGAAGAATGAAGGAATTAGAGTTTGAGGTTAGAGATCATATCTTTCTAAAAATAGCACCTATGAAGGGAGTGATGAAGTTTGGTAGGAAAGGAAAGTTAAGTCCGAGATATATACGACCCTTTGAAATCCTTGATAGGGTGGGAGCTAGGGCATATCGATTAGCCTTATCCCCATCCTTGTCAAGCATGCATAATATATTTCATGTTTCAATGTTTTGGAAATATGTTGAAGACCTGAGCCATGTATTGAGTTATGAACCATTAGAATTGACCCCGGAGTTGACATACGAAGAAAAGCAAATGTAAATTTTGGCAAGGGAGGTGAAACGATTGAGAAATAAGGATATTGCATTGGTGAAAGTTCTTTGGAAGAATAAGAAGATGGAAGAAGCTACTTGAGAAAGCGAGGAGGATATGAAGGCCAAATACCCAGAATTATTCAAGTAACAAATTTTGAGGAGAAAATTTTTATAACGAGGGGAGACTGTAATACCCAGGATTCATAAATAGCTCATATATTACAGTAAGGTAAGATTAAGTGGTAATTTACTATGAATTGCATAAAATGATGGTTGTTAAAAATTACGGGTAAAGAAATCGACAAAATTTGAGTCGAAATAGATTGTTGATAATTCATGAAAATTAAACGAAAAACATCAGTGGAGGAAATGATTAATTAGCAACACAGTTATATTAAGAAAAGGATAACGAAAATGAGGGTAAAAGGGTCAAACCAGTGAGTAAATAAAATATCATAAAAGGCACGGATAGCAACGGGGAAACTCTAAAAACATTAATGGGAGAGAGAGTGAGAGACGGATTCCGCATCCGGCGGAAGGATCAATCGTTTCTGGCGATCTTGGTGTCAGTGTGAAGAGGACGACGAGAGCAATTGAATCGTGCCACTTTCGTACAAAACGGACAAGGAGCCACCGAGCTACGGCGGAAGGAAGCTCACCGCGGCTGCATCTTCTTGGAATCGATTTACCTTAACCCGGCCACCGATCAGGTAACCTTGACTGTCGTAGGTTCGCCGGTCCACGGGCTTTCGATGGAGGGTGGGCGTGCACGTTACCGCCGTCGGAACTGCGGCAACCCAGTTTCAAGAGGGACGGGTCTGTGCCCTACGTGAAGGAGGGGAGGTCAATCGGGTAAACCAGACTCGGGTCAAGGTGATGACCCGGTTGACCAGAATTAAGTAATTAGTTTTTAATTTTTTAATTAATTGATAATGAAGATTTTATGAATTATAAACTGCAGGAACTATTTTATTATAACTGAATTAGTGAGATTATGAAAGGGTGCCATGGTAAGTAACATCCCCACTTTGTCACAGAATAAATGTACGGTGTTTTTGTGATTGGTATATTTATGTTTATATGTGTGTTTATTAGTTATGTGATGTGTGAATTATTATTGAGCATGTTGTTATGAAATTTGTATTGAAATTGTATTGTATATTTTGATTGTTGTTTTCAAGGATTGTGCATGGCACGACATGGCATCATGAAAGAATTACACACGTAATGAAAGTTTCATGAACCTAGTAATAATGCTACAGGGAGGAAATAATGTTAAGGCTAAAGGTGAGGGTACAAGGTCGAAAAGAAACAAAGAGAGGAGAAAGAATAAATATTTTGACAGGAAAGGTATTCTATAGAAGAAGGATGATTGGAAATCCCGACCGGTTGCTCTGTAGCAGTTTACTAGCATTAGGGGCCCTAGTACTGGATAAATGTTTTAATTGGCAAAGTTTTCTTAATGAAGAAATTCTTGTGCATCCAAGCATAAAGATGTTACTTGTTGGGTCTTGGCTCATTATATTTTGTGATACATCTGATGATGAGTACATTGAATTGGCTGAATTGGTTGTTGATGGTGATGGCAAGGATCCTCAATAATGGTGCTCATGTAGGGTGGCAAGTTCGGGGAAGAATTTAGTGGAATAAATTACTTGAGTGTAATATTTGCTGTTTTAGAACTCTATGTTTTTTTGAATAAGCGAGTATCCGCATAATTGATATGAAGCAACTACGTGAAATTATTTAGGAATGTTTTGGTACATAATGACGGATGGTTATTATGAATATTTATTAATCTGGGGACTGTTTTATTTACTATGATTTATTAAAATTTAATTGTAGTAAATAATAGGGTGTTGTTTGAGAATTTACTCTTGGAGGAGTGGAGCCATTGGTGAGGGATGATATTTCTATTTTCTTGGGGAGGGGTGTTACATAAAGAGTCAAAAAAATAGGACCTACTGATAAATGGTATTGACAACAAATGGTTCCTGAGTTTGTTTCTTTGAGTGGTTTCAATTTTTCTACCGGGGTTTTGAAAAATCGATATGACAACTTGAAACAAAATTGGAAATTGTGGAACAAGCTAAAGTCGAAAGAGACCGGATTGGGGTGGAATAATATGAGGGGAACTATCGATGCGTCTGATGAATGGTGGATCGCAAGGATTGAGGTATGTTTACGTTAAACATCATATTTTGTTCCTCTATTTTCATTGTATGTTCCTAATGTAATTACCCTTAATTCTAAATGCATTGTGGGAGAATCCACAATACAAGAAGTTTCGTAGGGCTCCTATGAAATTTGATGAAAAGCTTGACTTGCTGTTCAATGGTAGAGTTGCCACCGGGAGAATAGGTTCACTACAGGGATGTCAGATCTTCACGTAAGAGATTCTTTGCAGGATGATAGTTACACTCCTTTTTTGGGGATGATATTTGTGTCACAACTTGATGTAGATGGGATTAGTGAATATCATTCAACAAGGACATCTCCAATAAAAGTAACTTCATCTTTGCATGCTTCTGGATCAAGTGGAAAAAGATCATGGATTGAGTCTACATCTAGATCAAGAAAGAAGAAGGCACTTGAAGTAAGGGTAGAGACCAATTTAAAATTTGAAAAATGCATTGAAGTTATGCAGTCTCACTTTGAAAAGAAGCAGAGTGCAAGTGTTAACAAAACTTATGATGATGCAATGTCAGCTCTACTTGTTCTCAATCTTGAAGATGAAGATGATGCTCTTCTTTACTTTGGCATTCAACTATTTGAATATGAGGCACAGAGGCTTTTGTTTGTGCGTATTATTGAGCACAAACTTCTTGGCTATCTATGTGTTATATATGCCATGAGGACGGGTGGAGGGGTACCTTGAGGATGATTGTTATGTTATTGTCTTTCAAGACATATTTTTGGTTTATTTATCTAAATATTTTGTGTTTATGTGATGTTACAACATAACGTATTTATTTCCTATCTTTTATGTGAAAATGAGAAAAGTTTTTTTTTTAATGTTGTACATCCATGAGTAATAGTGATGGTTGCTGTTACTTTAGCTGTTGCTTTTGATGCTTTCAACTCTTTGAATAATTATGTTGGTCGAGAGCCATGAAGAACATCAAACTTATCAGGTTTTGCTTGGGTTGCAGAAATGCTTTAAAGCAGTCCAGTTCGATGTCATGAACAACTCAGGATGTCTGCGGATGTATTCATATGTCTATGTCAGATGTTGGATGGAAAGTATTTATTGAAAAGTTCAAAAAATATGGCAGTACCGGAAAAGGTTTCTATGTTTGTGTTTACTCTGGGATATGCTCAATCAAACAGGGATATACAAGAGCGGTTTCAACACTCTAGAGAGACAGTTAACTAGATATTTCATCAAGTGATGAAAAACATTCTTCGAATGACGAATGATATTGTGAAATCGAGAGGAAATCAATTGTATGAAACCCACAAGAAAATCATGGATGATCCAAGATATATGCCATACATTAAAGACTACATTGGAGCCATTGATGGAACTCATATCTCTGCAAGTGTGGGTGAAGTAGAT
Organism: Euonymus europaeus; assembly: GCA_963580455.1. Taxonomy (NCBI): domain Eukaryota; kingdom Viridiplantae; phylum Streptophyta; class Magnoliopsida; order Celastrales; family Celastraceae; genus Euonymus; species Euonymus europaeus. The sequence goes on from OY756972.1 coordinate 8,196,515, forward strand.
TTACGATGTTATGTGGGAAGAAAAGGAGTTCCAACACAGAATCTGTTGGCAATGTGTGACTTTGACATGCTGTATACCTATGTTTCAGCTGGGTGGGAGGGATCTGCTCATGATATGCGTGTGCTCGAGGATTCAATAAATGGCGAAGGACTTGGTTTCCCACATCCACCTCCAGGTTTGCATAATTTTCTCTTATCATATATTGAAATAATCTCATTATTATATTTTAATAATGACATCAAACCTATGTACTCAGGAAAGTATTATCTGGTCGATGCAGGTTATCCGAATAAAATCGGATTTCTTCCACCATATAAGGGTGACAGATATCATGCTCCACAATTTCGTAGAATACCTCCTACTAGAAAGTGAGAGATTTCCAACCGTGCACAATCTTCTCTAAGAGGTGTGATTGAGCGCACTTTTGGAGTTACAAAAAAAAAGTGGAGAATTCTTACGTCTATGTCATCTATGATATTGGAACTCAAGTGGAGATCGTTATTGCAAGTGTGACTCTCCACAACTTCATTCATTTACATGTTGCGCAGGACATGGAATTTGATATTTCTTCTACTTTAACTGATGTCAATGTGGATGGTGAAGAAGAAGACTATATTGAAGTTGATCAAACTATCCCGTATGATGATAGAAGTATGTTTGATTTGAGAGAGGAAATAGTTGATTTACTATTTAATGCACATTAGTATTTATAAAATTATTGTGTGTTACAAATATTTCTAAAATGTCATGTAAGAACTCTAGTTGTGTGTCTAATTAAAAAAATTTATTCAATATTATTACTCTTTTATTACAATGTTCTTTTTTGTCATTTCATATAAAATATCATAACAAAAAATTAATGTAAAAAAAAGTGAATTAAACATCCCACAACATTTTTGACAGCTAAAAGCACAACATTTTTCACAGCTTTAAGCTATGAAATAAAATTGGATACCAAACGAACGCCAAGGAGAGCGCTTTCAAAGTTCGAAAAAACTAGTCTAACGTACGAGAGCCCCTTTATTAGTAAGGTTGCAAGCTTGACAGTGCCTACCCCACAGGCTTCCTTTCTACTAAAAGTTAACAGGACCCCCTAGTGCCTATTGCCTTAATGCCTATAAACTGGGACCTTTAAAATCACTGTTTACCAACTTAAGACCAATAAAGCCATTCATTTACTTCAAATTACAGATTCGATGCATTAGAAGTTAATAGTTTTCACAATCAAAAACAAATAAACTATAAAACCATTAGATAATTAAGGTCAATGATAAATGTCAGAACAATACTGATGACGTCCGAAACCCGTAAGTTACAGAGACGTATCACTTTAGGTCCGAACAAAGGTTTCCTCGGTTCAACAATACTCTTCCTCGGGTTAAAGGTCTTCTCGTCTGGTGACTGTCCTGCGTTAACAAGCAAACGTAAGCTAGAGGCCCGCCAGAGAGTGTTCTCTGGCGTTGGCGCTCCGATGCTTAAGTCAGATGCTAGCACAGATAAACTCTCCGAAGAACACTACTTGGTGCTCTTGGAATCAATGAATAGTGTTTTTTAGTAAAAGAAGTGATCTTTTTTACCTGTGGGGTAGTCCCTTTATATAGTGAAGGTGGTTTCTTTTAATAGGATTAGTACGGTGGTGAATAATACCTTGCTAAATGAAGGAATTACTGTTTTACTGGGAGCCCGTTACTGCTTCGCAGGTGTAGAGCCGAGAAGGGTATCTCCATTGCTCGGTACCGAGGATCTCTCTAGGGGAAAGGTGGTGTCTTTCGTTGACAGCTATCACCACGTGTCTTATTGTGATTGGAGATGATAAATATCCTCATCATTTGCCCCCTCAGGCCTGTGATTGGTGGCGATATACGACCAATGATAGGTCTGTATTAGATGTCATTTGCTTTGTCCGGGACTTGCATTGATGAGAAAGCTCCGGACGGTTATGAAGAGATCTGAGATGATCCAACGGCCTTTTGATGAGCAGAGGTTGAATGGTCTGGATGAGAGGATGCTGAAGGTCTCTTCATCGAGTCCGTTGACCGGGGCAGTCTTCCATTATAAATAGTGAAGACGTCATTTTCAAACCACTTGCTGCCAAATTTGAGAGACCAGAGCTGTGTGTTTACCGAGCAGTTACATTCTCATCATCCTAACCGAGAAATTTACGTTCTCTTCTTCTAACTGAGCTTTCCAGGTACGAAAATGTCTTCCCCTTCTTCAAGTAGTAATATTAATGTATTAGAGGATGCCGACCTAGGTTCTTCCCCCTCAACATCAACTTCTCCTCCTATTAGAACGTGTATTAGGCTTCCCTTAGCATAACGTCCTTTCTTTGCACCTCCTGGCTTTAAGGCTCCCATGCAGAAAGCCCGAACTGCAGATGATGGGAATAGAGAACCGAGAAACCTGAGTTGTAGCCTCACTGCCTCTGAGGTGGAAAGACAACGCAAACTGTTCGGGATTCCCTATCCTTGTAGGTCGGTGCCCGAGGGGGTGTCTCCATTCAATCCTCAGCACGGGGAGTTCGCCATTTCAACTACTGCTCTTTCATATGGGTGCCGGATTCCTCTGGCTCCGGCCATATGTTCCTTCTTTTCCCGGTTCGATATTTGCCCTACCTGTTTAGCCCCCAACTCTTGGGTATTCCTTGGCACAATACTTCATTATTGTGACGAACTCCGTGTTCCTTTTTCCTCGAATGTCCTTCAGCACATCTTTTCACTATGTAGAGCCCCGAGGAATCCTGGGTTATGTTACTTGAAGTTTAAGAAAGGCCTAGTGGCTCCTAAGTATTCCTCTTCCGATCATCACTGGAAATCCAGCTATTTTTTTGTTCGAATGCCTTTGGGTGAGAACGAGGTTCTGCCTTTTAGAACCTCGTGGACACTCCCCAAATTCAGCAAGTTTTAGCGTTTGCCTCAATTTTCTCATGAGGAGCTTGGCTGGTATCTGACCCTCAAACAACCCTTCCCCAAACCTTCCATCCCCCTCGTATGCCGGGCTGTAGACTTTACAAGGGCACATAGGTCCGAGCGAGCAATGCGAGGTGGGGACATTCTTTTGCTCGATTTTATCTATGTACTTGCTTTGTTTTCTCAACTTGTTTGTTAATTTGTTGTTGTATTTTTCAGATATGTCTTCGGCTGCCGATTACCTGAAGATGCAGAAAAAGACGGCCAACTTGGGCCAGAAGAGGAAACCCACTGGTGATGCAGAGACGAGCAAGAGGAAGAAGGTTGCACCTGCTGCAGGTGTCCGAGTTAAGCCAGGCCGAGGAAAAGACCTAGGTCGCGGCCGTGGGGTCTTTATTTCGACCTCGACCTTCAGTACCGTCGGATCTCCCTCCCGTGCCTCGGATACGCGCTCTTCCTCTCCTCCTCACAAAATGGGCGATGTTCATGTTCCTCAATGGAGCGTTCGTCTCTCTGATACTGTGGCCAACTCTCAGGTGGCACTGGAGATGCTCGAGAAACTCTCCCTTCCCTCAGACCAAAGGCGAGCCGAGGAGATGGCTACCGAGGAGAAGATGGAAACCTCTGCCGTCAAGCTGATGGAGGTACTTGCTTCACCATCGTGATACTGTTTCAACTTTTTCTTCAATTCACTTAACAGTTTCTTTGTTGTCGTTTGCAGCTGACTTCCCTTCTCGGGAAATTGTCCATTGAAATCCGAAGCTCGGCAGCCGAGAAGAGGACTGCCGCCCAAGAGATCCAGCTGCTCAAAGCAGCACTTGGCTGGACGGAGACCGCTTTGAAGCTGACGCGATTGGACCTTGAGAAGACCCAAGAGGCCGAGGGTCTGATGGCGGTGAAGCTGAAAGAGGCCGACGATGAGCTGGAGAGACAGAAATCAACAGCAGAGGCAGAAGGGGATCGCATGTTTGAAAGCGGTCGACAAGCGGGTCTTCGGGAGTTTCATGACTCCTCGGGATTCCACTTCACCCTTAAACAGGAAGGCTTCTTCTGCTTCCAGGCTGCTGTCAAGGAAGCTCGTAGGTTCCTCGTTAGCAAAGGTCAGAGCTTGGACGTCCTGGACGAGCTGTGCCCGATTATTGCGGGGAAGGACGACGAGGATGTGGTGAAGGAGGACGCCTATGAGCAGTTCTGTCTTCTTCAGGAGGATGAGGGGATGACGAGGAAGATATAGACACCTATATGGAGACTGAAGCTCACCCAATTCCTCCGAGGAGTGATGTGTCTGATGAGCCTACTCCTCTGGTCAAGGGTGAAAAGGAATTGGCCAACGAGGAGCTTGTAGACGTTGAAAATTAGTTCCTCGCCTCCCATCCTATTTTTGTTTTTGATTCAGTCTTTTTTCTCGGTTTTTTTGTAACGGAATCTTTTATTTTAATGAAGCAATTTTTCTTCTTATATTTCGCTTATTATTACGCTTATTATGCTCGGATATTGTAGATTAAGACATAGTTATCTGTAATAGATCCGGGCATAAATAGTGTTGTGGCCCAGACTTGCCTGGGTCATAGCGAGCCTGTTTCTGTTTGGGCCGTTGTAGCTCAAATTAATTGAGTTGTAACGGAACCAAGTTTTTCTTCGGCCTCTGTGATCTTAGTGGCCCTAATAATGCTCGGTCATTGTAACTTAGGCCGTTGTAACGCACCAAACAACATATTCTGGTAAGAATCTTGACAGGAGAACAAACTACTTTCATTGAAGCAACAAATCCTAGGTCTCGTGTAAGGAACGAGTAAGCAAATTCAAAAAGGGGTTCTTAAAAACATGCCGACAAATGAAAGTTAAATGTAATATCTTCGGAGGTTTTCAGCATTCCAGGGTTGCATCTCTCCTGGTCTATCTGGATTCTCCAACTTATAGGTTCCATCCAGCATGACCCTGGTAACCCGAAAGGGGCCTTCCCAAGTCTCCCCGAGCTTGCTACGGTGCTTACCAGCTATAGTGGCTTTCCTGAGGACCCAATCTCCCATGGAAAAACTCATTGCTCGGACTTTCTTGTTGTGGTAACAGGCTGTTCTCTGCTTGTAGGCTGCAGTCCTGATCTGAGCAATCTCCCGAGCTTCTTCCAGAAAATCTAGATTGATAAGGAGCAAGTCGTCGTTCTCTGACTCATTGAAGTTAACAATCCGGGGTGTAGGGACCCCGATCTTTATTGGAATGACAGCTTCTGATCCAAACATTAGGGAAAAAGACGTTTCTCCCATTGACGTTCTTGGCGTGGTCCTGTATGACCAGAGGACACTGTGGAGCTGCTCGGTCCAAAGTCCCTTGGCTTGGTCAAGACGAGCTTTTAGTCCCTGAAGAATGATGCGGTTGGTTACTTCGACCTGTCCATTAGCTTGAGGATGTGCCACAGTAGTGACTCTGAGATTGATGCCCAGTTCCTCACAGAATTCTATGATATTTGAACTCACAAACTGTCGACCATTGTCTATAATGAGGATCCGAGGAATGCCATATCTACAAATGATGGTTTTCCAGATGAAGTCTTTTACCTTGTGGTCGGTGATGGTTGCAAGAGGCTCGACTTCAACCCATTTTGTGAAGTAATCCACTGCCACTATGAGAAACTTCCGTTGGGCTGTTGCTTGAGGAAAGGGTCCCAGTAGGTCTAGCCCCCATCGGGCAAATGGGCAAGGGTTCTCGATGACAGTCATCTCGGATGGTGGGAGGTGAGGTACGTTAGCATGTCTCTGGCATTTGTCACACTTACGCACCAAATCCTCGGCATCTTTCTCATATTCGGCCAATAGTAGCCATAGCGCAAGACCTTGTTTGCTAAGGTCCTTGCTCCTGCATGGCTGCCACAAACCCCTTCATGCACTTCTCGGAGAGCATACTCAGACTCCCGTGGAGCAAGGCACTTAAGGTAAGGGAGCGTGAAAGATCTTCTGTAGAGCGTTCCTTGAATGATTGAATACCTCGCGGCCCTTTCTCAGAGATTCCTGGCCTCGTTCTTATCCTCAGGTAACACTTCATCTGTAAGGAAGGTTTGTATAGGATCCATCCAAGATCGTTCAGTGTTAATCTCGGTGATAGCCCTGACGAAGATGCTCGGCTTGGGTAATATCTCTATCCGCACTGATGAGGCCTCGTCCTTTTTGGAGGCAGATGCAAGACGAGCTAGCACATCGGCTTGCTGATTCTCTTCTCGGGGCACTCTCCGTATTTCAACGCTCGGGATTTTACTCATTAGCTCTTTAGCTTTTTCCAAATACTTTATCATATTGGAACCTCTAGCTTCATACTCGCCAAGAACCTGTTCTGTTACGAGCTATGAGTCGCTGTTAACCACTAAATTATGCACCTCTAACTCAATTGCCAACTTTAACCCAGCTAGGAGTGCTTCGTATTCAGCCTCGTTGTTCGAAGCTTTGAATTGAAAACGTAGAGCGTACTCCGTAGTCATGACCCCAGCCCGAGAAGTAGAATCCCCACTCCACTTCCGTCCTTGTTTGAGGAGCCGTCGACAAAGAGCTCCCATAGGTCTTGCTGTCCCTCTTCCTCAAGAGGATGTTGGCATTCTGTGATAAAGTCTGCTAGAGCTTGGGCTTTGATGGATTTCTTCGGCTCATAGTGGATATCAAACTCACTAAGTTCGATTGAACATTTAATGAGTCGTCCCGATGTATCCGGTTTTTGCAGTATGCTTTTGAGTGGTTGGTCGGTCAATATTGTAATTGTATGAGCTTGAAAGTAAGGTCGTAACTTCCTAGCAGCTGTTACCAGTGCTAGAGCCAATTTCTCGGCCCTGGTGTATCTCTTCTCAGTCTCAGTGAGGACTTTACTGGTGTAATATATTGGCTTTTGGACCTTGTCTTCATCACTAATGAGCACAGCACTCACAGCGTGCTCGGTAGTGGCTAGATAAAGGAATAATGGTTCCCCATCTTTCTGAGAAGTAAGTAGAGGTGGATGGCTTAGGTAAGATTTCATTTCTTCAAAAGCTTGCTGACAGTCTTCGTTCCATTGAAAATTTGTCGTTTGCTTGAGCGCATTAAAGAAATATTTGCACCGATCTCCTGACCGAGCGAGGAAACGGCTTAATGCTGTTGTTCGTCCCATCAGTTGATGAACTTTTTTCTTGTTCCTTGGGCCTGCATGTTGATGATTGCTGATACCTTTTCGGGGTTGACCTCTATTCCTCGTTCGGAGATGAGAAAACCGAGGAATTTTCCCGAGGAAACGTCAAACGCACATTTCTCCGGGTTAAGCTTTATTCTAAATTTCTTCAAAACGTCGAATACTTCCTCCAAGTCTTTCAAGTGGTCCTCGTGTTTCTGGCTTTTGACAACTATATCATCCACATAAGCCTCAATCGTCTTATCGAGCATTGGGGAGAATATTTTGTTAACAAGTCTTTGGTAAGTGGCTCCAGCATTCTTCAGCCCAAAAGGCATAACTTGATAGCAGTACGTGCTTTCAGGAGTAACAAACAAGGTGTGCTCCTCGTCAGCCTGATGCATTTGGATTTGATGATATCCAGAATAAGCATCCAGGAAGCTGAGGAGACTATTTCCCGACGCAGCGTCAACCAGTTGGTCTATCCTAGGCAGGGGGTAGCTATCCTTCAGGCAGGCCTTGTTCAGGTCGCTGAAGTCGACACACATACGCCACTTACCATTCTGTTTTGGCACCATAACAACGTTAGAGAGCCACTCTGGGTATTGGACTTCTCGGACGAATTCAGCATCCATAAGCTTGCCAACTTCGGTTTTGATGGCCTCCTGCTTGTTTTGTGCAAAATTTCTTTTCTTTTGTTTGACCGGGCAGCCTGCCAGGTCTTATGCTGAGATTGTGAGTGATAACATCAGCGCTTATACCAGACATCTCGTCTGCGCTCCAGGAAAAAATGCCGATGTTTTCCAGGAGGAGACGTGTTAAGCTTTTCTCTTAAGTCTTTTGGAAGCTCGGATCCGTGGTATAATTTTCTCTCTGTCCCCTGTTCGACATCAATGGTTACTAGCTGCTCGCCTGGAGTTGGCTTCAGGTTGTTGACATTGTGGCCATCAAGCAATTTCAGGACTGAGACTGGTTTTTTCTTGTCCTTCAAGTTTGTGACATACATCTGTCGAGCCAATTTCTGATCGCCCTGAATTTCGCCTATTCCTCGGTCGCTGGGGAATTTCATCTTCAAATAATAGGTCGAGACCACTGCCCGAGCTTTGTGAAGCAATGGTCGGCCAATCAAAGAGTTGTAGGGGGTTTTGACGTCTATGACTAGAAGTTCCACCATAAACAGCTTCAATCTTGGGAAATCCCCTAAGGTTATGGGTAGACTGACCATCCCGACGAGGATGACCTGTTCTCACGTGAAACCATAAAGGGGAGAGGAAAACTTCTTTAGGCTCTCTCTTGGGACGTTCATCTGCTTGAAGGCATGGTAGAAAAGAACATCCGCCGCGCTCCCATTGTCGACTAGAATCTTTTTCACCGTGTAATTAGCGATGACTGCCTCAATGACTAAGGCATCATCATGTGGCTGATGTAAACCATCTCCATCCTTCTCTGAGAAGACTATCTTCTCGTCGTCGGTTCTGGCTTTCTTGAACCTCTCAGACACCTGGTGGATAGTCCGAGCGTAAGCCCTCCTACCCGATGAGCTTTCTCCTCCTGAGGCTAACCCCCCGACTATCATGCCTATGGTGCCCGCTGTTCCTCGATTTCTGTGACGAGGAGACTCATCTCGACGTCTCCTCTGTCGTCTATCATCTTCTCTGTCATATATTATGTTGTCTCTTCTTCCTTCTCTTTCTCGTTTATCACCTGCCGAGCTGGTGAAATTTTTGAGGTATCCTCTTTGAATTAGATTCTATATTTCGTCCATCAAATGACGACATTCATCAGTGTCGTGCCCGGGACCCCGATGGAATTTGCAATACTTATCACTCTCCTTCCTTCTAGAAGTTGACTTAATCCTTGGAGGCCATTTGATGATGTCGCGATCTTGTATCTCATTCAGTACTCTCTTCAAAGAGGCGTTGAGAGGAGTGTAGGAATCATATCGCATTGGTTTCGTTCGTTCGTCTTTTCGAGAGGATGACCTTTTTCCCTCTGTTGTTTTCTCGTTTGGCCGACCAGAATCGTTTCTTCTTCTCGGAGGGTATCTGTCAGGAGACTGTTCGGTCATGTGTGGTTCCGCCATGATTTCGTCCGCCGTAATGTACTTTTCAACCCTCGAGAGCAACTCAGGAATGCTCTTCGGGTGCCTTTTGGACAAGGAGTGCTTCAATGTTGTATGACGAACTCTAGTCGTGAAGGCTGTAATGGCTATGATTAGTTGGAGGTCTGGTATCTCTAAACAATCACTGTTGAATCGGGTAACAAATTCTCTCAAGCTTTCTCAAGGCTTTTTTCGGATAGTCCCCAGTGTCGCATTGGTCTTTTTGACTGGTCTTGAGCTCACAAAATTAGCGACGAACCTGTTGGTGAGGTCGTCAAAGCTATGAATAGAACCCTATGGGAGAGCTCTAAACCATCGTCTTGCTACCCCAACAAGAGAGACTGGGAATATCTTACAGCAGGCTTCCTGAGATGCTCGCTGGAACTCCATCATGGTTTGGAAACCAATGACATGGTCCAGAGGATCTCCCGTCCCGTTGTACTTTTCCACACTGGAGACCTTAAAACTTGCTGGTACCCGAGCACGATGCACCTCAGTTGTCAATGGAGTTAAGTTCCTGTCCCAATCCATTGTATCCAAAAAAGGGCGTCCTTGTAAAGCAGCTATTTTTCGGTCCACTACCCCCTCAATGAACTTGCTATCCCCCTCGTAGGTATGAGTGGGTTGAGTCCTCCGAGCAGTGGTCACCGAGGTTCCCGAAAGGTCGGGATTTCTTAACTCGTCAGTATGAGAATGCTCATTTCTCGTTTCTTGAGAAATGTTCTCATTTTGGACGGGTTGATGGCCCTGTGCCTCCTGAATCATGTCCAAACGGTGCACGAAGACATTCATCTGTTGCAATAATTGGGCTATCTGGTCCTACACCAGTGGCTAGGGATGTTGCTCGGCGTTAACACTGGCAGCTGAGGCCTGCTGGCATTCTCCTTCTAAAGTCCAAGTTCGAACCATATTTTTTGTTATGGAAACCCGTAAGTTACAGAGAGGTATCAGTTCAGGTCCGAACAAAGGTTTCCTCGGCTCAATGATACTCTTCCTCGGGTTGAAGATCTTCTCGTCTGGTGACTGTGCTGCGTTAACGAGCAAACGTAAGCTAGAGGCCCGCCAGAGAGTGTTCTATGGCGTTGGCGCTCCGATGCTTAAGTCAGATGCTAGCACAGATAAACTCTCCGAAGAACACTGCTCGGTGCTCTTGGAATCAGTGAATAGTGTTTTCAGTAAAAGAAGTGATCTCTTTTACCTGTGGGGTAGTCCCTTTATATAGTGAAGGTGATTTCTATTAATAGGATTAGTACGGTGGTGAATAATACCTTGCTAAATGAAGGAATTAATGTTTTACTGGGAGCCTGTTACTGCTTCCCAGGTGTAGAGCCGAGAAGGGTATCTCCATTGCTCGGTACCGAGGATCTCCCTGGGGGAAGGTGGTGTCTTTCGTTGACAGCTATCACCACGTGTCTCATTGTGATTGGAGATGATAAATATCCTCATCAAATACAAAGGATTGAAAGAAGAGGAAAATGATTGTCAAGAAAATGCAAGTGATGTGCGATAAAATCAATTATGTACAATAAGAAGTGATAAGTGTTGGAATATACATTATGATATTGATAAAATATGGACACTTATGAATAATTAAGGTTTTGAGTGATATTTTTCACATTAAATTACATATATTATTTTGGATATTACTTTATTATTTTAAATGCATTTTGCTAGCTTAAATACCCTATTTCGATCAGGCTCACTAGTGTTCAACCCGAGTCCAGCCCATTTCAAAATTTGAAACCCATGGCACATCATCAAAGGCAATATCATCAATGAGATCAAAACCATTTCCATTTCAACACTATTACCATTTCAATGTCATCAACCACCATTTTCATTCTTGTTCATTATCTTCACTTATTTCAAAGAATAGGTTCATAAATTCAATAAGTGGGTGGACAACCTTACCCAGATTTGAAAATATGGAATTCTATCCTCCACTTGTTACCACCAATGTGCTCATTTTTCTCTATAAATAGAAAGCTTGAAGGTGGAGGAAAAGCAGCCAAGAAGAAACAAGGAGGAAGAAAGAAGAAACCAAGAGTTGTGTTCTCAATTATGTTTGTAATGTCATTTATGTTTGATTTCATTATGTATAACTAAACTTTTGTTAGTTAAGGCTTATTCTTGAAGCCCAAAATATGATTTAAATTCTATAAGTTGTGTGGATTTCATATTTTTAAAAGCATGATGATTTTGATTTTTCCATGATATTTGAATTCTAATATTTTGTTTTTTTAGTAGATAACTTTGAAACATGTATTGAAATTAACTGTTGTAGCACATGGTCAATTGCCTTGTTGAATATTTTCTTACTTGCAACTTGTAATTCGGTTAAAACGAATTATGAGAAATAAATTCTTGAATACTCAAGTATAGACACCATGTATTAGGGTTCTTGTGACATTCATATTCTCTTTTCTCTTATTGGGTTCTTGATTGTTAATTGATGCAGACGTCATGCTAAATTTCAATTAGGAATACAGGTATTGAGGTAGACGTCATACACTTTACATGAACCTAAGAGATAATCATACAACTTGAGTTTGACCATGACCTTGTTGTAAATGTTGTCATCATATACTTGTTAGAATTATCAATCTATCATTTCTTATAAATTGTCTGATTGTTTTTTTGATGGATAGTAAGTCCTGGATAGTATTTTCATTAATTGAAACTCATCAATTCTCATTATTGTTTTTACCTTCAATTTCTTTATCTTTATTATATTTTATAAGAATTAAACAAACCCCCTTTTTACAATTGTGTTAATTATATTCAAGTATTATATCGTATATTTATTAGTATCACTCCTCGTGGGATCAACTCTTATTTGTTCACTATCTATTATTGGTACACTTGTGAAGTTATTTTAAATTGTTACTAACGACATAACAAGAAGTACCCAAATAGAAGGATTTCCTCAATCATTCATGGCCTTGGAAAATATCCTCACTCCTTAGAGTTCTATCTTGATTCAAAGAGATCATACACTATACATCACCATTTGATCTAAAGACATATACATTATAAAATTAACAAAACAAAATAGTTTAGAACTTTTGTTATATGCATCCATGTCGCAAAATTCTTTTTTCCCTCTAGTGTCCCCTCTGATAATTGAAATCTTGTTTATTTTCTAACCTTCTAGAGATTGAATCCTATCAACAAATTACAATACAAACACAACCCTAATCCCTTCCCTTTCCCCACCACCAAGAAAAACACAATATGAAGACCAAACCCCCCACACCACACTGCATAAATAAATATTAAATAGACCACCACCTTATGATCATCAAATAGCTTCGTCTTTAGAAATAAAATCCAAAATCAAATATCACAACCTTAATCTAGAAAACAAAATCACATGTCTTTTTCATTCCAACTAAAATTCGGTGAAAGTCCACAAAGCCTTGTCTGTCACGAATTATATGTTTGTTCCCTCCTATATCCAAAATCCAATCAAGAAGGGAGTTAGCAACTAATGCATAAGAACAAACATTGACAAAATTCAATTGAGGAACTACCTTCTTAGGCTCAGAACAATTTCTGGTCAGGTGTCCCTTGTTTCCACAATTGTAGCACTTCATTTTAGCTACATTTCTCTTGGACTTTGTCTTCTCAATTTTCTTGCCTTTAAAACCGTGACCTTTCCATTGCTTATTTTTCCCTCCACATTTTCCCTTATACTCATTTTTGGGTATGTTAGGAGCATGGACCACTAAAGGCCACTTTCTTGGTAGTAGCTTTGCAATCAGCTTCTAGCTCAAGGTGATAGGAATTGTCATCGAAGGTCTTGATGTTCTCCGAGTGAGTCATCAATTGCTTCATGTGGACCCATTCGAGATCCAGCAAGGAACTGATCACGGCTAGCACCTATTGCTCATTACTGAGCTCAACAACAGTATTCCTCAAATCCTTGATCATGCCCTTCATTGCACGAAGATCTCAGGCATAGTGTGATTTGGCAGCAATGTATACTCATTGAATTTGAGGTTCAAGGCAGGAAGTCTAGTAGCATTGGTTTTCCTAAACTTTATTTTAAGCTCATTTCACATGGCTTGAGCCGTAGTGTAATCCTCAAAATCACCAATTAAGTCATTTTGCATAGCACTAAGCATTGTGAACCATGCGCAACTATCTTTCTTGACCCAATTGTCATAGGCTTCCTTGTCACGGCGGTGCTGGGCAGTATTACTTTCTTTGGGTGGCACCATAACCAACTTCAAGGTCTCGAGCACTTCTTGCTCGTTGAGAAGATACTGAATCTTCCTTCTCCGCACATCAATTTAGGCACAATTTCATATTTTGAGATTTTCATAGATCAAATTATTTTTCAAAAAAACGAGGTCGAAAAATCGCTATGCTTAAAATCATCATTCATTCAAATGAAAAATCATTCAATCCAAAAAAAAAGAACTCAACACATTTAACTTATTAACAACATAATATGTAGACAAATATTATTATAAGCACTTAGCATATAATAAACATATAATGAGGATTATTATGCACATAATACAAATGGAAACTAGTGTTGGTTTTCTAAGTTTAACTAACAAATCTAACAACCATATCGTTCTCAGGAAAGAGGGGGCCTTCCGTTCAATACGGTGCACAATTAAATAACCTCTTTACTCAACATAAGTTTCTAGAAATTACTAAAAATTCTAGTCACTAACAAAGATTACCCAAACAAATAAATGCATAACACATATGCAAATTATAATTCAACTAATGAATTAAATCATAATAAAATCCTCATTATAATTCAACAAATGAATTATTAGTCACGCAATTACAAAACAGGTTTATAATTATAAGCACTAAGCACACAATTAATAAATGCAAGTAAGCCATCACATAAATTTAAAATATTACATAAATAAATTAAATAAAACAAACATTTGTCAAAAATAGGATTTATCATAATTCATAAAGACATAATCTTTATTATGGCCAAAATGCATTTAGTAGTACAAAACTAGCACTAAGCCCAATTTATAAATTGGTTACTAAAAACAAAACCAATATTTAGAAGCCCATCACAAGAAACCAACCCACGCCCAACTTGAATTTTCTTGAAAAAAACGTAAATATATGATAATTTAGTGGACTTTTTGATAAAATTTGATTAATTTATTGATTTTTTTTCCAGGTGACACGAGTTAGTCCCCTTTTTTTTTATCACGGTTGATTCGGTGCCCAAATTTGCAATATGTACCTCAATTTGATTCATCAATTAACAAGTCAACATTTGAAGGGGAAAAAAAGATAAAATAAACAATTATTTCAACCAATGAAAGTCACGCCTATTATATCCAAATCAAAGCACAGACGTGAACCAATATAGTGCAAATGTGATTTACACAAAATCATATGATTAAAAGACGATCACGCCAACGACAATGATGTCATAAACATGTCTGGCCTCAAGGTTCGTTATTAGAGTTCTCCCACTATTCACACCCTAATTATTATTGATTACGTAGGCGGAAGATCATAATTTCGAGAGAGAGTATTTACGTATATTTTTGGTGTATCAAATACAAGTGACTAACCTTTGTATTTATAGACATTTAAGTCATAATATCTAACAATAAATCAAATAGCAATTTGATTTATCTTATGTATATCTATTAATGTGGACTATATCCTCATTATCAAATTATAAATTAAAATGATTTGAACCACTAGTCAAGTTTCAAGCTCTCCAAATATGTAAATATTTCAATTGGATCCCCACCTGTATTACAGAAAGTCAAGCCATATATTTATTTACATCACCAAAATACGTTTTTGAATTCAGTCACATCAACAAAAAATAAATCCCTATACATTTTCTTCTTTCTCCATTAACAAAAAACTTCAAATGTCAAGTGCTATCATTCATTCTCTAACAAAAATGCATCAAAATCAATATTGAGTCCTACATATTTTACAAAAATACCCATTTTTATAGATTATCTAATACCCCATTTTCAATAACCATGGTACATGTTCATGGGAATCATGAGTTGGCCTGTCCGTAGGTTAAATGATTAAGTACACTCGTGATACTACAGCGAAATCCAAAATGGATATTCGAATGCATATACTGTTACAGTTTTTTACTGATACTTTAATAATCCTACATACAGTAAAGGTCGGTAATAATCATTAAGTTTTAGGGTTAAAAATTTACATGATTAGATTAATAAAGTTGCTTAACTCTCATTATCACTTTTTGCAAAATGAAAGGGGTAGGTATCATGCGACTTCGAGTTTCTTCTTTCTTTTCTTTTCTTTTCTTTGGGCATATAGTCTTTATTAGCCTTTATACATAGCCGCCGAACGTCATCAATAATAGAGCCATTGGAATAGTATAATTCAGATGGACTACTAAAATTATATTAAAATATATATTTTATTACCTTGATTGTATTGAAAGATATATTTTATCGATATATATAAGTATGTGGCTTAATTTTTTGTCATGAATGTTGAACTTATTATTAATTTTAGTGTAAATTTAATGAGAATAATATATAGTAGAAAAAATTGTTGGCTTGACTAAAATGGAAAAGAAAAATATATAGAAATTTGTGTTTTGTTGAAATAACTATTACGAGAAACGTATTTTACTGATATAGATGAATATGTGCCCTATTTTTTTGTGTAATAGAAACGTGATTAAATATATAATTTTAATAAGATAGTAAATTTTTATTTCTGTGTTGGTCTTAGGTGGATTAATTATACCTTTGGTCACTGAAAGATTTTTCATTTTTTATTTTAGCCACTAAATGTTCAAATGTTACAGATCAGCCACTTCAAGTTTCAATTTGTTTTAATATGCTAACTTTGTTGTTCCAAAATGGTCACCCTGTTATTCCAATATGATAACTCCAAGTGACCATTTGAAACAGACTAAGACTAATTCTTTTTTTTTTTTTTTTTAGAAAAAAGACTAATTTTTTATTTTACTGATTTGTAACGTTTAAACATTCAGTGATTAAAATAAAAAAATGATAAAATTTTTAATTATTAAAAATATATATAACTCCTCTTAGGATACTGTCCACGTTAATCAAAAAGGGTGGGTGGTATATATGCGACGTCGAGTTTCTTCTTTCTTTTCTTTATTTGCCTTTATACATAGCCGCCCAACGTCATCAATATTAGAACAATTGCAATAGTATAATTTTGATGGACTAGTAAAATTATATTTTATTAATATAATTGTATTAGAATACGTGTTTGGTTGATGTACATAAATATGTGATTTTATTTTTTGTCGTAAATATTAAACTTAGTATTTATTTTGGTATAAATTTAACGAGAATAATATAGAGTAAAAAAAATTGTTGGCTTGATAAAAATGAAAAAATAAAAATATATAAATATATGTGTTTTATTGATGTGATTATTATGATAAACATATTTTATTGATATAGATAAATATATATCTTAATTTTTTATGTAATAAAAACGTGATTAAATATACAATTTTAATAAGACAATAAATTTTTATTAGGGTGTTGCTCTTAGGTGGATGGTCCACTCTCGACGTTAATCAAAAGCAGCCTTATCTCGTCATGATAAACCCTTGTGAAAGACAAAAGACTTTTGTCTGATGCTCTTCACGTTAGGGAAAAGAAGAGGGTATGTACCATTTTTATTAAATGACCCTTTTATCCCATTCTTTTAATTCCAACCAATGAAATGAATTAAAAGACGTGTGAGCGGTATTTTAGTACTTTCCATACCCTTGGTCCCCTATTCCCATAATTATTAATATTTTTACATGTCAAAGTTCAAAGTCGAGCCATAATTCAAACCCAACCCAAACCTTACGCTTCCCGGAAAACGACTCTACGTCATGACTTTCTTCAACTCATCCTCCTAAAATAAAAGGGCATTCCAGTAATTAAAGGCGAGAACCCAGTAATCTCTATATAAGTAGCAAATGTAGAACAAATTCTCAATTCTCAATACACAAAATGGGAAAGCTGGGTGCATATGCGCTGTTCTTGTTATATGTAGTGGTAAGTAGAGCCAGTGCACAGCAGTGTGGGAGTCAAGCTGGTGGGAGACTATGCCAAGACAACCTTTGTTGTAGCCAATATGGTTATTGTGGAAGCACCGATGAGTACTGTTCTTCCTCCAACAACTGCCAAAGCAATTGTCAAGGAGGAGGAGGAGGAGGAGGAGGTGATGTTAGTCAAAGGGCTTCAAACATTAGAGCAACCTATCATTTGTACAATCCAGAACAACATGGCTGGGACTTGATTGCGGTGAGTGCATATTGCGCAACTTGGGATGCTAGCAAGCCCCTTGCATGGCGTCGGAAGTATGGTTGGACCGCCTTCTGTGGCCCGGTCGGACCGCGCGGCCAGGCTTCTTGCGGAAAGTGCTTGAGGGTAAGAGATTACCCTATTCTTAACCCTTTTTTCAGTCTGAATATTTTATTTAAAAGTGATACAGATCTCAATAATTTTTATTACAAAATTATCTCAACAATACATGTTATTCATTTATTGAGTATGATTTTCAATGGATTCCTCGACTGTGATTTTCAATGAACTCCTTCTTATACAACTATGTGATATTTTTAGGATGAAAATCATCGAGATCCCTAATATTATCGTGTTTTATCAACTTCATCATTATCCGACTTAAATATGGGTGTGGCTTACATGGATCTATAAAAATTAAAATAGCTACTCTCTCAATAACTACTTTATGGAGTTGAGTATTTTAATGTATAAAATGATTGAATTTTATGGACCAAAAGGAGATTGAGATATGCCCCAATTCTTTATTATTCAATTCATTTTTTCCTGTGTAATTGAAGTTTAAATTATTGACTTGTCATCGTTAATTACAACCACAAATTAGCAATTAGAGGCTAAAAATATTGGAGACTTTTATTAAAAATTTGTAAATTAAGTAGGCTTATGTACACATTTTAAATTTCTTTTGATAAGTCACTGTAGTTTCTGATTCTTTACACGGCACATCTTTGAAGACTATTATAAGAATTGACAATATTATCTCTATCCCATCAATTTAATAATTTTTTTTTTATTCTACTTCCGGTTAACCATGTCATCTTCATCAAAATATTTATCCCCAATAATACTACTATTAAGGTTACCGACACAAACTAATGCAAAATTGCAAGGAAGAAATTAGTAATCGCTAAGACTTAGTATAAAAATTGAATACGGATTTTAATATGTATTAATTTATGTATATTTTATTTTGTTTGTTGTGTTTAGGTGACTAATAGGAGGACCCGAGCTCAAGCAACGGTGAGGATTGTGGATCAGTGTAGCAACGGAGGGTTAGATTTGGATGTGGGTGTGTTTAACAGATTGGACACAGATGGAGTTGGTCATCAACAGGGACACCTAATGGTTGACTATGAATTTGTCAACTGTGGCAACGGTTTTGAACCTCTACTTTCTATCATGGATCAGCACTACTAAAAATGTTGTCTTTATGGTTTGCGTAAATTTGTGAGGCCAATACTTTTGACCTTACTGGTTAATAATGCCGTTGAAGGACTTGTATGAGGTATCTAATGCCCTAAACTCTATGTATCTTGTTTTGTGTTGTGTTGTGATGTACTTAAAACTAATCAGTATAAAAGAATATGATGTTCATGTGTGGTAAGTAATATAGCTTTTTACTATTGTTATTTTGAGACCCAACACTAACTATTCTTCAGGTGTGTGTACGAAAACCTTACGGGTTGTGTTAGGAACTTTTGAGGTCAACTGAGTTGCTCGAATGACTTAAGGTTGTATTGAATAAGATCGTCAGATATATGATATGTATCAATCGATTAAATTGAATGATCAAAATGAGTAGATTCTATCAAAAGGAGTAGATTAAAGAATGTCTAACACTAACTTACACTGAATGAAGAGAAACGATATAAGAAATCTATGGGTTTACAATACGAACTAAAAAGTAGAAATTTGTGGGTATGGTTCTCTGTCTTCTTGGTCCATTCTTATAGTTTTTGCACTTCCTTGGGATTGGTTGGCTCGAGTAACTCCTCATAACTACTTGTAATTGAATCTCTTGTCTTCTTTCACCTAGAAATTGGTCTCAGTTATTGGCCAATTGTGTGATCGACCTTAAACGAAAGTGATTCTCGCCTGGTCTGAACTGTTACAAGTTGGCCTCTAAGGCTCAATTAAATTAAGGTAGTGAAGCAACCGGCTTGAAAAATGAAGTCACCACCAATTGATTTTTAAGGTGCAATTGGACACCTAATATGGTCTACGGGAAAGCAATGGATAAGGGGGTCTATTGAGCATGGGGAAGGTGTTAGGCACCCCACAACTTCCGAAAAACGGTTGCCTTAAAATGTTTTCTTATTTGGCTCGAATTTTGTTTTGAAAGAGTTTGTATGTCCCAATTGCTTTAATGAATTTCTATATATACTAGAAAGTCCATGTTTCAATTGAGTGAGTTTGACCCTATTAATATTGTGGCAATTTGAAGATTGATGAAAAATCCACTTGAAGTGGTTTTGATAATTTAAAAAGTGCACAGGATCACTAAAGTCATTTCCTGCTTGGCTGAAAAATATTTTGAAGATTGATGAAAAATCCACTTGAAGCGGTTTTGATAATTTAAAAGGTGCACGGGATCACTACAGCCATTCCCAGCTTGGCTGAAAAATATTTTGAAGATTGATAAAAAATCCACTTGAAGTGGTTTTGATAATTTAAAATGTGCACGGGATCACTACAGCCATTCCCGGCTTGGCTGAAAAACATTTTGAAGATTGATTAAAAATCCACTTGAAGTGGTTTTGATAATTTAAAAGGTGCACGGGATCACTACAGCCATTCCCAGCTTGGCTGAAAAACATTTTGAAGATTGATTAAAAATCCACTTGAAGTGGTTTTGATAATTTGAAAAAGGTTGTGAATTTTTGGGAATTCGATTGATGCATCAAATCGATCCACAGACAAATTAAGTCAATTTTAAGCCATACTTACAATCATATTCTTTATGAGAAAAGAAATAATACATTTACGGCTCATTAGATGGGTCAAATATCTTTAAACCCCCTCTTGAGTCCTTAAATATATTCTCCTAATCCCTAAAAATTAGTTTGCTTTTTGGTTCCACGAAAATCAAATATTCTGGATGAATGCCGACAAAAACTCCAATATCTTGAAAGTTCTTTTGGTATTTAAACAGAATACGAGATTCTCATATTAGTCTTGGTGTCATTATTTAAAGTGAGACGGCTTAGATTTAATTGTTATCGCATTGCGTCTTTTCCATGGCACAACAATGAAATAAGATTATAAGTATGCAATCTAAATATTCACAATTTGCACAAAGCCTATACATGCATACTAAGCATTCATATTTCAACAAATCTATATGCTTCTAACATCCTAAATATACATGTATGCATTTTACTATTTAGATCCATTTATTTACATGGTACCTGACTTTGGGCTTAAACGCTCCTAATCTAAAAATACAAAGTCCAAATTAATTCTAAAAGAACCAAATACAATGTACAAAAAGGGCCCAAAATATATCCAAGGCTAAAGCACAATTTTTGATTCTCAATAAATCGGCCCATTGACAGCATTACTTGGCCCATGTTACCTCATATAATTTCTCCATATTTTAAGCAAATCTGATCCACATTGAATTGTTACTGCAAAAAAGTCTGTACATGCATATATATATATATATATATATATATATATATATATATATATAATGAACTACGTATATATCATCCAAACCATGCACGCCAACACAGACATGCAATAGCACTTATAAGTATATATATATATATACATATCAACAGTGCACGCATATGTGTAAGTGTATGTTATACATATAACTCGGTAAGTGATGACAGTGACGATGTACCTCTGCTAACAGTGAGGACCAGTGAAGCCAAGTTACTCACAAAAGAGGATGGACTGATGTTATGAAGATCCGGTGACTGTTGTTCGCAGCTGAGGAGAGACTTGGTGAAGTCCAAGGAAAAAAGAAACACGAGTGGTAGCCGGTGGATCGAGATGGTGATACTCGGTGAAGGTGGCGATTGGATGATGTGAGTGAGGTCTGCTCCAAGAGAGACAGTGAGATGTTGTGGTGATTTTTGGTGACGATGTGCGCTTCAGTTTGGAATGGTTTCTGAGGAGAAGGTACTGGTTAGTGAGATGAAGAATGATGGAGAAGGAGGAGGCTCGGTGATGATGTTTGAAGATGGTGATCGGTCCAGTTTGGGGATGACGGTGAGGGAAAAAGTCGGTTCTGTGATGATGCTTGAAGATGGTGATCGGTCCTGTTTGGGGATGAGGGTGAGGAAAAAAGTCGGTTCTCTGATCCCCCGTGAAGCTCCGGTCTTGCCTGCTTTTTATCAAGTTCCAGCTCTTCTCTCCCCTCTTTAAGGCATTCCCCTGCCTTTTACTTTCTACCCATTCTCCTCATCAATTTTCCACCAGCCATGCCATTCTGTTTTTTTTCATTGAAGTCCACCAGTCTCCTCCTGTCTCCACTGTTCTTGTCAGCAGCCCATTATCCACATTAATGCAAGGAAGCTTCTTTGGAGATGGGTCACAACATGGGTTGTTAGGTTTGGGCCAAGATATGGGTCAGTATTTGGGTTAGGTTTATTTGGGTAGTTGGGCTTGTAAACTCCATTTTTCTTGTAAACATTTGGATCCAATGAGGGAAGGATTGAGCCCTTTATTTTTTGCTTTTGTTTTATATATTTTTTTGTATTTTATTATTATTATTTTTCTGTTTTCCATTTTTATAGGAAGGGAATTTGGACAAAAAATGGGGTATAACAGCTGCCCCTCTTTGTGTGTCCTTTACAAAGTAATGGTGCACAAAGGGTTAGTAAACCAAATTTTGGCCAAATTTCAAAAGTGCACGGGATCACTACAGCCATTCCCGGCTTGGCTGAAAGTTCTGGAAAGATCTTTGGACTCGGGGCGAACCCAAATGAAACCTAACCGATTGTGAAAAAGTGGTCTGAAACTTGAGACAATAATTTCCTGACACGGGCTAGTACTGTAGTGCCCCTAGTCGTGCACCAAATTCTTGAGCAATAGTCAGCAAGTGCTCCCACCTTTGTCGTCTTGACTCTAACAGATGCTCATGAGCTAGAGTTTCCTGAACCCGGTCAGGTGGTGTCGATTCAGCGGCCGGTCGAGAAGTTTCCTGCAGTAATGCAGCCCGAGGCTGCGATGCTCGTTGTCTCTTGGCAATCGAGGCCATATGGCCGGTGCTTTGTCGCCATGTGCTTTTCCCCATAACAATTATTGGGTATGATGTGGAGCTCAAACTCTGAGGAGGGCGAATGCCTTTGCTGAAAAGCAGACGAGTAACAAGTCGCGGGAAATATATCTTTCCGATCTTCGTCGGCCTGTTCTTCACAAATCTTTGTGCCTTTAGGATAATTGCTAAATACAACTCACCTATATCAAACCATGTACCTTTGTACATGTAGAACAGGGCATGAAGAATCCGACCCTGTCGTTGCTGGCTATGGCTAATGGGGCAGAGGTTGTGCCGGAGTGCATCATCCAGCAACCACATCTCTGGTGGTAAATATGAACGCTGCGTAGCATTAGCATTCTTAACTCTTCGTCCTTTACACATGTCGTTGATGATTTTCTTTTGGGTGACAGAGATTGGTGCTTCGAAGCCTGTAGCCACCTCATAGGTGGGAGGATACCCTAAACATTTGCACATGTCTTCTGTGGTGAATTGGAGCCTTATACCGACTACAAAAACTTGATAAACTGGTCGTGGTCTAGTATTCGCACTAGGGGGCAAAGCTTGAAGAGTTGTGTATAAATCTCGAACTATTTGCGGATATACCGGAAAGTCCCCTGCGGGGTCTGGATCTATCAGAAATGACATAGCATGCTCTTGAAAATATCGCCTGGCCCATCGAGTGCCAGCATCTCCCAGAATATCCTGATCAATCCGTCGTTCCGAGACGATCTCCGCTCTAGCAAATAAAGTGATCGCTCGCGATCGGGATGACGAACTGATGCTCATTCGAGTATGTGCAGGGCGGTAGATCGGCTCAGGTCAAAAAACTGGGAGGGAGAGGAAGTGATGAGAGATGATGAAGACGACAACTCATGAAAGGAAAGGCAAAGTCGTCCAGAAAAGACACGGCATTAATGACGAGTCTCGAAATGGTCAAGAGGTTCCGAGTGTTGGGATTACATGCGATGAAGAGGGTAGAAAAACGTCACTCAGTGATGAGAACGCATGATTTTGCTAGATGAGGCCAAACATTTCAAAAGGAGGGTCAAGAAATTGTCCAAAAGGGGGTGAAAGTCAGAATCGCCCCCTCCTTTTTCCCTCTTTTTTTATTTTTACCGATGCATGCGTACGAGTGACAAGACGTGAATATGGCTCGGAAGATCGGATTAGGGTTTGTAGCCTCCTGTTAGGGTAACTTGTAACCCTTCTCATGACTTGAGAAGTATGATGTTGTCCCTCTTTTATCTCTTGAACAAACCTACAAACAAATACGCAAAGCACAAACCAAAAATGCCATGATGATGCATGCAATGACCTATTTTAATGAACCATGAATGCTTAATGAATGAAAGCACGCCCTCTCTACATCCTCAAGCACGTGTACAATTGGGAATTTCCAGACCAATCTGCTTTCTTCTAAGGATTGTCTCTCTGACTCATAAGGTTCATCAACATATTTTGTATTCTGATTAGGAGAAGACCATTTTTCTCTTGAAGATTCAATGCTCATGAAGCCATTTTTTTTCTAACTGGTCTCAGTAACCGGCCATGTGTGTGTATTTCTTAATTTGGGATTTTTGTTCATCAAAGCCTCTTTTGCCATTTTCATGACTGGTATCTCCCTCTGCTATCTCGACCACAGATTTCTCAGTTTAGATCATTTCTGTTTGGGATGCCAACATCCATCGACTTCTTGTCAACAGTAATGTTCTAAATGCATTCACCATAAATTCCTGCCATAACTTTGTCAGTGATAAATTTAATAATACGGCTATGCACGTCCTCAATGTGAATTCAAAGATACGACTTTGGGAAATGGAGTGGGAATGGAAGTAGGGTATAGAGGTGGAGAAAACAAGTAATAAAAACTGAAGAAATGAATAGTCTCAATAATTTATTAAGAATGACGTGTAGCAATCAAGAAGCTTTTTTTTGAGTAAAATATATACAAGAATATGAGAAAGTCATGCGCTGGAAGAACCAACCGAACTTCATCAAGATGAAATCGTGATAACTTAAAAAATTGCACCCCAAAACTGCCCCAGTTTTGGTGTGCACCCATTTAATAATGATCAAATCTAACTTGCATGAGGTTGTCTTTGAATCCTCCCCGTTTGTCAGTAGGCTCTTCTTCTTTTAATAAGCTGAAACTCTTCAACAGCATAAAGGACGCGCCAAAAACTGCCCCAGTTTTTGTGCGTTTTCAATTAACTGCTTTTAACATCACAAAATCAATACTGTATCTCCCTTCCTTGCTTACGTGAGGACAAAATCCATCAAAAGCAAAGATCAATCCGTACTAATCACTAGTAGGACCAGATTTTTCCGAGCGCCCTTTCGGGTTTTCGCTCTAACATTTTATATATCCCTAATTTTTGCATAAAGCGCCCTCTCGGGTTTTCACTCTAGTGAGATTTTTTTTTCTTTTTTTTTTTTGCCTTGAGCGCCCTTTCGGGTTTTCACCCTAACGTTTTATATATCCCTAATTTTTGCCTAAAGTGCCCTTTCGAATTTTCACTCTAGTGGGATTTTTTTTTACGCGTAATACTTCTTAAGAACGTCAGCATTCACGGGATGAGGCAAATCATCTCCATCCATCCTTGTCAAGATTAGAGCTCCCCCAGAGAATGCTTTCTTTACCACATACGGTCCTTCATAGGTGGGAGTCAACTTTCCGCGATAGTCTTTTTGCGGTGGCTGAATCATCTTTAATACCAAATCTCCTTCTCTGAAACAACGAGGGTGCATCTTCTTGTTATGTGCTCTTATCATTCGTCTCTGATAAAGTTGTCCTCTACATAACGCACCTTCTTTCTTCAATAAAATGTAAACGTTCATACCGAGTTCGAACCCAATCCGCTTCTTCCAAGTTGGCCTCTACCACCACTCTCAGCGAGGGAATTTCTACTTCAATGGGAAGAGCCGCCTCTGTCCCATATACTAAAGCGAAAGGACTTTCACCGGTAGAGGTACGTATAGAAGTCCTGTATCCATACAAAGCAAAGGGAAGTTTCTCATGCCAATCCTTGTAATTTTCCTTCATTTTTTGAATGATCTTCTTGAGGTTTTTGTTAGCCGCCTCAACAGCTCCATTCATCTTGGGACGGTAAGGAGATGAATTATGATGCTTGATCTTGAACTGCTTACTAAAGTCCTTCACTATCTTGCTATTGAAATTTGTTCCATTGTCTGTAATAATCCTCTCAGGAACCCCATAACGGCATACAATATCCTTCCTTAAAAATCGAACGATCACATTGTTTGTCACATTGGCATAAGAATTTGCTTCCACCCACTTCGTAAAATAATCAATGGCAACCAGGATGAAACGATGTCCGTTGGAGGCCTTCGGCTCGATAGGACCGATAACATCTAAACCCCACATCGAGAATGGCCAAGGCGATGCTAGTACGTGTAGCGGGTGTACTGGAACATGAGTCTTATTGGCATAAATTTGGCACTTGTGGCATCTGACCGCGTAGTTGATACAATCTCTCTCCATGGTGAGCCAATAGTAGCCTGCTCGTAATATTTTCGTTGCCATTGGATAGCCGCTTGAATGAGTGCCGCATACTCCTTCGTGAATCTCTTCCATAATCTGTCTGGCTTCCTTCATATCTATGCATTGGAAAAGTAAGAATTATGGGTTCTTGTTTGATAAAGCATTTCCATTCATGAAAAAGAGACTCGGAAGTCTTTTTGAGATTTATTTCGCTATGTTCAAACAATATATCGGAATCCCACATTTTCTCAATCTTGGTAATTTCAAGCTTCACAATGAGGATCCATATCAAACATGACTACTGGAGTGGCTAAAACATCTACCATCCAATTTTTCTTCCTTTGGAATATGATCAAACTCTCCATAGTCGAAATTTTTTTAACCAACCCCTTGATATGCTGGTAGTACGAGATTAATTTAACATACCTCGTTTCCCCTTCATCACTCAACTATCTACTCATTAGCTGAGAGCTACCGCTAACTTGAAGCTCTTTGGTCTCAACATCAATATCAGCTAGAACTTCCACTGTGTATCTTCATGCTCGGAGATTTTTCAGTAATTAACCATTTTATATAGCCAAATATGGAGAAATACAAGACATAAAAGGGGCATACCCCAAATTAGCAATCTCTATGAAGATTCATCTTCCGGCAGAGTTAAAACAAAAGATACAAATACAAAAGCTATGGACCATCTTACTTCATTCCATAGTGCTCCGATTGAAGATAAAAGTACAAAAGCTACCAAAAGCTCTACACGACACGGAACACCTTGCTCATCCCACCGTGCTCCAATTGAAGATACAAATACAAGAGCTACAAAAAGCTTCACATAATACGGACCATCTTGCTTCATCCCTTCGTGCTCCAATTGAAGATATTATTTCAAAAACATGAGTTTTTGAAATATTGGTGCCCAGACGTGATCAAAATGCTGAGACAGATCCTGAAAAG
Source organism: Euonymus europaeus (assembly GCA_963580455.1). NCBI lineage: Eukaryota > Viridiplantae > Streptophyta > Magnoliopsida > Celastrales > Celastraceae > Euonymus > Euonymus europaeus. The sequence goes on from OY756972.1 coordinate 8,223,378, forward strand.
CTCGAATTTCCACATGACACGAACCATCTTGCTTCATCCCTTCGTGGTCTGATTGAAAATATTATTTCAGGAACCTAAGTTACTGAAATAAGGGTGCCCAGACATGAATGAAGGCTGAAACAGATCCTGAAAGACTCAGAGCTCCAAACCATACGAAGAGTTGGAATCCACAATTTCAACATTAGTGGCCCACTCGTTTAATGGCCTCAATTACTACTTACGGATGAAGCGTTCCATCATTTCCAACAGGCTTGACCCACACACCGAAAAGAAACTTCTATTGATGGCCAGCCACACATATCCAAACAAACTTGATGACCGAGCAATGAATCCTACCAAAACCGTGGAAAACAATGACCAACCTTAAAAGCTAAGTGTCATGCACAAGCATAGCCCCATTACTAGCGTGAAGTAATACCAAGCCACCTCACTCTATAAAGGAGGATTTCCCATAAACGACACATATCTCAATAAAGACCAAATCATGCAATAATACTCAGGAACCCTCCAAAATTCTTGTAAAGTCTGAGGTGAAGTATTTTCTATGAAGCCAGCATACACCAGCCTGGCTACTACGGATTTCACTGATTTTCCTCAAAACTCGACTGCTGCCCAAACCAAAAGTTCATGCACGGTCATGTTATTCAATATAAAGCTTAGCGATGAACAAGACACATTTTCCCTCTAAATTCTTCCCACAAAAGAAGATTTCTAAAAAATATGCTTGACTCCAATCTCGATTGAGACATCTCAACATTTCAGAGTCAGATTCTTCATCATTAATGGGTACACCCAAAATCTAGTTCATTAGGTTTAATCATCTTCATTATCATCAATTTCAATCTTGTTAAATGGAATGAGTGAGATTTGAGATTGGAAAATTAGAAGTGATGAAAGATGAGGGTGAATGAGTGTAGAAATTTTGAACAAAGGCTTTTACCTCATGAAGGACAAAATGCAAATGCTGCACTATAAAAACCCATCAAGACAAAGTAATGACATGCTCATTGCGAAAATGTCATGTAGCGGTCGTGAGCTAGACCACAAATGGTGGTGCACATGAAGATTACTCGTGGAGGCAATTGATAGAGACCAAAAATTTCAAACTGGTCTAGTTATTGAACTCAAAACCCAATGGGCGAGAGCAAAGATTAGCAGTAGAGTTCTGACTATCATCCACTATGTAATTCATCAAATTGACAGTTTCCCAAAACTGCCCCAATCTAATCCCTTCCAATTTGACCAATAGTAAAATTAAAAGTTAATTTCCCAAAGAAATTGCCCCCAGTATTGCTGGAACTGATCCTTTTTTTTAAAATTTTTTTGATTTTTTTTAATATACAGCTATCATTCAGTCAAAAGATAGATTTTCTCTGAATTATTATATATGTGTGAAATGTATATATGGACATGTATGATCAATTAAAAAGTATGTACAGAATGTCAAGAAATATAGTACAAAAGTATATGTACAAACAATTAACACGTATGCTAATAAATACATGAGTATAACCTGGATCAATATGTACATGATAACTGTATAAAATAATGTATGAACATGTATCTAACTATTGTATGCTTATGTGTGAATATTATGGGTGAACGTAAAATATGTAAACAAAAATAAATGGAGATAAGGATAGATGAATTTCTCCATTGTTCCTAAACAAGGTCAAGTTCTTATAGACTTCTGAAGGCCTTGAACCAGATCTAAGGGTGAATTAATGTGTATATAGGTGGCATATCTAACTACAACGCGAATACGCGAGAGGTTACTGGATTAGGTTAGCTCACACCCCATATCTGGAAGTGGATTAGGTTTCCTTGCTTACGTGAGGACAAAATCCATCAAAAGCAAAGATCAACCCTCACTAATCACTAGTAGGACCCAGGTTTTTGTGGGTCGTTTGTGTGCATGTGAATAGTGATGTGTGTGTGGAGAAGTCATACCGCATCCTTACTTGAGCATTTAATTTTCACGTAACCACGAAACCTGTTAAATATCTACAATCATGGACAAACGTATTAAATCCCTCAATTGAAAAAAGAAACATAAAAACTATATAACAAACAAATAAGCCAAGATAAGAAAACACCGAAAAAGGCTCGACCCCTTTGGTATAAAATATTCCCCAGTGAAGTCGCCAACTGAAGCAACCGGCTCGATATGTATGAAATGTTATCAGTCCTATTGAGCCGAAGGCCTCCAACGGACATCGTCTCATCCTGGTTGCCATTGATTATTTTACGAAGTGGGTGGAAGCAAATTCTTATGCCAATGTGACAAACAATGTGATCGTTCGATTTTTGAGGAAGGATATTGTATGCCGTTATGGGGTTCCTGAGAGGATTATTACAGACAATGGAACAAATTTCAATAGCAAGATAGTGAAGGACTTTAGTGAGCAGTGCAAGATCAAGCATCATAATTCATCTCCTTACCGTCCCAAGATGAATGGAGCTGTTGAGGCGGCTAACAAAAACCTCAAGAAGATCATTCAAAAAATGACGGAAAATTACAAGGATTGGCATGAGAAACTTCCCTTTGCTTTGTATGGATACAGGACTTCTATACGTACCTCTACCGGTGAAAGTCCTTTCGCTTTAGTATATGGGACAGAGGCGGTTCTTCCCATTGAAGTAGAAATTCCCTCGCTGAGAGTGGTGGTAGAGGCCAACTTGGAAGAAGCGGATTGGGTTCGAACTCGGTATGAACATTTACATTTTATTGAAGAAAGAAGGTTAGGGGCGTTGTGTAGAGGACAACTTTATCATAGACGAATGATAAGAGCACATGACAAGAAGATGCACCCTCGTTGTTTCAGAGAAGGAGATTTGGTATTAAATATGATTCAGCCACCGCAAAAAGACTATCGCGGAAAGTTGACTCCCACCTATGAAGGACCGTATGTGGTAAAGAAAGCATTCTCTGGGGGAGCTCTAATCTTGACAAGGATGGATGGAGATGATTTGCCTCATCTCGTGAATGCTGACGTTCTTAAGAAGTATTACACGTAAAAAAAAATCCCGCTAGAGTGAAAATCCAAAAGGGCACTTTAGGCAAAAATTAGGGATATATAAAAAGTTAGGGTGAAAACCCGAAAGGGCGCTCAAGGCAAAAAAAAAATCTCGCTAGAGTGAAAACCCGAGAGGGCGCTTTAGGCAAAAATTAGGGATATATAAAATGTTAGAGCGAAAACCCAAAAGGTCGCTCGGAAAAATCTGGTCCTACTAGTGATTAGTACGGATTGATCTTTGCTTTTGATGGATTTTTTCCTCACGTAAGCAAGGAAGGGAGATACAGTATTGATTTTGTGATGTTAAAAGCAGTTAATTGAAAACGCACCAAAACTGGGGCAGTTTTTGGCGCGTCCTTTATGCTGTTGAAGAATTTCAGCTTAGTAAAAGAAGGAGAGCCTACTGAAAAATGGGGAGGATTCAAAGACAACCTCATGCAATTTAGATTTGATCATTGTTAAATGGGTGCACACCAAAACTGGGGCAGTTTTGGGGTGCAATATTTTAAGTTATCATGATTTCATCTTGATGAAGTTCGGTTGGTTCTTCCAGCGCATGACTTTCTCATATTCTTGTATATATTTTACTAAAAAAAAGCTTCTTGATTGCTACACGTCATTCTTAATAAATTATTGAGACTATTCATTTCTTTAGTTTTTATTACTTGTTTTCTCCACCTCTATACCCTACTTCCATTCCCACTCCATTTCCCAAAGTCGTATCTTTGAATTCACATTGAGGACGTGCATAGCCGTATTATTAAATTTATCACTGACAAAGTTATGGCAGGAATTTATGGTGAATGCATTTAGAACATTACTGTTGACAAGAAGTCGATGGATGTTGGCATCCCAAACAGAAAGGATCTAAACTGAGAAATTTGTGGTCGAGATAGCAGAGGGAGATACCAGTCATGAAAATGGAAAAAGAGGCTTTGATGAACAAAAATCCCAAATTAAGAAATACACACGCATGGCCGGTTACTGAGACCAATTAGAAAAAAATGGCATCATGAGCATTGAATCTTCAAGAGAAAAATGGTCTTCTTCTAATCAGAATACAAAATATGTTGATGAACCTTATGAGTCAGAGAGACAATCCTTAGAAGAAAGCAGATTGGTCTGGCAATTCCCAATTGTACACGTGCTTGAGGATTTAGAGAGGGCGTGCTTTCATTCATTAAGCATTCATGGTTCATTAAAATAGGTCATTGCATGCATCATCATGGCATTTTTAGTTTGTGCTTTGCGTATTTGTTTGTAGGTTTGTTCAAGAGATAAAAGAGGGACAACATCATACTTCTCAAGTCATGAAAGGGGTTACAAGTTACCCTAACAGGAGGCTACAAACCCTGATCCGATCTTCCGAGCCATATTCACATCTTGTCACTCGTACGCATACATCGGTAAAAATAAAAAAAGAGGGAAAAAGGAGGGGGCGATTCTGACTTTCACCCTCTTTTGGACAATTTCTTGACCCTCCTTTTGAAATGTTTGGCCTCATCTAGCAAAATCATGCGTTCTCATCACTGAGTGACGTTTTTCTACCCTCTTCATCGCATGTAATCCCAACACTCGGAACCTCTTGACCATTTCGAGACTCGTCATTAATGCCGTGTCTTTTCTGGACGACTTTGCCTTTCCTTTCATGAGCTGTCGTCTTCATCATCTCTCATCACTTCCTCTCCCTCCCAGTTTTTTGACCTGAGCCGATCTTCCGCCCTACACATACTCGAATGAGCATCAGTTCGTCATCCCGATCGCGAGCGATCACTTTATTTGCTAGAGCGGAGATCGTCTCGGAACGACGGATTGATCAGGATATTCTGGGAGATGCTGGCACTCGATGGGCCAGGCGATATTTTCAAGAGCATGCTATGTCATTTCTGATAGATCCAGACCCCGCAGGGGACTTTCCAGTATATCCGCCAATAGTTCGAGATTTCTACACAACTCTTCAAGCTTTGCCCCCTAGTGCGAATACTAGACCACGACCAGTTTATCAAGTTTTTGTAGTCGGTATAAGGCTCCAATTCACCACAGAAGACATGTGCAAATGTTTAGGGTATCCTCCCACCTATGAGGTGGCTACAGGCTTCGAAGCACCAATCTCTGTCACCCAAAGGAAAATCATCAACGACATGTGTAAAGGACGAAGAGTTAAGAATGCTAATGCTACGCAGCGTTCATATTTACCACCAGAGATATGGTTGCTAGATGATGCACTCCGGCACAACCTCTGCCCCATTAGCCATAGCCAGCAACGACAGGGTCGGATTCTTCATGCCCTGTTCTACATGTACAAAGGTACATGGTTTGATATAGGTGAGTTGTATTTAGCAATTATCCTAAAGGCACAAAGATTTGTGAAGAACAGGCCGACGAAGATCGGAAAGATATATTTCCCGCGACTTGTTACTCGTCTGCTTTTCAGCAAAGGCATTCACCTTCCTCAGAGTTTGAGCTCCACATCATACCCAATAATTGTTATGGGGAAAAGCACATGGCGACAAAGCACCGGCCATATGGCCTCGATTGCCAAGAGACAACGAGCATCGCAGCCTCGGGCTGCATTACTGCAGGAAACTTCTCGTCCGGCCGCTGAATCGACACCACCTGACCGGGTTCAGGAAACTCCAGCTCATGAGCATCTGTTAGAGTCAAGACGACAAAGGTGGGAGCACTTGCTGACTATTGCTCAAGAATTTGGTGCACGACTAGGGGCACTACAGTACTAGCCCGTGTCAGGAAATTATTGTCTCAAGTTTCAGACCACTTTTTCACAATCGGTTAGGTTTCATTTGGGTTCGCCCCGAGTCCAAAGATCTTTCCAGAACTTTCAGGCAAGCCGGGAATGGCTGTAGTGATCCCTTGCACTTTTGAAATTCGGCCAAAATTTGGTTTACTAACCCTTTGTGCACCATTACTTTGTAAAGGACACACAAAGAGGGGCAGCTGTTATACCCCATTTTTTGTCCAAATTCCCTTCCTATAAAAATGGAAAACAGAAAAATAATAATAATAAAATACAAAAAAATATATAAAACAAAAGCAAAAAATAAAGGGCTCAATCCTTCCCTCATTGGATCCAAATGTTTACAAGAAAAATGGAGTTTACAAGCCCAACTACCCAAATAAACCTAACCCAAATACTGACCCATATCTTGGCCCAAACCTAACAACCCATGTTGTGACCCATCTCCAAAAGAAGCTTCCTTGCATTAATGTGGATAATGGGCTGCTGACAAGAACAGTGGAGACAGGAGGAGACTGGTGGACTTCAATGAAAAAAAACAGAATGGCATGGCTGGTGGAAAATTGATGAGGAGAATGGGTAGAAAGTAAAAGGCAGGGGAATGCCTTAAAGAGGGGAGAGAAGAGCTGGAACTTGATAAAAAGCAGGCAAGACCGGAGCTTCACGGGGGATCAGAGAACCGACTTTTTTCCTCACCCTCATCCCCAAACAGGACCGATCACCATCTTCAAGCATCATCACAGAACCGACTTTTTCCCTCACCGTCATCCCCAAACTGGACCGATCACCATCTTCAAACATCATCACCGAGCCTCCTCCTTCTCCATCATTCTTCATCTCACTAACCAGTACCATCTCCTCAGAAACCATTCCAAACTGAAGCGCACATCGTCACCGAAAATCACCACAACATCTCACTGTCTCTCTTGGAGCAGACCTCACTCACATCATCCAGTCGCCACCTTCACCGAGTATCACCATCTCGATCCACCGGCTACCACTCGTGTTTCTTTTTTCCTTGGACTTCACCAAGTCTCTCCTCAGCTGCGAACAGCAGTCACCGGATCTTCATAACATCAGTCCATCCTCTTTTGTGAGTAACTTGGCTTCACTGGTCCTCACTGTTAGCAGAGGTACATCGTCACTGTCATCACTTACCGAGTTATATGTATAACATACACTTACACATATGCGTGCACTGTTGATATGTATATATATATATACTTATAAGTGCTATTGCATGTCTGTGTTGGCGTGCATGGTTTGGATGATATATACGTAGTTCATTATATATATATATATATATATGCATGTACAGACTTTTTTGCAGTAACAATTCAGTGTGGATCAGATTTGCTTAAAATATGGAGAAATTATATGAGGTAACATGGGCCAAGTAATGCTGTCAATGGGCCGATTTATTGAGAATCAAAAATTGTGCTTTAGCCTTGGATATATTTTGGGCCCTTTTTGTACATTGTATTTGGTTCTTTTAGAATTAATTTGGACTTTGTATTTTTAGATTAGGAGCGTTTAAGCCCAAAGTCAGGTACCATGTAAATAAATGGATCTAAATAGTAAAATGCATACATGTATATTTAGGATGTTAGAAGCATATCGATTTGTTGAAATATGAATGCTTAGTATGCATGTATAGGCTTTGTGCAAATTGTGAATATTTAGATTGCATACTTATAATCTTATTTCATTGTTGTGCCATGGAAAAGACGCAATGCGATAACAATTAAATATAAGCCGTCTCACTTTAAATAATGACACCAAGACTAATATGAGAATCTCGTATTCTGTTTAAATACCAAAAGAACTTTCAAGATATTGGAGTTTTTGTCGGCATTCATCCAGAATATTTGATTTTCGTGGAACCAAAAAGCAAACTAATTTTTAGGGATTAGGAGAATATATTTAAGGACTCAAGAGGGGGTTTAAAGATATTTGACCCATCTAATGAGCCGTAAATGTATTCTTTCTTTTCTCATAAAGAATATGATTGTAAGTATGGCTTAAAATTGACTTAATTTGTCTGTGGATCGATTTGATGCATCAATCGAATTCCCAAAAATTCACAACCTTTTTCAAATTATCAAAACCACTTCAAGTGGATTTTTAATCAATCTTCAAAATGTTTTTCAACCAAGCCGGGAATGGCTGTAGTGATTCCGTGCACCTTTTAAATTATCAAAACCACTTCAAGTGGATTTTTAATCAATCTTCAAAATGTTTTTCAGCCAAGCCGGGAATGGCTGTAGTGATCCCGTGCACCTTTTAAATTATCAAAACCACTTCAAGTGGATTTTTAATCAATCTTCAAAATGTTTTTCAGCCAAGCCGGGAATGGCTGTAGTGATCCCGTGCACATTTTAAATTATCAAAACCACTTCAAGTGGATTTTTTATCAATCTTCAAAATATTTTTCAGCCAAGCTGGGAATGGCTGTAGTGATCCCGTGCACCTTTTAAATTATCAAAACCACTTCAAGTAGATTTTTCATCAATCTTCAAAATGTTTTTCAGCCAAGCTGGGAATGGCTGTAGTGATTCCGTGCACTTTTTAAATTCTCAAAATCACTTCAAGTGGATTTTTCATCAATATCCAAAAATATTTTCAGCCAAGCCTGGAATGGCTGTAGTGATCCCGTGCACCTTTTTTAAAATTATCAAAACCACTTCAAGTGGATTTTTCATCATTCTCCAAAAATGTTTTCAGACAAGCCGGGAATGGCTGTAGTGATCCTGTGCACCTTTTTTAAATTTTCAAAACCACTTCAAGTGGATTTTTCATCCAAGCATCAAATTGCCACAATATTAATGGGTCAAGCCCACTCAATTGAAACATGGACTTTCTAGCATATATAGAAATTCATTAAAGCAATTGAGACATACAAACTCTTTCAAAACAAAATTCGAGCCAAATAAGAAAACATTTTGAGGCACCCTTTTTTCGGGAGTTGTGGTGCCTAACACCTTCCCCATGCTCAATAGACCCCCTTACCCATTGCTTTCCCGTAGACCATATCATGTGTCCAATTGCACCTTAAAAATCAATTAGTGGCGACTTCAGTTTTTCGAGCTGGTTGCTTCAGTTAGCAACAAATATCCCCTTGCACGTGAGACGTTAAAAAGATGTCGATTTGAAAAGTAATCTCCCCGTCTCGAATTTTGGCTTCTCATTCCCCATTTTATTTTCTCACAAACTTAGGGTTCATCGATTCTAATTTCTTCTCCATTCCTCTACAATCGTAATCATGACTTCTTCTTTTGCACAACAGATTCCTATTGATCATGTCTATGTATCTTATTCAATTTAGAAATCAAATTTCCTTGAAATCCTCGGTGTAAGTGCCGATGTCCTAATTCCTTTGGAGAATATACCTTCTCCAAGACTTGGTCCCTATTATGTTGTGCCTCATGGGGATTTGTTGGATGCAATTGTTGATTATTATCCTAATGTTCATCAATCCACTTTGTTTGTGCAATCTAATCGATTGAATATCTTCAAAAACTAGAACATTGCTTCCCCATTGAAAGGTTGGAGTGTATGTGACACCAATTTTCAGACGATGGGCTATCACGATGGCTAAGAATGCATACATAACAGGTTGAGTGAAACAAATAGGGCTTTTCCATATTACTAAGATACCACACCCCATTGTGGACTTAACTTTGCTTTGTAGTTTCTTATGCTTCTAGTCCTAAAAGGATAACAACTTTTTCCTCCATGAAGGTTTTGTATCAATAGGGTTGCATGACATCTTTTTCTTGACTGGGTTGCCTATAGAAGGGAAGGAATTTACTGAAATTTTCCTTCAAAATCTGACTAATGTGGATAAATTCAATCTTCTAGAATGTTAGTATAATTTACACCATAGGGAAAACAAATGAACCAACCATGTACAAGATATGTATTGGTTCAGTAGATATGTATTTTGCAGTCGATATCTAAAAGTGATGAAAGCTAGTTTAGCTCCGGTTAAAGCTCTACTAAATGGAAATGATTGCTCTTGCCTTAATGTGTTTGGGTATAATTTATTGAATCGGACCATCAATACTGAATTCAAACCCAATTGTCAAGGTTCTTTTTAGCTACTCCAACTCTGAATATATGCTTACTTTCCTTCTTTAGCACCTTGCATGGAGAGCCTGTGGTAAGTCAAGATCATCAAGAAACTCGAACTGTATCTAGTACTCATGGAAGATACCTACTCTCCAAGCATCACTCATCATTTCTTCCCATTCATTCTATTTTACAAAAGTTTCTTTTGGCACCAAGGGTAGCTCCATTCCACTTCGCTCCTTGGAATGTGTCGTACCTTCCTCTTACGGAGGGTGTTAGGACTTCTCCAACTGGTCGAGTTGTCAATTTTGGAGTGTTGTACCCCAATTTTTTAAAAGTCTAAATGGCCACAAAATGTCAAACTAAAAAATTCACAATTTACATCATTTACGAGCCCAAGATGAGTTCATAGTCCAAGTGAATAAAAAAGCCCAAACATAACTTATTTGTTTATTTTCTCTATATCCAATAAGTGAGTCATTTAAGCACAGAGAGAATGCCTAGTCCATTACTCAACTTGAACCCAAAAGATTACCCTAAACCAAATTAGAGGCCTTAATTGAGAAGCCCGTTTGTGACTAGCCCATTACCTAACAATTACCCAAAACTAAACCTAAGGCCCGTCTATCAAAATAGCCCAGCTTGGCCCAAATACCTAATGAAGAAATGAAAAGAAAGAAAAGCAGGAGAGACGGAAGAGAGAGGAAGTGTCGTCTGGCCAACGGGAAGAAAAGGAGAGACGCGCTTGAGGAAGAAAAAGGAGGAGAGGGCGTAGAAATTCAAACAACGAGGATTCGGGTTGACAATAGGGAGTTGTATATTGTTGATTTTGGGGTTGTTGATTCGGTGCGGTCGGTATAAAAGGAGGAGCGATCGAGTTTTAGTGGGGGATTTTCGGGGTTGTTTCTGTCTTCTGTTGTTTCGGTTTTCTGGGAAAGGGAAGAAGCTTCACGGTGATTTGGGGGTTGGCTTCCAATTTTTCTAGGTTGCTCTTCTTTTCTTTTAAAATTCGGTTTTTCTTGGGAGGATTTTCAGGGAGATTTCTTCTTTTTCATTTGTTGCAATCGTTTTTCCTGGGCTGGAAGATTCCTAATCGGCTTTCTGGGACTTCTTTCTTCTTTTAATTTTGGGTTTGATCTTTCTTTTCAGTTTTCTGGTGCTTTTGATTTAGGATTCTGGAGTTTTTTTTTTTTTTTGGATTTCGGTTTTTCTAGGAGATTCAATCGGATTGTTCTGAGCATTGCTTTTGTTGGTTTTTCTCAATTTTTTTTGGGTAAGGATTTTGGAGAAATTCTTGCTTTTGGTTTTTGGGGTCCCTGTTTCAATTCTTTGTTCTGAGTCGAAATTTCTTTCTTCTCTACTTCAACCTAATCCTCTAATCACCCAAAATTCCTTTGAAATCTACTGTGCTCGAATTGCTTGAGTCCTCGCAAACACTATTTCTCTTCTCATCAAGGTCATTCCCTTAGTTTCTAGGTTTATTTTTGCATCTTCTGTTCTTGAATACTTGGGTTCATTACTCTAGTGATCAGAAGGTGCACCGGAATTTGGAATTAATTGCCATATCTTGAGATTTCTAGTTTTGTGCTGTTTTGGGATCTCCAATGTTTAGCTAATTTCCTGGTTGATTTGTGAAAGATAGTTTATAAATTTTGAACTGGGTCTTCTGGGATTTCAAAATGGATTATTTTTGTGTTTTGCTGCTGTATTGGTGCTACATTTGTTTGGATTAATGTTATATTTGCCTGTGTTTAATTTGAGAAATGTTTGCATGTGTCAATTTATCAGCGTGCAAGAAAAACAGTAAATGAAGTCTTGATGTTTTGGCTTGAATAAGTTGGCTCTGTTTGTGTTGTGTTCTTTATCTTTTCCATGATTTCTCTAGTAAGTGTGATGCATTGTGGAGATTAATAACAATCGGCCCAAATGGTGATATCATGTTTTGTCTCTGTCAAGATTGTAGTTCTTGCTTCTGCTCGTATGTGCAGTGTTCTGGTTAAGGAGTATAGGTTTATGTTTGTTGTTTCATTATTGCGGGTGTTCACATTTGGAAATTGTGATATTATTTTTAATGGAGTTGCAAGCGAGTACCTTGTGCGATGGATTTGGTAGTCATTGAAAGTTTGAGTAAGCATGATATGGGGTAGTAGTGGGCCATTGGATTATTCTTTCACACGAATATTAATTTGAATGATTATTGGGCCGGAAAATTATTTTTTGGGTTTGTATGTATGTGGGATTTAATTGTTTGGGTTATGTATTGTGTGTTTGGGCTTATCTATGTGGGTTTATTTATGTGTGTTAATTTGGTAATCATTGGGCTATATGCATGAATTATTTGAATTATTTGGGCTTTGAATGCATGTTCTTTTGGATTTAAAAATGGCATGTCAATAACTTTTACATGTGATATTTTGTATGCTCATTTCATTAGGCCAATTAATTATGAATTTTCAATCATACTAAATTAATAGTATAGTTGAAATGGTTCGATTGCCAAGAGAAAAAGGGGAATAGAGATTGCATTCCATTCATGATTTTTTAACCTTGTTAATATGTCATTTATTTGAAATGTGTTTATATATGAATTATATGATTGATTTGATATTGTTTGATTTACGAGTTTATATGTGAATTATATGATTGATTTGATGTTATTTGATTTATGTGTTAATTATGTGATTTAATATTTAAATATGTTTGATTGAGGGATTTGCGATAATTCAATATTGTATAGTCCACACGAAAACTCGGTTCCCAACATTTTAATTTTGTTTTATGTCTATCTTTGTTTCTATTTTTATTTTTGTTTCATTTTTATTTTTATTTTTATTTTTGTCTTTATTTTTATATATTATTTTTATCTTGTTCTTATTTTCGTTTTATTTTTTAATTTCGTTTTATTTTTATTTTTACTTTTATTTTATCTCAATTTTATTTTTATCTTATTTTCGTTTTACTTTTCTTTTTATTTTATTTTTGATCTTTTATTTTTAACATTTACATTGTATATTTTAGTTGTGTATAAAAATTATATCGAAAGTCTTAACCAACGAGAGAATTAATTTGGGAAATGCATTGGATGCACCCTCATAGAAAATTCTTGAGGTGAGAGTGTTTCTAGGAAATTTGAACATTAGATGGAAAATTCTATGAACCTCAATATTAGACTTGCAATATAATTTTTTTATATTTTCTAAAACTTATTTTATTATATTTTGATATATTTTTGCGTATAATTATTTCACTCTATGTATGCATTCTTGTCACGATTAATTTTTTTTAAATCATATAATAGGTTAATAAAAGTTAAATCGGCAACTATTTTTCAAACAGACGTTGTGGGGTGCCTCACACCTTCCCTACACGTAACAAACTCATTTACCTATTTTTTTTCTGGATTTTCGCAGACCAAATTATTTTTCGGTGACCAATTGCACCTATTACAATTGGTGGCTGCTCTCTTTTAAAATTTTCTCTCGCAAAACCGGTTGCGACATGGTGGAAGTTTATATTGCCCAAGAAATCACAGTGGCCAACCTTGAACAGAAAAACCTAGGCAAAAATAAGAGCGGGAGTGAATTGTGTCCCCAAATTGCAAAGACAATTCCCTTTGAAAATTTCAATAACTAATTATCAAATATCAAGTAACAAAAATGTGGGCTCTAATGATTATCCTAATCAAATTTCAAAAATAATGTAATATGTGATACAATATGTAATAAATAGATAGTTAACAAACATACAAGAATCGCAACACATTGTCAAGAATATAAATCTGCACACCAATCGGGTAAAACTTATTTGACCTATCAATTCAAGTCAAAATGTAATGAAATTTGGTTTGTAATATCAAAACACTTTAATGAAGACTATATCAAAATTCAGATCAAAGTTCAAAGTTTAGCTATATGAACAGTACGTGGGTTAGTGTTCCAGAAAATCAGCAATCAACAGTATTTGTTCTAATTGTTTAGAAAAAACCTCCATTAATGCAATTAGCAACCTCAAGCAAATGACCAACAGAAAAGGAAGCAAGTTTAGCACACTATCAAGAAAGTAAAGTAATTAAAAATGCAAAGGATATATAGTGGTTTGGAGAGCGCCTCCTCCTACGTCTACTACCTAAGCCCGCAAGATTAGGATTTCCAAATCCACTAATGGATGATGATTTTCCAAGTTCACCAATAACTTAAGGTTTTAGGCAAGCTAACCCCAATCCCTTACAACCAAGGTTTCAAGATAAGTACGACCTTAAGTTTCCAAGTGGTACCCCAAACTTATCTCACAACCTCTCAAAGGGTTTTGCACACAAAGGGACTTTACAAGTATTTTGCGTACAAGATTCCCTCAAGGTTAGCTCACATAATAAGTTTGCATACCTTCCAACTAATGGTTCAAGTGGACTAAAAAATATAATTTTGTAGTCATTCATCTGTATTACCCTCTCACAGTGTCAAGAATGCTTGTTTGATCATCGACAACTGTCCCCCATCCCATAAACATGTTCTTACTCATATTGCGCATCAACATCATAAATAGGGTCCTGCTCATAATCTACCTCCAAGCTTGGAGCCATTTTTTCTTATTCTGTAAACAACCCTTTACCATACTTTTCACCTTTTTGACACTTTGCCAAACGATGATTGGGCTTGCCATACATTGGGTACGTCTTTGAAATCCAAAAGCTCTTCAATCGTGGCTATCTAATCCAACAATTCTTCAAGTTGGAGACATCCCTAGAAGTCGGGTATGTCCAACTTAAATTCTAATTCCCAATGACTTTTGATGCGGTTTGGTTGTCGACCCACTCTACACGCTTCATTCTCAAATGGGTTTGCAAGACTTTCTTTGTCGCTATCATGATTCACAGGATCAGCTAATTGGGGGGTTGTGTGGCTGTGTTTGGATACGACTGGTGGTTAGTACCTCCAACTTATCAATGATGGCATCCAATCCGATCATCAAGGTTGGCCGAATGCTCCTCTATTCGCTGCAACTGTGGATTCAATTGCTCTTCTTGTGCCGTTTCAACAAGTTCGTAAATCTCATCCAAGGGTAGTCGTTTAACTCCATGTCCTCTGCCGTGAATTGTTCTTTGGCTTCGATACCAACTGACACAACTCAAGATAAACAAAGCATAAATTCAGTCACAAAGAAAAACCAATTCTTCCACAAACCTAAATTGTTCAACAAGTTAGGAAAATGGGGATTCAGCTATCGCACATTTAATGATTCATAATAAAATTAATTGTCCTCAAACCCTACTTCCACTATTAATAAGCTTCACACAAGAAGCTTAATAAAAACAAGCAAAAGACTAAATTATCCCATAGCAAACAAATAAGGAAATAGAATTCTAAACTAACTAGGAAACTAATGAAAAATAATTAATGACAACCAGCTAGCCACAATTCTTGTTAGTCTTCATATGAGCAACACTCTCCAAGTAACTTATTGCCTTTTTTATCTTCATGTAGAGCAAAGTCCTGCATGTCTGTCCTTACATCACATATGCTCTTGTTGCATGACTTACCTAAATATGAAGCTTGGTAGATATATTTGCCGTCTGGGAATGGATTTTTTTCTAAATGGATATCAAGAACGCCTTCTTGAATGGGAATCTTCAAAAGGAAGTTCACATGAGGCCACCTCTAGGGTATATTCATTCACCACATAAAGTTTGTTGATTGTGGATGGCTCTATATGGTCTGAACAAGCACCTCGTGCATGGTTCGCCAAATTTAGCAATACCATCTTACAACTTGGCTTCTTGTCTAGTCTTTATGATTCAACATTGTATATTTGAAACAAAAATTCTCGAACGATATTTCTTCGTTTGTATGCTGATGATATGATCATAACTGACGATGAAACGAGCAATATTTCTGAAATCAAGCAATCACTCAGTCGATCCTTTGAGATGAAGAATCTCGGTCTATGAAGCTATTTTCTAGGTCTTAAAATTTCATCTGACCATACTAGCTATTATCTTTCACAGGAAAAATATGTTTTGGAACTCTTGACTCGAGCAGGGATAACAGATAATAAAACCACATCTACTCCTGTTGATCCAAACATTTGTCTCGCCTCATCAGATGGAAAGTTGCATCCTGACCTATATCGAGAACTCATTGGGAGTTTGATTTATCTCACTGTACCTCATCCAGATATTGCCTATGTTGTGCATCTAGTGATCCAATTTAAATTTGCACAACACTCAATCATTTTGCAGTCGTTCTTCAAATCTTACGTTTTGTTAAGGGTTCATTATTTCAAGGTTTGCACTTCTCTTCCCAGTCATCTCCAATACTACGCGCATACTCCAATGCATACTAGGGAGGTGATCTCACTAATTGACATTCTACAACAAGCTATTATTTCTTCTTAGGAATCTCACTCATTTCCTGGTGTAGTAAGAAGCAAACCTTTACATCACAATCAAGTACTGAATCAGAGTAACACGCCCCTGCTAATACAACAACCGAATTGTTGTGGCTTTGATGGTTGTTGGACATTGGAGTTTCTCAGACGTTTGCCACAATCATTCATTGTGATAATTAGAGTACCATGAAGATTACTTGCAACAATGTCTTCCATGCACGCACTAAACACATTGAAATTGATTGTCACTTTGTGCATCAACATCTTGCTCGTAGCGTTCTTTGTCTTCACTTAGTTACCTCAGCTAACCAAGTTGTAGATATCTTCACCAAAGCTCCTACAGTGAAACTGTTTGATAAGTCAATTACCAAACTTAAGTTGATTTATGTACCATCTCTTTGTGTTTGAGGGGATGTCATGATACGATCTGTCATGCTAAAGTTTAGGAGTACAATCTAAAACATGATTACTTGATTATAGGAATTATTAATGAACTGTTTTTATATTTTGTGATCATCAATTGTATAAATATGTACTCTGTGATATTGCCACACACAAAATTACCAAATATTATTTTTCTTTATATCCTTTTATATTCTAACTTCAACATATTCATTGCAATCCCTGCTTTTAGGGCCACCCCAACCATTTTCCCTTGCAAATACCCAACAAAACTCACATTACGACAATATAACTTGCTACTATCAAAGCAACCTGTGTTTTATGGTCAAATAGATTAAAAAAGAATTAAATATATTTTTGCTCATTAAAAGATTTTTTTATTTTTTATTTTTGTTACTAAATGTTCAAACATTTCAGATCAATAACCTAAAAATTTTGTTTGTTTCAGACTGGTCACTTTAGATTTCATATATTAGAAAACAGGGTTACCATTTTCCAACAACAAAGTTATCATATTAGAATAATTTGAAACTTTAAGTGATTAATCTGTAACGTTGAACATTCCGTGACTAAAATGAAAAATGAAAAATCTTTCAATGACCAAAGTGTACTTACCCCGATTAAAAAACCAAGAAATGTTGGAAACATTGCTTCATTAAACCCCAAGATCATCAAATTAAATTTAGTGACAAACCAAATGTCACCATCATTTAAGTTTCCCAGTAAATAACTTATCAAGTACAACCCCAAAACCCACCCACCCCAAAGAGAAAAAAAAAACTGCTTCGAAGCACAAACTAATCTAGTTCCAGTTCTATGCTTTGCTGAGCTGACATAACACAAACTATGATTTTTCGTTGTCAGTGCCATGAAACTTCCTCCCAACTTCAACAGCTTCTCTGCAAATACATCAAACATAGGTTTGTTTAAGAGAATACATTCTTAAAAGTAATACAGCAGAAAATTTGCATGGACTCCATAAGTCCTCCAATTTAACATTATAAAAGCTCCCACATAATAAAGTTATTCAATTCACAGTTGGTTCAGAAATCAAAGGCATGCAGCTCGGAATCCACGCAATATTGGCTTTGCCATGGTCATTTTGGCATTTATCTTCTTACCAACACAGGAAACTAGCAATGCAAAAACAGGTGAAGCGTATGCATTAGGGAATCACGTAATTGATTAGGGATTTAGGTCAAGGGAATCCAAGACTACTTTCTATATCCTCAACATGCAGCAACAATCTAACGGAGAATCAAAATATTCCTGGACAACTCAATAAGCAAAAATATAAACGGGAAAAGCACCTTTGCAAAACAATTACGGACTGGCGAATAATGCAAATCTCTCTTAAATGGTAAACAAAGTCCTCCAGATATATCAACTTCAGTATACAAAAATGTTATAGTATCTCAGCAGTAGTGCATCCCATCAACCCTAAAGAACAAATGAAATCTTCGCAAAAATGACTTCCCATAGGATTGCAAAATTACTATTGAATAACTTCCAGACTATTTTTACTCTTTCACAACCTATGGAAATTTTCAACTTGTCTGATCTAGCAGTTGCATAGTGATGATGAGCAATAACTTGGATGTCAGAATCTAGATTCTATCAGTTTTTAGCGCAACTAACTACTTTATAGAATGTGCACAGCTTTACCAGGACCAAGACTTAAAAATATATGGGATGTAAAGCAAAAACTAAGGATGTTTGACCACAAACCTAAAAGCATCCACAAGCTCCTTATTTTCTGGGTCAAGCGTCACACCTTCATAGAAAGCATTGGCGGCTTCATCAAACTTCTGCAATTTAAAGATTAGTAAAAAAATTCTGGAAAAAAAAGTTGCGTTTTCGCGTTTTCTGTAGCGTACGACTGTACAAATAAGGAGGAGCATGCCTGTAATAAACGCAACGCTGCACCTTCCCGATAGCAAGCTTTTGGCCAATCAGGTTTTAATGCTCTGCAAGCTTTCGCATCTATCAATGCATGCTCGGCTTGTCCTAAACGTAACCAACAAAGGCTTCTATTGGAGAGCAAAGTAGCATCTGTGGGATCCAAATCACTTGCCTGCAACAGAATTTGCACATTCAGTTGAAGTCCATAAAGCTCTCCAAATTTGGTGGGAAACTAATATTTAGAAAACAGCAATGAACGAGTAGAAAGTTGGCAACTATATCCAGCTGCAAACGGAGGTGATAAAATCAACATAAGAGATGACAATCCTGCACTATCCATTGGAGGGTAGCCTCTTGTCTTGAAACTCCCATCCTATTCCCTCAACGAATTTTGAAGATCAAATACCATATGCCACTTGCAGACTAAATCAACATTGTAAATGGCTTTTATATCACATCTGACATCAATTCCCTTAAATGACCTATAGCTACAACCGTTAAAAATGGATCAGATGACCAAATCAACATAATATGATTGAGGAGATGAGAACGGGTTTTATGCCATTACCATTAGTTTTGAGAATATCTTATGCTATTACCATTAGTTTTGAGAATAAAAAGTACCCCAAAGTTTCCAGGCACATTTCAAACTTGGGGACAGAGAAACATGAATGCCAACAGATTGTTGTTCAAAATGTTAAAATGTATTGATTACCTACGTTAAGAAAGAGGAATTTCCCGAAATATGCCTGAATGGAACAGATCAATCATCTTCTGATTGCTTGTGATGATTAAATTAGTATTCCATTGGAAAATGTTTCATTGTATTCAAGGTTCAGAATCTCTTATGGAAAGAGTGAGCAAGGTTCAGATACAGAACATAGTGGCAAATGAGTTTACTGAGAATAGAACATATAAATGTTCAGGAATGTCTTGCGTAAATGCAAAATGTAAGGTCTTAACCACATGCTTAACACTTTCTATAACATTAACTGTTGGAGACTGAGAGGCCATCTATGCAATCAAAGGATAAAAATCATTGTTCCATTCAAGTTCGGCACTCGGAAGAAAGATATGATTTATCCATAATGTTTTCTTTTATTGCTTCTGCATGCATCGAAATTTTAAATTTCCCGATTGTAATATAGGTGAATGAAATTAATTTTTCCAGCAAAACAACCCTATAAAGACCCCAACACCTAAAATTGGAAAAGACAGTACTCTCAAGATTTGATAAAGTAGAGATGAAAAACATACTTGTGTATAAGCATCTATTGCCATATAATAATCCTGTCCTTTGAACGCCTCATGTCCTCTCGCTTTTGCTTCTGCAGCTTTCTTCTTTCCATCAGGTGACACCTGACAGCTCTTAGATATTCATGGCAGAGAATTTCTCTTTAAACAGTTTTATCACCTTCTACATTGGTATATAAGAAAACTAAAATGATTAGAGTAGTTGCAACCTACCCCAAAAAAAACATTGGAAAAGGCAGAATACCATGAATTTATTAAAGTTCAAATATGTGGAAATTAT
Organism: Euonymus europaeus; assembly: GCA_963580455.1. Classification (NCBI taxonomy): domain Eukaryota; kingdom Viridiplantae; phylum Streptophyta; class Magnoliopsida; order Celastrales; family Celastraceae; genus Euonymus; species Euonymus europaeus. Next base: position 8,243,443 of record OY756972.1, read on the forward strand.
TATAATCCTGCAAAAACACTCAAATTCCAAGCATTCATCTGACATGAGTCAATTCAAACGGTGCATTGACACTTAAACAACCAGTTTTTTCTTAAAGCATCAATAACCACCCAAATTAATAACAAGTACCAGGATCAAAGTCCATCATAGATAGAATTCTTCGTTCTGAAACTAAACACTAAAACCAAGGCGTCTAAAGTGGGGCAAAATTCAAGTTCTACCACCACATGGGTTTACTAAGGAGCATGCGAAGATACCCAAAAATAAATTTATGCCAACTCAAACCTTATGAACGGAATAAATACTACTTCGGAAGCAATAACTTTCTTCAAAATCTGCTCACAAATATACACATAATATAACATTCAACCCACCAAAGAAGGTAGAATCAGCTACCTTCTTTGGATGGACAGCTGACTTAGGAGGTAGAACCAAGAGACTGATTCTGTAATTAAGTTCTGATTATGCCAAAAAATGCCCTTAAGATGTAAGATCTTGAGATTTGTATACTCCAAGAGGTATTTAAAAAGAGTAGTAATGGGTTATGAGGGATTTGATGCAAAAGTCCAAGCAAAAGAAATTTATAAGTAGCAAGAGATTTTCAAAGTTAAGAAATAAAAAAATAAAATTACCACAGGAAGATTTGCCTTTAAGACTTCAGTGTCTCCTGGGGCTTTAACTTCACTCTCTTTTGTTGTTTCTTCCTGCAAAAGTTCCCAGAAATGTAAATACAAATATCTAGGTTGCCTTGTGACTTTCAGTCAAAACATGATAGTAACCACTGACAAGTAGTAGATTCTGATTTGTTCGGGATGAGATGTGAAAAAGGCTGGGAGTTAGGATTACAGCAGAAATCGTATTGGCCATTAATTATGACATAATTGTTGTGCCATGACTAGCAACGGCTATGGACATATAATCCTTTATTGGTAATTTCACCCCGCACCCCCCTTGCTCAAAAGTTGTAGCACATCTTCTACAAATACACAAAACAAAAAACACCTTTCTGAACGAACTCAGAAAGCCTTGTACAAGCGTGAGTGTTGAAAAAAAAAATAGAGTTGCAAATTTATATATTTTCAATACCCTGCCCCAACCCCCATCAAGCGCTTCTTTACCATCCCACATCCCCATGGGGATGGTCTACTAGGTTCATGAATATCATGACCAAGATGAAGCTTGGGTAAAACTATGTGGAGGTCAGAATTGACTGATACTAAAAAATCAACAAATGAGTTTTGGTTAGGAGAGAAAGATCCCTTGAACCAAGACCTATCTGGCAAATCATTATTCATTTTAAGTCATTTATCCTAGGTTCAGTTTTTTTTTGAGAATTGTATATCATTTTAGTTCTATTTTGAGGAGCTATTCTGGCTAGTGGTGCCCTGCCCCCAATTGCTTGTGCGAGTTGTAAGGTTCACTTCTCCATTCATCAAAACAGAAAAAAGGATCTAGTTCTGCTTTTTAATTATTCTCGAGGCAAGAAAAATGAAAATTAGAAATTTAGAACCCCATTATGGCACATTTAATTTGTTCGCCAAAATCAGAATTATTTTGCACGCTACAAATCCAAGTTCATTTAATACTTCATTCAATCATTCTTCTATGTTTCAAAGGTTTTGTATGTAGGTAACTTAATAACCAGAATGCAACCCACTGCATATTCAGGTGTCTTTAAGTATTCGTGTGATTAATTAATACTTAGTGTGATTAACCAATCATAACTGTCATATGGAGATGATAAGTGCCCAGTACATCTCATTCATGAAGTTTTCTAGTGCTATCATTTTTCCTCCTTTTGAAACCAGATTTCAAAATCTTTTCAAAAACAAATTTACTTCTTCCTTCAGCAGATATAGGGGCATCACCATGCTGTTTCTATGGGCATAGAACGAAATCAATATCACCTACTATATCAAGGAGGCATGTTAAAATGGTGATCAAAACAGAACTGCCGAAAATTTGAAAATTAGCCCAGGAAATATTTTATTTCCATAAAAATTCAAAACAATTGGCACATCACCTCTCTCACAAAAACAAAAGGACGGTATTAACGAGCTTTAATTTCAGGAAATATTTTATTTACATAAAAATTCAAAACAATTTGCACATCACCTCTCACAAAAACAAAAGGACAGTATTTACGAGCTTTAATTTCATCTACTAGGTTCTGACAGTGAACATAAGAATATTAATACCTGTTTGCTAGTTTCAGATTGCATATGTTCAAGAAGTCCATCGACTGTCCACTCAGGAATACTGTCAACTTTTGATGTCAAAGGAAAAAGGATCTCAACAGCTGCACGATTGCCTCTTGCAGCAGCAACTTGTATTGCCTTCTCGCCGACCTGTGACATCGGAAAAAGACAAATTAACTTAATCCTAACACCACTAATTATTCACAACTTCTGCCGATATTTTCTTTGCTTTGAAAAAACGAAAGGTCCAGTTGCAACGGGAGTGAAAACAAATTGAGACTAAGTACAGAAGGAAATACAAACATATAATTGTAGATTAAACAGGATTCAAATGGTAGAGAATAAAATAAAAATGTATATGCTTTGCAACACAAAGATTAGGGTAGTAAAAGGACAATTTTTACAGGTCTGCCTTTATTTCAAGGCCAAAGATCAATAACAGCAACATGAATTAGCTAATATTTTCTTCATACAATTTATCATCACCAGAAGATTGAATTTCTCTGCAACTGATGGATAACACACTTGAACAAGGAAACACACACAGAGAAACATCGAATAACAGCAACATGAATTATCAAATATTTTGCTCTTACAATATATCATAGCCAGAAGGTCAAATTTCTCTGCAACTGAAAGACAACAAACTCTAGAAAGGAAACACACACAGGCAAACATTGAGAGGAATAAGGCTGCAAGCAAAAGTCAATATCATTTTACCTCATCCACAGAATTGGGATCAGCTCCAGCTTTAAGTAAGCAGTTTATAAGTTCAATATTCCCATTATCAGTGGCAATATGCAAAGGGGTGGCACCACCAGCAGTAATATTAACGTTGGCACCTGCCTGCATACAAGAAAATGCAAGACTTAGTAGTGCAGATGGTAAAATAGATGAAACCATTCAGATTTGACAAATTTCATAACAATCAACCAGCAATCACAAACACAACCAACTTCAATATGCAAAATAAAGAGGGATGAAAAAATGGCAGAAAAAATCAGATTTTTTCCCTGCTGGATGTTTAAGGGTGCATTTGGTTATGGCACCTTTTACTTTCATTTCATAGGAAAGAAAAATAAAATTTTCCAGAGTGTATTTTTCGAAATGGTCTCCTGTTTATTTGAGGTGGAAGGGCAAGTAATTTTCAAATTTTTTATTTTCAAATAAGGAGCAAGCGGATAATTTCATATTCAATGCTATCTTCTGCATTACTCTCCCAATATCAACTCACCGTCATCTCCACCATCACTTGAAACTAAGCCAGGATAATCGATAAAGGCCTTTGCCAGATACAAACCATTCATCAGCTTGAATTTTCAAGTTAAATCAAGTTAAAGACGATCCAAGAATATTAAACAGGTTTCATTTTTACAAACCAAACACCTTCTATAAAAAGTAAAGAAACAATTTTTTTTAATGAACTGAATAGTCAAATAAAAATTAAAAAATTTCCAAACAAAAAGCACCAGTTCTCCAGCTATATTATGAAGGAGCCATATGGAAGATGAAGGATGATATAGAACCTGAACCAGCAAGCTTGAGCATGCTAATGAGCTAGCCGCTACTGCTGATAGCAATGGAGTAATATCATCTTCAGTTTTAACATTAGGCTGCAAAGAAAAATGATTGAAAAATAATATAACTAAGTAAATGAAGGAAATCACATCTAAAAAACTACAGAGATGGACAAGGGGAAGATGTATAGCCGCATTGGAAAGAAGGGAAGCATGGGAACCAAGAAAATGTGTATTTTGTGGAAACAATTCTCATTTATATGCCGAAACTACCTTCAACCTATCATACACATTCATGCAATATTGTTAGGGATTTCACATGCTATTTTAACTTTCAAACACTTCTGCAAAATGCCAAAATTGAAGTTATCACAACTTTCCTACACAGGCATTTAGAAAAGCCATCATCGTGCATGTGTCACAATTTTCCAAATCACTGCAATGTTATCACTGACTGGTATTGTGAACGAAATTCATCATGAATATGTCAACTCAATGGCCACAATATCTAAATCGACAAACTAAAGCATCCCAAACAGATATCCGTGTGAATTGCAAACTCTACAAGAAATTTTGCAAGCATTGCAAGTTTGTAAGGAGACAGATACAGAAACATCAAAAAGAAATTATGAATACTTGCCCAAGCCTTTGTATGCCCAAATGAGACAATGCAGGCCTTGCCAAGACAACCTAGGCAGGTAGCACCATAAGCATTGAGCCCCAAAGCTATTCATGAAGGCCCCAGATGCAAGAACCAGTGACCCAAAGAGTAAAAGGTATGCCAAGGAGAAAAAAAGAATGCCCTAACTATCCAGCAAAACCAAACCACTTACCCTTTAGAATCTATCCACTGGGTAAACGAACCTGCCCAATTAATCATAATTCAAAAACATTGAAATATGAAATTGTCCCAGGCCCAAAAAATCTTTCTAGATATACATAGGGAACTATATGAGTGTTTGTCTAAAGCACCGGACCAAAGGGTCCACAAAGAAAGATGCAACACACAAGCACACAGTTAATAGACAAACACACACACACACATGTATATATATAGCAAAAGAAAGAAAATCACTTTTAAAGAAAGCAAAAAGAAAAAGTTAAAATATTACATTTGCCTGGTGCTCTAACAAAACTTTCACTGCTTCTTCCTGGCTATTACCAGCAGCCCAAATCAAAGGAGTCCCAGCATCACTTTTGAAATCAACTTCAGCTCCTATGGAGAGCAAATATCTCAGCAATTCAATATCCCCTGGAAGAAAAGTATAAAGAAGTTGATGAAAGGAGAATGAAATAAACTGAAGACTCAGACGTGAAATAGAAGAGCAGAGGCAAGGATATTCTTTTACTGAAAGGATTGAAGAGCAAATCACTTGCCAGAAAAATTTCACTGATTTGAAGGCAGTACATTTTTCAAAGCATGCTACCTCAAAACTATGTGGCTTTAGTAGTCCTCCTTGTGAGAAAATAGTCCGTACAGCTAATAAGAATGCAAAAATGACACTAGAACCTATTCTTGAGGATAGCCTTCTAGGACATTTTCTAACTTCCCCCAACACACATTTACACCTTCCTTCCCTGAAAATCTTCTAGATAACCGACGATTTTCTTCAGAAAAATATTGCCAATACAGCAATACTTGAAATGTAGTTCTAGTAAATGCAGTCAGAACTCAGAAAAGATGAATAAAACCTAACTTTTTAATGGAAAAGTCTCGTGAATGCACCAAGAAGGTCCAAACAAGTAACTACAAAGAACCTAAGCTTAGAGCTTCTACAACGTTCTTACACAGAAAAGAACACCAAAGTTTAAAGCAAATAATTCACCTATTGATAATAGAATAAAATTAGTCCTTAAAATTGAATAATCTAATATTCCTCCCAATCCATGTCATCCAGATTATAGACAGCCAGACAGGGATAAGAAGAAAAAATATCCTGTCTCGTCCATTCTTGGCTACTCCGAGCAAGAAGCCCACTTGCGATATATGAGAAAGTGAGCAACAAACCCAGCTGATTCCCAACATATTAAAAAAAACAGACCCGGCTTTTTCCAAAAAGGGCATATGTAGAAGCAAATGGCTAATTGAGTCCATGTCAGAGTTAAAAAAAGCAGCACCTATTTGCCATAGATAAGATCTGGCGGTTAACCACTGTTCTTGTATGGCCTCCTATATAATTTGTCGTCCTCATTTTCATTACTGTACCTTCTTTTATCTTTCATAATGTGAAAATGTCATACTCTTTACTTAGGAGGATTGGATTTCATAATGGACTCAGTCCTGCAGAAGACAAAACATAAGCTTTGCACTCTGTATTTCCTTATATTCACAATTTTGGTGAGAATCGCCAATTATTATCCAAAGCAAATATGATACCAGGGGAAATTTTACTCCTCGCCATCACTACAACACACATTTTCCATATGAATGCTTCCCACCCCACCAACCAACCCCCTCTCTCTGAACAAACTGGGGAACTGGACTACCCTTGAAAAAATAAAGAAAAAGACCAGAAAAGAAGACCCAAATTGAAAGAGCATACACAGCCTAACCTATTCCTGCAGCCTGATGCAAAGCAGTGGCCCCTATGTCACTAGCTATAGAAGAATTGGCACCACGCTTGAGAAGGTATTTGGCAGTCTCCGTATGTCCTTGCCGGGCAGCATGAAGAAGAGGAGTATCACCTGCATATAGGTAAGAAATTACAGAAAGTAAACCCAGTTAGATATTGACTTCAGAGTAACAACATTTCGAGCATAACTAAAGTAAATTAACCAGTGTCCCTAGTGTAAATATTAAAGATATGTATAATTTCAATAAATTATGACAAAAATATCATGTTAATCAGTGAAATGATTTAATGAAAGGCTCCAAAAATGACCGGACAGAATCCTAGCCTCTAATTTATCATTCATGATGGCCAAGTGATTTTTAGTTATGCTAATTCTTGAAAAATTGCAACCCTTCGTATCTCAGTTGTGTATAGAAACAAAGACAACAAATATGGTCAAGAAGAATCTGATTGTTGACAAGACCAAAAAAAAAAGGCACAAACTGTGTAAACTGTCTCTTGCTCAAACTCAAAGCATAAAATAGGTACCAACAGTTAATTTAACAAAGAACGAAGAAAAACAGTGTGTAAATATAAGGGTAATGTAAATGTAAAATCAATACCGCATTCATCTTTTTGGTCAACATCAAGCTTCAATTCCTCAATCAAGTACTTGCATACGTCAGTCTGGCCCTCTCTCGCTGCAAAATGAAGGGCCCCCCGTTTATTTGCATCCTTAATATCCGCCACTGTTTTTGCCATACCTTTACCATCATCAAGCTGTTTTGCTATTTCTACTCGAACAAATATCAAGAAGAACAATTATCAAGTGATACAACAAAAAAAAAATTGAGGATCATATCATCCAAAATTTAAGTGGTCAAAAAAATGGAGAGAAAATTATACATACTCTTAAGATAACCTAGATTCCCAGTACAAGCAGCATTTAGAAATTGCTGAACTTTCTCCCTCACTGCATCAAAATGAAGAAAATCACATGATTTTGGAAAAGCAGAAGATATATCCCTTCACACTCTATAACTGTGAAATCAAAGATGAGAGTATACTGTATCCGACCCCAAAAGTTGTTTACACGATTTCACATAAATCCAACCCATACTAATCAAACAAGTAAATGTGCTGATGCACCTGCTCAAAATATACATGTTACCATGATATTACACCCACAGATAGAACAACTCACCTGCAAGCGCAGTAGAAGCATCAGGGGCCATAGCAGGAGGCATGTGAGAGGAAACCTATTGGTCACAGAAAATACTCCTAGCAGCCGCTGTCTGTGTCCTTCTCTGTCTGTGTCCTTCTCTGTGCCAGCTCCTGAACTCGAGCAATGATAGAAGGGGAATTAAGCCAGACGAACACTAGGGTCTAGCGGGTATCATTGACACGAGCCAAAGCCCGGTGTTGAGAACCCACACGTGCTGCAGTCACATATCAACCCCACATGTCAACCAAAGCCCAACCGACGTCCTTGCGGGCCGGCTGTAACCAAGGCCCATGGGCTGAAATTCCATGAAAACCTTGGCTAACATGTAAGGGAAGCTCCGCACCTTTAAGCTAGAGTTGGTAGCTCTATTTTACCGATGTGGGATTCTCATCAATCCTCCCCCTTGGATAGCCGACGTCCATGACGGCTACTCTCGCCTGGCGGCTACGCTCGCCCGACAGACGGCAGCCCTTTCCCGGACGGAAGCCCTCTCCGCAGGCGCGACTCTCTCAACGAGAGCACCAATGTTGAGAACCCACACGGGCTACAGTCACAGATCAACCCCACATGCCAACCAAAGCCCAACCGACGCCCTTGCGGGCCGGCTGTAACCAAGGCCCATGGGCTGAAATCCCATGAAAACCTTGGCTAACATGTAAGGGAAGCTCCGCACCTTTAAGCTAGAGTTGGTAGCTCTATTTTACCGATGTGGGATTTTCATCACTCGGCCGAGCCTGAAGTTAAATCGGGCCATGGCAGCCCAACTCGATACACGAACAAATTTGGGTTTGAGTTTTAGAGTTGGGTCCGGCCTGAAGTCCGATATCCTAAGTCAAATTCGAACAAATTTGGGTTCGAGTTTTAGAGTTGGGTCCGGCCTGAAGTCCGACATCCTAAGTCAAATTCGAGCTAACCCAAGTCTTAGGCCCACGCCCAATTTACTGATAGGTACCAATTTGGCTCATGTATTAATTTATTAAAAGGGAGAATCGTTGGTCAGTCCCTTTTGTAGATTTATTAAGCTGTAAGTACATTCATAAAATTTATTTGGAGGTTAGTTCAATCCAATGCAGTCTTTGTATTTTTTTCTATAAATAAAATTTTAAAATATTTTTTCTCTTAAAATACATGATAAATTTTTAAAAAAAATTATATATTCGAACTGAGCACGTAAAACTCTCTCCAACAAGACCCGTCATTGATTATTTTTAATGTATTTTTTTAATTACATTATTTTTCAAAAATAATTTAATTAGTATATATGTTATATAATTGTGTTTTTTTTCACTAATGTAATCTAAACAATAAGTGTTAAACCTTAAGTGGAACGAATTCATTAAACCCTAACAGGCTCGAGTATCGTATTTTCATGTTGTAACCTAAACATTAAGTGTTGAACCCTAAGGGGAACATGTTCCCTAAATCCTAACGAGCTTGTGTATTGTATTTTCATGTTGTAACTTAAACAATAAGTGTTAAACATTAGGGGAAATGAATTCGCTAAACCCTAACGGGCTTGTGTATCAGATTTTCATGTTATAACATAAACAATAAGTATTAAACCCTAAAGAGAACGAATTTGCTAAACCCTAACGGGCTCGTGTATGCTCAGCATATTAATTAAGACAGTAAATAATTAATTAAAAAAGAGAAATTAATATATTTTTCTAAATTAAATTTCCTTCATTTAATATGTACTTTTCTTGAAAGTCTTCAACCTTAATCATAAATCCAGCAAATAAAAATCAAATTAACTAAAAAATATTTAAAAACAAGATTTTGTTGCAAATAAGTTTAAAAAAGTGACTTTATTATTAATAAATTTTATAAAATAGATTTACCTATAATTTCACGTTATCAAAAAGGATCGACCAAACACTTTTATTTCTAAAGCGGGTAGATCAAGATTCAAGCCATTTTACTTTTTCCATTTTGGTATACGTTAGCCCTTCGTTTACTCGGACATAAAAAGATGCTGATTTGGTAAATTTTTGTGACATGGATTTGTTTTAAATAAAAATATAAAATACTTGAAAAATCGTAAATCAAAAATTAAAAACCCCATCTACGTCTCTTTTCTGCCATCACAGAATCCACTTATGATGTATATTTGGAAATCAATCTGAAAAGTGGACGCACCAATGTTGCGTGGAGATGAGGATACTCTAGCTACCTCATCCTCCACCTCCTCTTCCGCCGTCGGTGCCAGATATGAAATTGATTTGCATCAAACCTCTTGAAGAAGAAGAACCCACTTCATAAGTACCTGCAATTAGGACCACAAATATTGAATTGGAGTTTTCTATGATCGTGTAAGGTAAAAAAAAAAAAAACTTGTATCTAACTAAACATAGCAACTACGTATTTTCAATACATTTATTTATATTTGTTGGCACCATATTTATGATAGCCTAAGGAGTTTGGCCCATGGTAATTAATACAGCCTAGGTAGATGATAGAAGCCGGCCCAAGAAGAACAGCCCAAGAAGAACAGCCCATGAAGAAATAATTGAGCCCACATGAGAGGAGTCCAAGTCTATAAAGAAGTGTACAATAGGTGTTCCTACAAATGTGGATCCAGTAACTAAGCATGAACAGGTGGCAAGAGTTGTGCAAATATTCAACTACTAGGATTTGTTACACTATCTGGAAGTTCAAGTTAACGCCTGAAAAATAGGAATTAAGGGAGACAGGACGTGAGCATGGCCAAAAATGGTGGAAGACAGGTCTTAAGTAAAGTGCTAGATGAAAGGAAAAGCATTAGCAAATCAAACCAAAGATCAGCAAATCAATCAAGACAAACACAAGACTCAAACAGAGTTTTCTCTCAAACAATTCTCAGACTTTCTTAGTGAATTTAGTGTTAATTCATTGTCAGTACGTTATCCACTAGGATATTTTTGTATGTAAACCATTACTGTCAAGTATCAAATGTCAACTATCGTTGTGTCAATTTATGCTTTGTGTCATTCTTTTTTTAATTCTGTTAATCTCAACAAAACGCATCTTCAGTGGAGTTGGGGAACCTAAGATTACTAAGGTCCCAAGGTAATCTGTATTTTTCGAGGTTTATTACACAATTATTGTTAAGCAAGGGCATTCGCCCTCCGCAATGCATGAACTCCTTAGCATATTAGGTGACCGTTATGGAGAAAAACACATGGTGGAAAAGTATTGGCAACATGACTGCAACTGCTAAGAGGCGACAAAATACTGGCTCGCTTGGACCAGTTGGGGGCGGGACAACAACGGTTAGAGCACATGCTGACTATGCTCATGAATGTGGTGCGCAACTAGGGACCAACCCAAGTCAGAAAATTCTTAACCTCAAGTCTCAGACCATACTTCAGCAAGGTTAACTTAGGTCCAACACAATTCTAGCCAATGTTCATGTTTCAGCCAAGCTGGGAATGACTACAATGATCCCGAGCATTTTATTTTTTTCAAAAAAAAAAAATCATGTCCAAAATTTCAGCCAAGCTGGGAATAACTCTACTAATCCTGAGCATTTGTCATTTTACCAAAAAAAATTATATCCAAAATTTCAGTCAAGTCGGGAACGGTTCTAGTGATCCCGAGCATTTTTCATTTTACCAAAAAAACAAAAAAAAAATCTTTTATAATTTCAGCCAAGCCGAGAATGGCTCCAATGAACCTGAGCACTTTTCATCAAATACTTTTGAAGATCAGTCAAGCCGGAAATGGATACAGTGATCTCGAGCATTTTTATTTTTCAAAAAAAAACATCATGTCCAAGATTTTAGCCAAGCCGGGAATGACACTAGTGATCCCGAGCATTTTTCATTTTACCAAAAAAATAAAAAAAATCTTTTCCAATTTCAGTCAAGCCGGGAATGGCTACAGTGATCCCGAGCACTATTCATAAAAAATCTTTCAAAAAAATAATAGATAAGCCAAGACAAGAATGGCTACAATGATCTCGAACATTTTTCAAAATTTCAGCCAATCTAGGATGGCTACAGTGACTGTAACACCCCATTCAAAGTGAGCTTATTCCACAATCTTGTAATCAGATGTTACTTCCATTACCAAACAACTAGCACTAAACCTTAGGTACTTCGTTTAGACAGACATCCTCAAAATTAAAAACTCGATAATAAAAAAATAATAACATAGTCTTTCAATGGTTCAAATAACAATAATCTCTAAAACATATCATCCACGCATTAAATTTCAACCATATAAAAACATAATAATTATCCTTAGTATTAGTACCACGATCAAACGCTTATTTAAGAAATAATTAGAAATTACTAGTCTTAAACATAACCAAATTCCCAGAAACCCTTAAATCAACTCCTCATAATACCGCCTCTGTTACATGAGCACCTTCACTGAGGATCTCCGACATCACCATCAATAGCCAGCTCAGCATACTCATCATCACCTGCATTACAGAACATAATGAGCCAAAGCTCAGCAAGTAACATTTTATGCATGAATGCACATGAATCCATTCATTAAGGAAATTCCAATAAAAGTGGGAAGTCAGTACTACACATCTGACATGGATTTATTTTCAAAGAGAAATACCATTTCATGGTATCGAGTAGAATTTGACCCTTAAAAATAACAACTTATAGTATTTCTTGAATTAAATTTGGTCATCGAGTTCCATAGTTAAAGGAATTATCACATGTACTATTAAAGACCTTGTTTATTTTATAATTATGGGAGCCGACATCGTTGCCCCAACTCATTTACAAATAAATAAATTGAGTTTAAATATTACATAAAATAATAACCTTTAACATACTATTCCTATCATATATTGCCTCTCGGTCTGGCGAGGGTGATATAGATAATAACAATCTCAATATGTGTGTGTGTGTGTATGCACGAGGCTGTCAATATTTTTGTTGACCGAGGAAAGGTAAAAATCTTGACAAATTCATGTATATTCTTGATTCAATTTCCACGTAGAAATGGCCAACCTCAAGGTGGCATGCACTGTTGTTTCCATCAAATTACATGAAACAAAATTTGGGTTGTAGAAAGGTTCTTCCAATAATAAAACAGTGGAAAGATATTAACTCCATAAGCCCTCTCTAGCTAGCCAAAGTTTTCTTCAAATGTAAAATATGTACTCCACACACTTGCGGCTTTATAGATGGAATGATTTGGGACAAAAATGAAAAACGAAAAAGAGAAAATGCCTCAGATTAGTGCGTTAATGCCCAGATAAACAAAACCCCGGCCGGCCTACTTCACGCCAACCTCATTGTCTTCTCTTAATTTCTTACTTCTTTTTTGTTATCTGTACAATCTCGATATAACACGCAAACTTTAGTAAGATTGCATCACCGAACAAGCAACAGCTTGCGCCCAATGCCTCAACTTGGTCTTCACTTGCTGAGGATTGTCTCCTGCACAACCATCACAACAAAATAACAAAATTTGTTATTAAAAAAGTGTCTTAATTTGGTAAATCAATTTGTTTACGTTTCTTAATAGAATCCATTTGTGTTCCTTGGTATTCCTTTTAAACAAACGTTTAAAATCATAAGTTTTTGGGTCATTTTACCCCAATCTAGGCAAGTCGCAGATTACTGCCGGAAGGATCTTTTCTACTCAAATATAATCGACCACTCCAGGACAATGAATTTTTTTTAATACTTATGTAAAAGAAAATTTCCTTAGGCTGCATATTTTTTATCAAATCATTTATGTTACTTTATAGACTCTACATATTATAGACTCCACATATATGCTTTTGTGCTCTATTTTATAATTTTTTTTCTAAAGAGGAACTATTGGCCATTGCGATCTTGTGTAAATCCTTGGGTGCATATATTAAACAATAATCTCTCATCTTGTACCGGTAATGCTAATGCTGGAAGGATTCATCCTACCCAATTCAACCACTTTGAAGCAATTTGTGAAAGAAAATTACCTGGGCTACATATTTTCCAAGAATCAGACTCGCTCCTTGGGCTCCCAAAAGAGGACGAACGAGCATCAAGAGATGAGGTTGACTTTCGGCTATGTGGTGTTGACACTGGACTCAAAGAGAGCTGGCGGTTCACCGCAAAATAAAGGTCTAAGGCTGGCAATGTGTTGCACAATTTATGTCCTTGCTCTTCTTTGAACCCAAACCCTAGCTCTATACACCCTTTAAGCTCATGAAGATCCTCATCGGTCAAGTCCTCAGACTCAATGATTCCATTCTTTCTCCTCTCTTGTCGAAGCATCTGGCGTCGACGTTTTTCCCACAAAATGTCACGTGGTGTCTCGCACATAGACAGTTGCTTTGAAAGGCGTTTTTTATTTTTCCAGAATTGCGGCACCAATGGCATGCGCTCCAACTCATCGACCTCCGAGCCAGATAATGATGGGGATGACGACGACGATGATAATGTCAATGTTGCATTGCATGCATGCTCGTTTTTATCATGAGACATTTTCACTAAATGTAGATAAAACTAGCGTGCCACCGCCTCCCAAAGATGATAAGTGATGGTCGGCCACGACAACAGCAGATGCCGGCGCGGCCAACCTAGAGATCGGTGAGGGAAGGTGATTGGTGAAGAGGTGAAGGTATCTCAAATCCGGGGAATTCTTTCTTAAAAATTATATGTAGGTTTTCCCTTTTTTATTAATTTGAAATACAACAACCCTAAGTAGCTCAAGGAAGAGAGAGAGAATTTTTTGGGTTTATTGTGGGAAAGAACCGGACATCACTCCTATCCATTAGGTTGGTTCACCATTCATTTCTAACTGTCTACTGCAAGATCCTTGTTAGTTTTGGTTGTTTTCGAACTAATTTTTGGAGGGTTTAGAACTAATATTTGTTTCTAATAAATAACAAGTTTTTTTTACAATGCATTGTTACTGGTCTTGAATAAATCACATTCTAATTCGGTATATATCTATAACATTTACAATTTTCAATGTTCTTACACAAGTTGCACTAATAACATTCATGAATTATTTGCGATGGCAGAATTTTTAAGACTAATTTTCATGTTAATGATTTTTTAAAATATCAATATTGATAATTTAAAAATAATTTTTTATACTTATTAAGATGATCGTATGTATAATATTATAAACAATTAGGGATATAAACGAGCCAAGCTGAACCAAGTAGGGAGGTATTTGTGTTCGTTTGTTAAGATATTGTTTGCTGCTTTTGTACAAACAGACATGTGACTCTTTCTAGTTGGATGAAACAAGAACAGGTGTGCAGAGATACCTATGCTAAGACCTCAATATGATGAATGAAATGAACTTTAAGAACACAATTGAAATTGCCATTGATGAAATATTGAATACATAAATACATATGTTGAGAAATAAACAAGGAACTAAGAATGATTTTGAATCTAAATATCTGAAAAGAGTTGTTTTTGCTTGAACTTGTCTTGGGTTAAATTGTGCGAGAGCCAAGAGTGTCCCTTCTTGGCCTTGATTTTCCATTATATTCACTGACATGGTGAACCAACCCCCACTTTCCACAATTTTATGGTCATGCTCCTCATTTATCGCACTACATTGTCATTTCTCCCATGTTTTGCTCTTGTGTTGCCACATAAACACAACCAACTCTATGCTCCTCAGATCTGCCATCATGTACCACTATTTCCTCCACTTAAAATTGTCATAACTCTAGAATTTCTCACCATTTAGAACATGATTGCTTGAATATCTATTGATTTGCCATGAATTTCCCATTAATCCTGATGCTTTACGCCTTAGCTCTTCGACTTCAGTTGATCTAGTCAACTTCCATCCTACTTTGGCACTCAATCCCTTGATCTTCTCAACTGTTTCTCGTCATGCGTCAAGCCTTGTATCTTTCAAGTGTGATCCTTTGATTGCATTGGATAGCCATAGTCTCATTTGGGTCAATCCAATATTCTCATATGCCTCCATATTATGGGCCAAGTCTATTAGCCAAATTTTGGTGTAAATAATATCCCCCACACAAACAATCTTTGGTGAAACAACAAAGTTGCCTATGTAATAATACTGCACTACCTCTACTCTCTAATAGTTAATCCAATAACACTCCTCAAATCCCATATGTGTCTTCTGCTGCAACTCTCTAACACCACTAGATTCCTTCTCTAGAGACACTTCTCTTTCTTCTTTAATTTCTATCTGACATAAAAAAAAATTAAACCCATAAACCCCTCAAATTTCAAAGCCTCATGTTTCTCACTCTCACTTAAAATTTGTTTCTTCTTCACTGCTCTCACTCCCCCACTAAAACAACTCCATTATTTTCCTTCTCATCAAGTATGCACTATGAATTGTACTTCCACTCTACAATTGTGTCTTTTACCCTTTAGGTTTGTGAATCAATCTTAAGAACTTGTGTCGGGTTCACTGGGTACTGAATTATGTAAAACTAGGTTTCATGAGAATGATTTTTTGAATTGCATGATTTGGGAATTTTAGACGTAAACTTTAAATATTCAATTTGAATAGGACATTTAATGCCTGAAACTCAAAGCTCAAATGTTAACAAACATATCCATTTCTTTTCTAGGCCTTCCCCAAATCCTTAGCTACGCTCACCATAGTATATATCCCATACCTTGTCATCACTACTTTGACATATAGCTTGTACCTTTATTTTTAATTACTCAACTTTTGTAGGCTTCCAATGCCCCAAGTTTTCTTCTACTACCCCTATGGTTAGTAAAGATCATGTCATAGGTGTTGTTGACCCTTCACCAATTGATTCTCCATCCCTTTTTATTAACAAAATAGAGTTGTGAAAATCATCAATCATTTTGTTCTTCTAGTGAACTGAAATCTAGGCCTCGTTCTCCACTGGAATGGAATAACTTGATAGATTGCTTGAATTCTCACTTTAAGTCTCATTGGATGAAATTTGGTCTCTATCACCTCATCAAGATAAGTAAAAAAATTCCTCCTATTGAATCTCTACTTTATTGACTGTTGCTTTAAATTATTGGTCTCCTACTATCTATTCTTTTATCTTTCTCTTTGGCTTTACTTCCGTTACATTAAGGGATGTGGCCATTTTAACCCACTTACCCAATGTTGGTAAGGATTGCATCTATTTGATTCAATCTGATGATCTTAGCCTTCCAGCTTTCAAAACTTCCTCTAAACAACAATCTTCCTATAAGTCTTTTACCCAAAAGTAGATCACTACTAGTGGTGACCCAACCCAAGAAGAACATATTTGCTTTCATTTGGGCTTTGATCAATAAATTCTTTTTCTGTCCTACCTCTAGGAAACCCTCTATTGAGTATCTATCTTTGGCCCGTGCTCTAGTTACAGATAACTAGCATTTTGCATTGGGTACCAAACTCCTCAACTTTATATACCAGCTTCTCAACAACTATGTTAAGGACAAACCATTGAGGGAGGTTGGTGGTGGACCTAGGGGTTTATGGCTAGTGCGATTATGGCTATTTGCTTACTTTCCTAAGCTCAGACAAAAACACAAGCTCAATTTCAATATTGACACAACTATGGGTATTCATCTAATGTCACTTTCTACTGAAAGATCCTTAGAGAACCCCCCACACTTTCTTCTCTACTCAGTGCCAAAGATCTATGAAATAACTTTTTCTACAACTAGATGGTGCGAAAGTGAAGATTGGCAGAAATATCTGGAACAAGTAATTCTTGGGGATTTTCTCACTCAAGATACTAAATCTTCACCAAGTATCGCTACCTTTGTGCATCGGGTTGCTATGCTTTGGATACGTCTTACTCTCACACTAGCAAAATCACTCTAATTCCCTATTTGTTGTGTCTTTGGGATTGGCAATTTGGAGTCAACCAGGAAATTCCCTTGATGTTTTCACTCACCAGGCCAGTAGATGAAAGCTACTCTACCACATAATATTTCAGCAAAGATTCTTGTGCCATAGTGTGTACCATCCAATATGTTCCTTATGCTACTACCAAAGCATTCCTCACCTGGTGGGAAAACATATTTTCTCAAATCGTTCATGTTTCAGTTGTTGCTTCAACCCATGCTCTTTCCATAGGTATTTTCTTGATATCTCTTCCGCTTGTTATTCTTTGGTTCTTATATCTATATCTTATGTTTCCATGATCTATACAACAATCCTCAAAGTCTGAAAAATGTAAAGCCTCTTTTACGAGTCCCAAAGCTTCACTTTCCATGTCAAGAAAAGTAGAAAAATGTAAATAGAGTTCCCCTAAGGCTCGAGTGCCCATTCGAAGATCATGCGAAAATCAAACTTTCTCTTCCAAGTTTATCAATGCTCCCTCTAGTCCCTAAGAAATTTCTGATACTATAGTGGATGAATCTTCTAGGTCCTCTTCACCCTCCAAATGCGTTCAAGAGACCATGGATCGCTTTTCAGCCACAATGAAGAGTGTGAAAAAAGAAGATGACCAAATATAATCTGCAAGGATCTTGCCTACTCCTTAGGTGTACTTTTTTTTATCTTCAATTCTTTAAATCCACTAGTCATTTCTAGATCAAATAAATTCTTTATTTCTCTTTCTGATGATGATGGAATGAAAATAGACATATCTTCTTTGGATGACTTCCCTCAATCCGTGAAACACCTTCCTCTTCACCTTTTTGATATAAGCTCTGGCCACTTTCTTATTTTGCACTATCATCTTATTGAAAACCTAACCTTTTTCTTCATCAAGACTTTCTAGCTCTATCACCATATCATAGGAGTACTCCTCAACCTGTAATTCATTCTATCTCATCACCCTTATAGAAGGAAACACTACTTCCATGTGTAATATAACATCATGTCTATAAGTTAAAGTGAATGGACTCATACGTATTCCATCACTCTTGGAAGTTCAGCGTGCTTAAAAAGTTTCAAATAGTAATCTATGCCAATATTGTATTGTCGGTATTTATTAATAAAAGTTATTATTGCTTTTGAATGAGAATTTATATAATTTAATGTTGTGTGCATATTTCCAAATATTCCATAGCGTAAATGATCTAGTGTATAGATTTTGGTTAACACACGGAAGATTAGGTCATTAGTTCTTGTGAAATATAAGTTGTAGTTCAGAACTTAAGATGGAATTTGAAAAGCCATCGGTACAATTCTGGCACATAACTAAATACGATTATCTTGACTGTGGGTATGATATAGTTCCAACTTCATGTGCTAGTACACTCATGTGTATTGAACTAGACCAAGTCAAGAAAAATGTTTTTATATTAACTATATAAAACAAATACTTCATAATTATTATGAATGCTTAAACTCTTAATCTCGATACAAATAATATGAACGATCATAGATTGAAAATTGTTTTGAGTCGTAAAAGAGTGAGGCTCGGTTATGAGTCAATAAATTCAGTAAGTTGGAAAATAACAGTACATTGATTGAGAATATCATTTTTGAAGGAAACCATGTCTCGATTTAGGAATTGAGGATACCCCTCAAGAGCGCTTATATGTTCTGTTCGTGTCAAACCCTGTAGGTGGATTTAATTATCTGACATGCTAAATTAGTGAAGTGTAAGAGTGTGTTTGGTAAACAATTTTACCAGTAGCATATAATTTAGCATGTATGCTGATTGCTTTATGCTGCTTGAAATGCTGACATATATGTTGTTAGAAATGCTGTGGGTGTTTGGTTAGATTTTTCAGAGAAAAGCATATATGCTAGTATAAATGCTGTGGCTAATTACATATAGGGGTATTAACACAAATAATTAAAAAATAGATTTATATTTTTTAAAAATAATCTTTACATTTTTAATAATATTAAAATATTATATATTTTTTATACAATTTTTTTATTAATATTTAACATTTTCTTAAATTTTATTAAATATAATTAATATATTATTTAAAAATAAAAATATTATTAAATATAAATAATTAAATATGTTAGTAAAAATGTTAATATATTATTAAATATAAATAAATAATAGATTAGTAAATATAAATAAATAAATTAGTAAATATAATTTAATATATTATTTAAATATAAATATATTATTAAATATAAAAAATTAAATATATTAGTAAAAATGTTAATATATTATTAAATATAAATGAATATTTTATTAAATAAAAGTAAATAATAGATTAGTAAATATAAATAAATAAATTAGTAAATATAATTAATATATTATTTAAAAATAAAAATATTATTAAATATAAATAATTAAATATGTTAGTAAAAATGTTAATATATTATTAAATATAAATAAATAATAGATTAGTAAATATAAATAAATAAATTAGTAAATATAATTTAATATATTATTTAAAAATAAAAATATTATTAAATAAAAATAATTAAATATGTTAGTAAAAATGTTAATATATTATTAAATATAAATGAATATATTATTAAATAAAATAATTGGTTTTCATCCGTACATGCAGGGTAAACTCGTCATTAGTTAAGAGTGTAGAGGGTTATTTGGACATTTCATGCATAAGTATTCAAAAAATGCTAGTAAAATGACATTTTGAAAATGTCATAATTTAGAGGTAAAAATGTTAATTAATATGCTGAATGCTGAATTGTTGTTTGATTAGGTTAACAATAATATGTAGCTTACATGTTATATGCTGTATTATATGCTATTTATAATGGTTTACCAAACACCACCTAAGTCTTGAGATATATGACTTATGAATTAAATTCTCAGTAATTTAATTTATAAATCAGGTATCAACTTTTTCTAAACATGGAGAGTTAATAAACATTTAATATTTAACTCAAAATATATTTTGAGGTAATTACAATTCTTTAGTGGAGTGAAATGTAATTTACCAAAATAAGAACGTTGATTATGTTAATTAGAATTTTTTTTTTGGTATTAAGTCAACATATATTTGCTATGAGGTTCTTGTTGTTCCTCTATATAAAGGACTCATTGTGTCTACGGTTTGGGACTTTTTTGAAAGCTCAAAAAACACAAATTGAAACCTTAGATAAGAAACCATCCCATCAGAGTTCAAGTTTGAATAATGAGGTCACACAACAGAAGGCATCTGGTGTTTGAGCTGTTGTTCATGATCGAGATCTTTTGTTCGATTCGTGATTCTATTCCAGGCGTCATACAATTCGTGCAAGGAGAAGAAGAAGTCATTAATCATTACTCGCTCGTTTGACTTGATCATTACTCGCTCGTTGTGCAGATTTCCTTGAGATCGAATCAAATAGATCTTAATAGGTATGAATTTTGTAATGTAAGTTAGTAGAATGGATCAAAAAATGTAAATTCCGCATGCTTTTGTGCTCTATCAACCAGAGCATCATTTTGGTAAATCTGTTGCATACCCTTCAATTGGTATTGGATCTACGATTAATACAGTAAGCGACATGCCAATCATGTTCTCCGAAAATTGGTATATGCTTCTAGGTTAGGTCTTGTATGGAACTAACCTTTGTTTTGCAGCATATGGTTCATGGACTTTTATGTTTATGAATGCATGTTTTGATCTAGAATATGAGCCCATTTTTTAAAAAAGGACATATGATTTGTTGTATTTATTGGTGATAGCCGGATGTGAGCCCAGTTTTAAAAAGGACATCGGATTGCTTCATAACATCCATAGCTTCCAAAAATCCCAAACATATGGGAAGGAGGCCATCGTACCCTTTCTTGTAAAACTCATCGATTTCAGTACATAGTTTTTGCTGGTACCTTTATCATCTGAGATACTCTAGTGCTTGGATTCTCCAAGTAGATATAGTATGGAATTCTCAAGTCTGCATAAATATGAAAGTTCATATTGATACAATTAGTTAAGACACTTCAGTCTCTAATGGAATGATGTAATTTTTTTATGGACCACAATCATCTTGTGTGTCAATTCTTTAGACATCACCTGAGTAACAGATCCTTAGCACCCAAATCCTTGAGGATCTCCAATCCAATCACAACGCCTTGTACTCACCCTAGTAATTAGTACATTTAAAACTCAAATTAAAGGATAAACAAGTCTTCAAACATGATGGTGAATTAATCACTATTTTTGCACCAATTGACTCCTCGGTACTAGAACCATCAAACTTCAACACCATGACGTAACTTCCACTCTATAGATATGAAAATCTTAACTCTTCCTCTTTGGCCAATTCCTTAGATGGATGGTCTGCAAGAAAATCAGTTAAAGTCTATCCTTTCATTGATTTTTATGGATGATAAATAAATGTAAATTCAGTAAGAGCCAAGGAGCATTTACCTATTCCCCTAATGAGAAACAACCTAATGAACATGTACTTTGTAAAATCCCGACCCAAAAATTTAGTTTTGAGTCAAATTACGGATGATCTGTGGAGTACGGAATCATGGAAAAAATAGTTTTGAGCTTGGTTCAGTAATTGGGTCATAACTTTTAGTATACATGTCCGTTTCGGGCCCATAATATATCAAATCGAAGCTTAGACCGAGCCAGAAAATAAAATTGACAAACAAACTGGGTTCTATGAACAGTAATCCATTCGTACGGATAATTGGGCTTCCGGACGGATATGCTGATTCAAGGCAGTGGGTTACGGGAACAGTAATTCGTCCGGACGGATAATTGGGCTTCCGGATGAATATGCCTAGATTGAAGGCAGTGGGTTAAGGGAACAGTAATCCATCCGGATGGATACTTTGAGCGTCCGGACGGCTATCGGGAAATTAGTTTTTAAGAAACAGAGATAGGCATTTCTGGGCATTTCCAACATTTGGGAGCCCGAATAGAGAGAGAAAGAGAGAGAGAAGAAGAGAGAGAATGAGTTTTTTGCAAGAGTTTGGTTTGGGGATTGTGGATTGGTGACCCTTGAAGTCAAATAAGGAAGATTCAAGCTTGTTCTTGGAGATTTGGTAAGTTTTTCATAGTTTTTGGAATTTCTAGGTTTTTCTAGATTCGTTTGATTCTTTAAGAATTAGACTCTATGGTTTAGATATGTTGTTCTAGACTTGATTTTAGACCTATGTGTAGGTTTGATTGTGATTTTGGTATGAATGATCGTTTGGGCTAAGAACAAAGGTGTTTTAGAGGAATTTCTAGAGAGAGAAAGTAAGTGTTTATGATTTTGTTGATTAAATTGTGATTAATATGATAATATGGAATTTTTGGATTAATTATATGAGTTCGATTTGATGTGAATCGATAGGTTGGGAGAACCAAGGGTTAAAACCCTAAATTTGAGAATTTGTGTAGTTGGCTCGGAACGAGGTAGGGGATTTTCCAACCTTTCTATTTAACCTTCGTTATTGTTGCCTAAATAGCGTTTCTATTCTTCATTGGTTGTCGTTGTTTGTGTTTCCGCCTTAATTGCTTCTAAGGGGAAACGAGCTTTGTGTGGAATGTTGCTAGTTCTTGAATGTTGCATGACCCGATTTTGTGTTCCGTCATTTACGGACACGTCGTGATTTTTCGTTCATGCATCATGGTAGTTATGTAAAATATATAGGATATTCATATGTACTTATCTATTCGGCATGACATGTCATAATGCATTAGAGATGCATGGGGGACTCGGGTATGGACTCGGGAACCTTTAGGTTACTTTAAAGCCACATGGGAGGATGGCAAGGTGAAGGTTGTTACCACCGAGTCATGTGAAACCCATGTGAGGTAACGCACTAGGGTAGGGTCGAGAGTGACTTTGCATTGTGAGGTGCGGGCGTGATGGGTTCATGCAACCGGATGATCCTAAGAGTGGTTGGTGGTGGTGAGCTTGCTTCCGTGCAATATTACATCGAGTTGCAATGGTATTGTGGTTGTTATGCTCCGAAAGAGTTAATCCGGATAAATGTTGATGTGAAATTTTTGAGTATACGTTCATGTGGTAGGTACATATTGATGCATTACTTTCTTTCGATTCTGCCTATATCAATGTTTACTTCTTTACCCTACTGAGCTTCTAGCTCACTCCTTTACTTTCTTCCTTCCACAGGAGACACTGGTACATGTATCGGTGGTGCGGATTGGTGAGCGGGACGTGACATGGATGGCCCTGGGTAGGATTGGGTGCTAGAGAAATACTCTATGCATGTGGGTGTATGTAGTATATCTATGTTGTGAGAATATAACCATTTGGCACGGTTGTGCTTGCATGTTGAGATGGATGCTGATGTATGGTTATACTTGATGATATATGAATCTGTGTGTAGATTTATATGTGATGCCATCAGTTTGTGCATGCTGGTAGTGGATGGCCTGAGGCCTTGGGTCAGGATTGTATGTGGTTGAGGCCTGAGGCCTATGGTTGCTAGGTTGCTAGTGTGATGTTGTGATTGCTGCATTTCTGATGCAGGTGGGCACTCTCCGATATACAGGAAGATGCCGCTGGATTTCCGGTTGATCTCGGATGTTCACACTAGTGACCTAGGAAGGGTGCGGGGATAGCACCCAGTCGCGTCCCCGAAAACGGGGCGTGACATTCTGGTATCGGAGCCAGGTTTACGGCTCTTTATAGGATCTGGGTTGTTGGGTCCTAGTTGTAGAGTAGTATATTACAGGCCATGTCACGACTACTGCTGATCCGGTACGTTTTCTTTTCCCCTTAAATCCTCGTTTGAGTAGTGTATTAAATAGTATTATCTGTTGTCATGCAAATGTTCCATGTGCTTCGTTTTCTATATGGCTATTATGTATTTCTAATATTATAATTTGTGGTAAATGTGTTTTCAGCTGTAACATTTTGGGTAAATCACGTAGATTAATATTGAAAAATACATTTTAAAGTCAATTTTTTTAGAAAGAAACATAATATCGATAATTAACCAACAAATTGGGCTGAAGCCATATATATTATCCGTGTGGGACATTCCTCCAACCAGATATGTAAACCCTCAAGGCTTTTGCCATTCTAGCTAGGTGGTGAGGCACCTTGTTTTCATCACTATCCACATGAGTACAAGATAGAACATTTGTCTACTGCATAAGACACTTTGCTTTAGAAATGAAATTCTCGCATTAAGAATCATTATAAGCATCAGTTTGTAGAGCTTGCACCACATTTGCCACATCTAATTCAAGATAATAATTAAAGAAATTAGCGTCATTCCCTGTCAGCATCTCATAGATCACAACTGATAGATTAGAATTGTATATGTCTTTACATCACTTTTCATTTTATTTTTATTTTGACTATGAGCGAATTTTGTACATTTTATGTTACTTTTGGATATTTTATAGCTCATGATGTCCTTTTTTTTTTATAAAAGAACATGGTACCTCCAGAATTTGATTAATACCCTAACTTAAGGCGGAGGGATACTGACGTTATAGAATGAGGTAAAGAAAGACCCATCAAACTCGAACTGCAATAGACCACGGACATATTAAAACAAAACAAAAAATCCAAACCTAAACAAGCTCAATAAACCCAATCTCCCATGCAAACTCGGAATAAATCATCAACTCCTAACACGAAACTAAACTACAACCTAAACCACCAAACCAAGCAATACCAATCACCACTGCCCAGCCACGATGACAAAACATTGCTAAATCAGGTCACGATTGAAAACCCTAAATAGCATATTCCAAATTTGGATCGAAGCATCAAAGATGCTAGCTCAAATCCAAAAAAGGTTTACAAGATATATGGGGCATCTAGCAGAGACTAATATAGCAAACGTGCAACCACAAACTCAGCATGATAAATAATGACACTATGAAGCGCAAATAACTAGTCACTGTATGAAGATAACCACTCCAGCCTAGCAGTTTAGCCTTTGATAAACAAAAAATTGATAGATAAATGAATAGAATTGAATCATCTACCCGAGCTGCACACAATTCAGTAATTCTCCCATGAAGCTAAGAACCAACCATCTCCCCTACCATAAACAGTAGCTCCACCAGCGAACCGCCCAAGATCAAGCTAAAGAAAATCTTCACTCCTTTAGAAGCCACAATGAGCCTAGCACACCACAATTGAAACCCCAACATAAACCAAACAAAATAAATAGGCTTCCCACAAGCTGGCCAAAAATCACACCAAAAAACATCAAAATCGAGCCAGAATAGATGACGGTCTCCAAGCACAACAATTCAAACAATAAAACTTCAGCATCTCCATTCATGTCTCTTGAAGCCAAGCCACTGATAAATTCTCCAAGTGTCAATAAATTGGATTATTGGATATGCAATAGTGATATTTAGAAATGCATTGATGTCTTGTTGAAGAAGCAAGGATAACTCTCCCCCTTTACTAGCCAATTCAATCAATTTAATGAATCAGACACCATAATCAATTCATCTTGAACGAGTGTTCCTTTGTCTAGCAAGATTTTGTGAGCATTTCAAATTTCTTTTATTTCTGCTGAATTAGAGTTGTCACTAATGGGACCAGAAAATGTGCATAGAAAAATTCCATTACTATCGTGAAGAACTCTATTAATTTCAGCTTTAACGCGCTAAACTGATCCATGTGTATTCCACTTTAATGCACCATTACGAGGAGGAGACCATTCTTTTGGCAGTCTAATGGAGTGAGAGAACGTAGTTCTGAATTTTAGTCCATCGATGGAGTTCATTATCTCTAGGCAACTATAAAAAAAGTTGAATGTTGATGCTTTCAACCATAGCCCATATCTAATGAACACTAAATAGAGAACATTGCTTCAGTCAATCTCTGTCTTCAAATATCCATTTGTTTCTCTTAATCCAGATTGTCCAAACTATTATTGAGAACATCATCATCCACACTTTCTTTTGATCCTTACCCATGGCATAGCTGACGTAGTCATCAAAGAGATTATTGATAAAATTAGGAAAGCACCAATCAAAACCCCACCACTTCATAATTATATACTAGATTTTGTTTGGACCTGAAGATAGCAAAAGCATATGGTCACTTGTTTCTAGATTGTTGATGCAAAACGGACATAAACTTTGAGTAGCATCTAGAATGCCCAGCGTACAGAGCCTCTTTTTAGTGTTCAATCTTCTATGAATGAAGAACCACAAGAAGAATTCGAGTTTTGGTGGAGACCATCCCTTCCAAACACATGAGGAGGACATATTCATTATAGACATACATTGATTTGCTGCAACAATTGTTAGAGATTTTACTAAAAATTCTTCATCTACTGTGTGATGCCAAATGACTTTATCTACTTTCAATGGACATATCACAACCTACCCAAAAATATCTAAACACTCATTTTCTTGGTATTCTTCCCACATAAACAAATATCTTCACTACAACAAACCCATCGCTATTGCAAACCATCCCAACACCCAAAATTAGCCACAGATTGATTTTACAGCCGAGAAATGCTATATAGCCGCTAGAATTTCACCTTCAAATGGTGTTTTCAATCTATAAATCTTCCCAAAATAGAGTTATCATACCATCACAAACACTTTGAGCCAAACTTGCAGCAATAGATTTTTTCCACCTCTCCCTTATTAGGATCTATCAAACTATAAATATTTTTCTAAAGTAGAGACATAGTTGGTTTAATATCCGAACTAAAAATTGATGATGGAAGGTTGCATTTTCTTTGAGAAGAGATTTCCATAACATCCCAGGGCTTCGCTGATCTTTATTGAATCTCCAAATCCACTTTAAAAGCATAGATTTTATTTTTGTTAAGAATTGTGCCGATTCTTATGCCACCATTTAGCTTTGACTTCATTGTTAGATCCCAGTTGATGCAGTGAATTCTTTGTTGATTATTAGAATCTCCCCACAAAAAATTATGTTGAATCTTTTCAATCTTACTTGCCAAACTCTTTGGCATTTTAAACATTTACATATAGTATACCGAAAGACTCATCAACACCGATTTAATGAGAATCAACCACCCACCAGAAGATAGTTTTTTGGACTTTCAATTCTCTTGTCGAGACTCGAATTTGGAAATCATGGGTGTTATATTTCCAGCCCATTTATGTCCAAGCCTTTTGTGTGTCTTGGTGCCCCAGCCCATGACTAGTATATTAGGGCAGCAACTTTGGTAAAAGAAGAAAGAGTTGTCAGTGGCTGAAAAGAAAAAAAAATTTTGGTTTTTGGTTTTTCATTTTTCATAATGCAGATTCAAAAACACTAACGGTTGAAGGGTTATTCGTGGTCCGATTTGGCTGATTTTTAGATAGTAGATTCTTGATTCTGAACGGTTGGTTTGTGATTTGAAGCTTTTGAAGGTGATTTCCCAAGCTAGTCTATGAAGTTTTCTGCAATTTTTCTTCTTTGTTTGTGTTTGAGCTCAAACCATGATTGGGGGTTTGAATAGGACTTGATTTCATTGTAAAACATTGATTTATAGTGGATTTTAATCGGAGATCATCCCATGGTTTTTCCTCTACACCGGAGGGTTTTCAACATTAAATTTGGTGTCACCTTTAAGCTTTTGTTTCCTATATTTTGTCACTGCCTTTGCTGAATTTTTCTGTTTATTTTTGCTTCAATATTTTGTTGGATTTTCTTGGCTGGTTGTGTGATTTTGGTTCTCTGTGAACAACAATAGGGTCCCATAGCTTTGCTTGCTTCATATCTCCACCAAAAGCCATACCAAGATACGTGAAGGGAAGACTTTCAGCTTTACATTTAATTAGATTTTTCGCCATTTGACAGACCTCCTCATGAAAGTTGAATTTTAGACCCGAAAGCATCTTAAAACACCGAAAGTTCTCTTCAAATTCAGCAGACTATATATATATATATATATATATATATATATATATATATCAGCTACACTGAAAAACACCGCATCGTTTGCATATTGTAAATGAGTTATTGCACTGCCATTTTTCTTCATACTCAGTCCTTTTATCAAGCACATCTCTTTGCCTTTTACTATTAATTGATGGTGTCCCTCTGCTACCTCATTAAAATGGAAAGGAGAAAGAGGATCTCCTTGCCTCATGCCTCCCTGAAGGACAAATTGCTCACCAATCGAGCCATTTACAAGAACTGAAGCTTTTGCCATTCCAACACATTCCAATATCCAAGACCTCCACCTTGATCCAAAGCCCATAATTGTCTTCACTTGCTATAAGAAACTCCATTGAATCGAGTCAAATGTCTTCTCAAAGTCTATTTTCAAAAATGTATCCCTTCTTTCACCTTTTCTTAATAGAGTACACAATCTCATTTGCTATTAAAATTGAGTCTACAATCTGCCTATTCTATATAAAACCCACTCCTCTTTACTAATAAGTTGAGTAATTGTTGTCCTCAATCGATTGGCTAGACTTTTTGCAAGAATTTTATACAAACTGCTTATCAAATTGATTGGGCGGTAGTCTTTCAAAATTTCCAAGTCAATTTGTTTTGGAAGTAGTGAGATGAAGGAAGCGTTTACCTCTTTGGCCAGGATGCCAGTTCTATAAAATCGACCCCCCATTGTTATTACATCAACGACAATCAAACTCCACGTCTTTTTAAAAAAACCAAAGTTGACCATCACGCCTAGGAGCTTTGGTGATACCACAATCCCAAATAGTTGGCTTGATTTCCTCCAAAGAGAAAGGAAATTCAAGAAGCTCAACTTGATCAAATGAAATTTTCTAAGCTGAAGCTCGCTAATCTCAATTTGAATCTCGTCTGGTGATGAGAATTGCTTCTAAAAATGTTGAAATATAGCCCTATGGATATTTGATGGATGTTCTTTACATCCTTCTTCTATCTAAAGCGCCACCAGTTTATTCATTTTCTTCTCAAGCTTGCACAAGTTTGAAAATATCGAGTGTTTTGATGTGCCTCTTTGATTCATTTGACCCTCGATTTTTGTCTTCAAAGGCTCTCATGTTGGTTGCACAACTAGACCCAACTTCTTTTTTTTAATCCAACGACTAAATGACCTTCATTTAGCCGCACTCCCAGCACCTTGAATGTTTCAAGACATAAAACAAAACATTGAGAACATTACAACCAAAACCAAATCGAGAAACTCTTAAAAGCACTAAGAGTCCCTCTAGTTAAAGGTTCTCCATTCCTCATTCTCACGAGCAGTAATGGATTTCATTTTTTCCCAATCATATCATCAAACTCATCACTATTTAGCCCAATTAATTTTGATAACTTTTGAACACAAATCAGCAAAAGATAACAGATTAAGAAAATGAAGAAATAAGACTCAAAGACTAAGAAAATGGCTACACATATCCATCAAGACATTAGGTTTTTCATTACATACAAAAAGGCACACAGACTAGCCTTAATAGGCACACCAAAATGACACGGCATCAAAGAAAAGATAATTACTAAACTTCCCTCAACTCATTAGCACCAACACTCCTCCTTAATAAGTAGAAGGGCGAATTTCTTGAATTCCCAGCTCAGACTTGAACTTGAAGAACTTGTCTTTAGTCAAGGCTTTCGTGAATATGTCAGCGACTTGACTCTCAGTGGAACAATGTTTCAACTCAACTTTACCTTGAGTGACCACTTCTCTTAGGAAGTGATACTTAACAACAATGTGCTTACTACGACTGTGGAAGATTGGATTCTTGCTCATAGCAATAACTGAAAGATTCTCACAATTAATCTGAACTAGATAATTGCAGCCAATACCTATCGCATTCAAAATAAACCTCAGCCAGAGAGAATGGCTAGTAGCTAAGGCAGCTAATATATACTCAGCCTCTACTGTTGATTGAGCTACAATTGACTACTTTTTTGACAACCAAGAGATAGAACTTGTGCTCATGGAACATATAACCAGAAGTACTTTTTGAATCGGTGATTGAACCTCCCCAATCACTATCTCAAAAACCAGACAACTTCGACTCAGAGATAGACTTATAAACCAAACCAAAATTCTTGGTTCCTTGAAGATATCTCAAAATTCTCTTATATCCACCCCTATGGACTTCTTTAGAGTGTTGTATAATCTGGACAATAAACTGACAACATACATAATATCCAGCCTTGTTGCATAAATATACAATAAACATCCAATCATAGATCTATACTCAGATAGATCAATATCAGTAGACTCATCAGCTTTATTAAAATTCTCTTTGACATAAAGAGGAGTAGAAACTGGTTTGCATCTATACATACCAAATCTAATCAAAACAGAATACACATAGCTTCTTTGACTAACAGTGATCCTTTTGGGTTCTTGAGTGATCTCTATTCCCAGAAAATAATGAAGAAGACCCAAGTCATTCATCTCAAATTGCAACTCAATGTTCAATTTAAACTTTTCCAAGGAACATTCATAATTCTTTATGAGGAGTAAATTGTCAACATAGATTGATACAATAAGTTTTTCCTTTCCTGAAGTTTCCTTCACATATAATGTGTACTCATGCTCGTATCTCTTGAACCCTTGACTCAATAGATAAGAGTCCAGCCTGTTGTACCAACCCCTAGGGGCTTCTTTAAACCATATAGGGTTTTATTCAGTTTGAGAACTTTAGTTTCTTCAACTTCTTTGACATAGCCTGGAGGTTGTTCGACAAACACCTCCTCCTTAATATCACCATTGAGAAAAGGCCGACTTCACATCAAGTTGGAAAATTTTCCATTTATTTTGAGCAGCAATAGCAAACACTATCCTAATAGTTTCGAATCTAGCTATAGGAGCAAATGTCTCCTGATAGTTAGTGCCCTTCCTTTGAGTAAATCCTCCGGCGACAAGTCTGGCTTTATGTTTTTGAATTGTGTCGTCATCCCTAAGCTTTGTTTTATACAACCACTTTACTCCAATGACAGATTTATTCATAGGTAAATCCACCAATGTCCAGGTATTTTTTTTTTTTTTATCATAAACATATTTTCATTCGTGGCCTTAACCCAAACTTCTTGATCTTTAGCTTCATCAAAGCAATTAGGCTCAACACTAGCGATATTGCATCTTTCATAAATCTGATAGATTATAGATCTTCCTGGAAGGGGTCTCTGGAAGATTTGGAGCATAGGATGACCACTCCTCTTGCAAATCACTACCTTCAGGTTTGGCTACATCTACATCTTCTGGTATGAGTCTTATAATCAAGGTCTAGAACTTCATTTGATGACTCCCACTTTCATTCCTTCTCCTTAGCAAATTTGAAATCTCTACTAATTATGAGCCTCCCAGTTTTTATATTATACACACAATAGCCCTTACTATCTGCACTATATCCCATAAAGACTCTAATTTTAGCTTTCTTATATAACTTCATATGATTACTCTTTGGAATATGATAGTAGCAAATACACCCGAACCCTTTCAAGAATTTGACAATAGTTTTTTTCTCATGACATTGCTAAAAAGGAATAGTGTTTACAAGAACTTTGGTGGGACTAATATTCATGAGATGCACTGCACTGCTACAAAAACTGCCTCAGCCCAAAATTTATTTGGCACATTCTTGTCCCATAGCATGCTTCTAGCCTTCTCAAGGATTGTTCTATTCTTCTGTTTAGCAAGCCCATTTTGCTCTAGGGAGTGAGCAACTCAGAATTGATGCTTGATGCCCTTCTGATCACAAAACTCAGTGAATTCTCTGGACATGTTCTCCATTCCACTATCACTTCTCAACGCTTTGATTTTCTTTTACCTGAGATTTTCAACCAAATTTTTGAAAATTTTAAACACACCAAGGCATTCAAATTCATGCTTTAGAAAATACACCCAAGTGTATCGGCTATAATCATCAGTGAATGTTATGAAATACCTATTCTCTTGTATTGAAGGAGTTTGCATCGGACCATAGATGTTCGTATGAATAAGGTCCATGAGTGATCAACATGATGCAGCTAGTTCTTCTCAAATAGAAGACGATTAAATTTTCCTTGCATACAACCCTTGCACAATTCATCAATAGAGACAGAACTGAGCATATTATTCACCAATGAAGGAACCACCTCAATCCTCACTGATGCTGTCCCTACTCCTGCTAAATTTACTACATCGTCATTGCCAAGCAAAACTTTTGTCTTTCTACTTCGATCAATACTCTTAAGAAATTCTTTCACTTCTGTCATATGATTGCTACATCCACTATCAATGTACCACACTCCAGTATTGACCTCCTGAGCAGCAAGACACACATAAAACAAAAAAATTTCTTTTTCTTCACCACTGTTTCCATCAAATTGCAAAGCTAAATTAGCCTTTTTTATTTGCTTGACAATTTTTCTGAAGGTGACCATGCCTAGCACAGTGGTTGCACTTTGGTTTACCATTGAACAAACACTCTTGATCAAAATGACCAATTCTACTACAGATTTGACATTCAGTCTTTTGTTTGGTTTTATTATGACTGTTTATATTAAGCATGGTTTTGAAGGTATTTTTAGTACCAAGCTCTTCATCCTCACATCTGGCTTTATGAACCTCCAAGGAACCCAATAAATCACTAACAGAAAGTTCATCAAGCTTTTTCCTTTCTTCAATAGCTATTATTGAGTTAAAAGACTGATTAAAAAAATTTCAACAACTCTTTTTTCAGTCAGATGCTCACCGTAGGTGCGCATTTTGTTGACAATCTCTGACAGTCTAGTGTAATATTGAATAACCTTCTCTGTGTTCTTCATCTTCAAATTTTCCAAATTCCACCTTAGTTTTTGAAGTCGAACATTACAAACTTTGGGGTTGCCCTAAAATTCATCTTGAACTGTATGCCAGGCATGCTTGGCTGAGAGAGCACCAATAATTATTGAGAATATTGCTTCAGTAATAAAGGCTTGAATAATGTGGAGAGTTGTGCATCCTATCGTTTCCTTTTCTTCTGACTCCTCATATGCTGAGACTTGGCCTTGTCTTTGATACCGCAGCAACAAAAACCTTTTTCCTTTTCTTTGAGGCACTGGTATACTTAGCCAGGTCATCGTTATCTTCCGAAGTACACGAGAAGCTTTCTTCACTCAGTCCATTTTTCTCAATAACTTCCCAAATCTCAATAGACTCAAGATATGTCTTAAGCTTGACAACCCAAGTATCATAGTCTTGGCCATTGAAAGTGGGTACACGGTACTGCTTGCACAGATTCAATTCAGCTATGACATCCATCCAATACCATAATACCCACTAGCAGATCACAAACGGCTCCACTATGATAACTTTTTAACACAAATCAGCAAAAGAGACCAAATTAAGAAAATGAAGAAATAAGACTCAGAGTAAGAAAATGGCTACTCATATTCATCAAGGCATTAGGGTTTTTCATTATACACAAAAAGTCACACAAAACGGTCTTAATAGGCACACCAAAATGATACAAAATCAAGGAAAATAATTATTAAACTGCCCGTTTCTCATTTGCACCAACAAATTTACCTACCTCCCTTGTTAGTAAATCAAAGATTCGATGAAATAAGCATCATTTTTTGCGTCTAAATAAGAAGAAAGTTTTCGAGATCAATGTGGCACTCAATTCTAAACAAAAAAACTAAAGAGCAGTTTGTGCAGGATCAATCCTGAAATAACTTGTTAAAGAGCGGTTTGTGGTAAATGTGTTTTCACCTAGAACATTTTGGGTAAATCACGTAGATTGACATTGAAATAACTTGTTAGTAGATACTTCACCTTCATTGCACTTAAGGTTGTGCTAGCTTGTATAAGAAGAACATTTTTTTCCCTTCAAATCCATTTAATTCTTTTGTTCAAAAGATCTACAAAATATTTTTGCATATGCCCCATAGATATAAGCAAGATTAGGGAAGAATGCACATCCATTTATGTGTTCTTGTTTTAGGGTGAATACAAGTGGGGAAATTATTTAGAAGCTTATCTTCATTTGGAACTCAAGAAACATGTAATGGAAATTAAACTAGTCTCTAGAAAATTTCAAGTCTATTTTTGGGGCTCTTTGAAACTTTCATTGATAAGTTTTACTTTTCCTTCTTATTGTAATCAAGTTCACACATGGAACTCCTAAGTAATTGAAATTTGATGAACAAATTTTTACATACAAAATATTTAAGTATCGTTTGGTTTGTGGAATGTTTGAGTGAGAATAAGAATGACAATGAGAATGGAAATGAGAGTGAGAATGAGATTTTGATTCTCACATTTGTTTGCATAAAAACTGTTTTGGGAATGAGAATGAAATATGTGTTTTATCTATTTTATCCTTTACTAGTAATATGTGCAGTGTCATTTTGTCCTTTCCAAAAAAATATTTGTTTTACTTATTACATTATTATTTTATTTGCTTAAAAATCTGTTAAAAAATTATGGGAAAAAATTCAAAAAAAAGGGGGGTATTTTAGTCATTTAATGGTTCATTCCATGTGCAATGGACCATTCCCACCAAATGAGAGTAAAATGGGAATAGAGAAGAAGATGGAATGTGGAATGGAATGGGCCATTTCATTCACCCAAAATTAATAAACCAAACAATGGAATGAAATGGAATGACCCATTCCCTATTCCCCAAACCAAACGATACCTTAGTTTAAACATTCAGTTTAACACAGACGGTCTTTTTCTCAATGAAAGCATGAGGGCTTAATTAAAATATAAGGATAATTAATAAACTTAACAAACATTTATGTTTAAATATCAAAAAATAATTTATTTAAGTATCTTCAAAATTAAAAAATTTAATTATTAATATTATGAGAACAAAGTTCACGCTCAATTAAAAAATTCTAGACCTGACCTTTAGGAAGAAGTAGTCTTGAGCGAGCCCTAAAAGTAGGAGAGGGGGGATTTTGACTGGCACACTTGGTCCATTATCAGGTTTATTCGTGTCCTTCATGTCAGAGGAGTCAGTGTGTATTCTTTTACATCAAGTGTAAGGCAATTGGAAGTAATAATTTTGCCGAGATCAATATCGAATGGCAAGAAGACTTGTGTTTGGAATTTCAGGTGTATACAATGCAATGCATATGACAATGAATAATGAATCAAATGCAAGAAAATAAACGTTAGGGACAATTCACAATCGGTAATTTCAAATGTCTCAATTAAACCAGCAATGTGAAAGCAATTGAATTGAACAATTAATTAAAGAAATCTACATAATTCTTTGTGTTTTTCTTGTTCTTGTTGATCTATTGCTTGTTTGCTTGGTTTATTCATAACAAACTGGTATTAGAGACACAATGTTATCTGATCTAAACTTAGGCGTTGAAGATGCCATCTCATAATGTCAAGATCGACAAGTTCACCGGGAACAATAGTTTTAGTTTATAGCGAGTTAAGATAAAAGCCTTGTTGAAGCAACAAAGAATCTGGACACCTATGACAAGGACAAAATCCACTGGGTAGATGATGCTGAGTTGGCATCGCAAGAGGAGATAGCTCATTCCTCTATTTTTCTTTGTTTTTCTGATGAAGTTCTTATAAAGTTTGCAGAAGAAGAAACTACAGTAAGTTTTTGGTTGAAGTTAGAGAGTTTGTACATAACAAAATCCATAACAAATAAGTTACTCTTGAAGCAACGTTTATTTTTGCTCCTAATGCAAGAAGGATCGTCTCTGAACAACCATCTGGATAAGCTTAACAACTTGTTGATAGATTTGAGGAATATTGATGTGAAGATTGAAGATCAGGATGTTGCATTGATTTTGTTAGTTTTTCTTCTATTTTTGTATGAAAACTTTGTTCAGTCTTTTGTAAACGAAAAAGACTCAATATCATTGGAAGAGGTTCATTCCAGTCTTTACAGTCGAGAGCTTCCATATCAAGTCGCAAGAAATGTTTTCGAGGAGAAGTCCAATGCATTAGTAGTATCAAATTATGAGACTATATGTGGACTATCAGAAAAGAAAGGCAAGAATAAGGGATATTAAAATTCTGGGTCCAAGTCTCGTACTAGTAAAAACACTTGTAATTATTGCAAACAAGAAGAACACTAGAAATCAGATTGCCCTAAGTTGAAGAATAAATCTGCAGATGTTGCTGATGTGGCCCAAGATGTCTCATCATTGGAGGCAGACTTATCACTTGTTGCTTCCAATTAGGCATGTCCAGATGATAAGTGGGTGCTTGAGTCAGGTTGTTCCTACCATATGATGCCTAATAGGGATTGGTTCACAACATACGAAGAGATAGATTGAGGGAATGTTATCATGGTTAACGATGCTATTTG
The DNA here is from genome assembly GCA_963580455.1 of Euonymus europaeus. Classification (NCBI taxonomy): domain Eukaryota; kingdom Viridiplantae; phylum Streptophyta; class Magnoliopsida; order Celastrales; family Celastraceae; genus Euonymus; species Euonymus europaeus. The sequence goes on from OY756972.1 coordinate 8,279,848, forward strand.
TCCAATTGTTGGGATTAGTTTTATTCAAATTATGATGCATGATGGCGTGGTGAGGATGCTAACTGATGTCAAATACAACATCATGTTTCTGAAGAAAATTTGATATCTTTAACTATTTTGGATGCTAAAGGATATAAGTACAGTGGCGAAGATGGAGTGATCAGAGTTAGTTAAGGAGCGTTAGTGATCATGAGGTACAAAAATTACATTCCTTATATATTCTACAAGGAAAAACTATGACAAGCTTAGCTGGTGTAGTGTCTCCTTCCGAGAGTATTAAATCTAAAAATACCAAGCTATGACATATGAGACTTAGACACATGAGTGAGAAGAGGATGACTTTTTGAGTAAACGAGACCCTCTATGTGGTCATAAAGTGGCTGGTTTTGAGTTCTTTGAACATTGTATTTATGACAACCAACGCCTAATTCAATTTAGCAAGGCAGTCATAGAACAAAGGCAACTCTAGACTACATTCACTCATTCACTCAGATAGTTAGGGTCCATCTCATGTTCCATCTTTAAGTGGATCAAGGTATTTCCTATCTTTGATTGATGATTACTCTAAAATGACTTGGGTATACATGATGAAACACAAAGGAGAAGCTTTCAAACTTTTCAAGCATTGAAAAGTGTCGGTTGAAAGTTAGGTTACTAAGAAGATTATAAGTGTCTTTGTACTGATAATGGGTAAGAGTTTTCCTCTTTTGAATTTTAACAATATTGTAAAGATGAAGGTATTTCATGACATCGTACAGTTAGACACACTGCATAACAAAATGGGATAGTGAATTGTATGAATATAACGTTGTTTGGAGAGAGCTCGATGCATGCTCTCTTATGCAGGCATAGGAAGAAATTTTTGGGCTGAAGTTATGAGCATAGATTGCTATCTGATAAATCGCAGTACTAAAACTGCCATTGATTGTAAAACTCGTTTTGAGGTATGGACTAATACACCCACTAAATACTCTATTTGAGAATTTTTAGTAGAACCTAGAGGAAAAAAAGGTTTATATGTTTGTTATGGAGTTAGGATAAAGAGCTATAGAATTTGGTCTCCATCTGAACATAAAGTTATTTTAAGCCAAAATGTCACTTTTAATGAAAATTCTATGCTCTGCCCGAGTGCGGGTCTTCTGTTTCAGGAAAAGAAGATGATGCTAACTGAAAATCTATGCTCTGCCCGAGTGCGGGTCTTCTGTTTCAGAGTCTTGTGGAAACCTCAGTGCAGACACACACAATTGATGAATATAGCCATCATCAACATCATGAACATGAAGAAAGTAATGCATATGAAAACCAGCCCTATAGTATTGCTACAAATCGTCTAAAACTAAATGTGGGTGCTCCCAAAAGGTACAGTTTTGAAGATACGATAGTTTATGCACTCAATGTTGCCGAAGAAGTGGATGCTCCAGAGCCCTCCACGTTTTAGGAAGCTATCACCAGAGTATGAAAACTGCGTGTTGCAATGGGTGAAGATATGGAGTCCCTTCATAAAAACAAGACATGAGAGCTAGTACCAGTACCAAAGAAGAAGAAAATTGTTGATTACAAGTGGGTATTTAAGAAAAATACAAGTATTCTAAGAGTTAAGGCTCCGAGGTACAAATCGTGTTTATTTGTTAAAGGCTACCATCAGAAAGAAAGAGAGAGTAGATTACAATTAAATTATCTCACAAGTCGTAAGGAACACTTCCATTAGAGTGTTGCTAGCAATAGTTGCACATCAGAATTTGGAGCTTGTGCAATTAGATGTGAAGACTGCTTTCCTACATGAAAAGCTTGAAAAAGATATCTTAATGTCTCAACCAGAGGGGTTCATTATTCCTGATAAAGAAAATTTTCCTTGCAAGTTGAAGAAATCTTTGTATGGATTAAAGAAGTCTCCTCATCAATGGTACAAAACGTTTGATAGTTTTATGGTAGAGCATGGATACAATCGGAGTTTGTATGATTGTTGTGTTTATCACAAGAAGGTAGAGGATGTATCAAATATTTATCTTTTATTTTATGTGGATGACATGTTTATTGCTGCTCAAAACATGTCAAATATTAAGAAAATTAAACAAACTTTTGGATTTCAAATTTGATATGAAAGAACTTGGTGCAGCACATAAAATTTTGGGAATGGAGATTTATAGGGATCACACAGTTGGAAAGCTATTCTTGTCTCAAAAAAGCTATATTTAGAAAATAATATCCAGGTTTGGGATGTCTACTGCTAAATCTGTAAATACTCTAGCTGTTACTAATGCTTATCTCTTTACTAAATTTTCACCTCAGTCATATGCTAAAATATAATATATGTCATGCGTTCCATATACTAGTGTAGTTGGAAGCCTAATGCATGCTATGGTGTGCGCTTGGTCTAACATTGCACATGTTGTCAGTGTGGTGAGTAGGTTTATGGGACGTCTAGGAAAAGAACATTGGTAGGCAGTAAAACACATTTTTTTTGGTATTCAAAAGCTTTTGCAGATGTTGGTCTCATATATGGTAGTGATATTTCAAGTTTGGTTTAAGGATATTCTGATTTTGATTATGATACAAATGTTGATGGTAGGAGGTCTACGACTGGATGTCTTTACTGTTCATTGCTCGATTATGGATTGGAAACAAACATTACAAGCATCATTTACTTTATCAACTATGGAGGTAGAGTATATGACTTTGACAGAAGCTGCAAAGGAATGAATTTGGTTAAAAGGTCTAGTCGGTGATCTTGGTTTTCAACACAAACAAACTACGATATATTGTGAAATTTTGAGTGCTATATGTTTGGCTGAGGATCAGGTGCATCATGACATATCAAAGCATATGAATGTGCGATATCACTTCATTCAGATTGAAAAAAGAATTAAAGTCTTGAAAGTTGGGACTACAGTTAACCCAGTTGAAATGTTCACTAAATAAGTTCTTGAGAGCAAGTTTTGACATTGTTTAGACTTGCTCAATATTGTGTGTGTTTCGACACACATACTGAAGCCCATGTTCACGTTTTGGATTGGCGCAACTGGCCTTTATCTGTTTGGCAGCCCACAGACATTTCACGGTCCAGCCAGTAACTACCTAAACATATTAGTACACGTTCGCAGCCCTGTTACCTCTCTTCTCTTTAGATTGAGTTTGTGCCACAGTTTCCTCGACGAGCCAAATGCATCGACGACGACGATAATCAGGTATGCTCTCTTCATTCTTGCTATCATTCTCTGAAGCCAATCCATATTTCAAACCTCCATCTCATACATATGACTCTCTGTAGAACGTAGATTGTCCAGCTCCCTGCTTGGATTGATGTTGATCATTCAACCACATCGAACTCCTCCATTATCAGGTAAGAAATCAACCTTTTTTTCCCCTTGTCAATCTAGCACCCTATTCAATTTTTGGTTGCTGAAGTAAAATTCTTAAACAAAATTGATTTAGGGTTAGACGTTTGTAACTTGTACTGTTCGACTATGCAAAGTTAGGGTTTCGAAATTGTTTTGTGTTTGTCTCTGATTTGGGTTAATATGTAGGATAATCTTTGTTGATTCATGTGTTTGTCTGTTGTTTTTTTCTCTATAATTACTAAATGATACATCTAAGAATGTGTTGTTTTCTAGACCATGCTACTTCCACATTTGTGGCTAGCCTTAAACAACATCAATTCACTCACACATACATGTTGAATAGCATCTTGCATTATTTTTTTTATCTGACTCAGAGTAATCAGTTGGAACTTGAAAACTTAATATTGGTTTATATGTTTATGTCTCCAATTTGATGGTCTTGCTTCATTTAACGTTGCTTTTATTAGATTGCTTAAATGAGAGGCAAATGAGTTTGAAAGGTAGGAAGTGCCACCATTAGATGATTTGTTAGGACTGTTGCAATTTTTCTTCCACTAACCAATTAATGAGAAATTAGTTTTCTCAAGAAACATGTTTGATTCAAAGGTGTTCTTTTATTTAGGAATCCTTTTGAGGGTGTTATATTATGAAAGTTGGACTAAAGTGTCAATAATTGTTTTTTTTGTTCTTTTCTATTCGGTAATCTCAACTATTTAGAATTATCTTCAGCTCCACATGGCACAAACTAAAACTATATGTTTGAAAACTCTAAGTTAGGGTTTCTGAAATATTTCTCTAAGTTAGGATTTTTGAAATAGTTCTAGTTAACATGTACTTATGAAGTATAATCTGTCAATATGCATGTGTTCATTTGCAGATTTTTGTTTGATTGCCGATGTCAAATATCTAGTTACTTATGCCAATATTGGAATGCTTTTCTACCTTTTTGTGGATGTGTTTAGGATTAAATGCATGCTTTTCTGTCATTTTTTTAAGACATGTTTAAGAATTAATGAATGGATTAGATGTATTTATAGTTGTGTTACATTTATTAATTTTCACGTAGTTATTAAAATATATAATGAATATGAACTAAGGTTAATGTAGTTGGAATTTAAATTAATATTGCAATTTATAACCAAAAAAACTAAACTGCATTGAAACTCAGCTCACCGCAGTTTTAAAAGTGAGATGCCAAACGGATAATTGCGTTCAAACTCACCTCACAGCACCACAGTTTTATACCTCATAGCACCTCACAACACTACCAAACAGGCACAATTGATAGTTGGAAGTAGTCCCATGGCGGGGATGGTAAGAGTAGTTGTTGGTTGATGTTTGAGAGAATTTGATTCAAGGTGGAGAATTTTTGTATATGACTTGAATTATAGTTAAAGTGGATTTTGGTGTATTTTTGGAAGTCATGTATGTTAGGTTTAGTTGCTTAATATATAAATCATGACTGTTCTTTTGTTTTAGAGGGTTGTAACCCTAAGACAATTAGAAAACCGTTACTCGTTGTGAGTTGGCTTTCTCTTGAATACTTTTTGTATTCTTTACCTCATAGTGAAGAGTGATTTGTTCCTACCTGTGGACGTAGCTCGATTACAAGGGTGAACCACTTAATTCTTTGTGTGTTTTTTCTTGTTCTTATTGATCTATTGCTTGTTTTCTTGGTTTATTCATAATAGTAAAAATGTGTGGGAATTAGTCTCTTGTCTATCTAGTGTGTCATTGCTACCAAATGAGTTTTTAATAACAAAACTGATGAGGATGGATTAATTACCTACAATAAAGCACGTTTGATAGCACAGGGTACACTCAAGTAGAAGACAGATTTTGATGAAACCTTTGCTCTTGTTGCTAGGTTATAATCCATTAGAATTTTGCTTGTTTTTGCAAGTTTTCTCAAAATTAAGATTTAACAGATAATGTCAAGAGTTCTTTTTTGAATAATATTTTACAGGGGCGTATGTTCAACAACCAAAAGGATTTATTGATCTTGTGCATCCTAATTATGTGTATAAATTGAAAACGACACTCTATGGGTTGAAACAAGCACCACGTGCTTGTTATGAGCGGTTAACTTCATTCCTTGTTAAATTTAATTTTAAAAAAGGACATGTTGATTCTACTCTATTTTCAAATTTAATGGTGTGAATGTTTTTATTGCTCATATTTATGTGGATGACATTGTGTTAGGTTCTACTTATGATGTGATGACAAGTGAGTTTCATATATTAATAACAATTGAATTTGAAATGAGCATGATGAGATAACTCAAAAATTTTCTTGGTCTGCAACTGTAACAATTCAATGATAGGACATTTATTTCTCAATCCAAATATGGTAAGAATATTGTAAAAAAAATTGGACTTGCTAGTTCTAAACCTACATTGACTCCCATGTGTACTCTCACCAAACTTAGTAAGGACATGTTATGTAAAGCTATGAATGAAAGTCTGTATAGAAGCATGATAGGCAACTTACTTTACGTGACTGCAAGTAAACCAAATATAGCTTTTAGTGTTGGTGTTTGTGCAAGTTATTAATCCTGTCATAAAGAATCTCATTTTCGTGCTTTGAAATGTGTCATGAAGTATGTGAGTGGTACCCTTAATTATGGAATTCATTTTTTTGGTGAAAAAATATTAACAAGTTCCTAAAATTCTTAAAAAACCAAATAGAAATTATCACCTGCAAGAATAAAAAAAACAACACAATATAAACTAAAAAATAAGACGATAACAATGAATGACAACGTCAATCCTCAGTACTCCTTGTCCTCATTCATTTGTGCAGCCATGATACATGATAAGAATAATAATTATATGCAATATCTTTTAGTTATTGAGTATTGTTGGATTATGTAGATTGGTTAATTCTTGATGCCTGTAATGAACTTGATTTTACTTTCACATGTGACAATACAATTGCAATGTAATTGTAGGACTAACATAATGTAATTGGCGAGTTAGTAATGTAATTGGCATTATTAGATAATAAAATTATCCAAACTGAAAAAATAGTAATAAGTTCCTAAAAGTTTGAGAAATCCAAATAGGAATTGTCACCTACATGAATAAAAAAATACAATACAAACTAAAAATAAGACAATAATAATATAATGACAACATTGATCCTTAACACTCCTCGTCCTTGTTCTTTTGTGTATCTTGTTGTTGTCTTTTGTTACGTGGAACTTGCTTACCGACTAAAATGACATAGCTTGGTCTTCTAAGTAACAGAGTAATTACATTATTAGGTCATAACAGTATAATTAAACCCATAAATCTAAGAACCAAGGTTGAAATTTTTATCAACAAAATCCTAAGCTCGTTTCAAAAATTAACAATTCCAGCACCCAAATCATCACTAATAACAAAAATCTATGTTATTTATTTTCGTGGTGTTTGGAAAACAATTTTGGTTCTTGCATATAATTTGGCTTATATCATGTTTCAAATGTTGACATATATGTTGTTTCAAATGTTCTGAGCGTTTGGTTCATTTTTCAGGGAATATATATACATGTTATTTCAAATGTTGTGGGTGTTTGATTTATTTTACCCGAATGTAATACTAATACAAATGCCCGTTTGGTAAATGCAACTTTATGATGTATCATATATATTATTGGTAGCATATATGTTAACCAGAATTGTTTGCCAAACCGCACCTTTATTAGATGGTACATAAAATGGTGAAATTGATGGTCGAACATACCTGCTCAAAAACATCAAACTGCAACCTTAAAATCGACCACCGATTGTCCTGAAAGAGCTATAAATGAGCTTATGTCTGAAATCGAATTGGGAGACAATGTGTGTTTTTGAGGTGCTGGAGAGAAATTTTCCTAAAATGAGCTAGGAGAGAGATAACTAAAATGAGCTGGAGAATGAATTCATAAAAGAGACAGAAGCGAAGAATCAATTCATATATTATTGTTTTAATAAAAATTATCTAGGTGACATACATACATGGCATGCTACATATATGTAAGGCTATGTATAGCGCTTTCCTTATCGGTAATAGAAAAAGAATCATGCTAAATGGCCTAGCAAATAGTAGCCCAAAATGTCCCTAATCTATATGACAATGCCAAATAGACATATGATGTGGCATAAAACACCAATTGCATAGTTTTTTTATTTTTCTTAAATGAAATTTCAAAACACTTTACCTCTCAAAATACATATTAGATTTTTTTTAAAAATTATATATCCAGAATTAGCAAGTAAAAATATTTCCAACAAGATCCATCATCGATAGGTTTTATTCAGTCATTCTAAATTACAACTAATGGATATTGATAAATAGCCCATATTTTAGGTGCTCATGTCTAAACAATAAATGTTAAATCTTAAGGGGAACAAATTCGCTAAACCCTGACGGGCTCACGTATCGGTTTTTCATGTTGTAACCTAAGCAATAAGTGTTAAATCTTAAAGGGAATGGATTTGCTAAACCCTAACGGACTCGTGTATCGAATTTTCATGTTGAAACATAAACAATAAGTGTTAAACCTTAAGGGAAATGAATTCACTAAACCCTAAAGAGCAAATAATCAATTATAATAAAACCATAAAACCAAATAAATAATAAACTCTAACGGGCTCAGATATCCTAACATAATTTCAATAAAAATACAAAAACAATGAATATATATATATATATTTTTTATTATCATTATGTAATAAAAATTCAACTCAAATATACAGTCTAAATATCATATATAAAAACTATCGACAATGAATCTTGTTCGAAAGAGTTTTACACGTTGAGTTCGAATATATAATTTTTTTCGAAATCTAACATGTATTTGATAGATAAAACATTTTAAAATTTTGTTTATAAAAAAATGTGCACTAAAAGTAAATGAATAAATTAGCATTATTAGACATATTTTTAAAATATCTAGCCTACCGCAACTACATGACACACACATGAACTCAAGCTAATTAGGACTGGGCCCGCTGCTTAGTTGGCCCAAATCATTTTTATGGGTTTTTGAGGCCCAAGAAGTGCTGGGAATGTTGTAGGTGAAGAGTGTTGGGCCCCAAAGAATCACTTATTTGCGTCTCCCCAAACTTGGTGGGTGTGGTTGCTTCTTTCAATCGTTATCTATCGAAAGAAATCATGGGTTGTTCTATTTTACTTGCAGAGAAGTGTTGATTTTGTGGTTCAATCATTCAAGGAGGGTGGTGCGAAATGTAGTCGATCCCTAGAAACTGCATTCGCATGCTTCTGTTCTAGATTTAGGGCTTTTGGCTTGCATGACCTGCTATGTTTTTAGTTTGATGGGATTTGTTGAAGGCATGACAGTGTTTGTTGTTTGTTTTTTTTGCTTTTAATTGCGGTCTAGATTGCACGTGGTTTGCTCTTTATTGATGTTATAATGTTTGGCGTTAGTAATTTTCCCTTTTTTTTTGTAATATATATTATTGATTATGGAATTTGAAGGAAAATATGGATATGAGTGTCTGAGATTGTACATATAGGAGAGTGGAAGATATTTCTATATTTTACATTCAGTGTTGATAATAGTACAAAATATTTGTTTCTTACATTTTCATTCATCTGCTGGACGACTTAACATGACGTAGAAGCGTAGTTATATTTTTACATAGGGTGTTAGGCAAAATACAAAATTCCTCTTACTCTGTAGGCGAGAGAGAGTTGGGCTTTGAATGTGACTTGTTGTTCTTTATTGTTATGTACAGTAGTTACTGATTGTTGTCTTCATCTTACCAAAAGAACTTTGCAATTACCCTCCTTACTTTCTTTATCTTTCTTGTGGTATTTTGGAGCCGTGTAAAAGTAGTGTTGAGGTATTGGTTGAGTGCTTCTTTTTCAGAGTTTGGTTCTTCAAGCCTTGCATGCATCATATTTTTCTCCATTGTTAAGGCATGAATCTACTCTTCTTTGCTCTCAATAATTTGCTCAGCTTCATTGAGTTGTTCTTGATAATATTCATTCCAGGAATAGTTGAAATCATCAACTTTGAGGTCTATTTTTTGTTTGAGAAGGTCTAAGACTTGGTGTGATGCCATCTCTTTTGCATATTCTTCTACTAGTGTTGGGCTTCCTGTTATTTTCATGCTAGTTGTTGTGTTTGTGTTGGTGATTGGTAGTTCTATGCAGGCTATGTAGTTACCATCATTGGTGGTTTGGACGTTGTAGACTGGAGGAGGATTATAGAGTTTTTACATGATAGTTTCTAAGATAATTTGTCTAGGGATTTTGGCGAAAAACATTTTTCCTTTTGAGCTGTGTTGGTTTGTGAGGGTTAGGAGAGGTTTTTTTGGTTTAGTGGATTGTATGGATACTTTGCTGTGTGTGTTGGTATTTATAGGGTTGTGATGGTGAAGGCACTTTTCAATGATTGTTCTTTTGTTATAGTTATGATCATTTGTTATGTTTTTTAGTTTGATAGAGATTGAGGATGACAGTTTATGAATACACGTGGAAGTTGCAGGGCCACATAGTTTTTGAGGAGGAAAAATAATGATATGTGAAAGATGGGTCCCAGTTGGTGGGTTGTCGAAAATATCTCAGATTTTTTATTTCTTTCTCTTTAGTTTTTTTTATGGAGAAATTTCTTTTAGATTTGATTGGTTTATTTTTCTTTTTTGGATTTTGTATGATAAATTTAAGTGTTTGTGTTAGGGTTTTATAAGCATCGTCAGTTTTTCACTAGGGCAAATGGAATTATGCTTGTTGGTCCACTTAGATTAGGTCGCATATGTGGTAGGTGATATATTAAGGCATTGGAAGTTGATGATTAGAGCAGTCTATTGCTTTGATACTCTAGGAATCTTCTTTCAAGCACTGGAAGTTGATGATCTACAAGGGTTGTGGAATTTTTGTTAAATAATTTTTCAAGCTCACATAATGTAAGGTTCTTCAATTCAAGTTCTGGTACTTGTAGATCAAGCTGGTTGAATTTTTTTTTAACTTGTACAATAGGTCATCTGAGAGATCTGTCAAGTGCATTTACCACAATTTTATTGGCTTAGCCACCTTACAAAAAAGTATAAGAGTTGTGAATAACATGCGTAGCTCTAACGCAACTGCCCATTTAGATGCTTCCTCTAACACTTCGATCCATTCTTTGTCATTTTCTAATAACCTGTAAGCATTGCATGCAGATTGGTATGAGCTATGCAAAACATTATCAACTGTTTTAATCTCATCAAAAAAATTTGGACCTTTCACAATATTCAACAACATCCTCAAATAATATAGTTCCCCTGAAGTGGGATAAACATAGTTCAGCCTGCCTATTGAGCAACCTCTTTGTCTCTTGGCCCATATATTTTCTTTAGACTTCCATACGAACTGAGTTGGAAAAATAACATAAGTCAAATTTCTTGCTTCAGAACTTACACAATTCATTCTCATCCATTCTATAAACATTGTTTTATAAATGTCATTCGTGTTTAGCATATCTCCAATATTTTCATTGTCATGAAACATAATAGTATTCATCAAAGGCAAGTGTAAGGGTAATCTCTCTACTGCGGGCTCTCTAGAATGTATAGGAAATTCGAATAATCTCCAGCTCGCTTCACATGCACCCAAATATCTACAATTCGCATAGATCTGAATTTCATCAATGTCGTCATAGCTTATTAAACTTGATTGTGCTTGATTATTCTGTTCACTTTGAAGAGCAGTTTTACACCTACCGGACCTTTATTAACATACTTGAATAAGTATTTGATGGTTTTTGACTTGTTGCACCATTCAACATTAATATGCACATGATATTTTTTCAATAAATGAATATTATATGGGACAACAAATGTGTTATCCAATGTAATATTGTTCTTTGTCAAAATTTTCCCTTCATTTCTTCTTCGATAGGTCACTGAACCATTATCGTTAATTCTGGTCTCAGTCGCAAAATTCTTTGGGAAGTGTTTTTTACAACAACCATTTGCCATACATGATGATTTAGTATTAGCATTACCACATGGTTCATGAATCATAAATTTTGTGACATGATCAAATTCAATAGGATGCAAATCTTTATTTGATAACTCAGCTGAAATGATCCTATCAATAACAGTTTAATAAAAAAAAGAGCTTTCAAATCTATTTTAAAGGATTGCTAATAATTAGCTGTGCTCAAACCTGAATAGCAGCAGCAGTCCAAGTTCCTCCAGAGAGTGAATCAATATGGGCAATTTTTTTTTAAAATGTCATCTGCACATCACGACAGAACCCTCTAAAATCACCTCGACAAATAGAAGACATGAATAGAGCTAACAACTACTTTTGTAATTAAACAATAGAGCTAACAATAATGTTAATAAATGAATAATAGTTTAATAAACAATAGAGCTTTTAAATCTGTTTTAAAGGATTGATAATCAATAGTTACTGGCAAGACCTCAATAGTAGCAACACTCAAAGATCCTCCCGAGAGTGTAACAATGCTGCCCAATTTTTTCAAAAAGGTCATGTACACAACAAGACAAAACCCCCTCAAATCATATTGAGAAATAGAACACATGTTGATGTACAACTTGAAGAAAAGCAATGTAAGTGCACAACAAATAATTCATAATTTGAAAGCATGAGTAGTAATTGTATTTTCAATCACTTTTAACAATAAAGAATGCAGCCTTTCCTAAAATTGCCAACAAACACAATATTGTAACAATAATAGCGTTTATGACTGTAAAAATAATAGCGTTTATGACTACCCAACTACAACTTAAACTGTATCTAATTAAAAGAGAATATGATTTGAGTCAGCTTTTTGATGGGTACAGGAGGTTTCTTCCTTTAGACCTAGATTTTATGAACATCCATTCAAAGATGCAAGACTTGAAACCAATAAAATGAAACCTATCTGCAACTTACCGCTAATCACGCGTGGTTAGATTTTTGAATCGGAGAGAAAAATCATCAAACTCATATTCATCGACCAAGAACTTAAATCCAATTTCTTTCCGACTGGAGTATTGGCACAGATACGTTGTAGCCTCCATCACCACAACAATCTCTGACATCTTCATCGCACTGGCCTAATGTTTTTCGATTGGGTTCTGACAATGAAAACATCGAAGATTATGCACCATGAAATTTTCAATTCAATTTCTTTCCGATTGGAGTATGAGCATAGATACGTTGCAGCCTCCATCACCACAACAATCGTTGACATCTTCACAATCTCTGACATCTTCACCATGCTGGTCCAATGTTTTCCGATCGGGTTCTGACAATGAAAACGTCGAACATTATGCACCATGAAATTTTCATCTAATTATTTTAATAAAAAAAAGAAAAAAAAGTAAGAAAAAAAGAAGATAAGAAAACACAATTTTATGTTGCTGCCATTCGAACCTGGGCGTTCTCCAAAAACATGCAAAAATTACCACTACACCATAAGCACGTTATATGGTTGGTAGCTGCAACAATTCCTAGAAAACCTTTTACGCCAAGGAGTAGCTATATAGTTCACAAACTTCAGACGCTCGTGAGTATGTGAGGCCGTGCAAAACTCGTTGGGAAATGTTTATGAATCCAGCGTGTTTGAACTATATAGATTTGGGTTATTTCTTTTGGACTCGCTAAATACCATAGAAAAAATAGATATTATTTATCATTTAGGATGCGTTTGTTATGGGGGTAATAGTATAATTTGTTACCCATATAATATGTTACAAAGGTAATAATAAATATGAAAAATAATTGTTATCCTTGTTTAGTAAATATGGATCAAATTTACTTGGATATTCATTACTGTTGTTTGTTATGACTATGTATTACTAGTGTAATCTAGTTACCCTAGGGGTAAGGCTGGAATCAAGGATCGGGCCAGACTCATGTAGGGGTCCGAGATTGAGCTTGGGACTTGTCAGGATCGGGCCATATCGGGCCCGGGTGTTGTCGGGGTCCAAGATCTGGCTCGAGACATGTTCGGGTCTGAGATCCTGCCTGGGTCATGTAGTGGTTTGAGATTGAGTTTGGGTCTTGTCGGGGTCCAAAATCGAGCCCGGGATACGTCAGGGTCCTGGTCATGTAAGGGTTTGATATCGGGCACGAGTCTTGTCGATGTCTGAGATGGGCTCTAGTTTTTTTCGTGTTAGGGATCTGGGCCGGGACAAGTCCAAGTCATGTAGGGGTTTGATATCGGGCCCGAGTCTTGTCGTGGTCTGGGATCATGCCCGAGACAGGTCAGGGTCCTGGTCATATAGGGGTCCGAGATGAGGTACGAGTCTTGTTAGTGTCCGAGATAGGGCTCGGAACTTGTCAGGTTTCAGGATCGAGTTCGGGATAAGGCCCAAGACAAACAAGGGTCTGAGATCGAGCCTGGAACATGTAAGGGTTTAAGATCGGGCCTGGGTCATGTGGGGGTTTGAGTTTGGGCTCGGGTCTTATCGGGGTCCAGGATCTAGCCTTGGACAGGAAGGTGTCCGGGATCGAGTCCGAGACAAGTTTGGGTCCTAGATTAGGCTTGAGTCATATAAGGGACCGAGATTGGGCCTTGATTATCTTTGGGTTTGGGCCCAAGTCATCTTTGGTCTCGATAAGGCTTAGCTCTCGGATTGGGCTTGGTTCATCTAAGGGCATGAGAATCGGCCCAGGTCAAATTGTTCTCTTCGAATCCCAAATTAGCAGGGTAATAAAATTCTATTACTTTCTATTACTGATGTCTGTCCATTAATAAAGTTTGCATAAAAATATAAAACCCAATTACTAGAGTTAATTACAAGAGTAAAAAGATATTGATATAAACAACATAAATAGGGTTGAAATTTAATTACCTTGGCTATTATAAATTGTTACCAAACGCACACCGAATCAACGACCGACCGACGAGAGGGTCACCAATTGTAAATTCAAAACCTGACAGGGGCTGGAAACAAAACAAAACAAAACAAAACAAAAAAGCCCGAAAATCGTTCTTTCACACACGAGTCCCATTCGAAAATCCTCACTGGAGATCGCAATTTGCTTCCTTCATTGACGCCAAAATCGCCTCGCGCAGAGTTCATTCTCGCCGACTGGGTTAGCTCTCCCCGTCAGTCATGTAATATCAACTATTTTTTTCGATTCTTGGTTTTATATTTTTAGGGTTTCTTGAACTGTTCTCCAAATTTTTATTTCCTAGGGTTTCTTCTTGGTGATTCGAATATTGATTTTGGCCTATTCTTTGGATATTTTTGGTATTTCCGATTAGTTTCCATTAAGAAGGTTGGTTTCTAGTTATGCAGGGAAGTGATTAGTGATGTTGTGACAATTTTAACTGGCGGAAACGGAAGTGCAACGGAATTAATAAGGATTAGTATAGTTGATAAGTTGATTGGTGGATAGGGTAATTATATTCCTAAGTGACTTGTGAAATAGCATTCTTGTATTGATTTCCTATTATTCATTATTTCTATTGCTAACCAGTTAATTTGGGATCAAGTTCATGAAAGGAATAGCACAATACTAAATCTTCTTTTTTTCTTGCTACTCTTGCTGTTTTTTTTATTGAAGGATCGAAAGAAAACAATAGAGCTTTGGAAAATGTTGAATCTACTTCAGGGCATAATACTTGGGGTTAAACTAATTAGTATTTGTCTTTCCAATTATTGCAATTACAGCATTTCTAATCCCATCATCCATTGAGTCCTAGTTTCCGCTTCATTTACTTGAGTGGCATGCTGGTACCAACTTGGCTCTTATGGATAGCTTTTTTTTTCTTTCTCAACAATAGTTAAATGAAGAGTTCACACTTTTCTTATCATTGGTAAATATGGTTTTTGCACCTGTGTGGTATACTTTTAATGAGGAGTATAGACACCATTGTGAGCATTTTTCCTTAGGATTACTACTTAAACACTGTCATACAAAGTTTAGATGATTCATGATTATTGGTTAAAGCTTGTGAGTTGTATTAATGGATTCTAGGTTCTTTAGGTGGATGAAGATGGCTGACCTAAAAGTATCCAAATGATATATGGATTATGGAAAGATTTGACTAAACTCTTAAATAAATGAAGTTAAATTTTGTGATGTTCTTGCAATATGGTAGTGTCAACATTTTGGTGAATGCTAGTATGGGAGATGACAAATAACTTTAGGGTGTAGTATGTAGCATTTTTTGTATTAACTGAACTCTTCCGCTAAGTATAAATTCTACTGTGATGATTTGTTCATAAAACAATTAGCAAGGAGGGCCTTTGACTAAATAGGAAGTCACAGTGGTGAATATGCCACCCATCACTAACCTGCTCAAGAACTAGTGTGTATTTGTTGGCTGAATGCCTTGTATAATGTTGTCCGGTTTTACTTATACCATCTCTGGAGTTGCATGATGAAGCTTGCTGCTGAGGAAGTGCATGTGGCATCTATGTTTATGTTTTGTGGTGTTTTGTTTCTTCTTGGGAACTTGTCATGTATCATTTGCTAATTTCTTTAGTTGAAGGAAATGTTAGTGTAGCTGCTTGTGTCTACTTCTTGTTATCATATTCTTCTTATTTGAAAAATATATATTTTTTGTCTCTTGTTATTTTATCGTAAGCCTGCAGTACAGTTTTATCAGGAATCCAAATTCTCTGAACTAAGCATTATAAGCAACATAATTTGGACTTTTTGCTGTTGTGTTCATGGTTTGCATTTCTTGTATTTTCTATCCAGTTCTACACTAATGGCAGAGCTTGATCAAAGTTTGAACGAGGGTGATTTGTCTCATAGTAGTGGTCACAACACTGATCAGAACATGGATCACAATGCTGAGTACAACATAGATCACAATGCTGAGTACAACATAGAGCATAATGCTGTGTACAACGTAGACCAGTACGTTGATCACGGTGTCCATGACAACGTTGATCTTAGAGGAGATCAGAACATTGATCATGGAGTGGATCCGGACATTGAACATGAAGTAGATCAGGACATTGATCATGGGGTTGATCAAAACGTTGATCATGGCATAGATTACGATGTTAATCATGGCTTAGATTACGATGTTAATCATGGCTTAGATCCTACTGCTGATTACGAGGTAGATGAGCCCATTCCTCAGAACATAGACTATGACTCTGATCATGATGTGGATCACGGTGTTCATCAAATAGCTGAAAACTCACCGCTTACAGAGAAACAAGGACATGATGGGGCTACAGTGTTTGAAGTTGGTGAAAAGAAGTGGCCGGGATGGCCAGGAGAGAGTGTGTTTCGTATGTTGGTTCCTGCACAGAAGGTTGGCAGTATAATTGGACGTAAGGGAGAGTTCATAAAAAAAATTGTTGAGGAAACAAGAGCTCGCATTAAGATACTTGATGGTCCTCCAGGAACAGCTGAAAGATCTGTGAGCTCTTTATCTCTATTCTTGGTTCACTTTAACAGTTTAACTGTTATACATCATGTATGTTTATGTGTTTAATACTTTAATTACCTTATTGTTTCACTATCTCACTCATAATATTTTGTGTATTTAAATATATATTTTTTAGCCTGGATTGTGATGGTTAATGTGAGATTGCTAAAGGAGATGATTAATTTTGCCCCCACCTCTTCTTCTCAAGTTGCCACTTCATTTTCCACAGAAGGTGGTTGCCTGGAAAAACTTTTTTTAGTATAGTGAATTATTTGCTATCATGTCCAATGAGTTGAATGGATGTGAACAATTAAGGAAGCTTATCTGTAACTTTATATCATTTTGATATTACATTTATAAGATGCAACATTTGCGTAACTTTTTCATAGCAAAGAGTTCTGATTACTGAACTGTTAAATGGATTTACCAAGAATGTCTATCCCCGATCCCATCACTGTGGGAGCCTTGTGCCTGGGTGTTGTTTACCTTTTACCATACTTGGTATAAACCTCTGGGCAAAATTGCATCATGTGACTATTGCATCAAATGTATTTGAGAGCTATGAATTACATGTTAATATTGGAGAGCTGAGAAGCATGTAGCAGTTAATAACCGTCAAGCTTAAAGTGTTTTTAATCCAGCATGGAGACCATGATTGTGCTGAAATTTGAACTGTGTTATGTCTATTTTTTCAAATCCATTTGGTAGTGGTACGCCTTTGAAACTGGAGTTGTGTAGCAAATTTGTTGATTTGTGCGAAGATGTCAGGAATTAGAACTTCTTGCTTTGCATAGGCTCTCCCGCAATTGTTGAATAATTTGTAGTCTCCAGACAACTCTTAGAAGTAGAAGGGCTGTGGTTGGTTACTGGTAGTGGTAAGTGAATCTACTTGGAGAGTTGCTAAAGGAATTGGTTAATGTAGATCAAAATAAAACCTGATCTGACTTGGAGAAGTTATAAGTAAGGGCAAGAAATTTAGTGAAGGAAGATGCCACCAAAGGAAACCATAAATATGGATAAAATTCATTATCTTGCAATAACAAAATGAATCTGTGCAGGTTCTGTTGGCAAATTTTAGGGCAACGAACAATGATCAATAAGAACCCAAATTGAAGAATCCAAGATCCAGATTTACAGAGATCAGCATTAATCATTGCAAAGTGCTGAACAGTTGATCTGGATAAACAGAATCATCTTGTACGGACAACTGTATTGAGAAGCTCTGCGATTTCTCTGGTAACTTCACAACCTAGATGATTGATGTCTTGCTGTAGATTATAAAAGCCATAAAGGAACCTCTCAACATCTACGGTGATATTGAAGATACCGTGAAGACAATGCCTACAACAAAAAACGCACTAAGGACTCAAAATAATTGGTCAATCGCAGTGAATTAGATCTTTGAGATGGTAATATGTGTTCCCAAGCATTCCTCATTCTTATAAAACTCTACACATTATATATGGGCATGATGCCCTAGGAATTTAGAAGCATAATCTTGCGAGGCAGGGTCTAGGTGTGAAACTGAAATGTAACAGGCTGTTGCTAGGAATTAATTTAACTTTTGGCCAAGTCCCTGAAGCAAGATTGGAATGTTCATTGATCCTACTTTTCTTTCTATTTGTGTTAGATTCTGTGATCAAACACTACTGTACGAAGCAACAAGTTAATGAGATTGTCCCAACTGACCATTATGAAGTTTTGAAATAGTGAAATGCACATTTGTATGTAAACAAACAAAAACACCCAATGCACAGGGCTTCTTTAGCAGTATTGAGATCCTCAAAGAACCGTTGCATGCACTATGCATCCTTAGCACACATTTTAGAAAATGATGTTTCTATACGCTCGATTTCTCTGATTGACCCCTAAGTCAGTAATATATAAAAACCCTTTTATTACAATTTTCTGGTTCTAATTCTCCGTGGAAAGTCGGAAATTCTACATTTGGTGCTGCTTAAGTAAGGTGGCAGTTTTTGCATGTATGATATACAAATTGGGAATTTTATTAACTTCAACCATGTTATATTCCTTTGTATTTTGCTTTTATGGAATGTGCCATGAATTTAGTTCTTCAATTTTTCTGCTGATGCTGCTTTTGAATAGGTAATGGTATCTGCTAAAGAAGAACCAGATTCTTCTCTCCCTCCTGCAGTGGATGGTCTTTTGAGGGTCCACAAACGCATTGTTGATGGCTTAGACGTTGATTCATCTCATGCGCCACAATCTATTGGGGGAAAGGTGTCAACTAGGCTTCTTGTGCCAGCATCACAAGCAGGGAGTTTGATTGGGAAGCAAGGAGGAACTGTGAAATCCATTCAAGAAGCCTCTAATTGTGTTGTTAGAGTCCTAGGAGCAGGTTTTGTTACCCTCCATTCCTCCTCCCCTTCCTCCTCCCCTTTTCTTTTTTCTCTATGCTTGTGTCTTAATTGTTTTTGTAGGCTTATTTTATCATCTTGATTTCTGATTTAATTTAGACTCCCTTTTATTTTTCATTTCGAAGAATATTAATTACATGCTTTTTTTTTCTCTCTCTCTCTAACAGCATATTTCTATTGCAATGCTGTGATTATATCCCCATTATGGTTGATTGACCTTTGTATTGATTTTTGTAACCAATACAGTTTCGAATTTGGTTCTATTTTTGTGGAATTTTTATATGCAGTTTCATAGTGGTGATGAATGAGAGATACCTGCTTGGTATCTAACCTTTTTCAATAATATTTATATTTATCTCTGTTCTCAAATGAAAAAAAGTATCATTTGAAAGAAAGAGAACCTTCAAACGGTCTATTGCCATGCTGCCCATGCATGTCTCATGTTTTCTCTCTAAGTTTTGATTGTCTAACTTTTAATTTGTCCATAATCTCGAATAATCAGTTATTGGATTTTGTGAATCATAAAGCTGTTTGCCTGATTGCTTTGGAAGATTATTTGTATTTTTGGTCGTTACTTTTGGGGCCTTAGTTCCATTATTTTGGTGCTTTGGTTCTGTCTTGTTCCTTTCTAATCTTTATCCTTTCATTGATTAAAAGAAAATCGTACAGAGTGGCATCCGTGGGGCTGCAGCCTATCTACATAGATATGTGGCTATATTTGATGCATAAGGAAGAAGTACAGAATTCAAATATTATGATTCAAAATTCATATACAGACTCACATGCTTTTTAGTTGGGTTTACGTATGATTTTATGTTTCTTAGGTTAGAATAATAGTTGGGTGAGTATTATTATGTTTTATTTATTCTTTAAAAGTAGGAATATTTTCAGAATCCTGTGTGCTTGTTCAGTTGTTCCTATTCTTGATTCTGTTATTCTTATTCTAGTCTAAGTTGGCATACAAGGGGCTGCAGCTTATTTACGTAGATACATGGCTGTATTCCTGAAAATCTTATTCTGTATATATTTTGGATTGATTGCGCAGAAGATCTACCTGTCTTTGCCCTTCAAGATGATAGGGTTGTTGAAGTTTTGGGGGACCCATCTGGTGTCCACAAAGCGATTGAGCTAATTGCATCTCATCTCAGGAAGTTTTTGGTGGACCGCAGTATAATTCCTCTATTTGAGGTGCATGTAAGTGTTCTATCTGATGCCACTGCAGTGAATTTAAACTGTTACAGCATCCATGGAAGAAAATTTTATTAAATTATTTTTTAACAGATGCAAATGGCAAATCCAACAATGGAGCACATGCCCCCACCACATCAGCCCTGGGGTCAGCCTCAAGGTCTTCCTCCAAATGCTGGCGGAGGTCCTGGTTTTGGATCTAATTCTCAATACATGCCACCTCCTCGGGAACATGACAATTACTATCCTCCTCCTGACTTCCCTCCAATGGAGAAACAGCCTCATCATGGTATATCTGCCTATGGAAGAGAAGCTCCAATGGGGATTCATCCATCTTCGAATGCCCAATCGGCTCCTTCGATGATCACGCAGGTTAATATTTATGATCTCTTTCTACTTATATATCTCATTACGGTGTTAGTAGAAATTTTGTGGTTATATTTATATGTTTATAGAATAACCAAGCAACTTAGCATTGCAGTCGTAGCACTTTATGCTAATTAATGCTAGGACTGCTGGGTTCTGTTAGGCAAGGTTTTAAAAAGTGGGAGGCGGTAGCCTCAAGGCGTTTGAGGCGGTTGCCTCAATCCAAACCCCACAACCAACTACTGCCATTAATATTGAGATTAACAAAAATAATAATAAGTTTGATTATTCCATTGTGCAAGCATTTGCAATCTATAATACATACACCTCCTCCTTTTTTCTAATAATGATTGCCCTTTTCTATACTGTTGTTTATCTTTATGATTTCACAACTATTCTTACATAAATAATATTTCAAGAAGACACAATCCCAAATCCAAATCACATCCTACATAAACCCTACAATCCATAAAACAACCAGATCCAAGTTCCAACTATCCAACAAAAAAAAAACCCCGAGTAAAACAACTAAACAAGATGGAGAGCCTCTGTTACCGAGATCGATGAAGAAGAATGAGATTGACACTCGTATGGCGAATAAGAATGAGATCAACACTCAGATGGCGCACATCTGTTACCTTTCCTTTCGAAGAACCACTTTCAGACTTCAGAGATCGACACCCAGACTTCAGAAGTTGTGGCAGGTTGGGAGTTCACAGCTGTGTGACACTCCCAATTAAGTTTTTTTGCCTGAGCTGTACTGTTTTTATATTCTATATTATTGGGCTTTTGTCAAAAAAGGGTGGGATTTGGGCTATTTATCTAGTCCAGGAAACTTGGTCTATCTTCGCCTCACGTCGCCTCGAGCAGAGCTGCAGAGGCGTGCCTCAAGGCACCGCCTCATCCCGCGAGGTCGAATTACCAAACTTTTAGGGTTGAGGCGGATGTGCGGTGCGGTTTTCATGGCAAGGCGGCTCCTCAGACCGATTTTTAAAACAATGCTGTTAGGTCAGAGGCTTTAATGTCTAATCATTTAAAAGGAGGAAGAGGATTGTATAGGAGTGGGAGCAAGAGAAACTGATGTAGGCGATTTGCTCAAGTAATTGCATGAGATTTTCAACACGGCTTTGCCTTGGAAAGATTCCAGTTTATTAAAACTATTTGATGATTTTGAGGAGCACTATTAGGTCAAGTTCCACACACCTCCCCAAGGGCAGGGTTTTGAATCCCAACAGCAGTTCCTATTTAAAAAAATTATAAAACTTTATAAAGGTACCAAGATGTTGCAAAAAGGAAAGACAAGGAGGCTAAGCTAAAGGCTCAACCAAAATATTACAAGATTGAGAAATTTCAACGAACTAAAGCAATTTTCTACAAATAAATCTAGATTAGTCTCTATTGTTTAAAATTCGGTTGCTTCTTCCATTCCAGATTAACAACATAATGGCCAATAGATTGGAAAAGTCTCGTCTTAGCTTTACTGTTTTGCAGTTGAACAATTGGGAAAAAAAATCTTATAGACTTATAGTTACTGAACAGTGGGTGTTTTATTGCTTTCTTTTTACTGGCTCGAGGGATCTGGTTTAAGCTTTAGGATCTAGAATGGTTTTAGACTAGTCCAGGGCTTCCAGGCCTTTTTTTGGGGCGGGGTGGATGAAGTGGACCTTGGCCAATTGTGGGTATGTTAGGGATTAATTCTTTCTTACAATCATTTTTCTTAACTATAATTGTTTTTCTTTTGGAGGAGTACTAGTAAGGAATCTTAGAATGTCCTTACAGTCCTAATATGTAAAGTTGACTGCAGGCAAAGTAGAGATTGTAATACAAGTACATTTTTCTCATGTTAAGCAAACAACCTTCAGATTATAAGGCATTACCATTAGCTAAGACGTAAAGGTAAACAACACCAATGCACAAGGCTTCCACAATGGGCAAAGTCGGGGGTAGGCAAGAATCAAGATGTATGCCGACCTTACCCACACCCCCACATATTTGAACCTATGAATGCAACCCTATCACTGAGCGCATGTTCATCTGAAGGCATTACTATTAGTTTATGACATAAGAAAAAATGGAATTAGATCTTGGAGATGATCAACTCAAATAGATGTTGCTCATAATCTTTTTTTTCCTGCCTATTTATCAGATGCATCCAGCAGTGCCACACCAGTATTTTTGAGTATGGCTGTCTTCAGGAAATATAATTTCTTTGTGTTAGCTAGGACTTAGAAGCTCTGGATGATGTTTTCTAATTTTCTAGCAGGTTACCCAGCAAATGCAGATTCCCTTATCTTATGCTGATGCTGTTATTGGGACGGGTGGTGCAAGTATTAGCTATATTCGGCGTGCAAGCGGTGCAACTGTTACTATACAAGAAACCAGGGGTGTTCCTGGTGAAATGACGGTTGAAATCAGTGGAACAGCTTCGCAGGTCCAAACGGCTCAGCAACTGATTCAGGTAATTATTCCTCGCCTTACCTATTTAGCTAGATCCAAAATTGGTTTCTTTTTCCTTCAATAGTATTCCTATTTATATCTGAACTTTGGAATAAGTTCAATGCTTACATAACTGCTATTTTTCTTCCCTAATTGTATTTATACACGTGTCATGTGAGCATGTCTCTGTATGGTGAGTTGGTGACTATGATGTTAAGATGAAATCCTTTCCTTGCCATTGGCTATTCAGCTAATTTTAAAATTATCTTTTATTTTTTTCCTAAGTATTATTCTATTTTTGTCTGACCTGGATCATTTTTTACCTGATTGCTGGTTTGCTGCGCAATTGTCATTACAAGGGTGAATGTGGTTGTTTATGGTTGCTTTTGTGTTTTGGTGAAATCCTCTGTTTGTGTCCCGTCTCTTTGAATTACTCACACCATATGGGGACCAGCAATTATTGGTAAGTTTAATCTGTGTATGGTCTATCAAACGTGAACAGAGTTTTCATCTATCTTATTGCGATACAGATGCAGTTTGGTATAGAAAATATCGATAGTAGTGTGCGTAAAAGGATTGCAATTGTGGTGAGAATATAATGTGTTCGCTGGGGCTTTTATGAGAACTTATGTTAAGATGGGTTTATATGGTTTATAAATTATATGCTGCTACTATCATGCTGAAAACTCTGGGATCAATAATTGTGCTCATGTGGTCCTCGATTGGAATCACTTTGGGCCATCTCAAGTTACTCTCATCATAACATGAATCAAGTCTGTTCCTTATGGCTGGAAAAATGGTTTCTTTTGTGCAGAAATTTAATTTAATTTTTGCATGTGTTAAGACTGGCTATTGGATTCCAACTGGAATGATTGTCAAAGAGAAAGTGGAAAAGGGGGAATATAAGGTGGCATTTGGTTTATTGTTCTGTTTTTTATTTTATGTTTTTGAATGCCATTTTATATTTTGTGTTTTGAGATTTAGTTTGAGAAATTTTAAAAATACATTTGGTTTAACATTGTTAAAAATTGTTTCTCAAAATAGAAAACTAGAAAACACATTTGGTTTAGAATTTTGAGATTATATTTTCTAAATAAGTATTCATTTTATCAATAAATAAAATATTTTGAAAAACATAAAATCACAATATGATGAGTATTGTTTAAAGTCAAATTACATAAAATATAATGATATAACTCTACACAATTAAGTCGAAGATCTTCAAATTCTTATTCCAAATCATCTATAAATAAGATGGCTTAAATTTTGACAATGTATTCACACGCATGCAGCTCATCATTTTAGGGCTAATGCCTATTTTAATCATCCTGCTGATCCTCATTTTTGCATCATCATTGTATTGTATGTAATGATATTTGGTTTTATTCCTCCACCAACCATTTCCTCCACCAGTTCCCTACCCCTCTTTACCTTTCCACTTCTACAGATACCCTCCACCACAACTGTCAACGAATACACAGATATCTAAATACCCAATTCTACCATTTGGGAAAGTATTTCACAGTGCAAGTTCTCGTCAATCTTGATTCCAACATTCTTCATGTAATCAAAAGTCTCCATAACGTGATCAAAATGTCGATTATCAGAATAAACTTTAAGCACCAAATTGAAAACCTTTGCCACAACACGGTTCAGACAACAATTCTCAATCGTGTGAGCTATAACAAGAAATAGGTACCTAAGATTTTCATCAACTGATAAGGACTTCAAGATACACTCTACATGTACGAACATACTTGCCTTGACAAGCCTGGAAAGTAGGGTCAAGTGGGCTTGAATATCAGAGGCTTTGCAAAGATCAGCGGATACAAGTTCTGGGTCACTCAGGGCAATGATAGCAGTACTACTACTCAGTACTTACACACCATGAGATCCCTCAAAAAGAGATGACAATTTGCAGAGAGACGGCGATCGATGACGATGGAGGCAGAAGCGAAGGAACTCTAAGTGAGGGCGAACAAATGCCGAACAAAAGTTCCTTTTTTAAAAATAAAGTTACGAAAAACACAAAATGAATTGAAAATGGGCAAACCAAATGGCACCTAAATTGATATATGATGACTTTGAAGCTCTTTGCTTAATTCCAGGCATGTGTTTGGAATGGCTCTTTTGAAGCTCTTTACTTAAAAGCATGCAAGTGCAGAGGACTTTTGTTGAGCACTTCTTGTTTGCTATAGAGATGAATGAAATTATATAAGACCCATCCAAGATGGAAATTATTTTGGTATATGTTGTTTGGTACTGCTGTGAGTTGGAGTGAAGTACTTGATCTCAAAGAATTTTGGCAAGACGAGCATCCTGAATACTAGTCACATTCATTTGTCAAATATGATACAGTATTTTGACGTCACATTAGTTTTTTTCCCTCTAAAATACCTTTTAAATTTTAGTGACATTGATAACATTTCTCAGACAAATTTTGATAAAATATATTAGTTGCTCCATTTTTTTGATTGGTATAAATATGAATATTGTTTTTCCCGGTTTAATTTGCCTATGTAATTGTTAAGTGTTATATCCGTTTTAACAATTGCAATCGAACAAAGGAAAATAACTTGGTATTCTTCAAAATGTTATATGTATATTCTGTCAACATCAAAAATTGATTAATGATGGTTTCTCTTCTCCTGGATGTTAGCCTACCACCTAATTTCTAGGCCAACACCAGAAAATAAATGGATGCTCGTGAAAATGAAGGATATGACCTCTGTAGGATTAGTGCAGAATGTCGCGTTCGATGGGAAAATTAGCCAAGGAGAATCGGCTAACTATTAAAGATTTATGCAATTGTCTCCAAGTTGTTTGGGATGAAGGGTTTGATAATGATGATAATAGTCATGGTGTTTGGAATTGATTGAGAGACCTAGTTTATATATTTCTTGTTATATGAGCTTATTTTGATGTATGCTTTTGATTATTTAACCTTACAGTGATAGTTGAGACTGTATTATATGTATTGGCAAAAATGCTTCTATTATATTGTTGAACTTTAGGCTCTATTATAGGCTGTTTTATCCTTCTCTCTTTTCTCTCTCAGAATTATGCTATGTTGGGTTGGATTGCTTTTCAAAAAGGAAAAAGAAAAATCTTCTTCAATTGGATTACTTTCAAAAAAAGGAAAAAAAGAGAGAATAATATACTCTGTTGGATTTACTTGTATGCAGTTTTACTGAACCTAGTTGTAATAGGGCAAATCTATAGTTGCAACTCGTAAGCGCCATTATGTGATCTCTGATTGTGTGTTGCTTATTGCTTATCACACTAATATTTTTTTGTCGCAGAATTTCATGGCTGAAGCTGCTGCTGCTGCGGCACCAGGACAAGGACAACAAGGTGGATCCTCTGACCAAGGTTACAACCCTTATGCATCACATGGTTCTATGTATGCATCTCCCCGATCCAACCCGGGACATGGAAGCCATACAGGGGGCTATGGCTCAGTGTATGGTGCAAATTATGGGTACTAAGCAGGCTGTATTGGTTTTTCATCACTCAAACTAATTGCTTGGGTCTAATTAAAAGATAATATAATCAATTATATGAATGACAAATGTAATATTATGCTTAGGTTCTCAGGTAATTTGTATGTTTTTGTTTAATCATGTGTATTAGCCTAAGCATGCTGTTGAGAGTACTAGTTTTCACTTTTTTTTCTTTCGTGAGACTCTATTCTGTGTCACTCTTCCTTCTACCTTTTATTCTGGAGTGTGTCACTATCAAATTGCCTCTCAGATTATCCTTAAAGCAGTTATTTATGAAGCAATTTCATCTTTGTTATTTGCCATTGAGCTTGGCTCATCTCTGAATATAATAATCAAGTGTTTGTAGGTTATTCGAGTATTTCTACTTTGGTGTGCGTAAGATATCCTAAAGGTGTGGAGAACCTACTTGGTTGCGTTATGCATTCGCGCTTGAACTGCAAATAAATCTATCTTGGATGGACAAGTTTGAGATTGTTTTACTTTTGCTTTTCCTAAAATTAGGGTTTTGCAAAATTTTTAGAAATATTATATGAACAAAGGCTCATTGCTGTGTCTCTCTAAAGGCGGACAGGGGATGCTGTTAAGGCTGACTTTTGCTTGTTATCTTAATTCCAAACTATCTAATCTTTTGGTCAAGTTTTATTTCCAAAATTTTCTTTTGTGCGAGGGTTAAAGGCCTATAGTATATGTGTGACCGCTAAAAGAGTTTGTGTTGAGCACTTTCATTGGAAACCTAGACACAAACTATATATATATATATATATAGGAAACGATTGAATCTAGAACGGCCATAAAACTAGCTGTACAGATAAAAACAAAGCAAATCTAGCCATTGGGAATGGGCTGAGTGAGGGTGGCCTGAATTGAGTTGGTATGAGCTTGGTAGACTTGAGCTTTAGAGAACAAGTATTCTCTATACGCCTCTATAAGATCAAGGATTCGTCAAGGAGACCGATGTTGGGTCTGAGATTGTGAAACTGAGATTTAGGGAGAGATTTTGTGAGAATGTCAGCAAGCTGATGGGCAGTGGGAATATGCTGGATTGAAAAGGCATTTTCGTCAATGAGATCACTCTCAAAGTGAAGATCAATTGCGATATGCTTCATGCGGGAGTGCATAACAGGATTAATGCTAAGATGAGTTGCTCCCAAATTATCATAGCGAGGAACTGGAGGAATGTGCATAGGAAGATGAAACTCATTCAAAAGATAAGATATCTATATTACCTTCAGATGCAATTGATGCTGAGAGTGATATTCCAATTTCATGGAAGAATGAGCAATAGCTCGCTGTAGCGAGAACGCCGAGAGATGGGCTCTGACCAACGAAGACGATAAATTAAGATACTGAAGACCAATTCATCTGGGTTTCTAGCCCAGTCGGAGTCGGAGAAAGCATGGAGAGTCAGAGAGCTCGTGGAAGGAAGTAGAATTACATGATGTAGAGTACTTTTTAAGTAACACAGTATGCGCTTGAGAATCAACCAGTGTGAAGTAGTTAGTCGAGAAAGATATTGAGCAAGGCGAGCAAAACTTATGTTTGGGCGAGTTGAGGACAGATATTGAAGAGAACTATTTAGTTGATGAAAGAAACTTCCATCAGACAGGTTGTTCTAGAAAATTGAGATAGTTGAAAATTTGAAAGCAAACGAGTGTCAACAGACTTGGATTCTAGCATAGTAGCTTTAGCGAGAATATCCCTTATGTATTTCTGCTGGCATAGAAATAGACTTGCATCTGAGCGAACTACTTCAATTCCCAAAAAGTAGGACAAATTTTCATGTTCCTTAAGAGAAAATCTGCGAGCAAGAGCATCAATAATGCTGCCAATTAAAGAAACGTTAGATCTAGTAATTATAATACATAGAACAGCGGAAGTGTTACAATATATAAAACAGGAACTATCAGCTTTAGAATTTAGATACAACAAAACCAAGGTGAAGAACAACATCATGAAGAGCAGTAAACTAAGGTCATGGAGACTGTTTTAAACCATAAATAGATAAATAGATTTTTGAATAAGACATAAATGCTTTGAAAAATTGTTGTCAACAAAACCTAGAGATTGCTCATGACTCCTATCTTAGTAAGATTACCATTAAGAAAAGTATTAATAATATCAAGTTGCTTGATAGGCCAATAGAGAATGGAGGCAATTTAAAGAATAAGACGAATTGTGGTTGGTTTTGCCACTAGACTAAAGGTTTGGGAGTAATCAAGATCGGGTTGTTGGAGGAATGTCATTACAAGAAGTTCGCAGATTATCGACGGGTTTTTGCATTGATAATACAAGAAATTTCATCGGTAATCATTATTATTGATGGATTATCGACAGAATAACATCCGTCGGTAAAACGCTCGTTGCAAATAAAATACTGACGGAATGTATTTTGGTCGGTAAATTACCGACGGATATTTTTCCGTCGGGAAATAAAATTTTAAAAATTAAAAATCCTTCGGTAAAAATAAAAATAAATAAATAAAATAAAAAATAAAAATCTGTCGGTAATACGTCGGTAAAAATAAAAAATAAAAAATAAAAATCCGTCAGTAAAAATAAAAAAACTTAACGAAAATCATCTACTATAAATAAACTCATACTCAATAGCTCACACACAGAGAAATCATCAATTATAAATATCAATGGATATTCACACATTGCTCCAAGAAAATTCAACATCTAAAATCTAAAATTCATGTTCAATACAAATGCAAACTACACTATCCAAAATCTACAAAAGCAAGCATAATTCCAGTATATTATCCTGATTTTTTATCATTTACAAACACACTTACAAAGATCCTACGGAACCTACCTACTTGAAATTCGAAACCACAAAATAAAATACTTGAGTTAATAATTCTATATGAATATTGAGTAATTACCCTCTCAGCATTGAGTATGTCACTCTCATACTCAGTAGAAAGGAAAATGGTCAGACATTCACATAAACTTCAATCTAGTAAAACTTGAACTTGGATTCAATACCAGATATAAACCATCTTAAATATCTAAATAAAATGGTTAGACATTCACAGAAACTTAAAAGTTATGCTTTTGAAGTACTTGATGGTGCTGTACAAAGTTTCTCTCAGGGCATCACTCTGAAGCTTACTGCAAAATCAAAAATAGATTTTCCTAGAGCTTAAGACAAAAACATATCACCACCATCAAAGATAAAGACCAGCAGCCATTAAAGGGCTGAAAGTCATTTCAAGAAATTATAATAATTTATCGACGGAATTTTCTATCGGTAAGTTATTTTTAAAATTAAAAAATAGGAAAATATTTATCGACAGAATATTCCGTCGGTAATTTATTTTTAAAAATTTAAAAATAAAAAAGTAAAAATTTACCAACGGTAATCCGTTGCAAAATATTCGCATCAAATTGACGCTAAATATTACCTATGAGAAAATTTTATCGGTAAACCATGGCCAATCCATTGGTAAAACTCAAAAAGTGAATTTAATCGGTAATATGTTGATATGTACCGGCGGAAAAGTTCCGTTGATAATCGCCGGTTTTCTTACAGTGTCTGTTAGAAAGTTGAGTTATCAATCAATTTTTAATGTACACGGCCACGTGTACGATTCCAAAGTGTTCTCCCAATATCTCTACTTTTTTGGAGTCTTCTCATGTATTATAAAAAAGTTTCATCTATTCATTAAATATATGAGATTGAAGTGCTTGTGTCATCTCTCCTCTCTCTGTCTCTCCAATCGATTTAATTCTATCGGTAATCCGTGGCAAAATATTCATGCCAAATTGGCGCCAAATATTACCAATGGAAAAGTTACGTTGGTAATTATTTCGTCAATAAACCATCGCCAATCCGTCGGTAAAACTCAAAAAGTGAATTTAATCGGTAATCTGTCAGTATTCCGTCGGTATGTATCGACGGAAAGGTCTCGTCGATAAATTCCTTCGATAATCGCCAGTTTTATTGTAGTGTAAATCAAAGTTTTTTTCTTTTGTAGCAGCCGCACAAAAATTATTTTTGATATTAGCATTGGACTGAACTTATTTCCGATTCTACCATGCCGAGCCTACGTGGTAATTTATATCATGTCAGACTAATTGCTGCAGACAAAACTGGAAAAATACTCTGACAAAAATTGATTTTTTTTCAAATTTTTTATTTTGTTTAAGTAGAGCCGCACAGCTCTACTTAAAAAAAATGTAAGTGGAGCCGTGCAACTCTACTCAAAGGAATGTGCATCACAAATTTAGAATCTGTAATCCCTCATGAATAGATATAGAATAAAGGGGAAAAAAATAAAAATACATTATAGCAATGCAACTCAAAAAACCAAACACTTTGTTCTCGCATTGTTACTGTCCGCAAAATCATCATCAAAAACTCAAGCCCTTTCAAGAAATCACATTCAAACTGGAAAATAATAAGAAAAAAATAGTCATAGTAAAAAAACAATTTTTTTTATAAATTAACATAATTAACATATAATTAGTTTTATGCTAATACAGTTAACATATTCAAACATTCGTTAATTAAACATTCACTGATTAAACATTCGATAAATAAACATTCAATAATTTCTATTAGGACAAGACCTCCTAATGTGTCCTACAGTGTGACAAAGACCACAACGATGGGGCCTGCGAGCACCATCCCTAGCATCCATCTCATTGTGAAGGCGAGTGGACTGAGGTCGGCCTTTCTTACTCCACCGTAAACTAGGATCTGGAACAATAACTGGGCCGTAGTAAGTGGGCCAAGTTGACCGGTCTGGTACCGGAAAAAACATCGGAGCCCAAGTATTGATATAACTCTGCATGGAATAAAACTTGTCCACGAACTGAGACCGATTAATTCTTCAAGCAGCACATACAGCAATAACATGTGAACAAGGGTAATGATAGATTAACCACTCGTTGCATGTACATGTCGCATTGCCCAAATCAACAACATTTGAAACTCGAAATCTGGATGGATGACTTAATCTTGATGATGCACGTTTTACTTCAAATACCCCTGGTTGATGATGAAACATTTCCACCTCATATGCATTTGATTGTTGTCTCAAGCCCTGTAATTTCAAATCTATCTCTGTTGCGAATTCAGCTCCAGAAAAATCCGAGCCTCACCTTCTTGTCGACGGTGGGTATAATATGCATTACACCTGTAGAAGGTTAGTTGCACCAAAGCTGTAATTGGTAAAGCACGAGCAGCTTTCAAGACACCGTTAAAAATTTCAACCATATTTGTGGTCATGTGTCCCCATCTTTTACCTTCGTCGTACAACAATGTCCAGGATGCCGGTGGAATCTTTCGCAGCCATCGAGTAACAGCTCCTTCATTAATGGTGTCAATCTCAGCCCATAATTTTTGAAACTGAGCTTCTTGGGTTAGTAAAGACATTTTGTGGACTACATTCTTCAACTCCTTGTTCTTGAACACAGTATTGAAATTACTAGCTAGATGTCTGATACAGAAATGATGATAGTGGTCAGATGTCCCAGCACCCATACTGCCATGAAATTGAGAATATGATGAAGGACTTGCATCCATACTGCTCTGAAACTGAGAATGCTGGCCAATCTCGTATTGATGCTCATCATCATCATCATCATCATTCTCCAAGATCTCGTACTCTTCTTCTTCAGAATCATCGGATCGGAGATCATTATGGCTGAAAGTATCAACACTGAGAGCACGTATATCCTCTTCTAATATCAAATTCGGAATTACATTGAGATTCATATTTCTTGTAGTTGAGAGTTGTGATCTAGGCAGAAACTTTGACAATATTTATAGGCTAGATTTTTTCACACAAATTAAACCATGTGAACAAAGCTTGTCAAAAACTTTGCCTGTTGACAAGCTTTGTCACGTAAAGCTTGAAAACACTTATCAATGACAAGCTTTGAATTGATAAGGTTTGTCACATAAAGTTTGACAAAATTTATCAATGACAAGCTTTACATGATAAAGCTTGTCATTCAAAGCCTGTCATTGTCAAGCTTTGTCAAGCTTTGTAAAGCTTGACAAAACTTGTCAAAGCTTGTCAAGCTTTACATGACAAAGTCTGTCATTCAAAGTCTGTCACTGACAAGCAAGCTTTGTTAGCTTTGTTGATTGGACTTGTCATGTAAGTTTTGTCATTATAATCTGATAAAAAAAAAATAAACATTATAATTATTTTCAATTAAGGATTCAAAGATTGATTACTGGTGATATTACAAAAATACCCCCACCAATGGTGCTCCGCCACGTCATATGTGGACCAAAAGACTCTTCATGGCTACCAGGCAGTCTCCTCGGTAAGAGTGCACCAGCTGGACCTACCAAGGTGAAAACCAGCTGGATATGGTCCACAATCATAATGGAAAGACCCACTTCAACAGTGGTCTCCAGCCCTATATAAAGCTCAGCAAGTCAGGTATTATCCAACGGAATCACAATCTAAACTTTGGCTAAGAGAGAGCTCTAGTCCGAGGAGCTTGTCTGATAGAATACCTACTGACTTGAGCGTCGGAGCGCCAACGCCAGAGGACACCTCTGGCACGGCCTTTAGCTCACCTTTATTTGTTGTGCTCAGTTTCCAGACTGCTTAGCTGATCAACCTGGACCGCCTTACCAGCCTGGTCGGTAAGCTGCCTGACAGGCTACCTAACTGGTCAACCAAGACTGCCTTGCTCGGCTGATTGGCTTTCTGGAAGGATCTTTGTCTGTGCATCACTGCAGGTCTGACCCACTGAACGTCTTCTCGGTAATGACACCTTTTTGACGTCATCAGTTTGGCGCCGTCTGTGGGAACGTCTAAGTTCTCTTACAATGGTTAGACCTCGAAGAACCAATGATCCTGAAACATCTCATGCCCATCATCTGGTAGATGAGGCCGGGCAGCAACACCATGATTATGGGAATCCTACAAGGCATGAGGTACCCTTGGATGCACCTCAAGCCCGAGAAGGAGGAAACGTCCAAGCATCACCACAGGAGGCAGCTGGTCCTCCCATCAGTGCTGCACGGTTTAATCAACTCTGTCAACAAGTGCAGCTCCTCACTGAGATGATGATGGCAAACCAGCAAGGCCCACCTTGGACCACTGAAAGGAACGAGGATGATGAAAACTCGGGTTCTCTAGATGCAAGGAGCAAGAGGAGGGAGGAGAACCGAGAAGGAAATTCCAATATCAATAGGAACACCCATTACTCCCAAGTCAATGATGATGTCAATAAGCACCTTCAAGAGGTAGACTGCAAGCTAGCAGCCCTGCAGGGACGCAGCATCATTGATGAAATGTGGGACAGTTCCATGACTCCCCTGTCTAGGGATATCCTTGAGACAGACATACCTCGTGACTTCAGGCTCCCCAACCTGGAGCAGTATGATGGAAAAAGGGACCCTTATGACCATGTCATGGGATACAAGTCCATGATGGAGTGCCGAGGAGCATCAGATGCAGTGTTGTGCAAGGCCTTCTCCTCTACACTTATTGGACCTGCTCGGACTTGGTTCATCAACCTTCCTAGGCACAGCATTTATAGCTTCCAGGACCTATCCAGGAAGTTCAGTCTCCGATTTGCAAGCGCCAGGAAGCCCAAGACCACCAATCAGGACTTGATGGTGATTGAGCACGAGAAGGGAGAACCATTCCGTGACTTCATAGGAAGATTCAACCAGATGTGCCTGGAGATCCCTGATGTACAAATTGCTGTAGCAAATGCTGCTCTGATCAGGACAGTGCGTCATGAGCAGTTCTGCAACTCATTATGCACTGATGCCCCTCAGTCCATGGATGAACTCCTGGCAAGGACTGAGAAATACATCAAGGCAACGGATTCTCTCAAGTCCTCTCGTTTTGCGATACGAACCTCTCCTGATAGGATGAGAGGCTCTAGTGAGAAGGGCCGCTCATGAGGGGTGGGAGGTAGCCGACCAAGCGGCGACAAGAGGACGGGAAGAGAAGATAACAGGCGAAGAGACCAGTCGTCGAGAAAGTTTCCACCTGGCCCGCCACCTAGTCGCTTTGATACTTACACTCACTAAATGCTCCCCCGAAGACAGTGTTGAATGAAATAGTGGCCCAAAACTTGGTCAAATGGCTAAAGGATATGAAGAGCCTTGTAGGGAAGAGGAAGTTCTCAAACAAATATTGTAGGTTCCACAAGGACCAAGGGCATGATACTGATGAATGCGTTCAACTGAAAGATGAGATTGAGGAATTGATAAGACGAGGACACCTCAAGAAATACACTGCAAATCGGGAAGAAAAACGAAGGAGAGACAATAGAGAAAATGATGACCATAGAAGGTCACGGAGGAGGGAAGATTCTCCTCCACATGAGAGAGGCA
This sequence comes from Euonymus europaeus, assembly GCA_963580455.1. Lineage (NCBI taxonomy): Eukaryota > Viridiplantae > Streptophyta > Magnoliopsida > Celastrales > Celastraceae > Euonymus > Euonymus europaeus. Next base: position 8,314,707 of record OY756972.1, read on the forward strand.
CGGCAGGAACAATTGATTTCTGTGGTGTCATTATTGGAGGGTTGGCAGCAAGTGGAGAAAGTACATCAGCTGGGAGAGCATATGCTCGCCTCACCGAACAGCCAGCCAAGGGAAAAAGAGTCAAGAGGGATGAGGATGTCATCACATTCTCAGAGAAAGATGAGGAAGGTGTTCGAGTCCCTCACGATGACGCCTTGGTAATCGATGCGGTGATCGCCAACTTTAACGTCCTGAAGATCTTGGTAGATAACGGGAGTGCAGCAGACATCCTATTCTACCACACTTTCAAAGCTATGAAGCTTTCAGAGGATAGGCTAAAGCCGACCTCAGTACCCTTGTATGGGTTCACATGAGAGTCAGTCATACCAAAAGGAATGATAACCCTCCCAGTCACATTGGGGACACATCCCAGGACAGTGATGCACATGGTGGACATGTTGGTAGTTGATGTGAAGGCTTCACACAATGCCATCATAGGAAGACCACTACTTCACAAGGTGAGAGCTGTTGTCTCAACCTATTGCTTGAAGATGAAATTCCCCACTTCGAGGGGAGTGGGTGAAGTGAAGGGAAATCAGAAGGCTTCCCGGAGCACCTACTTCACTGAACTCAAAGAGAGGAAGAAAGAGAAGATCTCAGTAGGCAGCCTGGATATGAGAGCAGAGGAGCAGGTGTTCAAGCCTACTCCAGTAGAGCAACTTAAGAAAGTTGAGGTCACGGCTGGCTCAGAAAGAAACTTCCGTATTGGATCTCAACTTGGGGAAACAATGACCAAGGAGATCACCGAACTACTCTTAGCGAGTGTAGGAACTTTTGCCTGGAGTGCTGATGAGATGCCCGGCATAAGTGCAGAGGTGATGACGCATCGACTGAGCATCATACCCGGTGCCCGACCAGTTAAGCAAAATAGAAGAAACTTTGCTCCCGATCGCCAAGAAGCGATCAAGGAAGATGTGAGGAAGCTGATGGATGCAGATTTCATCAGAGAAGTCCAATATCCTGAATGGCTTGCCAATGTTGTCATGGTGAGGAAAGCCAATGGAAAGTGGAGGATGTGTGTAGATTTTACCGACTTAAATAAATTTTGTCCTAAGGATAGCTATCCACTACCAAAGATTGATCAGCTGGTAGATGCCACCTCAGGACATCAGCTCCTCAGCTTCTTGGATGCCTATTCGGGGTACCATCAGATAAAAATGCATCCCGAAGACCAAGAAGGAACTTCATTCATTACTCCTGAGGGGACGTATTGCTATAAGGTGATGCCATTCGGATTAAAGAATGCTGGAGCCACCTATCAGCGGTTGGTGAACCATATCTTCAGAGATCAGATAGGAAAGTCCTTGGAGGCTTATGTAGATGATATGGTGGTGAAGAGCAAGAAAGCTGAGGACCACCCTGCTGACCTGCGCAAGGTCTTTCATACACTTGATCAGTTTGGAATGAAACTTAACCCGGACAAGTGTGCCTTCGGAGTGGCATCCGGGAAGTTTCTTGGCTTTTTGGTAACCAGCAGAGGTATTGAGATGAATCCTGAAAAGGTGGAAGCAATCCTGCATATGGAGCCGCCCACAAATGCCAAGGAAGTTCAAAGGCTGACCGGCCGAGCAGCATCACTAGGAAGGTTCCTTGCTCGGTCCGGCGACAAATGTAGACCATTTTTCCAGGCATTAAAAAAGGCCAAGGAATTTGTATGGACACCTGAGTGTCAAATTGCCTTTGAAAATCTTAAAGATTATCTAGGCCAGCCTCCTCTACTGACTTGTCCAAGAGAAGGTGAAGTCTTGTACCTCTACCTAGCAGTATCACCACACGCGGTAAGCGCGGTGCTAGTAAGTGAGCAAGACAAGGTGCAAAGGCCAGTGTATTACATCAGCAGAATGATGGTTAGTGCAGAGACAAGGTACTCCCATGCTGAGAAGCTTGTTCTGTCACTGATAGTGGCAGCAAGGAAGCTGAGACCTTATTTCCAAGCACACTCGATAATTGTCCTGACTGACCAGCCACTAAAACAAGTCCTCCAAAAGCCTGACACTTCAGGAAGATTAGTGAAGTGGGCTATTGAATTAGGAGAGTTTGACATTCAATACCAGCCAAGGAAGGCTATGAAGGCCCAGGCCTTAGCCGATTTTATCATAGAATGCTATAGAGAGCCCAACCAGGACATTGCCGCCACTGCACCTCAACAATGGCAATTGTTTGTGGATGGATCCTCCAACCAAGAAGGCAGTGGTGCCGACATTCTCCTGCTCGGCCCGGGGGGAATGACCATAGCACATTCCTTGCGATTCAATTTTAAAGCCTCGAACAATGAGGCGGAATATGAGGCTGTGCTGGCTGGACTACGCCTTGCTGAGCAGCTGGAAGTTAAAAATTTGATTGTTCATAGTGACTCACAACTGGTCACGGAGCAAATCAAAGGAGAATACGAAGCAAGAGGACCAAGTATGATTAAGTACTTGGCAAAAGTACATGAACTGATGGAAAGGATACAAAAGGTGGAGGTAAGGCAGATACCTAGAGGGGAGAACTCAAGGGCCGACGTGTTAGCACGATTGGCGTCTGCCTCCTCAGCACAGGTACCCACCTCAGTTCAAGTGGAGATACTCCCGCAGAAGAGCATCGAAGTACAAACTTTGATGGCGGATATTGATGTCGGTCATGAGCCGAGTTGGAAGGATCCGATCAAGAAGTACTTGGAGGACGGAAGTTTGCCTAAAGATCGCAACCAAGCAAAAAGCCTCCGAAGAAGAGCAGCTAGGTATACCCTGATCCAGGGAGAGTTGTATCGAAGATCCTTCACTCTTCCATATCTGAAATGTCTAGCACCCAGAGATGCGGACTATGCGCTCCGAGAAGTGCATGAGGGGATATGTGGAAGCCACGTAGGATCCAGGACCCTAAGTCATAAGGTGCTGAGATGCGGGTACTATTGGCCTACCATGATGGAAGATGCTAAGAAGCTCGTACAGAAGTGCGATAAGTGTCAAAGGCACTCAAATGTGCCGAGAGTACCCTCATCGGACATTATCCCCATCTAAAATCCTTGTCCATTTGCACAATGGGGCATGGATCTCCTTGGACCATTCGTTCAGACATTGGGGCAGAGGAGGAACCTTATTGTTGCCGTTGATTACTTCACTTAATGGATAGAGGTGGAACCATTGGCAGCCATCTCGGAACAGAAAGTGATGGACTTCATATGGAGAACCATTGTTTGCAGATATGGCTTGCCACAAGCCCTCGTGGTGGACAATGGAAGACAATTTGTGAGCAGAAAGATGCACAAGTTCTGCGAAGACCTTAGCATTGACCTAAGGATTACCTCTGTGGCACATCCCCAGGCTAATGGGCAGGCAGAAGTGACAAACCGGACTATCCTTGAAGGACTGAAGACAAGGCTGGATGGAGCAAAGGGGAGATGGGTTGAAGAACTACCTAGTGTGCTGTGGTCATACCGCACTACTCCTCGGACATCAACAGGTGAAACTCCATTCTCTCTCTCCTTCGGGACCGAGGCAGTCATCCCGATCGAAATTGGAGCCCCGTCATTGAGGGTTACCAACTTCGAAGAATCAATGAATGATGAGCTGTTGCTGAACAACCTGGATCTCCTAGAAGAGACTAGGGAGAATGCAAGGATCCGGACTGCTGCCTATAAACAGAGAACAGCTCAGTACCACAACAGACGAGTAAAGAGGAGAAGTTTCTCTGTTGGAGACCTTGTGCTGAGAAAGGTAATTGCTACAGGTAAACATCCAGGTAAGCTAGGTGAAAATTGGGAAGGACCCTACTTAGTTGTGAAAATCTTAAAAGAAGGCACATACAAAATCGAAGATCCAAGGAAGCCCGGGGAGATGAGACCCTGGAATGTCGACAATCTTCGGAGATACTATGTGTAATGCCTTATTGTAACACATGATGTTTTTATTTCTATGTATCTGCTTTTCAGCTTTGAACATGCAGGAATGAATAAAAGTTCAGGTCTCTTTCCCAAAATAAAGCATCACAATGCAGGAGAAGGCTTTGACCTGGACAACATGTAAACTTAGCCAAAAAATTGGCTAAGTATCAATGTCATACCGACCAACGTCACAAGATGACAAGGCAGAATCAAATTTCCCAAAAGAGGAAATGAAGACATCATAAGCCTGGTCGGCCAACCGACCAGGATAATATCCACACAACATTGAAGACTTCAGCCCTAATAAAAAGGGTCCAAACGCCACAGTCGGTCTACCGACCAAGATGGCCTTCCAGACCTTCCTAAAAGGAAGAAGGATCTTCAAAGATCAACGCCACAGTCGGCCTACCGACGAGGATGGCATTCCAATATTCCTAAAAGGAATAAAAAGCTTCTGAAGTCATGGTCGGCATACCGACCAGGCAATCAAAACATGAAGATTTTGATCAAGAAAGCAAGAAGACACAAAGACCCTGGGAGGCCTACCGACCAGAGAAGTATCTTCAACTCTGAAATACTTAAGAAAATTTGAGACTTAAAAGTCCAAAAAAAAAAAAAAAATATAAGAAGGCTGGTCGGCTTACCGACCAGAAAGGCACAATGACCTTCAAACAAAAAATATATATACACAAGTATATAAATTGCACTACCGAGCAGTCATGAATTCTGATTTCATTAAATTAAAACAGGTTCATTACAAGTCAAGAACAAAGCAAAAAGGGCTAAGCCCATACAACAAAGATCCTAAGGATCTAAGGAAGAAGAGCTCCAGAGCCGTACTCCTCGGCAGTGGGCACATTGGATGGAAGAGCTGAAGGTATCTCCTCGGTTGTATCAGCAATTGGTAGAGGAGCCTGACTTGGTGCTTCTTGGTCAGCCTCCAGGTTCTCCTCCTCTACTACTTCAACCTCCTCATCGGATGCCTCCTCATCAGAGAAATCCATCTCACCAAGTCCCCTCTTCCTCCTCTGCTCAGCCTTCCTGAAGGCTTCTAGAATCTCTTCCTTGGACTCCTCAAGATGATCCCTTCCCATGAGAGAAGGGCACAAAGGCGTCAGGATGGAAGAATCCAGGCCAGCCTTAACAAGTAGCTTCCTGGACTCTTTAACCCCTCCTCGGAAGCCATAGAAGCCCTCTTCCCTCAATGCAGCCTTGAAGTCCTCAGAATCCTTGAACTTCTGGATTGTCTGCTGCTCGGCATCACCAAGGAGACGTTGGTAGGTTTCCTCAGCGTTCTTCAATTTGCGCTCCAAGGAGACCACCCTCTCCTTCATCTCCTTTCGTTGCCGAGCAGCCTTCTCCATCTGAGCAGAGTGAGCCTGCTGCATCTCCTCCACCTCGGCCTTCATCAAATTGAGCTCATTTTTGGCTTTGGTGGCACGCTCCACGGCAGCATCGGCCCTATCCCTTTGAACGGTTTCCTCATAGGCAAACCGAGCAATGCCTGAGGGAAGGGCAGAGAGGTGGACAGCAGTCTGAAAAGAAGAAATGACTTAGAAAAAATTCATCAAAAAGAAAAGTTACCGAGCTGAGGAGAAGGAGCCCATACCTGCATGAAGAGGGAGTTCATCTGGGTCAGATGCTCCATAGCAGTCAGATTAGACACCCTGTCATAGTCTGCAGGGGTTGGCAAGTGCTTCAGCATCTCGGTAGCCACTCTTGGGTTGACTACCCTGTCGGTCTTGCTGACATCCCATTCTGGAGTATGCCGAGCAGAATCCTCCTCGGCAATGGGTCCCAGAGGAGGATCGTTCACCTGCCGAGGGATCTGGTAAGGACCTGACCGAGGAGTCCCTATCCTAGGAGAAGGAACAGTTCGTGTTACCGTAGTAACCGAGGTTGTAGCTCCAGTGAGGGCAATCTCAGACGCCGTAGTCTCCCCTGTCGCCCCCACACGTGGCCTCTTAGGGTCCTTACCCTTGCCACTTTTCTTCCTCTTCTGTTGCCGAGGAGCAGGGGCAGCGTTCATTGCCATGTACTCAGAAAGGTCGGCCATATCTGCAAAGCATGACCACAAGTCAAGTGAATACCGATCAGTAATGATGGATAAAATGGTTGAAAAATCAAAAATATGCAAACCTTGCCGAGATCCGTAACAAAAATTAGAAACCGAGAAGTCCTGTGGATTGAACTTCATGTCGGTCTCGGTCCCAACAACGAGGAGTTCCTTCCAGGCTTCGTATAACTTTAACTCCTCACCCTTCAACTGGGGAGGACGGTTAAACTGATCGGTAAGAGGTACCGACCAGGTGGTACGGAAAGGGAGTTCCTCCCCTTCAGGAAGAGGAACTCGGACAAAGATGTAGGAATTTTTCCATCTCTTGATGGACTGGTTGTACAGTGGGATCTTAAGTCCTGGCTTGAGTTTTAAGTAGAAAAGACCAGGGGAGTTCGGTAGATGACACAGAAGACACAGGTGTTGTATAACCAAGGAGGAGATACCAAGGTGGTATCTGTGAGAAAGACAAAGAATGTTGGCCAGAAAGTGCCAGGAATTGGGTGCCAGAATGGCTGGAGAGAGATTGAACCGACGAAGAAGACTGGTTATGGCTGGTGGGAAAGTAATCCTAGCACCTGCTTGGAGTGACCGAAGTGAGATGAAAAACTCGCCTCTCCTAGGTCGAAAAGGAGACTCACCCTCACCCACACGTCGGTATGGAAAGGGCAGACCACACTTGGCCACCACCTCGTCAATATAGTTGTTGGATAGGTCACAGGAAAGGTAGGTCGGTTCAGGGATGCTGTCATCGGTACCTCCACCCCTCTCATTAAGAGGAGGTAGGTCATGGGGGGCATACTCAACAGGATACTCTACCGAGGAAAACTCCACAAAATTACGTTTTGTTAAGGGAGGATTGGTTTGGGTGATAACTACCTCATCGGTAGAGGTAGTTGCTCGGTCACTACCAGTGGTGGAGGTTGAAAGGCCAGAAATAGACGTACTAGAACTAGAAGAAGACATGGCTTACCTAGAAGATTGCTCGGTATGTCAAAATTGGAGGGTTGACTCTTTATCTTGCTCGGTATGTACTACTGCTCGGTAAAAGCTCTCAAATTTCAGAAGAAGTATGGAATGACTCGTTCCCAGGTCCTTTTATAGCAATAGATCAATCTCAGATCAACGGCCAGCAACAGATGACCAATGAACCGCGCAGACATGGACCGTTGATCTAAGGGTCTGAGCTGTCATCTCCTCATTAATGGAATGGCATAATAACTCCTCTCATCGATCTGCGCAGAGCGACGCCTCGATAAGGGAGTTGGGGGGCAACTGATATTACAAAAATACCCCCACCAATGGTGCTCCGCCACGTCATATGTGGACCAAAAGACTCTTCATGCCTACCAGGCAGTCTCCTCGGTAAGAGTGCACCAGCTGGACCTACCAAGGTGAAAACCAGCTGGATATGGTCCACAATCATAATGGAAAGACCCACTTCAACAGTGGTCTCCAGCCCTATATAAAGCTCAGCAAGTCAGGTATTATCCAACGAAATCACAATCTAAACTTTGGCTAAGAGAGAGCTCTAGTCCGAGGAGCTTGTCTGATTGAATACCTACTGACTTGAGCGTCGGAGCGCCAACGCCAGAGGACACCTCTGGCACGGCCTTTAGCTCACCTTTGTTTGTTGTGCTCAGTTTCCAGACTGCTTAGCTGATCAACCTGGACCGCCCTACCAGCCTGGTCGGTAAGCTGCCTGACAGGCTACCTAACTGGTCAACCAAGACTGCCTTGCTCGGCTGATTGGCTTCCTGGAAGGATCTTCGTCTGTGCATCACTGCAGGTCTGACCCACTGAACGTCTTCTCGGTAGTGACACCTTTTTGACGTCATCAACTGGAGTTTAAGAAGACAGGAAATTAAAAAAATAAACAAATAAATGTTACATATAATTATATACGGCTCCACAAGGGTTAAGATCGTTTTATTTAATTGATAAGAACAATTTTAATGGCCTTGGGGAGAGTGGAGTTGTAATTGCTATAATGTATTTTTGTTTTTTTCCCCTTTATTCCATATCTATTCATGAGGGATTACACATTCAGAATTTCTGATGCACGTTCCTTTGAGTAGAGCCGCGCGGCTCCACTTAAAAAAAATTATTTTTTTTTAAGTACAGCCGTGCGGCTCTACTTAAAAAAATCAATTTTTGTCAGACTACTTTTTCAGTTTTGTTTGCAGCAACTAGTCTGACATGATATAAATTGCCACGTAGGCTCGGCATGGTAGAATCGGAAATAAGTTTAGTCCAATGCTAATATCGAAAATAATTTTTGTACGGCTGCTACAAAAGGAAAAAAATTCTGTAAATCAACCCACCACTAGGCACCCTAGGCAAATCCCCTATGTTTGTGAAAAAGCAAGCAATAAGTTGGAGAAAACTAAGCAATAATCTGCCACTACTTCCCTTCTCCCTCAATGCGCAGCCCAACAACTTTATTATATAAAGCTAAAACACCCATGTCATTCAACATCGCTCATATAACTAGTCATATCTATTGCTAGTTCTCCTCGATTACTTTATTACACGTGTGCATTCCCTATCCCCCACTAGGCAACCCTCTTCTTCCAAATTCCAACTCATGTAACATGTTCAAATAGTAACAAGGGTCACACGTGTTGTTTTCTTGTCCTCCTCCCATGAGGCCATTCTTTCACTTTTTTGTGAAGGGTTGATACGCTTATACCTTTCCCTATACTTCCTTGCATATAAGGTGCTAGCACCGTTGGAAATGCCCAAACGGTGATAAACCTAGTGGCCCAATCAATGATAGTGGAAATTGACACACAAGGTCCCTGTCGGTTTTTCTTCTCGATGTGTTTATTCTTCTTCTTTGTTGGCGCCTTTATGTTCTTATGCACTTATCTTTATAACATAAAGGATTCAACAAAGGGCTGCCAACCAATTAGAAATTGTGAACATTACTAGTGCTGCCTCGGATTGTTCTGTATCCCCATGCCATCCTTTGTGGCTTATTGTCCTTTATGCATGTCCTCACATGTCTTAGCGTATTTTCAATTGGTCGCAGGAGAAATTCATTGAGCAATTTCGTGAAGAAGCTTACGAATTTTTGGTCAAGGACTGTAGGAAGTCTCTAGGTTACAAGCAACTAGGTAACCCCTCTCTGTCATGAAGAATAGATTAATTTCCTTTTTGTTGATTTTTGCCACTTCCTACAAGCTTTGAAAAACATCCGACCATAAAAAAATTTCCTGAGCATTTCTTGTCAATTGAACTCAATTTTGGGTGTTGCATATGTATTTAGTAACATTGTTTGAACTTAAAAATTAATTTGTCATAGCTTAACAATGTCCTATTTGTTTTGCATGCCAATAATGCATATTTCATTCAAGATTAAGGATCTTTGATGCAATTAATATCCAATTTGAACTGTGGAATAATTCTTACTAATTAAAAAAATACTTTTTTTTTTGTTGGAGTTTAACCTTTCGGTTACTTTACGTAACAGTGGGTAGTAACTTTTGATAATAATGGAGGACCAAACTCGAAAGATAGGGAAAGGTGTTTTTTATATATTTTAGTTCCCAAATTTTCATTATGACTACTTTGACCACTTCTGTGGGAGTGGGAGTGAAAGTGTGTGTGAGAGGCTATTTTGTCAAACTCTATATGCTTTTCGAAGCGGCAATATCACTACTTCCTGTCATAATGTAAACATAATGTATGCATTTAATATGTTTTTGTACGTATAGAAAAAAAAAACATGTTTGATCAAATAAAGCAATTGATAATATATAAGTAAATGTGTATCGAGTTCATGTTCATGTGCAGATATGGACTACATAGATGATTTTTTCAATTACTATCCACCAAGCAGTTCAACTGAACATGTAAATACAAATACCAAGTTATTATTTATTTAATTTTTTTATTCAATGTTAAATTACATTATTGGTAGGGTTATTTTGTCCCGTATGAAATAAAGAAAGAAGATGAAGATGCGGATGAGATGGCAGCGAACATCAAGGTTGACGACAGATGTGAATTTGAAATCGATATGTTATAATATTTTAGTCAATCAAAATATGAGTTGTTGAGTTAGGTTGAATGAATATTACTAACTTTCTCAAAAAAACTAATATATAATCAGGTGTTCAAAATCATGGCAATCGTTGATTGATTGGGTTCAACAAGTCGGATGCCAATTGGAATATATCATCGTCATCAGTAGATCAAATACTGGTGGGTTCGAGAAAAACACAAATTACAATTCAAATGTGATTGCGGTGGTATTTACTAAAGCAAAAAAACTCTCAACGAAGCAGACTGGCACCAAAAAAATATTATGTCCATTCAAATTGAGAGGAAGAAAAATGAAGCTAGACGATGATTGGAAGGTGGAGGTGGTGTGTGCTGAGCATAACCATAATCCTGCATCTTATATGGAGGGACATCCATACCCTGGTCGACTAACTGAATATGAAATTCAGGTAATGATTGACATGTCCGCGCAAAATGCCAAGCCACTAGACATATTGACGGTGTTGAAAAAACGAGATCCAAAAAAATGCCAACAATCAGAACTATATGCAATGCACGCAAAAAAACACGAGAAGGTTGAGAGATCATGTCAATCATAGATACAGTCGGCATTCACATTCTTCAACGATCATAGGTACATTTTTCATTATCAGTCGAACTGTTCAACAAATGAGCTCGAAGATTTTTACTTCACACATCTTGGCTTGCTAAAGCGATTGCATGCATTCCCTCACATGTTATTAATAGATGCGACATATCAGACCAACTGGTATGGGTTGCCTCTCCTTGAAATTGTCCGTGTCACTTCAACTAGTCAAACATTTTGCATACCATTCGCATATTTGCACTCAGAGCAAGAGGCCAATTATACATGGGCTTTGGAATATGTCAGATCTACAATTCATGGATGCACTGGTCCACGACTGATCGTTACGGATAAAGAGTTGGGGTGATGAAAGCGTGTGCTAAGGTATTTCCTGAGGCTTCAAAACTACTATGTAGATGGCACATTTATCAAAGTATTTTAACGAAATACAAGCCATCAATACAAGCCAATAGAGCCTAGAATGCATTCTACCGCATGCGGACTACGAATCTAAAAATGAGAGCGCGTACATGAACATTATGGCACGCCTTGAAGAAGTCTTGCAGAAATTTTCAACTGTGATTAAATATTTTAAAAGATGTATGATTGACACCGTATAAGAAGATGTTCATATTCTCCTGGATCGATAGATATCTACATTATGAAAACCACACAACTAATAAGGTTAAGAGTCAACATGCCAGGCTGAAAAATATTTATGTTTATCACAATCAGACATGAAGATATTCATCTCATAGATTCATCAGGTTATCCAGTCTCAAGAAACAGCTATCAAAGCTAGTGTTGAGAGAAGCAGAACCATTGTCGAACATCGATTCAACATATACCACTTTCAGGATTTACGTGGTTTTGTTTCAATCAAGGTGTTAGATCTCATTTGGATGGAGTTTGAGCGGTCAAAAGATGTTGGAGAGGTCGCTTACAGATGCAAATGTCAAATTCGTAGGAGCTACGGACTACCGTGTGCTCACAAATTAGCCATGTATGTGAGCAAAGGTCAGACTATACTGCTTGATACCATCAATAAATTTTGGAGAAAGCTTGATCTATTTCCCTGTGATTTGTTTGAAGAGGATGACATCGACTGTACTACCAATGTACAAATGTTCACATAATAATTCAAGAATCAGACAAGACATGTTAAAGTCAGTTGGCTAAGGAAGTTGAGGGACATATTCAGACCTTCTAGCGCTTCTCTTCGTGAACCGACTATGAAGGCCAACACTAGAGGCCGCCCCTCCACAAAGAAAAAGCTACCCACCACCACCTAGAACAAACCAACAACACATGTTGTTGATCAAAGTGAATTTTTTCAGCAACGGGAACCTCACAGACGCAGCTCCTCATCTTTACGCCCCGATTCAATGATCTTTGAGCATGATTTTTTTTAACTCTAATGAACAAGCGAGACACAGTTGCTCCTCTATTTACAATACTCAGTCTCTCTCGACACAACAAAGTTCAAGACAGAGAAAGAAAAAATACTCTTCACGATCATATATTGATTAGTTCCAAGCTATACTGCATCTATACATTAGAGACATACAAGATGTGAGAGCAGATGAAAATTACGGATTTCGATCAATAGCTGTGTCTCTTGGTCATCAGGAGGATGAATGTCCCAGTGTCCGATATAACTTGATAGCAGAGATGGACACATTATGGGGACAATATGTTGAAATACTTGGCAGTTATGAGAAAACGTGTACCGTTAGACATTCACAGAACTTCCTTCAAAATGAAGTCGAAACACCATTCGAGCATTGGATGACAATGCCTAACATGTGTTTGTTGATTGCTTTCACATATAATGTGATATTATACGTTCTTCATCCTAAAGAGAGCTTGACATATCTACCACTTCGTACAACCAACGCCCCCTAAACACCCCCCCACCCACCACCATTCTAGCACATTGCTATCGCAATAGAGCACGTAAATGGTAATCATTATGTCCAGGTTAGTTTGACGGGGCATTATGCAATGCCTCTCATATTCCCTGGGTGGGTTCACTATAGGTATGATTGTGCAGCTACATGGGCTACTCCGTATGTAGAGCAGTTTGATGCTTATATGCAGTCAGTGCGGTCTATGTTTTCTTCTGATAATTTGTTACTGTGCTTAATTAAATTTATGTAGTAATAAAATTTCTCTAATTTATTATACATTTATGAATTTTTCATGTTTTTTTGAAAAGTTTGTGAATCAAAATAGTGCATCGGTTGAATTCGCTATTTTTAAACACAAGATCGGCCCTTGATCCATCATCGCAATAATGACCAAATGAATAATAATTAATTAATTAATTAATAAAAACTGAAAAGTAATAATTGCAAAAATGAAAAGGCATGTCAGTCATTTAGAGAGTGTCATATAGTCATAGGGGACATGGGTGTTAAATCTAGGGGGAGTTTATTTATCACAAACCAAACATTTATTTGAGGTACCTATCCTCTAATTTTGCATCACGTCACCATAAGTCAAGACCACCCATAAACCAACTATTCCCATGCAAACCAGTAGCCATTTGATCACAACCCTCATACTTGCACCAAGTCCGGGTATCTACTCAAATCTTTGAAAATTCCACATTGAAGATGTCCCTTACTGTCTCAAGGGCATGACTTCTCACTACAGCAGAGATCTGAGGCGTCAGGTCATATATCCTCTTATTACTCTCCACCCATATCTTATATACCGTAGCTGAAAAACAAAAGTTTGACTATAGTGGCATGCAAGTTATTCGGCCGGTGCTCACTTGAAACCCACTCCACAATATCAAACCATGGCATATCAGGCTAATTAATTCCAGCTGATGATGCATAATTTTGCAACCTCCGTGCCTCCCCCGTGCACTTGTATGAGGAAGGGATCGAGCCCTTGACCTCATGTAAGCGGGATGGAGACACTACCACCAAGCTGATCCATCCCGCTTACATGAGGTCAAGGGCTCGATCCCTTCCTCATACAAGTGCACGGGGAGGCATGGAGGTTGCAAAATTATGCATCATCATAAAGGCGCATTTTGGGTTGGAGGCCTGCTACGACAAACCTTGAGCCCAACCCAAAGGTATTGTTCGCTCTGGGCCGGGGCCCGCACGGATTTATTGCACCGTGAAGCCGCCTCCATGCCTCCCCCGTGCACTTGTATGAGGAAGGGATCGAACCCTTGACCTCATGTAAGCGGGATGGAGACACTACCACCAAGCTTTGTGGGCAATTGGAATCCACACGGCCTTAGCGAAAGGACATTGGAAAAATAGGTGGTCATGCGACTCATCCATGTCGTGACATAGCATGCATTCAGTAGATAAAACCAAGCCATGTCTCCTCATACGGTCCAAGGTCCACAATCGCCCCAAACATGCAAGCCACAAAATGAAAGAGTGTCTCGGGATATGATTCGAGAACCATAACAGTTGATGAATCGAATTTTCTCTCCTTCGAGGCCTCAAAGTATCCCATGCTGCTTTAATAGTGAAACTACCTAGCTACATTCCTCCCCATCCACTAACATGGTCTGGTTGAGTGATATTGGGCACGAAACCCGCTGAATTAAAAACTGCTCACAACTCTTCTACATTCTTCGGAAAGGTCTATCTCCCGTCATTATCAATAATAGCTGACACTTTCGCTTCTCAAGGAATGCCCATATTAATACTTGATAGTAATACTTCAAAAACAAAGGAATCCTGTCGGATGACATATTGAAAATACAAAGTGATACTAAATTCACAGAAATTACTAGATCTGCCTTTTAGGATCAATTTCCACACACTTCTTATTAGACCTGTACTCTTCTTGCTTGATCTTATCAATTCTTCCTTGATGTGCTAATCTCTTGTAACATATACAACTCTTCCAACATATACAACATCAGCTACCTAAGCATGTATTAATTAACCATCACGGGCCGAGCTTTTTGGGCCTTGCATGAGGATGGTGTCAACAACTTAAATCTTAGGGGAAATTGCCAAAAATTCTACTTTAGACTTCTTATTTATAAAAAAAACAGGCGGGAAAAGTTATTTGCTATTAGGTAAAAAAAGGGGTAATATTGTAATTGTATGTATCTTACTTTTTTGTAAATGACAAAAATGTCCCTGGCTGCAACAAAAGTAAGGTTTTCTGGGCGGGAGAGATATATTGGTAGCTAGAGAGAGAAAGTAGATCGGGAGTGAGCCATCCAACGTTCACCTGTGTGCATTTCGACGTTGATATTGTCGGTATTCTGCCGGCGGCGTGTCATTGTTGGTATATTGAGTTGTAACCTAGAATTTGTGTCGCACTGTTTAGTAGAGAGAGAAAGTAGATCGGGTGTGTGCTTCGTCTGCATTTTGACCTTGATATCATCTGTTGTCTTCGGCCGTAGTCTACGTGTTGCGATATGGAGTGGGAAGCTGCATTATGCTGATTGGTGTCGCGGCGGTGGCCTTGTCGGTATCGTTTTCGTATCGCCGGCGCATTTCATCGATTCTGCAGATGATTTTTGAAGGTTTGTTTGTGCATTAATCTGTTGTTGATTATTGCTCATTTTTTCGTTATTATTCTTTTGTTTCTGTTTTGCATGTACTTGTTGTTTTTTTATTTTTTAATTTTTTCAGTTATGCTGGTTTGTTATTTGAATCAAATAGGTTTTGTGATTGTTGAAGTTAGGTTTCTGTCATTTTGCAGGGAAGTGCGTTGAAGTTTTGTGTCGATGATACTGTTATAATACATTGGTAATTCACTGTGAGGGGATTTTTGTTATCATTGAATTGGTTGTTATGGCTGAGGGTGTTTTTTCTAATGATTAAAAATTCTTCACAAGTCTTTCCTGTTATGCTTGGGTCGGATGTTGATTTTCAGTGTTTAATTCGAAAATTGTTGACAAATGGAGTTTTTATTCAAACTATATGATTATGGTTTTGTGTTTGGAAAAGAATTTACCAAATTGAATATGGGCATGTCATTTATCCACTCTCTCTCTTTAACTTATGGTTGCTATTTCTCCATATGAGATTCAGAGTTGGTATTTACTGGTTCCTACAAGGAAGTAGGGTAGCATTACGGAATCATGGATATATCTCTGTTGTATTTTTAGTTAAACATGCATGTATCACGGAGGTATTTTACTTGTATCAATGATATATCTTTTATTAGGAAGCCTGGCAAGTTGCTGCTCACTGGAGTGGATGTATGCTTCAACTTCTGAGTCAATTCATGCACTTCAATTTCAATCAACTCCTATTCAAATGTTAAGGCTATATTTCCTTTGGGTATTATGAATTTATAATTGAATTTGGGTATCACGAATTTGAAATTGGCTTTGGGTATCACGTCATTTAGCCATCTACAGTGTGAATGATTTACAATTTGAAATGTGTATCACATAGAGATATCACGCAGGTATCACAAAGCAATCAACATTCTCACAGGAAATCTCGGTGTTCAACATGATCTAGATGAGTATCATAAATATATCACAGATTATCAAACGTGATATGGTGACAAAAATAATAGTGCAATCACATAAGACTAACCATCATAACAGTGTGGGTATCTGGAGGGTATCACAAATGCATCACATTCCAATCGTAACAGCGTGGTTTGAGTATTACGCATGTTAGGGTATCACGATTCACGAGACAATGAAATAAAATTTGAATTTTGTGATACAATATCACGGTTAACGATACAATCAAATATAATTTAAATTTTATGATACAAACGTAACACAGTTCACGAGGTAATAAATGAACTAGTATCACGCACGCATCACAACCTTTTTGAATTTCAAAACTCTGATACAGGGGCAGATTTGTCAATGTAGTATTTAATGGTCTAAAAGACAAAAAAGATTTTGGCGCCAGTCCTATCAGCAAATAAGTTCTCCACGGTGTACCGGCCTACAAATCCCCCATCATCTTATTTTGATTACCAATAATATAATTCATATTACCATCCGAATACAATGAACCAAATAACCTCTTCCATCTTACAATCCAAAGCATGGCATGAAAGTCAAAAGATATCTGGAAGGATACAATATATGTTATATTCTATCATTTCTTTATTCCATTATTACTTTTCCATCCTAAACAAGCATCCCAAACCTTTTTTTAGGATGGGATAAGAAAGATTGGTGTCTTGGGATCCTCATTACCATTTCCAAGGCCTCAATTGGGATGACAAATGCAGCGATACTCCTGGTTTAAATTAACATTTAACCCGAACTGGAAACGGCTTCATCGCACTTCTCTTCTTCAGAGGAGTCTTCATCTTCTGGAAAACTGGGCTCTTTTGGAATCAATCCAAGTACCTTGAACATCAGTTGGTCTGCATCAAAATCGTTGTTTGGAGTTGTCAAAAGCTTCTCGCCAGTGAAAATCGAATTTGCACCAGCAAGAAAGCACAATGCCTGCTCTGGCATGGAGAAAGAAACTCTGCCAGCTGACAGCCTGACCATTGCTTTTGGCATGACTATACGCGCAGTGGCAATCATCCGAATCATCTCCCATATCTCAACTGGCTGAAAAAGGGTGCAAGGAGAAACAAGATGGGAGACAAACAGAGAAGTCAATTTTCAATATATAAAAGACAATCAGTGTCTGATTTATCATGGAAAATCACACGATTATGGAAATAGTGAAAATAAATGCTACTCAATGCTTCTCAACTTATGAATGCTATTCCAAAGGTAATTGGCAGTTTTAACGAAGAGGAAAAGATACACAGCCGCTGTGAGGCTACCGCAGTGGATGTATGAGTAACACATTCTCAACAGTCATACAAAAATGTAATCAACTTCACGAAAGTAATGTCATGATAGTTGTATTGCAATGTTTGCCAATAACATTAAGGGACAGTTCACTGAAGTTAATCATTGGCTTACCTTGTGCATATGGATTACAATGTATGCATTATGATGTGTTCTCTGTTCATTTGGTCTCAATCAAATTACTATCCTTCAAGTAAAAAATGCACATGTTGGGGAAAGAGCAATGTCTTAACTCATGTCTGAATTCTGAGAAGTGGTTGGGTCTTGAGCAGTTGAGAACGAAAAAGTTAATTTGGCGAGAGAGAGAGAGAAAGGATATTTGTTAGTCAACTAAAATTGCATACGAGCTTAAAGCTAAAATTCTAGCTCTTGAGTTGAGGGGAAAGAAAAAGTTACATTTATTAATTTATATTATACACGACAGGAATGCAGCTCAATTGCCAGGAAATAGTTACCAAAATTAAATAGTAGTCGATATAGCCAAGGTAATGCAAAAATAAACTTTAATTAGGAATATTCGGTATGGAAAATGCAGCATGATGGTATGGTATCTTGTTCATGCTGCACTATTCATACCGAATATTTCTACTCCTGTTTGAGTAATCTATCTTGTCTTCATGATGGTATGCTAGAATACCAAATTGCCTCTACTATTTGTGAATTTATTTAGCTTAAAACATATTAATAATGTTACAAGTTTGGAGCACGTATTATATGCATTCATGATATCTTTCACAGAACAATAAATGTTCCTTCGATAAAAAGAAATAATCACTACAAGAGATTAAATAAATAAAAAACCAACAGTTACCAAAAATATCCTTTTGCATTAACAAAGCTTAGAATCACCTTCTGATCTTGAAGAGGTGTGCCTTTTACAGCTAGCAGTGCATTTATGGGAACACTCTCTGGGTGAGAAGGAAGTGTAGCCAGTGTATGCAACAAACCAACTCTGTCCTCATCCGCTTCTCCAAGTCCAATGATGCCTCCTATCAAATTAAAAGCAAGGAAAGACTGAGGTCTACTAGTCCCAGTGTTAGGTAACATATCACGTAAATACTATGTAAGTTTCAGAGATTTCTCATCATTTTGATGAGTTGAATTAGCCATCCTCTGTGATTAACAAATAAATCTGAGTAAAGTGATAGTCTTGGAAATAGATGATGCAAGTCCTATCCAGCTTCAGTTTACATGGATTGTACTTAAGTCAGCAAGCTTTAATACCAATTAATGTCTTTTTCGTCTTCAAGATTCTTTCAACTTCAGGCAACATTCTCCGACTCTCAGTTTGCAAGTCCGTTCCAAATTACCATATTTAATGGCCTCTTTGGTGCAAACACCACCAATTGCGCCATATATTGAGCACCACCTTTCTTTTGTCATTTTTAGATTTTTGGCTCACTTGTTTTGGGGCTAATATATTTTATAAATGTTTTAAATTTTCATAGTTCTTTGGCTTATTGCTTACTAGGTTTTCTGTTATACGCAAGGTCCAAACGCACACCTCATGCTTCTTTTCATCCCAAAATTGCTTGACAAATCAAGTTGGTTTCACTCAAGCAGGAACTGGCAGGGGAGAAGTTGTCAAGGTTTATAGCCACATCAAATTCCTTTTTCTTTTTTTTAAGTGTGTGTGTGTGTGTAAAGCTTAAGAAATCACCTGAACAAACATTTATCCCTGCTTCTTGCACAAACTGAAGAGTTTGCAGGCGTTCATCATAAGTTCTTGTGGTGATAACATTTGAGTAATATTCTCTCGAGGTATCCAGATTATGGTTATACGCTGTAAGGCCTGCTTTCTTAAGTTCCACAGCCTGCTGTTTTTCTAGCATGCCCAATGTACAGCATACCTCCATTCCCATATCCCTGAGACATACAAAAACAAAAAATGGTAAAAAGGACAACATTGACGAAATGACAAATAAAAAGTAAGAGACGAGAATTAAAAAAATGAAGTGATTTAACAAACATACCAAACTACTTGAGGCGGATATCAAAGTCACTACAAACATGATTAAGAAATAAATGCTGCGCGAGGAAATGGAATGGTAGAACGAATATGTACAACCATGTGCATGCATGATCTTTAACACAATACAACATGGTAAATGTATATTGTCATATATCCAAGTGTCAAAATCACTACTACATGTATATGATTAGTTTATCCAAGGGTAATACTGCTGACTTTAATTCAAAAGATTACTTACCTAGTAACAATTGTTTCTCACCAGAAATTAAATCGTAATAAAGAAGATAAAATGAAAGGTGATTTTCCAGCACTAAATATTTGTCATTATTTCGTATTAGTGAATCCAAAACTCAGTTCTTCTGAACAATTTTCATTTTGTGGAATGGTAAAAGAAATTCATTAAACACCAAGGTGCACCAGTTGAAGTACAAGGGGGTGCCTCCAGAAAACTATTTCAAATGCTAGAGCACCATAGATTTATAAAAACGTTATGATGGCATTCTTCGGGAGAAAAAGGGTTCCAAGTGATAGGCTTGTGGGAGATAAGTACACACACACACACACATATATATATATATATTGTGTGTGTGTGTGTGTGTGAATTCTCCTATGAGTTTGTAAAATGAGGTTCTAACTTTTAGGATTCAAATCATTTTTTTTTTTGTCAAAACTATATTTGTATTTTGATCAGTTTTACAAATTCAATGATATAATTTTTGTTCAAAACAAAAATAAAATGTAACCTGAAAATTGTGTGGAAAAAAATATTTTTCAAAAAAATTGTCAAAATTATATTTGTATTTTGATTAGTTTTACAAATTCAACGATATATTTTTTGTTTGAAAACAAAAATCAAATGAATCCTGAAAAGTTTATGAAATACCTTTTCTTTTATATCTAACAATCCAGAATTATCATGCATTTTTCATTGTATTTATAAAACTGATTAAAATACTAATATAAAATTTTCAAATTAAAAAGAATGTAGTGAACCCCCAAAAATTAGTACCCCATAGGAGAATTCTTGTATATCTATACATATAATCACTATATAAGAAAATGATTTATAATTACAAAAGGCCAAGAAAAAGGCATACTAGATACAATCACAAAATGAGTAGTTTTTCATCAAATGGGAAGTCAAAGTTTATTGCACATATTGACTAATCATCATGGACCTTCTTAAGGACATAATTGTGTAAAAATTTTCATTGACCTCATGAGATCAAAGGAAGCAACATGCAACAACTTATTACAATGTGTCAAAAAGTTCAACTCAGATATAATTTATTAATTCTTTTCTCATCCTTGTGCCCAAGTCAAAGATATTTGTTTCATCTGGTTTTTCAGTCCTTTTGATTTGAGTTATAAGTTCAAATCAGCTCGAAATATAAGGCATATTATGATAAATGAACTTGATGCATAGCTATGCTAGCAATAAATACGTTCTATTGAGTTCATATACTTTGGTCTATTGGATCAAGGTCTATAACTAACAGGAACCAAACATACAGTGTCTCAGTGAGAACTGAGAACAACAAATTGATTCCCTAAAAACATATCTGCTCTCAATTGCAAGATTAGCACCAGATAAATCTCTCGTTTAAAGAGTTGAACCCTAGATTGGAGGCCTTTTTATCTGACTTGCAGGTGCACCCAACATGGACTGAAATATGGCCAATTATATTATGTTAAACCATAAAATCAATGGTTGTTAGACCAGGAAACCACCAACTATATAAACCACAGAACAGTGTCAACCATTAGGTCACCTAGATTGATCTTTAACATCCTTGTTTTATTACTTTTGTGGTTATCCAGTGAGCTAATTGCTTCTCCTCCCCCAGAACTGTAATTTTCAGAGTACTAAATAATTGCTTACAGTTTCAAGGAGAAACATAGCTTTTGGCCAACAAGCAAGCTTGTTTAACCTTACAAGGAAGCTCATTTGTATTATTATAATAGCATAAGTATTTTGTACTACTCCTTTAGGGTATTGGTCATCTCAGTAAATGAATGACCCCCAACATTGTAATTTTCCTTGAATGTTTCTCTGTTAAAAAATGAAACAGGGAAGTTGATTTGTTACCTTATTTCTTTTACATATTCAAGGATCTGGTTAAAGTTTGTTTTCCTTCCTGTCGTGTCTCTCCATGCAGCACCCATGCAGAACCGCGTACTCCCTGCCTCTTTTGCCTGCAAAGCATACAAATACAAGGACATCATGCCAAAATATCAGTACAACGTATCACATGAAAATTAGAAAACTGATGAGTGATGACCAATGAATAAAATAAATCCTATCAAATTCAGTAGGAAATTGCTAGCAGATCAGCAGGTGATTATAACAAAAAAGCATTGTGAAAATTAGAAAACTGATAACCAATGTGTAAAATAAATCCTATCAAATTCAATAGGAAACTGCTAGCAGATCAGCAGGTGATTATAACAAAGAAGCATTGAAAGAAATTTTGCAGGTACCAATTGTACCAGATAAAGTTGAGAATAATGCAACTGAAAAGCCAGAAAGAGCACTTTGCTCGCCAGGGATTAACTATTAACAATTTAACTCCAACACATGGATAGTCGCGTAATAATGTACTTTTAACTTTTGATATTGAAATTTCAAATGTTAATTCCAAAAAAACATAGACCACATTTATATTGAATGTAAATCAGTAAAGTTAAGGATTTAATACAAAAAGGCCAAGAAGCTTGAATAGTGCATGTCATGGTCTGTGTGACAAGTCAACAAATCAAGAATGCCTTTGTGCTAAGACATTCAATGGTGCAATCAGTGGTGATATATATCTCAGGCCTAAACATCCCATTCCATTGTAACATTATCTCATTTCATTGTAACATCGTAGTTTTACAATGGAATATCATATTTCATCGCAAGTCTACAATGAAATATGAAGTTACAATGAAATAGTACAATGAAATATTATTGTAGAATATGTTATTTAATTGTAATTGTACACTGAAATATCATATACAATGAAATTATAACAATGAAATATGATGTTACAATGAAATGGACTATATGGGATGTTCAAGGCTAGGATATTTAACATTTTTCATGTTGCAATAAGGGAGTTTCGTAGTTGAATAAAATTTCATTAAGCGACTAGCTCAATGAAAAAGACACACTTAGCAAGAACGGGTAAAATGAAAAAACATCTCTTTCAGGTTCGAAGAGGATTATCATGCAATCTGCCAGTGGCAAAACTATGATAAAACTCACCCACCAAAAGCAAGTTCCATGCATTATGACTTGAGAAAATCAAATTATCACAGTCTAGATAAGGTCATGAAAGCCAAGAAAAAAAAAGGTAACTAACTTTTTGGGCAGCCTTCAGGACAGACTCCTTAGCCATTAGCTTTTGGGCCTTCAGACCAGTCTTATATCTTGAGGATTGAGGACAATATGAACAATCCTCGCTACATCCGCCAGTCTTGATTGATAGAAGGGTACACTGCTGAACTTCCCTGAAGTTATGAGCATGTCTGTGCACTTGAGCCTGAAATTGGACCATATTGAAGTTAATCTAGGTACCGGATGACAATTCTACAAACAGTTCTACCGCAAGAAACCTTTGAAATTCGGGTGAAAAACATTGAACTGTGTTTGGCAGCGGAGAAAATGTAATAAATGTCGTATAAGAACGGGGAAAAAAATTGAGAGAGAGAGGGACGGGGATACAGACTCCATGGAAGATCAGATCGAGAAGAGGAGAATCGTAGACGTCCTTGATCTCCTGGCGATTCCAATCCCGCCTCGGCCCTTCTCTTATGCTTCTATCTGCTTCGACGGCGGCAGCTGAGACTGAAATCGAACTAGGAGCAGAGTACCAGCAATGCTGCTGCACTAGATGCTGAATTCCAGGACGCCTAAGCTGCTGGCCACCGAAAATTGATCTGATAACCGTCAACATTTTCCCTCTCTAGAGGATTTTCGAGATTTTGATTTCTCTGAGTTTTCGTTAATGTCAATGAAGAGGCAGAAGGATACGTTAGTGAGAGCGGGCGAAAGTGAGTAAAGGGCCCACGGCAGTACAATTAAACCCGGCTGCCCACCTACCCGTCACGATGAATTTTGTTGAACTGTTGGCTCGAAGCGTGAAAGACTAAACAACATATTTTTTTAAATATGGGTTAATAAAAGTATATAGAATTTAAAGTTACTGTTTGGGAAGGAAATGGGGGTAGACAATTTGAAGGGAATGGAAGGGAGAGTTAATTTTAGTTTGGGTACTCAAAAATTAAGGAGACTAAAAGTTAAAAAGTCAATTTTTATGTTTTGTAAGATTGTTAGAAATTTTCATTTTTTCTATCTCTAGAAAAGTTATGTTATAAAATAAAATAAATTTATATATATCTATATTATATTATATTATATTATATTATATTATAGATATTTGTTATAAAAATCTTTGGGGGAATCAGACATGAAAAAAGGAAAAAAATACAAAAAACTGATGTAGGTCCCACTTGTTTGATCTTTCTTATTGCGGGGGCAATAACGTAATTCACCAAGAAATTTCTTCACATGCCAGCTTTTGCTCCCGTTCTATAGAGGAAAAATATGACATGGGTCTCACCTTATTTTTACCTTCAAATTTTACCCATAAATTGTACACTCTCTTTCCAAACCCTTCATTTTTTAGTTGTCTTCACTTTTCTCTCCAACTTTTCTCTTCCCCCACTTTATCCCCTTTCCCAAACATAGTGTTAAGTGTATTTCATTAGGGAATTCAATTTTTTTTTAATATTTTAGAACATCCTTCAAAAATCTATGATCAAAATTATCCTTATTTCAATAAGCCCTGATCATCTTTGACGGAGTAGAAATTGCAACATTATTCTTGTTGATTGAACTCTACCTAAGACAAAACATCGGCGAAGGATTTTCAGAACTGTAAACAAGCTATGACAAAGAATTTTGTTTGGAATATAGCCTTCGTAGAGAGAAATCGAGGAACGACAGATAATTTTGCACATGTAAGTGAACCTTTTCTACCCACTTGCAAATCGATTAGAAAGCATTTTATAATAGTGAAGGTTGAAAGAACCAAACAACTAATAAAATATGCAATTAAGAGATTTAAGAACTAGAATGAAATTCTATTTAGTTCATATGGTTCTAGACAGATGTTTTTCTAGTTTCAATTTTGTTGATTTTCTGAGTTGATTATTGTTCATTCATATAATTAATGTAAGATATTATGTATATAATCATACTAGATTGTCAAATGAGGTTCAAACATGTGATTTCCTCTAAAACCAAGTGCAATCCTCTAAACCTATTTAAATTTCCTTTGAAGCAATGTCATTTTCTCTAAAACTATGTGATTCCTACTAAATCATCTAGTTCCCATTTGAAACAATTACATTTCCTCTTAATCATATAGATTTCCTTTGAATCGCAAAATTTTGTAGATTTTCTAAGTTCATTATTGTTCATTCATAAAATTTATGTAAGATATCCTCTATGTAATCACACCAAACTGCCAAATGAGTTTCAAACATGTGATTTCCTCTAAAACCATGTGTCGATGCAAAAACTCGCACTGAAGTTACGGTTTCCTAGGTTGTATGCTCACAGCTAAGAAACTGAATTGAAAGTAAAAGCACACAGAGAATTTACGGGGTTCGACAAGAATGCCTACTTCCATGGGTAGAGTCTATATTTCTCATCATCTTATAATGGTTAGAAGTGATGCTATTTATAATAAAATCAAGTAACTGCTCTCTTGCTTTCTCTCCTTGCATCGTTGATAACGTCTCAAACTTGTAAAGTACAAAAACGTATCAGTATAGGTCCGAACAAGGGCTTCCTCGGCTTCTTGATCTTCCTCTTCGTCTGGACAGTCTTCTCGGTAGAGGTTGTCCTATAGAAATGAACAAACATAAGCTAGAGGCCCGCCAGAGTGTGTTTTCTGGCATTGACGCTCCGATGCTTAAGTCAGATGCAAGCAGAGATCAACTCTCCGAAGAACACAGCTCGGTGTTCTAGGGAAATGTGTAAAGAGTATTTAGTAGTAAAAGAAGTGATCCCTTTTACATGTGGGGTAACCCCTTTATATAGTGAATGTAGTTTCCATTAATAGAATTCGAGTGGTGGTGAATAATACCTTGCCAAATGAAGGAATTACTGTTTTACTGGGAGCTTGTTACTGTCTTGAGAGTACGGAGCTGAGAAGAGCATCTCTATTGCTCGGTATCGAGGATCTCCCAGCGAGAAAGGTGATGTCTTCTATTGACAGCTGTTGCCACGTGTCTTATTTTGATTGGAGAGGATAAATATCCTCATCATTTGCCCCATCAGGCTTGTGATTGGTAGATTTAGATGACCAATGATTGGCCTGTATTAGCTGTCATTTGGTTCGCCCGAGGGTGGCATTGATGACGAAACTTTGAACGGTTATGATGAGATCTGAGGTGATCCAATGGTCTTTCGGTGAGCAGAGGTTGAACGGTCCGGATGAGGGGATGCCGAAGGTCTCTTCATCAGGTCCGTTGACAGGGGCAGTCTTCCACTATAAATAGTGAAGACGTCGCTTTCAAAACCACTTGCTGCCAAATTTGAAAGACCCGAGCTTAGAGAGTACCGAGCAAACAGATTCTTCTCATACCGAGCAAACGTCATTTGTCCCCTAGTCCTCGTCTCTGCTTTCAGGTAAGAGAAAATGTCTTCTCCTTCCTCGGATAGTATAGGTAATTTGTTAGAGGACGCCAACTTAGGTTCTTTTCCATCAACCTCTACTTCCCCTCCTGTTAGGATGAACCTTAGGCTTCCCCTAGCCGAACACCCCTTCTTCGCCCCTCCTAGGTTCGAGGCTCCCCTACAGGAAGCCTGAGCAACAGGTGATGGTACTAGGGATCCTAGAAACCTAAGTTGTAGCCTTACCGCCTTTGAGGTGGAAGCCCAACGCAAACTGTTCGGTATTCATTACCCTTGCAGGCCTATGCCTGAGGGGGTGTCTCCTTTTAATCCTCAGCACGGGGAATTCGCCATTTCCACAACCGCTCTTTCATATGGTTGTCGGATTCCTTTGACTCTGACAATATGTTCCTTCTTTTCTCTGTTCGATATCTGCCCTACCCGTTTAGCCCCTAATTCTTGGGTGTTCCTCGGCACAATACTCCATTATTGTGACGAGCTCCGTGTTCCTTTTTCCTCGAATGTTCTTCAACACATCTTTTCATTATACCGAGCACCGAGGAATCATGGGTTATGTTACTTGAAGTTTAGGAAGGGCCTAGTAGCTCCTAAGTATTCTTCTTCCAACCATCATTGGAAATCCAACTATTTTTTTGTTCGGATGCCTTTAGGTGAGAACGAGGTTCTTCCTTTTAGGACCTCGTGGACACTCCCCAAATTTAGCAAGTTTCAGCGTTTGCCTCAACTTTCTCACGAGGAGCTTGATTGGTATCTTACCCTCAAACAACCTTTCACCAAACCTTCCATACCCCTCGTGTGCCGAGCTGTAGACTTTACAAGGGCACATAGGTCCGAGCGAGCAATGCAAGGTGGGGACCTGCTCTTGCTCGGTTTATCCATGTAGTTGCTTTGTCTCTTAGCTTGCTTGTTAACTTGTTGCTATATTTTTCAGATATGTCTTCGGCTGCAGAGTATTTGAAGATGCAGAAAAAGGCAGCCGTTTTGGGCCAGAAGAGGGGACCCTCTGGGGAGGCTGAGCCGAGCAAGAGGAAGAAAGTTCCAGCTGGGGGAATTCGCTTGAAACCTGGCCGAGGAAAAGACCTAGGTCGGGGACGTGGGGTGTTTATTGGCACACCAGCTTTCCGACCGATCGGCTCTCCTTCTCATGTCTCAGAGGCGCGCTCCTCGTCCCCACCTCATCGAATGGGGGATATTCACGCTCCCCAGTGGAACATTCGCCTTTCCGACACGGTGGCCAACTCTCAAGTGGCCATGGAAATGCTCGAGAAGCTCTCTCTCCCCTCGGATCAGCGACGAGCCGAGGAGATGTCTACAGAGGAAAGAATGGAGGCCTCTGCTGTCAAGTTTTTTGAGGTACTGACTTTTCCTAGCTTTGCCAATCTTCTTCTTCGGTTTTCTTTTATAATTTGTTTCATTGTTGCTTTTAGCTGGCCTCCCTTCTCGGGAAACTCTCTGTCGACGTCCGGAGCTTGGCGGCCGAGAAGAATACTGCTGCTCAGGAAATCCACCTGCTCAAAGGGGCCCTAGGTCGGACTGAGACGACATTGCAGCTTTCTCGGAGGGATCTCGAGAAGGCCCGGGAGTCTGAGGCTCTTCTCACCACCAAGCTGAAGGAGATCGAGGAGGAGTTGAAGAAGCAAAGGTCGGCCGCTGAAGTAGAGGGGGCCCGGATGTTCGAGAGTGGTCGCCAATCCGGTCTTCAGGAGTTCAGGGACTCCACGGAATTCCAGTTCACCCTTAAGCAAGAGGGCTTCTTCTGCTTCCAGGCTGCTGTCAAGGAAGCTCGGAGGTTTCTTGCTAGCAAGGGTCAGAGCTCGGAGATCATGGACGAGCTGTGTCTTGGCCTCGCCGGGAAGGACGACGTGGACGTTGTCAAGAAAGAGGCGTACGAGCAATTCCGCCTTCTTCAGGAGGATGGGACGACGAGGACGACATTGAGGCATATATGGACACCGATGTTCCTCTCGCTCCTACAAAAGACAACGCTCCCCTGGAACCTGCCCATGGTGAGGAGACCGAGAAGCGCCTGACCACTGAGGAGCCAGTTGATGTAGAAAACTAGATTGTTTTCACTGTTTTAGTTGTAGTTTTTGAACACTTTCTCTGTTTTGTTTGTGAATGAGTTTATTATTGCCTTTTGCGATCTCATTAATTTGCCTTTATTTATGCTCGGATATTGTAATTTAAATCATTTTAAACTGTAATAGATCCGAGCATACCCACAGTTGATGTGGCCTAGACTCTTCTAGGTCGTAGCAAACTCATTTTAACTTGGTTGCTGTAACTCAGTTGGATTGAGTTGTAACATGCCAAGTCATTTCTCGTCCACTGTAGTTTGAGAAATCTAGAACAATGCTCGGCCATTGTAACTTAGTTAAAATAAGCTGTAATGTACCAGAGCTGTGTATTGCGAACCTTTGTAAGAAAACGAGCTACTTTCATTGAAATGAGAAAAAGTCCTAGGCCTCGTGTAAGGAACGAGTGGAAAAAGGAGTTCTTAAATACATGCCGACAAGAGAAAGTTAAATGTAATATTTTCTGAGGTTTGCAGCATTCCAAGGACGCATTGCTCCTGGTTTATCGGGATTCTCCAACTTGTAGGTTCCATCCAGCATGACCCGATAACCCGAAAAGGGCCTTCCCAAGTCTCCCCGAGCTTTCCAGGATGCTTTCCAACTGCGGCCGCTTTTCTGAGCACCCAATCTCCCTCAGAGAATCTCCTTGTTCGGACTCTCTTGTTGTGGTAACAAGCTGTCCTTTGTTTGTAAGCTGCAGTCCTGATCTGAGCAGTCTCCCGAGCTTTTTCCAAGAGATCCAGATTGTTAAGTAGCAAGTTGTTGTTTTCTAACTCATTAAGGTTAACAACCAGGGGAGTGGGGATCCCGATCTCTACTAGAATGACAGCTTCTGATCCAAACATTAGGGAGAAAGGCGTTTCTCCCGTTGACGTTCTTGGCGTGGTCCTGTATGACCAGAGGACGCTGTGGAGTTGCTCGGTCCAAAGCCCCTTGGCTTGGTCTAGACGAGTTTTCAGTCCTTGAAGGATGATCCGGTTGGTTACTTCGACCTAACCATTAGCTTGAGGATGCGCTATAGCAGTGATGCTTAGATTGATGCCCAGCTCTTCACAAAATTCTCGGATGTTCGTGCTTACAAACTGTAGACCATTGTCTGTAACAAGGATCCGAGGAACACCATACCTGCAGATGATTGTTTTCCAGATGAAGTCTTTTACCTTGTGGTCAGTGATGGTCGCGAGAGGCTCAGCTTCAACCCACTTTGTGAAGTAATCTACTGCCACTATGAGAAACTTTCTCTGAGCTGTTGCCTAGGGGAAGGGTCCCAGCAGGTCTAGCCACCACTAAGCAAAGGGACAAGGGTTCTCGATCACAGTCATCTCGAATGGTGGAAGGTGTGGTATGTTAGCGTGCCTCTAGCACTTGTCGCACTTTCGTACCAGATCCTTGACATCTTTCCTCATGGTCGGCCAATAATAGCCACAGCGCAAGACCTTGTTAGCTAAGGTCCTTGCTCCTGCATGGCTCCACAAACTCCTTCACGCACTTCTCGGAGAGCATACTCGAATTCCCGTGGAGCAAGGCATTTAAGGTAAGGGAGCGTAAAGGATCTTCTCTAGAGCGTCCCTTGAATGATTGAATACCTTGCTGCTCTTGCTCGGAGATTCCTAGCCTCTTTTTTTTATCTTCAGGTAACTGCCCATCTGTGAGGAAGGTTCATATTGGATCCATCCAAGACCGTTCAGTGTTAATTTCGACGATGGCCCCTACAAAGATGCTCGGTTTGGGCAATATCTCTATCCGCACTGAAGAGGCCTCATCTTTTTTTGAGGTAGATGCCAGCCGAGCTAGCACGTCGGCCTGTTGATTCTCTTCTCGGGGCACTCTCCATATTTCAACGTTTGGGATTTCACTCATAAATTCCTTAGCTTTCTCCAAATACTTGATCATGTTGGAGCCTCTCGCTTCGTACTCGCCACGAATCTGCTCGGTGACGAGCTGAGAGTCACTGTTGACCACCAGATTGCGCACCTCTAGTTCAATTGCTAACTTTAAACCAGCTAGGAGAGCTTCGTACTCGGCCTCATTGTTAGAAGCTTTGAATTGGAAATGGAGAGCGTATTCAGTAGTCAAGCCCCCCGGCCCGAGAAGTAGAATTCCTGCTTCACTCCCATCCCTGTTTGAAGAACCATCGACAAAGAGCTCCCATAGGTCATGGGGTGCCTCTTCCCCTAGAGGATATTGGCACTCAGTGATAAAGTCTGCTAGGGCTTGAGCTTTAATGGCTTTCTTCGAC
This sequence comes from Euonymus europaeus, assembly GCA_963580455.1. NCBI lineage: Eukaryota > Viridiplantae > Streptophyta > Magnoliopsida > Celastrales > Celastraceae > Euonymus > Euonymus europaeus. The sequence continues at coordinate 8,345,016 of OY756972.1, forward strand.
TCATAGTGGATATCAAACTCGCTAAGTTCGATTGACCATTTAATGAGCCTTCCCGACGTATCCAATTTCTGGAGTATGCTCTTGAGAGGTTGGTCGGTCAACACTGTAACCGTATGGGCTTGAAAGTAGGGTCGCAACTTCCTAGCCGCGGTTACCAGTGCCAAGGCCAACTTATCTACCCTGGTGTATCTCTTCTCAGTCTCAGTGAAGACTTTACTGGTGTAGTATATTGGCTTCTGGATTTTATCCTCGTCCTCGCTTATGAGCACTGCACTCACTGCATGCTCAGTAGTGGCTAGATAAAGGAATAACGATTCTCCCTCTTTCGGAGAAGTGAGTAGAGGAGGCTGGCTAAGGTAAGACTTTAATTCCTCAAAAGCTTCTTGACAATCTTCAGTCCACTGAAAATTGGTCGTTTGTTTGAGTGCGTTAAAGAAATGTTTACACCGATCTCCTGATCTGGCGAGAAAACGGCTTAAAGCTGCTGTTTTCCCAGTGAGCTATTGAACCTCCTTCTTGTTCCTCGGGGCTTGCATATTGATTATTGCCAACACTTTTCAGGGTTTACCTCTATTCCTCGTTTGGAGATGAGGAATCCGAGGAACTTACCCAATGAAACGCCAAACGCACATTTCTCCAGGTTAAGCTTCATGCTAAACTTGTTCAAGACATTAAATACTTCCTGCAAGTCGCCCAAGTGATCCTCGGGTTTCTTGCTTTTAACAACTATATCATCCACGTACGCCTCGACCGTCTTGCCGGGCATTGGGGAGAATATTTTGTTAACAAGTCATTGGTAGGTGGCTCCTACGTTCTTCAGCCCAAAAGGCATGACTTGATAGCAGTACGTACCTTCAGAAGTAACAAATGAGGTGTGTTCCTAATCAACTTGATGCATTTGGATCTGGTGATAACCTGAATAGGCATCAAGGAAACTGAGGAGACCTTTTCCCGAAGTTGCGTCCACCAATTGGTCTATCTTTGGCAGTGGGTAGCTGTCCTTCGGGCAGGCCTTGTTGAGGTCGGTAAAGTCGACACACATACGCCACTTTCCATTCTGTTTCGCTACCATAACAACATTAGAGAGCTGATTGGGATGGTATTTTGCATATTTTTGTGGAGTTTTGAAAGCAAAAGGTTGAGTTTCAATGCTTAAAAACCACATTTTAGGTTTGAGTTGTCGAAATACATGTTAATGAGCCAATGCATAATTCAACACTTTGACATAGTCATTTTAAGTGTTTTCTAGTGGTTCAAGTTGGTTTGGTAGCTTAGAGATAGGAAATCCAAGTTTTGGGCATAATGGTTAGAAGTTGTGGAAATGCTATCTCTTAAGCATTTGAGTTTTAATATGCCGAATTTTGTTCTATCAACCTAAAAATGGTTTTGACACTTGTTTAAGTATGTTTCAGTCATTTATGACTTGTTTGAATGATTTTTGTAGGCTTCGGATTGATTGGGATCGAATATGGAAGAAAAGACATAAAAGGAGCTGCAAAATTGAAGTTTACTGTCAACCGTCCGGACGCGTATCAGAAGCCGTCCGGACGGACAAAGAAGAAAGCCGGACAGTGCTGTTTTCAAGCATATCTGTCCGGACGGCACTGCGCAATAATTTCCGGGTCAACTTTTGAAGGTGTAAATGATCGAATTTCAAGAAACGTTCTTCTACAAAGCTGAATTAGACATCCCGCTCTTTCCAACAAGTTCTCATACGCATAAATCCATTGAGAATTGAATTCTGGGGAATTAAAACAAGATGCTTCCTCGAACAGTTCGGTAATTTCGGATTTTATGATTTTTACTCAATTCTTGAAGGGCAAACTTGTCTAATTACATTATTTGACCAATGGGACTTATTTGTAATAGGTTAGGATGGTCTTTTAACAGAGGTATGAGGGTTTTATGGGTCTTGAGACCCCATTCTTTGGACAACACTCATTTTAGCCGAAAATACATATTCTCTAAGGTTTTTGTTCTCTTACCTTGTTCTTGATCTTTGATTCTTGCTTGGGGTTCGAAAATCAGTCTCTTGAAGATTGCTAGGAGTCTTGGAGACCCAACCAACTAGAAGAAGAAGTTCTTCCTCCTTGTAGAGCTTGAGAAGAGCCCAAGTTGGATTACCCTCAACTTCTATTTGTAGATTGGAAGGCCGATTCACCTCAACATTCGAAATTGGATTTGATCTCTAAACTCCTCTTCCTTATTGTTATTTCATTTTATTATCGCATTTGGATTCATAGTTTTAGTTTAATCTACTTGAATATTTCCATTCCGATTTAGTTTGTGCTTGAACGTTTTATGTTATGTTTTACATTTTATTATGTTGTGCTTATTTCCATTTTGATTTTTTGCAATAGTTTAGTATTTAATTCTCATTTCGTATATTAGGGTTTAGTTCAATCAATCACCCCAAGAGGGAAAACCGAATCTAACCAATGGTTAGTGCAATTTTGCCACACTTAACATTGTGAATACCATATTTAATTAAGTAATTAGGTTAATAATCCATAGACCCAAGCCGAAACCAAAAGTCTTTGTGAGACGATTTGGGATTCACTCCTATTATTATTTTGACAAACCTACACTTGGGAAAGCGTTAATCCACTTACCTATTTTTGGCGAGTCAAGTTTTTGGCGCCGTTGCCGGGGACTTTTGTCCTTCGGTTCGGGTCTTCCTTTATTTTATTTATTTTTATTGAGTTCTTAAATTTCTACTCTACTTTGTGATTGCTCGATGTTGAATGTCTTGGGTTAGAGACGATCATAATAGGTTGCGTAGGACATCTAGCAATACAAGTAGCATTGTAGTCTTGAAACTGATTTTGCATCTGTGCCTTCTGAAAGTGATTCTGAGCTTGGTTTGCCTATTTTACTTGACGAAGAAGTTTGTGAAAACATGGCTAATCCTGCACTACGTACTCTTAAGGATTTTATTCAGCCCACTCGCACTACTACTCCTTCATGCATCATATTACCTGAAAATGCACCTCAATTTTCTGTTAAGCATGGCATGATGTCAGTGATACCTCAGTTCCATGGCATGGATTCTAAGAGCCCTTACCAGCATCTTACTGATTTTGAGTTGGCTTGCACTACTTTCATTAATAGGGCTAACACTGATGAGTATGTTGGTTTGCGCTTGTTCCTTTTCTCTTTGAAGGATAAGGCTAAGTTGTGGTTTAATCAATTGAGAGCTAATTCTATTACTAGTTGGGTTGATATGCAACGTGAGTTCTTACAAAAATTCTTTCCATTTCAGAGAACTCAAATGATTCAAGAGAAATAGCTCAATTCACTCAGAAGCATGATGAGACTTTCCAAGCTAGTTGGGACCGCTTCAAGGAGTTGTTAAATATTTGTCCCCATCATGGCTATGAGTCTTGGAGAGTTGTCAACTACTTCTATACGGGTCTGACTCCAGAGTGCAAACAATTTGTGCAAACTATGTGCAATGGAGAATTCTTTGATAAAGAGCCAGACGCCGCATTGGATTTCTTTGATTATCTTGGAGAGAGTGCTAGCCAGTGGAATACAAGAACTGACAGAATTGCTGTAGCTGCTCAACCTTTGAGAACCATCCCGAGTGGTGGTAAATATGAGTTGAAGGAAGATGTGGATGTTCAAGCTAAGCTAGCTACTTTGTCTAGAAGACTAGAGATTATGGAGTTGGAAAAAGTCAAGGCAGTGAAAACGGTGGAACCATGTAACTTATGTGCTGATTCTAGCCATAAGACTCAAGATTGCCCTATCTTGCCTATGATGGAGAATGGAATGGACCAATTGCAAGCTGCAAATTGGGTCAACAAGATGAACAATCCTTATTCCAACACATACAATCCGGGGTGGAGGAACCATCCTAACTTTTCATGGAGGAATGATCAACCTGGACAGTCTTCACAGAGTTATCCACAGCAGATGGCTCCTCCACAGCAGTTTCAGCATACTCAGAGTTATCCTTCAATGGCACCTCCTGGTTTTCCTCTTCAACAACCAGTCGCTCCACCCAAGAAGTCTCTAGATGATACCATAGCACAGATTGCTACCACTTTTCAGCAGTTCATGCAGGTTCAGGCTACTACAAACAATCAGAATACACAAGCCATCAATGACTTGCGAGGAACAATTCAAAAAATGAATACCACTTTGAGCACTCTTGAGAAGGGAAACTTTCCAGCTCAACCTCAACCAAATCCTACGGTCTATAAACAACAGTCTCAACAGCAAGTTCATAATGTTTCTGGAGATGGTTTTGAGACGACCAAAGCAGTTACCACTTTGAGGAGTGGGAAGCAGGTTTCTAGACCTGAGGCCCTTATTGATTCTCAGCACTCTAGTCATGCTCTTGTGGGTGCACCTGAGGTGGTTGAGGTAGGAAAGGAAGTAGAGGGAGAGAAAGATAAAGAAAATTCAGAATTGAAGACTCCATTTGTGGTAGAGAAAGAAAATGAGAGGATTTATCGACCTACTGTTCCTTATCCACATAGAGAGAGTTGGGCAGATGAACAAGCATCATACTGAGATTCAGGAGATTTTCAAGCAAGTGAAGCTCAACATTCCACTCTTAGATGCTATTCAGCAAATCCCTTCCTATGCTAAGTTCTTGAAGGACTTATGTACTGCAAAGAGGAAGGTGAATGTGACCAAGAAGTCTTTTCTAGTTGAAGAAGTTGGAGCTTTGATCATGAGTGATACTCCTCAAAAGCTGCGTGATCCTGGATCACCTACTATCTCTATTGTGATTGGTGAAAAAAGGCTTGAAAATGCCCTACTTGATTTGGGGAGTAGTGTGAATTTGTTGCCATTATGGGTTTATGAACAGCTCGATATTGGAGAATTGAAGCAGACACCCATGCTTTTGCAGATGGCAGATAGAACAGTCAAGAAACCCAAGGGAGTTGTGGAAGATGTCTTAGTGCAAGTGAATAAATTTTACTATCCTGTGGACTTTGTAGTCCTAGAGATGCCACATCCTACTTCACTTCTTGCTAGTGCTCCTATCATTCTTGGGCGTCCTTTCCTTGCTACTACAAATGCTTTGATCAATTGCAAGAGTGGAATGCTCAATATCACTTTTGGCAATATGACATTTGAGATGAATGTCTTCACTGCTTGCAAGATGCCTAGTGACTGTGATGATTCAGAGTTGCAAACAATAGATTTGGTTCAGAGTTTTAGCCCATCGGTTTTATATTCTGTTCTTGATTCTGAGAGCGTATATGAGGATGCATATCCTAAGAAATCTAGCCAAATTGATGATATAGAAGATGATTTGGATGATCTTGATCCTATCATATTGGATGAGCCTTGTGATATTGATGATTCAGCTAAGTTGGAGGATGTGAGCCACATTGGTAGATGGCGGGGACCAAACTTTGAGATTCTTGATCCACCCGAGGAAATGAAGCCATCCATTGTGGAGACTCCCACTCTTGAGCTGAAAAAGCTTCCTGAAGATTTGAAATATATTTTCCTTGGTCCAGAAGAGGGTACATTCCCTGTTGTCATTTCATCTCAGCTCACTCCTGAGCAAGAAACCAGCTTGGTAGCGGTTTTACAAAAGCACAAGGGAGCTATTGGCTGGAACATTGCAGACATCAAGGGTATTGACCCTAATATTTGTACTCACAGCATTTTTTTGGAGGGAGATCCTACACCAGTGAGAGATGCACAGAGGAGACTCAACCCTGCCATGAAAAAAGTTGTGAAGAACGAGGTTTTGAAGCTGTTAGCAGTTGGAATCATTTATCGTATCCTCGACAGTAAGTGGGTGAGTCCCACACAGGTAGTCCCTAAGAAATCTGGTTGAACTGTCATTGAAAATGCTTCAGGTGATTTAATTCCTACTAGGAAAGTGACTGGATGGCGCATGTGCATAGACTACCGAAAACTGAATTCGGTTAGTCGCAAAGACCATTTCCCATTGCCCTTTCTTGACCAAATTTTGGAAAAAGTTGCTGGAAATGAGTTTTATTGCTTTTTAGATGGTTTTTCTGGTCATTATCAAATTGCCATATCTCTAGAGGACCAAGAAAAACCACCTTCACTTGCCCTTTTGGCACATTTGCCTTTAGGAGGATGCCATTTGGTTTATGCAATGCCCCTGCCACATTCCAACGTTGCATGATGAGCATTTTTTCTGACATGCTTGAGGACATGTGTGAAGTTTTTATGGATGATTTTTCTGTGTTTGGATGCTCTTTTGATATGTGCTTGAAAAATTTAAATGCTGTGTTGACTAGATGTGAAGAAAAGAATTTGTTGCTTAATTGGGAAAAATGTCAGTTTATGGTGACTGGTGGGTTGGTGCTTTGACATTTAGTTTCAAAACGTGGTATAGAGGTTGATAGGGCTAAGATAGAATTGATTTCTCAATTGCCTATTCCTAGGACTGTGAAGGATATTCGCTCTTTTCTTGGTCATGCCGGCTTCTACCGACGTTTTATTCAAGGCTTTAGTGCTATCACCAAACCATTGTGTGCTTTATTGCAAAATGATACTGAATTTGTTTGGTCTGATGAATGTCAATATGCTTTTGAGACTCTAAAGAAACACTTGACAGTTGCTCCTATCATGCAATCTCCTAGGTGGGATTTACCATTTGAACTTATGACCGATGCTAGTGATTTTTCTCTAGGTGCTGTTTTAGGTCAAAGAATTGATGGTAAGCCTTCTGTGATTTATTATGCAAGTAAAACATTGAATGATGCACAGAAGAATTACACCACCACTGAAAAGGAATTGCTTGCTGTTGTGTTTGCTTTAGATAAATTCCGTTCTAATATCATTGGTTCTCCTATCACCATCTTTACTGACCACTCTGCTTTGAAGTATTTGTTGCAAAAGAAAGATGCTAAACCCAGGTTGATACGCTGGATTTTATTGCTTCAAGAGTTTGACATCACTATCAAGGATAAGAAAGGTGTCGAGAATGTGGTAGCTAACCATTTGTCTAGATTGTAGCTACCCGAGTCTCATACTTCTCCACCTTCGCATGATGATTTTCCGGATGAGCATCTCTTTGTTGTGTCGCATGCACTTTGGTTTGCGGATATTGTGAATTACCTTGTCTATGAGCAATTACCTTCTCATTGGAATGTTCAAGACAAGCGTAGGTTCCTTTCTGAGGTTCAATTCTATTACTTTGACTCACATTATCTTTTTAAATATTGTGCTGATCAGTTGGTGAGACGTTGTATTCCTAATGATGAGTTTGCTTCTGTGTTTGAGTTTTGTCATTCTGGGGCTTGTGGTGGTCACTTTGCAGCCCAGATAACTGTTGCAAAATTTGTACAAAGTGGACTTTATTGGCCTACCATGTTTAAAGATGTTGTGTTGTGGTGTAAATCGTGTGAATCTTGTCAAAAACTTGGAAAAATCACAGCTAGGAACATGATGCCTCTTTCTCCCATATTGACCCTTGAGATATTTGATTGTTGGGGAATTGACTTTATGGGGCCTTTTCCTGTTTCTAATGGCTATATGTATATCTTGCTTGCTGTTGATTATGTTTCGAAGTGGGTAGAAGCTATACCATGTAGAACCAATGATCATAAGGTTGTGCTTAAATTTTTAAAAGACTTGTTTGCACGTTTTGGCATGCCAAAGGCCATAATTAGTGATGGGGGTTCGCATTTTTGTAACAAACCTTTTCAAAATCTCATGAAGAAATATGGAGTGACTCACAAGGTCTCTACTCCATATCACCCCCAAACTAATGGCCAAGCTGAGTTGGCTAATAGAGAGATCAAGGTCATTCTTGAAAAGACAGTTCATCCTAATAGGAAGGATTGGTCTGATAAATTACTTGATGCTCTTTGGGCTTATAGAACTGCATTCAAAACCACTCTTGGCATGTCACCTTATCGTTTGGTTTATGGTCGTGCTTGTCATTTACCTGTTGAGATTCAACATCACGCTTTCTGGGCTATTAAAAAGATTAATTCTTCACTTGATGATGCCCAAGGCTTGAGAAAGTTGCAGATTTCAGAGCTAGAAGAAGCAAGAAGGGAGGCCTATGACAATGCCAAACTGTCCAAGGAGAGGATGAAAGCCTTGCATGACAAGAAGATCTTGGACAAGAAATTCTTCCCTGAGCAAGAGGTGCTTCTCTAAAATTCTAGGCTCCATATTTTTCCAGGAAAGTTGAAGAGTCGTTGGAGTGGCCCGTACATTGTCAAGAAGGTTCATTCCCATGGTGCTGTGAATATTTCCAATACAAAGAATGGGACCGCCTTCACTGTGAATGGACAAAGGCTCAAGCCATTCCTTGCTCCCTATGCACCAGAGGATGAGACACTCCTTCTACAGGATGTCCAGGGAGTACCCTCAACTTCTCCTGCTGTTATTTGATTATCCATATACCTAGTGATGGGGGTGTTGGTGCTGTGACAATACTCCGTTTGTTTGTGGTACTTTGGGAGTATTGTAATCTTAGAACCACTTAGTGTTTTGCATTTGCATTGAATAATTACTTACTGTGCACCATTTTGTTCGTTCCATCCATGAAGACCATGTCTTACTCTAGTTGGGGGTGGGGGTGCCCAGTTTGTGTTTGGTTTAGTTTTTCAAAAAAAATTCAATTTAAAAAAAAAGGAAGAAAAAATACTGGAACTGTGTGTTGTGAAAAGCTTTGCATTGCTGTGATTCCTTGATTGCCCATGATGAAAAATATGAACTATGACTTGTAGTGGGAGGCATATAAGATCCCTTGGATTGTGCTTGACTTTTTAGTTTGTCTTGTTTTGAAGTTTGGACTATTTCTCTTTTCCCTTGAGCACATGACCATGAGGTTTTGAAGTGTTGGACATTTAGAGAAGTTTTGCTTAGTGTTAGTCTTTTGAATCTCACAAGCACTAGAACTCACTTGATAAACTCTTGAGGCGAAATCCTAGTCCACATTTTGACTGATGAGATGACATAAGGCCTTCTTTGGTCGTTTGAGCTTAATTTCTAGCCTCCCATACTTTAAATTTATCCCTAGGTGTCCCTCCCTAGCCAAATGTTAACCTTTTTATTTCAGCACCTACATATGTACCTAGCTAGAACAAAATTTTCCTCATGCATCACCCGCGCAATTGGATATACATGTTTTTGTGGGATGCTTGTGCATATCATCATGCATATGGGTTGAGTGATGCGCTTTTGTGATGGTACATTTTGTAAGGTGTTGCTTGCTTTAAAGAAAAAAAAAGTGAAAAAAAGGAAAGAAGAAAAAAAATAGCAAAAGAAGGCAACAACTTAGTTCATTGAATGAAAATATCCAAGTTTGGGATATATGTATAGAGTAAGACGGTTGCATGCCATCAATAAAATCAATGTGGCACATATATAAAAAAAATAAAAAAAAATAAAAAAAAATGAGAGTAGAGAAAGAAAAAGCAAAGTGAGTGTGAAAAAAGTGAGTTGGGACTACTTTGGGGTATATATATATATATGCATGCATATGTATGACCATTGTTACATTGACATGTATATTTGAGTTGTGGTTTCAGCCTAAAATTTCCATTTTGAAATACCAATAGCCTCAACCTACATTACATGCTTTAAAAGTCCTATTGGATCATTGGTTTTGTGTTGTGCTACATTAGTGGAGAGAAGTTTTGAAAAGTGAGCATATGGCGGCTTGCACTTTATGATTGAGATTCATTTGATGAATCACTCTTGCATTTTCTAATCTAAATTGATGGCAAGGATGTTCCAAGTGGTCACGCACACGCACACACGAGAATGGTTTGGTTTCAAAATGAAGCAACCTTTTTAGTTAAAATCAAGACTTGGTTGAGATTTGTGCTCTCTTGCATCTTTGTCATGTGTTTATTCTGAGGGTTGAACATTCAGGGAAGAACTTGTCAATGCAGGCTTACACTCACACACGTTCCACACAAATTGGTTTAAAAGTAAATTTTTCTCTCGAAATTCATCCCAATTGATTTTCGCTATTTTGCTCGAGGACTAGCAAAAAGCTAGTTAGGTAGGGGTTGTGATTGGGATGGTATTTTGCATATTTTTGTGGAGTTTTGAAAGCAAAAGGTTGAGTTTCAATGCTTAAAAACCACATTTTAGGTTTGAGTTGTCGAAATACATGTTAATGAGCCAATGCATAATTCAACACTTTGACATAGTCATTTTAAGTGTTTTCTAGTGGTTCAAGTTGGTTTGGTAGCTTAGAGATAGGAAATCCAAGTTTTGGGCATAATGGTTAGAAGTTGTGGAAATGCTATCTCTTAAGCATTTGAGTTTTAATATGCCGAATTTTGTTCTATCAACCTAAAAATGGTTTTGACACTTGTTTAAGTATGTTTCAGTCATTTATGACTTGTTTGAATGATTTTTGTAGGCTTCGGATTGATCGTGATCGAATATGGAAGAAAAGACATAAAAGGAGCTGCAAAATTGAAGTTTACTGTCAACCGTCCGGACGCGTATCAGAAGCCGTCCGGACAGACAAAGAAGAAAGCCGGACAGTGCGGTTTTGAAGCATATCTGTCCGGACGGCACTGCGCAATAATTTTCGGGTCAACCTTTGAAGGTGTAAATGATCGAATTGTAAGAAACGTTCTTCTACAAAGTTGAAGTAGACATCCCGCTCTTTCCAACGAGTGCTTATACGTATAAATCCATTGAGAATTGAATTCTGGGGAATTAAAACAAGATGCTGCCACGAACAGTTCAGTAATTTTGTGTTTTATGATTTTTACTCAATTCTTGAAGGGCAAACTTGTCTAATTACATTATTTGACCAATGGGACTTATTTTTAATAGGTTAGGATGGTCTTTTAACAGAGGTATGAGGGTTTTATGGGTCTTGAGACCCCATTCTTTGGACAACACTCATTTTGGCCGAAAATACATATTCTCTAAGGTTTTTGTTCTCTTACCTTGTTCTTGATCTTTGATTCTTGCTTGGGGTTCGAAAATCAGTCTCTTAAAGATTGCTAGGAGTCTTGGAGACCCAACCAACTAGAGGAAGAAGTTCTTCCTCCTTGTAGAGCTTGAGAAGAGCCCAAGTTGGATTACCCTCAACTTCTATTTGTAGATTGGAATGCCAATTCACCTAAACATTCGACATTGGATTTGATCTCTAAACTCCTCTTCCTTATTGTTATTTCATTTTATTATCGCATTTGGATTCATAGTTTTAGTTTAATCTACTTGAATATTTCCACTCCGATTTAGTTTGTGCTTGAACGTTTTATGTTATGTTTTACATTTTATTATGTTGTGCTTATTTCCATTTTGATTTTCTGCAATAGTTTAGTATTTAATTCTCATTTCGTATATTAGGGTTTAGTTCAATCAATCACCCCAAGAGGGAAAACCGAATCTACCCAATGGTTAGTGCAATTTTGCCACACTTAACATTGTGAATACCATATTTAATTAAGTAATTAGGTTAATAATCCATAGACCCAAGCCGAAACCAAAAGTCTTTGTGAGACGATTTGGGATTCACTCCTATTATTACTTTGACAAACCTACACTTGGGAAAGCGTTAATCCACTTACCTATTTTTGGCAAGTCAAGTTTTTGGCGCCGTTGCCGGGACTTTTGTATTTCGGTTCGGGTCTTCCTTTATTTTATTTTATTTTTATTGAGTTCTTAAATTTCTACTCTACTTTGTGATTGCTCAATGTTGAATGTCTTGGGTTAGAGACGATCATAATAGGTTGCGTAGGACATCTAGCAATACAAGTAGCATTGTTAGTCTTGAAACTGATTTTGCATCTGTGCCTTCTGAAAGTGATTCTGAGCTTGGTTTGCCTATTTTACTTGACGAAGAAGTTTGTGAAAACATGGCTAATCCTGCACCACGTACTCTTAAGGATTTTATTCAGCCCACTCGCACTACTACTCCTTCATGCATCATATTACCTGAAAATGCACCTCAATTTTCTGTTAAGCATGGCATGATGTCAGTGATACCTCAGTTCCATGGCATGGATTCTGAGAGCCCTTACCAGCATCTTACTGATTTTGAGTTGGCTTGCACTACTTTCATTAATAGGGCTAACACTAATGAGTATGTTAGATTGTGCTTGTTCCCTTTCTCTTTGAAGGATAAGGCTAAGTTGTGGTTTAATCAATTGAGAGCTAATTCTATTACTAGTTGGGTTGATATGCAACGTGAGTTCTTACAAAAATTCTTTCCATTTCAGAGAACTCAAATGATTCAAGAGAAAATAGCTCAATTCACTCAGAAGCATGATGAGACTTTCCAAGCTAGTTGGGACCGCTTCAAGGAGTTGTTAAATATTTGTCCCCATCATGGCTATGAGTCTTGGAGAGTTGTCAACTACTTCTATACGGGTCTGACTCCAGAGTGCAAACAATTTGTGCAAACTATGTGCAATGGAGAATTCTTTGATAAAGAGCCAGACGCCGCATTGGATTTCTTTGATTATCTTGGAGAGAGTGCTAGCCAGTGGAATACAAGAACTGACAGAATTGTTGTAGCTGCTCAACCTTTGAGAACCATCCCGAGTAGTGGTAAATATGAGTTGAAGGAAGATGTGGATGTTCAAGCTAAGCTAGCTACTTTGTCTAAAAGACTAGAGATTATGGAGTTGGAAAAATTCAAGGCAGTGAAAACGGTGGAACCATGTAACCTATGTGCTGATTCTAGCCATAAGACTCAAGATTGCCCTATCTTGCCTATGATGGAGAATGGAATAGACCAATTGCAAGCTGCAAATTGGGTCAACAAGATGAACAATCCTTATTCCAACACATACAATCCGGGGTGGAGGAACCATCCTAACTTTTCATGGAGGAATGATCAACCTGGACAGTCTTCACAGAGTTATCCACAGCAGATGGCTCCTCCACAGCAGTTTCAGCATACTCAGAGTTATTCTTCAATGGCACCTCCTGGTTTTCCTCTTCAACAACCAGTCGCTCCACCCAAGAAGTCTCTAGATGATACCATAGCACAGATGGCTACCACTTTTCAGCAGTTCATGCAGGTTCAGGCTACTACAAACAATCAGAATACACAAGCTATCAATGACTTGCGAGAAACAATTCAAAAAATGAATACCACTTTGAGCACTCTTGAGAAGGGAAACTTTCCAGCTCAACCTCAACCAAATCCTACGGTCTATAAACAACAGTCTCAACAGCAAGTTCATAATGTTTCTGGAGATGGTTTTGAGACGACCAAAGCAGTTACCACTTTGAGGAGTGGGAAGCAGGTTTCTAGACCTGAGGCCCTTATTGATTCTCAGCACTCTAGTCATGCTCTTATGGGTGCACCTGAGGTGGTTGAGGTAGGAAAGGAAGTAGAGGGAGAGAAAGATAAAGAAAATTCAGAATTGAAGACTCCATCTGTGGTAGAGAAAGAAAATGAGATGATTTATCGACCTACTGTTCCTTATCCACATAGATTGGGAGTTGGGCAAATGAACAAGCATCATACTGAGATTCAGGAGATTTTCAAGCAAGTGAAGCTCAACATTCCACTCTTAGATGCTATTCAGCAAATCTCTTCCTATGCTAAGTTCTTGAAGGAATTATGTACTGCAAAGAGGAAGGTGAATGTGACCAAGAAGTCTTTTCTAGTTGAAGAAGTTGGAGCTTTGATCATGAGTGATACTCCTCAGAAGCTGCGTGATCCTAGATCACCTACTATCTCTATTGTGATTGGTGAAAAAAGGCTTGAAAATGCCCTACTTGATTTGGGGAGTAGTGTGAATTTGTTGCCATTATGGGTTTATGAACAGCTCGATATTGGAGAATTGAAGTAGACACCCATGCTTTTGCAGATGGCAGATAGAACAGTCAAGAAACCCAAGGGAGTTGTGGAAGATGTCTTAGTGCAAGTGAATAAATTTTACTATCCTGTGGACTTTGTAGTCCTAGAGATGCCACATCCTACTTCACTTCTTGCTAGTGCTCCTATCATTCTTGGGCGTCCTTTCCTTGCTACTACAAATGCTTTGATCAATTGCAAGAGTGGAATGCTCAAGATCACTTTTGGCAATATGACATTTGAGACGAATGTCTTCACTGCTTGCAAGATGCCTAGTGACTGTGATGATTCAAAGTTGCAAACAATAGATTGGGTTCAGAGTTTTAGCCCATCAGTTTTATATTCTGTTCTTGATTCTGAGAGCATATATGAGGATGCATATCCTAAGAAATCTAGCCAAATTGATGATATAAAAGATGATTTGGATGATCTTGATCCTATCATATTGGATGAGCCTTGTGATATTGATGATTCAGCTAAGTTGGAGGATGTGAGCCACATTGGTAGATGGCGGGGACCAAACTTTGAGATTCTTGATCCACCCGAGGAAATGAAGCCATCCATTGTGGAGACTCCCACTCTTGAGCTGAAAAAGCTTCCTGAAGATTTGAAATATATTTTCCTTGGTCCAGAAGAGGGTACATTCCCTGTTGTCATTTCATCTCAGCTCACTCCTGAGCAAGAAACCAGCTTGGTAGCGGTTTTACAAAAGCACAAGGGAGCTATTGGCTGGACCATTGCAGACATCAAGGGTATTGACCCTAATATTTGTACTCACAGCATTTTTTTGGAGGGAGATCCTACACCAGTGAGAGATGCACAGAGGAGACTCAACCCTGCCATGAAAGAAGTTGTGAAGAAGGAGGTTTTGAAGCTGTTAGCAGTTGGAATCATTTATCTTATCTTCGACAGTAAGTGGATGAGTCCCACACAGGTAGTCCCTAAGAAATCTGAATTAACTGTCATTGAAAATGCTTCAGGTGATTTAATTCCTACTAGGAAAGTGACTGGATGGCGCATGTGCATAGACTACCGAAAACTGAATTCGGTTAGTCTCAAAGACCATTTCCCATTGCCCTTTCTTAACCAAATTTTGGAAAAAGTTATTGGAAATGAGTTTTATTGCTTTTTAGATGGTTTTTCTGGTTATTATCAAATTACCATATCTCTAGAGGACCAAGAAAAAACCACCTTCACTTGCCCTTTTGGCACATTTGCCTTTAGGAGGATGCCATTTGGTTTATGCAATGCCCCTGCCACATTCCAACGTTGCATGATGAGCATTTTTTCTGACATGCTTGAGGACATGTGTGAAGTTTTTATTGATGATTTTTCTGTTTTTGGATGCTCTTTTGATGTGTGCTTGAAAAATTTAAATGTTGTGTTGACTAGATGTGAAGAAAAGAATTTGTTGCTTAATTGGGAAAAATGTCAGTTTATGGTGACTAGTGGGTTGGTGCTTGGACATTTAGTTTCAAAACGTGGTATAGAGGTTGATAGGGCTAAGATAGAATTGATTTCTCAATTGCCTATTCCTAGGACTGTGAAGGATATTCGCTCTTTTCTTGGTCATGCCGGCTTCTACCGACGTTTTATTCAAGGCTTTAGTGCTATCGCCAAACCATTGTGTGCTTTATTGCAAAATGCTACTGAATTTGTTTGGTCTGATGAATGTCAATATGCTTTTGAGACTCTAAAGAAACACTTAACAGTTGCTCCTATCATGCAATCTCCTAGGTGGGATTTACCATTTGAACTTATGACCGATGCTAGTGATTTTGCTCTAGGTGCTGTTTTAGGTCAAAGAATTGATGGTAAGCCTTCTGTGATTTATTATGCAAGTAAAACATTGAATGATGAACAGAAGAATTACACCACCACTGAAAAGGAATTGCTTGCTGTTGTGTTCGCTTTAGATAAATTCCGTTCTTATATCATTGGTTCTCCTATCACCGTCTTTACTGACCACTCTGCTTTGAAGTATTTGTTGCAAAAGAAAGATGCTAAACCTAGGTTGATACGCTGGATTTTATTGCTTCAAGAGTTTGACATCACTATCAAGGATAAGAAAGGTGTCGAGAATGTGATAACTGACCATTTGTCTAGATTGCAGCTACCCGAGTCTCATACTTCTCCACCTTTGGATGATGATTTTCTGGATGAGCATCTCTTTGTTGTGTCGCGTGCACCTTGGTTTGCGGATATTGTGAATTACCTTGTCTTTGAGCAATTACCTTCTCATTGGAATGTTCAAGACAAGCGTAGGTTCCTTTCTGAGGTTCGATTCTATTACTTTGACTCATCTTATCTTTTTAAATATTGTGATGATCAGTTGGTGAGACGTTGTATTCCTAATGATGAGTCTGCTTCTGTGTTTGAGTTTTGTCATTCTGGGGCTTGTGGTGGTCACTTTGCAGCCCAGATAACTGTTGCAAAATTTTTACAAAGTGGACTTTATTGGCCTACCATGTTTAAAGATGTTGTGTTGTGGTGTAAATCGTGTGAATCTTGTCAAAAACTTGGAAAAATCACAGCTAGGAACATGATGCCTCTTTCTCCCATGTTGACCCTTGAGATATTTGATTGTTGGGGAATTGACTTTATGGGGCCTTTTCCTATTTCTAATGGCTATATGTATATCTTGCTTGCTGTTGATTATGTTTCGAAGTGGGTAGAAGCTATACCATGTAGAACCAATGATCATAAGGTTGTGCTTAAATTTTTAAAAGACTTGTTTGCACGTTTTGGCATGCCAAAGGCCATAATTAGTGATGGGGGTTCGCATTTTTATAACAAACCTTTTCAAAATCTCATGAAGAAATATGGAGTGACTCACAAGGTCTCTACTCCATATCACCCCCAAACTAATGGCCAAGCTGAGTTGGCTAATAGAGAGATCAAGGTCATTCTTGAAAAGACAGTTCATCCTAATAGGAAGGATTGGTCTGATAAATTACTTGATGCTCTTTGGGCTTATAGAACTGCATTCAAAACCACTCTTGGCATGTCACCTTATCGTTTGGTTTATGGTCGTGCTTGTCATTTACCTGTTGAGATTCAACATCACGCTTTCTGGGCTATTAAAAAGATTAATTCTTCACTTGATGATGCCCAAGGCTTGAGAAAGTTGCAGATTTCAGAGCTAGAAGAAGCAAGAAGGGAGGCCTATGACAATGCCAAACTGTCCAAGGAGAGGATGAAAGCCTTGCATGACAAGAAGATCTTGGACAAGAAATTCTTCCCTGAGCAAGAGGTGCTTCTCTAAAATTCTAGGCTCCATATTTTTCCAGGAAAGTTGAAGAGTCGTTGGAGTGGCCCTTACATTGTCAAGAAGGTTCATTCCCATGGTGCTGTGGATATTTCCAATCCAAAGAATGGGACTGCCTTCACTGTGAATGGACAAAGGCTCAAGCCATTCCTTGCTCCCTATGCATCAGAGGATGAGACACTCCTTCTACAGGATGTCCAGGGAGTACTCTCAAATTCTCCTGCTGTTATTTGATTATCCATATACCTAGTCATGGGGGTGCTGGTGCTGTGACATTACTCCGTTTGTTTGTGGTACTTTGGGAGTATTGTAACCTTAGAACCACTTAGTGTTTTGCATTTGCATTGAATAATTACTTACTGTGCACCATTTTGTTCGTTCCATCCATGGAGACCATGTCTTACTCTAGTTGGGGGTGGGGGTGCCCAGTTTGTGTTTGGTTTAGTTTTTCAAAAGAAATTCAATTTAAAAAAAAGGAAGAAAAAATTCTGGAACTGTGTGTTGTGAAAAGCTTTGCATTGCTGTGATTCCTTGATTGCCCATGATGAAAAATATGAACTATGACTTGTTGTGGGAGGCATATAAGATCCCTTGGATTGTGCTTGACTTTTTAGTTTTTCTTGTTTTGAAGTTTGGACTATTTCTCTTTTCCCTTGAGCACATGACCATGAGGTTTTGAAGTGTTGGACATTTAGAGAAGTTTTGCTTAGTGTTAGTCTTTTGAATCTCACAAGCACTAGAACTCACTTGATAAACTCTTGAGGCGAAATCCTAGTCCACATTTTGACTGATGAGATGACATAAGGCCTTCTTTGGTCGTTTGAGCTTAATTTCTAGCCTACCATAATTTAAATTTATCCCTAGGTGTCCCTCCCTAACCAAATGTTAACATTTTTATTTCAGCACCTACATATGTACCTAGCTAGAACAAAATTTTCCTCATGCATCACCCGCGCAATTGGATGTACATGTTTTTGTGGGATGCTTGTTCATATCATCATGCATATGGGTTGAGTGATGCGTTTTTGTTATGGTACATTTTGTAAGGTGTTGCTTGCTTTAAAGAAAAAAAAAGTGAAAAAAAGAAAAGAAAAAAAAAATACAAAAGAAGGCAACAACTTAGTTCATTGAATGAAAATATCCAAGTTTGGGATATATGTATAGAGTAAGATGGTTGCATGCCATCAATAAAATCAATGTGGCACATATATACAAAAAAATAAAAAAAAATAAAAAAGAAAAAAAATGAGAGTAGAGAAAGAAAAAGCAAAGTGAGTGTGAAAAAAGTGAGTTGGGACTACTTTGGGGTATATATATATATATATGCATGCATATGTATGACTATTGTTACATTGACATGTATATTTGAGTTGTGGTTTTAGCCTAAAATTTCCATTTTGACATACCAATAGCCTCAACCTACGTTACATGCTTTAAAAGTCCTATTGGATCATTGGTTTTGTGTTGGGCTACATTAGTGGAGAGAAGTTTTGAAAAGTGAGCATATGACTGCTTGCACTTTATGATTGAGATTCATTTGATGAATCACTCTTGCATTTTCTAATCTAAATTGATGGCAAGGATGTTCCAAGTGGTCACGCACACGCACACACGAGAATGGTTTGGTTTCAAAATGAAGCAACCTTTTTAGTTAAAATCAAGACTTGGTTGAGATTTGTGCTCTCTTGCATCTTTGTCATGTGTTTATTCTGAGGGTTAAACATTTAGGGAAGAACTTGTCAATGCAGGCTTACACTCACACACGTTCCACACAAATTGGTTTAAAAGTAAATTTTTCTCTCGAAATTCATCCCAATTGATTTTCGCTATTTTGCTCGAGGACTAGCAAAAAGCTAGTTAGGGGTTGTGATTGGGATGGTATTTTGCATATTTTTGTGGAGTTTTGAAAGCAAAAGGTTGAGTTTCAATGCTTAAAAACCACATTTTAGGTTTGAGTTGCCGAAATACATGTTAATGAGCCAATGCATAATTCAACACTTTGACATAGTCATTTTAAGTGTTTTCTAGTGGTTCAAGTTGGTTTGGTAGCTTAGAGATAGGAAATCCAAGTTTTGGGCATAATGGTTAGAAGTTGTGGAAATGCTATCTCTTAAGCATTTGAGTTTTAATATGCCGAATTTTGTTCTATCAACCTAAAAACGGTTTTGACACTTGTTTAAGTATGTTTCAGTCATTTATGACTTGTTTGAATGATTTTTGTAGCCTTCGGATTGATCGGGATCGAATATGGAAGAAAAGACATAAAAGGAGCTGCAAAATTGAAGTTTACTGTCAACCGTCCGGACGCGTATCAGAAGCCGTCCGGACGGACAAAGAAGAAAGCCGGACAGTGCTGTTTTCAAGCATATCTGTCCGGACTTCACTGCGCAATAATTTTGGGGTCAACTTTTGGAGGTGTAAATGATCGAATTTGAAGAAACGTTCTTCTACAAAGTTGAAGTAGACATCCCGCTCTTTCCAACGAGTTCTCATACGCATAAAGCCATTGAGAATTGAAGTCTGTGGAATTAAAACAAGATGCTGCGTCGAATAGTTCCGTAATTTCGGGTTTTATGATTTTTACTCAATTCTTGAAGGGCAAACTTGTCTAATTACTTTATTTGACCAATGGGACTTATTTTTAATAGGTTAGGATGGTCTTTTAACAGAGGTATGAGGGTTTTATGGGTCTTGAGACCCCATTCTTTGGACAACACTCATTTTGGCCGAAAATACATATTCTCTAAGGTTTTTGTTCTCTTACCTTGTTCTTGATCTTTGATTCTTGCTTGGGGTTCGAAAATCAGTCTCTTGAAGATTGCTAGGAGTCTTGGAGACCCAACCAACTAGAGGAAGAAGTTCTTCCTCCTTGTAGAGCTTGAGAAGAGCCCAAGTTGGATTACCCTCAACTTCTATTTGTAGATTGGAATGCCAATTCACCTAAACATTCGACATTGGATTTGATCTCTAAACTCCTCTTCCTTATTGTTATTTCATTTTATTATCGCATTTGGATTCATAGTTTTAGTTTAATCTACTTGAATATTTCCACTTCGATTTAGTTTGTGCTTGAACGTTTTATGTTATGTTTTACATTTTATTATGTTTTGCTTATTTCCATTTTGATTTTCTGCAATAGTTTAGTATTTAATTCTCATTTCGTATATTAGGGTTTAGTTCAATCAATCACCCCAAGAGGGAAAACCGAATCTAACCAATGGTTAGTGCAATTTTGCCACACTTAACATTGTGAATACCATATTTAATTAAGTAATTAGGTTAATAATCCATAGACCCAAGCCGAAACCAAAAGTCTTTGTGAGACGATTTGGGATTCACTCCTATTATTACTTTGACAAACCTACACTTGGGAAAGCGTTAATCCACTTACCTATTTTTGGCGAGTCAAGTTTTTGGCGCCGTTGCCGGGGACTTTTGTCCTTCGGTTCGGGTCTTCCTTTATTTTATTTTATTTTTATTGAGTTCTTAAATTTCTACTCTACTTTGTGATTGCTCGATGTTGAATGTCTTGGGTTAGAGACGATCATAATAGGTTGCGTAGGACATCTTGCAATACAAGTAGCATTGTTAGTCTTGAAACTGATTTTGCCTATTTTACTTGACGAAGAAGTTTGTGAAAACATGGCTAATCCTGCACCACGTAATCTTAAGGATTTTATTCAGCCCACTCGCACTACTACTCCTTCATGCATCATATTACCTGAAAATGCACCTCAATTTTCTGTTAAGCATGGCATGATGTCAGTGATACCTCAGTTCCATGGCATGGATTCTGAGAGCCCTTACCAGCATCTTACTGATTTTGAGTTGGCTTGCACTACTTTCATTAATAGGGCTAACACTGATGAGTATGTTAGATTGCGCTTGTTCCCTTTCTCTTTGAAGGATAAGGCTAAGTTGTGGTTTAATCAATTGAGAGCTAATTCTATTACTAGTTGGGTTGATATGCAACGTGAGTTCTTACAAAAATTCTTTCCATTTCAGAGAACTCAAATGATTCAAGAGAAAATAGCTCAATTCACTCAGAAGCATGATGAGACTTTCCAAGCTAGTTGGGACCGCTTCAAGGAGTTGTTAAATATTTGTCCCCATCATGGCTATGAGTCTTGGAGAGTTGTCAACTACTTCTATACGGGTCTGACTCCAGAGTGCAAACAATTTGTGCAAACTATGTGCAATGGAGAATTCTTTGATAAAGAGCCAGACGCCGCATTGGATTTCTTTGATTATCTTGGAGAGAGTGTTAGCCAGTGGAATACAAGAACTAACAGAATTGTTGTAGCTGCTCAACCTTTGAGAACCATCCCAAGTGGTGGTAAATATGAGTTGAAGGAAGATGTGGATGTTCAAGCTAAGCTAGCTACTTTGTCTAGAAGACTAGAGATTATGGAGTTGGAAAAAGTCAAGGCAGTGAAAACGGTGGAACCATGTAACTTATGTGCTGATTCTAGCCATAAGACTCAAGATTGCCCTATCATGCCTATGATGGAGAATGGAATGGACCAATTGCAAGCTGCAAATTGGGTCAACAAGATGGACAATCCTTATTCCAACACATACAATCCGGGGTGATGAGCTGTTTGGCGGGGGAGGGCTTCGAGGTTTGGTTGTGGTGATTATCCCACAATTCTAGGACTGAAACTAGCTTCTTCTTCTCTTTTAGGTCTGTAACATACATCTGACGGGCGAGCTTCTGGTCTCCCTGAACTTCACCTATTCCTTGGTCAGTGGGGAATTTCATCTTTAGATAATAGGTGGAAACAACCGCTCGGGCTTTGTGAAGTAGTGGTCGGCCTATCAATGCGTTATAAGGGGTCTTCACGTCTACGACCACCATGAATAGTTTTGACCTCGGATAGTCCCCTAAGGTTATGGGCAGATTGATCATTCCGACAGGGACGACTTGCTCTCCCATGAAACCGTATAGGGGTGAGGAAAACTTCTTCAGGCTCTCCCTCGGGAGGTTCATTTGTTTGAAGGCATGGTAAAAAAGAACATCTGTTGCGCTCCCATTGTCAACTAGGATCTTCTTTACCGTGTAATTGGCGATGACTGCCTCAATGACTAAGGCATCATTATGTGGCTGATGCAAACCATCCCCGTCTCTTTCGGAGAATATTATCTTCTCTTCCTCTGTTCTCGGTTTCTTTGACTTCTCTGAAACCTGATGCACAGTCCGGGCATATGCTCTCCTGCCCGATGAGCTTTCTCCTCCCGAGGCTAAGCCCCCGACTATCATGCCTATAGTGTCTGCTGTTCCTCGATTTCTGTGACGAGGAGACTCATCTTGACGTCTCCTCTGTCGCCTATCATCATCTCTTTCATCTCTTATGTTGTCTCTTTTTTCTTCTCTTTCTCGTTTGTCTCCTGCAGAGCAGGTGAAATTTTTGAGGTATCCTCTTTGAATTAGATTCTCTATTTTGTCCTTCAGATGACGGCATTCATCGGTGTCGTGTCCGGGACCCCGATGGAATTTGCAATACTTATCACTCTCTTTCCTCCTAGGAGTTGACTTCATCTTTGGAGGCAATTTGACGATGTCGTGATCCTGTATCTCATTCAGTACTCTTTTCAAAGAGGTGTTAAGAAGAGTATAAGAATCATATCGTATTTGCTTCGGCTGTTCGTCTTTTCGGGAGGACGACCTTATTCCCCTTGTTCCCTCTGCTGTTCTCTCGTTTGCTCGACCAGAATCGTTTCTTCTTCTTGGAGGGGACCTGTCAGGGGATTGTTCGGTCACGTGTGGTTCTGCCATGATTTCATCCACTTTAATGTATTTTTCAACCCTCGAGAGCAACTCAGGAATGCTCTTCGGGTGCTTCTTGGATAGGAAGTGCTTCAATGTTGTATGACGAACTCCCGTCGTGAAGGCTGTAATGGTTATGATCGGTTGGAGGTCTGGTATCTCCAAACAATCACTGTTGAATTGGGTCACAAATTATCTTAAACTCTCATGAGGCTTTTGTCAGATAGTCACCAATGTCGCATTGGTCTTTTTGACTGGTCTTGAGCTTGCGAAATGAGCAATGAACCTGTTGGTGAGGTCGTCAAAGCTATTGTTGGAACCCTATGGGAGAGCTCTAAACCATCGTCTTGCTACACCGACTAGAGAGACCGGGAAGATCTTGCAGCAAGCTTCCTGAGATGCTCGCTGGAACTCTATCATGGTTTGGAAACCGATGACATGGTCAAGGGGATCTCCCGTCCCGTTGTACTTTTCCACACTAGAGACCTTAAAACTCGCTGGTACCCGAGCACGTTGCACCTCAGTGTTATGTCGTTAATAACAATTTAAAATATACTTACAAATGTACAATTAATATATAGTGTACAAGTAAGAGTCGATCCCATAAGGAGTGATGCTAATAGATATATAATCTAACACTTGAATATAATTGATACAATTATAAAAGGAGGAAAGGGGGGGGGGGGGGGGTTAAATCTTGTAATAGATAAAAATTAAGACAAAGAAATTGACGTTGAGAACAAGAATGAGAATTGATATTAATGAAAAAAATAGCTAAGACTCACTATCCACCACAAAACATTCAAACAATTTATAAGAAATAATAGACTAACAATTTAAACAAGCATATGATGACAACATTCACAACAAGGTCATGGCCAAACTCAAGTTGTATGATTCTCTCTTAATTGCATGTAAAGTGTATGGCGTCTACCTCATTATGTGTATTCTTAATCGAAATCTAGCATGGCGTCTGCATCAATCAACAATCAAGAATCCAATAAGAGCAAAGAGAATATGAATGTCACAAGAATCCTAATACATGGTATTTGTACTTAGGTATTCAAGAATTGATTTTTCATAATTCATTTTTAACTGAATTATATGTTGCAAGAAAGAACATATTCAACAAGGCAATTGACCATGTTCTACAACAATTAATTCTAATACATGTTTCAAAGTTAGCTACTCAAAGAAACACAATACTAGAACTCACATAACATGGAAGAATCAAAATCATCATGCTTGTAGAAATTGAAATCCACACAACTTATAAAATTGAAAGCATGCTTAGGGCTTCAAGACAAGCCCTAACTAACAAGAGTTTAGTTATACAAAACCAAATAAAACATGAAACATAAAAACATAATTACAAACACAAGCCTTGTTTTCTTCTTTTCCTTCTCCTCTTTTTGCTTCCACTCCTTCTCCTCTCTATTTATAGAGAAAATGAGCACATAGTGGAGGAGTTAGTGCCATCTTTTGGTGGTGGATTTTCCATCAAATTCGTGTGGTGGATTGTCCACTCTTTGAATGGAAATGGTATCATCAATGACATCAACTTCCAATTACACACTAATCTTGTAACTGCATTCTGGGCCTCAACGAAGCCTATTATGAACTCAAACCCTTCATCAATATTGTAGATAAAAATGTGTAGATAATTAGGGGCTTTTGAATCACTCAATTTGGACATCAGACACTCAAGTTATGGGCTTCTAAAGGTCTGGTCTGCAAACAGAATTTCTGCTTCGGATATAACTTCCAAACTTGACTTTGAGGCAACCTTTAGAGGCCCAAACGAACTCTGATTTTGTGAACCAGCACTTCCTGCAAATCTTGAAGTGTGCTCTAAAAATTTACTGAAGATCAAATCTCATTCCGACCGCTCTTACTACCTCTTAACCTGCAAAACATCCAAGAAGATCTTAAGTACATTAATCTTGAAAATTCAGCTTTTAAGCACAATTTCTTGGCATTGCTTTGGTAGTATTTTATCACTTTAAAAACGTATATTCTGGCACTTATCACAACCCCCAACCAGCTTATTGCTAGTCCCTAGTAATTCAAGCGTAAAAATGTTATGAGAAATGATTGAAAGTAACAATACTAGAACAAAAGGTAAGAGATTACAATTCCTATCCAGATTAGTATAGTTACAACTTCCAACACTTGTGTGTGTGCGCTAAGCCAAAACCTTCATACCACAATCCATAATGCATATAACCTCAAAATATTATCCAAGTAAAAGCCTCAACTCCATATTCTCACAGGGTAGAGAAGGATTTATGTGCTATGAATTTCTCTCATGGAGTTGGAAAATAGATATGCACTCAGAAGAAAAGTCAATTTAAGGACAAACAAATAAACAAACATTGATCAAATGATAGGTATATTAGCTGTCTAGAACTTCCACCAGTCTTACCACAAACCTGCTTTGGAATTCTATTGATCAAATTTTGTTCAATTGACAAACTAATAGGAAAACTTATCTACTGACAAATGACGAATACACATAACAATTTTTTTCTTTTTTTTCTTTCTTCTTTCTTCTTTTTTTTCTTTCCTTTTTCTTCTTTTTTTTCTTTCTTTTTTCTGTCTCGAATTCATAATATAGAACATCTCAAACAAAGGCCCAGTAAAATTACAACATTGTTCTCAAACATTGATCAATATCATCCTCAGCATCCATCCAATCATTCCACAAACCATGTAATGGTGTTCATTGACAGCAATTATCCATTTCAAGAGATCAATGCAAATTCATAAGTTGTTTACTCATTTCTCTCCACTCATTTGTGCTTTAACCAGAAAATATTCTTAGTCATATGCATTATCATCCAATCTTACCACAAGGCTTAGTATTTGTGGACAAAAGTGTGTTAAAAGTTGCTTTCTAATAATCCAGATAGAAAAATTGACTCAAACTAATTGTAACAGTACCAAAACATCAAAGTGCATGAATATGCATGAATATGACACCACCCCCAACCTAAACCAAACATTGTCCGCAATATGAAAATGACGAAGTATGGAAAAGAAATGCAATGAAAAGAAACAGAAGATAGAAAAATACAACCTGAGGTGGAAGATGCTCGGACAATGGTGGAAGGAGAAGATGGTTAGCGCTGCACCATGTCCATGAGGACATTTAGCATGTGTTCCAGCCGCTGTTGTCCAACCTCCAACCTATGCAGGCGGGCTAAGATGTCGTGAATATGGTCAGTCGGAGGTAGTGCAGCAGCAGAAGAGTCAGACGCTTCCATTGGTAAAGAAACTGGACGTCGCGATGTTCGTTGTCTACAAGCACTGGAAAGCATGTGGCTAGTACTCTGACGCCAGGTAGAGTTCTCCAAAACAATCACTGGATAATTGGAAGTTGTCTGACTGGGAGGTGGAAGAATGCCCATACTGAAAAGCAACCGCGTGATGAGTCTCGGAAAATATAATCTCCCGACCTTGGTTGTTTGTTTCTCCACAAGGGTCTTCGCCTTAAGAATGCTCTCAAGGTAAATCCGGCCAATATCAAACCAGACTCCGCGATACATGTAATACAGGGCGGAAAGTATGTTACCCTGGCGTTGTTGACTGTGTCCAATGGGGCAAAGGTTACTTCGGATAGCATCATCAAGCATCCACATCGTGGACGACAAATAAGAGCGGCGTGTAGAAGTAGCATTATTCGGATCGTGTCGCCCTTGACACATATCATCAATCATCTCTTGATGGGAAATAGAGATCGGCGCTTGAAAACCTACAGCGACGTCAGCGGTAGGTGGATAGCCTAAACATGAGCAAATTGCCGCTGACGTGAATTGAAGCCGAAGACCAGGGATGTCAACCTGATACACTTGTTGAGTGCCAGAAGAGTGGGGTAACTTGAGAAGAGTATGGTAAAAGGACTAAACGATGTGAGGATACATCGGGAATTCGTCTTTTGGATCAGGATCGACCAAGAACAGCAGAGAATGGTCACGGAGGTAGCTCATGGCCCATCGGTTGGCAGAATCGTTCAGGATTTTGGAATCGATTCGACGTTCTGGCATGATTGTAGCTCTGGCGAATAAGTCCACCGTGGCAACGGGATCGCGGGGGCTGCGCGACATACTGTGAAGGAGGAAGAGAAAGATGATCAGAAAAAAAACAAGAATAATAATGGGAGAGTTGAAAATCAGGAAGAAATAGAGTGTGCGAAGAGAAGACAATTAGGGTTTTTTTTTTTTAGAATCGATGAAGAAGATATAAACAATTATATCACTAATTACACCAGGGAAATTCCCAAGAAAGATTGGAGGGACACAGTGGTCCACTTAAATACCAAACTCCTTAGACAGAATTTTCCTAGACATGCAATTAGTAGCAAAAGTAACAGAGGCTCATTCCAGTGACTTCTGTGCTAACGCCATCGAGTGTTTTCCTTCGACCTATCAGGAGACCACAGCTTTTGTCCACAGGATCAAAATGTAAACCTTCAGGTCTTATACTAATGACAATACCGTCATGAGATCACTACAAGAAAATGAAGAATTACCGACAGAATTTGCCGACGGAATTATTTCGTCGGTAAATATCGACGTTATACCGACAGATTAGCGGCCAATTTCATTTTACTAATTTTGCCTACGTATTACTGACGGAATACCGTCCAAATCAATACCGACGGATATTTTTCGTCGGTAATATTTGGCGCCTATTTGGCGCCAAATATTGGCGACGGACTTCCGACGATTTTTTGGTCGACAAGTTTGCCTACCGATTTGTTTCGGTCGGTAAACTTATTTTTTAGTTTTTAATTTCTTAAATTACTTACCGACGGAATATGCCGTCGGTAATTAATTTCATTAAAATGTTTCAGGCCCTAAGCCTGTCCCTTCCCTTTCGTTCGTTTGGAGCCCTAGCAGCCTTCTTCCCTCTCACATCTCCCTGGCAGCTTCGCTTATGTAGGTAAAGTTTCTTCTACTCCTCTCCTTCTAATTCCTTCTCTTGAAGACTGCTTCCATCTTATTCTGATTCTGTCTCTTCAATTTGCTATACTGGTTGTTGGATTTGTTATTCTCACAGGCCGATTGTGTGCAAGAAGACCATAAACTTGTCCTTTCCCTTTGGCCCATTTGAAGCCCTAGCCTGTTCCTCCCTCACACATCTCCCTAGCGTTTACGCAGGTAAAGTGTCTTCTCCTCCTTTCTGGCTAATTCCAGTGCTTAACTTTTTTTTTGGTTTTGTCTCTTCAATTCGGTAAACTAGCAGTACGATTTGTTCTTCCCACAGGCCGATTTTGTGGAAGAAGATCAATTTCAAGGTATGATGCTTTTATCACTCGAAAATTTCTTGTTTAGATTGACCCATTGTGGTTGGGTTTTGGATTTTGAATTTGCTACTGTTAAATGTTTTAGCCATGTTGTTCTTCTCTTGTAGATTTTCTTGTGTTGTGTGTTTGCTGAATAAATGTTTTCCATATAAATGGATTTTAGGCCACTGTCACAATCATATAAATGCTTTTGGTTGTGAGCTGCATGCTGCTACATCTTCTTCCTCCATGACCCCGCGTTTATTGTCACTATTTCCATTTCATACTCCCATCCATAGGCTCTCCACTCCGCAGTCCACCTGTGAAACTGGATTTTATTTTGAGTTAATGCTTCTTGCTCTGGCTTCAATTTTATATTCGTGTTTGGATTTTAATCTCAGTTTTTCTATGGCAATTTTCTAGCGAGAAAAGAGGAGTATGTGCATATTTCCAAGAGGGGAGATAAGAGTCCATGGAGAATTGAATCTGCTTTGAGTAGTTTGTTAATCAATTAATTAGTTCACAATTCAAGTTGCCTTTTTTGCCACACATTTAGTCACTCCCTCCAATTTATAATTCTGCATGTGATATCCTTTAACATATTTTATCTTCAATTGTATATGGTTTAGAGAAAAAAGAAATGATCCTTCATGAAATTATATATGTCCATTGATTTTTATTCTATAGTGATAGTTAATTATATGTAGTTTGATGGGGAGGGAAACCTTACTCTTTAGTTATAAATATATTTACTTATTTCCTCATGTTTTTCTACAATTCCACTTGGCACATCTATATCTTGTTGTGTGCTAACCTAACCTTTGACTTGTCTTCGTCTAACATGTGACATGCTATCTTTTGATTGCAACTTCTCTCACTTTCGATATATGCACAATTGTTTTTTGCTAATTGTGTATGTTATTATTGAGCAAGTAAATTAAAGAGTCTTCAAGTACTATTTTGTTGTTTTTTTAACCTACTTTGTTTGTCTTGTACCATCTACTCATTTCTTTATGTGTAGTCCTTGTTCAACCATCCAATCCCATTCCCACCCAACTCATTATGTTTTGTACTTGTGGTTTTCCCTTTCTAAGCTTAATCCCGGCCAACCATGTGAATGTGATCAAATCTGCATTCTTGTCAAGTACCTTGTAATTTGGTCATTAGATTATTGATTAAGATTTCTATATACAGAGAGAAAAAATAGAAGTATTGGTACACTAGGTACCAAAAATTGAAGGGTCTAGTTTTATTATTGCTTATGAGAATCCAAGAAGATCCACATGGATTGACCAGCAAGATATATATAAATATATGTATGTGCGTACATCCCCCATCCCATATAATATTGTATCATGTTGGTACCTGTAAACGATGTTGGATACTGAAAAGTTAAGCAGCTTGATCTATAAGTTTAGCTAAAAATCCTGAAATTAAACACACATACATGATACATACAGTGGATAGGTGGACAGTGCACTTTCTTTAAGGCGATATGTTCTTAGAAATTTTAATTTTGTATATCAATCAGTTTGAACAGAATTTCTGGTCAAAGAACATATTTTTACCTTGAAATTGGGTGTGTGTTTTTTCCCCCTCTTCCTTCATAGCAAATCTTCAGTCAAAGGGTAAAATCCAGAGTCCTAATCGAAGAATCAGTGCAGTTTTCTGTTCTGAGTTTGGACTATTCATACAGTGCAAGAATTGTGGTACCTCAAAAACAGCAAACTATTGAAGATACATCTGCAGTGGTATTGGTAAAAACTAATGATTATTATAATTATTAACATTAATGTCAATTGATTATTGTTTCATATGGTAATATTTTATGTTATGCTAGTTATAAAATGCATTTACATGTGGTTAATTGTACAGACCAATATTTAAATAATTTGAAGCTTGATTTGAATTATTCGAAGCATGGTGGTACTATAAATTTAGAGCATGAAAAACCCGTTTGAAATTGATGGCTTCCAACTTTCACGTGCTTGTTTTGCGGGATTTGAATAAGTTAACAATTTTTTTATGTATATTTTTTATGATGACATTTGTAGCATGGTCTTAAATACTTTTTTTTGAAATAATTTTACTGTTTATTCTATTGATTTTATGTTTCCCCATTTTACCTTTTTTAGCTTTATGAAAGCATATTTACATTATCTTTAATGTTGGAACGAACACTTATTGGTTTAGGAATCGTATTTAAATTTGCTTTGTTTTCTCATCTCTCTTTTAATTTCATGTAATGGTTGATTATAAATATGTATGTTTTTCATTGTTTTAACTTTGTGTTGGATCGGGTCATCGATGTTCGGAATTTCTTTTTATTTGTAAATGAAATTAGATTATGTCAAAAATCATAGCTAAACTAATTGGCATTGTCTACTGCAATATCTGAGAAATGGGTGCTGTAGTTGAATTGTTATACTCTAATGTTATGGAGCATGGCAATGAATTAGATTATTTTCGTTGCTTACTGATGGAGAAGTTGCTATTTCAATAGTTGTGGTATTTGTGGAGTATTATCTTAGGGCTATTAACTTTCTGCAATTGTTGTGTCTTACTCTGTAAGGAAGACGATGAAGAAGAGGATGAACTAAATTCGGGATCTGGTGAAGAAGTCAGTGATGAAGTGGAGTCAGAATTTGAAGACTATGTTTCAGATGATAATTGACATTATTTATTATGTAATATGTTTAGTTGAGAGTTTCCGTTTATTGATGTAATATGTTTAGTTGGGAGTTTCCATTTATTTATGTAATATGTTTAGTTGGGAGTTTCCGTTTATTTATGTAATATGTTTAGCAATAGACATTAGTTTTTTCATATCATTAAATGATATCTTTTAGTATATTAAACAATATATGAAATGTCTGTTAGTTTCATAGATGACTAGAGGAAGAGGTGCTCGAGGTTTCATTGGTGGGAGATCTACCTCATCGAGCACTAGTAGAGGTCGTCACAGTGGTTCCACGACCCCGTCATCACCTTTGACCCCGTCATCGCAGCCGCCGCCGAATAGTACCCCCATCGTTGGTAGTGAAGATCCAGTGATGGGTACTCCCATCGATGGTAGTGGTACTCCAGCAACGGGTATTCCTATCGATGCTACCAGAGCAGGTTCTTCATCGACACAGGATACGGAGCATCGACGCTATATTACCATTCAGAATGAGGGGTAAGTAATGATTAATTTATGACTAATATAAACATATTGATTTTTCAATAACATGTTTAATTGTATGGAATTTTATTTTCAGGTTGTTTCCTTTGGAGCCATGTTCGAGGAGGATTCGAAAGATTTTTGAGGAGCGAATATGTGAGAACGGGTCATCCTGGAAGAAGATATCTACAGAGGTCAAGGAGTTCTACTGGAATGAGTTTAAGGTAATCGAACTTTTATTAATTCTTATTTATGATATTAACTTAATTTATGTACGAACTGTTTAATGTAATTAATATTGATCTAACTCACTCCATTTTATGTGATAGAAATATTTTGTATGGGAGGAGGCGATCAATGCGTTAGTGAAGATCGCCCGGGGGAAGAAGGCTGCCAACCGCTATAGCGATATGCTCCAGCAATTGAAAGGTGGTGAGAGGCCTTTTTTTGTTCCAGAGGACGTGTGGACTAGATGGGAGCGTGACTGGCACGATCCAGAGTATGTTCGGCGAGCCCAACAGAATGCTGCCAATCGCCGCATGGTTGCGACGCACACTGGCGGTTCGGTGACACATGCCACACATGCTTCCAGAATGGTATGTAAGAGTTTAAATTTTATTAGAATATTATTTAAAATCATATATGATAGAGTTTCATAACTTTATGATTTTGTAGAGGGATGAACTAGGTCGAGAGGTTACCCCGTATGAGCTGTTAAAGTATACGCACACCAGGGGTCACGACCGGCAGACGTTTGTCGATGATAAAGCTCGACGAGTCCATGTAAGTTTCTATTGCCTAAAATAGAGTTCCACTTTTTTGGATATTGAATGCATGTGTTGGGTACTGGATATATGGATTGGAGAATGAATTGGAAAATCGATGTGCATATATTTATTTGAAGTGCCTTTTCAATTGTTTTCAGGTTGGGTTTTTATACAAAAATAGGGGAGACTCTGTCGAAATTTTTAAAAATCCATGAAACTTATAAACATTTTTATGTATGTCAATAGGAGACTGTTGAGGCCACTCGACAGTCTCTATCTCAGCTTGAGACAGGATCCTCTTCCTCTCAGCCGATCGATGAGAGAGATCTTTATTATCAGGCGGTTGGTGGAGAGAAGAAGAGGAGGGTGTACGGCATTGGATCGCAGGCATCTACCTTTTATCCATCTTCGAGTGGGTCTTCTTTACAGTTTTCGACATTCGAGAGGCAGGATGAGCATATGCAGCAGCGGATAGAGGAGATGTAGCAGCGGATGGAAGAGATGCACCAGCAGATGGAGGAGATGCGGCGACAGATGCAGACATACTTTCAGACCTCTCATCATCCCTCTTCCCCTCACTCGCCTCCAGATGGTGAGAGCCCTACAGGAGGCAGATAGACTATATTTGTTGACATATTTAAACTTGTATTATTATGATATTGTATTGTATTTAATTCCGGATTATGGAAGAATTATTTATTATATTTGAGAAATTCTGTGATTTTGGAGTATATTTTCTATTCTGTTTTTTCATTTACAGGTTTGGTCCAAACATAATTAATATGCTTTCAAATAAAAAATAATTTTTTGCCGACGGATTACCGACGGATTTTTAATTTCAGCAATTACTTTTTAATTATTATACCGACCGATTACCGAAGGATTTGTAAATTTTTCATTTTCATATACCGACGGATATTACAAAAAACTAATAAATATTTTTAATTATACCGACGGAAATAAAAAATTCATAATCTAATATACCGACGTATTACCGACGGATATTACAAAAAATTAATAAATATTTTTAATTATACCGACAGATTATCGACAGAAATAAAAAATTCATAATCTAATATACCGACGGATTACCGACGGAATTATTAAAAAAAATTAAAAGTTTTTTTTATTTCCGACTAATATTCGGTCACTGAACGGTCGGTATATACCGATCGAAAAAAAATTCCGTCGGCAAATAATCAGCTACGATCCTTTTGCCGACGAAATAATATTGGTCGGTATTCCGTCGGGAACTAATTTTTCCGACCGAATTCATAAAATTGCCGACGGAAATTTTTGTCGGCAATCAATGAAATTCTTGTAGTGGATGCTCTCCCTCCCAGCTGCCCTATAAGTAAACATCGGAAGATCCAAACCACATTAAGCTGGTGGAGAAGCTCACACCGTAGACATATGGGCGCAATCAAGCCCCACGCACACAAAAGTGTACAGTGACCACCTCAAGGTGAAAGTAAAAGTGAATATGCTAAGAAAATGTGCAACTGAACTAAATGCTTGGTTGAACACACAAAGATAATGAGAAAGAAATATGGGTTGCCTCCCATAAGCGCTAAATTTAGCGTCGTCAGCCAGACGAAATAGCGTATCAAGTGAGTGGAACAAGATCAGAGAGCCTTAAATTCTCATCAAGATGTTCTGTTGCTGGCTCTAAATAGTGCTTGAGACGATGACCATTCACTTTAAAAATATTTCCCGTCTGTGGGTGTTGAAGATTCACTGCACCATATGAAAAAACATGAGTAATAAGGAATGGAATGGGCCATACCATCGTGAACGGAGCTTACCTGGGAATAGTCGGAGGCGTGAGTTATATAATAAGACTTTCTGCCCAGGTTCAAATGTTTTCTCAAAATGGTCTTATCATGATAGGCCTTGGTCTTCTCCTTGTATATTTTAGAGCTCTCATAGGCTTCATTTCAGAGTTCTTCCAACTCACTCAACTGAAACTTTCGTTGCTCTCCTGCAGCCTTCATCTCAAAGTTGTACTGTTTGATAACCCAATATGCTTTGTGCTCCAATTCAACTGGTAAGTGGCAGGGTTTGCCAAAAATCAACCTGTATGGTGACATTCCAATCGAAGTTTTGTAGGCTATACGATAAGCCCATAGAGCATCCATGAGACGATCAGACCAATCCTTGCGTGAGGAGCTCACAGTCTTCTCCAATATCTGCTTAATTTCCCTATTACAGATTTCAGCTTGTCCGCTTGTCTGTGGATGATATGGCGTGGACACCTTATGTTTGACTCCGTACATTTGCAATAGTGCCGCAAAAATTTTATTATTGAAATGGGACCCTCCATCACTAATGATCGCCCTCGGTGTTCCAAATCTTGCAAATATATTTTCTTTAAGGAATCTGAGAACAACTCGAGAATCATTAGTCTTGGATGGAACTGCTTCCACCCATTTTGAAACATAATCCACAGCAAGTAAGATATATAAATAACCTTTAGATGAAGGAAAATGTCTCATGAAATCAATACCCCAGACATCAAAAATTTCAACTATTAGAATAGGAGATAAAGGCATCTGATTCCTAGATGAAGGATTACCTAACCGTTGACACCTATCACAAGTAGAGCAGAAAGTATATGTATCTTTGAACAAACTTGGCCAATGAAATCCACATTGCAATACTTTCAAAGCTGTCTTCTTTGGACTAGAATTTCCTCCACAAGCATATGAGTGACAAAACGTGAGTATGGATTGAAATTCTGATTCTGGCACACACCGTCTGATGATTTGGTTAGAACACCATTTGAAAAGGTATGGATCATCCCATATGTAATACTTTGCTGTTGTCACGAGCTTATCCTTGTAAGTTCTTGGCACATTTCCTGGAAGATCACCTGTAACAAGGTAATTGACAATGTCAGCATACCATGGTGTAAAAATAGATAAAGATAGTAATTGCTCATCAGGAAACTTCTCATTTAGAGGCAAAGAGTCTTCTTCGGTCACTGAATTGTTCACCAAACGGCTGAGGTGATCGGACACCACATTCTCGGATCCTTTTTTGTCCTTAATCTCCAGATCGAACTCTTGAAGTAATAGAATCCATCTAATCAAGCGAGGCTTCGCATCCTTCTTTTGAAGAAGGTACCTAAGAGCTGCATGGTCAGAAAATACAATTACTTTAGTGCCAATCAAATATGCACGAAATTTTTCTAAAGCAAAAATAACAGAAAGGAGCTCCTTCTCTATAGTGGAGTAGTTTAATTGGGCATCATTGAGTGTTCTACTAGCATAGTAGATGACATGAGGTACTTTATTTACTCGCTGTCCCAAAACTGCTCCTACAGCATAATCGGAAGCATCGCACATTAGTTCAAAAGGGAGGCTCCAATTGGGAGGCATCATGATCGGTGCTGACGTAAGAAGAAGTTTAAGCTTGTTAAAAGCTGTCAAACATATCTCATCAAACTCAAATGTCACATCCTTGGATAGTAAGTTACACAATGGCTTAGCTATCTTGGAGAAATCCTTGATGAACCTCCTGTAGAAACCTGCATGTCCAAGGAAAAATCTTAGTTCCTTAACTGTAGATGGAGGTGGAAGATTACTTACCAGATCCACTTTTGCTTTGTCAACTTCTATTCCCTTGCTAGAGATGATATGACCAAGTACAATTCCTTGTTGTACCATAAAATGACATTTTTCCCAATTTAAAACTAGATTGCATTCCTGGCATCTTTCTAAGACCAAAGCGAGGTTATGAAGGCATTTATCAAAAGATGAACCAAATACACTAAAATCATTCATAAATACCTCAATAATGTGCTCCACCATATCTGAAAATATGCTCATCATACACCTTTGAAAAGTACCTGGAGCATTGCAAAGACCAAAAGGCATGCGCATGTAAGCGAATGTACCATATGGACAAGTAAATGTCGTCTTGTCTTGATCTTCTGGTGCTATTGCAATCTGATTGTAGCCCGAATATCCATCAAGAAAACAATAATGGCTATGACCTGCAAGACGTTC
Organism: Euonymus europaeus; assembly: GCA_963580455.1. NCBI lineage: Eukaryota > Viridiplantae > Streptophyta > Magnoliopsida > Celastrales > Celastraceae > Euonymus > Euonymus europaeus. The sequence goes on from OY756972.1 coordinate 8,381,028, forward strand.
CAACATTTGATCAATAAAAGGTAGTGGAAAATGATCTTTTCTAGTACCTGAATTAAGCTTTCTGTAGTCAATGCAAACACGCCATCTTGTTTGAACTCGCGTGGGAACCAACTCATTATCTTCATTAAGGACTACTGTAACTCCAGATTTTTTAGGAACCACTTGTACCGGACTAACCCATTTGCTATCAGAGATAGGGTAAATGATGCCAACATCTAGCAATTTGAGTACTTCTTTTAGCACCACCTCCTTCATTATTGGGTTAAGTCTGCGTTGGGCATCTCTTGTTGGTTTTGTTCCCTCCTCTAGTAGTATTCGATGCATGTATCTAGAGGGACTGATTCCTCTGATATCAACAATACTCCATCCGATTGATGTTTTATGCTCTTTTAGTACCCTCAACAATTTCTCTTCTTCTTCAATGCTGAGGTCAGACGCAATTATTACTGGCAATGTACTTTCTTCGCCCACATACGCGTACTTCAAATGCTTTGGTAGTTCCTTAAACTCCAATTGAGGTGCTTGCACAACAGATGGTGCAAGTTTTGTCTTAGGCACTGGTAAAGGCTCAAAGGCAGAAATATACATACCTAAAAAAGGTAAGGCTTCAAGGCGAGCTAAGACTTTCCTAGCTTGTTTATCCTCATTGATGGTTCCAAAGTCATGAATTAAAACTTTGTCCACAATATCTCGACCACAACTTTCATTGAACACTTGTTGACAAATTGTAACTAATGCATCTAAGTGAAAACAGTAATGTTCATCACTTGGTAATTTGAGTGCTCCAAATACCTTGTACTCAATCATTTGTCCCTGCACATTCATAGTTAGTTTACCCTTTTGAACATCAATTTTGGTACCTGCTGTGGCCATGAATGGACGACCAAGAATTAAGGTTAATTTTACTTCTGACAAAGGAATCGGCTCCATCTCCAATACTAGAAAATCAGCAGGTAAGATTAATTTGTCAACTTTGACTAAGAAATCTTCCAGAATACCCCTAGGGTATTTGATTGATCTATCTGCCAACTGGATGCTCACAGAGGTTGCCTTTAGTTCCCAAATGTCACAAGAATCCTAATACATGGTATTTGTACTTAGGTATTCAAGAATTGATTTTTCATAATTCATTTTCAACTGAATTATATGTTGCAAGAAAGAACATATTCAACAAGGCAATTGACCTGTTCTACAACAATTAATTCTAATACATGTTTCAAAGTTAGCTACTCAAAGAAACACAATACTAGAACTCACATAACATGGAAGAATCAAAATCATCATGCTTGTAGAAATTGAAATCCACACAACTTACAAAATTGAAAGCATGCTTAGGGCTTCAAGACAAGCACTAACTAACAAGAGTTTAGTTATACATAACCAAATAAAACATGAAACATAAAAACATAAAAACATAATTACAAACACAAGCTTTGTTTTCTTCTTTTCTTTCTCCTCTTTTTGCTTCCACTCCTTCTCCTCTCTATTTATAGAGAAAATGAGTACATAGTGGAGGAGTTAGTGCCATCCTTTGGTTGTGGATTGTCCATCAAATTCGTGTGGTGGATTGTCCACTCTTTGAATGAAAATGGTATCATCAATGACATCAACTTCCAATTACACACTAATCTTGTAACTGAATTTTGGGCCTAAATGAAGCCTATTATGAACTCAAACCCTTCATCCATATTGTAGATAAAAATGTGTAGATAATTATGGGCTTTTGAATCACTCAATTTGGACATTAGACACTCAAGTTATGGGCTTCTAAAGGTCTGATCTGCAAACAGAAATTCTGCTTCGGATATAACTTCCAAACTTGACTTTGAGGCAACCTTTAGAGGCCCAAACGAACTCTGATTTTTTTCAACCAGCACTTCCTGAAAAGCTTGAAGTGTCCTCTAAAAATTTTCTGAAGATCAAATCTCATTCCGACAGCTCTTACTACCTCTTAACCCGCAAAACATCCAAGAAGATCTTAAGTACATTAATCTTGAAAATTCAGCTTTTAAGCACAATTTCTTGGCATTGATTTGGTAGTATTTTATCACTTTAAAAATGTATATTTTGGCACTTATCACTCAGTTGTCAATGGATTTAAGTTCCTGTCCCAGTCCATTGTCTCCAAAAAAGGGCATCCTTGCAAAGCAGCTATTTTTCGGTCCACTACTCCCTCGATGAACTTGCTGTCTCCCTCGTAAGTATGAGTGGGTTGAGGCCTCCAAGCAGTGGTCAGCGAGGTTCCTGGAAGATCGGGATTTCTTGATTCGTCCGAATGAGAATGTTCATTTCTCGTCCCCTGAGAAATGTTCTCATTCTGGACGGGTTGATGCCCCTGCGCCTCCTGAATCATGTCCAAACGGTGTGCAAAGACATTCATCTGTTGTAACAATTGGGCTATCCGGTCCTGCACCAGTGGTTGGGGTTGTTGCTCGGCGTTAACACTGGCAGCTGGGGCTTGTTGGCCTTCTCTTCTCAAAGTCCTAGTTTGAACCATGTTTGTTGTTATGGAAAGATGTTTCCCACAGACAGCGCCAATCTGATAACGTCTCAAACTTGTAAAGTACAAAAATGTATCAGTATAGGTCCAAACAAGGGCTTCCTCGGCTTCTTGATCTTCCTCTTCGTCTGGACAGTCTTCTCAGTAGAGGTTGTCTTGTAGAAATGAACAAACGTAAGCTAGAGGCCCGCCAGAGAGTGTTCTCTGGTGTCGGCGCTCTGATGCTTGAGTCAGATACAAGCAGAGATCGACTCTCCAAAGAACACAGCTCAGCGTTTTAGGCAAATGTGTAAAGAGTATTTAGTAGTAAAAGAAGTGATCCCTTTTACCTGTGGGGTAACCCCTTTATATAGTGAAGGTGGTTTCGATTAATAGAATTCGAGTGATGGTGAATAATACCTTGCCAAATAAAGGAATTACTGTTTTACTGGGAGCTTGTTACTGTCCTGAGAATACGGAGCCGAGAAGAGCATCTTTATTGCTCAGTACCGAGGATCTCCCAGCGAGAAAGGTGATGTCTTCTGTTGACAGCTGTTGCCACGTGTCTTATTTTGATTGGAGAGGATAAATATCCTAATCAATTGTGAATCCCCGTTTGAATTTTGAAGTGAAGTTACACTTGAATTTTGAAGGTAAGTTGAGGAGAACATGATCATCACCAAAGGCAGGATGAGGTTGTTCAAGTTACGTATCACACTCCCAATACGTCTTGTCATATTGGGCCACGTGCAGCCTCCAGATGTCCATTGTTTTCCAACAGCCACGTGGCATCACACTTTTACACTCCACAATAGCCTTTAACCTTTTCCTTTTTCCAAAGGAATGAAGGATTAAGGCTTGAATCATCTTAACACAATCATGTAGTGGTTTGCCTCTTGGATCTCCTTCCGCAAGATCATAACATTTCACAAAGTTGCCTACGCAACCCATTCCTAGGCTGGACGTCTAGGCCAGAGACAATGGCGCATCAATCCCCTCTAAGGCTGGATGCATTCGTCTGTCACAAAGGTGTCTATGCATACGCTGGGCAGCAGCCCATCCTAGGCTCGATACCTACACCTGACACATGGTGTCTACACCTATGCTGGGCCGCAGCCCCACCTAGGCTAGATGGGCATTAGCACCCTCTTAGGCTAGCTGTTTACTTTTGGCATAAGGTGTCTACGCCTACGCTCGACAGCAGCTTCCTCCTAGGCTAGACGTCTACATCTAGCATAAGCCTACCTAAGCCTTCGCTTTTGGGTTGGATGCATTCATCTGGCACAAGCTGCCTACGCCTACGCTGGGCAACAGCCCCTCCTAGGCTCAATGTCTGGCACAAGGTGTCTACGCCTACATCGGGCAGCAACTTCCTCCTAGGCTAGATGCCTACGCACCAGCCTCTCCTAGGCTGAACGTTTACATCTGGCATAAACCTGCCTAATCCTTCGCTTCTGGGTTAGGTGCAGTCATCTGACACAAGGTTCCTACGCCTATGCTGGGCACCAGCCTTCTCTTAGGCTCGATGCCTAGCACAAGGTGTCTACGCCTACGCTGGGCAGCAGTTCTCTCCTAGGATAAATGCCTACGCACCAGCCTCTACATCTGTCATAAGCTTTTGATTTTGGGTTGGTTGCATTCATCTGGCACAAGTGTCTATGATGGGCACCAGCCTTCTTCTATGCTGGATGCCTATGTCGGGCACAAGGTGCACCAACCCCTCCTAGGCTCAACGCCTACGTCTGGCACAAGGTGCCTACGCCTATGTTGGGCACCAGCCCCCTCCTAGGCTCGATGCCTACATCTGTACAAGGGTGCCTACACATCAGCCCCTCCTAGGTAGACGTTTACATCCGCCATAGTAGTGCACCAGCCCTCTCCTGGGCTAGATGTATACGTCTGGCACAAGGGTGCCTACTCATAGGCTAGATGTGTAACGCCCCAATTTCGGGAACGTTACGTGGTGCTCACCGCACCATCCTAGGTTCATCAATGTGATTCACAACACGAGGATTTAACTCTAGTTCGTCTAACTAAGTTAAATCTTCCAACAAAAAAATTCGGCAGTATCTCCCCGTAATTCGAGTAATGCCCACCTGATTAAACGCAGCATAACATCATATAATCACATCCCAACCTAGCAAGGCCTCCGGCCATCTAACAGCAAGCAAATTCACAACCTATGGCCTCAGGCCTTCCAACAGCATGCAAATTCACAACCTATGGCCTCAGGCCTTCCAACAGCATGCAAATTCACAACCTATGGCCTCAGACCATCTAGCAGCATGCACAAACTGAATTCATGATTCATACATCACAATGATTCCACACAACCAATAAATAGGACTAAATGTCCACACCCGGTTCAGAAGTCCCACATCAATGGAATAACCTTCTAATCGTCCATAATCCACACCTTACGGTGTCACGCAGACAAGATATCACACAGGGAATTATTTCATACAAATATTTCAACAAAAAGGTTTAAGACTCTAATCCCAAACCTACACCCTCTCCAAGAGCCATCCATGCCACAACGTCGTCTCTACTGATCCGCACCTCTGGCAGTAGTACCTGTCTCACCTGTAGGGAGGAAGAAAAATAAAGGGTGAGCTAGAAGCTCAGTAGGGGTAAAGAGTAAAACAAGCAACATGGCAGTTATTAAAGAAAAGATAATGCATCAATATGTTCTCTTCTATGCACATGTCACATAACACAACCAATAGTCCGGGTATTCCCTTCGGTGTAAAACACATTCATCAATCCACTAGTCTTCAACTATGGATTTACCAAACCTCAAATGCACTACATGGTTCCCAACCATCATGAATGAGAGCGCAATCATCATTCACATTACACCCGCGAAGGTTCTACCCGGTTGTGTGAACCACGTCACACCCACACCTTAAGTGTGTTGCCTCACATGGAGTCATATGATTCGTGCCCATTCCTTGACACGCAACCATCCTCCCAAGTAACTTTCAAGTAACCTATGGTATCCCGAGTCCATACCCGAGCATCCCATGCAAGCTCTAATGCTTTCATGCTCATGCCATGCCAAATACACATATATATCAACCTATATATATATACAACTACTAATGATGCATGACAAGATTCAAAACATGCTCAATGGATGATTGAACATGAAATTGGGCAATGCAATCTACATTTAGAAGAATATATAAATAAACCCTAGGTTCGTTCTTCCTTAGGCACGATAAGGCAAGAACACAAACAAAGAGACCAATGAGAATTCGAACCGAAATTTTAGAATCAACGAATGATATTGAAGTAAGAAAGGGTCAAGAAATCCCCTACCTCAAGTTGAGCACAACTCACAATTCCAAATTCCAAGAATTAGGGTTTAAATCCCCCTTTCACCAACCTAACCATATTTCATCATTCCAATCCATATATACATGTTAATAACACACATTTTTCATAACAATAACAATTCCAATACAAAATCCAAGAGAGACTAACCTTCTCTCTCTAGAATTCTCAAATTCCTCCAAATTTCTCCAATAATCGAACTCAACCTAAACCAAGGATTGAAACCTATGAAACAACCTTAAATTACCCTAAGAACAACATATGTAAACCCTACAATCAAACTCTAAAAGCATCCAAGTAGATCTACGAAAATTCGTAAGTTCCAAAACCATAGGAAACTTACCTTAAACTTCCAAATCTCTTTTGATTCTTCCTTGAATGTTGTTAATCACCCACAATCCACTCCAAGTCAAGCTTTATCTTGCCCAAATCACCTTATCTCTCTTCTTACCTCTCTCTTTCTCTCTCTACACGGAAGAAACCAGAAAAAATGAAGAAGAAGAAGCCATTCTCGCATTTTAACTTGCTGGGTCAGGCGCTGGCGCTCTTCCAGCGCTCCAGCTCTGGAAGGGCGCTCGACTCTGTCCTCTTTTTTTTTCTATGTTTTCTACTTTCACATTTACATCCTTCTTGGTCTAAGCTTTGATTTGATATATTATGGGCCCGAAACGGACATGTATATTAAAAGTTATGGCTCATTTACCGAACCTAGCTCAAAAACTATTTTTCCATGATTCCTTACCTCACGGATCATCAGTAACTTGACTCAAAACTAAATTTTTGGGTCGGGATTTCACAAGATGCCTACATCTGGCACAAGGTTCCTATGCTAATGTTGGGCACCAGCCCCCTAGGCTGGATGTCTACATCGGGTACAAACTATCTACGCTTATGCTGGGAACGCCTTATTTTAGGCTGGATGCCTACATCTGTATAGGGTACCTATGCTGGGTAACAACCCCTCATAGGCTGGATGCATACGTCTAGTACAGGGTATCTATGCCTACTCTAGGCACCAGCCCCTCCTTTACTGGATGCCTACTTCGGGCACAAGCAGTCTACACTTACGTTGGGCAACACCCCCTTTTAGGCTGGATGCCTACGTCTAGCACACGATGCTTACGCCTATGATAGGCACCAGCCCGCTCGATGCCTACGCTTGGCACAGGGTGCCTACGCCTACGTTGGGCAACAACCCCACCTAGGCTGGATGCACCAGCCCGCACCTAGGCTTAATGCCTACGTCTGGTGTAAAGATGCCTATGCACCAGCCCTTCCCAAGTTGAACGTTTACATCTGGAAAAAGGGCGTACCAGTCCCCTCCTAGCTAACGTCTGTCTCGCTCCTTTTTTGGTGGGACGGTTCTATTTCATGGTGGCGAGAGAGGAACATTCCCGCTCAATATGAGAGTTTCGCTTCATAGATGCGAGAGCGAGATGCCCCTGCTCCATCATTGGAGGGGAGCGGAATGTTCCCACCTCTTACTTGGTGGGGTGCCTCCACTCCATAGAGGCGGGAGCGGAACTCCGCTCCATCTTAGGTGGGGAGCAGGATAGCCCGCCCCTTCCTTCCGATCCGTAGGGAGCGCTTTATAGGGTGCCTACATAGCCTTTTCTTACGTTGGATGTCGGACAACCTCCTCTTAGGTTGTATGTCTATGCAACGCACAAAGGTGCACCAGCCCCTACTTGGCTGGATGCTTACATCTGGTGCAAAGGTGTTTATGCACCAGCCCTTCTAGGCTTAACGTCTAAGCTAGAGACAATGACGCACCCCCTTCTAGGCTAGATGCCTATGCCCATCACAAGCGCGCACCAGCCCTTTCTTAATGATGTAGCCTCTCTAGCTTTCTTTAATCTTATAGCCTTTTTGGCATTTTTTTAATTAGATAACCTCTTTAACCACTTTAATCAAATAACCTCTTCATATTTTCTTTAATCAGATAGGCTCTTTGGCCTTTCTTAATGATTTAGCTTCTTTATCTTCTTCTTTTTTAATCAAATAGCCTCCTCGGATTTTCTTAATATCTTCAACCTAGTTGGCTTTTTCTTTGCAATTAGCCTCTTTGGCTTCTTTATATTGATAGCCTCTTTGACTGACTTATTTTTTATTGACCAACCTCTTCCATTTGTTTGTATGTCTCATCGACATTTCTTGCCAGCTTAAACCTCAGCCCAGGGTGCTCTCTTGGTAGAAGCATCCATACGCCTCAGCTTGGGATGGTGCACTATTTTGGCGAATCTTTGCATAATAGGTCCTGGCTTCATGGCTAAACATTGTTCTGTTTCTCCTTAGATCATCAACAATTGTACTTCAATAATTGAAATAAATAAATATTTTTTTTAGATGAGAAAATCATTGAGGCAGTATGTGACAAACTTATTGGCATGAAAAAATAAAGATAAAAAATTATCTCTTCAACTGATCAGGGCTAGATGAAGATTCGTCTTTCTTTGGAGTTTTGTATTGCTTCTTGTTTTTGATGTAATCGTCTAGATACCTTTGCTCCATCAGGTGCTCTAGATGCCACTCTAATTCGCGGCATTCTTATGTATGATGTCCTTTATCATTATGGTAGGCACAAAATTGAGTCTGGTATTTCTTGGCTGGATCGCTCACAATTTTTACAAGCCACTTGAAGTAGAGGTCATCCTTGACTTCTTGAAAGATCTTGGTGATCGATTCATTGAACCTTGTATAAATGGCTTCATGACTGGACTTCAATCCTATTGATGACTCTTTTTCAATACCTGATCTATCAGCTGTCTTTTGATCCTCTTCCGGTCTAACATATTTCATGATCATTTCTTCTAGATCATTCATCCTCATCAATGGCTTGCAACTACTGTCTTTTCCTTGCATTTTTCTATATCTGCATAATCATTTAAATATTGAGAAGCAAAATCTCTTAATGACTCACCTTTTTTTTGGTAGAGTGAAGAACAACTTATCTAGAGTTGTTGGTTCTTTGCCTTTGAGCGTAAATCTTGATACGAAAGATTGTGTCAACTCCTTCCAAGTAGAAATTGAGTTTTCTAAAAGTCTGTGAAACCAATTCATTGCGCTCTTTCCCAGACTTGAAGGAAACATCTTACACATTAAATAATCTCGGTCTGCCCAAATGGCCATTTTGTGTGCATAAGCCGCCACATGAGCTACATGGTCAGTCTTGCCGTAATAAAGTTCAAATGTGGGAGGAGTGAACTTATCTGGGGGGGTTTTTCCTTCTGAGTGAGTTCACAAACGGGGTGGTAGTCATCCTGTTTAGTGTTTTCTCTTACTTCTTCTAGGTGCTCCACATAGCATCTCCAATCCTCCTACCACCCTCCCTTCGAGTTTGCCTCTCAATGGTGCTTGAGGGAGACCTGCGCCTAGTCCTCATAGGAGTTGGTGAGCGTCTCTTACCTCTAAGGGATGAGGAGCGATCTGGCCTCCTTGAAGTCAAGGAGCGCCCTCGCCTTTATTTTGATGAGGGACTTCTTTGATGGCGCGACCTGCCAATACTCTTGTTCTCCTCCTCGAGTTGTCGACTCTCTTCTGGGCGCTGGTTGACGCTGGCCAAACGCTTTCCTTTGTTCTTCAGTGTGTGCAACTGCTCTCTCAGTCTCCACAGCTCTTCCTCTTTCTGGTGCAACACCTCATTCATCCCCTATTCCTGGTAGACCTTGTTGACATCTTGATCTCCAATGGGCTTCTCTTCTGGGGATAGCTGCACCTCCTCTCTCCTGAAATCTTTCACTTGAATCTCAGTCATGGGAGCAATCTCAAGAAACCAAATGAACAATTCCCATAGACGGCGCCAATTGTCTATACAAAAATTCACACCGACGTTACGGTTTCCTAGGTTGTTGCGCACAGTTAAGGAATTGAATTGAAAGTAAAAGCACATAGAGAATTTAACTGGTTCTGTAAGAATGCCTACGTCTACGGGTAGAGTCTATATTTCTCATCATCTTACAATGGTTACAAGTGACGCTATTTATAATAAAATCAAGTACAAGCTCTCCTGCTTTCTCTCCTTTCATCGTGGATGCAATCCCCGTTTGAATTTTAAAGAGAAGTTACACTTGAATTTTGAAGGTAGGTTGAGGAGATCATGATCATCACCAAAGGCGGGATGAGGTTGTTCAAGTTATGTATCACACTCCCAATACGTCTTGTCGTCTTGTGCCACATGCAGCCTCCAGGTGTCTATTGTCTCCCAACAGCCACGTGGCATCACACTTTTACACTCCACACCATGTCAAATCCTTTGTACTTATTAGATTTCCTCTTAAACCATGTGATTTTCTCTGACACTATGTGATTCCCTCTTAATCATCTAGTTTCCATTTGAAATGATTTATATTTCCTCTGAATCATAATATTTTTGCATTTTCTGACTTGATTATGGTTCATTCATAGAATTAATGTAACATATCCTCTATGTAATCACACCATACTGCCACATGAACTTCAAACATTGATTTCCCTTTGAAACTATGTGACTCTCTTTGAATCATTTGTATGCCATTTGAAATAATTAGATTTCCTCTAAACCATATAGATTTCATCTGAATCATACAATTTTTTGGATTTTTTTGTTGATAATGGTTTATTCATAGAATTTATTTATGATATCTTTTGTGTAATCAACCTTGACTGTCATTTCATATTCAAACATGTGATTTCCTCTAAATAAATTGCTATTATTTTGGCATTACTGTTTTTATGATTACCTCTCAAACTATTTTCAATCTCCAGGGTCTTTTCTACATATCATGCTGCAACAAACATTTGACACACAACGATAATAATGAAAACAAGAGGTAATTTTATTCGAAAATTGTAATAAATCTTTGACCATTAATGACTCTTATATTGTTTAATCTTGTTTTATTTCATAGGTGTCGTGAAAAAATAAAAACAATCAAGGAAGAAAAGGGGGAAAGGAAACTTTAGAGTATAATTCCACTCTAACATTGGTTCAGTTAGAACATTACTGTCAAGCCTTGAGCTAAAGGATGCTAACAAAACGTCGCTTAAGAAGACACCATTCTGGAATTTGATGAAAATTTCATAGGAAAATAGTCAGACATTAAGATAAGGAAATCAGACGATGCCATGTTGGATTTGTTTTGCACCTATGATGCAATAGAGCATGCTTTTGTTATTGGCATAAACAATCTAAAGCTAAATGAGGTTGACGTAACTTTGATTTTTGGTGTTTGTTTTGGAGATAAAGAACTTAATTTGGCTTACAAAAGGAATCAAATTCAGAATTTGTCAATAGATGATTCGCTGACAACCAAACTAATTAGTGGTGGACATATAAGAAGGGCAATCGATGAAATCATACAAATCAACATTGAGGAAGACATTATGGATTTGGTTTGTCTGTTGGTACTCTATTTGTGCCAATATATTTTTTTGCTTAATAAATGGAAAAACTGTTGGATGAGTATTCATGGAGTACATTGAAGATTTGGAAGGTATGAGGGATTACAATTGATCAAAAGCCATCTTCAAGTGTGTTGCCTCACATGAAGTCATTTGGTTGATGCCAAGTCCAACACTCAACCATCCTCCCATGTGACGTTCAAGTAGTCCCTAGGGTATACCTGAGTCCATACTCGAGCATCCCATGCAATTTCTAATGTACTCATGCTTCATGCCCTCAATTAATATATATATATATATATACTTCTCCTATATATATTTAAAGGTACTCATGATGCATGAATGATCAATCATTGCTCAATAAGCAATTGAACATGAACAAGGTTTAATGCAATCTACATTTCAAGAGAAAAACAAGAATAAATCCTAAGTTCGTTCTTCCTTAGAAACAATAAGGCAAGAACACAAACGTAAGGACCAATGAGGATACGAACCGCAATTTAAAGAGAAAAAGAATGATATGAAAGTGAATTGGTCAAGAAATCCCCTACCTCAATTAAGCACCACTTACAATAGCAAATTCCCAAAGTTAGGGTTTTTTTAGCCCTCTTTCACCCACCTATCAATTCAAGCATTCCGCACCCATAATATCATATTAACAACACTAAATTAAGCAATAATAACATGAAATTGAATATTAATCAAGAGAACTTACTTTCTCTTTCTAGGATTTTCCCCAAAATCCTCCAACTTCTCCAAATTCAAAACCTAGCCTAAACCAACGATTCAAACTAGTAAAACAATCATAAATAACCCTATAATCAACATATCTAAGCCTTACCTTCCATCTATTAAAGAATCAAACAAATCTAGGAAAAACCCTAGAATTCCAAAACTATGAAAACTCACCTCAAACCTTCAAATCTTCCTTGATTCCACCTTGATTCTTGACATGCTTCATGAATCCATGGAAAACCAAGCAAAAACCTCAATAAATCTCCTTCTCTCTCTAAGTTTCTCACTCTTTCTCTCTCTTCTCGGCTTCCTTTGAGTTTCTCTTCTAAATGACGATTTCTGGTCTTTTATTCCCCGGCTCGGTCTAAGCTTCGATTTGATATATTATGGGCCCGAAACGGATATGTGTGCTAAAAGTTATGGCCTAATTAGTGAACCTTGCTCAAAAACGATTCTTCGCGGTCTTATACAACTCGAATGGTCCGTAACCTCTTCGAATCCATTCTCCATAACTTATTACTCAAAATTTAACCAAACCTAATATTTTTGGGTCGAGGTTTCACAGTTTGAGGAAAAATCAACAGGGGATTAAGATCCCTGTTGAGCTAGTAGCATGCAAAGGAATAATGGGTCTCGGCTATGGGTTTAGTTTAATAACCACAGGAGGTCTTAATTGTGGGAGAATGGAAATTCCTTGGCTCTATGAATCCTTCATCTTTGGGGGAATGTTGGAAGAAGAAGATCCGATGAAAATGGGGACAACCATTGAAAGCACAGGTCAATAGCTTGGAGATCTCCAAATATCCAAGCTTAGAGAAGAATGAGAGGTGTTTAATAGGACTTCGTTTGTGGTGCTGCACCTACCAGGATTTGAATTGAGAAACTAGAGCACACAAGAGCTAGTGACGCCACTCAATAAATTGCCAATGTAATCATCATATTTGTACTACCATCATAGGCCCTGCCTAGGGTCTTTGGTTGAACTTTTTGTAATGGGCGATACTTTATTTTTAAGCTTAAGTCTATTTATATAGCAAAACAAGTGTGCTTTTTGTTTGAAATCACGTTTTATGTGTATAATAGAAGTCTATTCAATTTCCATTCCGTTTCTCATATTCTTCTTTTCTTTTTCTCCATTTCCTCGACTCAAGCAAATTCCTCGTCTTCTCCCTAGGATTCAAAATAATGATAACAAGAATGATGAACCTAACGAACCAGATTTCGACACACCAATTAGCAATGTTGAACTTGACCATGACACTGATGAAGAACTTGATATCTCACCAAAATTATTTAGACAAGTTAGTCAAGAAGAAAGGATAATTCAACTAATGGAAATTGCAGAGCTTGTTAATTTGGGAACAGAAACAAAAACAAAAGAAGTTAAAATAATAGCTGCTTTTGAAGGGGATAGCAGAGATGAATTAATTGATATGCTAAGGAAATACAAAGATGTGTTTGCAGGGTCCTAACAAGATATGTCGTGCCTTGATACAGATATAGTAGTCCACCATTTACCGTTAAAGCCAGAATGTATTGTAGTGAAATAGAAATTGAGAAGGATGAAACTAGAGTTGATGTTAAAAGTACGAGATGATATCAAAAAGCAATTTGATGCTGGCTTTTTGGCAATGGCCTAGTACCCTGATTGGATAGCAAATATCATACCTGTTCCGAAGAAAGGTGGGAAGATTAGAGTGTGTGTTGACTATCACAATCTTAACAAAGTGAACCCCAAAGATGATTTCCCATTACCCCATATTGATATATTAGTGGACAATACAACCAAGCACTTAGTTTTCTCTTTAATGAATGGATTTTTAGCGTATAATCAAATAAAGTTGGCACCAGAAGATCAAGAAAAGACAACCTTTATCACTATATGGTGAACCTTCTATTACAAGGTTATGCATTCGATTTAAAGAATGTAGGAGCCACATATCAATAAGCTATGGTAACCTCGTTCCACGATATGATGCATAAAGAAGTTGAGATATATGTCAATGACTTGATAGCGATGTTTAAGGAGGACAAAGATCACATCCAAAACCTAGAAAAGTTGTTCCAAAGGCCCTGAAAACATCAGCTAAAGCTTAATCCAACTAAGTGCACGTTTGGGGCCATATTTGGGAATTTGTTAGGGTTTATGGTTAGGAGTAGAGAAATTGAGGTGGATCCATAAAAAGTAAAAGAAATTACTGAGATGCAACCCACGAGAATGGACGAGGAAGTTAGAGGTTTTTTGGAGCGATTGAATTATATTGCTCGTTTTTTTCGCAGTTGACTGCTACATATGAACCAGTTTTCAAATTTTTGCACAAAAATAACCATGGAGAATGGGATGAAAATTGCCAAATATCTTTTGAGGAGATTCAACAATATCTATGGAGTCCTCCTATACCAGTGCCACCAGTGCTAAGAAGACCGTTGATTGTTTATTCGACGGTGTCTAGGACTTTAATAGGTTGTGTATTGGGACAACATGACACATCTGGGCGGAAAGAACATGCGATTTACTACCTAATCAAGAAGTTTACAGATTATGAAACTCGATATTCCATGCTAGAAAAAACTTATTGTTCATTGGCTTCGGCGGTGCACAGATTGCGACAATACATTCTCTATCATAGGACTTGGCTTATCTCTAGGATGGATCTGATGAATTATTTGTTTGAAAATCCTTCGCTTTCTGGGAAAATGGCAAAATGGCAGATGCTTTTGTTAGAATACGACATTGTGTATGTTACACAAAAGGCAGTGAAAGGGAGTGTCATAGCAGATTATTTGGCAGACCGAGTAATTGATAATTATCAACCTATGAACGTCGGTTTCTCGGATTAAGATGTGATGGCCTTGATGACTATTAAAGAAGAGAGTAAACCTGAAGATGAATGGACTTTGGTGTTTGACGGATCTTCAGACATAATAGGTTTAGGGATCGGTGTCGCCCTCATTTCTGTGGAAGAAAAGATTATACCATTCACCACCAAGTTATATTTTAAATGCACTAATAATATAGTTGAATATGAAGTTTGTTCTATTGGAATTCAAGTAGCTATAGACAATGAGATAAAAAAAACTTGCAAGTGTACGGTGATTCACACTTGGTGATTCGACAGTTGAATGATGAATGAGAGACTAAATATGAGAAGTTGAGATCATATTATAAACATATCAAGGGGAAAATCTGATTTTTTAAACAAATCAGGTTTGATCACATTCCAAGAGAGGAAAATCATATAGCAGATACCTTCGCGAAATTAGTTTCAATGATTGATTTGGATCCTAAAAGAAAAGCTCAGACAATTAAAATTGAGAAAAGAGAAACACTCTTGTTGTTTGAACATTGAAGGAGAACCATATGAAACCTTGGTTTTTTGACATCAAACAATACATCGAGAAGAAAGAATATCTAGAAGGAGTGTCGAAAAATGACAAACGAGTTCTCTGAAGGTTGTCCACTTCTTTTATGCTGAATGGAAATATTCTATATAAACGAAGCACAGGAATGATGCTGTCGAGATGTGTGGAAGAAAGCAAGGCAAGCCAAATAATGAAAGAGATACATGGGACTCATTCTGGTGGTCATGCCATAACAAGAAAGATAATGAGAGTATGGTATTACTAGTTAACCATGGAAAAAGATTACATCTAATATGCCCTCAAGTGTCATCAATGCCAGATCTGCGCTGACATGTCCAATCTTCCAGCAAATTCCTTACTTGTGTTGACTGCCCCTTGGCCATTCTCAATGTCGGGGTTGGATGTCATCAGGCCAATTGAACCTAAAGCTTCCAACGGAAATTGATTCATAGTAGTAGCCATTGACTACTTCGGAAAATGGGTCGAAGCTACTTTTTACACTTTAGTGACAAGCACGGTGATAGTACGGTTCATGAAGAAGGATATTCTTTGTCGAAACGGAGTTCCCAGAGAATCATTACAGATAATGACACTAATTTCAATAACAAAATGATGAAAGATTTGTGTGAGGAGTTCTTCATCAAACATAATAACGCATCACTTTATTGGCCTAAGATAAATGGAGTTGTCGAAGCAGCTAATAAGAACATCAAGAAGATTATAGAAAAAACGATGGTGACTTACAAAGATTGTTTTGAAAAACTTCCATATGCGTTGTATGGCTATAGAACATCTGTGCACACTTCCATAGGTGAAACACCATTCTCATTGGTAATTTACAGGATTGAAGTCGTATTACCCATTGAGGTAGTGATTCCTTCTCCATGGGTAGCCATAGAAGCAATTTTGGAAGAGAAGAACTAGAATGACGCAAGATATGAACAATTGAATTTGATAGAAGAACAGGGACTAGAAACACTTTTTTAGGGGTCAATTATATCATAGACGTATGATGAGAGCATATGACAAGAAACTCCACCCTCAAAATTTCAAAGAAGGGGATCTAGTGTTGAAAAAGATTCTCCCTCCTCACAAGGATTATCGTGGAAAGTGGACTCCTAATTACGAAAGACCATATGTAGTAAAGAAGGCTTTCTCAGGAGGCATTTTAATCCTCACCAAAATGGACGGATGTTTGGTATTCCACCAATTTAGCTTTCATTTTCATTATACATTTTTCTTTACAAGGGCAATTTTGGCTTTCAGCCAAAACTGCACCAACTTGTGTATCCATGCATCAAGAATGTTTTATTACTTCTTACAATATAAATTCTTGTTCTCACTATTTATTTATTGGAATAGTCTTCGCTTTTAGCCAAAACCGTGCATCTTGTGGGCATACTCTCTTCATACCATAAACTGGGGCAATTTTGGTTTCCAACTAAAACTGTATCGAATTTGTGGATTTATCTCATTGTGACAATCATGATTCTGGACATTTGTCATACTCTTTCCTATTTTAATTGAGCTGCATTCTTGATTTTCTTGCAACGAGAACACATTAATTTCTGCCATATACATAGACTTTTGCAAAAAAAGACAAGTATTTATGGTTTACAAAGGTTTGAGTGCTGGTATGATGTTTATCCTGTTAAAATCGTTTAAGTGTAGCTAGTAATAGGTGCTCTATTCAAAAATTAAAAAATCCTTATGGGAAGGCAGCAATCGTAGTTGATAGCTCCGAATCAACCAACATACAACTTTTGTTGAAGCAATTAATATGACTTTGAGCTAAAAAGATAGGAGATGATGTTTGAGAGGAAGAGGGATGAAAGGGAGACACACAAAAGTAACCAGAAAAATACTCAAGCACACATTCACAATTGACAGATAGTCCAGAAGAAAGGAAGGGAATGTTGAAGCAAGGTATGGTATGATGAATAAGAAGTTCAAATAGTTGTAATCACAGACTTTGAAGATCCGTGATTCTTGGTTCATTAGCAGTGTTGCCAACCCATGCATTCGTAGGCATTAGGGCATACTCACATCATCATGCACACTTTTCTTTGTGTACTATTCTTTTCTTTTATTGGCCCAACATGATCAAATCAATGATTGGAGTTAAGTAATCTTTCAATTTCTGGTTCACTTCAAGAAGACGAACATTTTCTTTAAATTTTTGTTCCACGTCAAGAAGATGAAACTCTATGTTTACTTACAGTTCCATGTCAATAATACGAATATCTACTTTAATTCATGTTCCACGTTGAGAAGATGAACCTCTACGTTTATTTATAGTTCCACGTCGAGAAAAGGAGCACATTTTCTTTAAATTTCTATTCCATGTCAAGAAGGCCAACATCTACCCTAATTTTTGTTCCACGTCGATAAGAGGAACATCTACTTTAATTCTTGTTCCAGGTCGAGAAGATGACCATTTGATTTAATTCATGTTCCACGTCGAGAAGATGAACATCTACTTTAATTCTTGCTCTACTTCAAAAAGACGAACACCTACTTTAATTCCCGTTCTACGTCGAGAAGACTGTCATTTGCTTAAATTCCTGTTCCACGTCGAGAAGACAAACATCTACATATAATTTCTGCTCCACGTCGAACTAGCAACGACTCTAGGAATTTCGAACATCTTTTGGAAAATCAAGAATCAAAATCTTCAAAGTAAAGACTTTTTCTCTCATGTTTCGATTTTCCCTTACAAAACTCAGTTGACTACACTTTTGTATGCCTTTTATAAAAGACACACAAGGGGGGGGCGGGTACCTGTACTAACCGAGTTTTGTCCGGGCTCGATTTAGAAAAGTTATAATTAAAAAAAAATCCATAAGCCCAATTTGTATTAGCCATTGACCCGAGCAACAAAAAAAGGCCCACTTTAAGCCTATTCCTACCCAAGGAATAAGGAGCCTAAATATTGGCCCGCTTGGTGGAAGAAACCCTAGCCCATCCTTAGAATTTTCTAGAATGATGATTAGAATCAAAGGAGATGATCTTTTTGGTGTTTAAAAAGGGAGGTGGAGGATTTTTAGAGAGTGGCAAGGAAAGTGCAATCTTTTTGGAGTTAAAAAATGCAAGGATGAAATTTATTTTGATAAGCTTGCATCACACAAGGAAAAGAATAATTCACAATACAAGATTGACGCAAATAAAAAGGAAAATCAAAATTGATTTGATTACACACAATTCAAAAAAGGGAAAAAATTTCTTTAGAATCATAAATTGATTGGGAAAAGGGATGGAAAAAAAAATACGAGGAAGGGAAAAAAAGACTGGACTTTTGGCTCCACTATTAACCCGTAGCTTCTCCTCATTATGTTGCCTCCTACCCAAGCCACCCCTCTCTCTTGAATTTTTGATATTACTCACCTGTGCTCTTTTTTCACCTCACTCGAGAGACATCTTCCCTAAACATCAATACTCTGTACCCACCGAATCATCACCGAACCACCAAAACCAATACATCCTATATTCTTTCCACTTTACCGAGCCCATTCCATAACCACCGAAATCCACCACTATGGAAAATACCCTCTCCCGCCTGTGAAGCCCATTCATCACCAACATCTCCTCATGAAAACCTAAAGCCTTCATTTCTTGCATTCATCGGATTAAAGTTCAGAGTAAGTTTGGGAGGGTAAATTCATGGGCAAAAATCTTTGGTTCCATGGTGTTCTTTAATTGTTCTTTGATTTTCTTTAAACTTGAAGCATGAATTATATGATACTTGAATTTGATGAATGGAATCATGGTAAGTCTGGTTATATTGATATGGATTATGATTAAAATATTGTGGAATGAGAGGCTGCCAAAACTAGCAGATGAAGCAAGGGAAGGAGGAAAGGATAATGAGCTAGGTATGGGGATGTTGGGCCATGATGCACATAAATTAGTGGGGTTGGGTAACGAAGCTTAGTGTGCCAGCTTTATATGGGCTAGATTACAAGATTATTGGCCGGGTTTGTGTTGATTCATTTGGATTTTTATGTCTATTGGGCCACTTTGTTTGGTTTAGATTTGAGCATAACGTTTGGGATCTTTTTCTTTTTGTATATTGGGCATCTTACAAGTTTGGGTTTGATTTGTTTTTTTATATTGTATTTAGGTTTTTGAAATGTTTAGGGCTTTGGATTTCATTATTTGGGTTAGTAAAATATTGGGCTTGAGTTAAATATTTTGGATATTTGAAATTATATTTTATCTTTCTTGTATGTTAGAGTGATAAATAAATTAATATGCATGTTAAGAAATAATCAAATATATTTTGGCATAAATGTATAGAATTTACTTTCTCACAAAAATGCCTATAATTACATTTTTTTTTGTTTTTTTAAAGTAAAATTTATATTTTTCAAATGGGCGTTCGTGGGTTTCAAAGTATTGCTCATTCGTAACATTCCATTTAAGAATATGGATTTTATTTCAAACAAGATGAACAAATGACGAAATTAATTTATTTAGATACCTTAGTTAAAGCCAATTAAGAAAATGACTTGAAAGTATTCAGTTTTTCCTAAAAGTTTTTTTAATTAAGGAATCTTTTAAATAAATTTAGTTTTGTATTGAATTCGAAATTAATGAAAATTTTCCACCAATTTGATATTAATGGTCTTTCTGGTATATGAAAAATTTATTAAAACAAATTGGGACAAACAAAACATTTTTCAAGAAAAAACATGCGAATTAATACGATAATCATTTAGGGAGTTGTGAAGTGCCTAACACCTTCCCCATACTCAATAGACTCCCTTACTCATTTTTTCTAATTCGTATAACTTGCTTTATTCTTAAATATTAAATTGCACTATAATCAATTGGTGGCGACTTCAACAATTTTATTTTTCGTCCGTATCGTGATCCTGGTTGTGACAATTACTAATCTTGATTGCCATCTATACTAGTGGCGGATAGAAGATTACCCTTGCACTTGTATTTAAAAAATGTACCATCTAAAAAAACATTGGACGACGGTAATTGAAACCACTAACACAAGCACCGAATGCAATGAAACATCGTTTAAATTTTCCTGTAACTTGATCACAATTAGTGGAAATATGACTAATCGGATCCATACATTTTGCTTCATCAAAATACCAATGCATTTGATCAAATGATGAATCAATTATCTCCAAACATTTCCTTCTTAGCTTTCTTTACACCATATCAAGCAACATGATAACTTATTTTAAGGTCATTGTTCATCTTAAACTCATGAACAATATCAATCGAACGTGTTAAGAGGCTTTTGAAGAACTGTTCAAGTATTAGTTTAGAGACAACATCATAGTTTAACCTTGAATTTTTAGAAGTCCTCACAACAACACCACATGTATGAACATTATTCAAAGTTTTAACATATACATATCCATTTGACTTCTCAACCGATGCATGAATTCTCCATAAATAACCATTCCATTCCCTAAAACTTTTCTTAGTAACTCTTTCCTTATCAATCTTGACATATTCAAACTTGAAACCAACCTCAATTGCATACTTTGACAAAGTGGTGCGAAATCCATGAATATGGAAAAGCCTGACCAACCTCACCAGCACCTAACAAATCCATCTCTTGATGTCCTTAAAACTTCAAAAGCAGATCATCCTTAGTAGAATTTATACATTGAACATCCATAAATGAATCATCAGAAATAACAAAGGAACTTGCGGTTTCCTCAGCTAACAATGGGCCTTTATCATTAATAACCACCTCAACACAATCCATTAGGATGAACCAAAAGCAACATAGTCTACATATCCTCATTATTCTCCACGATACAACAACTATGACCAGGTATAGAGTACACAAATTTCACAACCCTAAACCAACTCAAACCACTTCCCATGAACAAATCTAACCAAGATATCATAAGAAAAATCAACTAAAAGCCTCTTCATGGCATATTCATAACCATATTTGTAAGAAAATAGAATCACTTTAGACTTTCTAATAAAAAATAAAAAAAATTCATTGTAAAAGATGACATATACATAGATAATTATAAAAACCTCTAAATCAGATTATACACATATTTAACACATGATGAAATTATCAAATCATATAATGCAAATAAATTACAAAATAACATAGACATAATGAAAGATTCAATGAAAATCAATCAAGCCAAATAAACTGTAAAAATATGAAATCAAATTTTATGTTTTGAAAATCTTTAATTCAAAATGTAATACTATTATAAATACCTATTTGAACATAATATGAATTCAAAACTCGATTTAGAATGAAATCAAAGAGAAGTTATGTAATAGAAGGTATGATCAAACTTCACAAGCAACGACAGCGGATCTGGAGAAGATATGAAGTTGTGATATGAGGCTTTTTAACATGTATACTATTGGGAGATAGAAGATGAATCCAAATTTCAATTTTGAATGAAATCGAAAGCAAATATGAATTATGTTGCTAGAGGTTAAATCTGGAGATGAGAATAAACAAGGATCGATAGCTATTGTTGAATAACCGCTAATGATATGATTAGGTTTAAATGATGGTAATTTTGTCATTAAAATCTTTAACTCATTAAATATGTCCTTATTGGGCTATAGTTCAAATATTTAAGGATGTATTGCACTTTAAACTTTAAGAAAAATATCAAATGGGTTAAAAAGTCCATATAAAGTACTTATCCACACAAAAAAAACCTTTAAATAATTTAATTTATTTATAAATAAAATAATAATATAACACATGAAATTACATAATTTTAATTTTGATATAAATTATAATATAACATGATTACAATAAAATAATAATTTATGTGAATGGTAAAGAATTTGTCATATGATTTGTGTGACTAGGTTCAAATCTTACAAACATTTTTTAGAATGTTATTTATCTATAATTTATTAGTTACATATTAAGGCACCATGAGAGTATATAAAATACGTGTTTATTAATCAAACAAAAGTAATACAAGCGTTAATTAAGAATCATATGAATGTAGGGAAACATGTTATAATTAGGCAATAATTGAGCACAATACCATTGGAATATAATGAAACAATTTTTTTTTTTTTAGTGTGTGTGTACGGAAAAATCAGGTAACAACATAGAGAAATTATTTCAATATCAGAAAAGTGACCAAAACTCACCCATGATGGTTGAAACCATCACACAGAGCGTAGGACATCTCCAATAAATGAGATCCATATGAAAGTCAGCAAAGGAAATACAGACTATAAAAAACAATAACAAGCAACACAACCATAATAATCAAAGCCTAAAAACAAATCTTATCAATGGCAATTATATCCATCAAAGCCATCGGACCATCAGCACCCCAAGACCTGGGATAAGGTATCTGCACAGCTTCCTTCGCTAGACAGTTGACAACCCCATTACCATCACGCCAAACATGCAGAAAATTACAATAATTAAAATATTGAAGCCTTTTCCTAACTTCCTTCATAATATTATAGGGGTAAGTACATTTTAGTCACTGAAAGAATTGTCATTTTTCATTTTAGTCACTGAATGTTCAAACGTCAGATCGATCACTGAAAGTTTCAATTTTCTCAAATATGGTGGTTTTATTGTTCCAAATTGGTAAACCTATTGTTTCAATATGATAACTCAAAATGACCAATCTGAATCAAACTAAAACTTTAAGTTACTGATATGTGACATATGAACATTCAGTGACTAAAAGTGTACTTAATCCATAATACTACTTCATTCAAAGAAAGACCTTTCACCATTCTATAAGTCTTGAATAATTAACAAAGAATTTCCCTCGAGAGCTATATTTGAGTACCCACTCATTGTTGCAAAAACCACTACTAAGAGAGCACCTTCCGCTTCAGCCACTATGGGTCTAAGCACAATTGGTTTGACACTAGCATGAGCTGCCAATAAATCCCCATGAGAGTTACAAATCACAACAACCAAACTAGTCCGGTTCAGATTTGTTGAGATCCCCGCATCCCAATTAACCTTTACTCTCCCTATCACAGAAGGCTCCCAAGCTATTGCCTGATTTATCACCTCAACTCTTGCCACCTAAGAGATATCAATTGGAGAATTTGCTTCCATAGAGGAATATTTTATAGCTTAAGAAGCCAAATGTTTCAAGTTCATAAAACCATTTTCAAACAAGAACGAGTTCCTGCGATTCCAAATCATTTGAAAATTAGATGTTAACACAACCAAATTTTTACTTGACAATTTATCCAAACTAGCAAGCCAAAGTCTATTAAAATTAGGAAAAGCAGCCCACATTTTCTTAATACAAGGCACACTATGGCTAAAAACTAACTTCCCTGGATGGACTTGTCCATAAAATATGAATAGTTGTTTCCTCACCTTGCATACAAATTGGGCAATAAGGTCTAATAATTAAAAAGATTTTTGCATGTAGGTAAGGCTTTCTGGATAACTCTCTATATAAATGACCTGGTTGAAGCGTGGATTTAAAGGGACCAAACCGACTGCCATATGGACATCAGGAATGCTAGAGATCCCATTAATTTTCATCCCAAAAGCATCCCAACATTGTGTGAAACTCATTAATTGGGTGTGGTGACATTATAACAAAGGGCCTATTAAAAATTACACCCAATAAATGAATGACACACACTGTTGGGATGCTTTTGGGATGAAAATCACAGGAATGTTTATCATTTTTGAATGGACATCATCATCGTGGCCTCTCCTATAGATCAAGATCCAACCGGACCCATAGAAATAGATCGAGCTCTATGGTAATAATGAAACAATTGGTTGTTAGATATTATAAGAAAATATGTATATTTGACTATTAAATACTAATTGCTCGTTTTCATGGTAAAAGTATTAATTGTGTCAATTAATTGCAATACAAATAATTAATTAAATATTACTTCAAATTATTTCACATGAAGCGTGCGATTGAGCTGTTGATTTTTTCCAAAAAATCTAGTAGTTCAATCTGTCCAACTAGTAGGTCGAGACAGGTTGAATAACAATAACTCAAGAGCTCTTTTGTTTGTGTTTTCTGAAATCAAAATTAGAAAATAGCAAATTAAATCATAAGATTTTTTTGATAGTACCAAAAATATTCTCCAATTAAAGTCTAACCTTGGTCGGTTAACGTTGTTTGGTTGTTTCAATCAATGCTGACCGAACAACTAAATTGCTATGCTTGGCACCCAATAAATGAATTCCTTTACTAACAATGACTCTCCCACAAATTAAATAATTTTTTTATTCTAATAGGAACCCCTCTAAAGCAAGAACCTGACCCCGAATAGGGGAAGGAGAGCCCCATCACTATAAAAGGCATCTCTGACAGGTGAAAAGGTAAGACACATTCTAGAACCTTGTAAATAACTTCTAGAGTATCGAGCACCGTACTCTATGAGACTTATACGGTCACATCTGACTTGAATGTTAGAGTGCCAATGCCAAAGAAAAATCTCTATTGGGCTCTTAGCTTACGTTTATTTAATATTTATGTAGGAAACCATTGTTGGAAGAGCAATATCTATCAAGAAGACTTAGCTCTCCATATCTTGATACATCATCCAAACCAGCCAGTTTAGGACATCATCAGATTGGCACTGTTTGTGAGAATATTGTTTTCACAAAAAAATCATGGTTAGAACTAGGAATACCAGACGAAATCAGCAACCTGATCCCCAAGTAGCTAGTGGAAGCTCCACAGTCGAACAACAGGGCCAATCGTAGGTACAGGACCAATTTTCCCAACTAATGTAACATATATATACTCTTACTCAAGGACTAGACTAGATCAAGGAGCAAACTCAAACAGCTTCACCTCCGCCTCAGGAAAGAAATTCCCATAGGATAGGTGAACAAAACTCTCCAACTATCGCCCAAACAACCCGAGGATTGGTCACCCTATTAGACAGTCGCACTCCCCATCTCGAGACATGGATGTCTCTCATTGTGATAGGAGGAGATCGAGATCGGGTCACTGACCTTTGAGGAGGAGACCTAACAACTTGAAAATAATGAGTCTTGAGCAAGGGAGGCTGACCAATGTCAAGGCTCTTACCTCACTTAGATTTTCCATGACCAATAGGTAGAACATCAGTTGTCTTCTTTCTCTTGCTTGCTTCGACTCTTTCAGATGGTTGGTTTTTTTCTTTTTGGCAGCTAAGTAGTATTTTTTGCATCTTCAAGTAATTCATAGTGCTTGACATATCTACAAGACAACGAGAAGAAAATCAAAAAAAAAATTAAATAAAGAAACAAAATTTCCCAAGCAAGAAAAAATCCCACATCTCAGGTCATGCTTAGACTGGTGTTCTCGTGTCGAGTCATCAGCAGAGCAGATAATGAGAATGAAAGTTCAAGTGAAAGTAGGTTTAAAATCTCAATACCAATTAAACTCTTCATTACGGAGCTCGGGTAATCCCTTCAATTTTCTAAACTTGGGAAGAGCCCATGAAGTCTGAAAAGGAAGTTCCTTGTCTTCGAGCAAGGGTGTTTGGACAAAAATATAACTAGTTTCCAATTATGGTTGGATGAGGTATACTTCGAGACTATCATTACTTTCTTATATTTTAAATAACAAAGTCCAAGATTTATCGAAGCTTGACAAATAGAAAAAAGATGTTGTAGAACATTAGAAGAGAAGGGAACCTTTGACTGGGCACAATAATGAAGAATGGTTTTGAGAAAGACCCATGAGTTTTCGAGCTCCATATTGAAGGGAAATGGTATAAATGCAAATTCTCCATGATAAGAATGGAAAAGTGAAGGCCCCTCAGGCATAGGCTTGTAGGGGTAAGGGATCCTATACAACTTTCATTGATTATCTACCTCAGTTATCAAAAGTTTGCATCTCAAGTTTCTCGATTCCTTTGTTCCATCACCTCTTGCCCGAAAAGCCCCAAAGGAGAGATCGAACCCATAAGGAGCAAAGAAAGAGCACTTAAGTCTAGGAATATTTAAATTCATTCTAATAGTAGGAGTACTAGAGCTCTCACAATAGTGATGATTTTAATGGAGAAGTGATAATGTATTGAGAGATGTGTTTTTGTGATGTTGATGAGTATGTGGCTTGAATTTTTTTAAAAGGTATGGGACCCAATATTAATATTGATGTAGTTTTGTTGGAAAATGAATGGAGGAATGGAAAAGAAGATGCTTGACTTATATTGAGAAGGGAAAATATATTGGAATTTGTGTTTTACTGATATGACTGTATTGAGAGATTTCTTTTGTTGACGTGGGTGTGTATGTGGCTTGACTTTTTGCGTAATAGTGGTGGGACTCAAATTGGTTATTACACGTGACAATTGTGAGATATCTTAATTCTGTGTAGGTGAGGTAACCTCGAGGTTGGTTACTTCGTAATAGATCTAGGATTCCCATTGGTTATTACACGTGTTATTTTGAAAATATTTTTATGATTTATTAATATGTGATGTGTAGAAGAAGTTAAAATTAAGTTATGATCAAATTGTTTAATGCTAGGAGTTGTTATGGTACTAGGAGTTGTTATAGATATATTTATTTAAGTGATTGACTTTTATTCCAAGTAAAACTCCTAGTTGTGGATAGGGATTGCATCACTTGAGTAGTGTTTTGTTTTATCTCAACTTGTTGTTATCTGATAAAACATCAGTCTTATCATGACTTTACTTTCCTTGTAGTGGAGAATGACATTATCATTTGAAGTCTTTTTTGATACTATCATTTGAAGTCTTTGGTCTTATCTGACAATTGTTTTACGAGAGATAATAGATAAGTGTTTGACTTTCTTATTGGTTTAAACTCCTAGTAGTGCATGTCTATCTTAACTATCTTTGTTAGTTTTTTAAAAATTTTTAATCTCATATTTCTTTACAAGAGTTAAGAAGTAATTCTTATCATGATGTGAATATTGCACGACAACTCCTAGTGGGGGAAAAATTATTAATCTCAAGTGGAGACTTTTCTCTTATCTATACTTGTTTTACATGGGATAATACGTAGGTTATATCATGAATTGAAAATTCTTATCTAGATAAGACTCATGCGCTATAAAAGACACGAGGGCATCAAGTTTCAAGGGTGGACTGAAGCAATTGTAAATCTTATGTCCATGTTGTTGAACAAATTCTCTCCAATTTTATTCTCTTGAATTATGAGATGATTCATGTGAATCTTGTGAGGCTAGTTTAAGTGAGAGAATTGTTATTATTCTTTGTTTATTTGGTGATCCATTGAAGACGTTCAACGGTGCTCTTGGTGGAGTCATGTTTGGTCATCTTTGTGGAGTTGAAGTCTTCTAGAGGCACTAGAAGTATACTCATCCTTGGTGGGTTGAGTTGCAGTTCAAAACATACACTAAATTTCATGTACAAGCAATGTTTTTAGTCAAAAGATAAAATTGTAATCTTGGTTCATTATAGTGCACTATTTTGAAAGGTTTGTCACTCATACACTCGAGATTTTTTCTGGTTAGGTTTCCTCGTTAAAATTTAGGTGTTCTTTTTTTTTCCCACAATTGTTTCCATGAGAGATAGCAAGGCTGAGAACTATTTTTTATAGTTGTCAGTTTGACAATAGAACTAAATGTTTCGCCATATTAGATGCTAGGCTGTTGATGTAAACCCTTTACTACAAGCCGTGCTTTGTAGCACTCAATACAACCATTAGGATTGGCGAAAATTCCCGTGAGTCTGGAGACCCGACCAAAAATTTGGGTACAAAATTGGTTTAGGGTGCCATCGGAGGCGGGTAAGGTAGGGTAATTCCATACCCAGCCCCGACCCGAATTACTATGTAATTTTATATAGACACACACACACACACAGATATATATATATATATATAATATTAACATATATTTAAGATATTTTAAGATTATAAGGATTTGAACCTGCAACTTATTCTAAGACTTAAAGAGGGGCTACCACTAAGCTAATAACTCATTTGAGACCTTTTATATATATATAGTATTTTAGTTATGTGAAGTATAGTTATATATATAGGGTCGGCTCGAAAATATGAGGCCTAGGCTCGGCCTAAGCCCAAGGCTGAATATCAATTTCGGGCTTCAGGTTCGGGTCGTGCTTGGTGCGAATTCTTGAGCCCAAGGCCTAAGGAATTTTGGCTTTCGGGCCAGGCCTTGGGCCTTGGGCTTGTGAGTTTGTGTTCTAACTTTAACTATTTTTATGATATAGAATAATTAAATAATTAAAATTTAAAAAATATATATATATTGCACTGTTAGTGGAATATATGTATATTTATATGGTATATATATATGTAATATGTATGCATATTTTCAGGCCGGGTTTGCCCAAAAAATAGGGCTCAGGCCTGACCTAGGCCTAGGGTTGGGCTGCCCAAGCCTGATATCATTTTGGGCTAGGGCCGAGCTCGGGCCAGACCTAGTCCTGCGGGCCATTTAGTGACCCCTAGTTATATATACATATATATATAGTATTATTATTTAGGGGTCGGGGACGGGTGTTACTTGTCCCCATCGAGGTCAGGGATTTTTGAACCTCAAATATATCCCTGCCCCGCCGTCTTATTGCCTTTCCTAAGAATCATCAGATTTGTGCTTGATGCGTAAAACATATTTATAACCAACTATGTTTTGTGAGGCAGACGACGGGGCCAAGGACCATGTATGATTTTTTAGAAGTGCATTAATCTCTTTGGACATGGACAGGTGCTGTTTAAAAATCTGGGATGCCTAAGAACGACATGTAGGTTCTACTTCATCAGTAGTGGTCAAAAGTGTATGAGGGAGAGGATACTTGATAGTTCCATCAATGCGTTGCTTCAACATTACGATACCATCTTCAAGCTGGTGCGTATTGTGTACTGGTGGTGGTGCAATGGCATCTAATCCTTGTTCCATGGTAGGATTTGTGACTAGTTACATATTGTTATCATTCGGTTCATTTGCTTTGATGTAGAAGAAGGCAGCAAGAGTTGTATAGCGGAGGAATATATGCTGGGCATATAATGCCCAGACCCGGGAGGGGTTACTCTTTAGACCGTTCGAAGTCATCAATGTGATTTTCCATTAATCAAACATAAATCATCTCAATGAAGTTCAATCTAATCCATGCACATCTAGGTTAACTCCAATTCAGTCAAAAATTCAACAGCACCTCCCCATATATCGGAGAATGCTAACATGGATATATATGCACAGCAATATAACCGCAATTATCACAATAATAACGCAATAAGGCCTTAGACCATCAATCAACATCCAATCTACAATACCTAGGCAGGCCCTCAAATCATCTATTACTGTACAGTCCCATCATAAGCATATAAACATGAAATACAAATATCAATGTATTCATGCATAAAATTCATCCAGGACACATGGTCATCAAATCGGCCCGAGAGTCTTGATTACACAGTACTCCCTACTGACTGTTCAAACATCCACACTAAAGATGTGTTTCAAGAAGTATGCTCCAACCATACATACAAGTACTAATATTTCAAAATAAAATGAGGATGAGTAAACCCCATCCTAAACCCACTCACTACTATAAGTGGTCAGCCATGTCAGCAATGCTCCTACAGATCCACATCGCTGGTTCCAAAATTGGTCTCACCCGCGAGGGGGGAAAAAGAGTAAAGGGTGTGTAGAAAGCTCAGTAAGATATATAGAGTAATAAATAATGTAAGGCTGAAAATTCAAGAAAGGTTTCATGCAACAAAATGTAATCTAATCATGAACATATAATCGAACACAAACATACAATCCAAGTATCATGTCTCATCGTCAGTCAATGTCCTGCCACCAATTTCAAATTCATCAATGAACACTGCCACCATTCACATACGACCCATAAGGAATGGACCATATCCGTGACCATCATCACGGCCACTAAGTGCATTCAATCAACCTAAGGGAATTACGAATCCATACTCGAGCTTCCCATGCCAACATGTATATGCAATAATACATATAACCTACATATATTTATTCTACCACCTGATGCATGATCGAAATTAAACCATAATCAATATGTGATCGAACATGTAATCGAGTATGCAATTTAAACAATTGGATGATATTAAACGAATTGAAACGATGCTCGGTCTTCGTTGGAAACAATCAAGGAAAGAACACAAAGAAACAACCAATAAGGAGTTCATAACGCTCTTTAGGAATGGAATATAAACATGGAAAAGAATTGGGTAAAACATTCTCTACCTTATATCCAGGCAAAGCATATAAAAGACTATTACCGAACCTTGAGTTATTCAGTCAGAGCATAGATACAAGGTGCAAACCCCGAATCCTCAATAATCTTCAACTAGCCTGTAATAATAAGTTATAAAGTAAACATTTAAGATTCAACGACTTAAATTCATAATCTTTTCTCCAATACCGATTTCTACCATTTTCGTCAAACTAAGCCATAATAGCCAAAACGTGCAATTGCTCTCACATATAAATAATCAGTTCAATTTAACTATTCAAAACTCTTAATATACCTTCATAAATATCCAAATGAAATTCCAAACTCAAATTCTCACTCTAACCCCACAAACCACAAATTCCGTTTTAGGATTACACTAGAACATTATCGATTCCTTCACGGAATTGTCTCAAATTTATAGGGTAGGTTACTTACCCTTAAATCGTAAACATATCCAAAATTAAGCGTCGAATTCAAATCAGATCAATGGGATCAAAGAAATTTATCCCTCAAGCACCCAATTCTCAAATATGCCTAGAATCTCTTCAACTTTTATTTTTAACCCATAAGTTTACTCTAATTCATAACCTTATCACATTTCTATCATGAATTATACGAAAATATAGCACCAACATGAAGATTTAAAGTAAAACCTCACCTTCTTCAACTCAAGGCTTTCTCAATCTTTGAACAACAATCGAAGCTTCCAACTTCAATCTACCAAATAATCTAGCAATTTCCATGAAAATAAGTTTAACTTAACCCATTTAATCATTAATTTCGTCAAAAACCAAAGTGGTTACAAAAACCCACAAACCCTAAGTATGAAAATCAAGAATTCTACCTTTAATCTTGTAGAAACCTTGTTGAATCTTGCACGTTTAAGCTTTCTTGATGCTTCAATCTTTGATAGAAATCCTCACGAATCTCTCTCTCTCTCTGCAATTCTCAATGTTGTTTTCTAATTTAGTTGTTGATGTGCACACAACATTTGCTCACATTATTTTAAGTACTGTTCAATACATGCCCACTTTTGGTGGGCCTATACCAGCCTATACATGCCCACCGAAAGTGGTTCTTAAACATATATATGGTTCATTTTCATTATAATTTACTTAATTCTACTTAATTAATGAGTAATATACCCTTAATCAAATTTAACTAGTTCTTGTTTTTTTTTTCAAACCTAAATTCATAATTTAATACACTTGATGTTCAATAATTAGAAAACGCAAAAGTGTCTTTTCCACAACCAATAGAATGGTTTAGACATCGATAGCCTTTATGTTATGAACTATATCAAAAAAAGAAACATTCAAGAGAATGAGGAGAGAGTTTATTTGGAGAATATAATTTTAAATGCAAAAAGCAAGAGCAACCAAAGACATGTAGGTGAAAGTTGGAGGGTGTGTAACGCCCCAATTTCGGGAACGTTACGTGGTGCTCACCGCACCGTCCTAAGTTATCAATGTGATTCATAACACGAGGATTTAACTCTAGTTCGTCTAACTAAGTTAAATCTTCCAACCAAAATCCGACAGCATCTCCCCGTAATTCGGGTAATGCCCACCTAATTAAACGCAGCGTAACATCATATAATCACATCCCAACCTAGCAAGGCCTCCAGCCAACTAACAGCAGGCAAATTCACAACCTATGGCCTTAGGCCTTCTAACAGCATGCAAATTCACAACCTATGGTCTCAAGCCATCTAGCAACATGCACAAACTGAATTCATGATTTATACATCACAATGATTCCACACAACCAATAAACAGGACTAAATGTTCACACTCGGTTCAAAAGTCCCACATCAATGGAATAACCTTCTAACCGTCCATAATCCACACCTTACGGTGTCACGCAGTCAAGATATCACACATGAAATCATTTCATACAAATATTTCAACAAAAAGGTTAAAGACTCTAATCCCAAACCTACACCCTCTCCAAGAGCCATCCATACCACAACATCGTCTCTATTGATCCGCACCTCTGGCACTAGAACCAGTCTCACCTGTAGGGAGGATGAAAAAATAAAGGGTGAGCTAGAAGCTTAGCAGGGGTAAAGAGTAAAACAAGCAACATGGCAGTTATTAAAGAAAAGATAATGCATCAATATGTTCTCTTCTATGCATATGTCACATAACACAACCAATAGTCCGGCTATTCCCTTCGAGGTAAAAAACATTCATCAATCCACTAGTCTTCAACTATGAATTAACCAAACCTCAAATGCACTACATGGTTCCCAACCATCATGAATGAGAGCGCAATCATCATTCACATTACACCCGCGAAGGTTCTACCCAGTTGTGTGAACCCCGTCACACCCACACCTTAAGTGTGTTGCCTCACATGGAGTCATATGATCCGTGCCTATGCCTTGACACGCAACCATCCTCCCATGAGACTTTCAAGTAACCTATGGTATCCCGAGTCCATACCCGAGCATCCCGTGCAAGCTCTAATGCATTCATGCTCGTGCCATGCCAAATACACATATATATCAACATATATATATATATATACAACTACTAATGATGCATGACAAGATTCAAAACATGCTCAATGGATGATTGAACATGTAATTGGGCAATGCAATCCATATTTAGAAGAATATATAAATAAACCCTAGGTTCGTTCTTCCTTAGGCACAATAAGGCAAGAACACAAACAAAGAGACCAATGAGAATTCGAACCGAAATTTTAGAATCAACAAATGATATTGAAGAAAGAAAGGGTCAAGAAATCCCCTACCTCGTGTCGAGCAATTTACCAAAATCCAACAATTACGTTCCTAGGGTTCTGATTTCCCAATCCTATCAATATGGCGAAATTGAACCCATTCACATATCAATATATGATCAAAAACTCATTTAAAACTCAATTGAATCAAGAATTTCGAAATTTCTCACCTTTTCTCTCTAGAAATTCCTCCAAAATCCTTCAAACTCAACCCAATCAATCCTCAATCTAAAACAATGAATCAAACCAACAAAACTACCATAAACAACCCTAGAAACATCATATATAAACCCCAAAACTTAACTCTTAACGAATCATGATAGATCTAAAGAAAACCTAGAATTTCAAAACTTGGAAAAACTTACCAAAATCTTCAAACCTGGCTTGAATCTTCAATATAGCACTCCAATCATCACGAATCCTCAAGAATTAGGTTGAATCCTTGCTAGAAACTCTTTCTCTCTCTAAAATCGTCGCTCTCTCTCACTCTAGGACTGAAACAAACCAAAACTTTCTCTAAAGGCTCGCTGGAGCCTCTTCTGAAAGCTCGGGTTGCGCCTAGGCGCTCTGGCCTAACTAGTTTCTCATGACACACTGCCTTGGGCGCACTTTTGCACACGCCTAGGCGCACACCGCCTAGGCGTGTGGCCCTAATTTTTCCGACTCCGTCTTGGTCTTAGCTTCGATTTGATATATTATGGTCCCAAAATGGACATCTGTGCTAAAAGTTATGACCCATTTAACGAACCAAGCTCAAAAATAATTTTCCTGATTCCGTACCTCATGGATCATCCGTAATTTGACTTAAACCTAAAGTTTTGGGTCGGGGTTTCACGGGGTGTTTGATGAAAAAGTCAAGTGTGAGGAGAGGACCATTTTAGAATGGAGTTGGGTAGGGGATTGATGATGTGTATGGTAGTCAAGGTAGCATCAGCCCAATATGAAAGAGGAAGATGGGCAGTGGAGAGTAGAGTGCGATCACGTTAGCCATAGGACAGTGTTTGTGCTCGACAATGCCATTTTACTGAGGGGTATACGGACTGGAGAATTGTTGGTTGATGCCAAGAAAGGTACAAAAGTGGGCAAAGTGATGGTTGACATATTCAGTACCATTGTCACTTTGAAGTGTTTGGGATGGAGGCAATGAATTTATTTAAAGGTTTGAACATGAGTGATAACTTTCGTATTATGTCAAATGAGATAATTACATGAATAATAAGAGTATTTGTAACGCCCCGACCCACGAAACCCTAACTCATGAGCTTATAGACCAGAACGCTACTCCTACTATCCTATATGTCTACACCTTGAGCCCAATTATAACACATAAATAACTTCAAACAATTCATACCTAAACAAAAATTATATTAAATGAAAAACATTAATGATTAATTTAACAAACTCATTTAATAATCTATTATTAATTATACTGAATAGCATATAATCTTACCATTTTCACAACCCTATAGTCACAATCGAAATAAAACCTACAGTAAATGTCCCTTGATATAATTTTGTGGATAATTGCTTACCTAAAGAACTCTAAAGTTTCTACCCACCACACATACATGAATTACACAACGATTTATTCAAGTCTTCGATTTATTGCTTTTGTTACATGAGCATCCTCACTATGGATCCACGACATAACCATCAACAGTCCAATCAGCATACTCAATAGAAACACAATTTCCTACATTACGGAACATAGTGATCCAAGGCCCAGCAAGTAATACTTATGCATGAATGCACGTGAACATCATCATTAGAAAACAATCAGCCGTTTAAATCCTTTTTCCAGTACATGGGTCCTTAACCTAGATAAAATTGCTACAGAGTAACCAGTCGGGATTTTTATCTAATGCTCTACCATAGAGCAAATTTTAGTCAACATCCGTATCCTTTATTCATTTTTTTTCATTTAACAGTACTCATAAACCTTTCTCTTTTCAGTACATCCACCCTGTAGTAGTAATACTTGGTTTGTAAAAACATTTACATTAATGTGCATGTCATGTATGCCATGAAATGTCATGCCTCGTGCGGAGCAAACCATAAACAACACCTCAATAAATCATCACATGTCAGTTCACAGTTCATAGATACCCAAATCATCACAAATTTGGTCTCATGAAAACATCACAATCAATACAACCATTATCATATACAATCTAATAGACATTACAATCGATACATATATTATCACATAAAATTCACAGATCACACAATTTCGTAATACAATTGAATATTACTTATTCGTTGTGTATTTCTAAATTCCGGTATTTCAATTGAGTGATACTGCTCCTGAAATCCATAACAATGCGCCCATCCGTTAATTTATATTTATTTATAAAATAATCATTTTAAATTAAGGGTCAAACTAAGTTGTCTAGGTCAACTTGGGCCATTTTTAGTTCTGCCCTAACACCAATGGACCTGTAGGGTCAAACTGACTCGGTTAACCACCATCTTCCCCAAAACGCAGGTCTAACAGACCCGTTGAGTACCTTCATCGGGTCACTGCCTATGGAGGCACAATGACGTTCACAGTCTGCGCCAAATGAAAGCTAAAGGTACAGCGAGTACACCGAAACCAACTATTACCTGCAAAATGGCTGGAGTTCATAGATTTTTGGCGTTGAAGCTCGCGGCCCATGGGTCTCTTCTTCCTCAGTTGGTGGTCAAAATGTGAACGGTTCCTTTCGAAAATGGCATGGTTGAATTCCTGTTGACGTTCTCGTCCTTCTTGGTGTCTCAAATTCGCCAATCATCGACGGTGGCCCTCAGATCGATTTTTGCTGCCACCACTGGCTTCCCCGTGCCTTGTATAATTATAGTGTATCTAATTGCATCCTACCCAACTTTATTTACAATGTTTTCATTACTTATAATTTATTTTCTATTGTAACTCTTACTCCCAAAATTCATAGTAATTATATTTTGAGTCTAATTCCAATAATATTTGTTCTAGTAAATTTTATTTTTCCATTTAAAATTCATGAAAAATATTCCAATTCTATTTAATTCATCTGTACCATTTCACCAATTCACCTTCATTAGAAATTAATCATCACATTATTTGTTTTGCACCTATTGAAAATCGTAATGACACCATTGACCTCACCTTACCCTATCATCTAAACATACCTAAAGACTCGGGGTATTACAGTATTCATCCATGAACAAAACATAATAATGATAACTACTTATTGAAGAAATAGGGGACATCCAAATATCGCTGTGAATAATAACAAAAGGAATCAAAACATAAGTAGTATGAGACTTAAAAGATAATTGTTTGGATTTTCTTCTTGGACAATCCTTACAAAGAGTTTGGTTGAATGATGATTTGCTGCCAAGAGAAGGTCCTAGGAAGGCAAGAATAGATGAGGGTGTGTGGCCATGATGACAATATTGCCACATGGATGAATGGTGGACAATAAGAGCATTAATTAAGAATAACATACTAAGATAAAGGGGGTAGTTAGGGAGGATACGTACCATCTTTACGAGGTTCCTGAAAGAGTAGTGCATTTGTGAATAAATCATAAATACGATAGAATTCAAGTGAAAAAAGAAACAAGACTCAGTTTTCTTTGATAAAATGAGCGAGAAACATTTTTTTTTTTTTGGAAAATTTAGGAGTGTGGAGAAACATCATTGAGCAAAAATTTAGAACCACATTATGATGTGTAGCTCTAGTGTGGGGGTATCACATGATGTGGTGGGAGCAAGTTGACCAAAATGAGTACCAATAAAGTGTGCAGTAATGGCAATGGAATTTGTGAGGATAGTTAGTGTGAGCATGCTAATTAGTATAGCAAGTTAGACACCATTAAGAGGTACGTTGAGGGGCAGCACCTAAGAGACTTTGTGTAGGCCATGTAGGGGTATGGAAAAATTGCCATGGGGCTGTTGAGTTGTGAAAAATTTGAAGATGATGAAGGATGGTACTACAAGTTGCCATGGTTACTACTATAATTAGCAAAGTTGTGGCAAAGGTTATTCCAATTACTGTTCCCATTATTGCTATGGTTATATTGACCACCATTGGTGTTCTTGCCACAGGTGCCACCAGTGGATGGAAAAAGCAAGGATGCGGGAGCGAGGTTCTTTAAATTATATGAGCCGAGTATTGTTGTAAATAGTGGTGTAGAGCATGAGGTCATCATGACCAATGCCTTTTAGAGTGGCAACGATAAGATCGTCTGGAATAACGAGTTTGCCGATAGAAATGAGTTTATCAAATAGGAATTTTTCATGATAGAGATAGTTTTCAATGGATTTAGAGCCTCTATGAAGAAAAAAAAAAGTTAAGACTTAAGAATGGCGGCACTAGCAATGAATTTTTGGGAAATGTAGAGTTAAAGGAATTCTCAATAATCCTGGACTATTCTGCAACCAAGGCGAATGTAGAGGATAGACATCTCAAAGGTGGTTCTGATTTCGCTTACAACAAACGGAAGTATAACAAACTCATGTTTGTACATGCTCACTTTTGCAAAAGTATGTTTTTCCATTTATGAATATTTATTTATGTCTTTCAAGGCACCTACAGGTGTTCATGAGTCGCCATAGTCATCTATCATGTTAGCATACACAAAGGTACACAGTGGATTCTCCAATGCAATTGGGATTTTTTCATAGCCCTAGATATTTTCATTGTTATCATTAACTGCCATTTAACTCGGAGCATTATTTACATCATGTGCACCCTTTATCTTCAACAATGGGGTTTTACAAATCATAGGTATGTATCCCATACCTATTTGTGAGTGAAAGCTGGCTGTGATTTTTTTTAAATCGTGATTAAATTTGCGTCACAATCTCTCTCCCACGTTCCACTTCTCACACAATGCACTATCTGTCTCAATTTTGAAAACACGAGCAAACGGTCCGCCTTTCTCTGCTCCTCCATTCTTCATCGATTCGACACTTTCAACTCACGCTAGTCCATTCGTTCGTGTTCTTCATCACCATCATCTTCACTGATTACAGTAACATCCCTTTCCTCCAGTGACACCACTATTCCTTCGTAGAAGAAGGCCTGTATTTGAGGTAATCAATGATTTTCTGTCTCAATTTTAACATTGAACAAGTAATATCATCTCTATGTATGGTTTAGTCGTAAAAAAGTATATTTTCCCCCCTATCGTACTTCAATTTATGTGTTTGAATCATTGATCATGTCGTCATGCGAAATCTAAATCCATTGTTTTTGTAAACATTGGGCTCTACAGGAAGATAATGCTTTAAAGATGCCTTGGGTATTCCATTGTTTCTGTAAATGAGCATATCTCGCCAAACAAAATGGGTCTTGGTTATTTCATTGTATGGTTGCAAGGTGTAATGTTATTCCATTGTAACGGCACAATGTAATGCCATGATATGAAGTTATTCCATTGTAATATTACAATGGAATTACAAAATTATGTTGTAACTGCACAATGTAATGCCATATTCCAATGTACAGTTGTAATAGAATAAAGTATACCATTGTAATATTACAATGGAAAAACGTTATTCCATTGTATTTATTACGAAGAAATAACTTATTTCATTGCTAAATTATGATTACTTAACTTATTCCATGGATATCTGACAATGGAAGAAGGTCTTCCATTGCAACGGGACAATGTAATACCTAATTTCATTAAAAAGTATCCATGGAATAAGTGCATTTCATTATCATCGATTCATTTTATTCCATCGTTTGATTGTTCTCATGACCAAAACAATCATGGTAAAAAAAGGTACAACGACAGCATCTCCTTCGGAAAAAAAAAAAGACCAAGATACAAGATGGTGGGAGATAAGAAAGTGTATCCTCATCATTATAGATCTAACCTGATCGCAATTGCAGATTTTCTAAAACTCTTCATCAAAGAAGCCAGATTTGCCTGACTTTCCTCCAGGTTGATCCTTCAGACCTGACTCACCGCTCTCAACGATTCTAGTAAGGAAAGGTGCGTTGTCCGTCTTTGATTGGGAAGTCCAGGTAGAGTGACTCTCATTGC
Organism: Euonymus europaeus; assembly: GCA_963580455.1. Taxonomy (NCBI): domain Eukaryota; kingdom Viridiplantae; phylum Streptophyta; class Magnoliopsida; order Celastrales; family Celastraceae; genus Euonymus; species Euonymus europaeus. The sequence goes on from OY756972.1 coordinate 8,420,235, forward strand.
TATCAGTGAAATGATTCTCTTTCTCTAATCTCTTTGTAGAGGTATACCAAGGGAAATGTATGTGAGAGCGTCGTAAACCGAGTATCGCTAAAATCGAGACTCAGGTCAAGGATATCAGATAGACGAAAAGTACTTTCCCTCGTATGGAGAACAAATCCTATCTCTTATCTCTCTAGTTCCGGAACTCTTGGCAAGCTAAGTCTCTGGAGCTGTAACCATAGTTTGCGAGGGTCCGAAGGAGAAAGTCGTAGCTTGTGTGTTTTTGGAATCTGGATTGGCTTCGTCTTCCGTACCTTCACCTAATTCACCAACGTGACCGACCTCAATGTCTCAAATAACAATGGATAGGTCAATTTTTTATTTTCGATCTTTCTATTTGACTCAGTTCAACTCTTTCCGATCTTTCTATTTGATATTTCTGATCTTTCTATTCAACCCTGAGTTTTGTCAGTTTCTCTTGCATATCTCCAAACTGGATATTCCTCATACTCAAACCGTGATCCACTTGGGCTGCCATATATTCTACTGCAGATGCCAAGTCCACTCTGGCTGCATCCAATGCCTGAAACTTTGACGTGACTAGGCCTTGGAGGGATTCTATAGTAGTCTGCAATTTGTCAATTTTGGTAGAGAGGGCAGTAATGGCTTCATTGTTGACAGGAGTAGGGACAGTAACTGTTGAGGATGAAGGAGTGCCAGATGGTCCAGGAGCCTGTTGCTTGCTTCGTATGCCTGTTTTAGCATCAATTGGCGGCCTAAGGGAGACTACTTCCTTGGTCTCCGAAACCCCAACAGAGATCAACATATTGGTTAACAATACACCAAAAGGCAACTTGATTGGACGTGATTGGTGTTCCTTAACACTCATAATGTGATGAAAAACTATGGAAGGAAGACATATTGATTTGCCTGTTAAGATGGCATGCAGTAAACGACAATGGCGTTCATTCAATTCACCATGGTGTTCAGTAGGAAGAATATTCAAACATATGAACATGTGCAAGAGGCGGTGAGAAATTTTGAGAAATTTATGAGAAAATTTATCACCAAATGATTCACTACCTCCATCTTCACGAAGATATGTGTGAATCTCAGAGAGAGAAGGTGCAGATGGTGGGTCAAATGGGTCAAACTCTGGGTTGTCCACCCGGGGAATGTCCATGGTTTTACTAAGAAAGGTAATCAAATGGAACACCCCTACAAAAACAAGAGACAGACCCACTGCTTGCATCATCCAAATTAAACAGATTTGAAAAGAATTCCCTTACCAAATCTGTACACGCAAAGCCTTTAAGGTCAGTGAAGGGAGACCACGATCTTGATTCAAATATATAGGTGATTTCCGGGTCTTCCAGTGACCGAAATCGAAATTGCCGTTCTGTATTGAGAGTCCTCTCCTCAAAGAACTCCAAGTATGCAGCACGGGCTTTGGAGCATACAAAGGACACACTGCTTTGGCGTTTCTTCGGTGCCAGTTTGTAATTTATGGGTGTGTCCATCGGCAGCGATTCAGAAGCAGAGCTTTTTCGCTTCCTGGAGTTCACCATAAGAAATTTGAGAAGATGAAACCAAATTTGATGAGGTTTTGAGAATAGAACCGTACTTTTACAACTGAAAAGATTGAAGTAGCCTACACCCAAGGTTACTTTTCGACAAACAGAATGGCAACAGCGGCTTTCATGAAAGCCATGAATTGCTATATCTAAAAAAAAACATTATATAAAAAGTAATATATGACAAAAACTCCCTCTGACCACAGATCGGGTTATGCTGCTATCCCTTTTATAATAGAAGACCCAACAGCTCTATATACATATATAAAAAGCAAACCCAATTGTTCTATCTAATGATTGATCGTGCCAACACGACGGCAAGCGGCGGACTCACACCCTCCTGGCGCTCAACGAACGATCGAGCGTAAAATCCAAGAAATTTCCTTCAGCTAGAGCGGACCCTGAGACCCCCGGTGAGTGTTTGATCCGAGATGCTCAAGCGTCACGCTGCGCTCGAGTAATGATAAATTCAACTCCTTTGGCTGTTCTCTATTGGTTCGGGGTATATCACCAATTACTAAAACATTTGGATGATTTAATTTCACACATTTAGAGGACTGCAATATCTGAGGTAGGTTATTGTGTGGTTACATCACTTTTTTATCTGCTTTCTAGTTTGACCACCCTCACATGAGCCCTATCTGAAGGCTACATCTAATGATAAACCTCAGGCCCATCAAGGAAAAACGGAGCCACTTATCCAGTGGCTCAAAGTAAAGCCCAGCCCATAACGCAGGTCCAACAACCATAACAGATCCACTAATCCACTGACCCAAATCTTCGCTTGGGATATAGTAAGCATAATCTGAATCAATTCAAAGAATAAGATTCTTTGGGTGATTTTCACACGATCAGAGAGCTCTGCAATAGCTGAGGTATGCTGGTTTGTGGTTACATCATTTATTGACCTGCTCTCTAGGTTACCACTATCTCCTGATTTAGGCTACCTGAAGGCGACATCTGATTATATGCCTTTAAAATTATTCACTACCGACTCCTAGGTTTGTTATCCATTGGTTCAGGATATATCACCAATTACTAAAACCTTTGGATGATTTAGTTCCACAAGATCAGAGGCCTTTGCAATATCTGAGATAGGCTGTTTTGTGGTTACATCTTTTGTTTACCTACTCTCTAGTCTGACTATCTCATGAGGTAGGCTACCCGAAGGCTACATCTGATGATATGCCTGAAAGTTGATTATTCACTATTGACTTGGGATGCAATGATAAGAAAACAACTATTATCCTTGAAGACGATCAATGTTAGTTTAATGCCACTCTTTCTTTGAATCTAAGGTAGGCTGGTAAACAAGCTATAGTACGCGTACTATGTTATTGAATCATTTTTGTCTTTTGAATTCTTTTCATCTTTAATGCAGCATAAAGATAAATGACATATACTACGATTACTATGTGATTGTAAGGGTTTTGTGCTCAAAAGAAGGCTCAAAGGTAAACCACATATAGTTCGCGTACTATGTAATGAAAGCCTTTAGGCTTAAAAGGAGGCCCAAATGCGTATTAAGTGATTCAATTGAAGATTTCTGGGCTTAAAAGGAGGCCCAAATGTTAACAACATATTGTATGCGTACTATGTGAGTGAAGCGTTTTAGGCTTCAAAGGCCGCGTTTCAGCAGTCTGCTTTGTTCAAAGGTTGTCGTGCCGATGGAGGGTTTACATGCTGAAGGCTTTAGTATCGGCTTCATTCTTTATTGTGAGTTCTCGTAAAAGACACTTTATCATTATTAATAGTTTACGTTAAATTGGAGAGATCGATTAAGGGAGAATTTCCACTATTGATGCACTTGCATATTGTTAAGCCCTAATCCCTTCAACAATCCCAACCTCCAAAGACTTCAGCTTCTCCTAAATTTAGTTTCTTATGACATTTCTCGAGCTCATTTTGACACAAACTATGTCGTTCCTTGTTCAATCGAAGCGGATCCATTCTCACATTTGTATTTATTAGGGCTTACCTATATAACTAGAGAGAATTAAGCTTTTGTTATTTAGTATTAAAGAATACAATTACAATGTTCTACCATGTGAAAAGGTTGGAAACAAGTATTTTTATCTCTGGGCGTCTTATTAGGGTTTTTGATAATGTTTCTGTTTTGGTGTTTCTGTTGCTGTTTAGATGTTTATGTTTTGGTTTTGATCAAACTATTCAGATTCGAACTCCGGCTCGAGGTTGGTGATTTTTCAAAGGGACTTTGTCGTTCCAGCAACTTTATCACAGCCGTTGGAAACTCATGATTTCTTCAGCACAATCGTCGGTCTCTTCTTCAGCACCACCGCTGGCAACTCTGATTCCATCTCCACAAATCGAGTCCCTCCACTAACAAAACACGGAGGTTCAATGCATTGTAATTAACAAAACATGGAGGTTCAAACCGAGTTTCTCTACTTTTAGAATGCACAAAGTGATGGCACCAGTGCAGTTGATCAAGCAAATCTTCAGAGAGTTTAGTTCAAATCGAATTGTCCCTGGTTTCATAAATGTCAAATAAACAAATTAACTAGTGTTTTTATTTAGTGTTAAAGAATACAATTACAATGTTGTTCTATGCGAAAACGTTGGAAACAAGGATTTTTATCTCTGGGAGTCTTATTAGGGTGCTGATGTTTCGGTTTTGGTGTTTTTGTGTTGTTTAGGGCTTTTGATGTGAAAAGGTTGGAAACAAGGAAGGTGTTTTAGGCGTTCTAGCAAATTGGAGGATGAGCAGGTGAAACCTGGGTCGATAAGTATGAGGGGCTTAAATGACTCATTTCAAGACAACTATGGGCCTGTTTGAACCCAAATAACTCGTTCATGTGATAGAGTTTTTTTTTTCAAAAAAAATCACACGTCATTAAAAAATTAATTACATGTCATTAATTAATTTTTACATAAAATAAATCCATGTCACAAAATAATTGACATGTCAGCATGGGGTTAACAGTTGACTAACCAAAGACCAATTGAAGGTCCAATTTAGACCAATCAATCAAGTACAAGGGCTTCATTCACCCATTTTGAAGTACAGGGGCCTAATTGACCCATTTCGGTAAGTAGAGGGGCCATTTTGACACTTCTCCCTATACTATACACTTATACTATATTAGTACAAAGCCCGCGCGTTGTGGCGGGTACTTTGATTTCTATGGCTTCATTCACTGGACATTTTTGGCCAATAGTCAAGAGGCCATGAGTAATTCAAGAAATTAGTAACATATAAGAGACTTTACCTTCAACTTTATCTTTGGGCTTTAATATTCAGTTCTTCATTATAATGAGCCACACCATAATTCAACATGTTCATGCTTAAACTATATGTTTATTTGATTTATCTGACACTTGAGGTTTTCCTTTGACAATTTTGTAAAACTAAATGTATCTAAACGTGATTGCTATTGCTCAATAGCCAAGTGCCAAATAAATCAAGTAGCTTTAGTTGAGGGATTTTTTGGGTTAAGTTGAGCATATTAAGTATATTTTGGGATATGCATCTATAGCTCTCAAAAATTGACATACTTCTAGGATGAATATTAAGAACCAATCAGAATCTAAACTGGAAATAGCTACTGGAATTTTGCAGCCATTGAAGAACTTGACAGGAAAAATGACGAGATACTACAGATACTACAATCTCTAGCGAGACTTGTTACCAAAATCATAACTCCATTAGTCTCCAGTGCTGGTGAAGAAAACCCATTTGCTATTATGGGTGTAAAAACTATCGGGTTTATGCTTAACCTTTATCTGACCTTTTCTTTTCAGTTGCAAGCTACAACTACTGAAAAGAAAATGAACTAAACTTAGTCACCCGATTTTTCAGGTAAAAAAATCTATTTATCTATAAGTCTATGCACTGCTGCCTTCTCCGCGCGAGTCCGTCGTTCTTCCCCGTAATCGCGGGACTCTGGGTGGCTTCGATGCCCGTCACTCAAAAAGTCATGCAATACGTCGGATCTGAAGTTTGCAATGTCATCTGTTGATATATTCTTTGGGATAGGAAGTCTGCTGAATATGTGGTCCATGATGAACATGACAATTACCCCGCAGTCCAAACTGTTCAATGATAATGAGCTACATAACACATCATATTGTTAATTATACTTTTGGTTAATTATGCTCAGTATATTACCTTTCTGGAGCTTGTTGTGGTGACTCAAGGAATGTGATATTGCCTTTTGGTTCGCATTTGAGGTGCTCTGGCATCATGTTGTTGTAGCACTTTATCTGTATGTTAAAGATAATTTATTAAAGTAATTGGAACTCTATGAAATGTTTTCAAGAACATTTGGGATAATGTTCTTACAAATTCATTGGCATCTTTTAAGTAAGGATCCCTTGCAGTTTTAATCCTTGATAGCAATGAATTGTAATGTGTCCACAATCCATCCCATGTGTCATGTACTAACAAACTCCAATGATCCGCAACAAGTTTGTCAACTTTTGCATGGATGGGGAATAAGAGGTACCTGTACTTATCACGCACCTCCATCACTTTGTCTGTCAAATGCTTTTTGAAAATCTCGATTTTGCCTATTCGTATGAATGCCTGCAACAAAACATATACTCTCTACCAAACATGGCCAGTGTTTTTGTTATTTAATTTATTAAACCAAAACGACTCATGTATACCAGACTAGAACTCGTAAAAGCAATCGTTTTGCCCATTTGAAGTTCTTGGGTGTCTTGCTCTGTCTCTGCTTTGCTCATCATCAATATCTCCGAATATGAATCGATGACCTGGATGTGGTATCATAATAGTGTCAATAACCTATTCACATAGTGCATAAGAATTAGTTTTCATTAAATTAGTCACTTACATTATTCGAAACCATCTCTGTGGTACATAAGGCAATAACTTCAGCGTACGAGACTGTGTTTTCACCCCAACAAATAACAGTGCTGCTATCAATTAACAGTTAGTATTCCATTAATTACTATCAATGGAATAACCAAATCCATTGATATTAACAATGGAATTATCAATGCCTTTGTTTTAAACCAATGTAACTGGGAAAATATTGGCAGCATACTTACTCGTTCGTGCCAATTTTACATATCTTATCCAACTTCTCCCTGTCTTCTGGCAACATGAACTCGTTTCCCTTTGATTTTGATGGAAATGGTTTTGCCTTCTTGTTTGATACATGGTCTTCCATGTTATCGACACAGACTGGATCATCTTGCTTCGTTTGTGGAGGTCTTTTCCTACAAAGTGATTTACCTTTATCCCCAGTGCTGTCTTTGTAGCCCCATTCATAATCAAAATCAAAATCTCCCGTCTTTCTTTTATTCCTTTCCTTATTCTTCAAACGTCCTATCATAGATGGTGGGGTTTTGGAAACTGCAACTTTTTGTACAGCTTTCCCCCTTTTCCTGGCTCTTACTTTTGTTATTCTTCTTCCAGTGCCTCTTTCACTGCACAAACTTGTTTGTGCTTCATTCTCTGTTTCCATCTGTGGTCCCAAATCGACAGCAGCTGCAGTTGTAGTGGGTCATACTTCTTGCAATTCATTCACAAGTGCATTCTTTTCAGTCTTCGCCTTTAGCACATCATCATTCAATATTTGTATTTGAAGAGTTAGAGTACTATTGCTCTCCTCGAGTTCACGGACTAGGTCTTTGTGCCTATCTATCTAGTTCACCCTTCAACTCTTGCACATCAGATTTCAGCAAATCAATTTCCATGGTTAGCTCGGATCAGTCAATCTCTTTTGTGATGGATAACACAGAGTTGTCTTTTTTATGAATTTCATCTCGTACTCTTTGTAATTCAGTACCTAAATCAGAATTTATTTTTTCTGCTGCAAGTTTTGCTTCTTCTAGGGCTCGAACATGATCTTTTAACTCTTGTTTTTCATTCTGTTTTATATTCAATACTTCTTTCATTTTCTCAAAATTCACTTTTTCTAAGCTTTTTTCATGCTTGATATCACTTATTCGCATCAAAAGATCTTCAACTTGCCCATCAACATTATCATCCCTTGCTGTTCTTTCATCTACAACTTTGGACGTCGCCCCGTCTATATCATTCAACTCAGCCCCAACAGGTTGTTCAATAGGCTCCCCATGACCATCAACTCCAACATTTCCATTATTGGTATCACCAAACATTTCAGTCGGCACATAAGTAGGAGAAATTAGTCTGTCCTCCATGTCAGTTGACTGCAGTTCACCTTTGTGCACCTATACAAGCAGTACAAAGTCTCAACTTATCAATTCCATTGATAATTAATAATGGAATCTTGAGCACACACAAATTACAACTACTTCATATATATTACAATTACCAAATCTATTATTTATTTCCCATGGAATTTAAAAACAAAAATCACAGCTTTAATAAGTGAAATATGATATAAAGTGCTCAAAATGTATTTGTTCAAACTCACTTGGCCTTTTTTTAGTGGGGCGATGCATATTTTATCAAAATCCTCTCTTGGCCATTTCTTAGAGTTCCATTTCAGGAATCTTGGGAATCTTGACTCTTCAGTTGGTTTGAAGATTCTCTTATGCTCGCAAAACCAATATTGCAAGAAGATGATCACATCAGTTAATTATTAACTAATCAGAGTAAAGGTTCATGTATCAGTTTATGTAGTCTCGTACTGTCACTTTTCACCAAGCAATAAAAGCGAGGTTGTGGATATATGATGTTTATCGACTGAGTATAAAAGCGAGGTTGTGGATATATTTAGAAAGTCACTTTTCACCAAGCAATAAGTATTAACAATATTATGAGAGTTATTAGAAAGTTACTTTTCACCATTTTGTCAAACTTCTTATTCGATGAAAGAGTGGCATTAAACTAACATTGATTGTCTTTAAGGATAATGGTTGTTTTCTCGTCATTACATCCTCTAAGACAATAGTGAATAGTCAACTTTAAGGCATATCATCAGATGTAGCCTACCTCATGAGATAGTTAGAGTAGAGAACAGGTAAAAAAGCGATGTAACCACAAAACAGCCTACCTCAGATATTGCAGAGGCCTCTGATCGTGCGAAACTAAATCATCCAAAGGTTTTAGTAATTGGTGATATATCCTGAACCAATGGAGAACAGCCCTAAGAGTTGGTAGTGAAATTTTTTGAAGCATATCATCAGATGTAGCCTTAAGGTAGCCTACATCAGGAGATAGTGGTAACCTAGAGAACAGGTCAATAAATGATGTAACCACAAACCAGCCTACCTCAGCTATTGCAGAGCTCTCTGATAGTGTGAAAATCACCCACACAATCTGATTCTTTGAATTGATTCAGATTATGCTTACCATATCCCAAAGAACCTTTTCAGTTGCCTCATGCCTCTTTGTTTCAGCATCACTGACTAGATTGGATCTATCTATTTCGCTCTCAAATTTCCTCCTTCGATTTGTCTCTCAAGTCTCGAACATTTTCGTTTTGAATATATCATATTTATCGACGATGTCTCAACTGAACAGTTCTTTTCTGGTTGCCTGGCTCTTGAGACAATTTGTTTTAACAAATGCAATTGGACCAGCCCAAGAAAGTAAGAGAGGAAAATTAAATAAAATAATAAAAAAGGTGATAGAAAGATAATAAAATAAGAATTTTTTGTTTATTAAAATGGTAACTATTCATTCTTCCAGATTAAAACCACACTAATCATATGAAGTAACCAAGCACTATAACGGGCTCACGACATTGGCATGAGTAAGGCCCAGATTGATGCATCCAAAGCCCAAATTACTTCATTTACGTCTTGTGAATCAAATAAGGAATTATGAAACAGCCCATACGAAGACAGAGAATCCCAAAAGACGGGCTTCTCTGTCTTCGTAAATGTTGGCTTGTTGCGTATAGGGCAACTCTGATTCCAGTTACTCGCTCAGTCTGAATCGCCATCTCTTTCAAATTCTCTCAGCTTCATCAGGTATGCTTCATCATCTCTGTAACTCTCTCTTTGATTCATCATCTCCGCCTCTCACTCTCTGTCTCTCATTTATGTCTCTGATGAGATACTTGTATCTCATGTTTATGTATTTATTTCTTAATTATGTATTTTTCTGGGATGATTACTGTTTTGCCCTTTTGATCAGTCTTTTAAGGGGCTGTCTTGCTTTGGTTATGGTTATCAAAGAACAAATATCTTGCTTTTATTCCTTCTTCTTCTTTTATCTATCTTCTCTGGGTTACGGGTGCCATCATTTTGGTATCGGAGCCAGGTTTTGATGCGACCTATACCTCAAACCACTGGCAACCGCCAGGAAATGGAATTTGAGTTAGCTCGTTACAGAGACACTACGGATGCTCGACTTCGGTCCTTCACGGCTGCAGTAGAGCTTATTGCGTCGGACCAAGAAGCATTCCGGCGAGACCTGCTATCTGACATCCGATAGCTGTTCCAAAATAGTTCAACACCAACATCTCCTTCACCCAGGTCACCTTTCCCTAAGAACTCCACCCCTCTGTTACCTACTCCGACAACCACAGTAAACAACCATGCCAACTCCACCACCTTCACTTATGCTGCCAATTCCACCTTCAACTGCACTGTCTCCATCGATGGGGTCTTCCATTGTTTTTGGCTCGTTCCTGGAGACTCATCCTCTCCCGGTCCACTCCCCTCCCAATACAATCTATCAGTTTCAAAATTCACACGAATCTCACTCCATTTTCCGTGAAAAACCATCGAAGATGGCCGATGTTGCAGACTCTACTACCTTCGTTGTTCTCAAACAAGGAATCCCAAAGATCGACAAAAATCTCCAGCGACAACCAGAGTCTTTATCCGACCTCCTTTCTCCTATTATTGTACCAGAAGAATCTCAACCAACGCCCATGGTTGTTCCTCCTCCCAAAGAAAAGCCAAAACTGGATTTTGAAGCACAAAACATAGTCATGGCTTCCAGCTCTCTGTTTCAATCATCTTTCATTTCCAATCCCAAACCAGTATTCCACAAAAATCCTAAGCTATTAACCCCTCGTCGCTTGCCCACAGTGATTTCTTGCACTTCATCGACTCTCGATCCTCTTCCATCGAACAATTCTTGTGATATCCCGAACCCAAAAATTTTAAAAAAATATAATAATTTTTCAAATTTAATATTTTTAATAAATACTACATATTTTTAGGAAAATATTGACGCAAGAATCAGCTAAATCGGAGTTGAATTGGATTTGTTACGAATTATGTAAGTTTTAAGTAATATAGGGAAAGACGAGGGGCAAAACCGTCATTTTCCAGAAATCTGGTTTAAACCAGATTTCTCTGGTTTCAGTAGCAGCCGAGAGAGAGAGAGAGAGAAGGGGGTTTTGTTCGTTTGACGTCCGATCGGAGCAAGTAAGGTGTCAAATCGAAGCTCGTGGTGAGAGGAGCAAAACCCAAGTGGAATCACCACCATCGGACCACCGTAGACGGCGGAATCGGCCGGCGAAGTTTCGGTTTTTCAAAATTTCAAAGCTCGATCCCGGTCGATTCAGTAGGAATTTTGGAACGAGGCAGGTACCATTAGATTTCTGTTGTTGTGGGCTTCATTTTGATGTAGGAGTGACCGGAAACTTTCGCCGGAAAAGTGGATTCCGGCGACCGGCCGGCCGAGTTGACTTAGCTCCGGCGAGTTGACTCGGGTTTGACCGAGTTGACCCGTTGACTCGGGTTTGACCCGTTTTGATTGGGTTGACCCGGTTTGACTATTTGACCCGGTTTGACCGTGGACTATTTTACCCGGTTTGACCGTTGACTTTTAGGTTGACTTTTGGTTGACTTTTACGTATTTTGACTGTCGTGTATACGTATCCGTATTTTGACGCAGGAGGTTGATTTGGAGATTTCTGACGTATTACGGATTAGCTTAGTCGACATTCCAGGTAGGGATTCAGCCCTAGTTCTTATTTGGGGTTCCGGGGGTTCCGTATTCGACGGACTCCTATTTGTCTAGTGGTGTGAAATTCCCGGAGGTTGGGAATTTCTCTGTTTATACTCTTATCTGATTTATTTCCGCAATTGCAATATGTTATGATTATATGTGGTTGGTTTGGAGGTATATGTACGACTGGCAGTATTTTTGTGTCTCTTGCGGGCCCACTATCCTGGTGGGGCCCACTTATCCTCCTGTGGGCCCACTATCCTTGTGGGGCCCACCTATCCTCTCGTGGGGTCCACTATCCTGGTGCGGCCCACTTATCCTTTTGTGGGGCCCACATCCATTGGCGGGGCCCACCTCCTGATGTCTGGTTTTACCCTCGAGAGTCCGGATAGGATTCCATTATGATGATCTTCTATGATTTGTGAGATTATGGCGGGATGATTTGTAGAGCGTGGGACCCACATCGGGCAACCCAGCTTACTGGATGATTTATCGATGGTTTTGATCGGGTACGTACCTGGAGACCGGATTGAGGTGAGGTACATCCTAGGGGACGCTCTTCGATGTAGGCGATGCTATCGAGTACCTGATGTAGGCTCGATCCTCATCCAATCTGGGGAGTACCTGGACTGGGAGACACCTTGCGGGGATCAGGGTGGGTCCAGGGGTGGATTTTCTGTTGTTATGTGGATATGAGTTGATACGGATTTGTGTTGATACGGATTTGAGTTGATATGGATTTGAGTTGGATTATGATTGAGTACTGATTTGAGAGTTGTACTTGAGGATGGTAGTGGTGGAGCCTACTCGGTATCTACCCTACGGATTGACTGATTGTGATGAGTTGTGATGTGTATCACTTATGGTTTCTCTGTATGTATTCTATATCTTACAGGCTTTCTTACTTTATCTCTGATTTACTGGAGTTCGGTGATACGGGAGTGTATCACTATTTGAGTTTCCTGTTCATTTCACATACATCTTGAGCTTTTACTTTCCGTTTATTCTGATGATTGATATTCCTCTATATCCCTACTGAGCTTTGTAGCTCATCCCTTTCATTCACATGATTTCAGGTGAGATAGCCGGAGTGGATGATCAGCGCAGGGATGCGTGAGGCGTGATGTAGCTGGTGTGGGAATGGTTTGTCTGTCTGTAGTATCTGTGTTTTGTACGGTATTCCGTATCTATGTGATATTCCGCTGTAGACTCTGGTTTGTATGTTACATTCCATTATGGCAGTATTTGGGATTTGGTTGAGACATATATATGTGAGATTACTTATGTAGTGTTTGGGTAGCTTGGGGTGTAAATCCGGTTCGGGGAACGGAGGAGTTCCCTGCCGGTCACGTCTCTGGGATTCATGGGTGCTCATCTGCACCTATCTGGGAGAGGGGCGTGACAATTCTCCATCGGTTGTGAAGCATCGACGCCCCGCCAAGGAGAACGTCCCCGTGGAGGCGCGGAGGCACCATCAGTCTACTACCTTCTCGGCAAAGTATGTGCCGTTCAACGCAGGGGGGACTCGCCGGAGTGGTACTCGCTTGATAAGATCGTGTATCGCAGTCGCTCTGGAGGTTTGTTCTGGGCTGGTGATGTTGTAAGCGCTTTTGAGGGGAACTCGAACTTGTTCTGGGCTGACCATTTTGGCAAACAGTTTATGGGCATGAGCGAGCTCTGGGTCAAGCACTGTGGGATTAGCCACACTGGCAGTTTCAAAGATTTGGGACCGTTTTGGTCAGCCAAGTGAATCGTTTTGAGGTGCCGCCAGCTGCTTCATCGTCAGATGAAGAAGTTGCTTCCTCTGACGAAGAAGTAGAGGAAGCTGAATCCTCCTCTGGAGGAGAAGAAGAGACTGAGCCCAAAAAACCCTTTGCTACTCCACCACAACTGAAATATACAGCGTCTATCCACACCGGCGCTTCAGATTCTGAAACTGAATCCGACTCTAATTCCGGCTCTGACTCGCAATCCGATCACTCCAACGTCAAGCCCATTGCTTCTAAACCTATGGAAGACAATACCACCACAACGAAGAAGCCCCAATCCAAACCCTCTACTGCTTCGAAATCTGTAACTGCATCGAAGCGGGTGAGCGAGAGAGATCGCGAACCAAAGGACTCCAAGCGGGCCAAGAACAAGGAGAAGGATGTTCCGAACGGCGCCTCCAAAGAAAAGTCTGGTGACGATGTGAAGAAGAGTCTGTTCCAGCGCCTTTGGAGTGCGGACGATGAAATCGTCCTTTTGCAAGGCATGATCGACTTTACTGAGAAGAGCGGAATAAGCCCGAATGCCAATGTGGATGGTTTCCTCGAATTTATCAAGAAATCTCTGGGCTTTGATCCAACGATATCCAAATTGAAGGAGAAGATGAGGAGGTTGAAGAAAAAGTACAAAAACAATGCTGGTAAAGGCAACAAGAAGGGTGAGGAAATGACATTTTCCAAACCCCACGAGCAGAAAGCTTACGAGTTGTCTAAGAAAATCTGGGGTGGAGAAGGAACAAGTGGTGCAGGAGTGGAATCCGCTGTCAAGCCCAATGGCAAAGCAACTAAGAAAGATCATATGGGGAGCAAGAGCTCTGCAGACTTGACTTCGGAGTTTCCCTCTAGCCTTCAGGTTAAGGAAGAAACGAAGGTGATCGATAGTGCGAATGATAAGAACGAACCCCTGTTGCAGAGAGGGAATGAGGTAGTAAAAATTGATAATAGCATGGATTTAACTGGGATGGAAGGGTTTTTGTTGAACAAGGGTCTGAACTTGGTCAAGGAATCAAAGAGAGTAGAGTTTGAGGAAAAGTGGAAGAGCATTAAACTGGCTGAGATGGAGCTGTTTGTGCGAAGGGCAGAGGTGATCGCTGAGCAGGCAAAGGTGGTGCTGGATTGGGTAATAGTTCCTGGAGGTAACCTTGGTAATATATATGCTTTCTATAAAGGGTTCAAAATGTGTCAAGAACTAGGTCTTGTTGATAAGATACCAAGGCTTGTGTGTGCTCAGGCAGCTAATGCCAATCCACTTTACTTGTATTACAAGTCTGGTTGGAAAGAATTCAATTCCGTGAAGGCCAATTCGACATTTGCCTCGGCAATAAAGATTGGAGACCCTGTTTCTATAGATAGAGTTGTGTATGCACTGAAGAATTGTGATGGGATTGTTGAGGAAGCGACGAAGGGGGAGCTGATGGCTGCAATGGCGCAGGCAGATTCTACTGGGATGTTTATATGCCCTCCTACTGGGGTTGCTTTGACTGCTCTGATTAAGCTTAGGAATAGAGGGGTTATCAGTCCCACATATAGGACTGTGGTGGTCAGCACTGCTCATGGGTTGAAGTTTACACAATCTAATATTGATTGTCACTCCATAAAAATCCCAGACATGGCTTGCCGTTTCTCTAATCCACCAGTTCAAGCGAAGGCTGATTTCGGAACGGTTATGGATGTTCCTTTAATATAAAGAGGCCAAGCCATTAAAAAAGGAGAAACTGACATGGGTGCTGTAATAACCCGAGTCGTTGGATACCTTATGCGATAGGGTAAAGTGACGTATGAGGTATTTAATATTATTTTAGTGTGTGTAATAATATATTTTAAATAAAATTGAAATATTATTCATGAATTCTTAATAAGAAATAAATTTAAGGGCGCAAGAATGGCTGGAAACGGAATTAATGTAAATGTTGGAACTAAAAGGTTTATTAGAGAAACTAATGGTGAGATTGTTAATTTAAGCAATAAGTTAGGGGCAAAATAGTAATTGAATAATTAGAGGATTAGAAATATATGTGTATATAATAATAGAAATTAGGGGCACGGATCCCGAGGGGAACCCTAGAAAACAGAGGCGACGGCGACGAGAGTGACGGAAATCGATTTTCCGATGAAGGTGAGGTTGTCAGTTTTGAAGCCACGAGGAGGACGAGCACGTCACCAGGAGTTCACCGACACCGATTTCGTACGAAACGGAGGTCAGTCTAGCCGTGCACGAAGGAGGAAGGAGAGTCGGCCGTGAACCTTTAACACCGGACAATCACCGGAATACGGCCACCGAGCAGGTAATGGAGACCGGAGGAACATCCCTCTCGTCTTTCTCTTTCCGTTGGTACTAGCGGTGGAGGTCACCTCGCCTCCCACGACGGGGACCCGATTGTGGAAACCGGCGGGTCTGTTAGGCCCGCGCCTGGAAGAAGAAGATGATGACTGGGTCAAACTGACCCGGTGATCATGGGCTGACTGCTCAAGCCCAATGGTGTTTGGACAGACTTTTAATAGCCCAATTGACCTAGGCCACTCAAGGTTGACTCCAAATAATTAGGGAAAAGCTTTATAGATAAATTTTAATTGTTGTTTATTATTTTGGGTTCAGGATAAATTTTTAAATCGAAATTACGGTGATCTAGGGAAAAATACGTTGAAGAGCTCATCTTTATAATTAAATTATCGGGAATTACGGGAGCACATCGCAGTAAGTAATACTCCACTGTATTACGAAACTATGTGATCTATGAATTATATGTGTTATTGTATGTGTAATTGTTTTGATTATTGATATGTATTTGATGGGAATTCTATGACGAGTTATATGAGAATTGTGATATGAATGATGATTTATATTATAATTGTATTGAATGTGATGCTGGTTACCGTGATTGAACGACATAACTGTTATTGTATTGCTCTATAGTATGCAATGTGTACTGTTATATGCTTGGACTGAATATGGTGATGGAACTGACATGACGACTGTTTGATGTTCTTGAAAGTGAGGTGTTACGTATGATTTACTGATGCATTATATATTGTTCATAAGCACATGCATTGCATTACATGAAAAGGAAAGGTTTAGTTAAGAAAAAAAGTGTTTTACGAACCAGGTATTACTGCTACAGGGAGGGTGTACTGAAAAGAGAAAGGTTTATGAGACTGTTAAATAAAAGAAAATGAAAAAGGAAAAAGGAAAATGAATAAAGGATTTGGATCGTAATTGGAGGTGCTCTATGGTAGGGCAATATATGGAAATCCCGACCGGTTGCTCTGTAGCAGTTTACCTAGGTTAAGGGCCCGAGTACTGGAAAAATGATTTAAATGGTTGACTGTTATTTTTCTAAAGATGATGTTCACTTGCATTCATGCATGAGTATTACTTGCTGGGCCTTGGCTCACTATGTTCCGTAATGCAGGTTATGGCCTCTCAAATGATTATGTTGACCTAGGAGTTGATGGTGTCGCCGTAGATCCATGAAGAAGATGCTCATGTGACGAAAGCTAGTTTAATGGAAGATTGATTAATTAAGTAATAAATTTATTTATGCACTTACTGTTAATAGCTTGTAGTATGACAATAAGTGTATATTCGGGAGCGAGGATTAAAGGTATAGGATTCACAGTAATTTACTTAGGGGATATTAATTGGGCGTTACTGTTATCTAAAATATATGAGATGACGTTGTTATTCAGATTATGTTATTTTATTTAAGTTAGGAGGAATTGTTTATTGAAGTTGACTTATATTAAATATAGGGTGAGTTTATATTGTAATGTAGATAGCGTTCTGGTCTATGAGCCCAAAAATTATGGTTTTGTGGGACGCGGCGTTACAGTTGGTATCAGAGGAATGGTTCTCTAAAATAAGATAATGAATAAGATATATATATATATATATATATATATATATATGTATATAGGAAGAGTGAAGGTTTAGTAAAGTCATATGAGCATCATGGATCGGCACGACCATCAACAAGTAAGTGCTTTAAATTAAGTTTCTATTCTTCTGTTATTAATGTTTGATTATTTGTGTATGTATCCTATACTATGTATAGGTATTGTAATATACTAGTACGAACTGAGATAATAAAATGAATTATTTATGAGTAGGAAGTGGAATTTCGATAGGTCAAGTGGGAGAATTAGTATAATATAATATAAAATAAAATAAAAACAAACAAAACGGAGATATATGACCACATGATATTATATTAGTATTGACGCGATAGGTAAAAAGTACTTAATAGAGGTGAATAATTAAAGGTCCATGAATGAGAGAATATGATTGGACTTACAGAATGTTAGTGTCGGGATTATTTAAATTAGCATAAGATGATAAGGTGGCGATAAGTGGAATACTAGATCGTTACATAACAAATTGTTTTGATCACTATGGTATTAAAGCAAGATAGACCATAAGATTATATAACATAATAACCTAATACTGTTAGAGATGTTTATGACATCAATGGTATCTTCTACACAGGTTCGCGGGAAGTTAAAATCTATTGGTATCACATCTATTTAAAAATATTTAAATTAATAGGAGCAATGTTATTATTAGTTATGTTACGGTGAATGCAAGATTGTATGTCTCTATGAGTGTTCTTGTGTAGTGGAATATATGGATATGTAATTAAGATATTTGCGTGAATGTTTCTTTGGAACAGTGCAATGGAATGATGTGTAATATTGTTTATTATGTTTATTGTGAATACCGTATTTATTTTGATTGTGCTTAGTGCTTGTGTATATATATATATATATACAATGAATTGATTGTGTGAGTGATAAGATATAGTTATTGGGGGTAATTTGACATTTAATTAAGGTATACTGGTGAAGTGAAATGGTTAAGAATCCATCAATTTTATTCGGTGTGTTATTTGTGGTGGCATATCTATATGTTTAATTGAGATTCTTGTGGGAACAATTGACATTTAAAATAAAATGGGTGTAAGAGTTGAATTTTATAAAAAAAAAAATATTTCTAATTCTATCATAGATTATGAAACTTATGATGTGGAAAAAAAAAATATATATATATATAAGTAGTGAGGAAGTTGTATAATATGAAAACAGTGGAGATGATAGTGAGTGCTGGAGTATACAAGCAGTTTTATTTATGAACGAATCATGATTAATAGAATTGAATGATATTTTCTTTATTTAAAAGGAATAGGTTTTCTGTGGATTGGTAAATAAATTAGGTATCTAATATGCTTACCTAGATACAGACATTAGTTCGAATTCCAAACAAAAGTAAAGTTATGATTGGGATTAAAATAACCGAGGTTAATTATGATAATTATGATGATTGTCGGTCCATCATGCTAGTTATTTAATGCTACATAGGGATTTATAGTAGGGTTAAGGTTATAGTAGCTTTGCATTAAACGAATGCCCTTCTACCTGTGGTTACTAAGTTGTAGGGTGAGTATATTATGTAATGGAGAAGTGTTCTAGCTTATGGGCCTAGTGGTTAAATTTTTTACCGTATATTGGACCTTGATATTGGCGTGGGTTGATCTAATTGTGAATATGTGCATGTAACTATGTGTACATTAATATCTTATAAATGAATTGCTTGCACTATATGGTAAGGATATATATATAAAGTCATTGAAGACTCATGATACTCAAATTTTGAGTATAAAGCAATATTAAATAGTTTGGAAACGATCTAGGTTAGTTGAAGAAATAATAAGAAATGAAGTATGATGAATTTATTGATTGGAGTATATAAACTGATATTCACAATCTTATTATAATCGAGGGAACTGAGATTGTATTTATTTATTTATGACCTGGAGGATTAGTAAAGTTAGAGTTTTGATACTTATTGATGAAAGTAACCTCATACAGTTTTGTTTGAGGTTGATAAGTTTGATAATTCTTTATGGGGTTGATATGGAGATGAGTTTGTGTACAATAGGAATAGAAGCAGAGTCTAAATATAGCTAGTTAGAACACATAAACTATATGGATTATTGATAGATAGAACGCAGGATAAACTACTTAATATGCATAGCCACACCATCCGCACAAACACTGTCGTTTGAATTGGATAGTTAATTGAGGTTAATGATAGTTTGAATATTTTATGCTCAAGATAGAATGTTGGTTTAATATTTTATCGAATTGATAGATAAGTTGGTCATTAAAAATTTGCGAGACATGGTAAATATATATACATGAGGGGTTGTGATTAAATTGATTGTTGTGATTGTTATCATGATAACTATGAGTGAATCGGAGAATAGTACATTAGTAGCCAACGCTATTATTAGGATATGTGGGAAAATACTTTGAGGTTTGATGTCTTAGCGTAGTTGACATGAATCCGAATTTAATCTCTATTGGTTTGCTAAGAATGTTTAAATTATTTATATATACTTTTAGGAATACATATACACTAAAATATATTAGTGGGAGATGAAATAATTATGAGAATTATATATGAGTAGGAAGAGAAATTGTGATAAGTCAATGTAGAGAACTAGAATATGGTTATAAGTGTGCGAAATTAAAAGAGGGACCCATTGCTCCGATTTCATCTTGATTGAATTTGAAATATCAGTACAGTGGATATAATAATAATTCAATGGGTTAACTTACTTTGTCTTTTGTTGACTTCGAATCTTTTATTTTTGTAATAATATAAGCCAAATAGAAATGTTTGTCCGAAGAAAAATAAATAAATAAATTAGCGTGAGTATTATTACACTTTAATTTATTTGAATGAGAGTGCTAAATGTTGTGGTGGGGCATGAGTCTCCTTAATAAAGTGACGGTATGGTTGGAAGTTGTATATGATGTACACATAATATACTACTCATACGATTTTTCTTGGTGGTGTTCCTATGCTTCCTGAATTGTAATAACAAGTTGAATGGTGCCACTTATATAGATCTTATTTGAATGTGTGTGTGTCTCATACATGAACTGCACCGAGAAAGTACACGGTGATTAATAGGAGAATTGTGGTATCTGGGTAGTTATTAGTGTTCATTGTATATATGCCTTGAATTCTATATATGAGTTTCCAGTATGAGCTTCGTATTATATATATATATATATATATATATGAACTGTTATATACGATCTCCTCCACCCTTGCCCTGTGAGCATACGTGGGCTTCTATATATATATATGAATTGTGAAACTTGACTGACTTCTCTTGTACACCGTTCACTTTCTTTGTTTTTTTTTTTTTTATGTATACGTGAATTGCGCATATATATGTTTTATTGTACTATGATAATGTTTAGGGATTATTGACATGGTGATATAATGTCAAGTGTGAGTTGAGTAAGTGATTCAATCCAATAGTTGCCATGTGCGTTGGGAATATGCTTTAATATATATGTTGGGGTTAGTTTTACAAAGAATTATAAGGATTATTGGGAAAATGGGAATGAGAAATAAATGATTAAGTTAAACTAATTATTTGATACAGAGTTTTGATTATTAAGGTTGATAAATGACTTTGTAAGGAGCTGAAGGGAAACATATGGAAGGTTATAATGGTTTTTAGCGTGGTGTGGTGTTGCAACTGTTATGACAGTTGGCTCGAATGGATAAGGATTAATTGGTTTATCCAGAAACAACATGCCACTACTAAGTGGATTGAGGGCCGAATAGATAAAGATTTGCTTGTTTACTCGGATTTGTCGTGTCATCATCATCTAGATTCTTTTATCGAGGAAGTAACTAATATCAGGGTTCATATCTCGCAATTATGTCGGGGTTGTTGTATTACATATATTAAAGATATTTAATTTGACGGAAGAAATGAGAATTGCTAATCCAAAATTGATTTCATACCCAATTTTGAGGACAAAATTTTTATAAGGGGGGAGACTGTAATAACCCGAGTCGTTGGATACCTTATGCGATAGGGTAAAGTGACGTATGAGGTATTTAATATTATTTTAGTGTGTGTAATAATATATTTTAAATAAAATTGAAATATTATTCATGAATTCTTAATAAGAAATAAATTTAAGGGCTCAAGAATGGCTGGAAACGGAATTAATGTAAATGTTGGAACTAAAAGGTTTATTAGAGAAACTAATGGTGAGATTGTTAATTTAAGCAATAAGTTAGGGGCAAAATAGTAATTGAATAATTAGAGGATTAGAAATATATGTGTATATAATAATAGAAATTAGGGGCACGGATCCCGAGGGGAACCCTAGAAAACAGAGGCGACGGCGACGAGAGTGACGGAAATCGATTTTCCAATGAAGGTGACGGTTGTCAGTTTTGAAGCCACGAGGAGGACGAGCACGTCACCAGGAGTTCACCGACACCGATTCGTACGAAACGGAGGTCAGTCTAGCCGTGCACGAAGGAGGAAGGAGAGTCGGCCGTGAACCTTTAACACCGGACAATCACCGGAATACGGCCACCGAGCAGGTAACGGAGACCGGAGGAACATCCCTCTCGTCTTTCTCTTTCCGTTGGTACTAGCGGTGGAGGTCACCTCGCCTCCCACGGCGGGGACCCGATTGTGGAAACCGGTGGGTCTGTTAGACCCGCGCCTGGAAGAAGAAGATGATGACCGGGTCAAACTGACCCGGTGATCATGGGCTGACTGCTCAAGCCCAATGGTGTTTGGACAGACTTTTAATATCCCAATTGACCTAGGCCACTCAAGGTTGACTCCAAATAATTAGGGAAAAGCTTTATAGATAAATTTTAATTGTTGTTTATTATTTTGGGTTCAGGATAAATTTTTAAATCGAAATTACGGTGATCTAGGGAAAAATACGTTGAAGAGCTCATCTTTATAATTAAATTATCGGGAATTACGGGAGCACATCGCAGTAAGTAATACTCCACTGTATTACGGAACTATGTGATCTGTGAATTATATGTGTTATTGTATGTGTAATTGTTTTGATTATTGATATGTATTTGATGGGAATTCTATGACGAGTTATATGAGAATTGTGATATGAATGATGATTTATATTATAATTGTATTGAATGTGATGCTGGTTACCGTGATTGAACGACATAACTGTTATTGTATTGCTCTATAGTATGCAATGTGTACTGTTATATGCTTGGACTGAATATGGTGATGGAACTGACATGACGACTGTTTGATGTTCTTGAAAGTGAGGTGTTACGTATGATTTACTGATGCATTATATATTGTTCATAAGCACATGCATTGCATTACATGAAAAGGAAAGGTTTAGTTAAGAAAAAAAGTGTTTTACGAATCAGGTATTACTGCTACAGGGAGGGTGTACTGAAAAGAGAAACGTTTATGAGACTGTTAAATAAAAGAAAATGAAAAATGAAAAAGGAAAATGAATAAAGGATTTGGATCGTAATTGGAGGTGCTCTATGGTAGGGCAATATATGGAAATCCCGACCGGTTGCTCTGTAGCAGTTTACATAGGTTAAGGGCCTGAGTACTGAAAAACGATTTAAATGGTTGACTGTTGTTTTTCTAAAGATGATGTTCACTTGCATTCATGCATGAGTATTATTTGCTGGGCCTTGGCTCACTATGTTCCGTAGTAACCTCTCAAATGATTATGTTGACCTAGGAGTTGATGGTGTCGCCGTAGATCCATGAAGAAGATGCTCATGTGACGAAAGCTAGTTTAATGGAAGATTGATTAATTAAGTAATAAATTTATTTATGCACTTACTGTTAATAGCTTGTAGTATGACAATAAGTATATATTCGGGAGCGAGGATTAAAGGTATAGGATTCACAGTAATTTACTTAGGGGATATTAATTGGGCGTTACTGTTATCTAAAATATATGAGATGACGTTGTTCTTCAGATTATGTTATTTTATTTAAGTTAGGATGAATTGTTTATTGAAATTGACTTATATTAAATATAGGGTGAGTTTATATTGTAATGTAGATAGCGTTCTGCTCTACGAGCCCAAAAATTAGGATTTTGTGGGACGGGGCGTTACAGGTGCTTTGTTAGTTCGCTGCATTTTGGAGTTGGAAAGCAATTTGCATGTAGAGAGTGCTATGGATGATCTATCAATGCTCACAGCCACATTTGAAGGTGAACTCAACCATGAACGGTCTCTATTGCTGAGTCTAGCTAATTTTTTAACTTTCAGCCTTGAGTCAAGTCTGTATTTGAAGAGGGCAGGAATGATGAGATACCTGTATCTCATGTTTATGTATTTATTTCTTAATTATGTATTTTTCTGGGATAATTACTGTTTTGCCCTTTTAATCAGTCTTTTAAGGGGTTGTCTTGCTTTGGTTATGGTTATCAAAGGTCAAATATCTTGCTTTTATTTCTTCTTCTTGCTTCTTCTTCTTTTATCTGTCTTCTCTGGGTTACGGGTGCCATCAGTCTCTCTCTGCTTCATCGCCATAGTTGCTTTTCCAATTGTAAGAAAATCTAATCTCATAGTCGTTTTTTTCATGAGAACTTTTTGATGTAATCCCTTGTTTTCTTTCGCCGATTCACTCGTTAGGGGACCTCTTTCGTTCATTCTAGGGTTTCAATCGTGGGATCCATGGTGTTTCTCTTACCTATGGTTTAATTCCGAGAAATTCGTTCGAGATGTAGGGTTTGATTCGTGGGATCTTTGGGTTTCTCTTATATATGGTTTGATTCCAAAAAGTTTGAAAAGGGAAGCTGATGTATAAATTGAATAGCACTGTGGGGGATAGTGTATGGAGAAATATGAAGCTATGTCTCAATTCCCCCTCTATAATATCGTTAATTTAGCACTGTGGAGTCAGCGACAGCTTGGGCAAGAATTATTGGAGATGCTAGTGCTCAATCTTGTTGATTAAATAGGCTCATATCACATCTAGTTTATGCAGTTTTAGTTCATGTGTGTAGCTATCCCTCAAATCTCCATCTCTATTTAATTTTGACAGGGGTATAGAATTGCCTACAATTGACATGTTTTATATCTGTCTCTTATTTGTAAATGTAGTCTGCTGCTATTGTGTCCAGATTTGATATTCATATGCTTCAATTGTCAGATACTTTGTTTTGGACATGTTTCATGATTTGGAAAACCAATTAATCATTTACTCCCTTCAAGTGCAGGTTATTCATGCTTAATTTTCAATTGGTTGGTATTTATATTGCAATTGTGCTCTGCTGCTCCTACATATTGCGTCCAGACTTGCAAGGAGCAAAAATCTACAACAAAACTCTCTACCGCAGATCAACTCCAGTCACCGATGGCATCGTTGAGGCTCCTCCTTGGTCGTCGCCACTGCCTCCCCTCTTCTCCATGTCTACAGATCCAGAGATCCTTCTCCTCTGGGAAAACTGAGATTGGGAATCCCAAATCTCAATCGCAACCCTCGCAGTTGCAGTATCTTGGAATGACAAGAGAGCCGCTTCTTGGGGAATTTCAATCTGCCAGGAATGGAGGCTGTATAAGTTATGAAACGGCCTTAGACTTGGAGGTTGATAGAAGGCGACCCGATCTGGTATATTTTTATTGAATTTAAGTTAATGGTAGATCCTTTCAAATTTTTATTTCGAGCAGCAACTACCCTTCCCTTATCTTAAATAGTTAGAATTCACCCAGTAAGTAAATTAATTAATTAGTACTAATTTCTTTTGCCATCCGATGTCATAAAAATTCAAAATCACCAAACATAACAATGTATATGTGTGTGTGTATATAACGGAAATTAAGCCAACAACGGAAGGGTCACAAGGGCTTTTGTGTTTCCTTCAGGTCCGGTAGTTGGAAAATTTCCTTTACAGCATAGTATTTTGAAGGTACTCATTGCATTTTGACCATAATTTTATAATATCAATCCTACTGGATTGGATAGGATAGGTGAGATTCTGCTATTTGTATTTTTTTCCCTACATTAAAATGCTTTGTAAATCCCAATGCAGATGATTCAGAACGGAAGGAGTTACAATGAGTGGAAGGTACTTTAGTATCTCCTTATTCTCTTGCATACTTTAATGACTTAATTGTTTACATTGTTAACTTATTGTTTACATTGTTGTTGTGTTGTGTTGTGTTGATTAGGCTATGCGGGACGAAGCTGTGGCTGAAGTGAAAGCTGAAGTTGAATCAGGTATTTTTGACATTGAAAGCGATGTTGTTGACCATGAAGACCTTACACCGCGTAGGTTCAGGGTGTTCATGTCAAACATGCCTCCTGAATTCTCCACTAACCTAGACTGGTTCAACTCCATCATTGAGTCACTCCCTCCCTCAACTCACCCTGCCGAGATCATGTTTACCAACTCTATCCGCGAAAATGATATGAAGTTTTATGCTCGCCTCACTGGACCCCCAACTCTGCAAACTGCGTCAACTTCCTGGGGTGATTTGTGTTATTGGGAGAACTGATGCTAAAGTTCAATTTCACTAAGTCGCGGTCACCTCTAGTTTGTGAAGTGGTTTTTATATATGAGTTAACAGTATTTATTGCTTGATATCTGTAACAGTACCATGATTGTGACTAATTGGTACTTGGCCTCTTATGCTATTTAGCTTTTGGCGCATGTAAACAGGTTTGGTGCAAACCGGTATTTAATCTAAATAAGTATTTATTTATTCATGCTTCTCAGCTTTGATATGTGTGACAGTATATATGATTAGTTTTTTTTTATTATTATTTATATTTATGGCACTTAGAACTTATGCAACGCACACTAACACTCACTCACTCACAAATATGTTGCCCTCGAGCTTCAAACACCTGACAATGGGAGAAATACACAAGTCATAGAATGATGATTAGTTGCTTGGGCTCCTCTAATTCAATTTTAGGTTTTGGTCATTACTTTTGATAGATTTTTTTTTTAAAAGTTCCCTTTTTTTAATAAATTAAAGAGGCGTACACAGGGTATAGTATGATTATCATTTTACAAGTAAATTAGTTCCTTATCTTTCTCTTCCTTCATATCATTATCATCTTATACTAATCTGATCGTGTTAATAGATCAAAGAACATGACTAGTCTCTGGAAGCCTCTTATTCTTGTTTCTCTGTTATGAAAAAGAGGAGCATGAGTATAGCAGATTTGGGTGTTATATCATGGATGGTGTATGGGTTCTTTGAGGGGGTCTTCGATATCATCTGGTTTTGTTGTTTGTTTCTTCCTTCTGGTTTTTTGGTCTCTTGGTTAAGCTGTTCATCTCCTTTTGAGCTGTTGCTGGGCTTTGCTTCTTAGGGAAATTTATTTTGCTCTGTTTTGGGTGTGCTTTGTTTGGGTTTTTTTCAAGTCTGTATTTTGGGCGGGGCTTCAGTTGGTTTGGCATTGGATTCTTTTGTTTGGTTTGTTCATATTTCTTTTGGTTTGAGATTGGATTCATTATTGGATTCTTGTCTCTGTTGACTGATTGTTGTTTCATTGGGTGTTACATGTGTAACTTTGTGTTCCTTTTTATTTCAATTAATAAAATCAGACTTATAAAAAAATTATCTGCACAACTTGATCACAAACAATTAGTAATATTAGAACATAAACTAGGTGATAACCCGGGCGTTGCCCCGGGGCTAAGAAATTGATGGTTCATGTAATACGCTATTCATTTAACAGTGAGAATTAGACAGATCAATAACAACTAAATAAATCTATAGTTATCAATAATTATCAATTTAATAATTTTGTTAACACAGACTTTGAATATAATAATTCAACAAAGGTGTGAAAAATGTGATGTTTTAAAATTACAAATAATAATAGGAGTTAAAAGTTGGTATAACAGAAGCAGTACAGTAAAGGTAGGCAACAAAAGAAAATCATTGCAGCTCATTCCATTACTCCTCCATTATTTCAGACCAATATTTCCAGCCTCTCCGCAAGCAAATCTGCAGGCAACTTTTCAAGAGAGATTGACATAGGAAAAAAACAAAAATACTTCCTTTGATCCTGCAAACAGTTAGCCTAATATTCTTTTTTAGGGCACATATGCTCTCAATGAGAAAGGTCACTGGAGAAGGCAGCCACAAGGGACTTACATTGCGGCTTCGCTGTTAGAAGTACCTTTTCTCCATGCTTCATTGTTTTTACAGCCTTTAACAGTGTAGTGCAAAAATGACCCAAGTTAAAAAGAAATGCGCATACCGAGAATTAGAATCCAGGAGCAATTCTGGGAAGTATTATATAAATATAAAACTTAAACACTAAGCTCTTACCTTTCCCGACACTGAATTGTATCATCCTCAAACCTTGCTTCATATTTAACTATTGTGCAGCTTTAATTCCACCAGAGAATGCTACAAACGTGCAGTTTTAAACTTGTAAATGGAGCTAAGCTTAAATAATATGAAGATCAAAATCAGTCCTGTAAATGGAAGAACAATTATTAAAAAACTTAAATAATAGTCTCAAAAGTAACAAAAGAGGAAAAAAATATTAATTGGGTATCGAACACCAGAAATACCCCCTTATGTAACCAAACCTTCCCTTGGTGTAAACACAATATGAAAATTTCACTGCAACACAAGAGAATACAACATACTGCTCAGCCTATAAATTTTGGGTAGCACAATTATATAACCTTATTTAAAAAATCAATCCACCTTCTGTCATTCTATAAAGTACCCACTAAATTGCAAGCACTGCGTGATTGTAATCGTCTAACAACTCGCCATTGGATTGTAAGAGCATCCCATTTCAAAGCTGAGGAATGTAGAAACCAAAAAGGTTAGAAAATAAGTTGATCAATAGAGTCGCAACTCAGCTGGTGAAAAGATGTTAAATCACAAGGTTTTGAAATTTTAGGAAGTCTGAATTCCCCTACATATAAACAATAGAAAAAATATCAAAATTATAATACTGGAAGCCAGTGTAAGTACCGATAATATGAAATCCCAGGAAGAATTGAAAGATAATATAACATGCAAAGTACTGACAAATGCCAAATCCCAAACTATTATATGACTCACCAAGCAACTTCCTTATCACCGCTGAGAAGGTAGCCCACAGCCTTCAAAGCAGAGCCAATTTTTGTTAGATGTCTACAAAAAAGCCCACACAACCTGGAGAGTGTCAAATAGAGGAAAAAGGCATATCAGTTGCAGCTATACTCCTAAAATAGACCATCATTGCACACCATCAGCAAGCCATCAACACCGGCAGATGCATGATTTTTGAGAGTAAAGACCAAGTAATGGCACGGTAGAAAGCCAGATTAAATGCGAATTTGAAACCCAACACCCATATGAAACCTAAAACCTCAATTTGAGGAAAATAGCAAATCCAACATCAGAAGAAGAAAGCCTGGAACATACAATTTTATGATAATGGAAACATAAGACGACTCCTTAGTGCTAATAAATTTGAGCCACATAATTATAGCTGAAAAGGGGAGAGTTGAACAAAAAGACACACAAATGAAAGGGCAGAGCTCCCAAACTTAGAACCAAAAAAAAATTAAATAACCATCAATAGAGTTCATAGAACCAAGCAAATCAAGAAAGAAATTATTGGCCTCAAATAGATATTGTCATTTTAATCTCTTGGAATTAGAATCTACCTCACAGCAGAGCAAAAGAATTCAGGCAAAGAAGGCATAATAACAACATGAAGAGATCAAACATGGTAGAGATAGAAAATCCAACATGAAGAGATCAAAAGAGTAGGTCATTCAGAAGGAGGAATGAGCCATTAAAGGAGAGGACGAATAACAGTAAACAAACAGTCAATTTCAACCACATCGAATACCCAATAGAAGCCAGATGCCCATGCCCACCCATAGATGTTGACAAGGGCCAATAATTGGAACACAACACACGGTATGGGTTCCATAAAATTCATTTTGGCATCCTCTGTGAGTGAATGACAAAACCAGTAACTAGTTTGTGCTATCAGTCGATTATCACCATGTGCAGTCTCCACTCAAAGCATACTATAATCAAGTAAACAACTTTCAGTCAATCATCCTATAAACAGTAAGGCAAAAAATGGTCTTACAAAGGGAGAAATAGACAAATACATTGAGATTTCACTTAGTATTTATTCCAATGGCAATTTAAATTCTGCATGATATCCAACAGATTTTCATCCTCCTAGTAGTTGTACTCTTATAATCACAATCACAATTTACAAACCATCTCTTATAAAGTGTTTCCACAATGGAGCGGAATATATATGTGAAGCATTTCAAGAACATTCCAATGGCTGATATGGAGATAGTTTTTTTTTTCGGCCTTCCCTTGTGCTATAGTATTTTCTATTTCAGATTAATCTTTGAAAAATTCTTGTACAGTCGGAGAAGAAAAATCCGGGTTTAACTCCAATTGACTGGGTGAAGCAGGGGAGTCGAAAGCGTCGACCTTTTCTCTAAGAAAATCATCCCTTCCAGAAGTCGGGGTGCACGTATTAGCTCTAGAATGACTACGGTTATCCAAGTAACTTGGTCATGAATTTGCAAAGGACATCAAAGCCTAAAGACAATCCCTTTCTTCGAAGAGCATTTGATGACAAGCTCAACATCATAAAATAAATAAAACTTACGCCACCAGTCCAAGCTACAATTGGAAAGAGACGGACAATACTGTTGATGACTTTACAAGGCTAATAGTGCTATACGTTGGTCTAACGTTGTTTTTTTCTACTAGTGGTGATGGACTAGCTTGGGCTTTCATTCAATTTATTGAAGACATCGATAAGATGAAAGAGTACAACTGGTCCGGGGCAATATCAAGTAATCTAATAGCCTCCATAAAGAAGTTCACCAATGTTTCAAAAGTCATAGGGTGTGTAGCCATTATGACGGTAAGTTAAAGCATAACAGCCACCACAAAAACCTTGTGATTGTTGTTTATACTTAAATTATTAATGAAATGTATCCCTTGTAGTATTGGTTCTATGAACACAAAAATATTTGATGCTAACCCCAGTCCAAGTTTTCCAAGATTCATGACTTGTTATTATTTATTAATCCCATTGTGTAAAGTTGTTATTCCATTAACAATTAGTATGGATTTTATTGTGTTCCATTGTACATATGAAAATGGAGTGAGTATACCAATGCAATTAAGACAGTGGAATAGGTATTACATTGTAATCACTACTATGGAATACGTATTCCATTGTAGTGATTACAATGTAATACTCCTTCCACTGTTCTAAACTACAATGAAATATTTATTCCATTATAGTTAAATACAATGAAATAAGTATTCTATTGTGCTATATCATTATGATCACCTATTTCGCTGTACTTTTTGAGTTATTCCATTGACTTATAATAATAGGTCAATTATGGAGAGCTGAAAGAAACTGAGGAAGAACAACAAATACTTGACAGTGAAGATGTTATCAATGACATAGAAGAAGAAGGCACCCCAAAATCTCTGACTTCCCCTATGTCGAGAGCAAGAAGCAACAAACACACAAAGGGACCGAAGAGGGAGAAAATCAAAACAAAAACACGAAAGATGAAGAAAATCAAAGCAAAGAGACTGAAGATGTGGAAAATTCAAACAAGGAGACCGAAGACATTGAAAATCCAGAGAAAAGAATGAAGAAGGGAGAAAATATAAACAATGAGGATGAAGAGGGTGATAATCCAAACAAGGAAGAGGATGATGTTGATATACATGAAGATGATTAGGATGAGCGTATCAAAAACGATGATGATAGAGGAAACTATGAAACTCCACCCTCAACACCCTCGACATCATTCAATGAAAGCCTCTCACTTGTTGTTGGTAGGATCTAATCTGATATAGATGTTAATGACACATCTAGCATTCAGGAGAAATATGAAGAGCCTTTACTCTGGATCAGAGTGCAGATGATTTTGATTATCCTTTGGAGACCAAGCCAACCCCAAACCCAAGAAAAGCAAGGCTAATAGGAAAGTAGTGTCTTTCAGGCCGGTTGATGTTGAAACCTTCAAACCAACCATGAAGAAAGTAAAAAAAAAGGGAAGATAACAAACAAGGAAATCACTAAGGGAGACCATGACACAATCAGTAAGATTGTTACCAATGAGAACCCTGAGTAAGTTTTCGCTCATATTGTCTTTAATGGCTTATTCCAGTATCTTTATAACTCATTCCATTGTTATTCCATGACTTATTCCACTTATTCCACTATCATTGTCCATAGTATTCTAACACGGGACTATGTTAGTCCATTGTTGTAATGGAATAACATAATCCATTATGTGGTGACAATGGACTAACGTTATTCCATGGTCATATTACAATGGATTTAATATTCGAATATCATATGAAAATGGAATAAATATATTACAGTGTGTGATCCATTGTGAAAAATTGTTATTCCATTGTAGTTGTCTTGTGCTTTTGCTTATTCCATCATCCATCTAGAGAACAAATTGTCTATCTGAACAACATAATTGACCTGGCAGAAACTGAAATGATGAACAATAGTGTCATTGATGCGTACTCAAATATCCTAATGAGGATACAGACACAACAACAAGCCATTGAACCCCCCAAACTGACTGGGGGACTCACATCGGCTTTTGTACTGACCAACTCTTCAATGGTAAGGATAATATTGCAAATTTTTGAATTAAACATCCAAATGTGGAAAACTCATTATTGAATTTTTTTCTTACAGGCCTATCATAGGAAAAACGATGTCGCAACAACCAAAAGACATGTAACAGATGTTATCCAAAGAGAGTGTCCCCAAAACAAGTACTTAATATGTCCTCTTCATTTTAGAGGAAACAAGGATTCTGCCAACCATTGGACACTACTGGTCCTAGACACTGAAAAAGGGGAATTGAAACATTACAACTCATTACTCCCAAGGGTTTGCGCTTCTGGAGATGAATAGCTCAAAGATACTATGGAATTTGTTGCATATTATAATAGCTTATACCAACAATGCTCACAGAAGACTCCATCAAGCATACAAACAGTGTGGGATTCGCCACAACAAACTTGTGTGTGTGTGTGGGGGGGGGGGGGGGTGACAGTTATGAGTCCATTGCTGAACCACGCTGATTTACCATGAAATAAATGTATAAATGTATAAATGTAGTGGAATTAAACAAAGCCAAACATTGGAATAAATTACCCACACCATGGAATAAAGTTTCAAGCACAATGGAATAAGTTTCAAGTACAATGGAATAAATGTATGAAAACAATGGAATTCATCCATTACAAATTGGAATAAGTACCAAAATCACAGACCATCCACCACAATATCATCCAGCCCCACTGTTTGCGTTGTGACTTCCAATGCAGATGTACTAGGACGCTTCTTCCTGAATATCCTTTTGTTCCTCATACTTGGAGAGCATCCTTTTCCTCTTCGATTCACCGAGTCATTGGAACTAGTAACCGTAACGAAACAACACCCGAGTACAAGCCACGGAATTTGTTGTGTCCTCAATCAAATGTGCCACTTGATTATATCTTTCTTCGGAATCCGTCCCCAAATCTGCAAGTCTAGTAAACATATTAAACAAACTCTCATACCGACGCTGCTCCATTTAGAGACACCACCCGTTATAATCAATTTTCACTTGTGAGTGACCCCTTCCTATATATTCCTCCAACGATCACACACGTACTGTGTTGGTATCAAATCCACACCACTATGCCTTAAAACTGTCAATGCATGGCTGCATAAAATACCACGAAATTGAAATTTCATGCAACTACATTCTACAAATGAACTATGCTCCTTGTATCTCACCTCATATGTAACTTTCTTCCTACCCTTGTCACCATATGCAACTTCCTCCTCAATAAAAAAGATTGCATTCTCAAACAAAGTATTCTCTATCGATTGAACACCACAATACATCAACTTAGACAACTCTTTCTGAGACTCCTTGAACTTGTTCTCCGTATATAATCCAACAATTTGTTTTTCCATTTCATACCAAGAAACACACACA
Organism: Euonymus europaeus; assembly: GCA_963580455.1. Lineage (NCBI taxonomy): Eukaryota > Viridiplantae > Streptophyta > Magnoliopsida > Celastrales > Celastraceae > Euonymus > Euonymus europaeus. The sequence continues at coordinate 8,453,219 of OY756972.1, forward strand.
AGATGCTTGTGGAAGGAATTGAAGTCAGTTTGACATTCTTTTTGTACCTTATCCCTGAGTGCATTGTTGTATTGCTCAAGAAATTGTTTTAGAGTTTTTTTCGAGTTGACATACCCATTAAAAAAACATTCACTCCTTCTCTTCTTTGGGTAGTGGACATGTTAGCCCAAAAGAAGTTCTTAAAAAATACAGGAACCCACATATGCCTAGCCTCATACATAGTTTCCAACCAATAAGTTCCTTTCAAACCAAACTCATGTATCATATCATTCAAACCTGTCTCAAATTGAGCTATGCTCTGAGAATCATAAACAGCATCCCCCAATGTGTAAGTTATTCGTTTGTACTCTTTATAGGAACTTAATTTCTCAAGCACCTTCTTTAAAATATGTCACAAGCACCACTTGTGTCTTGTGCCATGAAATACAATTTCAATGGCCTTCTTGATAGCTCCATCTTGGTCAGTGACTATTCCACTTGGAGGAATACCACGCACGCAAGCGAAGTCTTGAACAACCATGTAAAGGTCTCAATATCTTCGTTCGCAATCAAACAAAAACCAAGAAACACAGAAGGTCTATGATGATTCACACCCACGAATGGCGCAAAAGGCATGTCGTACTTATTCGCCATATATGTAGTATCAAAAGTTACAATATCACCGAATTCTCAACAAGTTGCCCTGCTATGCTAATCAGCCCAAAATACACTCTTCAATCTCCCTTTATCATCCCAATCGACCATAGAGAAAAACTAAACATTTCATTCTTAGACTGCATTTTCAAAAAGTATAATTCTAGATATTGTTCACATCACCCTCACCAAGTCTCATCCGCCTAACTTTCGTTATGAGGTTCCGAGTATCCTGTTGAATAAAAGGTAATTGTTCATGTCTACTGTCACGCCCCGTTTCCGGAGACGTGACTGGGTGCTCTCTTCGCACCCTTCCTAGGTCACTAGTGCGAACATCCGGGATCAACCGAAAATTCAGCGGCACCTCCCCGTATATCGGAGAGTGCCCACCTACATCAGAAACGTAGCAACAACAACATCACACTAGCAACCTAGCAAACATAGGCCTCGGGCCTCAACCACATGCAATCCTGACCCTAGGCCTCAGGCCATCCACTACCAGCATGCACAAATTGGTGGCATCACATATATATCCACACACAGATTTTTATATCATCAAATATAACCATAAATCATCATCCACATCCACATGCAAGCACAACCGTGCCAAATGGTTATATTCTCTCAACATAGATATACTACATACACCCACATGCATAGAGTATATCTCTAGCACCCCATCCTATCCAGGGCCATCCATGTCACGTCCCGCTCACTGATCCGCACCACCAGTACCTATACTAGTGTCTCCTGTGGAAGGAAGGAAATAAAGGAGTGAGCTAGAAGCTCAGTAGGGTAAGAAGTAAACATTGATATAGGCAGAACCAAAAGGAAGTAATGCATCAATATGTACCTACCACATGAACGTATACTCAACAATTTCACATCAACATTTATCCGGACTAATCCTTTCGGAGCATAACAACCACAATACCATTGCAACTCAATGTAATATTGCACGGGAGCAAGCTCACCACAACCAACCACTCCTAGGATCATCAGGTTGCGTGAACCCATCACGCCCGCACCTCACAAGGCAAAGTCACTCTCGACCCTACCCCTAGTGCGTTACCCCACATGGGGTTCATCTGACTCGGTGTTATCAACCTTCACCTTGCCATTCTCCCATGTGGCTTTCAAGTAACCTAAAGGTTCCCGAGTCCATACTCGAGTCCCTCATGCATCTCTAATGCATTATGACATGTCATGCCGAATAGATAAGTATATATGAATATCCTACATATTTTACATAACTACCATGATGCATGAACGGAAAATCACAACGTGTCCGTAAATGACGGAATACAAAAATCGGGTCATGCAACATTCATCAACTAGCAACATTCCACACAAGGCTCGTTTCCCCTTAGAAGCAATTAAGGCGGAAACACAAACAACGGCGACCAATGAAGAATAGAAACGCTATTTAGGCAACAATAACGAATGATAGATAGAAAGGTTGGAAATCCCCTACCTCATTCCGAGCCAACACACAAATTCTCAAATTTAGGGTTTTAACCCTTGGTTCTCCCAACCTATTGATTCACATCAAATTGAACTCATATAATTAATCCAAAAATTCCATATTATCATATCAATCACAATTTAACTAACAAAATCTTAAACACTTACTTTCTCTCTCTAGAAATTCCTCCAATCTCAACCCAAGCTCAACTCTACTCCAAATCACAAACCAATCTACATATACATCCAAAATCAACCTAGGATTAACATATCTAGACCATAGGAATAAACTCTACTCGAAACTAACAAGATCTACTCAAACCCTAGAAATGGGAAAAATGAAGAAACTTACCTCCAAGTCTTGGATCTTCCTTGAATCCTCTCTAAATCTCCAAAACCAAGCTTCAATCTCCGATAATCACCTCAAACATACTTCTCTCTCTAGCATCGTCGCTCTCTCTCTAGAACTGATACATACCAAAAAATGTCTAAAGTGGCTCGCTCGAGCCTTTTGAAAAATGCGGGTAGCGCCTAGGCGCTCTGGCCTATTGAAACTCTCCCCGGCGCGCTGCTGTGGGAGGAATCCTGGGCGTGCAGAATTTTCGCGCCCAGGCGGGATGCGCCTCGGCGCCCCTGAGCCTACTCCATTTTCCGTCACCCATTGGACTAGGCGCAGCGCCTAGGCGCCCCCCTGTGCGCCTAGTCCAGTGCCTCACTTTCTGGACCTCCATTCAATCTGCGCTCACTGGATTAGGCGCCATTGGGCCCACCCTTGCTCACGGCTAGGCGCACACCGCCTAGATGTGTTGCTCGGTCGCCCAGGCATTCCAGCTTCTCTTCTGTTCTTCCTCGCCAGCCCCACCACTGGACTAGGCGCCCCCTGGTGCGCTTAGTCCGGGGTTTTTTTCTCCTTGTATAAACATCAAAAATATCCAAAAATTTTGGGTCGGGGTTTCACATCCTCTCCCCCTTAAATAAAATTTCGTCCCAAAATTTAGCTACACACGTACCTGAATCCCTGAACAACTCCGGGTACTTCTCCTTCATTGGAGACTCCAACTCCCAAGTTGCTTCTTCAACTCCGTGGTACATCCACATCACCTTTACTAATGGAATCACACTCGACCTCGTGACCTTGTTCTGTCGGTCTAGGATTTTCACCGGTTGAAGAGTGTAACTTCCATCTTCCTCAACCTCCAACGTAGTCCAATCTATCACATGCGACGGATCTGGCTCATATTTCCGAAGCATTGATACATGGAATACATTGTGAACCTTCTCAAGCTTCGGTGGAAGTGCCAAACGGTACGCCACTGGTCCAACTGTCTCTAAAATCTCAAATGGCCCCACAAATCTGGGTGCCAAGTTCACATGCTTACTATATCTCTGAATCCCCCGTCTCGAACTAACCTTCAAGAAAACCTTATCGCCTACAGCGAACTCCAAGGGTCTCCTCCTCCGGTCAGCATAAGACTTTTGTCGGCTCTGCGCGGTGATCAACCGCTTCCGGATCCCATCAACTCTCTCTCGAGCTTCTTTGACCATCTCCGGTCCTGAAACAACTTTCCCACCAACCTCTGCCCAACACAAAGGCGACCTACAAGGCCTCCCGTAGAGTGCCTCATAAGGTGCCATCCCGATACTACTTTGGAAAGAGTTGTTATACACAAACTCAGCCAAATGTAAGTACCGATCCCAACTTCCTCCAAAGTCAACTACACATGCCCGTAGCATATCTTCCAAAACCTGTATGGTTCTCTCACTCTGCCCATCACTCTGAGGATGATAAGCTGTAGAGAAATCCAACTTCGTTCCCAATGCCTCCTGTAAACTACTCCAAAATCTACCTGTGAACCGCGGGTCTCGGTCCGACTCAATAGATAATGGAATTCCGTGAAGTCTCACAATCTCCTTGACATACGTGGTACTCAAAGTCTCCAACGAATCCGTCTTGTTCATGGGTAAGAAGTGTGCAGATTTGGTCAATCTGTCCACTATCACCCAAACCGTGTCATGCCTCCTCTGAGTCATTGGCAACGCCTTCACAAAGTCCATAGTGATCTTCTCCCACTTCCATTCCGCTACTGGTAATGGTTGCAACAACCCTGCTGGTCTTTGATATTCTGCCTTCACTTGCTGACAAGTTAGACATTTTACCACAAACTTAGGCACATCGGCTTTCATGCCTCTCCACCAGAAATTTCGCTTCAAGTCTCGGTACATCTTCGTACCCCCGGGATGCATGGCAAACCACGAATGGTGTGCCTCCTTCAGAATCTCTTGCCTCAACTCATCATCATCGGGGACTACTAGTCTTCCCATATACCGTACTCCCCCATCATTCCCTCGAACCCATCCAAGACTCTCCTCAATTACATCAAATGTATGATCCCCATTCTGTGCATCTATAACCTTCTGAACCATCACAGGTCTCGAAGTTATAGAACACAAATAGGTCTTTTCCGCTTGACTCCTCGACTCCAATCCAAACTCATTGATTGTCTCCACAATTTCCCACTCATGCATGAATAAGCTAGCAACCCTCTGCTTCCTACTCAATGCATCCGCAACCACATTTCTTTACCAGGATGGTATTGCAAATTAAAATCAAAATCCTCCAAGTACTCCATCCACCGCCTTTGCCGTAAATTCAACTCTTTTTGGGTGAATAGGTACTTGAGGCTTTTGTGATCCGAGAACACCTCAAACGTCTCTCTGTAGAGACAGTACCTCCACTTCTTAAGAGCAAATACCACTGCCGCCAACTCCAGATCATGCACTGGATAATTCCTTTCATGTGTCTTCAACAACCTCGAACCATACTCTATCACTCGGCCTTGCTGCATCAACACACAACCCAACCCGACTCCAGATGCATCGCAATATACCTGATAGCCAACATTCCTCTCCGGAACTACTAACACTGGAGGTGTTGTCAACCTCTTCTTCAACTCTTCAAATGCGGCTTCACATTCGTCTGTCCACACAAACGGTGTCCCTTTCTTCGTGAGCTGCGTCATCGGCGAAGCAACTCTTGAGAAGTCCTCAATAAACCTCCGGTAGCAACCTGCCAACCCTAGGAAACTCCGGATCTCAGTCACACTCTTCGGTCTCTCCCAATTCAAAACCGACTCAACTTTGGAGTAGTCAACCGCTATGCCTTCTTAAGTGATCACATGGCCTAGGAACTTCACCTCTGTGGCCCAAAATTCACACTCATTCAATTTAGCATACAGTTGATTCTCCTTCAACGTCTGTAACACTACCCTCAAGTGTTCCTCATGCTCTTCCTCCGTAGAAGAATAAATCAATATATCATCAATAAACACAACTACAAACTTGTCCAAAAACGGTCGAAGAACCCTTTGCATTAGGTCCATGAATACCGCCGGGGCATTTGTCAACCCAAACGGCATCACAAGGAACTCATAATGCCCATAACGAGTTCTAAACGCTATTTTCTGGATATTCTCATCCTTAATCCTCAACTAATGATAACCCGACCTCAAGTCAATCTTAGAGAAGTGCCAAGCACCTCTCAATTGGTTAAACAAATCATTGATCCTAGGCAACGGATACTTATTCCTCACTGTAACCTTATTCAACTGTCTATAATCAATACACATCCTCAAACTTTCGTCTTTCTTCATGACGAACAACACCGGTGCTCCCCACGGGGACACACTTGGTCTAATGAAACCCAAGTCTAGTAACTCCTCTAATTGAGAACACAACTCCTTCAACTCTGCTGGAGCCATCCGATACGGCGGAATCGAAATCGGCTTGACATTCGGATGCAACTCAATAGCAAAGTCAATCTCCCTCTATGGAGGTAATCCCGGCAACCCTTCCGGAAATACATTCGTAAACTCCTCCACTATCAATATCGGTGTAGCTACATCGCCCTTAGGCGCCGAAGTCACTAAATTCGCAACTCTACACTCTTGGTACGAAGGATTATCCACGAAATGTGGGCATGGAATCCCCTTCGATCCCCTCAACTGAATTTCTCCTCCCTCGAGTACTCTAAGAGTAATCTTCCTCTCCAAGAAGTCAAGCAACCCTTGGTGCTTCGTCAACCAATCAACTCCAAGAATCACATCAAAATCCTGGAAATCTAGCACATAGAAGTCGGCTTCCAGAGATATTTCTCCAAACCGACACTCACATCTGAACACCACCCCTTCTAACGTGGTGAAATATCTGAATGGGGAGGATACCGTGAACATTTGTCTTATTGGCGAAATCTCCACCTCTAGTGCGTGTGCTAACGAACTAGTAATAAAAGATGAGGTCGCCCCAGAATCAAACAAGACTCTTGCCCAACAATTAGAAATCAAGAAGGTACCTCCAATGAAATTTGGATGCTCGTGCGCCTCCTGATGACCCAATGCATAGACACGTCCCTCCGTCAATGCATTCTGCTGCTGCTGTGGCTGACGAGTCCCACCCCTCCCCCTTCCTCCTGAGGAAACATTGGAAGGAAGAGCCGGAGGCGGTACTCCAGGTATACTCTACTGCTGTGCTCTCTGGTTGCCCTCCGGACACTCACTCTTTCTGTGACCCAACTTGCCACACCCAAAGCACTTCAACCCAGAAAGCTTGCACTCACTTGCCTTGTGCCCCCTCTTTTCCACACTTGAAGCATGTTATCTTACTCCATTGTAGCCTTGGACCCTTGCCTCGGTCCCCACTCTGTTGACAAACATCCGTTCTCGGTGTCTTGTGGCTACTACCACCACCACTACTACCCTCACTCACTAGACACTTCCTCTGAGCTTCACTTTTCTCACCCAACTAAAAATCGAGAGCCATCTCCACTGTGTCCTGATATGACACCACCCTAGTGGCCATCACCATCCTACCAAGACTGGGAAGCAACCCATCTCGGTACCTCACTGCCTTCTTCACATCAGTTGGAGCAAACTCCTTCCCATACCGGTATAACTCCTCAAACTGCTTGGTGTACTGAGACATCGTCATCTCTGATGTCTGCAACAAATCTAGAAACTATTTGGCCTTCTCCGTCTGCAGAGGCCTTGGCACAAACTTCTGCATAAACAACTGCTCAAATGAAGTCCAAGTCAGCTTATTCCGTCTCTGACCCATGGACGTCCACCATTCATAGGCCGCACCACTCAAATAGCTGAACACAAACTTCACCCGTCTCTCATCGGGTATCTCAAGAGTGTCCATTCTCATACTCAGCTGATTGAACCACTCCTCCGCCCCCACCCCCGTTCCATCTCCAGAAAAGGTTGGAGGAGTAGTCCTCCTCAATTGATCCACCTCATACATCTCTCTCCCAGCTCTAGGTACTGCTGCTACCTCAGTTGTAGCCTCTGGTACAACTCCCTCAGTACGAGTGCCAGTTGCACCTATCGCCTGAGACACTACTTGTGCTATCGTCTGTGCCTGTGTCTGCACCATACTCATCATAAAGCTAGCAAGACCTTCCATCATCACTGGTTGCCCCCTGTAGTAACAGGAGCAACCTGCACCACAGGTGGTGCCTGCTGTGCTACATCATCAGTCTGTAGTCCCTCCTGAACTATCTCCTCATCTCTCACATCAGGGTCTACTCTCGGAACTGAACCCTCAGTACTCGGTGTGCGTCTAGCCACTCGCCCCGCACTTCTACCACGACCTCTAGTCCTACGAGTATTCATCTGCATGGCAACAGATAATACCATTTAATACACTACTCAAACGAGGATTTAAGGGGAAAGGTAAACATACCGGATCAGCAGCAGTTGTGACATGGCCTGGAATGTACTATTCTACAACTAGGACCCAACACCATAGATCCTATAAAGAGCCATAAACCTCGCTCCGATACCAAAATGTCACGCCCCGCTTCCGGAGACGTGACTGGGTGCTCTCTTCGCACCCTTCCTAGGTCACTAGTTCGAAAATCTGGGATCAACCGGAAATCTGGCGGCACCTCCCCGTATATCGGAGAGTGCCCACCTGCATCAGAAACGCAGCAAGAACAACATCACACTAGCAACCTAGCAAACATAGGCCTCGGGCCTCAACCACATGTAATTCTGACCCTAGGCCTCAGGCCATCCACTACATCATGCACAAACTGATGGCATCACATATATATATCCACACACAGATTTTTATATCATCAAATATAACCATAAATAATCATCCACATCCACATGCAAGCACAACCGTGCCAAATGGTTATTTTATCTCAACATAGATATACTGCATACACCCACATGCATAGAGTATATCTCTAGCACCCCATCCTATCCAGGGCCATCCATGTCACGTCCCGCTCACTGATCCGCACTACCAGTACCTGTACTAGTGTCTTCTCTGGAAGGAAGGAAATAAAGGGGTGAGCTAGAAGCTCAGTAGGGTAAGAAGTAAACATTGATATAGGCAGAACCAAAAGAAAGTAATGCATCAATATGTACCTACCACATGAACGTATACTCAACAATTTCACATCAAAATTTATCCGGACTAAATGTAATATTGCACGGGAGCAAGCTCACCACAACCAACCACTCCTAGGATCATCCGGTTGCGTGAACCCATCACGCCCGCACCTCACAAGGCAAAGTCACTCTCGACCCTACCCCTAGTGCGTTACCCCACATGGGGTTCATCTGACTCGGTGTTATCAACCTTCACCTTGCCATTCTCCCATGTGGCTTTCAAGTAACCTAAAGGTTCCCGAGTCCATACTCGAGTCCCTCATGCATCTCTAATGCATTATGCATGTCATGCCAAATAGATAAGTATATATGAATATCCTATAAATGACGGAACACAAAAATTAGGTCATGCAATATTCATCAACTAGCAACATTCCACACAAGGCTCGTTTCCCCTTAGAAGCAATTAAGGCGGAAACACAAACAACGGCGACCAATGAAGAATAGAAACGCTATTTAGGCAACAATAATGAATGATAGATAGAAAGGTTGGAAATCCCCTACCTCGTTCCGAGCCAACACACAAATTCTCAAATTTAGGGTTTTAACCCTTGGTTCTCCCAACCTATTGATTCACATCAAATTGAACTCATATAATTAATCCAAAAATTCCATATTATCATATCAATCACAATTTAACTAACAAAATCTTAAACACTTACTTTCTCTCTCTAGAAATTCCTCCAATCTCAACCCAAGCTCAACTCTACTCTACTCTAAATCACAAACCAATCTACATATACATCCAAAATCAACCTAGGATTAAAATATCTAGACCATAAGAATCAACTCTAACCGAAACTAACAAGATCTACTCAAACCCTAGAAATGGGAAAAATGAAGAAACTTACCTCCAAGGCTTGAATCTTCCTTGAATCCTCTCTAAATCTCCATAACCATGTTTCAATCTCCAATAATCACCTCAAACATACTTCTCTCTCTAGCATCGTCGCTCTCTCTCTCTCTAGAACTGATAGATACCAGAAAATGTCTAAAATGGCTCACTGGAGCCTTTTGAAAAACGCGGGTAGCGCCTAGGCGCTACCCTGGGCGCTTAGGAGCTCTGGTCTATTGAAACTCTCCCCGGCGCGCTGCTTTGGCGGAATCCTGGGCGTGCAGAATTTTCGCTCCCAGGTGAGGTGCGCCTTGGCGGGCACCTAGGCGCCCCTGTGCCTACTCCATTTTCCGTCACCCACTGGACTAGGGGCAGTGCCTAGGCGCCTCCAGTGCCTCACTTTCTGGACCTCCATTCAACCTGCGCTCACTGGATTGGGCGCCATTGGGTGCACCCTTGCTCACGCCTAGGCGCACACCGCCTAGACGTGCTGCTCGGTCGCCCAGGCGTTCCAGCTTCTCTTGTGTTCTTCCCCGCCAGCCCCACCACTGGACTAGGCGCAGCGCCTAGGCACCCCCTGGTGTGCCTAGTCCAGTTTTTTTTTCTCCTTGTATAAACATAAAAAATATCCAAAAATTTTGGGTTGGGGTTTCACATTTACTAGCTCCAATCACCTATTCACACCAAAAACAAAAATTGCGTTACTTGTCCATGACAATGGAATAAGCAAATCGGGCAATGGAATAACTTAGAACCAGTAGCAAGTGCATATATATTATGTTATTTCACTGTCACAGTACAATGGAATACGTATTCCATTTTTCATAGTATATTGGAATAACGTATTCCATTGTCCTAGTATAGTGGAAGCCATTATTCCACTGTAATATTACAATGGAATACGTTTTTCCAATGTACTATGACAAATGGAATAACATATTAAAGTGTACAATGGTATTCCATTATACGATGACAATGCAATTAAATATTCCACTATCATATAACAATGGACTAATAGATTCTAGTGTACAAAGTAAAATGTAATAACATTATTCCATTGTATTCATATAAAGTAATAACATACTCAATGGTCAAAGGAAAAATGAAAAATGTAGTAATGGCCAAACAAAACAAAACGAACTCACCTGCCCATTGTGATTCTTGCTCTGCCTTATCCCAGCCATATCATTGATCTCCAATTATCGCTTGACGTGCGAGTTGATCTCTCGATTGCATAAGAAAAACCTTAAATGAGAAGGACTCAAATCATGGTTATGGGTGTCCATAACATTTGTGATCTCGTATTTCCCATGATCACATAAACGAGCTCTCAGGCTAGCCTTGCATTCATTCTTCGTATGCGAATGAGATTTGATAGCTACCACAGCCCGGCTAGGAAACTTGTCTGACTTCCCACAAGTGAACGTCATGTGTGTACACACACCCAGCTCATTCTTGTTATTGGTCCTCCTATTTATAGAGAAATCATTGCGCTCTCCATTTTTCTTGTAAAAATCAAACAAATCCCTATCACTATTGAACATTATCCCCTCCATTGGTACATTCTCTTTGCCACCATCAATACTCTTAAAAAAACTAGTCACTAATATCACCAACATCATTCTTGACATCAACATCATCACACTCATTACCCCCAATAAGAAGATCCAAAAACCTGGTCATCTTAATTGTCTTACCTACAAAAAAAAACATACAACTATAGCATAAACCTATGTCAACTTGAAACACAAGGATTAGACAATGGAACAACTAAATACATCAATGTCTAAACACACTAGATCCAACTCATATCACTATCTAAACCCTAATCAACCCAAGACCATAAAATGCGAAAACCCTCCCTCATCGTTTTACCTATACGCGAAGACGAAACCATGACAAAGACCACCGGTCTGAGAGAGCTCCGATATATGCTAGAAAGAGAGATAGCTTTGATCCATGAAAATGCGACCTTTGAATCTGTAAGAAAACAAGGCAGTATGAACCTTGATCTGGGAATAAAGCTTCGAGCTTGGATCTGTCAGAGACAGAGCTTCTATCTATAAGAAAACACGCACAACAACTTCGAACAAGAAGATAAAGCTTTGAACTGGGAATATCAAGCATCGGAATAGAAAGAGCGACCATGGCGGGGGGGAGAGAGAATATTATAAGAATCTGACAATTGTATAGAATGTCTCGCTATTGTGCACTTTTAGATGATTTTTTGAATTTCAAAATAAATCTCAATTAGCAGCCTAATTAGCATGCCAACTCATCGCCACATAGGTGTTGGATGAAATGGGATGCAAGCCCATGGGATCTATATCATTTTCAATGATTTATAGCCAAAAAAGGTTGACTTGGTGTACTGCACCACACAACACTGCAACGGTACTATTTTACGGTGACGATTACGACATATATGATGTTTTTAAAATGTTTACTATTAGCGAAAACAATTAAAATATTTACATATATATATATATACCATAACGACAAGGACCAAGCAAGCAGAGAAGAAGCTAAGCTATAAGATTCGGTTAGATGGTTGAGGCTTGTGATCTTCACAGATAATCACTAAACTCAATATATAAATTGGACTCACAGACTAATATGCCTGAACTCGTGTTAAATATATGAACAAAAAATAATTATAAACATAAAATTAAATAAAGCAAATAAAGAAACAAGAATAAATTTAACAATGCTAACACAATTGCAATATCAAACATAACGATAAAATAAATGAAGAACAAATGAAGAACTTCTGGGGTTTATAACCACAGGCGGCAGAGCAGACCGTTTGTGGCGCTGTCAAAGATTAAAGTAAATAAACAATAAGAGTGTCGGTAGAACCAGTCATATAAGAACAAATAAAGTAAGCAATAAAGACGGTAGAACCAACCATATAAAATTTTATTGAAAGACTGTAAGCGTTAAACAACAAAAATGTTGGACTTACAGACTTTTGATAAGGGGTTGAAGGTTACCCTGGAAGGAGGAAGGTTACATTGGGAGGAGGGAACCAATGTTTCCAATTTTAGATAAGGGAGAAAGGTTAGAGAGGGAGAGAGAACTTGGAGAACTAAAACTAAAATAAAAACTTAGAATGAAACTTAGAATGCCAAACTAAGGCATAGGTTCTCTCTTTTATAGATGAAGAGATTACCTTTACAATGATTAAAATAAAATCAAAAGTGAAATAGTGGAACATGAATAGTGGTCTTTGTCTCCCACGTTTTGGATTATGGCCAAACTTTTTACTTTTATGGAAAAGCAATAATCTTGTCTTCATGTCCATGATTTGTGGTTTTACCAAATGGTAAAAATTGTCCCATAAAGGCATAATAGTATTTTTAGCAAATACTCAACTGCTAACGGATTTGACAGTTTCTTTACCACCTACCGTTTGAGGTGGAATAGCTAAGTCAATTAACCCAGACTTAGTTAGGTACCTCGTAGGATTTTTGAACTTTTGAGCAAAGCTTCTAGATTTTAACGAATTTGATTAATTCTTTATCACCTACCTCTTGAGGTGAAATAGTCAAGCCAATACTGGGCTTGATCAGTTTTCTTCATCGAGAAGATCATCTGAGTTAAAACTCTTTTTTGAATTTGATGCTGATGATTTTTTAGAATGGCCTTTGAGTTCAAATAAAGTCTTTTGTAGAAGATGAGCAAGTTCATCCGCTGATGTGGCCAAAACCAATTTGGAACTGATAAAGGATTTCATCCCAAGTAAATGGTGTTCTGATTTTTCAGTTTGGTTGGATGATAGCCATTTAAATATATTTTCAGGGTGGGCTCTTGTAGCATCAAATTTATCCCACCATTTTGTACAGTAAGTTCGGACTAAATATGGCAGACTTGCAGGTTCATTTTGAATTTTGTATTCCCAATTTGTAATCCAAGAGATGGCAAAGATAGAGAACAAATATAATAAGGGAGGTATTGCCATGTCCTTGGGTCTATAACGGGATTGGAACACGTCAAATCCTTCTCTGAAAATTGAAGGTAGAATCTCTTGGAGGGGTCCAAAATGCCACCACCATTCATTAAACTAGTGGGGAAAATGATAAGTTTGGTTAACTTTAAATTGAAAACAAACCATAAATACTGTTTCTCTGAGTTTTGAAGGAAAAAAAGCTTTGGTCCAAGCTTCTTGGCAATCCCAATAAGAAAACCCAGAAGGCTTGTAATTAACTGAGAAATTTCTTAATTTGTACAATTTTTGTCCCCACATTGTTGGAGTTAAAACCTTTAAAATCTGAACTGTGCAATGTGTGAGAACTGAAGTGTGGGGGTTGTGATTCTTCTTCATGGAAATTGAATCGGTATCAATTAAAATGAATTCATAAAATGTTTGGTTCTTATTTAAATCTTGTGGCACATAATGCCAATTTTTAGGAAAGATCTTGCAAACTGCAGTCTTTGGATCTTCACATTGAAATTCTCTTTCCATAAGAACAACCTTCTGAAAGATTTTTTTATCAAAATACTTTGATACATAAGTAAAAGGTTGGGTTTGATTTTGTGTTAAATCCATGCTAGCAGCAGTTTTTAAAACATGCTTAGAAATAACTAAAGCTGAACTAATCAGTGACTTTTGTTCCTGGATTGCTAAGGCAACCTTAGGTGTTGTTTGTAAAGATGAAACCCATTCCAAAAGGGATGGATTGTTTAAAATCTCTTGGGGAATTGAAGATTGAGGTTGAGGGTCAGAGGACATTACCTCTTTACCTTTTGATTTGGATTGGGGAAGGGCCAATTTCTGATCTTCTTCATCAGCAATGTCAGCCCATGATTTTTTGGGCAAGATTGGTGTTGAATCTAAGGCATAAGATTCCTTTGAGAGCCTCTGCATTTGGGACCGTGTTGTTGGTGGAGACATTCGTCATCTTCCTCTTCTAGAGGAAGTACTCATGTTTGTTGTTATAAGACAATGAAGTGAGCATTCATTTATAGAGTGATTTATATGTCTTGTAGGTTTTTGTAAAAAAGGGAAAAATAATTTTTTGCCACATAAAGTAGTATGAATGCCATCATCACTTACTTGAAATGGTTTGATAAGATCAGGAAATGGTGTCCCTGAAATAACATATTTTGTGATATTTTGAACATCAAGAAAATTTGTATGAAATTTGATATCAGAATTTCTGATTCTAACATTGGATAATTTATACAAAATCTTAAGTTGTTCACCAGCTGCAAATTTTATGTCTTCAATTGTTTTTTTCCCAAAAACAACAAGGAACCAAATCCGATCTTAAACAATTTAAATCTGCACCAGAATCCACTAAAACAATTGTATCAAAAGAATAAGATTCTTGAATAACAATTGTAATCCGGATGAACCATTTTTGACCAGTGACTTGAGATAGTAATCCAATAAAAGGTTGGTCAAGTTTTTGTGGAATCTCTTTGAGTAGATCATCCTTTTTGTTATCTTTTTTGAGATTTTTATTTTTTGATTTTATCTTGGCGACATCTTGTTCAAAAGTTTTAAGATTATTTTGAGATTTAGAAGATGTATGGAGACTATTATCTTCAGGATTTTTTGAGGATTCATCATCAGTGTCGATTAAAGTTAATTCTAATTTTTCCATTGTTTCTTGTTCTAATTTTAACTTCTTAATTTTTTTGTAAACACAACAATATCTTGCCCAATGTCCTGGTATATTGCATCTATGGCAAACATTTTTTGAGGTTTAGTTTTTTCAAAAGTATTATTAGTTTTGTCAAGGTTATATATTGTTGGTATTTATAAAGATTCTGAAATTTTAGGTTTTAAAGAGGAAGAGGGATTATTTTTAAGTTCTTGTATTTTTTATTGATTGCCATTTTAAAGTCAATATCTTTGTTAGATTTGTTAAATGTTATAGTAATAACAGAAAAATTCTTGTAATCTATCGTGAGTTGGGTTAAAGGTGGATGTTCAGACTCAATGATGGTCTTTTGTGTTTTATCATACCATGTTTAAACCCTAGTAGTAGTATTAATGGTTTTTCAAGGAAAAAGATAATTAGCCCAGTCAATACGGAGGTCATCTAAAGATAATTCGAAATATTCAAAAAATGATACTTGTTTTTGTAGTCCTTCAAGAAAATCGTGATATTCTTTTTGAATGGACTTACGTTTTACGCCCGTATAATGATTGAGAAACCAGTCTCTTTTGGCAGTATTGTGAGGAGAATAAAAATCTTTTTGTAATGATTTTTTGTCGATAATGAAATCATCACGAATTAAAACATTTAACTCAGGGTCATTATTATCTACCATTTGAGCATAAGTTGGTGACATTGGTGGGGAATCTTTTGGTTCCTAGGTGAAACTGGTTTGAGAATCTGGCTATTGAACATTGTAAAATAGTTTTGGTATGGAACCATAATGATTGACTCCACGTAAATCAGGATGATAAAAAGTACTTGGATTAGATGAAAATTGATTTTTTGTTTTATAAGAAGTACTTGGAGTAGAGAAGGAATTTCTGGGAGGAATTCTGATTTCTAATCTAAAAGACGAAGTAGATGAACTGCGATTGAGTTTTGGTAAATCAAGTGAATGTCGTTGAGAACTAAAAGTAATATCTACTTTTCTATCACTGGATTGACTAACATTTTCTATGTTTGTATTTTCTACTTTCTTGTGGGAGGGGGGGGGGGGGGGAGGGTGTACGGCTCCTTGTAACTCCCATGTTTGAGGTAATGTTATCTCATCCCACTTAATGGTTCTGGAAAGGTCATATTGGACCGAGCAATATCGATTTGAATCAATAAGGTTTCTCCTTTGGGAGATTAAGGCTTTCGAACCAAAGGCTGAAGACATGGCCTTATAATGGATCCCATACATTAAAGAAATTGGGAGAGATCCATAAGACATTTTATAATTGTGAGTCTTGATGTTTAAAGTGAGAGTATCTAACAGATTTTGATCACTTAAAGAAACTATAAAATTTGGATAACAATCAAAGTAGATTGGAGCACTACAAATGCTAGTTTCAACTTTGTGTCTAAGAGTGAATCATTGAACTCTAACATTGCACAATCACGTAGACATAAAAGAATTGAAGCATCTAAATCTTCACGAGTTAAGGGTTTAATTCCTATTTGAACTAATCCAATATGAATATAATTATATTTTTGCTTATGTTTTTCTAACGACTTCTGGGTTAGAAGTTTAATTGTTTAAACAATTTATTATCTCTTTCTACAGTTTTAATTGTATAATCATTACGACTTAAGATATTAAATCCGGATTCCTTTTTATATATTTTGTTTATTCGAACTTGGGGAATATCCCAATCATCAACATCTCTAGCTAAATCTTCAAGATTAATTTCTTCTTGATTGGCGATTCTATCGTCTGATATAGTGGAAGAGGTAGAGGTTGATTTAAAAAAAGAACTCATGTTTGAATATTGTGTAACAGTATCAATGCTTTACTAAGAGTATTGACTGCACTTACACAGCAGTCCGTCACCTCACTGGCCCCCTACTCCACTCTTAGTCATATCAAAGCACTGTACAAAGCTAGCATTCAACCACTTGTACCCTAATTTACAACCACTTGCCCCTGGCTCTGATACCATAATGACAAGGACCTGGAAAGCAGAGAAGAAACTAAGCTATAAGATTCGGTTAGATGGTTGAGGCTTGTGATCTTCACAAATGATCAATAAACTCAATATATAAATTGGACTCACAGACTAATATGCCTGAAGTTGTGTTGATTATAAGAACAAGAAAGAATTATAAACATCTTCATTTTCAATAGTCGTTGCTACACTAAACATATATCCCATGAACTATTTTTAGAAATTATATTTTAATTAATTATAGACCACAATTAATTAAAGCCCAATTTTCTAGCATTGTCAAATAATTAATTGGGTCAAGTCTGGTTTACAATAAATTCGATTATTTTTCATCTAATGTAAAAATATCAAATTCACATAGTTCTTGTTTACACCCTTAGCCGAACAAATTTATGTGATTCCTTATGTATGACTTTTTAGGTTCATTATCAATTGAAAATAAGAATAATATCAAACTATTCGATATTGTTGGCTCTGTTTGGCTTTAGTATGCCAAAAAGGTCAATCTTACATCACGAGATGATTGTTACGAGCATGCCAGAGACTTGCAATCAACCTTAGAATGTTATAAATAAGAAGAATTTTGGTTGCACCTGTAATTAGACTTCTAAAGCTAATGATAGTGCTAAGAAAAGTGCTAAATCATAATCTCACCATAAAACTTCAAGGAGTTTCAGTAGAAAGCGCTTCACTAGAAAATCACACTGAAAGAAAATGCCTGAATGTACACACTTCATTATGAAAGAAATGAATACAAAGAGTTTTGAATCTGAGAAGAAAATATGAATGTGAATTATCAATAGTAGAATGCATAAAAGTTTGAAAGATTTTAGATTTAAGCTGTTGAGTTAGACTTGTGTGATTTGTTGTGTTGTTCTCGTTGCGCTCTTCTTTGTCCTCTTGAATCAACTGCCCTTGATGCCATGACTGCAATCACCAGAAAGTCACTCAAGGATCCTATGTTTTCTTCAAATGCTTGAAATAATGGTTAAGTGTGCCTTAATGGCACTACAACTCTTAAGAATAAATCCTTTTAGGCCCCATAAGGAGCTGAATTTGAGCAAGGATCATCCCATCAAGTAACAAACTAGGATAACCTCCACTTTCTAGATTATAGGTAACTCCTAATACCAAATCTTTCAACCAATAGAACTGGGCCTATCTACTATTTAAATTTATAGCCCATGTACTTGGCCCATATAGACTGAAATCAATCTAGTCTATTAATGCTACTACACGACCTGTTTTCCATATGCTTAACCCATGAAATTTGTTATCAGACTGATTTATTAACTCATGGCCCAACCGTTAAAATATACATTGCCAAGCCAGTGCATAATTAACAAGAAAACATATATTAATTAAAACAAATTTTAATTATTTTTTATAAATTACGAGTGATGTCTAGCAACATATCATAACTATCCAATTAATGATGAATAAATTTGTATCAATCTTTAATTTTGATTACCGTGTAATTGAATCCTTCCACTGTGTAATATCTTAATCGAGCGAGCATCTTGGAAATATGTCAAAACCTTGAACTCAATCATAATTTTTAGACATATTTGACACAACTATACTTACCTCAATCTTAAAGAATCCTTCTCAATCTTGTATGAGCTCATCCAAATCTTCAATTCAAGCATGAAATCAACCAAGAATTGTCACTTCTCTCTCTCTCCCTCAAATTGTATTTTCACATAACATAATATTCCATCATTATGTATAATTTCGGACTTAAATGGATCGAAAAATATCGAGGCAACCTAGGCGTCCAAGCCCTAAATCCCCATTTGAGCACGCTGTCCTAGGCGGTCTCATGGGCGCACCCTTATACACGTTTAGGCGCCTGTTTCTACTTTTACCTTAATTATCTTTTGTCCTGGGTGCTTCTAGTTGCACTTGTTGTGGCGCCCCGGTCCGGGCACGCCACGGGTGCCCTCCGCACCATCCTAGGCCACTAGTGCGATCATCCGGCGGACCGGAAATCCGGCGGCATCTCCCCGTATATCGGAGAGTCCCCGCCTGCATCAGAAACGCGCAGCATAAAGTTCATAAATCCATCACACTAGCAACCTAGCCAGGCCTCAGGCCTCAATCACATGCAATCCTGATCCTAAGGGCCTCTGGCCATCCACTACCAGCATGCACAAACTGATAGTAATAATCAAATCATCAATTTCATAATATCATATAACCATAAAATCAACTCAGCATACATCATGCATACACCCTTTGGTGCCAAATGGTTATAAGATTATCATGACTAAACATCAATACATCATATACAAAATACGTGCTTAGAGTATCTCTCTAGCACCCACATCCTACCCAGGGCCATCCATGTCACATCCCGCTCTCACTGATCCGCTCCACTAGTACCTGTACCAGTATCACCTGTGGGAAGGAATGAAAGTAGAGGGTGAACAAGAAGCTCAATAGGGTCTAGAGTATGTAGAGTATAATGGCCGAATCCGAAACAGTAGGTCATGCAACAATATGAAATCTACCACATGTACGTATACTCAACAATCACATAAGACATCAGTCCGGGCAATCCCCTCATGAGCAAACCTCATCGATACCATGGCTCGTTCCGTGTAATATCGAACGTGAGCAAGCTCACCAAATCAACTCATCAATATCATGGTCGCTAACCATGACTATTGAATAGGAGCAAGCTCCCCAACATCAAACACTCTTGGATTACCCGGTTGCGTGATCCTATCACGCCCGCACCACTCTAGGCAAGGTCCCTCATGAACCATACCTCTAGTGCGTTACCCTACTTGAAGTTCACTTGACTCGATGGTAACTCTCATCACCTCGTCATTCCTCCAAGTAGCTTTCAAGAATCCTAAGGAGCCCCGAGTCCATACCCCGTCCCCCATGCAACTCTAATGCGTTTATGCCATGACATGCCGAAATATATATAAATATATATATATATATATATGAACATCCTACATATATATATATATACATAACTACCATGATGCATGTACGGAATCAAATCGTGCCCATAGATGATGGAACACACACAAACGGGTCATGCAACATCAAGAATTACAATAACCAAAAGCAAGGTTCGTTTCCCCTTAGAAGCAATCAAGGCGGAAACACAAATAAATGACCAATGAAGAATCAAAACGCTCTTTAGAATATCGAGAATAAACTATAGAAAGAATGGTTGGAAATCCCCTACCTCGTGTCGAGCAATTCACGAAAATCTCAAAAATTAGGGTTTCACCCAATGTCATACTCATTTAATCATCCAAACATCTAAATATATCATATCCAATAAGAATTAAACAACCAAATTGAGAAAACTTACTTTTTCTCTCTAGGGTTCCTCTCAAACCCCCAAACTCAACCTTATGGAACTCAACTCCAAAACAAGAATCAAACCTACATATATAACCACATATAACCTAGGATTAACATATCTAAAACATAGGAATCAACTCTAAACAAAACTAACAAGATCTACTCAAAACCCTAGAAATGAAATAATGAAGAAACTTACCTCCAAGGCTTGAATCTTCCTTTAATCCTCTCTAAATCTCCAAAACCAAGCTTCAATCTCCAATAATCACCTCAAATACACTTCTCTCTCTAGAATCGTCACTCTCTCTCTCTCTCTAGAACAGAAACCAACTCAAAATTCCTCTAAAATGGCTCGTTGGAGCCTTTTGAAAAACACGAGTTGCGCCTAAGCGCTACCCTGGGCGCCTAGGCGCCCTGGCCTTAACTAGAACCCCTCAGGCGCAGCTCTGGGCGGCATCCTAGGCGTGCAGGATTTTCACGCCCAAGCGGGGTGCGCCTAGGCGGTCGCCTAGGCGCCTCTGCGCCTACTCCGCATCCGCTCACCCACTGGACTGGGCGCAACGCCTAGGCACCCTGAGCTGTGCCCGGTCCAGTTTGAACTCACCATCAACCACGCCCATTTGCTACCCGCTGGACTGCGCGCTGCGCCTAGGCGCCCTGAGCTGCGCCCAGTCCAGTGCCCCCTCTTCTGGACCTCATTTCTGCATGTTTCACTGGACTAGGCGTAGTGCCTAGGCGCCCCCTGGTGCGCCTAGTCCAGTTTTACCCTTTCGTCTCTTATAAGTTCATATTTGGGGTCGGGTGCTATAGAGGTGTCTAACAAATATTTATGGATATATTTAACATAATTATTAAATAGAAAAATGAAATAAATAATTAAATTCAATTATTTATATTAATTAATATAGTATTATTATTAAATACGTTCCAAATACAATCAAATAGATTTACTACTTAGGACATACATCTAACAATTTTATACTGAATCTCCCCCCAAAATGTCGCCGTAAAATATTAATAATGGTGTCTTGCATTTTGGTTGTAGAAATTTTTATGACGGAGCACTATAGAACAACTTTGGATGATATTTTTATGTCGCCATTAATAACTTTTTGCAGCAACAATTGAGGTTTTACTGGCAACTTTTTCCTCTGTAAAAAGTTTATTTGGAGCCGTGCAAACAAGCAAGTTTGTAGAAACATGTTTCATGCCCAGTTAGTATAAATACTTGACAATTAAGTAAATGCACTTTGACATTCACTAACTTTTTATTTTAATAATAGAAACATTCCATTTAGCAAACACTCTGAATAGAGATACAAGCCTCCTGAAGAGGCTTAACAAGCCCCTTAAAGAGGCAGAACAACTCACCCAAAGTGAGACCAACAACTCTCACGCCGGGGTGAACAAAACATGGGAGAAAAAACTGTTGGGTTTCAATGATCCATACACGCAGCGAAATTAAAATCTTCATCGAAACCCTCCTGAGGATCCATGTGAAAGGGCATAAATCGGTGTTAAAAGTTTACATGTTGTAGCGCAGAAATCGAACGGTTGCTAGACTTGAAAGATTCGAATCAACCAGCACTATCCGAACGAATAGCGCCTCTATGGTATCCACACGAACAAGGCAAAGAACTCCTTGTGAACGTTATGCTAGTAACCGGGGATAAAGGTTCTCAAAATTGTTTTTCTCTCAACTCTCTATATTGTGGCTCACTTACCAAGAAAAATCACACTAGGGTTATACACTCTAACCCTATATATAGTGAGCCAAATAAAATGAAAAGCCCACATCTCCTTAATGAAAAGGAGCCCACATTTTGGACGCTTGACCACATTCAATCAATCCCATTAATTAAACCGGTCATGGACCCTACATAAAGCCCTAAGCCCAAACGTAATTGTTATTCTCTAATAACGTAATCTTTGACTTATTCTATGTGTGCGACCCTATAGGTTCTCGTTACGTTGGCAGCGAAACTAAAATCGTATTTAAGCATCAGAAACAATGAGAGGTATCTAGCAACACATCATTGTTACCCAAGTAATTGGAATGTCAATGATTTGACATAACCTTTATTCATGACCAATTTTACATGCATTCCCTTTGTCCTTAATATCTTGATTAACATCGAGGAATAGAATGTGTCATCCTCGTATAGGTTAATATATGTGTTTCTTGATTCCGAGTAGACTATAATAAACAAACGAGATCAATGTCACATATTGACTCATTTGAGCATGGCCATACATTTCTCAGTCTCACTCAATCAAGGGGCCCATGGATATTACTCCAGTTATATAGAAGGGACAAATTCCATCTAGGTCACTCACATCACTCCGCACAATTCGTGATACACCCAATCACTGCCTTTATAGCCAACCCTTTGACAGGTGACGTTAGACAGTATCAAAGTATATAACTCCTCATGTCGGGAACCGTATTGATTTCAGGTTAAAAGACAACATATATCATCGTTAGTATGAGAATAGCTTATGACATTCATATAACAATCAATGCAGTATTCTCATGTCGGGTCTGTCCAGTACTTTTGTTCTCTAACAAGTACCCATGTATTGATTTGATATCTCATATCCATGACCCGTAAGATTTGGTCATCAATCAACCTACATACTAGTCTCAATGTATTAATGTTATCCCAATTAACAATAATACTCGACTAGGGACGTTTAAGAATAGTGTTCTATATGCATCCATGATGATCTCACGTTCAAGTCACACACTTGAAGTCCCATGGCATCGAACCAACTATTCTAGGGATATTTATCACAATCATTTATATAGCGCAGATAAATAAATCATAATAAATGAAATACCTCAATATAACATATTAAATATATGCTAGTATAATCATCCTACGATTGGCTCCTAGGGCATACACTAACAAAAACAACCAATGAAAATTACAAAAAATAGTACTAAAGGGAAAAATACAAGATTAACATTACCACAGAGCCTACAAAGGCTAGATCTAGAGACTGCTACCATATTATGGGTAGTACACAACAAGATGAGTGCCGACAGCTGCATGGGTTCTATGAGACCAGCCCAAATACAGATATGAGAAAGGGGATACCAGATCTGCACTTTCCACCACCAATATTTATGACCTGTAGAAATCCAAGAAAGTTCTAGCTCCACATTTTTGAAAGCATAAAAGGAAAAGGAAACACACCAAAAGTAGATGAGAAGGGGAAAGAGGAGATGAAAATGGAGGGATAAAAGGACTAGAAGATGTAAATAAAGAGAATGGAACAAATGGAAAAAAAAGATGGAACAGATGGAGGGGAGGGGGAGAAGATCAAAGCCTCCTCCCCTTCACAAAGCTTCTTCGGGAAGTTTGAGAGCAGTCAGAGGAGAGAGGAGAGATTACATTCACTAACTTTTCATGACTTGAAAAATAACACGTATATGAACATGTGTATTGAATTTCAGACACAAACAATAAGAATTTTGAAGGTATAGAATAGAAACAGGGATGATAATAATCGACTCAACGAAGTCTCTAGGGTTTAAATACATAGATAAGTCTATAATTATCATTCCTTAAAGAAATGTCATTTATTAGATTTGTAAAAGCCTACTTATATTAAATTTACCGACTCTTGATGTAATGCCCCATCCCAACGAGGGTTCTAAAAATTGTTATCATGCAAAGCCTAGCAGATGCATTTATTTAAATTTGACATTTAATCAAAGACTTCTGGAAATAAATATGACAAACATAATATGTCTCTAGAAAATGATGTAATAATTATGGCAAGTACACAATTGTCTAATAATAGCACAATATATGTAAGTACAAAATCTATCTCGGAGAGATAAATTTAATTAAATATTATACCAAATTTGAGATTAATCTAAGAAGCAATTAAATCAACGAGAGTGATGGTATGAATTTGGTAGCAAACAAGTAAGTAAACAAACAAATTGATTTCAAAAAGAGAAGGAAACTACGGCGTGATTTCACTATACAATCCAATTACAAGTTAGTAATCATGGTCAAGCATGAATAACAACTTGGATTCAAAGATTGATTCTTCTTAATCTATGTTGGTCGATTGATCGTCGCAACAACATGTATTATTAATTAATAACAAAGTAATCTCATTTGATCACAGTCTTTAATTCGTAATTAATAACTCATTAAGAATGGGAGAACTATAACAACCAATTAATCTTCTTAACCTTTATCAGAGCAGTCGATAATTAAACTCTCTAATTCAATTTCCACCAGGATACATGAATACTGATGGGTTATGTGACTTAGCTAGATGAGTCTAATATGCTAATTCAATTGGTGGTCAATCAATCCAATCAAACAATAAACTTTAAAGCATGACAATTAGAGACAAGAACCATAAGTTGTATGGAATACTTATAAAAGAAGTTAACTTGAGCAAGGTTACTGTTGGTTTCCAAAAAAAAATTTAGAATATGTGAAAGCATTTTGTGGACCGATCTTAGCATATGTAAAAATCAAAAACATTACTTGAAAGTCATACAACTCTATCAAAGTTACACGCCTAACAAGCATGTTTCTAGATCCAACTATTTTTGTAAATAATCCTAACATGCTTCTAGTATTAATTTCATTCAAAATAATTCTTAAATCTAATCATAAATTCATGGCATCAAGGGGTTTAGAAATATTGTACCAATCTTTTTACTATCGAGGTTCAAAGAGCTCTCCGTCTTGATCACGAACAAATCCATTCAATAAATAAGTTTCAAAGGTCAAACTCATGTCTAGATCATGCAATTACATAAAGAGAAACACTTACTTGTTGATGGACGCGCCAATCCTTAATGTTTATGTGACTCTACCATTTCATATTTTGAGGAATGTGGACCCTCTGATACCATCTGTAACGCCATGCTTAGCGACAATCAACAAACAAACCTGATGGGCAAAATGCTACGATGACCTCTACAATATCTAACAAATAAATAAAAAATGTAAAAGAACATATTCCTCATCTTCATTCTGTACCGTAACGTGATACCCAAACCAAAATCAATTTAAAGCATAAAATCAAACTTCTCATATCTAAACTACAACAAAAGAGAATTTAAAAGACAACTGCTAATAATTATCAAACCAAATAAGATTATCCAATGCACTTTTCAAAAACTTAATATCTAAGCTACCCAGTGTTAAGCATCAGAGAAGGAGATTGGTTTGGTTAGGACTTTAGTTATTGGGCTTCATTAGTGTTTTATTATAGTTGTTGTCTTGGGCCTTTCATAGGCACTGAAGTCCAGCCCACTTCATAGGACCTTCTTCTTCCTCATGCTTCCTGATGCATTTTGAAAATCCCTTCAACGGGCAGATGTCTTGTCTTTGTACTGCTTGTACAGATGATGGAACATTTAGCCATTGCCTCATACAACAGTTGTATATATATATTTCTTATATTGTGTTCTAGAGTCAGAACAACATTCATGAATATCATGAATTTACATTGATATGCTATTGCAATTCTCTATCTCTCTCTACAATTCTTACGAGCTACACAACTTTACATGGTATCGGAGCGAATCGATGGTCACTATGAGATCCGCTGCTAACATGACTTCCACAGATGGAGTAGACAATACGATTCCAAGAACATCAGCTCCTGGAATACAAGATGAAGGAGCAGTGTATCAAAGCACTATAACTGGAAGCACCATTTCTTAAACCACCTTGTTGAATCCTTACACGATTCTTCCAGGTGATCTTACCACAAGCACTTTGATTACCTTCAAGTTAACTGGAGAGAATTACACCATGTGAAGTCAGCGCACCTTAAAGGCTCTCAATACCTAGAACAAAGTAGGGTTTATTGTTGAAACTCTCAAGATGCCAAGCAAATAAGATGAGAATTTTGTTGCTTGGAGTAGCTGTGACTGCATTACTCAAACATGGATCACAAACAGTATTTCAAAAACAGTGTTGGCTAGCATGTCAGATAAAGATACTGCTTATGATCTATGGAAGGATATCAAGGATAGGTTTTCATCTTTTAATGGTGCTAGATTTTTTGAGATTCTAGACAATTATACTATATTAGGCAAGACAGTTATACTGTTATGGAATACCACACCAAACTCAAGTCTTTGTGGGAGCAATGTGATCAACTTGATGAACAAGGAAGATGTGGTTGTAACAAGGCTCATGTCAACCACCAGAGAGAAATGCTAACACAGTTCTTGATGGGCCTAAATGATGCATACTGTGGACTCAGTCGACAGATATGGATGATGGAACCATTGCCAAAAATCAACAAAGCCTTGGGTTTGATTAAAGGAGAAGAGACTCAACTCAACATGTCTATGTCCAATCAGTCCATACAGGACTCTATGGCAATGGATTTTCAGGGAAATAACATAGGAATACCAAGCTAGTATAAAAATACCACAAAAGGTTAAAGGCAGCCACAAAAAATTGTTTTCAAGGAAAGAAAGATCAATTGTTTTGCAAATACTGCAAAAGAAACAATCATACTGTGGACCAGTGCTTCAAGCTAGTGAGGTTTTTAGAAAGCAAGAGGCAAAAATCAAATAATGGTACTTTCCATGGAAAGTGGCACTTGGTGAATAAAGTTCAGAATCCTGCTCCAAATAGCCATAAAATGGGCATGTCAAATGACATATTGATGGAGATCATGTCCTATATCAAAGCCAAGATTGGCAATGATGAACATGTCTCACTATCGGTGAATCAGGCTACTGGGGTAGGAGGTAACAAATCTAACCATAACTCTTATAAGTGGATAATAGATAGTGGAGCCATTGATCATATTGTGTGTGATATGCATTTGTTGAAATCTTATAACCTAGTGAATAATTCAATTGTTACACTACCTGATAAGAGCACATTACCTATTACGTCTATTGGTACAGTGACATTTTGTGGTAGACTAACTCTTAAAGATGTCTTATGTGTGCCAAGATTCTCTTTCAACCTAATTTTTGTAAGCAAATTAACAAGAGATAATGACATAGTACTAAACTTTACAAGTGATAGGTGAGTGATGCAGGAACTAGGCACATTCAAGAAGAGTGGAATGGGGATTTTGCATAATGGACTATACTTGATGGATACAGGGATCAAGAAAACTTTTGAAGTGTAGGAAGCATTAAAGGATTTTCATATTTTGAATTCTGTAACTTCTAGGGTATGGAATTATAGGCTAGGCTACCCTTCTCCTAATGTAATAAGAATGCTTCCTGCTACGATTAATGATATGGGAGATTGTGATGTTCGTTCTTTTAGCAAGATGAAAGGGAAACCATTTAACTTAAGTTCTTTTGTGTCTAAAAGCTGTTTTGATTTAATTCATCTAGACATATGGGGACCCAGTCATGTTGAATCCATTGAAGGATATAGGTTTTTTCCTGACTATAGTTGATGATCATTCAAGAACCACTTGGGTTTTTCTAATGAATAGTAAATCTGAGACCAGGACACACATTGAATTTTTTGTTGATCATGTCTTAACACAGTTTGAGAAAAGAATTAAATGTTGTAGAACAGACAATGGAAGTGAGTTTCTCATGAATGATTTTCATGCTAGACATGGGATAGTTCACCAAAAGACTTATATTTATACACCACAACAAAATGGTGTTGTGAAAAGAAAATACCAGCATTTATTAAATGTTGCTAGGTCTCTCAGAATCCAATTTGGATTATTAGAAGAATTTTTGGAGTTACTGTGTTCAAACAACAATCTTCTTGATTAACAAACTGCCTACAAATGTTCTGAACAAAAAGGCACCCTATAGTATATTATTTGGGAAAGATTATGACAATACAAACCTAAGGACTTTTGGATGTTTCTGCATAGCTAGAACCAATAGACCACAAATATCAAAATTTGCACCTAAGTCTAAGGCTTGTGTGTTTCTAGGATATCAACTTGGAGTCAAAGGTTATAAGGTCATGGATCTAGCAACCAAAGAAATATTCATCAATAGAGATGTGGTATTTAGAGAAGAAGTCTTTCCTTTCCTCAAAAAAGCTGATTTAGAAGATAGTCAAATAGAGGTCACTGATAGTGAACAAAGGGAAGACTTTCTTAGTAAAGAAAAACACTCAACAAAAATTACAAGCATACCCACTCAGATAACACAGACACAAAAAATAAGAAGCAGAAAATCACCACAATATCTGCAGGATTATTTATGCAATGTTGTGTCATTACCTTGTATTGATTTATCTTTTATTGATCATTGTAAGAGTGTGAACATGATACATTTTTCTGCATCTCATAGAGCATTCATTGCAGCTATTGATACTCATTCATAACCTACTAAATTTAGTGAAGTAGTGAAACATAATAAGCGGATACAGGCCATGAAAAATGAAATGGATGCTCTTAGAGAAAATAACACATGGGTTCTAGTTAAGCTGCCATTAGGAAGGAAAGCAATAGGATCTAAGTGGGTCTACAAAATAAAATATAATCCTAATAGTATTGTTGAGAGGTAAGGCTAGGCTAGTTGCTCTTGGATATAGTCAAATTGAATGATATGATTATACCCAAAATTTTGCTCCAGTAATCAAAATCACTACTGTTAGAATATTCCTAGCTCTGGCAAGCATTAAGACATGACATGTGTATCATCTTGATGTACACAATGCCTTTCTTAATGGAGATTTAAATGAAGAAGTATACATGAGACTTCCTCTAGGTTATGATCAGGATTCTAAAGGTATAGTTTGCAAGATAAATAAATCTCTATATGGTTTAAAACAAGCTTCTAGGCAATGGAATGCTAAATGTAAAGAAGCATTGCTGAAATTTGGCTTCATACAAAGCAAGGCAGATTATTCCTTGTTTTATTATCGAAAAGTAGATAAAATAGTCATGTTACTACTATACGTAGATGATATGGCTATTGGGGGTAATGATATTGACCTAATCAAAGAAATTAAAAATTTCATTAGTTCATGTTTTAAGATAAAGGATCTTGGAACTCTAAAATATTTTCTAGGTTTAGTGGTTACTAGATCTCATAAAGGATGCCTCATAAACCAAAGAAAATATGCATTAGACATTCTAAATGATACAAGGTTCATGGATGCTAAAGCTATCCAATCTCCAGTAGAAATAAATATAAAATTGTCTGCTGATATTGGTGATTCGTTATCAAATCCTACTGAATATCGTAAAATTGTGGGGAAATTGATGTACCTTACCATTACTAGACCTGACTTATCTTTTGCAGTCAATAATTTAGCTCAATACATGACTGCTCCTATTGATATACACTTGAGAGGAGTTCATATAGTTCTAAGGTATATTAAAGGGACACACAATCTAGGCTTACGAACAGTCTACAGGTAAAGGCATATTGTGATTCTGTCTGGGCGTCACTGGTTATTGCATTAAGCTAGGAGATTCATTGGTGTCATGAAAATCAAAGAAGCAGCCATTCGTCTCAAAATTGTCCACAGAAGCAGAATACAGAGCACTGGCAGTCACAGTAGTATAGTTACGATGGATATGCAATCTATTTTTGGAGCTCAAAATTCACATACCTTTTCCTCATGAGCTTCACTATGACAACCAAGCCGCCATCCACATTGCCAACAACCCGATCTTCCATGAACGCACCAAGCACATCGATATAGACTGCCACTACACTAGAGACAAGGTGGAGAAAGGAATCATAAATCTTCAGTACACCAAAACCACTGATCAACCAGGTGATCTTTTTACTAAAGGGATTTCAATTTTTAGCCCCAAGAAATTCCTCTCCAGGCTGAACATTCACGATGTACAGCTTGTGGGGGGATGTTAAGCATCATAGAAGAAGATTGGTTAAGGCTTCAGAGAAGGAGATTGCTTGGGTTAGGGCTTTAGTTATTGGGCTTTATTTAGTTTTTTATTATAGTGGTTGTCATGGACCTGTCATAGGCACTAAAGTCCAGCCTACTTCATAGGACCTTGTTCTTCCTGATGCTTCACAATGCATTTTGAAAATCCCTTCAACGGACAGATGTCTTGTCTTTGTATTGCTTGTACAGATGATGGAACATTTAGTCGTTGCCTCCTACAACAGTTGTGTATATGTATATATATATTTGTTATATTGTGCTCTAGAGTCAGAACAACATTAATGAATATCATGAATTTACATTCATCTACTATTGCAACTCTCTCTCTCTACACTCTCTCTCTACAATTCTTATGAGCTACACTGCTTTACACCCAGTTCCCATTGTCTGACATACTACTATAATGCCTAAGCTCATTTATTAAATAAAAAAACTATGGTATAGTCATATGAATTCCCTTCAAGGATTGGTGGCACCATCAACAACATCATCAGCAAATGTGTCATACTTATCATCACCTGCACTGAAATTAAGCGAAAGCTCAGCGAGTAATACTATGTATGGATGCAACGTGCACATGTAAAATGATACCATTGGGTTTAAACCTATATTCTTTTGCTACAAGTTTATCCATTGGGGACCTGTTCATCCTACCATGGAACAGTTCCCATTTACTCTTTCATTCATTTAATCCATTTACCATTCAACCTGTCCCTGTCGCATGTTTTCCAACTTAACGATTTTCATACCATGATCCCTGTAAACCTTTCTTTGAAAAACTCCATTTTAGCAATCAATATTGTTTTTCATGGACAAAATATGTATGCCGTGTATGCTATGACGTGCACATGCTATCCAACAATTAACTCTCACAAGTACCTTGTTAAGAAAGAGGCATGTGCAGTATACTTGGGCATAAATTCATATAATATCATTCATGAATCATAGCCATGAAATCACCAAAATGTTATCTCCATAATCACAAACTTTTATAGATTCACATAGTGTTGATCATGAATCACAACATACATACAATACTCAAAGGCACAAAATTGTTAGATATATATCCTGTATAGCCAATATATACAGTTGTATTTAGAACGTATATAGTAATAGTACTATATTAACTTAATTAAATAAATGGCAGATTTATATATTTGATATTTATATTTACTAGTTATGTTAAATATGTCCGTAGATATTTGTTAGAGACCTCATTCTCAAGAGTTGAGAAAATGAATGACGAGTGATCTCTACTATGAATATCTTAAATTGAATTTGATAACGTCTCAAACTTGTAAAGAACAAAAACGTATCAGTATAGGTCCGAACAAGGGCTTTCTCGGCTTCTTGATCTTCCTCTTCGTCTAGAGAGTCTTCTCGGTGGAGGGTAT
Organism: Euonymus europaeus; assembly: GCA_963580455.1. NCBI lineage: Eukaryota > Viridiplantae > Streptophyta > Magnoliopsida > Celastrales > Celastraceae > Euonymus > Euonymus europaeus. The sequence continues at coordinate 8,484,787 of OY756972.1, forward strand.
CCTGTAGAAATGAACAAACGTAAGCTAGAGGCCCACCAGAGAGTGTTCTCTAGCGTTGGCGCTCTAATGTTTAAGTCAGATGCTAGCAGAGATTGGCTCTCCGAAGAACACATATTGGTGTTCTAGGGAAATGTGTAAAGAGTATTTAGTAGTAAAAGAAGTGATCCATTTTACCTGTGGGGTAACCCCTTTATATAGTGAAGGTGGTTTCCATTAATAGAATTCGAGTGGTGGTGAATAATACCTTGCCAAATGAAGGAATTACTGTTTTACTGGAAGCTTGTTACTGTCGTAAGGGTACGGAGCCGAGAAGAGCATCTCTATTGCTCGGTACCGAGGATCTCCTAGCGACAAAGGTGATGTCTTGTGTTGACAGATGTTGCCATGTGTCTTATTCTGATTGGAGAGGATAAATATCCTCATCATTTGCCCCCTCAGGCCTGTGATTGGTAGATTTAGACGACCAATGATTGGCTTGTATTAGCTGTCATTTGGTTCGCCCGAGGGTGGCATTGATGAGGAAACTTTGAATGGTTATGATGAGATCTGAGGTGATCCAATGGTCTTTCGATGAGCAGAGGTTGAACGGTCCGGATGAGGGGATGCCGAAGGTCTCTTCATTGGGTCCGTTGACTAGGGCGGTCTTCCACTATAAATAGTGAAGACGTCGCTTTGAAAACCACTTGCAGCCAAATTTGAGAGACCCGAGCTTAGAGAGTACCGAGCAAACAGATTCTTCTCATACCGAGCAAACGTCATTTGTCCCCTTGCCCTCCTGTTAGGATGAACCTTAGGCTTCCCCTAGCCGAACGCCCCTTCTTCGCCCCTCCTGGGTTCGAGGCTCCCCTACAGAAAGCCCGGGCAGCAGGTGATGGTACTAGGGAGCCTAGAAACCTAAGTTGTAGCCTTACCTCCTCGGAGGTGGAAGCCCAACGCAAACTGTTCGGTATTCCTTACCCTTTCAATCATGTGCCTGAGGGGGTGTCTCCTTTCAATCCTCAACACGGGGAATTTGTCATTTCCACAACCGCCCTTTTATATGGTTGTCGGATTCCTTTAGCTTCGGCAATATGTTCCTTATTTTCTCGGTTCGATATCTGCCCTACATGTTTAGCCCCTTAACTCTTGGGTGTTCCTCGGCACAATACTCCATTATTGTGACGAGCTCCGTGTTCTTTTTTCTTCGAATGTTCTTCAGCACATCTTTTCATTATGCCGAGCACCAAGGAACCCTGGGTTATGTTACTTGAAGTTTAAGAAGGGCCTAGTGGCTCCCTAAGTATTCTTCTTCCAGCCATCATTGGAAATCCAGCTATTTTTTTATTCGGATGCCTTTGGGTGAGAACGAGGTTCTTCCTTTTACGACCTCATGGACACTCCCCAAATTTAGCAAGTTCCAGCGTTTGCCTCAACTTTCTTACGAGGATCTTGATTGGTATTTGACCCTCAAACAACCTTTCACCAAACCTTCCATACCCCTCGTGTGTCGAGCTGTAGACTTTACAAGGACACATAGGTCCAAGCGAGCAATGCAAGGTGGGAACTTCCTCTTGCTCGGTTTACACATGTAGTTGTTTTGTCTCTTAGCTTGCTTGTTAACTTGTTGCTGTATTTTTTAGATATGTCTTTGGCTGCAGAGTATTTGAAGATGCAGAAAAAGGCAGCCGCTTTGGGCCAGAAGAGGAGACCCTCTGGGGAGGCTGAGCCGAGCAAGAGGAAGAAAGTTCCAGCTGGGGGAATTCGCTTGAAACCTGGTCGGGGACGTGGGGTGTTTATTGGCACACCAGCTTTCCGACCGATCGGCTCTCCTTCTCGTGTCTCGGAGGCGCGCTCCTCGTCCCCACCTCATCGAATGGGGGATATTCACGCTCCCTAGTGGAACATTCGCCTTTCCAACACGGTGGCCAACTCTCAAGTGGCCATGGAAATGCTCGAGAAGCTCTCTCTCCCCTCGGATCAGTGGCGAGCCGAGGAGATGTCTGCTGAAGAAAAAATGGAGGCCTCTGCTGTGAAGTTTTTGGAGGTATTGACTTTTCCTAGCCTTGTTAGTCTTTTTCTTCGGTTTTCTTTTATAATTTGTTTCATTGTTGCTCTTAGCTAGCCTTCGTTCTCGGGAAACTCTCTGTCGATGTCCGGAGCTCGGCGGCCGAGAAGAATACTGCTGCTCAGGAAATCCATCTGCTCAAAGGGGCCCTAGGTCGGACTGAGACGACATTGCAGCTTTCTCGGAGGGATCTCGTGAAGGCCCAGGAGTCCAAGGCTCTTCTGGCCACCAAACTGAAGGAGACCGAGGAGGAGCTGAAGAAGCAAAAGTCGGCCACTAATGTGTTAAATCTAGTAAGTGCACGAATTAAATGTAGTAGTACAATGAATGCAAATATGAGGTCGAATCGCACGAGGACAAATAATAATTCAACTAGGATTACTTAACTTGACAATTAAAGTAAAGCTTAACAATCTTGTTTTTCAAGTAATGGAGAAGGAATATTGGGATAATGATTTCACCTCACAATCGGACTATGGGTAACTATTATCAAATATACATATTCAATTCCAGTTCAAAGGTTGATTCTTTTCTTAAATATATTGGTTCGTTCGATCGCGGTGCCAACACGTATCACTAGCAAATGTTAATCCTGTTCGATCGCAGTTGTTAACACAAGACTAATGACCCATTAAGTTCTAAAGAACTATAACAACCAATTAATTATCTAATCCATAATCTCAGATTCGACAATTAATTTCCTCAATCTCAATTCCACTAAGACATGTGAATTCGGATCGTTACTTAATCTTAGCTAGGTTAGTTTATCAGTATACTCAAATGGTGATCAAACATCTAAATACACTACAAACTCATAAGCATAGAGATTAAAGACAAGAACTATAAACTGAATTTGTATAACAATAACTATTAACTCATAATCCTCAATATGGGTTACATCACAATCCCAATAGAAAAGCTTTAGTTACAAACCATGTTCAAGAACGAAGGAAATGATCTAACAAAAATAATGAACTAGAGTAGAAGAAGAAAACCCCCCTTCAATGGATGGAAGGATCTCTTGGAGCTTTCTTGGAAGATCTTGAAGAAGAAGAAGAAGAAGAATAACAAAAGCTGCCTCATTTTCTCCTTTGGTCCAAGTTCTCTCTCTTGTGTTGTGTTGGTGTCCTTCTTCGAATGGTGGCCACACCATATAAAAACAATATCTAACCATAACTTTTCACTTACTTTTCATAAATATCTGCAACTTACTATTTTTAGTAAGTTGCAGATATTTAAAGTTTGCAGATATTTGTCATTTTCGCCCAGTAATGCTCGAGCGGCCTCAGGTGCTCTAGCGTGTCATCAGTAGAAACGTCCATGGTTTGTAAGGGCAGTTTTAGCACGCTAGAGCGTACTCCAGCGCTTGAGCGCGTCTTCACATTTTTAGCACGCCAGAGCGTGCTCCAGCGCTCGAGCGCTTCTTCTGCATCAGAATTCCAGTTTTATTGATTTTGCAACACTTTGAGACATATCTCCTAAAATTCAAAACATCAAAGATTCTCATAGAAAATATACTCATTCCATCCATTTATAGACAATAACATATGGAAATTAAAGCACTAAAATGAGTACAAAATGGATAGATCAGCCGCTGAAGCAGAGGTGGCCCGGATGTTCAAGAGTGGTCGCCAATCCGGTCTTCAGAAGTTCAGGGACTCCACGAAATTCTAGTTCACCCTTAAGCAAGAGGGCTTTTTCTGCTTCCAGGCTACTGTCAAGGAAGCTCGAAGAGATTTCTTGCTAGCAAGGGTCAGAGCTCGAAGATCATGGACGAGCTGTGTCCTGGCCTCGCCGGGAAGGACGACGTGGACGTTGTCAAGGAGGAGGCGTATGAGCAGTTTCGCCTTCTTCAGGAGGATGGGGACGACATCGAGGCGTATATGGACACCGATGTTCCTCTCGCTCCTACGAAAGACAACGCTCCCCTGGAACGTGCTCATGGTGAGGAGACCGAGAAGCGCCTGACCACCGAGGAGCCAGTTGATGTAGAAAACTAGATTGTTTTCACTATTTTAGTTGTAGTTTTTGAAAACTTTCCCTGTTTTGTTTGTGAATGAGTTTATTATTAATGAAGTTTCTTCTCTTATTGCCTTTAGCGATCTCGTTAATTTGCCTTTGTTTATGCTCGGATATTGTAATTTAAATCATTTTAAACTGTAATAGATCCGAGCATACCCACAGTTGCTGTGGCCTAGACTCTTCTAGGTCGTAGCAAACTCGTTTTAACTTGGTTGCTGTAACTCAGTTAGATTGAGTTGTAACATTCCAAGTCGTTTCTCGTCCACTGTAGTTTGAGAAATCTGGAACAATGCTCGGCCATTGTAACTTAGTTAAAATAAGCTGTAATGTACCAGAGCTGTGTATTGCGAACCTTTGTAAGAGAACGAGCTACTTTCATTGAAATGAGAAAAATTCCTAAGCCTCGTGTAAGGAACGAGTGGAAAAAGGAGTTCTTAAATACATGCCGACAAGAGAAAGTTAAATGTAATATTTTCTGAGGTTTGCAACATTCCAAGGACGCATCTCTCCAGGTTTATCGAGATTCTCCAACTTGTAGGTTCTATCCAGCATGACCCTGATAACCCGAAAAGGGCCTTCCCAAGTCTCCCCGAGCTTGCCATGATGCTTTCCAGCTGCGGCCGCTTTTCTGAGTACCCAATCTCCCTCAGAAAATCTCCTTGTTCGGACTCTCTTGTTGTGGTAACGAGCTGTCCTTTGTTTGTAAGCTGCAGTCCTGATCCGAGCAGTCTCCCGAGCTTCTTCCAAGAGATCCAGATTGTTAAGTAGCAAGTCGTTGTTTTCTGACTCATTAAAGTTAATAATCCGGGGAGTGGGGACCCCGATCTCTACTGGAATGACAGCTTCTGATCCAAACATTGGGGAGAAAGGCGTTTCTCCCGTTGACATTCTTGGCGTGGTCCTGTATGACCAGAGGACACTATGGAGTTGCTCGGTCCAAAGCCCCTTGGCTTGGTCCAAACGAGTTTTCAGTCCTTGAAGGATGATCCGGTTGGTTACTTTGACCTGACCATTAGCTTGAGGATGCGCTACAGCAGTGATTCTTAGATTGATGCCCAGCTCTTCACAAAATTCTCGGATGTTCGCACTTACAAACTGTCGACCATTATCGGTAATGAGGATCCGAGGAACACCATATCTACAGATGATGGCTCTCCATATGAATTCTTTTACCTTGTAGTCGGTGATGATTGCGAGAGGCTCGGCTTCAACCCACTTTGTGAAGTAATCTACTGCGACTATAAGAAACTTTCTATGAGCTGTTGCCTGGGGGAAAGGTCCCAGCAGGTCTAGCCCCCATTGAGCAAAGGGACAAGGGTTCTCGATAATAGTCATCTCGGATGGTGGAAGGCGTGGTATGTTAGCATGTCTCTGGCACTTGTCACACTTTCGTACCAGATCTTTGGCATCTTTCTTCATGTTCGGCCAATAATAGCCACAGCGCAAGACCTTGTTGGCTAAGATCCTTGCTCCTACATGGCTACCACAAACTCCTTCATGCACTTCTCGGAGAGCATACTCGGACTCCCGTGGAGCAAGGCATTTAAGGTAAGGGAGCGTAAAGGATCTTCTGTAGAGCGTCCCTTGAATGATTGAATACCTCCCTGCCCTTGCTCGGAGATTCCTAGCCTCGTTTTTATCTTCAGGTAACTGCCCATCTGTGAGGAAGCTTCGTATTGGATCCATCCAAGACCGTTCAGTGTTAATTTCGACGATAGCCCTTACGAAGATGCTTGGTTTGGGCAACATCTCTATCCGCACTGAAGAGGCCTCGTCTTTTTTTGAGGTAGATGCTAGTCGGGCTAGCACGTCACCTTGCTGATTCTCTTCTCGGGGCACTCTCCGTATTTCAACGTTCGGGATTTCACTCATCAGTTCCTTAGCTTTCTGCAAATACATGATCATGTTGGAGCCCCTCGCTTCGTACTCCCCATGAATCTGCTCGGTGACGAGCTGAGAGTCGCTGTTGACCACCAGATTGCGCACCTCTAGCTCAATTGCCAACTTTAACCCAACTAGTCAAGCCCCCCGGCCCGAGAAGTATAATTCCTGCTCCACTCCTATCCTTGTTGGAAGAACCATCGACAAAGAGCTCCCATAGGTCATGGGGTGCCTCTTCCCCTAGAGGATGTTGGCACTCAGTGATAAAGTCTGCTAGGGCTTGAGCTTTGATGGCTTTCTTCGGCTCATAGTGGATATCAAACTCGCTAAGTTCGATTGACCATTTAATGAGCCTTCCCGACGTATCCGATTTCTAGAGTATGCTCTTGAGAGGTTGGTCGGTCAACACTGTAACCGTATGGGCTTGAAAGTAGGGTCGCAACTTCCTAGTCGCAGTTACTAGTGCCAAGGCCAACTTCTCTGCCCTGGTGTATCTCTTCTCAGTCTCAGTGAGTACTTTGCTGGTGTAGTATATTGGCTTTTGGACTTTATCCTCGTCCTTGCTTATGAGCACTGCACTCACTGCGTGCTCAGTTGTGGCTAGATAAAGGAATAACGGTTCTCCCTCTTTTGGAGAAGTGAGTAGAGGAGGTTGGCTAAGGTAAGACTTTAATTCCTCAAAAGCTTCCTGACAATCTTCAGTCCACTGAAAATTGGTCGTTTGCTTGAGTGCGTTAAAGAAATGTTTGCACCGGTCTCCTGATCTGACAAGAAAACGGCTCAAAGCTGCAGTTCTCCTAGTAAGCTGTTGAACCTCTTTCTTGTTCCTCAGGGCTTGCATATTGATTATTGCCAATACTTTTTCAAGGTTTACCTCTATTCCTCATTTGGAGATGAGGAAACCGAGGAATTACCCGATGAAATGCCAAACGCACATTTCTCCGGGTTAAGCTTCATGCTAAACTTGTTCAAAACATTAAATACTTCCTACAAGTCGGCCAAGTGATCCTCGGGTTTCTTGCTTTTAACAACTATATCATCCATGTACTCCTCGATCGTCTTGCCGAGCATCGGGGAGAATATTTTGTTGACGAGTCGTTGGCAGGTGGCTCCTGCATTCGTCAGCCCAAAAGGCATGACTTGATAGCAGTACGTACCTTCAGGAGTAACAAATGAGGTGTGTTCCTCATCAGCTTGATGCATTTGGATCTGGTGATAACCTGAATAGGCATCAAGGAAACTGAGGAGACCCTTTCCTAAAGTTGCGTCTACCAATTGGTCTATCTTTGGTAGTGGGTAGCTGTCCTTCGGGCAGGCCTTGTTGAGGTCGGTAAAGCCGACACACATACACCACTTACAATTCTGTTTCGCTACCATAACAGCATTAGAGAGCCATTCTGGGTATTGTACTTCTCGAACGAATTCGGCATCCAAAAGCTTGTTGACCACCATTTTGATGGCCTTCTGCCTATCTTGTGCGAAATTCCTCTTCTTTTGTTTCACTGGTCGGCTGCAAGGCTTTATGCTAAGATGGTGGGTGATAATATCAACGCTGATACCGGGCATCTCGTCTGCACTCCATGCGAATGTGCTGATGTTTTCTCGGAGAAGACTTGTCAAGCTTTCGCTCAAGTCTTGATCAAGTTCAGACCGTAGTACAATCTCTTCTCCGTCCCCTGCTCGACGGAAATGGTGATAAGCTGTTCGGTGGGGTAGGGCTTCGAGGTTTGGTTGCTGTGATCATCCAACAATTCTAGGACTGAAACTGGCTTCTTCTTCTCTTTTAGGTCTGTAATATACATCTGACGGGCGAGCTTCTGGTCTCCCTGAACTTCACCTATTCCTCAGTCAGTGGGGAATTTCATCTTTAGATAATAGGTGGAAACAACCGCTCGGGCTTTGTGAAGTAGTGGTCGGCCAATCAATGCATTGTAAGGGGTCTTCATGTCTACGACTAGAAGCTCCACCATGAATAGTTTTGACCTCGGATAGTCCCCTAAGGTTATGGGTAGATTGATCATCCCGACAGGGACGACTTGCTCTCCCGTTAAACCGTATAGGGGTGAGGAAAACTTCTTCAGGCTCTCCCTCGGGAGGTTCATTTTTTTGAAGGCATGGTAAAAAAGAACATCTGCTACGCTCCCATTGTCGACCAGGATCTTCTTCACCTTGTAATTGGCGATGACTGCCTCAATGACTAACGCATCATCATGTGACTGATGTAAACAATCCCCGTTTCTTTCGGAGAATATTATCTTCTCTTCCTCTGTTCTCGGTTTCTTTGACTTCTCCGAAACCTGATGGACAATTCGGGCATATGCTCTCCTGCCCGATGAGCTTTCTACTCCCGAGGCTAAGCCCTCGACTATCATGCCTATAGTGCCTGTTGTTCCTCGGTTTCTGCGACGAGGAGACTCATCTCGACGTCTCCTCTGTCGCCTATCATCCTCTCTTTCATCTCTTATGTTGTCTCTTCTTCCTTCTCTTTCTCGTTTGTCTCCTGCCGAGCTGGTGAAATTTTTTAGTTATCCTCTTTGAATTAGATTCTCTATTTCGTCCTTCAGATGACAGCATTCATCGGTGTCGTGTCCGGGACCCCAATGGAATTTGCAATACTTATCACTCTCTTTCCTCCCAGGAGTTGACTTCATCTTTGGAGGCCATTTGACGATGTCGCGATCCTGTATCTCATTCAGTACTCTTTTCAAAGAGGTGTTAAGAGGAGTAAAAGAATCATATCGTATTTGCTTCGGCCGTTCGTCTTTTTGGGAGGACGACCTTGCTCCCCTTGTTCCCTCTGCTATTTTCTCGTTTGCTCGACCAGAATCGTTTCTTCTTCTCGGAGGGGACCTTTCAGGGGATTATTTGGTCACGTGTGGTTCTGCCATGATTTCATCCGCTGTAATGTATTTTTCAACCCTCGATAGCAACTCAGGAATGCTCTTCGGGTGCTTCTTGGATAGGGATTGCTTCAATGTTGTGTGAAAAACTCCCGTCGTGAAGGCTGTAATGGCTATGATCGGTTGGAGGTCTGGTATCTCCAAACAATCACTGTTGAATCGGGTCACAAATTCTCTTAAACTCTCATGAGGCTTTTGTCGGATAGTCACCAATGTCGCATTGGTCTTTTTGACTGGTCTTGAGCTTGCGAAATGGGCAACGAACCTGTTGGTGAGGTTGTCAAAGCTATTGATGGAACCTGTGGGAGAGCTCTAAACCATCGTCTTGCTACACCGACAAGAGAGACTGGGAAGATCTTGCAGCAAGCTTCCTGAGATGCTCGCTGGAACTCCATCATGGTTTGGAAACCGATGACATGGTCAAGGGGATCTCCCGTCCCGTTGTACTTTTCCACGCTAGAGACCTTAAAACTCGCTGGTACCCGAGCACGTTACACCTCAGCTGTCAATGGAGTACAGTTACTGTCCCAGTCCATTGTATCCAAAAAAGGGTGTCCTTGCAAACCAGCTATTTTTGCTGTCTCCCTCATAAGTATGAGTGGGTTGAGGCGTCCGAGTAGTGGTCAGCGAGGTTCCTGGAAGATCGGGATTTCTTGACTCGTCCGAATGAGAATGTTCGTTTCTCATCCCCTGAGAAATGTTCTCATTTTGGACGGGTTGATGCCCCTGCACCTCCTGAATCATGTCCAAATGGTGTGCAAAGACATTCATCTGTTGTAACAACTGGGCTATCTGGTCCTGCACCAGTGGTTGGGGTTGTTGCTCGGCGTTAACACTAGCGGCTGGGGCTTGTTGGCCTTCTCCTCTCAAAGTCCTAGTTCGAACCATGTTTGTTGTTATGGAAAGATGTTTCCCACAGACGGCGCCAGTCTGATAACGTCTCAAACTTGTAAAGTACAAAAACGTATCAGTATAGGTCCGAACAAGGGCTTCCTTGACTTCTTGATCTTCCTCTTCGTCTAGACAGTCTTCTCGGTGGAGAGTATCCTGTTGAAATGAACAAACGTAAGCTAGAGGCCTGCCAGAGAGTGTTCTCTGGCGTTGGCGCTCCGATGCTTAAGTCAGATGCTAGAAGAGATTGGCTCTCCGAAGAACACAACTCGGTGTTCTAGGGAAATGTGTAAAGAGTATTTAGTAGTAAAAGAAGTGATCCCTTTTACCTGTGGGCTAAACCCTTTATATAGTGAAGGTGATTTCCATTAATAGAATTCGAGTGGTGGTGAATAATACCTTGCCAAATGAAGGAATTACTGTTTTACTTGGAGCTTGTTACTGTCCTGAGGGTACGGAGCCGAGAAGAGCATCTCTATTGCTCGGTACCGAGGATCTCCCAGCGAGAAAGGTGATGTCTTCTGTTGACAGCTGATATCCTCATCAGAATTCCTGATCGTAGAATTTTTAATTGGACAATAATAATTCGAAAAATCAACATACTGTTTGTTTCTTATGATGATAGGGTTGTGGGTCTCATGCAATCTAATATGAGATATTAGAACAAACATTATGGAAGGTTATTGTTGAATAAATACTTCAAACATGACCTGCTAAATAATGAATCACATGAAAGTTCATTTCCTTATCAATGATTTATTATTTATTTACGACTGTGTAACTAATCCTTAGACCTGAGATGACATAGTAGTCTTGTATATGGATGATTGAATTTTGTCAATGTTGGAAATATTTATTCATTGAATAAATATTGACACTCGATAGATTCAATTAGTTATGTATGGAGACTTGTGTGCAGTCAACAAGGAATCCATCGCCTCAAAATAAACGAGAAGAATATCCTATGTGATCGAATATTTATTGACATAGAAAATCCTTGGCCGTGATTACATGATTAATGAAAATGTGTTTTCATTAATTATTTGTTTGTCAATAAACTATTGGATCTGACATATTATTTGAGTTAGTGGATTTGACAAAAATCCATGATCCTCACTCAATTGAAATATTGTACAGTGGAAGGATTTTATTATATGGTAATTTTAATTAAAAGTTCATATAAAAGTATTCATCACTTATTGGGTAGTCACAATATGCTGATAGGCGTCACTCATGAATTATAAGAAATAATTAAAAGTTATTTTAATTAATATCAAAGAGTTTGACATTATTCGTATTGTTAATCGGTAATGAACCTAGAAAGTCACACATAAAGAATCACGAGTTGAGAATGGAAAAGAGAAGAACTGTGTAAATTCGATAATTTACATAAGATGAAAATAATCGAATTATTAATTAAATGCAGGTTTATTGTAAACCGGATTGGATCCAATTGATTAATAGACACTGCTAGCACATTTGTCATTAATTAAATATGGGGCCATGATTTAATTTATATTATATTATATTATATTATAATAATATGTTATTATAATATATAATATATTAATTATGATGAAAGTTGCCGACACAATTAGTTGAATTGTGCCAAGTCTGCAATGGAATGGGCTAGTGACTGTTGGGCTAAGTTTGTTGAATCAGATGGGTCAGAAAATGTTTTGGTTTTTAAGCAAGGGCCGATCTGATATATGGACAGAGAGAAATAAAATGTCTTGGGCCAGAGGTGAAGTCACGGGCTAGAGAACCATTTATTATATGGGCTTTTGGCTGCATTTTTTGAATTATTCTGGCTCAAGTTGTTGGATCAGAATTAATTTATCTCATGGGCCAAAATATTTGGACTACAATGGAATTTTTAATTGTTAATTGGGTCCTTATTATTTTTTATTGATGCATGATTTAAATTACATACTATTTATTATATAGTTTATATTTGATATATGATTAGAATAAATAATTCACGCATGATTAATTGAATTTATTTTTGTTAAATATATAAGATATATTCTTAGAATAAAATTAATTATGCATGTATGTAGTTTATAATGAAACGATTTAAACATCCCTTTAAATATTAAGTTGATAAATAGTATGATTTATGAAATTATATCGTGGCTCTCCACTATATAAAGTTTTGAAATTTTTTATGATTATGTATAATCAATCATGAGGAAATCATGGGGATAATACACTAAGTCATAAGAGATGTTTTCAATACTTTATTAAAGCTAAGATGTTATAAATATAAAAATATATTGGTGTCCAAGAAATCAGTAAATGTGAGGATATTAATATTCAAATTTTTATATTTATTGGATAGTGGGCTTAACATAACTAAGTATAATGGGCCAAAAAAACAGGAAAGGTGAGATTCTACATACTAGGAGCCAAAGTAAAATGATTGAATCATGTATGAGTTACATTGAACAAGAGTTGTTCAGTTATCGATTTAAGTATTCCAAGAAACGACTAAACGTGAGGTATACTGAAAATTAATAAGAACTCAATCACTCATTAGAAATTTTAACAAAATTTCCGTTACTCAATTAGGGATGTATGAGTTACGAAAAATTAGTGGGAGGTATCAAGTCTTGTAAAGGTCAAAATTGATTTGGATAATATAGACTATTGTTAATAATTTTTGCTTATTTTCAAAACACACGAGTATGACTCAATCCAACTCACTTGCACGCATATTGGATGAAAAACCACCTTACGGGGCCAAACTTTGTTGACTGGCTGAGATATTAGAAAATAGTTCTCAATTTCGAAAAGAAAGGCAAGATTGTTCAGAAAGCTGTTGTGGTTTCTTCTTCTAGCAAGAAGAGGAAAAACAAGAAGGCTTCAACGTCTAGATCTTCTAAGAAGAAGTCTAAGGACAAGACAACAACAAATAAAGGAAAATGTTTCTTCTGTCAGAAGGATGAGCACTAGAAAAGAAATTTTTCTGAATATCTCAAGTCCTTAAAAGTCAAGAAAAAGTAGACACCTTCGGAAGGTATGTCTGAATCTTGTAAACTTAAGAATATTGTTTCAATTTATTCATCATCTACTTCATCGATCATAATGTGATAAATCACCTAAAAATAATTCTAAATACCAGTGGCATCTTAGATTAAGTCATATTGCAGAAGAAATACTTAATAAGTTGATAAAAGAAGATTTAATCAAATCCTCGGATTTAGAATCCTATTTTACTTGTGAGTCCTGTATTAAGGGTAAAATGACTAAATCACCCTTTGTTGGACAAAGTTAAAGATCTATAGAAGTTTTAGAATTAATACATTTAGATGTATGTGGGCCCTTTAATCAAATGGCTAGAGTTGTTTATTTCTACTTCATTACTTTTACTGATGATAGCTCACGGTATGGGTATCTATACTTAAAGAAGTACAAGCATGGATCTTTTGAAAAGTTCAAAGAATTCAATGCAGAAATAGAAAATCAATCTGGACAAAGTATTAAAGCTCTTCGATCAGATCGAGATGGTGAATACTTAAGTCATGAGTTAGACATGTTCCTAAAGGAACATGACATCGTTTCACAATTGACTCCTCCAGGAACACCATAGTTGAATGGTTTATTTGAAAGGAGAAACCGTACTTTGTTGGACATGGTACGTTCAATGATGAGTTATACAGATTTACCCATTTCACTATGGGTTTCTATCTTCTGACTGCAACTTATCTACTGAACAGGATTCGCTCTAAATCTGTTCCTAAGACACCATATGAGATATGGGTTTGTAGGGCTACAAGTCTTAAACATGTTAGGATTTGGGGTTGTCCAACACACATCATGAAGCTGCAAACAGATAAATTGGAGGCCAGATCTGAACAAGGTAGATTTGTAGGATTTCCAAAGAAAACTTTGGGGTACTATTTCTATATTCCCACTGATGACAAGATAGTGATTAGTAGAGATATCATTTTCTGAAAGAGAGCTTATTCTGAATGGAGGTATTGGGAAAACGATAGAACTTGAGGCAGTATTTGATATTCCACAAAATGATCAATATCATATTCAAGAATCCAATTATGCAAGTATTATCATCACACAAACTCCTAGAAAACCTAGTAAAGTTATCCGTCCTCCAGCACGGTATAACTTGCTTCATGATATACAAGAGTTGTTTGTTCATGTAGATATAGATCATGGTGATGATCCTACTAGTTATGAAGAAGCAATATATGATATTAACTCTTCAAAATGGCTTGAAGCTATGAAATTTGAAATGAACTCTATGCATTCAAACCAAGTTTGGGATCTTGTGGACTCTTCAGAAGGTATTGTACTTGTGGCGCCCCGGTCCGGGCACGCCACGGGTGCCCTCCAGCACCGTCCTAGGCCACTAGTGCGATCATCCGGCGGACCGAAAATCCGGCGACATCTCCTCATATATCGGAGAGTCCCCGCCTGCATCAGAAACGCGCAGCATAAAGTTCATAAATCCATCACACTAGCAACCTAGCCAGGCCTCAATCACATACAATCCTGATCCTATGGGCCTCAGGCCATCCACTACCAGCATGCACAAACTGATAGTAATAATCAAATCATCAATTTCATAATATCATATAACCATAAAATCAACTCAGCATACATCATGCATACACCCTCTGGTGCCAAATGGTTATAAGATTATCATGAATAAACATCAATACATCATATACAAAATACGTGCTTAGAGTATCTCTCTAGCACTCACATCCTACCCAGGGCCATCCATGTCACATCCCACTCTCACTGATCCGCTCCACTAGTACATGTACCTGTACCAGTATCACCTGTGGTAAGGAATGAAAGTAAAGGGTGAGCAAGAAGCTCAGTAGGGTTTGAAGTATGTAGAGTATAATGGCCGAATCTGAAACAGTAGGTCATGTAACAATATGAAATCTACCACATGTACGTATACTCAACAATCACATAAGACATCAGTCCGGGCAATCCACTCATGAGCGAACCTCATCGATACCATGGCTCGTTCCATGTAATATCGAACGTGAGCAAGCTCACCAAATCAACTCATCAATATCATGGTCCCTAACCATGACTATTGAATAGGAGCAAGCTCCCCAACATCAAACGCTCTTGGATTACCCGGTTGAGTGATCCTAACACGCCCGCACCACTCCAGGCAAGGTCCCTCATGAACCATACCTCTAGTGCGTTACCCTACTTGAAGTTCACTTGAATCGGTGGTAACTCATCACCTCGTCATCCCTCCAAGTAGCTTTCAAGAATCCTAAGGAGCCCCGAGTCCATACCCGGTCCCCCATGCAACTCTAATGCGTTTATGCCATGACATGCCGAAATATATATATATATATATATATATATATGAACATCCTACATATATATATACATAACTACCATGATACATGTACGGAATCAAATTGTGCCCATAGATGATGGAACACACACAAACGGGTCATGCAACATCAAGAATTACAATAACCAAAAGCAAGGTTCGTTTCCCCTTAGAAGCAATCAAGGCGGAAACACAAATAAACGACCAATGAAGAATCGAAACGCTCTTTAGAATATGGAGAATAAACGATAGAAAGAATGGTTGAAAATCCCCTACCTCGTGTCGAGCAATTCACGAAAATCTCAAAAATTAGGGTTTTAACCCCGTTTCTCCAACCTAACAATTTCACCCAATGTCATACTCATTTAATCATCCAAACATCTAAATATATCATATCCAATAAGAATTAAACAACCAAATTGAGAAAACTTACTTTCTCTCTCTAGGGTTCCTCTCAAACCCCCAAACTCAACCTTATGGAACTCAACTCCAAAACAAGAATCAAACCTACATATATAACCACATATAACCTAGGATTAACATATCTAAACCATAGGAATCAACTCTAAACAAAACTAATAAGATCTACTCAAAACCCTAGAAATGAAATAATGAAGAAACTTACCTCCAAGGCTTGAATCTTCCTTTAATCCTCTCTAAATCTCCAAAACCAAGCTTCAATCTCCAATAATCACCTCAAATACACTTCTCTCTCTAGAATCATCACTCTCTCTCTCTAGAACTGAAATCAACTCAAAATTCCTCTAAAATGGCTCGCTGGAGCCTTTTGAAAAACATGGGTTGCGCCTAGGCGCTACCCTGGGCGCCTAGGCGCCCTGGCCTTAACTAAAACCCCTCAGGCGCTGCTCTGGGCGGCATCCTGGGTGTGCAGGATTTTCACGCCCAGGCGGGGGGCGCCTATGCGCCTCTACGCCTACTCCGCATCCGCTCACCCACTGGATTGGGTGCAGCGCCTAGGCGCCCTGAGCTCTCGGTCCAGTTTGAACTCACCATCAACCACGCCCATTTGTTGCCCACTGGACTGGGCGCTGCGCCTAGGCGCCCTGACCTACGCCCAATCCAGTGCCCCCTCTTCTGGACCTCCTTCCTGCATGTTTCACTGGACTAGGCGCACCGGCTCCCCCTGGTGCGCCTAGTCCAGTTTTACCCTTTTGTTCAGAACTCAAAAATTCCCAAAAATTTTTGGGTCGGGGTTTCACAGTACTTATAGGATACAAATGGTTTTACAAGAGAAAAATTGCTTTGGATGGCAAGGTAGAGACCTACAAAGCAAGACTGGTTGCAAAAGTATATACTCAAAAACAAGGAGTTGACTATGAGGAAACTTTTTTTTTATCAGTTGCTATGTTGAAGTCTATCAGGATTTTATTAGCCTTAGCTGCACACTATGATTATAAGATATGGCAGTTGGATGCCAAAACTACATTCCTTAATGAAAACTAGGGTTGGAAGAAACCGGACCAACCTAAAATCTTAAACGAAATTTGAATAGTAAAATAGAGTTTAGTTCGGTTTGCGGTTTATCGGTCTAGTTTCGGTTTTATGTTTTTGAGAAGTTCGATTTTCGGTTCGATTTCAGTTTATGAAAATTAATTTCGATTTTAAACAGAAAATCGAAGTTCATTTACATGTTTTAAATTTTTATATATAGATGACATATTAATTAGTTATTACTTACTTATTAGGTAGGTAATGTATGGTAGAAATACTCAAATACAACATACATTCGACAAAATCGGTTTAAACCAAAGAACCGAACATTCAGTTCGATTTTCTTTATTATTCGGTTTAGTTTGGTTTGACATATTTGGGTTAGTTCGGTTTTCGATTTCGGTCTCAAATTGAACCGAAAATCTAAACTTTCACCCCTAATGAAAACATTGAGGAAGATACCTATATGGAACAACCTAAGGGTTTTGAATCCAAAGGTGGATATGTGCAAGCTTAAGGGATCCATTCATGGTCGTAAGCAGACTTTTAGGAGTTGAAACATCCGTTTTGATGAAGCAATCAAATTGTTTTGTTTCATTAAAAATGTGGATGAACCATGTGTTTAAAAGAAAGTTAATGGGAGTGCTAAAACATTCCTAATCTTATGTGTTTATGACATTTTCCTATCTGGGAATGATGTTGGAATAATGACCAAGGTTACATGATTAATGAAAAGATGTTTTCATTAATTATTTGTTTGTCAATAAACAAATCCATGATAATTGGGATATTGTACAGTGGAAGGATTTTATTACATGATAATTGTAATTAAAGGTTCATATCAAAGTATTCATCACTGATTGGGTAGTCACGATATGCTGATAGGCGTCACTCGTGATTTATAAGAAATGATTAAAAGTTGTTTTAATTAATATCAAAGAGTTTGACATTATTTTTATCGCTAATGAACCTAGAAAGTCACATACAAAGAATCACGAGCTGAGATTGGATTGTGATTTATAAAAAATGATTAAGAAATATTTTAATTAATATCAAAGGGTTTGACTACAAGCCTTCAGTAGAGCATCAACAAAGATTAAATGCACATATGAAAGAGGTTGTTTGGGCTGAAGTTTTGAAGCTCTTAGATGTTGGAATAATATATCCAATTTCTGATAGTAGTTGGGTGAGTCCTACTCAAGTTGTGCCGAAGAAATGAGGTATGAAGATGGTAAAAAATGAAGTTAATGAGTTGATTCCGACACGTACTGTCACTAGTTGGAGGATATGTATTGATTATAGGAAACTCAATAATGCTACAGGCAAGGATCACTTTCCTTTGCCTTTGATTGATCAAATGATTGTGAGATTGGATGAATATGCTTACTACTGCTTTTTGGATGGATATTTTGGGTATAATCAGATTTTTTAGCTCCCGAAGATCAAGAAAAGAAAACTTTTACATACCCTTTTGGCATTTTTGTATATAGGCGGATGCCTTTCGGTTTGTGCAATGCACCTGCCACTTTTCAACGATGCATGATGAGCATGTTTTTAGATATGGTAGAGCGATTTATCGAGGTCTTCATGGATGATTTTTCAATTTTTGGTTCATCTTTTGATGCTTGTTTACACAACTTGTCATTGGTACTGCAGCGGTGTGTAGAAACTAATTTGGTCTTAAATTGGGAGAAGTGTCATTTTATGGTACAATAGGGCATTGTGCTTGGGCATAGAATTTCAGGAAAGGGCATTGAAGTTGACAAGGCAAAAATAGAGACGATCTCAAAATTACCTCCTCCAACAAGTGTGAAAGGTGTCCGAATCTTTTTAGGACATGCGGGATTTTACCGGAGATTTATTAGAGATTTTTCAAAAATTACAAAACCCCTATGCTCTCTTCTCCTCAAGGATGCTGATTTTGATTTCAATAGAGTGTTTGAAGGCATTTGAGTTGCTTAAAAAGAAGCTCACTACGGCACCTTTCATTATCGCACCCGATTAGAGCCTACCGTTTGAGATTATGTGTGATGCAAGTGACTACGCTGTCGGGGCTGTTTTAAGACAGCGAAAATATAAGGTTCTACAAGTCATTTACTATGCTAGTCGGACACTCAACGATGCCCAATTGAATTATGCTACTATGGAGAAAGAGCTATTGGCGGTAGTATTTGCTTTAGATAAATTTCGCTCTTACTTGATTGGCTCGAAAGTGATTGTGTACTCTGATCATTCAGCCTTGAAATATTTATTGTCTAAGAAAGAATCCAAGTCGAGGCTTATTAGATGGATTCTTCTTCTACAAGAGTTCGACAATAAGATAAAAGACAAAAAGGGATCCGAAAATGTTGTGGCTGACCATTTGTCGCGGCTGGTGCATGACGATGGTAGAGAAGTGGTCCCTATTAGTGAGTCTTTTCCCGATGAATAGTTGTACATGGTCGACAAATTGGAAGAACCTTGGTTTGCTGATTTTGCCAATTATGTATCCAACCGAGTAATTCCTGTAAGCTTGTCTACACATCAAAGAAAGAAATTATTTTTTGATGTCAAGCACTATTATTGGGATGATCCTTACCTATGGAAACATTGCTCGAATCAGATTATTCGGAAGTGTTTGCCTGAGTCAGAGATGAAGGATATATTGCAGCATTGTCTTGCCATGGCATGTGGAGGTTATTACCGGTCAGCAAAAACTGCAGCTAAGATATTACAACCCGAATTTTGGTGGCCTACACTTTTCAAGGATGCTTATAGATTTGTCACCACTTGTGATCGTTGTCAAAGAACGGGTAATATCTCCAACCGCAATCAAATGCCCCTAAACAGTATTTTGGAGGTAGAAATGTTTGATGTGTGGGGTATTGATTTTATGGGTCCGTTTCCCTCTTCTTTTGGTAATGAATATATTCTTGTTGCGGTGGATTACGTGTCCAAATGGGTAAAGGCAACAGCTCTTTCCACTAATGACTCCAAAGTGGTGGTCAAATTTATTCGAAAAAATATTTTCTCTCACTTTGGAGCTCTGAGGTTCATTATTAGTGATGGGGGAGCACACTTTTGCAACTGACTCTTCAATTCAGTGTTGGTAAAATATGGAGTTACACACAAAGTGGCTACACCCTATCATCCACAAACAAGTCGACAAATTGAGGTGACTAATCAGAAAATCAAAAGAATTTTGGAGAAAATTGTTAACACTTCCCGAAAAGAATGGAGTTTACATCTTGATGATGCTCTTTGGGCATACAGAACTGCATATAAAACTCCTCTTGGAATGTCTCCTTATAGGCTTGTTTTTGGCAAGGCATGTCATCTACCTGTAGAGCTTGAGCACAAGGTTTTTTGGGCTGTTAAAGCTTTGAATCTTGATCTGAATTTGGCTGGTGAAAAGAGGTGTTTACAGCTGAATCAATTAGAGGAACTCCGGAATGAAGCGTATGAAAGTTCGCGAATTTTTAAAGATCGTACAAAGAAGTGGCATGACAAGCGGATTGTTCGAAAGGACTTCTTTGTGGGGCAGCGAGTATTGTTGTTTAACTCTAGCCTTCGACTGTTTCCAAGCAAATTAAAATCTAGATGGTCTAGCCCTTTCACTATTGTGCAAGTATTTCCTCATGGAGCTATTGAAATTCGACAAGATTCGGACAGATCTAGTTTTAAAGTGAATGAACACCGTTTGAAGCCATATTACGAAGCCAATTTTGATAGACAACGAGCCTCTTGGATGCTTGATTATGTAGAGTGATTCATGTTTCGGGTCCTCTGTCTGGTTGAAGACATAAAACTTAGCACTGCTTGGGAGGTAACCCAAGAAGGTGACTTGGAGATTTTCTTTTGCTACAGATGGCATTCCGAGTCTTCAAAATTGGCTAAGTTCCCTCACCTTTGCATCTTTAACTTAATGTTTACATTGTTTTATATGTTGTGTGAGTTGTTTGCTTACTTATCACATTGGGGAGAATGTGTTGTTTAAGTATGGGGGAGTAGTTTGAGCTTAGAGCTGTTGAGTAGGTTGTGTTTAAAGATCAATAGTCGATGATGATAACTATTGAACTAAGTATAGCTTTGGAAAATGACGAATGTGGTTTTTGTGAAAGTGCTTGAATTTGGGTCCGATTTTTCCTATTTTGTGGTCTTTCATGTATATTGAGCATAATTTCGGTGCATTTGACCAAGCTATGACTTAGAAAAGGCTTATGTGGAGAAAATGGGTTTTGTGTGATCCCAAACAAACTCTAGAACTTGTTTGAACAATACTCAAGGCGAAATCGTAGGATTTGCATCACTAAGGAAATGAATTAGGCCATCTTTGGGCCGATTGAGCCTTTCTAACCACCTTTTGCATGATTATATCCCCAGTCACCCCTTTGAGCCTATAAGCCTATTTCCTTTGTCATCTACACATTAGTAACCCCAACCGTTCATTTATTCCCTCTTTGTACCTTGCGTCAAGGCATATTGATCATTATTGTTATATGAGTGATGGTGTTTGTGTACGAAAATTGAGAGAAGTGTGAAGAATGGTGTTTGGAAATGCTCTTATATTGTTGGTTTACTTTTGACAAAAGAAAAAAAATTGAATAAAAAGATAGCACAACCCCAAAATTCATAAAAAGAATTGAGTTTGGGGGTTGTGACAAAAAAAAAAAAAAAAAGGTGATGTTTGCATGAATAAAAGAGCATTGAATTGTAGTGGTTGAGTGACATTAATTCAACTTGGGGTGTTAACATGTGTTTTTACATATGGGAGTGAGTGTGATTATTGTGAGTGGTTAATTTGCTTGATATGTCTATGGTGGTAAGTCACTTCAAATGAGTTTATCCTTACCCAAGCCTTAACCCAACGTTACAAGCTTAATAAAGTCCTAATGATCCTAGGTGATACATTTTTCCTACATTAGTGGAGAGTGGAGTGAAAATCAAGTTTATGGAGTTCAAAAATATTCATTATTAAGAGATTTTTACACTTTACCACTTATTTGTATAAACTCATCCGGGTTGTGGTAGGTTGAGTGTATTTGATAGGAGTTCATGTGCATTGATTGGTTCTATGTGGGGGAGCTGGTTTTCGGTTTGACATCTTTAGCATTGTCCATGTTTAGAGTTTTGTTAGAGCTATACTTGATGTTTAACCCTTGAGGCGTTAATTGAGATTCAAATACTAAAATGCTCTTACTCTTTGCTCATTAGTTTGGTGTTTGTGTTGTGTTTTGTTTTGCTTGAGGACTAGCAAAATGATAAGTTTGGGGGTGTGATAACTCTATTATTTATAGAGTTATTAATGCTACTTTTATTCTATATGAATTAGTTCGAGAATGTTTTTAGTCATTTTAAGCACAAACGGAGTTTTAGTAGGTCATATTTCATTTTAATGAATATTTTAATTATTTCGTATTTTGAGTAGTTAGTTTGAGTCATTTATGACTTGTGGGTATGGTCGTTTTGTTTGAATAAGCCATCATGAGAATTTTGGAAGAAGGAATGTCTTCTTATTTACAAAAATGAGTTTTTGGGTTTTGCATAGCCACTTTGCATTTTAATGTGTGATTCGAGATTTTAATGCTTTAACATGGTTAAATATCCTATTTATGAGTTGTTCGAATGATTTGCATAGGTTTTGGATGAACCGAGACTGATTCGGGAATGAAAAGCGGAAATTAGAAGTGCTATCAACTATTGATGCTGATATGGAGTTTGACGTGCTGACGCTCAAACAGCCGCTGCGGTGTTTACAAAACTCCGATTCCATTCATTCTTTCTGTGTTCAAAACTAGACATCTCAAGCTTCACGTGGATATCAAGTTTGTTAATTTTGGATGACAGATGAAGACGTGAGTGTACAAAGTCAACTGCAGCAGAGGTTCACGTCCAGTTTTGAGTGTCCTTCACGTTTATCCTTCTAACTTTTACTATACTTACCAGAAAAATGTGATTTAAAATGATTTGGAAATCTAAGAGGAAGGGCGACAACTATTATGTTTTACACTTTCTCAAATTCTAGCGTTAGAACACTATAAAATGGTCATATTTGCAGACTATTAAAGCTGGACGGATTATGCAGCAGCATGAGGGTATTTTTGGAATTTCAACTTCGTCAAAGAGGGTATTTGAGACAAATTAAAAACAGGAATAAGAGATGTCTCTTAGGAGAGAATATTAGGGCAACAACGTGCATAGAAGGAGACACAAAAACAGGAGACAGCAGCACACACAGAATAGGGAGAAAAATCGCTGGAACAAAGACCATTTAATTCAATCAACTATAGACAAGAATTTATTAAAACTTTGAATTCAATCAAGAACCACTAGGCTACATCAAAGCTCTAGTAAGAAAAATTATTTCATGACATCAAACATAGAACCAAAGCAAAGAAAAGAATTACAACTCATCTATGAATGTAAGAGTGAACTGAATCTCTCAATTGCATTCTTCTTTGTTCCAGCGATTCTTCTCCCTCTTCTGTGTGTGTGCTGCTGCCTCCTGTTTTTGTGTCCTCTCACATGCACGTTTTTTTCCCTAATATTCTCCACTAAGAGACCTCCTTCATTACTATTTTTAATTTGTCTAAAATACCCTCTTTGATGAAGTTGAAATTCCAAAAATACCCTTCTGCTGTTGCTGCATAATCCATCCAGCTTTTATGGTCTGCAAAGATGACCGTTTTACAGTGTTCTAACGTCAGAATTTGAGAATGTGTAAAACATAATAGTTGTAGCCCTTCTGCCTAGCTTTCCAACGCATCTTAAATCACATTTTTATGGGCAGTGGAGTGAAAGTTAGAACGATAAATGTGAAGGACACTCAAACTGGACTTGAACCTCTGCTGTAGCTAACTTTTTACACTCATAACTTCTTTATCTGTTGTCCAAAATTAATATTCAAACAACTCATAAGTAGGATATTTAACCATGTTAAAACGTTGAAACCTCGAACCACATATTAAAATGCAAAATGGCTGTGTAAAACCCAAAAACTCATTTTTGTAAAGAAGAAGACATTCTTTCTTCTAAAATTCTCATGATGGATTATTCAACCGAAACGACTATATGCACAAGTCACAAATGACTCAAACTAACTACTCAAAGTACATAATAATTAAAATACTCACTAAAATGAAATATGATCTACTAAACCTTTGTTTGTGCTTAAAATGACTAAAAATACTCTCAAACTAACTCATGTAGAACAAAAGTAGCATGAATAACTCTATAGATAATAGAGTTATCAAGGACATCATCAAAGAGAATGCCAACGAGCAGTTCCATCTTCTTCAGGAGGAGGGGGACGAGGAGGAGGATATTGAGACATACATAGACGCTAATGTTCCTCCCGTCCCTCTAGAGAACGATGTCTCCCTTGACCCTTTCAGCGTCGAGGGGCCTGAGAAGCAGCTAGCTATCGAGGAGCATGTGAACATAGAAGATTAGCTTGTTTTTATTTTTTAACTATTTCCTCGGCTATTCTGTAAATGACATTTGCTTTCAAATTTAGTGAAGTTTCTCGTATTTCCCTTATTATTCTTATTAATTTATTTTTAATTTCATGCTCGGTGGTTGCGCCTTGGTGCTATTTAGGTTGTAATCAACCTCACTGGTGGTTTTTCGTAACTTAAACTAATAAGTTGTGGCGAACCTTATGCTCGGATATTGTAATTTGGAATGCTTTAAACTACCATAGATCCGAGCGTAGCTATTTGGTAGCTGTCGTGTAGACTCGTCTAGGTCGTAGCAAACACATTTTCTAACTTAGTTGTTGTAGCTCAAATGAGTTGAGTTGTAATATGCCCAAGTCTTTCTTTGGTCTCTATTATTTAAGAGACTTGTATAGTAATGCTCTGCCATTGTAACTTAAATGACATAAGTTGTAATGAGCCCGAGAAGTATGCTGTGTTCTCGGCATTCCAAGGTCGTATCTCTCCTGGATTCTCTGGATTCTCCACCTTGTAGGTTCCATCCAGCATGACTTTAATGACTTAGAAAGGGCCTCCCCAAGTCTCTTCAAGTTTACTAGGGTTTTTTCCTGCTGCAGTGGCTCTCCTTATCACCCAATCTCCCACCGAGAATCTCCTCGTGCAGACCCTTTTGTTGTGATATTGAGTCATCCTTTGTTTATAGCCAGCACTTCTGGTTCGAGCCTTCTCTCGAGCTTCTTCCAGGAAGTCAAGATTGTTGAGCAGCACGTTATTGTTTTCTTGCTCGTCAAACTCAACAATCCGAGGAGTGGGGACTCCGATCTCGATTGGAATGACAGCTTCTGATCCAAACATTAGGGAGAAAGGCATTTCGCCTGCTTATGTTCTCGGAGTTGTCCTATACGACCATAGGACACTATGAAGTTGCTCGGTCCAGAGGCTTTTGGCTTGATCAAGCCAAACTTTGAGGCCTTGGAGTATGATGCGATTAGTCACCTCAACTTGTCTGTTGGATTGAAGATGTGTTCCTACAGTAATCTTGAGGTTGATGCCCAACTCTTTGCAAAATTCTTGAATGTTATTACTCACAAATTGTCGGCCATTGTCTGTGATGATGATCCGAGGAATGTCATATCTGGAAATGATTGTTTTCCAAATGAATTCTTTGACTTTATGGTCAGTTATGATGGCCAACAGCTCAGCTCCAACCCACATAGTGAAGTAATCTACGACCACTATGAGGAATTTATTTTGAGTCGTAGCTCGTGAAAAAGGTCCCCGTAGGTCTAGCCCCCATTGTGCAAACGGACACGGGTTCTAAATTGTCTTCATCTCGGCTTGGGGAAGATGAGGTACGTTAGCATGGCACTAGCACTTGTTGCATTTTCTCACCAACTCTTCAGCATCTTTCTTCATTGTTGGCCAATAATACTCACATCCTAAAAGCTTATTTGCTAAAGTCCTAGCTCCTACATGGCTACCGCAAATGCCCTCGTGCACTTCTTGGGGAGCATAGTCGGATTCTTGAGAAGCAATGCACTTGGGGTAAGGTATTGTGTAAGATCTTCTGTAAAGATTTCCCTGTACAATTAACTACAAGAATTTCGCATTTTATCGACAGATTTTTCTTCGGTAATCTAGGAAACTCCATCGGTAATATTGATTACCGATGGAACAATATTCGTCGGTAAAACGCTCGTCGCTATTTTATTACCGACGGAATATATTGTCGTTGATAATTACAGTCGAAATATATAGTCGTCGGTAAAAAAAAATTAAAAAATTAAAAATCTGTCGCTAATTCGTTGGTAAAAAAAAAAAAAAAAAATAGAGATTGTTCACTAGAAATAAACAGATAATAATAATAATAGTCAGACTATGATAGTTATGGTCAAAGCTATGAACATAATAAGAAACTTCGAAAATAAGATATAAAGAAAAGTAGTATACCAGAGTTGATTAACATCTTTCCATTCACTGCATATAATTTTCATAGACAATAGGTAACAAATTATCCAAATAGGGCTTATAATGTATCAAAACAAGGTGATATGGCACACAGTGGCCACAAAAAGTCATACAAAGTTCATATTCGTCTCTCTATAAATCTTGTATACTAGAGGATGTTGTTCTCTCTCTTTTCTAATAAAATGGCTTTGACTTATCCAAAAATTGAAGTTCATATGATGGACTTACAGTTATGACCATACGTGCAAATGGCTTTGAAGATTGTGGTTGCTCAAGTGGAATTGAAGGATAGTTCACCCATGAACTAAGAACCTAATCTGCAATTTCAAAACATCGAGTCAAAAAAATTTGTAATTTAGATGTTTGCACAATCAAATAATAGCATAACATAAACCTCATCTATAAAAAATATAAAATAAAGTTAATAATGAAATGTAGAAAAGTATTAGGTCAAATGATTTGGTGTAAGATGAACAGGTACATAAATGCCATCAAAAAAATCTAAGGGACACTGACAATGACAAAGTCAACATTAATTTTACATGTCAAGAGCAATGACCAGAGAATCAATAGGCAGTGCAAAGCCTAAAAGGGTTATCACATCACTTGTGCTCTATGAGGGTAATCAAAAAATGGATTTGAAGGGGCTCAAAGAGCCTTGGTGCCACCAACAATAGTATCGCATAAGAAAGTAAGACTAACGAAACCTAGAGCCATCATAACTCAGAAGGTTCAAAAAGGCCATACTTAATCCAAGCCAGCATCATCCTAAAACAAACAGGCACATAGAATGGAAAAGAGTGAAACTGAATCACCTCATTTGAAAGCGGTTCTAGTTGAAGACCCTGTACTGTGATGCCTGCAACAAATGGGGGGATGAGAATTAAGCATAGAATTTCTCTTGAAATCGAGTGACAATAACTAGCTTAGAAAGTAATTAGGTGGCAGAATTTCTTGTGAAGAAGAGAACCATGATTTGTATTAAGTTGGGTATTATGATTAAAATAGAAAATAAACCAAAAAGAAATTATTAAGGAAGAGAAACTAAAAAATGAAAGCAGTAATGCAATCCAATGAGTGAGAACTCATCTGTGACATTATCTTTTATACAGTCATAAAGAGTACTCGAGACAAGGCTTCTATTGATGCCTGCATTGCAATAAGCTCTAACTGCAATAGCAACTGATAAGTTTAGTCAATGTACTGAAGGTCAAATATAAGTGTCCATGTTATATACATGAACACCCCAAGAATTGGAACCACTTTTGCTTAGTCAAACTGTGGCATACACTTTGATGCACATCCATAGCCTTCCCATTATTGTTATAACTCAAACTAAAACCCCAATTCTTTTCACTAGGGAGTCCATCGTTTCAAGGTATCTAATAAAGATTTCAAACACAGATGCGTTTGAACTGTTATAAACATATTATGTTCTGATCAGTTGCGAAAAATATATGAATGCATCTAGTAAAGATTTCAGATACATATGTGTTCGAACTATTATAAGAATATTATGTTCATATCAGTTGTGAAAAAATCTATGAATACTACAGATCTTCTGTTGCAAGGCATCTAATAAAGATTTCAGATACAGATGCGTTTGAACTATTTTACATTTACCTTTCAATGGCCTCGTCAACGAAATGAACCCTTGGGAGTCTTCAAACGGTGAATCTGGTAATCGCTCGGTTCGATAATGCTCTGTCAGGAAAGTGAAAACTCCGTGCCTTGGATGCATCTGAAAGCCAAAATTTGACGATATTTCCGAATCGGAGGTTGAAGGCGATCCTACGGATCCCACTTTTAGTGGCTCGATATGCTGAAGTATGTAACGATTTCTGAATCGGAGGATGGAGGCAGTCCTGCGGATCACACTTTCCGTGAGGTGCTGAAGTGTGTAGGGATAGTCCTAATGAGGCTTCAATTCTCCAGATATGAATGCGTTGTTGTTGTTGCCGCCGCTATCTCATCTAGGGTTATTTGAACATAAATTGGACAATGAATTGAAATGGAGAACCATCTAAAAAATGGATTATTTGGTGATGAGTTCTTTATATGGATTTTATATTTTATTTATTCTTTTTAAAAAATTTGTAGATCAATATATTTTCAATTATTTGAAACTTAGCTCAATAAGGATAACTTTAAATTTTAACCTCAATTAATGACAATTTTACCCTTCCCTCATTTAAATCTATCCTTATTTTTTATTAGTACATGATTGTTCCTTATTTAGGAAATAATTATTTTAATAAAATAAATATAAATACAATCTCAAAAAGTTGGATGAAAATCATGTATTTTATCTATATGTTTTTAAATATAAACTAATATTTTCACTTTTGATGAATCAAAGTGAAGAGTCGATCAACCAAAATTTCTTCTTTCATGAAAATTAAGCGCATGCACTCACATGCGCAAAATTTAGTTCACTCAGTAACCTATGCATATACATTAAAATCTGTGAATCATTATATTATCAAAATCAACAATGAAACACTTATCCATCAAGAAAAAGTCATCCAATACAAATTTCAATATTTTTATTACATTCTTCACTAACAACCAAATCTAATAACTTATGAGAATAATATCATAATAAAACTCAATTTATATTTTAAACAAAACCAACTACCATAACAATTTTTAACCGTTTTGATGACTTTTGCGAAAATCCTCTGAATTCTGGGGAAGAAATCCTCTGATTTTTTTTTTGGTATAATTTCAAAATCTCTTCTGTATTTTTTTGGTGAGTTCTGAAAAATTATCTGAATTCTTGATAAGTTTGAGAAATCATCTAATCATCTAAATTTTTAGTTATTTTTTTGTTTCATTTTGATAAAGTTTAGGGTTTTGAAGTTTAAGATATTAGAGTTTAGAGTTTATGGTATAAGGTTTTAGGGTTTAGGAGAACATAATTCATTATTTAGGATTTTGGGGTTTAAGACTTAAGGTTTAAGGCTTAGGAATATATGTTAGTAGAATTTTAAGATTTTCTTCTTATTTTTGTAAATTCTTCTTAATTATTTATAAGATTTTTTTGTTCAAAATTAAAACTAGAATTGTTTACATTCAGATGATTTATGGAAAATTCAGAGGATTTCTGAAAAATTCAGATGATTTCTAGTTATAAGGTTTAAAGTTTAAGAGTCTGTGTTTAAAATATTAGATTTTAGTGTTTATACTTTATGATTTTGGGATTTAAGATATTAGGATTTAGTATTTAAGATTTTGGGATTTTAGGTTTAGGATTTAGAGTTTCAGATTTATTATATATTTTAATGCAATACTCTTTTTTTTTTGCTTAATTTCAAAAAATTCCTTTGATTTATTTTGGTAAATTTTGCGAAATCCTCTAAATTTGTGACAAGTGTGTGAAATCCACTGAATTTTTTTTTTGTTTTTTGTTTGATTTTCAAAAAATCTATATTTTTTTGATATATTTTTATGAAATCATCTGAATTTATTTGCTTAATTTTGAAAACTATTTTGATTGGTTTTGATGAGTTTTGAGAAATCCTCTGAATTCTAGATAAGTTTGAGAAATCCTCTGAGTTCATTCAGAGGATTTGACGAATGAATATTTAAACATATCGATAATGGATCTCACTGGAAAGAGTTTTTCGTGTTGATTATGAATATATATTTTTTTTAAAAATCCAACTTGTATTTTGAGAGATAAAACTGTTTTAAAATTTTTAAAAGAAAAAATAAAAAGAATCTGATGATGTCAGCATATGTCATACACATAAGGATTTATTAGAATAAAGGTAGTTTTGTCCAGAATTATTTAAAGGATGTTTTGGAATATTAAAAAATTGAAAGGAGTAAATGGAGTACATATTTTTATTAAAGGATTTATTGGTGAATCCCCTTAAAAAATTAAACATTTACCAACAGAATTTAATCCGTCGGTAAATTATATATTTATCGACGAAAAATTCCGTCGATAATTCATTTTTGAAAATAAAATAAATAAAAAAATAAAAATGTTACCGATGGATTGAATTCCGTCGGTAATTTTTTGATTACCGACGGAATTTCCGTCGGTAATTCATGGTTAATTTTCGCGCCAACTATGGCGCCAAAAGTTACTAACAAAAATAATCCGTCGGTAATAATTATGTCGGTATTCCGTCGATAATTTTTAAAATAGGAAGTTCATCGGTAATTTGTCGATATTTACCGACAAAACCTTTTCGTCGATAAATTTCGTCGGTAATCTCCGATTTTTTTGTTTTTTTGTAGTCTTGCTTCATTTTTATCATCTGGAAGCTTTCCCTTGGCTACGAAACCTCGAATTGGGTCCATCTAGGATCGTCTTACATTAACCTTAGTGATAGCTTTGACGAATATGCTCCACTGTGGCAGCATCTCAATATGCACTAAGGTGGGATCTTCTAGACTGGTGGTTGATGCCAGTCGTGCTAACAAGTCGGCCTATTGAATTTGTTCTCGAGGCACCCTTTCTGATTTTTGTTTTTTTGATTTTACTCATCAGTTCCTTCACCTAGGCAAGGTACTTAATCATGCTTCAACATCTCGCCTCGTAATCCCCTTTCACCTGCTCGGTGATGAGCTGTGAATCACTCTGAATGATCAGGTTGTATATTTCAAGCTCAATTGTTAACCCTAGCCCTGCTAGGAGTGCTTCATACTCGGTTTTGTTATTTAAGGCCTTGAACTGGAATCGTACAGCATGTTCTATATATATGCCCCTCGGTTTGAGAAGTGGGATTCCAGCACTGCTTCCTTCCTGGTTCGAGGATCCATCAACAAATAACATCCAGGGCAGTTCATTCTCATCCTTAGAAGGATGCTGGCATTCTGTTAGGAAGTCTGCTAGCACTTGAGCTTTCATGGTTTGTCTTGGCTGAAAATGAATATCAAACTCA
Source organism: Euonymus europaeus (assembly GCA_963580455.1). Classification (NCBI taxonomy): domain Eukaryota; kingdom Viridiplantae; phylum Streptophyta; class Magnoliopsida; order Celastrales; family Celastraceae; genus Euonymus; species Euonymus europaeus. The sequence continues at coordinate 8,515,590 of OY756972.1, forward strand.
CTGAGTTCGATGGACCACCTTATTAACCGTCCAGATGTATCTGGTTTCTAAAGTATTGCTTTCAAAGGTTGGTCCATCAAAACTATTATTGAGTGTGCCTAGAAGCATGGTCGGAGTTTTTGTGCTGTCGTGAGCAATGCCAACGCGAGTTTCTCAGCTCGGCTGTAGCAAATTTCTGCTCCAATGAGCACCTTACTTGTGTAATAAATTAGAGTTTGTACTTTCTCTTTCTCTCTTACTAGGACGACGTTTACCACATGCTCGGTCACCTCCAAATATATGTATAGCGGTTCCCATTTCTAGGTGACATAAGGAGCGGAGGCTGACCAATATAGTTTTTCAATTCTTCAAATGCGTGTTGGCATTCTCCGGTCCAGTGGAATTCGTCTGTTTTTAGGGCATTGAAAAATGACCTACGTCTGTCGCCTAAACAAGCAAGAAAATGGCTCAGGGCTGCTATTCAACTGGCAAGCTGTTGGACTTCTCTCTTGTTCTAAGGAGACTACATACCTATAATAGCTTCCACCTTTTTCGGGTTTACTTCGATTCCTCGTTTGGAGATGAGGAAACCAAGGAATTTTCCAGAGGAAACTCTAAACACACATTTCTCAGGGTTAAGTTTCATTTTGAATTTCTTCAAGACATCAAATACTTGTCTTAAGTCTCTGAAGTGGTCTTCAGGTTTCTTTCTTTTGACAACAATATCATTCACGTAAGCCTCAACTATTTTATCGAGAAGTGGTTCATTTGGATTTCATGATACCCTGAGTAGGCATCGGAGAAACTGAGGAGACCTTTTCCTGTGGTTGTGTTGACAAGCTGATCTATTTTCGAAAGGGGATAGCTACCCTTTGGGTAGGCCTTGTTGAGGTCGATAAAATTGACGCACATACGCCATTTGCCGTATTGTTTTGTGACCATAACTACATTGAAATGCCATTCCGGGTAATGTACTTCTCGGATGAATTCTGAATCCAGAAGTTTATTAACCTCGATATTTATGGCTTCTTGCCTATCTAAGGCAAAGTTTCTCTTCTTTTGCTTTATAGATCGGCTACCATGCATTATACTGAGATAGTGTGTCATAACATCAGCACTTATGCTGGGCATCTCATCTGCGTTCCAAGTGAATGTGCTGATGTTGTCCAAAAGTAGACTTGTCAAACTTTTGCTTAAATCTATGGTAATTTCGGATCCACGATACAATTATTTCGACATCCCTTACTCGGCAGTGATGAGAGTGAACTATTCGACGGGGGTCAATTTTGGGGTTGTGATATTGCGGTCATCTAGCAACTCCAGGATTGAAACTGGTTTCTTCTTGTCTTTTAAATCTATAACATACATTTGGCGGGAGAGCTTCTAGTCGTCTTGAACTTCACCTATTCCCCAATCTGCGAGGAATTTCATCTTCAAGTAATAGGTGGAGACGAGGGCTCAAGCTTTGTGCAACAGTGGTCGGCCCATTAGGGCATTATAGGGGGTTTTTACGTGCACGACCAGGAGTTCTGCCATGAATAACTTCGATCTCGAATAGACCCCAAAAGTTATGGGTAGATTGATCATCTTGACAGGGATAACCCGCTCTCCCGTGAAATCGTATAGGGGCTAGGAAAACTTCTTCAGGCTTTCTTTCGGGAGATTCATCTATTTAAAGGCGTGATAGAAAAGAACATTCGCCGCACTTCCATTGTTCACAAGAATTTTCTTCATTGTATAATTGGCTATGGCCGCTTCAATGACTAGAGCATCGTCATGTGGTTAATGTAAACTATCTCCATCTCTCTCTGAGAATATTATATTCTCATCATCAGTGCTTGTCTTCTTTGATCAATCAAAAAACTTGATGAACTATCCGAGCATAAGCTCTCCTACCTGATGAGTTTTCTCCACCCGAGGCTAGCCCATCGACTACCATACTGATCATGCCAGTTGTTCCTCAGTTTCAAAGACGAGGAGACTCCTCTAGCTGTCTGCTCTGGCTTCTATCATCATTTATTTCATCTCTTTTATCCTCTCTCCTTCCATCCCTTTCTCATTTTTTCCTCAGCCGACCTAGTGAAATGTTTGAGACATCCTCTCCGAATAAGGTTCTATATCTCGTCATTCAAGATGACGCAACTCATCGGTGTCATGATCGAGACCCCGATGGAATTTGCAATACTTATCGCTTTCCTTCATGCCAGAAGTTAACTTCATCTTCGGTGGCTATTTGACTATGTCGCGATCATGTATCTCATTTAGTACTCTCTTCAAAGAGGTATTGAGAGGGGTATAGGAATCGTATCGTATTGGTTTGCCCCGCTCGTCTTTTCGGGAGGACGACCTTCCTCCCTCGATAGTTTTTCTTTCACTATTCAGCCGACCAGAATCGTTCCTCTTCCTTGGAAGTGACCTATCAAAAGATTGCTTGGTCATGTGTGATTTTTGCCATGATTTCATCTATGGTAATGTACTTTTCAACTCTCGAGAGCAACTCGAGAATGCTCTTTGGATGCTTTTTCCACAAGAAGTGCTTCAGCGTTGCATGCTAAACTCCAGTGGTGAAGGCTGTTATAGCTATGATCGGTTGGAGGTCTAGTATCTCCAAACAATCACTATTGAATCTGGTCACAAATTCTCATAAACTTTCATGAGACTTTTGTCGGATGGTCACCAGTGTTGCATTATTCTTCTTGGCTGGCCTTGAACTTCCAAAGTGAGCAATGAACTTGTTAGTGAGGTCGTCGAACCTATAGATACTACCCTATGGGAGAGCTGTAAACCAACGTCAGGTTACACCTATAATAGAGACCGAAAAGATCTTGCAGCAAGCTTCCTGAGACGCTTGTTGAAACACCATCATGGTTGAAAACCAATGACATGGTCAAGAGGATCTCTCGTCTCATTATATTTTCCCATACTGGTGATCTTAAAACTCGTCGATACCCGAGCATTTTGAATCTCGAGCGCTAAGGGAGTTAGGTTTCTATCTTAGTCCATTGTATCCAGAAAGGGACGTTCTTGTAGAGAGGCTATTTTTTTGGTCCACCACACCTTCGATGAACTTGCTATCCCCCTTGTAGGTATGAGTGGGGTGAGTTCACCGAGTAGTAGTCACCGATGTTCTTGGTAGGTTGGTATTTCATGACTCTCTAGTGTGGGAATGTGCATTTATCATCTTTAAGAAATATTCTCGTGTTGAATAGGTTGGTGTCCGTGCGCTTGTTCCTAGATCATGTCCAACCGTTGAGCAAAAACGTTCATCTATTGCAACAATTGGGCGATCTTATCCTGCATTAGTGGCCGAGGTTGTTGCTCGATATTTACACTGCCATCTGCAATTTGTGGATCTACCTGTCGCTCTTCTCCTCCCAGAGCTCTAGTTTGGACCATGATTTTTTTTTTATGGAAAAATTTGTTTCCCACAGACAGCGTCAATCTAATAATGTCCAAAACCTGAGGGGTTAAGATAACGTATCAGGATAAGACCGAACTAGGACTTCTCTGGTTGAGTGATCTTCTTGGTTGTGTGATTACCTGTGCGAACGAGCAAACGTAAGCTAAGAGCCCGCTAGAGAGTGTTCTCTGGTATTGGTGCTCCGATACTTAAATCATATACAACACAGATAACTCTCCAAAGAACACTGCTCGGTGTTCTTGGAAAATGAATGGTATATGAGTGAAAAATAAGTTATCCTTTTTACCTGTGGGGTAATCCCCTTTATATGGTGGAGGAGCTTTCCTTTAATAGAATTTATGTAGGGGTGAGTAGCACCTTGCCAAATGGGGGAGTAACTGTTTTACTGGAGGCCGGTTACTATACCAAAAGTAAATAGCCGAGAAAGGTAACTTCATTCTTTGATACCGAGCAACAGACTGTGAGGAGTGGGGCATGTTACTTTGCTCATGGTTTGCCATATGTCTTATTCTTACTAGAAGAAATAATTATTCTTATCAACCTTGAAAACCAAACTGCCCGAATCAATCGGTTCTTTGTTCAAATACAATTTGAAAACCAACCAATCAATTGTTCATTTAATGTTTTTCAAACTTTCGATCGGTTTTTTTTATTATAACCGAACCCACCAAATAAACAATGAATAATTAATAATTATATATGATATAGATATTAAAACTTATAAGTTATATTAAATATTATTTAATAAAATTTAACTGCTATAATATGTACAATTGATTTAAAAATCAATGGCCAAGATCTATGGCAACTAACTCATATCCCTATGCACATTGCTATTCTTGTGTTGAAGAAAAACTACCTCTCAATTCTTTGTGTCACGCTCTATGCTCTAATGTAATCATTTATACTCTATCTTTGTCGACGTCGGTTATACTTATAACGTCCCAACTCGGGAGGCGCTACTATTTAATCCCAACTTGTTATCCACAAGGTATCTAACCCTCACATTATCAATATAATATTCAATCTTAGTCCAACATCTAAGATCCATAGTTCCTACCAAAAATCCGACAGCATCTCCCCGTATATTGGAGAACGGCTACCTGAAATGCGCAGCACATATTCAATAATCATATAAGGCATTCGACCATCACATCACATGCATCCACAATCCTAAGCAAGGCCTTAGGCCATCTATAACATGCATCCATAATACATAATAAAATATAGCAACCATACATATATTAGGAGAAGATGATAGACCTCTAGATATTCTATTAGAAGCACTCTAAAATGAGAAACTTTACATTAACAATGGAAATCTCATATTAGGGCCATTACCCTGGCCTACTCTTGCCTTTTATCTAGTTGGCTTTCGTTCCTTCTTTTCTTATTCTTAGCGAGGAATATCCCTTTATCGACACGGTAAATTCACTTCAAGCATGTGGACAAATTAATGCCTTACTAGACCGATTGCCATGAATGAATGCACTGGCTTTACTTTAGGTATAGGGACAGTTTCACCGACCCAAGAACCATTTCCTTTAGGAACAACGGAGAATATTCTATAAAAGCAAAGAACACACCGACGACATTGAACCCATAAAGTTCACATTCAGGTTCAGGAGTCCTATCACAAAGCACTCTCCTAACCGTACTAACCACAAACTGACAAAGTGTTCACAATTTAATCAACATACACAATCATCAATCCGCATATATAATACCCAACAAAATAAAGGAGGTTAATCCTTTAACCTAATCTCACCTTATTGTCTCCAGATGGCACCATGTCATCCCGCCTCTTATAGATTTGTAGCGCCGGTATCCGTATCAGTCTCGCCTATGTGGGAAGAAAAAGAATTAAATGGTGAACGATGGCTTAGTAGTGTCAAAGAGGATAACAAAATACAATAGCTAAAATTAAAGATAAGTTAATGCAGCAGCATGCCAAAGACAATGAACCATCATATCAAATACTCATCAATCTGTGGTCTCATTTCCTCCCCGTGAGTCCTGATGGGTGGCACCTCGGCATCCATCCCAACACATCGCTATTGGTGAACACTTCCACCATATGACTCATTAAGGAAAAAATGATCAATTACAAGACACCAGCCTTGTTTATACTAACTCGGGTTCCTTGAACCGATCCCTTGGAATCTTAGTATGTTGCCTCATATGAGTGTCATTCAGTTGCAACGAACTCATGATTTCATAACCCTCCTCCGACGTTCAAACAACCTGCGGAAGTCACGAATCCATACTCACAATTCCATGTGGCTCAAATGCAACAATGCCATGCCATGGAATCAATATAGATATAAACAAATCCTAGTTATATATAACTACTCATGATGCATGAAAAGAAACCACACAACCTTGGTATAAGACCAAGCAATCAATCAGGAATGCAATCTAACATTTTATGAAATACGAGAGTAATCCTAGGTTCGTTCTTCCCTAGGGAGCGAATAAGAAAAAACACAAATACAAAAAATAATGAAGATTAAATAATGCATTTTAGATAATAAGAAACAAAATGATTTGGCTAGAATCTCCTATCTCGAATCCAAGCAACAAATAAAAAGTGTTACTACTCAACCTAAATTTTTCCTACCCAAGTTTAGGTGTGCGATGCTTCCAGGAACCCCCTTACGTTTTTGAAAAGTCTGCAGCAACAATTATCAACTAGCCATCAAATTTCAATGAATTGAATTTATAATTCTTCCCCAAATTTTGTATCCAAAATGGCTCTAACCAATTTTCACTGTTTACCCTAAACTTGACAATATTAGCAAAAATGTGAAATTGCTCTTCCATGTACAAATACATTCCAAATTATCAATTTAAAACCTCCAAATATACCTTTTTAAACCTCCAAATAAATCCCCCAACTCGGATTCTCACTCTAGCTCTTTAAACCACAAACTTCCCTCTTAAAGTTACACTAGGACCCTATTAGTTCCTTCATGGAATTGTATCAATTTTGGAGGGTATGTTACCCTCCCTTACATTGTTAATATATCCAAAATTCAACCTCAAATTCCAAGTCAATCAAGAGGATCGATGAAATTCATCCCTCAAACACCCATTTCCCAATTCTCTCACAACCCACACTTCTAATTCAAACCAACAATCAAATCTACAATTTTCACCATAAACAAGTTCTAATAAACCTATTTTATAACCAAATTCATCCAAAAATCAAGATTCAATACATACTTTAAAATAAAACTCATAAACCCTAACTTTCCAATACAAGAAAAAAATATTACCTTAACTCCACATATTGTCTTTGAATCTTGTTAGACACTCTTAATCTTACAAAATTCAAGCTTGTCTCTTGCCAAAATCAAGTTTATTCTCCTTCTCTCTTTCTTCCCTCTTTCTCTCTCGACATTCTCTTAATTTTTCTTTACTCTGCACTTCGGTGCAACAACCTCCTTTTTGTTATTTTTTTTTGTTTAAAACAACAAATGGGCCATGTGCCAACCATTTTTTAGCAGCCATTATAGTGTTGTAGAAGCTTTAAAAAGGCATGGTGTCACCACCTATTAGTGTTCCAGAAGCCACTCATACTCTCATAATAGAGCATTTGTGTTGGCGTCTAAAAGTGATGCGATACATAAAGGACATGATAGTAGACGTTAGTTTACTAAGTTATTGATGAATGACAACACATGAAGGGCATAATAGCATACATTAGTTTGCTAATAAATGATTTAAGTTATTGATGAATGATGAATAAGATATCATACATTTGGTTTATACCCTGTATAGCATTGTTTTATAATTTTGATGGCTTTTGTGTTGTCCCTAGTTCAATGGAAAGACGATGTACACCCTGACAGAAATAGACAAAGTTTGTTTGGAGTGGGCTAATCATTATCTCGAAATCATCAATGTGTCACCAAAATGGTAAGTACTTGAGATACTAAATTCCCTTGGCTATGAATGATTTTCTTCTTCTTTTGTTTGTGAAAATTTCAATGGGTTGCTAGAAATTGTGTTGTGTTTGATAGGTTATTGTGAATTCCCTCTTGTTTAACATGCATGGAATGGTTTTATCTCTTAAAGTACTTGAGATATAAAGTTTGAGAATTTGTTGCTTAATATGAGACTATTTTCCTTGTATTGAATATTATGTAGTATTATTTAGTATATTATATTGCTTTTGGATTAAATTTTGTGTCGAATTTAATTTTTTCATATATCAAATTGTAAATGAATATAAAAAATAGGGATAAATACATAAAATGAAAAAAATAGTATTTATATAAAAAAATTTAAATCATGTGACAAAAAAACTAGTTACAAAAAGTCAATACCCTCCAAAATATTAGCCGAAATTAATAAAAAAATTAATTTCTTGGTGTGAAAGATTTATGATTATTAAATTATATTATTAACGAATGATAGAGTTTTTTGTCATAATTTGATGACAGTGACATATATGATAGAAACAAACTCTGTCATGCACCCCCTTTTATTTATGACAATATTTTTTCTATCATGTAAGTCTCTTTTTCTTGTTGTGTTTTCTCTTGTTGGTTAGTTAGAATCCATGCACATTTCACTATCTCTTTCATGCCTACTTGGTTTCAAGTTATTTCAAATGGACGTGAAGAATGCATTTTTGAATAGATTGTTGAATGAATAAGTTTTTATCAAGCAACCTCAAGGTTTTGAAGAATATATGCATGAGTTTAGTGTTTACAGGTTGAATAAAGCTTTATATGGATTCAAACAAGCTACACGAAATTGATATGAGAGATACACAACTTTTTGTTGAAGGCACAAGTTTCAATAGACATTCAATTGACAAGACATTACTTGTAAAAAAAATCAAACACATATTCTTGTTGCTCATATTTATGTGGATGATATTATTTTTGGTTATTCCTTTTATTCCTTTACTCATGATTTGAATGAATTAATGAAGTCTAAATTTGAGATGAGTATTATGGGTGAAATAAAATTCTTCCTATGATTTCTAGTGAAACAATGTGAAAATGAGATATTTGTATCTCAATCTAAATAGTCTAAAACTTTGTTGTAAATTCATTTCTTAGATAACTTTTCAAAAAGAGTTAAGCTACAATAGACCCAATTCATGTTCCTCAGTCAAGATGAAGGGGGATGTGATCTTTTAGTGGGTTAGCAGGTTAGGGGGGATGAAGTTTGAGGTATCTACAAGCAAGCATATTCCTTCTCCCATGAGTCCTAGCAGTAAGTTTTGTAAGGATGTCACTAGAAGATCCATTGATGAAATCTATTACAAGAATCTAATTGGCAATCTCCTTTATTTAACTACAAGTGGACCGAATATTTCCTTCAGCATTTCTATTTGTGCTAGATATTAAGTTGATACAAAAGAATCTCATCACTTGGCTGTAGTGAAATTAATTCAGAAATATATGAATCAGACTCTTGATTTGGAATCTTTGACTTAAAATATATTAGCACATCTCTTGTAAGCTACTCATATGTTGATTGGGCAGGGTGCAGTAATGATAGTAACAACACATCTAGAGAGAGTTTTTTCATTGGTTTTAAGCGAGTTTTTCTATTGATAAAATTCACGCATTATTGTATTACACTTTAAGGGCATTCTTGTATGTTCTTAGACCTCGAAGACTTTAGTGTGACTCTGAAGCATCGTGTGGAAGAATCTACTTGTGGTTGGGTGTATCAAGTGAATTGAGCAAGAAACTAGTGTAGGTGATGTGGATCCTAAGTCTAGGGATATTCTTATAACCCTTTATGTATAGTGGATTGCTTCAAATGTTGGTAGCTATAGACACCCAAGGTTTTTCCCTGGATTGGGTTTTTATCGTAGATATTGTGTGTCGTACTATTTGATATTTTAGTATCCATATTTTTTCAATTGGTATCAAAGGAGGTCACTCTATTTGTTGAGTGAGATCCTTTTATAATAGATACTAATCGTGATAGGAATAAGACTCCATACTTTAATGATGAGCACTGCACTTATAGAAATGCTAGAATGCGGATTTATATAAAGTACATTTATGAGCTTGTTTGGCTTTCCGTGGTATATGGATGGCAGACTCCTACAATTGAGAATGAATAAAATAATATTTTTATTAAATCTCCAGACTCATGGACTACAGCTGAGCATGAGAGTGCTAGCTAGAACTATAACGCCCCGCCTCAAAAATCACACACTGAGATGGGTGCGCTACTATTGAGGCGTACAATGTCACTAAGGACATCACCACACATCATCCTAATTCCCGGATTCTAACGAAAATCTGACAGCACCTACCCGTATATCGGAGAGTGCCTACCAGAAAAATTAAACACAATCTCGAAGGAATTCAATCAAAAAATATTCATCACAGTTCCGCAGCCTAGCAGACCTCTAGCCATCTAACCACATTCACACTCTAGGCAGGGCCTTAGGCCTCCTAATCACATGCAAATCATAGGCAGAATATCATCACATAATCATCATCGTCCAAGACTATCAAAGTCAACAAATTCGAACCCATGGTCCATCATCCCGGTATGGAAGTCCCGATCACTCGGCATACATTCTCAACTGTCCATCATACATACCGAATAGGTATATAAGCAAGATAATGTTCAGCAAGACTAAGTACTAGATGTACTAAAAATAAATAATAAGGATCTAACACATTATAATAAAAATCCTAGTGCTCCCAAGGTGGCCATCTGAGTCACGTTGCCTCCTACTAATCCACAGCCTGTTTCTTCGTATCAGTCTCGCCTGAAGGATAGAAGAAAAGGAAATAGGGTGAGTAGAAGGCTCAATACGGAAATATAAAGAGTCATCAAAATTATAAGGTTGGATAATGAAATAAGCACAATGCAGCAGAATGACATCTAAAATGTCACAACAAAGTAGTAATCAATGGCTACACCCTGCAGCGCCTTGGCACTAGTCAATGAAAATTTGAGAATCATCGAAATAGATACCAAGTGAACTACGATTCCATACCCATACTTCAAGTGCAGCTACAATGAATATCCAATCATGTTATGCAAGAAGAGTATATATATATATATATATATATATATATATATATATATATAACGACAAGGACCAAGCAAACAAAGAAGAAACTAAGCTATAAAATTCAGTTAGATGGTTGAGGCTTGTGATCTTCATAGAGGATCAATAAACTCAATATATAAATTGGTCTCACAGACAAATATGTCTAGAGTCGTGTTGATTATATGAACAAGAAAGAATTATAAACATAAAATTAGATAAAGTAAGAAACAAAACGAGAATAAATTTAACAATGCTAATGCAATTGCAATATCAAGCATTTAATATATCAAATAAATAACTTATGGGCTTTATAACCATAGGTGGCAGTGCCGACCGTTTGATAATGGTCTTTGTCTCCCACCTTTTGGAATATGGCTCCACGTTTTGCTTCGATGGAAAAGCAATAAACTTGTCTTCTTGTCCATGATTGTTTGGTTTTACCGAATGGTAAAAATTGTCCCAAAAGGGCATAATAGTATTTTTAGCAAATACCTAGCTATTAACGGATTTGATAATTCTTTACCACATACCGTTTGAAGAGGAATAGCCAAGCCAGATAAACCTAGGCTTAGTTAGGTACCATGTAGGATTTTTGAGTTTTTAAGCAAAACTTCTATCTTTTAACGGATTTGATTAATTCTTTACCACCTGTCGTTTGAGGTGGAATAGTCAAGCCAAAACCGGGCGTGATCAGTTTTCTTCATCAAGAAGATCATTTGAGTTAAAACTCTTTTTTGAATATTTATCTGAATCTGATGATTTTCCCGAATGGCTTTTGAGTTTTGATAAAGTCTTTTGCCGAAGATGAGCAAGCTCATCTTCAGATGTGGCCGAAACCAATTTGGAACTGATAAAGGATTTCATCCCAAGTAAATGGTGTTCTGATTTTTCAGTTTGGTTGGATGACAACCATTTAAGTATATTTTCTGCGTGGCTCTTTTAGCACCAAATTTATCCCACCATTTTGTACGGTAAACCTGGACTAGCTATGGCAAACTTGCAGGTTCATTATGAATTTTGTATTGCCAATTTGTAATCCAAGAGATGGCAAAGATAGGAAGAAATATAATAAGGGGGGTATTGCCATGTCCTTGGGTTTATAATGGGATCGTTAAGCTCGGACTAATTGATTTATTTTCCATCGATCATTCATTTGCTGGTTTTTAAGAGTGTCGAGTTCTATTTTTATTTCAGAAATCTCCATTTGAAAGTGTTGAAAGTTAGGAGCAGAAGAGGGTTCTGTCTTTTGATCATGTTTGGATAAAATTTCTTTCAAATTATAGGTTGCTTTTGGTGGAGCAATCTTGTTATCAGAATTAAATAAATTTTATTTTAATTTATCTAAGTAAGCTAGTTTTACCATGAAATCATCAATGTGATTAACAAATTTCAAAAGGAATTCTTGATTCATAGAAAGCATGCTTATTTCAGGGTCACAAGATGAAGAGGGGATATCATCATATTGCTGCTCATTGTCAGAAGGAGATAGTGATGATTCATCATCAATATCTATAAGAATTGAATCTAACTTTGCAATAATACTTTCATCAAATTCTAGCTCATTGATTCGATTGCAAACTCTACAATATTTTGCATAATGACCCTGGTGTATTACATTTAAAACAAACTACTTGGTTAGTTTTGTTTTCCTTAGGATTAGATTTTGTTTTTGTATTTTCTGCTATTTTATTAGATAATTTTGGAGTATAAGATTTCTTATAAAATCTAGATCTAAATTGAGTAGGTTTATAATTTTTAGTAGAACTTTTTTCTTTGGTACAATTTTCTTCATATCCAAATTGTTTACAAAAAGAACCTAATTCATTTTTGGACCCAGTCTCTTCATATTTCAATTGTTTTTGTAACTTAATATCAGAACATAATTGCAATGGTTGGCTTTTGAACATAATCTTCTATCCTATTTAATTGTTGACCAATTGTGGGTAAGTGTTGATTTGTAACATTATTTTGTTCAACAATGCTTTTGAATTCCTCAATCTTGGATACTTTAAAATGAGTAGCAATAACAGAAGAATTCTTGTAATCCAACTAAGTTGGGTTAAAGGTGGATGTTCACACTCAATAATGGTTTTTAGTGTATTATCATACCATGTCTGAACCCTAGTAGTAGCGTTGATTGTTTTTGAAAAAGGATAAGTAGCCCAGTCAATACTGGCACTACACCAAAAAGGGTCATAGATGATAGATAAAAACACTCATAAGGGGGGGTGGATGATAGTTTTCAATTCTATCATCTATGTCACAATCATCTTTTTATGACGGAAAAAACCTTTGTCATGAATTCATGATAGATATTAATAATCATAAATCTATCACACCAATAAAATCTATCGCGGAGAGATGTGGTACTCGCCCGCTGGAGAACTCGCGGAGAGATGTGGAACTCGCCGGACTCGCCCGCTGAAGGTGCAAATGCTGCAACTTTATATAAGAGGCGGGATTAAGTAATTTTTTTTTTGAGAGGGATTCAATAATTATTATAGTATTAGATAGGTAAGGTATAGCTACATAGATAAATATAGGTATAGATTGGAAGAGAACGCATCGTTTTGTATATCAATTCATATTGCTTTTTTTTTCAAAAAATGTAAAATGTACCATTTTTGTTCATTTTATTTAATAAAATATTAATTAAAATTTGGATATTAACGATAAAATTATATCAAAACATATGTGATACATATTATTTCTATCACGAATATATCATATTTTATTGATAGACAAAAGTTTTGTCACAAATTTATCACAAGACTATCAACTATTTATGATAGACAAAAGTTTTATCACAAATCTATCACAAAACTATCATCTATTCGTGATAGACAAAAATTCCATCACAAATCTATCATTAATTATTTGATAGATCATTTTTCTGTCACAAATCTATCATTATTTTATGATACAACTGATTTTTATCATAAATGCTCTATCATCTATTCCTATTTTTCTTGTAGTGTGGGGTCATTTAAAGATAATTCAAAATATTTAAAAAATGATACTTGTTTTTGTAAACCTTCGAGAAAATCATAATATTCTTTTTGAATCTTGAGACGTTTTTCACCAGTATAATGACTGAGAAACCAATCTATTTTGGCCGTATTGTAAGGAGAATAAAAAACTTTTTGTAATGATTGTTTCTCGATCACAAAATCATCACGAATTGAAACATTTAACTTAGGGTCATTATTATCCATTTGAGAATAAGTTGGTGAAATTGGTGGGGAATCTTTTAGTTCTTGTGTGGAACTGGTTTGAGAATTTGGCTGTTGAACATTTAAAATGGTTTTGGTATGGAACCAGAATGGTTGACTCCTCGTATATCAGGATGATAAGAAACACTTGCATTTGATGAAAATTGATTTTTTGTTTTGTAGGAGTACTTGGAGGAGTGGAGTAGGAATTCCTATCTTCGATTTAAAAGATGAAGTAGATGAATTGCGATTTAACCTTTCTAAATCAATTGAATGTCGTCGAGAAATAAAAGTAATTTCTACTTTTCCATCACTGGATTGACTAACATTTTCTATGTTTGTACTTTCTACCTTCTTGGAGTGTACAGCTCCCTGTAACTCCCATGTTTGAGGTAAGGTTATCTCATCCCACTTAATGGTTCTGGGTAAGGTCATATTAGAACAAGCAATGTCGGTTTGAATCAATAAGGTTTCTCCTTTGGGAGATTTTCGTAAAGCTTTCGAACCAAAGGCTGAAGACATGACTTTATAATGGATCCTATAGATTAAAGAAATTGGGAGAGATCTAGAAGACATTTTATAATTGTGAGTTTTGATGTTTAAAGTGAGTGCATCTAACAGATTTTGATCACTTGGAGAAACTATAAAATTTGGATAACTATCAAAGTAAATTGGACCACTACAAAGGCTGGTTTCAACTGTGCCTAAGAGTGAATCATTGAACTCTAACATTCTACAGTCGCATAAGCATAAAAGAATTGAAGTATCTAAACCTTCACGAATTAAGAGTTTAATACCTATTTGAACTAATCCAATATGTAGATAATTATATTTTTGCTTATGTTTTTCTAACGATTTCTGGGTTAGAAGTTTAATTGTTTCATAAGACTTAAACAATTTAATATCTCTTTTTCAGTTTTAATTGTATAATCATTACGACTTAAGATATTATATCTGGATTGCTTTTTATATATTTTGCTTATTTCAACTCGGAGAATATCCCAGTCATCAACATCCCTAACTAAATCTTCAAAATTAATTTCTTCTTGATTGACGATTCTATCGTCTGATATAGTGGAAGAGGTAGAGATGGATCAAAAAAGAGAACTCATGTTTGAATATTGCCTAAAAGTATTAGTGCTTTACTAAGAGTATTGGCTGGTACTTACATGGCAGTCCGTCACCATACTGGCCCCCTACTCTGCTCTTAGTCATACCAAAGCACTATAAAAATCTAGCTTTCAAGCACTTCTACCCTAAGTTACAACCACTTTCCCTTGACTTTGATACCATATCGACAAGGACCAAGCAAGCAGAGAAGAAACTAAGCTATAAGATTCAGTTAGATGGTTGAGGCTTGTGATCTTCACAGAGGATCAATAAACTCAATATATAAATTGGACTCACAGACTAATATGCCTAAAGTCGTGTTGATTATATAATTAAGAATATTGTAATCTGACATACCATCAATATTCCATTTATAAATGATATCAGCATTATATTTCATCTGATTTGTTTGCTTTTCTTCTAACAGTAGATCTGGTGGAGTAGTTTTAGAATACTGAAGTTTTTGGTTTTACCAAATGGTAAAAATTTGTCCCAAAAGGGCATAATAGTATTTTTAGCAAATACCCAGCTGTTAACGGATTTGAGAGTTTCTTTACCACCTACCGTTTGCGATGGAATAGCTAAGTCAATTAACCCAGACTTAGTTAGGTACCTTGTAGGATTTTTGAGCTTTTGAATAAAGCTCCCAGCTTTTAACGAATATGATTAATTCTTTACCACCTATCATTTGAGGTGGAATAGTCAAGCCAAGACTGGGCTTGATTAAAAATTTTAAATCATTTTCAAATTCATTTACCGATGCTTCGGGTTCATCTTCAAATTTATCCCGAAATTCATCCATACTATTAATGGAATCATCAAGCTCTAAAGCTTCTTCATCCGCAATAAATTCATTAATAAAATCATCAACATGATCAGTGATAAGATCAAATAGAATTTAATCACGGATTTGGGAAAAAAGTACCATTTCCAAAATACTTTTGCGAAAATCATAAGGTAAATTAAAATATTGAAAAATATGCAAACATTCTATTTTAAAAACATTAGCATTTAAAATGGGATAACTTCAAGCTTCTTCAAAATCATCGCAATAATGAATAACAACATTAATTTGGTCGTTTTCAAGTTCAAGATAAAGGTGATTGAGTTTTTTTAAGAGAGAATTGATTATCAAAGATTGGGGTTGAAAATCTTTGTAGAATATATTGGAGTGAATTAGAAGCCATTTTAAACGAGAGCAATAATTTCTAATTCACTTTGAAATGAATTGGCTTGTAGGGTTAGTAAATGGATGATATATTTGTTTTCAAAAATATCAGCTCGATTTTGAGAAAGCCAAGCAGGGGGATTTCGCTGATCAGGATGAGAAATGTGTCATCTGGTAGTCTGAGTATATAACCTGTTATTTTTCTTGGTGGAGATCTGTAATGAGACGATTAAGTCTTTTCACAAGACGTTTTAATTCAAAAGGATGCATTAGAAATAACCTCTGATTGGAACTCCTTTTATCAATCCTGATTTGGGAATCCTTTGGTCAAGAAATTTTGTTTAACTGTCCTGGAAAAATTCACGTGTTAAGAAATTAGGTAGATTATTATCTTTGCCAGCAATATGTTCAATATCAAAATCAAAAACACAAAGAATAGTCTGCCATCTAGCAAATATTTGTTTGGAGGCAATATTTTGAACATTTTTTGAAGAACTTCTTTCGGAGATTTATAGTCAACACAAACTAAAAAAATTTCATTTAATAAATCACCCTGAAACTTAGAAATACATAAAACAATAGACAATATTTCTTTTTTAATTGTTGAATAATTCTACTGGGTAGGATTCCATTTTTTGGAAATAAATTATATAATTTCTTCTTTATTATTCTTAATCTGTTTAAGTATGTCACCATAACCAATTTCTGAGGCATTTGTTTCCACAATTGTAAAAGCATTTGGGTATGGAATACATAAGTAAGGTAATGTTGGGAGATAAGCCTTAATCCTTTGGATTATGGCAGTGTGAGTTTCTGTCCAAAGAGGTGGATTCTTCTTTAACCTGTCATGTAAAGGTTTACGTAACTTTTGAAGGTTAGGATAAAAATCAGCAATATAATTCAAACTTCCCAAACATCGTTATAACTAATTTTTGTCCAATATTTTGTCAGGAAATTTGTCAACAAATTGAATGGATCTTTCAATTGGTATGATTGTACCATGATAAATATTACGGCCAAGAAAACGGATATTAGTTTGAAATAATTTGATTTTTGTTTTAGAAACTATCAAACCATTCTCTTTGATAATTTTGAGAAACTTAAAAAGATGATAAAAATGTTGTTTGATGTTATGAGAAAATATTAAAACATCATCAATATAAACAATTAAGAATTGGGAGTAAGGGTTAAATATATCATTCGTAATCTTCTGGAATTCAGAAGGTGCATTCTTTAATCTGAATGGCATAACATTCCATTCATATTGACAACGAGGAACAGTAATAGCAGTTTTGTATCTATCTTGTTCCTAAATTTGAATCTGCCAGAAACCAGATTTCATATCAAATTTAGAGAAAATCTTAGCATCATATAATTTAGCAAGTAAATCTTTTTTATTTGGGATTGGATATCTAATCCATTGGAGAGCTTTGTTTAAAGGTTTATAATTAATGACAAGATGAGGTACTCCTCGTTCTATTTCAACATTTTTATTAACATACAAAGCAGCACAACTCCAAGGTGACTGACTCTGTCGAATTAATTTTTTATTTAAAAGATCTTGGATTTCTTTTCGACAGTGTTCTTCTAATTCTTTGTTCATATGAATACCTTGAGCTTTTGTGGGAATATTAATTCCTTGAAAACCTTTTTCATAGGGTAATTGTACTACATGTTTCTTTCTATTCCAGAAAGCATTGGGGAGATCAGGACAAACATCATCTTTCTCAAAGAGGTTTTGGAGAGTGATTATTTTATCTTCTAATTCTTGTGTTGCTAATTGTTGTTTTATACGAGTAATATCTATCTCGTCAGAAAGATGTTTGATTTGTTTTTCTTTATTATCAATAAGACATTAATTGAATAATCATGAATAGAACTTTGGGTTAGTAAATTAATATTCTTTGTAACAGGTTTCTGAATAAAGGGGAAAATTATCTTATTTCCTAAAATCTTAGTGTGAATTCCATTATTACTAATTTTAAATAGTTTGAGTAATTCTAGGAATGGGATTCCTAGTATAATATATCTTGTAATATTTTGGATGCCAAGAAAACTAGTTCGAAAATTAGTTTCCTTATTTTTTGTCATAACATCAGATAACTTGTAAAGGATTTTAAGTTGTTCACCATTTGTAGATTTTATACCTTCAGTTGTTTTTCCCAAAATTGGCGAGGAACTAAGTCAGAACAAAGACTAAAGCAATTATGTCAAAAGAAATGAATTTTGGATAACAATTTTAATTTTGATAAACCATTTCTAGCTAATAACTTGGGATAATAATCCAAGAAAGAGTTGGTCAAGTTTTTGTGGAATCTCTTCGAGTAGATCATCCTTGTTGCTATCTTTTTTGAGATTTTTTATTTTTGATTTTATTTTGGCAACATCTTGTTGAAGAGTCTTAAGATTATTATTTTGACATTTTTTATTTGTATTAGAAGATGTATGGAGGCTGTTATCTTCAATATTTTTTGGGGATTCATCATCAGTGTCGATTAAAGTTGATTCTAACTTTTCCATTATTTCTTCTTCTAATTTGGACTTCTTAATTCTTTTGTGAACACAGCAATATCTTGCCAAATGTTCTAGTATATTACATCTGTGACAAACAATTTTTTAAGGTTTTTCTTCTTTAGTTTGAGATTTATCTTTGTCTGTTTGGACTTCAGTATTTTCTGAGGTATTACTGGCTTTGTCTAGGTTATGGATTGTTTGAATACATAAAGATTTTGAAGTATAGGGATTTTTTAAGGAAGGGGATTGGGTAGTTTCAACAAGAAGTTGTTGTAATCGTTTATCTATTTCACTAATGAAATCATTTTTGTTTGTATTTTGTTTAACAGAATTTTTATTCATTAACTTGGTTTGGATTAAGAGTGGATGTTCAGACTTAATAATGGTTTTTTTGTGTATTATCATACCATGTCTGAACCCTATTAGTAGCATTGATTGTTTTTGAAGAAAAAGGATAAGTATCCCTATCAATACGGGGGTCATCTAAAGATAATTTGAAATATTCAAAAAATAGTACTTCTTTTTGTAAACCTTCGAGAAAATCATAAAATTCTTTTTTGAATCCTAAGACATTTTTCACCAGTAAAATGACTGAGAAACCAATCTCTTTTGGTTGTATTTGTGGCGCCCCGACCCGGAATTCACGCACTGAGCCGGGAGCGCCACTTTAGGCGTGTGCCCTGTCACTAAGGACCTCACCACACGCCATCCTAACCTCGGATTCTAACAAAAATCCAACAGCACCTCACCGTATATCGGAGGGCGCCAACATGGAGTCACATCTCACTTAACACGTGAAAGATAATCAATGATAATCGGAGAAGTTCCGCAACCTATTAGGGCCTCTGGCCATCTATCCACATTCACACACTAGGTAGGGCCTCAGGCCTCCTAATCACATGCAATCAGTAAGCAAAACATATTCATATCAATAATATCATCAAAGACTATCAAAGTCTATCAATCCGGACCCAAGGTCCAATATCCAGGTACGGAAGTCCCGATCACACGACATACCTCCCGACCATCCATCCAACATACCGAAAAGGTATTTAAGCAACATAATAGTCAACCAATAAAAGTACTACATGTACTTAATTCATAACCAAGGTTCTCAAACAACCAAATACATATCCTAGTGCTCCTAGGGTGGCCTTCCATGTCACGCCGCCTCCTACTGATCCGCAGCCTGGTTCTCAGCACCAGTCTCACCTGAAGGATACAGAAAAGAAATAGGGTGAGCAGGAGGCTCAGTAGGGAAAATAAAATGAATCATAAGAACGTAAAGGCTAAATATTGAAACAAGCTCAATGCAGCAACATGACATCCTAAAATGTCACAACAATGTATAACCTCGGGCTACACCCTATAACGCCTGGCACTAGGCAACGAATATTCCGAAAAACCATCGGAACCCTTGCACTTTGCCCCGGAATGACTATAGGTGCACCTACACAATGGAAATCCCGATTCCGGTAACGACGTGCCCCTTCGGTATCCAACATCATCACAAAATTATAAACTAAGGATACTACGAGTCCATACTCGTAGACCCGATGCATCTAAAATTCATGTCCAATAATGCCATGCAAAAGGAAATCATATATATAACAATCCTATATATATATACATAACTACGTGATGCATGATCGAGGATTATCATACCCAATAGATGATTGAGCATTCAAAGGTTATGCACTTCATCAATAATCAACAATAAGGTTCGTTCTTCCTAAGGAACAATTTAGGCAAGAACACAAATAATAAAGACCAATGAAGAATTTCAACCGCTCTTTAGAGAGGAACAATACGATAGAAAATGGGGTAAGAATCCCTACCTCTTGTTGAGCAATTTACCACAAAATCCACAATTACGTTCCTAGGGTTTCGATTTCCCAAACCTAACAATGTGGCGAAACTGAACCCATTCATACACCAATAAACAACCAACAACTCATATAAACATTAATTAAATCAATAAATTCGAAAAATTACTCACCTTCTCTCTCTAGAAATTTCTCCAAAATCCTTGAAACTCAACCCAAGCTCAACTCTACTCCAAATCACAAACCAATCTACATATACATCCAAAATCAACCTATAATCAACATATCTAAGTCTTACATTCCATCTCTTAAAGAATCAAACAAATCTAGGAAAAACCCTAGAATTCCAAAACTATGAAAACTCACCTCAAACCTTCAAATCTTCCTTGATTCCACCTTGATTCTTGACATGCTTCATGAATCCATGGAAAACCAAGCAAAAACCTCAACAAATCTCCTTCTCTCTCTAAGTTTCTCACTCTTTCTCTCTCTTCTCGGGCTCTCCAAATTTTGGTAATGCCCAGAAATGTCTATCTCTGTTTCTTAAAAACTGATTTCCCGATAGCCGTCCGGACGCCCAATGTATCCGTCCGGACGGATTACTCTTCCCGTAACCCACTGGTTTGAATCTAGGCATATCCGTCCAGACGCCCTATTGTCCATCCGGATGGATTACTGTTCACAAAAACCCAGTTTTTTTCCAAATTTATTTTCTGTCTCGGTCTAAGCTTCGATTTGATATATTATGGGCCCAAAACGGACATGTACACTAAAAGTTATGACCCATTTACCGAACCAAGCTCAAAACTATTTTTTTACGGTCTTATACACTTCCAATGGTCCGTTATCTCTTCGAACTCATTTTTCAATAACTTATTACTTAAAATTTAACCAAACATAATATTTTTGGGTCGGGATCTCACAGTATTGTAAGGAGAATATAAATCTTTTTGTAATGATTGTTTGTCTATAACGAAATCGTCACGATTAAAACATTTAACTCAAGATCATTATTATCTACGATTTGAGAATATATTGGCGACACTGGTGGGGAATCTTTTAATTCCTAGATGGAACTGGTTTGAGAATCTAGCTGTTGAACATTGTAAAATGGTTTTCGTATGGAACCAGAATGATTGACTCCTCGTTTATCAGGATGATAAGAAGTACTTGGATTTGATGAAAATTGATTTTTTGTTTTGTAGGAAGTACTTGGAGGAGTGGAGTAGGAATTTCTAGGAGGAATTCTTATCTCTGATGTAAAAGATGAAGTAGATGAAATATGATTGAACCTTTGTAAATCAATTGAATGTCTTCGAGAACTAAAATAAATTCTACTTTTCCATCACTGGATTGACTAACATTTTCTATGTTTGTAGTTTCTACTTTCTTGGGGGTACAGCACCCTATAACTCCCATGTTTGAGGTAAGGTTATTTCATCCCACTTAATGGTTCTGGGTAAGGTCATATTAGAACGAGCAATGTCGGTTTGAATTAATAAGGTTTCTCTTTTGGGAGATTTTCATAAAACTTTCAAACCAAAGGCTGAAGACATGGCTTTATAATGGATCCTATAGATTAAAAAAATTGGGAGAGATCGAGAAGACATTTATAATTGTGAGTTTTGATGTTTAAAGTGAGTGCATCTATCAGATTTTGATCACTTAGAAAAACTGTAAAACTTGGATAACAATCAAAGTAAATTGGACCACTATAAAGGCTAGTTTCAACTGTGCCTAAGAATGAATCATTAAACTCTAACATTCTACAGTTGTGTAAGCATAAAATAATTGAAGTATCTAAACCTTCACGAGTTAAGGGTTTAATACCTCTTTGAACTAATCTAATATGAAGATAATTAATATTTTTGCTTATGTTTTTCTAACGATTTCTAGGTTAGAAGCTTAATTGTTTCATAAGACTTAAACAATTTAATATCTCTTTCTTCAGTTTTAATTGTATAATCATTACGACTTAAGATATTAAATCTAGATTCCTTTTATATATTTTGTTTATTTCAACTCGGGGAATATCCCAATCATCAACGTCCCTAACTAAATCTTCAAGATTAATTTCTTTTTGATTGACGATTCTATCGTCTGATATAGTGGAAGAAGTAGAGGTTGATCGAAAAGAGAACTCATGTTTGAATACTGCCTAGCAGTATTAGTGCTTTACTAAGAGTATTGGCTGGCACTTACACGGCAGTCCGTCGCCTTACTGGCCCCCCTACTCCGCTCCTAGTCGTACCAAAGCATTGTACAAAGCTAGCATTCAACCACTTGTACCCTAATTTACAACCACTTGCCCCTGGCTCTGATACCATAATGACAAGGACCAAGCAAGCAGAGAAGAAACTAAGCTATAAGATTCAGTTAGATGGTTGAGGCTTGTGATCTTCACAGAGGATCAGTAAACTCAATATATAAATTGGACTCATAGACTAATATACATGAATTTGTGTTGATTATACGATCAAGAAAGATTTATAAACATAAAATTAAATAAAGTAAAAAAAAAACAAGAATAAATTTAACAATGCTAATGCAATTGCAATATCAAGCATTTAGTAAAACAAATAAAGAACTCCTGGGCTTTGTAACCACAGGCGACAGTGTTGACCGTTTGTGGTGCCAATGAAGCTTAAACAAATAAAACAATTAAAGAGGCGGTAGAACCAGCCATTTAAGAACAATAAATAAAACAATAAAGGCGATAGAACCAACCATATATAATATTATTGAAAAACTGTATGCGTTAAACAACATAAATGTTGGACTTACAGACTTTTGATTCATGATAAAGGATTGGAGAAACGGGAAGGAGGAAGGTTACATTGAGAGGAGGGAACTAAAGTTCTCAATTTTAGATCAGGGGGAAAGATTTGGAGGAGGAGAGAGAAGTTGGAAATTTGAAGTTCCCAAACTAAAACTTGGATTGATAAACTAAGGCATAGTTTCTCTCTTTTATAGATGAAGAGATTACCTTTACAATGATTAAAATAAATCTAAAAGTTAAATAGTGGAACTTGAATAGTGGTCTTTGTCTCCCACCTTTTGGAATATGGCTCCACTTTTGCTTTTATGGAAAAACAATAACCTTGTCTTCTTGTTCATGATTGTTTTGTTTTACCGAATGATAAAAATTGTCCCAAAAGGGCATAATAGTATTTTTTGCAAATACCCAGCCGTTAACGGATTTGAGAGTTTCTTTTCCACCTACCGTTTGAGGTGGAATAGTCAAGCTAGATAAACTTTGGCTTAGTTAGGTACCTTGTAGGATTTTTGAGTTTTTAAGCAAAACTTCCAACTTTTAACGAATTTGATTAATTCTTTAGCACCTACCGTTTGAGGTTGAATAGTCAAGCCAAAACTGGGCTTGATCAGTTTTCTTCATCAAGAAGATCATCTGAGTTAAAACTCTATTTTGAATATTTATCTGATTCTGATGATTTTCCCGAATGGCTATTGAGTTCTGATAAAGACTTTTGCAGAAGATGAGCAAGCTCATCTTTGGATGTGGCCGAAACCAATTTGGAACTGATAAAGTATTTCATCCCAAGTAAATGGTGTTTTGATTTTTCAGTTTGGTTGGATGATAACCATTTAAGTATATTTTTAGGGTGGGCTCTTGTAGCATCAAATTTATCCCACCATTTTGTACGGTACGCCCGGACTAGATATGGCAGACTTGCAGGTTCATTGTGAATTTTGTATTGCCAATTTGTAATCCAAGAGATGGCAAAGATAGAGAAGAAATATAATAAGGGGGTATCGCCATGTCCATGGGTTTGTAACGGGATCGGAAAATGTCAAATCCTTCTTTGACAATTGAAGGTAAAATCTCTTGGAGGGGTCCAAAGTGCCACCACCATTCATTAAACCAGTGAGGAAAACGACAAGTTTGGTAAACCTTAAATTGGAAAAACCATGAATGTCGATGCTCGGAGTTTTGAAGTAAAAAATCTTTGGTCCAAACTTCTTGGTAGTCCCAATAAGAAAACCCTGAAGGTTTGTAATTAATTGAAAATTGTCTTAATTTGTGTAACTCTTGTCCCCACATTGCTGAAGTTAAAACCTTTAAAATCTGAACTGTGCAATGTGTGAGAACTGAAGTTTGTGGCTTGTGATACTTCTTCATGGAAATTGAATCAGTATCAATTAAAATGAATTCATAAAATGTTTGATTTTTATTTAAATCTTGTGGCACATTATGCCAATTTGGAGGGAAGATCTTGGAGACTACAGTCTTTGGATCATCACATTGAAATTCTCTTTCCATAAGAACAACCTTCTGAAAGATTTGTTTATCAAAATATTTTGATACATAAGTAAAAGGTTGGGTCTGATTTTGTGTTAAAGCCATGCTGACAGCAGTTTTTAAAACAGGCTCAGAAATAACCAAGGCTGAACTAATGGGTGGCTTTTGTGCCTGGATTGTTAAGGCAACCTCAGGTGTTGTTTGTAAATATGAAACTCATTCCAAAAGGGATGGATTACTTAAAATCTCTTGAGGAATTGGAGGTTGAGGTTGAGGGTGAGAAAAGATTACCTCTTTACATTTTGATTTAGTGTCGGCAAGGGCTAATTTCTAGTCTTCTTCATCAGCAATGTCAGCCCATGATTTTTTGGGGAGGATTGGTGCTGAATCTAAGGCATAAGATTCCTTTGAGAGCCATTTGGGATCGTGTTGCCGGTAGAGACATTCGTCCTCTTCCCCTCCTAGAGGAGGTACTCATGTTTGCTGTTAAAAGACAATGAGGGAGCATTCATTTATAAAGGAATTTAATGCCTTTAGGGTTTTTTGTAATAATGAGAAAAATATATTTTTTCCAAATAATGCAGTGTAAATCCCATCTTGAGTTACTTGAAATGGTTTGATAAGATCAAGGAAAGTTGTTCCCAAGATGACATATTTTGTAATATTTTGAGCACCAAGAAAATCAGTTAGGAATGTAATAGAAAAATTTGTAATTGTAACATTGGATAATTTGTAAAGAATTTTAAGTTTTTCTCTAGCAACAGACTTTATTCCTTCAATTGTTGTTTCCCAAAAACAACAACGAACCAAATCAGAACGAAGACAATTTAAA
The DNA here is from genome assembly GCA_963580455.1 of Euonymus europaeus. NCBI lineage: Eukaryota > Viridiplantae > Streptophyta > Magnoliopsida > Celastrales > Celastraceae > Euonymus > Euonymus europaeus. Next base: position 8,540,958 of record OY756972.1, read on the forward strand.
TCTGCACCAGAATCAACTAAAGCAATAGTATCAAAACAATAAGATTCTTGAATAACAATTGTAATTCTGATAAACCATTTTTGTTTAATAGAATTTTTATGCATTAACTTGGTTTGGATTAAGGGTGGATGTTCAAACTTAATAATGGTTTTTTGTGTATTATCATACCATGTCTGAAGATGAACATGCTCATCTCATGCAAAAGACTTTATCAGAACTCATAAGTCATTCGGGAAAATCATCAGATTCAAATAAATATTCATAAAAGAGTTTTAACTCAAATGATATTTTTGATAAAGAAATTTTGATCAAGCCCAGTCTTGACTTGATTATTCCACCTCAAACGGTCGGTGGTAAAAAATTAATCAAATCCGTTAAAAATCGTAATCTTTGCTCAAAAGGTCAAAAATCCTACAATGTACCTAACTAAGTCTGGGTTAATTGACTTAGATATTCCACGGCAAACGGTAGCTGGTAAAGAAACTGTTAAATCCATTAACAACTATTATGCCCTTTTGGCACAAATTTTTACCACTTGGTAAAACCAAACAATCATGGACAAGAAGACAAAGTTATTGTTGTTCCATAAAAGCAAAAAGTGGAGTCATATTCCAAAAGGTGGGAGACAAAAAGTTCCACTATTTAACTTTTGGTATTGTTTTAATCATTGTAAAGGTAATCTCTTCATCTACAAATGAGAGAACCTATGCCTTAGTTTGGCATTCCAAGTTTTAGTTTGGGAACCTCAAGTTTCCAACTTTTCTCTCCTCCTCCAAATCTTTCTCCCTTATCTAAAATTGAGAACTTTAGTTCCCTCCTCTCAATGTAACCTTCCTCCTTCCCATTTCTTCAATCCTTTATCATCAATCAAAAGTCTGTAAGTCCAACATTTATGTTGTTTAACGCTTACAGTCTTTCAATAATATTATATATGACTAGTTCTACCGCCTTTATTGCTTAATTTATTGTTCTTACAGGGCTGGTTCTACCGCCTCTTTTATTGTTTAATTTGTTTAAGCTTCAACAGCACCACAAACGATCGGCACTGCCGCCTGTGGTTATAAAGCCCAGAAGTTCTTTATTTGTTTTACTAAATGCTTGATATTGCAATTGCATTAGCATTGTTAAATTTATTCTTGTTTCTTTATTTACTTTATTTAATTTTATGTTTATAAATCTTTCTTGATCATATAATCAACACGACTTCAGACATATTAGTCTGTGAGTCCAATTTATATATTGAGTTTATTGATCCTCTATGAAGATCATAAGCCTCAACCATCTAACCAAATCCCATAGCTTAGTTTCTTCTTTGCTTGCTTGGTCCTTGTCGTTATGGTATCAGAGCCAGGGGCAAGTGGTTGAATGCTAGCTTTGTATAGTGCTTTGGTATGACAACGAGCGGAGTAGGGGGCAATAAGGCGACAGACTACCGTGTATGTGCCAGCCAATACTCTTAGTAAAGCACTGATACTGTTACGTAGTATTCAAACATGAGTTCTCTTTTTTGATCAACCTCTACCTCTTCCACTATATCAGACGATAGAATCGTCAATCAAAAAGAAATTAATCTTGAAGATTTAGTTAGGGATGTTGATGATTGGGATATTCCCCGAGTTGAAATAAAAAAAAATATATATAAAGGAATCCAGATTTAATATCTTAAGTCGTAATGATTATACAATTATAACTGAAGAAAAAGATTAAACTGTTAAAGTCTTATGAAACAATTAAGCTTAAAACCCAGAAATCGTTAGAAAAACATAAGCAAAAATATAATTACCTTCATATTGGATTAGTTCAAATAGGTATTAAACCCTTAACTCGTGAAGGTTTAGATACTTCAATTCTTTTATGCTTACGCGACTGTAGAAAGTTAGAGTTCAACGATTCACTCTTAGGCATAGTTGAAACTAGCCTTTGTACTGGTCCAATTTATTTTGATTATTATCCAAATTTTACAGTTTCTCTAAGTGATCAAAATCTGTTAGATGCACTCACTTTAAACATGAAAACTCACAATTATAAAATGTTATCTGGATCTCTCCCAATTTCTTTAATCTATAGAATCCATTATAAAGCCATGTCTTCAGCCTTTGGTTCGAAAGCTTTATGATAATCTCCCAAAGGAGAAATCTTATTGATTCAAACCGACATTGCCCGTTCTAATATGACCTTACTCAGAACCATTAATTGCGATGAGATAACCTTACCTCAAACATGGGAGTTACAAGGAGTTGTACACTCCCCCCCCCCCTAGCAAGAAGGTAGAAAATACAAACATAGAAAATGTTAGTCAATCTAGTGATGGAAAAGTAGAAATTACTTTTAGTTCTCGACGATATTCAATTGATTTACAAAGGTTAAATCGCAGTTCATCTACTTTATCTTTTAAATCAGAGGTAGGAATTCCTCCTAGAACTTCCTACTCCACTCCTCCAAGTACTTCTTACAAAACAAAAAAATCAATTTTCATTAAATCTAAGCACTTCTTATCATCTTGATATACTTATCATCTTGATATACGAGGAGTTAATCATTTTGGTTCCATACCAAAACCATTTTACAATGTTCAATAGCTAGATTCTCAAACCACTTCCACACAAGGACTAAAAGATTCTCCACTAATGTCACCAACTTATTCTCAAATGGTAGATAATAATGACCTTGAGTTAAATGTTTTAATTCGTGATAATTTTGTTATCGGCAAACAATCATTACAAAAAGACTTTTATTCTCCTTACAATACAACCAAAAGAGATTGGTTTCTCAGTCATTATACTCGTGAAAAACGTCTCAAGATTCAAAAAGAATATTATGATTTTCTCAAAGGTTTACAAAAACAAGTACCATTTTTTGAATATTTTGAATTATCTTTAGATGACCCTCGTATTGACTGGGCTACTTATCCTTTTTCAAAAACAATCAATGCTACACTAGGGTTCAGACATGCTATGATAATACACAAAAAACCATTATTGAGTATGAACATCCACGTTTAACCCAACTTAAGTTGGATTACAAGAATTCTTCTATTATTGCTACTCCTTTTAAAGTATCCAAGACTAAGGAATTCAAAAGTATTGTTGAACAAAATAATTTTACAAATCAGCACTTATGCACAATTGGTCAACAGTTAAATAGGATAGAAGATTATGTTCAAAAGCTAACCATTACAAAGATTTCAGACAAACCAATATTTAAATCATATGAGATACTGGCCAAACTAGCCAAAACATTAGCTCCTCAAGATACTGATTTTACAAAGATTTCAGACAAACCAATATTTAAACCATATGAGATACTGGCCAAACTAGCCAAAACATTAGCTCCTCAAGATACTGATTTTATGTCGGCAATGGAGAAAAAATTAGAAGAACTTAAGGAGAAAAAATTACAAGAACTTACTGCTACTTTCACTCACTTTCCTTCTTTACAAATTCCTGAAACTCCTACGTCATCCACAAATCCAGCCAATCTTGACAAAACTGGAAAACTTTACTATTCTAAAACCCTTGACAAAACTGGAAATACTCCAGCCAATTCTGAGTTTGAGGTCAACAAGATGAAATGACAATCTCCTCAAAAACTTTACTATTCTAAAACTATTCCACCAGATCTACTGTTAGAAGAAAAGCAAACAAATCAAATGAAATATAATGTTGATACCATTTATGAATGGAATATTGATGGTATGTCAGATCACGATATTCTTAATCAATTTAAACAGATGACAGTGGTAAGCAATGCTTACAAAACAAAAATGAATACCACTGACCAAGTTGTTGCAAACTTAATTGTTGCAGGCTTTATAGGTCAGTTAAAAGGATGGTGAGATTACCATATTACATCAGCCTAGCAAAATGAAATTCTTAATGCTGTTAAAACCGCTTCTGATGGTACAGTTATCAAAACAGAATTAGGAGAAAAAATCCAAGATGCTGTTGCCACACTAATATTTTCAATATCAAAACATTTCTTAGGAGATCCCTCTAGCATTAGAGATAGATCTTCAGAACTTTTAGCAAATTTAAGATGTAGGAAACTTCATGATTTTCGACAATACAAAGATACCTTCTTAACAAGAGTTATGATTCCACCTGATAATAATCAAGCCTTTTGGAAAGAAAAATTCATAGCAGGCCTTCCAATATTGTTAGGAGATAAAGTTAGAGAAACGATTAAATCTATGTATAACAATCAAATCCCTTATGATCAGTTAACTTATGGTGATTTAGTCAATCACATTCAGAAGGTAGGTTTACAATTATGTTCTGATAGTAAGTTACAAAAACAGTTGAAATATGAACAGACTAGGTCCAAAAATGAATTAGGATCTTTTTGTAAACAATTTGGTTATGAAGAAAATTGTACCAAAGAAAAAAGTTCTACTAAAAAGTATAAACTTACTCAATTTAGATCTAGATTTTATAAGAAATCTTATACTCCAAAATTATCTAATAAAAGAACAGAAAATACAAAACCAAAATCTAATCCTAAGGAAAACAAAACTAACCAAGTAGTTTGTTTTAAATGTAATACACCAGGTCATTATGCAAAATATTGTAGAGTTCACAATCGAATCGATGAGCTAGAATTTGATGAAAATATTATTGCAAAGTTAGATTCAATAACATCAATATGATGGCATCCCCTCTTCATCTTCTGACCTTGAAATAAACATGTTTTCTAGGGATCAAGAATTCCTTTTGGAAGTTGTTAATCACATTGATGATTCCACGGTAAAGCTAGCTTACTTAGGTAAATTAAAACAAAATTTATTTAATTCTGATAACAAGATTGCTCCACCAAGAGCAACCTATAATTTTAAAAAAACATTTATCCAAACATGATCAAAAGACAGGACCCTCTTCTGCTCCTAACTTTCAACGCCTCCAGATGGAGATTTCTGAAATAAAAGTAGAACTCGACACTCTTAAAAACCATCAGATGAATGATCGATGGAAAATAAATCAATTAGTCTCCATCATTGACAAAGGAAAAGGTCTAATTACATTTGAAACACCAACCGAATTAGATGAAGATGAATAAATTAATAAAATAGAAACAAAAGGAATTTTAGTTGAGAACTCTTACAAAAATGACCAACCTTTCATTGGATTATTATCTCAAGTTATTGGCCAAAAATGGTTTATCAGAATTACAATTGTTATTCAAGAATCTTATTCTTTTGATACTATTGCTTTAGTTGATTCTAGTGTAGATTTAAATTGTCTTCATTCTGATTTGGTTCCTTATTGTTTTTAGGAAACAACAATTGAAGGAATAAAATCTGCTGCTGGAGAACAACTTAAAACTCTTTACAAATTATCCAATATTACAATTACAAATTTTGTTATTACATTCCAAATTGATTTTCTTGGTGCTCAAAATATTACAAAATATGTTATCTTGGGGAAACCTTTCCTTGAGTTTATCGAACCATTTCAAGTAACTCAAGATCGGATTTACACTGCTTTATCTGGAAAAAATATATTTTTCCTATTTTTACAAAAAAATCCCAAAGCCATTAAATTCCTTTATAAATGAATGCTCCCTTCATTGTCTTTTAACAACAAACATGAGTATCTCCTCTAGGAGAGGAAGAGGACGAATGTCTCCACCAGCGACACAATCCCAAATGCAGAGGCTCTCAAAGGAATATTATGCCTTAGATTCAGCACCAATCCTCCCAAAAAAAACATGGGCTGACATTGTTGATGAAGAAGACTAGAAATTGGCCCTTGCCCACACTAAATAAAAGGTAAAGAGGTAATATCTTCTCATCCTCAACCTCAACCTCCAATTCCTCAAGAGATTTTAAATAATCCATCCCTTTTGGAATGAGTTTCATCTTTACAAAAAACACCTGAGGTTGCCTTAGCAATCCAGGCACAAAAGCCACCCATTAGTTGAGCCTTGGTTATTTCTGAGCCTATGTTAAAACTGCTACCAGTATGGCTTTAACACAAAATCAGACCCAACCTTTTACTTATGTATCAAAATATTTTGATAAACAAATCTTTCAAAAGGTTGTTGTTATGGAAAGAGAATTTCAATATGAAGATCCAAAGACTGTAGTCTCCAAGATCTTCCCTCCAAATTGGCATTATATGAGACAAGATTTAAATAAAAATGAAACATTTTATGGATTCATTTTAATTGATACTGATTCAATTTCCATGAAGAAGTATCACAACCCACAAACTTCAGTTCTCACACATTGCACATATCAGATTTTAAAGGTTTTAACTTCAGCAATGTAGGGACACGAGTTACACAAATTAAGACAATTTTCAGTTAATTACAAGCCTTCAGGGGTTTCTTATTGGGATTACCAAGAAGCTTGGACCAAACCTTTTTTACTTCAAAACTCCGAGCAGTGACATTCATGGTTTTTCCAATTTAAAGTTAACCAAACTTATCATTTTCCACACTGGTTTAATGAATGGTGGTGGCACTTTGGACCCCTCCAAGAGATTTTACCTTCAATTGTCAAAGAAGGATTTGACGTTTTCCGATCCCATTATAAACCCAAGGACATGGCAATACCGCCTTTATTATATTTCTTCTCTATCTTTGCCATCTCTTGGATTACAAATTGGCAATACAAAATTCACAATGAACCTGCAAGTCTGCCATATCTAGTCCGGGCTTACCGTACAAAATGGTGGGATAAATTTGATGCTACAAGAGCCCACCCTAAAAATATACTTAAATGGTTATCATCCAACCAAACTGAAAAATCAGAACACCATTTACTTGGGATGAAATCTTTTATCAGTTCCAAATTGGTTTCGGCCACATCTGAAGATGAACTTGCTCATCTTCTGCAAAAGACTTTATTAGAACTCAAAAGCCATTCGGGAAAATCATCAGATTCAGATAAATATTCAAAAAAGAGTTTTAACTCAGATGACCTTCTAGATGAAGAAAACTGATCAAACCTAGTTTTGGCTTGACTATTCCACCTCAAACAGTAGGTGGTAAATAATTACTCAAATTCATTAAAAGTTGAAAGTTTTGCTTAAAAACTCAAAAATCTTTCATGGTACCTAACTAAGCCTAGGTTTATCTGGCTTGGCTATTCCACCTCAAACCGTAGGTGGTAAAGAAACTATTGAATTCGTTAACAGTTGGGTATTTTCTAAAAATACTATTATACCCTTTTGGGACAATTTTTACCATTTGGTAAAACCAAACAATCATGGACAAGAAGACAAGGTTATTGCTTTTCCATAAAAGCAAAAAGTGGAGCCATATTTCAAAAGGTGGGAGACAAAGATTACTATTCAAGTTTTACTATTTAACTTTTTGATTTTTTTTATATATATAACAGCCCTATATACATATGTAACTATGTGATGCATGAACGGGAGTTAACATGCCCAATAGATGATTAAGCACTTATAAGGTATGCAATTAATCAATAACCAAACAAAGGGAGTTCGTTCTTCCTAAGGAGCAATTTGGGCAAGAATAAAAAATGATGACCAATGAAGAAATATGAACTGATCTTTAGAGAATCAAAATAAATATGATAGAAAAGAGGGGTAATATTCCCTACCTCGTTATCCAAGTGTAGGCTAGAAAATTTTACAACTCAACCTTGAGTTCTCTGGTTAACGCATTGATACAAGCTGTATCCACGAATCATCATTCGTCTTCGACTAGCCTTTAACAATAAGTTATCAACAAAAATTCAAGTTTGATGAATAAAATTCATAATTCTTTCTCCAATTCAGCACCCAAATTGGACTACATTGCCAATTTTCACTATTTCCCTCAAACTAAGTCATAATTGCCAAAACATGCAATCACACTTCCATATACAAACCCATTTTAAATTAATTATTTTAAAACTCCTAGTATAACCTCATAAATAACCAAATGAAACCCCAAACTCGGATTCTCATTCTAACCCAATAAATCCCAAATTTCCCACTTAGGGTTATACTAGAACCTTATCAATTCCTTCACGGAATCATCTCAAATTTGGAGGGTTGGTTACCCGCTCCTAAATCACGAACATATCAAAAATTTAACCTCAAAATTGAATTCATTCAACGGAATCAAAGAAATTCGTCCCTCAATTATCCATTTTCCCAAATATACATATAATGCATTCAACTTTCATTTTTAATTCACGAGTTTACCTAATCCATACACTTATCACATTTTTAACACTAGTGATACAAAAATATAGCACAAACATGAAGATTCAAAATAAAAGTTCACTTCTTCAATTAACGGATATCCAATTCTTCAAATCTTCCACAATTCACACTTGTAGTTCAACCCAACAATCAAACCTACAATTTTAACCATAAATAAGTCCGAATCAAGCATATTTAACCATAGGTTTTATCTCTTCAAGGATTCCACAAAATTTCCACTAAAACCTAGTTTCAAGAATTTTGGAAATCTTACCATCAATCTTGATGAAAACTTCCTTAATGTTGTTTGCCCTTCTTAGATCCTTCAACACTTGTTTGATTCTCCAAGAAAATCCATGTTTCTTCCACTTTTCTTCCCTTCTCCCGTTCTCCCTCTTATTTAGTGCCCTCACCCTTGCCCTTTTTTTTTGTATCAGTTGCTGCGCTCAGCAACATTAATTTTCTTTTTAATTATACATATAACGACTCCACTTTCGATGGAGTCAATTGACTCCACCAAAAGTGGTTATATATTATATTGAATATATGGATTTACACACACATATATATAAAACAAATTAAATTTATTATATGTTATTTTTCTTTTCAAAATTTAAATTAACTAATGACTAACTCATTCTTACTCAAATCTAACCCAAATCTCGGTATTTTTGAATCTGAATTCCCAATTTAATTTTATCGGTATTTTATTATTATTTTTTTCAGCTCGGGGTATTACCGGAAAAATCGTGCACTCAATGTCATATTTATGGTTGTGTGTATTACAGAGTTTAGAAGAATTACAAATTGTGAGATTGCAAAAGAAGCTTGGGATATTATGGAAATTACGTAGGAAGGCAAATCAGCCGTGAAGATTTCAAAACTACAGAAGTTGACCACTTTGTTTGAGATGCTATGAATGGAAGAAGATGAGACATTTGATCACTTTTATGCTAAGCTGAACAATATTGTTAATTTCATGTTCGTGCTTCGAGAGCAACTGTCATCTTCCAAGATAGTTCAGAAAATTTTGCATTCATTGTTTGATTGATTTCAAGCAAAGGTTGCAACCATTGAAGAAAGCAATGATGTTGATACACTCAAAGTAAAAGAGCTTGTGGCTTCCCTACAAACATATGGAGGAAATTTTTGTGTTCCAGAAAAGCTAAAAGGAGTAGCCTTTAAGTCCAGCCAAGTTGAATCTGATGATGACATGGAAGAGTTTGTTTTATTGGCCAAAGATTTCAAAAATTAAATAAAGATCCAAAAAGGAAGATCTTACAAAGAGAAAAACACTTTTTAAGACAAGTCGCATGATATGTCTGAAGGTGAGATGAAAGTAAAGTATTCAAAAGAAAGGCTTCAATGTTATGAGTGTCAAGGATTCAGACATATGTCACAGGAGTGTGCAAGTAACAAGAAGAAAAATATGTTCAAGAAGGCTACGTTGAATGAAAGTGACAATGAAGAAGGCAAGTCTGATGATGAAAATAATAAGCTAGTTGCTTTCATCGGTTCAATGCATGTTCAATTGAACTCAAATTCTAGTGAAGATTCGAGTGAAGATTTGAATGATGATACAGTTGATCTTCAAGATGCTTACAATAAGCTAGTGGTAGCTTTTGGAAAAAGTTAGAAGTCTAGACTACAATTAGAAACCAAGCTGCAATAGAGAATGGTTTGTAAAGCTGAATTGATCACTAGTCTTGAGGAGATGTAAAAGCATTGAAATCATGATCAATCCGATATTCAACAATTACAAGGTGCAATTTCTAACTTGCAAAGTGAATTATCAAAATATTCTATGTTTAAAACTTTGCAGGTAGGAATCAGTAACTTGGATAACATGCTTGGTACGATGAAAAAAGCTGGAATTAAAGATGAAATTGGTTATACTGGTGAATTCCAATAGGCTGAAAAGGATTTCAAATCTTTTGTTCAAGGAAAAAATTTAGAAGACGAAGAAATGCGTATTCGCTCCAATCAGGTAAATAATGCATCGACCAGTTCATGTAGGCTACCTAAAGCTCACATGAGACATGCATCACATAAAAGAATTAGATTTGTGTCTACCTGTCATTTGTGTGGTGTTAAAGAACATATTCCACCTCATTGTCCTAAGTTGAGAAAATCACATAAAATCGTGCATACTAAGACTAGTTCTAATACACATGTTTCACATTCTATTGATTGTTCCAAAAATTTATGAGTTTTCTCAATTCTTTTGATAGGACATCAACTAATACATCTGCCTTTCGATCTCCTAGAAAGATTTGGGTGAGAAAAGCAGAAATGTCACGTAATGTTGCTCTTGTAGCTTATAATGCTAGGTGTCAAGATAAGTAGTATCTTTATAGTGGATGTTTGAGACACATAAGTGGTGATAAGTCACTATTTTTAAAGATTAAAGTTTGTAATGGAGGTATAGTTACCTTTAGGGATGGAAGTAAAGCACAAATCAAAAGTAAAGATATGGTACATGGTCTAGAGATGACAAATTTGAAGAATGTGTTGTATGTTGATGTATTAAAAACAAATCTTGTGAGCATAAGTCAATTGTGTGACGCTGGCTATACTGTTAATTTTTTAAAATATAAATGTGATGTTTTGAACTCATAGGGTGTGCTTGTGTTGATAGCTAGAAGAACTCACGACAATTTCTATGGGATTGCTAATGCTAATAATTTTCTTGTCATACAGCTGTTAATGATGATCATGAGACTATTAAAAAAAGGTGTGCAAAAAATAGACTCTATAGGAATAGATGATCTTTTAGGGTCCATGTAGCCCACATTAGACTATAGATGACCTAAATTGGAGTCCATGCAAGATACATCAGAATCTAATTAGCCTACTTTAGAAGTCATGCAAGATACATTAAACTTCAGGCAGCCTCCAACTAATTCCAAGTAGGTTACATCAGACTCTAGACAGGCTATGTCATAGTGCATACAGCTTATATTAGAGTCTACAAAAACTAAAAGTGCATTTGAGATTTTCCAATCTGCAAGAGTGAAACTTTATCACCTTAAGGATCAGGTAATATAAGACATTCATGCATCAATAAAAACTCATCAACAACATTTCAATGAGGTAGCATTTTTATGCTATGTGTCCCAAATTGACCTAGGAAAGTTGATGTTTCTTACGATGATTGTTGGGTATCTGGTATGCATGAAGAATTGAATGAGTTTTCTCGTAGTGATATGTGGGAATTAGTTTCTTGTCCATCTGATGAGGATGGATTACTTACTCGAAATAACACACATTTGGTAGCACAGGGTACACTCTAGTAGAAGTCCAAATTCTCTCTCTTGAATATGTTCCTATTGATTTTCAACTATCTGATCTTTTCACCAAGTCTTTTGATCTACTGAGGTTTGAATTTCTTAGGAAATTTTTAAGTGTTGATCCTCTTTGATCTCTCCTACATGCTTCCAATAGTGTAGCTAGTAGTATAGGTCATGTATTTGTGTGATAATTTATATAGTGCATGTGTTGTTTGAGTGATGTGTGCATGATTTATGTTTATATGGTGTGATTCCACAAAGGATAAATTAAAATCAGTCTTAATTTGATATATAGATCTGCGTACCTATGATTACTTTATGGATTTCACTCATATTATGCATGAAACACTTTTGTTGGTATTCAGATCAATAAAACACTAATCCAAGGTATCTTACTTCTCTCATAACATGCATGTGTGCTAGATTTGTCTCAATTTGCTGTTGTGTTTGTACTTCTTAGGCTCCTATCAAGAAAAAAAGTCTTTGACTAGGATGAAAGCCAACAATAGATTCTTTCATATTTAAAAACTCAGATGAGTTATGTGAAATCCCGACCCAAAAAATTTAGTTTTGAGTCAATTTACGGATGATCCATGAAGTACGGAATCATGAAAAAATAGTTTTGAGCTTGGTTCGGTAAATGGGCATAACTTTTGGTATACATGTTTGTTTCGGGCTCATAATATATCAAATCGAAGCTAAGACCGAGATGGAGAATAAATTTGAAGGAAAACGTAGTTCTGTGAACAGTAATCCGTCCGGACGGATAAATGAGCCGTCCGGACGGATATACCTAGATTGAAGGCAGTGAGTAGAAGAACACTAATCCGTCCGGACGGATACTTAGGGCGTCCGGACGGCTGTCGAGAAATTAGTTTTTAAGAAACAGAGTTAGACATTTCTGCATATCATCTCTTTGAGCAACCCGACTAGAGAGAGAAAAAGAGAGTGAAGAAGAGAGAGAAGGAGCTTTTGGTTAGATTTTGGCTTGGAGATTGTAGATTGGTGATCATTGAAGCTAAGCAAGGAAGATTCAAGCTTGATTTGGGTGATTTGGTAAGTTTTTCTTAGTTTTTGGAAATTCTAGGTTTTTCTAGATTTGCTAGATTCTTGAAGAGTTGAGTTATGTGTTTTAGATATGTTGTTCGTAGGTTGATTTGGAACATATATGTAGGTTGATTTCGTGGTTTGATGTTGAGTTAAGCTAAGTGGAATTTTTGGAGGATTTTAGAAGAAATTCTAGAGAGAGAAAGTAAGTTTCTCTTGATTGTTTGTTTAATTCATTATTGATATGATATATTGAGATGTTTGGATGATTAAATGAGTACAACATTGTGTAAATTGTTAGGTTTGGTGAAACGGGGTTTAAAACCCCAATTGTGAGATTTTTGGTGAATTACTCAACATGAGGTAGGGGATTTCCAACCATTCTTTCTATCGTTTGTTCTCAATATTTTAAAGATCATTTTGATTCCTCATTGGTCATTTTAATTGTGTTTCCGCCTTAATTGCTTCTAAGGGGAAACGAACATTGCTTGTGGAATATTGTTAATTCTTGATGTTGCATGACCCGAATGTGTGTGTTCCATCACCTATGGGCACGATGTGATTTCCGTTCATGCATCATGGTAGTTATGTATATATATATGTAGGATGTTCATATATATATCTTTTCGGCATGTCATGGCATAAATGCATTAGAGTTGCATTGGAGTTCGAGTATGGACTCGGAGATCCTTAGGATTCTTGAAAGCTACTTGGAGGGATGACGAGGTGATGAGAGTTACCACCAAGTCATGTGATCTCCAAGTAGGATAACGCACTAGAGGTATGGTTAATGAGGGACCTTGCCTGGAATGGTGCGGGTGTGATAGGATCACGCAACCGGGTAGTCCAAGAGCGTTTGATGTTGGGGAGCTTGCTCCTGTTCAATATTACATGGATAGCGACCATGATATTTATGAGTTGATGTTGTGAGCTTTCTCACGTTCGATATTACATGGACGAGCCATGGTATCGATGAGGTTTGCTCATTGAGGTGATTGCTAGGATTGATGTTTTATGTGATTGTTGAGTATACGGGCATGTGGTAGATTTCATATCGTTGCATAACATATTGTTCGGATTCGGCCATTATACACTCATTACTCTTAACCCTACTGAGCTTTTTGCTCACTCTCTACTTTCTGTTCCTTCCCACAGGATATACTGGTATAGGTACCGGTGGAGCAGATCAGTGAGGGCGGGATGTGACATGGATGGCCTGGTGGGATGTGGGTGTTAGAGATGTATTCTAGCATATATTTTGTTTACGATGTATTGATGTTATTCATGATATACTTATAACCATTTGGCACCAGAGGGTGTATGCATGAAGTATGCTGAGTTTGATTTTATGGTTATATGATATTATGAATTTGTTGATGTGTTTATTACTATTAGTTTGTGCATGCTGGTAGTGGATGGCCTGAGGCCCTAGGATCAGGATTGCATGTGTTTGAGGCCTGAGGCCTAGCTAGGTTGCTAGTGTGATGGATTGAATTTATGCTGCGTGTTTCTGATGCAGGCGGGGACTCTCCGATATACGGAGAGATGCCGCCGAATTTTCGGTCTGCCGGATGATCGCACTAGTGGCCTAGGACAGTGCCGGAGGGCACCCGTGGCATGCCCGGATCGGGGCATCACAAGTTCAAAATTAAAAAAGACTACCTAGTCATGCATGAGAAAAAAAATGATGAAAAGATAAAAGTATCTCATGAGAAAAAGAAAAATATGTGAAATAGATGGGAGGTATCTCATGAGTGTGACTTAGTTGAGGATTGATTCAAAGCTTTTATTATGATATGTATTTGGTGCTTGGTATGAATAACTTGAACAACACACACCTATGATCTGAATTATTATTTGACTAAGTACATAAGGTGTATATAATGGAACTATCAGGAGGAACTACCTACTGAGAATTAGGGTCAGCAGGCACCACCTCCAGGACCTGTTGCTCCTGTTACTATCGGGCGGCAACCGGTGATGATGGAGGGGCTTGCTAGCTTTATGATGAGTATGGTGTAGACACAGGCACAGACGATAGCACAAGCAGTTGCTCAGGCGATTGGTGCATCTGGCACTCGTATTGAGGGAGTGGTAACCGAGGCTACTACTGAGGTGCCTACAACACCGAGATCTGGAAGGGGTATGTATGAGGTGGATCAACTGAGGAGGACTTCTCCTCCAACCTTTTCTAGAGATGGAACGGGTGTGAGGACGGATGAGTGGTTCAATCAGTTGAGTATGAGGATGCATACGCTAGAGATACCCGATGAGCGACGGGTGAAGTTTGTGTTCTATTATTTGAGTGGAGTGGCCTATGAATGGTGGATGTCCATGGATTAGAGACGGAATGAGTTGACTTGGACCTCTTTTGAGCAGTTGTTTATGCAGAAGTTTGTGCCGAGACCTCTGTAGACTGAAAAGGCAAAACAGTTTCTGGAGTTGTCGCAGACATCAGAGATGACGGTGTCTTAATACACCAAGCGATTTGAGGAGTTGTATCAATTTGGGAGAGAGTTTACTCCTACCGATGCAAAGAAGGCGGCAAGGTACCGAGAAAGGTTACTTCCCAGTCTTGGTAGGATGGTGATGGTCACTAGGGTGGTAGCATATGAGGACACAGTTGAGATGGCTTTGGAATTTAAATTGAGTGAGCGGAATGAGGCTCAGAGGAAGCGTCCAGTGACAGAGAGTAATAGTGGTGGTGGTGGTAGCCACAAGAAGTAGAAAATTGATTTTCGTCAGCAGAAAGGGGACCGAGGCAAGGGTCCAACGCCTCAAGGGGGCAAGGTGACGTGTTTCAAGTGTGGAAAAGAGAGGCACATGAAGAATGAGTGCAGAGCTTTTGGATTTTAGTGCTATGGTTGTGGCAAGATAGGCCACAAGAAGAGTGAGTGTCCACAGGGTAACTAGGGAGGACAGCATCAGCCTCAAATAGCGAGGGTACCACCTCCAACTCTTCCTTCCACTGTTCCATCGGGAAGGAGAGGGCGAGGTGGAGGCAGATAGTCTCAGCAGCAGTAGTATGCACTAACGGATGGTCGTGTCTTTGCTATAGGACATCAAGAGGCACATGAGCATCCCAATTTCATTAGAGGTACATTTCTGATTTCGAATTGTTGGGCCAGAGTCTTATTTGATTCTAGAGCTACCTCATCATTTATTACTAGTTCGTTAGTGAACGCACTAGCGGTGGAGATTTCGCCGAGTAGAAGAATGTTTAAGGTGTCCTCACCATTCGGGCACTTTACCACGTTGGAGGGGGTAGTGTTCGGATGTGAGTGTCGGTTTGGAGAAATAACTCTGGAAGCCGATTTGTATATGTTAGATTTCAAAGACTTCGATGTAATACTCGGGGTTGATTGGTTGACAAAGCACCAAGGAGTACTTGACTTTTGTCAAATGAGGATCACTCTTAGAGTACCAGAGGGTGGGGTGATTCATTTACAGGGATCGAAGGGGATGTCATGCCCTCATTTCATGGATAACCCTTCGTATCAGGATTGTAGGGTCCTAAGTTTGGTGACTTCGGCTCCTAAGGGAAAGTTAGAGATGTATTCTAGCACGTATTTTGTTTACGATGTATTGATGTTATTCATGATATACTTATAACCATTTGGCACCAGAGGGTGTATGCATGAAGTATGCTGAGTTTGATTTTATGGTTATATGATATTATGAATTTGTTGATGTGTTTATTACTATCAGTTTGTGCATGTTGGTAGTGGATGGCCTGAGGCCCTAGGATCAGGATTGCATGTGTTTGAGGCCTGAGGACTATCTAGGTTGCTAGTGTGATGGATTGAATTTATGTTGCGTGTTTCTGATACAGGCGGGGACTCTCCGATATACGGAGAGATGCCGCCGAATTTTTGGTCTGCCGGATGATCGCACTAGTGGCCTAGGACGGTGCCGGAGGGCACCCGTGGCATCCCCAGATCGAGGCGTCACAAGTTCAAAATTAAAAAAGACTACCTAGTCATGCATGAGAAAAAAATGATGAAAAGATAAAAGTATCTCATGAGAAAAAGAAAAATATGTGAAATAGATGGGAGGTATCTCATGAGTGTGACTTAGTTGAGGATTGATTCAAAGCTTTTATTATGATATGTATTTGGTGCTTGGTATGAATACTTTGAGCAACACACACCTGTGATCTGAATTATTATTTGACTAAGTACATAAGGTGTGTATAATGGAACTATGAGGTAGTATTTTTATACCTTGATATTTGACAATTATGCTGATAAGGATGAGTCTTTGATTTCTCTCTCTATATTTTGATAATTATGTGTGATATGGTTGCTAAATATTTGTGTATATTTTATTGCATGCAGAATTCATGTAGGCTTCCTTAAGATCATGCAACCCCCATGTAGCCTATATCATAATCAATCTTTTGCATGATTCCCATGTGTCTGTGTGATTGAATAAAAATATTTCCTTGAGTGGTGCATTTATTATTGTAAGAAGTGGGCTTTGTCATTAATAGGTCTTATGGTCCAAGCACTAGAAGCCCTAGAACTGCTATTATTGTTGAATCTGTGTAGGCTTCTAGACCTCAAGTTTTGTTCCTCTATTTTGTCTTCTCCAAAGGTTCCCAAAACTTGTTCCTCTAAGTCTTTCGTTGATATGGATGCCACTCCTACTACCGCCACTCCAGTCTCTCAAGAGCCTAAGGTTGCTTTGTCTTGTAAGAAAACTAGGATTCCTTTTTTCTTCCTCATCTGAGATAGAACTTCGTTGTCATTCTACTTTGGTGCAGTATGATGTCTCATAATTTCTCAAGGTTGTTACAACTCCCTTTCACTTACATTATTATCTTGTCACTTGCCTAAGAAAAAGGGAGAGTGAATATTGGATTGATTACTGATTTTTTTCAATTGTTCAATTGAGAAGTGCTCTTTTGAGGGAGAGTTAACTAATTATTGATTTTTGAATGTTGTGAAGTAGAGAAGTGTTCTTTTGAGAAAAAGTTGATGTTGATTTGTAAAGTTTGTGAATAGTTGTTCTTTTAAGGGAGATCTTATGTGCTCATGTTTCATTGCATCTTGTTATCAATGCCTTTAGGGAGACTGCAAAGCAGAATAACTATTTTTGTGACTAATGTCTTTAGGGAGAGTATGGAGTTGATATTAATGTGCATGTTGACCTTAATATAGAGCTTAAAATGCCTGAATTTGATCTTGTGTTTTTATGTGAATGTGTGGAAGTATACAATGTTGTTTGAGTTCTGCTATTTTGGATAGTTATTTTTACATACTGTACTATAATGATGGGTTGAATAATCTGCATAACGTGCATATGGGAAAATATAGGTAATTTGATTGGTTATATGTGAATGAATGATTTTGATGATATTGTCACTATGACTAATGCTTTTGATGTGTTTGATTTTATTGATGGGTATGCACTATGCTACCCATTGTGCTATTACTAATATGTTTGTGAGCTGAAATGTTGTCATAGGTGAACATTGGAACTATATTGAACAAGTTGGGTTGAGTGCTTGTATTATTTTGGAGTTTTGTCAAACAAGTGTCAAGGGAGAGTTTGTAAGGTTTATTATGTGACACTATACTTGACCGATGTAATCATTCAATTTAAAATTGTTGGGATTCATATTAGGTTAGAATACAGGCTAGTTTAAAGCTAAAGATCAAATAAAGCTATCATGTAACATGCATGTCCTCTACATGAGTACACAGTGATTCTAGGTAAACTACATGCGCATCAAGTTTTGGAAACTTGTTACTTGGGTTTTACGTGGTTTGATTTTATGTGTTAATTGGTAACAAATTTTATTTAATTAATTGATTTGATAAAATTGATTGATTGGAATAAAATCATGTTTGTTTTAGGAATGATTATCTCTCCTTATTAAGATTTTATCTCTTTAATATTATTTTTAGAGATAATCATCTCCTTAAATTACGGAAGTCTTTCCTCATCTTTTATGGCCTTGATTCCAAGATGGGGACACAATCTTTTTCCTATTTTAGTGGGTCAATATTATGCATATCTTTTACGCCATAATCTAGGATTTTCTTGGTTCATAAACATGTCATATATATTGCCTTTAGTAACCAAACAATCCTAAGTCTTTTACTCGCATATTGCTAAATTAAAAATTGGTTTTTGAGCGAGTTTTTCTATTGATAAAGTCATGCATTATTGCATTACACTTTAAAGGCATTCTTGTATGTTCTTGGAGCTGAAAGACTACATTGCGACTCTATATCATCGTGTGGAAGAATTTACTCGTGGTTGGGTCATCGAGTGAATCAAATAAAAAACTAGTGTAGGTGATGTGGATCCTAGCTCTGGGGATATTATTGTCACCGATTGTGTATAGTAGATTGTTTAAAACGTTGGTGGCTACAGAAACCCAAGTTTTTTCACTGGATTGGATTTTCTTTTTAAATATTGCGTGTCTTACTATTTAGTATTTTAGTACCCATAAATTTTCATATTTCATTTATATGTGAATGTTCTATCAAGGTTTAAGGATGTTAGATATGTGAATCTTGGATACACAAATACACTGACACAAAATTCATTATTACATTCTAAATCATTAGTTATAACCAGATTGAGAAAACTAGACACTGTGTTGATATAGGTTGTACTGCATAGAAATCTCCAATTAGGGGAATGGTTTGTCTTGACCATCTGGGAGGATTTTCATAGTAGTGCCCTAGTGTATATGTGGACATATACATTGAAAAAAATTTATCCTATAGCGGAGTACGGTATATCTCAAGCTTTAGCAGGTCAATACGTTTATAATTATAGCGTGTGTATTTTGATTCATCAATAAGTGAGACATGCACTATTGTCAATAGTCTTGATGAGTAGGATAAATGCCACTACGATACGAGGGCATACATACAAAATAGTCATTCATGTACTTTCAGTTACGGAAGTGTAAACACTCATTTGAGAGATTCAAATTAATCTATCCAGAAACTATACATAATAGTTCTTATGAGTCAAGCATTATGAATTAAATTGATCAACGAGCTAATAAACTAAGGATTCTTTTGGAGGAGGGAATAAGACTCCATATGGTATAAAATTATCCTTTAATGATGTTAGTAGATGTTTGGATAATTTTAAAAAAACTCAGGATAACATAACTTTATGCAAAATGGACTCCTATACATTGCAAGCCAAATAATATTAAAACACCTTCAACTCATTTTATTTTATACGGAATGCTTAGGATGAGACTTAACATTTCAAATGAAGAAAAAATATAAATTTCATACTATCATTTTGTCAAACAACAAACTAAACATTGTATTGTGTAAAAAATATACAATACAAGTCTAATATCAAGAAAAATTCCAAACAATATTAGATATGATTAAATTATACATCAACTTATACAATAATTAATTAACACATTGGATAAGAATGTTATACTATCCTATACAAAGTCTCAAACGGAGCCTTAGAGGATAGATATAGAGAAACTAGAGGTCAGAAAAATATGAATTTCGGAGTGGTAGTGAATACCTTTTTGGATAATTTTTGAATTACTTATTAGAACATGGGATAACATCCCAACCATCTATGCCAGGTTACGCCATAACAGAATGGTGTAGTAGAGGAAAGGAATATAACTCTTATGAATATGGTAAGATCTATGATGAGTTATTTGAGTCTACCTCTATCTTTTTGGGGATATGCACTTGAAATAACAACATATATTCTAAATTTGGTTCCATCTAAGTCAGTACCTACTACTCTAATAGAACTAAGGACTGGGCCAAAACCCAGTCATTGGCATGTTTGGATTTGGGGTTGTCCGGCACATGTGCTGAATGGGAAAAAAGATAAACTGGAATCAAGAACATATTTATGTTTGTTTTTAGGCTGCCCTAGAGGAATTAAAGGTGATTTATTTTACTGTCCAAAAGATAGGAAGGTCATTGTTAGAACGATGGTCAATATCTAAAAGAGGACTATATAATGAACCACAAACCTAGAAGCGAACTTGTTTTAGATTAATTAAGGGGATGAAAGTCAGCTTCAGATTTCACCATACCCATAACAGAGGAAGAAGAACTAGAAGAAATAGTACTTGACATTCCAATGCTTAACAGTAGTGGGAGAAATGTTGAGACTAATCTTGAGTTTGAACCAATTGGGCAGATACCCATCAGAGAGCACATGATTCAGAAGCAACATAGGATGTCACTATTGATATGTAATGCCAATTATGTATATAAGGGTAAATGAACAATAAATCAAATAAATATATATTATATGGCATGAAAATCGAGAGAAACTCCTAAGGAGTTCGAGCTCGTGTAGACAAAATTCAGTGACTCCAATTTTATATAGAATGGAGCAGGTTTGAACTGTCAACATCGGAGGAAGAGTTATGGGCCATGAGCATCGAAATCAAAATTTGTAAAAGTTTGACTATACATCAGGTAATGGGCATCGAAACCACGTTCCCCATGTCACCCTCTACCCATCCCAAACCGTCGTGGGCTCCACCACCCTCTTATCCATGGCGACGCGACTTTGATGGTAATCTAGAGTGTTAGACCCGCGAGTAGTAAATCCGACGTTGTTGAATATTATTATTATAATTTAATATTAATTATGTTAGTAAAATAAATTGATTAAAAGATAATAGTATTAATAAAGGAATTAAAGATAATAAGACTAATAACACAGTAAGTTATACTCACCTATGTCTAAAAAAATTATTGTTAAATGTTTAACTAATATTATGTTTCTTTGATTGTGATGCTGTGTGGAATTACAATGGTGATTGTCTCGATGGTTGTGAGGGACGAATTGTTCTGTAAAGGTGGGTGAATACGTGTCCATTTTCTTTTGGGTTATGCATATCATTGCACGATATTGTTAATTGCCTCACAAAGGAAATTGTTTTAAGAACCCGGCAAAATTACTACAAGTGGTGTATTCGAAAATAACTGTCGAGGTAAATTGAAAAGGAAGAATGCATATTTAATGAAAGGTGTACCTTGGTAAGTTTACAAATTAAATATCGATTGGTTGTATTGTAGAATTTTGTCAAGGTTATGGGCCCAAATATCGAACAAAGGATTTTTCAATCCGAGTGGGGTTTAATTGGAACATATGCATAAATTTTATTTTTTGAGGGTTTTGTTTAGTTCGCGTTTATTCATAAGTATTACTTGTTGGGCCTCGTCTCACCATTTTATGATGCATGTAATGTTTACTCTAAGGATTATGATGAGCTTGATGTTGACACAGTGGTTGTTGATCCGTGATGAACGTGCTCATGTGTCAAGGATTAGGTTTTAATGTCTAACAGTAAATTAAGAATTTTATTTATTAATTTTGGGTTATTGTTCGTAGATTGGGATTGGTTGAATAATGAGATGTGCAACATTAGAATATGAAGAACTCAATATGTGCATACCTTGATATATGTTTGATCCTCTATAGGATATTTTTGAATCGTGAACATGAATCACATAGTTATGTATGTATATAGGTTTGCTATATATATGCTTATTCTTGCAAAACATGTTGGACATGCTTTGTAGATGCATTATGGGCTATGGGTATGGACTCGTATTCCCTTTAGGATTACTTGTGAAATGTTCAATATTGAATGGCTAAACAAGAATTCCATATGATGGGGAATGTCTTATAGCCATTGTCGGGATTCCACTTGTGCAGGTGCACCCTCATAGAGTCCAAGGAAATTTTTAAGGTTTTCAATAATTTTTTGAATATCCATTGACTGATGCTAGGATATTATATAGTGTAGCAATTGGATTATGTTCTTTTTATGTACATTTAGATGCCATGTTGCTGAATTCGTGCTTATTTCATATTTCTGCCCTTATAATGTTAATTATTCCTCTTTGACCCATACTGAACCATCTGCTCACTCTTTTACTTTTCTAGTATCCTTCAAGTGAGACTAGTGCTGAGGATTAGAATACATATCAAGGGAGGCATGCGTGAAATTGATGGCCACCTTAGAGCAATAGGCTCCGTTTAGGTTATTGGGTTGGTTATTTGGATGTTATGTTTGTACCTATAGTACATAGCTGATATAATGTTTGAGATGTTTATGTATCTATATGATACAGTTGATGAACGGTCAGGAGAATGCGCCGTATGATCGGGGCACCCATACCAGGATGCGGGACTATGGTCCGGATGCTTAGTTTTTTTAACTTGCAGATATTATTGTTTGATTGATGATGATTGTGGGAAGTAAATGTTTGCATTTGATTAGAAGGCTAGAGGTCCTCCTTAGTTTTGTGATTGAGATAGATGGCCGGAGGCTCTACTAGGCTGGAGAATTGATATTGATATTGTGTGTTAGCTCCATATTGGAAATGTCCAATATACGGGGAGGTGTTACCAAATTTTTTATTGAATACATGAATATGATGATACGTGAGAATGCACTCAATAAAGAGTGTAAACGCCATCAGTAGCGCCCTAGACCATAGGTCCTACATTTGTGTTTTGATGCAAAAATACATATTGGACTATTTAATTGTGCTCAACTTTGGATGAGTTTGGATAAATCATGAAATGAATTATATCTACTGATTTAAGCTTGATTATATATCTTTGGAATCATGTTTTATATAAATTGGATGAATTTGGACTTACTTATTTTTCTCGATGCTAAAATCTGTCCAAACATCACACTGCACACACATTGGTTGAACAGTCATAACTTGTTCAAACGATATCCGATTAACTTGATTTTTATTCTGAAAATTATTTAAGATACTCTAGAATTTTTCATTGTCAAATACTGTCAGGTCAATTTTAAGTCTATCATGTTCAATTTGTATGTTGAAATTAATTCACCTGTGCAGGTATGAAACTAGGCTAATTGAGATTTGCATGATCAAATTGAATGACCAAATGACCTCAATTATAAGTGAAATTTGGTATGCACACTCTTATATGGATAAATTGATTTATTAAGTGCTTACATGAATTTCATTGAGATTATACCATGTTGATTAACCTAAGTGCAAGCATTGAAGCTCTTTGAGCTTACAAGCAAAAATGGGATGCTTTGTCATCTATTCTTTTTGTAGGTTTAATCAATTGATTATCATGAGCTGATTTAAAGTATTATTAAGCTTATTCAATTGAGAAAATTTGTGCATCATGATTTGAAGCTCATTTGGACAAGCTTTGTCATGGTCAACCCTATTTGAGTCAAGGTTAATACTTTGTGTGCAAGAAATGGGATACTTGGTTGGTATTGTGCCTAACACTTGACTATGGAGACAAGGGAGGGACAAGATGACATAAAGTTATAATATTTTCCAGAATTTAAGATGGACTTGTTTGGCATTCCTTGAGAGAGAGTTGCTTCATGAAGAAGACTCATTTGATTGATCCAAACAAGGTGCAACTCAAAATGAGAACTCTTGATAAAATGGTGCCAACGACACTATTTTTGAAGGATGGGTTTGGAGTGGTTGAATTAATGAAAGGCTGAGATTAGAGTGGTTGAATTAAAGAATGGCTGAGATTTAAAGAAGAATCAATGGCCAAGATCAAGAGTTGATTTGAATCAAGGGTCAAGATTGATTTTTTCTTGGAAGATAAGAGAGGGGCGTATGAGACTTGTTGTGTAGGAAGAAGCATTGCAAAAGTTTTACCAAGTGTTCAAGCCTACTTGCTCTCAACTTCATCTTTTTGATTCGAGCCTTCTTCCAAGATATCTTTGAGTTATTGTGTCTACAAGCATTCAAGCCTACTTTCATCATTTCAAGAGATCCAAACAAACACTCAACAAAGCTTCTCCCAAGCCTATCCTTGATATATTGTGAGCTTTGTGTGAGTTTGTACAAGAGTTTGCTACACACATATTTCCTACCCATGAGCATCCTTGTTTGTTCTTGTGTGTTCCTCACAAAATAGCCTAGAGCTAATCTTGAGAGAACCAAAATCCAAACACTTGTAAAAGTCCCTTTTGAGGGCACTACCTTTGAGAAGTGTATGAAAGTTTAAGGTTAACTTCAAACCTTAATGGTGTACAAGTTTGGGGTGTGCTTGGAAACCCTAAGTTTGTGGTGAACTTGCAAAACCACTTATATCCTTTAGTGGATTGGGAAATCCTAAGCTTCCTTGCTTGTTTGTGTGCTAAACTTGCTGCCTTGTAGTGACTTGAATTGGTTATCACTCTATTGGTGCTATTGGTGATTTGTGTGACCTAGAAGTTGATTTTAGGGTGTTGCTTGCTGCCATTGCTTGTTGGGATATTGCTTGTGATTGAGCAACTTGTGAGTAGTGGATTCTAGGCAAACTTTTGAATGTTAATTTTCTACAATATCAATCTGTCCGTGCCCTGTTCACATATCTAGACTTTCAATTTTGTGCTGAATTTTTTATATATTGTTTGTTAAGGTGTTATAACATTGCATATCAAATTTCATAGTATTTGGACTTAAATTTCTAGGTCAAATTGCATTCATCCGATTAGTGAGCAGATTTGCATTCTTGTTTTTGATCTAATCATTTGTGAGTGTTTAGGTTGTGGTTTTGTACTTGGGATTTATACTTAGTTTTTAGAGACACAATTCACCCCCGCCCCCCACACCTCTTGTGTTAGCCTAGTGATTTCAGAGCCATGTTAGCTATACGTAGGATTTGGGGTTGGGTCTTAGATGTATGTTGATAAGTCTTCAAGCAATGTCACAACCTCCATTGATCTAGTAAGTTTTCTTATCCATTAAATATTTGTTATTTAAATTGTAATGAGTATCGTGATCTATTGTGGCGTAGATGGATACTCATAGACATACCATATCTACTCGTGCTGCGATGACCCCTGAGGCAAGGGAGACCGAGGTTTCGAGGTATAGGCAGGCTATAGGAGTCGCGTGCACCACTATGTGCAAACTCAACACACATGGACTTGTTCTAGAAACGGACACTAATTTGAGACTTTGGTCAGCATGATTATGAACTTGGCACAAATGGTGTACTCCCAAGCACAAATACAGACATTGGCACAAGTACTTAAAGTATCAGAGAACTGAGTGAGGAACAAATCATAGTCTAGTACCAAGGGTGAGGACTTACTTAGGCTAGCATGTGAGATCTATGAGGTGGATCAGCTTCGAAGGACTAATTCCTTGGAATTTTCAAGAAAAAGGATAGGGGTACAAGGCTCGGGAATGGCCCTTCGTATCAAGATTGTGGAATTGCTAGTCTAATGACTTTGGTTCCTAGAGGCGACTTAGTTATGCCTTTAGTTGTGGTAGAAGAGTACATGGATGTATTTCTGAAGGAGATGCCTAGATTACCTCCAAAGATAGAGATTGACTTTTATATCAATTTTGTTGTATCGATGGCTCTAGCAGTGTTGAAGGAATTCATGACTTAGTTAGAAGAACTTCAAAATTTTGAGCTTTATCGGGCCAAGTATGTCTCTGTAGAGAGCACCGGTTTTATTTGGGAAAAAGAAAGATGGCTCATTGAGGATGTGCATAGACTACAAGCAACTGAACAAGCTTACTGTGAAGAACAAATTTTTTGCCTAGGATAAATGACTTGTTGATCAATTGAGAGGTGTTAGGCATTTCTCTAAGATTGACTTAAGGTCAAGGTATTATCAAATGAGGATTAAGGATAAAGACATCCAGAAGAAGGCATTTAGGACTTGATATGAGCATTATAAATTCTTGATAATGCCATTTGGGTTGACGAATGCCCCAGCGGTATTCATGGACTTGATGCAACAGGTTCTTCGCCGATTTTTGGATAAGTTTTTTGTAGTGTTTATTGATGATTTTTTGACCTATTCTCCAACGATAGAGGAACACAAGGAACAATTTAGTTTAGTGTTGCAGACTGATGTGTGCATTTTTGCACGACATTTATTCATATATTTCCAATCACAATTCTCTTATTTTGAGTTGATAGTACATGAATTATTACGTTTTTTATGTAGGAAGATTGGTATGAAGAGTTGATAAAAATTGGAGTACAATCAGAGAAGAAAGTTGGCGCCCTTCCCATGCTCGAGCGTGAATCTAGCACCAGAAGAGAGCATCTTGACAGCAAAGTTGGCGCCCTTCCCATGCCTTTCCTATGCTCGAGTGCCAAATCCGTAAAACGCAATTTTGAAGCTAAAAATTAGAGAAACCAACTCCTATTTGGGTTCCAATTGGTTTGCACGACTAGGGAAGGTTTAGGGATGATTGAAATAAGTTTTTAAAGTCTTGTACTCATTATAAATAGCTCTCCAACCTTAAGAGAGGGGACACTTAATTTTCTTACTCAAGTCACTCTCGCCCGTGAGACGACTACCAGTTCTTCTTTGTTCTATCAATAAATTCATGGTTTCTTCTTCCTTTTCTTTGGTGTTTATTATTCTTTGGTGTTTATTATTATGTGCAGTAACTAGCCAAACATGATTATTGCAAATTAAATTCTTCCAAGTTTACAACTCAATTTATGATTCTAGTTCTTAATTGCTATGATTCAAAGTATGTTATTTACTTGATTGCTTTATCACCAATTAGGTTAAATATATATACTCATCTAGTCAAATCACATAAACGATCCGTATTTATGTCTTTTGGTGGAACTAGAATTAGAAAGATTAACTGTCGATTGCTCCGATTAGGGTTTAGGGGGTTAATTCGTTGTATGATTTTTCTATTCTTAATGGGTTATTGATTATAAATCTAAAGACTTCCATCAAATAGGATTAGGTTAGGATTAATAATACGTGTTGTTGTCACGATCCATGGATCAACATAATTGAGAGAAAAATAACCTTAGAATCAAAATTGTGATTGTTGCTTCATCTTTATGGATTTGCAATATGATTGTTTGGTGAGATCATACCCTAGTTTCTTCTCTTATTAAATTTCTTACTCGTTTTACTTCTTTACTCATTCGTTCTCATAAGTCATCAACCTTCGTCTTTAATTTAATCGTTATTTACATTAGTTGTAAATTCGGTACAATTTTGACTTCGACTTGTCTTTGTGCGATCGACCTCGTATTTTCACTTTTTGTGCTACAATAGTACACTTGTGCACTTGCGAGTATTTTTATATCACAGACCTTGAGGGAGAATTAAGTGTATGCAAAGTTGAGTATGTGTAAGTTTTGGGCGACGAAGGTTAAATTCCTAGGTCACGTGATCACTCAAGAGGGCATTAAAGTTGAGGCTCTAAGGTAGAATAAATGTTGAATTAGCGAGTCTCAAAAATGTTCATACAAGATTTCTTAAGAGTTGTCACACTGATGACACAGTTCATGAAGAAAGGTATACCGTTTGTGTATATAGATGAGTGTGAGGTAGTGTTTGAAGAATTAAAGAGGATATTGATATCTCCACCAGTGTTGGTGGTTCAAGAATGGGATGTACCATGTGTATTGCGATGCATTCGAGATTGGTTTGGGTTGTGTGTTGATGCAACGAGATAGAATTAGTATGGCTCAAGGTTGTTGAAGATACAAGAGAGGAACTACCCAGTTCATGTTTTGGAGTTGGCATTAGTGGTATTTGCATTGAAGCGGTGGAGGTATTACCTATGTCGAAAAATGTTTGAAGTCTTTTGGGATCACAAAAGTTTTAAGTATCTTCATCAAAAAGGAGCTAAATTTATGACAAAGGTGAATGATGGAATACTTGGAGGACTTCGACTTTAGTTTGAAACACCAAAACTAGTCGCAGACTCATTAAGTGGGAAGCACGGTGTTGCTAGCCTATTTTTACATGAGTGGGGGATTGACGAAATGCTTAATCAGTTTGACTTGGAATTGCAAGGTGTGGAAGATAAGGTGTTTTTGGGGGTATGACATTGAGGCCAATGATGGTACAAAAGGTCATGGATGCACAAAATGGTGATTTAACATTTAATGTAATCGAGGAAAGTCTTGGTTGGGTCAGAGGGGACGACGAAGGTGTGAGATATGTGGAAAGATTGGTGGTTCACTATGATGAAGGTGTGAGATATGTGGAAAGATTGAAGGTCGATGTGGCCAAATGTGTGACTTTCAATAAGTGAAAGCAGAGCATCATAGGTATGGCACGGTTACTATAACCACTATTGATAGCACAGTAGAATGGAAGAGGGTCACAATGAACTTTGTGACAGCACTACCGTTGACATGGGGATGTCATGACACAATTTGGGTGATTGATGATAGGATGAGCAAGTCAACTCATTTTCTACCAATGAACAAGATGGATTCATTAGAATCCTTGAACACTTTGTATGTGAAGGAGACACTGAGACTTCACCGGGTTCTATTATCTATTGTGTCAGATCGTGACCCACGATTCTTAGGTAGATTTTGGAGAAGCTTGCAAGAGACGCTGCTAAAAAATACTAACTTCTAGGACACTTAAAGAATATAAAAACTAGAGTTTTAGAGCTGGGCACGCTTAGGCGTGTTCAATGCACTCCTAAAAGGCGCCTAGGACAATAAGGTTTATGTGCTAAAAAACTAGACTTTAGTGAGGGACGCATAGGTGTGCCTCTTTGTGAGCCCAGAGTAGGTCTGTTTTGAAGATTTTATTTTGTGCTAGGGCGCCTAGGCATGAGTAGTATGGGCCTAGGTGCAGAATGCCAACTTGAAGCCCTTTTAAGTTGCGAGCAGAGAGAAAAATGAGTGCTTTTGTTGGAACCCAATTCTAGAGTGAGAAGGAGAGAAAAGTGGAGAGAATGAGTGATTTCTTGAAGATTAAGCTTGGATTTTGGAAGATTGTGGGTAGTTAACAAGATTCAAGAAAGATTTGAAGATTTGAGCTAGGTTCCTAGATTTTTAGAATCTAGGGTTTTTTTAGTTTTGTTGGAACGTTAAATAGATGGATTAGCATACCAAAGGACGCCCTTTGGTTTATGCAATGCTCCCACTACATTCCAACGTTGCATGATGGCAATATTTTCTAACATGATAGAACGAATAATTGAGGTATATATGGATGATTTTTCAATTTTTGAATAATCATTTGATGCATATCTAGAAAATTTGTTTCGAGTTCTTAAACGATGCCAAGAACCCAATTTAATTTTGAATTGGCAAAAATGTCACTTCACGGTAAAATGTGGAATTGTTTTGGATCCATAGTGTCAAGTGATCGAATTGAGGTTGATAAGGCCAAGGTTGATTTGATTAAGAATTTGCCACCATCGACATGTGTCAAGTATTAGGAGTTTTTTGGGACATGCGGGTTTCTATAAATGATTTATTAAGGACTTTTTCAAAATCTCCCAACCGCTTTGTAACTTGTTAGTTAAAGATGTTGAATTCTGATTTGACAAAGAGTGTTTAGACACATTTATTGTTTTGAAACATGCATTAACCACTACTCCCATTATCTTTGCTCCTAATTGGTC
The DNA here is from genome assembly GCA_963580455.1 of Euonymus europaeus. Classification (NCBI taxonomy): domain Eukaryota; kingdom Viridiplantae; phylum Streptophyta; class Magnoliopsida; order Celastrales; family Celastraceae; genus Euonymus; species Euonymus europaeus. Next base: position 8,570,817 of record OY756972.1, read on the forward strand.
ATTACCATTTGAGTTAATGTGTGATGCTTCTGACTATGCGGTTGGTGTAGTTCTTGAGCAAAAAAAGGTAACACCTCTCATGTAATCTATTATGCTAGTGGCACTTTAAATGAGGCTCAATTGAATTATTCCACCACTAAAAAAGAGTTTTTGAAAGTGATTTTTGCTTTGGAAAAATTTCGTGCTTACCTTGTTTGATCCAAAGTCATTGTGTATACAGATCATGCGACTCTCAAATATTTTTTGTCCAAGAAAGATGCCAAACCAAGATTGATACAATGGATTCTCCTCCTACAAGAATTTGACTTAGAGGTCAAGGACAAGAAAAGAAGTGAGAACATAGTTGCTGATTACCTGTTAAGGTTACACCAAGGCGCTGATAGCCAAATCAATGAAGCCTTTCTTGATGAACAATTCTTTGTTCTCAAGGTGCAAATACCCTGGTATGCTGACTTTGTCAATTACCTTTCTATTGGATTACTTCGCGATTCACTAACATACCAAGAAAATAAGAGATGTCTTGCTTCTATTAATAACTAGTACAGGGATGATCCCTATTAGTTCAAGCATGGTCCTAACCAAATCATCCATCGATGTGTGCCTGAAGATGAATCAGAAAGTGTCCTTCACCCTTCTCATGAGCTTGCATGTGGTGGCCATTTTGGAGATAAGAAAACAGCTCTCAAAGTGTTTCAATTCGGTTTTTTCTAGCCTACTCTTTTTAAAGGTGCAATCCACTTTTGTTCCAGGTGTGTGCGTTTTTAGAAAACGGGTAATATTGGAAGAAGGAATGAAATGCCTTAGAATGGCTTTCTTGTTGTTAAGATGTTTGATGTGTGGGGTATTGACTTTATAGGACCTTTTCCCCCTTACTTTGCTTATTTATACATTCTTGTAGCAGTTGACTATGTTTCTAAATGGGTAGAGGTCATAGCTACAAAGACCAATGACCGAAGGCTAGTGCTTTCCTTCCTCAAATATGTGATCTTCACTAGGTTTGGAACACCTAGGGCAATTATAAGTGATGGGAGGACTCATTTTCGGAACTAGCCTTTTGAGTTGGCCAAGTATGACATCATTCATTGGATAGTAACTCCATACCACCCCCAAACTTTAGGTCAAGTTGAGGTAAGTAACCGGGAAATCAAATAAATTTTAGAGAAGACAGTTAACGCCACTAAGAAGGATTAATGTGTGTATTTCATACCACATTTACATGCATATTTTGATACAAAATTGCATTAGTTTGAATCAAGATTGAGTTGATACTTTGAGACTTCATATGCTTTATTTGTAGGAGGATTCGTGCAAAGTTGTAGTTGAATTTGAGCACTTTTGGACAAAAACATACTGCAATGCCCTATGGGCACCCTTACAGCGTTCCAGTTCTACAGTTGTAGAATTTTGGAAGATTCCAGCGCCCTTCTAGCGCTAGAAGAGTGCTCGTACTGGCGTGATTTTTTTGGCATTTTGGGAAACCTATTTTGGTTACGTTTTTGTGCCCTTGAATATGTAAACTTAATTGGGGACTCCTAGGAGACTTGTATTATGTATAAATAGGCTAGAAAAAAAGAGAAAAGGGTTACCAAACTTCACAAAGGTCGGATTGCTCTCGCTTCTAAGACAACACTTCTTCAACCTTCTTCTTCTTTTGTGTATCAAACTCACGATTTTTCTTCCTTGCTTTAATAACTATTTTTATGGGTTGTAAACAAACTCATATCTAGGGTTCAACTTAGCCAAGCATGAATATTGCGAGTTGATTTTTCTTACAAGTGTTCAATTCAATTCTCAATTCCCGTTTTTAATTGTCATGTTTCAAAATATAATTATTGCATAATTGCTTGATCAACAATTAGGTTGTTTATTATATTCATCTAGCCAAATCACGTAAACGATCCATATTATGTCTTTTGGCGTAATTGGAATTAGGAAGACCAAATCACGGTCTATCATCCTGGTGTAGGAGGCCGGATCACACGGTGCAAGCTCCCGACCATCCATCAAGTGTACCGAAAAGGTACATAATTAACATAATGTTTATTAAAAATGAGTACTACTCGTACTACTAATTAAACAACCAAGTTCAACCCAAACATAGTAAATAATCTCAATGCTTTCAGGGTGGCAATCTATGTCACGCTGTCTTTTAATGATTCGCAGCCTAGTTCTCAGCACCAGTCTCACATGAAGGATAGAAGGAAAAAAAAATGGTGAGCAGAAGGCTCAGTAGAAAAATTATAAGAGACATCAAAATTATAAGGCTAGATGATGAAATAAGTAAAATGCAGCAGAATGACATCTAAAATGTCACAACAAAGTAGTAATCAATGGCTACACCCTGGCACAAGTCAATGGATATTCGAAAAATCATCAGAAACCTTGAAACTTTCCCCGGACAACCATAGATGCACATTCACAATGTGAAAATTTCAATTCTGGCAATAATGTGTCCCCTCGGTCTCCAACATCTCACAAATAAGTCCTAAGAGACTATGAATCCATATTCAATGTCCCAATGCATCTACAATGCATGTCTAATCATGTTATTTTAGAATAAGCATATATATTGATCCTTGTACATACGTAATTACGTGATGCATCTATAAAAGTTAACATGCTCAATTGATATCTAAGCATGCATAAGGTATGCAATTCAATCAATAACCAAATAAGGGTTCGTTCTTCCTAAGGAGCAATTTAGGTTGGAACACAAAAACGATGACCAATGAGGAAGTACAAACCACTCTTTAGAGAATCAAAATAAATACGATAGAAAAGAGGAGTAAGAATCCCTAACTCGATTTAGTACAAATCAAATATCCAAATTTCACAAACTAGGGTTTCAACCCCCTTTCACCAACCTATCAATATTCAACATTAAAAACCCATATTATCATATTAACAAAAATAATTAACATTAATAACACAAAATCACCAAACAAGAGAACTCGCCTTCTCTTTCTAGAGATTTTCCCCAAATCTTCCAAACTTCCCAAAATCGTAACCTTACTTGAAATCAATAACCAAACCTAGATATGTAACCACAATCATGTTTGTAATCAAATTACTAAAGCATCTAAACCAACTAAAGAAAGATTTGGACAAGTCTAACCAAAACCTAGTATTCCAAAAATCTAGAAAACTTACGTTAAATCACCAAATCTTCTTTGAATCTTCTTGGAATCTTGGTAGCAACACCCAAACCTTCACAATCCAAGCTTTGATCTTCCAAAATCACTGTCTCTCTCTAAGTTTCACTCTCTTTCTCTCTCCTCTTAGACAACTCTATAACATGGATCATTTGTGCTCAGAACTTGTCGTTTAAAAGTGAAAAATCGCGACCACTGTTCAGGTGGATCGATCCCCCAATATGGGTAATCAATCCCCAAAATTCGCACCCCATTTTTCTTCACTATTTGTTTAGGTTGATCGATCCCCCAATATAAGCGATCAATCCCCAAAAATGCTGCCCCTTTTTCCTTCACCATTACTTCAGGTTGATCGATCCCGTCATATTGGTGATCGATCCCCCACAGTTCAATCTTTGCTTTGTGATCCCGTAACCTATCCCAAAATTTATTTATTTATTATTATTATTTTATTTTCAATAATTTTACACCCCAAATCAAACATAATCGAACTTCAAACTTTTGGGTCAGGGTTTCACACTAATAATACGTGTTGTTGCCACGATCAATGGATCAACATAATTGAATGAGGAATCAACCCCAGAATTGGAATTGGTATTGAATGCTTGATCTTTATAGCTCGTAAAAAGATTTCTTGGTAAATTTATGTCCTATGCTTTTTATCATCGTTGATTGAATAGTCGTGAATTCTCGTTCGCCCTCTTTCCCTACAAACTAAGCACCTTCTCTTTACTGCAATAGTCATTTATTTTATTGTTAAGTACATCTTCAACTAAACTTGTCTCTGTTGGACCGACCTCATACTTACACATTTTGTGCTAAGATAGTAACACTTATGCACTTGTGAGTATTTTAACATCAAGTTTTTGGCGCCGCTGTCAGGGACTTGTTTAAGTCTTAATTTGCACTTGACTCTCTTCATTTTTTATTTCAATTTGTATGCAAGGCAGGTAATCTTTGAATGAGGATTTTTTACCTAACATCGATGGCATTGAAGAACTTTTGAAGAACACGAAGCAAGGTATCAAAATCGACAAAAAATTTGCTAGAAATCAAAGTGATGGTGGAAATTGTTCTAGCTAAAACAATGGGTGATCTTGACATCCCCACCATTTCACAATCTCCTTCATGGATTACACTTCCTACAGCTGCTAGGAATTATGAGCTTAAATCAATTCACTTTAATATGATGCATTATTTTCATGGGTTACATTCTGAAGATCCTTTAAATCATATTCATAAACTTTTTAATATGGTTTCTAGCATGCCTTTGACTACAAGAGTTACTGAGGAGCACTTGAAGATGAAGATCTTCTTATACACATTGAAGGATAAAGCAAAAATATGGATGAGCAGTCTAAAATCAAGTTCTCTTAACTGATGTATTGAAATTCAAAATAAATGTTTGGAAATTTTTTTCTATACACAAAAAATTGATTCTTTGAGAGACAAAATCATGCACTTTGAACAACAACATGACGAATCATTTTCAGAGGCATGGAATAGGTTCAATAGTCTTCTAACTTAGTGTCCTTATCATTCTCTACCTATTTTAGTGTTGATGAATATATTTTATAAGGCACTGATAGTTTCCAGCAAAGCTATAGTCAAAAATTACGCAGAAGGATCAATCTAAAATAAAACTCCAATTGAATGTCACATACTATTTGACAATTTAGCGATTGAGACTCAACACACTGAAGTAAGAAGTAAGAAACATAATGCCTTTGTGATTTTGAATTCTAATATCCTTCCACAAAATTCTCAGGTTGCCGGTCTCTCAAGTAAATTGGATATGCTTTTGGCAATGAATGGGCATGTGGTACCTTAAGAACTTTGTGCTATATGTGAACTTTGAGGTCATGCAACTATTGCATGCCCTCAAGGGGTGGATTTTTTGGAACTTGTGCAAGAACAAGCTAACGTGATGAACTCATTTAACCAAAATCCTAGGTATGATTATAATCTTAATTTTTATCACCCTACCCAACGGTCCCATCAAAACTTTTCTTGGAGGAACATTCAGAATATTGAGAATCCTCAAGCATTGAACAACTTCACACAAGCTTCAAATTCTATTTCGTTGGAAGATATAGTCCGCCAGTTGGCCATTAGTCAACAAAAGTTATAGGTACAAGTAGGCCAAATTGCTAAAGCACTATACAAGTAGGCCATACCGAAGGATGCCCTTTGGTTTATACAATGCTCCCGCTACATTCCGACGTTGCATGATGGAAATATTTTCTGACATGGTAGAACAAGTCATTGAGGTATTTATAGATGATTTTTCAGTTTTTGTATTATCATTTGATGCTTGTCTAGAAAATTTTACTCTAGTTCTTAAAAAATGCCAATAAACCAATTCAATTCTGACTTAGGAAAAATGTCACTTCATGGTAAAACATTGAATCGTTTTGGGTCACAAAGTGTCAAGTAATGGAATTGAGGTTGATAAGGCCAAGGTTGATTTGATTAAGAATTTGCCACCATCAACATGTCTCAAGGATATTAGGAGTTTTTTTGGACATGCAGTTTTCTATAGATGGTTTATTAAAGATTTTTCCAAAATCTCACAACTGCTTTGCAACTTGTTAGCTATAGATGTTGAATTCAAATTTGACAAAGAGTGTCTAGATGCATTCGCTATTTTGAAACATGCATTAACCACTACTCCCATTACCATTGACAAAGAGCTTTTTGCTTTTTGCTAGTTATTTTTGCCTTGTTGGATCCAATCACAATTGGTTGCTATAATTCTTCTAGTTGTAATGGGTTATTTTTACCAATTTAAATACTGTCATCAAACAGGATTAATTTGGTACTAATAATACATGTTTCCACGATCTATGGATCAACATAATTGAGTGAGGAATCAACCCTAGAATTGGAATTGATATTGAATGCTTGACGTTTATAGCTTGTAATAGGATTGCTTGGTAAGGTTATGCCCTAGGCCTTTTATCATCGTTGACTATTTAAGTCCTGAATTCTCGTTTGCCCTCTTTCCTTACGAACTAAACACCATCTATTTATTGTAATAGTCATTTATTTTATTGTTAAGTACATCTTCGACTGAACTTGTCTCTGTGCGATCAACCTCGTACTTCCAAATTTTTTACTAAGATAGTACACTTGTGCACTTGCGAGTATTTTAACATCAATAGGTTATATATATATATGTTTATTCTTGCATAACATTTTGGACATGCATTGTAAATGCATAGTGGGCTACGGGTATAGACTCGTAGCCCCTTTAGGATTACTTGTGAAACATTGGATACCGAGGGGCTTAACACGAATTCTCTTCGATGGAATATATCTTATAGCCATTGTCGAGATTCCACCTATGTGAGTGCACCATATAGGGAGTTATGGACAATGTTTAAGGTTTTTGATAATTTTTTAGATATCCATTGACTGATGCTAGGATACTATATGGCGTAGCCATTGGATTATATTCTTGTTGTGTACATTTGATGTCATATTGTTTCATTGGTGCTTATTTCATATTCTAACCCTTATAATGCTGATTATTCTTCTTTTACCTCTTCTGAGCCATCTGCTCACACTATTACTTTTCTTCTATCCTTCAAGTGACATTGGTGTTGAGGACTAGGCCTTTATTAGGAGAGGCATGTGTGACATGGATGGCCGCCTTGGAGCAATATGCACTGTTTAAGTTATTTGGTTGGTTATTTGGATGTTATGTTTGTACTTGTAGCACATAACTGATAGGATGTTTGAGATGTTAATGTATCTATATAATACGATTGATGGATAATTGAAAGCATGCACCATGCGATCGGGACTCCCATACTGGGTTGTGGGACTACTGTATGGATGCTTAGTTATTTAAACTTGTGGAGATTACTATTTGATTGATGATGATTATGTAAATCAAATGTTTGCATGTGAATAGGAGGTTGGAGGCCCTACTTGGATTTGTTATTTAGATAAATGGTTGGAGGCCCTATTAGGCTGCGGAATTGAGATTGGTTTTGCTTGATTGATATTGTGTGTATTCTTCATGTTGGAAATCTCTGATATACAAGGAGATATTATTGAATTTTCTATAGAATCCATGGATAGGAAGATGCTTGACAATGTCTTTAGTGATGAGTATAGACGTCATCGATAGCGCCCTCACTTTAGAGCATGATTTCTGGGTTGAAACATTACAACGGCGACGATGGAAAGCTAACCAGAGACAACAAAAGTGGTTGGCAATGTTTTTTTGAATGAAGAGGTTGAGCTCACGGAGACAAATTCAACAACTCCAATATCATATAGATCAGAGTTGGTTTGAACCGTTAACGGTGGAGGAAGAGTTACAGTTGTGAGCTTTGGAACCAGAATTCACAAAACTCTGGTGATACTTCAGGTAATGAGCACCAGAACAACATTCCCCATGCATCGTGGGCTCCACTTCCCCTTACCAGTGGTGACCCAACTTTGATAGTAACCAACTCTGTTAGACCCGCAAGCAGTAACAACCGAGTCGATCTTACCCAACTGAATATTATTATTATAATTGAATGTTAATTATACTAATAAAATAATTTGATTAAAAGATAAATGTATTGATAAAGAAATTAAAGATAATATGACTAATAAATGATTCTGCATGTTGTATGGTTTCATGAACCAAACTGTGTAACTGAATTATCAGTATTTATAGGAGTACACCACAGTGAGTAATACTCACCTGTGTCTCAGAACAATTATTGTTGAATGTTTAATTAATATTATAATTATTTTATTATTATACTGTGTCAAATTAGTACGGTGATTGTCTTGGTGATTGTGAGGGGTGAACTGTTCTATTAAGGTTGGTGAATATATGTTCATTTTTTTAGGTTATGCATATCATTGCATGAAATTATTAATTGCCTCACAAAGAAAAATGTTTTAAGAAACTAGCAAAATGGACAAGGGTGATGTACTAGAAAATTACTATTGAAGTAAATTGAAAAGGAAGAATGTATATTCAAGGAAAGGTGTATCTTGGTAAGATATTAAATGAAATTCCAATATATTACTTTGTAGCATTTTGACAAGGTTATGAGAGAAAATATCGAACAAAGAATTTTTAAACCTAAGTGGAATTTAATTGGAACACATGCATAAATTGTATGTCTGTTATTTTTGAAGGTTTGTTTAGTTCACATTTTTGCTATAGAAAGGGTGTACTAGGAATTGATTGTTAAGGTTATTGATTAAAAAAGGGTTTATTGAGGGAAACATGTTCTTTGGTAGGACACCAAAATCTCAATCGGTTTCTCTATAGTCATTTGCCAAGGTTAAGTGCCCTATGATTGGAAAACGATTTTGAATTAGAAAAGGTTTTCAAATTAAATGGAATTGTCTCTTAAAGGAATGTTTCTTTAATTAAACGTACACGATTTCATTCACACATAAGTATTACTAGCAAGGTCTAGACTCATTATGTCCTGTAATGTAGGTAATGACTTCTCTAAGGACTATGGTGACTTAGTTATTGATGGAATTGTTGTGGATCATTAAAGATGATGCTCATGTGATGGAAGCTATGTTTTAACAGTTGACAATAATTTAAGTACTTCAAATTATTTCATGCATACAACCACGATTTTCCTACCTTAAAGGGAAAGACCCTTCCTTTTTTGGCCAGTTGTGGCCGAGGAGGGAAGGAGCCAAGTTTAGAATTTAAAAATAATTATTATTAGCAAAATGTTACGTAGGTAATGTTCTAACCTTTGGACCTATAGGTTTTAGCTATTGTAGGGCAGGGCATTATAGTTGATATCAAAGGACAATGGTCCTCTCATAGTAAAATATTATATCTCTGATAGGGTCACATGAGTATCATGGATTGGTGCAACCATCAACAAGTAAGTGTCTCTAACATGAGTACTTTATCGCATGTACTGATTTTTTGTTGGTATGTGCTTTGACCAAAACGTACTATTTGAATACATGTATATACGCGGGGATTCAATATCAAACTTTAAGTGATGGCTTGAATGAGCAAGGTCAAGATATCAGAACTTTGAGAACTGTAGCTTTGAGGAGTGGGAGAGTTGTAGATAGAGCCAGTGGAAGGTTAGAGAAGTTGGGTGGTGAGAATGAAAATGGAGATAGTACATTGGGAGACAAGTCTATGAATCCCTTAGAGGAAAATGAGGAAAAGAGAGTTATAGGAAAAGAAAAGGAAAAAGAAAAGGGACAAACAAGAGGAGAGAAATTGACTCCTAGGAAAGAAGATAAATATATCCCTGGGCTCCCTTCTCCTCAAAGGCTAGGAAGAAAGACCAATGAGACTCTCAATTTGAAGATGTTTGACCTATTTGAACAAGTAATATCCCTCTCCTAGATGCCATAAAACAAGTGTCTTCCTATGTCAAGTTCCTTAAAGACCTTTGTACGGTTAAGAGAAGATTGAATGTTAAGGACAATGTATTCATAGCGGAGAAAGCTAGCACCATTATCCAATCTTTCACTCCTCCTAAGTATAAAGATCCAGGGTGCCGTACTATCACATGTGTCATAGGCGACCATGGGATAGATCAGGTATTGTTAGAGTTAGAAGCTAGTGTGAACCTCCTTCCATATACCATTTACCAACAATTGGGGTTAGGTGGGGTTAGGTGAGTTGAAACTGACTAGGAACACCTTGCAATTAGTAGATAGATACATTAAGGTGCCTAGAGAAATTGTTGAGGACGTATTGGTCCAAATGGAAAAAATTTCTTCTCAGTCATTTTTATAGTGTTGGACACACAACCACTCCCTAGCTTTAGCCAATCTATTTCGATCATATTAGGTAGACCCATCCTAGCAACTGCAAATGCTTTAATAAATTGTTGGAATAGGGTGATGCAAATATCTTTTGGAATTATGACCATAGAGATGAACATTTTCAATGTGTCTAAGGGAATGGTAGAGTGTGAGGATATCCAACACGTAGATTGGGTTCATTCCTATGTTAAGGAAAATCTAGAATTAACATTTGCAAGAGATTTGGTTGGGAGCTTGCTAGCATTGGGCAAAAAAGCTAGTGAACCTTTGGTTAAAGAAAGTGATATGAAGGAAGCTTTAGAGTTTTTACCTATTCATGGAGTTGGACGTTGGATCCCTCCCATAGGGGAATTAGAGTCTTCCACCATTAAGATCAAATCAACCCAAATGCTCTGCAACACTAGATAGAAAACCCTTACCAAATGAGTTAAAGTATGTTTTTTTAGGGGAGTATGAGTCCTACTCGGTACTGATCACATCCTTACTCACCTCCATCCAAGAAACACAACTTGTAGAAGTTTTGAAATTTTTTTAGAGGAACCAATGGTTGGAAAATAGCAGACTTGAAAGGAAATAGCTCTCTTATGTGTACACATCGTATATATATTGAGGAGGAGTCTAAACCGATCCGACAAATGCAAAGGAAGCTAAACCCAAATATTAAAGAAGTGCTTAGGGGGGAGGTTCTTGAATTACTCGAAGCGGGGATCATTTATCTTATTGTGGACTCTAATTGAGTGTCTCCACTTAAGTGGTTCCTAAGAAATCAGGAGTCATTATAGTAAAGAGTGACAAGAATGATTTGATACCCACTCATATTCAAACCGAGTACAGAATATGCATTAACTACCATAGACTTAACTTGGTGACTAAGAAGGACCATTTTCCCTTACCATTTCTGGATAAAGTGCTTGAGAGAGTACTAGGACAGGCTTACTATTATTTCTTTGATGGCTACTTCAGATACAACCAAATAGAGATTTCCCTAGAAGACCAAGATAAAACCACTTTCACTTGTCCCTTTAGGACCTATGCATATTGGCGCATTACTTTTGTCTTGTGCAATGCTCCAGCCACTTTTCAAATATGCATGATGGGCATATTCAGTGACATGATTGAGAAGATTCTATTGGTTTTTATGGATGAATTTTCATTGTACAAAGATACTTATGACCAATGTTTAGAGCATTTAGCATGAGTGTTACAAAGAAATGAGGAAAGTAATTCAGTGCTCAATTGAGAAAAGTATCATGTCATGGTCACTCATGGGATAGTGCTTGGGAATATTGTGTCTTCAAAGGGGGTAGAAGTAGAGAAGTCAAAAATTGAATTAATCCAAAAACTTCCTTCCCCTAGATATGTTAAGCATGTGCAATTATTTTTAGGCCATGTGGGTTTCTATAGGCTGTTCATTAATTTATTTAGCACTACAACCAAGCCTTTGTCAAACCTTCTAGCCCAAGATTTTTCATTTGAATGGATGACACCATGCCAACAAGCCTTTGATCAATTGAAGGGAGCCCTCATTAGCGCCCCAATTATGGAAACATCGGATTAGGTTTTTCCCTTTGACCTAATGTGTGACGTGCGTGTGATATAACAGTAAGGGTTGTTTTAGGGCAAAAAAGGGAGAAACAAACACATGTCAAATACTATACTAGTAAAACTCTAAATAAATCTCAAGTGAATTGCACAACCACAGAAGAAAAGAAAAAAAAAGAGCTGCTCGTCATAGTTTTTGCCTTAGATAAGTTTAGGCCCTATTCCTCATTACCACCTCAATTATGGAAACACTGGATTCTTTGAATTAATGTCTGACGCGAGTGATATAACAAAAGAGACTGCATGAGGGCAAAGAAGGGAAAAATAAGTGCATGTCACATACTATACTAATAAAACTCTAAATAAAGCTCAAGTGAATTACACAACCATAGAAAAAGAGCTGCTCACCATAGTTTTTGCCTTGGATAAGTTTGGGTTCTATTTGGTCAGGTCTTAAGGTCATCATTTTCACGAATCACACGGCTCTCGAGTATTCTCTTTCCAAATAAGATGCTTAGCCGTGCTTGTTGAGAAGGATCCCTCTTCTTTAAGAATTTGACTTAGATATTAAGGATAAGAAAGGGGTAGAAAATGTGGTAGTTGATTTGTCCAGACTTGCAGGCCAAGACCTCCTTGATCATGGCCTTCCCATCAATAAACATTTACTCCTAAGTATATGGTTATTGCAAATTTTTTGGCTTCCGAAAAAATGTCATCCCATTGGAGCCAAATAGATAGAGCCAAATTTCTTCATAAGTGCATTAGCTTTTTTTGGGATGACCACTATTTTTTCAAATATTTCCCCGACCAAATTATTAGGAGATGTATCTCCGACCATGAATTCCAAAACGTCATGGCCTTTTACCATTCCTATGCTTGTGGAGGACATTTCTCCTCTCGAAAGACGGCTATTAAAATTCTTCAATATGGTTTATATTAGCCTTCTTTGTACAAAGATGTTGATGCATACTATGTGTCATGTGATAGGTGCCAAAGGCTTGGGAATTTGATTAAACATGACATGATGCCTCTCAATCCAATTACCATTCTTGAAATTTTTTATTGTTGGGCTATTGATTTTATGGGACCATTTCCTAACTCTTTTGGGTACTTATATATTTTTTTAGGTGTGGATTACGTGTCAAATTGGGTAAAGGCTATCCCTTCTAAGACCAATGATCGCCAAGTTGTGATAAAATTTCTGAAGGAAAATATATGTTCTGGTTTGGGATACCTCATGCAATCATTAGTGAATGTGGATCTCACTTTTGCACTAATCTAATTCAAACTTTGATGAAAAATTATGGGATTATACACAAAGTAGGAACAACTTACTGCCCACAAAAGAGCGGTCAAGCAGTGTTAGCCAACATAAAGATAAAATGAATATTGTAAAAAAGGTGAATTCCAACCTTAAGGATTAGTCAATTAAATTGGTGAATACCTTGTGGGCTTATCGTACCACCTTTAAAACCTCTCCTGGAATGTCACCCTATAGACTTGTTTAAGGTAAGGCTTGTCATTTGCCGATTGAGTTAGAACATAGAGCTTATTAGGTTATTCGCAATCTCAATGAGTCAACTGATGAAATAAGGGGCAAAGGAAACTCCAACTTCAAGAAATTGAAGAACTTGGGAATGATGCCTTTGAAAATGCTAAAATTGCTAAATTCAAGATAAAAAGATAACATGATAGCCACATTGTGAGGAAAGTGTTCCATGTTGGCCAAAAAGTGTTGCTCTACAACTCTCGGTTGTATTTCTTTCCTGAGAAGTTACGTACCAAGTAGACCAAACCTTGCACAGTTCAAAAAAATTTCCAAGATGGAAGCATTGAGATAGAGGACCCTAGGAATTGGAAGATTTTCAAGGTCAATAGCCAACATTTGAAACCATATCTTGAAAATTTTCATGCATTGGTGAAAATTTTCACCTAGTGTGGTGACTAATTTTGTATAATATGTAAATATCATGGGTGCACAAAATCGTTCCCATTAACCTCTCGGAATGCTTTATTTCTTTTCGACATTGGGGACAATATCCAATTCAAGTTGAGGGTGTAGAATGTGAATGATTGTTTTAAATTGTGCAATAGTGTAAGTGTGCTTTATTTTTACATTCATGAGGATTTGTTTATTGGAAAAAAATTATGTCTGGAGTTGATGTATTTACTTTGACATTTTGATTCCTGTTGTTGTATTTCATCTTTTTTAGGATTGATATTTATTTGGATGACTAAACTAGGCTCAAATCTATTGTTGGTCAACTATTTTAGATTATGTTCAACCCATCCTAAAGAGTACGATATGAAAATCCTTATATTTTTCCTTAAGCAATTAAGTTCCATTGTTCTCATGCAGGAAATGATTAGATTAACCCTAAGTGGGGGAGAGTAGAGAACCGAGGTATCCATAACACATTTTGCACTTCAATTTCTCGTTCTTGTTTGGATTTGCAAGCACAAAGTAAATTATCTTAACTTCTTATGAATTGATGCTTGTGATTGAATAGTGTGACTATGAGTAATTTGTGAAGGGCATAATTGAGACATAATTTCATATTAAATGTGTGGTCAAGTGAGTCTTTTGAGATTGAAGCACTTGTGTGATGAAGTTATGACCCTTTTTGCTTAAAATTACTTCACTAATAAATTATGGAATTCATTTCATTCTTTTATTTTTTCATTGATCGTTCCGTAAGCATATTCTTCAATAGATTTGAAACATTACAAGTTATCATTGAGAAGTGTAACTTTTAGACATTTATCTCGTGCTTGTGAACCAAGAATTGAACAAATTCACTGGGAAAGAATGTTGAGTCTAACCTGGTCCTATTGTAAGATATTTTTTGCTCTATGACTAAAAAGCCATTTGTTATTGAAAACCTGTGAGAGCCAAAGAATGTGAATCGAGCAAGCCAAATCTCTATCTTTTTGTCACAAGGTTGAGTCGAAGCTCTAAACCAAACAATATATGAAAGTCACTCCTCAAAATGAGGACTATGCATAATTTCTATCATATTGAAGAAGGAAAAAAATAGATCAAAGAAGAAAAACACAAAAGGAAAAAATGGAATAATCAAGCCCCAAACTTGTCAAAGTGTGAAAACAAACAACAAACAAATGAGAAAGTTGTATGAGGGATACGAAGAGTAGAGGTAACAAATGAGTATAAAGCTTAACTTGAGAACTTAACTTTGTGACATGATTACCTAGATGATAGGTAATTGGATAGCGTAAGGGTGTTTTGCCATCAACGTGGATACAAAAGAGTCAATAACATGATTTGAGATTTGAATTGGATTAAATAGGTGAATTGAAAGCCTTTGTAATCTTCTCAACTTGATTGTCCAGTTTGGTTACTTGCACTTTTCTTGTTTAATTCTGCTTAATTTAGTTCTAGAAAATCAACCAATATTCGATAATTCAACCAAATTAGAACTAGAATAATTTTGGTACTCGATAGATAGATAATCTTCGTGGGATCGAAACTTTCTCATCACTTTATTACTTGAACGATTCGTGCACTTGCGAATTTGCGTAACAGTAGATTTGAATCTTGATTACTCAATATATGATATAGAATCCATTGTTATGGATTTCTACATTTAATTTCTTCATGGTTGTAGGACTGTGGCTTGAGTGTCTCTAAACGAGTTTATTGTTGTTATGTTAGATAGATTTAGAGTGTAAATCTAGTTTGACGATTTGACCAAACTCAAATGAGAACATTAATCCATATTAATTGGTGTATCATATTCTAAGCATTTATCGATAATATTGAAAACTCTCTAACTAACATCACTTGTATGTAAATCTTTAAAAACCCGAGTATAATTTCATCCATTGAATGCTTTCGATTCAATTGTTCTTGTCAGATTAATATTGAAAACTCTCTAACGAACATCACTTGTATATAAATCTTTAAGAACCCAAATATAATTTCATTAATTGAATGTTTTCGATTCAATTGTGTTTGTCTGATTGAATTTGTGTATATTAAACATATAATAGATTACCTACCATGATAGATTAGGACTAGAGTCTTTTATTCAATTATTTAAATCAAACCATTTATTAGGTTTGAATATCAAATTACCGGTCAAATCAATTCATTTTTAATTTATAACTTGATATTCATTACTTGTTATGAATTGCATTTGCATCAACATCCACTCAAAAGTCCTAAATAGTCTCCTCCTCAAGACTAAACACTGGACTCCTAGAAATTTACTATTTATCGATACCTACGGGATAAATTCACACATTAAAGTGTCGGTCAATACACTCCCACGAGATACATTGTCTCAACACAAAAAGCAGCCACGCTACAGGCTGGAAGGAGAGTACTATTGTTTTTAGACAACTTTTTTTTTTTTTTTGGACTACAAGTATGAAAGAGAGCACCGATCATTTTCCTTCTTCACTAATCTCTCCTACTTCAAAACACTCGGCCTCATTCTTACCTCTCAATTACTGTCATCACCTCCTTTCAGATAGAGTGTTTCACCACCATCACCACCCTGGCCACCAGAGCTCCCGCCTCGGCCTTCTGCAGATCCAATGTCGTGCTTGCTCCCACCTGCCATTCCCCTACTGCCAATGTGCAAGCCTTCTCCAGATGAGCCGCGGCCAAAATCAGCATAACCTCCGACTCCAAGTGCCGCACTGCCTCCAGCATTGACAGCCTCACTTTGCAGCATGTGAAGTCCAGCACTGCCAGAGCTCATACCGAGTTGGCTATGCAAGGCTTGCTGCTGTTGCAGGTATGGCTGTTGAGTGTACAACATGGATGATCGTGCAGCCATGACTGATTGTGGTGTCAGCTGCTGAGCTTGTTGGTGCTGCATATAGTGTGCTCCTGGTTGGACTACGCCACTGGAAGAGTACTGCAAGAGGTTAGAGACCCAACAAGACGGGCAGTTAGTATTTATGACACAAGCTGCACAAAATTGAGTAAATATTGTATAAAATAAAAGTAGATTTAAGATTTGGTGAACCATTATGAAGAGGGAAACTAAAAAACTAAATGGCAGTGAACCGTAGGGGTAGGACGTGAGGATTATTAATATTATAATAATTACTTAAAATTCCCAAACGAATTTCGTACCTGAGGATGCAGGGTAGGCAGTTGGGGTTGAGAATCAGCAATTGCAGCCAAATACATGAGGTTTCTCTGTAGCCTTGCTTGGTTCCTACAAGAATATAAGAAGGTAATCATCATTTCTCACTCAAAAATATTCACGGTTTGGGCCAAAAAATTACAAAAATTTTTTTTTGAGTTCTGAGGCTCATTTCTTTATGCAATCATTGTTATTTTTTGAAAACATTTATTGTTGTCAAACAATATTCAGTGTATAGCGTTGTTAATGACTGCCCATAAAAAATGAAATAACGAGAAGGGGATCCTTAATATGCTAGAATTAGAATGCTCATGCAAAACATAAAATAAAATAAAATAAATCAGTATGAAAGACGAGCAACATTGAGATGTTGCAAGGTTTATGCTTACTCTGCACATTCATTCAGTTTCCCTGAATTTTGGCTCTCAACAATCTTCAAAATCAAGGACTTGTTCTCATCCAAATACTGCATGAAATAAGTAATGAAGGTGAAGGCAAGGACGAATTAAGCAATAAAACTGCAGGATTCACAATTTAGTCAATAATGCATATCCAAATATAATTACAGAAAGTGTAGGAAAAAAATTAGAAATCTTCAACGGGAAATTTGAAATGTATAATAAATTGTAGCCCGCATGCACATCACCAGAGAAAGAACTCGTCATAATAGTGTTAGCATAATGTAGCTTATTGAAAATGATAGACCTTTCTCAATTTGATATATTTCCTTTTCCATGTCGTCTCAAAATCCAAATAGGGCACCAAGGAGTGACCAAAACGAGTTCACGTCAAAAGCAATTTCTAGTCTTAAAAGCTTGACACTAAAAAAGAAAACAGCACAGAAATACACCAAAATCCAAATGCCACATTTTAGTGAGCATTTCCCAAAATAGACGACGTACACTTAGGTAGCTTATATGTCCGACCAAAACTTAATTGAATAGAAAACTACAATTATCACCTGTTATTTATGAATACCCCTGAAATCAATTTGAGTTGAGACATTAATTTCAGCAACTCCGACTTCTCACTTATACTAGTTGGACCTCATGCAAGGCAATGTATCCAAATGTGTGTATAACATATAAAATGTGACCTTGTTTTCCAATCCAACAGAAAAAACAAGAGAATTTAGGAGTTTCTCTATGAGAATCATGGGCAGGAAATAAAACATTTGCAGCAACTTTAGCATTTCTTAAATTTGTTGACTTTTAAAATTGAAATCTGGAATAAAAAATTTCTACAAGTCAAAAGCACAAGAACACTTGAATGCCCATAGGGATATTCTCGGAGTAAACCTCTCTAGTTGACCTTATAGTGCCATCACATATTCAATTTCGACCTTTCTGAATTGACCTATCAGATGGCCAAAAGAAAATTTCCCACATAATCACAATGTGATACCCAAAAAGATACATCTCAGACTCCACATAAGAAAATTGTGACAAAAGAATTAACCCACAATGCTTAATTTTAGAATGCTTAATTAACCCACAATGCTTAATTATAACGTACAGTTCATACTTGAATAATCAAACTTAAAGTGCCAACCAACAAATGTGTTGCTATTGTACTAACACATGCCAACAATTGGAGGCAGAATTCATAGCTATTTAAATGCACCCATATAAGTTTTCCCTACATATTTTCGGTCATGCAAGCAACAAGGAAATTTTATAGCTTTCTCAGCGATGACACATGCAAAGTTTATCCACTTTTTTTAGAGAGTTACTGAAACTACGTTAATATAATGACCTACGTTAATATAATGACCGATTACAAATGAATTTCCCGCTTTGTATGTTGACAAAATCAATTACAAGTACAGAGTACCTCGATACTTTCTGCAAGATATGAGGATGACATATAAATCAACATATTATGACAGAAACTGAAGGCTGCATGCTGAATCAAGAAAAATCATGCTTTCACCTAAAAGCCTTCATGAAAACGGAGACGCAAAATAAGGAGTGAAAAAGACGTAAAACATTTCATAAGTCGATACCTGAACCTGCCAGTAAATCATGTTTTACCTACTCAACTTCTCAGAAACTAAATTTAGGATCAGGGAAACATTTGAATAATGCAGTGCGAACTGCCAAGCAATAACTTGCAATTTAGAAAGAAACAGTGCACCGATACACACTCAAGAAGCAGTTTCCTTACAAATGATTAGATGAAAAATCTCTGCACATAATTAGATTAGACCATCTTTCTAGTTTCTAAAGCTACTTAATCTCCACCACAGCACTCGAGAGATCCAGTTTTGTGCACAATCAAAGTTCGAAAGTCTTTGGAGGCCACATCAGAACACTACTATTACGAAACTCCCAATTTGAGGACGAGCTTGATACACTAATTTGAAAATCCAACTAGAAACCTCAAACTAAGCCTTCTATAAAACAGATGACAAATGATTATGGTCTATCTGTAGTACTAATTTCTGCACCCGCACCTCTTTCTATATAAACAACTGAATATTCTTTATCAATGTCACCGCAAAAGACAAGATAGATCGCTGACGCAAGTAGACTGCAATTATCTTACCTTATTCAGACTTTTTGCACATAATAAGGCATACCAACATCAAGCGATAAACAGAGACTGTACACAATGATCACAGCTTCCACATAATTAGGACCCCGAACAAATTAAACAGCGTGCATAGTAATTTTAGATTGTGAGTTGGGCTACATGTTAGCAGAAATCTCAAAGTTCATCGAAGCAAGTACTATAAGAAATCATTTGTCAAAGATCAGCTACAACTGGCATGATATGAACAGAAACTACCATATATTTGTCCCACAAATAATCAAATTACGTAGAAAAAGTGTCAGGCCAAATTATGGAAGCACAAACAAAGGACCACATATCAAAAAGACAATCTCTAGAAAGGACCATGGTTTAAAGGCTATCTTGCAAGGACCACATCATCAGACAAAGAGAAAATCCAAATGACCAACAATCAAATGGAAAAAATTTAAGGAAGGACCACCAAACAAAGGGCGCCTGAAACATCCTAACAGGCTCCAGCAAAAAGCAGTTCATAACTTTTTTTCGGTATTTCACTATCAAAGTACTAAATAGCTTCAAGGTCATATGAGAACAGCAGCTAAAAGCTTAAGAAGTTATGATCCACTAGTTGGCCAACCAAGGGTTAAGGAATTTCCTTTTTTATTGTACATTGCCTTATTTATTTACAGTGTCTGGTGAATTAATCTAGATGTAATCAAGAAACACAGTAGCTGCCTTGCAGAATATCTACAAGTTATTTTCAACAGAGTTTGAAATTTAAAATTAAAAAAAAAAAAAATCAATCATGTCAGTCTTCAAAATGTTAACATAGGCCATGAGGCTCTTAAGTGAAATTGAGACTAAATTCAAGTCGTAAAAAGGAAGGGTAAAACATAAACATTCATAAACAGATCTATTGAATATCAAACACATAAAAATAAAAAAATACAATTAACAGAAGAAAACAAATAAAAAATACTAAACAACTTGTGAAGGTGGAGCACCATGGACAAGAATCAATAAAGAAAATCCTTTTAAGGGGAACAATAGAGAACCCACTTGGATAATGTCAATTAAATTAGATATTCATAAGTGGGTGAGATGAATGAACACAAAAGCAACAAAAAATAGAAGGAAAAAAAAAACCCTATGTTAAACACTGTAGCGGATAGATGGTAAAGAACACAGGGAATGTGAAAACTACAGTAGTCATCATTGAAAGAAGGAAAAAAAAAGACAAAGAAAAGCAAGTAAAGGACTCAAGGAAGACTGAAAAAAGGGAATCAAGCAGAGACAGGCAGGTCAAAAAAAAGAAGGAAGAAGGAGAGGGAGAGAAACCTGTTGAATGTGATCAGTAGTGACGTTGTTGGGGTAATAGGCTGCCATCATGGGCTGCATCTGCATCAGGTGCTGCTGCATTTCTTATACTTAAACATACAAACTATCACTCTCTCTCTATCTCTAATCTTGAGACTGAATCACTTCTCTGCAGGTGCAAAAGAAATGCCTTTGCTTTTCACTTTCTCTCTCCCTCTCTCTCTCTGTTTGTGGCAGAGAAAATTAAAAGACAGTGGATGGAGATTGAAGACTCGCTGAAGCTTGAAAGGGTTTTTGGGTTTAAGACGGGTCTCAGTTTCTCTCTCTAAAATATAATTGAGGGGGTCACGTGATCAATGAATGTGATGCAGAGAGATAAGTACAAATGAATGTGAAGTGCAATCACATCTCTCGACAACACATATAGCCATATAGGTCTTCTTTGGTCTCATTCACAGATGTGCGTGTTTTTTGTGTTGTAATTCTAAATCTAAAGCATTATTTTGTGCCCCATTTTTTCTTGCTATCATTTTAAACTCTCGGAAATTGGCTAATCAAAGAGTTAAATGATTCTCATTGTTTTAGCAAGTGAGATCACTTGTGGGCCCACCTTGTCGGTATTTACTATTATGTGACAGTTCTGACCTCCTTACATGAGGGGCCACAAGTTATCATTTTATTAAGGAAATGGTTAAATATATATATTACTTTTGTTAAATACAACCAATCTCATATGTTAAAGAGTAGTGCTAAATAGTCCAAGTTTATGTAACCCAACAATTAACTCAAGTCTACATGGTATGTTTTATAAGCAAATGACATGGAATATTAAAATGTTGAAAAATAAAATATCTCATTTAAAAAACTCACAGCACATTTTTTATTTTTTTTCTTAAAAAAATTTTTAAAACACTTTATTTCTTAAAATACATATTAGATTTCGAAAAAAATTATGTATCCATAATCAGCAAGTAAAGATCTATCCAACAAGATCTATCATCAATAGGTTTTAATCACTCATCCTTAATTACATTATTTTTTGTACTAATATGTGGGTTACGTAGGTTCTAGTGTTTATTTATGGGTACCGATATGAGTTTGTATATCAAATTTTCTTAGTGTAACCTAAACAATAAGTGTTAAACCCTAAGAGGAACGGATTCGCTAAACCCTAACGAGATCGTGTATCGAATTTTCATGCTGTAATCTAAACAATAAATGTTATAAACCCCATGAGAAACAAATTCGCTAAACCCTAACGGGATCTTGTAGCAGATTTCAATTTTATAACCTAAAATACTCAGATTCACTAAATCTCGACGGATTCACTACAAAATCATAAATGTCTCAAGTGCTAAACCTTGGGTCCTAACTATTATACTATAACGGGTTCAGATACTCAACATAATTTCAATAAAAATGCAAAAAAATAATGAATATATATTATACTATAATAATATAATAAAATTTCAGCTTGAATAAATACTTTACACGTCATATATATGAATTACATTATTTTTAAAAATAATGTAATTGAAAAAATGCAATAAAAACTATACACAATGGGTCTTATTAGAGAGATTTTTACACGCTGAGTCCGAACATGTAATTTTTTTTGAAATCTAACATGTATATTGAGAGATAAAACGTTTTAAAGTTTCGTTTACGGAAAAAAAAAAATAAAAGCTGATTTTTTAAAAAAAGTCCAACATGGCACACAACATGGAGTGCCATGTAGACTTGGGTTGAGTTGGGTTAATAAAAGTTGGGTTCCATAACATCTTTGTCTGTTAAATACATATCAATATCAATTAAAAATGTATATTTTTTTATATAAATATGTACTTCCTCAAAAAAAAATAATAGACGAAATATTCGCATAATCCACAAATAGCAATTGGCCGACTATAATGGCTACCCCAACAACAATATTTCTTTCCTAGTCAAGAGCCACACAACCTACAACAGACAAGGAAGTAGTCGGACAGAAAGCAGCATCAACATTTATAATAATTCACTTGGGAGAGGAGGAATGTGATGATCGACCCCAAATATAAACTTAGGAATAATTAGAAGTTAGGAAAATATATGTTTTGGGGTTTGTTAGACTTGCAGGTGCGCCTAAGAGCGTAGGATTCGCGCCTAGGCAAGTTGGAAACCCTGAAACAGGTTTGAATATGTTTTGTGGTGCCCCTAGAGCAGTGACGAGCAAGAAAATGAAGGGAGGGAGGGAGGCTGTGGGCGCCTAGGCGCGATTCCCACATGCCTAGGCTTGTAGAAATCTTGCCCAAGATCCCGCCCAAGACAGAAACTAGGTTGACTACCGATTTGATAATCAAGTTGGATTTGGATTGAGATTCAAGAGTTTGGTGATTTCCAGAAAGAGAAAGGTAAGAACTATTGAGTCTCTTATGATATACTATATTGGTATGTGCTTTGAGGATATATGGTTTATGAAATGAGTAGGAAATATTGAAATTGATAGGTTTGGAGAAAGAGTTGAAACCCTAACTTGGGAACTTGAGATATTTGGCTTGTGCTTGGAATGAGGCAGGGATTCTTACCCTCTTTTCAATCATATTGTTTCGTTTCTCTAAAGAGCGGTTTGTATTTCCTCATTGGCCTTCATTTTTGTGTTCTTGCCTAACTTGTTCGTTAGGAATAACGAACTCATTACATGGATCATCAATTGAACATGTTAACTCTTGTACATGCATCACATAGTTACGTATGTATATAGGGTCGATTTATAGATATGTTTATTCTTGCATTACATGGTTGGACATGCATTGTAGATTAGGGCTATTGGTATGGACTCATAGTTCCTTAGGGTCTATTTGTGGGATGTGGGATACCGAGTGGCACATTATTTCCAGGATCGGGATTCCATGTTGTAGAGGTGCATCTATGGTTGTTTGGGGCAAGGTTCAAGGTTTCCGATGATTTTTGAATATCCGTTGATCAGTGTCAGGGCGTTGTAGGGTGTAGCCAATGATTATTACTTTGTTGTGACATTTAGATGTCATTTCGCTGCATTGTGCTTATTTTATCATTCAGCCTTATAATGTTGATAACTCTTTATATTTTTCCTACTGAGCATTCTGCTCACCCTATTTCCTTTTCTTCTATCTTTAAGTGAGACTGGTGTAGAGAACCAAGCGACGAATCAGTAGGAGGTAGGGTGATATGGAAGGCCACCCTAGGAGCATTAGGATTTATATTATAATGTGTTGGATCTTTGTTAGCTATTTTAGTAAATTTAGTACTATGTTTCTGTTGAACATTATGTTGCTTATATACCTATTCGGTATGCATGATGGATGGTCGAAGGTGTATGCCATGTGAGCGGGACTCCCAAACCGGGATGATGGACCAGTCCGAATTTGTTGACTTTGATAATCTTTGACGATGATGATTATGTGATGATATTATGCATATTATTTGCATGTGATGGACAACTCAGGAAACAAGCGACCTTGGTTGATTAATTAGTCTTTAAATTTGTTACCAAGTAAAGCTTGGCTAAAACCATAAATAACACGAAACCCCATAACTTCTCGACTTTTTGGCTCACACAATTTCTCTCAGCTCTTCTAATGCATTTTTTTATGACCCTCCAACGAACACCACCAATACCTTGAACAAGCCATATGGATCTCCTTCCAAATACTTTTTGGAATTTTGAAGCACAATATCACATAAGTTGGGATTGATTGAATAACGGACTTGATTAGAACTTCATGCCCTCTCATCGAGAACCTGTTCTCTTGCTAGCATGATAACCTATTAAGAACACGATCACAAATATACCTAAATTGGACACGCTTATTCCTCATCAAAATCGTAGGTAACCCTAAATACTGGTCATGACGTTTAACCACCAAAATCCCAAAAATACTTTGAACTGAATCAATAGTCTAATGAGAGGAGTTGGGACTAAATGAAAAAGCACTCTTTTCGTAATTAATAAGTAGGCTTGAAGCAGATTCGTATAAGGAGAAACACTTCTTCACCGCTGAAGGGCTGGGCATAGGTCAATATTATTGGTCTTTATCTATTATCGACCCATTATCATCCCATGATTATTTGTCCAACAACCAACCCATGTTGTCGTATTGATATAACCAACGGAACCATGTACATATGTGTTGGTTGGTGGTTTTGATGTTACTCAACTAAAAAAATATGAAATTACATATATTACATCTATTTCCACCCAAATACCCAGCCCACCCTAGTAGCCCACAGCCCAAAAAAAGGCCATAAATCATTACCCAACCCAATGTCTAAGGCCCTAAGTCCATAACTGATAAGTAATAACCTAATTATCCAACCCCATCTAATTATGTAATTTGTAATTCTGAGACTAAAAGAAAGATTAGAACTTTTATTTTATTTGAGTATTTGTGATATTGTGGAATGTATTTTTAATATTTGTGAACTTTTATTTCAGATTTCTATATTTAGTTGTTTTAAAATGAGCATTTTGTAGTGTAAAAAAAAAATTTCCTGAAATTTTACTGGCTGATATTATCGGCCACCCATCATTATCGACTCGACAAGATTGGTTGGCAACTGACCCGACATAGTTGAGCCGATAATCGTTGCTAGGATTTTCAAAATTTGGATGTCGGGTCGGTTTGATTATCGACTGATAATCAACCGACTCGACTTATGCAAAGGCCTAACAGAACATTCAAAAGCTTTAACTCAACAAAAGATGAGGCTATCATCAGCAAAAATAAATGAGGCACTAAAGGGCTTGTTTGGGATATCTTCATGCCTCTAAAAGAACCTGAACTACGAGCATGAGATCATATAATAAGACAATCCTTGGGTGTAGAGACAAATAAGGCAAAAGGGGGTCCCATTGTCGAATACCTAGGGTAGGAATCACAACTCCCACTATTTCTCGATTGATGGAAAAGAGTACGAAACATATCGAATACACTACATGATTAGCCCATACCATCTTTCTAAAAAAAATCCCAAACAAGCCATGAAAGCTCCACTCTCCCCGATCATAAGCCTTACTCATGTCAAGCTTCAATGCCATACAACCCGACCCATCACCTTTATGATTTTGAAGGCAATGCATACACGCAAAACACACCAATATATTATATGTTTTGAGCCATACTGGTATGAAAGAACTTTGCAAGTCATCAATTACATCATCCAACACAATCCTATCTTGTTTGTTAAAGCTATTGACACAATTTTGTAGACAACATTGCATAAAGAGATTGGCCGAAAATCCTTCACTTCGTTCGGATCATGAATTTTTGGGATCAAAGTTGTAAGAGTTTTATTCCAACATGTTATATCACCACCCTCATTCAAAATACCCAAAACAACTAATGTTATTGAATCCCCTATAAGGCTCCAATATTTCTAAAAAGATAATGCATGCATCTCATCAATACCTTGAGCTTTAGTGGGATGCATATCTTAGAAAGCTTGTTTAACCTCTTCAATTGTAAAAGGCCTTTCTAGCACTGCATTCATTGAAGCTGTTACATTTGGCTAGACATGCAAAAAACCATATCAAAAATCCTTCTCCTGAGGTTCGGCTGATTGAAACAAAGAGAGAAAATAATCATGGACAATACCACGTATATCATCCATCTCTATACACCATACGCCCGCCTTATTATTCAAACACATAATATAATTCATCTTTCTCAGTGAAATAGCCTAGCCATGGAAAGACTTTTGTGTTTGAGTCACCATGAGCCACACAATTTGATATTGGTCGTTGCATCCAATGAATTTCTTCTCACCTATAAAGCAATTCCAAAGAATTCTTCAAATCTATAATACCACTCTCAAGTGTTGGTGATAGCCTAAATCAGTACAGAGTGCATCAAAATTTACCAAGATCTCATTAATCAAGCACCTAATATTCCCAAACTTCTCACACCCCCACCGTTTGAAACTAGCAACACAAACATAAAATCCAAGCGTTAAAGATGTTCGCGTCACATCCAATAGCAGTCTCACAAGCCCACCCTTTAGCCACAACAAACTTGTTGTCTTCTTCCACAACCCAATTTTCATCAAAGTGAAAATGCCCCTTCTTCTAGTTTTAGACTACCTTATGTCATTGCACATTGAGGAATTTAACTTGAATAGGCCTATGATTAGAATGTTGAAATGCCAAATTAGAGGTACGAAAGTTGGGGAAAGATAAAAACATTCCAGACGCTCCTGAATAAACCCATCACTTGCCTATTTATTGGCCCATGTAAAATGGTCAAAACTACTACCGAATCCCTCAAAATCACCAAGACCAAGAACTTCAACAAACAAATGCATAACTTCTAGAGATTTAGGCTGACCATGACATTTCTCATCATCATGAAGGATTTCATTATAATTGCCCCCTATAAGCCAAGGGAAATTTGAAAGCTCAACCAGGCCCACCAACCTCTCCAAAAGGTCTCAAGATTGATGTTGTATATATGCTCTAGGATTACAATACAAACCAGTGAACCATCAAATTTGAGAGTCATTAGAATATTAGCATCTATATGACCTTAGGAACATGATTCAACTAAAATATGTAGAGGATGCTTCAAGAAAAGAATTATCCCTTCTCGACAGCTTTCACTATCTTTGACAAACATTCCATCGAAACATAACTTAACCGACAAATTATATTACCGCATTGCAACCATTTTAGTCTCACATAGAAATAATAAACTACATCCTTGTGCCAAAATTAACAGACTAACTTCTCAAAACGCCCGAGGGTTCTAAGCCCCTTAAGATTCCCGACAAATGCAACTTATGGCTGTTAGCGGGGTTGGGAACTAGCCACTATCGATACTATTGAAACACTCAAACTTTCACTATCAATCGATTGTACCCCCCCCTCTTTTAAAACATCCAATATGATTTTATTTCCAATCCTAGACACATCCACGACATTTCTCTTCCTTCTAATGTGCACCTCCCTCATAACTGAATCTGAATTAGAAACGCTCAAAGTAGTAGCACGAGCTCGACATTTCCATGTACTTCTCAAACCCGAAATCTCTTGCGCACCTAGGCGACTCTCATCCAACAAGACCTATGTGTCTACCAAGGCAAGCCTTATAGTCCCACCCACTGTGCCCTTCATACCTAGTGTTAGGTCCATCCATGATAAGTTTCAATGACTCATAATAAGACTCATGTGTCTATCACTCGTAAAACAAATTCATATAAAAAAAATCTACTCAAATGATGCCATCCATATACATTAGAAGTTTTACTTGGAATAAAAGTCAATCACTTAAACAAATATATCCATAACAACTCCTAGCATTAAACAACTTATCATACGTTAATTTCTCATACATGTTTGATGTATGTATTTTTGTACCACATTTATTCACATATTTTCAATTAAAATTCTACTATTTTGAGTTGATATTATGAGAATTATTGTGTTTTTTATTCAGGAAGGTTTGTATGAAGAAAGGGTAAAAATTGGAGCGCATTCAGAGAAGAAAAATATTTCGCGTGCCCTTTAGATGCTCAAGCGTGGGTTCAGTGCCAAAAGATAGCATCTTGCCAATAATTTTTGCCCTTTAGTTGCGTTTTAGATGCTCTAGCACCCAACATCAGACGCGATTTTTAGAAGCTGAAAATCAAAAAAACTTATTTCTATTTGGGTTCTACATTGTTGACTAGGGATGATCCAAGGTTGATTGAAGGAAGTTTTTGAAGCCTTGTTGTAATACCCCGACCCGAAATATTCAAGAAGAAAAATAATAATAGCAATTATTATTGTTATTTCGAGTTTGGGAAAATACCAAGTATTGGATTAAACTAGACTACGAATGGATTGGTAATTAATAAAATTAAATTAATTAATTTTATTAATTAATTTAAAAAAAACAAAAAAACAAAAACAAGTGTCCACTTTCGGTGGGCATGTAATTGCCCACCAAAAGTGGGCAATTATGGGCCACAAATTGGCCACGTGAGTTGGCCAATTTGTGGCCAAGTCCAGTCTTTTTTTTTTTAAAAAAAAGAATGAAATGTCTCTGGCCAAAGCTAGCGACATTTCACAAAGAAAAACAAACGGCAGAGTGAGAAGCCGAGAGAGAAAGAAGAGAGAAAGAAGGAGAGAAAGAAAGAGATTTTGGGCTTGAAAATTTGAAGGATTTATGGAGCTTAGCATGTTTCAAGAAGGATTAAAGGAGGAGTTGTGATTTTAAGGTAAGTTTTCTATAGATTTTCATAGATAGGTTTTTATGGGTTTTATAGATTAGAGCTTGAATATGGATTATTTGAGATAATGAGGTTTAAATAGGTTGATTTATACTTAATTGTGTATGTATTTGTTAGATTTGAGTTAATTGGAAGATTTTCAAGCTTGAGAGCTTTGGGTGGAAATTCTAGAGAGAGAAAGGTAGGATTCTTTGAAATTATGGTTTAATTTACATTTGTATATGTTATTAGAGAGATATAAATTGTGAAATGGGTTGTGAATTTGCCATATATTAGGTTGGGGGTTCAAACCCTAGAAATTGGAAATTTTTGATTTTTGGTGAAATTACGTGGATTCGAGGTAGGGGATTCTAGCCAAATCTTTCGATTATTTCTTGTTATCTAAAAAGCGTTATTTAATCTTCATTGTTATTTGTATTTGTGTTTTTTCTTATTTGCTCCACAAGGAAAAACGAACCTAGGATTATTCTCGAATTTTCCTAAATATTAGTTTGCATTCCCGGTTGATTGCTTGGTCTTATATCAAGCATGTTTGGTTCTTATTCATGCATCATGGATAGTTAAATATACAATTAGGATTTGTATATTGCTATATTAAATTCAAGGCATGAAATTGTTGCATTAGAGCCACATGGAAGTGCAAATATGGATTCGTGACTTCCGTAGGTTGTGTGAACGTCATATGGGAGGAGGGTTGTGGAACCTCGGCTAGGTTGCAACCGAATGACTCCTATATGAGGCAACATACTGAGATTTTGAGGAATCGGTTCAGAGAACCCGAGTCAGTATGGACAAGACTGGTGTCTTATATTTGGTCATGGTTTCCTTATTTAGTCGTATGGTGGCAGTGTTCACCGATATCAATGTGTGGGGATGGATGCCGAGGCGTCGTCCCATTGGGACTCACAGTAGAAAACGAGACCACGGTTTGATGAGTATTTGTTATGATGATTCATAGTCTTGGCATGTTGCTGCACTGACTTAATCTTTTTATTCAGCTATTATATTTTGTTATCCTCTTTACCCCTACTGAGTCATTGCTCACCCTTTTCTTTATTTCCTTTCCACACAAGCGAGACTGGTACGGATACCGGCACTGCGGATCTGTAGGAGGTGGGATGACATGGTGCCACCTGGAGACACTAGAATGGGTTAGAATAAAGAATTAATTTTCTTTATTATGTTTGATATTTTATACACGAATTGAGGATTGTGTATGTTAACTACGTTTATGAACACCTTGACGGTGTGTGGATGGTACGGATAGGAGGATGCCTTGTGATAGGACTCCTGTACCTGGGTGTGAATCTTATTGTGATATTGCATGTTGATACACGTATGATGATTGTGATTTATTATGTATACTGTGACACCGTCACAGTATACCAAGAGGTACGAGGAGCTATACAAGTATGGTAGGAAGTTTGCTCCGGATGAGGGGAGCAAAGTAGAAAGGTATTGTGATGGATTCATTCCAAGTTTGGGTGAGATGGTACTTGCTACCAGAGTTCAGACATATGCTGAGACAGTGAATATGGCATTGAGGTTTGAACAGAAGAAGACAAACTCCCGACAGTATTGGGACGCCCAGAAAGGAAGGACCTCTTCATCCACAGGTGGAGGTAGTCAAAAGAAACAGAGAACTGACTCTCATAATCAGAAAGGGGACTGAGGCAAGGGGCGTAGGCCACATGGTGGGAAGATCACATGTTTTCGATGTGGTAAAGAGGGGCATAAGTAGGATCAATGCAGGACCACGGGTCCGAAGTGTTATGGGTGTAATCTTATAGGGCACAAGAGGAATGAATGTCCACAAGATGGTGGTACTACACAGCAGGCACAGTCTCAGGCACCGGGATTACCACCTCCGGCACCAGTTCCAGCTCTGCCTTCTACAGTTCCTACAGGAGGGAGAGGACGAGGTGGTAGACCACCACAACAAATTCAGCAACAGCAGTCGACTACGGTTCAGACTCGAGCATTTGCTTTGGGATATGAGGAAGCTCCGGAACAGTTAAATTTCATCGGAGGTATATTTCCTAACTCTAATAGTTAAGCGAGAGTATTGTTTGACTCGAGAAAATTAGAGTGGGATTTTGGAAATAGAAAATATGGAGGTATAAGAGAGAAACAAACATTAGTTTGCATCGAAGCATCTAAGGCTCGATGGTGGCGTATTACTCGTACCTAGAGTTCGTGAATAACTACAAAAGCAGTTGTTTGAGTAGTTAATGTTATATGAAAGGGGATGTCTAGATGATGTGAGGAGGTAGGAGATGGCGTCGGCGTGGACACTTGCATAAAGAAGATGAATGTGATGATGAGTTAGGTCTAGAGTCTTGGAAAGTCTTGGAAACTTCATGACGAAAGATTATAGTTGAGAGTTAACTGGCTAGTGGAATGATGAACTCGTTGGTTAGAATCCATTAAGAAAGGAATTTTGGAAATAAGATTGTATCCTTAAGAAAATTTGCATGTTGATGATAAAAGTGTGTTAAATTTAGAGAAATAAAGTTTCCTTAAAGGGAAGGTGTGTATCAAAAGGATAAGGATTTGTTTACAAAAAAAAATGGAATGATATTGTATTTAGAATGATGGAAGTAATAGATGTTGTGACTCTATAACAACATCTAAGATATGAAAATTTATAAGGTTAAATATGAAATTCTTGGTAAGAAGTTTGGACACTAAGGGTACTTGAATATCAAAGTGGTAAATTTTATTTAAATGCGTAAGATATGACAGTGATTGATGTGTGCACTAGAGCTAAAGGTGAATAGTCTATAATTATTTGGAAAATAGATTGGAAATTCATGAAATTTACTTAGTAAATTGAATGATAATAATTGTGGATGGTGAAAAAGAGAGAGTATCTCTAGAAGTTAATGGAATTTACCGAGGCTTTCGAGAACTAATGGTGACAAAGTAGTAACGATAGTATAGACTAGCATGTCATTTGAGTTAATAGTAACAAAGTAGAATTATTTCTGACACTGAAGATTCAGGGAAGACAGACGGATTCTTTGGGATTCTTTCAGAGATAATGGAGATCTTGGAGTACAACTAAAGAGGATTCGGGTGAAGCAAAATTATATGGATGTTTAGAACACCACAACTAAGGAGTGACACGTTATAGAGTAACTGAAAAAGGCTAGTTTATTGGGATCCTTTAGGGGGTTACACGTCTGGGTGACACGTTATAGAGTAGCTGAAAAAAATATAGTTTATTGGGGTCCTTTAGGGGGTTACACGTCTTATGCAAGGTTTCATAGGGTAGTAAGAGTTGAAAGTAACATGATTGAATTCGAGTTGTATTTAAGAAAGGGAACCAAGGTAAGTGACACAAACTAAGTAGTATTTCTCTCCCTACTCAAGTTATACAACTTGGAAAAAAAAATGGCAAGTGAAGGACGCGGCCAAGCTTGCTCAGTAAAGGTGCTAGAGGAGTTTACTTCCAACCGTAGGATGCCTTTTCCACGATACAAAACCGTAAGGGAACCCTCATGTGTTAGAACAACGGTTACCTTACGAAACCCAGATGTTGAGTTGGGTGCCCTAGGATGCGTGATTAAAGCATGGACCACGTTCAATGGTGGTGAACTGAAAGTTCAGGAAGAATATGCTCGACTTATGCTTCATAAGCTAAGAAATGATTTTAGTATACAGATACCAGGCTACAACTACGGGGAAAGCAGCAATTTGGCGATCCAACAACAGAAAACTAGAAGACTCTGACGTGAAGTTGTACGTCCGAGGGAGGAGAACCGGGGACTGCGGTACGAGAATTAAGTTCTTGCAAGTCAGGTCAGAGAATCGGAGGAGCGTGAGGAAGATTCTGAGGAGGAATCCGAGGAAGAACCAGTGTTTGAGGACAAACACTGTATAACCTGAGAATAGTTGCATGTGGTTTAGGTTATGTATAAGAATAAAGCTCATAGAGCAAATGTGAGTCTGAGTGTGTGAAATATGGGAACTAAGAGGAAGAAACCTTTGATATTAAGTGTAAGACCTATTAGTAGGGCAATGTATCGAGCTTTGGTGTTGTTAAAAAAAAAATTTGTAATCGACTAAGGTTTGTAATATGAATGTGTGTATGAAAGTATGGAATGGACAGGTAAGAATCCTTAAAAAATTATGGAATGGACTTGTGGATAGAAAATGTGTGATTTAGGCATGACAATGTAAGTTGTTTACCTATATGATAATGAAATGAAGTAAACTCTTAGATGAAATGACCGTAGCTTGGTAATGCGTATATGCATGTGGAGCATAGAAATTGAAAGATCACTTGGAGGACGATGAGTTCTTAGTGGATTATCAAATTGATGGATAGGTTTTTTTTTTCAAGTCTAATCTATAGTTCGAATCACAAAAGGTCAAACTTTAAGAATTTGTGGTACGAAGGTGAAGTGTCCACATTTGTTCACGGAACTTGGTATGTTTTAAATTTCGGGAACGAAATTTCTTTAAGGGGGAAGGGATGTAATACCCCGACCCGAAATATTCAAGAAGAAAAATAATAATAGCAATTATTATTGTTATTTCGAGTTTGGGAAAATACCAAATATTGGGTTAAACTAGACTACGAATGGATTGGTAATTAATAAAATTAAATAAGTAAATTTTATTAATTAATTTAAAAAGAAAACAAAAACAAGTGTCCACTTTCGGTGGGCATGTAATTGCCCACCGAAAGTGGGCAATTATGGGTCACAATTGGCCACGTGAGTTGGCCAATTTGTGGCCAAGTCCAGTTTTTTTTTTTAAGAAAAAAGAATGAAATGTCGCTGGCCAAAGCCAGCGACATTTCACAAAGAAAAACAAACGACAGAGTGAGAAGCCGAGAGAGAAAGAAGAGAGAAAGAAAAAGATTTTGGGCTTGGAAATTTGAAGGATTTATGGAGCTTAGCATGTTTCAAGAAGGATTAAAGGAGGAGTTGTGATTTTAAGGTAAGTTTTCTATAGATTTTCATACTTAGGTTTTTATGGGTTTTGTAGATTAGAGCTTGAATATGGATTATTTGAGATAATGAGGTTTAAATAGGTTGATTTATACTTAATTGTGTATGTATTTGTTAGATTTGAGTTAATTGGAAGATTTTCAAGCTTGAGAGCTTTGGGTGGAAATTCTAGAGAGAGAAAGGTAGGATTCTTTGAAATTATGGTTTAATTTACATTTGTATATGTTATTAGAGAGATATAAATTGTGAAATGGGTTGTGAATTTGCCATATATTAGGTTGGGGGTTCAAACCCTAGAAATTGGAAATTTTTGATTTTTGGTGAAATTACGTGGATTCGAGGTAGGGGATTCTAGCCAAATCTTTCGATTATTTCTTGTTATCTAAAAAGCGTTATTTAATCTTTATTGTTATTTATATTTGTGTTTTTCCTTATTTGCTCCATAAGGAAAAACGAACCTAGGATTATTCTCGAATTTTCCTAAATATTAGTTTACATTCCCGGTTGATTGCTTGGTCTTATATCAAGCATGTTTGGTTCTTATTCATGCATCATTGCTAGTTAAATATATAACTAGGATTTGTATATTGATATATTAAATTCAAGGCATGACATTGTTGCATTAGAGCCACATGGAAGTGCGAATATGGATTCGTGACTTCCGTAGGTTGTGTGAACGTCATATGGGAGGAGGGTTGTGGAACCTCGGCTAGGTTGCAACCGAATGACTCCTATATGAGGCAACATACTAAGATTTCGAGGAATCGATTCAGAGAACCCGAGTCAGTATGGACAAGACTGGTGTCTTATATTTGGTCATGGTTTCCTTATTGAGTCGTATGGTGGAAGTGTTCACCGATATCAATGTGTGGGGATGGATGCCGAGGCGTCGTCCCATTGGGACTCACAGTAGGAAACGAGACCACGGTTTGATGAGTATTTGTTATGGTGATTCATAGTCTTGGCATGTTGCTGCATTGACTTAATCTTTTTATTCAGCTATTATATTTTGTTATCCTCTTTACCCCTATTGAGCCATTGCTCACCTTTTTCTTTATTTCCTTTCCGCACAGGCGAGACTGGTACGGATACCGGCACTACGGATCTGTAGGAGGTGGGATGACATGGTGCCACCTGGAGACACTAGGATGGGTTAGAATAAAGAATTAAATTTCTTTATTATGTTTGATATTTTATGCACGAATTGAGGATTGTGTATGTTAACTACGTTTATGAACACCTTGACGGTGTGTAGATGGTACGGATATGAGGATGCCCTGTGATAGGACTCCTGTACCTGGGTGTGAATCTTATTGTGATATTGCATGTTGATACACGTATGATGATTGTGATTTATTATGTATTGCGGATGCATGCTGTAGATAGCCTGAGGCCCTGCCTAGGATTGTGATTGCTTGTGATGTGATGGTCGGAGGCCTTATATATTGCAGAATATGTGCTGCGCATTTCAGGTGGGCATTCTCCGATATACGGGGAGATGCTGCCGAAATTTCGGTAGAAATTTACGGATTTAGTTGGAGAAATTAATATTAAATCTTTTGTGGTAACGTGGAGATTTAATATCTTATAGTTATTGAATTAGGGGTCGGGGCGTTACACTTGTATTCACTATAAATAGGTCTCTAAACCTAAGTGAATGCACATTTAATTTTCTAAATCAAGTCGTTCTCGCTTGTGTGAATGGCTACCCAACTTTCTTTGTTATATCATTCAATCTATGGTTTATTTCTTCCTTTTCTTTGATATTTATTATTATGAGTAGTAACTAAGCTCCTTGTTAGGGTATTATTTAGCCAAGCATGATAATTAGAAATTAAATTCTTTAAGCTTTCAATTCGATTTATGGTTCTAGTTCCTAATTGTCGTGCTTTAAAGTATATTGTTTGTTTATATTGATTAGCCATCAATTGAATTTGCATAGATACTCATCTAGCCAAATCACATAAATGATCCTTATTTATGTCTTTTAGTGAAATTGGAACTAGAAAGATTAACTGTCGACTACTCCGATAAGGGTTTAAGGGGTTAATTGGTTGTATGATTTTTCTGTTCTTAATGGGTTATTGATTATGAATCTAAAGTCTGCCAACAAATAAAATTGGTTTGGGATTAATAATACTTGTTGTTGCCACGATCCATGAATCAACATAATTTAGAGAAAAACAACCTTAGAACCGAAATTGTTATTGTTGCTTTATCTTTATAAATTTTCAATAGAAAGTCGTTCATACTCTTTTCTGTTTAGTACGAAATCATTTGGGCAAGCATGTACTTTCGCATATTCTAAGCCCAAAGCGGACATTGTCTTCCTTGCCTCATACATGGATTCTGGAATTTCATTGTTTTCAGGCAACAATTCTGCCAAAAAACTAAGCAGTTCAGTAAAACTAGTATCAGACCACCCAAATTTACCCTTGATATTGAACAACTTCACCAAAGTGCCCAATTTAGTGAATTTCCTACATCTAGGGTACAAAGGTTTTTGAGCCTGTTCCAGTAGTTCCCTAAATGCCTTAAGATCTTCATCACAATTTTTGTAAGCATCATTCACCATATCCACTGTCTTGCCATCGTTATAGTCCATAGACTCCAACGAAAAAAATCTATATTACAAGATGGTGTGGTATGAATATCTTCCCCATGCCATGTCCAGATTTTGTAAGCCACATCAAAACCTTTCTAAAATAGATGTTCGGTTACTTTTTTAATAGGGAGAAATGATAGATTTTTTTATTCATAACATGGACATCTAATGATGCTAGCATCCTCAGCATTTTCAACAACAAATTTGATGAAATCTTTAACCCCTTTATCATACTCAGGTGACATTCTACTACATTCAATCCAAGCCTTATCCATTAGAGTACCAAATCAACAAATTTTTTATCTTGACACATAAAGGAGCGAAAAAATGAAGCAAGAATTAATTTTTTAAAAAGATATTCAAGTTTGAGTGACTTAGCCTAGACCTCAATTGTGGAAATAAATTAGTAACTAAAATGATCAAAATTCACAATCAAGAAGCAAAATGAACAATTAGCTTCTAGTGAAAGAAATTGAAGAATAGAAACCCTCATTACATTGACAGAATTGTAAAACCAACATATGCATGAAAATGAAAATCTCTCAGTTTTCTTAGCACCAAACAAAATCAAGGATAGTGAAATAGTCCATTAGTAGGATGGGTCCTATTTTTCCCTAGCAAAGTTCAAGCTACAAGGATTCCCAAGAAAAAAAGTTTACAGTTTGCAAGCTAGAAGTGCAATCTCAACACTAAACCACACTCCACAGTTGGAAATCAAGTACAACACTAATAAAACAATGCTTAAAACTTTCAATGTATAGTAGGACAGAGATGGTAGCAAACAAACTATGAGCAAACTAGGAAGGAAGAAAGAATTGGTACCTCATTATCTGATTGAGGGTTATGGTAGCGACGGAATGAAGGTCGACTGCTCGTGGGTGCTTGGAGCATGACTTTGTTGTCCTAGATAATGGTCAGAAATATGTTGTAATGCAATCATATATTGAATGCAGAAATAGAGAAACAATTCACAATAATGAACTTCATAACAACAAGAAATTTATCAAGGGATTCCAAAAACAAATGAAATGCAGTATGTTTCGACACTTGGAGATACAAATATACCCCAAGTTAAATGCATAAAACTACTGCATTGTTCCAGAATTTGCATACTCAGATCAAGTACAAAAGAAACATGAGTAAACTTTTTGATAGAAACATAAAATCCAACTTAATCACGCATCAAGATTTTACCTAACACAATCTCATCAAATACCATTACAGTAGTGACATTTTCTTGTAACAAAGACTCTAAGTTACTGATGTAGATATTAGAAGCAAAATTTTTCTTTGATCTTTGCTAGTCTCAGTTTTTCATTTTCTTTAAGAGACCAAAAGAATTAAAAGAAAAGACAGACATTATATATTAAATGGACAATCAATCAATCATTCCTACTTTGTGATGCAAAATATAAAATTCAGATGTTCGATGTAATGTATTATCACAATAGATTAATGGATAAAATGTGGAAAAGCATAAGCTATTTTGTTAGTTAGAGCTAGACAAATCTTCATTCAGTTAGGTACACTCAAACACTACACTCTCTATAGTGAGGCAGTAACCTAACATGCAGTAAACACACCACACTTATTATGGAGGGAAAGATTTGAGTGCTGTCAGGTAGGACATGAAATCCATAATAGATCAACATAAGGAAGGATCAAAATTTCTCTCACACTTCTTTTGTTCCCAACAGGCACATTCCTAATACGAACCCTTACATTCCATGCAAAACCCAATCCGAAACAAAGAACTGAGGATGAGTTTGTAGGAAATTAAACCATTATCTTTCCTTTTCTTAAGAAACGACTAACCATGATAGGCAAAATCAAGTGTGTAGTTAATTCAGGGTCTAGAAGGAAAACAAATCTAGCACTTATAAGCTTCATAGCCAGTCTTTCTCAAAGAAACAAATAAGTTTTACAAATCATAGAGTAACATAATTATCCAACAAATTACAAAAACAAAGAATACCTGAAGAAGATCAGTCCATATTGTCTATCGGCCTGTCCCTCTGCTCCCATCACAGACCCCCAAAGAATTCCCAAAAAATTCTTCATAAAAAATTTGTTGCACCGCAAACTTTTCGAATCAAACCAAGCTGAATTCGAGTCACAAACTCTAACACACTTATATATATACATAAGAACGCACCGTTTTGTAGATCAGTCCATATTTCCATTTAAAAAAATGTAAAATGTACCATTTTTGTTCATTTTATTTAATCAAAATTAGTTAAAATTTGGATATTAATATTAAAATTATATCAAAAAATATGTGATAGATATAATTTCTATCACAAATATATCATATTTTTTTGATAGACAAAAGTTCTATTACAAATTTATCACAAGACTATCAACTATTTATGATAGATAAAAGTTTTATCACAAAACTATCAGCTATTCATGATAGACAAAAATTCTATCACAAATCTATCATTAATTCTCTGATAGATCATTTTTCTATCACAAATATGTCATTGTTTTATGATACAACCGATTTCTATCATAAATGCTCTATCATCTATTCCCATTTTTCTTGTAGTGTGACATCATACCCTAGTTTATTGTATTATTGAATTTCTCACTCGTTTACTTATTTGTTCTTACTCATAATTCATCGCTTCTCATATTTAATTTAGTTGTTATTTACATTAATTACAAATTTGGTGCAATATTGACTTGAATTTGTCTTTATGGGATTGACCTCGTATTTTCATTTTTTATGCTATAATAGTACACTTGCACTTGCAAGTATTTTTTACATCAACATCACATCTTAATAATCCATGTAAAAAAATTTACATAATAACCATGCAAACTTAAATCTGTTTATGAAGTAACTTACCTCAAGGTTACGTCACTTGCATACATTTAGGTTATCACACAATTGTCATATCTTAGGTTTTTACAAACCAACCAAAATGGACACTCACTTAACATGAAATATTTTCTCTTGATCTAGATACATATGATCACTCACTCAAGAACAAAATAAGAGAGAAAGAAACAAGAACAAAGCTCAACACAATATCAATGATTTTTGCTGTAAGCTTCGATAATCTCCATGCTCTAGCAATGCGTTTTATATAGATGTCTTTGAGAATTCGAGATATGAATTAAGACTTATCATCTGGGGAGATAAAAGTTGCTGAAAATAAAAGATTTATGATCTGGGGAGATAATTTATTTTCAGAGAACTTTGGATTTAGGTTAGAGTTGGAGTTTCATAACTTAATTACTCTTGAATGGTTCATATGTTGGTGATTGATGATGTATAAGCGAAATAGACAATCTGGTGGTCATTGTGTAATTAATTGAATAGTCGATGTTTTCATGTGATTCTCAAAATGGATGGTATTGTTGGGAGTTGGGACCCAAGAGTTCACATGTCCTCTGCTGCAAGTTTTGTTCAGTCCATGCCTAACTGGCATCCTTTTAGAGAGAGAGAGAGTGCAGATGTCAGGTCTATTGTAAAAATTTTATATCAGATCTCGTTGTAAATGACTTTTTGAGTCATTACAAAATTAATTTTTCTAAAAAAGTTATAAATATATTTTGATCGAAATTATGAATTTAATGATACATTTTTTTGTAACTAGTAAAAATCAAATATACTTTAAAAAAGATAAAAAAAATTGCGAACCATTAAATATAAACTCGAAATCTTTTTGTATATATTTTTCACGACCTATTTAATTTTTTTTCTCGTATAAAAAATATATCGTTGGGCTCACAAGTTTGAACAAAATACATCCCCCGTTTGGCTAGGGAGAATAATGAATGAGCCAAGGGAATGAGTTTTGTCAAAGCTTATTTCTTTGTTTGATTTGTATAAAACATGAGTCATGAGCATGAGCTCATAACCTCTATTCTCCACAAGGGAAGAATAACTTTTTTAAAAAATGATAATTTTATCCTTCAATTAAAATCATATAAAATTATTAATTTATTAAAAAAATAGTAATATAGTATTT
This sequence comes from Euonymus europaeus, assembly GCA_963580455.1. Lineage (NCBI taxonomy): Eukaryota > Viridiplantae > Streptophyta > Magnoliopsida > Celastrales > Celastraceae > Euonymus > Euonymus europaeus. The sequence continues at coordinate 8,611,008 of OY756972.1, forward strand.
TTAATTTTATTACAATAAATTCAAACCAAAACTCATGCTCATTTTTACATTAACCAAACATATAAAATTTTATCTTTAAACTCATTCACTCCTCTCTTCTTACTCTTTTATTAAATTCATGGTCAGATCATCTTAAATTCATTACCTCCTTCAACCAAACGTGAAATCATATTTTTTAAAAGTATAATATAACTTTTTAATTGCTAGAAAGTCATTTACAGCAGGATCTGCGATAAAAATTACTTCGGACACCAAACAGATACTATAGAGAGAGACCCATTTTTAAACAGAACCATTAATGATTGGTAGCTGGGAACAACTTTCATTGTGGGGCACAAAAGAAAAGGAAAAATCACAAAATCATTCATTGTCATTGTTGCGGTGAGTGGTCGTTGAGTTGTACAATTGAATTGATGGTAATGATGAAAAGCATGAATTGAATAATTGAACTGAGGATATTGGATGTTGGGTTGTGGGGTTCAAAACGAGAAGAAAAAATCGAATAGATGTGAATAAAGGTAGGTGATGCTCCCAGCTCCCCAAACATGTTGGGAGGTTAGGGTGTAGCTCTATTGTATTAATTCCAATCCTGTCCTTTCTTCTCTCTTTTTTTCACTTTGCTTTATTATCTATCTTTGGGTCTAGTAGTTTAGAGGGGAAAGAAATAAATTTGGGATTGGATAACATAAGATGTTTACGAAATATTTACATGTTTAGATTTAAATCAGTTTAAATTTTTTAGACGTACTTAATTAACCATGCGTATATTAATTTAAATTCAGACAAGTAAATCGGACAAAGATCCAATTCATGCTAGGCAAAATTTGAACTAGACAAATATTTATGTTTAGATCCAAAATTTGAGCACGTAACTTATGTCTAGTTCAAATTGGATTTAATTCGGATCAATCGAATTCGATAGTCCGAACCGGGCAAAAACTTTTTGAGTCTCGTTTCACATTAATAAAATAATAAAAAAATCACATCTCATTGTAAAAGAGAGTTATGTTTACTTTGGGTTGGATTGGGTTGGGTGGGGGGCCTTTTCCGATATTAAATTGGTATGAACCCGGTCCAAAACACAAAATATATTTATATGCATATATACAAATATGCACCTATACAAATATGCACCATGTATGTGGAATCCCGGGATCTCCTATAGTTTTAATAGCAGAGTTCGCTGAAGATGACTTTTAGGTGGAAAATAGTTTTTAAATTTTTTGAAAAACATATGTTCGTATTATGATCGATTTTACAAATTTAATAATTTTTTTTATCCGAAACGAAAATCAAATTCAGCATAAAAAACGCATTATAATTCTTGACTGTCTAATATAAACCAAAAGACATTTCATGTATTTTTCAGATTGCATTTGATTTTTATTTTAAAGAAAAAAACATATCAATTAATTCGTAAAATCGATCACAATCTAATTATAATTTTTCAGAGTTTTTTCAAAAATTGTTTCACACCGAAAAGTCATCCATAACAAACTCCGCTGTACAAAAACTGCAGTAGAGCCTGAGAATGCCCATGTATGTGCTCCTCATTCTGTTTTGCCGCTTAGAAACAAGTTCCATAATGATAAGTGGCCCAACTCACCCCTCTAAAAGGCCCAATAGAGGGGGATGATACCACTTTATAAAACACTTCACTAAGGAAAAATCCTCCGATGTGGAATTCTCTAACACATAAACCCCGTGATTTTGGCATGAAAAAAGTCAAATCCATTCGTTGAACCAACAATACCCATGTCAGGAACCTCTGCGACAAGCTCTAGGTTTAGTTTTTTTTGGCGAATTCTCAATGAGCTTCTTAGCAAAATCATTCCAAGTTTGTATGTAAATTTTGTCAAAGACGATGACTCCATTTGGGATAATTTATATTTGAGAAAATAAGTTGAGGTTTATAAATTGTAAAAAATAAATTAGATTATGACCTGTCAAATGAGATAACAGTAAAATTTGTCTTTAATGATATTCTATATAGAAATAACCCATGTAGTCATAAAAATTTAGAAATAAGGATAAAATGATGGATATCTCGAAAACCGCTAAACCTAAAATACCTCTATCATCACTAGGCCAAAATGGATTGACAATCATATAGTATCCCTACCATCCAACTTGGAATCATATTGCCGAGACGAGTCCAATGGTGGTGGTCTCTCCTCAATCTACAGTCGAAAATGTCTGGATTGATGCAAAATGCATTCCAAAGTTTGAAATGATTTTTACCTCGATCTGGATGTTTTTTATATCGGATTCAGGCGAGACTGATGACATTGGATTTGTCTCGTCTGAGCAATTCCAACGCCACCAACCTCACCTCAATCCAACATAAAAAAAGTTGCAGTGAGGAAAAGATATTTTCATGCGTCATCAAAGTTTTGCGGTGGTTTTTTGATGACGGTGGAGCTTTGTTTCAGTCGCTATAGGTCGGGCTTTACTCGTCTCATAGTCGCAATTCTTTTGGGACCAGCGACAATAAGTTTGGTGGTACTACTAGTGTAAAACTATTTTTCTCTGTAAAACCTTTATGTCTTTATAGAATTACTTTTTCTCTATAAAATCTCTTTTTCTCTGTTCGACAGACTCAAAGCTCGGATTCAGTACTAAGACATTATCCCCAAGTGATGAACACAAGGCTTAGTAAAAAAAACATGAAATCACAATTTTCATTCTACTGCTAGTACATAACTCTTTTTCTCTATATAACATATATTTATCTGTAGAAACTTTATTTCTCTGTAGAATCACTATTTCTCTATAGAATCACTTTTTCTCTATTCAACAAACTCAAAGCTCGGATTCACTACTAAAATACTATCCCCAGGTGATGAACCTCAAGGTTCGGATTCGCTAAACCCTAACGAGCTCAAGGAATGGATTCGCTACTAAAATCCTAAATGTCACAAGTGCTAAATTCTAGAGTCCTAACTACGAAATCCTAACGGGCTTGGGCATCCTAAACATTGGGGTTAAAACTGCCAAAATTGGTTAGAACACTTTTTCCCTGTATAACCATTTTTTCTTTGTTCGATGGACCAAAACTCGAACTCACTATTAAAACCCTATGTCCAAAGTGATGAATAGGAAAGTTTGGATTCGCTAGACCAAACGAATTCTTACCATTGGAAGCTTTCAAAACAAGGCCTAGATAATGAGCCAATAATATGATCATAAATTATAAAATGTTGTTTCTCTTTGTAGAAAATAATTTTTCTTTGTAGAACTGTTGAAAATATTTTTTTGATCAAGTAATCACTTTTTGATGGAGGATTGAGGTGAGGCTAGTGGCGTTGGAATCCCCTTTTCAAGACAAATCCAAAGCCACTTGTCTCATCTTGATCAGTCTCCATAAATGGTTGGATCGACTATTTTGCCTTGATAGGCCAGTTTTTGATGTTGGATCTTGTCAAGGCTAGTGGCTTTGAATTTTTCGTGGCCTGATGATTCCAACGCCACCGGCCTTACCTCGATCCATCACTAGAAGCGTCCGGATCGAGGCAAAACCCTTTTTTCATTTTGCCTCGATCTGACAATTTTCAATGTCGAATCTTGTCAAGGCGTAAGGCTTTGATTTCGTCTCAGCCTAAAGATTCCAACACCACTGACCTCACTTCGATGCAAAGCCAGAAGCATCTGCAATTTCAAATTTGATTGAAATAACAATGACAAATTTGTAATTTCAAAATTTGTCCATAATTCAATAATTGTAAAAATCAACTGGACCTTAACTATCAAAAAATGTCTAGTTGTCCTTTTACTCTTGAAGTTTTTTTTAACTCTTGAGAGTTAGTAAATTAGGAACTAAGCCTAATTTCCCCCTAAACATATTATTAGTCCATTTTAATACTTTCAAAAGAATTAATTTAGTAATTTTCTTTTATAACAAAGGTAATTATAGGGACCCATTAATTTTTTACGAATTTATTATAAGCCATTATTATGATTTATTTTTTGTCATAGATAATTTTTTTTAATAATTAATTAGCAATATGAGAATGTTTTTATTTATTTATTAATATGACAATTCACGTTGTTGGCAACAACGTGATTATAAATCATTCCTAATCAGGCTCTTGACAACAACATGATTAACATAATATATAAGAATCGAACGTCATTTTTTAGAATAGAGAAACATTTTCTTTATTGGTTTTTGAGTGAGACATTTCTTCATCTAGTGGATATTAGTGCATTTCAGCCTTTCCAACACTTTTTTACTAGGTGAGTTTTTCATTTATGTTGTTTGTAATGTAAAACATGAAAAATATGTGACTCGATGATGTTGAAATTCTTTTGATTTTTGAGAAGATTTCTGTGGATATGTTTAAGATTATGTTTTTAGATTGCTGACTTGTGTGTAAAATAACTTAATTAGTTAGCTTTTTGAGCTTATTTGTTTAATTAGAGGGTCACACACATGCATGAATGCTTCCTTGCAACAAGGTCACTGGCTATTGGATGTAGAGTACCCAGTGCATGAGGTTCTTGAAATGGTTAGGCTTGATTTGAAGATGAACATGGCAGCGATTCAGGCTTTTGCTTCCTCTCACTCAATGTATCCAGTTTCATACTTAAAGGCTTGGAGTCATATAGAAGTTGTGCGGTACATTTGGAGCTTCTTATAAGATGTTATCTAGCTACTTTAAGGTTTTGCAATCATCAAAACGTGGTTATATCATTGAGTTTGAGCACAAACAAGTCATAAATGAGACAACTACATTTGGTTTAGTCTTTTGGGCATTTAGACCCTTCATTGCAGGATTTTAGCTACCCCTATATGCGAAGTATAGTGCGAAGTTTTCAATTGTTGTTGCATATGAGGCAAATAATGACCTATTTCCATTGTGCTATGATCTTGTCGAGGAAGAGAACAATTATAATTGACAGTGGTTCTTCAATCAACTATGATACTATGTCGCTTTTAACTGCCCTAGAATGTGTGCACTATCATACCATCATGCTAGCATCAAATGAGCAATACGTGACAGATGGCCAGAACCACATGTATATGACATATATTATGTAACGCCTCGACCCGAGAGACGCTACTATTTATATCATTCTAAGTCATCAATGTGACTTACCATCCATTAAGCATGATATCATATTGATCTGATAGCACCTCCTTATATATCGGGGAGTGCCAACTTGGAAGTGCTTAGCTATCATATAATCATGACATCATTAACCTAACAAGGTCTCAGGCCATTATTGAGCATGTAATCCACAATACCTAGGTAGAGCCTTAGGCCATCTATCAGCATAGAAGTTCACATAAACATGTATTCATGCAACACAACAACAACAGTGTTCATATAATCATAACAATAGGACTCAAGATCCACCACTCGATTAGGGAGCACCGATCACATGGAGCACCCTCCCAACCGATCAAACCTCCATTCCGAATAGGTGTATCAAGCGTGTATCCAAACATACATATGAGTGTTCATATAAGTCATCCAAGGCACATGGTTCTTAACCCAGCCTGGGAGTCCCAATCACACAGAGCACCCTCCCAACCGTTATTCGTTCACACCTTAAAAGGTGCCAACAATTGTTTCACAAAAGGTTAAATATACTTTTGGTCACTGAAAGATTTGTCATTTTTCATTTTGGTACCTGAATGTTGAAACATTGCAGATAAGTAACTTAAAGTTTTAGTTTGTTTTGAACTGGTCACTTTGGGTTACCATATTGAAACAACAAAGTTACCATATTGGACCAAATTGAAACTTTAAGTGATTTATCTACAATGTTTGAATATTCAATGATCAAAATAAAAAATGATAAATCTTTCAATGACCAAAAACATAATTAACCCATTTCACAAATAATAATAATAAACATGCATAAAATCACCAAAAGTATAGCTACTAAATCCACTCCCTCAACCTAATCCCCTAGGGCTAATCCATGTCACACGTTCTCTACCAGATCCGCCTGACTAGTACTAGAACTAGACCCACCTATGGGGAGAGAAAAAAAGAAAATAAGGCAAGCGAATGGCCCAGTAGGGGATAAATAAAAATGAGTATTTAACAACATCGAGGCTGAGATATTTCAAGGGAGTACCATGCAACAATATGACATCTAACCATGAACATATAATCAAACACAACGTAAAAATCCAAGTCTCATGTCAACCCTCTATGGGTGTTCGCCAATCAATGCCCTAGCATCAATCACAAATCTATCGGTGAATACTGCCACCATTAATTATGACCCATGAGGAATGGACCACATGCATACTATTATCATGGACACACAAGATTTAAGTTTGGTCTAAACCGATCCCTCAGGATCTCCATGTCTTACGTTAGAAGGTAGTCACTTGGTCCCGCACCAATGCCACCAATGCCTTGATACCTGACCATCCTTCCAAGTTTCCATCAATCAAGCTAAGGGATTACGAGCCTATACTAACTCGCCCAATGCATCTCTAATGTATGTTCACATGATTATGTAATAATATATAGGTATACAAAGCCTAAAATCATATATATTACTACATGATGCATAAAAAAGAGTATTTCATGTTGAGTTGAATCAATTGAAGGCCAAACATGTAAAGGTATGCAACAACATCCAATTTTCCAACAATTGGAACACAAACAACTGGGTTGTTCTCCCTTAGATACAAACAAGGAAAGAAAGAAATAATGAAGACAAATGAAGAATAAGAAGACCATTAATCAAAGCAAAGAACATAGCATTAAAGAATGGTTAGTTTTTCCCCTACCTTGTTTCCAAGCAAAAACTAAACAATCAATAACCATCCCTTGAACTTGTCGATTAACCCAACCTACGATTTTGACATTCTAAAACATGAAACATATTATCCATGATACTAAATTCACATATCAACACCCAATAACTAGAGAAAATAAAGAATTATCTTACCTTTCACTCTCTAGAATTTCCAAATCTTGAATCCAAGCCTTCAAGCCTGAAAACTCCCAAATCAACTATGAATCTAACACATAGAAACATAAATAAGTGTCTATTAATCTATTTAGTCATTAACTCCACCCAAACTCAAGAACCAAACTCAAGTTCACAAAACTTAGAAAAAAAATCCAACTTGAAAATCAAAGATTCTTACCTTAGATTTTGTAGAGATCCTCCTTGATCTTGTTTTAGAACTTATAAATCTTCAAGAAATCTCTCATTCTCTCTCTAATTTTCTCTCTCTCTCTCTCTCTTCTTCTCCTTTTGGCTAAACTAATAAAACTAGGGCTGTTATCATAACGGTAACCGTTATCGTACTGAAATGACGATAATAAAAATAGAAATCATTATTGTTACTAGAAATGTCGGTATACCGTCGATCGGTATACTGTTTTTCGGTAACGGTAAACTAGTAATTGGTAAATTTACCAATCCAAAAAAGTAAGAAATTTTCAATTCTTAATTCTTAATTCTTAATGAGAAAACCCAAAGATTAAGAGATTAGATTTGTTTACCCATCATATAACAATCAATATTAATCAACTTAAAAGTTAAAATCCTAAATTAAACTAAAATTATTATATTAAAAATTATTAATTCACATAATCTTAAATTAAACTTAAAATAATATATATAATATATTAAAATTATTAATATATATATATGTATTCAGTAACGGTAAATACCGATGATAACAAAGGTGAAACTCATTACCGCTACCAATTTTATCGATAAAAATACCGTACTGATGAATCGGTAACGATAAACCATTTTACTTGAAAATACGGTAATTAGTTAGTCGGTAACGATAAAATTACCGTTGCCATAATAGCCCTAAATAAAACACTCATTTTCTCCAATTTTCGCACTTTAAAGTGCATAAATAACTGTTCATGCTCCTAGACGCATATAAATTTTTGTCTTGACATGTGTATTACTATTCATGCACTTAGGCGTGTGTAATTCTCTGCCTAGGCAGCGTTCGAGCAATTTTTCCTGAAATTGGTGTCTAGACGTCGTTTCCTTTTTTTTCAACTCAATTCCACTGCTCTAGGCATGCCCAGTACTAATCCTAGGCATGCCTAACTCCAGAAATTCACCAAAACTTCAGTTTTTCATCACTTTTAATGCCTTAAATGTTAATTTTTAGGCCAGGTATTACATATTGTTAACGCCACTTGGCAAGCACCATGCTGGACAAGTTCAAAGATACAAACTTAAAAAATACCGTGAAGTTGATGGCACAAGAGTCATAAATAGAGAGGTTTGATTTTTGGACATCAAGGATAAAAGATTTGAATAAAGAGACTTTGAAATACCTGGAGGGGATTGAAATGAGAAATGGGCCCTATCATATGACAATGGCCATAGCTATGATGTGATGACCACGAATATGTCTGAAATTTTCAACAGTGAGGTCAAGGGTGGTCGTCTCCTTCCAGTCATTGCTCTTGTACAATTGGCCTTGTATCAGACAAATAAATACTTTGTTACTCATAGGATTGAGGCACAATAGTACATGATAAAAGGATGGGACTAGCCTCTAGGGGATTTAGCTGAAATGAATAGAGAAATTGGGAGGTAAAAAAAACTATACATACTAGAGTGAGATGAATAGAACGTCGAAATCACATAGTTATTATTGAAAGGAACCCTGACCAGAGAAGTTGTACATGCAACATGTGACTAACCCTTCATCAACCATGCTCACATGTAATATTTCTTGTTCTACCACTAAAGTTGATTATGGTAACTTGATGAAAGTAAATTCACCTTACAGGCTAATGAGAACACATACACAACATCTTTCAAATCCATTCCAGATGAGGAGTAGGGCCATCATATGATTACACTATGTTAACTCCAGATCTACCACTTGGGCATTCCAAGAAAGGTCGTCCAAAGTTGACAAATGAAATTGATATTAGGGAGGGTCGATCAAGGTACAAATGTAACATATGCTGCTAACATGGACCCAACAAGAAACATCATGAATCAACAAGACAAAGTAAGTATTCTAAATGTGATTTTCCATTTTTTTATATCTATAGAAGTTAACACAAATGATCCTCTTTCTTGTAGGTTCTAGAGGGTGGCACATAAATGACATGCTACGTTTGATGAGTGGTTAAGTATGTATTCAAGTAATGTTTGATGTATAACTTGAAGCTACATTTGGTGTGTAACTATGTATTGAACATATGTTTGACGTACAACTTGAACATACATTTGGTGTGTAACTATGAATTGAACCTACATTTAATCTGTACCTATGTATTGAACCTATGATTTTGAGTGTTGAAATTTTTTGTATAGAACCTATGGTTTTATGATTTTTTGTTATTTTTTATTATGGAATTTTTTTTTGATGTTGTAATGAAGAATACGTAAAGATGATCACGTTGTTACCAACAGCGTGTTGCATAAAACCTCAATGAAAGCAAACAACGTGGATGGACATATTTGGAAGAAAAAAAAATCATTGTCACATTGTTAATTAATTATTTAAAAATCATATATGACAAAAAAACTCCATTATTTTTTATTTGGAGCACATTGAAAAGGGGGCCACAATATATACCTAGATTTTAGAGAAAAAAAGTTGGACAATTAAGGCAGTGAATTCACGGAGATGAATGCAAGTGAGAAATAGTACTAATCACATGCTTTCCCATGTCACACTTACACTCATTTTAATGCACGCAGAAGCCATAACCATGTATATAAATAGCAATTGTATGCCTTAATTTTCTTAAAATTTTGTTAATGCCGCTTTTTTTAGGGTGACTTATTTTGTTTACTCAATAGTTGACTTGTTGTGTGTTCCATGTACACCTATGTCATTCATTTATTTGTTAATATGTGAGTAGGCCTAAGCACTGTTTGATGTTCCTCTGAGCTTCTTTTCATCTCCTCCGTCTGGGTTCCCTTTTCATCTCTGGATATCTTCTGACAACCCAAGATATTGTAATGGTTCCAATTGGCTGTAGTTAGGCTGTTAACTTACTTAAAATTGGTTAAGTGTTGAGCTGATCCAAGAGTGACACGTGGCTGGAATAAGGCGATGGATTTCAATGGTGAAGATTACACCTTATGAGTGTATAAGTATACATGTAGTGAAAGAGGAAAATATTCCTGAAACATCTTGTATTTTCTTTTTCTTTCTTGAAGCCTATTCCATCCTTGTAACTCGTTCTTGATATTCAATAAGATCTGTGGATTTGTTCTACATTTTATTGAATCTTTCTTAATTTGATCTTGTTTCTTTGTGTTCATCGGTAATTCTGGGAATTATTTCTTGGTTCTTTACAGATATTTACCATGTGAGACATCGATGATATGGGACGACTTGACGAGCATCAGTTTCCGTTAACTTCCTTATACATTTTCTTCCTGATGTTAATTATTTCTATTGGTATGATCCTCGCTCTGATTTATAGGGGATTGGCGTTCGTATCTTATTGTTCTGCTCTCTCTCTAGTTTCTTGCTTCCTCGATTTTTAATCGATTGTTATTTTTTTCTTCGATAGTTCGTGTTATCGTATCTTATTGCTCTTTTGCATCTTCTTTATTCTACAGATTTATGATGATTATGTCGAATACCTCATTTGGAGCTTTTCAAATCCAAACTATCTGGCTTCGTGGTTCACCTGCTTTCTCCAAGTAAAAAGAGGTTTGTATGTCTATATTTGATTTATATTCTTTGACCATGTGCACACGAATATAATTCTATTCCAGTGAAAGTTGAACATGCTCAGTTAAAGACAACTAGATTAATTTTGTGTTGCAATCTATTCCAAAATTGAGCTTGTTGGTGTTGTTTTTAGTCAGGTGATTCTCAGGCAGGTTGTGATCCTCAGACACGTTGCAATTCTTAGATTATCATAATTCTGGGCCCCATTAGCTTTACCTCAAAACCGGTTATAAAGTGAAGCGAGGCATGCTACTATTAATAGCTCTTCATTGAGCTTTTTATCCGATGTGGGATATCTCAACACTCCCCGCACATGTGGACTGGGTATCAGAGGACACCTGCCCAAGACCCGAGACATGGAGTAGAGCCAAGATAGAACCCAACACCTGCTCCGATACCATGTCATAATTCTGGGCCCCATTTGTAATACCCTGACCCAAAAATATCAATGAAAAATAATTATCACAATAATAGTAACATTAGGAGGTAAATTTAGATTTGTATGAATGAATTAGAAATTAATGAGATAGAAAATACATATAATGATGTAAAGATATATATATTATAATAAAAAAATAAAAAAAAGGAAATTTGGACCACTTTCGGTGGTCAAATATTTGACCACCGAAAGTGGCAATTTGCATGGCTATTTGGCCATGCCTTTAGTTTAAAAAAAAATAAAAATTGGAAAAGCGTGAAATGTTGCGCCAGCAACATTTCATTAAAAACAGAAAAGAAACGAAACAGAGAAGGTGCCCGAGAGAGAAAGAAGAAAGAGCCGAGAGAGTGAGGAAGAAGAAAGAGAAAAGGAAAAGGGTGATTTTGGGAAGATAAAGCTTGGGTTTAGGAGGATTTGTGGTGGCCAACAACTCTTAAGCAAGAGTCTACAAGAAATTTTGAAATTGAGGTGAGTTTTTGCTTGATTTGAGAAATTAGGTTTTGGTGGAAATTTTTATGGAAATTTGAAGAAATGAAATTTATGATTAAATAGGCTTGATTATGACTTGATTATACTTATATGTGTGGATTTTATTGTTGATTTGGGAATCTCAAGCTTGGAGGCATACTTGCATAGACAAGTCCACGTGGCAAGTAAAATGGACGATGAGACCAGATAATATCACATATATGCATAGACAAGTCCATGTGGCAAGTAAAATGGGGCATACTTTTTCGTGCATTCTTCTGTGTAATTCATCAAGGCTAACATGATTTTTACTAAAATGGAAAGACCATCCAGCCAGTTTCCTTCTTCATCATTAACAGCTCCAGCTCCTCTGGCAAGATTCTTAGCGTTGTTCTGAGACAGTTTGCGATTTAAGGCCCGACACATGGAGTAGAATCAAGATAGAGTCCAACACTTACTCCGATACCATATCATAATTATGGACCCCATTAGCCTCACCCCAAAATCGATTATGAAGTGAAGTGAGCCTTACTATTATTAATATATCTTCACTAAGCTTTTGGATTTGATTGAATAATAACTTGATTTCGGTTGTTAACAGAATGACAAAATATTATAAAAAAATCAAAAAAATGTGGAATCGATGCGATCGACCTTATTATGTTTGGATTTCTAAGTGGTGCTTCACATTAGACCTTATGTATATGCATGCATGGTTTCAATTTATTCAAGAAAAAGATTTTAATTGTATAATAATTAACTTTACATTGTTTATGCATGTTTTGGTTTTGTTAAGTGTATTAATTCCCAACTACGCACTAATAATGTTTATATGGTAACTAACTAACTAACTTCATAAATATGATAGTTGATATGGCCAAAAATTATTTGCATCACAAGCATCCTTGGTCAAGTTCTCGCACAAGAAATAACTATATAATAATTTATATTTTTTTATTAATAAATAAATATATAACATTTTGTGTAGATTGAGAATGAATATGAAAATTTTATATTATCTTATGGAGATGTTAGAAAAATATGCATTGATTGATTGGTGTGCTAACATAACATGGCATTTGAATTTAAGAGATTTAAATTTATGTGAAAAAGTTTAATTTTAACTTTTGATAGGGCTTTGCTGAATGGTCAAATATTAAACAAAAATTTAATAATAGATAATCTCTAATTTTTATAAAAAATTATAATTATATTTTGATTAATTTTTTGAATCCAATCAAATGATATAAAAGTGTATAGTGTATAGAAAAAAAACGCTCATACACTTTTTCAGTTGCATTTGATTTTAATTTTGAACATTTTTTTTTAAATTCATAAAATTGATCAAAATACAAATATAATTTTGATATTTAAAAAATAATAACTTATTCTAAAAGTGATCCTCATGAATTGTTTGGTTTGTTCACTCATGAATTGAGATTTTGTTCCTTTATTATGAGAAAATGACTTGATTGAATCCCTCTTGCTTTTCCTCAACCACAACAACTCGTACGTGTGCCATGGAGAAAAGAGAGAAATGATAACTGCTGCATATGTATTCGCTCAAATCCACGAGCCTAGGCCAAAGCTTGCTTTTGGCCTAGACAGACTGAACTTATGCCTCAGGCAGATTTGGACTCCAATTTTGGGGCCGAGCCTTACCCAATGCTTGACCATTTGGGCCAACTTTGGCTTGACCTGATCCCGAGGTTCTCACCGATGGAGCTCAACATATTTACTCTTAAGAGTTATATTTATTTTGTGCAGAAATGAAAGAAAACTATCCCAATTAGGATATTAAAACCACTACCGAATATGATTGAACAACTACTGAAATTATTAGAGAATTAGTAGATGTTTTTCATACTTCAATGAAGATATTTTGCTTCATTTATTATCCTTCATCTTGTCAAGTACTTATAAAATTATCAAATATTTGTTGCACATTTAATCGTTATTCAAAATATTTCTGGCACGAGTTCTTCATCCTCATCTAGTTTATTAGGAAGTTCAACATTGCTAAAGAGTAAATAGACTCAATCCTCATCATCATCTAGTAGGTCTACTTCTGAATTAAAAAAGGTTTCTTGATTGACCTGTTTAGGATATTGAGGATAATCTTGATTTTGATGTATTAGCTTGGTGGAAAGTCCAAGCGTGTTGGTACCCTTTACTTTCCAAAATGGCATGTGATCTACTAACAGTTCCACTTTTGGTTGTAGCATTAGAAGCAACATTTAGTGAAGGTGGTAAGGTTGTGTTACAAACTTGGAGCAACCTTGGAGTTTAGAAAATAAAAAAATTCAAGATCAAATGCAAGTAGCTAAACTAACTAAAGAAATGAATCAATTAAAGTTGTCAAGACCGAAATGAGTTGAACATAGTTTTACGGACGCTAATGAATAGTCATAGATAATTATTTATTTATTGTATTAGTAATAACTTGATTGGACTTTAAAACTTGATTGGGCTTTTAGTAGTTAGTTTGGGGTTTTATCTAATGTTTCTTCTATTGAGCTCACCTCCTTTGTATCTTATAAATAGTGGATGTAAATAGTAAATTTGATACATATTATTTTAGGGTGTTATATAGACATTTAGGTTCTTTTTTGTGGATTGTGAATGTGTAGATTGCATGTTTAGGATTTTAATTTTATACCATGTGCAAAAATGCATGTTTGGATTGCTTGTTATTCCATGAACATAGTGCAATGCGTTAGTCTCAGGGTAAATCCAAGCTGTCTCACCCTAATAAACACACAAAGATTTAATTATGGAATCCAATGATTTCGGGTGAGTTCCGAGGAGTGCTTGAGATATCGATGATTTATATATGGCTCATTCAAAAAATTTAGTGCACTGGAATTGGAATGCAATCAAGATTTTAGAAAGTTGGGGGGGGATCATTTAAGGTCCTAAAAGGAGGTCGGAGATATCCAGTCCATCCAATGAGTCTAAAATGGGCCTTCCTCCTTTTCACGAAGGGCATGGTTGAAAGTACGGTTGAATTAGACTTATTCATTGTTTGTTGATTCTTTTGATGTATCAATCAAGTTCTCCAAAGTTCACATTAGTATCATTTTTGAATATCCAAAACTCACTCCAAGTGGGATTTTTCATCCATTTCTAAACATTTTTTGGCCAAGCCATAAATGACCCCAATGATTCCATGCACCTTTAAATGTCCAAAACCCACTCCAAGTGGGATTTTTCATTAATTCCAAAATATTTTTTGCCAAGCCACGAATGACTCCAATGATTCCATGTACTATTTTTAAATTATCAAAACTCATTCCAAGTATGATTTTTCATCATTTCCAATATATTTTTGGCCAAGCCAAGAATGTCTCTAATGATCCCGTGCACCTATTTTTAAATTATCAAAATCACACCAAGTGTTATTTGTATCATCTCAAACATTCTTGACTAACCTTGGAATGGTTCCAATGATTCTGTGCATCATTTTAAATTGTCAAAATCCACTCCAAGTAAGACTTTTTATCACTTCAAAATACTTTTTTGCCAAGCCGGGAATGACCCCAATGTTCCCATGCCCTATTTTTAAAATCTTCAAACCTACTCCAAGTGAAAATTTTCATCCAATTCGTTTTTAAAACCAAATTTCCACAACATTAATGGGAGCATTGACTTCTAGCTGACATAGAAGATCATCAAAACAATTGGGACATATAATTGCTTTTCAAAAAAAATTAGAGCCAAATAGGAGAACATTTTAGAATTACCGTTTTTGAGAGTTGTGGGTGCCTAACACCTCACCTATAATCAATAGACCTCATTATCCGTTTGTTTTTTAAGACCAAAATGGGTTTCCAATTCCACCCCAAAAATCAATTGGTGGTGACTTCATATTTCGTGTCGGTTGCTTCAGCTCGTGACTTCACTAGGGAGTTGGTTGTTGTACCAAACGGGTCAAGCCTTTTTGTTTTGGTGTTTTTGTATTTTGGCTCGTTTGTTTGTTTGTAATATATTTTTTATAATTCTTTTGATATTTTGTGAAATTTAATGTGTTTGTTTATGATTGTAGATAAATAACAGGTTAATTGGATTAATAAAATTTGAGTGTTTGAATATTGTTAGGGATATAGTATGATTTCCCCACACACACATCATTATTCACACGTACGCAAATGGTCCACAAAAATCGGGTCCTACAAGTGATTAGCAAGGGCTGGTTTTTTCTTTTGATGGATTTTCCTAATGTACGTAAAGAAAAATATTCTTTTGGATTGATGTCCCTTGAGACATTGAGGGATGGGCACCACCTTGAGATATCAATGATGTGAGCTAAACTGATCCGGTGGCCTCTTGCGTAGTCACATTTTAGTTAGATATATCACCCAAATGCACATTAGATAATGTTAGATCTTGTTTGAGACCTTTAGATGTTTGTAGGAATTGGATCTTGATTAGGAACAATGGGGAGCTCTCCTATCATTAATTCTATTTACTTTCTGTACATTTATATACCTTTACTTTTACCTTTACCCATCATGTTTATATATACTTGATGCATTAGTTAAATTGTACTTGAGAATATACTTCCACACATGTTCGTGTATACATTAGTCAAGGTTATACTCATGTGCATATTTATTAATTGTTCATACATATATATACTTTTTATAGACAATATTCATTACTCTTGCATATACAATATTGTACCATATTTCTCATCCTTTTTCTATCATTATATACATTCTCATTTTTTTCATGCTTTATTTGTGCTTCCATGCATTTACTAGGCACATTCTTTGCAATTCGATAAGATGATGTTCACATAAATAGTGATAGGGACCTAGTGGCATAAAGTGAGATAGTCCAGGGGAAACTAGAAATAAGTTGGAAAGGCTATAAGTCGAGCTTGACAATAGTTTGAAAGATGATTTACTAATAGGAGTTGTTCAAAAGACACAGTTTCAAGGACAGGGACAACCATATTTGGCATGATTTTGGAAGCAAAAAGTATTGAAGCATGTAGGAGTTCTGTGAAAACTTACGGTCATATTGGAAAGCTGTTAACTGACAAGACACCTGTGACTCTTCTTCAGGCTGCTATACATAATTGGGATCCTATGGATATATCTCCATTGATAGAAGAATATGGCTAGTTGCTGGGATATGACACACATGTAAGCAAGATTTACAATCTGAGGGAGTGTAGAAATGGTAGAAGGATAGTTCACAAGCTCTTAGGTATTGACGTAAATAAGATGAAAAGGAGGAGATCGGTATATTCATTGACTCTGAGGAAGAAAGAGGGCAGTCACACCGCATGGCGTCTTACCACCCAAAAATAAAAGGAGAAGATGTTTTATGAAGAATAAAGCCTAGATCCAAAAGTTATCTCAAAATAGAGTGATGAAATAGTTAATGTCCCCATTGAGATATAAATTACTCAGAATTCATGGAAGGAAAAATATTACAAATACGAAAGCAAGTGCAGAGGGTTGAAGAGAAAGATTTCAGAAGAAAGAGGAGAAAGGTATGTGGAAAAAGTGAAATTTGATATACTGAAAGAGTAATTCATGAAGCTACATGAGGAAATGAAGAAGAGGAGAAGAGGGAATATTTCGAAGAAAAAGGTCGAAGTTGAAAAAGAGAGGACAAGATGCAAGTAAAATCCCAAAAACTACGTGAGCATACACAAAGGCTAAATGTAGAGTTCGTATCATGGAAAAAAGATACTTATTAGTAATAGTTAAAAATGCATAAAGACAAAGAGGAGCGAAGGAAAGTTTAAGCTGAGATAGACGGATTGATTGAACAGATGAATGAGGCGTTCGAGGGGAACCAACAACAAATGAGAGTGATCAAAATTTTAAAAGTGTAGAATGATTATGTTTACTCAATGGTAGTGGAAATCTAATCGGGGCAAAGAAATACCAAATTTAGAGTACAACTGATGAAGAGTGGCTTGATGTCTTTATCAGATTTGGCTTATAGTTTCGAAGGGGGCTTGATAAAGTTGGATTCGACTCCTGCCTTGGAAATGTTAGAAATAACAAGGATCTGGGTGTTTTTAAAAGACCTAGAAAAAGATTTACAGGAGCTTCAGAGAAGACTGAATGTAGTTGTGGTTGAAATCTCAGTTGTTTAAGTAGAATAAACTTGATGATTTTTGTATGTTGCGAATAAAATGAATAAAAGAAAGATGTTCTATTTTAAATCATCTTGTAAAATTACAAAGATATTTTGGGTGCACATAAATTCACTACTGGTATCATCCTATATCATCAATGTGATTCATCATCAAAGATTTGTTGGTGTATGCCCTAGGAGCCAATCGTAGGATGATTGTACTAGCATACTTTTATTATGTTATATTGAGGTATTTTATTTATTATGATTTATTTATCTGCGCTATATAAATGATTGTGATAAATATTCCTAGAATAGTTGGTTCGATGCCATAGGACTTCAAGTGTGTGACTTGAACGTGAGATCCTCATGGATGCATATAGAATACTATTCTTAAACGTCCCTAGTCAAGTATTATTGTTAATTGGGATAACATTAATACATTGAGACTAGTATGTAGGTTGATTGATGACCAAATCTTACGGATCATGGATATGAGATATCAAATCAATACATGGGTACTTGTTAGAGAACAAAAGTACTGGACAGACCCATGATGAGAATACAACATGGATTGTTATATGAATGTCATAAGCTATTCTCATAGTGACGATGATATATGTTGTCCTTTGACCTGAAATCACTACGGTTCCCGACATGAAGAGTTATAAACTTTGATATCGTCTAACGTCACCAGTAAAAGGGTTGACTATAAAGTCAGTGATTGGGTGTATCACGAATCGTGCGGAGGGATGTGAGTGACCTAGATGGAATTTGTCCCTCCTATATAACAAGAGTAATATCCGTGGGCCCCTTGATTGAGTGAGACAGAGAAATGCATGGCCGTGCTCAAATGAGTCAATATGTGATATTGATCTCGTTTGTTTATTATAGTCTACTCGGAGTCAAGAAACACATAGATTAAACTATACGAGGATGACACATTCCATGCCTCGATTTTGATCGAAATATTAAGGACAAAGGGACTGCATGTAAAATTGGTCATGGATAAAGGTTATGTCGAATCACTGACATTCTCGTTACTTGGGTAGCAATGATGTGTTGCTAGATACCTCTCATTGTTTGTGATACTAGAATACGATTTTAGTTTCGCTACCAACGTAACGAGAACCTATAGGGTTTCACACATAGAATAAGTCAAAGATAATGTTGTTAGAGAATAACAATTTATGTTTGGGCTTTATGTAGGGTCCATGAACGGTTTAATCAATGAGATTGATTGAACGTGGTCAAGTGTCAAAAACGTAGGCTCCTTTTTCTTAAGGGGATGTGGGTATTTTGTTTTGCTTGGCTCGCTATATAAAGGGTTATAGTTCATAACCCTTGGGTGGGAATCTGGAGAGGCAGGCGCAATATAGAGAGTTGGGAGAAAATGAGTTTGAGCAACCATATTCCCGGTTACTAGCATAACCTTGAAAGGGAGATCTTTGCCTTGTTCGTGTGGATACCATAGAGGCGCTGTTCATTTGGATAGTGCTGGTTGATTAGGATTTTTCAAGTCATGCAAACGTTTGATTTTTAAGCTACAACAGGTAAACTATTAACACCGATTTATGCTTTTCGCATGGATCCTCAGGAGGGTTTCGATGAAAATTTTAATTTCCGCTGCGTGTATGCATCATCGAAACCTAACAAGATTCATAAATTCAATCAAACAATTAAAACTAGTCATCACCAACTATGCCAATCCTTCATTGATCAAAAATCCGATAACACCTCCCCATAAATTAGAGGATGCTAACCTTCATATACGTGCAACAAAATAATGTAGATCACATTAGTATCATAAATGTCCCAGGCCATCTATCAACATGCATTCCTCATACTATGTACGACCTTAAGCCATCTAACAACAAGAAATTCCACATAACACAATTCCATGTAATTATATTGTAAGGTATCCATACATACATAACATCCAGGACACATGGTCCTTAATTCGGCTCGGGAGTCCCATGACGCAGGACACCCTCCTGACCAATCCAAATCCATATCGAGTATGTGTATCAAGCATATACGACAAACATATAGTTATGTACTATATTCTAACACATAGGGAAAGTAACCCTCCATAACCCACTTAACTCCAGTTGGTCTACCATGTCATCGGTGCTTTCACATGTCCGCATCACCAGTCCTAGAACCGGTCTCACCTATGGGGAAGAAAAAGAAATAAAGGGTGAGCAGATGGCTCAGTAAGGTAAATAGAATAATGAACAACATTTAGCCGAATGTTCAAAGAAGGGCTCTATGCAATAATATGCTATATAACGATGCACAGGTAATTAGACACAACATATAAACAAGTATAATGTCGATTCCCCATGGGTCGTCACCAGTGAATGCCTCAGCATTATACACAAATCCATCGGTGAAAACAACCACCATCAAGACTGACCCACGAGGAAAAGAACCACATGCGTGACCACTATCACAACCACACAAGATTCAAGTTCAATCGGAACTCCCTTAGGGTCTCTGTGTATTGCCTCACAATAAAATCATTCGGCGCAAGTCAAGCCAGGACTGCACCTACCATCATTTCATATGATGTTTATCAACCTAAGGGACTATCAGCCCATACTCGCACTCCCAATGCATCTCTAAAGTACAACCACATGTATAGGCCATAATATATATATATATATATATATATATAAGCATCCTACATATAGAAAACTCTACATGGTGCACGTATCAAGAGTAACCCATGCTCAATGTATAAGGTATGTAATAACAATAAATTATCCAACAATTGGAAACACATATTATAGGGTTGTTCTCCCTTAGAAAAAATTAAGGTGAGAACGAATAAAGAAGACCAATTAAGAATCAAACCACTTTATAGGCATCAATAGATATCATGAAAGAAATGGGTAAAATTCTCCTACTTCGTATCCAAGCAACATAGAACAAGCAATCTAATTTCACCTCTCGAACTTGAGATTCCACCCAACTTATTGTTTTGACATTCTAAGTCATGAATCAACCTACCCATAACCCTAATTTCACATTTTCTTCCACAATCGAAAAAAAGAGTCAAGAAATCTTAACTTTCTCATTCAAGTTTTCCACCAAGTTCTTGAATCCAAGCCTCTACCTTTAAATCCCTCAAATCAATAACAACCCTACCAAATACAAAAATAGACAAGTCCAAATCAACTTATTTAAACTCTAATTTCACACAAAATCAAAATCAAGATTCAAACTTTAATCTAGAAAACCCATGGATATCCTAGCTTGAAAATCCAAGAATCTTACCTTAGATCTTGATGAGAACTTCCTAGATCTTGATTATGAACTTCAATCTTTGCTAATCTTCAAGAAATCTCTCTTTCTCTCTCTTCCATCTTCTTCTTGGCCAAACTCAGAAAATACCCATCTTTTTTCATTTTTTGCACTTTAAAGTGTAAAAATCACTGTTCATGTGCATAGGTGCCTCTTAACATTTTTTTCCCATATGCTTGCTGTCTTGGGCACCTCCTGGATGAGATTTGTACTATCCTAGGTGCTCTGCCTGCACACGTGTAGAAATTGGCGTCTAAGCGCTCATTTTCTTTTTACCAATTTAATTCCACTACTTTAGGCCCATCAAGTATTGTGCCTAGGCGTGCCTAAATCCTGAAATTCTCCAAAACATCAGTTTTTCAACACTTTAAATGTCATAAATGTTAATTTTTAGGACCGAGTGTTACAACTGCCATCCCTATTGCACAAGTTTACAATTACAAATTGCTAAGACAATGGAAAACGAGTAGTAGAAAGAGTTAATGCAAAAGCAACACCAAGACATTGCGGATCTAAAAGAGCAGATGACTTTCTTGATCAATAAGATATCACAATTCATGAAGGGGAAAGCAGTGACAAAAGGGCTGTCATAGAAGGAAGACCCAATGTACCCCTCTTATGACAACTTGTCTAGGTATATGCAGCAGTGGGCATTGGACTAGCTCGAGATAGTGGTTTCTTTAGGATTGATCATCTCTCATTTTAAAGATTGATTTCCTACCTTATTTAAGAGATAATCAACTCCTTTTTATGAAGAAAGTCAATTCCTTATTTCTTAGGCCTTTGTTTTAATTAGTTTATTTGCAATCTTTACCTAACTTTTAGTTTATTTGCAATAATTTAATAGTGTTATTTTGATACAAACATGTTACATATATATTTCTTCGTTGTAACCTTGGTGTAACATATCGTATATGCTTTTGAGCAAGTGTCATATTCTTCTAGCAATTTTTATGTACACTATTCGAGTGAGATTTTGTCCTGAAAGTTGTTTTCATACATCATGCATACATATTTGAGGGTATCTTTATATGTTCTTGGAGATTAAAGTCTTTAGCGCGACTCTAGAGCGTTTGGTAGAAACTTCTACTTGGTGAAGGGTGTATCGTGTGACTCGGGTAAGAAACAAGGATATGTGTGCGGATTCTTGTAAGTCTTGGTTATAGTGGATTGCTTCAAGGTTCATTACTTCAAACATCTGAGGTTTTTCTCTTGAATTGATTCGGGATTTTCCTTATAAAATTATTGTGTCACACTATTATTCACTTTGTATCCATACACATACATTCAATATTTTAATTGGTATTTGAGGAGGTCACTCTTTGTATTAAGTGAGATATGTTATTTTAATGGATACCAGAAGGGAAGGCAACAAGGTTCCATTCTTCAATGGTGAAAACTATGCAAACTAGAAAGCCATGATGAGGATATAATTAAAGTGTATTGATAAAAGTGTTTGTCTCTCTATGGTGCATGAATGGATGCCTTCTACAATGGTCAAAGAGGAAAAATAAATGGTAATTAAATGAGCTCAACACTAGACAATGTCTGAACGAAAGATCGCAGGATGAAATAATCGAGTCTTAATGCTATTTTTACAAGTGTGTGCCAAAGGAGTTCAAGAGAATCACTGGCTGTGAAGTTGCCAAAGAAGCATGGGAAATCCTAGAATTTACCCATAAAGGAACTCCAGCTGTTAAGGTCTTTAAATTACAAAAGTTAACAACTGCATTTGAGATGATACGTATGGAAGAAGAGGAATCTTTTGTTCACTTCTATGCAAAACTGATTGACATAGTAAATTCTATGTTTGCACTTGGTGAGCAAATATCATCTTCAAAAATTGTTCAAAAGATCTTGTGTTCACTTCCTAAATATTTTCAAGCAAAGGTTGCAACCATAGAGGAAAGTAAAAATGTAGACAAGCTCAAAGTAGAAGAACTTGTAGGTTCACTACAAACATATGAAAACAATGTCAGAATACCTAAAAGAATGAAAGGTGTAGCATTAAAAATGAGTCAAAATGGTTCAGATAATGATATGGAAGAGTTAGTCTTGTTAGCCAAAAACTTTAAAAACTATTTAAAGTTCGAAAAGTGGAAATCTAATAGAGGGAAAGGGTTTGTGCAAGCGAACCCAATAATAGATCAAAAGGGGAGATAAAGGCCAAGTAACTTAAAGAAAAGCTTTGGTGTTTCGAGTATCAAGGGTTCGATGCATGTCACATGAATTTGCAAATAAAAAGAAGAAAATATATCTATGAAGGCTACATTGAGTGGCAGTGATAGTGACGGCGAGATAGTCAAGTCAGATGATAAGGATCAAAAGTTAGTAGCACCACAACATGTTTACAAGCTGCTTCATGTCTAGATTCAAATAAAAAAATCCACTAAAGACATAGAAGACTTGAATAACATGCTTGAAGCAATGAGGGGAACTGGTGGTAGAGATGGACTTGGGTATAATGAAGCTCTACACAATCAAGAGAAAGATTCCAAATTTTTTATCCAAAATACTTTTATTCAAGGAAAATGTCTTGCAGGAGAAGAAGTGGTTAAGCTAAATCAGCAAGGAAATATAGGTAAATCTCCAATTATCATTGCATATCATATGCATAACACTATTTCTCAGCCTAATTCATGGAATGAACACGTGGCCTACATGCAACATGCATCTATGTTTTCACATAAGATACATATAGATCACATGAAACATTCATCAAACAAACTAGTAAGATTTTTACCTATTTTTCATGCTTGTGGTGTTAAAGGACACATTAGACCATATTGTCATAAATTTGTCAAATCTCATAGAACTGAGAATGCAAAGACTGTTTTGAATGTAAATTTAACTTTATCTTCTACTTTGTTCGAAGAATTCATATTGTTTTTGAAATATTTTGATAATTCTACCAATAGTTATCATGCTTCTAATAGTGCTATTTTGCTGTCATGCTTATTTTGCCTATGCCTTGCTTATGCTCAATTTGTGGATGTTTTGATGGATTGCTCTGATGCCTTGCTTATGCTCAATGTATGGACGTTTGGATGGATTGATCACTCTTCAATTATTATTGTGTTACTAATATTGTGATAAGCTAAACTGATTTGTCTCTAGAGTAGTCCAAAGTTGTTGGAATAGTTTATTAGAATGAGTTTTTGATTTGGTTTTGTCAAGCAAGTGTTAAGGGAGAGTGTGTTAGGATATTATATGCTTGACCTTGTATCATGAATGTAATACCATTTTAAATTAGTTGGGATCCACACTAGAAAGGCATGTCGGTTAGTTTCAACTGGATTGAAGATCTGATGTCCATAAAGCCTGCATGTACCTTGCGTTGAATCCATATAAGCTTCACGTAACCTACATGTATATTAGTATTTAAAACATGCATTTCAGGTTTTTAAATACACATTTTGACAAAGATGATGAGATTGGTTGTATTGAAATGATTGATTTAATTCATTAATTGATTGCGAAAAAATCTTGTGAGTCTTAGAATTGATTCTCTCTCCTTTTAAAGATTGATTTCCTTCTTTGTTTTAGAGATAACCAACTCCTTTTGTTAAGGAAGTCAATTCCTTATTTCTTCAAATTTTTTTAATTGATTAATTTGTAATCTTTACCTAACTTTTAAGAGTAAGATTCTACATATCAACTAGGCCGTTTACTATGGTTATTTTGATACCAACAAGTTACATATATATCTTGGTTGCAACCCTAGTTTTAACATATTGCATATGGTTTTGAGAAAATTTCATATTCTTTGAGCGAGTTTCTCGTGCACTATTTGAGTGAGTTTTTTAGCTGAAAGTTGTTTTCATACATCATACATACATCTTTACGGGCATCTGCATATGTTCTTGGAGATTGAAGTCTTAAGTGTGACTTTAGAGTGTTTGGTGGAAGCGTATACTTGGTGAAGGATGTATTGTGTGACTTGAGCGAGAAACTAGGGTAGGTGAGTGAATCTTAACTCTAGGTGAATTCTTGTAACCCATGATTATAGTGGATTTCTTTAGGGTTGGTGGCTTTAGACATTCGGGGTTTTTTTTTCCTTAAATCGATTCAAGGTTTTTCTCGTAAAATTATTGTGTCACACTATTATTTACTTGGTAACCATATGCATACATTTGAAGTTTCATTATATAGCCAAGAAAAATAGACCAACTACATCTAAATTTTAACCCAAAGTTTCTCCTTGTGTTTTCTTAGGCTATACTTTGGGAACTAAAGGATGCAAGCTTTTAACCACGTGTCATGGTTGGATTGTATGCATGAGTACTTGTTGATGTATTGCATGCTTATGTGATTTGATGGAATTGTTGGTTGCAAGAAGGCCTAAGGCCTAATAGATTGTGGATATTGCATGTTGTAGATGGCCCAAGACCTTATTTTATATTGATGTGATTATTGAGTTATTGTTGTGTACATCCAGATGGGCACTCTTCGATTTATGGTGTGGTACTGTCGGATATTTTTCACAGAAATTGAGGTTAACTTAGTTGAAATAGGACTATGTATTCATCGAATGGTATAATAGTTGTGCCTCTCGGGTAAGGGCGTTACAATGACACCCCTTCACCGCTCGTTAGAGACACTTCAAAACAAACAGTACAATCAAACCAAATCCAAATCTGTACTATCACAATTTGAACTAAAAATAATAGTAAGAGATGAGAGATTTTGCTGGAAAAATTGGTAGCAAGAGGATAGAGACTAGAAAATTTTATGTTTTGCAAGCTTGAGGGCTCTATTTATAGCCCATAAACCCAACTAATTGGTCCAAATAGGGAAGTTGGAGGATTTTATGGACCTACTTGTAACCACTTTAACCCACAAATCACCCATTATCTCTAGTTTGTTGAGCATTCAAATCCAACAATCCCCCACATGAATGGAACCAAATATAACAATTCAGATGCGAAAGAAATATGAGAGTACATTAGGAAAAATACTACTTCAAGATAGGTAGTTTTTCGCTTTGAACCTTCTCTAGTGAAAGTCTATCGAACTTAATTAACTATTCAGTAGATTGATTCGTTGAACTGCCAGTTATTTATGTAAGCCTAAACAATAAACCTCACACATCATTAATTGGTTCTCGATTATGGTTATTATTTCGACCATGACCATATTAGGTTTGGTGAGTGCTTTAGAAAATATTGTCTTTACATATTTTCACCGAGTCGGCCTTTCTCTTCACTCACACAGGTGATACCCTATGTAACAACTGACCCCAAATATGAATGTATGAGAGACAAAAGTGAGAAAAATCCATGTTTTGAGAAGTTTAAAAGTGCTGGGCATGCCTAGGCACAGTGCAAGGGGAGCCCAACACAAATTGGAAGAATTTAGAGCAAGTTAAGGGGCCCCTAGGTAGCACAGGCCTAGGCATAACGTCCCAAGGCATGAATAACCTTGCACCTAAGACCATGCCCAGTGTCATGAGTAACAAGAGGGTTAAGTTGCGGGAACCACAAAATTTTAGACCTTGTTAAATAAAAATGTCATGACAGAGGGAACCTATTTTGAGATTAACCTGATAGAGAGAGAGAGAGAACAAAGATAAAGTAGAGAGAGATCGATTTCTGGAGGATTAAGCTTGAATTTTGGAGGATTGTGGGTAGCTAACAAGATTCAAGGAAGATTTGAAGATTTGATTTAAGTTTTCTAGATTTTTGAAAAATTAGGTTTTGCATTGGATTTGTAGAATCTTTGATTGATTGGTTTAGATGCTTAAGAAAGTTGATTTTAGACTTGATTGTGGTTATAAATCTAGGTTTTGTTGTTGATTTGGAGCGAAAGCTTTATTTGGAGGATATTCAAGGTTTAGGAAGAACTTTTTAGGGAGAGAAAGGTTGGTTTCTAGATTTATGGTTTAATTCATGTACGTATGTGATGTTGATTATGTTTTGATATGATATGAGTTTCGATGTTTGCCATATGTTAGCTTTAGAACCGAAACCCTAGAATTCAGGATTTACGATTTTGTGTTTTGCTTGGATACGAGGTAGGGGATTCTATACCCATTTCTTCTCTACATTTGATTCGATATCTAAAGAGTGTTCAATTCCTTCATTGGTGTTCAATATTTGTGTTCTTTCCTTATTTTCTCCTAATGAAGAACGAACCTCTAATCGATCAATGCATACCCCAATTTCATGCATGTTCGATCTTCTATTGAACATGGTTTATTCTCGATCATGCATCATATGGTAGCTTATATATGTAGGGTTTATATATACGTATCATAGCATACCATCTTGATGCGCATTAGAGGTGCATGGCAAGCTCAGGTATGGACTTGTAATTCCCGTAGCATGATTCAATGTCATGTGAGAGTGTGGTAGTAGAGTCCAAGTGGGTTTTCTACCAAATGAGTCCCATGTGAGGAAACACACAAGATCCCAAGGGGTCGGTTCCATTCGATCTTTAATCTTGTGTGGGCATGACATTCAATCATGAGGAAAGACATCTGTCTTGCATCTTTCCTCATGAGTAATTATAAATGGTGGACAAATCATCGATGGGATTGTAGTGGGTGCCGAGGCATAGCCTGTGAGGAATCATGGGGAAGTAACATCATATTGGATTTATTGTCGAGTTTAATTATTTTTGTTAATGTTAGAAGCATATTGTTGCATTGAACCTTTTTTAATAGTAAGCTTAACTTTGATATTTATCATTTTGCCCTATTGAGCTATTTGCTTACCCTTTATTTCTTTTCCTTACCACAGGTGAGTCCAGTTCTGGTATCGAAGAGGCGGATCTATTGGAGCGTCGATGAAATGGCTGCCACCAGGAGTAGTGAGAGCTTGGGTTTAGAGGGGGCCATTCTTTACTTTATGTTACTATGTAGTACTTTTACATATTCTTTTTCTTATCACTCTCTCTATACACTTCAAAATTTTCAGTGTCGCTACTCTCAAGCGACACTAGACTTGCTCTTATAAGCATAAATACTTTATTATTGTATTGGATGCTTATGTGATTAGTGTGGATTGTTATTGTTAGATGACCGAAGGCTCTGCCTAGGTTTTGGTTGCATGTGGATTGATGGTTGGAGGCTTTATGTGGTTATCGATGTGAATTATTAAATGGTTGCGTGTATATTTTAGGTTAACATTCTCTGATTTACGGGGAGATGTCAGATTTTCCATAGGATTGAGGTTCACTTAGTTCTAAGAGGACTTAATATTAATTGATTGGTTATTTGGTGAATACAATAGCCCCTCTTGGATCGGGACGTCACATCCTATAAGGAATATCCTCTAATCTCCACTTGTATCTTTATCAGATATAGGAATTATTAAAAATATAGCTTAACGTTACAACACTTCGTGCATCCAAGGAATGGGATTGAGAAAAACTCCATAATGCTCATATTTAAATTATTCTCAACTTATGTTTTTCTATTGAACCTAGTCCATGGGATCTCCAATTGTTAGGTTAGGTTTCCATCAAGATAACTTATTGAATTAAGACTTTGAATCTCATTCCCCTCAATGCGCAGATTGTCACCTCTCTACTTAAACATTTTGTAAATGGATCTGTAAGGTTTTTCTTTGGACTTCACAAAGTCTTAGGAAATTATTCTAGTATAGATTAATTGCCTTGCAATATTATATCTACAATGAATGTGTATAGACTTATCATTAGACATCAAATATTGTGCTTTCTGATTGTATCTTGATTATCACAATGAATGCAAATTGCAAGTACTTGGCCATATTGGAATGTCTTCCAAGAACTGACGAAGCCACTCTACTTCTTTACCAACCTTGTACAAAATGATGAATTATAATTCCATTATTAATCGTGCTATGCACATTTGCTTTGAAGATTTCTAAGAGACAGTTGCCCCTCCAATAATGAATACATAGTCACTAGCTTATTTCTATTTCTCTAAATCTGCAATTCAATTTGCATCATTGTATCCTTCTAAAATAGCTGGGTATTTACCATAGTTCAAAACATTGTTCTCTATTTTATTTAAGTGCCCTAATATTCAAAACAGAGCTTTCCAATGCTTATGTCCAAGATTGCTTGCATATCTACTTAGTTTACTAACATAATACGCAATATCTGGCCTCGTGTACATCATGATATACATTACATTGTCGATAATTCGAGAGCATTCCAACTGCTGAATACTATCTCCAACATTCTGATTTAAGACTAGGTGAAGGAGAAAATGACTATTCACATCTTTAATTACATGTCCTTTAAATCTTTCAATCACTTTCTTAATGTAGTGCGATTGAGATAAAGTTAGGTCTTTCGGAGTTTTGAAAATTTTAATGCCAGTATCACATCCGTTTCACCCATGTCATTCATGTCAAAGTTTTTAGATAGCATTTTCTTGGTTTTATTGATGATATCAACATTACAACAAAGAATTAGCATATCATTGACATATAGACAAATGATTACACAATATTGTTTACAACTTTTATAAAATCCTATCCCGAAAATATATAAATAAATAAAATAATATAAGTGTAAATAATATATAATTAAAAACATGTTGGATAAAAAGAAAAAGGAAAAGGCTAAAGGGAGATTTAATATATTTATATATATATATATATAAACAAAAGTTTAGGATAAGTTAAAAAAAGATAGGATAATAAAATAATTATAAAAACAAAATAGAAAAAAGGCATGACAATTACCTTCCCCACCCATGTTTCTTTTATAGAGACAAGGTTTGTCTCTGTTAGCATCATACCCATGCAAGGTCCAAGGCGAAGGCAGCCCGTGATGATTAATTGATGAAGGCTCAGATAGACGATGTAATATGCTAAAGAAAGACAACCCAAATGATATGAGTTAAAGTCCAACAAGGAGTGCGTGGTAAGTGGTCATAAAAAGCTGGATTCAGTAAACAATATATGGGCCACATGGCATGAAGTTGTGGAATTAATGGTTATTGCTAAGGTGATGGCTAATCACGATTTGGAAATTCAGTTTGTGCCCGAAGAGATAGGAGGTAATGGCAGCAAAGTCGTCATCCTGTTCGAACATTTGCTAAAACACTAAAAAATATGGAGGTAGGCTCTAACAAAACTATTGAGAGTGTGGTGAAATAGGTGGAGTGTAAGTTCGAGCAAAACCGGAAGAATTAATTATAGGGGGCATCTCGCAAAGCAGAGAAGCAATCATGTGGAATTAACTCCTCCTTGCTACACACCACCACCACCGAGGTCAACAGCCAATGTCCAAAATTTCTGGCCAAATATCAATGGCAATACTAACCCAACCAATCATCCAGGCATCTACCTGCCACTTGAAGCTATAGGGAATAATACTTGCAATGGTGGAGGAGGTTCTCAACGAAATTGAGGAGCGTGATGTTTTGAACCTACTATTCCATCTCAGCTACCACCAGCTGATTTTGATGTTGTTAGATAGGTCGTACAAGAATTATATGGCCACGGCATGAGGTAAATGAGCTGATAAGAATATCATAAACCTTACCCAGCTGCAGTAGATCGAGAAAACCCTTATCCACGAGGATTTAGAGTGCCAGATTTCTCTCTGTTTGTTGAGGGAAGAAGGGCTATCCACTATTGAACACATTGGTCATTTCACCGTACAATGTGGAGAACTCACTAACTATGACAACTTAAGGCTCAGGTTGTTTCCAAATTTGTTGAAGGAGTTGCTTTTACTTGGTCCTCAACATTACCAATAAATTCCATCAACACATGGTGAGAGATGGAGAGGTTATTCCATACTCAGTTCTTCCATGTTGAACCAGATGTTTCTATGGCTGAACTATCAAGACTAGTGTAGAAACATAGCAAAACCACTGATGCCTACATTACCTGTTTCAAGAAGCTGCGAAATAGGTGCCAAATCTATCTGCCTAAATTGGAGTT
Organism: Euonymus europaeus; assembly: GCA_963580455.1. Taxonomy (NCBI): domain Eukaryota; kingdom Viridiplantae; phylum Streptophyta; class Magnoliopsida; order Celastrales; family Celastraceae; genus Euonymus; species Euonymus europaeus. The sequence continues at coordinate 8,641,870 of OY756972.1, forward strand.
TGTTAAAATGGCACAACGAGGGTTGAATATCAAACTCAGGAAAAAATTTCAAGGTATAGAGTTTTATGATTTCTATGAAATGGCAGCAAAGGTAGTTGAATATGAGGAGCAGCTAAATAAAGAAGGAAGGAGAAAGAAATCATCTATGGGTACCTAATACCAAGAGGTGGAGGTAAATTTTGTTGAAGTCACAACAGAGAAGAAGATTTGGATATGCCTAGCATTATTCAAACCCAAATAGCTGAGGCAACAAAGAAATAACCCATTAGTAGAAATCTCAATTACACTTTTGATATATCCAAAACAAAGGAAATTTTTGATTTTTGATTGGAGGAAAAGTTCGTGACATTTCTAGCAAGACAGAAGCTACCATCTCATGAGGAAATGAAGGGGAGAGACTATTGCAAGTCTCATGACGTGTGGTTGTTGTGAAAATTATTCGCAAGCGCACGAAATCGCAAACAAGTAATATAGTGATCAAAGACCAAATATCGAACCCTCAAGGACTATTCAATTCAATCAACTATAGACTACTAATTCAATTGCAAACAATACCTGGATACGAAATTGAGTTTGAATAATTGAAGAATGAATTAATAAAAATTAACTAATAGCAACAAACAAGTAAAACAAGAATCAAGATTAAGTAGCACTAGAGCAACATGATTTCACCATAGCTATCTCAATTGAATCTCAGTTTAATAAACCTTGGACAATTATTCTTGTTATCAGTCGATTCTCCCTAATTTATTTGATACACCTTTTCAGACTATATCAAAACTACTCTTAATCAACAATCATCTCTTTCAAGCATGATTAAAGAAATCAGAGGGGCATTAAAATCAACGGAGAACCATAACAATACTGCATAAATTATGAATCCATGTCTGGCATCCACTCAATTTAAGGCATTCATGACACAATCAATATCCTGTTCTTCCTTTCAGACAAAACAATGATAAATAAATCAATCAAACATTGACCAGATGTTTAAAAGCATTAAGCACAATCTTGAACACTTAACAATGAATAAAAGCCAAGAATTTATTGAAACTTTGAATTCAATCAAGAAACACTAGGCTACATCAAAGCTCTAGTAAGAAGAATTAGTTCATGACATCAACCATAGAACCAAAGCAAAGAAAAGAATTACAACCCATCTATGAATGTAAGAGCGAATCGAATCTCTCAATTGCCTTCTTCTTTGTTCCAACGATTTTTCTCCCTATTCTGTATTTTCTGCCGCTGCTGCTGCCTCTTGCTTTTTTGTGCCTCCTCCTATGCACGTTTTTAACCTAATATTCTCTCCTAAGAGACCTCCATCATACATATTTTTAATTTGTCTAAAATACCCTCTTTGATGAAGTTGAAATTCCAAAAATACCCTCCTGCTGCTGCATAATCTGTCCAGCTTTTATGGTCTGCAAAGATGACCATTTTACAGTGTTCTAAAGCCAGAATTTGAGAAAGTTTAAAACATAATAGTTGTATAACTCCCTCTTAGATTTCCAATGAATCTTAAATCACATTTTTCTGGGCAGTGGAGTAAAAGTTAGAAGGATAAATGTGAAGGACACTCAAACTGGACGTGACCCTCTTCTGCTGCTGACTTTGTACACTCACAACTTCTTTATCTGACGTTCAAAATTAACATACTTGATATCCACGTGAAGCTTGAGATGTCTAGTTTTCAACGCCGAAAGAATCAATGGAATCGAAGTTTTATACAAACTGCAGCGGCTATTTAAGCGTCAGCACGTCAAACTTCATATCAGCATATCAGCACACTTTTGACAGCACTTCCTATTTCCGCTTTTCATTCCCGAATTTGTTCCGGTTCATCCAAAACCTATGAAAATCATTCAAACAACTCATAAGTGGCATATTTAATCATGTTTAAGCATTGAAACCTCAAACCACACATTAAAATGCAAAGTGGTTGTTTAAAACCCAAAAACTCATTTTTTTGTAAAGAAGAAGACATTCTTTCTTCTAAAATTGTCATGATGGCTTATTCAACCGAAACGACCTTACGCACAAGTCATAAATGACTCAAACTAACTACTCAAAGCACGAAATAATTAAAATAATCACTAAAACGAAATATGACCTACTAAACCTCCATTTGTGCTTAAAATGATTAAAAACACTCTCGAATTAACTCATGTACAACAAAAGTAGCACGAATAACTCTATAAATAATAGAGTTATCACACCCCCAAACTTACCATTTTGCTAGTCCTCGATCTCTGACTCGGGTACGCACCTCCGAATAATCTGATCCGAGCAATGTTTCCATAGATAAGGATCATCCCAATAATAGTGCTTGACATCAGAAAAGAATTTCTTTCTTTGATGCGTAGACAAGCCTGCAGGAATTACTCGGTTGGATACATAATTGGCAAAATCAGCAAACCAAGGTTCTTCCAATTTGTCAACCGTGTACAGTTGTTCATCGGGAAAAGACTCACTAATAGGTACCACATCGCTGCCATCTTCCTGCTCCAGTCGCGACAAATGGTCAGCCACAACATTTTCGGATCCCTTCTTGTCTTGTATCTCAATGTCGAATTCTTGTAGAAGAAGAATCCATCTAATAAGCCTCGGTTTGGCTTCTTTCTTGGACAATAAATATTTCAAGGCTGAATGATCAGAGTAAACAATCACTTTCGAGCCAATCAAGTAAGAGCGAAATTTGTCCAAAGCAAATACTACCGCCAATAACTCTTTCTCTGTAGTTGTATAATTCAATTGGGCATCGTTGAGTGTCTGACTAGCATAGTAAATGACTTGTAAAAGCTTATCTTTTCGCTGCCCCAAAACAGCCCCGACAGCGTAGTCACTTGCATCACACATAATCTCAAACGGTAGGCTCCAATCGGGTGCGGTAATGACAGGTGCCGTAGTGAGCTTCTCTTTAAGCAACTCAAATGCCTTCAAACACTCTTTATTGAAATCGAAATCTGCATCCTTGAGGAGAAGAGAACATAGGGGTTTTGTAATTTTTGAAAAATCCCTAATAAATCTCCGATAAAATCCCGCATGTCCTAAAAAGCTTCGGATAGCTTTCACACTTGTTGGAGGAGGTAACTTTGAGATTGTCTCTATTTTTACCTTGTCCACTTCAATGCCCTTTTCTGAAATTCTATGCCCAAGAACAATGCCCTCTTGTACCATAAAGTGACACTTCTCCCAATTTAAGACCAAATTAGTTTCTACACACCGCTGCAGTACCAATGACAAGTTGTGTAAACAAGCGTCAAAAGATGGACCAAAAACTGAAAAATCATCCATGAAGACCTCGATAAATCTCTCCACCATATCTGAAAATATGCTCATCACGCATCGCTGAAAAGTGGCAGGTGCATTGCACAAACCGAAAGGCATTCGCCTAAATTCAAAAGTGCCAAAAGGGCATGTAAAAGTTGTCTTTTCTTGATCTTCGGGGGCTATAGGAATCTGATTATACCCAGAATATCCATCCAAAAAGCAATAGTAAGCATATCCAGCCAATCTCTCAAGCATCTGATCAATGAAAGGCAAAGGAAAGTGATCCTTGCGTGTAGCATTGTTGAGTTTCCTATAATCAATGCATACTCTCCAACCAGTGACAGTACGTGTAGGAATTAGCTCATTAACTTATTTTTTACCACTGTCATACCTCCTTTCTTCGGCACAACTTGAGTAGGACTCACCCAATTACTATCAGAAATTGGATATATTATTCCAGCATCTAAGAGTTTCAGAACTTCAGCCCGAACAACCTCCTTCATATGTGGATTTAATCTTCGTTGATGCTCTACTGAAGGCTTGTAATCATCCTCCATTAAAATGCGGTGCATACACATGGAAGGGCTGATCCCTTTAATATCCGCAATGGTCCACCCAATAACTGTCTTATACTCCCTTAAAACACGCAAAAGTTTCTCTTCTTCAAGTGAATTTAGATTTTCAGCAATAATAACTGGAAGAGTCTCATTCTCACCAAGATAGACATATTTTAAGTGAGTTGGCAGCGGTTTGAGTGTCAATAAAGGTGCCGAAATCACACTCGGTAAAGGCTTTAAAGGTGCCAAACCAAGTTCTTCAAACTTTTCTCTTCTCCATGGCTGAGTTGACTTATTTGAGTCAAGATACTGAGCACATTCAGCAAGTGTAGGGCTGCCATCAGCTGCCATAATACTCTTTTGCAATGTTGTTTCCAAGATATCAGTTGTTAAGTGCTCTACAAACTCTTCCATGACAGAACTATCAATAATGTCTAAGCTGAAACAATTTTATGTATCTTGTTGTGACTTCTTCACTTCATTAAACACTTGAAAAGTAACTGTCTCCTCTCCTACTCTCATTGTAAGCAAGCCTTGCTCCACGTCAATAAGTGTGCGAGCTGTGATTAAGAACGGACGGCCCAAAATCAGCTGTGTGTATGAGTCTCCTTGCATGTCTAATACCAGAAAATCTGCGGGAAAAATCAGCTTTCCGACCCTTACCAATACATCTTCAATAATGCCCTCAGCTGACTTTGTACACTCACAACTTCTTTATCTGACGTTCAAAATTAACATACTTGATATCCACGTGAAGCTTGAGATGTCTAGTTTTCAACGCCGAAAGAATAAATGGAATCGGAGTTTTATACAAAATGCAGCGGCTATTTAAGCGTCAGCACGTCAAACTTCATATCAGCATATCAGCACACTTTTGACAGCACTTCCTATTTCCGCTTTTCATTCCCGAATTTGTTCCGGTTCATCCAAAACCTATGAAAATCATTCAAACAACTCATAAGTGGCATATTTAATCATGTTTAAGCATTGAAACCTCAAACCACACATTAAAATGCAAAGTGGTTGTTTAAAACCCAAAAACTCATTTTTTGTAAAGAAGAAGGCATTCTTTCTTCTAAAATTGTCATGATGGCTTATTCAACCGAAACGACCTTACGCACAAGTCATAAATGACTCAAACTAACTACTCAAAGCACGAAATAATTAAAATAATCACTAAAACGAAATATGACCTACTAAACCTCCATTTGTGCTTAAAATGACTAAAAACACTCTCGAATTAACTCATGTAGAACAAAAGTAGCACGAATAACTCTATAAATAATAGAGTTATCAGTGGTCCCATACTACAAACAACTATTGGAGTTTGAAGAATATGATCTAGGAAAAGATAAGAAAGGGATCTTGAACTTCCTTGACAAAGATTTGATGTTGGTTGACGAAGACCCATTTTCTCCGGTGGCAACAACCATCCATGCTATTGATGTAGACATACGTGACTATCTAAAACTCAAATGGAAACTGAAGGAAAGGTGTCAGTGTGGGAACCAAAAACCTATATTCTTCAAAGACATCCTCAAAGGTATCAAAGTAACAAGAAGATGGAGAGGCGAAACCAGTCAAGAAAAGTCTTTGTTAAACCACCAGCCAATACTCCTGCAGAAAAATGGCGAGTGGTAAATCATAAAAAGTTCCCAACACCTTTGACCAAAACTCAGTTAAGGACGAAACATTGGTCTAACGCATAAGTTGGATGTGGGTTCGCAAAGGGAATGAGCCAGAAGGTGGTCAAACGCTGGTGAAAGAGTAACCATCTACAAAGGGCATCACAGTTGGGTCAATTTAGGTACCATATGTTTGTACTACTGCTACACTGATTTTACCATATGTTTGGCAGGCCAAGGAGTAGAGGAGGGAAAGTCATATCACAAAGCTAGTACCATCAAAGAAGGAAGGCTACCCTTTTGGCTCGGTGACGGTGAAGACTTTGGTAGAATAAATTCCAAAATGAGTGGTCATAGAAAAGCCTTCAATCCAAATGTCATAGCATATAAAGCCATTGTATGTCAAGGCATGGATGAATGGACGCCCTATTGATGTAGTGCTGGTGGAAAATGGTTCAGCGGTGGATACTATCCCATGATTGGTACTCAAATTATTGGATAAGATCGAAAATGATTTGATTCCTACTGATGTGACAATGACAGGTTTTACCAGAGAAATTACTAATGCTTCAGAGTACAACTAATAGACTTGGAATTTGGATAGAAACCATTTATGATGGCCTTCTTTGTTATCAATAACCAGGCTCTGATAAGCTCGTTATCATCACGCTGAATGTGGACCAATCACATTCACAACAAAAGAGAAAGAGATGCAAAGAGTTGTGGAAAGCTTGTTGCAACCGTCGGCCATTATACCTTTTAGGTCGAGAAACACAGAGCCCATTATTAAAGAAATCCCATGATGTTACGATCCAAACAAGAGAATGAAGTAGTGGTGGCAATAGTGAATAAAATAACCATTCAAGTTGCCATGAATAAGATCATGGCTGAAGAAATCAACAAAAAATAGATAATCGTAGAATAAGAGAATATTGTCATTATCCAAGAAGAAGAGTTGGGATGGAATGACTTGGAGATGGCATGGGCCCGATTAGATGATCTATAGGCCGAAAGTCAAGGCCCTTCGAAAGAAGTGAACTTGGGGTGGGGGCAAGAGGAGCCTCGAGTAACATTCATCAGTTCTACATTAGACCCTATCATCAAGATACAACTTGTACATTTACCTCATGAATTTCATGATTATTTTGCTTGAGACTATCATGAAATCCCAGGGATGAGCAGAAAAATAATAGAACATCAACTACTTGTGAAACCAGTATATAAGTTATATCAGCAACCACCTAGAAAAATGTCTTCAAAGGTGGAACTGCGTGTAAAAGAAGAAACACAAAATCTATTCAAGGTCGGGTTCATTTAGCCAACTGGTACGTTGAATGGATAGCTAACATTGTATCGGTAGTATAGAAAAATGGCAAAATACGAGTTTGTGTTGATTTTTGGGATCTAAATAATGTCACGCCAAAAGATGTATATGTTATGCCTATTGCTGATATGTTTATTGCTGGCATATCTCAACATCAGTTACTGTCTATGATGGACAACGTTTTTGGGTATAATCAAATCTTTATTCGAAAAGAAGTTATAAGAGAACATTAAGGTGTCTAGGGGCATTAGGCACTTATGAATTGATAGTGATGTCGTTCGGATTGAAAAATGCTGGGGTAACCTACCAGCGTGCCACGGACACTATTTTTCACAGCTTGATTGGCAAAAAGCTAGAAGTGTTTATTGATGATATCATTGTAAACTCTATGAAAACTCATGACCATCTGGCCAATCTCAAAATGACGTTTGAGAGAATGCGACAATAACGTTTGAAGCTCAACCCTCTGAAATGTGCATTTAGTGTTAAAGCTGCAAACTTTTTGGGTTTCCTAATCCGTAAGAAGGGCATGGAGGTTGATCGAAACAAAACCAGGGCAATTTCCAAGCTTAACCACCAAAGAACAGCATCAACTCCAAAGCTTCCTCGGCCAAGTAAATTACCTTAGGAGATTTATATCTAACCTCGTAGGTAAAACCAAAGTATTCTCAGAATTGCTAAAGTTGAATTAAGAAGATGTCTTCAGATTGAAGCTCTAACATGAGAAAGCCTTTCAAGCCATCAAAGCCTATCTCAGCAAACCTCCAGTTCTCATGCCACCCAACAAAAGCATACCTTCGAAACTATATATCTCAGCTACCGATGATTCAATTGGATGCCTTCTTGCTCAAGATGATGAAAATGGGAGAGAAAAGGTAGTTTACTTCCTGAGAAGATTGCTGATAGATGCTGAGAAACATTATTCGGTGGTAGAAAAAATGTATTTGACCTTGTACTACGCCTATACCAAATTAAGGCATTATATGCTCTAGATGAAGGTGTATGTGATCTCAAAACTTGATTTGATCAAACATATGTTAACAAAACCTTTGTTGACAGGAAGAATAGAATGATGGTCTCTAGCTTTAACTGAGTTCAATCTCAAGTGGAAACCACAACAGTTCGTCAAAGGAAAAGCTTTAGCTAAGTTCCTTGCAGATCATCCATGCCTTAAAATACCTGAAGGTTTTCAAAAAACGATTGCCATGCTAAAGATCCAAGAAGAGGAAGAATGGTTGCTCATATTTAATGAATCGAGTACTAAGAAATCTGCTAGAGCTGGGATACTTATTCAATCTCTAAAAGGTACAAAAACTGCCTTAGCTTTTGACTTGTATTTTGTTTGTACTAACAACCAGGTAGAATATGAGACCTTGATCATTGGCTTGGAGATTTTGCATAAAATGAAAGCCAAGAAGATTATGGTGGTTGGTGATTCCTAGTTGGTATTAAAACAACAACTAGAGAATGTAAGTGTGCTAGTCTTGCCATGGCCTCATATGATAGCACGACCTTGGAGCTGTTTGATGAGTTTCAAGAAGTCCAGTTGAGATTCGTTCCAAGGGGTTAAAATGATGAAGCCAATGGGCAGGCTCAACTCGTATTTGGCCTAACACTCCTTGAAAATCTAGTGCAACAGATGATCACTGTGGAACAACGATCTCACCCATCTATTAAAGAAAAAGGCATGGCGATTGAGTGCTTAGTTCTTCAGGAGTAGATGGAGGACTAGAGGAAAGAGATCATCAACCATCTGATATATCCAAATGACCGGACTTCAAGAAAAGTCAAAGTATTGACTCAAAGCTATGTGCTAATTGAGGGCGAACTATTCCAGAAAGAAGCTGATGGCTTATTATTACGATGCCCTAATTTCCTAGATGGTGTGAAGATTATGCAATAGGTACAAGAGGGTATCTGTGGGGCTCATTAGGCTTGTCAAAAGATGTGATGGTTACTACGACGACATGGCTACCATTGGCCAACCATTTTGAGCGACTGCATTCAATGTGCCAAAAGTTGCCAAAAATGCTAAAAATTTGGCATTGCCCAAAGAGTTCCTACAGCTGACTTGAAGCCTATCGTGAAACCATGGCCATTAGGAGAATGTAAATTGGACATTATTGGGAAGATATTTCCTGCTTCCTCAAATGGACATAATTTATTATGGTCGCCACTGACTATTTTACAAAGTGGGTTAGAGGTAGTACCCTTAAAGAAGGTGGAGCAAGCAGAGGTGGTTGACTTTATCAAAGAACTTATTTTCATGTTTGGAATTCCAGAAACCATCACAAACGATTAGAGAACAATGTTTACTGGAGGAGAAGTGAAGGCTTTGATGTAAGATTATGGTATTAAATTAATCACAGCCACACCATACTATGCGCAAGCCAATGGGCAGGTAGAGGCTTCAAACAAGGTGCTCATTTCTATCTTACAAAAGACTATCAAAGATAATCCTAGAGCCTAGCACAAGATAATATTAGAAACTTTGTGGGCTTATTGCATCTCCAAAAGGACAAGTACGACATCCAGTCCTTTAGCCATCACCTATGGGCATGAGTAGTGTTGCCTATGGAACTGGTGGTTCCTACTTTAAGCATCATGAGGCAACACCTTCCATTTGCTAATGATTATTCTGAAGCCATGATAATGGAACTGGAGCAGTTGGATGATGATATGATAGAAGCACTAAACATAATCATTGTGCAAAAGAAGAATGTGTCCAAAGCATACAACAAGATAATGAACATGAAGGTTTTCCATGAAGGGCATTTTGTGTAAAAAGTGATCTTACCACCAGGAACAAAAGACAGAGACCTGGGCAAGTGGTCTTCTAGTTGGAAGGGACCATTTAAGATACATAAAATTTTATAGGGAAATGCTTTATTGGTTGTTAGACTTAGATGGTCAGCCACATAGGAGGTTTATAAATGGCAAGTTCTTAAAGCCTTATATCCCATGTATTTGGAAATCTATATCACAAATGACTATGTAAGGGTGGGCTATTAAGCCACATGTGAGCGGGCCATTTGCAGCCGCAAAAAATATGAACAAAAATTTTAGATGGCCTCAGGCCAACAAAAGCAATCTTCATAAGATAGTTCAAAATACAAACTTTTCAAAAGAAAAGGCCAATCAATGGCTAGCAAAAGTAAATATCTATAAAGAAACTAGCAGAAGGAATTGTTCACAAGACAACTCAATCCAAGATATGTTCAAGGGTAGACCAAGTGTTTTTGTAGGCTTGCAAAAAATATTGGACAAGCTTTAGATTGGTAGACCAAGTTTGGGCATCAGACAATTGGTGTTTGATAAAGGATCCCAAAGCATGCGGTTTTGTCTGAGAAGTTTGAAATTTCTCTGACTTGATTTTTGGCAACAAATTGAAGTGTAATATGATCCTTCAAAGATTGGATTTGGAGTTCTAATGCTTCAATTATATCTTGGGATGCAAGAATGTCTTTTTGCAGCTTGAGATCCTTAATAGCCAAACTTTTAAAAATCTTCAACATGTTGTCATAGGATGATGAACCTTTACTCAACTACTCCAAACTACTAGTCAGAGTTTATTCTTGAGAGAGATCGTGATGAAATTCAACTGGCAGATGGTGCAGCTCGCGTTCTAGATGGATGAGCCTGGTCTTAACCTTAAGGGTAATCCTTGCATCCGCCTGAAGGGTGTTCAAATGTTTCATAGCCTTTGCACTATCATCTTTTTGTATGTCAATGAGATCTTTGCCAAAAATGCGCACCAGTTCATTGGTGGCATGTTGAAGTTTCTCTTTAAGAAGGTACTTGGTTGACAAAAATGGTGGTAGGAACAATTGAGGAAAGTAGCTTATATATTGTAACTACCTGCATAGACATTTATTTTTCATTAATAATAGGAGGTAGCAAGATGACAATAATTAAGCAATGTGCCTGGGAGGAAAGGGGCATAATGCAATCAACGTGTTGAATTGAAGTTTCGAGACTACTTTTAGCAACTAGAGTATTTGCCACAAGACTGGAGGAAATTCCATCGCTATCATCTCCTTCAGCTTCACTCTCCCTTTCAAACACGTCAATTGGAGCAGAACTAGACTGAGGCTTTCTTGAACTCGTGGTAGCTCATTGGGACCTTCGTAAGATAGGTGGAGTTTTGGTTGATTTCTTAGGATACACTGGTTCTGTCTTCACTATTTTTGGTCTCTTTGACGAAAGTGGAACAAATGAACTACTACGCACTACTACACAAGACATCTCGTTATATGAAGATATCAAGTGAATAAATAATAGAAGGCAGGAGACACTAGATACTTACTGATTGTTACGTTAGTGGGCTTTGGATTCGACAGCTCAAGAAGGGGCAATAGACGGTTGTAGTAATTTTCTCTCTAAGATATATAGGAAGAAGTGCAATTTGGCTTGAAGGGTGGTAGCAATTGGAAAACAAACTTTTTCAAAGAGTTATTATTTGCAGCAACCTAGCTCTCAATCAATTCCCTAGATTGGGTGACCGTTCTCTCCTCCCCATAGAGATTGTAGTCATGAAGATAGTAAAAAAGAACGTCCTGGGTATACCCTAATTGTCTTGTGTATATAGAATTGAGGGTTATAATCTTCAAAGCCACATGCAAGGTTCATTAAATTGTCCATATTGACACCCTTATGAAGGTATCGAGTGGTAGTTACAGAAGCCCAAAAATCACGAAGAGGGAAACCCATAACCATAGAGATGGTAAACCAAAGTTGGATTATCCAAAGGCTACCAGAGATATGGTGAAAGTATGGCAATTCAAAGGTAAGTATAGAAATACAGTGGTAAACCCTACCTAGCCAGATACTACCTAAAGCCACATTCTGTCCCTCTGCTAAGGCACATGCAAGTTGAATGTAATTTTTGGCTAGTTGATTCGTGAAGTTTACGAATACATACCTACTTACCAAGCACCATAGAAGAGGACATGCTCCTTATAAGTGGGAGTACCAGTGAGCTTGACCGAGCTCAGACACTTATAGGAATAGGGTTGCTTCTCCTCGATACCCACCTATGTTATACAGACTAAGGTGAAAAGGGTGGGTGTCACGCCCCGACCCCAGGAACGTGACGTGGAATAGGATCATTTACTATTTAAACTAATAAACAAATCTCCCGTCACAATTTTCTCATTTACATTTACACATATATACAAGAGTACATACTCGCACTCGCATTTATGTAAGTATATATTGGTATACGTGTATATATCTATTAGCAAATAATTACACAATATTTACGTGGAGAGCTCGGCTCCCCACTTCCGGAGAATTTTCCCTATTTGACATTTCGCTAACATGCCTATTCAAAAAAATAATCGTTTCCTACGTCCAATAAATAAGTACTATATCTTATACGACGGTTCACACACACACATATATATATTACGCAACCGTCCGTATATTTAGGTACACATATATAATTTCTCACACTATCAAAGGAGAGCTCAGCTCTCAATCTCCGACATCCTAATATAAGTCTACCATGCGTTTTTAGAGAGATTAAATATATACATAGAAAACCTTAATGCCAAAATGACACCTTCTCCAAAATGGCCTCATCTCCTACTGGCGGTATGTGCATCCTATCTAGCTGCCCGGTCCCCATCATCAGCTCGATCAACCCTATTAGGCTCACCTGAAAAAAATAAACACGGGAGTGAGCCGAAGCTCAGTAGGAAATGCCACAATTTTCGATAATCGAACGAATGCAATATATATAATAATTTAAGCATCACACCATTAACCATAATAATCAAATTAAATTTCCTTTTAAAACTAGAATATTTCCTCTAGTTTCGTCACTCCAGAACCTCCTTAGACCGTCCTCATCGCCGGATCCACCACCTTCCGCCTTCCGACCTCATCGTCGGTGTTACTTTATTCACCTCCGACCTCATCACCGGATTCACTTTATTCACACTTTGACCTCTCCGATCTCATCGTCGGGGTCTCTCTACGAGTAAGGAAGGTTGACACTTTCTTCAACCCGGGCTTTCTACCCTTCACTATGTGGCCGCATAGCGAATCCCTACTCGGATTATTTTTCCAACTGTACGTACAGGGCCACCTCTTATCTCCAACATCACAAACACCACCCTCTTCTCAACTCTCATATCCAAGTCACAGGATAATTCATATCACATAGATTCAATCGCAATCATAAACCGAGGCACAAACATTATCCCTTAAACATTCAGATATTAACAGCCTTCCTTTGAACCAATCGAATAAGGCTGCCCAGATTCTACGTAATCATCAGTTCTTGCATAATTTACATTTACATCAAACTGTAAGAATCATGTATAGTACACATTTACACACATTTATGTCAACATGTATTATGTTATAATCATACCATATACGTAGCCCCCATTTCAATATATATATATATATATATTTATATAGATATATATATATATATATATATTCACGCCAGCAAAGTCCTTTGTATGTAGGCAAGTGTCCAGCAGTACAAAACAAAACTTTAACTTGACTTACACATAGCATGTCCTTCTCACGGTATTGGCCAATGGAGCAATTAGTTCTCTATTAACTAACAATATAACAGCATATGTATACGCCGAATGAGTTTCCAGATTTAGAGTGTAAGGCATGACACCTCATGCTCTACCAATCACACACAAGAGTCCACCACATAATTAACCATCTTGTTATCAAGCATAACACAAGATCAACACTTCAAGAATCCTACTCAAGAATCTAATCTAAATAACAAACAAAGCAAAGATCACCAAAATTGGACATCTCCTACCTTATTATTCACCCTTGCCTTGAATGAAATTCCTTCAACCAAGCACCTCAACTCTTGGAAAGAATGAACCCAAGGTTTGTGCTCCTCTCTACACTTCCTCTGTTTTTGTCCTTTCCAGCAGCTTCTTCTTCCTTCTTTTTGTTTTTTTTTGTTTTGTTTTGTTGTTTTTGTGTTTTTTTAAACTAAGTAACCAAGCTTGCCCAGCAAGCTTTTCGTTTTTTTTTCCTTTCTAGATATATGTTTTTCCCACTTATAACCTTATGAAAGTTAGTATTTACAAAAACACCCCTCCACCACTAATTTCAAGATTTGGTTATTTAGTTCTACTTACTCACAATTTAATTAATCTAATCTGCACATATTCATTATACACGCATCACTCTCTTATTTATCGGTCATGCCATTTCGGGGTCAGGATATCACATCCTTCCCTCCTTAAACAATTTCGTCCTCGAAATTCTTGTAACAATCAAGGATGCTTACCTGAAGTAATAAAAATGGTCGGGTACTTTTCCCGCATCTCAGACTCTAGTTCCTAGGTTGCCTCTTCAACGCTATGATGCTTGCATAAAACTTTAACTAATGATATGGATTTATTTCGCAACACCTTTTCCTGCCTGTCTAGAATTTGCACCGGCTGTAAAATATAGGTAGCATCCGCATCCACGCTTACGGTGGACCAATCCAATACATGAGTCGGATCGGGTTCATATTTCCTCAACATAGACACATGGAACATATTGTTCACCCCAGCTAACTGCGGCGGTAATGCCAATCGGTATGCCACTTCTCCTACTCGACTCAAAATCTCGAACGGCCCAATAAATCTAGGTGTCAGCTTTCCCCGCTTACTGAACCGTTTAAACCCTCTACGAGGACTAACCTTTAGAAACACATGATCTCCGACCTGAAATTCTAGTGGTCTCCTTCTTTGATCAGCATAGCTCTTTTGACGTGACTGTGTCGTTTGCAGCCTTTTCTGAATCACCTCCACACCTTCTGTGGTTTCTCTCACCAAGTCTGGATCTAATAGGTTCCTCTCTCCAACCTCAGCCCAACACAACGGCGACCTACACGGTCGTCCATATAATGCTTCATATGGAGCCATTTGAATACTGCTATGGTAACTGTTATTATACACAAACTCTGCGAGAGCTAAGTAGTTCTCCCAATTACCCTTCCAATCTAACACACAGGCTCGAAGCATATCTTCTAATATCTGAATCAATCTCTCACTTTGGCCATTTGTTTGAGGATGGAATGCTGTACTCATGTACAATTGAGTGCCCAAAGCTTGTTGTAAAGTCTCCCAAAATTGAGATGTAAATCTAGGATCACGATCAGACACAATAGAACATGGCACCCCATGTAATTTAACTATCTCTTGCACATATAACCTTCCCAGCTTGTCAACAGAGTCGGTTTTATGTACCGGTAGAAAATGAGCTGATTTTGTCAATCTATCGATTACCACCCACACACTGTCATGTCCACGAGGCGATCGCGGTAAATCTGTGACAAAGTCCATTGTAACATGCTCCCATTTCCATTCTGCTACCGACAATGGTTGCAATAATCCTGCAGGTTTCTGATGTTCTCCCTTTACCTGCTGACAAGTAAGACATTTACTTACAAATTCGGCAATATCTCTCTTCATACCTTTCCACCAAAATTGTCGTTTAACATCATGATACATTTTTGTAATTCCGGGATGCATAGCAAATTGGGAATGATGTGCTTCATTTAAAATATCCCTTCTCAACTCGGCATTTTCCGGTACTATCAATCTGTCCCCAAGACGTACACCACCATCCGAACCTCTAACCCAATTCACTTCATTCACAATATCTTCAAACTTCGCATCAAGATTCTGCGCTTCAATTACCCTTTGCATCAGCATAGGTCGTAACACAAGACTACCCAAACATATTCTTCCCTTCTGCTCTAAAACCTGCATTCTGAAATTATTTAATACTTCACCGTTCTCCCATTATTTCATAGCAACCCGTGCCAATTGCGCCTTCCTACTTAATGCATCTGCTACAACATTAGCTTTGCCCGGATGGTACTGCAATGAAAAATCATAATCTGCTAAATATTCCATCCATCTTCTCTGCCTTTGATTCAATTCTCTCTGCGTAAATAAGTATTTCAGGCTTTTGTGATCAGACATCACCTCAAACCTTTCACCGTATAAATAGTACCTCCACTGTTTCAAAGCAAAAACCACTGCGGCCAGCTCCAGATCATAAATAGGATAATTCCGTTCATGCGATCGCAGCAATCTGGATGCATACTCAACCACTCTGTTTCCCTGCATTAGGACACATCCTAACCCAATTATTGAGGCATCGCAATATACTTGATAACCCAAATCTCGCTCGGGTAACACAAGTACAGGTGGAGTAATGAGTCTTTGTTTCAACTCCTCAAAAGCATGTTCACACTCATTAGTCCACAGGAAAGGAACATTCTTACAAGTCAAGTGTGTAAGGGGTGTTGCAATTCTAGAGAAATTTTCAATAAATCTCCGATAATATCCCGCCAGTCCCAAGAAATTTCACTTCTTTCACCCAAAACTCACATTTACTCATTTTTGCATACAATCGATGCTCCCTCAATGTTTGCAACACTATTCTTAAATGTCGCTTATGCTCCTCCTCCGTGGGTGAGTAAATAAAAATATCATCAATAAACACTATCACAAATTTATCTAGATATGGCCTAAATATTCTCTGCATCATATCCATGAAAGCAGCTGGAGCATTGGTTAACCCAAAGGGTAATACTAAGAATTCCTAATTCCCGTATCTAGTTCGAAATGCAGTTTTGGCCACATCTTCTTCACGAATCAGTAACTTATGGTATCCAGATCTCAAATCTATTTTTGAATAATAATTGGATCCCTTTAGCTGATCAAACTGATCATTAATTCGCGGAAGTGGGTATTTATTCTTAATAGTCACCATATTCAATTGCCTATAGTCGACACACATCCGAAGAGATCCATCCTTCTTCTTTACAAACAATACAGGAGCTCCCCATGGTGAACTACTTGGTCTAATAAATCCAAGATTTAGCAATTCTTGCAACTGTTTATTCAATTATCGCAATTCAGCAGGTGCCATTCGATACGGAGGTATAGAGATAGGATCAGTACCATGATATACCTCAATAACATATTCTATTTCTCGTTTAGGAGGTAAACCCGGTAATTCCTCAGGAAACACATCCATATACTCATCTATTACCCGTATAGGTGTTTTCTTCCCTTCACTCGGCTCATTAAGAGTCAAGCTTGCCATTCTACACTCAATGTAGTTCCAATTAGTGAGGAAATGAGTACATGGTTCTTTCTTTGAACCACGTAACCGAACTCTGTCTCCTTCTGGAGTTTCAAATATAATCTTTCTTTCAGCACAAATCAAAACACTCTTATGGGCTGACAACTAGTCCATTCCCAGAATTACGTCAAATTCTTGGATGTTAAGCACTTTCAAATCTGCTTTTAATTCATAATTTCCAAACTGTAAGGCACAATTATAACATATTCCCTCCACCAGGGTGGTGTACCCCAGTGGTGACTCAACTAGGAATCTTTCCCTCATCGGACTAATTTCTAGTCCAAGAGCTTCAACGAATGATTTTGAAATAAAAGAATGAGTTGCTCCAGTATCAAATAGAATGCTGCCAAAGGTACTGTAAATAATAAAGCTACCTGTCTCCAGCGGAGGAGCCGGAGTGGTAGTAGCAGTGAGAGCATATGCTCTAGCCTGGGGTCTCAGCGGTGCGGCCTGCTCTACCGAGGCTGACTGTGTCGGCATCGAAGCTGGTCTACCCCTACCTCTAGAAGCTGATGCTGCTGTGGATCCAGTGCGTGATCCCTACGCTGATCCACTAGGACATGACCGTGCCATATGTCCTGTCAATCCACAGCGGTAACACACCCCCTCTCCCTCTCTACGGTGCCAACAATCCCGCGCATAATGACCAGTACGTCCGCAGACATAACACGTCACACTAGACTGTGAACTAGCATCTCGACTCCCTCATCCAGCTCTCCGGGATGATTTAGACCCAGTCTGTGAACCCGTACCCCTACTGCTCTGTCCCCGCTGTGATCCCTGAGAACTGAATCTGGGACGCTTGGGCTCCTGCCCAATCTCTCTAGAGGTCTCCCCTCTCCCACTCTGCTGTACATCACCAGATCCGATAGAACGCATTGCATCCTCGGCTACGTAAGCCCTATCCACCACATCAGCATAAGTAACCAATCCATGTGTCCGGACATGCACACCTATGGTCGGGAGTAAAGCCTTCTGAAATCATGCTGCTTTCTCAGCATTAGTAGCAATAAAATGCTGGCCAAACACAGCTAACTCCTCAAATCTAGTCTGAAACTCAGCCACGATCATCCCAGGAGTCTGTCGAAACTCAAGCAACTGCTGTACTAATGAGTCCCTGACCACACTAGGTATAAATCTCTCCTGCATCAACTGAGTAAATCTATCCCATAACATAACACCATAGGTCCCGATGAGAGACTCGCACCACGTGAATGCAATACCCTCAAGAAAATGTGACACCAGCCGCACTCGACGCTCGGGAGGTATCTGTAGAGTGTCTAGTCGATGCTCCATCTGTTGAAGTCACTCTGCCAGCTGCACTGCATCCATCGCACCTCTATACACAGGCGGTCGAGTCTTCCTGAGCTCAGACAACTCTGTCAACAGTCTCCTAGTATCTACCTCAACAACCGCACCCTCAGCTCGGTCCCCCATCTCATCCCCTCTGACTCCTCTTTGTAGATGAGCTAAAAGCCCCTCCAACGCAGCCTGAACAGCAGCACCAAAAATAGTCTGTATATCTGCTAAAGGTACCCCAGGTGCAGGAGCAGCAGGCTCAGACAAAGGTACCGCCCTCATCAGGCTCAGGTATATGCCTCTCTGACCTAACCTCAGGCTCTGGCTCTCCGACATCAGCACTAGCGTGAGAGCTATCCACCGACACCTCCTGCAGCAACTCCGGGTCCTCCTCCATCGGCGGTGCCCATCCCCTACCTCTACCTGGTATGATTATCCTACCCCTAGCTCTCCACACTGGGGTCTACCTCGTCCTCTATCCGCCATCTATCAGCAAATAATGTCACACAGATAAACAACAATATTTATCAAACATAATTTACGTTCTACGTACCCAATCGGCTGTGATGTAGGACCGGAACTGATGCACATACAGTCGATCGACCCGCTCCGATACCAACTTGTCACGCACCAACCCCAGGAACGTGACGTGGAATAGGATCATTTACTATTTAAACTAATAAACAAATCTCCCGTCACAATATATACAAGAGTACATACTCGCACTCGCATTTATGTAAGTATATATTGGTATACGTATATATATATCTATTAGCAAATAATTACACAATATTTACGTGGAGAGCTCGGCTCCCCACTTCCAGAGAATTTTCCCTATTTAACATTTCGCTAACATGCCTATTCAAAAAAATAATCGATTCCTACGTCCAATAAATAAGTACTATATCTTATACGACGGTTCACACACACACATATATATATTACGCAACCGTCCGTATATTTAGGTACACATATATAATTTCTCACACTATCAAAGGAGAGCTCAGCTCTCAATCTCCGACATCCTAATATAAGTCTACCATGCGTTTTTAGAGAGATTAATATATACATATAAAACCTTAATGCCAAAATGACACCTTCTCCAAAATGGCCTCATCTCCTACTGGCGGTATGTGCATCCTATCTAGCTGCCCGGTCCCCATCATCAGCTCGATCAACCCTATTAGGCTCATCTGAAAAAAATAAACACGGGAGTGAGCCGAAGCTCAGTAGGAAATGCCACAATTTTCGATAATCGAACGAATGCAATATATATAATAATTTAAGCATCACACCATTAACCATAATAATCAAATTAAATTTCCTTTTAAAACTAGAATATTTCCTCTAGTTTCGTCACTCCAGAACCTCCTTAGACCGTCCTCATCGCCGGATCCACCACCTTCCGCCTTCCGACCTCATCGTCGGTGTTACTTTATTGACCTCCAACCTCATCACCGGATTCACTTTATTCACACTTTGACCTCTCCGACCTCATCGTCGGGGTCTCTCTACGAGTAAGGAAGGTTGACACTTTCTTCAACCCGGGCTTTCTACCCTTCACTATGTGGCCGCATAGCGAATCCCTACTCGGATTATTTTTCCCACTGTACGTGCAGGGCCACGTTTTATCTCCAACATCACAAACACCACCCTCTTCTCAACTCTCATATCCAAGTCACAGGATAATTCATATCACATAGATTCAGTCCCAATCATAAACCGAGGCACAAACATTATCCCTTAAACATTCAGATATTAACAGCCTTCCTTTGAACCAATCGAATAAGGCTGCCCAGATTCTACGTAATCATCAGTTCTTGCATAATTTACATTTACATCAAACTGTAAGAATCATGTATAGTACACATTTACACACATTTATGTCAACATGTATTATGTTATAATCATACCATATACGTAGCCCCCATTTCAATATATATATATATATATTCACGCCAGCAAAGTCCTTTGTATGTAGGCAAGTGTCCAGCAGTACAAAACAAAACTTTATCTTGACTTACACATAGCATGTCCTTCTCACGGTATTGGCCAATGGAGCAATTAGTTCTCTATTAACTAACAATATAACAGCATATGTATACGCCGAATGAGTTTCCAGATTTAGAGTGTAAGGCATGACACCTCATGCTCTACCAATCACACACAAGTGTCCACCACATAATTAACCATCTTGTTATCAAGAATAACACAAGATCAACACTTCAAGAATCCTACTCAAGAATCTCATCTAAATAACAAACAAAGCAAAGATCACCAAAATTGTACTTCTCCTACCTTATTATTCACCCTTGCCTTGAATGAAATTCCTTCAACCAAGCACCTCAACTCTTGGAAAGAATGAACCCAAGGTTTGTGCTCCTCTCTACACTTCCTCTGTTTTCGTCCTTTCCAGCAGCTTCTCCTTCCTTCTTTTTGTTTTTTTTGTTTTGTTTTGTTTTGTTGTTTTTGTGTTTTTTTAAACTAAGTAACCAAGCTTGCCCAGCAAGCTTTTCGTTTTGTTTTTTCCTTTCTAGATATAAGTTTTTCCCACTTATAACCTCATGAGAGTTAGTATTTACAAAAACACCTCTCCACCACTAATTTCAAGATTTAGTTATTTAGTTCTACTTACTCACAATTTAATTAATATAATCTGCACATATTCATTATACACGCATCACTCTCTTATTTATCGGTCATGCCATTTCGGGGTTAGGATATCACAATGGGAGCATTGTGACTCGTGATGGGTAATCTGGTTTGGGCATTGGCATGTGACCGTCTGAAAAACACAGAGCAATTATGCTGTGGGACCAGAAACAACAAGCGACAGAATTCAAAGAAACATCAAACAGTATCTACTCCATGGACATTTCTATGAGATGGTCTATGCCTTGTTTAACCCATTGAACACTTAACTCAGCACGCAGGCGGACGACCCACTCAAACCAACCAACTGGGGGTTTTACCCAAGATTGATGGAGCTCTAGGGGAGGTAACTGATCTACATGGTTTTCAAGGAGTTCTTCATGGTTTAGGAGTTCAAAAGGATGAAGGTTGTTAGACGAGAGATTAGAATCGACAGATGAGAAAGCAGGGAGAAAGAACGTCGTGGAGGAAGACAAAAAAGGTATCAGTCTTTATGGAGCTATTAGAGTTTTAGAAAAGGAGCTTCCAAGATTTAAAAGATTGAGAAGAAAATAGGAGAGTTATAATTTAAGTTAGGTATTTGAGAAGAATACAAAAAGGCGCGACAAATCTACTTAAAATCCAACTTATTTTAAATCAGTTGAATTTCAGCTAAGGGGGAAATTGTTAGCACCATACCCATACAATGCCCAAAGTGAAGGCAGCCCATGATGATTAATTGATGAAGGCCCATATAGATGATGTACTATGCTAAAGAAAGGCTAGCCTAGATGATATGAGTTAAAGTCCAACAAAGAGTGTGCGGTAAGTGGTCCCTAAAAGGTGGATCTAGTAAACAATATATGATTCACATGGCATGAACCTGTGGAATTAACGTTTATTGCCAAAGTAATGGTCAATCACAATTTGGCAGTTCAATTTGTGCCCAAGGAGATAGGAGGTAATGGCAGCAAAGTGGGATGAGTAACTCAGAGCAGACAAAAAGAAGACTTTAAGGGAGGTAGTTAGACAGAAAGGAGGTGAATCAACAAAAAACTCAACAAGCAAAGAGCATAGGACATCAAAGGACAAACAGAGACAAGACTTAGTTTCCCAACAATTTTTGTGAATTCAGTATCACTTTGTATTTTCAGTATGTCATCCAATAAGATTACTTTATTTTTGAACTATTCTGATCAAGTATTAATACCAACCGTCGTTGTGTAATTTCATACTTGGTGTCATATTCTATTTTGTTTCTTGTAATATCAACAAAATGCACTTTAGTAGAGTTGGATAACCTAGAATTACTAAGGCCCCAAGGTAATTTGTACTTTCGTTTGATACTAGTTAGATAGTAATTGGTGTAATTTGAACATTCTACAGTTGAGATACTTTAATTTTTGGCATGCCTATAGTAGAACACCATTTTGGGCCAACAGTCTCATCACTCCCACTCCACTCCACTCTAACACCAACACAACCTCTTCTTTTCAATTTTCAAGCCAAATACAACCTACAATTTCTCCCATCTACAAGCTAAAGTAAATTCGTAGAAAATTCTTCACTTATTTTTCGTGTATTTTTCTCTCTCTAACCCATTTTCTTTCTTGTTCTTGTTGGAGATCCTTGACATTCAAATCCTCACCAATCTTGATTTGGATATCAATATCCAACTTATTTCACTATTTGGTAAGGATTCCAACCATTTTCCAAGTGATTCAAGAATCTAGAGGTTATAGGGTTTTTACGGGATTTACGAATTTCGAATTAACGGGTATTTTCTTGTTCTAATAATTTAATTAGACTTTATTTGTGTTGAATTGTTAGGTTTAAGTATATGTTTTGAAAATCAAATGGGGATTTGTTCTCTTAGTTGGAATTGGAAAATAAGAAGAATTTTCTTAGCTTACAATTGTTCAAGTAAAAGTTGGGTTAGCTTGGAAAAAATAATATGTATTGGGATTGTAATATTTAGCCTTAATTAATATGGTAGAATGTTGATTTTTAGATAAATGAGATGGATTTTAGAATATGAAATTTTGAGATTGAGATGTTAGAAGGTTTGTAACTATGAATTTAAATTGAATTTATTTGTATTAAATAGATTCGTGAGTTTACTTGGAAGATACTTGCATTTGGTGGTAGGAGTTTGGGCGTGTCGACAAAGAGATAGCGATTTTCGTTCTTTTTCTTTGTTAAACCTTCCTGTTCATAAAATCCTTGATCTTTATAATTCTTGAATCTTTCATATGTTATTCAGTTTTATCAATTCTTTTAGGCTACTCTTTGATTGTTCCATAGAGAGACAAAGCCCTAATATGATTCTTGTATGACCATTATTTTTATTTAGATATTATTTATGTATATGTGCATTAACATTTGAATGTGTTAAACTCGATTGACACGTATTTGGATCTCCATGTGATGTGAATTATGTGACAACATTTAAATTATTTTAAATGTGTATTTAATGGCATGATGGACCACCGAACAAGGGCTCAGGTGTTTCCATGTTTAGGAATGGTGATTTAGGATTGAAGATTGTGTTATGTAATATAATTGGAAAATAAAAATTGTTTAATGGATTTACACTTTCTCCACGGATTTACCATGGGGATCGATTTACGGTGCTAGTGAATATGATGAAGAGTAAAGGTGTGGAAGCAATCCACGAACATACTGGAGTCATGAGATCGGTGTTTGGAGGTTTGGGTGAGTGTACTGAGACATTGTTTACATAGCATATTGTTGCATTTATTCCAGTCTTTCACATTTCTGTCTCTATTCTTCACTATTTCTTTGATATCCTACTGAGCAATTTGGCTCACCCTATTTATTTTCTCTTATTTCAGGTGAGCCATTGACTAATACGGAGCCTCCAGATCAACAAGATGGGGCATGACTATGATGGCCTGACTCAGTATAGTTATATTTTTGTATTTGAATTTGTTGTTTTCTTTTCTATGATATGGTACTAGTTTTACATAATGTTGACTATGTGGTTAGTGGTTGGATATATATATATATTTGTTATGTTTATTTTGGATAGGCCAGGAGGGGACTCCATGTGATCGTATATTATATATGCGTGGTTGTGGAACCCATGAGGGGCTTGATTATAAAGGATGATTGGAGTTTGTTGGATTGGATATAAGAAGTGTTTTTTTATATATTTTGTGCATAGTGGCATCCTTCAATTTATCGGGAGATTCTACCCAGTTTTTTTGGGAGAGTATTTTATTTTAGAGTAAATATAGCACAAAAGAATGGTTTTCTTTATTTTCCTTGTGCTTCTCGAGCCGTGCTTGGCAACTTTTATGTAGGCACATTTTTCACATTCGTTGATATGAAATCCTTCTCGAATCACTACTTGGTCAAATTTCTCATCCATTGGAGCTTGTTTTAACCCATACAATGACTTGACAAGTCTACAGACGTTGTGTTATTGTCCTTTGACCTTGAACCCTTTGGGTTGTTCCCTATATATCTCTTTATTGAGTTCATCATTTAAGAATGCAGTTTTTATTTCCATTTGGTTAGTCACTAAGTCATATAGAGAAGCTATAAAAATTAACATTTATATGAATGTAATTCTCGTGATTGGTGAATAAGTATCAAAGTAGCATAAACCCTTTGGCTACAAGCCTTGATTTATACTTATCTATCGATCGATCAGCCTTAAGCTTTTTCCTGAAGATCCATTTCCATCCAATTGGTTTATTTCAGGTTGGGAGATCAACCAATTCCCAAGTATGTTTACTTAGGACAAATTCTATCTCGTTGTTTATAGTTTTTTTCTATAATGGAGCATCTAGTGTTGACATTGCTTTTTTGAATATCTGAGGCTTACTTTGCAACATGTATGTTAGATATACAAGACCAAAGACTTAAAGACTTTTCGTCTCTTGATCCTTCTCGACTTTATTTCATCAACATTTTTGCTCACCATTTTGTTAATTCTCATAATAAGAATCTCTATTCATTTTTTTGAGAGGTTTCATCTCGTTTGCAAGGAAATATTTCCTCAAATAATTTTACATCTCTTGTTTCTATGATTGTATTAACATGGATATCATTTATCTCAAATTTGTGTACCAAAAATATGAATGCACTACAATTTTGAGCATACCCTAAAAATATGTAATTCATAATTTTAGGTCCAAGTTTTACTTGCTTTGGTGGAGGTACTGTCACCTTGGCAAGGCACCCCATACTTTCAGGTATTTGAAAGAGGGTGGTCTTTTAGTGTTGCTTCCCACAACAAGTTTTGCGGTAGGCCATAACTTATTAACAAGAAATTAACCATTTCTTTCATAGTTTTTTTTCTTTTACTAATTCTATTTTTCTAAGTTATATATGGCGTTGTTGTTTGGTGAATTATTCCAAACTCAATGCACAACTCATCAAAGAGAACATAATCATATTCTCTTTCCCTATCGGACCTTAGTTCTTTAATCTTTTTATCAATTTGAGTATCCACATCATTTTGATACTTGATAAACATTTCCATTGCTTCATTTTTGCTAGTTAATAAATAAACATAGGAATATCTTGTGTAGTAATCGATGAAAGTCATAAACTATTTCTTTCCACCTATACTTAAACAAATTACAAATCACATAAATCACTATGGATTAATGCTTGAGGCTCAGAACTTCTTTCAATTAAGTGAAATGGTTTCTTGATAAACTTTGCTTCAATTCATGTTTCACATTTATGGTTGATGTCCAAATGAGATTGGGGAATTAATCCTAAGTTTTCTAACATTTTCATTGTACCGTAGTTTACATTTTCTAATCTACCATGACATAGAAATGGAGAGACAACATTGTAAACTAAGACTTCTTTTTATTCATAATAGACTTTGAGTGCAGAAAATTATTGTTATTATTACTCACAGCAACACTGGCTTTAGAAAGCCAATCACAAATATACATTTTCTCACATAAATTCCATCCTTGTAAACAACAAATATTTTGGACTCAAACACTATCCTGAATCCTATGTTGATTATGACAGGCACAGATATTAGATTCTTGCGAACCTCTGGGATATGCAGTATGTCCAGATCTGTGTGCTTTATGCCTGAGGTTAACTTCGGGATCACCTTTCCAGTTCCTTCAATAGTGTCTGTAGTAGAGTTATTCATGTACATCTTCTAACCATCATCTTTCTTCTCATATAATGTCAAGAGGTTCTTATTGATGCAAATGTGGTTGGTGCACCTGTATCCATCCACCAATCTTTGGTATTGATTACCAGATTCACTTGGGAGATCACAAAAACTAGCATCTCATCATCTTATTCACCTTCTTGTTCGGTCTAATGAGCTTGCTTTGTAGGTTTTCTCTTTCCCTTGCCTTTGCCCTTGTCATTGTTGGGGCGCTTTTTACAGTCTTTGGCCCTATTGTAGACAAAGTAGTTGCCCTAGAGCTTTTGAGATTGTTGGCCCTTGGCTTGGTAGTGTCTTTACTTTTCCCATCAAACTTGGTTTTGAAGTTTCTACCAAATTGGCCTTAGGCACCCTTGGAAGTGTACTACTCTTCCTCATATTGTCCTCTTCAATCCTCAAATGGAGGCCTAGATCCTCTAGATTCATCTCCTTATGCTTGTGTTTCAACTAATTCTTGCATTCACTACACCCAAGATGCCATTTCTCTATCACCATTGCTACTTGGAATGATTCACTCAGTTATTCCTTCTACCTCACTCTCATGCAGAAGAAGTTGAAACTCTTCCACTTGTGCAGTGACAAACTTTGAGCCTACCACTTTGAAGTCAAGAAATTTTCCCACGACAAATTTCTTGGTACTAGCATCCTTGGTCTTGTATTTCTTATGATAAGCTTTCCATAATTTTGTAGCAGTGGACATCTTATAGTACACACGATAGAGTGAGTTCACCAATCCATTGAGGACATGGTTTTTGCATAGATAGTCTCCTTACATCCATGCTTGTACAACCACAATAGTCGATAGATCACACCCTAAATCCTGAACCTGTGATAAAATATATTACCATATGTCCATATGACCATTGGTCGAGCCTTTGTTCTTGTGATTAGTAATTGTGGTATAGAAGTGCGTCATTATTTTCATTAACCATTGTTTTTATCATAGTCGTATAAGTTTATTTTTCCATTTGATCCATTATTTATGTTTCTACATTGTCTTTTGCTTTGGTTGTTACTTACAGTTCTTAAAATGTGGAGATTATTTTCTAGAACTGGATCACCTTAGAGAATTTCATAACATAGATATTCCTACTTAATGGATTACGACTACAAAGAGAAAAAGAAATGGTGAGAGAGACTTTATTTTGGGAAGAAACAAGCTTGAATTTGGAAGGATTACGAGTGCCTAACAAGGTTCAAGGAAGATTCAAAGAAGATTTGTGGATTTAAGGTGTCATTTTCTTGTCTTGTTTTGGAAAGTTAGGTTTTATGGGGTTTTTTGTAGGTACGTATTGAATCTTGATTTTTGGATGAATTTAGTGATAAAATAGGTTGATTAAGAGTTGTTTATGGTTAAATTTGTAGGTTTGATTTTTGGTTTAAACTAGAAGTGGGGATTGATGGAGATTTGGGAAATGACTGTTTGAGGGACAAATTTCTTCGTTCTCATTGATTGGCTTTGAATTTGAGGCTGAATTTTGGTTCTGTTGATAATTTAAAGGTACTTATCCTCCAAATTTGAGACAATTGTGTGAAAGAATCGATAGGGTTCTAGTGTAACGATAAGATGAAAATTTGTGGTTTATGGGGTTAGAGTGAGAATATGAGTTTGATAGTTTTATTTGGGGGTTTAAAAAGGTATATTAGGAGGTTTTAAATTGATAATTTGGAATCGATAATTACATGGGAGAGCGATTGTACATATTGGCTACTATATCTAGTTTGGGATAAACAGTGAAAATTGGGTTGGAGCCCAATTCGGATATCAAATTGGGGAAGCCATTATAAATTCATTCCATTGAAATTTGATAGTTGGTCGATAAATATTTTTGATGACTTGTCAAAAATGTAGGAGGGGTTCATGGAAACATTGTACACCTACACTCCGGTCGGAAAATTCTAGGTTGAGTAGCAACACTTTCTATAGTTGCTTGGATAACAAGGTAGGAATTTCTTGGCCCTTTTCTTCATGTTCATTTTTATTCTCCAAACAATGGTTTGATTATTCATTCTTCTTATTTCGTTCTCGCCTTAATTGTGCCTAAGGGAGAACAATCCAATTATTATGTGTTTCCAATTGTGGTTAATTGGATGTTTTACATGCCTTTACATGTATGATCACCAATTGGACATTCTTTGCTCTCAAACATGCATCACTTAGTTATGTATATATTTAGATTTCCTATATATATATGCTTATTCTTGCATAACATGTTGGACATGCACCTTAAATGCATTGTGGGGTACGAGTATAGACTAGTAGTCCCTATAGGATTATTTATGGGAATATGGAGTGTCGTAGGGCCCTATAGGCTTTCCAAACGATGTGGGATTTCCTTAGACCGAGTCAGAACTCCATATGAGCTTAATGCATTGTATGTGTAGTCGTGGTAGGATTGAAGGTTTTTGATCATTTTCCGGATTACTCATTGAGCTAGGCCAAGGTGTCGTATGGTGTAGTTTTTTACTTATATCTCAATGTGCATATTTAGATTACCATATTGGTGCATTTACATTTATTTCTTATTCCAGCCTTGAAGATGTTGACTTTTATTCTCTGTCCCTACTGAGCCATCTGCTCACCCTATTTCCTTTCTTAGTATCCTTCAGACAAGATTGACATTGAGGTCCAAGATGCGGATGAAGAGAGAGCATTACATGGGGTAGCGACTCTGGAGCTTAAGACTTGTTAAGTCTATTTGGGAATGTTATGTGGTTTGTTTTCATGATAGTACATTTAGTGGTAGTTTTTGTATGGCATACTGATGTTATGAACCTTATGGTATTGATGATGAACAGTTCAGAGGGTGCTCCGTGTGATCGGGACTCCCGTACCAAGATGATGGACAAGAGTCCTGATGTTAGACTATATAAGTCTATTGATGATGATGTTTTATTGATGATTTTTTGCATATGAATTGCATGTGGATAGGAGGCCCGAGACCCTGCCTAGAGTATGAATGTGGATAGATGGCCAGAGACCTCATTAGGCTGCGAAATTGAATAATTTAATTTATGTGATTATAGTTGCGCTTTCTCTAGGTTGACACTCCGATATACGAGATGGTGATGCTGAATTTTCATTGGAATTTGACATAGGGATGACATCCGAGAATGTTCTAAGTGACAAGTGCGGCGTCATCCATAGCGCTCGTGGGTCGGGGCATTATAGTTAAACCAAAGTAAGTATTTCTTAAAAATTTTGTTGATGAAGATACCAATGTTACATCTATTTAAAATTAGAATTTATTGAGAATTGGATACAAATTTATATTTTTTACCTGAAAATGAATTTCTTTGGACAATGTCTTTGTGAAAAAAGTTTTCCTTTTACTTTGAATCTGGCTTTTTCCAAATCCAGAGAAAAAAATATATTGGGTGCATCTCTCTCAGTATTGCTGACGAGTCCGTAGTCTTATACTACGTAAATGACATATAGATTAAAATTCTATGAGGATGTAAAATCCGGGAATCACATCTTTAATGTTTACGCTAAATAAATTCCATTGTTCATATAGCTGTTATCTAATTGAAAGAATGTCTCGCAAGACTTTCATAGATCATTGCAACTGTAATATTGACCTTTGTTTATGGCATAAGATAGATTATTCCTTGGATGTAAAACATCCATCCAACTCTCACTACATCGAGCAATCACTATAGAACAAACAAAAGTGATTTTGATAAGCTGGGAAATTCATTTTCGGGGTCCTCGCAAGAACTAGCAGTGGAAGCCAATATTGTTAGCACAATCACTACAATGAAGACAACAATGGAAGAAATAAATTGATTAAGACAAAAAAAAAGAAAAAAAAAGCTTCTTACCGATAGGTCCTTCCTTGTTGACTTATGCATCACATGGTTCATGACCCAATTGGCCCTTCATAAAAGTTTAGGCAACGTTACCCTTCTAAACCTCAAAAAAAATAACACATCAATGCCCTCTCTCTCTCTCTCTCTCTCTCTCTCTCTCTCTCTCTCAAGATTCAGATCAAGTTTTTGACGAGATCCATGTGAGGGAGTGAAATTGATCGCGAAGGCAGCGGTGTGTTATTGGATTGTAGGGGAAATGATGATTGTTGTTATTTGATTCTTTGCATTAATAGACTTTTCAGCTTCATATTTTACTGGAAAGCAGGCAAGCAATTTATCCTCAAAAAATGTCAAACAATGGAAGAAGTAGCAGTTCTTCATTCTTGATTTTGAGGGAGAGAGAATCAAATCTATTATTTATTTATTTTCTTTTGCCTTATAATTCTCATTTTCTATTGCTTTGTATTTTTGTTATTTTCAGTCGATTATCATTAACCTTTTATTATTTATTTTTTCCTTCTAATTCTCTTTTTCTTTTGCTTTATATTTTTGTAATTTTCATTCTATTGTCATTAAGCTTGTTCTAATATATCCCAATTTTATAGGTCAACCTGTAATGATCAAGAGAAAGAAAAAAACGGAATGTATTGGTGCTGTTACAACAATAAAGTGAAAGAGAATGTATGATCATTTCATGGGTCATTGATATTTATGATATTTCGTGGGGTTTTATGATTTCGGTAAATTCATGTTTTCCAATCTATGTCATTTCTTTTGACAACTTAGAGTATGACACGAGAACGACAAAACATATAAATCAAGTAGAGTCCATAATTTTCACGAAGTTTGTGACTTCTCTATCTAGTAAATTGCATTATTGGGAATATACTATGATTTTAAAATATATTTTGAGAATTATACTATGATTTGATAATTATACTGTGATTTTTCAATATATTTTGAGAATTGTATTGTGATGTGAGAATTATACCAAAAAATTCAATATAATTCATGTATCTCATAAAAGAGACTAGAAATATTTGACAAAATAAACTAATCTAAATATTTTTGAATCATGAATGTAAAAATCTATGCAAAGAAAAAGAGCAAAACATGAAACTACAATTAAAAGGTACAACAACATATCTACTTCACTCATTGTTACTCATTATGGAGGGGGTAAAAAGAGCTTCAATAACTATGACGCCCTGACTCGAAATTCACACTTTTAGCCGGGTGCGTCAGTATTGACGTGTACACCATCACGAAGGACCTCACCACACATCATCCTAACCTCGGATTCTAAAATAAATCCAACCTAGAGTGCCAACCTAGAGTCACATATTGCATCTATATAAGAAATTCAATCAACATCAATTTTTGCATAATTTTGCAACCTAGCAGGGCCTCTAGCCATCTAAACATATTCACACTCTAACCATTCAATTTTTTAATAATTTAAGTTTTCCGCAAAAAATTAAAATCAAAAATTTATTAGGGCAATTGAATTATGGTTGTGGGAGAATCAATAAAAAAAATAACAGTCTCTTTCACCAATTAATCATATGTAAATTGGTTTTAAGGGATGACTCACTAACTAAAGAAGTCAATACGTGATTGGTCTTTATCAAAACAAATGAGAAGTCAATGCATGAATAAAAAATGGAGGGGGTATTCCCTAAGGTATAAAATTTTGGGACCTAAGGATTTGTTGTTATTGTAAATTTTAAGGATGTTGTCGCAACCGATTTTGCGAAATGAATTTTTATATATAAATATAATAAAATATACGAAGTCGCCACCAATTGATTAGGTGCAATTGGTCACCATGAAAAATATAATTTTGGTCTACGAAAAATCCAGAAAAAGGGTAAGCGAGTTTGTTGCGTATGGGGAAGGTGTGAGGCACCCCACAACGCCTGTTTTAAAAACAGTTGCCGACTTAATTTTTATTATCCCATTAAATGACTTTCCTCGAAA
This sequence comes from Euonymus europaeus, assembly GCA_963580455.1. NCBI lineage: Eukaryota > Viridiplantae > Streptophyta > Magnoliopsida > Celastrales > Celastraceae > Euonymus > Euonymus europaeus. Next base: position 8,673,685 of record OY756972.1, read on the forward strand.
ATCTTAATTGTAGCGTATATAAAGTGCGATAATTATATAAGTTATACAAAAATTATATAAAATGAAAATGATATTTAGATAAGTATAATAGCTACATAGGATAAAATAATTTGGGTAAATATATGGCTATATCAAAATAGAATAAAATGAACTTATAATATATATATATATATTCAAATATAAAATAATTTTATAATATATATATATAAAAACTATATTAAAAGTCTTAATATTGAGGTTCATAGGATTTTTCCATCCAATGGCCAAATTTCCCAAGAAACACTCTCACCTCAAGAATTTATTCGAGGGTGCATCCAATGCATTCCCCAAATCGATTCCATCGTAGGTAAAAACTTTTAATATAATTTTATATGCTACACAGGTTTAAAGTAAAGTAAAATAAAATATAAACCACAAGTAATATAATAATGAATAAAAATAAAGTAAAATAAAAATAGAAATACAGATAAAGATAAATAAAACGAAAATAAAATGAAATAAAAATAAAATATGATATAGATAAATAAAAAAAAGGATAAAATAAAAATAAAAATAAAATGTTGGGAACCGAGTCTTTTTTGGAAATTATACGATATCAATTATCGCAAATCCCCTAATCCAACATATTAAAATATTAAATCACATAATTAACACATAAATCAAACAACATTAAATCAATTATTCAATTCACATATAAACACATTTCAAACAGCATTCACATATAAACACGTTTCAAATAGCATATTAACAATGTTGAAGAATGATGAATGACATACAATCTCGGTTCCCTTTTTTTTATTAGCAATCGAATATTTCAATCATGTTATTAAATTAACATAATTGAAAACTTATAATCAATTGCTTTGATGCAATAAACATACAAAATGTCACATAGAATTTATTTTTCATGCAATTTTCAAATCCAAACATAAAACTCAAAATCCAAATAATCCATACAATCCATTGGCCCAAACCATTAAATCCAACATACATACAAAAGTCAAAATGCTTCACCTAATCCATTTATGGAGCCCAATTATCATCAAATGAATACTCATGTTTAAGCCCAAATAAACACCTAAAGCCCCAAATACAATTTTAAGCCTACACACAACATTCAAAGACTCAAAAACAAAAACAATAAAGAGAAATATTCACAATACAGTTTCGGAAATACCGACTTTTGGAGCATTATCCACGGTTCGATTTGGCTGATTTTTGGAGAGTGGTTAGAGGACAGTCGTTTCTTGATTCTGAACGGTGGGATTCTGATTTGAAGCTCCAGAAGATCAAGTTCAAAACTGGTTTCCAAACTGATTTTTGTAGAGATATTCATCAAAATGGAGTTCGGGAATGGTGACGGATGGAGGGCTTTCTGTGGTTGGATTTTACTGATTTTTGGACAGTGGTTAGGAGACGGAGTGATCTTGATTTTGGACGGTCGGATTATGGTTTGAAGTTTCAGAAGGTGGACATATGGTGGCAGTGAAAATTGTGGTTTATGTGGTGATATGGTTTTTTAGTGTATTTGGGAGAAGAAGAATTGTGGTGGTGGCTTAAGTTGAGAGAAGAGAGGGTTAGGGTTGCTGGATCCCCCCTTTTTTCGTGCCCCTTTTTTCACATAACCAACACCTCTTTTTATAATACCAAAACCGAATCCTTTCTTCCCAAAGAATCCCTAAAATCATGTCAACTCTTCTAATTTTCCCTTGATTTCTTTCCTTCCCCATCCTATGGCATCTCTATCTTTCAAATCCTAACCGTATTTTCCTTTTCCGACATCCCTAAATCTCTCAAGAATCCCACACATCCCTCTACTCTTTCCTTTTTCCGGTCATCTCCTCTCTCTCTTTCCTTTTTCTCTCCATATGGCGCTCTCTTTCCTTTTTCTCTCCATATATTTTCTTCCTACGACATTAGGTTAAAGAAGTTTAGGCCGGGCCGGGCTACATGCTTGAGTTAATATTTGGGCTTTAATCTTTGGGCTTATGGCTTATTGTTTGGATTTAATTTGTGCAACAAAATAGGCCACTTATTTGGACTTTGGAGCTTGTGTTGGGTTATGGGCCATTGAATGAATTTATCCATGTTTTGAATTTAAATTTTGTGGGATCCGGGCAAAAATGGGGTACAACAGCTGCCTCCCTTTGCGGGAATTTTCGTAGTAAATGGCGCGTAAAGGTATTGTATCCCAATTTTGGCCATATGAACTTAGAATTAGGTAGCAACCTTGAAAATATGAATCTTTTCTATTCCTTGTCAGAAATTAAACCGTGAACAAATACATGATAAATTAAAACGTACAAGAATATAGGTCGAAGTCGTATATTTAGTGATCGCATTATAATCCTCACATGTTAATTAATAAAAGTATTTTAATCCATTTGTTAATCCGAAACATTTTAACCCAAGAATTTAATTCATGCAACAATTTAATCCTAACTTTAGAATAACCTTAATCCACAAAATACCTTAAAACCACTTTAATCCACCAAATTTAAATATCGTTTTAATCTACAAAACACCTTAATCCAAAATTCAAAACAATTTTGATCCACCAAATTTAAAAGCGATTTTAATCCACAAAGTATTTTGATTCACACCTAATAATTTTAATCCGAAATTTAAAGCAATTTTAATCCACACAATATTGTAATCCACAACTTTGATTCATATAATAATTTTAATCCGAAAAGAAATTTTAATCCATAAGATATTTTAATCCATGACTTTAATCCCGTAATAATTTTAATCAAAAATTGAAAGCAATCTCAATCCACTACTTTAATTCACCAGATACTTTAATCCATAATTGAAGACAATTTTAATCCCAAAATACTTTAATCCAGAGTCGATGACAATTTTAATCCATAATATATTTTAACCCCAACTTTATTTGCCTCTTAATTTTAAACCGAAGGTCATTTTACTCCATAAATGAATTTAATGTTCAACTTTAATCTGCATCATAGCTTTAATCCAAAGGTCGTTTTAATCCATATTATAGCTTTAATCCAAAAGCCAACTTTAATTCAAAGACATATTTAATCCACAACATACTTTTTCCACATGATAATTTTAGTCCGAAATTGAAAGCAATTTTAATCCACAAAATATTATTTTCACAACTTTAATCCATGTAAAAGTTTTAATCCGAAATTGAAAGCAATTTTAATCCAAAAAAGATTTAATCCTCAACTTTAATCCACATCGTAACTTTAATCCAAAGAAAATTTTAATCCACAAATAAACGTAATCTTCAACTTTAATCCAAAGGTCAACTCTTAATCGGAAAGCCAATTTTATCCACAACTTTAATCCAAAGGTTGACTCTTAATCGGAAGGCCAATTTAATCAGCAATTTTAATCCAAAGGCCAGCTTTTAGTCGAAAGGCCAACTTAATCTATAAGCAATCTTAATTCCCAACTTTAATCAATCCATATGATAATTCAAAATATTTTAGTCCAAAATTGAAGACAATTTTAGTCAATGGGATAATTTTTTATCCAAATAGAAAACAATTTTTAATCAGCAAGATGCATTTAATTCACATGATACTTTATTTCAAAATTTTCAGCCGATTTTAATCCGCAAAATATTTTAATCAAGATTGAAAACAATTTTAATCTACATGATACTTTTAATCCAAGATAAAAATATTTTAACCCAAAATTAAAGGTATTTTAATCTGTAGAATAAACCAAAATTGAAAATATTTTAAAAACAATTTTAATCTACAAGATTGAAAACAATTTAACCTGAAGGTAAAGACATTCTAATCCACGTGATAGTCCAAGGTTTAAAAAGAATTTAATCTAAAAATGAGAGATTTTAATCCTCATGATGAACCCAAAAATAAGGATACTTTAATCCACTTGTAAAAATATTTTAACCCACGCGATAAGTCATGATTAAAAATAATCCAAAATTTAAAGCCTTTTAATTCATATGATGAACCCAAAAGTAAAAAATGATTTAATCCAAAATGAAAACATTTTAATCCAAAATTGAGCCTATGATGATATAATTTGTCCTGAAGCTTAACTCAAAATTGGGCCTGTGCAAATCCGAAGTTTAATCTCATAATATAATGATATGGATGAACTCGTTGGGAAGAAAGATTTTTATTGTTGTTTCTTTTTTTTCTTTTTTTTTATAATAGACTCTCTGCCTTCTAATACGCTCATGCGATCATCCATCTTGTCACACTGCTTTCTGTTCAAATTCTTGACCTAGCGTAGCGTTTGGCACACTTTTTCATAATTTAAGCTTAATAATATGGCTACGCATAGAAAAGATGAGAAGATATCTGAAGAGAATAATAGGACACTCAAGGGTCAAGAATGAATAATATCAAAATATTTATAAGAAGATGATATAATAAGAGTGTATGGCTAGTTATGAGGATAGCACATACATGAACAACTTGAAACAAGAATGTTCTAAACTCTAAATCGAGAAAACGAGATAGTTTACAACTTCCACTAAAAATCTTTATTTATTTATTTATTTTTGCGCACCACATTAGCAACTTATTAGATATAATCTCAAACTCTTTCCTACTTTTTCTTTCTCAATCACTATCTATTTTTCTTTAAAACTTGTACGTGCATGTACTTCTCAATTCAAAATTATTTGTTCATTCAAACTTCTTTTGCTCTCTTTTTTTTATTGGGATTATCCCTCTTCTAATAATACCTGTTTCAACCATAAGTTCTTCATTCAAATCTTTTCGAATTTAGGATACTAATATTCATCAATTTCTTATTAAAAGTAATGTTAATGCACTCGTCCAATTTCCTCTAGCCACTTCATCAATGATAAATTAAATAATACGGCCCTGCATGTCAACTATTGAAAATGAATGAAAAACCTTTTGGAATATGGAATGAGAATTGAAATATGAAAATGGAGGAATACGAGTAGCACAGCTGAAGAAATTAATAATCTGATTACATTTAATTGATAATGATGAGTGATGAAAGAAAACTTTTTTTTAGATATATGTAAAGAAAATACAAGCAAGCTGAACATTTCAAAGATGAAGTATGTGATAAGTAAAAAATTGCACCAAAACTGCCCCAGTTTTGGTGTACATCCAATTAACAATGATCAAATCTATGAGAGAGTCTTTAAACCTTCTATATTTGCCCATTTATTCATTTATCAATAGACTGAAATCTTTCCGAAGTAAAATACGTGATAAGGTAGAGTTCGCACCAAAAAACTGCCCCAGTTTTTTGTGCGTGTTTAATTGACTTATATTAAAATCAAGACCAAATGTTAGCCAATCATTTTCTTCTTTGGGCTGCATTGTTCTGAGGTAAAATACATTATAACCTATGGGATGCACCAAAAACTGCCCCAGTTTTGGTGCATGTCTTATTTACTATCATTAAATATGAACACAATGAAATCCTTTTTTATTATTATTTATTTATTTATATATATATTTATCGCCACTTTAACGGACGCATGTCTTAAACTATCATTTCTTAAAATCCAAACGTGTTGTCTAAATTGAGTGATGATTTATTATTAATATTATTCTTTTTTACGCTCTTTTTGATTCTTCACTCTTGCATGATTTTCTTTCCACAAATGTAAACGTTATTAAAAAAAAAAATCGCACAAAAATAGAAGAGGCATACCCCAATACAGTTGATATTTAAATCCCAATTATTTAAAAAACTTCCACAATGAGATCAATTCTTGAGTAGAATAAATGTCCTCCTAATGAAGCCAGTTCGGCGGATCAAGGATTTCGAATGTAACCAAGGTAATAAGAGTTTGTTTGCAAATTATTTTCGTTTTTAATGAGTAACGGATTTTGAGTATAATTTTAAAAATAGTTTTTCCTTTTTAAAATAAAAGAAGTGTTTTAAAAAAATGTGATTTATTGTATTTGTAAACGATTTTTTTTTTAAAAAAATACATAGTTTATAAATAGCAGAAGATTGATTTATAACAAGGTTACAAAAATGTCATCGATCCATTTCCAAAATTTTCCAAAACATAATTTAGTTATTTTTAATTTTTTTTTTTTTAGAAACACGTTTCTTACAAACCCTTTTCAAAAATTGTAACACCCAAATGAATTTTCATATAATTTTTAATTTTGGAAAACAAAAAAAAAGTTTTGGAAATATCTTTTAGACACATTCTAGGAGTTTAATGAACCTGTAACTTTTCTTTACAACCATGCAAACCATGTACAAACTCACTAAAACCAACTATGTAATACTATTTCATTAAACCATAATGAGTTCATGTAAATTACTATCTCATACTAGGCCCACTCACAAGAATGTAACATTTTCTCGATCAACTTCACCTTTGCCATTAATCATTATCTCCCATTATTAATTTACCCCATTCTCGATCTAGTCATCTAAATATTTTATGACGATATCTTATATTCATTTTTCATCTTGGAAGTTTAATTTGACATTGTTAATGGGTGCACCAAAATCTAGTTCATTGGATTTATCTTTTTTCTTTTTTATTTTTAAATCGCCAATTCTATCTTGTTAAACGATGCTTTTAAGGTTTATAACATTGGGAATGATGGAAGATGATGACGAACGAATGCAAAATTTTGAACAAGAATTTTTATTTTATAAGAGATATGATGATAATGTAAGAACATGCAAATGCCGTACTATAAAAAATTTATCGAATCAAAGTAGTAATCTACTCCTTGTGAAAACCCAATAATTGGTCGTGATATTTTTATTTTACTTGGTCGATTTTCACCTCTATGTTAATATTTAGTGATATTAATTATTTCTATTTAAACATATATGTCATGCACGATTTTATTCTCAAAGGGAAAGAAAATTTAAAACCTAGGGTACACATCTCACTCCCATTCCTACTTAATTTTGGAGATTCTTGAAAACTTAGTGTCACCATTTTATTATTCAATTTATGCATGATTATGAATTTATGTGTCTCATATGAACAAGGAAACTATTTTACATGTGAGGCAATGAATATCACATATATACATGGTATAGTCTAACTAATTCATGCAAGATAATGCATGAAATGTATATATAAAGTGTATGCGAGTGATTAAACAAGTATATACATGAGTCTAACTTTAACTAATGTATTTAAGATAAATACGTGAAACTTATATGTACAAACAAAACAATACATGTACAAATAAAACAACCATATATGTACAAGCAAAACAAAACCACGTATATACAACCAAAACTTTATATGTACATCAAAACCAACTCACATTCATGCAAAAACAGAACCATACATATACAATAAAGCAAAACATCATATATACAAACAAGGTAGAATCATGTATATACAAGCAAAACTTCATATCCATATATACAGTAAAGCAAAACATCATATATACAAGTAAGGTAAAATCATATATGTACAAACGGAATAGCGTATGTATATATACAGTAAAACAAATATCGTATATACAAACAAGGTAGAATCATATATGTACAAAAACAACATGCATATATATAAAATAGAACAAAACATTATTTATACAAATAAAATCACATACATACAAGAAAAACAATATGCATATATATACAATGAAACAAAACATTATTTATACAAATAAAATCACATACATACAAGAAAAACAATATGCATATATATACAATGAAACAAAACATTATTTATACAAATAAAATCACATATGTACAAGAAAAACAATATGCATATATATACAATGGAACAAAACATTATTTATACAAATAAAATCACATATGTACAAGAAAAACAAGATGCATATATATACAATAGAACAAAACATTATTTATACAAATTGAATCACATATGTTCAAGAAAAACAACATGCATATATGTACAATAGAACAAAACATTATTTATACAAATAAAATCACGTATGTGCAAGAAAAATAACATACATATATATGTACAATACAACAAAACATCATATATACCACCACAATAAAATCACATAAATAAAACAATATATGTACAACCAAGAATAACAACAATATATATCACACAATGAAGGTTAGAAATAGTTTACTGTGTCCTATAACTCTATGGTCATTGGCTATGGACAATCTAGGCTCTCGACTTATTCGTCCACCAGTGTCCATTGCTAGAATAGCCTGGGTCCCTCTTAATAGAGAAGTGGGTCGAGTGAGGATTTTTCGCGAGCCTGCACGGGGATTGAAATCCCTCGAAGGTCTCGTTTACTTCATCCTCTCCTAAGGGTATTGAGCCCTAGTTGTTGGACTCATGAAAAAAGGTATAGTGCACAATGTGTGAGGACAATAGTATAAAAAGACACAAAACATATCAACAATAAAATAATTGTTAAAAAATAAAATAAAATAATAATAATGACATGTCAATCAAAATTTAGAGAAATAAACAACAAGTATATTTAAATTAAAAACAAACGAAATCAAATAATGGGATAAGAAAAATTAAATTTAGAAGGCCCAACTCACTAGTTTTTTTTTTTTTACAAAAAAGAAATATATATATTAAAAACTAGTTGTCCCCAGTGAAGTCGCCAGTTGTCGCAACCGGTTTTGCGAAAAGGATTTTTTTATAAAATATAAGAAGTCGCCACCAATTGAATAGGTGCAATTGGTCATCATGAAAATATAATTTTTGGTCTACGAAAAATCCAGAAAAAGGGTAAGTGAGTTTGTTGCGTATGGGGAAGGTGTGAGGCACCCCACAACGCCTGTTTTAACAACAGTTGCCAACTTAATTTTTTATTATCCCATTAAATGACTTTTACCGAAAATATTAATTGTTGCATACGTAAAATATGATAATTATATATAAGATAAAAATAATATTTAGAGGAATATAATAGCTATATAGGATAAGATAATTTAAGTAGACATATGGATATATCAAAATAGAATAAATAAACTTATAAAATATATATATAAATTATATATTCGAATATAACAACATGATTTTATAATATATATATAAAGACTATATATGTAAGGTGCAATGATTATATAAATTATACGACAAATTATATAAGATAAAAATAATATTTAAATAAATAAGAAAAATAATTTAAGTAGATATATGGTTATACCAAAATAGAATAAAATGAATTCATAAAATATAAAATAATTTTATAATATATATAAAAACTATATTAAAAGTCTTAATATTGAGGTTCATAGGGTTTTCCATCCAATGACCAAACTTCCCAAGAAACGCTCTCACCTCAAGAATCTACCCAAGGGTGCATCCAATGCATTCTCCAAATAGATTCCATCGTAGGCAAAGACTTTTAGTATAATTTTTATATAATACATAAGTTCGAAATAAGGTAAAATATAATATAAAATAGTAAATATCATAAAATAAAATATGGATAAGAATAAAAATAGAAATAAATTCAAAAGGTAAATATAATATAAAAATTAAAATAACATAAATATTATATAAATACGTAATAATGATATAAGGCAAATAACATAATAATACTAATAATAATAATGAGATACAAAATAATAATAAGAACAATACGAAAATAGAGTGACAATATACATACATATATATTTATAAGATGAAAATAAAATGAGAATAAAATACAAAATATAATAAGATATAAAAATAACGAAAATAAACAAAGAGGGAAAAAGTAAAGTAAAATAAAATGAAAAATAATAATGTATAAAATAATAATAATTATTATTATAATAAAAATAAAAAATGAAATTTAAAATAAATAAAAACAGAAAAGAAAAATAAATAAAATATATAAATAAATAGGAAAATAAAGTAAAATAGATAAAATAAAGTGAAATAAAAATAGGAATAAGTAATATAATAAAATGAAAATAAATAGAATAACAAAGGTAAAAATAAAATTAAAGAACAAATGTTGGGGAACCGAATTTTTTATGTGGACTATACAATATTAAATTATCGCAAACCCACCAATCAAACATATTAAAATATTAAATCACATAATTAACACATCAAACCACACAACATCAAACCAAACAACATCAAACCACACAACATCAAACCAAACAACATCAAACCAATCACATAATTCATATATAAGCACAATTCAATAAATGACATATTAGCATGTTGAAAAATGATAAATGAAATGAGATTTCGGTTCCCCTCTTTTTTATTGGCAATCAAATATTTCAATCATATTATTGAATTAATATGATTGAAAAATTATAATTGATTGCTTTGATGCAATGATTCATAGATTCACAAAACAAATTTCAATCAAAAGCCAAATATTATAAATAATTTTAGCCCAACCTTTAATTGAAAGAAAACTCAACATTTTAAAAAAAATAGCCCATTTCATTCCACAATTTAATCCACCTTTTAATTTCCAAATCCAGCCCATTACCATTTAAACATTTTCCCAAACAAATTATAACCTTAAAGACTTGACCCAAATATCCAAATAACAAAATCACCATTGACAACAAACACCAACCATGACTTATCCGAAAATTCAAAGCATTGAGATTATATAACAAGTCTATATTTCAAACAAGTTATATCATAATTTATCCAAAATAGTCTCAAGTATCCAAATAATTTCAACTACCATTCACAGTAAGCACAAACCGTCAACAATTCATCCAAGAATTCCAACAACATTACAGATTAACACATCAACTTATACTATATCGAACAAACTTATACCTGCACCTGCCCTAATTATGAACCACGGCCCAATCTCCTGAAACTCCCAAAATCCCAGTAAAACCGATCAGCGATTCCAGAAGAACCGACAGGAAGAAGTAGAAAGAACCCCCAAAAAAAATCTCCCAAAAGAAAAAGAAAGTTTCCCTCACCTCGCAAAAACCGATCAGAAGAAAAAGAAATACTATCCTAGGAAATTTTGAAATCAAGAAGAACTCCACTCAGAAAAAACCAATCGAAAGACAAAAATTCCCCACTGAAAAAATCGAAGGAATGAAGAAAGAAATCCTCAGGAAAAAAAATAATAAGAAAACCAGCACATCCACCGCCCCCCAAAGAGAAACCCGAAACTAAGAGGATAAAATCCCAAAAAACAGAGAACTCAGAAACCCAGAAAAATCGAAATGAAGAAGAAAGAACTCCAGAAAAAATCGATCAAAAGAAAGAAAGAACTTTCCCAGAAAAAAAAAATTAAACTAGGAAGTCCCCCAGAAATTCCAGACAACCCAAGAAAACAGTGGCCAGCGCCCCCCAAAGAGAAACCCGAATCCTCCACCGATTGTCACCGAGAAAAGGAGAAAACCCCCCCCCCCCAAGAAATCCCCCGAAGAATTTCCTATTTATAACCACCCAAATCGAATCCTTTTTCAATCCCGAAATACTCTCCTAAACTTCTCAATATTTTCATCTACCTCGGGCACTTCCTCTCTATCCCTCTCAAGGTTGATTCCTTTCCTAAAACAAACCCTAAATCGAAATTTCTTTCCCGAATAAACTGTGAAATCTCTATATCTACGGCTCTGATATCACTCTATGTGAACCTTCTCCCTCTTTCCTTTTTTCGGCGTCACTCTTCCCCTTCTTTTCCGGCGTATCTCTCTCTTTCTTCCCTTCTTTTCCTTTTTCTCTCCTTTGGCGGCACTCTCCTCTTTCCCTTCTTCTTTGCTGCGTTTTTTCTTTAGGCATTAGGGCTACATGGTATGTGGGCCGGGCTAGTCAAATGAATTTGGGTAGTGACCGGGCTATCCAAGAAACTGAGTAATGAATGGGCTGTCTAATTAATTGGGCTTAAGCTTCTAGTTGGGCTGGCTTATTAGTTGATTTTGTTTTAGGGCTCTAATAATTGTAAATGAAATAATCTTGATCTCATAATTGGTGGAGATTAGAGGTTTCTTTTAAAATTTTTGAATTTTATAATTTTGTAAACTTAGACAAAGATTGGGGTACAACAGATGTCCTTAATGGATTTATTGGTATATAAAAAGGGCCAAAATATTTAATCCCCTAAGTTTAAACCCCCTATCCCTAACTTTCCATACAAGACAACTTAGACATGGAATTCACGAAAATTGTCTTTGATGGACCCCACATATACACTCCCCCATTGACATAAGATACTAGATGTGGGTGCTCTACTCTAATTTAGAGTCAATTTTTGTCTTTTTAGTGTAAATCAAGCTCACATCAATTATTGTTCCTTTATTTGGTTGTGGTCTCCTGCTACAGTGGTGCGCGAGTTATAGCGCATCACTGTATATACGTAATTTCATTTTTGAACATTAAAATATTCGTCTTTCCGTTATCGTTCGTGTGAGATCCCGACCAAAAAATATTATGTTTGGTTAAATTTTAAGTAATAAGTTATTGAAAAATGGGTTCGAAGAGATAACGGACCATTGGAAGTGTATAAGACCCTAAAGGATAGTTTTTGAACTAGGTTCGGTAAATCGGTCATAACTTTTAGCACAGATATCCGTTTTGGGTCCATAATATATCAAATCGAAGCTAAGACAAAGACGGATCTGAAAATATAAGGCCACACGCCTAGGCGGTGCGGATAGGTGGTCCGCCTAGGCGTGTACAAAAAGATCGCCCAGTCCAGCGGGCAACAGAGATGGAATTGGTGCATGGGCGCCTAGGCGCACTTTCTGTGCACGCCCAGGATAGCGCCCAGAACAGCGAAATCAACCTTGAAGTTAAGCCAAATGCGCCTAGGCGCAATTCCGAGCGCCTAGGCGCTTCCCGAGCAGTTAAGTGCCCCTACGCGACTAGAAAATGCATTTTTCTTGGTGAAGCTTGATTCTGGTGTGAGAGAGAGAGAAAATTAGAGAGAGAAAGTGAGGTTTTGATAGATTATTGAAGATTTGGAGCTTGGATTGATGATTTAAACAAGATTTGGAGGAGATTTCCAAGATTCAAGTAAGTTTTCTAGTTTTGTAAAATCTAGGGTTTTTCTAGATTTCGTTTGATTTGGTAATAGATGGAATGTAGGGCTTAGATATTTTGATTCTTTGGTTATTTATGATTGTTTTACTAGGTTTGATCATTGGTTTAGGTTGAGTTTTGAATTGGGTGGAGTTTGGAGGATTTGGTGAAATCCTAGAGAGAGAAGGTATGTCTCTCTTGATTTATGATTAAATTCATGTTTTTATGATATATGGATGTTATTGATATGAGCATATGGGATTGGTTGGTTGAAATTGATAGGTTGAGAGAAAAGCTCGAAACCCTAGTTTTGGGAATTTGAGTTGGTAAGCTTTTCCTTGGCTAATGAGGTAGGGATTCTTAACCTATTTTCTATCGTATTGTTTTTCTCTAAAGAGTGGTTGAAATTCTTCATTGGTCTTTATTATTTGTGTTCTTGCCTAAATTGTTCCTTAGGAAGAACGAACCTTGTTGTTGAACTTTTGATGAATTTGCATACCCTTTGAATGCTTAATCATCTATTGGGCATGATAAACCTCGTTCATGGATCATGTAGTTATGTATATATATAGGATTGTTATATATACGAGCTTCTTTTGCATGACATTATTGGACATGAATTATAGATGAATTGAGTCTACGAGTATGGACTCGTAGTATCCTTAGGTTATACTTTTGTGATGATGTTGGATACCGAATGAGCACATTGTTGCCGGAATCGGGATTTCCATTATGTAGGTGCACCTATAGTCGTTCCGGGGCAAAGTGCAAGGGTTCCGATGATTTTCCGGAATATTCGTTGCCTGGTGCCAGGCGCTGTAGGGTGTAGCCCGAGGTTATGCATTGTTGTGACATTTTAGGATGTCATGTTGCTGCATTGAGCTTGTTTCAATATTCAGCCTTTACATTCTTTATGATTCATTTTATTTTCCCTACTGAGCCTCCTGCTCACTCTATTCCTTTTCTGTATCCTTCAGGTGAGACTGGTACTGAGAACCAGGCTGCGGATCAGTAGGAGGCGGCGTGACATGGAAGGCCACCCTAGGAGCACTAGGATTTGTATTTGATTATTGAGAACCTTGGTTATGAATTAAGTACATATAGTACTTTAATTGGTTGACTATTATGTTGCTTAAATACCTTTTTGGTATGTTGGATGGATGGTCGAGAGGTATGCCGTGTGATCGGGACTCCCGTACCTGGATAGTGGACCTTGGGTCCGGATTGATAGACTTTGATAGTCTTTGATGATATTATTGATATGAATATGTTTTGCTTATTGATTGCATGTGATTAGGAGGCCTGAGGCCCTGCCTAGTGTGTGAATGTGGATAGATGCCAGAGGCCCTGTTAGGCTGCGGAACTTCTCTGATTATTATTGATTATCTTTCACATGCTAAGTGAGATGTGACTCCAGGTTGGCACCCTCCGATATACGGGGAGGTGCGGTCGGATTTTTGTTAGAATCTGGGGTTAGGTTGGCTTGTGGTGAGGTCCTTAGTGACGGGACACACGCCTAAAGTGGCGATCCCGGCTCAGTGCGTGAATTCTGGGTCAGGGCGTCACAGTCCGAGAGAAGAACTTTCGTCATCGTCAACCTTCTTGACATCTCTCTTTCTCACTCTCTATTAGAACAACTCTTCGTTGACAACCTCTCCTCTCTAGCAGCCACCATCGTCATTTATGACCAGGTAACTTCTCAACTCGTCAATTATGACCAGGTAAATTCTGCCAAGTCTGAGGACTGGTTCTTGAATGCTTTGAACATGACTGGGTTGTTATACCGTGGATTGTCTGATTCAGTGTTGATGAATTTCTTACTGTGTCTAGATGATGATGCTTCAAATGGAAATAATATTGTGAGAGACACGGACGGTTATGAGAAGAATTTGTGTAGATTGGTTTTTGTGCGACACAGAAGCAGGATAAGTGCCTTGTGGTTTTTTCTTTGGTGCCTCTGCCTCTTATGCCGGTGACCATTGCGATGCATGTTATACCCGTAAGCTCGGGGGTTGTTGATGGGACTATTCCAATCGAGCGAGCTTCAATGATGAGAGACCGGACCTTGTTTTGGTTCTCATTAAGCTTATTCGTTTCAATTATTGGACGTATGGTGGTGCTGGTTTATAGATGTTTGGATGTTTGGTTTCAATTTTGGTGGTTTTTGCTTCAATTTTATGATTGTTTAGTGGTGCTGGTTGTGGAGAATACATATATGCATCGTTTAATTCAATGACTGACGCAAACAACTTCATCAATTGCATAATCTAATTACATAGTCCAATTACAAAACAAAATTAAAAAAATATTGATATGAATATCATGTTATTATTATTAGTATAGTAAGGTTTGATCTTTATAATAATAGTAAAATAGATTGAGTTAATTAAATAAAAGGTGATTATAAAAATTAATATTTAAATGATTTAGAGTGACTGATGCGTGCTGTTACTGCTTCAAAAACTGTAAATTAGTGAAAATGTGTATTTTTACTGGAATTAAGAGAATCTGTTAAGGGAGACTGCAGTGAATGGTCTAATGTTCCTAACTTGGAAGTTTATGTGTCTCCCCTCTATCCAAAGTTCAATACACATTAATCAATATTTCTTTATTTTTTTGTTCTTTAACTTACAATAGCAATATCATGATATATTATTATTATATTTAACTTATATATGTGTATATATGGATTTCTACTGAGACTTATTTCTCTACTATATAGATTCCTATAGTGAGTGCATGCATTCCCTCACATTTTGTTAATGGATGCAACATATCATACCAACAGATATGGGTTGCCACTCCTTGAAATTGTTAGTGTGACTTCAACCAATCAGACATTTTGCATAGCTTTCGCATATTTGCACTCAGAAAAAGAGGTCAATTGTACTTGGGCTTTATAATGTGTGCGATCTGTAATGCATACATCGCTAGACCAAGAGTGATTGTTACGGATAGAGACTTAGGGCTGATGAAAATGTTCAACAAGGTATTTATCTAGGCTTCAAAATTACTCTGTTGATGATACATTTATCAAAGTATTTTAACCAAATGCAAGCCATCAATACAAGACAATAGAGCCAGGAATGCATTCTACCACATGTGGATTGCGGTGCTCAAATCCATTAATGAGAGCGCGTACATGAGCAATAGAACACGTCTTGAAATAGTCTTACAGAAGTTCCCAGCAATGATTAAATATTGAAAGATGTATGGTTGACACCGTATAAAGAGGTATTCATAGCACTTGATGTCAATGATAAATTTTGGAGAAAGCTTGATCTATTCCAGTGTCAGTCCCTTGAAGAGAATGAAATCGAATACGAGGCTGATGTGCAAATGTTCACAAAACAATTCAACTTGCAGACAAGACATGTTAAAATCAATTGGCTAAGGAAGTTGAGGGACATATTCAGACCTTTGACAACTTCTCTTCGTGAATCAGCTGTGAAGAGCACCACTAAAGGGCGCCCAAAAACAAATAAAAAGGTAGCCACCACCACTAACACTAAAGGATGCCCTGTTGTTGATGATAGTGATTTTGTTCAAGTTTAGGAACCTCACAGACACAGTTCCTCAACGGAACCACAAGACTCGAAGATCTTTGAGCACGATTTTTTCCACTCTAATGTACTAGCGAGACACAGTTGCTCATCTGTTTATAATACTCAGTCTCTCTCTACACAAGGAAGTTTGAGGTTGAAAAATGAAAACTATTTTTTACGATCTTATACTGATCAGTTTGCTGTTATACTGCATCCTTACATTAGGAACCTACAAGATGTAAAAACTGATAAAAATTATGGCTTTCAATCGATAACTATGTCTCTTAGTCTTGGGGAATTTGAATTACCCAATGTTTGGTACAATCTGATGGCAGAGTTGTAGGCACTTCAGAAACAATACGTTGACATATTTGGAGATGAAAATAGGGAATATAATCTTGTAGTACCTTTGAAGCATTGAATGACAATGCCAGACATAGGTCTATGGGTTCCTTCCGCATACAATGTGATACTACATGTTCTTCATCATACAGAAAGCTGGACATATCTACCATTTCATACAACTCCCCCACCACCTTATTAGTGCATTGTCATTACTATAGGGCACGTAAATAGTAATTACCACGTCAAAGTTGATTTGACAATGGATTATCCAATGTCTTCCATTACGCCTGAGTGAGTTCACTGTAGGCATACTTGCGCAATTGGATGGGAAACTCCATATGCGGAATGATTTGATGCGTATATGCAATCAAATCGATCCAAAATTTATGCTAATAGTTTTCTTAATGTGCTTGACTAAATTATTGTATATGTCTTAAAAAATTACCAATTTATATCATGGTTTGTATCCCCATATTATTTTTCAGCTTTACCAGACTTGTAAAAAATGTTTCCAAACATGGTTTTATTCCAAGTTTGAAGGTCCTGCTTCAATCTTTTTAATTTATTACAAAGCTTAGGAATGGGGTTTCCAAAGCTTAGGAATGGGGTTTCCTACGGCAGGCTAGGACCAACTATTTTTCACAATATTTAAAAAATTCTCGTGATTAGTCCATATATTTAGGAATTTAAAAGGCTTAGCGCCTCCACTAACATTGAAATTAACTTTCAACAGCAAGGGAGAGTGGTCAGAATTCAGCCTAGATAAATAAGTCATGGTAGAGGAGGTAAACAAATTCTACCATTGTCTATTAACACACACCTATCTAATCTAGCCCAATAGTGCCATTAGTCCAAGTATACTTGGACCTAGAGAAACCTAAGTCAAAAAGATTTCACATACTCAGAGTTTGTTCAAAATCATTGAAGGCCACTCTATTAATATCATTCATTCCACGTTTTTCCAAACTAGAAATCATCACATTAAAATCCCACCAATACACCAGGGAGACCATAAGTCAGCTCTATCATTTCTACTACATTTAGAATAAACAATAGATAGTATGATTTTCTTATCATTTATGGAACCTTCTAAAGAAAGCATTTGGTCATGGTCATATAAGACTTTAAAACTAATAGAATTGTCACAGAAAAACCATATTTTTCCATTTGTATTACAAAAAGAAGAAGTCGTATTTATTTTTCTTTTAATAAGCTCAATTTTATCAGCATGAATCATGGGCTCTAAAATAGCAATACCTTTAAGCTTATGAGACCTACACAACAATTTCACCCTCCTCAAATAAGAAGGATGGCCAATCCCTCTTATATTCCAGAAAAGATAGCTAACCGTCGATATTTTTTGAGGGTTTTTTGTGTGATCTAAGCACCCTATTTGGAACACTTTTGCCACTTACTCTTAAACTTTGGTTACTTTCAAAGTCTGGAGGTTTAATGTTCTTCCCTTTGAGATTTTTGAGATTATGAGACCCAAAGGATTGACTAGTCTTTTCAACCCAAGACACAATAGAAAGCATAGGTTCTTTATTCTTAGAAATGCTCTTACTCTTCTTCTGTTTACTAAAATAAGTATGCAGTTGTTGATTTAGAGCATTATCATGTTTTGACTTAATAATCAAATCCCTATGAGGGACCACTATAAAGTCATCTCTTATGGAAAGAGGAACCATCAATGAGTTAACATTCTTCCATTGTATAGTGAAATCCTCACAATCTTGAGGAAGATCCACTGATTTTGATTTTTTTAATTGTTTTGTCACACATCCAATTATCAGATCTAGATTAGGGGACAAAACAAGGGTAGATGTCTGCTTGTCCTTATCCATATTGACCAGAGGGGACTTCTCTAATTCATCAATTAGCACAAGATTATGAATAGGGCCTTTAGGAACCTTATCATTTTCATTTTCCACATTTAAATCAGAGGAGTTATTTAATTCATCAAGAAGAAGAAAACTATTAGATTGTTTAACAAGGTTGTTTTGATCTTTTTGAGATTCACTCTCATAAATCTTCATAGAGCTGGTAGATGCCTTAAAAGTCTCCTGGATAATTCTAGTGACTACAGATTGAATTGGAGTGGGATCAGACACTACTTCTCCTACTTTTTCCTTCCTCATATCAATCACCATTCTCCATTGGTTTTGATCATTTTTAGGCCTATTTAGGTTTTTTTTCTAGGGAGGGCATCAACCTTTGTTTTATTGTCATCTTTTTGTTTTGAAATTCCACTATCTCCGTAGGGATGACCAACAGAGAAACACTTAGGACAATAATATGGTATGTTTTCATACTCTACCTTCTGCCAAAAACCATCTCATTTATCACCTATAGATATTATGATCCTATTAGGAAAATCTCCTAGGAGGTTCATAGCCGCATTAATTTTAGCCATACTAGGTCTTGACAAAGAGGCAGTAGCAGAATCATTTCGTAAAGGGTCGCCCAACCCTTTTACAATATCAAAGAGGGAAGCTTCATTGAAAAATACTGGATGGAAATCATAGCTCCACTTGAAAGCTTTTATCCAATGACGACCTAAATACCAGGCATCTTTGCTCCATAATCTGTGATAATCTTCATCATTCAATAGCCTTATTAGGATATTCTTCTAATCCAGCACTCCCATTTTTAAATTTGCTTTGAGATTCAAAGTAAGAAATTGTTGATGAAGCCACTCAATTGGCAGTCTCTGACGCTGAAATTTGCCTATTAGCGTCAAGTTGAAGGGCTGCGATAGCATCTCGATCTCTGCCATGGAGAAAGCAGCTGCAGGTTCACCTAGAAAATGAAATTGAGGTTTGTCCTCAAATGAAATCATAGAAGAGTCATGTTTGGATTTTAGCGTTTTCACAAAAGATTAGGGCTTTGGGATCGACGAGGGATCTTTGGGGGTAAGAAACCGGCCATCAGCGACCGCTTTAGAAAATCGAGAGGACATGAAACAACAATAAGAGCTGACGACTCTTTTTTTAGTTGAGAGAAAATTCACGATGGTCCAAGTTGTAGTTGACGGCTGGACCATAATTTATGTGTGTGCTTTGGACAATATGATATTAAGCTTTAGGGGTAATTATTAATTAACAAGTGAGACTCTAAGCTAGTGTAACTATTTAAAATCAGGTATTTCTAAACTTAAATAGGACCTGACTGGGAATCATATTTGAAAAAAAAAACATGCAAACAATAGTTAAGGAACCAGATTTGGGGCGGACTTAGGATTTTGGGTTGCCCTGGGTTGTATTTAGGGGTGGGATTTGGGACAGCGTCCTGATTTTTTCCTGCCTAATAATAAATTCTAAACCAATAATCAAGATTCAAACAAACAATCCTAATGGATTTTATTGTCCACTAATCAAGAATAAAATATTTTGTATTCTCAAATTTCACAGGCAATTCTAATGATTTTTAGCCTCCACTAATCAAGAACAATCAATAAGGCAAAGCATACACACTATCTCATCCTCAAATTCATCCAAAAATAAATAAAAATTCCAAACAGCAACCAATGATGAGCGGTCGAAAAACAACAAAAAGCTATTGACAAAGAACTGAAAATCTACACTAAAACAAGTTAAAAGCTTGCAAAAAAACATCTAATGGGCTTAGGCTAATGGGCTAAGGCTAATGGGCCAATGGGGTAATAGATCAAGGCTAAGTATACTAAGGTTTTTTTTTTTTTTTTTTTTTTTACGTGAATGGCGTCCACCCCTAAACCAGATTCTCTATCTTCCAAGCACTCATCAAGATTATTGAAAAAGATAGAGCCCAAGAACATGCATAAATTTATCCAAAAGCAAGAAAAACTATGTTGATAGACCATACAATAACACATTTTCCCTTACAGCTGAAACGAGTCCCTCCTCCTCTACTTCATAGCTTAGATGTGGATATCCCATGGAAATATACATAAATAGTATCCCCACCTCATGAAGTCATCTGATACAGAGTCTATGATTCCTTCTGCATGATAAACAAAAAATCTGAATTTCTCAAGTTTAAGCCTATCGTATCACATGCCACCATTCAATATTCCACGACCCTTCAAGAGATCCTAGAGGTTAAAGGCTCTATGAAAAGGCTATGCTTCCAATTCTTTAGTCTCAAAACCTTTGTATCATTGTAACTTGCTGTTGGAAAATACACACTCGTAGAAACATTTTAAAAAACAAGGAATGCACATAGGAGTAATCGATAAGAAAACTACTTTCAAATTTTTCTTCCTAATTATTGTTGACATGCATTATATATGATAAATCTAATTGTGTAAAGATGATGTACCTTGATACGATGCTCAATCTCGCAGATCTTCCACTGTATGAACCAATTCCCAAACTTAGATTTCAAGAGTGTGAACACCCTACACCAAGAATATGAAAATAAGAAATTAAAATTGTGGAGAAAATTAGAGAGTCGAATCCAACTAGTGTCTCAACGTTAGGGAAACAAAACACACTAGTGTATGTTTATATACGGATCGACCAACCTAGGGTTTCCTAACCCTAGTTGGTCGGCCCACACTCCTCTCCAATTAAGGAACACCAACCTCAGTTAGGTTTTCTGATTTTCTTAGGTTTGGGCTTACATGGTTACAGTGGGGACCAATAAGGAAAAATAAAGACATGGGCTTCCTACGGAATTAATTATCAGCCCAAACCCATGAGCATAATTAAAATCCATAAACTATAATATATTCCACTAAAATATTATAGTTGCACTCCCCGTTTTATCTCAAATTAAATCCGAGTCTTTCATTATAATCGTTCATTAAAATCCTCACGTTAAGTTACGGATACCCGTCAATCAAATATGCCACTAATATATAATAGTTAATGGACATCTTTAAATATTCCTCGAGCTTACTGCTTAATTTATTTGAATATGTCAGATTAATTAAAATCTACCTGTGAGGTTTGACACAATCTCAAAACCTATAAGCATTCTCGAGAGGGTATCATCAATCCATAATTGGATATGAATTTTATTAACATATTATTTTCCATCGTACATTTAATGTGGTAACCCAATTCACTCAGTGTATGCTGGCTTGTACAAAAAGATCTCACCCTTTGGTAAATCAAAGTCCCATACATTAAATGCACATGTATCAATAATATTTAATAAATTAAGATTATGAACGATGTCATAACATGAGTGTGAGTGTACAATTTTTCATATAGTCAAACTGGGAAAATTAACTCACACACAGTCCTGATCAATACACTCCAAGTATACTAGTATAGTAAGTTCAAGCTTTACTGCTTTCCGTAACTAAGATAGGCATACATCATGGCATACTTGAGGCTTTTCACTGCCGAGACATATAGAACTTGATCATCTTTTTTATCTCATCAGCATCCTTAGGACTCTGATCTCGAGATAACTTGATTCCATATCTGCAAGGAAAAAAAATCCTTTCTTAGAAGCCTACATACCAAATCCAAGATAATATTAATATAGACTCCTTTAGATAAGCCCAACATTCTTTGCTTCTGATCTCCTAGAAATTTGATCCCAAAATGTGACTAGCTTCTCCCAAGTCTTTCATTTCGAACTCATTACTCAACCATGCTTTAACTAAGAATAATATAGCTACATCATTTTCAATGAGCAATCTATCATCTACGTAAAGTACTAAGAAGACCACCACACTTCCATTGCTCCTCCAATAGACACAAGATTCATCAGAACATTGCTCAAATTCATAGGATCTTATGGTCTGACCAAATCTTATATTTCAAGACCTAGATGCTTGCTTAAGTACATAAATGGACCTCTTAAACTTGCACAATAAGTACTTTTAGTCTTTAGCTATAAATCCGTCTAGTTGCACCATATAAATGCTTTGGTCAAGACTTCCATTTAGGAAAGCTGTATTGACTTCCATTTTGCATATTTCATAATCGTAATATGCTGCAACGGATAAGAGTATCCGAATGGACTTAAGCATGGCTACTCACGAAAAGGTTTCCTCATAATCGATCCTTTCTTTTTGAGTATAACTGATGGGTTTTACTCAATTTGGTGGTTCTACAAGTTCCCAGACTTGATTAGAGTACATGGACTTCATCTCAGATTTCATAGCTTTCTTCCAAGATTCTGCATCTTTATCTTGGAGTGCTTCATTGTAGTTACTGGGATCAGTATCTTGTTCTGTTGGGATCATTTCATACACTTCATCCAATAGAGCATACCGACTAAGTAATCTAGTTACCCTCCCACTACGAAAAGACACTATCTATACGTTTGGAGTATTTTGGTGTGATGATTTTGTTATGATTGGATCAGGTTCCACATGTTGATCTGGTTGATTTCCCGGCATATCCTGATCATCAACTTGAACAAAATCATTTTGAAATTCTTCAATCCTCTAACTATTAGGTGGATATGGATTATTATCCTTAACTGGCGTTTCTTGATAAATTTGATTTTCTTGTGTTTCTCCTCTGAGTTATTCAAGAACAATCTTACTTTTGGGTTTACGATTTATCATATAGTCTTCTTCTAAGAATTGAGCATCGGTGCTATCAATGACCTTCTGATCCTTAGGACTATAAAACGGACCACCTTTGGTACCTCTAGGGTATCCAATGAAAATCATACTTTTGTCCTAGATTCCAACTTTCATGCGTTCCCAACCAGCATATGGGCTGGACTACCCCATATCTGAATATGGGCCAAACTGGGCATTTGCCCCATCTATAATTCTATAGGAGTAGTTGGTATTGACTTAGAAGGAACTAAGTTCAGAATGTATGCAGCTGTTTCTAAGGAATATCCCTAGAAAAAATTAGGCAATTTCTAAAAACTCATCATTGATCTCACCATTTCCATAAGAGTCATATTCCTTCTTTCAGTCACACCATTTTGTTGTGGTGTGTTAGGTGTAGTTAACTGGGAGGATATCCCTTTGCACTCAAGTATTTCATAAACTTTCTCGAGAAGTATTCACCACCACAATCAGATTGTAGTGTTTTTCCTAAACACTTCTCCGTAACTGTTTTATAACTTTTGAACATCTCAAAAGTTTCAAACTTACGGTGTATTAGCTAAATGTATTCATACCTTGAGTAGTCATCTATGAAGGTGACAAAATACTCATAGCCCTCCTCTTGCTCGAATAGTCTTTGGACCATATACATCTATATGTACCAACTCCAAGCATTTTTTGGCTCTATGCCCCTTGGCCGAAAATGGCCTCTTAGTCATTTTACCTTCTAAACATGATTCACAAACTAGAAGTTCCTTAACTTCTAATGAACTCAAAGGTCCATCTCGTACAAGTCTAGAAATCCTGTTTAGATTAATATGACCTAAGCGTAAATGCCAAAGATAGGTTTGATTTGGTTTCGAAGGTTCTTTTCTATTAGATGGTAAAATCATTGAGTTCTTCAATTCATTCATTCTAGTCTTGTCGCATCTCCCAAAAGAATGTAACGCTTCTGCTCATTTGATTGTCTAGTTTTCTGGAACCCTCGCAACGAATTGCAAACATGATTAGTGGCTCCCGTGTCTACACGCCAGGTTCCGATAGACACAACTACTAATTGTGTTCCAAATGATAGGAGGTTACCTTGTTTATTCTTGCTCAGCCAAGTCTGGCATTGTTTCTTCCAATGTCCCTTCTAACCACAGTGAAAACACTTGCCTTTTGATTTTTTCACTCTACCCTGAATACCCTTTCAGTCGATTGATTTCTCCTTTTTCTTATTAGTCTTTTTCTTTTTCTTACCTTTCGGTTTAGAAGAGGAGCCTTTCTCAGTAAGATTGACATTAGCTTGCTTAGGTCGTAATGTCTCTGCTCATTTGACCTCATTGAGAAGTTTCGACAACGTGTAAACCTGCTTGTTCATGTTATAGTTTAGTCAAAAATTCCCATAGCCTTCTGGAAGAGATTGAAGGTGGATATCGACCTAGCTTTCACAATCAATATCAACACCAAGGACCTCGAGCTCATTCAAAAGACTTATTATCTTAAGAACGTGCTCCCTTACATTGGTTCCTTCAGACATTTGGGTGTTCAAGACTACTTTCATTGCAGTCTGCCTTGTGGCTTTGCCTTGATCACCAAAAATCTCCTTGAGGCTAAAGATTATGTCATAGACACTTGTCATACTCTCATGTTTCTTTTGCAACACATTTGACACTGATGCTAATATGTAACATTGTGTCATCTCATCATCCCTTTTTCACTTCTTGAGAGCTGCAATATGCTAATTGGTGGCACCCTCTACGGGCAATTCAGAACATAGTTCAGTCAACACATATTTGTACTCTTCAGCAGTGAGCACAATATCCAAATTCCTTTTCCAGTCGACATAGTTTATTTCATCCTACTTATAGTGTTTTAGAATAACAGATAGAGGATTGAAAGCCATTCTCAAATCTGAAAAATGACATATAAAGAAAATTAATTCTAAGGCATACTTGATTTGAATTATTTATAAATTACACCCATAAAAAATTACAAAAATAATTCGTCGACAATCAAAACACTTTAGTATGATATTTTCTATCTTGATGGGAGAATGAATTTCATACATTTTAGTTTACATTAAATTTTATTGTCTAGACAAGCGTCATGTCAAATTAAATATAATTAGTCTTTTCTTTGGTCCTATAAATAATGGCATTGAGTTCAATGGGAAATATTTCCATAATTTATAGCAGTGTATAACCATCGTGCGATCATAATATCACAATTTTCATAAAAAATGATTTTGATGGGTGAAACAATTTTATAATAAATTGCTACTCATTGTGGCTATCTAGAAAATTAATAATCTGAGATATCTATAATTAAAAATTTTTGAAATGGAGGAAGGTCGAGCCAAAACATATTTTTAATTACATCTCTATTAAACTTCTTACCGATAATTCAAAATTTAAAAATATTCCCGTGATTTCAAAATTACTAGAATAGAGATATCTTACAAATGTCTTGACCGGAATTTACATAGTTTAGTATCACTGCCCAAAAACATTATTTTCTCAAAGTAGTCAAAATCGTTGTCACAACATATCTTGGTTATTCAATTTAGTGATTTAAAAAATCTAGCAACCAGATCGTTTCCCATATTAGAGGGGTTCCACAAGAATGGCGCGCAATTTAATAACCTCAATATACGACAGAACTTTGTAGACATTGCATTGTTTTTATCACAAAAAAATAATCTCAAATGCATAGGTTGGAATTACATGGTTTGGATCTGAAAATAGTTACAAGGTTTAAAACGGATAAAACATTACCGTTGTCATATTTAATATCTCATCTTTCCAATTTTAATTCACATATTTTTATTTTAAACTAATGATGGAGACCATAGGTTATTGATAACCTTTTCCCACTTAATATTTTAATCTAGGGTGTTTAGTAACATCCATGAATAATAGGAATCCTAATCTAACATGGCAACCAATTAGATAACATCCTAATCAATTAGGAATCCTAATCTAACATGATATTCAATCACAATCATACATGTAATTAAATAAGAATACTAATTAAAATAGGAAACCATCAATTAATAGAACTCTAGCTATCATGGTCTTTAATTCAGCTTGAAACTATACTCAATTTGGAATCCTAGTTGATTTTGAAAACTCCCCGGAAAAAATTTTGCACACCGGAAAATTTTTTGCACATCTTTGCGTTACTGTCCGCTACTGCCCAACAGTTTCTGGGATTGCTGCCACTGCTGGGACAACGTAGCAACTGCTATTGGCTACAACTTAGGCTGCTGCCACTGTCCAGGCAGCATTAGTCTGCTGTAATTGCTTGCTGCGCCTAGCAGTGTAGAATTTCTGCACTCTAATTTTTTTTCTTCACTGTTCTTCACTTGGTTTTACAAAATTCCTAGCCTCGTTCAAACCGGAGTTCACAATCTAAAAAAATTGATTACAAAAATTCCTACTCCTTAATTCGGAGTGAAGAATTCTAAATCAAAATTAAATAGTCCATGATAGCCAAAATTTCAATCTGCAGAAACAAGTTAGCAACAACACAAAAAATAATCATCTGATACAAATTGTTGGAAAATACGCACTTGCGGAAATGTTTTAAAAAAGAAGGAACCCAAATAGGAGTAATTGATAAGAAAATGACTTTCAAAAATTTCTTGCTAATTATGGTTAACATGCATAATCTACAATAAATCTAATTGTGTAAAGATTATGTACCTTGAGATCTCTCTGGATTGATCTCTAACAGAATATCGAAGGATAGAGTCAGCCAATTTGATACGATGCTTAAACTTGCAAACCTTCCACCGTATGAACCAATTTTGAAACTTTGATTGCAAGAGTGTGGACTCCCTATACCAAGAACCTAAAAATCAGAAATCAAAACTTTGGAGAAAATTAGAGAGTTCAATCCAACTGGTCTCTCAACGTTAAGGAAAAAAAGACACCAGTGTGTTTATATACGGATCGACCAACCTAGGGTTTCCTAACCCTAGGTGGCTGGCCCACACTCCACTCCAATTAGGGAACTCCAACCTCAGTTAGGTTTCTTGATTTACTTAGGTTTAGACTTACATGGGCTATAGTGGGGACTAACAAGGAAACATAAAACATGGGCTTCTTACGGATTTAATTATCAGCCTAAACCCATGAGCATAATTAAAATCCATAAACTATAATATGTTCCACTAAAATATTATAGTTGCACTCCCTGTTTTATCTCAAATTAAATCTGAGCATTTCATTATAATCGTTCATTAAAATTCATACGTTAAGTTACAGATACCCGTCAATTAATATGCCACTGACATATAATATTTAATTGACATCTTTAAATATTCCTCGAGCGTACCGCTTAACTTATTTGAATCTGTCGAATTAATTAAAATCCACTTCCAGGGTTTGACACAATCTCAAAACGTATAGGCATTCTCGAGAGGGTATCATCAATTCATAATTGAACATGAATTTAATAAACATATTATTTTCCATTGTTTATTTAATGCGGTAACCCAATTCACTCAGTATATGTTGGCCTGTACAGAAACACCTCACCCTTTGGTAAATCAAAGTCACATACATTAAATGCGCATGTAATCAGACTGAGAAAGTTGACTCACACGCAGTCCTAATTAATACACTCCAAGTGTACTAGAATAGTAAGTTCAAGCTTTACCGCTTTCCGTAACCAAGATAGGCATACTGAAATACAATACTACAACCCTGCCAACGGTTCGTCCAATTTCATCTAAGCTGTGATCGTTTGCTTATATTCAGTGGGAACTTATGAATTGATCTTCTGTGTATAAGATAAACTCTACACACCAATTTATACCATATAAAATAAAAGATGCTTATGCCAATATTTCATTATTCTTATTAAATTCTAAACATATTTTATTCAAATAAACAAACTAAGTTTGAACATTACGTAAAATAATGGTCTTTAACATACTATCCCTATCACTTGCATTACCTGAGGTTAGGAGCAATTCATATAGCAAAATAATTAAAGGCTCTTTGGACAAAAATGGAGAAAATGGATAACAAAATAGTAGCCATAACAAAGAGATCACGACATTGAGCGCAAAAGCCCGAGAAAGATTCTTCTCTCATAGAAGTAGGCATGGTAATTATAAGTTTATGACCCTTAGGCCTTACCAGATGCCTTAAATGCCAGTATTAGGGGTAAGTACACTTTGGTCATTGAAAGATTTGTCATTTTTCATTTTGATCATTGAATGTTCAAACGTTACAGATTAGTCACTTAAAAGTTTCAAATTGTTCCAATATGATAACTTTGTTGTTCCAAAATGGTAACACTATTGTTCTAATATGATAACCCAAAGTGACCAGTCTAAAATAAACTAAAACTTTAGGTTACTGATCTGTAACGTTTAAATATTCAATGACCAAAATGAGAAATGACAAATCTTTCAATGGCAAAAAATGTATTTAACCCGCCAGTATTACCACTTGTAGGCTCAATGGGGACACTATACAACATACAACACAAAATAAATTTTTTTATTAGATTTTTTTTATTTTAATCCATATTGTTTCAAAAAGAACACAAAAGCATGATGGTGCATCGAAATACATTTTAATAATTTCTCTTATTTGACAAAAAGATTGTAGTTTGCCAACTATTTCTAGACACTGAAATCGAACCACCAACCACAGGACATGGCATATAACATATGTGTTAGAGTTTGTGACCCAAATTCTATTTGGTCCTACTGAAAGAGCTCGCGGTGTGACAAAATTGATGAAATTTTTTTATGAGAATTTTTTGGGGGTCTATAATGGTAGCAAAGAGATCAGGGCCGATAATTTTAACAGGCCCGGCATATGGACTTATTAAAATTAGGGTTTTGGCTTAATATAATTTTTTTGTAAAGCCATCACTTAAAACACTCTATTGTACATGTTTTCTCTAAATAGTGAAATTCTCATGATTTGTTTGTGGTTTTCTCTATTTCGATGGTTGTTCACATAAATCTTGTGTTTTTGATTTCTTTCTTGTTGTTTTGTTCGAATGGTTTTTCACAATATGTTAACAGGCAAACAACACGTAGAGAGCATAACGATCCATAGAAGGGAAACATTGGCTAGTGGCTATACAGTGAAGCTAAAACAAGGTTTATCAAAATAAAAATATATGTTTATAATGTTATTTAAGATGATGTATCTGCAAGACCCTTAACGCCAATAACAATGGGTTTAGCCGTGTAGGTGTTTAGTTGGGCACAAACTATGGATAGTTAGGCACTATAGAAAATGGAAAGGTATGAACATATATACTTACCAATGAATTCATGACAAGTGTCACTTCAAGGAGGACGTCAGACCTGTCTATGGAGGTTTCCTCTAGGTTCAAGAAGCCTCATCACCCTATTGAGGAGGGTGTGCCTCTTCATCCTAACGAGGAGGGCAACTCGATAGGAGAACCTTAAAGTCCGGACTGCCTTCTCACCCTATCGAGGAGGGAACATCGATAGGAGACCATTAAACCCCGACGTGCTTCCTTGGTCCACCAAGGAAGAGTTAAACAAAACATGGTTTCTTATAAAAATTTAGAGACAGACGTTGAAGAGGATTCTGATTCCTACTGAGAGAAGAGTTCTACTGACGCTCAAACTTCCGTCCTTTAGGGATCAACGATATGGATTTAAATAAGAGAGTTTCCTAATACAACTCAAGTTTGAACTCAACAATTCCTATATAAGGCTCTCAAAGTCAGGTATGAAACTATCAAATCAAAATATACACTTTTGCTTACAGAGAGCTTTGGTCCACCACAGCTCTCCTTACTTTTGAGTACGAATTGACTTGAGTGTCGGAGCTCGAACGCCGGAGGACAACCTCTGATACGGCCTTTAGCTCGCGTTTGCTTATTGTGCAAGAAGGATATTCACTCTCAATTGTCGTGCAAGATAGTAAGTATGACCGATTGATTGTCTTCTTGGGATTGGCACATTTTTTATGTCATCAGTTTGGCACCGTCTGTGGGAAACCTCTAACTCCCAAGCACACAATGGTTAGACCTAGAAGAACCAACGTGAATGATCCTGAGTCTTCTCATGTTCAGTATCAAGCGTATGGGACCGAGTAGTAGCTATAAGACCCAGATAATCTCACAAGGCAGAATGCTTTCATAGGAGCACCCCAAGTCCAAGAAAGAACAATCCCACGGGCTCTAGCACAGAAGATAGCTGACCGCCCATCAATGCAAAACTATTTAATCAGTTATGCCAAAAAGTGTAGCAGCTCATTGAGATGATGATGGGGAATCAGCAAGTCCCTCCTCAGGGGATCTAAAAGGAACGAGGATGATAGAAACTCTTACTCTATAGGCTCAAGCAATAAGAGAAGGAAGCCAAGATGGAAACTCTACCACTAAGGAACATAGACCACTCCAATATCAATGAAAATGTGAACAAACATCTTCAAGAAGTAGACCACAAGTTGGTAGTTCTACAGGGGTGGAATATCATTGACGACATGTGGGATAGTTCCATGACTCCACTGTCTAGGAACATTCTCAACATTGAGAGACCTTGTGACTTTAGGGCTCTCAACCTGGAGCAGCATGATGGGAAAAAGGACCCCTATGACCATGTCATGGAGTACAAATCCACGATGGAATGTCGAGGGGCTTCAAATGCAATTTTATGCAAGGCATTCCCCACCACACTTATTGGACTAGCTCGGAATTGGTTCATTAACTTTCCAAGGCACATCATCTATAGTTTTCAGAAGCTCTCAAAAAAGTTCAGCTTCCATTTCGCAAACGCCAGAAAGCTGAAGACCACCAATCAAGACTTGATGGTAATTGAACATGAGAGAAGGGAATCGTTTCGAGATTTTATAGGAAGGTTCAACCAGATATGCTTAGAGATCCCATATGTTCATATCATGGTAGCCAATGCTGCTCTGATCTGGACAGTCAGACATGAGCAGTTCTATAATTGATTGTGCACTGACGCACCCCAGACCATGGACGAACTTTTTGCTAGAACTGAGAAGTATATCAAGGCTACTGATTCTCCCAAGTCCTCTGAGTTTGCTATACGAACCTCCCAAGGCTGAGGTAAGGGCTCTAGTGATAAGGGTCACCCAGAACGATTAGGAGGAAGTCGATCGAGCAGCAACAAAAAGTCAGGAGGGGAGGACAACAAGCGAGGTGACCAATCTTCCAAAAAGTATGATACTGTACTTCCTACCGGGGGTACACTACCTATACTCCTCTGAACGCTCCTCTAAAGAAGGTGCTAAATGAGATCGCCGACCAAAACTTGATGAGATTGTGAAAAAAGATTAGGACACCTCCAAGGAAGAGATCCTTTGATAAGTACTGTCAATTCCACAAAGACCATGGCCATGACACCAATGAATGTTGACAATTTAAGGATGAGATTGAGGTGCTCATAAGGAGGGGCCACTTTAGCAGTACACTACAAATAGGGAAGAGAAACGAAGAAGATATGATAGAGAAGTTAAAGATCGTGTAAGGCAGAGAAAGAGAGAAGACTCTCCTCAACTTGAAAAGGGTATCACTGAAACAATTGACTTCTGTGGAGTTATTAATGGAGGGCTGGCAGCAGGAGGAGAAAGCATCTCTGCCAGAGGAGCCTACGCCCATCTTATCGAGCAGCCGACCACCCCAAATAGGGTGAAAATGGATGAGGAGGTGATCATCTTTTCGGAGAAGGATGAGGAAGGAATACAAGTTTCTCATGATGGTACCTTGGTAGTTGAGGCAGTGATAGTAAACTTCAATGTCTTGAAAATCTTGGTGGATAATGGTAGCGCAGCAGACATCTTACTCTATCTTACTTTTAAAGCTATGAAGCTTTTAGAGAGGAGGTTGAAACCCACATCGATACACTTGTATGGGTTCACAAGAGAATCTGTAATACCAAAGGGCATGATAACCTTTCCAGTCACGTTGGGAACATATTCCTGAACTGTGATGCACATGGTGGGCATGGTGAACTGTGATGCACCTGGCTACTCCTAGGGAGTATAGGCACATTTGCATGAAGCACAGATTAGATGTCTGGTATAAGCACTGATGTAATAACACATCACTTGAGCATCATGCCTGGAGCCCGTCCTCTCAAGAAAAGAAGGAACTTTGCCCAGGACCGCCAATAGGCGATCAATGAAGAGGTAAGGAAACTTATAGATGTCGATTTCATTCAAGAAGTCCAATATCCTGAATGGCTAGCTAATGTGGTCATGGTAAAGAAAGTCAACAAGAAGTGGAGGATATACGTTGACTTCACTGACCTGAAAAAGGCATGTCCGAAGATAGTTATCCATTACTAAAGATTGACCAATTGGTTGATGCAATTTTGGGAAATTAGCTCTGAGCTTTCTAGATGCGTACTAAGGGTACCATCAGATAAAAAATGTGCCCAGAGGACCAAGAAGGTACCTCGTTCAAAGACTATCTTGGTCAGCCTCCACTCTTGACCTGTCCAAAGTAGGGAGAAGTCTCGTACCTTTACCTAGCAATGTCATAACATGTTGTTAGTGTAGTGCTAGTAACAGAGGAAGACAAGGTGCAGAGGCCAGTCTATTATGTCAACAAGGTTATGATAGATGTAGAGACTAGATATACCAAGGCTGAGAAGCTGGCCCTCTCACTGATAGTGGCAGCTCAGAAGCTGAGACTATACTTTCAAGCCAATACAATCATTGTCCTTATCGACTAGCCACTTAAGAATGTGTTTCAGAAGCCAGACACTTCAGGATTGTTAGTGAAGTAGGCTATTGAATTGGGAGAGTTTGATAACCGGTTTCAACTTAGAGCGGACATCAAAGTGAAGGCTTTGGCTGATTTTATTGTGGAATGCTATAGGGAGACCAAGGAGCACAATGTTGGACCATAACACGGGCAATGGTACTTTTTTGTAGATGGGTTATCAAACTAAGAGAGGAGTGGTGATGGCATTCTCCGCCTTGACCTGGGGGCATGACCATGGAACATGCATCGTGGTTCAAATTCAATGCCTCAAATAATGAAGTAGAGTATGAAGCAGTCCTTGCAGGGTTATGACTCACTAAGGAGTTAGGATTAAAAATTTGATCATTAACAACAACTCACAGCTCGTCACTGAACAAATCAATGGAGAGTATAAAGTGAATGGTCCAAATATGATAAAATATTTGGCTAAGGCAAGAGAAATGAAGAAGATAATCCCAATGGTAGAAGTAAAACAGATACCTCGAAGGCCAACATACTAGCATGGTTGGCATCGGCCTCATTAGCATATGTGCCTACCTCTGTGCAAGTGGACATACTACCAAATTAAAGGATTAAGATCTAAACATTGGTGGCATATGTTGACACCAATACGAAACAAAGTTGGATGGATCCAATCTAAGAGTTGTTGGAGAACGGAAGGCTACTTGAGGACCGCTACCAGGCAAAATGCCTCTGAAAGAGAGTAGCACAATATACCTTGATACGAGGAAAACTATACCGACATCATTCACCCTTCCCTATTTGAAGTGCTTAGCACCACGGGAGGCATACTATGTGCTCCGGGAAGTGCATGATTGATTTTGTGGAAGCCATATCGGAGGAAGGACTCTACGCATAAGGTACTGAGGTGCGGCTATTATTGGCCTACTATGATAAAGGATGCCAAGGCTCCTGTGCAGAAGTATGATAAGTGTCAGTGACACTCAAATGTACCACGGGTGCCTTCCTTTGACATTATCCCAATACAAAAACCTTTTCCATTTGCATAAGGGGATGGACCTCCTTGGACCATTCGTCCTGACAGCCGGACAAAAGAGGAATCTTATTGTAGCAGTCGACTACTTCACTAAATGGATTGTAGTGGAGCTATTGGCTACCATCTCGGAATAAAAAAGGATGGATTTCATCTGGAGGACCATTTTCTACAGATACGGGTTACCCGGTAGACAATGGTAAATAGTTTGTTAGTAGAAAGATGCGTGAGTTATATGAAGACCTCAACATTGATCAAAGGATCTCCTCGGTAGCACATCCCGAGGCTAATGGGCCTATCGAGGTGACTAACCGCGCAATCCTAGAGGCTTGAAGACAAGGCTCGATAGAGCCAAATGAAGGAGGATTGAAGAACTACCAAATGTACTGTGGTTATACCGCACTACATCTCAGATGTCAATATGAGAAACATCATTCTCTCTTTGCTTTGGAACCAAGGCCGTCATCCCAGTCAAGATTGGGGTCCCTTCACCGAGGACCATCAACTTTGACAAATCAGAAAATAGAGAACTACTACTCAATAACCTTGATCTCTCGGAAGAGACAAGGGATAGTGCAAGGATCAAGACTATGGCTTACGAACAACTAAGTGCTTAGTACTACAACAGACGGGTAAGAGAGAGAAAGTTATATATGGGAGAACCAGTACTGACGAAGGTGGAGGTAACAGGAAAACATCCAGGCAAGCTAGGTGAAACCTAGGATGAACCCTATCAAGTTGTCAAGATCTTGAAAGAAAGCACCTACAAGATTGAAGATCCGGAAAAACCTGGGGACATGAGGCGGTGGAATGTGGAAAACCTTTGAAGATATTATGTTTGAAGAAAATGTAGTTGCCTAGAAGTAGTGCTTTGTTTTGATAGGTAGGATTTTCCATTTTCAGCATCCTATTCTAGTTATCAGTTGATTTCAAAATGAATAAAGTATGGATTTCCCTTTAAAGACATAGCACTGCACTGCATGGTGAGGTTCATCTCGAATGTCACATAAACTTCACCAAAAATTGAAAATTGGTCAAAGTACAAGTGCTCAATCGAGCAACTTGGTCGAACAACCGACCAAGGTCCTTTTCCAAAAAAGCTAACTAATGTTTTTGGGGGCAAAAGGGCTTACCAAGCAACTTGGTTAGAAAGACCAACCAAGGTTTTTTTGCAAAAAATTAACTAAAGTTTTTGGGAGCAAAAGGCCTTACCGAGCAACTTGGTCGGAACAACCGAGCAACTTGATCGGAATAATCGACCAAGGTTATACCTTGGCAATACAGCATACGAACAAGGTATCCCCTCAAAACTTATAGAAATTTTTGGAAAATGGAGATAATACCAAGGAGCCTTGGTATGCCGACCAATACCACAGCCCGATATCACTCCAAAAACTTTTTAAAAAAATGTTTTTATACAAAAGACACAATACCGAGGAACCAATTTTCCCTCAATATCATCTATCTATCTATCTATCTATCTATATATATATATTTATAAAGGAGACTTAAGAATATAATTTTCCCTGTAGTTTTCTTAGCATAACCGACAAAGAGGAACAGTGCTAAAATACCATTGCTCTTTGGTACAATTGGAAAATTATAAAAATTTCCTAAGTACAATACGATAACCGAGCAACAAAAAGAAATTTCATTTATGTACTTAAAAAAAGACTTCATTACAAGAGAGGATATAACCCATATGAGATACATCCTATTGTTCCTCATCTGAAAGGGCGATGTTGCTTGGTCAATGAGGGGGGTAAAGTGCTGGTGCTCGGTAAGGAAGGGTCCTCTGGAGGGCCACCTCAGAACTCTCTTGGAGAGGAGGAAGCATGGCAGGGTTAGTGGTACCATCATCAATTTGAACCACTTATTTGGCGACGACTTTTACCTCCTCTTCATCTGACCCTTCTTTCTCCGAGAAGTCCTCATCGACTCTCATTCTCTGTCTCCGCTCCTCAGCCTTCCTATAGGCATCCAGAATCTCCTTTTTGTACTCTTCTAGTTGATCCCTTCCTATGAGAGAAGGGCATAGGGGAGTAAGGATGGAAGAATCCAGGCCAGCCTTTAAGAGAAGCTTCCTAGACTCCTTGACACCTCTGTGGAAGCCATAAAAGCCTTCTTCCCTAAGTGCATCCTTGAACATCTCAGAATCTTTAAACTTCTAAATGCACTCTTACTCGGCATCACCAAAGAGCCTTTAGTATGTCTCCTCAGCGTTCTTTAGTTTATGCTCAAAGGAGAATACCTTCATCCTCAGCTCCTTCTTCTACTGAGCAACCTTCTCGTCCTGCATAGTTTGAGCTAGCAGCATCTCCTCCATCTAGGATTTCACCAAGTTAAGCTCATTTTTCACCTTGGTGGAAGGGGGCAAAAGGTTAGAAATTTTATGGAAAAAAACACACGACCGAGCTAAAGAGCAATGTCTTACCTGCATGAAGAGGCTGTTCATCTTACTAAGGTGTTCCATGGCTATCATGTTGGACACGCTATCATAGTCAGCCGGGGTAGGAAGATGCTTCACCATCTCGGTAGCTATCCTAGAGTTGAGAAAGCGGTCTGTTTGACTCACTTTACATTGAGGAGCATGCCGTGAAAATTTCTCCTCGGTAAGTGGGCCCACATGGTCGTTTACTTGATGAGGGATGATTGTCTCCCCTGACCGAGGAGGACGAAGAAGTGGAGTAGTGCAAGTCACAGTGGTGCCAGATGTAGTGGTGCCAAAGAGGGCTATCTCAATGGTCCATGGTCTCCCTAGTAGCCCCAACGCGAGGTCTCTTGGGCTTCTTACCCTTGCTTGGTCTCTTCCTCTTTGGTTGCTAAGAAGTAGAAGTAGCATTCGTCGCTATGTATTCTAATAGATCATCCATATCTGCAATGTTATGCCACAAGTCAAGGATATGCCGATAAGTGTTTCCAATCAAAGATTAAAAAATAGAATACTAACAAACCTTGCTGTGAACCATAACAAGAGTTAGTAGTATAGAAGTCGTCTAAAGAAAATTTCAATTCGGTAACCGAGTGAGGATCTAGGAGCTCCTTCCAAGCCTAAATTTTTTTTGACTTCATCCCCTTTGAATAGGGTAGGATTGTTGAAAAACTTGGTCTTTGGTACCAACTAACAGGTATGAAAAAGAGGGTTCTCCCTAAGAGGGAGAGGAACCTAAACAAACACGTTGGAACTCTTCCACTACTTGAAGTAGTACAACCCATGAGAGTTAGGATTATGGAAAAGTTTAATTAAATGTTGGAGTACCAAGGAAGAGATACCGAGTTGTTGTTTATGTGACAAGCAAAAAATGGTACATAGGAAGTGCCAAGAGTTGGGCGTCAAAATAACAGCGGAGAGGTTAAATCGACGAAGGAGGCTGGTGATTGCAGGGGGAAAGGGAATCCTAGCTCTTACTTGGAGAGATCTAAGAGAGATAGCGAATTCACCCTATCCAAAGCAAAAAAGGTGACTCCTCCTTTCCCACACGTTGGCATAAAAAAGGGACACCATACCTCAATGCTATTTCGTCAATATATGCTTGAGACCAGTCACAAGAGAGATAGGTCGGTTTGCTAATGTTATCATCCAGGCCTCCAACCCTCTCATCATGAAGGAGTAGATCCCGAGGAGCATACTCCATGGAAGAGGGGGCAAGGATGATGATGAACATATAGAGGAAGTACCTACCAATAAGGGGCGGATCTGCGTGACTACAACCTCCTCGATAGAGGTCTCCGTTTCTGTAGAGAATGATGAGCATGTAAAAGAAGAAGAACAACTAGAGCTAGAGGAAGACATGTCTCACCTTAACACTTGCACGATAGGTAAGAAAGAGAAAGTAGTTTCTTTAAAGGGAAGAAGTTGCGCGATAAAAGGCTTGCTCGGTAAGGATCTCTAGAAGCTTGAGAATGTGAGGAATGACAAGAGCCCTAAGTCCATTTATACTTGGGGACCACCATCAGATCAATGGCCAAGGACAAATGTTTATCAGTAAATCGCTGTTACTAATTGAAAATTCAGGAACCATCACTTTAAGAAGAACTCATGAGACAAAAATGAATCAACTGTCAACATGTATTGATTTTTCAACTTTCATTTAAAGAAAGGTCAAGATAAAATAAATGAGACACCGAGTAATAGACATCAACATGGCAATGATAAAAATAGGTATCTTGAAGTTTTTCATAGTTGATTGATTAGGGCAAGGAAGGGGAAAAATGAAGTAGAATAAAGGAGAAACACATTATCATAACAATAAAAAAGGAGCGCATTGAAACATCTGAGCAAAAAATAAATGTCGGAGACAACAAATGTAAGTGTAATCACCCATATTTTGCACAGGAATTAAGTTGGATTACCAAAAATATTGAAAAATACAATTTAGGATGAATTGAATCCAAGTAGATTGAAGTCAAACCAGTTGCAATTAAAAAGAAAGATGAAAAATGAGAAGGAGATGGTCACGTAAAAACCATTTATCATGGTTACAAAAGGTAGAGTGTCAAAAAAATTAGAGATCAAAGTAGCAGGTCGTAAACATATGCTGAATAGAAACACCAGACATAATAGATATGTAATGACAACAAATTCATGCACTAGGGAAAAAAATCGTGCCTGGAAATCATGGTGTATCAATAGCAATTGAAATAGCTCCATGCAACTCTTAAGTTGTGCTGTAGCCCAAGCTAGTAGTGCCCTATTTTTGTGGAAAAAAAGAAGAAACAAAGCAAAAAAGAGAAGCCTCATGGCCCAATTCCAAAAAGCTCAATCCAAAAAAATCCAATTCCAGTCATCATCTGACATACTCGCTGGCTTTGCTTTCACACCTTCAATAGGATCATACAAGTCTTTGCAATACAATATATCCTCCATCTTGGACTTCCAAATCAACCAATTCGTGTTGGTCAATTTAATCATACCCGAAGCACTTGTAGACTCCATTAACCTGGCTTCGATACCACTTGTTGTACACAAGAACAAGGCTACACAACCAGCTTAATATTCCAGATATTCCAGCAAGAAATCCAGCACAATATTCCAACTAAATCCAGCAGAAAATTCAACAGGAAATGCAATTGCAAAGCTATGAATCAAAAAAACATATAACAACACCAAATTCAAC
The DNA here is from genome assembly GCA_963580455.1 of Euonymus europaeus. Lineage (NCBI taxonomy): Eukaryota > Viridiplantae > Streptophyta > Magnoliopsida > Celastrales > Celastraceae > Euonymus > Euonymus europaeus. The sequence goes on from OY756972.1 coordinate 8,712,806, forward strand.
GTGGAAAACCCTCCGGTGTAGAGGGAAAAAACCACGGGACGATCTCCGATCAAAATCCACTATAAAACAATTTTACAATGGAATCACGTTCTACTCAAACACCTTAACTTGGTTTGACCTCAAGCACAAACAAAGAACACACAAACTGCAGGAAAAACTGCACTGATCAGCCTAAAACTACCTTCGAAAACAGACCTTATGGAGCTGCAAATCAGATCTCGACCGTTCAGAATGAAGAACCAGCTGTCCTCTAACTGCTGTTCAAAATTCAGTCAAATCGGACCATGAATAACCCTCCAACTGTCAGTGTTTCCAAAACTGTGCGTGAGAAAATAAACCCAGAATTTCCTTCTCTGTTTTTCTGTTTTCAGCTGCTGTCCCTCATCTCTATTTTCATGAGACGCTGCCCTAATATGCCACTCATGGGCTGGGCCACCAAGACACACACAAGGCTTGGTCAAATGGGCTGGACCACTAACAATCTCCCCCTCCAGCCCAACGGAAGAGATATTATCCTCGAAATCTCATCAAGGAGTCAAACCTGCGTTCTTAACGCAGTAATCAAACTTGCCTTTGGAAAGTACCTTTGTAAGCATATCAGACGAATTCTTCTCTGTGTGAATCTTGTCCAACTGCACCAGTCGCTTTTCCACTTGATCACGCAACCAATGGTACCTCACATCAATATGTTTTGTAAGGGCATGATGCGAGGCATTCTTGCTCAAGTCAATAGCACTTTGGCTATCACAAAACACCACATACTTTTCTTGACTAACACCAAGCTCTAGTAGAAATCTCTTCATCCATAGTAGCTCTTTAGTAGCCTCATTTGCAGCAATGTACTCTGCTTCACAAGTAGACAACGCAACACACTTTTGCAACTTCGACTGCCATGATACAGCACCTCCAGCAAAAGTAAACAAGTAACCTGAAGTTGACTTCCTGTGATCCAAATCACCAGCCCAGTCAGAATCTGTATATCCTGTCAAAACTGATTTATCGCCACCAAACTCTAGTCTCATCTCAGAACTCCCTTTCAAGTACCTAAAGATCCATTTCACAGCTTCCCAATGATCTCTCCTTGGATTCGAAAGGAATCTGCTAACAACCCCAACTGCGTGAGCAATATCAGGACGTGTGCACACCATAGCATACATCAAACTCCCCACAGTTGACGAATATGGAATTGAATCCATTGCCTTCTTTTCTTCTTCAGTACTTGGACACGAGCTCTTAGATAGTTTGAAGTGACTAGCAAGAGGCGTGCTAACTGGTTTAGCATTAAACATGTTGAACCGTTGAAGCACACGTTCAACATACTTCTCTTGTGACAGCCACAACTTCTTCGCTTTCCTGTCGCGTTGGATCTGCATACCTAGAATTTGTTGTGCCTGCCCCAAATCTTTCATGTCAAAAGACCTTGACAAATCTTCTTTTAGTCTTTTGATCATCCTAGCATCTTGCCCCAAAATCAGCATATCATCTACGTAGAGCAAAAGTATAATGAATTTACCTCCAGTAAATTTCTTGACATAGACACAATGATCTGCATTTGTCCTCTTGTACCCTTGAGTTGACATGAACCCGTCAAACTTCTTGTACCACTGTCTAGGAGCTTGTTTAAGCCCATACAGACTTTTAGTCAATTTACAAACCAAATGTTCTTTGCCGTTAACCTCAAACCCCTCTGGTTGAGCCATGTAGATTTCTTCATCCAAATCACCATGAAGAAATGCTGTCTTCACATCCATTTGCTCTAACTCTAAATCCATGCTAGCTGTCAGACCCAAGGCAACCCGAATAGAACTCATCTTCACAACCGGTGAAAATATTTCATTGAAATCGATGCCTTTCTTCTTACCAAAACCTTTCACAACTAGGCGAGCTTTGTGCTTCACTATTTTTTCATCTGAATCTTTCTTCAACTTAAACACCCACTTGTTCTTCAAGACTTTCTTGCTTTTAGAAGGCACCACCAATTGATAGGTATTATTCAGATGCAAAGAATTCATCTCATCCTGCATAGCCTTCATCCAGTTAATATTGTCTTCATGAGATTGTGCTTCCTTGAAGCTCTCTGGCTCCCCTTCACTAGTGATCAGAACAAACTCTGATGTAGGGTATCTGGAGGACTGTTGACGCTCTCTGATGGACCTTCTGACTTGAGGTTCTCCACCTGTCACTTGAGTAGGCTGCTCCCCCTGCTCAACAGCTTCATCTTCCATACCTTCATCTAACTCATCAGTATCAGAATATTCAGTCTCTCCAGTGGACTCTTCTGGAACTGCTCCCCCATCTTCAGTACACGGACGGGAAGTAATAGGTGTAAGATCAACTATACTTTCAACCACTCGCTCATCTTTCCCTGAAGTTTCAGCTTCACTAGCAAATTTCCCTTCATGGAAAACTACATCTCTGCTTCTGATAATCTTCTTCTGAATTGGATCCCATAGTCTGTACCCATACTCCTCGTCACCATAACCAACGAAAACACAAGAAAGAGCTCTATCATCAAGCTTAGTCCTCTGTTCCTTAGGCACATGTGCAAATGCTTTGCACCCAAATACTCTCAGATGAGAATATGAGACATCCTTTCCACACCACACACTTTCAGGAATATCAAAATCCAAAGCTGTAGAAGGAGTCCTGTTAATCACATAACAAACTGTTCTCGCAGCTTCACCCCAAAAACTCTTGGTCATGTTAGCCATCTTCAGAACACATCTGACCCTCTCCAATATGGTGCGATTCATCCTCTCTGCCACACCATTCTGCTGTGGGGTTCCCGGAACAGTCTTTTCATGTCTAATTCCGTGCTTCGTACAGTAGTCTCTGAACTCTCTTGAGGTGTACTCACCTCCATTATCAGATCTGAGGCACTTCAGCTTCTTCCCAGTTTGTCTCTCAACCATAGCATGGAATTGCTGAAAATGCTGAAACACTTGGTCTTTAGACCTTAGAAAATACACCCACACTTTCCTGGATGCATCATCGATAAATGTGACAAAGTACCGCTTGCCACCTAAGGATTCCACATCAATCGAACCACAAACATCAGAATGAATCAGCTCTATCAACTCAGTCCTTTTTGACAAGGCTCTAGCAAAGGACACCCTGTGTTGTTTTCCAAACAAGCAATGATCACAAGGACTAAGTTTCTGATTTTTGGTATAATTTATCAAGGATTTCTTTGCCAACAATTGCAACCCTTTCTCACTGATGTGCGCCATCCTTTTATGCCACAAGTTTAGTGAAGAATCATCCTCCGTAACAAATAAACCATCCTTGCACACTTTCAGCTGTGTCTTGTACAGTGTGCAACATCTCTTTCCCTTGGCTACAATCAATGAACCCTTTGAGATTTTCCAACGTCCATCCACAAAGTTGTTCTCAAAACCCTGTCTATCAAAAGTATTAACTGAAATTAAATTCAGTCGCAAGTCTGGCACATACCTTACATCCTTCAGAGTCAATGTACACCCGACATTAGTTTGGACCTGAATATCACCAACACCTTTGATTTGTGAGTAGCTATTATTGCCCATCTTCACCTTCCCAAAATCATCTTCTTTGATAAAAGTGAAGTAATCTCTGTTTGGAGTACAATGATATGAGGCTCCTGTATCAATCACCCAATCAATGTCTTCACAGACGTGCATACAATTATCATCTTCAGAAAACAGAGTGAGAGCCTCTTCACCATTCTCAACCGTAGCCACAGTATTTTTGTCACCACCATTATTTGAACTTTCTTCTTCTTTCTGCTTTCTCTTCCAAGCATAGCAATTTCTTTTAATATGCCCCTCCTTACCACAATGGTAACATTTGCCTTTCTCACCACTCTTGCCCTTAGACTGAGACCGCCCTCTAGATTTATCCCGAGTACCACCACCTCTATTTTTGTTTCTGCCCCTGTTCTCTGTGACAAGAGCCTTTGAGGATTCTGTACCCGCTGACTTTCGTCGTAACTCTTCATTAAATAATCTAGTAGTCACCAAGTCCATAGTCAATGTACCATCAGGAACTGAGTTACCAACAGTAATAACCAACGTCTCCCAACTATCTGGTAGTGAGCTCAAAAGCAATAGTGCTTGATACTCCTCATCAAAGGTCATCTTCATTGTAGCAAGCTGATTTAACACACTCTGAAAATTATTCACGTGATCGGCTATAGCGCCACCATCCTTGTACTTCATATTTGTAAGTTGTTTAATAAGTAGTGCCTTATTGCCAACAGTCTTCTGCTCATACCGGGTCTGCAATTTTTTCCACATAGCCTCAACATCAGTTTCATTTGCTACATGATGAAATGCGCTGTCACTGAGCCATTGTCGGATATGACCAATTGTCTTCCGATTCAACTTCTTCCAGTCATCATCTGACATACTCGCTGGCTTTGCTTTCACACCTTCAATAGGATCATACAAGTCTTTGCAATACAATATATCCTCCATCTTGGACTTCCAAATCAACCAATTCGTGTTGGTCAATTTAATCATACCCGAAGCACTTGTAGACTCCATTAACCTGGCTTCGATACCACTTGTTTTACACAAGAACAAGGCTACACAACCAGCTTAATATTCCAGATATTCCAGCAAGAAATCCAGCACAATATTCCAACTAAATCCAGCAGAAAATTCAACAGGAAATGCAATTGCAAAGCTATGAATCAAAAAAACATATAACAACACCAAATTCAACGTGGAAAACCCTCCGGTGTAGAGGGAAAAAACCACGGGACGATCTCCGATCAAAATCCACTATAAAACAATTTTACAATGGAATCATGTTCTACTCAAACACCTTAACTTGGTTTGAGCTCAAGCACAAACAAAGAACACACAAACTGCAGGAAAAACTGCACTGATCAGCCTAAAACTACCTTCGAAAACAGACCTTATGGAGCTCCAAATCAGATCTCGACGTTCAGAATGAAGAACCAGCTGTCCTCTAACTGCTGTTCAAAATTCAGTCAAATCGGACCATGAATAACCCTCCAACTGTCAGTGTTTCCAAAACTGTGCGTGAGAAAATAAACCCAGAATTTCCTTCTCTATTTTTCTGTTTTCAGCTGCTGTCCCTCATCTGTATTTTCATGAGACGCTGCCCTAATATGCCACTCATGGGCTGGGCCACCAAGACACACACAAGGCTTGGTCAAATTGGCTGGACCTCTAACAATTCTCTCTTATGATCTGCTGGTTAGCCCGGAGTATCACTACTCCATCACTGAGCTCACCACCCAGTAACAACGCCTCAGCCTTAGCTTTTATCTCCAACTATCCCATAAAACCCAGCTACCATCATCTCTGAACCACATGTAATCACCAGTCACTCCCTCACCCATCTGTTAGTTGAAAATCCTATCATTCAAAACTCACTTCACTATAACCGAAACTCAACTGCAACATAGACCACCATCACTGAAACCTACCCTCACCAGTACTCCGCTTCCTACCCATTCTTTCTCTCCGTTACCAGTAACCACCATCAACACCTAAACAGCTCCCTTTCATCACCATCGAAACCCATCTTGGCATCACTTATCATTCCACTTCCATAATCGATCCATCATCATCAATAACTGGTTTCTCAACCTCACCAGATCATAATCATTCAAAACCCCGAAATCACTCTGTTAATCCATCGAAACCCATCTCAGCGAACACGACTGACCCTCTGATTAGTCTCTCCTCTCTTAATCAAACTATCCTCCTCTGTTACTGAAATCTCACTCATAACTCACCTTCACCCGGTCTTCAAATACTCGTTACCTGAACCCCATCAACACACCTACGAAACTCCTCCTAGCAATATCCTTCAAGTCGAGTAGCACCCGAGCCTCTCACTCGTCTAAACCCTTTACCCAAACCTTCCTTTCGATATCACCAGACTTTTCAAGTTGAATATCCATGATTTAGAAGGAGTAGAACAACAATGGGAAGAAGAAGAGGTTACGGGATCAGTGGGCTAAGGATTTGTTTGTGTTGTTGGGTTAGGCAATGGGTTGGGCCGGTTGCTTATTTTTTATTGGAAAATGGGTAGTTAGATTTCTTTTGTTATTGGGCCAAGTTTGAAAGTGTAAATTTTATTTGTGTAAGTTTTTGTGTTGGTTGCATCATTTGGTATTAAGATTGGGCTTTTAATTTTGTTTAGATGATTGGGCTTTCATTGGATTTATATATAGTTTTGGGCCTTTATGTAATGTTGGGTTTTAGTTGTATATTTAGTATTACGGTTTTGAAAATTATGTAATGGGCTTTTAGGGTAGATATTTGAGATATTGGTATTTGGATCCAAAGCCATGTAATATGTTAATAATAAAGACAAAAATAGTAAAAAAAATAGGGGATTCACCAATAAGTCATTTTATAAAAATGAGTATTCCATTCACTACATTCAATTTTTCAATATTCCAAAACATCCCTTAAATAATTTTTGACAAAACTACCCTTATTCCAATAAATCCTTATGTATATGACATATGCTGATATGATCAGATTCTTTTTATTTTTTTCTTTTAAAAAATTTAAAACATTTTTATCTCTCAAAATACAAGTTTGATTTTTTTTTTAAAAAAATAGATTTATAATCAGCACGAAAAACTCTTTCCAATGAGACCCATGATCGACATGTTTAAATGTTCATTCGTCAAATCCTCTGAATGAACTCAGAGGATTTCTTAATGTTACCCAGAATTCAGAGGATTTCTCAAACTTAACTAGAAATTAAGAGGATTCTGCAAAACTCACCAAAACAAATCAGAGGAATTTTCAAAATTAAGCAAAACAATTCAAAGGATTTCATAAAATATGTTAAAAAAAACTATAGGATTTTTGAAAATCAAACAAAAAAAAACTAAAAATTTAGATGATTTCTCAAACTTATCCAAAATTCAGAGGATTTTGCAAATTTACCCATAAGTCAGAGGATTTTGTGAAAAATGTTTTTCAATAAGACCTATGATCGATATGTTTAAATGTTCATTCATCAAATCCTCTGAATGAAATTAGAAGATTTTTTAAAATTACCCAGAATTCAGAGGATTTTCCAAACTTACCCAAAATTCAGAGAATTTCGCAAAACTCACTAAAACAAAACATAGGAGTTTTTAAAATTCAGCAAAAAAAAAAAAGATAATTTCATAAAATACATCAAAAAAATTATAGGATTTCAAAAAAATTCGGCCTTGTACAGCCATAGCCCATAGCACGACGGGACAAAGAGCAACGCATGCTATCAACCGTGTCCCCAAGTCAATGATAATAAATAAGGGTAAAAAAGGTATTAAACATGTATTTCACTTAAAATTGTCTTTAATGGAATAAAGTGCAATTAGTAAAGGACTTATTGGGTTATAAACTCTTTAAATAGACTAAATGGAACACCAAGCCTATTTCAAGGACTTTTCACCAAAAAACCCAAAATATATGCATATTGGTTTTTGGTTGTTAGAAATATATAGGCATTTAGGGATTAGTGAATTGTGAAATGTTTAGAATGCATGCTTAGGATTTTATTTTATTGCTATTATATGAAAATGATGCAATGCGATGATAGTTGATTTAAGTTGTCTCACTTTTAACAAATACAAAATAATAGTTTATTACCATGCATGGTGGTTTTTCAAATAAAAAATATCATAAGTTGGTATTCCCAAATTCAAGCTTATATTTAATACCATAAGTTGGTATTTTAAATTTGAGCCTTGTTTCTACCATAAGTTGGTATTTCCCGTCGCCTATTTCTAAACTACCTTTCTATCTTTTTAAAAAATAAAATGTTATAAGTTGGTATTGAACTATTTTTTTATTTTTTAAATAGCATAAGTTGGTATCACAAAATTCACCTTTTAAAACAATAAGTTGGTATTCCAAAATCCTTTTCAAACCAAATTGGTTCATTCCAGTTCTATAAGTCGAAATTCCAATTCCGACCCCATCTTAATTTTAAACCGATCATCAAATTTAAATATAACACCCTAAGTTGGTTTTTTTTTAAAATGTGGCACACTTTTAAATACAATACCATAAGTTGGTGTTTTCAAAATCCAATCATTTTCATGTCATAAGTTGGTAACAAATAAATCAAGTCATTATTCCTTCAAAATGACCCAATCTTGCAAACAATAAGAGTTCATAAAATAACCAATTAATTAAAAATTATGTAATTGTTTTAAACATCAGTCGTGAGGTGCCTAATACCTTCCCCACGCTCAACCAACCCCTGTAACCCCATTTCTGGTTCTCAAGTTTTTTAAATGTCCAATCGCACTTCAATCTGATTGGTGGCGACTCTACTTTTTCATGCCCGTTGATTCTGCTTGACCCTCTTAGGTTTAGAAAAACCTGGTCCCCAAAAGAGTTGCCACCTGTGTGAAACCTCAACCCAAAAATTTAGGTTTGAGTCAAATTACGGATGATCCGTGAGGTACGGAATCATGGAAAAATAGTTTTTGAGCTAGGTTCGGTAAATGTGCCATAACTTTTAGTATACATGTCCGTTTCGAGCTCATAATATATCAAATCGAAGCTTAGACCGAGCCAGAAAATAAATTTGAAGAAAATTGGGGTGCTAAAAAGCACAAAGCATCCGGACACCCTAAACAGTTATCCGGACACTTCCTTGAGGAACGGAGGCAGTGGAGTTTGAAGAAGAAAAACATAGTGTTGTGAACAGTAGAGCGTTCGAACACGCTACCGAGGCGTCCAGACACTTAAGCCTACATAGGAAGGCAGAGAAGGGAGAGAGATGCAAGCGTCCGGACGGCCACTTAAGGCGTCCGGACACCTATCGGGAAAACAGGCTTTTAGGAGTAGAGTTAGACATTTCTGCTCAAAACACATTTTGGAGAGACCCGAGTAGAGAGAAAGAGAGAGAGAAGAAGAGAGAGAAGGAGCTTTTGGTTAGAATTTGGCTTGGAGATTGTGGATTGGTGATCATTGAAGCCAAACAAGGAAGATTCAAGCTTGATTTGTGAGATTTGGTAAGTTTTCTTTTACTTTCGAAAATTATAGGTTTTGTTAGATTTGTTAGATTCTTGAAGAGTTGACTTCCATGCTTTAGATATGTTGATTATAGGTTGATTTTGGACATATGTATAGGTTTGTTTGTGATTTTGGAGTGAAGGATTGATTGGGTTGAGTTTGAAGGATTTTGGAGGAATTTCTAGAGAGAGAAGGTGAGTAATTTTGAAATTCTTAATTTAATTGATGTTTATATGAGTTGTTGATCACAAATTGATATATGAATGGGTATGATTTCGCTATATTGATAGGTTGAGAAATCGGAACCCTAGGAATGTATTTATTGAATTTTTGGTAAATTGTTCGGAACGAGGTAGGGGATTTCCAACCCTTCTTTCTATCGTTCGTTCTCATTGTTTAAAGAGCGTTTCGATTCTTCATTGGTCGCCTATGTTTGTGTTTATGCCTTAATTGCTTCTAAGGGGAAACGAGTCTTGTGTGTGAGTTATTGTTGGTTCTTGAATTGCATGACCTTATTGTGTGTTCTATCATTTATGGGCACAATGTGAATCCGTTCATGCATCATGGTAGTTATGTATATATTTAAGATGTTCATATATATATATATATATATATATATATTCGGCATGTCATGAAAAAATGCATTAGAGTTGCATTGGAGACCGAGTATGGACTCGGAAATCCTTAGGATTCTTGAAAGCTACATGGAGGGATGACGAGGCAAAGAGAGTTACCACCAATTCATGTGAACTCCATGTGGGGTAAGGCACTAGAGGTGGGGTTATTGAGGGACCTTGCCTGGAGTGGTGCGGGCGTGATAGGTTCACGCAACCGGGTGATCCAAGAGTGGTTTAATGTTGGGGAGCTTGCTTCCATTCGATATTACATGGAGAGAGTCATGGTATTGATGAGGTTTGCTCAAAGAGGGGATTTCCCGGGTTGTTATTCTATGTGATTGTTGATTATACGTTCATGATGTAGAATCATATTGTTGCATTGCTTTTCCTTTGGATTCGACCTTATTACTTTGATGATCCTTTTTACCCTACTGAGCTTCTAGCTCACCTTTCACCTTCTTTTCCTTCCACAGACGATACTGGTACGAGTATCGGTGGAGCAGATAAGTGAGAGCGAGATGTGACATAGATGACTTTGGGTAGGATGAGGATGCTAGGGATATACTCTAGCATGAATTTTGCTTATGATGTTGATAATTATTATTCGTGATACTCTTATAACCATTTGGCACCAGAGGGTGTATGCATGATCTATGCTGAGAATTGATTATATGGTTTTATGATATTATGAACTATGATGATGTGTATATTTATTATCAGTTTGTGCATGCTGGTAGTGGATGGCCTGAAGCCCCTAGGATTAAGATTGCATGTGATTGAAACCTGAGGCCTAGCTAGGTTATTGATGTGATGGTTGAATTGTGCTGCGTGTTCTGATACAGGTGGGCACTCTCCGATATATGGGGAGATGCTGCCGAATTTTTGATTTGCCGAATGATCACATTAGTAGCATAGGAAGGTGCCAGAGGGCACCCGTGGTATTCCCGGATCGAGGCGTCACAAGTTGAATCAACCAAAATGAAAAACATATTCGCCACCAATCGGATTGCCAACGTATGACCTGAAAAAGAATTGGATTTTGAAAACACTGACCTATGGTGTTGTATTTAAATTTGATGATCGGTTTGGAATGAAATGTGGTCGGATTTGGAATTTCAACTTATGAAAATTGGGATGAATGTATTGGATTTGAAAAGAATTTGAAAAGAATTTGGAAGTACCAACTTATGAGATTTATTTATTTTAGAAAGGTGCATCTTGTAATAACGATTTATGGTATTTGAAAAAGAATTAAATACCAACTTATGGTATTTCAATTTTGAAAGATGGAGATGGTATTTTAAAACAAGAGGTTTATGTTTATAAAAAGTGATGATTGAGAATACGAACTTATGGTAGAAAAATGCTTGAATTTAAAATACCAACTTATAATATTTAAATACAAGTTTGAGTTTGAAATACAACCTTATGGTATTTTTTAACTTGAAAAATCACTAATTTATGTTAGTAAATTATTTTTTATTTATTAAGAGTGAAACGGCTTTACATCAACTATCATGATGTGTCATTTTCATGTAAAATAAAATCCCTAAACAAATAAATTAATATTCGACAATGAAATCCTAAATGCCTATATGCCTTTAATAACCTAAAATAAACATGCATGCATTTTTCAGTATTTCTATTTTCACTATTTACATGGGTTACATGGCCTTGGACCTCAAAATAAAAGAAAATCCCAAGAGCCCAAATTTCCTAGCTGACCTAATAAACATACAAAGCCCAAGCTAAATCTTAAAAAAACCAAGTACAAAATACGACCAAACCCAAAATGGATCCAAGACTATAGCCCAATTGTTTGTTCCTAACAACCAGCCCACAAACAAAACTTAAACTACTTTCAATGATCCAACAAATGAATCTAGTCTAAGCCCATTAGTCCATATGCATATTATGGCCCACCCACTCATTTGACTACACCCAAGCCCAACTCATGAACTAAATCAAACATCTAGGGCTTTTTCTTCTTCCTTTGACAATGCCAGCCTGTTCTCCTTTCTCCCCCAAGAGACGGGACTTCAACAGCTTCAAATGCTCATCCTTTTCTTCTATCTCTCAATGGCCGAAACAACCCAACACAAAGCACATTCAAGCCGTTACCTCTGATCGAAGATATATCTAACTTTTGAAGCCGAATATCTGGTGCTCGATAAGGTTGAGTTTGGTTCAGTGAGGAGATTTCACTAATGAGGTGTGGCTATTTTGGAGGGGTTGAAATGATGCAGTGATGGAGATTTTTTCATGTGAGGTAGTCCAATTGAGGAAGGAGGACTGGTGATGGTGAGGGGGATATCGAGATGGGGTCTCGGGTTAATGAGTTCCGATGGTGATTTGATGTGTTGAGAGGAAGGAGATGAAGGTGGGTAAAGCTGGTGGTGGTAGGCTAAGAATGATCGTTGGGAGTTGGGTTTCGGTGAGGGTTGTTAGAGAGCGGGGTTCCAAGTTGAGGAAGGATTTTGAGTGAGGATGAAGCTTGGTCCTTAGTTGGGTCAATGAGTATGGCTGTCAGTGCTGCTGAGGAAAGGTTTCAATAATGGTGGTCTAGATGTGACAGAATGAGTCTTTATACATCTTGGTGGTCCTTAGATGCATAGCAAACCTTGAATGATATGCCTCTCTAAGTATTTCCTCCCACAACTCGTCATCCTCAGGCACTATAAACCTACCCATGTACCATACTCCTCCATCGGTGCATCTAATCCAACAAATCTCCACCTCGAAGGAATCAAATATTTCATCGCCATTATGAGCATCTATCACCTTTTGCATTAATGCGGGGCATGTGGCAATATTCCCAAATACACATTCTCGTCATGTTTTTGTAACTGCAATCCGTAGTGGTCTACTATCTCTAGTAACTTCCTACTTAATGCATCAGCCACAACATTTGCTTTTCCGAGGTGATACTATATAGTGAAATCATAGTCCTCTAGGTACTCCATCCATAGACGTTGTCATTAATTTAACTTTTTATGGGTAAAAAGATATTTAAGGCTTTTGTGATTTGAGAATACCTCAAATCTCTCTTCATACAAGTAATATTGTCATTACTTCAATGCAAACACTACTGATGCTAACTCCAAGTCATGAATTAGGTATTTTCGTTCGTGTGGCTTCAATAACAGCGAGGCATACCTCACCACTCTCTCTATTTACATAAGTACACATCCTAACCCGATGGTGGATGTGTTACAATACACCTGATAGACTACATCTCTCTCTAGTACTACCAACACTAGGGGAGATATAAGCCTAGCCCAAGTCTTGAAAAGCCTGCTCACATTCATCTATCCATCTGAATGGAATTCCTTTTTGTGTAAGACAGGTCATAGGCGCAGCAATCCGTGAAAAGTCATGAATGAAGCGTCTATAGTAACCTGTCAATCGTAGAAAACTTTGTATCTCACTAACATTCTTAGGCTTCTGCCATTTCAACACTACATATGCCTTAGATGAATCCACCGCTACTTCCTACCCAGAAATCACGTGGCCTAAGAATTTCACTTCTATTTCCTAGAATGCACACTTAGAGTCTGCAACACAATTCTCAAATGTTCCTTATGCTACTCGGCTATAAGTAAATATATCAAAATTTCATCAATAAATACAATGACAAAATGGTCAAGATATGCATGAAATACTCATTGTAGTGCTGTATTAAGCCCATAAATACTGCGTGAGCATTGGTTAGCCCAAATTGCATTACCAAAAACTCATAATGTCCATACCAAATATGGAATGCAGTCTTCGGAATATAACTATTCTGAATCCTCAACTGATGCTATCGTGATCTCAAATCTATTTTCAAATAGAGCTGAGATCCCCTTAGTTGATCAAACAAGTCGTTTCTCCTAGGCAATGATTTGTTTTTCTTCACAGTCACACGATTGAGCTATCGATAATCCACACACATTCGCAATGTCCTATCTTTCTTCTTCACAAACTACATTGGAGCACCCTAAGGTGAGACACTAGGATTGATGAGTCATTTATCATGTAATTCTTCTAACTATTCCTTCAATTCCCTCAATTTGGTTGGAGGCATCCAATATTGGGGAATCGAAATCGGGTTAGTAATCGGATGAATATCAACCACAAACTTTATCTCCCTACTCAGCAGTAAACCTACTAATTCTTCTGGAAATACTTCCATATACCCCTCAACCATCGGTATCCATGCAATCACCACACTATGACGCTCTAAAGTGGAAAGACTCAATACTAAACAATCAACATAAAAGGGGTTGTCCATAAAATGCAAACATAGAATACCCCTTGATCCCTTCAATTGAATCTCCACCCCTCCAGGTTTATTAAGAGTAACTTTCCTCTTCCAAAAATCCAATATCATATAATGTTCCATCAACCAATTCACTGATAATTTTACATCAAAAATCTTTCAAATCAATGACATATAAGTCAACTGTTAACTCGTGATCCCCAAATTGATATCTACACCCCATGCATACACCGCCAATGCAATTGAATTGCCTTAACGGAGAGTCTACAACTATTATCTTCCAGATCAGAGTCACCTCCAACTTTAACACCGAGGCAAAAAGTGATGATATAAAGGAACTCATGGCACTCGAGTCAAGTAAAATGTGAGCATAAGAGTTAGCGATGAGAAAAGTACCCCTAATAAAATTGGGATGCTCTAGTGCAGTCTGGTATCCAAAGGCAAACACTCGACCTTGAGGCATCGGGCCCTGAGTCACTGAGTCCTATTGTTGTTGTGCAAATGGGCGCCCCCTCCCCACTTGTGCTATGGTGGTCAAAGAAGGTGTAAGAAGTGTTGGATTAACTGATGAAGCTTTTAAGCCCTAGCTTTGAGCTTGATAATTTGGCGAGTTTTACTTAATCGCAAGTGTACAGTCATGAGGCAGTAACAATGAAAGGGATCAAATCCACAAGTACTATTACAAAACCAATTGTAAAACGAACAGTAGTATAACCTAATTCAGACTATTTAATTAATGGTGACAAAATTAACCAACTTAAATCAAATTATGAGTTCAACGATGGACAAAAATATGCTTGGATTTTGGCTTCATGACTTTTCTAGCTTGTGCACAAATATCAATTATCAATTACACAAATTAAGAATTTAGCTATGTCAATCGAAAGACTTTGGTCAAGATCAATCAATTAGATTTCTTAAACAACAATCCTGACTTTTGTCCAGCGTGAGATCTTTTCTTATCAAAGAAGTCTTGGTTTTGTCTCTCCTAAGATAAGCATCAATACGTGAAAATTGACAATAGCACAACCTAGGATATTGATCTATATACAATCAGTTATGTTCAATGTTCTCTAATCTGAATCACAAAATAAGTTATTGTCACTTTGTTTAAGACTGGGTCATGGTCAGCCAAATATGTTCAACTAACAATTCCTAAATATTATGATGTTGATCAGGCATGCATAACAATAGGAAATCAACAATGAATTAAATTAGTCTAATTAAGAATCAAATTTGAACATAAAGGTTTCAGTAAAAGATAGTACCAAATCCTAGCTGAAAGGGTACTTAGACATATCCATAATAGAAATCATAAAATACTGAAGATCAATGTTCGAATCCATGGGGGAGATGAAGGAAATGCCACTCTTGGAATGCCTCCTCTTTGTCTTCTATATTCTGGATATTTTGGCATGTCGTTAAGCGACTATGGGTTTATGTTTTAACCCTAAAAATTGTTGTCCCTCCTGCGACATCAGTTGGACCCATATCTATTAACCTGCCACTCGCAGTCGCGCTTAGGTAGCTCCTGGCTCACTTTCCACCCAAAATTATATTTTGAAATAAACATCATCCAATTGTACCTGTTCATTAAACCATGCAATTGGACAGTACTTTGAACTAAAAATCTCATAAAAGTGGGGTATTTAAAATCATAAACATGAGTGCATTTTACACTCATCATCTTATTGTGATGTCCTCCTACTCTGGAGACACTCTACCATTTTATGTCTAACCTTACCACACAAGAAGCACTCAGGTCTCGTAGAAGTACATTGTGTCCTGACGTGACCCAGTCATCCACATAAAAAATAGGTCTTTTGATTCCGCTTTGTGCCTCTACCACTCTCACACTTTGTTGTCTAGCCTCACCGTCTACTCTGTGCTCTTTGTCCCTGGCTGTTAGTCCTCTACCACTCTTGTTTCCCCCAAGCCTGAACCTACTGTTGAGTTAGCATGCCCCTTATATATGCCTTAATACCTTCGTGAGTCTTGAAAACTTTGCTCAAACTGAAGTGGCATCTCCACCATCTCACAATAGCCCTATAGCCTCATCGAAAGTATCTGAGTACCAATAGTAGGTATAAACCTCTGTCTATACCTCTCAGCCTTAAGTTCATCAGTCGTTCTATATCGTCTACCATAGTAGTATAATTCTTCAAACATGAACCTGTAATTAGCCACTATCATTACGGGGGTCTACATCGACTCTAAAAAGTATTGTGCTCTTTTCAAATGAAAAGAAAAAGGCACAAATTGCTACATGAAAAGGTCCCTAAAAGACGTCCACGTGATAATCTGCCTCCTAGCATCTTGAGAATCCCACCATTCATTTGCCGCTCCCTCCAACAAATTGGAGACAAGCATCACTCGCCTCCCATCAAGTATAATAAGTATATCCAACCTGTGAGACATCTGTCGCAACCACTCATATGCTCGTATTGCATCTTTATCACCCTTAAAGCTAAAAGGTTTATTCTTTCATAATTATTCCAGCTCAGCCAACTCCCTCCCAACGTGCCTTTTAGTTGTATCCTCCCCACGTGTCCTTGATGTTGATCCCTCATTGTGAATATCTGACATGTGAGTAGCCTGTGGATGTACTAACTTTGTGAAAGCCCTCACTATCCCTTTCACATCTCTCAAGATTTGTGGCTACAACTCTAAAAATGGGCAACTGGTGCTGTTAAAGGAATCTTAGGACATACCTATGAAGCAATAGGTATAGTCTTTGTCTCCCATTGCCTATTCTCATTTGCAATAGGATCACTACCCTCGTCAATAACCTGCACGCTCTCTTGTCCATGGTCCTTAGCTAAACCCACTATCGGGTCAACCCCTCGATCAGAACTCTCATAGTACTCAGCTTAGGAAATATATCAAAATCATTCCTTAAAATCCCATCCACTCTAACGCTAGATGAATCTTCTACTATCGGATCATGTATCAGTCTCGATCCCTGCCCTCATCCACCTGCGCATCCCATAAGTCTTGTACTTCATCACATCCCCCACCGCAGGATCGATTTGTACAAGGTCTTCTACATGTGTACATCTATCTCACACACGTAACAAACAAACACGTAGCGACATAAGCTATACAATAATTTACTGCATAATAGTACATACCAGATTAGTTGGGGCTCGTGACGTGGCCTAAAGACACGATACCTATAACCTTAGGTCCATAAGAAACTAACATGGCTTTGATACCAAATTTTCATGCCCAGATAGAGGAAGCGTGATAAATTAAGTAAAACCAACCATCTAGGGGTATATTCACCTTAAATAATTTACTCATCATACAAAAATTGGGCAACATCTCCCATAAATTGAAGGATGCCACCCTACACAAATAGAAATAATCCAACATCCAACTAAAATCCAAGAGTCAACTCAATTCTACACATAAATAGATGAAAAGCCCTGAGGATCCTACAATCAAAAAATAACAGAGTCCCATTCACACGACGTCTCCTCCCAGCTTATCAAAATAACCATAGAATATAAGTTCCAAGATTACTCATCAAGTTGATAACATACTAGAAATAAGATTGTATGAGAGGAGATAAAGAAGAACTAATAATCTAGTAACGGCTCCTCTTGCTGATCTGTAGGACCTACATCAATAGTCTACTCACCTGAAAGGATAAAAAAGTAGAGGATGAGTCTAATGCTCAATATGGATAATCAAGGAAATATATAGTAGCAATAATAATGGCAAAAGTTTAAAGAAGGATAAATGCAACAACATGTAATGAAAATATGCACCCGAACCTCCAAGCTCAACTCCAATGACCAGCTGTCATGAACTCATTATGCGATGAAATCCCATTGAAACACGCCTTTAAACCAATCTCTAGCATTTACCAGAGCCAAGAGAAAGATCAATGCATGTCGCTAGAGCCAATAACTAGAACCACTACCGACCATATATACATTCAAAACCATATCAATCTCCTATCCACCAACTCATAGCGTGGAATCCCTTAGTCCATACTCATGGATCTACCATGCCACTAACAATGAAAATTTTTACACGAAATATATTACTCACCCATGTCACATTTTCTTGAAGATTATTTAAATATCAATCAAACTTGACACATTCAATGGACAAATGCATGTGTATCTATATCCATTGAAAGAATCGCCATACAAGATTCGTAATCGGGGGTTTCAGCTCTCTTTAGAAACAATCAAAGAAGAGCCCAATAAACTTAATAAATTTAATAGCAAATGGAAGTTTCAAGATTCATGGTATTCAAGGAAATTTATGGAAAATTGAGACTTCAAGAAAGAAGATGAAAAATCCCTACCTCGAAGAGGAGTCACAATCCCTATCATAAACACACCGCGAGAATTCAGTAACCTATTTAATAAAATAAATCTCATTTAGTTTCTATGAGCATACATACATATACATATGCATATACCTATACATGTGTGTGTGTAAACTCTAATCCACTCTCATCTTAAGGTTTTTCTATTCTACATTCTATCATTTGATCAAAAAATTCAAATTCTACAATTTTTACCAAGGGTAAACATCATAATACCACATTTATTATTTCCCATGTCAATTCGATCTCAATTTAAACCATTATAGGCTAAGAAAGTTTTACTTCACTTGTATTGGTGTGTATTGGCGGAGATATGAAGAAATGGAGACAAAATGGCTATTTGTGTCGTTACCAAGAATTAATGCAAACTAATTATGGAATTAGATCAAACAATTATTTTGCTCATCCTCTATATTGCCACCTAAACAAACAAAAAAAACCTCAACTCAATGATATTTCAAATGCAACAATACTTAATAAAATCTCAATAAGCAAAGATAGTTGCAATCTTTGAAGATATTTTTATTATATTTATATATACTTAACGTCTTCTACATATTTGTGTAATGCCCCGATCCAAGAGGCGCTACTATTATACCATTCGATTTGTACTTAGTCCCATTTCAATGAAGTTAACTAGAATTTTTGTTAAAATCTGGCAGCACCTCCCAGTAAATCGGATAGTGCTCACCTGGATGTACGCAGCAATAGTTCAATAATCACATCAATACACAATAAGGCCCACATGCAACCACAACCAAGGCAGGGCTTCAAGCCATCTACAAGATGTAGTATCCACAACTTATGGCCTTCTAGCAACAAATAATTACATCCAATCACATAAGTATGTCATACGTCAACAAAGTACTCATGCATACAATCCAACAATGACACATGGTCATCAACCGGTTTGAAAGTCCCGATTACACGGCACACCATCCCGACCGCTCTAGTCATCACATCGAATAGGTGTTTTAGGAAGCTTATAACATCCTAGTACATAAAAGTACTAGTAAGCAATAACAGGGTACAATTCTAAACCCTCTCAACAATACCCTCTATACTCTAGGTGGTAACCATGTCGTCAACACTCCTATAGACCCGTCTCTCTGGTACTAGAATCAAACTCACCTGAGATAATAAAAAAAATGAAGGGTGAGCAATGGCTCAGTAGAGAAAAAAGATGAGTAATAACAGGATGTAAGCCGGAAGTCAATAAAGATCAATGCAACTATATGTTTTTAGTACGAACATAATGAGAACACAACAATACATCCAAATTGCGTCGACTCCCTATGAGTCCTAACTAAATGACACTCGATATCCATTGCAACCTATCAGTGAACACTGCCACCATATATTACCCATGAGGAATAAAACACATGTGAGACCCTCGTCATGCCAACATAGATTTAGGTTTGATTGGAACCGACCCCTCAGGTTCTCCATGTGTTGCCTCACATTAAAGTTATTTAGCTCGAGTCAAGCCAAAACTACCCACCATCCTTCGAAGTGACATTTAAACAACCTATAGGTCTATGAGTCCATACATCTCTAATGCACAATAATGCTTATGCCATTGTTTATACATATAGACCCTAAATATACATACATATATATATATATATATATATATATCAAATGATGCATAATCAAGACTAAACCATGCTTGATATAAGACCAAAAGTGAAGATAGTATGTAAATTAAGCTAATTTCCAACATTAATTAACCCTAAATAGGGCTCATTCTTCCTTGGACACAATCAAGGCAAGAACACAAATACCAAGGATTAATGAAGGATCGAAACACTCTTTAGGAATAAATGAACAAATAAGAATCGAGAATGGATAAGAAATCCCCTACCTCAAATCCAGGCGAAGCTTTAAAATCAAATTTGCAAATCTAGGGCTTCGACCCTTTTCTTCAAACCTATCAATTTAACAAAACTGAGCTCAATCTATCGTTACAATAATCCTACATAATCTTAACAATAAGATAAACAATCAACGATTTAGAGAAACTTACATTCTCTCTCTAGGATTTCCCCAAATCCTTGAGTATGAACAAAAATTGAACTTGAACCTAAACCAGCAACCAAACCTCGTAAATCAACCATAAAAAACCCTAAAATGATTATATCTAAGCCGTTTAATCCATTTCTTAAAGGATTTGTCAAGATCCAACCAAACTTAGATTCCACCAAAAATAGATTCTTACCTTAGATCTTGGAAATCTTCTTGGAAACTTGCTTAAATCTTCAATCCAAGCTTTGATTTTAGAAATTCTCTCATGAAACACCCTTTCTCTTTTTATTTTTCCCCTCTCCCTCTCTAAAATCATTTTAGGTCAAGAATGTCAAAAATCGCTATCTCGTGAACTTAAAAGAACCAGTTTTTTTCTTCGCGACGTGCCTAGGCACCCTGTGGGCATGCCTAGACTCACCCACTTTTGCCCAAAGTCTGCCAAGAGGGAACCTGGACTAGGCGCCCTCCAAGGCATGTGTTCCAGGAACCTTCTCTCCTTCCATTTTTCTCGAATTTGCCCTAGGCGCCTATTCCATGAGCCTAGGTGTCCCCTCTGAGTGGCTATGATAGTTTCAAATCAACTTCTTGGGTTCTTTTAGTACCCTAGGTGCACCTCCATGCGCCTAGGCACCCTTGCACATATAAAAACACTCCAAAATACATATCTTTCTAACTTCTAATCCTTCATAGCTTCATAGTTGGGGTCAAGCATCACAATATGTATTCATACATATGTATATATATAGCCATATATAAGGATGTCTACTCGATATAAAATATCACAAGTAAACCTGCAATAGTAAATATTGATGGGTTTTACCCAATCGTAAGTGTACGTGTCGTGGGACAGTATAAAAGTGAGCGGGGTCGAATCCATGGAGACTATTAATTACCAAACAAGCAATATAGCAATAAAAAAAATAAAGTTCAAAAAATTCATCTTATGAACTAGGACGAATTTAGTTAAATCTATGTAAACCAATATGGATGAGATCTAGCTTGGGTTGGTATTGTTCTTCTACTTCACTAAGTCTCACAATCCAATATGCAATCACACAATTTAAATATTTAACATTGTCAATCAAGAGACCTTGGTCCGGCTCTCCTATCTCAGACTTTCCTAAGAAACGACCTTGGCTTTTGTCCAGCCTAAAATCTTTTTGTATCATAAGAGTCTTGTTGGCGTACCCTAAGAATTTCCAAAGAAAAGCATATGAACAAGAAAGTTGACAAGTGCACAACCTTAAGCAATGGTGTATTATCCAATCAATTGTGTTCACAATTCCCAAATCTGGATCCTATGCAAATTCTTGTTACTTCATCAAACATCGGGTATGGTCAGCCGAATGTGTCTAACTAACAATTCCTAATATTATAACGTTGATCAAGCATACATAATAATAAGATATCAACAGTCAATTTAGAGAATCGATGAATTAAACCTGGTGTAATCATCAATGAAATTATTCAACAAAGTTTCAGTAGAAGAAACTAACCAAATTCCAAATTAAATAAAAACTTAGTTACACATAGTCATGATTCAAATCAATCATAAATCCAAATTCAAATTGGGAGAAGATAGGATACTCATTTGGATTGATTACTCCTGCCTCTCTGTTATGTTTCTGGAATGAGTGCCACATCAGGAAACTTGATTATGTAACTGGCCCGCTCAAATCCGCAGCCGCAAATAGGCCTTACTTAGGCTGTAGTTTTTGCCTTGAAAACTCTTAATTCCTTTTTAGCATTCATCTTTAACCTATTCAATAAAACACCATTTGGGTAGTACTTTGATCTTGAAAATGCACCAATTAAAGCTCTCAAAGACTAGAAATATAGGTGCAATTCTGCACCTAACAATGTCTGAAGCATATCTTTCATATCAATCATTGAAATTTTGTTTTTTTTACTTTCTTATTTAATATATATATATATATATCTTTTAAACTTAATTATCTGATTTTTTGGGGTGGGGTTTTACAAAATTAATTTAGAATGTTTGATTCATAAAAATCACTACGCATAGTCTTTGGATAGATTAATTTGTACCTCTCAAATGGGTGCTTAGACTTTTGTAACCGAAAGTACATAAATTAAAATTTTGTAGATATGGGCTCATACCCTAATTTCATGTCATACATCTAATCCATCAAGATTGTTGACAATATTGCATGTCTCACTTATTGATTAATCAAAATGCATACGCTAAAAGCATAAACTTTCTCAATTTGGTTGTGGCTAATAATTTATGATGTAATAATGAATCTTTTGTCGATCTATTCTCACAGATAAAGTGTATCCAAGTATCCAAAATTCACATGTCTAACACATATCCTTAGACCTTTGTGGAACATTCACATATAAATGAAATATATTAAATAAAAAATTTAAAACACAAATGCAATCATAAAATGTTTATTCATAAATTCAAGAATTTTCTTTACATGGTATGTTTTTATGATATCATCCCAGCAAACTCAGGTTCTTTGTTGTTGAGTTTTCTCATAAGTTTCTTGACGATGATGATTTTATCTTCAAATAGCAATGTGCCAGTAGAACTTGATGTAGATTTAGAGGGAGGAGGAGTTCTACTTGCTAATCTAGACAAGAAACTCTAGATGTCAAGAATTTTGGAAGGTGTGGTAGATGGACTCAATTTTGTTTTTTGGCATACTTAGTAGATTCATCAACCTACAGCCACAACAAAAACATAAGTAAGACCAAAGTCAGATTCCACAATATAAAAGCTAGAGAGCAAATGCCACTTTTCATGAAAAGATGAAGATGAGTCAGGAATATTTATATGGACCTTGGGTCCTCACAACCATAGTTTTCTTTAAAGAATGGAGGTACTGACTTATTCTTTTGGAGTGCAATTGAGTCATAAATTTTCAAGGCCTATGAGGAACATGAGTGGTGTATTTGGGCATCATTGAGTCAGGAATATTTATATGGACCTTGGGTCCTCAGAACCGTAGTTTTGTTTAAAGAATGGAGGTACTGACTTATTCTTTTGGAGTGCAATTGAGTCATAGATTTTCAAGGCCTATGAGGAACATGAGTGGTGTACTTAGGCATCAATGAATCACTATTAGTTCATGACTCTTGGCTTTTGGTTGAGCATTGATGTGTGTATTTTATACCACATTTACATGAATATTTTGATACACAAGTGCATTATTTTGAGTCAAGATTGAGTTGATACTTTGAGATTTTATATGTTTTATATGTAGGAGGGTTTGTGCAAAGTTGTAGCTGAATTAGAGCACGTTCAGAGAAAAATCAGATCAAAATGCTCTTTTAGCGCCCTTCGGGCACTCTAGCACTTCAGAGGCATAAAAAGACGGATAAGAGTACTGGACTAGCGCTCCAGTAATGTAAGGGTGCCCGGACTTTCCAGCTTTTTAGGAAACCTAGTTTTATGAGGCTTTTGGAACCCAAAACGTGTAAACCTAGTTGGGGACTCCTAGGAGACTTGTATTAGGTATAAATAGGCTAGAAAAATATGGG
This sequence comes from Euonymus europaeus, assembly GCA_963580455.1. Lineage (NCBI taxonomy): Eukaryota > Viridiplantae > Streptophyta > Magnoliopsida > Celastrales > Celastraceae > Euonymus > Euonymus europaeus. The sequence continues at coordinate 8,736,554 of OY756972.1, forward strand.
AAAAGGGTTACAAAACTTTGCATAGGTTGGAATTGCTCTTGTTCGTAAAACGGCTCATTTTCCTCCTCCTTTCACTTCCGTGTATCAATTCATGGTTTCTTCTTCCCTTGCTTTTATATTTATTTTCATGAATTGTAACTAAACTCGTATCTAGGGTTTTACCTAGCCAAGCATGAATATTACGAGTTGATCTTTATTACACGTGTTTAATTTAATTCTCAATTCTTGTTCTTAATTTCCATGCTTCAAAATATAATTTATGCACAATTTCTTGATCACCAATTGTATTGTTTCTTATATTCATCTAGCCAAATCACATAAATGATCCGTATTTATGTCTTTTGGTGTAATCAGAATTAAGAAGATTAATTGTCAAATGCTCTGATCCGGGTTTAGCGGATTAATTGGTTGCTATAGTTCTTCTAGTCGTAATAGGTTATTTTTTGCTAAGTTAAAGACTGTCATCAAACATGATTAATTTGATACTAATAATACATGTTGTTGACACGATCAATGGATCAACATAATTGAGTGAGGAATCAACCCTTGAATTGGAATTGGAATTGGTATTGAATGCTTGACCCATATAGCTCTTAATAGGATTGCTTTGTAAGGTTGTGCCCTAGGCTTTTTATCATTGTTGATTCTTGTTTGCTTGCTTCTCTACAAATTAAGTGTGCTCTCTTGACTCTAATAATTCTTTATTTTAGTATTAAGTACATATTTCAACTGAACTCGTCTCTGTGGGATCGACCTCGTATTTACATCTTTTGTGCTACAATAGTACACTTGTGCACTTCCGAGTATTTTAACATCAAGCATTATGGAATTTTAAAAAAGAAGACACAGTAAGCCTTTACAACTAGAAATATCAATTCATAAAATGATAGCATAGAATACATGATTCATTATTCTATCCAACATTAGAGCTTGAAGTCAAAGAAGCAAGCACCACATCCAATTAGTCATAGATGGATGTGGGAAGATTTGACGTAGGTATTCCACTGGTACTTTTTCTTGAAAAGCAGTCTAGAGTTATAGAGAGTGTATAAAGGCTTTAGAGATTTGGGACAACCAGCTTGGAAAAAGGAAACCCGACCAAAGTAGTTCGGGCCAAAGAGAGAAATATCAATTTGTAAAACGGGGTGAGCATGCACGAGAATGACTTCCTTTACAATGGAAAAAGGTGGTGGACGGTATCACTAGGGCCATTCCCAGCTTTGATAGGATTGGATGAAAAATCCCAATTAAAGTGGATTTTGATAATTTAAAAAGAGTGCATGAGATCAATAGGACCATTCCCGGCATGGCCACAAAGTATGTTTGATATGATTTGATAAAAATCTCACTTGAAGTTGGTTTTGATAATTTAGAGAAAAAAGATATCAAGAGAAAAATCTTAGTGTGGGTTTTGAAAGTTTTTAAAAAAGAATGCTAACGTGAACTTTGGGGATTTGGTTGATACATCAAAAGGGATTCAAGATCAATGAATAAGTTTATTTCAAACAATACTTACAACAATGTTCTTTATGGAAGAATAATTCATTTTAATACTTATTGGATGGGCTAAATACCTTTAAACCCCCATTTGGGATCCCAAATGAATCCTCATAACCCCTAAAAATATGTTTACATTATGGTTCCATGAAAACTATGTATTCTTCATGAATCACAATGGAACTTGTAACGCCCTAATCGAGAGGCGCTACTATAACTACTACTCTACGTCATATATGTGATTCATCATCAAAGATCCATAAGTTCAATCAATCCATAAAAACTCAGTTTTGACACAACTAAGACAATCCTCATTTCACAGAAAAATTCGGCAGCACCTCTTCATATATCGGAGGATTCCAACCTGGATAAAAACACGTAGCGATCTAAACTAAACCGTGTCAACAACCTAATGAGGCCTCAGGTAATCTATCAACATTCAATCCACATCCTAGGCAAGGCCTGAAGCCATTTTTCAGCATGTAATTCCACATAAAATAAAATTATGCAAATATAGAGAAAGGTATCCATACATACACACATCAAGAAAACAAATCCTTCGTATGGTCTAGGAGTTCCGATCACACGGTACACCCTCCTGACTGATCCACATCCCACACGAAATAGGTTTATCAAGAATTTGTCGCAAACAAATATAAAAGTACTTAAATATTTAAAAGAAGGTGAGTAATCCCTCGTTATACCCTCAACCAACTACCTAGGTGGACATTCATGTTATTGACACTCCTATAGATCCGCATCAAAGGTACAAACACTGGACTCATCTATGAGGAGAAAAGTAAAGTAAAGGGCGAGCAGAAAGCTCAGTAGGGTAAAGAGTGAGAAATATATAAAAAAGTCTGAATATTTGAAAAAAAGTTCCATGCAGCAATATGTATTTTACAACCTGAATAAATCACCGAAAATCATCACAATGGTGAACTATTCCTTGGTTGCCGCCAGTTAACTTGACCGACACCAAATACATAACATATAGTGAATGCACTCACTTTGAAGCCAACCAAGGAATAAATGACCCTTTATGTGGTCACAACCACCCCACACAAGATCTAGGCTTGGTTCATAACCGGCCTATCAGGATCTCCAAGTGTTGCCTCAAAAGAAAGTCATTTGGCATAAGTCGAGCCAGGACTACACCTACCATCCTCTCATGTGAAATTCATCATCCTAAAGAACTACGAGCCCATACTCACACTCCCAATGAATCTCCAATGCACAACCACATGTATATGCAATAATATATATATATATATAACCAACCTAAATACATATACCAATACATGATGCATGTATCAAGAGTAGTTCATGTCCTATAGAACATCAAACATGTCAACCGAGTATGCAATTACATCACAAGAATAATTGAATTTCACATACAATGGTTTGTTCTTCCATATGAACAAATAAAGCAAGAACACAAATTTTATGACCAATCAAGATTAAGATCACTCTTTAGATATCAATGAAGATCATGAAAGAATTGGGTAAAAATTCCCTTACCTAGTATCCAAGAAAAGCTAACAAACTCCAAAAACTCAATTCTAAGGTTTCGGCGTTTTCCAACCAAACCATATGGCAAAGCCGAAACTTATTTCATTCAACCCATGTAATACCCCGACCCAAAAATATCGAAAATAATAACAATAATAATAATAAATTGAAGATTAAATTATGAATTCGAGTTTGGAAAAAATATCAAGAATAAAGTTAATTTGACTAAGGATTAGTTGATCATTAGTTCAAGAATTCAATAAAACTAAAAATGTTATATATATATATAATTAGGACCACTTTCGGTGGCCCATGTATGGCCACCGAAAGTGGCCATTTTGTTGTGCAATGGCCACTGGGCCATTGTAGTTTACATATATATATATATATAAAATATATTAATTTAATGGTGCTGGCCCAGCCAGCACCATAAATTCATTGAAACATAATTGGTTGGCCGAAAGCCAACAACCAACAGAGAAGCCGCGCGAGAGACAGAGAAGGAAAAAAAAAGAGAAGAAGGAAGAGAGAAAGAGGTGATTCTGACTTGGGAATTGGTGGATTCTTGCTCATCTAGGCTTGGATTGAAAGATTCAAGAAGATTTAAAGGAAAAGGTAAGAGTTTTTAGAGAATTTTATAGTTAGGGTTATTTGTGGGTTTGTGGATTATGGTTGAATCTTGATTTTTAGTTAGTGATAGAGTTTATATATGATGATTTAGACTCATATGTATGTACATTTAGTAGAATGGAAGTTAAAGAGATTATATGCATTTTTTTGGAAAATGGGTGCCTAAGGGACGAATTTCTTCGATTCCGTTGATTGGGTTCGAGTTTGAGGCTTAATTTTGGATATGTTGATGATTTAGGAGTGGGTAACCTACCCTCCAAATTTGAGACGATTCCGTTAAGGAAGCGATAGGATGTTAGTGTAAACCTAAGAGGGAAACTTGGGGTTTACAGGGTTCGAGTAAGAATTTGAGCTTGGAATTTCATATGAGGGTTTAATAAGATATATTAGGAGACTTGAAATTGTTAATTTGGAATGGGTATGTATAAGGGAGTGCGATTGCACATTTTAGGCTAATATGGCCTAGTTGAGAGAAATGTTTGATTTCGATGTTATTGATTTATTTCATATATATATATATATATGAGGTTGGTTATGTTTTGACATTATATGGGGTTCGACTTTGCTTCTTTATTAGGTTTGGGAAAGTCGGAATCCTAAATCGGAAATTGGTAATAACATTCTCTATTGTTGCTTGGATAACGAGGTAGGGATTCTTACCCTTTTAAATCATTCCTTAGAGATTTTTCTCTTCATTCTAAAGAGCGGTTGGTAATCCTTCATTGGTCTTTGATTTGAGTTCTTGCCTAGATTGCTTCCTAGGAAGAACGAGCCATGAATGTTATTATTGAATTTATTGCATAACCGATTACATGTCTGATCATCTATCAAGCATAATTTATTCTCAAACATGCATCACGTAGTTAGGTATGTATAAAGGATTTTTATATATATGTTTATTCTTGCATATTGGACATGCTCATTAGATGCATTAGGAGCTGCGGGCGCGGGCTCGTAGTTCCTATAAGAGTTACGTGTGGATGTGGGAATCTGAGGGCGGGACGAGACCAACGTCTTATGGCTGGAGAGCTAATTAAGAGTTTGGTCATATAACCGTGTCGGATGTCTCATGAGGTGACACCTATGTGGTCTGGGGGCAGTGTCAAGGTTTCCGATGATATACCGAACATCCGTTGAAAAATGCCAAGATGGGCCATATGGTGATGAAGTTGTTTATTATTAATGTGCTCATAATAGATGCCATGTTTTCCAATTCAGCCGGATTATCTCGTTAAATTTTTATTTCCCTACTGAGCCTTCTGCTCACCCTACTTTTCTTCTATGATCTTCAGGTGAGTCTGGTACGAATGTCCAGCCGACGGATCAGTAGGTGGAGAGGTGACATGGGAACGCCACCTTGGAGCTTAGGTTCTTAATAATGTGAAAACTCTTGTTTATCTAGTACATTTAGTACTTAGATTGGTTTAATGGATTAAGTATTTATCTTTCTTTTACCTTATGAGGAGGATGATGGACGGTCGAGAGCTGCGCCATTAAACCGGGACTCTCGTACCGAGATTATGGAACTATGTTCCGGATGTTGAACTATTTACTGGTTATGTGATGAATGACCTCTTTAATTTACCTTGCATGTGATTAGGTGGCCTGAGGCCCTGCCTAGAGTGTGATTGTGGTTAGCTGGCCTGAGGCCCTGCTAGGTTGCGGATTGAGATTCATTTATGATATATATATATATATATATATATTGGTGTTGATTGTTGCTCAGGTTGGCATTCTCCGATTTACGGGGAGATGCCGCCGAATTTCCGTTAGAATCCGTGTTAGGTTGACGTGAGAGAAAGTCTTTATGAGACTAGAGACGTCATCGGTAGCGCTTTGGGTTTGGGGCGTTACAGTTTAGTATCGGAGCGAGGTTAGGTTACGGATTTACGTAGGATCTAGGGCTGGGTTCTAGTTGTGTGTTAGTAAGTCTCCAAGCCATGTCACGCCCTCTGCTGATACGTATTCTTTCCCATAAATCCTCGTTCTTTGTTTAGTACTGAGTATTTAAATCTGTTGTGGCACAGATGGATACTCGTAGGGAGACACGTTCTTCTCGTACTGTGGCGACCCCAGATGGTAGGGGCCGACGAGGGCCGTGGTAGGGGCCGTGTTGAGGGAGTGGCGCGCGTTACCAGGCGCACTCCTAGCACACAGGGGTCACTGCCGGAGACGGGCACTAGTGACAGAGTTGGGGAGAGAGTCCATGAGGGATTATACACTGATGAGGGTCAGGAGAGGACCTCAGAACAAGTACTACCAACCGTACAGGTTACTCCGAGCGCTACTACCGGGCAACCTATGATGTTGGAGGTTTTGGCCGGAATTGTGACAAATTTAACTCGGGTGGTGCAGGCGCAGGCACAGACACAGGCTCAAGCCTTAACCCAGATTCAGGCTCAAGTTCAAGCTCAGGCTCAAGCCCAGGCTCAGGCTCCGACACAAAGTCAGACACAGACTCAAGCTCAGACAGTTATAGCTCCTGAGGTACGGGTAGAGGGACAGACCTCTGGCGTTAACACTGGAGGCGGAGCACTGTTTAGGCCGGGACAGGAGATGTATGAGGTGGATCAACTCCGCCGGACCAATCCCCCACAGTTTTCTAGAGACGGAAATGGGTGTGATACAGGAGATTGGATATGACAGATGAGCAAACGATTTGAATCGCTGGCTCTACCTGATGAGCGAAGAATAAAACTGATTTTCTACTACCTTATGGGACCAGCATCTGACTGGTGGGATTCCTTGGATCAGAGGAAGCATGACTTGACTTGGGCGTCATTTGAACTAATTTTCATGCAGCGGTTTGTGCCTGAGAGTCTCCAGTCTGACAAAGCTAAGCAGTACTTGGAGCTGGTGCAGACTCCTGAGATGACAGTGACACAATACACGAAACAATATGAGGAACTTTATAAGTACGGAAAGAAAAATGCTCCGGAAGAGTGGAGCAAGACAGAGAGGTACCGGAATGGGCTGATTCCAGGTATTGGGAAGTTGATGATTCCTTCGGGGAAAATTTCTTATGATACGGCTGTGGATATGGCTCTCCAATTAGAGTTGGGAGAACGTAACTCCCGTAAGTACTGGGGTATACATAAGGTCCGTAAAGCTCCAACTTCAGGGGGTGAAGGTGGCAGTGGCCAGAAGAGGCAGAAGACTGAGTCTCAGACACAGAAGGACCACAGAGGTGGAAGAGACCAGGAACAGAGGTCAAGGAGTGGTAAGGTAGTGTGTTACAAGTGTGGAAAGGAGGGCCATATGAGGGATCAGTGAAGATCTAAGGAGATTATATGCTTCGGATGTGGTGTAGCTGGACCTAGGAAGACTGAGTGTCCTCAGGGTGGCAGGGTTTCGGAGCAGATGCAGATCCCGGGTATACCGCCCCCAGCTCTTCCTTCCACAGCTCCATCTGGAGGGAGGGGAAGGGGTGGAGCTAGACAGCAGCAGCAGGCCTTGACACATGGACGCGCTTTTGCCTTGGGATATCAGGAGGCTCCTAAACATCCCAATTTCATTGGAGGTACATTTCTTATATCTAATTGTTGGGCGAAGGTTTTGTTTGATTCGGGTGCTACTGCTTCATTTATTGCTAGTTCGTTTGCACGAGCACTGAATTTAGAGATCTCTCCAATAAGGAGAATGTTTACTGTAGACACGTCATTTGGGCACTTTACTCCGTTGGAGGGAATAGCTTTTGGTTGTGAGTGTCGGTTTGGGGATGTGATGCTAAAAGCCGATCTTTATGTCTTAGACTTTAAGGACTTTGATGTAATCCTTGGGGTGGATTGGTTGACTGCACACAATGGTTTGATAGATTTTTGGGAGAGAAGGGTCACCCTCAGGATACCCTATGGGGGAGTGATCCAATTGCATGGATCAAAAGGAGTTTCGTGTCCTCATTTCTTGGACAACACGTCACACCAAGAGTGTTGCGTGGCGAGTTTGAAAACTTCGGCACCTAAAGGGGAGGTGGCTAAACCAATTCCTGTGGTGAAGGAATTTATGGATGTTTTTCCAGAAGAATTACCTGGTTTACCTCCGAAGAGGGAAATAGACTTTTCCATAGAGTTACATCCACATGTAAAGCCGATTTCGATTCCACCAAACCGGATGGCTCCAGCAGAGTTAGAGGAATTGAGGGGACAATTAGAGGAACTATAGGATTTGGGGTTCATTCGACCGAGTGTATCCCCGTGGGGAGCGCCGGTATTGTTTGTTAAGAAGAAAGATGGCACATTGAGAATGTGCATTGACTACCAGCAGCTGAACAAAGCTACGGTAAAGAATAAGTATCCGTTACCTCGGATAAATGATTTGTTTGATCAACTAAGGGGTGCGAGGCATTTTTCGAAGATTGATCTCCGATCAGGGTACCATCAATTAAGAATAAAGGAGGAGGATATTCAGAAAACAGCTTTCAGAACTCGGTACGGGCATTATGAGTTCCTCGTGATGCCGTTTGGGTTAACGAATGCTCCTGCGGTATTCATGGACTTGATGCAACGGGTCCTCCATCCGTTTTTGGATAGGTTTGTAGTGGTGTTCATCGACGATATTTTGATTTACTCTCCCACGGTAAAGGAGCATGATGAACATCTAAGACTAGTCTTGCAGACGTTGAGGGAAAACCAGCTTTATGCTAAGCTGAGAAATTGTGAATTCTGGGCCACGGAGGTGAAATTCCTTGGTCATGTGATCACACAAGAAGGGATTGCGGTGGATTATTCCAAGATTGAATCAGTCCTGAATTGGGCAAGACCTAAAAATGTGACGGAAATTCAAAGTTTCTTGGGTTTGGCGGGTTACTATCAAAGGTTCATCCAGAACTTTTCGCGAGTAGCTGCACCCATGACACAACTTACCAAGAAAGGTACACCTTATGTATGGACAGATGAGTGTGAGGTTGCGTTCGAAGAATTGAAAAAGAGGTTGACAACACCTCTAGTGCTAGTGGTTCAGGAAAGAAATGTAGGCTACCAGGTGTATTGCGATGCATCTGGAGTAGGCTTGGGTTGTGTGTTAATGCAGCGGGACAGAGTAATTGAATATGGCTCAAGGTTGCTAAAGACACACGAGAGGAACTACCCAGTGCACGATCTGGAATTAGCGGCTGTGGTGTTCGCTCTAAAGCAATGGAGGTACTATCTCTATGGTGAACAGTTCAAAGTTTTCTCGGACCATAAGAGCCTCAAGTATCTATTCACCCAAAAGGAGTTGAATTTACGGCAAAGGCGGTGGATGGAGTACTTGGAGGACTTTGACTTCAGTTTTCAATACCACCCCGGTAAAGCAAATGTGGTCGCGGATGCGTTAAGCAGGAAGCAAAGGATTGCGAGGCTATTCATGCATGAATGGGGGATTGTGGAAACGATCAATCAGTTCAGATTGGAGCTACGGGGTGATGAGCAAATGTATTTAAGTTGCCTGACTTCGAGGTCGGCAATGGTACAGAAGGTCATGGATGCACAGAATGGTGATCCAACACTTGATGCTTTTGAAGAAAGTTCTGGTTGGGTCCGAGGAAATGATGGCGGTGTGAGATTCACAGGGAGGCTAGTGGTTCCTAATGATGAAGAGCTCCAACAGGAGATTTTGAAGGAGGCTCATCACTCTAAGTTTGCTATGCATCCGAGAGGAAAGAAAATGTATCAAGATCTAAAGAGGAATTTTTGGTGGAAGGGCATGAAAGCCGATGTGGCTAAATATGTGGCAAGATGACTAACTTGTCAACAAGTGAAGGCGGAACATCAGAGGCCGGCGGGGTTACTACAACCACTACCAGTGGCACAATGGAAATGGGAAAGGATTACCATGGACTTTGTGACAGGATTGCCGATGACAACAAGGCGTCATGATACAGTCTGAGTGATTGTGGACAGATTGACAAAATCAGCGCATTTTCTGCCGATGAACAAGACAGATTCGCTTGAGACTTTGAGTGCATTGTATGTGAGGGAAATTGTGAGACTTCACGGGGTCCCATTATCTATTGTGTCAGACCGGGATCCATGATTCACGGGTAGATTCTGGAGTAGTTTACAGGAGGCGTTGGGAACACAACTAGATTTCTCTACAGCATATCATCCACAGAGTGACGGGCAGAGTGAGAGGACAATTCAAATCCTAGAGGATATGCTCCGATCTTGCGTGATGGATTTTGGGGGAAATTGGGAGCAGTATTTACATCTGGCGGAGTTTGTCTACAACAACTCCTTCCAGAGTAGCATTGAGATGGCACCCTTTGAGGCACTCTACGGGAGGCCTTGTAGGTCACCCTTGTGTTGGGCGGAGATAGGTGAGAAGGTAGTATCGGGACCAGATATGGTCAAGGAAGCTAGAGAGCTGATAGATGGGATCAGAAAGTGATTAATCACCGCCCAAAGCCGACAGAAGTCCTATGCTGATTGGAGAAGGAGACCTTTGGAGTTCGTTGTGGGAGATAAGGTATTCTTGAAAGTAAGTCCGAGACGGGGAATACAAAGGTACAGCAAGCAAGGGAAGTTGGCACCAAGGTTCGTGGGACCATTCGAAATTCTGGAGATGGTGGGACCAGTGGCCTATCGTTTGGCACTTCCACCGAAATTAGCAAAAGGTCACAATGTTTTTCATGTATTAATGCTCAGAAAATATGAGCCGGATCCATCGCATGTGTTGGATTGGACCACCTTGGAAGTAGAAGAGGATGGGAGCTATACGCTTCAACCGGTGAGGATTATGGACCGACAGGATAAAATCACAAGGTCGAGTGTGATTCCACTAGTAAAGGTTATGTGGATGTATCATGCAGCTGAGGAAGCGACATAGGAGTTAGATTCAAAGATGCGGGAGAAGTACCCGAATTTATTCGAGAATACAAGTACGTATATCTAAATTTCGGGGACGAAATTTCTTTAAGGGGGAAGGGATGTAATACCCCGACCCAAAAATATCGAAAATAATAACAATAATAATAATAAATTGAAGATTAAATTATGAATTCGAGTTTGAAAAAATATCAAGAATAAAGTTAATTTGACTAAGGATTAGTTGATCATTAGTTCAAGAATTAAATAAAACTAAAAATATTATATATATATATATATATATAATTAGGACCACTTTCGGTGGCCCATGTATGGCCACCGAAAGTGGCCATTTTGTTGTGCAATGGCCACTGGGCCATTGTAGTTTACATATATATATATATATATAAAATATTAATTTAATGGTGCTGGCCCAGCCAACACCATAAATTCATTAAAACATAATTGGTTGGCCGAAAGCCAACAACCAACAGAGAAGCCGCGTGAGAGACAGAGAAGGAAAAAAAAAAGAGAAGAAGGAAGAGAGAAAGAGGTGATTCTGACTTGGGAATTGGTGGATTCTTGCTCATCTAGGCTTGGATTGAAAGATTCAAGAAGATTTAAAGGAAAAGGTAAGAGTTTTTAGAGAATTTTATAGTTAGGGTTATTTATGGGTTTGTGGATTATGGTTGAATCTTGATTTTTAGTTAGTGATAGAGTTTATATATGATGATTTAGACTCATATGTATGTACATTTAGTAGAATGGAAGTTAAAGAGATTATATGCATTTTTTTGGAAAATGGGTGCCTAAGGGACGAATTTCTTCGATTCCGTTGATTGGGTTCGAGTTTGAGGCTTAATTTTGGATATGTTGATGATTTAGGAGTGGGTAACCTACCCTCCAAATTTGAGACAATTCCGTTAAGGAATCGATAGGATGTTAGTGTAAACCTAAGAGGGAAACTTGGGGTTTACGGGGTTCGAGTAAGAATTTGAGCTTGGAATTTCATATGAGGGTTTAATAAGATATATTAGGAGACTTGAAATTGTTAATTTGGAATGGCTATGTATAAGGGAGTGCTATTGCACATTTTAGGCTAATATGGCCTAGTTGAGAGAAATGTTTGATTTCGATGTTATTGATTTATTTCATATATATATATATATATGAGGTTGGTTATGTTTTGACATTATATGGTGTTCGACTTTGCTTCTTTATTAGGTTTGGGAAAGTCGGAATCCTAAATCGGAAATTGGTAATAACATTCTCTATTGTTGCTTGGATAACGAGGTAAGGATTCTTACCCTTTTAAATCATTCCTTAGAGATTTTTCTCTTCATTCTAAAGAGCGGTTGGTAATCCTTCATTGGTCTTTGATTTGAGTTCTTGCCTAGATTGCTTCCTAGGAAGAACAAGCCATGAATGTTATTATTGAATTTATTGCATAACCGATTACATGTTTGATCATCTATCAAGCATAATTTATTCTCAAACATGCATCACGTAGTTACGTATGTGTCGCAACCAGTTTTGCGAGAGGAAAATTTAAAAAGAAGAGTCGCCACTAATTGTAATAGGTGCAATTGGTCACCGTTTAAAAATAATTTGGTCTGCGAAAATCCAGAGAAAATGGGTAAGTGAGGATTATACGATATAACTTTTATACACCACAAAAATATACAATATAAACTTTGGAAAAGCATAAAATATAAAAATAAAAATAAAAATAAAAATAAAAATAAAACGAAAATTAAATAAAATAAATTTGAAATAAAAAGAAAATAAAAAAAATAAAAAATAAAAATAAAAAATAAAAATAAAACGAAAATAAAATAAAAAGATAAAATAAAAATAAAAATTAAAATTAAATTAAAATTAAATTAAAATTAAAATGTTGGGAACCGAGTTTTGAGGATTATACGATATGAATTATCGCAAATCCAGACTCAAATGTATTAATACTTTAAATCATACAATTTAAACACATAATCACATAATTCACATAACATGGAAAAACACACCTTGAATGAAACACATCATCAATCATAAAAAACACATATGAGAGGGACTCGGTTCCCGTTTTTCTTTAGGTAATTCATCATTTCAACCATACTATTAAATTAGTATGATTGAAGATAAAGATTTATTACCGAGGGTCGGTTATTGTATTGAAGGCTCCGCACTTCATGAAATCCTTTTCCATCCAATGGTAGGGATTCCATCATTTCATTTCCTCAAGAATCCTTTCGGGATAGCATCCAATGCTTTCCCATTTTGGCTCCGTCATCGGATCAATTAATCGATCATTTAGTATGCAATGAATCATGAAACATACAAAGTATTAAAAACCCAAGTACTACTAACAACCTGGCCCAGCCCTTTAGAATTTCAAAACCTAATGTTAATCCAATCATAACCAGCCCATTTAATCAACTTTATTTTGACCCATTAAGTTTGTAAGCCTGGCCCATTTTAGTAAACAATTTCTCATATCAATCCAACCCCATTCAACAAAAATAAAAAAACCAAAACCCAAACCAAACCACAAAAACAAACATATACTCGACCCAACACAAAACCCGGCCCAAAACAATGCAAACAGAGACCCAAACCCAGAAATAACAAAAACAAAATCGGCCCAGCAACTTAATCCATCCCGGCCCGATCGCTGTTCACCATCTCCTTCCTTGACAGCACCACCGGTGCCGACAGCTCCTTCCTCTACCGTCCAACACACCTGTATGTCTTTCCGTCCAGCCTGCAAACAAAATGAACAAAGCAGCAGAACAAGATCTGAAACAAACCGAACAATAACCTCAAAAATGAATCCAAAACAAACCAACATCACGGTGTTTCTTCCTCTTCTGAAACTCTCGGTCTCCTCTGGTTTTTTCCAGAAAAATTTCCCCCTTTCTTCTCCCAAACAAACAGCAACTCTGGCTCTTCCAGAAAACCGATCCTTCTCCCCGAGCCCCCTGGCTCCTTCAGAAAACTCAAACCATCCAGGACCACTGACAACAACAGAAGCCAGAGAAAGCCTTGGACCGAAACCGATTACAAACGGAGAAAAAAAAATCAAAAGGAAGCCCCCCGATTCAAAACCCAGAAAAACCTAAACAAAAGTAGAGAGACCCTTGGCTCCTCCCCCTCGAAGGAACCCCCAGAAGAACAAAAAAAACTTCCCCAAAACCTCCCTCAGAAAATCGAAAACAAAAAGAATGGCAAGAAAACCTGAAATCCAAAGAAGATAGACAGAAAAAATCCCCCAAAGAACCCCCAAAAAAGAAAACAAACTCCCTGGCTAACCGAAACCACCAAAGACTCCCCTGTAAACTGAAAATCGAAACCACCCGCGAAACAAAAAGAAAACAAAAAAAAAACCAGCTCCGAACTTCCCAAAAACCCGAGCCTCCTCTGGCTCCCCCAAAACCGATCCTCCTCCGAAACCCTAGCTCCAGCCCCCCAAACTCTATCTCCAGAAAAATCGAAAAAAGAAGAAGCAAAACCCCCTCCTTTTCAAAACTCTCTTCCACCTCCATTTATAACCCAAGCCGAATCACTCCACTCCCGAAATCAACAACCCCCCTCTAATCGTCAACCCTAACCCCTTTTTGTTTGAATTTTCGATACCCTCCGGCCTCCTTTTCTTCCTTCCCGTTGGTTCTGGTCGGATGGCGCCTTCTCCTTCTCTCTCCTCCGTTTTCTCTTTTGTCGGGCGACATTCCTTCCCTCCTCACTTCTTCTCTCTCTCCTGTTTCCATTAGGTTTTGGGTTTGGCTTGGGGAGATATAGCATGGGCCAGGCCGGGCTTATAACATTTTGAGTTAATTAAAAGGCTTTGGGCCGAGCCGGGCTTCACATTTTGACAAACGGGCTTGCATCATTTGGCTTAGTTTTAGGTAGTTGTTTAGGTAATGGGCTGATTTACAAAAGGGTTTACTTATTGGATCAATTTGTTTTGGGCCTAAATAACTCACTTAAAAACAAAACAAATGAATTGTGTTCGGGCTTTTTTATTTACCTGGACTAAGGTTTTAAATGGACTCAATCTTGGACTCGTAAATTGTAATTTTTAAGTTTGAAAAGTTTATGGGTTTTTAGACTTTGACAAAAATTGGGGTACAACAGTATGTATAAAGGATTTTTATATATATGTTTATTCTTGCATATTGGACATGCTCATTAGATGCATTAGGAGCTGCGGGCACGGGCTCGTAGTTCCTATAAGAGTTACGTGTGGATGTGGGAATCTGAGGGCGGGACGAGACCAACGTCTTATGGCTGGAGAGCTAATTAAGAGTTTGGTCATATAACCGTGTCGGATGTCTCATGAGGTGACACCTATGTGGTCTGGGGGCAGTGTCAAGGTTTTCGATGATATACCGGACATCCGTTGAAAAATGCCAAGATGGACCATATGGTGATGAAGTTGTTTATTATTAATGTGCTCATAATAGATGCCATGTTGCTGCATTATGCCATGTTTTCCAATTCAGCCGGATTATCTCGTTAAATCTTTATTTTTTTACTGAGCCTTCTGCTCACCCTACTTTTCTTCTATGATCTTCAGGTGAGTCTGGTACTGTAACGCCCCAACCTACGACACCCAATTCTGCGGGTCCACAAGCCAGAACGCTACCCCCTATCCACTTCAACACTTACCACATTAATTATCATATACAGTCTATACCACCCTAAGTTAATTAACATGCTACTTAAACATTAATGAATCAACCCTATAATAACAACACTATTGATGAGTCATTTACCATCCATGATTATCTTGATAACAATGGCAACCTTTAGTAAGTCTATTCGAAACCTAATATTCAACAACTTGAATTAACCTAAACTACTCTGCCTTTGTCACATGAGCATCATTCTCACGGATCCGCACGCTCACCATCAACCTCTAGATCAGCATGTTCATAAGAGGAATTAACACCTGCATCACGGAACATAGTGAGCCAAGGCCCAGCAAGTAATACTTATGCATGAATGCACGTGAACATTATCATATAGAAAACAGTCAGCCAGTTAAAACCTTTTTCCAGGTGTCGGGCCCTTAACCTAGGTAAACTGCTACAGAGCAACCGGTCGGGATTTTTCTTTAATTAAACGTTCTACAAAAGAACACTTTCCAGTCAAAACTCGTTTCTATTTTCTTTTCCATTTCCGGTATACCTCAACCTTAACCTTTCCATACACCCTCCCTGTAGCAGTAATACCTGGTTCGTAAAAAAAACACATTTTTCCTTAAAGCAAACTTTTCCTTTCCATGTAATGCAATGCATCGTGCTTATGAACAATAATTAATATATCAGCAAATTATATACAACACATCACCTTCAAGAACACCAAAACCATCATCATATCAGTCTCATCACCATATTCAATTCAAGCATATAACCTTACACATCACATTCTACAGAGACTATCATAACAGTTTTGTCGTCCAGTCATGGTAACCAACCAGCACATATAACTATAACATAAATAAATCATTTATATCATAGTTCACATTTATTCAAGTCATCACCAATTTGATCTCATGAAAACATCTCATCAGGACAACTATCATCATACACAGTCAAATAGACATCACAATCAGTACAACTAATAGCACATAAAATTCACAGATCACAATGTTCCATAATACAGTTGAGTACTACTTACAGCGATGTGCTCTCGTAATTCCCGATAATTTAATTATAAGGATGACCTCCTGAAACCCATACAATACCCAAAATTATTTATTAATCCTACAACCTTTAATTCATTTATTAGTACTACTATCTTTTAAATAAACTTATTTTATTACTATCATTAACTTAATATAATTATCTTATTACACTTAATTAGTTAAAATAATATCTAACCGGAACAGCTCGGCCCGGTGGTCACCCCCAACGGGTCTAATAAACCCATACAACATACACAATAATTGTTAATCCTATTGTCTTTAATTCATTTATTAATAGCATTGTATTTTATTCAACTCATTATCTTAATTTAAATATCTTAAAACAACTAATTACATAAATTAATTAATTAAATTAAATTAGAATCCAACAGGGTCAGCTCGACCCGGTTGTACCAGTTCGCGGGTCTGGCAGACCTGATTTCTGGCAGTTATGGGTCACTGCCGATTAAGGGGCGGTGGACCTCACGGTGGTCATGTTTAGGCAGTTGATGCGACGACGAGTCCGGAGATGGTGATGTCTACCTGAACGGTGATCGGAATGAGAGGAATCGCCGCATCGAAGTTCTTGTCACCGCGACGGCACCCTCCCCGTTGGCGGTCGTCCAGGCCTCCGTTCGATCCGAAAATAGTGCAGTTGAGTTGCTGCGGTCGTGCTCGTCCTTCCGGTGGTGTCAGATTCCCAATTCCTCACCGTTGTCGGAAAATCGCGTTCCGTCGCCGCCTCCACTGGTTTTGGTATCCTGGTTTTTAGGTTTTCAGCCTCGGGTTCCGTGAAATTCCAACAATATTTGTATTTTTAATTCTTTAATTAATCTGTTACCGTTATGCCCTTGATCTTTCACTTTAACTACACTAAATATCTATACTTAATTGCCATCTTGCCATTATCCTATTTATTATTATATTTTCTTATTTAACTTCTAAAATTCATAACAACCTCATTTCAACCCCTCTTCGAACTATCTTTGCGCTTATGGATTTATTATCCCTGGGATGATTTATTTAAAACATTTTGACTCTATTTCGGTTTCCTCTAAATCCGTTCTAGTTTTGTCCTAATTTCCTAATGAAATATGTAAATCTAATTCCTTAGAATTTTCACTGAAATTTTTGGTCGGGATGTTAAAGGTACGAATGTCCAGCCGACGGATCAGTAGGTGGAGAGGTGACATGGGAACGCCACCTTGGAGCTTAGGTTCTTAATAATGTGAAAACTCTTGTTTATCTAGTACATTTAGTACTTAGATTGGTTTAATGGATTAAATATTTATCTTTCTTTTACCTTATGAGGAGGATGATGGACGGTCGAGAGCTGCGCCGTTAAACCGGGACTCTCGTACCGAAATTATGGAACTATGTTCCGGATGTTGAACTATATACTGGTTATGTGATGAATGACCTCTTTAATTTACCTTGCATGTGATTAGGTGGCCTGAGGCCCTGCCTAGAGTGTGATTGTGGTTAGCTGGCCTGAGGCCCTGCTAGGTTGCGGATTGAGATTCATTTATGATATATATATATTGGTATTGATTGTTGCTCAGGTTGGCATTCTCCGATTTATGGGGAGATGCTGCCGGATTTTCGTTAGAATCCGTGTTAGGTTGACGTGAGAGGAAGTCTTTATGAGACTAGAGACGTCATCGGTAGCGCTTCTGGTTTGGGGCGTTACAGCCCATACATCCAATTTATCCAAGCAACAACCATAGAAATCAAAGTCTAGAGAAAATTCACCTTTCTCTCTCTAGGATTTTTCAAAAGTCTTGAATCTATCACATGTTCTCAAACTTCAAATCTCAATCAAAACCTATAATTTTCACCATAAATAAAGTCTAAAATTAACTTAAACATTACATCTTTTTTATCAAAGATTTCAACAACTCTACCAAGAAACCCTAAATCTTCAAAACTAGGAAATCTTACCTAGGATTGTCAAATCCTTCCTCAATCTTGTGTAGTCTCCTGAGCCTTTTCATTTCTATCTTGAATCTCCAAGGAAATCGCCACTTCTGTATCTTATTTTTGCTCTCTCTTTAGAATGGGGTTCCATGATAAACATTCTAACTTCTCTCCTTCTTGCGAACTTAAAGGCTGGAAATTCGCGATTAGCTGCCTAGGTGCCAAAGCTTTATTTTTTTCCTTCCCTGACAACCATGTTGCTCTAGGCGCCCCAACGCCACTCCCCCCATCTTTTGATTATGTACTAAGCGCCTCTTGGGCATCATTTTTGACATGCCTAACATGTGGAAAATGGTTCCTAGGCACCCCTTCTATACTTCCACTAACTTGAATATGTGCTAGGCACGCCTAGGTGTCTTAGCACTTTCGAAACTTATGAAACTCTGTTAAGGATCTTTGGTATTTAAATAGAATAAAAGGATATTATATAACCACAATATCTTTAAGGCTTCTTGGAATTTAAATAAAATAAAATTATTCAATAATTAGTCTTGATGCATTTATTAGGGTTACACAGCTTGGATTAATCCTAAAATAGCGCGTTGCATTTTTTTGCTTTATAACATATAAAAAACTATATTAAAAATAATCCCAACATGCATTTTCAGAAATTTAAAATATGTAAATAAAACCCTAAACATGCAATCTAAATATTCAAACGTCAAATGTCAATATACTTCTGACACCCTAAAAAATATTATGCATGCAATTTAACTACTTCACATACATTATTATATGGGTTACATGATGTTGGCCTAATACATGAAAAATAAAACCCAATAGCCCAAAATTCCTCACGAAAAACCAAAAACAATTAAGGTCAAATAATATATAATGGCCGAAATACACATAGACAAATTTTCCATAGGCCCTAAAATAAATAATAAGAAAAAAAGGAACATTATTGGGACAAAAATACATGGACCCAAACCTGAATAATTATCACCATCTATATTACTATCCTAAACCAATGCCACCTCACAACTTGGCCCATATCAACACAGTACCCAACTCATACTAACCCAGAACCCGACTCATATCAACCCTGTACCGACCCAACATGTTCTTTTTCTCTCAACTCCTTTCTTTTCCAAACCCCAAAAGACCAACCTGCTTTTCTAGACATTTCAATTTCATTTCCAGAATAAGAAAACAAAATTATACCAATACTCTATTTCACGAGCATGTCAAGAACAAACAGAGGTGTAGTCGAGACACATGTCTCCATGTTAGAAAAAACAATTGAAATAAGCAAAAGGAAAATAGGCCTATGAACAATAGATCCAAAAGTATAACCAGTAATAAAACTCAAAAATGCAATAGACAAATGGCATGCAACAATTCCAAAAATGATAGCAAATTAAAAAAGTTACAGAGATTATCATTACTAGAAATTTATGAGTCTAAACATAGAAGGTAGAAAGTGAGTGTACGTAAAAAAATTTGTGTGTAAATTTAATACACTTAAAACGTGGTACAAATTATAAATTTGTAAATTAAAGTGGACTTGATTTCTTCACTTGACATATTCAAACACGAAATCCTCTAATTCTCAGTTGAATGCTTCAAACAAATTCTATGAATTTGTAATAAACTCCAGTTGGATTTGATTTGTTAGACTTGGACTTGAGATTTGAAGAACTTGGAATTTGCATTTCCAAGACTTGACTTGGACTTGGAGCACTTGAATTTGGACGAACTTGGACTTGGAGCACTTGAACTTGAGAAGATCTTGGACTTGGAGCACTTCAACATGAAGGAATTCAAAGAATTCCGGATTTGGAGACTTGCACTTGAACTTGAAGAACTTTGATTTGGAGCACTTGTTGGAATTCAAAGAATTTTGGATTTGGAGACTTGCACTTGAAGAGAATTGAGGAGAGTTTTCCTAAAGTTCGTAAACTTTTGTTCTCCCCTTTCCTCCAAATGAGCTTGGTATTTATAAGAAAAGGGAGAGATCGAATTTACTTGACATCCTTGGCCTTAACCTTTGATATTAATGGTATTATAGAGAAACCACGTAATTAGAAAATTTCCCTTTGATTTTATTTTTATTTCATTTTAATTTGATTTAATTTGATCTTATCTTAGATTTTATCCCTTCAACTAACTCAATTTGATTTGGACTCTTCAAAAATTTAATTAATATAATTTAGAGGGCTTTGATAATTTAATTATTATTATTAATTTTAATGTCTACAGTGAGAATCAAACCATAACATCATATCCATATAGTTCATTCTTTGATAAAACAAGAAGAATGCAAAGAGGAACATCAATATTCACATTAACATAATCAAACGAGATAAAAAGTCCTCTCTCTATTGGAGAAGAGAGACTTGATAGGGCTATCTCTATCTCGGCTCAAATCACAGAGATAAAACAAATATTAGTGATGGGAAAGAGGTGAGAAAGGGGAAAAATTGAAGGGAAGTAGTTGGTCTATCAGGCCTTATGTAGCTTTGGGCTTTGGGTCAAGGCTAATACAAGTTGAAATTTTAGTTTTTAGGTCCAATGAATTGGATAGCTTGAGTTTTTAAAGAAAGTGGTTTGGGTTAGATTTACAACTAAATAAAATTTTAAAATAAACAATAGCAAACCCAAATGAAAATTGGTTATTACAGCTACCCACTTTTGTATGTTTTTTATGAAATAAAAGATAGAAAAGGCATAGTCAATCGAATTTCATACATGAAAAATGAAAAATGGGGGTGAATGTTTTTCTTTTGTAGATTTTTTACATCCAATTTTTAAAGAGTTTCTTAGGATCACTAGATCCATTCCTTGCTTGGCAAAAACATTTGAAAGAGGTTTTATAAAAAAGTGTACGGGATCACTGGAGGCATTCTCGGCTTTGCTAAAACACTAAGATAGTTTTTTTTATAAAAAGTTATCAGGACCACTAGAGTCATTCCCTACTTGGTTGAGACATTTGCAAGAGATTTTATAAGAAGTAATCGGGATCACTAGAGCCATTTTTGGCTTGGCCTAAACATTTGAACGAGATTTTATGAAAAGTGCTCAAGATCACTATAGTCATTGCCTACTTTGCTGAAACATTTAAAAGAGATTTTATAAAAGTGCTTGAGATCACTAGAGTCATTCCCGACTTGGCCGAATCATGTTGAAAGAGATTTTATAAAAAAATAACTGTTTGAGATCACTAAAAGATATTCCCATCTTGGCTGAATTATTTTGAAATAAATTTTATAAAAAAGTGTTCGGGCTCACTAGAGCGATTCTTGGCTTCGCTGGAATATTTGAAAGAGATTTTATAAAAGTGTTGAGGATCACTCTAGCCATTCCCAACTTGGCTGAATCATTTTGAAAGGGAGTTTTTTTTTAAAAAAATTCAAGATCACTATAACCATTCTCGGCTTGGCTAAATTATGAAGAATACCTTGCAAGTGATGTTCTGGAGTTTTGTGATCCCACCCTAATAGAAAGATGTTTTGAGCACGTGACACATACCTAATTCGAGAAGAAAGAAGTCGTCCAACATCTACTTTTCAAACAAACCTGCCAAAATACACGAAGGACAGACAATATGTAGCGATGATGCATGCAATAACCTATTTTTCTTAACTATGAATGTCTGATCATTGAATAAATGCATGTTTTTCTCAAGGCTTTGCCATCCTCAAGAAGAACATGTAAAAAAATTATAAATTGCTAGACCGATATGCTTCCTTATAGGGATTGACTTTTTGACTCATTGAGCTTTTAGTAAACCTCCTCCATTCTGGCTGCCAGAACCTTACTCCTTTCAAAAAGCAGGTCTTAAGTTATCTCTTTTCCTTGTCCCTTGCTTATCTCAATAGTAGATTATTTTCTTCAAAATCTATATGTGTATGCACTTCTATATTCAAAATTGCTTGTTAATCAAGAATTCCTTTGTTTACTTTTTTTTCACAACTTTATGATTATAATTTCCTCTCTCCTAAAAAATATCTGCCTCGATTGCTGGTTTTCCTTCGGATCCTTTCTAGTTAGGGTGTCAAAATCTTTCAATTTTCTATCAAAAGTAATGTCCTCATGCACTTGTCATATTTCCTTCCAAAACTTCATCAGTGATAAATTCAATAATATGGCCATGCATGCTAGTTACTGAAAGCATGTGATGAATCTTGAAACATGGACTAACAATTACATTGGGATATGGAAATGGAGAAAACAAGTAACAAAACCGAAGAAATGAATAATCTCACGATGCTTTATTGAAAATAATGGGCGACAATTGAAAATCCTTTAGACTAAGATATGTACAAGAATGTAGAGAGGGGTAAGAAGGGAAGGACAAACCAAACTTACCCAAGATGAAATATGTGTTAATTCAAAGATTGCACTAACACTACCCGTAGTTTATGTGTGCACCCAATTAACAATGATCAAATCTAATTGTATGAGGTTGTCTTTGAACCTTCCATATCTGCCCATAAACTTCTCTCTGTTAACGGATTGAAACCTTTCCAGGATAAATATGTGATACGTAAAGATCGCACCAAAAACTACAAATTGATGCGTGTTCAATTGACTATCATCAAATACCATTATTATGAAGTCAATTTTGCATCCCGACCTATGTCAATATGAGACACGTTAATGACAAACTCAGACATACACCCCAATTCAACGAATCAATGTCCAAACTATCCTTCTTCAAATAATCTGAAACCTGAACTTGCATATCATTTTTTAACGTATAATACCGTTTGAGAACATTAACAATCATTGGATGAGGCAAATCATCACAGTCCATCTTTGTCAAAATTACAACTCCAATAGAGAATGCTTTCTTCACTACATATGGTCCCTCATAGATGGGAGTCCACCTTTTTTAATGGTCCTTTCGAGAGGGTTGAATCATCTTCACTACCAAATTGTCTACCTTAAACTTAGGAGGACACTCTTTTTTTGTTATGTGCTTTGATCATCAGGCTTTGATAAATTTGCCCTTTACAAAGTGTCGTCAATCTTGTTTTCTCAATGAAATTCAAATGCTTATATCGAGTTTGAACCCACTGTGCCACCTCCATATCGAGTTCTACCAACAATCTTAGTGAAAGAATTTCCATCTCAATGGGAATAATTGCTTCTATTTCATTATGAAAGTGAAAGGACTCTCACCTGTAGAAGTGCAAATAGAAGTTCGGTACCCATATAAGCAAAATAATTTTTTTTCATGTCAATCTTTGTAATTCTCTATCAGCTTTTGAATAATCTTCTTAATATTTTTATTACCTGCCTCAACAATTTCATTCATTTTTGGACGGTAAGGGGATGAACTATGATGTTTGATCTTGAACTGCTTAAACAAGTTTGTCACTATCTTGCTATTGAAATTCATGCCATTATAAATAATGATTCTCTTGGCAAATCCTTAACGACATTCAATGTCTTTTCTCAAAAACTGAACAATAACGCTACTAGTCACATTGACATAAGAGTTTGCTTCCACCCACTTTGTAAAATAGTTAATTGAAACTATAATAAAATGGTGCCCATTAGAAGCCTTAGGTTCAATAGGCCCAATGACATCTAAACCTCACATCGAAAATAGGCTGCTAATACATGTAGAGGATTCATTGGAACATGGTACTTATGAACATCAATATGGCAATTGTGGAATGTGAATCGCAAAGCTAACATAATCGCTTTCCATGGTGAGCTAACAATAGCCTACTCGTAATATTTTCCTTGCCATCGAATAACCACTTGAATGAGTGCTACATATTTCTTCATAAATCTACTCCATAATATATTTAGCTTCATTTATGTCTACACATTTAGAGGAATATAAATCATGAGCTTCTTTTGAATGAAAATTTTTCATCAAAAAAAAAGGAACCTACATTCCTTCAAGTGACGCTCGACCCAAAATATGAACTTATGGGAGACAAAAAGTGAGAAAATATGTGTTTTGGAGAATTTTGGAAGTGCAGGGCACGCCTAGGCGCAATGCTAGGCGAGCCTAGCATAGATTGGAGAAAGCTGGTGTTAGCTAGAGGGCAACTAGGGGATACGTACCACACACCTAGGCTTGCACAACCAAGCACCCAGGAGTGCATAAGGTAGTGGAGAAACAACTGGGAGAAGAAAGAAAAGTTTGGGGGGTGCGCCTTGGTGGTTGACTTGAAAATCAACTTCTTTAAAATGCATAAAAGACAGAACGAATACCATAGTTTTTACAAAATGATTCTAGATTGAGAGAGAGAAAATTAGAGAGAGAAGTGATGATATTGGTGTATTGAAGCTAGATTTCAAGATCTAAAGCAATATTTAAGAAGGGTTTCAAGAAAAAAATAAAATTTCTATGGTTTTCATGGTATGGCTTTTTATGAGTTTTTGTAGAATAGAGTTGAATCCTGATTTCTAAATGCTAAAAGAGTTATAATAGGTTGATTTTGACATATATGAGTATGTATTTCATAGATTTGAGTTCTTTAAGGAAGATTTCAAGCTAGAGAGCTTGGGTTGATAATTTTGAAAATTCTAGAGAGAGAAAGGTGAGTTCTTCATGGATTCATGATTTAATTCATGTCTAGATGTGTTGTTGATTTTATATTGATAAAGAAATGGGTTTGGTTTTTACATATAGGTTTGCTAAAGATGGTCTAAACCATAGAATTCCTTGCTCCTTTTGCAACCAAGGACAAGACTTTACCAGTATAGGATACTCAGGGAGTACTCTTATTCCTCTCCTTTCGCAATTTTATTTCCTTTCCTTATTAAGTATTCTTGCTAGTTGGCATTTCTATGTTTTGTTTTTATCATGTTGTTTGTGAATATACTTATGTGGGTCTGGTGACATGACACAATTCCATTTGTTTATGGTACTTTGGGAGTATTGTAGTCTTAAAACTGCTTGATGTTTTAGTTGTGCCGAGTTTACTACTTTTACTTGTGTTCATTGTCTATTTACTTTCTATGTTCCTTTGCATCTTGTTTTTCATTCCATCCATGGAGGACCATGTCTTGCACTATTTGGGGGTGGAGGGTGCTCAGTTGTTCTTATTGTGTTACTTTTAGTTTTCCAATATATATATAAAATAAATAAATTTGGATTTTGTGTTGTGGAAGTTGCGTTTTGCGGTGATTCCTTGATTGCCTATGATGATAACTATGGATTGTGACTTGTTGTGGGAAGTATAAATGATTCCTTGGCTTGTGCTTGCCTTTTTGGATTGTCTTTTTTTGAAATTTGGACTCTTTTTCATTTTGAGCAAACAACCATGTAGTTTGCCAAGTGTCGGATTTTTGGAGAAGTTATGCTAAATGTTAATCTATTGATTTCACAAGCACTAGAACTCACTTGATGAACTCTTGAGAAAAAATCATAGTCCACGCTTTGATTAATGAGATGACATAGGCCTTCTTTGCTCATTTGAGTCTTATTTCTAGCCAATTGTACTTAAATTGATTCTCTAGTTGTCCCCCTTTAGTCTAATGATGACCTTTTTCTTTGGCACCTACATATACCTAGTTAAAACTAATGTTTTCCTTATGCATCACCCACATAAATCGAATATACATGTTTTTGGTGAAATGCTTGCACATATCATATTGCAATGGGTTGAGTGGTGTTTTTATATATGATAATTGGTTGTGAGGATGCATATTTGCAAATGTGTTGATTGCAAAAAAAAACAAAATTAATGAAAAAAATGGCATCACCCTAGTTCATAAAATGCAAATATTCAAGTTGGGGTGTGCTTGGTGCCAAAAAGGTTGAATGTCACAAATAAAGTCAAAGTAGCATGAGAATAAATGTAAAAAAAAAGTTAGAAAAAAAATTAGAAAAGATAAAAGGAGAGTGAAAAAGTGAGATGGGGGCGTTTTGAGGAATGCATGAGTATGTGTGATTATTTTGCATTGGCTTTATATTTGAGTTGTGGTTTGAGCCTAAATTATTCATTTTCACCTACCCTTAACCCCAACCTTACGTTAGGTGCTTGTAAAGTCTTATTGGATCATTGGTCGTGTGTTGGGCTATATTAGTGGAGAGAGTTTTGAAATGTAAGCATATGGCGGCTTGCACTTCATGTTCAAAATTATGCTAATAATGCATTCTTGTATTTTCTAATTCAAATTGATGGCATATACATTTTGCATGGTTATGCGCACACACACAAAAGAGGAGTCCAATTTCAAAATGAAGCAAACTTTCTAGTTAAAAAATCAAGAAAAGGTAGAGATTTGTGTTTTCTAAGATCTTTTTCATGTGTTCATTTTGAGGATTAACCATTTAAGGAAAAACTTCCCAATGCATGCTTCATACACACTCTCTTGGTTTTGTGATTTTTTTTTGAGTTTTAGCCTCCGAAATTCATCCCAATATGTTTTTACTATTTTTGCTTGAGGACTAGCAAAATGCTAGTTAGCGGTTGTGATTGGGCTGAGTATTTGCATATATTCCTAGCATTTAAGAATGAAATCTTTGAGTTTTTAGCATAAAAGTCACATATTATGTTCGATGCCGAAATCCATTTTATAGAGACAATAATGAATTTGACACTTTCACATAGTTTTTTTTATTCATATTTGATGTGTGTGAATGGTTTTCATAGATTTCAGACCAATCGAGATCATTTCGGAAGGGTTTCAAGTCAAAAAAGAGTGTTGTTGAACAATCTACGCTAGAATGTTCATACTTTGAGGTTTAAAAGACTAAGCCATTGCAATTGCTGTAAAATTCCAATTTAATTTATTCTTGTCTCATCGAAAACCAAACATCTCAAGCTTCGTGTGGATATCAAATTTATTAATTTTGGATCATAGATAAAGAAGTTTTGAGCCTATGAAACTCAACAAATTTTTAGTATCCTTCACTCTTTTCCTTATAACTTTCATTCTACTACGTATAAAAATGTGATTTATGATGTGTTGGAAATCTAGGAGGAAGAGATACAAGTATTATGTTTTAAGGTTTCTCAAATTTTGGAATTAGAAGATTGTAAAATAGTCATCTTTCCAGACCATAAAATCTAGATGGATTATGCAGCAGCAGAAGGGTATTTTCAGAATTTCAACTTCATTAAAGGGAGTATTTGAGACAAATTAAAATCAAAGTTTTTGTAGAGGGATTAGAGAAGTCTCTTAAAAGGAGGATGACAACAAAAAAACAAGGGGGACACACAAAGGGAGCAGCATGAAACATATTTTGAAGGGAAAAATCGCTGGAACAAAGATAAAGGCAATTAAGAAATTTTGTCCATTCTCTACATTCATAGATGGGTTGTAGTTATTTTATTGGCTTTGATTCTATGATTATTGTCATTAACTAATTTCCATTACTAGAGCAATGATATAACCTAGTTTTTCTTGATTGAATTTGAAGTTTTAATAAATTCTTAGCTTTTGTGGGTTGTACTTATTTTATTGGGTTTGATTCTATGATTATTATCATTAACTAATTTCCATTACTAGAGCTATGATATAACCTAGTTTTTCTTGATTGACTTATTTATCATTTTTTTTGTTTGAAAGGAAGAACAGGGTATTGATTCTATCATAAATGCCTTAAATTGAATGAATACTAGACATGGATTCATAATTTATGGAGTGTTTTTATGGTTCTTCATTGATTTTAATGTGCTTCTAATTTCCTAAATCGTGCTCAAAAGAGACGATTGTTGATTAGGAGTAGTTTTGATATAGCCTGAGAAGGTGTGTCAAATAAATTAGAAAAAATATACTGATAACAAGAATAATTGTCCAAGGTTTATTAAACTAAGATTCAATTAAGATAGTTAAGGTGAAATCATGTGCTCTAGTGCTTCTTAGTCTTGATTCTTGTTTCACTTGCTTGTTGCTATTAATTAATTTTTATTAATTATTTCTTCAATAATTCAAACTCAATTTT
Organism: Euonymus europaeus; assembly: GCA_963580455.1. Taxonomy (NCBI): domain Eukaryota; kingdom Viridiplantae; phylum Streptophyta; class Magnoliopsida; order Celastrales; family Celastraceae; genus Euonymus; species Euonymus europaeus. The sequence continues at coordinate 8,764,500 of OY756972.1, forward strand.
ATATCCAGGTATTATTTGTGATTGAATTAGTAACCTATAGTGAATTGAATTAAATAGTACTTGATGGTTCGATATTCAATCTTTGACCACTATATTACAAGTTTGCGATTTCGTGCAATTGCGAAAAAATTTCATAAGAAATTTTTGGCACCATTGTCGGGGACTATCTTAAGTTATTATACTATTGATATTAATTTGATTCAAGACTTACTCTGAATTTTAATTTTTTATGTTTTAGGTGCTATTGACTATGCATGAACTTTGAAAAAAAAAAAGACGTTTGCAAAACTTGGAGCGACTTTCCTTTGATTCTGAGATCGAGCGAACCTTTCATAGATTTAAATGGAAAAACAGGAAGCAAGTGGAGACCACCAAAACAATCATCATGGTTGAATAAGATCTACCTTTCAGAAGTCTAAAGGAGTACGCTACACCAACAACCACTTATTCGCATTTTATTGTACGATGGTCCTGTGGATAGGTTGGATGAAATAATCAAGATTGGGGGGAAGACAGTGAAGGAAGCACACATAAATTTATGTGATAACGTTAAAAGAGATGAACATGCATGATACTCAACGATTGATGCAGGAAAATACAACCCGTGGATTCTCGAGTATGGTGGGCTTTTGAGTGCATGCACTGGGAATGACACGAATGCCCTATTTTCTGGCAAGATATCTTTTTAGGTCACATGGGGATCTTTCATTGATATTGGAGGTAGTTGCATCATATGATTTATGATTTTCGTATGCTTTCTTTAGTATTGAAAGATCCCACAACAACATTACTATTCTTCGGCATTCGCCCATTTTCAACCAATTCATAAGACGACAGATATCTAATGTTCAATTAACTGTCAATGTTGATGTTTATCACATTCCATTCTATCTTACAGATGGAATTTACCCTCAATATGCTACAATAATGCAATCAATTCCACATCCACAAATACCATAGGAAAGACTTTTTGTAAGAGCATATGAAAGTGTTCAAAAGGATGTGGAGTGAGCTATGGTGTTTGACTTGAAAAAAATCATGATTACCTGCATTATTATTTATAACATGATCATTGAGGATGAATGACATGGGTCCTTACACCGAAGAAATGATCTCAATGGTCGATACAATCATTGATCTGAAAGTTCTTGCACATTTTATCCACATGCGAATGGAATAATTCCGTGACGGTCATTAATGCAAATTTGGGAAGGGATCTCATGGCTAACATTTGAAATATGTAGGGAAATATATCAATTTGAGTGGAATAAAATGTTATGTTAATTTTTTTAAAAAGTATGTTAATTGTGTGTCAGTGCCTGTGCTTTACACATTTATGTAATTGCTAGTTTGATATCATATTAAAATGAGAACCTATTAAAAAAAATGAACTCTTTCATTATTTGGCACCAAAAATAAATGTCAAAAAAACCCAACAAAATTAAACCATTATAGACATTACATTTTCATTTTGTCTTTTTCAAAAAGGTAAATCTTAAGCCAAGTGATGTTTTGTGCTTTTTGAACTATACACAAACATTACGTATAATGTCAAATTAGCGCACATCTCCCATTGAGTTTTAAATTGACATGAAGTATTGGCACGCTCACAAATCCCTATTAATTAGAACCTATATGCTTTACACTTCATTATTTGTACATTTATATATAAATTATACATTACATAATATATATATATATATATAATAAGGTGGGATCCACATGTTATGAGAGAAATGTATAAAAATGTAAAAGCTAGGATCATTAGTGGGTAGAAATGTAAATTATTGCATGGGACCCACCAGAACTCCAACTTTCACCCCTAATCCATCACTTTGGAAGGCAAAAAAACATGTGGGACTCCCTCACTACTTTTTTTACTCTCAAAATCACCCCTAATTGTCACCTTCTCTCTCCAAACACCATACTTTTCCATTTTCTTTTAATTGTACCTCATAATTTTACTTTCCCTCAAAATCTCCCTTCCCAAACAATATGTTAGGAAAGAGGAGAGAGAAGCTATGAATTTGTTTGGTATTCCCGAATTGGCGCGAAAGTAGTGGAGAAGACACCAAACTGGAAGGCCATTGCGAAGAATGTCACTATCTCAACGCCAATAAATCTCTCTTCACCACATTCAGTCCCACTCACTCCCACATTTTCTTCATTTTCCTCATTTTCCTGCACTCTACTTTCTCTCTCCCCAAACTTTTACAGAAAAAATTTACAGTTTCGTTGATTCGCTCGTGATCTGGTTTGATTTATGTCAACAAATTAGTATTTTTCTTCCCTCCTTTGGCCCTAATTTATCCAGTTCTCATTAATTTCTAGGCAGGGGGACTGTGTTCTTTTGCTGGATCTCAGTCGGCCTTGGTTATGGTCCGAAGGTGTAATTTCCTGATACAAAGAGATATCATGGAGAAAGAAGTTGTGCGTTAATAAGATTTTCATTGAAAGCTTAAAAATGGTTAGTGAGCTTCAGTCTCGAATTGCTTCTTATTAAATTTTCAGCTTTATCAATCTGAAAAATATCTTCCTGTTTTCAATTTTTGCTTTGACATACACGTTATGGAGGACTGTTTATGAGGTATTTGGAACCAAAATTTGTAGACTTTGAACTTTAGAAAGATTAAAGTATGTATCTGTCAATGTTGTATAGATGGAATGTTATGATTTTGAGAGCAGCAAGAAGAATCAGATGGTTAGGGAAAGCCAATAAAATAAAAGTCTGCTAGATCCATCTTGAAACATGTAAAAAATATTCACGCAATGTTGTTAAAGACTCAACATAAGGAACACGTTGTATATTGAACTGACTGCTTATTGTTTAGTTTGGTGTTACGGGAGAGTGGATAGAGTATTGGTTAGAATTTTATGTAGGAAATCCATATGGTGTCTCTTATTGGCCTATCCTTATGAGTTATGAGATTGGTAGAATAGAAGGAAACTGAAAAACGCGATGTTGATAATCTAAAATTCAATGATTGTATACAATTTTTGGGCCATTTTTTGGGTTTTTTGGGAGATTAATGGTGTCCTCGAAATGTGTACTTATGCTTTCATAGATGTCCTTTTATGATAAAAAGGGGTACAATTTAAGCCAAATCAACCTCTTATGGATATCGAATAGGAATGCACTATTTTAGAACTAATCTGAAAAGATTCTTGTGTCGATGTGTTTCGCTGCAATCCAGTGAATTGAAACAACGAAATTTTTTGTGGAACACCTATATCTTTCTAATGAATTTTATGCTTTTCATGCCATGTTGAAGTGTTACATTCCTCTCTGAACTAATATTGGATTTTTTTAATATGATGTGACATAAATTTGAAGCCATACTGGCAGTTTAGCAAAAATTATGTGATCTGTCATAGAATTGCGTGCTGATCTATGGGAAAATGGCATAGAACGACATTTTGACTCTAGAATTTCTAGAAGAAATATGTCTTGAGTACTGGGGTTTTGAACATCTCAAAGATAGTGGGAAAAGTAAATTGATATATGATTGGAAAGGAAATTCAAAGAATATATGATTATCTACTAGAACATCACGACTAGTACCGATAAACAATAGCTATAAAATTTAAGATATTTTATAATTTTATTTCGACTGAAAATATATCCTAGTTTCTGGTTACTCGTTGCACGAGTGTCCACCACTTGTATCAATCTATTTATTGAACTAATTTCTTTAACTGAACATGCATTAATCTAATTAAGTAGTCACAAGTCACAACATGCTCTGGTGTCTGTTATCTTCAGGGAACTCCTGTGAACATCATTGTAGGTTCTCATGTCTGGGTTGAAGATCCAGAACAAGCTTGGATTGATGGACATGTATCAAATATTACAGGAAAAGATGCTGAAATTGAAACTAGCAATGGGAAGAAGGTGGGTAGTTTACTCTGGTTTAACTTTTGAATTTGAAAAAGGAAAAAAAAACACCATTGGTAAAGGTTTTTGAGTCATATGTTATACTTTAACTTGTCCTTTTCACCTCTTCATATTAGTGGATCATATATGCATACAAGAACTAGTGCATCTGTTGAGATTCTGAAATGGGAAAGTTTTCTGTAATAACTTGTAAGCCAATCAAATTTAGCGCTGTCACATGCCTTCCTACTTCACTGAACCAAAATCCATAAAATATTTTGTTACATTTTTATTGTTGATAAATTTTTGTCTTGGCCATAATTTAAAATACATCTTTCTTAAAATAATAATGTCACTGTTCTTACATAATCCTTCGTTTGGTACATTTCAAGGTTGTTGCGAACTTGTCAACAATGTATCCAAAAGATATGGAACATCCTGCTGGTGGAGTTGATGACATGACAAAGCTATCTTATTTGCATGAGCCTGGTGTTCTGCAAAATCTAAAGACAAGATATGAACTGAATGAAATATATGTGAGACTTGTTGACCATTATGTTTTTAAGAATTTGAGATACACCATGCCAAGAATTTTTTTTCCTTGCCATAATAACATGTAGGATAATATATCAATATTTTGATTTAATGGCAGACCTATACTGGGAATATACTTATCGCCATAAATCCATTCCAAAGGTTGCCTCATATTTATGATGCTCATATGATGCAACAATACAAGGGAGCGCCATTTGGAGAACTTAGTCCGCATGTTTTTGCTGTTGCCGATGTTGCATATAGGTAATTTCTATTCTCATTTTGCATGATAAATTGCTTTTGTTATCAGAGAAATTGACACTCAACATCAATGTTTATTAAAATTAGGGCAATGATTAATGAAGGTAAAAGTAATTCGATTCTAGTCAGTGGTGAAAGTGGAGCTGGTAAAACAGAGACGACAAAAATGCTTATGCGATACCTTGCCTTTTTGGGAGGTCGAGTTGCTACTGAAGGAAGAACAGTAGAACAACAAGTTCTTGAAGTATGTTGAACTACTTAGCTTTTACAACATACATAAATGAAGTTATATTGGACCATATTATCTCCAATGTCTATGTCCTTTTTATTTCTCATATCATTTTACTGAGATTTTCCTACTATTTCATCTTAACGCAGTCAAATCCAGTCCTCGAAGCATTTGGTAATGCTAAAACCGTTAGAAATAATAATTCGAGGTGAGACACTTTGTCTTTGTCAAGTAATGAAGCAAGATGTGGATTAAATTAAACTTCCCTTAAATGTTTTGTGTAACATTGATATCAAAATCTATGGCTTTTCTACATGTCTAATGTACTAGCTATATTGAGCCCATTCAATGAAAATGAAAATATTAGCTAAAATGCAATGCCTTTTATGATTCTCTATTAATCTTTCTAACGACAGTAAAATCGTTTGTTGACTGGAATCTCTTTATTTATTAATTTGAAATGATTGAAATGCTAATTCTTATGTTGATGGTTTTATGACTCTAGAGTTTTAAATTTCAATTGGTGCAGCCGTTTTGGTAAATTCGTTGAGTTACAATTTGATAAGCATGGGAGAATTTCAGGAGCTGCCATTAGAACCTATCTTCTAGAGAGATCTCGAGTATGCCAAATTTCTGATCCTGAGCGTAACTACCATTGCTTTTACCTTCTTTGTGCAGCACCACAAGAGGTAATTTTACGTTGAAATTATGATCTCTCCTCTGAAACTACATTGAATAATACATCTATCAATTATTTCATTTTGGAACAAATTGTAGCTGAATTATTTCACCATCTTGACAGGAAGTTGAAAAGTACAAATTGGGAAATCCTAAATCATTCCACTATCTTAACCAAACAAATTGCTATGAACTGGTTGGTGTGAGTGATGCCCATGACTATCTAGCCACGAGGAGAGCAATGGATATAGTTGGAATAAGTCAAAAGGAACAGGTAAAGCTTTTACTTGGTCATGCGCTTGGAGCATCAAATATACCTCATCATATATTTGATGCACGAGGCAATATCATTAACCAGAAAAGGAAGAAAAAAAAATAGCGAATACTTTTGAAATTGATGTTTGATTATTCCCGTAAGTGTCTAAAGTAGATGTGATTTATATGTTTGTCAGTCATTTCACATCCTTCTAGTTTCCTATATATATATATAAATACATATATATATATATATATATATATATATATAAATGTATGTTTTCTTAGGCGATGACAGAAAGAAATAATTTTTTTATTCTAAATTTTGAATTATTTAAATTTATACCATGTATGCATTGGTACAGCAAAGGATTTTTTCTTTAAAAAAAATCCTCTTTGTTAATTTTATTGGTTTGGAGTGGCAATAATAGGTTTGGATATAAGGACTAACATGCTATGCAGTATGCACTGCCTCGTTTAATCTTTCCTTTTTGTTGCATTACAGTTTGGCACTTTATACATCTGCAAACTTTTTGTATATCTCTCCCTTTTATAATCAACTTATGTAACTATAGAAGATGCATTAAGAAGCTACATCTAAAGCATTATCCTAAAATATTTCTCCCTACTCGAAATACCCTAAGCAATCTCATCGGCGTCTTCCCAAAATTATTTCTTGGTATTTTCATCTAATCCTATTTGGGGGATGCTAAGAAATTTTGATATTAATTATCTCATTCCTCGCAGCCAATTTAGCCATTAAAATACTATTGTTTTTTCTCTTTATTTCTACAAAATCTTCTTTTAGTTCGCCATCTATTACTATATCTACGCCATTTCTATTTCTATATATTCCAGTGTATCACAATTTATAAGATGTGTTTTCAATCTCTCTAGATATTTTACCCACCCATTTAGTCTCATGTGGACACATTATGTTGACCATAAGCTTAATTGTGAGGTCAACGAGTTCAGTTAATCTACCTGCAAGTGACCCTATTTAAAGTGTGAGAATTCTATTATTATATTTAAAGTGAGAGAATTCTAATTGAATATTTGAACTTCTATTTAAACATTTCCTTTCTTTTGTTCTTTCTTTTTTAAAATTTGATGCCACGTGGTTCAACATATGAGCTCTAATTCCTTTTCTTTTAAGTAGTAGTAGTAGATTGAACACCATGCGGCTTGTTGGATTATCACCATTCATTTTGACAGTTGTGATGTTATACTAAATGAATATATGATGTGACATGAAGAAATTATTGAGGGATCTGTATTCCTTTGTTGGACTTCTTTTCTCTCATATATTTTAGTTTTAGTTTTATTTTTATCAGATTGACTTCAATAATCCACACGAATCCAAATTAGAAACTTGAAAACAGGAAAGACCAACTCCTTACTCTTTCTTTTATCTTGTCAGGAAGCAATTTTCAGAGTTGTTGCTTCAATACTTCATCTTGGAAATCTTGTATTTGCTAAGGGAAAGGATGTTGATTCATCAGTTCTGAAAGATGATCAGGCAAAATTCCATCTCAAAATGACATCAGAGCTTCTCATGTATGATTTTAGTGAGGATGTAATGCCTATGATTATATTATAATATGTTTCTCTATACAGTATTTCCTTTTCTCTTCAGGTGTGATTCTCAAGCCCTGGAAGATGCATTATGTAAGCGTGTCATGATCACACCTGAGGAAGTTATAAAACGAAGCCTTGATCCTCAAAGTGCAGCAATTAGCAGAGATGGTTTAGCTAAGACAATATATTCTCGATTGTTTGACTGGTAAGGCATCATCTCTATCTTTAGAACGACAAGCTATACTTGGTGCTGAAAGTCTGCATGTCTTAATTGCGTACAGGCTGGTGGATAAAATTAACAACTCAATTGGACAAGATCCTAACTCAACACAATTGATTGGGGTTCTTGACATCTATGGTTTCGAAAGCTTCAAAACTAACAGGTAGCAAATACTAAATGAAAAATATTATGATTTATTAATTGAAGACATTGGGCAGAAAGTTGCCGCCAGTGGATAAAATCCTAGCATTTTGTTGTGACAGTTTTGAGCAATTTTGTATTAACTTCACAAATGAGAAGTTGCAGCAGCATTTCAACCAGGTAAATATTGCATACCAATATTGATCACCTCAGGTATTATTTTGATTCAGTAGCTTGTTAACCTGAGGCTGCCGATGAATTACAGCATGTCTTCAAGATGGAACAAGAGGAGTACACAAAGGAAGCAATTGACTGGAGCTATATTGAGTTTGTTGATAACAAAGATGTCTTGGATCTTATCGAAAAGGTTCTTCTTCTACGATTGACATAAGATGCTGATATTTGTATTGAATGTAGATGGACAATGATTATTTTAAAATAGCGTAGTACTATTTAACCGAAGTAACTACTTTAATCAACTAATCAGAGGGTTGTTTATATTGTATCTATAGAATTCCAAAAGGTTCAAGTTTTGGAAAAATGTTTTGATAGTAAATAAATGTATTAAGAAATAGAGTAATTGACAATTGGAATCCGGACAAGAACGATAGTTTGTGCGTTGTATAGTGGAAACATTGTCTATGGAAAATTCCTTAAGTTGTTAGTTGCAATCTACGAGGTGAAGTGAGAGCATCAAGTATATCTGACAGTAGGCTTTCACATATTTGGAAAACCATATATCATTTCCCCTATTTGTTGGAATATTATTCATGATTTCAATAAAAACCATTGTTGTTTTTTCTTCTTGGAGCAGCAGGATAGGGAAACATAGTTGGTTAAGTTATATTGCTGAATCATCACTGAGGAGATTTTATTTGTCATTCAATGAGCATTTGGACATGAAGACCTTCATTGTGGTTTTGGATCACTCATCATTGTTAAATGTTTATGCCATCAAACTTTTAGCACAACTAATTTTCTTTATTTGTTCTATGGGAAATAAAATCAACTTTCATAAAATATATTGATTTTGCATTTCTTGTTTCCTTAAAGATAGGAAGGAAGAATAAGGTAGTTGGTAAAGCGATTTTTCTAAGCCATTGTGAAGTTTAAACCACTTAATGACATTGTCGTGATATGAAAAAAAATGTGGTGGGTGTGTCGTTCTATTTTATATCATTATATTTAGTGGTAGAGTTGTAGTGGCCAAAAGTTCAATTCCTAGAACAGTCCATTCACATATTAGATGGCATAAGGTTTGTATTCATCCTACATGTACAGCAGTTGGTTACCTCTTTTAGTTCCCGATGTAATATGGTTTATGTTGGTCAAGATAAATGTCCCCATTGGAAAGTTGCGGGAAAGCAAAGTACTTTATGAGTTACAATTCTAACACCTCTACAAGTTTGTTTGGGTTGGACTTGTTACAATGTTCTTCTCTTCTTTTTATTATTTTTTTCTTTTCTTTTTTTCCTTTTCTAGGAAGGAGAGAGGTTTCAAGTACTAATGGCATTTATTGTTTTTTTACTCTTGTAGAAACCGGGTGGAATTATTGCTCTCCTTGATGAAGCTTGGTATGGAGTTTTGCTTAGTTTATTTTTCCAGGAAAGCATTATTATTTGTTAAAATATATGATATTTCTCGTTTCAGTTAAAGACCACTGAGTCATCCTTGTTAACACCGCCTCTTTTCTTTTTAGTATGTTTCCAAAATCAACACATGAAACATTCGCAAATAAGCTTTATCAAACATTTAAGACTCACAAGCGATTTGTCAAACCGAAACTATCTCGCACAGATTTTGCCATTGGTCATTATGCCGGGGAGGTATGTTTGGCTGCAAGCTTTTTGCTACCTAGAGTGCAAATTGTGTTGAAATTAATATTTTTCCCTAATACTCTTCTTTTTCAGGTCCTGTATCAATCTGACCAATTTCTAGACAAGAATAAGGACTATGTGGTCCCTGAGCACCAAGATTTGTTGGGTGCTTCCAAATGTTCTTTTGTTGCAGGGCTTTTCCCTCCACTTCCTGAAGAAACATCTAAATCTTCAAAATTTTCCTCCATTGGTTCGCGTTTTAAGGTGAATTTTTTTCTATTACGTTCATTATTTTTCCCCTCATCTCATATATAAGTTATCATTTACATTAAACACTGCCGTGTTTTGTCCTTCTTGTGGACACTACAAGGCTATCATATGGTTCACAAAGTTGAAACTATTGCTTATATAAATGATGCAGCTTCAACTACAACAGTTAATGGAAACACTAAATTCTACAGAACCTCACTACATCAGATGTGTCAAGCCAAACAACCTGCTAAAACCTGCTGTATTTGAGAATGTCAACATCATGCAACAATTGCGTTGTGGTGTGAGTACACTTTCGTTCTTGTTTCTTTTTATTTATTGATTTCATGCTTGTTTTTCTAGGTGTTAGTTGGTAAGTCTTTGTTTTGCCCCTTCTCCCTTTCTATCTCTCCAGCTAATTTGGTTGTACATGTAGGGTGTTCTGGAGGCAATTAGAATCAGTTGTGCTGGATATCCCACTCGCCGCCCTTTCTTTGAATTCATAAACCGATTTGGGCTTCTTGCCCCAGAAGTTCTGGAGGGAAAGTAAGCCTCTCTTCTAGTCTAAACTGCATTTTTAGTGGAAAATCTTCACTTATGTATTGCTTATTATGGTTCTTCAAGTTGATCTGACATTGTCTTTAACTTATACACCACTTTAATAAGTGCAGAATTTTTTTCTTATTTTATGTTTGTACAGCTATGATGAAAAGGTCGCTTGCCAAAAGATTTTGGAAAAGAAGAGGTTCAAAGGGTTTCAGGTAATGCCTCATGTTGATTGTGAATATTAATCGAAATAACTATTATAGTATATCACTTATTCTAAAAATGAAACATTATGCATGCATATATATGAAAAAAATGAGAATCATTGCATTTAATAGCATATTACGGCCGATGCTATAATTTCATTTGGTTTTTGTTAACATTTTGAAGGACCTTAGGGGAAGCAAGCCCATCTAAATGGGCCTAACACTTAGGTTTACCTAGCATTGGATGGGAGCCTACTATGTCAAAAGACAATGACTCATGAGACTAGGTCCATCCAATGCATTATAAACCACTCAATACTGTCATCATTTTTCCTTGTGATCGGAGTAGGAAGTCGAGGGTTCAAAGCTTAGCTAATGCATTTTAAAACTCTATTTATTGTTTCCCCAAGTGTAGGCCTTTGTGTGTTTTTGTTGTTTCCTCAAGTGAGGACGCTATGTGAGAGTAGTCTTAGTGTTGGGCCTCATTTGTTGTTGTACACGTGTTGGGCTGTCGGATTGCCCAGCCCACGCGTGAATGGTAGGGCTAGAATATGTATAAATGACATGAAATGTGCCAATCTAACAAGTTAATTTATTTGGTTTAATGGCAAAGTAATTAATCTTAATAGTCTTAAAAATGACTTTGCAGATAGGTAAAACAAAGATATTTTTAAGAGCTGGTCAGATGGCTGAGCTAGATGCTTTGAGAGCTGAGGTACTTAGTAACGCTGCAAAAGCTCTCCAGAGACGTATGCGAACTCATATTGCTCGCAAACGCTTTATTGCACTGCTGAAGGCTAGTATACTATTGCAATCATTGGGTAGAGGTGAGCAGTTTGAAATAATGAAATGTTTTTATATCCTTATGATAACTATATGTCAGGTTGAGTAAAAATATTTCAGTTATCCACTAACGAGTGATCTTTTATGTTTCCTTCCTAACTTTTTCTTTGTCCCTCTCTCTCCTCGTTAAAGATTTTCATACCACTATCTGAATGAGACTTACTTTCCTTTTGCTTTTATCATTTTTCTTCAAATGAATTGGTATGACATAGGAAGACTGGCTTGCAAACTTTATGAACACATGAGAAGCGAGGCAGCTGCTATCAAAGTTCAAAAGCATGCACGCAGATGCGAAGCTAGAAAAGCCTATCAAAAACTGCATATAGCTGCACTTGTCTTGCAAACAGGTTTAAGGGTAATGAATGCTCGTAACGAATTCAGATTTAGGAAGCAAACTAAAGGCGCAAAAATTATTCAGGTTCTGTCCTTAATAATATGTTTTGTCAATATCATTTACTTACCCTAGTTGACCCTTTCTTTGTATTGAAAACAAGTTCAGGCCTCGTGGCGCTGTTATGCAGTGGCCTCATACTATAAGAGGCTCAAGAGAGGATCTATTGCCACACAAACAAGATGGAGGGGTCTGATTGCTAGGAAAGAGCTTAGGAAGCTGAAAATGGTGTGTTAAACTAGTTTTTGTTGATGTGTTTTTTCATATAAATGTATTACTAGTATCAATCCTTTGATTCAATGAATACCACTTGATATTTGACAATCTCGCATCGTATACCTAAATCACGGGGACTAAGGGTTAAATTGTTGTTCCAAAATCATTTTCTAGGTGGCCTAAACATGGATTAACAAACTCAGGAGATGATAATTGTTTATTGAGTTGAATTCTCCATGTAGGAAAACTGTGCCTTTCAACTAAAATTTTTGGTTTACCAGTTTTGAGAAATTTTTTGATTTACCAGTTTTGAGACTATTATTGGAGATATTAGTGTTGACTTCGTCCTACAATAAAAGTTAGCAGTATGGAACTTGTGTGAAAATTCCCGGAAATGCTAAAAGTGAGAATGTAGCACTTGAAGTAAATCATCGGCTATTTTATGGCCTTCGAAAACATAAAGTATTAGCTTCTTATCTAATATTTATATCAGTTGAGGAACTGTTGATACTGATGGTTGACAACGGATATTTGCATATATTTGTATGATTGCATAGTTTCATCTTTATGTCATATGTTCAAAGCTTACTTCATATTTGCGCATCTCTTTTTTGTATCTTTGATTATTGACATCCACCTTCAATTTTTTTGCAGGCAGCAAGAGAAACTGGTGCTTTAAAAGAAGCAAAGGATAAACTTGAAAAAAGCGTAGAGGAACTAACTTGGCGTTTATCGTTGGAAAAGCGTCTAAGGGTAATTACTTTTGATCAAGTATACCGTAATTATTGTATAGGATAACAATAGAATCTAAAACAAGTTCTTTGCTGCAAGTTTCTAGTTGACAAAAATAGAAAGGTTGTTCACACACTGTCACATGTGATATCAAATCTATAAATCTACTGAGGATGTCATGACCCACAATGTTTTCCACAAAATTTTCATTTTTACAAGTTGCTTAGTCATTCTAACTTGCAATTTGATGGTTTTTTCCTCATGCCAAGATTGGTATCATGTATGCAGACAGACCTTGAAGAATCAAAGGCACAGGAGATAGCAAAATTGCAGAACTCATTGCAAGAAATGCATAACAAAATTCGTGAATTAAACACATTAGTTGTCAAGGAACGAGACGCTGCAAAGAAGGCTATCAATGAAGCACCACCTATTATAAAAGAAACCAAAGTTGTTGTTGAAGATACCAAAAAGGTTGAGTCTCTAACAGCAGAAGTGGAATTTTTAAAGGTAAAACAGTTCATCCATTTGTCTTTACCTGCTCTCGCCTATAAATTCAAATCCATTTTTATTTAGTTATGGTTTCTTCATCAAATGAAGAAATGTTTTATTAAAGGATTTATCATTTTTATAAAGTTTTCACGAAGTATATATCTCACAATACATGTAGCCTTTCACGCGTATGCAGAGGCACATCTGCAGATCTCATATTTTAATTTGGCAACCATGAAAAAAATATAGAGGGCATGTCACAATTCACAAGAGTTGCAATAAGTTCCCAACTATAAAATGAAAAATTAGGTTCAAAAGGGAAGTTTTTTTCCTATAAAAAAGGATATTTTTATTTTCTCACTTAATTTCCTTATAGAGATGCAAATCACTAAATGACGACCATTTAGGTTTTACTTATCTAAAAGTAGTAGGTCAAGTGGTCAAACAATGTTTTTGCATGATGAATAATTAAATAAAGTCCAAACAAATACATGTCTCTTTTAGTTGATACAGATGGGAATAATGTAATATTGTGAGAAATTAGATGACAACATTTTAAGATTACCAATGATCTGACTATGTAAAAAGTTTGTTTTGATTCACAAGATGTTAAATTTAGTGTTGGATTAAGTCTCAAAAAGTTGGTTTTATATACGAATTAGTCATTGTGGTCATCTCATTTCTTTAATTTCGAATTTGGCTCGACAAATCCTCAGGACTCTTTGGAGAAGGAGAAACAAAGAACTGATGATTATGAAAGGAAATACAATGAAGCTCAAGAGGCCAGTGAAGAGAGAAAGAAAAAAATAGAAGAAACAGATACAAAGCTTCATCAACTTCAAGAAACCTTGCAAAGGTGATAAGAAAATTCAACGCTCTTTTTCTTTCTTTTGAGAAATATATTTATGGAAAAAGACGCCTAGATTTTCAAATTTTACCATTGGAATAACTAAACTGTTCTGCTTGTCATGACTAGGCAAGAAGAGAAGCTTACCAATTTTGAATCTGAGAACCAAGTTTTACGCCAACAAGCTGTATCTATGGCACCCAATAAATTCCTTTCAGGACGCTCTAGATCAATCATGCAGGTACATGCACTTGTTGAGGTTGTTTGCCCCTCATATTTTTGAAATATCATTCTTCTGTATCAAAGAGTGTTAAGGAGCTTTTCTACTTTGTCTCTTTTAATTTGCACAGAGGGTTGAAAGTGGGCATATCTCAGGCGATGTAAAGGCAGCTATGGTAAGGAATCTCTACAGAATACTCAGAATGAGATGCCATGATGTTCTTTCTTGACACATTTTCTTTTAATGATGACTAATGGATCAGGATCTCCATGGTGCTTCAATAAACCATAAGGACCTCTCTGAAGTGGAAGAAAAACCACAGAAATCATTGAATGAGAAACAACAGGAGAATCAAGAGTTGCTCATTCGATGTATTTCCCAACACTTAGGCTTTGCAGGGAACAAACCAATTGCTGCATGTATCATATACAAATGCCTCCTACATTGGAGATCATTTGAAGTTGAGAGGACAAGTGTCTTTGATCGAATAATTCAGACGATAGGCAATGCTATTGAGGTTTTCTAATTCCCACCCATATGCGTTGGTATTTTTCCTTTTTCAACCCAATTCCCGTTGCTTAAAATAGTTCTTCTTTGATTCTCAGAACCAGGATAATAATGACATTTTGGCATACTGGTTATCCAATGCTTCAACTCTTCTATTGTTGCTCCAGCGCACTCTGAAGGCAAGTGGAGCTGCTGGGATGGCTCCACAACGGCGTCGATCATCATCTGCTACGCTCTTTGGGAGGATGACACAAGTTAGTATGAAATTTTTTTCATTCAGTCTAATGAATCTTTGATTTCATTAGTTAACCTCATATTAAATGCCTTCTAGAGTTTTCGAGGCACCCCTCAAGGAGTTAATCTTTCCTTAATCAATAGTGGCATTAGTGGTGGTGTGGATACTTTGCGGCAAGTTGAGGCCAAATACCCAGCCTTGCTGTTCAAACAGCAACTTACAGCATATGTAGAAAAGATTTATGGAATGATTAGAGATAATTTGAGGAAAGAAATTTCTCCACTGCTTGGGTTGTGCATCCAGGTATTTTAGGCTTCCATTGCAGGTTTTTTTAAGTGAAGTTGTTTAATATTCCAAAACATGATTACGTACAAGTTACTATGCCTTGATTTATATAACCTTTTTTCAGTAACTAACTTACTTGGATGATCGTTGTCTGATTGCGATAAAATAGGCACCAAGAATATCCAGGGCAAGCTTAGTTAAAGGATCATCTCGTTCAGTTGCCAACACTGCAGCCCAACAAGCTCTAATTGCGCACTGGCAAGGAATTGTCAAGAGCCTTGGAAATTTCTTGAACACTCTGAAAGCAAATCATGTTAGTGAGATATAATTGGCATTAAAACCTTATAATTTCCCTGAGGACTAGTGGTTGTTTCCTTTTTGTTTTTCCACCCTTCAAGTGAGAAGGATTGGCTGTAATAGCCTGATCCTCAAACTGGTCTATCCTGTACCACATGTCAAGACAATTTTGGCTTTTCTTACACAACACAATTTATCCTTCAAGTTAGTTAGGAAAATAATGGAAGGAAATTTGAGGACTTGATCTCTTCTTTTTCCTGTTGTTTCCCCCAGGCTTGAATGGCCCCAGAGGAAGCTGTTTTACTTTACCTGAGCATTTTTAAGAATAAAATAATTTTTTTTATTTCTTTCCATTCATCTCCCTCTTCTAAATACAATAACTAGAAGATGGATTTTAAAACATAGTCATTATTGCTTTGGTGTTTCTTTTTGGCTTTTGGAAGTGTTTTTTTTTGTGTAGAGTATTTTTCTTGAGTTCATTTTCCACTAATGTGTTTTCAATCTTTAGGTACCCCCCTTTTTAGTTCAAAAGGTGTTCACACAAATATTTTCCTTCATCAATGTTCAACTATTCAACAGGTGTTGACTGCAACCTCTTATTATTAATATTATTATTATATTGCCCTTTTTGTGAGTCGTTTAGGTATTACAGTGAAATTATCATATGTTGCCTTCACTTTGAAGCCTTTTATTGAGGAGAGAATGCTGTTCATTTAGTAACGGTGAATATGTTAAAGCTGGATTGGCTGAACTGGAACATTGGTGTTACAAGGCAACAGATGAGGTATGTTCAATTTAACGCATCTTAGTGATTTTTTTGTGTATACTAAATTCGCAAAGGAAATTATTGCAGTATGCAGGTTCAGCATGGGATGAGCTTAAGCATATTAGACAAGCAATTGGGTTCCTGGTATCATTATATATCTTTAGTAGCCTACATTTTTTGTTCGATTACTTCTTGCAACTTGAAGACAAACCATGTCTCAAATCTTTTATCTTCTGATTTAGGTCATACATCAAAAATCAAAGAAAACACTTGATGAAATTAGCCATGATCTATGCCCAGTGAGTGTCATACCACAAAATAAGAAGCAATTTTTGATAATCATATCATCCCTAGATCTTAACCAACTTAATTTTTGCCAAATATAGGTCCTCAGTATACAACAGCTTTATCGTATCAGTACGATGTACTGGGATGACAAGTATGGCACGCATAGTGTGTCTTTGGATGTAAGTTTTTGTGGATGCCATGCTCAACTTAATTCGGAGTCATCTTTGTCATGATGAAATGATAGTTTTCATTAAAATGCATAAATAGACATCAGTAACTGACCATTTTGAGTTTTCCATGCGAACATTTGAATTTAGGTGATATCCAATATGAGGGTTTTGATGACAGAAGACTCCAACAATGCAGTTAGTAATTCTTTCTTGTTGGATGATGATTCAAGGTTAGCACACTTCCAACCATGACACGCTGGGAATTTTTCCCATTATATTATGTCTAATTTATTTTCTAGCTATTAGAATTTAGGACATTCTCATCTTGTTAATAAATTAGCAAGAATGTAAACAATATATACTACAACAATAAAAATATGGATTCGGCTAATTGTTGAACCTGCTTGGAAAGTTCATACATATGGAATCTATGATGAGTGAGCATTATAATTTGCAAACTTTTAAGGTCTTGAGACCTTTTGGTAAAACTGCACTCCTTAATATCAAGCTCATTATAGAGTATCCTATTATTGCTAAGAGAACAAAAAATTGGTTCAATTAAATGAATAGTTGTTATTTAGCATTTTTTGTAGTGGAGAACAAAAAATAATATGATCTCATGGCTGTTGTTGATGGCTCACATATTTTTCATGTTGCAGCATCCCATTTTCAGTTGATGATTTGTCAAAGTCAATGGAACAGATTGACATTGCAGACATCGAACCACCACCTCTTATTCGTGAGAATTCTGGCTTTAGTTTCTTGTTGCCACGTTCTGATTAATCACCTCCATTCAAAAGACAGTATCGACGAAATGGTGTGCTCTAGCATTCTCAGTCAAGTGTCAAGATGTATATTTCTACTGCAACCTCTTCAGTTGTGGATGTCCATGTCGAGTTGTTTTTTGTTGATTCTGTGTTACAGTAGATATATTTTTGTGATTCCTTTCCAATAGGTTATTTGCAGCTACAAACAGCAATGTATTTTGCTCCCTATTCAATGTGATACAATAATTATTGTGTCATGTTGTGTAACTGGCTTAACTTGAAGGTAAAGGCAAGAGCTTTTAGCTATTTTTTAATTGGACTCTTATGTAGTTTTGAGCTCTGTTATGATTTATCTTATTATGTCTGTAGCAACATGCAAAACGCAAAATTTATTAAAAGAAAACTATTCCACCTACGTGTGTTTGGTTGCTCTAGATAGGAAGGCGTTTTACTAGTCTTTAGGGACAGCTTAGTCTTTTTTACACGTTTAGTTTGTTGCGACTTTGTTTGTTAAGTCAGTTAGTTGTAGTATATTAGCATGTAAAATCAGCTTTACAAGGTAGTTGATAAAATGGTAACAACAAAGAAGATTATTCTTCATTTTGCTCTCTGTTTTCTTCTCCGAAAACTCCGTTGCTCTTCATCCACCAGCATTATTAGGTTACGGTAGAAAGGAGTCTATCATTTGATATCCAGAGGTGTTACCTGATCTTGTGAGAAGCTGCTCTTCCCTTCTTATGTATGCCACACAAATAAGCCCGAGCTTTCCCCATGGATAATCGCGTCTCAACGCTTGAAGCTTCCATGGAAAAGCTTTCCCTTATTCCACAATTTTCAAGCTAAGATTGGTTGTAATATCTCAAATTTTAAAAATTCGATTGATTCACACCTGTAAACTAAGGTTACCATAGCTTTTGAAATATTAAGAAGAGAATTAAGTCATAAAGATTCATGTCTATAATAGTCATGTCAGAATTTATGATGGATAAGATCATTGTGCACCTACACTACAAGAAAGAACCAATAGTCAAAAGAATGTTTTTTCTAAGTTCTCTGAAGGAGATCATCCATTAGTTTAGATTCATAAAACTGAGCAATATTTCTCATTTAATGGAACTCCATATCTATACAGCCAGTCTTGCAATGGTTCAAATGGATGGATTGTCTATGTACTACTCTAAGTTAGAATGAATTCACCACAACTTTGTGCAGAGAATTTGAACCTTCTGTATTCAAAGAGTGTGCAAAATCATTGTTTAAATTGAAGCAAACTGAAAGCCTCAAAGAATTTGCAAATGAATTCAGGAGATTATCTTACAGAAAATTAGGAGTAAGCCCTATGTCGTTGATCTCAAATTGCTAAAAAATCAGAAACTATTCATGATGCAACTACTATTGTTGTCCATTTGGATACTGAGATGAATCATTTCAAAAATAGTTCATCAAGGTCATTTCCTACTAAGGTTGTTAATCCTTATATACTTCACATGCATTGAACAAAACCATTGTTAATATTGTTAAGAGATAGATATCTAATGATATGCCAACCAAAAGAATTACTGATGGTGAAGTTTAAGAGAAAAAACAAAAAGAATTGTATTTTTACTTTGATGAGAAATATGTGAAGGCGCATAAGTGTGCCAAGAAATAATTATTACTTTTTGAGGTGGATTTTGAAGATGAACATATTGAAGATACTAAGGATCCACCTATTGATAGATAAGAAACTGCTTTTCAGCAAATAGAACTTAGTTCTTGTGCCTTTTATGACATTGCATCTTTATAATCTACAAAGACCATGAAGGTAAAAGGGTTCCTAAAGAATTGTCTAGTTCTAATTTTAGAAGCATGGGGGTTGTAGGTCAACCCCTCTGAGTAAAGGGGGTTACAAATGTGACAATAATCTGTTTATAGAATGTGACAATAATTCGTGTCAAGTAAAATTTGATTACTCTTTCTTTATTCTATAAATAATGACATTGATTTCAATGTGAAATACTTTCATAATTTGTAGGTAATTGTATAACCATCACTAGATTATAATCTCACAATTTTTGTAAAATTTATTCCGATGAGGAAATAATTTTATAATAAATGACTACTTATTATGACTATCAAGAAAATTAACAAACTAATATAGAGAAAGGTCAAAGCCAACACATATTTTCAATTACACTTGTATTAAAATTCTTACCCATATTTCAAATTAAAAAAATATTTATGTAATTCCAAAATTCCTGAAATAGAGATATCTTACAAAATATATTGACTAGTGAAAGTTTGGTGTACCTTTCCGAAATTGTTAGTCAACAAAATATGAAAAATAAATGCGGAAAGTAAAAAAGAAGATCAAGATTTTTACAAAGAAAACCCAACTTAGGAAAAACCTCGAGTCTATGAGAAACAAACATCTCAAAACCATCCACGAAAATAAACCACGATTACAACCCTGTCTTTCGACAAAAAACATCGCTTGTACATCACGTTCAGTTTACGTTTCGACCTCAACTTAATCCACCTAAAATAAGTATGCTTCTAACTCCTCTAGAAGACTTCACCTCTACAAAGATAACTAAACACGATTCCTCCAAGAGCACCGTTGAACGTCTTCAACAGAACAACAAATAAATAAAGAACACTAATAATTCTCTCACTTAAACTAGCCTCACAATACTAACATGAACCATCTAAAAATTCAAGAGAGTAAAATTGGAGAGAATTTTAACAACAACAAAACTCAAACAATACGACACACGATTTGCAATGGCTTGGGGTGGTCATTGAAACTTGATGCCCGTGTATCTTTTATTGTTTTAAAAACACATCTTGATAAGTGTTTCTAATTCATGATAAGATATGATGATTATCGCTTGTAAACCAAGTGGAGATAAAACAAAACTCCAAGAGCTATTAGTTATTAGTGAACAAAATAAACCAAGTGATATTATATGTATATCCATTAAGAGTTTTTGTTAAACAAAAAAGCAATGACTCAAACCATTTCATATCCATAAAACAACACGCCACTTATCCATTTACCTTGCATTTAATTCGACATATAGTTTACAGCACTTAGATGGCATTATCCACTTAATAGACATGGCATTTTCACCACCATAAAAGACACGTATGACACTTATGCATGCAATTGCCAAATTAGTTATGTAAGTGCCATGACCCATGAATTAAGTAAACCATGATAAGAATGACAAGTCATGATGGAAGTGACGTTTTATCAGCTTTAACAAGAAGTTGAGATAAAATAAAACACACCACTCAAGTGATATAACTCATATCCACTACAAGGAGTTTTACGTTAATATAAAAGACAATTACTTAAACAAATATATCCACAACAACTCATAGTGGTAAATACCTCTTATCATGATCAATTTCCACTCCAACACGTCACATAAAATATTGTCTTAATGATCCATGCAAACAATTAGGAAATAAGACGTGTGAAACTCTAGATCTGTCACAAAGTAACCTACCTCCAGGTTACCTCAGCTGCATAGATCTCACAATTGTCAATTTGGATTTTTAAAACCAACAATATATTTTATGTGACGTGTTGGAGTTGAAATTTATCATGATAAGAGGTATTTATAGCTAGGAGTTGTTGTGGATATATTCGGTTAAGTAATTGTCTTTTATATTAAGTAAAACTCCTAGTAGTAGATATGTGTTATATCACTTGACTACTTGAGTGGTGTGTTTTGTTTTATCTAAACTTCTTGTTAAAGGTGATAAAACGCCACTTCCATCATGACGTGTGTAACAACCCAAACCTTTGGATAACTAGGCATGATAAATGTGATAAGATAAGTGATGTCATGGGCGATCTAGGTGATGTTATGTGTAAATTAAATTCGATCGGAATATTCTACATGAACTAAATAAGGGAAATAAAAATTATGTGTGCAAGAATCACTATAATCGGAGTTAAAATTAAAATACCATGAATTTCCAAATAAAATATTAGAATAGAAAATTATGATATATTCAGTGGCAAACTCGTTATTATGGATGGGTATTATGCGCAATTAAACATAAAAGGGAAGGGTAAAAAGGGTAAATAGGGGCAAAGAAATAAAATAAAATAACATAAATTTAGGGCACGCACCTCGAGGAATGCCATAAACCGGAAGAGACCGGACTGTAGCGACGGCGGCGACGGAACAAGTTCTTGACGGAAACGACGACCAACCGAGAAAATGATGATACGGGGAGGACCAGATCGGTGAGGCGAGTTCAACGGAGCCTATTTCAGATTAAACGGAGGAGGTTCAAGCTGGCAAAGAAGGAGGAGACGCCGCGACTGCCGAGCTTTTGAAGGCGGAATCCGTCGATAGCTGGTGACGAAACAGGTAACGAACACTGGCGTTGGTATACCCGTGTCATTGTCCACCGTTTCGACCTAGCCGTGCGTGCCACCGCGCCTTCACTGGCGACTAACCGGAAACGAACCCACACGGGTCTGCTTAGACCCGTGTGAGGGAGAGACCATAACCGGGCTGACTCGACCCGGTTGGGTTGGGCAGACCCGTTTCATAATAAAAATAAATAAATTTAAATTTAGTTAATGGTAAAAGAATTAGTAATAATAATTTGTGATGTATTTTGGAATTTCAGGAATGAATTCTTCAAAAGTTTAAAAGAGGTTTATTGTTGGGAAAGCGTGCGACGGTAAGTAATACTCCACTGTATTACGGAACTATGTGATCTGTGAATTATATGTGTTATTGTATGTGTATTTGTTTTGATTATTGATATGTATTTGATCGAAATTCTATGACGAGTTATATGAGAATTGTGATTTATATTATAATTGTATTGAATGTGATGATTGGCTACCGTGATTGAACAACATAACTATTATTGTATTGCTCTATATTATGCAATGTGTACTGTTATATGCTTGGACTGAATATGGTGATGGAACTGATAGGACGACTGTCTTGATGTTCTTGAAAGTGAGGTGTTACGTATGATTTACTGATGCATTAAATATTGTTCATAAGCACGATGCATTGCATTACATGAAAATGAAAGGTTTAGTTAAGGAAAAAGTGTTTTACGAACCAGGTATTACTGCTACAGGGAGGGTGTACTGGAAAGATAAAGGTTTATGAGACTGTTAAATAAAAGAAAAGGAAAAAGGAAAAAAAAAGAAAAAAAAAGGAAAAATGAATAAAGGATTTGGATCGTAATTGGAGGTGCTCTATGGTAGGGCAGTATATGGAAATCCCGACCGGTTGCTCTGTAGCAGTTTACCTAGGTTAAGGGCCCGAGTACTGGAAAAACGATTTAAATGGCTGACTGTTGTTTTTCTAAAGATGATGTTCACGCGCATTCATGCATAAGTATTACTTGCTGAGCCTTGGCTCACTATGTTCCGTAATGCAGGTGATGGTGTCGCCGTAGATCCATGAAGAAGATGCTCATGTGAAGAAAGCTAGTTTAATCGAAGATTGATTAATTAAGTAATAAATTTACTTATGCACTTACTGTTAATAGCTTGTAGTATGGCAATAAGTGTATATTCGGGTGCGAGGATTAAAAGTATAGGATTCACAGTAATTTACTTAGGGGATATTAATTGGGTGTTACTGTTATCTAAAATATATGAGATGACGTTATTATTCAGATTATGTTATTTTATTTAAGTTAGGAGGAATTGTTTATTGAAGTTGACTTACATTAAATATAGGGTGAGTTTATATTGTAATATAGGTAGTGTTCTGGTCTACGAGCCCAAAAATTAGGGTTTTGTGTGACGGGGCGTTACAACGTGTTATTCTTAACATGGGTTAATTCATGGGCCATGACACTTACGTAACTAATTTGGCAATTGCATGCATAAGGTCATACGTGTCTTTTATGGTGGTGATAATGTCATGTCTATTAAATGGATAATGCCATCTAATTTTACTCTCTTGAATTTTGAGATGGCTCATATGAATATTGTGAGGCTAGTTTAAGTGAGAATTATTAGTGTTCATTGTTTATTCATTGATCCGTTGAAGACGTTCACCAGTGCTGTTGGAGGAATCGTGTTTAGTCATCTTCGTGGAGGCGAAGTCTTCTAGAAGCACTAAAAGCATAATCATTCTAAATGGATTGAGTTGAGGTTGAAATATACACTGAACGTGATGTTCAAGCGATGTCTTTAGTCAAAAGATAGGGGTTGTAATCATGGTTCATTTTAGTGGATTGTTTTGAGAGGTTAGTTGCATAGACTCGAAGTTTTTCCCAGGTTGGGTTTTCCTTGTAAAAATCGTCATATTCTTTTTTTTTACTCTATGTATTTATTTTTCCTATTTTGTTGAGTAACGATCTTGGTGAGGTACACCAAACTTTCATTTGGTATCAGAGAAAATGTCACCAATGGAATCGACATCAACAAATCAAATAGCACAATTTAATGGATCAAATTATTCGTACTGAAAGGCACGTATGAGAGCTTATTTGAAATCCATTAATGAACAAGTTTGGATGTCATTAGTGAAAGGGTATACTGAACCCGAGTTCATTGATAAAGAGGGTAACGAAACTCTTAAACCTCTTAAAAATTGTCTAAATGTGACCTTGAAAATGCAGGTTGGAATAGTAATGCAATGAATGCTTTATTTTCTGTTTTAAATATTTCTGAGTTTCACGGGATCTCACATTGTGATAAAGCAAAAACGACATGAGATATATTGGAAGTGACACATGAGGACACAAATCTTGTCAAACGTTCAAAACTTCAACAATTTACTTCTAGTTTCGAAACTCTGAAGATGGAGGAGAATGAAATGTTTGATGACTTCTATGCAAAGTTGAGTGATATAGTCAATACATCATTTACTCTTGCAGAACCGTTTGAGCTTATCAAGGTGGTAAGAAAAATTCTCAAATCTTTACCAGAGAGGTTCATGATAAAAGTTGCAACAATCGAGGAGAGAAAAGACATTGATAAAATTAAGGTAGAAGAATTAGTTGCCTCTTTACAAACTTTTTAGGCAAATTTTCTTAAATCTAAAAAATCTAAAGGTGTTGCTCTTTATTCTATTGATGAAACTAACAATGCAATGAATTGTTGCTTCTAATGAAAAATTTTAGGAAATTCTTGAAGGACAAGAATTCTAAGAAACTCGAGAAAGAGGAGTACTCATCTTACAAACCCGAGAAGAAAGGCAAAGAGTTTAACGCCACTCAATGCTTTGAATGCAAAGAATTTGGACACTTTGCTCAAGAGTATGGAAATTGGAAAAGGAAGCCAAAAGCATAACAAAGCGATGATACAGAAGAAGAATCTGATGCTGAATCTGAAGATGAATAGAAGGAAACACTAGTAGCCTTTCCAATAGCCTTTAGTGACAAAAGGTCCAAGAGAAACTCAAAAGACAGTGGTTATGAATTGGACGTGTGTGAACTACAAGTCGCCTACAACAAGCTTTTTGATGAATGTGTCAAGAGCAAGAAAGAGAAACTGAAACGTGCCAAAGAAAATGGGCTTCTTGGTCAATATCTAATGAAGCAAAAGCAAAACTCAAGGAATTACAAAAAAGAAATCCTAGATCTTGAAGCACTCTGTGTGATGGCCCGATCTGAAAATCACACCCCGAACCAAGTGCGCCACTATAGACGTGTACATTATCACTAAGGACCTTACCACACGCCATTCTCACCCCGAATTCTAACAAATATCTGACATCACCTCCCAGTATATCGAGGGTGTCAACCTGGAGTCACACCCATTTGAAGTTCCAAATCAACCTATATAGTCATTCTAAAACACCCATTTGAAGTTCCAACCGGAATTACATAAACCCTAATTTTTATGGAAAACTAAGAAACTTACCTCAAATCTTCCAAACTTGTAAAATCCTTGCTGATTATTGTTCTAATCTTCAATCAAGCCTTAATCCTTGAAAATCCCTCAATAATCTCTCTTTCTCTCTAATTTTCTCCCTCTTTCTCTCTAAAAATCAAACTATGCCAAAAAAGTGAGAAAGTAAATCGTGTATCTAGGTTCTAAAAATCCCGATTTGCTCCTAGGTGCCCTGGCCCAAGCCCCCCACCCCCCAACCTTGAGAACTTCTCTCTAGGTGGCTTATGGGCGCCCTTTGGTCATGCCAGGGCGCATTGTGCCGAGGCATGTGAGGGGTGCGCTTAGGCGCCGCTCAGCCTTAGTTTTTCCTACCATTTCTAGCCCGCTACTGGTCTGGGCAAACTCCTTCCATGCCTAGGCGCCTTTAGGTGTGCTCAGAGCAGTTCATTCCAGTCCTGGGTTATCCTCACTCACCTAGGCGTGATTCCTACATGTTTGGGCACACCTACAAGTCTAAAACACACCAATACACATATATTTTCATCTCCAATCCAACACAAATGAATATTTAGGACAGGGTATCACACTCTTCCTAGCTGAAGTAACCTACCTTGCTAAGGCAGAAAACAAAAGAGAACACATGTTAAAGTAGGTATGCTCAAATATTGATAAATTTGAATCAGGATCTAAAAAGTTGCAGGATATCCTTGACAAGCAAAAGATGTGAAATGAGACATTTGGCTTAGGATATGAAAAAAGTGAGAACTCCAAGACTGAATCACATACACACCTTCCTTCAAATTTTGTGAAGTTTGTACCTTTTTCATCCAAAACTTTGGAACAAGAAAAGAAGAGATCTAACATTCCAAACAAGGTAAGTATGCAAGGTAATAAATCTTCTTTATATCAAAGGTACGAAACTTCATATAGTTTTGGTAGGACTACCAAAATACTCAAAGGTATGATAAAATAAGTTTGTTCCCATTTATCATCATTGTGGAATTAGAGGGCATATATGACCTTACTATCATAAATTATATGGAATGCCTAAATTATATTTTTTCAGGAAGACTGATATTGAAAATGCACATAAAATTTTCTTCAAAATAGGTTTCAAAACCTTGCTAAAAAATAAAGTACTGCTCATGAGAAATCAAATGATATGAGAAAGCCTCAACAAACATCTCAAACAAAGAAATATTGGGTCAAGAAATCATATTTGAGAGCTTCAAGTGCTGACAAAGAAAAATTTACAAGTGCAGATCACGTCAAGGTAGCCTCTAGGCAACTTACCTCATCAAGGCAGCAACAAACATATCATGCCGAGGTAGCCTGCAGTTACCCAACTTCACTAAGGCAGAGGCAACCAGATACGCATGAGGTAATGTCATGAACAAATCCAAGATTTCTCAAAGGCAAAGGTTCGAACTTTGGCGAGCAGAAGGTTCTGTGGTTTTGGGCTTTTTGAAGTTCGAGCTTTTAGGGATAAAAGTCCAGTTATTCAAACAGTAGGGTTCTAGTTAGTAATTTTGCGTTTCCTCCAAAACGAGACCATGTGATCCCACGTAATTAATTAAGTGCATGATTAGGGTTAGTGCATGGTAAGTAGGTTATTTAGTTAGAAAGAAATCTTCGTGCTATTCTATCTATATATGACGCATCCCTGCTCTATAATGGTGTGAAGATATATGAAAAGTTTTTGATTATTGTTCTCTCGTCTGTAGTCGATAATGTGCAAGAACAATAGGGAGAGCTCACCTCCCCTCTGACGACTTGTGGTTACTATGGCTCCTATATCTGTCTGGGTGATCCGTAATTGTTATGGTAGATCATAACATTTGGTATCAGAGGAATTCGACATGCCTCCAAAAGTCATGAATGAACGAGTTGGAACAATCGAGGAGACTCTTGCCTACATCCCGAGGCAACTTGATGAACAACGAGAAGCGAATGACCAACGTGAAAGAATTTTGACTCAACAAGCAGCAACTCAGCAACGTGCTGCCACTGAAATGCTTCAGCGATTTGAGGCTATAGAACATAGACTAGAGATGCTCCAAGCCCAACCTCTACCTGCAATGGGAATAGGAAACCGAGTTCCTCAAGCAGTCGAACCACTAGCTCAAGAGGAAATGCGACAAAGACAAGAACCTCTTAGAATCGAAGAACCAGAACATGGATTTGGGGGTTTTAGGGGACCCAAGGTTAATTTCCCTAAATTTTACGAGGAAGAACCAGTGACTTGGATAAATAAGGCAAACATATATTTCCATTTTTATCGAACCCCAGCACACCATAAGGTCACCATTGCAGCTTGTTATCTTGAAGGAAGGGTGGCAAACTGGTTCCAAGAATCACTACAAGAAAATCATAAATTAGCGACGAAATTTTACCGACGAACCAGTTTCGTCTCTAATTATCGACAGATTACCTACGGCTCCCATATTTTGTTATATACCGACATATTACCGATGTATTGCCGACGAAAATTTTACCGACCGTTTTTCCCGCCAGTAATTTTTGGAGCCAGAGATGGCGCGTAAAAAATAATTTATTCAATTATACCGACGGATTACCGACGAAATTTTAAAAAATAATTTTTTCACAATTTTTTTATCGACCGTAATACGGTCGCTACACGGTCGGTATTTACCGACCGAAAAAAATCCGTCGGTAAACATTCAGCTACGATCTCTTTATTGACGAAACTTGTAGTGAATGGGAGATTTTTGGAATGCCTGTGAACTGGGAATCTTTCTCGGAGGCTCTAAAATCAAGGTTTGGTCCTTCCTTCTTGGACTCACCTATGGAGGAGCTGGCTCGGCTTAAGCAGATTCACTTAGTGGATGAGTACACTAACAGTTACAAAGAGATAGTAGTGCGAGTCAAGGGATTGAATGAAGATCAGAAACTTGGTCTCTACTTGGCTGGGCTTAAAGATGAGTTAAGAATTCCTTTGAAAGTGCTTCGACCAAACACAGTTTCCAAGGCTCGGTCTCTGGCCAGGATGCATGAAGCAAACGTGGGATTATTAAAGAAGCCTGGAAGGGTTACTCAGCCTACATTTGATTGCCAGATTCACTCACCAACAAGTATGAAACCATCACTACCCTCATTGCCTGCTCCAACCCCTGCCTTACCCATCACTTACCCCGGATATGAAGTTTCTGGTGCTTCAAGGGTAATGGGTTCTAGCTCCACTACTTCTAACTCTAACCAAAGGTCCCTTGTCAATAGTGGTAACAGTAAACGAGTGCCAATATCTTGGATTACTAGTCCACAAAATGAAGAAAGGAAGAGGTTAGGTATGTGCTTCTATTGTGATGAAGTGTATGTCAAAGGCCATAAATGTGTCAACCCAAAGATATATTTGCTCGATATGGTAGATGAGGAAGAGGAAGTGGAAAAAGAGAGTCCTCCTGAGGAAGACACCGTGTACATTGATAAGGGAAAGAGCCATGAGCTACCTCTAGCTCTAACTGAGGAAAACTATCCCACCATTTCCTTGAATTTCTGGATTTTGCCAACAACAAACTATGACCCTGTATGGTTCTATCAATGGAAAGACAATGCTAGTCTTGGTGAACACGGGCTCCTCACACAACTTTGTAGATCTATATTTTGCATGTAAGGTTGGAATGGGGGAATGCCTCCACCATTCGATATCAGTGAAGTTGGTCAATGGCTCCAAGCTACATAGTATAGGGATCTACTATTTTGTACCCTTCACCTTACAAGGGAGTGTTTTCATTTCAGATTTCCACATAATGCCCTTGGGAGGATTTGATGCAGTTTTGGGTATACAATGACTGAAAGAACTTGGTGATATACAGTGGAACCTTCAACACCTTACCACGTAGTTCCTGTACAAAGGACGGCTGAATCAATTACAAGGTCTACATAGGAAGCTTTTTGATATGGTGAGGTACGGAAGTGGGGATCCTTATAACAATTACATTACTTCTATCTATTATGCTTTGGACAGTGAGGTATTGGCTGGTCCTACTGCCATGAACACAACCTTGCAAGAACTTCTTGAGGAGTATGATCAGATCTTTGAGGTACCAAAAGGGTTGCCTCTTCAGAGGTCCCATGACCATGCTATTGTATTAAAACCCAACATCATTTCAGTCAACCAAAGGTCATACAGGTGTCCCCATAGCCAGAAGTTAGAAATTGAGTCAATGGTGAAAGATTTGTTGAACACTAAGACGATAAGGCATAGTCAGAGTTCTTTTGCATCTCCTATAATCTTAGTCAAAAAGGCTGATGGATCTTCGAGATTATATATGGACTACCGAGCCCTAAATAACTCTACTGTCAAGAACAAATTTCCCATCCCTGTCATAGATGAACTATTGGATGAACTACATGGGGCAGTGATATTCTCCAAGCTTGATCTTATTTCTGGTTATCACCAGATAAGAATGAGAAAAGCTGATATCCATAAGACTGCATTTAGGACACATGAAGGACTGTATGAATGACATTTTTAAGTCATTTCTCAGGAAGTTTGTGCTTGTGTTCTTTGATGACATACTGGTCTACAACAAGAAAGTGAATGATCATAATATACACTTGAGAAAGGTCCTGCAAGTCTTGCAAAATCATCAATTATTTGTAAAAAAATCCAAGTGCCAGTTTGGAAGTACATCCATCAGCTACTTGGGACATATCATAAACTGTGAAGGAGTGAAAACAGATTTCACCAAGGTTCAAGTTATGTTGGGCTAGCCTACACCTACCTTTACCAAGTCACTAAAGGGATTTTTGGGGCTAACTAGGTACTACACACGTTTCATAAGGAAGAATGGAGAGTTGGTCAGGCCACTAACACAATTATTAAAGAAAGGAAACCTCTGTTGGACTGAAACGACATAGAAGGCATTCCAAGAATTAAAGATAACAATGTCCAATCCACCAGTATTAGCATTACCTAACTTCTCTGAGACCTTTGTTATTGAGTGTGATGCGTCTGGAGAAGGAGTGGGTGCTATGCTGATGCAAAATGGTCACCCACTGGCTTATTATAGTGCATCATTGAAGGGCAAGTCACTTCTTCTATCCACTTATGAAAAAGAACTTTTTGCCTTGGTCTCAACCATTCAAAAGTGGAGGCATTATCTCATGGGACATGAATTTGTAGTGAGAACTGATCATCATAGTTTAAAATATTTCATGGATCAGTCTCTTGGAACAATAACACAACAAAAATGGATAAGTAAGTTGTTTGGATATGAATTTGTCATAGAATATAAGAGAGGCCTGGAGAATACAATTGTTGATGCATTATCAAGGTTGAACTCATCTAAATGCAATCCAATCTCTATGGCCTTGACATTTCCTGTGTGTAGCATATTGGAAGAAATCCAAGCTTCATATAAGGAGGAGAAGTGGACAGAAGCTTTGTTGAAATCAGCTCTGAATGGAGACTTCCTTCTTGATAAGATCACATTCTCTCAAGGGATCCTATACTACAACAGAAGGCTCCTGGTGGGTGATAATAGAAACTTAAAAGTAAAACTGCTTCATGAAATTCATGGTTCTCCTATAGCTGGGCATCCCGGTTTCGTCAAAACCTTGCATAAAGCCAAACAAAATTTCTTTTGGAAAGGGCTTAGAACAGATGTCAAGGAGATGGTAAAAACTTGCGATACTTGTCAAACTACTAAGTATCAAGCTGGTTTGCCTCAAGGAATGTTGGAGCCTTTGCCAATCCCTAAGTCTTCATGGACAGAAATTGGAATGGATTTTATCGAGGGTATGCCTCACTCAAATGGGAAGTTAGTAATACTGACTGTGGTTGATAGGTTCACTAAGGGAGCCCATTTCATAGCTCTTCAGCACCCTTACACAGCAGCTAAAGTAGCTCAAGTTTTTATGTGACATGTGTTCAAACTTAACGGGTTGCCCATGAGTATTGTTACCGATCGAGATGTCATTTTTACAAGTAAGTTCTGGAGGGAACTCTTCGAATTACAAGGTACTAGGCTCAACTACCGTAGCTCTTACCACCCTCAAAGTGATGGTCAAACGGAGGCTGTCAATAAGGAAGTGGAGCAGTATCTGAGATGTTTTGCATCCTCACATCCTAAGAGTTGGCAAAGGTGACTTCCATTGGCTGAATACTACTACAACACTACTATCCATACAAGTACAGGTATGTCTCCCTTTGAAGCACTCTATGGAGTTCCTCCTCCCAAGCTCATTACCTACATCCCTAGAACTGCTGCCCTGGAATCTATTGAGCAAGAGTTGAAAACCAGAGATGATATACTCATCACCTTAAGGCATAACCTCTTAAAGAGCCAAGCCACTATGAAATTCTTTGCTGACAAAAAACGAATTCATTGTGAGTTCGAGGTACGGGATTTAGTATATCTGAAACTGCAACCTTATAGCTAGGCAAGGATCAGTCTCCCAAAAAAGGAACTTGAAGTTAGCACCTCGTTATTATGGTCCTTATACCATCCTCAAACGTGTAGGCAAGGTGGCCCACGAACTAAATCTGCCTACCACATCTCAAATCCACCCTGTAGTGCTATTTCTCAACTCAAGAAGGTGTTTTCTCATGCTACTCAGCCAATGTCTTCCCTTCCACTAGTTAGTTCAAACGGACAAGTCATCGTTGAACCACATAGTATTCTTAGGAGAAGACTCACACAACAAGGCAGCTTTCCAATAGCTGAAGTTCTAGTACAATGGAAGGGACAAGGTGAGGAGGACGCAACTTGAGTTTCCTACACTAAATTGCTGGAAGACTTTCCGGACCTTATGGGCAAGGTCTTCTAAGGAGGAGGCTCTATCATGAACAAATCCAAGATTTCTCGAAGGCAGAGGTTCAAACTTGGCGGGCAGAAGGTTTTATGGTTTTGGGCTTTTTTAAGTTTCGAGCTGTTAAGGATAAAATTCTAGTTATGGAAACAGTAGGGTTCTAGTTAGTAATTTTACGTTTCCTCCAAAACGGGACCGTGTGATTCCACGTAATTAATTAAGTGCACGATTAGGGTTAGTGCATGGTAAGTAGGTTATTTAGTTAGAAAGGAATCTTCATACTATTCTGTCTATATTGGGCACGTCTCTGCTCTGTAATGGTGTGAAGATATATGAAAAGTTTCTGATTATTATTCTCTTGTCTGTAGTCGTTAATGTGCAAGAACAGCAGGGAGACCTCACCTCCCCTTTGACGGCTTGTGATTACTGTGGCTCTCATATCTCTTTGGGTGATCCGTAATTCTTATGGTAGATCGTAACAGGTAACCTACAACAAGCTTACTTCAGATACTCTGGAACCATCCCAACGAGTCAAAATGAATCATTCCCAAGATCTAGTCATTGAAGAAGTAACTACCCTCATGAAAACACATGCGCAAATAAAAAATGAATGGAGTTGAATACATGGTTGTTGGAAGTTGCTGTACTCAGCTACTTAAGATGAAACGGATATTGCAGAACTATGGTTTGAATCAGGAAAGTATGATCGCATTTTTTGTGATAATATGAGTGTGGTTATATTTCCAATTCTAGAACCAAGCATATAGAGTTTCATATTTCATCCATGGATTTGTGAAAATGATCGACGTCTCTTGAATATATTGCTACTGAAAATCAATTGGCTGATAGTTTTACAAAACCCTTAGACAAACATAGATTTTTATTCCTAAGAAAAGCACTATGGGTCAAGTAGCTTGAGGTACCATATGTGTGAGATATGTGATGTAATTCTTGATCTATGATTGAAACATTGATTGTTTGATGTTACCTCCTAACGTGTTTATTGTTAAATGACTTATCCGTTCATAAAATTGAAAAGATCATGTTATTAGTCATATATTATTTTTCACAAATCTCTACTTTTGAAATCCGATTGACATAATACTTGAGATTTGTCTTGATAGGTCTATTGAATAGTTCTTTGAGAAAATTGATGTAAGCAATACAAATGGAAAGCGTTACGTCACAGGTATTTTTTTTTAAAAAGGAGCTACTTAAGGTTAAAAGGTATGTATCTCTTGAAATAAAGTGAGCTACCTAAGCTTGACTGTGAAAACCACCATGAATTCAGAGGTTTCACCTCTTGAAATAAAAGGGGGAATCTTGTATGTTGCTTGCATGTACATAAAGTACCAAAGAATCTAGATTTGACAACCTATGAAAATTCCATATTATGTTATATATTGATCTAACAAGTTTTTGAGATTCACACACTGATACACATGAACAAGTAATATGTATCAGATTTCAAGGACATGATCAGAGAGTAGTAAGTCCATTTCTTGAACACATCTTATGGTAACTCTCATTATCATTGTTTTAATTCTTTTGGTTGAGTATGAAAATCTAAAAGTTTCATCCTTGAAACCAATTTCTCTTGATTTTCAGTTATGTTCTAAGTAGAAATATTTTTCAAGTATGTTGGCAAAGTGAGAAGTAAGCTACAATATAATTTCATTTCCTCAGAAATTTTGAGTGCCCATCTTTGACAAGTTGTGGGTCAAAACGAGGGAGATAATAGTTTGAGGGGAAGATAACAATTTGAGGGGATTTGTTTTATTTGATTACTCATTTAGGGGGAGCATGCGCAGGATATTGGTTACATTAAATATGAATATGTGTTGTCCGAAAATATTGTTTATCTGTGCAGGTATTTTTGATTCCACAATTATTAAGGGGGATATTGTTGGTTTTTAAAACCCACATTGACAATTGTGAGATCTATGCAGCTGAGGTAACCTCAATTTAGGTTACTTCGTGACAGATCTAGAGTTTCACACGTCTTATTTCGTAATTGTTTGCATGGATTATTAAGACAATATTTTATGTGACACGTTGGAGTTGAAATTGATCATGATAAGAGGTATTTACAACTAGGAGTAAAGACATCTCTTGTATATCACGCTCAGTATATGTTTCGACTTCAACTCAATTCACCTAGAATGAGTATGCTTCTATCGCCTCTAGAAGACTTCACCTCCACGAAGATGACTAAACACGATTCCTCTAAGAGCATTGTTGAACGTCTTCAACAGATCAACGAATAAACAAAGAACACTAATAATTTTTTCACTTAAACTAGCCTCACAATATTTACATGAAACATCTAAAATTTCAAGACAGTAAAATTGGAGAGAATTTTAACAAAAACAAAGCTCAAACAATACAACACACGACTTGAAATGGCTTCAGGTGGTCATTGAAACTTGATGCCCATGTGTCTTTTATTGTTTAAAAAACACACCTTGATAAGTGTTTCTAAATCATGATAAGACATGATGATTATCGCCTATAAACCAAGTGGAGATAAAACAAAACTCCAAGAGATATTAGTTATTAGTGAACAAAATAAAGCAAGTGATATTATATGTATATCCATTAAGAGTTTTTGTTAAACAAAAAAACAATGACTCAAGCCATTTCATATCCACAAAACAACAGGCCACTTATCCATTTACCTTGCATTTAATTGGACATATAGTTTACAGCACTTAGATGGCATTATTCACTTAATAGACATGGCATTTTCACCACCATAAAAGACACGTATGACACTTATGCATGCAATTGCCAAATTAGTTACGGTAAGTGTCATGGCCCATGAATTAAGTAAACTATGATAAGAATGACAAGTCATGATGGATGCGACGTTTTATCAGCTTCAACAAGAAGTTGAGATAAAACAAAACACACCACTCAAGTGATATAACTCATATCCACTACTAGGAGTTTTACTTAATATAAAATACAATTACTTAACCAAATATATCCACAACAATTCATAACTGTAAATACCTCTAATCATGATCGATTTCAACTCCAACACGTTACATAAAATATTGTCTTAATAATCCATGCAAACAGTTACGAAATAAGACGTGTGAAACTCTAGATCTATCACGAAGTAGGTTACCTCGGCTGCATAGATCTCACAATTGTCAATTTAGGTTTTAAAAACCAACAACTAGAATTTACACATTTAAGTATCATCGCCCGAAATTGATATTGGATACGGATTTTCTCCAAGAAGTGAAACCATTGTTGCAGCATTGTTGGTTTTCAATTTAGTGATTAAGAACTAGGTCATTCCCTGGAAAGAAGGGGCTTTCTGTAAAAATGGCGTGCAATTATGTAACCTCAATGCTCAACAGAACTTTCTAGACATTGCATTGTCAAATCGTAAATAGAATACCTAAATGCGTGGGTTAACAATTATGCACTTTGTTTCCAAAAAAGAACAGTAAGTTAAAAATGAATTTACCAAAAAATAATACCGTTGTCACATTTAATATCTCAACTTTGTTGTACCCCAATTTTTGTTCAAGCCTAAAAAACAACAAAATTTCAAATTCAAAAACTCACAATTTTCATCAATTATGAGCCCAAAATGAGCACTTAAAATCCTTAGCCCAATACATATACAAGGACAAAATGCAAAACCTTATTAGCCCAAGTGAATAAAAAAAAACCCAAACTCAACTCATTTGTTTAGCCTACAAAAGACATTTTGGTCCAGTACATGAGCCCTACCTAATCCATTTGTTTAAAGGCCCGCCTGGCCCAATAACCAACATAAACCTAAGGGTATAAAGGAAAATACCGGAGGAAAAAGGAAAGGATGGAGCGTCGGCGCTGGAGGAGAGAAAAGGAAAGAGAGAGAAGGAGAGGCGCCGTAAATGGAAAGAAGAAGATCGGCGCCAGCTATGATTGAGAGGGTTCACACAAAGAGTGATTTCAGAGCCTTAGATGTAGAGATTTCATGGTTTATTTGAGGAATGAATTACGATTTGAGTGTTATTTTAGGAAGAAAAGAAATTCGTGAGGGATTAGGGGAAGAAATGATTGAGGAGACGAAATGGAAACGGAATCACTAGGAGAAGAAGAGATTGGGGATTGCTGGGTTATAAATAGAAGATGAGAGTGACGGGAGAGGGGGTGAGAAAACCATAATTTTTAAGGAGAAAATTCCAGAAAATTGGAGAAAAAAAAAAGAGGGAAAAGATTCTGAAAAAAAGGAGAGCCTCACTAGTATTCTCTGTTTTTTTGGATTTTTAGTTTACTGTCGAAGCCTTTCTCTATCAAATAGTCCAAGCTCACCATCGCCACACCAATCTCACGTCTCTACTAAGCCACCCTACCTGTCCGTTTAGCTGGAACTTGGAAAATCTTCCATTGCCACAGCGCGGACCACCAAACGTGCGGCACCTTTTTTTTCTTTACCCAAGTGACCCCCGTTCCCAATCTACCTATCACTTGCCCGGGTTTATAGTGCATCAATTTGTGTTTCTTCGTACTACATAATTGTGCTTGGTTTCCACCTTATTCGGTATAAAGTTTGTTCAATTCTTAGAAATTAGTTCTTATGCTGAAATTTCTGTTGATGAGTTTTATGAACTTGTTCATAATATGGAATGGATTCTATGGTACTGATACTGGATGTTATTCTGTCATAACGAGTTATTGATGTTATGTTTTTGGGTGCCATTCTATGAATTTCATCCTGGGTTTTGTCTAACATAATTATTGTGTGGTGTGAGTTTTCTGGACACACAAATTTTATGGACATCTCTCGGTTCCTTGGTGAAGGTTTTAATGGCACATAAGCCAAAGGAAGAACCCATATTGTCTTGTATGTTGGAGACTAGACCTGTTAACCGATTGAGTATAAATTTGCATATGTGGTGTGGTTTTGGTTTTCATACTGTAGATGACTGCTTTTGCTCTGCGTCCTTGAAAGTATTATGGGTTGTTACGGTTTGTTTTGCATGCTTCTTGTTTTTAGGTAATTCATTGTAAAAGATAGTACCAATGCCTTGTAAAATTTTTGTACTCTTATACACAATTTGACTTTATTTATGGTTAATTGTGTGGGAGAAATATCTTGCATGTTTTGGTGAACTTCCTAATCCATGGCAATATTTTACGAATTTTCATAAAGGTGGCTATATTGTAATGAAGTTCTTGGTTCTCTTTCTTATAAAATTTGTTCAGAATCGTGAATGAGTGTTATTAAATTTCATGGTTTTGTGATAATGGGTGAGCAATATTGTATTTCCGGGTATCTTGCCATGACTTTGATTTGAATTTCATTTATTGAGATAACGGCTTGTTATGGTATTTGGTGGAATTAATGTTTAATCAAATATAGGTACATTGGGGGCAGATTGTGAAATCACTAGGCTAACACAAGAGGGGGGTGAATTGTGTCTCCAAAAACTAAGTATAAACCCCAAATACAAAAAAATCACAATCTAAAAACGTACAAATGATCAAAACAGTGTTTATAGTACAAATCTGCTAACCAACCAAGTAGATATTATTTGACCTAGCAATTCAAGTCCAAATGCAACGAAATTTGGTATGCAATATCACAATACCTTAATTAATACTATATCAAAAATTCAGATCAAAATTCGAAGTCTAGCTATATGAACAGTGCATGGACAGATTGCTATTCCAGAAAATTAACTATCAAAAGTATACCTAGAATCCACTAATCACAAGTTGTTCAACCACAAACAATATCCCAACAAGCAATGGCAGTAAGCAACACCCTAATATCAATTTATAAGGCACACAAATCACTAATAGCACCAAACAAGAAAGGACATAGAAAATTAGAGTGCACAAGGATATATAGTGGTTCGGTGCTCACACCTACATCCACTACCTAAGCTTTCAAGCTTAGGATTTCCAAATCCACTAAAGGATATAAGTGGTTTTGCAAGTTCACCACAAACTTAGGGTTTTCAAGCACACCCCAAACTTGTACACCACCAAGGTTTGAAGCTAACCTTAAACTTTCACACACCTCTCAAAAGTAATGCCCTCAAAAGGGACTTTTACAAGTGATTTGATTTTTGGTTCTCTCAAGATTAGCTCTAAGCTATTTGGATGAGGAACACTTAATCTCTCAATGTAAAGCTCACTGGTAGGATATAAATTTGGCTCAAATTCTTGGCTTTCACTCAACCAAAGGTTCACACAAAGTCTCACAAATATGGAAATAAGTTTAGGAGAAGCTTTGTGGAAAGTAGCTCAAGAACACTCAAAAAAATACCTTAATGATTTTGGCTTGAAAGTGTGTCTTAGCTTGAGGTTGATGAAGGGAAGATGATGATAATAATCTCAGCAAATGATGATCAAAAGATCAATAGAAGATCACTCAAAAATTGTAAAATCAAGAACAAAAGCTCTCTTGGTAATTTTTGCTCATAAGTTTTCCAAGTGTGGAATGAAGCATGACTTTCCTCTTCATTTGTCTCCATTTAATCTTGGCCATTGGATCTTGTTAATCTTCAATCTCAGCCATCAATCAACTTATAATCTCTGCCCTTCATCTTCAAAACCGAAATCAATCAACACCATTGAAAGGCTAGCCGTTATTGACTTTTGGTCAACCTTTGATTCAAATTTCAAATCTTGGCTCCAAGGTTTGTTTGGATCTTTTGTGCTTCTTGTTAAACTCTTCTTCATGCTTAGAAAGGCCTCAACAATCAACCAAACAACCCTTGCAAGGCACACACGAAATTCCCCCCAAAATACTTGAAAATAAGAACATAATAGTACATGGTGATGTGGACAATTTTCCTCCAAGTGTTTTGGCTCTAGGGGTGTAAACGAGCCGAGCCGCTCACGAGCGGCTCGGCGTTGGGCTCGAAAAAAGCTCGTTCGTGTTCGATTCGATTCATAAATGAGTCGAGCTTGAGCTTGATTTTGAGGCTCGATTCATAAACGAGCCGAGCTTGAGCAACATAAAGCTCGGCTCGTTAAAGCTCGTGAGCTAGCTCGTAGGCTCGGCTCGATATAGGCTCGTGAGCTCGGCTCGATAGTAGACTCGTGAGCTCGGCTCGATAGTAGGCTCGTGAGCTCGGCTCGATAGTAGGCTCGTGAGCTAGCTTGTAGGCTCGGCTCGATAATAGGCTCGTGAGCGAGCTCGTAGGCTCGGCTCGATTGTAGGCTTGATTATATAATATACATATAAATATATGTTATATCTATAATTATGTATCATTATTAGTATATTATATGTGCATATAAAATTAATAAGAATTTGATATTTTTAATAACTATTAAATAATAGTTATTTAATATTTTATAAATTTAAGAAGAATTTTTTACAAGCTAAGTAAGTAAGCAACCAAGAAAAATAATTTCATTGATAAAGTTTTATCTTAATCAAGTAATATAACATAAGTTAAGTTATTTAAGTAACTCATGATAATGTAACTATATAAGTTATATAACATGATTGTGAATTTGTGATAATGTAAGTAAGTAAGTAAGTAAGTTATATCCCTAAACCCTAAACACTAAACACATGTGATAAACTCATAAACCTTGTTTCAAAAAAAAACTCATAAACCTTAAACTCAAGTGATATAACCCTAAACACTAATACACTATGTTATATAATTACATAACTCGTAATAATATAAGTTATATCCTTAAATCCTAAACCTATAATTTAAATTATATTCTTATAAGCCAAAACCATAAACTCATTTGATTTAACCTTAAACCCTAAACTCATTTGATTTAACCTTATGATAATATAAGTTATAACATAATTCATGATAACTTATATTCCCAAAAACCCTAAAGGACTAAACTCCTATGTTATATAACATAATTCATGATAATATGAGTTATAAGCCAAAACAATAAACTCATTTGATTTAACTTTAAACCCTAAACCTATGATTTAAATTTATGATAATATAAATTATAACCCTTAAGGACTAAACCCCTATGTCATATAACATTACTCATGATAATATAAGTTATAAGCCAAAACCATAAACTCCTTTGATTTAACCTTAAACCCTAAACCTATGAATCGTGGAATATGAATGTCATTTTACATCACCAGTTTCAATTGAAAGAAAGCGTAAGGATGTGTACAAAAAGACAAGAACATTATGTGTTTGACTATTTGGACTTGTGTTCGATTGTTAGTGATTTGTGAAAGAACTTTTTTATGTATGAAATATGGACTATTGAGATTTTACTTGCTTGAATTTCTGATTTGTTGCAGGTTTTTTGTGTTCTCAGCATTATATTTAATTGATGCTTACTGTTAGAATGATTGCAGGTTTTAGTTTATATATGTTTGTCACATTGCAAGTTTGCAACTCTGATTCTCGTGATGTTCTTTGTTTCATGCTCTACAGATCTGCAAATCCTTATGTATATATTAATCAGTAATTGATATGCAATCCCATATATGAATCTATGTTGAATGTCTGAGGCTCTTGAGTCTTGAATGTTGCTGCATAAGAGGCTAGAGCAATTAGAACTAACTTAAGATTGTGTTTTCTTCATCTATTTGTATTGCTTCACCGAGCTCGAGCTCGAGCTCGAGCAGTTTATCGAGCTTTTCAACGAGCCCGAGCTCGAGCAGTTGATCGAGCTTTTCAATGAGCCCGAACTCGAGCAAATAAATGAGCAGTTTATCAAGCTTGGCTCGAGCTCGACTCGTTTATAGAATAATCGAGCAGTTTATCGAGCTTGGCTCTAGCTCGGCTCGTTTATAGAATAATCGAGCATTTGACGAGCCGAGCTCGAGTCGAGCTCGAGCCCTTTGGAGTAATAATCGAGCCGAGCTCGAACAAAAACTCCAGCTCGAGTCGAGCTCGAGCTTATCTTATTAGATTCGAGCCGAGCCTGAACATGTCAAAGCTCGGCTCGGCTCGGCTCGATTACACCCCTATTTGGCTCCAATCTTTTTCATTTGATTTCAAATGAATCCAACGCTTCTCAAACTCCCTCCAAAGGCTCCTAAGGCTTTCTAGAAGGGTTATGACCGAGCCCCTACTCCAAATAAATCATCCAACATTAATTCAACTTAGTCTAACCCATGGAAGGTCAATTTGAGGAATTTAGGCTATTTTGGATAAGAATGGGATGCACCAATTTAAGTCTTCTTCACTCCAAATTTTGTCAAATTTCTCATTAAATATGTCTTAGACTATTTCCTACATAAATCCTTCAATGTAGCTCACATAATCTCAATTGCTCCCAAATAGGGTTTCCTAGGGGATTTCGGGTTCTAAGTGTCTAAACAATGAAACCTCAATACTCCATGACCATTTCATATCCTAAATTAATGTCCCAAATAAGTGTATGATTTTTACCTACAAATAAATGAGTGATAGAACACTCCAATTTTGCTTGTAAGCTCAAAGAGCTTCAATGCTTGCACTTGGGTTAACCAATAAGATATAAGCTCAATAAAATTCAAGTAAGCACATGATAAATCAATTTATCTATATAAGAATGTGCATACAAAATTTCACTTATAATTTAGTTCGTTTGGTCATTCAATTTGATCATGCAAATCTCAACTAGGCAGTTTCACAACTACACTAGTGAATTAATTTCAACTGACAAATTGAACATGATAGACTTAAAATTGACCTGACAATATTTCACAATGAAAAATTTCAGAGTGTCTTAAATAACTTTCAAAATAAGAATCAAGTCAATCAGAGATCATATGAATAAGTTATGACAATTCAACCAACGTGTGCACAGTGTGATGTTTGAACAATTTTTGTAGTGCGAAAATGAACAAGTCCAAAATTATCAAATTCATATCAAATATGATCAAACATGATTCCAAAGATATATAATGAAGCTTAAATTAGTAGAGAAAATACATTTCATGATTCATCCAAATTCATCCAAAGGTAAGCACAATCAAATAGTCCAATACGTATTTTGCATCAAAACATAAATGTAGGACATATGGTCCAACAGATTGTAGGACTGGCTATAAGGACTTAAATTAATAATGTGGGTTTAATTTGATATGATTTATTATTATTATTATTATTGAAATTGATTTGGTTGATCTTGGTGACTTGCTCGATGTTGAATGTATGCACAAAGGCACTAATTATTATATGGGAGGTTTAACCGATGACAGAACCAACGAGGAAGCATTGGATGGAAAATGATTTTTGAGAAAATGATTTTTGAGAAAATGATTTTATGGAATCCTTACCATTGGATGGAAAAGGATTTCACGAAGTCTAACGTGGAGCCTTTAATATAATATTTTTTTCGGTGATCGATCATGACTTTCAATCATACTAATTTAATAGTATTATTGAAATGATAGATTACCAAAATAAAAACGGGAATCAAGTCCCTCTTATGTGTGCTTATTATTTTTTACTATATGTTGATGATGTGTTTTATTTTAGATATGTTTTTCTATGCTATGTGATTATGTGTAAATTGTATGATTTAAAATGTTAATATATTTGAATTGAGATTTACGATAATTCAATATCCTTTAGTCCACAAAAAACTCGGTTCCCAACATTTTAATTTCATTTTTATTTTTATTTTTACCTTTATTTTCGTTTTATGTTTTTTTTTTTGTTTTTTTTTAAACATTCATATTATATATTTTATTTGTGTATAAAAATTATATCAACCCATTAATTGGTGTGTGCCGGCTCATCACACTTTCCCTTTCAATCCTGATTCTCCTAACCGTTAATGGATTGAGCGTACCATTTCATAGCAAAATCTCCATAAAGTCACCCGGTTGTGTGAGTCCCATTACACCCACACTTCAAGTGTGTTGCCTCACATGAAGTCATTTGGTTGATGCCAAGCTCCGACACCCAATGATGCTCCCATGTGACGTTCAAGTAATTCCTAGGGTATACCCGAGTCCATACTCGAGCACCCCATGCAATCTCTATTGCATTCATACTTCATGCCATCAATTAATACATATATAATCAACCTATATATATAACTACCCATGATGCATGAGTGATCAACCATGCTCAATAAGTGATTGAACAAGTACAAGGGTTAATGCAATCTACATTTCAAAGAAAACAAGAATAAACTCTAAGTTTGTTCTTCCTTAGAAACAATAAGGCAAGAACGCAAATCCCAATGACCAATGAGAAAGTAAACCGCATTTAGAGAGCAAAAGAACGATACAAAAGAGAATTGGTCCAAAAATC
Source organism: Euonymus europaeus (assembly GCA_963580455.1). Classification (NCBI taxonomy): domain Eukaryota; kingdom Viridiplantae; phylum Streptophyta; class Magnoliopsida; order Celastrales; family Celastraceae; genus Euonymus; species Euonymus europaeus. Next base: position 8,807,950 of record OY756972.1, read on the forward strand.
TCCTACCTCGATTAAGTACCACTTACAATATCAATTTCTAAAGTTAGGGTTTTGACCTTCTTTCACCAACCTATTAATTTCCAACATTTTAACCCATATAATTACATTAACATCACTATTCAATCATAACAATAGCAAAACAATTTACTAATCAAGAGAGACTTATCTTCTCTCTCTAGGATTTTCCCCAAAATCCTCCAACTTCTCCAAATTCAAACCGTAGTCCAAACCAAGTAATTAAACTAGTAAAACAACCACAAATCACCCTAGAAACAACATATCTAAACCCAACAATCCATCTCTTAAAGAATCAAAGTAAATCTACAAAAACCCTAGAATTCCAAAACTAGGAAACTTACCTTGAATCTTTGAAACTTCCTTGAAAACTTTTATGAATCTTCAACCCAACCTCAAATATGTCACTAATCACTCGAAATCTTACTTTCTCTCTCTCTTGAACTCAAACTATGCCAGAAAAAGTGAAGAAAGAGTCGCGTATCTGATACTTAAAAATCCTGCGTTGCGCCTAGGCGCCACGACCCAAACCCCCCCCCCCCCCCCACCGTGACCTGGAGCACTCTGCTCTAGGCGGCTCCTGGGCGCCCTATTGGCCACGTCTGGGCACATTGTGCCTCGGAGTATAAGGGGTGTGCCTAGGCGCCCCTCAACCTATATTTTTCTCTCTCAGCCCGCCACTGCTCTAGGGACCTTCTAGCACGCCTAGGCGCCCTTAAGTGAGTCCAGAGCAGATTCATCCTAGTCCTGGGTTATCTCTGCTCCCCTAGGCGTGATTCCCATACGGCTGGGCGTACCTGCAAGTCCAAATCACACAATACACATATATTCTTAACTCCCATTCAACAAAAATAAACTTTTAGGGTCGGTCATCAACGAGAGTGTTTCATGAAAATTTGACCATTGGATAAAAGAATTTCATGAACTTCAATATTAGACTTTCGATATAGTTTTATATTTATTAAAATTATTTTACCCTATTTTGATATAGTTTTTTGTATAATTATATACGTATTTTTGTCAAAATTGATGTTCTTAAAATCATTTAATGGGATAATAAAAAATTAAATTGACAACTATTTTAAAACAGACATTGTGGGGGGCCTTACACATTCCCCATACGTAACAAACTCACTTACCCATTTTTTTGGATTTTTGCAGGCCAAATTATTTTTATGGTGACCAATTGCACCTATTACAATTAGTGGTGACTCCTTTAAATTTTCTTTCGCAAAACCGGTTGCGACAAATTTTTTGAATTTTTTAAATTCACATATTTTCCTTTAAACCAATGATGGAGACTGTAGGGTGATGCATAATCATTCTCCGACTTAGTATTTTAATCTGGGTGTATTAAATATATTATTTCATATTTAGGTAACATCCTAATTAAAATAAATGTACTAGTCTAACACGACATTCAATTAAATAACATCATCATTAAATACAATCCTAATATAATCATGACAATCACAATCAAATATGTAATTAAGTTAGAAGTCTAATTAAAATAGGAAATCATCCATCAGTTAAAATTCTACCTATCATGGCTTCCAACAAGCTCAAAACTCCACTTCGATTAGGAATTCTTGTCGGAATTGGAAATCAATTGAAAGCATTGTTGCCCGAACTACCCAAATATGCTATTCAAATTGCCCTAATTGCTCCCCATGTCTGTCCGGCAACTTTCGGTGGTGTGACAGCTATCTCCAACGGCTACTGCAGGCGGCGGAAACCAGTTGCAAGCCGGGTCGTTTCTCCAATTTTTCTCCTTCTTTGATCTTCACCTATTCTTACAAAAATCATATCTTCTTCAAACTAACTTTACATGCTATTTTCATACAAAAATTCCTACTCCTTTAAATTTGGAGTGAAAATTTCTAAAATCAAAATCATTTGTGGAAATGATAGCAAAAAATTTAGCCTGCAAAAACAAGTTAACAACAACATAGAAAATTTACAAATCATGCTACAAAATCAAAATTGATGAAATTCTTGATTTGTTTGACATTGATTACAGATCTATGACCTCTTTGATACCAATCGTTGGAAACAGCATACTCGCTACGTATATAAAAGACCACATAGTAGTAATTGATGAAAAAATAACTTTCAAAATTTTCATATCAATATTGACTAGCATGACATAATCTATATTAAATAATTGTATAGAATTATTGGACCTTTAGATTTCTCTAAACTGATCTCTAACAATAAAAGAACGAGTGAATGGGCAGGATTGATTTAAAGTTCAAACTTACGAATCTTCCACTGTACGCACCAAGCTTTGATCTTAGAATAAGAGGGTGGTCTCCTTCTCCAAGATTAACTTGAAGGAAAAAATCAAAACTAGAAGTGTTGGAATTGTTAGGCTGAGATGAATTTAATGTCACTAGCCTTGTCGAGATTCGACATCGAAAACTACCATATTGATCTGGCTATTTACGGAGGCGAATTAAGGTGAGACCATCTTGCCTGGTGATTCCAACACCAGTAGCTTCATCTCAAATCGTCAAATGTTTTCTACAAAAAGATAGCATTATACAGTTTACGATGATATTATTGACTCATTATCTAGGTCTTGCTTTAAGTGGTTCCTGTGGTGCGAATAATTCAAGCAGCTATGGAGCTACATTCCATATCCAAAGAAGAGCTACATACCGTATCATGAGAGATATAGTCTGTATACAAAAGCGTTTTAGAAGACAGGTGGTTAAATACCTTTAATCAGAGGAAGTTATCTGAAAGTTATAACTATTAGGAGCAGTTATCATGGGAGTTACCAAAGACGGTTAACTCCCCAAGCCTATAAAAACCTACCAATCTCAAATTTGTAATGACGTTCATTACTGAATAAAATATTAGATCATCTCGTGGACGTAAGCAAGTTGCCGAACCACGTATTTTTTGAGTTATTTCCTTAAGTATTTTTACTTCTTAAAGCATTAAAATATCTTTGGTGCAAATTTTGCATAGAAAGTTCCAATAGTAAGAATTTGTTGAGTTTAGCGAATCTGGACTTTCGGATTCATCACTTTAGACATAAGATTTTAATAGCGAAAAAGGAAAAAGAATTTTGACCAATTTTGAAGTTAGAACCCCAATGTTTAGTACGCAAGCCTATTAGGATTTAGTAGTTAAGACCTAGGTTTAGCATTTGGGACACTTAAGATTTTAGTGAGGAATCCGTTTCTTGAGTCTGTTAGGGTTTAGAGAATCCAACCCTCGAGATCATCACTTGGGACATAAAGTTTCAATAATGAATCTGAGCTTTGAGTTTGTCATAAGGAGAAAAATAGATTTTACAAAGAAAAAGTGATTTTACAGAGAAATAAAAGTTATACAGAGAAAAAGAGTTCTACACTATCAATCAATCGACAATTGTGATTTTATATTTTTTGGCCTAACTTTTCCCTATGACCATCAAAATAATCATCGCTAATAGCGAAAGAAACGTGAGAATAGAAGCAGTAAAGCACGACCTACGACAGCTGAAACAAAGGTCCACCGTTGCTAGAAAGCCACCACAAAGCTTTGGAGACGGCCGAAAACTTTTTTCATTGCTGCAACTATTTTCGATGTTGGATCAAGATGAGGCAGGTGATGTTGGAATCATCCGACCAAGGCAAATTTAACGCCACCGATTTTGCCTCGATTCGATGTCGAAAATGGCGGGATTGAGTCAAAAACCTTTTTGAACTCTAAAATGATTTTGCCTCGATTTGCAGTTGCCGATTGAGGAGAGACCACCGTTTGTCTCACTCATATGATTCCAATGGCGATGGTCTCGCTTCGATCGGATGCTGAGAATGAGAGATATGATTGTTGACCCATTTTGACTTAATTAATGATAAGATATTTTCAAGATATTTATCATTTTGTCCTTATTTTTAAGTTCCAAAATATAGTGGATCTATTTTAAAGGATGAGACTCCTAAGTCCTATCTAAATTGCCATGCGAATATTTTGATGACTTCATCAAGAAATTTGTTGCATTCTAGCTTTGATATTCTGTGTTGGTTTTTTGGCTCTTGCCATAACCTTGTTGATAAGGTTCATTAATGGGGGATTGTTGATACGATGCCATACATTCTATTGTATTACCAGCTTCTTAGCTGACCTGGTTTGGCCATGTGTTTAGTTTGTTGCTACTTAAAGTTTGTTAAGTCGGCCGCCGTTCTAGTGGAAGTAACATTTCTGCAATCAATGATGGATCGTCCTATCTGCACTATTCTTCAAAATGCAGTTCTTTTGGGAACTTTTGAAGCATCATGTAGAGGTATTTCATTAACAGGTACAAAAACACTCCTCTCATATCTTTTAGAAGACATCTTTACACCAACGCCGAGAAGATGTGAGAACACCGTACAGATACTCAACACTGTTTCTTCTTAGTGCTTGCTACAAAAGCCAAAACTGAATATTATAGCATTTGAAAAGGACATTATCAATGGTTAATCCTATGTTACAGGACATTTATCCAGTGAAAGGCAATGCAAATGATCAGCCCTAAAACTTATAATAACACAGTGAAGATTGCAGGTGAAAAAACTGAAGTCAAATATATCAGCACAAGAACATCTATACTGCTGAAAGAAATGTTCCAACTATATTATCAAAAGAAATTGCACCAAAACATAGTAGAAAGCAGCATATTAAGGAGTAATACTCAGCCAAAAACTTCCCCAGCAATATTTTGAAAATCATGCTACAATATTGTTGACAGGACACCTAGAAGAGTTTGGCCAAGAAGGCCTGAAGTACGGAACTACTTTGCAGAAGTCCCATATAATAGAGGAGCTACGACCATGATAAAGAACCACTTCCAGCATTCCATTGTCGAGGTGATAGAGAAATATGTCGGATCCAGACTTAATAAAAACAGACTCAGAATTCTGGGGAAGGAATGATGAGAGCTGAGTTTCTTTAGAACGTGACCAGAATTTGGCCATTACCATTGGATTACTCTTCCACATTGTTTTAAAGTTCAATTTATATCTCAAGTTCCAGATATTCGAAACATTTGTGCTGATTGAGAAAGAGGACGCGGGACACCCTTGCCCTTTTTCAAGAACCCATATCTCCATTCCAGATTGATTGCTCCAACCGTAATGGAGAAGGCCATCTGAGGACTGCCCAAGAACTCGTTCATCAAAGTCATATGAACCCGGTAGTTCAATCAAATCCAAGTGCTTCCTACCATGTTTTGGATCATAGATGGCTATTTTTCCCTGTCCTGCATACCAATGAACAACACCTTTGATCACAGTTGCTGCTGTCCATGCAGATAACGACAAAGCTTCTGAGCAAGTAAGGGTAGAATAGTTCCATGTCCTGGTCTTAGAATGAAATGTCTCAATAGGGACAGTGTCGACTTTGTCATGACTGGTTTCACATTTTGCACGAATGACTCTAAAGAGTAAATCATCATGAGGGGAGTTCTCAACAAGGAATGCCATGCACAACTCTTCAAAGTGCACCCGGGGATGAGGGAGTTGATACCGCTGCTTGGAGATAGGATTCCATACATAATAGGTCTTTGGGTGACGGCCACACAAGAGAAGGCCATTGGAGGAGTCAATGAGATAACCAAGCTGTTTGAGAATCCCAGAGTACTGTAAGTCGTCACCCTCTGTAGAAGTTGACAAGAATGGAAGAGCAGGCTCTTTTGGGGGCCTGCGGGGGCCATTTCGAGGTCTTCCAAGATACAAGTTATTGCACACAAAGAAACCCAAGAGATGAAATCTTGTTCTCCAAATTTTCAGGTAACTGTGACGAAAAATTGACGAGAAGCAGATAAAGTGAAGCCACCTCTTAGATACAATTATCAATCTAAAAATGGTTTCTGGTGGCACTCGAAGAAGGATCTCACACAGTATGTCATCACAGCTCAATGAAGCATGAACGCTGCTCTGAGCCATCCAGTCTCGGACCAAAGGAATAGAGTATCTTGCTAAGGAGGCGACACTACATTGCGCGGAATATAGTATCCATAAGAATATTATAGAAGCCTCTGTAGAAACACTTCAATTTCTAGGACTAAACAACCTTATGTCAAATTAATAGCAGAGAAAATCAATTGAAAGCAATGATCATTAATCCAATATTTTCAACACGAACACTCAAATGAAACAAAACTATGGGAATAGTTCGATAAAATGTAAAATCTACCTAAGCAATGAAAGAAAAAATATTGTACAGATCACACACTAGCACGTTCCCAAAATAGCAATAAATTCCCACAAAAAAGTCTGCGAATTTCTATCATAATCACAATTGCCATAGAAAAGGTTAGATGAAACCAACCCGCCAATAACTCCAAATGTGAAGAAGATATGCTAAGAAGATACCCATTATCAAGAGCAAGAGCTAATCAAATATAAGAAAGTAAAGAGTGATACCAGAAACCTTAAATTGCTTCACAAAACGGCGGCAGTGGAAGAGAAGCAGTGGAGAGTGGAGACAGAAAGGAGAAGCGGATGAGTTAAGGGTAAAGTGAACAATTTTACTTTAATTTGGCACCTTTATGGGACCCAGCCCGTCAATAGATTTGACCCGGTTTCCAAACGGATGACCCAGCCAAAAACGGATCCGGGAATCCGAGACCGCTTTGTGGACCTTGAAAGTTGAAACCGGTCATCTCCTACAATCATTTCTTCTTCTCCGTCTCGCTATCCGTCCTCACTAGTTGTTTTTCGTTTTCCTATTCATACGTTGTTGAGAGAAGCAGCTTCGATCTTTTTTGTTTCGTGTGAGGGGTTTATTATGGTTTCGGTGGGCGCGTGATAGTGGAGGATTAGATCTTTGTTTCACCATAACACGATAGATAGAGAGATGAAGAAAGAGAGGCTTAATAATCGGATTGAATAGTCTCCCCGAATTGAGTGTTTAATTTGTTTCAATTGAATCGTCAGATTAGTTCTTAGACTGAAATTGCATTGCGGTTGAATCAAGGTGCAGAGTTCCGTCTCTAAGATGATGGCGTTGCTTCTGGAGATTTTGGTTTTGGGTTTGATTCTTCTCTGCAATTCTACTGCATACGGCACTCACCCTTCTTCTCCTGAAACTACCATGCACACCAACAACTGGGCTGTCCTCGTCTGCACTTCTCGCTTCTGGTAGGCAGAAATTTGGTTTCGGCTTTGTGTTTTCGGGAGTTCTTTTACAAGTCAGAAGCCTTTTGTGCTATATTATTAAGTTGTATGTTAAGTTAAATAATTGAGTGGTATCGTGAACCAGACACTAACAGCTAAAGAATTTACAAACTGGGCAGAGAATGAACTGCTACTTTATTTAGTTTCCTTTCTGTGGTTTAACAAGTACCGTGACAACTTAATTAGTGGCAGCCACATTGTTCATTGAGTTAGTCTGTAAGGGTTTACTTGGGAGAGGTGTTGGGAAGGGTTGGGAGGGGTTCGCGAACAAGTGAACTCTTGCTTGGCGTGAACACCCAAGGCTTTGAGAGGGATTCATGAACCTTCCCAACACCTCTCAATCCCCTTTTCAGTTTTATCAACCCCTGAAAATGAGGGGTTGAGAAGTGTTCACTCACATAAACTCTCCCAAACTCTCCTAACCCCTCTCAACCCCTCCCAACCCTCATGCCAAGCATAGCCTAAGGCTCTACCTTGTCTCATGTTTAATGGGAAAGGAAAAACCTATGGATTTCTCGATATTTGAGTTGTTTTTGTTTTCAACTCTTCTTCCATTATTTTTTTTTCCTTCTCGTGTTTGATGTTTCTGAGTTGTTTAGTTGCTGAATAAATTTTCATCTAATCTCGTTCAGGTTTAATTACCGGCACATGGCCAATACTCTATCCTTGTATAGGTAACTATCATTTTCTTTATTAGTTTTCATATCACCTGCACACACAATTGTTTGTTTCAGTTAATAAATCAATTTCTTTCATTACCTTTTCAGGACAGTTAAGCGGCTGGGAATACCTGACGAGAGGATTATACTGATGCTAGCTGATGACATGGCTTGTAATTCAAGAAACAAGTACCCTGCACAAGTGTTCAACAATGAAAACCACAGACTTAATTTGTATGGAGACAATGTTGAGGTCCATTTTTTGTCTTCGTTTGATCAATTTATTCTTTTTAAGAAGGCATGTCATCCTTATCTGTAGCTTTAAATTTTTTCTTATGAGACACTTGATTAGGGCATTACCCATGCAAGATGGATATATGTTATAAAGGAGGCAGTCATATTGTAAAGGAAAATTGTGTACGATTTTGTTTAATGTATTGCCCTTTAGATTGAACTCCCCCTTACTCTGAAGAAGTAAAGTGTTCACCCACCTATCCATATTACTTTCATTAGTGTCTCCACCAACCCCATCAAATCTCTCTACATTTCGTTTCCTTTACTTCAAAATCAACCGAGTTGTGATATTTTCTTTCCAGATCAGGCACTGATATTCTGTGTTGCATTCTCCCAGGTAGATTACAGAGGTTATGAAGTGACAGTTGAAAATTTTCTGAGGGTTTTAACTGGGCGTCATGCAACAGCTGTTCCAAGATCGAAGCGCCTTTTAAGTGACGAAGGAAGCCACATTCTTTTGTATATGACAGGTCATGGGGGAGATGAGTTTTTAAAATTTCAGGACTCTGAAGAACTCCAAAGTCATGACTTAGCTGATGCTGTGAAACAAATGAAGGAAAAGCGCAGGTGAGAATTCCCATCACCCTTGGGATTTTTTAGATCTATTGTTGCTGTTATGAAATGAAAGTAAATGGCTCCTCGAGAATCCAGTGACTTCTACTTCTGCGGTTCATCTTGAAATGCTGAGTCATAAACTCTTTTGACTTGAAGTTAATAGGTTGGTGGCAGGACAAACATTTAATTGTCTTTGTAAAGTTCCCATGTAGAATACCTTCGGAAGATGTAGTTGATTCTCAAATTTTTTATGCTTAGTTGCCTATTAGCCCTTCAAGGAATGTGAACTCATATTTTGTTGCTAATTTTATGAACTTAGATTCAAGGAGCTGCTAATAATGGTGGACACTTGCCAAGCTGCAACACTCTTCAATCAGGTTCATAAAATTCTTCTGTAAAGTTGTAGTTATAGATTTTTTTTTTTTTAAATCAAAACTTTTTTTTTTCTTCCGACTTTTTTTCTTGTATGAATGTGTATTTGTTTATTTCAATAAGTATTGGATGAATGTTATTTTACCCCTTTATGTAAATTGTAAATCAGTGATATTCACCCTAATCGAATGTTTTCTAGCTCAGGAAACTCCGTGGGATAGTTCAAATGGCACATGATGCAGAAGGTCCTCTAGTGGTAGGTGGGTGGTCATTCCTCCGTCCCACATTGCATGGGTAGGAACCTTTTCATTAGAGGGCCTTCTGCATCAGGAAATGTTTCTCACTCCATCAAGGATTCAAGATGATTTTATTGTTGTACTTATTTTAAAGTTGTTCCCCATCTTGCAAAAACTATGGTAATGTTTTTTGGTGTTAGGTACTTAGGTCATTTATCTGAGATGGATGCCAAGGCAAATACTGGTCCTATCATTTCTTTCTTGTACATAATTTGGAATGAAAGGAAACCAAATCTGCATGCTTCATTTCTAAGGTGTAGAAAATTATTTTTTCGAAGCATTTCTAGGCATGTTCGATAGGGAACTTGTTGAATCCCTTAATCTTAAACCCCTAGACGCAAACTACTTTTACACTGCTCTCTGCATGCTGTCCCATACTCCCATTCTTCGTTTCTTAATTAACAGAAGTATTTGGATATATTTACCTTCATCCTTTACTGGAATCTGCAGTAGGGTAGTGTAACCAATTTTAGCATATATTATTTCAATCTTTGAGGGCCAAAGATAAGTTATAGCAATTAGTACTTTCCCATAGATGTATATGAGCAGCAGAAATAGTTGGCTTGTGCTAGAGTCAGAAATGCTTAATCTGACATAAGACTATTAGAATTGAAACTGAGAAGTTTCACCGAGCCTGGCTAAATTTGACTGGCCATGAATTTCATGGTTTGGAGTAGCCTGAAGCATTGTTTGAGTTGAGACAATCTGATCCTGACCAGTCCTCAGGCCATGGTATTACACGTGGCTTAGCTAGAACATTGATATAATTCATAAGTCATGGTTTATTTTCTATCTCCTTTTAGAAATGCAATTACTACATGTACTGAAGCCCCTGGCTTACAAAATGTCCTCAATTCATTAATCTAGACATAGAGGCTTGAAAAGTGTGCTGTGTGTAAATTGATTAGACACTGAATAAGTCTTATTTTTCTAAAAACATTTTTCAGCTTCATTCACCAGGCGTGTTGGCTATTGGAAGTAGCATGAAAGGCGAGAATTCCTACTCACATCACTTGGACTCAGATGTATGTATGAATTTCATGGAATTTACAAACCTTTAAACTTCTGTTTTTCTCCTCTCTACATACACTTGCATTTAAACTTATGCTTGTGGTCCGGCTCTCTGTACAACGTAGGGATCACTCCTTCAAAGCATGCAAACAGTCTTATTGTGATGCAAGGGTAATGTTGTTATGTTTGCAAAAATCCTGATCCAAGCCATCACTGCAGTAGCCTTGTGCATCCAGTGTTATCTACACACACACCATATAAAATTATGCACAAACCCTTTTATGCGTGAACCTGTGCTTGTTGGTTTTGTGGGAAATATTGTGATATCATATAATACTTTTGATTTCATCTTCTTATTTCAACTTGTTTATTCAATGCAGATCGGTGTTTCTGTGGTGGATCGTTTTACATATTATACCCTTGCTTTCTTTGAGAAACTAAATATGTATGACAATGCCTCATTGACCAGGTAAGTTCAATACATGAGAACTGATTCACTCATCATGTGTCCCAGTTAAATTGTCTGATGTCTCCTTTTGCATTGTATTATTTATCTACTATATCTCTTATCTTTTTTTGTTTGTGATGAATCAATTTGGAATGCTTGTCTTGATTTGACTCAATCTCCTTTTTACACGCAGTATTTATTCAGTCTATCACAGCTTTTTTTAATGAACAATATTGAGTTTATTATAAGTTATTTTTAGTGAGTGGACAGATTCGAACCTTCAACCAGTTCGAATAATGATACAATAATATTATATTCAGGGTTTTTGGTAATCTTTAAGATTTTCTCCAAAATAATGATACAACAATTAATGGGTTTCAATGTTATGGCCTTTTTCTAGAGATTTTTTTGTCAGGTTTCGAATTTTTGGATGAACCCACGTCATGTTATTGCTCGCCGAACAAAATTATAATCTATCAAAACAAGAGAAGAAACCTTGAAAGTGTTATATTGCCTTTAGCCCCATTGTGAACAACAAATTAAAGTGGACCAGGATTCAAGACCCAGGTTTTGGGTGTCATGGGAGCCAGCCCCTGCTGGAATATGCCAAGTGTAGAAAATGGTGCCCGTATAAAAGATAAACTTAGAAAATGTCTTTTAAGTCTTTCTCCTCTTATTTTACAGCACGAAACAAAATGTGTCCATATTACTTTTTGGACATAGTTCCATGCATCAATAAATATGCTTGCTTTTTAAATTCAATGGTCTCAGTTATCTGCAGGGATGGGTTGTCCGATTCTATGCCTATCTTGAAAGGAGCATATTTTATTTGAAATTTGAATTGACCTCTGCCTTATAGACTTTGTTGATTTGCAGTCTTTTCAGCTCATATAATCCAAATACATTGATGTCAACGGCGTACTACCGAACTGATCTTTACCAAAGGCAGTTGAAGGAGGTATGCTTACCTTCGCTGTACTGCATTCTATCTCTCATCTCAAATTCTTGAGAGTTGTTCATGCATATAAAGTCCTTGAACTTGAGACTAGTCACTTTATGCCACCTGTTCTTAGTTGATCACTTGCTTGGCATGAAGTTTTCCTTCCAATTTCTGTGTCTTTTACTGCAGTCATGTTTTATTTGGGATAAATCCTAGATTCTTAATTGGCTCAACATAAATGCAATATTCAAAATTTGCAGGGTGATTTCAACACTGTAAATGTAATAACCAAGAGCTGGCTTTTAAACGCAACCCTAATGTGCTTCTAAAATTACCTAGCAATAAGCAGAGTAGTTTGAAATAAGTTGGGTACTAAAATTTTGGCATATACTTGTAAAAATAAGGACAACAACCTCAAAATAAGCAGAAGCACCTCAAAGCGCACTCTTAACTGAAAAAAAAATAACGTAAAAACAAGAATAAGAGGATGTGTTCGCTATGCTGCCTTTTGTTGCTTGTTAGACAGATTAGCTGCAAAGGAACAATTTTTGAGGAAAGGAAGCATCACTATGTAAAATTGAATATACTTGGAGTTATAATTTGTTCTTATGGTTGAAATGGTCTGTTGATTACATGACTGTAATTTTAAAGGTAGTTTGTGACTTGGCACATCATGTTTAGTGTAATTTTTGCACCAACTTAGTGCCTGTTCAAAAAAGGAAAAAAAAAAAATTGATCTTTTGTTTTAGCTTTGCTGTTTAGTTTTGCATGAATTTACCATGTACTTATAAAATCTAAACTGTCTCCAACCAGTATGAATCCATGACTTATAAGAAAGAAATATATTTGTACAATTTGGCAATTTCATTGTTCAGTAAGCTCTCTCTCTCTCTCTCTCCCTCCCTCTCTCTCCCTCTCTCTCCCTCTCTCTCCAGGTACCTGTGACAAATTTCTTTGGATCTGTCATGGAGGCAATACACACAGATTCCGCTTACAGAGTCCTCTCGAGAAAACAGTATGGCGAAGTTGAAACGATTATGCTTTCAGAACAATCACTTTACCGTGATGAAAGAACATTGTTGAATTCAAATGTTAGGGATCGAGATAATAACACAGAGGTGATATAAGTTTTCTTTCGTTTTCCAAAATATGTTAATACTTTTTTTTGTGTGTTGCTAAATTTGTCTAAAAACTGAAAGTTACACCTCTTTCAGGAGGGACAGAGTTCTTTTGGACACATATTGAGTTCATTTTACAAAATTGAAGACGCCGAGACCTTGGTTAACTATGGCTTGTTAGCAGTGCTTCCAGTGCTTGCAGTTTTCACTTGGCTATCATCTTGAAGAATTGAATTAATATCATCTGTGTGATTTCTCATACTCGGAGACAATCCTTCCTTGCTGTGAAACAATTCTCGAATTATCTCGTCCTCTAACCCTATAAATTATGCTGTCAGTTCTCTTTTATTATTAGGAGCTCTTCTGAGTTCATGTTTGAACTTTTGTAGAAGGAAAAAAGAGAGAACATGACAACAAAAATCGAAAGTCCAAAGAAAATCAATGGTGTTTAGATGGACTCTTGATTCTGTTGGTTAATGTGTGCAATTTTTTAGTTCACCCTGGTAAATTGGTTGGGATTTGCATGCTTTGTGTAGGAGGGGAGCATTTTATGTAAACGTAATCATCGTTATGTGCATAGACAGTGGGTCCTAGAGACTTCACTGTTTCCCATTTGTAGGAAGTGCTCTTTTATTTTCCTTTTTCCTTTTTATTTTTTTATGATCTTTTTTATTTATTATTATTATTATTATTTTTTGTCGTCCTCGTCGACTTGACTCTCAATAGTTACCGTTTGGTTCATGAGTGGGAATGGGGTGTTATTTTTTTCTTTCCCAAAAAAAGAAAACCCCGAAACAAAAGGAAAACAGTCCCGTTTTACATCCCGTGGGTAAGTATCCCATACCTACGTGGCAATTATGTGACATGATGAGGTGGAAGATGACTGGGATTTTCTGAAATTTGCGCGACACTCTCTCCCACGTCGCGCTTTAACGCAACCAACATTTCAGTTTCTGGAATTTGAAACACGATCAAACCGTCTCCGTCTCCCCGTCTCTACTGCTCCATCATTCATCGAATCGACACTTTCGAGTCACTCACTCTCTCTCGCCCGTCCGCGTTCTTCGCCCTCATTACCGTCGCGACTACAATCACGTCCCTCCGCTCCAGTGACTATAGTTGCTCCAAGAACCCCTCTATTCGAGGTAACCAACGACTCACTGTCTGATTTTCTAGACATAACAAGTAATATCATCTCTGCCTACGGTATAATGCCAGAAAAGAATCTGTTTCTCCCATCGTTCTTCAATTTCTGTGTTAAAAGCAGTGATCGTACAGTAAGTGAAAACCTAAATCCATTCTTTCTGTAAAAATTGGAACTTCTGTGAAGATAATGATTAAATGACGCCACTGAGTATTCCATTGTTTCTATAAATCAGCATTTTTTGCCCCACAAAATGGGTCTTGGATATTTCATCTCGTGATTGCAGTATGTATTCCCATTGTAATATCACAGTTACATAATTATTCCATTGTGACGAGACAATGGGTTGACATGATTTTTAATTATTCCATTGTAAAATTACAATGACTTGACGTTAGTCCATTGTAAGGTTAGCTTTGTAACCATATTCCATTGTGTTTTACAATGGAATAATGTAATAATATGTGCTGAAACAATGGAATAACGTTATTCCATTGTACTTGTTGAGGGAGTTTACTTATTTCATTGATAAATTATGATTGCTTTAGATATTCCATAGATGTCTGACAATGGTTAAATGTATTCCATTGGTAGGGGACAATGGAATACCTTATTTCATTCAAAAGTATCCATGGAATAACTGATTTGGTTGTCACCAATTCATTTTAATACATTGGTTGATTGTTTCCAGGAGCAAATTAACAATGGTGAAAGGTACAGCGACACCATCTGCTTCAAATAAAAGACAGATACAAGATGGTGGGCGAGAAGAAAGTATATCCTCATCATTACAGATCTAACCTGGTTGCAATTGGGGATTTTCTGAAAACGTTGAAACCTTCCAAGAAGCATAAGCAAATTTTAGTGAAGACTCCTTTCTGGCACCTGTTCAAACAATGGCTCGGCAGCCACAACCCTGCTGTGACTATCAAGAAGAATGACTCAGTTGTTCGCGATATACTGAGCACATACGATAATGACAGCCAAGCCTTCCTCTTAGCAAAGAAGCCTGTTTATCTATCGGACCACGACGTCACCCTCATATTCGGTGTACGATCTGGTAACGTCGTAATGAATTTGCAAAGGACATCAAAGCCTAAAGATAGCCCGTTTGTTAGCAGAACATTTGATGACAAGGTCAACATCATCAAATCGACAAACCTTAAGCCAGCAATCGAAGCTGCAATTGCAAAAGAAACGGACACTGCTGCTGATGATTTCGCAAGGCTGATGGTGCTCTACGTTTGCTTAACACTGTTTTTTTCTACTAGTGGTGATGGACTCCCATGGGCTTTCATTCAATATATTGAAGACATCGACAAGATGAAAGAGTACAACTAGTCCAGGGCAATATCCAGCAATCTAATCGCCTCGGTACAAAAGTTCAGCGACGTTTCAAAAGTCACAGGCTGTGCAGCAATTATGACGGTAATTTAACGCATCACATCCAACACAAAAAAACCTTGTAATTGTTGTATGTATGTAAATTATTAATGAAATATATTCGTTACAGTACTGGTTCTGTGAACACACGAAAGTGTTTGACGCTAGCCCGGGTCCAAGTTTTCCAAGATTCCTCAAATGGGACTTGAAGAACTTTCCAAAAAACTTTCCTACTGATGTAGTCAATAAGCTTAAAAAAACTCAGGTATATACTACATTTTTATTTTCATTGCACCACTTGTTATTGTTCACTCATCTCATTGTGTGAAGTTGTTATCCCATTAACAATTACCATGGAGTTTTGTAATTTTCCATTGTACTGATCACAATGAACCAATATGACAATGCAGTGTTTACAATGGATTAAGTATTCCATTGTAATAACTACAATGGATTAAGTATTCCATTGTAATATATACAATGGAGTACGTATTCCATTGTAACAACTACAATGGAATACTTATTCAATGAACCAATATGACAATGCAGTGTTTACAATGTTATTACAATGTTATTGACCCCCCGAGTGTTGTAAATGCAATGTAATATTTATTTACAATGGAGATTTGTAGTCCATTGTGTTATATTGTGTTATATCATTTTGATCACATAGCTTGTTGCTCCTTTATAGTTATTTCATTGACTTATAATTATAGGTCATTTCTGGAGAGCTGAAAGAAACTGAGGAAGAACAAGAAATACTCGATGGTGAAGATGCTATCAATGAGACTGAAGAAGAAGGGACCCCAAACATCTCTGACGTCCCCAGTGTCGAAAGCGATCGACAACAAACACCCACAGTCCCCAATGAGGGAGAAAACCAAAACAAAAACAATGAAGATGAAGAAAATCAGAACAAACAGACTGAAGAATTGGAAATTCCAAACAAGGAGACCGAAGAATTGGACAATCCAAAAAGAGACGGACAAGGAAGAAAATTTACAAAAAGAGGATGAAGAGGTTGATAATCCACCCAAGGACGATGATGATGGTGTACATGACAACTACGCTGATGATGATGAGCCTATAAGAAACGATGATGGCAGAGGAGACTATGAAACTCCACCCTCAACGCCCTCGACACCATTCCATCAGAGCCTCTCACGTGTTGTTGACATGATCCAGCCTGATAAAGATGTTCATGACACATCTAGCATTCAGCATAAATATGAAGAGGCTTTACTCCGGATCAAAGACATCGAGAAGGTCATGAGGGATGAGCGTGTGGAATTGCACAACAAGGTGATTGAATTTGAAAAGCTAAAGACAGAACATGAGGATCTGAAATCAAGTCATCAACACCTATCAATGGAGCACCAAAAACTGAAGCTTTCTTCTGAAGAGTTGTCTAATGACTTGCAGAACATCACTGCTGCATATGCTACCAAAGACAAAGAACTGGAACAACAAAAAACTAATTATGCTGCACTGTTGGAAGAGAGAGAGGAGATACAGGGTGAACTGCAGAGAATGTCTACTGCATATGCACAGCGTGCAAGAATCACCGTGCTGAACCCCGAACATGCCTCAAATGAACCCACTCCAGAAGAAGGGGATGGGAAAAATGACAAAACTCCTACTGTGCGGGCAACCAGAACACAAAAAAAAAAACACCTGGATCTTTGGTGAGAAATGTGAAAACCAGATCAAGCAGGACTTCCACTCAGACTGCAGATGATTTTGATTATCCTCCAGTGACCAAGCCATCCCCAAAACCAAGAAAAAGCAGAGCTAATAGGAAACTAGCATCTCCCGGGCCGGTTGATGTTGAAAGCTTCGAACCACAAATGAAGAAAGTGAAGAAAATTGGAAAGATAACAAACAAGCACATCAGTGACGCAGACCATGACACTATCAGTAAGATGGTTGCCTATGAGAACCCCGAGTAAGCTTCCCATCATATTGCCTTTAATAGCTTATTCCATTGTATTCATAATTCATTCCATTGTTATTCAGTGACTTATCCCACTGTCCTTCTCTATACTATTATAACAATGGATTACATTATTCCATTGCATATAACAATGGAATAATGTAATCCATTGTACATAACAATGGTATAAAAATAACCCATGGTGTGGTTACAATGGGTAGAGTTATTCCATAGTGAAAAGTACAATGGATTTAATATTCTTGTTTCATATGACAATGGAATCAAGATATTACAGTGTGTAATCCATTGTAAATAATTGTCATTCCATTGTATTTATCTTGTGCTTTGCCTTATTCCATCGTCCACATGTGGTTTCAGCATCGAGGCTTGGGCTGGAGAACAAGCCATCTATCTGAATGACATAATTGACCTGTCAGGAACTGAAATGGTGAACAACAGTATCATTGATGGGTACTCTGATATCCTAATGAGGTTACAAACACAACAACACGCCATTGAACCCCCCAAACCGATAGGGGAGATCACATCGACTTTCGTACTGACCAGCTCTTCAATGGTAATGATAATGTTGCAAAATTTTCGAGTTAACGTCCAAAAGTGCACAACTGACACTGTAATTTTATGTTACACAGGCCTATCTCAGGCAAAACGATGTTGCAGCAACAAAAAGATATGTCACGGATGTAATACACCGAGAATCCCCCCGAAACAGGTACTTAATATGTCCTCTTCATTCAAGAGGGAACAAGGAATCTGCCAACCATTGGACTCTACTGGTCCTGGACACAGAAACAGGGGAATGGAAACATTACAACTCCCTGCTCCCAAGGGTTCGCGTTTCTGGTGATGAATATCTCAAAGATGCTATGGAATTCGTAAAATACTACGACAGCTTATACCCACAATGCTCACAGAAGACTTCATCAAGCATACAGACAGTTTGGGATTCGCCACAACAACCTTCTGGAGGGTGAGAACTTTACCACCATTTAATATCCCATGGTTTATTCCATTGCATAATACAATGGAATAATATATCTATACAATGGAATAATGTATTCCATTGTAAAAAATCTATTATTCCATTGTAATAATACAATGAAATAAAATATGGGATTTATACAACCCCATGGGATATATATCATTTTCCTTAAAACAATTTAATTCCCCCATAAAGCAAACAAATTTTTTTCACTCGATTATCTTAATGAATTAGGGTCGACTGTGGCATCGTCTGCATACTCGTTATGGAATGCATCTTCAATCGTACAGAGATCCCGACGGGGGAGTTATCTGTGGATGAAATAGCAATAATCAGAGCGAGGATCATCAATTTCTTACTGGATGATCCTGGTCACTCGTGGAATGAAGACGTGTACAAAGAGACTTTGGCCTTAGATCAAGTACTCTGTGATTTACCCCTTGACGGTGGAGCCCCAAAGTGATTGGACATTATTATTTTAAACTTGTCTTTAATCTTGTGTTTATTTCACACTGTGCAAAACTTTTCAATATCAACTCTATTTAACTTGGTATTCTTGCTTCCATAACTGCTTTCATATCCTCTGCTTCCATATCCACTCTATTTGCTAAGAATTTCACAACCAAATAAATGTATTTGCACTGTGAAAATAAGCAAATAAGTCATGTGTATGTACTGTGATAAATAAAACAATACAATGGAATAACTCAAAAAACCAAAACATTTGGAAAAAATTACTCCCCACACCACCGAATAAAGTTTCAAGTACAATGGAATAAACTTTCAAGAACAATGGAATAAAGGTACATGCACAACGGAATAAGTTACATGCACAATGGAATAAGTTACAACACACAACGGAATCAATTTCAAAGTACAATAGATTAAATGTATGAAAACACGCAACGGGACAAAGTGAAACACACAACGGGAAAAATTTAACACAATGGAACAAGTTCCACAAGCAATGGAATAAATGTATGTAAACAATGGAATCCATCAAGTCCAAATTGGAATCAGTACTAAAATCACAGACCATCTGCCACAAAATCATCCAAACCCGCTGTTTGCGTTGTGACTTCCAATGCAGACGTACCAGGATGCTTCTTCCTGAATATCCTCTTCTTCCTCGCACTTGGAGGGCGTCCTTTTCCTCGTCGATTCACCGGGTCATTGGAACTAGTGACTGGCAATGAAACAACACCCGGAGTAGAAGCCAGTGCATTTGCTGTCTCCTCAATCAAATGTGCGACTTGATTATATCTTTCTTCGGAATCCGCCCCCAAATCTGCAAGCCTTGTAAACATATTACACAAACTCTCATAACGACGCTGCTCCGCTGAGAGACACCATCCGTCGTAATCAATTTTAACTCACGAATGGCCCCTCCGTACATCTTTCCTCCATCGAGCACACACGTACTGTGTTGGTATCAAATCCACACAACTCAGCCTTAAAATTGTCAAGCAATGGCTGCACAAAATACCTCTGAACTGAAACTTCATGCAACTACAATCTACAGAGGAACTACGCTCCTCATATCTCACCTCATATGTAATTTTTTCTTCCTACCCTTGTCACCATATGCAACTTCCTCCTCGATAAAAAATATTGCAGTGTCAAACGAAGTATTCTCTACTGACTGAACACCACAATACATCAACCCAGACAACTCTTTTTGAAACTCTTTGAATTTGGCCTCCGTATATAATCCAGCAATTTGTTTTTCCATTTCATACCAAGAAACACACTGAGGATGCTTGTGGAAGGAATTAAAGTCTGCTTGGCATTCTTTTTGCACCTTATCCCTGAGTGCATTGTTGTATTGCTCAACAAATTGTTTTAGAGTAGTTTTCGAGTTTACATACCCGTCAAAAAAAGCATTCATGCTTTCACTCCTTTGGGTAGTGGACATTCCCGCCCAAAAGAAGTTCTTCAAATAAACAGGAACCCACATATGCCTTTCCTCATACATAGTTGCCAACCAAGAACTTCCCTCCAAACCAAACTCATGTATCATATTGTCCCAACCAGTCTCAAACTGAGCTATGCTCTGAGAATCATAAACAGCATCCCCCAACGCGTAAGTTATCCATTTGTACTCTTTGTACGAACCTAATTTCTCAGGCACCTTTTTCAAAATATGCCACAGGCACCATCTGTGTCTTGTGCCAGGAAAAACAATTTCAATGGCCTTCTTCATAGCTCTATCTTGGTCCGTGATTATCCCGCTAGGAGGAATACCATGCATGCACGCAAGCCAAGTCCTGAACAACCATGTAAAAGTCTCAGTATCTTCGTTCGCAATCAAACCACAACCAAGAAGCACAGAATGACCATGATGATTCACACCCACAAATGGGGCAAAAGGCATGTCATACTTGTTCGTCAGATATGTAGTGTCAAAGCTTACAACGTCGCCAAATTCTCGACAAGCTGCCCTACTACGCTGATCAGCCCAAAAAACACTCTTCAACCGCCCTTTATCATCCCAATCTATCATGGAGAAAAAACCTTCATTTTTCGACTGCATTTTCAAGAAGTAATTCTGGATAGCATTCGCATCACCCTCACCGAGTCTCATCCGCCTAACTCTGGTTATGAGGTTCCTGGTATCCTGTTGAATAAAAGGTAAATGTTTATGTCCACCAGCTCCAATCATCTACTCACACCATAAAACACAAAAACCGTGTTATTTGTCTGTGACAATGAAATAAGGGAAACGTGCAATGTTATAACTTAGAACCAGTAGCAATTGCATGTGTACTTTGTTATTCCACTGTAAAAAACAATGGAAAAATATATTCATTTATCAAAAAAGACAATGGAACACATATTCCATTGTTTAGTACAATGGAATTGAAATATTCCACTGTAAATATTACAATGGAATACAGTCAAAATGGAATAACATTTAAAGCGTCTAATGATATTCCATTGTATATTGACAATGGAGTTATGTATTCCAATGCAGTATGACAGTGAAATTAATTATTCCACTGTAACATGACAATGGAATTCAATTATTCCACTGTAATATGACAATGGAATTGAAAAACCTTGAATGAGAGGGGCTCAATTCATGGTTATGTCTGTCCATAAAATTGGTGATCTCCCATTTGCCATCAGCACATAAACGAGCTCTCAGTCTAGCCTTGCAATCATTCTTCGTATGCGACCGAGATTTGATTGGTACCACAGCACGACTACGAAACTTGTCTGGCTTTCCACAAGTGAACGTCATGTGTGTACACACACCCAGCTCGTTCTTGTTCTTTGTCCTCCTCTTTACAGAGAAACCATTGCGCTCTCCATATTTCTTGTAAAAATCAAACAAATCCATATCACTGTCGAACATCATCCCCTCCATTGGTACATTCTCCTCGCCGCCATCAACACTCTCAAAAGAACTAGTCACAATATCAGCAACATCATTCCCGACATCAAAATCATCGCAGTCGTTACCCCCAACAAGGATATCCATAAAACCTGTAATCTTATCTACAAAAAAAAACACAAAAAACCCCTATAGCATAACCCCACTTCGCCTTCAAGAACAAAGTCCGGATAGTGCAACAAGCAAATATATAACGACTAAACAAAAAAAATCAATGAAAAACCCACTATCTATACCATATTGATCCACTGTTTATACCTGTATGCGATTAAAAACCCACGGAAGAGGTCGCCGGTCTGAGATAGCTCCGATCTGTGGTTGAGAGAAAGATCACTTCGATCCGTAAGAGAACACCGCAATACGATCTCCGATCTGAAGCAATACACCCGCAAACAGCTACGAATGAGGAGATGAAGCTTCAGACTGGAATCTCGAGCACTGTAATAGTGAGACTGACCACGGGAGGGGATAGAGAAACATGGTAAGAATCCGACAAACCCATCTCGTTACTGTGTAACTTTTAGATGGTATTTAGAAATTCAAAAAAAACCCAGTCAACATCCTCATTAGCATGACACCTCACCGCCACATCAGCGTGGGATGCAAGAGGCTGGG
The DNA here is from genome assembly GCA_963580455.1 of Euonymus europaeus. Lineage (NCBI taxonomy): Eukaryota > Viridiplantae > Streptophyta > Magnoliopsida > Celastrales > Celastraceae > Euonymus > Euonymus europaeus. Next base: position 8,830,287 of record OY756972.1, read on the forward strand.
ATCTATATCATTTTCCAAAGGAAAAAGAGGTGCAAAATAATTGTTATTAAATAATAGCAACTAAAAGTTCTTATTTTGGGACAACCTTTGTGTGGGTTGTGATTCTATCTCAACTAGTCGTGTACCCGTGTTTCAGCATTTGATTATATGTTTTTTATCACTCTGATTGGGTTCTGAGCTCGCACTGCAAGGACAACAAGAAGGGTAGAGGGAGAGAACAAGATCACTTTGAGGGGATCCGCCTCTAAGATGTCAACCAATATTTTCATATTAGATAATAATCTCAGACATGCATTACACCCTAAATAACCTTAATGGTAAAAGTGGAAATATGAAAATACCAATAAACAGAAATTGAAAACAAGGAATAACAAGGAGTGTGAACAAAGTGAGAGAAATGAGGCTTAGAGGAGTCTATTAGCTTCCGGATGTAATAGTAGTGGTGGTGGTGGAAATAGTAATAAGCGTTAGAGGACCGATTCCTATCCACAGAAGGGGAACCAAGGCAAGGGTTCGGGGGCACGAAGGGGCAAGGTGACTTGCTATAAGTGTGGGAAGGAGGGTCACAAACAGGATCAGTACATAGTTGCAGGGTACAATGTAACACCCCACACTATAGAAGTTAAACCATCAAGCTCTATACTCGGACGCTACATCTATTACCATTCAACTATCATCAACAGCCTAATTAATTCATTTCAAAACAATATTCAATAAATCAAAATAAATAAAATAGTCTTTCAATAATCAAAGAAAATGTAACTGCCAAACAATTCATCAATATGTCCAAGTCGCAACCAAATAAACTCGTAATGATTACTCTTCATTCCAGAATTGTGGTCAACCACTTATTTAAGAAAAACTAGAGACTACTAGTCACCAGAAATGACACGAATTTAGTAATTCCTTAACCCATTTCATCTTAGAACCACCTATGTTACATGAGCACCATCACTGAGGATTCCTGACGTCACCATCAACAGCATACTAATCATCACCTGCATCACAGAAAATAATGAGTCAAGGCCCAACAAGTAATATTCTGTGTATGGATGCACATGAATTCCTTCATTAACAAAACACCGTCAATTTTAAAACTTTTAAACGGTCCTATGTCCCTCTAACTCTAGTAAACTGCTACAGAGCAACCGGTCGGGATTTTCATTCAGTATCCTACCATAGAACACTTCCTTGTCAATGAACTTCATTCATTTTTCTTTTCAATTCAATAAACATCCACAGTAACCTTAACAGGACACCCTCTGTAGCAGTTACACTATATTTATAAAACATTTATCCATTTTATATACTTTACATGATGTCATGCAAAATTCTTGAAAGCTGGTAGTCAAACCATTAAATAAGATTACAATTAAATTCTCAATTAATTAAATCAGCCATTGAATACATAGCAATATTATATAAATTCATCAACACTCAATTTTCGTGACATAATTGAAATGTTACTTACCTTGGCAAGCTTTCGTAATTTCGTTAATTCAGCTATAAAAGTGGTTCCTGAAATCATAATAGAATCCAACACCTCTTATTAATCTTATTAATAATTTAATTACATTAATTATGGTCAACAGAGTCAAACTGGGTCTGCCAGGGTTTGTCATCTTCAACTGGGTCGGGTTGACCCGGGTGGCATTCCCTCACTCACATGGGCATAGATCCGTTTCACCAAGTAATCGAGTCATCGCCAATCCGGCGACGGTGCGATCCACAACGGTCACTGATATGTAGCCGGTGAATTAGCGAACACGAATGTAGTGGTATTTACATGAGCTGTGACCATTGAAGGGAGAATCGCGGTCGTAGATGCTCGGCTATCCCATGTGCTTTCCTCCGCCATTTGACGATGATCCCTTCTCCGTTCTATATGAAAACGGTACCGCTCTGTTACCCTCTTCGTGCTCTTCCCAGTGGTGCCAAGTTCGTCGTCGATCGTCAACACCTCCATCAATTCTACTTTCGATCGCAGTCACCCCTCTCTCTCGCCAATAGCATTTTTTAGGGTTTTCTCGGATTCCGTGCTTTTGATATTATTTTGTTTATCAACAGGTTTGATCCTTTTACCCTTACTTAAGTTACTAATCCGAATTAATCTCTACTTTATTTACTGGTTTGCCATTTTTCCCTCCATTGAATCCTTAACAAATTTCCATTTAATTTCTAAAATTCCCAAATTAATATTCCTCAATTCCAGTTCTTGTTGGTTCTTATGGTCATAGTATTTAATTGCTATTATCACATCTCGCACAGAAATTCATATAAATTACAACCTGAACTACTTTACTTTATCGCTTAAGCTAGTTATGGATCCGGGGTGTTACAACAAATGTTTTGGGTGTGGCAAGCTAGGCCCACAAGACGAGTGAGTGTCCACATGGTGGCAGAGGAGCATAGTTTTCACGCCCCGAGCCTCGGGACGTGACGTGAAAATCAAAAGACTAATTAAACCCAATTGTCGCAACCGGTTTTGCGAAGAGGAATTTTAAAAAGAAGAGTCGCCACCAATTGTAATAGGTGCAATTGGTCACCGTTTAAAAATAATTTGGTCTGCGAAAATCCAGAGAAAATGGGTAAGTGAGTTTGTTACGTGTGGGGAAGGTGTTAGGCACCCCACAACGTCTGTTTTAAAGCAGTTGCCAATTTAACTTTTATTATCCCATTAAATGATTTTTTAAGAAAAATTAATTATGGCAGGAATCATATATTGAGTAACAAAAATATATTGAAATAAGATAAAAATAAGTTTGATAAAAACTATGTTAAAATTGAATAAAATAATTTTAGGAAACATAAAAATTATATTGAAAGTCTAATGTTGAGGTTCACAAAATTTTTCCATCCAATGGTCCAATTTCTTAGAAACACTCTCACCTCAAGAATCTTTTCGAGGGTGCATCCGATGCATTCCCCGAATCAATTCCATCGTAGGTAAAGATTCTCGATATAACTTTTATACACCACAAAAATATACAATATAAATTTTGGAAAAGCATAAAATATAAAAATAGAAATAAAATGAAATTAAAATTAAAATGTTGAGAACCGAGTTTTGAGGATTATACGATATGAATTATCGCAAATCCCAACTCAAATGTACTAACACTTAAAATCACAATAACACGTAAATCAAATAACACCGTTAAATTAATCACATAATTCATATAACATGGAAAAACACACCTTGAATAAAACACATCATCAATCATATAGAAAAAAAAAACACATGAGAGGGACTCGGTTCCCGTTTTTATTTAGGTAATTCATCATTTCAACCATACTATTAAATTAGTATGATTGAAAATAATAATTTATTACCGAGAGTCGGTTTTCGTATCGAAGGCTCCGCACTTCATTAAATCATTTTTCATCCAATGGTTGGGATTTTGTAAAATTATTTCCTCAAGAATCCTCTCGGGATAGCATCCAATGCTTTCCCGTTTTGGCTCCGTCATCGGATCAATTAGTCGATCATTTATCATACAATAAATCATGAATCAAATAAAGTATTTTTTTAAAAAAATCAAAGCCCAAGCATTACATATAATCCCTTGGCCCAATTAAACAATTCCTTTTAAACCACAAATTAGCAAAACAAATAACAATCTCAACTTCATAACCATTACCACATTCAATTTAAAAGCCCATAACCCATTTTAACCTTATAATTCATGAATCTTCTTAGCCCAAATTCATGCTCAAAACCAAGTGGATCATAAAAATCTAAACCAAATGAATACAACCAAAGCCCGTTATTCATATCAAAACCCATAACCTAAAGCCCAATACAATTTTAAAATTAAAACTTTAAAAAACAACAAAATACAAAAGTCCAAACAAAACACAAAAGCCCGGAACATTAAAATAAACCAAATCCGGCCCAAAACAAATATAAACCAAACCCAAGACAAAACAAACTAAAACAGATCCAGGCCCAGCCCGTTACTGTGCTTCTTCCTTCTTCACTGGCAATCGGCACCTGTAACATCGACCGGAGACTGCCATCCCCTCCGTCTGACGAACCTGCAAACAGAAGAACAGAGCAGCTAAACAGAATCTAAAACAAACGAATAATGACCTCTAAAAACAGAACCAGAAAACAACCCCAATATCTCGATTTTCCTTGCTTCAGTCCGATCTTCTTCTTTTCTCCTCGATCTGCTTCTCCTCCGTTTTCCCCCTTTCTCTCAAACAAACAGCGATTCCACAGAAAAACAGAAGGGAACCCCTGGCTAACCGAAACCAACAAAGTAGCCGACCCTCATACTATAAAAAAATTCGAACTCCCTGGCATAATACCAAAACCACCGAAGACTCTCCAGAAAACTCAAGCCATCGAGGACCCTCTCCCCAGAAAACCGAAACAACAGGAAAGAGGGAAAGAGCCCCGAAAAACCCCAAAGAAAATCGAAACCAACAGACCCTGCAGGAACTTCAACCCAGAAATCCGAAAACAGAAGAAAATCGAAAATAGAAGAAAATCGAAAAAACCCTCAAACCGAAACTACCAAAACCCCCGAGGGGAATCGAAACCACCAGAAGAAATTAAAAGAAGAAGAAGGAGAACCCAGCCCCCTCCTCAGTAAAATCGAAACCACCAGAAGAAATTAAAAGAAGAAGAAGGAGAACCCAGCCCCCTCCTCAGTAAAATCGAAACAACAGCGGAGAGACCTCTCTCTCAGAAAAATCAAAAAGACAGAAAAAGGAAAAAAACTCTAAACCGAAACCACCAGAAAACCCTAAAAAGGAACCCATTTCCCCAGAGAACCGAAACCACAGCCAGAGAGCACCCCTCCAAAATCTGAAAATGAGAGAAGAAAGAACTCCCCCCAGAAACCGAAACCACCCCCTCTCTCAAAAAGAAGTGAAATTCTTTCCACAAAAACCGAAACTACAGAAGACTGAAACCCAGAAAAGCTTTCGAAAAATCGGAAAAAATCCCCCCTCTGGCCAGAACACAGCTCCCTACTTATACCACAAAACTCAAATCAAAATCCCTCAAAATCAACACATGCGACACCCGTTGTCAACCCAAATCATCCTTCTGTTTGAATTTCAGTACCTTTTGGCCTCCTTTTTCCAATTAGCCGTTGCACCGGTGCCTCCCTTGTTTTTTCCGGTCGACTTCTTCTCTTTCTTCCGTCTTTTCCTTCCCAGTCAGCGCCCTCTCTCTCTCTCCCGTTTCTATTAGGTTTTGGCTTGGGGAGATATAGCATGGGCCGGGCTCATAACATTTTGAATTAATTAAAAGGCTTTGGGCCGAGCCGGGCTTCACATTTTGACAAACGGGCTTGCAGCATTAGGGCCTTAAATTTAGTCTTGGGTAAATGTTTAGGTAATGGGCTAATCACCAAACGGGTTTACTCCGTTAGATCAATTCTTTGGGCTTAAATGACTCACTTAGTGGACATAAAAAATAAGGGACAAAACAAATGAGTTGTATTTGGGCTTTTTATTCACCTGGACTATAGTTTAAAATGAGCTCATCTTGGACTCGTAAATTACGTAAATTGTAAATTTTTAAGTTTGAAAATTTGTGGGCTTTTAGACTTTGACAAAAATTGGGGTACAACAGCTGCCCCCCTTTGTGGGATTTTACGTAGTAAATGACACGTAAAGGTTTGGTATCCCAATTTTAACTGTATGAATTTTTTAAACCGATCCAAAACATTTTGAACCATTACTTTAATTCGCCACAATACTTTAATCGAGAACCACTCCCATCTTGGCTAATCATGGGATTTTCTTTAAGAAAAAAAAATGCTCGGGATCATTAGGGCCATTCCCGGCTTGGCTGATTTTTTTTTTTTTTTTTTTTTTAAAATGCTCGGGATCACTAAGGCCATTCCCGGCTTGGCGAATCTTAAAAGTGCACGGGATCACTAGGACCATTCCCGGCTTGGCAATTTTTTATTATTTTATAAAATGCTCGGGATCACTAGAGCCATTCCCGGCTTGGCAATTTTTTATTATTATTATTTTATAAAATGCTCGGGATCACTAAAGCCATTCCCGGCTTGGCGAATCTTAAAAATGCTCGGGATCACTAGCGCCATTCCCGGCTTGGCTCTCAATTTTAATCCATGATAATAGGTTTAATCCATCATGAAAGCATAATAGCTTTAATCTGCCATGAAAGGCTAATTTAATTCACAAATACTTTTAATTCACAACTTTAATCCAAATAGTGATTTTAATCTGCCATGAAAGGCCATTTTAATCCAAAAATAAATTTGATTCACAATTTTAATCCAAATAACAATTTAAATCTGCCATGAAAGGCCATTTTAATCCAAAAATAAATTTAATTCACAATTTTAATCCAAATAACAATTTAGATCTCCCATGAAAGGCCATTTTAATCCACAAATAAATTTAATTCAAAACTTTAATCCAAATAACAATTTAAATCTGCCGTGAAAGGCCATTTTAATCCAAAAATAAATTTAATTCACAATTTTAATCCAAATAACAATTTAGATCTGCCATGAAAGACCATTTTAATTCACAAATTAATTTAATCTGAATCCCGATGATGAAAAATGTTTTTAAATCGAAAAATATTTTAATCCAAAAGATAACCTGAGATTTGATCTCGAGTTTAAAAACCTTTTAATATGAAAATATGTTCATTTAGAATTGAAGTAATGAAATTCGATGCATGAAAACCTCAAAATGATTGATGCATATGTATAAGAATATGATAATAAAGTCCGGCGCCACACTATACACCTGCGCAATTACTAATCACATTTTATTGTATCCTTTTCTACTCCATTCTTTGATCAACGTATTATTTCTGATCATTTATTCATATATTCAATTTGACTCTGTCTTAATAATACGGCTATACCTGAGAAGATATAATAGATGCCAGAACGAAATATTTCATAAATTTCATTAGGTAAATACTCGAATGAGAGTAATTTAAAAAGGAATGTTTGAATTTAAAATCAATATGGCTTACTGCCTGCGCTAAAAACTGCCCCAGTTTTTGCGCGTCATTTATCAAATATATTTTATGCCCATACAAATTTTACCCTAGTTGGTCATCTTTTAATAATATATTTTTCAACCTCAATTTTTTAGTTCAAATTTTTCCAAGCATAGGATGCCAATATCCACCAATTTTCATAAGTTGATATTTCCTTTTTTAAAACAAATTCATGTCATATGTGTAGCACTGAGTTCTCACCTTTATCATTGAATCCTTTTTTAAAAAAGTCACGGACTTTTAATTTCTATAAATCAATCTCATCTTTAAAGGGTCACGACTCCCAAGATACCGATTTGGCACATAATTTTCAATAGGTCATAGACTCATTTTTCAAAAGGTTGAACCACAGGTCCTGTTTTTATACAAAAGGACAACATTTTCCTATGCTCTGGGGTATCCCGAGACTTCTTTGAACTCCTACAACTCTACATCACTCTCTTGTGACTCTTCAACGTCACCGGTGATTTTCTAAAAAGGCATACATTTCTCTAAAGACGTAAGTAGGAGTCGCTCTAAAAAGTGATAATGAACTGTCATTATTGTCATCCGATCACTAGCTTTTTTACTGTTCTTTTCTTTTCTTTTCTTTTTTTTTCTTCATTTTAATTCTTCTTCTCCTTCTTATTGGTAGTACCGTACTACCTTTACAATTATTGCTCACCGGTCCGTCCATTACCGATCGCACCCTCCAAATCCTCAATATTATTCGTTCGTCGTTCTGAACTCGTCCAAAGCGATCCTTCTTCATACCAGATCTTCCATCCAATTTTCTTCAGTTCCTAGTCGACTTCGCTTAAGGTAACAGTTCTATATCTCTTTAGTTAGGATCTCTGTAATTTTGATTTCTTGATATCTGTTAATTTCGTTTGCTTTATAGATTAATGCCTTTAGACTTCGTATATGTTTGTTGGTGATGGATTGAACTGGAAATTTGTATCTTGTTATTGAACTGAAAACTTTAGAGATACAACCCAGAAAACATAAAACAGAGGGTATAGTGGGTTTTCGATCCCCCCAACACCAGGGAAAAACAAGAAGAATAAATCCAAAAAAAAAAATTCCAGAAAATCCTCAAACAAAACCCGATCTAAACTCACAATTTTGCTCTTTTCCTCTGGAATTTTCTTTTCCTTATCGAATCCCTGGTACTTCTTCTTCTCTTTCTGTTCTTCCAGCAGCGCTGGCTGTTCTTCCCCTTTCTTCGTCGTAGGGTTAGTTTAAGAATCTTGGGCCGATTTGGAAGCATTTAAGTTAACTAAATGATTTGGGCCGGAACGGGCAGGCTTTAAACCTTAATCTCAATTCATTTTAATGATTTTCTGGTTGGGCCTATTCATTGGGCTTTAAGTGAATGGCCGTATAGCTTGTTATTTGATGTTGGGCTTTTTGACAAATTGAGCCTGGTGCATTTAGTTGTTGGACATGTGTGATGGACCGAGGCATTTTGAGTTCTAAATTCCTAATTAACAGATTCTGTGTTAACACATTCAGATTTTTTTTTATGTAATTCCGACCTATTTGCATGTCATGTTTGAAAATTTGAAATTTGTTGCGAGTTATTTGTTTTAACCTTTTTTACATATACAATATTTGGATCCTATGATTAATTCTTAACAATGATTAAATTTGTAATGTTTGCAGTTGTTGCCTATTGGGACTTTCCTCTTGATCAGAAGCTTGATGGATTTATTTGTGATGATGTTTTTAGTGTCTGTTCTAATATTACTATTTTATGTGTATTTGATTCTTCACCTAGTGTGATTGATTCAGTTGAGTGAGACATGTAATATTTGGACGTTTTATTATCTAAATAAAGTTGTGTGGTAATGTACTGAATTGACTTTTTTATTATTGGCAGTATTAATCATATCAGTGCTACCTAGTTTCTGGAGGAGCCCATAATTCACATTCCAAAATTATACTCAAATGCCACAAGCGGCCCATAACTCACATTCCTCAAAAACCGAATCAACTTATCCTCACAACATGGCTAAAAAAAAAATTCCAAGAATTAACAAAAGTCGATATTTTCGGGGATAATCACCAAAACTGCCCCAGTTTTGGTGTGCACTCACTAATCGAATCCAACTCGCCTAAGCTGCTTTAAGTCTACTGCATCCGCCAATACACTTTTCTTCTTGTCAACTTATTGCAACCTTTCGAGGATAACATATGAATGGGACGCCCCAATGCATAAAACATCAATTTAAAATTCATTAACCCATTCTTCAGGTTCATCCTCAAATTCATCCCAAAAATCAACAAGATCATTATCAATGGGATCATCAAACTGAAAGGCTTCTTCATCCGTGATAAATTTATTGATAAAATCATCCACATGATCGGTAATAAGATCTAATAAAATTTGATCACGGATTTGGGAAACTAGTGCTATTTCAAAAATGTGCTTGCGTAGATCGAATGGTAGATTAAAATAATGAAATATACGCAAACATTCTATTTTGACAGAATCAACATTTAGAATAGGATAACTTCAAGAACGCTCAAAATCATCCCCATAATGAACAACAACATTAATCTGTTCATTTTCTAATTCAAGATAAAGATGATTGGTTTTTGTTTGGGAAAAATGATTGTCAAAGATGGGAGTTGAAAACCTTTGTAGAATATTTTGAAGGGAAGTGGAAGCCATTTTGACACGAGAAAACCAAGCAGGAGGACTTCAATGTGAGTGAAATCAAAAGCAAAACATTAAGTGATACCTGTGTGACAGTAATATTGGGAGGAATAATTGTCACAGTTAGCGGAGACAGTGACGCCTAGATAATCGTTGTTTAAGCCCCAACTCTTTCCTATTACGACTCACAGCCAATTCTCTCTTTTTTCTCCGACATTTGCTCTCCGAAAGCTCCTGATTTTTTTTCTCGCAGGCCTCCAACGGATCTTTCCCTCTTTTCCAGAAAGGGGAATATATATAAGATGGTAAAGATGAAGTTAAAAATTATTTTATGTTTTGAAGAATAGACAAAAAGAAAATAAGAGTGGAAAAATGTGTGAGTAGGTGTTGAAAAATGAATAAAGAGGAAGAGGTGTGGAAAAATGTGTTGATAGGTGTTGAAAAATGAATAAAGATAAGAAAGGTATGGAAAAACGTGTAAGTTATTGTTGAAAAATGAATAAAGATGAGAGAGGTGTGAAAAAATGTAAGAATAAAAACAAAATAATGGAGTTAGTATTTGAAAAATAGGGTGGGCTTTGAATTTTGGATTGGGCTTGATTTTGTATTATGAAATGGTTTGGGTTGATTTTAAATTGGGTTTGGTTTTGAGTTATAAATTTGGGATAAATTTGGTTAGGACAAAATCGGGGTGATGATTTGGGTTCAAGTTGAGTAGCGGGTCGGAATTTTCCGTTGGGCCGAATCATTCTACGATGAAATTCACGGTAACGAATGGACGCACCAAAAACTGCCCTAGTTTTTGTCCGCATTTCAAATTAGTGTCGTCAAAACTACAAAGTCTATTGTGCACTTACGACCATATCAATATGAGACAAATCGACGACCCACTCTGCGACAATTCACAATCCAACAGACTCATGTCTCCACTATTCTTCTCCAAATAATCGGAAGTCTAAACTTGCAGTCTGAACTGAATGATTCATTTTATATTTTCCTTTATCGACTATCTAATTCATTAACAGACCGAGTTGTACTTTTAAGTTCACTACTTCGAGACTCCGTTAGTGTTTGCGTTTTGTTGATTCCATTATTGTGGTGAGTCGCGATTGCGAGCGAGTGTTATAACGGTGACCATGACTTTATGTTTGAGCAATTTAAAAACCTTGTCATGTGCAAATGAAAACTTTTATCAGATTTAAAGGATGCAAAAATATGATGAAAAATATGTGATGACGAGAATCTTGAACCATATCGAATTTTAAGAAATTATCCATAATCCATAGCATTTTAACATAAAAATCCCCTAATACATCTCATCAGTTTCAACGTTTATGAGCAAATATTACTCCTTCGACTTAACTGACACAGTTTTATGGCTTCTAGATAATGGCTTAATTTCGATAGTGCTCAAGATTCTCATGTATGCAATGCAAATTAAAAATAATGTCAAAAGTGAACAAGATAAAGAATATATACAAAAATATATGTGCAAACGGAGTAAACAAAAACTCCATATGTACATCAAAACATCTCATGTAAAAAAACAGAATCATATATACAATATAGTAAAACATCTTTAAAAAAAATGAGAGGTAAAATCGTGTATGTGTAAGCAAGATAACATATGTATATATACAATAAAATAAAATACCATAAATACAAACTAAATAGAATCACGTATATACAAGCACAACGACAATATGTATTACACAGTAAGGTTAGAAGTAGTTTCCTGTGTCCTATAACTCTCTGGTTATTGGCTATGGACAATCTAGGCTCCCGACTTATTCCCCCGCCAGTGTCCATTACTGGAATAGCCTGGGTCCCTCTTAATAGAGGAGTGGGTCGAGTGAGGATTTTTCGCGAGCCTGCACGGGGATTGGAATCCCTCGAAGGTCTCGTTTACTTCATCCTCTCCTAAGGGTTTTGAGCCCGAGTTGTTTGACTCATGAAAATGTATTGTGCACAAATACTGCCAATAAAATGTAACATAGAGTCTACAGCGGAAAATCCAAATTATCATAGACGAAACACAGATACTACAGACAGACACAAACATCCCCACACCAGCTACATCACGCCTCACGCATCCTTGCGCTGATCCTTCACTCCCGCTATCTCACCTGAAAAATATGAGAATGAAAGGCATGAGCCATAAAGCTCAGTAGGGATACGGAGAAATGTCCATCATCAGAATAAACAGAAAGTAAAACTCGTGATAAAGTAAGAAAACCAGAAAGATATAAAAATACATACAGGAAACCATGAGATAATATCCGAATAGGATAAAGGATCTCTGAACCCATCATAAATATCAACAAATCAATCAATATGTAGGGTATACGCCAAATGGGCTCCACCACTACCATCCTCAAGTACAACTCTCAAATCAGTACACAATCATAATCGAACACAGCCTCCACCTTGGCAGGATCCACTGCCACTCCATCTCTGGATATCACATGCCCCAAGAATCTCACCTGAGTCGCCCAAAACTCGCACTTACTCAACTTGGCATACAACTGATGCTCTCTGAGTGGCCGAATACACCAATATACCATCGATGAAGACTATCACAAACTGGTCAAGATATTGTCTGAACACTCTATGCATCAAATCCATAAAAGCTGCTGGGGCATTGGTCAGCTCAAACGGCATGACCAGAAACTCATAATGACCATATCGAGTACAAAATGCCGTCTTCGATATGTCCTCCTCCCGAATCCTCAACTGGTGATAACCTGACCTGAGATCAATCTTGGAGTAATAGTGACTACCCCTCAATTGATCAAACAGATCATTTATCCTCGGTAACGGGTACTTATTCTTCACAGTCACCCTATTCAACTTCCTGTAGTCCACACACATCCTCATCGATCCGTCCTTCTTCTTCACAAAGAGAACTGGAGCACCCCATGGTGAAGTACTGGGTCTGATAAATCCTAGACCCTGCAACTCCCGCAACTGCCTATCCAACTCCCTCAACTCTGCTGGAGCCATCCTATGTGGTGGAATAGAAATCGGATCTGTACCCGGATATAACTCAATCACAAAATCAATCTCTCGCTGTGGTGATAATCCTGGTAACTCCTCAGGAAACACATCTAAGTACTCCTATACCACTGGCACAGCCATACTAGCCTCCATCTCCAATGTAGAAGTCAAGCTCGCCACTAGACAGTCAGTAAATCGTGGGTTGTCAAGAAAGTGTGAACATGTAATAACCAGCGACCCACAAAAACTAACTCGCCCAGATGGTGATGACAGCGTCACCCTACGCTCAGTAGAATCTATCTTAGCATCATAGTCGATCAACCAGTCCAATCCAAGTATCACATCATAGTCAGTGAAATCCATAACATATAAATCTGCTCGGAACTCGTGATCAGCAAATCGAAAAATACAACCCCTACAAATGCTCCTCACTACGGTACTTGACCCCAACGGAGAATCCATTACCAATCTCCTATTCAAATCCGAAATCTCTAACCCCAATGCCTCAACGAAAGAGGTAGAAATAAACGAATGTGTGGCACCGGTATCAAATAAAACACGAGCCCAAGAACTGAAAAGTAAAACTCTACCTCCAATGAAATCATGATCTGGTGCTGGCTCGGGTGCAACTGCATAAACTCCAGCTCTCTGGCCTTGCCTCTGCTGTTGTTGCTGCTGCTGTCTCACTGGTGGTGTTGGAGGTCTGGTCCTTCTGCCTGCTGGAGCCCTAGGTGCTGGTACTGCTGGTGCTAGGACTCCCTGTCCTCTGCCTGATGGTGATGTATGTCTCCTCGGGCAAAACCTCTGGATATGTCCTGGTAGTCCACAAGAGAAACACAATGGGCTATCTGCTCTGGGACAGTTCGATATCATGTGCCCAGTATGACCACACGCATAACAATACAATCCAGATATAGACCCCTGTTCCTATCGTGGACCCTGCGAACCCTGCTGTCCCTGTCTCTGTGAACCCTGCTGCTGACTCGGACAGTCCTGCCTCCTGTCCTGGAATCTCTGCCCCTGATCCTGTCTGGGTCTCTGTCTCTTACCCTCAGTCCTCTGTCTACTACTGCTCCCTGAGGTAGAAGAAGTATCTCCATACTTTCTCTTATGAAGCTTCCAATAATCTTGCGAATCAACCATGCTTCTCTCTATATCAAGTGCCCTGTCAATGCATTCCCGGTAAGTACGAACCATCATCCCTGCTAAACGCTCTGAAATGCGGGGTTTCAGCCCACGCTGAAATCTCAGTATTTTCTTCTCCTCAGTGGCAATGTACTCCTCTCCATATCGACCAAGCTCCTCAAACCGTGCCTAATACTGTGACACCGTCATATCTCTACTCTGAATCAGCTCCAGAAACTCCTTGGCCTTCGCAACACGAATGGCCTGAGGAACATACTGTGCAAGAAACAGAGTCTCAAACTCCGTCCATGGCATCTCCATACTCTCCCTACCAATAGTCATACTCTTCCACCAGACATAAGCATCATCCTCTAAAAATGTTGAAGCCAATAGAGCTCTCCTCTCAACAGGTATCCTGAGTGTCACCATCTGTCTCCTCAACTATCGCAACCAATCCTCAGCTGCCATAGGATCTACCACTCCTCGATACACTGGAGGTCTCGTCTTCCTCAACTGAGCTAACTCAGTGATGGAAGGGTCAACTGCTAGTGGTGCTGTCTGTGCTGGAACTATCTGACGATCTCCTGGCGGAATGACAACCAGTAACTGAGCCGGTGCGCAACCTAAAGCTAGTGTGGCTGTCGGATCAATCTGCTCCTGAGTACCAGTAGCAGTCTGCGGTGCAATCTGTGAAGCTAAAGCAGCTACTGCCTGACCAATAGTCTGTATCATACCGGTCATGTCTCTGTATTGCTGCTGTAAGGTCTCTATCGCAGCCCCCACCCCTGTGGGTGCCGCCTGAATCGGTGTCTGCTTTTGCTCTACCACAGGATCCTGAGTAACGCGACCTCGTCCACATCCACGAGCCCTACCTCGACCGCGCCCTCGACCCCGCTCAACTGAAACCTCCTCAGGTATAGATAACTCAATCTCCTCAACCGGATCAAGAATCTCACCTCTACCCCGCCCACGTCCACGGGTAGCACGCCCACCCTGAACGCGGGTACTACGTGTATCTACCATGTCTACAAAATAAATGTACAACTACATAAATCGAATACCCCAAACGTAAAAGAAATAATTACTCACCAAATCAGCTGGGAAGCGCGTGATGTGTAGCTGGGGGAAAACAAAAGAAACCGAATAACCTCCCAAAAACTATCTGACCACCTCTGATACCAAACTGTCACGCCCCTCTCCCAGATAGGTGCAGATGAGCACCCATGAATCCCAGAGGCGTGACCGGCAGGGAATCCTTATGTTCCCCGAACCGGATTTAAACCCAAGCTACCATCAATTATCAAGATAACTACAGTAGTAGTCTCACATGTATATACGAATCTCAACCAAAATCCCAAATACTGCCAATAAAATGTAACATAGAGTTTACAGCGGAAAATCCAAATCATCATAGACGAAACACAGATACTACAGACAGACACAAACATCCCCACACCAGCTACATCACGCCTCATGCATCCCTGCGCTGATCCTCCACTTCGGCTATCTCACCTGAAAAACATGAGAATGAAAGGGATGAGCCACAAAGCTCAGTAGGGATACGGAGAAATGTCCATCATCAGAATAAACAGAAAGTAAAACTCGTGATAAAGTAAGAAAACCAGAAAGATATAAAAATACATACAGGAAACCATGAGGTAATATCCGAATAGGATTAAGGATCTCCGAACCCATCATAAATATCAACAAATCAATCAATATGTAGGGTAGACGCCGAATGGGCTCCACCTCTTCCATCCTCAAGTACAACTCTCAAATCAGTACACAATCATAATCCAACTCAAATCCATATCAACTCAGAAAATCCTCCCCTGGACCCACCCTGATCTCCGTAAGGTGTCTCCCAGTCCAGGTACTCCCCAGATTGGATGAGGATCGAGCCTACATCAGGTACTCAATAGCATCGCCTACATCGAAGAGCGTCCCCTAGGATGTACCCCACCTCAATTCGATCTCCAGGTACGTACCCGATTAGAACCATCAACAAATCATCCAGTAGGCTGGGTCGCCCAATGTGGGTCCCACACACTACAAATCATCCATCAATAATCTCGTAGCATCATCACAGAAAATCACCAGAGTATAGTCCTATCTAGACTCTCACCAAAACACCCCCAACCAAGATGTGGGCCCCACCACTGAGTGTGGGCCCCACGGGAGACGTGGCGCACAAGAGTGCAACTAATTGTGCAAACACAATCAAAAATAGCCTGAAATAGTAATGTAGTGCAATTGCGGAAATAAATCGGATAAGAGTATAAATAGAGAAATTCCCAAACTCTGGGAATTTCATACAAATAGACAAGTAGGAGTCCGTCGAATACGGAACCCCCGGAACCCCAAATAAGAAATAGGGCAGAATCCCTACCAAAAATGTCGACTACGCTAATCCGTAGTACGTCCGAAATCCCAATCCAAAATCCCCAAATCAGCCTCCTGCATCAGAATATAGATACGTATACACGACGGTCAAAATACGGAAAGTCAACCTAAAAGTCAAATGGTCAAACTGGTCAAAGTCAACTCGTGTAAAAAGTCAAACCCGGTCAAAAGTCAACTCGGGTAAAAGTCCACCCGGTCAACTCGGGTCACCCGTGAACAATGGCACCGCCACTGCCGTAGCCAGAGCCGACGATTCTTGCGACGTTTTCCGGCGAACCATACATCAAATTAAAGCTCTCAACACAAGCAATCCAATGGTACCTGTCTCGTTCCGAAACTACTTCGGAATCGACCGGGATCGCTCTTTGAAGTCGCTGGAAAATCGAAACTCCGCCGCCTGATTCCGCCGCCTGTGGTGGTCCGATGACGACGATTCCAGTTGGGTTTTGTTCCTCTCTCCACAAGCTTCGATTCGACACCTCCCACGCCTCAATCGGACCACAAACGCCCAAAATCCAATTTTCCCAAAAAATTTCTTCTCTCCATGCGTGCTGGAGAAGAAGAACCCAGAAAAATCTGGGTTATACCAGATTTTTCCTCGAAATTACCATTTTGCCCTTGCATAATCCTAATTAAATCTTTTAACTTCCAAAATTCGTAACAAATTCAATTCAACTCTGATTCAGGTGATTCTTGCGCCAATATTTTTCTAAAAATATGTATTATTTATTAAAAATATCAAATTTGAAAAATTATTATATATTTTTTTAAAAATTTGGGTTCGGGATATTACATCTACAAGATAACCCTTTTTTTTCTACCCCTTTATATTAATTGTTAGGTTCAACTAAACTGAGACACACTAATGTATGCCATGTTGACACAGTAGCATCATTACCTAGCATTGAAACTTATCGTCCCACAATATCTGCATGACCAATTTAATGATTCTAATCGCACAAGCACATCTCATAAATGACAATCCCAACCTATTTTTGACATATGAGCCCTGATATTTGTCACTCTCTTGATTAAAGAAACAACATGGTGACATGTCAAGTCTGGGTAATCGAGCCCATCCTTATCCATTTTGTTTTCAATTATCCCCCGGTAGTGACACATTGTTTATGGATAGGCACAACAATCTTAATCCGTTTGAGTTTCAATCCTATATAAACCCCATATCGAAAAGGCTTAACTAGTCCTCAGCAAAACTACTACTATTAATTTTCATTCTATCCAATGGATACCCACTCTCGTGACAACTATTCAGGCATACACCCGGAGTTGGAAGAGATCTGTAGGTAAATCCAAGCCTTAGAGAGGGTTTATGATCAAATCCTATCTAGAGTTGATTCCCTAATCCAGTTGAAAACACCACCGGGAAATAGTTAGGGTGCTACCCTAGACACAACCAACCCAAACAATGAATCTGTTGATCCACAGAACATTGAGTCTAGCTACTACCTTGGGTTACTTGCTCGTACCGAATCGTATAGCAGCGAGGAGTGGGCTGGATAGTTCGACCACTGCTAAATAATGCCAATAGTATGCCTGTTGGAATAAGAGAAGCTAAGCACCGTTAAACCTATACTGTTTTCTATTATCTATGTACAAATTGTGTTAATCGTACCATCCCCACAACCTTCTATGTAATATCTCCTCTTGTTGGTTTAGATGTTTACTCAAATACGCAATGTCTAATAATGCCCTACATACTGTAATATGTACAATCGACTATGTAATATCTGTCTTTCCTTTTCTTGTTAATATCTATACACCACACACCAAATGTAAATGAGCCTATATGTCATTCCTTTCTTAACATCCACACGACGCAAAACTCTTTTTTTTCCCCCAACAATACCAAAACTCATAACAAATTTCATTACCACAAATGCCACTAAACTCTCCAATATCTCTTCATAACTAAGCAAAATTTTAGCACGACTTCGCACTTACTAATTCATGTCAACAGTAGATGGATTAATCAGTTTGTTCTGCGTAACCTAATAACTCCTTTCATAATAGTATATATATACATACCTATCACATGTAATATGTTCCTAATATCTCAACAATTTATTCAAGGATTTAATGCCAATAACACACAAATATAGCCACTTTTGCTCGATGAACACATATTACATACTCAACCCAAATCAACTTCCCATTACTCTAGTTCTTACCCTAAATAGTGCAGTTTGGATACTAAACCCATAAAGTCTCTTTCCTAATCAGCAATATATAAGTCTCACCATATGTCGGGTTACACAAAGTAATTCAGAGATACAACCACCCATCTTCACTATTCTCCTTTACTTACACTATTCTTTTTCCAACGAAATTTCCCAGTTACTAACCTCCCACCTACCAACTTCACCTTCCTAATTAATTTCAGGAAACATCCTTTTACAATTACACTCACCTTCTACATGTTAACATCTCTTCCCATTTATTATCAATTTTCCTTTTTTATTTTTTTTACACAACATGATGTGTTCTTTAAACACTACCACTTCCCCTATTAACCCAACCACACCTCATGTCTCAAGATAATTACAAGTAGATATCCTTCCAAATTTAACCTTCACAACTAGTCAATTACAATGAAATACCCTACAACAATTTTCATATGTACCACCATTCACCTAATTTTTTTCCCTTGCATCAACAATCAATACAACAATTAATGTTTTCTTCATCATTTTAGTTGGTCATACATATCAATCACTTAGATTCACATTCAAAAATTTCTAGTTGCGACTTTTGTTTCACAACGCCAATATAATTTCACTACATCAATCAATAACATCAAATTCCTCTGCCATCCTTTATGTCAATTAACTCCAACATATATGTATAAGACAATATTTCCAATGCTTAACATTCTATATAGTTTCACGATCTATCTCTTTTTTATAGCCTCACTCCTGAACAATCTTCCCGGCATTGACTTTGCAATGGTTCCAACAAAACATTGGAGTCCCACCCGGATTACGTTAAAATCTTCACTCCCTCTGTTAGTTTTACAATCCCTCGGTATCCCAATACCCACACTGGTATGAAAGTTACTCCCTAACGATTCCTCTAGCATCTCTAAATTCCCTTTTAGCTCAAGGACCTATCCTCTTTTCCTGTATCAAGAGGTCTCCCTCTACCTCGCAATAGCACTGGAGTCCTCCGTGTCCCCTATCAACTTTTTTTTCCCACTTTTTTTCTTGTTTAGATCAACACCAAATTAAGGCAGTCTTTCCATATTTGAACAATAATAAATCCATCATTATTCTATACCCATTAACAACCACTTAAATCACGGGCTTACTTTGACATTGCACTAGACATATGGCCAAGATAACACCACAATCACTAAGTACTTGTATGATGCATAAATATAACACTGCATAAACGACTCAACTCAACCATGTACTATGAAAATTATTATCCCATTATTCCAATATATATAACCCTACACTTCCAATTCCTTCATGGTGGTCTTAGGCCACCTAATCACCTCATATAATAACGAGAATCCCTATTACATCATTCCAATATATGTATATGAAACCCAAGGATCTACACCACAAATCACCAATAATAAATCACACCCAAATTCTTTATTCAATCCGTTAAGTCACAGGCTATAGATCACAAAGGATATTCCAAGTAGTCTAGTATAGCACATAGTCATAGCTCTCACTGTGGTACCTCACTTTAAGTCATCTTTACATTGCAACACCACAAACACAATTTCTCCATCCCACTTACATGTTGATTTGCACTAATCAACTTCCTAAGATTTCAGATTTACATAATCGTATCAACAAACAATGGAAACCTCCTTTAATAGTCCAGTAACTTACCGAGAGCTTGCAACCCCATATAAATATAGGAATCAATAAAACTTCATGCTATCTCATGGGTTAAGTATTTCCTACCAACCCAAATTCCTTAACAATTGTTAAGTAAACCCAAGCCACATCCCTAGTCAACATTAAGAACTCAATTTCATCACATAATTCACTTTGGCAACAATAATAGATTCATATGAAACGACCCAATTCATTCATAAAGTGATAAATCATTCTCTTTCATGTCTCAGCAACAATCACATTCCTCATCATTGCCAATCAATAACAAATAGAAAAAAAAATTCATGCTAAACACAACATTCGGCAAGGAACAACCAATTCACAAGTTTCCAGCATCTCTAGTAATCAATTATTCCAAAGTTATAGAATCCCCTACCTCTTGCCAAACCAACATTCTTTTTATTTAACCTTTCCATACAGAGGTCTACCCCATCCTCTAGCAGCCATCTATTTACACAACATCACAGATATATATATAATTAATTGAATCTCAACATTCATCAAACGCCATCTCACATAACTCTTACCCAATCGGTTGTGATGTTGAATAGGAACAAGTGCACATATCACAACTCAACATTAACCCCAACCTCGCTCTGATACCAAACTGGCACGCCCAAACCCCCAGGACGTGACGTGGAAATCAAAAGACTAATTAAACCCAATTAATTCAAGTGACTTTTTTTCCTTTATTTATATACATAAAATATATAAATAACACGTAGAAATAACCATACTCCCCTCTTATAGTATGTGCACCTACTCGTCAATCTGTTTCCCATCACCAACTCGATTGGCATCGCTCGGCTAACTTGGAAAAAAACATAAAACAGAGGGATGAGCTAAAGCTCAGTAGGAAATACCATAACCTTTGAAAGTGTATCACAGTTCAATTCCACATCAAGTCGCATGCAAATATTAATCGATTATTTCCCACTTCCATCACAATCTCAACCACCCCCGTCTTCCGACCTCATCGTTAGAGCCAATTCCATTCCCGTCCCGACCTCAACGTCGAAAGCATTCCATCCACATCTCGACCTCATCATCAAAACTAATCTTCTTCGAGTCCCAACCTCATCGCCGAAACCCTTACGAGTAAAGAAGGTAGACATTCCCCTTCTACCCAAACTTTCCACCCTTCGCTATGTGGCCGCATAGCGAATCCTTACTCGAATTTTACCAACTTTACATACAAGGTTTCATTCACACATCATTGCAACCTCCTTAGCACATATCCACCCCATATCCTCCACAATACACATCCTCAACAGTACAACCTCCGCAATTCTCACAAAATGCCAGATATAAATATTCATTCACAAAACATTGAATATTTGAACAACAATTTCTAGTAAAAATTACAAATAACATATTCACCCGCATACACTCTTCACCACAATTCCACATTAACCCACCAGACATTTATATAAGAAAATCACAACTCACCTAAATAAACGCAAGAGTCATTGATTAAACTAAAGTATGACAATCCCCAAAATAATGCAAAGATTATAGTATTCCCTACCTTATGAAGCGTGACTCACATCCCACTTACACCAATACCTTTCCGTATGATTTTTGACATACATCCGAAATTCTTCACCAAACTTCAGGTATAATTTCTACAACAAAATACGCATACATAGTCACAAATATGCTTAAGCACCCCTAAAATACATAGAATATACGACCTGGTCAAATGGGTGAATTTTGCCCAAAAAAGTCAAATGGGTCAACATACCCGAAATGTCCACATTCTGGTCATCGGAGATTCGACAACTTTCATTGGAAATCACCAACTGGGCGTTGTAGTACTCACCAATATGAACTCAACGGTGGTGGTCTTGCGTCAAATGGAGAAATTGACCGTCCAAGCTTGAGGTGACTGAATCTTTTGAGAGCCTTTTTCGGAGATATAAGTTCCATTTTGGACGATTCTTCAACCGATTTCATGTCTCCAAGAGACGAAGAGATTGGTACAAATTTTGTGATGCCAAAGTCTAACTCGCGAATATCACGTTTTTTTTATCTTCTTTCTCTGTTTGTGTTTCTTTCTTTTCTTTCTTTACGGTTTTTTTTCCTGTCCTTTTGAAGCTAAATTCAGATATTTATAAAAATTAGATCTCTTTTTTTTTCTTCACTTATTTAATAAAAATTGGATACTCATTAAGTGTTCCACTTCCCTAATTATTTATAAATACTACCATCCAATTTACATTCCCCCCACCCCTTCTTGATTGTTCCTTCTTTATTTAATTAACTAAATACCTATTATATAATTCACCTTTTCCAATTTCACATCAACTCTCCTTCCTTAATTATTTACAAGAATATCCTCCAACGAATGTGTATTTCGCCACCATCCGGTAATTTTCCTATTTATTTATATTATTATTTTCTTTTTGCACTTATTCACACTCATATATTTATTTATTATTTTGATCAAAATTTAATTATCAGACCCACTATCGTATCATTGTGCACGTGTCACTCTCTTATTCATTGTTTATATTATTCTCGAGTTAGGTTATCACAATAGTAGTCGCAAGCACCTGGGTTACTAGCTCCAGCATCTCCCCCAGATCTCCCATCTACCGCTCTATATGGGGGAAGGGGATGCGGTGGCTCTAGATAGCAGCATACAACTCAGCAATAGTGGCTAGCTCTAACTCATACGAGATTGTATGCTTTGGGACACCAGAAGACTCCAGAGCATCCGAATTTCATCGGAGGTACTTTTCTTATCTCAAATTGTTGGGTGAGAGTGTTTTTTTATTCTGGGGCTACAACAACATTCATCATTAGTACATTAGCATATTCACTTGGGTTAGAAATTTCTCTGATAAAGCACATGTTTACGGTATCTTCGTTGATGGGGTATTTTACTCCTTTAGAAGGGATAACTTTTGGTTGTGAGTGCCCGTTCGGATAAGTGGACTTAAAAGCTGACTTTTATGTGATAGACTTCAAGGATTTTGATGTGATCCTTGGAGATGATTGGTTGACAAAGTACCATGGGTTACTAGATTTTTAGGAGAGAAAGATCACACTTAGAATATCCGAGGGAGGCGTGATACAATTGAAAGGATCGAAGGGGATTCATTGTCCACGTTTCTTAGATAATCCTTTATACCAAGATTGTGGGATGGCAAGTTTGGTGACTTTAACACCTAGGGCTGATTTCACTACACTACTTCGAGTAGTAGAAGAGTATATGGATGTATTTATGGAAGAGTTGTAGGGATTACCTCCAAAGAGAGAAATTGACTTTCCTATCAAGCTGCATTCGAGCGTGAATCCAATTTTGATTCCACCTTACCGGATGGCTCTGACAGAGTTAAAACAGTTGATGATGTAGCTAGAATAGTTGCAAGATTTAAGGTTTATAAGGCCGAGTGTGTTTCCGGCGGGGGGGGGGGGGGGGGGGGGGGCACCAGTATTTTTTGAATAAAAAGTATGGGTCGTTAAGGATGTGTATTGACTATCGACAGTTGAATAAGATTATGATGAAGAATAAGTATCCTTTGCCATGAATAAATGATTTGTTTGACCAGTTGAGAGGTGTTAGACATTTCTCAAAAATTGATTTGAGGTCGTGGTATCATCAGTTGATGATAAATGATGAGGATATCCAAAAAAATAGTGTTTAGGACAGTATGGGTATTATGAGTTCTTGGTAATGTCATTTAGGTTGACCAATGCCTCAGCGGTATTCATGGATATCCAATGCCTCAGCGGTATCATCAGTTGATGATAAATGATGAGGATATCCAAAAAAATAGTGTTTAGGACAGTATGGGTATTATGAGTTCTTGGTAATGTCATTTAGGTTGACCAATGCCTCAGCGGTATTCATGGACTTGATGTAGCGAGTTCTTATATTGTTTTTGGATAGGTTTATGGTGGTGTTTATATATGATATCATGATTTATTTTGCACTGGAGGAGAAACATGGAGAACACTTGAGAGTGGTTCTATAGAAGCTATAGGAGAATTAGTTGTATGCCAAGCTGAGCAAGTGTGAATTCTGGGCTACGGAAGTGAAATTTCTAGGCCATGTCATTACTCGAGAGGGTATAGCAGTTGATTACTCTAAGGTTGAGTTAGTTTTAAATTTGGTGAGACTAAAAAAACTGTTTGAGAGATATGAAGTTTCCCAGGGTTGGCAGGGTACTACAGAAGATTCATTCAAGATTTTTTAGAGTGGTTGCACCTATAACACAGTTAACCAAGAAGCGTAGACCGTTTGTATGAACAGCAGAGTGTGAAGCAACATTTGAGGAGTTGAAGAAGAGGTTGACAACACCTCCAGTGTTAGTAGTGTCGGAGAGAGATGTTGGCTACAAGGTGTATTGCGATGCATCTGGAGTTGGGTTGGGATGTGTGTTAATGCAGCAAGAGAGGGTTGTGGAGTACAACTCGAGGCTGTTGAAGACGCATGAAAAGAACTATCTAGTTCATGATCTAGAACTTATAGCGGTTGTGTTTACTTTGAAGCAATGAAGGTCTTATCTCTACGGAGAACGGTTTGAGGTTTACTCAGACCATAAGAGTCTCAAGTACCTATTCACCATAAAAGAGTTCAAGTTGTGGCAGAGGTAGTGGATGAAGCACTTTGAGGACTTTGACTTCAATTTCCAATACCTTCCTGATAAAACAAATGTGCTGACACACACATTGATTCGAAAACATGATGTGGCTAGTTTGTTCTTGCAAGAATTGGGGTTTTTTTAAACAATCAACAGTTCGGTTTGGAGTTGAAGAATAGGGGAGAAAATGTGTACTTGAGGTGTATGACTTCTAGATCACAGATGGTGCAAAAGGTCATGGATGCTCAGAATGGTGATCCAACATTTGATGTAATTGATGAGAGTTTCAGATCGATCTGCGGGAGCGACAAAGGGATGAGATAATGGGAAGACTAATAGTTCCTAGTGATGAAGAGCTACGAAAATAGATTTTGAAGGAGACATACCATTCATGGTTTGCCATGCATTCATGGGGTACAAAGATGTATCAAAATTTGAAGTGAAATTTTTGGTGGAAAGGGATGAAGGCCGACGTGGCTAGGTATGTGGCGAGGTGTCTAACTTGCCAATAAGTGAAAGGGAAACATTAGAAGCTAGCAGGGTTGTTACAACCAATACTGGTAGCATAGTGGAAGTGGGAGAGGATTACTATGGACTTTGTGACGAGACTTCCAATGAATCAGAAAAGATATGGCACGGTGTGGGTGATTATGGACCAATTGAGCAAGTTGACACATTTTCTACCAATGAACAAGATAGATTCATTGGAATCCTTGAGCAACTTATATGTGAGGGAGATTGTGAAATTGCATGTGGTTCCATTATCTATCATGTCGGACGGAGACCCATGGTTCACAAGTAGATTCTAGAGCAGTTTATAGAAGGCTTTGGGTACGAAGTTAGATTTTAGTATAGCTTACCATCCTCAGAGTGACAGACAGAGAGAGAGGACCATTCAAATTTTGGAGAACATGTTTAGGCCATATGTAGTGGACTTTTGGAAAAGTTGGGATCGATACATATATCTGCCAGAGTTCGTGTATAATAACTTATCTCAAACTAGTATCAGTATGGTTCCTTTAAAGGCACTTTAAGGGAGGCCTTGCAAATCACTCTTGTGTTGGGCAGAAGTTTGAGAGAAAGTTATTTCAAGACCGGATATGGTCAAAGAAGCAAGGGAACGAGTTGAAGTGATCAAGAAACAGTTGACTACCACCCAAAGTCGACAAAAGACTTATGCCTACAAGAGGAGAAGGCCACTTGAGTTTGCAGTTAGGGATAAGGTATTTGTAAAAGTTAGTCCAAGATGTGGTATTCACCGATACAGCAAGCAAGGGAAGTTGGCACCAAGGTTTGTGGGACCATTTGAGATTTTGAGCTTGTTGGACCGATAGCGTATCATTTGACACTTCCACCAAAACTGTCAAAGGTTCACGATGTTTTTCATGTCTCGATGCTCCGAAAGTATGAGCTGAACTCTATGCATGTGTTGGATTGGATTACCTTGGAAGTTGAGGAAGATAGGAGTTACACTTTTCAACCGATGAAGATTATGCACCGATAGAATAAAATTACAAGGTCGAGTGTAATTCCACTTGTGAAGGTTATGTGGAAGTATCATGGGGTGGAGGAAGCAACTTGGGAGCTTGAGTCCAAGATGAGAGAAAAGTATCAAAAGTTGTACGACACTTCAGGTACATTTCTGTAAATTTTAGGGACGAAATTTCTTTAAGCTAGGAACGATGTGAAATTTCGACCCAAAACTTTGAGTTTTAGTTAAGTTACGGATCACCCATATTGCACAAGATCACAAAGAGTTGTTTTTGAACAATGTTCACTAAATGGGCCATAACTTTTAGTACATATATCCGTTTAGGGCCCATGATATATCGAATCAAAGCTTAGACTGAGTAGGAAGTGAATTTGCTGAAAAATTAAGTAGGAAAAGAGAGGCATTTGGACACCCTTGGGAGTTGTCCGGAAAGTTAATGAAGGAAGCTGGGCAGATTGTATTTGGTGAGTGTTTGAGTGCTGAAAAATGGGGACGCATCCGGAAACCCTTGGGAGGCATCCAGATTCTTAATGAAGAAATAGAGGAAGCGGTTTGCCAAACCATGAGGCGTCTAGATGGCCATTTAAGGCATCCGGACACCAACATAGGAAACTGGTTTTAATAACCAGTTCCAGCAACTTTTTTGAGATGAAACTAGAAAACACCCAAGTAGAGAGAGAAAGAGAGAGAAACATAATGAGGGAGGGAGATTTCTTGAGGATTTGGCTTGAATCTTGGTGGATTTTGGAGCATAACAAGTTTCAAGAAGGATTCAAAAAAGATTGGGTAATTTAAGGTAAGTTTCCATGATTTTGAAAAACTAGGTTTTGGTTAGATTTGTCCAAATATTTGATTGGTTGGTTTAGATTCTTTAGGAACCTGATTATAGACTTGATTGTGGTTACATATCTAGGTTCGGTTGTTGATTCTAGATTTTGTTATAGTAAATTGATTTTATTGATATGATTACATGGGTTCAGTTTGCAGAAGTCGATAGGTTGGGAGAAAATGGTCGAAACCCATAACCCATTTCTTGTTCTATATCATTCCTTTGTATTCTAAAGTGTGTTTTATATCTTCATTGGTCTTTTGTTTGTGTTCCTGTCCTATTGATTCCTAAGGAAGATCGAGCCTAGGGTTAATTCTTATTTTATGTTAAATGTAGAGTGCATTAACCTTATTTCATTTTCAATCATCCATTGAGCATGATTTGATCATATTCATCGATCATGCATAGTTATATATATGTAGGTTGAATATATATGTACATCTTGACATGACATGAACATGTATGCATTAGAGGTGCATGAGATGCTCAGGTATGGACTCGGGATACCATAGAATTAATTGAAAGTCACATGGAAGGATGGTTGTGTGTTGGAGCATGAACACCAACCATATGAATTTGTGTGAGGCAACACACTAAATGTGTGGGTGTGACGAGGATCACGCAACTGGATAAACTCTCCGTGGGTGTTTTCATGGGTGATTAGCCAGCGCGCATCAAAAAATGGGTAGGTGCCTAGGATGAGCATTCGATGTTGTGGCCAACCTATGGTGTGGGAACCATGTGATTAATTGGTGGTTTACCCCAGAAAGAATACTCGAAGTTTTTGATATGATATGTGACACGAGCATTGTTATCATTTTAAAACTACTAAAAATATAGTAATTCTAAAACTCTATTTATACTCGCAAGAGCACGAATCCAAGTAGTATAAGTGTGGCAAAGACGAATGCCATACCCACAATGACTGAAGATTAACTACCTCCAATTCTTAAAAAAAAAATTATGGTAATATCAATAAACACAAAAACTAAAATTGAGATATTAACACAAATAAATAAATACTAAGGCTTTGATTTCACCACTCTATTGTATTTAAATCATATGGTTATCAATTATGAATTCATTCAAGCATATCAAAGATCAAGTTTTCTAATTCATGTAGTAGTCATTGACATCTAACTTACCACTTCTATCCTTAATTTGCAACTATCCATGGCATCTGGACTAATTTGACAAACAAGAATGCATTATGATCAATGTAACTTATGAAATGATCACAAAGGTCCTAGCATATGGCATCTATGACTAGGTAACTTTCGTAATAAATTGCAAGAACCTATTCTCAAATTGAGAATGACATCTACTACAATTTACATCACATTAATCAAACCTAGATGGTAGCTAAGCATCAAAATTTAATTATTAATAAACATAACAATTTAATACTTGACATGACATGAATAAATCACAATTAATTCAACCAAATTTATTAAACACAATAGAGTGAATCCATCATCACCTTAGTAAGAGGATTAGTTCCTCATATTAAGTTTATACAACAAATAGAAATAAATAAAATTCACAAACATAAGTAATTAAACAATTAGAAAAAACCCTCTTGATTATACTTGTTGTAAGAACTCCCTCTCTTTTCTTCTTGTTCGTCCTCTTCTTCTTGTTGTTGCACTCTTCTCTTCTCCTCCTCTCCTTTTATAGGGAAATGAAAGTGCTTGGTGTGGATAATGGAAATGGTTTGGTGAAATGGAAGAGTTTGGTGAAATGAAAGAGTTTGGTGAAATGACAAAGATTTAAGCAATGATGTCAACAAAACCTTCGATGATCTTCACTTGGGTTGGACTCATGATTGGGCCTATAAATATGAAAATAAACACAAAGTGATTCATCCATGGTGATTAAAATTTATTTGTACAAAATCACTTCAAAAACCCCAACTTTGTGACCAATGCTAATGATAATTTACATTTAAAGTAGATGTTTTCAACATCTATCACAACCCCCAACCAGCTTTTTGCTAGTCCCTAGCAATTTAAGCGTAAATATCTTTCCATGATGAAGAATTTGAAAAAGAGATTACTTCCTTTGAATATAACAAAAAAGTAAGAGATCACTGATGCTATCCAGAATATTTTGATCACAACTTCCAAAATTTGTGTGTGTGTGCACTAAGCCAAAATCTTCTTACCGCAAACTATAATGCATATAACCTAGAAGAATTATCCAAATAAAAGCATCAACTCGATATTCTCACACGTTAAAGAAGGATTTTAGTGCTTGGAATTTCTCTCATGGAGTTGGAAAATAGATATGCACTCAGAAGAAAAGTCATTTTAAGGACAACAAAGAAACAAACATTGATCACATGATAGACATATTAGCTGTCTAGAACTTCCACCATTCTTACCACAAACGTGCTTGGGAATTTCAAGATCAAATTTTTGAGATAAGAACAAATAATAGAATCTTGGTGAAATCAGAAACAAAATAAGATTATACTTGTCTTCCTAAGGATGTTGAAGACTGAGAATGACTTACCATTTTTTTTTCTTTTTTTTGTTTTGTTTTTTTTTCTCTTTTTGTTTTGATTTTTTTTGTACCATACCTCACAAACAAAAGCTCAAGCAATCACAATTGAAATCTCAAAAATTGATCAATATCATCCTCAGCATTCAACCAACGTTCCACAAACCATGTAATGGTGTTCATTGACAACAATTATCCATTTCAAAAGATCAATGAAAGTTCATAAGTTGTTTACTCATTTCTCCCCACTCATTTAGAACTTAATTTGTGCTTTATTTTGAAAATTCTCTTAGTATTATGCATTATCATCCATCTTACCATGAGGCTTAGTATTTGTGCACAAAAGAGTTTTAGAAGTTGTTTTCTAATAATCCAGATAGAAAAATTGACTCAAACTTAATTGTATCAAATCATCAAAGTGCATGAATATGCCACCACCCCCCACCTATACGAGACAGTGTCCTCAATGTCACACAAGAAAATGAAATTAAACCATAGGAAAAACAAGGCAAAGAAAGATAAAACCTGAAGGTGAAATATCTCGAAAGCAATTAGTTGAAGGCA
The DNA here is from genome assembly GCA_963580455.1 of Euonymus europaeus. Classification (NCBI taxonomy): domain Eukaryota; kingdom Viridiplantae; phylum Streptophyta; class Magnoliopsida; order Celastrales; family Celastraceae; genus Euonymus; species Euonymus europaeus. The sequence goes on from OY756972.1 coordinate 8,860,313, forward strand.
TTCATCATCTCCATGAGAGTATCCAACTTTTCCTCTATCCGCTGTTCTCTAGCCCCCAATTGCGTTAATTTCCCCATAACTGTACTTAGTGTGTGTGGATGTGAAGAGTCTACAGCTAGCGGTGGTGATGCTCTATGTTGTGAGAAATCCTCAGCGTGTTATGCTAAAGCAATTCGAGCAATTCGCATATTGCTTGTACTTTGGATCCATGTCCACATTTTCAGTAATGTTACTGGATATTCTGAAGAGTATTGAGGTCGAGGAGGGCGAATACCCTTGAATGGAAGCAATCCCGTGATGAGCCTTGGAAAATATAATTTTTCAACTTTGGTAGGCCTTTGTTCGACAAAAAGTTTGGCCTTGAGCATTGAAGCCATATAAATTTTCCCTACATCAAACCAGGTTCCCTTATACATGTAGTATAAGGTGGTCGACATAAAATATCGCAAGTTAACCTTGCAATATCAAATAAAGACGGGTCTTACCCTATCCGCAAGTGTACGTGTCGTAAATAGTATAAAAGCGAATGGGATCATATCCACAGAGACTGCTCAACTACCGAACAAACTACAAAGCGATAATTAAACTAAAATGCAGAAAAATCAGATCTGAAAATGCTGAATAAAAGTGGCTGGAAAGGATGTAAATTAATGCGGTAAAGCTTCGCTTGGGTTAATCTCGTTCTTGTACTATCACTCAGTTACAAAATTCCAATTGCAATCACACAATTTAAAGAATTAATGACGTCAATCAAGAGACCTTGGTCCGGCTCTCTTAACTCTGACTTTCCTAAACAACGACCCTTGACTTTAGTCCAGCCTAAAAATCTTTTCTTATCTTAGGAGTCTTGGTTGGCGTCCCCAAAGAGTTTCCTAAAATAAGCATACGAACTAGAAAGTCGACAATCACACAACCTTAAGCAATGGTGTATTACCTAATAAATTGTGTTTACAAATCCCAAATCTAGACCTTAATCAGATTTTTGTCACTTGTTAGACACCGGGTATTGGCCAGCCGAATGTGCCTAACTAACAGTTCTCCTACATCATGAAGTTGATCAGACATTCACAATAACAAGAAATCATCAATTAATTCAGAGATTCATAAATTAATCCAAGTGTAATCAACCATAGAATTGTTCAACCAAGATCAAATACAAGAACTAACCAAACCCAAGCTAATAAGTAATTTAGTTACACATATACATATTCAAATACAGAAATGAAAACCCAAAACCAGTTGTAGAGAAGAGTCCACTTATTCTTCGTGTCTTTCCCCTTCAATCACCCAGCTCTTCTCTTTACTGCCGTGTATCTCTTCTGGAATGCCTTTCTCATTCTATCTTTCTTCTCTGTTTTTGTTCTGTCCAATTTCCATTTTTAGTAATTCCTTCATACTACACCGTTTTGACCAATAAAATTTGTGGATGGAATTTGGTCAACTCCCTTTAGTCCAACTAGCCACACTACTTAACAAAGTGGCACCATTTTTATTTTCCCGCTGGAATTCTGCTGCCGCAAACAGGCTGCACTTTTCCTCCAGAACCAGCTTGCATTTCCATCTTTGCATTCATCCATACCTAACAAGAAAACATGTATTTTGGGCAGTATTTTGATCTTGAAATCATACCAATTACAACAATTAAAGCCCAGAATTATAGGTGCATTCTACACCTATCAAAATCCCCCAAACTTACATCTTGCTTGTCCTCAAGCAAGAGTTTAAAAACATGGTAAAGATGAATTTTTCATGATAACCAGGAGAGATGATGACTAGAGAAAAAAAAATGGTAAGACAAGAATTATATTATCAACAAAGTGTCCCAGACATCCTAAATCACACTTGCCTAAGGGAATGTGATCCACAATTACCCTAAACACATGCACATCCACACAACCTCACTAAAATACACTCATAAAAGTATTTGTCACTCATGTGTTTATTGGGTGGTGTTTACACTCCTATAATTCCATACCAGCTGCCATATGCTTGCACATCAATCAAACCTCATTATGCCAAAGCAATGCTCCACCAATCAAAAGAACTACAAAGCAATCAGGCATTTCCACAAAAGATCAAATAGCAATAAAAACAAAGTTTTGGTACAGAAGAAAGTTCACAAAAAGAGGGAATAGGATATAGGAATAAAAACACCATGTGCAAAAAGGTGTAAAACACATATCCAACTGTCAGCTCCATAAACCTAAATCCCTTCTGCCTATTGAAACTCCACTTCTAAACACACTAACCCTACTCCTCTACATCCAGAACAAAATCCACACAGTAAGCAAATCATCTGTGCCTTCCAGTGCTTCTTGGAGATGCCACATCAACTGGCCCATCCTGGGTAGCCTGCAAATGGCCTGCAATATTATGCTGCACATTTTCCAGAGTAGCCTCCATTCGCACTAAGTAAGACACCACCCTCTCTTGCACAGCTTCAATTCTTCCCATTCGATCAACTACATGCCTTTGCACTGATCGCATTTGCTCCATTTCAAATCCAAAATCCACAATTTTCTCTTCTAAAGCCTCAAGTCTACTTGCTTGGTTCTCTTCTTCTTCATCATTCTGAGGAACCCTTGTAGCACACTGTTGCAACCTAACCAACTGAGCCTCACTCCTATCCCACTAAGACTTGGTCAAGGGAGCAACTTTCTTCATCAACACATCACCAGCCTCAGCAAAAACCCCTCTTCTAGACAAATCTTGGTGATCAACACCCCAAATGACAACACTTGCCTACTCAACTGCCCTCGCCTTTCCTTTCAATCTCCAACCTTCCATGGCTATCGGTCCGTTGATTCAACTGAAAACCCCAAATCACCGCTCTATTTAGATGATACTGTAGGCTTCGTGCGACAACTAGGGTTTAAGTGGTCCCCAACATTTGCCTTTATACTATTTCAGATCGGCGGCCGCGGAAAGGCTGCAAAAATCAATTATATATTTTATATTTTTTTATATATTTTTTTCTTCACATTTTTTTTTCACATTTTTTATTTCATGACAATAATCAAACGGCACCGCATCACCCTGCATACTGAAACCACCACCTTAATTATGCGGCCGCAAACAAGCTGCAAATTTCCTACACCCTAGTCACAAAGAGGCTGCAAAGAGTATCACCCTGCACCAGAACTGACAACTCTCCTTCCTCCTTGAATATCACCCTACTACAACCTCTCTGCATACTCTTTCCCCAACATTCATACCCCAAACTAAAGCATCATATCAAACACCTTTAATCACATGATTATCCTTGAAAGCAAGCAAAAAGGATAGAAGTTGGATTGGCTTTTGGCTCACACAAAGAAAGGCTTTTGTTTACATGGCAAGAATCAGATGATTGAAATTTAGCATAGGCTGAGAGTCTCAGAAAAATAATTGTACAGCATAGGGTCAGATAAATATGTGCAGCACTTCATCATCTTAGCAAAACAAAACCAGGCATGTTACTCAGTTGATATAATGCAAGTTCTAGCAAGCAAAGTAATGGAATTATAACACACATAATCTGCAGGCTGCTCACTAAATGCTTAGATGCTTCAGTGACATGCATATTCAAGCAAAAGCTTCACACAAATCACCTCACAGCAAGATATAATTTCGGCCCTACACATTCAAGACAAACAAAAACCAGCTTGCCAAAGTTTTATAAAAAGATCAAAACCCTCCCCCAAAATTAAATTTGACATTGTCCTCAATGGGAGAGAAATGCAGTGCATCGAAGGAAATAAAATATAAGACGGAGATGGGTAGGAGACTTAGCTGTTGAAGTATGTTAATAAAAATGCTCCTCATCCCCATGGGGTACCTCCCATGTAGTGCTGGTTTTAACGTCCTCAGCCGGACATAGCCAGTGAGAAAGCTATACGGAAGAAACAAGAATAATGTCCTCAAGAGTGATAGGCACAGAGTCCCAATAGAGTTTGGTACGATGACCATTAACTTTGAATGTTCGGTCAGAATCAAGGTGCTGCAGTTCAAGAGCTCCATGAGGAAACACCGTTTTCACCAAATAAGGACCATGCCAGCAGATTTCAGTTTGCTCGGAAACAACCGCAACAGCGAGTTGTAAACTAGAACCCGCTAACCGAGAGAAAACTCTTTTCGCAGAAGGTGGCGATCATGATATTTCTTAGAACGCTCCTTGTACAACTTAGCATTTTCATAAGCTTCATGACGCAACTCTTCTAACTCATTCAATTGCATACGACGCTGGTCGCCAGCTTCCTTCATGTCAAAGTTGAACCTTTTTATAGCCCAATAGGCCCGGTGCTCCAACTCCACAGGTAACTGACGTTGCTTTCCATACACCAATCTGAATGGAGACATCCCAATGGGTGTTTTGAAAGCGGTGCGGTATGCCCATAATGCATCATTAAGACGCAAGGACCAGTCCTTGCGTGTAGGATTCACCGTCTTCTCCAAGATAGCTTTGATTTCTCTATTGCTCACTTCCATCTGCCCACTAGTCTGTGGATGGTAAGGTGTTCCCACCCGGTGGGTAATACCATACTTTTTCATCAAAGCGGCAAAATGATAGTTGTTGAAGTGGCTGCCCCCATCACTTATGATAGCTCTTGGAGTCCCAAAACGGCAAATATATTATCCTGCAGAAACTTCACAACAACTCGATGATCATTAGTACGAGAGGGGACAGCCTTGACCCATTTTGACACATAATCAACCCCCACCAATATATATTCAAAGCCAAAAGAGGAAGGGAAAGGACCCATAAAGTCAATACCCCACACGTCGAAAAGCTCAATGACTTGAATATTAGTCAATGGCATTTGGTCACGGGCTGATATGTTTCCAGTCCGTTGGCACCGATCACAACTCCTACAAAAGAGTGAATCATCTTTAAAAATCGTGGGCCCAATAAAAACCAGAATTAAATATCTTAAGGGCTATTTTCTTGGGTCCAAAGTGGCCGCCACAAGCATAAAAGTGACAATGCTTGAGGATGTCTAGCTGCTCAGTTGGAGGAACACACTTGCGAATAATTTGATCCGGGCAAATTTTGAATAAATAAGGATCATCCCAGATATAATCCCTTGCTCTTGACATGATCCGCTTCCTATCCTGATAAGAAAGATCAGATGGAAAAGATTTAGTCACAAGATAGTCTACTATGTCAGCATACCAAGGAACTTCAGTAACAATAACAAGAAGTTGTTCGTCTGGAAAAGATTCACCCAATGGAAGCTCATCATGTGCCCTGTCAGAAATCAGCCGAGATAAGTGATTAGCCACTACATTTTCCACTCCTTTTTTATCCTTGATTTCCAAGTCGAACTCTTGTAAAAGAAGTACCCAACGTATGAGTCGTGGCTTGGCATCTTTCTTTGTCATCAAATATCTCAAGGCAGTGTGATCAGTGTAGAAAATCACTCGAGACCCAACCAAATATTATCTGAATTTTTCAAGGGCAAATATGACTGCCAATAGCACTTTCTCCATGGTGGAATAATTCAGCTGAGCATCATTCAAAGTGTGGGATGCATAGTAAATAGCATATGGTATCTTGGCCTTCCGTTGGCCCAAAACAGCCCCCAAAGAGTAATCACTTGCATCGCACATCAATTCAAATGGAAACTCCCAATCAGGTGCGCGCATGATGGAAGCTGAAGTAAGAGCTTCCTTAAGCCTCTCAAATGCTACCCGACACTCCCCAGTCCACACAAACTCAGCATCTTTCATCAATAAGGCACACAAGGGCTTAGAAATCTTTGAAAAATCTTTAATGAACCACCGATAAAACCCCGCATGCCCAAGAAAACTTCGCACCCCTTTAACAGTTATTGGACTCGGTATGTAATACCCCGCATTAATATGTAAAGTATATGTCATGATAGATGTATAATTTTAATTAGCCTTTAGTTGTTGTGATGATAAATACGGATTAAACCGTATGTTAGCTAAATATGGGTACGGATGTATTAAAAGAGTTCTGGAAGGAGGGCTATAATTGAAAAAGATTTAAAACATGAGTTGCTTGATAAAAAGTAAATAAATAACAATAATATACCAAACTAGAAATTTATGATAGGTATACAAATAAATATATATATTATATTAGTTGGGCACAGGAACCGAGAGAGAGGAAAAACCCTAAAGGAAGATACAGAGAGAGACGGAGAAGGCGGCGGACGGAAAGGGCGGTGGGCGTTTCCGGCGACATCCGGCGACTAAATTGGTACCACGGCGACGAGCTCGTCGAGACGAAACCAAGGGTAGCGGTTTTGGATCGAACGGGAGGGGTTTTGGACGTCAAAAAGCTGGACAAAGTGCCACGGCTGCGGAGGTTCATGGCGAGTTTCGCGGTTAATCCGGTCGTCGTTCAGGTAAAGGGGACCGACGCACGACACCTCGCGATACCCTCGTCCGTTTGGTGCTGGTGGTGAAGGTCACTGTGCCGCCCTGATAGACGACCCGAGAAGCTCCCTCACGGATCTATGATCCGGTTAGGGGGAGGTATAACTGGGTTGACTAGTTGACTGAAAGAATTGGTTCGGGTCCTGTTGACCCGGATCCACTTCTGTTTTATTATAAATAAATATATTAAATAAATAAATGGATGATTTAATTTAGAAGGGTGGTTAATTAGTGGTACAATATTATGAATTTCAGGAGCAAGTACTAGTAACTGAAAAACTTTCGAATCAAAAAGGGACACATTGAGGTAAGTAATCTACAACTGTGATACGGAACATTATGTGTTAGACTGTACTTGTGAAATTTTGGTACTGAAATTATGAGATGGAGGTTATATGTTAAACTGTGAGATTGCAATTATATTGTATGTATTATTTTTTTCTATCCTGTATTGACTGTGAATGATTATTTAAGGTTATGCATTGCATTCGTTATTTGTTGACATTTAAGGAAAAGGAAACGTTTAAAATAACCAGGTTATACTGCTACAGAGAGGGTGTACTGGAAAGTAGATGTTCTACTGAGAATGGTTAAAGGAAACGGAGACAGGTTTATGGAAATTTGTGTAAGAACCCTATGGAAGGGTGTTGTATGGAAATCCTGACCGGTTGCTCTGTAGCAGTGAACCTAGGTTAAGGGCCCTAATTAAGAAATAAAGATTTTGAAATGATGACCGAAAATGAGGCATTTATGTTATATTTCAGCGAGGTTTGTTGTATGTACATTTGCATAACTATATTGCATTGAGATTGCTTGCTGGGCTATAGCTCATTATGTTTCGTATTGCAGGGAATAAGGGTTTGAACGAGTACGCTGATTTAGTGGTTGATGGTGGTGATAAGGATCCTCAGTAACGGTGCTCATGTGAACGGGACGGGATCGTGATGGTTATTTACTTAATTTTCGTGATGATTTTTGAATAAGTTAGAAAACCAGGAATTTATGGTCTTTATGAAATATGGTATGTATGTTTTAATTAACATTGCGAACGTTCGGGATTCTAGGAGGTTGATATGGATGATTGGTTTAAGATAGACACTGCATGTTTATGAGACAACAGCCCAATAAGTACTGATATGGGTAATCTATGTTTTATTTTAATGATATAAATATTGCTGATGAAGAGTGTGTCGGATATTTGTTATGGGTACTAAGTAATAGCAGGGTAACAACCAGTTCGCAGTAATTGTTAGAGAGACAGACTTATGGGGTGTTACACGGTAATTTGGAAATAATCTCAATCTTGGCCTTGTCAACTTCGATGCCTCCGCTCGAGATGAGATGACCCAACACAATACCTTCATTTACCATAAAATGGCATTTCTCCCAGTTCAAGACAAGGTTGGTCTCCTCGCACTGTTCCAAAACCAGCCGTAAGTGCTCAAGACATTCATCAAAATTTGACCCAAATAAACTGAAGTCATCCATGAAAACTTGAATGAATTTCTCAGCCATATCAGAAAAAATACTGAGCATACAACGCTGAAATGTGGCTGGAGCATTACAAAGCCCAAATGGCATCCTTCGGTAAGCAAATGTGCCATAGGGACATGTAAATGTAGTCTTGGCTTGATCCTCTGGTGCGATAGCAATCTGATTGTAGCCACTGTACCCATCCAAGAAGCAATAATGACTATGTCCAGCGAGTCGCTCCAACATCTGGTCAATGAATGGCAGGGGAAAATGATACTTTCTGTGTCGCAGTATTGAGCTTCCGATAATCAATACAAACTCGCCAACCCGTGGTCATCCTAGTTGGTATCAACTCATTGTGTTCATTCTGGATCACTGTTATGCCACTCTTCTTTGGCACCACGAATGGGACTCACCCACTTGCTATCTGAAATCGGATAAATCACCCCCACATCCAACAACTTGAGAATTTCAGCTTTGACAACTTCCTTCATGTGAGGATTGAGACGCCTCTTAGCCTCCCGAGAAGGTTTAGCATCATCCTCTAACAGAATTTGGTGCATACATTTTGCTGGACTGATTCCTCGAATGTCAGCAATTGTCCACCCAATAGCTGTTTTATGTCTTCTTAAAATGTGGCTCAACTTTTCCTCTTCCCCCAAACTCAAGCTTGCCGCCACTATAACCGGTAGAGTGTCATTGTCCCCCAAATAAATGTATTTGAGATGGCTGGGCAGCTGCTTTAATTCCAACTTTGGTGCCTTAAGTGTAGATGGAACAAGAGAGGAAGAAGTAGGTGTTAGTTGCTCAAAAGGAGGAAAACCCTTACCCATGTAAGGCCTATCCAATTGAAGTGCCTGAATAGCCTCCTGTATGTAGCCACCATGTTCTATAGTACTTCCATTCAATGACTTATCATTGAAGCCTCGAGCCACCACAGTCTCCAAAGGATCTCCACAAGACACCTGAAAAACCTTACTCACTAGATCATGTATAATATCCACACGAAAGCAATCAATATGATCATCATGAGTTTTGATAGCAGCAAACACACAAAATTCTAACTCTTGGTCATTAACCTTCATGGTTATAGTCCCCTTTTTCACACAAATATTCATGTCAGCAGTTATCATAAAGGGCGACCAAAAATAATAGGTAAAGATGAAGACATTGGACTATCTTCCATATCTAACACAACGAAATCAGCTGGTAAAATCAGACCTTGCACATATACTAAAACATCCTCTAAAATGCCCCTTGGTCTCTTAACAGTTCGGTCAACCAATTGCAATGTTATGGAAGTGGCCTGAAGTTCTCCTAGACCAAGCTTCTCATACACAGAAAAAGGAAGCAAGTTAATACTAGCACCAAGGTCTAACAAAGCCTTTTCAAAAAATTGATTCCCCACTTTGCAAGGGATGGTGAAGCTACGAGGATCCTTAAGCTTAGGAGGAAGCTTGTGTAATAAAATAGCACTCACCTCTTCAGTCAAAGCAACTTTCTCATGCTCAACAAATTTTCTCTTATTTGTACAACAATCTTTCAAAAATTTAGCATAAGAAGGAATTTGCTTAATAGCATCAAGCAATGGAATATTAATCTCAACCTTACGCAAATTTTCAAAGATATCTAGAGCTTTAGAGTCAAGTTTCTTTTTAGCAAACCTTTGCGGGAAAGGTGGAGGATCTCTTCCCCAGTCTTTTGGAGCCACTGGTGCAGAACTGCACCCTTTCTGCGACTTGTTGTCAACAACTTTGCCACTCCTCAATGTTGTAACAGCCTTTGCATGTTCCAAACCAGCTGGATTATTAACGACCTGAGCGTGAAGCTCTCCCTTTTTCCTCTCACTCATCTCCTTAGCCATTTGCCCCATTTGTGTCTCTAATTTCTGAATGGCTTGAGTTGTTTGTTGCATAAACTGCATCATGGATACCTCCAACTCACTCTTCTTTGCTGGTTGAACAACTGAAGCTGGAACATTAGCAGCAGGCTGGTCATTCTTCCAAGAAAAATTAGGATGGCTTCTCCAAGGATACTGTTGGTTCCTTTGATTAAAATTCATTTGGCCCATATGGTTGGCCTCCTCTTGCTCTATAATAGCAGTCAATGGACATGCCTCAGTAGCATGTTCTTGATGTGAGCAAATAGCACATACCACAACGGATGGTGTTGAGCAAATAAAGACGGGTCTTACCCTATCCGCAAGTGTACGTGTCGTAAATAGTATAAAAGCGAATGGGATCTTATCCACAGAGACTACTCAACTACCGAACAAACTACAAAGCAATAATTAAACTAAAATGCAGAAAAATTAGATCTAAAAATGCTGAATAAAAGTGGCTGGAAAGGATGTAAATTAATGCGGTAAAGCTTAGCTTGGGTTAGTCTCGTTCTTGTACTATCACTCAGTTACAAAATTCCAATTGCAATCACATAATTTAAAGAATTAATGACGTCAATCAAGAGACCTTGGTTCGGCTCTCTTAACTCTGAATTTCCTAAACAACGACCCTTGGCTTTAGTCCAGTCTAATTTTTTTTTCTTACCTTAGGAGTCTTGGTTGGCGTACCCTAAGAGTTTCCTAAAATAAGCATACGAACTAGAAAGTCGACAATCACACAACCTTAAGCAATGGTGTATTACCTAATAAATTGTGTTTACAAATCCCAAATCTAGACCTTAATCAGATTTTTGTCACTTGTTAGACACCGGGTATTGGCCAGCCGAATGTGCCTAACTAACAGTTCCCCTACATCATGAAGTTGATCAGACATTCACAATAACAAGAAATCATCAATTAATTCAGAGATTCATAAATTAATCCTAGTGTAATCAACCATAGAATTGTTCAACCAAGATCAAATACAAGAACTAACCAAACCCAAGCTAATAAATAATTTAGTTACACATATACATATTCAAATACAGAAATGAAAACCCAAAATCAGTTGTAGAGAAGAATCCACTTGATCTTCGTGTCTTTCCCCTTCAATCACCCAGCTCTTCTCTTTACTGTCGTGTATCTCTTCTGGAATGCCTTTCTCATTCTATCTTTCTTCTCTGCTTTTGTTCTGTTCAATTTCCATTTTTAGTAATTCCTTCATACTACACCGTTTTGACCAATAAAATTTGTGGATGGAATTTGGTGAACTCCCTTTAGTCCAACTTGCCACACTACTTAACAAAGTGACACCGTTTTTATTTTCCCACTGGAATTCTGAGGCCGCAAACAGGCTGCACTTTTCCTCCAGAACCAGCTTGCATTTCCATCTTTGCATTCATCCATACCTAACAAGAAAACATGTATTTTAGGCAGTAATACCAATTACAACAATTAAAGCCCAGAATTATAGGCGCATTCTACACCTATCATAAGGGGCAAAGATTTTTTTGGATGGCGTCGTCCAGCAACCACATCTTAGGTGGTAAGTAAGAAAGTCGTGTAGCGTTAGCATATGGATCGTACTTACCCTTACACATATCATTAATCATCTGTTCTTTTCTTGCCGTGATAGGTGCTTTAAATCCAATGGAAGCATCATATTCGAGTGGAAAACCTAGACAAAAACAGAGTTCCTCTGTCGTAAATCGAACTTTCATGCCAACTATGATGAGCTCATACACTGTGCCCTTCTTGATCTCCTTAAGAGTGGAATAAAATGAACGAACTATCTTCGGATAGACGATCAAGTTCATATTAGCATCTGGATCCACAAGAAACATCAAGTTGTGCGTCCTCAAAAATTGCATTGCCCACCGAGTAGCATCGGCTTGTTGAATTAGTGGATCAATCTTGCATTCCGGGATGATATCGGCTCTCTGGAATAGGTGATCCTTCGGCTGGTAGGTAGATGAACAAAGGTGTCTCGGCATGTTTTCGATGGCCGTAAGAGGAAATGAGAAATGAGTAGAAGTAAAAACAGTAGGAAGGGCTGCAGTGTAGAAAGTTTTTTTTTTAAATCACAATTACATACCGTGAGATTGGAATATGGGTTGCCTCCCATTAGCGCTGTATTTAACGTCTGAGCTAGACAAAATGATACCTTTTAATTACTTACCTGGGTCTCAAAGTGTAATACTAGACACTGCTCCATTAAAATTGGCTTCAAAGTAATGTTTGAAACGATGCCCATTAACCTTGAATTCATTTTCCGTCTCCAAGTTCTTGATGTCAACAGCACCATGTGGATATACATGAACAACTTGAAATGGACCATACCATCGCGAACGTAATTTCCCTGAAAAAATTTTTAAGTCTAGAATTAAACAAAAGTACCTTTTGACCAGGAGAAAATTCTTTAGCCACAATATTCTGATCATGGTATCGCTTGGTCCTATCCTTGTAAATCCGCATATTTTCATAAGCTTTATAACATATTTCTTCGAGTTCATTTAGCTGTAATTTTCTCTTCTCACCAGCAGCATCATAATCAAAGTTGAGCCTTTTAGTTGCCCAGAATGCCTTGTGTTCAAGTTCTACAGGGAGATGGCATGCCTTTCCAAAAATCAAACGGTATGGAGTCATGCCAATTGGAGTCTTGTATGCAGTTCAATATGCCCAAAGAGCATCATTTAATTTTATACTCTAATCAGTTTTCTTGATATTCATTGTCTTCTCCAGAATTCATTTGATTTCTTTGTTAGAAATCTCAGCTTGTCCACTAGATTGAGTTAAGTAGTGGCAATCTTATGTGTGATGTTGTATTTGGCAAGAAGTGCAGCCACACTCCGGTTAAAAAAATGCTTTCCTTCATCACTGATTATAGCACGTGGAGTACCATATCTAGGAACTATTACTCCTTGAAGTAACCAGGTCACGACATCACTTTTGTTGGTTGGGTTTGCAACGGCTTCAACCCATTTGGATATGTAATCTACTGCCACCAGTATGTACTCATTTCCAAAAGACCTAGGAAATGGCCCCATGAAATCTATTCCCCAGACATCAAAGATTTCAACCACCAGAATATTGTTGAGTGGCATTTCATTCGTGCGGGAAATATTGCCAAGTCTCTGACAATTATCACATGTAGAGCAAAAAATGTGAGCATCTTTATGGAGATTGGGCCAATAGAATCCTTATTGCAAAATCTTTGTAGCAGTTCTTTGAGTGCCAAAGTGACCCCCACAAGCAAATGTATGACAAAATTGCAAAATACTCCGTTGTTCCTCTTGGGGCACACACCTACGAATAATTTGATTAGCACAATGCTTGTACAAATAGGGCTCGTCCCAAAAATAATGCTTGGTTGTGCAGAAGAATTTCTTCCGTTATTTATAAGTCCAGCTCTTGGTAATAACACCTTCTACAAGATAATTAGCTATGTCAGCATACCAAGGTACCTCAATTTGTACAACAAGAAGTTGTTCATCTGGGAAGCTTTCATTCAATGGCAGCTCAGTTTGGTCATTGGTATTTTATTGGACAATGCGAGAGAGATGATCTGCTACAACATTCTCTCCAAATCAAATCAAATCAAACCACTGGAAATCAAATTCTTGGAGCAATAATATCCAATGAATTAATCTTGGTTTTGAATCCCTTTTGGAAAGCAAATATTTGAGAGCCGCATGATCACTGTATACAATCACCTTGGAACCAATTAAGTATGATTGGAATTTCACTAGTGCAAAAACCACTGCTAGTAATTATTTCTCTGTTGTTGAGTAATTGAGCTGAGCATCATTAAGAGTATGACTGGCCTAATAAATGACATGTGGCAACTTGTCAACTCTTTGACCCAATACCGCCCCAACTGCATAATCACTTGCATCACAGATGAGCTCAAATGGTAAACTCCAGTCTGGCACTGTCATTATCGGTGCTGATGTAAGTAACTACTTCAATTTGTTGAATGCTTGTAGACACTCATCATCAAAGTTGAGAACTGCACCTTTGTTAAGCAAACTGCATAGTGGCCGAGAAATCTTCGATAAAGCGACGATAGAACCCTGCATTTCCAAGAAAATATCGCACTTCTCTAACTGAAGTGGAAGGTGGTAATTTAGATATAACTTCAATTTTTGCTTTGTACACTGCAATCTCATCTGCTGAAATGAGATGGCCAAGAACAATACCCTCTTGCACCATAAAGTGACATTTCTCCCAATTGACAACCAAATTAGTTTCCTTGCATCTTTCCAAAACCAAGGCAAGATTATAAAGGAATGTATCAAAAGAAAAACCAAACACAGAGAAATCATCCATAAAATACCTCGATGATATGACCCACCATGTCAGAGAAAATGCTTGTCATACACCGTTGAAATGTAGCTGGTGCATTTTATAGTCCAAACGACATTCTTCTGTATGCAAATGTTCCAAAAGGACATGTAAAAGTTGTCTTCTCTTGATCCTCAGGTGCAATGACAATCTGGTTATAACCTAAGTATCCATCAAGAAAACAATAATGAGAATGACCAGCTAGTCTCTCTAGCATCTGATCAATAAATGGCAATGGAAAGTGATCTTTTCTTGTAGCAGAATTTAGCTTTCGATAATCAATACACACACACCACCCTGTTTGTTTTCTTGTTGGGATGAGCTCACTCTTTTCATTGGTGATCACTATGATTTCTAACTTTTTGGGAACAACTTGCACTGGACACACCCATTTGCTGTCAGAAATAGGATATATAACTCCAACATCGAGCAACTTTAATATTGCAGTTCTGACAACCTCCTTCACAGCTAGATTTAGGCGTCTTTGTGCTTCACGCGAGGATTTTGAATCATCTTCTAGCAAAATTCGGTGCATGCACATAGTAGGACTTATGCCCTTGATATCAGCAATGGACCATCCAAGAACACTCTTGTATTCACGTAACACCCGCAAAAGACTTTCTTCCTCCGAATCAGTAAGATTAGCAGCTACAATAACAGGTAATGCTTCCTCAACACCAAGATAAACATATTTCAAATGCTCCGAAAGTTGCTTCAATTCTAACTTTGGTGGACATTCAATGGAAGGGGTCACTTTGGTGAGTGGAGGACCAAGAACTTAAAAAGTTCGTCTCCATTGGTTATTTGATAGTTGTTGCTTCTCTAGATATGCACAAAATTCTGCAACTCCTCCATCTTCATCAACCTGCAATTTCGAAAAAGTAAGGCAAGTTGCCAAATGATCAATAGAATGATGCTCCAAAAATGCATCAAAAATTAAGTCATCTAAAATTTCAATGCTGAAACATTCCCTGATATTCGATGGATGTCTTGTAGCTTCAAAAAGCTTAAATTCTACCGTTTGTCCTTGCACTGTCATAGACAAACAACCCTTTTGAACATCCACAATAGTTCTTGCAATGGCCAAGAAAGGTCGACCAAAAATAATTGGTACATTCCTGTCTTCCTCCATGTCAAGAATGATAAAATCTACTGGAAGGAAGAAGTTGTCAACTTGGACAAGCACATCCTCTATAATTCCCCCTGGAAATTTTATCGATCGATTCGCTAATTGCAAAGTGATTGAAGTCGGTTGTAACTCCTTCTCCAGACCTAGCTGCACAAAAACAGAATATGGCATTAGATTAATACTAGCACCTAAATCCAGAAAATCTTTTTCAAAAGAAACTTGACCAACAACACAAGGAATAGTCAAACTTCCTGGATCTTTCAACTTTGGTGGAAGTTTCTTGTTCAACACAGCATTGCATTGTTCAGTTAGCATCACCTTCTCGTATGGTGCGAGCTTCTTCTTCCTTGTACAAATATCTTTCAAAAATTTCACATAAGCTGGAATTTGTTAGACTGTGTCTAGGAGAGGTATGTTAATCTCAACCTTCCAAAAAATATCCATGACCTTCTGCATTTTTTCAAGCTTCTTTTCGCTCCCCAATCGGCTAGGAAAAGGCATATTGAGGTTCAAAACTCTGAGTTTTTACAGGTGCACTAACCTTTCTTTGAATCTTTGTGGATTCTTTCTTCTGTGACCTTTCTTCATTTTCAAAAGCGTCTTTGTCCAAATATCCTACAATTCATCCTCCATGAGTAGTGATGACATTCATTTGTTCCTTACCTTTCAGATTAATTTCTGTTTGACTTGGAAGTTTGCCAGATTCTCTTTCACTTAATTGCTTTGCAATTTGACCAACTTGAACTTCAAGTTCTGAATGGAAGCTTGAGTATTGCTGAATTGTTGATCGTAAATGCTATTCTGGTGCATCATCTTTTGAATGAAATTATTGGTATTAAGAGCAAGAAGAGCCATTTGTTCTTCTAACGAAGTTTTTCTTGGTTCTGTTTGTGCTTGCTGCTGATTTTGATAGATTTTGCTTGTTCTGATCTTGTCCCCTCCAACCAAAATTTGGATGAGTTTTCCATCCCGAATGGTTCGTAGTTGCATATGGAATGTTGTTGGGACAGAAACCACCTTGCCCCGCATAATTGATTTGTTCTTGTTCTGAAAGAGGAGATATGGGACACGTCTCTGTAGTATGATCTGATTGGGAACAAATTGCGCACACTACGGCTTGAGTTGCTTGTTGGGATGATGACGAATTCTGAGTAGAAAATGCTTTTACCAACATATCAATTTTCTTTTCCATGGTTTTCAACTGAGGTTGATTCATATCTGTGGTGTGGACTTCATACATGCCTCTTGAAAGTTTTGCTCCTTGCTTTCCTCGAGAAGAGAATTGTTGAGAATTTTTGCTTAGAGTTTCAAATAACTCAAAAGCTTCTTCACTACTTTTCTCCATCAACACACCTCCACATGCAGAGTCTATGATGCTTGCATTGTTAGCATCCAAACCTTCATAAAAAGCTTGAATTTGATCTTCTTGAGATAGGTTGTGGTGTGGACATTTGAGAAGCAGCTGTTTAAATTGCTCCCAAGCTTCATAGAATAAGTCACCATCCTTTTGCTGCCATGTTTGAATCTCTCTCCTTAATTGCTTTGTTTTATGGGACGGAAAAAATTTCTTCAAGAATTTTTTAGTCATTTCCTCCCATGAATTGATCGATTCTGGGGCCAATGAATTGAACCATAGTTTTGCAGCATCTTTGAGGGAAAATGGGAACAAAATGAGTCAAACTTCCTCTGGTGTCAAACCTTGGACACATTGTGTCATACAGAGGTCAAAGAAATCTCTGATGTGCAAATATGGATCATCTAATGGTGTGCCTCTAAAATGAGGTACTGCATTAAGCAAAGTTGGAGAGAATGTGACATTTCCTTGAACATTGGGTTGAAGTGCTATGCTTGATGGCTGAGCCAAATTCTGAGGTATAAATGAATTCTTCATTGGCCTCCGAACTTGTGTATTAGCTTGTGGATTTACAACTTGGCCAAGAGCATTTATATTTTGTTCCTCCATATTTCTTTTCGTTCTTGCTTCTCTTCTGAGCTGTGCGAGAGTTTGCTCAATCTCCGGATCGTATTCAAGTAGGTTAAGACTTTTAGATCGACGTCCAAGCATGTACTGAAAGAATAAAGTAAACTATTCAATAAATAAATAAATAGGCAATAATATACACAATTGAAACTAGAGATAAAATAATAACTCCAGTCCCCGGCAACGGCACCAAAAACTTGTTATCATTTTAAAACTACTAAAAATATAGTAATTCTAAAACTCTATTTATACTCTCAAGCGCACGAATCCAAGTAGTATAACTGTGGCAAAGACGAGTGTCGTACCCACAAGGACTGAAGATTAACTACCTCCAATTCTTCAAAAAAAAAAATTTTATGGTAATATTAATAAACACAAAAACTAAAATTGAGAGATTAACACAAATAAATAAATACTAAGGCTTTTATTTCACCACTCTATTGTATTTAAATCATATGGTTATCAATTATGAATTCATTCAAGCATATCAAAGATCAAGTTTTATAATTCATGTAGTAGTCATTGGCATCTAACTTACCACTTTTATCCTTAATTTGCAACTATCCATGGCATCTGGACTAATGTGACAATCAAGAATGCATTAGGATCAATGTAACTTATGAAATGATCACAAAGGTCCTAGCATATGGCATCTATGACTAGGTAACTTTGGTAATGAATTGCAAGAAGCTATTCTCAAATTGAGCATGACATCTACTACAATTTGCATCACATTAATCAAACCTAGATGGTAGCTAAGCATCAAGATTTAATTATTAATAAATATAACAATTTAATACTTGACATGACATAAATAAATCACAATTAATTCAACCAAATTTATTAAACATAATAGAGTGAATCCATCATCACCTTAGTAAGAGGATTAGTTCCTCATATTAAGTTTACACAACAAATAGAAATAAATAAAATTCACAAACATAAGTAATTAAACAACTAGAAAAAAAACCCTTGATTATACTAGTTGTAAGAACTCCCTCTTTTTTCTTCTTGTTCCTCCTCTTCTTCTTGTTGTTGTACTCTTCTCTTCTCGTCCTCTCCTTTTATAGGGAAATGAAAGTGCTTGGTGAGGATAATGGAAATGGTTTGGTAAAATGAAAAAGTTTGGTGAAATGGAAGAGTTTGGTGAAATGACAAAGATGTAAGCAATGATGTCAACAAAACCTTCCACGATCTCTTCACTTGGGTTGGACTCATGATTGGGCCTATAAATATGAAAATAAACACAAATTGATTCATCCATGGTGATTAAAATTTATTTGTACAAAATCACTTCAAAAACCCCAACTTTGTGACAAATGCTAATGATAATTTACATTTAAAGTAGATGTTTTCAACATCTATCAAGCATGTTTGTTAACATATTGTTGCATAACCTATCCTTTAATTTATGCCTATTATTATTATGTGAATATTTTACCTTACTGAGCTTCTAGATAACTCCTTTATTTTATTACCTCCCTACAGGTGAGATTGGTACAAGTGCCGGTGATACGGGTTAGTAGAGACGCTACTATGGCATGGATGCTACTTGGAGTGGGTGTAGGTTTGGGTTGATTGACCTAAACCATTTTATTGACATGATTATTTTTTTATCACTATATATCTTATCGACTGTGAGGCACTATTTAGTCTGGATTATGGTTGGTTAGAAAGAAATCCTTACATGTGGATCTTCTAAACCGGGGGTGGACTTTGAGTCATGTTTGAATGATGTTTGGATTATATGTACTTTGTTTCATTGTGGAATCAGTTTATGCATGCTACAAGATGGTCTGAGGCCTGCTAGGTTGTGTTTTGCATGTCGATAGAGGTCAGAGGCCCTTGCTAGGTTATTATATGATTATGTGATTATTGTTGTGTTTGATCCAAGTGGGCATACTCTGATTTACGGGGAGATACTGCCAGATTTTCGATTGAAGGGATTGACTTAGTTAATGAACTAAGGTTGAATCCTTTGAATGGTGATCACATGGGTGACCTGGGAAGGTGCGGTAAGCACCATGTAGCATCTCGAATCGGGGCATTACAATATAGAATCAACATGTCCTCTTTTTAAGCCAAATTTAACAAGGAATGATGTCACATGCTCATACCAAGCACGTGGTACTTGTTTCGATCCATATACTGTCTTTTTCCATTTATACACATAATCAAGATGCACAGAATCAACAAACCCTTTGGTTTGTGGCACATAAACCTTTTCCTGTAAAATACCATTCAGAAAATTACTCTTCACATCCATTTGGTAAACATTGATTTTCAGAAAACATGCAACAACAAGCAAAATTCAAATGGATTCTAACCTAGCAACAAGAGCAAATGTTTCATCAAAATCTCTATATTATACTTGAGTGTATCCCTATGCTAGCCAACGTGTTTTATTCTTAGTGATCAATATATCTTCATGATTAGTTTTGTTCTTAAAAATCTATTTAGTACCAATGATATTCTTATCAAAAGGACAAGACACTAATTCCTATACATCATTACGAACAACGGATTCAATTCATCATCTATGGCAAAAATCCAATAATCATCATGTAAAGCATCATGAATCTTCTTAGGTTCAATTTGAGATACATAGCATATAAAAGTTACCTCATTGTGATACTTTCGACGAGTTTTCATTGGAGCACAAATCTAAACTATTACATGATCCTTAGGATGATGAAGAGGATGGATGAAGTTCTGGACCACTTGCTGTCTTTGCAGACTCGGGTATAGGCTATATGGATCCAAACGTAGCCTGTCTGGAGTTTGATGTAGGCTGCGTGGATCCTGACGTAACCTATTTAGAGTTTGATGTAGGCTGTATAGATCTTGATGTAACCTAGTTTTAGTTTGAAGTAGGCTGCATGAGATCTCTGTAAGTATCTTCACGTGTGTCAGGTAAAATATTTTCACTTGATGTAGCCCCCTATCGTGGTTGCAATAGATCTATTAATCATCTCTAATTCCTGTACACCTTCATTTGCTACTTCATGATCCTCAATAATCACAAGCATACTCCATCACAGTAGGCAAATTTTTTTTAAACACTCTATAAGCATGACTATTAGTTGATTACCGCAAAAAGATACCCTTATCACTACGAGAATCAAACTTATCCAAGTGATCTTTATTCTTCAAAATATAACACTTACTCCCAAAAATTTGAAAATATTTGAGATTAGATTTCTCACCTTTCCATAGATCATATGGAGTAACCTTAGTACCTAGATAAATATACACTCGATTCACTATGTGGCATGCGGTGTTGATGGCTTCAACCCAAAACTTTGAAGGAATGTCCTTTCCATTTAGCATGACACGAGCCATCTCTTACAACACTCAATTTTTCTTTTCCACAACTCCATTCTGTTGAGGAGTTTTTGGAGCTAATAACTCATGAGAAATTCCATTTTCTGCACAGAAAGATGAAAACATTTTGTTTTGGAACGTAGTCCCATGATCTATCTGGATTCGCAACAATGAACCTTGGTCAATATCTTGTTCATTCAAAATTCTAGGGTACAATACTTTGAATGATTAAAAAGCTTTAGATTTCTCACATAAAAAACACACCTAATAATATCTAGAGAAATCATCAACTATAACCTGAATATATCTCTTACCTTCAATGCGCTCAACTTGAGTTGGACCCATAAGATCCATATGAACTAGCTAAAGTGGTGGGCTTATAGTAAGAGAATTTACCATTTTGTGAGAGGACGGAGTTTGTTTACCTTGTTGACATGGAACGCATATCCTTTTTGAACCTGTGGTAATCTTTGGAATACTTGCAACAGTGTAAGTTTTCACCAATTGAAGTAAATCATGCTGATTTATATGACCTAAATGTTGGTGCCATAAATCAAAATTATCAACAACGCATGATTGACAAGTAACGCTTTTAGTGCATGTAATTCCATAGCAATTGTCATTAGTCCTTCCTGTTGTCATCACAAGCAAACTCTGAGACTCCAACACATCACATTTATGTTGTGAAAACTTAATAGTACAGCCAACATCACACAATTGACTTATGCTCACAAGATTAGCTTTTAATCCATCAGCATACAACGCATTTTTCAAATTTATCAAACCTAGACCACGTACCATACTTTTACCTTTGATTTGTGCTAAACATCCATCCCCAAAGGCACTTATATCTTCATTAAAAGCTTTCATCTTTGGCAATAATGACTTATCACCACTCATGTGTCTCGAACATCCACTATTGACATACCACTTATCTTGACACTTGGAATTATAGGCTACAAGTCCAACATTACTCAACATTTACACCATTCTTACCCAAATCATTTTAGGAAAACGTGAGACATGCATTAGTAGATGTCATATCAAAAGAATTGAGAAAAATTATAAATTTATGGATCAAATAAGTAGAATGTGAAACGTGTGTATTAGAACCAGTCTTAGCATTCACATTTCTAAGTGATTTTATCAACTTAGAGCAATAAGGTTTCATATGTCCTTTAACACCATATAAGTGACATATAGGCACAAAGTTAAAATGGTTATGCAATGCATCTCTCATATAACCTTCAAGTAGCCAACATGAACTGATGGATGCACGTCTCATGTGACTTTCAGGTAGCCTACATGCTCTGGTTGATGCAAGCTTCATGTAAGCTACATGAGAATTTTGACATATTTTGAAGCTTAGATTCATGTGGAGTATTAGATGTTGGAACAATAGGAGATTTACCTTTACCTATTTGGATAGAGCCCCCTTTTTTTCTTCTTCAAGATTTTTACCTTGAATAAAAGACTTGAAATATTTCTCAGCATGTTGTGATTCACCAGTATATCATATTCCATCCCTAATTCTAGCTTGTCTCATTGTACCAAACATGTTATCCAAGTTACTGGTTCCTACCTGCAAGGTATTAAACATTGAATATTTGGATAATTCACTTTGCAAGTTAGAAATAGTACCTTGTAATTGTTGAATTGCAGCTTGATCATCATTGTGAAGTTTTTGCATCTCCTCATGACTGGTGATCAATTCAGCTTCACGAATCATTCTTTCTTGCAGCTTGGTTTGTAATTGAAGTTTAGACTTTTGACATTATCTAAAAGCCACCACTAGCTTATTGTAAGCATCTTGAAGATCAGACATGTCATCATTCAAATCTTCGATCGAATCCTCATCATAATATGAGTTTATTCGAGGAAACTATCTTGTTATTCTCATCACCATACTTGCCTTCCTCATTGTCGCTCTCACTATCACTTAATGTAGCCTTCATAGATATATTATTCTACTTTTTATTCATACACTTATGTGACATGTGTCTAAAACCTTGACACTCATAACACTAAAGGTTAGTTTTCGATGACTTAGCCTTCGTATCAGGTTTTGATTTAATATTCACCTTGTTTGGAAGATTATTCTTCCCCTTTTGAAGCTTTATGTATTTTTTTGAAATTTTTGGCCAATAAAACCAAGCTCTCCATGTCATCATACAAGTAATCTTGGCTGGATTTCAAGGCTACCTTTTTCACCTTTTAAGAACATGAACATTGCTTTCATATTTTTGTGAGGACCCACAAGCTCCTCTACTTTGAGTATGTCAATATATTTGCTTTCTTCAATGGAAGCAACCTTAGCCTAAAACTAATCTATCAATGAGTGTAGAATTTTTCAAACTATCTTCGAAGGTGACAATTGTTCACCAAGTGCAAACATGGAATTAATGATATCAATTAGTTTGGCATAAAAGTGATCAAAAGTCTCATTTTCCTCCATTCGCAACATCTCAAACGAAGTAGTTAACATCTATAGTTTAGAAATCTTCACAACTGGTGTGCCTTCATGTTTAACTTCCAGAATATACCATGTTTCTTTTGCTATCTTACAATTTGCAATTCGCCTGAACTCTTTGAGGCATACACCAATGAACATAGCATTAAGTGCTCGGCTTTTCCAATAGGCACTATCAGGCTCAGCAGTGGTTCAAGATGCTGCAGGTTTAAGCATAGTCTTTTTTTTCTTCATCCTCTATAGTAGGTGGTGTCCATCCATGAACTACAGAGAGGCACAACCGCTCATCAAGAGATTTCATGTAAAATCGAGCCTTGTTCCCATCATGATTAGTATACATTATGATTAAGGATCTCACTCAAACAAGTAGAGTGACCTCCTCTGATACAAATTGAAAAATTGAATACTAAAATCCAAATAATGTGACATGATATTTACGAGGAAAACTCAATCTAAGGAAAAACTTAGGGTGTCTGTAGCCACCAATCTTGAAGCAATCCACTATTCAAACGGGTTACAAGAATGTCTCAAGAGTTAGGATCCACATCACCTACACTAGTTTCTTGCTTGAGTTGCACGATACACCATACCACAAGTAGATCCTTTCACACAATGCTCTAGAGTCGCACTGAAATCTTCAAACTCCAAGAACATATAAGAATGACATCAAAGTGTAAAGCAAGATTGCATTATTTTATCAAAAACAAAACTTGCTCAAATATAATAGCGTTCAGTTTAGAATAGTCAAGTAAAAGACTTATGGTGCGTTTGTTTCACATTTCGCACAGCTTAAAGCTGTGGGGTCCGCATAAAATGTTGTACCAACCAAACATTACATTTTGTTGACAGCTTAAAGTTGTGGGCCCTATAGCTTTAGGCTGTGCAAAATGAAATGTTGTCATCCCATAGGTTTTCAGAGCTTAAAGTTGTGGGATTCACAATATTTTACAACCACTTTACATATTTTCCCCCCTTTTCTTAAAAGTTTTCAAATACTTTTTATTGTAATACCTTTTTTATAATTTTATCTACAAAGTTAATCTAATAGAAAAATGAACCAAACACCCCATAGTTTTTGTACAACTTAAAATTGTGGCCTCCACAGCTTTTCGCACAACATTTTTCATAGCTTTAAGTACAACATTTTTGACAGCTTAAAACTATAAAATGAATTTGTGAAACAAACAGACCGTTAGGGTTGTTTGGTTACCAATGGAAATATATATGACATGCGTTTGAACCCATAAAATCCTAGATAATGGCCTAAAATATATGCACAATATTGACCCACAAAATTAGTTAAAGATTATGTCCTAATCCTGGAATCAAGGCCATGAAAAGATAACGAAAGACTTTCCTAATTTAAGGAGATGATTATATCTAAAATGGGAAGAAGATAAATCTTTAAAAAGAGAGATAATCATTCCTAAAACAAACTTGATTGTATTCCAATCAATCAACTAAACAAAACCAATTAATTAGATAAATTCAGTTACAAATTTTCACTTAAAATCAAATCACGTAAAACACAAAATTCAAGTTTCCAAAAACTGATGCTCATGTGAATTCATGTAGGGTATGTGCAAGTTATATGACAACATTGTTGATCTCAGCTTTAAACCAGCCTGCATTCAAACTTAATGTGGATCCCAACTATTTTAAATTGGATGATTACATTGATCAAGCATTGTGTCACACAATAAACCTTACAATTACATAATGGAGCATGTTGATATTGGAATTGAACGTGAAGGCATCCATCACATTGATCTTCGAGCTCAAATGGAAACCATGCAAAAGGAGGTAGCATAATGTGATGACATTCTCAATGGCTATAAGCTGCGGGCTAGGGGTCATTGATACTTTTTGGTGATGAACAAGGCGGAGATGAATTTTGTGTGGCTGAACTGATTTGGACTGCTGATTGTGAACTGTTCTGAAGACATAGTTTATTTAGGTTGTTAGCTTTTAGATAATAAGTTTTTGTTATTTTGGAGTACTATTATTTAATGACTTTTGGTAGTGCAACTGCTGATAATACAAATCTGGTTTATTCTCATTCGTTTTAGTTTCCAAAATTGTTTTCATATTACATTGACTAACGTGTTGGCAAAGATCTCTTATTCTCAACACATGTACACACCACACAATTTTCATACCAACAATCTCGCCCTTCACAATTGTGGGATCAAAAATCTAGCTTAACACAAACAATATGTCTAGAATCACGCATATGTTTAATCAAGAAAAACACATGAAGTATCTTGCATATCCAAACAACCAGACAAAGTATAATAGCACAAGCACATGCATATGCTCTTCCTGAGAATTACATTGCGCTTACTTCTCACTTGGTCTACATACTCGAAAAATATTTTCACCTATAGGACAACTAGGCCATCCCTAAGAATTAAAAAACATAAAAGACAATTCACATAAAATAGAAAATCAAGAAAAATTAGTTTCAAGGATGGAAATTTTAGATTTTGATACTCAATCTAAAGAATTAAAGCAATGATAAAAAAGAGTTACCAAACAACGTGTTAAAAGAAATAGACTTACTAGTCACTCATCACGTCCTTGAAATTGATGCATGTTATTCATTCTTGTACATTTGTGTGTGAAACTCAAAAAATTGTTAGATTAAGATATAAAATGTTACAAAAAATTGTATTTTCATAGATTGTCAAATCTATATTGTTTGGTACTTTTATGTACATGCAAGCAAGATATAATAATATCTCATTTATTTCAAGAAGAGAAATCTTTGATTCATGACGGCTTTCACAGTCAAGATTAGGTAACTCCCTTTATTTCAAGAGACACATATCCATTAAGCTTAGGTAACTTCCTTTCTTTCAATAGATATAAACCTTTAAACCTTAAGTAGCTCCCTTTATTTCAAGAGATACATACATTTTCTTCTACATTTTTTAAAATATCTTTGATGTAACCCTTTCCATTTGTATTGCTTGCATCAAGTTTCTCAAAGAACTATTCAATTGACCTATCAAAATAATTCTCAAGCATTATGTCAATCAGACTTCACGAGTAGATAGTTGTGAATAACAATATATAACTAATAAGATGATCATTTTAATTTTATGAACGAATTAGTCATTTAACAATAAACACATGCGGAAGTAACATCAATTAATCAATGCTTCAATCATAGATCATGAATTAAATCACATATCTCACACACATATTACCTCAAGCAACTTGAAAATCTATTTTGTTGTAATCACCCCAAGTGCTTGTGTAGGTTGTTTTTCCTTAGGTAGCTTTCTAGGTAACCTGCTATGCAACCTATTAGGTAGCTTCCCAAGTAGCCTACAATGTAACCCGTTAGGTAGCTTTCTAGGTAACATGTCGTGTAACCTATCCTGAGTAACATGCTCAACATTAGTCCTTATATACAATTATGACATAGGCATTTCATACAATTTATGACAATGTGGATGAATGTGTCCCTTGATTCCACAACAATGACAAGCATGAATGAACTTACCTTGATCATACCTTCGTGGACTTTGCTTTTTATAGTATGATTGAGTATGAAATGGTTGAGTATGAAATGGTGGAGTTGTGCGTCCAAATTGATAAGCATTTTTATACCTTGACTGAGGAGCTCTCACATTTTGTGCATTTCTCACATTTGGTAACTTGGATTTTCATACTTATTTCTCCAAAGTCCTTGATGTAGAAGGAACAAACTTCACAATGTTTGGTCTATTATTTTGTGCACCCATTTATGAACTTTCACCTATTTCATATCCAAGTCCAAATTTATCTTTGCCCAAACTTTGTAAATCAAGTATATTTTACAAATTGTTAAAAAAATATTCAAACTTATTAATATTTGAATAAACCTTTTCAAGATATTTTCTCTTTTTTACTTCAGCCTCTATGAAGTAGGCAAGACTAGAGGTCACATCAGGTTCCTCCAATGCTTCCAGTTCAGGTATTTCTTCCTTTAGCTCTTTGATTTCCTTCATAGCTTCAGTTAATTCTTGAGCTAAAAGTTCCTTTTATTAACAACCGTGTGTCTTTCTTTCTTAGCCTTGATGCACTCCTCGACCATGTCATCATAAGCAACCCGCAACTTACACATATCAACAACTAAATCATCTTTTTCTGAGCTTGTCTTGGACCTTTGGTTGATCAAGGCTGCTGGAAAGCCTACTGGAGTTTTATTCTTTTCATCTTTGATTCAACATTAGATTCTTCTTCTGTATCATCACTCTGCTATGCCTTTGGCTTTTTTTTTTCCTATTTGCACATTATTGAGCAAAGTGTCCAAAAACCTTAGCATTCAAAGCATTGAGTGGTTTTTGCTTATGTTCTCAACTTTGTGAGATAAGGACTCCTCTTTCTAAGTTCCTTAGAATTCCTGTTATTCATGAATTTCTTTAAAAAATTCTTTAAAAGCAACAATTCATTAGTTTCATTGTTAGTTTCATCACTATAATAAAGAGCAACACCTTTAGATTTTTAGATTTAAAAAAACTTGCCTCAAAAATTTGTAGAGAGCCAACTAATTTTTCTACTATAATTTTATCAATGTTTTTGCTCTCCTCGATTACTGCAACTTTCATCGTGAACCTCTTAGTTAAAGATTTTTTTTTTTACCGCTTTACTCGGCGCAAACAGTTCCCCAAGGTTAAATGAGGTATTGACTTTATCACCCAACTTCGAATAGAAGTCATCAAACATATCATTCACTTTCATCTTCGAACTTTCAAAACTATAAGTAAGTTGTTGAAGTTTTAAACGTTTGACCATAGTTGTGTCTTCATGTTTCAGTTTTAGTAAATCACATATCACTTTTACCTTATCACAATGTGAGATCCTACGAAACTCAAAAATATTCAAAGTAAAAAATAAAGCATTCATTGCGTTACTATTCCAACTTACGTTTTCAATTTCACCTTTATTCCATTTTTTAGGAAGCTTAAGAGTTTTGTTATCCTCTTTATCAATGGACTTGGGTTCAGTATACCCTTTCAGTACTGACAACCGAATTTGTTCATCAATAGATTTTAAATAAGCTCTCATCTGTGCCTTCTAATGTGAATAATTTGATCGATCAAACTGTCATATCTAATTTGTTGATGTAGATTCCATCATTGACGCCTACTCCGATACCTATTGAAAGTACGAGAATCTTTGTCAACATGTTAGTCAAGGTAGTATGGAAACAATTGTAGAAAATAAAACAAATAAGAACACTACACTTTTAACGAGGAAACCGTAATTAGGAAAATACCTTGAGTATATAGACTACCAACCTTTGAAAGTAATCCATTATAAGAGAAAAAACTTGCAATATATCATTACCTATGACTCAATTG
Organism: Euonymus europaeus; assembly: GCA_963580455.1. NCBI lineage: Eukaryota > Viridiplantae > Streptophyta > Magnoliopsida > Celastrales > Celastraceae > Euonymus > Euonymus europaeus. Next base: position 8,888,651 of record OY756972.1, read on the forward strand.
TACAACTTGACTCGGCGTATACTTTGAACCAAATCTACACACCAATGTTGATTTGAGATTGCTCTTGACGCCTCCAAGAGACTTTGAACTTGATGTAGGATAACTACAAGAAAACTAAGAATTGCCGACTGTATTTACCTATGAAAAATTTTCGTCGATAAATAACGACGAATTATGGAACCATTATTGGGAGAATTTAAATTTTGATAATTACCAATGGATTGCAGACGAAATTTTTAGCTACCAATAATTTTGTCGGCAATATTTAGAGCAAACATTTGCGGCAGATTACCGATGGTATATTCCATCGGCAAGGTAAAATATTACCAACAGATTTATTTTCGTTAGTAAATATGCCATTTTTTTGGTTTTCAAATTAGTTAATAATTTACCAACGGAATATTCCATTGGTAAATTGTTTAGCTTACCGACGGAGTATATTGTGTCGGTAAATATGTCATTTTGAATTTTATAAATTTGTAATTGTTTTATTGATGGATGATTCTGTCGGTAAATTATTTAAATTATCGATGGAATTTAATCCGTCGGTAAATTGGTCATTTTTAATTTTCAAATTAGTCATTGTTTTATGGACGAACTATTCCGTCGGTAAACGTTGTTAACCTAAAATATAAAATTACAAATTTTTTAGGAATTACAGACCTTCAAAAATTTCGATAGGAATTACAGACCTTCAAAAATTTCGAAATCTCCTCTCATACTATAGACCTTCACGAAATTATCTCCAGATCGTTTGTGAAACCCCGACCCCAAAATATTAAGTTCTAGTTAAATTTTGGGTAATAAATTATTAGAAATTCAAAGAGGTTACGGACCACCAATTTTTCATAGGATCATAAAGGGTTGTTTTTGAACTAGGTTCACTAAATGAGTTATAACTTTTAGCATAGATGTCTGTTTTGGGGCTATAATATATCAAATCGAAGCTAAGACCGAGACAGAGTTGAAACAAATAAGATCACACTCCTAGGCGTGTAAAAAATTCTGCCCAGGACAGATTGTAGCATGTTGGAGATTAGGCCAAGTGCGCCTAGGTGCACCCCGAGCTGTTAAAGTGTTTTATGCAGCCAGAAATTGTATTTGGGTGGTGAAGCCTGATTTTTAGAGAGAGAGATAAGTAGAGAGAGAAAGTGATACTCTTGAGAGATTATGGAAGATTCAAATCAACAATAAAACGTATATTTTTTTATAACCAATATCAAGTATATAATCATCTTCCTAAAGCACCTAAACCCATATATGGAAGATTTGAGCAAATCTAACAAAACCTAGATTTTTAGGAACTCTATAAAAACTTGGCAAAATCACCAATTCATCCTTGAATCCTTATTATATGTTGTTGAGCATCACCAATCCACCAACCTCCAAGCTTTAATCTTGTCTTATATTACAAAAATACCCCTACCAATAATATTTAGCCACATGTCAGGTGGCGCTCCAAAAACGGCTTCTTAGCCCTACCGAACAGTCATCTTGGTGAGTAGGCCAGGGAAGAAGCTAACCAGCTGGATCCACTGAGATGAAAAGCAGTTAAGTGTGGTCCACAACCGTAATTGGACGACCCACTTGAATAGGGATTATTAATCCTATATAAAGCTCAACAAGTCAGGTATTAACCCTAACTAATGACCATTTGAATTCTGGCTAACTGAGAGCTCTAGTCCAAGGAGCTCGCCTGATTTTGTGATAAGAACTGACTTGAGCGTCGGAGCGCCAACGCCAGAGGACTACCTCTGGTGCGGCCTTTAGCTCATCTTTGCTCATTGTGCTCAGCTGCAGGACTGCCTGGCTGATCAACTTCTGAGAAGAACCTGCCTGCCTAGAAGACTGTCTGGTAGGTAAGCTCCTGGCCGCCTGGACTGACACATTGCCTGGCTGGACAGCTACATGACTGCCTGGCTGTTTGGCTTCTTGGAAGGATCTTCATCCCTGGTATCCATGCACGACTACAGGTCTGACCAATTGATCGTCTTCTCGGTAGTGGCACCTTTTTGATGTCATCATTGTCCAAACTCTCTCTTTTTCCTTCTTTCTTTCTCCCTTTCTCCGCTTCTCTCGCTATTTCATGTTAAATGTTGAAGTGTTCAACCCATTTGTATATTTTTTTTATTAAAAAGAAATGGGCCATACGCCCCTTTAAGTGGCCACTTTCGGTGGCCACTAGAAAATTATCCGTCAATTCGATAACCCACTAGAGAACTCATATACTCCCAAGTGATATTTCAATCTCCATTCTCCGCATAGATTTACGCATCACCAAGCTACGGTCATTGCTTCTAAGAGTTTATTTAGTATCATAATCATATATATAAATAACTTACATTATCATGCCATGATCACACATTATCTATCCACAAGACCATACCATAAATTTAAGGGATTGTTACCTCTCCATTCCATACATTCGTACACACATTCATATTACAAACCTTAGTCGATTACATAACTTTAACCATACCCAAGGTCGATACGTTGCCCGACTAAAAGGTCTTACATCTACTATCGAAGGTTTCTTACACTTAATGCCCATATTTCACATACCCAAACTCACATTTGCTTTATGAGCTTTATTCTTATACATAACTTAGGCCACATGCAACTAGTTTCAGGTTATATAGTGTTTGTCCTCAAACACTGATTCTTCCTCAGATTCCTCTTCACAATCTTCCTCACGCCCATCTGATCCCCTGACCTGACTTGTCAAAACTTCATTCTCCTATCGTAGTCCCTTGTTCTCCTCCCTAAGATGTACAATGATTGTCCTTCAACTTATGAAGCATAGACCACATTTGCTGTTTTTCCCGTAGTTGTAGCCTGATCTCTACACAGAATGATTGTCTTTCAACTTATGAAGCATAAGTCGAGCACATTCCTCCTTAACATCTAGTTCACCACCAAGGAACGTGGTCTATGCTCTAATCACGCATCTAAGGGCACCTAACTCCACGTCTGGGTTTTGTAGGATAACCGTCGTTCTAACACTTACTGTCTTGTATCATGGATGAGGATTCACTTACTGTCTTGTATCATGGATGAGGCATTTCATGATTAGAAGCAAACTCCTCTAGCACCCTTACTGAACAAACTTGGCTGCGTCCTCCACTCGCCATTTCTTTCCACATTATGTAACTTGAGTAGAGAGATAAATACTACTTGGTTTATGTTACGTACCTTGGTTCCCCTTCTTAAATACAACCCAAATTCAAGCATATTGCTTGCAACTCCTACCACCCTATGTAACCCTGCATAGAACGTGCGACCCCCTAAAGGACCCTAATAAACTAGGCTTTTTCAGCAACTCCATGACGTGTCACCCTTATTTGTGGTGTTTTAAAATATCCATACAATTTCGCTTCACCCGAATCCCTTTTAGTTGTACCCCAAGATCTCTATTATCTCTGAAAGTTTCCTAGAGAATCCATCTGTCTTCCTCAAATCTTCAGTGTCAGTAATAATTTCTACTTTGTTACTATTAGCTCACAAGACAAACTAGTCTATGCTCTCTTTACTACTTTGTTACTATTAGCTCACAAGACAAACTAGTCTATGCTCTCTTTACTACTTTGTTACTATTAGTTCTCCAAAGCCTCAATAACTTTCATTAAATTCTAGAGATACTCAATCTCTCTTTCACCATCCACAATTATTATTATCCAATTTACTAAGTAAATTTCCTGAATTTTTCAATATATTCTCCAAATAGTTATCGACTATTCACCTTTAGTTCTAAAGCACCCATCATTCACTGTCATATCTCATGCATTTAAAGAAAAATTATCACATTGACATTCAAGTACCCTTAGTGTCCAAAATTCCTACCAAGAATTTCATACTCAACATTATAAATTCTCATTTGCGTAACATTTAGTGTTATTAAATATAGTCACCAACACCTCACCAACATCTAGTACTTTCGATAGTTTCGAATTGTTTTAACCCTTTTTTTTTCGCCCCATCATTCTATACATAATATCACTTAATTATTTATATACAAATTCTTATCCCTTTTTACATACCTTCCCTCTTAAGAAAACTTTATTTTCCCAAATGTAACACACCTTTATCATCCCTGTGAAAATTTTCTTAAGGATACTAATCATATTTCCAAAGTCCCTTTCTTAATGGATTCTAACCAATGAGTTCATCATTCCACTAGCTAAATAACCTTAAAATATAAACTTTCGTCATGATGTTTCCATGACTCTAGACCTAACTCACCATCACATTCATCTCCTTTATGCAAGTGTCCATCCGGACGTCATCTCCTACTTACTCACATCATCTAGACGTTCCCCTTCGTATAATATTAACTACCAAAATAATTTTTTTTTGTAGTTATTCACGAACTCTAGGTACGAGTAACACGCCACCATCGAGCCTTAGATGCTTTAATGCAAACTAATGTTCATTTCTCTCCTATACCTCTTATATATTTATATATGTATATCTACATTTATTATTTCCACAATCTCACTCTAATTGTCCCGAGTCAAACAATACCCTCGCCCAACAATTGCGAATAAGAAATATACCTCCGATGAAATTTAGCTGCTCTAGAGCCTCCTCATATCCCGAAGTGAATGCTCGTGTCTGAACTAGAGCCGGCTGTTGTTGCTGAATTTGCTGTTGTAGTCTACCACCTCGCCCTCTCCCTCCTACTGGAACTGTAGAAGGCAGAGCTGGAACTGGTATCAAAGGTGGTAATCCAGGTGCCCGAGATTATGCCTGCTGTGTAACACCACCACCCCATAGACATTCATGCATCTTGTACATTATCAGATTGCACCCAAAACACCTTGGACCCGTAGCCTTGCAATCACTCTTCTTGTGACCCTCCTTGCCACATCAATAGCATGTGATCTTTCCATCCTGTGGCCTAAACCCTTTGCCTCGGTCCCCCTTCTAAGTGTGGGAGTCTGTCTTCGGCTTCTTTTGACTACCTCCACCTGTGGATGGAGAGTTTCGACCCTTATTTGTTTCCCAATACTGTCGGGAGTTTCTCTTCTTCTATTCAAACTACAATGCCATATTCACCGTCTCCGCATAGGTCTGGACTCTGGCAGTAAGCACCATCTCACCCAGAATCGGAATCAACCCATCACAGTACCTCTCTGCCTGCTCCCCTGATCTGGAGCAAACTTCCTACCATACTTGTACAACTCTTCATACCTTTTGGTGTACTGTGACACCGTCATATCTGGTGTCTGTACGAACTCCAAATGTTGTTTGGTTTGATCGACCTGGAAAGTCTGCGGAATAAATCGCTCCGAGAACACCAATTCAAAATATGTCCATTTGAATTCATACTTCCTCAGACCTAAGAAATTCCACCAATCATATGCATCACCTCTCAAGTGATAGAACACAAGCTTTACTCTTCGGTCATTCGGTATAGCTAGAGTATCAAATGTCGCTCCCAGTTGATGCAACCATTCTTTCGCTTCTCAACCCTTCCCCTCTCCGGAAAAGATAGGAAGACTTGTCTTTCTGAACTGATCGACCTTGTACATCTCCCTGCCTGATCCCTGCATGGATCCTACTTTGGTACCGGCCCCTGAAACCTGCCCCTCAGTACGAGCCTCAGGTGTCTTAGAAAGCTAGTTCGTCACCACCTGAGTTAGGTTTATCATCGCACTTGCCAATACTTCTAATGTCACCAGTTGACCCCCCAAAATGGTAGGGGCAACCTGCACTGTCGGAGGTGCCTCCACATGCACTAGAAGAACCCCTGTAGCCATTTCTTATCCCCCAGTCTGAATGTCATTACCCAACTGTTGCTCTTCTAGGATTATATCCTCCTCATTAATCTTTGTACCCAACCCCGGTAATAATCCATGTGTGCTAAGAGCGCACCTAGTAGTGCGCGTTACTTCTCTCCCACGACCTCGACCTCGAGTCCAACCCTGAGGTCTATCACCTGTTCCATATTAGTAGAGGTATCAGTTGCAGCTCTCGACGCTCGCGTTGTCCTACGAGTGTTCATCTGTGCCACAACAAATAAAATTATTTAATATAGAATGGATAATGAAGATTTAAGGGGAAAGAGTACGTACCGAATTTACAGAGGTCATGACATGGTCTTGGATAAAGATTATCTCTCGAATAAGATAATATCCAAACCAATTTCATCTGAATAAAAATAGTTAAGATAATATTAACCACAATAAAAAAAGAGTTCAACTTTTATCCAACAGTTATCCAATAGAGAGAGTCCACCTCAACATAACTATCCTCACCTTCATAAATAGCTTCCGAAACAAATCCATTAACGTGCCATTGATATAATTTTTTTTTAATTTGGCATGGATATGATTAATTTGGCATGGATGTAACGTATCGTTGATATAATTAATTTGGCCTGGATGTGATTTTCACGCATCAACAATGCTGTTCACCTAAATAAAAGTCGATTCAAAAGTTTTGAACAAACGAAATTTAAAATGAAATGTTAATTTGATAACAAGTGCTGCAAGTCTATGACCCAAAAACGTACTTGCCTTGCTAATAACGACAGTAACGTCATATTAAATGGGATAATACATTATTGAAAACGTCAAGCAAGCAAAATCTCGGAATTCATAAAAATATTTATTTCTCTAATTCTTTCATTATCAATAATATAGTGAAGACCCACAAATAGATCCACTGGTCATGAATTCATTGCCATAATAGTGAACTTTCTTATTTATTTCTTTCTTTATATATTTTATTTCTTTATATATTTTATTTCTTTATTTTTTTATATAAAAAAATAAATAAGAAAGTCCACTATTAGGGCAATGAATTCATGACCAGTGGATCTATCTGTGTAAATATATATAGATATGTGTGTGTGTGTGTGATTGTAAATTGTGAGATCCATCACAAGTATTCAGAAATTGTAGCACCAAAAAAATAAACAATGAAGGGTACAATCTGTCTTCAATTGCTAATATTTTCAATTTCTTTGTTTTCAGTTTCATGCGCCATTCCTCCTCAAATCCTTCTTGACAACTTTCTACAATGCCTTACCAGCCAATCCAATTCAATCTCCAAAGCAATTTACATCCAAACCAATCCTTCATTTGAGTCTGTTCTCACATCGTACATCAAAAACAAAAGATTCACAACACCCCCATTTCCAAAACCTCTAGCAATAATCACAGCACTGGAAGAAGCTCATGTCCAATCAACTGTTGTTTGTGCTAAAACACATCTCCTTCAACTAAGAATCAGAAGTGGTGGACATGATTTCGAGGGACTTTCGCACCGATCCGACGTCCCATTCGTTGTCCTCGACATGTTTAATCTTCGATCCATCGATATCGAACATGGAAATGTTAGTAGTACTGCTTGGGCTCAAGCGGGGGCAACCCTTGGTGAACTCTACTATAAAATTGCCAACACTAGTAATTTTCTTGGCTTTCCTGCTGGTGTATGTCTTACCCTTGGCCTTGGTGGACACATTTCCGGTGGTGGGTATGGTAATATGATAAGAAAATATGGTATTTCTGTTGATAATGTTATTGATGCAAGAATAGTCGACGTCAATGGTCAAATCCTGGACAGGAAATCAATGGGAGAAGACTTGTTTTGGGCTATTAGAGGAGGTGGTGGTGCAAGCTTTGGTGTCATACTTGCCTGGCAATTAAAATTGGTTCCAGTCCCAGGAAACGTGACCGTGTTCCAGGTTCAGAAGACTCTAGCACAAAATGGTACCGATATCGTTTATCGGTGGCAACAAGTTGCTACTCGATTACCTGATGAACTCTTCATAAGAGCAATGCCACAACTACAAAATGGAACAGTGAACATTGCTTTCATTGGATTCTTTCTAGGCCGAACAAGCAATCTTCTTCCAGTGATGCAAAGTAGCTTCCCTGAATTAGGTCTACAAAAGGAGGACTGTCAAGAAATGAGATGGGTTGAATCTCTCGTTTTCTGGGCAAATTTTCCAAATGGAACATCCATTGATGTTCTACTTGATAGGCCAAAAGAGGCTCAGGTGTTTTCCAAGTCGAAATCTGATTATGTGAAAAAACCCATCTCAAAACAAGACCTGGAAACCATTTGGAAGATGATGATCAACACAAAAACCAATATGTGGATGCAATGGAATCCATATGGAGGGATAATGAACAAGATTCCAGAGTCTGCAACGCCGTTCCCTCATCGATTTGGCAATCTGTTTAAGATTCAGTATGCAACAATATGGATTAATGAGAGCGACACCAATTACAATGTGGAAGTTTTGAGGAAGTTTTATGATGGTATGAGTCCATATGTGTCAAAGAAACCAAGAGAGGCATTTCAGAATTACAGAGACAACGATATTGGTAGCAGTAAGAGTGATAAGATAGTGTGGGCAAATGCTACCGCTTATGGAACCAAGTACTTCAAGAACAATTTCTGGAGGTTGATGCAAGTAAAGGCTGAAGTTGATCCTCTTAATTTCTTCATACATGAACAGAGTATTCCACCTCTGCTGTACAAGTGAAAAATTACTAGTGATGGAAAATTAATACATAATAAACATAAATTAGGTATACTTGAATACTTTTTGAAGTGTAGATTACAAATAGAATGGTTTGGTTCCACGTATTACAAGACGGATCACGGATTTCTTTAAGGCACGAACACACCGATGACAATAATATCACGAACATGTCTAGGTTCAGGATCTCTACTAGAGTCCTGCCTTTCCATACCCTAGCTTATCTCGATCACACAGGTGGAATATCGAACAATTGAGAGAAATAGTTTTTGGAGTAATTTTTTGGTGTGTAAAATTCAAGGGACTGACCCTCTATTTATAGGCTCATAAGAGATAAGAATTGATGTCTTCTTAATTGATTAGAAGTCTATCAGATCTCCCAGGATTATAACATTCAAAATCAAATACTTATTTTGATTAATATCCAACTAGATATTATCCTTAATCATTAAATAATTAAACAAATTAATTAATTAATGTGGGCGTATATCCACATCTCCCACTTGTCCACATAGGACTCTCTCTCGAATGTTGTACATCAATAGGGCGTGCGACAAGACGAAGAAGAATCAACACTAGGTTGAACACTTACAATAAGTTACCACCTAACTAGCGTAACATATCATATAGATATAGTTCATCTATACCCTAAATAGTTTGACCACACCAAATCAAATACTCTCAAAACTCTTTGAGAAAAATCTCTAAGCAGTATTTGATTTCCACATAGGTACAAATACTCAACCATGACTAAAATAATTTGTGATTGCCCTCACCATGGATTTATACTATTAAGGCATGTTATCAAACAATCTTCCTTAATGACTCATATCAATTCATTTTTGTTTTAATATTTTCTAGCCGTGCCTCTTTCAATGATAATAATATTCATGGTCGTGTATAATACGACTAAGAAAATACTACAAACTCCAACTACATGATATATTCTTATGTCCTCAGAGCATAAATAATTTTTTAGGCTCACACAATGACAAATAAGGAGTTTTTTTTTATATCACTCCTTAAGTGGTCGACTTAGCCATGTACAACATATTACATGCTATGATGAAACTCGCACTCGATGGGACATTACTTGCTCAAACATCATACAGATTTTTCATAGATCCTACATAATCGTCCTACTTAAAATGTTTCGGCTTTCGTAAGGCTTATGTGTGGTGATTGATCACACATTAGATTGTAGAAATAGTCTCATCTCAGACTTACTAAGGCGATGTATAAATTAAGCAACATTGCAAAAATAAACCATGCATGTCACTACTTAAGTGACCACTAGATTTCTTGTTTCTTTTTATCACACACACGAGTGATAGAATGATCCCCCTTGTGAGTGAGGCGATCAAAGCGTTGTAACTTTTAAAATTGTGCCTAAATTGTAACAGACATAAAAAAATATTATGAATAATGCTTCATTTTATTTTATGATGAAAAAGTGAGAATCTAACAAATACCCTTTACATAACTAGAGTTTACGTAGACCCATTATTCTGACATGAAACAAAAAAAAATCTCTAGGAATTGCTTTCGTTAACGAGTCAACCACCATCTCTTTGGAGGTAATGCATTTAAGGGTAACTTCATTTTCGTTGACCATGAGTCGGATATTATGATAACGAATATCAATACGCTTTGTCTTCTCATGGTACTTGGGATTATTTTTATAGTCTAAGGCATCCATGCTATTAGAGTAAATATTGACAAGTTTTTCAACCTGAGAAGTAGCCTCTGGATGTCATAAAAATGCCTTAACCAGACAGCCTCCTAGCTCCTAGACCGCAGATGAACATGCAACGTATTCAGCCTCCATCATTGATAGAGCAATGTAGCTCTGCTTTTTTCTACACCAAGAGATTGCTCATCCACCAAGCATAAATACATATCCATAGATGAATTTTCTTTCATTTCTATCACCAGCCCAATCAGCATCACTGAATCTAGTTAATCTCATATTTCCTCCGCCATAGCAGAGAACTAGATCTATGGTTCCATTATGGTAACAAAATATTCTTTTTATGCTTCCCAATGAGAAAGACCTGGATGACTTTGATATCGGCTCACTAAGCCAACTACGAAATAGATGTCAAGACGAATACACAATATATCGTACATTAGACTCCCAACTGCAAAGGCATAAGGAACCTTGCCCATCTTATTTCTTTCATCGTTTGTCTTAAGGCATTGATCAAGGTTATAAATACTAACCCTTTTCAATAAAGGTATCAATGGGTTTTGATTGATGCATGCCGAATTTTTCCAAAATATTCTTAATATAGTTTTCTTGAGATAAACCAAGAATTCTTTTGGATCTATCCCTCATGATGTTGACGCCAAGCAAATAGTTAACTTCACCCATATCCGTCATTTCAAAAATGAAGGATAGCCATTCTTTCATGGCAATGATCATCCCATTGTTATTCTCGGCAAGTAAATGCTATCAACATAGACATATAGGATCACAAATCCCTCTCTTATCTCTTTGACATATACATAATGGCCATCTTCAATCATATTCATTTCTGCCAACAAAATGGCTTTATGAAACTTGAGATACCATTGTCTTGATGATTGTTTGAGACGATATATGGATTTTTTTTAAAGATGACACACTTTGCCTTATTGTCCCTCTGCCACAAAACCAAAAGGTTGATCCCTAAAGATTTCTTGATCTAGTTTCGCATTTAAAAAAGTTGTCTTAACATCCATATGGTGTAGTACAAAATCTAAATGGGCTATTGCGGTAGGATTAAGCAAATAAAGACAAATCTCACCACAAGAGAAAAAGTCTCTTCGCAGTCTATGCTCTCCATTTAGGTATAGCCTTTTGCTACTATTGGATTTTATACTTTTCAATTGCGCCATTGGTCTTCCTTTTGACTTTTAAGACCTAGTTATTGCCAATGGCCTTTCAGTCTGGTGGAAGGTCAACCAAGTACCAAACTTTGTTCTTTGCCATTGATTCTATCTCATCATTCATGGCCGCTAACCCTTTATTACAAGCATGTGATTGAAGTGCTTCATTATATGAAGTCGATTCATATATATCTAATAGACAGTAGAACAATGTTTTCCTTCAACTCCAAATTTTTGGCATGGAACATTTCCACATTAGTAGAAGATTTCGTAGACAGTAAATCATACAATTCTAATTCTTTGCGAATACCATCAATGCTTGGGAATTCATTCTCTAAGAACTTCACATCTCTGGGTTCTATCTCGATCATACCCCCATCTGATGAACAATTTTTTCTAGACCTTGGGCCATGCTTCTTATACTTATAGGAGGTGGTGTGAAAATATCCTGCTGAGCCCCATGGATGCAGATGATCTAACTCTACTTTCGTTTTATTCTGGTGTTCAAAGGGAGTAGTAGTAACGGACTTACTAGGAACACAATTAAGTATATACACTTCTGTAAGTAGTGCATCCCCCACCACCCACAAAAATAAAAACTTATTGCGAGGTTGGCTTTAGCCATCAAAATAGAATAATTTAAGAAAATATAAAACTTCATTAAAATAGAATTTAAGAAAATATATAACTATATCAAAATAGAACAATTTGAGAAAATATAAAATTATAATAGAATAATTTAAGAAAATATATAACTATATTAAAATAGAAAAATTTGATAAAATATAAAACTATATTAAAATAGAATAATTTATGAAAATATATAACTATATCAAAAATATAATAAAATAATTTTAGAACATATATAACTATATCAAAATCGAATAAAATTTAAAGAGAATATAAAACTATATTGAAATAGAATAAAAATAATTTAAGAAAATATAAAATTATATTAAAATACAGTAAAATAAAATATAAAGTAAAATAAATAAGAATAATAGTAATAAAAATTAAAGTAAAATAAAAATAAAATAAAGATAAAAAGAAAAATAAAATACAAAAATATAATAATGAATAAAGTAAGAAAAATAACAATAATAATCATAATTATAATAATAATACTAATAATAATAATAATAATAAAACGAAAATAAGATACAAAATAAAAATGAAAATAAACGAGGAGGAAAAGAAATAAGTAAAATAAAATGAAAATAAAATGAAAATAAAATACAAAAATTCCAATAGAATAAAATAAAAATACAAAAAGAAAATAATGAATAAAGTAAATAAAATAACAATAATAATCATAATAATAATAAAGATAAAAATAAAACAAAAATAGGATAAAATAAAAATAAAAATAAAACGAAGAGAAAAATAAGTAAAATAAAAATAAAACGAAAATAAAATAAATAAATAGGTAAATAAATAAAGTAATATAAATAAATAAATAAAATAGAACGAAAATAAAATAGAAATAAGTAAAATAATAAAAACGAAAATAAAATAAAAATAAATAAGATAAATAAAAATAAAAATAAAAATAAAATAAAGATAAAATGTTGGGAACCGAGTTTTTTTTTTGTGTGAATTATACGATATTGAATTAACGCAAATCCCTTAATCAAAGATAATAACATTTTACATCATATAATTAACACATAAATTATACATTGTCAAATCAATCATATAATTCACATATAAGCAAGTTTAAAATAAATAACACCTTAACATGTTGAACAAAAATGATGAATGGAATGGGACCTCGATTCCTTTTTTTTTATTGGCAATCGACTATTTTAACCATACTATTAAATTAGTACGATTGAAGGTTTTTAATTAATTGCCTTGGGATGCGATGATTCATGGATCCACAAAACAAATTCAATCAAAATCCAAATATTATATATAACTTTGGCCCGACATTTAATTAAAAGAAAAATCCAACTCAAATAGCAGTCCATCTCATATAGCCTTTTAATCAACTTGTTTTAATTCATAAATTCCATTTTTTGACACCGATCACCACTTTAATGAACGCATGTTTTAAACTATCATTCCTTAAAACCCGAACGTACAGTCTGAATTGAGTGATGATTTTTATTTTATTATGCTCTTTTGAATTTTCACTCTTGTATAGTTTTTCTTTGTGAATATGTAAACGTTGCATTTACCCAAAATTTTTGCACAAAAATACAAAATGCATACCCCAATGAAGTTGATATTTAAATCTCAATTATTTAAGAAACTTCCACAATGAGATTATTTCTTGAGTAAAATAAATGCCTTTTTAATGGAACCATTTAAATGGATCAAGGATTTCAAATGCAACCAAGGTAGTAGGAGTGTTTTGGAAATTATTTTCGTTTTTAATGAGTAAAAACGGTTTTGAGTATAGTCTTCAAAAACAGTTTTTTCTTAAATAATAATAATAAGAGGAGTGCTAAAAAAATTCATTTGATTTATTATATTTGTAAACGATTTTCAAAATAAATAAAAAAATACATTGTTTAAACACAAAAGAAAATTGATTATATAACAAGGACTACTAGTGAATGATGACAGAAAGTAAATCAAGTAAATTTGGAGAAATGATGGAGAAAAAGAGAAGGGAGAGGCTAGTTGGAGAGAGAAGGGAAATTGTAACAACTAATGAGATAGGGAGGAATAAGAAGTAGAGCTAGAGAGAGAGAAAAAAAAAATGAAATTCAATTTATTTACAAAAATTATATCGATCCATTTCAAAAAAAAATTCTCCAAAACATGATTTCGTTTTTTTTTTCTTTTCAGAAACACATTTCTTAAAAACTGTTTTCACAAACTGTAACTCCCAAATAAATTTTCATCCAATTTTTATTTGTGAAAAATAATTTTGAAAACATCTTCTAAACATATTCTAAGTCATGCACAAACCCATTAGAGTCAACTTTCCAACACTATTTCAGTAAAAACCATTACGAGCCCATGTAAATCAATATTTCAGACTGGGCTCCCTAATAATCTATTGCTATAATTCTCACAAGAATTTAACATTCCCTAGATCCGCTCCACCTTTGTCACCGATCACTACCTCTCATTATTAATTGACCCCAATCTCAATTTAGTGATCTAATTATTTATGACGATATCTTATATTCATTTTCCATTTCGGAGTTTGATTTTACATTGTTAATGGGTGCACCAAAATCTGGTTCATTGAATTCATCTTTTTTTTTTATCACCAATTCAATCTTGTTAAACGATGCTTTTGAGGTTTAAAATCTTGGAAATGATGGAAGATGATGACGAATGAATGCAAAATTTTGAACAAGGACTTTTATTTTATAAAAGATATGATGATAATGTCAGAACATGCAAATGCCGTACTATAAAAATTTATCGAATCGAAGTAATGACCAACTCCTTGTGAAAACTCAATAAGTGGTCATGATATTTTTATTTTACTTCCTCGATTTTCACCTCTATGTTAGTATTTTAGTGCTATTAACTATTTTTGTTTAAACACATATGTCAAGCACAATTTTATTCTCAAAAGGAAAGAAAATTTAAAACCTAGTGTACATATCTTACCCCCATTCCTACTTAATTTTCGAGATTCTTGAAAACCTAGTGTCACACTTTTATTATTCAATTTATGCGTGATTATGAATTTATGTGTCTCATATACACAAGGAAACCATTTTACATGTGGGGCAATGAATATCACATATATACATGGTATAATCTAACTAATACATGCAATATAATGCATGAAATGTATATACAAGTATATGTGAGTGATTAAATGAGTATATACATGAGTCTAACTTTAACTAATGTATTTGAGATAAATACATGAAACCTATATGTACAAACAAAACAATAAATGTACAAATAAAACAACCACATATGTACAAGCAAAACAAAACCACGTATATACAAACAAAATTTCATATGTAATTCAAAACCAACTCACATATGTACAAAAAACAGAACCATATATATATACAGTAAAGCAACACATCATATATACAAACAAGGTAGAATCATGTATGTACAAGTAGAACAATATATGTATATATACAGTAAAGCAAAACATCATATATACAAACAAGATATAATCATATATGTATAAACAAAACAACATATGTATATATACAGTAAAATAAACATCGTATATACAAATAAGGTAGAATCATATATGTACAAACTGAACAACATATGTATAGCAAAGCACAATAACATTATGTACCACACAATAAGGTTAGAAGTAGTTTCTTGTATCCTATAACTCTATGGTCATTGGCTATGGACAATCTAGGATCCCGTTTTATTCCCCGACCAATGTCCATTGCTGGAATAGTCTGAGTCCCTCTTAATAGAGGAGTGGGTCGAGTGAGAATTTTTTGCGAGCTTGCACGGGGATTGGAATCCCTTGAAAGTCTCGTTTACTTCATCCTCTCCTAAGGGTATTGAACCCTAATTGTTGGACTCATGAAAAAAGTATAGTGCACAATGTGTGAGGACAACATTATAAAAGGGCTCATAAAAACAACATAACATTTTAAACAATAAAAATATACCAACCAAAATTCAAAGAAATAAAATATCAAATATATTTAATTCAAAAATAACAAAATCAAATCATGGGATAATAAAAATTAAATTTAAAAGGCCCAACTCACTAGTTTTTTATTATATATATATATATACATACATATATTTAAAAACTACTTTTCTCCAGTGAAGTCGCCAGTTGTCGCAGCCGGTTTTGCGAAAGAAAAATTTAAAGAAGCCTCCACCAATTGTAATAGGTGCAATTGGTCACCATAAAAATAGTTTGGTCTGCGAAAATTCAGAAAATGGTTAAGTGAGTTTGTTAAGTGTGGGGAAGGTGTGAGGCACCCCACAACGTCTGTTTTAAAAAACAGTTGCTAACTTAACTTTTATTATTACATTAAACGATTTGAGAAAAGTAATTGTGACAAAAATACGTATATAGGGTAAAAATAATTAAAAAAAATTACAATGAAATAATATAAAATAATTTTAAGAAATATAAAAACTATATCAAAATAGGATAAAATAATTTAAGAAAATATGAAATTATATCAAAATAGAATAATTTAAGAAAATATATAACTATATTAAAATGGTTTTTTTGGTGAAAAGTCCTTTAAATGGGCTTGGTGTTCCATTTAGTCTATTTAAAGAGTTTATAACCCAATAAGTCCTTTACTAATTGCACTTTATTCCATTAAAGACAATTTTAAGTGAAATACATGTTTAATACCTTTTTTACCCTTATTTATTATCATTGACTTGGGGGCACAGTTGATAGCATGCGTTGGTCTTTGTCCCGTCCTGCTATGGGCTATGGCTGTACAAGGCCGAATTTTTTTAAAATCTTATAATTTTTTTGATGTATTTTATGAAATTATCTGAATTTTTTTTTCCTGAATTTTAAAAACTCCTCTGTTTTGTTTTAGTGAGTTTTGCGAAATCCTTTGAATTTTGGGTAAGTTTGGAAAATTCTCTGAATTCTGGGTAACTTTAAAAAATCTTCTGAGTTCATTCAGAGGATTTGATGAATGAACATTTAAATATATCGATCATGGGTCTTATTGAAAAACATTTGTCGCAAAATCCTTTGAATTATGGGTAAATTTGCAAAATCCTCTGAATTTTAGATAAGTTTGAGAAATCTTCTAAATTTTTAGTTTTTTTTGTTTGATTTTCAAAAATCCTATAGTTTCTTTTTGACATATTTTATGAAATCATCTGAATTGTTTTGCTTAATTTTAAAAATTCCTCTGATTTGTTTTGGTGAGTTTTGCCAAATCCTCTTAATTTATGGTTAAGTTTGAGAAATCCTCTGAATTCTGGGTAACATTGTGAAATTCTCTGAGTTCATTCAGAGGATTTAACGAATGAACATTTAAACATGTCGATCATGGGTCTCATTGGAAAGAGTTTTTCATGCTGATTATAAATATATATTTTTTTAAAAAATCTGACTTGTATTTTAAGAGATAAAAATGTTTTAAATTTTTTAAAAGAAAAAAATAAAAAGAATCTGATGAAGTCAGCATATGTCATATACATAAAGATTTATTGGAATAAGGGTAGTTTTGTCCAAAATTATTTAAGGGACGTTTTGGAATATTGAAAAATTGAATGTAGTGAATGAAATACTCATTTTTATAAAATGACTTATTGGTGAATCCCCCTATTAAAATAGAACAATTTGAGAAAATATAAAACTATATTAAAGTAGAATAATTTATGAAAATATATAACTATATCAAAATAGAACAATTTGAGAAAATATAAAACTATAATAGAATAATTTAAGAAAATATATAGTTATATTAAAATAGAAAAAATTGATAAAATATAAAAATATATTAAAATAGAATAATTTTTGAAAATATATAACTATATCAAAGTAGAATAAAATAATTTTAGAAAATATATAACTATATCAAAATAGACTAAAATTTAAGAGAATATAAAACTATATTGAAATAGAATAAAAATAATTTAAGAAAATATAAAATTATATTAAAATACAGTAAAATAAAATATAAGGTAAAATAAATAATAATAGTAGTAATAAAAATTAAAGTAAAATAAAAATAAAAATAAAGATAAAACGAAAATAAAATACAAAAATAGGAAAAGATAATTATGAATAAAGTAAGAAAAATAACAATAATAACAATAATAATCATAATTATAATACCAATACTATTAATAATAATAATAAACGAAAGAAAGATACAAAATAAAAATGAAAATAAACGAGGAGGAAAAGAAATAAGTAAAATAAAATGAAAATAAAATACAAAAATTCCAATAGAATAAAATAAAAATACAAAAAGATAATAATGAATAAAGTAAATAAAATAACAATAATAATAATAATCATAATAATAATAAAGATAAAAATAAAAAAAAAATAAAAAAACGAAGAGACAAATAAGTAAAATAAAAATAAAATGAAAATAAAATAAATAAATAAATAGGTAAATAAATAAAGTAAAATAAATAAATAAATAAAATAGAATGAAAATAAAATAGAAATAAGTAAAATAATAAAATCGAAAATAAAATAAAAAATAAGATAAATAAAAATATAAATAAAAGAAAGATAAAATGTTGGGAACCGAGTTTTTTGTGTGAATTATACGATATTGAATTAACGCAGATCCCTTAATCAAACATATTAACATATTAAATCATATAATTAACACATAAATCAAACATTATCAAATCAATCATATAGTTCACATATAAGCACGTTTAAAATAAATAACACCTTAACATGTTGAATAAAAATGATGAATGGAATGGGATCTCAGTTCCCTTTTTTTTATTGGCAATCGACTACTTCAACCATACTATTAAATTAGTATGATTGAAGGTTTATAATTAATTGTCTTGGGATGCGATGATTCATGGATCCACAAAACAAATTTCAATCAAAATCCAAATATTATATATAACTTTGGCCCGACATTTAATTAAAAGAAAAATCCAACTCAAACAGCAGTCCATCTCATGTAGCCTTTTAATCCACTTGTTTTAATTCATAAATTCACAAGAACTATAAACTATGCCTGATACAAACAAGAATTCATAGAGAGTTGGCATTAACTTTTACCATGTCGACAAAATATATTTAGACTTACTCATGATGCAGAGCACAATTTAATCTCTCTTTTCCCACAAGAAGAACTAGGATAATCAAGCAAATTAAGCAAGGATACTCTAACTCAGAAAATTAGGACAATGCATCTCATATTAATGGAATGAAACTTGGATTAAAACAAGGGACAATAGCCATTAACATTCACACATTCTAATACTTACATATCCATTTATGAAACCATTTCAGGGCAACAAAGTAGCAATACATAACACAATATTACCCAATTCTGAAATCCCTTTAACCCAGCACATAAGAGCATTCAAAGATTTCCAAAAACAGAATAAGAATAGATAGCCCAGAAATCTCATTTCAAACCAAAAGAACAATACAAAAAACTATAACATGCTTTCGATCATTACAGTAATGGAATATACATCTCTGAAAAACAAAGCAAGAAGGAAACACAAGAGATCCAAGGGATCGAACAAGACCAATAACAACAATATACTTCCGGGTTAATATCACTTTTAGTCACCGAAAGATAGCCCATGTTTCATTTTAGTCACTGAAAGATAAAACGTTTCAACTTGGTAACTTAACTTTTCATTTTGTTACAGTCAAATCACTCGATCAAGATTTCTCAAATCCGGGCAGCCAAAAAGCTGACGTGGCAGTTTGACTTGTTTCGATTGGTCCACGTGGAAAATGGTCGCCACGTGGTTAATACTACTTTAAGTCACTAAAAGATAGCTCATGTGTCATTTTGGTCACTGAAAGATAAAATGTTTCAACTTGGTCACTAAACTTTTGATTTTGTTACAGTCAAGCCAGGATTTCTCAAATCCCAGCAGCGAAAAGGGTGACGTGATAGTTTGACTTGCTTTTGATTGGTACATGAGGAAAATGGTCACCACGTGAAAATATTTTGCAATTTTTTAAATTTAGAGCAATCGTGAGAAGTGAAGGTCCACTTGTGAGAACAATATGAATTAGTGAAATTTCTTCTGCTTAGATTGTTATGCTATAGGGACGAAACGCCAATGGAGGCAAATTGATTCGAAGCAGGAGGCCTAGAGTATGAATGGTGTTGTAGGGTTTGATCTCTGAAACCTAATTTTTGCTTCTTAGTTTGATTGCGGGATTAGTCGTGCCACTAAATGATGATTGTGCTTAGAGGCCGCACGAGAGCATTTCGACAATGACACTCGGTGGCCAGTTTGACCGAGTGACTTTACTGAAACAAAATGAAAAGCTAAATGACTAAATTGAAACGTTTTATCTTTCAGTGGCCAAAATGAAACATGAGCAATTTTTCAGTGACTAAAAGTAGTATTAACTTATGCTAAATATTTCCACAAGTTTAACTGAAAAATGAGAGAGAGAGCCCTAAGAATTCCAGCAACGGATCGGTGAGAGGAAGAATATCATGAGGAAGATGGTGATTCCAAAGGTTCTGCGTAGCAAAAGAAAACAGATAGAAGTGGAGAAAAATGAAATTTCAGCCATGAACCAGAAATCCCCAACAGAGAATCCAAACCAAGCATGCTCCCCGGAATTGTTCTCCCCAAAAAAAAACCCCAATTTTTTAGTGACCCCAGAGAAATCAAAAGCAAAAGAAGAAAAAAGATCCCCAGAAATCCCAACAGAGAAATACCCTTCTTCCCCAAAATCTCCTGGCCATTCAAAACAAAGGGCTTCGCTTAAAACTTTGAAAGCAAGAAGCCCCTGAAAAATTTCGAAAAATAGAGGAAAGAATCTCTCCAAAAATCCCAGAAAAATTCCCCCCCTAAAAATCGAAATGAAGAAGAAAGAATTCCCATAAAAGTCCAAACCACCACCCCCTTTATCCGTCACTCTCATCTTCTATTTATAACCCAACAATCCCCAATCTCTTCTTCTACTAGTGATTCTGTTTCCATTCCATCTCCTCAATCATCTCTTCCCCTAATCCCTCACGAATTTCTTTTCTTCCTAAAATAACATTCAAATCGAAATACCTTCCTCAAATAAACCATGAAATATCTACATCTAAGGCTCTGAAATCACTCTCTGTGTGAACCCTCTCAACCATAGCTGGCGCTTCTCCTTCTCTCTCTTTCTTTTTCTCTCCCTCTTTCCTTTTTCTTCTCCAACGATGGCATCTTTCTTTCCATTTCTTCTCTGCATTTTTTTTCTTCTTCTAGGGTTAGTCAAGTTATGGGCTGGGCTTTCTATTTAATCTCATGGGTAAAGAAGCTTGAGTCGGGCTTTACTCTTTGGGCTTGTGGCTTATTGTTTGGGTTTGATGTGTGCAATTAAATCGGGCCACTTATTTGGACTTTGGAGTTTGTGTTGGGTTATGGGCCAAACTATAATTGAATGAATTTCATAAAATTGATACTTGGGCCAGAATCTGGTTAATTGGATTAAGCTTTAGTTTAAATGAATTTATCCATGCCTTGAATTTATAATTTTGGGGTTCTGGCAAAAATGGGGTACAACAATCACAAAGCTCAACACCAGTATTCCTCAAATCCATGATCATGCCCTTCATTGCTCAAAGATGCTTGGGCATAGTGTGATTTGGCAGCAATGTATACTCATTGAATTTGAGGTTCAAGTCATGCAGTGGCATTGGTTTTCTCAAACTTGATTTTAAGCTCATTCCACATGGTCTGAGCCGTAGTACAATCCTCAAAATCACCAATTAGATCATTTTGGATAGCATTAAGCATTGTGAATTGTGCACAATGGTCTTTCTTGACCCAATTTTCATACGTTTTCTTATCACGATAATATTGGGCTGTGTTGCTTCTTCGGGTGGTACCATAAATCTCCAAGGTCTCAAGCACTTCTTGCTCATTGAGAAGATAATAATTCTTCCTCTTCTACAAATCATAATTTTCAAATCCAGATAACTTTTCTCCTTTATTAATGTCAGCAATCACATTTTTTGAGGTCATTACTACAAAATAAATGAAGGATGGTTTTCAATTAGGCACAATTTATCGACTTCAAACATAAAAATCAAACAATTTTCCTAAAAATGCTAGATCAAAAAATCGCTATAATCACGTCATCATCCACAATTAAAGGAAAAAAAATCATTTAACTGCCATATTTCATCAATCAATATAATGTGTAAGCAATAATTTACAGAAAATTATTATTATAAGCACTAAGGATATAATAGACATATTACGAGGACTATTATTCACATAGCACCAAAAAAGGAACATTGTCGGCTCTCTAAGTAAAGGACTAACAAATTTAGCTACTAGATTGTTCCCAGGAAAGAGGGGGCCTTCCGCTTAATACAACGCACAATTAAACAACCCTTTTCATCGGCAAAACTTTCTAGACATTACTAACTTATTGTTAATCACTAAAAAAGATTACCAAAATATTTGCATGACATATATGCAATAAATAATTCAACAAATGAATGAATAACCGTATAATTGCATAAATAATTATTTAATTATAATCACTAAGACAATAATTAAAAATGAATGATACAATTATGTCATGCTCACTAAAAAATGGGCTTTAAAAAGTAACACATTCAATAATTTATGTGGACTATGATTGAAAGAACACATTAAATATTATTTTTACATTAACAGATAAAATAATGGCATCAACAAGTCGCTCCCAAGAAAAAGTTGACCAATTGAAGCGTAGTAACAAGAAAGTGAAGACAGCCGATGGTGCATCGGTGGAAGGAATAACGGATGTTGATATGGTGAGTAGGGTAGAGGAGACACCAGTGAATGGAAGTCCGGAAGGAGGGGGTGGACACTGGGGTCAGAATACATCATTCCGTGACAAACTTTTGGGATATGATGGCTCTGCTGGTTTCTTTTTTGGTGGTGCGGACGAAGATGAGGTTTCAGATGATGATGCTGAGATAGAAGATGATGAGGATGGGGCAAATTGTCTAATTATCACAGTATCAAGGGAGGAGAAGTTGAGGATTCGTCGGCCATGGAAGCAGACTCTCATCATTAAATTGTTGGGTCGATCAATTGGGTATAATTTTTTTGCTACGAAAAATCAAGGAGCTCTGGAGACCAAAGGCGTATATTGAACTGGTGGCCGTAGACAACGATTTCTTTGTAGTCAAGTTTACTTCTAAGGATGATTATGAGTATGCTAAATTTGAGGGTCCCTGGATGATCTGGAGCCATTATCTTACAGTCACTCAATGGCATCCCAATTTTGATGCGACACAAGACAGCTTGGGGAAATTACTGCTGTGGGTTCTTATTTCATGATTGCCTATTGAGTATTTTGATTATGATTTTCTTATGAACGTTGGAGCAAAGATAGGCCGACCAGTTAAAATTGATAACGCGATGAATTTAGCTACGGGTGGAAGATTTGCTCGCCTCTATATTGAGGGCCAAGTTCAAGCTACGAAGAAGGATCAGAAGGATAGAATATGAAGGAATTCATCTGGTCTATTTTGGGTGTGGTCGATGTGGTCACCGGCGGGAGACTTGTGGGTATGTAGCAGGTGAAGTTCCATTGGAGAAGGAAGGTGACGGGAAGGAGCTGGCGGGTCATTTGGAGAAGGAAAGGTTGGGCGTTAATGGTGGAGTTGATGATGGAGTTGATTGGGCTATGGATGCTAGCTAGGAGCAAATCACACCAGATGAATGGGAAAGTGAATCGCAATTCTGATAGAAAAGAAAATATGGGTTTTGTGGTGAAAGGTTTGCGCCAAAATTTAGGGGGACAATCGCAATTTGTTGTGCTGGAGTTGTTGGTGGATCAAGAGGTAGATGGAGGTCAAGAGAATGGGCTGGGTCTTGTCAATGTGGAATGTTTTAATATGGGTCGTGCATATGTGTCAAAATTAAAGCCCACCGGTAGAGGGAAAAGACCCAATGTTATTGTTCAAGAAGTTCTAGAGGTCTAGGTCAATAATGTGGATTTGGTGGCCCAAGAAGCACACTTAAGGTCTGAGGCAATTGAAATAAGGGGATCAAAACGTACTAACTCAAGCAGACCTCTTGGAGAGACTCAGCGTCATCAGGCTGCTGCAGAGTCAGAACATAAATTGGTGAGAGGGTATAAAAACGGGACGGAGATCGTGCGGTCAATAGAGAATCATATTAATACTGGTGGAGAAATGGAGGAGATGGGAGTTTTGGAGGCTAATTTATTCTTTGAGCACCATCTGGATCCTCCGCAAGTTTATGGTAAAAGTGTTATTGTTGAAAGAGATTGTGACAAATTGGGGGTTACACATGCAGTGAAAGATATGCCTTTTGGAGAGGGAGGTGGTTAGCTGTGATCTGGAGGTTGTGTGCCAGGTGATTGGTATCTTGTTGATTTAGTGAAGTTGAGATTGGGGTGGTTTGAATTTTGTTAATTTTTTTATGAATATTATTGTATGGAATTGCCAAGGCGCGGGCTCGAGTTTCATCGTGTATTGCTTGATTTATTAAGAGTTCATAAACCTAGTATTTTGGGTCTTTTGGAGGCAAAGGTATGTGGTTGTTGGGCTGATTTGATTTGTAAGAAGTAGGGTTTTGATAATTGGGTTAGAGTGGAAGCTTTGGGCAATAGTGGTGGCATTTGACTTTTCTGGAAGGATGAGGTTGAAATTGAGGTTCTGCAAACTCACCTTCGATTTATTCATGTGAATGTCGTGAATGGAGAGGGACATTCTTGGATGCTCTTTATTGTTTTTGCTAGTCCCAATCCTCAGCTTCATAATTTTCTTTGGAATAATTTGACTAGAAATTCAATGGTTGTTTCTGAACCATGGGTGAGCAATAGAGATTTTAATTCGATTATCTCCAGTGAGGAAGTGGGCTCTAGTGATTCTCTGGATCATCGTAGAGGTGCTAGTCTTGTTAACTAGATTTTTGAGCAGGAGTTTATTGATTTAGGGCTCTCGGGTCCTTTGTTCACATGGAGTAGAGGGCAGCAAGAAAGTACATTTGGGCGGCAAGATTGGACAGGGCTTTGTGTAATGTTGCTTAGAGAAATATGTTTGAGGAAACTTCGGTTTTTCATCTTCCAAAAATTCATTCAGATCGTTGTCCCTTATTGCTCCGATTGAAGAATATTGAGTGTAGGCAAAGGCATGTTCCGTTCAAGTTTCAGGCTGCCTGGCTTACTCAACCAGAGTTTCATGATTTTATTAAGAAAGAGTCGTTTATTAAAGGCTCTTGGTCCGAAAATACATCAAAGTTGGGGGAGGTGCTTAATAGTTGGAATAGAAATACGTTTGGTAATATTTTTCAATGGAAGAAAAGGCTTTGGGCTCAAATTAGGGGTATTCAAAGATGTCTTGCTCGGAATCGGTCAGCGAGACTAATAAAATTGGAGATGCGTCTTTGGCAAGAGTTGCACATAGTGTTTTTACAAGAGGAGTTATTGTGGTTTCAAAAGTCCCGATATGAGTGGATTAAATCAGGTGATAGAAATACTGAATTTTATCAAGCATCCACAGTTATTCGTCGCAGCAAAAACAGAGTTGATATGTTGAAGAGTTCTAAGGGGCTATGAGTTACGGACCCTGTTGTGCTTTGGAGTTTGGTTCGGGAGTTTTATGTTCAATTGTTTAAAGAATATGGGGGATTTGAGCTGGAGCTTGGCCTTAAGGGATGGTTTCCCAGAATTCCCGATGATCAAATGCTGGTGCTGACCCATGAGTTTACTACTGAAGATATTAGAGGAGCTCTCTTTTTTATGGCTCCTTTTAAGGCGCCTGGTCCAGATGGCTTTCATGCGGAGTTTTACCAGCGTATATAGAGTGTGGTCTGTTAATCTATTTGTCGGGTTGCTTTGGATTTTTTTGATTCAGGTAATATGCTGGATGGCCTTAATGACACATACCTCGCTTTGATTCCGAAGGGGCCCAATCCTGAGTTTGTGAGTCTGTTTTTCCCTATCAGCCTATGTAATGTGTGGTGTAAGATTATTACTAAAGCCATGACCAATAGGCTGAAGAGAATTTTTCCCATTCTTGTTGGTCCTACTCAAGGAAACTTTGTTCCTGGTCGCCAGATTACTAACAATATAATAGTATATCAGGAGGTTCTTCATACAATGGAGAAGAAATGTAGCGGGGCTAGTTACATGACAATTAAAATTGATCTGGAAAAGGATTACAATCGTCTTTCATGAGAGTTCATTGCTGATACGTTACGTGAGGTTGGTTTTCCCAGCCCTTGGATCCGAAACATTATGCAGTGTGTTTGTACATCAAGCATGTCTATTGGGTGGGATGGTAGCCATTTGGATTGGTTTCATCCAGAGCGTGGTATTCGTTAGGGTGATGCCATATCTCCTTATCTTTTTGTGTTGTTTGTTGAGAGCTTGAGTCATATGATCAATAATGTTGTGAGCCAGGGTGTGTGGAAGCCAATTAAATCGTCAAGGTATGGTCCTCATCTTTTTTTCACGAATGATTTAGTGTTGTTTGGAGAGGCAACGGTGGATCAAATACTGGTTATTAAGGACTGTTTAGACCGCTTTTGCAAAAGTTTTGGCCAACGGGTTGGCCTCCAAAAATTGAGTATTTTTGTTTCAAAGAATGTTAGCAGAGATGTTGCCCATGGGATTTCTACGGTCTCGGGCATCCTGCTTACTACTAATTTGGGAAGATACCTCAGCATGCCTTCTATTCATTTTCGGGTTACTTCGGATAGCTACAAGCACGTTCTGGATTGTGTTCAGTCGTGACTTGAGGGTTGAAAGACTAAATGTTTGTCTTTTGCAGGGAGGTTGACTTTAGCTCAAACGGTGTTGTCTTCGATCCCTTTTTACACTATGCAAATTGTTTGGTTGCCCAAGGAGCTGTGCCTGAATCTTGAAAAGATTTTTCGACGATTTTTATGGGGTGGCTCTGAAGATAATAAAAAAATTAGCCTTGTCAATTGGGATGTTGTTACGTGGCCGAAGCTGGAAGGGGGTTTAGGGATTAGACGATTACATAATATGAATCTTGCCTTTCTTGCTAAAGTTGGGTGGCGTCTTTATCAGGAAAAAGATAGTCTTTGGGATAGAGTGTTGCAGAATAAATATGTTCCTCATAGGGAAGAGCTTTTGTGCATGCGGCCCAAACAAGGTGTTTCAAATATTTGGAGGGGAATTGTAAAATCGTCGCACATCTTGAATGCTGGTGTTAAATCAATGGTAGACAATGGCAGGAAGACTCGATTCTGGATGGACATTTGGATGGGGAATGTTAATTTGATCAGTGTGGCTTTGAGAGAAATTAGCTTAGTGGATTCTTATAAACCAATTAGGATTATTGGGTTGATGAAGTTTGTTGGGATTTGCTTCGTGGGGCTCTATTGTCGGAATGGAAGGCGAGATTGGCTTCTGTTGTGTTACAGGCTAACATGGAAGTTAGCGATGGTTTTTGTTGGGGCCCCTCTCCTAATGGTCATTTTACAGTTAAATTAGCCTATAGTGTCTCTATTGGTAGCTCAGATGTTCTTGCAAATGGTCTATGTCGAGCAATATGGAAGCTGTAAGTGCCTCAACGTGTTCGAACGTTTGTGTGGTTGGTCTCGATTCAGAAAATTATGTGTAATGTATTATGTGTAATGTGGAGAGGGTTAAGAGAGGTTGACCACTCTTAGTACTTGTAGTCTTTGTCAAGGAGAAAGTGAGGACATGGACCATGTTTTTCAAAAGTGTAATAAGGCTAACCACATTTGGGCAGCCTTGCTACTTGGGCCAGAATGTCAACGTCAATTGCAATTGTCATTTGTTGACTGGCTAAGTCACAATATATGTGGCTCGGTTAATAGCTTCTTGGAGAATTGGACAGTGAGCTTTGCAGTTGCTATTTGGTTTATTTGGAAATGGGAGAACGAGTTTATTTTTTATGGCACTAGCGTCTCATTTCACCGTAAATTAGCATGCATTAAGAGCATGGCCGAGGAGTACACTTCAGCATTTGATCACATGGGAGTGGGTGAATCTAGTGGTGTGCGCAAACATGTTATTTTGATTTGTTGGTCTCCTCCTCCCTCTGGGCGGGTGACTTTGAATACGGATGGATGTTGTAAGGGCACATGAGCTTATGGATTGGCTAGTGGTGGGGGCATTTTACGGGACACATCTGGGCGGTGGTTAAAGGGATTTTTGTTGAATATTGGTATTTGTAGCCTAGTAGAGGCTGAATTATGGGCAGTTAGGAGTGGGCTTCAATTAGCTTGGGATGAGGGATATAGATGTGTGATATTGGAGATAGATTACATGTTGGTTGCAAAGTGGCTTACAAATATGGAGAACCCAGTGTTCGCGGGGATCAATCTGGTTGTTGAGTGCAAGAATTTGCTCGCTTGCTCTTGGAATGTCAAAGTGGTGCATGTTTACCAGGAAAGGAATCGAGTGGCTGATAAGCTGGCGAACGAGGCATTGCATAATAGGAGGGGTATGATTATTTTTTAGAGTCCCTCCTATGAGATTAACAAGTTGGTTTAGGAAGATTTGGTTGGAGTTTCATGGGCTCAGTTGGTTCGAGGTTGCTGAGGTTTCGTTTTGAGTCTGTTCTTTGTGGGTTTTGACCCCCTCCTTTTTAACAAAAAAAAGAACACATTAAATATTTAATATCCAAATCTTTTAGCTCACTTAATGATAATCCGGCCTAGACCACTAAAGTCCAATAAAAAAACAAGCCTACGCATATCAAGGCCAGGGCAAACACCAAAATTGTCACCCATTTTTAATAAACAAAATTTAGAAATGTAACTTAGACAAATCCTATTCCCATGCCAATTGAATTCTTCGTTAGACTTTTCTTAAGGGACAAAATACGAGGCATATCACCTTCACCCAAGACAATCCCTGTAACACTTTTTAAATTGAATTAATGGTTTTAGGAGTTGTACGACAACAACCTTAAAAAAGTGTTTTTTAATAAATATTTTGAAGAGCATCAACGGAATGACTTGGAGGATGCTCCGATTAATATAGCATATGAACACACAAGATTAAAAAAATTTCTGTTTTTACTCTCTATCAAAATAGATTTAGAGCTTTGAAGATTTGTTTGATTGATCATTGATAGAATTAGCACAACAAGATAGCAACAACGAACGACTTCTTCTTCTCAATTCATGAACTGTGCAGCTCCAAGAACAAAATGACAAACCGAGCAACAATACTTGATCTCAAGCAAAACAGCTCGGACACCAAATGTCTTTTGCTGTGTGGCCTTGTCTCCAGAACTCAAACTCAGGTGGAAGAGAAGCTTCCTTTCAATTTCTCAAGTGGAAAAAAAATGTTTGAGTAAAAAAACATGTGAAACCCTAGAATTTTTGAGTTCTTAATATAGAGGAACAACAGAGACTTCATAGCAAATATGTTTTGATTTAATACCAAAAAGATAATTATGATTTTCCTGATCAACTTTCTTCCTTTCGTAAATTGCAATTCATTCCACTAAAGAATTTCAATGTCCTCAAAATATATTTGACCTAAATAATAAATGCTTATTAACTCCCCATGTTAAGAAAACTTATACCTAATTTATAAATTAAATTACTGAAAATATAATTCATAAATCAAAGACCTCGAGACTTACGTTTAACTTACCTAACGTGTCGAATGATTAAATCCACTTACAGCTTTTGACATGATGAAAACTTATAAGTTTCATCTAGAGGTATCCTCAATCCATAAATTGTGACGCCCTGTTTTCGGAACATCACATGGTACTATCCACGCCTTCCTAGATCACCAATGTGATCCACATTCTTAGTTAATAACCCTAGTTCACTCAACTAGGACAACCCCACAGTCGGAAATTCGGCAGCATCTCCTCGTATATTAGGGAATGCCCACCTGTAACAAACGCAGCAATATAAACAACAAAACATATCATAACCCAGTAGGGCATCAGGCCATCTAGCAGCATGCACAAACTGATTCACATACAAATATCACAATTCACACTACCAAAACAATCTCAATCATCATACATGAGGACTCAGAGTCCAGCCCCGTTCAAAAGGAACAATCACATAATTTACCTTCTAATCGTCCTCAAACACGCCCATTGGTGCCAACAGTTGATATGTCATAAGTTATGCCATACAATAAGAGTGATAATAAGTAAAGTTCAACACACTCATTTTTCCCAAATCCTAACCCTCCTCCAATGCCATCCATTCCACAGCTCCGTCTCTACTGATCCGCAACACCAGCACTTAGTACCAGTCTCACTTATAGGGAGGAAGAAAATAAAAGGGTGAGCTAGAAGCTCAGTAGGGGTAAATAGAGTAAACAACAATTACAAGCCGAATCCAAATGAAAGGGCAATGTATCAATATGATATCTCACATACTCATGTCACATAACACAACAATAATATCCGAGTGAGCTTTCTAGGGAAACCATTCAATAATCTTAGAATTCCGAATATGGATCAAGAACAACAGTCAAACCTTGATTATCCCAATCATGACTTGATCACAACATCGAACACACATCCTGGTTCTCCCATCCATTCTTGGATGTGTGCCAGCTCAGCACTTTCCCTCTTTCAATCCTGGTTCTCCCAACCGTTAATGGATTGAATGTACCATTCCAATAAAAATCTCCAGAAAGTCACCTGGTTATGTGAGTCCCATTACACCCACACCCCAAGTGTGTTGCCTCACATGAAGTCATATGGTTGATGCCATGCCCTGACACACAACCATCCTCCCATGTGACAATCAAATAGTTCCTAAAGTATACCCGAGCTCGTACTCGAGCATCCCATGCAATCTCTAATGCATTCATGCTCTATGCCATCAATTAATATATATATTCAACCTATAAATATAGCTACTCATGATGCATGAACGAGCAACCATGCTCAATAAGTGATTGAACATGTACATCGGTTAATGCATTCTACCTTTCCAAGAGAAACAAGAATAAACCCTAGGTTCGTTCTTTCTTAGAAACAATAAGACAAGGACAAAAAATATGATGACCAATGAGGAAATAAACAACATTTAAAGAGCAAATGAGAGATACAAAGTGAATTGGTCAAGAAATCCCCTACCTTGATTAAGCACTACTTACAATAGCAAATTTCCAAAGTTAGGGTTTTGGCCCTCTTTCACCCACCTATCGATTCAAGCATTCTGAACCCATAATATCGTATTAACAACACTAATTAACAAGAATAACATGAAATCAAAACACTAAACAAGAGAACTTACCTTCTCTCTTTAGGATTTTCCCCAAAATCCTCCAAACTCAACCCAAACTCGAAACTTAACCTAAACTAACGATTCAACTAATAAAACAACTATAAATAACCTTAGAAACAACATAGCTTGAATCCACTCCAAATCGTCTCTTCTCTCTCTAATTTTCTCTCCCTCTCTCTCTAGAACTCGTTTGTACCAAGAATGACAAAACTGGAACTCTTTCAACACTCAAAGAATTTCAATTTAGTGACATGCGCCTAGGCACACCCCTAGCCACGCCTAGGCACCCTCAAGTATGATGGACCACTGTACTAGGTGGTCCTAGGCGTGTGTAGCTTTTGTGCCTAGGCGAACTGCGCCTATGCGTGTACAACCAGTGCACCTAGGCATGTGGAAGATGAAATCACTAGGCTAACACAAGAGGGGGGGGGGGTGAATTGTGTTTTAAAAAACTAAGTATAAACCCCAAGCACAAAACCACAACCTAAAAACTCACAAATGATTAAGACAATGTCAAGAATGCAAATCTGCGCACTAATCGTGTAAATGCAATTTGACCTAGCAATTCAACTCGGAATGTAACGAAATTTGATATGCAATATTACAACACTTCAATGAACACTATATCAAAAATTCAGCTCAAAATTCAAAGTCTAGATATATGAACAATTCACGGACAGATTGGTATTCTGGAAAATTAACAATCAAAAGTATACCTAGAATTCAATAATCACAAGTTGTTCAACCACAAGCAATATCCCAACAAGCAATGGCAGCAAGCAACACCCTAATATCAACTTCTAAGGCACACAAATCACCAATAACACCAATAGAATGATAATCACAAATAAGTCACTACAAGGCAGCAAGTCTAACACACAAACAAGCAAGGAAATCAAAATAGTGTGCACAAGGATATATAGTGGTTCGGTGCTCACACCTACATCCACTACCTAAGCCCTCAAGCTTAGGATTTCCCAATCCACTAAAGGATATATGTGGTTTTGCAAGTTCACCACAAACTTAGGGTTTCCAAGAACACCCCAAACTTGTACACCAACAAGGTTTGAAGCTAACCTTAAACTTTCACACACCTCTCAAAGGTAATGCCCTCAAAAGGGACTTTTACAAGTATTTGGATTTTGGTTCTCTCAAGATTAGCTCTGGGCTATATATAGTTGGAGAACACTCAAATTCACAAGATGTTGCTCAAATGGGTTTGGATTCAAATGTGTAGCAAACACTCTTGTAATCTCACACAAAGCTCACACTAGATCAAGAATAGGTTTAGGTGAAGGTTTGTTGAAGAACTCTCAAGAACACACCAAGAGTACCCAAGGGTAGAAAGATTTTGGGGTGGTTCAAGGAGTTTTTGGATCTCTCTTTCAAATAGGAAGATGATGGCTTGAATGTATTCAAAGTGGTAGCAAGAGATCGCAAGGAAGAAGCTTGAATCAAGAAGATGAAGTTGAGAGCAAGTAAGCTTGAACACTTAGAAAAAAATCTGCAAATGCTTCTTCCACCTAGCAAGAATGGCCGACCCTTCTCTCTTCAAAACAAACAAAACCAACTCAGCCATTGGATCAATACATCTTGAAATCTTGGCCCTTGAAGCTACTTTCAAATCTGGACCTTTCTTTAATTCAAATGAAATTGATCTCAGCCATTGAAGATCAAGCCGTTGGCATCATTTTGTCAAGAGTTGTCCTTTTGAGTTGCACCTTGTTTGGATCAATCAAATGAGTCTTCTTCATGAAGCAACTCTCTCTCAAGGAATGCCAAACAAGTCCATCTTAAATTCTGGAAAATATTATAACTTTATGTCATCTTGTCTCTCCCTTGTCTCTTCCTTGTCTCCATAGTGCAAGTGTTAGGCACACTACCAACCAAGTATTTCAAACTTGTATTCCCTCTACTTTGTTGACTCCAAATCAAATAATAAAGCTTCTAGAAGTTCTTGAGTTAATTCTCCAGCAATAATAACACAAGGCACACGGCTGGAACCATTTCTTGCACACAAAATGTCAAACTTGAACCAAGTAGGGTTGACCATGTCCAAACTTGTCTAAATGAGCTTCAAATCATGATGCACAAATTTTCTCAATAGAATCAGCTTCATGATACTTCAAATAGGCTCATGATGATCATTTGATTAAGCCTACAAAAAGAATAGATGACAAAACATCCCATTTTTGCTTGTAAGCTCAAAGAGCTTCAATGCTAGCACTTAGGTTAATCAACATGTTATAAGCTTAATAAAATTCAAGTAAGCACATGATAAATCATTTCATATATAACTGAATGTGCATACAAAATTTCACTTATAACTGAGGTCATTTGGTCATTCAATTTGATCATGCAAATCTCAACTAGCCCAGTTTAATGACTGCACAGGTGAATTTATTTCAACAGACAAATTGAACCTGATAAACTTAAAATTGACCTGACACTATTTGACAATGAAAAATTCCAGAGTGTCTTAAATAATTTTAAGAACAAGAATCAAGTCAATCAGAGCTCATATGAATAAGTTATGACTGTTCAACCAACGTGTGCGCAGTGTGATGTTGTGACAGATTTTAGCATCGAAAAATAAGTCAGTCCAGATTCATCCAATTTATATCAAACATGATCAAACATGATTCCAAAGATATATAATGAAGCTTAAATCAGTAGATATAATTTATTTCATGATTTATCCAAATTCATCCAAAGTTAAGCACAATCAAATAGTCCAATATGTATTTTTGCATCAAAACACAAATGTAGGACCTATGGTCCAACAGAAGACTGTGCCTAGGCGCCTCTGTCTCCATTTCTGTTCCCAGTTTTGGTGCGCCTAGAAAAAATTCAACCTAGTCTGGGTTTCTTCACATCCCTACACTAATAAACACCAAAACATATATTCCTTTCTAACTTCCAATCAATCCTAAAGTCATATTTGGGGTAGGTCATCAGATAAATCGAGAGATGCTTTTCTTCAACAAAAAATATTCCCAATCAATGTACTGTCATTATCCAAGCCACAGAATTTATCGACTCATAACCGAGTCTCACTCTTTTGCGACTCAAAACAATATTCACTCCATGATTGTTCATATTATTTTTATTGGGATTAAGAGTATAAGCACTCATAATAATTATGAGGTATTTATTTTGTACAGTTAGTATAAAAAGACTTTCCTCAATTTTGTCCAGTTTAATAGACACAAGTGTACTAGCACATGAAGTCGAAACTATACCGTACCCATAGTCAAGAAAAACATCATCACGTGCTACAACCGTACTGATGGCTTTCCATAATCCATCTTAATTTGTGAACTAATACTTATATTCCATAAGAATGAATGATCTAATCTTCTATGTGTAAGTCAAACTCTACACACAAGATCATTTACTATATGTAATATTAAAAAACACACACAACTTAATATTTTATAAATTTTCCTTGAAAAGTAATAATGAATTTTATTAATAAATACTACCAATACAATATTGCATGCCTTGTAGTATATAGATTTAATGTACAAAATACCATAAAAATCTACACAGGATTAACCTCAGCTAAAATTGATTTAACGAAAAAATGGGAACCAAGCACTCCTCCTCTTATACCAATGCTAGAAAATTAACACGTAATAAACATAAATTAGGAATACTTTTGAAGTGCAAATTACGGATAGATTGGTTCCACATACTAAAAGATGGATCACAGATTCTTTTTTACGGCACGAACACACCGACGACAATGATATCACAAACATGTTTGGGCTCAGGATCGCTACTACAGTTCTCCTTTTCCACACCCTTGCTTACCTCGATCACATAGGTAAAATATTGAACAATTGAGAGATAGATTTTTTGGAGTATTTCTTTGGTGTGTAGAATGCAAGGGACTGACCCTCTAATTATATGCTCATAAGAGATAAGAATTGAGGTCTTCTAATTTGATTAGAAGTCAAATCTCTCAAGATAATACCATTCAAAATCAAATACGTATTTAGATTAATATCCAAATAGATATTATCCTTAATTATTAGTTAAACAAATTAATTAATTAATGTGGACGTACCCACAACTAGGATTTCTAAAAGTTCATATATTTATGAACTATATATTGTTAGATATATGTTCTAAATATCCAATCTGTATGATTGTATTTGGAACGTATATCATAATAGCACTATATTAGTTTAAAAAAATAAATGGTAGTTATTTATTTCTTTGATATTTTTAATTAATAGTTGTGTTAAATATGTTCATAAATATTTTTTAGTAAATAGTTGAGAATATGAGTGACGAGTAAACTCTAGTATAAATATCTTAAATTAAGTTGCAGATCGTTGAATTGTTAATAAATTTGAAACATCAGCATACTGTTTGTTTCCTATAGAAATAGGGTTGTGACTCTTATGCAATTTAATAAGTCATATTGGAACAAACAATATGAAAGATTTATTGTAACAGCTAACATTTCTACCCATGCCGGAATCTGTCCGCTTTGGGCCCTCCTCAGCAACAACACGACTTTGCCTTCCCAAGAGGTCACCTATTCCAATATTGTTCTCATAAAAGCATGCTTAACTACAAAGTTCTAAAGGGATATGGTGCCGCCACTACTCAAAGGAAAATCAGTTGTGACATGTTAGGAAATTTGGTCCCGTATATTCCATACATTAGATTTTCCCTTAGGCGATGTGAGATTTAAAGCACTGAGCTCCTTTTATACTTGATAGCTAGCCCAATACGACCAAACTTGCATTGTAAAGGTTTTTCGCACCCACCCACTCGAGTCGAGTATTACAATCTCCCCCTTAAGGGCTCACATTCTCATGAGTCCCACATCTTCAACTCTAGGGCCTCACCTCTGATAGCAACTATAACATCCTAAATTTTCATCCATGTCATAATTTTTGTGCTTTGGGCCTTCCAAAGTACCATCACGGCTTTGTCTTCCTATGAGGTTACCCATCCCAATATTGCTCTTATACCCATCCCAATATTGCACTTATAGTAACATGCTTAACTGCAAAGTTCTAAAGGGATATGGTGTCACTGCTTAAAGAAAAACCAGTTGTGACATGTTAGAAAATTTGGCCTACTATATTCTGCACATTAGATCTTCCCCCTAGGCGATGTGAGATTTAAACATTGAACCCCTTCGACACTCAATATCTCGCCTAGTATGACCAAGCTTGCATTGTAGAGGCTTGTCGCACCCTCCCAGTCGAGCCTAGTACTACATTTCTTGTTGAATAAATGCTTTAAACATGACTTGCTAAATAATGAATCATATGGAGGTTTATTTCTTTGTCAATTTATTTATTTACAATTTTGTAAATAATCCTTAGATCTGAAATGACATTGTAGCCTTGTATATAAGTGATTGAATCTTGTGAATGTTGGAAATATTTATTTATTGAATGAATATTGACATTTGATGAATTAGCTTAATTATGTATGTGGAC
This sequence comes from Euonymus europaeus, assembly GCA_963580455.1. Lineage (NCBI taxonomy): Eukaryota > Viridiplantae > Streptophyta > Magnoliopsida > Celastrales > Celastraceae > Euonymus > Euonymus europaeus. The sequence continues at coordinate 8,925,284 of OY756972.1, forward strand.
TTGTGCGCATTCAATAAGGGATCCATTTTCTTTAAATAAACGAGGATAATATCCTATATAATTCATAAATTTATAGACATGGGAAATCATTGACCAAGGTAAAATGATTAATGAAAAGATGTTTTGATTAATTATTGATTTTTAATAAATTATTGAATTTGTACACATGATTTAGTTAATGGATTTGTTCACTATTGGGATATTGCACATTAGAATGATTTGATTACACGATAATCATAATTAAAGGTTCATAGGAAATTATTCATAACTAATTGGGTAGTCACTAAATGTTGCGAGCTAGGCATCACTTGTGATGTATAAGAAATAATTTTGAATTATTAATTGAATACTGGTTTATTGTAAAATGGGCCAAAACCAATTAATTAATGGAAAATCTAACGCATTGGGTCTTAATTAAAAATTTGATATTATTCTTATTGATAATGGGTAACGAACCTCATATTCATATTGGAAAATGTTACATATCTGCTGTGTATGTATACTCTATTCTAATGGTGGTTTCAGAGGAAGTAAAAATACTATAAATGATATACTATGATTGAAATCGAAATAATCGTTGTGCTTGTGTTGGCCCAAAATGGGTCGTGTTGCAGGTGTGCCAGAGATTAAAGTATCTCAAATTGTAGAATATAAAAAGTACACCGATTACTATCTAACTAAATCAAACAAAAGTACATATTATCTTGGGACTGTAGTAATCTTAGGTTCCCCAACTCCACTAAAGTGCGCTTCGTTGAGAATAAAAATAATAGCAGAATGGCACCAAACATAAATTGACACAACGATAGCTAATATTTGATACTTGACAGTAATGGTTTAAATACAAAGATATCCTAGTGGATAACATACTAGCAATATAAATTGACACTGAATTCACTAAGAAAGTCTAAGAATTTTGAGATAAACTTTGTTCAAGTCTTTTGTTTATCTTGTTTCATTTGATTCGTTGATCCCCTCTCCCTTTCATCTACCACCTTACTTAAGGCCTATCTTTCATTAATTTCGGCCATGTCTCACATTCTGCCTCCACATCTGAGCACAAATAAACTTTTAAATTATGACTGGCAGCTCCCTTGATAGTAACCATGATTTACACAACTTCATGCCATGTGTCCATATTTGGTTATTGGATCCATATTTGTGGGAAAACCTCCTGCACACTTCATCCTGGACTTGGACTCCTCTTGCGTGAACCTAATTGTTTCTTCAAAGTCTGCTATTCTTTGGCTGGCTTCTATCATCTACCTGGGCTGGTAGCATTTAATCATCACAGGCCGAATTCCTTGGGCTGGTAGGAATATGATGCCAACAATTGACCCCCTCAGCTATAATGCAACTGATTTAAACCCAGTTGGATTCTAAGCTAATTTATGGCACCTTTTCGTATTCTATTATGTGCCATCACTAATTTGAACTTTCTAGCTGTTATCTTAATTTCCTAAGTCTTGGTGGAATCTTTTTCAAATCCTTCCACATATTTTGGACACTCCGAGATTCACTTTCAACTGCTATTTCTTTTTACTCTCCTTTTGGCGTCCTTCCTTCCTGCTTCCTCATTTGTTGATTCCCATCTTGCAATAGACAAACTGTGACACCCTATTTTCGGAACATCACATGGTGCTACCCGCACCTTTCTAGGTCACCAATGTGATCCATATCCTTAGAATTTAACCCTAGTTCATTCAACAAGGAAAAACCCCATAATCAAAAATCTGCCCACCTGGAACAAACACAGCAATATAACAACAATTCACATTATGACCTAGCAGGATCTCCGACCATCTATCAACATGCAAATCCCAACCTAACAGAGCCTCTGGCCATCTAGTAGCATGCACAAACTGATTCACATTTAAATATCAAAGTTCACACAACATAAGCAATCTCAATCACCATTCAACAGGACTTAGAGTCCACCCCCGGTTCAGAAGATACAATCATAAAGATTATCTTCTAATTGTACACAAAACACACCCACTTGTGCCAACAATCGATAAAACATAAGTTAACAAATACAATAAGCCTGTATAACAAGTGGTTCAAGTCTACCAACCCAAACCTAAACCCCACTCCAAGTGCCATCTATACCACAGCTCCGTCTCTACTGATCCGTAACACCGACACTCGTACCAGTCTCACTTGTAAGGAGGAAGAAATTGTAAAGGGTGAGCTAGAAGCTCAATAGGGGTAAATAGAGTAAACAACAATTATAGGTCGAATCCAAATGAAAAGGGCAATGCATCAATATGATATCTCATATGCTCATGTCACGTAACACATCAAATAATACCCAGGTGACCTTTCCGGGGCAAATATTCATCATTCTTAAGTTTTGACTATGAATCGACAAACAACAATCAATAATTATGATTATCCCAACCACAATACAACATCGAATTCACATCCTTGTTCTCCCAACCATTAATGGATGTGTGCCGAATCATCAAATTTGCCCGTTCAATCCTCGTTCTCCTAACCATTAATGGATTGACCGTACCATTCCAATCAAATCCCCCAGAAAGTCACTCGGTTGTGTAAGTTCCATCTCTCCCACACTTAAAGTGTGTTGCCTCACACAAAGCCATATGGTTGATGTCATGCTCGACACGCAACTATCCTCCCATGTGACTTTCAAGTAGTTCCTAGGGAATACCCGAGTCCATACTCGAGCATCCCATGCAATCTCTAATGCATTTATGCTTCATGCCATCAATTAATATATATATACTCAACCTACATATATAGTTATGATGTGTTAAATATCACAAGTGCACGAATTGATATTGTAATATAACGAATGCAAGAAAGAGGTCGAATCCCACGAGGACGAGTAACAATTCAACTAGAATCACTTAACTTAACAATTAAATTAGCCTTGAGAAAGCTGGATTTCAAATAATGAGAGGGAATATTGAGATAATGATTTCACCACACAATTAGACTATGAGTAACAATTATCAAATATACAGATTCAATTCCAATTCAAAGGTTGATTCTTTACCCAAATATGTTGGTTCGTTCGGTCGCGGTGCCAACACATATCACTTTCAAATGTTAATCCTGTTCGGTCGCAGTTGTTAAGACAAGAATAATGACCCATTAAGTTTTAAAGAACTATATTAACCAATTAATTACCTAATCCATGGTCTTAGTTTTGATAATTAATTTCCTCAATCTCGATTCCACTAAGACATGTGAATTCGGGTTGTTCCTTAGTCTTAGCTAGGTTAGTTCATAAGCATACTCAAATGGTGATCAAACATTTAAATACACAACAAACTTATAAGCATAGAGATTAAAGACAAGAACCATAAACTGAATTTGCATACCAATAATTATTAACTCATAATCATCAAGATAGCTTACATCATAATCCCAATAGAAAAGGTTTAGTTACAAACCATGTTCAAGAATAAAAGAAATGATCTAACAAGATTCATGAACTAGAGTAGAAGAATAAAAACCCTTTAATGGATGGAATGATCCTTCGAAGTTTTCTTGGAAGATCTTGAAGAAGAAGAACAAAAGCTCCCTTTTTCCTCTTTTGCGTCAATGCTCTCTCTAGTGTTAGCGTCCCCTTCTTGGAATGGTAGCTGCCCCTTATAAAAATATATCTTCCATAACTTTTGACTTGATTCCCCAAAATATCATTAACTTACTATTTTTAGTAAGTTACAAGAAAGTAAAAGTTGCAGTTTTTAATCATTATTCGCCCAGTGATGCTTGAGCGGTCTCAGATGCTTGAGCGGTCTCAGATGCTCGAGCGTGTCAGCAGTGAAAAACTCCCTAGTCTATAATGACATTTTCAGCACGCTAGAGCGTGCTCTAGCGCTTCTTCTACATCAGAAGTCCATTTTCACTGATTTTGCATCACTTGGAGCATATTTCCCGAAATTCAAAATACCAAGGATTCTCATATAAAATGTAATCATTCCATCCATTTATAGACAATAACATATGGAAATTGAAAGCACAAAAGTGAGTATAAAATGGGTAGATCAAGCTACCCGTGATGCATGAACGATCAATCATGCTCAATATGTGATTGAACATATACATGGGTTAATGCAATCTATATTTCAAAGAAACACGAATAAACCCTAAGTTCGTTCTTACTTAGAAACAATAAGGCAAGAACACAAAGTACGATGACCAATGAAGAATTAAACTGAATTTGTAGAGAAAATGAACGATACGAAAGAGAATTTGGTCAAGAAATCCCTTACCTCTATTAAGCACAACACAATACTCCAATTCACAAACTAGGGTTATGACCCCTTTCACCAACCTATCAATTTCCAATATTTCAAACCCATATAATCATATTAAAAACATTAACCAACAATAAAAATATGAAATCAACTCACTAATCATGAGAACTTACCTTCTCTCTCTAAATTTTTTCTCTAAAATCCTCACCCAAGCTCTCTAGCTTGCAATCTCCACAAATGTGTTCAACTCTATCAAATACAACCACAAATAAGTCTATAATCAACATACCAAAACCCTAGAATCAAACTCTTAAGAAATCTATCGAGATCAAACATAGGCTAAAATAATGTGCCAACAATTAACTCACTCTCATAGGAATTGCAATTGCATTTAGCTTATGCAACAAGCCGTTAAACCCTTAGGTGTCCCTAGTGCACGAGTGTTGTCTCGTGAGGGTTTACCAAAACGATACCCACAAACATTTAAAACACTACTTCATAAAGTATTACTACATAGACATTGTGAATTCACCCATAACAGTACATACATCAACAAGCCCAATTGCAAGAACTCCACAAGCACCAAGTAGACAAATCTAATCAAGTCTCATGCCATCCGCTCCATATGTTAAGTTACCATTCCATTAAGTGCATAGCAGAAACACAAGAACATGTGGCTTTCAAATGATCAATGCATAAACACAACAATATCTCTAGACTTCTTAAAAATAATTGAATATGACATCTTGCCTTTTTTTTTCTTTTTTTTTCCTTCGAAACAAGCAACGCTTTATTTAACACGACTCTAAATGTTCAGTCCTTTTTAACTTTCAATGTAACCCATGTAACGATCTTTCAAATTGGCGATCCTTAAGTTAGTTGACCCAAGGTGCCGGGTGTTGAAACACCCCAAAGAACCTACTTGCTCGAGTCACAACGGTTCAGGACCTACACACCACAAGTACATATCCGAGAAAGATAATAGCAAGATGCTTTAATCTGGACATTGGTACTCAAAGTCTTGAATGTGTTATATATAGTTTTCCTTTCTTTTCATCAACTTTTCAAATTGTTTTTATTTTTTATTTTTTCTATGCCAAAATATCAAAATTCAGCAAAAATTCCAATGCATCCAGATAATTGTACGTGTTCAAGAATATCACAAATTGCATACCCCACGATACATGTGTTCATGTGCAAGTGATACCATTGAAATTTTATAAAACAGATAAGACAAGACTCAAAGTTGAAAAGAATACGAGGGATATGTGTTATTTCTTTAGGATTGACAATGCACAAGACATAAGAATGGGTGCCAACATCAACACTCAAGTGTTCTTTTTTATATTTATTTTTTATTTAATTTTTTAATTGTATTTTTTTTAACCATAAACTATACAACGTACGAAAATACACTGCGAACATGGCATCATATAATATAACGTCTCAATACACTACAAAGAGACGAGTGATCAAGTGAGGAAAATAAGGCTTGATAGGATTAAGATTCTTGTTGTTTACATGTTGTTGCATCCGTAACATAGTCTCAAGGAAAATAGCGCCTAGATCAAACCACATACCCATCCGCATTTAATAGAGGATGGTTAAGAAAGTTCCAACCCTTTCCTGATCATGGCCCAACGGGTACAAGTTCTTCTTGATCACTGTATCAAGTAACAACATTGAACAAGGCAACGCAGAACATTTGTGTGATATCCTGACCTATGAATAAAAGGAATATTGAATAAGAGGTGACACGTGTACAACGGTACACAAAAACGACTTGATAATTTAAAAAAATCGGATCAAGTAAATTCAATCACGAGCAAGTATAGAATAAAAAAAAGGGAGGGGAGGGGTGTGGGGGGGAGGCGGGTGGGAATAGCACAAAAATAAATAAATTAAAATGAATTGAAATTTTGGAATTGATTAGAGAAAATGAGAATTTGGAAAATTGGATCAAATAGAAATGATTAAAATGTGCGGTAATGATTTGTTTTGTTGGAGAATGTTATTTTAGTAAATATGAGAGAAAGAAGAGGTTAAATGTGCCCATATGAAATGACATTCTTTGTAAATAGTTAGATAATGGAGGTTAAATTGTGAAACCCCGAACCAAAAATCTTTGGAATTTTTGAGTTTTTCACAAAGGAAAAAAAAATGGACTAGGCGCACCAGGGGGCGCCCTGCGCCTAGGCGTGAGCAAAGGTGCGCCCAAAGGCGCCTAATCCAGTGAGCGCACGTGGAGGTCCAGACGAGGAGGCACTGGACTGGGCGCAGCCCAGGGCGCCTAGGCGCAGCGCCCAGTCACGTGGGTGGGCGGATGCAAAGTAGGCGCAGGGGCCTCTAGGCGCCCCCCACCTGGGCGGGAAAATCCTGCACGCCCAGGATTCCGCCCAGTGCAGCACCTGAAGAAATTCTTTGTTAAGGCTAGGGCGCCTAGGCGCCCAGGGTAGCGCCTAGGCGCAACCCGCGTTTTTCAAAAGGCTCCAGTGAGCCATTTTAGACAAATTTCTGGTATGTTTCAGTTCTAGAGAGAGAGCGACTATTCTAGAGAGAGAAGTGTGTTTGAGGTGATTATTGGAGATTGGAGATTGGAGCTTGGTTTTGGAGATTGGGAAAGGATTCAAGGAAGATTCAAGCCTTGGAGGTAAGTTTCTTCATTTTTCCATTTTTAGGGTTTTGAGTAGATCTTGTTAGTTTCGTTTAGAGTTGATTCCTATGGTTTAGATATGTTAATCCTAGGATGATTTTGGATGTATATGTAGATTGGTTTGTGATTTGGAGTAGAGTTGAGCTTGGGTTGAGTTTGGAGGATTTTGGAGAAATTTCTAGAGAGAGAAGGTGAGTAATCCCTAATTTATGGATTTAGTTCATGTTTATAAGAGTCGTTGGTTGTTTATTGATGCGTGTAAGGGTTCGGTTCTGCCACATTGTAGGTTTGGGTAAACCGAAACCCTAGGAACGGAACTTTTGGATTTTGTAGTAAATTGCTCGACACGAGGTAGGGGATTTCCAACCATTCTTTCTATCGTTCGTTTTTGATATTTTAAGAGCGTTTCGATTCCTCATTGGTCGTTTCATTTGTGTTTCCTCCTTCATTGTTCCTAAGGGGAAACGAACCCTAATTGTGGATTCTTGCTGATTCTGAATGTTGCATGACCCGATTGTGTGTGTTCCATCATCTATGGGCACAATGTGATTTCTGTTTATGCATCATGATAGTTATGTATATATATGTAGGTTGTTCATATATATATCTTTTCGGCATGTCATGGCATTAATACATTAGAGTTGCATTGGAGACCGGGTATGGTCTCGGGACTTCTTTAGGATTCTTGAAAGCTACTTGGAGGGATGATGAGGTGATGAGAGTTACCACAGAGTCAAGTGAACTCCAAGTAGGAGAACGCACTAGAGGTATGGTTGATGTGGAACCTTGCCTGGAGTGGTGCAGGCCTGATAGGATCACGCAACCGGGTAATCCAAGAGCGTTTGACGTTGGGGAGCTTGCTCCTGTTCAATAGTCATGGTTAGCGACCATGATATTGATGAGTTGATTTGGTGAGCTTGCTCACGTTCGATATTACATGGAATGAGTCATGGTATCAATGAGGTTTGCTCATTGAGGGGATTGCCCGGGTTGATGTTATATGTGATTGTTTAGTATACGTGCATGTGGTAGATTTCATATTGATGCATAGCCTATTGTTTCCGATTCAGCCATATACTCATGTTACTCCTAACCCTACTGAGGTTCTTGCTCACCCTCTACTTTCATTCCTTCCCACAGGTGATACTGGTACAGGTATAGGTACTAGTGGAACGGGTCAGTGAGAGCGGGATGTGACATGGATGCCCTGGGTAGGATGTGGGTGCTAGAGAGATACTCTAAGCATGTATTTGTATATGATGTATTGATGTTTATCCATGATAATCTTATAACCATTTGGCACCAGAGGGTGTATGCATGATGTATGCTGAGTTGATTTTTGGTTATATGATATTATGAATTTGATGATGTGTTTATTATGCTATCAGTTTGTGCATGCTGGTAGTGGATGGCCTAAGGCCCCTAGGATCAGGATTGCATGTGATTGAGGCCTGAGGCCTGGCTATGTTGCTAGTGTGATGGATTGTGAATATATATATTGCTGCGCATTTTTCTGATGCAGGCGGGGACTCTCCGATATACGGGGAGATGCCGCCGGATTTCCGGTCTGCCGGATGATCGCACTAGCGCCTATGACGGTGCCGGAGGGCACCCGTGGCGTGCCCGAATCGGCGCGTCACAATTTGGTATCGGAGGGAGGTTTGTTTGTTTATATGTAGGATCGGGGATGGGTCCTAGATGTATGGTAGTGTAATCCAAGCCATGTCACAACCGCTGTTGATCCGGTATGTTTTCTGTCCCTAATAAATCCTCTGTTGAGTTGTGTGTTAAATGGTATTGTCTGTTTGCCATGCAGATGAATACCTGTAGAACTACCAGGTCCGAGAGTGGGACTGAGGTACGTCATCGCAGAGGCCGACGGGGAGTTGGTAGGGGCCGAGGTAGAGGCCATAGTGTTGGGGTGGAGCGTGTTACTAGAGGCACACCTAGCACTGAGGATTCGGTTCCGAATATGGATCCGGAGTCGAGAGAGGAGGAGATAGATAGTTCCTAAAGGACTACAGACTGAGAGTGCTAATCAGCAGGCACCACCTGCAGGACCTGTTGCTCCTGTTACCACAGGGGGGCAACCGGTGACGATGGAGGGGCTAGCTAGTTTCATGATGAGTATGGTGCAGACACAGGCACAGACGATAGCACAAGCAGTAGCTCAGGAGATAGGTGCAACTGGCACTCGTACTGAGGGAGTGGTACCCGAGGCTACTACTGAGGTAGCTACAGCACCGAGAGCTGGAAGGGGTATGTATGAGGTGGATCAGCTGAGGAGGACTTCTCCTCCAACCTTTTCTGGAGATGGAACGGGTGTGGGGGTGCAGGAGTGGTTCAATCAGTTGAGCATGAGGATGGACACATTGCAGATACCTGATGAGCGACCGGTGAAGTTTATTTTCTACTATCTGAGTGGAGTGGCCTATGAATGGTGGATGTCCATGGGTCAGAGGAGGAATGAGTTGACTTGGACCTCTTTTGAGAAGCTGTTCATGTAGAAGTTTGTGCCGAGACCTCTGCAGACTGAGAAGGCCAAACAGTTTCTTGATTTGTTGCAGACATCAGAGATGACGGTGTCTCAGTACACCAAGCAGTTCGAGGAGTTATATCGGTTTGGGAGAGAGTTTTCTCCTACCGATGCAAAGAAGGCGGCAAGGTACCGAGATGGGTTGCTACCCAGTCTGGGGAGGATGGTGATGGCCACTAGGGTGGTGTCGTATGATGATACAGTTGAGATGGCATTGGACTTTGAGTTGAGTGAGCGGAATGAGGCTCAGAGGAAGCGTCCAGTGACTGAGAGTAGTGGTGGTGGTGGCAGCCACAAGAAGCAGAGGACGGATTTTCGTCATCAGAAAGGGGACCGAGGCAAGGGTCCAAGGCCCCCAGGGGGCAAGGTGACGTCCTATAAGTGTGGGAAAGAGGGACACATGAAGAATGAGTGCAGATCTTCTGGATTTAAGTGCTATGGGTGTGGCAAGATAGGCCACAAGAAGAGTGAGTGTCCGCAGGGTAACCAGGGAGGGCAGCATCAGCCTCAGATACCGGGGGTACCACCTCCAACTCTTCCTTCCACTGTCCCATCGGGAGGGAGAGGGCGAGGTGGAGGCAGACAGTTTCAGCAACCGCAGTATGCCCTAACGGATGGTCATGTCTTTGCTATGGGACATCAGGAGGCACAGGAGCATCCCAACTTCATTGGAGGTACATTTTTGATTTCGAATTGTTGGGCAAGAGTCTTGTTTGATTCTGGAGCTACCTCGTCATTTATTACTAGTTCGTTAGCAAACGCACTAGCGGTGGAGATTTCGCCGATTAGGAGAATGTTTACGGTGTCCTCACCATTCGGACACTTTACCACGTTGGAGGGAGTAGTGTTCGGTTGTGAGTGTCGGTTTGGAGAAATATCTCTACAAGCCGATTTGTATGTATTAGATTTCAAAGACTTCGATGTGATACTCGGAGTGGATTAGCTGACAAAGCACCAAGGGGTGCTAGACTTTTGGCAAAGGAGGATCACTCTTAGAGTACCGGAGGGTGGAGTGATTCACTTACAGGGATCGAAGGGGATGCCATGTCCTCACTTCATGGATAACCCTTTGTATCAGGATTGTAGGGTAGTAAGTTTGGTGACTTCGGCTCCTAAGGGAGATGTGGCTACTATGATTCGGGTATTGGAAGAGTTTATGGATGTCTTTCCGGAAGAGTTGCCGGGATTGCCTCCGAAGAGGGAGATTGACTTTGCTATTGAGTTGCATCCGAATGTCAAGCCAATTTCTATTCCGCCATATTGGATGGCTCCAGCAGAGTTGAAAGAGTTGAGTGCACAATTATAGGAGTTGCTAGACTTGGGGTTCATTAGACCGAGTGTGTCCTCGTGGGGAGCACTGGTGTTGTTCGTCAAGAAGAAAGACGGAAGTTTGAGGATGTGTATTGATTATAGGCAGTTGAATAAGGTTACAGTGAGGAATAAGTATCCATTGCCTAGGATCAATGATTTGTTTGACCAATTGAGAGGTGCTAGACATTTCTCTAAGATTTATTTGAGGTCGGGTTATCATCAGTTGAGGATTAAGGATGAGGATATCCAGAAAACAGCGTTTAGAACTCGTTATGGGCATTATGAGTTTCTTGTGATGCCGTTTGGGTTGATAAATGCCCCAGCGGTGTTCATGGACCTAATGCAAAGGGTTCTTAGACCGTTTTTGGATAACTTTGTGGTGGTGTTTATAGATGATATATTGATTTATTCTCCTACGGAGGAAGAGCATGATGAACACTTGAGGGTAGTGTTACAGACGTTGAGGGAGAATCAACTGTATGCTAAATTGAGTAAGTGTGAATTTTGGGCCACGGAAGTAAAGTTCCTAGGCCATGTGATCACTCAAGAAGGCATAGCGGTTGACAACTCCAAAGTTGAGTCGGTTTTGAATTGGGAGAGACCAAATAATGTGACAGAGATCCGGAGTTTTCTGGGTTTGGCAGGTTACTACCAGAGGTTTATTGAGGACTTTTCGAGAGTTGCTTCGCCAATGACGCAGCTCACAAAGAAAGGCACACCGTTTGTGTGGACAGACGGGTGTGAAGCCGCATTTGAAGAGTTGAAGAAAAGGTTGACAACACCTCCAGTGTTAGTGGTTCCGGAAAGGAATGTAGGCTACCAGGTGTATTGCGATGCGTCTGGAGTTGGTTTAGGTTGTGTGTTGATGCAACGGGGCCGAGTGATAGAATATGGTTCAAGGTTGCTCAAAACACATGAGAAAAATTATCTGGTGCACGATTTGGAGTTAGCGGCAGTGGTGTTTGCACTTAAGTAATGGAGGTACTACCTTTACAGGGAGAGATTTGAAGTGTTTTCGGATCACAAGAGCCTCAAGTATCTATTCACCCAAAGAGAGTTGAACTTGCGTCAAAGGAGGTGGATGGAATACTTGGAGGACTTCGACTTCGATTTGCAATACCATCCCGGTAAGGCAAATGTAGTCGCGGATGCATTGAGTAGGAAGAAGAAGATTTCTAGCCTATTCATGCATGAGTGGGGAATTGTGGAGACAATCAATGAGTTTGGATTGGAGTTGAGGAGTCAAGAGGAAAATACCTATTTGTGTTCTATAACTTCGAGACCTAGGATGGTTCAGAATGTTATAGATGCACAGAATGGGGATCATACATTTGATGTAATTGAGGAAAGTCTTGGATGGGTTCGAGGGAATGATGGTGGAGTACGATATGCGGGAAGGTTAGTGGTTCCCGAAGATGATGAGTTGAGACAAGAGATTCTAAAGGAAGCACATCATTCTTGGTTTGCCATGCATCCAGGGGGTACGAAGATGTACAGAGATTTGAGGCAGAGTTTCTGGTGGAAGGGCATGAAAGCCGATGTTGCTAGATTTGTGACGAAGTGTCTTACTTGTCAACAAGTGAAGGCAGAGCATCAGAGACCATCTGGATTGTTACAACCCTTACCGGTAGCACAATGGAAGTGGGAGAAGATCACTATGAACTTTGTGACGGCGTTGCTAATGACTCAGAGGAGGCATGACACAGTTTGGGTGGTAGTGGACAGATTGACCAAGTCTGCACACTCCTTAGCCATGAACAAGACGGATTCGTTGGAGACCTTGAGTACTATGTATGTCAAGGAGATTGTGAGACTTCACGGAATTCCATTATCTATTGTGTCGGACCGAGACCCGCGGTTCACAGCTAGATTCTGGAGTAGTTTACAGGAGGCATTGGGAACGAAGTTGGATTTCTCTACAGCTTATCATCCTCAGAGTGATGGGCAGAGTGAGAGAACCATACAGGTTTTGGAGGATATGCTAAGGGCATGTGTAGTTGATTTTGGAGGAAGTTGGGATCGGTATTTACATTTGGCGGAGTTTGTGTATAACAACTCTTTCCAAAGTAGTATCGGGATGGCACCTTACGAGGCGCTCTACGGGAGGCCTTTAAAATGAATTGTTTTGAATATCTCAAGTCCTTGAAGATCAAGGGAAAGAAGACACATTCAGAAGGTATGTCTAAATCTTATAAAGTTGAGAATATTATTTCCATTTACATATCATCTACTTCTAGGATATTTGATGGTGCATCTTTGCATATATGTGTATCGTTGCAGGATTTGAAAAAAAGTAGCTAGGACTTTGGGAGTAAGAGAGGTGGTCATAAAAGTAGAAATGGAGCAAATATTGTTGAGTTGCTAATGCTTTCACTAACATCATCTCTGTCGGACTTTTAGCATAGAAGAATAATGAATTCAATTATAAAAATGATGTTTGTTATATTCATTTTGGAAATGAATGTGTAGGCATAGGTAATTTGATAAATGATTTGTATTATTTAAATATGAATGATGGTAACCTCCTAACTCATGATGTGAATTAAATTGCTAACGTATCATCTAGAAATAATTCAAAATATTTATGGCATCTTATATTAGGTCACACTATTGAAGAAAGACTTAACAAGTTGATAAAAGAGGGTTTGATCAAATCCTATTCTACTTGTGAGCCTTTATTCAAGGGAAAATGACCAGATCACCTTTTCCTTGATAAAGTGAAAGATCCACATGTGTTTTAGATTTAATACGTTTAGATGTATTTGGGTCATTTAATCAAATCGCAAGGGGTGGTTATTTTTACTTCATTATCTTTACCGATAATAATTCATGTTATAGGTATGTATACTTAATGAATTATAAGCATGAATCTTTGGAAAATTTCAAAGAATAAGAATTCAAGGTTGAAGTAGAAAATCAAACTTGGAAAAATATTAAAACTTTTCAATCAGATTGAGGAGGTGAATACATGAGTCATGAGTTTGATAGGTTCATAATGGAGTATGGAATTGTTTGACAATTAACTCCTCCAGGAACACCACGGTTAAATGATGTTTCTAAAAGGAGAAATCGTACTTTGCTAGACGTGGTACATTTGATGATGAGTTATACTGATTTACCCCTTTCACTATTGGGTTATTGTCTTCTAACTGTAACTTGTTTGATGAACAAAATTCCCTCTAAATTTGTTCCTAAAACTCCAAATGAGATATGAGTTGCTAGGGATCCAAGTCTTAAACAAGTTAGGATTTGGCATTGTCAAGCTCACATAAAAAAATTGCTAATAGATAAATTATCGGTTAGATATGAAAAAGGTATGTTTGTAGAATGTCCAAAGGAAACTTTGAGATAGTATTTTTATATTCCCACTAATCACAAGATAATGATCAGTAGAGATGCCATCCTTTTAGAAAAAGAGTTCAATCAAAATGGAGGTATTGGGAAAAGCATAGAACTTGAGGAAGTATGTCGTAAGTTTTGTGAAATAAAATTTAAAGATATCGCCACCAATTGTAATAAGTGCAATTGGTCACCATAAAAATAATTTGGTCTATGAAAAAATTCAGAAAATGGATAAGTGAATTTGTTACATATAGGGAAGGTATAAGACACTCCAAAATGTTTGTTTTGAAAAACAGTTGTCAATTTAATTTTTTGGATTATTTGGTGATAAGTCCTTTATATGGAGTTTATATTTCATTTAGTCTTTTTGAAAAGTTTGTAGCATAATACATCCTTAATTATTTGAAGTTTAGCTCAATAAATACAACTTTAAATTTTAACCTCAATTAATGACAATTTTACCTTGCCCTCATTTAAACCTATCCTTATTTTTATTAGTATATGATTGTTCTTTATTTAAAAAGTAATTATTATAATAAAATAAATATAAATGCAATCCCAAAAGGTCGTGTGAAAATCATTTCTTTTATCTATATGTTTGTAAAGATAAACTAATATTTTTACTTTTGATGAATTAAAGTGAAGAGTCGATGAACCAATTTTTTTTTTCTTTCCCGAAAATTAAGTGCACTCACATACACAAAATTTACTTGATTTAGTAACCTGGACATATGCATTAAAATCTGTGAATCACTGTATTATCGAAATAAATAATGAAACACTTGTGCATCAACCTAACATTATCCAATACAAATGTCAATATTTTATTACATTGTTCCCTAATAACCGAAGCAAATAAATTATGAGAATAATATCATAATAAAACTCAATTCATATTTCAAACAAAACCAAATACCAAAACAATTTCTAGCCATTTTGGTGACTTTTACAAAAATCCTCTGAATTATGGGTAAGAAATCTTTGATTTTTTTTTGCATAATTTCAAAAACTCTTATAAATTTTTTTGGTGAGTTTTTTAAAATCCTCTGAATTCTTGACAAGTTTGAGAAATCCTCAAATCATCTAATTTTTTGGTTGTTTTTTGTTTGATTTTGATAAATCCTCTAAATATTTTATAGAAAATTTAGAGGATTTATGGTAATAGGTTATAAAATTTAGGGTTTTGAGGTTTAAGATATTAGACTTTAGTGTTTAGATTTTAGGGTATTTGGGGTTTAGGAGATTATAAATTATTATTTAGGATTTTGGGATTTAGGACTTAGGGTTTAGGGTTTAGGATATAAGTTAGTAAAATTTTATGATTTCTTCTTATTTTTGTAAGTTCTTCTTAATTATTTATAAGATTTTTTGTTCAAAATTAAAACTAGAATTGTTGACATTCAGATGATTTCTCGAAAATTCAGAGGATTTCTAGTTATAAGGTTTATAGTTTAAGAGTTTAGGGTTTAAAAGATTAAATTTTAGTGTTTATAGTTTAGGATTTTGGGATTTAAGAGATTAGGATTTAGTATTTAGTATTTTGGGATTTAGGGTTTTGGCGTTTATGATTTAAAGTTTCGAGTTGTTTTTTATTTGATTTTCAAAAATTCTTATAATTTTTATTATATATTTTATGAAATCCTCTAAATTTTTTGTTTAATTTTAAAATTTCCTCTGATTTATTTTGGTAAATTTTGCGAAATCCTCTAGGTTTGAGACAAGTTTGTGAAATCTTCTGAATTTTTGGTTGCTTTTTATTTGATTTTCACAAAATTCTTTACTTTTTTGATATATTTTTATAAAATCCTCTGAATTCTAGTTAAGTTTGAGAAATCCTCTGAGTTCATTCAGAACATTTGACGAATGAACATTTAAACATATCGATCATGAGTCTCATTAGAAAGAGTTTTTCGTACTGATTATGAATCTATTTTTTTTTTTTAAAATTCCGACTTGTATTTTGAGAGATATAATTTTTTAAGTTCTTAAAAGAAAAAAAATAAAAAGAATCTGATGATGTCAGCATATGTCATGCACATAAGGATTTATTAGAATAAGGGTAGTTTTGTCCAGAATTATTTAAAGAATGTTTTGGAATATTGAAAAATTAAAGGTAGTGAATGGAATTCACATTTTTATTAACGGACTTATTGGTGAATCTCCCTAATTTTTATTATCCCATTAAATGTCTTAGGAAAATTAATTGTGACATTTCTACAAAAATATGTATGTATATATATATATATATATATATATATACAGCATGACTCACATACGGAAGTCCGTAAGTTTAAAACTTACGGGCGTCAATTTTTTACACCAGAAATTCAAACACTGGGCCCCAAAACAGTGGGCCCCACTATAAAAACACTTTTTGGACTGGGCAATTAAACAAGATGCGTAAAGTGCTCACATACGGGCGTCCGTATGTGAGCATTTTCGTATATATATATATATATATATATACGGTTATTCTCTTATACGGTCTTATCTTAGGGGTCTAAATAACGGACTTGTATTTTTGACCCTTTGATGCATCTAATGGCTCATAACACATTTCATATTTCATTTCCGTCAAACTCTCATTTCATCCACCCTTCTTCCCCTTCGTCAGAGTCGCAACCGGACCAGGTCGATCCTCATGACTCGAGCTTCCCCTGGTCTTCCACTTCGTCTGAGTCATGTGTCGTGCGTTGGTATCAAAGGCGAGCTTCCTCTGTTCTTTCGCTTCGTTTGACCCCGGAGCTTCCCCTGTTCAGAAATTGTGACCCAGACGAAGGCGGGTCATCACTCCCATCGCGCCTAATCTCCATTTTCAGAAATTGAGACCCATCCAAGGAAATACATGGCTCTGGTCAGTGTCTCCATAGTGACCCGAGGTTATGCATTCCATTTTTTGCTATTGATTTTCCTACAATTAGGGGAAAGGGTTTGAGAATAATCAGAGAAGGGTTATGTTGCTTCTGAATGAATGGAAAAGGAGAATTTGTTTCTACAAAATGATGCTCAGTTGGATTCAAATTTTCCAGGTTATGATGTTGTTGTCATGTATTTGGCTATGATGCCGGAAGAGGGTTTTGGCTTCTAATTTCGTATTTGCTTGTCTCAAGTGTTATTACTTCTGCCTTGTTCTATCTAATTGCATTGGTTTTACCTCTTCGGTAAAATCTCATAATGACAGGATTATTTCATGCTTCAAGTTAAATCCATTCCAGTATTCAAACCTAGCATTTGAGTCTTCCATAGACGATTTGAGGATCCAATATCGTAAGGTAAGTCTTTCCCTTGTATGATCAATTTATATCTTTTATGTGCTTAGTGGCATTTATTTGACTCTCTTTTGTACTTGTCATTTCCGGTTCACTCCGATAAATGCCAGCATCCACAAGCAAAGGAGGCTTTTGTGGGTATATCTTACCTGGTATGTGCAAGATATGTAGGTGTTATCGATAGCTGCTTGTGTTTGAAGAGAATTTGTTGAGTTTGATTTGGAAGACAATTTAGTTTGATTAAATTTGTAAATTGTTTAGCTCTAGGTTTGATGTTTGAAGTTTTTTTGGGGAGTATTTATGCTGCCTAAGTTGTAGAAATTTAGAAGGTAGAGTGTTTGTGCTTCCCCTGGAGTAGTTGTGATGCCCAAACTCAAGGCATGTTAAACTGATGTGAACATGCCTAGAGTTGTGTACCTTTCATTAGCTGCTTGTGTTGTAAGGAAACATTTTCTTCTAGAATTAATGAACAGAGGAATGATTTATGCCAAATATTTTTCCATTTCATTGCACAAAAGTAGTTTACAAATAAAAAAAAATATTGGCAAAGCTGCTGCAATTCCAGAAAAATTTCAAAGTTCTACAATCAATGCTCAGACTGAATTCATGGCAAATCTTCCACAAACATAAACAAACAAGCAAACTTTTACCAGAAGTTTACACAAATTTGAAAGCTCATAATGCAGTAGAGTCAATTACAGCAACCCCATCATGCTGTTGAGTACATAACATTGTCATAACACATTACAATAAATTCCATACATAATCAGAACAACAATAAAATGAGCCTTCCATTACACAATTAAAAGCAACAACAATTCCATCACAAAATCACTCCATCTCTGTCAAATCAAGATCACTCCATCTATGTCAGAGCAAGAGTACTCCTCCATCACACAGTCGTCTCATCCCTGAAAGAAAGAAAAAAAGTTAACAGCCTTACTAAAATATATCACAAAAATCAAGTGCCTCAATACTTAAACATTATTAAGCATGGGACAATTCCGCTTGTCATGTGCCTGCCCCGTTAACCCGCACCCATGATAATGCCTAACTTTTTTAGCAAGTTTTTTACCTCCCTTGAGCCTCTTTCCACAACCCTTAGCTCTAACTTTTTCTGGGTCATTGTAAACAGGTTGTGAAAGACCAACACTAGGCATAGAAGATTGTACTCCGCAATCTAATGTCATGGTGCTAAGATTGCAATTGAGAGACTCCAATGTCTCAAATGCAACCTCATATGCCTCTTCATTAACCAATGCAGCCTCAACCACACTTGCAGTGAGCTTACGTAATGTGTTATGTTTTAAAACTACATTGGATTCACCAACACCTATCTGATGGCCGCCTCCATATGAATTCAAAGATTTTGCAGATTTAGTCCAGCTATGGAGTAGGTATGTATCAGGTAGTGGAACTTGTAATTGCATCTTGCTAAAAGCTGCAAAAATGTGTTGACAGAGAAATCCACAGGACTCAAACTTCCTACAAGAACAACTCATACGATTCAACGATCTGTCTTCAATAACTTTCCTTGAACTTTGAGTATTACTATCTACCCACCTAACATTATAGATGCAAATGTTTTCCTCCATACTTTCATCCTGAACTTTGTAAAAAATTGTCTGCGTGTACAACTCAGCCATTGACTTCTCTATAGGCCACATAGTTTTTGTAATGGGTTGTTCGTTGATGTGTTTGTGGTCTAGAGCTAGCTCTTGATATTTTTTATGTTTTAGTGCTCTAGCAAACCTAACCACGAAATCCATCAAAGAGTTTTTCTTTGACACTTAAGACTTAAAAAAGGCATGACAACTCTCTGCTCTTTGACTGCTAGACATTCCTGCATAAATACTTCAATGTCAATAATTTACAAAATCAAACACTAACATTTTATTGGAAAGTCATTAGAAAGTAAGTTGAAAAAAATAACAATAACATACTCGCAGAAAATGTATCATTAATAAAGGCAGGAATCCACTTGAAGTGGATATCGTACATTGTTTTCAACCACTCATTGCCAGACAATCCACTATGCTCGATAACTTCACACCATTGAGATTCAAACTCTTACGGAGTCTCCGAATTCCATATGCACTTATGAAACCAGTGATAGTGATCTTTCCACTTGATTGCATCTATCTTCTCCGAAAATTTATTTAGAATATGCCACATACAAAATCGATGCACAGTGGTTGGCATGCATTGAGCAATAGCTTTACTCATTGCCGGGTCTTGATCAGTGATTATCAATTTAGGTGGGCCTACTGGTATAGCCAACAGGAACTGTTGCAAAAGCCATGCAAATGACTCGGTCGTTTCATCACTTAAGAACGCACATCCAAAGAGCGCAGTTTGTCCATGGTGGTTAACTCCAACAAGTGGTGCGAAAATCATACCATATCGATTTGTATTGTAGGTAGTGTCAAATACTACCACATCCCCAAAATTATTATATGCCCTCCTACATTGTACATCTGCCCAAAAACAATGAGTTAGCTTGTTCTCTTCATCCATATTCATTGGAAAAATAGAAGTTTGAATTTTTTTCTTTCTCCACCTCAAAATACTCATATAACAATTCAGCATCATGATCAACATACATTTTGGCATCATCCCATCTAGTATTGTAGAAGTCTTTCTCTATACATCCAATATTTTCTATACTTCCAGCGTCCAACTCCAAAATACTAATTTGTTGGTGAATTGGAACATTGTCGGCACTCAATTGTAGGGTCAAAGACTTCTTAGCCGGACACATCCTACGATGAGAACGTAGCAAATGAACCTTTCTTGGTGTTTTAAGGTTGTGATTATGTACCTCATGGAAGGTTGAAACAATGAATTTTTGATTATTATCTGACTTGACAAGGGCAATCCTAGCCTCACACCCTTCTCTAGTTAATCCACGCTTTCTTCTAGGTACATAATTCGAGTTCTCCAGTTGTCGAATCCCTTGTTTATAACATACAAATTCCCGCTTAGTAATCTCGTTACTCTTATCTTTCTTAGTAGTCCACGCTCGAATACTAAAGTCGGCTTCTCTAGCATATTCATTGTAGAAATGTTGGGCATCATCTAATGAATCAAACTGTTGCACAATTCGGGGAATTACTTTCGGCCTTACTTGAGGTAAAAAAGTCATATTACTAGAAGTAGAGGAACCCATATCGATTTGTGAGACTGCATGATATCCAATAGTAATGCCCCCCATTATTGATGATAAATATTCCTAAAAATCACAAAAGTAGGATCATACATAGGCAGAATATATAAGGCAAAATTCAAACCTCAATTAAAGTTGTCAATTTCAATTATTTGAACTTATATGCTCATAACATACTCACATTAATGACAATGCTCCAGCTGAAAATATGGAATGCAAAAAATTATTGATACTCAAATTAACATGATTTCACCCAACAAAGACAACTAATTTTTTTCGTAATTTGCAAAGACTCAGGGCTTTCATATCAAAGTAGTTCTATATGTCATGATTGTAACTCAAAATAATTTCAAAAACAAAACAGCATACATACATTTTGAGGTGCAATAACCTAGAGCACCGAGAGAAGAGAGTAAAACTGTAACAACTTCTTCCTACATTATGCTTACCTAACAATTTCTGCCGAGCTTCAATTCTTGGATGTCCGCACGGGAGGAGATGCGGAATGGGAGAAAGAAGATTGGGTCGACTTATCTCGTGTGTCGCAGCAATCTGTTGGGTCGCAGCAGAAGAACAGGCGGCGAAAAATGCAACCGTAGATACCAACGCACGTAATAACTGAAGCGGAAGAACAGAAGAAGCAGAATAGAGGAAGCTCGCCTTTGATACCAACGCACGACTCAGATGAAGCGGAATATCAGGGGAAGCTCCGGGTCATGAAGATCGACCTGGTTCAGTGGTGACTCTGACGAAGGGGAAGAAGGGTGGATGAAATGAGAGAAATGAGAGTTTGACGGAAATGAAATACAAAATGTGTTATCAGCCATTAGATGCATCAAAGGGTAAAAAATACAAGTCCGTTATTTACACCCGTAAGATAAGACCGTAACTATATTGAAAGTCTAATATTGAGGTTCATGGGACCCTTCCATCAAATGATTAGGTTTCCACAAAACACTCTCTTCTCAAGAATTTCTCCGATGATACATCCAATGCATTGTCCGAATTAATTTCGTCTTCAGTTAAGACTTTCAATAGTAAATTTATATTTAAATAACATATATAATATAAATCTTCAAATAAATAAATAAATAAAATGAAAATAAAAATGTTGGGAACCGAGATAAAACTGTGTGGACTAAATGATATTAAATTATCGCTAATCCCAATTCAAGCATAGATGCACTTTAAATCATATAATTCATACATATAATCACATAATAAGGAAAAACACATTTCAAATAAAACATACTATCAACAAATAGCAAATAGTAAATAAAAATTACACATTGAAGGGACTTGGTTCCCATTTTTATATTGGTAACTCATCATCTCAACCATACTAGTAAATTAGTATGATTGAAAAATTATGATTTATTATCGAAATTAAATTATTATATTGAATGTTCCACATTAAACTTCATGAAACCCATTTCCATCCGATAATTCAGATTCCTTGAAATTTATTTCCTCAAAAATCATTTTCGGAAAAGCATCCAATGTCTCCCAATAGGTTCCGTCGTCAGACCGAACTTCAATATAATAATTAGAACCTTCACAAATAAGCACAACACATTTCAAATTAAACTCAATCCAATTCGAGACTTATACATTGAACAAGAACACGAAAATAAATAACCAAACTTAAAAATGCGATGTTGGATAACACTTTTGTTTAAATGCAAAGTGGCCTTCTCTTGAATTCTAATAGCAGCAAGTTCTATAGATAAGCATATGTAAGTGCACGTAACAACAAAAAATAAATAGCATGTATACATTATTTACATGACACCATATGAATTTTACTTGAAGCACGATACAATATCCTCCAAATTAGCACATCTCACATTGGGAACATTTGCTTTAGTTAACCCATGGTGCACAAATCAATCTGAATTTTTATCAATTTTCTTTATCAAATCCTACCAATCACTCAAAACAATATTCCCCATGATCTCACCTTATAAGACATTTTCTAATAGCAATTTCTTGTTACATATTTTGGAAATTTTCATTTAAACATCAGATTTCGACGGGAAATTAAACCATTCATCAATAGCACCAATCTAGCTTTTTAAAACGCAAGTAAACATTATTTATAGGAAAAATAAAGTCTGAAAGATCAAGGAAGCTCATCATTAAATCCAAGGAATGACTTAAAAACAAAACTTGTGATGAAGTCTCAAACTCGTAGGTGACAAAGACGTATCAGTATAGGTCCGAACACAGGCTTCCTCGACGTGATGATCTTCTTCCTTGGCTAGACGGTCTTCTCGGTGGGGGCTGTCCTGTAGTAATGAGTAAACGTAAGCTAGAGGCCCACCATAGAGTGTTCTCTGGCGTTGGCGCTCTGATGCTTAAGTCAGATGTTAGCATAGAGAAGCTCTCCGAAGAACACTGCTCGGTGTTCTTGGGAAAAGAGTAAATAGTATTTAAGTGAAAGAGTTGTCCCTTTTATCTGTGGGGTAACCCCTTTATATAGTGAAGGTGGTTTCCATTAATAGAATTTGAGTGATGGTGAATAATATCTTGCTAAATGAAGGAGTTACCGTTTTACCAGAAGGAGTTACTGTTCCGGAAGATGGGCACCGAGAAGAACAACTTCGTTTCTCGATACCGAGCAATGGATGGTAGAGTGGAAGCTGCTATGCTGCTGACTATTCTGCCACGTGTCTTATTCCTGGTGGAGAGGATAATTATCCTCATCATTTTCCCCCTCAGACCAGTGATTAGTCGTTTGAAATGACCAATGATAGGTCTGGCTTAGCTGTTGTTTTTATGGATTCGCTTGCCCGAGGGTGGCATTGATGACAAGACCTCGGAGGGTCTGGATTGAATCTGAGGTGACCTAACGGTTCTGCGATGAGCAGGGGCTATATGGTCCAGATGAGAGGATGCAAAGGGACTCATGATCGGGTTTGTTGACCGGTGCAGTCTTCTACTATAAATAGTGAAGATGTCGCTTTCGACGGTCACTCGCTGCTAATTTTGAGAGACCCGAGCTTAGAGAGTACCGAGTAAACATATTCTTCTCCTTCCGAGCGTAATTTATTCCTCATCCTCGTATTTGGTTACAGGTACGAGAAAATGTCTTCTCCTTCCTCGGATAGTGTGGGTAATTTGTTAGATGATGCTGACTTAGGTTCTTCTCCATCTACCTCTACTTCCCCTCCTGTTAGGATGAATCTTAGGCTCCCCTAAAGGTAGCCAGAGCAGCAGGTGATGGTACTAGGGAGCCTAGAAACCTAAGTTGTAGCCTCACCGCCTCTGAGGTGGAAGCCCAACGCAAATTGTTCAACATTCCCTACCCTTGCAGGCCTGTGCTTAGGGGATGTCTCTTTTCAATCCTCAACACGGGGAGTTCGCCATTTTCACTACCGCTCTTTCATATGGTTGTCGGATTCCGTTGGCTCCGGCCATATGTTCCTTCTTTGCTCGGTTTTACATTTGTCCTACCTGTTTAGCTCCCAAATCTTGGGTTTTTCTCGGCACAATACTCCATTATTGTGCCGAGCTTCGTGTTCCTTTTTCTTCGAATGTCCTTCGGCATATTTTTTCACTATGTAGAGCCCGAGGAATCCTGGGTTATGTTACTTGAAGTTTAAGAAAGGCTTAGTGGCTCCCAAGTATTCCTCTTCTAATCATCATTGGAAATCTAGCTACTTTTTTGTTCGGATGCCTTTGGGTGAGGGCGAGGTTCTCCCTTTTAGAACCTCATGGACACTCCCCAAATTCAGCAAGTTTAAGCGTTTGCCCCAACTTTCTCCCGAGGAGCTTGACTGGTATCTGAGCCTCATGCAACTTTTCACAAAACCTTCTATCCCCCTCGTGTGCTGAGCTGTAGACTTTACGAGGGCACATAGGTCCGAGCGAGCAATGCAAGGTGGGGACTTGCTCTTGCTCGGTCTTATCTATGTACTTACTTTGTTACTTTGTTTCTTAACTTGTTGCTGTATTTTTCAGATATATCTTGGGCTGCTGAGTATCTGAAGATGCAGAAAAAGGTGGCGACTTTGGGCCAGAAGAGGAAACCCTCTGGGAGCCCAAGCCGAGCAAGAGGAAGAAGATTCCTGTTGGGGGAATCCCTCTGAAGCCTGGCGGAGGAAAAGACTTAGGTCGGGGACGTGGGGTGTATATTTCCACACCACCGAATGGGGGATGTCCACACGCCCTAGTGGAACATTCTCCTCTCCGACACCGTGGCCAACTCTCAAGTGGCCTTGGAAATGCTTGAGAAGCTCTCTCTCCCCTCGGATCAGCGACGAGCTAAGGAGATGTCTACCGAGGAAAAGCTGGAGGCCTCTGCTGTGAAATTTATGGAGGTCTTAACCTTTCCTGGCTTTGTCAAAGTCTTTCTTAGGTTTTCTTTTATAACTCGTTTCATCGTTGCTTTTAGTTGGCCTTCTTTCTCGGGAAACTATCTGTCGATGTCCAGAGTTCTGCGGCCGAGAAGAGAACTGTTGCCCAGGAGATCCACCTGGTCAATGGGGCCCTTGGTCGGACTGAGACAGCATTGCAGCTTTCTCGGTTGGATCTCCAGAAGGCCCACGAGTCCGAGGCCCTTTTGGCCACCAAGTTGAAAGAGACCGTGGAGGAGCTGGAGAGATAAAAGTTGGCTGCGGAGGGAGGGGGTGCTCGCATGTTCGAGAGCAGGCGCCATGCCAGTTTTCGAGAGTTCAGGGAATCTTCTAAATTCAAATTTATCCTCAAGGATGAGGGCTTTTTCTGCTTCCAAGCTGTAGTCAAGGAAGCTCTGAGGTTCTTTGCCAGTAAAGGTCAGAGCTCGGACATCTTCGATGAGCTATGTCTAGGCATCGCAGGAAACGATGAAGAGGATGTCGTCAAGGAAGAAGCCTATGAGCAATTCCATCTTCTACAGGAGGAAGAGGGTGACAAAAAATAGGACATTGAAACATATGTGGATGCTGAGGTTCCTCTCGCCTCTCTAGAGAATGATGTCCCCCTCTACCTTGTTCCTGCTGAGGAACCTGAGAGGGAGCAAGCTACCGAGGAGCTTGTTGACATAGAGAGCTAAACTGTTTTCATCATTTTAGTTGTTGTTTTGAACTCTTTCTCCATTTTGTGAATGATTTTATTATCAATGAAGTTTCTCCTCTTGTTATTTTTTATGATTTTCATTAATCTGCTTCTGTTTATGCTCGGATATTGTAATTTAAAATGTCTTAAACGGTAATAGATATGAGCACAGTCACTTAGTTGCTATGATCTAGACTCTTCAAGGTCATAGCAAACCTGTTTTTGCCGCATTGGCTACTATGGTTGTTGTAGCTCAATGGGATTGAGTTGTAACATGCCAAGCCTCTTATCGGCCACTGTAATTTAAGAAGCCTGGAACAATGCTCGGCCATTGTAACTTAGATAAAATAAGTTGTAATGTACCAGAGCAGTACACTGAGAATCTTGATAAGAGAACGAGTTACTTCCATTGAAATGAGAAAAGTCCTAGGCCTCTTGTAAGGAACGAGTAGGAAAAAGGAGTTCTTAAATACATGCCAACAAAAGAAAGTTAAATATAATATCTTCGAAGGTTTTCAGCATTCCAGGGTCTCATCTCTCCTGGTTTCTCGGGATTCTCCAACTTGTAGGTTCCATCCAACATGACACTGATAACTCGGAAAGGGCCTTCCCAAGTCTCCTCGAGCTTGCTAGGGTGTTTTCCAGCTGCAGTGGCTTTCCTGAGGACCCAATCTCCCTTGGAGAACCTCCTTGTTTGGACTTTCTTGTTGTGGTAACGGGTTGTCCTTTGCCTGTAGGCCGCAGTCCTAATTCGAGCAATCTCGAGCTTTTTCCAGAAGATCCAAATTGTTAAGGAGCAAGTCATTGTTTTCTGACTCATTGAAGTTAACAATCCGGGGAGTTTGGACCCCGATCTTTACTGGAATGACAGCTTCTAATCCAAACATTAGGGAGAAAGGCATTTCTCCAGTTGACGTTCTTGGCGTGGTCCTGTATGACCAGAGGACACTGTGGAGCTACTCGGTCCAAAGTCCCTTGGCTTGGTCAAAACGAGTTTTTAGTCCCTGAAGAATGATACGGTTGGTTACTTCAACCTGACCATTAGCTTGAGGATGCGCTACAACAGTGATTCTGAGATTGATGCCCAGCTTTTCATAGAATTCTCGGATGTTCGCACCTACAAACTGTCGACTATTATCTGTAATGAGGATCCGAGGAACGCCATACCTGCAGATGATGGTTTTCCAAATGAATTCTTTTACCTTGTGGTCAGTAATAGTTGCTAGAGGCTCAGCCTCAACCCATTTTGTAAAGTAGTCTACTGCCATTATGAGAAACTTTTTTTAGGCTGTTGCTTGGGGAAAGGGTCCAAGCAGGTCTAGTCCCCATTGAGCAAATGGACAAGGGTTTTCGATGATAGTCATCTCGGATGATGGGAGGTGTGGTACGTTAGAATGCCTTTGGCATTTGTCACACTTTTGTACCAAATCCTCGGCATCTTTTCTCATATTCGACCAATAATTGCCACAGCGCAAGACCTTGTTAGCTAAGGTCCTTGCTCCTGCATGATTGCGACAAACTCCCTCATGCACTTCTCGGAGAGCATACTTGGACTCCCGCGGAGCAAGGCACTTAAGGTGAGGGAGTGTGAAAGATCTTCTGTAGAGTGTTCCTTGCATGATTGAATACCTTGCTGCCCTTGCACGGAGATTCTTAGCCTCGTTTTTATCCTTAGGTAACACTCCATCTTTGAGTAAGGTTCGTATAGGATCCATCCAAGACCGTTCAGTGTTAATCTCGATGATAGCCCTAATGAAGATGCTCGGTTTGGGCAATATCTCTATCCGCACTGACGAGGCCTCGTCTTTTTTTAGACGTAGATGCTAGCCGAGCTAGCACGTCGGTTTGCTGATTCTCTTCTCTGGGCACTCTCTGTATTTCAATATTCGGAATTTCACTCATCAGCTCCTTAGCTTTCTCCAAATACTTGATCATATTGGATCCTCTCGCTTCATACTCGCCACGAACTTGTTTGGTGAAGAGCTGAGAGTAGCTGTTAACCACCAAATTGTGCACCTCTAGCTCAATAACCAACTTTAACCCAGCTAGGAGCGCTTCGTATTCAGCCTCGTTGTTGGAAGCTTTTAATCGAAAACGAAGAGCGTATTCAGTAGTCATGCCCCCCGGCTCGAGAAGTAGAATCCCTGCTCTACTTCCATCCTTGTTTGAAGAGCCGTCAACAAAGAGTTCCCATAGGTGATGCGGTGCCTCTTCTCTTAGAGAATGTTGGCACCTAGTGATAAAGTCTGCCAGAGCTTGAGCTTTGATGGCTTTCTTCGGCTCATAGTGGATATCAAACTCGCTAAGTTCGATTGACCACTTAATGAGTCTTCCCGATATATCCGGTTTCTGCAGTATGCTTTTCAGGGGTTGGTCAGTCAACATTGTAACTTTATGGGCTTGAAAGTAAGGTCGCAACTTCCTAGCCGCTGTTGCAAGTGCCAAAGCCAACTTCTCAGGCCTGGCGTATCTCCTCTCAGTCTCAGTGAGGACTTTACTGGTGTAGTATATTGGCTTTTGAATCTTGTCCTCCTCACTAATGAGCACAGCACTCACCGCGTGCTCGATAGTGGCTAGATAAAGGAATAACGGTTCCCCCTCTTTCGGAGAAGTGAGTAGAGGTGACTGGCTTAGATAAGACTTTAGTTCTTCAAAAGCATCTTGACAATCTTCATTCCACTGAAAATTTATCGTTTGCTTGAGCGTATTAAAGAAATGTTTGCACCGATCTCCTGATCGGGCGAGAAAACGGATCAAAGCTGTTGTTAGTCCCGTGAGCTGCTGAACCTCCTTCTTGTTCCTCGGGGCCTGCATATTGATTATTGCTGATACTTTTTTAGGGTTGACCTCTATTCCTTGTTTGGAGATGAGGAAACCGAAGAATTTTCCTGAGGAAACGCCAAACGCATATTTCTCAAGGTTTAGCTTCATTCCAAACTTCTTCAAGACATTGAATACTTCCTGAAAGTCTCCCAGGTGGTCCTCGGGTTTCTTACTTTTAACAACGATATCATCCACATAAGCTTCAACCGTCTTAGCAATAGGGAGAAGATTTTGTTAACAAGTCTTTGGTAAGTGGCTCCTGCGTTCTTCAGCCCTAAAGGCATAACTTGATAGCAGTACGTGCCTTCAAGAGTGACAAACGAGGTGTGCTCCTCATCAGCTTGATGCATTTGGATCTGATGATATCCTGAAAAGGCATCGAGGAAGCTAGGGAGACCTTTTCCCGAGGTTGCATCAACCAGTTGGTCTATCTTAGGTAGGGGGTAGCTATCCTTTGGGCAGGCCTTGTTGAGGTCGGTGAAGTTGACACACATACGCCACTTACCATTCTTTTTTGCCACCATAACAACATTAGAGAGCCATTCTGGGTATTGGACTTCCCGGACGAATTCGGCATCCAAAAGCTTGTTAACTTCAGTTTTGATGGCCTCCTGCCTATCTTGAGCAAAATTTCTCTTCTTTTGTTCGACTGGTCGACTGCCAGATTTTATGTTAAGATGGTAACTGATAACATCAGCACTTATGTCAGGCATCTCGTCCGTGCTCCAAACAAAAGTACTGATGTTTTCCAAGAGAAGACTTGTCAAGCTTTCACTTAAGTCTTTTGCAAGCTCGGATCCATGGTCCTCTTCATCCCCTGCTCGACATCAATGGTAATGAGTTATTCGGCGGGAGTCAACTTCGGGGTGTTGACATTGTGATCATCAAGCAATTCCAGGACTTACACTGGTTTTTTCTTGTTTTTCAAGTCTGTGACATACATCTGCCGAGCCAATTTCTGGTCGCCCTGCACTTCGCCTATTCCTCGGTCAGTGGGGAATTTTAATTTTCAAATAATAGGTAGAGATCACTGCTCGAGCTCTATGAAGCAGCGGTCGGCCAATTAGAGTATTATAGGAGGTCTTTACGTCTACGACTAAGAGCTCCACCATAAATAGCTTTGATCTCTGGAAATCCCCTAAGGTTATGGGTAGATTGATCATCCCCACAAGGACAACCTACTCTGCCGTGAAACCGTAAAGAGGGGAGGATAACTTCTTCAAGCTCTCTCTTGGGAGGTTCATCTGCTTAAAGGCATGGTAGAAAAGAACATCCGCCGGGCTCCCATTATCAACCAGAATCTTCTTTACCGTGTAATTAGCAATGACTGCCTCAATGACTAAGGCATCGTCATGCGGCTGATGTAAGCCATCTCTATCGCTCTCCGAGAATACTATCTTCTCATCATCTATTCTGGCTTTCTTTGATTTTTCAGACACCTGATGAACAGTCCAAGCGTAAGCCCTCCTGCCTGATGAGCTTTCTCCTCCCGAGGCTAACCCCCCGACTAACATACCTATTGTGCTCGTTCTTCCTCGATTTCTGTGATGAGGAGACTCATCTCGACGTCTCCTCTGGCGTCTACCATTCTCCCTGTCATCTCTTATGTTGTCTCTTCTTCCTTCTCTTTCTCGTTTGTCCCCTGCAGAGCTAGTGAAATTTTTGAGGTATCCTCTTTGAATTAGATTCTCTATTTCGTCCTTCAGATGACGACATTCATCGGTGTCGTGTCTGGGACCCCGATGGAATTTGGAATACTTATCACTCTCCTTCCTCCCAGGAGTTGACTTGATCTTCCGTGGTCATTTGACGATATCTCGATCCTGTATCTCATTCAGTACTCTCCTCAAAGAGATGTTGAGAGGAGTATAGGAATCATATCGCATTGGCTTCAGCTGTTCATCTTTTTGAGAGGATGACCTCCTACCCTAGGTGGTTTTCCTCTCGTCTTGCCGACCAGAGTCATTTTTTCTTCTCAGAGGGGACCTGTTAGGAGATTGTTCGGTCATGTGTGGTTCTGCCATGATTTCATCCGCAGTAATCTACTTTTCAACTTTTGAGAGCGACTCAGGAATGCTCTTCGGATGCTTCTTCGATAGAGAGTGCTTCAATGTTGTATGACGAACTTCGGTCGTGAACGCTGTGATGGCTATGATCGGTTGGAGGTTTGGGATCTCTAAACAATCACTGTTGAATCGAGTCACAAATTCTCTCAAGTTCTCATAAGGCTTTTGTCAGATAGTCACTAGTGTCATGTTGGTCTTTTTGACTGGTCTCGAACTTGCAAAATGAGCAACGAACTTGTTGGTGAGGTCGTCAAAGCTATGAATAGAACCCTGTGGCAGAGCTCTAAACCATCATCTTGCTACACCGACAAGAGAGACCGGGAACATCTTGCAGCAAACTTCCTGAGATGCTCGCTGGAACCATCATGGTTTGGAAACCGATGATATGGTCAAGAGGATCTCCCGTCCCGTTATACTTTTCCACACTGGAGACCTTAAAACTCGTCGGTACCCGAGCATGTTGCACCTCAGCCGCCAATGGAGTTAAGTTTCTGTCACAAACAATTGTATCCAAAAAAGGGCGTCCTTTCAAAGCAACTATTTTTCAGTCTACTTCCCCCTCGATGAACTTGCTGTCCCCTCGTAAGTATGAGTGGGTTGAGTCCTCCGAGCAGTGGTCACCGAGGTTTTTGGAAAGTCGGGATTTCTGGACTCGTCCATATGGGAATGTTCATTTCTCATCTCGTGAGAAATGTTCTCATTTTGGACAGGTTGATGCCCATGTGCTTCCTGAATCAAGTCCAAACGGTGTGCGAAGACATTCGTCTGTTGCAACAACTGAGCTATCTGATCCTGTACCAGTGGTTGGGGTTGTTGCTCGGCGTTAACACTAGTAGCTGGGGCTTGTTGGCCTTCTCCTCTTAAAGCTCTAGTTCGAACCATATTTTTTGTTATGGAAAGATCTTTTTCCACAGACGGCGCCAATTTGATGACGTCTCAAACTCGTAGGTGACAAAGACGTATCAGTATAGGTCCGAACACAAGCTTCCTCGACGTGATGATCTTCTTGCTCAGCTAGACGGTCTTCTCGGTGGGGGCTGTCCTGTAGTAATAAGCAAACGTAAGCTAGAGGCCCGCCAGAGAGTGTTCTCTGGCATTGGCTCTCCGAATAACACTGCTCGGTGTTCTTGGGAAAAGAGTAAATAGTATTTAAGTGAAAGAGTTGTCTCTTTTACCTGTGGGGTAACCCCTTATATAGTGAAGGTGGTTTCCATTAATAGAATTCGAGTGGTGGTGAATAATATCTTTCCAAATGAAGGAGTTACCGTTTTACCAGAAGGAGTTACTGTCCGGAAGATGGGCACCGAGAAGAACAACTTCGTTTCTCGATACTGAGCAATGGAAGGTAGAGTGGAAGCTGCTATGCTGCTGACAGTTCTGCCTCGTGTCTTATTCCTGGTGGAGAGGATAATTATCCTCATCAACTTGTATCACAGATTTTCGAGACGAGATTCCAGTATCCCAATAACATAAGCAACATGAACCATCAACCACGCATTTGAGCATTCAAAATAATAAGGCTACATAGCAGATCAATCATTCAAACAAACAGCATAATAAATTTCCCAGGACAAGCCTAGATATCCAACTATCATTCACAACAAAAACAAACCGTTAACACAAGTTACCGAGCACAAATAAAGAATACCAAAAATCTAATTACAAAACTTGGCAAACAACACAATATCACAACGAGCATATTTTCAATAATCAAAGCAAAGAAAACAACATATTTGAGAGTACAAAGCAAGAACCGACCAAAAAAAATTCTATTGAATCGGCAAGACCACAAATGCAATATACCTTCCCCAATCTAAGCAATTGAATACCAAATATTAAAGAAATCAAAGCAAAAGAGAGAAGCCCAAGGAACTGTAGAAGCCAATTGCATGAAATAAAAAAATAAGATGGTGATTCGGTGATTTTGACTGGGTTTCGAGCTAGTCTTTGGTTATTTTGGGAGTGAAGTGGGATGTAATAGTGATGAATTTTGGGAATTGAAGTTGTGAAAGTGTGGGTTTGGGTGAAACGATGGTGGGTTAAAATTGTGAGAGGAAGATGCTGGTGTATGCCCTAGGAGCCAATCGTAGAATGATTGTACTAGCATACATTTATTATGTTATATTGAGGTATTTCATTTATTATCTGCGCTATTTAAATGATTGTGACAAATATCCCTAGAATAGTTGGTTCGATGCCATAGGACTTCAAGTGTGTGACTTGAACGTGAGATCCTCATGGATGCATATTGTAACGCCCCGTCCCACGAAACCCTAATTCTCGGGTTTGTAGTGCAGAACGCTACTTCTATTATAGTATAAACTCACTTTACATTTAATACAGAGCCCTTCCATAAAAATTCCACCGAATTAATTATTAAACCTAATATGAAATTAAAACATCACCTTATATATTTCGATTAAACAGTAACATACAATTAATTTCCTCTAAGTGTACCACTGTAAATCTTATACTTTTCATCATAGTTCCCGAATCTACACTTATTACCATACTTCAGAACTATTAACTATAAGTGCATAAACAAATCTAAAACTTAATTGACCAATCTCCCATGAACACTAGCTTCCGTCACATGAGCATCTTCTTCATGGACCTACGGCGACACCATCAACTCCCAAGTCAGCGTAACCATCCACGAAATCAATACCTGCATCAGGGAACATAGTGAGCCGAGGCCCAGCAAGTAATACTTATGCATGAATGCACATGAACCTCATCTTTAGAAAAACAGTCAGTCATTTAAATCATTTTTCCAGTACTCGTGCCCTTAACCTAGGTAAACTGCTACAGAGCAACCGGTCGGGATTTTTCTTTAATTAGACGTTCTACCAAAGAACGCTTTCCAGTCAAAACTCGTTTCTATTTTCATTTCCATTTCCGGTATACCTCAACCTTAACCTTTCCATACACCCTCCCTGTAGCAGTAATACTTGGTTCGTAAAAACACTTTTTTTTTCTTAAACCAAATTTTTCCTTTTCATGTAATGCAATGCATCGTGCTTACGAACAATAATTAATATATCAGCAAATTATATGCAACACATCATCTTCAAGAACACCAAAACCATCATCATATCAGTCTCATCACCATATTCAATTCAAGCATATAACCTTACACATCACATTCTACAGAAACTATCATAACAGTTTTGTCGTCCAGTCATGGTAACCAAACAACACATATAGCTATAACATAAATAGATCATTTATATCACAGTTCACATTTATTCAAGTCATCACCAATTCGATCTCATGAAAACATCCCATCAGTACAAACTATCATCATACACAGTCAAATAAAAGCACATAAAATTCACAGATCACAAAGTTGCATAATACAGTTGAGTACTACTTACAGCGATGTGCTCCCGTATTCCTGATAATTTAACTACAAACAAATGAGCTCCTGAAACCCGTACAATACCCACAATTATTTATTAATCTCATAATCTTTAATTCATTTATTAATACTATTATCTTTTAATCAATTTATTTTATTAATATCATTAACCTAATATAATTAACTTATTACAATTAACTAATTAAAGTAATATCTAACCGAGACAGCTCGACCCGGTGGTCACCCCTAACGAGTCTAACATATCCATACAACATACACAATTATTTATTAATCTCACAATCTCTAATTTATTTATTAATATTACTGTCTTTTATTCAACTTATCTATTAATAGCATTATCTTTATATATTCAACTTCATATTAACTTAAGACAACTAATTACATCAATTATTAATTAATTAAATTAGAAAAAATCCAACCGGGTCAGCTCGACCCGGTTGTTCTTGTTCGCGGGTCTAACAGACCCGGTTCCTAGCGTTCACGGGTCACCTCCTTTCCATCCGAAATTGATTTCTATCAACTCCCCTCGCCGAGCTCTTCCTTGCGGTGTCTTCCTCGTCGACGATCGTTGCCGGAAACGGCTAACCGCCTTTCGTTACATCCTAACTAGGGTTCAGCCCTGGTTTTCCCTCGATTTGTGTGCCAAATACTATATATATATTTAAATCTTTAACTTATTCAATTACTGTTTTGCCCATGCCCTCTTGTTTACAATTTCTTTCCTGAAACCCCTATCTAATTTAAGAGCTTACAAACTAATTAATTTAATTAAATCCTATTCTACTTTAACTTCTAAATTTTCACAATAATTTTATTTTAATTCCGAGTCTGAAAACTTGTAATAATAATAATAATCGTTATGACATTACCTATCGTAACTACAACAGATATCTAAAGGTTCGGGGTATTACACATAGAGAACACTATTCTTAAATGTCCCTAGTCGAGTGTTATTGTTAATTGGGATAACATTAATACATTGAGACTAGTATGTAGGTTGATTGATGACCAAATCTCACGGGTCATGGATAGGAGATATCAAATCAATACATGGGTACTTGTTAGAGAACAGAAGTACTAGACAGACCCAACATGAGAGTACTGCATGGATTTTTATATGAATGTCATAAGCTATTCTCATAGTGACGATGATATATGTTGTCCTTTAACCTGAAATCACTACGGTTCCCGACATGAGGAGTTATATACTTTGATACTGTCTAACGTCACCTGTAAAAGGGTTGGCTATAAAGTCAGTGATTGGGTGTATCATGAATTGTTTGGAGGGATGTGAGTGACCTAGATGGAATTTGTCCCTTCTATATAACAGGAGTAATATCTGTGGGCCCCTTGATTGAGTGAGACTGAGAAATGCATGGCCGTGCTCAAATGAGTCACTATGTGATATTGATCTTGTTTGTTTATAGTCTACTCGGAATCGAGAAACACATAGATTAACCTATACAAGGATGACACATTCCATGCCTCAATGTTAATCAAGATATTAAGGACAAAAAGGACTGCATATAAAATTGGTCATGATTAAAGGTTATGTCGAATCATTGACATTCCTGTTACTTGGGTAACAATAATGTGTTGCTAGATACCTCTCATTGTTTGTGATGCTAGAATACGATTTTAGTTTCACTGCCAACGTAATGAGAACCTATAGGGTCGCACACATAGAATAAGTCAAAGATTACGTTATTAGAGAATAACAATTACGTTTGGACTTAGGGCTTGATGTAGGGTCCATGACCAGTTTAATTAATGGGATTGATTGAACGTGGTCAAGTGTCCAAAACGTGGGCTCCTTGTCTTTAGGGGATGTGGGCTTTTTGTTTTAATTGGCTCACTATATATAGGGTTAGAGTGATAACCCTAGAGTGGTTTTTCGAACAAGAGTGAGCCGCAATATAGAGAGTTGAGAGCAAAACGGTTTTTGTGCTTTTCTCCTCAGTTACTAGCATAACGGCGACAAGGAGGTCTTTGCTTTGTTCGTGTGGATACCATAGAGGCGCTGTTCGTTCGAATAGTGCTGTTTGATTCGGATCTATCAAGGCTAGCAACCATTCGATTTGTGCGCTACAACAGGTAATCTTTTAACACCGATTTATGCCCTCACACATGGATCCTCATGTGGGTTTCGATGAAAATTTTAATGATTTTGTTTCCATTTCGATTTCTCAATCATCTCTCCCCAATCCCTCAAGGATTTCTTTTCTTCTTAAAATAGACATTAAACTCGAATCACATCCCTTCTGTTACGCTTGAAATTTTCTAAATCCAAACCAAGAATCACTCTTCTATGTGAACTCTCTTTGATCTTTCCACCATCAACTCCTCCTTCCTTTTTTCCTCCATCGGGTATCTCTCCTTCTTTAACTTCCATTGTCTCTCTCTCCCTGATTCTTCCTATCTCCTTCCTTTTTGGGATCCCTAAATCCCTCAGATTACTCAAGAAATCTCATAATCCTAAAGCCGAAAATCTCCTCTGTGTCAACCCTTAGCTAGCCCCCTCTTCTTTGCTTTTTCTCCAACGCTGGCACCCTTCCTTCTTTCCTTCTTGTCTAAGCAGTGGCACATATCTCCTTCTGTCACTAGGGTTAGCTACTATTGGGCCGGGCCTCCAACTTAGTGAGTCTTAATGGGTCTTTCTTATTGGGTCAATTAATTTAGACTAATACGTGGGCCTTTGAATGGCTTTCATGAATTTTCATTAAAGTTTGAATTAAAATTTGGGCCAAATACTTGATAAAATGGGCTAAGGACAAGCTCACGTATTGGGTCAAAAATTTTAAGTTAATGTTTGGGATGGAAATATTAGTGAGCCACAACATTGGAAGTGATGGACTTGTCTAAGAGATGTATGAGTCATTACCCATAATCTATCACGTAACTACAATGCATGCCCAACATGCTTGTATGTGTATAAATATACTATTTATATTCTACTACATGATGCATGATCAAGAATAACCTATGCTCAATAGATGATCAAACATGTAAAGGTATGCAATTCCATATTCAAATAATAACCAAAGCGTCCAATACAATGTTTTGTTCTTCCTTAGGTGCAATTAAGGCAAGAACTAAATATCAAGACTAATGAAGAATATGAATGCTACTAATAGAAGGAAATTTAACATAGAATCGAAAAAGGTTAAGTTTTTCCTACCTCGTTATCCAAGACTAAGCAAGAAAAAAATATAACTCAATCTTGAGTTCTTCGGCTAGAGCATAGGTACGCGATGCATCTATGAACCCCCCTACGTCTCCGGAAAGGCTGCAAAAATAGGTTATCAACTGAACATTCAAGTTTCAATGGATTGAATCAATAATCCTTTCCCTAATTCCACACCCGAATTGGACTCCAACACCAATTTCTATCGTTTCTTTCAAACTAGACAATAATAGCCAAAACATGAAATTTATTTTCCATGTAAATACCCATTCAAAATCAACAATTTCAATCCTCCTAATATACCTTCTTAAACACCCAAATGAAACCTCAAACTCAGACTGTCACTCTAACACCATAAACCACAAATTTTCCTCTTAAGGTTACACTAGAACCCTATCAATTCCATCAGTGAGTCATCTCGAATTTGGGGATAGGTTATCCACCTCTAAATCATCAAAAATCCAAAATTCTGCCTCAAATTCAAATCCATTCAATTGGATCGAAGAAACTTGTCCTTCAAGCAACCATTTCCCAAATATTCATAGAATCCCTTCTACTTTCATTTCTAACCCACAAGTCTACTCTAATCTATACCATTATCACATTTCTAACATGAATAAAACAAAAATATGGCACAAACATGAAGATTCAAAGTAAAACCTCACCTTCTTCTGACCATGATTTTGAAAGTTCTTGAACTATGCCAGTCACAGCTTACAACTTCAATCCACCAAATAATCTAGTAATTACCAACTTTATTAAGTTAACTAACTTTATTGATATAGGAATTCCTTGGCTAAGGTAAAATGATTAGTGAAAAAATGTTTTCATTAATTATTGTTTATCAATAAATTATTGAATTTTTACGTATGATTGAGTTAATGGATTTGATGAATTGCAATGATCCGTACTCTATTGGGATATTGCATAGTGGAAAGATTTGATTACATGGTAATCATTATTAAATATTTAGATGACATGATTTATTACTGATTTGGTATTCATGATATGTTGCTAGGCATCACTCAAGATTTATATGAAATGATTAAAAGTTGTTCTAATTAATGTCAAAAAGTTTGCTATTATTTGTATTACTAATTGGTAATGAGCCTAGAAAGTCACACGTAAATAATTGAGAAATTTCATTCAGCTAAGGGGGGTGGAAATGAGAACTGTGTGGATTCAATATTTTTACATAAAAACTATCATCCGAAGAGAAATATCAACTGAGATGACCTAACTTGGTCATATATTGATACGTCCCCTAAATTTGTGAGTTTTAGACATCATCAGATTGGCACCATTTGTGGAAACTTTGTTTCCCAAAAAACATCGAAGTAACAAACATTGAAATGACAAAGGAGACCCTCTAGACGATGTCACAGGCTTCCAAACTATGATGAAGTTTTAACACGCCTTTCAAGAAGCCTGTTGCAAGATCTTCCTAGTATCTTTGATCGGATTTGCCCAATGATGGTTCCAAGCTCTCCCTCATGGCTACATTCATAGTTTTGACGACCTAAAATATCGATTTGTCACCCACTTTGTAAGTTCTCAGCTAGCTAAGAAGATGAATGCTACACTAGTATTATTCTACCAGAATTATGACGAAAGCCTTCAAGAATTTGCAATAAGGTTCAATAACGATTGCCTAGAGATCCCAAACCTGCAACCGATAATCGCAATCACAGCCTTTACAACATGATTTTGGCATCATATGCTTAAACATTTCCTTTCAAACAAAACACCCTAAAATCACCACAGAGCCACTATCAAGGGTAGATAAGTATATCTTCATCGATGAGCTAATGGCTACACCACTGATCATAGAGAATTATTTCGATAGGTCACCCTCGAGGAAGAGGAATGTTTTGATTAATCCACCAGAACGTGGTCATAATACCTACGAATGCCGCCACTTGAAAGACAACTGAAAACCTCATCCAAAGGGAAATAACTTCACGAATATTACCGGAGAGAAGTGAGGAAGAGATGGATGGAGAGATGATAGAAAGGATGACGAGAAATATGATAGGTGAATGACAACCTCCAACAAAGAATAAGAGATAATTCTCTGCTGGAATGAAATCGAGTAACAGCCAACACTACTAGGGTGATTGTTGGCGGGCTTGCTTCTTGAGGAGTAAGTTCCTTAGAATGGAAAGCATACACTATAACACTCCTACCGTTATACCGTTCTAGATCATCAATGTGAATCACTAATCATTTAACATAATTTACGTCAATCAAGTCCAACCTAATCCATACTCATCTAGGTCAACTCCATCTTCTACTAAAAAACCTGGAAGCACCTCTTTGTAAATCAGAGGATGCCAACCTAGATTAAACACAACAGACAACCATATAATCAACATTAGGCTTCCAGTCATAAATTCACATGCAACTGCAACCTAGGCAGGAACTCATGTCATGTACAACATGAAAAATCCATCATAAACACATGAACATGTAGTACAATCATAATAGTATTCATGTATACAAGTTATCCATCAAACTAGCCTGGGAGTCCCAATCACACGACGCACCCTCCCGATCGTTCCAACTATTACACCAAAGAGGTGCTTTAAGAAGCATGTCATTAACAGTACATACAAGTACTAATAATGCATAAAAAATTACATATCTTGGTTATGAAAAGTGGTAAAACTTAAACTTACTATACTAGTACACATAGAGTGTATTGATTTGGACTACGTGTGAGTCAATTTTCTCAGTCTAACTAAATGAAAATTTTACACTCACACTAGCATTATGAAATTTCTCATAATCTTAATTTATTAAAGATTCTTAGAACATGTATATTTAGTGTATGGAACTTTGATTTATGAAAAGGTCAGGTCATTTTGTATAGGCCAACAAATACTAAGTGAATTGGGTTGCTACATTAAATGTATGGTGAAAAATAATCTATTAATAAAATTCACATCCAATCATGGATTGATGAAACCCTCTTGAGAATACTTATAGGATTTGAGTTTTTGTCAGAATCCTGCGGGTGGATTTTAATTAATCTGACACATTTAAACAAGTTAAGCGGTAAGCTCAAGGAATATTTGAAGACGTCAATTAAATATTAAAAGTTAGTGCATATTTAATTGACATATATCTATAACTTAACTTGAGAATTTAAATGAACAATTATAACGTAAGACTCAAATTTAATTTGAGATAAAAAGGGCAGTGTAATTATAATATTGTATTATAATATATTATAATTTATGGATTTTAATTATGCTCATAGGTTTAAGCTGATAATTGAATCCATAGAAAATCTGTGTTTTTTTTCTTCCTAATTGGTCCCTACTGTAGCATAGAAAGCCCCATACCAGAAATAACAATAAAACCTAAACAAAGATGGAAACCTATGAGATTTTAAAGAAGAGGGCCGACACACCAATGGGCGTCCAGAGTCCCTAATTGTTTCCGCTAGTTTTGGTTTGTTGCTTCAGATTAATCTTGGACAAGGAGACCACCCACTTATCCTTAGATCATAGGTTCGTGCATACAGTGGACGATCTACAGGTTTGAGTTTTGAATCATTCTTACTAACCCACTTAATTTTCTTGATTATTAGAGATCATTCAAGACATATCCTAAGGTATGATGATCTAACGCATTAAATTCTACATAGATCATGACTTCATAGCATAAATTGATAAGAAATTTATGAAGCCTGTTTGCCATTGATTATAACTGTGTGGTCCATACTACATTTCCATGTTAATATGTTTTCTAACATACGTGACAAAGAAAATATCAAATATATTTGAAGATTGTCACTGTGTTTTGTAGGGGATCCATGAAACCTTCATGGAGAGTTGTGTGATAAGTGCACAATGTACTTATATTTCTGACATTAAAAAGGTTATTTTTAATCCAAGGGAAGAAAACCAAATGGCAGATACTTTGGCCACTTTTGCAGTCATGTTTGATCTAGATCGTTGTTGTGAGGTTGAAGTTATCAAGATTGAGAAAAGCGGGATTCAGGCACATTTTTGAATATAGCGTAGGAACTTGATGGTAAATCATGACATTATGATGTGAAGCAGTACTTGAACATGGGAGAACGCCCTCTAGATGCATAAAAAAAATGACAGATGAAGTAACTGGTGAAAAGATGAAGTCACCACCAATTGATTTCAAAGTGCAATTGGACACTAAAAGGGACCTGCAAAACAGAGAAAGAGAGTATGGGGGTCGATTGAGTATGGGGAAGTGTTAGGCACCCCATAACTGTCTTAAAAATGATTTCTTTTTCGGTTCAAATTTGTATCGAAAATTTTATTTGTGTGTCTCGATTGTCTTATTGATCTTCTATGTCTGCCAGAAGTCAATATTTCAATTGAGTGGGACTTGACCCATTAATCATGACAATTTGGTGTTTGGAAAATGTTGGATGAAAAATCTTACTCGGAGTAGGTTTTAAAAAGGTGCACGAGATCATTACAGCCATTCTTGGTGAGAAACCCCAACCCAAAATTTTTGTGAATTTTTTATGGTTAAACAGAGGAGCAAAAACTGGACTAGGCGCACAAGGTGGGCGCCTAGGCGCTGCGCCTAGTCCAGTGAGGCATGCAGGGATGAAGACCGGAAGAAGAGGAACTAGACTGGGCACACTTCAGGGCGCCTAGGCGCAGTGCCCAGTCCAGCAAGTAGAAAAGGGGCGCGAATGATGGGAAATTTGAAACTCGACCGGGCGCACTTCAAGGCGCCTAGGCGCTGCGCCTAATCCAGTGGGAGAGGGAAGTGGAGTAGGTGTTGAGGCGCCTAGGCGCACCTCGCCTGGGCATGAAAACCCTACACGCCCAGGATGGCGCCCAGAGCAGCGCTTTAGGGACCTTAAGTAAGGCCAGAGCGCCTAGGCGCAACCCGAGTCTTCAAAAATGGTTCCAGCGAGTGTTTTTGTGAAATTTCTGGTTTTGTTTCAGTCCTAGAGAGAAAGAGAGATGATTCTAGAGAGAGAAGAGTATTTGAGCTGATTCTTAGATATTGAAGCTTGGTTTTGGAGATTTAGAGAGGATTCAAGGAAGATTCAAGCTTTGGAGGTAAGATTTCTTGATTTTCTATTTCTAGGGTTTTGAGTAGATCTTGTTAGTTTTGTTTAGAGTTGATTCCTATGGTTTAGATATGTTAATCCTAGGTCATATGTGGTTGTATATGTAGGTTTCATTCTTATTTTGGAGTTGAGTTCCATAAGGTTGAGGTTTGGGGGTTTGAGAAGAACCCTAGAGAGAGAAAGTAAGTTTTCTCAATTTAGTTGTTTAATTCTTATTGGCTATGATATGATTGAGATGTTTGGATGATCATTCGAGTTCGATTGGGTGAAATTGTTAGGTTTGGTGAAAAGGGGTTTAAAAACCCTAATTGTGGGATTTTGGTGAATTGCTCTACACGAGGTAGGGGATTTCCAACCATTCTTTCTGTCATTCGTTCTCAATATTTTAAAGAGCGTTTTGATTCCTCGTTGGTCATTTTATTTGTGTTTCCGCCTTAATTGCTTCTAAGGGGAAACGAACCTTGCTTGTGGATTATTGTTAATTCTTGAATGTTGCATGACCCGATTGTGTGTGTTCCATCACCTATGGGCACGATGTGATTTCCGTTCATGCATCATGGTAGTTATGTATATATATATGTAGGATGTTCATATATATATATATATCTCTTCGGCATGTCATGGCATAAATGCATTAGAGTTGCATTGGAGACCGAGTATGGACTCGGAGATCCGTAGGATTCTTGAAAGCTACTTGAAGGGATGACGAGGTGATGAGAGTTACCACCGAGTCATGTGATCTCCAAGTAGGATAACGCACTAGAGGTATGGTTAATGAGGGACCTTGCCTGGAATGGTGCGGGCGTGATAGGTTCACGCAATCGGGTAATCCAAGAGCGTTTGATGTTAGGGAGCTTGCTCCTATTCAATATGACATGGATAGCGACCATGATATTGATGAGTTGATGTGGTGAGCTTGCTCACGTTTGATATTACATGGAACGAGCCATGGTAACGATGAGGTTTGCTCATTGAGGAGATTGCCCGGATTGATGTTTTATATGATTGTTGAGTATACGTGCATGTGGTAGTTTTCATATTGTTGCATAACCTATTGTTTCGGATTCGGCCTTTATACTCTTTAGACTCTTAACCCTACTGAGCTTCTTGCTCACTCTATACTTTTTGTTCCTTCCCACAGGAGATACTGGTACAGGTACAAGTACTAGTGGAGCGGATCAGTGAGAGCGGGGATGTGACATGGATGGCCTGGGTAGGATGTGGGTGCTAGAGAGATACTCTAAGCACATATTTTGTGTACGATGTATTGATGTTTGTTCATAATATTGTTATAACCATTGGCACCAGAGGGTGTATGCATGATGTATGCTGAGTATTGATTTTGGTTATATAATATGATGAACTTTGATGATGTGTTTATACTATCAGTTTGTACATGCTGGTAGTGGATGGCCTGATCGAGGCCCTAGGATCATGATTGCATGTGATTGAGGCCTGAGGCCTAGCTAGGTTGCTAGTGTGATGGATTGAATTTATGCTGCGTGTTTTCTGATGCAGGCAGGGACTCTCCGATATACGGGGAGATGCCACCGGATTTTCGGTCTGCCGGATGATCGTACTGGTGGCCTAGGACGGTGCCGGAGGGCACCCGTGGCGTGCCCGGATTGGGGCGTCACACTTGGCTTGGCCGAAAATATTATGAATTTGATGAAAAATCCCACCTGAAGCGGGTTTTAATAATTAAAAAGGTGCACGAAATCATTACAACCATTCTTGGCTTGGCCAAAAATATTATGAATTTGATGAAAAATCTCACTTGAAGTGGGTTTTAATAATTAAAAAGGTGCACAAGATCTTCAAAGTCATTCTCGACTTGGCCAAAAATATTATGAATTTTTAATGATAACTTTAAATGAAACACTATATGAATCTATGGTAAGTTTAATTTAAAAACATGCCAACTTATGGCATAAAAGGGAATTTGGTTTTGATAAATACCAATTTATGATATTGGAACGAATTTTATTTTGAAATACCGACTTATGGTAGTGAAAGATATATGTTTATATTCGGAAAATGAATTGAATTTGCAAAGGGATTGTATTTGAATTTGAGAATGTCAACTTATGGTATATCTTGGATTTAATTTTGAAGCTACCAACTTATGACGTTTAAATGAAGTTAACTCTAAAAATACCAACTTATAGTTAAAATTATTTAACCCTAAAAATATCAACTAGGGTATTGGATTTGAATTTTAATATCAACTTAATGGTATTAGATTTGAATTTGAACCCTAAAAAATACCAATTTATGATATTTGATTTGAATTTTCATATCAACTCAATTGTATTGGATTTGAATTGAACAAAAAAAATGGCAACTTTTGGTATTAAATTATCCTTAGGAATACCAACGTATGTTAACCTTTTGATTAACTTGTTAGGGTCAACTATCGATTTATCATGCTAACTTCAATACAAAATTTAAAGGTGAAAGAAATACACACACATATCATATAAACATCATCACATATGTACATAGCATCACATATACATATAACTGAGAGAAATATAGATAGAATACACGAAATACAATCATGTTTCATCATGGATGTAGCATTCTCCTTGATCATGCAGTATCCAAACATTTTTTGACATATCAACATCAAATCATGTAATTTATGTCTACTATGCT
Organism: Euonymus europaeus; assembly: GCA_963580455.1. Taxonomy (NCBI): domain Eukaryota; kingdom Viridiplantae; phylum Streptophyta; class Magnoliopsida; order Celastrales; family Celastraceae; genus Euonymus; species Euonymus europaeus. The sequence goes on from OY756972.1 coordinate 8,970,020, forward strand.
CTGAGTAAAATGTGTCTAACTCATAACCGTCTGATAAAAAAAACAGCAATGATTATTCTTTGTCTTTCTAAAACAAATGATGATAAACATTAGATTATATCTGCAAGTAACATCACCCACACAAACGTATATTATATATTATATATATTTATGCATGTAACATCACATATCACATATATACATATATTTGTATATAACATATCTCTATATAACATCACACACACACACACACATATATATATATATATATGCACGTAGCAACACATATCACATATATAAACAGCACATTAAACATATATATACATGACATCATATAACATCATGAATATATCACAACATATACACATATATATTATATGAGAGGAAACTAACTCGAATATTATATATATGATGAATGACAAATATATATATATATACGTGCATGTATGTATATCATAATCAAACAACTACCGATGATGTTAGTAAAAGATGAGGATTGGGTAATTTCGTGATGGTGATGTCGGGTAGTGGACAGATTTTAGTAGTGGTGATGGTTCGGCAAGAAGGAGATTGCTATGGTTTTCAGCTGAGCTATAGGTGCTAATTTTCAATGACAGGGGTTCAGTGATAGCGATGAATCAATCAATTGTAAAGCCTTTTCTTTTCTTTTCTTTCTTCTTCCTTCCTCTTTCTGTAGTCTGCACCATCTCTCCTTCTTGTTCAACCAAGCTGTTTCTAATATTTGTCTTGAGGTGGGCTCTTGGTTCAGGTGGGTTGTTGTTGTTGTGAGGGTCAAGCTATGAGAGACGTTTATGGGAGGGTGATGAAGAGTTGCTAAGGATGATGGTAGTGAACGTCAAGAAGAGGTGCCAATTTGTGATGCTCAGTAATGGTGACGATATGAAGAAGGTTTGGTGAACGGTTATGGAGAGAGTTGGTGGATGATGGTTTGATGGCTACTGGGTTGATGTGGAAATGATGGTGAAGAATTGGTCTTGATGGTGGGTGAGGAGTTTAAAATTATGGATATAAGAGTGCTTGAGCAATTGAGATGGAGTGAATTGTTCAGCCTTTTTCTTTTTTCTCTTTTCCTCTTCGGTGATGAAATTCTTTTTAGAGAGGCAGAGAGTCACTAGTGAAGTTAAGAGTCACGGGTGAAATTCTTTATGTTTTGTGTTATTGTCGGTAGTCATAATGAGATTGCAAAAGTAACCTCATCACTCTTCTTGTTCACTCTAAACACAAGGACCTACTATTTTGTTTCACACTATTTTCTCTTTTTTATTATTTTTTGAATCAAACCCAGACGAAAATCGGTTACCACAGCTGCCCCCTTTGTGCGTCTTTTATGAAATAAAAGATAGACATATGCGCAGTTAACGGAATTTCGTTTGGAAAAATTGAGACATTAATGGTTTTTTTTTTCTTGTGAAGTGTTCAGGATCACTACAGCCATTCAAGGCATGGTTGAAATTTTGAAATGAATTTTTATGAAAAATGCTCGGGATCACTTGTGTCATTCTCGATTTGACTGAAATTTTGAAATGATTTTTTTTATGAAAAATGCTCGAGATCATTATAGTCATTCCTGGCTTTACTGAAATTGGAAAAGTTTTTGATATAAAGTACTCAAGTCACTACAGTCATTCCCGGCTTGGCCAAAATTTGAAAGATAAAAAGTGCTCGGGATCACTACAGCCACTCTCAGCTTTGCTTAAAATTTGAAATGATTTTTTTATAAAAAATGTTCGGGATCACTACAGCCATTCCCGACTTGAGTGAAATTGAAAAAGATTTTTTATTATTTTTTTGATAAAATGAAAAATGCTCGTGATCACTAGAGTCATTCCGGCTTGACTGAAATTTTAAAATTATTTTTTTATAAAAAAATGGTCAGGATCACTACAGCCATTCTCAAACCACATAATCGTACCAATTCAAGCATAGATATCAAATTGAAATATGTCAAGGAAAAGTGAATATCAATTGAAGTGAATACTATCAAAGAGCATCCATTCAAGCAAATATTTAATCAAGGGGCATCAATCAATTCCAATGCATCTCTTAACTTAATGAATCTATCCTTAGTTAGGGGTTTAGTAAGAATATCCGAAATATTATTTTCTCCATCTACATGTTCAAGAAAAATATTCCCTTTAGATACATGATACATAATGAAATGATGTCTAATCTCAAAATATTCCCTTCAGCTAAACCTAGTTGTGAATTCAACTATTGTTCTTATATCAAATGAACTTTGATTAAGTTGAAATTTTGTAGAGATATCATTGGCATCATTATGAATATTTGTTGTCGAGGAATTATTAGAAAATTTTGACGTTTGCTTACGGAAATTTTAAGCCCAAATTTATGTCCAAAAATTGTTTTATTTTCTTAATTGAATCATCTTGTGGCTTGAAATGTGATTAAATGATGTTTGTCCAAATGAAAAATTTGCATGTACATCTATATATAAGATATAGTTTTTCATGTATATATTGAATATTTGGATTAAACTAACCTATGATTCAAGCATAATCTCAAATGAGCTTACAAGCATACTTTGAAAGACTAAAGTTTTAGTAATTTTATAAGTTATCCGGCAGTCCAAGATTTGTCATGAAAGACTTAGGGCTTGCTAAGAAATACCTAAACATCATTGCAAAATCCACTAAAGATTGTTAAAGCATTTTTGGAAAGAGCCAAGTTGGCAAGTTAAGTGGTGAAGCATGTTGGGATATATAAATGATATAACATACTTTCAAGTGTTCAATTATTACCGAGGTTTCTGTTTGGAGTCAAGAAGGAAATTTCTGGAATTTTGAAAAGAGATATTCTCCCTATATGGTGAATTAAATCAAGGTTATCTAAGGCAATGGAAAGCTAATTATATGGTGCTAACTTTAATGTCATTATGGCCAAATTTTAAGGCAACGATTGCAAGTGAATTCTTGCAAATCACTTTTCAAATTCAAATAACGGCCTTGATTTCTAGTTTGAGAATATTGCTTCAAGGAAAGTTTCCAAAATTTGGAGCTAGAAACTCAGCCTTCCATGAGATAAATCAAGGGCAAGTGCAATTCCTATATTAAACAAGAAGAAACTACAACTTATTTCGTAAAGTATTATTGTCGATACTATGAGATAATGAAGCCAATTTTCAAGCATAGATAAATTGTCTATATTATAGAAAAACTTGAAATTAAAGTGGAGATCTTACGTTACATAAAGAACGATTTCGTTTGAAGCCATCAATGTGATAGACATAGTATGCTAAAGGCCATTATTTTATGAAATATTCAAACTCGGTTTATTTATTTGGAATAAAATATGTTTAGCACTTTATATATGAAAAATGATATATTTGCATAAGCGTCTTTTATTCTATATGGTATATGAATTCGTGTGTGGAGTTTAGCTTACACACACAAGATCAATTAATAAGTTCCTATTGAATATAAGCAAACGATCACAGCTTAGACGAAATTGGACAAACCATTGGCAGGGTTGTAGTACAGTATTTTAGTATACATATATTGCTTATGGAAAGCGGTACAACTTGAACTTATTATACTAGTACACTTGGAGTGTATTGATCAGGACTACTTGTCAGTCAATTTATCTAGTCTAACTACATGGAAAATTGTACACTCAAACTGACGTTATGACATCGTTCATAATCTTAATTTATTAAAGATTATGGGTACGTGTGCATTTAATATATGAGACTTTGATTTACCAAAGGGTGAGGTCTTTTTGTACAGGCCGACATACACCAAGTGAATTGGATTAATGCATTAAATGTACGATGGAAAATAATCTATTAATAAAATTCATGTCCATTATGGATTGATGATACCCTCTCGAGAATGCTTATAGGATTTGAGATTGTGTCAAAACCCTGCAGGTGAATTTTAATGAATCCGGCACATTCAAATAAGTTCAGCAGTAAGCTCGAGGAATATTTAAAAATGTCAATTAAATAGTATATGACAGTGACATATATAATTGACGGGTATCTGTAACTTAACGTGAGGATTTTAATGAATGATTATAACGAAAGACTCAAATTTAATTTGAGATAAAACGGGGAGTGCATATATAATATTTTAGTGGAATATATTATAGTTTGTGGATTTTAATTATGCTCATGAGTTTGTGCTGATAATTAAATTCGTAGGAAACCCATGTTTTATTTTTCCTTGTTAGTCCCCACTGTAGCATATGAAAGCCCAAACCTATGTGAATCAGGAAACCTAACTGAGATTGGAGTTCCCTAATTGGAGACGAGTGTGGGCCAGCCACCTAGGGTTAGGAAACCCTAGGTTGGCCGACCTCTATACACTAGTGTGTTTTGTTTCCTAAGGTTGAGACACCAGTTGGACTCGACTCTCTAATTTTCTCCACAATTTTGATTTCTAATTTCCGGTTCTTAGTGTAAGGAGTTGACGCTCTTAAATCAAAGTTTGGGAATTGGTGCATACAGTGGAAGATCCGCGGGATTTAGCTTTGAATCAATCCGGGTGACTCCATCATTTGATATAGATTATTAGAGGTCAACCCAAAGAGATCTCTAGGTATGTAATCTTTACACAACTAGTTTAGCCATAGATTATGCATGTCCACCCTAATAAACAAGGAATTTTTGAAAGCTGTTTTTCTATCGATTACTCCTATGTGCTTTCCTTGTTTTTTGAAATGTTTCCGATAATGTGTATTTTCCAACAATTGGTATCAGAGGCGGTCATAGATCTGTAATCGATATTAAAACAAAACCAAAAAATTTGTTGATTATGATTTTGTATGATCTATGATTATTTCTGTGTTGTGACTAACTTGTTTTTGCATATTGAAATTCTAGCTACCATGGTCTAGTTTTTTGGTTTGGTTTTAGAATTGTTCAATCCAAATTAAGGAGTAGAAATTTATGTAAATCAAAATTTAGATTGTGAACTCCGGTTTAAAGGAGGCTAGGAATTTTTTGTAAAATCAAGTGAAGAGCGAAGAAGGGGCAAAATCGGTGCGAAACAGATGAACTGTCAAATATGGGCAACCAAGAAATTCGGTTAGCTGATCTGGGCAGCTCAGGCAGGCTGGGCAGTTCGGGTAGTCCAGGTTCAAGAATATTTCCAACTCCAACGGGGATTCCTGATCGAGTAGAGTTCTGGATTTGATAAAAGACCATGATAGCTAGAACTCTTGATTGAATGATTTTCTATTTTAATAATCTCCTATTTTAATTGCATGTATGATTGTATTTGAATGTCATGTTATATTGAGATTCCTAATTAATTAGGATATTATCTAATTGGTTGCCATGTTAGATTAGGATTCCTAATTGATTAGGATGTTATCTAATTTGTTGCCATGTTAGATTAGGATTCATATATTCTAGGATATTATCTAAACATGAAAAATAAAATACTAAACACCCTATTTTAAAATAATAAGTGGGAGACGGTTATAAATAACCTACGGACATCATTGGTTCAAAATAAAAGTATGTGAAATTAAAATTGGAAAGATGATATATTAAATGTGACCATGGTATTATTTTGGAACATCCGTTTTAAACCTTGTGATTATTTTCATATCCAAACCATGTAGTTCCAACCCATGCATTTGGGAATTCTTTTTGTGACAAAAATAATGCAATGTTAAGAAAGTGATGTCGTAGATTGATGTTATTTAATCGCACACCATTCTTATGGAAAACCCCCTCTAATTGGGAACGATCTGGTTGCTAGATTTGTTAATTCTCTAAATTGAATAACCAAGATATGATGTGATAACGATTTTGACAACTTGGAGAAAATAATGATTTTGGCAGTGATACTAAAATATGTAAATTCCAGTCAAGACATTTGTAAGATATCTCTATTACGGTAATTTTGAAATCACGGGAATATTTTTTTGAAGTTTGAATTATTGGTAAGAAATTTAATAGAGATGTAATTAAAAATATGTGTTGGTTCGACCTTCCTCCATATTGAAATTTTTTAATTATAGATATCTCATATTATTAATTTTCTTGATAGTCACAATAAGTAGCAATTTATTATAAAATTGTTTCCCCATCGGAATCATTTTTATGAAAATTGTCAGATTGTGATCGCGTGATAGTTATACGCTTAGCTATAAATTATAGAAATATTTCCCATTGAAATCAATGCCATCATTTGTAGGACCAAATAAAAGACTAATTAAATTTTATTTGAATGGCGTTTGTCTAGATAATAAAATTTAATGTAAACTAAATTGTATAATATGTATTCTCCCATCGAGATAGAAAATTTCATACTAAAGTGTTTTGATTGTCGATGAATTATTTTCATAATTTTTATGGGTGCAATTTATAAATAATTTGAATCAAGTATACCTTAGAATTAATTTTCTTTATACGTCATTTTTCAGATTTAAAAATGTCTTTCAGTCCTCTGTCTGTTATTCTGAAAGACCATAAGTTGGATGGAACAAATTATGTCAAGTGGAAAAGGAATTTGGATATTGTGCTCACTATTGAAGAGTATAAATATGTGTTAACTGAACTATATCCCTAATTGCTTGCGGAGGGTGCCACTGATGAGCAGATTATTGCTCACAAGAAGTGGAAAAGGGCTGATGAAATGGCACAATGTTACATGTTAGCATGAATGTCAGATGTGTTGCAAAAGCAACATGAGACTATGAAAAGTTCCTATGACATCATCAATAGCCTGAAGGAGATGTTTAGTGATCAAGGCAGAGCCGCAAGGTAGACTGCAATGAAAGCACTCTTGAACACCCAGCTGTCTGAAGGAACCAATGTAAGGGAGCACGTTCTTAAGATGATGAGTCTTTTGGATGAGCTCGAAGTCCTTGGTGCTGATATTGATTGCGAAAGCCAAGTCGATATCATCCTTCAATCTCTTCTAGAAACCTATGAGAATTTATGATTGAGCTATACATTGCCGGAACTTCTCAATGAGCTCAAAGGAGCAGAAGCATTACAACCTAAGCAAGCTAAGGTCAATCTTAGTGAGAAAGGCTCATCTTCTAAACCAAAAAGTAAGAACAAGAAAAAGACTCAGAAGAAGAAAAAGACTCAGAAGAAGAAAGAGAAATCAGTTGACTCAAAGGGTATTCAAGGCGGAGTGAAAAAGACGAAAGGTAGGTGTTTTCATTGTGGTCAGAAGGGACATTGGAAGAAACAATGTCAAACTTGGCTGAGCAAGAATAAACAAGGTAACCTCCTATCATTTGTTGTTGAAACACAATTAGCGGTTGTGATTACCGGAACATGGTGTGTAGACACGGGAGCCACTAATCATGTTTGCAATTCATTGCAAGGGTTCCAGAAAACCAGACAACCAAATGAGGAGCGTTAGATTCTTCTGGGAGATGCGGCAAGACTAGAAGTAGTAGCTGTAGGCATTTTTCATTTGAGTTATAGTAGTGATAGGACTTTAATATTAAACGATTTTCTTTACATACCAGCTATGAGATGAAATTTAATTTCAGTTACTTCTTTGGCAAAGAATGGATAATATTTTAAGTTTGATAACTCAGTTGTTATCAGGAATAATAAACGGTTTATCTGTTCTGGTACTTTAGTAGATAATATTTATATTATAAGTCCAAATTCTACTAAATATAATGAATTAAATAACTCAACAATTTTACCATGTAAGAGAAAAGAACATTTGAAACCGAATCAAACCTATATTTGGAATTTAAACTTAGGTCATATTAATCTAAACAACATTTCTAGACTGGTACGAGATAGACTTTTGAGTTCATTAGAAATTGAGAAACTTCCAATATGTGAATCATGTTTGGATGGTAAAATGACCAAGAGGCCATTTTTTGGCAAAGGGGCATAGGGCCAAAGAATGTTTGGAGCAGGTACATTTAGATGTGTGTGGTCCAAAAACTATTCGAGCGAGAGGAGGTTATGAGTATTTCGTCACTTTCATAGACGACTACTCAAGGTATGGTGGATACATTTACCTAATGCACCGTAAGTCTGAAACTTTTGAGATGTTTAAAAGTTATAAGGCAATTACAGAGAAACGTTTGGGAAAAAGTATCAAAACAATACGATCCGATCGTGGTGGTGAATACCTCTCGGGAGAGTTTATGGAATACTTGAATGTAGAAGGGATATCTTCCCAGTTCATTGCACCAAACACACCACAACAAAATGGTGTGGCGGAAAGAAGGAACATGACTCTTATGGAAATGGTGAGATCGATGATGAGTTTTTTGGAACTTCCTAATTTTTTCTGGGGATATGCTTTAGAAACAACTGCGTACATTCTGAACTTAGTTCCTTCTAAGCCAGTACCAACTACTCCTATGGAATTATTGATAGGGCGAAAGCCGAGTTTGGCCCATATTTAGATATGGGGTAGTGGACCCATGTGCTGGTAGGGAACGCAGGAAAGTTGGAATCTAGGACAGAAGTATGTATTTTTGTAGGATACCCTCGAGGTACCAAAGCTGGTTTATTTTATAGTTCTAAGGATCAGAAGGTCATTGTTAGCACCAATGCCTGATTTTTAGAAGAAGACTATATGATGAACCACAAACCCAAAAGTAACGTTGTTCTTGAAGAAATAAGAGGAGAAGCACAAGGAAAAGAAATACAAGACTCACCAGTTCAAGATAAAAATCCAGTGCTACATGAAAGTAGGAGGATTGTAGAATCTAAAATTGATTCTATTCAAAGGAATGATCATGAAATGCTAGGAAATCAACCAGATCAGCATGAAGAGCTTGATACAAATAGAACAAAATCATCACACCAAAATACTCTAAACGAATAGGTAGTGCCTCGTGGTAGTGGGAGGTTAACTTGATTACCTAGTCGGTATGTTCTGTTGGGTAAAGTTTATGAAATGATCCCAACCAAACAAGATATTGATCCCAGTAACTACAATGAAGCACTCCAAGATAAAGATGCAGAATCTTGGAAGAAAGCTATGAAATTTGAGATGGAGTCCATGTACTCTAATCAAGTTTGGGAACTTGTAGAACCACCAAATGGAGTAAAACCCATAGGTTGCAAGTGGATCTACAAGAGAAAGAGAGGGGTGGACGGAAAGGTGGAAACCTTCAAAGTAAGGCTTATTGCAAAAGGTTATACTCAAAAGGAAGGGATCGATTATGAGGAAACTTTTTCTCCAATAGCAATGCTTAAATCTATTCGGATACTCTTATCCATTGCAGCATATTACGATTATGAAATATGGAAAATGAATGTCAAGACAGCTTTCCTAAATGGAAGTCTTGAGGAAAACATCTATATGGTACAACCAGACGGATTTATAGCCAAATACCAAAAGCACTTATTTTGCAAGCTTAAGAGGTCCATTTGTGGACTTAAGCAGGCATCTAGGTCTTGGAATATAAGATTTGATCAGGCCATAAGATCCTACGGATTTGAGCAATGTCCTGATGAATCTTGTGTCTATCAATGGAGCAATGGAAGTTTAGTGGTGTTCTTAGTACTTTACGTAGATGATATATTACTCATCAGAAATGATGTAGCAATATTATCCTCAGTAAAAGTCTGGTTGAACAATCAATTCAAAATGAAAGACTTAGGAGAAGCTAGTCACATTCTTGGGATCAAGTTGCTAAGAAACCGAAAATAAAGAATGTTGGGCTTGTCTCAAGGAGTCTACATTGACACCATCCTAGAAAGATTTGGCATGCAATATTCCAAGAAAGGATTTCTTCCTTACAGAAATGGAATCACCTTGTCTCGAGATCAGTGCCCTATGGTTGCTGATGAGATTAAGAGAATGAGTCTTGTACCATATGCCTCGGCAGTGGGAAGCCTCATGTATGCTATGATGTGTACTAGACCAGATACATGTTATATGGTTGGTCTAGTTAGCAGATATCAATCAAACCCAGGAATGGAAGATTGGATTGCTATAAAGCATATACTCAAGTATCTAATGAGAACAAGGGATTGTATGCTAGTTTATAAGGCTGATGAACTTGTACCTAAAGGGAATACAAATTCAAATTTTCAGTCCGACAAAGATTCCAGGAAGTCAACTTCATACTATGTTTTCACATTAGGAAGTGGACCATTAGTTGGAGAAATGTCAAGCAATCCTGCATTGTTGACTCCACTATGGAAGTTGAATATGTAGCGGCCTCTGAGGCAGCTAAAGAATCAGTATGGCTCTGTAACTTTCTAATAGATTTGAATGTGGTACCTACGGCTCAGTTACATATTACACTTACTGTGATAATAGTGGAGCATTTGCAAATTCAAAGTAACTAAGAGCTCATTCGAAAGGAAAACATATAGAACGCAAGTATCACTTGATACGAGAGATCGTACGGAAAGGTGATGTCATAGTGACGAAGATAGCATAAAAGGATAACTTGGCGGATATATTTACCAAGTGCTTACCAACAAAGTCATTTGAAGGACACTTGGAGGGCCTAGCAATAAGATGTGTACCGTCATAGCCATGAGCAGAATTGGGAGATTGATAGGGATAGTATGCTAAAGGCCATTATTTTATGTAATATTCAAACTAGGTTTATTTATTTGGAATAAAATATGTTTAGCACTTTATATATGAAAAATGACATATTCGCATAAGCGTCTTTTATTCTACATGGTATATGAATTGGTGTGTAGAGTTTCGCTTATACACAGAAAATCAATTCATAAGTTCCTATTGAATATAAGCAAACAATCACAACTTATAAAAAATTGGACAAACCGTTGGCATGGTGGTAGTATAGTATTTCAGTATGCCTATTCTTGGTTATGGAAAGCGGTACAACTTGAACTTATTATATTAGTACACTTGGAGTTTATTGATCAGGACTACATGTGAGTCAATTTATCTAGTCTGACTACATGGAAAATTGTACACTCACAATGATGTTATAACATCGTTCATAATCTTAATTTATTAAAGATTATTGGTACGTGTGCATTTAATGTATGGGACTTTGATTTACCAAAGGGTGAGGTCTTTTTGTATAGGCCGACATACACTGAGTGAACTGGGTTACCGCAATAAATGTACGATGAAAAATAATCTGTTAATAAAATTCACGTCCATTATGGATTGATGATACCCTCTCGAGAATGCTTATAGGATTTGAGATTGTGTCAAAATCCTGTAGGTGGATTTTAATTAATCCGATACATTCAAATAAGTTAAGCGGTAAGCTTGAGGAATATTTAAAGATGTCAATTAAATATTAATGTGAGGATTTCAATGAACGATTATAACAAAAGGCTCAGATTTAATTTAAGATAAAACGGGGAGTGCAACTATAATATTTTAGTGGAATATATTATAGTTTATGGATTTTAATTATGCTCATACGTTTGGGCTAATAATTAAATCTGTAGGAAGCCCATATTTTATTTTTTTCCTTCTTGCTCCCCACTGTAGCCCATGAAAGCCAAAACCTAAGTGAATCAGGAAACCTACTTGAGATTGGAGTTCCCTAATTGGAGAGGAGTGTGGCCAGCCACCCAAGGTTAGGAAACCAAAGGTTGGCCGACCCCTATATAAACACAAACTAGTGTGTTTTGTTTCGTAAGGTTGAGACACCAGTTGGACTCGACTCTCTAATTTTCTCCACAGTTTTGATTTCTAATTTCAAGTTCTTGGTGTAAGGAATTCATGCTCTTGAATCAAAGTTTGGGAATTGGTGCATACGGTGGAAGATCCGCGGGATTGAGCTTTGAATCAATTCGGCTGACTCCATCATTCAATATAGATTATTAGAAATCAACCCAAAGAGATCTTTAGGTACGTAATCTTTACACAACTAGTTTAGCCATAGAATATGCATGTCCACCATAATAAACAAGGAATTTTTGAAAATTATTTTTCTATCGATTACTCCTATGTGCATTCCTTGTTTTTTAAAACGCTTCCGCTATTGCATATTTTCCAACACAATAGAGATTCTATATTTGGTACAACTCTCAAAAGATAATCAAAGATGGAAACAAGATCAAAGGAAATGGTATGGAGCTAAATTTCATTTTAATGAGAATTAATTCAAAGGCATATCTCCATACAAATTAAAGGTCGTTATTCTTAGAATTATGAGGTGAATCAAAATCTCTTACCATATTGGTTTGAAAAAGAATAATTATGTTGATGCAAAAATCTTCACCAACGTTAGGGTTTCTTGTGTTAAACTCACACAAGCCAATGAACTGAATTGAAACGAAAGCACACAACAATAGACGTGGTTCGGCAAGAATGCCTACGTCCACTATAGAGTCTGAATTTTTATTATCTCTAAAATGATTACAAGGGGTTTTATTTATACTACTATCAAGTAACCGATCACTTGTTTCCTCTCCTCGCATCAAGCGTGCAATCCTCATTTGAATTTTGAAGAAGAGTTCCACTTGAATTTTGAAGAAGAGTTGAGTGGATCAAGATCACCACTAAGGCGGGATGAGGTTACGTCCACATTCCCACACGTTTGTGCCATGTCTAGCCTCCAGATGTCTTTTATCTCTGTTGCCATATGGCTTCACAATTTTATGATCCATAATTGCCCCCAGCCTTTTTCTCTTTTTCAGCAAATAAAGAAATTAGGCTAAATTGATTGAATTTTCCTGGATAGTCTCTGACTTTTTATTGAACTAGAATTCCTCATATATATATATATATATAAGGCAAACATTTTCTTCTCCTCTTCTTTTGGCACGTTGAAGTTTCTCAAAAAAAAAATTCATTTACCTCTTTCCCTTCTCTCTTTTTTCTTTTTTTCCCCCCACTTAGCTGCTAGGGGGGAGGCCCCACTGCCCCCGCCAGTATTGGCGTGGCAGCTCCCGCGTAGCTACTGGGCGGGACTGCACCCCCTAGTACTACGGGGAGCTCCTGCCCAGTTGCCCAAAAGCTGGCTGTGCTGTACCCTGCCAAGGCTGGGCGGGACTCCACTGCCCTCAAAATTGGCGGGGCAACTCTTGGCCAACAGGTGGGCGGGAGAGCGTTGGTGCGCCATACTTATCGCTGATCCGTTTCTTCTTTGAACAGTCACTAATTTTGTCTTTCCTAAATCGAAAATTTTAATTGCTGCTGACTTTTGTCAAATTTTATTTTCAATCGCTATGAGGAGGTACAGTAAGCTCTTGTCCAGCACCCAAAATATAAAATCTTTTTGCAAAATGTATGGGATTCAATCGCCTTTCAAGTGTTGGACCGAACGTTGAGGATGAAGAATCAACATAATACATCGAGGTTCCAATAATGAGTGTGATAGATTGCGGGATACGCTTCCCCTTCCAGCCTTTAATTCGAGATTGCTTCGCCTACACTCACTTGGATTTTTCATGTTTGTGTGAGAATGCTTACAGGATATTGGGTGTAGTGAGGAAGTTGAATCATCTGCTCGATACGGTGCTGGTGTAGGAAAATTCTCATATAGGAAAATTCTGAAGGTCTGCGCCAGTGTTGCTTGGTCAACCTCCTTTCTATCGTTATTTCAAGTCTCTTCCTCCGATTTCAACAGTAGAACGGGCCAAGGAATTTTTTGAGAACTTCAAATTTCTTGAGACTGCGACTGGTGAAGAAGTGTCTTCCGTTGTTAATGAGTCTGATGTAGGGGAAAGTGAAGAAAGTGCATTAGAGGAGAATGTCAGTTCATCATTCCACAACAACAACAACAACAACAGAGGTTAGCTTTTATAAAATACCATATTTTTTTTAAAATTTGATGGGCACCATGTTTTTTCCTTTAATTTCACTTTGGGTTTTGTAGGTGTTGAAAGTGAAGGTACAGAACTGAGCATGAATGTGAAACCCCGACCCAAAAATTTTGTAAAATTTTGATGTTTGAACAAATGGGGAAAACTGGACTAGGCGCACCAAGGGGCGCCTAGTCCAGAGTGAGGCAGGTAAGAGATGAGGACCAGAAGAAGCTGGAGCGCCTAGGCGCCCCAAACAGCATGCCTAGGCGTGTGCAAAGGTGCGCCCAGGATGGCGCCTAATCCAGTGAATGCTTGAATGGAGGAAGTCCAGAAGAGGAGGTACTGGACTGGGTGCACCTCGGGGCGCCTAGGCGCAGCGCCCAGTCCAGTGGGAGATGGGATGTGGAGTAGGCGCAGAGGCGCCTAGGCGGCCGCCTAGGTGCACCTCGCCTGGGCAAGAAAACCCTGCACGCCCAGGATGGCGCCTAGAGCAGCGCCTGAGGGAAATTTTGTTAGGCCAGGGCGCCTAGGCGCATCCCGTGTTTTCGAAAGGCTCCAGCGAGCCATTTTAGAGAGATTCTTGCTTGGTTTCAGTTCTAGAGAGAGAGAGAGACGATTCTAGAGAGAGAGACGATTCTAGAGAGAGAAGAGTATTTGGAGTGATTCTTAGAGATTTGAGCTTGGTTTTGGAGATTGGGAGAGGACGCAAGGAAGATTCAAGCCTTGGAGTAAGTTTCTTCATTTTTCCATTTCTAGGGTTTTCGAGTAGATCTTGTTAGTTTTGTTTAGAGTTGATTCCTATGGTTTAGATATGTTGATTTAGGGTCATATGTGGTTGTATATGTAGGTTTGATTCTTGTTTTGGAGTTGAGTTCTATAAGGTTGAGTTTGAGGGTTTGAGAGGAACCCTAGAGAGAGAAAGTAAGTTTTCTCAATTTAATTGTTTAACTCTTATTGGTTATGATATATTGAGTTGTTTGGATGATTATTAGAGTTTGATTGTGTGAAATTGTTAGGTTGGGTGAAACGGGTTGAAAACCCTAATTGTGGATTTTGGTGAATTGCTCGACACGAGGTAGGGAATTTCCAACCATTCTTTCTATCGTTTATTCTCGATGTTTCTAAAGAGCGTTTCAATTCCTCATTGGTCATTTCATTTGTGTTTCCGCCTTAATTGCTTCTAAGGGGAAACGAACCTTGCTTGTGGAATATTGTGGATTTTGATGTTGCATGACCCGATTGTGTGTGTTCCATCACCTATGGACACGATGTGCATTCCATTCATTCATCATGGTAGTTATGTATATATATATATAGGATGTTCATATATATATATATATATATATATATATATATATCTTTTCGGCATGACATGGCATAAATGCATTAGTGTTGCATTGGGGATCGGGTATGGACTCGGGGCTCCTTAGGTTTCTTGAAAGCTAGTTGGAGGGATGACGAGGTGATGAGAGTTACCACCAAGTCATGTGAACTCCAGGTAGGATAACGCACTAGAGGTTGGGTTGATGAGGGACCTTGCCTAGAATGGTGCGGGCGTGATAGGTTCACGTAACCGGGTAATCCAAGAGTGTTGATGTTAGGGAGCTTACTCCTATTCAATATGACATGGTTAGCGACCATGATATTGATGAGTTGATGTGGTGAGCTTTGCTCACGTTCGATATTACATGGAACGAGCCATGGTATTGATGATGTTTGCTCATTGAGGGGATTGGCCGGATTGATGTTTTATGTGATTGTTGAGTATAAGTGCATGTAGTAGTTTTCATGTTGCTGTAGAGCTTGTTGTTCGGATTCTGCCCTTGTTCTCTTATACTCTTTACCCTACTAAGCTTCTTGCTCACTCTCTATTCCCTTTTCCACCCACAGCTGATACTGGTACAGGTACAGGTACAGGTACCAGTGGAGCAGATCAGTGAGAGCGGGATGTGACATGGATGGCCCTGGGTAGGATGAGGGTGCTAGAGAGATACTCTAAGCACGTATTTTGTAAACGATGTACTGATGATTCTTCATGATATACTTATAACCATTTGGCACCAGAGGGTGTATGCATGATGTATGCTGAGTTGATTTTATGGTTATATGATATTATGAATTTGATGATGTGTTTATACTATCAGTTTGTGCATGCTGGTAGTGGATGGCCTGAGGCCCTAGGATCAGGATTGCATGTGATTGAGGCCTGAGGCCTGGCTAGGTTGCTAGTGTGATGGATTGATGATTTTTCTGCTACGTGTTTCTGATGCAGGCGGGGACTCTTCGATATACGGGGAGATGCCGCCGGATTTCCGGTTCGCCGGATGATCGGACTAGTGGCCTAGGACGGTGCTGGAGGGCACCCGTTGCGTGCCCGGATCGGGGCGTCACAATTTGGTATCGGAGGGAGGTTTGTTTGATTTATATATGTAGGAGGTTGTTTGATTTATATATATAGGATCGGGGATGGGTCCTAGATGTATGGTAGTGTAATCCAGGCCATGCTCTTGGTGACATAATATATGGGATATTATAACCACCAAAGTTAGGGGGAGTTTCTCCAAAGGGAGATATCTTGTCTCCGCGTCTAGCATGCTCTTGGTGACATAATATATGGGATATTGTACCCCCTTTTCCTCCCTCAAAAGGATTCCACTAACCGCATGATCTGAAACAGCCAAGTACAAATGTAACGTGTGTCCCTCCTTAGGTGTTGACCACAGTGGAGGCTTCTGGATGTACGCCTTGAAGTCCTAGAATGCCCTTCTAGACCTGAGCAGCTGAAAAAATGGTCGGACCCTATCTGATGCCTGACTTATGAACCTGTTCAGAGCTGCGGTCATTGTAGTCATCTTATGAATCTCTCTCACCTTGGTTGGCCGCTCAAGGGATTGAATTGCTCGAACCTGCTCTGGGTCTGTTTCTATTCCTTTCCTAGTCACCAAGTGACAAAGGAATTTACCATTGTTCTAGGTGCTCCATGGTTCTCCCAATAAGATGCCCAAACAATTTCGTCACCATCCTCCGAAAGGTTGCCCCAGCATTCTTAAGCCCAGAGGGCATTACCTGATGACAAAAGATCCCTCGAGGAGTGATAAAGGCGGTCTTCTCTTGATCCTCAGAATGCATAGGGATTTGATGGTATCTCAGATAAGAATCCAAAAAACTCATCCTAGCCAGGCCAGAGGTTGCATCTACAAGCTAGTCAATCTTTGGAAGCGGGAACAATTCCATTGGGCACGCCCTATTCAAATCTATAAAATTTTCGCACACTCTCCACCTCCCATTTTTCTTGCGCACTAAAACTGTGTTGGAAAGCCATTCAGGGTATTATACCTCTCTTATGGATTTCATTTGCAATAGGTTCTCCACCTCTTGCACGAATACCTCCGTATGGTGTAGAGCTGATCTCTTCGCCTTTTGTATGGTTTGTGACCCGCTTTGACGCTCAACTTGTGGGTGGCTATCTTTGGGTCAAGGTCAAGCATCTTGTATGGGGTCCAAGTGAACACTTCTTTGTTCCTTCTCAACATCCCAATTACACTTTCACTCTCCAGTTGGGCAAGACTTGTGCCGACTCGAAAGTATCTCTTGGGATCGCTTGGTGTCACTTCAATCTTCTTCAGCTCATCTACTTACTTGTAACTTGGCTCCTTCCTGAGCTCCTCAAGAACAGAAGCCTATTCCTTCATCATCATCACCCTTGCTGCTGGCTTGGCTTGTGCAATGAAGCACTCTTTTGAGATAGCTTGGTCCCCTCTGACCTCTATCACATCTTTTTCCATATGGAAACTTCACTATTTGGTGGAAGGTCGATGGTGTTGCTTCTATGGCATGAAGCAAAGTTCTGCCCATAATAGCATTGTAAGAAGAAGGTAAATCTACAACGATAAAATCTACCTTTACTATCCTTGGTGTAGCTGTAACATGTATGCGCATCCTTCCCAGTGGCCAGATTGGCATTCCATTCAACTCGATAAGGTGTGTGAAGACTGGGACCATGTCCGCCTGTGTCTTCCCTAGCTTCTTGAACAAAGGATAATACATTATGTCAGCGAAACTCCTTTGATCCACCATCACTCTCTTGACATCCGCATTCTCCATTCTCAATGTAATCACCAGCGTGTCCGAGTGAGGGAAGGTAACTCCCACAGCATCCTCTATGGTAAAGGTTACCGCAGTAGTATCCCTCGATCTCTTTTCTCGGACCATTGGTCAAAATTCAAGGCTTATTATCTCTTACCGATCTCGAGCCTTCCTATATTCTGCTCGCTGTATCCCTTCTTAAAGTTCTGCTTCTGGAGCTAGAGCATTGATGAAGTTAATGACCTGAGTTGGAGGGTTGTCATTATCCTTGGCACGGGCCTCCTAATCATCCACTCTTTTTCCTCTGTAGTCTTACTCTTATCCAAAAAATCCTGGAGATGTTCCTAACGAACCAAATCCTCCAAGTGTCGCTTGAACTCCTTACACTCCTCAGTCCTTTGACCTTTGTCTTTATGGTAGGAGCACCACTTATGTTGGTTCTGGATGGAGGGATTACCCGAGATCTTTTGCGGGCGTCGAAAATACGGTTTTCCCTTAATCTGTGGAAGGATTCTAAAAATGGGCTCCTTGAAGACAGCTTTACTACTTCATAAGATATCTTACTTAGGCCTTTGGAGCTTCTTTCTCTCCACTACCCCTCTCCACCTTCTTGTTCGTATTGCGTGTTCCTCCTGAAGGATGTTCTCCTTGATGCTTGTCCTCCTCCACCTTCACAAACTGTTTGATCTTCTCCTGGAGTTCTGCCATAGTCTTTGGTGGCCACATATTCAAACTCGCCCCTAGTTTTTGATCTCGTGGCAATTCCAATTTGAATATGGCAACTGCTGTCTGTTCATCACAGTCTTCTATGTCGCCGTATGTGTCTGAGTACCTCGAAGCATAGTCCTTTAGTGACTTTCCTTTTCTAATTTTTAGTGCGAACAATGTGTCCAAGGTTGTTGACTCCCTGCTGTTTGCTATGAACCTTGACATAAATGCTCCCGCAAGCTCCCTCGAAGAAGAGATGAAATTCTTCGAAAGCAGGTGAAACCATTTCATTACAATCCTGCCAAGACTAGAAGGGAACATCTGGCACATGAGTGAGCCCTGGCCTACCAATAGGGCCATTTTGTGAGCATAGCCCACAACATGAGCTACGGGCACAGTTTTTCCGTCATATAGTTCAAATGGGAGGAATGAACTTATTTGGGGGATCTTCCGTTCTGAGCGATTTCACAAAGGAGTGGTGGTCATCCTGTTTAGTGTTTGCTCTGTCTTCTTATGGGTGCTCCACATAGCACCTCCAATCCTTCTGCCACTCTTCCTTCGAGATCGCTCTCACTGCTGCTAGAGGGAGACCTACGCGTAGTCTTCATTGGAGTTGGCAAGCGCCTCTTGGGAGGTGGCGAGTGCCTCCTTCCTCTAGGGGATGATGAGCGATACTGCCTCCTTAAAGTCAATGAGCGCCCTCGCCTTATCATTGATGAAGAACTTCTCCGCTTGTGCGACCTACCAGTACTCTTCGTCTCCTCCTCGAGTTGTCGAATCTTGTTCGGGCTATGGATGAGACTAGCTAAGCGCTTCCCTTTGTTCTTCAGTGCGTGCAATTGCTCCCTCAACCTCCGCAACTCCTTCTCTTTCTAGCACAACACCTCCTTAATCTCCTCCTCCTAGGAGACCTTGTTGACATCCAAATCAATGATGACCTCCTCTAGAGGTAGTTGCACCTCCTCCCTTCTGGAATTTTTTGCTTGAACCTCAACCATGATAGCAACCTCAAGAAACCAAATCAATGTTTCAGACAGACAAAGCCAATTGTTGATCCAAAAATCCCCACCGATGTTAGGGTTTCCTAGGTTAAACTCATACAAGCCAAGGAACTAAATTGAAAGGAAAACACAAAACAATATACGTGGTTCGGCAAGAACGCCTACATCCACTGTACAGTCTGAATTTTTTATTATCTCTCAAATGGTTACAAGGGGTATTACTTATACTACAATCAAGTAACGACTCTCCACGCATCAAGCGTGCATTCCTCGTTTGAATTTTGAAGGAGAGTTGAGGAGATCAAGGTCACCAATATGGCGGGATGAGGTTATGTTCCACATTCTCACACGTTTGTGCCACGTCTAGCCTACAAATATCTTCCGCCTCTATTGCCACGTGGCTTCACACTTTTACAATCCACAAATTATACCACGTCTCTTGAAGAAATCCTAATCACCTACTTAGATTCAAATTGCAAAAGTCAAGTTTGAATAATAGCCAAGTTTGTCTTTCGTTATCATCGAATTTCGCATTTCAAGCGACAAGTGTATCCAACATGATTTCCAAAACTGTACTACTTATTTGGCTCCAAACTCCTTACAGATGAATTGGCATCCATTATGGATCATTAGCATCCATTAAGAAACCTCTCAATGATGAAGATCAGATGACATATGACAAATGGTTTTAACCCTCCTTCACTCATATTGGTATACCAATTAACATTACTAGAACTCGTTATACAACCTACGGACCAAATATATTCCATCATCTAGAAAATACATTATATGGATTGGTTGTTGTTGACTATACGATACCATTTATTGTATTTGTTATTGTAACGTTCAATAATACCCAATTACATATACCATTAAAATAAATGCAAAAAATATATATTCTAAATGTCATTTATCTCGATAAGTTTTTTTTATTTGCAACTTTTGGAAGTTGCATCAAGAGATGGTATCAAATCAAATCACTGACTTCCAATTATATCAATGTTTAGACTTGTTAAACTTAAATGATTTGGTTCCAACTCTTTACTACTTTCCTTTGAGATTCTGTTCTACGATGAAGACAAAGCCATGTGAAGGGTATGCAACCGAATGACCTGGAGGATGCTTTGCTTGACAGAGCACACGACATAAAAGATTTAAATTTTTATTTCATTTTTACCATAAATCAATCCAATCTTTACCTTTGAAAATATGTCTAGTTTGATCTTGGTAGAAAAATTACACAATGAGAGGGTAATAGCGAACAAATTTTTTATTCTCTGTTCACGAACCGCAAAGCTTCAAGGAACCATATTGTTTCTAGTAATCCCAAATCGAACACAACTTGAATCCAAGCTCGATAGCTTGTTGTGTAACCTCAATTAGGAACTGAAACTCAAATGAGAGAGAAGCTATCTAAGGTTTTGGTTTTTCCAAATTCCATCTTAGGTTGTGAAATTTATATTCCAGAAGAACTAATGATCTAATCTTCCATATGCAAGCCGAACTCTACACACTAGATCATTTACTATATGGAATACTCATAAATATGCACATGACATTATATTATATAAATTCTCATTGAAAAAATAATAAAAAATTATTTAATAAATACTACCAATACATTATTGCATGCCTTGTAGTATATATTCCAGACACCATGATGGGGATTGCTTTGGAGGAAGGAAAACTACATACCTGCAATTTGCCAAAACCCAGCTTCATCGTTTAGGTATGAATGTATAATCAACTTCCAGTACAATATTCATTGTTTAGGTGTGATCAACTGTGAATTGCAGTTCGAATAGCCGGTGCCTCTCCCAAGTCAGAGACTTGACATCTTTTACCTTGATCAACAACCAGTGCCAAGGGCTGCAAATTCACTATAGTTTTGCATGAAAGATCAACAAAGCAAGTCAGTAACCAAAGCAACACACAAGATTTTGGTACATTCTGGTTTGAGCTAAGCAAGTATATATTTCATGATGAACGTTCTGGCTATAGTTACAGTTTCTCAAACTCCCAATACAAGCTTTTACTCTTCCATTAAAGGTTGAACAATTATAAACAAAAACATAAAAGACACCAGCTATCAGAAACATGGGAAGAATATTATGGTGGTTTGAGATTTTTGAAGATCTCCTTTTAGCCATCAAGTCGCCCAAAACTAGGAATGAATATCTGACCAATTGCTCCCAATGCAGAAACATTCCAACTCTCAGCATGCCTAACAATCTGCCAAAGAAAGCTTCTTTGCCTAATGGTTTTCAGCATACAAAAGGTTCAAACAAATGCAATGCATCAAGGAAAAAATTATTCCTGTTTATTTTAAATTCATCATCCAATTCATAGATAGTGCTTCCATCAATTGAAATAAGAGGTTTTCGTGGAAGTTTGAAATAGGTTCTGCAAAATAATGTGAGTTATATAGTGTTGGCATCATATTCCTACCAGCGTAGGTAGATGATAGAAGTTATACCAAGAAATTCAACCCATAATGATTAAGTGCTACCATACCAGGTAGATGATAGGAGCTGGCCTAAGAAGAGCAGCCTATAAAGAAACAATTAGGTTCACGCAAGAGGAGTTTAAGTCCAGGAAGAAGTGTGCTAGAGGTGTTCCTACAAATGTGGATCCAATAACCAAATATGGACGCTAGGCATGAAGTTGTGTAAATCATGGTTACTATCAATGGAGCTGCCAGTTATAATTTGAAAGTTAATTTGTGCCCAGACGTTGTGGGAGAATGTGGCACATGGCTGAAATTGATGGGAGATAGTCTATAACTAAGGTGGTAGACGGAAATAAAAGGAGGATGAGTGAATCAAATCAAACGGGACAAACAAAAGACTTGAACAAAGTTCTCTCAAAAATTCTCAGACTTTCTTAGTGAATTCAGTGTCAATTCATATTGCTAGTACATTGTCCACCAGGATATCTTTGTATTTCAACCATTACTATCAAGTATCAAATACCAACTATCGTTGTGTCAATTTATGCTTGGTGTCATTCTGCTTTCATTTTCTTTTAATCTCAACGAAGCGTACCTTCAGTGGAGTTGGGGAACCTAGAATTACTAAGGTCCCAAGATAATTCGTACATTTGTTTGATATTAGTTAGATAGTAATTGGTGTAATTTTATTATTTGAGAGTTTGAGATACTTTAATCTCTGGCACACCTGCAAAATAATACCATTTTGGGCCAAACAACTTCTTTGGCACACCTGTGGGACAAGAAAGAAAGAGATGGTGAATGAAAACGATGACGATCCGTCACATGAAAATGTGACAATACAAGATGGTGTGAATGTTGCCACCGATAGTGACAGTGAAATTTTTTTAGCATATCGATAGGCCAGCAGGTTTATTTGAAGAGGTTGCCATCCTGTTCAACCATCTTGCTAAACCATTGAAAAATATGGAGGTACGTTCTAACAAAACTATTGAGAGCGTTATGAAACAGGTAGAGCGTAAGTTCGAGCATAAATTGAAGGAGTTAACTGTAGGAGACATCCCATGAGGCAAAAAAGTAATCTTGTTGAATTAACACCTCCCCGCTACACACCACCATCGCTGAGGTCAACAGCCAATGGCCAGTCTTTTCGGCCAAATATCAATGGAAATACTAACCCGACATATCATCCAGGCATCTACTTGCCTCCTGAGGTCACAGGACATAGTGCATTCAATGGCGCTGTGGGAGGGGTTCCTGGAGGAAATGGAGGGACAAGATGGGTCCAACCTATAGTTCCACCTTAGTTGCCACCATTTGATCTAGATGTTGTTAGACAGATTATACAATAATTAATATGGTCAGGGCATGAGGCAAATGGGTCGGCCAGAATATCATAAGCCTTATCCAGCTGCAGTAGACTAAGAAAATCCTTATCCACGAGGATTTAGAGTGCCGAATTTCACTTTGTTCACTAGAGAATAAGGACTATCCACTGTGGAACACATTGGTCACTTTACTATGCAATGCGGAAAACACGCCAATTATGACTACTTTGAGAACCTAAGGCTCAGATTGTTCCCAAATTCACTGACAGGAGCTGCTTTTAATTGGTACTCAACACTACCAAGAAATTCCATCAAAGCATGGTGGGAGATGGAGAGATCGTTTCATACTCAGCTCTTTCGAGCTGAGACAAAGGTATCTATGGCTGAACTGTCAAGGCAAGTGCAGAAACTTGGCAAAAACACTGATGCCTACATTACCCGTTTTAAGAAGCTGTGGGATAGCTGTAGGATTTATCTGCCTGAATCAAAGTTTGTCAAAATGGCACAGCGAGGGTTGGATATGAAACTCAAGAAAAAAATTCAAGGTATGGAGTTTTATGATTTCTATGAAATGGCAACGAAGGTAGCTGAATACGAGGAGCTGTTGAAAAAACAAGGAAGGAGAAAGAAATCATCTATAGGTACCTACTACCAAGATATGAAGGTAGATGCTGCTAAAATCACAACATAAAAGAATATTTGGGTTTGCCTAGCATAATCCAAATCCAAATCAGCTGAGGCAGCAAAGAAACAACCCATTGGTAGCAACGTCAATTATACTTTTGATATTTCCAAAATGGAAGAAATTTTTGATTTTTTTTATCAAGAAAAGTTTGTGACATTTCCAGTAGGTCATAAGTTACCATCTCCTGAGGAAATCAAAGGAAAAGACTACTACAAGTATCATGATGTGTGGTCCCATACCACCAACAATTGCTGGATGTTAAAGAACATGATGCACGAGAAGATAAGTAAAGGAATCTTGCGTTTCCCTAGAAAAGACTCTATGTTGGTTGATGAAGATCAATTTCTTCCGGTAGCAACTGTTATGCATGTCATTGATGTGAATTTACGTGACTATCTAGTACTCAAATGGAAATTGGAGAAAAGGGGTCAGACGTTGGAGCCAAAGGCATATTTTTCATCAATGTAAGAAAGAGAACGAGAACCAGTCGAGATTTTTTTTTTAAAAACCACCAACCAATACTCCCCCGGGAAAATGATAGGCGGTGAGGCATAAGAAGTTCCCTGTGCCTCTATCTATAACTCAGCTAAGGAGGAAGCAAAGGCAGTAGCCTACATGCGACGTTTACATGGGACAGAATGACCATTAGTCAAACGCAAGAGTTGGACTTGGGTTTCGAAAGAGCAAGTAGATGGTCAAACACTGGTGAAAGAACAACCACTTGTAAAAAAATTCCCTTTTGAAAAATCATGTACCATATGATTGTGCTACTACTACCCTGGTTTTACCATCTATGTGGCAAGCTAGTAGCCGAATCAATGGAACTGGCATGATGGGATCCTCAAAGGTGGGGAAGATGGCAAGTCAACCTTCTAGCTCTGTGACAGTTCAAACGGTAGATGAAGAAATTCTGAAAAGGGCGGTCCTAAAGAAACCTTCAATCCAAATTTCACAACATATCAAACCCTTGTATGTCAAGGCACGGATGAATGGGTGCCCTATTGATAGGGTGTTGGTGGACAATGGCTCAACAATCAACATTATTCCACGATCGGTACTCAAACTGTTAGGTAAAACTCAACATGATTTGATTCCAACTGAAGTGACAATGGCAGGTTTTACTAGAGAAATTACCAAAGCTATCGAGATACTAACAGTAGACTTGATAGTTGGATGGAAATCCTCTATGACGAATTTTTTTGTTATCAACAGTCAGTCCAACTACCAGGCCTTGTTGGGTCAAGATTGGATTCATTCAAATTGGTGCATTCCATCATCCATGCATAAACTCTTGGTGTGTTGGAGAGGAAATGATGTGGAGATCATCTGGGCAGATAATTATCCGTTTGTGACTACCTTAGACTAGCTGGAAGCTCGGTACTATCATGCTGAATGTGGACCAATCAAATCTACAACAAAAGAGAGAGAGAGATGCAAAAGACAACAGAACAATTGTTACAACAATCGACCATCATTCCATTTAGACCGAGTAGTTTAGAAAATCATTGAAGAAATCCCATGAAGATACGATCTGAAGAGGAAAAAAAGGTAGTGGCAACCACGATCAATAAACTAACTGTGCACGCTGCCATAAATAAAATCATGATAAAAGAGATCGATGAAAATGAGATGATAGTAGAAGAGGAAGATTGTTGTGTTGTGGACCTACAAGATGAAGAATTATGTTAGAATGACTTGAAGGCAGCATCGGCCCGTCTGGATGATTTACAGGCCAAAACTCAGGACCCTCTTGAGGAAGTAAACTTGGGGGGGCAGGAGGAGTCTAGGGCGACATTCATCAGCGCTACGTTGGACCCTGTTATGAAGGTACAACTTGTACATTTACTCCATGAATTATGTGATTACTTTTCTTGGGATTATCATGAAATGCCGGATTAGGCAGAAAGATAGTAGAGCATCGACAACCTATCAAGCCAGTGTATAAACCATATCAAAAAGCACCAAAAAGAATGTCTTCAGAGGTTAAATTGCGAGTAAAGGAAGAAATACAAAAGTTCATCAAGGCTGGGTTCATTCGGCAAACCGGGTATGCTGAATGGCTAGCTAACATTGTATTGGTAGTCAAGAAAAATAGCGAGATATGAGTTTGTGTTGATTTTTGAGATTTAAATATTGTTAACAAAAGTTGATCAAGGCTGGGTTCATTCCGCAAACCGGGTATGTTGAATGGCTAGCTAACATTGTATTGGTAGTCAAGAAAAATAGCGAGATATGAGTTTGTGTTGATTTTTGAGATTTAAATACTATTATGCCAAAAGATGTATATGTAATGCTCATTGCTGATATGCTTATAGATGGTGTGTCTCAACACGAGTTGCTATCTATGATTGATGATTTTTCTTGATATAACCAGATCTTTATTGCAGAAGAAGATGTTTCTAAGACAGAATTCAGGTGTCCAGGTGCATTAGGTACTTATGAATGGATTGTGATGTCGTTTGGACTGAAGAATGCTGTCGCTACTTACCAGCTGGCCATGAATGTGATTTTTCATGATTTGATAGGCAGAAAACTAGAGGTATACATTGATGATATCATTGTGAAATCTATGAAAACTCATGACCATCTGGCAGATCTCAGGATGGCGTTTGAGAGACATGCCAATATCATTTGAAACTCAACCCTTTGAAATCTGTATTCGGTGTTAAAGCTGCAAAATTTTTGGGCTTTATAGTCCATAAGAGGGGTATGGAGGTTGACCAAAACAAGACCAAGGCAATTTTTCAAACCCAACCACCAAAGAACAAGCAGCAACTTCAAAGTTTCCTTGGCCAAGTAAATTACCTTAGGAGATTTATATCTAATCTTGCAGGTAAAACCAAAGTTTTTTCGAAGCTTTTCAAGTTAAAGAAAGAAGATGTCTTCTGATGGGAGCCCAAACATGAGGAAGCCTTTCAAGCTATCAAAGTTTATCTTAGCAAATCGCTAGTTCTCATGCCACCCAACAGGAATAGACCTTTGAAATTGTATCTTTCAGCAACTGATGATTCAATTGGGTGTCTGCTCACTCGAGATGATGAAGCTGGTCGAGAAAGGGCAGTTTACTACCTCAGCAAATTGTTGATAAATGTAGAGAAGTGTTACTCAGTGGTGGACAACATGTGCCTGACCTTGTACTATGCCTGTACCAAATTGAGGCATTATCTGCTCCAGGCAAAAGTATACGTGATGTCATAGCTTGATCTGATCAAGTATATGTTAACAAAGCCTTTGTTAACAGGAAGAATTGGTCGATGGTCTTTGACATTAACGGAGTTCAATCTCAAATGGAAGCCACAACAGGCTGTAAAAGGGCAAGCGTTAGCAAATTTTATTGTAGAGCATCCATGCCTCGAAGTTCCTAAAGCCTTGCAAAACACGGTAACCATGGTAGCAGTTCTAGAAGAAGAAGAATGGTTGCTCAGGTTTGATGGATCCAGTATTGAACAATCTACCGGGGCTGAGATAGTTATTCAATCTCCAAGAGGTACAAAAACTACCTTAGCTATTAATTTGGATTTTGATTGTACTAATAATCAAGCAGGATATGGAGCCATGATCATTGGGCTGGAGATTTTACATGAAATGAGAGCCAAGAAAATTATGATAGTTGGTGATTCTCAGCTAGTGTTGAAACAACTATTTGGAGAATACAAGTGTTCCAGTATCACTTTAGCTCCATACGACAACACAACCTTGTAACTTCTTGATGACTTTCAAGAGGTAGAATTGAAATACGTTTCAAGGGATCAAAATCATGAAGCCAATGAGCAGGCTCAACTTGTGTCCCGTTTCACACTCCCTGAAGGCCTGCTATGACAAATTATCACGGCGGAATGTCGATCCCATCCATCCATCAAAGAAAGAGGCATGATGGTCGAGTGCTTAGTTCTACAAGATCAGTTAGAGGTTTGGAGAAAGGAGATCATCAGCCATCTGATGTACTCAAATGGCCGTGCCTCAAGAAAAGTCAAGGCCTTGGCTTAAAGTTATGTGTTGATCGAGGGATGTAAAGGCACTGCTGGAAGATTATGGAATCAAATTTCTTAGATCTAATCCATACTATGCTCAGGCTAACGGACAAGCAGAGGCTTCAAATAAGATATTTATTGCTATTTTACAGAAAACCATTGAGAATAATCCTAGGGTCTGGAAAAAAATAATATCAGAGGCATTATGGGCCTATTGCATATCAAAGAGAACAAGTACAGCCTCCAGTCATTATGCCCTCACCTATAGGCATGATGCATTGTTGCCTATGGAGCTGGTGGTTCCTACTCTAAGGATCATGAGGCAACACCATCTATCTGCTGACGAGTATTATGAGGCTATGGCTATAGAATTGGAACAAGTGGATGATAAAATAATGGAATCCATAAACATTATGATTGTGCAAAAGAAGAAAGTGTCCAAGGCGTGCAACAAGAGGGTGACAAGGAAAATTTTTGATGAAGGGCAACTTGTGTGGAAAGTGATCCTACCACCAAGAACAAAAGACAGAGAGCTGGGTAAGTAGTCTCCCAATTGGGAGGGACCATTCAGAGTGCATAGAAGTCTATAGAGGAATGCCTATTGGTTGGCAGACTTAGATAGTTAGCACATAGGAGGTTCATAAATGGCAAATATCTCAAGCCATATGTCCCAAGTATTTGGGAATCCATCTTTGTACAAAAGTCTATGTAAATAGGCTATTTAGCCACATGTAAGAGGGGCCATTTGCGGCCGCAATAGATAAGCAATAAAAATTTAGATGGCCTCAGGCCAACAAAAGCACATTTCCATAAAGTAGTTCAAAACAGAGAAAAGTTCAAAAGGAAAGACCAAGTATTGGTCAACAAAAATAAATATCCGAAAAAAGCAACAGAAACAAATTGAACCAAAGGAATTGTTCAAAAAACAACATTAGTCAAGCATGTGTTTTAAAGTACACCAGGTGGTCTTGTGAACGTGAAGACAAGACTAAATCAACTGCATATCAACAGACCAAGCTTGGGCTTCAGACCGCTGTTGCCTGATAGTAGACCCAAGAGTATAAAGTTCCATTTGGGAAGTTTGAAACTTATCTTGTATTTGGTTCCTCAGGTCAAATTGGAACTCAATTTGATCTTTCAAAGCTTGAATCTTGAGTTCCAGTGTGACGCCCTGACCCAGAAATTGCGCACTGAGCCGGGAGCGCCACTTTAGGCGTGTGCTCTGTCACTAAGGACCTCACCACACGCCAACCTAACCCCGGATTCTAACAGAAATCCGACAGCACCTCCCCGTATATCGGAGGGTGCCAACCTGGAGTCACATCTCATATAACCCGAAACAATAATCAATAATAATCAGAGAAGTTCCGCAGCCTAACAGGGCCTCTGGCCATCTATCCACATTCACACACTAGGCAGGGCCTCAGGCCTCCTAATCACATGCAATCAATAAGCAAAACATATTCATATCAATAATATCATCAAAGACTATCAAAGTCTATCAATCCGGACCCAAGGTCCTATATCTAGGTACGGGAATCCCGATCACACGGCATACCTCCCGACCATCCATCAAACATACCGAAAAGGTATTTAAGCAACATAATAGTCAACCAATAAAAGTACTACATGTACTTAATTCATAACCAAGGTTCTCAAACAACTAAATACATATCCTAGTGCTCCTAGGGTGGCCTTCCATGTCACGACGCCTCCTACTGATCCGCAGCCTGGTTCTCAGCACCAGTCTCACCTGAAGGATATAGAAAAGTAATAGGGTGAGCAGGAGGCTCAGTAGGGAAAACAAAATGAATCATAAGAACGTAAAGGCTGAATAATGAAACAAACTCAATGCAGCAACATCACATCCTAAAATGTCACAACAATGTTTAACCTCGGGCTACACCCTACAGCGCCTGGCACTAGTCAACGAATATTCCGGAAAATCATCGGAACCCTTGCACTTTGCCCCGGAACGACTATAGGTGCACCTACACCATGGAAATCCCAATTCCGGCAACAATGTGCCCATTCGGTATCCAACATCATCACAAAAGTATAACCTAAGGATACTACGAGTCCATACTCGTAGACCCTATGCATCTAATATTCATGTCCAATAATGTCATACAAAAGAAGCTCGTATATATAACAATCCTATATATATATATATATACATAACTACATGATGCATGAACGAGGTTTATCATGCCCAATAGATGATTAAGCATTCAAAGGGTATGCAAATTCGTCAATAACCAACAACAAGGTTCGTTCTTCCTAAGAAACAATTTAGGCAAGAACACAAATAATAAAGACCAATGAAGAATTTCAACCGCTCTTTAGAGAAGAACAATACGATAGAAAAATGAGGTAAGAATCCCTACCTCAATTCCCAAGCAAAAGCTTAACAACTCAAATTCCCAAAACTAGGGTTTCGAGCTTCTCTCTCAACCTATCCATTTCAACCAACCAATCCCATATACTGATATCAATAACATCCATATACCATAAAAATATGAATTTAATCATAAATCAAGAGAGACATACCTTCTCTCTCTAGGATTTCACCAAATCCTTCAAACTCCACCCAATTCAAAACTCAACCTAAACCAATGATCAAACCTAGTAAAACAATCATAAATAACCCTAGAATCAACATATATAAACCCCAAAACTTAACCCTTCACGAATCATGCTAGATCTAACGAAAACCTAGAATTTTGAAACATGGAAAAACTCACCTTTGATCTTAAAATCCCTTGGAATGTTGCTTGAATCTTCAACCCAAGCTCCAAATCTTCAATAATCTCTCAAAACCTCACTTTCTCTCTTTGATTTTTTTTCTCTCTCTCTCACTAGAATCAAGTCTCACGAAGAAAATACCATTTCTGGTCGCGTACTGGCTTTTAACAGCTCGGGGAACGCCTAGGCGTTCAGAATTTGCGCCTAGGCGCATTGACCTTAAGTTTCAATTTTGAACCCACTGTCCCGTGCAACTTTTGTACACGCCTAGGCGCCCGCCTAGGCGACGTCGTAGGCGTGTGGCCTTACATTTTTAGCTCTGTCTCGTTCTTAGCTTCGATTTGATATATTATGGGCCCGAAACAGACATCTGTGCTAAAAGTTATGACCGATTTACCGAACCTAGTTCAAAAACTATCATTTAGGCCTTATACACTTCCAATGGTCCGTTATCACTTCGAACCCATTTTTCAATAATTTATTACTTAAAATTTAACCAAACATAATATTTTTGGGTCGGGATCTCACATCCAGTGCTTCAATTTCTCCTTGAGCAGCAAGGATTGCTGTTTATAGCTCCATGTTTTCAGCAGCTAGTTTCTCAAAATTTTACAGCAAACCTTCAAAAGCTACTCTATATGTATTGAGTTTCTCCAAATTATTAGTTAAAAATCATTTTTGAGTGACATCCTGCTAGAAAATAGAAGGTAAATGGTGCAATTCATGTTCAAGATGAGTAAGTCGGGCCTTAGGATCAGAGGATATTTTTGCATCTGCCTGGAGAGTCTTTAAATGTTTAATAGCATTTTTCCTATCTTCTTCTTGAACATCAATGAGGTGTTTACCTAAAATATCTACCAGTTCATTGGTGGCATGCTGCAGTTCATCCTCACTGGGAGCTCTGTTTACAACCGAGGCAGGACAAAGAAAGGAAAAATCCAGGCCAACAAGTGGGTTCACCACGGTAGTAGGGACTGTTGGGTTTCAATGACTCATACACACTAGAAAATCCATGTGAAAGGGCATAAATCGGTGTTAAAGAGTTTACCTCTTGAAGTGCATAACTCAACCGATTGCTTGGCTTGACGGATCCGAATCAATTCGCACTATCCAAAAGAATAGCGCGCCTCTATGGTATCCACACGAACAAGCCAAAGATCTCCCTCTTCACATTATGCTAGTAACCAGGAGAAGGGCTCCAAAGCTGTTTTCTCTCAACCCTCTATATTGCGGCACATCAAGTGTTGTTATACCACTAGGGTTACTCTAACCCTATATATATCGTGAACCAAGTAAAATGAAAAGCCCATATCCCCTTGAAGAAAGAAGTCCACGTTTTGGACACTTGACCATGTTCAATGAATCCAATTAATTGAACCGGTCATGGACCCTACATAAAGCCCTAAGCCCAAATGTAATTGTTATTCTCTAATAACGTAATCTTTGCTTATTCTATGTGTCGACCCTATAGGTTCTCATTACGTTGGCAGCGAAACTAAAATCGTATTCTAGCATCACAAACAATGAGAGGTATCTAGCAACACATCATTGTTACCCAAGTAACGGGAATGTCAATGATTCGACATAACCGTTATTTATGACCAATTTTGCATGCAGTCCCTTTGTCATTCATATCTTGATTAACACCGAGGCATGGAATGTGTCATCCTCGTATAGGTTAATCTATGTGTTTCTTGATTCCAAGCAGACTATAATAAACAAACGAGATCAATATCACATATTGACTCATTTGAGCACGGCCATGCATTTTTCAGTCTCACCCAATCAAGGGGCCCACAGATATTACTCCTGTTATATAGGAGGGACAAATTCCATCTATGTCACTCACATCCCTCCACATGATTCATGATACACCCAATCACTGACTTTATAGCCAACCCTTTTACAGGTGACGTTAGACAGTATCAAAATATATAATTCCTCATGTCGGGAACCGTAGTGATTTCAGGTCAGAGGACAACATACATTATCGTCACTATGAGAATAGCTTATGACATTCATATAAAAATCCATGTAGTATTCTCATATTGGGTTTGTCCAGTACTTCTGTTCTCTAGCAAATACCCATGTATTGATTTGATATCTCATATCCATGACCCGTAAGATTTGGTCATCAATCAACCTACATACTGGTCTCCATGTATTAATGTTATCCCAATTAACAATAATACTCGACTAGGGACGTTTAAGAATAGTGTTCTATATACATCCATGAGGATCTCACGTTCAAGTCAGACACTTGAAGTCCCATGGCATCGAACCAACTATTCTAGGGATATTTATCACAATCATTTATATAGTGCAGATAAATAAATCATAATAATAAAAGAAATACCTCAATATAACATAATAAATATATGCGAGTACAATCATCTATATGATTGGCTCCTAGGGCATACACCAACAGGGACAAATGGAGGTAAGTAACTTGCATGTTCTACCCACCTAAATATTTTCTTTTTTAAATAGCGGGGGAGAAAAGATAGCAGAGTGCAAAGACACATACTTGTGAAAAGAGAAGAGTGGTAGATTCAACTTGATGAATTGATAATTTAAGGCTAATAAAGGTGTTGGCTACATGACTGGTAGAATTCCGTTCATTGTCATTGGCTTTAGAATCACTACTTCCTTTAGAGACATCAATTGGAGCAGAACTTGTTAGAGTCTTCTTTAACCTGGTGGTAGATCGTTGAGATCGACGTAAGATGGTTGGTGTTTTAGTAGACTTCTTAGGAGAAACTGGTTCTGTTTTCATAACCCTTGGCCTTTTATATGAGATTGGAACAACAGCATTTACTACTGTGCAAAATACCAAATAAGATATTACAAATCAGGAGCAAGCCAACAATAGATAAACACATCACAAAATGCTTATTGGCAGTTGTATTGGCAAGTTCTGGAACTAGTAATTCAATGAGAGGTAATAAGCCATTATAGTAGGTCTCCCTCCAGGATAGATAGGGAGTGGTACAACTAGGATTGAAAGGGGATAGTAATTGAAACACAAATTTCTTCAAATAATTGTTATTTTCTGCCACGTGGCTTTCGATCAACTCTTTAGATTGTACCATCGTTCTTTCTTCTCCAGTAAATTTGTAACGGTGAAGACGATCAAAGGGGACATTTTGATTATAGCCCAACTGTCTAGCACAAAGGTGAGGGTTGTAGGCTTCAAATCCACACGTAGGATTCATCAAATTCTCTACATTAGCACCTTCGTAGAGATAACAGGGAGTGGCAACACTAGCCCAGAAGTCTCGAAGGGGGAAATCCATGATACTAGAGATAAGCACATGAGAAGACAGTAAAGGAAAATGAGGACCACCTGGGAAGGTCTTAGAAAACAGAAACCATTCCCCATCCGAGCAAGTGGGGGATAGTTTCAAGAACAAATCAGAAATTTCAGTGAAGGATTTACCACTCACACTGACAGCACAGCTTTCATATATGAAAAGCTGAGAAAGAATTTGGTAGTCAGAAGCACGGAGAAAAGGAAAATATTGAAATAACCACAATTGAAGGATCCAGAGACTACAAGATATACGATGGAAATAAGGTTTTTCAAAAGTGAGAGGAGTAAGAAAATGATTGACTTGACCCAGCCAGATATTGCCCGGAGCGACATTCTGTCGTATGCTATGGTACATGCAATCAAAAGATAGTCCTTGGTTGGTTGGTTTGCGAAGCTACCAAAGATATATTTGCTCAACAGGCACCACAAGAAAAGAACATGATCTTTGTATGTTAGGGGGCTGGTGCGCCGTACTGAACTTAATCCTTTGTATGAGTAAGGTTTCTTCTCTTCAATACCAATCTTTGCCACACGAACAGAGTTTGAGGCATCTTTGTTGAAATTGATCACACACAAGACAAGATCACTCAAGCACATAAAGCAAAAGCAATAGAAGATTCGACACAGAGATTTAGGAGGTTCGGCCAAAATAGCCTACGTCCATAGAGGAGCTTATTCTTTCACTATGAATTGTCACGTGCCGCTTAAAAAAAAACCCTAGTTTCTACCATTTACAAAGACAAAACTATCCTCATACATAAAAGTCCAGCTCCACTCTACCGTACCATAATGAGGGGGCGCAGCACCCACACCCTTGCAACCACACCCTTGCAACCACAGTTGAATTTATTTCTATCTCGAAGGCTTCAACTTTACCTTTGGGCTTTAATATTCAGTTCTTCATTATAATGAGCCACATCATAATTCAACACTCCACGCTACCAATAGGTAAACTAGTTAGGGCATAAACGTCTCGAAGGGCTATAGTCATGTGGCCATCAGGGAATACAACGCTATTCGTGGTACGAGACCAATAACAACAAGCTGTAGAGATCAACAAAGCATCAAAATGGATTGACTCTAGAGAAATTTCAATCAGATGATGCAGCCCGTGTTTAATCCACTGACCAACTAGCTGCAGGTTTGGGCCACAAGCGATGACGTTCCAGCGAGGGCAAATGGTCTACTTGATTAGCGAGGAGTTCTTCATAATTTAGAAGCTCAATTGGATGGAGTTTTTCTGTCGCAAGGTGGGAATCAACAAGTGACGAAGTAGGATGGAAAGACACCATAAAGAGAGTAAGAAGAAATAGCAACTAAAAGTGATTTTAGGAGTGTCGAAAATATGGGGGAGGATTTGAAAAAGAGTCTTCCAAGGCTTAGGAAATCGAGATAACAACTAGAGAGTTCAAATTAATGATGGCACTTAACGGAATACAAAAAGGCGCCATAAATGAGATCAAAATCAAACTAGCCTTAAATCAGTTGCATTCTAGCTGAGAGGGGCAATTGTTGGCTTCATATTCCTACCAGCCCAAGTAGATGATATAAGCTAGCCCAAAAAATTCAGCCCATGATGATAAAGTGCTACTAGCCCAGGTAGATGATAGGAGCTGGCCCAGGTAGATGATAGGTTCACACAAGAGAAGTTCTAGACGAGGAAGAAATGTGCAAGAGGTGCTCTTACAAATGTAGATCCAATAACCAAATATGGACATGTGGCATGAAGTTGTGTAAATCATGGTTATAATCAATAGAGCTGCCATTTATAATTTGAAAGATAATTTGTGCCCAGAAGTGGTGGGAGAACGTGGGACATGGCAGAAATTGATGGAAGATACGCCTTAAGTAAGTTGGTAGACGGAAAAAAAGAGGATGAGCGAATCAAATCAAATAGGAGAAACAAAAGACTTGAACAAAGTTCTCTAAAAAAAATTAGACTTTCTTAGTGAATTCAATGTCAATTCATATTGCCAGTACGTTATCCACCAGGATATCTTTGTATTTCAACCATTAATGTCAAGTATCAAATACCAACTATCGTTATGTCAAGTTATGCTTGGTGTCAGTTTGCTTTCATTTTCTTTTAATCTCAATGAAGTGCACCTTCCGTGGAGTTAGGGAACCTAAAAGTACTAAGGTCCCAAGGTAATTTGTACATTCGTTTAATATTAGTTAGATAGTAAATGGTGTAATTTTATTATTTGACAATTTGAAATACTTTAATATCTGGCACACCTGCAATACAACACCATTTTTGGCCAAAAATATAGATCAATAACAGGTTATAGAGGAACCTCAAAAAGAATATCTACTCAATATCATTCTCATAAAACTTTTGAAAAGTGTAAATCACAAACCAACAACCTTAACGCCAAGTGACCGCAATAAAGGGCAGTCTAATTCCTCCTGTTCCAAGGACTCGTGAATAATAGTCGGCTAGCAAAGATCTAATTTCCATGTTCTTTAGATTCTAAACCTAAAAACAATTCACATGCATATATAGCAACATGGACTAAAGTTGTTCAATTCCAAATTACAAAATTGATTATGACCCTGAGGCGTAGTTGTCAAATGAAATTTAAATTTCAATCTTGCTTATTTTTCCCAGGCCCTAGCCATAATCGAGGATTGAATTTTATTGAAGAGTCGACCTATATGCATGTTAGCCTTGCCGTACATCGTGATTCAGAAGTTTTAAACTAGCCATTCAATTTTTTTTTTCAGACTCTCCAAATAAGTAGTGTGTTGTCATGCATCAGAATCAAATCAAGTACTACAGCTACTGTGAAATGAAGCCCAAAGTAGTTTTCCATGCTATAAAATAGTGTTAGTTGCTACCTTCTATATTCAGTTGTAAATACTAAATCTATCATGCAATAAAGAAGACTTAAGTGTTAGACATTGTTTTTCAAATTTATTTACCTTCACGATCTAGGATAAAGGTTTCCAAATTTCAAATCTATTTACCTTCGCCATCTAGGGGAAAGGTTTCCAAAAAGGTATTGAGGCATCAAATAAAGCATTAAAAGAGTAGATCTATGAAAAATGTCACTGTAGGAAATATAATATAAACACATGTATTAGTGCACAACAGAACACCTGTTGAAGCGCAGATTATGAATCGATTGGTTTAGTTCACGTACTACGAGATGGATCACAGACTCCTTTATAGGCGTGAACACACCGACAACAATGATCACAAGCACGTATGGACTCGAGATCGCTACTAGAGTCCTCCCATTATTAACACCCTAACTAGACTTGATCATGTAGGCGGAACATCAGAGAGAGAGAGAGAGAGAGAGAGTTTACGTATATTATTTGGTGTATAATACAAGTGAATAACCCTTGTATTTATAGGGATATAAGTGATAAGAACTAAAGTCTCCTAAACTGATTGAGTGACTACTTTATCACCTTAAGATAATATCTAAGAATAAATCAAATACTCAATTTAATTTATCTAATGTATTATCTATTAATGTGGACGTAAATCTATATCTCTCACTTGTCCACATAGGACTCTCTCTCAAACATTGATAGATATAGTTCATCTATGCCCTTGATGTGATCATATTTCTACATATTTACATTCCTTTTATGTTGTCAAATCATTCAATCTTATGTCTTACGGGGTTGGTTTTTTATTATATTTTACGTGTATGACCTCAGTGGGTGAATGGTAATAAAGTGTGTTAAAATGTAGAATTTTCAATTAGATTATTGTACTTGAGACCTTCTTGGATGCTTTGCAGGTTATGTGGTAGAACAAGCTGATGGAATGAGATGCAATCTTCAACAAACTTTTAGAGGGCATCCCAAGATTTTTAGGAAGTGCTGTTTCAGACAAATCAGAGTACGTTTAGTCCGTTAAACATTGGTCTGAAGTCATGTTTGGAAGCCCTATTGGAAGTAGGATTTCTTTCTGCGGACGGGAACTTTAGATGGCCATAACGTGCGCATCCGATGTCCAAATCGAGTGATTCAAAATCCCATTATTATCTACAAATTTGGGGTTACAACTTTTGTGTAGGGCTCCAGTTCCAAAGATGAGTCGTTTAGCCCCAAATTAAGATACAAGATCAGGACAAACTTGTGTTTCCTAAGAAGTTAAAATACTAGAAATGCCATAGCGCCATATGAAGTAAACTTCCCAGTTGCAAGAAATTTGGTCAAAGATGAAGCCACCCAAATCAGCAAAGCAATATTAAATGAGAGATGCAGCAAATAAGAACCTAATATGCATCCACCTGTGGGTGGAATTTGGATGATACACATCTCTTTCTCAAACATGTATGATATATATCTCATCCATCATTAGAGAACAATTTTTATCCAACTTATTCAAAGCACAAGAAAATTAAGTATTTCGATAAGTTTGAAGTTGCCAAATCCAAACCATCCCAAATCAGCAAACCCAATATTCTTAGTAATGAAGTGACCTGACAAAATGTTTAGACTTGAACAAGAATATTTGAGCAATTGTAGTTTCTTTTCATTACCTGTATTCTTAATCATGTTATAATCACTAACAGGGAGGAAGAGAAATTGATTATCATGACCATAATCCTGCAATGATAAAATATAGAGACACAAAACTCATTAAGTGGGTAGAATCGTCGGGATATGTTCTCATCAGTCATCTTTTCGTTCTATTATTCAATTTTCGTTCGAACCAACACTCACTGCAATTTTCTAGATGGATAAACATATGAAAATCGAAGAAACCTCATATACCCAATTACCCTGAAACCTACTATAAACATATGAAAATTGGATGAATCTAAAATAAATTACCTTCAGACGAACAAAAGAAGACCCGGATGAATCTATGAGAAGGCAGATCGTTAAAGAGAGAAGCAGCGATCGTCAAAGAGAGAAGGTTGATCGTCGAAAAGGAGATCCAATGCTAGCCTTGCAAGTTCGAAATGTTTTTTATCTTTTTACGAGACCTAAAATAAGATTTTTTACCCAGTTAAGCTAGCGGTATACACAATGTTACCGCTAACTTAGAACATCTCTAAGGGGATGTATATGAGTGTGTATATGGCGCAACTATCATTATACACACTCATATCTTCAAATGGGTCATTTCAA
This sequence comes from Euonymus europaeus, assembly GCA_963580455.1. NCBI lineage: Eukaryota > Viridiplantae > Streptophyta > Magnoliopsida > Celastrales > Celastraceae > Euonymus > Euonymus europaeus. Next base: position 9,009,069 of record OY756972.1, read on the forward strand.
TCCAAGATATATCTTGGGTTGTAAAGTACATCTCGATGAGTTAGAGATGTAAACACTAAAATAGTTGATGAAAACTGATATTACAAAAATACACCCACCAATAATATGTTGACACGTGTTATATTGGGCTCAGCAAGTCTTCCATGCCTCACCAGGAAGTCATCTCGGTAAGCAAAGAAGAAAAGTAGCTGGGCAGCAGTGCCCTACCGAGGTTACTTCCTCGGTATATTGAAACACCTGGACCTACCAAGGTGAAAAGTATTTAAGTGCAACCCCCAACAATAATTAGGGGACCCAGGTTAATAATGGCTCTAAATCCTATATAAAGCTCTCAAAGTTAGGTAATATCTTCCTAATCAAAATTTGAACTTTGGCTAAAGAGAGAGCTCTAGTCCGAGGAGCTCGCCTGATTTCATAATACGAACTGACTTGAGCGTTGGAGCGCCAACACCAGAGTACTACCTCCGGTGTGGCTTTTAGCTCATATTTGTCCATTGTGCAAGACTGCCTGGCTGGTCGGTTCCTTGGAAGGACCTACATGTCTAGAAATCTTGCTTGGCTGGTAAGCTGCCTGACTGCCTGGCTAGTAAGTTGCCTGACTGCCAGGCTAGTAAGCTGCCCGGCTGCCTAGCTGGTAAGCTGACAGACTGCCTGGTTGGTCAACCAGGACTGCCTTGCCTGGCTAGTCAGATTCTTGGGAGGATATTCATCCTCGGTCTCTGTGCATAACTTCAGGTCTGACCAACTGATCGTTCTCTCGGTACTGGCACCTTTTTGACGTCATTAGTTTGGTGCCATCTGTGGGAAAGCTAAGTTCCCTTACTTACAATGGTTAGACCTAGAAGAACCACCATTGTGAATGATCCTGAGACATCACATGCCCATCATCTGGCAGATGATAACCAACAAAAATACCAAGATTATGAAAATATTCCAAGGCATAAGGTACCCTTGGACGCACCTCAGGTCCAAGAAGGAGGAAACGTCCAGGTACCACCACAGGAGGCAACTGGTCCTCCCATCAGTGCTACACGATTTAATCAACTTTGTCAACAAGTGCGGCTCCTCACTAAAATGATGATGGCTAACCAGCAAGCCCCACCTTGGACTATTGGGAGGGAAGAGGATGATAGAATCTCTAGTTCTCTGGATTCCAGGACCAAGAGAAAGGATGAGAACCGAGAAGGAAACTCCAATACCAACAGGAACACTTATTACTCCCATATCAATGATGATGTCAATAAGCACCTTCAAGAGGTAGACTGCAAGCTAGCAGCCCTGCAGAGACGCAATATCATTGATGAAATGTGGGACAGTTCCATGACTCCCCTATCTAGGGATATTCTTGAAACAGACATACCTCGCGACTTCAGGCTCCCCAATCTTAAGCAGTATGATGGGAAGAAGGACCCCTATGACCATGTCATGGGATACAAGTCCATGATGGAGTGCCGAGGAGCCTCAGATGCAATGTTGTGCAAGTCTTTTCCCTCTACACTTATTGGACCTGCTCAGACTTGGTTCATCAACCTTCATAGGCACAACATTTACAGCTTCCAAGACCTGTCCAGGAAGTTCAGCCTTCGATTTGCAAGTGCTAGGAAGCCTAAAACCACCAACCAAGACTTTATGGTGATTGAACACGAGAAGGGAGAATCATTTCGTGACTTTATAGGAAGATTCAACCAGATGTGCCTCGAGATCCCAGATGTAGAAATTGTTGTGGCAAATGCTACCCTGATCAGGACAGTTCATCATGACCAGTTCTGCAACTCATAGTCCATAGATGAGCTCCTAGCAAGGACTGAGAAATATATCAAGGCAACTGATTCATTGAAGTCTTCTCGTTTTGCAGTATGAACCTCCCCTGATCGGGCTAGGGGCTCAGGTGATTAAGGCCACCTAGGAGGTGGCCGACCAGACAATGATAAGAGATTAGGAATGAAGGATAGCAGGCGAGGAGAACAATCTTCTAGGAAGTCTCAAACTGGCCCACCAGCTCGCTTCAGTAAGTATACCCCACTAAATGCTCCCTTAAGAAAGGTATTGAACGAGATTGTTGCCCAAAATCTAGTCAGATGGACAAAGGTTATGAGGACTCCTCTAGAGAAGAGGAAGTTTATAGATAAGTACTGTAAGTTTCATAAGGACCACGGTCATGATACTGACGATTGCAGGCAGTTAAAAGATGAAATTGAGGAGTTGATAAGAAGAGGACACCTCAAAAAGTACACTGCAAATCGAGAGGAAAAGCGAAGGAGAGATAATAAAGAAGATGATGACCATAGAAGGCCACGAAGAAGGGAAGACTCTCCTCCGCATGAGAGAGGCACCGCAGGAACAATTTCTATGGTGTCATTATTGGAGGTTTAGCAGCAGGTGGAGAAAGTACATCGGCTGGGAGAGCATATGCTCACCTTATTGAGTAGCCAACCAAGGAAAAAAGGATCAAAAGGGATGAGGAGGTTATCACATTCTCAGATAAGGATGAAGAAGGTATTCAAGTCCCTCACCGCCTTGGTAGTTGAGGTAGTGATCGCCAACTTCAACGTCTTGAAAATCTTGGTTGATAACGGGAGAGCAGCAGACATCCTTTTCTATCACACCTTCAAAGCTATGAAACTTTCGGAGGAGAGGCTAAAGCCAACTTCAGTACCCTTGTATGGGTTCACAGGAGAGTCAGTCATACCAAAAGGAATGATAACCCTTCCAGTCACACTGGGAACACATCCCAAGACAGTGATGCATATGGTGGATATGTTGGTAGTTGATGTGAAAGCTTCACACAATGCCATCATAGGAAGACCACTACTTCATAGGGTGAGAGCTGTGGTCTCAACATATTGTTTAAAAATGAAGTTCCCCACCTCGAGGGGAGTTGGTGAAGTTAAGTGGAATCAGAAGGCTTCCCGCAGTACCTACTTCAGTGAACTCAAGGAGAGAAGAAATGAGAAGGTCTCGGTAGGCAGCCTGGATATGAGGGCAGAAGAGCAGGTGTTTAAACCTTCTCCCATGGAGGAACTGAGGAAAGTCGAGATCATGGTTGGCTCAGAAAGGAAGTTCTATATTGGATCTCAACTTGGAGAAGGATTGACCAAGGAGATCACTGAACTGCTCTTTAAGAGTGTAGGTAATTTTGCATGGAGTGCTGATGAGATGCCTGGTATAAGTCCTGATGTGATAACACATCGACTGAGCATTATACCTGGTGCTAGACCAGTTAAGCAGAAGAACAGAAACTTTGCTTCTGATCGCCAAGAAGCAATAAAGAAAGAGGTGAGGAAACTAATAGATGCCGATTTCATCAGAGAAGTCAATACCCTGAATGGTTGGCCAATGTTGTCATGGTGAGGAAAGACAATGGGAAATGGAGGATGTGTGTTGATTTTACTGATCTAAACAAATCTTGTCCTAAAGATAGTTACCCATTACCAAAGATTGATCAGCTGGTAGACGCTACCTCAAGACATCAACTCCTCAGCTTCTTGGATGCCTATTCGGGGTACCATCAGATAAAGATGCATCCCGAAGACCAAGAAGGAACATCATTCATCACCCTTGAGGGGACATATTGTTATAAGGTAATGCCATTCGGATTAAAGAATGCTAGAGCCACCTAACAAAGGTTGGTGAACCATATTTTTAAAGATCAGATAGGAAAGTCCTTGGAGGCTTATGTGGATGATATGGTGGTAAAGAGCAAAAGAACTGAGGATCACCCTACTGACCTGCGTAAGGTCTTTGATACACTTGATCAGTTTGGAATGAAGCTTAACCCGGAAAAGTGTGCTTTTGGAGTAGCGTCCGGGAAGTTTCTTGTCTTCCTGGTAACCAGTAGGGGGATTGAGATGAATCCCAAAAAGGTGGAAGCAATCCTTAACATGGAGCCACCAAGGAATGCCAAAGAAGTTCAAAAGTTTACTGGCCGAGCAGCATCACTAGGGAGGTTTCTTGCTCGATCCGGAGACAAGTGCATACCATTCTTCCAGGCATTAAAAAAGGCCAAGGAATTTGAGTAGACACCTGTGTAACGCCCCATCCCACGAAACCCTAATACCGGGCTTGTAGTCCAGAACGCTACTTATTTTTTCAGTATAAACTTACCATTATATTTACGCAAATCCACTGCAAGGAACAATTCCACCAAGTTAATACTAACCTAACCTGAATTTAAGACGTCATCTTATATATTTAAAATAAGCAATAACCTCCAATTAATATCCTCTAAGAATACTACCGTAAATCCTATACTTCTCATCCGGGTTCACCGAATCTACATTTATTACTATACATCAAAGCTAATAACTATAAGTGCATAAATAAATGAAAAGCTTAATTGATTAATCTTCTGTGAAACTAACTTCTGTCACATGAGCATCTTCTTCATGGATCTACGGCGACACCATCAACTCCTAGTTCAGCATAATATCTAAGAATTCAATACCTGCATCACGGAACATAGTGAGCCGAGGCTCAACAAGTAATACTTATGCATGAATGCACATGAACCTCATCATTAGTAAAACAGTTAGCCATTTAAATCCTTTTTCCAGTACTCGGGCCCTTAACCTAGGTAAACTGCTACAGAGCAACCGGTCGGGATTTTTCCTCTTTTGTATCTCAAAGATACCCTTTCAATAATAACCTCAACCTTCAACATTTCCGTACACCCCTCTGTAACAGTTGTACCCGGTTCGTAAAAATGTTTTCCCTTAATGTGTATGTCATGTATGCCATGATATGCTATGCCTCATGCAGTACAACCATAAAATGTTACTTCTATACATCATCGCATGTCACCTGACAGTTCACGAATACTCAAATCATTAAAAACTCAGTCTCATGAAAACATCCCATCAGTACAATCATTATCATACATGCTCAAATAGACATCACAATCCATACATATAATAGCACATGAAATTCATAGTCACAAAGTTCCGTAATACAGTTGAGTACTACTTACAACGATGTGCTCCCGTATTCCCAATAATTTAGTTACAAACAAATGAGCTCCTGAAACCCGTACAATACCCACCATTATTTATAAATCCCAAAATCTTTAATTTATTTAGTAATTTTATTGTCTTTTATTCAACTTATCTATTAATACCATTATCTTTATATAATTAACTTAAAACAACTAATTACATCAATTACTAATTAATTAAATTAGAAAAAATCCAACCGGGTCAACTCGACCCGGTTGTTCTGGTTCGCGGGTCTAATAGACCCGGTTTCTAGCATCCACGGGTCACCACCGGCCAAGGGCACGGTGGCGAGCACCGCCAGCATGGATCGGTAGAGCACGATGGGGCGACATCGCGCCGTTGTACATTACCTGCAACGGGGACGGATCTTGCCGGAATCCAGCTTCAAAGTCGACGGCAGCCGATGGCTTCTCTTTCACGATTGGCAGCCAAGATCGCCTCCTTTTCATCCGAAATTGATTTCTATCAACTCCCCTCGCCGAGCTCTTCTTTGCAGTGTCTACCTCGTCGCCGATCGTTGCCGGAATCACCTCTCGCCGTTTCCATCACCGCAAACTCCTCCCCTCTGTTCACTGCCTTCCCGTCCTCCATTAGATCTGAAAGTGGTGTCTTTCGTCTCCTCCCCTCGTGCTCTTCAATCCTACACTAGAATCGACGCCAAGGGTGGCGGAGATCGCCAGGATCCTTTCCGTCGCCGCCGCCCCCTTAGGGTTCATCTCCACCTCGATTTCCGTGTAGTACTAATATATTTTCTTTTTATTTCATTTGCGTTTCTTTTGTTAATTACTGTTATGCCCTTGCTCTTACTTCTTATTTACAGGGAAATACCTATCTGTATTTACAGAATTGTCGTTATCATGTTTATTATTATATTTTTATATTTAATTCCACAATTCATATTAGTTTCATTTTAATCCTGTTTTCGACAATTCTTGCGCCCACAACTTTTAATTCCACTATAGAATTTATGAAAATATTTCAATCAAACTCAGATCACACATGACATCACCTATCTTTCCATATCTATCCCTACAGGTTATCCCAAAGTTCGGGGTGTTACAACCTGAGTGTCAAATTGCCTTTGAAAACCTTAAAGATTATCTAGGCCAACCTCCACTTTTGACATGTCCAAAAGAGGGCGAGGTTTTGTACTTCTACCTAGCAGTATTACAACACGCAATCAGCGCAGTACTGGTGAGTGAAGTAGACAAAGTGCAAAGAACTGTATACTATGTCAGCAAGGTTATGATCAGTGCAGAGAAAAGGTACACCCAAGCTGAGAAACTAGCTCTTTCATTAATAGTGGCAGTAAGAAAGTTGAGGCCTTACTTCCAAGCACATACAATCATCGTATTAACTGACCACCCGCTCAAGAATGTCCTCCAAAAGCCAGACACTTCAGGAAGGTTAGTGAAGTGGGCTATTGAATTGGGAGAGTTTGACATCAAGTTTCAACCAAGGCAAGCTATTAAGGCTCATGCTTTGGCTGATTTTATTATTGAATGCTACAAGGAGACCGACCAGGACAATGCCGACTCTGTACCTGAGTAGTGACAATTGTTTGTGGATGGTTCATCTAATCAGGAAGGCAGTGGTGCTAACATTCTCCTGCTCGGTCCACGGGGCATGACCATGGCACATTCTTTAAGATTCAACTTCAAGGCCTCAAATAATAAGGCAGAATATGATGCTGTATTGGCAGGATTACGCCTTGCTGAGCAGCTGGAAGTTAGAAATTTGATCGTTCATAGTGACTCACAGTTGGTCACCGAGCAGATTAAAGGAGAATATGAAGCAAAAGGAGCAAATATGATCAAGTACTTGGCGAAAGTACAGGAACTGATGGATAGGATACAAAAAGTAGAGGTCAAATAGATACCCAGAGGGGAAAACTCAAGGGCTGACGTGTTAGCACGATTGGCATCCGCCTCCTCAGTACAAGTGCCCACTTCAGTTCAAGTGGAAATACTGCCACAAAAGAGCATTGAAGTGCAAATTTTGATGGCGGATAATAATGTTGATCATGAGCCGAGTTGGATGGATCCAATCAGGAGATTCTTGGAGGATGAAAGTTTGCCTGAAGATCGCAACCAGGCAAAAAGCCTTCAAAAAAGAGCAGCTTGGTATACCCTAATCCAGGGAGAGCTGTACAGAAGATCATTCACTCTACCTTATCTGAAGTGCCTGGCACCCCGGGAGGCAGACTACGCACTTCGAGAGGTGTATGAGGGGATATGTGGAAGCCACATTGGTGCCAGGACCTTAAGTTATAAGGTGCTGAGATGCGAGTATTATTGGCCTACTATGATGAAGGATGCCAAAGAACTTGTGCAGAAGTGTGATAAGTGTCAAAGACACTCAAACGTACCGCGGGTACCTTCCTCAGACATTATCCCCATGCAAAACCCCTACCCATTTGCACAATGGGGCATGGATCTCCTTGGACCATTCGTCCAACCAGCCGGACAGAGGAAAAACCTTATTGTGGCTGTTGATTACTCCACTAAATGGATAGAGGTAGAGCCATTGGCGTCAATCTCATAACAGAAAGTGATAGAATTTATATGGAGAACTATTGTCTATAGATATGGCTTGCCACAAGCCCTGGTGGTGGACAATGGAAGACAGTTTGTTAGTAAAAAAATGCACAAGTTCTGTGAAGACCTTAGCACGACCTAAGGATTACTTCTGTGGCACATCTTCAGGCTAATGGTCAAGCAGAGGTTACAAACCGGACCATCTTGGAGGGTTTGAAAACGAGGTTGGATGGAGCAAAAGGGAGATGGGTTGAAGAGTTACCTAGTGTGCCGTGGTCATACCGTACTACTCCCCGAACATCGACAGGTGAAACTCCATTCTCCCTATCATTTGGAACCCAGGTAGTTATCCCGGTTGAGATTGGGGTCCTTTCATTGAGGACCGCCAATTTTGAAGAATCAATGAATGATGAGCTACTGCTCAATAACCTTGATCTCCTAGAAGAGACAAGGGAAAATGCCAGGATCCAGATTGCTGCATAAAAACAGAGGACAGCTCAGTACTACAACAGACGAGTACGGAAGAGAACGTTCTCTATAGGAGACCTTGTACTGAGAAAGGTAGCTGCTACAGGAAAACACCCAGGTAAGCTAGGTGAAACCTGGGAATGGCCCTACCAAGTTGTGAAGATTTTAAAGGAAGGCACATAAAAGTTCAAAGATCGAGCGAGGCCCGGGGATATGAGACCCTGGAATGTGGACAATCTTCGAATATACTATGTGTAGGGCTTTATTATAATAAATGATGTTTTATTTAACACATTTGTTTTTCAGCTTAGAACATGCGTGAATAAATAAAGGCTAAGGTCACTTTCCCAAAATAAGGCATCTACATGCATGAGAAGACTTGACACGAACAACATGCAAACTTGGCCAAAAAATTGGCTAAGTATAAATGCCTTACCGACCAGCATCACAAGATGTCAAGACTTAAGCAAATTTTCCAAAAAGAGGAAATGAAGATACTATAAGCCTGGTCGGCCTACCAACGAGGATAGTATCTAGGCAACTATGAAGACTTGGGTCCTCACTATAAAGGGTCCTAGAACCCCAGTCGGACTACCGACCGGGATGGTACCTCAGTTGAAGAAAGCTATTTAATTTCTTTTTAAGACTAATGAAAGTCTTAAAACATAAATAGGATGGTCGGTCTACTGACCAGGTGAACATATATGAATAAGTCTGAATTGCCGAGTAACAAAAAGGCATATTTCATTAATGATAAAAAAAAAAGAGTTCATTACAAGCAAGAAAAAAAAACAAAAAGGGAAAAGCCCATACAAAAAAGAATTCAAACATCTGTAAGAGGGATCCCAGAGCCAGACACCTCGGTAGAAGGCACATTGGCTGGCAAAGCTGAAGAAGCCTCCTCGGTTGTCTCAGTAGTGGGGAAATGAGCTTGGGTTTGTCCATCCAGGTTAGCCTCCAGGATCTCCTCTTCCACTACCTCCACCTCCTCATCAGATGCTTCCTCCTCAGAAAAATCCATCTCGACAAGCCCCCTCTTCCTTCTCTGCTCAGCCTTCCTAAAGGCTTCAAGGATCTCCTCCTTAGACTCCTCAAGCTGATCCCTCCCCATGAGAGAAGGGCATAGAGGAGTCAAGATGGAAGAGTCCAGGCCAGCCTTGATAAGCAGCTTCCTGGACTCCTTGACCCCTCCACGGAAGCCATAAAAGCCTTCCTCCCTCAGGGCAGCCTTGAACTCCTCAGAGTCCTTGAATTTCTGGATAGTTTGCTGCTCGACATCACCGAGGAGTCGCTGATACGTCTCCTCAGCATTCTTCAATTTGTGCTCTATGGAGACGTTCCCCTCCTTTAGCTCTCTTCGTTGCCAAGCATTCTTCTCCATCTGAGCAGAGTGAGACTGCTGCATCTCTTCCATCTCGGGCTTCATCAAATTGAGCTCGTTCTTGGCCTTGGTAGCCCTCTCCTCAGCAGCATCAACTCTCTCCTGCTGAACTGTTTCCTCGTAAGCAAACCGAGCAATGCTGGAGGAAAGGGCAGAAAGGTGCACAGCAGTCTGGAAAGAAAGGAAAAAGGAGTAAGAAAATAAATTTTAACCAAAAAAGTCAAGATACCGAGCTCAGGAGTAAAAACTCATACCTGCATGAAGAGGGAGTTCATCTGTGACAGATGCTCCATGGCAGTTAGACTAGACACCCTGTCATAGTCTGCAGGGGTAGGTAAATGCTTCAGCATCTCGGTAGCCACCCTTGGATTGACCACCCTGTCAGTCTGAATGACATCTCATTGGGGAGCATGCCGAGCAAAGTCCTCCTCGGTAATTGGTCCCAAAGGAGGATGATTTACCTGGCGAGGGATTTGAGAAACCCCAGGCCGAGGAGTTCCTAGCCGAGGAGACGGGGCGCTCCGAGTCACAGTAATGACCGATGTGGTAGCACCAGTTAGGGCTATCTCAGCTGCCCTAGTCTCCCCCGTGGCAGCTACACGAGGCCTCTTCAGTTCCTTTCCCTTAGAGGACTTCTTCCTCTTCTGTTGCCGAGGAAGAGGAGCTGCATTCATTGCCATGTACTTAGACTAGTCAGCCATATCTGCAAGGCATCACCACAAGTCAAATAAATACCGATCAGTGATGATAATCAAAAATCTTAAAAAATTGAAAATAAGCAAACCTTGCCGAGATCTGCAACAAAAATTAGAAACCGAGAAGTCCTGCAGGTTGAACTTCATATCTGTATCAGCCCCAACGACAAGAAGTTCCTTCCAGGCTTCGTATAATTTTAGTTCCTCCCCTTCTAATTGAGGAGGACGATTGAATTGGTCAATAAGAGGAACCGACCAGGTGGTACGAAAAGGGAGTTCCTCTCCTTCAGGGAGAGGAACCCGCACAAAAATATAAGAATTTCCATCTCTTGATAGACTGGTTGTACAAAGGAGACTTCAGCCCTGGCTTAAATTTCAAGTAAAAGAGGCCAGGAGAATTCGGAAAATTGCATAGCAGGCAAAGATGTTGAATGACCGAGGAGGAGATACTGAGATGGTGTTTATGTGAGAGACATAGAATGTTGGCCAAAAAATTCCATGAATTGGGTGCTAGAATGGCTAGAGAAATATTAAACCGACGAAGAAAACTGGTAATGGCTGGTGGGAAAGGAATCCTAGCACCGGCTTGGAGTGACCTAAGTGAGATAGCAAACTCACCTCAGTTAAGGTGAAATGGAGATTCACCCTTACCCACACGTCGATAAGGGTAGGGAAGACCACACTTGGCCACCACTTCGTCAATATAACTATTTGACTGGTCACAAGTGAGGTAGGTCGGTTCAGTGGTGCTGGCATCAGTACCTCCACCCCTCTCATTGGGAGGGGGGAGATCATGAGGGGCATGCTCTACAGGGTAATCTACCGAGGAAGACTCTACAAAAATTGGTTTTGTTAAAGGAGGATTTGTCTGAGTTATAACCACCTCATCGGTAGAGGTCGTTACTCGATCACTATCAGAAGAAGAGGTTAAGAAGCCAGATATGGAAGATGTGCTAGAACTAGAGGAAGACATGTCTTACCTCAATGAATGCTCGGTAACTTGGAATTTATTGAATGTTTTTTTGCTCGGTATGTATGACAGCTCGGTATAGGCTCTCAACTTTTATAAAATGTGTGGAATGAGCAGTTCTTCAGGCCCTTATATAGCATATGACCGACCTCAAATCAACGGCTAGAAACAGATGGCCAATAAGCCGCGCAAACATGGACTGTTGATCTAAGGGTCTGGGCTGTCATCTCCCCATTAATGGCATGACATAATTACTCCTCTCATCGATCTGCGCAGAACGGCGCCTCGATAAGAGAGTTGGGTGGCAACTGATATTACAAAAATACCCCCACCAATAATATGTTGACACGTGTTATATTGGGCTCAGCAAGTCTTCCATGCCTCACCAGGAAGTCATCTCGGTAAGCAAAGAAGAAAAGTAGCTGGGCAGCAGTGCCCTACTGAGGTTACTTCCTCGGTATAGTGAAACATCTGCACCTACCAAGGTGAAAAGCATTTAAGTGCAACCCCCAACAATAATTAGGGGACCCAGGTTAATAATGGCTCTAAATCCTATATAAAGCTCTCAAAGTCAGGTATTATCTTCCTAAGCATAATTTGAACTTTGGCTAAAGAGAGAGCTCTAGTCCGAGGAGCTCGCCTGATTTCATAATACGAACTGACTTGAGCGTCGGAGTGCCAACACCAGAGGACTACCTCTGGTGTGGCTTTTAGCTCATCTTTATTCATTGTGCAGGACTGCCTGGCTGGTCGGTTCCTTGGAAGGACCTTCATGTCTAGAAATTTTTCCTGGCTGGTAAGCTGCCTGACTGCCTGGCTAGTAAGTTTCCTGACTGCCTGGCTAGTAAGCTGCCCGGCTGCCTAGCTGATAAAATGACAGACTGCCTGGTTGGTCAACCAGGACTGCCTTGCCTGGCTGGTCGGATTCTTGGGAGGATATTCATCCTCGGTATCTGTGCATAACTTCAGGTCTGACCAACTGATCGTCTTCTCGTTACTGGCACCTTTTTGACGTCATCAGAAACCTAGAGACGACATGTGCGACAATAACTGAAACTACGATGGCATTTATATTGCTGAAGTGAAGTTGAGCCAAGGATCAATAATAAAAATTTACACCAGCAGTTGACGATTTTAGAAACTACAGCGACTTGATGTAAGAAAAATAAAAAATGTTGAGAGAAGATATTGTACACTATCTACCAGATAGACGAGCAATAGTTCCATGGTTATGAAATAGTGACATTTACATAAACTCATTGAAACAGACAATTCAATGGTACTGTGAACTGAACTCATGCTACCCACCATGTAAATTAAGTTTGTTTAGGTTTACTCAATTTTGTCCAGTTTAGTAAAGGGCAAGTTGATTGCCCCTACTGGAAAAAATTGTATATTCGTATAAGATTTCTTTTTATCGCACCCCAAACCCACCCTATCACCCCTCCCGAAAAACCATTGTTGCCCTCATCCTGTTGGAAAATACATACTTACGAAAATGATTTTGAAAACAAGGAACACATATGAGTAATCGATTGGAAAAATGACTTTCAAATTTTTTGCTAATTATGATTAACATGCATAATCTATGACGTATTTAATTGTTTGAATATTAGGTACCTTGAGATCTCTCTGATTGATTTCTAGCAAAGTATCAAAGGATGGAGTCAGTTAGTTTGATACGAGGCTCAAACTTGCATATCGTCCACTGTATGAACCAATTCCTAAACTTAGATTTCAAGAGTGTGAACTCTCTACACTAAGAACCTACAAATTAGAAAACAAAACTGTGGAGAAAATTAGAGAGCCAAGTCTAACTGGTGTCTTAACGTTAAGGAAAAAAACATACTAATGTTTGTTTATATAGGGATCAACAAACCTAGGGTTTCCTAAAATCATGACATGCTAAATAATGAATCACATTGAGGTTTATTTTCTTATCAATGATTTATTATTTATTTACGATTGTGTAAATAATCCTTAGACTTGAGATGACATAGTAGTCTTGTATATGGGTGATTGAATTTTGTTAATGTTGGAAATATTTTTTCATGGAATAAATATTGACATTCGATGAATTCAATTAGTTATGTATGGAGACTTATGGGCAGTCAACAAGAGAGTCATCGCCTCGAAATAAACAAGGAGAATATCCTATGTGATCCGGATATTTATTGACACAGAAAATTCTTGGCTGAGGTTACATGATTAATGAAAAAGATGTTTTCATTAATTATTCGTTTGTTAGTAAAATATTGGATCAACCATATAATTGAGTTAGTGGATTTGGCGGATATCCATGATTGTGACGCCCCGATCCGGGCACGCCACAGGTGCCCTCCGGCACCGTCCTAGGCCACTAGTGCGATCATCCGGCAGACCGAAAATCCGGCGGCATCTCCCCGTATATCGGGGAGTCCCCGCATGCATCAGAAACACGCAACATAAATTCAATCCATCACACTAGCAACATAGCTAGGCCTCAGGCCTCAATCACATGCAATCCTGACCCTAGGGCCTCAGGCCATCCACTACCAGCGTGCACAAACTGATAGTAATAATCACAACATCAAAGTTCATAATATCATATAACCAAAAATCAATACTCAGCATACATCATGCATACACCCTCTGGAGCCAATCAGTTATAACCATATTATGAACAAACATCAATACATCGTAAACAAAATACGTGCTAGAGTACATCTCTAACACCCACATCCTACCCAGGGCCATCCATGTCACATCCCGCCCTCACTGATCCGCTCCACCAGTATCTCATGTGGGAAGGAACAGAAAGTAGAGAGTGAGCAAGAAGCTCAGTAGGGTTAAGAGTATAAAGAATATAAATGCTGAATCCGAACAATAGGTTATGCAACAATATGAAATCTACCACATGCACGTATACTCAACAATCACATAAAACATCAATCCGGGCAATCCCCTCAATGAGCAAATCTCATCGATACCATGGCTTGTTCCATGTAATATCGAACGTGAGCAAGCTCACCACATCAACTCATCAATATCATGGTCTCTATCCATGTAATATTGAATAGGAGCTAGCTCCCCAACATCAAACGCTCTTGGATTACCCGGTTGCGTGAACCTATCACGCCTGCACCATTCCAGGCAAGGTCCCTCATTAACCATACCTCTAGTGCGTTATCCTACTTGGAGATCACTTGACTCGGTGGTAACTCTCATCACCTCGTCATCCCTCCAAGTAGCTTTCAAGAATCCTAAGGATCTCCAAGTCCATACTCGGACTCCAATGCAACTCTAATGCATTTATGCCATGACATGCCGAAAAGATATATATATATATATGAACATCATACATATATATATATACATAACTACCATGATACATTAACGGAAATCACATTGTGCCCATAGGTGATGGAACACACACAATCGGGTCATGCAACATCAAGAATTAACAATATTCCACAAGCAAGGTTCGTTTCCCCTTAGAAGCAATTAAGGCAGAAACACAAATAAAATGACCAATGAGGAATCGAAACACTCTTTAAAATATTGAGAACAAACGATAGAAAGAATGGTTGGAAAACCCCTACCTCGTGTTGAGCAATTCACCAAAAATCTCACAATTAGGGTTTTAAACCCCGTTTCACCAAACCTAACAATTTACACAATGTTGTACTCATTTAATCATCCAAACATCTCAATATATCATATCAATCAAGAGAAACTTACTTTCTCTCTCTAGAATTTCATCTAAAATCCTCCAAAAATTCCACTTAGCTCAACTCAACATCAAACCACGAAATCAACCAACATATATGTTCCAAATCAACCTATAAACAACATATCTAAAGCATAGAACTCAATTCTTCAAGAATCTAGCAAATCTAGAAAAACCTAGAATTTCCAAAAACTAAGAAAAACTTACCAAATCACCCAAATCAAGTTTGAATCTTCCTTGCTTATCTTCAATGATCACCAATCTACAATCTTCAAGCCAAAATCTAACCAAAATTTCCTTCTCTCTCTTCTTATCTCTCTCTTTCTCTCTCTATTTGGGTTTTCCCCTAAGGTGATATGCATAAATGTCTAAATTCTGGGCTTAATATCAGATTTCCCGATAGCCGTCCGGATGCCCTAAGTATCCGTCCGGACGGATTACTGTTATCGTAACCCACTGCCCTCACTCTAGGCATATCCGTCCGGACGCCCAATTATCCGTCCAGACGGATTACTGTTCCCATAACCCAATGCCCTCACTCTAGGCATATCCGTTTGGACGGCTAATTTATCCGTTCGGATGGATTACTGTTCACATAACTACATTTTCCTTCAATTTTGTTCTCCGGCTCGGTCTTAGCTTCAATTTGATATATTATGAGCCCAAAACGGACATGTATACCAAAAGTTATGGCCCATTTACCGAACCTAGCTCAAAAACTATTTTTCCATGATTCCGTATCTCACGGATCATCCGTAATTCGACTCAAAACTAATTTTTTTTTGGGTCGGGGTTTCGCAATGATTCTCACTCATTCGGGATATTGTACAGTGGAAGTATTTAATTACATGGTAATTGTAATTAAAGGTTCATATGAAAGTATTCATCACTGATTGGGTAATTACGATATACTGCTAGGTGTTACTCGTGGTTTATAAGAAATGATTAAAAGTTATTTTAATTAATATCAAAGAGTTTGATATTATTCTTATTGCCAATTGCTAATGAACCTAGAACGTCACACATAAAGGAAGCACATGAAATTTGTTTCAGCTAAGGTTGGAAAGAGAATTGTGCAAGTTCGATAATTTGCAAGAGTTGGAAATAATCGAATTATTAATTGACTGAGATTTATTGTAAACTGAGTTGAATCCAATTAATTGATGGACATTGCTAGCACATTAGTCATTGATTAAATATTTGAATTTTATTCAATTAATAAGCAACTAACCTGGTTGCAAATTAATTGGCAACCAAAGTTAGTTGTCGACTTTTCTCCATAAAAGGTAGGACTTCCAATTAAGTTATGTCCATGCAATAATCCAAAGAAAAATAGGAAAAGGAAATGTTTTGCTAATTTTGGAAAGGTTCCAAAATTCCTTCTTTAGCTTGTGATTCCGGTCGATGGATTAGAGGCTCCGTACAATCGGAGTTGTACTAGAGAAATTGTTTGATCAAGCACGCTACAAAAGGTATAATTTTTGTAGCTTTCGCTGTGTATTTTAGTATTCCATTTGCTAACATGTTTTTCTTGCCTTGAAATATGATTGTCGGATCTTCAAAGCTAGAATCTTCGGCATAAATTGCAAAATTGAAAGTTCCTACCTCAACCTAAAAAATAGGGAAAGTATTAAATAAAACAGGCAAAAAACATGCATTTAAACCTCTTGATTATAACAACCATCTTTTAAAAATAGCACATAGAAGGTCTTCTTTTTTCATCAAATAAGTCTTCATCATTTCACTACCTTTCCAAGTCCCAATAAGGAAAAGAAAACAAGCAAGAGACAGTGAAGCTACGAAATACAACAGCTACCTGTAGCAAAATAAGCATTCTCATAATCAGACTTTAAGATTGCTAGAACATCAATGATGTTAGAAACTGAAATCCTATTCCTTTATGTGTAGCTTACCTTTTCCATTATGCACAATTAAATGGCCAACAAATGAAAAATTATAGCAAACAAATATACAGTGAACAATTGTGCAATGGATTGTCTAGTAGGTAAAGAACAAAATATACACTTATTGATAAAAACATAATTTGGGTTCATAGCACACATAGAAGCAACAATGTCAACTCATCTTTGTGTTTGAACAGCACAGTCTAAATTATACATTCCTCCTAATCACTTGAATTTGATCTCCAGCAATTTCTCAACACCTTCATGAAAAATTAATGCAAACTAGTATACCTAAAACCACAAGTTTTAGGCTTAAACTTGCATAATTTCTTCTCCAGTGTATTCAATTCCCTTATTAGGATGTGGATTGACTTCCAATTTTAATAATTAGAGGTTTCTGGATAGAAAAAAACAACTCAGCTGAAAATTCTCAGTTTCTAAACAAAATGAGGGGTGAATACAAGAGAGAAAGTTCATGAAACTTTTGTTTATTTTTCAGAATTTTCTATTCTTGGCAGGCAAACATAAATAGGTAGTCAAATCAAGGTATAATCAAATTGTGTATTGCAACTGAAAATGGAAAAAAAAAGACTAAGAAACCTTGATGAAAGAATATCGAACCCCCATTACATAATTTGGCTTGCCCATTGCAAAATCAGAAACACCATTATCAATGCACGTTGCGTTCGAACAGCACAACCTAATCACTATTAAATTACACCAATTGAATCCCAAGTAATCACGAGAGACATGAACGTTCAGCTTAGGTTTAGCGCGAAATTATTACATTAACTTGTTTTTTTATAAAAAAGGCTTAAGATTACAAAGTTTCCCAACATTTCTTTCATTTTTAATTTTTCGATACTCGGTAGGGAAAACATAAGAAGAAAAATGAATTGAGGCACTTCTTACCCCTAAAGGAGGATAATCGCCTTAAAATCTCTATAACTCCAATACACAGCGACTTTCACAAACCCTGGAGTTCCCCTCTTGCTGTCATTACCTGAGCAACATCATCCACCATTGACATTTTGCTAAAGACACAACATTCAAATGATCGGTATTAAGAGATGGAGTGGTGTTGCGATCGAATCAACAGACACACAAGAATTAAAGCATGAAAATATTGACAGAGAAATTTAACGTGGTTCGGCCAAAGATGCCTATATTCCTGGACTGCAGCAGTGATTCTTTTCACTCCATATTTTGTGTACATCTTACAAGAGATATGGGAAGATATAAATAGAAAACTACAAGGAATAAAGTGTCCAGTAATCGGCCTAATACACAACCCAGTGTACCGACCTAATACACAACCTAGTGTACTAACCCAATAATACAATAAATAGTATCCAAACTTAACAATCTCCAACTTGGATACTATCAAGAAACTGTTAGAACAGTTACATCAAAAAGACCCATACTGATAACCACATGTTGCAGCCTTGATCTCCATCTTCAAGTTAGAAGACCAATTGAAGCTTTGCATAGCTCCAAGTTACCAACTGTCACACTTTTCGTCAAAGCATTCGTTGGGTTGTCATTTCCACAAATCTTGTCAAGCTTCAACAAACCATATTTGAGAACTTCACGGATGTAATGATATCTCCTCCGAATGTGTTTAGTATTAGAAAGAAAATCAGGATTCACTACAAGAAAACAAAGTTTTAATGACGGGTTTCAGTGACAATATAAAAAACTTGTCACAAAAAGTAAATATTTAGTGACAATAAAAATAATTTTTCACTAAACGATTACTTTTCATGACAACATATATATATTGTCACAGAATAAATAATATTGAGTGGCAACAGAATAATATTGTCACTGAAAGTCGTCACTATAATTAAAAATACTAAACCCGCGAAATGATGAAAATAATAGCGCCAATTGAATTTATTTTTTTTGACCAAGATTTGAAAATTTGTCACTTAAACCATTTAGTGACAACATTTTAGTTGTCACGAAAAATCATTAGACTTATAGTGACAATTTTGGGTCTTCACTAAAATTTGAAGTATAGTAAAACTACACCGTTTTGATATTCTTGCCCTAGCTATCACTACTATTCCTCCATTGATCACTTAGGCCTTAACTTTGTGGTTGTCATCCGAACTCTGTTCCATCGAGGTCGCTTCTCGTATTCCTCTATCGACCCACCCGATTCTCATTTTTCCATCGACCCACCCGATTCACTCAAGCCCCTTTCTCATTTTGTTCCTCCACGTACGAAACTCTTCTCTGTGGATTCAACATAGAACAAGCACGAATTTTCGCTAAGAACACCAAGTATGGCTCTGATCTTCTTGAAGGAGAAATACTAAAGTAGCTATAGGGCTTTGTTAATTTTACGGGTAATTCTTGGGTTCTTGCTTTGATTTTCTCTAGTTTTATTTTCTCTCGACTTAATACAAGAAAAAAAGATCACCCAAACAAAACAGGGAGTTGCTCCTCAAATTTTTAACAGGTTCAACGTCATACTTAATCTTTAGAATATAGTTCAGTAATTGCTCACCCTGCCATTTTCTACATCTTGGGTTTTATGGTTTTCTGATATTTCTCATTGTCTAACCGAACTTAGTTGCCTTTTCATTCAGCAACTTTTGAATTGTGGAAGAAAATCACCATTGCATTTTTAATAGTCTCTCCTTAGTCTTTTGTGTTTGTTATTGCGGATGATCTCTAATTCAGCTCCCTTGGCTTCTTCTGAGTCTGTTTTTAGTTGACTAATAGGATGTAAAGGTGGATTCCAATTGATTTAGTACGTTGGATTTGTGCAATTGACCCCAAATTGTTATAGATTAAAGCTTTGATAATGATGAGGGTTTGAATCATCTGCATTGATATTCTTTCTAAGAATTTTATTTTGGCAGTTTCGCAACCTAGAGAAAGGTGTTGATGACATCTGGATTGCTTTCTCTTCGAACTTAATGGATATGGTTGAGAGAGGAAAGGTTTCCCTTAGAATGAATTTTATTACCTAATAAAACACCATATCTGTAATCTTATGTATCACATTTATGAATAAGAATGGCAAAAAAAATTTGTACCAGATAGACCAAGAATAAACCCAATTTGTGAAATCCCGACCCAAAAATTTAGTTTTGAGTCGAAATACGGATGATCCGTGAAGTACGGAATCATGGAAAAATAGTTTTGAGCTTGGTTCGGTGAATGGGTCATAACTTTTAGTGTACATGTCCGTTTTGGGCCCATAATATATCAAATCGAAGCTTAGACCGACACAAAAAATATATTTGAGAAAAAATTGGGTTTCTGTGAACATTAATCCGTTCGGACGGATAATTGGGCGTCCGGACGGCTATCGGGAAATCTGATATTAAGCCCAGAATTTAGGCATTTTTGCCATTACCAACCTTGGGGAAACCCGACCACAGAGAGAAAGAGAGAGAGAAGAAGAGAGAGAAGGAAGTTTTAGCAAGAGTTTGGCTTGGGGATTGTGAATTGGTGACCCTTGAAGTCAAATAAGGAAGATTCAAGCTTGTTCTTGGAGATTTGGTAAGTTTTTCATAGTTTTTGGAATTTCTAGGTTTTTCTAGATTCGTTTGATTCTTAGGGAGATGAGTTCTATGCTTTAGATATGTGGATTATAGGTTGATTTTGGATGTTTACGTAGATTTGTTTATGATTTGGAGTTGATTTGAGCTTGGGTTGAGATTGGAGATTTTTGGAGGAAATTCTAGAGAGAGAAGGTTAGTCTCTCTTGGATATTGTATTGGAATTGTTATTGTTATGATAAATGTGTGTTATTGACATGTATATACGGATTGGAACGATGAAATATGGTTAGGTTGGTGAAAGAGGGATTTAAACCCTAATTCTTGGAATTTGGAATTGTGTGTTGTGCTCAACTTGAGCTAGGGATTCTTAACCCATTTTCATTTTGTATCGTATTGTTTTCTCTGAAGAGCGTTGAAATTCCTCATTGGTCTTTAATCTTTGTGTTCTTGCCTAAATTGTTTCTTAGGAAGAACGAACCTTCTTGTTGATTATTATTGAATTGCATACCCTTTGGGCATGATAATCCTCATTCATGCATCATGTAGTTATGTATATATATAGGATTGTTATATATATGAACTCCTCTTTCATGACATCATTGGACATGAATTATAGACGCATCGGGTCTACGAGTATGGACTCGTAGTATCCTTAGGTTATACTTTTGTGATGATGTTGGATACCGAATGGGCACATTGTTGCCGGAATCGGGATTTCCATTGTGTAGGTGCACCTATAGTTGTTTCGGGGCAAAGTGCAAGGGTTTCGATGATTTTCAGGAATATTTGTTGCCTGGTGCCAGGCGCTGTAGGGTGTAGCTCGAGGTTATGCGTTGTTGTGACATTTTAGGATGTCATGTTGCTGCATTGAGGTCGTTTCAATATTCAGCCTTTACGTTCTTTATGATTCGTTTTATTTTCCCTACTAAGCCTCTTGCTCACCCTATTCCTTTCCTGTATCCTTTACGTGAGACTGGTGCTGAGACCCAGGCTGCGGATCAGTAGGAGGCGGCGTGACATGGAAGGCCACCCTAGGAGCATTAGAATTTGTGTTTGGTTGTTTGAGAACCTTGGTTATGAATTAAGTACATATAGTACTTTTATTGGTTGACTATTATGTTTTTAAATACCTTTTCGGTATGTTGGATGGATGGTCGGAAGGTATGCCGTGTGATCGGGACTCCTGCACCTGGATAGTGGACCTTGGGTTCGGATTGATAGACTTTGATAGTCTTTGATGATATTATTGATATGAATATGCTTTGCTTAATGATTGCATGTGATTAGGAGGTCTGAGGCCCTGCTTAGTGTGAGAATGTGGATTGATGGCCAGAGGCCCTGTTAGGCTGCGGAACTTCTCTGATTATTATTGATTATCTTTCACGTGTTAAGTGAGATGTGACTCCAGGTTGGCAACCTTCGATATACGGGGAGGTGCTGTCGGATTTCTGATAGAATCCGGGGTTAGGATGGCGTGCGGTGAGGTCCATAGTGACGGAGTACACGCCTAAAGTGGCGCTCCCGGCTCTGTGCTTGGAATTTGGGTCGGGGCGTCACACAATTGGTCCTCCAAATTGTTGGATTTTTGGTTCTGCTTTCTTAAACCCAAACCCCCATTCGCCCATTTGTGTGTTAGGTCTCATTCTATACTAAGAGTTTAGTTGGTGGCAATTAATAACAGTCTTGAATATTTGTCATTTCTATTGTTTACATTGTCTACCTTTTGTTTATGAAACTTATCGGTATCTAATGGTAGTATTTTCTGCATTGGTACTTTTCCAGTGAATTTTGAATTGTGCAATCTGAAATCAATTTTGGTACTTCTTTGTACAAAGCGCTAGTTGATTCTAGTTTGAAGTAATACATATTTGTGGAATTGTCAATAGCAAGAAACAAGCTTTCTATCCTAGGGTAATGTTTTGAGAGATGTTTAGAGAGAGAGAGAGAGAGAGAGAGAGCACCAACCCACTACCCAAACAACCATACTCTGCCATCATCTAGCCTTCACCCACCACCATCACCACCCCCACCCAACACATTCACTCAACTTCCCCATATTCATCCTCCATCCTGGCCGTTACCTCAATCTCAAGTCCATCAACAAAATCCAATACCGCTCCAAACCAAACCCAATACAGTTCATATCCTAAATCATCATTATGACCCAAATCCAACCAACAACATACCCACCACAAATCCCAAATTCTATTTTGAAAATTTCCCATCTCAATCATCTGCAGCTGATATGCGAAAGGCATTTTCTCACTTTGGAGAAGTACTGGACGTTTATATTCCGGGGAAATTAAATCAGCGAGGGACTAGATATGGCTTTGTTAGGTACAAGAAAAATGGACATGAGGAAGTCCTCGTTAGCAATCTGAGCAAAATGTGGCTAGGAATCTACAAGGTTCGGGTGAACTGGGCAAAAGACAACCATCCCATGTATAAGCACAAAGAAATATTTTCGTTCAAAAGTGCTTCTCATTCTCAGCAACAAAACAAGGTGCAGAGGCAAAGTAACGGCAAGGGTGAAATGTTGAAGAATGCTAAAATTCATCAAGGAGAAAAGAAGAACTATGCAGATGTTACCAAGGGAGTTAACAAGACAGAGACAAAAATCGCTGACAAAGAAGCTAGTGTAAACGCTAAACTCAAGGATCTAGGAGCAGGTATTATAGTGGAGGGAGCCAAGGAAAGAATTTTGGAGGACTCAAGTCTTGAATATTTCTCTGTTAGAGAAGATACTCTGTGGTTAGAAAAATCGGCTGTAGGATTCCTCTGGCAAGGTGATTCCATTCATGGGCTGGCTACAAGATGTCAAATGGATCCAACTATTCACTGCACGGTAACTCCAATGGGTGGAAGAATGATACTCCTTTCTTTTGATTCCAAGGAGGAGATGTGATACAAAGAAAGCTTGGGTGGATTGACGAGTGGTTTGAATCAGTGAGACCATGGCAATCCGAGGACATCTGCAAGCGACGATATGTGTGGATTAAATGTTTGGGTGTGCCGCTCCATGCTTGGAACATTGGTCTATTCATGCTGGTAGGAGACAAAATTGGGGAATCGGTGTCTGTTTGCTCGTACACTGCGAGGAAGAAACGGCTTGATGTTGCAAGAATCCTCATAGCTACAGACAAAAATCAAATCATCAATCAAAAATTAAATCTAATGGTTGATGGAAAATCATATGAAATTCGGATTATAGAAGACCCATCCGATGGTCCTTGGTACCATAAGAGATTAGAAGATGCAACAATAGATAAATCAGATGAAGAAACTCCTAACTTGGCAGAAGATACCTCAGACCATGACAGCCTATTAGAACTTAAATCGGGAAGGTTTGATATTCTGAAGTCCAAAGATGCGGAGGACTTTCCGATGGGACCCTCTCGCAGTGTTCAGGCGGCGGAAATCGTGGAGCTCGCCGGCAATAAGGTGAACCCAAAATCAGTCCAAAAAATAGATTCCGGTGATCTGAAAAATACCACGGCAGCAGAATTTGGTCAAACAGGTTTGAAATTCGAAAAGACAGCTGGACATAAAGTACATGTCACTTCTGGATCTGAAGTCAGTCCAACTTGCTTATCAAAAGCGGAAAATAAGGGTGGTAACCACTCTAGAGCTACTAAAAGTCGCCAAGAGAAGAATTTGGGAGGAGATCTTATCGGCTTTAACAATGAAGCAGAGTGGAATTACATGAAAATAGCTTCTTCAAAAGTCTCACTCACAAAAGATAAGCGTGAAGCTACAGATGGTTCAAAAAATACTCTAAGAAATAATGAAAGTAGCCGGGCTTTAGAGGCTTTAGAGGACATGGAAATGCCATTTGGGCCAAATGGGCCAATCCAATCTTTAGAGTCTTCCAATCGAACTGATCCCAAGCAGCAGCAGCTTTGTGCTAACAGGCCTCCATACAACCCCTCCTCTAGTATCATGGCTGGTGACATTGAAAAGGTGGAAAAGCCCAACAAGAAAAGAGCTACGAGACATACCAGGAGCCGTAGTAAAAATTCTGCATGCTCCAGTGACAACAATGCAGAAATTTCAGAGGAAGTTCTTTTGAAAGATCTAAGAGAGGATTGTAGAAGGAAGCGGACTACAAAAAGAAAGCTTGTTCGGAAAAAGACACAAAGCTTAAGCCATCTAAATCCCTTGAAATTTGGTCTCATGCTATCCCAAATGCAAAAACCAACTCATAGAAAAATCAATAGACTTAGCAGATTGGTACAGAAAGACACAAACTTTGAGTTAGAAGACTCGGGCTCAATGGTGGGATTGAAGCACTCGGATATTGGAGTTGACAGCAGAAAAAAAAATTTGAATTCTCCATCAGGAGGCACTAAGGAACTTCAGACTACGATTGGTGGTCCTCGAAAAGTTAGCAAAAACAAGAGTAGAAAATGTATCTCGGGCTCTCTTCATCAAAATGATATGGCTGGTGTCTCTAAATCTGATGATGGGCCAAGGAATGAAGATTATGAAATGGAAGCTGAGAAAACTTGGAATGTTGGAAAGCTAGTTGGTCTGCATAGTGGTGACAGTGATGTTGATATGGTGCAACGAATCAAAAATATGATTGCGCTCGAAGAAAGTATTTGGGAAGATGCCCAAAAGGGCAAGAACCAATCTGTACCAAGTTTAAGAAGTTAAGTCTCCTTGCCCTTGGCTGTTTTCAATAATCTACAATGTCTTCTTTTTTATGTTGGAATGTTAGGGGCCTTGGAAGTTCTCTAAAAAGAAAGGCTGTCTCTCACTGGGTTAGGGAGAAAACTTCTGAATTTATTTGCCTCATTGAAACTAAGTTGAGCTCAGTGGATGCTAGGGTGGTTAATTCTATTTGGAGGTCGGATTCGCTGGTTTGGACAAGCTGTGATGCTGTTGGATCTTCGAGAGGGATCCTGTGTATTTGGAATCCCAATTTTTTCCTGCTAGAGAATGAGTTTATTGGAGATAGATGGGTCGCTCTTGAAGGAACTTTGCTGCAGTTCAATTTTAAATGCTCAATCATCTGCTTCTACGGGTATAACTCTGTAGCTCAAAGGCAGAGTCAGTGGGCTGCTTTACATAGTCTTAAATCTGTCATTATGACTCCGTGGCTCATCTGGGGAGACTTTAACGAGGTTTTGTTTCCTAAAGAACGTGCAGGAGTTTCGCAAGCCAGTTTGTCTATGGGCATGCAAAACTTTGGGAATTTTATCAATAGATGCAATCTTGTTGAGCTGCCTTTGTCTGGGAGAAAATTTACATGGTACAATAGTAGGAGCATGAGCAGGATTGATAGGGCTTTTGTGGATGTGGAGTGGTTATGCAATCTTCCTAATATTTGTCTTCTTGGGCTTAAACGAGGTGTCTCAGATCACTGCCCTCTTCTCATTTCTCTTCATCAAATTAATTGGGGGCCCAGGCCCTTCAAGTTTCTTGACTGTTGGTGGCTTCACTCACAATTTTCAGAGTTTGTTCGACAGGCTTGGGGTGAGTGTAGTGCAGTGGTTCCGGAGCAAGCTGGTATTGGTAGAAAGCTCAAACTAATGAGAGCTAAACTTCGATATTGGAACTCAAATATCTATGGAAATCTTGATTCTAAAATTACTGCAGCAGAACTGGAAATTGATAAGTATGAGAAAATGCATGAAATAGGTCCTCTATCTGAGATTGATGATCTCGCCTACAAATCTCAGCAATGCAGTCTGTGGTCTTTGAGTAGGCAAAGAGAAAATCTATGGCGTCAAAAATCTCGTGTGCAGTGGGTCAAGGAAGGTGACAAAAATTCAAAATTTTTCCACATTGTGGCGAGTAAGAGGCATCGTCGAAATCAAATATCTTCTTTACTAACCAATGAAGGTAGGTTAGATGCTCCTGGGTTGGTTAGACAAGCTATTCACTCATACTTCACTTGTCAATTTTCGTCTCAAAATTGGAAGCCGGTGGGTATGACAGGTCTCTCTTTCAATTCCATCACTTCTACACAACGTGATATATTAGAGACCTCCTTCTCTCTTGAAGAAATTCGAGATGTTATCTGGAGTTGTGATAGCAACAAAGCTCCAGGGCCAGATGGTTTCAACCTTGGTTTTTTTAAAAGAACTTGGGACCTACTTTCGGATGAAATTATGCAACTGCTCAACTCCTTTCATTCTACTGGGATCCTTTCGAGAGGTATTAATTCTTCTTTCATAACTTTGATTCCGAAGGTGATCGGAGCTGATTGCCTAAAAGATTTCAGACCCATAAGTCTTATAGGCAGTCTTTATAAAATTGTTGCAAAAACTTTGGCCAATCGTTTGAAGAATGTTTTGCCATCTATTATCAGTGAAGAGCAATCTGGTTTCATTAGAGGAAGGCAAATTATGGATGCTTTTTTGGTTGCTAATGAAATTGTTGACTCCATTAAAAAAAGAAATGAAAAGGGTTATATCATAAAAATTGATTTTGAGAAGGCTTTCGACTCGGTGCAATGGGAGTTCCTTCTGAATGTGCTTTCATGTATGGGATTCGGAAGTAAATGGCTTGGGTGGATCGGTGAATGTGTGAAAACTGCTAGAGTCTCGGTTCTGGTGAATGGAAGCCCAACTGCGGAAATAAATTTGAATCGAGGCATTAGACAAGGCTGCCCGTTGTCTCCTTTTCTTTTCATCATTGCTGCAGAGGGATTACATCAGTTGCTTAAAAATGCTCATAGCCATGGGTTAATAAAGGGACTCTCGGTCAAAAGAGGAGGCACATAAATTACTCATCTTCAATATGCTGATGATACCATCTTATTCAGTGAAGTGAATGAAGATAGTGTCTTGAATTTGAAGCGAGTTCTTAGATGCTTTGAGCTTCTTTCGGGTTTAAGAGTAAAGTACTCGAAATCGGCTATTGTTGGAGTTAGAGTCCCAGATTTTGAAGTGCAGATAATGTCATCTATTTTAAGGTGCAATTCTAGCAAGCTTCCTTTCAATTATTTGGGAATGCCGTTGGGAGGGGATATGACGAAGTTTAAAATGTGGCAGCCTATCATTTCAAAAATTGAATCCAGACTTGCACAATGGAAGGCAAAACTCTTGTCTATAGGAGGCCGGATCACTCTTATAAAATCTGTTCTTGCGAGTATGCCAATTTATTTTCTCTCGCTTTTCAAAATTCCGAAGGAAGTTGGTAGACGTATTGAAAAAATAGAGCGAAATTTTCTATGGGGCAGCGTTGATGGCATCCGAAAAATTCATTGTGTGAAATGGGAGCAAGTGGTCAAAAGAAAAGACAAGGGGGGCATTGGTATTGGCTCAATTTTGGATAAAAACAAAGCGCTTTTATTTAAATGGATTTGGCGTTTTAATTGTTCTGATCCTTCTTCTCAACCCTTGTGGAAAAATATTCTTTGTGAGAAGTATGCTATTCCCAACATAATGATTCAGCCAGTGGAGTCTTCTCATGTTTCAAAGTTGTGGAAAAATATTCAATTCCTTTTAGATCCCTCCAAAGGTAATGTTGAGAAAGTTATTGGAGAGGGTTTATCTTTCAGCATCGGAAATGGTAGATCCACTAACTTTTGGGAAGATTGGTGGTTGGGAGAAAAGCCTCTAAAAGATTCATTTCAAAGACTCTATAGCATTTCAAGTCTTCAGCTTCATTCAATCGAAAATTTTGGCTTCTGGGATGGTATGATATGGCGATGGATTCTCCCATGGAGAAGACGGTTGCTCAGCTGGGAAGAAGCTTTGGAAGTGGACCTCCTCCAAATGTTGAGTGCTGCCACCTTATGCAATTCAAGAAGAGACAAGATAATATGGAGGCACTCTATTGATGGTTTGTATTCGGTGAAATCTTTAATCCATGCTGTGCAAGACAAGGAAACCTTGGTTATGGATGTTGCTTCTACCAAAGTTTGGAAAGGTTGGGCTCCCCCAAAAGTTGAATTTTTTGTTTGGCTTTCTCTGTGTGGAAAGATAAACACTAAGTCGAGATTGAATAATATGGGAATCTTGCGAGATGGTACAATCAATTGCCCCTTTTGTGATAAATCCCCGGAAACAATTGATCATCTTTTTTTACATTGTCACGGAGCTTGTAAGATTTGGTATCGTCTCATGTTATGGTGGGGAGTCCAATGGTGTGTTCCAAATAGCTTTAAAAATCTTTTTGATCAATGGACAATTTTTGCTACTGGAAAGAGTCAACAAAGGGTGTGGTTTATGATCTTTTATGTTACAATATGGACGATTTGGTTGGAGAGAAACAAGTTGATCTTTGAAAATTGTGAAGTTGATTGGAACAACATCTTCCACCTTATCTTTCTGAGATTCGGCCTTTGGCTAAATCTATCAATATTAATCTGCCTTTCAGTGGGCTTGAGTTGATGAGCTCCTCTGATGGAGTTAAATTCCGTAATTCCATAAAGAAGTCTCCAAGGCCTCTTTGCTTCTGGAATCCTCCTTTGCAAGGCCAATTCAAATGGAATACTGATGGCTCTTTTCAAACGAACAAGGCTGGAATGGGGGGTGTTTTGAGAGACAGCAGTGGTATCTTTCTATGTATTTTCTCTGGGCCTTGTTCTGCTTCAGATCCCAATTCCGCAGAAATTAAAGCTGTTCGAAAAGCTCTTGAGATATCTTGTAACTCAAACCTGTCTCTCAAAAGTGCAATTACTATGGAGACCGACTCCTTAAATGCGGTAAATTGGTTCATCCAAAAGGAAAACATTCCTTGGGCGTTGAATCAGGACTACAATGCTATCTTTTCCATTTGCGAGTTCCTTGCTCCGGTTAGTTTTACTCATATTTGGAGGGAGGCGAATGAGGTGGCGGACTATCTTGCTAAAAAGGGGGCTGACTTGCCAAATACTTCTATTGCCTGGCTGATTTAATTGTAAATGCTGAATTGGGTTAAATTGGGTTTCTTTGGAGGTGGGAAACACGAGTGAAATGGGAGGCATATGTGTGTATTAAACATGAGTGGTTGTGAGGATTTTATGGTCTTCTAGGGAATCACTTGTGGTAGCGAGGTTGCTTTTGAGTGATTTAGTTTGAGTGGCAGAAAAATTGCTCTAACTTCCCTCCATCCCTGTCTCCCAATCTGTCTCTGTTTTGCAGGTTTTGTTGAAGTTGAAGCTCTTAGTTTTTATTTGGTGATTCTCGAGTGTAAGTGAGGCCTCTCAAATTTTTGATTCTTGAGAGAAATGGGGGTGGAAACACGAGTGAAAGAGTGTTAAACACGAGAGTTAGTGAATCTTTTCGGAATTCTGGAATCACAAGGGATTGTTTTTAGTCTTGAGAAATCTTGAGTGCTCGTATGGTCTCTTTGAGGGAGGACTCTTTGAGGGAGGGAGTTGTTTTCGCTAACCTATACCTTTTCCCTTTATTTTTTGTTCTGCAGGTATGTTAGAGATTGGAGTTCATGGAGATTATAGAGTTTGAATATGAGTGCCAGTGAGATCTTTCAAATTTGGGAAACACGAGTGAATGGTAGGGGAAATTGGGAGTGTGAGTACTTGTTGGGATCTTGAGGGAGGCTTCTGAAATCTCTGATTTTTGGTTTCTTTTTCTAATTGGTTCCATCAGCTGTTTATCTTGAAGGCTAACATTGTCTATCTATGGGCCTTTTTATGTGCTTGAAATTTGTGGAGGTTCCCTTGGAGTGCTAGCACTGCTGCAGCCTCAGGTCCTGAGTGCATTTGAAAGTCATTTTAAGAGGATTCAGAGCTATTATAAGAAAGTCAAAGATGGTTTCTGGAAATGGTTTGCTGGTATCTTTTTGGAAGCGGGTCTTGCTGCTGTTTCATATAATCTTGCGATACATCCAGTATATTATGCCGAGACACGCCTGAGCAATGATATCATGACCTTCATATACTTAAATGGTCTAGTTATGTCAGATTGATCAAAGTGGAATTCTATGCTGGAAATGAAGGACCCATTGTGGGAGCTGATTACTAAATGAGGGGCTGTTAAATCTCTTTGGCCAATCAGTTTTGACCTTCGCTTTGCACTGCTCTTGGAGGAGGTGACAATGCTGCTGGTCTGTTTAGGCGAGTGATCGTGATGCCAATCTAGCTTCTTAAATGTTGGCTTTGCTTAGCTAATGACTAAAGTCAGATATTGGTTTTGATGGTCCTCCTGTTTCAGCTCATAGATGAAGTCTTCATGTCGCTTTAGTTTTTCCTGCTGTCATAAAGTAGGAAGACTCATAGTTCTAGTTTTCTCTTCAGAATGTTTTTAGTGTAGTGGTTTTATACATTTCAATTCTCTTAATAAATTTAATCTCATTTATCAAAAAAAAAGAAACAAGCTTTCTGAGAGGTAGCAAACCAGCACCTTAATTTTCATTTTTGGTTTCTCTTACATTTCTTTAGTAACCATTAAACCATGGATATCGGCTGAGTTAAGAATGTGATTGCGTATTTATTTCAAGAGTTGATTATTGATAATATGTGTGTGTCTGTGTTTGTTTGCCTACGTGTGGGTTAAGAATTGAAAAGCAGCTAAACATAACAATTTTTGTTTAAGCATAACGTATACAATTTTGGCAGCTTTATGTGTATACATTCACCCATCGGACATTTGATGAAATGCCTCTTAGGTCTTCTAACTATAGTTTGCAAGTTTTCTCAAGAAATCTGAAATTGACTTTTGATAGGAAGAAGAACTTGAGCATTGTATTTTGTAGGCATGCTATTAAGTGAGAAGTTTAAAGAACTTCAAGAAAATTTGCTTTGTTTTGAGGGAGGAAATCTTTTTATTATTATGTGGTATAGGAAAAACTATCACCTCCATATAAGTAGGTGCATTTTTTTTTGCTTATATGGTTTGAAAATTGTGAAGTTCCTCTTTTAGAATAATCTTTTTCATTGTACTATTTCTCATAATATATCCTTTTGGCAATTTTCGACTTTACAATTGTTGAAGTTTTCATTATGCAATAGTTGTTTTTGTATGTTAGTCAAGATATTGAGCATTTTTATCTATTTTATTTAGGCAAAATGTTGGACAAGAAGTGGATCAAAATCAAGTGTAGGTCTAGTCCTGAATATATAAGTGGAGTGAATTCATTTCTTAAGTTTGCATGTGAGCCACCAAGAGGTAGTGATAGGATTCGTTCTCCAAGTAATAAATGTAAGAATGTGGTATTCAATCGTTGAAATGGTGTTAGAGCTCATTTATTTAAAAACGGTTTTCTAGAAAGTTACACAATATGGGATCTTCATGGAGAGAGTTTCACTGAATTGAATGAGCCATCGAGCTCTAACTATATTCATGATGAAACAGAAGCTAACAATGCAATATGAGATGATTATATTGGGATGGTGCATGATGAATTTGGCTTTATAGATGATACTCAATATGAAAACTTTGATGTTCCTGAAGATCATAATCCAAATGCAAGAAAGTTCTACGAATTGTTAAATGATGGTTGTGTAAAAATTTATCCAAGTTGTAAGCTTACTAAGTTGGCTTTCGTTGTGAAGTTGATGCACATGAAGTCTCTTAACCATTGGACAAACAAATCAATGGACTCACTATTACAATTTCTCAAAGAGTTTATGCCAATAGATGCATTGATTCCAGAATCCTATTAGGAGATGTGAAAGGTAATTCGAGACCTAGGTTACGATTATGCGAAAATTGATGCATGTCAAAATGATTGCATTCTATATTAGCAAAAGCAAAAGAATGCACAGTCTTGTCATATTTGTGGTCTTTCAAGGTCAAAAGTTGATGGAAGTATAAAGAAAATCCCTCACAAGATTTTATGACATTTTCCCCTAAAGCCAAGACTACAAAGTTATTCATGTCAAGAACTACAGCTAAGGATATGAGATGACATAAGGAGAAATGTCTTGATGATGGTGTATTAACACATCCCGATAATTCAATTGCTTGGAAATCGTTTGATGAGCGAGATGAGTCATTTTCTGCAGATCCAAGGAGTGTTCGACTTGGCCTTGCAAGTGATGGTTTCCAACCCCATCGTCTTATGAGCACATCACATAGCATTTGGCATGTAGTTCTCATGCCAAATAATCTACCTCCTTGGATGAGCATGAAACAACCATATTTTATGATGACACTTCTTTTTCTAGGACCTAAGTGTCCAAAAAATGATATTGATGTGTACTTATAAGCTTTGATTGAAGAATTGAAAGATTTATGGGAAGTCGGGGTTGAAACATAGGATGCCCATGCCCAACAAAATTTCAGATTACATGCCGCTGTGATGTGGACAATCAATGATTTTCCAGCATATGGAAACTTATTAGGGTAGGTGATGGTGAGTACAAAATTTACTCATGTTTATGATGTTAAGTACCCAATCTTTATGAGGTTTCTAGCACAAAATACTATCCAATTGTGTGATTTAATGACAGGTACAGCTGGATGCTATTTAGTTGGAAAAGTTGAATTCTGGGTAAAAGTGAGCCAGGCGCGACCTACGCGCGGCCGCGAGTTGCGGGATTTGCATAAACGGGCCCACTTGACGTGGCATTGGGGACAATAACTTTTTATGGTTAAAGACTAAAACCCTAGCCGCCAGATACGGGGGGAGATTTTCCAGAATACAGAGGGTAGAGAAGAGGCATTCCAAGCGTGGCAATTCCTTCATCTTTCCCATCGATTCGAACAATTGTCTTGAGTATTTTTATGGTTTTTAGTATGATTATGCGTAGCTAAGTACTTTTTAGCTAGGATTTGGTATTTTCTTCTACTGAAACTTTGTGCACAGATTGATTGTCGATTAGACTGGATTTAATTCATTGTTCTCTGAATTTATTGTTGATTTCCTATTGTTATGCATGTCTGGCCATCATCATAATATTTAGGAATTGTTAGTTGAACATATTCGGCTGACCATGACCCGGTGTTTGACGAAGTGACAAAAACTTGTTTTGCGATTCAAGTTTGGGAACATTGAACATAATTGATTGGGTGATAGACCATTGCCTTAGGTTGTGCGATTGTCGATTTTCACGTGTTGATGCTTATCTTAGGAAATTCTTAGGAGAGACCAAACCAAGACTTCTTTGATAAGAAAAGACCTTGAGCTGGACCAAAGTCAGGGTCGTTGTTTAGGGAAATCTAATTGTTAGAGCTGGACCAAAGTCTTTCAATTGACGTCGTTAAATTCTTAATTTGTTTAATTGCGGATTGATTTGTGTGCACAGGTGGAGGTAGTTGAACTAGCCAAATAAAAGCTAATTTTCATCAATTGTTGAATTAGTTATTTTATTTGAACTAGTTAATTTTTCCATTATTAATTTAAGCATCCAAATTAGTTTACACTATTGTTCGTCTTTCAATTGGTTTTTACAACAGTCCCTGTGGATTCGATCCCTTTAACTGTTACTGCCTTGCAACCGTACACTTGCGATTGGGTAAAACCAGTCGGTATTTATTGTGATAAAAAAGTATCGACCAGGTGACAAAAGGAAAATTAGCTTGTCCGTGTTGCCACAAGGACACTTCCTCCATGTCCATTAGGAGTAAGCTTTGTTATATCTCTCATCGTCGTTTCTTGCCAATAAATCATCGATGGAGATGAAATAAAAGCTCTTTTGATGGAAAAGTAGAGAAAAGAGTCGCACCACTTGCATTGAATGGCGCTGACGTTCTTGAACTACTTAAGCCACTGGGGAATGTGATCTTTGGCAAGGGTCATAAAAGAAAACATAATGACGTAAATAATGCTTACAATTGGAGGAAAAAGAGTTTTTTTTTTCAATTGCCTTATTGGAAGACTCATATGTTGCATCATAATCTTGATGTGTCGCATATTGAAAGAAATGTCTCAGATAATATTTTGGGGACAATCATGAATGCCAATGGGAAGACTAGAGACGCATTGAAGAGTCGTTGTGGTCTAGTGGACATGGGCATTAGGCAAGATCTTCATCCATGTACTAACGGAGATAAGGTGTGGTTTCCAGCCGCGTGCTATGCATTATCATCTAATGAAAAAACAAGATTTTGTGGTTTCTTGGCAAACTTGAAAGTACCAGACGGTTTTTCATCAAATATATCACGTTGTGTGAATATGAAAGAGAAAAAAATTCCTTATTTGAAGTGTCATGACCATCATATTTTGCTACAAAGAATACTTCCACTTGCAATACGTGGGCTATTACCCAAGAATGTAACTGAGTCGTTGATTGAGTTGAGTAATTTTTTCAAGAATTTTTGCTCAAAGTCATTGAGGGTAGAGGACTTAGAGAAACTAGAGGAGTAGATTCCAAAGGCATTGTGTAAGATAGAGATGGTATTTCCACCAGCTTTTTTGATGTTATGGTTCACTTACCAATTCACCTAGCTATAGAGGCTAAAATTGCTCGACCAGCACAATATCGGTGGATGTACCCGATTGAAAGGTATGTCTGTGCTGTATATATATATATACATCTCAAGCTTCAATTATGTATGAACTAATTCATTTTCTAATGTAAATTAGGTATCTACGTACACTTAAATCATATGTACATAATAAAGCTTGTTCAGAGGGTTCAATCGCAGAAGGTTATTAGCGGAAAAGTGCTTAAAATTTTGCTCAAGGTACCTACACACTATAGAAACGAAATTCAATCGAGCACCAAGAAATGATGATGGCCGAGCTAATATAATGAGACTGCCAATTTTTGCCAAAATTGGATGTCCTAAAGGAGCATTCAAATACCATCATCTCAACACGGAGGAATA
Source organism: Euonymus europaeus (assembly GCA_963580455.1). Classification (NCBI taxonomy): domain Eukaryota; kingdom Viridiplantae; phylum Streptophyta; class Magnoliopsida; order Celastrales; family Celastraceae; genus Euonymus; species Euonymus europaeus. The sequence goes on from OY756972.1 coordinate 9,043,914, forward strand.
TGATCAAGCTTGTTCATACGTTCTTCAAAACTATGAAGAAGTTTGGCCATTCATTGAGTAATTAGTCTTTAATTGGATTACGTCAAATATTTGATTGCAATGTCCCATCCACATTATTAACTAATTAATCATGTTAACATTAACAAGGAGCACAAAAATGAGCTTGAATGCAGCAGAACAATTGGATGACATGCTAGAGAGTTTCCAAACTGGTTTCATGAGCGTGCAAGTTTCCAATCTTATACGAATTTAAGTATATACTTTATCATGTTAATTAATGCTTGATCTTTCACTAAATAGGTTTCGAAACTTCTTCATTAAGGACTTGCTACAAATGACCTATTGTGTTTGGCCATGGGTCCCCAAAAGTTATGTCATCTTTATGCAACATATGTTGTAAATGGATTCAGATTTCATAAAAAGGACCGCGGCATAGAAAAAAGAATTCAAAATAGTGGAATACTTGTAAGAGGAGATGATCAATCACCGGAGAAAGAGAATTATGGTTTCGTGGAAGATATTCTTGAGTTGTCATATGCTAAAAATAACAAAATCTACCTTTTTGAGTGTCATTGGTGGGATATGGCTTGACAAGGGAGAGGATATAAGATTGATAATTACACGTTTACTAGTGTTAATGGTCATGGATCTTTAAGCAGTAATGAGCCTTTTGTTTTGGCATCTCAAGCTGAACAAGCATTCTATGTGAAAGATATAACAGACAATGATTGGCTTGTTGCAGTGAAAACAAACCCATGTGACCTCTATGCTATGCCATCGAATAATGAAGAAAACTCTAATGAGAATGACTTTGAAGTCGAGGACAATGCATACCAACAAGATGAGGCTGACATTGATGGTCTTCAATTTGCAGAATCAATGGTGAATGACCACACAAATATCATGCTTAGGAGAGTGGATGTAGAGGCTGAAATAGTTGACCGAGCGATAGTTGATAATGTCATCTCTACACAATTAGATGACTTCATTAATGATGATGATATGAATAATGACATTGATATTCAGGAATTTGAGTCAAATGGTACAGTTGATGAATAAAAGGTATGGTACATTTGATAAATAAATGGTAGATTTGTATCAGAATTCACCATTTCTGTAATGTCAGACGTCATTCTTGAAGTTCCTTATTGATTTAGTTGGGGTAATTGAGTTCATTTCATTCTCTAGTGAAATCGTAATTGCTATGTTCTTGCAAATTTGGTAAATTGCTTTGTTCTATTATGTTTTGGAGCAAGCTGCCTATATTTGTTCATTACAAAGAGTTTAAAGTTTTTTTGGATTAGTTTAAGCTTGATTAGGTAACTAATAGCCGGAGTTAACTAAAGACATCAAGGACTGAGATTGGAAGTTGGAAAGAATGTCTTTTACTTTTTTTAAATTCTGCTTGATCCAGTTTGTTTTTAATTTAAGTGTTTTTTTTGTTGTATATATAGGGTTGCCCCAGGTTTTTTTGTGTATTTTAGTGTTCATTAGCTCATTCTCACCATATATTTTTCATTGACTTTTAAATATTGAACAGGAAATGATTACAAGAGGCAAAGTTGGACGCGGTGGAGTACAACGACGAAGCTCTAGACATGAAATGCTTCTAGATGATGTTACCTCACCAGTATATAATGCACAACAATCAGTACTTGCACATAATACACCACCACCAGTGGCATTACCTCAACAACAGATTGAGTCTCAGGAACAAAAAGGGAGAAATATGGAAATTCAAGTTGAACAAGAAATTGAACCCTGTCCAGCAATGTAGACTCCAATGTCAGATAATCCTAGTAGTGCAAGTATGTCTCTTGAGATTTATAATATTTTGTAACATTTATTTACGTAATGAACATAATAATAAAATTATATTTAATTTTTACAGCCTGTTGCAATGAATCTGAGAAATGATTAGTAAGAGGAAAGTACAAATGCTTGAAAGTTGATAAGGAAAAGGTTTCGGTCCCTCCTCTCCAAGAAAATAGGTTTCATGGATTTTTTTTTAGTACAATCCAACGCTTGTAAAGAGGTTGGAAAAATAGATTGCATGCGGTCTACAAGAAGTTCAAAACAAATGAGGATAGGTTGTTTAATATTCTAGAGGATGTGAAGGAGGAAGATTGGAAGCTGTTAATAGATTTCTTTGGCTTTGTAAAGTTTTAGATTTTAAATTAATCTATCTGCAACTTTATTAGCTAATTTGTTCGAACTTTATTATATTCTTTTATTTGCTTGTGATTTTCATTAGAAAAGTTTTAATACAGAGGGTAAGTCAAAGAAACACAACAAGTAGGGCTAAGCTAGTAACCAAGCATACTTGTGGTACCAAGTCATTTGCAGAAGTTGAGGAGTCAACGGTATGCCATTGTTTGTTCCCCTTTACTTTGATTTAAGTGGCAAACTTTATTAATTTTTTCTTATGTCATTTATTTTAGAGAGATCCAATCACTGGAGAAAAGGCACCTCCGGATGAAGTGTGGTTGTTGCAACACACTAAGAAGAATAAAGAAGGCGAGATACAATGGTCGGATCCTAAATCCAAAGAAATCAACATAAGTGATATGTGATCTCCTCTATAATAATCTGCTTTGAAGAATTATATGTTCTATATTTTACTGCTTATTGCTTTGAATAGTAGTAAATTAAATATGTGTATGGGTATTACAATTCTGCTAAGTTATAGAGTTATAGACTTAACTTTTCTCCTTAGTTAGGTACGAAAAGGGATTGATGTAGTTGCTGGATTTCTCTCTTGTAAATTAACCTAATCTCTTCTCCTGCTACGTGAACAAGTTTTAGGCTAAGTTTGGTGTGAATGGGATTTGAAGTTCAATCTTACATGATTTCCTTGTTCTCTCTCATTATACAAATTCTTGCTAGTGGTTTCCAGTTGAATATTGACAGAGTCCAAGCTCTTTTTTTTGGATAGTTTTCAACGGTGTAGTTATTGAGTAAACTGTTCTTGATAAGTCTGTTACATACATTGATTGGTTAGAGCAAAAGCAAACTACTGTTTCTGAAAAAATTGAAAGTTTGCAAGTAGTTAGCTACCCTTATACTTTTCAATCTCCTTAATTAGTCATGATCAAATACAAGATTTTTGAACAATTTGATTGTAAAAAATTTTAGTCTTACACTTTTGTTATAATTTATATATGTTTGTATTATCTACACAACGAAATTTTTCCATTTCTAGGGTTTTGAGTAGATCTTGTTAGTTTTGTTTAGAGTTGGTTTCTATGGTTTAGATATGTTGATTTTAGGTCATATGTGGTTGTATATGTAGGTTTGATTCTTGTTTTGGAGTTGAGTTCCATAAGGTTGAGGTTTGGGGGTTTGAGAGGAACCCTAGAGAGAGAAAGTAAGTTTTCTCAATTTAGTTGTTTAATTCATATTGGATATGATATATTGAGATGTTTGGATGATTAAATGAGTATGACATTGTGTGAAATTGTTAGGTTGGTGCAACGGGGGTTAAAACCCTAAATATGAGATTTGTGAATTGCTCGACACGAGGTAGGGGATTTCCAACAATTCTTTCTATCGTTTGTTCTCGATATTTTAAAGAGCGTTTCGATTCCTCATTGGTCATTTATTTGTGTTTCCGCCTTAATTGCTTCTAAGGGGAAACGAACCTTGCTTGTGGATTTTCATAAATTCTTGATGTTGCATGACCCGATTGTGTGTGTTCCATCACCTATGGGCATGATGTGATTTCCATTCATGCATCATGATAGTTATGTATATATATATGTAGGATGTTCATATATATATCTTTTCGGCATGTCATGGCATAAACGCATTAAAGTTGCATTGGAGACCGGGTATGGACTCGGGACTCCTTAGGATTCTTGAAAGCTACTTGGAGGGATGACGAGGTGATGAGAGTTACCATCGAGTCATGTGATCTCTAGGTGGGATAACGCACTAGAGGTATGGTTGATGAGGAACCTTGCCTGGAGTGGTGCGGGCGTGATAGGTTCACACAACCGGGTAATCTAAGAGCGTTTGATATTGGGGAGCTTGCTCCCATTCAATATGACATGGTTAGCGACCATGATATTGATGAGTTGATGTGGTGAGCTTGCTCACGTTCGATATTACATGGAACGAGCCATGGTATCGATGAGGTTTGCTCATTGAGGGGATTGCCCGGATTGATGTTTATGTGATTGTTGAGTATACGCGCATGTACTAGTTTTCATATTGCTGCATAACCTATTGTTCAGATTCAGCCTTTGTTCTTTTATACTCTTTACCCTACTGAGCTTCTTGCTCACTCTCTACTTTCTTTTCCCCCCCACAGGTGATACTGGTACAGGTACAGGTACCAGTGGAGCGGATCTGTGAGAGCAGGAAGTGACATGGATGGCCCTGGGTAGGATGTGGGTGCTAGAGAGATACTCTAAGCACGTATTTTGTATAGGATGCATGAATGTTGTTCATGATATTGATATAATCGAGTGGCACCAGAGGGTGTATGCATGTTGTATGCTGAGTATTGATTTTGGTTATATAATATGATGAACTTTGATGATGTGTTTATACTATGAGTTTGTGCATGCTGGTAGTGGATGGCCTGAGCCCTAGGATCAGGATTTCATGTGATTAAGGCCTAAGGCCTAGCTAGGTTGCTAGTGTGATGAACTGAACTTTTGCTGCGTGCTTCTGATGTAGGCGGGGACTCTTCGATATACGGGGAGATGCCGCCGGATTTCCGGTCTACCGGATGATCGCACTAGTGGCCTAGGACGGTGCTGGAGGGCACCTGTGGCTTGCCCGGATCGGGGCGTCACAATTTGGTATCAGAGGGAGGTTGGTTTGATCTATATATAGGATCGGGGATGAGTCCTAGATGTATGGTAGTGTAATCCAAGCCATGTCACAACCGCTGCTGATCCGGTATGTTTTCTTATCCCTAGTAAATCCTCTGTTGAGTTGTGTGTTTAATGGTATTTTCTGTTTGCCATGCAGATGAATACCCGTAGAACTAGACTAGCAGGTCCGAGAGTGAGACCGAGGTACCTCGTGGCAGAGGCCGACGGGGAGTTGGTAGGGGCCAAGGTAGAGGTCGTAGTGTTGGGGTGGGGCGTGTCACTAAAGGCACTCCTAGCACTGAGGATTCGGTTCCGAATGTGAATCCAGAGTTGAAGGAGGAAGAGATTGTTCAGGAGGAACTACCTACTAGGGGTGATGATCAGCAGGCACCACATGCAGGACCTGTTGCTCCTGTTACTATTGGGGTCAACCGGTGACGATGGAGGGGCTTGCTAGCTTTATGATAAGTATGGTGCAGACACAGGCAGAGACGATAGCACAAGCAATGGCTCAGGCGATAGGTGCAACTGGCACTCGTACTGAGGGAGTGGTACCCGAGGCTACTACTGAGGTGGCTACATCACCGAGAGCTGGAAGGGGTATGTATGAGGTGGATCAACTGAGGAGGACTTCTCATCCAACCTTTTCTGGAGATGGAACTGGTGTGGGGGCGGAGGAGTGGTTCAATCGGTTGAGCAAGAGGATGGATACGCTAGAGATACCCGATGAGCGACGGGTGAAGTTTGTCTTCTATTATTTGAGTGGAGTGGCCTATGAATGGTGGATGTCCATGGGTCACAGACGGAACGAGTTGACTTGGGCCTCTTTTGAGCAGTTGTTCATGCAGAAGTTTGTGTCGAGACCTCTGCAGACTGAGAAGGCCAAGCAGTTTCTAGATTTGTTGTAGACATCAGAGATGACGGGTCTTAGTACACCAAGCAGTTTGAGGAGTTTTATCGGTTTGGGAAAGAGTTTGCTCCTACCGATGCAAAGAAGGCGGCAAGATACCGAGATGGGTTGCTACCCAGTCTTGGGAGGATGGTGATGGCCACTAGGGTTGTATCGTACGATGACACAGTTGAGATGGCGTTGGACTTTGAATTGAGTAAGCGGAATGAGGCTCAGAGGAAGCGTCTAGTGACTGAGGGTAGTAGTGGTGGTGGTGGTAACCACAAGAAGCAGAAGACTAATTTTCGTCATCAGAAAGGGGACCGAGGCAAGGGTCCAAGGCCTCAAGGGCAAGGTGATGTGTTACAAGTGTGGGAAAGAGGGCACATGAGGAATGAGTGTAGAGCTTCTGGATTTAGGTGCTTTGGTTGTGGCAAGTTGGGCCACAAGAAGAGTGAGTGTCCGCAGGGTGACCAGGGAGGGCAGCATCAGCCTCAGATACCGGGGGTACTGCCTCCAACTCTTCCTTCCACTATTCCATTGGGAGGGAGAGGGGGAGGTGGAGGCAGACAGTCTCAGCAACAGCAGTATGCAATGAGGGATGGTTGTGTCTTTGCTATGGGACATCAGGAGGCACAGCAGCATCCCAACTTCATTGGAGGTACATTTTTGATTTCGAATTGTTGGGCCAGAGTCTTGTTTGATTCTGGAGCTACCTCATCATTTATTACTAATTCGTTAGTGAACGCACTAGCGGTGGAGATTTTGCCGATTAGAAGGATGTTTACGGTGTCCTCACCATTCGGGCACTTTACCACGTTGGAGGGGGTAGTGTTCGGATGTGAGTGTCGGTTTGGAGAAATATCTCTACAAGCCGATTTGTATGTGTTAGATTTCAAAGACTTCGATGTGATACTCGGGGTTGATTGGTTGACAAAGCACCAATGAGTGCTTGACTTTTGGCTAAGGAGGATCACTCTTAGAGTACCAGAGGGTGGGGTGATTCATTTACAGGGATCGAAGGGGATGCCATTCCCTCATTTCATGGATAACCCTTCATATCAGGATTGTAGGGTACCAAGTTTGGTGACTTCGGCTCCTAAGGGAGATGTGGCTACTATGATTTAGGTAGTGGAAGAATTTATGGATGTATTTTCGGAAGAGTTGTCGAGATTACCTCCGAAGAGGGAGATTGACTTTGCTATTGAGTTGCATCCGAACGTCAAGCAAATTTTGATTCCGCCGTATCGGATGGCTCCAGCAGAGTTGAAGGAGTTGAGTTCTCAATTAGAGGAGTTGCTAGACTTGGGGTTCATTAGACCGAGTGTGTCCCCGTGGGGAGCACCGGTGTTGTTTGTCAAGAAGAAAAACGGAAGTTTGAGGATGTGTATTGATTATAGGCAGTTGAATAAGGTTACAGTGAGGACTAAATATCCATTGCCTAGGATCAATGATTTGTTTGACCAATTGAGAGGTGCTAGGCATTTCTCTAATATTGACTTGAGGTCGGGTTATCATCAGTTGACGATTAAGGATGAGGATATCCAGAAAACAGCGTTTAGAACTTGTTATGGGCATTATGAGTTTCTTGTGATGCCGTTTGGGTTGACAAATGCCCCAGTGGTGTTCATGGACCTAATGCAAAGGGTTCTTAGACCGTTTTTGGATAAGTTTGTGGTGGTGTTTATAGATGACATATTGATTTATTCTCCTACGAATGAAGGGCATGAGGAACACTTGAGGGTAGTGTTACTGACGTTGAGGGAGAATCAACTGTATGCTAAATTGAGTAAGTGTGAATTTTGGGCCACGGAAGTGAAGTTCCTAGGTCACGTGATCACTCAAGAAGGCATAGCGATTGACTACTCCAAGGTCGAGTCGGTTTTGAATTGGGAGAGACCAAAGACTGTGACAGAGATCCGAAGTTTTCTAGGATTGGCGGGTTACTTCCGGAGATTTAATGAGGATTTTTCGAGAGTTGCTTCGCCGATGACGCAGCTTACAAAGAAGAGCACACCGTTTGTGTGGACAGACGAGTGTGAGGCCGCATTTGAGGAGTTGAAGAAGAGGTTGACAACACCTCCAGTGTTGGTGGTTTCGGAAAGGAATGTAGGCTACCAGGTGTTTTGCGATACGTCTGGAGTTGGTTTAGGTTGTGTGTTGATGCAACGGGGCCGAGTGATAGAGTATGGTTCAAGGTTGCTCAAGACACATGAGAGGAATTATCTGGTGCATGATTTGGAGTTAGCGGCAGTGGTGTTTGCACTTAAGCAATGGAGGTATTATCTTTACGGAGAGAGATTTGAAGTGTTTTCGGAGCACAAGAGCCTCAAGTATCTATTCACCCAAAGGGAATTGAATTTGCATCAAAGGAGGTGGATGGAATACTTGGAGGACTTCGACTTTGATTTGCAATACCATCCTGGTAAAGCAAATATAGTCGCGGATGCGTTGAGTTGGAAGAAGAAGATTTCTAGCCTATTCATACATGAGTGGGAAATTGTGGAGACAATCAATGAGTTTGGATTAGAGTTGAAGAGTCAAGAGGAAAAGACCTATTTGTGTTCTATAACTTCGAGACCTAAGATGGTTCAGAAGGTTATAGATGCACATAATGGAGATCATACATTCGATGTGTTTGGTGAGAGTCTTGGATGGGTTAGAGGGAATGATGGTGGAGTACGATATGTGGGAAGGTTAGTGGTTCCCGAAGATAATGAGTTGAGACAAGAGATTCTAAAGGAGGCACATCATTCTTGGTTTGCCATGCATCCCGGGGGTACGAAGATGTACCGAGACTTGAAGCAGAGTTTCTGGTGGAGGGGCATGAAGGCCGATGTAGCTAGATTTGTGACGAAGTGTCTTACTTATCAACAAGTGAAGGCAGAGCATCAGAGACCAGCTGGATTGTTGCAACCCTTATCGGTAGCACAATGGAAGTGGGAGAAGATCAAAATGGACTTTGTGACGGCGTTGCCAATGACTCAGAGACGTCATGATACGGTTTGGGTGATAGTGGACAGATTGACCAAGTCTGCACACTTCTTACCCGTGAATAAGACGGATTCGTTGGAGGCCTTGAGTACGATGTATGTCAAGGAGATTGTGAGACTTCATGGAATTCCATTATCTATTGTGACGGACAGAGACCCACGGTTCACACGTAGATTCTGGAGTAGTTTACAGGAGGCATTGGGAACAAAGTTGGATTTCTCTACAGCATCCTCAGAGTGATGGGCAGAGTGAGAGAACCATACAGATTTTGGAAGATATGCTACGGGCATGTGTAGTTGACTTTGGAGGAAGTTGGAATCGGTACTTACATTTGACAGAGTTTGTGTATAACAACTCTTTCCAGAGTAGTATCGGAATGGCCCCTTAAGAGGCGCTCTACGGGAGGCCTTGTAGGTCGCCTTTGTGTTGGGCAGAGGATGGTGAGAAAGTTGTTTCAGGACCAGAGATGGCCAAAGAAGCTCGAGAGAGAGCTGATGAGATCCGAATGCGGTTGATCACCGCGCAGAGCCGACATAAGTGTTATGCTGACCGGAGGTGGAGACCTTTGGAGTTCGCGGTAGGCGATAAGGTTTTCTTGAAGGTTAGTCCAAGACATGGAATTCAGAGGTATAGTAAGCATGGGAAGTTGGCACCGAGATTTGTGGGGCCATTTGAGATTCTTGAGGCGGTTGGACTGGTGGCATACCGTTTGGCACTTCCATCGAAGCTTGAGAAGGTTCACAATGTATTCCATGTATCAATGCTTCGAAAATATGAGCCGGATCCGTCGTATGTGATAGATTGGACTACGTTGGAGTTGAGGAAAATGAGAGCTACACTCTTCAACTGGTGAAGATTCTAGACCGACAGAACAAGGTCACGAGGTCGAGTGTGATTCCATTAGTAAAAGTGATGTGGATGTATCACGAAGTTGAAGAAGCAACTTGGGAGTTGGAATCCATAATGAAGGAGAAGTACCCGGAGTTGTTCGGAGACTAAGGTTCGTGTGTAGTTAAATTTCGGGATGAAATTTTATTAAGGGGGGGAGGATGTGAAACCCCGACCCAAAAATTTAAGAATTTTTGATGTTCGATAAATGGGTGAAAAACTGGACTAAGCGCACAGGGTGGGCGCCTAGTCCAGTGAGACATGCAGGGATGAAGACTAGAAGAAGAAGAACTGGACTGGGCGTACTTCAAGGCGCCTAGGCGCAGCGCCCAGTCCAGCAAGCAGAAAAGGGACGCGAATGATGGGAAATTTGAAACTGGACCGGGCGCACTTCAGGGTGCCTAGGCGCTGCGCCCAGTCTAGTGGGAGAGAGCGAATGGAGTAGGCGCAGAGGCGCCTAGGCGCACCTCGCCTGGGCGTGAAAACCCTGCACGCCCAGGATGGCGCCCAGAGTAGCGCCTAGGCGCAACCCGAGTTTTCTTCAAATGGTTCCATCGAGCTTTTTTAGAGGAAATTTATGGTTTTATTCATCCTAGAGTGAGAGAGAGAGACGATTCTAGAGAGAGAAGAGTATTTGAGGTGATTCTTAGAGATTGGAGCTTGGTTTTGGATATTGGGAGAAGATTCAAGGAAGATTCAAGTGTTTGAGGTAAGATTCTTCATTTTTCCATTTCTAGGGTTTTGAGTAGATTTTGTTAGTTTTGTTTAGAGTTGGTTTCTATGGTTTAGATATGTTGATTTTAGGTCATATGTGATTGTATATGTAGGTTTGATTCTTGTTTTGGAGTTGAGTTCCATAAGGTTGAGGTTTGGGGGTTTGAGAGGAACCCTAGAGAGAGAAAGTAAGTTTTCTCAATTTAGTTGTTTAATTCATATTGGATATGATATATTGAGATGTTTGGATGATTAAATGAGTATGACATTGTGTGAAATTGTTAGGTTGGTGAAACGGGGGTTAAAACCCTAACTATGAGATTTGTGAATTGCTCGACACGAGGTAGGGGATTTCCAACCATTCTTTCTATCGTTTGTTCTCGATATTTTAAAGAGCGTTTTGATTCCTCATTGGTCATTTATTTTTGTTTCCGCCTTAATTGCTTCTAAGGGGAAACGAACCTTGCTTGTGGATTTTCATAAATTCTTGATGTTGCATGACCCGATTGTGTGTGTTCCATCACCTATGGGCACGATGTGATTTCCGTTCATGCATCATGATAGTTATGTATATATATGTAGGATGTTCATATATATATATATATATATATATATATATATATCTTTTTGGCATGTCATGGCATAAATGCATTAGAGTTGCATTGGAGACCGGGTATGGACTCGGGACTCCTTAGGATTCTTGAAAGCTACTTGGAGGGATGACGAGGTGATGAGAGTTACCACCGAGTCATGTGATCTCCAAGTAGGATAACGCACTAGAGCTATGGTTGATGAGGAACCTTGCCTGGAGTGGTGCGGGCGTGATAGGTTCACGCAACCGGGTAATCCAAGAGCGTTTGATATTGGCGAGCTTGCTCCTATTCAATATGACATGGTTAGCGACCATGATATTGATGAGTTGATGTGGTGAGCTTGCTCACGTTCGATATTACATGGAACGAGCCATGGTATCGATGAGGTTTGCTCATTGAGAGGATTGCCTGGATTGATGTCTATGTGATTGTTTAGTATACGCGCATGTAGTAGTTTTCATATTGCTGCATAACAAATTGTTCGGATTCGGCCTTTGTTCTCTTATACTCTTTACCCTACTGAGCTTCTTGCTCACTCTCTACTTTCTTTTCCTCCCCACAGGTGATACTAGTACAGGTACAGGTACCAGTGGAGCGGATCAGTGAGAGCGGTATGTGACATGGATGGCCCTGGGTATGATGTGGGTGCTAGAGAGATACTCTAACACGTATTTTTTATATGACGCATGAATGTTGTTCATGATATTGATATAACCGAGTGACACCAGAGGGTGTATGCATGTTGTATGCTGAGTATTGAATTTGGCTATATAATATGATGAACTTTGATGAGGTGTTTATACTATCAGTTTGTGCATGTTGGTAGTGGATGGCCTGAGGCCCTAGGATCAGGATTGCATGTGATTGAGGCCTGAGGCCTAGCTAGGTTGCTAGTGTGATGGATTGAACTTTTGCTGCGTGTTTCTGATGCAGGCGGGGACTCTTCGATATACGGGGAGATGCCGCCGGATTTTCGGTCTGCCGGATGATCGCACTAGTGGCCTAGGACGGTGTCGGAGGGCACCGGTGGCGTGCCCAGATCGGGGCGTCACATCATCAGTTACTGCGTTGACATCAACCTTCTTTTTATCTTCTTTCTTTAGAGACCAACAATTCTTCTTAGTGTGACCTTGCTTGACACAATGCATGCCAACAACCATCTTGTTTCTTGTCAAAATGAGAGGTACATCTACCTCTCCCAGATCTGGATATGCTGCGACCAAAAATTATATCTAACTGTCTACCTCTGTCAGATTGTCTGCCTCTTTCATTTACATTCAAGACTGAACTAGGGCTTGAGGATTCTCTTTCACTCAAAATATGATCTCTCAGAACACCATAAGTAAGTTTCTATTTTTCAGTAGAGTTGCTCACAGTTATTCTCATAGTCTCCCAACTATTTGGCAAAGATGCCAAAACAATCAATGCCCGCACTTCATCTTCAAATTTAATCTCAACTGACTCCAGTTGATTTACGATATCATTAAATTCATTCAAGTGCTTTGCAACAAGTGTACCTTCTTGCATTTTCAAATTGGACAGTTTTTCATTAAGTGCACTTTATGATTCATCATTGGCGTTTCGTACATTTTTGACAATGTATCCATGAGTTGCTTTGTAGTTGTCGCCTTGGCACCATTGTGAGCAACACTCCTTGTTAGAGTTAATCGAATAACTCCTAACACTTGTCTATCTAAAAGCTTACATTCTTCATTGGACATTTTTTCTTGTTGCTTACCAAAAAAGGGCAAGTGCATCTTTTTATCATACAAGAAATCCTCTATCTGCATTTGCAAGTATGCAAAGTTGGTACCATCAGATTTCTCAAATCCTACACCTTTAATTTCATCGATAGCCATAGCTCTCACTCACTCCAATCAAACTCCAAATTTACTTGAATTAATTACACAAAATCAACAAAGCACCGCACAACACAAGACTTATGTAAGCATAAAGCAACTTACTCATGCACTTTCATAACCCAAATAATGCACACTTTAATCCACCAAATGGGGCCCACAACTTTGAAAACAAAACAAAAAGCAACTCTTGTGCCTAACTAAAGAATCACGCGTGGGAGACAGTTGTTAACAATTTAGGAAAATGATATAGAACCCAAGCTCTTGCATCCCACGCTGATGTGGCAATGAGGTGTCATGCTGATGAGGATGCTAACAGGGTTTTTTTTTAATTTCTAAATATCATCTAAAAGTGGCACAGTAACAAGATATTCTATAGATTTGTCAGATTCTTACCATGTTTCTCTATCCCCTCCCATGGTCACTCTCTCTATTACAGTGCTCAAGGTTCCAGTCTGAAGCTTCATCTCCTCGTTCGTACCTGCTGTGAGTGTATTGCTTCAGATCGGAGATCGTACGATGCTATTTTCTTACGGATCCAAAGTTCGCCGTGTCACGGATCGAAGTTATCTTTCTCTCAAGCACATGAGCTCTATTAGACCGGTGACCTCTTCCGTGGTTTTGTATTCCCGTACAGGTATAGATAGTGAAACAGTATGGTATAGATTGTGGTTTTTCCATTGCTTAGTTTTTTTTACTCGTTATATATTTACTTGTTTCATTGTCCGGACTTTGTTCTTCAAGGCAAAGTGGGGTTATGTTATATGTGTTTTTTGTGTAGATAAGATGATTAAGATGATCAATTTTGTGGATCTTCTTGTTAAGGGTCATGACTGCGATGATTTTGATATCGGGAATGATGTTGCTGATATTGTGACTAGTTCTTTTGAGAGTATTGACGGCAGCGAGGAGAATGTACCAATGGAGGGGATGATGTTGGACAGTGATATGTATTTGTTTGATTTTTACAAGAAGTATGGACAGCGCAATGGTTTCTTTGTAAAGAGAAGGACGAACAACAAGAATGGGCTGGGTGTGTGTACACACATGACGTTCACTTGTGGGAAGTCAGACAAGTTCCGTAGTCGGGTTATGGTACCACTCAAACCTCGTTCGCATACGAAGAATGAATGCAAGGCTAGGCTGAGAGCTCGTTTATATGTTGATGGCAAATGGGAGATCACCAATGTTATGGACACCCATAACCATGAATTGAGCCCCTCTCATTCAAGATTTTTCTTATGCAATCGAGAGATCAACTCACACGTCAAGCGACAATTGGAGATCAATGATATGGCTGAGATAAGGCCGTACAAGAGCCACAATGCACAGGTGAGTTAGTTTTGTTTTCTTTGGGCATGACTGCATTTTATGTTTGTCATTTGACCATTTGTTTGTGTTTTTCCATTGTATAATTCAATGGAATGATGTTATTACATTGTATTTTTTAGACTGTAATATGATATTCCATTGTCATAATTCAGTGGAATAATTTATTTCATTATCATACTGCATTGGAATAGTTTATTCCATTGTCAATGTACAATGAAATATCATTATATGCTTTATATGTTATTCCATTTTGACTATATTCCATTGTAATATTACAGTGGAATACTGAATTCCATTGTACTAAACAATGGAATATGTGTTCCATTGTCTTTTCAATAAATGAATACCTTATTTCATTGTTTATGATAGTGGAATAACATAGTACATATGCAATTGTTGCTGGTTATGAGTTATAACATTGTACGTTTCCCTTATTCCATTGTCACGGACAAGTAACACAATTTTTGTTTTTATGGTGTGAATAGGTGATTGGAGTTGGTGGACATGAACATTTACCTTTTATTCAACAGGATACTCGGAACCTCATAACCAGAGTTAGGCAAATGAGACTTGGTCAGGGTGATGCGAACGCTATCCAGAATTACTTTTTGAAAATGCAGTCAAAAAATGAAAGGTTTTTCTCCATGATAGATTGGGATGATAAAGAGCAGTTTAAGAGTGTTTTTTGTGTTGATCAGTGCAGTAGGGTAGCTTGTCAAGAATTTGGCGATGTTGTAAGCTTTGATACTACATATCTGATGAACAAGGACGACATGACTTTTGCTCCGTTTGTGGGTGTGAATCATCATAGTCATTCCGTGCTTCTTGGTTGTGGTTTGATTGTGAACGAAGATACTGAGACTTTTACATGGCTTGCGTGCATGCATGGTATTCCTCCTAGTGAGATAATCATTGACCAAGATAGAGCTATGAAGAAGGCCATTGAAATTGTATTTCTTGGCACAAGACACAGGTGGTGCCTGTGGCATATTTTGAAAAAGGTACTTGAGAAATTAGGTTCATACAAAAAATACAAACAGATAACTTACGCATTGGGGGATGCTATTTATGATTCTCAGAGCATAGCTCAGTATGAGACAGGTTGGAACAATATGATACATGAGTTTGGTTTGGAGGGAAGTTCTTGGTTGGCAACTATTTATGAGGATAGGCATATGTGGGTTCCTGTTTATGTGAAGAACTTATTTTGGGCGGGAATGTCCACTACCCAAAGAGCGAAAGCATGAATGCTCTTTTTGACGGGTATGTAAACTCGAAAACAACTCTAAAATAAATTGTTGAGCAATACAACAACGCACTCAGGGATAAGGTACAAAAGGAATGCCAAGCAAACTTTAATTCCTTCCACAAGCATCCTCAGTGTGTTTCTTGGTATGAAATAGAAAAACAAATTGTTGGGTTATATATGGAGGCGAAGTTCAAAGAGTTTCAAAAAGAGTTGTATTGTGGTGTTCAGTCAGTAGAGAATACTTTGTTTGACACTGCAATATTTTTTATCGAGGAGGAAGTTGCATATGGTGACAAGGGTAGGAAGCAAAATTACATATGAGGTGAGAGTGGTGTGGATTTGATACCAACACAGTACGCGTGTGGTCGGTGGAGGAAAGATGTGCGGAGGGGTCACTCGTGAGTTAAAACTGATTACGACGGATGGTGTCTCTCAACGGAGCAACATCATTATGAGAGTTTATGTAATATGTTTACTAGGCTTCCAGATTTGGGGATGAATTTTGAAGAAAGATATAATCAAGTGGCACATTTGATTGAGGAGACAACAAATGCACTAGCTTCTACTCCGAGTGTTGTTTCATTGCCAGTCACTAGTTCCAATGACTCGCTGAATCGATGAGGAAAATGACTCCCTCCAAGTGTGAGGAAGAAGAGGATATTCAGGAAGAAGCATCCTGGTACGTCTGCATTGGAAGTCACAATGCAAATAGTGGGTCTGGCTGATTTTGTGGCGGATGGTCTGTGATTTTAGTACTGATTCCAATTTGAACTGGATGGATTCCATTGTTTACAAACATTTATTCCATTGTTCGTGGAACTTGTTCCATTGTGTGTTAAATTTATTCCGTTGTGTGTTTCACCTATCCCATTGCGTGTTTTCATACATTTATTCTATTGTACTTTGAAACTCATTCCGTTGTGCGTGTAACTTATTTCATTGTGCTTGAAACTTTATTCGGTGGTGTGGGGGGTAATTTGTTCCAATGTTTTGGTTTTTTGAGTTATTCCATTGTATTGTTTTATTTATCACAGTACATACACAGGACTTATTTGCTTATTTCACAATGCAATACATTTATTCCTTTGTGGAATTCTTAGTAAATATAATGGATATGGAAACAGAGGATATGAAAGCAGTTATAGAAGCAATAATACCAAGTTAAATAGAGTTGATATGGAAAAGTTTTGCACAGTGTTAAATAAACACAAGATTAAAGACAAGTTTAAAATAATAATGTCCAATCACTTTGGGGCTCCACCATCAACGGCTAAATCACAGAGTACTTGATCTAAGGCCAAAGTCTCCTTCTATACTTCTTCATTCCATGAGTGACCAGGGTCATCAAGCAACCGATTGATGATCCTCGCTCTGATTATTGCTATTTCATCCACAGATAACTCCCCCGTCGGGATCTCCATATGATTGAAGATGCATTAAATAACGAGTAAGCAGACGATGCCACAGTCGACCCGAATTCATTGAGATAATCGTGTGAAATTTTTTTTTGAATAGTTTATGGGGTAATTAAAATTTTTAATGTTTGTAAAGTTCTCACCCACCACAAGGTTGTTGTGGCGAATCCCACATTGTCTGTATGCTTGATGAAGTCTTCTGTGAGCATTGTTGGTATAAGCTATCGCAATATTTAACGAATTCCATAGCATCTTTGAGATATTCATCACCAGAAGCGCGAACCCTTGGGAGTAGGGAGTTGTAATGTTTCCATTCCCGTGTTTCAGTGTCCAGGACCAGTAGAGTCCAATGGTTGGCAGATTCCTTGTTCCCTTGAATGAATAGGACATATTAAGTACCTGTTTTGGGGGGATTCTCGGTGTATTACATCTGTCACATATCTTTTTGTTGATGCAGGATCGTTTTACCTGAGATAGGCCTGTAACATAAAATTACACTGTCAGTTGTTCACTTTTGGATGTTTACTTCAAAAATTTGCAACATTATCATTACCATTGAAGAGCTAGTCAGTACGAAAGTCGTTGTGATTTCCCCTGTCAGTTTGGGGGAGTTCAATGGCATGTTGCTGTGTTTGTAACCTCATTAGGATATTAGAGTACCCATCAATTATACTATTGTTCACCATTTCAGTTCCTGACAGGTCAATCATGTCGTTCAGATAGATGGCTTGTTCTCCAGCCCAAGCTTCGATGCTGAAACCACATGTGGAGGATGGAATAAGGCAAAGCACTGTAATAATTTTATTCCATTGTCATATGACACAGGAATATTAAATCCATTGTACTTTTCACTATGAAATAACTCTACCCATTGTCACCACACCATGGATTATTTTATTCCATTGTTATATACAATGGAATAATGTAATTCATTGTTAGAATAGTATGCAGAATGAAAGTGGGATAAGTCATTGAATAACAATGGAATGAGTTATGAATACAATGGAATAAGCAATTAAAGGGAATATGATGGGAAGCTTACTCAGGGTTCTCATAGGCAACCATCTTACTGATAGTGTCATGGTCTCTCTCAGTGATGTGCTTGTTTGTTATCTTTCCATTTTGCTTCACTTTCTTCATTTGTGGCTCAAAGTTTTCAACATCAATCGACCCGGAAGATGCTACTTTCCTATTGGCTCTGGTTTTTCTTGGGTTTGGTGGTGGCTTGGTCACGGGAGGATAATCAAAATCATCTGCAGTCTTAGTGGAAGTCCTGCTTGATCTGGTTTTCACATTTCTCACCAAAGATCCTGGTGTTTTTCTTTTTCTTGTTCTGGTTGCCCGCATAGGAGGAGTTTTGTCCTTTTTCCCATCCCCCTCTTCTGGAGTGGTTTCCTTTGAGGCATGTTGGAGGTTGAGCACGGTGATTCTTGAATGCTATGCATATCAGTAGATATTCTCTGGAGTTCACCCCATATTTATTGTCTCTCTTCCAACAATGCAGCATAATCAGCTTTTTGTTGTTCGAGTTCTTTGTCTTTGGTAGCATATTCAGCAGTGATGTTCTGCAGGTCATCAAATAACTCTTCAGTAGAAAGCTTCAGCTTTTGGTGCTCCATTGATAGGTGTTGATGACTTGATTTCAGCTCTTAATGTTCTGTCTTTAGGTTTTCAAATTCAATCACCTTTCTGTGCAATTCCCCATGCTCATCCATCATGACCTTCTCGATGTCTTTGATCCAGAGTAAAACCTCTTCATATTTATGCTGAATGCTAGATGTGTCATAAACATCCTTACTAGGTTGGATCATGTCAACAACACATGACAGGCTCTGATGGAATGATGTCGAGGGCATTGAGGGTGGAGTTTCATAGTCTCCTATGTCATCATCGTTTCTTATAGGCTCATCATCATCAGCGTAGTCGTCATGTACACCATCATCATCCTCCTTGGTTGGATTATCCCCATCTTCATCCTCATTTTGTATATTTTCTTCCTTGTCTGAATAGTCCAATTCTTCGGTCTCCTTGTTTGGAATTTCACAGTCTTCAGTCTCTTTGTTCTGATTTTCTTCATCTTCATTGTTTTTGTTTTGGTTTTCTCCCTCGTTGGGGCCTGTGTGTGTCTGTTGCCAATTGCTTTTGACACTGGGGACGTCAGAGATGTTTGGGGTCCCTTCTTCTTCTGTCTCAGTGATAGCATCATCGCCATCAAGTATTTCTTATTCTTCCTCAGTTTCTTTCAGCTCTCTAGAAATGACCTATGATATAACATAATGAGATAACTATAAAGGAAAAGCGAGATATGTGATAAAAATGATATAACATAATGGAATACATACTTCAATGTATTGAACTACAATAAAATAAATATTCCATTGTATTTAGAACACTGAGGGAGTAATAACATTGTAATAACTACAATGGATTAAGTATTCCATTGTAATAACTACAATGGAATACTTATTCCATTGTAGTAAATACAATGGAATTAATATTCCAATGTAAACACTGCATTTGCATACTGATTCATTGTGGTTAGTATAATGGAAAACTATAAACTCCATGGTAATTTTTAATGGCCTAACAACTTTACACAATGGGATTAATGAACAATAACAAGTGGTGCAATGAAAATAAAAAAGTAGTATATACCTGAGTTTTTTTAAGCTTATTGACTACATCAGTAGAAAAGTTTTTTGGAAAGTTCTTCAAGTCCCATTTGAGGAATCTTGGAAAACTTGGACTCGGGCTAGCGTCAAACACTTTCGTGTGTTCATAGAGCCAGTACTGTAAGGAATATATTTCATTAATAATTTACATACATACAACAATTAAAAGGTTTTTTTGTTTTGAATGTTATGCGTTAAATTACCGTCATAATTGCTGCACATCCTGTGACTTTTGAAACGTTGCTGAACTTCTTTACCGAGGCGATTAGATTGCTGG
The DNA here is from genome assembly GCA_963580455.1 of Euonymus europaeus. Lineage (NCBI taxonomy): Eukaryota > Viridiplantae > Streptophyta > Magnoliopsida > Celastrales > Celastraceae > Euonymus > Euonymus europaeus. Next base: position 9,063,619 of record OY756972.1, read on the forward strand.
ATATTGTCCTGGACCAGTTGTACTCTTTCATCTTATCTATGTCTTCAATATATTGACTGAAAGCCCACGGGAGTCCATCACCACGAGTAGAAAAAAACTGTGTTAAGTAGACGTAGAGCACCATCAACCTTGCAAAGTCATCAGCAACAGTGTCTGTTTCTTTTCCAATTGCAGCTTCGATTGCTGGCTTAAGGTTTGTTGATTTGATGATGTTGACATTTTCATCAAATGTTCTGCTAACAAACGAGCTGTCTTTAGGCTTTAATGTCCTTTGCAAATTCATTATGACGTTACCAGATCGTACACCGAATATGAGGGTGAGGTCGTGGTCCGATAGATAAACAATCTTCTTTGCTAATAGGAAGGCTTTGCTGTCATTATCATATGTGCTCAGTATATCGTGAACAACTGAGTCAGTCTTCTTGATAGTCACAGCAGGGTTGTGGCTACCGAGCCATTGATTGAACAGGTGCCAGAAAAGAGTCTTCACTAAACTTTGCTTATGCTTCTTGGAAGGCTTCAACGTTTTCAGAAAATCCCCAATTGCAACCAAGTTAGATTTGTAATGATGAGGATATACTTTCTTATCGCCCACCATCTTGTATCTTTGTCTTTTATTGGAAGCAGATGTTGTCGGTGACAATGAAATCATTTATTCCATGGATACTTTTGGATGGAATAAGGTATTCCATTGTCCCGTAGCAATGGAACATCTTTAACCATTGTCAGATATCAATGGAATAAGTAAAGCAATCATAATTCATCAATGGAATAAGTTAACTCCTCAACTAATACAATGGAATAATGTTATTTCATTGTTTTAACACAAAGGATTACGTTATTCCACTGTAATCAAACAATGGAATATGGCTAGAAAGCTAAAGTTACAATAGATTAACGTTAATCCATTGTAATGTTACAATGGAATAATTAAAAATCAAGTCAACCAATTGTCTCGTCACAATGGAATAATTATATATAACTGTCATATTACAATGGCAATAAATACTGCAATCACGAGATGAAATAACCAAGCCCATTTTGTTTGGAAAAGAAACAATGGAATACCCAATGGCGTCATCTAATCATTATCTTCCCAGAAGGCCCAATTTTTACGGAAACAATGGACTTAGGTTTTTATTGACGGTATGATCACTGCTTTTAACACAGAAATTGAAGAACGATGGGAGAAATAGATTCTTTTATGTGACTATACCATACACAGAGATGATATTACTTCTTATGTTTAGAAAATGAGACAGCGAATCGTTGGTTACCTCAAATACAGGGGTTCTTGGACCAACGATTATTGTAGTCGCTGGAGCAGAGGGACGTGACTGTAGTCGCGACGGTGATGGGGATGAAGAACACGGACGAACGGTAGAGAGTGATTCGAAAGTGTCGATTCGATGAATGATGGAGCAGTAGAGAGAGGGAGACGGTTTGCTCATGTTTCAAATTCCAGAGAGTTTGTGCTGAAAGCGGGACGTGGGAGAGAGTTTGTGCTGCAAATTGATTCACGAATTTCAAAAAATCCCAGTCAGCTTCCACCTCACTATGCCACATAATTGCAACATAGGTATGGGATCCCATGGGATGTAAAACGGGGCTGAACAATTTAAGCTTTTGAACACTTGAATTGTTGGGGACCCACGCATGGCCACTTGCAAATATTGGATTCTTCAACTTGTTCAAATCAATCCATTACGGGTCTCACGTCAAAAAATTCAATTCCACAACTACTACATTGAAAATTTAATAAAAGTGAAAAAGGAAACCTACACCTCCCAATTGTGGACACAGTTCTTCTCTGCTGATGACGTCAAAAAGGTGACAGTGCCGTAATGACGATCAGTCAGTCAGGCTGGAGCTGGTGCAGGTGAGCGTCCTGAAATAAATGTGAACAAGTGTGAGCTTAAAGACCCGGGCCTGAGGTTTTCCTCAGGCGTAGGCGCTCCGATGCTCAAGTCAGTATAGATTTGGTTATTAAAGTGCCCCGGTATGCAGAGCTCTTCTATCGATTTGAATAGCAAACAGTCATTAGAAAATTTACCTGAGAATGAGGCTTCCCTTTTATAGGGGTCAACTGGTCCCAGTTTCATGGATAGTAAAACTCTTTGATTTATTGGTTGAGCGTATTGTTTGGAGGCACAGTCCTTTTAGGACTCTTTTTCTTATTTGGAGTGGGACTCTTATAATTTCAGTGTCCCATTAAGGGTTGGACACAGATTAGAACCTTATTGTCTCATGTCTGTCATGGCATGGCATTCTTATCCTGGCATGGGTGACCAGGCCGGTGCAAGGCCTCAAGGAACCTGGGCCGGTATGACAAATAGGCTGGGCCGGAGCGATTGCTCTTCATGCCGGACCGCTGTGGATTCTTTACCAGCCGGACCGGCGCACCAATATATTATTTTTATTGCTCGTGCCGGCCATTAAACTGGGGCAGTCATCTCAAGGCCAAGCCGGGACGGTCGTTAAGTGAAGCTGTCATCCGGGACACATTAATGGTGACACGGGTTATCATTCTATTCATGGGGTTATTTTAGACATATCAGTTTCCCCCCAGCTCTTGAATTGATATGCCGTTCTTGCGAATTTCAATGCAAGAGTTATGATAGTGGATTAAATGCCGAGGTGACATTTGAGATCAACGGCCCAGATCAAAACGGATGAGCTGTCAGTTATCGTGGGCCATCCGATTCGGGTCAGCAACTACTATATATAGGGCAGAACTTCATCTTTTTTTACTGTCACTATCACAACTTCTCAAGCTCTGCTCTTGTTCCGTGCTAAAAAAAATCAAAAACCGTACCGAGCCGTTTCTTGAAAATCATTCCGAGCCGCACCACTTTTATTTTCCAGGTTAGTAACCTTTCTCGATTTCTTGATTAGCATCAAATGTCCTCCGGCTCGATACAACCACACCGGAACGGAACCTCGAGTTCCTCCTCCGATACGTCTTCTAGTTCATGGTATACATTTACATCATCTGAACCTTCAAGAAATGTAGGAGTAGATGCCCCGGATGGCCATAGTGACAATGAGTCCATACAAATATTTTTCAACAGTAAACCCGAGGCAGCCTCTAAGAAATATGAGAGGCCAAACCTTCGCCGGGGCGGTGTCCCGGGAATGAAGGATATAGAGTCGTCTTGCCTGTCCGAGTTGAGGTGTCCAAATGACTTAGTAAATATTTTGAAAGATAAATACAGTATCCCGTGGTCATGCCGAGCCATTGCAGCCAATGAACGTCCTCTTCGACAGGACCGAAGTACTTTCGCTGTCATGGCTCAAAGTTTAAAACTTGGGGCCCGTATCCCGTACCCTCGAGCCTTGACGAGTTTTTTCCGCCGTTTCAATATATGTCGGGGATGCCTTACACCAAATTCCGGGTTATTTCTTAGCACAATTTTAACTCTTTGCCATCTATATGACATACCGTTTTCATCCCAAGTGTTACAACACTTGTTCCAAATTAACCATCATCCACGCGAAATGGGTCTTTATTATTTCCAATTCCGGGACCCTATCAAACCGTTTCGGTATGAGTCATCCGTGAAACAATGGAAACCTTCATTCTTTTTTGTAACTGTCCCGATAAAGCCCGATGAGTTCTGCAACACATACGGGGTTCCGAGGCTGTCTTTCTTTAATAGCCTTCCACATCTTTCCGATGAGGAGGATGGTTGGCTCGCCCGTTTGAAAACCCTTCTTCCCCCATGTGCCCCGGAGGATAGGAGGTTTAGCTTTGAGGATTACTCAAGGGCCTTCGTCTCGGATGTTACCCAAAGAGGTTGGTCTGGGATGATATTTCATTATTATTTTACCTCCTTTGTTGTAGAAATAATTTGTGATCTTTAACTTTTTCATTTCAGACTTGTCGAGCATGGATGAATATTTAGCTATGATTCAACCACACGCAGAGGGAGCCAGCCCATCCAAGAAAAGGCCGCTTAAGAAGAAGAATGTCTCGGCCCGAGAAGTCGTCGAACCGCTTCCCCCTCCCAAGCGGTCAAGACAAAATTTAACCGGGGAAACTGCTGCAACCCTGGCCGCACTTGAGGCTCTCACGGGAGGAAATACAACCAGGACGGTGCACACAGCAGCTCAGTCCGGACTCCCTATCAATCCGCTCCGGGTTGATGTTCCTCCATTGGGGAACATAACCTCTGCGGATCTGGAGCCGCACCGCCCTGACTTTGGTGTTTTGGTGTCGGACATCGTGAGTCATCCATCGGTTACGTCCCGGATGGTGTCCAGGATCCCGACGCCGGCTGTTTACAAGCGGTATGAGGATATGCCCATGACGGACCGGATAGGGGAGCTCAATGTCCAGGCAATGTAGGTAACAAGACCTTCCTTTACTCAATTTTTTTTTTCTTCTTGTTTTTGTACTTATGTATTTTCTTATTTTTGCAGCTTACTGCCATCTTGGCAACCCTACCAGGAGGTATTGCATCAATGGCTCATAATGAGTCAGCCGCCCTGGAGCGGGCTGATGTTGCGGCCCGGGCTCGTGCCAAGGCCGAGGAGGAGGTGGAGCGGCTTAAGTCTGAGATGGCTAGCTTGATGAAGGATTTGTCCATTGCTGCCTCCCATGTCACCAAATATAACGGTGAGAAGAACCAGCTGGAAGAGGAGCTCAAAGCCAAAAGGGCTACTTTTGAAGAGAGACTCAGTACTGAGGTAGAGTTCTCTTACCAGCCGGGTCGGCGGACCGGCGTGGAGGATTTCAAGCAATCTATGGAGTTTGCCTTGGGCCGAAGCCAAGTGGGTTACTTTAGACTTCGGGGCTGTATTAAGATGGCCCGGAGGGCTCTTATTGATGCCAGCATGGACGTGTCCGTCTTAAACCCTCTTTTTCCCAAGCTTGTCGGAGCAGATTACCTTATGGAGACAAAGGAGGAGATCTATGAAGAGTGTCGCCTGGCCGAGGGGAATCAGAAGAAGATTATTACCGAGGCGTCTGGGACAAAATTTGACGAAGATGATGAGGAAGAGACTTCTGTTGCAGAAATAATTTCTACAGATCCAGTATGTCCGAACTCCTCTCTTATTCCTCAGCAAGAAGATCGCACTCCGGAGCCTGCTGCATCTTTCTTGGCCAACTTATCTGCTACCGAGGTGGCTCCACAAGATCCTGAGCAGCAAGCCCAACCAGATGAAGACCATGCTGAAGCGTAGCAATTACTTTTTGAAAGCCTTAATTTGTTTCCCAACCTCCCGTGCAGGGATGGGCTTTTCAATTCCTATCTTTTTGAAAGATAGTTTTTATTTGTAGAATAGTTTTAATGTTTTTATGTTGTTTTTTTTATTCCTTGCATGCTTAACTAGTCCAGATATGACTATTTGCTGTTATATCCCAATTTAGCAGTGATATAGAGTCACTTTTTGCCGGGCCGGTCGACTCTATAACTTATGTTAAAGTTTTGGAGAGTGTACGCTGGCTCAATTTTTGCCTCTTTTGGGTGTTTCAGCACTTATATTCTGGTAATCATTGTAATTTGCTGGTCCGGTAACTTGACCATTAGACCGGATAGAGGCATCTCTTACATTATCAATTTATGAGATGCAAATTTCATCATATTGGAAAATTCTTTGTAGCTAATACTTTATTCGTTCAAATTGAAACTATTTAAAACATATCTTACTGAAACAAAAATTCCTAACTGCTGAAATAAATAATATCACACATAATAGCGCTTGAGGTTGTCCACATTCTAGGGTCTCATGTCTCCTGGTTTGTCTGGGTCTTCAATCTTATAGGTACCATTCCTTATGATTTTAATAACTCGGTATGGACCTTCCCAGTTCTCTCCAAGTTTCCTTGGATGCTTTCCAGTCGCTACAACCTTTCGCAGAACCAGGTCTCCAATTGAGAATTTCCTGTCTTTCACACGTTTATTATAGTATCGGGCTGTGCGCTGTTTATATGCAGTGGTTCGGATTCTAGCTCGTTCTCTTGTTTCTTCTAAAAGATAAAGATTACCGAGTAACATCTCATTATTCCCCGGCTCGGTATAGTTTGTGATCCTTGGTGTGGCAACGCCAATCTCCACAGGAATCACTGCCTCCGTGCCAAGGTCAGTGAAAAGGGTGTCTCACCAGTTGATGTTCTAGGAGTGGTACGGTATGACCAGAGCACGGAGGGTAACTCTTCCACCCATTTTCCTTTAGCCCCATCCAATCTGGTTTTTATTCCTTCAAGGATGGTTCGGTTAGTCACTTCCGCTTGGCCATTTGCCTATGGGTGTGCTAGAGAGGTGATCCTCAGATCGATTTTAAGGTCTTTGCAAAACTTGTGAATCCTTCTTCCGACAAATTGTCTACTGTTGTCTACAACGAATGCCTGGGGTAGGCCATAGAGGCATATAATTGTTCTCCAAACGAAGTCAATCACCTTCTCTTCTGAGATGGTTGCTAGTGGCTCAACTTCAATCCATTTGGTGAAGTAATCAACCGCCACTATTAGATTCCTTCTTTGTCCCACTATTTGCACAAATGGTCCTAGGAGGTCCATCCCCCACTGAGAAAAGGGGCATGGATTCTGGACCGGTATCAAATCCGTAGATGGCACCCTGGGAACATTTGAGTGCCTCTGACACTTGTCACATCTTTGTACGAGGTCCTTTGCATCCTTCACCATTGTGGGCCAATAATATCCACACCGCAACACCTTATAGCTGAGAGACCGTGCACCAATGTGACTTCCACAGATCCCTTTGTGGACCTCTCTAAGGGCATAATCATTGTCTCTTGGTCGTAGACATTTTAAGTAAGACAGCGTAAAAGATCTTCTATACAATTCTCCTTGTAGAATTGTATACCTGGCTACTCTTTTTCTAAGACTTTTTGCCTCATTTTGATCTTCCGGCACGGTTCCTTTCTCCAAATAATCCCGAATTGGATCCATCCAGCTCGGCTCGGTATCCACTTCCGCAACGACGTTAGCAACATCAATACTTTGCTGAGGAAGAATTTCTATCTGTACCGCGGTAGGGACTTTTGTTGTGTGTGATGACGCTAATCTGGCTAGAATATCAGCCTTAGCATTCTGCTCCCATGGTATCTCCTTTATTTCCACCTTTGGGATCTCAACAATCAATGTTCTTGCCGCAGCAAGATATTTTAGCATTTTTGGGCCTCTTGCCTCATATTCTCCTTTAATCTGCTCCATAACGAGCTGGGAATCACTGTTAATAACCAAATTTGTAACCTTCAGTTCCCATGCCATCCTCAGTCCGGCCAGGACAGCTTCATACTTGGCTTCATTATTGGATGCTTTGAACTTGAAATGTAGCGCATGTTCTACACATATGCCTCCCGGATCAATTAGCAATATCCCTGCACCGTTTTCATCCTTATTTGAAGATCCATCTACAAACAACTCCCACTGTTCTTGGGCTGGTGTGGGATCTTGCTTATTGGTCGGATTATAGCATTCAACTATGAAGTCAGCCAAGGCTTGCCCTTTCATGGCTTGGCGTGGTTTGAATTGAATATCCAATTCTCCGAGTTCAATAGACCACTTAATCAGCCTTTCGCATACATCTGGCTTTTAGAGTATACTTTTGAGTGGTTGATTCGTCAAAACCACTATGGTGTGGGCTTGGAAATACGGCTTGAGTTTTCGGGCTGCAACGATAAGTGCTAGTGCCAATTGTTCGGTATGGGAATACCTGGTCTCAGCATCTAACATCACTTTGCTGGTATAGTAGACAGGACTTTGTACCTTATCTTCCTCCCGTATTAGTACCGCACTGACAGCATGCTACGAAGTTGCTAGGTACAAGAAGAGTATTTCACCCTCTTTCGGACAAGTGAGAAGGGGAGGTTGTGCTAGGTAGTCCTTCAAATTTTCGAAGGACCTTTGACATTCCTCTGTCCAATGAAATTCCCTTGACTTCTTTAATGCTTGAAAGAAAGGCCTGCACCGGTCACCAGACCTAGCAGGAAACCTTCCGAGCGAAGCGGCTCGTCCAGTTAGCTTTTGAACTTCCTTTACATTCCGAGGTGGTTCCATGTTGATGATAGCTTCAACCTTTTCTGGGTTGACTTAAATTCCCCTACTGGTAACTAAGAATCCAAGGAATTTTCCTGAAGCCACGCCAAAGGCGCATTTATCCGGGTTAAGCTTCATTCCGAACTTATCGAGGGTTGAAAAAACTTTCTCCAAATCACTAGGATGGTCAGTTGCTAATTCACTTTTGACCACCATGTCATCAACGTATGCCTCTATAGACTTCCCTATATGTTATGAGAAAATATGATTCACCAAATGCTGGTAGGTTGCTCAGGCATTTTTCAATCCAAAAGGCATTACTTTGTAACAGTATGTGCCCTCCGGGGTTATGAAGGAAGTCGCTTCCTCATCTTCCGGGTTCATCCTTATTTGATGATAACCGGAGTAAGCATCAAGGAAACTGAGCAACTGATGGCCTGAAGTTGCATCAACCAATTGGTCTACCTTTGGGAGCGGATAGTTGTCCTTGGGACAAGCTTTGTTCAGGTCGGTAAAGTCAACGCACATCCTCCATTTACCATTGGCTTTCCGCACCATGACGACATTAGACAACCACTCCAGATAATGGACCTCTCTTGTGAAGTCAGCTTCAACCAGCTTTCGCACTTCCTCCTTGATGGCTTCCTGTCTATCCATTGCGAAATTTCGTCGTTTTTGTTTCACCGGCTTCTCACTGGTCCGGATACTCAAGTTATGTTGGATCCTATTTTGACTGATTCTCGGCATCTCATCAGCACTCCAAGCAAAATTTTTCACATTGTCGAATAACAGAGTGGTAATCTATTTTGCCAGATCAGTCTCAAGTTGTGAACCGACATAAAACTTTCTGCCCGTGCTCTCCTAAACCGGGATGGGCACCAAATTTTCAACCGGTGTGGGTTCGAGCATCTCTTCCTCGGAACGAATATCCAAATTGGCCACAGGAAGTTTGCTTTTCTTCTTGTATTTAAGATCGGTAAAATAGACGTCTCTGGCCACTTGCTGGTTACCTACGACCTCTCCAATTCCACAGTATGTGTGAAATTTCATTTTTAAACAATATGTAGATACCACCGCTCCAATCTGGTGCAGCAATGGCCTTCCAATGATGCCGTTGTAGGGTGCTTTGACATCGAAAACAAGTAGATCCACCATCTGCATTGTGGTTCGGGGATAAGTCCCTAGTGTCACCGGGAAGTTAATAACTCCTTTTGGCATGACCGATTGCCCGGTGAATCCATAGAGCGGCTCTGTTGCGGGCCTCAACCTATCCTCGAATATTTTCATTGCCTTGAAGGCATGGTAAAACAGTATGTCAGCCGCACTGCCATTATCCACAAGAATTTTCAGCACGGTAAAATTTGCTCTGACGGCTTGGACCACCAAGGCACCATAGTGTGGATACTGAATGCCTTCTTCATGCTTTTTCGAGAAAACGATAGGCTCCTCCTCCCTTCTTGCTTTCTTGTTCTTGACAATGTCCTTTCCAAGCCGGGCGTATGCTCTTCCTGCAGAAGTGCTCTCACCTCCCGCAGCAAGACCTCCTATGATCACTTTGCAGTAATTTATTATACCAGCACTACCTTTTTCGTGCCGGGGAGAATCATCTCTCCTTCTTGGTTTTCCCCTGTCGTCATTCTCCTCATCTCTTCTTCTTCTTTTATCACCTCGATCCGAGGTTTATTGCTTCAGATGGCCTCTTCTTATGAGGCCTTCTATCTCATCTTTCAATTGCTGACAATCATCTGTGTCATGGTTGTGATCCTTGTGGAACCGGCAATATTTTCCAATTGAACTCTTCTCCGGTGGCGCCCTCATTTTGCTAGGCCATCGGACGAGATTTTGATCACAGATTTCATTCAAGACCTTTTCAAGAGAACTATTTAAGGGTGTATAGTTCGTGTATTTGGGAGACGGACCGAAATCTATCTTTTTCCCGGGTCGCTCATCCTTTCTGGAATTGTCCCGGTTTTGTTTTTTGTCCTGGCTCAGACGATTTCCTCCTACCCCATTTTGCCTTCCTTTTTCTCCTGACTGCCTCCCCCGGTCAGGTGATGTACGGATCACAAATCGTGATGATCTGAGGGAATCTGTTGCTTTTATGTATTTTCCGTCCGGGCCAATAGCTCCTCGATTGTCTGGGGTCTATCGGTGCACAAGGAATTGCAGAATTGCTTGTGACGGACAGTTCTGATTAGTGCGACATTGGCCACGGCAATCTGGACATCAGGTATCTCTAAACACATCTGATTGAATCTTTCAATGAATGCTCAGAAAGATTCTCCCCTCTCATGTTCTATGGTCATTAGATCTTGATTAGTAGTCTTCGATTTTCTTGCACTTGCAAACCGAAGTGCAAAATTTCTGGAGAGGTCCTGGAAATTGAAGTTGCTATGGCTCGGCTAGTTTATAAACCATGTCCGAGCCGGTCCAACTAATGTTGAAGGAAAAGTTTTGCATAGGATGGCATCAGATGCTCCGCGACACCCCATCATGGATTTGAAACCCATGATGTGATCATAAGGATCTTTTCTTCCTTCATACAGCTCAAGGTTTAGGATTCTGAAATCCCGAGGCACTTCAGTGTTTAGTATTTCTCTGGATAGGGGGGTCATGGAGCTGTCCCAAATTTCATCTGCCATGTCCCTTCTTTGTAGAGCGACAAGCTTGTGGTCTACCTCTTGGAGATGTTTATTTACATCATCCGTAGTTTGGTGGGTATTCCTCCTCGTGCTTGCAACTAACGGCCCGTCCCGATCATCATCCTCCTTGCTCTTGGATCCTCCGGAATGAGATTTCCGGTCATCCTCACCTCTCCTCCTTGAGGGGTCATTTCCATCCTTGGCCCGGGAAGCCTGTGTTTGCTGATTTGCAAGCATCATCTCAGTAAGCATTTCCACTTGCCTACAGAGTTGATTAAACCTTTCAGCAGTGAAGGTTGGAGCCGGAGATGATGCTGAGGGGCTTGATCATTAACTGCAGTTCCGTCCCGATCCGGATTCTCTCCCTAGGGGACCGGGATGACATTTTCCCTGGCAACATTCCCTGGTGCTTGGGTGTTCGTCTCAGTTGCAACTTGCTGCCGTTGCTGTTGGGCTATTGAACTTTCAGGATCATCCACAGTGTTCCTTCTAGGCCTGACCATGATTTATGTTGGGAAGTGTAAGTCGGTTCCCACAGACGGCGCCAAACTGATGACGTCAAAACAGTGACAGTGCCGTAATGACGATCAGTCGGTCAGGCTGGAGATGGTGCAGGTGAGCATCTCTAAATAAATGTGAACAAGTGTGAGCTTAAGGACCCGGGCCTGAGGTTGTCCTCAAGCGTAGGCGCTCTGACGCTCAAGACAGTATAGATTCGGTTATTAAAGTGCCCCAGTATGCAGAGCTCTTCTATCAGTTTGAATAGCAAACAACCATTAGAAAATTTACCTGAGAATGAGGCTTCCCTTTTATAGGGGTCAACTGGTCCGAGTTTCACGGATAGTAAAACTCTTTGATTTATTGGTTGAGCGAATTGTTAGGAGGCACAGTCCTTTTAGGACTCTTTTTCTTATTTGGAGTCGGACTCTTACAATTTCAGTGTCCCACTAAGGGTTGGACACAGGTTAGAACCTTATTGTCTCATGTCTGTCATGGCATGACTTCTTATCCCAGCATGGGTGACCGGGCCGGTGCAAGGCCTCAAGGAACCTGGGCCGGTATGACAAATAGGCTGGGCCGGAGCGATTGCTCTTCATGCCGGACCGGTGTGGATTCTTTACCAGCCAAACTGGCGTACCAATCTGGTATTTTTATTCCTCGTGCCGGCCGTTAAATCGGGGCGGTTATCTCAAGGCCGGGTCGGGCCGGTCATTAAATGAAGCTGTCCTCCGGGACACATTAATGGTGACACGTGTTAGCATTCTATTCGTGAGGTTATTTTAGACATATCATCTACCAATCAATCTTTAAATTAGTCCACCCCAAAAATCAGTCTTTCACGCTTACAACACTAAATCTGTTAGTAGCTTGCCATAAGATTAGTGCCGACACTCCACAAATATCCGCGACTTCGACTTTCACGTCCGAGGAACTCCTTCCCTTTGTTCAAGTTGGTTCAGACTGAGAGCTAGAAAATTGACAACTCTCCTTGGGTCTTCACCGGAGTTCTCCCATGTTTGATATGCACAAAGCAAATCAATTCTTATGAATGTCAGTTACTCTACTTCTCCTCCTTTGATATGAGCAAAATAATATCTGCAATCGAGGACACAGATCCAAGTCACAACCAATAATAGATCTAGAAATTCTATTGGTCTATGATGTGGCTTTGACTTTCATGGGACGTCGGATTGTTAGTCTCTTGATGTACTGCACCAAGACCACCCAAGTGGTCCGATTGATGGTTCTGATAACATTTGTTGCGATCAAATCAACACACACATACACAAGAATCAAAGCATGAAAATATTGACACAGATTTAACGTGGTTCGGCCAAAGATGCCTACATTCACGGACTATAGCAGTGATTTTTTTCACTCAATATTTTGTGTACATCTTACAATAAATATGAGAAGATATAAATAGAAAACTACAAGGATAAAAGTGTCCACTAATTGTCCCAATACACAACCCATTGTACCGGCCCAATACACAATCCAATGTACAAACCCAATAATACAATAAATAGTATCCAAAATTAACAAGTGGCTCATATCTCGATGCTCGTCTCCTCTAATCAAAACCCTAGGATTTATAAAAGTATATAATAACTTAAGAATGTCCATATTTGATTTTTTTCATATAAATATCAAATATTTCAACTTAATCACTGAATTTTATTTTTGTTTCAATTTTATCATTCCGATAGATTTTGCCTAAAAGGGCAATCAAACTTCACACATGAAGAGTTGATCATGTTGAACTAGAAAATAATTTGCGATGTACAAATAATTTATTTTTCTTTCAAAAAATTAGAGGTGAACAAATCATATGGTTACATTAGTAATGGCCCTTTTTACATAAAAAATAAAATGAAATTAAAATGAAAAGGAACCAGATGCACGAATTTTGCCTTCGTTTTCCTTTGATCAAAACTAGATTCGTCTCTTTCTAAAACATAAAAAATCATGTTAAGCTGAAGAAAAAGAAAAAGATGCACGAACCTAAATGCATCGAGAAGAAGGAAGATGCACAAACCTAGATACGTTAAGCTGAAGAAGATGAAGCTGCATGAACTCAAATGAACAAATTTTGCCTTCAATTTTCTTTTACAGATGTACAAATTCAACCAAATTCGTCTCTCATGGTGAGTTGTTGCAGGGACGAATGAGTAGCCTCCCCTTCTTGCCTTGGACCACACCATAGGTGACCATCGTTAACTCCGTCATGAGTTTTGAATTAGGAATCTGGGTTTTGTGGGCTTTCAACTTGAACGAGATTTTGAGATGAATATTGGTGTAAAGTGTCACTAATTCAAAGTCATGGAGAGAAGATGGTGAGCTATTGCAGGGACGAAAGAGTTTGTGAAGAAGAAAAAGATAGGTTTAGGAAAAGGTTTGATAGTAGAAAGAAAGATTTAGGGAAGAGGGAGTCACTTCACTTTATGTAATGTAAGACCACCCACATCAGATACTGGATGTGGGTGTTTGATGCTAATTTCAAGTCAGCCCATTGTCTTTTAGTGAAAGTAAAGCCCACATAAGTTACTGGGTCATATACTAGACTGTGGTATTTTGCTACAGTGGAGTGCGAATATTTTTCTATCATTGTACATATGCGAGTTCTTTTTTTTTGCTACTGAAATATACGTCTTCTTTCTCGTCAAGCACAGAACATCCATCATCATTTCCATTGTTGAAAAAACCACATCCCTCTCTACCAAAACAACCATCATTGAGTAGAACAACATCGTAGCCCAAAACCTCGAAATCCATCACACAAACAAGAGCATACAAGAGAATATCTTATAGAATTTGGATTGTTCTCTCACTATGCCCGTCAGTTTTTGGATGATAAGTGGTTGTGACATCCAATTGTGTACCCAATGCCTCTTACAAACTGCTCCAAAATCTACATATAAACCGTAGGTCACGATCCGACACAATAGATAATGCACTCCGTGGAGCCGCACTATTTCCCTCACATACAATGCACTCAAAGACTCAAGTGAGTCCATCTAATTCATCAATAGAAAGTGTGTTGACTTGGTTAATATGTCAACGATCACCCACACTATATCATGACGTCTCGATGTCATTGGCAATGTTGTCACAAAGTCCATTGTGATCCTCTCCCATTAATTTCCATTGTGCTACCAATAGCGGTTGTAATAACCTCGCTGACCTTTGATGTTCTAACTTCACTTGTTCAAAAGTCTAGCCACATCGACCTTCATGCCTTTCCACTAAAAGTTTCTCCTTGAGTCTTGGTACATTTTTGTGCCCCTTGGATACATAACAAACCATGAGTGATGTGCTTCCCTAAAAATTTCTTATTGGAGCTCATCATCATCGGGTACTACAAACGTCCCCGTGAATCTCACACGTCCATCGTCCCCTTGAAACCGTCTAGAATCTTCCTCCAATGCATCGAATGTTGGATCCCCATTTTATACATCTATAACTCTTTGTACCATCATCGGTCTCGAGTTATACTTCCCAAATACATTTTCTCCTCAACGCCATGCACCTCCATGTCAAATTGGTTGATTGTCTCATCAATCTCCCACTCATGCAAGAACAAACTAGCAACACTATGCTTCCTACTTAGTGCATCCATGACTACATTTTCTTTACTAGGATGATATTGTAAACTAAAGTTGAAGTCCTCCAAGTACTTCATCCATCGCCATTGTCATAGGTTCGACTCTTTTTGGGTGAATAGATATTTGAGACTCTTATGATCTAAAAAGACTTTAAACTTTTCTCCATAAAGATAATATCTCTATTTCTTCAATGTGAACACAACAACTATTAGCTTTAAGTTGTGAACCTAATAGTTCTTCTCATGTGTTTTCAACAATCTTGAGCCAATGAAGATATCGAGAGGAGGAGAGACAGTGGCTGGGCTTGTAGAAGAAGATGCTAAGCTAGCTTAGCTCAGCCCAATAGCTCTAGGGCTAGGCAGCTAAGTTAATTTTCAAGCAAATTGATTTTTGACTCAGTTACTAAGGTATTTTGATTTTTGTGTAATCTAGTAAACGTCCAATAACAGCGTAGTTCAGGAATATGTTTAAAATGAGGCAAACCATGAACCCATAAGATTGGGTTGGTGCAGTGGTTACTTTGGTTTGGGATTAGATTTCGTCGAAGTTCGAATCTCAAATGCATCATTTGATTAAAGATAGATTTTTTTTATTCCCGTTCGGTCTGGTTTTGTGGCTCATTTCTTAACCCTAACATTAACACTCCTAAGTCCTAACGTGTTTTCATAATACTCAAACATATTATTTGTTTTTCTCAAAAGCATAATTTATGTTACTTGAATAGGTAACATCTTTATTGTGAACAAGGTTCTCCCATGTCTGTTTTGAACAAGTTTTCGTTTAATTTATTTTATCAAAACATGTTATTTTATTTTTCTGGTACATATAATTTATTTACTCGAGCATATACTTTATTTACTCAAACAACTTAATTTATTGTGCTCGAACATCTTTAATACAAATAGAAAGAATGGCCTATTATTAGAATAATTTTATTTGACCCAACACAAGAGTGGCTCATTATTCGACTAATGGGTTAGGCCCAACAAAAGAGTGACCCATTGTTTGAGTAATAGGTTTGGCCCAATACAAGATTATGATCCTCCATATGCGTAAGTAACTTACGGTGTCAGCCACTAGCCTTATGCTTTTCGAAGGAGAAGCACAGTAAAGCTTGACGAAGAAGTTGATTAAGGTTAGCTCAGCTCTCTTCACTTTCCAAAGTAGTACATTCCTTCTTATTTTTATGGCATTTCAATTTTGGTCATGTGGTTGAAAAAAGAATAAAACCCTTGGTCAAAACGGTTGGTGGTTGTCACTCTTATCAAATCAAACATGCTCTTTATTTTTTTTTTGTGTTCAGATTTGTGTTGTCGCCTTTAAACAAGACAATTTATCACTTTTGAACTTTTTAATCACGAGCACCAATAACGAAGAGAATAGGACAATGACATAATCAGGAAAAAAATCCCTCTAGCATGAAGGGCAGCCGGATGGGAGTACAAGCATTCAACAAGAAGACAATTCTCCCACGCCTGAAAGATCAAAGAATCCATATATCCAATATTTTTGAGTAATCATATTTATTTATTATTAATGAATAATTTATTTTAAAAAAAAAAAACTCACAGTATTGTGTACATACTATTCTTGTTTGTCATAACCTACACAAAAATCATCATTTGGGCTGGGTGACCCTAAACGTGTTGCAGATGAACCTCTAAATCTCCTCATTATCCTAATTTTAGTAATGAACAATAATTTAATCATGTAATCATTACTTATGATTATGTTGAAAATTTTAGATGACTAAAGAGTTAGCTAAAGAATGACATCACTTATCTCAATAGGAGAAAACCAAGATAGATTTCGGCGTTGATAAGATGTCAAGTGAAAGTTTACAAATGAAGCATCAAAAGAAGGTAACAAATAATGAAATTTGAAAATAATTTTGTAGAATTTTAAAATTTTGCTATAATATTACAGGTAGCAGTTCTAACAAGGTGCTCACCTGAACAGTTTACTAAATGTTTGAGTGCCATCCATGTACGACAAGAATTGGTGAATTTTTTCAACAAGATGGGCTTTCAAGTACTATAATTGATAAACAAAGTATTGATATGGAGATACTTCATGGTTGATCTATTCAAAAGATTTGACACGACCAATAATGCCCTACATGTGAATGGGCTTATTCTTACTATCACTCCAGCGGATGTTGCTACAATACTGAGATTACCTGCTACTAGAAGACCAATTTGAATTGAGCCAACAAAATATGATTTTATAGCAATTCAAAAGAGGTTTGATTTACCTGAGAAGTGAGCTATCGATGTTGCCTACTTGGAGAAAATATTGGTTGAAAACCCAACTCATAAAGAGCAATCCAACTGTCACTTCCTCTTATATGCAATCTGTACCCTACTTTGTCCAAATTTAGGTCTAGTGGTTAGTTTGTCTATGATGGAGCTTTTTTCATTCATTGGTTGCCTTCATGAAATAAATTGGGGGTATTTTGTAATACAAGAAATTAAGGAGGCTGTTACAAGGTTTAGGGACGGAAGCTCAAAGTCCTTGAATGGATGCTTACCTTTTCTAATGTTTACCCCTAATATGTGATACCTCTATATATGGTTTATTTCCAAATAGCTATATATGTCTAATGACCAACATATATTCTACCTCTATTGTAGGTTTTTTTTTATCTTAAATGTATCTCTCCTTCAAGTCCTACTGTGGGCAAAAATGAAGAAGCATATCTTTGTGTGAAGTTTTGGGATGCACAAAGGGTGGGTAATACCTTTCAAAAAATTAATAAAAAAGGTGGCCTTGACAATGAAAAGATATGCTTCTCTATTGTTTTGTCTTCTTCCCTAAATATATTTGGGAACCCAAATGTATAGGAATATACAGTATTTTGATAGGTCGCGTTGATGTGGGGCTGATGTGGAGCGCTTTCAAAATGTGGCAATTTATTTTACCTTTTCGTCTTTACTTTATTATGGAAATGTTTCCTAATAATTGTAAGGGGTATTTTGGGTTGTTTGCTAATGATTGTAGGGGATATTTAAGGCGATTATTATTTTAGGGTTGCCTAGACTTTTATGAAATACATTCATATTTGGTTGGAGGCAGCTAGCTCCTGCAATTGCTAGTTCTTTTTGACATTGCTTGTTATCTTCCCTTTGTTGTTTCATCAAAGGTATCGGAGCCTTCTAATCCAACATGATAAAAAATCTCGAATCTCGCACTATGCTATTGAAAAATGAGGTTACGGCTCTTCAAGTAGAGGTTGCCAAACTCTCTACTGGCCAAGACGCCATCCATGGTGATGTTGATACCATTAAAATAGATCTTTCGGATCTTAAACTCTGTATGTTTGAACTGAATGATTGGGCACGCCAGCAGAACTCCGTTGACTGAGGAAAAACTATTGATACCGGCCAGTCATCCCATGTTACCCCTATTTGACAAGTCACTCCTTCCTACCCTGCTGCTCCAGATAGCTCACTCCTATCCAAATCTTTTGGTGACTGGGACTTTAACAAACGGCTGTTAGCTCTGCCAGTTTTCTCAGGTGACGATGCCATTGGGTGGGTATTCTAGCTCGAACGCTATTTCACTGTCAATAGTCTTCCCTTCTCCGACCAGCTATCTGTAGCCACCGTTTGTCTCTATGGACGGGCCCTTGATTGGTTTCAGTACACGAAACAACGCGGCCCTTTCCTTTCTTGGGATTTATTTAAACACGAACTTCTCCTCTATCTTGTGCTTCCCCCATCCTCAGTGGTCACGCGACTTTGGCAGCCTTAAAATAAGATACCACAGTGTCCAATTTTCATAGCCGTTTTTAGCGTCGCGTGGCTACCCTACCTGGTGTTGGTGATGACATGTTATATGGCCTTTTTCTTAATGGGCTAAAGGAACCTATTCGGGCCAAAATCCATTTGCAGAACCACGGGATCAGGATGCTTTAACGAACTGTGCCGAAAGACTAGAATTGTGGACCTTGGATCTATCTCTTAAACCAATGGTCTCCAGCCCAATACCATTTCCCTCCTCCTCTACTTCATTTA
Source organism: Euonymus europaeus (assembly GCA_963580455.1). Lineage (NCBI taxonomy): Eukaryota > Viridiplantae > Streptophyta > Magnoliopsida > Celastrales > Celastraceae > Euonymus > Euonymus europaeus. Next base: position 9,082,388 of record OY756972.1, read on the forward strand.
AGCCATACAGTTCATTGATTTCTTCCACTCATTCCCATGATGTGTCTCGTTCACTCTCTTTGCCCAAACCTCTACTGTATGACATAAGGACCAACCCCAATGTTCGTAAAGACTCTTTTCAATGGATATCAGAACAAGAGCTCCAACGATGTAGGGACCGAAATCTCTGCTTCTATTGTGAAGAAAAATATTGCCCAGGACACTGTTGTAAACAAGCTTCGCTTAATCTATTGGTTCTTGCAGATTCTGATGACCCCTCAGAGGATTTTGTGGATGCCCCGGACTCTGTCCCTAACGACAACTCTGTTCTTGTGGTCGACCACCCTCAATAGGCTATCGAGCTATCTATGCACTCCCTTATTGGCATTAATACCCATCTGAGCACGTTCAAATTGCGCGGAGTTATTGCCGACAAGGATACTATCATTATGGTCTATAATGGGGCTTCCCATTCTCTCAGTTATCACTTCTGGTGGATTCATCTCAAAAGTTCACAGTTCAGGTGGGGAATGGACTTTGTATTACAAGGCAAGGATAGTGTCGAAATGTCTCTTTCACTGTTCAAGGATTAACGCTGTGTGAGTCGTTATATGTCCTTGATCTTGGAAGTGCTTATATCATTCTTGGGGTGGCTTGGCTTCGCATTGTAGGAGATATGTCGACAAATTACAATCACCTTACCATGTCATTTACTTGTGCCAGGCAGAAAATCTTTCGGAAAGGAGACCCTTCTTTATCAAAGTTGGTAATTTTTTTGAAGCAGATGTTTAAGATCTTACGTTATGATGATACTAACCAATTGATAGAAACAGGTTTTTACGCTTTTTCTAGTCTAGACCTACGCTCTCCTATTGCTTCCACGATAGGTTTCAATGCTGCCCTTGACGCCTCTACACAGGCACCGGTTAACCCAGTTGTTTGCTAATTATCAAGCTGTTTTTGACACTCCAACTGGTTTACCTATTTCTGGCACTTAGGATCACCGCATTTACCTGCAACCAGGGACAACACCACCTAACATCCACCCTTATCGTTACCCATATTATCAGAAAATAGAGATTGAAAAAATTGTAAAGGAGCTTCTCACTACTGAAATTATTAAACCCAACACTAGCCCTTTTTCTAGTACGGTTATCTTGCTCAAGAAGAAGGATGGTGGGTGGCGAATGTGTGTTGATTATAGAGCGTTGAACAAATTACGGTTCCGGATAAATTTCCTATTCCCATTATTGAAGAATTACTTGATGAGCTCTATGGTGCCACTATTTTTTCTAAACAATATTTAAAATCCGGTGATATGGAGCTGATGTGGAGCGCTTTCAAAATGTGGCAGTTTATTTAACCATTTTGTCTTTACTTTATCATGGGAATGTTGCCTAATAATTGTAAGGGGTATTTTGGGTTGTTTGCTAATGATTGTAGGAGATATTCATGGCGACTCTTGTTTTAGGGTTGCCCAGACTTTTATGAAATACATTCCTATTTGGTTGGAGGCGGCTAGCTCCTGCAACTGCTAGTTCTTATTTGTCATTGCTTGTTATCGTCCCTGTGTTGTTTCATCATATTTGGACGTTGGTGTTTGTATTGTAGATTGAGATAAGCCATAGAAGTAAAACTATTGAAGTCATTGTTACTCCACCTCCTACTCCATCAAATGTTGTTCATGTAAATCATTTATCCTATTACTCATTACTTTCATTATTAGCATATCTTAATGAAGTATTCACTATCGAATTTACAATGTTTGTAAATTTTGGAGAATGTATCTGTTTAGTCATGTTGTGAATGATCTTCAAACATATATCAATTATCTTAAAAATCACGTGGCTATAGTTGCTTCATCCATTGATGAAGTAATGAAAGTAGTAAGAGAAGACGTGGCCAACAGAGAGAGAGAGAGAGAGAGAATCTATCTTGAAAGAGTTGGTTGAATTTAAGGCATTGGATAAAGAGTTGTTGGCAGTAAGAACTCATAAATCTCCTATATGAAGAGACTTGCATGAAATGAAGGGTGGTGTGAACACAAATAAATGTTTGGATGATTAAAAGAAAGCTCAATTGATCGTCCAAAATGTAACGCTAGTCATAGATCCAAAATGTAAAGAAAGTGCTAACTCCTATTCTAATGCATTCTTCTATAATGAGGAATACTCGGAGGCGTGCTAGATTGCTCAACTTGAAGCCTATAATGAACATAAAAATGGAGAACCCAAGCATAAATACTTCATTTCAACATATAGAGCAAGATGTGAAGTTGGTAAAATATCTTTACCTTACAATTCATTGTCCACAGATACAATTATTGCTGTAATTTTTTAGGGTTAGACACACATTCATCTCCTATTAGATGAGTAATATTGAGGGTGTCACCAAATCCGATGATGATGAACTAGTTAAATCATTTTGGAGATATATGATGCACCCGAAGCAACGAGTAGAGTACTTCCCATTTTGCATTAAGATACATTTTTCACTTCAATGAATATTTCACATACTTTTGAAATTATAATATTTTTCAATTAATTGCAGGGAGATTCTATGTGATTTGGAAAATATTTATGCAACTCAACAAAAGATAAGGACTCTTACACATAGGTGTTGGATAAGTTCAGAGGTAATATTTAATATGCACACAATTAGATATATGTTTGACAAAATATATCATCATATATGTTTACTATTGTCCTTTAACTAGGTCATAAATGTTGTCGTCAAAATGTTCACATTAGAAGAGCGTAAATTGCAATCATTTCGAAATAGATGGCTCCTTCCAATGTTGTTTTAGAAATAGATATGGTATTTAAATCATTACTCATTAAAGCAACATATATGGCAGGACACAATTGTTAATGGCAAATCAAAGGTTGCTGAATATGTCAAATTGTTAGGTGCAAAATTATTTCTATTCTTCTGGTCATTTTTGTATGATTTTTGGTACAAAGTACTGCCCAAATTGGTATTTTGATGAATTGGTACTACTGAGTTGAAATAGAGAGTAAAGCTATTTCTAGGCAGAATGTGAGTCGGGTGTGACCTAAATGCGGCCACAAGACATTCCAAGAATTGCAATTCCTTTATATTTTCCATTGATTCGAACTTTGATACTGAGTATTTTATGGTTTTCATTATGGTGATGTACTAAACACTTTTTATAGAGGATTTAGTATTTTTTTTTCTATGAAAACCTTGTGCACAGATTAATTGTTTATTAGACTGAATTTAGTTTATTATTCTCTTAATTTATTGTTGATTTCCTATTGTTATTGTAACGCCCCGACCTAAGAGGCACTATTGTTTAAGCTAACTGATATCCATAAGGTATTTAACGTCCAAGTTATCATAATGATATTCAATCCTAGTCCAACCATCTAGGATTCACCAATTCCTTTCGAAAATTTGGTAGCATATTCATGTATATCAGAGGATGCCAATCTGGAAACGCACAGCACATAACAACATAATCACATAATAAAGGCCTCCAACCATCACACAGCATGCACCCACAATCCTAGGCAGAGCCTCATGTCATCTATAGCATGCATCTGCATACAATAGTCATCATATTCATTCATGTATCAACATACAAATCCATAGAACTTGAAGTTCTCAATTACACCGAAAAGGTGTTTCATAAGTGTATTCAATATACACACATAAATCCACATATATGAATCCAAACATATCAAAGGAAAATAACCATTTTAACCAAACCTATCCTAATGTTTTTATGTGGCACCATGTCATCGAGCCTCCAACAGATTAACATTGTCGATACCAGTACCAAGCTCACCTTTGTGGAATAAAGGAAAGTAAAGGATGAGTTTAATGTAGGAATATGCCCTGGACCATGAACCACAACCATGAATATCAACCAATTTTGAGATCATGTATTTTGCTCATGAGCCAACACGAAATGATGCACCAGGAATCCATTCCAACCAGTGGTGAACATTGGCACCATTTAACCTTATGAGGAATAAGACCAAATGTAAGACTACTATCTTGCCCACACGGATTAAGATTCAATTAAACCAACTACCGAGATCTCAGTGTGTTGCCTCAGATGAGACTCATTTGGTAGGAACCAAACTCGGGTTCCACACCCTCCTCCCATATGATGTTCAATCATCATACGGGAATTAAGGGTTCGTACTCGATCTTCACATGCGGCACTAATGTATAATAAAGTGGCATACCATGGAATATATATATATATATATATATATATATATGAGTCCTACATATATGTTAACTACTTTTGATGTATGTACAAGAACCATTCAAGCTCGATATATGACTGAGCTATCAATCGGGAATACATCTAACAATTTATAGATTATGAGAAATAATCCTAGTTTCGTTCATTCTTCGAGAGAAATTATGGAGATAACACAAACAAGGAAGTACAATGAAGATAAGAACTACATTTTAAATATCGACATTCAAAGTGAACTAGATTGGGCTAGAAATCCCCTACCTCAAATAAAATTAAATTCACAAAATCAGAAAATTTTCAACTCGAGGGTTTGAATTCGCAAACCTAACATATGACAAATTTACAACCCATTCCACAATTAATATTTCTCGAACAACATATACAAACGTAAATTAAGCCATAAATTCAAGGAATCCTACCTTTATCTCTTTCTAGAATTTTCACCCAAATCTTGAAATTCCTCCAACAAGCTTTCGATTCCAAAATGACCAAAAAACCTAAATATAGATCCAAAATCATGTATAAAGTCACCTTTCTAAAGCATCTAAACAAACTAATCCAAGATTTGGACAAATCTAACCAAAACCTAGCTTTTTCAAAAATCATGGAAACTTACCTTAAATCTTCCAATCTTCTTTGAATCCTTCTTGAAACTTGTAAATGCTCCAAAAAGCCTTCAAGATCCAAGCCAAAATCACTATAAATCACTCACTCTCTGAAAAATGTATCTCTTATTCTCTCTCTCTCTTCTCAAGCTCTTCACTTTGGTGTCTCCCAAAAATGTCTGAAACTAATTCTTAAAACCGATTTCCCTTGTTAGTATCCAGAAGCCTTAAGTGGGTGTCTAGACACCTTGCATTATGGGGAGGCTCGGCCTTCCTTTGTGAAGAAAGTGTTCGAACACCTCCATAGGGTGTTCGGATGCTTCACTATTCACAACACTCCAAAATGTCCACCTGTTACAATTTGCCTCCCTTTCTTCTTTAAATGTCTGGACGTTTCCTTGGGGTGTCCAAACACCTCATTTTTCCTGATTATTCAAAAAATTCACTTTTGGCTTGGCTTAAGCTTCAATTTGATATATTATGCGCCCAAAATGGACATGTGTGGTAAAAGTTATTACCCATTTAGTGAACCTAGTTCAAAAAAACTCTTTGTTATCCCGTGCGACATGGGTGATCCGTAGCTTGACAAAAACTTAAATTTTTGGGTTGAGGTTTCGCAATTATGCATGCCTAGCCAACATCATAATATTTAGGAACTGTTAGTTTAATATATTCGGTTGACCATGACTGTAACGCCCTAATTTTGGGAACGTTACGTGGTGCTCACCGCACCGTCCTAGGTTGTCAATGTGATTCACAACACGAGGATTTAACTCTAGGTCGTCTAACTAAGTTAAATCTTCCAACAAAAATCCGGCAGCATCTCCCCGTAATTTGAGTAATGCCTACCTAATTAAACGCAGCATAACATCATATAATCACATCCCAACCTAGCAAGGCCTCCGGCCATCTAACAGCAGGAAAATTGACAACCCATGGCCTCAGGTCTTCTAACGGCATGCAAATTCACAACCTATGGCCTCAGGCCATCTAGCACTACCCTTATCGGTGTAGAAAAATCACCCTTAGGTGCCGAAGTCACCAAACTCGCCATTCCACAATCTTGGTATGACGGATTTTCCAAGAAATGTGAACAAGGAATACCCTTTGATCCCTTTAACTGTATCACTCCACCCTCAGGTACCCTGAGCGTGATTTTTCTCTCCCAAAAATCCAACAACCCATGGTACGTTGTCAACCAATCAACTCCAAGGATCACATCGAACTCCTTGAAGTCCATCACATAGAAGTCGGCCTTTAAGACCACTTCTCCAAACCGACACTCACAACCAAAGGCTATCCCCTCCAGCGGAGTGAAATACCCCATCGGCGAAGTCACCGTGAACATGCGCTTTATTGGCGAAACCTCTAACCCAAGTGAACGTGCAAAGGCACTAGTGATGAATGATGTTGTGGCCCCAGAATCAAACAACACTCTCGCCAAACAATTCGAAACAAGAAAAGTACCTCCAATGAAGTTCGGATGCTCTGGTGCCTCTTGATGCCCCATAGCAAACATCCTTGTCTGAGTAATAGCTGTCTACGGCTGCGGAGTCTGCTGCTGCTGTTGTCTAGAGCCACCGCGCCCCCTCCCACCAGATGGAACAGTAGATGGGAGATATGGAACTGATGCTGGAGCTAGTAATCCAGGCGCCGTAGACTGCTGTGCTTCCTTACTACTCTGTCGACACTCACTTTTCTTGTGGCCAATCTTGCCACACCAAAAGCACTTGATCCCAGTAGATCTGCACTGATTCTACTTGTGCCCCTCTTTCCCACACCTGAAACAAGTCATCTTGCCCCCTTATGCCCTAGGACCTTTGCCCTGATCCCCTTTCTGTGAGTAGGAATCGGTCCTCTGACACTTGTTACTACTTCCGCCACCACCACTATTACCCTCGGAAGTTAGTACACTCCGCTGAGCTTCTTCCTTCTCACTTTGCTCAAACTCTAATGCCATCTCCACCATCTCGGCATACCTCTTCACCCTAGTAGCCAACACCATCCTACCAAGGCTCGAAAGTAGCCCACTATGATATCTCATAGCTTTACTCTCATCGGTCGGGGCAAACTGCTTCCCAAACTGATAGAGCATCTCAAATTGTTTGGTGTACTGTACCACCGTCATCTCCCGTGTCTGTATCAGCTCTAGGAACTTCTTGGCCTTCTCCGTCTGAAAAGGCCTCGGAACAAACTTCTACATTGACAAGTCTTCAAATGATGCCCATGAGAGGTCATTTGTCCCCTCATCAAGTGCACTCCACCATTCATGTGCTGACCCACTTAGATAGAAGTAGACCAGCCTCACCCTTCTACTGTCGGGTATCTCCAACGTATCTAATCTAGCACTCATTTGCATCAGCCATTCTTCAGCTTCCGTCACCTCTCCATCTCCGGAGAACGTGGGAGGAGTAGTTCTCCTCAACTGATCAACCTCATAGATACCTTTACTCGGCCTCGGATATGCCTCCACCTCAGCACCCGCTCCTAATATAGGAGGAGGTGTAGGTGTAAGCTCCTCTGTGCGAACCTCTACAGCTCTAACCACTTGTGACTGAACCACTTGAACCAGGTTCATCACAATTCCCGTGAGTTCCTCTAAAGTCATCGGTGGTACCGCTGCGGTATTACCGGTAGGCACTGTAACTCCCTCAGACCCTACTACCTGTCCCAGTGGAACCTCTAGGGTCCTCTTTCTAGCCTCCTCGGGTACAGATTCCTGAGTACTCGATGCGCGCCTCTCCGAGTAGTAGCACGCCCACCCCCACCCCTAGATGTCTTATCGGTAGGCGTAGACCTCACAGTCCTACGAAGTATTAATCTGCATGGCGCACAGATAATACTATCAACAAATAGCTCAATTGAGGATTTATAAGGGAAAAAGAAACATACCGGATCAGTAGAGCTCGTGGCATGGCTTGGAGACAACACTAACATACCCCCCCTCACATCCCGGACCCATACCTAGGTCTTTAATCTAACCCCCGCTCTGATACCAAATTGTAACGCTCTAATTTTGGGAACGTTACGTGGTGCTCACCGCACCGTCCTAGGTTATCGATGTGATTCACAACACGAGGATTTAACTCTAGTTCGTCTAACAAAGTTAAATCTTCCAACAAAAATCCGACAGCATCTACCTGATTAAACGCAGCATAACATCATATAATCACATCCCAACCTAGCAAGGCCTCCGGCCATCTAACAGCAGGCAAATTCACAACCTATGGCCTCAGGCCTTCTAACGGCATGCAAATTCACAACCTATGGCCTCAGGCCATCTAGCAGCATGCACAAACTGAATTCATGATTCATACATCACAATGATTCCACACAACCAATAAACAGGACTAAATGTCCACACCCGGTTCAAAAGTCCCATATCAATGGAATAACCTTCTAACCGTCCATAATCTACACCTTACGGTGTCACGCAGTAAAGATATCACACATGGAATCATTTCATACAAATATTTCAACAAAAAGGTTTAAGACTCTAATCCCAAACCTATACCCTCTCTAAGAGCCATCCATGCCACAATGTCGTCTCTACTGATCCACACCTCTGGCACTAGTACCAGTCTCACCTGTAGGGAGGAAGAAAAATAAAGGGTGAGCTAGAAGCTAAGTAGGGGTAAAGAGTAAAACAAGCAACATGGCGGTTATTAAAGGAAAGATAATGCATCAATATGTTCTCTTCTATGTACATGTCACATAACACAACCAATAGTCCGGGTATTCCCTTCGGGGTAAAACAAATTCATCAATCCACAAGTCTTCAACTATGGATTGACCAAACCTCAAATGCACTACATGGTTCCCAACCATCATGAACGAGAGCGCAATCATCATTCACATTACACCTGCGAAGGTTCTACCCGGTTGTGTGAACCCCGTCACACCCACACCTTAAGTGTGTTGCCTCACATGGAGTCATATGATCCGTGCCCATGCCTTGACACGCAACCATCCTCCCATGTGACTTTCAAGTAACCTATGGTATCTTGAGTCCATACCCGAGCATCCCGTGCAAGCTCTAATGCATTCATGCTCGTGCCATGCCAAATACACATATATATCAAGCTATATATATATACAACTACTAATGATCCATGACAAGATTCAAAACATGCTCAATGGATGATTGAACATGTAATTGGGCAATGCAATCTACATTTAGAAGAATATATAAATAAACCCTAGGTTCGTTCTTCCTTAGGCACGATAAGGCAAGAACACAAACAAAGAGACCAATGAGAATTCGAACCGAAATTTTAGAATCAACGAACGATATTGAAGTAAGAAAGGGTCAAGAAATCCCCTACCTCAAGTTGAGCACAACACACAATTCCAAATTCCAAGACTTAGGGTTTAAATCACCCTTTCACCAACCTAACCATATTTCATCATTCCAATCCATATATACATGTTAATAACAGACATTTATCATAACAATAACAATTCCAATACAAAATCCAAGAGAGACTAAGAGTGTGTTTGGATATTATTTTCTTTTTTAGTTTTTAAAAACGATTTTGAGTATAGTTTTTAGAAACACTTTTTAGGAAAAAAACTGTAAAAAATTCATTTGGTTGGTGATATTTGACTTTGTTTTCGGAAACTGAAAAACATGAAATTAAAATTGAAATTTAGTCAAATGAAATTGAAATTCATCCAAATAAAACTCAAATTTATCAAAATGAAATTCAAATTCATCAATTGGGTCAAATAATCGAACTCAACCTAAATCAAGGATTGAAACCTATGAAACAACCTTAAATTAACCTAAGAACAACATATGTAAACCCTACAATCAAACTCTAAAAGAATCCAAGTAGATCTACGAAAATCCTTAAGTTCCAAAACCATAGAAAACTCACCTTAAACTTCCAAATCTCCTTTGATTCTTCCTTGAATTTTGCTAATCACCCACAATCCACCCCTAATCAAGCTTGATCTTGCCCAAATCACCTTATCTCTTTCCTTACCTCTCTCTTTCTCTCTCTACAAGGAAGGAACCAGAGAAATGAAGAAGAAGAAGGCATTCTCGCGTTTTAAGCTTGCTGGGTCAGGTGCTGGCGCACTTCCAGTGCTCCAACGCTGGAAGGGCGCCTGACTCTCCCCAAAATGTTCTCTTCCAGCGCTCCAAGGGCGCCGATTTGATATATTATGAGCCCAAAACGGACATCCGAGCTAAAAGTTATGGCTCATTTAGTGAACCTTGTTCCAAAATGTTTCCTTATGGACTTATGCAACTCGGGTGGGTCCGTAACCTCCAGAATCTATTCCAAATTATTATTATCTACAGCAAATGAACTAGAACTTAATATTTTTGGGTCGGGGTTTCACAATGACCTAGAGTTTGGTGAAGTGACAAGAACTTGTTTTACGATTCAGGTTTGCGAACATTGAACATAATTGATTAGGTGATAGACCATTAGCCTAGGTTGTGCAGTTGTCGATTTCCATGTGTTGATGCTTGTCTTAGAAAATTCTCAGGAGAGACCAAACTAAGACTCATTTGATAATAAAAGACCTTGAGCTGGACCAAAGTAATAGGTCGTTGTTTAGAGAAATCTAATTGTTAGAGCTATACCAAAGTCTTTCAATTAATGTCGTTAAATTCTTAATTTGATTAATTGCTGATTAATTTATGTGCACGGGTGGACAAGGATGTGTGTTGACTATAGAAATCGAAACCGAGCGAGTCCAAAGGACAATTTCCCTCTTCCTCACATTGACGTCTTAGTAGATAACACGGCCCAACATTCAGCATTTTCACTCATGGATGGGTTCTCAGGTTATAATCAGATCAAAATGGCGCAGGTGGATCGTGAGAAGACCACTTTTGTCACTCTTTGGGGGACATTCTGTTACAAAGTCATGCCATTTGGGTTAAAGAATGTCGAGGCAACTTATCAATGAGCCATGGTTACCCTGTTTCATGACATGATGCACCGAGAAATTGAGGTATATGTGGACGACATGATAGCCAAGTCAAAAGAGGGAGAAAATCATTTGTAGAATCTTCGAAAGCTGTTTGAGCGTTTGAGGAAGCATCAATTAAAGCTTAACCCGGCAAAATGCACCTTTGGGGCAACTTGTGGGAAGTTACTCGGATTCATTGTGAGTAGGAGAGGCATTGAAGTGGATCCGGATAAAGTAAAAGCAATTCTAGAAATGCCACCTCCCCATACAGAAAAACAAGTTAGAGGGTTTTTGGGAAGGTTGAATTATATTGCCAGATTTATTTCCCAACTAACATCCACGTGTGAACCTATCTTCAAGTTATTGTGCAAAAATAACCCGAAAGAATGGAATGAGGATTGCCAGATTGCTTTCGAGAAAATTAAACAATATTTGCAGAATCCTCCTGTCTTGATTCCCCCTGTGCCCGGCAGACCTTTGATTCTATACTTGACTGTCTCAGAAAGTTTGATGGGGTGTGTACTATGACAACATGATTTGGCGGGAAAGATAGAGCACTCTATATACTATCTTAGCAAGAAGTTCACAAGTTATGAAGCAAATTATTCCATGTTAGAAAAAACTTGTTGTTCACTAGCATGGGCAGCACACCGGCTTCGACAATACATGTTGTATCATACTACGTGGTTGATTTCTATAATGGACCCGATAAAGTATATCTTTGAAAAACCATCACTATCGGGAAGGATTGCAAAGTGGCAGATGCTTCTATCAGAGTATGATATTCAGTATGTCACTCAAAAGGCTATAAAAGGCAGTGCCATAGCAGATTATCTAGCAGACAGAGCGATTGATGATTTCAAGCCAATGAATCATGGCTTTCCAGATGCCGAAGTTTTAACTATATCAGAAGAGGACAAAAATCCAGTTGAACAAAATAAGTGGATGATGTGTTTTGACGGGGCCTCGAATGCAGTAGGATATGGGATTGGAGCAGTGTTGATATCACCGGCGGGAGATATCACCCCTTTTACCGCCAAGTTATATTTCACATGTATGAATAATGTGGCAGAATATGAAGCGTGTGCAATGGAGATTCAAGCTGTTGTAGACACCAACATAAAGAGGCTACAAGTTTATGGTGACTCACAATTAGTGGTTAAACAGTTGAGTGATGAATGGGAGACGAAAGACGGAAAGCTTATTCTTTATCACCAGCACATTAAAAATTTAACAAAGACTTTTGATTGGATTGAGTTTGACCATATTCCAAAAGAAGAAAATCAGATTGCAGATGCTTTAGCTACCTTAGCATCCATGTTTGACATAGAACCAAAAGGATAAGTCCCAGTGATTAAGATTGAGAAGTGAGAGATACGAGGCTATTGCTCGAATGTGGAGGGAGAATATGATGGCAAACCTTGGTATCATGATATCCAGATGTATCTTAAGGAAAGGATATACCCAGAAGGAGTATCAGAAAATGACAAATGTACTCTTAGAATACTATCAGGGACATTCTTCCTAAATAAGGACATATTGTACAAAAGGAATCATGAGATGGTTTTGCTGCGTTGTGTTGATGAGCCAGAATCAAAGCAGATTATGACAGAAATTCATGAAGGGTTGTGCGGAATTCATTCCAGTGGGTATGCAATGGCAAAAAGGATAATTAGAGCTAGATATTACTGGTTGACGATGGAGAAAGACTGTATTGGATATGCAATGAAGTGCCACAAGTGTCAAGTCTACGCAGACAAGACTCATGTCCCGGTTAATTCATTACATGTCCTAACTTCACCATGGCCTTTTTCAATGTGGGGATTAGATGTCATGGGACCAATTGAGCCTAAAGCTTCCAATGGGCATCGGTTTATCTTGGTGGCTATCGATTACTTTACAAAATGGGTAGAAGCTTCTTCTTATACCAATGTGACTAGCATTGTGGTTGTTCGATTTTTGAGAAAAGGAATTGTGTGCCGATATGGAGTTCCCGAAAGAATTATTACCGATAATGGAACGAATTTCAACAGCAAGATGGTGAACGATTTTTGTGAGCAGTTCAAAATTGGACACCACAATTCAACACCATATCTCCCAAAAATGAATTGAGCAGTGGAAGCAGCCAATAAGAATATTAAAAAGATTATCGGAAAGATGACGGTCAATTACAAGGACTGGCATGAGAAACTTCCTTTTGCCTTATATGGATACAGGACATCGGTACACACCTCTACTGGTGAAACCCCATTCTCATTGGTTTACTGTACGGAAGCAGTTTTACCAATCAAAGTGGAAATCCCTTCTCTTCGGGTTTGCTTGGAAGCAGAATTAGAAGAAGTAGAATGGATTCAAACTAGATATGAACAGTTGAATTTGATTGAAGAACGACGATTAAGGGCAATATGTAAAGGACAATTATACCAAAGACGTATGATAAAAGCACAAAATAAGAAGATTCATCCTCGTAGTTTCGAAGAAGGAGATTTGGTATTGAAAATGATACTACCTCCTCACAAAGATCATCGAGGGAAGTGGACCCCATGTTATGAAGGACCTTACGTCATGAAGAAGGCATTCTCCAGTGGAGCATTGCGATTAACCACGATAGATGAGGATGACTTGTCTCATCCGGTAAATGCAGATGCTGTTAAAAGATATTATGCATGATGAAAGAAAGTATCATATTAATGAGAGGTGCAAAAAAACTGGGGCAATTTTAAGCACAGGACGTAAGCTATCTCATTTTCAAGATTTAAACATTCCTTTGTGTATTGTTTGATAAACAACCGATACTTTCATTTGAGCATTCACTTAATAAAATTTTTGTCTGGTGCTTATTTCTTTTCACATCTTCTCATCTTTCTTATGCATAGCCGTATTACTAAGCTTATTTAAGCCAAGCTTAATGGAAATATAAATAAATGATTGAAAAATACCTTGGGCAAGGATTTGAGCAGAAAGTGATACAGTAAAATGTGATTAGCGATTGCATAAGTGTATAGGGTGGCAACAGACTTATCATTGCATTCATATACACATGCATCAATCATTTTGAGATTTTCACAAACCAAATTTTGTGATTTTAAATCAACATGTTTTTCAAATTAAAGGTTTAAGTCGGGGGTGGCTCTAGTGATCCGAGCATTTTTCAAAAAAAAAAATCATCATTTTCAATAAAGGACTCTAGTGATCCTGAGCATTTTTGTCTCCAATGAGTAGCCAAGCCGGGAATGACTCTAGTGTTCCCGAGCATTTTTATCTCCAATGAGTAGCCAAGCCAGGAATGACCCTAGTGATCCCGAGCATTTTAAAGGAAAAATGATTTCCATTGATTAGCCAAGCCGGGAATGACTTTAGTGATCCCGAGCATTTTTACAATGATTAGCCAAGCCGGGAATGACTCTAGTGATCCCGAGCATTTTTACAATGATTAGCCAAGCCGGGAATGGCTCTAGTGATCCCGAGCATTTTTACAATGATTAGCCAAGCCGGGAATGACTCTAGTGATCCCGAACATTTTTACAATGACTAGCCAAGCCGGGAATGACCCTAGTAATCCCGAGCATTTTTCAAAAAAAAAAAGAGAAAAGAAATTCCAATAATTAGTCAAGCCGAGAATGGCTCTAGTGATCTCGAGCACCTTTCAAAAAAAAACCCATTTCCGATGATTAGCCAAGCCGGGGATGGCTTTCGATTAAAGTATTTTGGGAAATTGAAGTTGCATTCAATGCAATATTAAAATGTTTGGTGGATTAAAGTTGTGGATTAAAATATTTTGGATTATTTGTCAAAATTGGGATACCATACCTTTGCATGACATTTACTACATAAAGTCACATAAAGGGGGGCAGCTGTTGTACCCCAATTTTGGTCCAAAGCTAGCCAAGGAAAATTCAAAATTAAAAAAAAAATAAAGCCCAAAATATAGACTGGATTAGAGTTAAGTTTGGACCTAAAAGTTAAAATTCAAGTTTAAATGAAAATTTGAAAAACCAATTTAAAAGCCCATGCATGAGTAATTGGTCCAATAAGCCAAACGAGCGAAAGCCCGATCCAACTTGAATCCAACAAGATTATTCTAACCAGAAATTTAAGTCCAAAAGAAAGGTCCAATTCATCACTCAATAAATACCCTAAACTAAATTGGAGGACCCGATTGAGAAGCCCGTCTATAACAGATGACCCGGCCCAAGTGCCATTTACCCAAGTAAACCCTAATCAAGAAAGAACACAAGAGAACAAAAAAGAAGAAACGGAAGAAAGAGAAGAGGGAAGAAGGAAGACGCGCCGGAGGTTCGAAAATAGAAGAGAGAGAGAGAGAGAGAGAGAGAGAGAGAGAGAGAGAGAGAGAGAGAGAGAGAGAGTGCGGAAATTCAAAGAACACTCTGGCAAACAAAGAAAAGGAAGATTTGGGTTGACAATTAATGACCGCAAATCCTGATTTTTGAGGTGAGAGGTGAAATTTTGATTTGAGTTTTTGGTATAAATAGAGGAGGAAAGTGTTGGGTAAAGGGGCCAGAAGTTGGAGTAAAGAAAAGGAAAACAATTCGGAAGATCGGGAGGGGGAAGAAGAGAAAATAGCGAGCTGGGTTTTTGCTTGTGGGATTCAAAGGAAAATTTCCCAGAATTGCTTTGAGTAGACTTTATCTTTCTTTGAGGTGGCATTTGTTCGTAATACCAATAGCTCGATTGGTGTCGCTCTTTTGGAACCGATAAATTGTATAATTCAATGTTTAAAGGAAAGTCCCCATAATATATATAGCATGTATCTCTGCTCAGAATTTCATTTATAGTACATTTGCATCATTTGTATCTGAGTTTGAAAATGCAATTATTAGAGGGGCGGGTGATTATGAATGATGCTTGCTGTGAGAAGATGTTTTATAGGGCGTAATCAAGGGAAATATTGTATTGATTTGTTCATATGCCTTGATAAGGAGAATTGACAGAATTCCGTATTGATATGTGCATGATAGTTAATCAAAAGTAAATGTCCTAAATGTGAAATATACTAAGCGTACTGTGCCTCCAGCAAATCCATATGGTGCCATGCATAAATTGTATTTGTACATGTTTTTTTTACATGCTCTTATACGTGCTCATATGATTCATGTATCTATGGTACTTGTTGTTGCTATATGAGAAGACTACCTTGCGCATTAATGAAATTGTTAGTCGGAATCGTGTTTTCAGAATGTGATAATGTATCTTCTAGTGTTGTGCATTTATTTCAAATTGGATGGAGTTAAGTTGGAGATGTGTTGTGCTTGTTCGTGAGAGCCCTAATTATGATATTGAATTTTCATCCGACGACGGAACTGATCGGATAGCATTGGATGTTTTCGATTGGATTCTTGAGGAAAATGATGGAATCCCTACCATTGGATGGAAAGGGATTTAATGAAGTGCGGAGCCTTTGATATGATAACCTCCTTTCGGTAATAAATCATATTTTTAATAATACTAATTTAATAGTATGGTTGAAATGATAAATTGCCTAAATAAAAACGGGAATCGAGTCCCTCTTATGTGTGCTTATTTTTTTTTACTATATGTTGATGATGTGTTTTATTTAAGATGTGTTTTTCCATGATATGTGATTATGTGTTTAAATTGTATGATTTCAAGTGTTAATATATTTGAATTAGGATTTGCGATAATTCAATATCGTATAGTCCATGCAAAAACTCGGTTCCCAACATTTTAATTTCATTTTATTTTTATCTTTATTTTTACTTCTATTTCTATTTTCGTTTTATTTTTATCTTTATTCCTATTTTGTCTTCATTTCATTTTTACTTTTAAATTTATTGTTTTATTTTATTCTTGTTTTCTCTTTTTTTAGTTTATTTTCATTTTATTTTTTATTTTACTTTCGTTTTATTTTATTTCAATTTTATTTTTATCTTATTTTCATTTGATTTTTATTTTTGTTTTATTTTTGTTTTTTATTTTTATTTTTAACATTTATATTGTATATTTTAGTTACGTATAAAAATTATATCGGAAGTCTTTACCTACGATGAAACTGACTTGGGGAATGCATTGGATGCACCCTCAAAAAGATTCTTGAGATGATAGTGTTTCTAGGAAATTTGACCATTGGATGGAAAATTTTCATGAACCTCAAGATTAAACTTTCAATATAATTTTTATGTTTTCTAAAGTTATTTCATCTTATTTCGATATAGTGTTGACATTTTCTAAAAATTAATTCATTCAATTTCAAAATAGTTTTTTTATTTTCTAAAACTTATTTTATTATAGTTTGATATATTTTTGTATATAATTATTTTCCCCCATGCACGTATCCTTGTCACAATCAATGTTTTTAAAATCATATAATGGGATAATAAAAGTTAAATTGACAACTATTTTAAAACAGACGTTGTGGGATGCCTCACACCTTCCCCATACGTAACAAACTCACTTACCCATTTTTTCTGGATTTTCGCAGACCAAATTATTTTTCGGTGACCAATTGCACCTATTACAATTGGTGTCGACTCTTCTTCTTTTTAAATTTCCTTTCGCAAAACCGATTGCGACAATTCAAATCAACATTATAAGTAGCATTGCTTGAACTTGCTCTGGTTGCCGCCATTGAAGATGAGGGTTTCATATCAACATGATCCATATTGAAAGGATCCATATTCTCCCATGTTTGGAAAAAGATCATCATGTTGCGCTTGCTGACGTAGAAAATTATGAATCGTACAACATGCAACCATGATAAGTCTTTACCGAGTTGGTTTGTATGGAGGCATCAATTTTAAAATCGAAAATCTAGCCTTAAGAACTCCAAAACATCTTTCAATTACCATTTGCACTGAGGAGTGTCTATAATTGAATAATTTTGTTCGTGTACGAGGTCCTCTACCTCGACCTCGATAGTCTTGAATGTGATATCAACCTCCTCGATATGGCGATAAAAATCCTAGAAGACATGGGTAACCGGCATCAACAAGATAAAATTGGTCTACAAATTTGAATAATTTATCATTAGTGTACGTATAAACTAAAAAAATTAAAGGAAATTACATTCATACTTGCAACAGGATACAAAAAAAAAAAATTGCGGTCTTGAAATTGCATCAAGAAAGACCCTGGAATCATTGGCAGTGCCCTTCCATCCCGTGTAAACAAACGTGAACATCATGTTGAAATCGCAAGCGCACATGACATTCTGAGTCGCAGTAACTTTTTGTCCTCTACAAACAGTTAATTTCTCTGCAGAAGCCCATGCACTAATGTGTGTCCCATCGATCACACCAATGTAGCCCTGGTATAAAAGGCATATATATCAATATTAATGAACAACTGTTGGTAAAGATTAAATTTATAACAAATAGTTTAACATGTACCTCAAACCATGGATAATATTTCGGATTTTCTCTGTAATGGTTAGGGAGTTCCGTCGAACCTTGTCGAATTAGTGCCTTTTTGAGTCGACAAACAACTTTCAAAGACTTGTGAAAGTGTCGTGATATTGTCTCCGTAGAGTGTTGAAATTGATCTACTGCAACTCTATGGCGAATATTATGCCCAATAATAAACAAGAATATAGCAACATTCTCTTCAACATCACATTTTGGGAGTCATCCAGAAGGTCCCCTTGTCATAACACATTACAGAGATTAATTAAAGTATTTTTATCCATAAGAAAGAGTTCATAACATACTCTTGGGTGGCCATTAAGTAGTTCTATTACGTAAGCACAACCAGTTAATGCCGATGTATGCATTGGAATATTACTGAGACGATCTATCTCTTCAAGCTCAGCTGCTTCAATAATGGTTAATAATTCGAGGAAATCTTCCTCGCTTGAGTCACTTGAAGACATTGTTGAGGTCTATATATTTTTCAAAGACAATAAACAAATATCTCTCTTAAAAGGATAAATCATTAGCAATTAACAAATCAAATAATGCAATAGCTTTATAGCATGGTGAAGTGCTCACTTTTTCGGGACTTGGAGATTTGAATTTGGGGAATGATAGGTTGTTGTTATGTTTGGGAGGTAGAGATTATTTTACTAGATCAACCTGAGTTTTGAAGTTAACCGTTACATATTGATTTTCAAAAGAAAAAAAGTTGCTACAAGCTATTTTTCAAAAAATAAAAATAGAAAAAATCCATTTATGAGTACTTTCAAAAAAAATCCATGTATGAGTACTTCCATAATTTTAGCCATTGACAACAAATTTGACTCAACACCTGCGGATGATGCTGTCTTAATCTTCATTTCTAGTCTAATTTGTAGAATATTTTTTTATTGCCGTGTGAACAGAATACAAACATCAAGGTGAATGCCTTAAGAAGTGAAGAAATAGATATTTTTTCCACAACAGGTGTGGGGCAGAATTAAAGAACATTTCCTTGAGGTCTCATTCCCACTTAATAACTAAACCTTTGTATTAGCAATCTAGTTCAAGAATACAAGGATCTAACTTTTATATTTGCATACCAAGCTATGCTACACAGTGTGATTGGCTGTAATACAACTATAGTTACTCTGAGCAGGGCATAAAAAATGTCACGATCCTTCAAAGTAACTAACAGAATTATCAAACATATGTCGCATACTTTTTTGAATCGCACATTCCATGGTTAAAGCATACCCATAGAGTAGGAAAACTAACGACAGAAAGTCAAAGTTACTTTAACAATCCTAGACATAAGGCCAGGAAAGAAATTTAGGACATTTTTCATAGTTGCAGTGATCCCTCATTCTTATGAAATCAAAGAGAAACCTGAACCAAAGGAAGATAAATCAAGATAAGTTGCTTACCTGCCTCGTAGCTTTTTCACAGTGACCAAAATCGGTGAAACACAAGGAATAACTTAGAAGATAGTTCCACCCTGTGAAACTCCGACCCAAAAAAATTTAGTTTTGAGTCGAATTACGGATGATCCGTGAGGTACGGAATCATGGAAAAATAGTTTTTGAGTTAGGTTCGGTAAATGGGCCATAACTTTTGGTATACATGTCCGTTTCAGGCCCATAATATATCAAATCGAAGCCAAGACCGAGCCAGAGAATAAAATTGAAGGAAAACGCAGTTCTGTAAATAGTAATCCGTCCTGACGGATATGCCTTGAGTGAGGGCAGTGGGTTACGGGAACAGTAATTCGTCCGGACGGACGCTTAGGGCGTCCGGATGGCTATCGGGAAATCAATTTTTAAGAAACAGAGTTCGACATTTCTGCATTCCATCACTTGGAGAGCCCGAGTAGAGAGAGAAAGAGAGAGAAAAAAGAGAGAGAAGGAGCTTTTGGTTGGAGTTTGGCTTGGAGATTGTAGATTGGTGATCATTGAAGCCAAACAAGGAAGATTCAAGGTTGATTTGGGTGATTTGGTAAGTTTTTCTTAGTTTTTGGAAATTCTAGGTTTTTCTAGATTTGCTAGATTCTTGTAGAGTTGAGTTCTATTCTTTAGATATGTTGTTTATAGGTTGATTTGGAACATATATGTAGGTTGATTTCGTGGTTGATGTTAAGTTGAGCTAAGTGGAGTTTTTGGAGGATTTTAGAAGGAATTCTAGAGAGAGAAAGTAAGTTTCTCTTGATTGTTTGATTAATTCATTATTGATATGATATATTGAGATGTTTGGATGATTAAATGAGTACGACATTGTGTAAATTGGTTAGGTTGGTGAAACGGGGTTTAAACCCTAATTGTGAGATTTTTGGGGAATTTCTCAACACGAGCTAGGGGATTTCCAACCATTCTTTCTATCGTTTGTTCTCAATATTTTAAAGAGCTTTTCGATTCCTCATTGGTCATTTTATTTGTGTTTCCGCCTTAATTTCTACTAAGGGAAACGAACCTTGCTTGTGGAATATTGTTAATTCTTGATGTTGCATGACCCGATTGTGTGTGTTCCATCACCTATGGGTACGATGTGATTTCCGTTCATGCATCATGGTAGTTATGTATATATATATGTAGGATGTTCATATATATATCTTTTCGGCATGTCATGGCATAAATGCATTAGAGTTGCATTGGAGTCCGAGTATGGACTCGGAGATCCTTATGATTCTCGAAAGCTACTTGGAGGGATGACGAGGTGATGAGAGTTACCACCGAGTCATGTGATCTCCAAGTAGGATAATGCACTAGAGGTATGGTTAATGAGGGACCTTGTCTGGAATGGTGCGAGCGTGATAGGTTCACGCAACCGGGTAATCCAAGAGCGTTTGATGTTGGGGAGCTAGCTCATATTCAATAGTACATGGATAGCGACCATGATATTGATGAGTTGATGTGGTGAGCTTGCTCACGTTCGATATTACATGGAACGAGCCATGATATCGATGAGGTTTGCTCATTGAGGGGATTGCCCGGATTGATGTTTTAGGTGATTGTTGAGTATACGTGCATGTGGTAGATTTCATATTTTTGCATAACCTATTGTTCGGATTTGGCCTTTATACATTCATTACTCTTAACCCTATTGAGCTTCTTGCTCACTCTTTACTTTCTGTTCCTTCCCACAGGAAATACTGGTACAGGTACCGGTGGAACAGATCAGTGAGGGCGGGATGTGACATGGATGGCCCTGGGTAGGATGTGGGTATTAGAGATGTATTCTAGCACATATTTTGTTTACGATGTATTGATGTTATTCATGATATACTTATAACCATTTGGCACCAGAGAGTATATGCATGAAGTATGCTGAGTTTGATTTTATGGTTATATGATATTATGAATTTGTTGATGTGTTTATTACTATCAGTTTGTGCATGCTGATAGTGGATGGCCTGAGGCCCCTAGGATCAGGATTGCATGTGTTTGATGCCTGAGGCCTAGCTAGGTTGCTAGTGTGATGGATTGAATTTATGCTGCGACATATAAAGCAGCGTCTACGAATACATATTTAAATACTTATCAAATGATACAAATCTCTGAACTTATTCAACATATGACCAATAACACATAATACATTATTTGAACACACCATCAAACTCATCAGACAATTAACTGAAGACATAACTTTGGAAGACTCACCAAGAGGCTGATGACCCTAGAGGCTAAGGAGCCAACCTGCCCTCATTTCATCCGTCATCGCCAGGAACATCTTCCTATAGTCAGCATTTGTGAACATCGGGATTGCCCTAACACGTACATCCACTGAGAAAGGCATTTTGTTCAATATTCCATAGCTTGTGTCAATGTGTCATCATGGGATGCACTAGTAGCCTCACAAGTGTTGGATGTCTTCAACCTTTCAAGTATCGCATTCTGAACTTTATCGAATGCGTGTATGGCCTCGCTCACCTCACTGTGCCTTGAATCTTTCTTGGACTTCTTTTGTGGATATGCTGCCAATCTTTTGCCACTATGCGTCTTTGAATCCATCAAGTCATCATCTAAAGATTCATATTCCAATTCAGCTCCAGTATGAACATGGACAGCAATAGTCCTATATTCAAGGTCCAGCTCATTCTCCTCATCGGTGTTCGGAGGACTCAGTGTTGAGGCATGATGAAGTACTCCAGTGGCTATCCCACTATTGAAAAGAATGCCAAGGTTGTGATAGTTGTCACAACCTTTCTTCTTGAATTGATGGGCAACTAGATGTGCCTGCAATCGGACGAGATGACGATCGAAAACAATCGAGAGAGTGAAAAACACATATTGGTATGTAATTTATATACGAGAAATGGTTTTGAAAATACCTTGCAGTATGTTGCCCATACTTCCTCATCTACAGTCACTATATTAGACACCGAGTCCCGTCCAAAACCATTAGAGTTGAGAAGATCGGAAAATCCACGATGCTTGATTCTAAGCCGATTGAATTTTTGCTTGACTTGTTTGATAGTGTAAGTTCTTCCAGACTTCGTATTCAGCCTTGAAATATTTCAGCCCCAACCCGGTTATGGAGGACACCATTCTTCATGTTAACCCTAGTAGCTTGGTCAACCATTATGTCAACGAACAATTTCTCCATTACTAAGCTCCATAATGTGTTTTCTTTTGCTGTCTCTATTTCAAAAAGCGTAAACCTGAACAATTTCTCCATTACTAAGCTCCATAATGTATATTTAGAATGCATTTGCAAATCAAAATCATTGACAAATTAAAAGAAACAAAGTAAAGTGGTAAAAAAATTGTGATGGCAAATTGGTAAGAGAGAGCATAGCCATTCAAAGATACATTTCAGATGGGCTAACCATACCCTTGGTAAGAACAACTGTTTATTTTTAGAACCACTAACAGAGAATACAGAGAAGGTTTCAAGAAATAACCTACCTACAGTTGCAAAATACATAAAGAAAATATGAAAGCAAGAAGCAGAAGCAAGAATCACAGGATTCTACACACAGTCAATGACACATAGTTACTAAGTTATGAAACTCTCGAGCTTATTATCTGATAAGTGTCAGAATATACATTTTTAAAGTGATAAAATACTACCAAAGCAATGTCAAGAAATTGTGCTTAAAAGCTGAATTTTCAAGATTATTGTACTTAAGATCTTCTTGGATGTTTTGCAGGTTAAGAGGCAAAAAGAGCTGTCGAAATAAGATTTGATCTTCAGAAAATTTTTAGAGGACACTTCAAGCTTTGTAGGAAGTGCTGGTTCACAAAAATCAGAGCTCATTTGGGCCTCTAAAGGTTGCCTCGAAGTCAAGTTTGGAAGTTATATCCGAAGCAGAATTTCTGTTTGCAGACTAGACCTTTATAAGCCCATACCTTGAGTGTATGATGTCCAAATTGAGTGATTCGAAAGCCCATAATTATCTAAACATTTTTATCTACAATATTGATGAAGGGTTTGAGTTCATAATATGCTTCGTTTAGGCCCATAATGCAGTTACAAGATTAGTGTATAATTGGAAGTTGATGTCATTGATGATACAATTTTCATTCAAAGAGTGGACAATCCACCACACGAATTTGATGGAAAATCCACCACCAAAAGATGACACTAACTCCTCCACTTTGTGCTCATTTTCTCTATAAATAGAGAGGAGTAGGAGTAGAAGAAAGGAGGAGAAGAGAAGGAGTGGAAGCAAAAATAGGAGAAGAAAACAAGGCTTGTGTTTGTAATTATATTTTTATGTTTCATGTTTTATTTGGTTATGTATAACTAAACTCTTGTTAGTTAGGGCTTTTCTTGAAGCCCCAAGCATGATTCCAATTTTATAAGTTGTGTGAATTTCAATTTCTACAAGCATGATGATTTTGATTTTTCCATGTTATGTGAGTTCTAGTATTGTGTTTCTTTGAGTAGCTAACTTTGAAACATGTACTGGAATTAATTGTTGTAGAACATGGTCAATTGTCTTGTTGAATATGTTCTTTCTTGCAACATATAATTCAGTTGAAAACGAATTATGAAAAATCAATTCTTGAATACCTAAGTACAAATACCATGTATTAGGATTCTTGTGACATTCATATTCTCTTTGCTCTTATTGGATTCTTGATTGTTGATTGATGCAGTTGCCATGCTAGAATTGTTAGTCTATTATTTATTATAAATTATTTGAATGTTTTGTGGTGGTGAGTCTTAGCTCATTAATATCAATTCTCATTCTTGTTCTTAACATCAATTTCTTTGTCTTAATTTTTATCTATTACAAGATTTAACCCCCCTTTTCCCCCCTTTTATAATTGTATCAATTATATTCAAGTGTTAGATTGTATATCTATTAGCATCACTCCTTGTGGGATCGACTCTTACTTGTTCACTATATATTAGTTGTACATTTGTAAGTTTTTTTTAAATTGTTACTAACGATATAAAAAATTTTGGCGCCGTTGCCGGGGATGTGATTACCTAATATAGTGTCATCTAATTCTTGTATATAATTTATTTATTTATTTATGTTGTTAGCACCTCCTACATGGAAGGTTTTACATTATATGTCATTATTTAACGTGGTTGGCTTAAACGCCCCATTTTGTTTTCTATTAACGGCTGGTTCAAACCGCCTACTATTCTTAATATATGTATATATCTATTAATATTAATGGCTAGTTCTACTGCCTGTTAATATACCTTAATATTTACTAACATCAATTTTTTTTTATGGTTGGCCTTCTATGCCCCATTTTATTTCTTCTGTATACTAACTTTTTATATATTGTCAACCAACTCTTTTAATCCTCTGGTTGTGATTGGCACTACCTCAAGCAGCAGATCAAGCTTCATGCATTGTCTACCCCCAGACTACTGTAGACAATTTTGAATTAAAGTCAGGAATGATTCATTTGTTGCCTACGTTCTTAGGCCATGCTGCAGAAGATCCTCACATGCATCTTAAAGAATTCTCTGATGTTTGTTCCACAATTAAAATAAGAGGTTTAACTGATGAGCAGGTTCATCTGCGATTGTTTCCATTTAGTCTGAAGGAACAAGCAAAGACATGGCTTCACTCTTTACCAAGAGCTTCAATTAGAACATGGACAGATTTGGCAAACAAGTTCTTGACGAAATTCTTTCCAGCTCAAAAGACAAATAAAATAAGGAAAGAGATAGTGAGCATCCAACAAAATGATGGAGAAGCATTCCACGAATATTGGGAGAGATACAAGAGGCTCTTAAGCTCTTGTCCTCATCATAATATTCAAGAATGGCTACTAATGCAATATTTTTATGAAGGGATGCTAGATTCAGATCGCAAAATGGTGGATGCCACATCTGGTGGTGGATTGATGAATAACAATGCCGAACAAGCAAGGGAGATGTTCAAAACTCTGCAACTAATTCTCAACAATGGAGCTACAACAGAGTGAGAGAACCTCAAAAAAGGGCTGGAATCTACGAAGCACAATCAAGTTCAAACATGGAAGCCCAAATTGCAAACTTGACAAATATGGTGAAGCAGTTAATCGTTCCAGGCTCTCAAGTGTGTGCGATCTTGGATGCACAAATAAATGCATTTGGTACTTATCCAAATCAGAATCAAAACCAAATGCAAAGGCCAAGGAATGATCCATTCGCTCCTACCTACAATCCAGGATGGAGGAATCATCCAAATTTTAGGTGGAGTAATAATCAACCAATGCAACAACCTTTTGCTCAATTACCACAACATCGGGTTCAAGTGGAGCCTTCAAAACCATCACTTGAAGATATGGTTACATCTATTGCATAGAGCACTCAAGCATTCATGCAGAAAACTGATAACGCCATTGCAAATTTGGAACAACAAATGGGACAGTTAGCCACTGCATTAAATCAAAGAGAACCTGGAAAGCTTCCTGGCCAAGTTGTTGTCAACCCTAAGATTAATGAACATGCTAAAGCAATCACTCTGAGGGGAGGGAAAACAATTGGAAAATGAGCGTACCAGAAAAAGAGAAGAACCTTGACTTTGACAATATGATCAATCCAGACGTTCTAGATCCAAATTCTAGCAGCAGTGCTACTCCTTTCCAGGAAACGCCAAACCTTCAGGTTAACTCTAACCTTCCAAATTATATTTCTTCACATGCTCCTTTTCCTAGCAGATTGCAGAAATTCAAGAAAGAAGATCCAATGCAAGGAATCTAGGATACTTTCAAGAAGGTGGAGATTAACATTCCTCTTTTAGATGCCATCAAACAAATGCCAAAATATGCAAAGTTCCTCAAGGATTTGTGCACAAATAAGAGGAAGTTCAAAGAGTTTGAAACGATTAAGGTTTCTGAGGAAGTTTCAACTGTTCTACAAAGCAAACTCCCTCCCGAGCTAAAAGATCCGGGCAGTTTTACTATCCCTTGTATCATTGGGAGTCACAGGTTTGAGAAAGCTCTTCTTGACTTAGGTGCATCTGTCAATTTAATGCCTTTTTCTGTTTTTGAATCTTTGAATATAGGGGAACTAAAGGTGACCTCTGTGAGCATCCAGTTGGCAGATAGATCAATCAAATACCCTAGGGGTATTCTGGAAGATGTCTTAGTCAAAGTTGACGGATTAATCTTACCTACTGATTTTCTAGTATTGGAGATGGAGCCGATTCCTTTGTCAAAAGTAAAATTAACCTTCATTCTTGGTCATCCATTCATGGCCACAGCAGGTACCAAAATCGATGTTCAAAATGGTACACTAACTATGAATGTGCAGGGACAAACGATTGAGTACAAGGTATTTGGAGCACTCAAATTACCAAGTGATGAACATTACTGTTTTCACTTAGATGCGTTAGATACAATTTGTCAACAAGTGTTCAATGAAAGTTGTGGTCGAGATATTGTGGACAAAGTTTTAATTCATGACTTTGGAACCATCAATGAGGATAAACAAGCTAGCAAAGTCTTAGCTCGCCTTGAAGCCTTACCTTCTTTAGGTATGTATATTTCTGCCTTTGAGCCTTTACCAGTGTCTAAGACAAAACTTGTACCATCTATTGTGCAGGCACCTCAATTGCAGTTGAAGGAACTACCAAAGCATTTGAAGTACGTGTATGTGGGCGAAGAAAGTACATTGCCAGTAATCATTGCATCTGACCTCAGCATTGAAGAAGAAGAGAAATTGTTAAGTGTACTAAAAGAGCATAAAACATCAATCGGATGGAGTATTGTTGATATCAGAGGAATCAGTCCCTCTAGATGTATGCATCGAATACTACTAGAGGAGGGAACAAAACCAACAAGAGATGCCCAACGCATACTTAACCCAATAATGAAGGAGGTGGTGCTAAAAGAAGTACTCAAATTGCTAGATGTTGGCATCATTTACCCTATCTCTGATAGCAAATGGGTTAGTCCGGTACAAGTGGTTCCTAAAAAATCTGGAGTTACAGTAGTCCTTAATGAAGATAATGAGTTGGTTCCCACGCGAGTTCAAACAAGATGGCGTGTTTGCATTGACTACAGAAGCTTAATTCAGGTACTAGAATAGATCATTTTCCATTACCTTTCATTGATCAAATGTTGGAACGTCTTGCAGGTCATAGCCATTATTGTTTTCGTGATGGATATTCGGGCTAAAATCAGATTGAAATAGCACCAGAGGATCAAGACAAGACGACATTTACTTGTCCATATGGTACATTCGCCTACAGGCGCATGCCTTTTGGTCTTTGCAATGCTCCAGGTACCTTTCAAAGGTGTATGATGAGCATATTTTCAGATATGGTGGAGCACATTATTGAGGTATTTATGGATGATTTTAGTGTATTTGGTTCATCGTTTAACAAATGCCTTCATAACCTCGCTTTGGTCTTAGAAAGATGCCAAGAATGCAATCTAGTTTTAAACTGGGAAAAATGTCATTTTATGGTACAACAAGGAATTGTAATTGGTCATATCATCTCTAGAAAGGGAATAGAAGTTGACAAAGCAAAAGTGGATTTGGTAAGTAATCTTCCACCTCCATCTACAGTTAAGGAAATAAGATCTTTCCTTGGACATGCAGGTTTCTATAGGAGGTTCATCAAAGATTTCTCCAAGATAGCTAAGCCATTGTGTAACTTACTATCCAAGGATGTGACATTTGAGTTTGATGAGACATGTTTGACAGCTTTTAACAAGCTTAAACTCCTTCTTACGTCAGCATCGATCATGATGCCTCCCAATTGGAGCCTCCCTTTTGAACTAATGTGCGATGCTTCCGATTATGCTGTAGGAGCAGTGTTGGGACAACGAGTAAATAAAGTACCTCATGTCATCTATTATGCCACTAGAACATTCAATGATGCCCAATTAAACTACTCCACTACAGAGGAGCTCCTTTCTGTTATTTTTGCTTTAGAAAAATTTCGTGCATATTTCATTGGCACTAAAGTAATTGTATTTTCTGACCATGTAGCTCTTAGGTACCTTCTTCAAAAGAAGGATGCGAAGCCTCGCTTGATTAGATGGATTCTATTACTTCAAGAGCGAAATCTGGAGATTAAGGACAAAAAAGGATCCGAGAATGTGGTGGCCGATCACCTCAGCCGTTTGGTGAACAATTCAGTGACCGAAGAAGACTCTTTGCCTCTAAATGAGAAGTTTCCTGATGAGCAATTACTATCTTTATCTATTTTTACACCATGGTATGCTGACATTGTCAATTACCTTGTTACAGGTGATCTTCCAGGAAATGTGCCAAGAACTTACAAGGATAAGCTCGTGACAACAACAAAGTATTACATATCGGATGATCCATACCTTTTCAAATGGTGTTCTGACCAAATCATCAGACGGTGTGTGCCAGAATCAGAATTTCAATCCATACTCACGTTTTTCACTCATATGCTTGTGGAGGACATTCTAGTCCAAAGAAGACAACTTTGAAAGTATTGCAATGTGGATTTCATTGGCCGAGTTTGTTCAAAGATGCATATACTTTCTGCTCTACTTGTGATAGGTGTCAGTGGTTAGATTCCTTAAAGAAAATATATTTGCAAGATTTGGAACACCCAGGACGATCATTAGTGATGGAGGGTCCCATTTCAATAATAAACTTTTTGCGGCACTATTGCAAAAGTACGGAGTCAAACATAAGGTGTCCACGCCATATCATCCACAGACAAGCGAACAAGCTGAAATCTGTAATAGGGAAATTAAGCAGATATTGGAGAAGACTGTGAACTCCTCACGCAAGGATTGGTCTGATTGTCTCATGGATGCTCTATGGGCTTATCGTACAGCCTACAAAACTCCGATTGGAATGTCACCATACAGGTTGGTTTTTGGCAAACCCTGCCACTTACTAGTTGAATTAGAGCACAAAGTATATTGGGCTATCAAACAGTACAATTTTGAGATGAAGGCTACAGGAGAACAACGAAAGTTTCAGTTGAGTGAGTTGGAAGAACTCCGAAATGAAGCCTATGAGAGCTCTAAAATATACAAGGAGAAGACCAAGGCCTGTCATGATAAGACCATTTTGAGAAAACATTTTGAACCTGGGCAGAAAGTCTTATTATATAACTCACGCCTCCGACTATTCCCAGGTAAGCTCCGTTCATGATGGTATGATCCATTCCTTATTACTCATGTTTTTTCACATGGTGTAGTGAATCTTCAACACCCACAGACGGGAAATACTTTTAAAGTGAATGGTCAGCATCTCAAGCACTATTTAGAGCCAGCAACAGAATATCTTGATGAGAATTTAAGGCTCTCTGATCCTGTTCCACTCACTTGATATGCTGTTCCGTCTGGCTGACAACGCTAAATTTAGCGCTTATGGGAGGCAAACCATATTTCTTTCTCATTATTTTTATGTGTTCAATTTCTATATAAAAAAACAATATATCTATTTATATTTAAATATTTGGGATTGCTTCCGCAATATATATTTTGATCGGGTAAGATAGTATGATATATTATGCTACTAATTGCATGTCTAGGAAAATTCTGTCTAAGGAGTTTGGTATTTAAGTGGACCACTGTGTCCCTCCAATCTTTCCTAGGAATTTCCCTGGTGTAATTAGTGATATAATTGTTTATATCTTCTTCACCGATGATAAAAAAAAAACCTAATTGTCTTCTCTTCGCACACTCTGTTTCTTCCTGATTTTCAACTCTCCCTTTATTATTCTTGTCTTTTCTGATCATCTTTCCCTTCCTCCTTCACAGTATGTCGCGCAGCCCCCGCGATCCCGTTGCCACGGTGGACTTATTCGCTAAAGCTACAATCATGCCAGAACGTCGAATCGATTCCAAAATCCTGAACGATTCTGCCAACCGATGGGCCATGAGCTACCTCTGTGACCATTCTCTGTTGTTCTTGGTCGATCCTGATCCAAAAGATGAATTCCCGGTGTATCCTCACATCGTTCACTCCTTTTACCATACTCTTCTCAAGTTACCCCACTCTTCTGGCGCTCAACCAGTGTATCAGGTTGACATCCCTAGTCTTCGGCTTCAATTCACGTCAGCGGCTATTTGCTCATGTTTAGGCTATCCACCTACCGCTGACGTCGCTGTAGGTTTTCAAGCGCCGATCTCTATCTCCCATCAAGAGATGATTGATGATATGTGTCAAGGGCGACACGATCCGAATAATACTACTTCTACACGCCGCTCATATTTGCCGTCCACGATGTGGATGCTTGATGATGCTATCTGAAGTAACCTTTGCCCCATTGGACACAATCAACAACGCCAGGGTAACATACTTTCCGCCCTATATTCCATGTATCGCGGAGTCTGGTTTGATATTGGCCGGATTTACCTTGAGAGCATTCTTAAGGCGAAGACCCTTGTGGAGAAACAAACAACCAAGGTGGGGAGATTATATTTCCCGAGACTCATCACGCGGTTGCTTTTCAGTATGGGCATCCGCCCGCCTAACAGTCAGACAACTTCCAATTATCCAGTGACTGTTTTGGAGAACTCTACCTTGCGACAGAGTACTAGCCACATGTTTTCCAGTGCTCGTAGACAACAAACACCGCGACGTCCAATTTCTTTATCACTGGAAGCGTCTGACTCTTCTGCTGCTGCACTACCTCCGACTGACCACATTCACGACATCTTAGCCCGCCTGCATAGGTTGGAGGATGGACAACAGCGGCTGGAGCACATGCTAAATGTCCTCATGGACATGGTGCGGCGCTAACCATCTTCTCCTTCCACCATTGTCCGAGCATCTTCCACCTCAGGTTGTATTTTTTTATCCTCTGTTTCTTTGCATTGCATTGCTTTTCCATAATTCGTCATTTTCGCATTGCGGACAATGTTTAGTTTAGGTTGGGGGTGGTGGCATATTCATGCACTTTGATGTTTTGGTACTGGTACAATTAGTTTGAGTCAATTTTTCTATCTGGATTATTAGAAAGCAACTTTTAACACACTTTTGTCCACAAATACTAAGCCTTGTGGTAAGATGGATGATAATGCATATGACTAAAAATATTTTCTGGTTAAATCACAAATGAGTGGAGAGAAATGAGTAAACAACTTATGAACTTGCATTGATCTTTTGAAATGGATAATTGCTGTCAATGAACATCATTACGTGGTTTGTGAAATGATTGGATGAATGTTGAGGATGATATTGATCAATGTTTGAGAACAATGTTGTACTTTTATTGGGCCTTTGTTTGAGATGTTCTATATTATGCATTCGAGATTATGAATTCGAGACATTTTGAAAAAAAGAAAAAAAAAGAAAAAAGAAAGAAAGAGAATGATGAAAAAAAAAGAAGGAAGAAAAAAATAAAAAAATTGTTATGTTTATTCGTCATCCTTCAGTAGATGAGTTTTTTTTTCTTGTAATAAGGCTCTATTAGTTTGTCAATTGGAAAATAATTTTGATCAATAGAATTCCAAAGTAGGTTTGTGGTACGACTGGTGGAAGTTCTAGACAGCTAATATACCTATCATTTGATAAATGTTTATTTATTTGTTTGTCCTTAAATTGACTTTTCTTCTGAGTGCATATCTATTTTCCAACTCCATGAGAGAAATTTATAGCACAGAAATCCTTCTCTACCCTGTGAGAATATGGAGTTGAGGCTTTTACTTGGATAATTGTTTTGAGGTTATATGCATTATGGATTGTGGTATGAAGATTTTGGCTTAGCACACACACAAGTGTTGGAAGTTGTGACTATACTAATCTGGATAGGAATTGTGATCTCTTACCTTTTGTTCTAGTATTGTTACTTTTAATCATTTCTCATAACATTTTTACGCTTGAATTACTAGGGACTAGCAATAAGCTGGTTGGGGGTTGTGATAAGTGTCAGAATATATATTTTTAAAGTGATAAAATACTACCAAAGCAATGCCAAGAAATTGTGCTTAAAAGCTGAATTTTCAAGATTATTGTACTTAAGATCTTCTTGGATGTTTTGCAGGGTAAGAGGTAGTAAGAGCTGTCGGAATGAGATTTGATCTTCAGTAAATTTTTAGAGGACACTTCAAGCTTTGCAGGAAGTGTTGGTTCACAAAAATCAGAGCACGTTTGGGCCTCTAAAGGTTGCCTCGAAGTCAATATTGGAAGTTATATCCGAAGCAGAATTTATGTTTGCAGACCGGACCTTTAGAAGCCCATAACTTGAGCGTCTGATGTCCAAATTGAGTGATTCGAAAGCCCATAATTATCTGCACATTTGTATCTACAATATTGATGAAGGGTTTGAGTTCATAATATGCTTATTTTAGGCCCATAATTCAGTTACACGATTAGTGTGTAATTGGAAGTTGATGTCATTGATGATACCATTTCCATTCAAAGAGTGGACAATCCACCACACGAATTTGATGGACAATCCACCACCAAAATAAGGCACTAACTCCTCCACTATGTGCTCATTTTCTCTATAAATCGAGAGGAGTAGGAGTAGAAGAAAGGAGGAGAAGAGAAGGAGTGGAAGCAAAAATAGGAGAAGAAAACAAGGCTTGTGTTTGTAATTATGTTTTTATGTTTCATGTTTTATTTGGTTATGTATAACTAAACTCTTGTTAGTTAGGGCTTTTCTTGAAGCCCCAAGCATGATTTCAATTTTATAAGTTGTGTGAATTTCAATTTCTACAAGCATGATGATTTTGATTTTTCCATGTTATGTGAGTTCTAGTATTGTGTTTCTTTGAGTAGCTAACTTTGAAACATGTACTGGAATTAATTGTTGTAGAACATGGTCAATTGCCTTGTTGAATATGTTCTTTCTTGCAACATATAATTCAGTTGAAAACGAATTATGAAAAATCAATTCTTGAATACCTAAGTACAAATACCATGTATTAGGATTCTTGTGACATTCATATTCTCTTTGCTCTTATTGGATTCTTCATTGTTGATTGATGCAGTTGCCATGCTAGATTTTGATTAAGAATACACGTAATGAGGTAGACGTCATACACTTTACATGCAATTAAGAGAGAATCATACAACTTGAGTTTGGCCGTGACCTTGTTGTGAATGTTGTCATCATATGCTTGTTAAAATTGTTAGTCTATTATTTCTTATAAATTGTTTGAATGTTTTGTGGTGGATAGTGAGTTTTAGCTATTGTTTTCATTAATATCAATTCTCATTCTTGTTCTTAACATCAATTTCTTTGTCTTAATTTTTATCTATTACAAGATTTAACCCCCTCTTCCCCCCTTTTATAATTGTATCAATTATATTCAAGTGTTAGATTGTATATCTATTAGCATCACTCCTTGTGGGATCGACTCTTACTTGTTCACTATATATTAGTTGTACATTTGTAAGTTTATTTTAAATTGTTACTAACGATATAACAATATCCAGAGGTGGCTATAACGTGTTAACCTAAAGAATAGTATGCACTGATTTCTACTTCTTCTCCACCCTTTCTGTATGCACTTATTCTCTGCAAGACCTTAACCATGAACAATTTCATAAAAGTGAAACCAGATGTTAATCTCAGAAATGTTGTTAAAACATCACTAAAATAAGATTTCCTAAACCGTTAATATCCTCCAAACAATACACAAGAAAAACATCAAATGAACCGCCAATCAAACAAACCACCTGACTATATATTTCCACCAAGATTGGTTCAATGATCTCCATATCTAATATTCATGGTCCCCTTGATTATGTTTTTCAGAATTCTTTTCGAACTCAAAAAACAAACTACTACTTCTAGGAAAGAAAATGAAAAAATAAACCCATAGCTGAAAATAAACCCCCAAGAACATCTACTTGCAGCGGCATCCCATAGTTGCATGGAAGCTAGGGCCAACATGTTTGATATGCTAAGCCATCCAGTCAAGAATAATGCATCTTCTAGTACATTTAACACAATCAAATTGGTTAAAGGATATACCTGGTACAATTGAGGATCAGAGTCGTCAAATCCAGCAACTAGTAGGGAGACTCCAAAAGGCCTAACACCTCTACCAGAGAGAAAGATACATCAATATTTAACTCAATATATTTTTTCCCCTATATCAATATTTAACTTTATCAATAAACCTTGAAAATAACCCCCAAATGTAGAACAGAAAAACACAGCAGGGAATCTGATCAGGTTTCGCTCATTTACAAAACTCCAAAATCGAAAACTCCATAAGATCAATCACCTCGACTGAAAATTTTCGTAATCTGATTGTTAATAACACATAAGTCAAATAACTATTTCTTTTAAATGGACAGAAAAGATCCACGATCTAAATGATTTTTTTTTGAAGAAACGAAATTCATTAAATAGCAAAGTGAGATGTTGCGCCACGTTGTTCCCTAGCTCCTAACAAGAGAATTAACATCTAGTAAACTTACAGAGAACCAAATAGACATATTCACAGAATCCTAATGCTCACTTTCAAATGGAATTAGGGTTTCTTTTTTTGAAGAAAGAAACAAAAGTTATTAGGGATTAAAGGGAACAAGTCACCATCAATGTGAGCTAACTCAGCTCGATCGTATTGAAAAAGCTGATTCGATGAGCAAGAAGAAGAATAAGAAGAAAGTACCTTTGATCGAAGATTCGCAGATTTGCCCAGTTAGAGAGAAGATCGAGTCGGAGATGCTTTGCAGATTGACACAACTGGGAGCACATGGAGGTGGGGAGACGTTGAACTAGTGTTGGGGTTTCTTTGAGATCAAGGATTTATAAGTCTGCAATTAATGAAAAATATTCTCTGTATTTTTTCTAAAATACGAGAACCGTTCTTGCAAAACACCCTAAAGTTGTTTTCCATTTTTTGTTTTTAAAAACAGAAGACAACAATCAATTTTTAAAATCAATTTTGAAAAACCACCTCACAAACGAATTTTTTAATCATTTTCAAATTTCAAAAAACAAATTTTTTTTTAAGAATACTTAACACACTCTTATATTCTTGCTCGAAAATATAAATTATGTTCGAGCAATATATTATTTTACTCAAACATATACTTTGTTTTTGTTCTAAATAGGTTAAAATTTTGGTTGTGATCAAGATCTCTTATATGTTTTAAACAAGTTTTCTTTTGATTTTTTCGAACAAATAAATGAAATTATTTGAACATTGATGTGTGTATTTCATATCACATTTGCATGCATATTTTCGTAGACATTTACATTATTTTGAATAAAGGTCGAGTTGATACCATGAGATTTTTGAATCTTTTATATATAGAAGGGTTAGTACGAATTTGTAGCTAAATTGGAGTGCATTTGAATGAAAACTAGATTGTAAAATGCTCATAGAGCTCCAACACCACAGGAAACATATGTGACAGAAGGGCACTCAATCAGACGAGTTTTTGGCAACTTTTTCTAAAAGCTTGATTTGATTAGGTTTTTGTGTCCTTAAACTTGTAACCCTAATTAGGACTCTTACAAGACTTGCATTAGGTATAAATAGGCTGGAAAAATATAGGAAAAGGGTTTGCAAACTTCGCTCTCGCTTGTGAGACGGCTCTTCTTCAACCTTCCTCCTTGTTTGTGTATCAAACTCATGGTTTCTTCTTCTCTTGCTTTAACATCTATGTTTATGGGTTGTAACTGAACTCATTTATAGGGTTTGACCTAGCCAAGCATGAACATTACAAGTTGATCTTTAATACAAGTTTTCAATTCAATTCTTAATTCTTGTTCTTAATTTTCATGCCTCAAAATATAATTTTTGCATAATTGCTTGATCACCAGTTAGGTTGTTTATTATATTCATCTAGCCGAATCACGTAAATGATCCGTATTTCTATCTTTTGGTGGAATCATAATTAAAAAGATTAATTGTCGACTGCTCTAATTTGGGTTTAGGAGATTAATTGGTTGCTATAATTCTTCTAGTCATTATGGGTTATTTTTATTTAAATTGAAGACTATAATCAAACATGATTAATATGGTACCAATAATACGTATTATTGCCACAATAAATGGATCAACATAATTGAGTGACGAATCAACCCAAGAATTGAAATTGATATTGAATACTTGACTTTTATAGCTCATAATAGGATTGCTTGGTAAGGTTATGCTCTTGGCTTTTTTTCATCGTTGATTGTAAAGTCGTTACATTATTGTTTGTTCACCTTTCTTACAAATCAAGCATGTTCTCTTTACTTTAGCAGTCATTGATTTTATAGTTAAGTATATCTTTTGACTGAACTTGTCTCTGTGGGATAGACCTCGTACCTACATTTTTTGTGCTACATAGTTCACTTGTGCACTTGCGAGTATTTTTACATCAAGTTTTTTGGTGCCATTGTCGAAGACTTGTTTAAGTCTTACTTTGTATTTAACTTTCTTTCTTTTGATTTCAATTTGTATGCAAAGTATACAATCTTTAAAAGAGTATTTGCTACCTTACATCGACTGCATTGAAGGATTCTAAAGGAACAAGAAGCAAGGTACCAAAAGCGACAAAGGAAAGTTGCTAGAAATCAAAGCGACGGCGACAATTAATATTCCAACTGAAACAATTGGTGATCTTGACATCCCCACCATTCCACAATCTCCCTCGTGGATCACACTTCCTATGGCTGCTAGGAATTGATAACTCAAGTTTATTCACTTCAATAAGATGCCTTCTTTTCATGGGTTAAACTCTAAAGACCCTTTAAATCATAATCGTGAATTGTTTAATATGGTTTCTAGCATGCCTCTTCTTGTAGGAGTTACTAAGGAGCACTTGAAGATGAAGATATTCCAATATACATCGAGGCTCCATTTGGAGCATAGGATAAGGTTTCGTATAGTATAAAATTATCCTTTAATGATGTTATCTAGTGTTTGAACTTTTTTAAAAACTAAGGCTAGTGTAGTTTTATGCAAAAGGGCCCCTTATACGTTATAGGCCGTATAATATTAAAACACCTCCAACTAGGGGTCGTCATCGGGCCAGGCCGGCCCAGCCCGAAATATTAGGTCTAGGCCCGCCTTGGCCCAAGCCCGAGAACCCTCTTCGGGCTTCAGGCCAGGCCTAGGACATTTTGGTAAGCCCAAGCCCGACCTTGGCCCAAGTAATTCGGGCCAAGAAGTCGACCCTCGGGCTTGGCACAATGGACTCAGGCCTAAGTATTTAATTAATATATATATATATATATACACACAATAATATACATTAATACATACATATATACATACATCTATAGATACTGAAACCCTCACAAGACAAACTCATCCTACTAGGGGCACCTAGGTGTTTAAAGGCTTGTGGTAGATGCTAAGTACTATTGTGTATTTCTAAGAAAGTGAATTCTTAATAGATTAGTTGGATTTATATTGTGTTCGGTTCTAGGCTTCTCCACCATTATGAAATTAATTTTGTTCTACTTGATCGCTCTTATGGATATGATACTTAATTATGTGAGCAGGAAGCTATGTAACACCTTGACCCAAAAATCACACACTAAGCCAGGTGCGCTACTGATGACGCATACTTTTTTCACTAAGGACATCACCACACGTCATCCTAACCTCGCATTCTAACAAAAATCCATCAGCACCTCCCCATGTAGTGGAGAGTGCCAACCTGGAATCAAATAACACATCAATATAAGAAAATCAATCATCAATCATTCATCAAAGTTCTGTAGCCTAAAGGGGCCTCTATGTTGGACCATATGTCCTACATTTATATTTTGATGCAAAAATATATATTGGACTATTTGATTGTGCTTAACTTTGGATGAATTTGGATAAATCATGAAATGTATTTTATCTACTAATTTAAGCTTCATTATATATATTTGGAATCATGTTTGATCATATTTGCATAGCTAATTTTATTGGAATTTATGAAAGCGCGGTATGGTAAGTAACATTCCAACTGTGTCACAGGACTATGTATTTGCTGAATTATTAGAATACGTGTAATTGTGAATATGTGACCATGTTATGTGATTCATGTGCATATGATTATTATAACTTTATCTGTGAGAGGCTATCTGTTGTGCTGTGATAATGAAAGAACTAGTGATGGTTTTATGTTAATGTTTGTACAGCACTTCATGTTGCATTTCATGTCACCATGAGCATACACGCGTAACAAGGAAAAAGAATATTTTTAAAACCTGGTATAACTGCTATAGAGGGGGTATACTGGAAAATGATTACATATGATTACGAAATGGAAAGGAAAGGAAATGCAAAAGGTTTTTTTTATGAGGAACATTGCTCTTTGGTAGTACATTGAATGAAATCCCGACCGGTTGCTCTATTGTAGTTTGCCGAGGTTAGGGCCCAAGTACCGGAAAAATGGTTTTATGAAGGAAAATAAATGCATCATGTGAATTTCACTAGTTTTCATACACGTGTATGCATGAATGTTACTTGCTGAGCCTTGACTCATAGTGTCCTATGATGCAGGTGATGATCTCCTTGATGACTATGCTGACCTGATTGTTGATGGTGACGCTACTGATCCCAAAAGAGGGTGCCCATGTGATGGAGGCTAGGGCTGCAGTAACTATTAATGAATAAGTATTACATTCATTTATGTGATTGAAACTAGCAAGCGTAGATTATTGAATTAAGTAAAGATTCTCAGTAGTGGAACATAAAGATTATTAACTGTATGTTACTATCTATTTAATGAATATGGGTTGACATTTATTTTGGTTGGAACATTACTAATTAATTTGGAGAGGTTTTTATTGGAAGTTATTTAGTGTATGATTATGTTATTTTGATCACAACTGGAAACGAGTCATGTGAATATTAGCTAGTTATGGTGTTGTGTTGACTATAGGAGGGGTAGCGTCCTGGGTTAGATTTCATAGGTCGGGACGTTACAACTTAATATATTTATTTTTTTGCCATGTGTCATTTAAATTTTTGAATAAAATTATAATTTAATTATTATTGATGCGTGTTATATTTATAAACACTAATATTGTCACGTGTCATTTTATTGGCCACTTTAATTGCCACTTGTCAATATATCACCCATTCATTATTTTATCAATACTGATAAATAGACTAGGCCTAAACAATCTATATTATCTCATTCCATTATAATTGTACGCAACTAAATTCATGTGTAAATTAAATACACTTAAAACTTCGTACAAATTATAAATTTGTAAATCAAAGTGGACTTGATCTCTTCTCTTGACGTATTTAACTTGAACACGGAATCCTCTGATTGTCAGTTGAATACTTGAACAAAATTCTACGAATATGTAATAAACTTTGATTAAATTTGATTTGTTGGACTTAGATTTGAGACTTGAAGAACTTGGACTTTGCACTTCCAAGACTTGACTTGGACTTGAGAATTGAATAACATAGATTTTGCACTTTTGAAACTCTACTTGGACTTGAGATTTGGAGAACTTAGATTTGAGACTTGGAGGAATTCTAAGAACTCTAGATTTAGATAATTTGAACTTGAAAGAAATTTGAGAGAGTTTTTAGAAAGTTTTATAAACTTTTGCTCTCTCTAGAGGAATTCTAAGAATTTCAGATTTAGAGAACTTGATCTATAAAGAGATTTGAGGGAGACTTAAGAAATTTTTATAAACATCTTTATCCCTCTAGAGAAATTCTAAAAATTTAAAATTTGGAGAACTTGCACTTGAAGAGATTTTAGGAGAGTTTTCCCAAAGTTCGTAAACTTTTCTTCTCCCCCTCTAGAGGAATTTTTAGAATTCCGGAGTTGGAGAACTTGAACTCCAAATAAATTTTAGAGAGACTTTAAAAAGTTTTATAAATTTTTTTTATCTTTTTTCTCTCTAGTGGAGCTTGGTATATGTAGGCAAAGAGAGATGTGAAATTTACTTGACATGCCATTGGCCCTAACCCTTGACATTAAGAGTATTGTAGAGAAATCACTTAACTAGTTATTATCTCTATGATTTTTTTATTTGAATTTGATTTTTCCCATTCTACCAACTCAATTTGATTTGGACCTCATAAATTAAATTAATTTAATTTAGAGTCCATTTAAAACTCAACAGTTTTATTTATGTCTTGAATTATCTAATAAAATTTGTTTCCATCATGCAAATCAACTATGGGTCTCCGAATACATATTCTTTTGAGTTGAATCTAAGAAACCTCAACAATTATTGGTTATCTCTAACAAGAGTAGGGAGTAAGGTGGAATTTTATATTACGAGGCCTTGTACTAATATGTGCGATCAGATTGATCAAAAATATGAGAATTGGTGCAACACCATCATGACTCCCATATTACTTAATGTTTCTACTACTGTTTTGGAGAGTAATTGTGAAACCTTGACCCAAGAATATTACGTTCTAGGTAAATTTTGGGATAATACATTATTGGAAATGGATTCGGAGAGTTTACGAACCACCCGTGTTGCATAGGACCACAAAGAATCATTTTTGGACTAGGTTCACTAAATGGGCCATAAAGTCTTTTACAAAGGTCCATTTCGAGCCCATAATATATCAAATCAAAGCTTAGACCGAGTTAAAGATGAAAAAAATAGGGCCACATGCCTAGGAGTGTAAAAGAGGCTTAGATGTTGATTCTAGGGTTATTTATGGTTGTTTTACTAGGTTTGATTTTTTGGTTTAGGTTGAAGTTCGAAATTGATGAGATTGGAGGATTTTGGGAAAAATCTCAGAGAAAGAGGGTAAGTTTCTCTTGATTTTTGATTCTATATCTTGTTGTTATGATAAATTTGTGTATTTGGAATGTAATAATAAGTTTGGTTTGTTGAAATCGTTAGGTTGGGAGAAAGCATTGAAACCCTAATTTGAGAATTTGAGATTATTAACTTGTGCTTGGAACGAGGTAGGTATTCTTACCCCTATTTCATATCGTATTCATTTCAATTCTCTAAAGAGAAGTTTGTATTTCCTCATTGCTCATCATTTTGTGTTCTTGCCTAAATTGTTGCTTAGGAAGGACGAACCCATTGTTTGGTTATTGATTAAATTGCATGCCTTATTCATGCTTAATCATCAATTGAGCATGTTAACTCTTGTACATGCATCACGTAGTTACGTATGTATATAGAGTCGTTATATATAAATGCTTATTCTTGAATAACATGATTGGACATGCATTGTGGGCTACTGGTATGGACTCGTAGTTCCTTAGGATCTATTGGTTATATGTTAAATACCAAGGGGAACATTATTGCTAGGATCAGGATTCCACTTTATGAGGTGCATCTATAGGGGTCCGGGGCAAAGTTCAAGGTCTCTGATGGTTTTTCAAAATATCCGTTGATTGGTGTTAAGACACTGTAGGGTATAACCATTGCGATTATTTCATTATCCACCCTTGCAATGTTGATTACTCTTTATTTTTCCCATTGAGCCTTCTGCTCACCCTATTTCCTTTTCTTCTATCCTTCGGGTGAGACTAATGCTGAAAACCAGGCTACGAATCAGTAGAAGGCAGCATGACGTGGATGGCCACCCTGGGAGAATTAGGGTTATATATTATGTTTGGGTTGAACTTGTTGCTTTATTATTGGTACAATTAGTACTTGACTTGATGAATGTTACGTTAATTATATACCTATTCGATATGCTTAGTGGATGGTCGAGAGTTTGTGTCATGTGATTAGGCCTCTCATACTGGGTTGATGAACCATGGGTCCGGATTGTTCACTATGATAGTCTATTGATGATGATGGTTATGTGATGATATATTTGCTTATGTTTGGCATCTGACTAGAGTCTTGAGGCCCTGCCTAGAGTGTGAATGTCAATAGTTGGCCAGAGGCCTTGCTAGGCTATGAAACTGTGCTGGATTTGTTGATGTTTGAATCTCTAATAATGTGGTTATTGATTACAAGTAGGCATTCTCCGATATACGAAGAGGTGCTGCTAAATTTTTATTAGAATCTGAGGGTTATGATGACATGCAGTTATGTCCTTAGTGATGGGTGTATGTGTCATCAGTTATACACTCGGCTCGGTGTAATTTCTGTGTCAAGGCGATACATTTTGGTATCCAAGCCAGGTTAATTCTACGTAGAATCTGGAGTTGGGTCCTAATTATATGTTAGTTAGTCTGCAGGCCATCTCATGAACTCTGCTGATTTAGTATGTTTTCTTATTACTTAAATCCTCGTTAGTTAATTGTGTATTTAGTAGTGTTATCTATTGTTGCACAGATGGACACTCATAGGCTGACTAGATCGTCATCTGCCATAGAGAACCCTAGTGTTGGGGGCAGACACGGGAGACCCGGAGGTTGAGGTAGAGGTCGTGGTGAAGGTACGACGCCAAATACTAAGCGCAACCGTAGTTCAAGTCGAGACTTCCCCCAATGAGGGAATTCTATTGAAACAACATGAGAGGACTCCAGAGATTTCTCTCGCTTAGGTGCAGGCACCATGGAAAGTATGGGTTGCTACTATCACTATTTTGGGGCAGCCAACGACATTGTAAGACCTGACCATTATCGTAATGAGTTTGACTCTGGTGGTCCAATTGTAGATAATTGGAGCACGGATGGGCCATATAGCTTCAACAGCTAGTGGCAATGGAAGAGGTAACTGGTATAGATAGAGAACTGAGTCCCAGACTCAAAGAGGTCGAAGAGGTGACCATGTTAGAGGATCTAGGCCACGGGGTGTGAAGGTTATATGTTACAAGTGTGGTGAAGAGGGCCATAAGAAGGACCAATCAATGAGTGCAAGGCTAAGGTGTTTTGGGTGTGGCATGATTGGCCACAAGAAGATGGAGTGTCCATAGAGTAGATGAGACTTTCAACAGGTGCAAGAACCAGGTTTACAACCTCTACAACAGCTAGTGTTGACAAATGGGAGTGATCATGCATTGGAATCTCAGGAGACTTATGAGAATAGGACGTTTGCATTCCTTTTTACATTCATCAATGAAATTTTGGGTTCAAGAGTGCTAGGGATATTTTCTAGTAACACTTGGGATTAATTGATAGGTGATAAATTACATGTAGACTTACTTATGGAACATTACCTTTAGGCCTATGTACGTAGAGTTATAAGCTGTGATTGATGACTTGGATGCTATTGTGGCATGATACTCTACATAGGCGTGTTTTGTAAAGCATTTCATAGGTATGACACATGGTGCAGAAGATGTACGTGTGATACCCAGTATCGGCATACCATTTAGCTAAGAAAATATGAGGTGAAGTACTATATTAGTTCGGATGTACCTCTAATATTGGGCAAGTATCTTTTCAATGCGCTTAAAATTGGGCCAGGAAAATATGATTGGGTTGTTGGTTAAATGTTTAGGCATGGGATATCACAGTGGAGGTATTGGAATCAATGGTGAGTGGACTCATTTGAGAAAATAAAGTGAATTTATTTGGAACATTAAAGAGAATTGGAGGTGCCTAAGTCACATATAGAATTATGGGACAGGATGGTGCACATGAGTGGATATTGATGAATTGGTGGGTTGGGATTGGAAATGGATCAGTGATCTATAGATGATGATATACTATGAAATTGTATAGAAGTTATTGTAATTTAGATGGTAATTGACTTGAGTCAATTGAAATGAGATTTATGGAAATAAATAAATGTGGAGAAAAATATAATGGGTACAAGAGGTATAAAAGAAATATGGACATTAGATCACATTGAAGCATCCGGGGCATATCTAGGATGTTGGTGAAAAGCTACGGTAAATATTTGTTTTGGTAATAACACTACTCGAAGGGAAGATTGCCAGATAATGTGAGTAGGTTAGGAGATGGTGTCCTGGTGGAAAACTATATATATAAAAAAGAGGAATGAATGTGATGATGACTTAGGTGTATAGTCATGAAAACTTCATGACGAAAGGTTATAGTTGAGAGTTAAAGATGAACTCGTTGTTTAGAGTCCATTAAGAAAAGGACTTTAGAAATGGAATCGACATTCTTGACAAAAATTCTCATGGAGATTATAAATGTGTCTTAAATATAGGGAACGGAATTCCTTAACAAAGAAGGGATGTAGTAAAAGGGATAAATATCTACTTAGGAACAAATGAATGACGTTTGTGTACAGAATGATATGGCAAAAAGAGTTTGCTTGGGAGTAAGAAGAAATGGTCTCAAGTTGTGGGTTGTACTAGATGTTTGGTGAGGTGTTGATGTCTCTTTTTACTAACAACTAAATAGTAAAGAAATGGAGATTAATTCTATTGATTAGGAAATCATTGGTAAAAAGTTTGGACATTGGGTGTTTCCTTCGAATATCAATATGATAAATTTTATTTAAATGTATAGAATATGATAGTGAAGGATGGATGATTTAGAAATAAAGGTGAATAACCTATATCTATTTAGAGAATAGACTAACTATTCATAGAATTTTCTTAGTAAATTTGATAATAGTAATTGTGGACAGAGAAAGAG
Source organism: Euonymus europaeus (assembly GCA_963580455.1). Lineage (NCBI taxonomy): Eukaryota > Viridiplantae > Streptophyta > Magnoliopsida > Celastrales > Celastraceae > Euonymus > Euonymus europaeus. Next base: position 9,127,252 of record OY756972.1, read on the forward strand.
GAATTAAGTAATCTCAAAGTAATATAAAATTTACCGGGGTTTTGGAGGGTATGCTAGTATAGACTAGTTTGTCCTGTGAGTTAAATAGTGAGAAAGTAGAAATTATTACCGACACTAACAATTTGGGGGAAGACAAACATATTCTGTGGGAATCTTTCAGAGATAATGGAGACCTTGAGGTGTATGAAAAAGGGATTCGGGGAAAGTGAAATTGTTTGGATTTTTTTATGACACCACAAGTAATGGTGACATATCATCGATTAGCTGAAAAAGGCTGCATAGGGTTGTAAGATTTGCAAGCAACGTGTTTTTAATGTGGGCTATAAATATGGGAGGGAAACCAAGGTAAATGATACACACCAAGTAGTATTCCTAGTTCTACATAAGTTACATCTTGTAGAAGAAAAGGCAAGTTGGGAACACGCCAACGTTTGTTCAGTAAGAGTGCTAGAGGAGTTTGCTTCTAGTTGAGAAATGCCTCCTCCACATTACAAAATTATATGAGAACCTCCATGTGTTAAAACGCCAGTCACCTTAGAGCATAGACCACATTCAATGGTGGAGAATGAGATGTTAAGGAGGAATGTGCTCAACTTATGCTTCATAAGTTGAGAAATGATCATTTTGTGCAAATAGGAGGCTACCACTACGGGAAAAGTAGCAACCCTGCGATCCAACAGTTGGAGATTCAAAGACTCCGACATGTAGTTGCAAGTCTTAAGGAAGAGAAAAGAGGATTACGATATAAGAATGAAGTCTTGGCGAGTAGGGTTAGGGAATCAAAGGGGCTTGAGAAAGATTCTGAAGAAGAGCCTGAGGAAGAACTAGTGTTTTAGGACAAGCATTGTATAACATGAAGCTAGTTGCATGTGGTATAGGTTATGTGTAAGAATAAAGATCATAGAAAAAATGTGAGATTGGGATGTATGGAATATGGGCCATAGGAGTAAGAACCCTTAATATTTGATGTATGACCTTGTAGTGGGGGTAAAGTATTGAGCTTGTATCTAAAATTATATATATACATATTATGATGATGTTAGTGAATGCATTATTGAGTGGTGTTATTTAATGATTAGAGAATCATGTATTGATGTCGAGAATGAGGGTCAAAAGATCTCTTGAAGAGGATGAGTTCCATGTGGATTGCAAGATTGAGAATGGGTTAACACGCATGTCTAATGCGTTGTTCAAACTTAGGATTTAGGTAAGTTCATTAAATTTCGGGGAAAAAATTTCTATAAGAGGGGAGGGATGTGAAACCCTGATCCAAAACTATTACGTTTCGGGTAAATTTTGGGTAATAAATTATTGAAAATGGATTCGAGGAGGTTAAGAACCAACCTTGATGAATAGGACCACAAAGAATCATTTTTGCACTAGGTTCACTAAATGGGCCATAACATTTTGTACAAATATCCGTTTTGGGTCCATAATATATCAAGGGGACTTAAGCTAAGGGGCGTCTTGGTGCACCCCTCCACAGGCCTAGGCGTGCCCAACATAGGCACCCAGGACGAGGACTTAAGCAGTGAACTAAAGGTCAGTGTGACTAGGCACACTTACTATGCACCTAGGCGCACCGAGAGAAATTAAAACATCTTTTACATTCCAAAATCAGTTCATTATTATGGATACTCCATTTTAGAGAGAGAGAGAGAGAGAGAGAGAGAGAGAGAATTAGATAGGGAAAAAGAGATTCTTGAGAGATTTCAAAGATTGAGGCTTGGATTGAATATTCAAGCAAGTTTCTAAGGAGGTTTCCAAGTTCTAAGGTTAGTTTTCTAGTTTTGTAAATTCTACGTTTTTTGTAGATCTTTTCTAATCCTTTAAGAGTTGAAACAATAGGCTTAGATATGTTGATTCTATGATTATTTATGGTTGCTTTACTACATTTGATTTTTGGTGTAGGTTGAAGTTTGAATTTGGTGAGATTGGAGGATTTTGGGGGAAATCATAGAGAGAGAAGGTAAGCTTCTCTTGATTTTTGGTTCTATATCTTATTGTTATAATAAATTGCTGTATTTGGAATGTAAGAATAAATTCGGTTTGTTCAAATCGTTAGGTTGGAATGTAATATCTTATTGTTATAATTTGAGAATTTGAGATTATTACTTTATGCTAGGAATGAGGTAGTGATTCTTACCGCTCTTTCATATCGTATTCATTTTGATTCTCTAAAGAGCATTTTGTATTTTCTCATTGGTAATTATTTTGTGTTCTTGCCTAAATTGTTCCTTAGGAATGACAAACCCATTGTTTGGTTATTGATTAAATTGCATACCTTATTCATGCTTAATCATCAATTGAGCATGGTAACTCTTGTACATGCATCACGTAGTTACGTATGTATTTAGGGTCATTATATATATGCTTATTCTTGAATAACATAATTGGACATGCATTTTAGATGTATTGATGATGATGGTTATGTGATGATATATTTGCTTATGTTTTGCATGTGACTAGGAGGCTTGAGGCCTTGCCTAGAGTGTGAATATAGATAGATAGGCAGAGGCCCTGCTAGGCTGCGGAACTGTGCTGGATTTCTTGATGTTTGAATCTCTGATAATGTGGTTATTGATTCCAGGTAGGAATTCTCCTATATATGGTGAGGTGTTACCGGATTTTTATTAGAATCTTAGGGTTAGGATGACGTGTACTTATGTCCATAGTGATGGGTGTATGCGCCATTAGTAGCGCACCCTGCTTGTTGTGTGATTTTTGGGTCAAGGCATTACAGTATTGAATGTGCTGATTTTAAACTTGTTGAGAATATTGCATCTACACCTTCTAGGAGGAAAAGAAGAGCGAGAGAGAATGACTCCATCCCATTGTCACCGAAAGTAAAGTCTCCCAATTTATCTCCATGTTTACGCACGTCCGTTAAAAAAGTCCACTTAAGAACTCCACAAGTGAGCTCTTCTTTTTTATGACTTCTTTGTTGAATGTGCCACGCCTTGATCTTGAGAGTTTGCATCTAGTGGTACGATTTTGAGTTGCAACATATTACCAAAAATATTTTAGTTGATTGGTGGTGATCGTTAAATTGTTAGGTGATCAATTGTTCGTTCTTGCGGCCATGTTACAATTTGTTTCACATAACAAGCAGACCCAACTTCATTGAATCACAGACATATGTTGCCCAGTAATTGATTTCTTTTCATCTTTTATGCACACACATATAATGTGTGTCCGTTGCTTTTATATATGCTTTAGAATTATCTACAATATACCCACTTTTGAGCACTTTTTTTTCTATTACTCACGATTCATTTTTTAAAATTCAGATATGACTTCTTGCAAACCACATTATGCTCCAAAGATGGATTCTAAGAGTAGTTCAAACTCTAATCCACAATGGATTACAGAATCTAGTAAACCCAAACTTAAAGGGAAAACAATTAATTTTTCGATGGCTTTTGTTGGACTTCACTCTTCTATAGGCATGCATGGTTATCTTAAGTTCCACGTCAACATTACAATGACTGGTTGTTTTGCTAGCCCTGGCATTAATCGATTTTAAGGTTTGGATATGTCTTTGATTAGCAAATCCAAGGAATTGGCATCCAAGAATGTCCATCGCTTTAGCCTACCTTACTTGTGTATTCCTCCGCATCACAATGATAATGACTTCATCCCACGACCTTTGATTTTCGATAGTATTGGAAGCTGATGTATTAGATGGAGGGACATCTTTGAACCCCAGAGTGATTTCATCTCAGTGGATTTTGGGAGTGGTCCAAACGAGTTGCTAGATTCCTTAAGAATATAGGCTTAGAAGATTTATCATTAGTCATGGATGAAATCACTTGGCTAACACAAGAGGGGGGTGACTTGTGTTTCCAAAAACTAAGTATAAACCCCAAATACAAAACCACAATCTAAAAACTCACAAATGATCAAAACAGTGTCTAGAGTACAAATCTGCCAACCAACCAAGTAGATAATATTTGACCTAGCAATTCAAGTCGGAATGCAACGAAATATTTTATGCAATATCACACCACCTTAATCAATACTATATCAAAAATTCAGATCAAAATTCTAGGTATAGCTATATGAACAGTGCACGGACATATTGTTATTCCAAAAAATTAACTATTAAAAGTATACCTAGAATCCACTAATCACAAGTTGTTCAACCACAAAAAATATCCCAACAAGCAATGACAGCAAGCAACACTCTAATATCAATTTATAAGGTAAACAAATAAGCAAAGAAATCAAAAATAGAGTGCACAAAGATATATAGTGGTTTGGTGCTCACACCTACATCCACTACCTAAGCCCTCAAGCTTCAGATTTCCAAATCCACTGAAGGATATAAGTGGTTTTGCAAGTTCACCACAAACTTAGGTTTTCCAAGCACACCCTAAACTTTTACATCACCAAGGTTGGAAGCTAACCTTAAACTTTCACACACCTTTCAAAGGTAATGCCCTTAAAAGGGACTTTTACAAATGATTTGGGTTTTGGTTCTCTCAGGATTAGCTCTAAGCTATTTGGATGAGAAACACTCAATCTCTCAATGTAAAGCTCATGGGTAGGATATTAATTTGGCTCAAATTCGTGGCTTTCACTCAACCAAAGGTTCACACAAATTCTCACAAAGATGAAAATAAGTTTAGGAGAAGTTTTGTGAAAAGTAGCTCAAGAACACTCAAAGAAATACCTTAATGATTTTGGATTGAAAGTGTGTCTTAGCTTGAGGTTGATGAGAGGAAGATTATGACAATAATCTCAGCAGATGATGATCAAAATATCAAGGGAAGATCACTCAAAGATTATAGATTCAAGAACAAAAGCTCTCTAAGAATATTTTGCACATTATTTTTCCAAGTGTGGAATGAAGCATGACTTTCCTCTTCATTTGTCTCCATTGAATCTTGGCCATTGGATCTTCTTAATATTCAATCTCAGCCCTTAATCAACTTATAATCTCTGCCCTTCATCTTCAAAAACGAAGTCAATCCACACCATTGAAAAACTAGTTATTGACTTTTGGTCAACCTTTGCTTCAAATTTCAAATCTTGGCTCCAAGGTTTATTTGGATCTTTTGTGCTTCTTGTTAAACTCTTACTCATGCTTAGAAAGGCTTCAACAATCAACCAAAAAACCCTTGCAAGGCTCACACGAAATTCCCCACAAAATACTTGAAATCAAGAACATAAAAGTACATGGTGATGTAAAACAATTATCCTCCAAGTGTTTTGGCTCCAATCTTTTTCATTTGATTTCAAATGAATCCAAGGCTTCTCAAACTCCCTCCAAAGGCTCCTAAGGCTTTCTAGAAGGATTATGACTGAACCCCTACTCCAAATAAATCATCCAACATTAATTCAACTTAGTCTAACCCATGGAAGGTCAATTTGAGGAATTTAGGCTAGTTTGGGTAAGAAATGGGTTGCACCAATTTAAGTCTTCTTGAATCCAAATTTGGTCAAATTTCTCAATACATATATTTTAGACCCTTTCCTAAATAACTCCTTCAATGTTGCTCACATAATCTCAATCGCTCCCAAATAGGGTTTCCTAGGGGATTTCGGGATCTAGGGCACTTTAAGCCTAAACAATGAAACCTCAATACTCCATGACCATTTCATATCTTCAATTAATGTCTCAAATAAGTTTATGATTTGTACCTACAAATAAATGAGTGATAGAACACTCCAATTTTGCTTGTAAGCTCAAAGAGCTTCAATGCTTGCACTTGGGTTAACTTAATATGATATAAGCTCAGTAAAATTCAAGTAAGCACATGACAAATCAATTTATCCATATAAGAATGTGCATACACAATTTCACTTATAATTGAGATCGTTTGGTCATTCAATTTGATCATGTAAATCTCAACTTGGCTAGTTTCACAATAAAAAATTCTAAAGTATCTTAAATAATTTTCTAAACAAGAATCAAGTCAATCAAAGATCATATGAATAAGTTATAACAATTCAACCAACATGTGCACAGTGTAATGTTTGGATAGTTTTTGTAATGCGAAAATGAACAAGTTCAAAATCATCAAATTCATATCAAATATGATCAAACATGATTCCAAAGATATATAATGAAGCTTAAATTAGTAGATAAAATAAATTTCATGATTTATCCAAATTCATCCAAAGTTAAGCACAATCAAATAGTCCAATATGTATTTTTGTATCAAAACACAAATGTAGGACATATGGTCCAACAATGAAAGCTGCATTGATGGAATATCATTGTCCCCTTTCGCCATATCGGGCTTTATGCAAGGTATGGTGTCTTGAAACTGATACCTTTGTATTGAGGCATGCAAAAATTGGGTTTTCTCGTTACAAAATGGAACTCTAAATCATAACATAAATATATATTTTACATGTTTTGATTTTGTCCTTTCGAAATGATAAGATATAAAAAATAGTCTTTTTTTCCTTCTTTTTTATTTGAATTTGATTGAACTAGGAAATTCTGAAGCTGCCTACATACTCCTTTTGAGGAGATCAAGTCAAATGTAGTTCCATGCAAGGATTTTTTTTTTTTTTTTTTTGCCTAGACTGCTCTTTCGAGTTTTTAATCTAGTGATTTTTTTTTACCTAGACAACCCTTTCGGGTTTTCAATCTAGCGAGTTTTTTTAATGTCATTCATAGTTTATACTCATATGGGCAAGGAGTATTACAATTTATTACTAAGCATAAAAATGCTTCAAATTTGTTGCATTGATGACTCTGATCCGTAATCCATCCTTTTGACTTGTAAGCACCATTTGTGTAAACTTTCGTGACTACATAAGCCCATCCCATTTGGTTAGGAATTTCCCCCAGTCCTTCAAAGGTATAAGGTGTCAATATGGGCTCTTCATAAGAAGATGACTCGAAATTGAATTGCTTTTCATTAACTTCCTCAATAGTGACATGGTTGATAGAAACAACAATCTTTTACTTACCTTTGTTTTCAACTGGAACATTACGTCTACGACGTCTTTTTCTGTTTATTTCTTTGGCTTATCTTTTCAGACTCAAATACCAAAATTTGAGCATTTCACTCTTGTATTTGGCTTGGAGTAGGAGACTCCAAGAGCCTTTCATCTTCATACTCAAATATTTGCACCATGATCGGCTTTGTTGACACTTTCTTTGCTTTAATTCAAATAGGACATGAATTGCAAGGCTCATGCCCCAATCCGTGCTTTGGTTGCGGAATAGATATTCCTTGTTTATTTATCACTAGAGCTCTTCCTCTAGAAAGAACAGTTTGAAGGTAACCAAGTTCACGAGGTTCCCCTTTTCCATATCTAGCTTTCTCAAAAAGTTTCTTCACATGTAGATTAAACCATGCATTTGAATGGTCTCCCAAAGCTTTAGGAAGCTTAGATTCCTTGATATCTTCTTGTGTAGGAATAACTTCCTCAATAAAAGGAGTAGGAAGAATCAGATCTTCCTTTAGAATGTCGACATCATACTTAGACAACTCATTTTTTGGTGATTCATTTATAAAGGTTCATGATAAAATGTTCTCAGTTGACTCATCTTTTTCTTCATTTATGGATTCAAGAATCAACACTGGAAGAGCTTGTTGGGGAACATTTTCCTTTCGGCAAAATGTTGCATCTGTAAAATGAGACTCCTCAATTGCGAATGGTTTTGACTCAGCTACAATGTATTTCTCTTCACCATCTAGATTGTACTTAAAGTATTGGTGCCATGTTGAAGCGATCACCCCAGTCTCATGCAGCCAAACACATCCTAGAAGTAATTCATAGGATATTTTTGAGTCAATTACACAAAATAAGGCCGATGAAACTAATTCATCCACATCTATCTTTACATGGCATGTTGCCCTTTTTATTGAAACCCTAGATCATAAGTTTGTTTTTGAAAACTCATTCACCGAGATTCGAGCTTTCCCAATGTATGGATTTTCATAATGTTTATAGTATATCTACAGTCAATGAGGATTCGAGAGACTTTATGCTTTCGTATTAGTCCACTAACATAAAATGGCCTATTATGATGTCTGGTCCCAAGTTGTAAATCATCATTTGTGAAAGTAATTTTCGTCATAAAATCAGTAGAACTAACATTATTAATATGGGAAAATACTTTCTCTTTATATTCTTTTAGATTGAGCAACGTTTGAACTAAAGCCAAACGTATAACACCCTGACTCGGGAGGCGATACTGTTTATACTAACCAATATCCATCCAATAGTTGTTTAACCTTAAATAATCATAAATGACATTCAAACATTCCATCCTAGTCCATCCATCTAGGATCCATCAATTTCTAACAAAAATCTGGCAGCACCTCCCTATATATTGGAGGATGCCTACCTGAATACGCGCAGCACAAGCAACATCGTCATACGTATAAGGCCTCCAACCATCGTATAACATGCAACCACAATCCTAGGTAGGGCCTCAAGCCATCTACAACATGCATCACATCCATCTATGTATCAAACATACAATTCAATAGAACAAGAAGTTCTTAATCCGGTTTGGGAGTCCCGTTATACGACACGACTTCCTAACTGTATCAACATTCACATGTGGGAAAAGAAAAAAAATAGAGGATGAGTAATGGCTCAATAAGGTAAAGAGAAACAATAGAATACATAAGCTGAAATGAAAGATAAGTTCAATGCAACAATATGCTTTAAACTATGAACCATAAGAATGAGTAACATAATCAATATGAGATCATGTCTCTTCTTCATGAGCCATCATGGAATGATGCACCGAGCATCCATTCCAACGAGCCGTGAACATTGTCACATTTACTTCCCATGAGGAATAAGACCAAATGTAAGACTTATGTCTTACCCACACTGATTAAGGCTCAATCAAACTGACCACCACAATCTCAGTGTGTTGCCTCACCTAGGTCTCATTTGGTGGGAACCAAGCTCAGGTTCCAAGACCCTCCTCCCACATGATGTTCAATCCACCTACAGAAATTTTGAGTCACCCGATCTTTCTATGCAACTCAAATGCAAACAAGTAAAGCATGCCTTGAAATATATATATATATATATACCAACCCTACATATATATGAACTACTTATGACGTATGAACAAGAACCATACATGCTTGATATAAGACCAAACAATTTATTCGGGTATACATTACAATTTATAGATTATGAGAATAATCCTAGTTTCATTCTTCCTTATGGAGAAAATAAGGAAAGAAACAAATACGATTGACCAATGACGAAAATAACCAGATTTTAGATATCAAGATCGAAAATGGAAATAGAATGGGGTACAAATCCCCTACATCGAATCCAAGCTATAATTTTTGAATTTTAGGGTTTTGACTTCCGAACCTATCATACAAAAAATTTCATCCCTCATTCCAACAAATAAATTTCCAATGATCAAATCCAACCATAAAACCAAGAGAAATTAACTTTCTCTCTCTAGAAAGTCAAATATAGCCAAATCAAGCCTTCAAGCTTTCAAACCACTAAATTGATAATCAACCTAGTATATAACATCATAAATGGATTCAAATCAACCTATATAATCATTATAAAGCATCTATTTAAACCATATGAAACTCGCCTCAAAGCTTCTAATCTTTGAGAAATCCTTGTTGTACTCTTCAACCAAAGCCAAAAATCCACTTGATTTGTAATTTCTCTCACTAGATTTCTCTCTCTCTCTCTCTCTCTCTCTTCTCTTTCTTTATTTTGTGTTTCAACCAAAATGACCTAAGTCTAGTTTGTGAAATACTTTAAAATAGCTCAGGGTGTGCCTAGGTGTGTAGGAGGTGCGCCTAGTCTCCAAATTCTCTAATAACTATTGGACTGGGCGCCCTTTTGCACATGCGTAGGCATTGTTGGCCTAGGCATGTGAAAATCACACCTAGGCTCCCTATGTTTTTAATATTCACTTCTGGCTTAGTCTAAGCTTCGATTTGATATATTGTAGACCCAAAACGGATATCTATGCTAAAAGTTATGGCCCATTCAATCAACCTTGTTTGAAAATAACTTTTTGTGATCCTGTGCTACACCGATGACCCATAACCTTCCCGAATCCATTCAAATCATTTAATACCCAAAATTTAATGTGATCCTAAATTTTTTGGGTTAGGGTCTCACAAAAATGAGTATCCATTGGGAGGTCGAGAGCTTTTGAGATGTTCATGTTGGGAGGGGATTTCATGGAGTGAAGTAACAACTCTTTTTTCCTCAACACTGAAGGTTTCCGTCTTTGAGCCATCATTTTCTTCTTGTGACTCTTTAGTGTCCACTGCACTTTTGACATATGTTGTCATATATTCATCGGGTTAATATCACTTTTAGTCACCGAAAGATAGCCCATGTTTCATTTTGGTCACCGAAAGATAAAACGTTCCAACTTGGTAACTTAACTTTTCATTTTGTTTCAGTCAAGCCACCCGGTCAGGATTTCTAAAATCCGGGCAGCAAAAATGCTAACGTGGCAGTTTGACTTCTTTTGATTGGTCCACGTGAAAAATAGTCGCCACGTGGAAATATTTAGCATAAGTTAATACTACTTTTAGTCACTGAAAAATTATTCATGTTTCATTTTCGCCACTGAAAGAAAAAACGTTTCAATTTAGTCATTTAGCCTTTCATTTTGTTCTAGTAAAGCCACTTGGTCAAACTAGCCACCGAGTGTCATTGTCGAAATGCTCTCGTGCGGCCTCTAAGCACAATCATCATTCAGTGGCACGACTAATCCCGCAGTCAAACTAAGAAGCAAAAATTAGGTTTCAGAGATCAAACCCTACAACACCATTCATACTCTAGGCCTCCTGCTTAGAAAGTAATCATTTGGAAAGTATTCCTTAAGAATTACTTATTTCCTTGGAGTCGAATAAATGTCTTTCGGCTTAGCATCAACAAATATATTTCTTCCCAATCGACGCTTAGGTCAAGATTTCTTATTTTCTCCCCTAAGGTCGGACTCTCCATTTGGAACATTAGGCATCGATCTTGGAAGAGCCAAAATTTGATTCGGACAAGATGCATATCCTCTCTGACTTCTTACTTTCACCCAACCTTCATCTTGGGCTAGCAGTTCTTCCACATAATACCAACTGGTTGGTTGGTTTTTTGAACACCATTCACTTCGGAGGATGTGAAACCCTGACCCAAAAAAAATAATAAAATAATAATAATAAATAATTTTACTTTAGTAAGCTACGAATCACAAAAAGTTGTGTTTGAACTAGGTTCACAAAATGGGATGTAACTTTTAGTATACATGTCCATTTTGGGGCCATAATATATCAAATCGAAGCTTAGACTGAGCCGGAATTAAATATGCAGGAAAAACAGGAAAAAATAATCTGGTAGAGTCGAACGCCCTTCCAGCGCTCGAGCGCTCGAATCTATCCCGCAAGTCTTTATACCCGAAAATCAAAAAATCTCACCAGATTTTCTGGTTTCTTCTCGTTTAGAGAGAGAGAGAGAGAATGGAAGAGAGATAAGGTGATTTAGACAAGAACTTGGCTTGATTCTTGAGTATTTATGATCATTGAAGTGAGTTAGTGAAGATTCAAGCTTGATTCAAGAGTTTTGGTAAGTTTTCTCACTTTTGGTAAAAGTTAGGTTTTTGTAGATCTTGTTAGATTCTTTTGGAATTGGTTTCTATGGTTTAGATATGTTGATTTAGGCTTGATTTTGTACATATATCTTGGTTGGTTTGTGATTTTGGAGCAAGGGTTTGACTAGGCTAAGATTGAAGATTTTAGAGAAAAAATTCTAGAGAGAGAAAGTAAGTATTTGGAAATTCTTTATTTGGGTTGATTTTTATATGTATGATTGATACTATATTTGATTTGTCTAATGGTTAGGTTTGGAAAATCGAGACCCTAAACCATAAATTGTAGAATCTGTTTTACTTGGATATCGAGGTAGGGATTCTTACCCTCTTCTATCGTGTTTATTTCCATTATCCAAAGAGCGGTTTGTAACTTCTTCATTGGTCATTCATTTTTGTTCTTGCCTAAATTGATTTTTAGGAAGAACGAAACTTGATTGTTGATATTTGATTTAAAACTCATACCCAATTATATGTTTGATCACCCATCAAGCATAGTTTTACTCTCAAACATGCATCACATAGTTACGTATGTATGTAGGGTTGATTTATCTATATATACTATTCTTGCATAATATATTTGGCATGCACATTAGATGTATTGCATTAGGGTCGCGGGCGCGGGCTTGTAGCCTTATAGGAGTTATTGTGATGCGAAATTCCGAGCGCGGAGCAAGACCAAGCCTTATAGTCGGATGAACTAAAAGGACTTGCGTCATATACCCGTGTCGGATTTTTCATGGGATGGACACCTACTTGGTCTAAGGGCAATGCCAAAGTTTTCGATGATATTCCGGATATCTGTTGAAAAATGCCAAAGGGACAGTATGGTGATGAGTTTAGTGTTTATTGATGTTATCATGGTAGTTGACATGTTGCTGCATTGTCTTTATTCTTTTAAATCCAGCTTTTACTTTCGATTACTCAATATTCCTTACTGAGCCTTCTGCTCACCCTATTTCCTTTTATGATCTTCAGGTGAGATTGGTTCGGATGTCGAACCAACGGGTCAGCAGCGAGCACAGTGACATGGGTGGCCATCTTGGAGCCTAGGATTTGAGTTATGATGTAGAGTCTGTTTATGTTTGTTTATCTAGTACCTGTAGTACTTAGATTGTATGGTGATTGGGGTTATGTTAACCTATTATGATGGATGATGACGATTGGTTGAGAGGTTGTGCCCTGTGATCCGGACTCTCATGCCATGTTGTGGGACTTCGGTCCGGATCAATAAATCATGTGATGGTTGTTTTTGTTTCTGATGTTGATTATGCGTTACTGCATGTGATTAGGTGGCCTGAGGCCCTGCCTAGAGTGTGATTGTGGTTAGATGGCCTGAGGCCCAGTTTAGGCTGCAGAATTGTAGTTTAGTAACTCTGATATTATATGTGTGATTGAGTTTCAGGTTGGCATCCTCCGAAATACGGGGAGGTGCTGCCGGATTTTCTATAGAATTAGTAGCGTTCTGGACTCGGGGTGTGATTCTCGGGTCGGGGCGTTACAGTTTGCTATCAGAGCGAGGTTACGGCTCTACGTAGGATCTGGGGTTAGGTCCTAGATGTGTTTAGTAAGTCTCCAAGCCATGTCACGACCTCTGCTGGTCCGGTATGTATTCGTTATCCCTTAAATCCTCGTATTTGATTGGTGTTGAGTATTTTAATCTGTTGTGGCGCAGATGGATACTCGTAGACAGACACATTCTGCTCGTACTGCGAATACCCCAGATGTTGGGGGCGGGCGAGGTAAGCCGAGGGGCCATGGTAGAGGTAGGGGAGCAACACATGTCACTAGGCGTACTCCCAATACACAGGGGTCACTGCCAGGGATAGGCAGTAGTGACAGGGTTGAAGAGAGAGTTGTCCATGAAGGACTACAGACTGATGAGGGGCTGGAGAGAACTTCTAAGCGAGTGTTGCAGGTTGTACAGCTTGCTCCTAGTGCTACTTCGGGGCAACCCATGACGTTGGAGGTCTTGGCAGGGTTAGTGACAAATTTAACTCAAGTCGTAGCGCAGATTCAGGTGCAAGTCCAGAATCAGTCTGCGGTTCAGATTCAGGCTCAGGGGCAAGTTCAAACTCAGAATTAGGGTCAGGCTCCAAAAGCTAGGGCACCAGAGGTGCGGTCAGAAGGACAGACTTCTGGGGTTATCACTGAGGGTGGGACTCCAACTGTGACAAAGCAAGAGATCTATGAGGTTGATCAACTTCGTAGGACGGGTCCCCCACAATTTTCTAGTGAGGGGGTGGGATGTGAAGCTGGAGAGTGGATTCGACAAATGAGCAAGAGGTTTGATTCTTTAGCTCTTTCTGATGATCGAAGGATGAAGTTGATATTCTACTATCTTAGTGGATCGGCGTCTGATTGGTGGGATTCTCTGGATCAGAGGAAGCATGATCTGACATGGGCATCCTTTGAGTTGATTTTTATGCAGCGTTTTGTGCCAGATAGTTATCAATCTGACAAGGCCCAGCAGTATTTGGGGTTGATTCAGACTCCAGAGATGACGGTGACGGAGTACACCAAGAAGTATGAAGAGTTATACAAGTTTGGAAAGAGGTTTGCTCCGGATGATTGGAGCAAGACAGAAAGGTACCGGAACGGACTAATTCCGAGTATCATGAAATTGATGATTTCTTCGGGAAAGATTACTTATGATAAGGCAGTGGATATGGCACTCCAGCTGGAGTTGGGAGAACGTAATTCCCGTCAGTATTGGGATATTCAAAAAGGCCGTAAGACTTCGGCATCGAGTGGTGGTAGTGGAAGTGGCCAGAAAAGGCAGAAGACCGAGTCTCAACCTCAAAGGGGTCAAAGGGGAGATAGAGATCAGGGATAGAAGTCACGGGGTGGCAAGGTCACTTGTTTCAAGTGTGGCAAGGAGGGTCACATGAGGGATCAGTGTCGATCTAGAGACGTAGTATGCTTTGGATGTGGTGCAACCGGCCACAAGAAGATTGATTGCCCACGAAACAACCAAGGGGCACAACAATCACAGATACCTGGGGTACCGCTTCCTGCTCTTCCTTCCACTGTTCCATCAGGAAGGAGAGGACGGGGCGGGAGTAGGCAGCCACAACAGCAGTCGCAGGCCCTCACACAGGGACGTGCCTTTGCGTTGGGACATCACGAGGCTCAGGAGCATCCCAACTTTATTGGAGGTACTTTTCTAATTTCCAATTGTTGGGCGAGGGTTTTATTTAATTCTGGAGCTACCTCGTCATTTATTACTAGTTCGTTAGCGCATGCGCCAGAGGTAGAGATTTTTCCCATTAGAAGAATGTTTACAGTGTCCTCACCATTTGGGCATTTTACTAGGTTGGAGGGTGTAGTGTTTGGTTGTGAATGTCGGTTTGGAGACGTGTCTCTCAAGGCTGACTTGTATATATTGGACTTCAAGGATTTTGATGTGATTCTTGGGGTTGATTGGTTGACGAAGCACCACGGGTTGCTTGATTTCTGGGAGAGGAAGATTTCTCTTAGAGTTTTTGAGGGAGAGGTGATACAATTATGCGGATCAAAAGGAATTCCATGCCCTCATTTCATGGAAAATCCTTTGTATCAAGATTGTAGAGTTGCTAGTTTGGTAACTTCGGCGCCTAAGAGCGATGTAGCTACACCAATCTGGGTGGTACAAGAGTTTATGGATGTATTTCCAGAGGAGTTACCGGGATTACCTCCGAAGAGAGAGACCGACTTTGCTATCGAGTTACATCCAAACGTCATGCCAATTTCGATTCCGTCGTATCGAATGGCTCCGGCAGAGTTGAAGAGTTGAGTGCACAGTTGGAGGAGTTGTTGGACTTGGGATTTATTAGACCAAGTGTGTCTCCGTAGGGAGCACCGGTATTGTTTGTTAAGAAGAAAGACAGATCGTTGAGGATGTGTATTGACTACCGACAGCTGAACAAAGCTACGGTAAAGGATGAGGACAATCAAAAGACTGCGTTTAGGACTCGGTATGGGCATTATGAGTTCTTAGTAATGTCATTTCGATTGACGAATGCTCCAGCGGTATTCATGGACTTGATGCAACGAGTTCTTCGTCCGTTCTTGGATCGATTTGTAGTGGTGTTTATCGATGACATTTTGATTTACTCTCCGACAAAGGAGGAGCATGAGGAGCATCTGAGGTTAGTTTTGCAGACTTTGAGAGAAAACCAGCTTTATGCTAAGTTGAGCAAGTGTGAATTCTGGGGCACGGAGGTGAAATTCCTTGGTCATGTGATCACACAGGAGGGCATTGTGGTAGACTATTCCAAAGTTGAGTCAGTTCTGAATTGGGCGAGGCCTAAGAATGTGACAGAGATTTGAAGTTTCTTGGGTTTGGCGGGTTACTACCAAAGGTTCATCCAGGATTTTTCGCGAGTAGATGCATCCATGACGCAACTTACCAAGAAGGGTACACTATTTGTATGGACAGATGAGTGTGAGTTTGCATTTGAGGAATTGAAAAGGAGGTTGACAACACCTCCAGTATTGGTAGTTCCAGATAGGAATGTAGGCTATCAGGTGTATTGCGATGCGTTTGGAGTTGGATTGGGATGTGTGTTGATGCAGAGGGATAGGGTTATTAAATATGGCTCACGGTTGCTCAAGACACATGAGAAGAACTATCCAGTTCACGATCTAGAGTTGGCGGCGGTAGTGTTTGCTTTAAAGCAATGGAGGTATTATCTCTATGGAGAAAGGTTCGAGGTTTTCTCGGATCACAAGAGTCTCAAGTACTTATTCACTCAGAAGGAGCTGAACTTGCGACAAAGACGGTGGATGGATTACTTGGAAGATTTCGACTTCAATTTGCAATATCATCCGAGTAAAGCAAATGTAGTCACAGATGCATTGAGTAGGAAGCAGAGGGTTGCTAGTCTATTCATGCATGAGTGGGGAATTGTAGAAACAATCAACCAATTTGGTTTAGAGTTACGGGGAGATGATAAAGTGTATTTGGGAAGTATGACTTCGAGACCAGTAATTGTTCAGAAGGTCATAGATGCTCAGAATGGGGATCCAACATTTGATACTTTGGAGGACACTGTTAGTTGGGCCCGAGGGGATGATGGAGGAGTGCGTTATGGGGGAAAACTAGTAGTTCCCGATGATAATGAGTTGAGACAAGAAATTCTGAAGGAGGCACACCATTCTTGGTTTGCCATGCACCCAGGGGGCACCAGGATGTACAAAGATTTGAAAAGGAACTTCTGGTGGAAAGGTACGAAGGCCGATGTGGCCCGATTTGTGACGAAATGTCTAACTTGTCAACAAGTGAAGGCAGAACACCAGAGGCCAGCAGGATTGCTACAACCACTACCGATAGCACAATGGAAGTGGTAGAAGATTACAATGGACTTTGTGAAGGCGTTGCCGATGACTCAGAAATGACATGACACAGTTTGGGTGATAGTGGATAGATTGACTAAGTCTGCACACTTTCTACCGATGAATAAGACAGATTCATTAGAATCCTTGAGCAAGTTGTATGTGAAGGAGATTGTGAGACTTCACGGGGTTCCTTTATCTATCATATCATACCGAGACCCGCGATTCACAGGTAAATTTTGGAGTAGCTTGCAAGAAGCATTGGGGACACAGTTGCATTTTTCTACGGCTTATCATCCACAAAGTGATGGGCAGAGTGAAAGGACAATACAGATCTTGGAAGATATGCTACGCGCATGTGTTGTTGACTTTGGGGGAAGTTGGGATCGCTACTTACATTTGGCAGAGTTTGTGTATAACAACTCTTTCCAGAGCAGTATCGGGATGGCACCCTTCGAGGCGCTCTACGGGAGGCCTTGTCGGTCGCCATTGGGTTGGGCAGAAGTAGGACAGAAAGCGGCGTCGGGACCGGATATGGTCAAGGAAGCTAGGGAGAGAGTTGAAGAGATCCGGAAGTGGTTGATCACCGCCCAGAGCAGACAGAAGTCTTATTCTGACCAGAGGAGAAGACCGTTGGAGTTCGCAGTAGGCGATAAGGTTTTCTTGAAGGTTAGTCCAAAACGGGGTATTCAGAGATACAATAAGCATGGGAAGTTGGCACCGAGGTTTTTGGGGCCATTTGAGATTTTGGAGTTAGTTGGATCGGTGGCGTACCGTTTGGCACTTCCACCGAAACTTGAGAAAGTTCACAATGTGTTTCATGTATCAATGCTCCGAAAATACGAGCCGGATTCATCGCATGTGATAGATTGGACGACATTGGAGGTCGAGGAAGACGGGAGTTACACTCTTCAACCGATGAGGATTCTGGACCGGCAGGATAAAGTTACAAGGTCAAATGTGATTCCCTTGGTAAAAGTCATGTGGACACACCACGGAGCTGAAGAAGCCACATAGGAGTTGGAATCGAAGATGCGGGAGAAGTATCCGAGTTTGTTTGAAAACTCAGGCATGTTAGTTTAAATTTCAAGGAAAAAATTTCTTAAGGGGGGAAGGATGTGAAACCCTGACCCAAAAAAAATAAAATAATAAAAAAATAATTTTAGTTTAGTAAGCTACGAATGACAAAAAGTTGTGTTTGAACTAGGTTCACAAAATGGGATGTAACTTTTAGTATACATGTTCATTTCGGGGCCATAATATATCAAATCGAAGCTTAGACCGAGCCAGAATTAACTATGTAGGAAAAACAAGAAAAACAATAATCCGGCAGAGTCGAATCTGTCCAGCAAGTCTTTATACCCGAAAATCAAAAAAATTCACCAGATTTTCTGGTTTCTTCTCTTCTAGAGAGAGAGAGAGAGAATGGAAGAGAGATAAGGTGATTTAGACAAGAACTTGGCTTGATTCTTGAGTATTTATGATCATTGAAGTGAGTTAGTGAAGATTCAAGCTTGATTTAAGAGTTTTGGTAAGTTTTCTCACTTTTGGTAAAAGTTAGGTTTTTGTAGATCTTGTTAGATTCTTTTGGAATTGGTTTCTATGGTTTATATATGTTGATTTAGGCTTGATTTTGTACATATATCTAGGTTTGTTTGTGATTTTGGAGCAAGGGTTTGACTAGGCTAAGATTGAAGATTTTAGAGAAAAAATTCTAGAGAGAGAAAGTAAGTATTTCGAAATTCTTTATTTGGGTTGATTTTTATATGTATGATTGATACTATATTTGATTTGTCTAATGGTTAGGTTCGAAAAATCGAGACCCTAAACCATAAATTGTAGAATTTGTTTTACTTGGATATCGAGGTAGGGTTTCTTACCCTCTTCTATCGTGTGTATTTCCATTATCCAAAGAGCGGTTTGTAACTTCTTCATTGGTCATTCATTTGTGTTATTGCCTAAATTGATTCTTAGGAAGAACGAACCTCGATTGTTGATATTTGATTTAAAACGCATACCCAATTATATGTTTGATCACCCATCAAGCATAGTTTTACTCTCAAACATGCATCACGTAGTTACATATGTATGTAGGGTTGATTTATCTATATATACTATTCTTGCATAATATATTTGGCATGCACATTAGATGTATAGCATTAGGGTCACGGGCGCGGGCTCGTAGCCTAATAGGAGTTATTGTGATGCGAAATTCCGAGGGCGGAGCAAGACCAAGCCTTATAGTCGGATGAACTAAAAGGACTTGTGTTATATAGCCGTGTCGGATTTTCCATGGGATGGACACCTACTTGGTCTAAGGGCAATGTCAAAGTTTCCGATGATATTTTGGATATCTGTTGAAAAATGCCAAAGGGACAGTATGGTGATGAGTTTAGTTGTTTATTGATGTTATCACGGTAGTTGACATGTTGTTGCATTGTCTTTATTCTTTTAAGTCTAGCTTTTACTTTCGATTACTCAATATTTCCTACTGAGCCTTCTGCTCACCCTATTTCCTTTTATGATCTTCAGGTGAGATTGGTTCGGATGTCGAACCGACGGGTCAGTAGCGAGCATAGTGACATGGGTGGCCGTCTTGGAGCCTAGGATTTGAGTTATGATGTAGACTCTGTTTATGTTTGTTTATCTAGTACCTGTAGTACTTAGATTGTATGGTGATTGGGGTTATGTTAACCTATTATGATGGATGATAACGATTGGTTGAGAAGTTGTGCCCTGTGATCGGGACTCTCATGCCATGTTGTGGGACTTCGGTCCGGATCGATAAATCATGTGATGGTTGTTTTTGTTTCTAATGTTGATTATGCGTTACTGCATGTGATTTGGTGGCCTGAGGCCCTGCCTAGAGTGTGATTGTGGTTAGATTGCCTGAGGCCCTGTTTAGGCTGCGGAATTGTAGTTTAGTAGCTCTGATATTATGTGTGAGATTGAGTTTCAGGTTGGCATCCTCCAAAATACGGGGAGGTGTTGCCGGATTTTCTATAGAATTAGTAGCGTTCCGAACTCGGGGTGTGATTCTCGGGTCGGGGCGTTACAGAGGAAATCTTTGAGATTCATGGAAGGTGTTGCTCAATCCCACAACTTTTGTGATTTATACTTCTCTTTTTTGTTAATAAAATTGAACCACCCATCACCTACTTCATCTTCAGACTCAGATAATGATTCCTAGACATCTAAATCGTTAGTCATAACTTCATACAAAGTTGGCTTATTCAATGCTTGTGGTTTCGACATTCCTGGATATGTTTAGACTGTAGTAGTTTCAACATCTACAATGAACTAGATCCTTATGGCTCGTTCAGTTAGCTTATCAGTTAGCTCCATATTTAATCGTTCCACATTAAGGGATGAGGACATGGATTGATCTTCTACTAATAGTGAAATGGGATCAAATAAACCAAATGTTACCATTATGCAATTAGCTTCGGCATTACTAGTAAGATCAAGATCGATCTTGTTTCTCTAGTCGATCGCATGATTATGTCCTTTAGAAAAAAAACATTTCTCAACTGGATGGCTGATGATCTGGTGATACTTACAATACTAGGGATTGTCAACTCAACCAACTTTTTGCTGCCGCTTTGAAGTATGAAGCTCTATAAGCTTTTGGTCAAGTAATTAGTCCATGATTCCAAACACATCAAAATCCATAAATAGGTATTCCTTCTCTTGCATTTGCTTCCAGGTGGTCGCTCATTGATTTATGTTTGATCTTTACGAGTCTTGGACTTGGATTTAGATTTTTGTGTAGAACTCTTAATTGGATTAGTAGTAACAATCATGGATTCTTGAGTCCATAAAGACCTTGAATCCTTCTTCAGCTTTTGCTTTAGTTCTTTTTCTTCACGAGAGTCACTTGGCAAATAACTTTCATGCCTTGCTATTTGGATTTCCAAGTCATGGGCTCAGGTTGCGAGTTCCTCGAAAGAATGGGGCACATTAGCCTAAAGGTTATACAGTAACTCCCAATGCATTCCTTGAACACACATATCGATGGAAGAGCTTTTGCTTATACATTCCTTGCAATTTAGGTTCCTTTATCGACCATAGCTTCTTCTTTACTTTGCTTTATCATTGTGAGTTATGAGAGGCTAACTGTTCGTCGGGTGCTATAAAAGCGAGTTAGAAAATTTCATTCAAGTTGATCCCAACCTTCAATGAGGCCAGCTAGAAGGGCATTATACCATTCAAATGCGGCTCCTTTTAGAGAGCACACAAATGGTTTCACCATGGAATCACCAAATGTACCCGCATTATCGCATGTTTTGATGAAATGAGCAACATGTTGCTTTGGGTTGCCTTTCCTATCAAATTGTTTGAACTTAGAGAGTTGATAACCCCATGTCATGAAAATTTCATCAATCCGATGACTTTATGGTTTTGCATACACTAATGATGATTTTGGGGCTCTACCATATTGAGCTCGGATGGTGTTAGCAATCATGTTTTGGAGTTGATTAACATAAAGTGAAGCAACATATAAGTTTGTGGGATTGCGAAGAACATTTTTTTGTTGTCATGCGATCCTATTTCTCTTGCTTTTGTTGAGTTTTAAGAGAATTTGAATTTTCTAGAGCTTTACCTTCTCGTGAAACAAAGGTTTCATGGATTGGTTATGTGATTGGTCTTAAGGAATCTAATCGATTTATGAGTGCAGGAATTTGTTTGTCCTTCTCTTCTAAGGACTTTGTCAATTGATCAATGGTGACATTGATTTGTTTCACCTGATCTTCAAAACTTGTTATTGCCTCGGTCATCATAACCAGTATAGGAATCTTTAATTCTGACGTTGGTATGTAATTATCCCACCTCCGTGATATGGATTCTTCATATGAGGGGTTAGAATATACATATTCCATTCCTTTTGATTTAGGAGATTTGGATTCAGATTTAGGCTCCGACGAAGATGTGTAATCACCGCACTTTCATGGTGCCAATTTCACATAATGAGACTTGGACTCAGATTCATTATCCGAGGAGCTGAAATACACATATTTCGTCTCTTTTAGCTCTTTTGATTTACGAGATTTAGATTTACATAAGAGGACTTCTTTTGACCCATTTTTTAGAATTTCTTAAAAGGAGAAGTTAATTGTGATTCTCTAGCTTTAATTCTCATATGAGTTGCATAAGAGACGTCATTAGTGACATCAATCTCCTTCGAGAGAATCATGAATTCCATAGTTTTGACTTGGAATGAATTTAATAAATTCAATTGAAAGATGAGAGGAGAAGAGAGTCCCACAGGGTGTGCCAGAAATTTATACGCAACAAATTTCGCGTGTAAATTAAATACACTTAAAATTGGTAAAATTTACAAAATTTTAAATCAAAGTGAACTTGATCTCTTCTTTTGACTTATTCAACTTGAACACAGAATCTTCTGATTGTCAGTTGAACGATTCAAACAAATTCAACAAATTTGTAATAAACTCTGATTAGATTTGATTTGTTGGAATTGGACTTGGACTTGAGACTTGGTGTGTGTATTTTTGTACCATAGGGAGTCAAAATAGAATAGGAGACTTGATGTTTAATATGAACATGAATCATGGACATTGTTTTATAGTTAAATAGATCTCTTTCTCTCAATAAATTTCGTGCCTTTTAAGAAACGAAAAAGGAGAAGCAAACCGATTGAAGAAAGAAAAAAATTTACAAGTCGACCTTGTGTTCCTCCCGAGGTGTAGCCGAGTGATATTTTTGGTTCACTACCAAACGTTTTTTTTTTTTTTTTGCTTTGCTCATTTGCAAGAAGATTAAAAGGAATACCTAGGATACGACGTAGGTAGTTCTTGGTAATTCGTTTGTTGCTCTATCAATCAGTGGTTCATGATCAAGGAGTCTAGATTGTGATCAAGTGTTGAGTTCGTGATCAAGATGGATTGCACATTGGACCTCGATAGTAAAGAGGTTAGTACTGAATTTCTAAATCTCTTTGAAGCATGTTTAGATCTAAGGGTTGTTTTGTATGATAATTAATTCTAGAAAGCATGTCAGGATTATTTACAAAACTGAATCTAAGATTGAAAGCATGTTAGGTGCACTATTCATATATTTCAAATCACAATTCTCTTATTTTGAGTTGATATTACATGAATTATTGTGTTTTTTATGTAGGAAGATTTGTACGAAGAGTTGGTCAAAATTGGAGCATTTTCGGAGAAGAAAAATGTTTCGGGCGCCCTTCCCACGCTCGAGTGTTAGATCCATCAAACGCAATTGTTGGAGTTAAAAATCAAGGAAACGTATTCCTTTTTGGGTTCTAATTTTTTTGTACGACTAGGGAAGGTTTAGGGATGATTGAAGGAAGTTTTTAAAGGCTAGTATTCATTGTAAATAGCTCTCCAAGCTTAAAAGAACACACTTAATTTTCTGACTAAAGTCGCTCGTGCTTGTGATCTGGCTACTAATTCTCCTTTGTTCTCGCAATAAATTCATGGTTTCTTCTTCCTTTTCTTTGTTGTTTATGATTATGTGTAGTAACTAAAATCTTTATCAGGGTATGATTTAACCAAGCATGAGTATTGCAAATTAAATTCTTTCAAGCTTTCAATTCAATTCATGATTTGTACATCAAACAATTTCAGAATTTCAGCTCTCACAACTTCTTTCATGTTCGGATTTAGCAGTCGTTGAGATTCACATGTTAGTTTTGCCAACTCTTCCATCAAAATTTTGTGTATGCACAAAGTTGGACTTACCCTTGATGTCAGCAATCGTTCATCACAAAGTAGTGTGATGACTACGTAATAAGTAAAAATAACTCAACCAAGCATAGACCATGGTTAATTATGATTTGATGTGAGTATATGTATTTTTAAAGAGAATATTGTGACACTTGGCAAGCTTTTGAGAGATGAGTTATCTACCATTGGATCAAAACCATGGAGTAATCTTGACCATTGGATTGGGAGGATTGTGCATGTTGGACACTTTCCATTAGTATTGTAATATAGAGACATAGCTAGGTTAAGTAGGGTTAGATTAACCCATGTGATTCCTTATAATTTTAAAGAACAAACCGAGAGAAAGAAGAAAGAGGGAAAGAAGAATAGCTTGAAGAAAACTTGGAAGAAATCTAAGGTAAAGAGTTATAAGAATTTAATCTTTGGTTTTCTATGAAATAGTTCTAAGTCATTGTTTGCATTAAGGTTGTTAAAGGAGGAGGAAGGTTTGGCGGAGAAAAACTTGGGATCACTACTTGAATCTAAAGAGAAGGTATTTCCTTGAACTTAATAATCATGGTTCAAAGGTAGAATGCATGTTGGTTAGATGTGAAGTAAACTTGAGGTTGATATTGGCGTGAAGGAGAACTATACATGGATCATGTAGATAAGGCCATGCATGATGATTTAATTGAAAGGTAAGTAAGAAAAGGTGAAATGCAATGTATGTTTTGAAGAAAGCTTTGGTTTAAGTTATGATCAAGTCATCTTTGATATTTTGGTGTTTTGATATGGATAATAAAATGGGGAATGATAATTATGTGATATAAAACCCATGATCGGTTTCTTAGTGAGGTGTATGTGATGCATGAAACATGCAATGTGATTGTTTAGAAAAATATAGTAAGTTTTGATGATGATTGTTAATCGGTTTTACAAGGACAAGAGTAGTTCGAAAATTTTGATTTGAGCTAAGAACATTAAAGATGTAATTTAATGATGAATGACTTGGGTTTTCAAGGAAAAGGAATGGAATTAGACCAATAATAAAATGAGTTGTTAAGAAAGGTTTTGATAAATTGAATGTATAAATCTGAAAATATAACCTAAATAAATCGGGATAGATTAGTTAATATCTAGATCTATGCATGCATGTAAACTATATATTTCAAGGCAAAACATAGATCATGAAATGCAATTTAATGATATTAGGAGGTGAAGAGCGTGGTCTGGATATAGTATTTGACGAGAGAAAAGGAAAACTTCCTTTGTGAAACTCAAGGTGAGGGTTTGTCATTTGCTACACATTCAAAATTGTTTTGTTTTAATTCTGGAAATTTTGTTAAGTGTTTAGATATAATGGGTTTAAAGTTGCTTAGATATGCATTGATATTGAATTTTGGTTTTTAGTCGAACTGATCATGAAGTTTGAAGAATTTGTGATTGATTATTTGATAATGAAAGTAATTGGTTTAATTTTATAATGTTATGACAAGTTTGGGTTTTTCAAATATATTTTATTAAACCCAAGAATCTGGGTGGATTGGAGAATCGGGAAAAAAAAATTGGATTTAAAAAGCTATTTTGTTGTTTCCTTGATTCTTCAAAGAAAGTGTGGTTTGCGATGATATTGATGAGATGCTTATTTTTATAAAGTGAAATCATCGAACTGTTGGTGTTTGAACCAAATTCTGAAACTCTTAATTGGTTCTTGTGAAAGATGATACAAATTTGAAAGATGTATATGTATGATTTCACTGTTTTCAAATCCCTGTGCTAAAATGTCCGAATAAGTGGAAATGAGAAATTGTTATAAATTATGCCTGTGCGCCTGGCCACCTCAGTCCTGGCCCGACTGAGGTCTTGTCCTATAGGGACTTATGATTGATATATACCACGATCTTTCTGGTGAGAAAGCATACCGGTGGTCGTTCATTCATACTAACCAATCTGACGGAATTGGGCTTACCGTATGGTTGGAACGGGATTATGGTTCGATAAGGAATTTCAGACAGGGAAATTATTGAACTCTAATAAATTAAATTAAATTTTAAAAGCATTGGTACTTGCTATTTCTATGTATGAGATATAATAGTCCATTTTGATCCGCTGCTATTTTTTTATTCCGATATAATAAATATTTACAAGTTTTATTTGAGAATTTCTTATGTTGTGGAATAGCATGACTTACCCTTCTGCGTGTTTTTAATACATGTAGATGGCGAAAACTGATGGAATGACTCAGAAGTTATATGAAAAGATTGTTTTCGCATGTTCTGTGGTTAGTATTGTAAAAATATGAATGCTCTATACGAACGGTTCGGTTTGATGTGAGTTGAATGCCTATAATAAGGCTTAAGGTAGATTCAATAATATTTATTAAGTGGATGACTGTTATTATTAAATTTACCGTGTCGTGTTTCACCCCGGGTCAATATTGGGGTGTTACACTTGCTTACTCATTCATACTCATAAATCATTGATAATCATATTTAATTTAGTTGTTATTTACATTACTTGCAAAATTAGTACTATTTTGACATAGACTTGTCTCTGTGGGATCGACCTTGTATTTTCACCTTTTGTGCTATAATAGTACGCTTGTGCACTTACAAGTATTTTAACATCAAGACTTGAAGAACTTGGACTTTGCACTTCTGAGACTTGACTTGGACTTGAGACTTGAAGAACTTAGAATTTGCACTTCGGAGACTTGACTTGGAGAACTTGTATTTGAGACTTGGAGGAATACTAAGAATTATGAATTTAGAGAACTTGAACTGGAAAGAAATTTGATAGAGTTTTTACAAACTTTTATAAACTTTTGCTCTCCCTCTTGAGGAATTATAAGAATTTTCGATTTAGAGAATTTGAACTCTAAAGAGATTTGAGGGAGACTTTAGAAAAATTTATAAAACTTTTTTTCTCTCTCTAGAGGAATTCTAAGAATTCTGGATTTGGAGAACTTGCACTTGAAGAGAATTTAGGAGAGTTTACCCAAAGTTCGTAAACTTTTCTTCTCCCCGCTAGAAGTATTTTAAAAATTTCAGATTTGGAGAACTTGAACTCCAAAGAAATTTGTGAGAGACTTTAGAAATGTACAATGAAATATCATATTACATTGTAAAAACTATTCCATTATAATTTACAATGGAATATGAAAAAATATAATAAATTATTTATAACTTGGTCATATAACATTTTCTTTATTTTGTTTGGTTTATCTGCGATGGTAGGGCAGCAAATTGTGGGACATTTCTAACTTTTGTCAAGAGCATCTCCACAGTGGTAAAAGAATTTGGAGTACTGAAAATTTTAAAGTGTGTAGAGATAGTGATTTGAAAAATGTGTAAAATGACATAAAAAATGAAAAATGGTATAAAAGTATGAGATATATGTTGTTAAAACTCGATATTTGGAATGTTGGTGAATGAAAAGTGAAAAAAAAAATTACATTAAAAATTACGTTTTGTTGATATGGTTGAATTGTGAGATGTGTTTTGCTCATAAGGATAAGTAAATGGGACACAAATATGTATAATAGAGATGAAATCTAATTGTATAATTTAGAGAGCTTGAAAGTAGAGCCCACCCAATCTCTAAAATCTTCATCCAATGGACAGAAAGGCATCATAGCCTAGCCCGCCTTCATTTTACAGAGGAACGATTCGGTCCAACTTCCATTAAATGGGCCTTTTCCATCAACAAGCCTATTCTATTTCTCTCTCGTTTTTCACTGAGTAAAGAAAGAGGGAGAAGATCATGATGCGATACAAAGAGGTATCATAGATTGGTATCTGAAATTCACAATATATGAAAGGGCAAAGGAGGTTTGTAATTAGATAGATCTTCAATTGATTTTCGTGCAGGAAAAAGAGGCAAAGAAGGAAGCATTTCGGAAGTACCTGGAGTCTAGTGGAGTTGTTGATGCTGTCACCAAAGGTAAACAATCAGATCTTCTTCTTCCGTTGGACTGTTTTTCTTTAAAATTTTAATTGATTCCTTTTTTGATCTTCTTCTTCTTTCTGTTCCTTTGAAGTTCTGGTTGCATTGTATGAACAGAATGACAAACCCTCATCTGCTCTTGAGTAAGTCCCCTCCTTCTTTGTCAAATTTGAAATGGATGCGCACTTTCAGTTTAACTGCACTCATTAACACATACATTTGTCATAGTACCTGTAATTGATTTAGCAAAAATTATATGTAGAATCGCATAATCATAATCCTGATCTAATGAGTGATTTTGGCTGGTCTTAAATTCGAAAAAGTGATTTAATTTTGGTAGCCATAGCAATACGCATGTGTATATTGGCATCTGAGTTGACACTTAGATTAAACTGAATATTTGGTTTATATATCACTGTCTTTAGTTTTCATGTAAAAATCTCATTATTTATCCAGTAAGGGCATACTAGTGTTTCCTTGATTTAAGAAAAATGTTTTTTTTGGGACTTTAACAGGTTCATTCAACAAAAACTGGGTGGACCAAGTCTATCCGAGTATGAAATGCTGCAAGGGGAAATGTCAGATTTGCAAATAAAGTATAATGAGCTTCTGTCAGCACATCAAGATGCTTGCAAAGAGGTGAGATTTAGTTTCGGAATTATAATAGCCCTGCCGCCTTTTCTTTAGGTATGAGTTATTTTATTACTGTCTTGAGGGAATGCAAAATCCAACCTTACTCCTTGTGCAAGGGTAAAGAGCAATTCACCAATACATCTTTTGTGCTCCTTCATTATAATAGCTTGGCATTTTAAACTTATATCAAAACATTGAATTTTCTAAATATATTATGACCACTGGCTCATACGAGAGGCGAGATTTACGTACTCCTGTAGTTTGTGTTCACTAAGCTTCCAAGTAGCAAACTAATGGACTTTGTTAATTTTAGGGGTTACGGGGTACTTGGTTGGCATTTAGTAGGGGAACGAGGGTGAGAATCGATCATTCTCTTGTTTGGTTTATTTTGCGAGGGTGTAATCACAAACTCATCCCACCCTTATTCCTCCCTTATGTACATTAGCCAAGCTCACCAAAATGGCGAGAAAGACTAATCTCCATAAGGGAGAACGTGTTTTGATATTAAAAGATTATTTTACCCCTTATTAAGTAATCACAACCATTGCAATGTTTATCTCACCCTCACCTCACTCTCGCCTCACACTCATCGGATTAGCAACCTATCCCTAGAAAAGTGAGTGACAGGACATTTGATTGCTAATCCAATATGACAATATGTGAGTGTAAAATGAGCATTAAGTGTGAGATGAAAAGTGAGCATGAGTACTAGTATTTTAATTGTATAATTTTCATATAACCATTTTCTTTGTACATAAATATAAAATATAATAGATTAATTTAATTCTTGTGATTAATTAATAATAAAGTGTAGAATAGTATTTGAATATCAAAACTCGTTCTCTTTTGTGCAGATTAGCCAATGATAGAGTAATATCCTCACAACAGTAAGATAATATAAGGATTGTGGAAATCAAAAGGAGAAATAGGAAATATATTGCTTAAGAAAGTTCAACTAAAAACCAAATACAGAAAAGGAAATAGAAAACCTAGCTCTTTGAGGGTCTAGGAAACCTCCCAGAATTCTCGCCCAAAACCAGCCTAACCACCTCTAGCACTTTCTACACATAAATACAGACAATACGCAGAGCACAGAGCACAGAGCACTAACAAAACAACCACCGCCACAGTGACAAGTGTCCCACTCCTTAACAGCCACATGTCCCATGATTGGTAGAGCCTTTTCTCTTGTAGACCTTGGTGACGGGCTCAGCCAATCTCACAAAAATTGTGAGCTTGGCTAATCTCCATAAGGGGGAGTGAGGATGAGAAGAGTTTGAGACTCCACCATCCCAAAATCAACCAAATAAGGGAAAGGGTGATTCCCAACCTCATCTCACATCATTTCCATCTCTAAATGCCATACTGTAAGTTCTAGAGGCTAGTACTTACTCTCTTTTCTCCTGGTTGCACATAAAAGGCTTTGCATCTCATTTCTCTATCTACTACTTGGTTGATTTGGATAGAACCAAACATTACAGTATTTAATGAAAAAGAAACCACTTTTGATACCTTTATAGATAATTACTTTGGCCCCTTGAAATCCTGGCCTTCTAGCCTTCGAGTGGTAGCAATAGGATTTGGCTAGAATTGTTTGTTGTAACCTTGGTCTCTTTGAGTTTCCATTCAAAAAATAATAGTATCTTATTCATAAAGTAAAACAAAACTATAAACAGACAAGCAAACAGCTGTGCATTTTTTGTTCTTTTTCACTCTGTTTTAGGCCGTTTTCTGCCCTCCAGCTGAAAGCTTTTTTCTGTTCTTGATAGAATTTCACTACATCATCTTTATCGTTGTTCACATTCTAACTGTTAGCTATTTACTTTGGTTTCATTTCTCTTCTAGAATGGTTCTTCATAGCTATTTTCGGAATTATGTAGTTCTAAGAATACAAAGGGCTTTAACTTTCAACCCAGCAGCAAACAATGCGTCTCCATCTGTTGTGATCACATGTCTAGAATACGGAAAATTGGAGTTTAAAGGTAGACGCCAAATACTGTCTCTTGCGAGCCACAGTTCCAAACGTACTCCTGTTGCTTTTACATCCATCAAAAAGATTATCATGCTAAAGAAAATTTAATTTCTGTGGGTTAGCTAACCTGTGTAAACTTGATGTAAGTTTGTTTAACTTCACTGTGATAATCAGGGCGACTTTGCTCTCGCAGCAACACTTCACTTTTGCTTTCAAGCAACCTTGATTTCTTTTGATTGCTTTGTTTAAATTAGATAACTGAATTAATTAATTAATTAATTAGTTCACATATTGTGTTCCATTGTTGATGTTTCATTACAGATGGAGGAACTAAAGAACATGCATGCCATGTCATCTACTGCGCAAAAGGATACTGATGATGAAGCACAACCAAAGGATGGACATTGAACTCAAAGGTCTTGAGAAAAAACCTTTCCACTAGTCTTCTGATTGAATCTTAAATCCTTCAAATGAGTTAGTACAACTTGTAGACTTACAATATATTCAAATATGAACTTTGACTGTTTTGTAGTTGATTGATGCCCTTGGAATATTTTTTTCATGATTAATTATTCGATTTTAACATGTTATTGAATGGTATAAAAACTGATTTTGGCATCAATACAATACTAGAAACATATCCAAAAGAAACAATTTTCCATTATTTTGTGAATGCATGGGTGTAGAAGTGCATTAATTTCTTGGAGGCTGGTAGTTGGAGGTTTATAATCTCTCTTTAAATAAGAAACTAGCCAATCTCATTTGCACAACCAATCCCAAGAAAGAGCTTCGAGACTTAAAATAAATAAATAAAAGTAATAGTTTTATACTTATGGAGAAAGAATAAAAAGCTGTAGAGATTCAAAAAATTCCTATAAAAAAGCTTTTAATTCTATCCCTCTTCAGCTAACTATACTAATAAACTAACTGTGATTCTAATAAAAATATAAAACCAGAGTTTGTTATGCTTGTTTTCTCATGCATTTTTGCTTTTACTTTCAATAAAACAGAAAATAACCTTGAATATTTTAGAAAAAATGGGAAATACAAAATGAATTGACCATAGTTCGAAAGCAAATGACCGATATATATATTAAGAAAACAAGAAAATAGAAAATAAATGAAACAAACTCGTACTAAAACTATAATTTATAAAAAAGTAGGGATAAGTAGTACATTTAGGGCACCAAATAAGTATTTACCACAACATGTCACGGTAAAAAACACACTCCAGCTAATTTTTAAAATTTAAAATACGTATACCATGGGTAGTAAATACTCTCCCACTTAATTTTTAAAATTTAAAATATATATTTGAGTAGAGAGCATTGTAAGACTCCAATACATATTTAACTAGTGACATACCTGCGCTTCGCATGGTTATTTTTTTGAAGTGTGGTTATTTATTTATTTATTTTATGTATCGTAATTTTTTTTCTTAAATTTTATTTTTCACCAAGACTTTAAACATAAATTTATAGTGGTGCATAACTTATATACATTATGTTTATGGAGTTTGTTTATCGTGATATTGACTTATATTTTTTATAAATATAATTTCATTTTAGATTATACATTTTATATAAGTATCTTCATCAATATTTACATGTAAGTTGAATGTTAGTTACCTTATATATATCTTAAAATTAGTGATATTTGTAATGTTGTTAAAGTGTTTTTTTTTAAATGATGTTGAATTTTGGCTCTTTAATTTTAATATTTTGTTGTGATATATCGAGCTTTATCTAACATTAAATTATGAGTGGTCTGCTTGACTGTTTGTTTGAACTTTGAGTTACTTGGAATGATGAAACAGACAAAAAATATATGAATAGACTTCTCACATTGAATGACTTCACTTCTCCTCACTATAAATATGTGAAATTGATCAAATGAGAGACTTTTTCTCTTTTACCTCAATAAAATATATACTGAACAATTTACCTCAATTAACTCGTGAAGAGATCAAAACTCTTATGAAAAATACAATGAGTTGTGTTTGACAACATGATAAGCTCAAGAGGTTTTCTATCCCGTTTTAATATAATTGTATTAATTAGTGATATTGATGGGATATAAAGGTATTTGAGAATAAAGACCATATCATTAAGAAAAAAGGGATATATAACTTAATTTAATTGAAAATAAAATACATATATAATACATAATTGTGCTTTCTCTTTTATATCCTAGGTGACTCATTGTGGAGCATTCTTAAGACTTCCATTATATACACACACACACTAGTAGAGTACCCACGCTACACATGATAAATTTTTTCAATTATTATAATTATTTTAATAAAATACATAAGATTTGCATATTATCTCTACAACATATTCTCTCTGAAAAATAATACTTCGGGTCAAGAAAATTTAAAAAATTTGGATTGAGTGGTGAGAGAGCCTAAGCTTGGTGTTATTGCTTAATACTTATCTCTTCTATATTTGAATATCTATTAAATCCTAATTTTTTGCGATTTAATGTGATGTTGGTCTAATTTTATCAAACAATATATGTGACTGCCTACAATAAGTTTAGAATGGAAATCAATACAAAACCAAAGGGGCATGACATAACATCTATATTTTGATTATTTAAAATTAATCATTAACCAAAAATAATTCACACATGTAATGCTATTAGGTAAGGTTTTTGTTGAGCTGCCATCATGAAAACTCATATAAACATTCTCGAAGATTTTGTATTACATTTAGCTATTTGTTTATTGCTACAGGAAAAAAAATCAGGATGCTTCTTATATATTCAGACCATGAATTTTTAAATTTTCATATAATTATTAATTTTTTAATAATTTTAATTGTTGATTTGCATATTATGTGTCTTGAATTTTACACATGACATCTTGTCATTTTTGTTATAACAAAAATAATATTAGCTGGTTTCTCATATAATTATTAATTTTTTAATGTTAATTTTAATTATTGATGTATATATTATGACTTTTGAATTCTAAGTGGCATCTTGTCATATTTGTTATAACAAAAGTAATATCAAAGCTCATATTGAATGAGACCATGAATTGTAAATTTTTTATATAATTATTAATTATGATTATTAGTTTTTTTCTCTCTCTTCAATTCTACGTGGCTTCATGTGGTGCATTTGTGATACCTCTATTTTACATATATAGATTGAATTGATATATTGATTAATTGACACACACACACACACACACATATATATATATATAATATGGGAAATTTATCAATAGGACCTTAAATGAAGTTGTGTATGTCATTGAGGACCTTCAACTTTCCAATATTCCAATAGATAATTGAAATAATTATGGACAAAATTACCCTTATTCCAATAGGTCACCAAAACGTAAAAACCTTCTCCCCCTGCCCTCAATCTATTGCAATTTAAAAAATGGTAACCTAATTTGCACAAACAACTCTCGACCTTCAATAGAGAAGAAATCGGAACAATAGAGGCTATTATTTTGAAAAGTTTATGAGGAAGAATATAATCATAGGATTCCTCATAGTTAAACGACCGACAACAAACAATCAAGGTAATACACCTATTTGATCCGAATCAAATTTGCACTCTATTTACCAATCGATTTCTTATGATTTTACATGAATGCTGTTTAAAAGAATCAAACAACTAAGAAAACATGCATTTAAGCGATTTAAATACTAAAATGATATTCCGTTTAGTTCATAGGGTTTTAGATACTTCGATGTCGTTCTAGTTTCAATTTACTCAACATTGTGTACTGATTATGGTGTCCTCTCAACTGGGAAACGAAATTGCAATGTAAATTGAAACATTCTTGATATTTCCTTCAAGAAATCAACATTGAATGCAATTTTTAGTTTTAATATGAGATTTCCTCTGAATATACTACTGAAGTTGGTCCATTACATTTCTTTTTGTTTCCTCTAAAAATAGTTTCAATATATGCAACATTGTGTGCTGATTATGGCGTCCTCCATATGAGGCTATAAAATTGAAATGCCATTGTAACTTGAATATGAGATTTTCTCTAATAAATCAACACTAAATTCAATTTTTACCCTAAATCTGGGATTTTCTATGAATAAACTACTGAAGTTTATGCTTTTCTTTATTTTATTTCCTCTGAGACTACTTTCAATTTATGAAACACTTTACGTTGACTATTGATAATAGAAAAATACCCCCACCAATGGTGCTCCTCCACGTCATATGTGGCCCAAAGACCAGTCAAGCTTACCAGGCAGTCTCCTCGGTAAGTGTGTCACCTGCTGGACCTACCAAGGTGAAAAACAGCTGGGTGCGGTCCACAATCATAATTGGAAGACCCACTTCAACAGTGATCGTCAATCCTATATAAAGCTCAGCAAGTCAGGTATTATCTAACTTAATCACAATTGGAACTTTGGCTGAGAGAGAGCTCTAGTCCGAGAAGCTTGCCTGATTAAATACCAACTGACTTGAGCGTCGGAGCGCCAACGCCAGAGGACTACCTCTGGTGCGGCCTTTAGCTCACCTCTGTTCATTGTGCTCAGCTGCAGGGCTGCCTGATTGATCAACTCCTAGGAAGGACCTGCCTCCATAGAAGACTGTCTGGTAGGTAAGCTGCCTGACTGTCGGGACTGACACGTTGCCTGACTGGACAGCTACTCGACTGCCCTGCTCTTTGGCTTCTGGGAAGGATCCACATCCTCGGTATCTGTGCATGACTGCAGGTCTGACCAACTGATCGTCTTCTCGGTAGTGACACCTTTTTGACGTCATCAACTATGTTTCCTCCATGTTAGGAAACGACATTCTAAAGTCATTTTCGCTTGAATATGAGATTTCCTCTGAGAAATCAACACTGGATTCAATTTTTAGCTTAAATTTGATATTTTCAATGAATAGGCTATCAAAGTTTATCCATTAATTTTTTTAATTCCATTAAAACTATTTTCTATAATATTTGACCCTAAATATTGGTATTAGAACTTGTAAAGAGTTGAAAAATAGAGTTTCGTAAGTTTTGGAAGTGTTAGGCACGCTTAGAGGTAGTGCTAGGAAATAAGTTGAAGTTTAGAGGGGGGCCTAGGCACCATTTTCAAGGCGCCTAGGCATTTCGAAAATCAAGCCAGGAGGTGCCTAGTAGAGAATCAAAAGGGGGAAGGAGTGGCTTTCAGGTGCCTAGGCGTGTGGAACCCTACTCTCAGAGCAACGTGGTTGCCAAGGAAGGGAAAAACGTTTGGGCGTCAGGCAGCCTCCTACGCACCAATTGCGAAATCCCAACTTTTAAGTTTGCGAAAGATAGAGAAGTTAGAGTGTTTTCCACGGAACCTGATTCTAGAGAAAGAGAAAATAGAGAGATAAATGGTGAATTCCTTGGATATTCAAGCTAGAAACAAAGAGTCTAAGGAGATTATGCAAGATTGAGGGAGAATTTGGCAATCAAAAGTAAGTTTTCCTAGTTTTGGGAGATTTAAGATTTCTTGGTAGATTTGTAGGAACCTTCATGAGATGGATTTAGTGTTTAAGTAAGTTGATTTTAGACTTGTTTATGGTTACAATTATAGGTTTTGTTTAGGATTTGAAGTTCGAGAACAACTTGTTAGATATTCAAGGTTTTTAAAAAATCCTAGAGAGAGAAAGGTGAGGTTTTCTAGACTTTGATTTAATTGGTTGTTTGGATAAATTGGATCTATGGATGGATGAAATGAGTTTTGGCTTTGCCATAAGGTTAGGTTGGGAAATGCCAAAATCCTAGAATTGAGTTATTGAATTTTGTTAGCTGTGCTTGGATACAAGGTAGGGGAATTCTTACCCATTTCTTTCATGATCTTCATTGATGCCTAAAGAGTGATTTTAATCTTCATTGGTTGTGGAATTTGTGTTCTCGCCTTCATTTTTCTTAAGGACGAACGAACCTTTGTATGTGGAATTCTATTGATCTTATGATATAATTGCATACCTGGTTGACAAGTTCAAAAATTTGTCGGACATAGCCTATTGATATATGCGGCATGTAGGGGAATATATATATATATAAGTTGGTTATATATCATTGTATTTTCATGTGGTCATGCATTAGAGATGCATTGGGAGTGTGAGTGAGGTCTCATAGTCTCTTAGGTTGATTGAATGTCGCATGGGAAGATGGTAGGTGTAGACCCAGCTCGACTCATGCCAAGTGACTCTTGTGAGGCGACACATGGAGATTTTGATAGACTGGTTGTGAACCAAGCTTAGATCTTGTGTGGGGTGGTTGTGACCACATATTGGGTTTTCTATTCCTAGGATGGATTTAAAGTGAGTGCGACCACTATATGTATGTGTTTGGTGCAAATCGGGTTAACTGGCTGCGACTAATGAATAGTTCACCTTTTTGATTGATTCTATGATTTATTCATGTTATAGTTTTGTAACGCCAAGACCCGGGAGGCGCTACTATATCCACCAAAGATCCGGGAGGCGCTACTATATCCACCAAACAACCAATCAATTAATACTTAGTCCTCATATAACTAACTCAATCTCCATCGTTCAGAAAATGCGGCAACATCTCCCCAAAAATAAGAGAATGTCAATATGAATTATGCACACAACAATTTAATAAATCACATCAATAACCACATAAGACCTCCGACCACCAATTCACATGCATCCGCAACCTAGGAGGGGGTGTCAGGCCATCTAATAGCATACAATATCCGTATCCTATCAAGACCTCAGGCATTTATCAATAAGTAATCCATCATAAATGAATAATCAAGTGGTTTAGACATAACCGTTTTCATGCATATAAATCATCTGGGAGACTTGGTCCCAAAATCGGCTCGAGAGTCATAATCACACGGCGCACCCTCCTGACCGTTCCAATTGTTACACTGAAGAGGTATTTCATAAGTGTGATACCAATAGCAAATAAAGGTACTACATAATCGATAACAAGAGGAATTATTATTCCCCTCTAAACCCATACACTCACTACTTTGGATGGCAGCCATGTCGTTGACGCTCCTACAAATCCGCCTCTCCAGTATCAGAACTCGACTCACCTATGGTTATAAGGAAAATAAGTAAAGGGTGAGAAAATGGATCAGTAGGGAAAATGGATGAATATCAAAGTTAATCTAAATACTTAAGAAGGTTCAATGCAACAATATGCTTTTAACCATGAACAAAATAATTAAACAAATAAATAATCACAGTATCTTTTCATTTTCTCATGATAGGCGATGCCTCGGCATCCGCCACAAACCCATCGATGAACAATGCTACCATTTATATGTACTCAAGAGGAAATCACCATATGCGAGACCACAGTCACACGCACACAAGATTAAGGTTCAATCGAAATCGACCCCTTAGGATCTCTATGTGTTAACACACATGGAAGTCATTTGACCCTAGTCAAGCCGAGACTACACTGCCATCCTTCCAAGCGACATTCAATCAACCTAAGGGTCTATGAGCCTATACTCGCACACCCCATGCATCTCTAATGCTCAACAATACATATGCCATGATTTATACATATAGACCTATGTATACATGTGTATATATATATATATATACACACACACACATATATATTCACTACCACATGATGCATGATCGAGTCAAGTCATGCTCAATATAAGACTAAACATGTAAATTAGGTATGCATTCAAAAATTTAAAGATATCCTGAATTAAATCAATGTTCGTTCTTTCTTAGGAACATATATGGGAAGAACACAAATAATGAAGACCAATGAAGAAATTGAACTCTTTTTAAATATTGAAATCGAATATGAAAAAGAAATAGGTACGATATCCCCTACCTCGTTATCCAAGCAAAATAGAAAAATCAATAACACAACATTATGGTTTCGGCTTTTTCTTAACCTATCAATTTGGCAAAGCCCAAACTCATTTCATCATACTCAAGCTTTACTTGGATTGAGGGTAAAAAGAATTATGTGAGGGAGAAATTTCATATTTTTTGTCCATTTTCTCCCCCTTCCAAATTGGGGTGTTAAGGATGGGGAGAGATATATGTCTTTCTGAAAAACCCAAAATACCCATGAGAAAATCCCTAAATTATTTCATTCAGGCTCCTTTCTTCCTTCTTCGTATCCCATGCACAACAAACATTCCAACCTGCCGCTCCAACTCTAGGTCTCTCCTTCTAGGTGCATTTTCTCTACCATGGTTCTTGATTTTTCTATGATTCTTGATTTTACTATGATTCTCTACTTTCTACCCTTGCTATACTTTACCTTTTTAGGGGATCTAAGTAGGTTTCGGTTTAATGTTTGTGTACATATTATTTTTATTTGAGGTATAGTTTTTTAATTGGGTTTTGATATATACATAATCTATGATGATGAACCATTGTGTTGTAGTTTTGTAAACAATTTGCAATGGTTGTGAAAAGTTGAGTTATGGGTTCCACTTGAGCTTGATATAGACATAATCTCTTGTACTCTTTGATTACTTTTAATTCTAGGCTCTTGCCTTTAGTTATTCATATTTGCATCAAATTATAAAGATCTATGTTGATTTGCATATCTAAGAATTTAGAACTTTTGATGGTATCTTGAGAAATCCCATGGTTGTTTTATGGCTTGGCTACTTTTACCACTTGCTTCTAGAAATTATGTATGTTGTTGATAGATATGGTAGGAACTGACAGAGGTATAGTCATTGTGGTAATGTCCAAGATGACCTTTAGGTTTATTTGTGTTATGACCTCCTCTAACATTTGTGGTGATGGACTTCATTTTAGTTTCCCATAAACTTGGGATAATAAAGATATATGTTGGTGCGTGCTTCAGGGTCTAACTCTTTTATTCTAGTGGTGTTGGATTCTGTTTTGGATTGAAGGGTGTTGGCTTCAAGGGTTGGCTATATTTGTTGTGTCTGGTCAATGATTTTGATAGCTAAAGAGATTCTATATTTGCTAAAGAGGTTACTTGTTCAATTTTGAGATAGTTTTTAGCTCATTCTTTTGTGAATCTAATTGGCTATTGATTTTGGTGTATACTTTCATTTGGCTGATGTGTTTCTTTTTCTCATTTATATTAATTTGGTATTATCTAAAAAAATTTCAATCTTTTGAACACATTTTGTCAGCTTTCCTTTCGTGATAGGTCGTATAATTGATTGATTGGATGACTACATGTTCTATGCGGTGTTTTGGTGGTGGCAGATGGTCTTACATATTTCATTGGTGTCTACATATTTTTTTTATTTTGTACAATGCCAAACACAAACGAAGTCGTTGTCTAAGAATTCCAAGATCATTGCGGTTAAAACAAGAACAAATTAGGGATGAATTGTTAAAACATGTCATTTATAGTGAAAGGGAATGTCGTGGTTTTGTACGAATGAGTCCAAAAGTTTTTTTTTTAGATTGTGTTATATTTTGGTTAGACATGGAGTTCTTTAACCAATTAGACTATCAATTGTTGAAGAACAAGTTATAAATTTTTTGTATATTATTGGTCATGATCAGAGACATTGGTCCCCCCCATACTATATTTCATAGATTCAGCGACATATTTATCTTGTGCTTAGAGCTATAATCAAATTACAAAATCTATATTTAAGACAACTGGATGGTAGTGAGGTTCCAGCACAAATCTTCGACTTCAATAGATTCTATTCGTACTTCAAGGATTGCATAGGTGTCATTGACGGTACACATATTCAAGTTGAAGTCCTTGCAAGTGATGCCCCTAGATATCATGGTAGAAAAGAATATCCAACTCAAAATATGATGCTCGCTTGCACATTTGATTTGAATTTTATGTATGTGTTGACCAAATGGGAGGGTATGGCATCAGATTCGAGAATAATTAAGATTGCATTAACACGACTGCTAGGTGTCAAATGTACCTATTATTTTAGTCTTAAAGAACATATTTTTTCCATGATTTTGGTATAAACTACTACCCAAAGTGGGGTTTTGATGTATTGGTATTGTTGGAGTAAATTGAAGAGATAAAGCTAGTTCTCGGCAGATTTGCAACCTTTGTGGCCACAAGAAGTGAAAATCAGTTTCGTTTTTAAGTTGCTGATGTGGCAAACAAGGCTGGACCCACCCCTAGGGTTTTGGAAGAGTATAAACCTATTTTATTCTTGGTTCAAGCCGCACAACAACAGACACCAGAAATATTCGTTGACTAGTGCCAGGCGCTGTAGGGTGTAGCCCGAGGTTATACATTGTTGTGACATTTTAGGATGTCATGTTGCTGCTAGCTTGTTTCAATATTCAGCCTTTACGTTCTTATGATTCATTTTGTTTTCCCTACTGAGCCTCCTGCTCACCCTATTACTTTTCTGTATCCTTCAGGTGAGACTGGTGCTGAGAACCAGGCTGCGGATCAGTAGGAGGCGACGTGACATGGAATGCCACCCTAGGAGCACTAGGATATGTATTTGGTTGTTTGAGAACCTTGGTTATGAATTAAGTACATGTAGTACTTTTATTGGTTGACTATTATGTTGCTTAAATACCTTTTCGGTATGTTTGATGGATGGTCGGGAGGTATGCCGTGTGATCGGGACTCCCGTACCTGGATATAGGACCTTGGGTCCGGATTGATAGACTTTGATAGTCTCTGATGATATTATTGATATGAATATGTTTTGCTTATTGATTGCATGTGATTAGGAGGCCTGAGGCCTTGCCTAGTGTGTGAATGTGGATAGATGGCCAGAGGCCCTGTTAGGCTGCGGAACTTCTCTGATTATTATTGATTATTTTTTTCCGTGTTAAATGAGATGTGACTCTAGGTTGGCACCCTCCGATATACGGGGAGGTGCTGTCGAATTTCTATTAGAATCCGGGGTTAGGTTGGCGTGTGGTGAGGTCCTTAGTGACGGGGCACACGCCTAAAGTGGCGCTCCCAACTCAGTGCGCGAATTCTGGGTCAGGGCGTCACAATTATTTATGAAATATATTCCTTAAAAATAGAATATTCAAAGAAACCAATACTTTGAAATTCTATAAACATGATTGAAGGTGCGAAGGAAATGTCTCGAGAAACCAATACTTTGATATTCTCTAAACAAGGTTGGAGGTGCGAAGGAAATGTCTTGAGAAACCAATACTTTGATATTCTCTAAACATGATCGGATATTTGAAAGAAATGCCTCGAGGAACCAATACTTTGATATTCTCTAAACATGATCAGATATTTGAAAGAAATGCCTTGAGAAACCAATACTTTGATATTCTCTAAACAAGGTTGGATGATTGAAGGAAATGGCTCGAGAAACCAATACTTTGATATTCTCTAAACAAGGTTGGATGATTGGAGGAAATGGCTCGAGAAACCAATACTTTGATATTCTCTAAACAAGGTTGGATGATTGAAGGAAATGGCTCGAGAAACCAATACTTTGATATTCTCTAAACAAGGTTGGATAGTTGAAAGAAATGACTCGAGAAACCAATACTTTGATATTCTCAATATTGTTGGATGTTTGGCGGGTTGAATATATAAAATTGTATGATTTAATTCTTTCTTTTTGAAATTATTTAAATGTATGATTTAATTCTTTCTTTTTGAAATTATTTAAATATACATTCCAAAATAAATTATAAAATTAAAATTTTCTTTTTTTTTGAGAAATATAAAATTAAAAATTTAATCATGTCTATCAATCTAATTAATATTTATACAACTTTTACTATTTTATTATATTATTACATTACTTGGACCCAACCAATTCTTAAAACCCAAAAATCCAACTGGCCCAATAAATTCATCATGGCCCATAACCTAATACGAAAAGACAACCCAACTTCAAAATTGTGCCCAAATCAAAACACAAGCCCGGATCCGGCCCAAAACAAATTCAAACAAAAAACCTTGTCCAAACTAAACCTGGCCCAAGAAATAAACTAAACCTGGCCCAAAACGAAATAAACTAAACCTAGCCTACCCGAGGCCAAATGCCCAACACCAACAAAACTAGGCCACAAATAAACCCAACCCAACAAATAAATGCCCGGCCCATGACATAAACCAAACCGGCCCTTTACTGTTCATTATCTTCCTCCACTGGCCGACCACTCGTGACCGGCACCTATGGCAGAAGCTCCTTCCTTGCCGCCTCTTCCGTCCGATCTCCCTGTTACCAAACAGGAGACACACAAAACAAACAAAGCA
Source organism: Euonymus europaeus (assembly GCA_963580455.1). Classification (NCBI taxonomy): domain Eukaryota; kingdom Viridiplantae; phylum Streptophyta; class Magnoliopsida; order Celastrales; family Celastraceae; genus Euonymus; species Euonymus europaeus. The sequence continues at coordinate 9,169,500 of OY756972.1, forward strand.
AACCAAGGCACAACAAGATACAGACAACAAATCCTAGTTAAATGAAATCCTTAACATGCATGATTGGCAGAGTAAAAAACCAGAAAATAGACAGATTGAAACTGAAAACTGAAATCATAATCAAACCTCTGAATCCTCCTTTTTGCTTGATTTTCTTCTTCCGATTTTCCTCCAAAGGCCGAACCTTCCTCCCTTCGAAAATTTTGGTTCTTCTTCTGCCTCTTGCTTTCAAATTTCTGGGTTCTCCTCTCTCAGTTTTTCCAAAATTTCTCCCCAGAAAAATCCCTCAATCTCCTTCTTTTCTCCCCTTCGAAAACTTCTCCGTCCCCCCTTCCAGTTTCGTTAGAATTTTCTCTGGTTCTTCACCAAAAATTCCTCCCCAAAATCCTCCGAATCCTTCAAATTTCTTCTCCGTTTCTTTCGGTTCCTCCGGCTTTTCCAGCAATCCCCCTTATTTTTGGCCTTCGTTCTGGCCTTTCCTCCAGAAAATCCCCTCTATCTTTCGGGTTCTTTTTCCTCTCCGTTTCCTCTCTTCCTCCAGAAAATTTCCTCCACCATCTCTGCTTTTCAATCCCACTACCTCTCTGTCTCCCACTTCCTCTCTCTCTCTGGTGCGTTCTCTCCCTCTCTTCCCCTTTCTCTCTGTCGTTTCTGCCTTCTCTCTCTCCAACAGCCGGCGTTTTCTTTGATTGGTAAGTTTAGGGTTAGTTTAGGTTTTGGTAAGTTGAATTTGGGGGCCGGGCCAGGTGGGTATTTGGGTGATGGGTTCAGTTTGGGCAGGTAAAGGGCCGGGCTGGGTAACGTTTTTTGGTGAGTCTTGGGTAATGGTTTAAGTAACGGGCTTTGGGCTTAGTTGGGTAACTATTTGGGTAGTGGGATAGGTTTTATTTAGTTATTATTTTACTTAATTTTTTCTTTTATTTTTTGTTTCAATTTTTATTATTATTTTGTTAAAAATATTAAGTACCCGCCTGCATCAGAAACACGAAACATAAATTCAATCCATCACACTAGCAACCTAGCTAGGCCTCAGGCCTCAAACACATGCAATCCTGATCCTAGGGGCCTCCGGCCATCCACTACCAGCATGCAAAAACTGATAGTAATAAACACAGCAACAAATTCATAATATCATATAATCATAAAATCAAACTCAGCATACTTCATGCATACACCCTCTGGTGCCAAATGGTTATAAGTATATCATGAATAACATCAATACATCGTAAACAAAACACGTGCTAGAATACATCTCTAACATCCACATCCTACCCAGGGCCATCCATGTCACATCTTGCCCTCACTAATCCGCTCCACCGGTACCTGTACCAGTATTTCCTGTGGGAAGGAACAAAAAGTAGAGAGTGAGCAAGAAGCTCAGTAGGGTTAATAGTAATGAGTGTATAAAGGCCAAATCCGAACAATAGGTTATGCAACAATATGAAATCTACCACATGCACGTATACTCAAAAATCACATAAACATCAATCCGGGCAATCCCCTCAATGAGCAAACCTCATCGATACCATGGCTCGTTCCATGTAATATCGAACGTGAGCAAGCTCACAACATCAACTCATCAATATCATGGCCGCTATCTATGTAATATTGAATAGGAGCAAGCTCCCCAACCTCAAACGCTCTTGGATTACCTGGTTGCGTGATCCGATCACGCCCGCACCATTCCAGGCAAGGTCCCTCATTAACCCTACCTCTAGTGCGTTATCCTACTTGGAGATCACATGACTTGGTGGTAACTCTCATCACCTCGTCATCCCTTCAAGTAGCTTTCAAGAATCCTAAGGATCTCCGAGTCCATACTCGGACTCCAATGCAACTCTAATGCATTTATGCCATGACATGCCAAAGATATATATATATATATATATATATATATATATATATATGATGACGTCTTAAATCAGTCCAAGACGTATCAGGATAGGTTTGAACAAGAGCTTTCTCGTCTCTTGATGTCCTTCCTCGGATTAGCTTCTCTCCGATAATAGAATGATCCTGTGACAAAGAGCAAACGTAAGCTAGAGGCCCGCCAGAGAGTGTTCTCTGGCGTTGGCGCTCCGACGCTCAAGTCAGATGCGAGCACAAAGGAACTCTGTGGAGTGCACTGCTCGGTGCTCTTGTAATTAGTCAAAAAATCCTCCCCTTTTACATGAGGGTTTGCCCCTTTTTATAGTGAAGGTAGTTCCTGTTTGGGTAGTTCATGACAGCTTTTTACCACTCTGAGGATGAGTACCGAGGAACGTGCATCCTTCTTCTCGGTACCGAGCATGAAGCTGTTGACAATTACATCCACGTGTCATGTTGTCATTGTAGGAGAAAATTATCCTCATCACTTGCCCCCTCAGACCTGTGATTGGTCATCGTAGGACCAATGATAGGTCTGTATGAGTGGACGTTTGAGTTCCCGAGGCTGACATTAATTGTGAGTCGTTGAACGGCTAAGATTTGATTGATCTTGATCCAGTGGTTATCTGATGTGCAGAGGTTGAGCGGCCCAGATGAGAGAAGGCGGTACGTCTCGTCATCGGGTCCGTTGACCGGGGCGGTCTTCGACTTTAAATAGCGAGGGCGTCACTGTCCAACTCATTTGCTGCCAAAATTGAGAGCCCCGAGCATTGTCTATCCGAGCAAACGTAATCTTCTTTTTCCGAGCAAATACTATCTCTTCTTCGTCTCATCAGGTACGAGAAATGTCTTCCCCTTCTTCGGATAGTAATATTAATGTGTTAGAGGAAGCCGATTTAGGAACTTCTCCTTCGACCTCTAACTCTCCTCCTGTTAGGACGAGCATTAGGCTACCCTTAGCAGAACGCCCTTTCTTTGCCCCTCCTGGATTCGAAATACAGGAGGCCCGAGCAGCAGGTGATGGTTCTAGGGAGCCTAGGAATCTTAGCTGTAGCCTTTCAGCCTCCGAGGTGGAATCCCAACGCAAGTTGTTTGGTATTCCCTACCCTTGCAGGCCTGTGCCCGAGGGAGTATCTCCATTCCGTCCTCAACATGGGGAGTTTGCCATTTCTACCACCGCATTATCATTTGGTTGTCGGATACCGATTGCCCCAGCAGTATGCTCCTTCTTTGATCGGTTCGACATTTGCCCAACCTGCCTTGCTCCCAATTCTTGGGTGTTTCTCGGCACAATTCTATACTACTGTGCCGAGCTTCGCGTCCCTTTTTCTTCTAATGTCCTTCAACACATTTTCTCCCTTTGTAGAGCTCCGAGAAACCCTGGACTTTGCTATTTAAAGTTCAAGAAGGGTCTAGTTGCTCCAAAATATTCCTCTTCCAATCATCATTGGAAGTCTAGTTATTTCTTTGTTCGGATGCCCTTGGGCGAGGACGAGGATCTTCCTTTTAGGACCTCGTGGGTTGTCCCAAAATTCAGTAAGTTCAAGCGACTTCCCCAACTTTCTCCTCAGGAGCTTGACTGGTATCTTACCCTCAGAGGTCCTTTCACTAAGCCTTCTGTGCCTATGATATGCCGAGCTGTAGACTTTACAAGGGCTCATAGGTCCGAGCAAGCGATGCAAGGTGGGGACCTGCTCTTGCTCGGTTTTGTTTATAACTTTGTTATACTAATCATGTTGATGACTGATTCTTGTTACTTCTCAGATATGTCGTCGGCCGCTGATTACCTGAAGTTGCAGAAGAGGACTGCCAACTTGGGCAAGAAGAGGAGACCTGATGGGGGTGCTGGGCCGAGCAAGAAAACGAGGGTTACCCCCGTTGAGGGTGCCCAAGTCAAACCAGGCCGAGGAAAAGACTTGGGTCGCGGTCGCGGTGTCTTCGTTTCCACCCCATATTTCCGGGCCGTTGGATCTCCTTCTCGTACATCCGACGCCCGCTCTTCCTCTCCTCCTCACAGGATGGGAGACGTTCACATTCCTCGGTGGAATGTGCGTCTATCTGATACAGTGACCAATCCTCGGGTGGCGTTGGAGATGCTCGAGAAGCTGTCTCTTCCCTCGGACCAAAGGCGAGCCGAGGAGATGGCTACCGAGGAGAGGATGGAGGCTTCGGCTGTTAAGCTGATGGAGGTACATCTTTCCGCTCGGAACATAGTTCAGCAAGTTTTCCTTCAGCTTGCTTAATAACTCATCTCTTTTCTGTTGTTATTTGCAGTTGTCTTCGCTTCTCGGGAAGTTGTCGCTTGACATACGAAGCTCCGAGGCCGAGAAGAAGACTGCCGCCCAAGAAATTTTCCTACTCAAGGGAGCTATTGGTCGGACAGAGACCGCTTTGAAGCTGACGAGGTTGGAACTCGAGAAAACGCAGGCATCAGAGAATCTGATGGCTACGAAGCTGAAAGAAGCCGAGGATGAGCTCGCAAGACAAAGGTCAGCAGCTGAGGCTGAAGGGGCCGTCCTGTTTGAAAGCGGGCGACAAGCTGGTCTCCGAGAGTTTCGCGACTCTAAGGAGTTCCAACTTACCCTTAAGCAAGAAGGCTTTTTCTGCTTCCAGGCTGCTGTCAAAGAAGCTCGGAGGTTCCTCGTCGGCAAAGGCCAGAGCTCGGACATTTTAGATGAGCTGTGTCCAGTCATCGCGGGGAAAGACGACGAGGATGTGGTGAAGGAGGATGCCTACGAGCAGTTCCGCCTACTTCAAGAGGATGAGGGGGACGTCGAGGAGGACATCGATGGGTACACGGAGACCGATGCTCCGCCGATTCCTCCGAGGAATGAAGAAGTCGACGTGCCCCTTCCTTCTGTTGAGGGTGAGGCAGAGAGGACTGCCGAGGAGCTAGTTGATATTGAAAATTAGGAACTGGCCCTTGTTCTCTTCCTTCTTGATCAAACTCTGTTCTCAACATTTGTAAATAACGTTTTTAATTTTAATGAAGTCAAGTTCTTTTCTTCCCATTTCTTGTCTATTACTGTCCATCTTTTTTTTCGGAAATCATAACTTAAAACGCAGCTTGTTGTAGCTGATTTGAGAACAAGTAGAGCTGTGGCCCAAATTTGCTCGGGTCGTAGCCAACTTGTTTCCCTGCTTGGCTGTTGTAACTCAAATTAAATGAGTTGAAACAAAACCATGTTTGCTGTGGCCCAAACTTGCTCGGGTCGTAGCTAACTTGTTTTTCTGCTTGGCTGTTGTAACTCAAATTAAATGAGTTGAAACAAAACCATGCTCTTGCGGCTGACTTGTGCCGAGCAACGCTTACTTTTGAGGATCCTTATTGCAAAACAAACTACTTTCATTGAATCAGCAAAATCCTAAGTCTCGTGTAAGAAACGAGTTTTGAAATGGAAATTGTGCCTAAGTACATGCCAGCAGGATGAAATTAGACATAGTATCTTCGAAGGTTCTCGGCATTCCAAGGTCTCATCTCTCCAGGCTTCTCGGGATTTTCCAGTTTGTAAGTACCATCAAGCAGAACTTTGATAACTCGGAAAGGTCCTTCCCAAGTTTCTCCGAGCTTCCCTGGATGCCTTCCGGCTGCAGCAGCTTTCCTTAGAACCCAGTCTCCTTCTGAAAACTTCCTTGTTCGGACCCTTTTGTTGTAATATCGGGCCGTTCTTTGTTTGTAAGCAGCAATCCTGATCCGAGCAGTCTCTCGAGCTTCTTCCAAGAAATCAAGATTGTTGAGCAATAAGTCACTGTTACCTGATTCTTCAAACTCAGTTATACGAGGAGTGGGAACTCCAATTTCAACTGGGATAACAGCTTCTGATCCGAATACTAAGGAGAAAGGTGTCTCTCCTGTTGATGTCCGAGGCGTAGTCCGATAAGACCAGAGGACGCTATGGAGCTGTTCAGTCCAGAGTCCCTTGGCTTGGTCCAGACGAGCCTTGATTCCTTGTAGTATGATTCGGTTGATGACTTCTACTTGTCCATTAGCTTGAGGGTGAGCTACAGCAGTAACCCTGAGGTTGATGCCGTGTTCGTCACAAAACTGCCGTATATTGGCACTCACAAACTGTCGGCCATTATCAGTAATAAGGATCCGAGGAACACCATATCTGCAGACGATGGTTTTCCAAATGAAGTCTTTCACCTTGTGGTCAGTGATTGTGGCCAGAGGCTCGGCTTCAACCCACTTCGTGAAATAATCCACTGCCACTATGAGAAATTTCCTTTGGGCTGTTGCCTGAGGAAAAGGTCCTAACAAATCCAGCCCCCATTGTGCAAACGGACAAGGGTTCTCCATCACTGTAATCTCCGACGGTGGGTGATGCGATACGTTGGCATGTCTCTGGCACTTGTCACACTTCCTCACCAACTCCTTTGCATCCTTGTTCATGGTCGGCCAGTAATACCCGCAGCGCAAGACCTTGTTTGCTAAGGTCCTTGCACCGGAGTGGCTGCCGCATATTCCTCCATGAACTTCTCGGAGAGCGTAATCTGACTCTCGTGGAGCAAGGCACTTAAGATAAGGGAGTGTGTAAGATCGTCGGTAAAGGGTGCCTTGAATAATTGAATACCTCGCTGCCCTTGCTCGGAGACTTTTAGCCTCGTTCCTGTCTTCTGGCAATTGCCCCTCCGTGAGGAAGGCGCGTATTGCATCCATCCAAGATCGTTCAGTGTTGATCTCCGCAATTTCTTTAACAAAGATGCTAGGTTTAGGAAGCATTTCTATCCGAACTGAGGAAGCATGATCTTTCTTGCTTGTTGACGCAAGTCGGGCTAATACGTCTGCTTGCTGATTTTCTGCTCGAGGCACTCTCAGTATTTCGACATTCGGGATCTCACTCATCAGCTCCTTAGCTTTTGCAAGATATTTGATCATATTGGAGCCTCTCGCCTCATATTCTCCACGGACCTGCTCGGTGACGAGCTGTGAATCGCTGTGAATCAGCAAATTGCGAACCTCTAGCTCGATGGCCAGCTTTAATCCAGCTAGCAGAGCTTCATATTCAGCCTCGTTATTAGAGGCTTTGAATTGGAAACGGAGGGCATACTCAGTGGTCATGCCCCCGGGTCCGAGAAGCAGAATCCCTGCTCCGCTGCCATCCTTGTTCGTAGATCCATCGACGAAGAGTTGCCATTGCTCCTACGGCGCTTCTTCCTCTAAAGGATGTTGGCATTCCGTAACGAAATCCGCGAGGACTTGAGCTTTGATTGCTCTTCTCGGCTCGAAGTAGATATCAAACTCACTAAGTTCGACTGACCACTTAATAAGTCTTCCCGATATGTCTGGATTCTGTAAAATGCTCTTGAGCGGCTGATCAGTCAGCACTGTAATTGTATGGGCTTGAAAATATGGTCTCAACTTCCTTGCCGTGGTCACTAGTGCCAGGGCCATTCTCTCGGCCTTGGCGTATCTCTTCTCGATTGCAGTGAGAATCTTACTAGTGTAGTATATTGGCCTCTGAACCTTATCCTCTCCCTCGCTTACGAGCACGGCACTCACTGCATGCTCAGTGGTAGCTAAGTAGAGGGATAACGGTTCTCCTTCCTTTGGAGCAGTGAGTAGAGGTGGTCGACTCAAATAAGACTTGAGCTCTTCGAAAGCTTCTTGACAGTGCTCATTCCATTCAAAGTCGGTTGTTTGCTTAAGTGCGTTAAAGAAGTGTTTACAGCGATCTCCTGATCTGGCGAGAAATCGGTTTAGTGCTGCAGTTCGCCCGGTGAGTTGTTGAACCTCCTTCTTGTTCCTCGGGGCTTGCATGTTAATTATCGCTAACACCTTTTCAGGGTTCACCTCAATTCCTCGTTTGGAGATGAGGAATCCGAGGAATTTACCCGATGAAACGCCAAAAGCACACTTCTCGGGATTGAGCTTCATTCCAAAATTGTTTAAAACATTAAACACATCCTGCAAGTCGCCCAAGTGCTCCTCGGGTTTTTTGCTTTTTACAACTATATCATCGACGTACGCTTCAACTGTCTTTCCGAGCATTGGGGAGAACATTTTGTTGACTAGCCGTTGATAGGTAGCCCCTGCATTCTTCAATCCAAAAGGCATAACTTGGTAGCAATATGTACCCTCAGGGGTAACAAACGAGGTGTGCTCCTCGTCATCTTGATGCATCTGAATCTGATGGTATCCTGAGTAGGCATCAAGGAAACTGAGGAGACCCTTTCCCGAGGTTGCGTCTACCAATTGGTCTATTTTTGGCAGCGGGTAGCTATCCTTCGGACAGGCCTTGTTTAGGTGAGTGAAGTCTACACACATGCGCCATTTACCATTCTGTTTGGCTACCATAACAACATTAGAAAGCCATTCCGGATATTGTACTTCGCGGATGAAGTCAGCATCTAAAAGCTTGTTAACCTCTGTTTTAATGGCTTCTTGCCTGTCTTGTGCAAAATTCCTCTTCTTTTGCTTTACTGGTCGGCTACCCAGTTTGATACTCAGATGGTGAGTGATAACATCAGCACTGATACCCGGCATCTCATGTGCATTCCATGCAAATGTGGTGATGTTTTCCAAAAGTAGATTCGTCAAGCCTTCGCTGAAATCTTTGCTAAGCCCGGAACCATAGTACAATTTCTTCTCCGTTGCATGCTCGACAGGAAGTGCGACGAGTTGTTCGCCTGGCGAGGGCTTCAAGATTTGATTATTCTGATCATCGACCAATTCTATGGTTGAGACTGGCTTTTTCTTTTCTTTTAGATCGGTTACATACATCTGGCGAGCGAGCTTTTGGTCGCCCTGAACTTCTCCTACTCCTTGATCAGTGGGGAATTTCATTTTCAGGTAATAAGTTGAGACAACTGCTCGGGCCTTATGAAGCAGTGGTCTGCCAATCAACGCGTTGTATGGGGTCTTCACATCGACGACCAGAAGTTCCACCATAAATAATTTTGATCTCGGGTAATCACCCAAGGTTATGGGTAGACTTATTATCCCGACAGGGACAACTTGTTCTCCCGTGAAACCGTATAGGGGTGAAGAAAACTTCTTCAAGCTCTCTCTCGGAAGGTTCATCTGTTTGAAGGCATGATAGAAAAGAACATCCGCTGCGCTCCCGTTATCAATCAAGACCTTCTTGACCGTGTAGTTGGCGATGATAACATCAATGACCAACGCATCGTCATGGGGCTGGTGCAGACCATCCCCGTCTTTCTCCGAGAATGTTATCTTCTCCTCCCCCGTTCTCGTTCTCTTTGAATTCTCGTGGATCTGATGCACAGTCCGAGCATATGCTCTCCTCCCAGATGAACTTTCTCCTCCCGAAGCTAGGCCACCGACTATCATACCAATGGTACCAGCCGTTCCACGATTTCGATGACGAGGGGATTCCTCTCGCCGCCTCCTCTGTCGCCTGTCTTCATTCTCTCTTAGGCCTCTTGGATTTTCTTTTCTTCCTTCTCTTTCTCGTTTGTCTCCCACCGAGCTAGTAAAACGCTTAAGGTATCCTCTCCGGATTAAGTTTTCTACCTCGTCTTTCAGGTGGCGACATTCATCAGTGTCGTGACCAGGGCCCCGGTGGAATTTACAATACTTGTCGCTCTCCATCCTACCTGGACTTGGCTTCTTCTTTGCCGGCCACCTGACGATGTCACGATCCTGTATCTCATTCAATACTCTTTTCAAAGAAGAATTGAGTGGAGTGTAGGAATCATATCTCTCAAGTTTGGCTCGGTCATCTCTTCTGGTGAATGATCTACTGAATCCACTATTTTTCCTCTCTGTTCGTCGACCACCGTCTGACCTTCTCCTCGGGGGAGATCTGTCTAAGGATTGCTCCGCTACATGTGGTTCAGCCATCATTTCGTCAGCAGTAATGTATTTTTCAACTCTTGAGAGCAGTTCGGGGATACTTTTCGGATTCTTTTTCGACAATGAATGCTTTAGCGTCACATGTCGCACCCCAGTCGTGAAGGCTGTAATGGCTATGATCGGCTGAAGGTCCGGTATCTCTAAGCAATCGCTGTTGAACCGAGTTACAAATTCCCTCAAACTCTCCTGCGGTTTCTGTCTAATGGTAACCAGTGTGGCATTGGTCTTCTTCACCGGTCTTGAGCTTGCAAAATGAGCAACGAACCTGTTTGTTAGGTCGTCAAAACTGTGAATGCTGCCTTGTGGCAGAGCTCTGAACCAACGCCTTGCCACTCCGACAAGCGAGACTGGGAAGATCTTGCAGCAAGCTTCCTGAGAGGCCCGCTGGAACTCCATCATGGTTTGAAAGCCGATAACATGGTCTAGGGGATCCCCTGTTCCATTATACTTTTCCACACTGGTAACCTTAAAGCTTGTCGGTACCCGAGCTTGTTGCACCTCGGCCGACAATGGAGTCAAGTTCCTATCCCAGTCCATTGTATCCAAGAAGGGACGACCTTGCAAAGCAGCTATTTTGCGATCCACTACCCCCTCGATGAACTTGCTATCCCCCTCGTAAGTATGAGTGGGCTGAGTTCTTCGAGCAATAGTTACCGAGGTTCCTGGAACGTCGGGATTTCTTGACTCATCAGTTTGAGAGTGGTCATTTCTCGTCTCATGAGAAATGCTCTCATTTTGGATTGGTTGGTGACCTTGCACTTGTCCTTGGATCGTATCCAGGCGTTGCGCGAGAACATTCATCTGTTGCAATAGTTCCGCGATCTGATCTTGCATCAATGGTTGAGGCTGCTGCTCGGCATTTTCGTTTGCTGCCTCAGCCTGTTGTTCTTCTCCTCTAAAAGCTCTAGCCCGAACCATAATTTTTGTTATGGATTCCCACAGACGGCGCCAATCTGATGACGTCTTAAATCAGTCCAAGACGTATCAGGATAGGTTTGAACAAGAGCTTTCTCGTCTCTTGATGTCCTTCCTCGGATTAGCTTCTCTCCGATAATAGAATGATCCTGTGACAAAGAGCAAACGTAAGCTAGAGGCCCGCCAGAGAGTGTTCTTTGGCGTTGGCGCTCCGACGCTCAAGTCAGATGCGAGCACAAAGGAACTCTGTGGAGTGCACTGCTCGGTGCTCTTGTAATTAGTCAAAAAATCCTCCCCTTTTACCTGAGGGTTTGCCCCTTTTTATAGTGAAGGTAGTTCCTGTTTGGGTAGTTCATGACAGCTTTTTACCACTCTGAGGATGAGTACCGAGGAACGTGCATCCTTCTTCTCGGTACCGAGCATGAAGCTGTTGACAATTACATCCACGTGTCATGTTGTCATTGTAGGAGAAAATTATCCTCATCAATATATATATATATGAACATCCTACATATATATATATATAAATATATATATATATATAAATATATATATATATATGAACATCCTACATATATATATATATATATACATAACTACCATGATGCATGAACGGAAATCACATCGTGCCCATAGATGATGGAACACACACAATCGGGTCATGCAACATCAAGAATTAACAATATTCCACAAGCAAGGTTCGTTTTCCCTTAGAAGCAATTAAGGCGGAAACACAAATAAAATGACCAATGAGGAATCAAAACGCTCTTTAAAATATTGAGAATAAACGATAGAAAGAATGTTTGGAAATCCCCTACCTCGTGTTGAGCAATTCACCCAAAAATCTCACAATTAGGGTTTTAAACCCCGTTTCACCAAACCTAACAATTTACACAATGTTGTACTCATTTAATCATCCAAACATCTCAATATATCATATCAATAATGAATTAAACAATCAATCAAGAGAAACTTACTTTCTCTCTCTAGAATTTCTTCTAAAATCCTCCAAAAATTCCACTTAGCTCAACTCAACATCAAACCACGAGATCAACCTACATATATGTTCCAAATCAACCTATAAACAACATATCTAAAGCATATAACTCAACTCTTCAAGAATCTAGCAAATCTAGAAAAACCTAGAATTTCCAAAAACTAAGAAAAACTTACCAAATCACCCAAATCAAGCTTGAATCTTCCTTGCTTAGCTTCAATGATCACCAATCTACAATCTCTAAGCCAAAATATAACCAAAAGATCCTTCTCTCTTCTTCTCTCTCTCTCTCTTTCTCTCTCTAGTTGGGTTTCTCCAAGTGTGGTATGGCTGAAATGTCTAACTTTGTTTCTTAAAAACTGATTTCCCGATAGCCGTCCGGATGCCCTAAGCATTCGTCCAGATGGATTACTGTTCCCGTAACCCACTGCCCTCACTCTAGGCATATCCGTCCGGACGCCCAATTATCCGTTCGGACGGATTACTATTCACATAACCCTTCTACCTTTCATTTAGGCATATCCGTCCGGACGGCTCATTTATCCCTCTGAATGGATTACTGTTCACAGAAACCCAGTTTTTCTCAAATTTATTTTCCGGCTCAGTCTAAGCTTCGATTTGATATATTATGGGCCCGAAACGGACATGTATACTAAACGTTATGGCCCATTTACCGAACCTAGCTTAAAAACTATTTTTCCATGATTCCGTACCTCACGGATCATCCGTAATTCGACTTAAAACTAAATTTTTGGGTCGGGGTTTCACATTTCCAGAGCTTGCACAGGGATTGAAATCCCTCGAAGGTCTCGTTTACTTTATCTTCTCCTAATGGCGTGGAGCCCGAGTTGTTGGACTCATGAAAAAGGGTTTGGTGCTCAATGTGTGAGGACAAAATAATCTCCCAAAAAAGTTAAATAAATGAACATAACAAATATTTTCAAGAAATTAAAACACACCAAAATAAGCAAGATTAAGGAAATAAAACAACAAATGTCATGTTTAATTTGGAAACCAAGGAAATCAATTAATGGGACAAGAAGAATTAAATTTAGAAGGGCCAACTCACTACTTTTTTTTTAATTTTAAAAATATACTTTTTTCTAAAAAAAACTAGTTTCCCTAGTGAAGTTGCCAGTTGTCGCAACCGGTTTTGCGACAGAAAAATTAAAGAAGTCGCCACCAATTGTAATAGATGCAATTGGTCACCATAAAAATATTTTGGTCTACGAAAAATTCAGAAAATGGGTAAGTGAGTTTGTTACGTATGGGGAAGATGTAAGACACTCCACAATGTCTGTTTTAAAAACAGTTTCCAATTTAATTTTTATTATGCCATTAAATGATTAAGAAATAAAACTGTGACAAAATATATATATATGGAGTATGATAATTATACGGAATATATAAAAACTATATTGAGAGTCTAATATTGAGGTTCATAGGACCCTTCCATCCAATTTTTAAGTTTACATGAAACACTCTTACCTCAAGTATTTCTCCGAGAGTGCATCCAATGCATTCTCCAAATGAATTCTATCGTCGTTTAAGACTTTCGATATAATTTTTATACATAAATAAACATACAATATTGATTTTTAAAGTATATAAATATATAAAATAAAAAATAATTAAATAACTAATAAAAATAAAAAGAAAAATGTTGGGAACTAAGATTATATTTTGTGGACTAAACGATATTGAAATTATCGTAAATCCCAATTCAAACAAGTTAACATTTTATATCATACAACTTAAGTAAATAATCAAATAACATGGAAAAACACATGACGAATAAAAACGCATTATTAATACATAGCAAATAATAATTTTACATGGAAGGGACCTCGGTTTTCCCATTTCTATATGAGTAATTTATCATTTCAATCATACTATTAAATTATTACGATTCAAAATTATGACTTATTACTAAAAGAAAATTATTACATTGAAAGCTCCATATTAGATTTCATGAAACTCTTTTACATCCGATGGTTAAGATTCCATAAAATCTTTTCCTCAAAAATCCTTTCGGGAAAGCATCCAATGCTTCCCAATTGATTCCGTCGTTGGATAAGTGCTCAATATAATAATTAGGGTCATTGGGAGCAAGCACAGCACATCACTAAAAATTCAATTAACCTAAAATGGCAGAGCTCTACATCAACAATTAAAACAATGATTTAACAACAATTATTCTCTACATCAACTAAGAAGCATCAACTAAATGATATTCAGGCATGAATAGAAAGAAAAAAAAAACTGATTTGATCTGGAAGAGAGAGGATTATAAGCAATTTCAATGAGCCAAATAGTTACTTCATTTAATTCGATAGAGCTAATTCGACATGAAATCAATAGCCAATTAGAATAAAGACCCAAAATCAACATTTCTCAAAGTCAAAGTATATGCAATAATAAATTTAATGACTCAGGCATGAACATGGATAACAAGCCTGCCTTTACAAACCATGAACCATACTAGATTAAATTCATATATGAATCCATATCAATATTAATTCAAACAAAAACCTTCAAGCAAAAGAACTCTATGCTTTAATGAGTTGGTACAAATAGCTTCATAATAGTGTATATTATAGAGGAAACAATACCTGAGTGTAATGTCAGGAAAAAGATAACAACCCTTCCATAAAGCATATCCAAAGTAATACTTCTAGCATACTTAGACCAACATTTATGCATATACAAAGATTACTTGGAAACATAGAAACTTATCATGCTACTAAAAGCAATGTGAACTTCCTCATTTAAAAAAAAAAAAAAACAACCCTGGTCACGTAGACTGCATTGCAAAAGGCAAGAGAAAATAAAGATTCAACCTATTTTTCATGAAGGGTCTTGGAATATATATTGCCTTCCATTAGTTATTTCCCACCAATCTTAGAATCTCCTTCATGGTAAATGGGTGTCCCTATTCCCTAAATTAAACCAACTAAACATGATAATTGAATCTTTCAAACCATTAACAGCACATGAAGACTCGATTCAACATACAAATATAGCTAGTACCAAATTAATCTTGTTTAATTGTGTTTTTTTTAATTTTAGTAAAAATAACCAATTATGACTAGAGAAATTATAGCAACCAATTAATCCCTTAAAGCCGGATTAGAGTAGTCGACAATTAGTCTTCCTAATTTTGATTCCACTAAAAGACATAAATACATAACGTTTACTTGATTCGGTTAGATGAATATAATAAACAACCTACTTGGTGATCAAGCAATTATGTAGAAATTATATTTTGAAGAATGGAAATTCAAAACTAGAATTAAGAATTAATTTGAAGACTTGTATTAAAGATCAACTCGTAATATTCATGCTTACCTAGGACAAATCCTAGATACGAGTTCAGTTTCAACCCATAAGCATAGATGTAAATGCGAGAGAAGAAGAAACCATGAGTTTGATACACGAGAGTGGAGGGAGGAAAGTTGAAGAAGAGTCGTCTCATAAGCGAGGGCAAAGTTTACGAAGCCTTTTCCTATGTTTTTCCAGCCTATTTATACCTAATAAAAGTCTCCTAGGAGGCCTAATCAGGGTTACACATTTAAGGAAAAAAAACATAATTAAATAAGGTTTCCTAAAAAAGGTTGTCAATTCCTGTTTGAGTTGGACGTCCTTCTGGCGCTCCAGCGTGCTTATGCCAACAAATATTTTCTTCGATGCTGGAGCTTTGTAAGGCATTGGACACTAGTTTTCGTCCAAATGCCCTCCAATGCAACTAAGACTTTGTATCAACCCTCCTACATATCAACTAAGACTTTGTATCAACCCTCCTACATGTTTTGATGTAAGGTTGTAGATCTCCTTTCAAAGATCGTCTTCCTTGCATACAATCTAAAATTAAGAGAAAGAAAGTTAGACACAAACAAGTCCCCGAAAACGGTGCCAAAAACTTGATGTAGACATACTCGTAAGTGCGCAAGGGTTCTATTGTAGAACAAAAGGTGAAAATACGAGGTCGATTCCACAGAGAAAGTCCAAGTCAATATTGTACCAAATTAGCAATTAATGTAAAAACAACCAAACTAAAGATGATGATTGATATTTTATGAGCATGAACAACTTAGTAAACAAAATGAGCGAGTAATTCAATGAGAGAAGGAACTAGGGTATGATCTCACCAAGCAATCCTATTGCAAATTTATAAAGATAAATCAACAACAACAGTCTTGATTCTATGGTTGTCTTTCACTCAACTATGTTGATTCATGGATCATGACAAAAACAAGTATTATTAATCCTAAACTAATCATGTTTGATGGAAGTCCTTAGATTCATAATCAATAATCCATTTAAGAACAAAAAAACCATGCAACCCTGATCAAAGTAGTTGGCAGTTATTCTTCCTAATTCAAATTCTATCAAAAAACATAAATACAGATCGTTTATGTGATTTGGCTATATGAGTATATATGCAAACCAATTGTTGGCTAGTCAATGCAAACAAATAATATCCGGACATATAGTCCAATCACTCAATATAGAAGTCCTGATCACATGGAGCACCCTCCAGACCGTCTATTGTCCATAACATATAGGTACCCAACTATCAAATCAGTCATACACTTCCAAGTACTAAATGTACAAGAAATAAAGCAACATAAAATGACCCATTTAACTAAAAAGTTCTAAGCTCCAAAGATGGCCCTCCATGTCATGCACGCCTCCTACTGACCCACGACCTAGTCATTTGTACTAGTCTCAAATGAAGGATACAAAGAAAGAAAATAGGGTGAGTAGAAGGCTCATTAGAGATAAAGAAGAATAATTAGCATCGTAAAGGCTAAAATATGGAACAAGCATAAATGCAGCAATATGACATCTAATTATGTCACGCCCCGTTTCCGGAGACGCGACTGGGTGCTCTCTCCGCACCCTTCCTAGGTCACTAGTGTGAACATCCGGGATCAACCAGAAATCCGGCAGAACCTCCCCGTATATCGGAGAGTGCCCACCTACATCAGAAATGCAGCAACAACAACATCACACTAGCAACCTAGCAAACATAGGCCTTGAGCCTCAACCACATGCAATCTTGACCCTAGGCATTAGGCCATCCACTACCAGCATGCACAAACTGATGGCATCACATATAAATCCACACACAGATTTTTATATCATCAAATATAACCATAATTCAACATCCACATCCACATGAAGCACAACCGTGCCAAATAGTTATATTCTCTCAACATAGATATACTACATACACCCACATGCATAGACTATATCTCTAGCACCCCATCCTATCCAGGGCCATCCATGTCACGTCCCGCTCATCGATCCGCACCACCGGTACCAGTACCAGTATCTCCTGTGGAAGGAAGAAGGTAAAGGAGTGAGCTAGAAGCTCATTAGGGTAAGGAAATAAACATTGTTATAGACAGAACCAAAAGGAAGTAATGCAACAATATGTATCTACCACATGAACATATACTCAAGAAATTCACATCAACATTTATCTGGATAAACCCTTTCGGAGCACAACAACCACCATATCATTGCAACTCAATGCAATATTGCACGGGAGCAAGCTCACCACAACCAACCACTCCTAGGATCATCCGGTTGCGTGAACCTATCACGCCCGCACCCCACAAGGCAAGTCACTCTCGACCCCGCCCCTAGTACGTTATCCCACATGGGGTTCACGTGACTTGGTGATAACAACCTTCACCTTGCCATCCACCCATGTGGCTTTCAGGTAACCTAAAAGTTCCCGAGTCCATACCCGATTCCCCCATGCATCTCTAATGCATTATGACATGTCATGCCGAATAGATAAATATATATGAATATCCTATATATCTTACATAACTACCATGATGCATGAACGAAAGATCACATCGTGTCCGTAAATGACGGAACACTAAATCGGGTCATGCAACATTCAACTTCAACAATAATCCACACAAGGCTCGTTTCCCCTTAGAAGCAATTAAGGCGGAAACACAAACAACGGAGACCAATGAAGAATCAAAACGCTATTTAGGCAACAATAACGAATGATAGATAGAAAGGTTGGAAATCCCCTACCTCGTTCCGAGCCAACACACAAATTCTCAAATTTAGGGTTTTAACCCTTGGTTCTCCCAACCTATCAATTCACATCCAATTGAACTCATATAATCAAACCAAAAAATACCATATTATCATATCAATAACAATTTAATCAACCAATTCGAAATTACTTACTTCTCTCTCTAGAAATTCCTTCCAAAATCCTCTAAACTCACTCCAAGCTCAACTCCACTTTAAAACACAAACCAATCTACATAAACATCCAAAATCAACCTATAATCAACATATCTAAAGCATAGAGCTCATCTCCATAAGAATCAAACGAATCTATCAAAAACCTAGAATTTAAAAACTATGGAAAAACTTACCAAAATCTTCAAACCTAGCTTGAATCTTCAATATAGCACTCCAATCATCATGAATCCTCAAGAATTAGGTTGAATCCTTGCTTGAAACCCTTTCTCTCTCTAGAATCGTCGTTCTCTCTTACTCTAGGACTGAAAATACCCAGAATTTACTCTACTGGATTGCTGGAACTCTTTTTGAAAGCTCGGGTTGCGCCTAGGCGCTACTTTGGGCGCCTAGGCGCTCTGGCCTAACTGGTTTTACCATAACACGCTGTCTTGGGCGCTCCTTGGAGCACTTTTGTTCCCGCCTCGGAGCACACCGCCTAGGCGCCTGCCTAGGCATGTGATCTCAATTTTTCTTACTTCGTCTCGGTCTTAGCTTTGATTTGATATATTATGGGCCAGAAACGGACATCTGTGCTAAAAGTTATGACCCATTTAACGAACCTAGCTCAAAAATTACCTTTCCATGATTCGTACATCACGGATCATCCGTAATTAACTCAAACCTAAATTTTTTTGGGTCGGGGTTTCACAAATTATGTACACAATGATGCAAGTAAATAACTACACCATATGGGGCCCTGACTCAGTTCAACGGACATTCTGAAAAACCATAAAAAATGTTAAACAATGCCTTGACACCATCATATGGTACATCAACACGTGTAGAATCCCAATTTGACCTTACGCATTCCCACATCATTTGGGAATCCAAATCATTTGGTAAACTTGTTCCGCCTCACGGTGTTCCACATTTCAAACAATAATACCTATAGGGATTAGAAGCCCAAACCCCTAGCCCACAATACATCGACAATGCATGCCAAATATGTTTGTGCAAGAATAAACATATGTAAACCAAACCTATATATATACATACTACATGATGCATGTCACGATTAAACCATGTTTGATTGGTGATGAGAATATGAAAGACCTTTGCCAACACATTAGATAACGTAATACAAAAGATAGTAGCAGAAAACAATAGCAAATGAAACACCATGACTTTAACGAGGAAACACTACTTGGGAAAAATTTCGAGTCTGTAAGGGACCAACCTTTGAAGTAATCCACTATATGAGAAAAATCTTACTACCTCTCATTATCGATGTAATATCCCGAACCCAAAATTTTAAAAAATATAATAATTTTTCAAATTTAATATTTTTAATAAATACTACATATTTTTAGAAAAATATTGACGCAAGAATCAGCTAAATCGGAGTTGAATTGGATTTGTTATGGATTATAGAAGTTTAAGTAAATATAGGGAAAGACGAGGGGCAAAACCGTCATTTTTCAGAAATCTGGTTTAAACCAGATTTCTCTGGTTTCAGTAGCAGCCGAGAGAGAGAGAGAGAAGGGGGGAGAGAGAGAGAAGGGGGTTTTGTTCGTTTAACGTCCGATCGGAGCAAGTAAGGTGTCAAATCGAAGCTCGTGGTGAGAGGAGCAAAACCCAAGTGGAATCACCGCCATCGGACCACCGTAGACGGCGGAATCGGCCGGAGAAGTTTCGGTTTTTCGAAATTTCAAAGCTCGATCCCGGTCGATTCAGTAGGAATTTTGGAACGAGACAGGTACCATTAGATTTCTGTTGTTGTGGGCTTCGTTTTGATGTAGGAGTGACCGGAAAATTCGCCGGAAAAATGGATTCCGGCGACCGGCCGACCGAGTTAACTCAGCTCCGGCGAGTTGACTCGTGTTTGACCGAGTTGACCCGTTGACTCGGGTTTGACCTGTTTTAACTGGGTTGACCCGGTTTGACCGTGGACTATTTTACCCGAGTTGACTTTGACCGGGTTTGACTTTTGACCCGAGTTGACCGGGTTACCCGAGTGGACTTTGACCGTTGACTTTTGACCAGAGTTGACCTGTGGACTCGTGTTTGACCGGGTTTGACTTTTGACCCGAGTTGACCGGGTTACCCGAGTGGACGTATCCGTATTTTGATGCAGGAGGTTGATTTGGAGTTTTCAGACGTATTACGGATTAGCTTAGTCGACATTCCAGGTAGGGATTCTGCCCTAGTTCTTATTTGGGGTTCCGGGGGTTCCGTATTCGACGGACTCCTATTTGTCTATTGGTGTGAAATTCCCGGAGGTTGGGAATTTCTCTGTTTATACTCTTATCTGATTTATTTCCGCAATTGCAATATGTTATGATTATATGTGGTTGTTTTGGAGGTATATGTACGACTGACAGTATTTTTGTGTCTCTTGCGGGCCCACTATCCTGGTGGGGCCCACTTATCCTCCGGTGGGACCCACTATCCTGGTGGGGCCCACCTATCCTCTCATGGGGCCCACTTATCCTTTTGTGGGCGCATATCCATTGGTGGGGCCCACCTCCTGATGTTTGGTTTTTTTCTCGAGAGTCCGGATAGGACTTCATTATGATGATCTTTTATGATTTGTGAGATTATGGAGGGATGATTTGTAGAGCGTGGGACCCACATCGGGCGACCCAGCTTACTGGATGATTTATCGATGGTTTCGATCGGGTACGTACCTGGAGACCGGATTGAGGTGAGGTACATCCTAGGGGACGCTCTTCGATGTAGGCGATGCTATCGAGTACCTGATGTAGGCTCGATCCTCATCCAATCTGGGGAGTACCTGGACTGGGAGACACCTTGCGGGGATCAGGGTGGGTCCAGGGGAGGATTTTCTGTTGTTATGTGGATATGAGTTGATACGGATTTGTGTTGATACGGATTTGAGTTGATATGGATTTGAGTTGGATTATGATTGAGTACTGATTTGAGAGTTGTACTTGAGGATGGTAGTGGTGGAGCCTACTCGGTATCTACCCTACGGATTGACTGATTTTTGATGAGATTTGATGTGTATCATTTATGGTTTCTCTGTATGTATTCTATATCTTACAGACTTTCTTACTTTATCTCGGATTTACTGGAGTTCGGTGATACGGGAGTGTATCACTATTTGAGTTTCTGTTCATTTCACATACATCTTGAGTTTTACTTTCCGTTTATTCTGATGATTGATATTCCTCTATATCCCTACTGAGCTTTGTGGCTCATCCCTTTCATTCACATGATTTCAGGTGAGATAGCCGGAGTGGATGATCAGTGCAGGGATGCGTGAGGCGTGATGTAGCTGGTGTGGGGATGTTGTGTCTGTCTTCAGCATCTGTTTTTCGTATTTATGATATTTGGATTTTTCCGTTGTAGACTCTGGATTGAAGATTACATTATGTTTGGAGTATTTGGGATTATGGTTGAGATTTATATATATATATATATATATGTGTGTGAGATTACTTATGTAGTGTTTGGGTAGCTTGGGGTGTAAATCCGGTTCGGGGAACGGAGGAGTTCCCTGCCGGTCACGTCTCTGGGATTCATGGGTGTTCATCTGCACCTATCTGGGAGAGGGGCGTGACAATCGATGACTCGATTGTACAACTTGACTCAGTGTATGCTTCAAACTAAATCAACCATCCAATGATGATTTGTATTGCTCTTGACTCCTTCAAGAGACTTTGTTGTGGATGTAAGATCCATGTAACCTTAAGTAACCAGAGCAGCAGGTTATACCAAAAGTGCAGAACTTGTCCTTCTTCTTCCTTAACTAGATCAGTCTTGAGAAGGATGACCGAACAACACTCAATCACGTAACTCACATTCTCTCTTGATTAATACATACATGACACTCTCATAGATCACTCAAAGAGAATGGAATAACAAAATACTCGAAGCGCTCAAATACAGGATCTCTCAAAAACACAATATTACTCTCCAAGCTTCAGTCTTTCAACTCTATTGGTTGTCTCCTTACATAGACGTCTAGCTGGTGTTGAGATTAATATGAAAATTGATCATAATTATGTTAAAAAGATAATAAACAACCTGGATTGAAAGAATCGATAGAGAAATTTATCCCAATAAAAATAATCCAGATAATATATGCCAAAATAATAAGAGTTCATATTTTATCGAACACCCATCCCATAGAAAGTGCATTCTAATCTCAACACCTCAATTGATATCTGATTTAGGAATTCATTGTAATCACAATCACCTGAGAGTTATCTCCTAATTAGGATAAAAAGCAAAACAATTAAAACTATAAAAAATGTATACCAGAGTCCTTATATACTTAGAGTTCTAACCATCATTGAACATAAATCAGTTCAGGTAACGTAGAGCCTACATGGTAAACTTACCTATAGGTATATCCAATATTATCACCCAAGTGGCACCTAGCTTAGGATATGTATCCTAACAATCTCTCCCTTGATAAAAACACTCATTCTTACCAGTCATATCTAGAACCTATAGTTTGGAAAAACTCTCCCCCTCAAAAATAGAATAAGAATTGTACTCCATCGCAAGTAGACACTTACTCCACTAAATTCACTAACTCCCCCTCAATGAACTTAACATCCTACAATGCATGCCAAAATAATCAAATCAACAGACCTACATGTCATCAAAGCAGTGCATATATATATATATATATATCTAGCAAACAGCAGAAAACACCAAGCACCATCAATAGAGACAAAAAAACACATGCATAACCAAGATTCAAAGTTGTTCACAAATTATCCAAAGCCAACAAAAAAAACATGCATAACCAAGATTCAAAGTTGTTCACAAATTATTTTGAGCCAAACCAAACACTATTAATAACCAGGAACAAAAACACTTTAAATAACTAAAAACAATGTCCCAAAAAACAGTCCACAAAATTCATCTACCCCTTATTTTTTAGGCTTACAAGTATCAACGAGGATGCCTAGTAGCACGGGCCTTGAAACCATTCAGAATCTCATCACATTCAATGATGCTCCTTTGCATGGTCTGTATGCGGCCACGAATGTCAACATGATGAATTCCTTCACGCTCAATTCCATGATCAACAATTCCATGAGATACTCCATATTAGAAGCAAGCAGAAACTTTTAATTCTTCAACTCAGTGAAAAGAAACTTTCTCTCCGTGCTGAGAGCCGTAGACACAAAGTTCTCGAAATAGACAGTCTCAACATCAGGATCAAGGAAACGACGAACCAGAGCTCCTTATTTCGCCTTTGATTTCTTGACTATCATAATTTTTAAACTAGAACCAAAGCTTCTAGTGAGACACTTTCGTGAAGCCATGTAAGATAAAAATAAGAGAAACGAAACATGAACATAAAGCATAATGCGTGACTCCTCGTGAGGTTACACAGCAGCTTAGTTCTTCCTTGACTTCTATTATCAAATAAATATTCCTCCCTAGATCATTGCTAGGACATCCCAGATACATAAAAACACATAACACAGCTTACAAAAAAAAAAAAAAAAACTAGACAATCAAGAGAAATTAGTATCATGGATGGAATTTCCAGATTTGATATTCTTAATTGAATGAAATAATACATAGAAAGAGAGATTGACCATAAGATGTGATCAAGAAATGGACTTACTACTCCCTTGTTCCTTGAAATCTGATACATGGTATTGTTCATGAGCTGTGTGTGAATCTCCAAAACTTGTCAGATTAAGAAACAACATAATACAAAAGATTATCTTTCCATAGATTGTCAAATCAATATTCTTTGGTACTTTTATGTACATGAAAGCAAGATATAAGATTACCTCCTTTATTTCAAGAAGAGAAATCATGAACTCATGGTGGCTTTCACATTCAAGATGAGGTAGTTTCCTTTATTTCAAGAGATACTTATCACTTATGATTTAGGTAGCTATCTTTATTTTTAAGAGATACAGATCTTTATATATATATATATATATATATATATATATATTTCCTTTGACGTAGTCATTTCCATTTGTATAGCTTGCATCAAGTTTCCCAAAGAATTTGTTCAATAGACTTATCAAGATAAATCTCAAGCATTATGTCAATCATAGTTCACAAGTAGGGATTCATAAAAATAATATATGACTAATAACATGATATTTTCAATTTCATGAACGAATTAGCCATTTAACAATAAGCACATGCAGAGGTAACAACAATCAATCAATGCTTCAATCATAAAGCAATAATTAAATTATATATCCCACACACATGTTACCTCAAGCTATTTGACCATCCGAACAGCTCCCAAGGTTTTCCAGAAAATTCTTCTTTTTTTCCAGATTTTACAGTGAATTCACTTCCTGCTCAGTCTAAGCTTCGATTTGATACATTATGGACTCAAAACGAATTTGTGTGCTAAAAGTTATGACCCATTTAGTGAATCTTGTTCAAAAACAAGTCTTTGTGATCCCGTGCAATATGGGAGATCCATAACTTAACTAAAACTCACAATTTTGGGTCGGGATTTGACATCAACGCTCTCCATGGAGGAACTTCTAAATATTTTGTCGAATTTGGAATGAAAGTTGCTCTGTTGGTAACTAAACAATCTACAGATCTTATACTCGTAAATTTAGATATAAAAAAAAATAAAGTATACAACGATAAACTTTGATGGTTCAAAATTCTTGAACTCTCTTTGTGAAGGAACTTTTAAAGGTTTTGTTGAATTTGGAGCCTATACTCGTAAATATAGACATATAATAACAATGAAAGTGTACACTGATCAGCTCTAATGTTTTGAAAAAACTCAACTATTTCCAAGGATGAACTTTTAAATGCTTTGACCAATTTGGAAAGAGGGTTGCTCTTTGGTTAACGAAACAATCTACGGAGCCTATACTCGTAAATTTAAGAAAAAAATAAAAATTAAAAGTGTACACCGATCAATTTTGATGGTTTTAAATAGCTCAACGATCTCCATGCAGGAAATTTTAAAGGTTTTGTAGAATTTGGAACGAAAGATGCTCTTTTGACAACTAAAGAATTTACTGAAGCCATACTCGTAAATTTAGACAAAAATTAACGTTAAAAGTGTACAACAATCAACTTTGATTGTTCGGAATAATTCAACTATCTCCATGGAGAAACTGTTAATGGTTTTCTCATATTTCGAAGGAAAGTTGATCTTTTGACAACGAAACAATTTACGGAGCCTATACTCCTAAATTTATACATAAAATAATAGTAAAACGTGTACTCCGATCAACTTTGATGGTTTAGAATAGCTCAACACTATCCACCGAGGAACTTTTAAAGGTTTTTTCGAATTCAGAATGAAAGGTGCTCTTTTGGCAACTAAATAATCTACGGATCCGATACTCATAAATTTAGACATAAAATAACAATAAAAGTGAACAACGATAAACTTTGATGGTTCATAATTGCTCAAGTCTCTCCGTGGATGAATTTTTAAAGGTTTTGTTCTATCAGAACAAAAGTTGCTCTTTTGGCAAAAAATAAGCGACGAAGCCTATCCTCTTAAATTTTAGCATAAAATAACCACAAAGTGCACACCAGTCAACTTTAATTGTTCGGAATTACTCAACTCTCTTCATGGAGGAACTTTTAAAGCTTTTAGCCAATTTGGAACAAAAGTTGCTCTTTTGACAGCAAAACAAACTACAGAGCCTATACTCGTAAATTTAGACATAAAATAACAATACAAGTGTACACAGATAAACTTTGGTGGTTCGGAATTGCTCAACTCTCTTCATGGAGAAACTTTTAAAGGTTTTATACAACTTGAAACGAAAGTTGCTATTTTGCCAAGAAAACAATCTACGGAGCCTATACTTATAAATTTAGACATCAAATAATAGTTAAAAGTGTACTTCGATCAACTTTGATTGTTTCGAATAGCTCAACACTCTCCATGGAGGAATGTTTAAAGGTTTTGTCGAATTTGGAACGAAAGTTGTTCTTTTGGCAAGTAAACAATCTACGAATCCCATACTCATAAATTTAGTCATAAAATAACAATAAAAGTGTTCAACGATCAAAGGAACTTTTAAGGGTTCTGTCCTATTTGGAATGAAAATATCTCTTTTTGCAACAAAACAAGCTACGAAGTCAATACTTGTAAATTTAGACATAAACTAACAATAAAAGTGTACACCGATCAACATTAATGGTTTGGAATCGCTCAACTTTCTCCATGTAGGAACTTTTAAGGGTTTTGTAAAAATTTCTAACGAAAATTGCTCTTCTGCGCAATTATACAATCCACGGATCCCATACTCATAAATTTGGACATAAAGTAACAAAAAAGTGTACAAAGATCAACTTTGATGGTTTAGAATTTCTCAAATCTCTCCATGGAAGAACTTTTAAAGGTTTTGTCCTATTTGGAAGGAAAGTTGCTATTTCGGCATCGAAATTAGCAACGAAGCCTATTCTTGTAAATTTAGACATCAAATAACATTAAAAACTATACTTTGATCAACATTGATGGTTTGGAATAGCTCAACACTCTCCGTGGACGAACTTTTAAAGATTTTGTCGAATTCGGAATTAAAATTGCATCTATTGGCAACTAAACAACCTACGGATCCAATACTCATAAATTTAGATATAAAATAAAAATAAAAGTGTAGAACGATCCACATTGATGGTTCAGAATTGATCAACTCTCTCCATGGAGGAACTTTTAAAGGTTTTGTTCAATTTGAAACGAAACTTGTTTTTTTAGCAACTGAACATCTACAGATCCGATACTCGTAAATTTAGACATAAAATAACAATAAAAGTGTACAAGGATCAACTTTGATTGTTTGGAAAAGCTCAACACTATGGATGACCTTTTAAAGGTTTTATCGAATTTTGAACAAAGTGCTCTTTTGACAACGAAACAATCTACGGATCCCATACAAGTAAATTTAGATATAAAATAATAGTAAAAAGTGTACTCCGATCAACTTTGATGGTTTGAAATACCTCAACACTCTCGATGGAGGAACTTTTAAAGGTTTTATCAAATTTGGAACAAAAGTTGCTCTTTTGGCAACTAAACAATCTACGAATCTTATACTCGTAAATTTAGACATAAAATAACAATAAAAGTGTACAATGATTAACTTTGATGGTTTCGAATTCCTCGACTCTCTCTATGGAGGATCTTTTAATGGTTTTGTCCTATTTGGAAATAAATTTGCTCTTTTGGCAATGAAACAATCTACGGAGCCTATACTCGCAAATATAGACACATAATAACAAATAAAGTGTACGCAGATCAACTCTGTTGTTTCGAAAAAACTCAACTATTTCCATAGAGGATCTTTTAATGGTTTTGTCATATTTGGAAGTAAAATTGCTCTTTTGGCAACAAAACAATCCACGGAGCCTATACTCGTAAATATAGACACATAATAACAAATAAAGTTTACGTAGATCAACTCAGATGTTTCGAAAAAACTCAACTATTTCCACGGAGGAACTTTTAAATGTTTTGTCAAATTGGGAATGAAAGTTGCTCTTTGGTCAACGAAACAATCTACGGATCCTATACTCGTAAATTTACGAAAAAAATAACGATGAAATATGTACGCCAATTTATTTTTCATGATTCAGAATAGCTCAACACTCTTAATGGATGACATTTTAAAGGAGTTGTCAAATTTGGAACGAAAGTTGCTCTTTTGGAAAGTAAACAATCTATAGATCTCATACTCATAAATTTAGACAAAAAATAACAATAAAAGTGTATAATGATCAACTTTGATTGTTCAGAATAGCTCATGTCCTATTTCAAATGAAAGTTTCCCTTTTGACAATGAAAAACAATCTTAGAAGCTTATACTCGTAAATTTGGTCATCAAAAAATAGTAAAAAGTGTACTTCAATCAGTTTGACGGTTTGGAATAGCTTAACACTTTACATCGAGGAAGTTTTAAAGGTTTTGTCGAATTTGGAACGAAAGTTGCTCTTTTAGCAACTAAACAATCTATGGATCTGATACTCATAAATTTAGACATAAAATAACAAGAAAAATGAACAACGATCAACTCTGATGGTTCAGAATTTCTCAACTCTGTCCATGGATGAACTTGTAAAGATTTTATCTTATTTGAAACAAAAGTTTCTCTTTTGGCAACGAAACAAGCTACGGAGCCTATACACATCAATTTAGCCATAAAATAACCATAAAAGTGTACACC
The DNA here is from genome assembly GCA_963580455.1 of Euonymus europaeus. Taxonomy (NCBI): domain Eukaryota; kingdom Viridiplantae; phylum Streptophyta; class Magnoliopsida; order Celastrales; family Celastraceae; genus Euonymus; species Euonymus europaeus. The sequence goes on from OY756972.1 coordinate 9,197,488, forward strand.
GGTCAACTTTAATGGTTTGGAATTGCTACACTCTCTCCATGGAGAAAATTTTAAAGGTTTATTCAGGTTGGAATGAAGGTTGCTTTTTTGGCTACGAAACAATCTACGGAACCTATAATTGTAAATTTAAACATAAAATAATACTAAAACTATACACAAATCAACTTTGATGGTTAGGAATTGCTCAAGTCTCTCCATGGAGGAACTTTTAAAGGTTTTATCCAATTTGGAACAAAAGTTGCTATTTTGGCAACGAAACAATCTACGAAGTCTATACTCGTAAATTTAGACATTAAATAATAGTTAAAAATGTACTCCGATCAACTTTTATTGTTCGGAATAGCTCAACACTCTCCATGGAGGAACTTTTAAAGATTTTGTCGAATTTGGAACGAAAGTAGCTCTTTTGACAACTAAAAAATCTACGGATCTAATACTCATAAATTTAGACATAAAATCACATAAAAAGTGTACAACGATCAACTTTTATGGTTCATAATTGCTTAACTCCCTTCGTGGAGGAACTTTTAAGGGTTTTGTTCTATTTGGAATGAAAGTTCCTCTTTTGGTAATGAAAAAAGCTATGAAACCTATACTTATAAATTTGGACATAAAATAACAATAGAAGTCTACACTGATCAACTATGATGGTTCAGATTTACTCAAGTCTCTCCATGGAGAAACTTTTAACGGTTTTGTCCAATTTGGAATGAAAATTGCACTTTTGGTCAACTAAATAATCTATGGATCTCACGCTCTTAAATTTAGTGATAAAATAACAATAAAAGTGTACAACGATCAACTTTGATGATTCAGAATATCTTGACACCCTCCATGGAGGAACTGTCAAAGGTTCTGTCCTATTAGGAACAAAAGTTACTATTTTGGCAAGGAAATAAGCAACGAAGCCTATACTTCTAAATTTAGACATAAAATAAAAATAAAAATGTAGACCGATGGACTTTGTTGGTTCGAAATTACTCAACTCTCTGCATGTAGGAGCTTTTAAAGATTTTGTCGAATTTGTAACCAAAGTTGCTCTTTTGGCAACTAAACAATCTACGAAGCTCATACTCATAAATTTAGACATAAAAGAACAATAAAAGTGTACAACGATCAACTCTGATGGTTTAGAATTGTTCAACTCTCTCATTGGAGGAATTTTTAAAGATTTTGTCAAATTTGGAACAAAAGTTGCTCTTTTGACAACTAAATAATCTACGAATCTAATACTCATAAATTTAGACATAAAATCACATAAAAAGTGTACAACGATCAACTTTTATGGTTCAGAATTGCCCAACTCCCTCCGTGGAGGAACTTTTAAGGGTTTTGTTCTATTTGGAATGAAAGTTGCTCTTTTGGTAATGAAAAAAGCTATGAAGCCTATACTTATAAATTTGGACATAAAATAACAATAAAAGTGTACACCGATCAACTATGATGGTTCATATTTACTCAACTCTCTCCATGAAGAAACTTTTAACGAATTTGTCCAATTTGGAACGAATATTGCACTTTTGGTCAACTAAATAATCTATGGATCTCACACTCGTAAATTTAGTTATAAAATAACAATAAAAGTGTACAGCGATCAACTTTGATGATTCAGAATAGCTTAACTCTCTCCATGGAGGAACTGTCAAAGCCTTTCTCCTATTTGGAACAAAAGTTACTATTTTGGCAACGAAATAAGCGAAGAAACCTATACTTGTAAATTTAGACATAAAACAACAATAAAAATGTAGACTAATCGACTTTGATGGTTCATAATTACTCAACTCTCTACATGTAGGAGCTTTTAAAGATTTTGTCAAATTTGTAACCAAAGTTGCTCTTTTGGCAACTAAACAATCTACAAATCTCATACTCATAAATTTAGACATAAAAGAACAATAAAAGTGTACAACGATCAACTCTGATGGTTCAGAATTGTTTAACTCTCTCATTGGACGAATTTTTAAAGGTTTTGTCAAATTTGGAACGAAATTTGCTCTTTTGACAAATAAATAATCTACGGATCTAATACTCATAAATTTAGACATAAAATCACATAAAAAGTGTACAACGATCAACTATTATGGTTCAAAATTGCTCAACTCCCTCCGTGGAGGAACTTTTAAGGGTTTTGTTCTATTTGGAATGAAAGTTGCTCTTTTGCTAATGAAAAAAGCTACGAAGCCTATACTTATAAATTTGGACATAAAATAACAATAAAAGTGTAAACCGATCAACTATGATGGTTCATATTTACTGTCACGCCCCGTTTTCGGAGACGCGACTGGGTGCTCTCTCCGCACCCTTCCTAGGTCACTAGTGTGAACATCCAGGATCAACCGGAAATCCGGCGGCACCTCCCCGTATATCGGAGAGTGCCCACCTGCATCAGAAACGCAGCAACAACAACATCACACTAGCAACCTAGCAAACATAGGCCTCGGGCCTCAACCACATGCAATCCTGACCTTAGGCCTCAGGCCATCCACTACCAGCATGCACAAACTGATGGCATCACATATAAATCCACACACAGATTCATATAACATCAAATATAACCAAAAAACATCATCCACATAAACATGCTAGCATCACCGTGCCAATGGTTATATTCTCACAACATAGATATTCTACATACACCCACGTGCATAGAGTATATCCCTAGCACCCCATCCTACCCAGGGCCATCCATGTCACGTCCCGCTCACCGATCCGCACCACCGGTACTCGTACCAGTATCTCCTGTGAAAGGAAGAAAGTAAAGGAGTGAGCTAGAAGCTCAGTAGGGTAAAGAAGTAAACATCGATATAGGCAGAACCAAAAAGGAAGTAATGCATCAATATGTACCTACCACATGAACGTATACTCAACATTTCATATCAACATTTATCCGGATTAACCCTTCGGAGCATAACAACCACAATACCATTGCAACTCAATGTAATATTGCATGGGAGCAAGCTCACCACCACCAACCACTCCTAGGATCATCCGGTTGCGTGAACCTATCACGCCCACACCCCACACGGCAAGTCACTCTTGACCCTACCCCTGATGCGTTACCCCACATGGGGTTCACATGACTCGGTGGTAACAACCTTCACCTTGCCATCCTCCCATGTGGCTTCCAAGAAACCTAAAGGTTCCCGAGTCCATACCCGAGTCCCCCATGCATCTCTAATGCATTATGACATGTCATGCCGAATAGATAAATATATATGAATATCCTATATATCTTACATAACTACCATGATGCATGCTCGGAGAATTCACAATATGTCCGTAAATGACGGAACACAAAATCAGGTCATGCAACATTCAATATCAAACTATAATCCACACAAGGCTCGTTTCCCCTTAGAAACAATTAAGGCGGAAACACAAACACGGCGACCAATGAAGAATAGAAATGCTATTTAGTCAACAATATTGAATGATAAAAGAAAGGTTGGAAATCCCCTACCTCGTTCCGAGCCAACTACACAAATTCTCAAATTTAGGGTTTTAACCCTTGGTTCTCCCAACCTATCGATTCACATCAAATTGAACTCATATAATTAATCCAAAAATTCCATATTATCATATCAATCACAATTTAATCAACAAAATCATAAACACTTACTTTCTCTCTCTAGAAATTCCTCTAAAACACCTTTGTTCTTAGCCCAAACGATTCTTCACACCAAAATCACAATCAACCTACACATAGGTCTAAAATCAAGTCTAGAACAACATATCTAAACCATAGAGTCTAATTCTTAAAGAATCAAACGAATCTAGAAAAACCTAGAAATTCCAAAAACTATGAAAAACTTACCAAATCTCCAAAATCCACCTTGAATCTTCGTTGATAAGCTTCAAGAGTCACAAATCTTCAATTCCCAAGCCAAACTTCAACCAAAAGCTCCTTCTCTCTCTTCTTCTCTCTCTCTTTCTCTCTCTAGTCGGGTGTTTCAAAAGTTGGAATAAGCTGAAATGTCTAAAACTGAGCCTAAAAACTGATTTCCCGATAGCCGTCCGGACGCCCTAAGTGGCCGTCCGGACGGATTACTGTTCACAGAACCCAGTTTTTCCTCAAATTTATTTTCCGTCTCGGTCCAAGCTTCGATTTGATATATTATGGGCCCAAAACGGACATGTATACTAAACGTTATGACCCATTTACCGAACCAAGCTCAAAACTATTTTTCCATGATTCCGTACTTCACGGATCATCCGTATTTCGACTCAAAACTAAATTTTGGGTCGGGATTTCACATTTACTCAACTCTCTCCATGAAGAAACTTTTAACGAATTTTTCCAATTTGGAACGAATATTGCACTTTTGGTCAACTAAATAATCTATGGATCTCACACTCGTAAATTTAGTGATAAAATAACAATAAAAATGTACAGCGATCAACTTTGATGATTCAGAATAGCTTAACTATCTCCATGGAGGAACTGTCAAAGCTTTTGTCCTATTTGGAACAAACGTTACTATTTTGGCAACGAAATAAGCGACGAAGCCTATACTGGTAAATTTAGACATTGTAAATTTAGACATAAAACAACAATAAAAATGTAGACCGATCGACTTTATTGGTTTAGAATTACTCGACTCTCTACATGTAGGAGCTTTTGAAGATTTTGTCGAATTTGTAACCAAAGTTGCTCCTTTGGCAACTAAACAATCTACGGATCTCATACTCATAAATTTAGACATAAAAAACAATAAAAGTGTACAACGATCAACTTTGATTGTTCATAATTGCTTAACTCTCTTTGTGGAGGAACTTTTAAAGATTTTGTCCTATTCTTAATGAAAGTTGCTCTTTCGGCAACGAAAAAAATCTATGGAGCCTATACTCGTAAATGTAGACATATAATGACAGTGAAAGTGCACCAACTCTGATGTTTCGAAAAAACTCAACTATTTCTATGGAGGAACTTTTAAATGTCTTGTCTGATTTGGAACAAAGTTGCTCTTTGGTCAACGAAACAATCTATGAGGCCTATTCTCATAAATCTAAGGAAGAATAACAATAAAATGTTTACACCGACTAATTTTGATGGTTTCAAATAGATCAATGATCTCCATGCAGGAAATTTTAAAGGTTTTGTGGAATTTGGAATGAAAGCTGCTCTTTTGACAACTAAACAATATACGGATGCCATACTCGTAAATTTAGACAAAAAATAACATTAAAAGTGTAGAACGATCAACTTTGATTGTTTGGAATAGCTCAAATCTCTCCATGGAGAAACTTTTAATGGTTTTGTCCTATTTCAAAAGAAAATTGTTCTATTGGTAACGAAACAAATCTGCGAAGCCTATACTCATAAATTTAGACATAAAATAATTGTGCAAAGTGTACTCTAATCATTTTTTATGGTTTGGAATAGCTTAACACTCTCCATGGAGGAACTTTAAAGGTTTTCTCGAATTTAGACTAAAAGTTGATCTTTCGGCAACAAAACAATTTACAGAGCCCACACTTGTAAATTTAGAAATAAGATAATAATAAAAGTGTTCCACGATCAACTTTGATGGTTCAGAATTGTTCAACTCTCTCCATGGAGAAACTTTAAAAGGTTTTGTCCAATTTGGAATGAAAGTTGCTCTTTTAGCAACGAAACAAGCTACGAAGCCTACTGTAGTACCTTATTTTTGTCCGTATAGAGTTTAATTCTTTTTAGTAATAATAATGCAAAAATAATAAAGAAAAAAATATAAAAATAAACGAAAGTGGAAAGCCTTAGACCTATTACAGCAAACCCCATGCCCAAATTCATTAAAAGGCCCAATCCAAAAGAAACACACAATTAAGGCCCAAAACCCACCAAAGTAAAACCTAAAGTCTAGCCCGATCCCAAAGCCCGATTCACTGGCCTAGCCATGAAATCCCCACATTCATGACACTGCCATATCCCTTTGCACCATTCCAGTGCCTCTGCCTCTCATCACCTAAACCATCCAATCTCGTCGGGAAATTACATCTCCATTTACTCAGCACCATAAACTACTCGGCCATCACCTACCAGTGTCACATCCTCCATCAGGGCTTTTTCTCCCCCAGCACCCTCATATAGATGGACCTACTGGAACTGGGGGTTGGACAAAAAAATAGAGCTCAACCATGAAATCCCTATCATCTCTTCCTTCATTCGAAACCCTTCAGAAAAGGCCGAACTTTCCCTTCTTCCAGGGAACCAAAACAAAATCATCGGAATCATACCTCTGTCACCATAAAGGAAAGTTGATCTTTTGGCAACGAAACAATCTACGGAGCCTATACTCATAAATTTAGGAATCAAATAATGGTGTAAAAAGTGTACTCCGATGAACTTTGATAGTTTGGAATAGCTCAATACTCTCCATGGAGGAACTTTTAAAGTTTTTGTTGAATTTGGAACGAAAGTTGCTATTTTCACAACTTAACAATCTACAGATCTCAAACTTGTAAATTTGGACAAAAAATAACAATAAAATGGTACAACGAACCAACTTTGATGGTTCAGAATTGCTCAACTCTCTCCATGGAGAAACTTTTAAAGGTTTTGCCCTATTTCAAACAAAAGTTGCTCTTTTGGCATCCAAATAATATACAGAGTCTATATTCATCAATATTTACATATAATAACAATGAAAGTGTACGCAGATCAACTCTGATGTCTCGAAAAACTCAACTACTTCCGTGGAGGAACTTTTAAAGGTTTTGTCCAATTTGGAACGAAAGTTTCTCTTTGGTCACATAATAATGTAGCAGCCTATACTTGTAAATTTAGGCAAAAATAACAATAAAAATATTTACATCGATCAATTTTGATGGTTTGAAATAGCTCAACACTCTCCATGGTGAAAATTTTAAAGGCTTTGTCGAATTTAGAACGAAAGTTGCTCTTTTGACAACTAAACAATATACGGATCCGATAATCATAAATTTAGATATAAAATAACAATAAAAGTGTACAACGATCAATTTTGATTGTTCATAATTTCTCAACTCTCTCATTGGAGGAACTTTTAAAGGTTTTGTCATATTTGAAAAGAAAGTTACTCTTCTGGAAATGAAACAAGTTATGGAGCCTATACTCATAAATTTGAACATAAAATAACAATAGAAGTGTAGAAGTATCAACTTTTATGGTTCATAATTGCTCAACTCTCTCCATGAGAGGAACTTTTAAAGGTTTTGTTGAATTTAGAAAGAAAACTGCTCTTCTGGGAAACTAAACAATCTACGGATGTCATACTCATAAATTTAGACATAAAATAACAATAAAATAATACAATGATCAACTAAGGTAGTTCAAAATTGCTCCACTCTCTTCATGGAGGAACATTTAAAGGTTTTGCCCTATTTGGAACAAAAGTTACTCTTTTGGGATCAAAATAATTTACAGAGCCTATACTCTTAAAAATAGACATATAATAACAATGAAAGTGTACGCCTATCAACTCTAATGTCTCGAAAAAAACTCAACTATTTCCATGGAGGAACTTTTAAAGGTTTTGTCCAATTTGGAACAAAAGTTGCTCTTTTGTCACATAACAATATATGCAGCCTATACTTGTAAATTTAAGCAAAAAATAACAATAAAAATATGTACACCGATCAATTTTGATGGTTTAGAATAGCTCAACACTCTCCACGGTGAAAATTTTAAAGGTTTTCTCGAATTTAGAATGAAAGTTGCTCTTTTGGCAATGGAACAATCTACAAAGCCTATACCCATAAATTAAACATAAAATAATAGTAAAAAGTGTAATCTGATCAACTTCGCTGGTTTTATCGAGTTGGGAACGAAAGTTGGTCTTTTGGCAACTAGACAATCTTCGGATCCAATACTTGTAAATTTAGACATAAAATAACAATAAAATGTACAACGATTAACTTTGATTGTTCAAAATAACTAATTTCTCTCCATGGAAGAACTTTTACAGGTTTTATCCAATTTAGAACAAAATTTGCTCTTTTGGTAACAAAACAATCTACAGAGCCAATACTCATAAATTTAGACATCAAATAATTGATATAAGTGCACTCCGATCAATTTTGATGGTTTAGAATAGCCCAACACTCTCCATGGAGGAACTTTTAAAGGTTTCTCGAATTTAGAACGAAAGTTACTCTTTTGTCAACTAAACAATCTATGGATCTCATACTAGTAAATTTAGATATAAAATAACATTAAAAGTGTACAATGATCAACTTTGATTGTTCAGAATAGCTAAACTCTCTCCATGGAGGAAATTTTAAAGGTTTTATCCAATTTGGAATGAATGTTGCTCTTTTGGCAAAAAAATAATCTACGGAGCCTACACTCGTAAATTTAGACATCAAATAATAGATAAAGGCGTACTTCGATCAACTTCGATGATTTGGAATAGCTCAACAATATCCATGGAGGAACTTTTAAAGATTTTGCCAAATTTGGAATGAAAGTTGCTCTTTTGGAAACTAAACAATCTATGGATTCCATACTTGTAGATTTACACTTAAAATAAAAATGAAAGTGTACAAGGATGAACTTCGATTGTTTGAAATAGCTCAACACTCTTCATGGATGAACATTTTAAGCTTTTGTTGAATTTGAAATGAAAGTTGCTCTTTTAACAACTAAACAATCTACGGATCCTATACAAGTAAATTTAGACAAAAAAATAATAGTGAAAAGTGTACTCCGATAAACTTTGATGGTTTCAAATAGCTTAACACTCTCCATGGAGGAACTTTTAAAAGTTTTATCGAATTTAGAACCAAAGTTGTTTTTTTGGCTACTAAACAGTCTATGGATCCCATAATCATAAATTTAGAGATAAAATACCAATAAAAGCGCACAACGATTAACTTTGATGGTTCAAAATTGCTCAACTCTCTCCATGGAGGAACTTTTGATGGTTTTGTTCTATTTGGAACGAAAGTTGCTCTTTTGGCAACGAAATAATCAACGGAGCATATACTCGTAAATATAGACGTATAATAACAATGAAAGTGTGCTTAGATAAAATATGATGTTTTGAAAAACTCAACTTTTTCCATGGAGGAACTTTTAAATATTTTGTCCAATTTGAAACAAAAGTTACTCTTTGGTCAACGAAATAATCTACGAGTCATTTATTCATAAATTTAGGAAAAAAGTAACTATAAAATGTGTACGTCTATCAATTTTGATGGTTTGTAATAGATCAACACTCTCCATGGAGGAAATTTTTAAGGTTTTATGGAATTTGGAACGAAAGTTGCTCTTTTGATAACTTAACAATCTACAGATCTCGTGCTCCTAAATGTAGAGATAAAATAATTGTAAAAAGTGTACACCGATCAATTTTGATTGTTTGTAACAACTGAACACTCTCCATGGAGGGACTTTTAAGTGTTTTGTTGAATTTAGAACAAAAATTTCTATTTGGCAACTAAAACATCTATCGATCACATACTCATAAATGTAGACATAAAACAACAATAAAACTGTACAATAATCAACTTTTTTTTTCGGAATAGCTCAACTCTGTCCATTGAGAAACCTCTAATGGTTTTGTCCTATTTAGAAGGAAAGTTGTTCGGAATTGCTCAACACTTTCCATGGAGGAACTTTTAAAGTTTTTTTCGAATTTGGAACGAAAGTTGCTCCTTTTGCAATAAATGCAAGTGTACAACGATCAACTTTGATGGTTCATAATTTTTCAACTCTTTTTATGGAGGAACTTTTAAATATTTTGCCTAATTTGGAACAAAAGTGCTCTTTGGTAAAAAACAATCTACGAAGCCTATACTCGTAAATAATAATAATAAATTGTGTACAACAATCAAATTTGATTGTTCGGAATAGCTCAACTCTCTCCATGTAGGAACTTTTAATGGTTTTGTCCTATTTCAAAGGAAAGTTGCTCTTTTGACAACAAAACAATATACAGTGCTATACTCGTAAATTTAGACATAAAATATGAAATACCCTGACCAAAATTTTTGGAAAATAATTTTTTAATATAAATATTTTTAATAAATACTACAGTTTTTAAAAAAGAATTTTGGCGCGAGAATCACTTAAATCAGATTTAAATTAAAGTTGCTATGAATTTTGGAATAAATGATTTTATTGTGTTAAAAGGGCAAAATGGTAATTTAAAAAAATTTGGGCAATTAATCCAGATTTTCTGGTGTCTTCTTCTTCCTTCATGTGTGAGAGAGAAAGTCTTGGGAAAAAAAAAGATCTTGCTCATTTCTTCACCGATTGATGCAAGTAGGGTGTCAAATTGAATCTTGTAGATAGAAGAACTAAACCCAACTGCAATCGCCAGAAACGGTGCACTGTAGGTGGCCGAATTAGCTGTCAAAGTTTGCATTTTTTTCGGTGACTTTCGAGCTCAATTTCAGCGGATTCAGGTGGAGTTACCGGACAAGCAAGGTACCATTGGGTTGCATTTTCTAAGAGCTTTCTTTAGATATATGGCACGTTTGGTAACGTTGCCAGAATCGCCGATTTCGACGACAACAGTAGTGAGGTACTATTGATCGAGTTGACCGGTCTGACCAAGTTTACTGGGTTTGATCAAATTTTAACCAGTTTGATTGTTTTGACCATTTACGTTGATTTTTCCTATATTTTAACTATTGGGTATACGTATATGTATTTCGATGCAGCAGACTAATTTAGGATTTTGGGTACGAATTTCGAATAGCTGAGGGGGTACTATGGGGCAATGTTAGTCGACATTCCAGGTAGGGATTCTAGCCTATATTTTATTTGGAGTTCAAGGGGTTCTGTATTCGACGAGCTTCCACTTGTCTATTTGTGTCCAATTCTCAGAAGTTGGGAATTTCTCTGTTTGAACTCATATCTGCTTTAATTTCGCAATAGCTCAACTCTCTCCATGGAGGAACTTTTAATGGTTTTGTCCAATTCCAAAGAAAAGTTCCTCTTTTGGCAATGAAATAATCTACGAAACCTACACTCATAAATTTAGACACAAAATAATAGTAAAAAAGTGTACTCCGATCAACTTTAGTGATTTGGAATAGCTCAATACTCTCCACGGAGGAACTTGTAAAATTTTTATCGAATATGGAGCGAAAGTTACACTTTTGGCAGCTAAAAAAATCTACGAATCCCATACTCGTAAATCTACGGATCCCATACTCGTAAATTTAGACATAAAATAACAATACAAGTGTACAACGATTAACTTTGATGGTTCAGAATTTGTCAACTCTCTCCTTAGAGGAAATTTTAAATATTATGTCCAATTTTGAATGAAAGTTGTTCTTTTATCAATGAAACAAGCTACAAACCTTATACACATATATTTAGGCATAAAATAACCATAAAAGTGTATGCCGATCAACTTTAATGGTTTGGAATAGCTCAACACTCTCCATGGAGGAACTTGTAATATTTTTGTCGAATATGGAACGAAAGTTGCTCTTTTGGCAACTAAAGAATATATATTTCCCATACACGTAAATTTAGACGTAAAATAACAATAAAAGTGTAGAATGATCAACTTTGATTGTTCGGAATAGCTCAACTCTCTCCATGGAGAAACTTTTAAAGGTTTTATCCAATTTGGAATGAAAGTTATTGTTTTGGCAATGAAACAATCTATGGAGCCTATGCTCGTAAATTTAGACCTCAAATAATGGTTAAAAGTGTAATCCGATCAACTTCGATGGTTTGAAATGGCTTAACACTCTCCAGGGAGGAATTTGGAAAGGTTTTGTAATTGGAACGAAAGTTGCTCTTTTTGCAAATAAACAATCTATGGATCCCGTACACATAAATTTAGACATAAAATTACAATTAAAGTGTTCAACGTTCAACTTTGATGGTTCAGAATTGATCAACTCTCTTCATGGAGGAACTTTTAAATATTTTATCCAATTTAGAATGAAAGTTTTTCTGTTGGCAACGAAACAAGCTATAGAGCCTATATACATATATTTAGGCATAAAATAACCACAAAAGTTTCCATCGATCAAATTGAATAGTTTGAAATTATTCAACCCTCCGTGGAGACATTTTTAAAGGTTTTATCCAATTTAGAACGAAATATGCTCTTTTGGCAACGAAATAATCTATAGAGCCTGTACTCGTAAAATTAGACATAAAATAATAGCAAAATGTGTACTGCGATCAACTTAAATGGTTTGGAATAGCTCAGCAGTGTCCATGGAGGAACTTTTAAAGGTTTAGTCAAATTTTGAACGAAAGTTGCCCTCTTGGCAACTAAACGATCTATGGATCCAATACTCATAAATTTAGATATAAAATAACAATAAAAGTGAACAATGATCAACTTTGATGGTTTAGAATTACTCAACCCTCTCCTTGGAGGAACATTTAAAGGTTTTTGTCCAATTGGATCGAAGGTTGCTCTTTGGTCAACGAAACAATCTATGAAACCTATACTCATAAATTTAGAGAAAAGTAACAATAAAATTTGTGTAACGATCAACTTTGATGTTTGGAATAGCTCAAATCTTTCCATGGAGGAACTTTTAATGGTTTTGTCCTATTTCGAATGAAAGTTGTTATTTTGGTAACGAAACAAGCTACGGAGCCTGTACACATAAATTTAGGCATAAAATAACCATAAAAGTGTGCACCGATCAACTTTAATGGTTTGGAATTACCCAAATCTCTACATGGAGGAAGTTTTAAAGGTTTTATCCAATTTGGAACGAAAGTTGCTTTTTTGGCATGGAAGCAATCTACGAATCCCATGCAAGTAAATTTAGACATAAAATAACAATAAAAAGTCTACACCGACCAATATTGATGGTTCAGAATAACTCAACATTCTCCATAGAGGAACTCACTGTGAAACTCCTACCTAAAAATTAGGTTTGAGTCAAATAACGGATAATCCATGAGGTACGGAATCATGGAAAATAGTTTTTGAGCTAGGTTCGGTAAATGGGCCATAACGTTTTGTAAACATGTCTGTTTCAGGCTCATAATATATCTAATCGAATCTTAGACCGAGCCGGAAAATAAATTTGAAGAAAACTCAGGTGCTAGAAAGCACAAAGCGACCGAACACCCTAAAAAGCCATCCGGACACTTCCTTGAGGAACGAAGGCAGTGGAGTTTGAAGAAGAAAAATAGAGTGTTGTGAACAGTAGAACGTCCAGACACCCTACCGAGGCGTCCGGACACTTAAGCCTACATAGGAAGGTAGAGAAGGGAGAGTGATGCAAGGCGTCCGGACGATCACTTTAGGCGTCCGGACACCTATAAAAAAAATAGGTTTTTAGGAGCAGAGTTAGACATTCCTGCTCAAAACACATTTTCGAGAGACCCAAGTAGAGAGAAAAAGAGAGAGAAGAAGAGAGAGAATGAGCATTTGGTTAGAGTTTGGCTTGGAGATTGTGGATTGGTGATCATTGAAGCCAAACAAGGAAGATTCAAGCTTGATTTGGGAGATTTGGTAAGTTTTCTTTTAGTTTCGAAAATTCTAGGTTTTGTTAGATTTGTTAGATTCTTGAAGAGTTGACTTCCATGCTTTAGATATGTTGATTATAGGTTGATTTTGGACATATGTATAGGTTTGTTTGTGATTTTGGAGTGAAGGATTGATTGTGTTGAGTTTGAAGGATTTTAGATAATTTCTAGAGAGAGAAGGTGAGTAATTTCGAAATTTTTGATTTAATTGATGTTTATATGAGTTGTTGATCACAAATTGATATATGAATGGGTATGATTTCATCATATTGATAGGTTGAGAAATCGGAACCCTAGGAACGTATTTATTTATTTTTTGGTAAATTGCTCGGAATGAGGTAGAGAATCTTCAACCCTTCTTTCTATTGTTCGTTCTCATTGTTCAAAAAGCGTTTTGATTCTTCATTGGTCGCCTATGTTTTTGTTTATGCCTTAATTGCTTCTAAGGGGAAACGAGCCTTGTAATACCTTGACCCGAAAAATGCCAAAGTAAATAATAATAAATAAATAAATAAATAAATAGGGAGTTTGAGTTTGAAAATACCAAATAATGAGTGAAAAATTTGATTAGGGATGAATTACCCATTAGAAAAATAGAATTCAATAAAAATAAATAAATTACATATATATAAAAATAAATAAATTACATATATTATCAATCTCCTCCGTCTACTCTGCTTTCGTACCATGTCATACTGGCCACCCAATTTCACCTTCTCTCACACACCTTTACCACCGCCTTCACTCGCCTTTACAATCACTTTTCTGCCTTTTGTTTGCAATCTACCATTTCAACATATTCGAGATCTGTGCTTCTACGATCGGGCGTGGGTGACACCGGACGAAACACGATTTCTTTAGTCCGAGCTTAATCAGGTTCTTCTCTAGGTTTGTGTGTTTCGACTTTTGGTTATCGTTAATTCATGATTCCAGTTGAGAACTTGCAATTTCGTGCTCATTTTTCAGTTCCCTGCCATGGATATTACAATCTAAATCTGGTCTCGGCTTCAACTTTGTTTTTAACATGTTCACATTCTAATTTCCCTTTTCAAAATAATTCCTCCGCATCTTTCCGCAATTAGTTAGGTTTTAGGTTATTCAAAGCTTTGAATCTTTGGCTTACTACCGGTGATTTTGATTTTCTTTGTCTTGGGTATGGACCTGTCTTTTCAATTCAGGTGATGTTTCTTCTTGTGAAAATTTAACTCTTCGTTGTTTGTTGTTCCTCGATGCTTGAGGTTCTCACGATTAACTAACTATATATGTGATTATTTTGGATTGATTAAACTTTGCAATTGTGATTGAGGGCAAGTTCAGGTCGCACCAATGATGGTAGAATTGTAAACCCACACTTCTGGCCAGTGTAAGTTAATAGCACAGGAGTGGATCCCTCAATGCCTCAAAGAAATGACATGTAGACATCATAACCTACGACAACAGACCGAATTCTTGGTTTATTTTCTGCCACTGAAAATTTTGTGGACTGCAAGGCATTTTTACACCTCAAAGGTAATGTTGATTTTTCCATGTTAAAAAATTCCTTTTGGGATGTCTCCACTATTAATTGCTTTATTTTTTCCAAGGTTACAAGTTTAGGGCTTTTAAGAAGCTCACATTCACAGGATGACACAAATGCACCATCTCATCCTAGGTAGTCGCAATTATTGTATGCATCTATCTTGTGTACTGGCTTGGGCCAGCTTTAATTTTAATTTTTTGCTGGCCTATAATAATTGTGGCTTTTTCAGGACTTGGTCTGGCTCATGGTGCTAGGATATTGAAATTTGTTGTTGCCTTGATGGATTGTTTGAAGTGAGCTATCAAAAGCAAATACTTCTTTGAAACCCTTCTGCATATGTTATTTGCATTGATATAATTTGGAACTTTCAAAGCAATATTTAAAGCTAGGAGCTCAAGTGTTAGATATGTGGTCTCAGGATTACTTTTTGTTTCTAAAGCATGTGACAACAACTTTTTATTTTCTTTATCTTTGACCCCTCGCGTGTTATAGGGTTAGCTAGACTTCTGTGAAACCTTCAAAGAAGGTTTCCTTCTTTGGAGGTATACTCGTGAATTGCCAATTCCTCTTTTGATGTGACACTAATTTCGGCTAGCTTTTAGTGCATGAATTTATGAGCCTAAAACAACAAAAAATTTTATTTTTGCTTTTTATTATCTTCTGCTCAAACCTTGTATTTCTGCTTTGGTATGTGAAATACCTTTGTAATGGAAAATCATTCATTCAAAAACATGATTTAGCAAGTGAAAATCTATGCATGAAAGCTTATGTTGTGGTTTAGTGTTTAATGCTTCAATTGCATTCCATGGTTTGTTGTTCACTCTGTTCAGTGGCCTGTTTGTTTATTTTATTGGGCATCTCCCTTGGATAGAATATACCGCTGGTCATCTTGAATCTTGTAAGAAACTTTTTTTTCCTTGCTTTTATGTTTAGGTATGTGATTATATATTTCCTTTAACTAATTGCATGCTTATTCTCGAATTGGCAGCCCAAGGTATGGTATAGCGCAATGAATAAGCACAAAGACGACACTACTACTTCAACCAGTGAGTCTTAGTTTACCAAATGTGGCTAGCTTTTAGTTTCTTAATCTTTGTTCAAACTTTAGGTTCCTTCTCTTTGTTTTTAATTTGGTATGCCTGACATTTTTTACTTATCGATTTCGCTGATTTCTATTTGTTTCCTCATTGGGTTTAATTTGTTTTGTGTTCCAACATTTCAGATTAAATTGATATCTCACTGCTAAAATTGACTTTGAACAGGTGTGTTCTAATTCTCCTCTCTTTTTTTTAATTGTGGTTTATTGATCTTCATCCAAACTTTAGCATCCTTTTGTCGATTCTTATTCTTTATGTTTATTCATTTTTGCAATATTTCAGTAATCTTAGTTCAATTTCAAAGTCTATATCTACATGTTTGTTGGATCATCTGGTGGTATAAAACTATATTTAAAAAACTTAAAACTATATTATGATTGTTGCATATTAAATAATTTTAGAAAGCCCATTACTCAATTATTATTATGAATATTTGTTGATCGGTAACATATAGCCAGATGGATTTGAATTTTCCCAAAATATAAGTTAAATTGAAAAAATTCAGCAATTTATTTAAAAGTATCAAATTTTAGTTCTATCTATCAAATCTTTTTGATTATGCTTTTGTAGGCCGAGTTTCTTAGGACTTGTGGTACAATGCTAGATCTAGACTTCTGCTGAAATCTGGAAAAGCCTCTGAGTGGTTGAAAGATTCTTTTTTTTGCCATAGAGATTAAGAGCCTTTAGAGTTCTTCCATTCTTGGCTACCCAACTCATCATTCCAGAATCTGCAATTGGACAAGCAACTTGAACTGCCCTCTACTCCTGTTAAGCTTAGTGAAGAGTTGAGAAAAGACTTATATATTGATTGAAGAATTAGAATTTCTTATCTGATTTGGGGTCGTCACTGTGTCAATTTCTGCCGAGCTCTACTTCATTCATGTTTTTTTATTGCATTTATAGACTATCCAGAGAACTTCCATTTTAACATTTATGCATGCTAAGTTTCATTTTTGTGTTTTCTGGTTAATCCGAGGAATGGAATTGAGGAATCAGGGTTTTGCTTATCTTCTTTGGGTTCTTCAATGTGTTCAGTTCCATGCGATAGTGTCACGCCCCTCTCCCAGATAGGTGCAGATGAGCACCCATGAATCCCAGAGACGTGACCAGCAGGGAACTCCTCCGTTCCCCGAACCGGATTTAAACCCAATATCTACCCAAACACTACATAAATAATGTCACATGTATATATAAATGTCATAATACAAACCAGTGTCTACAGCGGAAAATCCAAAACATCAAAGATACGAAACACAGATACTACAGACAGACAAATCATCCCCACACCAGCTACATCACGCCTCACGCATCCCTGCGCTGATCATCCACTCCGGCTATCTCACCTGAAAACATGTGAATGAAAGGGGTGAGCTACAAAGCTCAGTAGGGATATGGAGAAATATCGATCTTCAGAATAAACGGAAAGTAGAACTCAAGATGTATGTAAAATGAACAGGAAACTCAAATAGTGATACACTCCCGTACCACCGAATTCCAGTAAATCAGAGATAAAGTAACAAAGCCTGTAAGATATAGAATACATACAGAGAAACCATAAGTGATACACATCACATCTCATCGCAATCAGTCAATCCGTAGGGTAGATACCGAGTAGGCACCACGACTACCATCCTCAAATACAACTTTCAAATCAGTACTCAATCATAATCCAACTCAAATCCATATCAACCAGATCCATATCAACTCAAATCCACATAACACCAGAAAATCCTCCCCTGGACCCACCCTGATCCCCTCAAGGTGTCTCCCAGTCCAGGTACTCCCCAGATTGGATGAGGATCGAGCCTACATCAGGTACTCGATAGCATCGCCTACATCGAAGAGCGTCCCCTAGGATGTACCTCACCTCAATCCAGTCTCCAGGTACGTACCCGATCGGAACCATCGATAAATCATCCAGTAAGCTGAGTCGCCCGATGTGGGTCCCAGGATAGTGGACCCCACAAGAGGATATGTGGGCCCCACCAGAATAATGGGCCCCATAAGAGGATAAGTGGGCCCCACCATGATAGTGGCCCTGCAAGAGACACAATGCACAAAAGTGCCGCCAGTCGTACATATACCTCCAAACAAACAACATATAACCATAACAAACTGCAATTGCGGAAAGAAATCAGATAAGAGTAGAAACAGAGAAATTCTCAACCTCCGGGAATTTCACACCAATAGACAAATAGGATTCCGTCGAATACGGAACTCGCGGAACCCCAAATAAGAAGTAGGGCAGAATCCCTACCTGGAATGCTGACTAACTCAACTCCGTTGTACCTCTTCAGCTATCCGAATCCAACACAAAACTCCTAAATCAATCTCCTGCACCAAATACGAATACGTATACCCAATACTGTCAAAATAAGGAAAAGTCAACGGTCAACCCTAGTAAAAGTCAACGGTCAAACCGGGTCAAATAGTCAAATCGGGTCAACCCAATCAAAACGGGTCAAACTCGATTCAACGGGTCAACTCGGTCAAACCGAGTAAACTCGGCCGGAGCTGAGTCAACTCGGCCGGACCGTCGCCGGAATCCACTTTTCCGGCGACTTTTCCCGGTCATTCCTACATCAGAATAAAGCCTACAAAAACAGAAATCTAATGGTACCTGTCTCGTTTCAAAATTCCTACTGAATCGACCAGGATCGAGCTTTGAAATCTTGAAAAACTGAAACTTTGCCGCCTGATTCCGCCGTCTACGGTGGTCCGATGGCGGTGATTCCACTTGGGTTTTGCTCCTCTCTCCACGAGCTTCGATTTGACACCTTACTTGCTCCAATCGGACCACAAATACGAAAAACCCAATTTTCCAAAAACAATTTCTCAACCCCGTGCGTGAGCTGCTGGAGAAGAAGAGAAATCTGGTTTTTACCAGATTTTGGGGTGAAATTACTATTTTGCCCCTCCTTTCATGCTAAATCATTTAACTTCCAAAATTCGTAACAAATCCAATTCAACTCCGATTTAGCTGATTCTTGCGTCAATATTTTTCTAAAAATATGTAGTATTTATTAAAAATATCAAATTTGAAAAATTATTATATTTTTTAAAAAATTTGGGTTCGGGATATTACATCCTCCCCTCTTAGAAAATAATTTCGTCCTCGAAATTATATAAAAGGTAATATTAAGTACTCAAGGGTAAAATAATTAGTATAAATCAAAAGAATACCTATGTTGTAAACAAGTCTGGATAGCGCTCCCGCATATCCGACTCCACCTCCCAAGTAGCCTCCTGAACTCCATAATGCTGCCATAACACCTTAATCAAGGGTATCGTCTTCGAACGCAATCTCCGTATCTGGCTATCCAAAATCTGAACCGGACGTACCTCATAGGTAGCATCCTCTCCAATCTCCAGAGTCGACCAATCAATAATATGGGAGGGATCCCAATGATACCTCCGTAACATGGAAACATGAAACACACCATGAACTCCGGACAACTGTGGTGGCAATGCCAACCTATAAGCCAAACTCCCTACTCTCTCCAAGATATCAAATGGCCCAATAAACCTAGGAGTCAACTTCCCTGATCTACCAAAACGCTGTATCCCTCGCTTCGGACTAACCTTGAGGAATACGTGATCACCCACCTGAAACTCTGGAGGTCTCCACCTACGATCTGCATAACTCTTCTGACGTGACTGAGCCATCAGAGGTAACTGTCTGATAACTGCCACAGCCTCAGTAGTCTGCTGAATCAAATCTGGTTCCAATAGGGGTCTGTCCCCAACCTCCGACCAACAAAGTGGCGACCTACATGGTCTACCATAAAGTGCCTCAAATGGTGCCATCTGAATACTTCTCTGATAAGAGTTGCTATACACAAACTCTACCAGTGGAATATACCTTTCCCAATCACCCCTGAAATCCATAACACACGACCGAAGCATGTCTTCCAAAATCTTTATAGTCCTCTCACTCTGACCATCAGTCTGTGGGTGAAACGCTGTACTAAAACTCAACATCGTCCCCAGAGTGTCCTGAAAACTGCTCCAAAAGCGAGAAGTGAAACGGGGATCCCTATCGGATACAATGGACACGGGTACTCCATGTAACCGTACGACCTCTCGAATGTAAAGTCTAGTAAGTGCCTCCACCGAGTCAGTCTACTGAATCGGTAAAAAGTGAGCAGTCTTCGTCAATCTATCAACAACAACGCACACAGTATCATGCCTCCTCACAGTCCTCGGTAAACCCATCACAAAATCCATACACACATGCTCCCACTTCCACTCAGGCAATGGAAGCGGCTGTAATAATCCAGGAGGTCTCCTATGCTCTGCCTTCACTTGCTGACAGATAAGACATCTCAACACCGTCTGGGCCACATCTCTCTTCAGTCCGCTCCACCAATACTATCTCCGTACATCTCGATACATCTTAGTATCACCAGGATGTATCGCAAACTGAGAATAGTGTGCCTCTCTAAGTATCTCATCTCTTAACTCAACATCTTCTGGAACCACCAATCGACCTCTAAAATGAACTCCTCCATCAACACCTCGAATCCAACCATCCATATCCTCAATATCATCAAACATCGCATCACCAAGCTGTGCATCCAACACCTTCTGTACTAGTGCTGGACGGCTCTCCAAACTGCTCAGAAACCACCTATCACTCCTGTCACTAATATCTAATCGGTACTGCCCAATGGTGTCCACCAACTCAAACTCCCGCAGTGACAGTCGTGCCACTGCCAACTTCCTACTCAAGGCGTCAGCCACCACATTGGCTTTGCCTGGGTGATACTGCAATGAGAAATCATAATCTCCAAGGTACTCCATCCATCTCCGCTGCCTCTGATTCAGATCCTTCTGTGTAAATAAGTGTCGTAAACTCCTGTGATCTGAAAACACCTCAAACTGCTTCCTATAAAGGTAATGTCTCCACTGCTTAAGTGCAAACACTATAGCAGCCAACTCCAAATCATGTACGGGATAATTCCTCTCATGTGGCTTCAACAGTCGTGAAGCATACTCCACCACCCTATCCTGCTGCATAAGCACACAACCTAAACCAATCCCCGAAGCATCACAATATACATGGTAACCACTACCACTATCTGGAATGGTCAGGACTGGAGGTGATGTGAGTCGGGTCTTCAGCTCCCGAAAAGCCTGCTCACATCTATCAGTCCACACGAAAGGAACACCCTTCCGCGTCAACTCAGTCATCGGTGCAGCAATCCGTGAAAATCCCTCTATAAACCTCCTGTACTAACCTGCTAATCCCAGGAAACTACGAATCTCTCCCACTGTCCTCGGAGTCCTCCAATCCAACACAGCCTCCACTTTGGCAGGATCCACTGCCACTCCATCTCTGGATATCACATGCCCTAAGAATTTCACCTGAGTCGCCCAAAACTCGCACTTACTCAGCTTGGCATACAACTGATGCTCTCTGAGTGTCTGCAGAACAATCTCCAAATGCCCCCTATGCTCCTCCTCTGTGGCCGAATACACCAATATATCATCGATGAAGACTATCACAAACTGGTCAAGATACTGTCCGAACACTCTATGCATCAAATCCATAAAAGCTGCTGGGGCATTGGTCAGCCCAAACGACATGACCAGAAACTCATAATGACCATATCGAGTACGAAATGCCGTCTTCGATATGTCCTTCTCCCGAATCCTCAACTGGTGATAAGCTGACCTGAGATCAATCTTGGAGTAATAGTGACTACCCTTCAATTGATCAAACAGATCATTTATCCTCGGTAACGGGTACTTATTCTTCACAGTCACCCTATTCAACTTCCTGTAGTCCACACACATCCTCATCGATCCGTCCTTCTTCTTCACAAAGAGGACTGGAGCACCCCATGGTGAAGTACTGGGTCTGATAAATCCTAGACCCTACAACTCCCGCAACTGCCTATCCAACTCCCTTAACTCTGCTGGAGCCATCCTATACGGTGGAATAGAAATCAGGTCTGTACCCGGATATAACTCAATCAAAAAATCAATCTCTCGCTGTGGTGATAATCCTGGTAACTCATCAGGAAATACATCCAAATACTCCTCTACCACTGGCACAACCGTACTAGCCTCAATCTCCGTTGTAGAAGTCAAGCTCGCCACTAGACAGTCAGTATATCGTGGGTTGTCAAGAAAGTGTGAACATGTAACAACCCGCGACCCACAAAACTAACTCGCCCAGATGGTGATGTCAGCGTGACCCTACGCTCTGTACAGTCTATCACAGCATCATAGTCAGTCAACCAGTCCAATCCAAGTATCACATCATAGTCAGTGAAATCCATAACATATAAATATGCTCGGAACTCGTGATCAGCAAATCGAAAAATACAACCCCTACAAATGCCCCTCACCACAGTACCTGACCCCAACGGAGAATCCACTACCAATCTCCTATCCAAATCTGAAATCTCTAACCCCAATGCCTCAACGAAAGAGGTAGAAATAAACGAATGCGTGGCACCGGTATCAAATAGAACACGAGCCCAAGAACTGAAAAGTAAAACTCTACCTCCAGCTCTCTAGCCCTGCCTCTACTGGTGGTGCTGGAGGTCTGGCCCCTCTGCCTGCTGGAGCTCTAGATGCTGGTGCTGCAAGTGCTAGGGCTCCCTGTCCTCTGCCTGATGGTGCTGCACGTCTCCTAGAGAAATCCCTCTGGATATTTCCTGGTAGTCCACAAGAAAAACACAATGGGCTATCCGCCCTGGGACAATCCGATATCCTGTGTCCAGTATGACCACACGCATAGCAATACAATCCTGATATGGACCCATGTCCCTGTCGTGGACCCTGATGTCCCTGCTGCGGACCCTGCTGTCCCTGTCTTTGAGAACTCTGCTGCTGACTCGGACGGTCCTGCCTCTTGTCCTAGAATCTCTGCCCCTGATCCTGTCTGGGTCTCTGTCTCTAACCCTCAGTCCTCTGTCTACTACTGCTCCCTGAGGCAGAAAAAGTATCTCCGTACTTCCTCTTATGAAGCTCCCAATAATCCTGTGAATCAACCATGCTCCTCTCTATATCAAGTGCCCTGTCAATGCACTCTCGGTAAGTACGAACCATCATCCCTGCTACGCTCTGAAATGCGGGGTTTCAGCCCGCGCTCAAATCTCAGTATCCTCTTCTCCTCAATGGCAATGTACTCCTCTCCATACCGACCAAGCTCCTCAAATCGTGCCTGATACTGTGACACCGTCATATCTCTACTCTGAATCAGCTCCAGAAACTCCTTGGCCTTCGCAACGCGAATGGCCTGGGGAACATACTGTGCTAGAAACAGTGTCTCAAACTCTGACCATGGCATCTCCATACTCTCTCTACCAATAGTCATACTCTCCCACCAAACATAAGCATCATCCTCTAAAAATGCTGAAGCCAATAGAGCTCTCCTCTGATCAAGTATCCTGAGCGTCACCATCTACCTCCTCAGCTGTCGCAACCAATCCTCGGCTGCCTTAGGATCTACCACTCCTCGATACACTGGAGATCTCGTCTTCCTCAACTGAGCTAACTCAGTGATGGAAGGGTCAACTGCTAGTGGTGCTGTCTGCGCTGGAACTATCTGACCTACTCCTGACTGAATAACCAGCGGTAGCTGAACAGGTGCGGTTTATTTTGTTTTCCCCCAGCAACACATCACGCGCTTCCCGGCTGATCTGGTGAGTTATTATTTCTTTTACGTTTGGGGTATTTGACTTATGTAGTTATACGTTTACTTTCAGATATGGTAGACACACGTAGTACACGCGTTCGGGGTGGGCGTGCCACCCGTGGACGTGGGCGGGGTAGAGGTGAGATTCCAGATACCGTTGATGAAGTCGAGTTACCGATACCTAAGGAGGTTCCGGGTGTGAAAGGTCGAGGGCGCGGTCGAGGTAGAGCACGTGGTCGTGGACGGGGTCGCGGCCATGCTGTTCAGGATCAGGTAGTGGAGCAGGAGCAGGTATCGACTCAGGCAGCACCCGTAGGTGTGGAGGGTGCGATAGAGACTTTACAGCAGCAGTATAAAGACATGACGAGCATGATACAGACCATAGGTCAGGCATTAGCTGCTTTAGCTTCACAGATTACACCGCAGTCTATTATCGGTACTCAGGGAATACCCACTCCAAAAACTAACTGACCACCTCTGATATCAAACTGTCACACCCCTCTCCCAGATAGGTGCAGATGAGCACCAATGAATCCCAGAGACGTGACCGGCAGGGAACTCCTCCGTTCCCCGAACCAGATTTAAACCCAATATCTACCCAAACACTACATAAATAATGTCACATGTATATATAAATGTCATAATACAATCCAGTGTCTACAGCGGAAAATCCAAAACATCAAAGATACGAAACACAGATACTACAGACAGACAAATCATCCCCACACCAGCTACATCACGCCTCACGCCTCACGCATCCCTGCGCTGATCATCCACTCCGGCTATCTCACCTGAAAACATGTGAATGAAAGGGGTGAGCTACAAAGCTCAGTAGGGATATGGAGAAATATCGATCTTCAGAATAAACGGAAAGTAGAACTCAAGATATATGTAAAATGAACAGGAAACTCAAATAGTGATACACTCCCGTACCACCGAACTCCAGTAAATCAGAGATAAAGTAACAAAGCCTGTAAGATATAGAATACATACAGAGAAACCATAAGTGATACACATCACATCTCATCACAATCAGTCAATCCGTAGACTAGATATCGAGTAGGCTCCGTAGGGTAGATACCGAGTAGGCACCACGACTAACATCCTCAAATACAACTCTCAAATCAGTACTTAATCATAATCCAACTCAAATCCATATCAACCAGATCCATATCAACTCAAATCCACATAACACCAGAAAATCCTCCCCTGGACCCACCCTGATCCCCGCAAGGTGTCTCCCAGTCCAGGTACTCCCCAGATTGGATGAGGATCGAGCCTACATCAGGTACTCGATAGCATCGCCTACATCGAAGAGCGTTCCCTAGGATGTACCTCACCTCAATCCGGTCTCCAGGTACGTACTCGATTGGAACCATCGATAAATCATCCAGTAAGCTGAGTCGCCCGACGTGGGTCCCACGCTCTACAAAACATCCCACGATAATCTCACAAATCATAGAAGATCATCATAATGAAGTACTATCCGGACTCTCAAGAAATACCAAACTTTGGGATGTAGGCCCCACAAAAGGATAAGTGGGTCCCACAAAAGGATAAGTGGGCCCCACAAAAGGATAGTGGACCCCACAAGAGGACAAAATACGGAAAAGTCAACGGTCAACCCTAGTAAAAGTCAACGGTCAAACTGGGTCAAATAGTCGAAGCGGGTCAACCCAATCAAAATGGGTCAAACTCGATTCAACGGGTCAACTCGGTCAAATCGAGTCAACTCGGCCGGACCGTCGCCGGAATCCACTTTTCCGGCGACTTTTCCCGGTCATTCCTACATCAGAATAAAGCCTACAACAACAGAAATCTAATGGTACCTGTCTCGTTCCAAAATTCCTATTGAATCGACCATGATTGAGCTTTGAAATCTTGAAAAATCGAAACTTCGCCGCCTGATTCCGCCGTCTACGGTGGTCTGATGGCGGTGATTCCACTTGAGTTTTGCTCCTCTCTCCACGAGCTTCGATTTGACACCTTACTTGCTCCGATCGGACCACAACTACGAAAAACCCAATTTTCCAAAAACAATTTCTCAAACCCGTGCGTGAGCTGCTGGAGAAGAAGAGAAATCTAGTTTTTACCAGATTTTGGGGTGAAATTACTATTTTTCCCTTCCTTTCATGCTAAATCATTTAACTTCCAAAATTCGTAACAAATCCAATTCAACTCCGATTTAGCTGATTCTTGCATCAATATTTTTCTAAAAATATGTACTATTCATTAAAAATATCAAATTTGAAAAATTATTATATTTTTTAAAAAATTTGGGTTCGCGATATTACAGATAGAGTTTTAGCGATACGCAACAATTTTATACCCAACAAAAACATATTGATAGACAAAAACTGGCACAAAATTCTGTTACAAAAATATAAATTTTTGATTTTTGACGCCAAAAAAGTCAACTCTATATCAAAATATTACCCAAATTAATAAAAAAATGAATTTCATGGTATGACAGATTTATGATTATTAATATCTATCATGAATTCATGATAGAGGTATTTTCTGTTATAAAAAGATGATTGTGACATAGATGATAGAATTGAAAATTGTCATGCACCCCCCTTTATGATAGTTTTTATCTATCATCTATGACCCTTTTTGGTGTAGTGAATAGTAGAAAGTGTACTCCAATAAACGTTGATGATTCGAAATAGCTCAACACTCTCCATAGAGAAACTTATAAAGGGTTTCTCTAATTTGTAATGAAAGTTGCTCTTTTGTCAATTAAACAATCTATGCATCACATACAACTAAATTTAAACATAAAATAATTGTAAAAGGTGTACTCCAATCAATTTTGATGGTTTGAAACATCTCAATGCTCTCCATGGATGAACTTTTAAAGTGTTTCCCTAATTTGGAATAAGAGTTGCCCTTTTGGCAACTAAACAATATACGAATCTCATACTCATAAATTTAAGCATAAAATAACAACAAAAGTGTACAAGGATCAACCTTGATTGTTCGGAATAGCTCAACACTCTCCATGGATGAACTTTTAAATTTGTTCTCGAATTTGGAACAAAAATTGCTCTTTTAATGACTAAACAATCTACGCATCCCATGCAAGTAAATTTAGATATAAAATAATGGTAAAAATTGTACTTCTATCAATTTTGATAATTCGAAATAGCTCAACGCTCTCCATGGAGTAACTTTTAAAGGGTTTCTCTAATTTGGAATGAAAGTTGCTATTTTTTTGAACTAAACAATCTACACATCACATACAAGTAAATTTAAACATAAAATAATAGTAAAAGGTGTACTCCAATCTACTTTGATGCTTTGAAATAGCTCAATGCTCTCCATGGAGGAACTTTTAAAGCGTTTCTCTAATTTGGAATGAAAGTTACTCTTTTGACAAGTAAACAATCTACGCATCCCATATAAGTAAATTTAGACATAAAATAATATTAAAAAGTGTACACCGATCAACTTTAATGATTCAGAATTGCTCAACTCTCTCTATGGAGGAACTTTTAAAGGTTTTATCCAATTTGGAACAAAAGTTGTTGTTTTGGCAACGAAACAATCTACTGATCCCGTACTAGTAAATTTAGACATAAAATAACAATATAAAGTGTACATCGATTAATATTGATGTTCAAAATAGCTCAACACTCTCCATGCAGGAACTTTTATAGGTTTTGTTAAATTTGCAGTTTTCCCAACTAAACAATATATGGATTGCATACTCCTAAATTTAAATATAAAATAACAATAAAAGTGAAAAACAATCAACTTTGATTGTTCGAAATAGCTTAACTCTCTCGAATGAGAAATTTTTAATGGTTTTGTCCTATTTCGAAGGAAAGTTGTTATTTTGGCAACAAAACAATGCACAAAGGCTATTCATAAATTTAGACATAGAATAATAGTAAAAAGTATACTATGATCAAGTTTTATAGTTTGGAATAGCTCAACACTCTCCATAGAGGAAATTTTAAAGGTTTTGTCGAATTTGTAATGAAATTACTCTTTTGAGCAACTAACCAATCTATGGGTCACATACTCGTAAATTTAAAGACAAAATAAAAATAAAAGTGTACAATGAAAAAATTTGATGATTCAAAATCGCTCAACTATCTCCAGGCAGAAACATTTAAAGGTTTTATCCTATTTGACATGAAAGTTGCTCTTTTGGCGATGAAATAAGTTACAGAGTCTATATTCATAAATGTAGACATAAAATAATAGTAAAAAGTCTATACTGATCAATTTTGATGATTCGGAATAGCTCAACAGTTTCATGGTCGAACTTTTAAAGGTTTTGTTGAATTTGGAATGAAAGATGCTCTTTTACCAACTAAACAATATATGGATCGCATACTCATAAATTTATACATAAAATAATAATAAAAGTGTACAACAATCAACTTTGATTGTTCGGAATATCTCAACTCCCTCCATTGAGAAGCTTTTAACGATTTTGTCCTATTTCAAAGTAAAGTTGCTCTTTTAGCAACAAAACAATCTACATAGCCTATACTCATAAATTTACACATAAAATAATAGTAAAAAGTGCAATACAATCAACATTGAAGGTTTTGAAATAGCTCAAAACTCTCACTGTAGACACTTTTAAAGATTTTGTCGAATTTGGAACTAAATTTGAGATCCAAACAATCTACCGATCACATACTCACAGATTTGGACATAAAATCACAATAAAAAGTGTACACCGATCAATTTTGATTGTTCGGAATAGCTGAACACTCTCCATGGAGAAACTTTTAAAGGTTTTGTTCAATTTGGAACAAAAGTTACTCTTTTGGCAATAAAACATACTACAGAGCCCATACTCGTAAATTTAGACATAAAATAGTAAAAAGTGTACAAAGATCAGTTTTGATGGTTCGGAATAGCTCAACACTCTCTATCGAGGAACTTTTGAAGGTTTTGTTGAATTTCGAAAAAAAGCTGAGCAACTTTGATTGTTCAGAATGCCTGAACTTTCTGCATGTACGAACTTTTAATGATTTTGTCATTTTTTGATGGAAAGTTACTCTTTTGGCAACCAAACAATCTACAAAGACTAAACTCATAAATTTAGACACAAAATAATAGTAAAAAGTGTACTACGTTCAACTTTGACGGTTTGCAACGTCTCAACTCTCGATGCAGGAACTTTTTAATGGTTTTGTAGAATTTGGAATGAAAGTTGCTCTTTTGACAACTCAACAATCTATGGATCCTAAACAAGCAAATTTAGACAAATAATAATAAAAAGTGTGCACCGATCAATATTGATGGTACAGAATAACTCAACACTCTCCATGGAGGAACTTTTAAAGGTTTTGACGAATTTGGAATGAAAGTTGATCTTTTGACAACTAAACAATCTACAGATCGCCTACTCGTAAATTTATCCATAAAATAACAATAAAAGTGTACAACGATCAACTTTGATTATTCGGAATAGCTCAACTTTCTCCATGGTAGAACTTTTAAAGGTTTTATTGAATTTGGAAAAGAAAAAAAGTTGCTCTTTTGGTAGATAAACAATCTACGGATTGCATAGTCGTAAATTTGAAAGTAAGATAACAATAATAGTGGACAACTATCAATTTTGATTATTTGGAATAGCTCAACTCTCTCCATTGAGAAACTTTTAGTAGTTTTCTCCTATTTCAAAGGAAAGTTGCTCTTTTGGCAACGAAACATTCTACCGAACCTATTTTCATAAATTTAGACATAAAATAATAGTAAAACGTGTACTCTGATCAACTTTCATGGTTTCAAATAGCTCAACGCTCTCCATGAAGGAAGTTTTAAGGGTAATGTCGAATTTGGAACGAAAGTTGCTATTTCGGTAATAAAATATCTTGGAATCCCATACTCATAAATTTAGACATAAAATAATAATAAAAGTCTACAACGATCAACTTTGATGGTTCATAATTGCTCTACTTTCTCCTTCGATGAACTTTTAAAGGTTTTGTCCCATTTAGGAGCAAAGTTGCTCTTTTAACAAAGAAACAATCTACGGAGCCTATACTCGCAAACATAGACATATAATAATAACAATGGAACTTTACATAGATCAACTCTGATGTTTCAACAAAAGTAAACTATTTCCATGGGGGAACTTTTAAATGTTCTGTGTAATTTGGAATGAAACTTGCTCTTTGGTCAACGAAATAATCTACAAAGCCTATACTCATAATTTTAGGGAAAAAATAACAATAAAATGTGTACACATATCAACTTTGATGGATCGGAATAGCTCAACACTCTCCATAAAAGAAAATTTTAAAGGTTTCGTAGAATTTTGAACGAAAGTTGATATTTTGACAACTAAAGAATCTACAGATTCCATACTCATAAATTTAGACAAAAAATAACAATAAAAGTGTAAAACGATCAACATTGATTGTTCAAAATAGCTCAACTCTCTCCATGGGAGAATTTTTAATGGTTTTGTAGAATAGCTAAATTTTGATTGTTCGGAATGCCTGAACTTTCTACATGTAGGAACTTTTAATGGTTTTGTCCTTTTTTGATGAAAAGTTACTCTTTTGGCAACCAAACAATCTACAAAGCCTAAACTCATAAATTTATACACAAAATAATAGTAAAAAGTGTACTACATTCAACTTTGACGGTTTGCAACGTCTCAACTCTCCATGGAGGAACTTTTTAAAGGTTTTGTAGAATTTGGAATGAAAGTTACACTTTTGACAACTCAACATTCTATGGATCATATACAAGTAAATTTAGACATAATAATAATAAAAAGTGTGGACCGATCAATATTGATGGTACGAAATAGCTCAACAATCTCCATGGATGAACTTTTAAAGGTTTTGATGAATTTGGAATGAAAGTTGATCTTTTGACAACTGAACAATCTACAGATACCCTACTCGTAAATTTATCCATAAAATAACAATAAAAATGTACAATGATCAACTTTGATTGTTCGGAATTTCCCCATGGTAGAACTTTTAAAGGTTTTATTGAATTTGGAACGAAAGTTGATCTTTTGGCAACTAAACAATCTACGGATTCCATACTCATAAATTTAGACAAAAAATAACAATAAAAGTGTAAAATGATCAACATTTAATGGTTTTGTCGTATTTCGAAGGAAATTTGTTTTTTGGCAATAGAACAATCTACGGAGCCTATACTCGTAAATTAAACATAAAATAATAGTAAAAACTGTAAGCCGATCAACTTTGCTGGTTTTGTCAAATTGGGAACGAAAGTTGGTATTTTGGCAACTAGACAATCTTCGGATCCGATACTCATAAATTTAGACATAAAATAACAATAAAAGTGAACAACGATCAACTTCGATGAATCAAAATTGCTCAACTCTCTCCATGGAGGAACTTTAGTTTAAAGGTTTTGTTATATTTGGAACGAAAGTTGCTCTTTTGGGAATGAAACAAGCTACGGAGCCTCTACACATAAATTTAGGCATAAAATAACCTTAAAAGTTGACACTAAACAACTTTAGTGGTTTGGAATACTTCACCTCTCTCCATCGACGAACTTTTAAAGGTTTTATCCAACTTGGAACGAAAGTTACTCTTTTGGCTACAAAACAATCTACGGATCCCATACTAGTAAATTTAGACATAAAATAACAATAAAAAGTGTATACTAATTAATATTGACATTTCGGAATAGCTTAACTCTCTCCATTGAGGGGCTTTTAAAGATTTTGTTGAATTTTCTCTTTTGCCAACTAAAGAATCTATGGATCGCATACTCGTAAAGTTAAACATAAAATAATTGTAAAAGTGTACAACAATTAACTTTGGTTATTTAGAATAGCTCAAGTCTCTCCATTGATAGACTCTTAATGGTTTAGTCCTATTTCGATGGAAAGTTACTTTTTTGACAACAAAACAATGCACAAAGCCTATACTCATAAATTTAGACATAAAATAATAGTAAAAAGTGTACTATGATCAACTTTGATAGTTTGGAATAGCTCAACACTCTCCATGGAGAACCTCTTAAAGGTTTTCTTGAATTTGAAACGAAAGTTGCTCTCTTGACAACTAAATAATCTACAGATCCCATACACGGAAATTTAAAAATAAAATAACAATAAAATGATACAACGATCAAATTTGATGGTTCAGAATTCCTTAATATCTCCATAGAGGAAGTTTTAAAGGTTTTGCCTTATTTGACAAGAAAGTTGTGATTTGGCAATGAAACAAGCTACGAGGCCTATACTCATAAATTTTGATATAAAATAATAATAAAAAGTGTACAACGATCAATTTTGATGTTTCGGAATAGCTCAACACTCTCCATGGAAGAACCTTTGAAGGTTTTGTTGAATTTGGAATGAAAGTTTATGTTTTGCCAACTAGACAATCTATGGATCGCATACTTATAAATTTAGACACAAAGTAATAATAAAATTTTACAACAATCAAGTTTGACTCTTCGAAATAGCACAAGTCTCTCCATTCAAAGACTCTTAATGGTTTAGTCCTATTTCAAAGGAAAGTGGCTCTTTTGGCAACAAAACAATGCACAGAGCCTATACTTGTAAATTTAGACATAAAATAATAATAAAAAGTGTACTATGATCAACTTTTATGATTTGGAATAGCTCATCACTCTCCATGGAGGAATTTTTAAATTTTTTGTCGAATTCGGAACGAAAGTTGCTCTCTTGGCAACTAAACAATCTACGGATCACATACTTGTAAATTTAAACATAAAATAACAATATAATTGGAAAACGATCAAATTTGATGGTTATAAATTTCTCAACTATCTCCATGGAGGAACTTGTAAAGGTTTTGTCCTATTTGACATGAAAGTTGCGGTTTGGCAATGAAAAAAGCTACGAAACCTATATTCATAAATTGAGACATAAAATAATGGTAAAAAGTGTACATCGATTAATTTTGATGGTTGGGAATAGCTCAACACTCTCCATGGAAGAACCTTTGAAGGTTCCGTTGAATCCGGAATGAAAGTTTCTCTTTGGCCAACTAAATAATCTATCAATCGCATACTCATAAATTTATACAAAAAATCAAAATAAAAGTGTACAACAATCAACTTTGATTCTTCAGAATAGCTCAAGTCCCTCCATTGAGAAACTTTTAATGTTTTTGTCCTATTTCTAAGGAAAGTTTCTCTCTTGACAACTAAATATTCTACAGATCCCGTACTAGTAAATTAAGAAATAATATAATAATATACAGTGTACACCGATCAATTTTGATTGTTCAGAATAGCTCAACATTCTCCATGGAGGAACTTTGAAAGGTTTTGTCGTGTTTGGAATGAAAGTGGCTCTTTTGACAACTAAACAATCTACAGATCCCATACTCGTAAATTTAGATATAAAATCACAATAAAAAGTGTACACTGATCAACTTTGATTCTTCGGAATAGCTCAACTCCTTCCATTGAGAAACATTTAATGGGTTTGTCCTATTTCGAAAGAAAGTTGCTCTTTTGGCACAAAAAAAAACTATCTACGGAGTCCAAACTCATAAATTTAGGCATATATTAATAGTAAAAAGTGTAATAAGATCAACATTTATAGGTTTTGACGAATTTGTAATGAAAGTTGCTCTTTTGACAACTAAATAATCTACGGATCTCATGCAAGTAAGTTTAGAAATAATAGTACAATAAAAATTGTACACTAATCAATTTTGATGGTTCGGCATAGCTCAGCACTCTCCATGGAGAAACTTTTAAATATTTTGTCGAGTTTGGAACGAAAGTTGCTCTTTTGGCAACTAAACAATCTATTGATCGCATACTTGTAAATTTGGACAAAAAATAGTAATAAAAGTGTACAACGATCAACTTTGATTGTTCGGAATAGCTCAACTCTCTCTATCAAGAAACTTTTAATGGTTTTGTCCTATTTTGAAGGAAAGTTGCTCTTTTGGCAACAAAATAATATACAGAGCCTATTCTCTTAAATTTAGACGTAAGATAATAGTAAAGAGCGTACTATGATCAACTTTGATGATTTGGATTACCTCAACACACTCCACAGAGGAACCTCTAATGGTTTTGTCAAATTTGGAATGAAAGTTGCTCTTTTGAAAACTAAACAATCTACGATCCCCCGACTCATAAATTTAGACATACAATAACAATAAAAGTAGACAATGATCTCAACTTTCTTCATGGTGGAACTTTTAAAGGTTTTATTGCATTTGGAACAAAAGTTGCTCTTTTCGTAGATAAACAATCTACAGATTGCATACTCGTAAATTTGAAAGTAAAATAACAATAATAGTGTACAACTATCAACTTTCATTATTTGGAATAGCTCAACTCTCTCCATTGAGAAACTTTTAATGGTTTTATCCTATTTCGAAGGTCAGTTGCTCTTTTGGCAACGAAACAATTTACGGAGCCTATTCTCATAAATTTAGACATAAAATAACAGTAAAATGTATACTCCAATCAACTTTGATGGTTTCAAATAGCTCAACACTCTCCATGGAGGAACTTTTAATAGTATTGTCTAATTTGGAACGAAAGTTGATCTTTTTGTAATAAAAAAATCTTGGAATCCCATACTCATAAATTTAGAGATATAATAACAATAAAAGTGTACAACGATCAACTTTGATGGTTCATAATTGCTCAACTTTCTCATTCGAGAAACTTTTAAATGTTTTGTCCCATTTAGGAGAAAAGTTGCTCTTTTGGCAACAAATCAATCTACGGAGCCTATACTCGCAAATATAGACGTATAATAACAATGGAACTGTACGTAGATCAACTTTGATGTTTCGAAAATATTAACTATTTCCACGGAGGAACTTTTAAATGTTTTGTGTAACTTAGAACGAAACTTGCTCTTTGGTCAACGAAATAATTTATGGAGCCTATAATCATAATTTTAGGGAAAAAAATAACAATAAAATGTGTACACTAATCAATTTTGATAGATCGGAATAGCTTAACACCTCCATAAAAGAAAATTTTAAAGGTTTTGTAGAATTTGGAAAGAAAGTTGCTCTTTTGGCAACTAAACAATCTACGGATTTCATACCCATAAATTTAGACAAAAAAGAATAATAAAAGTGTAAAACGATCAACATTGATTGTTCGGAATAGCTCAACTCTCTCCATGTGGAAATTTTTAGTGGTTTTGTCATATTTCGAAGGAAAGTTGCTAATTTGGCAACGAAACAATCTACGAAGCCTATACTGTTAAATTAAATATAAAATAATAGTAAAAAGTGTAATCCGATCAACTTTGCTGGTTTTGTCGAATTGGGAACGAAAGTTTGTCTTTTGGCAACTAGATAGTCTTCAGATCCAATACTAGAAAATTTAGACATAAAATAACAATAAAAGTGAACAACGATCAACTTTGATGGTTCAGAATTGCTTAACTCTCTCCATGGAGGAACTTTTAATGGTTTTGTCCTATTTGGAACGAAAGTTACTCTTTTGGGAATGAAACAAGCTACGGAGCCTCTACACATAAATTTACACATAAAATAACCATAAAAGTGTACGCTAATCAACTTTAATGGTTTGGAATAGCTCACCTCTATCCATGGACGATGTTTTAAAGGTTTTATCCAACTTGGAATTAAACTTACTTTTTTGGCAACGGAACAATCTACGGATCCCATACTAGTAAATTTAGACATAAAATAACAGTAAAAAATGTACACCAATCAATAATGATGGTTCGGAATAGCTTGACACTCTCCATGGAGGAACTTTTAAAGATTTTATTGAATTTTCTCTTTTGCAAACTAAACAATCTGCGGATCGCATACTCGTAAATTTAAACATAAAATAATAATAATAATAAAAGTGTACAACAATCAACTTTGATTCTTTAGCATAGCTCAAGTCTCTCCATTGATAGACTTTTAATGGTTTAGTCCTATTTCGAAGGAAAGTTGCTCTTTTGGCAACAAAACAATGCACAGAGCTTATACTCATAGATTTAGACATAAAATAATAGTAAAAAATTTACTATGATCAACTTTGATGGTTTGAAATTGCTCAACACTCTCTATGGAGGAACATTTAAAGGTTTTGTCGAATTTGAAACGAAAGTTGCTCTCTTGGCAACTAAACAATCTACGGATCCCATACTTGTAAATTTAAAATAAAAAACAATAAAATTATAGAACGATCAAATTTGATGGTTCAGAATTCCTCAACTATCTCCCTATATGAACTTTTAAAGGTTTTGTCCTATTTGACAAGAAAGTTATGCTTTGGCAATGAAACAAGCTACGGAGCCTATACTTATAAATTTTGATATAAAATAATGATAGAAAGTGTACAACAATCAATTTTGATGGTTCATAATAGCTCAACAATCAACTTTGTTTCTTCGGAATAGCACAAGTCTCTCCATTGAGAGACTCTTAATGGTTTAGTCAGAATTGCTCAACTCTTTCTATTGAGGAACGTTTAAAGGTTTTGTCCTATTTGGATTGAAATTTGCTCTTTTGGTAACGAAACAATCTACGGAGCTTATACTCAAAAAATTTCAAATATAATAACAATTGAAGTGTATGCAGATCAACTCTGATGTTTTGAAAAGACACAACTATTTCCTCTGGGGAAATTTTGAAGGTTTTGTCAAATTTGGAACTAAAGTTTCTCTGACAACAACGAAACAATGTAAGGAGCATATACTCGTAAATTTAGACATAAAATAACATTAAAAGTGTATAGCGATAAACATTGATGGTTTTGAATTGATCAACTCTCTACATTGAGGAACTTTTATAGGATTTTTACTATTTGGAACAAAAGTTGCCCTTTTGGCAATAAAACAATCTACAGAGCTTCTACTCGTAAATTTAGACATAAAATAACAATAAAAGTGTACACCAATCAACTTTGATGGTTTTGAATTCCTCAACTCTCTCCATGGAGAAACTTTTAAAGCTTTTGTCCCATTTGGAACAAATGTTTCTCTTTTGGCAACGAAACAATCTACGAACCTTATACTCGAAAATTTAGACAAATAATTACAATGAAAGTGTACGAAGATCAATTTTGATGGTCTGGAATAGCTCAACACTCTCCATGGAGTAATATTTAAAGGTTTTCTCGAATTTGGAACGAAAGTTACTCTTTTGGCAATTAAACAATCTAAGGATCACATACACATTAATTTAGACATAAAATAACAATAAAAGTGCTCAACTCTTTCTATTGAGGAACTTTTAAAGGTTTTGTCATATTTGGAATGAAATTTTCTCTTTTGGCAATGAAACACTCTACGGAGCTTATACATAAAAAAATTTCAAATATAATAGCAATTGAAGTGTACGCAGATTAACATAGATGTTTGGAAAAGACACAACTATTTCCATGGAGAAACTTTTGAAGGTTATGTTAAATTTGGAAATAAATTTTCTCTTATAGCAACGAAGCAATCTACAGAACCTATACTCATAAATTTAGGCAAAAAATAACAAAAAAAAGTGTACAACGATCAATTTTGATGGTTCGGAATAGCTGAAGAATGTTCATGGAGGAAATTTTAAAGGTTTTGTCGAATTCGGAACGAAAGTTGCTCTTTTGGCAACTAAACAATCTATGGATCCTATACTCGTAAATTTTGACATAAAATAATAATAAAAGTTTACAATGATAACCTTT
The DNA here is from genome assembly GCA_963580455.1 of Euonymus europaeus. Taxonomy (NCBI): domain Eukaryota; kingdom Viridiplantae; phylum Streptophyta; class Magnoliopsida; order Celastrales; family Celastraceae; genus Euonymus; species Euonymus europaeus. The sequence continues at coordinate 9,234,801 of OY756972.1, forward strand.
AATTGTTCGGAATAGCTCAACTTTCTTCATGGATAAATTTTTAAAAGGTTTTGTTTTATTTGGAACGAAAGTTGCTCTTTTGACATCGAAACAATCTATAGAGTCTATACTCATAAATTTAGACATAAAATAACAATAAAAGTATATATTGATAAACTTTGATGGTTTTGAATAGCTCAATAATTTCCATGGAAGAAATTTTAAAGTTTTGTCGAATTGGAATGAAAGTTGTCCTTTTAGCAACTAAACAATCTAAAGATCACATACTCGTAAATTTAGAGATAAAATATTAATAAAAGTGAACAACAATCAATTTCTATGGTTCAAAATTTCTCAACTCTTTCCGTGGAGGAACTTTAGGTTTTGTCCTATTTCATACGAAAGTTACTCTTTTAGAAAGGAAACAATCTGCGGAGACTATACTCATAAATTTAGACATAAAATAACAATAAAAATGTACACCGATCAACTTTGATGCTTTTGAATTGATCAACTATCTCCATGGAGGAACTTTTAAAGGGTTTGTCCTATCTGGAACGAAAGTTGCCCTTTTGGCAACATAACAATCTACAGAGCTTGTACTCATAAATTTAGACATCAAATAACAATAAAAGTTTACACCGATCAATTTTGATCGTTTTGAATTGCTCAACTCTCTCCATGGAGAAACTTTTCGAAGTTTTGTCCCATTTGGAACGAATGTTGCGCTTTTGGTAACGAAACAATCTACGGAGTTTATACTCAAAAATTTTGAAATATAATTACAAAGAAAGTGTACGAAGTTCAATTTTGATGGTCTGGAATAGCTCCTGTGTAGTAACTGATGTGTGAATTTTATACCACATTTATATGCATATGTTTGTACATATTTACATTATTTTGTGTTAAGATTGAGTTGATACTTTGAGATTTTGTGTGTTTTGTATGTAGGAGGGTTGAAGTGAAGTTGTGATTGAATTGGAGCATATTTGGCGAAAAACCAGTGGAAAACGCTCTTTCAGCGCCCTACCAGCTCTCCAGCACTCCAGAAGACATAAAACCAAAGAAAAATACTTTTTCGGCGCCTTTCTAGCGCTCCAGCATTTTAGAGGCAGAAGAAAATGCCCTTCTAGCGCTCCAGCACCAGAAGAGCACTCGAACCAGATTTTCATTTCCAGAATTAGCAAAAACTTAGTTGAATAGGTTTTTATGTCTTTTTACTTGGGGAAACCTAGGGGAAACTCACTTGGAGTATAAATAAGGCTTAAAAACAGAAAAGAGGGTTCCAACAATTGACTAGAAGGGGAGAGACGGCTGCAACTTCTTCATCTTCTTCTTCCTTCCTTTGGTGAATCCAACCATGGTTTCTTCTCTCTTTTCTTGTGTATTTGTTATTATGGTTTGTAACTAAACTTATTTCTAGGGTTGACCTAGCCAAGCATGAATGTTATGAGATGATTTGATCTATATTATGAGCTTTTGATTCAATTCTCAATTCTTGTTCTTAATTGTCGTACTTCAAAGTATGATTTCTACATAATTGCTTGATCATCAATTATGTTTTTTATTATACTCATCTAGCCAAATCACATAAACGATCCGTATTTATGTATTTTAGTAGAATCAGAATTAAGAAGATTAATTGTCGAATGCTCCGATCCGGGTTTAGGGGATTGATTGGTTGTTTAGTTCTTCTAGTCGTAATGGGTTATTTTTACTAAATTAAAGACTGCGATCAAACAGGATTAATTTGGTATCGATAATACGTGTTATTTCCACGATCAATGGAATAACATAATTGAGTGAGGAATCGACCCTTGAATTGGAATTGTTATCGAATGCTTAACTTTTGTATCTCATAATAGGATTGTTTGGTAAGGTTGTACCCTAGGTTTTCCTCATTATAATTGTTAAAACTCCATTTTGCTTATTGTTCTAAAGAATCATAAATATTTTCCGTATTTAAATTGTCATTGGTTTTATTGGTTAAGTACATTATTCGATTAAACTTGTCCCTGTGGGATCGACCATGTACTCACACTTTGTGCTACATTAACTTTCTTTCTCTCGAATTCAGATTGTATGCAAGGGAGGCGATCTTTGAAAGAGGATTTGCTACCTTACATCGACGACATCGAAGGACTTTTGAGGCATAAGAAGCAAGGTGCTAAAAGCAACGAACAAAAGTTGCCGGAACTCAAAGCAATGGCAGAAATTGTTCCAATCGAAACAATGGGTGATCTTGATATCCTCACCATTCCACAATCTCCTTCATGCATTGCACTCCCTACAGCTGCTTGGAATTATGAGCTTAAATCCATTCACTTTAATATGATGCCATCTTTTCATGGTCTTAATGCGGAAGACCCTTTAAATCATATTCGTGAACTTTTTAATTTGGTTTCTAGCATGCCTTTGACTGCAGGAGTTACGGAGGAGCACTTAAAGATGAAGATCTTCCCATATACATTCAAGGACAAACCCAAGTCATGGTTAAACAGTTTAAGGTCAGGTTCTCTCAACTCATGGACTGAAATTCAAAATAAATTTTTGGAGAAATTTTTCTCTACACAAAAAACTGATGCGTTGAGAGATAAGATCATGCATTTTGAACAACAACATGACGAAACATTTTCAGAAGCATGGGACAGGTTTAATAGTCCTCTAGCTCAGTGTCCCCATCATTCCTTACCTATTTTGGTGTTGATGCGTATTTTTTACAAAGCACTGACAGTTTCTAGTAGGGCTGCAGTTAATAACTACGCAGGAGGATCAATCCGAGCAAAAACTCCAACAGAATGTCACACTCTGTTTGACAACTTAGCCATTGAAACTCAACACACTGAAGTGAGAGGTAAGAGACACAATGCTTTTGAAATTTCAAATTCTGATATTTTGTCACAAAATTATCAGGTTGCTGCCCTCTCAAATAAATTGGATATGTTATTGGCAATGAATGGGCATTCTGCACCTCAAGAACTTTGTGCTATATGTGAGGTTCCAGGCCATGCCACAATTGCATGTCCACAAGGGGTGGATTTTCCGGAATTTGTGCAAGAACAAGCCAACATGATGAACTCCTTCAACCGGAATGCTAGGTATGAACATAATCCAAATTTTTATCATCCAAATCAAAGGTCCCATCCAAATTTCTCTTGGAGGAACACTCAGAATGTTCAGAATCCTCAAGCATTGAATAATTCCACTCAAGCATCCACTTCTACATCGTTAGAAGATATGGTCTGTCAGTTGGCTATTAGTCAACAAAAGTTGGAGGTTCAAGTAGGACAAATTGCTGAAGCATTAAGCAAGAGAGAGGATGGAAAATTCCCAAGCCAGACTGTTAATAACCCACGAAACACTGAGCATGCCAAAGTCATTCAACTCAGGAAAGGTAAACTTGTTAAAAATGATTTGGATATTGCTAATGAGGCTCTTGATGTAGGGAAAAGTGAAGAAGTTGAAGTTCAAAGCAAAGTGGCAGAAGAAAACGCCCTTCCAGCACTCCAGCGCCAAAAGGGCATTCAGGATGCAGATGAGGGGCAGACAAAAATGCACTTGCAGTGCTCGAGCACTGTAAGGGCGCCCAGCACTGGTGATTTAGATCCGGTTGATCGTTATCATGCCGAGAATCCTTATGCGCCTCCCATTCCGTTTCCAAGTCGACTTCGTAACACCAAACAAGATAAGCATTTTAAGGAAATTTACGATTGTTTGAGTAAAGTTCACATAAATTTGCCTTTGCTTGATGTGATTGAACAGATTCCCGCTTATGACAAATTTTTGAAGAACTTAAGGACTCACAAGCTGACCTTTGCACCAAATGAGGGAGTCCAACTCAACAAAAATGTAAGTGCGCTCTATCAAACAGGTTTACCACCCAAACTTCCAGACCCCGATAGTTTTGACATACCAATCACCATAGGTGATAGGCGACTTAGTCACGCCATGCTCGACCTTGGAGCCAGTATTAACGTGATGCCCTATGCTGTTTACAAAGAACTTGGAATGACGGGAATGAAGCCTACCACAGTTCGCCTTGAACTTGCAGATCGATCTGTACATTACCCAAAAGGTATGGTAGAAGACATTTTGGTTCAAGTTGACAAGCTAATTCTTCCTGTGGATTTTATCATTTTAGATACTGAAGAGGGAGGTCCAAATGATCGAGAGGCACTAATTCTCCTTGGTCGACCATTCATGGCTACTGCAGACACAATCATCAAAGTGAAAGAAGGGACATTGACAATGACTGTTTTAGGCCAAACAATTGAACTCCGAGTGTTTGATGCTCTAAATTTCCCTTCCTCTTCTTTTGATACTTGTTGTTCTGTTGATACAATTGATGTATTAATCTCTCCGTCCTTTTTGCAGAAAATTTTTTGTCAACACCTCGATTGGGTTTTGTTGCAACCACATGAAAATGACACTGATTGTCAAAGTGTGCATGCCATTCATGAACATCCTTGTCCTTATCAACCACGTTATACACCACCTATCGAGCCACTAACAATGAACAAAACCAAGCTTGAACCTTCGTGCATCACTCCTCCAAAGCTTGAGCTTAAGTCTCTACCAAAACATCTGAAGTATGTTTACCTAAGTAGTGGCGAGACACTCCCGGTGATAATTTCTTCTGAACTGACTTCTGATGAAGAAAACAATCTGATGCAAGTGTTACGTCACCACAAAACAGCATTGGGATGGACAATAGCTGATATTAAAGGTCTTAGCCCAACTTTGTCCACCCATAAGATCTTGATGGAAGATGAAGTGAAACCGTCATGTGAATCTCAACGAAGACTTAATCCTAACATGAAAGAAGTTGTGCGAGCTGAGATTCTCAAATTGCTTGATGTAGGGGTCATTTACCCAATTTCTGACAGCAAATAGGTAAGTCCAGTACAAGTGGTACCGAAGAAGTCCGGCATTATAGTGGTGAAGAATAAAGACAATGAACTCATACCTACTCGGATGACTACTAGCTGGCGTGTGTGCATTGATTATCGTAAATTGAACGCCGCCACTCGCAAGGATCATTTTCCTTTACCATTCATTGATCAAATGCTTGAACGTTTAGCCGGCCATTCTCATTATTGTTTTCTTGATGGTTTTTTAGGTTATAACCAAATTCCAATTGCTCCGGAGGATCAAGAGAAGACCACCTTCACATGTCCCTTTGGTACATTTGCATATCGAAGGATGCCTTTTGGTCTATGCAACGCTCCTGCCACATTCCAACGTTGCATGATGGAAATTTTTTCTGACATGGTAGAACGCATCATTGAGGTATTTATGGATGATTTTTCAGTTTTTGGATCTTCATTTGATGCAATTTGACTCTCGTTCTCCAACGCTGTCAAGAAACAAATTTAATTTTGAATTGGAAAAAATGTCATTTCATGGTTAAACGTGGAATTGTTATGGGTCACATTGTGTCCAATGATGGAATTGAGGTTGATAAAGCCAAGATTGATTTGATTAAGAATTTGCCACCCCCAACATGTGTTAAGGATATTAGGAGTTTTTTGGGACATGCAAGTTTCTATAGACGGTTTATTAAAGATTTCTCAAAAATCTCACCTCTTTGTAACCTGCTAGCTAAGGATGTGGGATTTCAATTTGACAAAGCATGTTTAGAGGCTTTTAATATGTTGAAACAAGCATTAACCACTACTCCCATTATCTCTGTTCCTAATTGGTCATTACCATTTGAGTTAATGTGTGATGCTTCTGACTATGCGGTTGGTGCGGTTCTTGGGCAAAAACAAGGTAAGGCTTCTCATGTTATCTATTATGCTAGTCGTACTTTAAATGAGGCCCAATTAAATTATTCTACCACTGAAAAGGAACTTTTGGCAGTGATTTTTGCGTTGGAAAAGTTTCGTGCTTACCTTGTTGGATCCAAAGTCATTGTGTATACTGATCATGCGACTCTCAAGTATCTTCTATCTTAGAAGGATGCCAAACCAAGATTAATGCGATGGATTCTCCTTCTTCAAGAGTTTGATTTAGAGATCAAGGACAAAAAGGGGAGTGAGAACGTCGTCGTCGATCATTTATCAAGGTTACATCATGTTGTTGACGGTCACATCAATGAAGCTTTTCCGGACGAACAGCTCTTTGCCCTCAAGGTGCAATTACCCTGGTATGCTGATTTTGTCAACTATCTTTCTAGTGGATTACTTCACGAGTCACTAATGTATCAAGAGAAGAAACGTTTCCTTGCTTCTGTCAAGCATTATTATTGGGATGATCCCTACTTGTTCAAGCATGGTCCCGACCAAATTATTCGTCGTTGCGTTCCTGACAATGAACAAGAAAATGTACCTCGTCATGCTCACGAGCTTGCATGTGGTGGTCATTTTGGAGCTAAGAAAATAGCTTTAAAAGTGCTTCACTCAGGTTTTTTCTGGCCTACTCTATTTAAGGATGCTCTTCACTTTTGTTCCAGGTGTGAACGTTGTCAGAAAACAGGTAACATTGGACGGAAGAATGAAATGCCTTTGAATGGAATCCTTGTTGTTGAGATGTTTGATGTTGGGGTATTGATTTTATGGGTCCTTTCCCCCCTTCCTTTGGATATTTATATATTCTTGTGGGAGTTGACTATGTTTCTAAATGGGTGGAGCCACAGCTACTAAGACCAATGACCATAGAGTTGTGCTTTCTTTTCTCAAAGATATGATTTTCACTAGGTTTGGAACCCCTAGATCATTTATCAGTGATGGGGGCAGTCATTTTCGGAATAAACCTTTTGAAACTCTATTGGCCAAGTATAACAAACTCATCGGGTAGCTACTCCTTACCATCCCCAAACTTCAGGACAAGTAGGAGTCAGTAATCGGGAAATTAAACAAATTTTGGAGAAGACAGTTAGCACCACAAGGAAGGATTGGGCAATCAAGTTAAATGATGCTTTGTGGGCTTATAAGACTGCCTATAAAACACCTATTGGCATGAGTCCTTATAGGCTTGTCTGTGGAAAAGCATGCCATCTTCCTATGGAACTCGAACATTGTGCTTATTGGGCTATAAAAAAATTGAATTTTGACATAAATGTTGCAGGTGAGCATAGGCAACTTCAGCTCAATGAATTGGAAGAATTTCGTAGGGAAGCATATGAGAATGCTAAAATTTATAAGGAGCGTACCAAAGCATCGCATGACAAGTTGCTTCGCCGCAAGGAATTTTTTGAAGGTATGCATGTGCTTCTATATAATTCACGTCTTCGTTTGTTTCCAGGTAAGTTAAACTCACGGTGGACGGGACCTTTCGAAGTCCTCAAGGTGTTCCCATATGGTGCGGTTGAAATAAAAAATCCAAAGAATGGGAGTTGTTTCAAGGTAAATGGTCAGCGTTTAAAACCTTTCTTAGATTTTCAGTCGAGGGCTGTTGGTGAGACGGTGGATTCCATTCCTAATCTCATACCTTGATGAAAGCTTTACGTCTACCCGAAGACGTTAAAGAAGGCGCTTGTGGGAGGCAACCCATTTGATTAAGGTAAATATTTGAATTGCAATTTTTCTTTATTATTGTTTTCCATCTATTTTGATTCAATTAAAAAAAAACCAAAAAAACAAAAAACAAACCTGGAACCAGGAGGTTCCGCACGACCAGCGCCTATGCACCGCTGGAGCGCCACATGAAAGACGCGGAACTAGTGGGTTCCGCGCATCAGCCGCGCTTAGATCGGGCCAGCGTGCTGCAACATGCAGCACCAGGAGGTTCCGCGCGACCAGTGTGCCCTATGCGCTGGAGCGCCAGGCCAGACGGGCAGCACTCCTATGGGGCAATTTAAGCCCCTGCCTAGTTTTTACACTTCCTTTCACTCCTCCAGCAACCACCATAGCGCTCTCCCACCGATCCGGCAATTTTTGTAAATCTTCCACCCGCTAGGTATGATTTCTTCACTCTTTCCTTGCTTTACCTCCCTCTCCTTACACCCAACTCTCTAGTTTTCTTTCCAAGGTAAGCTCTTCTCCTTTTCTCTTCCTTTGTCTTCAATCTTCGGCGCCTATTGGGTGATTTCTCTTGCTTTTTGTGAGACCTTTATTCCATGATTGGGATGTGCTTCATTTCATGCTTAGCATTTTGTTTGATTTTCTTGGATTTCAACTTTGGATTTTTGGGTTTCCTTTCCATGGTATCATTGAATCATATTGGAGAAAGTATGGGTTGCATTGATGATTTTGTGCTGCTTAGAATAGGGTTGTGGTCTTTCTCCATGTTTTTAATATTTTCTTTGGGTAGTTACCTATGATTGAACCATGTTTTGTCCTTCCCTCAATATGATGCCCATAAGGTGTTCGATGAAATGCTTCAATGAAGTTTTAGTAGTCTTAGGGCTTTCATTTCTTTTGTGGCTCATTCTATTCCCCTTTAAGAGTTGTGCTTCCACTTCCTTCTTTCGTATCCATGTTTCCCATTCACTAATGAATTTGTTTTGCTTTTGTAGGTTTCATGGCTCCTAAGCGTCGCGCTATTCGGCCTCCTACCGTCACTCATGAGGCTGATGTTTTTGATGAGACCCCGATTGAGGTGCTCTTGTTGCCAGTCAACCACTTCGCCACCACTTATTTGTAGACCCATTACCTTACTTTCCTTGTGGACCCTGATCCTAACACTGAATGGGCAGTCTATCCTGACGTAGTCGGGCCTTTTATCGGACTCTTACTTCAGAAGCTCATCTGGGGGATGACTCGACTGACTCAGATGGGGATCATGTTTATTCTGCAGATCATTATTTTCAGGCATCTATTGGCGGGGCCATTCTTCACTTCTCCACTTCTGACATTTGCCGGTGTCTTGGTTTCCCACCGTCCCTCGCCGAGAGCACTGGTTTTAATCGCCCCAGCGTTGTTCACGGTAATCATAAAGCTCATTCATTACACCGTGACACGATGTTTCGGAAAACCAAGCATGTGCACCGGGCTCATCTTCAATCAGAATTGCGGCTCTTGGATTCCGCGATATACCACAATCTTATTCCTCAAGGGCATGATCAAGAACGGCATGAACCTTTTGTGACCGCCCTTTATTGCATGCAAAGAGGGGAGTGGTTCAATGTGGGAGATATTTATATGCAGTCTATTCTCAAGGCTAAGAAGATAGTGGCTACCCACCGAAAGATTGTTGTCTCCAAGAAGAAGTTATTCTTCCCTCGGTTAATTACTAGGCTTATGCAGTTCAAGAGGATTGCGATTCCTTCTCGTTCAGTGCCCTTTCCATTGGCGGTTTACACAGAGGCTAAATGGAATCTCAGTTGTTGCCATATTGATAAAGTTGTTGCTGCACCCTCTTCTGCCATTCCTTCACTTGCACCCGATGCTGCATCCTCTTCTTCCGTCCCTCTCGACCATGCTCAGCAGTTTCAGGCTCTTCGGGATGATATCGCTCTTCTCCGTGGTGAGATGCAGAGTGGATTTGCTGACATGCATGTCGCCCTGGCTACTATTTTATCCCGCATGCCGCCACTATCATCCGATGCTTGATTGATCACTTACATCTTCAAGTTGTATCTCTATGTTCTTTTCTTGTTGTTCATTTGTGTTGCACTGAGGACATTGCATATTTCCAGTGTGGGGGGGGGGGGGGGGGGAGATTGACTTATTTTAAAAAAAAAACAAAAATCAACTTTTTGAATGTTTGTGGGTAACATTCTGGTAAACCCTCACGAGACTATAACTCGTCCTACTAGGGACACCTAGAGGTTTAAAGGCTTGTAGTACATGCTAAGTACTATCGTGTGTTCCTACGAAAGTGGATTGTTAATAAAGTAGTCGGATTTAAAGTTTTTGTGTCTGTTTCCGTGTTCCTCTACCATGATGAAATTAATTTTGTATCACTTGATCGCTCTATGGATAAGATACTTAATTATGTGAGTAGGAAGTTAGACTCTACGTGAATTGTCATTTGACATATGAAATCAAAAAGTTTCATACTATCACTCATCACATTCATACTTGTGGAGACTTAACCCTGTGAGATTTGAGCCTATCATTTATTTTGAGGGATATATGTCTCAGTTCATATACTTTTCTGTGCTTCATTTTCTTCTTACTAATCTCATGATTATTTCAATCACGAACCAATAATATGTCCTTGTGAATTGATGCTTTGATGAGTTTTTCTTATGATGACTGAGTCAAATCTAAGAGATGAAAGTAGGCCTTCTTTTAATTTGTTTGAGCCTTTCTAGCCCACCCTTTCTTATATGTTATCGCTAGAACCCCTTTTGAGCCTAAACACCAACTTTTCTTAATATACCCATTTGACTCATGCTTAATTTCCAGATTTCTTAACTCATTGGGAATTAGCATAAATTAGTGTGCTTGAGCGAACAAAATGTTTACAGGAAATGGTCTCGCTTGGGTATATGTGATCATTGCTAATCATGTCAAAGTTTGATATTTTGAGATGTCAAAAGAAAACAAGTGTGGGGGTATGGCTGATATGGCTAGAAGAAAGAATAAAGAAGTGTAGAGGAAAGAAAGAAAGAAAAAAAATGTGAATAAGTGATGTGAACATTTTGAAAAGATGGAAGTGTAATATAGTTAAGAAATATGGTATGATAAGTTGTGACGTTGCATTACATGGATTTATTGGATGGTTCTCTTCAAGCCTACTCTTGTTCAATACCCTCTTTGCCAATATTACTTTCCTCTTACCTTTACATTACAATCTTAAAAGCCCTACTTAACTTGGTTTGACTTTGAGGACAATTCAAGGCATGATTCAAAATTCTTGATAAGTGATGTCCGTTGATGAGACTCATAATATAATATCTCTCTTAGCCATCTTTCATAATCATTTGTATGTGGACTTTCATATTTTTCCAGTCATCTTATTCGACCCACATTCATGAGAGAGTTTTATTAGACTAAACTTCAAGTGTGATTTCTTTCTGAGTGACATTCCGGTGAGATTTGAAGTTGAAGCTAAGAGTTATGTGATGAGTGACTGGTATGTACTTGAGATGAATGTGTCGGTGAGTTGATTCTATTTTGTCTATGCTTCTCTTGTAGAATTTTTGTTAATTATCTATGGATGCAATTTTGTGGGGTAAATTTCTGAGAGTAATGGAGGCATGGAACTTGTCTATTTTCTGTCATTTAGTTAATTTTCTCAGGAACGAGAAATAAATAAGTGTGAGGGTATTTGATGTGTGTATTTTATACCACATTTATATGCATATGTTTTTACATATTTACATTATTTTGTGTTAAGATTGAGTTGATACTTTGAGATTTTGTGTGTTTTGTATGTAGGAGGGTTGAAGTGAAGTTGTGATTGAATTGGAGCATATTTGGCTAAAAACCAGTGGAAAATTCTCTTTCAGCGCCCTACCAGCTCTCCAGCAATCCAGAAGACATAAAACCAGAGAAAAATGCTCTTTCGGTGCCTTTCTAGCGCTCCAGCATTTTAGAGGCAGAAGAAAATGCCCTTCTAGCGCTCTAGTGCCAGAAGAGCACTCGAACCAGATTTTCATTTCTAGAATTAGTAAAAACTTAGTTGACTAGGTTTTTATGTCTTTTTACTTGGGGAAACCTAGGGGAAACTCACTTGGAGTATAAATAATGATTAAAAACAGAAAAGAGGGTTCCAACAATTGACTAGAAGGGGAGAGACGGCTGCAACTTCTTCATCTTCTTCTTCCTTCCTTTGGTGAATCCAACCATGGTTTCTTCTCTCTTTTCTTGTGTATTTGTTATTATGGTTTGTAACTAAACTTATTTCTAGGGTTGACCTAGCCAAGCATGAATGTTATGAGATGATTTGATCTATATTATGAGCTTTTGATTCAATTCTCAATTCTTGTTCTTAATTGCCATACTTCAAAGTATGATTTTTACATAATTGCTTGATCATCAATTATGTTGTTTATTATACTCATCTAGCCAAATCACATAAACGATCCGTATTTATGTATTTTGGTAGAATCGGAATTAAGAAGATTAATTGTCGAATGCTCCGATCCGGGTTTAGGGGATTGATTGGTTGTTTAGTTCTTCTAGTCGTAATGAGTTATTTTTACTAAATTAAAGACTGCGATCAAACAGGATTAATTTGGTATCGATAATACGTGTTATTGCCACGATCAATGGAATAACATAATTGAGTGAGGAATCGACCCTTGAATTGGAATTGTTATCGAATGCTTAACTTTTGTATCTCATAATAGAATTGCTTGGTAAGGTTGTACGCTAGGTTTTCCTCATTATAATCGTTAAAACTCCGTTTTGCTCATTGTTCTAAAGAATCATAAATATTTTCCGTATTTAAATTGTCGTTGGTTTTATTGGTTAAGTGCATTATTCAATTAAACTTGTCCCTATGGGATCGACCTTGTACTCACACTTTGTGCTACAGTAGTACACTTGTGCGCTTGCAAGTATTTTTACATCAGTAACTTTTAAAGATTTTGGTGAATTTGCAACAAAAGTCACTCTTCTAAAAATTCAACAATCTAAGGATCACATACACATTAATTTAGACATAAAACAAAAATAAAAGTGTACAATGATCAACTTTGATGGTTCCGAATTGCTCAACTCCCTCTCTATGGAGGAGCTTTTAAAGGTTTTGTCCTATTTGGAACGAAAGTTGCTCTTTTGGCAACGAAACAATTTATGGAGCCTATACTCTTAAATTTAGACATTAAATAACAATAAAAGTGTACGCCGATTAACTTTGATGATTCTAAATTTCTCAAATCTCTCCATGCATTTACATTTAAAGGTTTTTTCCTATTTATAATGAAAGTTGCTCTTTTGACAACGAAAAAATCCACGGTAACTATACTCGTAAATTTAGACATAAAATAACAATAAAATTGTACACCAATCAACTTTTGTGGTTTTGAATAGCACAACTCTTGTTGGTTGCTAAAATAAATTTTAGAACATGCAGAAGCGTTTTATGGATCGTTCTTAGCATAGGTACAAATCAAATTTTAATCGGAAGCCATACAACCCTTGTGACGCCCCGGTCTGGGTACGCCACGGGTGCTTCTCCGGCACCGTCCTAGGCCACTAGTGCGATCATCCGGCAGACCGGAAATCCCGCGGCATCTCCTCGTATGTCAGAGAGTCCCCGTGCGCATCAGAAACACGCTGCAGAAAATTCAATCTATCACACTAGCAACCTAGCTAGGTCTCAGGCCTCAATCACAATGCAATCCTGATCCTAGGGCCTCAGGCCATCCACTACCAGCATGTACAAACTGATAGTATAGACACATCATCAAAGTTCATCATATCAAATAACCATAAAATCAATACTCAGCATACATCATGCATACTCCCTCTGGTGCCAATGGTTATAACAATATCATGAATAACATTCATACATCATATACAAAATACGTGCTTAGAGTATCTCTCTAGCACCTTCATCCTACCCAGGGCCATCCATGTCATATCTCGCTCTCACTGATCCTCTCCACTTGTACCTGTACCTATACCAGTATCACCTGTGGGAAGGAATAAAAGTAGAGGGTGAGCAAGAAGCTCAGTAGGGTTTAGAGTATGAAGAGTATAATGGCCGAATCCGAAACAATAGGTTATGCAACAATATGAAAACTACCACATGCACGTATACTCAACAATCGCATAAAACATCAATCCGGGCAATCCCCTTATTGAGCAAACCTCATCGATACCATGGCTCGTTTCATGTAATATCAAACGTGAGCAAGCTGACCACATCAACTCATCAATATCATGGTCGCTATCCATGTCATATTGAATAGGAGCAAGCTCCCCAACATCAAACGCTCATGGATTACCCGGTTGCGTGAACCTATCACGCCCGCACCACTCCAGGCAAGGTTCCTCATCAACCATACCTCTAGTGCGTTATCCTTCTTTGAGATCACATGACTCGGTGGTAACTCTCATCACCTCGTCATCCCTCCAAGTAGCTTTCAAGAATCCTAAGGAGTCCCGAGTCCATACTCGGCCCCCAATGCAACTCTAATGCATTTATGCCATGACATGCCGAAAAGATATATATATATATACAAATATATATATATATATGAACATCCTACATATATATGTACATAACTACCATGATGCATGAATGGAATCAAATCGTGCCCATAGATGATGGAACACACACAATCGGGTCATGCAACATCAAGAATTACCATATCCAAAACAAGGTTCGTTTCCCCTTAGAAGCAATTAAGGCGGAAACACAAATAAACAACCAATGAAGAATCAAAACGCTCTTTAGAATATCGAGAATAAACGATAGGAAGAATGGTTGGAAATCCCCTACCTCGTGTCGAGCAATTCACAAATCTCACAGTTAGGGTTTTTAACCCCGTTTCTCCAACCTAACAATTTTTACACAATCGAACTCTAATAATCATCCAAAACAACTCAACATATCATAACCAATATGAATTAAACAATTAAATTGAGAAAACTTACTTTCTCTCTCTAGGGTTCCTCTCAAACCCCCAAACACAACCTTATGGAACTCAACTCCAAAACAAGAATCAAACCTACATATACAACCACATATGACCCTAAATCAACATATCTAAACCATAGGAATCAACTCTAAACAAAACTAACAAGATCTACTCAAAACCCTAGAAATGGAAAATGAAGAATCTTACCTCCAAGGCTTGAATCTTCCTTGAATCCTCTCTAAATCTCCAAAACCAAGCTTCAATCTCCAAGAATCACCTCAAATACTCTTCTCTCTCTAGAATCATCTCTCTCTCTCTCTAGAACCGAAAAACCTAGAGATTTCCCTAAAATGGCTCGCTGGAGCCTTTTTGAAAACATGGTTTGTGCCTAGGTGCTACTCTGGGCGCCTAGGCGCTCTGGCCTCTCGTAAGGTTGCTGAGGCGCTGCCCTAGGCGCCATCTTGGGCATGTAGAGTTTCCACGCCCAGGCGAGGTGCGCCTTGGCGCCTCTGCCCACTCCAGCCAACCTCTCCCACTGGACTGGGCGCTGCGCCTTGGCTCCCTGAGGTGCGCCCAGTCAAGTGCCTCCTCTTCTGGACTTCCTCCATTCATGCATTCACTGGACTGCGCGTTGCACCTAGACGCCCATAGGTGTGCTCAGTCCAGTGCCCCCCTTTTTTGGACTTATTTCCTTACCTGCATTCCTGTCACTCGCTGGACTAGGCGCAGCGCCTAGGCTCCCTCTGGTGCACCTAGTCCAGTTTTTCCCCCTTTGATCAAACATCAAAATTCCACAAAATTTTTGGGTCGGGGTTTCACAACCCTAACATGCTACACGCTTATTAAGAGTGTTATTCTAGATCCAATTAATTTTGTAATTAATCCTAGCATGCTTCTAGTATTAATTTCATACAAAATAATTCTTAGATCTAAACATACAATCATGGCATGAAGAAGGTTAGAAGAAGAATACCAACCTCTTTAATAACGAGGTCCAACGTGCTATCCGTCTTGATCACGAACTCAACACTTGATCACGATCTAGACTCCTTTATCACAAACCACCGATTCGTAAAGCAACGAACGGATCACAAAGAATGACCTACGTCGTTTCCTAGGTATTCCCTTTAATCTCTTTGCGAGCGAGCATAGCAAAAAACCTAATTGGTAGTGAACCAAAAGGCCACACACGGCTGCACCTTTTTTATCAAAAGATCACTTGCACCACTTCTTAATATATATATGTCTATCTCACGGCCACACTTAGCACACTTCTCCCAAAAGCCAAAAAAATTTTGTTGTGTGTCTCATATATATATATATATATATATATATATATATATTCCACGTGACAATCTTCAAAGTCACATAAAAAACCAATAGCAAGTGTTTGTATTTATATACAAATATAAGTCTCAAATTTTATTGGTTTTCTAATCCCAAGGGAATTGGAATTAGAAACAACAATAGACATTAATTACTTACGTAATCAGCGTCCATGTCTTGGGCCATCCATGCTTACAATGCAAAGGAAGCTTTGGGCCTAAGTTGGCCCAAAGTGAAACCCATAGGATCAGGTCCAATTTTATTGGATCTCTATGTTTTCCTTTGGCCCAATCTTGACTTTAATTTGGATTATGTAAAATATTTATTTTACAATCTAAATCAAAATTCTTGAGACTTATTAATTTTTCATAAATACACTTACAAGAATTTTGTATATCTCAACAAGAATAATTTTATCTTAGGGTTATCATTGGAAAACCAAAACCCAATAAAATTACATCTAATTGTTATACAAATTCTATTCTTGTAACATTCTCAATAATCGTAGTGATATGATGAATTTTGCCGATCTTCCTTAAATAGGACAAGAGATTATTAGGGCTACCAAGGGGACTCTGCAGGACATACATATTGTGGCTCCCGAAATATTATTCTTTACCATCATGCCCTATGACTAGGAATAATATATCAATCCAATGTTCGTCTGACACTACCTGAACTTTGGATGCACTTCCCAATATGTATGGTTCTTACATCGAGGCTTTTTCATAATTAGAAACCTATCCCTGACCTATGGGAAATGTACTTGCATATCCTCCATGCAACACCTGGTAAGATGGAGTGAATTTATTCATACTATTGAACACTCCAAAATCCATATTTTATCTGAGCTCCAGATTCCTTTATATCTATCCTCTAAGCGTATTAAATTGACCTGTCGATCAATTTAATTCACAACGCTTGATTCGTTAGAATCACTATGCATAGTTTCTAGATAGATTAATTTGAACCTCTCAGATGGGTGCTTACACTTCCATAACTGAAAGTACATGAATGACTATATTGTAGGTATGCACTTATACCCTAGTGGCATACATCCAAGTCATCAAGATTTTGACAATAGTGCGTGTCTCACTTATTGATGAATCAAAATGCACACGCTATAAGTACAAACGTATTGACCTACTCAAGCTTGAGATATACCGTACTCCCACAGCTATAGGATGAACAACTCTTTGATAGCACATTTCTGGTTGTTTATTCCTATGTAAGTCCGTCAATGTATATGTCCACATATACACTAGTGCACCAATCCAAGAATCCTCACAAACGGTCAAGACAAACCATTCCCCTAATTGGAGATGTCCATGCACTACAACCTATATCAACAAAGTGCCTAGCTTTGTTAATCTGGTTGTGACTAATGATTTAGAATGTAATAATGAATCTTGTGTCAATCTATACTCACACTTCAAGTGTATCTGAGTATCCAAGATTCACATATCTAACATCCTTAGACCTTGATAGAACATTCACATATAAATGAAATATTTAAAATAAAACATTTAAAACACAAATGCAATCATAAAATATTTATTCTTGAATTTCAGAATTGTCTTTACATGGTATGTTTTTAGGACATCATCCCAACAACTCTCTCCATGGAGGAACTTTTAAAGGTCTTATCCAATTTGGAAAGAAAGTTGTTAGTTTGGCAACAAAACAATCTACAGAGCCTATACTCATAAATGTAGACGCAAAATAACAATAAAAATGTACATCGATCAACTTTGATGGTTTAGATTAGCTCACGTCACGCCCCGTTTCCGGAGACGCGACTGGGTGCTCTCTCCGCACCCTTCCTAGATCACTAGTGTGAACATCCGGGATCAACCGAAAATCCGGCGGCACCTCCCCGTATATTGGAGAGTGCCCACCTGCATCAGAAACGCAGCCACAACAACGTCACACTAGCAACCTAGCAAACATAGGCCTCGGGCCTCAACCACATGCAATCCTGACCCTAGGCCTCAGGCCATCCACTACCAGCATGCATAAACTGATGGCATCACATATAAATCCACACACAGATTTTTATATCATCAAATATAATCATAATTCAACATCCACATCACAACCGTGCCAAATGGTTATATTCTCTCAACATAGATATACTACATACACCCACATGCATAGAGTATATCTTTAGCACCCCATCCTATTCAGGGCCATCCATGTCACGTCCCGCTCACCAATCCGCAACACCGGTACCTGTATCAGTATCTCCTGTGGAAGGAAGAAAGTAAAGGAGTGAGCTAGAAGCTCAGTAGGGTAAGGAAATAAACATTGTTATAGGCAGAACCAAAAGGAAGTAATGCATCAATATGTACCTACCACGTGAACGTATACTCAACAAATTCACATCAACATTTATCCAGATAAACCCTTTCGGAGCACAACAACCACTCCTAGGATCATTGCAACTCAATGTAATATTGCACGGGAGCAAGCTCACCACAACCAACCACTCCTAGGATCATCCGGTTGCATGAACCTATCACGCCCGCACCCCACAAGGCAAGTCACTCTTGACCCTACCCCTAGTGCGTTACCCCACATGGGGTTCACGTGACTTGGTGATAACAACTTTCACCTTGCCATCCTCTCATGTGGCTTTCAAGTAACCTAAAGGTTCCCGAGTCCATACTCGAGTCCCCCATGCATCTCTAATGCATTATGACATGTCATGCCGAATAGATAAGTATATATGAATATCCTATATATCTTACATAACTACCATGATGCATGAACGGAAAATCACGTGTCCGTGAATGATGGAACACGAATCGGGTCATGCAACATTCAACATCAAACAATAATTCACACAAGGCTCGTTTCCCCTTAGAAGCAATTAAGGCGGAAACACAAACAACGGCGACCAATGAAGAATAGAAACGCTATTTAGGCAACAATAACGAGTGTTAGATAGAAAGGTTGGAAATCCCCTACCTCGTTCCGAGCCAACACACAAATTCTCAAATTTAGGGTTTTAACCATTGGTTCTCCCAACCTATCGATTCACATCAATTTGAACTCATATAATTAATCCACAAATTCCATATTATCATATCAATCACAATTTAAGCAACAAAATTATAAACACTTACTTTCTCTCTCTAGAAATTCCTCTAAAAATCTTCAATCTCAACCCAAGCTCAAATCAACTCCAAATCATGAACCAATCTACATAAACATCCAAAATCAACCTATAAACAACATATCTAAAGCATAGCACTCAACTCTTCAAGAATCTAGCAAATCTAGAAAAACCTAGAATTTCAAAAACTAAGAAAAACTTACCAAATCACCCAAATCAAGTTTGAATCTTCCATGCCAAGCTTCAAGAGTCTCCAATCCACAATCTCCAAGCCAATCTCTTGCTAAAACCTCCTTCTCTCTCTTCTTCTCTCTCTCTTTCTCTCTCTAGTCGGGTGTTTCAAGGTGAGTTATGCCAGAAATGTCTAACTCTGGTCTTTAGAAACTGATTTCCCGTTAGCCGTCCGGATGCCTTAAGTGGCCGTCCGGACGCTTACCTCTTTCTCCCTTCTCTGCCCACTTCGTAGGCTTAACCGTCCGGATGCCTCGGAAGGGTGTCCGGACGATCTACTGTTCACAGCACTAAAATTTCTCCCTAATAAGTTCTCTGCCTCAGTTCCAGCACAAACCGTCCGGACGGATGTTTAGGGTGTCCGGACAGTTTCTGTTTTTTTCAGAAACCCAATTTTTTCTCAATTTTATTTTCTGGCTCGGTTCAAGTTTCGATTGGATATATTATGGGCCAAAAACGGACGTGTATTCTAAAAGTTATGACCCATTTACCGAACCAAGCTCCAAAACTATTTTTCCATTATTCCGTACTTCACGGATCATCCTTATTTCGACTCAAAACTAAAAATTTTGGGTCGGGGTTTCACATCCTCTCCCCCTTAATAAAATTTCGTCATGAAATTTAACTACACACTCGACCTCGTGACCTTGTTCTGTCGGTCTAGAATCTTCACCGGTTGAAGAGTGTAACTCCCATCTTCTTCAACTTCCAACGTAGTCCAATCTATCACATGCGACGGATCCGGCTCATATTTCCGAAGCATTGATACATGGAATACATTGTGAACCTTCTCAAGCTTCGGTGGAAGTGCCAAACGGTACGCCACCGGTCCAACCGCCTCAAGAATCTCAAATGGCCCCACAAATCTCGGTGCCAACTTCTCATGCTTACTATACCTCTGAATTCCACGTCTCGGACTAACCTTCAAGAAAACCTTATCGCCTACATCGAACTCCAACGGTCTCCTCCTCCGGTCAGCATAAAACCTCTGTCTGCTCTGTGCAGTGATCAACCGCTTCCGGATCTCATCAACTCTCTCTCGTGCTTCCTCGACCATCTCCGGTCCTGAAAAAACTTTCTCACCAACCTCTGCCCAACACAAAGGCGACCTACAAGGCCTCCCGTACAGCGCCTTGTAAGGTGCCATCCCGATACTACTTTGGAAAGAGTTGTTATACACAAACTCCGCCAAATATAAGTACCGATCCCAACTTCCTCCAAAATCAACTACACATGCCCGTAGCATGTCCTCCAAAACCGGTATGGTTCTCTCACTCTGCCCATCACTCTGAGGATGATAAGCTGTAGAGAAATCCAACTTCGTTCCCAATGCCTCCTGTAAAATACTCCAAAATCTACCTGTGAACCGCGGGTCTCGGTCCGACACAATAGATAATGGAATTCCATGAAGTCTCACAATCTCCTTGACATACATCATACTCAAGGTCTCCAACGAATCCGTCTTGTTCATGGGTAAGAAGTGTGCAGACTTGATCAATCTGTCCACTATCACCCAAACCGTGTTATGCCTCCTCTGCATCATTGGCAACGCCGTCACAAAGTCCATAGTGATCTTCTCCTACTTCCATTCCACTACCAGTAAGGGTTGCAACAATCCAGCTGGTCTCTGATGCTCTGCCTTCACTTGTTGACAAGTAAGACATTTCGTCACAAATCTAGCAACATCGGCCTTCATACCCTTCCACCAGAAACTCTGCCTCAAGTCTCTGTACATCTTCGTACCCCCTGGATGTATGGCAAACCAAGAATGATGTGCTTCCTTTAGAATCTCTTGTCTCAACTCATCATCTTCGGGAACTACTAACCTTCCCGCATATCGTACTCCACCATCATTCCCTCGAACCCATCCAAGATTGTCATCAATTACATCAAATGTATGATCCCCATTATGTGCATCTATAACCTTCTGAACCATCATAGGTCTCGAAGTTATAGAACACAAACAGGTCTTTTCCTCTTGACTCCTCAACTCCAATCCAAACTCATTGATTGTCTCCACAATTTCCCACTCATGCATGAATAAGCTAGCAACCTTCTGCTTCCTACTTAATGCATCCGCAACCACATTCGCTTTACCAGGATGGTATTGCAAATTAAAATCAAAATCCTCCAAATACTCCATCCACCGCCTTTGCTGTAAGTTCAACTCCTTTTTGGTGAATAGGTACTTGAGGCTTTTGTGACCCGAGAACAGCTCAAACGTCTCTCCATAGAGATAGTACCTCCACTGCTTAAAAGCAAATACCACTGCCGCCAACTCCAGATCATGCACTGGATAATTCCTCTCATGTGTCTTCAACAACCTCAAACCATACTCTATCACTCGGCCCTGCTGCATCAACACACAACCTAACCCGACTCCAGATGCATCGCAATACACCTGGTAGCCAACATTCCTCTCCGGAACTACTAACACTGGAGGTGTTGTCAACCTCTTCTTCAACTCTTCAAATCTGGCCTCACATTCGTCTGTCCACACAAACGCTGTACCCTTCTTCGTGAGCTGCGTCATCGACGAAGCAACTCTTGAGAAGTCCTCAATAAACCTCTGGTAGTAACCTGCCAACCCTAGGAAACTCTGGATCTCAGTCACATTCTTTGGTCTCTCCCAATTCAAAACCGACTCAACTTTGGAGTAGTCAACCGCTATGGCTTCTTGAGTGATCACATGGCCTAGGAACTTCACTTCTGTGGCTCAAAATTCACACTTACTCAATTTAGCATACAGTTGATTCTCCCTCAACGTCTGTAACACTACCCTCAAGTGTTCCTCATGCTCTTCCTCCGTAGGAGAATAAATCAATATGTCATCTATAAACACAACTACAAACTTGTCCAAAAACGGTCGAAGAACCCTTTGCATTAGGTCCATGAATACCGCCGGGGCATTTGTCAACCCAAATGGCATCACAAGGAACTCATAATTCCCATAACGAGTTCTAAACGTTGTTTTTTGGATATCCTCATCCTTAATCCTCAACTGATGATAACCCGACCTCAAGTCAATCTTAGAGAAATGTCTAGCACCTCTCAGTTGGTCAAACAAATCATTGATCCTAGGCAACAGATACTTATTCCTCACTGTAACCTTATTCAATTGCTTATAATCAATACACATCCTCAAACATTCGTCTTTCTTCTTGACGAACGACACCGGTGCTCCCCACGGGGACAAACTTGGTCTAATGAACCCCAAGTCTAGCAACTCCTCTAGTTGAGTACTCAACTTTTTCAACTCTACTGGAGCCATCCGATACGGCGGAATTGAAATTGGTCTGACATTTGGATGCAACTCAATAGCAAAGTCAATTTCCCTCTTCGGAGGTAATCCCGGCAACTCTTCCGGAAATACAACCATAAACTCCTCCACTATCAATATTGATGTAGCTACATCGCTCTTAGGCGCCGAAGTCACTAAACTCGCAACTCTACAATCTTGGTACGAAGGATTATCCATGAAATATGGGCATGGAATCCCCGTTGATCCCCTCAACTGAATTACTCCTCTTTCGGGTACTCTAAGAGTAATCTTCCTCTCCCAAAAGTCAAGCAACCCTTGGTGCTTCGTCAACCAATCAACTCCAAGAATCACATCAAAATCCTGGAAATCTAGTACATACAAACACTACCCCCTCTAACGTGGTGAAATATCCGAATGGTGAGGATACCGTGAACATTCGTCTTATCGGCGAAATCTCCACCTCTAGTGCGTGTGCTAACGAACTAGTAATAAAAGATGAGATCGCCCCAGAATCAAACAAGAATCTTGCCCAACAATTAGAAATCAAGAAGGTACCTCCAATGAAATTTGGATGCTCCTGCGCCTCCTGATGACCCAATGCATAGACACGTCCCTCTGTTAGTGCATTCTGCTGTTGCTGTGGCTGACGAGTCCCACCCCGCCCCCTTCCTCCAGTTGGAACATTGGAAGGAAGAGCCGGAGGCGGTACTCCCTGTATGCTCTGCTGCTGTGCTCTCTGGTTGCCCTCCGTACACTCACTCTTTCTGTGACCCAACTTGCCACACTCAAAGCACTTAAACCTAGGAAGCTTGCACTCACTTGCCCTGTGCCCCTCCTTTCCACACTTGAAGCATGCTGTCTTGCTCTATGGTGGCCTTGGACCCTTGCCTCGGTCCCCTCTCTGTTGACAAAAGTCCGGCCTCGGTTTCTTGTGGCTACTACCACTACCACCACTACCCTCACTCACTGGACGCTTCCTCTGAGCTTCACTTTTCTCACTCAACTCAAAATCGAGTGCCATCTCCACTGTGTCCTGATATGAGACTACCCTAGTGGCCATCGCCATCCTACCAAGACTGGGAAGCAACCCATCTCGGTACCTCACAGCCTTCTTCACATCAGTTATAGCAAACTCCTTCCCATACCGGTATAACTCCTCAAACTGTTTGGTGTACTGAGACACCATCATCTCTTATGTCTGCAACAAATCTAGAAACTTTTTGGCCTTTGCAGAGGCCTTGGCACAAACTTCTGCATAAACAACTGCTCAAACAAAGTCTAAGTCAGCTCATTCCGTCTCTGACCCATGAACATCCACCATTCATAGGCCGCACCACTCAAGTAGTAGAACACAAACTTCACCCGTCTCTCATCGGGTATCTCAAGAGTGTCCATCCTCATACTCAGCTGATTGAACCACTCCTCCGCCCCCACACCCGTTCCATCTCCAGAAAAGGTTGGAGGAGTAGTCCTCCTCAATTGGTCCACCTCATACATCCCTCTCCCAGCTCTAGGTACCACTGCTACCTCAGTTGTAGCCTCTGGTACAACTCCCTCTGTATGGATGCCAGTTGCACTCATCGCTTGTACCACAGCCTGTGCTACGGTCTGCGCCTGTGTCTGCACCATACTCATCATGAAGCTAGCAAGACCCTCCATCGTCACGGGTTGCCCCCCTGTAGTAACAGGAGCACCTGCACCACAGGTGGTGCCTGCTGTACTACATCATCAGTCGGTAGTCCCTCCTAAACTATCTCCTCATCTCTCACATCAGGGTCTACTCTCGGAACTGAACCCTCAGTACTCGGTGTGTGTCTAGTCACTCGCCCCACACTTCTACCAAGGCCTCTACCTGTCCCTCGTTGGCCTCCGCCACGAGGTACCTCAGTTGTACTATCAGATCGCACAGTCCTACGAGTATTCATCTGCATGGCAACAGATAATACTATTTAATACATTACTCAAATGAGGATTTAAGAGGAAAGGAAAACATACCGGATCAACAGCAGTCGTGACATGGCCTGGAATGTACTACTCTACAACTAGGACCCAACACCCCATATCCTTTAAAGAGCCGTAAACCTCGCTCTGATACCAAAATGTCACGCCCCGTTTTCGGAGACGCGACTGGGTGCTCTCTCCGCACTCTTCCCAGGTCACTAGTGTGAACATCCGAGATCAACCGGAAATCCGGCGGCAACTCCCCGTATATCGAAGAGTGCCCACCTGCATCAGAAACGCAGCCACAACAACATCACAATAGCAACCTAGCAAAAATAGGCCTCGGGCCTCAACCACATGCAATCCTGACCCTAGGCCTCAGGCCATCCACTACCAGCATGCATAAACTGATGGCATCACATATAAATCCACAAATAAATTTTTATATCATCAAATATAACCATAATTCAACATCCACATCCACATGAAAGCACAACCGTGCCAAATGGTTATATTCTCTCAACATAGATATACTACATACACCCACATGCATAGAGTATATCTCTAGCACCCCATCCTAACCAGGGCCATCCATGTCACGTCCCGCTCACCGATCCGCACCACCGGTACCCGTACCAGTATCTCCTGTGGAAGGAAGGAAGAAAGTAAAGGAGTGAGCTAGAAGCTCAGTAGGGTAAGGAAATAAACATTGTTATAGGCAGAACCAAAAGGAAGTAATGCATCAATATGTACCTACCACGTGAACGTATACTCAACAAATTCACATCAACATTTATCCAGATAAACCCTTTCGGAGCACAACAACCACTCCTAGGATCATTGCAACTCAATGTAATATTGCACGGGAGCAAGCTCACCACAACCAACCACTCCTAGGATCATCCGGTTGCATGAACCTATCCCGCCCGCACCCCACAAGGCAAGTCACTCTTGACCCTACCCCTAGTGCGTTACCCCACATGGGGTTCACGTGACTTGGTGATAACAACCTTCACCTTGCCATCCTCTCATGTGGCTTTCAAGTAACCTAAAGGTTCCCGAGTCCATACTCGAGTCCCCCATGCATCTCTAATGCATTATGACATGTCATGCCGAATAGATAAGTATCTATGAATATCCTATATATCTTACATAACTACCATGATGCATGAATGGAAAATCACAACGTGAATGACGGAACACGAATCGGGTCATGCAACATTCAACATCAAACAATAATTCACACAAGGCTCGTTTCCCCTTGGAAGCAATTAAGGCGGAAACACAAACAATGGTGACCAATGAAGAATAGAAACACTATTTAGGAAACAATAACGAATGTTAGATAGAAAGGTTGGAAATCCCCTACCTCGTTCCGAGCCAACACACAAATTCTCAAATTTAGGGTTTTAACCCTTGGTTCTCCCAACCTATCGATTCACATCAATTTGAACTCATATAATTAATCCAAAAATTCCATATTATCATATCAATCACAATTTAAGCAACAAAATTATAAAAACTTACTTTCTCTCTCTTGAAATTCCTCTAAAAATCTTCAATCTCAACCCAAGCTCAAATCAACTCCAAATCATGAACCAATCTACATAAACATCCAAAATCAACCTATAAACAACATATCTAAAGCATAGCACTCAACTATTTAAGAATCTAGCAAATCTAGAAAAACCTAGAATTTCCAAAAACTAAGAAAAACTTACCAAATCACCCAAATCAAGTTTGAATCTTCCATGCCAAGCTTCAAGAGTCTCCAATCCACAATCTCCAAGCCAATCTCTCCATGGATGAAGTTTTAAAGGTTTTGTCTCATATGGAACGAAAGTTGCTATTTTGACAACAAAACAATCTACAGAGCTTGTACTCATAAATTTAGACATAAAATAACAATAAAAGTGTACACCGATCAACTTTGATGGTTTTGAATTGCTCAACTCTTTCTATGAAGGACCTATTTGGAACGAATGTTGCTCTTTTGACAATGAAAAAATCTATGGAGACTATACTCATAAATTTAGACATAAAATAACAATAAAAGTATACAACGATCAACTTTAATGGTTCCCAATAGCTCAACACTCTCTACTGAATAACTTTTATAGGTTTTGACAAATTTGGAATAAAAGTTGCTCTTTTGGTAATTAAACAATCTAAGGATCACATACATGTTAATTTAGACATAAAATAATAATAAAAGTGTACAACGATGAACTTTGATGTTTCCGAATTACTCTACTCTCTCCATGGAGGAACTTTTAAAGGGTGTTTCCTATTTGGAACGAATGTTGCACTTTTGGCAGTGAAACAATCTATGGAGCTACTAATACTCGTAAATTTAGACATAAAATAATAATGAAAGTGTACACTGATCAACTTTGATGGTTCTGAATTCCTCAGCTCTCTCCAGGGATGAACTTTTGAAGGTTTTGTACTACTTAGAATGAAAGTTGCCCTTTTGGCAATGAAAAAATCCACGGTGACTATACATGTAAATTTAGACATAAAATAACAACGAAAGTGTTTGCAGATCAAATCTGATGTTTAGAAAGAACTCAATTATTTCCAAGGAGCAACTTTTAAAGGTTTTGTCCTATTGTAAAGAAAGTTGCTCCTTTGGCAACGTAACGATCTTGGGAACCTATACTCATAAATTTAGGCAAAAAATAACAATAAATTTTTTACATCGATTAACTTTGATGGTTTTAGCTCAACACTCTCCATGGAGTAACTTTTGAAGGTTTAATCGAATTTGGAATGAAAGTTGCTCTTTTAGCAACTAAACAATCTACCCATCACATACAGGTTAATTTAGACGTAAAATAACAACAAAAGTGTACAACGATCAAATTTCATGGTTTCGAATTCCTCAACTCTCCCCATGGAGAAACTTTTAAATGTTTTGTCCAATTTGGAATGAAAGTTGCTCTTTTGACAATGAAACAATCTACAGAGCCTATACTCATAAATTTTGACAGTAAATAATAGTAAAATGTGTACTCCAACCAATGTTGATGGTTTGGAATAGCTTAACACTCTCCATGGGGGAACATTTAATGGTTTTGTCGAATTTGGAACTAAAATTGATCTTTTGGCAACTAAAAAATCTACGAATCCCAAACACGTAAATTTAGATGTAAAAGAACACTAAAAGTGCACAACGATCAACTTTGGCGGTTTAGAATTGCTCAACTCTCTCTATTGAGGATCTTTTAAAGGTTTTATCTTATTTGGAATGAAAGTTGCTCTTTTGTGAGCGAAATAATCTATGGAGCTTATACTCGAAAATTTTCACATATAATAACAATGGAAGTGTACACAGATAAATTCTGATGTTTCAAAAAAACACAACTATTTCCCTGGAGGAACTTTTGAAGGTTTTGTCCAATTTGGAACAAAAGTTGCTCTTATAGCAGCGAAACAATTTACGAAACCTATACTCATAAATTTAGGCAAACAATAACAATAAAATGTGTACATCGATCAATTTTGATGCTTCGAAATAGCTCAAGAATCTCCATGGAGGAAATTTTAAAGGTTTTGTCGAATTTGGAATCAAAGTTGCTCTTTTGGCAGCTAAACAATCTACGGATCTCATACTCGTAAATATAGACATAAAAAAACAATAAAAGTGTACAATGATCAACTTTGATGGTTCAGAATAGCTCAACTCTCTCCATGAGGATTTTTTAAAGGTTTTGTCCCATTTGGTACGAAAGTTGCTCTTTTACCAAGGAAACAATCTCCGGAGACTATAATCATAAATGTAGACATAAAATAACAATAAAAATGTATACCGATCAACTTTGATTGTTTTGAATTGCTCAACTCTCTCCTTGAAAGAACTTTTAAAGGTTTTCTCCCATTTGGAATGAATGTTTCTCTTTTATAAACGAAACAATCTATGTAGTTTATACTCAAAAATTTAGACATATAATTACAATGAAAGTGTATGGAGATCAATTTTTGTGGTCTGGAATAGCTCAACACTTTCCATGGAGTAATTTTTAAAGGTTTTGTTGAATTTGGAATGAAAATTGCTCTTTTGGAAATTAAACAATCAAAGGATCATATACATGTTGATTTAGAAAAAAAAATAACAAGAAAAGTGTACACCAATCAACTGTTATGGTTCTGAATTGCTGAACTCTCTCCATGAAGGAACTTTTAAGGCCTTTCTCCTATTTGAAACGAAAGTTGGTCTTTTGGCAACAAAACAATATACGGAGCATATAGTCATAAATTTAGACTTAAAATAACAATAAAAGTTTACAACGATCAACTTTGAGTGTTCGAAATATATCAACTCTCTTCATGCAGGAATTTTGAAAGGTTTTGTTCAATTTGGAACTAAAGTTGCTCTTTTGGCAACGAAACGATCTACCAAGCCTGTACTAGAAAATTTAGATGTAAAATAACAATAAAATTCTACACCGATCCACTTTTATGGTTTTGAATTACACAACTCTCTCCATGTAGGAACTTTTTTAAGGTTTTATCCAATTTGGAAGGAAAGCTTAACTTTTGTTAACGAAACAATCTTCAAAGCTTATATTCGAAAATTTAGACATAAAATCGTAATAAAAGTATATATAGATCAACCATGATGTTTCGAAAAAACTCAACTATTTCCAAGGAGAAACTTTTAAATGTTTTGTCCAATTTGTAACGGAAGTTGCTCCTTTTGTAACGTAATGATCTTGGGAACCTATACTCATAAATTTAGGTAAAAAATGACAATAATTGTTTACATCGATCAACTTTGATGGTTTAGAATAGCTCAACACTCTCCACGATGTAACATTTCAAGGTTTTGTCGAATTTGGACCAAAAGTTGCTATTTTAGCAACTAAACAATCTACCGATCATATACACATTAATTTAGAAATAAAATAACGATAAAAGTGTACAACGATCAATCTTGATAGTTCAGAATAGCTCAACTCTCTCCATGAGGAACTTTTAAAAGTTTTGTCCCATTTGGTACAAAAGTTGCTCTTTTAGCAAGGAGTCAATCTACGAAGACTATACTTATAAATTTAGACATAAAATAACTATAAAAGTGTACACCGATCAAGGATCAACTCTGATGGTTTTGAATTGATCAACTCTCTCCATGGTGGAACTTTTAAAGGTTTTGTTCTATTTGGAATGAAAGTTGGCCTTTTGGCAACAATACAATGTACAGGTCCTATACACATAAAGTTAGATATAAATAACAATAAAAAATACTCCAATAAACTTTGATGGTTTGGAATAGCTCAACACTCTCCATAGAGGAAAATTTAATGGTTTTTTTGAATTTAGAATCAAAGTTGCTCTTTTGGCAATTAAAAAATCTACAAATCCCAAACACATAAATTTTGAAATGGAAGAACAATAAAATTGTACAATGATCAACTTTAGTGGTTCAAAATTGCTCAACTCTCTCTATTGAGGAACTTTTAAAGGTTTTATCCTATTTGGAATTAAATTTTCCCTTTTGGCAGCGAAACATTCTATGAAGCTTAAACACAAAAAACTTTCACATATTATAACAATGGAAGTGCAAGCATATTAACTCTGATGTTTTGAAAAAAACACAACTATTTCCCTGGAGGAACTTTTGAAGGTTTTGTCTAATCTGGAATGAAAGTTGCTCTTATAGCAACGAAACAGTTTACGAAACCTAAACTCATAATTTTAAGAAAAAAAATAACAATAAAATGTGTATATCAATCAATTTTGATGGTTCAGAAGAGCTCAAGAATATCCATGGAGGAAATTTTAAAGGTTTTGTCGAATTTGGAATGAAAGTTGCTCTTTTGACAAATAAACAATCTACGGATCAGATACTCATAAATTTAGACATAAAAGAACAATAAAAGTGTACAACGATCAACCTTGATGGTTCAAAATAGCTCAACTCTCTCCATGAGGAACTTTTAAAGGTTTTGTCCCATTTGGTACAAAAGTTGCTCTTTTAGCAAGGAATCAATCTACGGAGACTATACTCATAAATTTAGACATAAAATAACTATAAAAGTGTACACCGATCGTCTTTGATGATCTTGAATTGATCAACTCTCTCCATGGAGGAATTTTTAAAGGTTTTGTCTCATTTGGAACGAATGCTGCTCTTTTGGGAAAGAAATAATCTATAAAGTTTATAGTAAAAAATTTAGGCATATAATTACAAGGAAAGTGTATGGATATCAGTTTTGATAATCTAGAATAGCTCCACACTTTCCATGGAGTAATTTTGAAATGTTTTGTCGAATCTGGAACGAAAATTGTTCTTTTGGTATTTAAACAATCAAAGGATTACATACCCGTTAATTTAGACGAAAAATAACAAGAAAAGTGTAGAACGATCAACTTTGCTGGTTCCGAATTGCTAAACTCTCTCCATGAAGGAACTTTTAAAGGTTTTGTCCTATTTGGAACGAAAGTTGCTCCGTTGGCAATGAAACAACCTACGGAGCACATACTAGTAAATTTAGACATAAAATATCAATAAAAGTTTACAACGATCAACTTTGATTGTTCAAAATAGGTCAACTCTCTCTATGCAGGAATTTTTATAGGTTTTGTCCTATTTGGAATGAAAGTTGCTCTTTTGGCAACAAAACAATCTACATAGCGTATACTCGTAAATTTAGATATAATATAACAATGATAGTGTACATCGATCAACTTTGATGGTTTGGAATAGGTCAAAGCTCTCCGATAAGGAATTTTGAAAGGTTTCATTGAATTTCAAACAAAAGTTGCCCTTTTAGCAACTAAACAATCTACAGATATCATACTCATAAATTTAGACATTAAAGTGAACAACAATCAACTTTGATGGTGCAAAATTGCTCAACTCTCTCAATGGAGAAACTTTTAAAGGTTTTGTCCTATTTGGTATGAAAGTTACTCTTTTAGCAAGGAAACAATCTATGAAGACTATACTCGTAAATTTAGACATAAAATAACAATAAAAGTGTACAATGATTAACTTTGATGGTTTTGAATTGATTGACTTTCTGAATGGAGGAACTTTTAAAGGTTTTGGCCCATTTGGAACAAATGCTCCTCTTTTTGGTATCGAAACAATCTACAGAGCTTTTACTAAAAAATTTAGACATATAACTACAATGAAACTATATAGAGAACAATTTTGATGGTCTCCAATAGCTCAACAGTCTCCATGGAATAAGTTTTAAAGGTTTTCTCCAATTTGGAATGAAAGTTGCTTGTTTGGCAATTAAACAATCTAAGGATAACATACACCGTAACTTAGATATAAAATAACAATAAAAGTGTACAACGATCAACTTTGATGGTTCCAAATTGCTCCACTCTCTCCATGGAGGAACTTTTAAAGGTTTTGTCCTATTTGAAAGTAAAGTTACTCTTTTGGCAATGAAACAATCTATGGATCCTATACTCTTAAAATTAGAGATAAAATAACAATAAAAGTGTATACCGATCAACTTTGTTGGTTTCGAATTGCACAACTCTCTCCATGGAGGAACTTTTAAAGATTTTTTCCTTTTTGGAACAAAAGTTTTTGGCAACGAAAAAAATCCATGGTGACTATACTCGTAAATTTAGACATAAAGGAACAATAAAAGTGTACAACGATCAAGTTTGGTGGTTCAGAATTGCTTAACTCTCTCTACTGAGGAACTTTTAAAGGTTTTATCCTATTTGGAATGAAAGTTGGTCTTTTGGCAACGAAACAATCTACGGAGCTTATACTCAAAAGTTTTCACATATAATAAGAATGGAAGTGTACGTAGATAAACTCTGATGGTTCAAAAAAACACAAATATTTCCATGGAGGGACTTTTGATTGTTTTTTGCAATTTGGAATGAAAGTTGCTCTTATAGCGACAAAACAATCTACGGAACCTATACTCTTAAATTTAGGAAACAATAACAATAAATTGCATACATTGATCAATTTTGACGGTTCAGAATAGCTCGAGAACATTAAAGAACATTAAACGTCAACAACGATCTACTTTTTGACGGTTCAAAATTTCTGAACTCTCTGTATTGAGAAATTTTTAAAGTTTTTGTCCTATTTGGAAAAAAAAGTTGCCCTTGTGGCACTAAAACAGTCCGCGGTGACTATACTCGTAAATTTGGACATAAAATAACAATAACGGTGTACATCGATCAACTTTGATGATTTGAAATTGCTCAACTCTCTACATGGAGAAACTTTTAAAGGTTTTTTCCTGTTTGGAACAAAAGTTGCTCCTTTAGCCAGTAAACAATCTACGTATCCTACACCTGTAAATCCAGACATTAAAGAACAATAAAAGTCAACAACGATCAACTTTGATGGTTCAAAATTTCTCAACTCTTTCTATTGAGGAACTTTTAAAGGTTTTGTCTTATTTGGAACGAAAGTTTCCCTTTTGGCAACGAAATAATCTATGAAGCCTTTACTCATAAATTTAGACATAAAATAAGAATAAAAGTGTACACCGATCAACTTCGATTATTTTGAATAGCTCAACTCTCTATATGGAGGAACTTTTAAAGTTTTTGTCCTATATGGAACGAAAGTCGCCCTTTTGGCAACAAAATAATCTACAGAGTCTATACTTGTAAATTTGGACATAAAATAACAATAAAAATGTATACTTTGATGGTTTTGAATTGCTCAACTCTCTCCATGGAGGAACTTTTAATGGTTTTTGTCAAATTTGGAACTAAAGTTGATCTTTGGGCAACTAAACAATCTACGGATCCTATACACATAAATTCAGTAAAAAAAGAACAATAAAACTGTACAACGATCAACTTTGGTGGATTTGAATTGTTCAACTTTCTCTATTGAGGAACTTTTAAAGTTTTTGTCCTATTTGGAATGAAAGTTTCTCTTTTGGCGATGAAACAATCAACGGAGCTGATACTTGAAAATTTTCAAATATAATAACAATTGAAGTATACGCAAATCAACTCTGATGTTTCGAAAAAACACAACTATTTCCATTGAGAAACTTTTGAAGGTTTTGTCTAATTTGGAACTAAAGTTGCTCTTATAGAAACAAAACAATCTACGGAACCTCTACTCGTAAATTTAGGCAAAAAATAACAATAAAATGTGTACACCGATCAATTTTGATGGTTTGGAATAGCTTAGGACTGTCCATAGAGGATATTTTAAAGATTTTGTTGAATTTGGAATGAAAGTTGCTATTTTGGCTACTAAACAATCTAGGGATCCCATATACTCGTAAATTTAGACTTAAAATAGCAATAAAAGTTTACAACGATCAACTTTGATTGTTTGGAATAGCTCAACTCTTTCCATGCAGGAACATTTAAAGGTTTTGTCCTATTTTGAACAAAAGTTGTTCTTTTGGCAACGAAAAAAACTACAAAGCTTATACTCATAAATTTAGACGTAAAATAACAATAAAAGTGTTCATCGATCAACTTCGCTTGTTTGGAGTAGCTCAACACTCTCCATGGACGAACTTTTAAAGGTTTTGTCAAATTTGGAATGAAAGTTGGCCTTTTAGCAACGAATCAATCTACAGATCCCATACTTGTAAATTTAGACATAAAAGTACAATAAAAATAAACAGCAATCAACTTTGATGGTTCATAATAACTCAACTCTCTTCATTGAGGAACTTTTAAAGGTTTTGTCCTACTTGGTACGAAAGTTACTCTTTTAGCAAGGAAACAATCTACGGAGACTACACTCTTAAATTTAGACGTAAAATAATAATAAAAGTGTACGCAAATCATTTTTTATTATTTTGAATTGATCAACTCTCTCCATGGAGGAACTTTTAAAGGTTTTGTCCTATTTGGAACAAAAGTTGCCCTTTTGGCAACAAAACAATCTACGAAGGTTGTACTCGTAAATTTAGACATAAAATAACAATAATAGTGTACAACAATCAAGTTTGATGGTTTTGAATTGCTCAACTCTCTTTATGGAGAAACTTTTAAAGGTTTTGTCCCATTTGGAACGAATGTTGCTCTTTTGGCAACGAAACAATGTACGCAACTTATGCTCACAAATTTAGACATATAATTACAATGAAAGTGTACGGAGATCAATTTTGATGGTCTCGAATAGCGCAACACTCTTCATGGTGTAACTTAAAGAGGTTTTGTCCAATTTGGAACGAAAGTTATACTTTTGACAATGAAACAATCTAAGGATCACATACACGTTAATTTAGACATAAAATAATAATAAAAGTGCACACCGATCAACTTTGATGGTTACGAATTCCTCGACTCTCTCCATGCAGGAACTTTTAATGGTTTTGTCCTATTTGCAACGAAAATTGCTCTTTTGGCAACGAAAAAATCCACAGTGACTATACTCTTAAATTTAGACATAAAATAACAATCAAATTGTACACTGATCACCTTTGATGGTTTTGAGTTGCACAAATCTCTCCAAGGAGGAACTTTTAAATGTTTTATCCAATTTAGAACGAAAGTTGTTCTTTTAGCAACGAAACAATCTACAAACCTTGTACTCGAAAATTTAGAGATAAAATAGCTATAAAAGTATACACATATCAACTTTGATGCTTCGAAAAAACTCAACTACTTCCAAGGAGCAACTTTTAAGAGTTTTGTCCAATTTTTACCAAAAGTT
The DNA here is from genome assembly GCA_963580455.1 of Euonymus europaeus. Taxonomy (NCBI): domain Eukaryota; kingdom Viridiplantae; phylum Streptophyta; class Magnoliopsida; order Celastrales; family Celastraceae; genus Euonymus; species Euonymus europaeus. The sequence goes on from OY756972.1 coordinate 9,269,710, forward strand.
GCTCCTTTCGTAAAGTAATGATCTAGGGAGCCTATACTTGTAAATTTAGGTAAAAAATAACAATAAAATTTTTACACCGATCAACCTTGATGGTTTGAAATTGCTCAAAACTTTCTATGGAGTAACTTTTAATGGTTTTTTGAATTTGGAATGAAATTTGCTCTTTTGGAAACTAAACAATCTACGGATCAGGTTCGCCACGATCCGGGAACGCCATGGGTGCCCTCTGGCACAGTCCTAGGCTACTAATGTGATCATCCGGCAAACCAAAAATTCGACGGCATCTTCCCGTATATCGGAGAGTGCCCACCTGTATCAGAACATGCAGCACAATTCAACCATCACATCAATAACCTAGCTAGGCCACAAGCCTCAATCACGGGCAATCCTGATCTTGGGGCCTCAGGCCATCCACTACCAGCATGCGTGTACTGATAATGAATATACACATCATCATGGTTCATAATATCATATAACCATATAATCAATTCTCAGCATACATCATGCATACACCCTCCGGTGCCAAATGGTTATAAGAGTATCATGAATAATAATTATCAATATCATAAGCAAAATACATGCTAGAGTATATCTCTAGCATCCTCATCCTACCCAGGGGCATCCATGTCACATCTCGCTCTCACTGATATGCTCCACCGATACTAGTACCAGTATCGCCTGTGGAAGGAAAAAAAGGTAAAGGGTGAGCTGGAAGCTCAGTACGGTAAAAAGGATCATCAAAGTAATAAGGTCGAATCCAAAGGAAAAGCAATGCAACAATATGATTCTACATCTTTAACCTATAATCAACAATCACATAGAACAACAACCCGGGCAATCCCCTCTTTGAGCAAACCTCATCAATACCATGGCTCTCTCCATGTAATATTGAATGGGAGCAAGCTCCCCAACATCAAACCACTCTTGGATCACCCGGTTGCATGAACCTATCACGCCCGCACCACTCCAGGCAAGGTCCCTCAATAACCCCACCTCTAGTGCGTTGCCCCACATGGATTTCACATGACTTGGTGGTAACTCTCTTCACCTCGCCATCCCTCCATGTAGCTTTCAAGAATCCTAAGGATTTCTGAGTCCATACTCGGTCTCCAATGCAACTCTAATGCATTGTGTCATGACATGCCGAATAGATATATATATATATATATATATATATATATATATATATATATATATGAACATGTTAAATATATACATAACTACCATGATGCATGAACGGATTCACATTTTGTCCATAAGTGATGGAACACACAATAAGGTCATGCAATTCAAGAACCAACAATAACTCACACACAAGGCTCGTTTCCCCTTAGAAGCAATTAAGGCGGAAACACAAACAAAGGCGACCAATGTAGAATCAAAACGCTCTTTAAACAATGAGAACAAACGATAGAAAGAAGGGTTGGAAATCCCCTACCTCGTTCCGAGCAATTTACCAAAAATTCAATAAATAAATTCCTAGGATTCCGATTTCTCAACCTATCAATATGGTGAAATCATACCCATTCATATATCAATTTGCAATCAACAACTCATATAAACATCAATTAAATCAAGAACTTCAAAATTACTCACCTTCTCTCTCTAGAAATTCCTCCAAAATCCTACAAACTCAACCCAATCAATCCTTCACTCCAAAATCACAAACAAACCTATACATATGTCCAAAATCAACCTATAATCAACATATCTAAAGCATGGAACTCAACTCTTCAAGAATCTAACAAATGTAACAAAACCTAGAATTTTTAAAACTAAAAGAAGACTTACCAAATCTTCCAAATCAAGCTTGAATCTTCCTTGTTTGGCTTCAATGATCACCAATCCACAATCTCCAAGCCAAACTCTAACCAAATGCTCATTCTCTCTCTTCTTCTCTCTCTCTTTCTCTCTCTACTCGGGTCTCTCCAAAATGTGTTTTGAGCAGAAATGTCTAACTCTGCTCCTAAAAACCTGTTTTCCCGATAGGTGTCCGAACGTGTTGCATCTGTCACGCCCCTCTCCCAGATAGGTGCAGATGAGAACCCATGAATCCTAGAGACGTGACCGGCAGGGAACTCCTCCGTTCCCCGAACCGGATTTACACCCCAAACCACCCAAACAATACATAAGTAATCTCACATATATATATATATAAATCTCAACCATAATCCCAAATACTCCAAACATAATGTAATCTGCAATCCAGAGTCTACAGCGGAAAAATCCAAATATCATAAATACGGAAAAAAACAGACACTGAAGACAGACAAATCATCCCCACACCAGCTACATCACACCTCACGCATCCCTGCGCTGATCATCCACTCCGGCTATCTCACCTGAAATCATGTGAATGAAAGGGATGAGCTACAAAGCTCAGTAGGGATATGGAGAAATATCGATCATCAGAATAAACGGAAAGTAGAACTCAAGATGTATGTGAAATGAAAAGGAAACTCAAATAGTGATACACTCTCGTATCACCGAACTCCAGTGAGTCAGAGATAAAGTAAGAAAGTCTGTAAGATATAGAATACATACAGAGAAACCATAAATGATACACATCAAATCTCATCACAATCAGTCAATCCGTACGGTAGATACCGAGTAGGCTCCACCACTACCTTCCTCAAGTACAACTCACAAGTCAGTACTCAATCATGATCCAACTCAAATCCATATCAACTCAAATCCGTATCAACTCATATCCACATAACAACAGAAAATCCTCCCCTGGACCCACCCTGATCCCCGCAAGGTGTCTCCCAGTCCAGGTACTCCCCAGATTGGATGAGGATCGAGCCTACATCAGGTACTCGATAGCATCGCCTACATCGAAGAGCGTCCCCTAGGATGTACCTCACCTCAATCCGGTCTCCAGGTACGTACCCGATCAAAACCATCGATAAATCATCCAGTAAGCTGGGTTGCCCGATGTGGGTCCCACGCTCTACAAATCATCCCTCCATAAGCTCACAAATCATAGAAGATCATCATAATGAAGTCCTATCCGGACTCTCGAGGATAAAACCAAACATCAGGAGGTGTCTTGCTTTGGTTATGGTTATCAAAGAACAAGTATCTTGCTTTTATTCCTTCTTCTTGCTTCTTCTTCTTTTATCTGTCTTCTCTGGGTTACGGGTGCCATCATTTTGGTATCGAGGCCAGGTTGATGCGACCTATATCTCAAACCACTGGTAACCGCCAGGAAATGGAATTTGAGTTAGCTCGTTACAGAGACACTACGGATGCTCGCCTTCGGTCCTTCACGGCTGCAGTAGAGCGTATTGCGTCGGACCAAGAAGCAATCCGGCGAGATCTGCTATCTGACATCCGACAGCTGTTCCAAAATAGTTCAACACCAACATCTCCTTCACCCAGCTCACCTTTCCCTAAGAACTCCACCCGTCTGTTACCTACTTCGACAACCACAGTAACAACCATGCCAACTCCACCACCTTCACTTATGCTGCCAATTCCACCTTCAACTGCACTGTCTCCATCGATGGGGTCTTCCTTTGTTTTTGGCTAATTTCCGGAGACTCATCCTCTCCCGGTCCTCTCCCCTCCCAATACAATATCTCAGTTTCAAAATTCACAAGAATCTCACTCCATTTTCCGTGAAAAACCACCGAAGATGGCCGATGTTGCAGACTCTACTACCTTTGTGGTTCTCAAACAAGGAATCCCAAAGATCGACAAAAATATCCAGCGACAACCAGAGTCTTTATCCGGCCTCCTTTCTCCTATTATTGTACCAGAAGAATCGCAACCAACGCCCATGGTTGTTCCTCCTCCAAAAGAAGAGCAAGAACTGGGTTATGAAGCACAGGAAAAGAGGGTCGATTCTGTTACGGTAAGGATCAATGCTTTTATTACTGATGACAGGCTAAAAATAGAAGAGATTGAAGACAGTGTCAATGGTGTCAAAGAAAAGAAAGAATTTGTGAAAACTGAAATGGGTTTCTGTGAAATTCAAGAATTGAGCAATAAAAACGTTGTTAATGTTAAGGATTTTAATCTGAATACTTTGGGGAAATTTGTTGAAGAAACTAGTAGGCTGACGGGTTACAGATCGGATTTGGAACCTAATAACCCTGAGGGCAAGTCTCTGCTTCACTTTAATCTCTCTCTCCCTAAAACAAAAATGGCCGATGAAACTCCATCCTCACTACCGCCACCAGCCTCGCAAGCGCCACCTACGGAGGACGAGAAACAAGATTCCCAAGAAAACCCAGTCATGGCTTCCAGTTCTTTGTTTCAGTCATCTTTCATTTCAAATCCCAAATTCCACAAAAACCCTAAGCTATTAATCCCTCGTCGCTTGCCCACGGTGATTTCTTGCACTTCATCGACTCTCGATCCTGCTCCAACTGGAGGTTTGCTTGATGTCCAGCACGACATGGAATCGCTGAAGAAGTTCGATGGAGCGTACTGGCGGGGACTGTGTGACTCGCGCGTGGGGAAGAGTACTGGGCCATATGGTTCTGGAGTGTGGTCCAAGAAGGAATGGGTTCTTCCGGAGATCGACCCTGATGATATTGTAAACGCTTTGGAGGGGAACTCGAACTGGTTCTGGGCTGAGGAGATCGAAGCAGGTCTTATTAAGCCTAATAGCTCGATTGCTCAACTCCACAAATTGCTCTTGAAGGGGATACCACCTGTGAGCAAAACATTAAATGCTTCTGATGTGTGGGTGATTTCTCTTTACAATAAACTTGCTGTGTGGTGGCCATGGGTTGGTGAAGGAGAGAATCCACTTACCGCTGCAAAAGGAGAGGAGATGTCCATCTACAAAGGGTTGGATCCAGTTGACCGTTTACTGATTTTAAAGGCACTATGTGAAATATGGGCTGATCAAAATGATGCAGTCTCTTTTATTAATGACGCTGTGAAGGGGGGAGCTCAGATTTCTTCTGTCCGCAAGAGTAGAATTGGGGGAAATGAAAATGGAACTTCATACTGGTATGACGAAGACTCAGTCATTGGTCATAGATTATACAAGGAAGTATGCACATTCAAGTTAAAAACTCTGAAAAGTGAAGCACCTCTTTCTTTATCAAGCAACTGTTTTCATTGGGAAACACTTGTGACCGATCTTGTTGAATTTCAGAAAGTTGCGGCTGAACTCTCGTCTAGCGGAGTTGCTGCAGAAGTGGCTGTGGGAAAGATCATTGCGATAGATGCTATTCCTAATATTGAGAAATTCAAGAAGAAAAAGGAGAGGGAACTCAAAAGGAAACGGATGCAAGAGATGCAAAAGAATGATTATTTGAACTCATATAGAGCTGGAGTACCTCGTTCCAGTCGCAGCCACAAACCAATCAATTACACATTTCACGAGTATGACCGCGTCATGAATGAGGCTATACGACTAACTGAGAAAGGGAGAACTGCTATAGAGCCAGGAGGAAATAGGAAGCATATTGATGAGGAAAAGGCTGCCTGCATCGAGGGTGAAAGTGAAAACGATAGTCCCCATTATGCTGGAACAGGCCCTAGAGATGGCTCCAGCAAGAAAGCCGAGCGTTTTGGCAAACAGTTTATGGGTATGAGCGAGCTTTGGGTCAAGCACTGCGGAATTAGCCACACTGGCAGTTTCAAAGATTTGGCCATGACCGTTTTGGTCAACCAAGTGAATCGTCTAAGAAAACTGAAGAAACCTTTGGTAGGAGTGTGGTGTGCCTCCACTGGCAACACCTCGGCTGTGTTGTCTGCATATTATGTATCTGCCGGTATCCCGTCGATTGTATTTCTTCCATCCAATAAGATCTTAAGGGCTCAGTTGGTGCAGCCAATCACAAATGGCTCCTTTGTGCTGAGTATTGATTCTGATTTTGATGGCTGTTTGAAGCTGATACGTGAAGTCACATTGCCGATTTATTTTTTGAAGCTGATACGTGAAGTCACATTGCCGATTTATTTGTCGAAGTCTTTGAATAGTCTGAGACTTGAAGGAAAAAAAACTGCTGCAATTGAAATCTTGCAACAATTTGATTGGGAGGTGTCGGAATGGGTAATAGTTCCTGGAGGTAACCTCGGTAATATATATGCTTTCTATAAAGGGTTCAAAATGTGTCGAGTACTAGGTCTTGTTGATAAGATACCAAGTTTTGTGCGTGCTCAGGCAGCTAATGTCAATCGACTTTACTTGTATTACAAGTCTGGTTGGAAAGAATTCAATTCCGTGAAGGCCAATTCGACATTTGCCTCGGCAATACAGATTGGAGACCCTGTTTCTATAGATAGAGCTGTGTATGCTCTGAAGAATTGTGATGGCATTGTTGAGGAAGCGACGGAGGAGGAGCTGATGGATGCAATGGAGCAGACAGATTCTACTGGGATGTTTATATGCCCTCCTACTGGGGTTGCTTTGACTGCTCTGATTAAGCTTAGGAATAGAGGGGTTATCAGTCTCACATATAGGACTGTGGTGGTCAGCACTGCTCATGGGTTGAAGTTTACACAATCTAATATTGATTGTCACTCCGTAAAGATCCCAGACACGGCTTGCCGTTTCTCTAATCCACCAGTTCAAGTGAAGGCTGATTTCGGAACGGTTTATGGATATTCCTTTAATATAAAGAGGCCAAGCCATTAAAAAAGGGGAAATTGACGTGGGTGCTTTGTTAGTTCGCTGCATTTTGGAGTTGGAAAGCAATTTGCATGTAGAGAGTGCTATGGATGATCTATCAATGCTCACAGCCACATTTGAAGGTGAACTCAACCATGAACGGTCTCTATTGCTGAGTCTAGCTAACTTTGAACTTTCAGCCTTGAGTCAAGTCTGTATTTGAAGAGGGCAGGAATGATGAGATACCTGTATCTCATGTTTATGTATTTATTTCTTAAGTATGTATTTTCTGGGATAATTACTGTTTTGCCCTTTTGATCAGTCTTTTAAGGGGCTGTCTTGCTTTGGTTATGGTTATCAAAGAACAAGTATCTTGCTTTTATTCCTTCTTCTTGCTTCTTCTTCTTTTATCTGTCTTCTCTGGGTTACGGGTGCCATCATTGCTCCTCTCTTCACGAGCTTCGATTTGACACCTTACTTGCTCCGATCGGACCACAAACGAACAACTTCTCTCTCTCTCTCTCCTCCCCCCTCTCTCTCTCTCCTTCGGCCAAATCTGCCGGAAAAACCAGAAAAATCTGGGTTATCCCAGATTTTTGGTAAAAATTACCGTTTTGCCCCTTATTCCCAAATAACACTTAAACTTCTATAATCCATAACAAATTCAATTCAACTCCGATTTAGCTGATTCTTGCGTCAATATTTTTCTAAAAATATGTAGTATTTATTAAAAATATTAAATTTGAAAAATTATTATATTTTTTAAAATTTTGGGTTCGGGATATTACATCCTCCCCCCTTAGAAAACAATTTCGTCCTCGAAATTACCTAAAGGGTAATTATTAAGTGCACAAAGGTAAAATAATTAGTATAAAATACGAAAAATACCTAGGTCGTAAACAAGTCTGGATAGCGCTCCCGCATATCTGACTCTACCTCCCAGGTAGCCTCCTGAACTCCATAATGCTGCCATAACACCTTAACTAAGGGTATGGTCTTCGAACGTAATCTCCGTATCTGGCTATCCAAAATCTGAACCGGACGTACCTCATAGGTAGCATCCTCTCCAATCTCCAGAGTCGACCAATCAATAATATGGGAGGGATCCCGATGATACCTCCGTAATATAGAAACATGAAATACACCATGAACTCCGGACAACTGTGGTGGCAATGCCAACCTATAAGCCAAACTCCATACTCTCTCCAAGATCTCAAATGGCCCAATAAACCTGGGGGTTAACTTCCCTGATCTACCAAAACGCTGTATCCCTCGCTTCGGACTAACCTTGAGGAATACGTGATCACCCACCTGAAACTCTAGAGGTCTCCGCCTACGATCTGCATAACTCTTCTGACGTGACTGAGCCGTCAGAAGTCGCTGTCTGATAACTGCCACAGCCTCAGTGGTCTGCTGAATCAAATCTGGTCCCAACAAGGGTCTATCCCCAACCTCCGACCAACAAAGTGGTGACCTACATGGTCTACCATACAATGCCTCAAATGGTGCCATCTGAATACTACTCTGGTAAGAGTTGTTATACACAAACTCCACCAATGGAATATGCGTCTCCCAATCACCCCTAAAATCCATAACACATGACCGAAACATGTCCTCCAAAATCTGTATAGTCCTCTCACTCTGTCCGTCAGTCTGTGGGTGAAACGCTGTACTAAAACTCAACATCGTCCCCAGAGTGTCCTGAAAACTACTCCAAAAGCGAGAAGTGAAACGAGGATCCCTGTCGGATACAACAGACACGGGTACCCCATGTAGCCGTACGACCTCTCGTATGTAAAGTCTAGTAAGTGTCTCCACCGAGTCAGTCTGCTGAATCGGTAAAAAGTGAGCAGTCTTCGTCAATCTATCAACAACAACCCACACAGTATCATGTCTCCTCACAGTCCTCGGTAAACCCATCACAAAATCCATACACACATGCTCCCACTTCCACTCAAGCAATGGAAGCGGCTGTAACAATCCAGGAGGTCTCCTATGCTCTGCCTTCACCTGCTGACAGGTAAGGCATCTCAACACAGTCTGGGCCACATCCCTCTTCAGTCCGCTCCACCAATACTGTCTCCGTACATCTCGATACATCTTAGTAGCACCAGGATGTATCGCGAACTGAGAATAGTGTGCCTCTCTAAGTATCTCATCTCTCAACTCAACATCTTCTGGAACCACTAATCGACCTCTAAAACGAACTCCTCCATCAACACCTCGAATCCAACCATCCATATCCTCAATATCATCAAAAGTCGCATCGCCAAGCTGTGCATCCAACACCTTCTGTACCAGTGCTGGACGACTCACCAAACTCCTCAAAAAACATCTCTCACCCCTATCACTGACATCTAATCGATACCGCCCAATGGTGTCTACACTCAAACTCCCACAGTGACAGTCGTGCCACTGCCAACTTCCTACTCAAGGCGTCAGCCACCACATTGGCCTTGCCTGGATGATACTGCAATGAGAAATCATAATCTCCAAGGTACTCCATCCATCTCCGCTGCCTCTGATTCAGATCCTTCTGTGTAAATAAGTGTCGTAAACTCCTGTGATCTGAAAACACCTCAAACTGCTCCCCATAAAGGTAATGTCTCCACTGCTTAAATGCGAACACTATAGCAGCCAACTCCAAATCATGTACGGGATAATTCCTCTCATGTGGCTTCAACAGTCGTGAAGCATACTCCACCACCCTCTCCTGCTGCATGAGTACACAACCTAGACCAATCCCTGAAGCATCACAATATACATGGCAACCAATACCACTATCCGGAATGGTCAGGACTGGAGGTGATGTGAGTCGGGTCTTCAGCTCCCGAAAAGCCTGCTCACATCTATCAGTCCATACGAAGGAACCCCCTTCCGCGTCAACTCAGTCATCGGTGAAGCAATCCGTGAAAATCCCTCTATAAACCTCCTGTAGTAACCTGCTAATCCCAAGAAACTACGAATCTCTCCCACTGTCCTCGGAGTCCTCCAATCCAACACAGCCTCCACCTTGGCAGGATCCACTGCCACTCCATCTCTGGATATTACATGCCCCAAGAATCTCACCTGAGTAGCCCAAAACTCGCACTTACTCAGCTTGGCATACAGCTGATGCTCCCTGAGTGTCTGCAATACAATCCCCAAATGCCTCATATGCTCCTCCTCTGTGGCCGAATACACCAATATATCATCGATGAAGACTATCACAAACTGGTCAAGATACTGACGGAACACTCTATGCATCAAATCCATAAAAGCTGCTGGGGCATTGGTCAGCCCAAACGGCATGACCAGAAACTCATAATGACCATATCGAGTACGAAATGCCGTCTTCGATATGTCCTCCTCTCGAATCCTCAACTGGTGATAACCTGACCTGAGATTAATCTTGGAGTAATAGTGACTACCCCTCAACTGATCAAACAAATCATTTATCCTTGGTAATGGGTACTTATTCTTCACAGTCACCCTATTCAACTTCCTGTAGTCCACACACATTCTCATCGATCCGTCCTTCTTCTTCACGAAGAGAACTGGAGCACCCCATGGTGAAGTACTGGGTCTGATAAATCCTAGACCCTGCAACTCCCGCAACTGCCTATCCAACTCCCTCAACTCTGCTAGAGCCATCCTATACGGTGGAATAGAAATCGGGTCTGTACCCGGATATAACTCAATCACAAAATCAATCTTCCGCTGTGGTGATAATCCTGGTAACTCATCAGGAAATACATCCAAATACTCTCTACCACTGGCACAGCCGTACTAGCCTCAATCTCCGATGTAGAAGTCAAGCTCGCCACTAGACAGTCAGTATATCGTGGGTTGTCAAGAAAGTGTGAACATGTAATAACCCGCGACCCACAAAAACTAACTCGCCTAGATGGTGATGTCAGCGTGACCCTACGCTCTGTACAATCTATCACAGCATCATAGTCAGTCAACCAGTCCAATCCAAGTATCACATCATAGTCGGTGAAATCCATAACATATAAATCTGCTCGAAACTCGTGATCAGCAAATCGAAAAATACAACCCCTACAAATGCTCCTCACCACAGTACCTGACCCCAACGGAGAATCCACTACCAATCTCCTATCCAAATCCGAAATCTCTAACCCCAATGCCTCAACGAACGAGGTAGAAATAAACGAATGTGTGGCACCGGTATCAAATAAAACACGAGCCCAAGAACTGAAAAGTAAAACTCTACCTCCAATGAAATCACGCTCTGGTGCTGGCTCAGGTGCAACTGCATAAACTCCAGCTCTCTGGCCCTGCCTCTGCTGCTGCTGCTGCTGTCTCACTGGTGGTGCTGGAGGTCTGGCCCCTCTGCCTGCTGGAGCTCTAGGTGCTGGTGCTGCAAGTGCTGGGGCTCCCTGTCCTCTGCCTGATGGTGCTGTACGACTCCTCGGGCAAAACCTCTGGACATGTCCTGATAGTCCACAAGAGAGACACAATGGACTATCCGCCCTGGGGCAGTCCGATATCATGTGCCCAGTATGACCACATGCAAAACAGTACAATCCAGATATGGACCTCTGTCCCTGTCGTGGACCCTGCTGTCGCTGCTGCGGACCCTGCTGTCCCTGTCTCTGAGAACTCTGCTGCTGACTCGGACGGTCCTGCCTCCTGTCTTGGAATTTCTGCCCCTGATCCTGTCTGGGTCTCTGTCTCTGACCCTCAGTCCTCTGTCTACTACTGCTCCCTGAGGCAGAAGAAGTATCTTCGTACTTCCTCTTATGAAGCTCCCAATAATCCTGTGAATCAACCATGCTCCTCTCTATATCAAGTGCCCTATCAATGGACTCCCGATAAGTACGAACCATCATCCCTGCAAAACGCTCTGAAATGCAGGATTTCAGCCCGCGCTGAAATCTCAGTATCTTCTTCTCCTCAGTGGCAATGTACTCCTCTCCATATCGGCCAAGCTCCTCAAACCGTGCCTCATACTGTGACACCGTCATATCTCTACTCTGAATCAACTCCAGAAACTCCTTGGCCTTCGCAACGCGAATGGCCTGAGGAACATACTGTGCAAGAAACAGAGTCTCAAACTCCGTCCATGGCATCTCCATACTCTCCCTACCAATAGTCATACTCTCCCACCAGACATAAGCATCATCCTCTAAAAATGCTGAAGCCAATAGAGCTCTTCTCTCAACAGGTATTTTGAGTGTCACCATCTACGTGTGTCTACCATATCCGAAACGTAAACGTATAACTACATAAGTCAAATACCCCAAACGTAAAAGAAAGAATAACTCACCAGATCAGCCGGGAAGCGCGTGATGTGTAGCTGGGGGAAAAACAAAAGAAACCGAATAATTACTCCAAAAACTAACTGACCACCTCCGATACCAAACTGTCACGCCCCTCTCCCAGATAGGTGCAGATGAGAACCCATGAATCCTAGAGACGTGACCGGCAGGGAACTCCTCCGTTCCCCGAACCGGATTTACACCCCAAACCACCCAAACACTACATAAGTAATCTCACATATATATATATATATAAATCTTAACCATAATCCCAAATACTCCAAACATAATGTAATCTGCAATCCAGAGTCTACAGCGGACCTCGCTCTGATACCAAACTGTCACGCCCCTCTCCCAGATAAGTGCAGATGAGAACCCATGAATCCTAGAGACGTGACCGGCAGGGAACTCCTCCGTTCCCCGAACCAGATTTACACCCCAAACCACCCAAACACTACATAAGTAATCTCACATATATATATATATATATAAATCTCAACCATAATCCCAAATACTCCAAACATAATGTAATCTGCAATCCAGAGTCTACAGCGGAAAAATCCAAATATCATAAATACGGAAAAAAACAGATACTGAAGACAGACAAATCATCCCCACACCAGCTACATCACGCCTCAGGCATCCCTGCGCTGATCATCCACTCCGGCTATCTCACCTGAAATCATGTGAATGAAAGGGATGAGCTACAAAGCTCAGTAGGGATATGGAGAAATATCGATCATCAGAATAAACGGAAAGTAGAACTCAAGATGTATGTGAAATGAAAAGGAAACTCAAATAGTGATACACTCTCGTATCACCGAACTCCAGTGAGTCAGAGATAAAGTAAGAAAGTCTGTAAGATATAGAATACATACAGAGAAACCATAAATGATACACATCAAATCTCATCACAATCAGTCAATCCGTACAGTAGATACCGAGTAGGCTCCACCACTACCATCCTCAAGTACAACTCACAAGTCAGTACTCAATCATGATCCAACTCAAATCCGTATCAACTCATATCCACATAACAACAGAAAATCCTCCCCTGCACCCACCCTGATCCCCGCAAGGTGTCTCCCAGTCCAGGTACTCCCCAGATTGGATGAGGATCGAGCCTACATCAGGTACTCGATAGCATCGCCTACATCGAAGAGCGTCCCCTAGGATGTACCTCACCTCAATCCGGTCTCCAGGTACGTACCCGATCAAAACCATCGATAAATCATCCAGTAAGCTGGGTTGCCCGATGTGAGTCCCACGCTCTACAAATCATCCCTCCATAAGCTCACAAATCATAGAAGATCATCATAATAAAGTCCTATCCGCACTCTCGAGGATAAAACCAAACATCAGGAGGTGGGCCCCACCAGTGGCTGTGGACCCCACAGGAGGATAAGTGGGCCCCACGAGAGGATAGGTGGGCCCCTCCAGGATAAGTGGGCCCTCCAGGATAGTGGGCCCGCAAGAGTCACAAAAATACTGCCAGTCGTACATATACCTCCAAACCAACCTCATATAATCATAACATATTGCAATTGCGGAAATAAATCAGATAAGAGTATAAACAGATAAATTCCCAACCTCCGGGAATTTCACACCAATAGACAAATGGGAGTCCGTCGAATACGGAACCCCCGGAACCCCAAATAAGAACTAGGGCAGAATCCCTACCTGGAATGTCGACTAAGCTAATCCGTAATACGTCTGAAATCTCCAAATCAACCTCCTGCATCAAAATACGGATACGTATACACGACAGTCAAAATACGGAAAAGTCAACCAAAAGTCAACGGTCAAAGTCAACTCGGGTAAAATAGTCCACGGTCAAACCGGGTCAAATAGTCAAACCGGGTCAACCCAATCAAAACGGGTCAAACCCGAGTCAACGGGTCAACTCGGTCAAACCCGAGTCAACTCGCCGGAGCTGAGTCAACTCGGTCGGCCGGTCGACGGAATCCATTTTTCCGGCGAATTTTCCGATCACTCCTACATCAAAACGAAGCCCACAACAACAGAAATCTAATGGTACCTGTCTCGTTCCAAAATTCCTACTGAATCGACCGAGATCGAGCTTTGAAATTTTGAAAAACCGAAACTTCTCCGGCCGATTCCGCCGTCTACGGTGGTCCGATGGTGGTGATTCTACTTTGGTTTTGCTCCTCTCTTCACGAGTTTCGATTTGACACCTTGCTCCGATCGGACCACAAACGAACAACTTCTTCTCTCTCTCTCCTCCCCCCTCTCTCTCTCTCCTTCGGCCAAATCTGCAGGAAAAACCAGAAAAATCTGGGTTATCCCAGATTTTTGGTGAAAATTATCGTTTTGCCCCTTATTCCCAAATAACACTTAAACTTCTATAATCCATAACAAATCCAATTCAACTCCGATTTAGCTGATTCTTGCGTCAATATTTTTCTAAAAATATGTAGTATTTATTAAAAATATTAAATTTGAAAAATTATTATATTTTTTAAAATTTTGGGTTCGGGATATTACAGCATCACTCTCCCTTCTCTGCCTTCCTATGTAGGCTTAAGTGTCTGGACGCCTAGGTAGGGTGTCCAGACGCTTTACTGTTCACAGCACTATTTTTTTCTTCCTCAAACTCCATTGCCTCCGTTCCTCAAGGAAGCGTCCGGACGGCTGTTTTAGGATTTTCGGACGCTTTGTGATTTTAATCACCCCAGTTTTATTCAAATTTATTTTCCGGCTTTGTCTAAGCTTCGATTTGATATATTATGAGACCAAAACGGACAAGTATACTAAAAGTTATGACCCATTTACCAAACCTAGCTCAAAAACTATTTTTCCATGATTTCGTGCCTCACGGATCATCCGTAACTTGACTCAAACCTAAATTTTTGGGTCAAGGTTTCACATCCTCCCCCCTTAATGAAATTTCATCCCGAAATTTAACTACACACGTACCTAAATTTTCGAACAACTCCGAGTACTTCTCCTTCATTCTGGATTCCAACTCCCAAGTTGCTTATTCAACTCGGTGATACATCCACATCACTTTTACTAATGGAAACACACTCGACCTCGTGACCTTGTTCTGTCGGTCTAGAATCTTCACCGGTTGAAGAGTGTAGCTCCCATCTTCCTCAACTTCCAACGTAGCCCAATCTATCACATGCGATGGATCCGGCTCATATTTCCAAAGCATTGTTACATGGAACACATTATGAACCTTCTCAAGCTTCGGTGGAAGTGCCAAACGGTACACCACCGGTCCAACCGCTTCAACAATCTCAAATGGCCCCAAAAATCTTGGTGCCAACTTTCCATGCTTACTATACCTTTGAATTCCCCGTCTCGGACTAACCTTCAAGAAAACCTTATCACCTACCGCGAATTCCAAAGGTCTCCTCCTCTGGTCAGCATAAGACTTTTGTCGGCTTTGCGCGGTGATCAACCGCTTCCGGATCTCATCGACTCTCTCTCAAGCTTCCTTGACCATCTCTGGTCCTGAAACAATTTTTTCTCCAACCTCCGCCCAACACAAAGGCGACCTACAAGGCCTCCCGTAGAGTGCCTCAAAAGGTGCCATTCCGATACTACTCTGAAAAGAGTTGTTATACACAAACTCTACCAAATGAAGTACCAATCCCAACTTCCTCCAAAGTCGACTACACATGCCCGTAGCATATCTTCCAAAATCTGTATGGTTCTCTCACTCTGCCCATCACTCTGAGGATGATAAGCTGTAGAGAAATCCAACTTCGTTCCCAACGCTTCTTGCAAACTACTCCAAAATCTACCTGTAAACCGCGGTTCTCGGTCTGACATAATAGACAATGGAATCCGTGAAGTCTCACAATCTCCTTCACATACAACGTACTCAAAGATTCCAATGAATCCTCCCCCTGGATGCATGGAAAACCAAGAATGGTATGCCTCCTTCAGAATCTCTTGTCTCAACCCATCATCTTCGGGAACCACTAACCTTCCCACATAGCATACTCCACCATCATTCCCTCGAACCCATCCAAGACTCATTAATCACATCAAAATTATGATCTCCGTTTTGTGCATCTATAACCTTCTGTAGCATCTTGGGTCTCGAAGTCATACAACAAAAATACGTCTTTTCCTCTTGACTCTTCAACTCTAATTCAAATGATTAATTGTCTCTAAAATTCCCCACTCATGCATGAATAGGCTAGCAATCCTCCGCTTCCTACTCAACGCTTCCGCGACTACATTTGTTTTACCAGGATTGTATTGCAAATCGAAGTCGAAGTCCTCCAAGTATTCCTTCCATCTCCTTTGCCGCAAATTAAACTCCCTTTGTGTGAATAGATACTTGAGGCTCTTGTGATCCGAGAACACTTCAAATCTCTCTCTGTAAAGATAATATCTCCATTGCTTAAGTGCAAACACAACTGCAGCTAACTCCAAATCGTGCACCGGATAATTCCTCTCATGTGTCTTGAGCAACCTTGAACAATATTCTATCACTCGGCCCCGTTGCATCAACACACAACCCAACCTAACTCCAGATGCATTGCAATACACCTGGTAGCCTATATTCCTTTTTGGAACCACTAACACTGGAGGTGTTGTCAAGCTCTTCTTCAAACGGCCTCACACTCAGCTGTCCACACAAACGGTGTGTGCTTCTTCATAAGCTGTGTCATTGGCGAAGCAACTCTCGTAAAGTTCTCAATAAACCTCCGATAGTAACCCGCCAATCCTATGAAACTCCGGATCTCAGTCACATTTTTCGGTCTCTTCTAATTCAAAATCGACTCAACCTTGGAGTAGTCAACTGCTATGCATTCTTGAGTGACGACATGGCCTAGGAACTTCACTTTCGCGGCTCAAAATTCACACTTACTCAATTTAGCATACAATTGATTTTCCCTCAACGTCTATAACACCACTCTCAAGTGTTCCTCATGCACTTCCTCCGTAGGAGAATAAATCAAAATTTCATCAATAAACATCACCACAAACTTATCCAAAAATGGTCTAAGAACCGTCCATGAACACCGCTGGAGCATTTGTCAACCCAAACGACATCACAAGGAACTCATAATGCCCATAACGAGTTCTAAACACCGTTTTCTGGATATCCTCATCCTTAATCCTCAACAGATGATAACCCGACCTCAAGTCAATCTTGGAGAAATGCCTAGCACCCCTCAATTGGTCAAACAAATCATTGATCCTAGGCAACAGATACTTATTCCTCACAGTAACCTTATTCAACTGCTTATAATCAATACACATCCTCAAACTTCCATCTTTCTTCTTAACGAACACCACCGGTGCTCCCCATGGGGACACACTCGGTCTAATAAAACCTAAGTCTAACAACTATTTTAATTGAGAACTCAACTCTTTCAATTCTCTCGGAGCCATCCGATACGGCTGAATCAAAATTGGCTTGACTTTCGGATGCAACTCGATAGTAAAGTCAATCTCCTTCTTCGGAGGTAATTCCGACAACTCTTCCAAAAATACATCCATGAATTCCTCCACTACCTGAATCATAGTAGCTACATCTCCCTTAGGACCCGAAGTCACCAAACTTGCTACTCTACAATCCTGATACAAAAGGTTATCCATGAAATGAGGGCATGGCATCCCCTTCGATCCCTGTAAATGAATCACCCCACCCTCCGGTACTCTAAGAGTGATCCTCCTTTGCCAAAAGTCAAGCACCCTTTGGTGTTCCGTCAACCCACCAACCCCGAGTATTACATCGAAGTCTTTGAAATCTAACACATACAAATCGACTTTCAAAGTTATTTCTCCAAACTGACACTCACATCCGAACACTACCCCTTCCAAGATGGTAAAGTGTCCGAATGGTGAGGACACCGTAAACATTCTTTTAATCGGCGAAATCTCCACCGCTAGTGCATTCACGTACGAACTAGTAATAAATGATGAGGTAGCTCCAAAGTCAAACAAGACTCTTCCCCAACAATTTGAAATCAAAAATGTACCTTCAGTGAAATTGGGATGCTCCTGTGCTGCCTGATGTCCCATAGAAAAGACACGTCCTTCGGTCAGGGCATACTGCTTCTGCTGTGGCTATCTGCTTCCACCTCGCCCTCTCCCTCCCGATGGCACCGTGGAAGGAAGAGCTGGAGGTGGTACCCCCGGTATCTGAGGCTGATGTTGTACTCCCTGATTATCTTTCGGACACTCAGTATTCTTGTGGCCTATCTTGCCACACCCATAGCACTTAAATCCAGAAGCTCTACACTCAGTTTTCATGTGCCCCCTTTCCCACACTTGAAACACGTCAACTTGCCCCCTTGAGGCTTAGACCCTTGCCTCGGTCCCCTTTCTACTGACGAAAATATGTCTTCTGCTTTTTGTGGCTACCACCACCACCACTATTACCCTCTGTCATTAGACGATTCCTCTAGGCCTCATTCTGCCCACTCAACTAAAAGTCCAATGCCATCTCCACTATGTCCTCATATGATACCACCCTAGTGGCCATCACCATCCTACCAAGACTGGGAAGCAACCTATCTCGGTACCTTGTTGCCTTCTTTGCATCGATAGGAGCAAACTCTTTTCCAAACTGATACAACTCTTCAAACTGCTTGGTGTATTGAGACATCATCATCACTGATGTCTGTAACAAATGCAAAAACTGCTTGGCCTTCTCAGTCTGCTGAGGCCTGGTACGAACTTCTGTATAAACAGCTGCTCAAATGAGGCCCAAGTCAACTCATTCCGTCTCTAACCCATGGAAATCCACCAATCATAGGCCACCCCACTCAGATAGTAGAACACAACCTTCACTCGCTGCTCATCGGGTATCTCTAGAGTATCCATCCTCATGCTCAACTGGTTGAACCACTCCTCCGCCCCCACACCCGTTCCATCTCCAGAAAAGGTTGAAAGTGTAGTCCTCAGTTGATCTACCTCATACATTTCCCTTCCATCTCTCGATATTGTAGCCACCTCAGTAGTAGCCTCGGGTACCACTCCCTCAGTACGAGTGTCGGTTGCACCTATTGCTTGTGCCACCGCTTGTGCTATAGTCTGTGCTTGCGTCTGCACCATACTAATCATGAAACTAGCAAGCCCCTCCATCATCACCGGTTGCCCTCTGTAGCAACAAAAGCAAAAGGTCTTGTAGGCGGTGCCTGCTGATCATTACTCTCAGTCGGTAATCCTTCGTGAACTATCTCCTCCTCCCTCAACTCTGGATCCACATTGTGCCCATAAATGATGGAACACACAATAAGGTCATGCAATTCAAGAACCATCAATAACTCACACACAAGGCTCATTTCCCATTAGAAGCAATTAAGGCGGAAACACAAACATAGGTGATCAATGAAGAATCAAAACGCTCTTTAAACAATGAGAATGAACGATAGAAAGAAGGGTTGGAAATCCCCTACCTCGTTCTAAGCAATTTATCAAAAATTCAATAAATACGTTCCTAGGGTTCCGATTTCTCAACCTATCAATATGGCGAAATCAAACCCATTCATATATCAATTTTTGATCAACAACTCATATAAACATCAATTAAATCAAGAATTTCGAAATTACTCAACTTCTCTCTCTAGAAATTCCTCCAAAATCCTTCAAACTCAACCCAATCAATCCTTCACTCCAAAATCACAAACAAACCTATACATATGTCCAAAATCAATCTATAATCAACATATCTAAAACATGGAACTCAACTCTTCAAGAATCTAAGAAATCTAACAAAACCTAGAATTTTCGAAACTAAAAGAAAACTTACCAAATCTCCCAAATCTCCCAAATCAAGGTTGAATCTTCCTTGTTTGGCTTCAATGATCGCCAATCCACAATTTCCAAGCCAAACTCTAACCAAATCCTCCTTCTCTCTGTTCTTCTCTCTCTTTCTCTCTCTACTCAGGTCTCTCCAAAATGTGTTTTGAGCAGAAATGTCTAACTCTGCTGTTGAAAACCTGTTTTCCCGATAGGTGTCCGGATGCCTAAAGTGACCGTCCGGATACCTTGCATCACTCTCCCTTCTCTGCCTTCCTATGTAGGCTAAGTGTCTGGACGCCTCGATAGGATGTCTGGACGCTTTACTGTTCACAACACTATTCTTTTCTTCCTCAAACTCTACTGCCTCTGTTCCTCAAGGAAGCATCCGGACGGCTGTTTAGGGTGTCTGGACGCTTTACGCTTTTCAGCACCTCAATTTTCTTCAAATTTATTTTCTGGCACGGTCTAAGCTTCGATTTTAT
The DNA here is from genome assembly GCA_963580455.1 of Euonymus europaeus. NCBI lineage: Eukaryota > Viridiplantae > Streptophyta > Magnoliopsida > Celastrales > Celastraceae > Euonymus > Euonymus europaeus. The sequence continues at coordinate 9,289,770 of OY756972.1, forward strand.
ATATTATGAGCCCGAAATGGACATGTATACTAAAAGTGATGGCCCATTTATTGAACCTAGCTCAAAAACTATTTTTCCATGATTTCGTACCTTACGGATCATCCGTAGTTTGCCTAAAACCTAAATTTTTGGGTCGGAGTTTAATAGATCACATACACATTAATTTAGACATAAAATAACAATACAAGTGTACAACGATCAACTTTGATGGTTCTGAATTGCTGAACTCTCTTCATAGAGGAACTTTTAAATATTTTGTCCTATTTGGAACGAAAGTTGCTCTTTTGACAATAAAACAATCTACAGAATCTATACTCGTAAATTTAGACAATAAAAAATGGTAAAATGTGTACTCCAATCATTTTTGAAGGTTTCAAATAGCTCAACACTTTCCGTGGAGGAACATTTAGTTGTTCTGTCAAATTTAGAACTAAAGTTGCTCTTTTACCAACTAAAAATCTACGGATCTCATACACATAAATTTAGACATAAAAGAATGATAAAAGTGTACAACGATCAACTTTGGTGGTTCAGAATTGCTCAACTCTCTCTATTGAGAAACTTTTAAAGGTTTTGTCCTATTTTGAATGAAAGTTGCTCTTTTGGCAACGAAACAATCTACGAAGCTTATATTCAAAAAATTTCACATATAATAACGATGGAAGTATACTCATATGAACTCTAATGTTTCGAAAAAACAAAACTATTTCCATAGAGGAACTTTTGAAGGTTTTGTCCAATTTGGAACAAAAGTTGCTCTTATAACAACGACATAATTTGTGGAATCTATACTCGTAAATTTAGGCAAAAAATAACAATAAAATGTGTGCACTGATCAATTTTGATGGTTCCAAATAGCTCAAGAATCATTATGAAGGAAATTTTAAAGGTTTTGTCAAATATGGAACGAAAGTTCCTCTTTAGGAAACTAAACAATCTACGTATCCTATACTCATAAAATTAGAAATAAAAGTGTGCACTGAACAAATTTGATGGTTCAGAATAGCTCAACTCTCTTCATGACAAACTTTTAAAGGTTTTGTCCATTTGGTACGGTAGTTTCCCTTTTAGCATGGAAATAATTTACGAAGTCTATACTCATAAATTTAGTCATAAAATAACTATAACTTTATACACTGATAAACTTTGATGGTTTTGAATTGATCTTCTCTCTCCATGAAGGAACTTTTAAAGGTTTTGTCCTATTTGGAACGAAAGTATACACCGATCAACTTTGATGGTTTTGAATTGATCAACTCTCTCCATGGAGAAACATTTAAGGGTTTTATCCTATTTGGAGCGAATGTTGCTCTTTTGTCAACTAAACAATCTACAAAGCTTATACACGAAAATTTATAGATATAATAACAATAAAAGTGTACACCAACAATTTTGATGGTTTTTAATTGCTCAAATTTTTTCATGGAGGAACTTTTAAAGGTTTTATCCAATTTGGAATGAAAGTTGCCTTTTGGCAATGCAAAATTCTACGGAGCTCATACTAAAAAATTTGGACATATAATAACAATGAAAATGTACAGAGATCAACTTTGATGGTTTGCAATAGCTCAACACTCTCCATGGAGTAACTTTTAAAGGTTTTGTTGAATTTGGAACAAAAGTTGCTCTTTTGGCAACGAAACAATCTACAGAGCCTATACTCGTAAATTTAGACATAAAATAACAACAAAAGTGTACATCGATCAACTTTGATGGTCTGGAATAGCTCAACATTCTCCCTGGAGGAGCTTTTAAAGGTTTTTTCAAATTTGGAACGAAAGTTGCCCTTTTGGCAACGAAACAATCTACAGAGCTTATACTCATAAATTAAGAAATAAAAGAACAATAAAAGTGTACAACGATGAACTTTTATGGTTCATAATAGCTCAACTCTCTCCATGAGGAATTTTTGAAGGTTTTGTCCCATTTGGTACGAAAGTTGCTATTTTAGCAAGGAAACAATCTACGAGACTATACTCATAAATTTAGACATAAAATAACTATAAAAGTGTACACAGACGAACTTTGATGTTTTGAGTTGATCAACTGTGTCCATGGAGGAACTTTTAAATGTTTTATATGATTAAGAACGAAAGTTGCTCTTTTGGTAATGCAATAATAATCTGTGGAGCTTATACTAAAAATTTACAAATATAATAAGAATGATAGTGTACAGAGATTGTCTTTGACGTTTTGGAATAGCTTAACACTCTCCATGGAGTAACTTTTAAAGGTTTTGTTGAATTTGGAATAAACGTTTGTTACGAACTACCCCAAATATGAATTTATGATTGATTGAAAGTTTTAAAATATATGTATTTGTGTGTTGATGAGTAACAGGGAGACTTGAAACTGGACTGGGTGCACTCATGGGCTCCTAGGCGCTGCGCCCAGTCTAGTGGGCAATATGTAGGGAAGGGCGATTAGAATATTAGTTACTGGACTGGGCGCACTTCATGGGCGCCTAGGCGTAACACCCAGTCCAGCGGGTTGCATACTCATGGGCGCCTAGGCGCTGCGCCCAGTCCAGTGGGCGATTTGAAAGGGAGAAGGCGCAGGAGTGCCTAGGCGCACCTCGCCTGGGTGCTTTTTCTGGGAACGCCCATGATGGCGCCTAAGGCAGTGGTCTCGGGGAAATCTTCTAAGGCTAGAGCGCCTAGGCACAACCTGAGATTTTTAGAACCTGTTACGAGACTAAAACTTGTATTATCGGTAGAAATTCTGACTTTTAGAGAGAGAAAGAGAAAATTAGAGAGAGAAAGTGATATTATTGAGATATTTTCAAGGATTGAGACTTGGATGGAAGATTAGAACAAGATTCAAGAAGGATTCCACAAACTTTGGAAGATTTGAGGTAAGTTTCTCGTTTTCCATAAAATCTAGGATTTTTATAATTGCGAATGGAACTTTGAATGGGTGTTTTAGGATGACTATATAGGTTGATTTAAGTCTATATATGGTGATATGTACTAGGTTGTTTGAACATATGGTGGATTGAAGGCTTGAAGGCTTAAACATAACATATTTGGGTTCTATAGAAAGAAAGGTAATTTTCTCTTGGGTTTTTGGTTTGATTTATGTTGATATTGATTATGGGGGATTAATTTCTGGGATTGGGTGATGAATTTTTTATATGTTAGGTTCGGAAACTCAAACCCCAGTATTTGGAAAAAGCTTGTAGCTTGTGATAGCTTGGAATCGAGGTAGGGATTCTTAACTCATTTTCTTATTTGTGTTATTTTTTCTTTAAAGAGCGGTTGAACTTCTTCATTGGTCATTACCTTTTGTGTTCTTGCCTAAATTGTTCCTTTGGAAGAACGAACCTTTGTTGATTGTTATTTATTGATTAATTGCATACCCCTTAATGCTTAATCATCTACTGGGCATGGTAATTCTCGATCATGCATCATGTAGTTATGTATGTATATATATAGGATTGTCATATATATAAACTTCTTGGCATGAAATTATTGGACGTGTGTTTTAGATGCATCGAATCTACGAGTATGGACTTGTAGTACCTTTAGGTTATGTTGTGTGTGATGTTGGGTACCAAATGGGCATATTATTGCCAGAATCGGGATTCTCGTTGGGATGGTGCACCTATGGGGGTCCAGGGTAAAGTTCAAGGATTCCGATGATTTTTCGGAATATTTGTTGACTAGTGCCAGGCACTGTAGGGTGTAGCCAGTGATTATACATTGTTGTCACATTTTAGATGTCATATTGCTGCATTTAATTTGTTTAAATATTAGTCTTTATAATCTTGATGCTTCTTCTTATTTTCCCTACTGAGCCTCCTGCTCACCCTGTTTCTTTTCGCTATCCTTCAGGTGAGATCGATACTGAGAATCGGGCTGCGGATCAGTAGGAGGCGGTGTGACATGGGAGGCCACCCTAGGAGCACTAGGATTTGTATTTTGTTTATGTCGGAACTTTTGTTATGAATTGAGTACATTTGGTACTTTTATTTGGTTGAATATTACGTTTCTTAAATACATTTTCGGTATGTTGGATGGATGGTCGGGAGTGTATGATGTGACGCCCCGGTCCGGGCACTCTACGGGTGCCCTCCGGCACCGTCCTAGGCCGCTAGTGCGATCATCCAGCGGACCGAAAATCCGGCGGCATCTCCCCGTATATCGGAGAGTCCCCGCCTGCATCAGAAAAATGAGCAGCAATATATATATTCACAATCCATCACACTAGCAACCTAGCCAGGCCTCAGGCCTCAATCACATGCAATCCTGATCCTAGGGGCCTCAGGTCATCCACTACCAGCATGCACAAACTGATAGCATAATAAACACATCATTAAATTCATGATATCATATAACCAAAGATTAACTCAGCATACATCATGCATACACCCTCTGGTGCCAAATGGTTATAAGATTATCATGCATAAACATCAATACATCATATACAATTACATGCTTAGAGTATCTCTCTAGCACCCTCATCCTACCCAGGGCCATCCATGTCACATCCCGCTCTCACTGATCCGCTCCACTAGTACCTGTACCTGTACCAGTATCACCTGTAGGAAGGAATGAAAGTAGAGGGTGAGCAAGAAGCTCAGTAGGGTTATGAGTAACATGAGTATAAGGCCAAATCGGAAACAATAGGCTATGCATCAATATGAAACCTACCACATGCACATATACTCAACATTCATAGAGAACATTTACCCGGGCAATCCCCTCAATGAGCAAACCTCATCGATACCATGGCTCGTCCCATGTAGTATCGAACGTGAGCAAGCTCACCAAATCAACTCATCAATATCATAGTCGATAACCATGACTATGGAACAGGAGCACTCTCCCCAACATCAAACGCTCTTGGATTACCCGGTTGCGTGATCCTATCACACCTGCACCACTCCAGGCAAGGTTCCTCATCAACCATACCTCTACTGCGTTATCCTATGTGGAATTCACGTGACTCGGTGGTAAGTCTCATCACCTCGTCATCCTTCCAAGTAACTTTCAAGAATCCTAGGGAATCCCGAGTCCATACTCGGTCCCCCATGCAACTCTAATGCATTAATGTCATGACATGCCAAAAGGGTATATATATGAACAACCTACATATATATATACATAACTATCATGATGCATGAACGGAAGTCACATCGTGCCCATAGATGATGGAACACACACAATCGGGTCATGCAACATCAAGGATTTACAAAAATCCAAAATTAGGGTTCGTTGCTCCTTAGAAGCAATTAAGGCGGAAACACAAATAAAACGACCAATGAGGAATCGAAACGCTCTTAAAATATCGAAAACGAATGATAGAAAGGATGGTTGGAAATCCCCTACCTCGTGTCGAGCAATTTACCACAAATCCCCAAATTCGATTCCTAGGGTTTCGGTTTGCCTAAACCTACAATGTGGCGAAACCGAACCCTTACACGCATCAATATATCAACCACAACTCATATAAACATCAATTAATTCAATAAATTCGAATTTACTCACCTTCTCTCTCTAGAATTTTCTCCAAAATCCTCCAAACTCAACCCAAGCTCAACTCTACTCCAAATCACAAACCAATCTACATATACATCCAAAATCAACCTAGGATTAACATATCTAAACCATAGGAATCAATTCTAAACGAAACTAACAAGATCTACTCAAAACCCTAGAAATGGAAAAATGAAGAAACTTACCTCCAAGGCTTGAATCTTCCTTGAATCCTTTCCCAATCTCCAAAACCAAGCTCCAATCTCCAATAATCACCTCAAACACACTTCTCTCTCTAGAATCGTCGCTCACTCTCTCTCTAGAACTGAAACATACCAGAACAATGTCTAAAATTCTCGCTGGAAGATATTTGAAAAACGCGGGTCATGCCTAGGCGCCCTGGCCTTAACCTAAATCACTTAGGCGCTGCACTGGGCGGCATCCTGGGCGTGTAGGATTTTCATGCCCAGGCAGGGTGCGCCTAGGCGCCCCTGCACCTACTCCACATCCGCCCACCCACTAGACTGGGCGCTGCGCCTAGGCGCCCAAGGCTGCGCCCAGTCCAGTGCCTCCTCTTCTGGACCTCAACCTTGTCACTCTTCCACTGGATTAGGCGCCATTGGGCGCACCTTTGCACACGCCTAGGCGCACACCGCCTAGGCGTGCTGCTCAGGCGCCTAGGCGCTCCAGCTTCTCCTCGTGCTCTTCATTTCCAGCCCTTCACTGGACTAGGCGCCCCCTGGTGCGCCTAGTCTAGTTTCTTCCCCTTTATGAAAAACTCAAAAATTCCAAAACCTTTTGGGTCGGGGTTTCACATATGCCCTGTGATCGGGACTCCCGTACCTAGATGATGGACTATGGGTCCGGATTTGTATACTTTGATAGTCTTTATTGACGATATTGATGTGTTTATGTTTTGCATATTATTTGCATGTGATTAGGAGGCTTGAGGCCCTGCCTAGTGTGTGAATGTGGATAGATGGTCAGAGGCCCTATTAGGCTGCGGAATTTCTCTATTTATTATTGATTGACCTTGATGTCTGAAGTGATATGTGACTCTAGGTTGGCACTCTCCGATATACGAGGAGGTGCTCTCGGATTTCTATTAGAATCTGGGGTTTGGGACGACGTGTGGTGAGGTCCTTGGTGACAGAGTGCACGTCTAATGTGGCGCTCCCGGCTAAGTGCATGGAATTTGGGTCGGGGCATCACAAAGTTGCTCTTTTGGAAATTGAACAATCTACGGATTCCATAGACGTTAAATTAGGCATAAAATAACTATAAAAGTGTATAATGATCAACTTCAATGGTTCTAAATTGGTCAACTCTCTCCATGGAGGAACTTCGGAATGAAAGTAGCTCTTTCGACAACGAAGTAATCTACAAAACCTATACTCGTAAATCTAGATATAAAATAACAATAAAAGTGTTCACCGATCAACTTTGATGGATTTGAATTGCTAAACCCTCTCCATGGAGGAACTTTTAAAAGTTTTGTCCCATTTGGAATAAAAGTTACTCTTTTGGCAACGAAACAATCTACGAAGCCTAAACTCATTAATTTTGACATAAAATAACAATAAGTTTGTACAGCGATCAACTTTGATGGTTTGTAATAGCTCAACACTCTCCAAAGAGTAACTTTTCACGATTTTACCGAATTTGGAACGAAAGTTGCTTTTTAAGAGACTAAACAATCAATGAATCCCACACTTGTATATTTAGACATAAAAGGACAATTAAAGTGTACAGTGATCAACTTTGATTGTTCAGAATTGCAAACACTCTCTATTGAGAAACTTTTAAAGGTTTTGTCCTCTTTGGAAAGAAATTTACTCTTTTGGCAATGAAACAATCGAAGGAGACTGTACTAGTAAATTTAGACTTAAAATAACAATAAAAGTGTACACTGATCAACTTTGATGGTTTTGAATTGCACAACTCTCTGCATTGAGGAACTTTTAAAGGTTTTATCTATCTTGGAACGAAAGTTACTCTTTTTGCAACGAGACAATATATGGAACTTATACTAAAAAATTTAGACATATAATAACAGGGAGAGTATATGCCTATCAACTCTGATGTTTCAAAAAATACTCAACTATTTCCATGGAGGAACCTTTAAAGGTTTTGTCCAATTTGTAACGAAAGTTGCTCTTTAGGCAACGAAATGATGTACGAAACCTATACTCATAAATTTGGTTAAAAAGTAAGAATAAAATTTGTACACCGATCAACTTTGATGATTTGGAATAGCTAAACACTGTTTATGAAGGGATTTTTAAAGGTTTTGTCGAATTTAGAATGAAAGTTGCTCTTTTGGGAACTAAACATTCTATGGATCCCATACTCGTAAATTTAGACATAAAAGAACAATAAAAGTGTACATTGATCAAATTTGAAACGAAAGTTGCTCTTTTGGCAACTAAACAATCTACTTATACTATACTTGTAAATTTAGACATTAAAGAACAATAAAAGTGTACTATGATCAAGTTTGATTGCTCAAAACTTCGCAACTATCTGTATTGAGGAACTTTTAAAAGCTTTGTCCTATTTGGAATAAAAGTTGCTCATTTTTCAACGAAGCAATCCATAGTGACTATACTCATAAATTTAAACATAAAATAATAATAAAGGTGTACACCGATCAACTTCGATGATTTTGAATTGCACAACTCTCTCCACGGAAAAAAATTTAAAGGTTTTATTCAATTCAGAACGAATGTTGCTCTTTTGGCAACAAAACATTCTATGGAGTTTAGACTAGAAAATTTGGACATGTATTAACAATGAAAGTATAAGCAGATCAAATCTGATGTTTCAAAAAAACTCAACTATTTCCAAGGAGAAACTTTTAAAGGTTTTGTCTAATTTGTAACAAAAGTTGCTCTTTTGGCAACTAAATAATATTTGGATTCCATACTCATAAATTTAAAAATAAAATAATAATAATTTATCCATCGATCAACTTTGATGGTTTGGAATAGCACAAGATTCTTCATGGAGGAACTTTTAAAGGTTTTATCGAATTTGGAAAGAAAAATGCTGCTTTGGAAACTAAAAAAATTTAAAGGTCATGTTCTCATTAATTTAGACATAAAATAAAAATAAAAGTGAACAACGATCAACTCTGATAATTCTGAATTGCTCAACTTTCTCAATTGAGGAACTTTTAAAAGTTTTGTCCTATTTGGAACGAAAGCTTCCATTTTGGCAACGAAACCATCTACAGAGCCTACACTCAGAAATTTAGACATAAAAGAAAAATAAAAGTGTACACCGATCAAATTTGATGATTTTGATTTTGTTAACTTTCTCCATGGATGAACTTTTAATGGTTTTGTGAAATTTGGAACGAAAGTTGCTCTTTCGGCAACTAAACAATCTACCGATCACATACTCATAAATTTAGACATAAAAGAACAATAAAAGTGTACAACGACAAACTCTGATTGTTTAAAATTGCTCAACTCTCTCTATTGAGGAACTTTCAAAGGTTTTGCCCTATTTGGAACGAAAGTTGCTCTTTTGACAAGGAAACAATGCACGGTGACTATACTCTTAAATTTAGACATAAAATAAAAATAAAAATGTTCACCGATCAACTTTTATGGTTTTGAATTGATCAACTCTCTCCATGGAGGAACTTTTAAAGGTTTTGTCTTATTTGGAACTAAAGTTGCCCTTTTGGCAACAAAACAATCTACAGAGCTTGCACTTGTAGATTTAGACATAAAATAGCAATAAAAGTGTACACCGATCACTTGGATGGTTTTGAATTGCTCAACTCTCTCCATGGAGGAGCTTTTATAGGTTTTGTCCCTCTTACAATGAATTTTACTCTTTTGGCAATGAAATAATTTACGGAGCTTATGCTCAAAAAATTAGACATATAATTACATTAAAAGTATATGTAGATCAAGTTTGATGGTTTGGAATAGCTCAACAATCTCCGTGGAATAACTCTTAAAGGTTTTGTCAAATTTGGAACGAAAGTTGCTCTTTTGGAATTTTAACAATCTAAGGATCATATACACATTAATTTAGACATAAAATTACAATAAAAGTGTACAAAGATAAACTTTGATGGTTCTGAATTGCTCAACTCTCTTCATGGAGAAACTTTTAAAGGTTTTGTCCTATTAAGAACAAAAGTTGCTCTTTTGGCAACGAAACAATCTACGGAGCCTATACTCATAAATTTAGACATAAAATAACAACAAAATTGAACACCGATCAACTTTGATGGTTTTGAATTGTTCAACTCTCTCCATGGAGGAACTTTTAAAGGTCTTGTCCTAATTGGAACGAAAGTAGCCGTTATGACAACAAAATAATCTACAGAGTCTATACTCGCAAAATTTGAAATAAAATAACAATAAAAATTTACACGAATCAACTTTTATGGTTTTGAATTGCTCAACTCTCTCTATGGAGAAACTTTTAAAGGTTTTGTCCCATTTGGAACGAAAGTTGCTAGTTTCGCAATGAAACAATATATGTAGCTTATACTAATATATATGTACATCAATCAACTTTGATGGTTTGGAATAACTCAACACTTTCCATGGAGGAACTTTTAAAGGTTTGGTCGAATATGGAACGAAAGTTGCTCTTTTGGCAACTAAACAATCTAAAGATCTCATACTCGTAAATTTAGACATAAAAGAATAATAAAAGTGTAGAACGATCAATTTTGATGGTTCATAATTGATCAACTCTTTCTATTGAGGAACTCTTAAAAGTTTTGCCCTATTTGGAACGAAAGTTTCTATTTTGGCAACAACACAATTCGAGGTGACTATACTCGTAAATTTAGATATAAAATAATAATAAAATTGTTTGCCGATCAACTTTTATATTTTTTGAATTGCACAACTCTCTCCATGGAGTAACTTTTAAAGGTTTTTTCCTATTTAGAACGAAAGTTTCCCCTTTGGCAACAAGACAATCGACCGAGCCTATACTCATAAATTTAGACATAAAATAACAATAAAAGTGTACTACGATCAACTTTGATGGTTTTGAATTGCTCAACATCTCCATGGAGGAACCTTTAAAGGTTTTATCCTATTTGGAACACAAGTTGCCCTTTTGGCAACAAAGCAGTCCACAGAGCCTTTACTCATAAATTTAGACATACAATAACAGTAGAAGTGTACACCGATCAACTTTGATGGTTTTGAATTCTTCAACTCTCTCCATGGAGAAAATTTTAGAGGTTTTGTCATATTTGGAATGAAAGTTTCCGTTTTGCAAACAAAATAATATAAATAGCATATATTCGTAGATTTAGACATAAAATAACAATAAAAGTGTACACCGATGGACTTTGATGGTTTAGAATAGCTCAACACTCTTTATGGAGAAACTTTTAATGGTTTTGTCGAATTTGGGACTAAAGTTGCTCTTTTGGAAACTAAACAATCTACGGATGTCATACACGTAAATTTTGAAATAAAAGAACAATAAAATTGTACAATGATCAACTTTGGTGGTTGAGAATTGCTTAAGTCTCTCTGTTGAGGAACTTTTAAAGGTTTTGTTCTTTTTGGAATGAAAGTTTTTTTTTCACAGCGAAACAATCTACGGAGCTTTTACTCAAAATTTTAAAATATCATAACAATTGAAGTGTACACAGATCAACTCTGATGTTTGGAAAAAACATAACTATTCCCACGAAGGAACTTTTGATGGTTTTGTCAAATTTGGAACTAAAGTTGCTCATATCACAACAAAACAATCTATAAAACCTCTACTCATAAATTTGGGCAAAAAATAACAATAAAATGTGTACACCGGTCAATTTTGATGGTTCGAAAAAGCTCAAGACTGTCTATGGATGAAATTTTAAAGGTTTTGTCAAATTTGGAATGAAAGTCTCTCTTTTGGCAACTAAACAATCCACGGATCCCATACTTATAAATTTAAACATCAAATAACAATAAAAGTTTACAACAATCAACTTGGATTGTTTAGAATAGCTCAACTATCTCCATGCAGAAACTTTTAAAGGTTTTGTCATATTTTGAACAAAAGTTTCCATTTTGGCAACCAAACAATCTATAGAGCCTATACTCATAAATATAGACGTAAAATAACAATATAAGTGTATACCGATCAACTTTGATGATGCTAAATTGCTCAACTCTCTCCACGGAGGAACTTTTAAAGGTTTTGTCCCTTTTGGAGCGAATGTTGACCTTTCAACAACGAAAAAATGTACGGAATTGATACTAAAAAATTTAGACATATAATTACAATGAAAGTGTACGGAGATCAATTTTGATGGTCTGGAATAGCACAACGCTCTCCGTGGAGTAACTTTTAAAGGTTTTGTCAAATTTAGAATGAAAGTTGCTCTTTTGGCAATTAAACAGTCTAAGGACCATATACACGTTAATTTATGTGAAACCCCGATCCAAAATTTTTTTGCGAATTTTTGAGTTTGGAACAGAAGCGGGAAACAAGACAAGGCGCAGCGCCTAGTCCAGAGGGTGACAGGGGAGGAAGGAAATCCAGAGGAGGAAGCACTGGACTTGGCGCACTAGGGGGGCGCCTAGGCGCAGCGCCCAGTCCAGCAAGCTATGGATGGGTGCGCGTGACTGGGAAATTTAAACTGGACTGGGCGCACTTGGGGCGCCTAGGCGCTGCGCCCAGTCTAGTGGGAAAAGCGAATATGGAGTGGGCGTAGAGGCGCCTAGGCGCACCTTGCCTAGGCGTGAAAGCCCTGCACGCCCAGGGCAGCGCCTGAAGGACCTTAAGTAGAGACCAGAGCGCCTAGGCGCCCAGGGTAGCGCCTACGCGCAACCCGATTTCTTCAAAGGGGATTCCAGCGAGTCTTTTACGAAATTTCAGGTGGTTTCAATTCTAGAGAGAGAGAGGGCGGCGATTGTAGAGAGGGAAATATTTTTTAGCAAGGATTCAACTTAATTCTTGAGGATTCATGATGATTGGAGTGCTATATTAAAGATTCAAGCTAGATTGGAAGATTTTAGTAAGTTTTTACTAGTTTTGATATTCTAGGGTTTTGAGTAGATCTACTTGGATTCTTTAGAGTTTGATTGTAGGGTTCACATATGTTGTTCTTATGGTAATTTAAGGTTGTTTCATAGGTTTCAATCCTTGGTTTAGGTTGAGTTCGATTATTGCACAAATTTGGAGGAATTTGGGAATTCTAGAGAGAGAAGGTCAGTCTCTCTTGGATTTTGTATTGAAATTATTATTGTTATGATAAATGTGTGTTATTAACATGTATATATGGATTGGAATGATGAAATAAGGTTAGGTGGGTGAAAGGGGATTTAAACCCTAAGTCTTGGAATTTGGAAGTGTGTGTTGTGCTCAACTTGAGGTAGGGGATTTCTTGACCCTTTCTTTTCTTCAATATCGTTCGTTGATTCTAAAATTTCGGTTCGAATTCTCATTGGTCTCTTTGTTTGTGTTCTTGCCTTATTGTGCCTAAGGAAGAACGAACCTAGGGTTTATTTATATATTCTTCTAAATGTAGATTGCATTGCCCAATTACATGTTCAATCATCCATTGAGCATGTTTTGAATCTTGTCATGCATCATTAGTAGTTGTATATATATATAGGTTGATATATATGTGTATTTGGCATGGCACGAGCGTGAATGCATTAGAGCTTGCACGGGATGCTCGGGTATGGACTCAAGATACCATAGGTTACTTGAAAGTCACATGGGAGGATGGTTGCGTGTCAAGGCATGGGCACGGATCATATGACTCCATGTGAGGCAACACACTTAAGGTGTGGGTGTGACGGGGTTCACACAACCGGGTAGAACCTTCGCGGGTGTAATGTGAATGATGATTGCGCTCTCATTCATGATGGTTGGGAACCATGTAGTGCATTTGAGGTTTGGTCAATCCATAGTTGAAGACTAGTGGATTGATGAATGTGTTTTACCCCGAAGGGAATACCTGGACTATTGGTTGTGATATGTGACATGTGCATAGAAGAGAACATATTGATGCATTATCTTTTCTTTAATAACTGTCATGTTGCTCGTTTTACTCTTTACCCCTACTGAGCTTCTAGCTCACCCTTTATTTTTCTTTCTCCCTACAGGTGAGACTGGTACTAGTGCCAGAGGTGCGGATCAGTAGAGACGACGTTGTGGCATGGATGGCTCTTGGAGAGGGTGTAGGTTTGGGATTAGAGTCTTAAACCTTTTTGTTGAAATATTTGTATGAAATGATTCCATGTGTGATATTTTTGACTGCGTGACACCGTAAGGTGTGGATTATGGACGGTTATAAGGTTATTCCCTTGATGTGGGACTTCTGAACCGGGTGTGGACATTTAGTCCTGTTTATTGGTTGTGTGGAATCATTGTGATGTATGAATCATAAATTCAGTTTGTGCATGCTGCTAGATGGCCTGAGGCCATAGGTTGTGAATTTGCCTTCTGTTAGATGGCCGGAAGCCTTGCTAGGTTGGGATGTGATTATATGATGTTATGCTGCGTTTAATCAGGTGGGCATTACCCGAATTACGGGGAGATGCTGCCGGATTTTTGTTGGAAGATTTAACTAGAGTTAAATCCTCGTGTTGTGAATCACATTGATGAACCTAGGACGGTGCGGTGAGCACCACGTAACGTTCCCGAAATTGGGGCGTTACAATTTAGACATAAAATAACAATAAAAGTGTACGACGATCAATTTTGATGGTTCCGAATTGCTCAACTCTCTGCATGGAGGAATTTTTAAAGATTTTGTCCCTTTTGGAACGAATGTTGCCCTTTTGGCAACGAAACTATCTACTAAGCTTATACTCAAAAATTTAAACATATAAATATAATAAAAGCGTATGAAGATCAATTTTGATGGTTTGGAATAGCTCAATACTCTCCGTAGAATAACTTTTAAAGGTTTTGTCGTATTTGGAATGAAAGTTGGTCATTTGGCAATGAAACAATCTACGAAGCTTATAATAAAAAAAAATTCACATATAATAACATTGGAAGTGTACGCAAATGAACTCTTATGTTTCTAAAAAACACAACTATTTCCATGGATGAACTTTAAAATGTTTTATCAAATTTGTAACGAAATTTTCTTTTTTGACAACGAAACAATCTTCGGAGCCTACACTCATAAATTTGGAAATAACTAACAACAAAAGTGAACAACGATCAACTTTGATGGTTTAGAATTGATGAACTCTTTGCATGGAGGAACTTTTAATCATTTTGTCATATTACGAAGGAAAGTTTCTCTTTCAACAACAAAACAATATACAGAGACTATACTCATATATTTAGGCATAAATAAATAGTAAAAAGTGTACTCTGATGAACTTTGATGGTTCGAAATAGCACCACTCTCTCCATGGAGGAATTTTAAAGGGCTTTGTCCAATGTAAAACGAAAGTTGCTCTTTTGACAACGAAACAATCTACGAAGCATATGCTCATAAATTTAGACACAAAATAATAGTAGAAAGTGTACTCCTATAAACTTTGATGCTTTCGAATAGCTCAACACTCACCATGGAGGAACTTTTAAATGTTTTGTCGAATTTGGAACAAAAGTTGAACTTTTGGCAACTAAACAAACTACGGATCACATACTTGTAAATCAAGATATAAAATAACAATAAAATGTACAACGATCAACTTTGGTGGTTTACAATTCCTAAACTCTCTGTACGAAGGAAATTTTAAAGGTTTTATCCTATTTGTAATCAAAATTGCGCTTTTGACAAAAAAGAATCTACTGAACCTATACTTTTTAATCTAGACTTAAAATAACAATAAAATTTTACACCGATCAACTTCGATTGTTCGAAATTGCACAACTCTTTTCATGGATGAACTTTCAAAGGTTTTATCCAGTTTGGAACGAAAGATGCTCTCTTAGAAACAAAACAATTTACGGACCCTACACTTGTAAATTTAGACATAAAATAACAATAAAAGTGTACAACGATCAACTTTGATGGTTCAAAATTGCTTAACTCTCTCTGTTGAGTAAGTTTTAAAGGTTTTGTCCTATTTGGAATGAAAGTTGCTCTTTTTTCAATGAAACAATCTACAGAGCTTATACTCGAAATTTTTTAAATATAATAACAATTGAAGTGTACGCAGATCAACTCTCATGTTTCGAAAAAACATAAATATGTCCATGGAGGAACTTTTGAAGAGTTTGTCAAATTTCGAACTAAAGTTGTTCTTATAAAAACGAAACAAACTATGGAACCTATACTCATAAATTTGGGAAAATAATAACAATAAAAAGTGTACTCTGATCAACTTTAGTGGTTTGGAATAGCTCGACACTCTTCATGGAGGTACTTTTACAAGTATTGTCAAATTGGGAATGAGAGTCGCTCTATTGGTAACTAAACAACATAAGGATCCCATACTCATAAATTGAGACAAAAGATAACAATAAAAGTGTACAACGATCAACTTTGATAGTTCAAAATTGCTCAACTCTCTCTATGGAGGAACTTTTTAAGGTTTTGTCCAATTTGGAATGAAAGTTGCTCTTTTGGCAACTAAACGATCTATGGAGCCTTCAATTTTAAATTTAAATATCAAATAATAGTTAAAAGTGTTCTACAATCAACTTTGATGGTTTGGAATAGCTCAACAGTCTCAATGGAGGAACTTTTAAAGGTTTTGTCGAATTTGGAATGAAAGTTGCTCTTCCAGCATCTAAACAATCTACGGATCCCATACTCATATAGAAATAAAATAACAATAAAAATGCACAACAAATAAATTTGATGGTTCAGAATTGCACAACTCTCTTCGTGGCGAAACTTTAAAGGGGGTTTAGTCCAATTTAGAACAGAAGTTCCTCTTTTGACAACGAAAAAATCTATGGAGCATATACTCATAAATTTAGACATAAAATAATAGTAGACAACTATACTCTGATCAACTTTAATGGTTCAGAATTGCTCAACTATCTTGAGGGAGGAACTTTTAAAGGTTTTGTCCTATTTGGAACGAAAGTTACTCTTTTGGCAACAAAAATATCTACGAGGCCCATGCTCATAAATTAATAAATAAAATAACAATAAAATTTTACACTGATCAACTACGACGGTTCTGTATTACTCAACTCAATCCATAGAGGAACTCTTAAAGGTTTTGTCCTATTTGGAACGAAAGTTGCTCTTTCAACAAGAAAAGAATCTACGGAGGCTATACTCGTTAATCTACACATAAAATAACAATAAAGTTTTACAACGATCAACTTCGATGGCTCAGAATTGGTCAACCCTCTCCATGTAGGAACTTTTAAAGGTTTTATCCAATGTCGAACGAAAGTCGCTCTTTTGGCAACAAAACAATCTATGGAGCCTACACTCATCAATTTAGACATCAAATAACAATAAAATTGTACAATGATTAGCTTTGATTGTTCAGGATTGCTTAACTCTCTCGATGGAGGAAGTTTTAAAAGATTTTCTAATATTTGCAACAAAACATGCTCTTTTGGCAACGAAATAATGTACAGATCATATATTCTTAAATTCATACATAAAATAACAGAAACATTTTACACGTATCAACTTTGACGGTTTTATATTACTCAACTCTCTCCATGAGGAACTTTTAAAGCTTTTGTCCACTTTAGAAGGAAAGTTGCTCTTTTGGCAATGAAACATTCTTATGAGCCTATACTTGTAAGTTTAGACATAAAATAATAGTAAAAAGTGTACTCTGATAAACTTCGGTGGTTGGGAATAGCTTTACACTCTCCATGGAGGTACTTTTACAGGTTTTGTCAAATTTGAAACGAGAGTTGCTCTTTTGGCAACCATACAACCTACGAATCTCATACTCATAAATTGAGACAAAAGATAACAATAAAAGTGTAGAACGATCAAATTTGATGGTTCAAAATTGCTCAACTCTCTCCATGGATGAACTTTTAAAGGTTTTGTCCAATTTGGAATAAAAGTTGCTCTTTTGTCAACAAAACAATATATGGAGCCTACACCTGTAAATTTAATCATCAAATAATAGTTAAAAGCGTACTCCGATCAAGTTTGATAATTTGGACTAGCTCAACATTCTCCATGGAGAAACTTTTAAAAGTTTTGTCGAATTTAGAACTAAAGTTGCTCTTTTGGCATCTAAACAATCTACGGATCCGATACGCATAAATTTAGACATAAAATAACAATAAAAGTGAACAACAATCAAATTTGATAGTTCAAAATTTATCAACTCTCTTCATGGAGGAATTTTAAAAGGTTTTATCCAATTTAGAACAAAAGTTGCCTTTTTGACAATGAAACAATCTATGAGCATATACTCGTAAATTTTGACATAAAATAATAGTAGAATGTGTACTCCGATCAACTTTGATGGTTTGGAATAGCTCAAAAACTCTCCACCTAGGAACTCTTAAAGGTTTTGTCGAATTTGGAACAGCATTTGCTCTTTTAGCAACTAAACAATCTACAGATCCCATACTCGTAAATTGAGTCATAAAATAAAAATCAAAATGTACAACGATCAACTTTAATCGTTCACAATTGCTCATAGCTCTTCATGCAGGAAATTTTAAATGTTTTCTCTTATTTGGAATGAAAGTTGCTCTTTTGACAACAAAACAATCTATGGAGTCTATACTCGTTAATCTAGACATAGGATAACAATAAAAATTTACACATATCAACTTCGATGGTTCGGAATTTCTCAACACTCTCCATGAAAGATCTTTTAAACGTTTTATCCTATTTGGAACGAAAGTTGCTCTTTTGGCAATGAAAACATCTACGAAGCCCATACTCATAAATTAGTAGACAAAATAACAATAAAAGTTTACATTGATCATATTTGACAATTTTGTATTACTCAACTCTCTCCATGCAGGAACTTTTAAAGCTTTTGTCTAATTTAGAATGAAAGTTACTCTTTAGGCAACAAAACAATCTACGAAGTCAATACTCATAAATTTAGACATAAAATAACAATAAAAGTTTACACCAATCAGCTTTGATGGATCGGAATTGCTCAATTTTGTCCATGGAGGAACTTTTAGAGTTTTTCTCCAATTTGGAATGAAAGTTACTCTTTTGGCAACGAAACAATCTACGAAGCCTACACTCATAAATTTAGACATCAAATAATAGTGAAAAGTGTACTACTTTAATGGTTTGGAATAGTTCAACACTCTCCATGAAGGAACTTTGAAAGGTTTTGTTGAATTTGAACTGAAAGTTACTCTTTTGGCAATTAAACAATCTACGAACACCATAATTGTAAATTTAGAAATAAAATAATAGTAAAAAGTTTACATAGATCACCTTTGATGGTTTAAAATAGCTCAACACTCTCCATGGAGATACTTTTAAAGGTTTTCTCGACTTTGGGATGAAAGTTGCTCTTTCGGCAACTAAACAATCTACTGATACCATACTCGTAAATTGAGACATAAGATAACAATAAAAGTGTACAACAATCAACTTTGATGATTCAAAATTGCTCAACTCTCTCCATGGATGAATTGTTAAAGGTTTTGTCCTATTTGGAATGAAAGTTGCTCTTTTTGACAACGAAACTTTCATACTCATAAATTAATACATAAAATAACAATAAAAGTTTACACTTATAAACTTTGATAGTTCTTTATTACTCGACTCTCTCCATAGAGGACTTTTAAAGCTTTTGTCCAATTTAGAAGGAAAGTTGCTCTTTAGGCAACCAAATAATCAACGGAGCCTATAATCATAAATTTGGACATTTAATAACAATTAAAGTGTACAATGATCAACTTTGCTGGTTCAAAATTACTCAACTCTCTCATGGAGGAACTTTTAATGATTTTGTCATATTTCGAAGGAAAGTTTCTCTTTTAGCAAAAGAACAATATACAGAGACTATACATGTAAATTTAAACATAAAAAATTGTAAAAAGTGTACTCTGATGATGTTTGATGGTTTGGAATGGCCCAACACTCTCCATAAAGAAACTTTTCAAGGTTTTGTCAAATTTGCACTGAAAGTCGCCCTTTTGGCAACTAAACATTCTAAGGATCCCATACTTGTAAATTTAGACATAAAATAATAGTAAAAATTGTACTCCAATAAACATTGATGATTTGGAATAGCTCAACACTCTCCATGGAGGTACTTTCAAAAGTCTGGTCGAATTTGGAATCAAAGTTGATCTTTTGACAACTAAACAATCTACTGATACCATACTCATAAACTGAGACATAAGATAACAATAAAAGTGTACAATGATCAACTTTGATGGTTCGAAATTGCTCAACTCTCTCAATGGAGGAACTTTTAATGGTTTTGTCCTATTTGGAATGAAAGTTGCACATTTGGCAACAAAAATATTTATGGAGCCCATACGAATAAATTAATACATAAAATAACAATAATAGTTTACACTGATCAACTTTGACGGTTCTGTTTTACTCAACTCTTTCGACGGAGGAACTTTTATAGCGTCTGTCAAATTTATAAGGAAAGTTGATCTTTAGGCAATGAAACAATCTATGACGATTATACTCATAAATTTTGACATAAAATAACAATAAAAGTTTACACCGATCAGCTTTGATGGTTTGGAATTGCTCAATTCTCTCCATGGAGGAACTTTTCAAGATTTTCTTCAATTTGGAAGGAACGTTGCACTTTTGGCAATGAAACAATCTTTGGAACCTAAAATCAGAAATTTAGAGATAAAATAACAATAAAAGTGTACAATGATCAGCTTCGAATGTTCATAATTGCTCAACTCTCTCTATGGAGGAACTTGTAATGCTTTTGTTATATTCCGAATGAAAGTTTCTCTTCTAGCAACAAAATAATATACGTAGACTATTCTCTTCAATTTAGACATAAAATAATAGTAAAGAGTGTAATCCGATGAACTTTGAAGGTTTGTAATAGCTCAACACTCTCCATAGAGGAACGTTTGAGGGTTTTGATGAATTTGGACCGAGGTGCTCTTTTGGCAACTAAACAATATACAGACCCATACTTGTAAATTTAGACATAACATAATAGTAAAAAATCTACATAGATCAACTTTGATGGTTTGGATTAGCTCAACACTCTCCATGGAGGTACTTTTAAAGATTTTGTCGAATTTGGAATAAAAGTTACTCTTTTGGAAACTAAACAATCTATGTCACGCCCCGTTTCCGGAGACGCGACTGGGTGCTCTCTCCGCACCCTTCCTAGGTCACTAGTGTGAACATCCGGGATCAACCGGAAATTCGGCGGCGCCTCCCCGTATATCGGAGAGTGCCCACCTGCATCAGAAACGCAGCAACAACAACATCACACTAGCAACCTAGCAAACATAGGCCTCGGGCCTCAACCACATGCAATCCTGACCCTAGGCCTCAGGCCATCCACTACCAGCATGCACAAACTGATGGCATCACATATAAATCCACACACAGATTCATATAACATCAAATATAACCAAAAAACATCATCCACATAAACATGCTAGCATCACCGTGCCAATGGTTATATTCTCACAACATAGATATTCTACATACACCCACGTGCATAGAGTATATCCCTAGCACCCCATCCTACCCAGGGCCATCCATGTCACGTCCCGCTCACGGATCCGCACCACCGGTACTCGTACCAGTATCTCCTGTGAAAGGAAGAAAGTAAAGGAGTGAGCTAGAAGCTCAGTGGGGTATGAAGTAAACATCAATATAAGCTGAACCAAAGGAAAGTAATGCATCAATAAGTTCCTACCACATGAACGTATACTCAACAATTCACATCAACATTTACCCGGATAACCCCTTCGGAGCATAACAACCACAATATCATTGCAACTCAATGAAATATTGCACGGGAGCAAGCTCACCACAACCAACCACTCCTAGGATCATCCGGTTGCGTGAACCTATCACGCCCGCACCCCACAAGGCAAGTCACTCCTGACCTTACCCCTAGTGCGTTATCCTACTTGGAGTTCACATGACTCAGTGGTAACTCTCATCACCTCGTCATCCCTCCAAGTAGCTTTCAAGAAACCTAAAGGTCCCCGAGTCCATACCCGGTCCCCCATGCAACTCTAATGCATTATGTCATGACATGCTGAATAGATATATATATATGAACAACCTACATATATATATATACATAACTACCATGATGCATGAACGGAAATCACATCGTGTCCATAGGAGATGGAACACACACACTCGGGTCATGCAACATCAAGAATCAACAAGAATCACAATTAGGGTTCGTTTCCCCTTAGGAGCAATTAAGGCGGAAACACAAATGGAATGACCAATGAGGAATCGAAAAGCTCTTTACATATCGAAAACGAACGATAGAAAGTATGATTGGAAATCCCCTACCTCGTTCCGAGCCAACAACACAAATTCTCAAATTTAGGGTTTTAACCCTTGGTTCTCCCAACCTATCGATTCACATCAAATCGAACTCATATAATTAATCCAAAAATTCCATATTATCATATTAATCACAATTTAATCAACAAAATAATAAACACTTACTTTCTCTCTCTAGAAATTCCTCTAAAACACCTTTGTTCTTAGCCCAAACGATTCTTCACACCAAAATCACAATCAACCTACACATAGGTCTAAAATCAAGTCTAGAACAACATATCTAAACCATAGAGTCTAATTCTTAAAGAATCAAACGAATCTAGAAAAACCTAGAAATTCCAAAAACTATGGAAAACTTACTAAAACTCCAAAATCAAGCTTGAATCTTCCTTTCCAAGCTTCAATGGTCACAAATCTTCAATCCCCAAGCCAAACATCAACCAAAAGCTCCTTCTCTCTCTTCTTCTCTCTCTCTTTCTCTCTCTAGTCGGGCTGTTTCAAGTGTATTATGCCCAGAAATGTCTAACTCTGGTCTTTAAAAACTGATTTCCCGATAGCCGTCCGGATTACTGTTCACAGAACTCACTGCCTTGATTCTAGGCATATCCGTCCGGACGCCCAATTTATCCGTCCGGACGGATTACTGTTCACAGAACCCAGTTTTTCCTCAATTTTATTTTCCGGCTCGGTTCAAGCTTCGATTTGATATATTATGGGCCCAAAACGGACATGTATACTAAAAGTTATGACCCATTTACCGAACCAAGCTCAAAACTATTTTTCCATGATTCCGTACTTCACGGATCATCCGTATTTCGACTCAAAACTAAATTTTTGGGCCGGGATTTCACAATCTACTTTGGGAACAAAAAAATCTACAAAGTATATACTCATAATTTAATACATAAAATAATAATAAAAGTTTACATAGATTGTTTTGATGGTTCTGTATTACTCAACTCTCTCCATGATGAACTTTTAAAGCTTTTGTCCAATTTAGAAGGAAAGTTGCACTTTTGGCAACAAAATAATATACAGAGCCTAAACCCCTAAATTTAGACATCAAATAATAGTTAAAAGTATACTCTGATCACCTTTGATGATTTGGAATAGCTCGACACTCTCCATGGAAAAACTTTTAAAGGTTTTGTCGAATTTAGAACGAGAGTTGCTCTTTTGGCAACTAAACAATCTATGGATTCCATGCTCATAAATTGAGACAAAAGATCACAATGAAAGTGTACAATGATCAACTTTCATGGTTCAACATTGCCCAATTCTCTCTATGGCGGAACTTTTAAAGGTTTTGTCATATTTGGAACGAAAGTTGCTCTTTTGGTGACGAAACAGTCTACGGAGCCTGTACTCGTTAATTTAGACATAAAATAACAGTAAAAGTTTACTCTGATCATCTTTGATGGTTTACAATTGCTCAACTCTCTACATTGAGGAACATTTAAACCTTGTATCCAATTTGGAACGAAGGATGCTCCTTTGGCAACAAAATAATATATGGAGCCTAAACCTGTAAATTTAGACATCAAATAATAGTTAAAAGTGTACTCCAATCACCTTTCATGATTTGGAACAGCTCGACACTCTCCATGGAAAAACTTTTAAAGGTTTTCTCGAATTTAGAACGAGAGTTGCTCTTTTGGCAACTAAACAATCTATGGATTCCATGCTTATAAATTGAGACAAAAGATAACAATAAAAGTGTACAACGATCAACTTTAATGGTTCAACATTGCCCAATTCTCTCTATGGCGGAACTTTTAAAGGTTTTGTGAGATTTGGAACGAAAGTTGCTCTTTTGGCGATGAAACATTCTATGGAGCCTGTACTCGTTAATTTAGACATAGAATAACAGTAAAAGTTTACTCTGATCAGCTTTGATGGTTTACAATTGCTTAACTCTCTACATTGAGGAACATTTAAACGTTGTATCCAATTGGAACGAAATATGCTCCTTTGGCAACGAAATAATATACGGAGCCTACACCCGTAAATTTAGAGAGCAAACAATAGTTAAAAGTGTATTCCGAAGTCTCCATGGAAGAACTTTTAATAGTTTTGTCGAATTTAGAATGAGAGTTGCTCTTTTGGCAACTAAACAATCTATAGATCCCATGCTCATAAATTGACGCAAAAGATAAAAATAAAAGTGTAGATTGATCAACTTTGATGGTTGAAAAGTTCTCAACTTTCTCCATGGAGGAACTTTTAAAGTTTTCTCCAATTTGGATTGAAAGTTGCTCTTTTGGCAACGAAACAGTCTACAGAGCCTAGACTCGTAAATTGAACTATCAAACAATAGTTAAAAGTGTAATCCAATCAACTTTGATTATTCACAATTGCGCAACTCTATCCATGGAGGAAGTTTTGAAGGTTTTCTCCTATTGGGAACCAAAGTTGCTGATTTGAGAATGAAAAAATCTATGGAGCATATACTCATAATTTAATGCATAATATAACAATAAAAGTTTGCACGGATAAATTTTGACGGTTGTATATTACTCAACTCTCTCCATAAGGAACTTTTAAAGCTTTTGTTCAATTTAGAAGGAAAGTTGCACTTTTGGGAACAAAATAATATACGGAGCCTACACCCATAAATTTAGACGTCAAAGAAGAGCGGGATAGCACGTTGTATATTCTTTCGTTGGCAAAAGATGAACTTTCTTTCACAAACAAAAAAATCCATTAAAAGCTCGTTCATTGAGCGTTAGGCTCTGTATATTCTTTTGTGTCCCTCGATACCAGTAAGCTCAAAAACAGAAGCAACAACAAGAAGAACCAACACAAACACATAATAAAAGCAAAGAAGAGTAGGGATAGCAAGATATATATTTAAACACAAAGCAAACAGATACAATATATATTAACAATCATTAAAGCTCAGTACGGGAGCACTTAAATCTCAGATGAATAGAAGATTCACCAACTGTGCTGAGATGTGCTGAATCCAATATACTGGCTTTAGTTTTAAAACGAGTTATCATTATTTAATTCAAATTTGCTTTGATAAAGCAATTGTAATTTTGTCAGATATATCTGAACCAAATGAGAGCTATTATTATGATTTCGTGATGAGAGTTTTTCTAATTTTTTAACTAGAATCGGTTCCCAAAAATTACCGTAATTTAAATCTCCAGTTTCAACAGGGAAATAATGATAAGAGTCCAATGATCTTGTTTCTCTTAGACAATCATTCCAATAACGGTCAATAACTGTATAACGGTTCATGAATTATAATTCATAATAGAAATCCTCTGGGCTTTATAACCACAAGCGGCAGAGCCGACCGATTGTGGCGCCGTTAAGGATGAATAGTCACTTCAAGAAAATACTCCGAGCTTTATAACCACAGGCGACAGGGCCGACCGATTGTGGCGCCGTTAAGAATATATAATTGCAATAGAAGAAGAACAGATTTTTGATGTACCAGATCAACCAAAGTTGCAGGTACAGAGCATACTTAAGTTTTAAGAGAATGTTTAGAAGGAAAAAAATAGAAGCAAAGAGCAAGGCAGAGAGAATACCAAAGCTTATTTTCTTATATTTTTTCGCGTGCTTACAACAAAGGAGAAGGTCTCCTTATATAGAATCTGAAAAGGGCAAAAGAGTAATTGTTGGTACACATTGGGCCCCATCGCCTAATTACTCAAGATTCTTTTAAGAGAATACACACAAATAGGAAAATAAAATTACACATATCCTGATAAGGTATTGATAAAGTGGTTGACCCGTCACTTCTCCTTTTTAATGCTGGCTGGATCCATAGTATAGGCAAGGTGGATGGTTCCATCATGACTATAATCAGAGGTTTCTGATCCAGTCATCATGTCATCATCTTCTTTGTTTTCATCTTCTTGAGAAGAGACTTCAATAGGGTCATTTGGGTTACAAGGATGTAACTTCTTTTGATAAGCTAATTTTTAAGCTTTGATGATTAATTCAAATTGACTGGACTGTGGTTGTTCCTCTTTTAGTTTTAACAAGATCTCCAGTAAATCCTTTTCATCATACAAACCCTCTAAGATTCCTTGGGGTTGTGTGGGAGTATTGGACTTTTCTTGTGAGCTTTGGGATGGGCCAAGGCTTCTTAAAACCTTGGTTTTGGTAATGGATTCATATGACAAGGAAGCCCACCAACGATGGATAAGATTTCGAACCAGTGTGGGGAAGTTGTCATAAACCATAAGGTCATATTGCCAAGCCCAAATCCAGGGAATTTTAAAGTCTACAAGAAAGTAAGTAACTTTTATCTTCTAGAAAACTCATAAGTTTTAAAATTAGGGTGTTGTTTTAACAGCGAAGAGTAATACATGAAAACTTCATATAAGCTTTCTGATAAGAAATTTTCATCTGGGCCAATTTGGTCCCACCAAAGGAGAAACCATTTGGGGCATTGATCTTTAAAATCATATGCTATTTGGAAAAACCAGGAATGTTTTCCTAAGTTATTTTGATAAAAGAATGCTTTGGACCATGCATCAATATAGTCCCAATAATTGTAATATCTATGAAGCAACCGGCTTGAAAAATGAAGTCACCACCAATTGATTTTCAGGGTGCAATTGGACACCTAATATGGTCCACGAGAAAGAAATGGGTAAGGGGGTCTATTGAGCATGGGGAAGGTGTTAGGCACCCCACAACTCCCGAAAAAACGGTTCCCTTGAAAATGTTCTCTTACTTGGCTCGAATTTTGTTTTGAAAAAGTTTGTATGTCCCAATTGCTTTAATGAATTTCTATATATGTTTAGAAAGTCCATGTTTCAATTGAGTGGGTTTGACCTTATTAATATTGTGGCAATTGATGCTTGGATGAAAAATCCACTTTGTAGTGGTTTTGATAATTTAAAAGGTGGACGGGATCACTACAACCATTCCCGGCTTGGCTGAAAAACATTTTGAAGGTTGATGAAAAATCCACTTGAAGTGGTTTTGATAATTTAAAAGGTGCACAGGATCACTACAACCATTCCCGGCTTGGCTGAAAAACATTTTGAAGATTGATGAAAAATCCACTTGAAGTGGTTTTGATGATTTGAAAGGTGCACCGGGATCACTACAGCCATTCCCGGCTTGGCTGAAAAACATTTTGAAGATTGATGAAAAATCCACTTGAAGTGGTTTTGATGATTTGAAAAAAAAAATGCACTGGATCACTACAGCCATTCTCGGCTGGGTTGAAAACATTTTCGATCCACAGACACCGACTAGGTCAATTTAAGCCATACTCATAATCATATTCTTTATGAGAAAAGAAAGAATACATTTAAGGCTCATTAGATGGATCAAATATCTTTAAACCCCCTCTTGAGTCCTTAAATAGATTCTCGTAATCCCTAAAAATAAGTTTGCTTTTTGGTTCCACGAAAATCAAATATTTTGGATTAATGCCAACAAAAACTCCAATATCTT
Organism: Euonymus europaeus; assembly: GCA_963580455.1. Classification (NCBI taxonomy): domain Eukaryota; kingdom Viridiplantae; phylum Streptophyta; class Magnoliopsida; order Celastrales; family Celastraceae; genus Euonymus; species Euonymus europaeus. The sequence goes on from OY756972.1 coordinate 9,317,022, forward strand.
GAAATTTCTTTTGGTATTTAAACAGAATACGTGATTCTCATATTAGTCTTGGTGTCATTATTAAGGTGAGACGACTTAGATTTAATTGTTATCGCGTTGCGTCCTTTTCATGGTGTAATAATGAAATAAGATTCTAAGTATGCAATCTAAATATTCACGATTTGCACAAAGCCTAAACATGCATACTAAGCATTCATATTTCAGTAAATCTATATGCTTCTAAACATCCTAAATATACATGTATGCATTTTACTATTTACATCCATTTATTTACATGGGCTACAATTTACATGGCTTTGGGCTTACTAATTTCTACCCCAACAATTCCATGCATAATTTATAAACCCAAAGCCCAATATACAAACATGATCCAAATATACACAAATATAAGTCATGGCCCAATGATCTATCCATATGCCCCAAATACATGAAAACCCGATCACCAATTATTGACCTATCATCAAATACCCTAAAACATGCAAGGACCTGGCCCAATAACTTAATCAACAAATGTCTCACAAATCTGTAACCGGCCCAACAAACATTTATGGGCCTAACTGATAACCCAATCCATCCTGGCCCAATATAACAGCCAAAACTGGGCTCCTCCTTCTCGACATGGCTGGAGTTTTTCGGTCTCCTCCTTCGGTGATGCATCTCCTGCCGGTTTCAGTGTATGGAACCGGGAACCAAAATAAGCAAGCAACAATATACAGAAAAACACAAGGCACAACCAGAAAATCGAACCAACAATCACAGAGTACAAATAAGCACTCTAAATCAATCGGATATGAATTCTCAAATTAATTTTGAGAACCAACAGTTCAGTCAAGATAAATCCAAATCTTAGTGATAGAAACCTTACCTTTCGATGCTCAAAACAGAGACAAGATCCAATGTGTCTGAGGAGAGGCGAGATGTCGATGATCGGGTATTCAGGATTTCCAGGCTGCGGGCGGCAATAATGGGGCTTCTGGGTTACAAGACGAAGGAGCCCGATCGAGATTTCAGAGAGGAAAGGATGATCGGTCGAGGATGGTGTTTCTGGGTGGAGGATGGTGTTTTTGGGTTTTGAAGTTGGTGGGGGGCTGGGCTCTCTCTCCGATTCTGTTTCTTTTTTACTGGGTTCATCACTCGTAAGATTTCTCCTTTCCGGATTCTATTTTTCATCTCTGTCGCTGATCTCTTCTCTCTGATTTTCCGATCTCTCATGCTCTCTCGTTTTGTTTCTCTGGTTTTCTCCTCCCGTGCTCTGTCCCTCTTGGCAGCCCTCTGGTCCTCCTTTTATAGTATCCCAAAACCTGTTTTTCTCTCTTCTCCCATTCCCCTCATCAATTTCTACCCGTTCTCACCCATTTCCTCTCTTTAATGATCTCTCTGTTTTCCTCTTAAACTCACCGGCATCAACCCATCTCTAACCCCTTGTTCCCCTGTCAGCCTTTGTCTCCTTCTCTCTGAATGGAAGCTTTTTAGGGATGGGCCAAAATATGGGCTGATGAGTTTATTTGGGTAGTTGGGCCTGGTATGGGTAATTGGGCCTGTGGACTCTCCTTACTTGTAATCATTTGGGCCGAATGGGAATGAGACCATATGGGTTAGGGCTAGGTCTTATGCATTTTTTTTTTCATTTTCATTTTGTTTTGTTTTGTCTTGTTTTCTTGTATTTTATTTTCTGTTTTGCATTTTCTTTTATTATGGGGAGAAAATTCGGACAAAAATGGGGTACAACAATTTATAAGATAAACGACGCTCTATAAGAGGTCTGTTTTTGTTTGGATCACGACCGAAGTCTTCAAAAGATATTATTTTCTTTAGGATTGCTTTAGAATGACAATCTGGGGTACATTACCCCTACGGGTATGATGGAAGGCTACTGAGCCTGTTTCTTCTGGAATCCTTTCATAAAAGAGTCGAGGTTTGATTCTGTATGACGGGAAATGCTCGTCATCTGGCATGTATTGAAGTGCCAAGAGATGTAGACAGCTTTAAAACTATTCATATTCAGAATTTTTCACACAAATAATGGGAACAGAGAATCCCTTTTGGATATACTCGGTCCGTTCCTTTTCAGGAGATTTTCCTTTTCGATCTTTATTAAAAGATTTCTTTGCACTTCCTCTTATGGTGTGACTGGAGCTTGCCATTTGCCCTAAAAGTATTCACGTGTTAAAAATTCAGGCAAATTATTGGAATCTTCTTTAATGAATTCGATAGAAAAATCAAAAATAGCAAGTAAAGCTTGCCATCTAGTAAAGATTTGTTTGGATGCTAAGTTTTTAACATCTTTTTCAAGCACATCTTTGGCTACTTTATAGTCAATTCGTAATAGGAATTGTTGATTTAATAAATCATCTTGAAACTTGGTTATGCAAAGAACGATAGATAAAAGTTCCTTTTTTATGGTGGAATAATTCTTCTGAGCTGGTTTCCATAAACCAGAGGTAAATCTAACCTGCTGTTCTTTTCCAAAAAGATTCCTTTGTTTGAGAATTCCACCATATCCTAATTCTGATGCATCTGTTTCAACGATTTTGAGATAATCTGGATGCGAAATGGCTAGGCATGGAAGATATTTTATCCTAGCTTTTACAGTTTTAACTGCTTCAGTGCATTGATCGGTCCAAGGATCTGGATCCTTTTTTAACCTGCCAAATAATGGTTTACAATCGATAACTAAATTTTTATAAAAGTCTGCCACATAATTGAGGCATCTTAAAAATCTATGAAGCTGCGTCTTGTCTTGAAGTTCATTAGGGAACTTGTCACCAAAGCTTAGGGCCCTGTCAATTGGAATGATAGATCCTTGAGAGATGTTATGCCCTAAGAATCGTACATTGGTTTGAAACAATTTTATCTTCTTTAAAGATAAAACTAATCCATTATGTTTGATTGTTTCATAAAACATATGCAAACGTTTCAGTGTTGAGCTACGTCATGAGAGTAAATTAACACATCATCAATATAAACAATTTTGAATTGAACGAAGGGATTAAAAATTTCATTCATGACATTCTAAAATTCAAAGGGGGCATTTTTTAAGCCAAAGGGCATCACATTCCATTCGTAGTGTCCAAAAGGGACAGTAAAAGCGGTTTTATGTCTGTCTTCTTCAATAATTTGGATTTGCCAGATCCCGCTTTTAAGATCAAATTTTCAAAAGACATTAGCTTTATAGAGCCGATTTAGAAGATCTCTCTTATTCAGAATTGGATATCTAATCCATTGCAAGACTTTATTCAGAGGCTTGTAGTTGATGACTAGCCTAGGGGCTCCACGCTCTATTTCTGCAGTATTATAAACATAAAAAGCAGAACAGCTCCAAGGTGAATAACTCTTGCATATTAACTGCTTTTCTAAAAGCTGATTTATCTGCTTTTGGCAGTATTCCACTCAGCCTTTAGCCATTTGGATTGGCCTAGCTTTAGTGGGAATATTCTTTTCGTTGAAGTCGGGTTCATATGGTAGTCTAACCATATGTTTCTTTCTTTCCCAAAAAGCAGATGGGATGTCACTACAGACTTCCCTTTCTAGTTTGGTTAGAAAAGAAGATACCTTATGTTGGGTAGCTGGATTATTAACCTGCTTTTCTATGGATAGAGAATTAACTTCTTCTTTTACAAAAGCAATTTGTTGTTGCTTATGGATGAGTAATTGGTGAACTTGATTTATGTAAGCAACTCTTTTTGGAAAGGCAAACTTAAATGTGACAGGCTTTCCTTTAAGGATAGCATGGATTCCGTCATTGTCGACCTAATAAGGTTCTAATAAGGCTAGGAAAGGATTTCCTAAAATGATGTTGGAATTCAGGTTTTTTACTAATATAAACACAAGTTTAATACAAACCTGATCATGACAGACGTAAGCATTATATAGTTTATGCTTGATTACTTTCTCACTTTTGTCTGCTGCTGATAAAACCTGCGAAGTTTTTTCAAAATATTTAGATGGTATTAACCCTTCTCTAATACAATGGCGATCGGCACCAGAGTCTACTAGTGCTAGGGTTGAGATATTTAATTCATTATTAATGAAAAGATCAACTTTGACTTAATACTGTCTGTTGGTGATTTCTTGAATAACCATCATTTTATTAAGGTAACCTTCCTTAAGGTCAAACTTTGAATCTTCATTACTTATCATAACTATTCCTTTCTGTTTGAGATTAAGCGAGGGTTCTTCTTCTAGGTTATCTCCCTGTTTGACCTCAGGCGGGGCTTCTTCATGGAAACTAGGGGTAGATTGGTGAGGGTCAGTGAAATCAACAGAAGGAAAGTTAAAGGATGACGATTTAGGAGTAGCAGTGTAATTAACTTCTGCCTGAAGTTCTAAAATTTCAACCCGTTGTCTAAGGGACCTAACTTCGCCTTTGAGATTATTAACTTCATGTTTTAAGTCATGAATGGTCACTTATTTAGGCGCAGAGGTCCTCTTAAACACTTCTTTCAAAGTATAGGCGGGTGAAACTGCTACCTCTTTAGGATCGATTTTTGAATCGAGCTTCTTGTCAGTTTTTTGAAGAGATAAAAGTTTTTCAAGGCATTAATAGAGTCAACTAAGTCTAAAATAAAACTTTCTTGTTGAGTCAAGACATTAATAGATAAGCCATTCTTATGAACAATGGCTTTATAATAATCACACTGACAATCCTCGTTGTCAGAAGGCAGGTTACTTGAAGAGGTTTCTTCAGGGAGTGCGAAATCACTAAGGTCGGATTGATTAGATCAATAATCTTCTGCTAAAATTTTAAAATTCCAGCTCTATCGCTCTCAAGAATTGACAAGCTATTAATCTTAGATTGGGCTCTACAAGCATTTTGGTAGTGTCCTGTTTTATCACATTTCCAACACGTAGGTTGGCGTGTTCCTTTAGCTTTGTTGGAATGTACCTTTTTGGTTCCCCAATTAGGGAGCAACTTGCGTCCCTTTCGAGGCTGCTTGCTGGACTCAGCGTGACTGGTGGAGTGCTTCTTCTTAAAAGAATGATAAGATTCGCTTTTTCTTTTAAAAGGTTTTTTGGGCTTTCTTGAATCTTCAGGTTTGGGAAGAATCGTATCATAGCCAAATTGGCTACAGAACGAGCCAACTTCCTTTTTCCCTAATATATTTTTCTTTTTAAGTTGATTTTTTAATTTGATGTCATTGCACAAAGTAAGACCTTCTGTGTAACTTCAGAAATTAATTTTCCAAAAGTATATTTGGACAAATCATAAGAACCTCCATTAAGGTTGGTAAGACGAGTTCTAACAAGTGTAGCAAATATGGGTGGTAACCCAGCAAGAAAGCGTTCTTTCCAAAAAAATATGACTTGAGTCTTGAAGAAGATATACTCCTGACAAAATGACATCTTTATACCATTTGAAATGAGTCAATGTGGGGCACCTCAAATTCATTAGCTGGTCACGACTATTATCGCCTAGGAGATGAGAATCACCCAAGAAGTAATGGATAATTGAACAAATAAGGGTGTAAACAGAATCAGATTCATTGGTTTCTTTTTTTATAGCGCCCATTATCTCATTTCGCTGATCCTGAGAAAGACGACTGCCCCACCAGCCTTTGAGCTGGCCAGAGAACCCAGATGTAATGAACTAAGTAATTTGTGTGTCGGTATTATTGCTAGCTCTGCTAATAGTGGAGAACATCACTATGTTCTGTAGGGTTTGAATAAGTTGGTAATCTGATTGGCCATCGATATTCCATTCGTACAGAGTACGACTACTGTATTGGTTAGCCAGACTAATATAATTCTCTTCAAATAAAAGATCTGCAGGAGTAGCACGTGGATGGTAGTTCCTAGTAGGGGCCTTGCTAAAAGGTCCTTGGACAAGAGCTATTTGAGCGGGAATATTTATAAATTGTTCCTGAAGATCTTCCATATTACTAATATGACCTATTTCATCATCAAAATAAGACATGTTAGAATAACCTTCTTGTTTTAGGACGGCAATAGAGGGTTTTGACCCTGATGCCTCAGAAATTTTCAGATTTTGAACCTTATGGATTAATTTGGTCAAGAATTATTTCGAAGGTTCTTCATTGAGCTTATAATCACCTGTTATTGATGGAGGTGGTTTGATGACAACAGGATCTACTTTTGGCTTTGCTTTGTCTAAGCTAACCATTGGTGGTTGATTGGGGGGAATTGGTCTAGCGGTGGAAGGTGTAGATTCAGTGATCGAGAGATGGTTCTCGATTCTGTCTAGCTGATCAGCTATAGTCTTTAAATGGACGTTGGTAAAGTTACCTTGTCTTTGAATATCTGCAGAGATTAAGTATGTCTTAACAGGTTTAACAAAAGGTTGAGCATCAATGTCTTCATAAAAAACATGTTTGGCTGGAGGGTGAATTGCGTCTATTGTTTCACCCGAGGCAAGAGTCCATTTAATCATGGGTTTTTAGGTTATGACCGAAATAGATTCTCTTTCCTGATACAGCATAAATCATTGCTTAAATGGCATATTTTCACCTATTGATTTAAGTTCTTCATAAAACTTTTTTCTAAAGAAGTCTAATTCTTCTTCGTTGTATGTTCTAACATACCAGAGTCGAAAAGGCTTGTTGTGGGGTTCCGTTAATTCTTTGCTCAAATATGAGCAATCTGGAACAAAAGGTGCCTTTATCATATTAATGCCTGGAATTTTTGGATCGAATTCTAATTCGGACGGAGTAGGCTCATTATTATCATGGGAATCATTTGATCCTACTTCTGAGGGAGATGAAGCAGATAGAGGTTTGTAGACAGGGTGGGGAATGTTATTTGTAGAAATAGACAATCCTTTCACTGAATCAGAGATAGATGAAATGTTGTGTCTATGTGGTGTGGCTTTTGACTTTCTATAATCAAGGTTTGATGGGGTAGTTTTTACTTTTCTATTAGATGAAAAGAATATCTCCACATCACCATTATCATGTTCCACAATTTGTTCCATTTTTCTAGGCTCTACAGGTTTTGTGGAAGAGGCAGAGGCTTCTTCTACAAACCAGTTAGAAGGCATGGATACATCTTTCCACTGAATGGACCTGGGAACTGCTACATTAGCATTGGTGTGGTCAACCTGAAACAGGGTTGTAGATCCCTTTTTTGAGAATCCTACCACATTAGGAATCATTGTGTTCATGGCTTTAAAACATACCCTGTAAATCACATTAATGTTTATGGATTCAGACATCATATCATAGCCACTTGTTTTGAGATTTAACTGCAACGCGTGTTGAAGATTTGGGTCATCCAGGGCAAGGGTGAGATTAGGGTAACAGTCAAAATAAACTGGCCCTTTGTAAAGACTGGTCTCAACCATATTGAGAAGTGAATCGGTAAACTTATAATGGCGGTTGTCTCTTAAACAGGCTAGGACTGACGTGTTTAAACCTTCACAGGTGAGGCATTTAAGCGCTATTTGAACAAGTCCTATGTGTAAATTGTTATATTTACGCAAAATATCCTTAGCTATTAGCTTCAAAGGCAAAAGAGGTATGACCTCATTTTTTGATTAGATGCGTTTAGCATGTTCTACCGTTTTAACGATATATGAAGGTTCAATTTTAGGAATTGTCCGTTTATTTAAAACTTCATCAATGTCAGAAAAAACTAGTTTTTCGATATTTTTTATGGATAAAACAGATTGATTTGAACAGGAACCTTCCGTGTTTCTTTTACTCAGGCTACGGATGAACGATGCCATTAGGAGGGAGTATAGAAGTCTATCGTATGACTTTCTGAGGATTTTCGTCTGGACTTTTACGGCGAGCAAACAACGACCTAACGCTCTCACAGCTCAGCGGCTTAAATAGCTCAAGCTAACCAGGAATTCTACGTCACTCAACCTCTTCGGGGGTTTGGCTCCGATACCACTCAACATCTTCTTTGATTTTATTATTTGTTTGTGTTGGTTCTTCTTGTTGTTGCTTCTATTTTCTGCTTACTGGTGTGGGGTTCCATTATTTCTTTGCTCAAATATGAGCAATATGGAACAAAAGGATAATAAACTTTGATTGTTCACAATTGCGCAACTCTCTCCATGGAGGAAGTTTTGAAGGTTTTCTCCTATTGGGAACGAAAGTTGCTGATTTGAGAATGAAAAAATCTACGGACCATATACTCATAATTTAGTACATAATATAACAATAAAAGTTTACACAGATAAATTTTGACGGTTCTGTATTACTCAACTCTCTCCATGAGAAACTTTTAAAGCTTTTGTTCAATTTAGAAGGAAAGTTGCACTTTTGAGAACAAAATAATATATAGAGCCTACACCCATAAATTTAGACGTCAAATAATAGTTAAGAGTGTACTCCGATCAACTTTTATGATTTGGAATAGCTCGACACTCTCCATGGATGAACTTTTAAAGGTTTTGTCAAATTTGAAACGAGAGTTGCTCTTTTGGCAACTAAACAATCTGTGGCGCCCCGACCCGAAATTCACGCACTGAGCCGGGAGCGCCACTTTAGGCATGTGCCACGTCACTAAGGACCTCACCACACGCCAACCTAACCCCGGATTCTAATAGAAATCCGACAGCACCTCCCCGTATATCGGAGGGTGCCAGCCTAGAGTCACATCTCATTTAACACGGAAAAGATAATCAATAATAATCAGAGAAGTTCCGCAGCCTAACAGGCCTCTGGCCATCTATCCACATTCACACACTAGGCAGGGCCTCAGGCCTCCTAATCACATGCAATCAATAAGCAAAACATAATCATATCAATAATATCATCAAAGACTATCAAAGTCTATCAATCCGGACCCAAGGTCCTATATCTAGGTACGAGAGTCCCAATCACACGGCATACCTCCCGACCATCCATCAAACATACCGAAAAGGTATTTAAGCAACATAATAGTCAACCAATAAAAGTACTACATGTACTTAATTCATAACCAAGGTTCTCAAACAACCAAATATATATCCTAGTGCTCCTAGGGTGGCCTTCCATGTCACGCTGCCTCCTACTGATCCGCAGCCTGGTTCTCAGCACCAGTCTCACCTGAAGGATATAGAAAAAAAAATAGGGTGAGCAGGAGCTCAGTAGGGAAAATAAAATGAATCATAAGAACGTAAAGGCTGAATGTTGAAACAAGCTCAATGCAGCAACATGACATCCTAAAATGTCACAACAATGTATAACCTCGGGCTACACCCTACAGCGCCTGGCACTAGTCAACGAATATTCTGGAAAATCATCGGAACCCTTGCACGTTGCCCCGGAACGACTATAGGTGCACCTACACCATGGAAATCCCAACTTCCGGCAACAATGTGCCCATTCGGTATCCAACATCATCACAAAGTATAACCTAAGGATACTACGAGTCCATACTCGTAGACCCAATGCATCTATAATTCATGTCCAATAATTTCATGCAAAAGAAGCTCGTATATATAACAATCCTATATATATATACATAACTACATGATGCATGAACGAGGTTTATCATGCCCAATAGATGATTAAGCATTCAAAGGGTATGCAAATTCATCAATAACCAACAACAAGGTTCGTTCTTCCTAAGAAACAATTTAGGCAAGAACACAAATAATAAAGACCAATGAAGAATTTAAACCGCTCTTTAGAGAAGAACAATACGATAGAAAATGGGGTAAGAATCCCTACCTCTTGTTGAGCAATTTACCACAAAATTCACAATTACGTTCCTAGGGTTCCGATTTCCCAAACCTAACAATGTGGCGAAACCGAACCCATTCATACATCAATAAACAACCAAAAACTCATATAAACATCAATTAAATCAATAAATTCGAAATTACTCACCTTCTCTCTCTAGAAATTTCTCCAAAATCCTTGAAACTCAACCCAAGCTCAACTCTACTCCAAATCACAAACCAATCTACATATTCATCCAAAATCAACCTATAATCAACATATCTAAGCCTTACCTTCCATCTATTAAAGAATCAAACAAATCTAGGAAAAACCCTAGAATTCCAAAACTATGAAAACTCACCTCAAACCTTCAAATCTTCCTTGATTCCACCTTGATTCTTGACATGCTTCATGAATCCATGGAAAACCAAGCAAAAACCTCAACAAATCTCCTTCTCTCTCTAAGTTTCTCACTCTTTCTCTCTCTACTCGGGCTCTCCAAGTGTTGGTAATGTCCAGAAATGTCTCTCTGTTTCTTAAAAACTGATTTCCCGATAGCCGTCCGGACGCCCTAAGCATCCGTCCGGACGGATTACTCTTCATGTAACCCACTGGTTTGAATCTAGGCATATCCGTCCGGACGCCCTATTATCCGTCCGGACGGATCACTATTCACAGAACCTTTCTGCCTTCCGTTTAGGCATATCCGTCCGGACGCCCAATTATCCGTCCGGATGGATTACTGTTCACAGAACCCAGTTTTTTTCTCAAATTTATTTTCCGTCTCGGTCTAAGCTTCGATTTGATATATTATGGGCCCGAAACGGACATGTACACTAAAAGTTATGACCCATTTACCGAACCAAGCGCAAAACTATTTTTTTAGGGTCTTATACACTTCCAATGGTCCGTTATCTCTTCTAACTCATTTTTCCAATAACTTATTACTTAAAATTTAACCAAACATAATATTTTTGGGTCGGGATCTCACAAAATCTATGGATGCTATACTCATATATTTAGACTACAGAAAACAATAAAAGTGTACAACGATGAACTTTGATGGTTCATAATTGCTCAACTCCCTCCATGGAGGAACTTTGACAAGTTTTGTCATATTTGGAATGAAAATTGGCTCTTTTCTCGACGAAATAGTCTACGAAGCCTATACTCTTTAATTTAGATATAAAATAACAGTAAAAGTTTACAATGATCAGCTTTGATGGTTTGCAATTGCTCAACTCTTCCTATGGAGGAACATTTAAACGTTGTATCCAATTTGGAACGAAAGATGCTTTATTGGCAACAAAATAATATAAGGAGCCTACACCCATAAATTTAAACAACAAATAATAGTTAAAAGTGTACTCCGATCAACTTCGATGGTTTGGAATAACTTAACACTCTCCATGGAGGAACTTTTAACAGTTTTATTTAATTTGGAACGAGAGTTGCTCTTTTGGAAACTAAACAATCTATGGATCCCATGCTCCTAAATTGAGACAAAAGATAACAATAAAAGTGTACATTGATCAACTTTCATGGTTGAAAAGTTCTCAATTCTCTCCATGTAGGAACTTTTAAAGGTTTTGTCCGATTTGGAAGGAAAGTTTCTCTTTTGGCAATGAGACAGTCTAAAGAGCCTACACTCGTAAATTTAAATATCAAATAATAGTTAAAAGTGTACTCCGATCAACTTTGATGGTTCAAAATTGCTCAACTCTCTACATGAATGGAGTTTTAAAGCTTTTGTCCTATTTGGAATAAAAGTTGCTTCTTTGAGACTGAAACAATATACGGAGCATATACTCATAATTTAATACATAAATTAATAATAAAAGTTTACACATATAAATTTTGAAGATTTTATATTACTCAACTCTCTCCATGAGGAATTTTTAAACCTTTTGTCCAATTTAGAAGAAAAGTTGCTCTTTTGGCAACAAAATAATATACAGAGCCTACACCCATAAATTTAGACGTCAAATAATAGTTAAGAGTGTACTCCAACCAACTTTGATGATTTGGAATAGCTCGACACTCTCCATGGACTATCATTTAAAAGGTTTTGTCGAATTTGGAACTAGAGTTGCTCTTTTGGCAACTAAACCATCTATGGATGCCATGCTCGTAAATTTAGCAATAGATAATAATAAAAGTGTACAACGACCAACTTTGATGGTTCAGAATTGCTCAACTCTCTTCATGGCGGAACTTTTAAAGGTTTTATCATATTTGGAACGATAGTTGCTCTTTTGGCGAAAAAACAGTCTATGGAGTCTATACTCGTTAATTTAGACAAAAAATAACAATGAAGTTTACATCGATCAGCTTTGATGGTTTGCAATTGCTCAACTCTCTCCATGGAGGAACATTTAAACGTTATATCCAATTTGGAACGAAAGATGCTCCTTTGGCAACAAAATAATATACGGAGCCTACACCCATAAATTTCAACAACAAATAATAGTTAAAAGTGTACTCCGATCAACTTCGATGGTTTGGAATTACTTAACACACTCCATGGAGGAACTTTTAACGGTTTTGTCAAATTTGGAACGAGAGTTGCTCTTTTGGCAACTAAACAATCTATGGATACCATGCTCCTAAATTGAAACAAAAGATAACAATAAAAGTGTACATTGATCAACTTTGATGGTTGAAAAGTTCTCAACTCTCTCCATGTATGAAATATTAAAGGTTTTGTTTGATTTGAAATGAAAGTTGTTCTTTTGGCAACAAAACAGTCTACGGAGCCTACACTCATAAATTTACATATCAAATAAAAGTTAAAAGTGTAGTCCAATCAACTTTGATGGTTCAAAATTTTCGAACTCTCTCCATGGAGGAAGTTTTCAAGGTTTTCTCCTATTTGGAACGAAAGTTGCTCATTTGAGAAATAAAATATCTACGAAGCATATACTCATAATTTAATACATGAAAAAACAGTAAAAGTTTACACGGACAAATTTTGATAGTTTCGTATTACTCAACTCTCTCCATGAGGAACTTTTAAAGCTTTTTTCCAATTTAGAAGGACAATTTCTCTTTTGGTAATGAAACAATATGCCGAGCCTGTAACGCCTCTTCCCTAACAAGTAAGAGTAGCATCCCTTAACAACAGCTCGACTTCACCATCAGTAATTCACAAACAACACCCTAAATAGCTTCAAATTAATTAAACCTTAACAATAAACTCGGTAAATTAAATAGTCTCCAAATTAATAAGTATTAATTAATATCCATCTGCCAATATGAATCAAAACACAAACCTTAATAACGTCACGTCAATCATTTCGTATTAGTACTGCAGATACTCACCTATTCAAATAGCCATAGAATTCTAAAACACCAATATTTCACTTAGATAATTTATTCCACTCATTTTCCGCTGCGATTGCCACCCACATGAGCACCATCATTGAGGATCCTCACCGTCACCATCAACAGCCAGTTCAGTGTACTCATCATCACCTGCATCACAAAATCTAATGAGCCAAGGCCCAGCAAGTAACATCTCTATGCATGGATGCACATGAGTTCCTTCCTTAAGAAAACTTTGCCAATTTAAACATTTATCCATCTCTGGGGCCCCTGACTCTAATAAACTGCTACAGAGCAACCGGTCGGGATTTCCATTTATCATCCTTCTAAAGAATGCTTTTCCTGTCAAAATAATTTTTCTTTCTCCTCACGTTATTATTATTACGATTCTTCTTTAGCCTTGTACCCTCACCTTTAGCCTTAACAGTATACCCTCCCTGTAGCAGTATTACTAGGTTTATAAAACTTTTGTCATGTGTGTAAATATTCCATGATGGCATGTCATGCCATGTACAGTCATTGAAAATGACTATTAAAGTATACAGTACGATTCCAATACAAAATTTCATAATATCATGCTCAATAATAATTCACACATCACAGCACCAATAAATATAACTATGAATATAGCATACAAACCTCAAAACTTCATAAATTATTCTGTGACACAGTGAGGATGTTACTTACCTGGCACACTTTCGTAAATTCCCCTAAGTCAGATATAAAAATTGGTTCCTGAAATTAATAACAATACCAACATCTATTATATATTTATTTATTCATATATATATATATATATATTTATTTTTAAACATTAAATAAATCTCTGGTCAACCCTCACTGGTCAACCGGGTCGACTGAACCGGGTCGGCTGACCCGGTTCGGCTGACCCGGTTGACATCTCCTCCCTCACAGGGTTGCAGACCCGATTACACAAGAAAACGGGTCGCCGTCTTTCCGGCGGCGGTGACACACACGGTCGACCTCCCCCTATAGCCAGAGAGCCGGCGAGCACAATGGCGGTGGTGGTTACCTAAACGGTGAGCGGAATTGTGTAAATTGAGGCGAAGAAAGTACGGCCGCCGTGCGTTTCTTTTCACTGTAACTCGATGGTGGCTCCTCCGTTCCGTACAAAAATGACACCGCTCGATTCCTCTCGTCGTCCTCTTCACGCCAACACCAAGATCGCCCGGTACCGTCGCCTCTTTCGTCGAACGAGTTTTCCGTCGCCGCCCCTCTCTCCCCCTCTCTCTCCAGTAGCGTTTTAGGTTTTCCTCGGTAATTGTGCACTTTATGTTATTTTATTACCCACCGGTTTGACCTTTCTACCCTTAGCTCCACTACCCTTCCCTTTATCAACCCTACATTATACAATCCATTACTAATTAATCGTTTGTTCTATAAATTTTTATTAAATTTCCAAACTCTAATCAATTTATTTACAACTCTAATTCCGTCGATTCCAATACTAGTAATATTTAACAATCCCCTATTGCCACACAAAATTTTCATGTTGAATCACGACCCTCTACTACATTGCTGTAATACGTGAGCTATTCATGAACCCGGGTGTTACAGTCTCCCCCCATTATAAAAATTTTGTCCCCAAAATTAATTAACTGAACAATTCCGGATATTTGGCCTTCATATCTTGCTCTCTTTCCTAAGTAGCTTATTCCATCTTCTGATTCCTCCACAGAACCTTCACGAGTTCAATGTCCTTATTTCTTAGTTGTTTCACCTCCCTTGCTAGAATTTCCACTGGCTTTTCTTCATAAGTCAAATCCGGTGTCAGTTCTAATGGTTCGTAATTTAGTACATGGTTCGGGTCTTCAATATACTTTCGCAACATTGAAACATGAAAAACATCATGCACACCTGATAGGGATAGGGGTAAGGCTAATCGATATGCCCTAGCTCCCACTCTATCAAGGATTTGAAAAGGTCCTCTGTATCTCATACTTAACTTTCCTTTCGGACCGAACCTCATCATTCCCTTCATAGGTGCTATTTTTAGGAATACATGATCTCCAACTTCAAACTCCAGTTCCTTCCTCCCTCTATCTGCATAGCTTTTCTGCCGGCTCTGTGCTGTTTTGATTCTGGCCCGAACCATCTCTACAACATCCTTAGTGTCTTGTATAACCTCTGGTCCAATCTGCTGCCCCTCTAAAAATCTCCTCTCTCCCACCTCGTCCCAATGTACTGGTGATCTACATTTCCGCCCATATAATGCTTCATACGGAGCCATGCCGATACTTGCTTGATAACTGTTATTGTAAGAAAACTCTACTAAAGGTAGATACCACTCCCACTTTGCCGACCAGTCCATCACACAAGCTCTTAGCATATCCTCCATTACCTGAATCACTCTCTCTGATTGCCCATCACTCTCCGGATGAAAAGCTATTCCAAATTCTAGCTTGGTGCCCATCGCCCCATGGAAGCTATGCCAAAATTTTTAAGTGAACCTGGGGTCGTGATCTGACACAATGGAGACCGGAATCCCGTGCAGTTTCACTATTTCCCTCACGTACAAATCTGTATATTGATTCATGCTAAATGTAGTCTTCACCCCCAAGAAGTGAACTGTCTTGGTAAGCCGATCCACAATCACCCAGATTGCGTTATTTCCCTTTTCAGATCTCGGTAGTCCCGTCACAAAGTCCATTGTAATGTGCTCCCATTCCATCTAGGAATTTCCAGAGGCAGTAACATACCTGACGGCCTTTGATTCTCCGCCTTGATTTGTTGGCACGTCAAACACTTAGCTACAAACTCTGCCACCTGTCTCTTCATACCCGACCACCAATAATGTAATTTCAAATCCCGGTACATTTTTGTACTCCCAGGATGAATGGAATATGGAGTATTATGAGCTTCAGTTAAAATATCATTCCTTATCTCTGCATCGTTCGGAACAAATAATCTTCCCTTTCACCTTATCACACTCATGTCATCCATCGTAAATTCTGTTGCCTTGCCCATTTCTATCTTCTCCTTTTTTTTAACCAACCAATCATCACTTAACTGTCTCTCCTTAATTCTACTCATCAATGTTGGTTGCACACTCATCACAACTAAACTGATTCCCTACCCCTTTGGAATCATTTCTATGCTCAACTTTTATAAATCCCGTAGTATCATTGGTTGTACCATCTGTGAGGCCAGTGTCGCGTTTCTGCTAAGCGCATCTGCTACCACATTTGCCTTCCCAGGATGATAATTGATTACACAATCATAATCCTTAACCAATTCCAGCCATCTTCGTTGCCTCATATTCAACTCCTTCTGTGTAAATAAGTATTTGAGACTTTTATGATCCGTGTATATCTCAAATTTCACCCTATACAAATAATGCCTCCATATCTTCAACGCGAAAACTACTGCAGCCAATTCTAGGTCGTGTGTGGGATAATTCTTCTCATATTCCTTCAATTGGCTTGATGCTTAAGTAATTACCCTCCCATTCTCCATCAACACACATCCTAGCCTATTCTTGGAGGCATCACTGTACACCACAAAACCACTTTTTCCATCTGGCACTGTCAATACTGGAGCAGTTACTAATCTCTCCTTTAACTCCCGGAAACTTTCTTCACATCTCTCATCCCACGTGAATCTTGTATTCTTCTTTGTTAAAGCCGTTAGTGGTGTTGCTAGTTTAGCAAAGTTCTTTACGAATCTTCTGTAGTAACCTGCTATCCCTAAGAAACTTCAAACTTCAGTAACATTCCTTGGCGTCGGCCAATCCACCACAGCTTCTATCGTACTGGGATCCACCAATATTCCTTCTTCTGGCACTACATGTCCCAAAAACCCCACCTACCTCATCCAAAAATCAAATTTCTTGAGTTTCGCATAAAGTAGATTGTCTTTTAGCACTTGTAAAGTAATCCATAAGTGCCTCTCATGCTCCTCCATATTCCGTGAGTAAATTAGGATATCATCAATAAAGACAATGATAAAGCGATCTACGTATTCCTTGAATACTCTATTCATTAGGTCCATAAATGCGGCTGGAGCATTTGTTAATCCAAATGGCATTACTAAAAACTCGTAATGACCATAATGTGTTCTGAAAGCAATTTTCTTTACATCATTTGTACTGACTCTCAATTGATGATACCCCGACTGTAAATCAATTTTTGAAAATACTGTAGCTCCTTGTAACTGATCAAAAAAGTCTTCAATACGTGGTAGTGGATACTTGTTCTTGATTGTTACCTTATTCAATTCCCTATAATCAATGCAAAGTCTAAAGGATCCGTCCTTCTTTTTCACAAATAACACCGGTGCTCCCCATGGGGAATAACTGGGTCGAATAAACCCTTTCTCTAATAATTCCTCCAATTGTATCTTCAATTCTTTGAGTTCTGCCGGTGCCATCCGGTAAGGCGCCCTTGATATGGGAGTTGTCCCCGGCTCCATTTCAATCTCAAAACTAATCTCCCTATCTGGTAGTAGAGTTGTTAAGTTATCTGGAAATACCTCCGAGAAGTCTCTTACTACAACAATGTCCTCCACTCTTGCTATCGGTTCCTTCTTAGTTACGACCAGACTAGCTAGATAGCCAATGCACCCCCCTCTCACAAGTTTCCTAGCTTTCATAGCTGAGATTAGCGGCATACGCTTCCTCCTTGAATTAGTCTTAAATTCTAGTAATTCTCCTGAAGCGAGTTTTATAGTTACCTTTTTCTTCCAACAGTCAATGGTGGCATCATATTTTGCAAGCCAATCCATCCTTAATATTACGTCAAACTCTTCCAGACTCAAAACTATTAATTCTGCCATTAAGGTTCTATTCACGATTTGAATAGGGCATTCTCGTACCTTTTGATCGGTTTCCATCACATCTTCAGAGGGTAAAGTGACTAAATACCCTATATCTATGTTTTCGGGTATCACACCTAGTTTCTTAACTAACGAACGTGTTATGAATGAATGAGTAGCACCAGAATCAATCAACGTATATGCAACAAGTCCATGGATAGAAGTATTACCACTTATTGTTGTTGCATCCTCTCGACCCGCCTGCTCCTGTGTCATAGCAAAAACACTGGCTCGTACTTTCTTCTGATTAGACGACCGCTTTGGACACTCCCGAGCATAATGGCCCTTTTCTTCACACCAGTAACACGTACTAGACCCCTCCAAGCATTCTCCAGCATGTGCCTTGTTGCATTTAGAGCATAGTGGCCTACCCTCAGTCTTGGACCTTACCGCATTGTTAGTTGTTATTCCAGTCACTAGTTTTGGCTTTGTACTGCTTCCTTAAGTAGTGTTTAGCTCTAGGGCGTTCCATGGCCTAGTGATCTTGTTGGAGGTTTCCGTCCTGACATTTTGTCTCTGCCTATGAATATCTTTTACGATGTCTTTCTGGTCCTCTTCAGCCATCATTGCCTTGTCCACCATATCCTCATATGTTGCTGCTGTAGACATCCTCACCATACTCCTAATTATGGGATTCAACGCCCTTAGGAAATGATCCATCTTCAGTTCAGAGCTCTCGACAAGAAATGGGACGAATCTGCACCCTTGTTCAAATTTACGAACCAGCTCCACCACCGTCATGCCTCCCTGCTTGAGTTCCAAGAATTATTTGACCTTCCTGTCTTTCACATATTTAGGGAAATACTTAATATCAAACATTTCCTTGAATTTCTCCCATGTGATGTTGGCAGCATCCACTGTAAGCTTTGCACCGTCCCACCAATCACGAGCATTGAAAGTCATCATAAAGGTGGCGCATTGCACTTTCTCTGTATCCTCCAATCATAAGTGTTCGAATATGGTCTCAAGTGCTCTGATCCACCCCTCTGCCACTAAGGGGTCGGCACCCCCCGAGAACTCCTTTGGGTTGAGCTTCTGAAATCTTTCAATAACATCCATCCTTTGAGGGGGACGTTGTTGCATCTCAATTAGTCTCCGCATCTGTTCAGCATGTTGTTGCTGCTGCTCTTGCATCATATCCAGCATACGAGCCATCACATCTAGATTTCCAAACTCATTGCCCCTAGGTGCTGCAACCCCTCCTTGTTCTTCATTTCCCGCTCTGCGTTCATCCCCTATCCTTTCTTGTTCATTGCCAGTTCTCCTAACAAACCCGCTGCGATTCATATTGCTGTCCACATTCATTCCATACAACATTTCATTAGCACGTCAATATTTGCTACCTTCTAAGCATCCACATCATACCATATCTTTAGCATTGTACATGATATTAACACAACCATTCACTAAATTCATTCGTACTCATACCAATTATGCAAGAAAAATAATAAACCCATAAGTAGCTTTTATTCAAAAAAAAAAGTATTCCCAATAGAGATTATCAATAACAATCCATCAACTCAATAATCAGTCGCTCCTCTCCATCCACTTTGTTCTCTCCGTAATAACCTAATGATAACTCCCTAATTAACCTATTACTAATTTCATATGCCAGATTGCACTACTTCTTGAGACTTCTGTTGATAGAAGGCTTTATACATACTCACTAGTGCCCTAACCAAATCAATCTTTCCTTGTGGTTGCTCTTTGTAGTACCCGATTTTTGTCCGGATAAGACTTATTTGGTCATATAAAAAATTATTGTTTAAAAATAAATAAAATTGGTATGAAAAAGCCCAAGTTCGTTGGCAAACTAGGTCCATTTTCACAAGCCCAATAAAACAAATCTAAAAACAAATAAAAATAATAAAAATAATAAAATAATAAAATAGGGAATTCGGTTTGGGACTCTTGATCCATTTGTTAGTCTCCTTTTCCATCTCAAAATCTTCTCTTCAAATCCTATTCTTGTTAAACTTATCTTGTTACCCTTATCTTTATCTAATCCTCCCTCACCTATAAATACCATAGACATTTGGGAAAAAAGGGACTTCTTTTTTTTTTTGGGGGGAGAGGAGCGGCATCTCTAATCACTCATCTCTTTATTTTTCCTCTACCAGCCGTCACTATCAGGAGAGAAAGACTCCTTCAAAGAGTGGCCAACCTTTTCTTTTCCATTCCTCTCTCTATCAAAACAGTCTCCTCTCTGCCACACTACCTTCTTATTGCCCTCTCTCTCTACTGTTAAGAGCAGTGCCTTTTCCCTCAGCAATACCTTTGCTTGGTTTTCCCTTCTTACATCATTCGTCTTATCATAATCTCCTATTAATCATCATTATTGCCACAGGTAACATCACTTTCACCATAGTTGTCACTTGTATATACTTGCTAATTTATATATATATATATATTCATGCGTGAAGCTTGCTGTATATATGTGTACTGTCGTGCATATTATAGAATGAATACACCTATATATATGTATCCATATATATATATATATATACTTATGGTTAGGTGGTGTGTTGACATGTTGTATGCATATATTGTTATATATTAATATATCAATATCTTATTATGTGTAGATGTCTTTATGGTTAGGTGGTGTGTTGACCGAGTATATATTATGTATATATGTGGACAAGTGATGCTATGTTCATGTATTGTGATGTTTTGCTTTGTATATAGACTTACATATAAGTCAGACTATATATGCATATATGTACTACAGTCCTTAGCAAATTATTGAATCAAATACCAAAAGTTGGTATTCTTAGCGATAGTTCAATGCCATAAGCCGGAATTTTAAGGATCCAAATACCATAAGTTGGTGCCTTTTTTAATCCTACCAAAAGTTGGTAGCGAATTTGCGTTGGTGATAAATAAACCATTTATTTTCGATGTTTCTACGAATAATGGGTTTTTCTTTTTAATGTAATTAATTTATTTTTTCCTTATGGTCAATAGTTGACCCAAACTTTTTTTAAAAATCTTTCCAAAACTATCATAAGTTGATAGTGTTTCAAAAAATGAAATTTCTTTTAAAACTATCATAAGTTGATAGTGTTTCAAAAAATCAAATTTCTTTTAAAACTATCATAAATTGATTGTGTTTTACAAAACCTTTTTATTTATTTATTTAAAATGGGCAATGTTTTCCCACACAAAAATAGCTTTGCTACTCATCTAAATTATTTCATGTTTCTTTCATAGAAATTATGAGAATTAAAGATGAGACACCAATTTTTAAAACAAATTATATCAATTTTTTTACCACATCTTGCAAAGAGCAAGCTTTCATAGGGTAGTCATCTAATTAATAAGGTAACTATTTTCAAACAGGTGTTATGGGGTGCTAATACCTTCCCCATGCTCAATCGACTCCCGTTCCCTTTTTCTCTGGTTCGTAGGTTTTCTTTGGTGTCCAATTGCACCTTAAATCAATTGGTGGCAACTCTTGAGTTTTTTTTTATATATTTTTGTGTTTCGAGATAATATTATTTCGCAGGAATAATTCGCCGATCCGCGTCGTGACCCTGGTTCCGACAACTGGCGACTCTGCTGGGGACGAAGGTTTTTAAAACCGTAGAGGGTCAAGCCTGTATGATTAATTGATGATTATCATTTTTTTTTTTTTTGGTGAGATATTAGTTTGTGTATTTTGTAACAAGTTTTTGTTTGGTCTATCTTGTGATTTATATGTTTTCTTGTATATTCATCTTTACACATTCATACTCATTACAGCCTACCACCCGGGCTCTACCTCTAGCATTAGAGAGGGTTGACTACTATTCTCGTGAGATTCCGTCTCTGCATGGATAGTGGAAAACATCCTCACCGGATTGACTTCCCTTAAAAGTTAGGGGAAGAGCTTTTGTCTCAATAGTTGAGATTTAAAAGCAACCTAATCTGGGACCTCGCGATGTAGTTAGATAAGCCTACCCATGCATTTGACAAACTCTAGATCATGTTTGAAATTTTTCAAAGTTTATGCTGCTTTATGGAATGACATATTTTTTTCATTGTGGAATTTATTTATTTATTTTCTATTATTTTTCTCTACTACCTTAATTCGTTACTAATTTGCTTTGCCCATGTTTGTTTGTTTGTTTGTTTTTGCAGCTGCATTCACATAGGCATAGTCATTGCAGTTTGGTTCGATAATACTTGCAAAACATCATGGCATCAGGGATTTCCACATGTAGCAAGATTGACATCTATGAAGCAAGGGCTGAGTTGAGCAAAATGCAATCTGAGCATGGAGATAGCTTGATAGGGGATATTTTATTACCAAGGGTAATAAAGAAAAAGTTTTCAAATCATACATGGCCGCGACTAGTAGGTTTGTGGGCCCGAGTAAGTCCGAATTTGGGTCCAGAATTTTCAAAGAAATATGGCAATATTGGAAGTTTGGTAAGGGTTGTTACACTAGTAACATTGCTCCAAGCAGCCACGCTTTATTGGGATCCAGCATACAGGTGCTTCACATTCGGGCGGATAGACTTTTCACCCACAATTGAGGAGTATGCACAACTATTGCAACTAGAGCCGCATAATACAAAGATGTATTACTTCCATGAAAACATGACAGCTGAAAAGATTGTTGCTAGAATTATGGAACGAGAGACTGATGAGGTCAGGAGAATGGGTTCACTAAAAGGGGGCAAATGGTGTTTTCCAATTGATGAGTTGATGAAATATGTTGAGGAAAAACCAAATACATTATTAGGACAGTCTGCATTGGCACTTGCTATATATGGGGCTGTCTTGTTTCTTTGCACTCAAGGGTATGTTGATGGGAGAGTGATCAAGCTTTTCAGCCAGGTAGACCGGGGCATGAATCCAATTTCGGCAATAATATGTGAGACACTTCGTTCTCTTAATTTTTGCCGCCACAACAAGAAAGCAAGATTTATTGGATGCTCAGCCTTACTCGGAGTTTGGTTAATAAGTCACCTACAATACTATAAGCAATTTGATGTCCCAAGAATTGGTTTTAAGGACCATACTCGGCCAGAAAGGAGACCAATATGGGAGTTCACCGAAACAAAATGGAGGCAGGGATATCCAAGTATCGAGGAATGGGAGGAGTTTTTGCAATAAGTGGATGTTCATAATATTGAAGGAAGGGCTCCTTGGTTCTTGCCAGATGCATTTTTGTATATATGTGGAGATTTTCCTTGGGTCCCTTTACTAGGCCCATGGGGGGCAGTTGGTCAAGCACCAGCTTTAGTATTCCGTCAGGTGGGATCAAATCCTTGCTTCCCGGCCACACATGGTTTGCTAGATTTTGAATTTTCTTATGATGACGGAGAGGATCCGGGGTTAATCATACCAAAGGTGAGAAACGTACTTAAGGCATGGAAAAACCTAAAGACTACTAATCGCGAAAAGCGTACATCTGATGGAACTTTGGTGTACTTCAAATGGCATGAAAAAAGGGGCAAAACCACTTCAGAGAGCAATGTCCAGAATATAGGCAACTATGAAGGAAGGACAAGTGGATCTCATAATACGGCGGAGGAAAGTGGTATGAAACCTCAAAGTAATGAGCATATTGGTCAAAGAAGGAAAAGACCCAGTGTTGAAGAAGATGAAGACCCAACTACGAAGAAGAGATGGACGAATTAGAAAGAGTGAGCAGAGAAAGGATGCATCTGGAGCAAAACAATTTACAGATACGAATGGAACTCCAAAAAGCAAATGAGGAAAGGTCACAAGCAATGGAAGAAGCAAAAGCTTGGAAGCTCAAACACCAGAATATTGAGCACGTGAATATCGCAATGGAAGCAGCCATAAGAAGAAACCATGAAGAAATTGATAAGTTAAGAGTAGCACATCAGACATTGCTTAGACAAAGGCAATTTGAGGTGGCCGAATTAACTGATCAAAATGAGGCATTACTTCAAGGCCTCATAGAGAGTCGTGAAGCACGTGCAACACTCACGCGTCGGATTGGGATAGCAATGTGCCAAGTGACAAAGTTGTCCACATGGGCTATTTCTTTTGAAAGGGAAGCTGCAAAGTTGTGTCAGAATGAAACACTTCAAGGTCCAGAATTTGAGAAAGTCTCACAATTCTTGGACAGTCTTCGTAAAGATTTAGAGATAATTGGAGGGCTCCAGCATGGGGGATTTCCAAATTAGGGACTAGTTTTTTACATCCAATAATGACTATCATGTAACAGTACAAGTTGCTTTAATGGAATGGTGTTTTGTTTCTATTATTGTTTCAAAATGCAATGACTACATAGGATTCACATTAAAGCACAAGCATGCATTTAATAAAATAAATAAATAAAAAGGCCAATAATGTCACATCCTTCATCACAGGTTTAGTTCATCATCAATCATAGCTCCAAAAAATCAGCAACGTCATCCCTATCGTACTCGCTTGCAATCACGAATCATGGAAGGGTCACAAAAACAAAGTGAAGACACTCAAAACAGAGATCAGGGGCAGAATCAGGAACTTGTTGAAATGAGAGAACAGATTGCTTTCCTTGTTAAACAAGTGGCCTTGCTGACAAAAGGGAAAGAAGTTGCAGAGAGTTCGGTACCCAATGCAGACATAGGGAAACATGTTTACCCAAGCATGCCGACTTACCCGCCTGGCTACACTCATGTTTATACCCAACTCCCATAGGAAGCAAAGCAAGTTCCCCAATATGCTATAAACCAACCTCAGATACGTGTTCCCCCAATTCGCATCCCTCCATGAGGGGATTATTTTCCAACAAGCCAAGATATTGCAGGACATGTGGATGCTAATGGAATGCCTGTAGTTGAAATGACAAATGTTTAAAGCCATGATGAAGGAGATTTGACAAATGATGCAATCAAGAAACTGGAAAAATGAGTAAGGGTTATGGAAGGCTTTAACACCTCTGAAGCACTAAACCTGAAGAATTTATGTCTAGTGAAAGATTTGAACATCCCACATGACTTTCAGTTGCCAAAATTCACTCTCTTTGATGGCACAAGTGTTCCTTTCAATCATTTGACTATGTACTGTCATCGTATGCAGCCATATGCAAATAACGATAAACTGCTAGTGCATTACTTCCAAGATAGCTTAATTGGAGTGGCTCAAAGGTGGTTTAATGGGCTTAGCTCTTCAGCAGTTTCCTCATGGGAAGATTTAGCTGAATCCTTTATGAAGCAATACAAACACAACGAGGAAAAGATCCCAACTATTTATGATCTCCAGAATACATCGATGAAAGACGGAGAAAGCTTCAAAGAATATGCTCACCGTTGGAGAGATTTGGCAGCTCAGATAACTCCACCTCTCTCAGAAAGGGATTTACTCAATGCCTTTATTGATGCCCTTCAGAAACCTTACACTTCTAAGCTAGCAGGGGGTGGCCACAGTGATTTGGCAGACATAATACAGGCAGGAGAGCGTGTGGAGAGATGCATAAAAAGAGGAAATTTGTATATCCCTACTTCAGAGAAGTTAGACCAACAAAAGAATGTTAAGGGAAAGAAAAAAGAGAATGAAGTACATTCTGTGAATTTTGATTCTTCACAGGTCACCTACAGTGCTCCAACTTCAAGTTATCGTCCGAGGAGTAATGCCCCTAGAATGTCAAGTCCAGGTGCATATCCTCCTCCTCGAGGAAGTTACCAACATGAGTATAACTCTCAGCCTTCCAATCAAAGCGTCCATAATTCAAATACTTACCAAAACCCACGTTCTAACCAAAGAAGGCAAGTTGAACATTTTGATCCTATACCTATGACGTACGCGGAATGTTTTACCAAACTACAAGCCCAAGGGGCGGTAGTACCCGTTCCGGGAAGAGTTCACCAACCACCATATCCTCCATGGTATGACCCAAATTCCACATGTCTCTATCATGGGGGTGCACCCGGCCATTCGACAGAAACATGTTTGACATTTAAAAGGTTGATATAAGGAATGATTGAAGCAAAATGGTTGGACCTAAATGTCGTGGACAAGCCAAATGTCAACAACAACCCATTACCTAATCATGCAAATGACGTGGTGAACTGCATTGAGAAATCTCATGTTTTTAAGAGAAGAGTTTCAGAGATTACAATGCCATTGGGACAGTTGTTTGATATGTTAAAGGAACAAGGAATGGTAGGAACGATAAGTTCGTTTCTCCAAAGTGAACAACTAGATGTGACTAAGACTTGCAAATATCATAGTGGAATGGAAGGTCATACCATTATCTAATCCTCCCTCACCTATAAATACCATAGACTTATGGGAAAACAGAGACTTCTTTTTTTTTTGGGGGGGAGAGGAGCGGCATCTCTAATCACTCATCTCTTCATTTTTCCTCTACCAGCCGTCACTATCAGGAGAGAAAGACTCCTTCAAAGAGTGGCCAACCTTTTTTTTCCATTCCTCTCTCTATCAAAATAGTCTCCTCTCTGCCACACTACCTTCTTATTGCCCTCTCTCTCTACTGTTAAGAGCCGTGCCTTTTCCCTCAGCAATACCTTTGCTTGGTTTTCCCTTCTTACATCATTCGTCTTATCATAATCTCCTATTAATCATCATTATTGCTACAGGTAACATCACTTTCACAATGGTTGTCACATGTATATACTTGCTAATTTATATATATATATATATATTCATGCGTGAAGCTTATGTATGTGTACTGTCGTGCATATTATAGAATGAATACACCTATATATATATGTATCCATATATATATATATACTTATGGTTAGGTGGTGTGTTGACATGTTGTATGCATATATTGTTATATATTAATATATCAATATCTTATTCTGTGTAGATGTTCTTTATGGTTAGGTGGTGTGTTGACTGAGTATATATTATGTATATATGTGGACAAGTGATGCTATGTTCATGTATTGTGATGTTTTGCTTTGTATATAGACTTACATATAAGTCAGACTATATATGCATATATGTATTACAGTCCTTAGCAAATTATTGAATCAAATACCAAAAGTTAGTATTCTTAGCGATAATTCAATGCCATAAGCCGGAATTTTAAGGATCCAAATACCATAAGTTGGTGCCTTTTTTAAACCTACCAAAAGTTGGTAGCGAATTTGCATTGGTGATAAATAAACCATTTATTTTCGATGTTTCTACGAATAATGGGTTTTTCTTTTTAATGTAATTAATTTATTTTTTCCTTATGGTCAATAGTTGACCCAAACTTTTTTTAAAAATCTTTCCAAAAACTATCATAAATTGATAGTGTTTCAAAAAATCAAATTTCTTTTAAAACTATCATAAGTTGATTGTGTTTTACAAAACCTTTTTATTTATTTATTTAAAATGGGCAATGTTTTCCCACACAAAAATAGCTTTGCTACTCATCTAAAATTATTTCATGTTTCTTTCATAGAAATTATGAGAATTAAAGATGAGACACCAATTTTTAAAACAAATTATATCATTTTTTTTACCACATCTTGCAAAGAGCAAGCTTTTGTAGGGTAGTCATCTAATTAATAAGGTAACTGTTTTCAAACAGGTGTTATGGGGTGCTAATACCTTCCCCATGCTCAATCGACCCCCGTTCCCTTTTTCTCTGGTTCGCTGGTTTTCTTTGGTGTCCAATTGCACCTTAAATCAATTGGTGGCGACTCTTGAGTTTTTTTTATATATTTTTGTGTTTCGAGATAATATTATTTCGCAGGAATATTTCGCCGATCCGCGTTGTGACCCCGGTTGCGACACTCTTTAAGGCTTTTCCACATAAACTTCAGGATGGTGACCTCTCCCATGGTCAGTTTGCTTAGTAATAATCTTATTTTAGTCTCCGTAGGTAGTATGTAATCACCCTCAAGAGATGTCAACACTCCCGCTAAGTATTCCACATAATGCTCTATTGACCACAGTGGCTCTCTCTTCAATTGCCAATACTTTTTTGGTCCTTGTTGCATGCACCTACCTCTCAGTACTTTCCGTGTTTTCCTTATATTCTCCATCTCTAACCTGAATCATACGCAATTTGTGCTACCATCAATTATCTCATCAAACCCTTTCCTAAGCCTTAACAATAATTACATGAACAAGAAACGAAAACATATAAATATATTTTGTCTATATGCATGCACACTTGTATCCATAATTAAAACATTAATTCACTTACCACAGAAAGCACGTTACATTTAAATATACTTACTTGTTAATGGTCGCGTCGATCCTCGATACTCATGTAATCCTACTTCTCCTAACCATCCCTATACTTCCATAAGTTTAAAAAAAAAATTACCCTATTGTGAAGGAAACGTCCCCTCTGATACCAACTATAACGCCCCTTCCCTAACAAGTAAGACTATCATCCTTTAACAACAGCTCGACTTCACCATCAGTAAATTCACAAACAACACCCCAAATAGCTTCAAAATAATTAAACCATAACAATAAACTCGTTAAATTAAATTGTCACCAAATTAATAAGTATTAATTAATATCCATCTGCCAATATGAATCAAAACACCAACCCTAATAACGTCACGTCAATCATTTCGTATCAGTGCTGCAGATACTCACTTATTCAAATAGCCATAGAATTCTAAAACACCAATATTTCACTTAGGTAATTTATTCCACTCATTTTCCACTGCGCTTGCCACCCTACATGAGCACCATCATTGAGGATCCTCGTCGTCACCATCAACAGCCAATTTAGTGTACTCATCATCACCTGCATCACAGAATAAAATGAGCAAGGCCAAGCAAGTAACATCTCTATGCATGGATGCACATGAGTTCCTTCCTTAAGAAAACTTTGCCAATTTAAACATTTATCCATCTCTGGGGCCCCTAACTCTAGTAAACTGCTACAGAGCAACCGGTCGGGATTTCCATTTATCATCATTCTAAAGAATGCTTTTCCTGTCAAAATAATTTTTCTTTCACCTCACCTTATTATTATTACGATTCTTCTTTAGCCTTGTACCCTCACCTTTAGCCTTAACATTATACCCTCCCTGTAGCAGTATTACTAGGTTTATAAAACTTTTGTCATGTGTGTAAATATTCCATGATGCCAAGTCATGCCATGTACAGTCATTGAAAACGACAATTAAAGTATACAGTACGATTCCAATACAAAATTTCATAATATCATGCTCAATAATAATTCACACATCACAGCACCAATAAATATAAATATGAATATAGCATACAAACCTCAAAACTTCATAAATTATTCTGTGACACAGTGAGGATGTTACTTACCGGGCACCCTTTCGTAAATTCCCCTAAGTCAGATATAAAAATTGGTTTCCGAAATTAATAACAATACCAACATCTATTATTTATTTATTAATTCATATATATATATATTTATTTATTTATTTTTAAACATTAAATAAATCTCTGGTCAACCCTCACTAGTCAACCGGGTCGCTTGAACCGGGTCGGCTGACCCGGTTGACCTCTCATCCCTCACAAGGTTGCAGACCCGATTACACAAGAAAATGGGTCGCCGCCTTTCCGGCGGCGGTGACACACACGGTCGACCTCCCCCTGTAGCCGGCGAGCACAATGGCGGTGGTGGTTACCTGAGCGGTGACCGAAATTGTGTAAATCGAGGCGAATAAAGTACGACCGCCGTGCGTTTCTTTTCACCGTAACTCGATGGTGGCTCCTCCGTTTCGTACGAAAATGACACCGCTCGATTCCTCTCGTCGTCCTCTTCACGTCGACAGCAAGATCACCTGGTACCGTCGCCTCTTCGTCGAACGAGTTTTCCGTCGCCGCCCCTCTCTCCCCCTCTCTCTCTCCAGTAGCGTTTTAGGTTTTCCTCGGTAACTGTGCACTTATGATATTTTATTACCCACCGGTTTGACCTTTCTACCCTTAGCTCCACTACCCTTCCCTTTATCAACCCCACATTATACAATCCATTACTAATTAATCATTTCTTCTATAATTTTTTATTAAATTTCCAAACTCTAAACAATTAATTTCCAACTCCAATTTTGTCGATTCAAATACCCGTAATATTTAACAATCCCCTATTGCCACACAAAATTTTCATGTTGAATCAGGACCCTATACTACATTGCTGTAATACGTGAGCTATCCATGAACCAGGGTGTTACAGAGCCTATACTCGAACGTTTAAACATAAAATAATAATAAAAAGTGTACTCCGATCAATTTTGGTCGTTAGAAATAGCTCGACAATCTCTATCGAGGTACTTTTAGAGGTTTTGTCAAATTTGGAAAGAGAATTGCTCTTTTGTGAACTAAACAATCTATGAATTCCATACTCGTAAATTGAGACAAAAAATATCAATAATAGTGTACAATGATCAATTTTGATGGTTCAAAATAGCTCAAATCTCTCCATGGAGAAAGTTTTAAAGGGTTTGTCATATTTGGAACAAAAGCTGCTCTTTTGACGACAAAACATTATACGGAGCCTATACTCATTAATTTAGACATAAAATAAAAGTAAAAGTTTACACCAATCAGCTTTTATAGTTTGCAATTGCTCAACTCTCTCAATGGAGGAACATTTAAAAGTTGTACCCAATTTGGAACGAAAGATGCTCCTTTGGCAACAAAATAATATAAGCAGCCTACACCCATAAATTTAGACAGCAAATAATAGTTAAAAGTGTAATCCGATCAATTTTTATGGTTTGGAATAATTTAACACTCTCCATGGAGGAACCTTTAAAGGTTTTGTCAAATTTTGAACGAGAGTTGCTCTTTTGGCAACTTAGCGATCTATGGATCCCATGCTCGTAAATTGAGTCAAAAGATAACAATAAAAGTGTACGTTGATGGTTCAAAAGTGCTCAATGATTGGGATGGTAATTTGCATATTTTTGTGGAGTTTTGAAAGCAAAAGGTTGAGTTTCAATGCTTAAAAACCACATTTTAGGTTTGAGTTGCCGAAATCCATGTTAATGAGCCAATGCATAATTCAACACTTTGACATAGTCATTTTAAGTGTTTTCTAGTGGTTCAAGTTGGTTTGGTAGCTTAGAGATAGGAAATCCAAGTTTTGGGCATAATGGTTAGAAGTTGTGGAAATGCTATCTCTTAGGTGATGTTTGGTTGTGAGAATGGAGGTGGAATATGGAATGGGGTATTCCATTCCATCATTTGGTATTAAAAAAAATTGAGGGAATGGAATACTCCATTCCATTCCCTCATCTCTCTCTCATCAATTTTCATTCCCGCATTTTTATGTGGGAATGAATCATTCCATGTGGAATAGAGGACAAAATGACTATTTTGTCCTCAAATAAATATTAATTAATATATTTTGATAAATTAATATTAATTAATATATTTTATTTTATTTTAATTTGTTAGAAATATAATTTATTAACTTTAATTTTGTTAACTTTAATTTGTAAATATTAATTATATATTTTGATAAATTAATATTAATTAATATATTTTATTTTATTTTAATTTTTTAGTTATTATAATTTGTTAATTATATAATTTTGACTCCATTTTATTTTAATTTGTTAATTATATATAATTATAAATGCACAATAAAATATATTGATTATACATAATTGTAAAGAAGGGACATAATGGACAAAACACAACTTCATTCCCATTCTCATTCCCAGTTTTTATACATACCAAACGTGAGAATCAAAATATCATTCCCACTCTCATTCCCATTCTCATTCCCATTCCATTCCCATTCTCATTCTCATTCCATTCTCATTCCCATTCCCATTCTCATTCCCTCTCAAACCATTCTAAAAATCAAACGACCCCTTAAGCATTTGAGTTTTAATATGCCGAATTTTGTTCTATCAACCTAAAAATGGTTTTGACACTTGTTTAAGTATGTTTCAGTCATTTATGACTTGTTTGAATGGGTTTTGTAGGCTCCGGATTGATCGGGGTTGAATATGGAAGAAAAGACACAAAGGAGCTGAAAAATTGCATTTTGCTGTCAACCGTCCGGACACCGTCCAAACACTTATCAGAAACCGTCCGGATGGTTCAAGAAGAAAGATGGACAGATTGATTTTCAAGCATATCCGTCCGGATGGTACTGTTCACCGTCCGGACGGTTGAAGAAGAAAGCCGGACAGTGCTGTTTTCAAGCATATCTGTCCAGACGGCACTGCGCAATACTTTTCGGAGCAACTTTTGAAGGTGTAAATGATCGAATTTGAAGAAACTTTCTTCTAAAATGTTGAAGTAGACATCCAGCGATTTCCAAAGAGTGCTCATACGCATAAATCCATTGAGAATTGAAGTCTGTGGAATTAACATGAGATGCTGCCTCGAACAGTTCAGTAACTTCGGGTTTTATTATTTTTACTCAATTCTTGAAGGGCAAACTTGTCTAATTAATTTATTTAACCAATGCGACTTATTTGTAATAGGTTAGGATGGTCTTTTAACAGAGGTATGAGGGTTTTATGGGTCGTGAGACCCCATTCTTTGGAGAACACTCATTTTGGCCGAAAATACATATTCTCTAAGGTTTTTGTTCTCTCACCTTGTTCTTCATCTTTGATTCTTGCTTGGGGTTCAAAAATAAGTCTATTGAAGATTGCTAGGAGTCTTGGAGACCCAACCAACTAGAAGAAGAAGTTCTTCCTCCTTGTAGAGCTTGAGAAGAGCCCAAGTTGGATTACCCTCAACTTCTATTTGTAGATTGGAAGGCCGATTCACCTCAACATTCGACATTGGATTTGATCTCTAAACTCCTCTTCCTTATTGTTATTTCATTTTATTATCGCATTTGGATTCATAGTTGTAGTTTAATCTACTTGAATATTTCCATCCCGATTTAGTTTGTGCTTGAACGTTTTATGTTATGTTTTACATTTTATTATGTTGTGCATATTTCCATTTTGATTTTCTGCAGTAGTTTAGTATTTAATTCTCATTTCATATATTAGGGTTTAGTTCAATCAATCACCCCAAGAGGGAAAAACCGAATCTAACCAATGGTTAGTGCAATTTTGCCACACTTAACATTGTGAATACCATATTTAATTAAGTAATTAGGCTAATAATCCATAGACCCAAGCCGAAACCAAAAGTCCTTGTGAGACGATTTGGGATTCACTCCTATTATTACTTTGACAAACCTACACTTGGGAAAGCGTTAATCCACTTACCTATTTTGGGCGAGTCACTCAACTATCTCCATGGAGGAGCTTTCAAAGGTTTTGTCCAATTTGGAATGAAAGTTACTCTTTTGGCAACAAAACAGTCTACAAAGCCTACACTCGTAAATTTAAATATCAAATAATAGTTAAAAGTGTATTCTGATCAATTTTCACGGTTCAGAATTGTCCAACTCTCTCGATGAAGGAAGCTTTAAAGGCTTTCTCTTATTTGGAATGAAAGTTGCTCCTTTGGGACAGAAATAATCTACGGAGCATATACTCATAATTTAATCAATAAAATAATCATAAAAGTTTACACAAATAAATTTTGATGGTTCTTTATTAATCATCTCTCTTCATGAGGAACTGTTAAAGCTTTTGTCCAATTTAGAAGAAAAGTTGCACTGTTGGCAACAAAATAATATACGGATCCTACACCCATAAATTTAGACGTCAAATAATAGTTAGAAGTGTACTCCGATCAACTCTGATGATTTTGAATAGCTGGAAACTCTCCATGGATGAACTTTTAAAGGTTTTGTCAAATTTGGAACGAGAGTTGCTCTTTTGGCAACAAAACAATCTATGGATGCCATGCTCATAAATTGAGACAATAGATAACAATAAAAGTGTACAACGATCAACTTTGATAGTTCCGAATTGTTCAACTCTCTCCATGGCATAACTTTTAAAGGTTTTGTCATATTTGGAACAAAAGTTGCTCTTTTAGCGATGAAATAGTCTACGGAGCCTATACTCGTTAATTTAGACATAAAATAACAATAAAGCTTACACCAATCAGCTTTGATGGTTTGCAATTGCTCAACTCTCTCCATGGAGGAACATTCACACGTTGTATCCAATTAGGAAAAAAAGATGCTCCTTTGGCAATAAAATAATATACGGAGACTACACCCGTAAATTTATACAACAAATAATAGTTAAAAGTGCACTCCGCTCTCAACTCTCTCAACGGAGGAACTTCTAAAAGTTTTGTCATATTTGGAACGAACGTTGCTTTTTTGGCGACAAAACTGTCTACGGAGCCTATACTCATTAAATTAGATATAAAATAACAGTAAAAGTTTACACTGATCAGCTTTGATGGTTTGCAATTGCTAAACTCTCTCCTTGGAGGAACATTTAAATGTTGTATCCAATTTGGAATGAAAGATGCTATTTTGGCAATAAAAAAATATACAGAGCCTATACCCGTAAATTTAGACATTAAATAATAGTTAAATTTGTACGCTGATGAACTTTGATAGTTTGGAATAACTTAACACTCTCAACGAAGGAACTTTTAAAGATTTTTTCGAATTTGGAATGAGAGTTGCTCTTTTGGCAACTAAATAATCAATGGATCTCATGCTCGTAAATTGAGACAAAAGATAACAATAAAAGTGTACAACGATCAACTTTGATTGTTCATAATTGCTTAACTTTGTCCGTGGAGGAACTTCTAAAGTTTTTGTCCAATTTGGAATGAAAGTCTCTCTTTTGACAAGGAAACAATCTATAGAGTCTACACTCGTAAATTTAAACGTCAAATAATAGTTAAAAGTGTACTTTGATCAACTTTGATGGTTTAGAATTGTCCAACTCTCTCCATGGAGGATGTTTTAAAGGTTTTCTCCTATTTAGAATGAAAGTTGCCTCTTTGGGAACGAAACAATCTACGGGAGATATACTCATAATTTAATACATAAAATTACAATAAATGTTTACACAGATAAACATTGACGATTCCGTATTACTCAACTCTCTCCATGAGGAACTTTTCAAACTTTTGTCCAATTTAGAACGAAAGTTGCTCTTCTGGCAATGAAACAATCTACCGAGCCTATACTCGTAAGTTTAGACATAAAATAATAGTAAAAGGTGTACTCCGATCAACTTTGGTCGTTCGGAATAGCTCGACACTCTACATGGAGGTAATTTTACAAGTTTTGTCGAATTTAGAAAGAGAGTTGCCCTTTTGTCAACTAATTAAGCTACGGATCCCATACTCATAAATTGAGACAAAAAAAACAATAGAAGTGTACAACGATCAACTTTGATGGTTCAGAATTGCACAATTTTCTCGGTGAAGAAACTCTTAAAGGTTTTGCCCAATTTGGAACGAAGGTTGCTCTTTTGGCAACGAAATAATCTTCGGAGCCTACTATAATGCCCCAACCCATGACACCCAATTCTGCGGGTCCACAAGCTAGAACGCTACCGCTATCCACATTATTTATCATACACAGTTTATACAATCCTTAGTTAATTAATATGCTACTTAAACATCAATGAATCAACCGCATAATAATAACACTATTAATGAGTCATTTATCATCCATGATTATCTTAATAGCATTGTCATACTTTAATCAAGTCTATCTAAAACCTAATATCCAACAACTTGAATTAACCTAAACTACTCTGCCTTTCTCACTTGAGCATCATCCTCATGGATCCGCAAGCTCACCATCAACCGCTAGATCAGCAAGTTCATCAAAGAAATCAACACCTACATCACGGAACATAGTGAGCCAAGGCCCAGCAAGTAATACCTATGTATGAATGCACGTGAACATTATCAATAGAAAATAGTCAGTCAGCCAGTTAAAAAAAAATTCCAGTACTCGGGCACTTAACTTGGTAAACTGCTACGGAGCAATTGGTCGGGATTTTTCTTTAATTAGGTGTTCTACCAAAGAATATTTTCCAGTCAAAAATCGTTTCTATTTTCATTTTCATTTCCAGTAAACCTCAACCTTAACTTTTCAGTACACCCTCCCTATAGCAGTTGTACCTGGTTCGTAAAAACATTCTCTCATTAAATTGAAAATTTCCATTTTCATGTAATGCAATGCATCGTGCTTATCAACATTATTTAATACATCAGTAAATCATACATAATGAGTCACTTCAAATAATATCAAAACCGTCATCATATCAGTCTCATATAAGTAAAAATCATTACAGAAAATATTATATCGATATCACCTTCCCAAATCAAATTCAATTCCATGACCATTCAACCATTACACATTACCTGTATACATCACATAGTGGTTCAAAATTCACCGATACTCAAACATCACAATCAATTCAATCTTCAATAACAAACATATTCAATACATATAATATTATAACAATAACAGTCTCATTAAAATAACCCAATCATACTAACAAAATACCCATAACATCACAATTAATTGAGTCTCAAATACCAACATATTCATTACAGGTAATATTATAGTAATAATTTTCTCATCAAAATAACTCAATCATACTAGCATATCTCTATATATATACACACAAATATATGAATTATAAAATTAATAATTCATTGAGCATTGAATTTCGTGGCATAAGTGAGTATTACTTACCTTAGCGTGTTCTCCCAAGATATCGGTAATAGTTATGAAAGAGTTCATCCTGAAACCCAAAATACTACGTCTAACATCTTACAATTCATTTATAAGATAATATTTAATTAGTTAGATTAATTGGGCCTTTAATGATTTTGTTAAGTGCACATTTGAGTGCAACACGTGAATCAAGGCATGCAATCACTTTACAAAGCATGCGTGATACTTATTCAAAAAGCGGTTGGCTATACATTTAGACTAGCTATCATGAAATGTTGTATGACCGTTTGCTATACATTTAGCCGTTGGCTATAACTAAGTCTTCAATAACGGTTGGATTCTTCAAGCTATAAATAGGACACAATATCACACCATCAATTCTCACTTCTCAATCTCAATTCTCACACACACTCTCTCTCTAACCTTGCGGATATGGACCATTTGAAATGAATGAGAGCTTGGGCCCAAGATCTACGACTGTCAAGTAGTAGTTCTAGTGATCAG
This sequence comes from Euonymus europaeus, assembly GCA_963580455.1. Classification (NCBI taxonomy): domain Eukaryota; kingdom Viridiplantae; phylum Streptophyta; class Magnoliopsida; order Celastrales; family Celastraceae; genus Euonymus; species Euonymus europaeus. The sequence continues at coordinate 9,353,736 of OY756972.1, forward strand.
GTAAATATAAATACTGAATATTTTAAGTATTTTGAGTAATTACAGATAGTCAAGTGAAATTTTTTGTTGACAGAATTGTACTATCAGAAATGAAATGAAAAAAGAAGAATGAACTTTCGGGCGATTATGAAGAGAAAATAGAAGTTGACATTGCAAAAAAATTTTTAACCGAGACGGTATAGCAATTAGGAAAATAATGTCTTATTATTTGAACATGTTTAGCAAACTTATTTCACTTTATAACATTTATAAATTATTTTCAGGTGTTCGATTCACGTCAATCATTGACTGATTGGGTTCAAGCAATAGGCAAAATTTGGGATTCATCGTTGTTACAAGAAGCTCATGATCATAGTGGCATGTACATAGGGAAGAAATCATCCACGAAGTAAACAGGCACAAAAAAGTTTGATTGTCCTTTCAAACTTAAAGGGTTGAAATTACATGGAGCTGATGAGTGGATGGTAAGAGTGCTATGTAGAATGCACAACCATGCCCCTGCATCATATATAGAGGGGCATCCATATGTCGGTCGCCTTTCTGAGTCTGAATTTGAGATGATGGTAGATATTTCTAGCAATCGTGTCAAGCCACGAGACATTTTGGCATCGTTGAAGAAAAGAGATCCGAGCAATGCGTCCACTATTAAATCAATATACAATGCACGATAGAAGTTCCGAACTTTAAAAAAAGCCGGTAAATCACATATTCAGCCTCTAATGTCATTCCTACACGAGCACATGTACATTTTCTATTATCAAACTGACGATATAACCAACGAGCTCCAAGATTTATTCTTTGCTCATCCAGACTCATTAGCACTACTACGTGCGCTCCCACATGTTTTACTAGTGGACGCAACATACAAGACGAACAGGTTTAGAATGCCTCTTCTTGAGATTGTCCGGGTGACTTCAACAACTAATAGGGTCGAGAGTCAACATGCCAAGTTAAAGAAATATCTGGGATCATCACAGTCAGACATTGAGTCAATAATATCTTTAATTCATCAACTCGTTCAAGCTCAGGCCACATCAATCAAGGCTAGTATGGAGAAGAGTAGACATATCATTCAACATCGATTCAACACAGATCAATTCAAATAATTACGTGGTTTTGTTTCTATTGCTGCGTTGAATATGATTTTCAATGAATCTGAGAAATGTCAAGTTGTCAGAGAAGATTCGTACGCATGCGGCTGTAAACTTCGTAGAAGCTATGGACTACCGTGTGCACACGAGATTTCAATATACATGCGCGATAGTCAGCCTATACCACTTTCTTCCATCGATGCGTTCTGGAAGAAACTTGACCTATCACCATGTGTTTCTCTTAGAGATGATGACATCGATTGTACTGTTGAGTTATAAATGTTTGCAGAACAATTCAAGCACCACTCACGTTCAGGAAAATTCAGTCTACTGAGAAAGATCAGGGAGATAATTAAACACTCAACTATAGTAGTACAAGATGTTGGTGTATGCTCTAGGAGCCAATCATGGGATGATTGTATTAGCATACATTTATTATGTTATATTGAGGTACTTTATTTGTTATGAATTATTTATCTACACTATATAAATGATTATGATAAATATCCCTAGAATAGTTGGTTCGATACTATGAGACTTCAAGTGTGTGACTTGAACGTGAGATCATCATAGATGTATATAGAACACTATTTCTAAACGTCCCTAGTCGAGTATTATTGTTAAATGGGATAACATTAATACGTTGAGACTAGTATGTAGGTTGATTGATGACTAAATCTTGCGAGTCATGGATATGAGATATCAAATCAATACATAGGTACTTGTTAGAGAACGGGAATTACTGGACAGACCCAACATGAGAATACTGCATGGATTGTTACATGAATGTCATAAGCTATTCTCATAGTGACAATGATATATGTTTTCCTTTAACCTGAAATCACTACGGTTCCCAACATGAGGAGTTATATACTTTGATACTGTCTAACGTCACTTGTAAAAGGGTTGGCCATAAAGTCAGTGATTGGGTATATCACGAATCATGTGGAGGGATGTGAGTGACCTAGATGGTTTTTGTCCCTTCTATATAACAGGAGTAATATCCGTGGGCCCCTTGATTGAGCGAGACTTAGAAATGCATGGCCGTGCTCAAATGAATCAATATGTGATATTGATTTCGTTTGTTTTTTAATAGTCTACTCGGAATCAAGAAATACATAGATTAACATATACGAGGATAACACATTCCATGCCTCGATGTTAATCAAGATATTAAGGACAAAGGGACTATATATAAATTGGTCACAAATTAAGGTTATGTCAAATCATTGACATTCTCGTTATTTGGGTAACAATGATGTGTTGCTAGATACCTCTCATTGTTTGTGATGCTAGAATATGATTTTAGTTTCACTGCTAACATAACGAGAACCTATAGGGTCACACACATAGAATAAAACAAAGATTATGTTATTTAAGAATAACATATTACGTTTGGGCTTAGGGCTTTATGTAAGGTCCATTACCAGTTTAATTAATAAGATTAATTGAACATGGTCAAGAGCCCAAAAACGTGGGCTTTCTTTCTTCAAGGAGATTTGGGCCTTTTCGGTTTTACTTGACTCACGGAATATCTAGGGTTAGAGAAACCCTAGGAGAATAGACAACCTTTTGGTGTGCCGCACTTCTTGGTGAGTTGAGAGAAAAACCGATTGGGAGCTTCTTCTCCTAGTTACTAGCAGAACGTGAAAGAGGTGATCTTTGGCTTGTTCGTGTGGATACCTAGAGGCGTGTTGTTCGGTTGGATAGCGTGGATTGATTCGGATCATTCAAGCCAAGCAATCGGTCGTTTTCTGCACTTCAAGAGGTATCTTCTAATCACCGATTTATGCCCTTTCACATGGATTCTCTGGAGGGTTTCAATAAAATTTTAAACTTCCGCTGTGTATGAGATATTGAAACCCAGCACAAGATTCAGTTGTGAAAAAAAGTACACGTGGACGTCCCTCATCGAAGAAAAAGGCAAACATGAATACTCATTGTAACCCTATCTCACCTTACTACACAAAACAAAGTAGACATAATATTTCAGTGGGACGCTTATCGTCGATGAAAAAGGCAGATGGAGTAACTCATACAAATTCAAGTCATCATTCCCAGCAACCAGGGAGACACAGTTGTTCATCTCTCTATAGTTCTCGATCTAGTAATGTTACATATGAACATATTTATATTCATTAGTTCCCACCAATATTGCATCCTTACATTGTGGCTGTGCAAGATGTAATACCTAATAGAAATTGCGGCTTTCGGGCGATAGTTGCTAGTCTTGGTTTTGGCGAACATGCATGGGACATTGTCTGTCATGACTTGATAGGTGAGTTGGGTGCATTCTGCAATGAATATGTTACAATGTTTGGCAGTGAAGAGCATGCATTGGGTATTCACAACACCCTGAACTTCTTTGAATCACATAAATCAGCACCAACTCAGCATTGGATGATAATGCCAGAGATGGGTCTCTTGATTTCTTCCAGGTACAATGTCATACTACACGTTGTTAGCTCACGACAGAGCTTCGCATATTTACCACTGCGATCAACTCCTCCACCTCAGTATCAACATGTTGTTATCGCCCTTGGATACATTAATGATAATCACTACGTCCAAATTTCCTTAACTGAGAGTTACCCAATGCCTAACATTATGCCTCAGTGGCATTATTTCAGGTATGAGTGTGCAGCTGCATGGGTTTTACCATTTATGGAACAACTTGATGCATATAGGCAGCAAATTCGTCCTAGGTTTCCTCCTGCGCCTACTGAGCCCACTATAGTAGAAGATTAGCAATGTAATATGTATTATTGTGTTTTAATAAAATTGCGGTCAATTTATGGGGAGATGTGTTTATAAAGAATAGTTTCAACTTCCAATTATAGAAGACAAACCAATAGTATTTAAAATTTTGTTCCAACTATTTCTTCCAAGACTTGTTTTTCAACGAGTAAATAGTGATTACCAAACACGTCTCATTTAAAAACTGTAGAATAAAAGTTTAAGTTGAACCATACATATATTATTTATTATAAAAAATGAAAATCATGGTTTCAAACTTCAAACTACGGTTAATTTGTGCTTTGTTTACGTTGAAGTGATGTGCGCCTATTATGATAATATAAAAGTAGGCCTATATGACTAGTAGGTGCCTAATTTTAGCTGACCCCAGCATATTTGAAGGGATGTTTATTAAAGCCACACGTAAACACATAATGACCTTTTTGTCTCCACACACAAGGAGAACAAACCGTAGTGGGACTGAAAGATCAAAAACAATCTAACGGCTGAAATTGCATGACCTTTTTGTCAATTTGCCTGCCATAATTTTATAATGGAAACCTCCAGACAGACGTAATCGATTCAAAATTTATAACTATTTCTAGTCAAAACAATGTGGTCAGGCAAGTCAAATCATTGTGTATATTTAGTAAAAAAAAAAGTGTAATTAGCAATTGCCTTAATGGTTTTGCCCTAAATCAATTTGGCCACAGCTGCCTAAACTAATTAGGCTACGCAGGTCAGCCTAGGATAATCGGGTCAACTTGACCCGATTATTCATCTTCTTCCTCAAAATGTGGGTCAACTGACTCGTCGATTTGCACAATCGGGTCGTCGCCCAACAGGGCACGGTGGCCCTCACTGCGGACAAACGAAGGTAGAGGACGGATTGATGAGTTTATAGACGTATCATGTTACTTGAAAGGTGGTCAGAGGTCGACATAATCCGACCTTGAAGTTCACGGCACCCGTGGTTTCTTCTCCTCGATCGACGCCCAGCTCCCCTTCTTGCTGTAAGAAAAATGGTGTCGATCGACTCCCCTCACAATGGCCATCCTCCTCGTACTAGCCGCTTCGTGTTTCATCGCCGTCATCGAGAACACCATCTGTGGCCGTTTTCTCTCTCTCTCAGTTTTGGGTTCGCGGTTTTCGTGCAATATTTTTCATTTTCTTTTATATTATCTTTATTTCTTAATTAAGTTTTATATGATTTTACATTTCTGTCCGTACTCTTACCCCGTAATTACCATATTACAGTTTTGTCATTATCCTATTTACTATTATATTTTCGTATTTAACTTCCAAAATTCATAAAAAGTTCATTTCAACTCTGATTCGAACTATCCTTGTTCTCGTAAACTTCATTTTCCTTATAGAATTTACTAAAAGAAATACTTTGACTCTATTTCGATTTCCTCTAAATCGATTCTAATTTTTTCTTAATTTCCTCGTAAATTGTGTCATTCTAAATTCCGTAAAATTTCTATTGCAATTTAGGTTGGGATGTTACACCTACACTCATAAATTTAGACATAAAATAACAATAAAAGTTTGCACTGATAAACATTAATGGTTCAAAATTGCTTAACTCTCTCCATGGAGGAACTTTTAAAGGTTTTATCCAATTTGGAACAAAAGTTGCTCTTTTGGCAATGAAATAATATACAGAGCCTGTACCCATAAATTTAGGCATCAAATAATAGTTAAAATTGTACTCCGATCAACTTTGATAGTTTGGAATAGCTCAACATTCTCCATGGAGCAACTATTAAAGATTTTGTCGAATTTGGAAGGAAAGTTGCTCTTTTGGCAACTAAACAATCTGTGGATCTCATACTCATAAATTTACACATAAAATATCAATACAAGTGTGGAACAATTAAATTTGATGGTTCAAAATTCCCTAACTCTCTCAATAGATGAACTTTAAAAGGTTTTGTCCAATTTAGAACGAAAGTTGCTCTTTTGGCAACGAAATAATATATAGAGCCGATACCCATAAATTTAGACATAAAATAATAGTTAAAATTATACTCCGATCAACTTTGATAATTTGGAATAGTTCAACACTCTCCATGTAGAAACTTTTAAAGGTTTTGTTGAATATGGAACAAAAGTTATGTAACACCCCGCCCAAGCCCAGCTCGACAGCCCAACTGGCCCGCCCGGCGCTCGCCACCATCAAGTGTTACAAGGCCCATGGGCCCCACCCCCAACCCATCTCTCCCCTAATTGGGAGTAGCTTGTTGCTCCCGGGAGTCGAACCCCTCAAGGCCTTTACATGGGCAACCCCCATCACCAACTAAGCCATTACAAGTTGCTCTTCTGGAAACTTAACAATCTACGGATCGCATACTCGTAAATTGAGGAAAAAATAACAATAAAAGTGTACAATGATCAACTTTGATGGAATTTCTCAACTCTCTCCATGGAAGAACTTTTAAAGATTTTGTCCAATTTTGAATGAAATTTGCTCTTTTGACAAGGAAACAGTATACATAGCCTACACTCATAAATTTACACATTAAATAATAGTTAAAAGTGTACTCCGATCAGTTTTGATGGTTCAGAATTGCCCAACTCTCTCCATGGAGGAAGTTTTAAAAAATTTCTCCTATTCGGAACGAAAGTTGCTCCTTCGGGAACGAAACAATCTACAAAGCATATACTTATAATTTAATACATAAAATAACAATAAAAGTCTACAAAGATAAATATTGACGGTTCTGTGTTACTCAACTCTCTCCAGGAGGAACTTTTAAAACTTTTCTCCAATTTAGAAGAAAAGTTGCTCTTTTGGGAATGAAACAATCTACAGAGTCTATACTCATAAGTTTATACATAAAATAATAGTAAAAAACGTACTACGATCAACTTTGGTAGTTCGAAATAGCTCAATAATCTCCATGGAGGTTTTTTTATAGGTTTTGTCGAATTTAGAAAGATAGTTGCTCTTTTGGCAACAAAACAATCTAGGATACCGTACAACTAAATGGAGACAAAAGATAACAATAAAAGTGTACAACGATCAACTTTGATGGTTCAAAATTGCTCAACTCTCTTCATATATGAACTTTTAAAGGTTTTATGCAAATTGGAATGAAAGTTGCTATTTTGGGAACAAAACAATCTACGAAGCATACAATCTTAAATTTAAAAATCAACTAATAGTTAAAAGTGTATTCCGATCAACTTTGATGGTTTGAAATAGCTCAACACTCTCCATGGAGGAACTTTTAAATGTTTTGTCAAAATTAAATGAAAGTTGCTCTTTTGGCATCTAAACAATTTACGGATCCCATACTCATAAATTTAGACATAAAATAACAATAAAAGTGTGGAGTCAAATTTAATAGTTTGGAATTGCTCAACTCTCTAAATAGAGGAACTTTAAAAGGTTTCGTCCAATTTAGAACAAAAGTTGCTCTTTTGACAATTAAACAATCTACGGAACATTAACTTTTGACAAAAATAATAGTAGAATGTGTACTCCGATCAACTTTGATGGTTTGATAGCTCAACACTCTCCAAGTAGAAACTTTTAAAGGTTTTGTTTAATTCGGAACAAAAGTTGCTCTTTTGGCAACTAAACAATCTACGGATCACATACTCGTAAATTGAGACAAAAAATAATAATAAAAGTGTACAACGATCATCTTTGATGGTTTAAAATTGCTCAACTCTCTCGACGAAGAAACTTTTAAAGGTTTTGTCCAATTTGTAGCGAAGGTTGCTCTTTTGACAACGAAATAATCTTTGGAGCCCACACTCATAAATTTAGACATAAAATAACAATAAAATTTTACACCGATCAACTTTAATGGTTCGCAATTGCTTAACTCGCTCCATGGAGGAACTTTTAAAAGTTTTATCCAACTTGGAACGAAAGCTGCTCTTTTGGCAACGAAATAATATACGGAGCCTATACCCATAAATTTAGACATCAAATAGTAGTTAAAATTGTACTCTGATCAACTTTAATGGTTTGGAATAGCCCAACACTCTCCATGGATTAACTATTAAAGGTTTTATTGAATTTGGAAAGAACGTTGCTGTTTTGCAACTAAACAATCTACAGATCTCATACTCATAAATTTAGACATAAAATAACAATAAAAGTGTGGAACAATCAAATTTGATGGTTTCGAATTGCTCAACCCTCTTAATGGAGTAACTTTAAAAGGTTTTGTGCAATTTAGAACAAAAGTTGCTCTTTTGACAACTAAACAATATACAAGAATATACTCGTAAATTTTGAAAAAAATAATAGTAGAAAGTGTACTCTGATTAACTTTGAATGTTTGGAGTAGCTCAACGATCCCCATGTAGAAAGAAAAGTTTTAAAAGTTGCTCTATTGGAAACTAAAAAATCTACAGATCCCATACTCATAGATTGAGAAAAAAAATAACAATAAAAGTGTACAACAAACAACTTTGATGATTCAGAATTGGTCAACTCTCTCGATGGATGAACTTTTAAAGGTTTTGTCCAATTTGGAACTAGATTTGCTCTTTTGGCAACTAAACAGTCTATGGATGCCGGCTCATAAAGTGAGACAAAAGGTAACAATAAAGTGTACAACGATCAACTTCAACAGTTCAGAATTGCTCAACTCTCTCCATGGAGGAACTTTTAAAGGTTTTGTCCAATTTGGAATAAGAGTTGCTCTTTTGGCAACGAAACAGTCTATAAAGCCTACACTCATACATTTAAACATCAAATAATAGTTAAAAGTGTGCTCCCATAAACTTTGATGGTTCAGAATTGCCTAACTCTCTCAATGGAGGAAGTTTTAAAGGGTTTCTCCTATTTGGAATGAAGGTTGCTCCTTTGGAAATGAAATAACATACGGAGCATCTACTCATAATTTAATACATAATATAACAATAAAAGTTCAAACAGATAAACATTGACGGTTCTGTATTACTCAAATCTCTCCATGAGGAACTTTTAAAGCTTTTGACGAATTTAGAAGGAAAGTTGCTCTTCTTGCAATGAAACATTCTACGGAGCCTATACTCATCACTTTAGACATAAAATAATAGTAAAAAGTGTACTCCGATCAACTTTGGTCAATCAGAATAGCTCGACACTCTCCATCGAGGTAGTTTATAGGTTTTGTCGAATTGAGAAAGATAGTTGCTCATTTATTAACTAAACAATCTACGGAGCCCATACTCATAAATTGAGACAAAAGATAACAAGAAAACTGTACACCGATCAACTTTGATGGTTCAGAATTTCTTAACTCTCTCGATGGAGGAACTTTTAAAAGTTTTATCCAAATTGGAACAAAAGTTGCTCTTTTGGCAACGAAATAATATACGAAACATATACCTATAATTTGATACATTAAATAATAGTTAACATTGTATTCCGATCAACTTTGATGGTTCGAAATAGCTCAACACTCTCCGCAGAGCAACTATTAAAGGTTTTGTTGAATTTGGAACGAAAGTTGCTTTTTTGGCAAATCTACGGATCTCATACTCATAAATTTAGACATAAAATAACAATAAAGGTGTGGAACAATCAAATTTGATGGTTCGGAATTGCTCAACTCTCTCAATGGAGGAACTTTAAAAGGTTTTGTCGAATTTAGAACATAAATTGCTCTTTTAACAACTAAACAATCTACGGAGCAAATACACATAAATTTTGACAAAAATAATAATAGAAAGTGTATTCCAATAAACTTTGATGGTTTGGAATAGCTTAACACTCCCCATGTAAAATCTTTTAAAGGTTTTGTTGAATTTGGAACGAAAGTTGCCTTTTCGGCTTCTAAACAATCTACAGATCTCATACTCATAAATTTAGACATAAAATAATAATAAAAGTGTACAAAAATTAAATTTGATGATTCAGAATTGTACAACACTCTCCATGGAGGAACGTTAAAGGGTTTCATCCAATTTAGAACGAAATTTGCTCTTTTGACAACAAAACAGTCTACAGAGCATATACTAAAAAATTTAGACATAAAATAATAGTAGAAAATGTACTCTGATCAACTTTGATAGTTTGGAATAGCTCAACACTCTCCATGTAGAAACTTTAAAAGGTTTTGTTGAATTATGAACGAAAGTTACTTTTTTGGCAACTAAACAATCTATGGATCCCATACTCGTAAATTGAGGCAAAAAATAACAATAAAAGTGTACAACGATAAACTTTGATGGTTGAGAATCGCTCAACTCTCTCAATGAACGAACTTTTAAAGGTTTTGTCAAATTTGGAACGTAAGTTGCTCTTTTGGCAACGAAATATTCTTTGGAGACTACACCAAAAATTTAGACATAAAATAACAATAAAAGTTTACACTGATAAACTTTGATGGTTTGCAATTGCTTAACTCTCTCCATGGAGAAAATTTAAACATTGTATCCAATTTGGAATGATAGATGCTCTTTTGGCAAAAAAATAATATACGGAGCCTACACTTGTAAATTTAGACATCAAATAATAGTTAAAGTGTACTCCAATCAACTTTGATAGTTTGGAATAACTTAACACTCTCAATGGAGGAACTTTTAAAGGTTTTGTCGAATTTGGAACGAGAGTTGCTCTTTTTGCATCTAAATACTCTTTGGATCCCATTCTCGTAAGTTGAGACAAAAGATAACAATAAAAGTGCACACCTATCAACTTTGATGGTTCAAAATTGCTCAACTCTCTCCATGGAAGATCTTTTAAGGGTTTTGTCTAATTGAGAACGAAAGTTGCTCTTTCGGGAACGAAAAAATCTACAAATTGTATACGAATAAATTTGGTCTTACTACAGAAACAATAAAAAGTGAATACCTATCACATTTGATGGTTCGGAATTGCTCAACTATATCCATGAAGGAGCTTTTAAGGGTTTTGTCCAATTGAGAGCGAAAGTTGGTCATTTGGAAATGAAACAATCTACGAAGCATATACTAGTAAATTTGGACATAAAGCAACAATAACAAGTGTATATATATTAACTTTGATGGTTCAGAAATGCTTAACTCTCTCCATTTAGGTTCTTTTAACGATTTTGCATATTTGAGAAGGGAAGTTGGACTTTTGGGAATGAAACAATCTACTAAGCATATACTAGTAAATTTGGATATAAAACAATAATAAAAATTGTACACTTATCAAATTTGATCGTTCAAAATTACTCAACTCTCTCTATGGAGGAGCTTTTAACTGTTTTTGCCATTTTGGAATGAATGTTGGTCTTTTGGCAACGAAACAATCTACGAAGCCTATACTCGTAAACTTTGAGAAAAAATGACAACAAAAAGTGTACACTGAACAACCTAGATGGTTCAGAATTGCCTAACTCTCTCCATAGAGGAGCTTTTAACAGTCTTGTCTAATCGAGAATGAATGTTGGTCTTTTGGCAATGAAACAATCTATGAAGCGTATACTAGAAATAACAATAAAAAGTGTACACATATTAGCTTTGATGCTTTGGAATTGCTAAACTCTCTCCATTAAGGAGCTTTTAAAGGTTTTTTCATTTGGGAACGAAAGTTGATAGTTTGGCAACGAAACAATCTATAGAGCCTATAATTGTAAAATTTGACATAAAATAATAATAATAAAAAGTGCACACCAATCAAATTTGATTGTTCGAAATTGCTCAACACTCTCCAAGGAGGAACTTTTAACTGTTCTATACATTTGAGAACGAAAGTTGGTATTTTGGCAAAGAAACAATTTATGGAGCCAATACTCGTAACATTTGACATAAAATAATTGTAAAAAGTGTACAGCGAAAAACCTAGACGATTCGGAATTGCTCAACTCTCTTTCTAGAGAAGCTTTTAAGGGTTTCATCCAATTAATAACGAAAGTTAGTCTTTTGGAAAAGCAATAATCTACGAAGCGTATACTAGTAGATTTGGACATAAAGCAACAATAAAAAATGTACACCTATCAACTTTCATGGTTTATAATTGCTCAACTCACTCAATGGAGGAGCTTTTAACGATTTTGCCCATTTGGGAAGGAAAGTTGAACTTTTGACAATGAAACAATCTACGAAGCTTATAAAAGTAAATTTGGACAAAAAGCAAAAAAAAAAAATTGTACACCTATCAACTTTGATTTGCCATAAAATAACAATAAAAGTCCAATGAGCTTTTAATGGTCTTGTCCAATTAAGAACGAAAGTTGATCTTTTGGAAACAAAATAATGTACGAAGCTTATAAAAGTAAATTTAGACATAAAGCAAAAATAAAAATTGTGCACCTTTCAACTTTGATTTGACATAAAATAACAATAAAAAGTCTAATGAGCTTTTAATGGTCTTGTCCAATTAAGAACAAAAGTTGGTGTTTTGGGAACGAAACAATGTACGAAACTTATAAAAGTAAATTTGGACATAAAGCAACAATAAAAATTGTACACCTATCAACTTTGATGGTTCGAAATTGCTCAATTCTCTTCATGGAGGAGCTTTAAAATGTTTTGTTTAATTGAGGACAAAAGTTGCTATTTTGGGAACAAAACAATCTACGAAGCGTATACTAATAAATTTGGTCTTAAGAGACAATAAAAAGTGTATACCTATCAACTTTGATGCTTCGGAATTGCTCAACTCTATCCATGGAAGAGCTTTTAACGGTTTTGTCCAATTGAGAGTGAAAATTGGTCATTTCGTAATGAACAAATCTACGAAGCATATACTAGTAAATTTGGACATAAAGCAACAATAAAAAGTTTCTACCTATCAACTTGAATAGTTCGGAATTGCTTAACTCTCTACATGCAAGTGCTTTTAATAGTTTTGACCATTTGAGAAGGAAAGTTTGTCTTTTGAGAACGAAACAATCTACTAAGCATATACTAGTAAATGTAAACATAAACCAATAATAAAAAGGGTACACTTATCAACTTTGATGGTTCCAAATCACTCAACTCTCTCCATATAGGAGCTTTTAACGGTTTTGTCCAATTGAGAATGAATGTTGGTCCTTTGGCAACGAAACAATCTACGAAGCGGATACTAGTAAATTTGGATATAAAGAAACAAAAAAAAGTATACACATATCAACTTTGATTGTTCAAAATTGCCCAAATCTCTCCACAAAAGTGCTTTTAACGGTCTTGTCCAAGTGACAACAAAAGTTGGTCCTTTTGGCAACAAAAGAATCTACGAAGTGATGCTTGTAAATTTGGATATGTAGCAATAATAAAAAGTGTACACCTATCATTTTTCAAGGTTAAGAATTGCTCAACTCTCTTCATGGAGGAGCTTTTAATGGTTTTGCCCATTTAGGAAGGAAAATTGAACTTTTGACATCGAAACAATCTACGAAGCCTATACTCGTAAGATTTAACATAAAATAACAATAACAATTCTACACCGGCCAAATTTGATGATTCGAATCTCCCCGACTCTCTTCATATTTGATTTTAACAGTCTTGTCCAATTAAGAACGAAAGTTGGTCTTTTGGAAATGAAACAATGTACGAAGCTTATAAAAGTAAATTTGGACATAAAGCAATAATAAAAAGTGTACACCTATCAACTTTGATGGTCGAAATTTCCCAACTCTCTTCATATACAAGTTTTTAATGGTCTTGTCCAATTAAAAATGAAAGTTGGTCTTTTGGAAACGAAACAATGTACGAAGCTTATAAAAGTAAATCTGGACATAAAACAACAATAAAAATTGTACAACTATCAGCTTTCATGGTTCAGAATTGTTCAATTCTCTTCATGGAGAAGCTTTTAAAGGTTTTGTTTAATGGAGAACAAAAGTTGCTCTTTTGGGAGCAAAACAATCTATGAAGCGTATATTAATAAATTTGCACATAAAACAACAATAAAAAGTGTATACCTATCAACTTTGATGTTTCAGAATCGCTCAACTCTCTCCATGGAGAAGCTTTGAATGGTTTTGCTCATTTGTGAACAAAAGTTGGTCTTTTGGCAATGAAACAATCTACGAAGCTTATACTCATAAAATTGACATAAAATAAAAATAAAAAGTGCACACTGATCAAATTTGATTGTTCGAAATTGCTCAACACTCTCCAAGGAGGAACTTTTAACTGTTTTGTCAATTTGAGAACGAAAGTTAGTATTTTGGCAACGAAACAATCTATGGAGCCGATACTCGTAACATTTGACATAAAATAATAGTAAAAAGTATACATCGAAAAACCTAGATAGTTCTGAATTGCCCAATACTCTTTATAGAGGAGCTTTTAAGGGTTTCGTCAAATTAAGAACGAAAGTTAGTCTTTTGAAAATGAAATAATCTGCGAAGCGTATACTAGTATATTTGGACATAAAGCAACAATAAAGAGTTTACACCTATCAAGTTTCATGGTTCGGAATTGCTCAACTCTCTCCATGGTGGAGCTTTTAACGATTTTGCCCATTTGGGAAGGAAAGTTGAACTTTTGACAACAAAAAAATATAAGAACCCTATACTCGTAAGATTTGACATAAAATAATAATAAAAAGTCTACACTGACCAACTTTGATGTTTCAAAATTTCCCGACTCTCTTCATATAGCAGCTTTTAACAGTCTTTTCCAATTAAGAACAAAAGTTGGTCTTTTAGAAACGAAACAATGTACGAAGCTTATAAAAGTAAATTTGGACATAAAGCGACAATAAAAAGTGTACACCTGTCCACTTTGATGGTTCGAAATTGCCCAACTCTATTCATATATGAGCTTTCAACGGTCTTGTCCAATCAACAATGAAAGTTGGTATTTTGGAAACGAAACAATGTACGAAGCTTATAAAAGTAAATTTGAACATAAAGCAACAATAAAAAGTGTACACCTATCAACTGTGATGGTTCAAAATTGCCCAACTCTCTTCATATATGAGCTTTTAATGGTCTTGTCCAATTAAGAACGAAAGTTGGTCTTTTAGATACGAAACAATGTACAAAGCTTATAAAAGTAAGTTTGGACATAAAGTAACAATCAAAAGTGTACACCTATCGACTTTGATGGTTCAAAATTGCTCAACTCTCTTCATATTCTTTTAATGGTTTGTCCAATTAACAACAAAAGTTGATCTTTTGGAAATGAAACAATGTACGAAGCTTATAAAAGTAAATTTGGACATAAAACAACAATAAAAAGTGTACACCTGTCCACTTTGATGGTTCGAAATTGCCCAACTCTATTCATATATGAGCTTTCAACGGTCTTGTCCAATCAACAATGAAAGTTGGTATTTTGGAATTGAAACAATATATGAAGCTTATAAAAGTAAATTTGAACATAAAGCAACAATAAAAAGTGTACACCTATCAACTTTGATGGTTCGGAATTGCTCAATTCTCTTCATGGAGGAGCTTTTAAAGGTTTTGTTTAATTGAGAAGGAAAGTTGCTCTTTTGGGAGCGAAACAATCTATGAAGCGTATATTAATAATTTGGTCTTAAAGCAACAATAAAAAGTGTATACCTATCAACTCTGTCCATGGAGGAGCTTTTAAGGGTTTTTTCCAATTGAGAGCGAAAATTGGTCCTTTGGTAATGAACAAATCTACGAAGCATATACTATTAAATTTGGACATAAAGTAACAATAAAAAGTCTCTATCTCTCATCAACTTTGATGGTTCGGAATTGCTCAATTCTCTCCATGGAGGTGCTTTTAATAGTTTTGACCATTTGAGAAGAAAAGTTTGTCTTTTGGGAATGAAACAATCTACTAAGCATATACTAGTAAATGTAAACATAAAGCAATAATAAAAATGGTACACCTATCAACTTTGATGGTTCAAAATCACCAACTTTTTTCATAGAGGAGCTTTTAAACGGTCTTGTCCAATTAAGATCGAATGTTGGTCTTTTGGCAACGAAACAATCTACGAAGTAGATACTAGTAAATTTGGATATAAAGCAACAACAAAAAAGTGTATACATATTAACTTTGATGGCTCAAAATTACCCAAATCTCTTCACAAAAGTGCTTTTAACGGTCTTGTCCAATTGAGAACAAAAGTTGTTCCTTTGGCAACGAAAGAATCTACGAAGCGATACTACTACATTTGGATATGTCGCAAAAATAAAAAGTGTACACCTATTAACTATTATGGTTCGGTATTGCTTAACTCTCTCCATGGAGGAGCTTTTAACGGTTTTGCCCATTTGGGAAGGAAAGTTGAACTTTTGACAACGAAACAATCTACGAAGTCTATACTCGTAAGATTTGACATAAAATAACAATAAAAAGTCTGTGTGAAATCCCGACCCAAAAATTAGGCCCTGTTTGGTTTGGCATTTTCAACCCATTTTGAGTTTTCAATTTTGACGAAAACTCAAAACTCGTTTGGTTCGTCATTTTTGAAAACCCATTTTCGAAAACAGCCCCAAAACGCAAGCACAAAAATGAAAACGAATTTTATATGTTTTCGTGTTATCACCAAGAACACGGAAAACAACTAAAAACACAGAAAACACGGAGCGTCCGCTTTATACGAAAACTGGGAACTCCTCTTTCTTCCAGATTGAGTTCTTCCATCGCCTAGGGTTCGCGATTCGGCGCTCCGATTTATGCTTGTGGAAGCTAGATCATCAGGTGAGTAGTTTGCTAGTGGGTTTTTAATTTCTTGATTCAGAGCTTTGAATCCCCAAGCTTTCTACTCTCAAATGGCGTTTCTTGCATCTGTTTTGAATGACCCCTTATTCTCCTCTTCCTTCATTCGACCAACCATTTCTTTCGTGGACCTTCCACCAACTTCTTTGGATTTGTGCGTGTTAATGGAACAATCTTGATTTAAGGATCTTTTCAAACATTTTTGTTGCAGATCTTTTGTTCCAAGGAGGGACTAGGCAGAATTGAGCAGATCCATTTGAGATTGCGGTCTACTTTCCAGTAAGTTGGGTGTTTACATTTATAATTCACCTCGACATTTCTGCTCTGTCAATTGAATTGCACTTTGGTTTCTGTACTTTGGCTTGCATGTTATATCAAGTTAGTGATTTGATCTCTTTATCTTAAATGGGAATAACTTGTTTGTCCTAGGATATACTACCTTATCATAAATGACCAGATATCTGTATATAAAATTCAAAATTCTGAGTTGGTCATTGCATAAAGCTTAATTGGTAACCATGTAAGCTACTATCATTGATTTTAGTTTTAATACTGAGTTGGAATAGAGAGCAGGGATTCAAATCAAAGATATTTTGGCTGGATGATGGATTGTTTATAAATAATATTGTTGGAGATGTCATCTGCTAGTTCTATTAGTTGGTCATTTTTATTAAACTCGGGATTATTATATCAATCCAACATGAATATTTCATGGAGCTGTTTATTCATGCCGTGTTGTGTATTCTACTACTTCTTGCATTTGCACTGAAAAGTCTAGATGAGAAACACAAGTACTCATTTGACTGATGGGTAGCTCTGAAGTTTTTGCAAGTGAATCTAGACTGAAACAATAAGAACAGCGTCCTAAATTTTGATACTTGAATTGCAAATTGGGTTCCTCTGTTGGTGGAGTAAATATGGGTGTACTTATGCTTATTGTTAGGTTTGCTTTGAATATATAATGTAAGCTCTGGCTTTAGACTTTCTTAGACTCAATGTACTACTACCACATTGGATATGGTCTGAATAGGTCATTATCATCAATTATTCAAATGTGGTGTCTGGACTCGTTGCTCTTATTTATTTTTCTTTATAATTCAGGCTTATCCTCTGCCTTATCTTCTTGATGTGTTGTATTGTTCTTTGCACTGATCATTGTCCCTAGCTGTTATCAATATTGCTGAGAGTTGAAATTAAAAAATTGCTTTACTTGTCTGAAGCTCGCATACTTGTAATGTAGCACCAATGTATGAAATTAAAAAAATTGCTTGATTGGCTGCATCTTGTAATGTGTGTCATTGTTATTTAATAAAATTAATAATCTATTGATTTCATGATCACTTGTTTACGTAAAAGTGGAATCCAGAATTCCTATTAAAAATCTACTTAATTTGATTCATATGACTCTATCTTTCCTTTTGGTTTAACCAATCTACATTGCACTCTACAATGCAGTCCTTTGACCAGTAATTAATATGCCTATTATTTGCATTTATTTGTTGATATGCTTGATATGTAATCTAGAATATGGGAGGGCATAGAGGTAAGACCAAATAACCAATGTAATGGTCTAATGAGAATGAGGCTGCATTCATTGGGATTTTATATGAACATGTAAAAGCGGGGCATTTACAATGTTCCACTTTCACAAAAGATATGTGGACCAAGATCAATGAAGAGTTGCTCCAAGCAACAAAAGCCGATTATGGAGCAGATAAGTTGAAAGGGAAGTGGAATCGGTTACTTACAGAGCATCGACACTTTTCTAATCTTTTAGCTCATACTAGTGTCACATAGGACCCGAATACAAATGAAGTGAATGCTGCAGAAGACGTTTGGCAACACTTCTATACCGAAAGTTCAAATTCAATTGACTTTGACATTTATCGATTTATTCATGTTTACTTGTTCTTTAATTTGATGCATGCATTTGAATGTTGTAGATAAACAAGACTACATACAGCACCTTCCGGAGGGTGGGATGTAAGCACTATCAAGTTTTGGGAGAGATCTTTTGTGGGACTATAGCTACTGGCAGTCTAGGCATTGCTTCAACACAACTTCCACCTACGTCAGATGAAGAGAGAGCGCGCTAGAGGACGACTTCCTAAATAATGGAGTGCATGTCCGAGTAGAAAATGAAGATGAAGTTGTTGAAAGTAGTCGACGTCGAAGGAAAGAATTGAAGATCAGTAGAGCTGACAAACTCGATTCATGTATGGAGCGTTGGTCATCCACAGTTGAGAAGCGTAGTGATGAATCAAAAATGAGGACATTATACCTGAAAGAGAAGCTTGCACGTATGCAGAAAAAGACAGCTGAAGAGGGAGCAAGTGAAGGCAGCAGTGTTGATCCTTATTCTAATATGGTGTGTGTGAACATCTTGAATGCTATGGAAGGGGTGTCCAATGAGGTTTACTTGAAAGCAATAAAGGCCTTCAAGGATTCTCTTTTTAGACAGACATTTGTGATGATGCCTGAAGCCCGCAGACGGCCTATCTTGGAACTTCTTGGAGAGTTCTGATGTTTTTTCTATTTCATGCATTTTTCAGACCTTTTTCATTTGTTTCAGTTGTGATAATGAACCTCCTTTCTCGGTTGTTTTCTCAAGCTTTTATATGTAATAAATAACTTGGTTTTTACAATTATTTGTGCAGAAATGTTAGGACATGGTTCTTCATCATATGTGACTGACTCTGAAACAAGTGACGATGATATGATATTCACAGATGATTTGGATGAGGAGTGTGGGGATCTGATTATGCTAAATTATTTTGTGCCCAACGAAAGGAGCTTGATGGATAGAATGCCATGCAGGACATCAGTGCTTTCTAGAAAAATGTTCGTTCAAGAAGTTTTAAATGGAAATCCAACTATATGTCATGATATTTTCTGAATGCAGAAGCATGTCTTTCTAAATTTCGGTGATGTTTTGAAAGAGAGAGGCTTGCTTAAAGACTGAAAGAAAGTCAATGTCGAGGAAGGGATTGCAATGTTCCTAATGATCATAGTGCACACCACTAGGTATCGTATAATTGCCGATCGGTTTCAGCATTCAAATTATACAGTTAGTAAATGGTTCAAGAGAGTAATACGAGCAGTTTGTACATTGGGTACTGAGATAATTAGGCCAACTAATCAGGATGTCGTGCATGAGCGGCTATTGAGAAAATATCCGTATTTCAAGGTTAGTTTGTATATTTTTAATTTTTTAGACTTTGTTCTTAAATAACAAAACTATAATGTTCATGTAGGATTGTATTGGGGCGATAGATGGTACACATGTTGCCGCGTGGGCACCTGCTTCGAGACAAACATCCTTTCGTGGAAGAAAAACTAATGTGACACAAAATGTGATAGTGGCTTGCGATTTTGATATGAGATTCACCTTCATTTTTTCCGGATGGGAAGGCACAGCAAATGATTCGTGAGTCTTCATTGATGCTGTAACAAGGGTTGGAAATAACTTTCCAATGCCACGAGGAGGTACAATATAAAACTTAGGATAATTTTATCAAATAAATGGTAATTATTTTTTGCATTAAATAATTAATTATAATTAATTTGCAGATCAATTTTACCTTGTTGATGCTGGATATCTTAATATGCCTGGATTTCTTGCCCCTTATCGAGGTCGGAGATACCATTTGCGTGATTATCGTGGATGTGGAAGACCTCGTGGGAAGGAAGAACTGTTCAATTATAGACACTCCTCCTGCCGGAACATTATTGAACGCTGCATTTGAGTTTTGAAGGCAAGATTTTCCATTTTAAAATTAATGCCTAATTATCCTCTTTACAGGCAGAGACAGATCCCTACTGCATGCTGCGTGGTACACAATTTCATTAGGCAGGAGCACGCTCTGGATACGCTTTTTGCCGAGTACTCAACCGAGAATATGATATTTGAAGATGCTACTCAGTCAAATCAAGCTCATGAAGTCATACAGTTTGATACCAGTCAAACTGCACAGATGGGACAACTCAGAGATCAAATAGCTACGCAAATGTGGAATGACTACGCAGCAACTCATTAGTAATTTTAAATTAGAAAGTATTTTAATGCATATTGGGAAAATGTATGACTTATTCAGGATCTTGTGGCAGTGTTGAAAATACTTTTTAAATAATTTTAATTTAGAAAATACTTTAATGCATATTAAAATATGTATGTATTATTTGGAGTTTGTAACTTCATATATTATGTTACTTCTATATGATAATATGTTAATCATAAAAAATTTGTTCAAAAACTGAAAACCAAATGCATTTTCAGTTTTCATTTTTAAAAACAGTTTTTCAGAATAATCAAACCAAAATTTTTTTCAGTTTTTTGAAAACAGACCCTCAAAACTGAAAACTAAAAACTGAAATACAAACCAAACAACCTCTTAGTTTTGAGTCAAATTACGGATGATCCGTGAAGTACGGAATCATGGAAAAACAGTTTTGAGCTTGGTTCGGTAAATAGGTCACAACTTTTAGTGTACATGTCCGTTTCTGGCCCATAATATATCAAATCGAAGCTTAGACCGAGCCGCAAAATAAATTTGAGAAAAAATTGGGTTCTATGAATATTAATCCATCCGAATGGATAAATTAGCAGTCCGGGCGGATATGCCTAGAGTGAGGGCAGTGGGTTACGGGAACAGTAATCCGTCCAGACAGACGCTTAGGGCCACCAGACGGCTATCGGGAAATCATATATTAAGCCCAGATTTTAGACATTTCAGCTTATACCATCACTTGGAGAACCCGACTAGAGAGAGAAGAAGAGAGAGAGGGAGCTTTTGGTTAGATTTTGCCTTGGAGATTGTAGATTGGTGATCATTGAAGCTAAGCAAGGAAGATTCGAGCTTGATTTGGGTGATTTGGTAAGTTTTTATTAGTTTTTGGAAATTCTAGGTTTTTCTAGATTTGCTAGATTCTTGAAGAGTTGAGTTATATGCTTTAGATATGTTGTTTATAGATTGATTTGGAACATATATGTAGGTTGATTTCGTGGTTTGATGTTGAGTTGAGCTAAGTGGAATTTTTAGAGGATTTTAGAAGGAATTCTAGAGAGAGAAAGTAAGTTTCTCTTGATTGTTTGTTTAATTCATTATTGATATGATATATTGAGATGTTTGGATGATTAAATGAGTACGACATTGTGTAAATTGTTAGGTTTGGTAAAAAGGGGTTTAAAACCCTAATTGTGAGATTTTTGGTGAATTGCTCAACACGAGGTAGGGGATTTCCAACCATTCTTTCTATCATTCATTCTCAATATTTTAAAGAGCATTTCGATTCCTCATTAGTCATTTTAATTGTGTTTCCGCCTTAATTGCTTCTAAGGGGAAATGAACCTTGCTTGTGGAATATTGTTAATTCTTAATGTTGCATGACCCGATTGTGTGTTCCATCACCTATGGGCACGATGTGATTTCCATTCATTCATCATGGTAGTTATGTATATATATATGTAGGTTGTTCATATATATATCTTTTCCGCATGTCATGGCATAAATGCATTAGAGTTGCATTGGAGTCCGAGTATGGACTCGAAGATCCTTAAGATTCTTGAAAGCTACTTGGAGGGATGACGAGGTGATGAGAGTTACCACCAAGTCATGTGATCTCCAAGTAGGATAACGCACTAGAGGTATGGTTAATGAGGGACCTTGCCTGGAATGGTGCGGGCGTGATAGGATCATGCAACCGGGTAATCCCAGAGTGTTTGATGTTGGGGAGCTAGCTCCTATTCAATATTACATTGATAGCGACCATGATATTGATGAGTTGATGTGGTAAGCTTGCTGACGTTCGATATTACATGGAACGAGCCATGGTTGGTGAGTACAAAATGTACTCATGTTTATGATGTTAAATACCCAATCCTTATGAGGTTTCTAGCACAAAATACTATCCAATTGTGTGATTTAATGACAGGTACAGCTGGATGCTATTTAGTTGGAAAAGTTGAATTCTAGGTAAAAGTGAGCCAGGAGCGACCTACGGGCGGCCGCGAGTTGCGGGATTTGCAGAAACGGGCCCAGCTGACGTGGCAGTGGGGACAATAACTTTTTATTGTTAAGGACTAAACCCTAGCCGCTGGATACCAGGGGAGATTTTCCAGAATACAGAGGGCAGAGAGGACGCATTCCAAGCGTGGCAATTCCTTCATCTTTCCCATCGATTCGAATAATTGTCTTGAGTATTTTTATGGTTTTTAGTATGAGTATGCGTAGCTAAGTACTTTTTAGCTAGGATTTGGTATTTTCTCCTACTGAAACTTTGTGCACAGATTGATTGTTGATTAGACTGGATTTAATTCATTGTTCTCTGAATTTATTGTTGATTTCCTATTGTTATTCATGTCGCGACATAGGACAATGGAGGAGAAAAACAGACAGTTGGTCGATGGGATTGCAGGAGCTGCCGATGCTAATGTCAGAGTACCAATGATGAATCGGTATATTCCGCAGAACATTGCTCAGCCTTCGTGCATTACTTATCAACCTATAGGGGCTGTCAATGTTAGTTTGTCACCACAGTTGTTGAATTCTGTGCCCCATTATGAGGGGAGATTTGATGAAGATCCTCACTTACATTTGAAGGATTTTACCGACTTGTGCCGAACTCAACACATGACTGGAATTACTGCCGATAATTTAAAGTTGGTTTTTTCTCCCTTTACTCTAAGGGGTGGTGCAAAGATGTGGTATAATGCTATTGAAGCGGGATCTATCGGTACATGGGAACAGATGGCAACTAAATTTTTGAGGGAATTTTTTCCAGCTCATAGAACCAAGCAACTTGTGAGAGAAATCCAGAATTTTCAACAAAAGGATGGTGATTTGTTTTATGAAGCATGGAAGGATTTTAAGAGTAAAGTAGCTCATTGCCCAACCCATAATTTACACAAAGATGATGTGGTTTTGCATTTTTATGAAGGGTTGAACGAGGCTAATAGATTGAAAGTTGATTCTGCTTGCATTGGAGTTCTTATGAGAAAGAGTAGCGAAGAAGCTATGGAGTTATTTGCAGAATTGAGTGAAGACTCTCAACAATTTTCTGCAAGGGGTAGAAGCTCAACAAAGCGACAAGGCATATATGAGGTGAGATCTGATGTCAAAGTTGAAGTTGCAATGTGCAATATTAATCGAAAAATAGACATGCTTGTTGAAGCTTTGACAGAGGTGACTATAAAGGTTCCATCACAAGCTGAGACTCTTTGTTCAGTTTGCTCTAGGCAAGATCATGTGACTAAAGCTTGTCCATTGATATCAATGAATGATCAAGAGCAAGTCAATTTCTTGGGAAATTACAACACATGGAACCAAGCTTATCCTTGGCGCAATCACCCTAATCTTTCTTGGAAGGGTGATCAAAACACAATGAATGCAGCAGTCCCAACACCACAACCAGCAAAGAAGATTGATTTGGAGACTACCATGATGCAATTCATGCAACAAACAACTCAGGCTATCCAAAAATTGGAAACCCAAGTGGGACGGATAGCGAAGGAGGTGAGCGAACGAAAGAAGGGAGAGCTGCCTTCTCAACCTCTCAATAACCCAGCTGGGCATGAAGAGTTGAAATCCATAACCACCCTTCGAAATGGCAAGATTATTGACAATAAGGTGCTGTCGCCAACCCCTGACGCAGGGTGCAAGTCGGCCGCACATCGGGTGCTGGAGGGTCGCAAATCTGGACAGAAAGAAGTCACAGATTGGGGAAGAGATCCTCCGCCTTTCCCACAAAGGTTAGTCAAAAAGACAACTGATTCTAAGGTGCATGATATTTTTGAAAATTTACGTAAGGTAGAAATCAATATTCCAATGCTTGATGCCATTAAAAAGATTCCTTCTTATGCTAAATTTCTCAAAGATTGTTGTACTAAAAAGAGGAAATTTTCGGCAAATGAAAAAGTTGCTTTGAATGAAGAAGTGAGCGTTGTGCTATTGAATAAACTTCCACCCAAGCTTAAAGATCCTGGTAGTTTTACCATACCTTGTAAGGTGGGAAATTAATTCTTTGAGAAGGCATTGCTAGATTTAGGAGCGAGCATCAATTTAATGCCCTTTTCTTTGTATAAGAAATTAGGATTGGGGGAATTGCAAGAAACTTCCATCACTTTGCAGTTAGCTGACAGCAGTATTAAAAGACCTAAGAGAATTTTAGAAGACGTGTTGGTAATTGTGAAGGACTTAATTGTGCCTGTTGATTTTATTGTGTTGGATATGGAGGATAATCCTAGTTCGTCCTCTATACCTATTATTCTTGGTCGTCCTTTCATGACTATAACAATGCAGGTGAATGATCAAAAATTGGAGTTTCGTGTGTTTGATTCTCTTGAACTTCATGATGATAAAAGTGATTGTTTTGGTATTGATGTTACACATGATCTTGTGAGTGAGGTTTTTCAGGTTACAAGTCTTGATCCAGTTGAGGCAATGGTGACCCATAGTTTGGAGAATAAAACTGTGAATACAGGTGACATACAATATGGCAGCCAAATAGAGGAACTAATAGAGCCATTGCATCGGGCCCAGTCTTATGTTGGTAAGGGTATTCGTCCTTTTGCACAATTGGTACCTACTAATATATCTCTTGTTTCTTCTACAGTTAAGGCACCTACTTTGGAGTTGAAACAATTGCACAACCACTCGAAATATATTTATTTGGGAGAAGACAAGACTTTACCAGTGATAGTGGCGGCAAATCTCAGTTTAGGAGAAGAGGAAAAATAGTACAAGTTCTGAAAAGGCGTAAAACTGCCCTTGGATGGTCCATTGATGACATCAAAGGAACCAATCCTAATAGATGCATGCACCAGATTTTGCTTGAAACTGATGCAAGGCCAACTAGAGAAGCATAGTGGCGGCTACATCCACAAGTGAAAGATGTGGTGGAAACTGAAAATTTGAAATTGTTAGATGTGGGGGTGATCTACCCACCTTCGGATAGCAAATGGGTTAATGGGCATCGTGTGAAGCCTTATTGGAAGTCGGTTCCACTCACAATGGAAGAAGTCGTATGATTTAATGTTTTAGATCCTTGACGAATTCTAAAGCTGTGTCTGGCTGAAGACAATAAATTTAGCACTTCATGGGAGGTAACCCATGTGGAGGAGGAGCATCTTATTCGACATCTTTGAACAGCTAAGTCTCCTCACCCTTTTCTTTTATTGCACATTTAATTTTCGTCGTCACAAATTTAAATTATTTTCTATTTCCTTCACATTGAGGACAATGTCGAATTCAAGTTTGGGGAAGAATGGAATTTGAGTTTTGCCAAAAATTTGAAGTTTTTAAAACTTGGCACCCTTTGCTTGATTATCATGACATGCTTTGATAACTAATAGTGTATTTCCTAGCATGATTTTTTTTTTGTGATAAAGGTCTGCTTGGTTTATATGTCATTTGAACACTAAGTAGCCATGTGAGAAGCCTTTAAAAATTCTGAGTGCATTGAATTTCATGACATTGTATTGCTAGAACTTGCCTAAAACCAGCTGAAGTAATTGTTGAATTTTTGTTCCATGAAAGTGACAAAGGCGTTCTAATCCTTGCCCATCTATATTTGTTCTTAATTATCCATATTTCCCTTCCCATTCGCCTTATCCGATCTCTCTGATGTGTTATGCATGTGCCATTGAGTTCAAAAGTTAGAATACCAACATAAGGCTGACAGGTGAGATGAATTTTGGGTGATGAGAAAGTGGAAAGTGGTGGTGACGATGCCTTAGAGAATTTTGGGATAAGAAAACAAGTCTACAATAATGGGAAAAGTGTGAACCACCTGCGGCCGCACAAAAAGCGTGGATTATTTCCTTAGATAAAGAGTACCAGAGATGTGCGACCTAAGTGCGGCCGCACAAAAAGCGGTGATTATTTCCGTAGATGAACAATACCAGAGATGTGCGACCTAAGCGCGGCCGCAAAAGTTGGGAATTCTAAAAAAAATAAATTTGTTTACACTGTCTGGTCAACGTCACTAGTTGACTGAGCAGAAGAAAAAGAAAAGAAAAAAAAAGTGAATTGTAAGCCTTCTGCGAGCTAAGCGTGGTCGCAAATTCTACTTATTTAAAATGCAGTGCATAAGAGACATAACTCCAGCTACATCAGATGAAATATTTCCAAGGGCATTTCCTTAAGCAACAACAAGAGATGATTGATCAATTAAAGATTGTACTGTGCAATGATGCTTGAGGATTGATCGTGTTTGGACTCACTTTGTTGGGATTTATTTTGCAATGTGTTATTGACTAGTATTCGATGTAGTTGGCTTGTGTTGGTTGCCTAATTTTGGGACTATTTGGTGCGCGGCATAACCATTGGTAGAAGATTTATGCACCATGACAATCTAGTTCTTGATTAATTTTCTTCTCAACCTAACTTCTGCCATTTGATGCCTTTACTTCTATGCCTGTTTGTTTTGAGCCTACCCAAAATCCAAATTAATCCTTTCAAAGACCTTTTGATTCATGGAATGAACATTCTAGCATAAGTAAGTTTGGTGGACATGCAAGCCTATGGCTACATGTTATGAATTCAAAGGAGAGTAAACACCACCCTCTAAACACTTGAGTGAACACTTCAAATTTCTAAATATTGTGTGAATCTTAGTGAGTTGGTGTGAAGAT
Source organism: Euonymus europaeus (assembly GCA_963580455.1). Taxonomy (NCBI): domain Eukaryota; kingdom Viridiplantae; phylum Streptophyta; class Magnoliopsida; order Celastrales; family Celastraceae; genus Euonymus; species Euonymus europaeus. The sequence goes on from OY756972.1 coordinate 9,380,748, forward strand.
GTTATATATGCTATGGCAGTAGTGAGCAAATTTATAATTGTGCAGATTACACTTGATGAATCATTGCATTGATTTGATGAGAAAGTATATGGCTTGCCAAGTTATGATGTTGTTTTTCGAAAGAGACATGCAACGCTTTGAAATTATTTTCTTGATTTTTTGCTTGAGGACAAGCAACGTTTAAGTTTGGGGGATTTTGGTGAGTACAAAATGTACTCATGTTTATGATGTTAAGTACCCAATCTTTATGAGGTTTCTAGCACAAAATACTATTCAATTGTGTGATTTAATGACAGGTACAGTTGGATGCTATTTAGTTGGAAAAGTTGAATTCTGGGTAAAAGTGAGCCAGGCGCGGCCGCGAGTTGCGGGATTTGCAGAAACGGGCCCAGCTGACGTGGTAGTAGGGATAATAACTTTTTATGGTTAAAGACTAAACCCTAGCCGCCGGATACCAGGGGAGATTTTCCAGAATACAGAGGGCAGAGAGAAGGCATTCCAAGCGTGGCAATTCCTTCATCTTTCCCATTGATTCGGACAATTGTCTTGAGTATTTTTATGGTTTTTAGTATGAGTATGCGTAGCTAAGTACTTTTTAGCTAGGATTTGGTATTTTCTCCTACTGAAACTTTGTGCATAGATTGATTGTTGATTAGACTGGATTTAATTCATTGTTCTCTGAATTTATTGTTGATTTCCTATTGTTATGCATGTCTGGCCATCATCATAATATTTAGGAATTGTTAGTTGAACATATTCGGCTGACTATGACCCGGTGTTTGACGAAGTAATTAACAAAAACTTGTTTTACGATTCAGGTTTGGGAACATTGAACATATATGATTGGGTGATAGACCATTGCCTTAGGTTGTGCGATTGGCGATTTCCACGTGCTGATGCTTATCTTAGGAAATTCTTATGAGAGACCAAACCAAGACTCCTTTGATAAGAAAAGACCTTGAGCTGGACCAAAGTCAAGGACGTTGTTTAGGGAAATCTAATTGTTAGAGCTGGACCAAAGTCTTTCAATTGACGTCGTTAAATTCTTAATTTGTTTAATTGCGGATTGATTTGTGTGCACAGGTGGAGGTATTTGAACTAGCCAAATCCAAGCTAATTTTCATCAATTGTTGAATTAGTTATTTTATTTGAACTAGTTAATTTTTCCATTATTAATTTAAGCATCCAAATTAGTTTACACTATTGTTTGTCTTTCAATTAGTTTTTACAACAGTCCCTGTGGATTCGATCCCTTTCACTGTTACTGCCTTGCGACCGTACACTTGCGATTGGGTAAAACCAGTCGGTATTTACTGTGATCAAAAAGTATCGACCAATGGTATCGATGAGGTTTGCTCATTGAGGGGATTGCCCGGATTGATGTTTTATGTGATTATTGAGTATACGTGCATGTGGTAGACTTCATATTGTTGCATAACCTATTGTTCGGATTCGGCCTTTATACTCTTTATACTCTTAATCCTACTGAGCTTCTTGCTCACTCTCTACTTTCTGTTCCTTCCAACAGGAGATACTGGTACAAGTACCGGTGGAGCGGATCAGTGAGGGCGGGATGTGACATCGATGGCCCTGGGTAGGATGTGGGTGTTAGAAATGTATTCTAGCACGAATTTTGTTTATGATGTATTGATGTTATTCATGATATACTTATAACCATTTGGGACTAGAGGGTGTATGCATGAAGTATGTTGAGTTTGATTTTATGGTTATATGATATTATGAATTTGTTGATGTGTTTATTACTATCAGTTTGTGCATGCTGGTAATGGATGGCCTGAAGCCCCTAGGATCAGGATTGCATGTGTTTGAGGCCTGAGGCCTAGCTAGGTTGCTCGTGTGATGGATTGAATTTATGCTGCGTGTTTCTGATACAGGTGGGGACTCTCCGATATACGGGGAGATGCCGCCGGATTTCCGGTCTACCGAATGATCGCACTAGTGGCCTAGGACGGTGCTGGAGGGCACCCGTGGCGTGCCTGGATCGGGGCGTCACAATTTGGTATCGGAGGGAGGTTTGATTTATATATATAGGATCGGGGTTGGGTCCTAAATATATGGTAGTGTAATCCAGGCCATGTCACAACCGCTTCTGATCCGGTATGTTTTCTTGACCCTAGTAAATCCTTTGTTGAGTTGTGTGTTAAATGGTATTGTCTGTTTGCCATGCAGATGAATACCCGTAGAACTACCAGGTCCGACAGTGGGACTGAGGTACCTTGTGGCAGAGGCCGACGGGGAGTTGGTAGGGGCCAAGGTAGACGCCATAGTGTTGGGGTGGGGCGTGTCACTAGAGGCACTCCTAGCACTGAGGAGTCGGTTCCGAATGTGGATCCGGAGTTGAGGGAGTAAAAGATAGTTCATGAGGGACTTCCAACTGAGAGTGATGATCAGTAGGCACCACCTACAGGACCTGTTGCTCCTGTTACTACAGCGGGGCAACCGGTGACGATGGAGGGGCTTGCTAGCTTCATGATGAGTATGGTGCAAACACAAGCACAAACTATAGCACAAGCAGTGGCACAGACAATAGGTGCAACCGGCACTTGTATTGAGGGAGGGGTACCCGAGGCTACTACTGAGGTGGGTACAGTATCGAGAGCTGGAAGGGGAATGTATGAGGTGAATCAACTGAGGAGAACTTCTCCTCCAACCTTTTTTGGAGATGGAACGGGTGTGGGGGCGGAGGAGTGGTTCAATCAGTTGAGCATGAGGATGGACACGTTAGAGATACCCGATGAGTGCCGGGTGAAGTTTGTGTTCTATTATTTGAGTGGAGTGGCCTATGAATGGTGGATGTCCATGGGTCAGAGGCGGAATAAGTTGACTTGGACCTCTTTTGAGTAGTTTTTATGCAGAAGTTTGTGCCGAGACCTCCGCAATCTGAAAAGGCAAAATAGTTTCTGGAGTTGTTGCACACATCAGAGATGACGGTGTCTCAATACACCAAGCAGTTTGAGGAGTTGTATCGGTTTGGGAGAGAGTTTGCTCCTACCAATACAAAGAAGGCGGCAAGGTATCGAGATGGGTTGCTACCCAGTCTTGGGAGGATGGTGATGGCCACTAGGGTGGTATCGTACGAGGACACAGTTGAGATGGCATTGGACTTTGAATTGAGCAAGCAGAATGAGGCTCAGAGAAATTGTCCAGTGACCGAGGATAATAGTGGTGGTGGTGGTTGCCACAAAAAGCAGAAGACTGATTTTCGTCATCAGAAAGGGGGCCGAGGCAAGGGGCCGAGGCCTCAAGGGGGCAAGGTGACGTTTTACAAGTGTGGAAAAGAGGGGCACATGAAGAATGAGTGGAGAGCTTCTGGATTTAAGTGCTTTGGTTGTGGCAAGTTGGGCAAGTTGGATCAGTCTCAGATATCGGAGGTACTACCTCCAACTCTTCCTTCCACTGTTCCATCGGGAGGGAGAGGGCGAGGTGGAGGCAGACAGTCTCAGCAGCAGCAGTATGCACTGACGGATGGTCGTGTCTTTGCTACGGGACATCAGGAAGCACAGGAGCATCCCAACTTCATTGGAGGTACATTTTTGATTTCGAATTGTTGGGCAAGAGTCTTGTTTGATTCTGGAGCTACTTCGTCATTTATTACTAGTTCGTTAGCGAACGCACTAGCGGTGGAGATTTCATCGATTAGGAGAATGTTTATGGTGTCCTCACCATCAGAGACCAACTGGATTGTTGCAACCCTTATCGGTAGCACAATGGAAGTGGGAGAGGATCACGATGGACTTTGTGACGGCGTTGCCAATGACTCAGAGGACGCATGACACGGTTTGGGTGATAGTGGACAGATTGACCAAGTTTGCACACTTCTTACCCATGAACAAGACGGATTCGTTGGAGACCTTGAGTACTATGTATGTCAAGGAGATCGTGAGACTTCACGGAATTCCATTATCTATTGTGTTGGACCGAGACCCGCGGTTCACAGGTAGATTCTGGAGTAGTTTACAGGAGGCATTGGGAACGAAGTTGGATTTCTCTACAGCTTATCATCCTCAGAGTGATGGGCAGAGTGAGAGAACCATACAGATTTTAGAAGATATGCTATGGGCATGTGTAGTTGACTTTGGAGGAAGTTGGGATCAGTACTTACATTTGGCGGAGTTTGTGTATAACAACTCTTTCCAGAGTAGTATCGAAATGGCACCTTAGGAGGCGCTCTACGGGAGGCCTCGTAGGTCGCCTTTGTGTTGGGCGGAGGTTGGTGAGAAAGTTGTTTCGGGACCGGAGATGGTCAAAGAAGCTCAAGAGAGAGTTGATGAGATCCGAAGGCGGTTGATCACCGCGCAGAGCTGACAGAAGTCTTATGCTGACCGGAGGAGGAGACCTTTGGAGTTCGCTGTAGGTGATAAGGTTTTTTTGAAGGTTAGTTCGAGACGTGGAATTCAGAGGTATAGCAAGCATTGGAAGTTGGCACCGAGATTTGTGGGGCCATTTGAGATTTTGGAGACAGTTGGAACGGTGGCATACCATTTGGCACTTACACCGAAGCTTGAGAAGGTTCACAATGTATTCCATGTATCAATGCTTCGGAAATATGAGCCGGATCCGTCTCATGTGATAGATTGACTACGTTGGAAGTTGAGGAAGAAGGAAGTTACACTCTTCAACAGGTGAAGATTCTAGACCGACAGAACAAAGTGACGAGGTCGAGTGTGATTCCATTAGTAAAGGTGATGTGGAAGTATCACGGAGTTGAAGAAGCAACTTGGGAGTTGGAATCCAAAATGAAAGAGAAGTACCCGGAATTGTTCGGAGATTCAGGTATGTGTGTAGTTAAATTTCAGGACTAAATTTTTTTAAGGGGGGGAGGATGTGAAACCCCGACCCAAAAAAAATGTGAAATTTTGATGTTAGAACAAAGGGGGAAAACTAGACTAGGCGCACCAAGGGGCGCCTAGGCGCTGCGCCTAGTCTAGTGAGTGACAGGAATGCATGCAGGGAGGAAGACCGGATGAGGAGGCACTGGACTGGGAGCACCTCAGGGTGCCTAGGCGCAGCGCTCAGTCTAGCAAGCAGAGGATGGGCGCGGATGAGAGGGAAATTCAAACTTGACCAGGCACACTTCAGGGCGCCTAGACGCGACGCCGAGTCCAGTGGGTAAGGCGGCATGGAGTAAGCTCATAGACCGCCTAGGCGCACCTCGCCTGGGCGTGAAAAGCCTACACGCCCAGGATGGCGCCAGAGCAGCGCCTGAGGGAATTTTTGTTATGCCAGGGCGCCTATGCGTAACCCGTGTTTTCAAAAAGGCTCCAGCGAGCCATTTTAGGGAAATGTCTGGTTTTGGTTCATCCTAGAGAGAGAGAGAGAGTGACGATTCTAGAGAGAGAAGAGTATTTGAGGTGATTTTTGGAGATTGAAGCTTGATTTTGGAGATTTAGAGAGGACTCAAGGAAGTTCAAGCCTTGGAGGTAAGTTTCTTCATTATTTCATTTCTAGGGTTTTTGAGTAGATCTTGTTAGTTTTGTTTAGAGTTGATTCCTATGATCTAGATATGTTAATCCTTTGTCATATGTGGTTCTATATGTAGGTTTGATTCTTGTTTTGGAGTTGAGTTCCATAAGGTTGAAGTTTGGGGGTTGAGAGGAACCCTAGAGAGAGAAAGTAAGTTTTCTCATTTTAGTGGTTTAAATTCTTATTGGTTATGATATGTTGAGATGTTTGGACGATTATTAGAGTTCGATTGTGTGAAATTGTTAGGTTGGGTGAAACGGGTTGAAAACGCTAATTGTGGATTTTGGTGAATTGCTCTACACGAGGTAGGGGATTTCCAACCATTCTTTCTATCGTTTATTCTCGATATTCTAAAGAGCGTTTCGATTCTTCATTGGTCATTTATTTGTGTTTCCGCCTTAATTGCTTCTAAGGGGAAACGAACCTTGCTTTTGGATATTGTAATTCTTGATGTTGCATGACCCGTTTGTGTGTGTTCCATCATCTATGGGCACGATTTGATTCCGTTCATGCATCATGGTAGTTATGTACATATATATGTAGGATGTTCATATATGTATATATATATATATCTTTTCGGCATGTCATGGCATAAACGCATTAGAATTGCATTGGACTTCGAGTATGGACTCGGAGATCCTTAGGATTCTTGTAAGATACTTGGAGGGATGACGAGGGGATGAGAGTTACTACCAAGTCATGTGAACTCCTTGTAGGATAACGCACTAGAGGTACGGTTAATGAGCTACCTTGCCTGGAATGGTGCGGGCGTGATGAGATCACGCAACCGGGTAATCCAAGAGCGTTTGATGTTAGGGAGCTTGCTCCTATTCAATATGACATGGATAGCGACCATGATATTGATGAGTTGATGTGCTGGGCTTGCTCACGTTCGATATCACATGGAACGAGCCATGGTATCGATGAGGTTTGCTCATGAGGGGATTGCTCAGATTGATGTTTTATGTGATTATTGAGTATACGTGCATGTGGTAGATTTTATACTGTAGCATAGCCTATTGTTTTGAATACGGCCTTATTACTCATTATACTCTTAACCCTACTGAGCTTTTTGCTCACTCTCTACTTTCTTTTCCTCCCCACAGGTGATACTGGTACAGGTACAGGTACCAGTGGAGCGGATCAGTGAGAGCAGAATGTGACATGGATGGCCCTGGGTAGGATGTGGGTGCTAGAGAGATACTCTTAGCACGTGTTTTGTATACGATGTATTGATGATTATTCATGATATGCTTATAACCATATGGCACCAAAGGGTGTATGCATGATGTATGCGGAGTTTGAATTTATGGTTATATGATATTGTGAATTTATTGATATGTTTATTACTATCAGTTTGTGCATGCTGGTACTGGATGGCCCGAGGCCCCTAGGATCAGGATTGCATGTGATTGAGGCCTGAGGCCCAGCTGGGTTGCTAGTGTGATGGATTGAATTTTCTGCTGTGTGTTTCTGATGCAAGCGGGGAGTCATCGATATACGGGGAGATGCCGCCGGATTTTTCGGTCTGCCGGATAATCGCACTAGTGGCCTAGGACAGTGCTAGAGAGGCACCTGTGGCGTGCCCGGATCGGGGCGCCACAGTTTGTGCATGTTGGTAGTGGATGGCCTAAGGCCCCTAGGATCAGGATTGCATGTGTTTGAGGCCTAGCTAGGTTGCTAGTGTGATGGATTGAATTTATGCTGCGTGTTTCTGATACAGGCGGGGACTCTCCGATATGCGGGGAGATGCCGCTGGATTTCCGGTTTGCCGGATGATCGCACTAGTGGCCTAGGACGGTGCTAGAGGACATCCGTGGCGTGCCTGGATCGGGGCGTCACAGTCTACACCGACCAACTTTTGCGATTCGAAATTGCCCGATTCTCTTCATATAAGTGCTTTTCACGGTCTTGTCCAATTAAGAACGAAAGTTGGTGTTTGGGAAACGAAACAATGTAAGAAGCTTATAAAAGTAAATTTGGACATAAAACAACAGTAATAAGTGTAGACCTATCAATTTTGATGGTTTGAAATTTCCCAACTCTCTTCATATATGAGCTTTTAATGGTCTTGTACAATTAACAACGAAAGTTGATCTTTTGGAAACGAAACAATGTACAAAACTTATAAAAGTCAATTTGGGCATAAAACAACAATAAAAATTTTACACCTATCAACTTTGATGGTTCAAAATTGCTCCTATCTCCAAGGAGGAGCTTTCAAGGGTTTTGTCCAATTGGAAACGAAACAATTTATGGAGCATATACTAATAAATTTAGACTTAAAAAACAATAAAAAGTGTATACCTATCAACTTTGATGGTTCGGAATTGTGAAACTCTCTCCATGGAGAAGCTTTTAAGGGTTTTGTCCAATTGAGAGCGAAAGTTGATTTTTGAAAATAAAACAATCTACGAAGCGTATACTAGTAAATTTGGACATAGAACAACAATAAAAAGCTTATACCTATCAACTATTATGGTTTGAAATTGCTCAACTCTCTCTATGGAGGTGCTTTTAACGGTTTTCCCCATTTGAGAATAAAAGTTGGTCTTTTGGGAATGAAACAAAATACGAACTGATGAGGATAATTTTCCCCTACAATGACAACACGACACGTGGATATAATAGTCACCAGCTTTATGCTCGGTACCGAGTAGAAGGATGTACATTCCTCGGTACTCATCCTCAAACTGGTAAAAAGCTGTCATGAACTACCCAAACAGGAACTACCTTCACTATAAAAAGGGGGAAACCTTCAGGTAAAGGGGGACAACTTTTAACTTATGACAAGAACACCGAGCAGTGCACTTTACAGAGTTACTTTGTGCTAGCATCTGACTTGAGCGTCGGAGCGCCAAAGCCAGAGAACACTCTCTGGCGGGCCTCTAGTTTACGTTTGCTCTTTATTACAGGGTAACTCTATTGTTGAGAGGAAGCTAATACAAGGGAGGATATCATCAGACGAGAAAGCTCTTGTTCAAACATATCCTGATACGTCTTGGACTGATTTGAGACGTCATCAGATTGGCGCCGTCTGTGGGAATCCATAACAAAAATTATGGTTCGGGCTAGAGCTTTTAGAGGAGAAGAACAACAGGCTGAGGCAGCAAACGAAAATGCCGAACAGCAGCCTCAACCATTGGTGCAAGATCAGATTGCCGAACTACTGCAACAGATGAATGTTCTCGCGCAACGCCTGGATACGATCCAAGGACAAGTGCAGGGTCACCAACCAATCCAAAATGAGAGCATTTCTCATGAGACGAGAAATGACCACTCTCACACTGACGAGTCAAGAAATCCCGACGTTCCAGGAACCTCGGTTACTATTGCTCGAAGAACTCAGCCCACTCATACTTACGAGCGGGATAGCAAGTTTATCGAGGGGGTAGTGGATCGCAAAATAGCTGCTTTGCAAGGCCGTCCCTTCTTGGATACAATGGACTGGGATAGGAACTTGACTCCATTGTCGACCGAGGTGCAACAAGCTCGGGTACCGACAAGCTTTAAAGTTACCAGTGTGGAAAAATATAACGGGACAGGGGATCCGCTAGACCATGTTATCGGCTTTCAAACCATGATGGAGTTTCAGCGGGCCTCTCAGGAAGCTTGCTGCAAAATCTTCCCAGTCTCGCTTGTCGGAGTGGCAAGGCGTTGGTTCAGAGCTCTGCCACAAGGCAGCATTCACAGCTTTGACGACCTAACGAACAGGTTCGTCGCTCACTTTGCAAGCTCCAGACCAGTGAAGAAGACGAACGCCACACTGGTTACTATCAGACAGAAACCCCAGGAGAGTTTAAGAGAATTTGTAACCCGTTTCAACAATGATTGCTTAGAGATACCGGACCTTCAACCGATCATAGCCATTACAGCCTTCACGACTGGAGTACGACATGTGACGCTGAGGCATTCATTGTCGAAAAAGAATCCGAAAAGTATCCCCGAACTGCTCTCAAGAGTTGAAAAATACATTACTGCTGACGAAATGATGGCTGAACCACATGTAACCGAGCAATCCTTAGACAGATCTCCCCCGAGGAGAAGCTCAGACGCTGGTCGACCAACCGAGAGAAAAACTAGTGGATTCAGTAGATCATTCACCAGAAGAGATGACCGAGCCAAACTTGAGAGATATGATTCCTACACTCCACTCAATTCTTCTTTGAAAAGAGTATTGAATGAGATACAGGATCGCGACGTCGTCAGGTGGCCGGCAAAGATGAGGCCCACTACAGGTAGGATGGAGAGCGACAAGTATTGTAAATTCCACCGGGGCCCTGGTCACGACACTGATGAATGTCGCCACCTAAAAGACGAGGTAGAAAATTTAATCCGGAGAGGATACCTCAAGCGTTTTACTAGCTCGGGGGGAGATAAGCGAGAAAGAGAAGGAAGAAAAGAAAATCCAAGAGGTCTTCGGGAGAATGAGGACAGACGACAGAGGAGACGGCGAGAGGAGTCTCCTCGTCATCGGAATCGTGGAATAGCTGGTACCATTGGTATGATAGTCGGTGGTCTAGCTTCGGGAGGAGAAAGTTCATCTGGGAGGAGAGCATATGCTCGGACTGTGCATCAGATCAACGAGAAGTCAAAGAAAACGAGAACGGGAGAGGAGAAGATAATGTTCTCAGAAAGAGACGGGTTTGCACCAGCCCCATGACGATGCGTTGGTCATTGATGTCATCATCGCCAACTACACGGTCAAGAAAGTCTTGATTGATAACGGGAGCGCAGCGGATGTTCTCTTCTATCACGCCTTCAAACAGATGAACCTTCCGAGAGAGAGCTTGAAGAAGTTTTCTTCACCCCTATACGGTTTCACGGGAGAATAAGTTGTCCCTGTCGGGATAATAAGTCTACCCATAACCTTGGGAGATTACCCGAGATCAAAATTATTTATGGTGGAACTTCTGGTCGTCGATGTGAAGACCCCATACAATGCATTGATCGGCAGACCACTGCTTCACAAGGCCCGAGCAGTTGTCTCAACTTATTACCTGAAAATGAAATTCCCCACTGATCAAGGAATAGGAGAAGTTCAGGGCGACCAAAAGCTCGCCCGCCAGATGTATGTGACCGATCTTAAGGAAAAGAAAAAGCCAGTCTCGATCATAGAGTTGGCAGATGATCAGAACAATCAAATCTCGAAGCCCTCGCCAGGCGAACAACTCATTGCTCTTCCTGTCGAGCATGCAACGGAGAAGAAATTGTACTATGGTTCCGAGCTTAGCAAAGATTTAAGCGATGGCTTGATGAATCTACTTTTGGAGAACACCACCACATTTGCATGGAGTGCACATGAGATGCCGGGTATCAGTGCTGATGTTATCACTCACCATCTGAGTATCAAACCTGGTAACCGACCAGTAAAGCAAAAGAAGAGGAACTTTGCACAAGACAGGCAAGAAGCAATCAAAACAGAGGTTAACAAGCTTCTGGATGCCGACTTCATCCGAGAAGTACAATATCCAGAATGGCTTTCTAATGTTGTTATGGTTGCCAAACCGAATGGTAAATGGCGCATGTGTGTCGACTTCACTCACCTAAACAAGGCCTGTTCGAAGGATAGTTACCCGCTACCGAAAATCGACCAACTGGTAGATGCAACCTCAGGAAAGGGTCTCCTCAGTTTCCTTGATGCCTACTCAGGATACCATCAGATTCAAATGCATCAAACTGACGAGGAGAACACCTCGTTTGTTACTCCTGAGGGTACGTATTGCTACCAAGTTATGCCTTTTGGGTTGAAGAATGCAGGGGCTACCTATCAACGACTAGTCAACAAAATGTTCTCCCCAATGCTCGGAAAGACAGTTGAAGCGTACGTCGATGACATAGTCGTTAAAAGCAAGAAACCCGAGGAGCACTTGGGCGACTTGCAGGATGTATTTAATGTTTTGAACAGTTTTGGAATGAAGCTCAATCCCGAGAAATGTGCGTTTGGCGTTTCATCGGGTAAATTCCTCGGATTCCTCATCTCCAAACGAGGAATTGAGGTGAACCCTGAAAAGGTGTTAGCGATAGTCAACATGCAAGCCCCGAGGAACAAGAGGGAGGTTCAACAACTCACCGGGCGAACTGCAGCGCTAAACCGATTTCTCGCCAGATCAGGGGATCGGTGTAAACACTTCTTTAATGCACTTAAACAAACAACCGATTTTCAATGGAATGAACATTGTCAAGAAGCTTTCGAGGAGCTCAAGTCTTATCTGAGCCAACCACCTCTACTCACTGCCCCAAAAGAGGGAGAACCATTATCCCTTTACTTAGCTACAACGGAGCATGCAGTGAGTGCCGTGCTAATAAGCGAGGGAGAGGATAAAGTTCAGAGGCCAATATACTACACTAGTAAGGTCCTCTCTACGATCGAGAAGAGATACACGAAGGCCGAGAGAATGGCCCTGGCACTGGTGACCACGGCTAGGAAGTTGAGACCATATTTTCAAGCCCATACAATTACAGTGCTGACTGATCAGCCGCTCAAGAGCATTTTACAGAATCCTAACATATCTGGAAGACTTATTAAGTGGTCAATCGAACTTAGTGAGTTTGATATCTACTTTGAACCGAGAAGAGCCATTAAAGCCCAAGTCCTCGCGGATTTCATTACTGAATGCCAACATCCATTAGAGGAAGAAGCGCCGCAGGAGCAGTGGCAACTCTTCGTCGATGGATCTTCGAACAAGGACGGCAGCGGAGCAGGGATTCTGCTTCTCGGACCCGGGGGCATGACTACTGAGTATGCCCTCTGTTTCCAATTCAAAGCCTCTAATAACGAGGCTGAATATGAAGCATTGCTAGCTGGATTAAAGCTAGCCATCGAGCTAGAGGTTCGCAATTTGCTGATTCACAGCTCGTCATCGAGCAGGTTCGGGGGGAGTATGAGGCGAGAGGCGCCAATATGATCAAATATCTGGCAAAAGCTAAGGAGCTGATAAGTAAGATCCCAAATGTTGAAATACTGAGAGTGCCTCGAGAAGAAAATCAGCAAGCCGACGTATTAGCACGACTTTCGTCGACGACCAAGAAAGATCAGGCTTCCTCAGTGCGGATAGAAATGCTTCCTAAACCGAGCATCTTTGTTAAGGCAATTGCGGAGATCAGTACTGAACGATCTTGGACGGATGCAATACGAGCCTTCCTCACTGAGGGACGATTGCCAGAAGACAGAAACGAGGCTAAAAGTCTCCGAGCAAGGGCAGCGAGGTATTCAATTATTCAAGGAACCCTTTACCGACGATCCTACACACTCCCTTACCTCAAGTGCCTTGCTCCACGAGAGTCTGATTACGCTCTCCGAGAAGTTCATGGAGGAATATGCGGCAGTCATTCCGGTGCAAGGACCTTAGCTAACAAGGTCTTGCGCTGCGGGTATTACTGGCCGACCATGAACAAGGATGCAAAGGAGTTGGTGAGGAAGTGTGACAAGTGCCAGAGACATGCTAACGTACCACATCACCCCCCATCGGAGATTACAGTGATGGAAAACCCTTGTCCGTTTGCACAATGGGGGCTGGATTTGTTAGGACCTTTTCCTCAGGCAACAGCGCAAAGGAAGTTTCTCATAGTAGCCGTGGATTATTTCACGAAGTGGGTCGAAGCCGAGCCTCTGGCCACAATCACTGACCACAAGGTGAAAGACTTCATTTGGAAAACCATCATATGCAGATATGGCGTTCCTCGGATTCTCATTACTGATAATGGCCGACGGTTTGTGAGTGCCAATATACGGCAATTTTGTGAGGAACACGGCATCAACCTCAGAGTTACTGCCGTGGCTCACCCGCAAGCTAATGGGCAAGTAGAAGTCATCAACCGAATCATACTACAAGGAATCAAGGCTCGTCTGGACCAAGCCAAGGGACTTTGGACCGAGCAGCTTCATAGCGTCCTCTGGTCTTATCGGACTACGCCTCGGACATCAACAGGAGAGACACCTTTCTCCTTAGTATTCGGATCAGAAGCTGTTATCCCAGTTGAAATTGGAGCACTCCTCGTATAACTGAGTTTGAAGAATCAGGTAACAATGACTTATTGCTCAATAATCTGGATTTCTTGGAAGAAGCTCGAGAGACTGCTCGGATCAGGATTGCTGCTTACAAACAAAGAACGGCCCGATATTACAACAAAAGAGTCCGAACAAGGAAGTTTTCAGAAGGAGACTGGGTTCTAAGGAAAGCTACTGCAGCCGGAAGGCATCCAGGTAACCTCGGAGAAACTTGGGAGGGACCTTTCCGAGTTATCAAAGTTCTGCTTGATGGTACTTACAAGCTGGAAAATCCCGAGAAGCCTGGAGAGATGAGACCTTGGAATGCCGAGAACCTCCGAAGATACTATGTTTAATTTAAACCTGCTGGCATGTACTTAAGCATAATTTCCATTTCAAAACTCGTCTCTTACACGAGACTTAGGATTTTGCTGATTCAATGAAAGTAGTTTGTTTTGCTGTAAGGATCCTCAAAAGTAAGCGTTGCTCGGCACAAGTCAGCCGCAATGCCTGAGCATTATTACAAGCCCGCTAAGGTCAGGAGACCGAGGAAAAACATGGTTTTGTTTCAACTCGTTAAATATGAGTTACAACAGCCAAGCAGAAACAAGTTAGCTACGACCCGAGCAAGTTTGGGCCACAGCAAACATAGTTTTGTTTCAACTCGTTAAATATGAGTTACAACAGCCAAGTCGAAACCAGTTGGCTACGACCCGAGCAAATTTGGGCCACAGCACTACTTGTTCCCAAATCAGTTACAACAAGCTGCGTTTTAAGTTATGATTTCCGAAGAAAAAGATGGACAGTGATAGACAAGGGATGAGACGAAAAGAACACTTCAATAAAATTAAAAACGTTATCTACAAACATAGAGAACAAAGTTCGATCAAGAAAGAAAAAAAAAAAAAAACAACAAAGTTCTAATTTTCGATATCAACTTGCTCCTCGGCAGCCCGCTCTGTCTCACCTTCGACAGGAGGAGTGGGCGCGTCGACTTCTTCATTCCTCGGAGGGATCGCCGGAACATCAGTATCCATGTACTTATCGATGTCCTCCTCGACGTGCCCCTCATCCTCTTGAAGAAGGCGGAACTGCTCGTAGGCGTCTTCCTTCACCACATCCTCGTCGTCTTTCCCCGCTATGACTGGACATAGCTCATCCAAAATGTCCGAGCTCTGGCCTTTGCTGACGAGGAACCTCCGAGCTTCTTTGACAGCAGCCTGGAAACAGAAAAAGCCTTCTTGCTTAAGGGTAAGTTGGAACTCCTCAGAGTCGCGAAACTCTCGGAGACCAGCTTGTCGCCCGCTTTCAAACAGGATGGCCCCGTCAGCCTCAGCCGCTGACTTTTGTCTTGCCAGCTCATCCTCAGCTTCCTTCAGCTTCTTGGTCAGCAAATTCTCGGACTCCTGCGTCTTCTCGAGGTCAACCTTCGTCAACTTCAGAGCGGTCTCTGTCCGACCAAGAGCTCCCTTGAGTAGCAGAATCTCTTGGGAGGCAGTCCTCTTCTCCGCTGCCGAACTTTGGATGTCCAGTGACAACTTACCGAGAAGCGAAGTCAGCTGCAAATGACAACAAAAAAGAAAAGAGTTATTAAACAAGCTGAAGGAAAACATGCTAAACAGTGTTCCGAGCAGAAGCATGTATCTCCAAGGCTACCCGAGAATTGGCCACTGTATCAGATAGATGCACATTCCACCGAGGAATGTGAACGTCCCCCATCCTGTGAGGAGGAGAAGAAGAGCGGGCATCGGATGTATGAGAAGGAGATCCAACGGCCCGGAAAGACGGGGTGGAAATGAAGACACCACGACCGCGACCCAAGTCTTTTCCTCGGTCTGGTTTGACTTGGGCACCCTCAGCAGGGACAACCCTCTTCTTCTTGCTCGGTTCAACACCCCCGTCAGGTCTCCTCTTCTTGGCCAAGTTGGCAGTCTTCTTCTGCAACTTCAGGTAATCAGCAGCCGACGACATATCTGAGAAGTAACAAGAATCAGTAATCAACATGATTAGTATAAGAAGGTTATAAACAAAACCGAGCAAGAGCAGGTCCCCACCTTGCATCGCTTGCTCGGACCTATGAGCCCTTGTAAAGTCTACAGCTCGGCATATCATAGGCACAGAAGGCTTAGTGAAAGGGCCTCTGAGAGTAAGATACCAGTCAAGCTCCTGAGGAGAAAGTTGGGGAAGTCGCTTGAATTTACTGAATTTTGGGACAACCCACGAGGTCCTAAAAGGAAGATCCTCGTCCTCGCCCAAAGGCATCCGAACAAAGAAATAACTAGACTTCCAATGATGATTGGAAGAGGAATACTTTGGAGCAACCAGACCCTTCTTGAACTTTAAATAGCAAAGTTCAGGGTTTCTCGGAGCTCTACAAGGGGAGAAAATGTGTTGAAGAACATTAGAAAATGTGCCGAGAAACACCCAAGAATTGGGAGCGAGACAGGTAGGGCAAATGTCGAACCGATCAAAGAAGGAGCATATTGCTGGGGCGATCGGTATCCGACAACCAAATGATAGCGCGGTGGTAGAAATAGCAAACTCCCCATGTTGAGGACGGAATGGAGATACTCCCTCAGGCACATGCCTGCAAGGGTAGGGAATACCGAATAATTTACGTTGGGATTCCACCTCGGAGGCTGAAAGGCTACAACTAAGATTCCTAGGCTCCCTAGAACCATCACCTGCTGCTCGGGCCTCCTGTAGTTCGAACCCAGGAGGGGCAAAGAAAGGGCGTTCTGCTAGGGGTAGCCTAATGCTCGTCCTAACAGGAGGAGAGTTAGAGGTCGAAGGAGAAGTTCCTAAATCGGCTTCCTCTAACACATTAATATCACTATCCGAAGAAGGGGAAGACATTTCTCGTACCTAATGACACGAAGAAGGGATAGTATTTGCTCGGAAAAAGAAGATTACGTTTGCTCGGATAGACAATGCTCGGGGCTCTCAATCTTGGCAGCGAATGAATTGGACAGTGACGTCCTCGCTATTTATAGCCGAAGACCGACCCGGTCAACGGACCCGATGACGAGACGTACTGCATTCTCTCATCTGGGCCGCTCAACCTCTGCACATCAAATGACCACTGGATCAAGATCAATCAAATCTTAGCCGTTCAACGACTCACAATTAATGTCAGCCTCGGGAACCCAAACGTCCACTCATACAGACCTATCATTGGTCCTACGATGACCAATCACAGGTCTGAGGGGGCAACTGATGAGGATAATTTTCCCCTACAATGACAACACGACACGTGGATATAATAGTCACCAGCTTTATGCTCGGTACCGAGAAGAAGGATGTACATTCCTCGGTACTAATCCTCAAAGTGGTAAAAAGCTGTCATGAACTACCCAAACAGGAACTACCTTCACTATAAAAAGGGGGAAACCTTCAGGTAAAGGGGGACAACTTTTAACTTATGACTAGAACACCGAGCAGTGCACTTTACAGAGTTACTTTGTGCTAGCATCTGACTTGAGCGTCGGAGCGCCAAAGCCAGAGAACACTCTCTGGCGGGCCTCTAGTTTATGTTTGCTCTTTATTACAGGGTAACTCTATTGTTGAGAGGAAGCTAATACAAGGGAGGATATCATCAGACGAGAAAGCTCTTGTTCAAACCTATCCTGATACGTCTTGGACTGATTTGAGACGTCATCACGAAGCATATACTAGTAAATTTGGACATAAAGTAATAATAAAAAGGGTACACCTATCAACTTTGATGGTTTGAAATTACTCAACTCTCACCATGGAAGAGCTTTTAACGATTTTTCCCGTTTTCGAACGAATGTTGCTATTTTGGCAATGAAACAATCTAGGAATCCTATACTCATAAAATTTGACATAAAATAACAAAAAAGTGTACACCAACCAACTTTGAGGGTTTAAAATTGTCTAACTCTCTCCATAGAGGAGCTTTTAACGGTCTTGTCCAATTGAAAATAAAAGTTGATCTTTTAGCAACGAAACACTCTACAAAGCATATACTAGTAAATTTGGATATAAAGCAACAATAAAAAGTATACACATATCAGCTTTGATGGTTTGAAATTTCTCAACTCTCTCTATGGAGGAGCTTTCAACGGTCTCGTCCAATTGAGAACAAAAGTTGGTCTTTTGGCAACGAAACAATCTACGAAGGGTATACTAGTAAATTTTGATATAAAGCGACAATAAAAAGTGTAGATAGATCAACTTTGATTGTTCGAGGTTGCTCAATTCTTTCCATAGGGGAGCTTTTAACGGTCTTATCCAATTGAGAACAAAAGTTGGTCTTTAGACAAGGAAACAATCTACGAAACAATACTAGTAAATTTAGATATAAATGAACAATAAAAAGTGTGCACATATCAACATTCATGGTTCGGACTTTCTCAACTCTTTCTCTGGGAGAGCTTTTAACGGTTAAGTTCATTTGGGTATGAAATTTGGTCTTTTAGAAACAAAACAATCTACGGAACCTATAATTGTAAAATTTGACGTAAAATAACAATAAAAAGTGCACTGCGATCAAATTTGATTCTTGGAAATTGCTTAACTCTCTCCAAGGAAGAACTTTTAACGGTTTTGTCCATTTGGGAACGAAAGTTGATCTTTGGGCAACAAAATTATCTACGGAGCCTATACTCGTAATATTTTACATAAAAAAATAATAAAAATTAGACACCGAACAACCTTGATGTTTTGGAATTTCCCAACTCTCTCCATAGACGAGCTTTTAACGATTTTGTCCACTTGAGAACGAGAGTTGACCTTTTGACAATGAAACAATCTACGAAGTGTATACTAGTAAATTTGGACATTAAGCAACAATAAAAGGTGTACACTTATCAACTTTGATAGGTTCGAATTGCTCAACTCCCTCCATTGAGGAGCTTTCAGCGGTTTTGTCCATTTGAGAACGAAAGTTCATCTTTTGGCAACGAAACAATCTACAAAGCTTATACTCATATAATTTTTCATAAATTGACAATAAAAAGTCTACATCAACCAAATTTGATGGTTTGAAATTACCCAAATCTCTCCATAAAGGAGCTTTTAACGGTCTTCTCCAATTGAAAATGAATGTTGGTCTTTTGGAAACGAAATAATCTACGAAGTGTATACTAGTAAATTTGTACATAAAGCAACAATAAAAAGTGTACAACTATCAAATTTAATGGCTCGGAATTACTCAACTCTCTCGATGGAGGAGCTTTTAACAGTTTTGTCAATTTGGGATCGATAGTTAGTCTTTTGGCAACAAAACAATCCACGTAGCCTATAATCATAAAATTTGACATAAAATAACAATAAAAAGTATACACTGAACAACCTAAATAGTTTGAAATTTCCTAACTCTATAGAAAATATTTTAATTGTTTTGTCCTATTGAGAACAAAGTTGGTCTTTTGGAAATGAAACAATTTACGAAGTGCATACTAGTAAATTTGGACGTAAAGTAACAATAAAAGGTATATACATATCAACTTTGATCGTTCGGAATTGCTCAATTCTTTTCATGGAGAAGCTTTTAGGGGTTTTGTCGAATTGAGAATGAAAATTGGTCTTTTGGGAACGAAACATTCTACGAAGCGTATACTAATAAATTTGGACATAAATCCACAATAAAAAGTATATACCTATCAGCTTTGATCGTTCGGAATTGCTCAATTCTCTCCATAGATGAATTTTTAACGGTTTTGCCCATTTGAGAACAAAAGTTTGTTTTTTGACAACAAAACAATCTATGAAGTGTATACTAGTAAATTTGAACATAAAGCAATCATAAAAAGTGTACTCCTATCAATTTTGATGGTTCAAAATTGCTTAACTCTCTCGATGGAAGAGCTTTTAACGATTTTGTCCATTTAGAAATAAAAGTTGGTATTTTGGCAACGATACAATCTACATAGCCTATACTCATAAAATTTGACATAAAATAATAATAAAAAGTGTACACCGAACAATATAGATGGTTTGAAATTACCCAACTCTCTCCATAAATGAGCTTTTAAGGGTTTTGTCCATTGTGCATGAAATAATCTACGAAGCGTATACTAATAAATTTGTACATAAATCTATAAATTGGGTATACCTATCAAATTTGATAGTTTGAAATTACTCGACTCTCTCCATGGAGGAGCTTTTAACAGTTTTGTCCATTTTGGAATGAAAGTTGGTCTTTTGGCAATGAAACAATCTACAAAACCTAACTCGTAACATTTGACATAAAAAATAATAAAACGTGTACACCGAACAAAAGTTGGACTTTTGGAATGAAACAATATATGAAGTGCATACTAATAAAGTTGGAAATAAAGAAAAAATAAAAAGTGTACACCTATCAACTTTGATGGTTTAAAATTACTCAACTATCTCCATAGAGGAGCTTTTAATGATTTTGCCGATTTTGGAATGAAAGTTGATCTTTTGGTAACGAAACAATCTAAAAATCCTAACTCATAACATTTGACATAAAATAACAATAAATAGTGTACACTGAACAACCTAGATGGTTCAGAATCGTCCAACTCTCTACATAGAGAAGCTTTTAAAGGTTTTGTTGAATTGAGAACAAAAGTTGGTCCTTTGGAAACAAAATAATCTACAAAGCATATACTAATAAATTTGCACATAAAGCAACAATAAAAGGTGTACATAAATCAACTTTCATATTTCAGAATTGCCTAACTCTTTCTATGGAAGAGCTTTTAACGGTTCAGCGATTTGGGAATGAAAGTTGATCTTTTGGGAACGAAACAATCTACGAAACCTATAATCATAAAATTTGACATAAAATAACAAAAAAAAGTGCACAATGATCAAATTTGATAGTTGGAGATTGCTCAACTCTCTCCAAGGAGGAACTTTTAACCGTTTTGTCCATTTGGGAACGAAAGTTAGTCTTTTGGCAACAAAATAATCTACGGACCTTACTGATTGGGATGGTATTTTGCATATTTTTTTTGGAGTTTTGAAAGTAAAAAGTTGAGTTTCAATGCTTAAAAATCCATATTTTAGGTTTGAGTTGCCGAAATCCGTTGTTAACGAGTCAATGCAAAATTTAATACTTTGACATAGTCATTTTAAGTGTTTTTAGTGGTTCAAGTTTGTTTGCTAGCTTAGAGATGTGAAATTCAAGTTTTGGGCAAAATGGTTAGAATTTGTGGAAATGCTATCTCTTAAGCATTTAGGTTTTAATGTGCCAGATTTGGTTCTATAAACCTAAAAATATTTTTGACACTTGTTTAAGTATATTTCAGTCATTTATGACTTGTTTGAAAGGTTTTTTTAGGTTCCACATTGATCGGGATCGAATATGGAAGAAAAGACATAATAGAGCTACAAAATTGGACTTTACTGTCAACTGTCCGAACGCGTATCAGAAGGCGTCTGGATGCTTCAAGCAGAAAGGCTAACAAAGCTATTTTGAAGCATCTCCGTCCGGACAGTACTGTTCACTGTCCGGATGGAAAAAGGGAAAAGTCAAAACTGTCACTGAACAATATGCGTAATAATTTTTTGGTCGACTTTTGAAGTTGAAAATGATCGAATTTGAAGAAACTTTTTTCTACAATGTTGAAGTATACATCCCGATATTTCCAACAAGTACTCATACATATATATCCATTGATAATTGAAGCCTATAGAGATAAAACAAGTTTCTACCTTGAACAGTTCCAGTAATTTCGGGTTTTATGATTTTTACTCAATTCGTAAGGGGCAAACTTGTCTAATTGCTTTCTTTGACCATTGAGACTTATTTGTAATGGATTAGAATGGTCTTTTAACACATGTATTAGGGTTTTAAGGGTCTTGAGACCCTATTCTTGTAACAACTCTCATTTTGGCCGAATTTTATACATTCTCTCTAGGTTTTCATTCTCTTACTTTGTTCTTCACTTTGGTTCTTTCTTAGAGTTCAAAAATCACGCTCTTGAAGATTTCTAGGAGTTTTGGAGACCCAACCAACTAGAAGAAGAAGTTCTTCCTCCTTGTAGATCTTTAGAAGAGCCCAAGTAGGATTAGCCTGAACTTCTATTTGTATATTGGAAAGCCAATTCGCGTCAACATTCAACATTGGATTTGATTTCTAAACTCCTTTTATTTATTTTTATTTCATTTTGTTATCGCATTTGGATTCATAGTTCTAGTTTAATCTACTTGAATATTTTTCATTCTGATATAGTTTGTGCTTGAATGCTTTATGTTATGCTTTGCATTTTATTATGTTGTGTTTAATTCCATTTCAATTTTCTGCAGTAGTATAGTATTTACTTCTCATTTCACATATTATGGTTTAGTTCAATCAATCACTCCAAGAGGGAAAATCGAATCTAACCAATGGTTAGTGCAATTTTACCATCACTTGCATTGGGAATACCATATTTAATTAAGTAATTAGGTTAATAATCCATAGACCCAAGCCGAAACCAAAAGTCTTTGTGAGACTATTTGAGATTCACTCCTATTATTACTTTGACAAACCTGCACTTGGGAAAGAGTAAATCCACTTACCTATTTTGGGCGAGTAAAGTTTTTGGCGCCATTGCCGGGAACTTTTGTCCTTCGGTTTAGGTCTTTCATTATTTTATTTTATTTTTTATTTTGTTCTGAAATTTATAGTCTACTTTGTGATTGCTTGATGTTGCATGTCGTGGGTTAGAGAAGATCCAAATAGGTTGCGTAGGACATCTAGCAATACAAGTAGCATTGTTAGTCTTGAAACTTCTGAAAGTGATTCTGAGCTTGGTTTGCCTATTTTATTTAGTGAAGAATTTTGTGAAAACATGGTTGACTCTGCACCACGTACTCTAAGGATTTTATTCAACTCACTCACACTACTACTCCTTCATGCATCATAGTACCTGAAAATGCACCTCCATTTTATGCTAAGCATGACATGACGTCACTGATACCTCAGTTCCATGGCATGGATTCTGAGAGCCCTTACCAGCATCTTACTGATTTTGAGTTGGCTTGTACTACTTTCATTAATAGGGCTAACACTAATGGATATGTTAGATTGCGCTTGTTTCCTTTCTCTTTGAAGGATAAGGCTAATTTGTGGTTTAATCAATTGAGAGCTAATTCTATTACTAGTTGGGTTGTTATGCAATGTGAGTTCTTACAAAAATTCTTTCTATTTCAGAGAACTCAAATGATTCAAGAGAATATAGCTCAATTTACTCAAAAGCATGATGAGACTTTCCAAGCTAGTTGGGATCGCTTTAAGGAGTTGTTCAATATTTTTTCCCATCATGGCTATGAGTCTTGGAGAGTTGTCAACTAATTTTATACGGGTCTAACTCCAGAGTGCAAACAATTTGTGCAAACTATGTGCAATGGAGAATTCTTTGATAAAGAGCCAGATGCTGCATTGGATTTATTTGATTATCTTGGAGAGAGTGCTAGCAGTGGAATACTAGAACCGACAGAATTGTTATAGCCGCTCAACCTTTGAGAACCATCCCGAGTGGTGGTAAATATGAGTTGAAGGAAGATGTGGACATTCAAGCTAAACTAGCCACTTTGACTAGGAGACTAGAGATTATGGAGTTGGAAAAAGTCAAGGCAATGAAAACGGTGGAGCCATGTAACTTATGTGTTGATTCTAGCCATAAGACTCAAGATTGCCCTATCATGCCTATGATGGAGAATGGAATGGACCAATTGCACGCTCCAAATTGGGTTAACAAGATGAACAATCCTTATTCCAACATATACAATCTGGGGTGGAGGAACCATCCTAACTTTTCATGGAGGAATGATCAGCGTGGACAATCTTCACAGAGTTATCCATAGCGTATGGCTCCTCCACAACAGTTTCAGCATACTCAGAGTTATCCTCCAATAACACCTCCTAGTTTTCCTCTTCGACAACTAGTTGCCCTACCCAAGAAGTCTCTAGATGATACCATAGAACAGATGGCTACTACTTTTTAGCAGTTCATGCAGGTTCAGGCTACTACAAACAATCAGAATACACAAGCCATCAATGACTTGCGAGGAACAATTCAGAAAATGAATACCACTTTGAGCACTCTTGAGAAGGGAAAGTTTCCAGCTCAACCTCAACCAAATCCTACAGTCTAAACAACAGTCTCAACAACATGTTCATAATGTTTCTGGAAGATGGTTTTGAGACGACCAAAGCAGTTATCACTTTGAGGAGTGGGAAGCAGGTTTCTAGACCTGAGGCCCCTATTGATTCTCAACATTCTAGTCCTGCTCTTGTGGGTGCACCTAATGTGGTTAAGGTAGAAAAGGAAGTGGAGGGAGAGAAAGATAAAGAAAATTTAGAATTGAAGATTCCATCTGTGGTAAAGAAAGAAAATGAGAGGGTTTATCGACCAACTGTTCCTTATCCACGTAGATTGAGAGTTGGGCAGATGAACAAGCATCATATTGAGATTCAAGAGATTTTTAAGCAAGTGAAGCTCAAAATTCCACTCTTAGATATTATTCAACAAATCCTTTCATATGTTAAGTTCTTGAAGGACTTATGTACTGTAAAGGGAAGGTGAATATGACCAAGAAGTATTTTCTAGTTGAAGAAGTTGGAGCTTTGATCATGAGTGATACTCCTCAGAAGCTGGATGATCTTGGATCACCTACTATATCTATTATGATTGGTGAAAAAAGGCTTGAAAATGCCTAACTTGATTTAGGGAGTAGTGTGAATTTATTGCCATTATGGGTTTATGAGCAACTAGATATTGGAGAATTGAAGCAAACACCCATGCTTTTGCAGATGATAGACAGAATAGTCAAGAAACCCAAGGGAGTTGTGGAATATGTCTTAGTGCAAGTGAAAAAAAATTACGATCCTGTGGACTTTGTAGTCTTAGAGATGCCACATCCTACTTCACTTCTTGCTAGTCCTCCTATCATTCTTGGGCATCCCTTCCTTGCTACTACTAATGCTTTGATCAATTGCAAGAGTGGAATGCTCAAGATCACTTTTGGCAATATGACATTTGAGACGAATGTCTTCATTGCTTGCAAGATGCTTAGTGACTGTGATGATTCAGAGCTGCAAACAATAGATTGGATTCAGAGTTTTAGCCGATCAGATTTATATTATGTTCTTGATTCTGAGAGCATATATGAGGATGCATATCCTAAGAAATCTAGCCAAATTGATGATTTAGAAGATGATTTTGATGATTTTGATCCTATCATATCGGATAAGCCTTGTGATATTGATGATTCAGCTGAGTTGGAGGAAGTGAGCCACATTGGTAGATGGCGGGGACCAAACTTTGAGATTCTTGTTCCACCTGAGGAAATGAAGCCATCCATTGAACGGACTCCTACTCTTGAGCTGAAAAAGCTTCATGAAGATTTGAAGTATATTTTCCTTGGTCCAGAAGAGGGTACATTCCCTGTTGTCATTTCATCTTAGCTCACTCCTGAGCAAGAAACCAGCTTGGTAGCGGTTTTATAAAAGCACAAGGGAGCCATTGGCTGGACTATTGCAGACATCAAGGGTATTGACCCTAATATTTGTACTCACAATATTTTTCTGAAGGGAGATCCTAGACCAATGAGAGATGCACAGAGGAGACTCAACCCTTCCATGAAGAAAGTCATGAAGAAGAAGGTTCTAAAGCTGTTAGCAATTGAAATCATTTATCCTATCTCCGACAGTAAGTGGGAGAGTCCTGCACAGGTAATCCCTAAGAAATCTGGTTTAACTGTCATTGAAAATGCTTCAGGTGATTTAATTTCTACTCGAAAAGTGACTGGATGACTACCAAAAACTGAATTCGGTTAGTTGCAAAGACCATTTCCCATTGCCCTTTCTTGACCAAATTTTGGAAAAAGTTGCTGGAAATGAGTTTTATTGCTTTTTAGATGGTTTTTCTGGTTATTATCAAATTTCCATATCTCTAGAGGACCAAGAAAAACCACCTTCACTTGCCCTTTTGGCACATTTGCCTTTAGGAGGATGTCATTTGGTTTATGCAATGCCTCTACCACATTCCAATGTTGCATGATGAGCATTTTTTCCCGACATTCTTGAGGACATATGTGAAGTTTTTATGGATGATTTTTCTATGTTTGGATGCTCCTTTGATGTGTGCTTGAAAAATTTAAATGTTGTGTTGACTAATGTAAAGAAAAGAATTTGCTTCTTAATTGGGAAAAATGTCAGTTTATGGTGACTAGTTGGTTGGTGCTTCGACATTTAGTGTCAAAACGTGGTATAGAGGTCGATAGGGTTAAGATAGAATTGATTTCTTAATTGCTTATTCGTAGGACTGTGAAGGATAGTCGCTCTTTTCTTGGTCATGCTGGCTTCTGCCGACGTTTTATTCAAGGCTTTAGTGCTATCACCAAACCATTGTGTGCTTTATTGCAAAATGATACTGAATTTGTTTGGTCTTATGAATGTCAATCTTCTTTTGAGACTCTAAATAAACACTTGACAGTTGCTCCTATCATGCAATCTCCTAGGTGGGATTTACCATTTGAGCTTATGACCGATGTTAGTGATTTTGCTCTAGGTGCTGTTTTAGGTCAAAAAATTGATGGTAAACCTTCTGTGATTTTTTATGCAAGTAAGACATTGAATGATGCACAGAAGAATTACACCACAACTGAAAAGAAATTGCTTGCTGTTGTGTTTGCTTTAGATAAATTTCGTTATTATATCATTGGTTCTCCTGTCACCATCTTTACTGACCACTCTACTTTGAAGTATTTGTTGCAAAAGAAAGATGCTAAACCCAGGTTTATACGCTGGATTTTATTGCTTCAAGAGTTTGATATCAATATTAAGGATAAAAAGGTGTCGAGAATGTGGTAGCCGACCACTTGTCTAGATTGCAACTACCCAAGTCTCATACTTCTCCACCTTTGCATGATGATTTTTCGAATGAGCATCTCTTTGTTATGTCACGTGCACCTTGGTTTACAAATATTGTGAACTACCTTGTCTCTAAGCAGTTACCTTCTCATTGGAATATTCAAGACAAGCGTAGTTTCCTTTTTGAGGTTCGATTCGATTACTTCGACTCACCTTATCTTTTTAAATATTGTGTTGATCAGTTGGTGAGACGTTGTATTCCTAATGACGAGTTTGCTTCTGTGTTTGAGTTTTGTCATTCTGGGGCTTGTGGTGGTCACTTTGCAGCCCAGAAAACTGTTGCAAATTTTTTACAAAGTGGACTTTATTGGCCCACTATGTTTAAAGATGTTGTGTTGTGGTGTAAAGCATGTGAATCTTGTCAAAAACTTGGAAAAATCACAGCTAGGAACATGATGACCCTTTCTCCCATATTGACCCTTGAGAAATTTGATTGTTGGAGAATTGACTTTATGGGGCCTTTTCCTGTTTCTAATGGCAATATGTATATCTTGCTTGCTATTGATTATGTTTCCAAGTAGGTAGAAGCTATACTATGTGTAAGTACCCATCCCACGAAACCCTAATTCCTAGGCTGTAGTCCAGAACGCTACCTACATTACAATATAAACTCACCCTACATCTATTACAGATCCATTTCAAGAAACAATTCCACCAAAATTATCGTAAAATAGGCTAACCTGACATACAAGTGTCATCTTTATATATTTTAAATAAGCAGTAACGCCCAATTAATATTCTCTAAGCATACTACTTTGAATCTTATACTTTTAATCCTCGTTCGCGAATTTACATTTATTAACATACATCGAAGTCATTAATAGTAAGTGCATAAATAAATTTAATACTTAATTAATCAATCTTCCGTGAAACTAGCTTTCGTCACATAAGCATATTCTTCATGGATCTACAACGACACCATCAACTCCTAAGTCAACATAATCATTTGAAAGACCATAACCTGCATCACGAAACATAGTGAGCCGAGGCCCAGCAAATATTATTTATGTATGAATGCACGTGAACCATTTCTTTAGAGAGCAGTCAACCATTTAAATCTTTTTTCCAGTACTTGGGCCCTTAACCTAGGTACACTGCTATAGAGCAACCGGTCGGCATTTTTCCTTTGATTAAGTGTTCTACTATATAACACTTTCCAGTCAATAAAACATTTTCCTTTTGCTTTTCATTTTCCAATTAACATACACCCTCCTTGTAGCAGTTGTACCAGATTCTGACCTAATCTCATTATAAAATGTCGTATCCATCTAGATCGCTTGAAATTTCCATGAAAATCTATGTCGGGGTGTTATAGTCTCCCTTCCTTACAAAAATTTTGTCCTCGAAATTTCTTACTTGAATGATTTTGATTATTCGACATTCATCATCTGCTCACACTAGCATCGCATCCCATTTCAAACCATGCACATAAACATCAAGATACCATAAGATCAAATGGGACGTATTAAATTAGTAATTATTTGGTGTGTTGTAATTCCCTCTACCTTAATAAATTCGGCAAAATTTTACAAACCGAACAAGCAATGAACAAATCAAAGAAATCTTCTATTATATATATAACACATTAGCACATTTTGGCTTTTACCTTTCCCCCTCATATATTATAATACTAAAAATGATTCTCAATGAATACATCTTTGCAACAACATATATTAATTCAAAATATTTAAGTTATAGATTCAAAAGTACTTTGCGACATTAAAAAAAAAATTTGAGATTTCAATTTTACATTAGATTGGATGATGTATTTCAATCATCAACAATTTGAGTATTCTTTCTACGGTACATTTTCCTCCTTGATGTTGATAATCGATCCAACGATGTTATTACCACAGTATCTGCATCATCATTAACATCCTTGTCTTCCAATATTTCACACTCATCAATCATGTTGGTGTCATCATGCACAATAACACCTTCCTCTTCGGGCCCCTAAGATTTTATACAATAGTTAATAGACAATTCAGTCTCCTAATTTTCATTATAAATATTTAGATAAAATTTAAACATACCTGAGGTTGTATATTCTTGGTAGGATGTGTTGCTCTGTTATTGTGAATGAGAACGCGTCTGCGCTTTGCCACCTGCAAGTATTTCAAAAGTTTTGCAAAGAAATATCCATTAAAAGATTTGATTGAATGTATCATGCTAATTTTTTTTATATAATAAAACATAATCATAAAACCTGGGCCCCTTCATTTTCCGGAACTTCTACTTTCACTGTTATTTCATTTGCATTTTCAACTGATGGATCTTTACCCTCTTCAAAAGCTTTCATCACCGTATAGTTCTCGTTCCCAAAAATCAAATTATAATCAGTGACCCTCAATTGAAACACATAGGTCCTGTTGTTAAGTGTCTTTAGCTGTGGCGGCAGATCCTTTAGAGAAGGTCCATAGTGTTCTATAAGTCTTGATGCTGAAATTCCAATGATTTTTTGTATGTCTCCATCAAACATTGTGAGAGTTGTAGAGCCAGTGCTGTCTTTTACCTCAACTTGGACTTTGAAGCTGCATATGATAAAAAAAATTAATAACTTTTAGTTTTGAATTTTTTCATTCTATATGCATAATTTAAAAACCGTCAGCATCATACCTTGTAGTTGGGAATTCAGTTTTTTTTTTGCACCAATTGCAATTGTATGCAATATCTTTTACAATCAGCTTCCTCTTGCAAGCCTCGCATGAATAATAGTACCATCCATATTTGTTTTGCACTTCTGTTATTTTTGCAAGTAGAGTAACTATAATCGAGTTTCCGACTTCCTTTTGAGGGACCATTGTGAGTATCTCTTGTATGTTTTTCCTATTGTTAGACATCTGATCTTTGAGGGAAATGTGGTGCACTGGATCTGATTCAAGTAGACCTAGACGCATACCTTCTGCGCCAATCCTAGGAGGTATGTTATGAATTTTAAAACTTTTCATTATAAACATGAAGTATATGTAAGAAATATTTTTAAAAACCATGAAATAATACCTCTGTAGAATTACTTTCGTCTCAGGTATGTCCATATTTAGATACACTTTAGTAGCTCCAGTGGATGACAATTGATATTGTTCTGAAATTTTAACAATTTAATGTTAGCATCAAGCTTTTGAAAATTTTATCACAATAAAATTTGGCTTCGTTCTTTTACCTTTGTATTGTTTAACCATGGTAGAAGTGATGATCACCACTGTTGGTTCGTCATTCTTGTTTGACACCAAGTCCTTAAATTGCAATGCCTTGTCTGCCCACAAATTTACCTTCAATATGAAATCCCTGCAAAATAATTAAATAAAAACTTATACGTAATAGATGTTGTGTGGCATGCATTTCTTGCTCTGGGATACATATTGAGTCATTAAAATGGTTATATAACTTTTATCTACATACTCCAACAACATTTAAAGAAGAACAAAAGTCAGAATATACCCCTCAAGTTTAATCTCGATGTCTAGCTTATCAACATCTTTTCCGTAAACGGGCAATTGTCCAATAATTCCAACTTTTGTAAGTAGTCCGATCGCATCTATATTTTTTCCAATAGAGTTGGGTGTCAAAAATATAACAAATAATTGAATGTAGTTATGCTTTTTTAAAAATTGTAAATATACCTGTTAGAATTTTGTTCTTGTTGAGAATATACCTGTTAGAATTGTGTTCTTGTTGAGTCTATTCTGAATGTCTTGTGGTTGCTGGAAATAAAACTTGTGCTTCTCAATTGAGAGTGTCGAGACATCTCTTTGTTTTTCTAAACGTGTTGAAGGTATGAAAGCAATAGTAAACTCTCCATCAACTATTTTGTATTCAGCCTTGCTATTCACCACTTTGAAAATAGATATTTTGTAAATAATGCCTTCTTGCAGCTTGGGTCGGAATTGATTTGCAAGGCGCTTATGACCTGTGGCATGCATAGTAGTGCCCTATGGTATGGAATATTTAAAAGATAAATAAAAGGCATGACAACATAAACAAAAGTATTGAACTTTTATTTGTAACATTTCGATACTTACCATTTTGTCAAGCAGTAACATATCTATTGTAAAGTCCGTGATTTAAGGACATTAGTCATCATAAAAGAATTAAAGTAGCCGAAAGTAAGAAGAATATTTTAATTCATCATTGACCAAGTCCTATTAAAAAAATTAATAAATCACTCGTATGGGCATTATATATGTATACATTTCGATGGAAGAGAATCACTTCTTGGTCGACTTCCATTTACAAACCACCTTTGTTTTACCAGCGCCGCCGAGAACCTCACCAGAACTCTAACGAGGACGAAACAGAGGTAAGTCTCACCATATCACGGTTAGCATTCTGTTTCGGGTAGGTTTCAAAAAAAAATAGTAATTAATGTTCGGTGCAGTTATAGATCGAGCTATGACGAGGTGTTCTCCGGGATCGGTTAGATCGGAGGAACGGTTGTAAGCAGAAAAACATAGTAGGTAACGTTTCTCTCTCTACTTTCTCTCTAGTCGGCCAACCATGGCGATAGCCGTAAAAATATATGTGTGTTGAACATGAAATATATGTGTGCCAAACATGATATCAGTGGCTGAACCTTAGAATATGTGATGGAAAGTCTGCAGCTCATGAACCGTTGGGGAAGAAGAAGCAAAAGTTGTTTAGTTTCTTATCTTATGGGACCGAATATATATATATATCTATATATATATATATATGGGCTAAGATTCAATCAAAGGATGGTGAACTTGTGAGTAGAGTCTGACTTGTGTTGTCACCACTGTGGGTTGCCGGACTTCGACAATTAAATCTCTAGACGGAGGTGGCGCTGTCACCATAGATGTGAGATTGCAAGTTCCACAAAGTCATGTGTAGACTCAAGGAAGAAGAAGTAGAATGCACGTGCTAGAGAAATGAGTGGTTGAACTTACTTTTATATAAAAAATTTCCTATATGGCGTGAACTTTATAATAAAATAAAATAAAAAAAACTCCACCACTTGTAGTCTTTGGGCCATCGTGGCCAACAGCAAAAGGGTAGGCTTAATTTCATTATAAATTTACTTTGACTAGTTTTAAGTTGACCAAATTCTTTGACCCTCATTTTAAGTGTGACCAGTGCATTTTAGTAATTTTCACTAGCATCAAACTTATTAAATGTGTGATTAATCAATATTATACTGGTATTTTGTGTAGGCGATTGAGGTTATTTTGTGGACACTCTAGGTGCTTGCTTTGTGTTTATTTACTTTCGAGGTAGGGGTTCTTTCCTTGACTCTTAGTACCGTTTTCGTGCTATTTCCGTTTGCTCGTTTTTCCTTATTACCTTGTAGATTAAATTCATTCTTTTTGTTACTTTATCATTAACTTATACTCGTTGAAATATTTGGCATCCTATTTATTCATTATCGCTCGTCATATAGCTTAGGCATCAATGACTTTTGGGGAAAAATATTGACTTGTTTCAAAAATGTTTCAAATTATTAAATTCAATTATATTTTTCCACCTATCGAATAATCTCCATCTAAAATTCTTCATCTCGTTTTAAATCACAATTTTAGAAGAATTATTTAAATCCAAATAATGGTTTTCTTACTATTTTTTTTAAAGACTTGTGCATTTTATTTTAAATAAGGTGATACTATATTTTGCTAGTAGTTTTGGGTATGAAATAATGCATGGGGATTTTTATACTACTCATGCATCATTTTGTTTGTGTTTGTGGAGATTTTCGATTGGAGTTGTTGCTCGATCGTGACTGTTGTTGGGTAGTTGTTGGTTGGTCTTTGTTTTAGCCAGTTGTTGTTGGT
The DNA here is from genome assembly GCA_963580455.1 of Euonymus europaeus. Lineage (NCBI taxonomy): Eukaryota > Viridiplantae > Streptophyta > Magnoliopsida > Celastrales > Celastraceae > Euonymus > Euonymus europaeus. Next base: position 9,412,864 of record OY756972.1, read on the forward strand.
TGGCTTTGTAGCGGTGGTTGTGCTCGCGACACCTCACCACGAGACGTGATCACTGTCTGGGATTTATTCCCCTTTGTTGTATCGGCTCTTTAGTGCAGATCATTCCTGATCTTTTGTTCCACCTGCGGAATGATACGGGGTGAGGATTGACCTTTGTGGGTCTCGTTGATAGTTGGCGTATGTACGGCATTTATACTATATGTATTACTGATCCATGAATTTATCATTTGCATGATCATATTCCATTACGCCTTATTCTTTTGATATTTCATTTCCTTTCATTATCGTATTCGTTGTTTCCTCCACTCGGATATCTATCTAATATGTATCTGAGTTTCTGACGGGTGTTTCACCCTACTGGGCTTTATAGCTCACCCTTTTCTTCTCAAACATTTTTTTTCAGGTGGGTATGTTATTGACGGCCAGGATCCTGCTGTGTGAGCGAGAGACCCATGGATATATGACTGTGGTTGGGTTTTATCTAGTTAGAGTTTTCTGTAGTATTTCCGCACGTACTCTACTGTAGTGTTTGTTTCCGCACAATTCCAATTTGGTTTGACTATTTCTAAACATCCTTTTGACTTTGCGTATCGACGTTAAATAATTAATATATTAAGTAAAGAACTTTGTGTGATTAACGTAGTTGTGGGTAGTTTAGTTATATCCGCAGACCTCTTTGGGACGGGGCGTTACATCTATGCTCATCAGCTCATTGTCATTCTTGATGTTAACAGAGTACCACATCCGAGAGACTCTTGCAATTATATGCCAATTGATATTATCAGGTCGTACATCAGCTAAGGCTACCTCCATATCTTATGCTTGGTGGGATACTGAGATTGATAGGCGCTAGTGTGGTATATTTATATCATTGATAATCATTTCAATTCAGTTTTTTACTGTAGAACATGGGTGAAGCAATATCGTTGTACTTATGAAGCTTCCCAAGAGTCATGGCTGTTAGAATCCTTAAAGTCATTTGTAAAATGTATTCATTTTGTTCAATGTATAAGCTGGTTTAGTGGGAATGGTGTTAAACCATTTTATTGCTCATTAAATCAGATGCTTTATTCTGTTTGTATACGTTTGTTTTTAATCATAATATTCATTGAGGGATGTCTTCCCACGACGCACGACTGCTGAAGCCAATTTAATGGGTTTTTAAACCAAATTCAGTAATTGTTTTTCCGGGCACTGGTATAGTGACATGGCAACAACCTAATTACAATTAGAATGCATGTTTTAAAAAATCAATAAAATCAATTTAATAATAATTATAAATCATATCCAGGTGTTGTTTTTACAGGTGCTGACATGGCAACATGAGATGATTTTTTAACACTCTCTCTCCTTATATAAAAAATTTCCTATATGGCGTGAACTTTATAATAAAATAAAATAAAAAAAACTCCACCACTTGTAGTCTTTGGGCCATCGTGGCCAACAGCAAAAGGGTAGGCTTAATTTCATTATAAATTTACTTTGACTAGTTTTAAGTTGACCAAATTCTTTGACCCTCATTTTAAGTGTGACCAGTGCATTTTAGTAATTTTCACTAGCATCAAACTTATTAAATGTGTGATTAATCAATATTATACTGGTATTTTGTGTAGGCGATTGAGGTTATTTTGTGGACACTCTAGGTGCTTGCTTTGTGTTTATTTACTTTCGAGGTAGGGGTTCTTTCCTTGACTCTTAGTACCGTTTTCGTGCTATTTCCGTTTGCTCGTTTTTCCTTATTACCTTGTAGATTAAATTCATTCTTTTTGTTACTTTATCATTAACTTATACTCGTTGAAATATTTGGCATCCTATTTATTCATTATCGCTCGTCATATAGCTTAGGCATCAATGACTTTTGGGGAAAAATATTGACTTGTTTCAAAAATGTTTCAAATTATTAAATTCAATTATATTTTTCCACCTATCGAATAATCTCCATCTAAAATTCTTCATCTCGTTTTAAATCACAATTTTAGAAGAATTATTTAAATCCAAATAATGGTTTTCTTACTATTTTTTTTAAAGACTTGTGCATTTTATTTTAAATAAGGTGATACTATATTTTGCTAGTAGTTTTGGGTATGAAATAATGCATGGGGATTTTTATACTACTCATGCATCATTTTGTTTGTGTTTGTGGAGATTTTCGATTGGAGTTGTTGCTCGATCGTGACTGTTGTTGGGTAGTTGTTGGTTGGTCTTTGTTTTAGCCAGTTGTTGTTGGTTGGCTTTGTAGCGGTGGTTGTGCTCGCGACACCTCACCACGAGACGTGATCACTGTCTGGGATTTATTCCCCTTTGTTGTATCGGCTCTTTAGTGCAGATCATTCCTGATCTTTTGTTCCACCTGCGGAATGATACGGGGTGAGGATTGACCTTTGTGGGTCTCGTTGATAGTTGGCGTATGTACGGCATTTATACTATATGTATTACTGATCCATGAATTTATCATTTGCATGATCATATTCCATTACGCCTTATTCTTTTGATATTTCATTTCCTTTCATTATCGTATTCGTTGTTTCCTCCACTCGGATATCTATCTAATATGTATCTGAGTTTCTGACGGGTGTTTCACCCTACTGGGCTTTATAGCTCACCCTTTTCTTCTCAAACATTTTTTTTCAGGTGGGTATGTTATTGACGGCCAGGATCCTGCTGTGTGAGCGAGAGACCCATGGATATATGACTGTGGTTGGGTTTTATCTAGTTAGAGTTTTCTGTAGTATTTCCGCACGTACTCTACTGTAGTGTTTGTTTCCGCACAATTCCAATTTGGTTTGACTATTTCTAAACATCCTTTTGACTTTGCGTATCGACGTTAAATAATTAATATATTAAGTAAAGAACTTTGTGTGATTAACGTAGTTGTGGGTAGTTTAGTTATATCCGCAGACCTCTTTGGGACGGGGCGTTACATCTATGCTCATCAGCTCATTGTCATTCTTGATGTTAACAGAGTACCACATCCGAGAGACTCTTGCAATTATATGCCAATTGATATTATCAGGTCGTACATCAGCTAAGGCTACCTCCATATCTTATGCTTGGTGGGATACTGAGATTGATAGGCGCTAGTGTGGTATATTTATATCATTGATAATCATTTCAATTCAGTTTTTTACTGTAGAACATGGGTGAAGCAATATCGTTGTACTTATGAAGCTTCCCAAGAGTCATGGCTGTTAGAATCCTTAAAGTCATTTGTAAAATGTATTCATTTTGTTCAATGTATAAGCTGGTTTAGTGGGAATGGTGTTAAACCATTTTATTGCTCATTAAATCAGATGCTTTATTCTGTTTGTATACGTTTGTTTTTAATCATAATATTCATTGAGGGATGTCTTCCCACGACGCACGACTGCTGAAGCCAATTTAATGGGTTTTTAAACCAAATTCAGTAATTGTTTTTCCGGGCACTGGTATAGTGACATGGCAACAACCTAATTACAATTAGAATGCATGTTTTAAAAAATCAATAAAATCAATTTAATAATAATTATAAATCATATCCAGGTGTTGTTTTTACAGGTGCTGACATGGCAACATGAGATGATTTTTTAACACTCTCTCTCCTTCCGCTTTTCTATAAGTTATAGATATACACATTTATCAATATATCCTTAACTACAAAGTACAATCATAAAATAATAATATACTTGTGATAGAGCATTTCCACCCAAACATTTTTGAAGTTTACGTTACGAGTATATATGCACACATATACCAATTAACATCACGTTGTGTAGGCTTATATTGTTTTCCTTTCATCTTTAATTTCTCCACCACTGAAATATCAACCATATCTTCTAGACTATCAAATCTGTAAAATTTAAACCCATTATATTTAAGGTTGCTTCCAGCGTTAATCCACATAGGTTATAATTTAAACGATATTCGTTCTTTCAGTCCTCCAATTTCATTAAGCCTAACAAAGTTATAAGTTCATATCTATATAATCTAACAATTGGCTTTACTCTATTCCATTTCATACGTTTTGCTCATTCGGCATTTATTCCCCCTATACAATTAAATATCACTCATATACTCCATAATCGATTATCATATTTCTCACTAAAACTCTTCACATATCCTTTTTGTAACGGCAACTCATTTACCAATTACATTTGAAGCACTCAGTTGTTATACCAATCTAGAAGTTCAAGATTTAAACATACCAAACACAAATGGAACTACCAAATAGAGATTTACAACTAAATCTTTAACTTAATCATTAGAATAGCACTCCCAAGTTGAACAAAGAACTATCATTCAATTTTATTAATCACAATTCGTACATGAATATAACTGTATGTATAACCGAGCACTTACTATCATCTTCTTCAAGTTCATAATATTTATAAGTATTAGCTAATCCACAGTTTATGTAATTCCTGTCTTGTTTGGTCACTATTGTGCTCTCTATTAAGTACAATTATTTATCATTGACTAATTTAATTACCATAAACATGTATATACATTTATATATTTTAGGTACGTATTTATTTTATCTGAATAATTTCGCATACCTATCTAATCAAGCTTTCCAATATAGATATACACAACTAATTCATCTATTAATTAATTAATTAACACCCACAATATTGACTCATATATAGTGCCCAAAATAGATAAATTTCTCCATTTAAACGTTTTATACTTATTGTAACATTATCGATATATCTTGGTGTTATTATGTAATTTTACTAAATTCTCATTTATCTTAAATTCTTTTGTAGTGTCATTTAATTTATCTATGTTTTGAGAAATTTAATATTCAATAATATGGATCAGTGTGAACTTATCCTTATCATAACTCATTTGATTTTGGTCTCTCGTTCAAACTAATGGTTACTACCTTGATCAATTACAAATATATTTTCTTTATTACATGTTTATGATAAATTCCTCCACTTTAAATACTCTAAGTGAATCGGATCTAAGCACATCTCAGCACAGTCGGTGAATCTTCTATTCATCTGAGATTAAGTGCTCCTGTACTGCGTTTTCTATGTTAATCACAATTTATTATATAATTGTGCATGCTATTCTCTTATATCAGGCTTTCCCTGCTCTGGTTTGTTTCTATTACTTGTTTGTTCTGTTGCTCCTCTTTGTTGCTTCTGTTATGTGCATATTGGTATTGAAGCCAAACCCCCGGAGAGGTTAAGTAAGGTAGAATTCCTGGTTAGCTTGAGCTGTTTAGGCCATTAATGTAACGCCCCGACCCGGGAGACGCTACTGTTTAAACCTAATTCAATATCTATAAGATATTAAATCTCCATATTATCACAAAAGATTAAATCTTAATTTCTCCAACTAAATCCGTAAATTTCTACCGAAATTTCCGCAGCATCTCCCCGTATATCGGAGAATGCCCACCTGAAATACGCAGCACATATTCAGCAATATATAAGGCCTCCGGCCATCACATCACAAGCAATCACAATCCTATGCAGGGCCTCAGGCCATCTACAGCATGCATCCGCAATACATAATAAATCACAATCATCATACATGTATCAACATGCAATATCACAATAAGATTCATTCCCAGGTACAAGAGTCCTATCACAAGGCACCCTCCTACCCGTACCATCCACACACCGTCAAGGTGTTCATAAACGTAGTCACATACATAATTCTCAATTCGTGCATAAAATATCAAACATAATAAAGAAAATTAATTCCTTATTCTAACCCATCCTAGTGTCTCCAGGTGGCACCATGTCATCCCACCTCCTACAGATCCGCAGTGCCGGTATCCGTACCAATCTCGCCTGTGTGGAAAGGAAATACAGAAAAGGGTGAGCGATGGCTCATTAGGGGTAATGAGGATAACAAAATATAATAGCTGAATAAAAAGATTAAGTCCATGCAGCAACATGCCAAGACTATGAATCACCATAACAAATACTCATCAAACCGTGGTCTCGTTTCCTACCGTGAGTCCCAATGGGACAACGCCTCGGCATCCATCCCCACACATCGATATCGGTGAACACTGCCACCATACGACTCAATAAGAAAATCATGACCATTTCAAGACACCAGTCTTGTCCATACTGACTCGGGTTCTCTGAACCGATTCCTCGGAATCTCAGTATGTTGCCTCATATAGGAGTCATTCGGTTGCAACCAAGCCGAGGTTCCACAACTCTCCTCCCATATGACGTTCACACAACCTACGGAAGTCACGAAACCATATTCGCACTTCCATGTGGCTCTAATGCAACAATGTTATGCCATGAATTTAATATAGCAATAAACAAATCCTAGTTATATATTTAACTAGCCATGATGCATGAATAAGAACCAAACATGCTTGATATAACATCAAGCAATCAACCGGGAATGCAAACTAATATTTAGGAAAATTCGAGAATAACCCTAGGTTCGTTCTTCCCTAGGGAGCAAATAGGGAAAAACACAAACATGAATAACAATGAAGATTAAAAACGCATTTTTAGATAACAAGAAATAATCGGAAGATTGGGCTAGAATCCCCTACCTCGAATCCACGTAATTTCACCAAAAATCGGAAATTTCCAATTTCTAGGGTTTGAACCCCCAACCTAATATATGGCAAATTCACAACCCATTTCACAATTTATATCTCTCTAATAACATATACCAATGTAAATTAAACCATAATTTCAAGAATCCTACCTTTCTCTCTCTAGGATTTCCACCCAAAGCTCTCTAGCTTGAAAATCTTCCAATCAACTCAAATCTAACAAATACATACACAATTAAGTATAAATCTACCTATTTAAACCTCATTATCTCAAATAATCCATATTCAAGCTCTAATCTACAAAACCCATAAAACCTAACTAGGAAAATCTATAGAAAACCTTACCTTAACTTTGAAATCTTTGACAAATTATTGTTGAATCTTGTTAAGCACCTCAATCTTGCCCCAAAACTCACTCTTTTCTTCTCCCCCTTTCTTCCTCTTTCTTTCTTCTTTCTTTCTCTTCTCTCTCGGCTTCACTCTGTCGCTTCTTGTTTTTTTTTGTTTGTAGCCAGCGACATTTCATTTCATTTTTTTTCTTCTAAATTGGGACTTGGCCACAAATTGGCCAACTCACGTGGCCAATTTGTGGCCCATAATTGCCCACTTTCGGTGGGCAATTACATGCCCACCGAAAGTGGACATTTGTTTTGTTTTTTTTTTTTTTTTTTTAAATTAATTAATAAATTTACTTATTTAATTTTATTAATTACAAATCCATTTGTAGTCTAGTTTAACTCAATACTTGGTATTCTCTCAAACTCGAAATAACAATAATAATTGCTATTATTATTTTTCTTCTTGAATATTTTCGGGTCGGGGTATTACATCCTTTCCCCCTTAAAGAAATTTCGTCCTCGAAATTTAAAACATACCAATTTTCGTGAACAAATGCGGATACTTCTCCTTCATTTTTGACTCGAGTTCCCATGTGGCTTCTTCCGCCCCATGATACATCCACATAACTTTCACAAGTGGAATTACACTCGATCTTGTGACTTTATCTTGTCGATCCAGAATCTTTACCGGTTGAAGAGTGTAACTCCCATCTTCCTCAACTTCTAAGGTAGTCCAATCCAACACATGTGTAGAGTCTGGCTCATACTTCCGGAGCATAGAGACATGAAATACGTCCTGTACCTTTGAAAACTTCGGGGGAAGTGCCAAACGATATGCCACCGGTCCGACAAGCTCAAGAATCTCAAATGGCCCTACAAACCTCGGTGCCAACTTTCCTTGCTTGCTGTACCGTTGTATGCCGCGTCTTGGACTAATTTTTAGGAATACCTTATCTCCAACTGCAAATTCTAATGGCCTTCTCCTCTGGTAAGAATATGACTTCTGTCGACTCAGAGCTGTGAGTAATCGCTTCTTGATCTCCTCAACCCGTTCCTTTGCTTCCTTGACCATATCTGGCCCTGAGACTACTTTCTCTCCCACCTCCGCCCAGCACAATGGTGACCGACAAGGCCTCCCATAAAGTGCCTCAAATGGTGCCATGCCGATACTGCTCTGAAATGAATTGTTATAAACAAATTCCGCCAAATATATGTACCAGTCCCAGCCACCTCCAAAATCCACTACACATGCTCTAAGAATATCTTCTAAAATTTGTATGGTTCTCTCGCTCTGCCCGTCACTTTGAGGATGATAAGCCGTACTGAAATCTAGCTTTGTACCCAAGGCTTCCTGTAGACTACTCCAGAATCTACCATGAATCTTGGATCTCGATCTGACACGATAGATAAATGAACTCCATGTAACTTCACTATCTCCTTTACATACAAATTGCTCAAGGACTCCAACGAATCTGTCTTGTTCATTGGTAGAAAGTGTGCCAATTTGGTCAATCGATCCACAACTACCCAAACCGCATCGTATTTCCTCTGACTCATTGGTAGTCCCGTAACAAAGTCCATCGTAATCATCTCCCATTTCCATTGCGCCACCGGAAGCGGTTGCAATAACCCTGTCGGCTTCTGATGCTCTCCTTTCACCTGTTGGCAAGTTAAACATTTTGCCACAAATCGAGCTACATCGGCCTTCATTCCTCGCCACCAGAAATTTCGCTTCAAGTCTTGATACATTTTTGTCCCGCCTGGATGCATGGCAAACCAGGAATGGTGTGCCTCTTTCAAGATCCCCTGACGCAGTTGTTCATTATCAGGAACCACTAACCTTCCCGCATATCTTACTCCGCCGTCACTTCCGCGAACCCATCCGGAACTTTCATCAACTACATCAAACGTTGGATCTCCATTTTGAGTATCCATAACCTTCTGTACGATCATCGATCTTGATGTCAAACTACTCAAATATATTTTCTCATCGTCTCGTAATTCCAACCTGAACTGATTTATCGTCTCTACCATTTCCCACTCATGCAGGAATAGACTAGCTACCCCATGTTTCCTACTTAAGGCATCTGCAACTACATTTGCTTTACCGGGATGGTATTGCAAATTGAAGTCAAAATCCTCCAAGTATTCCATCCACCTCCTCTGTCGTAGGTTTAGCTCCTTCTGGGTGAATAGATACTTGAGACTCTTGTGATCCGAGAATACCTCGAACCTTTCTCCGTAGAGATAGTATCGCCATTGTTTCAATGCAAAGACAACCGCTGCGAGTTCCAAATCATGAACTGGGTAGTTCCTTTCGTGTGTTTTTAACAACCTTGAACCATACTCCACAACCCTTTCTCGTTGCATTAATACACACGCTAATCCAACTCCAGATGCATCACAATACACCTGATAACCCACATCTCTTTCAGGAACTACTAGCACTGGGGGTGTTGTCAACCTTTTCTTCAAATCTTCAAATGCTGTCTCACACTCGTCCGTCCATACAAATGGTGTACCCTTCTTTGTTAACTGAGTCATAGGTGCAGCTACTCTTGAAAAGTCCTGAATGAACCTTCGGTAGTAGCCTGCCAACCCTAAGAAACTTCTTATCTCTGTTACATTCTTGGGTCTCGCCCAATTCAAAACCGATTCAACCTTTGAGTAGTCAACTGCTATGCCCTCCTGAGTGATTACATGTCGTAAAAATTTCACTTCTGTGGCCCAGAACTCACACTTGCTCAGTTTGGCATACAATTGATTTTCCCTCAATGTCTGTAGAACCACCCTTAAGTGTTCTTCATGCTCCTCTTCTGTGGCAGAGTAGATCAAGATATCGTCTATGAACACCACCACAAAGTTATCTAGGAATGGCCTAAGGATCCGTTGCATCAAATCCATAAATACCGCCGGGGCATTAGTTAATCCAAACGGCATTACCAAGAACTTATAATGCCCGTACCGAGTCCTAAACCCTGTCTTCTGAATGTCCTCATCCTTAATCCGTAGTTGATGATATCCTGATCTCAAATCAATCTTGGAGAAATGCCTAGCACCCCTCAATTGGTCAAATAAATCATTAATCCTAGGCAACGGATACTTGTTCTTCACAGTCACTTTGTTCAGTTGCCTATAATCAATACACATCCTCAACGAGCCATCTTTCTTCTTCAAAAATAATACTGGTGCTCCCCACGGGGACACACTCGGCCTAATAAATCCTAAATCCTGCAACTCTTCTAGTTGCGTCATCAATTCTTTCAACTCTGCTGGAGCCATCCGATCAGGCGGAATCGATATCGGTTTCACATTCGGATGTAGCTCTATAGCAAAGTCAATCTCCCTTTTCAGCGGTAATCCTGGCAACTCCTCTGGAAATACATCTATGAATTCCTCCACTACTCGAATCGGCGTAGTGAAGTCACCCTTAGGTGCTGAAGTCGTCAAGCTTGCAATCCCACAGTCTTGATACAAAGGATTTTCCAAGAAGTGTGGACAAGGAATCCCTTTCGATCCTTTCAACACAATCACTCCTCCCTCGGGTACTCTAAGCGTAATTTTTCTCTCCCAGAAATCTAGCAAACCATGGTGCTTTGTCAACCAATCTACTCCAAGGATTACATCAAAATCCTTGAAGTCCATCACATAAAAGTCGGCCTTAAGAGATATCTCTCCAAACCGACACTCACATCCAAAAATTTTCCCTTCTAAAGAAGTGAAATACCCAAACAGCGAAGACATCGTAAACATACGCCTTATAGGCGAAATTTCTAACCCAAGCAAATGTGCCAAACAACTAGTCATGAATGAGGATGTAGCCCCCGAATCAAACAACACCCTCGCCCAACAATTTGAAATAAGAAATGTACCTCCAATGAAATTAGGATGCTCTGGTGCCTCTTGGTGTCCCAAATCAAATGCTCGTGCCTGAGCCAGAACCGGCTGCTGTTGCTGAATCTGCTGCTGTGGTCTACCACCTCGTCCTCTTCCTCCAACTGGAACTGTAGAAGGCAGAGCTGGAACTGGTGCTAGAGGTGGTAATCCCGATGCCTGAGACTGTGCCTGCTGTGTAGTACCACCACCCTGTGGACATTCATTCCGCTTGTGCCCTATAAGATTACACCCATAACACTTCGGACCCGTGGCCCTGCATTGATCCTTTTTATGCCCTTCTTTACCACATCGAAAACATGTGATCTTTCCACCATGTGGCCTAGGCCCCTTGCCTCGGTCCCCTTTCTGATTGTGAGAGTCAGTCCTCTATTTCTTTTGACTACCTCCACTTGTGGATGAAGAGGTCCGTCCTTTCTGGGCGTCCTAATACTATCAGGAGTTTCTCTTCTTCTGTTCAAACCTCAATGCCATATTCACTATCTCAGCATAGGTCTGAACTCTAGTAGCAAGCACCATCTCACCCAAACTTGGAATCAATCCATCACAATACCTTTCTGCCTTGCTCTCCTCATCCGGAGCAAACTTCCTACCATACTTATATAGCTCTTCATACCTCTTTGTATATTGTGACACCGTCATGTCTGGTGTCTGTACAAACTCCAAATATTGTTTGGCCTGATCGGCTTGAAAAGTACGTGGAACAAACCGCTCCGTAAACAATAATTCAAAAAAAGCCCACGTCAGTTCATACTTTCTCGAGCCTAAGGAATTCCACCAATCATAGGCATCACCTCTCAGATAATAAAACACCAACTTCACTCTCCGGTCATCCGGTATGACTAGAGTATCAAATCTTGCTCCCAGTTGATGCAACCATTCTTCAGCTTCTCGACCTTCCCCCTCTCCGGAAAAGATAGGAGGACTTGTCTTTCTCAACTAGTCAACCTCGTACATTTCCCTACCCAATCCTTTCATGAATCCTGTTTCAGTACCAGCCCCTGAAGCCTGCCCCTCGGTACGAGCCTCAGGTGTTCTAGCAAGCTGGTTTGTCACCACCTGAGTTAGGTTTATCATTGCACTTGCCAATGCTTCTAAAGTCACTGGTTGACCACCCAAGATGGTAGAAGCAACCTACACTGTCGGAGGTGCCTCCACATGCCCTGGAGCAACCTCGGGAGCCGTCTCCTGTCCCCCGGTCTGAATATCATCACCCAGTTGTTGTTCTTCCAGCACTGTATCCTCCTCCCTGATCTCTGTACACAACCCCGGTACTGATCCCTGTGTGCTGGGAGTGCGGCTAGTGGTGCGCGTTACTCCCCTCCCACGACTTCGACCTCGGCCCCGAGGTCTATCACCTCTTCCCCCATCAGTAGGGGTCTCAGTCGTAGCTCTCGACGCTTGTGTCGTCCTACGAGTGTCCATCTGTGCCACAACAGATAACACTATTTAATACCAAATGGATAACGAGGATTTAAAGGGAAAGAGTACGTACCGGATCTGCAGAGGTCGTGACATGGTCTGGAGACTACTAACATACAACTAGGACCCAACCCCAGATCCTACGTAGAGGCGTAACCTCGCTCCGATACCAAACTGTAACGCCCCGACCTGGGAGGCACTACTGTTTAAACCTAATTTAATATCTATAAGATATTAAATCTCTACATTATCACAAAAGATTAAATCTTAATTTCTCCAACTAAATCCGTAAATTTCAACCGAAATTTCGGCAGCATCTCCCCGTCTATCGGAGAATGCCCACCTGAAATACGCAGCACATATTTAGCAATATATAAGGCCTCCGGCCATCACATCACAAGCAATCACAATCCTAGGCAGGGCCACAGGCCATCGACAGCATGCATCCGCAATACATAATAAATCACAATCATCATACATGTATCAACATACAATATCACAATAAGATTCATTCCCAGGTACAGGAGTCCTATCACAAGGCACCCTCCTATCCGTACCATCCACACACCGTCAAGGTGTTCATAAACGTAGTCACATACACAATCCTCAATTCATGCATAAAATATCAAACATAATAAAGAAAATTAATTCTTTATTCTTACCCATCCTAGTGTCTCCAGTTGGCACCATGTCATCCCACCTCCTACAGATCCACAGTGCCGGTATCCGTACCAGTCTTGCCTGTGTGGAAAGGAAATACAGAAAAGGGTGAGCAATGGCTCAGTAGGGGTAATGAGGATAACAAAATATAGTAGCTGAATAAAAAGATTAAGTCCATGTAGCAACATGCCAAGACTATGAATCACCATAACAAATACTCATCAAACCATGGTCTCGTTTCCTACCGTGAGTCCCAGTGGGACAACGCCTCGGCATCCATCCCCACACATCGATATCGGTGAACACTGCCACCATACGACTCAATAAGGAAACCATGACCAATTACAAGACACCAGTCTTGTCCATACTGACTCGGGTTCTCTGAACCGATTCCTCGGAATCTCAGTATGTTGCCTCATATAGGAGTCATTCGGTTGCAACCAAGCCGAGGTTCCACAACCCTCCTCCCATATGACGTTCACACAACCTACGGAAGTCACGAAACCATATTCGCACTTCCATGTGGCTTTAATGCAACAATGTTATGCCATGAATTTAATATAGCAATAAACAAATCCTAGTTATATATTTAACTAGCCATGATGCATGAATAAGAACCAAACATGCTTGATATAAGATCAAGCAATCAACCGGAAATGCAAGCTAATATTTAGGAAAATTCGAGAATAACCCTAGGTTCGTTCTTCCCTAGAGAGCAAATAGGGAAAAACACAAACATGAATAACAATAAAGATTAAAAATGCATTTTTAGATAACAAGAAATAATCGGAAGATTGGGCTAGAATCCCCTACCTCGAATCCACGTAATTTCACCAAAAATCGAAAATATCCAATTTCTAGGGTTTGAACCCCCAACCTAATATATGGCAAATTCACAACCCATTTCACAATTTATATCTCTCTAATAACATATACCAATGTAAATTAAACCATAATCTAACAAATACATACACAATTAAGTATAACCCATAAAACCTAACTATGAAAATCTATAGAAAACCTTACCTTAACCTTGAAATCTTTGACAAATTATTGTTGAATCTTGTTAAGCACCTCAATCTTGCCCCAAAACTCACTCTTTTCTTCTCCCCCTTTCTTCCTCTTTCTTTCTTCTTTCTTTCTCTTCTCTCTCGACTTCACTCTGTCGCTTCTTGTTTTTTTGTTTGTGAAATTTCATTTCATTTTTTTTTCTAAATTGGGACTTGGCCACAAATTGACCATCTCACGTGGCCAATTTGTGGCCCATAATTGCCCACTTTCGGTGGGCAATTACATGCCCACCGAAAGTGGACATTTGTTTTGTTTTTTTTTTAAATTAATTAATAAAATTTACTTATTTAATTTTATTAATTACAAATCCATTCGTAGTCTAGTTTAACTCAATACTTGGTATTCTCCCAAACTCGAAATAACAATAATAATTGCTATTATTATTTTTCTTCTTGAATATTTTCGGGTCGGGGTATTACAGTTAAGCTGTGAGAGCGTTAGGCCGTTGTTTGCTCGCTGTAAAAGTCCAATCGACAAAATCCCTCAGAAAGTCATACGGTAGACTTCTAAAACTCCATCCTTATGACATCGTTTATCCGTAACCTTAGTAAAAGAAACACTAAAAGTTCAACATCTACAAATCAAATCCAAGTTTTATCCAGAAAAATATTGAAGAATTGGTTTTTTCTGATATTGATGAAGTTTGAAACAAATGGACTATTCCAAAAATTGAACCATCTCATATTTACAAAAGGGGATCTTTCTCTCTTAAAACTTCCTACATCGTTAAAACGGTTGTGTGGCGCCACGATCCGGGTACGCCACGAGTGCCTCTCTCCCCGTATATCGGAGAGTCCCCGCCTGCATCAGAAACGCGCAGCAGAAAATTCAATCCATCACACTAGCAACCTAGCTAGGCCTCAGGCCTCAATCACATGCAATCCTGATCCTAGGGGCCTCAGGTCATCCACTACCAGCATGCACAAACTGATAGTAATAAACACATCAATAAATTTACAATATCATATAACCGTAAATTCAAACTCTGCATACATCATGCATACACCCTCTGGTGCCAAATGGTTATAAGCATATCATGAATAATCATCAATACATCGTATACAAAACACGTGCTTAGAGTATCTCTCTAGCACCCACATCCTACCGAGGGCCATCCATGTCACATCCCGCTCTCATTGATCCGCACCACTGGTACCTGTACCTGTACCAGTATCACCTGTGGGGAGGAAAAGAAAGTAGAGAGTGAGCAAGAAGTTCAGTAGGGTTAAGAGTATAAAGAGTAATAAGGCCTTATCCAAAACAATAGGATATGCAACAGTATGAAATCTACCACATCCACGTATACTCAACAATCACATAAAACATCAATCCGGGCAATCCCCTCATGAGCAAACCTCATAGATACCATGGCTCGTTCCATCTGATATCGAACGTGAGCAAACTCACCACATCAACTCATCAATATCATGGTCGTTATCCATGTCATATTGAATAGGAGCAAGCTCCCTAACATCAAACGCTCTTGGATTACCCGGTTGCGTGATCCCATCATGCCCGCACCATTCCAGGCAAGGTCCTTCATTAATCGTACCTCTAGTGCGTTATCCTACAAGGAGTTCACATGACTTGGTGGTAACTCTCATCACCTCGTCATCCCTCCAAGTAGCTTTCAAGAATCCTAAGGATCTCGGAGTTCATACTCGAAGTCCAATGCAATTCTAATGCGTTTATGCTATGACATGCCGAAAAGATATATAAATATATATATATATATATATATATATATATATATATGAACATCCTACATATATATGTACATAACTACCATGATGCATGAATGGAATCAAATTGTGCCCATAGATGATGGAACACACACAAAAGGGTCATGCAACATCAAGAATTACAATATCCAAAAGCAAGGTTTGTTTCCCCTTAGAAGCAATTAAGGCGGAAACACAAATAAATGACCAATGAAGAATCGAAACGCTCTTTAGAATATCGAGAATAAACGATAGAAAGAATGGTTGGAAATCGCCTACCTCGTGTCGAGCAATTCACCAAAATCCACAATTAGGGTTTCAACCCGTTTCACCCAACCTAACAATTTCACACAATCGAACTCTAATAATCGTCCAAGCATCTCAACATATCATAACCCATAAGAATTTAAACCACTAAAATGAGAAAACTTACTTTCTCTCTCTAGGATTCCTCTCAACCCCCAAACTTCAACCTTATGGAACTCAACTCCAAAACAAGAATCAAACCTACATATACAACCACATATGACCTAGGATTAACATATCTAGACCATAGGAATCAACTCTAAACAAAACTAACAAGATCTACTCAAAAACCCTAGAAATGAAATAATGAAGAAACTTACCTCCAAGGCTTGAATCTTCCTTGAGTCTTCTCTAAATCTCCAAAACCAAGCTTCAATCTCCAAAAATCACCTCAAATACTCTTCTCTCTCTAGAATCGTCACTCTCTCTCTCTAGGATGAACCAAAACCAGACATTTCCCTAAAATGGCTCGCTGGAGCCTTTTTGAAAACACTGGTTGCGCCTAGGCGCTACTCTGGGCGCCATCCTGGGCATGCAGGGTTTTCACGCCCAGGCGAGGTGCGCCTTGGCGACCGCCGAGGCGCCTATGCGCTTACTCCATGCCGCCTTACCCACTGGATTTCCCTCTCATCCGCGCCCATCCTCTGCTTGCTGGACTGAGCGCTGCGCCTAGGCGCCCTGAGGTGCGCCCAGTTCAGTGCCTCCTCATCCAGTCTTCCTCCTTGCATGCATTCCTGTCACTCACTGGACTAGGCGCCCCCTGGTGCGCCTAGTCCAGTTTTCCCCCTTTGTTCCAACATCAAAATTTCATTTTTTATTTTGGGTCGAGGTTTCACATCCTCCCTGCCTTAATAAAATTTCGTCCCGAAATTTAACTACACACATAACTGAATCTCCGAACAATTCCGGGTACTTCTCTTTCATTCTGGATTCCAACTCCCAAGTTGCTTCTTCAACTCCGTGATACATCCACATCACCTTTACTAATGGAATCACACTCGACCTCGTCACTTTGTTCTGTCGGTCTAGAATCTTCACCTGTTGAAAAGTGTAACTCCCATCTTCCTCAACTTCCAACGTAATCCAATCTATCACATGCGATGGATCCGGCTCATATTTCCGAAGCATTGATACATGGAATACATTGTGAACCTTCTCAAGCTTCGGTGGAAGTGCCAAACGGTATGCCACCGGTCCAACTGTCTCCAAAATCTCAAATGGCCCCACAAATCTCGGTGCCAACTTCCCATGCTTGCTATACCTCTGAATTCCACGTCTCGGACTAACCTTCAAGAAAACCTTATCGCCTATAGTGAACTCCAATGGTCTCCTCCTCCGGTCAGCATAAGACTTCTGTCGGCTCTGCGTGGAGATCAACCGCCTTTGGATCTCATCAACTCTCTCTCGAGCTTCTTTGACCATCTCCGGTCCCGAAACAACTTTCTCACCAACCTCCGCCCAACACAAAGACGACCTACAAGGCCTCCCGTAGAGCGCCTCGTAAGGTGCCATTCCGATACTACTTTGGAAAGAGTTGTTATACACAAACTCCACCAAATGTAAGTACCGATCCCAACTTCCTCCAAAGTCAACTACACATGCCCATAGCATATCTTCTAAAATCTGTATGGTTCTTTCACTTTGCCCATCACTCTGAGGATGATAAACTGTAGAGAAATCCAACTTCGTTCCCAATGCCTCCTGTAAACTACTCCAGAATCTACCTGTGAACCACGGGTCTCGGTCTGACACAATAGATAATGGAATTCCGTGAAGTCTCACGATCTCCTTAACATACATAGTACTCAAGGTCTCCAACGAATTCGTCTTGTTCATGGCTAAGAAGTGTATAGACTTGGTCAATCTGTCCACTATCACCCAAACCGTGACATGCCTCCTCTAAGTCATTGGCAACGCCATCACAAAGTCCATCGTGATCCTCTCCCATTTCCATTGTGCTACCGGTAAGGGTTGCAACAATCCAGCTGGTCTCTGATGTTCTGCCTTCACTTGTTGACAAGTAAGACACTTCATCACAAATCTAGCTATATCGGCCTTCATTCCCTTCCACCAAAAACTCTGCCTCAAGTCTTGGTACATCTTCGTACCCCCGGGATGCATAGCAAACCAAGAATGAAGTGCTTCCTTTAGAATCTCTTGCCTCAACTCATCATCTTCGGGAACCACTAACCTTCCCACATATCGTACTCCACCATCATTCCCTCGAACCTATCCCAGACTCTCATCAATCACATCAAATGTATGATCTCCATTATTTGCATCTATAACCTTCTGAACCATCTTAGGTCTCGAAGTTATAGAACACAAATGAATCATTTCTTCTTGACTCTTCAACTCTAATCCAAACTCATTGATTGTCTCCATAATTCCCTACTCATGCATGAATAGGCTAGAAATCTTCTTCTTCCTACTCAATGCATCCGCGACTACATTTGCTTTACCGAGATGGTATTGCAAATCGAAGTCGAAGTCCTCCAAGTATTCCATCCACCTCCTTTGAAGCAAATTCAATTCCCTTTGGGTGAATAGATACTTGAGGCTCTAGTGATCCGAAAACACTTCAAATCTCTCTCCGTAAAGATAATACCTCCATTGCTTAAGTGCAAACACCACTGTCGTTAACTCCAAATCATCCATCGGATAATTCCTCTCATGTGCCTTGAGCAACCTTGAACCATACTCTATCACTCAGCCCTGTTGCATCAACACACAACCTAAACCGACTCTAGATGCATCGTAATACACCTGGTAGCCTACATTTCTTTCCGGAACCACTAACACTGGAGGTGTTGTCAACCTCTTCTTCAACTCCTCAAATGTGGCCTTACACTCGTCGGTCCACACAGACGGTGTGCCCTTCTTTGTAAGCTGCGTCATCGGCGAAGCAACTCTCGAAAAATCCTCAATAAATCTCCGGCAGTAACCCGCCAATCCTAGAAAACTCCGGATCTCTATCACATTCTTTGGTCTCTCCCAATTCAAAACCGACTCAACCTTGGAGTAGTCAACCGCTATGCCTTCTTGAGTGATCACATGGCCTAGGAACTTCACTTCCGTGGCCCAAAATTCACACTTACTAAATTTAGCATACAGTTGATTCTCCCTCAACGTCTGTAACACTACTCTCAAGTGTTCTTCATGCTCTTCCTCTGTAGGAGAATAGATCAATATATCATCTATAAACACCACCACAAAGTTACCCAAAAACGGTCTAAGAACCCTTTTCATTGGGTCCATGAACACCGCTGGGGCATTTGTCAACCCAAACGGCATCACAAGAAACTCATAATGCCCATAACGAGTTCTAAACGCTGTTTTCTGGATATCCTCATCCTTAATTCTCAACTGATGATAACCTGACCTCAAGTCAATCTTAGAGAAATGCCTAGCACCTCTCAATTGGTCAAACAAATCATTGATCCTAGGCAATGGATACTTATTCCTCACTGTAACCTTATTCAACTGCCTATAATCAATACACATCCTCAAACTTCCGTCTTTCTTCTTGACGAACAACACCGGTGCTCCCCATGGGGACACACTCGGTCTAATGAACCCCAAGTCTAGCAACTCCTCTAATTGAGAATTCAACTCCTTCGACTATGCTGGAGCCATCCGATACGACAGAATCGAAATCGGCTTGACATGCGGATGTAACTCAATAGCAAAGTCAATCTCCCTCTTCGGAGGTAATCCCAACAACTCTTCCGGAAATACGTCCATAAACTCTTCCCCTACCCGAATCATAGTAGCTACATCTCCCTTAGGAACCGAAGTCACCAAACTTGCAACTCTACAATCCTGATACGAAGGGTTATCCATGAAATGAGGGCATGGTATCCCCTTCGATCCCTGTAAATGAATCACCCCACCCTCTGATACTCTAAGAGTGATCCTCCTTTGCCAAAAGTCAACCACTCCTTCGTGCTTTGTCAACCAATCAACTCCGAGTATCACATCGAAGTTTTTGAAATCTAACACATAAAATCAGCTTGTAGAGATATTTCTCCAAACCGACACTAACAACCGAACACTACTCCCTCCAACGTGGTAAAGTGCCCGAATGGTGAGGACACCGTAAACATTCTTCTAATCGGCGAAATCTCCACCGCTAGTGCGTTCGCTAACGAACTAGTAATAAATGAGGAGGTAGCTCCAAAATCAAACAAGACTCTAGCCCAACAATTCGAAATAAAAAATGTACCTCCAATGAAATTGGGATGCTCCTGTGCCTCTTGATGTCCCATAGAAAAGACACGACCATCCGTCAGTGCATACTGCTGCTGCTGCTGGGACTGTCTGCCTCTACCTCGCCCTCTCCCTCCCGATGGAACAGTGGAAGGAAGAGTTGGAGGTGGTACTCCCGGTGTCTGAGGCTGATGCTGCCCTCCCTGGTTGCCCTGCGGACACTCACTCTTCTTGTGGCCCAACTTGCCACAACCAAAGCATCTAAATCCTGAATATCTGCACTCTTTTATCACGTGCCCTTCTTTCCCACACTTGTAACTTGGACCCTTGCCCCCTGGGGGCCTTGGACCCTTGCCTCGGTCCCCTTTCTGATGACGAAAATCAGTCTTCTGCTTCTTGTGGCTACCACCACCACCATTGCTACCCTCAGTCACTGGACGCTTTCTCTGAGCCTCATTCCGCTCACTCAACTCAAAGTCCAATGCCATCTCAACTGTGTCATCATATGATACCACCCTAGTGGCCATCACCATCCTCCCAAGACTGGGTAGCAACCCATCTCGGTACCTTACCGCCTTCTTTGCATCGGTAGGAGCAAACTCTCTCCCAAACCGATACAACTCCTCAAACTGCTTGGTGTACTAAGACACCGTCATCTCTGATGTCTGCAACAAATCTAGAAACTGCTTGGCCTTCTCAGTCTCCAGAGGTCTAGGCACAAATTTATGCATGAACAACTGCTCAAAAGAGGTCCAAGTCAACTCATTCCGTCTCTGACCTATGGACATCCACCATTCATATGGCACTCCACTCAGATAATAGAAAACAAACTTCACCCGCCGCTCATCGAGTATCTCTAACGTATCCATCCTCATGATCAGCTAATTGAACCACTCCTCCACCCCCACACCCGTTCCATCCCTAGAAAAGGTTGGAGGAGAAGTCCTCCTCAGTTGATCCACCTCATACATACCCCTTCCAGCTCTCGGTGCTGTAGCTACCTCAGTAGTAGCCTCGGGTACCACTCCCTCAGTACGAGTGCCAGTTGCACCTATCGCCTGAGTCACTGCTTGTGCTATCGTCTGTGCCTGCGTCTGCACCATACTCATCATGAAGCTAGCAAGTCTTTAAATCGTCACCGGTTGCTCCCCTGTAGTACAAGACCAACAGGTTCTGCAGGTGGTGCCTGCTGATCATCACTCTCAATCGGTAGTCCCTCATAAACTATCTCTTCCTGTCTCAACTCTGGATCTACATTCGGAACCGAATCCTCAGTGCTAGGAGTGCCTCTAGTGACACGCCCCACCCCAACACTACGGCCTCTACCTCGGCCCCTACCAACTCCCCGTCGGCCTCAGCCACGAGGTACCTCAATCCCACTCTCGAACCTGGTAGTTCTACGGGTATTCATCTGCATGGAAAATAGACAATACCATTTAACACACAACTCAACAGAGGATTTATTAGGGACTAGAAAACATACCGGATCAGCAGCGGTTGTGACATGGCCTGGATTACACTACCATACGTCTAGGACCCATTCCCGATATATATATATAAATCAAACAACCTCCTACATATATAAATCAAACCAACCTCCCTTCGTTACCAAATTGTGGCTCCCCGATCCGGGAATGCCATGGGTGCCTCTCTTGCATCGTCCTAGGCCACTAGTGCGATCATTCGGCAGACTGGAAAATCCGGTGGCATCTCCCCGTATATCAGAGAGTCCTCGCCTACATTAGAAACAGCAGCAGAAAATTCAATCCATCACACTAGCAACCTAGCTAGGCCTCAGGCCTCAATCACATGCAATCCTGATCCTAGGGGCCTCAGGTCATCCATTACCAGCATGCATAAACTGATAGTAATAAACACATCAATAAATTCACAATATCATATAACCGTAAATTCAAACTCTGCATACATCATGCATACACCCTCTGGTGCCAAATGGTTATAAGCATATCATGAATAATCATCAACACATCGTATACAAAACACGTGCTTAGAGTATCTCTCTAGCACCCACATCCTACCGAGGGCCATCCATGTCACATCCCGCTCTCATTGATCCGCACCACTGGTACCTGTACCTGTACCAGTATCACCTGTGAGCAAGAAGTTCAGTAGGGTTAAGAGTATAAAGAGTAATAAGGCCTTATCCAAAACAATAGGATATGCAACAGTATGAAATCTACCACATCCACGTATACTCAACAATCACATAAAACATCAATCTGGGCAATCCCCTCATGAGCAAACCTCATAGATACCATGGCTCGTTCCATCTGATATCGAACGTGAGCAAACTCACCACATCAACTCATCAATATCATGGTCGTTATCCATGTCATATTGAATAGGAGCAAGCTCCCTAACATCAAACGCTCTTGGATTACCCGGTTGCGTGATCCCATCACGCCCACACCATTCCAGGCAAGGTCCCTCATTAACCGTACCTCTAGTGCGTTATCCTAAAAGGAGTTCACATGACTTGGTGGTAACTCTCATCTCCTCGTCATCCCTCCAAGTAGTTTTCAAGAATCCTAAGGATCTCCGAGTCCATACTCGAAGTCCAATGCAATTCTAATGGGTTTATGCCATCACATGCCGAAAAGATATATATATATATATATATATATATATGTGAACATCCTACATATATATATATATGTACATAACTACCATGATGCATGAACGGAATCAAATCATGCCCATAGATGATGGAACACACACCAAAGGGTCATGCAACATCAAGAATTACCATATCCAAAAGCAAAGTTCGTTTCCCCTTAGAAGCAATTAAGGTGAAAACACAAATAAATGACCAATGAAGAATCGAAACGCTCTTTAGAATATCGAGAATAAATGATAGAAAGAATGGTTGGAAATCACCTACCTCGTGTCGAGAAATTCACCAAAATCCACAATTAGGATTTTCAACCCGTTTCACCCAACCTAACAATTTCACACAATCGAACTCTAATAATCATCCAAACATCTCAACATATCATAACCCATAAGAATTTAAACCACTAAAATGAGAAAACTTACTTTCTCTCTCTAGGATTCCTCTCAACCCCAAAACTTCAGCCTTATGGAACTCAACTCCAAAACAAGAATCAAACCTACATATACAACCACATACGACCTAGGATTAACATATGTAGACCATATGAATCAACTCTAAACAAAACTAACAAGATCTACTCAAAAACCCTAGAAATGAAATAATGAAGAAACTTACCTCCAAGGCTTGAATCTTCCTTGAGTCCTCTCTAAATCTCCTAAACCAAGCTTCAATCTCCAAAAATCATCTCAAATACTCTTCTCTCTGTAGAATCGTCACTCTCTCTTTCTAGAATCACCTCAAATACTCTTCAATCTCCATTTCCCTAAAATGGCTCGCTGGAGCCTTTTTGAAAACACGGGTTGCGCCTAGGCGCTACCCTGGGCGCCTAGGTGCCCTGGCCTAACAAAAATTCCCTCAGGCGCTGCTCCGGGCGCCATCCTGGGCGTGACACGCCCAGGCGAGGTGCGCCTAGGTGGTTCTTTACGCTTACTCCATGCCGCCTTACGCACTGGACTGGGTGCACCTCCCTGCATGCATTCCTATCACTCACTGGACTTGGCGCAGCGCCTAGGTGCCCCCTGGTGCGCCTAGTCCAGTTTTCCCCCTTTGTTCCAACATCAATATTTCACAGGTTGAACATGCTAAACGCATTCAGTCTGAAAATGAGGTCATACCTCTTTCACTATTGAAGCTAATAGCAAAAAATATCCTACGCAAATATAATTATTTGCATATTGGTCTAGTTCAAATCGCGCTTAAACCACTTACTCGAGAAGGATTGAACACGCCAGTCCTAGCTTGTTTAAGAGACCGCAGCCATTATAACTTTACCAATTCACTTCTCGATATGGTTGAGACCAGTCTTTACAAAGGGCCAGTCTATTTCGACTGTTACCCTAATCTTACCCTTGCCTTAGATGACCCAAACTTACCACACGCTTTGCAGTTAAATCTCATAATGAGTGGGTATGATATCATGCCTGAGTCCCGAAATATCAATGTTATTTACAGAGTTTGCTTTAAACCTATGAATACCATGATCCCTAATGTAGTTGGATTTTCGAAAAAATGATCTACGACTTTATTCCAAGTTGATCATACAAACGTGAATCTAGCTGTTCCAAGGTCTATCCAATGGAAAGATGTTTCCATGCCTTCAAATTGGTTTTTAGAAGAAGCCTCTGCCTCTACCACAAAACAATTAGAGCCTAGAAAAATGGAACAAATCGTGGAGCACGATAATGGCGATGTAGAAATATTCTTCTCATCGATAGGAAGGTCACCATCACTCCATCAAACTTTAACTACTGAAAATCAAAATCCATGTCAGCAAGGCATAGTACGGCATCTATTCCGGACTCAGTTAAAGGTTTGTCAGTCTCTGCAAATAATATCCCATATCAAGTTTATAAAACTCCTTCTGCTTCTTCCCCCTCTGAAGTAGGATCAAATGATTCCCATGATCATAACGAGCCTACACCATCTGAATTGGAATTTGATCCTTAAATTAATATGATAAAGGCGTCTTTTGTTCCAGATTGCTCATATTTGAGCAAAGAATTAATGGAACCCCATAACAAGCCTTTTCGTCTCTGGTATGTCAAGACATACAATGAAGAAGAATTAGATTTCTTTAGGAAAAAGTTTTATGAAGATCTTAAACTAATTAGTCAAAACATACCATTTAAACAATGGTTTATGCTATATCAGGAAAGAGAATCTATTTCAGTTATTACTCAAAAACCCATGATTAAATGGACCCTTGCCTCAGGTGAAACGGTAGACTCAATTCACCCTCTAAACATGTTTTTTATAAGGACATTGATGCTCAGCCTTTCGTTAAACCTGTTAAAACATATTTAATCTCTGCAGATATCCAGCGACAAGGTAATTTCACCAATATTCATCTAAAAACTCTCGCTGACCAGTTGGACAGAATCGAGAACCATCTCTCGATTACTGAATCAACACCTTCCACGGTTAGACCTATTCCCCCCAATCAACCACCAACAGTTAGCTTAGAGCAAGCAAAGCCAAAAGTGGATCCTGTTGTTATCAAGCCACAACCGTCAATATCAGGGGAATATAAACTCCATAAAGAACCTTCTGAGGAATTCTTAACAAAGTTAATTACTAAGGTTTAGAATTTAAAAATCTCTGAAGCATCATGGTCAAAACCCTCTATTGCAGTCTTAAAACAGGAAAGCTATTCTAATCGGTCCTCTTCCAACGATGAAATCGGCTCTGTTCAAAATTTAGAAGACCTTCAGAAACAGTTCCAAAATTCTCCTGCTCAGATGGCCCCTATTCATGGACCTTTTAGTAAAGCTCCCACTAGAAACTATTATCCACGCACCGCCCCTGCGGATCTTCTATTTGAAGAAAGTTACATAAACATTGCCAATCAATACAGCATTTGTACACTGTACGAGTGGAATATTGATGGCCAGTCAGACTATCAGCTCATTCAAACTTTGCAAAACATAATGATGTTTTCCACCATTAGTAGGGCCGGCGGTAATAGCGACACCCAAATAACTCAGTTCATTACAGCTGGGTTTTCTGGCCAGCTCAAAGGCTGGTGGGACAATCACCTTTCACAAGATCAACGTAATGAAATAATGGGTGCAATAAAACAAGAAACCAATGAATCTGACTCCGTCTACACCCTTATCTGCTCTATTGTCCACTACTTTTTAGGAGACTCCCACATCTTAGTTGATAATAGTCGCGATCAGTTAATGAACCTTAGGTGTCCTATATTAACTCATTTTAAATGGTACAAAGACGTTTTCTTATCTCGAGTTTATCTACGCAATGATTCAAGCCATGTTTTTTGGAAGGAACGTTTTCTTGTTAGGTTACCACCTTTGTTCGCCACTCATGTTAGAACGCGCCTTACAAATCTTAATAGAGGTTCATATGATTTGTCCAAATACATGTTTAGAAATTAATTTCAGAAGTCACACATGAAGGACTTACCTTATGTAATGACATAAAATTAAAAAATCAGCTTAAGAAGCAAAATATTTTAGGCAAAAAAGAAGTAGGCCAATTCTATAGCAAATTTGGCTGACACTATCCTTCCAAAGCCTGAAAAGGCAAACAAAGCAGGAAAATCTTTTAAAAAGAAAAATGATTCTTATCATTCTTTTAAAAAGAACCGCTCAAATGCTCATGTTGAATCCAGCAAAAAGCCACGAAAGGGACGAAAAACCTTTCTTCATTGGGGGACCAAAAGGGTACATTCCAACAAAAATAAAGGCACACCTACATGCTGGAAATGTGGAAAAACAGGGCATTATCAGAATGCCTGTCGGGCTCAAGCCAAGATTAATAGCCTTTCTATTCCTAACAGTGATAAGGCTGAAATTTTAAAAAATTTAGCTGAAGATTACTCATCTGATCAATCAGAAGTAAGTGATATCGCTTTTAATGACGATACCTCTTCTAATCCTCATTCTGAAAATGACGATTGCCAATGTGATTATTATAAGGCTATTGTCCGTATGAATGGTCTGTCCATAAATGTATTGACTCAACAGGAAAGTTTCATTTTAGACCTCGTTGACTCAATTCAAGACCCCCAGGAGAAGAGAGGAGCTTTAGAAAAACTTTTATCTCTCCAAAAGTCTGACAAAAGGCCCGACTCAAAAGTCGATCCAAAAGAGGTAGCAGTTTCACCAGCTTACACTCTAAAAGAAGTATTTAAACGAACTTCTGCTCCCAAACCAGTGACTATTCATGATCTAAAACATGAAGTAAATACTCTCAAAGGTGAGGTTAAATCCCTTAGACAACGAGTTGAGATTTTAGAACTCCAGGCAGAAGTCAATTACACTGCCACACCTGAATCTTCCTCATTTAACTTTCCCTCTGTTGATTTCACCGATCCAAACCAATCTACCCCTTCCTTCCACGAAGAAATTCCTCCTAAAATCAAGCAAGGCAATATTCCTGAAGATCCACCTACCCTAGATCTTAAACAGAAGGGTATAGCTTTGATAAATGCTAAAGAATCAAATTTCGACCTTAATGAAGGATACCTCAATAAGATGATGGCCATTCAAGAAACTACCAATAGACAGTATTATGTCAAAGTTGACCTGGTCATTAATAATGAGCTAAATATTTCCACTCTAGCCCTAGTAGATTCAGGTGCTGACCGTCATTGCATTAGAAAAGGATTAATTCCTTCAAAATATTTCAAGAAAACTTCACGGGTTTTATCTGCAGCAGATAAGAGTGAACTTGTTATCAAGCATAAGTTATCCAATACTTACGTTTGCCACGATCAGGTTTGCATTAAACTTGTTTTCATATTAGAAAAAATCTAAACTCAAATATCATTCTAGGAAACCCCTTCCTAGCTTTGCTTGAACCTTATCAGGTTGATAACGAAGGAATCCACGCTATCCTTAAAGGAAAGCTAGTCACTTTTAAATTCGCTTTCCCTAAAAGAGTTGCGTATATAAATCAAGTTCACCAGCAGCTCGGTCATAAGCAACAGCAAATCTCTTTTATAAAAGATGAAGTTAACTCTTTATCCATAGAAAGACAGATTAATGAGTCAGCAACCTAGCATAAGGTATCTTCTTTTCTAGCTAAGCTAGAAAAGGAAGTTTGCAGTGAAATCCCGTCTGCCTTTTGGGAAAGGAAAAAACATGTGGTTAAATTGCCATATGAACCTGACGTTAATGAAAGGAACATTCCTACTAAAGCTCGGCCAATCCAAATGGCTAAAGATTTTAGTAGAATATTGTCAAAAAGAGATAAATCAACTCTTGGAAAAACAGTTAATACGCAAGAGTTATTCTCCCTGGAGCTGTTCAGCTTTCTACGTCCACAACGTAGCAGAAATTGAACGTGGAACCCCTAGGCTAGTTATCAATTATAAGCCCCTGAACAAATTTTTACAATGGATTAGATATCCGATTCCCAACAAAAGAGATCTTTTGAATCGTCTTTATAAAGCCAACATCTTTTAAAAGTTTGATCTTAAGAGCGGATTTTGGCAAATCCAAATTGCCGAAGAAGACAGGTATAAAACAGCCTTTACAGTTCTTTTCGAACATTACGAATGGAATGTAATGCCCTTTGGTTTAAAAAACGCTCCATCAGAATTTCAAAATGTTATGAATGACATCTTCAATCCATTTGTTCAATTTATAATTGTTTATATTGACGATGTGCTGATCTACTCTCATGACATAGCTCAGCATTGGAAACATCTGTATTTGTTTTATGAAACGATTAAACGAACTGGATTGGTCTTATCTATAAAAAAGATAAAGTTGTTTCAGACCAATATTAGATTTTTAGGGCATAATATCTATCAAGGCTCTGTTATCCCAATTGATAGAGCTCTAAGTTTTGGAGATAAATTCCCAGACGAACTGAGAGATAAAACTCAGCTTCAAAGATTTTTGGGATGCCTTAACTATGTAGCAGATTTTTATAAAAATTTGGCCATTGATTGTAAACCACTTTTTGGCAGGTTAAAAAAGGATCCAGATCCCTAGACCAGCAATGTACTGAGACAGTTAAAGCTGTCAAAGCTAGAATAAAATACCTCCCATGTCTAGCCATACCACACCCAGACTATCCTAAAGTTGTTGAAACAGATGCATCCGAATTAGGATATGGTGGGATTCTCAAACAAAAGAATCCTTCTGGAAAAGAACAGTTAGTCAGATTCACCTCTGGTTTATGGAAACCAGCTTAGAAAAATTATTCTACTATAAAAAAAGAACTTTTATCTATTGTTCTTTGTATAACAAAGTTTCAAGACGATTTATTAAATCAACACTTCCTCCTACGAATAGACTGTAAAGCAGCCAAAGACGTGCTAGAAAAGGATGTTAAAAATTTAGCATCCAAACAGATCCTTGCCAGATGGCAGGCTTTACTTGCCATCTTTGATTTTTCTATTGAATTAAT
This sequence comes from Euonymus europaeus, assembly GCA_963580455.1. NCBI lineage: Eukaryota > Viridiplantae > Streptophyta > Magnoliopsida > Celastrales > Celastraceae > Euonymus > Euonymus europaeus. Next base: position 9,442,021 of record OY756972.1, read on the forward strand.
TAAAGGAAATTCCAACAATTTGCCTGACTTTTGACTCGTGAATATTTGCAGGCAAATGGAAAGCTCCAGTCGCACCATGAGAGGAAGTGCCAGACGATCTTTTAGTAAAGATCGCAAAGGTAAAGGTCCTGAAAAAGAATGGACCGAATATATCAAAAAGGGCTTCTCCATTCCCATTATTTGTGTGGAAAACTCTGAATTCGAACAGTTTAAAAGCTATCCACATCTTTTAGCATTATAATATATGCCAGATGATGAACACTTTCCAACATACAGAATCAAACCACGACTCTTTTATGAAAGAATTCTTGAAGAGACAAGCTCAGTAGCCTTCCATCATACTCCCAGGGATAATGGACCCCATATTGCTTATTCGAAAGCAATCTTAAAGAAAATAATGTCTTTTGAAGACTTTGGGCGTGACCCAAATAAAAATAGACCTCTTATAGAGTATCGTTTATCTTATAGATATTATAATTACTGGGACTATATTGATTCATGGTCCAAGGCTTTCTTTAATCAAAATAATCTTGACATTCCTGGTTTTTTCATATTGCAGATGATTTTAAAGATTAATGCCCCAAATGGTTCCACCTTTGGTGGGACCAAATTGGTCCAGATGAAAACTTCTTACCTTCAGACTTATATGAAGTCTTTAAGTATTACACTTCGCTGTTAAAACAACATCCTAATTTTAAAACTTATGAGTTTTCTCGGACTGAGAAATTATTTTACTTTCTTGTTGATTTTAAAATTCCTTGGATCTGGGCCTGGCAGTATGATCTTATGGTTTATGACAACTTCCCCACTTTAGTTCGAAACCTTAATCATAGATGGTGGGCATCCTTTGATTATCAATCCATTACCAAGACCAAGGTTTTAAAAAGCCTTGGCCCAGCCAAAAAGGAACAATCCGGCACACCCTCTCAGCCCCAGGGAATTCTAGAAGGGTTATATGATGAAAAAGATCTGCTGGAAATTTTATTAAAATTGAAAGAAGAACAACCTCAATCCAGCCAATCTGAATTAATTGTCAAGGCAAAAAAATTAGCCTATCAAAAGAAATTACATCCCTGTAACCCTAATGACCCTATTGAAGTCTCTTCTCAAGAAGACGACGACAAAGAAGTGAAGACATGATATCAAGCTCTGAAACATCTGAATATAGTCATGATGGAACTATCCACTTTGCCCATATCTTGGACCCAGCTGATATAAAAAAGGAGAAGTAAAGGGTTTATTTCTTTATCAAAAATCTTATCAGGATGTGTATTATACAAATTTCTGTCTATTTGTATCTACTATTAAAAGGCCCAGAGTAATTAGGCGATGGGACCCACTGTGTACCCACAATTACTCTTTTACCCTTTTCATTTTCTATTTAAGGAGACTTCCTCCTTTCTTGTAAGAGAGCGAAAATTATAAGAAATAATAAGTCTTGGTATTCTCTCTGCCTTGCTCTCTAATTTTGCTCTTCTTTCTGTACATTCTCTTAAATCCTAAGTATGCTATGTACCTGCAACTTCGGTTGATTTGGTACATCAAAGACTTGTCACTCTTTCTATTAATTGCTCATCCTTAACGGCGCCACAATCGGTCGGCTCTGTCGCTTGTGGTTATAAAGCCCAGAGGATTTCTCTACTTTTATAAACTGTTCATTCTTAACGGCGCCACAACCGGACGGCACTGCCGCCTGTGGTTATAAAGCCCAGAGGATTTCTCTGTTATGAATTATAATTCATGAATCGTTATACTGTTGAGAGTCGATATTGGAACGATTGCTTAAAAGAAATACAATCACTTGACTCCTATCATTACTTCCCTGTACAAACTGGAGACCTAGACTACTGTAATTTCTGGGAACCCATTCTAATTAAAAAATTAGAAAAATTATCCTCACTTAATCATAATAACAACTCCTACCTGGTTCAGATATTTTTGACAAAATTAGAACTGCTTTATCAACGAAAGTTTGAATTAAATAATGATAATTCGTTTTAAATCAATAGCCAGTATATCGGATCTAAGCACATCTCAGCATAGCCGGTGAATCTTCTATTCATATGAGATTTAAGTGCTCTTGTACTGCGCTTTCTATGTTAATCACAATTTATTATATAATTGTGCTTGCTATTCTCTTATATCGGGCTTTAATATTTACTTAGAGTATTTAAAGTGGAGTATGGAGATTAATATTTAAAGTGGATTTTCTGTATCGGATGAGAAATTTATGATAAATTCCTCCACTTTAAATACTCTAAGTAAATATTAATCTCCATACTCTAAACTTAATAACTTATTTTAACTGTTCAGTTACCATGAATTATCATAGGTTTACTTTCATGGGTTCATTATTTATTTTATCTTCATCCATTTTATAGACTATGCTAAAATTAAGAATGTCTATCTATAAAATTCATCACTTAGATTCACTTTATTTAAACCTAAATATCCTTCTGCCAACTTGTATAATTTTGTTTTTTTTTGGCTATCAATACACCCTCATATCTATCCTTCATTTGGTGTCCTATGTTTTCAATGTTATTTCCTTTAACTCCACCATATAGTACATGCAACTTATTTACTAACAAAAAAAAATTAAAGTATTTCATATCATCTGCTCATTCCAACTAGTATACATATATCGCAAAACAATACATACAATTGAAGATAATTTTAACCATTCCCCCAAAAATCTCAATTAACATATAACCACTCCACTATAAATAACTCACTGAAGATAATTCACAGGGTCCTCCACCATTCCACCTCAACAGTACACTTCAATTAAGTTTCATATTACTCCCAATAACTACTTCTTATAACTCACACAATCGATTCATTAAACACCATTGTGTGTGTGTATATATATACATATATATCCACAACATCTACGCATAATCGAAATAAATACAATATTCAAGCAACACATAATAAACAATATTACAAATCATTCCAATTCATGATTCCAAAAATATTCATGCCAATATCTTAATTAGGTATCCATATATTATACTACACCAAAAAACTCATAGAGACATAAAATTTTGCATTAACCGTAAGATAATTAACAGTAACATTACTTCTATTAATTTAAATATTTTTAAATATATGTAATACTGCTGAAGTTTAACTTCTCCCAAGCCACTGTATAAAATACCTATGATGCCATAAATATCACTATCTGTATTAGGTTATTATGCTATATAACATTGTTGTCTGTCCTCCTTCAATACCATGGTGCCCCAAAATAATTTATTATGTAACGATCCAGTATTCCACTTATCGTACCTTATTATCTCAAACTAATTTAAATCATCCTAATACTAACACTCTATAAAGTCCATCACATTTTCTCTTTTATGGACCTTTAGCTCATTCATCTCTATTCAAGAACTTACTATATATCATGTCAAGGTCCATATAGTCTAATGTGGTCATGTATCACGGATCCTTAATTCATTTCTTAATACTCAATTCTTAGCTCTATCTTCAACTTCACAGAAATTCCACCAACATATAGATTCTATACAAATATCGATAATCATCGAAAATCCCAACTTAATTTATGATCCCGCCATTGATCATTGATTTAATAAATTATACAAGCATACATAAAAATGTATTCTCCAATTCTCTTAATCATGAATACATGTATCACATACATTCTAGCATTTAAATATCCCAATCTATCAGTTCTCCACATTGACCCACCACCATTCCTCTTCTTACTCATACATAAATCATATAACTATTTCAAATCACACTAATATATTTCAGCACATATACGCATTCTAGGAGGCCTACACAAATACTCAAACATTGATTACAGAACTATATAGATTAATTTAAAGTACTTACTTGTTGATGGTCGTGCCGATCCATGATACTCATGTAACTTTACTAAACATTCACTCATTATATATATCTTATTATTTTGTTATTTATCCTATTTTAAAGGACCGTTCCTCTGACACCAATTGTAACGTCCCGTCCCACGAAACCCTAATTCTCGGACAGTAGTAAAGAACGCTACCTACATTACAATATAAACTCACCTTACATCTATTACAGATCCATTTCAAGAAACAATTCCACCAAAATTATCGTAAAATAGGCTACCTGACATACAAGTGTCATCTTATATATTTTAAATAAGTAGTAACGCCCAATTAATATTCTCAAGCATACTACTATGAATCTTATACTTTTAATCCTCGTTCCCGAATTTACACTTATTACCATACATCAAAGTCATTAATACTAAGTGCATAAATAAATTTAATACTTAATTAATCAATCTTTCGTGAAACTAGCTTCCGTCACATGAGCATCTTCTTCATGGATCTACGGCCACACCATCAACTCCTAAGTCAACATAATCATCTGAAAGACCATAACCTACATTTGGGAACATAGTTAGCCGAGGCCCAGCAAGTAATATCTATGCATGAATGCACGTGAACCATTTCTTTAGAGAGCAGTCAACCATTTAAATTCTTTTACCAGTACTTAGGGCCTTAACCTAGGTATACTGCTACAGAGCAACCGGTCGAGATTTTCCTTTGATTAAGTGTTCTACTATAGAACACTTTCCAGTCAATAAAACATTTTCCTTTTCCTTTTCCCTGTAGTAGTTGTACAAGATTTGTAAAAATTTGTAAAAATATTTTCTTTGATGTATATGCCATGTATGTCATGACTTGTTATGTTTCATGCAGAGCAACTAATAAATGTTACCTCAAAATATACTCAATGTATCATCACATAATAGACCGCAGTTCACAGACAGTCAACCCGTTGGTGTATGCCCTAGGAGCCAATAGATGATTGTACTCGCATATATTTATTATGTTATATTGAGGTATTTCTTTTATTATGATTTATTTATCTGCACTATATAAATGATTTTGATAAATATCCCTAGAATAGTTGGTTCGATGCCATGGGACTTCAAGTGTGTGACTTGAACGTGAGATCCTCATGGATGTATATAGAACACTATTCTTAAACGTCCCTAGTCGAGTATTATTGTTAATTGGGATAACATTAATACATTGAGACTAGTATGTAGGTTGATTGATGACCAAATCTTACGGGTCATGGATATGAGATATCAAATAAATACATGGGTATTTGTTAGAGAACAGAAGTACTGGACAAACCCAATATGAGAATACTACATGGATTTTTATATGAATGTCATAAGCTATTCTCATAGTGACGATAATGTATGGTGTCCTCTGACCTGAAATCACTACTGTTCCCGACATGAAAAGTTATACATTTTGATATTGTCTAACGTCACCTGTAAAAGGGTCGGCTATAAAGTCAGTGATTGGGTGTATCGTGAATCATGTGGAGGGATGTGAGTGACATAGATGGAATTTGTCCCTCCTATATAACAGGAGTGATATCTATGGGCCCTTTGATTGAGTGACACTAGAAATGCATGGCCGTACTCAAATGAGTCAATATGTGATATTGATCTCGTTTGTGTATTATAGTCTGCTCAGAATCAAGAAACACATAGATTAACCTATACGAGGATGACACATTCCATGCCTCGGTGTTGATCAAGATATGAAGGAAAAAGGGACTGCATGCAAAATTGGTCATGAATAAAGGTTATGTCGAATCATTGACACTCCCGTTACTTGGGTAACAATGATGTGTTGCTAGATACCTCTCATTGTTTGTGATGCTAGAATACAATTTTAGTTTCGCTGCCAACGTAATGAGAACCTATAGGGCACACACATAGAATAAGTCAAAGATTATGTTATTAGAGAATAACATATTACGTTTGCGCTTAGGGTTTTATGTAAAGGTCCATGGCCTGTTTAATTAATAAGATTGATTGAACATGGTCAAGTGTCCAAAACGTGGGCTCCTTTTTCTTTAAGGGGATGTGGGCTTTTTCGTTTTTACTTGGCTTGCTATATATAGGATTAGAATTGCTAACCCTAGTGTGGCTTTTCTTAGAGAGGCAGCCGCAATATAGAGAGTAAAAAGAGAAAACAGTTTTGTGCGCCCTTCTCTTGGTTACTAGCATAACGTGAAGAGGGAGATCTTTGGCTTGTTCATGTGGATACCATAGAGACGTTGTTCGTTCGGATAGTGCAAGTTGATTCGGATCCTTCAAGCCAAGCAATCGGTTGATTTCTGCACTTCAAGAGGTAAACTCTTTAACATCGATTTATGCCCTTTCACATGTATTCTCTGGAGGGTTTCAATGAAAATTTTTAATTTCCGCTATGTATGAGTCATTGAAACCCAGCACAACCAACATAGACTACCTCATTTCACAATTCACATTTAAAACCCATCATCACCAGTTCAGTATCATATAAACAAATCAGCAGTACAAGTACTATTATAGCAATAACAATTTCACACAATTACAACTCATCACAGTATTTCGATCAAATATGCATCAATAACCACACACAATTACACAGACAATAATGCAAATAATCCATAAATTACATTGTTCCATAATACAGTTGGATAATACTTACCTTAGCGCGTTCTCCCTAGATATCGATAATTGTTATGAAGGAGTTTGTCCAAAAACCCAAAATACTACATCAAACATCGTACAATTCATTTATAGACAATATTTAATTCATTAGGTTAATTGGGCCTTTAATGGTTTTGCCCTAAATCAATTGGGCCTGAGTTGCCTAAACTATTTGGGTCAGCCCAGGATAATCGGGTCAGGTTGACCCGTTATTCATATTCTTCCTAAAACACACGGGTCAACAGACCCGTCAGTTTTCACAACCAGGTCGCCGCCCACCAGGGCGTAGTGGCCCTCACCGCTGACATAGGAAGGTAGAGGACGAACTGGCGAGTTCATAGTCATATCACTTTAACTGAACAGTGGTCGAACGTTGACAGAATTCGACCTCAAAGTTCACGGCACCCGTGGCTTATTCCCCCCTAATAGACGCCGAATCTTCCTTTCGTTCTGTACGAAAATGGTGTCAATCGACTCCTCTCGCAATGGCCATCCTCCCCGTACCAGTCGCTTCGTGTTTCATCGCCTCCTTCTCCGATTGCTAACTCGATCACACCATAAGCTCTGTCGTTCTTATGGTTGGCCAAGGGTTTTCCTCGGGTCCTGTGCCAACCCTTTCTTTTTATATTGATTTTTAATTGCTATTTCGTTTGTCTTTTACAATTTTGTCCCTGCTTTTACTAGTTAATTACACTCAATACCTATATGTATTTACAATCGTACAATTATTCTTTTTATTACTATGTTTTTATATTTAACTCCCAAAATTCATGGTACATTCATCTTAACTCCGATTTCGACAATTCATGCGCCCTTAAATTTTACTTTCTTTGTAGAATTTATTAAAATTACTTTGAATCTATTCAGGGTTTCCTTTAAATCCATACTAATTCTGACCTAATCTCATTGTAAAATGTATCCATCTAGATTGCTTGAAATTTCCATGAAACTTTATGTCGAGGTGTTACACCATATATAACCAATGATCATAAGGTTGTGCTTAAAATTTTAAAATACTTGTTTGCACATTTTGGTATGCCCAAGGCCATAATTAGTGATGGGTGCTCGCATTTTTGTAACAAACCTTTTCAAAATATCATGTAGAAATATGGAGTGACTCACAAGGTCTCTACTCCATATCACCCCCAAATTAATGGCCAAGTTGAGTTGGCTAATAGAGAGATCAATGTCATTCTTGAAAAGACAGTTCATCCTAATAGGAATGATTGGTCTGATAAATTACTTGATGCTCTTTGGGCTTATAGAACTGCATTCAAAACCACTCTTGGCATGTCACCTTATCATTTGATTTATGGTCGTGCTTGTCATTTACCTGTTGAGATTCAACGTCATGCTTTATGGGCTATTAAAAAGATTAACTATTCACGTGATGATGCCCAAGGTTTGAAAAAGTTGCAGATTTCAGAGTTGGAAGAAGCAAGAAGGGAGGCTTATGACAATGCCAAATTGTCCAAGGAGAGGATGAAAGCCTTGCATTACAAGAAGATCTTGGACAAGAAATTCTTCCCTGAAAAAAGGTGCTTCTCTACAATTCGACGCTTCATATTTTTCCAAGAAAGTTGAAGAGTCGTTGGAGTGGCCCCTACATTGTCAAGAAGGTTCATTCACATGGTGTTGTGGATATTGTCAATCCGAAAAATGGGACTACCTTCACTGTGAATGGACAAAGGCTCAAGGCATTCCTTGCTCCCTATGCACCAAAAGATGAGACACTCCTTCTACAAGATGTCCAAGGAGTACTCTCAACTTCTCATGCTATTATTTGATTATCCATATACCTAGTCATGGGGGTGCTGGTGTCGTGACATTACTCCATTTGTTTGTGGTACTTTGGGAATATTTTAGTCTTAGAACTACTTATTGTTTTGCATTTGCATTGAATAATTACTTACTATGCACCATTTTGTTCGTTTCATCCATGGAGATCATGTCATACTCTAGTTGGGGTTGAGGGGTGCCCAGTTTGTGTTTGGTTTAGTTTTTCAAAAAATTCAAAATTGTGTTTGGTTTATGTTTTAAAAACTATTTTTTGTTTTCAATATCTAAAACTCGTTCAAAATTTTTTTTGGATGTTGAGTTTTTGAAAACAAGTGTTTGAAAATTGTGTTTTAAAAAAAAACAACATTTTGTTGTTTCGAACTTCATTTCTCTCTCTCCTGTACATTCTCTCCTGCAATGCGGTCATCAGAACGATCTCAAATCGGCCACAAATATCCGACCACAACCTCCGACAGTCCTTAGCAGTGGAACTCTTCACCCAATCGGACCTCCGCTAGTCAGCCACTGCCTCCTCTCCTCTTTGTAACAAAATTCCTCTCTCTAATTCATTGTCAACCGTGCTTCAATGAGAGAGAAAGTGCTTCGACTTTGCATTTGACATGAGAAGAAAAGAGAATGGGAGATGAAGGGGGTGAAGCGGCAATGCACAATGAAGACCGAAGTCATTGTGTGGATTAATTTGAAATAATTTGACCTGAATTTCATTATGAATCTGGATGAATTTAACCTAAATTTGGATGGATTTCATTTGAATTTCAAGTGAATTTGGATGAATTTGAGTTGAATTTTAATGATTTTCAGCTGAATTTCAAATTGTATGTTTCAAAAAATGTAGTAAAAAAACACAAACCAAATGAATTTTTTAATCTATTTTAATTCTTGAAACTATTTTGAAAATTTAAACTTAAAATCATTTTTTGAAACTAAAAAAGAAAACAATTTCCAAACACAGTCTAAGGTTTTTTGAATGGAAGATATTTTTTTGGAACTTTGTGTTGTTGTGATTCCTTGATTGCCTATGATGAAAAATATGAATTATGACTTGTAGTGGGAGGCATATAAGATCCCTTGGATTGTGCTTGACTTTTTAGTTTGTCTTGTTTTGAAGTTTGGACTATTTCTCTTTTACCTTGAGCACATGACCATGAGGTTTTGAAGTGTTGGATATTTAGAGAAGTTTTGCTTAGTGTTAGTCTTTTGAATCTCACAAGCACTAGAACTCACTTGATAAACTCTTGAGGCAAAATCCTAGTCCACACTTTGACTGATGAGATGACAAAAGGCCCTCTTTGGTCGTTTGAGCTTAATTTCTAGCCTACCATACTTTAAATTCATCCCTACTTGTCCCCTCCTAGCCAAATGTTAAACTTTTCTCTTTAAGCACCTAGATATGTACCTAAGTTAGAACAAAAATTTTTCCCATGCATCACCCGCGCAATTGGATATACATGTTTTTGTGGGATGCTTGTGCATATCATCATACATATGTGTTGAGTGATGAGTTTTTGTGATGGCGCATTTTGTAAGGTGTTGCTTGCTAAAAAAAGAGGAAAAAAAGTGAAAACAGAAAAAATAGCAAAAGAAGGCAACAACTTAGTTCATTGAATGAAAATATCCAAGTTTGGGATATATGTATAGAGTGAGAAGGTTGCATGCCATAAATAAAGTCGATGTGACACATATATACAAGAAAAAAGAAGAAAAAAATAGAAAAGAAAAAGAAAAAGCAATGTGAGTGTGAAAAAGGTGAGTTGGGACTACTTTGGGGTATATGTGCATGCATGCATATGTATGACCATTGTTAGATTGACATGTATATTTTAGTTGTGGTTTAAGCCTAAAATTTCCATTTTGACATACCCATAGCTTCAACCTACGTTCCATGCTTGTAAAGTCCTATTGGATCATTGATTGTGTGTTGGGCTACATTAGTGGAGAGAAGTCTTGAAAAGTGAGCATATGGTGGCTTGCACTTCATGTTGAGATTCATTTGATAAACCACATTTGCATTTTCTAATCTGAATTGATGGCATGAATGTTCCAAGTGGTCATGCACACACACACTTGAGAATGGTTCAGTTTCATAATGAAGCAACCTTTTTAGTTAAAATCAAGACTTGGTTGAGATTTTGTGTTTTCTTGCATATTTGTCATGTGTTGATTCTAAGGGTTAAACATTTAAGGAAGAACTTGTCAATGCATGTAATACCCTGACCCGAAAAATGCCAAAGTAAATAATAATAATAATAATAATTAATAAATAAATAGGGAGTTTGAGTTTGAAAATACCAAATAATGAGTGAAAATTTGATTAGGGATGAATTACCATTAGGAAAATTGTCAAGCCCCGTTTCCGAAGACGCGACTGAGTGCTCTCCCAGAACCCTTCCTAGGTCACTAGTGTGAACATCCGGGATCAACCGAAAATCCAGCGGCACCTCCCCGTATATCGGAGAGTGCCCACCTGCATCAGAAACACAGCAACAACAACATCACACTAGCAACCTAGCAAACATAGGCCTCGGGCGTCAACCACATGCAATCCTGACCCTAGGCCTCAGGCCATCCACTACCAGCATGCACAAACTGATGGCATCACATATAAATCCACACACAGATTTTTATATCATCAAATATAACCATAATTTAACATCCACATCCACATGAAGCACAACCATGCCAAATAGTTATATTCTCTCAACATAGATATACTACATACACCCACATGCATAGAGTATATCTCTAGCACCCCATCCTATCCAGGACCATCCATGTCACGTCCCGCTCACCGATCCGCACCACCGGTACCCGTACCAGTATCTCCTGTGGAATGAAGGAAGTAAAGGAGTGAGCTAGAAGCTCAGTAGGGTAAGGAAATAAACATTGTTATAGGCAGAATCAAAAGGAATTAATGCAACAATATGCACCTACCACATGAACATATACTCAACAAATTCACATCAACATTTATCCGGATAAACCCTTTCGGAGCACAACAACCACAATATCATTGCAACTCAATGTAATATTGCACGGGAGTAAGCTCACCACAACCAACCACTCCTAGGATCATCCGGTTGCGTGAACCTATCATGTCCGCACCCCACAAGGCAAGTCACTCTCGACCCCGCCCCTAGTGCGTTATCCCACATGGGTTTCACGTGACTTGGTGATAGCAACCTTCACCTTGCCATCCTCCCATGTGGCTTTCAAGTAACCTAAAAGTTCCCGAGTCCATACCCGAGTCCCCCATGCATCTCTAATGCATTATGACATGTCATGCCGAATAGATAAGTATATATGAATATCCTATTTATCTTACATAACTTCCATGATGCATGAACGGAAGATCACAACGTGTCCGTAAATGACGGAACACTAAAACGGGTCATGCAACATTCAACATCAACAATAATCCACACAAGGCTCGTTTCCCCTTAGAAGCAATTAAGGCAGAAACACAAACAACGGCGACCAATGAAGAATAGAAACGCTATTTAGGCAATAATAACGAATGATAGATAGAAAGGCGCTCTGGCCTAGGCGCACACCGCCTAGGCGTGTGATCTCAATTTTTCTTACTTCTTCTCGGTCTTAGCTTCGATTTGATATATTATGGGCCCGAAATGGACATCTGTGCTAAAAGTTATGACCCATTTAACGAACATAGCTCAAAAACTACTTTTCCATGATTCGTACCTCACGGATCATCCGTAATTAACTTAAACCTAAATTTTTTTTTTGGGTCGGGGTTTCAAAAAAATAGAATTCAATAAAAATAAATAAATTACATATATATAATGTTATATATATATATTGTATATTAGTGCCACTTTTGGTGGCCATGTTTTGGGCCACCGAAAGTGGCCACGTTTTACAAGGCCATTTGGCCATTTAAAAAAAAAATTTAACGTCAACAAATGGTGCTGGCCCAGCCAGCACCATTTGTTCCATTACTTTGTGGATTAACAGAGGGACGCGACAGAGTGAGAGACGGAAGAAGAGAGAAAGAAGAGAGAAAGAAGAGAGAAAGAAAGAGAGAAAGAAAGAGAGAAAGAAAAGAGATTTTGGCTTGGAATTTGAAGGTTCATGGATGTTTAAGCAAGATTCATCATTATTGTACAAAATATTTCAGATTTAGGTAAGTTTTTGTTCGATATGAGAAACTAGGTTTTTTTGTGGAATTTTTATGGAATTTTGAAAAAATGAAATTTATGATTAAATAGGCTTGATTAGGACTGAATTATACATATATGTGTGGATTTTATTGTTGATTTGGGAATCTCAAGCTTGGAGCCCAAGATTAAAGGTTTGGTAATTTTTGAGAGAGAAATGTAAGAGTTGTTTATGTTTTGAATTTTTGTATTTTTAAGTGCTAAAATTTAAGTTGGATATGTTCAATAAAGTTTAAATATGATGTCAAGTACTAGGTTCTTGGGTAGATTGAAGTTGTGAACTCGGTTGGGCGTAGTTAAGGATTGAAAATCCTTGTATTGAAAAATGGTAAGGTTTCTTTAATTTTTCTTGAGAAATTAGTTATTGGTACATTGAATTAAGTTATGGGAATTATGAAATAAGTTTGAATTTCGTGAAATTGATAGGTTGAGGAAAAGCCGAAACCATAAGGTTGGGTTATTGATTTTCTTCTTTTGCTTCGATTTGAGGTAGGGGATTCTAGCCTAATCTTTTGATTCTTTCTTATTATCTAAAAATGTGTTTTTTTAATCTTCATTATTATTCATGTTTGTGTTTTTCCCTATTTGCTCCCTAGGGAAAAACGAACCTAGGGTTTATTCTCGAATTTTCCTAAATATTAGTTTGCATTCCCGGTTGATTGCTTGGTCTTATATCAAGCATGTTTGGTTCTTATTCATGCATCATGGCTAGTTAAATATATAACTAGGATTTGTTTATTGCTATATTAAATTCATGGCATGACATTGTTGCATTAGAGCCACATGGAAGTGCGAATATGGATTCGTGACTTCCGTAGGTTGTGTGAACGTCATATGGGAGGAGGGTTGTGGAACCTCAGCTTGGTTGCAACCGAATGATTCCAATGTGAGGCAACATACTGAGATTTCGAGGAATCAGTTCAGGGAACCCGAGTAAGTATGGACAAGACTGGTGTCTTGTAATTTATCATGTTTTCCTTATTGAGTCGTATGGTGGTAGTGTTCACCGATATCGATGTGTGAGAATGGATGCTGAGGCGTCGTCCCATTGGGACTCACGTTAGGAAACAAGACCACGGTTTGATGAGTATTTGTTATGGTGGTTCATAGTCTTCGGCATGTTGCTGCATCGACTTACCTTTTGATTCAGCTATTATATTTTGTTATCCTTTTTGCCCCTACTGAGCCATTGCTCACCCTTTACTCTTTTTTTCTTTCCACACAGACGAGACTGGTACGGATACCGGCACTGCGGATTTGTAGGAGGTGGGATGTTATGCTGCCACCTGGAGACACTAGGATGGGTTAGAATAAAAAATTAATTTTCTTTATTATGTTTGATATTTTATGTACGAATTGAAAATTGTGTATGTTGACTACGTTTATGAACAACTTGACGGTGTATGGATGGTACGGATAGGAGGGTGCCTTGTGATAGGACTCTTGTACCTGGGTGTGAACCTTATTGTTATATTGCATGCTGATACATGTATGATGATTGTGAATTATTATATATTGCGGATGCATGCTGTAGATGGCCTGAGGCCCTGCCTAGGATTGTGATTGCTTGTGATGTGATGGCCGGAGGCCTTATATATTTCGGAATATGTGCTGCGTATTTCGGGTGGGCATTCTCCGATATATGGGGAGATGCAGTCGAAATTTCGGTAGAAATTTATGGATTTAGTTGGAGAAATTAAGATTAAATATTTTGCGATAATGTGGAGATTTAATATCTTATGGATATTGAATTAGGTTTAAACAGTAGCGCCCCCGGGTCGGGGTGTTACAATTTGGTATCGGAGTGAGGTTACGGCTCTACGTAGGATCTGGGGTTGGGTTCTGGTTGTATGTTAGTAGTCTCCAGACCATGTCACGACCTGTGCAGATCCGCTACGTACTCTTTCCGCTTAAATCCTCATTATCCATTTTGTATTAAATAGTGTTATTTGTTGTGGCACATATGGACACTCGTAGGAAGATGCGAGCATTGAGAACTACGACTGAGACCCCTACGGATGGGGGAAGAGGTGATAGACCTCGGGGCCGAGGTCGAAGTCGTGGGATGGGAGTAACGTGCACTACTAGGCGCACTCTTACCACACAGGGATCAGTACCGGGGTTGGGTAGAGAGATCAGGGAGGAGGATACAGTGCTGGAAGAACAACAATTGGGTGATGATATTCAGACCGGGGGACAGGAGACGGCTCCAGGGGTTGCTCCAGTGCATGTGGAGGCACCTCCGGCGATGCAGGTTGCACCTACCATCTTGGGGGGTCAACCAGTGACATTAGAAGTATTGGCAAGTGCCATGAAAAAACCTAACTCAAGTGGTGACGAACCAGCTTGCTAGAACACCCGAGGCTCGTACTGAGGGACAGGCTTCAAGAGCTGGTATCGAAATAGGATCAATGCAAGGATTGGGTAGGGAAATGTACAAGGTTGACTAGTTGAGAAAGACAAGTCCTCCTATCTTTTCCGGAGAGGGGGAAGGTTGAGAAGCTGAAGAATGGGTGCATCAACTGGGAGCAAGATTTGATACTTTAGCTATACCAGATGACCGGAGGGTGAAGCTGGTGTTTTATTATCTGAGAGGTGATGCCTATGATTGGTGGAATTCCTTAGGCTCGAGGAAGTATGAACTGACGCGGGCTTCTTTTGAATTATTGTTTACGGAGCGGTTTGTTCCACATACTTTTCAGGCCGATCAGGCCAAACAATATTTGGAGTTTGTATAGACACCAGACATGACGGTGTCACAGTATACCAAGAGGTATGAGGAGCTATACAAGTATGGTAGGAAGTTTGCTCTAGATGAGGGAAGCAAAGCAGAAAGGTATTGTGATGGATTGATTCCAAGTCTGAGTGAAATAGTGCATGCTACCAGAGTTCAGACCTACGCTGAGACACTGAATATGGCATTGAGGTTTGAACAGAAGAAGAGCAATTTCTGACAATATTGGGACTCCCAGAAAGGATGGACCTCTTCATCCACAGGTGGAGGTAGTCAAAAGAAACAGAGAACCGACTCTAACAATCAGAAAGGTGATCGAGGCAAGGGGCCTAGGCCATATGGTGGGAAGATCACATGTTTCGATATGGTAAAGACGGGTATAAGAAGGATCAATGCAGGACCACGAGTTCGAAGTGTTATGGGTGTAATCTTATAGGGCACAAGAGGAATGAATGTCCAGAGGGTGGTGGTTCTACACAGCAGGCACAGTCTCAGGCTCCGGGATTACCACCTCCGGCACCAGTTCCAGCTTTGCCTTCTACAGTTCCAGCAGGAGGGAGAGAACAAGGTGACCACAACAGATTCAGCAAAGCAGCCGACTACGGTTCAAACTCGAGCATTTGCATTGGGATATGAGGAAGCTCCGGAACAGCTAAATTTGATCGGAGGTATATTTTCTATCTCTAATAGTTGAGCGAGAGTATTGCTTGACTCGGGAAAAATTAGAGTGAGATTGTGGAAATAGAAAACGTAGAGGTATAGGAGAGAAACAAACATTAGTATGCATCGAAGCATCTAAGGCTCGATGGTGGCGTATTACTTGTACCTAGGGTTCGTGAATAACTACGACAATAGTTGTTCGAGTAGTTAATATTATATGAAAGGGGATGTCTAGATGATGTGAGTAGATAAGAGATAGTGTCCGAGTCGACACTTGCATAAAAGAGATGAATGCGATGGTGAGTTAGGTCTAGAGTCATGGAAATTTCATGGCTAACAGTTATAGTTGATAGTTATCTAGTTAGTGGAATGATGAAATCGATGGTTGGAATCCATTAAGAAATGGACTTTGGGAACCGGATTAGTATACTTAGAAAAAAAATTGTATGGGAATGATAAAAGTGTGCTAAATTTGAGAAAATAAAGTTCCTTAAGAGGGAAGGTGTGTATCAAAGGGATAAGGATTTGTTTACAAATAATTAAATGATATTTTATTTAGATTGATGGAAGTATTAGATGTTTGTGACTCTATTTAAAATAACACCAAATGGTACGCAAATGCGAATTTATAAGGTTGAGTATGATATTCTTGGTAAGAAGTTTGGACATTAAGGGTACTCGAATGTCAAAGTGATAAATTTTATTTAAATGCATAAGATATGACAATGATTGATGTGTGCTCTAGAGCTAAAGGTGAATAGTCTATAACTATTTGGAGAATAGATTGGAAATTCAAGAAATTTACTTAGTAAATTTAATGATAATAATTGTGGATGGTGAAAGAGAGAGAGTATCTCTAGAAGTTAATGGAATTTACCAAGGCTTTCGAGAGCCAATAGTGACAAAGTAGTAACGATAGCATAGACTAGCTGTCATGTGAGTTAATAGTAGCAAAGTATAAATTATTACTAACATTGAAGATTCGGGGAAGACAGACGGATTCTTTGGGATTCTTTCAGAGATAATGGAGATCTTGGAGTACAACTAAAGAGGATTCAAGTGAAGCAAAATTATACGGATGTTTTAGAACACCACAACTAAGGGTGACATGTTATAGAGTAGCTGAAAAAGGCTAGTTTATTGGGGTCCTTTAGGGGGTTACAAGTCATATGCAAGGTTACATAGGGTAGTAAGAATTGAAAGGAACAGGACTGAATTCGAGTTGTTTAAGAAGGGGAACCAAGGTAAGTGACACAAACCAAGTAGTATTTCTCTCCCTACTCAAGTTATACAACATGGAAAAAAAATGGCGAGGGAAGGACACGGCCAAGCTTGTTCAGTAAAGGTGCTAGAGGAGTTTACTTCCAACCGTGGGATGCGTCTTCCACGATACAAAACCGTAAGGGAACCCTCATGTGTTAGAACAACGATTACCTTACGAAACCCAGACGTTGAGTTGGGTGCCCTTGGATGCTTGATTAAAGCATGGACCACGTTCAGTGGTGGTGAACTGGAAGTTCAGGAAGAATGTGCTCGACTTATGCTTGATAAGCTAAGAAATGATTTTGGTATAAGATACCAGGCTACAACTACGGGGAAAGCAGCAATCTGGCGATCCAACAACAGGAAACTAGAAGACTCCGACGTGAAGTTGTACGTCTGAAGGAGCAGAACCGGGGACTGCGGTATGAGAATGAAGTTCTTGCAAGTCAGGTCAGAGAATCGGAGGAGCGTGAGGAAGATTCTGAAGAGGAATCACAGGAAGAACCAATGTTCGAGGAAAAACACTGTATAACCTAAGAATAGTTGCACGTGGTCTAGGTTATGTATAAGAATAAAGCTCATAGAGCAAATGTGAGTTTGAGTATGTGAAATATGGGAACTGAGAGTAAGAAACCTTTGATATTAGGTATAAGACCTATTAGTAGGACAACGTATCGAGCTTGGTTGTAGTTAAAGTTATGTAATTGACTAAGGTTTGTAATATGTGTATGAATGTATTGAATGGACAGGTAAGAATCCTTAAAAATTATGGTATGGACTTGTGGATAGAAAATGTGTGATCGAGGCATGACAATGTAAGTTGTTTACCTATATGATTATGAAATGAAGTAAACTCTTAGATGGAATAACCGTAGCTTGGTAATGCATATATCCATGTGGATGAAGATCAGTTCTTTAGTCTAACCTATTGTTCGAATTATAGAGGGCCAAACTTTTAGAATTTGCGGTACGAAGGCGAAGTATCCACATTTGTATATTTTAAATTTCGGGGACAAAATTTTTTTAAGGGGGAAGGGATGTAATACCCTGACCCAAAAAATGCCAAAGTAAATAATAATAATAAATAAATAGGGAGTTTGAGTTTGAAAATACCAAATAATGAGTGAAAAATTTGATTAGGGATGAACCATTTGTTCCATTAATTTGTGGAGCAACAGAGGGACGCGACATAGTGAGAGATGGAAGAAGGGAGGGAAGAAGAGAGAAAGAAAGAGAGAAAGAAAGGAGATTTTGGCTTGGAATTTGAAGGTTCATGGATGTTTAAGCAAGATTCATCATTATTGTACAAAATATTTCAGATTTAGGTAAGTTTTTGTTTGATATGAGAAACTAGGTTTTTTTGTGGAATTTTTATGGAATTTTGAGGAAATGAAATTTATGATTAAATAGGATTGATTAGGACTGAATTATACATATATGTGTGGATTTTATTGTTGATTTGGGAATCTCAAGCTTGGAGGCCAAGATTAAAGGTTTGGTAATTTTAGAGAGAGAAATGTAAGAGTTGGTTTATGTTTTGAATTTTTGTATTTTTAAGTGCTAAAATTTAAGTTGGATATGTTCAATAAAGTTTAAATATGATGTCAATTACTAGGTTCTTGGGTAGATTGAAGTTGTGAACTCGGTTGGGCGTAGTTAAGGATTGAAAATCCTTGTATTGAAAAAAGGTAAGATTTCTTTAATTTTTCTTGAGAAATTAGTTATTGGTACATTGAATTAAGTTATGGGAATTACGAAATAAGTTTGAGTTTCGTGAAATTGATAGGTTGAGGAAAAGCCAAAACCATAAGGTTAGGTTATTGATTTTCTACTTTTACTTGGATTCGAGGTAGGGGATTCTAGCCCAATCTTTCGATTCTTTCTTATTATCTAAAAATGCATTTTTTTAATCTTCATTAGTATTCATGTTTGTGTTTTTCCCTATTTGCTCCCTAGGGAAAAACGAACCTAGGGTTATTCTCGAATTTTCCTAAATATTAGTTTGCATTCCTGGTTGATTGCTTGGTCTTATATCAAGCATTTTTGGTTCTTATTCATGCATCATGGCTAGTTAAATATATAACTAGGATTTGTTTATTGTTATATTAAATTCATGGCATGACATTGTTGCATTAGAGCCACATGGAAGTGCGAATATGGATTCGTGATTTCCGTAGGTTGTGTGAACGTCATATGGGAGGAGGGCTGTGGAACCTCGGCTTGGTTGCAACCGAATGACTCTTATATGAGGCAACATACTGAGATTCCGAGGAATCGGTTCAGGGAACCCGAGTCAATATGGACAAGACTGGTGTCTTGTAATTGGTCATGTTTTCCTTATTGAGTAGTATGGTGGCAGTGTTCACCGATATCGATGTGTGGGGATGGATGCTGAGGCGTCGTCCCATTGGGACTCACGATAGGAAACGAGACCACGATTTGATGAGTATTTGTTATGGTGGTTCATAGTATTTGGCATGTTGCTGCATCGACTTACCTTTTGATTCAGCTATTATATTTTGTTATCCTCTTTGCCCCTACTGAGCCATTGCTCACCCTTTACTCTTTTTTCCTTTCCACACAGACGAGACTGGTACGGATACCGGCACTACGAATCTGTAGGAGGTGGGATGTCATGGTGCCACCTTGAGACACTAGGATGGGTTAGAATAAAAAATTAATTTTCTTTATTATGTTTGATATTTTATGTACGAATTAAAAATTGTGTATGTTGAATACGTTTATAAACACCTTGACGGTGTATGGATGGTATGGATAGGAGGGTGCCTTGTGATAGGACTCCTGTACCTGGGTGTGAACCTTATTGTTATATTGCATGTTGATACATGTATGATGATTGTGGCTTATTATATACTGCGGATGCATGCTGTAGATGGCCTGAGGCCCTGCCTAGGATTGTGATTGTTTGTGATGTGATGGTCGGAGGCCTTATATATTGCTGAATATGTGCTGCTTATTTCCGGTGGGCATTCTCCGATATACGGGGAGATGCTGCCGAAATTTCGGTAGAAATTTATGGATTTAGTTGGAGAAATTAAGATTAAATCTTTTGTAATAATGTGAAGATTTAATATCTTATAGATATTGAATTAGGTTTAAACAGTAGCGCCCCTCGGGTACTTACACTCATACAAGTTCCAGAAAAATTGGTTTAAAATAAATTTTTCTCCTAAAATTCATCCCAATTTATTTTCGCTATTTTGCTGGAGGAGTAGCAAAAAACTAGTTGGGGGTTGTGATTGTGATGGTATTTTCCATATTTTTGTGGAGTTTTGAAAGTAAAAAAGTTGAGTTTCAGTGCTTAAAAACTACATTTTAGGTTTGAGTTGCCGAAATTCGTGTTAATGATCCAATGCACAATTTAATACTTTGACATAGTCATTAAGTGTTTTGTAGTGGTTCAAGTTGGTTTGCTAGCTTAGAAATGTGAAATCCAAGTTTTGGGCATGATGGTTAGAATTTGTAGAAATGTTATCTCTTAAGCATTTGGGTTTTAATGTGCCGGATTTGGTTCTATCAACCTAAAAATGATTTTGACACTTGTTTAAGTATATTTCAGTCATTTATGACTTGTTTGAATGGTTTTTGTAGGCACCGGATTGATCAGGATCGAATATGGAAGAAAAGATATAAAGGAGCTGCAAAATTGGACTTTACTTTCAACCGTCCGGATGCGTATGAGAAGGCGTCTAGACGCTTCAAGAAGAAAGGCGGACAGAGCTATTTTGAAGCATCTCCGTCGGGACAGTACTGTTCACCGTCCGGGTGGTTACGTCCAAATGACACTATTCACCGTCCGAACGGAAAAAGGGGATGGTCAAAATTGTCACTGAACAATCTGTGCAATAATTTTTGGGTCGACTTTTTAATGTAAGAATGATCGAGTTTGAAGATTCTTTCTTCTACAAAGTTGAAGTAGGCATCTAGATCTTTCCAACAAGTACTCATAATCAAACATCCATTGAGAATTGAAGTCTGTGGAGCTAAAACAAGTTGCTGTCTCGAACAGTTCTAGTAATTTCGGGTTTTATGACTTTTACTCAATTTTTGAAGGGCAAACTTGTCAAATTGTTTTTTTTTTACCAATGGGACTTATGTGTAATGGGTTAGGATGGTCTTTTAACTAATGTACTAGGGTTTTAAGGGTCTTGAGACCCCATTCTCATAACAACTCTCATTGTGGCCGAATTTTATACATTCTCTCTAGGTTTTCATTCTCTTACTCTATTCTTCACTTTGGTTCTTTCTTGGAGTTCGAAAATCAATCTCTTGAAGATTGCTAGGAGTTTTGGAGACCCAACCAACTAGAAGAAGAAGTCCTTCCTTCTTGTAGAGCTTGAGAAGAGCCCAAGTTGGATTAGCATCAACTTCTATTTGTAAATTGGAAGGCCGATTCGCCTCAACATTCCACATTGGATTTGATTTCTAAACTTCTTTTACTTATTTTCATTTCATTTTGTTATCACATTTGGATTCATAGTTCTAGTTTAATCTACTTGAATAATTTTCATTCCGATTCAGTTTGTACTTGAATGTTTTATGTTATGCTTTGCATTTTATTATGTTGTGTTTAATTCCATTTCAATTTTTTGCAGTAGTATGGTATTTACTTCTCATTTCACATATTAGGGTTTAGTTCAATCAATCACCCAAAGAGGGAAAATCGAATCTAACCAATGGTTAGTGCAATTTTACCATCACTTGCAATGTGAATATCATATTTAATTAAGTAATTAGGTTAATAATCCATAGACCCAAGCCGAAACGAAAAGTCTTTGTGAGACGATTTGAGATTCACTCCTATTATTACTTTGACAAACCTGCACTTGGAAAAGCATAAATCCACTTACCTATTTTGTGCGACTTACTTATACTTGTAATATTTCGCATCAAAATTAATAAAAATTGAAAACCTACTAACCTTGATGGTTTGGAATTGCCCAACTCTCTCCATAGAGGAAATTTTAGCGGTTTTGTCCAATTCAAAACGAAAGTTGATCTTTTGACAACAAAACAATCTACGAAGTGTATACTAGTAAATTTGGACATAAAGCAACAATAAACAGTGTACACCTATCAATTCTGCTAGTTTAAAATTGCTCAACTGTCTCCATGGAGGAGCTTTTAACGATGTTGTCCATTTGGGAATGAAAGTTGGTCTTTTTGCAATGAAACAGTCTACGAAGCGTATACTAGTAGATTTGGACGTCAAGCAATAATAAAAGGGGTACACCTATCGACTTTGGTGGTTCAGAATTGCTCAACTCTCTATATGGTCGCTTTTAAAGGTTTTGCCCATTTGGGAACAAAAGTTGGTCTTTTGCCAACGAAACAATCTACGAAGCCTAACTCGTATAATTTGGCATAAAATAACAATACAAATTGTACACCAACCAAATTTGATTGTTCAAAATTGCCTAAATATCTCCATAAAAGAGCTTTTAACGGTCTTATCTAATTGAGAACGAAAGTTCGTCTTCTGGCAACAAAACAATATACGAAGTGTATACTAGTAAATTTGTACATAAAACAATAATAAAAAGTGTTTGGAATGCTCAACTCTCTCGATGGAGGAGATTTTAATGGTTTTGCCCATTAGATAACGAAAGTTTGTCCTTTCGCAACGAAACAATCTACAAAGTGTATACTAGTAAGTTTGAACATAAATCCATAATTGTACACCTATCACTTTTGATGGTTCGAAATTGCTCAACTCTCTCGATGGAGGAGCTTTTAACGTTGTTGTCCATTTGAGAACGAAAGTTAATCTTTTTGCAACGAAACAATCTACGAAGCGTATAGTAGTAAATTTGGATATAAAGAAATAATAAAAATGGTACACCTATCAATTTTGATGGTTCGGAATTTCTTAACTCTCTCGATGAAGGAGCTTTTAACAATGTTGTCCATTTGAGAATGAAAGTTGGTTTTTAGAAACGTAACAATCTACGAAGCATATACTAGAAAATTTAGACAAAAAGGAACAATAAAAAGTGTACACCAATCAACTTTTGTGGTTCGGAATTTTATGAAGAGATTTGGGGAATTTTGCTCAACTCTCTCCATGGAGGGGCCTTTAATAGTTTTGCCCATTCGGGAACGAAAGTTGGTTGTTTGGCAACGAAACAATCTACAAAGCATATACTCATAAAATTTGACATAAAATAACAATAAAAATTATACACAAACCAACTTTGTTGGCTTGGAATTCCTCACCTCTCTTTATGGAGGAGCTTTTAACGGTATTATCCATTAGAGAATGAAAGTTGGTTCTTTGGAAACGAAATAATCTACGAAGCATATACTAGTAAATTTGGACATAAAGCAAGAATAAAAAGTGTATAACTATCAACTTTGATGGTTCGGAATTGCTCAACTCTCTCCATGGAATTGCTTTTAAAGATTTTGCCCATTTGAGAAAGAAACTTGGTCTTTTGGGAATGAAACAATCTACGAAGTATATAGTAGTGCTTTTTGTGAAACCCCGACCCAAAAATTTTAGTTTTGAGTCGAAATACGGATGATCCGTGAGGTACGGAATCATAGAAAAATAGTTTTGGAGCTTGGTTCGGTAAATGGGGCATAACTTTTAGTATACATGTCCGTTTCGGGCCCGTAATATATCAAATCGAAGCTTGAACCGAGCCGGAAAATAAAAATGAGAAAAACTGGGTTTCTGGAAAACAGGAACCGTCCGGACGGTTAAAACAGCCGTCCGGACGGTTTGTGAAGGAACTGGGGCAGATTCATATTCAGTGAAAATTTTTGGTGCTGTGAACAGTAGACCGTCCGGACGGTCTAACGAGGCGTCCGGACGGTTAAGCCTACGAAGTGGGCAGAGTGTTGAGAGAACAGTGAAGCGTCCGGACGGTCACTTGGGGCGTCCGGACGGTTATCGGGAAATCAGTTTTTAAGCTCAGTTTTTAGACATTTCTGCATATTTCTTCTTGGAGAGCCCGGCTAGAGAGAGAAAGTGAGAGAGAAGAAGAGAGAGAAGGAGATTTTGGCAAGAGATTGACTTGGAGATTGTTGATTGATGATCCTTGAAGCTTAAGGAGGAAGATTCAAGCTTGGTTTTGGAGTTTTGGTAAGTTTTTCTTAGTTTTTGGAAATTCTAGGTTTTTCTAGATTTGCTAGATTCTTGAAGAGTTGGGTGCTATGCTTTAGATATGTTGTTTATAGGTTGATTTTGGATGTTTATGTAGATTGGTTTGTGTTTTGGAGTTGAGTGGAGCTTGGAGTGAGTTAGAGGATTTTTGGAAGGAATTTCTAGAGAGAGAAGTAAGTGATTTCGAATTTATTGATTTTAATTGATGTTTATATGAGTTGTTGGTTGTTTATTGATGTGTGAATGGGTTCGGTTATGCCACATTGTAGGTTTGGGCAAACCGAAACCCTAGGAACGAAATTGGGAAATTGTGGTAATTTGCTCGACACGAGGTAGGGGATTTCCAACCATTCTTTCTATCGTTCATTTTCGATATGTAAAGAGCTTTTCGATTCCTCATTGGTCGTTTCTTTTGTGTTTCCGCCTTAATTGCTCCTAAGGGGAAACGAACCCAAATTGTGATTCTTGTTGATTCTTGATGTTGCATGACCCGAGTGTGTGTGTTCCATCTCCTATGGACACGATGTGATTTCCGTTCATGCATCATGGTAGTTATGTATATATATATGTAGGTTGTTCATATATATAACTATTCAGCATGTCATGACATAGTGCATTAGAGTTGCATGGGGGACCGGGTATGGACTCGGGAACCTTTAGGTTTCTTGAAAGCTACTTGGGGGGATGACGAGGTGATGAGAGTTACCACTGAGTCATGTGAGCTCCAAGTAGGATAACGCACTAGGGGTAAGGTCAAGAGTGACTTGCCTTGTGGGGTGCGGGCGTGATAGGTTCACGCAACCGGATGATCCTAGGAGTGGTTGGTTGTGGTGAGTTTGCTCCCGTGCAATATTTCATTGAGTTGCAATGATATTGTGGTTGTTATGCTCCGAAAGGGTTATCCGGGTAAATGTTGATGTGAACTTGTTGAGTATACGTTCATGTGGTAGTTACATATTGATGCATTGCTTCCTTTTGGTTCAGCTTATATTGATGTTTACTTCATACCCTACTGAGCTTCTAGCTCACTCCTTTACTTTCTTCCTTCCACAGGAGACACTGGTACGGGTACTGGTGCTGCGGATCGGTGAGCAGGTCATGACATGGATGGCTCTGGATAGAATAGGATGCTAGAGATATACTCTATGCATATGGGTGTACGTAGTATATCTATGTTGAGAGAATATAACCATTTGGCACTGTGGTGCTTGTATGTGGTTGTAGATGTTGATTGATGGTTATATTTGATGTTTTATAAATCTGTGTGTTGATTTATATGTGATGCCATCAGTTTGTGCATGCTGGTAGTGGATGGCCTGAGGCCTAGGGTCAAGATTGCATGTGGTTGAGGCCCGAGGCCTATGTTTGCTAGGTTGCTAGTGTGATGTTGTTGTTGCTGCGTTTCTGATGCAGGTGGGCGCTCTCCGATATACGGGGAGGTGCCGCCGGATTTCCGGTTGATCCCGGATGTTCACACTAGTGACCTAGGAAGGGTGCGGAGAGAGCACCCAGTCGCGTCTCCGGAAACGGGGCGTGACAATTTGGTATCAGAGCGAGGTTTACGACTCTTTATAGGATCTGGGGTGTTGGGTCCTAGTTGTAGAGTAGTATATCCAGGCCATGTCACGACTGCTGCTGATCCGGTATGTTTTCTTTTCCCCTTAAATCCTCGTTTGAGTAGTGGGTTAAATGGTATTGTCTGTTTGCCATGCAGATGAATACCCGTAGAACTACCAGGTCCGAGAGTGGGACTGTAGTACCTCGTGGCAGAGGCCGACGGGGAGTTGGTAGGGGCCGAGGTAGAGGCCGTAGTGTTGGGGTGGAACGTGTTACTAGAGGCACACCTAGCACTGAGGATTCGGTTCCGAATGTGGATCCGGAGTTGAGAGATGAGGAGATAGTTCATGAGGGACTACCGATGGAGAGTGATGATCAGAAGGCACCACCTGAGGTGCAGGTTGCTCCTGTTACTACAGGGGGGAACCAGTGACGATGGAGAGTCTTACTAGTTTCATGATGAGTATGGTACAGACACAGGCACAGACCATAGCTCAGGCAGTGGCTCAGGCGATGGGTGCTACTGGCACTCGTACTGAGGGAGTTGTACCAGAGGCTACAACTGAGGTAGCAACAGTACCTAGAGCTGGGAGAGGGATGTATGAGGTGGACCAATTGAGGAGGACTACTCCTCCCACCTTTTCTGGAGATGGAACGGGTGTGGGGGCGGAGGAGTGGTTCAATTAGTTGAGCATGAGGATGGATACGTTAGAGATACCCGATGAGCGGCGGGTGAAGTTTGTTTTCTATTATTTGAGTGGAGTGGCCTAGGTACATTCTTGATTTCGAATAGTTGGGCAAGAGTTTTGTGTGATTTGGAGCTACTTCGTCGTTTATTACTAGTTCGTTAGCGAACGCACTAGCGGTGGAGATTTCGCCGATTAGGAGAATGTTTACGGTGTCCTTACCATGTTGGAGGGAGTAGTGTTCGGATGTGAGTGTCGGTTTGGAGAAATATCTCTGAAAGCCGACTTGTATGTATTAGATTTCCAGGATTTTGATGTGATTCTTGGAGTTGATTGGTTGACTAAGCACCAAGGGTTGCTTGACTTTTGGGAGAGGAAGATTACTCTTAGAGCACCCGAGGGAGGAGTAATTCAGTTGAGGGGATCGAAGGGGATTCCATGCCCACATTTCATGGATAATCCTTCGTACCAAGATTGTAGAGTTGCGAGTTTGGTGAGTTCGGCTCCTAAGGGAGATGTAGCTACTATGATTCGGGTAGTGGAAGAGTTTATGGATGTATTTCCGGAAGAGTTGCCGGGATTACCTCCGAAGAGGGAGATAGACTTTGCTATTGAGTTGCATCCGAATGTCAAACCCATTTCGATTCCGCCGTATCGGATGGCTCCAGCAGAGTTGAAGGAGTTGAGTTCTCAATTAGAAGAGTTGCTAGACTTGGGGTTCATTAGACCGAGTGTGTCCCCGTGGGGAGCACCGGTGTTGTTCGTCAAGAAGAAAGACGGAAGTTTGAGGATGTGTATTGATTATAGGCAGTTGAATAAGGTTACAGTGAGAAATAAGTATCCATTGCCTAGGATCAATGATTTGTTTGACCAATTGAGAGGTGCTAGGCATTTCTCTAAGATTGACTTGAGGTCGGGTTATCATCAGTTGAGGATTAAGAATGAGGATATCCAGAAAACAGCGTTTAGAACTCGTTATGGGCATTATGAGTTCCTTGTGATGCCGTTTGGGTTGACAAATGCCCCGGCGGTATTCATGGACCTAATGCAAAGGGTTCTTCGACCGTTTTTGGACAAGTTTGTAGTTGTGTTTATTGATGATATACTGATTTATTCTCCTACGGAGGAAGAGCATGAAGAACACTTGAGGGTAGTGTTACAGACATTGAGGGAGAATCAACTGTATGCTAAATTGAGTAAGTGTGAATTTTGGGCCACGGAAGTGAAGTTCCTAGGCCATGTGATCACTCAAGAAGGCATAGCGGTTGACTACTCCAAAGTTGAGTCAGTTTTGAATTGGGAGAGGCCGAAGAATGTGACTGAGATCCGGAGTTTCCTAGGATTGGCAGGATACTACCGGAGGTTTATTGAGGACTTCTCAAGAGTTGCTTCGCCGATGACGCAGCTCACGAAGAAGGGTACGCCGTTTGTGTGGACAGACGAGTGTGAGGCCGCATTTGAAGAGTTGAAGAAAAGGTTGACAACACCTCCAGTGTTAGTAGTTCCGGAGAGGAATGTTGGCTATCAGGTGTATTGCGATGCATCTGGAGTTGGGTTGGGTTGTGTGTTGATGCAGCAGGGCCGAGTGATAGAGTATGGTTCGAGGTTGTTGAAGACACATGAGAGGAATTATCCGGTGCATGATCTGGAGTTGGCGGCAGTGGTATTTGCTCTTAAGCAGTGGAGGTATTATCTCTACGGAGAGACGTTTGAGGTGTTCTCGGATCACAAAAGCCTCAAGTACCTATTCACCCAAAAAGAGTTGAACTTACGGCAAAGGCGGTGGATGGAGTACTTGGAGGATTTTGATTTTAATTTGCAATACCATCCTGGTAAAGCGAATGTGGTTGCGGATGCATTGAGTAGGAAGCAGAAGGTTGCTAGCTTATTCATGCATGAGTGGGAAATTGTGGAGACAATCAATGAGTTTGGATTGGAGTTGAAGAGTCAAGAGGAAAAGATGCATTTGTGTTCTATGACTTCGAGACCTATGATGGTTCAGAAGGTTATAGATGCACAAAATGGAGATCATGCATTTGATGTGATTGATGAGAGTCTTGGATGGCTTCGAGGGAATGATGGTGGAGTACGATATGCGGGAAGGTTAGTGGTTCCCGAAGATGATGAGTTGAGACAGGAGATTCTAAAGGAAGCACATCATTCTTGGTTTGCTATGCATCCCGGGGGTACGAAGATGTACCGAGACTTGAGGCAGAGTTTCTGGTGGAAGGGTATGAAGGCCGATGTTGCTAGATTTGTGACGAAGTGTCTTACTTGTCAACAAGTGAAGGCAGAACATCAGAGACCAGCTGGATTGTTGCAACCATTACCAGTAGCGGAATGGAAGTGGGAGAAGATCACAATGGACTTTGTGACGGCATTGCCAATGACTCAGAGGAGGCATGATGCGGTTTGGGTGATAGTGGACAGATTGACTAAGTCTGCACACTTCCTACCCATGAACAAGACGGATTCATTGGAGACCTTGAGTACGATGTATGTCAAGGAGATTGTGAGACTTCACGGAATTCCATTATCTATTGTGTCGGACCGAGACCCGAGGTTCACAGGTAGATTCTGGAGTAGTTTACAGGAGGCATTGGGAACGAAGTTGGATTTCTCTACAGCTTATCATCCTCAGAGTGACGGACAGAGTGAGAGAACCATACAGGTTCTGGAGGATATGCTACGGGCATGTGTAGTTGATTTTGGAGGAAGTTGGGATCGGTACTTACATTTGGCGGAGTTTGTGTATAACAACTCTTTCCAAAGTAGTATCGGGATGGCACCTTACGCGGCGCTCTACGGGAGGCCTTGTAGGTCGCCCTTGTGTTGGGCAGAGGTTGGTGAGAAAGTTGTGTCAGGACCGGAGATGGTCAAAGAAGCACGAGAGAGAGTGGATGAGATACGGAAGCGGTTGATCACCGCACAGAACCGACAGAAGTCTTATGCTGACCGGAGGAGGAGACCTTTGGAGTTCGCTGTAGGCGATAAGGTTTTCTTGAAGGTTAGTCCGAGACGGGGAATTCAGAGATATAGCAAACATGGGAAGTTGGCACCGAGGTTTGTGGGGCCATTTGAGATTTTGGAGACAGTTGGACCGGTGGCGTACCGTTTGGCACTTCCACCGAAGCTTGAGAAGGTTCACAATGTATTCCATGTATCTATGCTTCGGAAATATGAGCCGGACCCGTCGCATGTGATAGATTGGACTACGTTGGAAGTTGAGGAAGATGGGAGCTACACTCTTCACCCGGTGAAGATTCTAGACCGACAGAACAAGGTCACGAGGTCGAGTGTGATACCATTGGTAAAAGTGATGTGGATGTACCACGGAGTTGAAGAAGCAACTTGGGAGTTGGAGTCTCGAATGAAGGAAAGGTACCCGGAGTTGTTCGGAGATTCAGGTACGTGTGTGTAGTTAAATTTCGGGACGAAATTTTATTAAGGGGGGAAGGATGTGAAACCCCGACCCAAAAATTTTAGTTTTGAGTCGAAATACGGATGATCCGTGAGGTACGGAATCATAGAAAAATAGTTTTGGAGCTTGGTTCGGTAAATGGGGCATAACTTTTAGTATACATGTCCGTTTCGGGCCCGTAATATATCAAATCGAAGCTTGAACCGAGCCGGAAAATAAAAATGAGAAAAACTGGGTTTCTGGAAAACAGGAACCGTCCGGACGGTTAAAACAGCCGTCCGGACGGTTTGTGAAGGAACTGGGGCAGATTCATATTCAGTGAAAATTTTTGGTGCTGTGAACAGTAGACCGTCCGGACGGTCTAACGAGGCGTCCGGACGGTTAAGCCTACGAAGTGGGCAGAGTGTTGAGAGAACAGTGAAGCGTCCGGACGGTCACTTGGGGCGTCCGGACGGTTATCGGGAAATCAGTTTTTAAGCTCAGTTTTTAGACATTTCTGCATATTTCTTCTTGGAGAGCCCGGCTAGAGAGAGAAAGTGAGAGAGAAGAAGAGAGAGAAGGAGATTTTGGCAAGAGATTGACTTGGAGATTGTTGATTGATGATCCTTGAAGCTTAAGGAGGAAGATTCAAGCTTGGTTTTGGAGTTTTGGTAAGTTTTTCTTAGTTTTTGGAAATTCTAGGTTTTTCTAGATTTGCTAGATTCTTGAAGAGTTGGGTGCTATGCTTTAGATATGTTGTTTATAGGTTGATTTTGGATGTTTATGTAGATTGGTTTGTGTTTTGGAGTTGAGTGGAGCTTGGAGTGAGTTAGAGGATTTTTGGAAGGAATTTCTAGAGAGAGAAGTAAGTGATTTCGAATTTATTGATTTTAATTGATGTTTATATGAGTTGTTGGTTGTTTATTGATGTGTGAATGGGTTCGGTTATGCCACATTGTAGGTTTGGGCAAACCGAAACCCTAGGAACGAAATTGGGAAATTGTGGTAATTTGCTCGACACGAGGTAGGGGATTTCCAACCATTCTTTCTATCGTTCATTTTCGATATGTAAAGAGCTTTTCGATTCCTCATTGGTCGTTTCTTTTGTGTTTCCGCCTTAATTGCTCCTAAGGGGAAACGAACCCAAATTGTGATTCTTGTTGATTCTTGATGTTGCATGACCCGAGTGTGTGTGTTCCATCTCCTATGGACACGATGTGATTTCCGTTCATGCATCATGGTAGTTATGTATATATATATGTAGGTTGTTCATATATATAACTATTCAGCATGTCATGACATAGTGCATTAGAGTTGCATGGGGGACCGGGTATGGACTCGGGAACCTTTAGGTTTCTTGAAAGCTACTTGGGGGGATGACGAGGTGATGAGAGTTACCACTGAGTCATGTGAGCTCCAAGTAGGATAACGCACTAGGGGTAAGGTCAAGAGTGACTTGCCTTGTGGGGTGCGGGCGTGATAGGTTCACGCAACCGGATGATCCTAGGAGTGGTTGGTTGTGGTGAGTTTGCTCCCGTGCAATATTTCATTGAGTTGCAATGATATTGTGGTTGTTATGCTCCGAAAGGGTTATCCGGGTAAATGTTGATGTGAACTTGTTGAGTATACGTTCATGTGGTAGTTACATATTGATGCATTGCTTCCTTTTGGTTCAGCTTATATTGATGTTTACTTCATACCCTACTGAGCTTCTAGCTCACTCCTTTACTTTCTTCCTTCCACAGGAGACACTGGTACGGGTACTGGTGCTGCGGATCGGTGAGCAGGTCATGACATGGATGGCTCTGGATAGAATAGGATGCTAGAGATATACTCTATGCATATGGGTGTACGTAGTATATCTATGTTGAGAGAATATAACCATTTGGCACTGTGGTGCTTGTATGTGGTTGTAGATGTTGATTGATGGTTATATTTGATGTTTTATAAATCTGTGTGTTGATTTATATGTGATGCCATCAGTTTGTGCATGCTGGTAGTGGATGGCCTGAGGCCTAGGGTCAAGATTGCATGTGGTTGAGGCCCGAGGCCTATGTTTGCTAGGTTGCTAGTGTGATGTTGTTGTTGCTGCGTTTCTGATGCAGGTGGGCGCTCTCCGATATACGGGGAGGTGCCGCCGGATTTCCGGTTGATCCCGGATGTTCACACTAGTGACCTAGGAAGGGTGCGGAGAGAGCACCCAGTCGCGTCTCCGGAAACGGGGCGTGACACTTTTAACGATTTTGCCCATTTGAGAAACAAAGTCAGTTTTTTGGAAACGAAACAATCTACGAAGTATATAGTAGTAAATTTAGACATAAAGCAACAATAAAAATGGTACACCTATCAAGTTTGATGGTTTGAACTTACTCAACTCTCTCCATGGAGGAGCTTTTAACATTTTTGCCGATTTTGGAAAGAAAGTTGGTCTTTTGGCAATGAAACAATCTACGAAACTTATACTCGTAAAATTTGACATAAAATAATAATAAAAAGTCTACACTGACTAACTTTGATGAAACAATAAAAAATGTACACATATCAACTCTGATGGTTCACAATAAAAAGGGTACACATAACAATAACAATCAACGAAGCATACACTAGTAAATTTGGACATAAAACAATAATAAAAAGAGTACACATATCAACTTTGATGGTTCAATTTACTCAACTCTCTCCATCGCGGAGCTTTTAACAGTTTTGCCCATTTCGGAAAGAAAGTTGTTCTTTTTGAAACCAAACCATCTACAAACCCTATACTTGTAAAATTTGAGATAAAATAACAGTAAAAAGTGTATACCAAACAAATTTGATGGTTCAAAATTGCCCAACTCTCTTCATAGAGGTGATTTTAACTGTCTTATCCAATTGAGAACGAAAGTTGGTCTTTTGGCAATGAAATAATCTACGAAACGTATACTAGTAAATTTGGATATGAAGAAACAATAAAAAGTGTACACATATCAACTTTGGTGGTTCAAAATTTCTCAACTCTCTCCATAGAAGAGCTTTTAAAGATCTTGTCCAATTAAGAACAAAAGTTAATCTTTTGGCAATGAAACAATCTATGAAGCGATACTAGTAAATTTGGATATAAAGAAACAATAAAAAGTGTACACATATCAACTTTCATGGTTCGAAATTGCTCAACTCTCTTCATGAAAGAGCTTTTAACGGTTTTGTCGATTTCGGAATGAAAATTGGTATTTCAGCAATGAAACAATCTATGGAGCCTGTACTCGTAAAATTTGACATAAAATAAAAATAAAAATTACACAACGATCAAATTTGATAGTTTGAAATTCCTCAACATTCTCCAAGGAGGAACTTTTAACTCTTTTGTCCATTTGAGAACAAAACTTGGTCTTTTGGAAAAGAAACAATCTACGAAGCCCAACTCGTAATATTTGACAAATAATAATAATAATAATAAATGTACACTGAACAAACTAGACAGTTCGGAATTGCCCAACTCTTTTCATAGAGGAGCTTTTAAGGATTTTGTCCAATTGAGAACAAAAGTTAATCTGAACAAAACAATCTACAAAGTGTATACTAATAAAACAATCTACACCTATTGTAACGCCCCGTCCCACGAAACCCTAATTCTCAGGTTGTAGTCCAAAAAGCTACCTACATTACAATATAAACACACCCTACATCTATTACAGATTCATTTCAAGAAATAAGTTTCCCAAAATTATCATAAAATAAGTTAACCTGACATACAAGTGTCATCTTATATATTTTAAATAAGCAGTAGCACTCAATTAATATTCTCTAAGTATACTACTATGAATCTTATACCTTTAATCCTCGTTCCCGAATTTACACTTATTACCATACATCAAAGTCATTAATAGTAAGTGCATAAATAAATTTAATACTTAATTAATCAATCTTCTGTGAACTAGCTTCCGTCACATGAGCATATTCTTCATGGATCTACGGCGACCCCATCAACTCCTAAGTCAACATAATCGTCTGAGAGACCATAACCTGCATCAATGAACATAGTGAGCCGAGGCCCATCAAGTATTATCTATGCATGCATGCACATGACCCATTTCTTTAAAGAACAGTCAACCATTTAAATCCATTTTCCAGTACTTGGGCCCTTAACCTAGGTACACTACTACAGAGCAACCGGTCGGGATTTTTCTTTGATTAAGTGTTCTACCAAAGAACACTTTCCAGTCAATAAAACATTTTCCTTTTTATTTTTCTTTTCCTTTTCCAGTCAACATATACCCTCCGTGTAGCAGTTGTACTAGATTCATAAAAATTTGTTAAAACATTTTCTTTGATACGTATGTCGTGTATGTCATGCTTCATGTAGAGCAACCAATATATGTCACCTTAATATATCGTCAATATATCATCGCATAATAGATCCCAGTTCACAAACTGTCAACCAACATAGACTATTATGCAGTCATCACCAGTTCAGTATCATATAAACAACCCAAACAATACAAGAACTATTATGCAGATAACACCTTCCCATAATTTCAAACTCATCACAGAATTCCAATCAAATAAGTATCAATAGCCAAACAATTACGCAGACAATAACGCATACAATTCATAAATTACATTGTTCCATAATGCAGTTGGATAATACTTACTGTGATGTGCTCCCGTAAATCTCGTTAATTTAATTACAAAGGTTGGTTCCTGAAACCGACACAATACCCAAAATCATTTACTAATAATCTAATACTATTATTTCTAACCAATATCTTTTATTAAATACCATTAATATAAATTAATTAGGTGATTATTCAACCGTGTCAGCTTGACCCGGTTGTTACCATCCTCCTCTCAAATTACCGGGTCTAACAGACCCGATTTCTACAAAAGTTAGGCCACCACCGGCCAAGGGCACGGTGGCGAGCACCGCTGGCATGGATAGATAAAGAATGGTGTGGGAGATGCGGCGCCGCTGTCCGTTACTTGAAACGTGGTCGGATCTTGTCGAAATCGAGCTTCAAAGTCCACAGTGGCCGCAGGCTTCTCCTCCAAGATTGGCGGCCAAGACCAGCTCCTTTCCATCCAAAATTAATGTTTCTGAACTCCCCTCGTCGAGCTCTTTCTTTCGGTGTCTGCCTCGTCGACGGTCGTCGTCGGAATCACTTCTCGCTATTTCGGTCACCGCAAGCTCCTCCCTTCTGTTCACTGCCTCCCTGTCCTCCATTAGATCCGAAAGTGGCATGGTTGAGTTCGTCTCACCGTTCTCGTCCCGTCCGTGCCAACCCAATCGCCATCTGTCACCGGAACCGGAAGAACCCTCATCCGTCGCGCCGGCTCCTTCCCTGTTCTTCGTTTTAGGTTTTTTGCTTTCTCAGGTTCCGTGCAAATTACATTTTATTTATATTTTAAACCATTTAGTTAATATTTTACTGTTATGCCCTTGTTCTTTAACCTTATTTACACTAAAGACCTTTATGTATTTTCAATTTTGCCGCAATCATATTTATTGTTGTATTTTGTATTTAACTTCTATAATTTATAGTAAATTCCTTTCAACTCCGACTCGAACAACGCTGGCGCTCTTAAATTCTATTTTCCTCATATAATTTATTAGAATCACTTTGGCGCTATTTAGGTTTTCCCCTATATCGATTCTAACTTTATCTTAATTTTCTTGTAAAATGTGTCACTCTAAAATATCCTGAAATTTCCATGAAATTTAGGTCGGGGTGTTACACTTATCAACTTTGATGGTTCGGAATTGTTAAACTCTCTCCATGAAGGAATTTTTAAGGGTTTTGTCCAATTGAGAGCGAAAGTTGGTAATTTGGAAACGAAAGAATCTACGAAGCATATATTAGTAAATTTGGACATAAAGCAACAATAAAAAAGTGTGTAACTAGCGACTTTGATGGTTTGGAATTGCTCAAATCCCTCCATGGAGGTGCTTTTAGTGATTTTGCCCATTTGAGAAAGAAATGTTGGACCTAGGCAACACAAGAAATGGGGGTTGAATTGTGTGCCCAAATTTGAATGGAGGAATCCCCTTACTTCAAACACCAAATATATCACAAAAACACAAAGCAGTACACAATATATTTGAAATGCTAACAATCAACTAATGAATAGAGAATGTAGAGGATTACTACGGACAAGTAACAACCAAAAACTGAAATAACACTTGCTGGAATGAAACACAATAATATGCTAGCGAATATATGACACACAGATAATTAAAATATGCAAAGTAGTAAATAACAGAAAACTAAATCACACAAGAGATTTATAGTGGTTCAGAGCACCCTCCTACGTCCACTCCCTAAGCACCCTTGCTTAGGCTTTTAAATCCACTAGAAACTTTAGACGTTTTCACAAGTTGATCTCAACAATTTTCACAAGGGTTTCAACAAGCTCACCCTTAACTTTAGACAATATGGTTTTGTTAAGATCACCACAAACTTCTCACTACCTTACAAGGTAAGGAATTCAATTTAGGCTTAAGGTTTCACTCTAGTGTTTGATATGAAAAGAAATGGGCTGAGGGAACTTTTCTGTAATGCTCACTATTTGGATATGTATAGAAAAATGGAGAGCTTTTCTTTGAAGACTTTTGAATAGCTTTGAGTGTGAGAACGAAAGTGACAAAAGCTTTTGCTTTTTACTTTTTGCTTTTCTTGGTTCAAGTCTTGCAATCTCCAAAGCTTCAAATGAGTTGCTTCGTATAGAAGTGGTGGAGTTTGTTGAAAGCCTCCCTTCATCTTCTCTTCCTTGAAATTCGAATAAGACTTGCTGAGATAATTATTTGATCTTTACTTTAGACTTTGAAAACAAACAAACTTGACCCTCTCCATTTTGAACTTAATTTTCAGTTGACTCCTCCTTCTTTGCCATGATAACAGGTTGAACTGATCCATTTGATGAATGTATTCTCCTTGATCTTCGAATACAACAACTTCATTTGATTTTTCAAAATCTGATCCTTATCTTCTTTTTCTTATTTGAAGTTTGACTTCAGCAACATGATAAGCTCCTTTCAAAATCCACAGCTTGATCTTCTTTTCAAATTTCATAATCTAGTGTAACTTGGATTTGAACTTCTGAAATTTGAATAAGCTTTTATCCTCTTGAATTTTAAAATCTGAATTTCAATCATAGCAAGCTTTTCTTTATCATCAACTTCAATTTGAATTTTATGAGCTCTTCTTCTAGTGGATTTGGCAATATGTGCTTAGGATGTTCATAGCATGTCCTAAATCTTACAAGACCATTCTTGGATAGCTAGATTACTAAATTCTCAACCATGCTTGTAAACTCAATTGAGCTTCATGCTTTTAAACCATAGATTAGTTAGATCGCATAATAAATGTAGATAAGCATGTATGTAAATTTGTAATTAAAATAAGTAACATTTACTCACATAAACATTCCTTTATGACATAACAGCATAATTTTTGGACAACATTTAGGAGACAAATATTTGATAACCAAACATCAAAATTTCTTATCCATGTCTTTATGAAAAATGTTCATCAAAATGTATATTAATTCTCTGTAAAATTTCAACTTAATCGTAGTTCATTTGGATAGGTAACCAATAGCTAAGTTTACAACCTATTTAAGCACTTCAATGAAATCATGAGTACGTTTCAATTTCAATCATTTTGCAATCAAATTCACATCTTAGATCATTTAATCAAATAGCATAACATGATACAATCATCAAAACAAAAATGTAGGACCTTTGCTCCAACAAGAAAGTCGGTCTTTTGGGAACGAAACAATTTACGAAGTATATAGTAGTAAATTTGGACATAAAACATTAATAAAAAGGATACACCTATCAACTTTGATGATTCGAACTTACTCAACTCTCTCCATGGAAGAGCTTTTAACGGTTCTGCCGATTTTGGAAAGAAAGTTGGTCTTTTGGCAATGAAACAATCTATGAAATTTATACTCATAAAATTTGACGTAAAATAACAATAAAAAGTGTACACTAACTAACTTTGATAGTTCGAAATTTCCCAACTCTCTCCCATAGAGTAGCTTTTAAAGGTTATGTCCAATTGAAAACCAAAGTTGGTCTTTTGGAAACAAAACAATCTAAGAACTGTATACTAGAAAATTTTGATCTAAAGAGACAATAAAAAGTGTACACTTATCAATTTTGATGGTTCAAAATTGTCCAACTTTCTCCATAGAAGAGCTTTTAACGATCTTGTCCAATTAAGACCAAAAGTTAGTATTTTGGCAACGAAACAATCTACGAAGCGATACTAGTAAATTTGGATATAAACCAATAATAAAAAAGTGTACACATATCAATTTTGATGGTTCAAAATTCTTCAAATATCTTCATAGTGGTGCTTTTAACAGTTTGCGCATTTGAGTATGAAAGTTGGTCATTTGGAAACGAAACAATCTATGAAGCACATACTAGTAAATTTGGACATAAAGTAATAATAAAAAGTGTACACCTATCAACTTTCATGGTTTAGAATTGCTCAACTCTCTCCATGGAGGAGCCTATAATAGTTTTGCCCATTTGGGAACAAAAGTTGGTATGTTGGCACCAAAACAATCTATGAAGCCTATACTCATAAAATTTGAGATAAAATAAAAATAAAAAGTCTACACCGACCAACTTTGATGATTTGAAATTGTCCAAGTCTCTTCATAGAGGAGTTTTTAACGGTCTTGTCCAATTAAGAACGAAAGTTGGTCTTTTGGAAATGAAACAATCTACGAAGCTTATTTATAAATTTGGACATAGAGCAACAATAAAAAATATACACCTATCAACTTTAAGGTTCAAAATTTCTCAACTCTCTCCATGTAGGAGCTTTTAAGGGTTTTGTTCAATTCAGAACGAAAGTTGATCTTTTGTGAAAGAAACAATCTAAGAAGCTTATACTAATAAATTTGGACTTTAAGCAAACAATAAAAGGTGTATACCTATCAACTTTTATGGTTCGAAATTGCTCAACTATTTCCACGGAAGAGCTTTTGAGGGTTTTGTTCAATTGAGAGTAAAAGTTGGTCCTTTAGAAAATAAACAATCTACGAAGTGTATATTAGTAAATTTGGATATAAAGAAATAACAAAAAGTGTATACCTATCAACATTGATGGTTCAGAATTGCTCAACTCTCTCGATGGTGATGCTTTTAATGATTTTGCCCATTTGAGAAGGAAAGTTAGTCTTCTGGGAATGAAACAATCTACAAAGCATATACTAGTAAATTTTGACATAAAGCAATAATAAAAATGGTACACATATCAACTTTGATGGTTCAATTTACTCAACGCTCTCCATGGCGTAGCTTTTAACGGTTTTGCCCATTTTGGAAAGAAATGTGTTTTTTTGCAACCAAACCATCCACGAAGCCTATACTCATAAAATTTGACATAAAATAATAGTAAAAAGCTTACACCGACAAAATTTGATGGTTCAAAATTTCCCAACTCTCTCCACAGAGGTGCTTTTAACAGTCTTATCCAATTGAGAATAAAAGTTGGTCTTTTGACAACGAAACAATCTACGAAGCATATACTAGTAAATTTAAAAATAAACAAACAATAAAAAGTGTACACCTGTCTATTTTGATGGTTCAAAATTGCTCAACTCTCTCCATGAACTTGCTTTTAACGATTCCTTAGATCTCCATATCGACCTATCGCAATTTCTCTTCTCACTTATGCATAACTCATGTAATAATCTCAAATCAAACTACTAGATTTCAGCACACACACACACAGATATATATATATATATATATATATATATATATATATATATATATTCTAGGAGGCATACACAAATAATTAAACATTCATAGCAGAGCAGTATAAATTAACTTTATGTCCTTACTTGTTGATGGCCGTGTCGATCCTTGATGCTCATGTAACCTCACTAAAAGTTCATACATTTATATTTATATTTCTTTTATTAATTTATTATTATTATCTTTTTTTTAATCGTTTTATTTTAAAGGACCGTTGCTCTGATACCAACTGTAACGCCCCGTCCCAGGAAACCCTAATTCCCTGGCTCGTAGTCCAAAACGCTACTTACATTACAATATAAACTCACCCTACATTTAATATAAGTACTCTTCAATAAACAATTTCACCTAATTTAATTAAAATAACTTAATCCGAAATAAAAGCGTCATCTCTTATATCTTAAATATGCAGTAACACTCAATTCATATCCTCTAAATATACTACTGTGAACCTTATACTTTTAATCCTTGCTCTCAAATCTACCCTTATTACCATACATCAAAGCTATTAGCAGTAAGTGCATAAATAAATTAATTACACAATTAATCAATTTTCCAGGAAACTAACTTCCGTCACATGAGCATCTTCTTCATGGATCTACAGTGATACCATCAACTCCTAAGTCATCATAATCATCTGACAGACCATAACCTACATCACGGAACATAGTGTGTTGGTGTATGCTCTAGGAGCCGATCATGGGATGATTGTATTAGCATACATTTATTATGTTATATTGAGGTACTTTATTTGTTATGAATTATTTATCTGCACTATATAAATGATCATGATAAATATCCCTAGAATAGTTGGTTCGATGCTATGAGACTTCAAGTGTGTGACTTGAACGTGAGATCATCATAGATGTATATAGAACACTATTCCTAAATGTCCCTAGTCGAGTATTATTGTTAAATGGGATAACATTATTACGTTGAGACTAGTATGTACGTTGATTGATGACTAAATCTTGCGAGTCATGGATATGAGATATCAAATCAATACATAGGTACTTGTTAGAGAACGGGAAGTACTGGACAGACTCAACATGAGAATACTGCATGGATTGTTATATGAATGTCATAAGTTATTCTCATAGTGACAATGATATATGTTTTCTTTTAACCTGAAATCACTACGGTTCCCAACATGAGGAGTACAATTTTTATTGTTCTTATATAACAAATTTTATGACTATAAGCTTCCTAGATTATTTGGATGCCAAAACACCAACCTTCAATGACAAATGGACAAAATCGTTAAAAGCACCTCCATAGAGAGAGTCGAGCAACTTCGGACCATCGAAGTTTCTCTGTGCATAATTTTTATTGTTCTTCTATGTAAAATTTTACGAGTGTAAGCATCCAAGATTATTTTGATGCCAAAACACCAACTTTCTATGACAAATGGAGAAAACCGTTAAAAGCTCCTCCATAGAGAGAGTTGAGCAACTTCGGACCATCAAAGTTGCTCGGAATAGACTTTTTATTGTTCTTCTATATCAAATTTTACGAGTATAAGTTTCCTAGATTATTTCAATGACAAACCACCAACTTTCAATGAGAAATGGACAAAAACGTTAAAAGCTCTACCACAAAGAGAGTTGAGCAACTTCAGACCATCAAAGTTGCTCGGTGTACAATTTTTATTGTTCTTCTATGTCAAATTTTATAAGTATAAGCTTCCTAGATTATTTGAATGCCAAAACACCAACTTTCTATGACAAATGGACAAAACCGTTAAAAGCTCCTCCATAGAGAGAGTTGAAGAAGTTCGGACCATGCAAGTTTTTCGGTGTACACTTTTTATTCTTCTTCTATGTCAAATTTTACGAGTATAAGATTCCAAGATTATTTCGATGCCAAAACACCAACTTTCTATGACAAACGGACAAAACCGTTAAAAGCTCCTCCATAGAGATAGTTGAGCAACATCGGACCATCCAAGTTGCTCGGTGCACAATTTTCATTGTTCTTCTAATTGAAATTTTACTAGTATAAGTTTCCTTGATTATTTCGATGACAAACCGCCAACTTTCTATGATAAATGGACAAAACCGTTAAAAGCTCTTCCATAGAGAGAGTTGAGCAACTTCGAACAACCAAATTTGCTCGGCGTACACTTTTTACAATTCTTCTATGTCAAATTTTACGAGTATAAGCTTCCTAGATTCTTTCGACTCCAAAACACCAACTTTCTATGACAAATAGACAAAATCGTTAAAAGCTCCCCCATAGAGAGAGTCGAGCAACTTCGGACCGTCGAAGTTCTCTGTGTACATTTTTTATTGTTCTTCTATTTCAAATTTTACGAGTATAAGCATCCAAGATTATTTCAATGCCAAAACACCTACTTTCTATGACAAATGGACAAAACCGTTAAAAGCTACTCCATAGAGAGAGTTGAGCAACTTCGGACCATCAAAGTTGTTCGGTGTGCAATTTTTATTGTTCTTATATGTCAAATTTTATGAGTATAAGCTTTCTAGATTATTTCGATGCCAAAACACCAACTTTCTATGACAAATGGACAAAACCGTTAAAAGCTCCACCATAAAGAGAGTTGAGCAACCTCGGACCATCAAAGTTGCTCGATGTACACTTTTTATTGTTCTTCAATGTCAAATTTTATGAATAAAAGCTTCTAAGATTATTTCGATGCCAGATTACCAACTTTCTATGACCAATGGACAAAACCCTTAAAAGCTCCTCCATAGAGAGAGTTGAGAAACTTCGGACCATCAAAGTTGCTCGGTGTACTATTTTTATTGTTTTTCAATGTCAAATTTTATGAGTATAAGCTTCCAAGATTATTTTGATTCAAAAACACCAACTTTCTATGACAAACGGACAAAACCGTTAAAAGCTCTTCCATAGAGAGAGTTGAGCAACCTCGGACCATCAAAGTTGCTCGATGTACACTTTTTATTGTTCTTCAATGTCAAATTTTATTAATACAAGCTTCCAAGATTATTTCGATGCCAAAACACCAACTTTCTACGACAAATGGACAAAACCGTTAAAAGCACCTCCATAGAGAGAGTTGAGCAACTTCGGACTATCAAAGTTGCTAGGGATAGAATTTTTATTATCTTCTATGTCAAATTTTATGAGTGTAAGCTTCCAAGATTATTTCGATTCCAA
The DNA here is from genome assembly GCA_963580455.1 of Euonymus europaeus. NCBI lineage: Eukaryota > Viridiplantae > Streptophyta > Magnoliopsida > Celastrales > Celastraceae > Euonymus > Euonymus europaeus. The sequence goes on from OY756972.1 coordinate 9,484,852, forward strand.
AACACCAACTTTCTATGACAAATGGACAAAACCGTTAAAGGATCCTCCATAGAGAGAGTTGAGCAACTTCGGACCATCAAAGTTGCTCAGGACACATTTTTTTATTGTTCTTATATGTCAAATTTTATGAGTATAAGCTTCCTAGATTATTTCGATGCCGAAATACCAACTTTCTATGACAAATGGACAAAACCGTTAAAAGCTCCACCATAGAGAGAGTTGAGCAACCTCGGACCATCAAAGTTGCTCTGTGTACACTTTTTACTACTGTTCTATCTCAGATTTTAAGAATACAAGCTTCCAAGATTATTTCGATCCCAAAACACCAACTTTCTATGACAAATGGACAAAATCGTTAAAAGCTCCTCCATAGAGAGAGTTGAGCAACTTCAGACCATAAAAGTTGCTCGGTGTACTATTTTTATTATTCTTCTATGTCAAATTTTATGAGTATATGCTTCCAAGATTATTTCGATTCTAAAACACCAACTTTCTATGACAAATGGTCAAAACCGTTAAAAGCTCCTCCATAGAGAGAGTTGAGCTACCTCGGACAATCAAAGTTGCTCGATGTACAATTTTTATTGTTCTTCAATGTCAAATTTTATGAATAAAAGCTTCCAAGATTTTTTCAATGGCAAAACACCAACTTTCTACGACAAATGGACAAAACCGTTAAAAGCTCCTCCATAGAGAAAGTTGAGCAACTTCGGACTACCGAAGTTGCTAGGGATAGACTTTTTATTGTTCTTCTATGTCAAATTTTATGACTATAAGCTTCCAAGATTATTTCGATTCGAAAACACCAACTTTCTATGACAAATGGCCAAAACCGTTAAAAGCTCCTCCATAGAGAGAGTTGAGCAACTTCGGACCATCAAAGTTGCTCAGGACACATTTTTTTATTGTTCTTCTATGTCAAATTTTACTAGTATAAGCTTCTCAGATTATTTCAATACCGAAACACCAACTTTCTACTTCAAATGGATAAAACCATTAAAAGCTCCTCCATACAGAGAGTTGAGCAACTTCAGAGCATCAAAGTTGCTCTGTGTACACTTTTTACTATTGTTCTATCTCAGATTTTAAGAATACAAGCATCCAAGATTATTTCGATCCCAGAACACCAACTTTCTATGACAAATGGACAAAACGTTAAAAGCTCCTCCATAGAGAGAGTTGAGCAACTTTGGACCATCAAAGTTGCTCGGTGTACTAGTTTTATTGTTCTTATATGTCAAATTTTATGAGTATAAGCTTTCCAGATTATTTCATTACCGAAACACCAACTTTCTACTTCAAATGGATAAAACCATTAATAGCTCTTCCATACAGAGAGTTGTGCAACTTCAGAGCATAAAAGTTGCTCTGTGTACACTTTTTACTATTCTTCTATATCAGATTTTAAGAATACATTCTTCCAAGGTTATTTCGATCCCAGAACACCCACTTTCTATGACAAATGGGCAAAACCATTAAAAGCTCCTCCATAGAGAGAGTTGAGCAACTTCGGACCATCAAAGTTGCTCGATGTACAATTTTTATTGTTCTTATATGTCAAATTTTATGAGTATAAGCTTCCTAGATTTTTTTGATGCCAAAACACCAACTTTTTATGACAAATAGACAAAACCGTTAAAAGCTCCTCCATAGAGAGAGTTGAGCAACTTCGGACTATCAAAGTTGCTAGGGATAGACTTTTTATTGTTCTTCTATGTGAAATTTTATCACTATAAGCTTCCAAGATTATTTCGATTCCAAAACACCAACTTTCTATGACAAATGGACAAAACCATTAAATGCCCCTCCATAGAGAGAGTTGACCAACTTCAGATCATCAAAGTTGCTCAAGACACATTTTTTTATTGTTCTTTTATGTCAAATTTTACTAGTATAAGCTTCCCAGATTATTTCAATACCGAAACACCAACTTTCTACTTCAAATGGATAAAACCATTAAAAGCTCCTCCATACAGAGAGTTGATCAACTTCAGAGCATCAAAGTTGCTCTGTGTACACTTTTTACTATTGTTCTATCTCAGATTTTAAGAATACAAGCTTTTAAGATTATTTCGATCCCAGAACACCAACTTTCTATGACAAATGGACAAAACCGTAAAAAGCTCTACCATAGATAGAGTTGAGCAACTTCGGACCATCAAAGTTGCTAGATGTACACTTTTTATTGTTCTTCAATGTCAAATTTTATGAATACAAGCTTCCAAGATTATTTCGATGCCAAAACACCAACTTTCTACGAAAAATGGACAAAACCGTTAAAAGCTCCTCCATAGAGAGAGTTGAGCAACTTCGGACTATCAAAGGTTCTAGTGATAGACTTTTTATTGTTCTTCTATGTCAAATTTTATGAGTATAAGCTTCCAAGATTATTTCGATTCCAAAACACCAACTTTCTATGACAAATGGACAAAAACATTAAATGCCCCTCCATAGAGAGAGTTGACCAACTTCAGATCATCAAAGTTGCTCAAGACACATTTTTTTATTGTTCTTTTATGTCAAATTTTACTAGTATAAGCTTCCCAGATTATTTCAATACCGAAACACCAACTTTCTACTTCAAATGGATAAAACCATTAAAAGCTCCTCCATACAGAGAGTTGATCAACTTCAGAGCATCAAAGTTGCTCTGTGTACACTTTTTACTATTGTTCTATCTCAGATTTTAAGAATACAAGCTTTTAAGATTATTTCGATCCCAGAACACCAACTTTCTATGACAAATGGACAAAACCGTAAAAAGCTCTACCATAGATAGAGTTGAGCAACTTCGGACCATCAAAGTTGCTCGGTGTACAATTTTTATTGTTCTTATATGTCAAATTTTATGAGTATAAGCTTCCTAGACTATTTGGATGCCAAAACACCAACTTTCTACGGCAAATGGACAAAACCGGTAAAAGCTCCTCCATAGAGAGAGTTGAGCAACTTCGGACGATCAAAGTTGCTAGGGATAGACTTTTTATTGTTCTTCTAGGTCAAATTTTATGAGTATAAGTTTCCCAGATTATTTCATTACCGAAACACCAACTTTCTACTTCAAATGTATAAAACCATTAATAGCTCTTCCATACAGAGAGTTAAACAACTTCAGAGCATAAAAGTTGCTCTGTGTACACTTTTTACTATTCTTCTATATCAGATTTTAAGAATACATGCTTCCAAGGTTATTTCGATCCAAGAACACCCACTTTCTATGACAAAAGGGCAAAACCATTAAAAGCTCCTCCACAGAGAGAGTTGAGCAACTTCGGACCATCAAAGTTGCTCGATGTACAATTTTTATTGTTCTTATATGTCAAATTTTATGAGTATAAGCTTCCCAGATTATTTCGATGTCAAAACACCAACTTTCTATGGCAAATGGACAAAACCGTTAAAAGCTCCACCATAGAGAGAGTTGAGCAACTTCGGACTATCGAAGTTGCTTGGTGTACAATTTTTATTGTTCCTATATGTCAAATTTTATGAGGATAAACTTCCTAGATTTTTTGGATGCCAAAACATCAACTTTTTATGACAAATAGACAAATTCGTTAAAAGCTCCTCCATAGAGAGAGTTGAGCAACTTCGGACTATCAAAGTTGCTAGGGATAGACTTTTTATTGTTCTTCTATGTCAAATTTTATGACTATAAGCTTCCAAGATTATTTCGGTTCCAAAACACCAACTTTCTATGAAAAATGGACAAAACCATTAAAACCTCCTCCATAGAGAGAGTTGAGCAACTTCGGACCATCAAAGTTGCTCAGGACACATTTTTTTATTGTTCATCTATGTCAAATTTTACTAGTATAAGCTTCCCAGATTATTTCAATACCGAAACACCAACTTTCTACTTTAAATGGATAAAACCATTAAAAGCTCCTCCATACAGAGAGTTGAGCAACTTCAGAGCATCAAAGTTGCTCTGTGTACACTTTTTACTATTGTTCTATCTCAGATTTTAAGAATAGAGGCATCCAAGATTATTTCGATCCCAGAACACCAACTTTGTATGACAAATGGACAAAACCGTTAAAAGCTCCTCCATAGAGAGAGTTGAGCAACTTTGGACCATCAAAGTTGCTCGGTGTACTATTTTTATTATTCTTCTATGTCAAATTTTATGAGTATATGCTTCCAAGATTATTTCGATTCTAAAACACCAACTTTCTATGACAAATGGTCAAAACCGTTAAAAGCTCCACCATAGAGAGAGTTGAGCTACCTCGGACAATCAAAGTTGCTCGATGTACAATTTTTATTGTTCTTCAATGTCAAATTTTATGAATAAAAGCTTCCAAGATTTTTTCAATGGCAAAACACCAACTTTCTACGACAAATGGACAAAACCGTTAAAAGCTCCTCCATAGAGAAAGTTGAGCAACTTCGGACTACCGAAGTTGCTAGGGATAGACTTTTTATTGTTCTTCTATGTCAAATTTTATGACTATAAGCTTCCAAGATTATTTCGATTCGAAAACACCAACTTTCTATGACAAATGGCCAAAACCGTTAAAAGCTCCTCCATAGAGAGAGTTGAGCAACTTCGGACCATCAAAGTTGCTCAGGACACATTTTTTTATTGTTCTTTTATGTCAAATTTTACTAGTATAAGCTTCCCAGATTATTTCAATACCGAAACACCAACTTTCTACTTCAAATGGATAAAACCATTAAAAGCTCCTCCACACAGAGAGTTGATCAACTTCAGAGCATCAAAGTTGTTCTGTATACACTTTTTACTATTGTTCTATCTCAGATTTTAAGAATACTAGCTTTTAAGATTATTTCGATCCCAGAACACCAACTTTCTATGACAAATGGACAAAACCGTAAAAAGCTCTACCATAGATAGAGTTGAGCAAGTTCGGACCATCAAAGTTGCTCGGTGTACAATTTTTATTGTTCTTATATGTCAAATTTTATGAGTATAAGCTTCCTAGACTATTTGGATGCCAAAACACCAACTTTCTACGACAAATGGACAAAACTGTTAAAAGCTCCTCCATAGAGAGAGTTGAGCAACTTCGGACGATCAAAGTTGCTAGGGATAGACTTTTTATTGTTCTTCTATGTCAAATTTTATGAGTATAAGCTTCCCAGATTATTTCATTACCGAAACACCAACTTTCTACTTCAAATGGATAAAACCATTAATAGCTCTTCCATTCAGAGAGTTGTGCAACTTCAGAGCATAAAAGTTGCTCTGTGTACACTTTTTACTATTCTTCTATATCAAATTTTAAGAATACATGCTTCCAAGGTTATTTCGATCCCAGAACTCCCACTTTCTATGACAAATGGGCAAAACCATTAAAAGCTCCTCCATAGAGAGAGTTGAGCAACTTCGGACCATCAAAGTTGCTCGATGTACACTTTTTATTGTTCTTCTATGTCAAATATTATGAGTATAAGCTTCCATGATTTCGATGCCAAAACACCAATTTTCTATGACAAATGTACAAAACCGTTAAAAGATCCTCCATAGAGAGAGTTGAGCAATTTCGGACCATCAAAGTTGCTTTGGACACACTTTTTATTGTTCTTCTATGTCAAATTTTATGAGTATAAGCTTCAAAGATTATTTTGATTCAAAAACACCAACTTTCTATGACAAATGAACAAAACCGTTAAAAGCTCCTCCACAGAGAGAGTTGAAGAAGTTCGGACCATCCAAGTTTTTCGGTGTACACTTTTTATTCTTCTTCTATGTCAAATTTTACGAGTATAAGCTTCCTAGATTATTTCGATTCCAAAACACCAACTTTCTATGACAAATGGACAAAATCGTTAAAAGCTCCTCCATACAGAGAGTTGAGCAACTTCAGAGCATCAAAGTTGTTATGTGTATACTTTTTACTATTGTTATATCTCAGATTTTAAGAATACAAGCTTCCAAGATTATTTCGATCCCAGAACACCAACTTTCTATGACAAATGGACAACACCGTTAAAAGCTCCTCCATAGAGAGAGTTGAGCAACTTCGGACCATCAAAGTTGCTCGGTGTACTATTTTTTTTGTTCTTATATGTCAAATTTTATGAGTATAAGCTTCCTAGATTATTTCGATCCCAAAACACCAACTTTCTATGACAAATGGACAAAACCGTTAAAAGCTCCTCCATAGAAAGAGTTGAGCAACTTCGGACCATCAAAGTTGCTCAGGACACATTTTTTTATTGTTCTTCTATGTCAAATTTTACTAGTATAAGTTTCCCAGATTATTTCAATACCGAAACACCAACTTTCTACTTCAAATGGATAAAAACATTAAAAGCTCCTCCATACAGAGAGTTGAGCAACTTCAGAGCATCAAAGGTGCTTTGTGTACACTTTTTACAATTGTTCTATCTCAGATTTTAAGAACAGAAGCTTCCAAAATTATTTCGATCCCAGAACACCAACTTTCTATGACAAATGGACAAAACTGTAAAAAGCTCTACCATAGAGAGAGTTGAGCAACTTCGGACCATCAAAGTTGCTCGGTGTACAATTTTTATTGTTTTTATATGTCAAATTTTATGAGTATAAGCTTCCTAGATTATTTGGATGCCAAAACACCAACTTTCTATGACAAATGGACAAAACCGTTAAAAGCGCCTCCATAGAGAGAGTTGAGCAACTCAGGACCATCAAAGTTGCTCAGGACACATTTTTTTATTGTTATTCTATGTCAAATTTTACTAGTATAAGCTTCCCAGATTATTTCAATACCGAAACACCAACTTTCTACTTCAAATGGATAAAACCATTAAAAGCTCCTCCATACATTGAGTTGTGCAACTTCAGACCATCAAAGTTGCTCTGTGTACACTTTTTACAATTGTTCTATCTCAGATTTTAAGAATACAAGCTTCCAAGATTATTTCGATCCCAGAACACCAACTTTCTATGACAAATGGACAAAACCGTTAAAAGCTCCCCCATACAGAGAGTTGAGCAACTTCAGAGCATCAAAGTTGTTATGTGTATACTTTTTACTATTGTTCTAACTCAGATTTTAAGAATACAAGCTTCCAAGATTATTTCGATCCCAGAACACCAACTTTCTATGACAAATGGACAAAACCGTTAAAAGCTCCTCCATAGAGAGAGTTGAGCAACTTCGGACTATCAAAGTTGCTAGGGATAGACTTTTTATTGTTCTTCTATGTCAAATTTTATGAGTATTAGCTTCCAAGATTATTTCAATTCCAAAACACCAACTTTCTATGAAAAATGGACAAAACCGTTAAAAGCTCCTCCATAGAGAGAGTTGAGCAACTTTGGACCATCAAAGTTGCTCAGGACACATTTTTTTATTGTTCTTCTTTGTCAAATTTTAGTAGTATAAGCTTCCCAGATTATTTCAATACCGAACCACCAACTTTCTACTTCAAATGGATAAAACCATTAAAAGCTCCTCCATACAGAGAGTTGAGCAACTTCAGAGCATCAAAGTTGCTCTGTGTACACTTTTTACTATTGTTCTATCTCAGATTTTAAGAATACAAGCTTCCAAGATTATTTCGATCCCAGAACACCAACTTTCTATGACAAATGGACAAAACCGTTAAAAGCTCCTCCATAGAGAGAGTTGAGCAACTTCGGACCATCAAAGTTGCTCGGTGTACTATTTTTATTGTTCTTTTATGTCAAATTTTATGAGTATATGCTTCCTAGATTTTTTCGACTCCGAAACACCAACTTTCCATGACAAATGGACAAAATCGTTAAAAGCTCCTCCATACAGAGAGTTGAGCAACTTCGGAGCATCAAAGTTGTTATGTGTATACTTTTTACTATTGTTCTAACTCAGATTTTAAGAATACAAGCTTCCAAGATTATTTCGATCCCAGAACACCAACTTTCTATGACAAATGGACAAAACCGTTAAAAGCTCCTCCATAGAGAGAGTTGAGCAACTTCGGACCATCAAAGTTGCTCGGTGTACTATTTTTATTGTTCTTATATGTCAAATTTTATTAGTATAAGCTTCCTAGATTATTTCGATGCCAAAACACCAACTTTCTATGACAAATGGACAAAACCGTTAAAAGCTCCTCCATAGAGAGAGTTGAGCAACCTCGGACCATCAAAGTTGCTCGATGTATACTTTTTATTGTTCTTCAATGTCAAATTTTATGAATACAAGCTTCCAAGATTATTTCGATGCGAAAACACCAACTTTCTATGACAAATGGACAAAACCGTTAAAAGCTTCTCCATAGAGAGAGTTGAGCAACTTCGGACTATCAAAGTTGCTAGGGAAAGACTTTTTATTGTTCTTCTATGTCAAATTTTATGAGTATAAGCTTCCAAGATTATTTCGATTCCAAAACACCAACTTTCTATGACAAATGGACAAAACCGTTAAAAGCTCCTCCATAGAGAGAGTTGAGCAACATCGGACCTTCAAAGTTGCTCAGGACACATTTTTTATTGTTTTTCTATGTCAAATTTTACTAGTATAAGCTTCCCAGATTATTTCAATACCAAAACACCAACTTTGTACTTCAAATGGATAAAACCATTAAAAGCTCCTCCATACAGAGAGTTGAGCAACTTCAGAGCATCAAAGTTGCTCTGTGTACAATTTTTACTGTTCTTATATATAAAATTTTACGAGTATGAGCTTCCTCGGTTATTTCGATGACAAAACACTAACTTTCTATAACAATTGGACAAAACCGTTAAAAGCTCCTCCATCGAGAGAGTTGAGCAAGTTCAGACAACAAAAGTTGGTTGGAGTATACTTTTTACTATTCTTCTGTATCAGATTTGACGAGTATAGGCTTGCTAGATTATTTCCATGCCAAACACCAACTTTCTATGACAAATGGACAAAATTGTTAAAAGATCCTCCATAGAGAGAGTTGAGCAACTTCGGACCATCAAAGTTGCTCAGAACACACTTTTTATTATTCTTCCATGTCAAATTTTACGAGTATAAGCTTCCTAGATTATTTCGATGCCAAAACACGAACTTTCTACGACAAATTGACAAAATCGCTAAAAGCTTCTCCATAGAGAGAGTTGAGCAACTTCGGACAACAAAAGTTGCTTGGAGTATACTTTTTACTATTCTTCTATATCAGATTTTACGAGTATAGGCTTGGTAGATTATTTCCATGCCAAAGACCAACTTTCTATGACAAATGGACAAAATTGTTAAAAGATCCTCCATAGAGAGAGTTGAGCAACTTCGGACCATCGAAGTTGCTCAGAACACATTTTTTATTATTCTTCCATGTCAAATTTTACGAGTATAAGCTTCCTAGATTATTTCGATGCCAAAACACGAACTTTCTACGACAAATGGACAAAATCGCTAAAGGCTTCACCATAGAGAGAGTTAAGCAACTTCGGACAATAAAAGTTGCTTGGAGTATACTTTTTACTATTCTTCTATATCAGATTTTACGAGTATAGGCTTGCTAGATTATTTCCATGCCAAACACCAACTTTGTATGACAAATGGACAAAATTGTTAAAAGATCCTCCATAGAGAGAGTTGAGCAACTTCGGACCATCAAAGTTGCTCAGAACACACTTTTTATTGTTCTTCTATGTCAAATTTTATGAGTATAAGCTTCCTAGATTATTTCGATGCCAAAACAACAACTTTCTAGGACAAATGGACAAAACCGTTAAAAGCTCCACCATAAAGAGAGTTGAGCAACTTCGGACCATCAAAGTTGCTCAGTGTACAATTTTTATTGTTCTTATATGTCAAATTTTATGAGTATAAGCTTCCTGGATTATTTCGATGCCAAAACACCAACTTTCTATGACAAATGGACAAAACCGCTAAAAGCACATCCATAGAGAGAGTTGAGGAACTTCGGACTTTCAAAGTTGCTCGGGATAGACTTTTTATTGTTCTTCCATGTCAAATTTTATGAGTATAAACTTCCAAGATTATTTCGATTCCAAAACACAAACTTTCCATGACAAATGGACAAAACCGTTAAAAGCTCCTCCATAGAGAGATTTGAGCAACTTCGGACCATCGAAGTTGCTCATGAAACATTTTTTTATTGTTCTTCTATGTCAAATTTTACGAGTATAAACTTCACAAATTATTTCAATACCAAAACACCAACTTTCTAATTCAAATGGATAAAACCGTTGCAAGCTGCTCCATAGAGAGAGTAGAGCAACTTCAGTGCATCAAAGTTGCTCTGTGTACAGTTTTTAGTATTCTTTTATATCAGAGTTTACAAATACAAGCTTCCAAGATTCTTTCGATGCCAAAACACCAACTTTCTATGAAAAATGTAGAAAACCGTTAAAAGATCCTCCACAGAAAGAGTTGAGCAACTCCGGACCATCAAAGTTGCTGTGGATACACTTTTTATTGTTCTTCTATGTCAAATTTAATGAGTATAAGCTTCCAAGATTATTTTGATTCAAAAAAACCAACTTTCTATGACAAAGGGACAAAATCGTAAAAAGCTCCTCCACAGAGAGAGTTGAAGAACTTCGGACAATCCAAGTTTTTCTGTGTGCACTTTTTATTGTTCTTCTATGTCAAATTTTACGAGTATAAGCTTCGTAGATTATTTTGATGCCAAAACAACAACTTTCTATGAAAAATGGACAAAACCGTTGAAAGCTCCTACATAGAGAGAGTTGAACAAGTTCGGACCATCAAAGTTGCTCGGCGTACACTCTTTACTATTCTTCTATGTCAAATTTTATGAGTAGAAGCTTCCTAGATTATTTCGATGGAAAAGCATCAACTTTCTATGACAAATGGACAAAAGCGTTAAAAGCCCCTTCATAGAGAGAGTTGAGCATCTTCAGACCATTAAAGTTTCTCGGTGTACACTTTTTATTGTTCTTTTACGTCAAATTTTACGAGTATAAGCTTCCTAGATTATTTCGATGACAAAACACCAACTTTCTATGACAAATGGACAAAACCGTTAAAAGCTCCTCCATAGAGAGAGTTGAGCAACTTCGAACAATCAAAGTTACTCTATGTACACTTTTTATTGTTCTTCAATGTAAATTTTTTTGAATACAAGCTTCCAAGATTATTTTGATTGCAAAACACCAACTTTCTATGCCAAATGTACAAAACCGTTAAAAGTTCCTCCATAGAGAGAGTTGAGCAATTTCGGACCATCAAAGTTGCTCAAAACACACTTTTTATTGTTCTTCTATGTCAAATTTTACGAGTATAAGCTTTCTAGATTATTTCGATGCCAAAACAAGAACTTTCGACAAATGGACAAAATCATTAAAAGCTCCTCCATAGAGAGAGTTGAGCAACTTCGGACCATCAAAGTTGCTCGAAGTACACTTTTTATTGTTCTTTTATATGAAATTTTACGAGTATAAGCTTCCTCGATTATTTCGATGACAAAACACTAACTTTCTATAACAAATGGACAAAACCGTTAATAGCTCCTCCATAGAGAGAGTTGAGTAAGTTCGGACAACCAAAGTTGCTCGGAGTATACTTTTTACTGTTCTTCCATATCAGATTTTACGAGTATAGGCTTGCTAGATTATTTCCATGCCGAACACCAACTTTCTAAGTTAAATGGACAAAATTGTTAAAAGATCTTCCATAGAGAGAGTTGAGCAACTTGGAACCATCAAAGTTGCTCAGAACACACTTTTTATTGTTCTTCTATGTCAAATTTTACCATTATAAGCTTCCAAGATTATTTCGATGCCAAAACACCAACTTTCTACAACAGATGGACAAAACCGTTAAAAGCTCCTCCATAGAGAGAGTTGAGCAACTTCGGACCATCAAAGTTGCTCGATGTTCACTTTTTACCGTTCTTTTATATGAAATTTTACGAGTATAAGCTTCCTCGATTATTTCGATGACAAAATGCTAAATTTCTATAACAAATGGACAAAATCGTTAAAAGCACCTCCATAGAGAGAGTTGAGCAAGTTCGGACAACCAAAGTTGCTCGGAGTATACTTTTTACTATTCTTCTATATTAGATTTTACGAGTATAGGATTCCTAGATTATTTCCATGCCAAACACCAACTTTCTATGACAAATAGACAAAACCGTTAAAAGATCCTCCATAGAGAGAGTTGAGCAATTTCGGACCATCAAAGATGCTCTGAACACACTTTTTATTGTTCTTCTATGTCAAATTTTACGAGTATAAGCTTCCTAGATTATTGCGATGCCAAAACAAGAACTTTCTACGACAAATGGAAAAAATCGTTTAAAGCTCCTCCATAGAGAGAATTGAACAACTTCGGACCAGCAAAGTTGCTCGGTGTACAATTTTTATCGTTCTTCTATGTCAAATTTTACGAGTATAAGCTTCCTAGATTATTTCGATGCCAAAACTCCAACTTTCTACGACAAATGGACAAAATCGTTAAAAGCACATCCATAGAGAGAGTTGAGCAACTTCGGACTTTCAAAGTTGCTCGGGATAGACTTTTTATTGTTCTTCTATGTCAAATTTTATGAGTATAAACTTCCAAGATTATTTCGATTCCAAAACACAAACTTTCCATGACAAATGGACAAAACCGTTAAAAGCTCCTCCATAGAGAGATTTGAGCAACTTCGGACCATCGAAGTTGCTCATGAAACATTTTTTTATTGTTCTTCTATGTCAAATTTTACGAGTATAAGCTTCACAAATTATTTCAATACCAAAACACCAACTTTCTAATTCAAATGGATAAAACCGTTGCAAGCTGCTCCATAGAGAGAGTAGAGCAACTTCAGTGCATCAAAGTTGCTCTGTGTACAGTTTTTAGTATTCTTTTATATCAGAGTTTACAAATACAAGCTTCCAAGATTCTTTCGATGCCAAAACACCAACTTTCTATGAAAAATGTAGAAAACCGTTAAAAGATCCTCCACAGAAAGAGTTGAGCAACTCTGGACCATCAAAGTTGCTGTGGATACACTTTTTATTGTTCTTCTATGTCAAATTTAATGAGTATAAGCTTCCAAGATTATTTTGATTCAAAAACACAAACTTTCTATGACAAAGGGACAAAACCGTAAAAAGCTCCTCCACAGAGAGAGTTGAAGAACTTCGGACAATCCAAGTTTTTCTGTGTGCACTTTTTATTGTTCTTCTATGTCAAATTTTACGAGTATAAGCTTCGTAGATTATTTTGATGCCAAAACAACAACTTTCTATGAAAAATGGACAAAACCGTTGAAAGCTCCTACATAGAGAGAGTTGAACAAGTTCGGACCATCAAAGTTGCTCGGCGTACACTCTTTACTATTCTTCTATGTCAAATTTTATGAGTAGAAGCTTCCTAGATTATTTCGATGGAAAAGCATCAACTTTCTATGACAAATGGACAAAAGCGTTAAAAGCCCCTTCATAGAGAGAGTTGAGCATCTTCAGACCATTAAAGTTTCTCGGTGTACACTTTTTATTGTTCTTTTACGTCAAATTTTACGAGTATAAGCTTCCTAGATTATTTCGATGACAAAACACCAACTTTCTATGACAAATGGACAAAACCGTTAAAAGCTCCTCCATAGAGAGAGTTGAGCAACTTCGAACAATCAAAGTTACTCTATGTACACTTTTTATTGTTCTTCAATGTAAATTTTTTTGAATACAAGCTTCCAAGATTATTTTGATTGCAAAACACCAACTTTCTATGCCAAATGGACAAAACCGTTAAAAGTTCCTCCATAGAGAGAGTTGAGCAATTTCGGACCATCAAAGTTGCTCAGAACACACTTTTTATTGTTCTTCTATGTCAAATTTTACGAGTATAAGCTTTCTAGATTATTTCGATGCCAAAACAAGAACTTTCTACGACAAATGGACAAAATCATTAAAAGCTCCTCCATAGAGAGAGTTGAGCAACTTCGGACCATCAAAGTTGCTCGAAGTACACTTTTTATTGTTCTTTTATATGAAATTTTACGAGTATAAGCTTCCTCGATTATTTCGATGACAAAACACTAACTTTCTATAACAAATGGACAAAACCGTTAATAGCTCCTCCATAGAGAGAGTTGAGTAAGTTCGGACAACCAAAGTTGCTCGGAGTATACTTTTTACTGTTCTTCCATATCAGATTTTACGAGTATAGGCTTGCTAGATTATTTCCATGCCAAACACCAACTTTCTAAGTTAAATGGACAAAATTGTTAAAAGATCTTCCATAGAGAGAGTTGAGCAACTTGGAACCATCAAAGTTGCTCAGAACACACTTTTTATTGTTCTTCTATGTCAAATTTTACCATTATAAGCTTCCAAGATTATTTCGATGCCAAAACACCAACTTTCTACAACAGATGGACAAAACCGTTAAAAGCTCCTCCATAGAGAGAGTTGAGCAACTTCGGACCATCAAAGTTGCTCGATGTTCACTTTTTACCGTTCTTTTATATGAAATTTTACGAGTATAAGCTTCCTCGATTATTTCGATGACAAAATACTAACTTTCTATAACAAAGGGACAAAATCGTTAAAAGCACCTCCATAGAGAGAGTTGAGCAAGTTCGGACAACCAAAGTTGCTCGGAGTATACTTTTTACTATTCTTCTATATTAGATTTTACGAGTATAGGATTCCTAGATTATTTCCATGCCAAACACCAACTTTCTATGACAAATAGACAAAACCGTTAAAAGATCCTCCATAGGGAGAGTTGAGCAATTTCGGACCATCAAAGTTGCTCAGAACACACATTTTATTGTTCTTCTATGTCAAATTTTACGAGTATAAGCTTTCTAGATTATTTCGATGCCAAAACAAGAACTTTCTACGACAAATGGAAAAAATCGTTTAAAGCTCCTCCATAGAGAGAATTGAACAACTTCGGACCAGCAAAGTTGCTCGGTGTACAATTTTTATCGTTCTTCTATGTCAAATTTTACGAGTATAAGCTTCCTAGATTATTTCGATGCCAAAACTCGAACTTTCTACGACAAATGGACAAAATCGTTAAAAAGCTCTTCCATAGAGAGACTTGAGCAACTTCGGACTATCAAGTTGCTCGGCGTACACTCTTTACTATTCTTCTATGTCAAATTTTACGAGTAGAAGCTTCCTAGATTATTTTCAATGGCAAAACATCAACTTTCTATGACAAATGGACAAAAGCGTTAAAAGCTCCTTCATAGAGAGAATTGAGCATCTTCGGACCATCAAAGTTTCTCGGTGTACACTTTTTATTGGTCTTTTATGTCAAATATTACGAGTATAAGCTTCCTAGATTATTTCGATGACAAAACACCAACTTTCTATGACAAATGGACAAAACCGTTAAAAACTCCTCCATAGAGAGAGTTGAGAAACTTCGGACCATCGAAGTTACTCTATGTACACTTTTTATTGTTCTTCTATGTAAATTTTTTTGAATACAAGCTTCCAAGATTATTTCAATTGCAAAACACCAACTTTCTATGCCAAATGGACAAAACCGTTAAAAGCTCCTCCATAGAGAGAGTTGAGCAATTTCGGACCATCAAAGTTACTCAGAACACACTTTTTATTGTTCTTCTATGTCAAATTTTACGAGTGTAAGCTTCCTAGATTATTTCGATGCCAAAACAAGAACTTTCTACGACAAATGGACAAAATCGTTAAAAGCACCTATATAGAGAGAATTGAGCAACTTCGGACCATCAAAGTTGCTCGGTGTACAATTTTTATTGTTCTTCTATGTCAAATTTTATGAGTATAAGCTTCCTAGATTATTTTGATCCCAAAACACCAACTTTTTACGAGAAATGGACAAAACCGTTAAAAAGCTCCTCCATAGAGAGAGTTGAGCAACTTCGGACCATCAAAGTTGCTCGATGCACACTTTTTACTGTTCTTTTATATGAAATTTTACGAGTATGAGGTTCCTCGATTATTTCGATGACAAAACACCAACTTTCTATAACAAATGGACAAAACTGTTAAAAACTCCTCCATCGAGAGAGTTGAGCAAGTTCGGACAACAAAAGTTGCTTGGAGTATACTTACTATTATTCTTCTATATTAGATTTTACGAGTATAGGCTTGCTAGATTATTTCCATGCCAAAGACCAACTTTCTATGACAAATGAACAAAATTGTTAAAAGATCCTCCATAGAGAGAGTTGAGCAACTTCGGACAATCAAAGTTGCTCAGAACACACTTTTTATTGTTCGTTTATGTCAAATTTTACGAGTATAAACTTCCTAGATTATTTCGATGCCAAAACACGAACTTTCTACGACAAATGGACAAAATCGTTAAAAGCTCCTGCATAGAGAAAGTTGAGCAACTTCGGACCATCAAAGTTTCTTGGTGTACAAGTTTTATTCTTCTCCTATGTCAAATTTTACGAGTATAAGCCTCCTACATTATTTCGATGCCAAAACACCAACTTTCTACGACAAATGGACAAAACCGTTAAAAGTTCCTCCATAGAGAGAGTTGAGCAACTTCGGACCATCAAAGTTGCTCGATGTACACTATTTGTTGGTCTTTTATATGAAATTTTACGAGTATAAGCATCCTCGATTATTTCGATGACAAAAACTAACTTTCTATAACAAATGGACAAAACCGTTAAAAGCACCTCCATAGAGAGAGTTGAGCAAGTTCGGACAACCAAAGTTGTTCGGAGTATACTTTTTACGATTCTTCTATATCAGATTTTACGAGTATAAGATTCTCAGATTATTTCCATGCCAAACACAAACTTTCTATGACAAATGGACAAAACCGTTAAATGCTCCTCCGTAGAGAGAGTGGAGCAACTTCAGACCATCAAAGTTGCTCGATGTACACTTCTTATTGTTCTTTTATATGAAATTTTACGAGTATAAGCTTCCCCGATTATTTCGATGAAAAAACACATACTTTCTATAACAAATGGACAAAACCGTTAAAAGCTCCTCCATAGAGAGAGTTGAGCAACTTCGGACCATCAAAGTTGCTCTGTGTACAATTTTTATTGTTCTTATATGTCAAATTTTATAAGTATAAGCTTTCAAAATTTTTTAGATGCCAAAACACCAACTTTCTATGGCAAATGGGCAAAACCGTTAAAAGCTCCTCCATAGAGAGAGTTGAGCAACTTCGGACCATCAAAGTTGCTCGAAGTACACTTTTTATTGTTCTTTTATATGAAATTTTACGAGTATAAGATTCCTCGATTATTTCGATGACAAAACAATAAGTTTCTATGGCAAATGGACAAAACCGTTAAAAGCTCATCCATAGAGAGAGTTGAGTAAGTTCAGACAACCAAAGTTGCTTGGAGTATACTTTTTACTGTTCTTCCGTATCAGATTTTACGAGTATAGGCTTGCTAGATTATTTCCATGCCAAACACCAACTTTCTATGATAAATGGACAAAATTGTTAAAAGATCCTCCATAGAGAGAGTTGAGCAACTTGGAACCATCAAAGTTGCTCAGAATACACTTTTTATTGTTCTTCTATGTCAAATTTTACCAGTATAAGCTTCCAAGATTATTTCGATCCCAAAACACCAACTTTCTACAACAAATGGACAAAACCGTTAAAAGCTCCTCCATAGAGAGAGTTGAGCAACGTCGGACCATCAAAGTTGCTCGATGTTCACTTTTTACCGTTCTTTTATATGAAATTTTACGAGTATAAGCTTCCTCGATTATTTCGATGACAAAATACTAACTTTCTATAACAAATGGACAAAACCGTTAAAAGCACCTCCATAGAGAGAGTTGAGCAAGTTCGAACAACCAAAGTTGCTCGGAGTATAGTTTTTACTATTCTTCTATATCAGATTTTACGAGTATAGGATTCCTAGATTATTTCCATGCCAAACACCAACTTTCTATGACAAATGGACAAAACCGTTAAAAGATCCTCCATAGAGAGAGTTGAGCAACTTTGGACCATCAAAGTTGCTCAGAACACACTTTTTATTGTTCTTCCATATCAGATTTTACGAGTATAGGCTTGCTAGATTATTTCGTTGCCAAAACACCAACTTTCTACCACAAATGGACAAAACCGTTAAAAGCTCCTCCGTAGAGAGAGTTGAGCAACTTCAGACCATCAAAGTTGCTCGATTTACACTTTTTATTGCTCTTTTATAGGAAATTTTACGAGTATAAACTTCCTAGATTATTTCGATGCCAAAACACGAACTTTCTACGACAAATGGACAAAATCGTTAAAAGCTCCTGCATAGAGAAAGTTGAGCAACTTCGGACCATCAAAGTTGCTTGGTGTACAAGTTTTATTCTTCTTCTATGTCAAATTTTACGAGTATAAGCCTCCTAGATTATTTCGATGCCAAAACACCAACTTTCTACGAAAAATGGACAAAACCGTTAAAAGTTCCTCCATAGAGAGAGTTGAGCAACTTCGGACCATCAAAGTTGCTCGATGTACACTATTTGTTGGTCTTTTATATGAAATTTTACGAGTATAAGCATCCTCGATTATTTCGATGACAAAAACTAACTTTCTATAACAAATGGACAAAACCGTTAAAATCACCTCCATAGAGAGAGTTGAGAAAGTTCGGACAACCAAAGTTTCTCGGAGTATACTTTTTATGATTCTTCTATATCAGATTTTAGGAGTATTGGATTCCTAGATTATTTCCATGCCAAACACCAACTTTCTATGACAAATGGACAAAACCGTTAAAAGCTGCTCCATAGAGATAGTTGAGCAACTTCGGACCATCAAAGTTGCTCGATGTACACTTTTTGTTGGTCTTTTATATGAAATTTTACGAGTATAACCATCCTCGATTATTTCGATGAAAAAAAACTAACTTTCTATAACAAATGGACAAAACCGTTAAAAGCACCTCCATAGAGAGAGTTGAGCAAGTTCGGACAACCAAAGTTGTTCGGAGTATACGTTTTACGATTCTTCTATATCAGATTTTACGAGTATAAGATTCTCAGATTATTTCCATGCCAAACACAAACTTTCTATGACAAATGGACAAAACCGTTAAATGCTCCTCCGTAGAGAGAGTGGAGCAACTTCAGACCATCAAAGTTGCTCGATGTACACTTCTTATTGTTCTTTTATATGAAATTTTACGAGTATAAGCTTCCTCGATTATTTCGATGAAAAAACACAAACTTTCTATAACAAATGGACAAAACCGTTAAAAGCTCCTCCATAGAGAGAGTTGAGCAACTTCGGACCATCAAAGTTGCTCGGTGTACAATTTTTATTGTTCTTATATGTCAAATTTTATAAGTATAAGCTTCCAAGATTTTTTAGATTCCAAAACACCAACTTTCTATGGCAAATGGACAAAACCGTTAAAAGCTCCTCCATAGAGAGAGTTGAGCAACTTCGGACCATCAAAGTTGCTCGAAGTACACTTTTTATTGTTCTTTTATATGAAATTTTACGAGTATAAGATTCCTCGATTATTTCGATGACAAAACAATAACTTTCTATGGCAAATGGACAAAACCGTTAAAAGCTCATCCATAGAGAGAGTAGAGTAAGTTCAGACAACCAAAGTTGCTTGGAGTATACTTTTTACTGTTCTTCCGTATCAGATTTTACGAGTATAGGCTTGCTAGATTATTTCCATGCCAAACACCAACTTTCTATGATAAATGGACAAAATTGTTAAAAGATCCTCCATAGAGAGAGTTGTGCAACTTGGAACCATCAAAGTTGCTCAGAACACACTTTTTATTGTTCTTCTATGTCAAATTTTACCAGTATAAGCTTCCAAGATTATTTCGATGCCAAAACACCAACTTTCTACAACAAATGGACAAAACCGTTAAAAGCTCCTCCATAGAGAGAGTTGAGCAACGTCGGACCATCAAAGTTGCTCGATGTTCACTTTTTACCGTTCTTTTATATGAAATTTTACGAGTATAAGCTTCCTCGATTATTTCGATGACAAAATACTAACTTTCTATAACAAATGGACAAAACCGTTATAAGCACCTCCATAGAGAGAGTTGAGCAAGTTCGAACAACCAAAGTTGCTCGGAGTATAGTTTTTACTATTCTTCTATATCAGATTTTACGAGTATAGGATTCCTAGATTATTTCCATGCCAAACACCAACTTTCTATGACAAATGGACAAAACCGTTAAAAGATCCACCATAGAGAGAGTTGAGCAACTTTGGACCATCAAAGTTGCTCAGAACACACTTTTTATTGTTCTTCCATATCAGATTTTACGAGTATAGGCTTGCTAGATTATTTCGTTGCCAAAACACCAACTTTCTACCACAAATGGACAAAACCGTTAAAAGCTCCTCCGTAGAGAGAGTTGAGCAACTTCAGACCATCAAAGTTGCTCGATTTACACTTTTTATTGCTCTTTTATAGGAAATTTTACGAGTATAAACTTCCTAGATTATTTCGATGCCAAAACACGAACTTTCTACGACAAATGGACAAAATCGTTAAAAGCTCCTGCATAGAGAAAGTTGAGCAACTTCGGACCATCAAAGTTGCTTGGTGTACAAGTTTTATTCTTCTTCTATGTCAAATTTTACGAGTATAAGCCTCCTAGTTTATTTCGATGCCAAAACACCAACTTTCTACGAAAAATGGACAAAACCGTTAAAAGTTCCTCCATAGAGAGAGTTGAGCAACTTCGGACCATCAAAGTTGCTCGATGTACACTATTTGTTGGTCTTTTATATGAAATTTTACGAGTATAAGCATCCTCGATTATTTCGATTACAAAAACTAACTTTCTATAACAAATGGACAAAACCGTTAAAAGCACCTCCATAGAGAGAGTTGAGAAAGTTCGGACAACCAAAGTTTCTCGGAGTATACTTTTTATGATTCTTCTATATCAGATTTTAGGAGTATTGGATTCCTAGATTATTTCCATGCCAAACACCAACTTTCTATGACAAATGGACAAAACCGTTAAAAGCTGCTCCATAGAGATAGTTGAGCAACTTCGGACCATCAAAGTTGCTCGATGTACACTTTTTGTTGGTCTTTTATATGAAATTTTACGAGTATAACCATCCTCGATTATTTCGATGAAAAAAAACTAACTTTCTATAACAAATGGACAAAACCGTTAAAAGCACCTCCATAGAGAGAGTTGAGCAAGTTCGGACAACCAAAGTTGTTCGGAGTATACGTTTTACGATTCTTCTCTATCAGATTTTACGAGTATAAGATTCTCAGATTATTTCCATGCCAAACACAAACTTTCTATGACAAATGGACAAAACCGTTAAATGCTCCTCCGTAGAGAGAGTGGAGCAACTTCAGACCATCAAAGTTGCTCGATGTACACTTCTTATTGTTCTTTTATATGAAATTTTACGAGTATAAGCTTCCTCGATTATTTCGATGAAAAAACACAAACTTTCTATAACAAATGGACAAAACCGTTAAAAGCTCCTCCATAGAGAGAGTTGAGCAACTTCGGACCATCAAAGTTGCTCGGTGTACAATTTTTATTGTTCTTATATGTCAAATTTTATAAGTATAAGCTTCCAAGATTTTTTAGATTCCAAAACACCAACTTTCTATGGCAAATGGACAAAACCGTTAAAAGCTCCTCCATAGAGAGAGTTGAGCAACTTCGGACCATCAAAGTTGCTCGAAGTACACTTTTTATTGTTCTTTTATATGAAATTTTACGAGTATAAGATTCCTCGATTATTTCGATGACAAAACAATAACTTTCTATGGCAAATGGACAAAACCGTTAAAAGCTCATCCATAGAGAGAGTAGAGTAAGTTCAGACAACCAAAGTTGCTTGGAGTATACTTTTTACTGTTCTTCCGTATCAGATTTTACGAGTATAGGCTTGCTAGATTATTTCCATGCCAAACACCAACTTTCTATGATAAATGGACAAAATTGTTAAAAGATCCTCCATAGAGAGAGTTGTGCAACTTGGAACCATCAAAGTTGCTCAGAACACACTTTTTATTGTTCTTCTATGTCAAATTTTACCAGTATAAGCTTCCAAGATTATTTCGATGCCAAAACACCAACTTTCTACAACAAATGGACAAAACCGTTAAAAGCTCCTCCATAGAGAGAGTTGAGCAACGTCGGACCATCAAAGTTGCTCGATGTTCACTTTTTACCGTTCTTTTATATGAAATTTTACGAGTATAAGCTTCCTCGATTATTTCGATGACAAAATACTAACTTTCTATAACAAATGGACAAAACCGTTATAAGCACCTCCATAGAGAGAGTTGAGCAAGTTCGAACAACCAAAGTTGCTCGGAGTATAGTTTTTACTATTCTTCTATATCAGATTTTACGAGTATAGGATTCCTAGATTATTTCCATGCCAAACACCAACTTTCTATGACAAATGGACAAAACCGTTAAAAGATCCACCATAGAGAGAGTTGAGCAACTTTGGACCATCCAAGTTGCTCAGAACACACTTTTTATTGTTCTTCCATATCAGATTTTACGAGTATAGGCTTGCTAGATTATTTCGTTGCCAAAACACCAACTTTCTACCACAAATGGACAAAACCGTTAAAAGCTCCTCCGTAGAGAGAGTTGAGCAACTTCAGACCATCAAAGTTGCTCGATTTACACTTTTTATTGCTCTTTTATAGGAAATTTTACGAGTATAAACTTCCTAGATTATTTCGATGCCAAAACACGAACTTTCTACGACAAATGGACAAAATCGTTAAAAGCTCCTGCATAGAGAAAGTTGAGCAACTTCGGACCATCAAAGTTGCTTGGTGTACAAGTTTTATTCTTCTTCTATGTCAAATTTTACGAGTATAAGCCTCCTAGTTTATTTCGATGCCAAAACACCAACTTTCTACGAAAAATGGACAAAACCGTTAAAAGTTCCTCCATAGAGAGAGTTGAGCAACTTCGGACCATCAAAGTTGCTCGATGTACACTATTTGTTGGTCTTTTATATGAAATTTTACGAGTATAAGCATCCTCGATTATTTCGATGACAAAAACTAACTTTCTATAACAAATGGACAAAACCGTTAAAAGCACCTCCATAGAGAGAGTTGAGAAAGTTCGGACAACCAAAGTTTCTCGGAGTATACTTTTTATGATTCTTCTATATCAGATTTTAGGAGTATTGGATTCCTAGATTATTTCCATGCCAAACACCAACTTTCTATGACAAATGGACAAAACCGTTAAAAGCTGCTCCATAGAGATAGTTGAGCAACTTCGGACCATCAAAGTTGCTCGATGTACACTTTTTGTTGGTCTTTTATATGAAATTTTACGAGTATAACCATCCTCGATTATTTCGATGAAAAAAAACTAACTTTCTATAACAAATGGACAAAACCGTTAAAAGCACCTCCATAGAGAGAGTTGAGCAAGTTCGGACAACCAAAGTTGTTCGGAGTATACGTTTTACGATTCTTCTATATCAGATTTTACGAGTATAAGATTCTCAGATTATTTCCATGCCAAACACAAACTTTCTATGACAAATGGACAAAATCGTTAAATGCTCCTCCGTAGAGAGAGTGGAGCAACTTCAGACCATCAAAGTTGCTCGATGTACACTTCTTATTGTTCTTTTATATGAAATTTTACGAGTATAAGCTTCCTCGATTATTTCGATGAAAAAACACAAACTTTCTATAACAAATGGACAAAACCGTTAAAAGCTCCTCCATAGAGAGAGTTGAGCAACTTCGGACCATCAAAGTTGCTCGGTGTACAATTTTTATTGTTCTTATATGTCAAATTTTATAAGTATAAGCTTCCAAGATTTTTTAGATTCCAAAACACCAACTTTCTATGGCAAATGGACAAAACCGTTAAAAGCTCCTCCATAGAGAGAGTTGAGCAACTTCGGACCATCAAAGTTGCTCGAAGTACACTTTTTATTGTTCTTTTATATGAAATTTTACGAGTATAAGATTCCTCGATTATTTCGATGACAAAACAATAACTTTCTATGGCAAATGGACAAAACCGTTAAAAGCTCATCCATAGAGAGAGTAGAGTAAGTTCAGACAACCAAAGTTGCTTGGAGTATACTTTTTACTGTTCTTCCGTATCAGATTTTACGAGTATAGGCTTGCTAGATTATTTCCATGCCAAACACCAACTTTCTATGATAAATGGACAAAATTGTTAAAAGATCCTCCATAGAGAGAGTTGAGCAACTTGGAACCATCAAAGTTGCTCAGAACACACTTTTTATTGTTCTTCTATGTCAAATTTTACCAGTATAAGCTTCCAAGATTATTTCGATGCCAAAACACCAACTTTCTACAACAAATGGACAAAACCGTTAAAAGCTCCTCCATAGAGAGAGTTGAGCAACGTCGGACCATCAAAGTTGCTCGATGTTCACTTTTTACCGTTCTTTTATATGAAATTTTACGAGTATAAGCTTCCTCGATTATTTCGATGACAAAATACTAACTTTCTATAACAAATGGACAAAACCGTTAAAAGCACCTCCATAGAGAGAGTTGAGCAAGTTCGAACAACCAAAGTTTCTCGGAGTATAGTTTTTACTATTCTTCTATATCAGATTTTACGAGTATAGGATTCCTAGATTATTTCCATGCCAAACACCAACTTTCTATGACAAATGGACAAAACCGTTAAAAGATCCTCCATAGAGAGAGTTGAGCAACTTTGGACCATCAAAGTTGCTCAGAACACACTTTTTATTGTTCTTCCATATCAGATTTTACGAGTATAGGCTTGCTAGATTATTTCGTTGCCAAAACACCAACTTTCTACCACAAATGGACAAAACCGTTAAAAGCTCCTCCGTAGAGAGAGTTGAGCAACTTCAGACCATCAAAGTTGCTCGATTTACACTTTTTATTGCTCTTTTATAGGAAATTTTACGAGTATAAACTTCCTCGATTATTTCGATGACAAAACACCAACTTTCTACGAGAAATGGACAAAACTGTTAAAAAGCTTCTCAATAGAGAGAGTTGAGAAACTTCGGACCATCAAAGTTGCACAGAGTATACTTTTTACTATTCTTCCATATCAGATTTTACGAGTATAAGTTTCATAGATTATTTCGATGCCAAAATACCAACTTTCTATGAAAAATGGACAAAATCGTTAAAAGGTCCTCCATAGAGAGAGTTGAGCAACTTCGGACCATCAAAGTTGCTCGGTGTACAATTTTTATTGTTCTTATATGTCAAATTTTACGAGTATAAGCTTCATAGATTATTTTGATGCCAAAACACCAACTTTCTATGACAAATGGACAAAATCGTTAAAAGCTCCTTGATAGAGAGAGTTGAGCATCTTTGGACCATCAAAGTTTCTCAGAGTATACTTTTTACTATTCTTCCATATCAAATTTTACGAGTAAAGCTTCGTAGATTATTTCAATGCCAAAACACCAACTTTCTATGACAAATGGACGAAACCGTTAAAAGCTCCTCAATAGAGAGAGTTGAGCAACTTCGGACTACCAAAGTTGCTCGGGATAGACTTTTTATTGTTCTTTTATGTCAAATTTTAAGAGTATAAGCTTCCTAGATTATTTCGATGGCAAAACGTCAACTTTCTATGACAAATGGACAAAAGCGTTAAAAGCTCCTTCATAGAGAGAGTTGAGCATCTTTGGACCAACTTTCTATGAAATTTTACTGTTCTTTTATATGAAATTTTACGAGTATGAGCTTCCTCGATTATTTCGATGAAAAAACACTAACTTTCTATAACAAATGGACAAAACCGTTAAAAGCTCCTCCATCGAGAGAGTTGAGCAAGTTCGGACAACAAAAGTTGCTTGGAGTATACTTATTACTATTCTTCTACATAAGATTTTACGAGTATAAGCTTGCTAGATTATTTCCATGCCAAACACCAACTTTCTATGATAAATGTACAAAATTGTTAGAAGATCCTCCATGGAGAGAGTTGAGCAACTTGAAACCATCAAAGTTGCTCAGAACACACTTTTTATTGTTCTTCTATGTCAAATTTTACCAGTATAAGCTTCCTAGATTATTTCGATGCCAAAACACCAAATTTCTAAGACAAATGGACAAAACCGTTAAAAGCTCCTCCATAGAGAGAGTGGAGCAACTTCGGACCATCAAAGTTGCTCGATGTTCACTTTTTACCGTTCTTTTATATGAAATTTTATGAGTATAAGCTTTCTCGATTATTTCGATGACAAAATACTAACTTTCTATAACAAATGGACAAAACCATTAAAAGCACCTCCATAGAGAGAGTTGAGCAAGTTCGGACAACCAAAGTTGCTCGGAGTATACTTTTTACTATTCTTCTATATCAGATTTTATGAGTTTAGGATTCAAAGATTATTTCCATGCCAAACACCAACTTTCTATGACAAATGGACAAAACCGTTAAATGCTCATTCGTAGAGAGAGTTGAGCAACTTTAGACCATCAAAGTTGCTCTATGTACACTTTTTATTGTTCTTTTATATGAAATTTTACGAGTATGAGCTTCCTAGACTATTTCAATGACAAAACACTAACTTTCTATAACAAATGGACAAAACCGTTAAAAGCTTCTCCATAGAGAGAGTTGAGCAAGTTTGGACAACCAAAGTTGCTCGGAGTATACTTTTTACTGTTCTTCTACATCAGATTTTACGAGTTTAGGATTCCAAGATTATTTCCATGCCAAACACCAACTTTCTATGACAAATGGACAAAACCGTTAAATGCTCCTCCGTAGAGAGAGTTGAGCAACTTTAGACCATCAAAGTTGCTCGATGTACACTTTTTATTGTTCTTTTATGTCAAATTTTACATGTATAAGCTTCCTAGATTATTTTGATGCCAAAACAACAACTTTCTATGACAAATGGACAAAACCGTTAAAAGCTCCTCCATAGAAAGAGTTGAGCAACTTCAGACCATCAAAGTTGTTCGGTGTACACTTTTTATTGTTCTTATATGTCAAATTTTAGGAGTATAAGCTTCCTAGATTATTTCGATGCCAAAACAAGAACTTTCTATGACAAATGGACAAAACTGTTAAAAGCTCCTCCATAGATAGTGTTGAGCAAGTTCGGACAACCAAAGTTGCTCGGGCTATACTTTTTACTATTCTTCCATATCAGATTTTACGAGTATAGGCTTGCTAGATTATTTCCATGCCAAACACCAGCTTTCTATGACAAATGGACGAAACCGTTAAAAGCTCCTCCATAGAGAGAGTTGAGCAACTTCGGACCACCAAAGTTGCTCGATGTTCACTTTTTACTGTTCTTTTATATGAAATTTTATGAGTATAAGCTTACTAGATTATTTCGATGCCAAAACACGAACTTTCTACGACAAATGGACAAAACCGTTAAAAGCTCCTCCATAGAGAGAGTTGACCAACTTCGGACTATCCAAGTTGCTCGGGATAGACTTTTTATTGTTCTTCTATGTCAAATTTTATGAGTATAAGCTTCCTAGATTATTTCGATGCCAAAAACACCAACTTTCTATGACAAATGGACAAAACCGTTAAAAGCTCCTCCATAGAGAGAGTTGAGCAACTTCGGACTATCAAAGTTGCATGGGATCGACTTTTTATTGTTCTTTTATGTCAAATTTTACTTGTATAAGCTTCCTATATTATTTTGATGACAAAACACCAACTTTCTATGACAAATGGACAAAACCGTTAAAAGCTCGTCCATAGAAAGAGTTGAGCAACTTCGGACCATCAAAGTTGTTCGGTGTACATTTTTTATTGTTCTTATATGTCAAATTTTAGGAGTATAAGCTTCCTAGATTATTTCGATGCCAAAACAAGAACTTTCTATGACAAATGGACAAAACCGTTAAATGCTCCTCCGTAGAGAGAGTTGAGCAAGTTCGGACAACCAAAGTTTCTCGGGCTATACTTTTTACTATTCTTCCATATCAGATTTTACGAGTATAGGCTTGCTAGATTATTTCCATGCCAAACACCAACTTTCTATGACAAATGGACGAAACCGTTAAAAGCTCCTCCATAGAGAGAGTTGAGCAACTTCGGACTATCAAAGTTGCTCAGAGTATACTTTTTACTATTCTTCCACATCAGATTTTACGAGTATAGGCTTGCTAGATTATTTCCATGCCAAACACCAACTTTCTATGACAAATGGACGAAACCGTTAAAAGCTCCTCCATAGAGAGAGTTGAGCAACTTCGGACTGTCAAAATTGCTCTGGATAGACTTTTTATTGTTCTTCTATGTCAAATTTTACGAGTATAAGCTTCCTATATTATTTCGATGCCAAAACACCAACTTTCTATGACAAATGGACAAAATCGTTAAAAGCTTCTCCATAGAGATAGTTGAGCAACTTCGGACTACCAAAGTTGCTCGGGATGGGCTTTTTATTGTTCTTTTTTGTCAAATTTTACGAGTATAAGCTTCCTAGATTATTTCGATGCCAAAACACCAACTTTCTATGACAAATGGACAAAACCGTTAAAAGCTCCTCCATAGAGAGAGTAGAGGAACTTCGGACCATCAAAGTTGTTCGGTGTACAATTTTTATTGTTCTTAAATTTCAAATTTTACGAGTATAAGCTTCACAGATTATTTCGATGCCAAAACAACAACATTCTATGACAAATGGACGAGACCGTTAGAAGCTCCTCTATAGAGAGAGTTGAGCAACTTCGGACTACCAAAGTTGCTCGGGATGGGCTTTTTACTGTTCTTTTATGTCAAATTTTACGAGTATAAGCTTCCTAGATTATTTTGATGCCAAAACACCAACTTTCAATGAGAAATGGACAAAACCGTTAAAACCTCCTCCACAGAGAGAGTTGAGCAACTTCGAACCATCAAAGTTGCTCGGTGTACAGTTTTTATTGTTCTTATATGTTAAATTTTACGAGTATAAGCTTCCTAGATTATTTCCATGCCAAACACCAACTTTCTATGACAAATGCACAAAATCGTTAAAAGCTCCTCCATAGAGAGAGTTGAGCAACTTCGGACAATCAAAGTTGCTCGATCCACACTTTTTACTGTTCTTTTATATGAAATTTTACGAGTATGAGCTTCCTCGATTATTTCGATGACAAAACACTAACTTTCTATAACAAATGGACAAAACCGTTAAAAGCTCCTCCATTGAGAGAGTTGAGCAAGTTCGGACAACAAAAGTTGCTTGGAGTATACTTATTACTATTCTTCTATATCAGATTTTACGAGTATAGGCTTGCTAGATTATTTCCATGCCAAACACCAACTTTCTATGACAAATGGACAAAATCGTTAAAAGCTCCTCCATAGAGAGAGTTGAGCAACTTCGAACCATCAAAGTTGCTCGGTGTACAGTTTTTATTGTTCATATATGTCAAATTTTACGAGTATAAGCTTCATAGATTATTACGATGCCAAAACACTAACTTTCTATGACAAATGGACGAAACCGTTAAAAGCTCATCCACAGAGAGAGTTGAGCAACTTCGGACTACCAAAGTTGCTCGGGATGGGCTTTTTATTGTTCTTTTATGTCAAATTTTACGAGTATAAGCTTCCTAGATTATTTCGATGCCAAAACACCAACTTTCTATTACAAATGGACAAAACCGTTAAAAGCTCCTCCATAGAGAGAGTTGAGCAACCTCGGACCATCAAAGTTGCTCAGTGTACAATTTTTATTGTTCTTATATGTCAAATTTTACAAGTATAAGCTTCATAGATTATTTCGATGCCAAAACACCAACTTTCTATGACAAATGGACAAAATCGTTAAAAGCTCCTCAATAGAGAGAGTTGAGCAACTTCGGACTATCAAAGTTGCTCAGAGTATACTTTTTACTATTCTTCCATATCAGATTTTACGAGTATAGGCTTGCTAGATTATTTCCATGCCAAACACTAACTTTCTATGATCGAAACAGTTAAAAGCTGCTCGATAGAGAGAGTTGAGCAACTTCGGACTATCAAAGTTGCTCTGGATAGACTTTTTATTGTTCTTCTATGTCAAATTTTACGAGTATAAGCTTCCTAGATTATTTCGATGCCAAAACACCAACATTCTATGACAAATGGGCAAAATCGTTAAAAGCTCCATTATAGAGAGAGTTGAGCAACTTCGGACCATCAAAGAAGCTCGGTGAACAATTTTTATTGTTCTTATATTTCTAATTTTACGAGTATAAGCTTCATAGATTATTTCGTTGCAAAACAACAACATTCTATGACAAATGGACAAAACCGTTAAAAGCTCCTCAATAGAGAGAGTTGAGCAACTTCGGACTACCAAAGTTGCTCGGGATAGACTTTTTATTGTTCTTCTATGTTGAATTTTACGAGTATAAGCTTCCTAGATTATTTCAATGCCAAACACACCAACTTTCTATGACAAATGTACAAAACCGTTAAAAGCTCCTCCATAGAGAGAGTTGAGCAACTTCGGACCACCAAAGTTGCTCGGTGTACAATTTTTATTGTTCTTATATGTCAAATTTTACGAGTATAAGCTACATAGATTATTTCGATGCCAAAACACCAACTTTCTATGACAAATGGACAAAATCGTTAAAAGCTCCTCCATAGAGAGAGTTGAGCAACTTCGGACTATCAAAGTTGCTCAGAGTATACTTTTTACTATTCTTCCATATCAGATTTTACGAGTATAGGCTTGCTAGATTATTTCCATGCCAAACACCAACTTTCTATGACAAATGGATGAAACCGTTAAAAGCTCCTCCATAGAGAGAGTTGAGCAACTTCGGACTGTCAAAATTGCTCTGGATAGACTTTTTATTGTTCTTCTATGTCAAATTTTTCGAGTATAAGCTTCCTATATTATTTCGATGCCAAAACACCAACTTTCTATGACAAATGGACAAAATCGTTAAAAGCTTCTCCATAGAGAGAGTTGAGCAACTTCGGACTACCAAAGTTGCTCGGGATGGGCTTTTTATTGTTCTTTTTTGTCAAATTTTACGAGTATAAGCTTCCTAGATTATTTCGATGCCAAAACACCAACTTTCTATGACAAATGGACGAAACCGTTAAAAGCTCCTCCATAGAGAGAGTTGAGGAACTTCGGACCATCAAAATTGCTCTGGATAGACTTTTTATTGTTCTTCTATGTCAAATTTTACGAGTATAAGCTTCCTATATTATTTCGATGCCAAAACACCAACTTTCTATGACAAATGGACAAAATCGTTAAAAGCTTCTCCATAGAGAGAGTTGAGCAACTTCGGACTACCAAAGTTGCTCGGGATGGGCTTTTTATTGTTCTTTTTTGTCAAATTTTACGAGTATAAGCTTCCTAGATTATTTCGATGCCAAAACACCAACTTTCTATGACAAATGGACAAAACCGTTAAAAGCTCCTCTATAGAGAGAGTAGAGGAACTTCGGACCATCAAAGTTGTTCGGTGTACAATTTTTATTGTTCTTAAATTTCAAATTTTACGAGTATAAGCTTCACAGATTATTTCGATGCCAAAACAACAACATTCTATGACAAATGGACGAGACCGTTAGAAGCTCCTCTATAGAGAGAGTTGAGCAACTTCGGACTACCAAAGTTGCTCGGGATGGGCTTTTTACTGTTCTTTTATGTCAAATTTTACGAGTATAAGCTTCCTAGATTATTTTGATGCCAAAACACCAACTTTCAATGAGAAATGGACAAAACCGTTAAAACCTCCTCCACAGAGAGAGTTGAGCAACTTCGAACCATTAAAGTTGCTCGGTGTACAGTTTTTATTGTTCTTATATGTTAAATTTTACGAGTATAAGCTTCCTAGATTATTTCCATGCCAAACACCAACTTTCTATGACAAATGCACGAAATCGTTAAAAGCTCCTCCATAGAGAGAGTTGAGCAACTTCGGACAATCAAAGTTGCTCGATCCACACTTTTTACTGTTCTTTTATATGAAATTTTACGAGTATGAGCTTCCTCGATTATTTCGATGACAAAACACTAACTTTCTATAACAAATGGACAAAACCGTTAAAAGCTCCTCCATTGAGAGAGTTGAGCAAGTTCGGACAACAAAAGTTGCTTGGAGTATACTTATTACTATTCTTCTATATCAGATTTTACGAGTATAGGCTTGCTAGATTATTTCCATGCCAAACACCAACTTTCTATGACAAATGGACAAAATCGTTAAAAAGCTCCTCCACAGAGAGAGTTGAGCAACTTCGGACAATCAAAGTTGCTCGATCCACACTTTTTACTGTTCTTTTATATGAAATTTTACGAGTATGAGCTTCCTCGATTATTTCGATGACAAAACACTAACTTTCTATAACAAATGGACAAAACCGTTAAAAGCTCCTCCATCGAGAGAGTTGAGCAAGTTCGGACAACAAAAATTGCTTGGAGTATACTTATTACTATTCTTCTATATCAGATTTTACGAGTATAGGCTTGCTACATTATTTCCATGCCAAACACCAACTTTCTATGACAAATGGACAAAATCGTTAAAAGCACCTCCATAGAGAGAGTTGAGCAACTTCGAACCATCAAAGTTGCTCGGTGTACAGTTTTTATTGTTCATATATGTCAAATTTTACGAGTATAAGCTTCATAGATTATTTCGATGCCAAAACACTAACTTTCTATGACAAATGGACGAAACCGTTAAAAGCTCCTCCATAGAGAGAGTTGAGCAACTTCGGACTACCAAAGTTGCTCGGGATGGGCTTTTTATTGTTCTTTTATGTCAAATTTTACGAGTATAAGCTTCCTAGATTATTTCGATGCCAAAACACCAACTTTCTATTACAAATGGACAAAACCGTTAAAAGCTCCTCCATAGAGAGAGTTGAGCAACCTCGGACCATCAAAGTTGCTCAGTGTACAATTTTTATTGTTCTTATATGTCAAATTTTACAAGTATAAGCTTCATAGATTATTTCGATGCCAAAACACCAACTTTCTATGACAAATGGACAAAATCGTTAAAAGCTCCTCAATAGAGAGAGTTGAGCAACTTCGGACTATCAAAGTTGCTCAGAGTATACTTTTTACTATTCTTCCATATCAGATTTTACGAGTATAGGCTTGCTAGATTATTTCCATGCCAAACACTAACTTTCTATGATCGAAACCGTTAAAAGCTGCTCGATAGAGAGAGTTGAGCAACTTCGGACTATCAAAGTTGCTCTGGATAGACTTTTTATTGTTCTTCTATGTCAAATTTTACGAGTATAAGCTTCCTAGATTATTTCGATGCCAAAACACCAACATTCTATGACAAATGGGCAAAATCGTTAAGAGCTCCATTATAGAGAGAGTTGAGCAACTTCGGACCATCAAAGATGCTCGGTGAACAATTTTTATTGTTCTTATATTTCTAATTTTACGAGTATAAGCTTCATAGATTATTTCGTTGCAAAACAACAACATTCTATGACAAATGGACAAAACCGTTAAAAGCTCCTCAATAGAGAGAGTTGAGCAACTTCGGACTACCAAAGTTGCTCGGGATAGACTTTTTATTGTTCTTCTATGTTGAATTTTACGAGTATAAGCTTCCTAGATTATTTCAATGCCAAACACACCAACTTTCTATGACAAATGGACAAAACCGTTAAAAGCTCCTCCATAGAGAGAGTTGAGCAACTTCGGACCACCAAAGTTGCTCGGTGTACAATTTTTATTGTTCTTATATGTCAAATTTTACGAGTATAAACTTCATAGATTATTTCGATGCCAAAACACCAACTTTCTATGACAAATGGACAAAATCGTTAAAAGCTCCTCCATAGAGAGAGTTGAGCAACTTCGGACTATCAAAGTTGCTCAGAGTATACTTTTTACTATTCTTCTATATCAGATTTTACGAGTATAGGCTTGCTAGATTATTTCCATGCCAAACACCAACTTTCTATGACAAATGGACGAAACCGTTAAAAGCTCCTCCATAGAGAGAGTTGAGCAACTTCGGACTGTCAAAATTGCTCTGGATAGACTTTTTATTGTTCTTCTATGTCAAATTTTTCGAGTATAAGCTTCCTATATTATTTCGATGCCAAAACACCAACTTTCTATGACAAATGGACAAAATCGTTAAAAGCTTCTCCATAGAGAGAGTTGAGCAACTTCGGACTACCAAAGTTGCTCGGGATGGGCTTTTTATTGTTCTTTTTTGTCAAATTTTACGAGTATAAGCTTCCTAGATTATTTCGATGCCAAAACACCAACTTTCTATGACAAATGGACAAAACCGTTAAAAGCTCCTCCATAGAGAGAGTAGAGGAACTTCGGACCATCAAAGTTGTTCGGTGTACAATTTTTATTGTTCTTAAATTTCAAATTTTACGAGTATAAGCTTCACAGATTATTTCGATGCCAAAACAACAACATTCTATGACAAATGGACGAGACCGTTAGAAGCTCCTCTATAGAGAGAGTTGAGCAACTTCGGACTACCAAAGTTGCTCGGGATGGGCTTTTTACTGTTCTTTTATGTCAAATTTTACGAGTATAAGCTTCCTAGATTATTTTGATGCCAAAACACCAACTTTCAATGAGAAATGGACAAAACCGTTAAAACCTCCTCCACAGAGAGAGTTGAGCAACTTCGAACCATCAAAGTTGCTCGGTGTACAGTTTTTATTGTTCTTATATGTTAAATTTTACAAGTATAAGCTTCCTAGATTATTTCCATGCCAAACACCAACTTTCTATGACAAATACACAAAATCGTTAAAAGCTCCTCCATAGAGAGAGTTGAGCAACTTCGGACAATCAAAGTTGCTCGATCCACACTTTTTACTGTTCTTTTATATGAAATTTTACGAGTATGAGCTTCCTTGATTATTTCGATGACAAAACACTAACTTTCTATAACAAATGGACAAAACCGTTAAAAGCTCCTCCATCGAGAGAGTTGAGCAAGTTCGGACAACAAAAGTTGCTTGGAGTATACTTATTACTATTCTTCTATATCAGATTTTACGAGTATAGGCTTGCTAGATTATTTCCATGCCAAACACCAACTTTCTATGACAAATGGACAAAATCGTTAAAAGCTCCTCCATAGAGAGAGTTGAGCAACTTCGAACCATCAAAGTTGCTCGGTGTACAGTTTTTATTGTTCATATATGTCAAATTTTACGAGTATAAGCTTCATAGATTATTTCGATGCCAAAACACTAACTTTCTATGACAAATGGACGAAACCGTTAAAAGCTCCTCCATAGAGAGAGTTGAGCAACTTCGGACTACCAAAGTTGCTCGGGATGGGCTTTTTATTGTTCTTTTATGTCAAATTTTACGAGTATAAGCTTCCTAGATTATTTCGATGCCAAAACACCAACTTTCTATTACAAATGGACAAAACCGTTAAAAGCTCCTCCATAGAGAGAGTTGAGCAACCTCGGACCATCAAAGTTGCTCAGTGTACAATTTTTATTGTTCTTATATGTCAAATTTTACAAGTATAAGCTTCATAGATTATTTCGATGCCAAAACACCAACTTTCTATGACAAATGGACAAACTCATTAAAAGCTCCTCAATAGAGAGAGTTGAGCAACTTCGGACTATCAAAGTTGCTCAGAGTATACTTTTTACTATTCTTCCATATCAGATTTTACGAGTATAGGCTTGCTAGATTATTTCCATGCCAAACACTAACTTTCTATGATCGAAACCGTTAAAAGCTGCTCGATAGAGAGAGTTGAGCAACTTCGGACTATCAAAGTTGCTCTGGATAGACTTTTTATTGTTCTTCTATGTCAAATTTTACGAGTATAAGCTTCCTAGATTATTTCGATGCCAAAACACCAACATTCTATGACAAATGGGCAAAATCGTTAAAAGCTCCATTATAGAGAGAGTTGAGCAACTTCGGACCATCAAAGTTGCTCGGTGAACAATTTTTATTGTTCTTATATTTCTAATTTTACGAGTATAAGCTTCATAGATTATTTCGTTGCAAAACAACAACATTCTATGACAAATGGACAAAACCGTTAAAAGCTCCTCAATAGAGAGAGTTGAGCAACTTCGGACTACCAAAGTTGCTCGGGATAGACTTTTTATTGTTCTTTTATGTTGAATTTTACGAGTATAAGCTTCCTAGATTATTTCAATGCCAAACACACCAACTTTCTATGACAAATGGACAAAACCGTTAAAAGCTCCTCCATAGAGAGAGTTGAGCAACTTCGGACCACCAAAGTTGCTCGGTGTACAATTTTTATTGTTCTTATATGTCAAATTTTACGAGTATAAGCTTCATAGATTATTTCGATGCCAAAACACCAACTTTCTATGACAAATGGACAAAATCGTTAAAAGCTCCTCCATAGAGAGAGTTGAGCAACTTCGGACTATCAAAGTTGCTCAGAGTATACTTTTTACTATTCTTCCATATCAGATTTTACGAGTATAGGCTTGCTAGATTATTTCCATGCCAAACACCAACTTTCTATGACAAATGGACGAAACCGTTAAAAGCTCCTCCATAGAGAGAGTTGAGCAACTTCGGACTGTCAAAATTGCTCTGGATAGACTTTTTATTGTTCTTCTATGTCAAATTTTACGAGTATAAGCTTCCTATATTATTTCGATGCCAAAACACCAACTTTCTATGACAAATGGACAAAATCGTTAAAAGCTTCTCCATAGAGAGAGTTGAGCAACTTCGGACTACCAAAGTTGCTCGGGATGGGCTTTTTATTGTTCTTTTTTGTCAAATTTTACGAGTATAAGCTTCCTAGATTATTTCGATGCCAAAACACCAACTTTCTATGACAAATGGACAAAACTGTTAAAAGCTCCTCCATAGAGAGAGTAGAGGAACTTCGGACCATCAAAGTTGTTCGGTGTACAATTTTTATTGTTCTTAAACTTCAAATTTTACGAGTATAAGCTTCACAGATTATTTCGATGCCAAAACAACAACATTCTATGACAAATGGACGAGACCGTTAGAAGCTCCTCTATAGAGAGAGTTGAGCAACTTCGGACTACCAAAGTTGCTCGGGATGGGCTTTTTACTGTTCTTTTATGTCAAATTTTACGAGTATAAGCTTCCTAGATTATTTTGATGCCAAAACACCAACTTTCAATGAGAAATGGACAAAACCGTTAAAACCTCCTCCACAGAGAGAGTTGAGCAACTTCGAACCATCAAAGTTGCTCGGTGTACAGTTTTTATTGTTCTTATATGTTAAATTTTACAAGTATAAGCTTCCTAGATTATTTCCATGCCAAACACCAACTTTCTATGACAAATACACAAAATCGTTAAAAGCTCCTCCATAGAGAGAGTTGAGCAACTTCGGACAATCAAAGTTGCTCGATCCACACTTTTTACTGTTCTTTTATATGAAATTTTACGAGTATGAGCTTCCTTGATTATTTCGATGACAAAACACTAACTTTCTATAACAAATGGACAAAACCGTTAAAAGCTCCTCCATTGAGAGAGTTGAGCAAGTTCGGACAACAAAAGTTGCTTGGAGTATACTTATTACTATTCTTCTATATCAGATTTTACGAGTATAGGCTTGCTAGATTATTTCCATGCCAAACACCAACTTTCTATGACAAATGGACAAAATCGTTAAAAAGCTCCTCCATAGAGAGAGTTGAGCAACTTCGGACAATCAAAGTTGCTCGATCCACACTTTTTACTGTTCTTTTATACGAAATTTTACGAGTATGAGCTTCCTCGATTATTTCGATGACAAAACACTAACTTTCTATAACAAATGGACAAAACCGTTAAAAGCTCCTCCATCGAGAGAGTTGAGCAAGTTCGGACAACAAAAATTGCTTGGAGTATACTTATTACTATTCTTCTATATCAGATTTTACGAGTATAGGCTTGCTAGATTATTTCCATGCCAAACACCAACTTTCTATGACAAATGGACAAAATCGTTAAAAGCTCCTCCATAGAGAGAGTTGAGCAACTTCGAACCATCAAAGTTGCTCGGTGTACAGTTTTTATTGTTCATATATGTCAAATTTTACGAGTATAAGCTTCATAGATTATTTCGATGCCAAAACACTAACTTTCTATGACAAATGGACGAAACCGTTAAAAGCTCCTCCATAGAGAGAGTTGAGCAACTTCGGACTACCAAAGCTGCTCGGGATGGGCTTTTTATTGTTCTTTTATGTCAAATTTTACGAGTATAAGCTTCCTAGATTATTTCGATGCCAAAACACCAACTTTCTATTACAAATGGACAAAACCGTTAAAAGCTCCTCCATATAGAGAGTTGAGCAACCTCGGACCATCAAAGTTGCTCAGTGTACAATTTTTATTGTTCTTATATGTCAAATTTTACAAGTATAAGCTTCATAGATTATTTCGATGCCAAAACACCAACTTTCTATGACAAATGGACAAAATCGTTAAAAGCTCCTCAATAGAGAGAGTTGAGCAACTTCGGACTATCAAAGTTGCTCAGAGTATACTTTTTACTATTCTTCCATATCAGATTTTACGAGTATAGGCTTGCTAGATTATTTCCATGCCAAACACTAACTTTCTATGATCGAAACCGTTAAAAGCTGCTCGATAGAGAGAGTTGAGCAACTTCGGACTATCAAAGTTGCTCTGGATAGACTTTTTATTGTTCTTCTATGTCAAATTTTACGAGTATAAGCTTCCTTGATTATTTCGATGCCAAAACACCAACATTCTATGACAAATGGGCAAAATCGTTAAAAGCTCCATTATAGAGAGAGTTGAGCAACTTCGGACCATCAAAGTTGCTCGGTGAACAATTTTTATTGTTCTTATATTTCTAATTTTACGAGTATAAGCTTCATAGATTATTTCGTTGCAAAACAACAACATTCTATGACAAATGGACAAAACCGTTAAAAGCTCCTCAATAGAGAGAGTTGAGCAACTTCGGACTACCAAAGTTGCTCGGGATAGACTTTTTATTGTTCTTCTATGTTGAATTTTACGAGTATAAGCTTCCTAGATTATTTCAATGCCAAACACACCAACTTTCTATGACAAATGGACAAAACCGTTAAAAGCTCCTCCATAGAGAGAGTTGAGCAACTTCGGACCACCAAAGTTGCTCGGTGTACAATTTTTATTGTTCTTATATGTCAAATTTTACGAGTATAAGCTTCATAGATTATTTCGATGCCAAAACACCAACTTTCTATGACAAATGGACAAAATCGTTAAAAGCTCCTCCATAGAGAGAGTTGAGCAACTTCGGACTATCAAATTTGCTCAGAGTATACTTTTTACTATTCTTCCATATCAGATTTTACGAGTATAGGCTTGCTAGATTATTTCCATGCCAAACACCAACTTTCTATGACAAATGGACGAAACCGTTAAAAGCTCCTCCATAGAGAGAGTTGAGCAACTTCGGACTGTCAAAATTGCTCTGGATAGACTTTTTATTGTTCTTCTATGTCAAATTTTACGAGTATAAGCTTCCTATATTATTTCGATGCCAAAACACCAACTTTCTATGACAAATGGACAAAATCGTTAAAAGCTTCTCCATAGAGAGAGTTGAGCAACTTCGGACTACCAAAGTTGCTCGGGATGGGCTTTTTATTGTTCTTTTTTGTCAAATTTTACGAGTATAAGCTTCCTAGATTATTTCGATGCCAAAACACCAACTTTCTATGACAAATGGACAAAACCGTTAAAAGCTCCTCCAAGAGAGAGTAGAGGAACTTCGGACCATCAAAGTTGTTCGGTGTACAATTTTTATTGTTCTTAAATTTCAAATTTTACGAGTATAAGCTTCACAGATTATTTCGATGTCAAAACAACAACATTCTATGACAAATGGACGAGACCGTTAGAAGCTCCTCTATAGAGAGAGTTGAGCAACTTCGGACTATCAAAGTTGCTCGGGATGGACTTTTTACTGTTCTTCCATATCAGATTTTACGAGTATAGGCTTGCTAGATTATTTCCATGCCAAACACCCCAACTTTCTATGACAAATGGACAAAACCGTTAAAAGCTCCTCCATAGAGAGAGTTGAGCAACTTCGGACCATCAAAGTTGCTCTGGATAGACTTTTTATTGTTCTTCTATGTCAAATTTTACGAGTATAAGCTTCCTATATTATTTCGATGCCAAAACACCAACTTTCTATGACAAATGGACAAAATCGTTAAAAGCTTCTCCATAGAGAGAGTTGAGCAACTTCGGACTACCAAAGTTGCTCGGGATGGGCTTCTTATTGTTCTTTTTTGTCAAATTTTACGAGTATAAGCTTCCTAGATTATTTCGATGCCAAAACACCAACTTTCTATGACAAATGGACAAAACCGTTAAAAGCTCCTCCATAGGGAGAGTTGAGCAACTTCGGACTACCAAAGTTGGTCGGGATGGGCTTTTTATTGTTCTTTTATGTCAAATTTTACGAGTATAAGCTTCCTAGATTATTTCGATGCCAAAACACCAACTTTTTATGACAAATGGACAAAACCGTTAAAAGCTCCTCCATAGAGAGAGTTGAGCAACTTCGGACCATCAAAGTTGCTCGGTGTACAGTTTTATTTTTCTTTTATGTCAAATTTTACGAGTATAAGGTTCATAGATTATTTCGATGCCAAAACACCAACTTTCTATTATAAATGGACGAAATCGTTAAAAAGCTCCTCCATAGAGAGAGTTGAGCAACTTCGTACCATCAAAGTTGCTCGATCCACACTTTTTACTGTTCTTTTATATGAAATTTTACGAGTATGAGCTTCCTCGATTATTTCGATGACAAAATACTAACTTTCTATAACAAATGGACAAAACCGTTAAAAGCTCCACCATCGAGAGAGTTGAGCAAGTTCGGACAACAAAAGTTGCTTGGAGTATACTTATTCATATTCTTCTATATCAGATTTTACGAGTATAGGCTTGCAAGATTATTTCCATGCCAAACAACAACTTTCTATGACAAATGGACAAAATCGTTAAAAGCTCCTCCATAGAAAGAGTTGAGCAACTTCAGACTATCCAAGTTGCTCGGGATAGTCTTTTTATTGTTCTTCTACGTTAAATTTTACGAGTACAAGCTTCCTAGATTATTTCGATGACAAAACACCAACTTTCTATGACAAATGGACAAAACTGTTAAAAGCTCCCCAATAGAGAGAGTTGAGCAATCTCGGACCATTAAAGTTGCTCAATGTACAATTTTTATTGTTCTTATATGTCAAATTTTACGAGTATAAGCTTCATATATTATTTCGATGCCAAAACACCAACATTCTATGACAAATGGACAAAATCGTTAAAAGCACCTCCATAGAGAGAGTTAAGCAACTTCGGACTATCAAAGTTGCTCAGAGTACACTTTTTACTATTCTTCCATATCAGATTTTACGAGTATAGGCTTGCTAGATTATTCCCATGCCAAACACCAACTTTCTATGACAAATGGCCGAAACCGTTAAAAGCTCCTCCATGGAGAGAGTTGAGCAACTTCGGACTATCAAAGTTGCTCTGGATAGACATTTTACTGTTCTTCTATGTCAAATTTTACGAGTATAAGCTTCCTAGACTATTTCGATGCCAAAACACCAACTTTCTATGACAAATGGACAAAATCGTTAAAAGCTCCTCCATAGAGAGAGTTGAGCAACTTCGGACTACCAATGTTGCTCGAGATGGGATTGTTATTGTTCTTTTATGTCAAATTTTACGAGTATAAGCTTCCTAGATTATTTCGATGCCAAAACGCCAACTTTCTATGACAAATGCACAAAACCGTTAAAAGCTCCTCCGTAGAGAGAGTTGAGGAACTTCGGACCATCAAAGTTGCTCGGTGTACAATTTTTATTGTTCTTATATTTCAAATTTTACAATTATAAGCTTCATAGATTATTTCGATGCCAAAACACTAACTTTCCATGACAAATGGACGAAACCGTTAAAAGCTCCTCATAGAGAGAGTTGAGCAACTTCGGACTACCAAAGTTGGTCGGGATGGGCTTTTTATTGTTCTTTTATGTCAAATTTTACGAGTATAAGCTTTCTAGATTATTTCGATGCCAAAACACCAACTTTTTATGACAAATAGACAAAACCGTTAAAAGCTCCTCCATAGAGAGAGTTGAACAACTTCGGACCATCAAAGTTGCTCGGTGTACAGTTTTATTTTTCTTTTATGTCAAATTTTACGAGTATAAGGTTCATAGATTTTTTCGATGCCAAAACGCCAACTTTCTATTATAGATGGACGAAACCGTTAAAAAGCTCCTCCATAGAGAGAGTTGAGCAACTTCGGACCATCAAAGTTGCTCGATCCACACTTTTTACTGTTCTTTTATATGAAATTTTACGAGTATGAGCTTCCTCGATTATTTCGATGACAAAACACTAACTTTCTATAACAAATGGACAAAACCGTTAAAAGCTCCTCCATCGAGAGAGTTGAGCAAGTTCGGACAACAAAAGTTGCTTGGAGTATACTTATTACTATTCTTCTATATCAGATTTTACGAGTATAGGCTTGCAAGATTATTTCCATGCCAAACACCAACTTTCTATGACAAATGGACAAAATCGTTAAAAGCTCCTCCATAGAAAGAGTTGAGCAACTTCGGACTATCCAAGTTGCTCGGGATAGTCTTTTTATTGTTCTTCTACGTTAAATTTTACGAGTATAAGCTTCCTAGATTATTTCGATGACAAAACACCAACTTTCTATGACAAATGGACAAAACCGTTAAAAGCTCCTCAATAGAGAGAGTTGAGCAACCTCGGACCATCAAAGTTGCTCAATGTACAATTTTCATTGTTCTTATATGTCAAAATTTTCAAGTATAAGCTTCATAGATTATTTCAATGCCAAAACACCAACTTTCTATGAGAAATGGACAAAATCGTTAAAAGCTCCTCCATAGAGAGAGTTGAGCAACTTCGGAATATCAAAGTTGCTCAGAGTATACGTTTTACTATTCTTCCATATCAGATTTTACGAGTATAGGCTTGCTAGATTATTCCCATGCCAAACACCAACTTTCTATGACAAATGGCCGAAACCGTTAAAAGCTCCTCCATGGAGAGAGTTGAGCAACTTCGGACTATCAAAGTTGCTCTGGATAGACTTTTTACTGTTCTTCTATGTCAAATTTTACGAGTATAAGCTTCCTAGACTATTTCGATGCCAAAACGCCAACTTTCTATGACAAATGGACAAAATCGTTAAAAGTTCCTCCATAGAGAGAGTTGAGCAACTTCGGACTACCAAAGTTGCTCGGGATGGGATTGTTATTGTTCTTTTATGTTAAATTTTACGAGTATAAGCTTCCTAGATTATTTCGATGCCAAAACGCCAACTTTCTATGACAAATGCACAAAACCGTTAAAAGCTCCTCCATAGAGAGAGTTGAGGAACTTCGGACCATCAAAGTTGC
Source organism: Euonymus europaeus (assembly GCA_963580455.1). Lineage (NCBI taxonomy): Eukaryota > Viridiplantae > Streptophyta > Magnoliopsida > Celastrales > Celastraceae > Euonymus > Euonymus europaeus. The sequence continues at coordinate 9,528,054 of OY756972.1, forward strand.
TCGGTGTACAATTTTTATTGTTCTTATATTTCAAATTTTACGAGTATAAGCTTCATAGATTATTTCGATGCCAAAACACTAACTTTCCATGACAAATGGACGAAACCGTTAAAAGCTCCTCCAGAGAGAGAGTTGAGCAAATTCGGACTACCAAAGTTGGTCGGGATGGGCTTTTTATTGTTCTTTTATGTCAAATTTTATGAGTATAAGCTTCCTAGATTATTTCGATGCCAAAACACCAACTTTCTATGACAAATGGACAAAACCGTTAAAAGCTCCTCCATAGAGAGAGTTGAGCAACTTCGGACCATCAAAGTTGCTCGGTGTACAGTTTTATTTTTCTTTTATGTCAAATTTTACGAGTATAAGGTTCATAGATTTTTTCGATGCCAAAACGCCAACTTTCCATTATAGATGGACGAAACCGTTAAAAAGCTCCTCCATAGAGAGAGTTGAGCAACTTCGGACCATCAAAGTTGCTCGATCCACACTTTTTACTGTTCTTTTATATGAAATTTTACGAGTATGAGCTTCCTCGATTATTTCGATGACAAAACACTAACTTTCTATAACAAATGGACAAAACCGTTAAAAGCTCCTCTATCGAGAGAGTTGAGCAAGTTCGGACAACAAAAGTTGCTTGGAGTATAATTATTACTATTCTTCTATATCAGATTTTACGAGTATAGGCTTGCAAGATTATTTCCATGCCAAACACCAACTTTCTATGACAAATGGAAAAAATCGTTAAAATCTCCTCCATAGAAAGAGTTGAGCAACTTCGGACTATCCAAGTTGCTCGGGATAGTCCTTTTATTGTTCTTCTACGTTAAATTTTACGAGTATAAGCTTCCTAGATTATTTCGATGACAAAACACCAACTTTCTATGATAAATGGACAAAACCGTTAAAAGCTCCTCAATAGAGAGAGTTGAGCAACCTCGGACCATCAAAGTTGCTCAATGTATAATTTTTATTGTTCTTATATGTCAAAATTTTCAAGTATAAGCTTCATAGATTATTTCGATGCCAAAACACCAACTTTCTATGAGAAATGGACAAAATCGTTAAAAGCTCCTCCATAGAGAGAGTTCAGCAACTTCGGACTATCAAAGTTGCTCAGAGTATACTTTTTACAATTCTTCCATATCAGATTTTACGAGTATAGGCTTGCTAGATTATTCCCCTGCCAAATTCCAACTTTCTATGACAAATGGACGAAACCGTTAAAAGCTCCTCCATAGAGAGAATTGAGCAACTTCGGACTATCAAAGATGCTCTGGATAGACTTTTTATTGTTCTTCTATGTCAAATTTTACGAGTATAAGCTTCCTAGATTATTTCGATGCCAAAACACTAGCTTTCTATGACAAATGGACAAAACCGTTAAAAGCTCCTCCATAGAGAGAGTTGCGCAACTTCGGACCATCGAAGTTGCTCGGTGTACAATTTTTATTGTTCTTATATTTTAAATTTGACGAGTATAAGCTTCATAGATTATTTCGTTGCAAAATAACAACATTCTATGACAAATGGACAAAACCGTTAAAAGCTCCTTCATAGAGAGAGTTGAGCAACTTCGGACCACCAAAGTTGCTCGATGTACAATTTTTATTGTTCTTATATGTCAAATTTTACGAGTGTAAGCTTCATAGATTAGTTCGATTCCAAAACACCAATTTTCTATGACAAATGGACAAAATTGTTAAAAGCTCCTCCATAGAGAGAGTTAAGCAACTTTGGACTATCAAAGTTGCTCAGAGTATAATTTTTACTATTCTTCCATATCAGATTTTACGAGTATAGGCTTGCTAGATTATTTCCATGCCAAACACCAACTTTCTATGACAAATGGATGAAACCGTTAAAAGCTCCACCATAGAGAGAGTTGAGCAACTTCGGACTATCAAAGGTTCTCTGGATAGACTTTTTATTATTCTTTTATGTCAAATTTTACGAGTATAAGCTTCCTAGATTATTTCGATTCCAAAACACCAACTTTCTATGACAAATGGACAAAATCGTTAAAAGCTCCTTCATAGAGAGAGTTGAGCAACTTCGGACTACCAAATGTGCTCGGGATGGGCTTTTTACTGTTCTTTTATGTCAAATTTTACGAGTATAAGCTTCCTAGATTATTTCGATGCCAAAACACCAACTTTCTATGACAAATGGACAAAACCGTTAAAAACTCCTCCATTGAGAGAGTTGAGCAACTTCGAACCATCAAAGTTGCTCGGTGTACAGTTTTTATTGTTCATATATGTCAAATTTTACGAGTATAAGCTTCATAGATTATTTCGATGCCACAACACTAACTTTCTATGACAAATGGACGAAACCGTTAAAAGCTCCTCCATAGAGAGAGTTGAGCAACTTCGGACTACCAAAGTTGCTCGGGATGGGCTTTTTATTGTTCTTTTATGTCAAATTTTACGAATATAAGCTTCCTAGATTATTTCGATGCCAAAACACCAACTTTCTATGACAAATGGACAAAACCGTTAAAAGCTCCTCCATAGAGAGAGTTGAGCAACTTCGGACCATCAAAGTTGCTCGGTCTACAGTTTTTATTGTTCTTATATTTCAAATTTTACGAGTATAAGGTTCATAGATTATTTCGATGTCAAAACACCAACTTTCTATGACAAATGGACGAAACCGTTAAAAGCTCCTCCATAAAGAGAGTTGAGCAACTTCGGACCATCAAAGTTGCTCGGTGTACAGTTTTTTATTGTTCTTTTATGTCAAATTTTACGAGTATAAGGTTCGTAGATTATTTCGATCCCAAAACACCAACTTTCTATGACAAATGGACAAAATCGTTAAAAAGCTCCTCCATAGAGAGAGTTGTGCAACTTCGGACCATCAAAGTTGCTCGATCCACACTTTTTACTATTCTTTTATATGAAATTTTAGGAGTATGAGCTTCCTCGATTATTTCGATGACAAAACACTAACTTTCTATAAGAAATGGACAAAACCGTTAAAAGCTCCTCCATCGAAAGAGTTGAGCAAGTTCGGACAACAAAAGTTGCTTGGAGTATACTTATTACTATTCTTCTATATCAGATTTTACGAGTATAGGTTTGCTAGATTATTTCCATGCCAAACACCAACTTTCTATGACAAATGGACAAAATCGTTAAAAGCTCCTCCATAGAGAGAGTTGAGCAACTTCGGACTATCCAAGTTGCTCGGGATAGTCTTTTTATTGTTCTTCTACGTTAAATTTTACGAGTATAAGCTTCGTAGATTATTTCGATGACAAAACACCAACTTTCTATGAGAAATGGACAAAACCTTTAAAAGCTCCTCAATAGAGAGAGTTGAGCAACCTCGGACCATCAAAGTTGCTCAGTGTACAATTTTTATTGTTCTTATATGTCAAATTTTACAAGTATAAGCTTCATAGATTATTTCGATGCCAAAACACCAACATTCTATGACAAATGGACAAAATCGTTAAAAGCACCTCCATAGAGAGAGTTGAGCAACTTCGGACTATCAAAGTTGCTCAGAGTACACTTTTTACTATTCTTCCATATCAGATTTTACGAGTATAGGCTTGCTAGATTATTCCCATGCCAAACACCAACTTTCTATGACAAATGTCGAAACCGTTAAAAGCTCCTCCGTGGAGAGAGTTGAGCAATTTCGGACTATCAAAGTTGCTCTGGATAGACTTTTTACTGTTCTTCTATGTCAAATTTTACGAGTATAAGCTTCCTAGACTATTTCGATGCCAAAACGCCAACTTTCTATGACAAATGGACAAAATTGTTAAAAGCTCCTCCATAGAGAGAGTTGAGCAACTTCGGACTACCAAAGTTGCTCGGGATGGGATTTTTATTGTTATTTTATGTCAAATTTTACGAGTATAAGCTTCCTAGATTATTTCGATGCCAAAACGCCAACTTTCTATGACAAATGCACAAAACCGTTAAAAGCTCCTCCATAGAGAGAGATGAGGAACTTCGGACCATCAAAGTTGCTCGGTTTACAATTTTTATTGTTCTTATATTTCAAATTTTACGAGTATAAGCTTCATAGATTATTTCGATGCCAAAACACTAACTTTCCATGACAAATGGACGAAACCGTTAAAAGCTCCTCCATAGAGAGAGTTGAGCAACTTCGGACTACCAAAGTTGGTCGGGATGGGCTTTTTATTGTTCTTTTATGTCAAATTTTACGAGTATAAGCTTCCTAGATTATTTCGATGCCAAAACACCAACTTTCTATGACAAATGGACAAAATCGTTAAAAGCTCCTCCATAGAGAGAGTTGAGCAAATTCGGACCATCAAAGTTGCTCGGTGTACAGTTTTATTTTTCTTTTATGTCAAATTTTACGAGTATAAGGTTCATAGATTTTTTCGATGCCAAAACGCCAACTTTCTTTTATAGATGGACGAAACAGTTAAAAAGCTCCTCCATAGAGAGAGTTGAGCAACTTCGGACCATCAAAGTTGCTCGATCCACACTTTCTACTGTTCTTTTATATGAAATTTTACGAGTATGAGCTTCCTCGATTATTTCGATGACAAAACACTAACTTTCTATAACAAATGGACAAAACCGTTAAAAGCTCCTCCATCGAGAGAGTTGAGCAAGTTCGGAAAACAAAAGTTGCTTGGAGTATAATTATTACTATTATTCTATATCAGATTTTACGAGTATAGGCTTGCAAGATTATTTCCATGCCAAACACCAACTTTCTATGACAAATGGACAAAATCGTTAAAATCTCCTCCATAGAAAGAGTTGAGCAACTTCGGACTATCCAAGTTGCTCGGGATAGTCCTTTTATTGTTCTTCTACGTTAAATTTTACGAGTATAAGCTTCCAAGATTATTTCGATGACAAAACACCAACTTTCTATGATAAATGGACAAAACTGTTAAAAGCTCCTCAATAGAGAGAGTTGAGCAACCTCGGACCATCAAAGTTGCTCAATGTACAATTTTTATTGTTCTTATATGTCAAAATTTTCAAGTATAAGCTTCATAGATTATTTCGATGCCAAAACAGCAACTTTCTATGAGAAACGGACAAAATCGTTAAAAGCTCCTCCATAGAGAGAGTTCAGCAACTTCGGACTATCAAAGTTGCTCAGAGTATACTTTTTACTATTCTTCCATATCAGATTTTACGAGTATAGGCTTGCTAGATTATTCCCCTGCCAAATTCCAACTTTCTATGACAAATGGACGAAACCGTTAAAAGCTCCTCCATAGAGAGAGTTGAGCAACTTCGGACTATCAAAGATGCTCTGGATAGACTTTTTATTGTTCTTCTATGTCAAATTTTACGAGTATAAGCTTCCTAGATTATTTCGATGCCAAAACACTAGCTTTCTATGACAAATGGACAAAACCGTTAAAAGCTCCTCCATAGAGAGAGTTGAGCAACTTCGGACCATCAAAGTTGCTCGGTGTACAATTTTTATTGTTCTTATATTTTAAATTTTACGAGTATAAGCTTCATAGATTATTTCGTTGCAAAACAACAACATTCTATGACAAATGGACAAAACCGTTAAAAGCTCCTTCATAGAGAGAGTTGAGCAACTTCGGACCACCAAAGTTGCTCGATGTACAATTTTTATTGTTCTTATATGTCAAATTTTACGAGTGTAAGCTTCATAGATTAGTTCGATTCCAAAACACCAATTTTCTATGACAAATGGACAAAATCGTTAAAAGCTCCTCCATAGAGAGAGTTAAGCAACTTTGGACTATCAAAGTTGCTCAGAGTATAATTTTTACTATTCTTCGATATCAGATTTTACGAGTATAGGCTTGCTAGATTATTTCCATGCCAAACACCAACTTTCTATGACAAATAGATGAAACCGTTAAAAGCTCCACCATAGAGAGAGTTGAGCAACTTCGGACTATCAAAGTTGCTCGGTGTACAGTTTTTATTGTTCATATATGTCAAATTTTACGAGTATAAGCTTCATAGATTATTTCGATGCCAAAACACTAACTTTCTATGACAAATGGACGAAACCGTTAAAAGCTCCTCCATAGAGAGAGTTGAGCAACTTCGGACTACCAAAGTTGCTCGGGATGGGCTTTTTATTGTTCTTTTATGTCAAATTTTACGAATATAAGCTTTCTAGATTATTTCGATGCCAAAACACCAACTTTCTATGACAAATGGACAAAACCGTTAAAAGCTCCTCCATAGAGAGAGTTGAGCAACTTCGGACCATCAAAGTTGCTCGGTCTACAGTTTTTATTGTTTTATATTTCAAATTTTACGAGTATAAGGTTCATAGATTATTTCGATGACAAAACACCAACTTTCTATGACAAATGGACGAAACCGTTAAAAGCTCCTCCATAGAGAGAGTTGAGCAACTTCGGAACATCAAAGTTCCTCGGTGTACAATTTTTTATTGTTCTTTTATGTCAAATTTTACGAGTATAAGGTTCGTAGATTATTTCGATCCCAAAACACCAACTTTCTATGACAAATGGACAAAATCGTTAAAAAGCTCCTCCATAGAGAGAGTTGAGCAACTTCGGACCATCAAAGTTGCTCGATCCACACTTTTTACTATTCTTTTATATGAAATTTTAGGAGTATGAGCTTCCTCGATTATTTCGATGACAAAACACTAACTTTCTATAAGAAATGGACAAAACCGTTAAAAGCTGCTCCGTCGAGAGAGTTGAGCAAGTTCGGACAACAAAAGTTGCTTGGAGTATACTTATTACTATTCTTCTATATCAGATTTTACGAGTATAGGCTTGCTAGATTATTTCCATGCCAAACACCAACTTTCTATGACAAATGGACAAAATCGTTAAAAGCTCCTCTATAGAGAGAGTTGAGCAACTTCGGACCATCCAAGTTGCTCGGGATAGTCTTTTTATTGTTCTTCTACGTTAAATTTTACGAGTATAAGCTTCCTAGATTATTTCGATGACAAAACACCAACTTTCTATGATAAATGGACAAAACCGTTAAAAGCTCCTCAATAGAGAGAGTTGAGCAACCTCGGACCATCAAAGTTGCTCAATGTACAATTTTTATTGTTCTTATATGTCAAAATTTTCAAGTATAAGCTTCATAGATTATTTCGATGCCAAAACAGCAACTTTCTATGAGAAATGGACAAAATCGTTAAAAGCTCCTCCATAGAGAGAGTTCAGCAACTTCGGACTATCAAAGTTGCTCAGAGTATACTTTTTACTATTCTTCCATATCAGATTTTACGAGTATAGGCTTGCTAGATTATTCCCCTGCCAAATTCCAACTTTCTATGACAAATGGACGAAACCGTTAAAAGCTCCTCCATAGAGAGAGTTGAGCAACTTCAGACTATCAAAGATGCTCTGGATAGACTTTTTATTGTTCTTCTATGTCAAATTTTACGAGTATAAGCTTCCTAGATTATTTCGATGCCAAAACACTAGCTTTCTATGACAAATGGACAAAACCGTTAAAAGCTCCTCCATAGAGAGAGTTGAGCAACTTCGGACCATCAAAGTTGCTCGGTGTACAATTTTTATTGTTCTTATATTTTAAATTTTACGAGTATAAGCTTCATAGATTATTTCGTTGCAAAACAACAACATTCTATGACAAATGGACAAAACCGTTAAAAGCTCCTTCATAGAGAGAGTTGAGCAACTTCGGACCACCAAAGTTGCTCGATGTACAATTTTTATTGTTCTTATATGTCAAATTTTACGAGTGTAAGCTTCATAGATTAGTTCGATTCCAAAACACCAATTTTCTATGACAAATGGACAAAATCGTTAAAAGCTCCTCCATAGAGAGAGTTAAGCAACTTTGGACTATCAAAGTTGCTCAGAGTATAATTTTTACTATTCTTCCATATCAGATTTTACGAGTATAGGCTTGCTAGATTATTTCCATGCCAAACACCAACTTTCTATGACAAATGGATGAAACCGTTAAAAGCTCCACCATAGAGAGAGTTGAGCAACTTCGGACTATAAAAGTTGCTCGGTGTACAGTTTTTATTGTTCATATATGTCAAATTTTACGAGTATAAGCTTCATAGATTATTTCGATGCCAAAACACTAACTTTAAATGACAAATGGACGAAACCGTTAAAAGCTCCTCCATAGAGAGAGTTGAGCAACTTCGGACTACCAAAGTTGCTCGGGATGGGCATTTTATTGTTCTTTTATGTCAAATTTTACGAATATAAGCTTCCTAGATTATTTCGATGCCAAAACACCAACTTTCTATGACAAATGGACAAAACCGTTAAAAGCTCCTCCATAGAGAGAGTTGAGCAACTTCGGACCATCAAAGTTGCTCGGTCTACAGTTTTTATTGTTTTATATTTCAAATTTTACGAGTATAAGGTTCATAGATTATTTCGATGTCAAAACACCAACTTTCTATGACAAATGGACGAAACCGTTAAAAGCTCCTCCATAGAGAGAGTTGAGCAACTTCGGACCATCAAAGTTGCTCGGTGTACAGTTTTTTATTGTTCTTTTATGTCAAATTTTACGAGTATAAGGTTCGTAGATTATTTCGATGCCAAAACACCAACTTTCTATGAAAAATGGACAAAATCGTTAAAAAGCTCCTCCATAGAGAGAGTTGAGCAACTTCGGACCATCAAAGTTGCTCGATCCACACTTTTTACTATTCTTTTATATGAAATTTTAGGAGTATGAGCTTTCTCGATTATTTCGATGACAAAACACTAACTTTCTATAAGAAATGGACAAAACCGTTAAAAGCTGCTCCATCGAGAGAGTTGAGCAAGTTCGGACAACAAAAGTTGCTTGGAGTATACTTATTACTATTCTTCTATATCAGATTTTACGAGTATAGGCTTGCTAGATTATTTCCATGCCAAACACCAACTTTCTATGACAAATGGACAAAATCGTTAAAAGCTCCTCCATAGAGAGAGTTGAGCAACTTCGGACCATCCAAGTTGCTCGGGATAGTCTTTTTATTGTTCTTCTACGTTAAATTTTACGAGTATAAGCTTCGTAGATTATTTCGATGACAAAACACCAACTTTCTATGACCAATGGACAAAACCTTTAAAAGCTCCTCAATAGAGAGAGTTGAGCAACCTCGGACCATCAAAATTGCTCAGTGTACAATTTTTATTGTTCTTATATGTCAAATTTTACAAGTATAAGCTTCATAGATTATTTCGATGCCAAAACACCAACATTCTATGACAACTAGACAAAATCGTTAAAAGCACCTCCATAGAGAGAGTTGAGCAACTTCGAACTATCAAAGTTGCTCAGAGTACACTTTTTACTATTCTTCCATATCAGATTTTACGAGTATAGGCTTGCTAGATTATTCCCATGCCAAACACCAACTTTCTATGACAAATGGCCGAAACCGTTAAAAGCTCCTCCGTGGAGAGAGTTGAGCAATTTCGGACTATCAATGTTGCTCTGGATAGACTTTTTACTGTTCTTCTATGTCAAATTTTACGAGTATAAGCTTCCTAGACTATTTCGATGCCAAAACGCCAACTTTCTATGACAAATGGACAAAATCGTTAAAAGCTCCTCCATAGAGAGAGTTGAGCAACTTCGGACTACCAAAGTTGCTCGGGATGGGCTTTTTATTGTTGTTTTATGTCAAATTTTACGAATATAAGCTTCCTAGATTATTTCGATGCCAAAACATCAACTTTTTATGACAAATGGACAAAACCGTTAAAAGGTCCTCCATAGAGAGAGTTGACCAACTTCGGACCATCAAAGTTGCTCGATCCACACTTTTTACAATTCTTTTATATGAAATTTTAGGAGTATGAGCTTCCTCGATTATTTCGATGACAAAACACTAACTTTCTATAAGAAATGGACAAAACCGTTAAAAGCTCCTCCATCGAGAGAGTTGAGCAAGTTCGGACAACAAAAGTTGCTTGGAGTATACTTATTACTATTCTTCTATATCAGATTTTACGAGTATAGGCTTGCTAGATTATTTCCATGCCAAACACCAACTTTCTATGACAAATGGACAAAATCGTTAAAAGCTCCTCCATAGAGAGAGTTGAGCAACTTCGGACTATCCAAGTTGCTCGGGATAGTCTTTTTATTGTTCTTCTACGTTAAATTTTACGAGTATAAGCTTCCTAGATTATTTCGATGACAAAACACCAACTTTCTATGACGAATGGACAAAACCTTTAAAAGCTCCTCAATAGAGAGAGTTGAGCAACCTCGGACCATCAAAGTTGCTCAGTGTACAATTTTTATTGTTCTTATATGTCAAATTTTACAAGTATAAGCTTCATAGATTATTTCGATGCCAAAACACCAACATTCTATGACAAATGGACAAAATCGTTAAGAGCACCTCCATAGAGAGAGTTGAGCAACTTCGGACTATCAAAGTTGCTCAGAGTACACTTTTTACTATTTTTCCATATCAGATTTTACGAGTATAGGCTTGCTAGATTATTCCCTTGCCAAACACCAACTTTCTATGACAAATGGACGAAACCGTTAAAAGCTCCTCCATAGAGAGAGTTGAGCAACTTCGGACTATCAAAGATGCTCTGGATAGACTTTTTATAGTTCTTCTATGTCAAATTTTACGAGTATAAGCTTCCTAGATTATTTCGATGCCAAAACACCAGCTTTCTATGACAAATGGACAAAACCGTTAAAAGCTCCTCCATAGAGAGAGTTGAGCAACTTCGGACCATCAAAGTTGCTCGGTGTACAATTTTTGTTGTTCTTATATTTCAAATTTTACGAGTATAAGCTTCATACATTATTTCGTTGCAAAACAACAACATTCTATGACAAATGGACAAAACCGTTAAAAGCTCCTTCATAGAGAGAGTTGAGGAACTTCGGACCACCAAAGTTGCTCGATGTACAATTTTTATTGTTCTTATATGTCAAATTTTACGAGTATAAGCTTCATAGATTATTTCGATGCCAAAACAACAACTTTCTATGACAAATGGACAAAATCGATAAAAGCTCCTCCATAGAGAGAGTTAAGCAACTTTGGACTATCAAAGTTGCTCAGAGTATAATTTTTACTATTCTTCCATATCAGATTTTACGAGTATAGGCTTGCTAGATTATTTCCATGCCAAACACCAACTTTCTATGACAAATGGATGAAACCGTTAAAGGCTCCACCAAAGAGAGAGTTGAGCAACTTCGGACTATCAAAGGTTCTCTGGATAGACTTTTTATTATTCTTCTATGTCAAATTTTACGAGTATAAGCTTCCTAGATTATTTCGATTCCAAAACACCAACTTTCTATGACAAATGGACAAAATCGTTAAAAGCTCCTCCATAGAGAGAGTTGAGCAACTTCGGACTACCAAAGTTGCTCGGGATGGGCTTTTTACTGTTCTTTTATGTCAAATTTTACGAGTATAAGCTTCCTAGATTATTTCGATGCCAAAACACCAACTTTCTATGACAAATGGACAAAACCGTTAAAAACTCCTCCATAGAGAGAGTTGAGCAACTTCGAACCATCAAAGTTGCTCGATGTACAGTTTTTATTGTTCATATATGTCAAATTTTACGAGTATAAACTTCATAGATTATTTCGATGCCAAAACACTAACTTTCTATGACAAATGGACGAAACCGTTAAAAGCTCCTCCATACAGAGAGTTGAGCAACTTCGGACTACCAAAGTTTCTCGGGATGGGCCTTTTATTGTTCTTTTATGTCAAATTTTACGAGTATAAGCTTCCTAGATTATTTCGATGCCAAAACACCATTTTCTATGACAAATGGACAAAACCGTTAAAAGCTCCTCCATAGAGAGAGTTGGGCAACCTCGGACCATCAAAGTTGCTCAGTGTACAATTTTTATTGTTCTTATATGTCAAATTTTACAAGTATAAGCTTCATAGATTATTTCGATGCCAAAACACCAACTTTCTATGACAAATGGACAAAATCGTTAAAAGCTCCTCAATAGAGAGAGTTGAGCAACTTCGGACTATCAAAGTTGCTCAGAGTATACTTTTTACAATTCTTCCATATCAGATTTTACGAGTATAGGCTTGCTAGATTATTTCCATGCCAAACACCAACATTCTATGAACGAAACCGTTAAAAGCTGCTCGATAGAGAGAGTTGAGCAACTTCGGACTATCAAAGTTGCTCTGGATAGACTTTTTATTGTTCTTCTATGTCAAATTTTACGAGTATAACGTTCATAGATTATTTCGATGCCAAAACACTAACTTTCTATGACAAATGGACAAAATCGTTAAAAAGCTCCTCCATAGAAAGAGTTGAGCAACTTCGGACTATCCAAGTTGCTCGGGATAGTCTTTTTATTGTTCTTCTACATTAAATTTTACGAGTATAAGCTTCCTAGATTATTTCGATGACAAAACACCAACTTTCTATGAAAAATGGACAAAACCGTTAAAAGCTCCTCAATAAAGAGAGTTGAGCAACCTCGGACCATCAAAGTTGCTCAATGTACAATTTTTATTGTTCTTATATGTCAAAATTTTCAAGTATAAGCTTCATAGATTATTTCGATGCCAAAACACCAACTTTCTATGAGAAATGGACAAAATCGTTGAAAACTCCTTCATAGAGAGAGTTGAGCAACATCGGACTATCAAAGTTGCTCAGAGTATACTTTTTACTATTCTTCCATATCAGATTTTACGAGTATAGGCTTGCTAGATTATTCCCATGCCAAACTCCAACTTTCTATGACAAATGGACGAAACCGTTAAAAGCTCCTCCATAGAGAGAGTTGAGCAACTTCGGACTATCAAAGATGCTCTGGATAGACTTTTTATTGTTTTTCTATGTCAAATTTTACGAGTATAAGCTTCCTAGATTATTTCGATGCCAAAACACTGGCTTTCTATGACAAATGGACAAAACCGTTAAAAGCTCCTCAATAGAGAGAGTTGAACAACTTCGGACCATCAAAGTTGCTCGGTCTACAATTTTTATTGTTCTTATATTTCAAATTTTACGAGTATAAGCTTCATAGATTATTTCGTTGCAAAACAACAACATTCTATGACAAATGGACAAAACCGTTAAAAGCCCCTTCATAGAGAGAGTTGAGCAACTTCGGACCCCAAAGTTGCTCGATGTACAATTTTTATTGTTCTTATATGTCAAATTTGACGAGTATAAGCTTCATAGATTATTTCGATGCCAAAACACCAACTTTCTATGACAAATGGACAAAATCGTTAAAAGCTCCTCAATAGAGAGAGTTAAGCAACTTTGGACTATCAAAGTTGCTCAGAGTATAATTTTTACTATTCTTCCATATCAGATTTTACGAGTATAAAGTTCATAGATTATTTCGATGTCAAAACACCAACTTTATATGACAAATGGACGAAACCGTTAAAAGCTCCTCCATAGAGAGAGTTGAGCAACTTCTGACCATCAAAGTTGCTCGGTGTACGGTTTTTTATTGTTCTTTTATGTCAAATTTTACGAGTATAAGGTTCATAGATTATTTCGATGCCAAAACACCAACTTTCTATGACAAATGGAAAAAATCGTTAAAAAGGTCCTCCATAGAGAGAGTTGACCAACTTCGGACCATCAAAGTTGCTCGATCCACACTTTTTACAATTCTTTTATATGAAATTTTAGGAGTATGAGCTTCCTCGATTATTTCGATGACAAAACACTAACTTTCTATAAGAAATGGACAAAACCGTTAAAAGCTCCTCCATCGAGACAGTTGAGCAAGTTCGGACAACAAAAGTTGCTTGGAGTATACTTATTACTATTCTTCTATATCAGATTTTACGAGTATAGGCTTGCTAGATTATTTCCATGCCAAACACCAACTTTCTATGACAAATGGACAAAGTCGTTAAAAGCTCCTCCATAGAGAGAGTTGAGCAACTTCGGACTATCCAAGTTGCTCGGGATAGTCTTTTTATTGTTCTTCTACGTTAAATTTTACGAGTATAAGCTTCCTAGATTATTTCGATGACAAAACACCAACTTTCTATGACGAATGGACAAAACCTTTAAAAGCTCCTCAATAGAGAGAGTTGAGCAACCTTGGACCATCAAAGTTGCTCAGTGTACAATTTTTATTGTTCTTATATGTCAAATTTTACAAGTATAAGCTTCATAGATTATTTCGATGCCAAAACACCAACATTCTATGACAAATGGACAAAATCGTTAAAAGCACCTCCATAGAGAGAGTTGAGCAACTTCGGACTATCAAAGTTGCTCAGAGTACACTTTTTACTATTCTTCCATATCAGATTTTACGAGTATAGGCTTGCTAGATTATTCCCTTGCCAAACACCAACTTTCTATGACAAATGGACGAAACCGTTAAAAGCTCCTCCATAGAGAGAGTTGAGCAACTTCGGACTATCAAAGATGCTCTGGATAGACTTTTTATTGTTCTTCTATGTCAAATTTTACGAGAAAAAGCTTCCTAGATTATTTCGATGCCAAAACACCAGCTTTCTATGACAAATGGACAAAACCGTTAAAAGCTCCTCCATAGAGAGAGTTGAGCAACTTCGGACCATCAAAGTTGCTCGGTGTACAATTTTTGTTGTTCTTATATTTCAAATTTTACGAGTATAAGCTTCATAGATTATTTCGTTGCAAAACAACAACATTCTATGACAAATGGACAAAACCGTTAAAAGCTCCTTCATAGAGAGAGTTGAGGAACTTCGGACCACCAAAGTTGCTCGATGTACAATTTTTATTGTTCTTATATGTCAAATTTTACGAGTATAAGCTTCATAGATTATTTCGATGCCAAAACAACAACTTTCTATGACAAATGGACAAAATCGATAAAAGCTCCTCCATAGAGAGAGTTAAGCAACTTTGGACTATCAAAGTTGCTCAGAGTATAATTTTTACTATTCTTCCATATCAGATTTTACGAGTATAGGCTTGCTAGATTATTTCCATGCCAAACACCAACTTTCTATGACAAATGGATGAAACCGTTAAAAGCTCCACCAAAGAGAGAGTTGAGCAACTTCGGACTATCAAAGGTTCTCTGGATAGACTTTTTATTATTCTTCTATGTCAAATTTTACGAGTATAAGCTTCCTAGATTATTTCGATTCCAAAACACCAACTTTCTATGACAAATGGACAAAATCGTTAAAAGCTCCTCCATAGAGAGAGTTGAGCAACTTCGGACTACCAAAGTTGCTCGGGATGGGCTTTTTACTGTTCTTTTATGTCAAATTTTACGAGTATAAGCTTCCTAGATTATTTCGATGCCAAAACACCAACTTTCTATGACAAATGGACAAAACCGTTAAAAACTCCTCCATAGAGAGAGTTGAGCAACTTCGAACCATCAAAGTTGCTCGATGTACAGTTTTTATTGTTCATATATGTCAAATTTTACGAGTATAAACTTCATAGATTATTTCGATGCCAAAACACCAACTTTCTATGACAAATGGACAAAACCGTTAAAAGCTCCTCCATAGAGAGAGTTGGGCAACCTCGGACCATCAAAGTTGCTCAGTGTACAATTTTTATTGTTCTTATATGTCAAATTTTACAAGTATAAGCTTCATAGATTATTTCGATGCCAAAACACCAACTTTCTATGACAAATGGACAAAATCGTTAAAAGCTCCTCAATAGAGAGAGTTGAGCAACTTCGGACTATCAAAGTTGCTCAGAGTATACTTTTTACTATTCTTCCATATCAGATTTTACGAGTATAGGCTTGCTAGATTATTTCCATGCCAAACACCAACTTTTTATGACAAATGGACAAAACCGTTAAAAGCTCCTCCATAGAGAGAGTTGAGCAACTTCGGACCATCAAAGTTGCTCGGTGTACAGTTTTTATTGTTCTTATATTTCAAATTTTACGAGTATAAGGTTCATAGATTATTTCGATGCCAAAACACCAACTTTCTATGACAAATGGACAAAATCGTTAAAAAGCTCCTCCATAGAGAGAGTTGAGCAACTTCGGACTATCCAAGTTGCTCGGGATAGTCTTTTTATTGTTCTTCTACGTTAAATTTTACGAGTATAAGTTTCCTAGATTATTTCGATGACAAAACACCAACTTTCTATGAAAAATTTTACAAAATCGTTAGAAGCTCCCCCATAGAGAGAGTTAAGCAACTTTGGACTATCAAAGTTGCTCAGAGTATAATTTTTACTATTCTTCTATATCAAATTTTACGAGTATAGGCTTGCTAGATTATTTCCATGCCAAACACCAACTTTCTATGACAAATGGATGAAACCGTTAAAAGCTCCACCAAAGAGAGAGTTGAGGAACTTCGGACTATCAAAGGTTCTCTGAATAGACTTTTTATTATTCTTCTATGTCAAATTTTACGAGTATAAGCTTCCTAGATTATTTCGATTCCAAAACACCAACTTTCTATGACAAATGGACAAAATCGTTAAAAGCTCCTCCATAGAGAGAGTTGGGCAACCTCGGACCATCAAAGTTGCTCAGTGTACAATTTTTATTGTTCTTATATGTCAAATTTTACAAGTATATGCTTCATAGATTATTTCGATGCCAAAACACCAACTTTCTATGACAAATGGACAAAATCGTTAAAAGCTCCTCAATAGAGAGAGTTGAGCAACTTCGGACTATCAAAGTTGCTCAGAGTATACTTTTTACTATTCTTCCATATCAGATTTTACGAGTATAGGCTTGCTAGATTATTTCCATGCCAAACACCAACTTTTTATGACAAATGGACAAAACCGTTAAAAGCTCCTCCATAGAGAGAGTTGAGCAACTTCGGACCATCAAAGTTGCTCGGTGTACAGTTTTTATTGTTCTTATATTTCAAATTTTACGAGTATAAGGTTCATAGATTATTTCGATGCCAAAACACCAACTTTCTATGACAAATGGACAAAATCGTTAAAAAGCTCCTCCATAGAGAGAGTTGAGCAACTTCGGACTATCCAAGTTGCTCGGGATAGTCTTTTTATTGTTCTTCTACGTTAAATTTTACGAGTATAAGTTTCCTAGATTATTTCGATGACAAAACACCAACTTTCTATGAAAAATTTTACAAAATCGTTAAAAGCTCCCCCATAGAGAGAGTTAAGCAACTTTGGACTATCAAAGTTGC
Organism: Euonymus europaeus; assembly: GCA_963580455.1. NCBI lineage: Eukaryota > Viridiplantae > Streptophyta > Magnoliopsida > Celastrales > Celastraceae > Euonymus > Euonymus europaeus. Next base: position 9,545,145 of record OY756972.1, read on the forward strand.
TCAGAGTATAATTTTTACTATTCTTCTATATCAAATTTTACGAGTATAGGCTTGCTAGATTATTTCCATGCCAAACACCAACTTTCTATGACAAATGGATGAAACCGTTAAAAGCTTCACCAAAGAGAGAGTTGAGGAACTTCGGACTATCAAAGGTTCTCTGAATAGACTTTTTATTATTCTTCTATGTCAAATTTTACGAGTATAAGCTTCCTAGATTATTTCGATTCCAAAACACCAACTTTCTATGACAAATGGACAAAATCGTTAAAAGCTCCTCCATAGAGAGAGTTGAGCAACTTCGGACTACCAAAGTTGCTCGGGATGGGCTTTTTACTGTTCTTTTATGTCAAATTTTACGAGTATAAGCTTCCTAGATTATTTCGATGCCAAAACACCAACTTTCTATGACAAATGGACAAAACCGTTAAAAACTCCTCCATAGAGAGAGTTGAGCAACTTCGAACCATCAAAGTTGCTCGATGTACAGTTTTTATTGTTCATATATGTCAAATTTTACGAGTATAAACTTCATAGATTATTTCGATGCCAAAACACTAACTTTCTATGACAAATGGACGAAACCGTTAAAAGCTCCTCCATACAGAGAGTTGAGCAACTTCGGACTACCAAAGTTGCTCGGGATGGGCCTTTTATTGTTCTTTTATGTCAAATTTTACGAGTATAAGCTTCCTAGATTATTTCGATGCCAAAACACCAACTTTCTATGACAAATGGACAAAACCGTTAAAAGCTCCTCCATAGAGAGAGTTGGGCAACCTCGGACCATCAAAGTTGCTCAGTGTACAATTTTTATTGTTCTTATATGTCAAATTTTACAAGTATAAGCTTCATAGATTATTTCGATGCCAAAACACCAACTTTCTATGACAAATGGACAAAATCGTTAAAAGCTCCTCAATAGAGAGAGTTGAGCAACTTCGGACTATCAAAGTTGCTCAGAGTATACTTTTTACTATTCTTCCATATCAGATTTTACGAGTATAGGCTTGCTAGATTATTTCCATGCCAAACACCAACTTTTTATGACAAATGGACAAAACCGTTAAAAGCTCCTCCATAGAGAGAGTTGAGCAACTTCGGACCATCAAAGTTGCTCGGTGTACAGTTTTTATTGTTCTTATATTTCAAATTTTACGAGTATAAGGTTCATAGATTTTTTCGATGCCAAAACACCAACTTTCTATGACAAATGGACAAAATCGTTAAAAAGCTCCTCCATAGAGAGAGTTGAGCAACTTCGGACTATCCAAGTTGCTCGGGATAGTCTTTTTATTGTTCTTCTACGTTAAATTTTACGAGTATAAGTTTCCTAGATTATTTCGATGACAAAACACCAACTTTCTATGAAAAATTTTACAAAATCGTTAAAAGCTCCCCCATAGAGAGAGTTAAGCAACTTTGGACTATCAAAGTTGCTCAGAGTATAATTTTTACTATTCTTCTATATCAAATTTTACGAGTATAGGCTTGCTAGATTATTTCCATGCCAAACACCAACTTTCTATGACAAATGGATGAAACCGTTAAAAGATCCACCAAAGAGAGAGTTGAGGAACTTCGGACTATCAAAGGTTCTCTGAATAGACTTTTTATTATTCTTCTATGTCAAATTTTACGAGTATAAGCTTCCTAGATTATTTCGATTCCAAAACACCAACTTTCTATGACAAATGGACAAAATCGTTAAAAGCTCCTCCATAGAGAGAGTTGAGCAACTTCGGACTACCAAAGTTGCTCGGGATGGGCTTTTTACTGTTCTTTTATGTCAAATTTTACGAGTATAAGCTTCCTAGATTATTTCGATGCCAAAACACCAACTTTCTATGACAAATCGATAAAACCGTTAAAAACTCCTCCATAGAGAGAGTTGAGCAACTTCGAACCATCAAAGTTGCTCGATGTACAGTTTTTATTGTTCATATATGTCAAATTTTACGAGTATAAACTTCATAGATTATTTCGATGCCAAAACACTAACTTTCTATGACAAATGGACGAAACCGTTAAAAGCTCCTCCATACAGAGAGTTGAGCAACTTCGGACTACCAAAGTTGCTCGGGATGGGCCTTTTATTGTTCTTTTATGTCAAATTTTACGAGTATAAGCTTCCTAGATTATTTCGATGCCAAAACACCAACTTTCTATGACAAATGGACAAAACCGTTAAAAGCTCCTCCATAGAGAGAGTTGAGCAACTTCGGACCATCAAAGTTGCTCGGTGTACAGTTTTTATTGTTCTTATATTTCAAATTTTACGAGTATAAGGTTCATAGATTATTTCAATGTCAAAACACCAACTTTCTATGAAAAATAGACGAAACCGTTAAAAGCACCTCCATAGAGAGAGTTGAGCAACTTCGGACTATCAAAGTTGCTCGGGATGGGCTTTTTATTGTTCTTTTATGTCAAATTTTACGAGTATAAGCTTCCTAGATTATTTCGATGCCAAAACACCAACTTTCTATGACAAATGGACAAAACCGTTAAAAGCTCCTCCATAGAGAGAGTTGAGCAACTTTGGACCATCAAAGTTTCTCGGTGTACAGTTTTTATTGTTCTTATATTTCAAATTTTACGAGTATAAGGTTCATAGATTATTTTGATGTCAAAACACCAACTTTCTATGACAAATGGACGAAACCGTTAAAAGCTTTTCCATAGAGAGAGTTGAGCAACTTCGGATCATCAAAGTTGCTCGGTGTACAGTTTTTTATTGTTCTTTTATGTGAAATTTTACGAGTATAAGGTTCATAGATTATTTCGATGCCAAAACACCAACTTTCTATGACAAATGGAAAAAACCGTTAAAAAGCTCCTCCATAGAGAGAGTTGAGCAACTTCGGACCATCAAAGTTGCTCGATCCACACTTTTTACTATTCTTTTATATGAAATTTTAGGAGTATGAGCTTCCTCGATTATTTCGATGACAAAACACTAACTTTCTATATCAAATGGACAAAACCGTTAAAAGCTCCTCCATCGAGAGAGTTGAGCAAGTTCGGACAACAAAAGTTGTTTGGAGTATACTTATTACTATTCTTCCATATCAGATTTTACGAGTATAGGCTTGCTAGATTATTTCCATGCCAAACACCAACTTTCTATGACAAATGGACGAAATCGTTAAAAGCTCCACCATAGAGAGAGTTGAGCAACTTCGAACTATCAAAGGTTCTCTGGATAGACTTTTTATTGTTCTTCTATGTCAAATTTTACGAGTATAAGCTTCCTAGATTATTTCGATGCCAAAACACCAACTTTCTATGACAAATGGACAAAACCGTTAAAAGCTCCTCCATAGAGAGAGTTGAGCAACTTTGGACCATCAAAGTTGCTCGGTGTACAGTTTTTATTGTTCTTATATTTCAAATTTTACGAGTATAAGGTTCATAGATTATTTCGATGTCAAAACACCAACTTTCTATGACAAATAGACGAAACCGTTAAAAGCTTTTCCATAGAGAGAGTTGAGCAACTTCGGACCATCAAAGTTGCTCGGTGTACAGTTTTTTATTGTTCTTTTATGTGAAATTTTACGAGTATAAGGTTCATAGATTATTTCGATGCCAAAACACCAACTTCCTATGACAAATGGACAAAATCGTTAAAAAGCTCCACCATAGAGAGAGTTGAGCAACTTCGGACCATCAAAGTTGCTCGATCCACACTTTTTACTATTCTTTTATATGAAATTTTAGGAGTATGAGCTTCCTCGATTATTTCGATGACAAAACACTAACTTTCTATATCAAATGGACAAAACCGTTAAAAGCTCCTCCATCGAGAGAGTTAAGCAAGTTCGGACAACAAAAGTTGCTTGGACTATACTTATTACTATTCTTCCATATCAGATTTTACGAGTATAGGCTTGCTAGATTATTTCCATGCCAAACACCAACTTTCTATGACAAATGGACGAAATCGTTAAAAGCTCCACCATAGAGAGAGTTGAGCAACTTCGAACTATCAAAGGTTCTCTGGATAGACTTTTTATTGTTCTTCTATGTCAAATTTTACGAGTATAAGCTTCCTAGATTATTTCGATGCCAAAACAACAACTTTCTATGACAAATGGACAAAACCGTTAAAAGCTCCTCCATAGAGAGAGTTGAGCAACTTCGGACTACCAAAGTTGCTCGGGATGGGCTTTTTATTGTTCTTTTATGTCTAATTTTACGAGTATAAGCTTCCTAGATTATTTCGATGCCAAAACACCAACTTTCTATGACAAATGGACAAAACCGTTAAAAAGCTCCTCCATAGAAAGAGTTGAGCAACTTCGGACCATCAAAGTTGTTCGATCCACACTTTTTACTGTTCTTTTATATGAACTTTTACGAGTATGTGCTTCCTCGATTATTTCGATGACAAAACACTAACTTTCTATAACAAATGGACAAAACTGTTAAAAGCTCCTCCATCGGGAGAGTTGAGCAAGTTCGAACAACAAAAGTTGCTTGGAGTATACATATTACTATTTTATATATCAGATTTTACGAGTATAGGCTTGCTAGATTATTTCCATGCCAAACACCAACTTTCTATGACAAATGGACAAAATCGTTAAAAGCTCCTCCCTAGAGAGAGTTGAGCAACTTCGGACTATCCAAGTTGCTTGGGATGGGCTTTTTATTGTTCTTTTATGTCAAATTTTACGAGTATAAGCTTCCTAGATTATTTCGAAGACAAAACACCAACTTTCTATGACAAATGGACAAAACCGTTAAAAGCTCCTCAATAGAGAGTGTTGAGCAACCTCGGACCATCAAAGTTGCTAAGTGTACAATTTTTATTGTTCTTATATGTCAAATTTTACAAGTATAAGCTTCATAGATTATTTCGATGCCAAAACACCAACTTTCTATGACAAATGGACAAAATCGTTAAAAGCTCTTCCATATAGAGAATTGAACAACTTCAGACTATCAAAGTTGCTCAGAGTATACTTTTTACTATTCTTCCATGTTAGATTTTACAAGTATAGGCTTGCTAGATTATTCCCATGCCAAACACCAACTTTTATGACAAATGGACAAAACCGTTAAAAGCTCCTCCATAGAGAGAGTTGAGCAACTTCGGACTATCAAAGTTGCTTTGGATAGACTTTTTATTGTTCTTCTATGTCAAATTTTACTAGTATAAGCTTCCTAGATTATTTCGATGCCAAAACACCAACTTTCTATGACAAATGGACAAAATCGTTAAAAGCTCCTCCATAGAGATAGTTGAGCAACTTCGGACCATCAAAGTTGCTCGGGATGGGCTTTTTACTGTTCTTTTATGTCCAATTTTGTGAGTATAAGCTTCCTAGATTATTTCGATGCCAAAACACCAACTTTCTATGACAAATGGACAAAACCGTTAAAAACTCCTCCATAGAGAGAGTTGAGCAACTTCGAACCATCAAAGTTGCTCGGTGTACAGTTTTTATTGTTCATATATGTCAAATTTTATGAGTAGAATCTTCATAGATTATTTCGATGCCAAAACACTAACTTTCTATGACAAATGGACGAAACCGTTAAAAGCTCCTCCATAGAGAGAGTTGAGTAACTTCGGACTACCAAAGTTGCTCGGGATGGGCTTTTTATTGTTCTTTTATGTCAAATTTTACGAGTATAAGCTTCCTAGATTATTTCGATGCCAAAACACCAACTTTCTATGACAAATGGACAAAACCGTTAAAAGTTCCTCCATAGAGAGAGTTGAGCAACTTCGGACCATCTCGGTGTAGAGTTTTTATTGTTCTTATATTTCAAATTTTACGAGTATAAGGTTCATAGATTATTTCGATGTCAAAACACCAACTTTCTATGACAAATGGACGAAAGCGTTAAAAGCTCCTCCATAGAGAGAGTTGAGCAACTTCGGACCATCAAAGTTGCTCGGTGTACAGTTTTTTATTGTTCTTTTATGTCAAATTTTACGAGTATAAGGTTCATAGATTATTTCGATGCCAAAACACCAACTTTCTATGAAAAATGGACAAAATCGTTAAAAAGCTCCTCCATAGAGAGAGTTGAGCAACTTCGGACCATCAAATTTGCTCGATCCACACTTTTTGCTATTCTTTTATATGAAATTTTAGGAGTATGAGCTTCCTCGATTATTTCGATGACAAAACACTAACTTTCTATATCAAATGGACAAAACCGTTAAAAACTCCTCCATCGAGAAAGTTGAGCAAGTTCGGACAACAAAAGTTGCTTGGAGTATACTTATTACAATTCTTCCATATCAGATTTTACGAGTATAGGCTTGCTAGATTATTTCCATGCCAAACACCAACTTTCTATGACAAATGGACGAAATCGTTAAAAGCTCCTCCATAGAGAGAGTTGAGCAACTTCGAACTATCAGAGGTTCTCTGGATAGACTTTTTATTGTTCTTCTATGTCAAATTTTACGAGTATAAGCTTCCTAGATTATTTCGATGCCAAAACACCAACTTTCTATGACAAATGGACAAAACCGTTAAAAACTCCTCCATAGAGAGAGTTGAGCAACTTCGAACCATCAAAGTTGCTCGGTGTACAGTTTTTATTGTTCATATATGTCAAATTTTATGAGTAGAATCTTCATAGATTATTTCGATGCCAAAACACTAACTTTCTATGACAAATGGACGAAACCGTTAAAAGCTCCTCCATAGAGAGAGTTGAGTAACTTCGGACTACCAAAGTTGCTCGGGATGGGCTTTTTATTGTTCTTTTATGTCAAATTTTACGAGTATAAGCTTCCTAGATTATTTCGATGCCAAAACACCAACTTTCTATGACAAATGGACAAAACCGTTAAAAGTTCCTCCATAGAAAGAGTTGAGCAACTTCGGACCATCTCGGTGTAGAGTTTTTATTGTTCTTATATTTCAAATTTTACGAGTATAAGGTTCATAGATTATTTCGATGTCAAAACACCAACTTTCTATGACAAATGGACGAAAGCGTTAAAAGCTCCTCCATAGAGAGAGTTGAGCAACTTCGGACCATCAAAGTTGCTCGGTGTACAGTTTTTTATTGTTCTTTTATGTCAAATTTTACGAGTATAAGGTTCATAGATTATTTCGATGCCAAAACAACAACTTTCTATGAAAAATGGACAAAATCGTTAAAAAGCTCCTCCATAGAGAGAGTTGAGCAACTTCAGACCATCAAATTTGCTCGATCCACACTTTTTGCTATTCTTTTATATGAAATTTTAGGAGTATGAGCTTCCTCGATTATTTCGATGACAAAACACTAACTTTCTATATCAAATGGACAAAACCATTAAAAACTCCTCCATCGAGAAAGTTGAGCAAGTTCGGACAACAAAAGTTGCTTGGAGTATACTTATTACAATTCTTCCATATCAGATTTTACGAGTATAGGCTTGCTAGATTATTTCCATGCCAAACACCAACTTTCTATGACAAATGGACGAAATCGTTAAAAGCTCCTCCATAGAGAGAGTTGAGCAACTTCGAACTATCAGAGGTTCTCTGGATAGACTTTTTATTGTTCTTCTATGTCAAATTTTACGAGTATAAGCTTCCTAGATTATTTCGATGCCAAAACACCAACTTTCTATGACAAATGGACAAAACCGTTAAAAAGCTCCTCCATAGAAAGAGTTGAGCAACTTCGGACCATCAAAGTTGTTCGATCCACACTTTTTACTGTTCTTTTATATGAAATTTTACGAGTATGTGCTTCCTCGATTATTTCGATGACAAAACACTGACTTTCTATAACAAATGGACAAAATCGTTAAAAGCTCCTCCATCGGGAGAGTTGAGCAAGTTCGGACAACAAAAGTTGCTTGGAGTATACATATTAATATTCTTCTATATCAGATTTTACGAGTATAGGCTTGCTAGATTATTTCCATGCCAAACACCAACTTTCTATGACAAATGGACAAAATCGTTAAAAGCTCCTCCCTAGAGAGAGTTGAGCAACTTCAGACTATCCAACTTGCTCGGGATGGGCTTTTTATTGTTCTTTTATGTCAAATTTTACGAGTATAAGCTTCCTAGATTATTTCGATGCCAAAACACCAACTTTCTATGACAAATGGACAAAACCGTTAAAAACTCCTCCATAGAGAGAGTTGAGCAACTTCGAACCATCAAAGTTGCTCGGTGTACAGTTTTTATTGTTCATATATGTCAAATTTTATGAGTAGAATCTTCATAGATTATTTCGATGCCAAAACACTAACTTTCTATGACAAATGGACGAAACCGTTAAAAGCTCCTCCATAGAGAGAGTTGAGTAACTTCGGACTACCAAAGTTGCTCGGGATGGGCTTTTTATTGTTCTTTTATGTCAAATTTTACGAGTATAAGCTTCCTAGATTATTTCGATGCCAAAACACCAACTTTCTATGACAAATGGACAAAACCGTTAAAAGTTCCTCCATAGAGAGAGTTGAGCAACTTCGGACCATCTCGGTGTAGAGTTTTTATTGTTCTTATATTTCAAATTTTACGAGTATAAGGTTCATAGATTATTTCGATGTCAAAACACCAACTTTCTATGACAAATGGACGAAAGCGTTAAAAGCTCCTCCATAGAGAGAGTTGAGCAACTTCGGACCATCAAAGTTGCTCGGTGTACAGTTTTTTATTGTTCTTTTATGTCAAATTTTACGAGTATAAGGTTCATAGATTATTTCGATGCCAAAACACCAACTTTCTATGAAAAATGGACAAAATCGTTAAAAAGCTCCTCCATAGAGAGAGTTGAGCAACTTCAGACCATCAAATTTGCTCGATCCACACTTTTTGCTATTCTTTTATATGAAATTTTAGGAGTATGAGCTTCCACGATTATTTCGATGACAAAACACTAACTTTCTATATCAAATGGACAAAACCGTTAAAAACTCCTCCATCGAGAAAGTTGAGCAAGTTCGGACAACAAAAGTTGCTTGGAGTATACTTATTACAATTCTTCCATATCAGATTTTACGAGTATAGGCTTGCTAGATTATTTCCATGCCAAACACCAACTTTCTATGACAAATGGACGAAATCGTTAAAAGCTCCTCCATAGAGAGAGTTGAGCAACTTCGAACTATCAGAGGTTCTCTGGATAGACTTTTTATTGTTCTTCTATGTCAAATTTTACGAGTATAAGCTTCCTAGATTATTTCGATGCCAAAACACCAACTTTCTATGACAAATGGACAAAACCGTTAAAAAGCTCCTCCATAGAAAGAGTTGAGCAACTTCGGACCATCAAAGTTGTTCGATCCACACTTTTTACTGTTCTTTTATATGAAATTTTACGAGTATGTGCTTCCTCGATTATTTCGATGACAAAACACTGACTTTCTATAACAAATGGACAAAATCGTTAAAAGCTCCTCCATCGGGAGAGTTGAGCAAGTTCGGACAACAAAAGTTGCTTGGAGTATACATATTAATATTCTTCTATATCAGATTTTACGAGTATAGGCTTGCTAGATTATTTCCATGCCAAACACCAACTTTCTATGACAAATGGACAAAATCGTTAAAAGCTCCTCCCTAGAGAGAGTTGAGCAACTTCAGACTATCCAACTTGCTCGGGATGGGCTTTTTATTGTTCTTTTATGTCAAATTTTACGAGTATAAGCTTCCTAGATTATTTCAATGACAAAACACCAAGTTTCTATGACAAATGGAGAAAATCGTTAAAAACTCCTCCATATAGAGAGTTGAGCAACTTCAGACTATCAAAGTTGCTTTGGATAGACTTTTTATTATTCTTCTATGTCAAATTTTAACAGTATAAGCTTCCAAGATTATTTCGATGCCAAAACACCAACTTTCTATGACAAATGGACAAAATCGTTAAAAGCTCCTCCATAGAGAGAATTGAGCAACTTCGAACCATCAAAGTTGCTCGGTGTACAATTTTTATTGTTCTAATATTTCAAATTTTACGAGTATAAGCTTCATAGATTATTTCGTTGCAAAACAACAACATTCTATGACAAATGGAAAAAATCGTTAAAAGCTCCTCCATTGAGAAAGTTGAGCAACATCGGACTACCAAAGTTGCTCGGGATAGACTTTTTATTGTTCTTTTATGTCGAATTTTACGAGTATGAGCTTCCTAGATTATTTCGATTCCAAAACACCAACTTTCTATAACAAATGGACAAAACCGTTAAAAGCTCCTGCATAGAAAGAGTTGAGCAACTTCAGACTACCAAAGTTGCTCGGTGTACAATTTTTATTGTTCTTATATGTCAAATTTTACGAGTATAAGCTTCATAGATTATTTCGATGCCAAAACACCAACTTTCTATGACAAATGGACAAAATCGTTAAAAGCTCCTCCATAGAGAGACTTGAGCAACTTCGGACTATCAAAGTTGTTCAGAGTATACTTTTTACTATTCTTCCATATCAGATTTTACGAGTATAGGCTTGCTAGATTATTTCCATGCCAAACACCAACTTTCTATGTCAAATGGACGAAACCGTTAAAAGCTCCTCCATAGAGAGAGTTGAGCAACTTCGGACTATCAAAAATTCTCTAGAGAGACTTTTTATTGTTCTTCTATGTCAAATTTTGCGAGTATAAGCTTCCTAGATTATTTCGATGCCAAAACACCAACTTTCTATGACAAGTGGACAAAATCGTTAAAAGCTCCTTCATAGAGAGAGTTGAGCAACTTCGGACTACCAAAGTTGCTCGGGATGGGCTTTTTATTGTTCTTTTATGTCTAATTTTACGAGTATAAGCTTCCTAGATTATTTCGATGCCAAAACACCTACTTTCTATGACAAATGGACAAAACCGTTAAAAGCTCCTCCATAGAGAGAGTTGAGGAACTTTAGACCATCAAAGTTGCTCGGTGTACAATTTTTATTGTTCTTATATTTCAAATTTTACGAGTATAAGCTTCATAGATTATTTCGATGCCAAAACAACAACTTTCTATGACAAATGGACGAAACCGTTAAAAGCTCCTCCATAGAGAGAGTTGAGCAACTTCGGACTACTAAACTTGCTCGGGATGGGCTTTTTATTGTTCTTTTATGTCAAATTTTACGAGTATAAGCTTCCTAGATTATTTCGATGCCAAAACACCAACTTTCTATGACAAATGGACGAAACCGTTAAAAGCTCCTCCATAGAGAGAGTTGAGCAACTTCGGACTACTAAACTTGCTCGGGATGGGCTTTTTATTGTTCTTATATGTCAAATTTTAAGAGTATAAGCTTTTCCAGATTATTTCGATGCCAAAACACCAACTTTTTATGGCAAATGGACAAACCCTTAAAAGCACCTCCATAGAGAGAGTTCAGCAACTTGGGACCATCAAAGTTGCTCGGTGTACACTTTTTATTGTTCCTATGTGTGAAATTTTATGAGTATAAGCTTCCTAGATTAATTCGATGCCAAAACACCAACTTTCTATGACAAATGGACAAAACCGTTAAAAGCTCCTCCACAGAGAGAGTTGAGCAACTTCGGACCATCAAAGTTGCTTGGTGTACAGTTTTTTATTGTTCTTTTATGTCAAATTTTACGAGTATAAGATTCATAGATTATTTCGATGCCAAAACACCAACTTTCTATGACAAATGGACAAAATCGTTAAAAAGCTCCTCCATAGAGAGAGTTGAGCAACTTCGGACCATCAAATTTGCTCGATCCACACTTTTTACTATTCTTTTATATGAAATTTTTGGAGTATGAGCTTCCTCGATTATTTCGATGACAAAACACTAACTTTCTATATCAAATGGACAAAACCGTTAAAAACTCCTCCATCGAGAAAGTTGAGCAAGTTCGGACAACAAAAGTTGCTTGGAGTATACTTATTACTATTCTTCCATATCAGATTTTACGAGTATAGGCTTGCTAGATTATTTCCATGCCAAACACCAACTTTCTATGACAAATGGACGAAATCGTTAAAAGCTCCTCCATACAGAGAGTTGAGCAACTTTGAACTATCAGAGGTTCTCTGGATAGACTTTTTATTGTTCTTCTATGTCAAATTTTACGAGTATAAGCTTCCTAGATTATTTCGATGCCAAAACACCAACTTTCTATGACAAATGGACAAAACCGTTAAAAAGCTCCTCCATAGAAAGAGTTGAGCAACTTCGGACCATCAAAGTTGTTCGATCCACACTTTTTACTGTTCTTTTATATGAAATTTTACGAGTTTGTGCTTCCTCGATTATTTCGATGACAAAACACTAACTTTCTATAACAAATGGACAAAACCGTTAAAAGCTCCTCCATCGGGAGAGTTGAGCAAGTTCGGACAACAAAAGTTGCTTGGAGTATACATATTAATATTCTACTATATCAGATTTTACGAGTATAGGCTTGCTAGATTATTTCCATGCCAAACACCAACTTTCTATGACAAATGGACAAAATCGTTAAAAGCTCCTCCCTAGAGAGAGTTGAGCAACTTCGGACTATCCAAGTTGCTCGGGATGGGCTTTTTATTGTTCTTTTATGTCAAATTTTACGAGTATAAGCTTCCTAGATTATTTCGATGACAAAACACCAACTTTCTATGACAAATGGATAAAACCGTTAAAAGCTCCTCAATAGAGAGAGTTGAGCAACCTCGGACCATCAAAGTTGCTCAGTGTACAATTTTTATTGTTCTTATATGTCAAATTTTACAAGTATAAGCTTCATAGATTATTTCGATGCCAAAACACCAACTTTCTATGACAAATGGACAAAATCGTTAAAAGCTCCTCCATATAGAGAATTAAACAACTTCAGACTTTCAAAGTTGCTCAGAGTATACTTTTTACTATTCTTCCATGTTAGATTTTACAAGTATAGGCTTGCTAGATTATTCCCATGCCAAACACCAACTTTTATGACAAATGGACAAAACCGTTAAAAGCTCCTCCATAGAGAGAGTTGAGCAACTTCGGACTATCAAAGTTGCTTTGGATAGACTTTTTATTGTTCTTCTATGTCAAATTTTACTAGTATAAGCTTCCTAGATTATTTCGATGCCAAAACACCAACTTTCTATGACAAATGGACAAAATCGTTAAAAGCTCCTCCATAGAGAGAGTTGAGCAACTTCGGACCATCAAAGTTGCTCGTTGCACAATTTTTATTGTTCTAATATTTCAAATTTTACGAGTATAAGCTTCATAGATTATTTCGTTGCAAAACAACAACATTCTATGACAAATGGACAAAACCGTTAAAAGCTCCTCCATAGAGAAAGTTGAGCAACATCGGACTAGCAAAGTTGCTCGGGATAGACTTTTTATTGTTCTTTTATGTTGAATTTTACGAGTATAAGCTTCCTAGATTATTTCGATTCCAAAACACCAACTTTCTATGACAAATGGACAAAACCGTTAAAAGCTCCTCCATAGAAAGAGTTGAGCAACTTCGGACTACCAAAGTTGCTCGGTGTACAATTTTTATTGTTCTTATATGTCAAATTTTACGAGTATAAGCTTCATAGATTATTTCGATGCCAAAACACCAACTTTCTATGACAAATGGACAAAATCGTTAAAAGCTCCTCCATAGAGAGAGTTGAGCAACTTCGGACTACCAAAGTTGCTCAGAGTATACTTTTTACTATTCTTCCATATCAGATTTTACGAGTATAGGCTTGCTAGATTATTTCCATGCCAAACACCAACTTTCTATGTCAAATGGACGAAACCGTTAAAAGCTCCTCCATAGAGAGAGTTGAGCAACTTCGGACTATCAAAAATTCTCTGGAAAGACTTTTTATTGTTCTTCTATGTCAAATTTTACGAGTATAAGCTTCCTAGATTATTTCGATGCCAAAACACCAACTTTCTATGACAAATGGACAAAACCGTTAAAAGCTCCTCCATAGAGAGAGTTGAGCAACTTTGGACCATCAAAGTTGCTCGGTGTACAGTTTTTATTGTTCTTATATTTCAAATTTTACGAGTATAAGGTTCATAGAGTATTTCGATGTCAAAACACCAACTTTCTATGACAAATGGACGAAACCGTTAAAAGCTTTTCCATAGAGAGAGTTGAGCAACTTCGGACCATCAAAGTTGCTCGGTGTACAGTTTTTTATTGTTCTTTTATGTGAAATTTTACGAGTATAAGGTTCATAGATTATTTCGATGCCAAAACACCAACTTTCTATGACAAATGGACAAAATCGTTAAAAAGCTCCTCCATAGAGAGAGTTGAGCAACTTCGGACCATCAAAGTTGCTCGATCCACACTTTTTACTATTCTTTTATATGAAATTTTAGGAGTATGAGCTTCCTCGATTATTTCGATGACAAAACACTAACTTTCTATATCAAATGGACAAAACCTTTAAAAGCTCCTCCATCGAGAGAGTTGAGCAAGTTCGGACAACAAAAGTTGCTTGGAGTATACTTATTACTATTCTTCCATATCAGATTTTACGAGTATAGGCTTGCTAGATTATTTCCATGCCAAACACCAACTTTCTATGACAAATGGACGAAATCGTTAAAAGCTCCACCATAGAGAGAGTTGCGCAACTTCGAACTATCAAAGGTTCTCTGGATAGACTTTTTATTGTTCTTCTATGTCAAATTTTACGAGTATAAGCTTCCTAGATTATTTCGATGCCAAAACACCAACTTTCTATGACAAATGGACAAAACCGTTAAAAGCTCCTCCATAGAGAGAGTTGAGCAACTTTGGACCATCAAAGTTGCTCGGTGTACAGTTTTTATTGTTCTTATATTTCAAATTTTACGAGTATAAGGTTCATAGATTATTTCGATGTCAAAACACCAACTTTCTATGACAAATGGACGAAACCGTTAAAAGCTTTTCCATAGAGAGAGTTGAGAAACTTCGGACCATCAAAGTTGCTCGGTGTACAGTTTTTTATTGTTCTTTTATGTGAAATTTTACGAGTATAAGGTTCATAGATTATTTCGATGCCAAAACACCAACTTTCTATGACAAATGGACAAAATCGTTAAAAAGCTCCTCCATAGAGAGAGTTGAGCAACTTCGGACCATCAAAGTTGCTCGATCCACACTTTTTACTATTCTTTTATATGAAATTTTAGGAGTATGAGCTTCCTCGATTATTTCGATGACAAAACACCAACTTTCTATATCAAATGGACAAAACCGTTAAAAGCTCCTCTATCGAGAGAGTTAAGCAAGTTCGGACAACAAAAGTTGCTTGGGATTGACTTTTTATTGTTCTTTTATGTCGAATTTTACGAGTATAAGCTTCCTAGATTATTTCGATGCCAAAACACCAACTTTCTATGACAAATGGACAAAACCGTTAAAAGCTCCTCCATAGAGAGAGTTGAGCAACTTCGGACCACCAAAGTTGCTCGGTGTACAATTTTTATTGTTCTTATATGTCAAATTTTACGAGTATAAGCTTCATATATTATTTCGATGCCAAAACACCAACTTTCTATGACAAATGGACAATATCTTTAAAAGCTCCTCCATAGAGAGAGTTGAGCAACTTCGGACCATCAAAGTTGCTCGGTGTACAATTTTTGTTGTTCTTATATTTGAAATTTTACGAGAATAAGCTTCATAGATTATTTCGTTGCAGAACAACAACATTCTATGACAAATGGACAAAACCGTTAAAAGCTCCTTCATAGAGAGAGTTGAGCAACTTCGGACCACCAAAGTTGCTCGGTGTACAATTTTTATTGTTCTTATATGTCAAATTTTATGAGTATAAGCTTCCTAGATTATTTCGATGCCAAAACACCAACTTTCTATGACAAATGGACAAAATCGTTAAAAGCTTCTTCATAGAGAGAGTTGAGCAACTTCGGACCATCAAAGTTGCTCGGTGTACAATTTTTGTTGTTCTTATATTTGAAATTTTACGAGTATAAGCTTCATAGATTATTTCGTTGCAAAACAACAACATTCTATGACAAATGGACAAAACCGTTAAAAGCTCCTTCATAGAGAGAGTTGAGCAACTTCGGACCACCAAAGTTGCTCGGTGTACAATTTTTATTGTTCTTATATGTCAAATTTTATGAGTATAAGCTTCCTAGATTATTTCGATGCCAAAACACCAACTTTCTATGACAAATGGACAAAATCGTTAAAAGCTTCTCCATAGAGAGAGTTAAGCAACTTCGGACTATCAAAGTTGCTCAGAGTATACTTTTTACTATTCTTCCATATCAGATTTTACGAATATAGGCTTGCTAGATTATTTCCATGCCAAACACCAACTTTCTATGACAAATGGACGAAACCGTTAAAAGCTCCTCCATAGACAGAGTTGAGCAACTTCGGTCTATCAAAGGTTCTCTGGATAGACTTTTTATTGTTCTTCTATGTCAAATTTTACGAGTATAAGCTTCCTAGATTATTTCGATTCCAAAACACCAACTTTCTATGACAAATGGACAAAATCGTTAAAAGCTCCTCCATAGAGAGAGTTCAGCAACTTCGGACTACTAAAGTTGCTCGGGATGGGCTTTTTATTGTTCTTTTATGTCTAATTTTACGAGTATAATCTTCCTAGATTATTTCGATGCCAAAACACCAACTTTCTATGACAAATGGACAAAACCGTTAAAAGCTCCTTCATTGAGAGAGTTGAGCAACTTCGGACTATCAATGTAGCTCAGTATAGATTTTTTATTGTTCTTCTATGTCAAATTTTACTAGTATAGACTTCCTAGATTATTTCGATGCCAAAACACCAACTTTCTATGATAAATGGACAAAACCGTTAAAAGCTCCTCCATAGAGAGAGTTGAGCAAGTTCGGACCATCAAAGTTGTTCGGTGTACAATTTTTATTGCTCTTATATTTGAAATTTTACGAGTATAAGCTTCATAGATTATTTCGATGCCAAAACACCAACTTTCTATGACAAATGGACAAAACCGTTAAAAGCTCCTCCATAGAGAGAGTTGAGCAACCTCGGACCATCAAAGTTGCTCAGTGTACAATTTTTATTGTTCTTATATGTCAAATTTTACAAGTATAAGCTTCATAGATTATTTCGATGCCAAAACACCAACTTTCTATGACAAATGGACAGAATCGTTAAAAGCTCCTCCATAAAGAGAGTTGAGCAACTTTGGACTATCAAAGTTGCTCAGAGTATACTTTTTACTATTCTTCCATATCAAATTTTACGAGTATAGGCTCGCTAGATTATTTCCATGCCAAACACCAACTTTCTATGACAAATGGACGAAACCGTTAAAAGCTCCTGCATAGAGAGAGTTGAGCATCTTCGGACTATCGAAGTTGCTCTGGATAGACTTTTTATTGTTCTTCTATGTCAAATTTTACGAGTATAAGCTTCCTAGATTATTTCGATGCCAAAACACCAACTTTCTATGACAAATGGACAAAACCGTTAAAAGCTCCTCCATAGAGAGAGTTGAGCAAGTTCGGACCATCAAAGTTGTTCGGTGTACAATTTTTATTGCTCTTATATTTGAAATTTTACGAGTATAAGCTTCATAGATTATTTCGTTGCAAAACAACAACATTCTATGACAAATGGACAAAACCGTTAAAAGCTCCTTCATAGAGAGAGTTGAGCAACTTCGGACCACCAAAGTTGCTCGGTGTACAATTTTTATTGTTCTTATATGTCAAATTTTACGAGTATAAGCTTCCTAGATTATTTCGATGCCAAAACACCAACTTTCTATGAAAAATGGACAAAATCGTTAAAAGCTTCTCCATAGAGAGAGTTAAGCAACTTCGGACTATCAAAGTTGCTCAGAGTATACTTTTTACTATTCTTCCATATCAGATTTTACGAATATAGGCTTGCTAGATTATTTCCATGCCAAACACCAACTTTCTATGACAAATGGAGGAAACCGTTAAAAGCTCCTCCATAGACAGAGTTGAGCAACTTCGGTCTATCAAAGGTTCTCTGGATAGACTTTTTATTGTTCTTCTATGTCAAATTTTACGAGTATAAGCTTCCTAGATTATTTCGATTCCAAAACACCAACTTTCTATGACAAATGGACAAAATCGTTAAAAGCTCCTCCATAGAGAGAGTTCAGCAACTTCGGACTACTAAAGTTGCTCGGGATGGGCTTTTTACTGTTCTTTTATGTCTAATTTTACGAGTATAATCTTCCTAGATTATTTCGATGCCAAAACACCAACTTTCTATGACAAATGGACAAAACCGTTAAAAGCTCCTTCATTGAGAGAGTTGAGCAACTTCGGACTATCAATGTAGCTCAGTATAGATTTTTTATTGTTCTTCCATGTCAAATTTTACTAGTATAGACTTCCTAGATTATTTCGATGCCAAAACACCAACTTTCTATGACAAATGGACAAAACCGTTAAAAGCTCCTCCATAGAGAGAGTTGAGCAAGTTCGGACCATCAAAGTTGTTCGGTGTACAATTTTTATTGCTCTTATATTTGAAATTTTACGAGTATAAGCTTCATAGATTATTTCGATTCCAAAACACCAACTCTCTATGACAAATGGACAAAACCGTTAAAAGCTCCTCCATAGAGAGAGTTGAGCATCTTCGGACTATCGAAGTTGCTCTGGATAGACTTTTTATTGTTCTTCTATGTCAAATTTTACGAGTATAAGCTTCCTAGATTATTTCGATGCCAAAACACCAACTTTCTATGACAAATGGACAAAACCGTTAAAAGCTCCTCCATAGAGAGAGTTGAGCAAATTCGGACCATCAAAGTTGTTCGATGTACAATTTTTATTGCTCTTATATTTGAAATTTTACGAGTATAAGCTTCATAGATTATTTCGATGCCAAAACACTAACTTTCTATGACAAATGGACAAAACCGTTAAAAGCTCCTCCATAGAGAGAGTTGAGCAACTTCGGACCATCAAAGTTGCTCAGTGTACAATTTTTATTGTTCTTATATGTCAAATTTTACAAGTATAAGCTTCGTAGATTATTTCGATGCCAAAACACCAACTTTCTATGACAAATGGATACAACCGTTAAAAGCTCCTCCATAAAGAGAGTTGAGCAACTTTGGACTATCAAAGTTGCTCAGAGTATACGTTTTACTATTCTTCCATATCACATTTTACGAGTATAGGCTTACTAGATTATTTCCATGCCAAACACCAACTTTCTATGACAAATGGACGAAACCGTTAAAAGCTCCTCCATAGAGAGAGTTGAGCAACTTCGGACTATCGAAGTTGCTCTGGATAGACTTTTTATTGTTCTTCTATGTCAAATTTTACGAGTATAAGCTTCCTAGATTATTTCGATGCCAAAACACCAACTTTCTATGAGAAATGGACAAAATCGTAAAAAGCTCCTCCATAGAGAGAGTTGAGCAATTTCGGACCATCAAAGTTGCTCGGTGAACAATTTTTATTATTCTTATATTTCAAATTTGACGAGTATAAGCTTCATAGATTATTTCGTTGCAAAACAACAACATTCTATGATAAATGGACAAAATCGATAAAAGCTTCTCTATAGAGAGAGTTGAGCAACTTCGGACTACCAAAGTTGCTCGGGATTGACTTCTTATTGTTCTTTTATGTCGAATTTTACGAGTATAAGCTTCCTAGATTATTTCGATGCCAAAACACCAACTTTCTATGACAAATGGACAAAACCGTTAAAAGCTCCTCCATAGAGAGAGTTGAGCAACTTCGGACCACCAAAGTTGCTCGGTGTACAATTTTTATTGTTCTTATATGTCAAATTTTACGAGTATAAGCTTCATATATTATTTCGATCCCAAACCATCAACTTTCTATGAAAAATGGACAATATCGTTAAAAGCTCCTCCATAGAGAGAGTTGAGCAACTTCGGACTATCAAAGTTGCTCAGAGTATACTTTTTACTATTCTTCCATATCAAATTTTACGAGTGTAGGCTTGCTAGATTATTTCCATGCCAAACACCAACTTTCTATGACAAATGGACGAAACCGTTAAAAGCTCCTCCATAGAGAGAGTTGAGCAACTTCAGACTACCAAAGTTGCTCGGGATGGGCTTTTTATTGTTCTTTTATGTCTAATTTTACGAGTAAAAGCTTCCTAGATTATTTCGATGCCAAAACACCAACTTTCTATGACAAATGGACAAAACCGTTAAAAAGCTCCTCCATAGAGAGAGTTGAGCAACTTCAGACCACCAAAGTTGCTCGATCCACACTTTTTACTGTTCTTTTGTATGAAATTTTACGAGTATGAGCTTCCTCGATTATTTCGATGACAAAACACTAACTTTCTATAACAAATGGACAAAACCGTTAAAAGCTCCTCCATCGAGAGAGTTGAGCAAGTTCGGACAACAAAAGTTGCTTGGAGTATACTTATTACTATTCTTCTATATCAGATTTTACGAGTATATGCTTGCTAGATTATTTCCATGCCAAACACCAACTTTCTATGACAAATGGACAAAATTGTTAAAAGCTCCTCCATAGAGAGAGTTGAGCAACTTCGGACTATCCAAGTTGCTCGAGATGGGCTTTTTATTGTTCTTTTATGTCAAATTTTACGAGTATAAGCTTCCTAGATTATTTCGATGACAAAACACCAACTTTCTATGACAAATGGACAAAACCATTAAAAGCTCCACAATAGAGAGAGTTGAGCAACCTGGGAATATCAAAGTTGCTCTGGTTAGACTTTTTATTGTTCTTCTATGTCAAATTTTACGAGTATAAGCTTCCTAGATTATTTCGATGCCAAAACACCAACTTTCTATGACAAATGGACAAAATCGTTAAACGCTCCTCCATAGGGAGAGTTGAGCAACTTCGGACTACCAAAGTTGGTCGGGATGGGCTTTTTATTGTTCTTTTATGTCAAATTTTACGAGTATAGGCTTCCTAGATTATTTCGATGCCAAAACACCAACTTTCTATGACAAACGGACAAAATTGTTAAAAGCTCCTCCATAGAGAGAGTCGAGCAACTTCGGACCGTCAAAGTTGCTCGGTGTACAATTTTTATTGTTCTTATATGTCAAATTTTACAAGTATAAGCTTCATAGATTATTTCGATGCCAAAACACCAACTTTCTATGACAAATGGACAAAATCATTAAAAGCTCCTCCATAAAGAGAGTTGAGCAACTTTGGACTATCAAAGTTGCTCAGAGTATACTTTTTACTATTCTTCATATCAGATTTTACGAGTATAGGCTTGCTAGATTATTTCCATGCCAAACACCAACTTTCTATGACATATGGAGGAAAACGTTAAAAGCTCCTCCATAGAGAGAGTTGAGCAACTTCGGACTATCGAAGTTGCTCTGGATAGACTTTTTATTGTTCTTCTATGTCAAATTTTACGAGTATAAGATTCCTAGATTATTTCGATGCCAAAACACCAACTTTCTATGATAAATGGACAAAATCGTAAAAAGCTCCTCCATAGAGAGAGTTGAGCAATTTCGGACCATCAAAGTTGCTCGGTGAACAATTTTTATTATTCTTATATTTCAAATTTGACGAGTATAAGCTTCATAGATTATTTCGTTGCAAAACAACAACATTCTATGACAAATGGACAAAACCGATAAAAGCTTCTCTATAGAGAGAGTTGAGCAACTTCGGACTACCAAAGTTGCTCGGGATTGACTTTTTATTGTTCTTTTATGTCGAATTTTACGAGTATAAGCTTCCTAGATTATTTCGATGCCAAAACACCAACTTTCTATGACAAATGGACAAAATCATTAAAAGCTCCTCCATAAAGAGAGTTGAGCAACTTTGGACTATCAAAGTTGCTCAGAGTATACTTTTTACTATTCTTCATATCAGATTTTACGAGTATAGGCTTGCTAGATTATTTCCATGCCAAACACCAACTTTCTATGACAAATGGACAAAACCGATAAAAGCTTCTCTATAGAGAGAGTTGAGCAACTTCGGACTACCAAAGTTGCTCGGGATTGACTTTTTATTGTTCTTTTATGTCGAATTTTACGAGTATAAGCTTCCTAGATTATTTCGATGCCAAAACACCAACTTTCTATGACAAATGGACAAAACCGTTAAAAGCTCCTCCATAGAGAGAGTCGAGCAACTTCGGACCGTCAAAGTTGCTCGGTGTATAATTTTTATTGTTCTTATATGTCAAATTTTACAAGTATAAGCTTCATAGATTATTTCGAAGCCAAAACACCAACTTTCTATGACAAATGGACAAAATCATTAAAAGCTCCTCCATAAAGAGAGTTGAGCAACTTTGGACTATCAAAGTTGCTCAGAGTATACTTTTTACTATTCTTCATATCAGATTTTACGAGTATAGGCTTGCTAGATTATTTCCATGCCAAACACCAACTTTCTATGACATATGGAGGAAACCGTTAAAAGCTCCTCCATAGAGAGAGTTGAGCAACTTCGGACTATCGAAGTTGCTCTGGATAGACTTTTTATTGTTCTTCTATGTCAAATTTTACGAGTATAAGATTCCTAGATTATTTCGATGCCAAAACACCAACTTTCTATGATAAATGGACAAAATCGTAAAAAGCTCCTCCATAGAGAGAGTTGAGCAATTTCGGACCATCAAAGTTGCTCGGTGAACAATTTTTATTATTCTTATATTTCAAATTTGACGAGTATAAGCTTCATAGATTATTTCGTTGCAAAACAACAACATTCTATGACAAATGGACAAAACCGATAAAAGCTTCTCTATAGAGAGAGTTGAGCAACTTCGGACTACCAAAGTTGCTCGGGATTGACTTTTTATTGTTCTTTTATGTCGAATTTTACGAGTATAAGCTTCCTAGATTATTTCGATGCCAAAACACCAACTTTCTATGACAAATGGACAAAATCATTAAAAGCTCCTCCATAAAGAGAGTTGAGCAACTTTGGACTATCAAAGTTGCTCAGAGTATACTTTTTACTATTCTTCATATCAGATTTTACGAGTATAGGCTTGCTAGATTATTTCCATGCCAAACACCAACTTTCTATGACAAATGGACAAAACCGATAAAAGCTTCTCTATAGAGAGAGTTGAGCAACTTCGGACTACCAAAGTTGCTCGGGATTGACTTTTTATTGTTCTTTTATGTCGAATTTTACGAGTATAAGCTTCCTAGATTATTTCGATGCCAAAACACCAACTTTCTATGACAAATGGACAAAACCGTTAAAAGCTCCTCCATAGAGAGAGTCGAGCAACTTCGGACCGTCAAAGTTGCTCGGTGTATAATTTTTATTGTTCTTATATGTCAAATTTTACAAGTATAAGCTTCATAGATTATTTCGATGCCAAAACACATACTTTATATGACAAATGGACAAAATCATTAAAAGCTCCTCCATAAAGAGAGTTGAGCAACTTTGGACTATCGAAGTTGCTCAGAGTATACTTTTTACTATTCTTCCATATCAGATTTTACGAGTATAGGCTTGCTAGATTATTTCCATGCCAAACACCAACTTTCTATGACAAATGGACGAAACCGTTAAAAGCTCCTCCATAGAGAGAGTTGAGCAACTTCGGACTATCGAAGTTGCTCTGGATAGACTTTTTATTGTTCTTCTATGTCAAATTTTACGAGTATAAGCTTCCTAGATTATTTCGATGCCAAAACACCAACTTTCTATGATAAATGGACTAAACCGTTAAAAGCTCCTCCATAGAAAGAGTTGAGCAAGTTCGGACCATCAAAGTTGTTCGGTGTACAATTTTTATTGCTCTTATATTTGAAATTTTACGAGTATAAGCTTCATAGATTATTTCGATGCCAAAACACCAACTTTCTATGACAAATGGACAAAACCGTTAAAAGCTTCTCCATAGAGAGAGTTGAGCAACCTCGGACCATCAAAGTTGCTCAGTGTACAATTTTTATTGTTCTTATATGTCAAATTTTACAAGTATAAGCTTCATAGATTATTTCGATGCCAAAACACCAACTTTCTATGACAAATGGACAGAATCGTTAAAAGCTCCTCCATAAAGAGAGTTGAGCAACTTTGGACTATCAAAGTTGCTCAGAGTATACTTTTTACTATTCTTCCATATCAAATTTTACGAGTATAGGCTTGCTAGATTATTTCCATGCCAAACACCAACTTTCTATGACAAATGGACGAAACCGTTAAAAGCTCCTCCATAGAGAGAGTTGGGCATCTTCGGACTATCGACGTTGCTCTGGATAGACTTTTTATTGTTCTTCTATGTCAAATTTTACGAGTATAAGCTTCCTAGATTATTTTGATGCCAAAACACCAACTTTCTATGACAAATGGACAAAACCGTTAAAAGCTCCTCCATAGAGAGAGTCGAGCAAGTTCGGACCATCAAAGTTGTTCGGTGTACAATTTTTATTGCTCTTATATTTGAAATTTTACGAGTATAAGCTTCATAGATTATTTCGATGCCAAAACACTAACTTTCTATGACAAATGGACAAAACCGTTAAAAGCTCCTCCATAGAGAGAGTTGAGCAACCTCGGACCATCAAAGTTGCTCAGTATACAATTTTTGTTGTTCTTATTTGTCAAATTTTACAAGTATAAGATTCGTAGATTATTTCGATGCCAAAACACCAACTTTCTATGACAAATGGATAAAATCGTTAAAAGATCCTCCATAAAGAGAGTTGAGCAACTTTGGACTATCAAAGTTGCTCAGAGTATACTTTTTACTATTCTTCCATATCACATTTTACGAGTATAGGCTTGCTAGATTATTTTCATGCCAAACACCAACTTTCTATGACAAATGGACGAAACCGTTAAAAGCTCCTCCATAGAGAGAGTTGAGCAAATTCGGACTGTTGAAGTTGCTCTGGATAGACTTTTTATTGTTCTTCTATGTCAAATTTTACGAGTATAAGCTTCCTAGATTATTTCGATGCCAAAACACCAACTTTCTATGATAAATGGACAAAATCGTAAAAAGCTCCTCCATAGAGAGAGTTGAGCAATTTCGGACCATCAAAGTTGCTCGGTGAACAATTTTTATTATTCTTATATTTCAAATTTGACGAGTATAAGCTTCATAGATTATTTCGTTGCAAAACAACAACATTCTATGACAAATGGACAAAATCGATAAAAGCTTCTCTATAGAGAGAGTTGAGCAACTTCGGACTGCCAAAGTTGCTCGGGATTGACTTTTTATTGTTCTTTTATGTCGAATTTTACGAGTATAAGCTTCCTAGATTATTTCGATGCCAAAACACCAACTTTCTATGACAAATGGACAAAACCGTTAAAAGCTCCTCCATAGAGAGAGTTGAGCAACTTCGGACCACCAAAGTTGCTCGGTGTACAATTTTTATTGTTCTTATATGTCAAATTTTACGAGTATAAGCTTCATATATTATTTCGATGCCAAAACACCAACTTTCTATGACAAATGGACAATATCTTTAAAAGCTCCTCCATAGAGAGAGTTGAGCAACTTCGGACTATCAAAGTTGCTCAGAGTATACTTTTTACTATTCTTCCATATCAAATTTTACGAGTGTAGGCTTGCTAGATTATTTCCATGCCAAACACCAACTTTCTATGACAAATGGACGAAACCGTTAAAAGCTCCTCCATAGAGAGAGTTGAGCAACTTCGGACTACCGAAGTTGCTCGGGATGGGCTTTTTATTGTTCTTTTATGTCTAATTTTACGAGTAAAAGCTTCCTAGATTATTTCGATGCCAAAACACCAACTTTCTATGACAAATGGACAAAACCGTTAAAAAGCTCCTCCATAGAGAGAGTTGAGCCACTTCAGACCACCAAAGTTGCTCGATCCACACTTTTTACTGTTCTTTTGTATGAAATTTTACGAGTATGAGCTTCCTCGATTATTTCGATGACAAAACACTAACTTTCTATAACAAATAGACAAAACCGTTAAAAGCTCCTCCATCGAGAGAGTTGAGCAAGTTCGGACAACAAAAGTTGCTTGGAGTATACTTATTACTATTCTTCTATATCAGATTTTACGAGTATATGCTTGCTAGATTATTTCCATGCCAAACACCAACTTTCTATGACAAATGGACAAAATTGTTAAAAGCTCCTCCATAGAGAGAGTTGAGCAACTTCGGACTATCCAAGTTGCTCGGGATGGGCTTTTTATTGTTCTTTTATGTCAAATTTTACGAGTATAAGCTTCCTAGATTATTTCGATGACAAAACACCAACTTTCTATGACAAATGGACAAAACCATTAAAAGCTCCTCAATAGAGAGAGTTGAGCAACCTGGGAATATCAAAGTTGCTCTGGTTAGACTTTTTATTGTTCTTCTATGTCAAATTTTACGAGTATAGGCTTCCTAGATTATTTCGATGCCAAAACACCAACTTTCTATGACAAATGGACAAAATTGTTAAAAGCTCCCCCATAGAGAGAGTCGAGCAACTTCGGACCGTCAAAGTTGCTCGGTGTACAATTTTTATTGTTCTTATATGTCAAATTTTACAAGTATAAGCTTCATAGATTATTTCGATGCCAAAACACCAACTTTCTATGACAAATGGACAAAATCATTAAAAGCTCCTCCATAAAGAGAGTTGAGCAACTTTGGACTATCAAAGTTGCTCAGAGTATACTTTTTACTATTCTTCCATATCAGATTTTACGAGTATAGGCTTGCTAGATTATTTCCATGCCAAACACCAACTTTCTATGACAAATGGACGAAACCGTTAAAAGCTCCTCCATAGAGAGAGTTGAGCAACTTCGGACTATCGAAGTTGCTCTGGATAGACTTTTTATTGTTCTTCTATGTCAAATTTTACGAGTATAAGCTTCCTAGATTATTTCGATGCCAAAACAACAACTTTCTATGATAAATGGACAAAATCGTAAAAAGCTCCTCCATAGAGAGAGTTGAGCAATTTCGGACCATCAAAGTTGCTCGGTGAACAATTTTTATTATTCTTATATTTCAAATTTGACGAGTATAAGCTTCATAGATTATTTCGTTGCAAAACAACAACATTCTATGACAAATGGACAAAATCGATAAAAGCTTCTCTATAGAGAGAGTTGAGCAACTTCGGACTGCCAAAGTTGCTCGGGATTGACTTTTTATTGTTCTTTTATGTCGAATTTTACGAGTATAAGCTTCCTAGATTATTTCGATGCCAAAACACCAACTTTCTATGACAAATGGACAAAACCGTTAAAAGCTCCTCCATAGAGAGAGTTGAGCAACTTCGGACCACCAAAGTTGCTCGGTGTGCAATTTTTATTGTTCTTATATGTCAAATTTTACGAGTATAAGCTTCATATATTATTTCGATGCCAAAACACCAACTTTCTATGACAAATGGACAATATCTTTAAAAGCTCCTCCATAGAGAGAGTTGAGCAACTTCGGACTATCAAAGTTGCTTAGAGTATACTTTTTACTATTCTTCCATATCAAATTTTACGAGTGTAGGCTTGCTAGATTATTTCCATGCCAAACACCAACTTTCTATGACAAATGGACGAAACCGTTAAAAGCTCCTCCATAGAGAGAGTTGAGCAACTTCGGACTACCGAAGTTGCTCGGGATGGGCTTTTTATTGTTCTTTTATGTCTAATTTTACGAGTAAAAGCTTCCTAGATTATTTCGATGCCAAAACACCAACTTTCTATGACAAATGGACAAAACCGTTAAAAAGCTCCTCCATAGAGAGAGTTGAGCCACTTCAGACCACCAAAGTTGCTCGATCCACACTTTTTACTGTTCTTTTGTATGAAATTTTACGAGTATGAGCTTCCTCGATTATTTCGATGACAAAACACTAACTTTCTATAACAAATAGACAAAACCGTTAAAAGCTCCTCCATCGAGAGAGTTGAGCAAGTTCGGACAACAAAAGTTGCTTGGAGTATACTTATTACTATTCTTCTATATCAGATTTTACGAGTATATGCTTGCTAGATTATTTCCATGCCAAACACCAACTTTCTATGACAAATGGACAAAATTGTTAAAAGCTCCTCCATAGAGAGAGTTGAGCAACTTCGGACTATCCAAGTTGCTCGGGATGGGCTTTTTATTGTTCTTTTATGTCAAATTTTACGAGTATAAGCTTCCTAGATTATTTCGATGACAAAACACCAACTTTCTATGACAAATGGACAAAACCATTAAAAGCTCCTCAATAGAGAGAGTTGAGCAACCTGGGAATATCAAAGTTGCTCTGGTTAGACTTTTTATTGTTCTTCTATGTCAAATTTTACGAGTATAGGCTTCCTAGATTATTTCGATGCCAAAACACCAACTTTCTATGACAAATGGACAAAATTGTTAAAAGCTCCCCCATAGAGAGAGTCGAGCAACTTCGGACCGTCAAAGTTGCTCGGTGTACAATTTTTATTGTTCTTATATGTCAAATTTTACAAGTATAAGCTTCATAGATTATTTCGATGCCAAAACACCAACTTTCTATGACAAATGGACAAAATCATTAAAAGCTCCTCCATAAAGAGAGTTGAGCAACTTTGGACTATCAAAGTTGCTCAGAGTATACTTTTTACTATTCTTCCATATCAGATTTTACGAGTATAGGCTTGCTAGATTATTTCCATGCCAAACACCAACTTTCTATGACAAATGGACGAAACCGTTAAAAGCTCCTCCATAGAGAGAGTTGAGCAACTTCGGACTATCGAAGTTGCTCTGGATAGACTTTTTATTGTTCTTCTATGTCAAATTTTACGAGTATAAGCTTCCTAGATTATTTCGATGCCAAAACAACAACTTTCTATGATAAATGGACAAAATCGTAAAAAGCTCCTCCATAGAGAGAGTTGAGCAATTTCGGACCATCAAAGTTGCTCGGTGAACAATTTTTATTATTCTTATATTTCAAATTTGACGAGTATAAGCTTCATAGATTATTTCGTTGCAAAACAACAACATTCTATGACAAATGGACAAAATCGATAAAAGCTTCTCTATAGAGAGAGTTGAGCAACTTCGGACTGCCAAAGTTGCTCGGGATTGACTTTTTATTGTTCTTTTATGTCGAATTTTACGAGTATAAGCTTCCTAGATTATTTCGATGCCAAAACACCAACTTTCTATGACAAATGGACAAAACCGTTAAAAGCTCCTCCATAGAGAGAGTTGAGCAACTTCGGACCACCAAAGTTGCTCGGTGTACAATTTTTATTGTTCTTATATGTCAAATTTTACGAGTATAAGCTTCATATATTATTTCGATGCCAAAACACCAACTTTCTATGACAAATGGACAATATCTTTAAAAGCTCCTCCATAGAGAGAGTTGAGCAACTTCGGACTATCAAAGTTGCTCAGAGTATACTTTTTACTATTCTTCCATATCAAATTTTACGAGTGTAGGCTTGCTAGATTATTTCCATGCCAAACACCAACTTTCTATGACAAATGGACGAAACCGTTAAAAGCTCCTCCATAGAGAGAGTTGAGCAACTTCGGACTACCGAAGTTGCTCGGGATGGGCTTTTTATTGTTCTTTTATGTCTAATTTTACGAGTAAAAGCTTCCTAGATTATTTCGATGCCAAAACACCAACTTTCTATGACAAATGGACAAAACCGTTAAAAAGCTCCTCCATAGAGAGAGTTGAGCCACTTCAGACCACCAAAGTTGCTCGATCCACACTTTTTACTGTTCTTTTGTATGAAATTTTACGAGTATGAGCTTCCTCGATTATTTCGATGACAAAACACTAACTTTCTATAACAAATAGACAAAACCGTTAAAAGCTCCTCCATCGAGAGAGTTGAGCAAGTTCGGACAACAAAAGTTGCTTGGAGTATACTTATTACTATTCTTCTATATCAGATTTTACGAGTATATGCTTGCTAGATTATTTCCATGCCAAACACCAACTTTCTATGACAAATGGACAAAATTGTTAAAAGCTCCTCCATAGAGAGAGTTGAGCAACTTCGGACTATCCAAGTTGCTCGGGATGGGCTTTTTATTGTTCTTTTATGTCAAATTTTACGAGTATAAGCTTCCTAGATTATTTCGATGACAAAACACCAACTTTCTATGACAAATGGACAAAACCATTAAAAGCTCCTCAATAGAGAGAGTTGAGCAACCTGGGAATATCAAAGTTGCTCTGGTTAGACTTTTTATTGTTCTTCTATGTCAAATTTTACGAGTATAGGCTTCCTAGATTATTTCGATGCCAAAACACCAACTTTCTATGACAAATGGACAAAATTGTTAAAAGCTCCCCCATAGAGAGAGTCGAGCAACTTCGGACCGTCAAAGTTGCTCGGTGTACAATTTTTATTGTTCTTATATGTCAAATTTTACAAGTATAAGCTTCATAGATTATTTCGATGCCAAAACACCAACTTTCTATGACAAATGGACAAAATCATTAAAAGCTCCTCCATAAAGAGAGTTGAGCAACTTTGGACTATCAAAGTTGCTCAGAGTATACTTTTTACTATTCTTCCATATCAGATTTTACGAGTATAGGCTTGCTAGATTATTTCCATGCCAAACACCAACTTTCTATGACAAATGGACGAAACCGTTAAAAGCTCCTCCATAGAGAGAGTTGAGCAACTTCGGACTATCGAAGTTGCTCTGGATAGACTTTTTATTGTTCTTCTATGTCAAATTTTACGAGTATAAGCTTCCTAGATTATTTCGATGCCAAAACAACAACTTTCTATGATAAATGGACAAAATCGTAAAAAGCTCCTCCATAGAGAGAGTTGAGCAATTTCGGACCATCAAAGTTGCTCGGTGAACAATTTTTATTATTCTTATATTTCAAATTTGACGAGTATAAGCTTCATAGATTATTTCGTTGCAAAACAACAACATTCTATGACAAATGGACAAAATCGATAAAAGCTTCTCTATAGAGAGAGTTGAGCAACTTCGGACTGCCAAAGTTGCTCGGGATTGACTTTTTATTGTTCTTTTATGTCGAATTTTACGAGTATAAGCTTCCTAGATTATTTCGATGCCAAAACACCAACTTTCTATGACAAATGGACAAAACCGTTAAAAGCTCCTCCATAGAGAGAGTTGAGCAACTTCGGACCACCAAAGTTGCTCGGTGTACAATTTTTATTGTTCTTATATGTCAAATTTTACGAGTATAAGCTTCATATATTATTTCGATGCCAAAACACCAACTTTCTATGACAAATGGACAATATCTTTAAAAGCTCCTCCATAGAGAGAGTTGAGCAACTTCGGACTATCAAAGTTGCTCAGAGTATACTTTTTACTATTCTTCCATATCAAATTTTACGAGTGTAGGCTTGCTAGATTATTTCCATGCCAAACACCAACTTTCTATGACAAATGGACGAAACCGTTAAAAGCTCCTCCATAGAGAGAGTTGAGCAACTTCGGACTACCGAAGTTGCTCGGGATGGGCTTTTTATTGTTCTTTTATGTCTAATTTTACGAGTAAAAGCTTCCTAGATTATTTCGATGCCAAAACACCAACTTTCTATGACAAATGGACAAAACCGTTAAAAAGCTCCTCCATAGAGAGAGTTGAGCCACTTCAGACCACCAAAGTTGCTCGATCCACACTTTTTACTGTTCTTTTGTATGAAATTTTACGAGTATGAGCTTCCTCGATTATTTCGATGACAAAACACTAACTTTCTATAACAAATAGACAAAACCGTTAAAAGCTCCTCCATCGAGAGAGTTGAGCAAGTTCGGACAACAAAAGTTGCTTGGAGTATACTTATTACTATTCTTCTATATCAGATTTTACGAGTATATGCTTGCTAGATTATTTCCATGCCAAACACCAACTTTCTATGACAAATGGACAAAATTGTTAAAAGCTCCTCCATAGAGAGAGTTGAGCAACTTCGGACTATCCAAGTTGCTCGGGATGGGCTTTTTATTGTTCTTTTATGTCAAATTTTACGAGTATAAGCTTCCTAGATTATTTCGATGACAAAACACCAACTTTCTATGACAAATGGACAAAACCATTAAAAGCTCCTCAATAGAGAGAGTTGAGCAACCTGGGAATATCAAAGTTGCTCTGGTTAGACTTTTTATTGTTCTTCTATGTCAAATTTTACGAGTATAGGCTTCCTAGATTATTTCGATGCCAAAACACCAACTTTCTATGACAAATGGACAAAATTGTTAAAAGCTCCCCCATAGAGAGAGTCGAGCAACTTCGGACCGTCAAAGTTGCTCGGTGTACAATTTTTATTGTTCTTATATGTCAAATTTTACAAGTATAAGCTTCATAGATTATTTCGATGCCAAAACACCAACTTTCTATGACAAATGGACAAAATCATTAAAAGCTCCTCCATAAAGAGAGTTGAGCAACTTTGGACTATCAAAGTTGCTCAGAGTATACTTTTTACTATTCTTCCATATCAGATTTTACGAGTATAGGCTTGCTAGATTATTTCCATGCCAAACACCAACTTTCTATGACAAATGGACGAAACCGTTAAAAGCTCCTCCATAGAGAGAGTTGAGCAACTTCGGACTATCGAAGTTGCTCTGGATAGACTTTTTATTGTTCTTCTATGTCAAATTTTACGAGTATAAGCTTCCTAGATTATTTCGATGCCAAAACAACAACTTTCTATGATAAATGGACAAAATCGTAAAAAGCTCCTCCATAGAGAGAGTTGAGCAATTTCGGACCATCAAAGTTGCTCGGTGAACAATTTTTATTATTCTTATATTTCAAATTTGACGAGTATAAGCTTCATAGATTATTTCGTTGCAAAACAACAACATTCTATGACAAATGGACAAAACCGATAAAAGCTTCTCTATAGAGAGAGTTGAGCAACTTCGGACTACCAAAGTTGCTCGGGATTGACTTTTTATTGTTCTTTTATGTCGAATTTTACGAGTATAAGCTTCCTAGATTATTTCGATGCCAAAACACCAACTTTCTATGACAAATGGACAAAACCATTAAAAGCTCCTCCATAGAGAGAGTCGAGCAACTTCGGACCGTTAAAGTTGCTCGGTGTACAATTTTTATTGTTCTTATATGTCAAATTTTACAAGTATAAGCTTCATAGATTATTTCGATGCCAAAACACCAACTTTCTATGACAAATGGACAAAATCATTAAAAGCTCCTCCATAAAGAGAGTTGAGCAACTTTGGACTATCAAAGTTGCTCAGAGTATACTTTTTACTATTTTTCCATATCAGATTTTACGAGTATAGGCTTGCTAGATTATTTCCATGCCAAACAACAACTTTCTATGACAAATGGACGAAACCGTTAAAAGCTCCTCCATAGAGAGAGTTGAGCAACTTCGGACTATCGAAGTTGCTCTGGATAGACTTTTTATTGTTCTTCTATGTCAAATTTTACGAGTATAAGCTTCCTAGATTATTTCGATGCCAAAACACCAACTTTCTATGATAAATGGACAAAATCGTAAAAAGCTCCTCCATAGAGAGAGTTGAGCAATTTCGGACCATCAAAGTTGCTCGGTGAACAATTTTTATTATTCTTATATTTCAAATTTGACGAGTATAAGCTTCATAGATTATTTCGTTGCAAAACAACAACATTCTATGACAAATCGACAAAACCGATAAAAGCTTCTCTATAGAGAGAGTTGAGCAACTTCGGACTACCAAAGTTGCTCGGTATTGACTTTTTATTGTTCTTTTATGTCGAATTTTACGAGTATAAGCTTCCTAGATTATTTCGATGCCAAAACACCAACTTTCTATGACAAATGGACAAAACCGTTAAAAGCTCCTCCATAGAGGGAGTTGAGCAACTTCGGACCACCAAAGTTGCTCGGTGTACAATTTTTATTGTCCTTATATGTCAAATTTTACGAGTATAAGCTTCATAGATTATTTCGATGCCAAAACAACAACTTTCTATGACAAATGGACAAAATCGTTAAAAGCTCCTCCATAGAGAGAGTTGAGCAACTTTGGACTATCAAAGTTGCTCAGAGTATACTTTTTACTATTCTTCCATATCAAATTTTACGAGTGTAGGCTTGCTAGATTATTTCCATGCCAAACACCAACTTTCTATGACAAATGGACGAAACCGTTAAAAGCTCCTCCATAGAGAGAGTTGAGCAACTTCGGACTATCAAAGTTGCTCTGGATAGACTTTTTATTGTTCTTCTATGTCAAATTTTACGAGTATAAGCTTCCTCGATTATTTCGATGCCAAAACACCAACTTTCTATGACAAATGGACAAAATCGTTAAAAGCTCCTCCATAGAGAGAGTTGAGCAACTTCGGACTACCAAAGTTGCTCGGGATGGGCTTTTTATTGTTCTTTTATGTCAAATTTTTCGAGTATAAGCTTCTTAGATTATTTCGATGCCAAAACACCAACTTTCTATGACAAATGGACAAAATCGTTAAAAGCTCCTCCATAGAGAGAGTTGAGCAACTTCGGACCGTCAAAGTTGCTCGGTGTACAATTTTTATTGTTCTTATATTTCAAATTTTACGAGTATAGGCTTCCTATATTATTTCCATGCCAAACACCATCTTTCTATGACAAATGGACGAAATCGTTAAAAGCTCCTCCATAGAGAGAGTTGAGCAACTTTGGACTATCAAAGGTTCTCTGGATAAACTTTTTATTGTTCTTCTATGTCAAATTTTACGAGTATAAGCTTCCTAGATTATTTCGATGCCAAACCACCAACTTTCTATGAAAAATGGACAAAATTGTTAAAAGCTCTTCCATAGAGAGAGTTGAGCAACTTCGGACTACCAAAGTTGCTCGGGATGGGCTTTTTATTGTTCTTTTATGTCTAATTTTACGAGTACAAGCTTCCTAGATTATTTCGATGCCAAAACACCAACTTTCTATGACAAATGGACAAAACCGTTAAAAAGCTCCTCCATAGAGAGAGTTGAGCAACTTCAGACCATCAAAGTTGCTCGATCAACACTTTTTACTGTTGTTTTGTATGAAATTTTACGAGTATGAGCTTCCTCGATTATTTCGATGACAAAACACTAACTTTCTATAACAAATGGACAAAACCGTTAAAAGCTCCTCCATCGAGAGAGTTGAGCAAGTTCGGACAACAAAAGTTGCTTGGAGTATACTTATTACTATTCTTCTATATCAGATTTTACGAGTATATGCTTGCTAGATTATTTCCATGCCAAACACCAACTTTCTATGACAAATGGACAAAACCGTTAAAAAGCTCCTCCATAGAAAGAGTTGAGCAACTTCGGACCATCAAAGTTGTTCGATCCACACTTTTTACTGTTCTTTTATATGAAATTTTACGAGTATGTGCTTCCTCGATTATTTCGATGACAAAACACTGACTTTCTATAACAAATGGACAAAATCGTTAAAAGCTCCTCCATCGGGAGAGTTGAGCAAGTTCGGACAACAAAAGTTGCTTGGAGTATACATATTAATATTCTTCTATATCAGATTTTACGAGTATAGGCTTGCTAGATTATTTCCATGCCAAACACCAACTTTCTATGACAAATGGACAAAATCGTTAAAAGCTCCTCCCTAGAGAGAGTTGAGCAACTTCAGACTATCCAACTTGCTCGGGATGGGCTTTTTATTGTTCTTTTATGTCAAATTTTACGAGTATAAGCTTCCTAGATTATTTCAATGACAAAACACCAACTTTCTATGACAAATGGAGAAAATCGTTAAAAACTCCTCCATATAGAGAATTGAGCAACTTCAGATTATCAAAGTTGCTTTGGATAGACTTTTTATTATTCTTCTATGTCAAATTTTAACAGTATAAGCTTCCTAGATTATTTCGATGCCAAAACACCAACTTTCTATGACAAATGGACAAAATCGTTAAAAGCTCCTCCATAGAGAGAATTGAGCAACTTCGAACCATCAAAGTTGCTCGGTGTACAATTTTTATTGTTCTAATATTTCAAATTTTACGAGTATAAGCTTCATAGATTATTTCGTTGCAAAACAACAACATTCTATGACAAATGGAAAAAATCGTTAAAAGCTCCTCCATAGAGAAAGTTGAGCAACATCGGACTACCAAAGTTGCTCGGGATAGACTTTTTATTGTTCTTTTATGTCGAATTTTACGAGTATGAGCTTCCTAGATTATTTCGATTCCAAAACACCAACTTTCTATAACAAATGGACAAAACCGTTAAAAGCTCCTGCATAGAAAGAGTTGAGCAACTTCAGACTACCAAAGTTGCTCGGTGTACAATTTTTATTGTTCTTATATGTCAAATTTTACGAGTATAAGCTTCATAGATTATTTCGATGCCAAAACACCAACTTTCTATGACAAATGGACAAAATCGTTAAAAGCTCCTCCATAGAGAGACTTGAGCAACTTCGGACTATCAAAGTTGTTCAGAGTATACTTTTTACTATTCTTCCATATCAGATTTTACGAGTATAGGCTTGAATATTTCCATGCCAAACACCAACTTTCTATGTCAAATGGACGAAACCGTTAAAAGCTCCTCCATAGAGAGAGTTGAGCAACTTCGGACTATCAAAAATTCTCTAGAGAGACTTTTTATTGTTCTTCTATGTCAAATTTTGCGAGTATAAGCTTCCTAGATTATTTCGATGCCAAAACACCAACTTTCTATGACAAGTGGACAAAATCGTTAAAAGCTCCTTCATAGAGAGAGTTGAGCAACTTCGGACTACCAAAGTTGCTCGGGATGGGCTTTTTATTGTTCTTTTATGTCTAATTTTACGAGTATAAGCTTCCTAGATTATTTCGATGCCAAAACACCAACTTTCTATGACAAATGGACAAAACCGTTAAAAGCTCCTCCATAGAGAGAGTTGAGGAACTTTGGACCATCAAAGTTGCTCGGTGTATAATTTTTATTGTTCTTATATTTCAAATTTTACGAGTATAAGCTTCATAGATTATTTCGATGCCAAAACAACAACTTTCTATGACAAATGGACGAAACCGTTAAAAGCTCCTCCATAGAGAGAGTTGAGCAACTTCGGACTACTAAAGTTGCTCGGGATCGGCTTTTTATTGTTCTTTTATGTCAAATTTTACGAGTATAAGCTTCCTAGATTATTTCGATGCCAAAACACCAACTTTCTATGACAAATGGACAAAACCGTTAAAAGCTCCTCCATAGAGAGAGTTGAGCAACTTCAGACCATCAAAGTTGCTCGGTGTACAGTTTTTATTGTTCTTATATGTCAAATTTTACGAGTATAAGCTTCATAGATTATTTCGATGCAAAAACACAAACTTTCTATGACAAATGGACAAAATCGTTAAAAGCTCCTCCATAGAGAGAGTTGAGAAACTTCGGACTATCAAAGTTGCTCGGGATCGATTTTTTATTGTTCTTCTATGTCAAATTTTACTAGTATATGCTTCCTAGATTATTTCGATGCCAAAACACCAACTTTCTATGACAAATGGACAAAACCGTTAAGAGCTACTCCATAGAGAGAGTTGAGCAAGTTCGGACCATCAAAGTTGCTCTATGTACAATTTTTATTGTTCTTATATGTCAAATTTTAAGAGTATAAGCTTTTCCAGATTATTTCGATGCCAAAACACCAACTTTTTATGGCAAATGGACAAACCCCTAAAAGCAACTCCATAGAGAGAGTTCAGCAACTTGGGACCATCAAAGTTGCTCGGTGTACACTTTTTATTGTTCCTATGTGTGAAATTTTATGAGTATAAGCTTCCTAGATTAATTCGATGCCAAAACACCAACTTTCTATGACAAATGGACAAAACCGTTAAAAGCTCCTCCACAGAGAGAGTTGAGCAACTTCGGACCATCAAATTTGCTCTATGTTCACTTTTTATTGTTATTCTAAGTAAAATTTTATTAATACAAGCTTCCTAGATAATTTCGATGCCAATACAAGAACTTTCTATAAGAAATGGACAAAACCGTTAAAAGCTCCTCCATAGAGAGAGTTGAGCAAGTTCGGACAACCAAAGTTGCTCGGAGTATACTTTTTAATATTCTTCCATATCAGATTTTATGAGTATAGGCTTGCTAGATTATTTTCATCCTAAACACCAACTTTCTATGACAAATGGACGAAACCGTTAAAAGCTCCTACATAGAGAGAGTTGAGCAACTTCGGACTATCAAAGTTGCTCTGGATAGACTTTTTATTGTTCTTCTATGTCCAATTTTACGAGTATAAGCTTCGTAGATTATTTCGATGCCAAAACAACAAATTTCTATGACAAATGGACAAAACCGTTAAAAGCTCCTCCGTAGATAGAGTTGAGCAACTTCGGACCATCAAAGTTGCTCGGTGTACAATTTTTATTGATCTTACATTTCAAATTTTACAAGTATAAGCTTCATAGATTATTTCGATTCCAAAACAACAACTTTCTATGACAAATGGAAAAAACCGTTAAAAGCTCCTCCGTAGAGAGAGTTGAGCAACTTCGGACCATCAAAGTTGCTCGGTGTACAATTTTTATTGTTCTAATATTTCAAATTTTACGAGTATAAGCTTCATAGATTATTTCGTTGCAAAACAACAACATTCTATGACAAATGGACAAAACCATTAAAAGCTCCTCCATAGAGAGAGTTGAGCAACTTCGGACCATCAAAGTTGCTCTAAATAGACTTTTTATTGTTCTTCTATGTCAAATTTTACGAGTATAAGCTTCCTAGATTATTTCGATGACAAAACGCCAACTTTCTATGACAAATGGACAAAACCGATAAAAGCTCCTCCATAGAGAGAGTTGAGCAACTTCGGACCATCAAAGTTGCTCGGTGTACAATTTTTATTGTTCTTATATGTCAAATTTTACGAGTATAAGCTTCATAGATTATTTCGATGCCAAAACACCAACTTTCTAAGACAAATGGAAAAAACCGTTAAAAGCTCCTCCATAGAGAGAATTGAGCAACTTCGGACCATCAAAGTTGCACTATGTACACTTTTTGTTGTTCTTCTATGTAAAATTTTAATAATACAAGCTTCCTAGTTTATTTCGATGCCAAAACACCAACTTTCTATGACAAATGGACGAAACCGTTAAAAGCTCCTCCATAGAGAAAGTTGAGCAATTTCGGACTATCAAAGTTGCTCGGGATAGACTTTTTATTGTTCTTCTGTGTCAAATTTTACGAGTATAAGCTTCGTAGATTATTTTGATGCCAAAACACCAACTTTCTATGACAAATGGACAAAACCGTTAAAAGCTCCTCCATAGAGAGATTTGAGCAAGTTCAGACCATCAAAGTTGCTCTATGTACACTTTTTATTGTTCTTCTATGTCAAATTTTATTAATAAAAAGCTTCCAAGATTATTTCGATTCCAAAACACCAACATTCTATGACAAATGGACAAAACCATTAAAAGCTCCTCCATAGAGAGAGTTGAGCAACTTCGGACCATCAAAGTTGCTCTAAATAGACTTTTTATTGTTCTTCTATTCAAATTTTACGAGTATAAGCTTCCTAGATTATTTCGATGACAAAACACCAACTTTCTATGACAAATGGACAAAACCGATAAAAGCTCCTCCATAGAGAGAGTTGAGCAACTTCGGACCATCAAAGTTGCTCTGCGTACAATTTTTATTGTTCTTATATGTCAAATTTTACGAGTGTAAGCTTCATAGATTATTTCGATGCCAAAACACAACCTTTCTAAGACAAATGGAAAAAACCGTTAAAAGCTCCTCCATAGAAAGAATTGAGCAACTTCGGACCATCAAAGTTGCACTATGTACACTTTTTGTTGTTCTTCTATGTAAAATTTTAATAATACAAGCTTCCTAGTTTATTTCGATGCCAAAACACCAACTTTCTATGACAAATGGACGAAACCGTTAAAAGCTCCTCCATAGAGAAAGTTGAGCAATTTCGGACTATCAAAGTTGCTCGGGATAGACTTTTTATTGTTCTTCTATGTCAAATTTTACGAGTATAAGCTTCGTAGATTATTTTGATGCCAAAACACCAACTTTCTATGACAAATGGACAAAACCGTTAAAAGCTCCTCCATAGAGAGAGTTGAGCAAGTTCAGACCATCAAAGTTGCTCTATGTACACTTTTTATTGTTCTTCTATGTCAAATTTTATTAATAAAAAGCTTCCAAGATTATTTCGATTCCAAAACACCAACATTCTATGACAAATGGACAAAACCGTTAAAAGCTCCTCCATAGAGAGAGTTGAGCAACTTCGGACCATCAAAGTTGCTCTAAATAGAATTTTTATTGTTCTTCTATGTCAAATTTTACGAGTATAAGCTTCCTAGATTATTTCGATGACAAAACACCAACTTTCTATGACAAATGGACAAAACCGGTAAAAGCTCCTCCATAGAGAGAGTTGAGCAACTTCGGACCATCAAAGTTGCTCTGTGTACAATTTTTATTGTTCTTATATGTCAAATTTTACGAGTATAAGCTTCATAGATTATTTCGATGCCAAAACACCAACTTTCTAAGACAAATGGAAAAAACCGTTAAAAGCTCCTCCATAGAAAGAATTGAGCAACTTCGGACCATCAAAGTTGCACTATGTACACTTTTTGTTGTTCTTCTATGTAAAATTTTAATAATACAAGCTTCCTAGTTTATTTCGATGCCAAAACACCAACTTTCTATGACAAATGGACGAAACCGTTAAAAGCTCCTCCATAGAGAAAGTTGAGCAATTTCGGACTATCAAAGTTGCTCGGGATAGACTTTTTATTGTTCTTCTATGTCAAATTTTAAGAGTATAAGCTTTGCAGATTATTTTGATGCCAAAACTCCAACTTTCTATGACAAATGGACAAAACCGTTAAAAGCTCCTCCATAGAGAGAGTTGAGCAAGTTCAGACCATCAAAGCTGCTCTATGTACACTTTTTATTGTTCTTCTATGTCAAATTTTATTAATAAAAAGCTTCCTAGATTATTTCGATTCCAAAACATCAACATTCTATGACAAATGGACAAAACCGTTAAAAGCTCCTCCATAGAGAGAGTTGAGCAACTTCGGACCATCAAAGTTGCTCTAAATAGACTTTTTATTGTTCTTCTATGTCAAATTTTACGAGTATAAGCTTCCTAGATTATTTCGATGACAAAACACCAACTTTCTATGACAAATGGACAAAACCGATAAAAGCTCCTCCATAGAGAGAGTTGAGCAACTTCGGACCATCAAAGTTGCTCGGTGTACAATTTTTATTGTTCTTATATGTCAAATTTTACGAGTATAAGCTTCATAGATTATTTCGATGCCAAAACACCGACTTTCTAACACAAATGGAAAAAACCGTTAAAAGCTCCTCCATAGAGAGAATTGAGCAACTTCGGACCATCAAAGTTGCACTATGTACACTTTTTGTTGTTCTTCTATGTAAAATTTTAATAATACAAGCTTCCTAGTTTATTTCGATGCCAAAACACCAACTTTCTATGACAAATGGACGAAACCGTTAAAAGCTCCTCCATAGAGAGAGTTGAGCAACTTCGGACCATCAAAGTTGCTCGGTGTACAATTTTTATTGTTCTTCTGTGTCAAATTTTACGAGTATAAGCTTCGTAGATTATTTCGATGCCAAAACACCAACTTTTTATGGCAAATGGACAAACCCTTAAAAGCTCCTCCATAGAGAGAGTTCAGCAACTTGGGACCATCAAAGTTGCTCGGTGTACACCTTTTATTGTTCCTATGTGTGAAATTTTATGAGTATAAGCTTCCTATATTAATTCGATGCCAAAACACCAACTTTCTATGACAAGTGGATAAAACCGTTAAAAGCACTTCCACGGAGTGAGTTGAGCAACTTCGGACCATCAAAGTTGCTCTATGTTCACTTTTTATTGTTATTCTAAGAAAAATTTTATTAATACAAGCTTCCTAGATAATTTCGATGCCAAAACAAGAACTTTCTATAAGAAATGGACAAAACCGTTTAAAGCTCCTCCATAGAGAGAGTTGAGCAACTTCGGACCATCAAAGTTGCTCTAAATAGACTTTTTATTGTTCTTCTATGTCAAATTTTAGGAGTATAAGCTTCCTAGATTATTTCGATGACAAAACACCAACTTTCTATGACAAATGGACAAAACCGATAAAAGCTCCTCCATAGAGAGAGTTGAGCAACTTCGGACCATCAAAGTTGCTCGGTGTACAATTTTTATTGTTCTTATATGTCAAATTTTACGAGTATAAGCTTCATAGATTATTTCGATGACAAAACACCAACTTTCTAAGACAAATGGAAAAAACCGTTAAAAGCTCCTCCATAGAGAGAGTTGAGCAAGTTCAGACCATCAAAGTTGCTCTATGTACACTTTTTATTGTTCTTCTATGTCAAATTTTATTAATAAAAAGCTTCCAAGATTATTTCGATTCCAAAACACCAACTTTCTATCACATATAGATAAAACCGTTAAAAGCTCCTCCATAGAGAGAGTTGAGCAACTTCGGACCATCAAAGTTGGTCGGTGTACAATTTTTATTGTTCTTATATGTCAAATTTTAAGAGTATAAGCTTCGTAGATTATTTCGATGCCAAAACACCAACTTTCTATGACAAATGGACAAAACCGTTAAAAGCTCCTCCATAGAGAGAGTTGAGCAACTTTGGACCATCAAAAGCTGCTTGGGATAGACATTTTATTGTTCTTCTATGTCGAATTTTCTGAATATAAGCTTCGTAGATTATTTCGATGCCAAAACACCAACTTTCTATGACAAATGGACAAAACCGTTAAAAGCTCCTCCATAGAGAGAGTTGAGCAACTTCGGACCATCAAAGTTGCTCGGTGTACAAT
Source organism: Euonymus europaeus (assembly GCA_963580455.1). Classification (NCBI taxonomy): domain Eukaryota; kingdom Viridiplantae; phylum Streptophyta; class Magnoliopsida; order Celastrales; family Celastraceae; genus Euonymus; species Euonymus europaeus. The sequence goes on from OY756972.1 coordinate 9,587,808, forward strand.
TTTTATTGTTCTTATATGTCAAATTTTAAGAGTATAGGCTTCGTAGATTATTTCGATGCCAAAACACCAACTTTCTATGACAAATGGACGAAACCGTTAAAAGTCCCTCCATTGAGAGAGTTGAGCAACTTCGGACCATCAAAAGTTCCCCGGGATAGACATTTTATTGTTCTTCTATGTCAAATTTTCCGAATATAAGCTTCGTAGATTATTTCGATGCCAAAACACCAACTTTCTATGACAAATGGACAAAACCGTTAAAAGCTCCTCCATAGAGAGAGTTGAACAACTTCGGACCATCAAAGTTGCTCGGGATGGACATTTTATTGTTCTTCTATGTCAAATTTTCTGAGTATAAGCTTCATAGATTATTTCGATGCCAAAAGACAAACTTTGTATGACAAATGGACAAAAGTGTTAAAAGCTCCTCCATAGAGAGAGTTGAGCAACTTCGGACCATCAAAGTTGCTCGGTGTACAATTTTTATTGTTCTTATATGTCAAATTTTAAGAGTATAAGCTTCGTAGATTATTTCGATGCCAAAACACAAAATTTCTATGACAAATGGACAAAACCGTTAAAAGCTCCTCCATAGAGAGAGTTGAGCAACTTTGGACCATCAAAAGCTGCTCGGGATAGACATTTTATTGTTCTTCTATGTCGAATTTTCTGAATATAAGCTTCGTAGATTATTTCGATGCCAAAACACCAACTTTCTATGACAAATGGACAAAACCGTTAAAAGCTCCTCCATAGAGAGAGTTGAGCAACTTCGGACCATCAAAGTTGCTCGGTGTACAATTTTTATTGTTCTTATATGTCAAATTTTAAGAGTATAAGCTTCGTAGATTTTTTCGATGCCAAAACACCAACTTTCTATGACAAACGGACGAAACCGTTAAAAGTCCCTCCATTGAGAGAGTTGAGCAACTTCTAACCATCAAAAGTTGCCCGGGATAGACATTTTATTGTTCTTCTATGTCAAATTTTCTGAATATAAGCTTCGTAGATTATTTCGATGCCAAAACACCAACTTTCTATGAAAATGGACAAAACCGTTAAAAGCTCCTCCATAGAGAGAGTTGAACAACTTCGGACCATCAAAGTTGCTCGGGATGGACATTTTATTGTTCTTCTACGTCAAATTTTCTGAGTATAAGCTTCATAGATTATTTCGAAGCCAAAAAACAAACTTTGTATGACAAATGGACAAAATCGTTAAAAGCTCCTCCATAGAGAGAGTTGAGCAACTTCGGACCATCAAAGTTGCTCGGTGTACACTTTTTATTGTTCTTATCTGTCAAATTTTCTGAATATAAGCTTCGTAGTTTATTTCGATGCCAAAACACCAACTTTGTATGACGAATGGACAAAACCGTTAAAAGCTCCTCCATAGAGAGAGTTGAGCAACTTCGAACTATAAAAGTTGCTCGGTGTACAATTTTTATTGTTCTTATATGTCAAATTTTAAGAGTATAAGCTTCGTAGATTATTTCGATGCCAAAACACCAACTTTCTATGACAAATGGAGAAAACCGTTAAAAGCTCCTCCATAGAGAGAGTTGAGCAACTTCGGACCATCAAAGTTGCTCGGGATGGACATTTTATTGTTCTTCTATGTCAAAGTTTCTGAATATAAGTTTCGTAGATTATTTCGATGCCAAAACACCAACTTTCTATGACAAATGGACAAAAGTGTTAAAAGCTCCTCCATAGAGAGAGTTGAGCAACTTCGGACCATCAAAGTTGCTCAGGATGGACATTTTATTGTTCTTCTGTGTCAAATTTTCTGAGTATAAGCTTCATAGATTATTTCGATGCCAAAAGACAAACTTTCTATGACAAATGGACAAAATCGTTAAAAGCTCCTCCATAGAGAGAGTTGAGCAACTTCGGACCATCAATATTGCTCGGGATAGACATTTTATTGTTCTTTTATGTCAAATTTTCTGAATATAAGCTTCGTAGATTATTTCGAAGCCAAAACACCAACTTTTTATGACAAATGGACAAAACCGTTAAAAGCTCCTCCATAGAGAGAGTTGAGCAACTTTGGACCGTCAAAAGCTGCTCGGGATAGACATTTTATTGTTCTTCTATGTCGAATTTTCTGAATATAAGCTTCGTATATTATTTCGATGCCAAAACACCAACTTTCTATGACAAATGGACAAAACCGTTAAAAGCTCCTCCATAGAGAGAGTTGAGCAACTTCGGACCATCAAAGTTGCTCGGTGTACAATTTTTATTGTTCTTATATGTCAAATTTTAAGAGTATAAGCTTCGTAGATTATTTCGATGCCAAAACACCAACTTTCTATGACAAATAGACGAAACCGTTAAAAGTTCCTCCATTGAGAGAGTTGAGCAACTTCGGACCATCAAAAGTTGCCCGGGATAGACATTTTATTGTTCTTCTATGTCAAATTTTCTGAATATAAGCTTCGTAGATTATTTCGATGCCAAAACACCAACTTTCTATGACAAATGGACAAAACCGTTAAAAGCTCCTCTATAGAGAGAGTTGAACAACTTCGGACCATCAAAGTTGCTCGGGATGGACATTTTATTGTTCTTCTATGTCAAATTTTCTGAGTATAAGCTTCATAGATTATTTCGATTCCAAAAGACAAACTTTCTATGACAAATGGACAAAATCGATAAAAGCTCCTCCATAGAGAGAGTTGAGCAACTTCGGACCATCAAAGTTGCTCGGTGTACACTTTTTATTGTTCTTATATGTCAAATTTTCTGAATATAAGCTTCGTAGATTATTTCGATGCCAAAACACCAACTTTCTATGCCAAATGGACAAAACCGTTAAAAGCTCCTCCATAGAGAGAGTTGAGCAACTTCGGACCATCAAAGTTGCTCGGTGTACACTTTTTATTGTTTTTATATGTCAAATTTTCTGAATATAAGCTTCGTAGATTATTTCGATGCCAAAACACCAACTTTCTATGACGAATGGACAAAACCGTTAAAAGCTCCTCCATAGAGAGAGTTGAGCAACTTCGAACTATAAAAGTTGCTCGGTGTACAATTTTTATTGTTCTTATATGTCAAATTTTAAGAGTATAAGCTTCGTAGATTATTTCGATGCCAAAACACCAACTTTCTATGACAAATGGAGAAAACCGTTAAAAGCTCCTCCATAGAGACAGTTGAGCAACTTCGGACCATCAAAGTTGCTCGGGATGGACATTTTATTGTTCTTCTATGTCAAAGTTTCTGAATATAAGTTTCGTAGATTATTTTGATGCCAAAACACCAACTTTCTATGATAAACGGACAAAAGTGTTAAAAGCTCCTCCATAGAGAGAGTTGAGCAACTTCGGACCATCAAAGTTGCTCGGGATGGACATTTTATTGTTCTTCTATGTCAAATTTTCTGAGTATAAGCTTCATAGATTATTTCGATGCCAAAAGACAAACTTTCTATGACAAATGGATAAAATCGTTAAAAGCTCCTCCATAGAGAGAGTTGAGCAACTTCGGACCATCAAAGTTGCTCGGTGTACACTTTTTATTGTTCTTATATGTCAAATTTTAAGAGTATAAGCTTCGTAGATTATTTCGATGCCAAAACACCAACTTTCTATGACAAATGGAGAAAACCGTTAAAAGCTCCTCCATAGAGAGAGTTGAGCAACTTCGGACCATCAAAGTTGCTCGGGATGGACATTTTATTGTTCTTCTATGTCAAAGTTTCTGAATATAAGTTTCGTAGATTATTTCGATGCCAAAACACCAACTTTCTATGACAAATGGACAAAAGTGTTAAAAGCTCCTCCATAGAGAGAGTTGAGCAACTTCGGACCATCAAAGTTGCTCAGGATGGACATTTTATTGTTCTTCTGTGTCAAATTTTCTGAGTATAAGCTTCATAGATTATTTCGATGCCAAAAGACAAAATTTCTATGACAAATGGACAAAATCGTTAAAAGCTCCTCCATAGAGAGAGTTGAGCAACTTCGGACCATCAAAGTTGCTCGGTGTACACTTTTTATTGTTCTTATCTGTCAAATTTTCTGAATATAAGCTTCGTAGATTATTTCGATGCCCAAACAACGACTTTGTATGACGAATGGACAAAACCATTAAAAGCTCCTCCATAGAGAGAGTTGAGCAACTTCGAACTATAAAAGTTGCTCGGTGTACAATTTTTATTGTTCTTATATGTCAAATTTTAAGAGTATAAGCTTCGTAGATTATTTCGATGCCAAAACACCAACTTTCTATGACAAATGGAGAAAACCGTTAAAAGCTCCTCCATAGAGAGAGTTGAGCAACTTCGGACCATCAAAGTTGCTCGGGATGGACATTTTATTGTTCTTCTATGTCAAAGTTTCTGAATATAAGTTTCGTAGATTATTTCGATGCCAAAACACCAACTTTCTATGACAAATGGACAAAAGTGTTAAAAGCTCCTCCATAGAGAGAGTTGAGCAACTTCGGACCATCAAAGTTGCTCAGGATGGACATTTTATTGTTCTTCTGTGTCAAATTTTCTGAGTATAAGCTTCATAGATTATTTCGATGCCAAAAGACAAACTTTCTATGACAAATGGACAAAATCGTTAAAAGCTCCTCCATAGAGAGAGTTGAGCAACTTGGGACCATCAATATTGCTCGGGATATACATTTTATTGTTCTTTTATGTCAAATTTTCTGAATATAAGCTTCGTAGATTATTTCGATGCCAAAACACCAACTTTCTATGACAAATGGAGAAAACCGTTAAAAGCTCCTCCATAGAGAGAGTTGAGCAACTTCGGACCATCAAAGTTGCTCGGGATGGACATTTTATTGTTCTTCTATGTCAAAGTTTCTGAATATAAGTTTCGTAGATTATTTCGATGCCAAAACACCAACTTTCTATGACAAATGGACAAAAGTGTTAAAAGCTCCTCCATAGAGAGAGTTGAGCAACTTCGGACCATCAAAGTTGCTCAGGATGGACATTTTATTGTTCTTCTGTGTCAAATTTTCTGAGTATAAGCTTCATAGATTATTTCGATGCCAAAAGACAAACTTTCTATGACAAATGGACAAAATCGTTAAAAGCTCCTCCATAGAGAGAGTTGAGCAACTTCGGACCATCAATATTGCTCGGGATAGACATTTTATTGTTCTTATATTTCAAATTTTACGAGTATAAGCTTTCTAGATTATTTCGATGCCAAAACACCAACTTTTTATGACAAATGGACAAAACCGTTAAAAGCTCCTCCATAGAGAGAGTTGAGCAACTTTGGACCGTCAAAAGCTGCTCGGGATAGACATTTTATTGTTCTTCTATGTCGAATTTTCTGAATATAAGCTTCGTATATTATTTCGATGCCAAAACACCAACTTTCTATGACAAATGGACAAAACCGTTAAAAGCTCCTCCATAGAGAGAGTTGAGCAACTTCGGACCATCAAAGTTGCTCGGTGTACAATTTTTATTGTTCTTATATGTCAAATTTTAAGAGTATAAGCTTCGTAGATTATTTCGATGCCAAAACACCAACTTTCTATGACAAATAGACGAAACCGTTAAAAGTTCCTCCATTGAGAGAGTTGAGCAACTTCGGACCATCAAAAGTTGCCCGGGATAGACATTTTATTGTTCTTCTATGTCAAATTTTCTGAATATAAGCTTCGTAGATTATTTCGATGCCAAAACACCAACTTTCTATGACAAATGGACAAAACCGTTAAAAGCTCCTCTATAGAGAGAGTTGAACAACTTCGGACCATCAAAGTTGCTCGGGATGGACATTTTATTGTTCTTCTATGTCAAATTTTCTGAGTATAAGCTTCATAGATTATTTCGATTCCAAAAGACAAACTTTCTATGACAAATGGACAAAATCGATAAAAGCTCCTCCATAGAGAGAGTTGAGCAACTTCGGACCATCAAAGTTGCTCGGTGTACACTTTTTATTGTTCTTATATGTCAAATTTTCTGAATATAAGCTTCGTAGATTATTTCGATGCCAAAACACCAACTTTCTATGCCAAATGGACAAAACCGTTAAAAGCTCATCCATAGAGAGAGTTGAGCAACTTCGGACCATCAAAGTTGCTCGGTGTACACTTTTTATTGTTTTTATATGTCAAATTTTCTGAATATAAGCTTCGTAGATTATTTCGATGCCAAAACACCAACTTTCTATGACGAATGGACAAAACCGTTAAAAGCTCCTCCATAGAGAGAGTTGAGCAACTTCGAACTATAAAAGTTGCTCGGTGTACAATTTTTATTGTTCTTATATGTCAAATTTTAAGAGTATAAGCTTCGTAGATTATTTCGATGCCAAAACACCAACTTTCTATGACAAATGGAGAAAACCGTTAAAAGCTCCTCCATAGAGACAGTTGAGCAACTTCGGACCATCAAAGTTGCTCGGGATGGACATTTTATTGTTCTTCTATGTCAAAGTTTCTGAATATAAGTTTCGTAGATTATTTTGATGCCAAAACACCAACTTTCTATGATAAACGGACAAAAGTGTTAAAAGCTCCTCCATAGAGAGAGTTGAGCAACTTCGGACCATCAAAGTTGCTCGGGATGGACATTTTATTGTTCTTCTATGTCAAATTTTCTGAGTATAAGCTTCATAGATTATTTCGATGCCAAAAGACAAACTTTCTATGACAAATGGATAAAATCGTTAAAAGCTCCTCCATAGAGAGAGTTGAGCAACTTCGGACCATCAAAGTTGCTCGGTGTACACTTTTTATTGTTCTTATATGTCAAATTTTAAGAGTATAAGCTTCGTAGATTATTTCGATGCCAAAACACCAACTTTCTATGACAAATGGAGAAAACCGTTAAAAGCTCCTCCATAGAGAGAGTTGAGCAACTTCGGACCATCAAAGTTGCTCGGGATGGACATTTTATTGTTCTTCTATGTCAAAGTTTCTGAATATAAGTTTCGTAGATTATTTCGATGCCAAAACACCAACTTTCTATGACAAATGGACAAAAGTGTTAAAAGCTCCTCCATAGAGAGAGTTGAGCAACTTCGGACCATCAAAGTTGCTCAGGATGGACATTTTATTGTTCTTCTGTGTCAAATTTTCTGAGTATAAGCTTCATAGATTATTTCGATGCCAAAAGACAAACTTTCTATGACAAATGGACAAAATCGTTAAAAGCTCCTCCATAGAGAGAGTTGAGCAACTTCGGACCATCAAAGTTGCTCGGTGTACACTTTTTATTGTTCTTATCTGTCAAATTTTCTGAATATAAGCTTCGTAGATTATTTCGATGCCCAAACAACAACTTTGTATGACGAATGGACAAAACCATTAAAAGCTCCTCCATAGAGAGAGTTGAGCAACTTCGAACTATAAAAGTTGCTCGGTGTACAATTTTTATTGTTCTTATATGTCAAATTTTAAGAGTATAAGCTTCGTAGATTATTTCGATGCCAAAACACCAACTTTCTATGACAAATGGAGAAAACCGTTAAAAGCTCCTCCATAGAGAGAGTTGAGCAACTTCGGACCATCAAAGTTGCTCGGGATGGACATTTTATTGTTCTTCTATGTCAAAGTTTCTGAATATAAGTTTCGTAGATTATTTCGATGCCAAAACACCAACTTTCTATGACAAATGGACAAAAGTGTTAAAAGCTCCTCCATAGAGAGAGTTGAGCAACTTCGGACCATCAAAGTTGCTCAGGATGGACATTTTATTGTTCTTCTGTGTCAAATTTTCTGAGTATAAGCTTCATAGATTATTTCGATGCCAAAAGACAAACTTTCTATGACAAATGGACAAAATCGTTAAAAGCTCCTCCATAGAGAGAGTTGAGCAACTTGGGACCATCAATATTGCTCGGGATATACATTTTATTGTTCTTTTATGTCAAATTTTCTGAATATAAGCTTCGTAGATTATTTCGATGCCAAAACACCAACTTTCTATGACAAATGGACGAAACCGTTAAAAGCTCCTCTATAGAGAGAGTTGAGCAATTTTGGTCCATCAAAGTTGCTCGGTGTACAATTTTTATTGTTCTTATATGTCAAATTTTAAGAGTATAAGCTTCGTAGATTATTTCGAAGCCAAAACACCAACTTTCTATGACAAATGGACAAAACCGTTAAAAGCTCCTCCATAGAGAGAGTTGAGCAACTTCGGACCGTCAAAAGTTGCTCGGGATAGACATTTTATTGTTCTTTTATGTCAAATTTTCTGAATATAAGCTTCGTAGATTATTTCGATGCCAAAACACCAACTTTCTATGACAAATGGACAAAAGTGTTTAAAGCTACTCCATAGGGAGAGTTGAGCAACTTCGGACCATCAAAGTTGCTCGGGATGGACATTTTATTGTTCTTCTATGTCAAATTTTCTGAGTATAAGCTTCATAGATTATTTCGATGCCAAAAGACAAACTTTCTATGACAAATGGAAAAAAATGTTAAAAGCTCCTCCATAGAGAGAGTTGAGCAACTTCGGACCATCAAAGTTGCTCGGGATGGACATTTTATTGTTCTTCTATGTCAAATTTGAAGAGTATAAGCTTCGTAGATTATTTCGATGCCAAAACTCCAACTTTCTATGACAAATGGAGAAAACCGTTAAAAGCTTCTCCATAGAGAGAGTTGAGCAACTTCGGACCATCAAAGTTGCTCGGGATGGACATTTTATTGTTCTTATATGTCAAATATTAAGAGTATAAGCTTCGTAGATTATTTCGATGCCAAAACACCAACTTTCTATGACAAATGGACAAAACCGTTAAAAGCTCCTCCATAGAGAGAGTTGAGCAACTTCGGACCATCAAAAGCTGCACGGGATAGACATTTTATTGTTCTTCTATGTCAAATTTTCTGAATATAAGCTTCGTAGATTATTTCGATGCCAAAACACCAACTTTCTATGACAAATGGACAAAACCGTTAAAAGCTCCTTCATAGAGAGAGTTGAACAACTTCGGACCATCAAAGTTGCTCGGGATGGACATTTTATTGTTCTTCTATGTCAAATTCTCTGAGTATAAGCTTCATAGATTATTTCGATGCCAAAAGGCAAACTTTCTATGACAAATGGACAAAAGTGTTAAAAGCTCCTCCATAGAGAGAGTTGAGCAACTTTGGACCATCAAAGTTGCTCGGTGTACAATTTTTATTGTTCTTATATGTCAAATTTTAAGAATATAAGCTTCGTAGATTATTTCGATGCCAAAACACCAAATTTCTATGACAAATGGACAAAACCGTTAAAAGCTTCTCCATAGAGAGAGTTGAGCAACTTCGGACCATCAAAATTGCTCGGGATAGACATTTTATTGTTCTTTTATGTCAAATTTTCTGAATATAAGCTTCGTAGATTATTTCGATGCCGAAACACCAACTTTCTATGACAAATGGACGAAACCGTTAAAAGATCCTCTATAGAGAGAGTTGAGCAACTTCGGACCATCAAAGTTGCTCGGTGTACAATTTTTATTGTTCTTATATGTCAAATTTTAAGAGTATAAGCTTCGTAGATTATTTCGATGCCAAAACACCAACTTTCTATGACAAATGGACAAAACCGTTAAAAGCTCCTCCATAGAGAGAGTTGAACAACTTCGGACCATCAAAGTTGCTCGGGATGGACATTTTATTGTTCTCCTATGTCAAATTTTCTGAGTATAAGCTTCATAGATTATTTCGATGCCAAAAGACAAACTTTGTATGACAAATGGACAAAATCGTTAAAAGCTCCTCCATAGAGAGAGTTGAGCAACTTCGGACCATCAAAGTTGCTCGGTTTACACTTTTTATTGTTTTTATATGTCAAATTTTCTGAATATAAGCTTCGTAGATTATTTCGATGCCAAAACACCAACTTTCTATGACGAATGGACAAAACCGTTAAAAGCTCCTCCATAGAGAGAGTTGAGCAACTTCGGACTATAAAAGTTGCTCGGTGTACAATTTTTATTGTTCTTATATGTCAAATTTTAAGAGTATAAGCTTCGTAGATTATTTCGATGCCAAAACACCAACTTTCTATGACAAATGGAGAAAACCATTAAAAGCTCCTCCATAGAGAGAATTGAGCAACTTCGGACCATCAAAGTTGCTCGGGATGGACATTTTATTGTTGTTCTATGTCAAAGTTTCTGAATATAAGCTTCGTAGATTATTTCGATGCCAAAACACCAACTTTCTATGACAAATGGACAAAACCGTTAAAAGCTCAACTATAGAGAGAGTTGAGCAGGTTCGGACAACTAAAGTTTCTCGGAGTATACTTTTTACTATTCTTCCATATCAAATTTTACGAGTATAGGCTTGCTAGATTATTTCCATACCAAACAGCAACTTTCTATGACAAATGGACGAAACCGTTATAAGCTCCTCCATAGAGAGAGTTGAGCAACTTCTGACTATCAAAGTTGCCTTGGATAGACTTTTTATTGTACTTCTATGTCAAATTTTACGAGTATAGGCTTCCTACATTATTTCGATGCCGAAACACCCACTTTCTATGACAAATGGACAAAACCGTTAAAAGCCCCTCCATAGAGAGAGTTGAGCAACTTCGGACCATCAAAGTTGCTCGGTGTATAATTTTTATTGTTCTTATATGTCAAATTTTAAGAGTATAAGCGTCGTAGATTATTTCGATGCCAAAACACCAACTTTCAATGACAAATGGACGAAACCGTTAAAAGTCCCTCCATAGAGAGAGTTGAGCAACTTCGGACTATAAAAGTTGCTCGGTGTACAATTTTTATTGTTCTTATATGTCAAATTTTAAGAGTATAAGCGTCGTAGATTATTTCGATGCCAAAACACCAACTTTCAATGACAAATGGACGAAACCGTTAAAAGTCCCTCCATAGAGAGAGTTGAGCAACTTCGGACTATAAAAGTTGCTCGGTGTACAATTTTTATTGTTCTTATATGTCAAATTTTAAGAGTATAAGCTTCGTAGATTATTTCGATGCCAAAACACCAACTTTCTATGACAAATGGAGAAAACCATTAAAAGCTCCTCCATAGAGAGAGTTGAGCAACTTCGGACCATCAAAGTTGCTCGGGATGGACATTTTATTGTTGTTCTATGTCAAAGTTTCTGAATATAAGCTTCGTAGATTATTTCGATGCCAAAACACCAACTTTCTATGACAAATGGACAAAACCGTTAAAAGCTCCTCCATAGAGAGAGTTGAAGAACTTCGGACCATCAAAGTTGCTCGGGATGGACATTTTATTGTTCCTCTATGTCAAATTTTCTGAGTATAAGCTTCATAGATTATTTCGATGCCAAAAGACAAACTTTGTATGAAAAATGGACACAATCGTTAAAAGCTCCTCCATAGAGAGAGTTGAGCAACTTCGGACCATCAAAGTTGCTCGGTGTACACTTTTTATTGTTCTTATATGTCAAATTTTCTGAATATAAGCTTCGTAGATTATTTCGATGCCAAAACACCAACTTTCTATGACAAATGGACAAAACCGTTAAAAGCTCCTCCATAGAGAGAGTTGAGCAACTTCGGACCGTCAAAAGTTGCTCGGGATAGACATTTTATTGTTCTTCTATGTCAAATTTTCCGAATATAAGCTTCGTAGATTATTTCGATGCCGAAACACCAACTTTCTATGACAAATGGACAAAAGTGTTAAAAGCTCCTCCATAGGGAGAGTTGAGCAACTTCGGACCATCAAAGTTGCTCGGGATGGACATTTTATTGTTCTTCTATGTCAAATTTTCTGTGTATAAGCTTCATAGATTATTTCGATGCCAAAAGACAAACTTTCTATGACAAATGGAAAAAAAGGTTAAAAGCTCCTCCATAGAGAGAGTTGAGCAACTTCGGACCATCAAAGTTGCTCGGGTTGGACATTTTATTGTTCTTCTATGTCAAATTTGAAGAGTATAAGCTTCGTAGATTATTTTGATGCCAAAATACCAACTTTCTATGACAAATGGAGAAAACCGTTAAAAGCTTCTCCATAGAGAGAGTTGAGCAACTTCGGACCATCAAAGTTGCTCGGGATGGACATTTTATTGTTCTTATATGTCAAATATTAAGAGTATAAGCTTCGTAGATTATTTCGATGCCAAAACACCAACTTTCTATGACAAATGGACAAAACCGTTAAAAGCTCCTCCATAGAGAGAGTTGAGCAACTTCGGACCATCAAAAGCTGCTCGGGATAGACATTTTATTGTTCTTCTATGTCAAATTTTCTGAATATAAGCTTCGTAGATTATTTCGATGCCAAAACACCAACTTTCTATGACAAATGGACAAAACCGTTAAAAGCTCCTCCATAGAGAGAGTTGAACAACTTCGGACCATCAAAGTTGCTCGGGATGGACATTTTATTGTTCTTCTATGTCAAATTCTCTGAGTATAAGCTTCATAGATTATTTCGATGCCAAAAGGCAAACTTTCTATGACAAATGGACAAAAGTGTTAAAAGCTCCTCCATAGAGAGAGTTGAGCAACTTCGGACCATCGAAGTTGCTCGGTGTACAATTTTTATTGTTCTTATATGTCAAATTTTAAGAATATAAGCCTCGTAGATTATTTCGATGACAAATCACCAAATTTCTATGACAAATGGACAAAACCGTTAAAAGCTTCTCCATAGAGAGAGTTGAGCAACTTCGGACCATCAAAATTGCTCGGGATAAACATTTTATTGTTCTTTTATGTCAAATTTTCTGAATATAAGCTTCGTAGATTATTTCGATGCCAAAACACCAACTTTCTATGACAAATGGACGAAACCGTTAAAAGCTCCTCTATAGAGAGAGTTGAGCAACTTCGGACCATCAAAGTTGCTCGGTGTACAATTTTTATTGTTCTTATATGTCAAATTTTAAGAGTATAAGCTTCGTAGATTATTTCGATGCCAAAACACCAACTTTCTATGACAAATGGACAAAACCGTTAAAAGCTCCTCCATAGAGAGAGTTGAACAACTTCGGACCATCAAAGTTGCTTGGGATGGACATTTTATTGTTCTTCTATGTCAAATTTTCTGAGTATATGCTTCATAGATTATTTCGATGCCAAAAGACAAACTTTGTATGACAAATGGACAAAATCGTTAAAAGCTCCTCCATAGAGAGAGTTGAGCAACTTCGGACCATCAAAGTTGCTCGGTTTACACTTTTTATTGTTTTTATATGTCAAATTTTCTGAATATAAGCTTCGTAGATTATTTCGATGCCAAAACACCAACTTTCTATGACGAATGGACAAAACCGTTAAAAGCTCCTCCATAGAGAGAGTTGAGCAACTTCGGACTATAAAAGTTGCTCGGTGTACAATTTTTATTGTTCTTATATGTCAAATTTAAGAGTATAAGCTTCGTAGATTATTTCGATGCCAAAACACCAACTTTCTATGACAAATGGAGAAAACCGTTAAAAGCTCCTCCATAGAGAGAGTTGAGCAACTTCGGACCATCAAAGTTGCTCGGGATGGACATTTTATTGTTGTACTATGTCAAAGTTTCGGAATATAAGCTTCGTAGATTATTTCGATGCCAAAACACCAACTTTCTATGACAAATGGACAAAAGTGTTAAAAGCTCCTCCATAGACAGAGTTGAGCAACTTCGGACCATCAAAGTTGCTCGGGATGGACATTTTATTGTTCTTCTATGTCAAATTTTCTGAGTATAAGCTTTATAGATTATTTCGATGCCAAAACACCAACTTTCTATGACAAATGGACAAAACCGTTAAAAGCTCATCTATAGAGAGAGTTGAGCAGGTTCGGACAACTAAAGTTTCTCGGAGTATACTTTTTACTATTCTTCCATATCAAATTTTACGAGTATAGGCTTGCTAGATTATTTCCATACCAAACACCAACTTTCTATGACAAATGGACGAAACCGTTATAAGCTCCTCCATAGAGAGAGTTGAGCAACTACGGACTATCAAAGTTGCCTTGGATAGACTTTTTATTGTACTTCTATGTCAAATTTTACGAGTATAGGCTTCCTACATTATTTCGATGCCGAAACACCCACTTTCTATGACAAATGGACAAAACCGTTAAAAGCCCCTCCATAGAGAGAGTTGAGCAACTTCGGACCATCAAAGTTGCTCGGTGTATAATTTTTATTGTTCTTATATGTCAAATTTTAAGAGTATAAGCTTCGTAGATTATTTCGATACCAAAACACCAACTTTCGATGACAAATGAACGAAACCGTTAAAAGTCCCTCCATAGAGAGAGTTGAGCAACTTCGGACTATCAAAAGTTGCTCGGGATAGACATTTTATTGTTCTTCTATGTCAAATTTTCTGAATATAAGCTTCGTAGATTATTTCGATGCCAAAACACCAACTTTCTATGACAAATGGACAAAACCGTTAAAAGCTCCTCCATAGAGAGAGTTGAAGAACTTCGGACCATCAAAGTTGCTCGGGATGGACATTTTATTGTTCTTCTATGTCAAATTTTCTGAGTATAAGCTTCATAGATTATTTCGATGCCAAAAGACAAACTTTGTATGACAAATGGACAAAATCGTTAAAAGCTCCTCCATAGAGAGAGTTGAGCAGCTTCAGACCATCAAAAGTTGCTCGGGATAGACATTTTATTGTTCTTCTATGTCAAATTTTCTGAATATAAGCTTCGTAGATTATTTCGATGCCAAAACACCAACTTTCTATGACAAATGGACAAAACCGTTAAAAGCTCCTCCATAGAGAGAGTTGAACAACTTCGGACCATCAAAGTTGCTCGGGATGGACATTTTATTGTTCTTCTATGTCAAATTTTCTGAGTATAAGCTTAATAGATTATTTTGATGCCAAAAGACAACCTTTCTATGACAAATGGACAAAATCGTTAAAAGCTCCTCCATAGAGAGAGTTGAGCAACTTCGGACTATCAAAGTTGCTCGGTGTACACTTTTTATTGTTCTTATATATCAAATTTTCTGAATACAAGCTTCGTAGATTATTTCGATGCCAAAACACCAACTTTCTATGAAAAATGAACAAAACCGTTAAAAGCTCCTCCATAGATAGAGTTGAGCAACTTCGGACTATCAAAGTTGCCCGGTGTACAATTTTTATTGTTCTTATATGTCAAATTTTAAGAGTGTAAGCTTCGTAGATTATTTCGATGCCAAAACACCAACTTTCTATGACAAATGGACAAAACCGTTAAAAGCTTATCCATAGAGAGAGTTGAGCAACTTCGGACCATCAAAGTTGCTCGTTGTACAATTTTTATTGTTCTTATATGTCAAATTTTAAGAGTATAAGCTTCGTAGATTATTTCGATGCCAAAACACCAACTTTCTATGACAAATGGACAAAACCGTTAAAAGCTCCTCCATAGAGAGAGTTGAGCAACTTCGGACCGTCAAAAGTTGCTCGGGATAGACATTTTATTGTTCTTCTATGTCAAATTTTCTGAATATAAGCTTCGAAGATTATTTTGATGCCAAAACACCAACTTTCTATGACAAATGGACAAAACCGTTAAAAGCTCCTCCATAGAGAGAGTTGAGCAACTTCGGACCATCAAAGTTTCTCGGGATAGACATTTTATTATTCTTCTATGTCAAATTTTTTGAGTATAAGCTTCATAGATTATTTCGAAGCCAAAACACCAATTTTCTAAGACAAAATGATAAAACCGTTAAAAGATCCTCCATAGAGAGAGTTGAGCAAATTCGGACAATCAAAGTTGCTCGGTGTACAATTTTTATTGTTCTTATATGTCAAATTTTAAGAGTATAAGCTTCGTAGATAATTTCGATGCCAAAACACCAACTTTCTATGACAAATGGACAAAACCGTTAAAAGCTCCTCCATAGAGAGAGTTGAGCAACTTCGGACCATCAAAGTTGCTCGGTGTACACTTTTTACAGTTTTTATATGTCAAATTTTATGACTATAAGCTTCTTAGACTATTTCGATGCCAAAACACCAACTTTCTATGACAAATGGACAAAACCGTTAAAAGCTCCTCCATAGAGAGAGTTGAGCAACTTCGGACCATCAAAGTTGCTCGGTGTACACTTTTTACTGTTTTTATATGTCAAATTTTATGACTATAAGCTTCCTAGACTATTTCGATGCCAAAACACCAACTTTCAATGAAAAATGAACAAAACCGTTAAAAGCTCCTCCATAGAGAGAGTTGAGCAACTTCGGACTATCAAAGTTTCCCGGTGTACAATTTTCATTGTTCTTATATGTCAAATTTTAAGAGTATAAGCTTCGTAGATTATTTCGATGCCAAAACACCAACTTTCTATGAGAAATGGACAAAACCGTTAAAAGCTCCTCCATAGAGAGAGTTGAGCAACTTCGGACCATCAAAGTTGCTCGGTGTACAATTTTTATTGTTCTTATATGTCAAATTTTAAGAGTATAAGCTTCGTAGATTATTTCGATGCAAAAACACCAACTTTCTATGACAAATGGACAAAACCGTTAAAAGCTCCTCCATAGAGAGAGTTGAGCAACTTCGGACCGTCAAAAGTTGCTCGGGATAGACATTTTATTGTTCTTCTATGTCAAATTTTCTGAATATAAGCTTCGTAGATTATTTTGATGCCAAAACACCAACTTTCTATGACAAATGGACAAAACCGTTAAAAGCTCCTCCATAGAGAGAGTTGAGCAACTTCGGACCATCAAAGTTTCTCGGGATAGATATTTTATTGTTCTTCTATGTCAAATTTTTTGAGTATAAGCTTCATAGATTATTTCGAAGCCAAAACACCAATTTTCTAAGACAAAATGATAAAACCGTTAAAAGATCCTTCATAGAGAGAGTTGAGCAAATTCGGACAATCAAAGTTGCTCGGTGTACTATTTTTATTGTTCTTATATGTCAAATTTTAAGAGTATAAGCTTCGTAGATAATTTCGATGCCAAAACACCAACTTTCTATGACAAATGGACAAAACCGTTAAAAGCTCGTCCATAGAGAGAGTTGAGCAACTTCGGACCATCAAAGTTGCTCGGTGTACACTTTTTACTGTTTTTATATGTCAAATTTTATGACTATAAGCTTCTTAGACTATTTCGATGCCAAAACACCAACTTTCTATGACAAATGGACAAAACCGTTAAAAGCTACTCCATAGAGAGAGTTGAGCAACTTCCGACCATCAAAGTTTCTCGGAGTATACTTTTTACTATTCTTCCATATTAAATTTTACGAGTATAGGCTTGCTAGATTATTTCCATACCAAACACCAACTTTCTATGACAAATGGACGAAACCGTTAAAAGCACCTCCATGGAGAGAGTTGAGCAACTTCGGACTATCAAAGTTGCCTTGGATAGACTTTTTATTTTACTTCTATGTCAAATTTTACGAGTATAGGCTTCCTAGATTATTTCGATGCCAAAACACCAACTTTCTATGACAAATGGACAAAACCGTTAAAAGCTTCTCCATAGAGAGAGTTGAACAACTTCGGACCATCAAAGTTGCTCGGGATGGACATTTTATTGTTCTTCTATGTCAAATTTTCTGAGTATAAGCTTCATAGATTATTTCGATGCCAAAAGACAAACTTTGTATGACAAATGGACAAAATCGTTAAAAGCTCCTCCATAGAGAGAGTTGAGCAACTTCGGACTATCAAATTTGCTCGGTGTACACTTTTTATTGTTTTTATATGTCAAATTTTCTGAATATAAGCTTCGTAGATTATTTCGATGCCAAAACACCAACTTTCTATGACGAATGGACAAAACCGTTAAAAACTCCTCCATGAGAGAGTTGAGCAACTTCGGACAATAAAAGTTGCTCGGTGTACAATTTTTATTGTTCTTATATGTCAAATTTTAAGAGTATAAGCTTCGTAGATTATTTCGATGCCAAAACACGAACTTTCTATGACAAATGGAGAAAACCGTTAAAAGCTCCTCCATAGAGAGAGTTGAGCAACTTCGGACCATCAAAGTTGCTCGGGATGGACATTTTATTGTTCTTCTATGTCAAAGTTTCTGAATATAAGCTTCGTAGATTATTTCGATCCCAAAACACCAACTTTCTATGACAAATGGACAAAAGTGTTAAAAGCTCCTCCATAGACAGAGTTGAGCAACTTCGGACCATCAAAGTTGCTCGGGATGGACATTTTATTGTTCTTCTATGTCAAATTTTCTGAGTATAAGCTTCATAGATTATTTCGATGCCAAAAGACAAACTTTGTATGACAAATGGACAAAATCGTTAAAAGCTCCTCCATAGAGAGAGTTGAGCAACTTCGGACCATCAAAGTTGCTCGGTGTACGCTTTTTATTGTTCTTATATGTCAAATTTTCTGAATATAAGCTTCGTAGATTATTTTGATGCCAAAACACCAACTTTCTATGACAAATGGACAAAACCGTTAAAAGCTCCTCCATAGAGAGAGTTGAGCAACTTCGGACCATCAAAGTTGCTCGGGATGGACATTTTATTGTTCTTCTATGTCAAATTTTTTGAGTATAAGCTTCATAGATTATTTTGATGCCAAAAGACAAACTTTCTATGACAAATGGAAAAAATCGTTAAAAGCTCCTCCATAGAGAGAGTTGAGCAACTTCGGACTATCAAAGTTGCTCGGTGTACACTTTTTATTGTTCTTATATGTCAAATTTTCTGAATATAAGCTTCGTAGATTATTTCGATGCCAAAACACCAACTTTCTATGACAAATGAACAAAACCGTTAAAAGCTCCTCCATAGAGAGAGTTGAGCAACTTCGGACAATCAAAGTTGCCCGGTGTACAATTTTTATTGTTCTTATATGTCAAATTTTAAGAGTATAAGCTTCGTAGATAATTTCGATGCCAAAACACCAACTTTCTATGACAAATGGACAAAACCGTTAAAAGCTCCTCCATAGAGAGAGTTGAGCAACTTCGGACCATCAAAGTTGCTCGGTGTACACTTTTTACTGTTTTTATATGTCAAATTTTATGACTATATGCTTCTTAGACTATTTCGATGCCAAAACACCAACTTTCTATGACAAATGGACAAAACCGTTAAAAGCTACTCCATAGAGAGAGTTGAGCAACTTCCGACCATCAAAGTTTCTCGGAGTATACTTTTTACTATTCTTCCATATCAAATTTTACGAGTATAGGCTTGCTAGATTATTTCCATACCAAACCCCAACTTTCTATGACAAATGGACGAAACCGTTAAAAGCACCTCTATAGAGAGAGTTGAGCAACTTCGGACTATCAAAGTTGCCTTGGATAGACTTTTTATTGTACTTCTATGTCAAATCTTACGAGTATAGGCTTCCTAGATTATTTCGATGCCAAAACACCAACTTTCTATGACAAATGGACAAAACCGTTAAAAGCTCCTCCATAGAGAGAGTTGAACAACTTCGGACCATCAAAGTTGCTCGGGATGGACATTTTATTGTTCTTCTATGTCAAATTTTCTAAGTATAAGCTTCATAGATTATTTCGATGCCAAAAGACAAACTTTGTATGACAAATGTACAAAATCGTTAAAAGCTCCTCCATAGAGAGAGTTGAGCAACTTCAGACTATCAAAGTTGCTCGGTGTACACTTTTTATTGTTTTTATATGTCAAATTTTCTGAATATAAGCTTCGTAGATTATTTCGATGCCAAAACACCAACTTTCTATGACGAATGGACAAAACCGTTAAAAACTCCTCCATGAGAGAGTTGAGCAACTTCGGACAATAAAAGTTGCTCGGTGTACAATTTTTATTGTTCTTATATGTCAAATTTTAAGAGTATAAGCTTCGTAGATTATTTCGATGCCAAAACACGAACTTTCTATGACAAATGGAGAAAACCGTTAAAAGCTCCTCCATAGAGAGTGTTGAGCAACTTCGGACCATCAAAGTTGCTCGGGATGGACATTTTATTGTTCTTCTATGTCAAAGTTTTTGAATATAAGCTTCGTAGATTATTTCGATCCCAAAACACCAACTTTCTATGACAAATGGACAAAAGTGTTAAAAGCTACTCCATAGACAGAGTTGAGCAACTTCGGACCATCAAAGTTGCTCGGGATGGACATTTTATTGTTCTTCTATGTCAAATTTTCTGAGTATAAGCTTCATAGATTATTTCGATGCCAAAAGACAAACTTTGTATGACAAATGGACAAAATCGTTAAAAGCTCCTCCATAGAGAGAGTTGAGCAACTTCGGACCATCAAAGTTGCTCGGTGTACGCTTTTTATTGTTCTTATATGTCAAATTTTCTGAATATAAGCTTCGTAGATTATTTTGATGCCAAAACACCAACTTTCTATGACAAATGGACAAAACCGTTAAAAGCTCCTCCATAGAGAGAGTTGAGCAACTTCGGACCATCAAAGTTGCTCGGGATGGACATTTTATTGTTCTTCTATGTCAAATTTTCTGAGTATAAGCTTCATAGATTATTTTGATGCCAAAAGACAAACTTTCTATGACAAATGGACAAAATCGTTAAAAGCTCCTCCATAGAGAGAGTTGAGCAACTTCGGACTATCAAAGTTGCTCGGTGTACACTTTTTATTGTTCTTATATGTCAAATTTTCTGAATATAAGCTTCGTAGATTATTTCGATGCCAAAACACCAACTTTCTATGACAAATGAACAAAACCGTTAAAAGCTCCTCCATAGAGAGAGTTGAGCAACTTCGGACTATCAAAGTTGCCCGGTGTACAATTTTTATTGTTCTTATATGTCAAATTTTAAGAGTATAAGCTTCGTAGATTATTTCGATGCCAAAACACCAACTTTCTATGACAAATGGACAAAACCGTTAAAAGCTCCTCCATAGAGAGAGTTGAGCAACTTCGGACCATCAAAGTTGCTCGGTGTACAATTTTTATTGTTCTTATATGTCAAATTTTAAGAGTATAAGCTTCGTAGATTATTTCGATGCCAAAACACCAACTTTCTAT
Organism: Euonymus europaeus; assembly: GCA_963580455.1. Classification (NCBI taxonomy): domain Eukaryota; kingdom Viridiplantae; phylum Streptophyta; class Magnoliopsida; order Celastrales; family Celastraceae; genus Euonymus; species Euonymus europaeus. The sequence continues at coordinate 9,608,693 of OY756972.1, forward strand.
GAAAAAAGGACAAAACCGTTAAAAGCTCCTCCATAGAGAGAGTTGAGCAACTTCGGACCATCAAAGTTGCTCGGTGTATAATTTTTATTGTTCTTATATGTCAAATTTTAAGAGTATAAGCTTCGTAGATTATTTCGATGCCAAAACACCAAATTTCAATGACAAATGGACGAAACCGTTAAAAGTCCCTCCATAGAGAGAGTTGAGCAACTTCGGACCATCAAAAGTTGCTCGGGATAGACATTTTATTGTTCTTCTATGTCAAATTTTCTGAATATAAGCTTCGTAGATTATTTCGATGCCAAAACACCAACTTTCTATGACAAATGGACAAAACCGTTAAAAGCTCCTCCATAGAGAGAGTTGAACAACTTCGGACCATCAAAGTTGCTCGGGATGGACATTTTATTGTTCTTCTATGTCAAATTTTCTGAGTATAAGCTTCATAGATTATTTCGATGCCAAAAGACAAACTTTGTATGAAAAATGGACAAAATCGTTAAAAGCTCCTCCATAGAGAGAGTTGAGCAACTTCGGACCATCAAAGTTGCTCGGTGTACACTTTTTATTTTTTTTATATGTCAAATTTTCTGAATATAAGCTTCGTAGATTATTTCGATGCCAAAACACCAACTTTCTATGACGAATGGACAAAACCGTTAAAACTTCCTCCATAGAGAGAGTTGAGCAACTTCGGACTATAAAAGTTGCTCGGTGTACAATTTTTATTGTTCTTATATGTCAAATTTTAAGAGTATAAGCTTCGTAGATTATTTTGATGCCAAAACACCAACTTTCTATGACAAATGGAGAAAACCGTTAAAAGCTCCTCCATAGAGAGAGTTGAGCAACTTCGGACCATCAAAGTTGCTCGGGATGGACATTTTATTGTTGTTCTATGTCAAAGTTTCTTAATATAAGCTTCGTAGATTATTTCGATGCCAAAACACCAACTTTCTATGACAAATGGACAAAAGTGTTAAAAGCTCCTCCATAGACAGAGTTGAGCAACTTCGGACCATCAAAGTTGCTCGGGATGGACATTTTATTGTTCTTCTACGTCAAATTTTCTGAATATAAGCTTCATAGATTATTTCGATGCCAAAAGACAAACTTTCTATGACAAATGGACAAAATCGTTAAAAGCTCCTCCATAGAGAGAGTTGAGCAACTTCGGACCATCAAAGTTGCTCGGTGTACGCTTTTTATTGTTCTTATATGTCAAATTTTCTGAATATAAGCTTCGTAGATTATTTTGATGCCAAAACACCAACTTTCTATGACAAATGGACAAAACCGTTAAAAGCTCCTCCATAGAGAGAATTGAGCAACTTCGGACCATCAAAGTTGCTCGGGATGGACATTTTATTGTTCTTCTATGTCAAATTTTCTGTGTATAAGCTTCATAGATTATTTTGATGCCAAAAGACAAACTTTCTAAGACAAATGGACAAAATCGTTAAAAGCTCCTCCATAGAGAGAGTGAGCAACTTCGGACTATCAAAGTTTCTCGGTGTACACTTTTTATTGTTCTTATATGTCAAATTTTCTGAATATAAGCTTCGTAGATTATTTCGATGCCAAAACACCAACTTTCTATGACAAATGAACAAAACCGTTAAAAGCTCCTCCATAGAGAGAGTTGAGCAACTTCGGACTATCAAAGTTGCCCGGTGTACAATTTTTATTGTTCTTATATGTCAAATTTTAAGAGTATAAGCTTCGTAGATTATTTCGATGCCAAAACACCAACTTTCTATGACAAATGGACAAAACCGTTAAAAGCTCCTCCATAGAGAGAGTTGAGCAACTTCGGACCATCAAAGTTGCTCGGTGTACAATTTTTATTGTTCTTATATGTCAAATTTTAAGAGTATAAGCTTCGTAGATTATTTCGATGCCAAAACACCAACTTTCGATGACAAATGGACAAAACCGTTAAAAGCTCCTCCATAGAGAGAGTTGAGCAACTTCGGACCGTCAAAAGTTGCTCGGGATAGACATTTTATTGTTCTTCTATGTCAAATTTTCTGAATATAAGCTTCGTACATTATTTTGATGCCAAAACACCAACTTTCTATGACAAATGGACAAAACCGTTAAAAGCTCCTCCATAGAGAGAGTTGAGCAACTTCGGACCATCAAAGTTTCTCGGGATAGACATTTTATTGTTCTTCTATGTCAAATTTTTTGAGTATACGCTTCATAGATTATTTCGAAGCCAAAACACCAATTTTCTAAGACAAAATGATAAAACCGTTAAAAGATCCTCCATGGAGAGAGTTGAGCAACTTCGGACAATCAAAGTTGCTCGGTGTACAATTTTTATTGTTCTTATATGTCAAATTTTAAGAGTATAAGCTTCGTAGATAATTTCGATGCCAAAACACCAACTTTCTATGACAAATGGACAAAACCGTTAAAAGCTCCTCCATAGAGAGAGTTGAGCAACTTCGGACCATCAAAAGTTGCTCGGGATAGACATTTTATTGTTCTTCTATGTCAAATTTTCTGAATATAAGCTTCGTAGATTATTTCGATGCCAAAACACCAACTTTCTATGACAAATGGACAAAATCGTTAAAAGCTCCTCCATAGAGAGAGTTGAACAACTTCGGACCATCAAAGTTGCTCGGGATGGACATTTTATTGTTCTTCTATGTCAAATTTTCTGAGTATAAGCTTCATAGATTATTTCGATGCCAAAAGACAAACTTTGTATGAAAAATGGACAAAATCGTTAAAAGCTCCTCCATAGAGAGAGTTGAGCAACTTCGGACTATAAAAGTTGCTCGGTGTACAATTTTTATTGTTCTTATATGTCAAATTTTAAGAGTATAAGCTTCGTAGATTATTTTGATGCCAAAACACCAACTTTCTATGACAAATGGAGAAAACCGTTAAAAGCTCCTCCATAGAGAGAGTTGAGCAACTTCGGACCATCAAAGTTGCTCGGGATGGACATTTTATTGTTGTTCTATGTCAAAGTTTCTTAATATAAGCTTCGTAGATTATTTCGATGCCAAAACACCAACTTTCTATGACAAATGGACAAAAGTGTTAAAAGCTCCTCCATAGACAGAGTTGAGCAACTTCGGACCATCAAAGTTGCTCGGGATGGACATTTTATTGTTCTTCTACGTCAAATTTTCTGAATATAAGCTTCATAGATTATTTCGATGCCAAAAGACAAACTTTCTATGACAAATGGACAAAAGTGTTAAAAGCTCCTCCATAGACAGAGTTGAGCAACTTCGGACCATCAAAGTTGCTCGGGATGGACATTTTATTGTTCTTCTATGTCAAATTTTCTGAGTATAAGCTTCATAGATTATTTTGATGCCAAAAGACAAACTTTCTATGACAAATGGACAAAATCGTTAAAAGCTCCTCCATAGAGAGAGTTGAGCAACTTCGGACTATCAAAGTTGCTCGGTGTACACTTTTTATTGTTCTTATATGTCAAATTTTCTGAATATAAGCTTCGTAGATTATTTCGATGCCAAAACACCAACTTTCTATGACAAATGAACAAAAACGTTAAAAGCTCCTCCATAGAGAGAGTTGAGCAACTTCGGACTATCAAAGTTGCCCGGTGTACAATTTTTATTGTTCTTATATGTCAAATTTTAAGAGTATAAGCTTCGTAGATTATTTCGATGCCAAAACACCAACTTTCTATGACAAATGGACAAAACCGTTAAAAGCTCCTCCATAGAGAGAGTTGAGCAACTTCGGACCATCAAAGTTGCTCGGTGTACAATTTTTATTGTTCTTATATGTCAAATTTTAAGAGTATAAGCTTCGTAGATTATTTCGATGCCAAAACACTAACTTTCTATGAAAAAAGGACAAAACCGTTAAAAGCTCCTCCATAGAGAGAGTTGAGCAACTTCGGACCATCAAAGTTGCTCGGTGTATAATTTTTATTGTTCTTATATGTCAAATTTTAAGAGTATAAGCTTCGTAGATTATTTCGATGCCAAAACACCAACTTTCTATGACAAATGGACAAAACCGTTAAAAGCTCCTCCATAGAGAGAGTTGAGCAACTTCGGACCATCAAAGTTGCTCGGTGTACGCTTTTTATTGTTCTTATATGTCAAATTTTCTGAATATAAGCTTCGTAGATTATTTTGATGCCAAAACACCAACTTTCTATGACAAATGGACAAACCGTTAAAAGCTCCTCCATAGAGAGAGTTGAGCAACTTCGGACCATCAAAGTTGCTCGGGATGGACATTTTATTGTTCTTCTATGTCAAATTTTCTGTGTATAAGCTTCATAGATTATTTTGATGCCAAAAGACAAACTTTCTAAGACAAATGGACAAAATCGTTAAAAGCTCCTCCATAGAGAGAGTGAGCAACTTCGGACTATCAAAGTTTCTCGGTGTACACTTTTTATTGTTCTTATATGTCAAATTTTCTGAATTAAGCTTCGTAGATTATTTCGATGCCAAAACACCAACTTTCTATGACAAATGAACAAAACCGTTAAAAGCTCCTCCATAGAGAGAGTTGAGCAACTTCGGACTATCAAAGTTGCCCGGTGTACAATTTTTATTGTTCTTATATGTCAAATTTTAAGAGTATAAGCTTCGTAGATTATTTCGATGCCAAAACACCAACTTTCTATGACAAATGGACAAAACCGTTAAAAGCTCCTCCATAGAGAGAGTTGAGCAACTTCGGACCATCAAAGTTGCTCGGTGTACAATTTTTATTGTTCTTATATGTCAAATTTTAAGAGTATAAGCTTCGTAGATTATTTCGATGCCAAAACACCAACTTTCGATGACAAATGGACAAAACCGTTAAAAGCTCCTCCATAGAGAGAGTTGAGCAACTTCGGACCGTCAAAAGTTGCTCGGGATAGACATTTTATTGTTCTTCTATGTCAAATTTTCTGAATATAAGCTTCGTACATTATTTCGATGCCAAAACACCAACTTTCTATGACAAATGGACAAAACCGTTAAAAGCTCCTCCATAGAGAGAGTTGAGCAACTTCGGACCATCAAAGTTTCTCGGGATAGACATTTTATTGTTCTTCTATGTCAAATTTTTTGAGTATACGCTTCATAGATTATTTCGAAGCCAAAACACCAATTTTCTAAGACAAAATGATAAAACCGTTAAAAGATCCTCCATGGAGAGAGTTGAGCAACTTCGGACAATCAAAGTTGCTCGGTGTACAATTTTTATTGTTCTTATATGTCAAATTTTAAGAGTATAAGCTTCGTAGATAATTTCGATGCCAAAACACCAACTTTCTATGACAAATGGACAAAACCGTTAAAAGCTCCTCCATAGAGAGAGTTGAGCAACTTCGGACCATCAAAAGTTGCTCGGGATAGACATTTTATTGTTCTTCTATGTCAAATTTTCTGAATATAAGCTTCATAGATTATTTCGATGCCAAAACACCAACTTTCTATGACAAATGGACAAAACCGTTAAAAGCTCCTCCATAGAGAGAGTTGAACAACTTCGGACCATCAAAGTTGCTCGGGATGGACATTTTATTGTTCTTCTATGTCAAATTTTCTGAGTATAAGCTTCATAGATTATTTCGATGCCAAAAGACAAACTTTGTATGAAAAATGGACAAAATCGTTAAAAGCTCCTCCATAGAGAGAGTTGAGCAACTTCGGACCATCAAAGTTCCTCGGTGTACACTTTTTATTTTTTTTATATGTCAAATTTTCTGAATATAAGCTTCGTAGATTATTTCGATGCCAAAACACCAACTTTCTATGACGAATGGACAAAACCGTTAAAACTTCCTCCATAGAGAGACTTGAGCAACTTCGGACTATAAAAGTTGCTCGGTGTACAATTTTTATTGTTCTTATATGTCAAATTTTAAGAGTATAAACTTCGTAGATTATTTTGATGCCAAAACACCAACTTTCTATGACAAATGGAGAAAACTGTTAAAAGCTCCTCCATAGAGAGAGTTGAGCAACTTCGGACCATCAAAGTTGCTCGGGATGGACATTTTATTGTTGTTCTATGTCAAAGTTTCTTAATATAAGCTTCGTAGATTATTTCGATGCCAAAACACCAACTTTCTATGACAAATGGACAAAAGTGTTAAAAGCTCCTCCATAGACAGAGTTGAGCAACTTCGGACCATCAAAGTTGCTCGGGATGGACATTTTATTGTTCTTCTACGTCAAATTTTCTGAATATAAGCTTCATAGATTATTTCGATGCCAAAAGACAAACTTTCTATGACAAATGGACAAAATCGTTAAAAGCTCCTCCATAGAGAGAGTTGAGCAACTTCGGACCATCAAAGTTGCTCGGTGTACGCTTTTTATTGTTCTTATATGTCAAATTTTCTGAATATAAGCTTCGTAGATTATTTTGATGCCAAAACACCAACTTTCTATGACAAATGGACAAAACCGTTAAAAGCTCCTCCATAGAGAGAGTTGAGCAACTTCGGACCATCAAAGTTGCTCGGGATGGACATTTTATTGTTCTTCTATGTCAAATTTTCTGTGTATAAGCTTCATAGATTATTTTGATGCCAAAAGACAAACTTTCTAAGACAAATGGACAAAATCGTTAAAAGCTCCTACATAGAGAGAGTGAGCAACTTCGGACTATCAAAGTTTCTCGTTGTACACTTTTTATTGTTCTTATATGTCAAATTTTCTGAATATAAGCTTCGTAGATTATTTCGATGCCAAAACACCAACTTTCTATGACAAATGAACAAAACCGTTAAAAGCTCCTCCATAGAGAGAGTTGAGCAACTTCGGACTATCAAAGTTGCCCGGTGTACAATTTTTATTGTTCTTATATGTCAAATTTTAAGAGTATAAGCTTCGTAGATTATTTCGATGCCAAAACACCAACTTTCTATGACAAATGGACAAAACCGTTAAAAGCTCCTCCATAGAGAGAGTTGACCAACTTCGGACCATCAAAGTTGCTCGGTGTACAATTTTTATTGTTCTTATATGTCAAATTTTAAGAGTATAAGCTTCGTAGATTATTTCGATGCCAAAACACCAACTTTCGATGACAAATGGACAAAACCGTTAAAAGCTCCTCCATAGAGAGAGTTGAGCAACTTCGGACCGTCAAAAGTTGCTCGGGATAGACATTTTATTGTTCTTCTATGTCAAATTTTCTGAATATAAGCTTCGTACATTATTTCGATGCCAAAACACCAACTTTCTATGACAAATGGACAAAACCGTTAAAAGCTCCTCCATAGAGAGAGTTGAGCAACTTCGGACCATCAAAGTTTCTCGGGATAGACATTTTATTGTTCTTCTATGTCAAATTTTTTGAGTATACGCTTCATAGATTATTTCGAAGCCAAAACACCAATTTTCTAAGACAAAATGATAAAACCGTTAAAAGATCCTCCATGGAGAGAGTTGAGCAACTTCGGACAATCAAAGTTGCTCGATGTACAATTTTTATTGTTCTTATATGTCAAATTTTAAGAGTATAAGCTTCGTAGATAATTTCGATGCCAAAACACCAACTTTCTATGACAAATGGACAAAACCGTTAAAAGCTCCTCCATAGAGAGAGTTGAGCAACTTCGGACCATCAAAGTTGCTCGGTGTACACTTTTTACTGTTTTTATATGTCAAATTTTATGACTATAAGCTTCTTAGACTATTTCGATGCCAAAACACCAACTTTCTATGACAAATGGACAAAACCGTTAAAAGCTCATCTATAGAGAGAGTTGACAGGTTCGGACAACCGAAGTTTCTCGGAGTATACTTTTTACTATTCTTCCATATCAAATTTTACGAGTATAGGCTTGCTAGATTATTTCGATGCCAAAAGACAAACTTTGTATGAAAAATGGACAAAATCGTTAAAAGCTCCTCCATAGAGAGAGTTGAGCAACTTCGGACCATCAAAGTTGCTCGGTGTACACTTTTTATTTTTTTTATATGTCAAATTTTCTGAATATAAGCTTCGTAGATTATTTCGATGCCAAAACACCAACTTTCTATGACGAATGGACAAAACCGTTAAAACTTCCTCCATAGAGAGAGTTGAGCAACTTCGGACTATAAAAGTTGCTCGGTGTACAATTTTTATTGTTCTTATATGTCAAATTTTAAGAGTATAAACTTCGTAGATTATTTTGATGCCAAAACACCAACTTTCTATGACAAATGGAGAAAACCGTTAAAAGCTCCTCCATAGAGAGAGTTGAGCAACTTCGGACCATCAAAGTTGCTCGGGATGGACATTTTATTGTTGTTCTATGTCAAAGTTTCTTAATATAAGCTTCGTAGATTATTTCGATGCCAAAACACCAACTTTCTATGACAAATGGACAAAAGTGTTAAAAGCTCCTCCATAGACAGAGTTGAGCAACTTCGGACCATCAAAGTTGCTCGGGATGGACATTTTATTGTTCTTCTACGTCAAATTTTCTGAATATAAGCTTCATAGATTATTTCGATGCCAAAAGACAAACTTTCTATGACAAATGGACAAAATCGTTAAAAGCTCCTCCATAGAGAGAGTTGAGCAACTTCGGACCATCAAAGTTGCTCGGTGTACGCTTTTTATTGTTCTTATATGTCAAATTTTCTGAATATAAGCTTCGTAGATTATTTTGATGCCAAAACACCAACTTTCTATGACAAATGGACAAAACCGTTAAAAGCTCCTCCATAGAGAGAGTTGAGCAACTTCGGACCATCAAAGTTGCTCGGGATGGACATTTTATTGTTCTTCTATGTCAAATTTTCTGTGTATAAGCTTCATAGATTATTTTGATGCCAAAAGACAAACTTTCTAAGACAAATGGACAAAATCGTTAAAAGCTCCTACATAGAGAGAGTGAGCAACTTCGGACTATCAAAGTTTCTCGTTGTACACTTTTTATTGTTCTTATATGTCAAATTTTCTGAATATAAGCTTCGTAGATTATTTCGATGCCAAAACACCAACTTTCTATGACAAATGAACAAAACCGTTAAAAGCTCCTCCATAGAGAGAGTTGAGCAACTTCGGACTATCAAAGTTGCCCGGTGTACAATTTTTATTGTTCTTATATGTCAAATTTTAAGAGTATAAGCTTCGTAGATTATTTCGATGCCAAAACACCAACTTTCTATGACAAATGGACAAAACCGTTAAAAGCTCCTCCATAGAGAGAGTTGAGCAACTTCGGACCATCAAAGTTGCTCGGTGTACAATTTTTATTGTTCTTATATGTCAAATTTTAAGAGTATAAGCTTCGTAGATTATTTCGATGCCAAAACACCAACTTTCGATGACAAATGAACAAAACCGTTAAAAGCTCCTCCATAGAGAGAGTTGAGCAACTTCGGACCGTCAAAAGTTGCTCGGGATAGACATTTTATTGTTCTTCTATGTCAAATTTTCTGAATATAAGCTTCGTACATTATTTTGATGCCAAAACACCAACTTTCTATGACAAATGGACAAAACCGTTAAAAGCTCCTCCATAGAGAGAGTTGAGCAACTTCGGACCATCAAAGTTTCTCGGGATAGACATTTTATTGTTCTTCTATGTCAAATTTTTTGAGTATACGCTTCATAGATTATTTCGAAGCCAAAACACCAATTTTCTAAGACAAAATGATAAAACCGTTAAAAGATCCTCCATGGAGAGAGTTGAGCAACTTCGGACAATCAAAGTTGCTCGATGTACAATTTTTATTGTTCTTATATGTCAAATTTTAAGAGTATAAGCTTCGTAGATAATTTCGATGCCAAAACACCAACTTTCTATGACAAATGGACAAAACCGTTAAAAGCTCCTCCATAGAGAGAGTTGAGCAACTTCGGACCATCAAAGTTGCTCGGTGTACACTTTTTACTGTTTTTATATGTCAAATTTTATGACTATAAGCTTCTTAGACTATTTCGATGCCAAAACACCAACTTTCTATGACAAATGGACAAAACCGTTAAAAGCTCATCTATAGAGAGAGTTGACAGGTTCGGACAACCGAAGTTTCTCGGAGTATACTTTTTACTATTCTTCCATATCAAATTTTACGAGTATAGGCTTGCTAGAATATTTTCATACCAAACACCAACTTTCTATGACAAATGGACGAAACCGTTAAAAGCTCCTCCATAGAGAGAGTTGAGCAACTTCGGACTATCAAAGTTGTCTTGGATAGACTTTTTATTGTACTTCTACGTCAAATTTTACGAGTATAGGCTTCCTAGATTATTTCGATGCCAAAACACCAACTTTCTATGACAAATGGACAAAACCGTTAAAAGCTCCTCCATAGAGAGAGTTGAACAACTTCGGACCATCAAAGTTGCTCGGGATGGACATTTTATTGTTCTTCTATGTCAAATTTTCTGAGTATAAGCTTCATAGATTATTTCGATGCCAAAAGACAAACTTTGTATGACAAATGGACAAAATCGTTAAAAGCTCCTACATAGAGAGAGTTGAGCAACTTCGGACTATCAAAGTTGCTCGGTGTACACTTTTTATTGTTTTTATATGTCAAATTTTCTGAATATAAGCTTGGTAGATTATTTCGATGCCAAAACACCAACTTTCTATGACGAATGGACAAAACCGTTAAAAGCTCCTCCATAGAGAGAGTTGAGCAACTTCGGACTATAAAAGTTGCTCGGTGTACAATTTTTATTGTTCTTATATGTCAAATTTTAAGAGTATAAGCTTCGTAGATTATTTCGATGCCAAAACACGAACTTTCTATGACAAATGGAGAAAACCGTTAAAAGCTCCTCCATAGAGAGAGTTGAGCAACTTCGGACCATCAAAGTTGCTCGGGATGGACATTTTATTGTTCTTCTATGTCAAAGTTTCTGAATATAAGCTTCGTAGATTATTTCGATCCCAAAACACCAACTTTCATTGACAAATGGACAAAAGTGTTAAAAGCTCATCCATAGACAGAGTTGAGCAACTTCTGACCATCAAAGTTGCTCGGGATGGACATTTTATTGTTCTTCTATGTCAAATTTTCTGAGTATAAGCTTCATAGATTATTTCGATGCCAAAAGACAAATTTTCTATGACAAATGGACAAAATCGTTAAAAGCTCCTCCATAGAGAGAGTTGAGCAACTTCGGACCATCAAAGTTGCTCGGTGTACGCTTTTTATTGTTCTTATATGTCAAATTTTCTGAATATAAGCTTCGTAGATTATTTTGATGCCAAAACACCAACTTTCTATGACAAATGGACAAAACCGTTAAAAGCTCCTCCATAGAGAGAGTTGAGCAACTTCGGACCATCAAAGTTGCTCGGGATGGACATTTTATTGTTCTTCTATGTCAAATTTTCTGAGTATAAGCTTCATAGATTATTTTGATGCCAAAAGACAAACTTTCTATGACAAATGGACAAAATCGTTAAGAGCTCCTCCATAGAGAGAGTTGAGCAACTTCGGACTATCAAAGTTGCTCGGTGTACACTTTTTATTGTTCTTATATGTCAAATTTTCTGAATATAAGCTTCGTAGATTATTTCGATGCCAAAACACCAACTTTCTATGACAAATGGACAAAACCGTTAAAAGCTCCTCCATAGAGAGAGTTGAGCAACTTCGGACTATCAAAGTTGCCCGGTGTACAATTTTTATTGTTCTTATATGTCAAATTTTAAGAGTATAAGCTTCGTAGATTATTTCGATGCCAAAACACCAACTTTCTATTACAAATGGACAAAACCGTTAAAAGCTCCTCCATAGAGAGAGTTGAGCAACTTCGGACCATCGAAGTTGCTCGGTGTACAATTTTTATTGTTCTTATATGTCAAATTTTAAGAGTATAAGCTTCGTAGATTATTTCGATGCCAAAACACCAACTTTCTATGAAAAATGGACAAAACCGTTAAAAGCTCCTCCATAGAGAGAGTTGAGCAACTTCGGACCGTCAAAAGTTGCTCGGGATAGACATTTTATTGTTCTTCTATGTCAAATTTTCTGAATATAAGCTTCGTAGATAATTTCGATGCCAAAACACCAACTTTCTATGACAAATGGACAAAACCGTTAAAAGCTCCTCCATAGAGAGAGTTGAGCAACTTCGGACCATCAAAGTTGCTCGGTGTACACTTTTTACTGTTTTTATATGTCAAATTTTATGACTATAAGCTTCTTAGACTATTTCGATGCCAAAACACCAACTTTCTATGAAAAATGGACAAAACCGTTAAAAGCTTCTCTATAGAGAGAGTTGAGCAGGTTCGGACAACCAAAGTTTCTCGGAGTATACTTTTTACTATTCTTCCATATCAAATTTTACAAGTATAGGCTTGCTAGATTATTTCCATACCAAACACCAACTTTCTATGACAAATGGACGAAACCGTTAAAAGCTCCTCCATAGAGAGAGTTGAGCAACTTCGGACTATCAAAGTTGCTCTGGATAGACTTTTTATTGTTCTTCTATGTCAAATTTTATGAGTATAGGCTTCCTAGATTATTTCGATGCCAAAACAGCAACTTTCTATGAGAAATGGACAAAACCGTTAAAAGCTCCTCTATAGAGAGAGTTGAGCAACTTCGGACCGTCAAAATTGCTCGGTATACAATTTTTATTGTTCTTATATTTCAAATTTTACGAGTATAAGCTTCATAGATTATTTCGATGCCAGAACAACAACTTTCTATGACAAATGGACGAAACCGTTAAAAGCTCCTCTATAGAGAAAGTTGAGCAACTTTGGACTACCAAAGTTACTTGGGATAGACTTTTTATTGTTCTTTTATGTCAAATTTTACGAGTATAAGCTTCCTAGATTATTTCGATGCCAAAACACCAAGTTTCTATGACAAATGGACAAAACCGTTAAAAGCTCCTCCATAGAGAGAATTGAGCAACTTCGGACCGTCAAAAGTTGCTCGGGATAGACATTTTATTGTTCTTCTATGTCAAATTTTTTGAATATAAGCTTCGTAGATTTTTTCGATGCCAAAACACCAACTTTCTATGACAAATGGACAAAACCATTAAAAGCTCCTCCATAGAGAGAGTTGAGCAACTTCGGACCATCAAAGTTGCTCGGTGTACAATTTTTATTGTTCTTATATGCCAAATTTTAAGAGTATAAGCTTCGTAGATTATTTCGATGCCAAAACACCAACTTTCTATGACAAATGGACAAAACCGTTAAAAGCTCCTCCATAGAGAGAGTTGAGCAACTTCAGACCGTCAAAAGTTGCTCGGGATAGACATTTTATTGTTCTTCTATGTCAAATTTTCTGAATATAAGCTTCGTAGATTATTTCGATGCGAAAACACCAACTTTCTATGACAAATGGACAAAACCGTTAAAAGTGAAATCACTAGGTTAACACAAGAGGGGGGGTTGAATTGTGTTTTAAAAAACTAAGTATAAACCCCAAGTACAAAACCACAACCTAAAAACTCACAAATGATTAAGGCAATGTCAAGAATGCAAATCTGCGCACTAATCGTGTAAATGTAATTTGTCCTAGCAATTCAACTCGGAATGTAACGAAATTGGATATGCAATATTACAACACCTCAATGAACACTATATCAAAAATTCAGCTTAAAATTCAAAGTCTAACTATATGAACAATTCACGGACAGATTGGTATTCTGGAAAATTAAAATTCAAAAGTATACCTAGAATTCAATAATCACAAGTTGTTCAACCACAAGCAATATCCCAACAAGCAATGGCAGCAAGCAACACCCTAATATCAACTTCTAAGGCACACAAATCACCAATAACACCAATAGAATGATAATAAAAAACAAGTCACTACAAGGCAGCAAGTTTAACACACAAACAAGCAAGGAAATCAAAATAGTGTGCACAAGGATATATAGTGGTTCGGTGCTCACACCTACATCCACTACCTAAGCCCTCAAGCTTAGGATTTCCCAATCCACTAAAGGATATATGTGGTTTTGCAAGTTCACCACAAACTTAGGGTTTCCAAGAACACCCCAAACTTGTACACCAACAAGGTTTGAAGCTAACCTTAAACTTTCACACACCTCTCAAAGGTAATGCCCTCAAAAGGGACTTTTACAAGTATTTGGATTTTGGTTCTCTCAAGATTAGCTCTAGGCTATATATGGTTGGAGAACACTCAAATTCACAAGATGTTGCTCAAATGGGTTTGGAATCAAATGTGTAGCAAACACTCTTGTAATCTCACACAAAGCTCACAAAAGATCAAGAATAGGTTTAGGTGAAGCTTTGTTGAAGAACTCTCAAGAACACACCAAGAGTACCCAAGGGTAGAAAGATTTTGGGGTGGTTCAAGGAGTTTTTGGATCTCTCTTTCAAATAGGAAGATGATGGCTTGAATGTAGTCAAAGTGGTAGCAAGAGATCGCAAGGAAGAAGCTTGAATCAAGAAGATGAAGTTGAGAGCAAGTAAGCTTGAACACTTAGAAAAAAATCTGCAAATGCTTCTTCACAAACCTAGACGTTGCTGCCCCCTATTGTTCATTCCAAACAAAACACAATCTTAGCCATTGGATCAACACCACTTCAAATCTTGGCCTTTCAAATTCAATAAAATCTGGACCCTTCTTTAATTCAACCACTCTAATCCCAGCCTTTCTTTAATTCAAACACTCCAAACCAATCCTTCAAAAATAATGCCGTTGGCATCATTTTGTCAAGAGTTGTCATTTTGAGTTGCACCTTGTTTGGATCAATCAAATGAGTCTTCTTCATGAAGCAACTCTCTCTCAAGGAATGGCAAACAAGTCCATCTTAAATTCTGGAAATATTACAGCTGTATGTCATCTTGTCTCTCCATTGTCTCTTCCTTGTCTCCATAGTGCAAATGTTAGGCACACTACCAACCAAGTATTTCAAACTTGTATTCCCTCTACTTTGTTGACTCCAAAACAAATAATAAAGCTTCTAGAAGTTCTTGAGTTAATCCTCCAGCAATACTAACACAAGGCACACGGCTGGAACCATTTCTTGCACACAAAATGTCAAACTTGAACCAAGTAGGGTTGACCATGTCCAAACTTGTCTAAATGAGCTTCAAATCATGATGCACAAATTTTCTCAATAGAATCAGCTTCATGATACTTCAAATAGGCTCATGATGATCAGTTGATTAAGCCTACAAAAAGAATAGATGACAAAACATCCCATTTTTGCTTGTAAGCTCAAAGAGCTTCAATGCTAGCACTTAGGTTAATCAACATGTTATAAGCTTAATAAAATTCAAGTAAGCACATGATAAATCATTTCATATATAACTGAATGTGAATACAAAATTTCACTTATAACTGAGGTCATTTGGTCATTCAATTTGATCATGCAAAGCTCAACTAGCCCAGTTTAATGACTACACAGGTGAATTTATTTCAACAGATAAATTGAACCTGATAAACTTAAAATTGACCTGACACTATTTGACAATTAAAAATTTCAGAGTGTCTTAAATAATTTTCAGAACAAGAATCAAGTCAATCAGAGCTCATATGAATAAGTTATGAATGTTCAACCAACGTGTGCGCAGTGTGATGTTGTGACAGATTTTAGCATCGAAAAATAAGTCAGTCCAGATTCATCCAATTTATATCAAACATGATCAAACATGATTCCAAAGATATATATAATGAAGCTTAAATCAGTAGATATAATTCATTTCATGATTTATCCAAATTCATCCAAAGTTAAGCACAATCAAATAGTCCAATATGTATTTTTGCATCAAAACACAAATGTAGGACCTATGGTCCAACAAAAAGCTCCTCCATTGAGAGAGTTGAGCAACTTCGGATCATCAAAGTTGCTCGGTGTACAATTTTTATTGTTCTTATATGTCAAATTTTAAGAGTATAAGCTTCGTAGATTATTTCGATGCCAAAACACCAACTTTCTATGGCAAATGGACAAAACCGTTAAAAGCTCCGCCATAGAGAGAGTTGAGCAACTTCGGACCGTCAAAAGTTGCTCGGGATAGACATTTTATTGTTCTTCTATGTCAAATTTTCTGAATATAAGCTTCGTAGATTATTTCGATGCCAAAACACCAACTTTCTATGACAAATGGACAAAACCGTTAAAAGCTCCTTCATAGAGAGAGTTGAGCAACTTCGGACCATCAAAGTTTCTCGGGATAGACATTTTATTGTTCTTCTATGTCAAATTTTTTTGAGTATAAGCTTCATAGATTATTTCGAAGCCAAAACACCAATTTTCTAAGACAAAAGGATAAAACCGTTAAAAGATCCTCCATAGAGAGAGTTGAGCAACTTCGGACCATCAAAGTTGCTCGGTGTACAATTTTTATTGTTCTTATATGTCAAATTTTAAGAGTATAAGCTTTGCAGATTATTTCGATGCCAAAACACCAACTTTCTATGACAAATGGACAAAACCGTTAAAAGCTCCTCCATAGAGAGAGTTGAGCAACTTCGGACCATCAAAGTTGCTCGGTGTACACTTTTTATTGTTTTTATATGTCAAATTTTATGAGTATAAGCTTCGTAGATTATTTCGATGCCAAAACACCAACTTTCTATGACAAATGGACAAAACCGTTAAAAGCTCCTCTATAGAGAGAGTTGAGCAACTTCGGACCATCAAAGTTGCTCGGTGTACAATTTTTATTGTTCTTATATGTCAAATTTTAAGAGTATAAGCTTCGTAGATTATTTCGATGCCAAAACACAAACTTTCTATGACAAATGGACAAAAACGTTAAAAGCTCCTCCATAGAGAGAGTTGAGCAACTTCGGACCGTCAAAAGTTGCTCGGGATAGACATTTTGTTGTTCTTCTATGTCAAATTTTCTGAATATAAGCTTCGTAGATTATTTTGATGCCAAAACACCAACTTTCTATGACAAATGGACAAAACCGTTAAAAGCTCCTCCATAGACAGAGTTGAGCAACTTCGGACCATCAAAGTTTCTCGGGATAGACATTTTATTGTTCTTTTATGTCAAATTTTTTGAGTATAAGCTTCATAGATTATTTCGAAGCCAAAACACCAATTTTCTAAGACAAAATGATAAAACCGTTAAAAGATCCTCCATAGAGAGAGTTGAGCAACTTCGGACAATCAAAGTTGCTCGGTTTACAATTTTTATTGTTCTTATATGTCAAATTTTAAGAGTATAAGCTTCGTAGATTATTTCGATGCCAAAACACGAACTTTCTATGACAAATGGACAAAACCGTTAAAAGCTCCTCCATAGAGAGAGTTGAGCAACTTCGGACCATCAAAGTTGCTCGGTGTACACTTTTTACTGTTTTTATATGTCAAATTTTATGACTATAAGCTTCTTAGACTATTTCGATGCCAAAACACCAACTTTCTATGACAAATGGACAAAACCGTTAAAAGCTCATCTATAGAGAGAGTTGACAGGTTCGGACAACCAAAGTTTCTCGGAGTATACTTTTTACTATTCTTCCATATCAAATTTTACGAGTATAGGCTTGCTAGATTATTTCCATACCAAACACCAACTTTCTATGACAAATGGACGAAACCGTTAAAAGCTCCTCCATAGAGAGAGTTGAGCAACTTCGGACTATCAAAGTTGCCTTGGATAGACTTTTTATTGTACTTCTATGTCAAATTTTACGAGTATAGGCTTCCAAGATTATTTCGATGCCAAAACACCAACTTTCTATGACAAATGGACAAAACCGTTAAAAGCTCCTCCATAGAGAGAGTTGAACAACTTCGGACCATCAAAGTTGCTCGGGATGGACATTTTATTGTTCTTCTATGTCAAATTTTCTGAGTATAAGCTTCATAGATTATTTCGATGCCAAAAGACAAACTTTGTATGACAAATGGACAAAATCGTTAAAAGCTCCTCCATAGAGACAGTTGAGCAACTTCGGACCATCAAAGTTGCTCGGTGTACACTTTTTATTGTTTTTATATGTCAAATTTTCTGAATATAAGCTTCGTAGATTATTTCGATGCCAAAACACCAACTTTCTATGACGAATGGACAAAACCGTTAAAAGCTACTCCATAGAGAGAGTTGAGCAACTTCGGACTATAAAAGTTGCTCGGTGTACAATTTTTATTGTTCTTATATGTCAAATTTTAAGAGTATAAGCTTCGTAGATTATTTCGATGCCAAAACACCAACTTTCTATGACAAATGGAGAAAACCGTTAAAAGCTCCTCCATAGAGAGAGTTGAGCAACTTCGGACCATCAAAGTTGCTCGGAATGGACATTTTATTGTTCTTCTATGTCAAAGTTTCTGAATATAAGCTTCGTAGATTATTTCGATGCCAAAATACCAACTTTCTATGACAAATGGACAAAAGTGTTAAAAGCTCCTCCATAGACAGAGTTGAGCAACTTCGGACCATCAAAGTTGCACGGGATGGAAATTTTATTGTTCTTCTATGTCAAATTTTATGAGTATAAGCTTCATAGATTATTTCGATGCCAAAAGACAAACTTTCTATGACAAATGGACAAAATCGTTAAAAGCTCCTCCATAGAGAGAGTTGAGCAACTTCGGACCATCAAAGTTGCTCGGTGTACGCTTTTTATTGTTCTTATATGTTAAATTTTCTGAATATAAGCTTCGTAGATTATTTTGATGCCAAAACACCAACTTTCTATGACAAATGGACAAAACCGTTAAAAGCTCCTCCATAGAGAGAGTTGAGCAACTTCGGACCATCAAAGTTGCTCGGGATGGACATTTTATTGTTCTTCTATGTAAAATTTTCTGAGTATAAGCTTCATAGATTATTTTGATGCCAAAAGATAAACTTTCTATGACAAATGAACAAAATCGTTAAGAGCTCCTCCATAGAGAGAGTTGAGCAACTTCGGACTATCAAAGTTGCTCGGTGTACACTTTTTATTGTTCTTATATGTCAAATTTTCTGAATATAAGCTTCGTAGATTATTTCGATGCCAAAACACCAACTTTCTATGACAAATGAACAAAACCGTTAAAAGCTCCTCCATAGAGAGAGTTGAGCAACTTCGGACTATCAAAGTTGCCCGGTGTACAATTTTTATTGTTCTTATATGTCAAATTTTAAGAGTATAAGCTTCGTAGATTATTTTGATGCCAAAACACCAACTTTCTATGACAAATGGACAAAACCGTTAAAAGCTCCTCCATAGAGAGAGTTGAGCAACTTCGGACCATCAAAGTTGCTCGGTGTACAAATTTTATTGTTCTTATATGTCAAATTTTAAGAGTATAAGCTTCGTAGATTATTTCGATGCCAAAACACCAACTTTCTATGAAAAATGGACAATACCGTTAAAAGCTCCTCCATAGAGAGAGTTGAGCAACTTCGGACCGTCAAAAGTTGCTCGGGATAGACATTTTATTGTTCTTCTATGTCAAATTTTCTGAATATAAGCTTCGTAGATAATTTTGATGCCAAAACACCAACTTTCTATGACAAATGGACAAAACCGTTAAAAGCTCCTCCATAGAGAGAGTTGAGCAACCTCGCACCATCAAAGTTTCTCGGGATAGACATTTTATTGTTCTTCTATGTCAAATTTTTTGAGTATAAGCTTCATAGATTATTTCGGAGCCAAAACACCAATTTTCTAAGACAAAATGATAAAACCATTAAAAGATCCTCCATAGAGAGAGTTGAGCAACTTCGGACAATCAAAGTTGCTCGGTGTACAATTTTTATTGTTCTTATATGTCAAATTTTAAGAGTATAAGCTTCGTAGATTATTTCGATGCCAAAACACCAACTTTCTATGACAAATGGACAAAACCGTTAAAAGCTCCTCCATAGAGAGAGTTGAGCAACTTCGGACCATCAAAGTTGCTTGGTGTACACTTTTTACTATTTTTATATGTCAAATTTTATGACTATAAGCTTCTTAGACTATTTCGATGCAAAAACACCAACTTTCTATGACAAATGGACAAAACCGTTAAAAGCTCATCTATAGAGAGAGTTGACAGGTTCGGACAACCAAAGTTTCTCGGAGTATACTTTTTACTATTCTTCCATATCAAATTTTACGAGTATAGGCTTGCTAGATTATTTCCATACCAAACACCAACTTTCTATGACAAATGGACGAAACCGTTAAAAGCTCCTCCATAGAGAAAAGTTGAGCAACTTCGGACTATCAAAGTTGCCTTGGATAGACTTTTTATTGTACTTCTATTTCAAATTTTACGAGTATAGGCTTCCAAGATTATTTCGATGCCAAAACACCAACTTTCTATGACAAATGGACAAAACCGTTAAAAGCTCCTCCATAGAGAGAGTTGAACAACTTCGGACCATCAAAGTTGCTCGTGATGGACATTTTATTGTTCTTCTATGTCAAATTTTCTGAGTATAAGCTTCATAGGTTATTTCGATGCCAAAAGACAAACTTTGTATGACAAATGGACAAAATCGTTAAAAGCTCCTCCATAGAGACAGTTGAGCAACTTCGGACCATCAAAGTTGCTCGGTGTACACTTTTTATTGTTTTTATATGTCAAATTTTCTGAATATAAGCTTCGTAGATTATTTCGATTCCAAAACACCAACTTTCTATGACGAATGGACAAAACCGTTAAAAGCTACTCCATAGAGAGAGTTGAGCAACTTCGGACTATAAAAGTTGCTCGGTGTACAATTTTTATTGTTCTTATATGTCAAATTTTAAGAGTATAAGCTTCGTAGATTATTTCGATGCCAAAACACCAACTTTCTATGACAAATGGAGAAAACCGTTAAAAGCTCCTCCATAGAGAGAGTTGAGCAACTTCGGACCATCAAAGTTGCTCGGGATGGACATTTTATTGTTCTTCTATGTCAAAGTTTCAGAATATAAGCTTCGTAGATTATTTCGATGCCAAAATACCAACTTTCTATGACAAATGGACAAAAGTGTTAAAAGCTCCTCCATAGACAGAGTTGAGCAACTTCGGACCATCAAAGTTGCACGGAATGGACATTTTATTGTTCTTCTATGTCAAATTTTCTGAGTATAAGCTTCATAGATTATTTCGATGCCAAAAGACAAACTTTCTATGACAAATGGACAAAATCGTTAAAAGCTCCTCCATAGAGAGAGTTGAGCAACTTCGGACCATCAAAGTTGCTCGGTGTACGCTTTTTATTGTTCTTATATGTTAAATTTTCTGAATATAAGCTTCGTAGATTATTTTGATGCCAAAACACCAACTTTCTATGACAAATGGACAAAACCGTTAAAAGCTCCTCCATAGAGAGAGTTGAGCAACTTCGGACCATCAAAGTTGCTCGGGATGGACATTTTATTGTTCTTCTATGTCAAATTTTCTGAGTATAAGCTTCATAGATTATTTTGATGCCAAAAGACAAACTTTCTATGACAAATGGACAAAATCGTTAAGAGCTCCTCCATAGAGAGAGTTGAGCAACTTCGGACTATCAAAGTTGCTCGGTGTACACTTTTTATTGTTCTTATATGTCAAATTTTCTGAATATAAGCTTCGTAGATTATTTCGATGCCAAAACACCAACTTTCTATGACAAATGAACAAAACCGTTAAAAGCTCCTCCATAGAGAGAGTTGAGCAACTTCGGACTATCAAAGTTGCCCGGTGTACAATTTTTATTGTTCTTATATGTCAAATTTTAAGAGTATAAGCTTCGTAGATTATTTTGATGCCAAAACACCAACTTTCTATGACAAATGGACAAAACCGTTAAAAGCTCCTCCATAGAGAGAGTTGAGCAACTTCGGACCATCAAAGTTGCTCGGTGTACAAATTTTATTGTTCTTATATGTCAAATTTTAAGAGTATAAGCTTCGTAGATTATTTCGATGCCAAAACACCAACTTTCTATGAAAAATGGACAATACCGTTAAAAGCTCCTCCATAGAGAGAGTTGAGCAACTTCGGACCGTCAAAAGTTGCTCGGGATAGACATTTTATTGTTCTTCTATGTCAAATTTTCTGAATATAAGCTTCGTAGATAATTTTGATGCCAAAACACCAACTTTCTATGACAAATGGACAAAACCGTTAAAAGCTCCTCCATAGACAGAGTTGAGCAACTTCGCACCATCAAAGTTTCTCGGGATAGACATTTTATTGTTCTTCTATGTCAAATTTTTTGAGTATAAGCTTCATAGATTATTTCGGAGCCAAAACACCAATTTTCTAAGACAAAATGATAAAACCATAAGAAGATCCTCCATAGAGAGAGTTGAGCAACTTCGGACAATCAAAGTTGCTCGGTGTACAATTTTTATTGTTCTTATATGTCAAATTTTAAGAGTATAAGCTTCGTAGATTATTTCGATGCCAAAACACCAACTTTCTATGACAAATGGACAAAACCGTTAAAAGCTCCTCCATAACGAGAGTTGAGCTACTTCGGACCATCAAAGTTGCTCGGTGTACACTTTTTACTGTTTTTATATGTCAAATTTTATGACTATAAGCTTCTTAGACTATTTCGATGCCAAAACACCAACTTTCTATGACAAATGGACAAAACCGTTAAAAGCTCATCTATAGAGAGAGTTGACAGGTTCGGACAACCAAAGTTTCTCGGAGTATACTTTTTACTATTCTTCCATATCAAATTTTACGAGTATAGGCTTGCTAGATTATTTCCATACCAAACACCAACTTTCTATGACAAATGGACGAAACCGTTAAAAGCTCCTCCATAGAGAGAGTTGAGCAACTTCGGACTATCAAAGTTGCCTTGGATAGACTTTTTATTGTACTTCTATGTCAAATTTTACGAGTATAGGCTTCCTAGATTATTTCGATGCCAAAACACCAACTTTCTATGACAAATGGACAAAACCGTTAAAAGCTTCTCCATAGAGAGAGTTGAGCAACTTTGGACCGTCAAAATTGCTCTGTGTACAATTTTTATTGTTCTTATATTTCAAATTTTACGAGTATAAGGTTCATAGATTATTTCGATGCCAGAACAACAACTTTCTATGACAAATGGACGAAACCGTTAAAAGCTCCTCTATAGAGAAAGTTGAGCAACTTTGGACTACCAAAGTTACTTGGGATAGACATTTTATTGTTCTTTTATGTCAAATTTTACGAGTATAAGCTTCCTAGATTATTTCGATGCCAAAACACCAA
The DNA here is from genome assembly GCA_963580455.1 of Euonymus europaeus. Taxonomy (NCBI): domain Eukaryota; kingdom Viridiplantae; phylum Streptophyta; class Magnoliopsida; order Celastrales; family Celastraceae; genus Euonymus; species Euonymus europaeus. Next base: position 9,631,745 of record OY756972.1, read on the forward strand.
TTTTCTATGACAAATGGGCAAAACCGTTAAAAGCTCTTCCATAGAGAGAGTTGAGCAACTTCGGACCGTCAAAAGTTGCTCGGGATAGACATTTTATTGTTCTTCTATGTCAAATTTTCTGAATATAAGCTTCGTAGATTATGTCGATGCCAAAACACCAACTTCCTATGACAAATGGACAAAACCGTTAAAAGCTCCTCCATAGACAGAGTTGAGCAACTTCGGAACATCAAAGTTGCTCGGGATAGACATTTTATTGTTCTTCTATGTCAAATTTTCTGAGTATAAGCTTCATAGATTATTTCCAGGCCAAAACACCAATTTTTTATGACAAATGGATAAAACCGTTAAAAGATCCTCGATAGAGAGAGTTGAGCAACTTCGGACCATCAAAGTTGCTCGGTGTACAAATTTTATTGTTCTTTTATGTCAAATTTTACGAGTATAAGCTTCCTAGATTATTTCGATGCCAAAACACCAACTTTCTATGACAAATGGACAAAACCGTTAAAAGCTCCTCCATAGAGAGAGTTGAGCAACTTCGGACCGTCAAAAGTTGCTCGGGATAGACATTTTATTGTTCTTCTATGTCAAATTTTCTGAGTATAAGCTTCATAGATTATTTCGAAGCCAAAACACCAATTTTCTATGACAAATGGATAAAACCGTTAAAAGATCCTCCATAGAGAGAGTTCAGCAACTTCGGACAATCAAAGTTGCTCGGTGTACAATTTTTATTGTTCTTATTTGTCAAATTTTAAGAGTATAAGCTTCGTAGATTATTTCGATGCCAAAACAACAACTTTCTATGACAAATGGACAAAACCGTTAAAAGCTCCTCCATAGAGAGAGTTGAGCAACTTCGGACCATTAAAGTTGCTCGGTGTACACTTTTTATTGTTCTTATATGTCAAATTTTATGAGTATATGCTTTTAGATTATTTCGATGCCAAAACACCAACTTTCTATGACAAATGGACAAAACCGTTAAAAGCTCCTCTATAGAGAGAGTTGAGCAGGTTCGAACAACCAAAGTTTCTCGGAGTATACTTTTTACTATTCTTCCATATCAAATTTTACGAGTATAGGCTTGCGAGATTATTTCCATACCAAACACCAACTTTCTATGACAAATGGACGAAACCGTTAAAAGCTCCTCCATAGAGAGAGTTGAGCAACTTCGGACCGTCAAAAGTTGCTCGGGATAGACATTTTATTGTTCTTCTATGTCAAATTTTCTGAATATAAGCTTCGTAGATTATGTCGATGCCAAAACACCAACTTCCTATGACAAATGGACAAAACCGTTAAAAGCTCCTCCATAGAGAGAGTTGAGCAACTTCGGACTATCAAAGTTGCTCTGGATAGACTTTTTATTGTTCTTCTTTGTCAAATTTTACGAGTATAGGCTTCCTAGATTATTTCGATGCCAAAACACCAACTTTCTATGACAAATGGACAAAACCGTTAAAAGCTCCTCCATAGAGAGAGTTGAGCAACTTCGGACCGTCAAAGTTGCTCGGTGTACAATTTTTATTGTTCTTATATTTCAAATTTTACGAGTATAAGCTTCATAGATTATTTCGATGCCAAAACAACAACTTTCTATGACAAATGGATGAAATCGTTAAAAGCTCCTCTATAGAGAAAGTTGAGCAACTTTGGACTACCAAAGTTACTTGGGATAGACTTTTTATTGTTCTTTTATGTCAAATTTTACGAGTATAAGCTTCTTAGATTATTTCGATGCCAAAACACCAACTTTCTATGACAAATGGACAAAACCGTTAAAAGCTCCTCCATAGAGAGAGTTGAGCAACTTCGGACCATCAAAGTTGCTCGGTGTACACTTTTTATTGTTCTTATATGTCAAATTTTATGAGTATAAGCTTTTAGATTATTTCGATGCCAAAACACCAACTTTCTATGACAAATGGAAAAAATCGTTAAAAGCTCATCTATAGAGAGAGTTGAGCAGGTTCGGACAACCAAAGTTTCTCGGAGTATACTTTTTACTATTCTTCCATATCAAATTTTACGAGTATAGGCTTGCGAGATTATTTCCATACCAAACACCAACTTTCTATGACAAATGGACGAAACCGTTAAAAGCTCCTCCATAGAGAGAGTTGAGCAACTTCGGACTATCAAAGTTGCTCTGCATAGACTTTTTATTGTTCTTCTATGTCAAATTTTACGAGTATAGGCTTCCTAGATTATTTTGATGCAAAAACACCAACTTTCTATGACAAATGGACAAAACCGTTAAAAGCTCCTCCATAGAGAGAGTTGAGCAACTTCGGACCGTCAAAATTGCTCGGTGTACAATTTTTATTGTTCTTATATTTCAAATTTTACGAGTATAAGCTTCCTAGATTATTTTGATGCCAAAACACCAACTTTCTATGACAAATGGATAAAACCGTTAAAAGCTCCTCCATAGAGAGAGTTGAGCAACTTCGGACCGTCAAAAGTTGCTCGGGATAGACATTTTATTGTTCTTCTATGTCAAATTTTATGAGTATAAGCTTCATAGATTATTTCGAAGCCAAAACACCAATTTTCTATGACAAATGGATAAAACCGTTAAAAAATCCTCCATAGAGAGAGTTGAGCAACTTCGGACCATCAAAGTTGCTCGGTGTACAATTTTTATTGTTCTTATATGTCAAATTTTAAGAGTATAAGCTTCGTAGATTATTTCGATGCCAAAACACCAACTTTCTATGACAAATGGACAAAACCGTTAAAAGCTACTCCATAGAGAGAGTTGAGCAACTTCGGACCATCAAAGTTGCTTGGTGTACACTTTTTATTGTTCTTATATGTCAAATTTTAAGAGTATAATCTTCGTAGATTATTTCGATGCCAGAACAACAACTTTCTATCACAAAGGGACGAAACCGTTAAAAGCTCATCTATAGAGAGAGTTGAGCAGGTTCGAACAACCAAAGTTTCTCGGAGTATACTTTTTACTATTCTTCCATATCAAATTTTACGAGTATAGGCTTGCTAGATTATTTCCATACCAAACACCAACTTTCTATGACAAATGGACGAAACCGTTAAAAGCACCTCCATAGAGAGAGTTGAGCAACTTCGGACTATCAAAGTTGCTCTGGATAGAATTTTTATTGTTCTTCTATGTCAAATTTTACGAGTATAGGCTTCCTAGATTATTTCGATGCCAAAACACCAACTTTCTATGACAAATGGACAAAACCGTTAAAAGCTCCTCCATAGAGAGAGTTGAGCAACTTCGGACCGTCAAAGTTGCTCGGTGTACAATTTTTATTGTTATTATATTTCAAATTTTACGAGTATCAGCTTCATAGATTATTTCGATGCCAAAACAACAACTTTCTATGACAAATGGACGAAATCGTTAAAAGCTCCTCTATAGAGAAAGTTGAGCAACTTTGGACTACCAAAGTTACTTGGGATAGACATTTTATTGTTCTTTTATGTCAAATTTTACGAGTATAAGCTTCCTAGATTATTTCGATGCCAAAACACCAACTTTCTATGACAAATGGACAAAAACGTTAAAAGCTCCTCCATAGAGAGAGTTGAGAAACCTCGAACCATCAAAGTTGCTCGGGATAGACATTTTATTGTTCTTCTATGTCAAATTTTCTGAGTATAAGCTTCATAGATTATTTCGAAGCCAAAACACCAATTTTCTATGACAAATGGATAAAACCGTTAAAAAATCCTCCATAGAGAGAGTTGAGCAACTTCGGAACGTCAAAGTTGCTCGGTTTACAATTTTTATTGTTCTTATATTTCAAATTTTACGAGTATAAGCTTTATAGATTATTTCGATGCCAAAACAACAACTTTCTATGACAAATGGACGAAATCGTTAAAAGCTCCCCTATAGAGAAAGTTGAGCAACATTGGACTACCAAAGTTACTTGGGATAGACTTTTTATTGTTCTTTTATGTCAAATTTTACGAGTATAAGCTTCCTAGATTATTTCGATGCCAAAACACCAACTTTCTATGACAAATGGACAAAAACGTTAAAAGCTGCTCCATAGAGAGAGTTGAGCAACTTCGAACCATCAAAGTTGCTCGGGATAGACATTTTATTGTTCTTCTATGTCAAATTTTCTGAGTATAAGCTTCATAGATTATTTCGAAGCCAAAACACCAATTTTCTATGACAAATGGATAAAACCGTTAAAAAATCCTCCATAGAGAAAGTTGAGCAACTTCGAACCATCAAAGTTGCTCGGTGTACAATTTTTATTGTTCTTATATGTCAAATTTTAAGAATATAAGCTTCCTAGATTATTTCGATGCCAAAACACTAACTTTCTATGACAAATGGACAAAACCGTTAAAAGCTCCTCCATAGAGAGAGTCGAGCAACTTCGTACCATCAAAGTTGCTCGGTGTACACTTTTTATTGTTCTTATATGTCAAATTTTATGAGTATAAGCTTTTAGATTATTTCGATGCCAAAACACGAACTTTCTATGACAAATGGAAAAAATCGTTAAAAGCTCATCTATAGAGAGAGTTGAGCAGGTTCGGACAACCAAAGTTTCTCGGAGTATACTTTTTACTATTCTTCCATATCAAATTTTACGAGTATAGGCTTGCGAGATTATTCCCATACCAAACACCAACTTTCTATGACAAATGGACGAAACCGTTAAAAGCTCCTCCATAGAGAGAGTTGAGCAACTTCGGACTATCAAAGTTGCTCTGGATAGACTTTTTATTGTTCTTCTATGTCAAATTTTACGAGTATAGGCTTTGTAGATTATTTTGATGCAAAAACACCAACTTTCTATGACAAATGGACAAAACCGTTAAAAGCTCCTGCATAGAGAGAGTTGAGCAACTTCGGACCGTCAAAATTGCTCGGTGTACAATTTTTATTGTTCTTATATTTCAAATTTTACGAGTATAAGCTTCCTAGATTATTTTGATGCCAAAACACCAACTTTCTATGACAAATGGATAAAACCGTTAAAAGCTCCTCCATAGAGAGAGTTGAGCAACTTCGGACCGTCAAAAGTTGCTCGGGATAGACATTTTATTTTTGTTCTATGTCAAATTTTCTGAATATAAGCTTCGTAGATTATTTCGATGCCAAAACACCAACTTTCTATGACAAATGGACAAAACCGTTAAAAGCTCCTCCATAGAGAGAGTTGAGCAACTTCGAACCATCAAAGTTGCTCGGGATAGACATTTTATTGTTCTTCTATGTCAAATTTTATGAGTATAAGCTTCATAGATTATTTCGAAGCCAAAACACCAATTTTCTATAACAAATGGATAAAACCGTTAAAAGCTCCTCTATAGAGAGAGTTGAGCAGGTTCGAACAACCAAAGTTTCTCGGAGTATACTTTTTACTATTCTTCCATATCAAATTTTACGAGTATAGGCTTGCTAGATTATTTCCATACCAAACACCAACTTTCTATGACAAATGGACGAAACCGTTAAAAGCTACTCCATAGAGAGAGTTGAGCAACTTCGGACCATCAAAGTTGCTCGGTCTACACTTTTTATTGTTCTTATATGTCAAATTTTAAGAGTATAATCTTCGTAGATTATTTCGATGCCAAAACACCAACTTTCTATGACAAATGGACAAAACCGTTAAAAGCTCCTCTATAGAGAGAGTTGAGCAGGTTCGAACAACCAAAGTTTCTCGGAGTATACTTTTTACTATTCTTCCATATCAAATTTTACGAGTATAGGCTTGCTAGATTATTTCCATACCAAACACCAACTTTCTATGACAAATGGACGAAACCGTTAAAAGCTCCTCCGTAGAGAGAGTTGAGCAACTTCGGACTATCAAAGTTGCTCTGGATAGACTTTTTATTGTTCTTCTATGTCAAATTTTACGAGTATAGGCTTCGTAGATTATTTCGATGCCAAAACACCAACTTTCTATGACAAATGGACAAAACCGTTAAAAGCTACTCCATAGAGAGAGTTGAGCAACTTCGGACCATCAAAGTTGCTCGGTGTACACTTTTTATTGTTCTTATATGTCAAATTTTAAGAGTATAATCTTCGTAGATTATTTCGATGCCAAAACACCAACTTTCTATGACAAATGGACAAAACCGTTAAAAGCTCCTCTATAGAGAGAGTTGAGCAGGTTCGAACAACCACAGTTTCTCGGAGTATACTTTTTACTATTCTTCCATATCAAATTTTACGAGTATAGGCTTGCTAGATTATTTCCATACCAAACACCAACTTTCTATGACAAATGGACGAAACCGTTAAAAGCTCCTCCATAGAGAGAGTTGAGCAACTTCGGACTATCAAAGTTGCTCTGGATAGACTTTTTATTGTTCTTCTATGTCAAATTTTACGAGTATAGGCTTCCTAGATTATTTCGATGCCAAAACACCAACTTTCTATGAAAAATTGACAAAACCGTTAAAAGCTCCTCCATAGATAGAGTTGGGCAACTTCGGACCGTCAAAGTTGCTCGGTGTACAATTTTTATTGTTCTTATATTTCAAATTTTACGAGTATAAGCTTCATAGATTATTTCGATGCCAGAACAACAACTTTCTATGACAAAGGGACGAAACCGTTAAAAGCTCATCTATAGAGAGAGTTGAGCAGGTTCGAACAACCAAAGTTTCTCGGAGTATACTTTTTACTATTCTTCCATATCAAATTTTACGAGTATAGGCTTGCTAGATTATTTCCATACCAAACACCAACTTTCTATGACAAATGGACGAAACCGTTAAAAGCACCTCCATAGAGAGAGTTGAGCAACTTCGGACTATCAAAGTTGCTCTGGATAGACTTTTTATTGTTCTTCTATGTCAAATTTTACGAGTATAGGCTTCCTAGATTATTTCGATGCCAAAACACCAACTTTCTATGACAAATGGACAAAACCGTTAAAAGCTCCTCCATAGAGAGAGTTGAGCAACTTCGGATCGTCAAAGTTGCTCGGTGTACAATTTTTATTGTTCTTATATTTCAAATTTTACGAGTATAAGCTTTATAGATTATTTCGATGCCAAAACAACAACTTTCTATGACAAATGTACGAAATCGTTAAAACCTCCCCTATAGAGAAAGTTGAGCAACATTGGACTACCAAAGTTACTTGGGATAGACTTTTTATTGTTCTTTTATGTCAAATTTTACGAGTATAAGCTTCCTAGATTATTTCGATGCCAAAACACCAACTTTCTATGACAAATGGACAAAAACGATAAAAGCTGCTCCATAGAGAGAGTTGAGCAACTTCGAACCATCAAAGTTGCTCGGGATAGACATTTTATTGTTCTTCTATGTCAAATTTTCTGAGTATAAGCTTCATAGATTATTTCGAAGCCAAAACACCAATTTTCTATGACAAATGGATAAAACCGTTAAAAAATCCTCCATAGAGAGAGTTGAGCAACTTCGAACCATCAAAGTTGCTCGGTGTACAATTTTTATTGTTCTTATATGTCAAATTTTAAGAGTATAAGCTTCCTAGATTATTTCGATGCCAAAACACTAACTTTCTATGACAAATGAACAAAACCGTTAAAAGCTCCTCCATAGAGAGAGTCGAGCAATTTCGGACCATCAAAGTTGCTCGGTGTACACTTTTTATTGTTCTTATATGTCAAATTTTATGAGTATAAGCTTTTAGATTATTTCGATGCCAAAACACCAACTTTCTATGACAAATGGAAAAAATCGGTAAAAGCTCATCTATAGAGAGAGTTGAGCAGGTTCGGACAACCAAAGTTTCTCGGAGTATACTTTTTACTATTCTTCCATATCAAATTTTACGAGTATAGGCTTGCGGGATTATTCCCATACCAAACACCAACTTTCTATGACAAATGGACGAAACCGTTAAAAGCTCCTCCATAGAGAGAGTTGAGCAACTTCGGACTATCAAAGTTGCTCTGGATAGACTTTTTATTGTTCTTCTATGTCAAATTTTACGAGTATAGGCTTCCTAGATTATTTTGATGCAAAAACACCAACTTTCTATGACAAATGGACAAAACCGTTAAAAGCTCCTCCATAGAGAGAGTTGAGCAACTTCGGACCGTCAAAATTGCTCGGTGTACAATTTTTATTGTTCTTATATTTCAAATTTTACGAGTATAAGCTTCCTAGATTATTTTGATGCCAAAACACCAACTTTCTATGACAAATGGATAAAACCGTTAAAAGCTCCTCCATAGAGAGAGTTGAGCAACTTCAGACCGTCAAAAGTTGCTCGGGATAGACATTTTATTTTTCTTCTATGTCAAATTTTCTGAATATAAGCTTCGTAGATTATTTCGATGCCAAAACACCAACTTTCTATGACAAATGGACAAAACCGTTAAAAGCTCCTCCATAGAGAGAGTTGAGCAACTTCGAACCATCAAAGTTGCTCGGGATAGACATTTTATTGTTCTTCTATGTCAAATTTTATGAGTATAAGCTTCATAGATTATTTCGAAGCCAAAACACCAATTTTCTATGACAAATGGATAAAACCGTTAAAAAATCCTGCATAGAGAGAGTTGAGCAACTTCGGACAATCAAAGTTGCTCGGTGTACAATTTTTATTGTTCTTATATGTCAAATTTTAAGAGTATAAGCTTCGTAGATTATTTCGATGCCAAAACACCAACTTTCTATGACAAATGGATAAAACCGTTAAAAGCTCCTCCATAGATAGAGTTGAGCAACTTCTGGCCGTCAAAAGTTGCTCGGGATAGACATTTCATTGTTCTTCTATGTCAAATTTTCTGAATATAAGCTTCGTAGATTATTTCGATGCCAAAACGCCAACTTTCTATGACAAATGGACAAAACCGTTAAAAGCTCCTCCATAGAGAGAGTTGAGCAACTTCGAACCATCAAAGTTGCTCGGGATAGACATTTTATTGTTCTTCTATGTCAAATTTTCTGAGTATAAGCTTCATAGATTATTTCGAAGCCAAAACACCAATTTTCTATGACAAATGGATAAAACCGTTAAAAAATCCTGCATAGAGAGAGTTGAGCAACTTCGGACAATCAAAGTTGCTCGGTGTACAATTTTTATTGTTCTTATATGTCAAAATTTAAGAGTATAAGCTTCGTAGATTATTTCGATGCCAAAACACCAACTTTCTATGACAAATGGACAAAACCGTTAAAAGCTCCTCTATAGAGAGTTGAGCAACTTCGGACCATCAAAGTTGCTTGGTGTACACTTTTTATTGTTCTTATATGTCAAATTTTAAGAGTATAGGCTTGGTAGATTATTTCCATACCAAACACCAACTTTCTATGACAAATGGACGAAACCGTTAAAAGCTCCTCATAGAGAGAGTTGAGCAACTTCGGACTATCAAAGTTGCTCTGGATAGACTTTTTATTGTTCTTCTATGTCAAATTTTACGAGTATAGGCTTCCTAGATTATTTCGATGCCAAAACACCAACTTTCTATGAAAAATGGACAAAACCGTTAAAAGCTCCTCCATAGAGAGAGTTGAGCAACTTCGGACCGTCAAAGTTGCTCGGTGTACAATTTTTATTGTTCTTATATTTCAAATTTTACGAGTATAAGCTTCATAAATTATTTCGATGCCAAAACAACAACTTTCTATGACAAATGGACGAAATCGTTAAAAGCTCCTCTATAGAGAAAGTTGAGCAACTTTGGACTACCAAAGTTACTTGGGATAGACTTTTTTTGTTCTTTTATGTCAAATTTTACGAGTATAAGCTTCCTAGATTATTTCGATGCCAAAACACCAACTCTCTATGAAAAATGGACAAAACCGTTAAAAGCTCCTCCATAGAGAGAGTTGAGCAACTTCGGACCATCAAAGTTGCTCGGGATAGACATTTTATTTTTCTTCTATGTCAAATTTTCTGAATATAAGCTTCGTAGATTATTTCGATGCCAAAACACCAACTTTCTATGACAATTGGACAAAACCGTTAAAAGCTCCTCCATAGAGAGAGTTGAGCAACTTCGAACCATCAAAGTTGCTCGGGATAGACATTTTATTGTTCTTCTATGTCAAATTTTCTGAGTATAAGCTTCATAGATTATTTCGAAGCCAAAACACCAATTTTCTATGACAAATGGATAAAACCGTTAAAAAATCCTGCATAGAGAGAGTTGAGCAACTTCGGACAATCAAAGTTGCTCGGTGTACAATTTTTATTGTTCTTATATGTCAAATTTTAAGAGTATAAGCTTCGTAGATTATTTCGATGCCAAAACACCAACTTTCTATGACAAATGGACAAAACCGTTAAAAGCTCCTCTATAGAGAGAGTTGAGCAACTTCGGACCATCAAAGTTGCTCGGTGTACACTTTTTATTGTTCTTATATGTCAAATTTTAAGAGTATAGGCTTGGTAGATTATTTCCATACCAAACACCAACTTTCTATGACAAATGGACGAAACCGTTAAAAGCTCCTCATAGAGAGAGTTGAGCAACTTCGGACTATCAAAGTTGCTCTGGATAGACTTTTTATTGTTCTTCTATGTCAAATTTTACGAGTATAGGCTTCCTAGATTATTTCGATGCCAAAACACCAACTTTCTATGAAAAATGGACAAAACCGTTAAAAGCTCCTCCATAGAGAGAGTTGAGCAACTTCGGACCGTCAAAGTTGCTCGGTGTACAATTTTTATTGTTCTTATATTTCAAATTTTACGAGTATAAGCTTCATAGATTATTTCGATGCCAAAACAACAACTTTCTATGACAAATGGACGAAATCGTTAAAAGCTCCTCTATAGAGAAAGTTGAGCAACTTTGGACTACCAAAGTTACTTGGGATAGACTTTTTTTGTTCTTTTATGTCAAATTTTACGAGTATAAGCTTCCTAGATTATTTCGATGCCAAAACACCAACTCTCTATGAAAAATGGACAAAACCGTTAAAAGCTCCTCCATAGAGAGAGTTGAGCAACTTCGGACCATCAAAGTTGCTCGGGATAGACATTTTATTGTTTTTCTATGTCAAATTTCACGAGTATAGGCTTGGTAGATTATTTCCATACCAAACACCAACTTTCTATGACAAATGGACGAAACCGTTAAAAGCTCCTCCATAGAGAGAGTTGAGCAACTTCGGACTATCAAAGTTGCTCTGGATAGACTTTTTATTGTTCTTATATGTCAAATTTTAAGAGTATAAGCTTCGTAGATGATTTCGATGCTAAAACAACAACTTTCTATGACAAATGGACAAAACCGTTAAAAGCTCCTCCATAGAGAGAGTTGAGCAACTTCGGACCATAGAAGTTGCTCGGTGTACACTTTTTATTGTTCTTATATATCAAATTTTATGAGTATAAGCTTTTAGATTATTTCGATGCTAAAACACCAACTTTCTATGACAAATGGACAAAACCGTTAAAAGCTCATCTATAGAGAGAGTTGAGCAGGTTCGGACAACCAAAGTTTCTCGGAGTATACTTTTTACTATTCTTCCATATCAAATTTTACGAGTATAGGCTTGCGAGATTATTTCCATACCAAACACCAACTTTCTATGACAAATGGACGAAACCGTTAAAAGCTCCTCCATAGAGAGAGTTGAGCAACTTCCGACTATCAAAGTTGCTCTGGATAGACTTTTTATTGTTCTTCCAAGTCAAATTTTACGAGTATAGGCTTCCTAGATTATTTCGATGCAAAAACACCAACTTTCTATGACAAATGGACAAAACCGTTAAAAGCTCCTCCATAGAGAGAGTTGAACAACTTCGGACTGTCAAAATTGCTCGGTGTACAATTTTTATTGTTCTTATATTTCAAATTTTATGAGAATAAGCTTCCTAGATTATTTCGATGCCAAAACACCAACTTTCTATGACAAATGGATAAAACCGTTAAAAGCTCCTCCATAGAGAGAGTTGAGCAACTTCGGACCGTCAAAAGTTGCTCGGGATAGACATTTTATTGTTCTTCTATGTCAAATTTTCTGAATATAAGCTTCGTAGATTATTTCGATGCCAAAACGCCAACTTTCTATGACAAATGGAAAAAACCGTTAAAAGCTCCTCCATAGAGAGAGTTGAGCAACTTCGAACTATCAAAGTTGCTCGGTATAGACATTTTATTGTTCTTCTATGTCAAATTTTCTGAGTATAAGCTTCATAGATTATTACGAAGCCAAAACACCAATTTTCTATGACAAATGGATAAAACCGTTAAAAAATCCTCCATAGAGAGAGTTGAACAACTTCGGACCATCAAAGTTGCTCGGTGTACAATTTTTATTGTTCTTATATGTCAAATTTTAAGAGTATAAGCTTCGTAGATTATTTCGATGCCAAAACACCAACTTTCTATGACAAATGGACAAAACCGTTAAAAGCTACTCCATAGAGAGAGTTGAGCAACTTCGGACTATCAAAATTGCTCGGGATAGACATTTTATTGTTTTTCTATGTCAAATTTTACGAGTATAGGCTTGGTAGATTATTACCATACCAAACACCAACTTTCTATGACAAATGGACGAAACCGTTAAAAGCTCCTCCATAGAGAGAGTTGAGCAACTTCGGACTATCAAAGTTGCTCTTGATAGACTTTTTATTGTTCTTATATGTCAAATTTTAAGAGTATAAGCTTCGTAGATTATTTCGATGCCAAAACACCAACTTTCTATGACAAATGGACAAAACCGTTAAAAGCTCCTCCATAGAGAGAGTTGAGCAACATCGGACCATCAAAGTTGCTCGGTGTACACTTTTTATTGTTCTTATATATCAAATTTTATGAGTATAAGCTTTTGGATTATTTCGATGCTAAAACACCAACTTTCTATGACAAATGGACAAAACCGTTAAAAGCTCATCTATAGAGAGAGTTGAGCAGGTTCGGACAACCAAAGTTTCTCGGAGTATACTTTTTACTATTCTTCCATATCAAATTTTACGAGTATAGGCTTGCGAGATTATTTCCATACCAAACACCAACTTTCTATGACAAATGGACGAAACCGTTAAAAGCTCCTCCATAGAGAGAGTTGAGCAACTTCCGACTATCAAAGTTGCTCTGGATAGACTTTTATTGTTCTTCCATGTCAAATTTTACGAGTATAGGCTTCCTAGATTATTTCGATGCAAAAACAACAACTTTCTATGACAAATGGACAAAACCGTTAAAAGCTCCTCCATAGAGAGAGTTGAGCAACTTCGGACCGTCAAAATTGCTCGGTGTATAATTTTTACTGTTCTTATATTTCAAATTTTACGAGTATAAGCTTTCTAGATTATTTCGATGCCAAAACACCAACTTTCTATGACAAATGGATAAAACCGTTAAAAGCTCCTCCATAGAGAGAGTTGAGCAACTTCGGACCGTCAAACGTTGCTCGGGATAGACATTTTATTGTTCTTCTATGCCAAATTTTCTGAATATAAACTTCGTAGATTATTTCGATGCCAAACGCCAACTTTCTATGACAAATGGACAAAACCGTTAAAAGCACCTCCATAGAGAGAGTTGAGCAACTTCGAACCATCAAAGTTGCTCGGTATAGACATTTTATTGTTCTTCTATGTCAAATTTTCTGAGTATAAGCTTCATAGATTATTTCGAAGCCAAAACACCAATTTTCTATGACAAATGGATAAAACCGTTAAAAAATCCTCCATAGAGAGAGTTGAATAACTTCGGACCATCAAAGTTGCTCGGTGTACAATTTTTATTGTTCTTATATGTCAAATTTTAAGAGTATAAGCTTCGTAGATTATTTCGATGCCAAAACACCAACTTTCTATGACAAATGGACAAAACCGTTAAAAGCTACTCAATAGAGAGAGTTGAGCAACTTCCGACCATCAAAGTTTCTCGGAGTATACTTTTACTATTCTTCCATATCAAATTTTACGAGTATAGGCTTGCTAGATTATTTCCATACCAAACACCAACTTTCTATGACAAATGGACGAAACCGTTAAAAGCTCCTCCATAGAGAGAGTTGAGCAACTTCGGACTATCAAAGTTGCTCTGGATAGACTTTTTATTGTTCTTCTATGTCAAATTTTACGAGTATAGGCTTCCTAGATTATTTCGATGCCAAAACACCAACTTTCTATGACAAATGGACAAAACCGTTAAAAGCTCCTCCATAGAGAGAGTTGAGCAACTTTGTACCGTCAAAGTTGCTCGGTGTACAATTTTTATTATTCTTATATTTCAAATTTTACGAGTATAAGCTTCATAGATTATTTCGATGCCAGAACAACAACTTTCTATGACAAATAGACGAAACCATTAAAAGCTCCTCTATAGAGAAAGTTTAGCAACTTTGGACTACCAAAGTTACTTGGGATAGACTTTTTATTGTTCATTTATGTCAAATTTTACGAGTATAAGCTTCCTAGATTATTTCGATGCCAAAACACCAACTTTCTATGACAAATGGACAAAACCGTTAAAAGCTCCTCCATAGAGAGAGTTGAGCAACTTCGGACCATCAAAATTGCTCGGGATAGACATTTTATTGTTTTTCTATGTCAAATTTTACGAGTATAGGCTTGGTAGATTATTTCCATACCACACACCAACTTTCTATGACAAATGGACCAAACCGTTAAAAGCTCCTCCATAGAGAGAATTGAGCAACTTCGGACCATCAAAAGTTGCTCAGGATAGACATTTTATTGTTCTTCTATGTCAACTTTTCTGAATATAAGCTTCGTAGATTATTTCGATGCCAAAACACCAACTTTCTATGACAAATGGACAAAACCGTTAAAAGCTCCTCCATAGAGAGAGTTGAGCATCTTCGGACCATCAAAGTTGCTCGGTGTACAATTTTTATTGTTCTTATATGTCAAATTTTACGAGTATAAGCTTCATAGATTATTTCGATGCCAAAACACCAACTTTGTATGACAAATGCATAAAATCGTTAAAAGCTCCTCCATAGAGCGAGTTGAGCAACTTCGGACTATCAAAGTTGCTCGAGATAAACATTTTATTTTTCTTTTATGTCAAATTTTACTAGTATAAGCTTCCTAGATTATTTTGATGCCAAAACACCAACTTTCTATGACAAATGGACGAAACTGTTAAAAGCTTCTCCAGAGAGAGAGTTGAGCAAGTTCGGATCATCAAAGTTGCTCTATGTACACTTTTTATTGTTCTTCTATGTCAAATTTTATTAATACAAGCTTCCAAGATTATTTCGATGCCAAAATGCCAACTTTCTATGACAAATGGACAAAACCGTTAAAAGCTCCTCCATAGAGAGAGTTGAGCAACTTCGGACCATCAAAGTTTCTTGGTGTACAATTTTTATTGTTCTTATATGTCAAATTTTAAGAGTATAAGCTTCGCAGATTATTTCGATGCCAAAACACCAACTTTCTATGAAAAATGGACCAAACCGTTAAAAGCTCCTCCATAGAGAGAATTGAGCAACTTCGGACCATCAAAAGTTGCTTGGGATAGACATTTTATTGTTCTTCTATGTCAACTTTTCTGAGTATAAGCTTCCTAGATTATTTCGATGCCAAAACACCAATTTTCTACGACAAATGAACAAAACCGTTAAAAGCTCCTCCATAGAGAGAGTTGAGCAACTTCGGACCATCAAAGTTGCTCGGTGTACAATTTTTATTGTTCTTATATGTCAAATTTTAAGAGTATAAGCTTCGTAGATTATTTCGATGCCAAAATACCAACTTTTTATGACAAATGGACAAAACCGTTAAAAGCTACTCCATAGAGAGAGTTGAGCAACTTCGAACCATCAATGTTGCTCGGTGTACACTTTTTATTGTTCTTATATGTCAAATTTTACGAGTATAAGCTTCTTAGATTATTTCGATGCCAAAACACCAACTTTCTATGACAAATGGATAAAACCGTTAAAAGCTCCTCCATAGAGAGAGTTGAGCAACTTCGGACCGTCAAACGTTGCTCGGGATAGACATTTTATTGTTCTTCTATGCCAAATTTTCTGAATATAAACTTCGTAGATTATTTCGATGCCAAACGCCAACTTTCTATGACAAATGGACAAAACCGTTAAAAGCTCCTCCATAGAGAGAGTTGAGCAACTTCGAACCATCAAAGTTGCTCGGTATAGACATTTTATTGTTCTTCTATGTCAAATTTTCTGAGTATAAGCTTCATAGATTATTTCGAAGCCAAAACACCAATTTTCTATGACAAATGGATAAAACCGTTAAAAAATCCTCCATAGAGAGAGTTGAATAACTTCGGACCATCAAAGTTGCTCGGTGTACAATTTTTATTGTTCTTATATGTCAAATTTTAAGAGTATAAGCTTCGTAGATTATTTCGATGCCAAAACACCAACTTTCTATGACAAATGGACAAAACCGTTAAAAGCTACTCAATAGAGAGAGTTGAGCAACTTCCAACCATCAAAGTTTCTCGGAGTATACTTTTTACTATTCTTCCATATCAAATTTTACGAGTATAGGCTTGCTAGATTATTTCCATACCAAACACCAACTTTCTATGACAAATGGACGAAACCGTTAAAAGCTCCTCCATAGAGAGAGTTGAGCAACTTCGGACTATCAAAGTTGCTCTGGATAGACTTTTTATTGTTCTTCTATGTCAAATTTTACGAGTATAGGCTTCCTAGATTATTTCGATGCCAAAACACCAACTTTCTATGACAAATGGACAAAACCGTTAAAAGCTCCTCCATAGAGAGAGTTGAGCAACTTTGTACCGTCAAAGTTGCTCGGTGTACAATTTTTATTATTCTTATATTTCAAATTTTACGAGTATAAGCTTCATAGATTATTTCGATGCCAGAACAACAACTTTCTATGACAAATAGACGAAACCATTAAAAGCTCCTCTATAGAGAAAGTTGAGCAACTTTGGACTACCAAAGTTACTTGGGATAGACTTTTTATTGTTCATTTATGTCAAATTTTACGAGTATAAGCTTCCTAGATTATTTCGATGCCAAAACACCAACTTTCTATGACAAATGGACAAAACCGTTAAAAGCTCCTCCATAGAGAGAGTTGAGCAACTTCGGACCATCAAAATTGCTCGGGATAGACATTTTATTGTTTTTCTATGTCAAATTTTACGAGTATAGGCTTGGTAGATTATTTCCATACCACACACCAACTTTCTATGACAAATGGACCAAACCGTTAAAAGCTCCTCCATAGAGAGAATTGAGCAACTTCGGACCATCAAAAGTTGCTCAGGATAGACATTTTATTGTTCTTCTATGTCAACTTTTCTGAATATAAGCTTCGTAGATTATTTCGATGCCAAAACACCAACTTTCTATGACAAATGGACAAAACCGTTAAAAGCTCCTCCATAGAGAGAGTTGAGCATCTTCGGACCATCAAAGTTGCTCGGTGTACAATTTTTATTGTTCTTATATGTCAAATTTTACGAGTATAAGCTTCATAGATTATTTCGATGCCAAAACACCAACTTTGTATGACAAATGCATAAAATCGTTAAAAGCTCCTCCATAGAGCGAGTTGAGCAACTTCGGACTATCAAAGTTGCTCGAGATAAACATTTTATTTTTCTTTTATGTCAAATTTTACTAGTATAAGCTTCCTAGGTTATTTTGATGCCAAAACACCAACTTTCTATGACAAATGGACCAAACCGTTAAAAGCTCCTCCATAGAGAGAATTGAGCAACTTCGGACCATCAAAAGTTGCTCAGGATAGACATTTTATTGTTCTTCTATGTCAACTTTTCTGAATATAAGCTTCGTAGATTATTTCGATGCCAAAACACCAACTTTCTATGACAAATGGCCAAAACCGTTAAAAGCACCTCCATATAGAGAGTTGAGCATCTTCGAACCATCAAAGTTGCTCGGTGTACAATTTTTATTGTTCTTATATGTCAAATTTTACGAGTATAAGCTTCATAGATTATTTCGATGCCAAAACACCAACTTTGTATGACAAATGCATAAAATCGTTAAAAGCTCCTCCATAGAGAGATTTGAGCAACTTCGGACTATCAAAGTTGCTCGGGATAAACATTTTATTTTTCTTTTATGTCAAATTTTACTAGTATAAGCTTCCTAGATTATTTCGATGCCAAAACACCAACTTTCTATGACAAATGGACGAAACTGTTAAAAGCATCTCCAGAGAGAGAGTTGAGCATGTTCGGATCATCAAAGTTGCTCTATGTACACTTTTTATTGTTCTTCTATGTCAAATTTTATTAATACAAGCTTCCAAGATTATTTCGTTTCCAAAACACCAACTTTCTATGACTAATGGATAAAACCGTTAAAAGCTCCTCCATAGAGAGAGTTGAGCAACTTCGGAACATCAAAGTTGCTCGGTGTACACTTTTTATTGTTCTTATATGTCAAATTTTATGAGTATAAGCTTCCTAGATTATTTCGATGCCAAAACACCAATTTTCTATGACAAATGAACAAAACCGTTAAAAGCTCCTCCATAGAGAGAGTTGAGCAACTTCGGACCATCAAAGTTGCTCGGTGTACAATTTTTATTGTTCTTATATGTCAAATTTTAAGAGTATAAGCTTCGTAGATTATTTCGATGCCAAAATACCAAATTTTTTAGACAAATGGACAAAACCGTTAAAAGCTACTCCATAGAGAGAGTTGAGCAACTTCGGACCATCAATGTTGCTCGGTGTACACTTTTTATTGTTCTTATATGTCAAATTTTACGAGTATAAGCTTCTTAGATTATTTCGATGCCAAAACACCAACTTTCTATGACAAATGGATAAAACCGTTAAAAGCTCCTCCATAGATAGAGTTGAGCAACTTCTGGCCGTCAAAAGTTGCTCGGGATAGACATTTCATTGTTCTTCTATGTCAAATTTTCTGAATATAAGCTTCGTAGATTATTTCGATGCCAAAACGCCAACTTTCTATGACAAATGGACAAAACCGTTAAAAGCTCCTCCATAGAGAGAGTTGAGCAACTTCGAACCATCAAAGTTGCTCGGGATAGACATTTTATTGTTCTTCTATGTCAAATTTTCTGAGTATAAGCTTCATAGATTATTTCGAAGCCAAAACACCAATTTTCTATGACAAATGGATAAAACCGTTAAAAAATCCTCCATAGAGAGAGTTGAGCAACTTCGGACCATCAAAGTTGCTCGGTGTACAATTTTTATTGTTCTTATATGTCAAATTTTAAGAGTATAAGCTTCGTAGATTATTTCGAAGCCAAAACACCAACTTTCTATAAAAAATGGACCAAACCGTTAAAAGCTCCTCCATAGAGAGAGTTGAGCAACTTCGGACCATCAAAGTTGCTCGGTGTACAATTTTTATTGTTCTTATATGTCAAATTTTAAGAGTATAAGCTTCGTAGATTATTTCGATGCCAAAATACCAACTTTTTATGACAAATGGACAAAACCGTTAAAAGCTACTCCATAGAGAGAGTTGAGCAACTTCGGACCATCAATGTTGCTCGGTGTACACTTTTTATTGTTCTTATATGTCAAATTTTATGAGTATAAGCTTCCTAGATTATTTCGATGCCAAAACACCAATTTTCTATGACAAATGAACAAAACCGTTAAAAGCTCCTCCATAGAGAGAGTTGAGCAACTTCGGACCATCAAAGTTGCTCGGTGTACAATTTTTATTGTTCTTATATGTCAAATTTTAAGAGTATAAGCTTCCTAGATTATTTCGATGCCAAAACACCAATTTTCTATGACAAATGAACAAAACCGTTAAAAGCTCCTCCATAGAGAGAGTTGAGCAACTTCGGACCATCAAAGTTGCTCGGTGTACAATTTTTATTGTTCTTATATGTCAAATTTTAAGAGTATAAGCTTCGTAGATTATTTCGATGCCAAAATACCAACTTTTTATGACAAATGGACAAAACCGTTAAAAGCTACTCCATAGAGAGAGTTGAGCAACTTCGGACCATCAATGTTGCTCGGTGTACACTTTTTATTGTTCTTATATGTCAAATTTTACGAGTTTAAGCTTCCTAGATTATTTCGATGTCAAAACACCAACTTTCTATGACAAATGGATAAAACCGTTAAAAGCTCCTCCATAGAGAGAGTTGAGTAACTTCGGACCGTCAAAAGTTGCTCGGGATAGACATTTTATTGTTCTTCTATGTCAAATTTTCTGAATATAAGCTTCGTAGATTATTTAGATGCTAAAACACCAACTTTCTATGACAAATGGACAAAACCGTTTAAAGCTCCTCCATAGAGAGAGTTGAGCAACTTCGGACCATCAAAGTTGCTCGGGATAGACATTTTATTGTTCTTCTATGTCAAATTTTCTGAGTATAAGCTTCATAGATTATTTCGAACCCAAAACACCAATTTTCTATGACAAATGGATAAAACCGTTAAAAGATCCTCCATAGAGAGAGTTGAGCTACTTCGGACCATCGAAGTTGCTCGGTGTATAATTTTTATTGTTCTTATATGTCAAATTTTAAGAGTATAAGCTTCCTAGATTATTTCGATGCCAAAACACGAACTTTCTATGACAAATGGACAAAACCGTTAAAAGCTCCTCCATAGAGAGAGTTGAGCAACTTCGGACCATCAAAGTTGCTCGGTGTACACTTTTTATTGTTCTTATATGTCAAATTTTATGAGTATAAGCTTCTTAGATTATTTCGATGCCAAAACACCAACTTTCTACGACAAATGGACAAAACCGTTAAAAGCTCCTCTATAGAGAGAGTTGAGCAGGTTCGAACAACCAAAGTTTCTCGGAGTATACTTTTTACTATTCTTCCATATCAAATTTTACAAGTATAGGCTTGCTAGATTATTTCTATACCAAACACCAACTTTCTATGACAAATGGACGAAACCGTTAAAAGCACCTCCATAGAGAGAGTTGAGCAACTTCGGACTATCAAAG
Organism: Euonymus europaeus; assembly: GCA_963580455.1. Classification (NCBI taxonomy): domain Eukaryota; kingdom Viridiplantae; phylum Streptophyta; class Magnoliopsida; order Celastrales; family Celastraceae; genus Euonymus; species Euonymus europaeus. Next base: position 9,652,599 of record OY756972.1, read on the forward strand.
TTGCTCTGGATAGACTTTTTATTGTTCTTCATGTCAAATTTTACGAGTATAGGCCTCCTAGATTATTTCGATGCCAAAACACCAACTTTCTATGACAAATGGACAAAACCGTTAAAATGTCCTCCATAGAGAGAGTTGAGCAACTTCGGACCGTCAAAGTTGCTCGGTGCACAATTTTTATTGTTCTTATATTTCAAATTTTACGAGTATAAGCTTCATAGATTATTTCGATGCCAGAACAACAACTTTCTATGACAAATGGACGAAACCGTTAAATGCTCCTCTATAGAGAAAGTTGAGCAACTTTGGACTACCAAAGTTACTTGAGATAGACTTTTTATTGTTCTTTTATGTCAAATTTTACGAGTATAAGCTTCCTAGATTATTTCGATGCCAAAACACCAACTTTCTATGACAAATGGACAAAACCGTTAAAAGCTCCTCCATAGAGAGAGTTGAGCAACTTCGGACCATCAAAGTTGCTTGGTGTACAATTTTTATTGTTCTTATATGTCAAATTTTAAGAGTATAAGCTTCGTAGATTATTTCGATGCCAAAACACCAACTTTCTATGACAAATGGACAAAACCGTTAAAAGCTCCTCCATAGAGAGAGTTGAGCAACTTCGGACCATCAAAATTGCTCGGGATAGACATTTTATTGTTTTTCTATGTCAAATTTTACGAGTATAGGCTTGGTAGATTATTTCCATACCAAACACCAACTTTCTATGACAAATGGACGAAACCGTTAAAAGCTCCTCCATAGAGAGAGTTGAGCAACTTCGGACTATCAAAGTTGCTCTTGATAGACTTTTTATTGTTCTTATATGTCAAATTTTAAGAGTATAAGCTTCGTAGATTATTTCGATGCCAAAACACCAACTTTCTATGACAAATGGACAAAACCGTTAAAAGCTCCTCCATAGAGAGAGTTGAGCAACATCGGACTATCAAAGTTGCTCTTGATAGACTTTTTATTGTTCTTATATGTCAAATTTTAAGAGTATAAGCTTCGTAGATTATTTCGATGCCAAAACACCAACTTTCTATAACAAATGGACAAAACCGTTAAAAGCTCCTCCATAGAGAGAGTTGAGCAACTTCGGACCGTCAAAATTGCTCGGTGTATAATTTTTATTGTTCTTATATTTCAAATTTTACGAGTATAAGCTTTCTAGATTATTTCGATGCCAAAACACCAACTTTCTATGACAAATGGACAAAACCGTTAAAAGCTCCTCCATAGAGAGAGTTGAGCAACTTCGAACCATCAAAGTTGCTCGGTATAGACATTTTATTGTTCTTCTATGTCAAATTTTCTGAGTATAAGCTTCATAGATTATTTCGAAGCCAAAACACCAATTTTCTATGACAAATGGATAAAACCGTTAAAAAATCCTCCATAGAGAGAGTTGAACAACTTCGGACCATCAAAGTTACTCGGTGTACAATTTTTATTGTTCTTATATGTCAAATTTTAAGAGTATAAGCTTCGTAGATTATTTCGATGCCAAAACACCAACTTTCTATGACAAATGGACAAAACCGTTAAAAGCTCCTCCATAGAGAGAGTTGAGCAACATCGGACTATCAAAGTTGCTCTTGATAGACTTTTTATTGTTCTTATATGTCAAATTTTAAGAGTATAAGCTTCGTAGATTATTTCGATGCCAAAACACCAACTTTCTATAACAAATGGACAAAACCGTTAAAAGCTCCTCCATAGAGAGAGTTGAGCAACTTCGGACCGTCAAAATTGCTCGGTGTATAATTTTTATTGTTCTTATATTTCAAATTTTACGAGTATAAGCTTTCTAGATTATTTCGATGCCAAAACACCAACTTTCTATGACAAATGGACAAAACCGTTAAAAGCTCCTCCATAGAGAGAGTTGAGCAACTTCGAACCATCAAAGTTGCTCGGTATAGACATTTTATTGTTCTTCTATGTCAAATTTTCTGAGTATAAGCTTCATAGATTATTTCGAAGCCAAAACACCAATTTTCTATGACAAATGGATAAAACCGTTAAAGAATCCTCCATAGAGAGAGTTCAACAACTTCGGACCATCAAAGTTGCTCGGTGTACAATTTTTATTGTTCTTATATGTCAAATTTTAAGAGTATAAGCTTCGTAGATTATTTCGATGCCAAAACACCAACTTTCTATGACAAATGGATAAAACCGTTAAAAGCTACTCCATAAAGAGAGTTGAGCAACTTCCGACCATCAAAGTTTCTCGGAGTATACTTTTTACTATTCTTCCATATCAAATTTTACGAGTATAGGCTTGCTAGATTATTTCCATACCAAACACCAACTTTCTATGACAAATGGACGAAACCGTTAAAAGCTCCTCCATAGAGAGAGTTGAGCAACTTCGGACTATCAAAGTTGCTCTGGATAGACTTTTTATTGTTCTTCTATGTCAAATTTTACGAGTATAGGCTTCCTAGATTATTTCGATGCCAAAACACCAACTTTCTATGACAAATGGACAAAACCGTTAAAAGCTCCTCCATAGAGAGAGTTGAGCAACTTTGTACCGTCAAAGTTGCTCGGTGTACAATTTTTATTATTCTTATATTTCAAATTTTACGAGTATAAGCTTCATAGATTATTTCGATGCCAGAACAACAACTTTCTATGACAAATGGACGAAACCGTTAAATGCTCCTCTATAGAGAAAGTTGAGCAACTTTGGACAACCAAAGTTACTTGAGATAGACTTTTTATTGTTCTTTTATGTCAAATTTTACGAGTATAAGCTTCCTAGATTATTTCGATGCCAAAACACCAACTTTCTATGACAAATGGACAAAACCGTTAAAAGCTCCTCCATAGAGAGAGTTGAGCAACTTCGGACCATCAAAGTTGCTTGGTGTACAATTTTTATTGTTCTTATATGTCAAATTTTAAGAGTATAAGCTTCGTAGATTATTTCGATGCCAAAACACCAACTTTCTATGACAAATGGACAAAACCGTTAAAAGCTACTCCATAGAGAGAGTTGAGCAACTTCGGACCATCAAAATTGCTCGGGATAGACATTTTATTGTTTTTCTATGTCAAATTTTACGAGTATAGGCTTGGTAGATTATTTCCATACCAAACACCAACTTTCTATGACAAATGGACGAAACCGTTAAAAGCTCCTCCATAGAGAGAGTTGAGCAACTTCGGACTATCAAAGTTGCTCGGGATAGACATTTTATTGTTTTTCTATGTCAAATTTTAAGAGTATAAGCTTCGTAGATTATTTCGATGCCAAAACACCAACTTTCTATGACAAATGGACAAAACCGTTAAAAGCTCCTCCATAGAGAGAGTTGAGCAACTTCGGACCATCAAAGTTGCTAGGTGTACACTTTTTATTGTTCTTATATATCAAATTTTATTAGTATAAGCTTTTAGATTATTTCGATGCTAAAACACCAACTTTCTATGACAAATGGACAAAACCGTTAAAAGCTCATCTATAGAGAGAGTTGAGCAGGTTCGGACAACCAAAGTTTCTCGGAGTATACTTTTTACTATTCTTCCATATCAAATTTTACGAGTATAGGCTTGCGAGATTATTTCCATACCAAACACCAACTTTCTATGACAAATGGACGAAACCATTAAAAGCTCTTCCATAGAGAGAGCTGAGCAACTTCCGACTATCAAAGTTGCTCTGATTACACTTTTTATTGTTCTTCCATGTCAAATTTTACGAGTATAGGCTTCCTAGATTATTTCGATGCAAAAACACCAACTTTCTATAACAAATGGACAAAACCGTTAAAAGCTCCTCCATAGAGAGAGTTGAGCAACTTCGGACCGTCAAAATTGCTCGGTGTATAATTTTTATTGTTCTTATATTTCAAATTTTACGAGTATAAGCTTTCTAGATTATTTCGATGCCAAAACACCAACTTTCTATGACAAATGGACAAAACCGTTAAAAGCTCCTCCATAGAGAGAGTTGAGCAACTTCGAACCATCAAAGTTGCTCGGTATAGACATTTTATTGTTCTTCCATGTCAAATTTTCTGAGTATAAGCTTCATAGATTATTTCGAAGCCAAAACACCAATTTTCTATGACAAATGGATAAAACCGTTAAAAAATCCTCCATAGAGAGAGTTGAACAACTTCGGACCATCAAAGTTGCTCGGTGTACAATTTTTATTGTTCTTATATGTCAAATTTTAAGAGTATAAGCTTCGTAGATTATTTCGATGCCAAAACACCAACTTTCTATGACAAATGGATAAAACCGTTAAAAGCTACTCCATAAAGAGAGTTGAGCAACTTCCGATCATCAAAGTTTCTCGGAGTATACTTTTTACTATTCTTCCATATCAAATTTTACGAGTATAGGCTTGCTAGATTATTTCCATACCAAACACCAACTTTCTATGACAAATGGACGAAACCGTTAAAAGCTCCTCCATAGAGAGAGTTGAGCAACTTCGGACTATCAAAGTTGCTCTGGATAGACTTTTTATTGTTCTTCTATGTCAAATTTTACGAGTATAGGCTTCCTAGATTATTTCGATGCCAAAACACCTACTTTCTATGACAAATGGACAAAACCGTTAAAAGCTCCTCCATAGAGAGAGTTGAGCAACTTTGTACCGTCAAAGTTGCTCGGTGTACAATTTTTATTGTTCTTATATTTCAAATTTTACGAGTATAAGCTTCATAGATTATTTCGATGCCAGAACAACAACTTTCTATGACAAATAGACGAAACCATTAAAAGCTCCTCTATAGAGAAAGTTGAGCAACTTTGGACTACCAAAGTTACTTGGGATAGACTTTTTATTTTTCATTTATGTCAAATTTTACGAGTATAAGCTTCCTAGATTATTTCGATGCCAAAACACCAACTTTCTATGACAAATGGACAAAACCGTTAAAAGCTCCTCCATAGAGAGAGTTGAGCAACTTCGGACCATCAAAGTTGCTTGGTGTACAATTTTTATTGTTCTTATATGTCAAATTTTAAGAGTATAAGCTTCGTAGATTATTTCGATGCCAAAACACCAACTTTCTATGACAAATGGACAAAACCGTTAAAAGCTACTCCATAGAGAGAGTTGAGCAACTTCGGACCATCAAAATTGCTCGGGATAGACATTTTATTGTTTTTCTATGTCAAATTTTACGAGTATAGGCTTGGTAGATTATTTCCATACCAAACACCAACTTTCTATGACAAATGGACGAAACCGTTAAAAGCTCCTCCATAGAGAGAGTTGAGCAACTTCGGACTATCAAAGTTGCTCGGGATAGACATTTTATTGTTTTTCTATGTCAAATTTTAAGAGTATAAGCTTCGTAGATTATTTCGATGCCAAAACACCAACTTTCTATGACAAATGGACAAAACCGTTAAAAGCTCCTCCATAGAGAGAGTTGAGCAACTTCGGACCATCAAAGTTGCTAGGTGTACACTTTTTATTGTTCTTATATATCAAATTTTATTAGTATAAGCTTTTAGATTATTTCGATGCTAAAACACCAACTTTCTATGACAAATGGACAAAACCGTTAAAAGCTCATCTATAGAGAGAGTTGAGCAGGTTCGGACAACCAAAGTTTCTCGGAGTATACTTTTTACTATTCTTCCATATCAAATTTTACGAGTATAGGCTTGCGAGATTATTTCCATACCAAACACCAACTTTCTATGACAAATGGACGAAACCGTTAAAAGCTCTTCCATAGAGAGAGCTGAGCAACTTCCGACTATCAAAGTTGCTCTGATTACACTTTTTATTGTTCTTCCATGTCAAATTTTACGAGTATAGGCTTCCTAGATTATTTCGATGCAAAAACACCAACTTTCTATAACAAATGGACAAAACCGTTAAAAGCTCCTCCATAGAGAGAGTTGAGCAACTTCGGACCGTCAAAATTGCTCGGTGTATAATTTTTATTGTTCTTATATTTCAAATTTTACGAGTATAAGCTTTCTAGATTATTTCGATGCCAAAACACCAACTTTCTATGACAAATGGACAAAACCGTTAAAAGCTCCTCCATAGAGAGAGTTGAGCAACTTCGAACCATCAAAGTTGCTCGGTATAGACATTTTATTGTTCTTCCATGTCAAATTTTCTGAGTATAAGCTTCATAGATTATTTCGAAGCCAAAACACCAATTTTCTATGACAAATGGATAAAACCGTTAAAAAATCCTCCATAGAGAGAGTTGAACAACTTCGGACCATCAAAGTTGCTCGGTGTACAATTTTTATTGTTCTTATATGTCAAATTTTAAGAGTATAAGCTTCGTAGATTATTTCGATGCCAAAACACCAACTTTCTATGACAAATGGATAAAACCGTTAAAAGCTACTCCATAAAGAGAGTTGAGCAACTTCCGATCATCAAAGTTTCTCGGAGTATACTTTTTACTATTCTTCCATATCAAATTTTACGAGTATAGGCTTGCTAGATTATTTCCATACCAAACACCAACTTTCTATGACAAATGGACGAAACCGTTAAAAGCTCCTCCATAGAGAGAGTTGAGCAACTTCGGACTATCAAAGTTGCTCTGGATAGACTTTTTATTGTTCTTCTATGTCAAATTTTACGAGTATAGGCTTCCTAGATTATTTCGATGCCAAAACACCTACTTTCTATGACAAATGGACAAAACCGTTAAAAGCTCCTCCATAGAGAGAGTTGAGCAACTTTGTACCGTCAAAGTTGCTCGGTGTACAATTTTTATTGTTCTTATATTTCAAATTTTACGAGTATAAGCTTCATAGATTATTTCGATGCCAGAACAACAACTTTCTATGACAAATAGACGAAACCATTAAAAGCTCCTCTATAGAGAAAGTTGAGCAACTTTGGACTACCAAAGTTACTTGGGATAGACTTTTTATTTTTCATTTATGTCAAATTTTACGAGTATAAGCTTCCTAGATTATTTCGATGCCAAAACACCAACTTTCTATGACAAATGGACAAAACCGTTAAAAGCTCCTCCATAGAGAGAGTTGAGCAACTTCGGACCATCAAAATTGCTCGGGATAGACATTTTATTGTTTTTCTATGTCAAATTTTACGAGTATAGGCTTGGTAGATTATTTCCATACCACACACCAACTTTCTATGACAAATGGACCAAACCGTTAAAAGCTCCTCCATAGAGAGAATTGAGCAACTTCGGACCATCAAAAGTTGCTCAGGATAGACATTTTATTGTTCTTCTATGTCAACTTTTCTGAATATAAGCTTCGTAGATTATTTCGATGCCAAAACACCAACTTTCTATGACAAATGGACAAAAACCGTTAAAAGCTCCTCCATAGAGAGAGTTGAGCATCTTCGGACCATCAAAGTTGCTCGGTGTACAATTTTTATTGTTCTTATATGTCAAATTTTACGAGTATAAGCTTCATAGATTATTTCGATGCCAAAACACCAACTTTGTATGACAAACGCATAAAATCGTTAAAAGCTCCTCCATAGAGAGAGTTGAGCAACTTCGGACTATCAAAGTTGCTCGAGATAAACATTTTATTTTTCTTTTATGTCAAATTTTACTAGTATAAGCTTCCTAGATTATTTCGATGCCAAAACACCAACTTTCTATGACAAATGGACGAAACTGTTAAAAGCTTCTTCAGAGAGAGAGTTGAGCAAGTTCGGATCATCAAAGTTGCTCTATGTACACTTTTTATTGTTCTTCTATGTCAAATTTTATTAATACAAGCTTCCAAGATTATTTCGATGCCAAAATGCCAACTTTCTATGACAAATGGACAAAACCGTTAAAAGCTCCTCCATAGAGAGAGTTGAGCAACTTCGGACCATCAAAGTTGCTTGGTGTACAATTTTTATTGTTCTTATATGTCAAATTTTAAGAGTATAAGCTTCGTAGATTATTTCGATGCCAAAACACCAACTTTCTATGAAAAATGGACCAAACCGTTAAAAGCTCCTCCATAGAGAGAATTGAGCAACTTCGGACCATCAAAAGTTGCTTGGGATAGACATTTTATTGTTCTTCTATGTCAACTTTTCTGAGTATAAGCTTCCTAGATTATTTCGATGCCAAAACACCAATTTTCTATGACAAATGAACAAAACCGTTAAAAGCTCCTCCATAGAGAGAGTTGAGCAACTTCGGACCATCAAAGTTGCTCGGTGTACAATTTTTATTGTTCTTATATGTCAAATTTTAAGAGTATAAGCTTCGTAGATTATTTCGATGCCAAAATACCAACTTTTTATGACAAATGGACAAAACCGTTAAAAGCTACTCCATAGAGAGAGTTGAGCAACTTCGGACCATCAATGTTGCTCGGTGTACACTTTTTATTGTTCTTATATGTCAAATTTTACGAGTATAAGCTTCTTAGATTATTTCGATGCCAAAACACCAACTTTCTATGACAAATGGATAAAACCGTTAAAAGCTCCTCCATAGATAGAGTTGAGCAACTTCTGGCCGTCAAAAGTTGCTCGGGATAGACATTTCATTGTTCTTCTATGTCAAATTTTCTGAATATAAGCTTCGTAGATTATTTCGATGCCAAAACGCCAACTTTCTATGACAAATGGACAAAACCGTTAAAAGCTCCTCCATAGAGAGAGTTGAGCAACTTCGAACCATCAAAGTTGCTCGGGATAGACATTTTATTGTTCTTCTATGTCAAATTTTCTAAGTATAAGCTTCATAGATTATTTCGAAGCCAAAACACCAATTTTCTATGACAAATGGATAAAACCGTTAAAAAATCCTCCATAGAGAGAGTTGAGCAACTTCGGACCATCAAAGTTGCTCGGTGTACAATTTTTATTGTTCTTATATGTCAAATTTTAAGAGTATAAGCTTCGTAGATTATTTCGAAGCCAAAACACCAACTTTCTATAAAAAATGGACCAAACCGTTAAAAGCTCCTCCATAGAGAGAATTGAGCAACTTCGGACCATCAAAAGTTGCTCAGGATAGACATTTTATTGTTCTTCTATGTCAACTTTTCTGAATATAAGCTTCGTAGATTATTTCGATGCCAAAACACCAACTTTCTATGACAAATGGACAAAACCGTTAAAAGCACCTCCATATAGAGAGTTGAGCATCTTCGAACCATCAAAGTTGCTCGGTGTACAATTTTTATTGTTCTTATATGTCAAATTTTACGAGTATAAGCTTCATAGATTATTTCGATGCCAAAACACCAACTTTGTATGACAAATGCATAAAATCGTTAAAAGCTCCTCCATAGAGAGATTTGAGCAACTTCGGACTATCAAAGTTGCTCGGGATAAACATTTTATTTTTCTTTTATGTCAAATTTTACTAGTATAAGCTTCCTAGATTATTTCGATGCCAAAACACCAACTTTCTATGACAAATGGACGAAACTGTTAAAAGCATCTCCAGAGAGAGAGTTGAGCAAGTTCGGATCATCAAAGTTGCTCTATGTACACTTTTTATTGTTCTTCTATGTCAAATTTTATTAATACAAGCTTCCAAGATTATTTCGATTCCAAAACACCAACTTTCTATGACTAATGGATAAAACCGTTAAAAGCTCCTCCATAGAGAGAGTTGAGCAACTTCGGACCATCAAAGTTGCTCGGTGTACAATTTTTATTGTTCTTATATGTCAAATTTTAAGAGTATAAGCTTCGTAGATTATTTCGAAGCCAAAACACCAACTTTCTATAAAAAATGGACCAAACCGTTAAAAGCTCCTCCATAGAGAGAATTGAGCAACTTCGGACCATCAAAAGTTGCTCAGGATAGACATTTTATTGTTCTTCTATGTCAACTTTTCTGAATATAAGCTTCGTAGATTATTTCGATGCCAAAACACCAACTTTCTATGACAAATGGACAAAACCGTTAAAAGCACCTCCATATAGAGAGTTGAGCATCTTCGAACCATCAAAGTTGCTCGGTGTACAATTTTTATTGTTCTTATATGTCAAATTTTACGAGTATAAGCTTCATAGATTATTTCGATGCCAAAACACCAACTTTGTATGACAAATGCATAAAATCGTTAAAAGCTCCTCCATAGAGAGATTTGAGCAACTTCGGACTATCAAAGTTGCTCGGGATAAACATTTTATTTTTCTTTTATGTCAAATTTTACTAGTATAAGCTTCCTAGATTATTTCGATGCCAAAACACCAACTTTCTATGACAAATGGACGAAACTGTTAAAAGCATCTCCAGAGAGAGAGTTGAGCAAGTTCGGATCATCAAAGTTGCTCTATGTACACTTTTTATTGTTCTTCTATGTCAAATTTTATTAATACAAGCTTCCAAGATTATTTCGATTCCAAAACACCAACTTTCTATGACTAATGGATAAAACCGTTAAAAGCTCCTCCATAGAGAGAGTTGAGCAACTTCGGAACATCAAAGTTGCTCGTTGTACACTTTTTATTGTTCTTATATGTCAAATTTTATGAGTATAAGCTTCCTAGATTATTTCGATGCCAAAACACCAATTTTCTATGAGAAATGAACAAAACCGTTAAAAGCTCCTCCATAGAGAGAGTTGAGCAACTTCGGACCATCAAAGTTGCTCGGTGTACAATTTTTATTGTTCTTATATGTCAAATTTTAAGAGTATAAGCTTCGTAGATTATTCGATGCCAAAATACCAAATTTTTATGACAAATGGACAAAACCGTTAAAAGCTCCTCCATAGAGAGAGTTGAGCAACTTTGGACCATCAATGTTGCTCGGTGTACACTTTTTATTGTTCTTATATGTCAAATTTTACGAGTTTAAGTTCCTAGATTATTTCGATGTCAAAACACCAACTTTCTATGACAAATGGATAAAACCGTTAAAAGCTCCTCCATAGAGAGAGTTGAGCAACTTCGGACCGTCAAAATTTGCTCGGGATAGACATTTTATTGTTCTTCTATGTCAAATTTTCTGAATATAAGCTTCGTAGATTATTTAGATGCTAAAACACCAACTTTCTATGACAAATGGACAAAACCGTTTAAAGCTCCTCCATAGATAGAGTTGAGCAACTTCGGACCATCAAAGTTGCTCGGGATAGACATTTTATTGTTCTTCTATGTCAAATTTTCTGAGTATAAGCTTCATAGATTATTTCGAAGCCAAAACACCAATTTTCTATGACAAATGGATAAAACGGTTAAAAGATCCTCCATAGAGAGAGTTGAGCTACTTCGGACCATCAAAGTTGCTCGGTGTATAATTTTTATTGTTCTTATATGTCAAATTTTAAGAGTATAAGCTTCCTAGATTATTTCGATGCCAAAACACGAACTTTCTATGACAAATGGACAAAACCGTTAAAAGCTCCTCCATAGAGAGAGTTGAGCAACTTCGGACCATCAAAGTTGCTCGGTGTACACTTTTTATTGTTCTTATATGTCAAATTTTATGAGTATAAGCTTCTTAGATTATTTCGATGCCAAAACACCAACTTTCTATGACAAATGGACAAAACCGTTAAAAGCTCCTCTATAGAGAGAGTTGAGCAGGTTCGAACAATCAAAGTTTCTCGGAGTATACTTTTTACTATTCTTCCATATCAAATTTTACAAGTATAGGCTTGCTAGATTATTTCCATACCAAACACCAACTTCTATGACAAATGGACGAAACCGTTAAAAGCACCTCCATAGAGAGAGTTGAGCAACTTCGGACTATCAAAGTTGCTCTGGATAGACTTTTTATTGTTCTTCATGTCAAATTTTACGAGTATAGGCCTCCTAGATTATTTCGATGCCAAAACACCAACTTTCTATGACAAATGGACAAAACCGTTAAAAGCTCCTCCATAGAGAGAGTTGAGCAACTTCGGACCGTCAAAGTTGCTCGGTGCACAATTTTTATTGTTCTTATATTTCAAATTTTACGAGTATAAGCTTCATAGATTATTTCGATGCCAGAACAACAACTTTCTATGACAAATATAACGAAACCGTTAAATGCTCCTCTATAGAGAAAGTTGAGCAACTTTGGACTACCAAAGTTACTTGAGATAGACTTTTTATTGTTCTTTTATGTCAAATTTTACGAGTATAAGCTTCCTAGATTATTTCGATGCCAAAACACCAACTTTCTATGACAAATGGACAAAACCGTTAAAAGCTCCTCCATAGAGAGAGTTGAGCAACTTCGGACCATCAAAGTTGCTCGGTGTACAATTTTTATTGTTCTTATATGTCAAATTTTAAGAGTATAAGCTTCGTAGATTATTCGATGCCAAAATACCAAATTTTTATGACAAATGGACAAAACCGTTAAAAGCTCCTCCATAGAGAGAGTTGAGCAACTTTGGACCATCAATGTTGCTCGGTGTACACTTTTTATTGTTCTTATATGTCAAATTTTACGAGTTTAAGTTCCTAGATTATTTCGATGTCAAAACACCAACTTTCTATGACAAATGGATAAAACCGTTAAAAGCTCCTCCATAGAGAGAGTTGAGCAACTTCGGACCGTCAAAATTTGCTCGGGATAGACATTTTATTGTTCTTCTATGTCAAATTTTCTGAATATAAGCTTCGTAGATTATTTAGATGCTAAAACACCAACTTTCTATGACAAATGGACAAAACCGTTTAAAGCTCCTCCATAGATAGAGTTGAGCAACTTCGGACCATCAAAGTTGCTCGGGATAGACATTTTATTGTTCTTCTATGTCAAATTTTCTGAGTATAAGCTTCATAGATTATTTCGAAGCCAAAACACCAATTTTCTATGACAAATGGATAAAACGGTTAAAAGATCCTCCATAGAGAGAGTTGAGCTACTTCGGACCATCAAAGTTGCTCGGTGTATAATTTTTATTGTTCTTATATGTCAAATTTTAAGAGTATAAGCTTCCTAGATTATTTCGATGCCAAAACACGAACTTTCTATGACAAATGGACAAAACCGTTAAAAGCTCCTCCATAGAGAGAGTTGAGCAACTTCGGACCATCAAAGTTGCTCGGTGTACACTTTTTATTGTTCTTATATGTCAAATTTTATGAGTATAAGCTTCTTAGATTATTTCGATGCCAAAACACCAACTTTCTATGACAAATGGACAAAACCGTTAAAAGCTCCTCTATAGAGAGAGTTGAGCAGGTTCGAACAATCAAAGTTTATCGGAGTATACTTTTTACTATTCTTCCATATCAAATTTTACAAGTATAGGCTTGCTAGATTATTTCCATACCAAACACCAACTTCTATGACAAATGGACGAAACCGTTAAAAGCACCTCCATAGAGAGAGTTGAGCAACTTCGGACTATCAAAGTTGCTCTGGATAGACTTTTTATTGTTCTTCATGTCAAATTTTACGAGTATAGGCCTCCTAGATTATTTCGATGCCAAAACACCAACTTTCTATGACAAATGGACAAAACCGTTAAAAGCTCCTCCATAGAGAGAGTTGAGCAACTTCGGACCGTCAAAGTTGCTCGGTGCACAATTTTTATTGTTCTTATATTTCAAATTTTACGAGTATAAGCTTCATAGATTATTTCGATGCCAGAACAACAACTTTCTATGACAAATATAACGAAACCGTTAAATGCTCCTCTATAGAGAAAGTTGAGCAACTTTGGACTACCAAAGTTACTTGAGATAGACTTTTTATTGTTCTTTTATGTCAAATTTTACGAGTATAAGCTTCCTAGATTATTTCGATGCCAAAACACCAACTTTCTATGACAAATGGACAAAACCGTTAAAAGCTCCTCCATAGAGAGAGTTGAGCAACTTCGGACCATCAAAGTTGCTTGGTGTACAATTTTTATTGTTCTTATATGTCAAATTTTAAGAGTATAAGCTTCGTAGATTATTTCGATGCCAAAACACCAACTTTCTATGAAAAATGGACCAAACCGTTAAAAGCTCCTCCATAGAGAGAATTGAGCAACTTCGGACCATCAAAAGTTGCTTGGGATAGACATTTTATTGTTCTTCTATGTCAACTTTTCTGAGTATAAGCTTCCTAGATTATTTCGATGCCAAAACACCAATTTTCTATGACAAATGAACAAAACCGTTAAAAGCTCCTCCATAGAGAGAGTTGAGCAACTTCGGACCATCAAAGTTGCTCAGTGTACAATTTTTATTGTTCTTATATGTCAAATTTTAAGAGTATAAGCTTCGTAGATTATTTCGATGCCAAAATACCAACTTTTTATGACAAATGGACAAAACCGTTAAAAGCTACTCCATAGAGAGAGTTGAGCAACTTCGGACCATCAATGTTGCTCGGTGTACACTTTCTATTGTTCTTATATGTCAAATTTTACGAGTATAAGCTTCTTAGATTATTTCGATGCCAAAACACCAACTTTCTATGACAAATGGATAAAACCGTTAAAAGCTCCTCCATAGATAGAGTTGAGCAACTTCTGGCCGTCAAAAGTTGCTCGGGATAGACATTTCATTATTCTTCTATGTCAAATTTTCTGAATATAAGCTTCGTAGATTATTTCGATGCCAAAACGCCAACTTTCTATGACAAATGGACAAAACCGTTAAAAGCTCCTCCATAGAGAGAGTTGAGCAACATCGAACCATCAAAGTTGCTCGGGATAGACATTTTATTGTTCTTCTATGTCAAATTTTCTGAGTATAAGCTTCATAGATTATTTCGAAGCCAAAACACCAATTTTCTATGACAAATGGATAAAACCGTTAAAAAATCCTCCATAGAGAGAGTTGAGCAACTTCGGACCATCAAAGTTGCTCGGTGTACAATTTTTATTGTTCTTATATGTCAAATTTTAAGAGTATAAGCTTCGTAGATTATTCGATGCCAAAATACCAAATTTTTATGACAAATGGACAAAACCGTTAAAAGCTCCTCCATAGAGAGAGTTGAGCAACTTTGGACCATCAATGTTGCTCGGTGTACACTTTTTATTGTTCTTATATGTCAAATTTTACGAGTTTAAGTTCCTAGATTATTTCGATGTCAAAACACCAACTTTCTATGACAAATGGATAAAACCGTTAAAAGCTCCTCCATAGAGAGAGTTGAGCAACTTCGGACCGTCAAAATTTGCTCGGGATAGACATTTTATTGTTCTTCTATGTCAAATTTTCTGAATATAAGCTTCGTAGATTATTTAGATGCTAAAACACCAACTTTCTATGACAAATGGACAAAACCGTTTAAAGCTCCTCCATAGATAGAGTTGAGCAACTTCGGACCATCAAAGTTGCTCGGGATAGACATTTTATTGTTCTTCTATGTCAAATTTTCTGAGTATAAGCTTCATAGATTATTTCGAAGCCAAAACACCAATTTTCTATGACAAATGGATAAAACGGTTAAAAGATCCTCCATAGAGAGAGTTGAGCTACTTCGGACCATCAAAGTTGCTCGGTGTATAATTTTTATTGTTCTTATATGTCAAATTTTAAGAGTATAAGCTTCCTAGATTATTTCGATGCCAAAACACGAACTTTCTATGACAAATGGACAAAACCGTTAAAAGCTCCTCCATAGAGAGAGTTGAGCAACTTCGGACCATCAAATTTGCTCGGTGTACACTTTTTATTGTTCTTATATGTCAAATTTTATGAGTATAAGCTTCTTAGATTATTTCGATGCCAAAACACCAACTTTCTATGACAAATGGACAAAACCGTTAAAAGCTCCTCTATAGAGAGAGTTGAGCAGGTTCGAACAATCAAAGTTTCTCGGAGTATACTTTTTACTATTCTTCCATATCAAATTTTACAAGTATAGGCTTGCTAGATTATTTCCATACCAAACACCAACTTCTATGACAAATGGACGAAACCGTTAAAAGCACCTCCATAGAGAGAGTTGAGCAACTTCGGACTATCAAAGTTGCTCTGGATAGACTTTTTATTGTTCTTCATGTCAAATTTTACGAGTATAGGCCTCCTAGATTATTTCGATGCCAAAACACCAACTTTCTATGACAAATGGACAAAACCGTTAAAAGCTCCTCCATAGAGAGAGTTGAGCAACTTCGGACCGTCAAAGTTGCTCGGTGCACAATTTTTATTGTTCTTATATTTCAAATTTTACGAGTATAAGCTTCATAGATTATTTCGATGCCAGAACAACAACTTTCTATGACAAATATAACGAAACCGTTAAATGCTCCTCTATAGAGAAAGTTGAGCAACTTTGGACTACCAAAGTTACTTGAGATAGACTTTTTATTGTTCTTTTATGTCAAATTTTACGAGTATAAGCTTCCTAGATTATTTCGATGCCAAAACACCAACTTTCTATGACAAATGGACAAAACCGTTAAAAGCTCCTCCATAGAGAGAGTTGAGCAACTTCGGACCATCAAAGTTGCTCGGTGTACAATTTTTATTGTTCTTATATGTCAAATTTTAAGAGTATAAGCTTCGTAGATTATTCGATGCCAAAATACCAAATTTTTATGACAAATGGACAAAACCGTTAAAAGCTCCCCCATAGAGAGAGTTGAGCAACTTTGGACCATCAATGTTGCTCGGTGTACACTTTTTATTGTTCTTATATGTCAAATTTTACGAGTTTAAGTTCCTAGATTATTTCGATGTCAAAACACCAACTTTCTATGACAAATGGATAAAACCGTTAAAAGCTCCTCCATAGAGAGAGTTGAGCAACTTCGGACCGTCAAAATTTGCTCGGGATAGACATTTTATTGTTCTTCTATGTCAAATTTTCTGAATATAAGCTTCGTAGATTATTTAGATGCTAAAACACCAACTTTCTATGACAAATGGACAAAACCGTTTAAAGCTCCTCCATAGATAGAGTTGAGCAACTTCGGACCATCAAAGTTGCTCGGGATAGACATTTTATTGTTCTTCTATGTCAAATTTTCTGAGTATAAGCTTCATAGATTATTTCGAAGCCAAAACACCAATTTTCTATGACAAATGGATAAAACGGTTAAAAGATCCTCCATAGAGAGAGTTGAGCTACTTCGGACCATCAAAGTTGCTCGGTGTATAATTTTTATTGTTCTTATATGTCAAATTTTAAGAGTATAAGCTTCCTAGATTATTTCGATGCCAAAACACGAACTTTCTATGACAAATGGACAAAACCGTTAAAAGCTCCTCCATAGAGAGAGTTGAGCAACTTCGGACCATCAAAGTTGCTCGGTGTACACTTTTTATTGTTCTTATATGTCAAATTTTATGAGTATAAGCTTCTTAGATTATTTCGATGCCAAAACACCAACTTTCTATGACAAATGGACAAAACCGTTAAAAGCTCCTCTATAGAGAGAGTTGAGCAGGTTCGAACAATCAAAGTTTATCGGAGTATACTTTTTACTATTCTTCCATATCAAATTTTACAAGTATAGGCTTGCTAGATTATTTCCATACCAAACACCAACTTCTATGACAAATGGACGAAACCGTTAAAAGCACCTCCATAGAGAGAGTTGAGCAACTTCGGACTATCAAAGTTGCTCTGGATAGACTTTTTATTGTTCTTCATGTCAAATTTTACGAGTATAGGCCTCCTAGATTATTTCGATGCCAAAACACCAACTTTCTATGACAAATGGACAAAACCGTTAAAAGCTCCTCCATAGAGAGAGTTGAGCAACTTCGGACCGTCAAAGTTGCTCGGTGCACAATTTTTATTGTTCTTATATTTCAAATTTTACGAGTATAAGCTTCATAGATTATTTCGATGCCAGAACAACAACTTTCTATGACAAATATAACGAAACCGTTAAATGCTCCTCTATAGAGAAAGTTGAGCAACTTTGGACTACCAAAGTTACTTGAGATAGACTTTTTATTGTTCTTTTATGTCAAATTTTACGAGTATAAGCTTCCTAGATTATTTCGATGCCAAAACACCAACTTTCTATGACAAATGGACAAAACCGTTAAAAGCTCCTCCATAGAGAGAGTTGAGCAACTTCGGACCATCAAAGTTGCTTGGTGTACAATTTTTATTGTTCTTATATGTCAAATTTTAAGAGTATAAGCTTCGTAGATTATTTCGATGCCAAAACACCAACTTTCTATGAAAAATGGACCAAACCGTTAAAAGCTCCTCCATAGAGAGAATTGAGCAACTTCGGACCATCAAAAGTTGCTTGGGATAGACATTTTATTGTTCTTCTATGTCAACTTTTCTGAGTATAAGCTTCCTAGATTATTTCGATGCCAAAACACCAATTTTCTATGACAAATGAACAAAACCGTTAAAAGCTCCTCCATAGAGAGAGTTGAGCAACTTCGGACCATCAAAGTTGCTCAGTGTACAATTTTTATTGTTCTTATATGTCAAATTTTAAGAGTATAAGCTTCGTAGATTATTTCGATGCCAAAATACCAACTTTTTATGACAAATGGACAAAACCGTTAAAAGCTACTCCATAGAGAGAGTTGAGCAACTTCGGACCATCAATGTTGCTCGGTGTACACTTTCTATTGTTCTTATATGTCAAATTTTACGAGTATAAGCTTCTTAGATTATTTCGATGCCAAAACACCAACTTTCTATGACAAATGGATAAAACCGTTAAAAGCTCCTCCATAGATAGAGTTGAGCAACTTCTGGCCGTCAAAAGTTGCTCGGGATAGACATTTCATTATTCTTCTATGTCAAATTTTCTGAATATAAGCTTCGTAGATTATTTCGATGCCAAAACGCCAACTTTCTATGACAAATGGACAAAACCGTTAAAAGCTCCTCCATAGAGAGAGTTGAGCAACATCGAACCATCAAAGTTGCTCGGGATAGACATTTTATTGTTCTTCTATGTCAAATTTTCTGAGTATAAGCTTCATAGATTATTTCGAAGCCAAAACACCAATTTTCTATGACAAATGGATAAAACCGTTAAAAAATCCTCCATAGAGAGAGTTGAGCAACTTCGGACCATCAAAGTTGCTCGGTGTACAATTTTTATTGTTCTTATATGTCAAATTTTAAGAGTATAAGCTTCGTAGATTATTTCGAAGCCAAAACACCAACTTTCTATAAAAAATGGACCAAACCGTTAAAAGCTCCTCCATAGAGAGAATTGAGCAACTTCGGACCATCAAAAGTTGCTCAGGATAGACATTTTATTGTTCTTCTATGTCAACTTTTCTGAATATAAGCTTCGTAGATTATTTCGATGCCAAAACACCAACTTTCTATGACAAATGGACAAAACCGTTAAAAGCACCTCCATATAGAGAGTTGAGCATCTTCGAACCATCAAAGTTGCTCGGTGTACAATTTTTATTGTTCTTATATGTCAAATTTTACGAGTATAAGCTTCATAGATTATTTCGATGCCAAAACACCAACTTTGTATGACAAATACATAAAATCGTTAAAAGCTCCTCCATAGAGAGATTTGAGCAACTTCGGACTATCAAAGTTGCTCGGGATAAACATTTTATTTTTCTTTTATGTCAAATTTTACTAGTATAAGCTTCCTAGATTATTTCGATGCCAAAACACCAACTTTCTATGACAAATGGACGAAACTGTTAAAAGCATCTCCAGAGAGAGAGTTGAGCAAGTTCGGATCATCAAAGTTGCTCTATGTACACTTTTTATTGTTCTTCTATGTCAAATTTTATTAATACAAGCTTCCAAGATTATTTCGATTCCAAAACACCAACTTTCTATGACTAATGGATAAAACCGTTAAAAGCTCCTCCATAGAGAGAGTTGAGCAACTTCGGAACATCGAAGTTGCTCGGTGTACACTTTTTATTGTTCTTATATGTCAAATTTTATGAGTATAAGCTTCCTAGATTATTTCCATGCCAAAACACCAATTTTCTATGACAAATGAACAAAACCGTTAAAAGCTCGTCCATAGAGAGAGTTGAGCAACTTCGGACCATCAAAGTTGCTCGGTGTACAATTTTTATTGTTCTTATATGTCAAATTTTAGGAGTATAAGCTTCGTAGATTATTTCGATGCCAAAATACCAAATTTTTATGAGAAATGGACAAATCCGTTAAAAGCTCCTCCATAGAGAGAGTTGAGCAACTTCGGACTATCAATGTTGCTCGGTGTACACTTTTTATTGTTCTTATATGTCAAATTTTACGAGTTTAAGCTTCCTAGATTATTTCGATGTCAAAACACCAACTTTCTATGACAAATGGATAAAACCGTTAAAAGCTCCTCCATAGAGAGAGTTGAGCAACTTCAGACCGTCAAAAGTTGCTCGGGATAGACATTTTATTGTTCTTCTATGTCAAATTTTCTGAATATAAGCTTCTTAGATTATTTAGATGCTAAAACACCAACTTTCTATGACAAATGGACAAAACCGTTTAAAGCTCCTCCATAGAGAGAGTTGAGCAACTTCGGACCATCAAAGTTGCTCGGGATAGACATTTTATTGTTCTTCTATGTCAAATTTTCTGAGTATAAGCTTCATAGATTATTTCGAAGCCAAAACACCGATTTTCTATGACAAATGGACAAATCCGTTAAAAGCTCCTCCATAGAGAGAGTTGAGCAACTTCGGACCGTCAAAGTTGCTCGGTGCACAATTTTTATTGTTCTTATATTTCAAATTTTACGAGTATAAGCTTCATAGATTATTTCGATGCCAGAACAACAACTTTCTATGACAAATGGACGAAACCGTTAAAAGCTCCCCTATAGAGAAAGTTGAGAAACTTTGGACTACCAAAGTTACTTGAGATAGACTTTTTATTGTTCTTTTATGTCAAATTTTACGAGTATAAGCTTCCTAGATTATTTCGATGCCAAAACACCAACTTTCTATGACAAATGGACAAAACCGTTAAAAGCTCCTCCATAGAGAGAGTTGAGCAACTTCGGACCATCAAAGTTGCTTGGTGTACAATTTTTATTGTTCTTATATGTCAAATTTTAAGAGTATAAGCTTCGTAGATTATTTCGATGCCAAAACACCAACTTTCTACAAAAAATGGTCCAAACCGTTAAAAGCTCCTCCATAGAGAGAATTGAGCAACTTCGGACCATCAAAAGTTGCTTGGGATAGACATTTTATTGTTCTTCTATGTCAACTTTTCTGAATATAAGCTTCGTAGATTATTTCGATGCCAAAACACCAACTTTCTATGACAAATGGACAAAACCGTTAAAAGCTCCTCCATAGAGAGAGTTGAGCATTTTCGGACGATCAAAGTTGCTCGGTGTACAATTTTTATTGTTCTTATATGTCAAATTTTACGAGTATAAGCTTCATAGATTATTTCGATGCCAAAACACCAACTTTGTATGACAAATGCACAAAATCGTTAAAAGCTCCGCCATAGAGAGAGTTGAGCAACTTCGGACTATCAAAGTAGCTCGGGATAAACATTTTATTTTTCTTTTATGTCAAATTTTACAAGTATAAGTTCCTAGATTATTTCGATGCCAAAATACCAACTTTCTATGACAAATGGACGAAACTGTTAAAAGCTTCTCCAGAGAGAGAGTTGAGCAAGTTCGGATCATCAAAGTTGCTCTATGTACACTTTTTATTGTTCTTCTATGTCAAATTTTATTAATATAAGCTTCCAAGATTATTTCGATTCCAAAACACCAACTTTCTATGACCAATGGATAAAACCGTTAAAAGCTCCTCCATAGAGAGAGTTGAGCAACTTCGGACCATCAAAGTTGCTCGGTGTACACTTTTTATTGTTCTTATATGTCAAATTTTATGAGTATAAGCTTCCTAGATTATTTCGATGCCAAAACACCAATTTTCTATGACAAATGAACAAAACCGTTAAAAGCTCCTCCATAGAGAGAGTTGAGCAACTTCGGACCATCAAAGTTGCTCGGTGTACACTTTTTATTGTTCCTATATGTCAAATTTTATGAGTATAAGCTTCCTAGATTATTTCGATGCCAAAACACCAATTTTCTATGACAAATGAACAAAACCGTTAAAAGCTCCTCCATAGAGAGAGTTGAGCAACTTCGGACCATCAAAGTTGCTCGGTGTACAATTTTTATTGTTCTTATATGTCAAATTTTAAGAGTATAAGCTTCGTAGATTATTTCGATGCCAAAATACCAACTTTTTATGACAAATGGACAAAACCGTTAAAAGCTACTCCATAGAGAGAGTTGAGCAACTTTTGACCATCAATTTTGCTCGGTGTACACTTTTTATTGTTCTTATATGTCAAATTTTACGAGTATAAGCTTCTTAGATTATTTCGATGCCAAAACACCAACTTTCTATGACAAATGGATAAAACCGTTAAAAGCTCCTCCATAGATAGAGTTGAGCAACTTCTGGCCGTCAAAAGTTGCTCGGGATAGACATTTCATTGTTCTTCTATGTCAAATTTTCTGAATATAAGTTTCGTAGATTATTTTGATGCCAAAACGCCAACTTTCTATGACAAATGGACAAAACCGTTAAAAGCTCCTCCATAGAGAGAGTTGAGCAACTTCGAACCATCAAAGTTGCTCGGGATAGACATTTTATTGTTCTTCTATGTCAAATTTTCTGAGTATAAGCTTCATAGATTATTTCGAAGCCAAAACACCAATTTTCTATGACAAATGGATAAAACCGTTAAAAAATCCTCGATAGAGAGAGTTGAGCAACTTCGGACCATCAAAGTTGCTCGGTGTACAATTTTTATTGTTCTTATATGTCAAATTTTAAGAGTATAAGCTTCGTAGATTATTTCGATGCCAAAACACCAACTTTCCATAAAAAATGGACCAAACCATTAGAGGCTCCTCCATAGAGAGAATTGAGCAACTTCGGACCATCAAAAGTTGCTCAGGATAGACATTTTATTGTTCTTCTATGTCAACTTTTCTGAATATAAGCTTCGTAGATTATTTCGATGCCAAAACACCAACTTTCTATGACAAATGGACAAAACCGTTAAAAGCACCTCCATAGAGAGAGTTGAGCATCTTCGGACCATCAAAGTTGCTCGGTGTACAATTTTTATTGTTCTTATATGTCAAATTTTACGAGTATAAGCTTCATAGATTATTTCGATGCCAAAACACCAACTTTGTATGACAAATGCATAAAATCGTTAAAAGCTCCTCCATAGAGAGATTTGAGCAACTTCGGACTATCAAAGTTGCTCAGGATAAACATTTTATTTTTCTTTTATGTCAAATTTTACAAGTATAAGCTTCCTAGATTATTTCGATGCCAAAATACCAACTTTCTATGACAAATGGACGAAACTGTTAAAAGCTTCTCCAGAGAGAGAGTTGAGCAAGTTCGGATCATCAAAGTTGCTCTATGTACACTTTTTATTGTTCTTCTATGTCAAATTTTATTAATATAAGCTTCCAAGATTATTTCGATTCCAAAACACCAACTTTCTATGACCAATGGATAAAACCGTTAAAAGCTCCTCCATAGAGAGAGTTGAGCAACTTCGGACCATCAAAGTTGCTCGGTGTACACTTTTTATTGTTCTTATATGTCAAATTTTACGAGTACAAGCTTCCTAGATTATTTCGATGCCAAAACACCAATTTTCTATGACAAATGAACAAAACCGTTAAAGGCTCCTCCATAGAGAGAGTTGAGCAACTTCGGACCATCAAAGTTGCTCGGTGTACACTTTTTATTGTTCCTATATGTCAAATTTTATGAGTATAAGCTTCCTAGATTATTTCGATGCCAAAACACCAATTTTCTATGACAAATGAACAAAACCGTTAAAAGCTCCTCCATAGAGAGAGTTGAGCAACTTCGGACCATCAAAGTTGCTCGGTGTACAATTTTTATTGTT
Source organism: Euonymus europaeus (assembly GCA_963580455.1). NCBI lineage: Eukaryota > Viridiplantae > Streptophyta > Magnoliopsida > Celastrales > Celastraceae > Euonymus > Euonymus europaeus. Next base: position 9,676,295 of record OY756972.1, read on the forward strand.
CTTATATGTCAAATTTTAAGAGTATAAGCTTCGTAGATTATTTCGATGCCAAAATACCAACTTTTTATGACAAATGGACAAAACCGTTAAAAGCTACTCCATAGAGAGAGTTGAGCAACTTTTGACCATCAATTTTGCTCGGTGTACACTTTTTATTGTTCTTATATGTCAAATTTTACGAGTATAAGCTTCTTAGATTATTTCGATGCCAAAACACCAACTTTCTATGACAAATGGATAAAACCGTTAAAAGCTCCTCCATAGATAGAGTTGAGCAACTTCTGGCCGTCAAAAGTTGCTCGGGATAGACATTTCATTGTTCTTCTATGTCAAATTTTCTGAATATAAGTTTCGTAGATTATTTCGATGCCAAAACGCAAACTTTCTATGACAAATGGACAAAACCGTTAAAAGCTCCTCCATAGAGAGAGTTGAGCAACTTCGAACCATCAAAGTTGCTCGGGATAGACATTTTATTGTTCTTCTATGTCAAATTTTCTGAGTATAAGCTTCATAGATTATTTCGAAGCCAAAACACCAATTTTCTATGACAAATGGATAAAACCGTTAAAAAATCCTCCATAGAGAGAGTTGAGCAACTTCGGACCATCAAAGTTGCTCGGTGTACAATTTTTATTGTTCTTATATGTCAAATTTTAAGAGTATAAGCTTCGTAGATTATTTCGATGCCAAAACACCAACTTTCCATAAAAAATGGACCAAACCATTAGAAGCTCCTCCATAGAGAGAATTGAGCAACTTCGGACCATCAAAAGTTGCTCAGGATAGACATTTTATTGTTCTTCTATGTCAACTTTTCCGAATATAAGCTTCGTAGATTATTTCGATGCCAAAACACCAAGTTTCTATGACAAATGGACAAAACCGTTAAAAGCACCTCCATAGAGAGAGTTGAGCAACTTCGGACCATCAAAGTTGCTCGGTGTACAATTTTTATTGTTCTTATATTTTAAATTTTACGAGTATAAGCTTCATAGATTATTTCGATGCCAAAACACGAACTTTGTATGACAAATGCATAAAATCGTTAAAAGCTCCTCCATAGAGAGATTTGAGCAACTTCGGACTATCAAAGTTGCTCGGGATAAACATTTTATTTTTCTTTTATGTCAAATTTTACTAGTATAAGCTTCCTAGATTATTTCGATGCCAAAACACCAACTTTCTATGACAAATGGACGAAACTGTTAAAAGCTTCTCCAGAGAGAGAGTTGAGCAAGTTCGGATCATCAAAGTTGCTCTATGTACACTTTTTATTGTTCTTCTATGTCAAATTTTATTAATACAAGCTTCCAAGATTATTTCGATCCCAAAACACCAACTTTCTATGACTAATGGATAAAACCGTTAAAAGCTCCTCCATAGAGAGAGTTGAGCAACTTCGGAACATCAAAGTTGCTCGGTGTACACTTTTTATTGTTCTTATATGTCAAATTTTATGAGTATAAGCTTCCTAGATTATTTCGATGCCAAAACACCAATTTTCTATGACAAATGAACAAAACCGTTAAAAGCTCCTCCATAGAGAGAGTTGAGCAACTTCGGACCATCAATGTTGCTCGGTGTACACTTTTTATTGTTCTTATATGTCAAATTTTACGAGTTTAAGCTTCCTAGATTATTTCGATGTCAAAACACCAACTTTCTATGACAAATGGATAAAACCGTTAAAAGCTCCTCCATAGAGAGAGTTGAGCAACTTCGGACCGTCAAAAGTTGCTCGGGATAGACATTTTATTGTTCTTCTATGTCAAATTTTCTGAGTATAAGCTTCCTAGATTATTTCGATGCCAAAACACCAACTTTCAATGACAAATGGACAAAACCGTTAAAAGCTCCTCCATAGAGAGAGTTGAGCAACTTCGGACCATCAAAGTTGCTCGGTGTACACTTTTTATTGTTCTTATATGTCAAATTTTATGAGTATAAGCTTCTTAGATTATTTCGATGCCAAAACACCAACTTTCTATGACAAATGGACAAAACCGTTAAAAGCTCCTCTATGGAGAGAGTTGAGCAGGTTCGAACAACCAAAGTTTCTCGGAGTATACTTTTTACTATTCTTCCATATCAAATTTTACAAGTATTGGCTTGCTAGATTACTTCCATACCAAACACCAACTTTCTATGACAAATGGACGAAACCGTTAAAAGCACCTCCATAGAGAGAGTTGAGCAACTTCGGACTATCAAAGTTGCTCTGGATAGACTTTTTATTGTTCTTCATGTCAAATTTTACGAGTATAGGCCTCCTAGATTATTTCGATGCCAAAACACCAACTTTCTATGACAAATGGACAAAACCGTTAAAAGCTCCTCCATAGAGAGAGTTGAGCAACTTCGGACCGTCAAAGTTGCTCGGTGTACAATTTTTATTGTTCTTATATTTCAAATTTTACTAGTATAAGCTTCATAGATTATTTCGATGCCAGAACAACAACTTTCTATGACAAATGGACGAAACCGTTAAAAGCTCCTCTATAGAGAAAGTTGAGCAACTTTGGACTACCAAAGTTACTTGAGATAGACTTTTTATTGTTCTTTTATGTCAAATTTTACGAGTATAAGCTTCCTAGATTATTTCGATGCCAAAACACCAACTTTCTATGACAAATGGACAAAACCGTTAAAAGCTCCTCCATAGAGAGAGTTGAGCAACTTCGGACCATCAAAGTTGCTTGGTGTACAATTTTTATTGTTCTTATATGTCAAATTTTAAGAGTATAAGCTTCGTAGATTATTTCGATGCCAAAACACCAACTTTCTATGAAAAATGGACAAAACCGTTAAAAGCTCCTCCATAGAGAGAATTGAGCAACTTCGGACCATCAAAAGTTGCTCGGGATAGACATTTTATTGTTCTTCTATGTCAACTTTTCTGAATATAAGCTTCGTAGATTATTTCGATGCCAAAACACCAACTTTCTATGACAAATGGACAAAACCGTTAAAAGCTCCTCCATAGAGAGAGTTGAGCATTTTCGGACCATCAAAGTTGCTCGGTGTACAATTTTTATTGTTCTTATATGTCAAATTTTACGAGTATAAGCTTCATAGATTATTTCGATTTTAAAACACCAACTTTGTATGACAAATGCACAAAATCGTTAAAAGCTCCGCCATAGAGAGAGTTGAGCAACTTCGGACTATCAAAGTAGCTCGGGATAAACATTTTATTTTTCTTTTATGTCAAATTTTACAAGTATAAGCTTCCTAGATTATTTCGATGCCAAAATACCAACTTTCTATGATAAATGGGCGAAACTGTTAAAAGCTTCTCCAGAGAGAGAGTTGAGCAAGTTCGGATCATCAAAGTTGCTCTATGTACACCTTTTATTGTTCTTCTATGTCAAATTTTATTAATATAAGCTTCCAAGATTATTTCGATTCCAAAACACCAACTTTCTATGACCAATATATAAAACCGTTAAAAGCTCCTCCATAGAGAGAGTTGAGCAACTTCGGACCATCAAAGTTGCTCGGTGTACACTTTTTATTGTTCTTATATGTCAAATTTTATGAGTATAAGCTTCCTAGATTATTTCGATGCCAAAACACCAATTTTCTATGACAAATGAACAAAACCGTTAAAAGCTCCTCCATAGAGAGAGTTGAGCAACTTCGGACCATCAAAGTTGCTCGGTGTACAATTTTTATTGTTCTTATATGTCAAATTTTAAGAGTATAAGCTTCGTAGATTATTTCGATGCCAAAATACAAACTTTTTATGACAAATGGACAAAACCGTTAAAAGCTCCTCCATAGAGAGAGTTGAGCAACTTCGGACCATCAATGTTGCTCGGTGTACACTTTTTATTGTTCTTATATGTCAAATTTTATGAGTATAAGCTTCTTAGATTATTTTGATGCCAAAACACCAACTTTCTATGACAAATGGACAAAACCGTTAAAAGCTTCTCCATAGAGAGAGTTGAGCAACTTCGGACCGTCAAAAGTTGCTCGGGATAGACATTTTATTGTTCTTCTATGTCAAATTTTCTGAATATAAGCTTCGTAGATTATTTCGATGCCAAAACACCAACTTTCTATGAAAAATGGACAAAACCGTTAAAAGCTCCTCCATAGAGAGAGTTGAGCAACTCTGGACCGTCAACAGTTGCTCGGGATAGACATTTTATTGTTCTTCTATGTCAAATTTTCTGAATATAAGCTTCGTAGATTATTTGGATGCTAAAACACCAACTTTCTATGACAAATGGACAAAACCGTTTAAAGCTCCTCCATAGAGAGAGTTGAGCAACTTCGGACCATCAAAGTTGCTCGGGATAGACATTTTATTGTTCTTCTATGTCATATTTTCTGAGTATAAGCTTCATAGATTATTTTGAAGCCAAAACACCAAATTTCTATGACAAATGGATAAAACCGTTAAAAGATCCTCCATAGAGAGAGTTGAGCTACTTCGGACCATCAAAGTTGCTCGATGTACAATTTTTATTGTTCTTATATGTCAAATTTTAAGAGTATAAGATTCCTAGATTATTTCGATGCCAAAACATCAACTTTCTATGACAAATGGACAAAACCGTTAAAAGCTACTCCATAGAGAGAGTTGAGCAACTTCGGACCATCAAAGTTGCTCGGTGTACACTTTTTATTGTTCTTATATGTCAAATATTATGAGTATAAGCTTCTTAGATTATTTCGATGCCAAAACACCAACTTTCTATGACAGATGGACAAAACCGTTAAAAGCTCCTCTATAGAGAGAGTTGAGCAGGTTCGAACAACCAAAGTTTCTCGGAGTATACTTTTTACTATTCTTCCATATCAAATTTTACGAGTATAGGCTTGCTAGATTATTTCCATACCAAACACCACCTTTCTATGACAAATGGACGAAACTGTTAAAAGCTTCTCCAGAGAGAGAGTTGAGCAAGTTCGGATCATCAAAGTTGCTCTATACACTTTTTATTGTTCTTCTATGTGAAATTTTATTAATACAAGCTTCCAAGATTATTTCGATTCCAAAACACCAACTTTCTATGACAAATGGACAAAACCTTTAGAAGCTCCTCCATAGAGAGAGTTGAGCAACTTCGGACCGTCAAAGTTGCTCGGTGTAAAATTTTTATTGTTCTTATATTTCAAATTTTACGAGTATAAGCTTCCTAGATTATTTCGATGCCAGAACAAAAACTTTCTATGACAAATGAACGAAACCGTTAAAAGCTCCTCCATAGAGAAAGTTGAGCAACTTCGGACCATCAAAGTTGCTCGGTTTACACTTTTTTTTGTTCTTATATATCAAATTTTATAAGCTTCTTAGAGTATTTCGATGCCAAAACACCAACTTTCTATGACAAATGGACAAAACCGTTAAAAGCTCCTCCATAGAGAGAGTTGAGCAACTTCGGACCATCAAAGTTGCTTGTTGTACAATTTTTATTGTTCTAATATGTCAAATTTTATGAGTATGAGCTTCGTAGATTATTTCGATGCCAAAACACCAACTTTCTATGACAAATGGACCAAACCGTTAAAAGCTCCTCCATAGAGAGAGTTGAGCAACTTCGGACCATCAAAAGTTGCTCAGGATAGACATTTTATTGTTCTTCTATGTCAAATTTTCTGAATATAAGCTTCGTAGATTATTTCGATGCCAAAACACCAACTATCTATGACAAATGGACAAAACCGTTAAAAGCTCCCCCATAGAGAGAGTTGAGCATCTTCAGACCATCAAAGTTGCTCGGTATACAGTTTTTATTGTTCCTATATGTCAAATTTTACGAGTATAAGCTTCATAGATTATTTCGATGCCAAAACATCAACTTTGCATGACAAATGCACAAAATCGATAAAAGCTCCTCCATAAAGAGAGTTGAGCAACTTCGGACTACCAAAGTTGCTCGGGATAAACTTTTTATTTTTCTTTTATGTCAAATTTTACTAGTATAAGCTTCCTAGATTATTTCGATGTCAAAACACCACCTTTCTATGACAAATGGACGAAACTGTTAAAAGCTTCTCCAGAGAGAGAGTTGATCAAGTTCGGATCATCAAAGTTGCTCTATGTACACTTTTTATTGTTCTTCTATGTCAAATTTTATTAATACAAGCTTCCAAGATTATTTCGATTCCAAAACACCAACTTGCTATGACTAATGGATAAAACCATTAAAAGCTCCTCCATAGAGAGAGTTGAGCAACTGCGGACCATCAAAGTTGCTCGGTGTACAATTTTTATTGTTCTTATATGTCAAAATTTAAGAGTATAAGCTTCCTAGATTATTGCGATGCCAAAACTAGAACTTTCTATGACAAATGGACAAAACCATTAAAAGCTCCTCCATAGAGAGAGTTGAGGAACTTCGGACCATCAAAGTTGCTCGGTTTACACTTTTTTTTGTTCTTATATATCAAATTTTATGAGTATAAGCTTCTTAGAGTATTTCGATGCGAAAATACCAACTTTCTATGACAAATGGACAAAACCGTTAAAAGCTCCTCGATAGAGGGAGTTGAGCAACTTCGGACTACAAAAGTTGCTCGGGATAGACTTTTTATTGTTCTTTTATGTCAAATTTTATGAGTATAAGCTTCCTAGATTATTTCGATGCCAAAGTACCAACTTTTTATGACAAATGGACAAAACCGTTAAAAGCTCCTCCATAGAGAGAGTTGAGCATCTTCGGACCATCAAAGTTGCTCGGTGTACACTTTTTACTGTTCTTCTATGTCAAATTTTATTAATACAAGCTTCCAAGATTATTTCGATTCCAAAACACCAACTTTCTATGACAAATGGACAAAACCGTTGAAAGCTCCTCCATAGAGAGAGTTGAGCAACTTCGGAACATAAAATCTGCTTGGTGTACACTTTTTATTGTTCTTATATGTCAAATTTTATGAGTATAAGATTCTTAGATTATTTCGATGCCAAAACACCAACTTTCTATGACAAATGGACAAAACCGTTAAAAGCTCCTCTATAGAGAGAGTTGAGCAGGTTCGGACAACCAAAGTTTCTCGGAGTATACTTTTTACTATTCTTCCATATCAAATTTTACGAGTATAGCCTTGCTAGATTATTACCATGACAAACACCAACTTTCTATGACAAATGGACGAAACCGTTAAAAGCTCCTCCATAGAGAGAGTTGAGCAACTTCGGACTACCAAAGTTGCTCTGGATAGACTTTTTATTGTTCTTCATGTCAAATTTTACGAGTATAGGCCTCCTAGATTATTTCGATGCCAAAACACGAACTTTCTATGACAAATGGACAAAACCGTTAAAAGCTCCTCCATAGAGAGAGTTGAGCAACTTCGGACCGTCAAAGTTGCTCGGTGTACAATTTTTATTGTTCTTATATTTCAAATTTTACGAGTATAAGCTTCATAGATTATTTCGATGCCAGAACAACAACTTTCTATGACAAATGGACGAAACCGTTAAAAGCTCCTCTATAGAGAAAGTTGAGTAACTTTGGACTACCAAAGTTACTTGGGATAGACTTTTTATTGTTCTTTTATGTCAAATTTTACGAGTATAAGCTTCCTAGATTATTTCGATGCCAAAACACCAACTTTCTATGACAAATGGACAAAACCGTTAAAAGCTCCTCCATAGAGAGAGTTGAGCAACTTCGGACCATCAAAGTTGCTTGGTGTACAATTTTTATTGTTCTTATATGTCAAATTTTAAGAGTATAAGCTTCGAAGATTATTTCGATGCCAAAACACCAACTTTCTATGAAAAATGGACCAAACCGTTAAAAGCTCCTCCATAGAGAGAATTGAGCAACTTCGGACCATCAAAAGTTGCTCAGGATAGACATTTTATTGTTCTTCTATGTGAACTTTTCTGAATATAAGGTTCGTAGATTATTTCGATGCCAAAACACCAACTTTCTATGACAAATGGACAAAACCGTTAAAAGCTCCTCCATAGAGAGAGTTGAGCATCTTCGGACCATCAAAATTGCTCGGTGTACAATTTTTATTGTTCTTATATGTCAAATTTTACGAGTCTAAGCTTCACAGATTATTTCGATGCCAAAACACCAACTTTGTATGACAAATGCACAAAATCGTTAAAAGCTCCGCCATTGAGAGAGTTGAGCAACTTCGGACTATCAAAGTAGCTCGGGATAAACATTTTATTTTTCTTTTATGTCAAATTTTACAAGTATAAGCTTCCTAGATTATTTCGATGCCAAAACACCAACTTTCTATGACAAATGGACGAAACTGTTAAAAGCTTCTCCAGAGAGAGAGTTGATCAAGTTCGGATCATCAAAGTTGCTCTATGTACACTTTTTATTTTTCTTCTATGTCAAATTTTATTAATACAAGCTTCCAAGATTATTTCGATTCCAAAACACCAACTTGCTATGACTAAAGGATAAAACCATTAAAAGCTAAAAGCTCCTCCATAGAGAGAGTTGAGCAACTTCGGACCATCAAAGTTGCTCGTTGTACAATTTTTATTGTTCTTATATGTCAAAATTTAAGAGTATAAGCTTCCTAGGTTATTTCGATGCCAAAACAAGAACTTTCTATGACGAATGGACAAAACCATTAAAAGCTCCTCCATAGAGAGAGTTGAGGAACTTCGGACCATTAAAGTTGCTCGGTTTACACTTTTTTTTGTTCTTATATATCAAATTTTATGAGTATAAGCTTCTTAGAATAGTTCGATGCCAAAACACCAACTTTCTATGACAAATGGACAAAACCGTTAAAAGCTCCTCCATAGAGAGAGTTGAGCATCTTCGGACCATCAAAGTTGCTCGGTGTACACTTTTTATTGTTCTTCTATGTCAAATTTTATTAATACAAGCTTCCAAGATTATTTCGATTCCAAAACACCAATTTTCTATGACAAATGGACAAAACCGTTGAATGCTCCTCCATAGAGAGAGTTGAGCAACTTCGGACCATCAAAGTTGCTCGGTGTACACTTTTTATTGTTCTTATATGTCAAATTTTATGAGTACAAGCTTCTCAGATTATTTCGATGCCAAAACACCAACTTTCTATGACAAATGGACAAAACCGTTAAAAGCTCCTCTATAGAGAGAGTTGAGCAGGTTCGGACAACCAAAGTTTCTCGGAGTATACTTTTTACGATTCTTCCATATCAAATTTTACGGGTGTAGGCTTGCTAGGTTATTTCCATGCCAAACACCAACTTTCTATGACAAATGGACGAAACCGTTAAAAGCTCCTCCATAGAGAGAGTTGAGCAACTTCGGACTACCAAAGTTGCTCTGGATAGACTTTTTATTGTTCTTCATGTCAAATTTTACGAGTATAGGCCTCCTAGATTATTTCGATGCCAAAACACCAACTTTCTATGACAAATGGACAAAACCGTTAAAAGCTCCTCCATAGAGAGAGTTGAGCAACTTCGTACCGTCAAAGTTGCTCGGTGTACAATTTTTATTGTTCTTATATTTCAAATTTTACGAGTATAAGCTTCATAGATTATTTCGATGCCAGAACAACAACTTTCTATGACAAATGGACGAAATCGTTAAAAGCTCCTCTATAGAGAAAGTTGAGTAACTTTGGACTACCAAAGTTACTTGGGATAGACTTTTTATTGTTTCTTTTATGTCAAATTTTACGAGTATAAGCTTCCTAGATTATTTCGATGCCAAAACACCAACTTTCTATGACAAATGGACAAAACCGTTAAAAGCTCCTCCATAGAGAGAGTTGAGCAACTTCGGACCATCAAAGTTGCTTGGTGTACAATTTTTATTGTTCTTATATGTCAAATTTTAAGAGTATAAGCTTCGTAGATTATTTCGATGCCAAAACACCAACTTTCTATGAAAAATGGACCAAACCGTTAAAAGCTCCTCCATAGAGAGAATTGAGCAACTTCGGACCATCAAAAGTTGCTCAGGATAGACATTTTATTGTTCTTCTATGTGAACTTTTCTGATTATAAGCTTCATAGATTATTTCGATGCCAAAACACCAACTTTCTATGACAAATGGACAAAACCGTTAAAAGCTCCTCCATAGAGAGAGTTGAGCATCTTCGGACCATCAAAATTGCTCTGTGTACAATTTTTATTGTTCTTATATGTCAAATTTTATGAGTCTAAGCTTCACAGATTATTTCGATGCCAAAACACCAACTTTGTATGACAAATGCACAAAATCGTTAAAAGCTCCGCCATTGAGAGAGTTGAGCAACTTCGGACTATCAAAGTAGCTCGGGATAAACATTTTATTTTTCTTTTATGTCAAATTTTACAATTATAAGCTTCCTAGATTATTTCGATGTCAAAACACCAACTTTCTATGACAAATGGACGAAACTGTTAAAAGCTTCTCCAGAGAGAGAGTTGATCAAGTTCGGATCATCAAAGTTGCTCTATGTACACTTTTTATTGTTCTTCTATGTCAAATTTTATTAATATAAGCTTCCAAGATTATTTCGATTCCAAAACACCAACTTTCTATGACAAATGGATAAAACCGTTAAAAGCTCCTCCAGAGAGAGAGTTGATCAAGTTCGGACCATCAAAGTTGCTCGGTGTACACTTTTTATTGTTCTTATATGTCAAATTTTATTAATACAAGCTTCCAAGATTATTGCGATTCCAAAACACCAACTTTCTATGACTAATGGATAAAACCATTAAAAGCTCCTCCATAGAGAGAGTTGAGCAACTTCGGACCATCAAAGTTGCTCGGTGTACAATTTTTATTGTTCTTATATGTCAAAATTTAAGAGTATAAGCTTCCTAGATTATTTCGATGCCAAAACAAGAACTTTCTATGAAAAATGGACAAAACCATTAAAAGCTCCTCCATAGTGAGAGTTGAGGAACTTCGGACCATTAAAGTTGCTCGGTTTACACTTTTTTTTGTTCTTATATATCAAATTTTATGAGTATAAGCTTCTTAGAATATTTCGATGCCAAAACACCAACTTTCAATGACAAATGGACAAAACCGTTAAAAGCTCCTCGATAGAGGGAGTTGAGCAACTTCGGACTACAAAAGTTGCTCGGGATAGACTTTTTATTGTTCTTTTATGTCAAATTTTAAGAGTATAAGCTTCATTGATTATTTCGATGCGAAAATACCAACTTTTTATGACAAATGGACAAAACCGTTAAAAGCTCCTCCATAGAGAGAGTTGAGCATCTTCGGACCATCAAAGTTGCTCGGTGTACACTTTTTATTGTTCTTCTATGTCAAATTTTATTAATACAAGATTCCAAGATTATTTCGATTCCAAAACACCAACTTTCTATGACAAATGGACAAAACCGTTGAATGCTCCTCCATAGAGAGAGTTGAGCAACTTCGGACCATCAAAGTTGCTCGGTGTACACTTTTTATTGTTCTTATATGTCAAATTTTATGAGTAAAAGCTTCTTAGATTATTTCGATGCCAAAACACCAACTTTCTATGACAAATGGACAAAACCGTTAAAAGCTCCTCTATAGAGAGAGTTGAGCAAGTTCGGACAACCAAAGTTTCTCGGAGTATAATTTTTACGATTCTTCCATATCAAATTTTACGAGTATAGGCTTGCTAGATTATTTCCATGCCAAACACCAACTTTCTATGACAAATGGACGAAACCGTTAAAAGCTCCTCCATAGAGAGAGTTGAGCAACTTCGGACTATCAAAGTTGCTCGGGATAAACTTTTTATTTTTCTTTTATGTGAAATTTTACTAGTATAAGCTTCCTAGATTATTTCGATTCCAAAACACCAACTTTCTATGACAAATGGATGAAACTGTTAAAAGCTCCCCCATAGAGAGAGTTGAGCAAGTTCGGATCATCAAAGTTACTCTATGTACACTTTTTATTGTTCTTCTATGTCAAATTTTATTAATACAAGCTTCCAAGATTATTTCGATTCCGAAACACCAACTTTCTATGACTAATGGATAAAACCGTTAAAACCTCCTCCATAGAGAGAGTTCAGCAACTTCGGACCATCAAAGTTGCTCGGTGTACAATTTTTATTGTTCTTATATGTCAAAATTTAAGAGTATAAACTTCCTAGATTATTTCGATGCCAAAACAAGAACTTTCTATGACAAATGGACAAAACCGTTAAAAGCTCCTCCATAGAGAGAGTTGAGCAACTTCGGACCATCAAAGTTGCTCGGTTTACACTTTGTTTTGTTCTTATATATCAAATTTTACGAGTATAAGCTTCTTAGATTATTTCGATGCGAAAACACCAACTTTCTATGACAAATGGACAAAACCGTTAAAAGCTCCTCGATAGAGAGAGTTGAGCAACTTCGGACTACCAAAGTTGCTCGAGATAGACTTTTTATTGTTCTTTTATGTCAAATTTTACGAGTATAAGTTTCCTAGATTATTTCGATGCCAAAACACCAACTTTCTGTGACAAATAAACAAAATCGTTAAAAGCTCCTCCATAAAGAGAGTTGAGCAACTTCAGACCAACAAAGTTGCTCGGTGTACAATTTTTATTTATCTTATATGTCAAATTTTAAGATTATAACTTCCTAGATTATTTCGATGCCAAAACACCAACTTTCTATGACAAATGCACGAAACCGTTAAAAGCTTCTCCATAGAGAGAGTTGAGCAACTTCGGACCATCAAAAGTTGCACGGGATAGACATTTTATTGTTCTTCTATGTCAAATTTTCCGAATATAAGCTTCGTAGATTATTTCGATGCCAAAACACCAACTTTCTATGACAAATGGAGAAAACCGTTAAAAGCTCGTCCATAGAGAGAGTTGAGCAACTTCGGACCATCAAAGTTGCTCGGTGTACAATTTTTATTGTTCTTATATGTCAAATTTTAAGAGTATAAGCTTCGTAGATTATTTCGATGCCAAAACACCAACTTTCTATGAAAAATGGACAAAACCGTTAAAAGCTCCTCCAAAGAGAGAGTTGAGCAACTTCGGACCATCAAAGTTGCTCGGTGTACAATTTTTATTGTTCTTATATGTCAAAATTTAAGAGTATAAGCTTTGTAGATTATTTCGATGCCGAAACACCAACTTTCTATGACAAATGGACAAAACCGTTAAAAGCTCCTCCATAGAGAGAGTTGAGCAACTTCGGACTATCAAAGTTGCTCTATGTACACTTTTTATTGTTCTTCTATGTCAAATTGTATTAATACAAGCTTCCAAGATTATTTCGAATCCAAAATACTAACTTTCTATGATAAATAGATAAAACCATTAAAAGCTCCTCCATAGAGAGAGTTCAGCAACTTCGGACCATTAAAGTTGCTCGGTATACAATTTTTTTTATTCTTATATGTCAAATTTTAAGAGTATAAGCTTCGTATATTATTTCGATGCCAAAACACCAACTTTCTATGACAAATGGACAAAACCGTTAAAAGCTCCTTCATAGAAAGAGTTGAGCAACTTCGAACCATCAAAAGTTGCTCGGGATAGACATTTTATTGTTCTTCTATGTCAAATTTGCCGAATATAAGCTTCGTAGATTATTTTGATGCCAAAACACCAACTTTCTATGACAAATGGACAAAACCGTTAAAAGCTCCTCCATAGAGAGAGTTGAGCAACTTCGGACCATCAAAGTTGCTCGGTGTATACTTTTTATTGTTATTATATGTCAAATTTTATGAGTATAAGCTTCCTAGATTATTTCGATGTTAAAACACCAACTTTCTATGACAAATTGACGAAACCGTTAAAAGCTCCTCCATAGAGAGAGTTGGCAACTTCGGACCATCGAAGTTGCTCGGTGTACAATTTTTATTGTTCTTATATGTCAAATTTTAAGAGTATAAGCTTCGTAGATTATTTCGATGCCAAAACAATAACTTTCTATGACAAATGGACAAAACCGTTAAAAGCTGCTCCATAGAGAGAGTTGAGCAACTTGGGACCATCAAAGTTGCTCTATGTACACTTTTTATTATTCTTCTATTTCAAATTTTATTAATACAAGCTTCCATGATTATTTTGATTCCAAAACACCAACTATCTATGACAAATAGATAAAACCGTTAAAAGCTCCTCCATAGAGAGAGTTGAGTAACTTCGGACCATCAAAGTTGCTCGGTATACAATTTTTATTGTTCTTATATGTCAAATTTTAAGAGTATAAGCTTCGTAGATTATTTCGATGCCAAAAAACCAACTTTCTATAATAAATAGAAAAAACCGTTAAAAGCTCCTCCATAGAAAGAGTTGAGCAACTTAGAACCATCAAAGTTGCTTGGTGTACTATTTTTATTGTTCTTATATGTCAAAATTTAAGAGTATAAGCTTCGTAGAATATTTCGATGCCAAAACACCAAATTTCTATGAAAAATGGACCAAACCGTTAAAAGCTCCTCCATAGAGAGAGTTGAGCCACTTCGGACTACCAAAGTTGCTCGAGATGGGCTTTTTACTGCTCTTTTATGTCAAATTTTACGAGTATAAGCATCCTAGATTATTTCGATGCCAAAACACCAACTTTCTATGACAAATGGACAAAACCGTTAAAAGCTCCTCCATAGAGAGAGTTGAGCAACTTCGGACCGTTAAAGTTGCTCGGTGTACAATTTTTATTGTTCTTATATTTCAAATTTTACGAGTATAAGCTTCATAGATTATTTCGATGCCAGAACAACAACTTTCTATGACAAATGGACGAAACCGTTAAAAGCTTCTCTATAGAGAAAGTTGAGCAACTTTGGACTACCAAAGTTGCTTGGGATAGACTTTTTATTGTTCTTTTATGTCAAATTTTACGAGTATAAGCTTCCTAGATTATTTCGATGCCAAAACACCAACTTTCTATGACAAATGGACAAAACCGTTAAAAGCTCCTACATAGAGAGAGTTGAGCAACTTCGGACCATCAAAGTTGCTTGTTGTACAATTTTTATTGTTCTTATATGTCAAATTTTATGAGTATAAGCTTCGTAGATTATTTCGATGCCAAAACACCAACTCTCTATAACAAATAGACCAAACCGTTAAAACTCCTCCATAGAGAGAGTTGAGCAACTTCGGACTATCAAAGTCGCTCGATGTATACTTTTTATTGTTCTTATATGTCAAATTTTATGAGTATAAGCTTCCTAGATTATTTCGATGTTAAAACAACAACTTTCTATGACAAATGGACAAAACCGTTAAAACTCCTCCATAGCAGAGTTGAGCAACTTCGGACCAATAAAGTTGCTCGGTGTACAATTTTTACTGTTCTTATATGTCAAATTTTACGAGTATAAGCTTCATAGATTATTTCGATGCCAAAACACCAACTTTCTATGACAAATGGACGAAACCGTTAAAAGCTCCTCCATAGAGAGAGTTGGGCAACTTCGGACCATCGAAGTTGCTCGGTGTACAATTTTTATTCTTCTTATATGTAAAATTTTAAGAGTATAAGCTTCATAGATTATTTCGATGCCAAAACACCAACTTTCTATGACAAATGGACAAAACCGTTAAAAGCTGCTCCATAGAGAGAGTTGAGCAACTTGGGACCATCAAAGTTGCTCTATGTACACTTTTTATTGTTCTTCTATGTCAAATTTTATTAATACATGCTTCCAAGATTATTTCGATTCCAAAACACCAACTTTCTATGACAAATAGATAAAACCATTAAAAGCTCCTCTATAGAGAGAGTAGAGGAACTTCAGACCATCAAAGTTGCTTGGTATACAATTTTTATTGTTCTTATATGTCAAATTTTAAGAGTATAAGCTTCGTAGATTATTTCGATGCCAAAAAACCAACTTTCTATGACAAATAGAAAAAACCGTTAAAAGCTCCTCCATAGAGAGAGTTGAGCAACTTCGGACCATCAAAGTTGCTCGGTGTATACTTTTTATTGTTCTTATATGTCAAATTTTATGAGTATAAGCTTCCTAGATTATTTCGATGTTAAAACACCAACTTTCTATGACAAATGGACAAAACCGTTAAAAGCTCCTCCATAGCAGAGTTGAGCAACTTCGGACCAATAAAGTTGCTCGGTGTACAATTTTTACTGTTCTTATATGTCAAATTTTACGAGTATAAGCTTCATAGATTATTTCGATGCCAAAACACCAACTTTCTATGACAAATGTACGAAACCGTTAAAAGCTCCTCCATAGAGAGAGTTGGGCAACTTCGGACCATCGAAGTTGCTCGGTGTACAACTTTTATTGTTCTTATATGTCAAATTTTAAGAGTATTAGCTTCGTAGATTATTTCGATGCCAAAACAATAACTTTCTATGACAAATGGACAAAACCGTTAAAAGCTGCTCCATAGAGAGGGTTGAGCAAATTGGGACCATTAAAGTTGCTCTATGTACACTTTTTATTGTTCTTCTATGTCAAATTTTATTAATACAAGCTTCCAAGATTATTTCGATTCCAAAACACCAACTTTCTATGACAAATAGAAAAAACCGTTAAAAGCTCCTCCATAGAGAGAATTGAGCAACTTCGGACCATCAAAGTTGCTCGGTGTATACTTTTTATTGTTCTTATATGTCAAATTTTATGAGTATAAGCTTCCTAGATTATTTCGATGTTAAAACACCAACTTTCTATGACAAATGGACAAAACCGTTAAAAGCTCCTCCATAGCAGAGTTGAGCAACTTCGGACCAATAAAGTTGCTCGGTGTACAATTTTTACTGTTCTTATATGTCAAATTTTACGAGTATAAGCTTCATAGATTATTTCGATGCCAAAACACCAACTTTCTATGACAAATGTACGAAACCGTTAAAAGCTCCTCCATAGAGAGAGTTGGGCAACTTCGGACCATCGAAGTTGCTCGGTGTACAACTTTTATTGTTCTTATATGTCAAATTTTAAGAGTATTAGCTTCGTAGATTATTTCGATGCCAAAACAATAACTTTCTATGACAAATGGACAAAACCGTTAAAAGCTGCTCCATAGAGAGGGTTGAGCAAATTGGGACCATTAAAGTTGCTCTATGTACACTTTTTATTGTTCTTCTATGTCAAATTTTATTAATACAAGCTTCCAAGATTATTTCGATTCCAAAACACCAACTTTCTATGACAAATAGATAAAACCGTTAAAAGCTCCTCCATAGAGAGAGTTGAGCAACTTCGGACTACCAAAGTTGCTCTGGATAGACTTTTTATTGTTCTTCATGTCAAATTTTACGAGTATAGGCCTCCTAGATTATTTCGATGCCAAAACACCAACTTTCTATGACAAATGGACAAAACCGTTAAAAGCTCATCCATAGAGAGAGTTGAGCAACTTCGTACCGTCAAAGTTGCTCGGTGTACAATTTTTATTGTTCTTATATTTCAAATTTTACGAGTATAAGCTTCATAGATTATTTCGATGCCAGAACAACAACTTTCTATGACAAATGGACGAAATCGTTAAAAGCTCCTCTATAGAGAAAGTTGAGTAACTTTGGACTACCAAAGTTACTTGGGATAGACTTTTTATTGTTTCTTTTATGTCAAATTTTACGAGTATAAGCTTCCTAGATTATTTCGATGCCAAAACACCAACTTTCTATGACAAATGGACAAAACCGTTAAAAGCTCCTCCATAGAGAGAGTTGAGCAACTTCGGACCATCAAAGTTGCTTGGTGTACAATTTTTATTGTTCTTATATGTCAAATTTTAAGAGTATAAGCTTCGTAGATTATTTCGATGCCAAAACACCAACTTTCTATGAAAAATGGACCAAACCGTTAAAAGCTCCTCCATAGAGAGAATTGAGCAACTTCGGACCATCAAAAGTTGCTCAGGATAGACATTTTATTGTTCTTCTATGTGAACTTTTCTGATTATAAGCTTCATAGATTATTTCGATGCCAAAACACCAACTTTCTATGACAAATGGACAAAACCGTTAAAAGCTCCTCCATAGAGAGAGTTGAGCATCTTCGGACCATCAAAATTGCTCTGTGTACAATTTTTATTGTTCTTATATGTCAAATTTTATGAGTCTAAGCTTCACAGATTATTTCGATGCCAAAACACCAACTTTGTATGACAAATGCACAAAATCGTTAAAAGCTCCGCCATTGAGAGAGTTGAGCAACTTCGGACTATCAAAGTAGCTCGGGATAAACATTTTATTTTTCTTTTATGTCAAATTTTACAATTATAAGCTTCCTAGATTATTTCGATGTCAAAACACCAACTTTCTATGACAAATGGACGAAACTGTTAAAAGCTTCTCCAGAGAGAGAGTTGATCAAGTTCGGATCATCAAAGTTGCTCTATGTACACTTTTTATTGTTCTTCTATGTCAAATTTTATTAATATAAGCTTCCAAGATTATTTCGATTCCAAAACACCAACTTTCTATGACAAATGGATAAAACCGTTAAAAGCTCCTCCAGAGAGAGAGTTGATCAAGTTCGGACCATCAAAGTTGCTCGGTGTACACTTTTTATTGTTCTTATATGTCAAATTTTATTAATACAAGCTTCCAAGATTATTGCGATTCCAAAACACCAACTTTCTATGACTAATGGATAAAACCATTAAAAGCTCCTCCATAGAGAGAGTTGAGCAACTTCGGACCATCAAAGTTGCTCGGTGTACAATTTTTATTGTTCTTATATGTCAAAATTTAAGAGTATAAGCTTCCTAGATTATTTCGATGCCAAAACAAGAACTTTCTATGACAAATGGACAAAACCATTAAAAGCTCCTCCATAGTGAGAGTTGAGGAACTTCGGACCATTAAAGTTGCTCGGTTTACACTTTTTTTTGTTCTTATATATCAAATTTTATGAGTATAAGCTTCTTAGAATATTTCGATGCCAAAACACCAACTTTCAATGACAAATGGACAAAACCGTTAAAAGCTCCTCGATAGAGGGAGTTGAGCAACTTCGGACTACAAAAGTTGCTCGGGATAGACTTTTTATTGTTCTTTTATGTCAAATTTTAAGAGTATAAGCTTCATTGATTATTTCGATGCCAAAATACCAACTTTTTATGACAAATGGACAAAACCGTTAAAAGCTCCTCCATAGAGAGAGTTGAGCATCTTCGGACCATCAAAGTTGCTCGGTGTACACTTTTTATTGTTCTTCTATGTCAAATTTTATTAATACAAGATTCCAAGATTATTTCGATTCCAAAACACCAACTTTCTATGACAAATGGACAAAACCGTTGAATGCTCCTCCATAGAGAGAGTTGAGCAACTTCGGACCATCAAAGTTGCTCGGTGTACACTTTTTATTGTTCTTATATGTCAAATTTTATGAGTAAAAGCTTCTTAGATTATTTCGATGCCAAAACACCAACTTTCTATGACAAATGGACAAAACCGTTAAAAGCTCCTCTATAGAGAGAGTTGAGCAAGTTCGGACAACCAAAGTTTCTCGGAGTATACTTTTTACGATTCTTCCATATCAAATTTTACGAGTATAGGCTTGCTAGATTATTTCCATGCCAAACACCAACTTTCTATGACAAATGGACGAAACCGTTAAAAGCTCCTCCATAGAGAGAGTTGAGCAACTTCGGACTATCAAAGTTGCTCGGGATAAACTTTTTATTTTTCTTTTATGTGAAATTTTACTAGTATAAGCTTCCTAGATTATTTCGATTCCAAAACACCAACTTTCTATGACAAATGGATGAAACTGTTAAAAGCTCCCCCATAGAGAGAGTTGAGCAAGTTCGGATCATCAAAGTTACTCTATGTACACTTTTTATTGTTCTTCTATGTCAAATTTTATTAATACAAGCTTCCAAGATTATTTCGATTCCGAAACACCAACTTTCTATGACTAATGGATAAAACCGTTAAAACCTCCTCCATAGAGAGAGTTCAGCAACTTCGGACCATCAAAGTTGCTCGGTGTACAATTTTTATTGTTCTTATATGTCAAAATTTAAGAGTATAAACTTCCTAGATTATTTCGATGCCAAAACAAGAACTTTCTATGGCAAATGGACAAAACCGTTAAAAGCTCCTCCATAGAGAGAGTTGAGCAACTTCGGACCATCAAAGTTGCTCGGTTTACACTTTGTTTTGTTCTTATATATCAAATTTTACGAGTATAAGCTTCTTAGATTATTTCGATGCGAAAACACCAACTTTCTATGACAAATGGACAAAACCGTTAAAAGCTCCTCGATAGAGAGAGTTGAGCAACTTCGGACTACCAAAGTTGCTCGAGATAGACTTTTTATTGTTCTTTTATGTCAAATTTTACGAGTATAAGTTTCCTAGATTATTTCGATGCCAAAACACCAA
This sequence comes from Euonymus europaeus, assembly GCA_963580455.1. Classification (NCBI taxonomy): domain Eukaryota; kingdom Viridiplantae; phylum Streptophyta; class Magnoliopsida; order Celastrales; family Celastraceae; genus Euonymus; species Euonymus europaeus. The sequence continues at coordinate 9,696,511 of OY756972.1, forward strand.
CTTTCTGTGACAAATAAACAAAATCGTTAAAAGCTCCTCCATAAAGAGAGTTGAGCAACTTCAGACCAACAAAGTTGCTCGGTGTACAATTTTTATTTATCTTATATGTCAAATTTTAAGATTATAACTTCCTAGATTATTTCGATGCCAAAACACCAACTTTCTATGACAAATGCACGAAACCGTTAAAAGCTTCTCCATAGAGAGAGTTGAGCAACTTCGGACCATCAAAAGTTGCACGGGATAGACATTTTATTGTTCTTCTATGTCAAATTTTCCGAATATAAGCTTCGTAGATTATTTCGATGCCAAAACACCAACTTTCTATGACAAATGGAGAAAACCGTTAAAAGCTCGTCCATAGAGAGAGTTGAGCAACTTCGGACCATCAAAGTTGCTCGGTGTACAATTTTTATTGTTCTTATATGTCAAATTTTAAGAGTATAAGCTTCGTAGATTATTTCGATGCCAAAACACCAACTTTCTATGAAAAATGGACAAAACCGTTAAAAGCTCCTCCAAAGAGAGAGTTGAGCAACTTCGGACCATCAAAGTTGCTCGGTGTACAATTTTTATTGTTCTTATATGTCAAAATTTAAGAGTATAAGCTTTGTAGATTATTTCGATGCCGAAACACCAACTTTCTATGACAAATGGACAAAACCGTTAAAAGCTCCTCCATAGAGAGAGTTGAGCAACTTCGGACTATCAAAGTTGCTCTATGTACACTTTTTATTGTTCTTCTATGTCAAATTGTATTAATACAAGCTTCCAAGATTATTTCGAATCCAAAATACTAACTTTCTATGATAAATAGATAAAACCGTTAAAAGCTCCTCCATAGAGAGAGTTCAGCAACTTCGGACCATTAAAGTTGCTCGGTATACAATTTTTTTATTCTTATATGTCAAATTTTAAGAGTATAAGCTTCGTATATTATTTCGATGCCAAAACACCAACTTTCTATGACAAATGGACAAAACCGTTAAAAGCTCCTTCATAGAAAGAGTTGAGCAACTTCGAACCATCAAAAGTTGCTCGGGATAGACATTTTATTGTTCTTCTATGTCAAATTTGCCGAATATAAGCTTCGTAGATTATTTTGATGCCAAAACACCAACTTTCTATGACAAATGGACAAAACCGTTAAAAGCTCCTCCATAGAGAAAGTTGAGCAACTTCGGACCATCAAAGTTGCTCGGTGTATACTTTTTATTGTTATTATATGTCAAATTTTATGAGTATAAGCTTCCTAGATTATTTCGATGTTAAAACACCAACTTTCTATGACAAATTGACGAAACCGTTAAAAGCTCCTCCATAGAGAGAGTTGGCAACTTCGGACCATCGAAGTTGCTCGGTGTACAATTTTTATTGTTCTTATATGTCAAATTTTAAGAGTATAAGCTTCGTAGATTATTTCGATGTCAAAACAATAACTTTCTATGACAAATGGACAAAACCGTTAAAAGCTGCTCCATAGAGAGAGTTGAGCAACTTGGGACCATCAAAGTTGCTCTATGTACACTTTTTATTGTTCTTCTATTTCAAATTTTATTAATACAAGCTTCCATGATTATTTTGATTCCAAAACACCAACTTTCTATGACAAATAGATAAAACCGTTAAAAGCTCCTCCATAGAGAGAGTTGAGTAACTTCGGACCATCAAAGTTGCTCGGTATACAATTTTTATTGTTCTTATATGTCAAATTTTAAGAGTATAAGCTTCGTAGATTATTTCGATGCCAAAAAACCAACTTTCTATAATAAATAGAAAAAACCGTTAAAAGCTCCTCCATAGAAGGAGTTGAGCAACTTAGAACCATCAAAGTTGCTTGGTGTACTATTTTTATTGTTCTTATATGTCAAAATTTAAGAGTATAAGCTTCGTAGAATATTTCGATGCCAAAACACCAAATTTCTATGAAAAATGGACCAAACCGTTAAAAGCTCCTCCATAGAGAGAGTTGAGCCACTTCGGACTACCAAAGTTGCTCGAGATGGGCTTTTTACTGCTCTTTTATGTCAAATTTTACGAGTATAAGCATCCTAGATTATTTCGATGCCAAAACACCAACTTTCTATGACAAATGGACAAAACCGTTAAAAGCTCCTCCATAGAGAGAGTTGAGCAACTTCGGACCGTTAAAGTTGCTCGGTGTACAATTTTTATTGTTCTTATATTTCAAATTTTACGAGTATAAGCTTCATAGATTATTTCGATGCCAGAACAACAACTTTCTATGACAAATGGACGAAACCGTTAAAAGCTTCTCTATAGAGAAAGTTGAGCAACTTTGGACTACCAAAGTTGCTTGGGATAGACTTTTTATTGTTCTTTTATGTCAAATTTTACGAGTATAAGCTTCCTAGATTATTTCGATGCCAAAACACCAACTTTCTATGACAAATGGACAAAACCGTTAAAAGCTCCTACATAGAGAGAGTTGAGCAACTTCGGACCATCAAAGTTGCTTGTTGTACAATTTTTATTGTTCTTATATGTCAAATTTTATGAGTATAAGCTTCGTAGATTATTTCGATGCCAAAAAACCAACTCTCTATAACAAATGGACCAAACCGTTAAAACTCCTCCATAGAGAGAGTTGAGCAACTTCGGACTATCAAAGTTGCTCGATGTATACTTTTTATTGTTCTTATATGTCAAATTTTATGAGTATAAGCTTCCTAGATTATTTCGATGTTAAAACAACAACTTTCTATGACAAATGGACAAAACCGTTAAAAGCTCCTCCATAGCAGAGTTGAGCAACTTCGGACCAATAAAGTTGCTCGGTGTACAATTTTTACTGTTCTTATATGTCAAATTTTACGAGTATAAGCTTCATAGATTATTTCGATGCCAAAACACCAACTTTCTATGACAAATGGACGAAACCATTAAAAGCTCCTCCATAGAGAGAGTTGGGCAACTTCGGACCATCGAAGTTGCTCGGTGTACAATTTTTATTCTTCTTATATGTAAAATTTTAAGAGTATAAGCTTCATAGATTATTTCGATGCCAAAACACCAACTTTCTATGACAAATGGACAAAACCGTTAAAAGCTGCTCCATAGAGAGAGTTGAGCAACTTGGGACCATCAAAGTTGCTCTATGTACACTTTTTATTGTTCTTCTATGTCAAATTTTATTAATACATGCTTCCAAGATTATTTCGATTCCAAAACACCAACTTTCTATGACAAATAGATAAAACCATTAAAAGCTCCTCTATAGAGAGAGTAGAGGAACTTCAGACCATCAAAGTTGCTTGGTATACAATTTTTATTGTTCTTATATGTCAAATTTTAAGAGTATAAGCTTCGTAGATTATTTCGATGCCAAAAAACCAACTTTCTATGACAAATAGAAAAAACCGTTAAAAGCTCCTCCATAGAGAGAGTTGAGCAACTTCGGACCATCAAAGTTGCTCGGTGTATACTTTTTATTGTTCTTATATGTCAAATTTTATGAGTATAAGCTTCCTAGATTATTTCGATGTTAAAACACCAACTTTCTATGACAAATGGACAAAACCGTTAAAAGCTCCTCCATAGCAGAGTTGAGCAACTTCGGACCAATAAAGTTGCTCGGTGTACAATTTTTACTGTTCTTATATGTCAAATTTTACGAGTATAAGCTTCATAGATTATTTCGATGCCAAAACACCAACTTTCTATGACAAATGTACGAAACCGTTAAAAGCTCCTCCATAGAGAGAGTTGGGCAACTTCGGACCATCGAAGTTGCTCGGTGTACAACTTTTATTGTTCTTATATGTCAAATTTTAAGAGTATTAGCTTCGTAGATTATTTCGATGCCAAAACAATAACTTTCTATGACAAATGGACAAAACCGTTAAAAGCTGCTCCATAGAGAGGGTTGAGCAAATTGGGACCATTAAAGTTGCTCTATGTACACTTTTTATTGTTCTTCTATGTCAAATTTTATTAATACAAGCTTCCAAGATTATTTCGATTCCAAAACACCAACTTTCTATGACAAATAGATAAAACCGTTAAAAGCTCCTCCATAGAGAGAGTTGAGCAACTTAGGACCATCAAAGTTGCTCGGTATACAATTTTTATTGTTCTTATATGTCAAATTTTAAGAGTATAAGCTTCGTAGATTATTTCAATGCCAAAAAACCAACTTTCTATGAAAAATAGAAAAAACCGTTAAAAGCTCCTCCATAGAAAGAGTTGAGCAACTTAGAACCATCAAAGTTGCTTGGTGTACTATTTTTATTGTTCTCATATGTCAAATTTTAAGAGTATAAGCTTCGTAGAATATTTCGATGCCAAAACACCAAATTTCTATGACAAATGGACCAAACCGTTAAAAGCTCCTCCATAGAGAGAGTGGAGCAACTTCGGACTACCAAAGTAGCTCGGGATGGGCTTTTTACTGCTCTTTTATGTCAAATTTTATGAGTATAAGCTTCCTAGATTATTTCGATGCCAAAACACCAACTTTCTATGACAAATGGACAAAACCGTTAAAAGCTCCTCCATAGAGAGAGTTGAGCAACTTCGGACCATCAAAGTTGCTTGTTGTACAATTTTTATTGTTCTTATATGTCAAATTTTATGAGTATAAGCTTCGTAGATTATTTTGATGCCAAAACACCAACTTTCTATAACAAATGGACCAAACCATTAAAACTCCTCCATAGAGAGAGTTGAGCAACTTTGGACCATCAAAAGTTGCTTAGGATAGACATTTTATTGTTCTTCTATGTCAAATTTTCTGAGTATAAGCTTCGTAGATTATTTCGATGCCAAAACACCAACTTTCTATGAGAAATGGACAAAACCATTAAAAGCTCCTCCATAGAGAGAGTTGAGCAACTTCGGACCATCAAAGTTGCTCGGTGTACAATTTTTATTGTTCCTATATGTCAAATTTTAAGAGTATAAGCTTCGTAGATTAGTTCGATGCCAAAACACCAACTTTCTATGACAAATGGACAAAACCGTTAAAAGCTCCTCCATAGAGAGAGTTGAGCAACTTCGGACCATCAAAGTTGCTCTATGTACACTTTTTATTGTTCTTCTATGTCAAATTTTATTAATACAAGCTTCCAAGATTATTTCGAATCCAAAATACTAACTTTCTATGATAAATAGATAAAACCGTTAAAAGCTCTTCCATAGAGAGAGTTCAGCAACTTCGGACCATTAAAGTTGCTCGGTATACAATTTTTTTTGTTCTTATATGTCAAATTTTAAGAGTATAAGCTTCGTAGATTATTTCGATGCCAAAACACCAACTTTCTATGACAAATGGACAAAAACGTTAAAAGCTCCTTCATAGAAAGAGTTGAGCAACTTCGAACCATCAAAAGTTGCTCGGGATAGACATTTTATTGTTCTTCTATGTCAAATTTGCTGAATATAAGCTTCGTAGATTATTTCGATGCCAAAACACCATCTTTCTATGACAAATGGACAAAACCGTTAAAAGCTCCTCCATAGAAAGAGTTGAGCAACTTCGGACCATCAAAGTTGCTCGGTGTATACTTTTTATTGTTCTTATATGTCAAATTTTATGAGTATAAGCTTCCTAGATTATTTCGATGTTAAAACACCAACTTTCTATGACAAATGGACAAAACCGTTAAAAGCTCCTCCATAGCAGAGTTGGGCAACTTCGGACCAATAAAGTTGCTCGGTGTACAATTTTTACTGTTCTTATATGTCAAATTTTACGAGTATAAGCTTCATAGATTATTTCGATGCCAAAACACGAACTTTCTATGACAAATGGACGAAACCGTTAAAAGCTCCTCCATAGAGAGAGTTGAGCAACTTCGGGCCATCAAAGTTGCTCGGTATACAATTTTTATTGTTCTTATATGTCAAATATTAAGAGTATAAGCTTCGTAGATTATTTCGATGCCAAAAAACCAACTTTCTATGAAAAATAGAAAAAACCGTTAAAAGCTCCTCCATAGAAAGAGTTGAGCAACTTAGAACCATCAAAGTTGCTTGGTGTACTATTTTTATTGTTCTTATATGTCAAATTTTAAGAGTATAAGCTTCGTAGAATATTTCGATGCCAAAACACCAAATTTCTATGACAAATGAACCAAACCGTTAAAAGCTCCTCCATAGAGAGAGTTGAGCAACTTCGGACTACCAAAGTAGCTCGGGATGGGCTTTTTACTGCTCTTTTATGTCAAATTTTACGAGTATAAGCTTCCTAGATTATTTCGATGCCAAAACACCAACTTTCTATGACAAATGGACAAAACCGTTAAAAGCTCCTCCATAGAGAGAGTTGAGCAACTTCGGACCATCAAAGTTGCTCGGTGTACAATTTTTATTGTTCTTATATGTTAAATTTTATGAGTATAAGCTTCGTAGATTATTTCGATGGCAAAACACCAACTTTCTATGACAAATGGACAAAACCGTTAAAAGCTCCTCCATAGAGAGAGTTGAGCAACTTCGGACCATCAAAGTCGCTCTATGTACACTTTTTATTGTTCTTCTATGTCAAATTGTATTAATACAAGCTTCCAAGATTATTTCGAATCCAAAATACTAACTTTCTATGATAAATAGATAAAACCGTTAAAAGCTCCTCCCTAGAAAGAGTTCAGCAACTTCGGAGCATTAAAGTTGCTCGGTTTACAATTTTTTTTGTTCTTATATGTCAAATTTTAAGAGTATAAGCTTCGTAGATTATTTCGATGCCAAAACACCAACTTTCTATGACAAATGGACAAAACCGTTAAAAGCTCCTTCATAGAAAGAGTTGAGCAACTTCGAACCATCAAAAGTTGCTTAGGATAGACATTTTATTGTTCTTCTATGTCAAATTTTCTGAATATAAGCTTCGTAGATTATTTCGATGCCAAAACACCAATTTTCTATGACAAATGGACAAAACCGTTAAAAGCTCCTCCATAGAGAGAGTTGAGCATCTTCGGACCATCAAAGTTGCTCGGTGTACAGTTTTTATTGTTCTTATATGTCAAATTTTCCGAGTATAAGCTTCATAGATTATTTCGATGCCAAAACACCAACTTTGTATGACAAATGCACAAAATCGGTAAAAGCTCCTCCATAGAGAGAGTTGAGCAACTTCGGACTATGAAAGTTGCTCGGGATAAACTTTTTATTTTTCTTTTATGTCAAATTTTACTAGTATAAGCTTCCTAGATTATTTTGATGCCAAAAAACCAACTTTCTATGACAAATGGACGAAACTGTTAAAAGCTTCTCCAGAGAGAGAGTTGAGCAAGTTCGGATCATCAAAGTTGCTCGGTGTACACTATTTATTGTTCTTCTATGTCAAATTTTATTAATACAAGCTTCCAAGATTATTTCGATTCCAAAACACCAACTTCCTATGACTAATGGATAAAACCATTGAAAGCTCCTCCATAGAGAGAGTTGAGCAACTTCGGACCATCAAAGTTGCTCGGTGTACACTTTTTATTGTTCTTATATGTCAAATTTTATGAGTATAAGCTTCTTAGATTATTTCGATGCCAAAACACCAACTTTCTATGACAAATGGACAAAACCGTTAAAAGCTCCTCTATAGAGAGAGTTCAGCAAGTTCGGACAACCAAAGTTTCTCGGAGTATACTTTTTACTATTCTTCCATATCAAATTTTACGAGTATAGGCTTGCTAGATTATTTCCACGCCAAACACCAACTTTCTATGACAAATGGACGAAACCGTTAAAAGCTACTCCATGGAGAGAGTTGAGCAACTTTGGACTATCAAAGTTGCTCTGGATAGACTTTTTATTGTTCTTCTATGTCAAATTTTACGAGTATAAGCTTCCTAGATTATTTCGATGCCAAAACACCAACTTTCTATGACAAATGGACAAAACCGTTAAAAGCTCCTCCATAGAGAGAGTTGAGCAACATCGGACCATCAAAGTTGCTCTATGTACACATTTTATTGTTCTTCTATGTCAAATTGTATTAATACAAGCTTCCAAGATTATTTCGAATCCAAAATACTAACTTTCTATGATAAATAGATAAAACCGTTAAAAGCTCCTCCATAGAGAGAGTTCAGCAACTTCGGACCATTAAAGTTGCTCGGTATACAATTTTTTTTGTTCTTATATGTCAAATTTTAAGAGTATAAGCTTCGTATATTATATCGATGCCAAAACACCAACTTTCTATGACAAATGGACAAAACCGTTAAAAGCTCCTTCATAGAAAGAGTTGAGAAACTTCGAACCATCAAAAGTTGCTCGGGATAGACATTTTATTGTTCTTCTATGTCAAATTTGCTGAATATAAGCTTCGTAGATTATTTCGATGCCAAAACACCATCTTTCTATGACAAATGGACAAAACCGTTAAAAGCTCCTCCATAGAGAGAGTTGAGCAACTTCGGACCATCAAAGTTGCTCGGTGTATACTTTTTATTGTTATTATATGTCAAATTTTATGAGTATAAGCTTCCTAGATTATTTCGATGTTAAAACACCAACTTTCTATGACAAATGGACAAAACCGTTAAAAGCTCCTCCATAGCAGAGTTGAGCAACTTCGGACCAATAAAGTTGCTCGGTGTACAATTTTTACTATTCTTATATGTCAAATTTTACGAGTATAAGCTTCATAGATTATTTCGATGCCAAAACACCAACTTTCTATGACAAATGGACGAAACCGTTAAAAGCTCCTCCATAGAGAGAGTTGGCAACTTTGGACCATCGAAGTTGCTCGGTGTACAATTTTTATTGTTCTTATATGTCAAATTTTAAGAGTATAAGCTTCGTAGATTATTTCAATGCCAAAACAATAACTTTCTATGACAACTGGACAAAACCGTTAAAAGCTGCTCCATAGAGAGAGTTGAGCAACTTGGGACCATCAAAGTTGCTCTATGTACACTTTTTATTGTTCTTCTATGTCAAATTTTATTAATACAAGCTTCCAAGATTATTTCGATTCCAAAACACCAACTTTCTATGACAAATAGATAAAACCGTTAAAAGCTCCTCCATAGAAAGAGTTGAGCAACTTAGAACCATCAAAGTTGCTTGGTGTACTATTTTTATTATTCTTATATGTCAAATTTTAAGAGTATAAGCTTCGTAGAATATTTCGATGCCAAAACACCAAATTTCTATGAAAAATGGACCAAACCGTTAAAAGCTCCTCCATAGAGAGAGTTGAGCCACTTCGGACTACCAAAGTTGCTCGAGATGGGCTTTTTACTGCTCTTTTATGTCAAATTTTACGAGTATAAGCATCCTAGATTATTTCGATGCCAAAACACCAACTTTCTATGACAAATGGGCAAAACCGTTAAAAGCTCCTCCATAGAGAGAGTTGAGCAACTTCGGACCGTTAAAGTTGCTCGGTGTACAATTTTTATTGTTCTTATATTTCAAATTTTACGAGTATAAGCTTCATAGATTATTTCGATGCCAGAACAACAACTTTCTATGACAAATGGACGAAACCGTTAAAAGCTTCTCTATAGAGAAAGTTGAGCAACTTTGGACTACCAAAGTTGCTTGGGATAGACTTTTTATTGTTCTTTTATGTCAAATTTTACGAGTATAAGCTTCCTAGATTATTTCGATGCCAAAACACCAACTTTCTATGACAAATGGACAAAACCGTTAAAAGCTCCTACATAGAGAGAGTTGAGCAACTTCGGACCATCAAAGTTGCTTGTTGTACAATTTTTATTGTTCTTATATGTCAAATTTTATGAGTATAAGCTTCCTAGATTATTTCGATGCCAAAACACCAACTCTCTATAACAAATGGACCAAACCGTTAAAACTCCTCCATAGAGAGAGTTGAGCAACTTCGGACTATCAAAGTTGCTCGATGTATACTTTTTATTGTTCTTATATGTCAAATTTTATGAGTATAAGCTTCCTAGATTATTTCGATGTTAAAACAACAACTTTCTATGACAAATGGACAAAACCGTTAAAAGCTCCTCCATAGCAGAGTTGAGCAACTTCGGACCAATAAAGTTGCTTGGTGTACAATTTTTACTGTTCTTATATGTGAAATTTTACGAGTATAAGCTTCATAGATTATTTCGATGCCAAAACACCAACTTTCTATGACAAATGGACGAAACCGTTAAAAGCTCCTCCTTAGAGAGAGTTGGGCAACTTCGGACCATCGAAGTTGCTCGGTGTACAATTTTTATTGTTCTTATATGTCAAATTTTAAGAGTATAAGCTTCGAAGATTATTTCGATGCCAAAACAATAACTTTCTATGACAAATGGACAAAACCGTTAAAAGCTGCTCCATAGAGAGAGTTGAGCAACTTGGGACCATCAAAGTTGCTCTATGTACACTTTTTATTGTTCTTCTATGTCAAATTTTATTAATACAAGCTTCCAAGATTATTTCGATTCCAAAACACCAACTTTCTATGACAAATAGATAAAACCATTAAAAGCTCCTCCATAGAGAGAGTAGAGGAACTTCAGACCATCAAAGTTGCTCGGTATACAATTTTTATTGTTCTTATATGTCAAATTTTAAGAGTATAAGCTTCGTAGATTATTTCGATGCCAAAAAACCAACTTTCTATGACAAATAGAAAAAACTGTTAAAAGCTCATCCATAGAAAGAGTTGAGCAACTTAGAACCATCAAAGTTGCTTGGTGTACTATTTTTATTGTTCTTATATGTCAAATTTTAAGAGTATAAGCTTCGTAGAATATTTCGATGCTAAAACACCAAATTTCTATGACAAATGGACCAAACCGTTAAAAGTTCCTCCATAGAGAGAGTTGAGCAACTTCGGACTACCAAAGTTGCTCGGAATGGGCTTTTTACTGCTCTTTTATGTCAAATTTTACGAGTATAAGCTTCCTAGATTATTTTGATGCCAAAACACCAACTTTCTATGACAAATGGACAAAACCGTTAAAAGCTCCTCCATAGAGAGAGTTGAGCAACTTCGGACCGTCAAAGTTGCTCGGTGTACAATTTTTATTATTCTTATATTTCAAATTTTACGAGTATAAGCTTCATAGATTATTTCGATGCCAGAACAACAACTTTCTATGACAAATGGACGAAACCGTTAAAAGCTTCTCTATAGAGAAAGTTGAGCAACTTTGGACTACCAAAGTTGCTTGGGATAGACTTTTTATTGTTCTTTTATGTCAAATTTTACGAGTATAAGCTTCCTAGATTATTTCGATGCCAAAACACCAACTTTCTATGACAAATGGACAAAACCGTTAAAAGCTCCTCCATAGAGAGAGTTGAGCAACTTCGGACCATCAAAGTTGCTTGTTGTACAATTTTTATTGTTCTTATATGTCAAATTTTATGAGTATAAGCTTCGTAGATTATTTCGATGCCAAAACACCAACTTTCTATAACAAATGGACCAAACCGTTAAAACTCCTCCATAGAGAGAGTTGAGCAACCTTGGACCATCAAAAGTTGCTTAGGATAGACATTTTATTGTTCTTCTATGTCAAATTTTCTGAGTATAAGCTTCGTAGATTATTTCGATGCCAAAACACCAACTTTCTATGACAAATGGACAAAACCGTTAAAAGCTCCTCCATAGAGAGAGTTGAGCAACTTCGGACCATCAAAGTTGCTCGGTGTACAATTTTTATTGTTCTTATATGTCAAATTTTAAGAGTATAAGCTTCGTAGATTAGTTCGATGCCAAAACACCAACTTTCTATGACAAATGGACAAAACCGTTAAAAGGTCCTCCATAGAGAGAGTTGAGCAACTTCGGACCATCAAAGTTGCTCTATGTACACTTTTTATTGTTCTTCTATGTCAAATTGTATTAATACAAGCTTCCAAGATTATTTCGAATCCAAAATACTAACTTTCTATGATAAATAGATAAAACCATTAAAAGCTCCTCCATAGAGAGAGTTCAGCAACTTCGGACCATTAAAGTTGCTCGGTATACAATTTTTTTTGTTCTTATATGTCAAATTTTAAGAGTATAAGCTTCGTAGATTATTTCGATGCCAAAACACCAACTTTCTATGACAAATGGACAAAACCGTTAAAAGCTCCTTCATAGAAAGAGTTGAGCAACTTCGAACCATCAAAAGTTGCTCGGGATAGACATTTTGTTGTTCTTCTATGTCAAATTTGCTGAATATAAGCTTCGTAGATTATTTCGATGCCAAAACACCATCTTTCTATGACAAATGGACAAAACCGTTAAAAGCTCCTCCATAGAGAGAGTTGAGCAACTTCGGACTATCAAAGTTGCTCGGGATAAACTTTTTATTGTTCTTTTATGTCAAATTTTACGAGTATAAGCTTCCTAGATTATTTCGATGCCAAAACACCAACTTTCTATGACAAATTGACGAAACCGTTAAAAGCTCCTCCATAGAGAGAGTTGAGCAAGTTCGGATCATCAAAGTTACTCTATGTACACTTTTTATTGTTCTTCTATGTCAAATTTTTCTAATACAAGCTTCCAAGATTATTTCGATTCCAAAATACCAACTTTCTATGAGAAATGGACAATACCGTTAAAAGCTCCTCCATAGAGAGAGTTGAGCAACTTCGGACCATCGAAGTTGCTTTCTGTACACTTTTTATTGTTCTTCTATGTAAAATTTTATTAATAAAAGCTTTCAAGATTATTTCGATTCCAAAACACCAACTTTGTATGACAAATGGATAAAACCGTTAAAAGCTCCTCCATAGAGAGAGTTGAGCAACTTCGGACCATCAAAGTTGCTCGGTGTACAATTTTTATCGTTCTTATATGTCAAATTTTAAGAGTATAAGCTTCCTAGATTATTTTGATGCCAAAACATCAACTTTCTATGATAAATGGACGAAACCGTTAAATGCTCCGCCATAGAGAGAGTTGAGCAACTTCGGACTATCAAAGTTTCTCGGGATAGACTTTTTATTGTTCTTCTATGTCGAATTTTATGAGTAAAAGCTTCGTAGATTATTTCGATTGCAAAACACCAACTTTATATGACAAATGGACAAAACCGTTAAACGCTCCTCCATAGAAAGAGTTGAGCAACTTCGGACCATCAAAGTTGCTCGGTGTATACTTTTTATTGTTCTTATATGTCAAATTTTATGAGTATAAGCTTCCTAGATTATTTCGATGTTAAAACACCAACTTTCTATGACAAATGGACAAAACCGTTAAAAGCTCCTCCATAGCAGAGTTGAGCAACTTCGGACCAATAAAGTTGCTCGGTGTACAATTTTTACTGTTCTTATATGTCAAATTTTACGAGTATAAGCTTCATAGATTATTTCGATGCCAAAACACCAACTTTCTATGACAAATGGACGAAACCGTTAAAAGCTCCTCCATAGAGAGAGTTGGGCAACTTCGGACCATCGAAGTTGCTCGGTGTACAATTTTTATTGTTCTTATATGTCAAATTTTAAGAGTATAAGCTTCGTAGATTATTTCGATGCCAAAACAATAACTTTCTATGACAAATGGACAAAACCGTTAAAAGCTGCTCCATAGAGAGAGTTGAGCAACTTGGGACCATCAAAGTTGCTCTATGTACACTTTTTATTGTTCTTCTATGTCAAATTTTATTAATACAAGCTTCCAAGATTATTTCGATTCCAAAACACCAACTTTCTATGACAAATAGATAAAACCGTTAAAAGCTCCTCCATAGAGAGAGTTGAGCAACTTCGGACCATCAAAGTTGCTCGATATACAATTTTTATTGTTCTTATATGTCAAATTTTAAGAGTATAAGCTTCGTAGATTATTTCGATGCCAAAAAACCAACTTTCTATGAAAAATAGAAAAAACCGTTAAAAGCTCCTCCATAGAAAGAGTTGAGCAACTTAGAACCATCAAAGTTGCTTGGTGTACTATTTTTATTGTTATTATATGTCAAATTTTAAGAGTATAAGCTTCGTAGAATATTTCGATGCCAAAACACCAAATTTCTATGACAAATGGAACAAACCGTTAAAAGCTCCTCCATAGAGAGAGTTGAGCAACTTCGGACTACCAAAGTAGCTCGGGATGGGCTTTTTACTGCTCTTTTATGTCAAATTTTACGAGTATAAGCTTCCTAGATTATTTCGATGCCAAAACACCAACTTTCTATGACAAATGGACAAAACCGTTAAAAGCTCCTCCATAGAGAGAGTTGAGCAAGTTCGGACCATCAAAGTTGCTCGGTGTACAATTTTTATTGTTCTTATATGTCAAATTTTAAGAGTATAAGCTTCGTAGATTATTTCGATGGCAAAACACCAACTTTCTATGACAAATGGACAAAACCGTTAAAAGCTCCTCCATAGAGAGAGTTGAGCAACTTCGGACCATCAAAGTTGCTCTATGTACACTTTTTATTGTTCTTCTATGTCAAATTGTATTAATACAAGCTTCCAAGATTATTTCGAATCCAAAATACTAACTTTCTATGATAAATAGATAAAACCGTTAAAAGCTCCTCCATAGAGAGAGTTCAGCAACTTCGGACCATTAAAGTTGCTCGGTTTACAATTTTTTTTGTTCTTATATGTCAAATTTTAAGAGTATAAGCTTCGTAGATTATTTCGATGACAAAACACCAACTTTCTATGACAAATGGACAAAACCGTTAAAAGCTCCTTCATAGAAAGAGTTGAGCAACTTCGAACCATCAAAATTTGCTTAGGATAGACATTTTATTGTTCTTCTATGTCAAATTTTCTGAATATAAGCTTCGTAGATTATTTCGATGCCAAAACACCAACTTTCTATGAGAAATGGACAAAACCGTTAAAAGCTCCTCCATAGAGAGAGTTGAGCATCTTCGGACCATCAAAGTTGCTCGGTGTACAGTTTTTATTGTTCTTATATGTCAAATTTTACGAGTATAAGCTTCATAGATTATTTCGATGCCAAAACACCAACTTTGTATGACAAATGCACAAAATCGATAAAAGCTCCTCCTTAGAGAGAGTTGAGCAACTTCGGACTATCAAAGTTGCTCGGGATAAACTTTTTATTTTTCTTTTATGTCAAATTTTACTAGTATAAGCTTCCTAGATTATTTCGATGCCAAAACACCAACTTTCTATGACAAATGGAAAAAACCATTAAAAGCTCCTCCATAGAGAGAGTTGAGCAACTTCGGACTGTCAAAGTTGCTCGGTGTACAATTTTTATTGTTCTTATATTTCAAATTTTACGAGTATAAGCTTCATAGATTATTTCGATGCCAAAACAACAACTTTGTATGACAAATGCACAAAATCGATAAAAGCTCCTCCTTAGAGAGAGTTGAGCAACTTCGGACTATCAAAGTTGCTCGGGATAAACTTTTTATTTTTCTTTTATGTCAAATTTTACTAGTATAAGCTTCCTAGATTATTTCGATGCCAAAACACCAACTTTGTATGACAAATGCACAAAATCGATAAAAGCTCCTCCATAGAGAGAGTTGAGCAACTTCGGACTATCAAAGTTGCTCGGGATAAACTTTTTATTTTTCTTTTATGTCAAATTTTACTAGTATAAGCTTCCTAGATTATTTCGATGCTAAAACACCAACTTTCTATGACAAATGGACGAAACTGTTAAAAGCTTCTCCAGAGAGAGAGTTGAGCAAGTTCGGATCATCAAAGTTGCTCTATGTACACTTTTTATTGTTCTTCTATGTCAAATTTTATTAATACAAGCTTCCAAGATTATTTCGTTTCCAAAACACCAACTTCCTATGACTAATGGATAAAACCATTAAAAGATCCACAATAGAGAGAGTTGAGCAACTTCGGACCATCAAAGTTGCTCGGTGTACAATTTTTATTGTTCTTATATGTCAAAATTTAAGAGTATAAGCTTCCTAGATTATTTCGATGCCAAAACACCAACTTTCTATGACAAATGGAAAAAACCATTAAAAGCTCCTCCATAGAGAGAGTTGAGCAACTTCGGACTGTCAAAGTTGCTAGCTGTACAATTTTTATTGTTCTTATATTTCAAATTTTACGAGTATAAGCTTCATAGATTATTTCGATGCCAAAACACCAACTTTGTATGACAAATGCACAAAACCATTAAAAGCTCCTCCATAGAGAGAGTTGAGGAACTTCCGACCATCAAAGTTGCTCGGTTTACACTTTTTTTTGTTCTTATATATCAAATTTTATGAGTATAAGCTTCTTAGATTATTTCGATGCCAAAACACCAACTTTCTATGACAAATGGACGAAACCGTTAAAAGCTCCTCTATAGAGAGAGTTGAGCAACTTTGAACTACCAAAATTGTGGGGATAGACTTTTTATTGTTCTTTTATATCAAATTTCACGAGTATAAGCTTCCTAGATTATTTTGATGCCAAAACACCAACTTTCTATGACAAATGGACAAAACCGTTAAAAGCTCCTCGATAGAGAGAGTTGAGCAACTTCGGACTACAAAAGTTGCTCGCGATAGACTTTTTATTGTTCTTATATGTGAAATTTTAAGAGTATAAGCTTTGTAGATTATTTCGATGCCAAAATACCAACTTTTTATGACAAATGGACAAAACCGTTAAAAGCTCCTCCATAGAGAGAGTTGAGCAACTTCGGACCATCAAA
The DNA here is from genome assembly GCA_963580455.1 of Euonymus europaeus. Classification (NCBI taxonomy): domain Eukaryota; kingdom Viridiplantae; phylum Streptophyta; class Magnoliopsida; order Celastrales; family Celastraceae; genus Euonymus; species Euonymus europaeus. Next base: position 9,713,057 of record OY756972.1, read on the forward strand.
GTTGCTCGGTGTACACTTTTTATTGTTCTTCTATGTCAAATTTTATTAATACAAGCTTCCAAGATTATTTCGATTCAAAACACCAACTTTCTGTGATAAATGGACAAAACCGTTGAAAGCTCCTCCATAGAGAGAGTTGAGCAACTTCGGACCATCAAAGTTGCTCGGTGTACACTTTTTATTGTTCTCCTATGTCAAATTTTATTAATACAAGCTTCCAAGATTATTTCGATTCCAAAACACCAACTTTCTATGACAAATGGACGAAACCGTTAAAAGCTCCTCTATAGAGAGAGTTGAGTAACTTTGAACTACCAAAGTTGCTGGGGATAGACTTTTTATTGTTCTTTTATATCAAATTTCACGAGTATAAACTTCCAAGATTATTTTGATGCCAAAACACCAACTTTCTATGACAATTGGACAAAACCGTTAAAAGCTCCTCCATAGAGAGAGTTGAGCAACTTCGGACCATCAAAGTTGCTTGGTGTACTATTTTTATTGTTCTTATATGTAAAATTTTAAGAGTATAAGCTTCGTAGATTATTTCGATGCGAAAACACCAAATTTCTATGACAAATGGACGAAACCGTTAAAAGCTCCTCCATAGAGAGAGTTGAGCAACTTCGGACTACCAAAGTTGCTCGGGATGGGCTTTTTACTGCTCTTTTATGTCAAATTTTACGAGTATAAGCTTCCTAGATTATTTCGATGCCAAAACACCAAATTTCTATGACAAATGGACAAAACTGTTAAAAGCTCCTCCATAGAGAGAGTTGACCAACTTCGGACTGTCAAAGTTGCTCGTTGTACAATTTTTATTGTTCTTATATTTCAAATTTTACGAGTATAAGCTTCATAGATTATTTCGATGCCAAAACAACAACTTTCTATGACAAATGGACGAAACCGTTAAAAGCTCCTCTATAGAGAGAGTTGAGCAACTTTGAACTACAAAATTTGCTGGGGATGGACGTTTTATTGTTCTTTTATATTAAATTTTACGAGTATAAGCTTCCTAGATTATTTCGATGCCAAAACACCAACTTTCAATGACAAATGGACAAAACCGTTAAAAGCTCCTCCATAGAGAGAGTTGAGCAACTTCGGACCATCAAAGTTGCTCGGTGTACTATTTTTATTGTTCTTATATGTCAAATTTTAAGAGTATAAGCTTCGTAGATTATTTCGATGCCAAAACACCAACTTTCTATGACAAATGCACCAAACCGTTAAAAGCTACTCCATAGAGAGAGTTGAGCAACTTCGGACCATCAAAAGTTGCTTAGGATAGACATTTTATTGTTCTTCTATGTCAAATTTTCTGAATATAGGCTTCGTAGATTATTTCGATGCCAAAACACCAACTTTCTATGACAAATGGACAAAACCGTTAAAAGCTCCTCCATAAAGAGAGTTGAGCATCTTCGGACCATCAAAGTTGCTCGGTGTACAGTTTTTATTGTTTTTATATGTCAAATTTTACGAGTATAAGCTTCATAGATTATTTCGATGACAAAACACCAACTTTGTATGACAAATGCACAAAATCGATAAAAGCTCCTCCATAGAGAGAGTTGAGCAACTTCGGACTATCAAAGTTGCTCGGGATAAACTTTTTATTTTTCTTTTATGTCAAATTTTACTAGTATAAGCTTCATAGATTATTTCGATGCGAAAACACCAACTTTCTATGACAAATGGACGAAACTGTTAAAAGCTTCTCCAGAGAGAGAGTTGAGCAAGTTCGGATCATCAAAGTTGCTCTATGTACACTTTTTATTGTTCTTCTATGTCAAATTTTATTAATACAAGCTTCCAAGATTCTTTCGATTCCAAAACGCCAACTTCCTATGAGTAATGGATAAAACCATTAAAAGCTCCTCCATAGAGAGAGTTGAGCAACTTCGGACCATCAAATTGCTCGGTGTACAATTTTTATTGTTCTTATATGTCAAAATTTAAGAGTATAAGCTTCCTAGATTATTTCGATGCCAAAACAAGAACTTTCTATGACAAATGGACAAAACCATTAAAACCTCCTCCATAGAGAGAGTTGAGGAACTTCGGACCATCAAAGTTGCTCGGTTTACACTTTTTTTTGTTCTTATATATCAAATTTTATGAGTATAAGCTTCTTTGATTATTTCGATGCCAAAACACCAACTTTCTATGACAAATGGACAAAACCGTTAAAAGCTCCTCGATAGAGAGAGTTGAGCAACTTCGGACTACAAAAGTTGCTCGGGATAGACTTTTTATTGTTCTTATATGTGAAATTTTAAGAGTATAAGCTTCGTAGATTATTTTGATGCCAAAATACCAACATTTTATGACAAATGGACAAAACCGTTAAAAGCTCCTCCATAGAGAGAGTTGAGCAACTTCGGACCATCAAAGTTGCTCGGTGTACACTTTTTATTGTTCTTCTATGTCAAATTTTATTAATACAAGCTTCCAAGATTATTTCGATTCCAAAACACCAACCTTCTATGACAAATGGACAGAACCGTTGAAAGCTCCTCCATAGAGAGAGTTGAGCAACATCGGACCATCAAAGTTGCTCGGTATACACTTTTTATTGTTCTTATATGTCAAATTTTATGAGTATAAGCTTTTGGATTATTTCGATGCCAAAACACCAACTTTCTATGACAAATGGACAAAACCGTTAAAAGCTCCTCTATAGAGAGAGTTGAGTAGGTTCGGACAACCAAAGTTTCTCGGAGTATACTTTTTACTTTTCTTCCATATCAAATTTTACGAGTATAGGCTTGCTAGATTATTTCCATGCCAAACACCAACTTTATATGACAAATGGACGAAACCGTTAAAAGCTCCTCCATGGAGAGAGTTGAGCAACTTTGGACTATCAAAGTTGCTCTGGATAGACTTTTTATTGTTCTTCTATGTCAAATTTTACAAGTATAGGCTTTCTAGATTATTTCGATGCCAAAACACCAACTTTGTATGACAAATGGAAAAAACCATTAAAAGCTCCTCCATAGAGAGAGTTGAGCAACTTCGGACTGTCAAAGTTGCTCGGTGTACAATTTTTATTGTTCTTATATTTCAAATTTTACGAGTATAAGCTTCATAGATTATTTCGATGCCAAAACACCAACTTTGTATGACAAATGCACAAAATTGTTAAAAGCTCCTCCATAGAGAGAGTTGAGCAACTTCGGACTGTCAAAGTTGCTCGGTTTACACTTTGTTTTGTTCTTATATATCTAATTTTATGAGTATAAGCTTCTTAGATTATTTCGATGCGAAAACACCAACTTTCTATGAGAAATGGACAAAACCGTTAAAAGCTCCTCGATAGAGAGAGTTGAGCAACTTCGGACTACCAAAGTTGCTCGGGATAGACTTTTTATTGTTCTTTTATGTCAAATTTTACGAGTATAAGTTTGCTAGATTATTTCGATGCCAAAACACCAACTTTCTATGACAAATAAACAAAACCGTTAAAAGCTCCTCCATAAAAAGAGTTGAGCAACTTCAGACCAACAAAGTTGCTCGGTGTACAATTTTTATTTATCTTATATGTCAAATTTTAAGATTATAAGCTTCCTAGATTATTTCGATGCGAAAACACCAACTTTCTATGACAAATGCACGAAACCGTTAAAAGCTCCTCCATAGAGAGAGTTGAGCAACTTCGGACCATCAAAAGTTGCACGGGATAGACATTTTATTGTTCTTCTATGTCAAATTTCTGAATATAAGCTTCGTAGATTATTTCGATGCCAAAACGCCAACTTTCTATGACAAATGGAGAAAACCGTTAAAAGCTCGTCCATAGAGAGAGTTGAGCAACTTCGGACCATCAAAGTTGCTCGGTGTACATTTTTTATTGTTCTTATATGTCAAATTTTATGAGTATAAGCTTCATAGATTATTTCGATGCCAAAACACCAAATTTCTATGACAAATGCACAAAATTGTTAAAAGCTCCTCCATAGAGAGAGTTGAGCAACTTCGGACTATCAAAGTTGCTCGGGATAAACTTTTTATTTTTCTTTTATGTCAAATTTTACTAGTATAAGCTTCCTAGATTATTTTGATGCCAAAACACCAACTTTCTATGACAAATGGACGAAACTGCTAAAAGCTCCTCCATAGAGAGAGTTGAGCAAGTTCGAATCATCAAAGTTGCTCTATGTACACTTTTTATTGTTCTTCTATGTCAAATTTTATTAATACAAGCTTCCAAATTTATTTCGATTCTAAAACACCAACTTTCTAAGACTAATGGATAAAAACCGTTAAAAGCTCCTCCATAGATAGAGTTGAGCAACTTCGGATCATCAAAGTTGCTCGGTGTACACTTTTTATTGTTCTTCTATGTCAAATTTTATTAATACAAGCTTCCAAGATTATTTCGATTCAAAACACCAACTTTCTATGACAAATGGACAAAACCGTTGAAAGCTCCTCCATAGAGAGAGTTGAGCAACTTCGGACCATCAAAGTTGCTCGGTGTACACTTTTTATTGTTCTCCTATGTCAAATTTTATTAATACAAGCTTCCAAGATTATTTCGATTCCAGAACACCAACTTTCTATGACAAATGGACGAAACCGTTAAAAGCTCCTCTATAGAGAGAGTTGAGCAACTTTGAACTACCAAAGTTGCTGGGGATAAACTTTTTATTGTTCTTTTATATCAAATTTCACGAGTATAAGCTTCCTAGATTATTTTGATGCCAAAACACCAACTTTCTATGACAAATGGACAAAACCGTTAAAAGCTCCTCCATAGAGAGAGTTGAGCAACTTCGGACCATCAAAGTTGCTTGGTGTACTATTTTTATTGTTCTTATATGTAAAATTTTAAGAGTATAAGCTTCCTAGATTATTTCGATGCCAAAACACCAAATTTCTATGACAAATGGACAAAACTGTTAAAAGCTCCTCCATAGAGAGAGTTGAGCAACTTCGGACTGTCAAAGTTGCTCGTTGTACAATTTTTATTGTTCTTATATTTCAAATTTTACGAGTATAAGCTTCATAGATTATTTCGATGCCAAAACAACAACTTTCTATGACAAATGGACGAAACCGTTAAAAGCTCCTCTATAGAGAGAGTTGAGAAACTTTGAACTACAAAAGTTGCTGGGGATGGACGTTTTATTGTTCTTTTATATCAAATTTTACGAGTATAAGCTTCCTAGATTATTTCGATGCCAAAACACCAACTTTCAATGACAAATGGACAAAACCGTTAAAAGCTCCTCCATAGAGAGAGTTGAGCAACTTCGGACCATCAAAGTTGCTCGGTGTACTATTTTTATTGTTCTTATATGTCAAATTTTAAGAGTATAAGCTTCGTAGATTATTTCGATGCCAAAACACCAACTTTCTATGACAAATGGACCAAACCGTTAAAAGCTACTCCATAGAGAGAGTTGAGCAACTTCGGACCATCAAAAGTTGCTTAGGATAGACATTTTATTGTTCTTCTATGTCAAATTTTCTGAATATAGGCTTCGTAGATTATTTCGATGCCAAAACACCAACTTTCTATGACAAATGGACAAAACCGTTAAAAGCTCCTCCATAAAGAGAGTTGAGCATCTTCGGACCATCAAAGTTGCTCGGTGTACAGTTTTTATTGTTTTTATATGTCAAATTTTACGAGTATAAGCTTCATAGATTATTTCGATGACAAAACACCAACTTTGTATGACAAATGCACAAAATCGATAAAAGCTCCTCCATAGAGAGAGTTGAGCAACTTCGGACTATCAAAGTTGCTCGGGATAAACTTTTTATTTTTCTTTTATGTCAAATTTTACTAGTATAAGCTTCATAGATTATTTCGATGCGAAAACACCAACTTTCTATGACAAATGGACGAAACTGTTAAAAGCTTCTCCAGAGAGAGAGTTGAGCAAGTTCGGATCATCAAAGTTGCTCTATGTACACTTTTTATTGTTCTTCTATGTCAAATTTTATTAATACAAGCTTCCAAGATTCTTTCGATTCCAAAACGCCAACTTCCTATGACTAATGGATAAAACCATTAAAAGCTCCTCCATAGAGAGAGTTGAGCAACTTCGGACCATCAAATTGCTCGGTGTACAATTTTTATTGTTCTTATATGTCAAAATTTAAGAGTATAAGCTTCCTAGATTATTTCGATGCCAAAACAAGAACTTTCTATGACAAATGGACAAAACCATTAAAACCTCCTCCATAGAGAGAGTTGAGGAACTTCGGACCATCAAAGTTGCTCGGTTTACACTTTTTTTTGTTCTTATATATCAAATTTTATGAGTATAAGCTTCTTAGATTATTTCGATGCCAAAACACCAAGTTTCTATGACAAATGGACAAAACCGTTAAAAGCTCCTCGATAGAGAGAGTTGAGCAACTTCGGACTACAAAAGTTGCTCGGGATAGACTTTTTATTGTTCTTATATGTGAAATTTTAAGAGTATAAGCTTCGTAGATTATTTTGATGCCAAAATACCAACTTTTTATGACAAATGGACAAAACCGTTAAAAGCTCCTCCATAGAGAGAGTTGAGCAACTTCGGACCATCAAAGTTGCTCGGTGTACACTTTTTATTGTTCTTCTATGTCAAATTTTATTAATACAAGCTTCCAAGATTATTTCGATTCCAAAACACCAACCTTCTATGACAAATGGACAAAACCGTTGAAAGCTCCTCCATAGAGAGAGTTGAGCAACATCGGACCATCAAAGTTGCTCGGTGTACACTTTTTATTGTTCTTATATGTCAAATTTTATGAGTATAAGCTTTTAGATTATTTCGATGCCAAAACACCAACTTTCTATGACAAATGGACAAAACCGTTAAAAGCTCCTCTATAGAGAGAGTTGAGTAGGTTCGGACAACCAAAGTTTCTCGGAGTATACTTTTTACTTTTCTTCCATATCAAATTTTACGAGTATAGGCTTGCTAGATTATTTCCATGCCAAACACCAACTTTATATGACAAATGGACGAAACAGTTAAAAGCTCCTCCATGGAGAGAGTTGAGCAACTTTGGACTATCAAAGTTGCTCTGGATAGACTTTTTATTGTTCTTCTATGTCAAATTTTACGAGTATAGGCTTTCTAGATTATTTCGATGCCAAAACACCAACTTTCTATGACAAATGGAAAAAACCATTAAAAGCTCCTCCATAGAGAGAGTTGAGCAACTTCGGACTGTCAAAGTTGCTCGGTGTACAATTTTTATTGTTCTTATATTTCAAATTTTACGAGTATAAGCTTCATAGATTATTTCGATGCCAAAACACCAACTTTGTATGACAAATGCACAAAATTGTTAAAAGCTCCTCTATGGAGAGAGTTGAGCAACTTCGGACTGTCAAAGTTGCTCGGTTTACACTTTGTTTTGTTCTTATATATCTAATTTTATGAGTATAAGCTTCTTAGATTATTTCGATGCGAAAACACCAACTTTCTATGAGAAATGGACAAAACCGTTAAAAGCTCCTCGATAGAGAGAGTTGAGCAACTTCGGACTACCAAAGTTGCTCGGGATAGACTTTTTATTGTTCTTTTATGTCAAATTTTACGAGTATAAGTTTGCTAGATTATTTCGATGCCAAAACACCAACTTTCTATGACAAATAAACAAAACCGTTAAAAGCTCCTCCATAAAAAGAGTTGAGCAACTTCAGACCAACAAAGTTGCTCGGTGTACAATTTTTATTTATCTTATATGTCAAATTTTAAGATTATAAGCTTCCTAGATTATTTCGATGCCAAAACACCAACTTTCTACGACCAATGCGCGAAACCGTTAAAAGCTCCTCCATAGAGATAGTTGAGCAACTTCGGACCATCAAAAGTTGCACGGGATAGACATTTTATTGTTCTTCTATGTCAAATTTCTGAATATAAGCTTCGTAGATTATTTCGATACCAACACGCCAACTTTCTATGACAAATGGAGAAAACCGTTAAAAGCTCGTCCATAGAGAGAGTTGAGCAACTTCGGACCATCAAAGTTGCTCGGTGTACAATTTTTATTGTTCTTATATGTCAAATTTTATGAGTATAAGCTTCATAGATTATTTCGATGCCAAAACACCAAATTTCTATGACAAATGCACAAAATTGTTAAAAGCTCCTCCATAGAGAGAGTTGAGCAACTTCGGACTATCAAAGTTGCTCGGGATAAACTTTTTATTTTTCTTTTATGTCAAATTTTACTAGTATAAGCTTCCTAGATTATTTTGATGCCAAAACACCAACTTTCTATGACAAATGGACGAAACTGCTAAAAGCTCCTCCATAGAGAGAGTTGAGCAAGTTCGAATCATCAAAGTTGCTCTATGTACACTTTTTATTGTTCTTCTATGTCAAATTTTATTAATACAAGCTTCCAAATTTATTTCGATTCCAAAACACCAACTTTCTAAGACTAATGGATAAAACCGTTAAAAGCTCCTCCATAGAGAGAGTTGAGCAACTTCGGACCATCAAAGTTGCTCGGTGTACACTTTTTATTGTTCTTCTATGTCAAATTTTATTAATACAAGCTTCCTAGATTATTTCGATTCAAAACACCAACTTTCTATGACAAATGGACAAAACCGTTGAAAGCTCCTCCATAGAGAGAGTTGAGCAACTTCGGACCATCAAAGTTGCTCGGTGTACACTTTTTATTGTTCTCCTATGTCAAATTTTATTAATACAAGCTTCCAAGATTATTTCGATTCCAAAAGACCAACTTTCTATGACAAATGGACGAAACCGTTAAAAGCTCCTCTATAGAGAGAGTTGAGCAACTTTGAACTACCAAAGTTGCTGGGGATAGACTTTTTATTGTTCTTTTATATCAAATTTCACGAGTATAAGCTTCCTAGATTATTTTGATGCCAAAACACCAACTTTCTATGACAAATGGACAAAACCATTAAAACCTCCTCCATAGAGAGAGTTGAGGAACTTCGGACCATCAAAGTTCCTCGGTTTACACTTTTTTTTGTTCTTATATATCTAATTTTATGAGTATAAGCTTCTTAGATTATTTCGATGCGAAAACACCAACTTTCTATGAGAAATGGACAAAACCGTTAAAAGCTCCTCGATAGAGAGAGTTGAGCAACTTCGGACTACCAAAGTTGCTTGGGATAGACTTTTTATTGTTCTTTTATGTCAAATTTTACGAGTATAAGTTTGCTAGATTATTTCGATGCCAAAACACCAACTTTCTATGACAAATAAACAAAACCGTTAAAAGCTCCTCCATAAAAAGAGTTGAGCAACTTCAGACCAACAAAGTTGCTCGGTGTACAATTTTTATTGTTCTTCTATGTCAAATTTTAAGATTATAAGCTTCCTAGATTATTTCGATGCCAAAACACCAACTTTCTATGACCAACGCACGAAACCGTTAAAAGCTCCTCCATAGAGAGAGTTGAGCAACTTCGGACCATCAAAAGTTGCACGGGATAGACATTTTATTGTTCTTCTATGTCAAATTTCTGAATATAAGCTTCGTAGATTATTTCGATGCCAAAACGCCAACTTTCTATGACAAATGGAGAAAACCGTTAAAAGCTCGTCCATAGAGAGAGTTGAGCAACTTCGGACCATCAAAGTTGCTCGGTGTACAATTTTTATTGTTCTTATATGTCAAATTTTATGAGTATAAGCTTCATAGATTATTTCGATGCCAAAACACCAAATTTCTATGACAAATGCACAAAATTGTTAAAAGCTCCTCCATAGAGAGAGTTGAGCAACTTCGGACTATCAAAGTTGCTCGGGATAAACTTTTTATTTTTCTTTTATGTCAAATTTTACTAGTATAAGCTTCCTAGATTATTTTGATGCCAAAACACCAACTTTCTATGACAAATGGACGAAACTGCTAAAAGCTCCTCCATAGAGAGAGTTGAGCAAGTTCGAATCATCAAAGTTGCTCTATGTACACTTTTTATTGTTCTTCTATGTCAAATTTTATTAATACGAGCTTCCAAATTTATTTCGATTCCAAAACACCAACTTTCTAAGACTAATGGATAAAACCGTTAAAAGCTCCTCCATAGAGAGAGTTGAGCAACTTCGGACCATCAAAGTTGCTCGGTGTACACTTTTTATTGTTCTTCTATGTGAAATTTTATTAATACAAGCTTCCAAGATTATTTCGATTCAAAACACCAACTTTCTATGACAAATGGACAAAACCGTTGAAAGCTCCTCCATAGAGAGAGTTGAGCAACTTCGGACCATCAAAGTTGCTCGGTGTACACTTTTTATTGTTCTCCTATGTCAAATTTTATTAATACAAGCTTCCAAGATTATTTCGATTCCAAAACACCAACTTTCTATGACAAATGGACGAAACCGTTAAAAGCTCCTCTATAGAGAGAGTTGAGCAACTTTGAACTACCAAAGTTGCTGGGGATAGACTTTTTATTGTTCTTTTATATCAAATTTCACGAGTATAAGCTTCCTAGATTATTTTGATGCCAAAACACCAACTTTCTATGACAAATGGACAAAACCGTTAAAAGCTCCTCCATAGAGAGAGTTGAGCAACTTCGGACCATCAAAGTTGCTTGGTGTACTATTTTTATTGTTCTTATATGTAAAATTTTAAGAGTATAAGCTTCCTAGATTATTTCGATGCCAAAACACCAAATTTCTATGACAAATGGACAAAACGGTTAAAAGTTCCTCCATAGAGAGAGTTGAGCAACTTCGGACTGTCAAAGTTGCTCGTTGTACAATTTTTATTGTTCTTATATTTCAAATTTTACGAGTATAAGCTTCATAGATTATTTCGATGCCAAAACAACAACTTTCTATGACAAATGGACGAAACCGTTAAAAGCTCCTCTATAGAGAGAGTTGAGCAACTTTGAACTACAAAAGTTGCTGGGGATGGACGTTTTATTGTTCTTTTATATCAAATTTTACGAGTATAAGCTTCCTAGATTATTTCGATGCCAAAACACCAACTTTCAATGACTAATGGACAAAACCGTTAAAAGCTCCTCCATAGAGAGAGTTGAGCAACTTCGGACCATCAAAGTTGCTCGGTGTACACTTTTTATTGTTCTTCTATGTCAAATTTTATTAATACAAGCTTCCAAGATTATTTCGATTCAAAACACCAACTTTCTATGACAAATGGACAAAACCGTTGAAAGCTCCTCCATAGAGAGAGTTGAGCAATTTCGGACCATCAAAAGTTGCTTAGGATAGACATTTTATTGTTCTTCTATGTCAAATTTTCTGAATATAGGCTTCGTAGATTATTTCGATGCCAAAACACCAGCTTTTAATGACAAATGGACAAAACCGTTAAAAGCTCCTCCATAAAGAGAGTTGAGCATCTTCGGACCATCAAAGTTGCTCGGTGTACAGTTTTTATTGTTTTTATATGTCAAATTTTACGAGTATAAGCTTCATAGATTATTTTGATGACAAAACACCAACTTTGTATGACAAATGCACAAAATCGATAAAAGCACCTCCATAGGGAGAGTTGAGCAACTTCGGACTATCAAAGTTGCTCGGGATAAACTTTTTATTTTTCTTTTATGTCAAATTTTACTAGTATAAGCTTCTTAGATTATTTCGATGCGAAAACACCAACTTTCTATGACAAATGGACGAAACTGTTAAAAGCTTCTCCAGAGAGAGAGTTGAGCAAGTTCGGATCATCAAACTTGCTCCATGTACACTTTTTATTGTTCTTCTATGTCAAATTTTATTAATACAAGCTTCCAAGATTCTTTCGATTCCAAAACGCCAACTTCCTATGACTAATGGATAAAACCATTAAAAGCTCCCCCATAGAGAGAGTTGAGCAACTTCGGACCATCAAATTGCTCGGTGTACAATTTTTATTGTTCTTATATTTCAAAATTTAAGAGTATAAGCTTCCTAGATTATTTCGATGCCAAAACAAGAACTTTCTATGACAAATGGACAAAACCATTAAAACCTCCTCCATAGAGAGAGTTGAGGAACTTCGGACCATCAAAGTTGCTCGGTTTACACTTTTTTTTGTTCTTATATATCAAATTTTATGAGTATAAGCTTCTTAGATTATTTCGATGCCAAAACACCAACTTTCTATGACAAATGGACAAAACCGTTAAAAGCTCCTCGATAGAGAGAGTTGAGCAACTTCGGACTACAAAAGTTTCTCGGGATAGACTTTTTATTGTTCTTATATGTGAAATTTTAAGAGTATAAGCTTCGTAGATTATTTTGATGCCAAAATACCAACTTTTTATGACAAATGGACAAAACCGTTAAAAGCTCCTCCATAGAGAGAGTTGAGCAACTTCGGACCATCAAAGTTGCTCGGTGTACACTTTTTATTGTTCTTCTATGTCAAATTTTATTAATACAAGCTTCCAAGATTATTTCGATTCCAAAACACCAACCTTCTATGACAAATGGACAAAACCGTTGAAAGCTCCTCCATAGAGAGAGTTGAGCAACATCGGACCATCAAAGTTGCTCGGTGTACACTTTTTATTGTTCTTATATGTCAAATTTTATGAGTATAAGCTTTTAGATTATTTCGATGCCAAAACACCAACTTTCTATGACAAATGGACCAAACCATTAAAAGCTACTCCATAGAGAGAGTTGAGCAACTTCGGACCATCAAAACTTGCTTAGGATAGACATTTTATTGTTCTTCTATGTCAAATTTTCTGAATATAGGCTTCGTAGATTATTTCGATGCCAAAACACCAGCTTTTAATGACAAATGGACAAAACCGTTAAAAGCTCCTCCATAAAGAGAGTTGAGCATCTTCGGACCATCAAAGTTGCTCGGTGTACAGTTTTTATTGTTTTTATATGTCAAATTTTACGAGTATAAGCTTCATAGATTATTTTGATGACAAAACACCAACTTTGTATGACAAATGCACAAAATCGATAAAAGCACCTCCATAGAGAGAGTTGAGCAACTTCGGACTATCAAAGTTGCTCGGGATAAACTTTTTATTTTTCTTTTATGTCAAATTTTACTAGTATAAGCTTCTTAGATTATTTCGATGCGAAAACACCAACTTTCTATGACAAATGGACGAAACTGTTAAAAGCTTCTCCAGAGAGAGAGTTGAGCAAGTTCGGATCATCAAACTTGCTCCATGTACACTTTTTATTGTTCTTCTATGTCAAATTTTATTAATACAAGCTTCCAAGATTCTTTCGATTCCAAAACGCCAACTTCCTATGACTAATGGATAAAACCATTAAAAGCTCCCCCATAGAGAGAGTTGAGCAACTTCGGACCTTCAAATTGCTCGGTGTACAATTTTTATTGTTCTTATATTTCAAAATTTAAGAGTATAAGCTTCCTAGATTATTTCGATGCCAAAACAAGAACTTTCTATGACAAATGGACAAAACCATTAAAACCTCCTCCATAGAGAGAGTTGAGGAACTTCGGACCATCAAAGTTGCTCGGTTTACACTTTTTTTTGTTCTTATATATCAAATTTTATGAGTATAAGCTTCTTAGATTATTTCGATGCCAAAACACCAACTTTCTATGACAAATGGACAAAACCGTTAAAAGCTCCTCGATAGAGACAGTTGAGCAACTTCGGACTACAAAAGTTTCTCGGGATAGACTTTTTATTGTTCTTATATGTGAAATTTTAAGAGTATAAGCTTCGTAGATTATTTTGATGCCAAAATACCAACTTTTTATGACAAATGGACAAAACCGTTAAAAGCTCCTCCATAGAGAGAGTTGAGCAACTTCGGACCATCAAAGTTGCTCGGTGTACACTTTTTATTGTTCTTCTATGTCAAATTTTATTAATACAAGCTTCCAAGATTATTTCGATTCCAAAACACCAACCTTCTATGACAAATGGACAAAACCGTTGAAAGCTCCTCCATAGAGAGAGTTGAGCAACATCGGACCATCAAAGTTGCTCGGTGTACACTTTTTATTATTCTTATATGTCAAATTTTATGAGTATAAGCTTTTAGATTATTTCGATGCCAAAACACCAACTTTCTATGACAAATGGACCAAACCATTAAAAGCTACTCCATAGAGAGAGTTGAGCAACTTCGGACCATCAAAACTTGCTTAGGATAGACATTTTATTGTTCTTCTATGTCAAATTTTCTGAATATAGGCTTCGTAGATTATTTCGATGCCAAAACACCAACTTTCTATGACAAATGGACAAAACCGTTAAAAGCTCCTCCATAAAGAGAGTTGCGCATCTTCGGACCATCAAAGTTGCTCGGTGTATAGTTTTTATTGTTTTTATATGTCAAATTTTACGAGTATAAGCTTCATAGATTATTTCGATGACAAAACAACAACTTTGTATGACAAATGCACAAAATCGATAAAAGCTCCTCCATTGAGAGAGTTGAGCAACTTCGGACTATCAAAGTTGCTCGGGATAAACTTTTTATTTTTCTTTTATGTCAAATTTTACTAGTATAAGCTTCCTAGATTATTTCGATGCGAAAACACCAACTTTCTATGACAAATGGACGAAACTGTTAAAAGCTTCTCCAGAGAGAGAGTTGAGCAAGTTCGGATCATCAAAGTTGCTCTATGTACACTTTTTATTGTTCTTCTATGTCAAATTTTATTAATACAAGCTTCCATGATTCTTTCGATTCCAAAACGCCAACTTCCTATGACTAATGGATAAAACCATTAAAAGCTCATCCATTGAGAGAGTTGAGCAACTTCGGACCATTCAATTGCTCGGTGTACAATTTTTATTGTTCTTATATGTCAAAATTTAAGAGTATAAGCTTCCTAGATTATTTCGATGCCAAAACAAGAACTTTCTATGACAAATGGACAAAACCATTAAAACCTCCTCCATAGAGAGAGTTGAGGAACTTCGGACCATCAAAGTTGCTCGGTTTACACTTTTTTTTGTTCTTATATATCAATTTTTATGAGTATAAGCTTCTTAGATTATTTCGATGCCAAAACACCAACTTTCTATGACAAATGGACAAAACCGTTAAAAGCTCCTCGATAGAGAGAGTTGAGCAACTTCGGAATACAAAAGTTGCTCGGGATAGACTTTTTATTGTTTTTATATGTGAAATTTTAAGAGTATAAGCTTCGTAGATTATTTTGATGCCAAAATACCAACTCTCTTTGACAAATGGACAAAACCGTTAAAAGCTCCTCCATAGAGAGAGTTGAGCAACTTCGGACCATCAAAGTTGCTCGGTGTACACTTTTTATTGTTCTTCTATGTCAAATTTTATTAATACAAGCTTCCAAGATTATTTCGATTCCAAAACACCAACCTTCTATGACAAATGGACAAAACCGTTGAAAGCTCCTCCATAGAGAAAGTTGAGCAACATCGGAACATCAAAGTTGCTCGGTGTACACTTTTTATTGTTCTTATATGTCAAATTTTATGAGTATAAGCTTTTAGATTATTTCGATGCCAAAACACCAACTTTCTATGACAAATGGACAAAACCGTTAAAAGCTCCTCTATAGAGAGAGTTGAGTAGGTTCGGACAACCAAAGTTTCTCGGAGTATACTTTTTACTTTTCTTCCATATCAAATTTTACGAGTATAGGCTTGCTAGATTATTTCCATGCCAAACACCAACTTTCTATGACAAATGGACGAAACCGTTAAAAGCTCCTCCATGGAGAGAGTTGAGCAACTTTGGACTATCAAAGTTGCTCTGGATAGACTTTTTATTGTTCTTCTATGTCAAATTTTACGAGTATAGGCTTTCTAGATTATTTCGATGCCAAAACACCAACTTTCTATGACAAATGGAAAAAACCATTAAAAGCTCCTCCATAGAGAGAGTTGAGCAACTTCGGACTGTCAAAGTTGCTCGGTGTACAATTTTTATTGTTCTTATATTTCAAATTTTACGAGTATAAGCTTCATAGATTATTTCGATGCCAAAACACCAACTTTGTATGACAAATGCACAAAATTGTTAAAAGCTCCTCCATAGAGAGAGTTGAGCAACTTCGGACTGTCAAAGTTGCTCGGTTTACACTTTGTTTTGTTCTTATATATCTAATTTTATGAGTATATGCTTCTTAGATTATTTCGATGCGAAAACACCAACTTTCTATGAGAAATGGACAAAACCGTTAAAAGCTCCTCGATAGAGAGAGTTGAGCAACTTCGGACTACCAAAGTTGCTCGGGATAGACTTTTTATTGTTCTTTTATGTCAAATTTTACGAGTATAAGTTTGCTAGATTATTTCGATGCCAAAACACCAACTTTCTATGACAAATAAACAAAACCGTTAAAAGCTCCTCCATAAAAAGAGTTGAGCAACTTCAGACCATCAAAGTTGCTCGGTGTACACTTTTTATTGTTCTTATATGTCAAATTTTATGAGTATAAGCTTTTAGATTATTTCGATGCCAAAACACCAACTTTCTATGACAAATGGACAAAACCGTTAAAAGCTCCTCTATAGAGAGAGTTGAGTAGGTTCGGACAACCAAAGTTTCTCGGAGTATACTTTTTACTTTTCTTCCATATCAAATTTTACGAGTATAGGCTTGCTAGATTATTTCCATGCCAAACACCAACTTTC
Organism: Euonymus europaeus; assembly: GCA_963580455.1. Lineage (NCBI taxonomy): Eukaryota > Viridiplantae > Streptophyta > Magnoliopsida > Celastrales > Celastraceae > Euonymus > Euonymus europaeus. The sequence goes on from OY756972.1 coordinate 9,729,615, forward strand.
TATGACAAATGGACGAAACCGTTAAAAGCTCCTCCATGGAGAGAGTTGAGCAACTTTGGACTATCAAAGTTGCTCTGGATAGACTTTTTATTGTTCTTCTATGTCAAATTTTACGAGTATAGGCTTTCTAGATTATTTCGATGCCAAAACACCAACTTTCTATGACAAATGGAAAAAACCATTAAAAGCTCCTCCATAGAGAGAGTTGAGCAACTTCGGACTGTCAAAGTTGCTCGGTGTACAATTTTTATTGTTCTTATATTTCAAATTTTACGAGTATAAGCTTCATAGATTATTTCGATGCCAAAACACCAACTTTGTATGACAAATGCACAAAATTGTTAAAAGCTCCTCCATAGAGAGAGTTGAGCAACTTCGGACTGTCAAAGTTGCTCGGTTTACACTTTGTTTTGTTCTTATATATCTAATTATATGAGTATATGCTTCTTAGATTATTTCGATGCGAAAACACCAACTTTCTATGAGAAATGGACAAAACCGTTAAAAGCTCCTCGATAGAAAGAGTTGAGCAACTTCGGACTACCAAAGTTGCTCGGGATAGACTTTTTATTGTTCTTTTATTTCAAATTTTACGAGTATAAGTTTGCTAGATTATTTCGATGCAAAAACACCAACTTTCTATGACAAATAAACAAAACCGTTAAAAGCTCCTCCATAAAAAGAGTTGAGCAACTTCAGACCATCAAAGTTGCTCGGTGTACACTTTTTATTGTTCTTATATGTCAAATTTTATGAGTATAAGCTTTTAGATTATTTCGATGCCAAAACACCAACTTTCTATGACAAATGGACAAAACCGTTAAAAGCTCCTCTATAGAGAGAGTTGAGTAGGTTCGGACAACCAAAGTTTCTCGGAGTATACTTTTTACTTTTCTTCCATATCAAATTTTACGAGTATAGGCTTGCTAGATTATTTCCATGCCAAACACCAACTTTCTATGACAAATGGACGAAACCGTTAAAAGCTCCTCCATGGAGAGAGTTGAGCAACTTTGGACTATCAAAGTTGCTCTGGATAGACTTTTTATTGTTCTTCTATGTCAAATTTTACGAGTATAGGCTTTCTAGATTATTTCGATGCCAAAACACCAACTTTCTATGACAAATGGAAAAAACCATTAAAAGCTCCTCCATAGAGAGAGTTGAGCAACTTCGGACTGTCAAAGTTGCTCGGTGTACAATTTTTATTGTTCTTATATTTCAAATTTTACGAGTATAAGCTTCATAGATTATTTCGATGCCAAAACACCAACTTTGTATGACAAATGCACAAAATTGTTAAAAGCTCCTCCATAGAGAGAGTTGAGCAACTTCGGACTGTCAAAGTTGCTCGGTTTACACTTTGTTTTGTTCTTATACATCTAATTTTATGAGTATAAGCTTCTTAGATTATTTCGATGCGAAAACACCAACTTTCTATGAGAAATGGACAAAACCGTTAAAAGCTCCTCGATAGAGAGAGTTGAGCAACTTCGGTCTACCAAATTTGCTCGGGATAGACTTTTTATTGTTCTTTTATGTCAAATTTTACGAGTATAAGTTTGCTAGATTATTTCGATGCCAAAACACCAACTTTCTATGACAAATAAACAAAACCGTTAAAAGCTCCTCCATAAAAAGAGTTGAGCAACTTCAGACCATCAAACTTGCTCGGTGTACACTTTTTATTGTTCTTATATGTCAAATTTTATGAGTATAAGCTTTTAGATTATTTCGATGCCAAAACACCAACTTTCTATGACAAATGGACAAAACCGTTAAAAGCTCCTCTATAGAGAGATTTGAGTAGGTTCGGACAACCAAAGTTTCTCGGAGTATACTTTTTACTTTTCTTCCATATCAAATTTTACGAGTATAGGCTTGCTAGATTATTTCCATGCCAAACACCAACTTTCTATGACAAATGGACGAAACCGTTAAAAGCTCCTCCATGGAGAGAGTTGAGCAACTTTGGACTATCAAAGTTGCTCTGGATAGACTTTTTATTGTTCTTCTATGTCAAATTTTACGAGTATAGGCTTTCTAGATTATTTCGATTCCAAAACACGAACTTTCTATGACTAATGGATAAAACCGTTAAAAGCTCCTCCATAGAGAGAGTTGAGCATTTTCGGACCATCAAAGTTGCTCGGTGTACAATTTTTATTGTTCTTATATGTCAAAATTTACGAGTATAAGCTTCTTAGATTATTTCGATGCCAAACACCAACTTTCTATGACAAATGGACAAAACCGTTAAAAGCTCCTCCATAGAGAGAGTTGAGCAACTTCGGACCATCAAAGTTGCTCTATGTACACTTTTTATTGTTCTTCTATGTCAAATTTTATTAATACAAGCTTCCAAGATTATTTCGATTCCAAAACATCAACTTTCTATGACAAATGGATAAAACCGTTAAAAAGCTCCTCCATAGAGAGAGTTGAGCAACTTCGGACCATCAAAGTTGCTCGGTATACAATTTTTATTGTTCTTATATGTCAAATTTTATGAGTATAAGCTTCGTAGATTATTTCGATGCCAAAAAACCAACTTTCTATGATAAATGGAAAAAACCGTTAAAATCTCCTCCATAGAAAGAGTTGAGCAACTTAGAACCATCAAAAGTTGCTCAGGATAGACATTTTATTGTTCCTCTATGTCAAATTTTCTGAATATAACTTCGTAGATTACTTCGATGCTAAAACACCAACTTTCTATGACAAATGGACAAAACCGTTAAAAGCTCCTCCATAGAGAGAGTTGAGCAACTTCGGACCATCAAAGTTGCTCGGTGTATACTTTTTACTGTTCTTATATGTCAAATTTTATGAGTATAAGCTTCCTAGATTATTTCGATGTTAAAACACCAACTTTCTATGACAAATGGACAAAACCGTTAGAAGCTCCTCCATAGCATAGTTGAGCAACTTCGGACCAATAAAGTTGCTCGGTGTACAATTTTTATTGTTCTTATATGTCAAATTTTATGAGTATAAGCTTCCTAGATTATTTCAATGCCAAAACACCAACTTTCTATGACAAATGGACGAAGCCGTTAAAAGCTCCTCCATAAAGAGAGTTGGGAAATTTCGGACCATCGAAATTGCTCGGTGTACACTTTTTATTGTTCTTCTATGTCAAATTTTATTAATACAAGCTTCCAAGATTATTTCGATTCCAAAACACCAACTTTCTATGACAAATGGACAAAACCGTTGAAAGCTCCTCCATAGAGAGAGTTGAGCAACTTCGGACCATCAATGTTTCTCGGTGTACACTTTTTATTGTTCTTCTATGTCAAATTTTATTAATACAAGTTTCCAAGATTATTTCGATTCCAAAACACCAACTTTCTATGACAAATGGACGAAACCGTTAAAAGCTCCTCTATAGAGAGAGTTGAGCAACTTTGAACTACCAAAGTTGCCGGGGATAGACTTTTTATTGTTCTTTTATATCAAATTTCACGAGTATAAGCTTCCTAGATTATTTTGATGCCAAAACACCAACTTTCTATGACAAATGGACAAAACCGTTAAAAGCTCCTCCATAGAGAGAGTTGAGCAACTTCGGACCATCAAAGTTGCTTGGTGTACTATTTTTATTGTTCTTATATGTAAAATTTTAGGAGTATAAGCTTCGTAGATTATTTCGATGCGAAAACAACAAATTTCAATGACAAATGGACCAAACCGTTAAAAGCTCATCCATAGAGAGAGTTGAGCAACTTCGGACTACCGAAGTTGCTCGGGATGGGCTTTTTACTGCTCTTTATGTCAAATTTTACGAGTATAAGCTTCCTAGATTATTTCGATGCCAAAACACCAACTTTCTATGTCAAATGGACAAAACTGTTAAAAGCTCCTCCATAGAGAGAGTTGAGCAACTTCGGACTGTCAATGTTGCTCGTTGTACAATTTTTATTGTTCTTATATTTCAAATTTTACGAGTATAAGCTTCATAGATTATTTCGATGCCAAAACAACAACTTTCTATGACAAATGGACGAAACCGTTAAAAGCTCCTCTATAGAGAGAGTTGAGCAACCTTGAACTACCAAAGTTGCTGGGGTTGGACGTTTTATTGTTCTTTTATATCAAATTTTACGAGTATAAGCTTCATAGATTATTTTGATGCCAAAACACTAACTTTCTATGACAAATGGATAAAACCGTTAAAAGCTCCTTCATAGAGAGAGTTGACCAACTTCGGACCATCAAAGTTGCTCGGTGTGCAATTTTTATTGTTCTTATATGTCAAATTTTAACAGTATAAACTTCGTAGATTATTTCGATGCCAAAACACTAACTTTCTATGACAAATAGACAAAACCGTTTAAAGCTCCTCCATAGAGAGAGTTGAGCAACTTCGGACCATCAAAGTTGCTCGGTGTACAGTTTTTATTGTTCTTATATATCAAATTTTATGAGCATAAGCTTCATAGATTATTTCGATGCCAAAACACTAACTTTCTATGACAAATGGATAAAACCGTTAAAAGCTCCTTCATAGAGAGAGTTGAGCAATTTCGGACCATCAAAGTTGCTCGGTGTGCAATTTTTATTGTTCTTATATGTCAAATTTTAAGAGTATAAACTTCGTAGATTATTTCGATGCCAAAACACCAACTTTCTATGACAAATGGACAAAACCGTTTAAAGCTCCTCCATAGAGAGAGTTGAGCAACTTCGGACCATCAAAGTTGCTCGGTGTACAGTTTTTATTGTTCTTATATATCAAATTTTATGAGCATAAGCTTCTTAGATTATTTCGTTGCCAAAACACCAACTTTCTATGACAAATGGACAAAACCGTTAAAAGCTCCTCCATAGAGAGAGTTGAGCAACTTCGGACCATCAAAAGTTGCTTAGGATAGACATTTTATTGTTCTTCTATGTCAAATTTTCTGAATATAGGCTTCGTAGATTATTTTGATGGCAAAACACCAACTTTCTATGACAAATGGATAAAACCGTTAAAAGCTCCTTCATAGAGAGAGTTGAGCAACTTCGGACCATCAAAGTTGCTCGGTGTGCAATTTTTATTGTTCTTATATGTCAAATTTTACGAGTATAAGCTTCATAGATTATTTCGATGACAAAACACCAACTTTGTATGACAAATGCACAAAATCGATAAAAGCTCCTCCATAGAGAGAGTTGAGCATCTTCGGACTATCAAAGTTGCTCGGGATAAATTTTTTATTTTTCTTTTATGTCAAATTTTACTAGTATAAGCTTCCTAGATTATTTCGATGCCAAAACACCAACTTTCTATGACAAATGGACGAAACTGTTAAAAGCTTCTCCAGAGAGAGAGTTGAGCAAGTTCGGATCATCAAAGTTGCTCTATGTACACTTTTTATTGTTCTTCTATGTCAAATTTTATTAATACAAGCTTCCAAGATTATTTCGATTCCAAAACACCAACTTCCTATGACTAATGGATAAAACCATTAAAAGCTCCTCCATAGAGAGAGTTGAGCAACTTCGGACCATCAAATTGCTCGGTGTACAATTTTTATTGTTCTTATATGTCAAAATTTAAGAGTATAAGCTTCCTAGATTATTTCGATGCCAAAACAAGAACTTTCTATGACAAATAGACAAAACCATTAAAACCTCCTCCAAAGAGAGAGTTGAGGAACTTCGGACCATCAAAGTTGCTCGGTTTACACTTTTTTTTGTTCTTATATATCAAATTTTATGAGTATAAGCTTCTTAGATTATTTCGATGCCAAAACACCAACTTTTTATGACAAATGGACAAAACCGTTAAAAGCTCCTAGATAGAGAGAGTTGAGCAACTTCGGACTACAAAAGTTGCTCGGGATAGACTTTTTATTGTTCTTATATGTGAAATTTTAAGAGTATAAGCTTCGTAGATTATTTCGATGCCAAAATACCAACTTTTTATGACAAATGGACAAAACCGTTAAAAGCTCATCCATAGAGAGAGTTGAGCACCTTCGGACCATCAAAGTTGCTCGGTGTACACTTTTTATTGTTCTTCTATGTCAAATTTTATTAATACAAGCTTCCAAGATTATTCGATTCCAAAACACCAACTTTCTATGACAAATGGACAAAACCGTTGAAAGCTCCTCCATAGAGAGAGTTGAGCAACTTCGGACCATCAAAGTTGCTCGGTGTACACTTTTTATTGTTCTTATATGTCAAATTTTATGAGTATAAGCTTCTTAGATTATTTCGATGCCAAAACACCAACTTTCTATGACAAATGGACAAAACCGTTAAAAGCTCCTCTATAGAGAGAGTTGAGCAGGTTCGGACAACCAAAGTTTCTCGGAGTATACTTTTTACTGTTCTTCCATATCAAATTTTACGAGTATAGGCTTGCTAGATTATTTCCATGCCAAACACCAACTTTCTATGACAAATGGACAAAACCGTTAAAAGCTCCTCCATAGAGAGAGTTGAGCAACTTCGGACCATCAAAAGTTGCTTAGGATAGACATTTTATTGTTCTTCTATGTCAAATTTTCTGAATATAGGCTTCGTAGATTATTTTGATGGCAAAACACCAACTTTCTATGACAAATGGATAAAACCGTTAAAAGCTCCTTCATAGAGAGAGTTGAGCAACTTCGGACCATCAAAGTTGCTCGGTGTGCAATTTTTATTGTTCTTATATGTCAAATTTTACGAGTATAAGCTTCATAGATTATTTCGATGACAAAACACCAACTTTGTATGACAAATGCACAAAATCGATAAAAGCTCCTCCATAGAGAGAGTTGAGCATCTTCGGACTATCAAAGTTGCTCGGGATAAATTTTTTATTTTTCTTTTATGTCAAATTTTACTAGTATAAGCTTCCTAGATTATTTCGATGCCAAAACACCAACTTTCTATGACAAATGGACGAAACTGTTAAAAGCTTCTCCAGAGAGAGAGTTGAGCAAGTTCGGATCATCAAAGTTGCTCTATGTACACTTTTTATTGTTCTTCTATGTCAAATTTTATTAATACAAGCTTCCAAGATTATTTCGATTCCAAAACACCAACTTCCTATGACTAATGGATAAAACCATTAAAAGCTCCTCCATAGAGAGAGTTGAGCAACTTCGGACCATCAAATTGCTCGGTGTACAATTTTTATTGTTCTTATATGTCAAAATTTAAGAGTATAAGCTTCCTAGATTATTTCGATGCCAAAACAAGAACTTTCTATGACAAATAGACAAAACCATTAAAACCTCCTCCATAGAGAGAGTTGAGGAACTTCGGACCATCAAAGTTGCTCGGTTTACACTTTTTTTTGTTCTTATATATCAAATTTTATGAGTATAAGCTTCTTAGATTATTTCGATGCCAAAACACCAACTTTTTATGACAAATGGACAAAACCGTTAAAAGCTCCTAGATAGAGAGAGTTGAGCAACTTCGGACTACAAAAGTTGCTCGGGATAGACTTTTTATTGTTCTTATATGTGAAATTTTAAGAGTATAAGCTTCGTAGATTATTTCGATGCCAAAATACCAACTTTTTATGACAAATGGACAAAACCGTTAAAAGCTCATCCATAGAGAGAGTTGAGCACCTTCGGACCATCAAAGTTGCTCGGTGTACACTTTTTATTGTTCTTCTATGTCAAATTTTATTAATACAAGCTTCCAAGATTATTCGATTCCAAAACACCAACTTTCTATGACAAATGGACAAAACCGTTGAAAGCTCCTCCATAGAGAGAGTTGAGCAACTTCGGACCATCAAAGTTGCTCGGTGTACACTTTTTATTGTTCTTATATGTCAAATTTTATGAGTATAAGCTTCTTAGATTATTTCGATGCCAAAACACCAACTTTCTATGACAAATGGACAAAACCGTTAAAAGCTCCTCTATAGAGAGAGTTGAGCAGGTTCGGACAACCAAAGTTTCTCGGAGTATACTTTTTACTGTTCTTCCATATCAAATTTTACGAGTATAGGCTTGCTAGATTATTTCCATGCCAAACACCAACTTTCTATGACAAATGGACGAAACCGTTAAAAGCTCCTCCATGGAGAGAGTTGAGCAACTTCGGACTATCAAAGTTGCTCTGGATAGACTTTTTATTGTTCTTCTATGTCAAATTTTACGAGTGTAGGCTTTCTAGATTATTTCGATGCCAAAACACCAACTTTCTATAACAAATGGAAAAAACCATTAAAAGCTCCTCCATAGAGAGAGTTGAGCAACTTCGGACTGTCAAAGTTGCTCAGTGTACAATTTTTATTGTTCTTATATTTCAAATTTTACGATTATAAGCTTCATAGATTATTTCGATGCCAAAACACCAACTTTGTATGACAAATGCACAAAATCGATAAAAGCTCCTCCATAGAGAGAGTTGAGCAACTTCGGACTGTCAAAATGCTCGGTTTACACTTTGTTTTGTTCTTATATATCTAATTTTATGAGTATAAGCTTCTTAGATTATTTCGATGCGAAAACACCAACTTTCTATGACAAATGGACAAAACCGTTAAAAGCTCCTCGATAGAGAGAGTTGAGCAACTTCGGACTTTCAAAGTTGCTCGGGATAGACTTTTTATTGTTCTTTTATGTCAAATTTTACGAGTATAAGATTCCTAGATTATTTCGATGCCAAAACACCAACTTTCTATGACAAATAAACAAAACCGTTAAAAGATCCTCCATAAGGAGAGTTGAGCAACCTCAGACCAACAAAGTTGCTCGGTATACAATTTTTATTTATCTTATATGTCAAATTTTAAGATTATAAGCTTCCTAGATTATTTCGATGCCAAAACACCAACTTTCTATGACAAATGCACGAAACCGTTAAAAGCTCCTCCATAGAGAGAGTTGAGCAACTTCGGACCATCAAAAGTTGCACGGGATAGACATTTTATTGTTCTTCTATGTATAATTTCTTAATATATGCTTCGTAGATTATTTCGATGCCAAAACGCCAACTTTCTATGACAAATGGAGAAAACCGTTAAAAGCTCGTCCATAGAGAGAGTTGAGCAACTTCGGACCATCAAAGTTGCTCGATGTACAATTTTTATTGTTCTTATATGTCAAATTTTATGAGTATAAGCTTAATAGATTATTTCGATGCCAAAACACCAACTTTATATGACAAATGCACAAAATTGTTAAAAGCTCCTCCATAGAGAGAGTTGAGCAACTTCGGACTATCAAAGTTGCTCAGGATAAACTTTTTATTTTTCTTTTATGTCAAATTTTGCTAGTATAAGCTTCCTAGATTATTTCGATGCCAAAACACCAACTTTCTATGACAAATGGACGAAGCCGTTAAAAGCTCCTCCATAAAGAGAGTTGGGAAATTTCGGACCATCGAAGTTGCTCGGTGTCACTTTTTATTGTTCTTCTATGTCAAATTTTATTAATACAAGCTTCCAAGATTATTTCGATTCCAAAACACCAACTTTCTATGACAAATGGACAAAACCGTTGAAAGCTCCTCCATAGAGAGAGCTGAGCAACTTCGGACCATCAATGTTGCTCGGTGTACACTTTTTATTGTTCTTCTATGTCAAATTTTATTAATACAAGCTTCCAAGATTATTTCGATTCCAAAACACCAACTTTCTATGACAAATGGACGAAACCGTTAAAAGCTCCTCCATAGAGAGAGTTGAGCAACTTCGGACCATCAAAGTTGCTCGTTGTACAATTTTTATTGTTCTCATATGTCAAATTTTACGAGTATAAGCTTTCTAGATTATTTCGATGCCAAAACACCAACTTTCTATGACAAATGGACAAAACCGTTAAAAGCTCCTCCATAGAGAGAGTTGAGCAACTTCGGACCATCAAAGTTGCTTGGTGTACTATTTTTATTGTTCTTATTTGTCAAATTTTAGGAGTATAAGCTTCGTAGATTATTTCGATGCGAAAACACCAAATTTCAATGACAAATGGACCAAACCGTTAAAAGCTCATCCACAGAGGGAGTTGAGCAACTTCGGACCATCAAAGTTGCTCGGTGTACAATTTATATTTTTCTTATATGTAAAATTTTAAGACTATAAGCTTCGTAGATTATTTCGATGCCAAAACACCAACTTTCTATGACAAATGGACAAAACCGTTAAAAGCTCCTCCATAGAGAGAGTTGAGCAACTTAGGACCATCAAAGTTGCTCTATGTACACTTTTTATTGTTCTTCTATGTCAAATTTTATTAATACAAGCTTCCAAGATTATTTCGATTCCAAAACACAAACCTTCTATGACAAATAGATAAAACCGTTAAAAGCTCCTCTATAGAGAGAGTTGAGCAACTTCGGACCATCAAAGTTGCTCGGTATACAATTTTTATTGTTATTATATGTCAAATTTTAAGAGTATAAGCTTCCTAGATTATTTCGATGCCAAAAAACCAACTTTCTATGACAAATGGAAAAAACCGTTAAAAGCTTGTCCATAGAAAGAGTTGAGCAACTTAGAACCATCAAAAGTTGCTCGTGATAGACATTTTATTGTTCTTCTATGTCAAATTTTCTGAATATAACTTCGTAGATTACTTCGATGCCAAAACACCAACTTTCTATGACAAATGGACAAAACCGTTAAAAGCTCCTCCATAGAGAGAGTTGAGCAACTTCGGACCATCAAAGTTGCTCGGTGTATACTTTTTATTGTTCTTCTATGTCAAATTTTATGAGTATAAGCTTCCTAGATTATTTCGATGTTAAAACACCAACTTTCTATGACAAATGAACAAAACCGTTAAAAGCTCTTCCATAGCATAGTTGAGCAACTTCGGACCAATAAAGTTGCTCGGTGTACAATTTTTATTGTTCCTATATGTCAAATTTTACGAGTATAAGCTTCATAGATTATTTCAATGCCAAAACACCAACTTTCTATGACAAATGGACGAAGCCGTTAAAAGCTCCTCCATAGAGAGAGTTGGGCAATTTCGGACCATCGAAGTTGCTCGGTGAACAATTTTTATTGTTCTTATATATGTCAAATTTTTCGAATATAAACTTCATGGATTATTTCGATGCCAAAACACCAACTTTCTATGACAAATGGACGAAACCGTTAAAAGCTCCACCTTAGAGAGAGTTGAGCAACTTCAGACTATCCAAGTTGCTCGGGATAGACTTTCTATTGTTCTTCTATGTCAAATTTTACGAGTATAAGCTTCTTAGGTTACTTCAATGGCAAAACACCAACTTTCTATGACAAATGAACAAAACCGTTAAAAGCTCCTGCATAGAGAGAGTTGAGCAACTTCGGACCACCAAAGTTGCTCGGTGTACAATTTTTATTGTTCTTATATGTCAAATTTTAAGAGTATAAGCTTCCTAGATTATTTCGATGCCAAAACACCAACTCTCTATGACAAATGGACGAAACCGTTAAAAGCTCCTCCATAGAGAGAGTTGAGCAACTTCGGACCATCAAAGTTGCTCTATGTACACTTTTTATTGTTCTTCTATATAAAATTTTATTAATACAACCTTTCAAGATAATTTCGATTCAAAAACACTAACTTTCTATGACAAATGGATAAAATCGTTAAAAGCTCCTTCATAGAGAGAGTTGAGCACCTTCGGACCATCAAAGTTGCTCGGTGTACACTTTTTATTGTTCTTCTATGTCAAATTTTATTAATACAAGCTTCCAAGATTATTCGATTCCAAAACACCAACTTTCTATGACAAATGGACAAAACCGTTAAAAGCTCCTCCATAGAGAGAGTTGAGGAACTTCGAACCATCAAAGTTGCTCGGTGTACAATTTTTATTGTTCTTATATGTCAAATTTTAAGAGTATAAGCTTCGTAGATTATTTCGATGACAAAACACCAACTTTCTATGACAAATGGACGAAACCGTTAAAAGCTCCTCCTTAGAGAGAGTTGAGCAACTTCAGACTATCCAAGTTGCTCGGGATAGACTTTCTATTGTTTTTCTATGTCAAATTTTACGAGTATAAGCTTCCTAGGTTATTTCGATGCCAAAACACCAACTCTCTATGACAAATGAAAAAAACCGTTAAAAGCTCCTGCATAGAGAGAGTTGAGCAACTTCGGACCACCAAAGTTGCTCGGTGTACAATTTTTATTGTTCTTATATGTCGAATTTTAACAGTATAAACTTCGTAGATTATTTCGATGCCAAAACACCAACTTTCAATGACAAATGGACAAAACCGTTTAAAGCTCCTCCATATAGAGAGTTGAGCAACTTCGGACCATCAAAGTTGCTCTATGTACACTTTTTATTGTTCTTCTATGTAAAATTTTATTAATACAACCTTCCAAGCTAATTTCGATTCCAAAACACCAACTTTCTATGACAAATGGATAAAACCGTTAAAAGCTCCTTCATAGAGAGAGTTGAGCAACTTCAGACTATCCAAGTTGCTCGGGATAGACTTTCTATCGTTCTTCTATGTCAAATTTTACGAGTATAAGCTACCTAGGTTATTTCGATGCCAAAACACCAACTTTCTATGACAAATGAACAAACCCGTTAAAAGCTCCTGCATAGAGAGAGTTGGGCAACTTCTGACTACAAAAGTTGCTCGGTGTATAATTTTTATTGTTCTTATATGTCAAATTTTAAGAGTATAAACTTCCTAGATTATTTCGATGCCAAAACACCAACTTTCTATGACAAATGGACGAAACCGGTAAAAGCTCCTCCATAGAGAGAGTTGAGCAACTTCAGACCATCAAAGTTGCTCTATGGACACTTTTTATCGTTCTTCTATGTAAAATTTTATTAATACAACCATCCAAGATTATTTCGATTCCAAAACACCAACTTTCTATGACAAATGGATAAAACCGTTAAAAGTTCCTTCATAGAGAGAGTTGAGCAACTTCGGACCATCCAAGTTGCTCGGTGTGCAATTTTTATTGTTCTTATATGTCAAATTTTAACAGTATAAACTTCGTAGATTATTTCGATGCCAAAACACCAACTTTCTATGACAAATGGACAAAACCGTTTAAAGCTCCTCCATAGAGAGAGTTGAGCAACTTCAGACCATAAAAGTTGCTCGGTGTACAGTTTTTATTGTTCTTATATATCAAATTTTATGAGTATAAGCTTCTTAGATTATTTCGATGCCAAAACACCAACTTTCTATGACAAATGGACAAAACCGTTAAAAGCTCCTCCATAGAGAGAGTTGAGCAACTTCGGACTACCAAAGTTGCTCGGGATAGACTTTTTATTGTTATTTTATGTCAAATTTTACGAGTATAAGCTTCCTAGATTATTTCGATGCCAAAACACCAACTTTGTATGACAAATGAACTAAACCGTTAAATGCTCCTCCATAGAGAGAGTTGAGCAACTTCGAACCATCAAAGTTGCTCGGTGTACAATTTTTATTTTTCTTATATGTCAAATTTTAAGAGTATAAGCTTCGTAGATTAATCGATGCCAAAACACCAACTTTCTATGACAAATGGACAAAACCGTTTAAAGCTCCTCCATAGAGAGAGTTGAGCAACTTCGGACCATCAAAGTTGCTCGGTGTGCAATTTTTATTGTTCTTATATGTCAAATTTTAACAGTATAAACTTCGTAGATTATTTCGATGCCAAAACACCAACTTTGTATGACAAATGAACTAAACCGTTAAATGCTCCTCCATAGAGAGAGTTGAGCAACTTCGGACCACCAAAGTTGCTCGGTGTACAATTTTTATTGTTCTTATATATCAAATTTTAAGAGTATAAGCTTCCTAGATTATTTCGATGCCAAAAAACCAACTTTCTATGACAAAAGGACGAAACCGTTAAAAGCTCCTCCTTAGAGAGAGTTGAGCAACTTCAGACCATCAAAGTTGCTCTATGTACACTTTTTATTGTTCTTCTATGTAAAATTTTATTAATACAAACTTCCAAGATTATTTCGATTCCAAAACGCCAACTTTCTATGACAAATTGATAAAACCGTTAAAAGTTCCTTCATAGAGAGAGTTGAGCAACTTCGGACCATCCAAGTTGCTCGGTTTGCAATTTTTATTGTTCTTATATGTCAAATTTTAATAGTATAAACTTCGTAGATTATTTAGATGCCAAAACACCAACTTTCTATGACAAATGGACAAAACCGTTTAAAGCTCCTCCATAGAGAGAGTTGAGCAACTTCGGACCATCAAAGTTGTTCGGTGTACAGTTTTTATTGTTCTTATATATCAAATTTTATGAGTACAAGCTTCTTAGATTATTTCGATGCCAAAACACCAACTTTCTATGACAAATGGACAAAACCGTTAAAAGTTCCTCGATAGAGAGAGTTGAGCAACTTCGGACTACCAAAGTTTCTCGGGATAGACTTTTTATTGTTCTTTTATGTCAAATTTTACGAGTATAAGCTTCCTAGATTATTTCGATGCCAAAACTCCAACTTTGTATGACAAATGAACTAAACCGTTAAATGCTCCTCCATAGAGAGAGTTGAGCAACTTCGAACCATCAAAGTTGCTCGGTGTACAATTTTTATTGTTCTTATATGTCAAATTTTAAGAGTATAAGCTTCGTAGATTAATCGATGCCAAAACACCAACTTTCTTTGACAAATGGACGAAACCGTTAAAAGCTCCTCCATAGAGAAAGTTGGGCAATTTCGGACCATCGAACTTGGTCGGTGAACAATTTTTATTGTTCTTATATGTCAAATTTTTCGAATATAAACTTCATGGATTATTTCGATGCCAAAACACCAACTTTCTATGACAAATTGATGAAACCGTTAAAAGCTCCTCTTTAGAGAGAGTTGAGCAACTTCAGACTATCCAAGTTTCTCGGGATAGACTTTCTATTATTCTTCTATGTCAAATTTTACGAGTATAAGCTTCCTAGGTTATTTCGATGCCAAAACACCAACTTTCTATGACAAATGAACAAACCCGTTAAAAGCTCCTGCATAGAGAGAGTTGGGCATCTTCTGACTACCAAAGTTGCTCGGTGTATAATTTTTATTGTTCTTATATGTCAAATTTTAAGAGTATAAACTTCCTAGATTATTTCGATGCCAAAACACCAACTTTCTATGACAAACGGACGAAACCGGTAAAAGCTCCTCCATAGAGAGAGTTGAGCAACTTCAGACCATCAAAGTTGCTCTATGGACACTTTTTATTGTTCTTCTATGTAAAATTTTATTAATACAACCTTCCAAGATTATTTCGATTCCAAAACACCAACTTTCTATGACAAATGGATAAAACCGTTAAAAGTTCCTTCATAGAGAGAGTTGAGCAACTTCGGACCATCCAAGTTGCTCGGTGTGCAATTTTTATTGTTCTTATATGTCAAATTTTAACAGTATAAACTTCGTAGATTATTTCGATGCCAAAACACCAACTTTCTATGACAAATGGACAAAACCGTTTAAAGCTCCTCCATAGAGAGAGTTGAGCAACTTCAGACCATAAAAGTTGCTCGGTGTACAGTTTTTATTGTTCTTATATATCAAATTTTATGAGTATAAGCTTCTTAGATTATTTCGATGCCAAAACACCAACTTTCTATGACAAATGGACAAAACCGTTAAAAGCTCCTCGATAGAGAGAGTTGAGCAACTTCGGACTACCAATGTTGCTCGGGATAGACTTTTTATTGTTATTTTACGTCAAATTTTACGAGTATAAGCTTCCTAGATTATTTCGATGCCAACACACCAACTTTGTATGACAAATGAACTAAACCGTTAAATGCTCCTCCATAGAGAGAGTTGAGCAACTTCGAACCATCAAAGTTGCTCGGTGTACAATTTTTATTTTTCTTATATGTCAAATTTTAAGAGTATAAGCTTCGTAGATTAATCGATGCCAAAAAACCAACTTTCTATGACAAATGGACAAAACCGTTAAAAGCTCCTCCATAGAGAGAATTGAGCAACTTCGGACGATCAAAGTTGCTCGGTGTATACTTTTTATTGTTCTTATAAGTCAAATTTTATGAGTATAAGCTTCCTAGATTATTTCGATGTTAAAACACAAACTTTCTATGACAAAAGGACAAAACCATTAAAAGCTCCTCCATAGCAGAGTTGAGCAACTTCGGACCAATAAAGTTGCTCGGTGTACAATTTTTATTGTTCTTATATGTGAAATTTTACGAGTATAAGCTTCATAGATTATTTCAATGCCAAAACACCAACTTTCTGTCACAAATGGACGAAACCGTTAAAAGCTCCTCCATAGAGAGAGTTGGGCAATTTCGGACCATCGAAGTTGCTCGGTGAACACATTTTATTGTTCTTATATGTCAAATTTTTTGAATATAAACTTCATGGATTATTTCGATGCCAAAACACCAACTTTCTATGACAAATGGACGAAACCGTTAAAAGCTCCTCCTTAGAGAGAGTTGAGCAACTTCAGACTATTCAAGTTTCTCGGGATAGACTTTCTATTGTTCTTCAATGTCAAATTTTACGAGTATAAGCTTCCCGGGTTATTTCGATGCCAAAACACCAACTTTCTATGACAAATGAACAAAACCGTTAAAAGCTCCTGCATAGAGAGAGTTGAGCAACTTCGGACCACCAAAGTTGCTCGGTGTACAATTTTTATTGTTCTTATATATCAAATTTTAAGAGTATAAGCTTCCTAGATTATTTCGATGCCAAAACACCAATTTGTATGACAAATGAACTAAACCGTTAAATGCTCCTCCATAGAGAGAGTTGAACAACTTCGGACCACCGAAGTTGCTCGGTGTACAATTTTTATTTTTCTTATATATCAAATTTTAAGAGTATAAGCTTCCTAGATTATTTCGATGCCAAAAAACCAAATTTCTATGACAAATGGACGAAACCGTTAAAAGCTCCTCCATAGAGAGAGTTGAGCAACTTCAGACCATCAAAGTTGCTCTATGTACACTTTTTATTGTTCTTCTATGTAAAATTTTATTAATACAAACTTCCAAGATTATTTCGATTCCAAAACACCAACTTTCTATGACAAATGGATAAAACCGTTAAAAGTTCCTTCATAGAGAGAGTTGAGCAACTTCGGACCATCAAAGTTGCTCAGTGTGCAATTTTTATTGTTCTTATATATCAAATTTTAAGAGTATAAGCTTCCTAGATTATTTCGATGGCAAAACACCAACTTTGTATGACAAATGAACTAAACCGTTAAATGCTCCTCCATAGAGAGAGTTGAACAACTTCGGACCACCAAAGTTGCTCGGTGTACAATTTTTATTGTTCTTATATATAAAATTTTAAGAGTATAAGCTTCCTAGATTATTTCGATGCCAAAAAACCAACTTTCTATGACAAATGGACGAAACCGTTAAAAGCTCCTCCATAGAGAGAGTTGAGCAACTTCAGACCATCAAAGTTGCTCTATGTACACTTTTTATTGTTCTTCTATGTAAAATTTTATTAATACAAACTTCCAAGATTATTTCGATTCCAAAACACCAACTTTCTATGACAAATGGATAAAACCGTTAAAAGTTCCTTCATAGAGAGAGTTGAGCAACTTCGGACCATCAAAGTTGCTCAGTGTGCAATTTTTATTGTTCTTATATATCAAATTTTAAGAGTATAAGCTTCCTAGATTATTTCGATGCCAAAACACCAACTTTGTATGACAAATGAACTAAACCGTTAAATGCTCCTCCATAGAGAGAGTTGAACAACTTCGGACCACCAAAGTTGCTCGGTGTACAATTTTTATTGTTCTTATATATCAAATTTTATGAGTACAAGCTTCTTAGATTATTTCGATGCCAAAACACCAACTTTCTATGACAAATGGACAAAACCGTTAAAAGCTCCTCGATAGAGAGAGTTGAGCAACTTCGGACTACCAAAGTTGCTCGGGATAGACTTTTTATTGTTCTTTTATGTCAAATTTTACGAGTATAAGCTTCCTAGATTATTTCGATGCCAAAACTCCAACTTTGTATGACAAATGAACTAAACCGTTAAATGCTCCTCCATAGAGAGAGTTGAGCAACTTCGAACCATCAAAGTTGCTCGGTGTACAATTTTTATTGTTCTTATATGTCAAATTTTAAGAGTATAAGCTTCGTAGATTAATCGATGCCAAAACACCAACTTTCTATGACAAATGGACAAAACCGTTTAAAGCTCCTCCATAGAGAGAGTTGAGCAACTTCGGACCATCAAAGTTGCTCGGTGTACAGTTTTTATTGTTCTTATATATCAAATTTTATGAGTACAAGCTTCTTAGATTATTTCGATGCCAAAACACCAACTTTCTATGACAAATGGACAAAACCGTTAAAAGCTCCTCGATAGAGAGAGTTGAGCAACTTCGGACTACCAAAGTTGCTCGGGATAGACTTTTTATTGTTCTTTTATGTCAAATTTTACGAGTATAAGCTTCCTAGATTATTTCGATGCCAAAACTCCAACTTTGTATGACAAATGAACTAAACCGTTAAATGCTCCTCCATAGAGAGAGTTGAGCAACTTCGAACCATCAAAGTTGCTCGGTGTACAATTTTTATTGTTCTTATATGTCAAATTTTAAGAGTATAAGCTTCGTAGATTAATCGATGCCAAAACACCAACTTTCTATGACAAATGGACAAAACCGTTTAAAGCTCCTCCATAGAGAGAGTTGAGCAACTTCGGACCATCAAAGTTGCTCGGTGTACAGTTTTTATTGTTCTTATATATCAAATTTTATGAGTACAAGCTTCTTAGATTATTTCGATGCCAAAACACCAACTTTCTATGACAAATGGACAAAACCGTTAAAAGCTCCTCGATAGAGAGAGTTGAGCAACTTCGGACTACCAAAGTTGCTCGGGATAGACTTTTTATTGTTCTTTTATGTCAAATTTTACGAGTATAAGCTTCCTAGATTATTTCGATGCCAAAACTCCAACTTTGTATGACAAATGAACTAAACCGTTAAATGCTCCTCCATAGAGAGAGTTGAGCAACTTCGAACCATCAAAGTTGCTCGGTGTACAATTTTTATTGTTCTTATATGTCAAATTTTAAGAGTATAAGCTTCGTAGATTAATCGATGCCAAAACACCAACTTTCTATGACAAATGGACAAAACCGTTTAAAGCTCCTCCATAGAGAGAGTTGAGCAACTTCGGACCATCAAAGTTGCTCGGTGTACAGTTTTTATTGTTCTTATATATCAAATTTTATGAGTACAAGCTTCTTAGATTATTTCGATGCCAAAACACCAACTTTCTATGACAAATGGACAAAACCGTTAAAAGCTCCTCGATAGAGAGAGTTGAGCAACTTCGGACTACCAAAGTTGCTCGGGATAGACTTTTTATTGTTCTTTTATGTCAAATTTTACGAGTATAAGCTTCCTAGATTATTTCGATGCCAAAACTCCAACTTTGTATGACAAATGAACTAAACCGTTAAATGCTCCTCCATAGAGAGAGTTGAGCAACTTCGAACTATCAAAGTTGCTCGGTGTACAATTTTTATTGTTCTTATATGTCAAATTTTAAGAGTATAAGCTTCGTAGATTAATCGATGCCAAAACACCAACTTTCTTTGACAAATGGACGAAACCGTTAAAAGCTCCTCCATAGAGAAAGTTGGGCAATTTCGGACCATCGAAGTTGCTCGGTGAACAATTTTTATTGTTCTTATATGTCAAATTTTATGAGTACAAGCTTCTTAGATTATTTCGATGCCAAAACACCAACTTTCTATGACAAATGGACGAAACCGTTAAAAGCTCCTTCTTAGAGAGAGTTGAGCAACTTCGGACTACCAAAGTTGCTCGGGATAGACTTTTTATTGTTCTTTTATGTCAAATTTTACGAGTATAAGCTTCCTAGATTATTTCGATGCCAAAACTCCAACTTTGTATGACAAATGAACTAAACCGTTAAATGCTCCTCCATAGAGAGAGTTGAGCAACTTCGAACCATCAAAGTTGCTCGGTGTACAATTTTTATTGTTCTTATATGTCAAATTTTAAGAGTATAAGCTTCGTAGATTAATCGATGCCAAAACACCAACTTTCTTTGACAAATGGACGAAACCGTTAAAAGCTCCTCCATAGAGAAAGTTGGGAAATTTCGGACCATCGAAGTTGCTCGGTGAACAATTTTTATTGTTCTTATATGTCAAATTTTTCGAATATAAACTTCATGGATTATTTCGATGCCAAAACACCAACTTTCTATGACAAATGGACGAAACCGTTAAAAGCTCCTCCTTAGAGAGAGTTGAGCAACTTCAGACTATCCAAGTTTCTCGGGATAGACTTTCTATTATTCTTCTATGTCAAATTTTACGAGTATAAGCTTCCTAGGTTATTTCGATGCCAAAACACCAACTTTCTATGACAAATGAACAAACCCGTTAAAAGCTCCTGCATAGAGAGAGTTGGGCAACTTCTGACTACCAAAGTTGCTCGGTGTATAATTTTTATTGTTCTTATATGTCAAATTTTAAGAGTATAAACTTCCTAGATTATTTCGATGCCAAAACACCAACTTTCTATGACAAATGGACGAAACCGGTAAAAGCTCCTCCATAGAGAGAGTTGAGCAACTTCAGACCATCAAAGTTGCTCTATGGACACTTTTTATTGTTCTTCTATGTAAAATTTTATTAATACAACCTTCCAAGATTATTTCGATTCCAAAACACCAACTTTCTATGACAAATGGATAAAACTGTTAAAAGTTCCTTCATAGAGAGAGTTGAGCAACTTCGGACCATCCAAGTTGCTCGGTGTGCAATTTTTATTGTTCTTATATGTCAAATTTTAACAGTATAAACTTCGTAGATTATTTCGATGCCAAAACACCAACTTTCTATGACAAATGGACAAAACCGTTTAAAGCTCCTCCATAGAGAGAGTTGAGCAACTTCAGACCATAAAAGTTGCTCGGTGTACAGTTTTTATTGTTCTTATATATCAAATTTTATGAGTATAAGCTTCTTAGATTATTTCGATGCCAAAACACCAACTTTCTATGACAAATGGACAAAACCGTTAAAAGCTCCTCGATAGAGAGAGTTGAGCAACTTCGGACTACCAATGTTCTCGGGATAGACTTTTTATTGTTATTTTATGTCAAATTTTACGAGTATAAGCTTCCTAGATTATTTCGATGCGAAAATACCAACTTTGTATTACAAATGAACTAAACCGTTAAATGCTCCTCCATAGAGAGAGTTGAGCAACTTCGAACCATCAAATTTGCTCGGTGTACAATTTTTATTTTTCTTATATGTCAAATTTTAAGAGTATAAGCTTCGTAGATTAATCGATGCCAAAAAACCAACTTTCTATGACAAATGGACAAAACCGTTAAAAGCTCCTCCATAGAGAGAATTGAGCAACTTCGGACGATCAAAGTTGCTCGGTGTATACTTTTTATTGTTCTTATATGTCAAATTTTATGAGTATAAGCTTCCTAGATTATTTCGATGTTAAAACACAAACTTTCTATGACAAAAGGACAAAACCATTAAAAGCTCCTCCATAGCAGAGTTGAGCAACTTCGGACCAATAAAGTTGCTCGATGTACAATTTTTATTGTTCTTATATGTCAAATTTTACGAGTATAAGCTTCATAGATTATTTTAATGCCAAAACACCAACTTTCTGTCACAAATGGATGAAACCGTTAAAAGCTCCTCCATAGAGAGAGTTGGGCAATTTCGGACCATCGAAGTTGCTCGGTGAACAATTTTTATTGTTCTTATATGTCAAATTTTTCGAATATAAACTTCATGGATTATTTCGATGCCAAAACACCAACTTTCTATGACAAATGGACGAAACCGTTAAAAGCTCCTCCTTAGAGAGAGTTGAGCAACTTCAGACTATTCAAGTTTCTCGGGATAGACTTTCTATTGTTCTTCTATGTCAAATTTTACGAGTATAAGCTTCCCGGGTTATTTCGATGCCAAAACACCAACTTTCTATGACAAATGAACAAAACCGTTAAAAGCTCCTGCATAGAGAGAGTTGAGCAACTTCGGACCACCAAAGTTGCTCGGTGTACAATTTTTATTGTTCTTATATATCAAATTTTAAGAGTATAAGCTTCCTAGATTATTTCGATGCCAAAACACCAACTTTGTATGACAAATGAACTAAACCGTTAAATGCTCCTCCATAGAGAGAGTTGAGCAACTTCGGACCACCAAAGTTGCTCGGTGTACAATTTTTATTTTTCTTATATATCAAATTTTAAGAGTATAAGCTTCCTAGATTATTTCGATGCCAAAACACCAACTTTCTATGACAAATGGACAAAACCGTTTAAAGCTCCTCCATAGAGAGAGTTGAGCAACTTCAGACCATAAAAGTTGCTCGGTGTACAGTTTTTATTGTTCTTATATATCAAATTTTATGAGTATAAGCTTCTTAGATTATTTCGATGCCAAAACACCAACTTTCTATGACAAATGGACAAAACCGTTAAAAGCTCCTCGATAGAGAGAGTTGAGCAACTTCGGACTACCAATGTTCTCGGGATAGACTTTTTATTGTTATTTTATGTCAAATTTTACGAGTATAAGCTTCCTAGATTATTTCGATGCGAAAATACCAACTTTGTATTACAAATGAACTAAACCGTTAAATGCTCCTCCATAGAGAGAGTTGAGCAACTTCGAACCATCAAATTTGCTCGGTGTACAATTTTTATTTTTCTTATATGTCAAATTTTAAGAGTATAAGCTTCGTAGATTAATCGATGCCAAAAAACCAACTTTCTATGACAAATGGACAAAACCGTTAAAAGCTCCTCCATAGAGAGAATTGAGCAACTTCGGACGATCAAAGTTGCTCGGTGTATACTTTTTATTGTTCTTATATGTCAAATTTTATGAGTATAAGCTTCCTAGATTATTTCGATGTTAAAACACAAACTTTCTATGACAAAAGGACAAAACCATTAAAAGCTCCTCCATAGCAGAGTTGAGCAACTTCGGACCAATAAAGTTGCTCGATGTACAATTTTTATTGTTCTTATATGTCAAATTTTACGAGTATAAGCTTCATAGATTATTTTAATGCCAAAACACCAACTTTCTGTCACAAATGGATGAAACCGTTAAAAGCTCCTCCATAGAGAGAGTTGGGCAATTTCGGACCATCGAAGTTGCTCGGTGAACAATTTTTATTGTTCTTATATGTCAAATTTTTCGAATATAAACTTCATGGATTATTTCGATGCCAAAACACCAACTTTCTATGACAAATGGACGAAACCGTTAAAAGCTCCTCCTTAGAGAGAGTTGAGCAACTTCAGACTATTCAAGTTTCTCGGGATAGACTTTCTATTGTTCTTCTATGTCAAATTTTACGAGTATAAGCTTCCCGGGTTATTTCGATGCCAAAACACCAACTTTCTATGACAAATGAACAAAACCGTTAAAAGCTCCTGCATAGAGAGAGTTGAGCAACTTCGGACCACCAAAGTTGCTCGGTGTACAATTTTTATTGTTCTTATATATCAAATTTTAAGAGTATAAGCTTCCTAGATTATTTCGATGCCAAAACACCAACTTTGTATGACAAATGAACTAAACCGTTAAATGCTCCTCCATAGAGAGAGTTGAGCAACTTCGGACCACCAAAGTTGCTCGGTGTACAATTTTTATTTTTCTTATATATCAAATTTTAAGAGTATAAGCTTCCTAGATTATTTCGATGCCAAAAAACCAACTTTCTATGACAAATGGAAGAAACCGTTAAAAGCTCCTCCATAGAGAGAGTTGAGCAACTTCAGACCATCAAAGTTGCTCTATGTACACTTTTTATTGTTCTTCTATGTAAAATTTTATTAATACAAACTTCCAAGATTATTTCGATTCCAAAACACCAACTTTCTATGACAAATGGATAAAACCGTTAAAAGTTCCTTCATAGAGAGAGTTGAGCAACTTCGGACCATCCAAGTTGCTCGGTGTGCAATTTTTATTGTTCTTATATGTCAAATTTTAATAGTATAAACTTCATAGATTATTTCGATGCCAAAACACCAACTTTCTATGACAAATGGACAAAACCGTTTAAAGCTCCTCCATAGAGAGAGTTGAGCAACTTCGGACCATCAAAGTTGCTCGGTGTACAGTTTTTATTGTTCTTATATATCAAATTTTATGAGTATAAGCTTCTTAGATTATTTCGATGCCAAAACACCAACTTTCTATGACAAATGGACAAAACCGTTAAAAGCTCCTCGATAGAGAGAGTTGAGCAACTTCGGACTACCAAAGTTGCTCGGGATAGACTTTTTATTGTTCTTTTATGTCAAATTTTACGAGTATAAGCTTCCTAGATTATTTCGATGCCAAAACTCCAACTTTGTATGACAAATGAACTAAACCGTTAAATGCTCCTCCATAGAGAGAGTTGAGCAACTTCGAACCATCAAAGTTGCTCGGTGTACAATTTTTATTGTTCTTATATGTCAAATTTTAAGAGTATAACTTCGTAGATTAATCGATGCCAAAACACCAACTTTCTTTGACAAATGGACGAAACCGTTAAAAGCTCCTCCATAGAGAAAGTTGGGCAATTTCGGACCATCGAAGTTGCTCGGTGAACAATTTTTATTGTTCTTATATGTCAAATTTTTCGAATATAAACTTCATGGATTATTTCGATGCCAAAACACCAACTTTCTATGACAAATGGACGAAACCGTTAAAAGCTCCTCCTTAGAGAGAGTTGAGCAACTTCAGACTATCCAAGTTTCTCGGGATAGACTTTCTATTATTCTTCTATGTCAAATTTTACGAGTATAAGCTTCCTAGGTTATTTCGATGCCAAAACACCAACTTTCTATGACAAATGAACAAAACCGTTAAAAGCTCCTACATAGAGAGAGTTGAGCAACTTCGGACAACCAAAGTTGCTCGGTGTACAATTTTTATTGTTCTTATATATCAAATTTTAAGAGTATAAGCTTCCTAGATTATTGCGATGCCAAAACACCAACTTTGTATGACAAATGGATAAAACCGTTAAAAGCCCCTCCATAGAGAGAGTTAAGCAACTTCGGACCATCAAAGTTGCTCGGTGTACAATTTTTATTGTTCTTATAAGTCAAATTTTAAGAGTATAAGCTTCGTAGATTATTTCGATGCCAAAACACCAACTTTCTAGGACAAATGGACAAAACCGTTAAAAGCTCCTCCATAGAGAGAGTTGGGCAACTTCGGACCATCAAAGTTGCTCGGTGTAAAGTTTTTATTGTTCTTATATGTCAAATTCTATGATTATAAGCTTCCTAGATTATTTCGATGTTAAAACACCAACTTTCTATGACAAATGGACAAAACCGTTAAAAGCTCCTCCATAGCAGAGTTGAGCAACTTCGGACCAATAAAGTTGCTCGGTGTACAATTTTTATTGTTCTTATATGTCAAATTTTACGAGTATAAGCTTCATAGATTATTTCAATGCCAAAACACCAACTTTCTATGACAAATGGACGAAACCGTTAAAAGATCCTCCATAGAGAGAGTTGGGCAATTTGGGATCATCGAAGTTGCTCGGTGAACAATTTTTATTGTTCTTATATGTCAAATATTTCGAATATAAACTTCATTGATTATTTCGATGCCAAAACACGAACTTTCTATGACAAATAGACGAAACCGTTAAAAGCTCCTCCTTAGAGAGAGTTGAGCAACTTCAGACTATCCAAGTTGCTCGGGATAGACTTTCTATTGTTCTTCTATGTCAAATTTTACGAGTATAAGCTTCCTAGGTTATTTCGATGCCAAAACACCAACTTTCTATGACAAATGAACAAAACCGTTAAAAGCTCCTGCATAGAGAGAGTTGAGCAACTTCGGACTGCCAAAGTTGCTCGGTGTACAATTTTTATTGTTCTTATATGTCAAATTTTAAGAGTATAAGCTTCCTAGATTATTTCGATGCCAAAACAACAACTTTGTATGACAAATGAACTAAACCGTTAAATGCTCCTCCATAGAGAGAGTTGAGCAATTTCGAACCATCAAAGTTGCTCGCTGTACAATTTTTATTGTTCTTATATGTCAAATTTTAAGAGTATAAGCTTCCTAGATTATTTCGATGTTAAAACACCTACTTTCTATGACAAATGGACAAAACCGTTAAAAGCTCCTCCATAGCAGAGTTGAGCAATTTCGGACCAATAAAGTTGCTCGGTGTACAATTTTTATTGTTCTTATATGTCAAATTTTACGAGTATAAGCTTCATAGATTATTTCAATGCCAAAACACCAACTTTCTATGAAAAATGGACGAAACCGTTAAAAGCTCCTCCATAGAGAGAGTTGGGCAATTTCGGACCATCGAAGTTGCTCGGTGAAAATTTTTTATTGTTCTTATATGTCAAATTTTTCGAATATAAACTTCATGGATTATTTCGATGCCAAAACACCAACTTTCTATGACAAATGGACGAAACCGTTAAAAACTCCTCCTTAGAGAGAGTTGAGCAACTTCAGACTATCCAAGTTGCTCGGGATAGACTTTGTATTGTTCTACTATGTCAAATTTTACGAGTATAAGCTTTCTAGGTTATTTCGATGCCAAAACACCAACTTTCTATGACAAATAACAAAACCGTTAAAAGCTCCTGCATAGAGAGAGTTGAGCAACTTCGGACCACCAAAGTTGCTCGGTGTACAATTTTTATTGTTCTTATATGTCAAATTTTAAGAGTATAAGCTTCCTAGATTATTTCGATGCCAAAACACCAACTTTCTATGACAAATGGACGAAACCGTTAAAAGCTCCTCCATAGAGATAGTTGAGCAACTTCGGACCATCGAAGTTGCTCTTTGTACACTTTTTATTGTTCTTCTATGTAAAATTTTATTAATACAACCTTCCAAGATTATTTCGATTCCAAAACACCAACTTTCTATGACAAATGGATAAAACTGTTAAAAGCTCCTTCATAGAGAGAGTTGAGCAACTTCGGACCATCAAAGTTGCTCGGTGTCCAATTTTTATTGTTCTTATATGTCAAATTTTAACAGTATAAGCTTCGTAGATTATTTCGATGCCAAAACACCAATTTTCTATGACAAATGGACAAAACCGTTTAAAGCTCCTCCATAGAGAGAGTTGAGCAACTTCGGACCATCAAAGTTGCTGGGTGTACAGTTTTTATTGTTCTTATATATCAAACTTTATGAGTATAAGCTTCTTAGATTATTTCGATGCCAAAACACGAACTTTCTATGACAAATGGACAAAACCGTTAAAAGCTCCTCGATAGAGAGAGTTGAGCAACTTCGGACTACCAAAGTTGCTCGGAATAGACTTTTTATTTTTCTTTTATGTCAAATTTTACGAGTATAAGCTTCCTAGATTATTTCGATGCCAAAACAACAACTTTGTATGACAAATGAGCTAAACCGTTAAATGCCCCTCCATAGAGAGAGTTGAGCAACTTCGAACCATCAAAGTTGCTCGGTGTACAATTTTTATTGTTCTTATATGTCAAATTTTAAGAGTATAAGCTACGTAGATTATTTCGATCCCAAAACACCAACTTTCTATGACAAATGGACAAAACTGTTAAAAGCTCCTCCATAGAGAGAGTTGAGAAACTTCAGACCATCAAAAGTTGCTCGGGATAGACTTTTTATTGTTCTTCTATGTCAATTTTTCTGAATATAAGCTTCGTAGATTATTTCGATGCCAAAACACCAACTTTCTATGACAAGTGGACAAAACCGTTAAAAGCTCTTCCATAGAGAGAGTTGAGCAACTTCGGACCATCAAAATTGCTCGGTGTATACTTTTTATTGTTCTTCTATGTCAATTTTTCTGAATATAAGTTTCGTAGATTATTTCGATTCCAAAACATCAACTTTCTATGACAAATGGATAAAACCGTTAAAAGCCCCTCCATAGAGAGAGTTGAGCAACTTCGGACTATCAAAGTTGCTCGGTGTACAATTTTTATTGTTCTTATATGTCAAATTTTAAGAGTATAAGCTTCCTAGATTATTTCGATGCCAAAACACCAACTTTCTATGACAAATGGACAAAACCGTTAAAAGCTCCTCCATAGAGAGAGTTGAGCAACTTCGGACCATCAAAGTTGCTCGGGATAGACTTTTTATTGTTCTTATATGTCAAATTTTACGAGTATAAGCGTCATAGATTATTTCGATGCCAAAAAACCAACTTTCTATGACAAATGGACGAAACCGTTAAAAGCTACTCCATAGAGAGAGTTGGGCAATTTCGGACCATCGAAGTTGCTCGGTGTACAATTTTTATTGTTCTTATATGTCAAATTTTAAGAGTATAAGCTTCGTAGATTATTTCGATGCCAAAACACCAACTTTCTATGACAAATGGACAAAACCGTTAAAAGCTCCTGCACAGAAAGAGTTGAGCAACTTCGAACCATCAAAAGTTGCTGAGGATAGACATTTTATTGTTCTTCTATGTCAAATTTTCTGAATATAAGCTTCGTAGATTATATCGATGCCAGAACACCAACTTTCTATGACAAATGGACAAAACCGTTAAAAGCTCCTCCATAGAGAGAGTTGAGCAACTTCGGACCATCAAAAGTTGCTCAGGATAGACATTTTATTGTTCTTCTATGTCAACTTTTCTGAATATAAGCTTCGTAGATTATTTCGATGCCAAAACACCAACTTTCTATGACAAATGGACAAAACCGTTAAAAGCACCTCCATAGAGAGAGTTGAGCATCTTCGGACCATCAAAGTTGCTCGGTGTACAATTTTTATTGTTCTTATATGTCAAATTTTACGAGTATAAGCTTCATAGATTATTTCGATGCCAAAACACCAACTTTGTATCACAAATGCATAAAATCGTTAAAAGCTCCTCCATAGAGAGATTTGAGCAACTTCGGACTATCAATGTTGCTCGGTGTATACTTTTTATTGTTCCTATATGTCAAATTTAACGAGTATAAGCTTCATAGATTATTTCGATGCCAAAACACCAAATTTCTATGACAAATGGACGAAACCGTTAAAAGCTCCTCCATAGAGAGAGTTGGGCAACTTCGGACCATCGAAGTTGCTCGGTGTACAATTTTTATTGTTCTTATATGTCAAATTTTAACAGTATAAGCTTCGTAGATTATTTCGATGCCAAAACAATAACTTTCTTTGACAAATGGACAAAACCATTAAAAGCTGCTCGATAGAGAGAGTTGAGCAACTTGAGACCACCAAAGTTGCTCTATGTACACTTTTTATTGTTCTTCTATGTCAAATTTTATTAATACAAGCTTCCAAGATTATTTCGATTCCAAAACACCAACTTTGTAGGACAAATAGATAAAACCGTTAAAAGCTCCTCCATAGAGAGAGTTGAGCAATTTCGGACCATCAAAGTTGCTCGGTATACAATTTTTATTGTTCTTATATGTCAAATTTTAAGTGTATAAGCTTCGTAGATTAATTCGATGCCAAAAAACCAACTTTCTATGACAAATGGAAAAAACCGTTAAAAGCTCCTCCACAGAAAGAGTTGAGCAACTTAGAACCATCAAAAGTTGCTCGGGATAGACATTTTATTGTTCTTCTATGTCAAATTTTCTGAATATAAGCTTCGCAGATTATTTCGATGCCAAAACACCAACTTTCAATGACAAATGGAAAAAACCGTTAAAAGCTCCTCCATAGAGAGAGTTGAGCAACTTCGGACCATCAAAGTTGCTCGGTGTATACTTTTTATTGTTCTTATATGTCAAATTTTATGAGTATAAGCTTCCTAGATTATTTCGATGTTAAAACACCAACTTTCTATGACAAAAGGACAAAACCACTAAAAGCTCCTCCATAACAGAGTTGAGCAACTTAGGACCAATAAAGTTGTTCGGTGTACAATTTTTAATGTTCTTATATGTCAAATTTTACGAGTATAAGCTTCATAGATTATTTCAATGCCAAAACACCAACTTTCTATGACAAATGGACGAAACCGTTAAAAGCTCCTCCATAGAGAGAGTTGGGCAATTTCGAATAATCGAAGTTGCTCGGTGAACAATTTTTATTGTTCTTATATGTCAAATTTTAAGAGTATAAGCTTCCTAGATTATTTCGATGCCAAAACACCAACTTTGTATGACAAATGAACTAAACCGTTAAATGCTCCTCCATAGAGAGAGTTGAGCAACTTCGAACCATCAAAGTTGCTCGGTGTACAATTTTTATTGTTCTTATATGTCAAATTTTAAGAGTATAAGCTTCGTAGATTAATCGATGCGAAAACACCAACTTTCTATGACAAATGGACAAAACCGTTAAAAGCTCCTCCATAGAGAGAGTTGAGCAACTTTGGACCATCAAAGTTGCTCGGTGTATAATTTTTATTGTTCTTATATGTCAAATTTTAAGAGTATAAGCTTCGTAGATTATTTCGATGCCAAAACACCAACTTTCTATGACAAATGGACAAAACCGTTAAAAGCTCCTGCATAGAAAGAGTCGAGCAACTTCGAACCATCAAAAGTTGCTCGGGATAGACATTTTATTGTTCTTCTATGTCAAATTTTCTGAATATAAGCTTCGTAGATTATATCGATGCCAGAACACCAACTTTCTATGACAAATGGACAAAATCGTTAAAAGCTCCTCCATAGAGAGAGTTGAGAAACTTCGGAACATCAAAAGTTGCTCGGGATAGACTTTTTATTGTTCTTCTATGTCAATTTTTCTGAATATAAGCTTCGTAGATTATTTGGATGCCAAAACACCAACTTTCTATGACAAGTGGACAAAACCGTTAAAAGCTTCTCCATAGAGAGAGTTGAGCAACTTCGGACCATCAAAGTTGCTCGGTGTATACTTTTTATTGTTCTTCTATGTAAATTTTTCTGAATATAAGTTTCGTAGATTATTTCGATTCCAAAACATCAACTTTCTATGACAAATGGATAAAACCGTTAAAAGCCCCTCTATAGAGAGAGTTGAGCAACTTCGGACCATCGAAGTTGCTCGGTGTACAATTTTTATTGTTCTTATATGTCAAATTTTAAGAGTATAAGCTTCATAGATTATTTCGATGCCAAAACACCAACTTTCTATGACAAATGGACAAAACCGTTAAAAGCTCCTGCATAGAAAGAGTTGAGCAACTTCGAACCATCAAAAGTTGCTCGGGATAGACATTTTATTGTTCTTCTATGTCAAATTTTCTGAATATAAGCTTCGTAGATTATATCGATGCCAGAACACCAACTTTCTATGACAAATGGACAAAACCGTTAAAAGCTCCTCCATAGAGAGAGTTGAGCAACTTCGGACCATCAAAGTTGCTCGGTGTATACTTTTTATTGTTCTTCTATGTCAATTTTTCTGAATATAAGGTTCGTAGATTATTTCGATTCCAAAACATCAACTTTCTATGACAAATGGATAAAACCGTTAAAAGCCCCTCCATAGAGAGAGTTGAGCAACTTCGGACCATCAAAGTTGCTCGGTGTACAATTTTTATTGTTCTTATATGTCAAATTTTAAGAGTATAAGCTTCCTAGATTATTTCGATGCCAAAACACCAACTTTCTATGACAAATGGACGAAACCGATAAAAGCTCCTCCATAGAGAGAGTTGAGCAACTTCGGACCATCAAAGTTGCTTGGTGTACAATTTTTATTGTTCTTACATGTCCAATTTTAAGAGTATAAGCTTCCTAGATTATTTCGATGTCAAAACACCAACTTTCTATGACAAATTGACAAAACCGTTAAATGCTCCTCCTTAGAGAGAGTTGAGCAAATTCAGACTATCAAAGTTGCTCGAGATAGGCTTTCTATTGTTCTTCTATGTCAAATTTTACGAGTATAAGCTTCCTAGGTTATTTCGATGCCAAAACACCAACTTTCTATGAAAAATGAACAAAACCGTTTAAAGCTCCTGCGTAGAGAGAGTTGAGCAACTTCGGACCACCAAAGTTGCTCGGTGTACAATTTTTATTGTTCTTATATGTCAAATTTTAAGAGTATAAGCTTCCTAGATTATTTCGATGCCAAAACACCAAATTTCTATGACAAATGGACGAAACCGTTAAAAGCTCCTCCATAGAGAGAGTTGAGCAACTTCGGACCATCAAAGTTGCTCGGTGTACAATTTTTATTGTTCTTATATGTCAAATTTTAAGAGTATAAGCTTCCTAGATTATTTCGATGCCAAAACACCGACTTTCTATGACAAATGGACGAAACCGATAAAAGCTCCTCCATAGAGAGAGTTGAGCAACTTCGGACCATCAAAGTTGCTTGGTGTACAATTTTTATTGTTCTTACTTGTCCAATTTTAAGAGTATAAGCTTCCTAGATTATTTCGATGTCAAAACACCAACTTTCTATGACAAATTAACAAAACCGTTAAAAGCTCCTCCTTAGAGAGAGTTGAGCAACTTCAGACTATCAAAGTTGCTCGAGATAGACTTTTTATTGTTCTTTTATGTCAAATTTTACGAGTATAAGCTTCCTAGATTATTTCGATGCCAAAACACCAACTTTGTATGACAAATGAACTAAACCGTTAAAAGCTCCTCCATAGAGAGAGTTGAGCAAATTCGGACCATCAAAGTTGCTCGGTGTACATTTTTTATTGTCCTTATATGTCAAATTTTAAGAGTATAAGCTTCGTAGATTATTTCGATGCCAAAACACCAACTTTCTATGACAAATGGATAAAACCGTTAAAAGCTGCTCCATAGAGAGAGTTGAGCAACTTGGGACCATCAAAGTTGCTCTATGTACACTTTTTATTGTTCTTCTATGTCAAATTTTATTAATACAAGCTTCCATGATTATTTCGATTCCAAAACACCAACTTTCTATGACAAATAGATAAAACCGTTAAAAGCTCCTCCATAGAAAGAGTTGAGCAACTTCGGACCATCAAAGTTGCTCTGTATACAATTTTTATTGTTCTTATATGTCAAATTTTACGAGTATAAGCTTCGTCGACTATTTCGTTGCCAAAACACCAACTTTGTATGACAAATGAACTAAACCGTTAAAAGCTCCTCCATAGAAAGAGTTAAGCAACTTCAAACCATCAAAAGTTGCTCGGGATAGACTTTCTATTGTTCTTCTATGTCAAATTTTACGAGCATAAGCTTCCTAGGTTATTTCGATGCCAAAACACCAACTTTCTCTGACAAATGAACAAAACCGTTAAAAGCTCCTACATAGAGAGAGTTGAGCAACTTCGGACAACCAAAGTTGCTCGGTGTACAATTTTTATTGTTCTTATATGTCAAATTTTAAGAGTATAAGCTTCCTAGATTATTTCGATGCTAAAAAACCAACTTTCTACGACAAATGGACGAAACCGTTAAAAGCTCCTCCATAGAGAGAGTTGAGCAACTTCGGACCATCAAAGTTGCTCGAGATAGTCTTTTTATTGTTCTTTTATGTCAAATTTTACGAGTATAAGCTTCCTAGATTATTTCGATGCCAAAACACCAACTTTGTATGACAAATGAACTAAACCGTTAAAAGCTCCTCCATAGAGAGAGTTGAGCAACTTCGGACCATCAAAGTTGCTCGGTGTACAATTTTTATTGTTCTTATATGTCAAATTTTACGAGTATAAGCTTCATAGATTATTTCGATGACAAAACACCAACTTTCAATGACAAATGGACGAAACCGTTAAAAGCTCCTCCATAGAGAGAGTTGGGCAACTTCGGACCATCGAAGTTGCTCGGTGTACAATTTTTATTGTTCTTATATGTCAAATTTTTCGAATATAAACTTCATGGATTATTTCGATGCCAAAACACGAACTTTCTATGACAAATGGACGAAACCGTTAAAAGCTCCTCCTTAGAGAGAGTTGAGCAACTTCAGACTATCAAAGTTGCTCGGGATAGACTTTCTATTGTTCTTCTATGTCAAATTTTACGAGTATAAGCTTCCTAGGTTATTTGATCCCAAAACACCAACTTTCTATGACAAATGAACAAAACCGTTAAAAGCTCCTGAATAGAGAGAGTTGAGCAACTTCGGACCACCAAAGTTGCTCGGTGTACAATTTTTATTGTTCTTATATGTCAAATTTTAAGAGTATAACCTTCCTAGACTATTTCGATGCCAAAACACCAACTTTCTATGACAAATGGACGAAACCGTTAAAAGCTCCTCCATAGAGAGAGTTGAGCAACTTCGGACCCTCAAAGTTGCTCGGGATGGACTTTTTATTGTTCTTTTATGTCAAATTTTACGAGTATAAGCTTCCTAGGTTATTTCGATGCCAAAACGCCAACTTTCTATAACAAATGAACAAAACCGTTAAAAGCTCCTGCATAGAGAGAGTTGAGCAACTTCGGACCACCAAAGTTACTCGGTGTACAATTTTTATTGTTCTTATATGTCAAATTTTAAGAGTATAAGCTTCCTAGATAATTTCGATGCCAAAACACCAACTTTCTATGACAAATAGACGAAACCGTTAAAAGCACCTCCATAGAGAGAGTTGAGAAACTTCAGACCATCAAAGTTGCTCGGTGTACAATTTTTATTGTTCTTATATGTCAAATTTTAAGAGTATAAGCTACGTAGATTATTTCGATGCCAAAACACGAACTTTCTATGACAAATGGACAAAACCGTTAAAAGCTCCTCCATAGAGAGGGTTGAGAAACTTCGGACCATCAAAAGTTGCTCGGGATAGACTTTTTATTCTTCTTCTATGTCAATATTTCTGAATATAAGCTTCGTAGATTATTTCGATGCCAAAACACCAACTTTCTATGACAAATGGACAAAAACGTTAAAAGCTCCTCCATAGAGAGAGTTGAGCAACGTCGGACCATCGAAGTTGCTCGGTGTATAGTTTTTATTGTTCTTCTATGTCAATTTTTCTGAATATAAGTTTCGTAGATTATTTCGATTCCAAAACACCAACTTTCTATGACAAATGGATAAAACCATTAAAAGCCCCTCCATAGAGAGAGTTGATAACCTTCGGACCATCAAAGTTGCTCGGTGTACAATTTGTATTGTTCTTATATGTCAAATTTTAAGAGTATAAGCTTCCTAGATTATTTCGATGCCAAAACACCAACTTTCTATGACAAATGGACAAAACCGTTAAAAGCTCCTCCATAGAGAGAGTTGAGCAACTTCGGACCATCAAAGTTGCTCGGTGTATAGTTTTTATTGTTCTTATATGTCAAATTTTACAAGTATAAGCTTCATAGATTATTTCGATGCCAAAACACCAACTTTCTATGACAAATGGACGAAACCGTTAAAAGCTCCTCCATAGAGAGAGTTGGGCAATTTCGGACCATCGAAGTTGCTCGGTGTACAATTTTTATTGTTCTTATACGTCAAATTTTTCGAATATAAACTTCATGGATTATTTCGATGCCAAAACACCAACTTTCTATGACAAATGGACGAAACCGTTAAATGCTCCTCCTTAGAGAGAGTTGAGCAACTTCAGACTATCAAAGTTGCTCGGGATAGACTTTCTATGACAAATGAACAAAACCGTCAAAAGCTCCTGCATAGAGAGAGTTGAGCAACTTCGGACCACCAAAGTTGCTCGGTGTACAATTTTTATTGTTCTTATATGTCAAATTTTAAGAGTATAAGCTTCCTAGATTATTTCGATGCCAAAACACCAACTTTCTATGACAAATGGACGAAACCGTTAAAAGCCCCTCCATAGAGAGAGTTGACCAACTTCGGACCATCAAAGTTGCTCGGTGTACAATTTTTATTGTTCTTATATGTCAAATTATAAGAGTATAAGCTACGTAGATTATTTCGATGCCAAAACACCAACTTTCTATGACAAATTGACAAAACCGTTAAAAGCTCCTCCATAGAGAGAGTTGAGAAACTTCGGACCATCAAAAGTTGCTCGGGATAGACTTTTTATTGTTCTTCTATGTCAATTCTTCTGAACATAAGCTTCGTAGATTATTTCGATGCCAAAACACCAACTTTCTATGACAAATGGACAAAACCGTTAAAAGCTCCTACATAGAGAGAGTTGAGCAACTTCGGACCATCGAAGTTGCTCGGTGTATACTTTTTATTGTTCTTCTATGTCAATTTTTCTGAATATAAGTTTTGTAGATTATTTCGATTCCAAAACACCAACTTTCTATGACAAATGGATAAAACCGTTAAAAGCCCTCCATAGAGAGAGTTGAGCAACTTCGGACCACCAAAGTTGCTCGGTGTACAATTTTTATTGTTCTTATATGTCAAATTTGAAGAGTATAAGCTTCCTAGGTTATTTCGATGCCAAAACACCAACTTTCTATGAGAAATGGACAAAACCGTTAAAAGGTCCTCCATAGAGAGAGTTGAGCAACTTCGGACCATCAAAGTTGCTCGGGATAGACTTTTTATTCTTCTTCTATGTCAATTTTTCTGAATATAAGCTTCGTAGATTATTTCGATGCCAAAACAACAACTTTCTATGACAAATGGACAAAAACGTTAAAAGCTCCTCCATAGAGAGAGTTGAGCAACGTCGGACCATCGAAGTTGCTCGGTGTATAGTTTTTATTGTTCTTCTATGTCAATTTTTCTGAATATAAGTTTCGTAGATTATTTCGATTCCAAAACACCAACTTTCTATGACAAATGGATAAAACCATTAAAAGCCCCTCCATAGAGAGAGTTGATAACCTTCGGACCATCAAAGTTGCTCGGTGTACAATTTGTATTGTTCTTATATGTCAAATTTTAAGAGTATAAGCTTCCTTGATTATTTCGATGCCAAAACACCAACTTTCTATGACAAATGGACAAAACCGTTAAAAGCTCCTCCATAGAGAGAGTTGAGCAACTTCGGACCATCAAAGTTGCTCGGTGTATACTTTTTATTGTTCTTATATGTCAAATTTTACAAGTATAAGCTTCATAGATTATTTCTATGCCAAAACACCAACTTTCTATGACAAATGGACGAAACCGTTAAAAGCTCCTCCATAGAGAGAGTTGCGCAATTTCGGACCATCGAAGTTGCTCGGTGTACAATTTTTATTGTTCTTATACGTCAAATTTTTCGAATATAAACTTCATGGATTATTTCGATGCCAAAACACCAACTTTCTATGACAAATGGACGAAACCGTTAAATGCTCCTCCTTAGAGAGAGTTGAGCAACTTCAGACTATCAAAGTTGCTCGGGATAGACTTTCTATGACAAATGAACAAAACCGTCAAAAGCTCCTGCATAGAGAGAGTTGAGCAACTTCGGACCACCAAAGTTGCTCGGTGTACAATTTTTATTGTTCTTATATGTCAAATTTTAAGAGTATAAGCTTCCTAGATTATTTCGATGCCAAAACACCAACTTTCTATGACAAATGGACGAAACCGTTAAAAGCCCCTCCATAGAGAGAGTTGACCAACTTCGGACCATCAAAGTTGCTCGGTGTACAATTTTTATTGTTCTTATATGTCAAATTATAAGAGTATAAGCTACGTAGATTATTTCGATGCCAAAACACCAACTTTCTATGACAAATTGACAAAACCGTTAAAAGCTCCTCCATAGAGAGAGTTGAGAAACTTCGGACCATCAAAAGTTGCTCGGGATAGACTTTTTATTGTTCTTCTATGTCAATTCTTCTGAACATAAGCTTCGTAGATTATTTCGATGCCAAAACACCAACTTTCTATGACAAATGGACAAAACCGTTAAAAGCTCCTACATAGAGAGAGTTGAGCAACTTCGGACCATCGAAGTTGCTCGGTGTATACTTTTTATTGTTCTTCTATGTCAATTTTTCTGAATATAAGTTTTGTAGATTATTTCGATTCCAAAACACCAACTTTCTATGACAAATGGATAAAACCGTTAAAAGCCCTCCATAGAGAGAGTTGAGCAACTTCGGACCACCAAAGTTGCTCGGTGTACAATTTTTATTGTTCTTATATGTCAAATTTGAAGAGTATAAGCTTCCTAGGTTATTTCGATGCCAAAACACCAACTTTCTATGACAAATGGACAAAACCGTTAAAAGCTCCTCCATAGAGAGAGTTGAGCAACTTCGGACCATCAAAGTTGCTCGGGATAGACTTTCTATTCTTTTTCTATGTCAAATTTTACGAGTATAAGCTTCATAGATTATTTCGATGCCAAAACACCAACTTTCTATGACAAATGGACGAAACCGTTAAAAGCTCCTCCATAGAGAGAGTTGGGCAATTTCGGACCATCGAAGTTGCTCGGTCTACAATTTTTACAGTTCTTATATGTCAAATATTTCGAATATAAACTTCATGGATTATTTCGATGCCAAAACACCGACTTTCTATCACAAATGGACGAAACCGTTAAAAGCTCCTCCTTAGAGAGAGTTGAGCAACTTCAGACTATCAAAGTTGCTCGGGATAGACTTTCTATTGTTCTTCTATGTCAAATTTTACGAGTATAAGCTTCCTAGGTTATTTCGATGCCAAAACACCAACTTTCTATGGCAAATGAACAAAACCGTTAAAAGCTCCTGCATAGAGAGAGTTGACCAACTTCGGACCATCAAAGTTGCTCGGTGTACAATTTTTATTGTTCTTATATGTCAAATTTTAAGAGTATAAGCTACGTAGATTATTTCGATGCCAAAACACCAACTTTCTATGACAAATTGACAAAACCGTTAAAAGCTCCTCCATAGAGAGGGTTGAGAAACTTCGGACCATCAAAAGTTGCTCGGGATAGACTTTTTATTCTTCTTCTATGTCAATTTTTCTGAATATAAGCTTCGTAGATTATTTCGATGCCAAAACACCAACTTTCTATGACAAATGGACAAAACCGTAAAAAGCTCCTCCATAGAGAGAGTTGAGCAACTTCGGACCATCGAAGTTGCTCGGTGTATACTTTTTATTGTTCTTCTATGTCGATTTTTCTGAATATAAGTTTCGTAGATTATTTCGATTCCAAAACACCAACTTTCTATGACAAATGGATAAAACCGTTAAAAGCCCCTCCATAGAGAGAGTTGAGCAACTTCAGACCATCAAAGTTGCTCGGTGTACAATTTTTATTGTTCTTATATGTCAAATTTGAAGAGTATAACCTTCCTAGATTATTTCGATGCCAAAACACCAACTTTCTATGACAAATGGACAAAACCGTTAAAAGCTCCTCCATAGAGGGAGTTGAGCAACTTCGGACCATCAAAGTTGCTCGGTGTACACTTTTTATTGTTCTTATATGTCAAATTTTACGAGTATAACCTTCATAGATTATTTCGATGCCAAAATACCAACTTTCTATGACAAATGGACGAAACCGTTAAAAGCTCCTCCATAGAGAGAGTTGGGCAATTTCGGACCATCGAAGTTGCTCGGTGTACAATTTTTATTGTTCTTATATGTCAAATTTTTCGAATATAAATTTCATGGATTATTTCGATGCCAAAACACCAACTTTCTATGACAAATGGACAAAACCGTTAAATAATCCTCCTTAGAGAGAGTTGAGCAACTTCAGACTATCAAAGTTGCTCGGGATAGACTTTCTATTGTTCTTCTATGTCAAATTTTACGAGTATAAGATTTCTAGGTTATTTCGATGCCAAAACACCAACTTTCTATGACAAATGAACAAAACCGTTAAAAGCTCCTGTATAGAGAGAGTTGAGCAACTTCGGACCACCAAAATTGCTCGGTGTACAATTTTTATTGTTCTTATATGTCAAATTTTAAGAGTATAAGATTCCTAGATTATTTCGATGCCAAAACACCAACTTTCTATGACAAATGGACGAAACCGTTAAAAGCTCCTCCTTAGAGAGAGTTGAGCAACTTCAGACTATCAAAGTTGCTCGGGATAGACTTTCTATTGTTCTTCTATGTCACATTTTACGAGTATAAGCTTCCTAGATTATTTCGATGCCAAAACACCAACTTTCTATGACAAATGGACGAAACCGTTAAAAGCTCCTCCATAGAGAGAGTTGAGCAACTTCGGACCATCAAAGTTGCTCTATGTACAATTTTTATTGTTCTTCTATGTAAAATTTTATTAATACAACCTTCCAAGATTATTTCGATTCCAAAACACCAACTTTCTATGACAAATGGATAAAACCGTTTAAAGCTCCTACATAGAGTGAGTTGAGCAACTTCGGACCCTCAAAGTTGGTTGGTGTACAGTTTTTATTGTTCTTATATATCAAATTTTATGAGTATAAGCTTCTTATATTATTTCGATGCCAAAACACCAACTTTCTATGACAAATGGACAAAACCGTTAAAAGCTCCTCGATAGAGAGAGTTGAGCAACTTCGGACGACCAAAGTTGCTCGGGATAGACTTTTTATTGTTCTTTTATGTCAAATTTTACGAGTATAAGCTTCCTAGATTATTTCGATGCCAAAACACCAATTTTGCATGACAAATGAACTAAACCGTTAAAAGCACCTCCATAGAAAGAGTTGAGCAACTTCGGACCATCAAAGTTGCTCGGTGTACAATTTTTATTGTTCTTATATGTCAAATTTTAAGAGTATAAGCTTCGTAGATTATTTCGATGCCAAAACACCAACT
Source organism: Euonymus europaeus (assembly GCA_963580455.1). Taxonomy (NCBI): domain Eukaryota; kingdom Viridiplantae; phylum Streptophyta; class Magnoliopsida; order Celastrales; family Celastraceae; genus Euonymus; species Euonymus europaeus. The sequence goes on from OY756972.1 coordinate 9,770,082, forward strand.
TTCTATGACAAATGGACAAAACCGTTAAAAGCTTCTTCATAGAGAGAGTTGAGCAACTTCGGACCATCAAAGTTGCTCGGTATACAATTTTCATTGTTCTTATATGTCAAATTTTAAGAGTATAAGCTTCGTAGATTATTTCGATGCCAAAACACCAACTTTCTATGACAAATGGACAAAACCGTTAAAAGCTGCTCCATAGAGAGAGTTGAGAAACTTGGGACCATCAAAGTTGCTCTATGTACACTTTTTATTGTTCTTCTATGTCAAATTTTATTAATACAAGCTTCCAAGACTATTTCGATTCCAAAACACCAACTTTCTATGACAAATAGATAAAACCGTTAAAAGCTCCTCCATAGAGAGTGTTGAGCAACTTCGGACCATCAAAGTTGCTCTGTATACAATTTTTATTGTTCTTATATGTCAAATTTTAAGAGTATAAGCTTCTTAGATTATTTCGATGCCAAAACACCAACTTTCTATGATAAATGGACAAAACCGTTAAAAGCTTCTCCATAGAAAGAGTTGAGCAACTTCAAACCATCAAAAGTTGCTCGGGATAGACATTTTATTGTTCTTCTATGTCAAATTTTCTGAATATAAGCTTCATAGATTATTTCGATGCCAAAACACCAACTTTCTATGACAAATGGAAAAAACCGTTAAAAGCTCCTCCATAGAGAGAGTTGAGCAACTTCGGACCATCAAAGTTGCTCGGTGTATACTTTTTATTGTTCTCATATGTCAAATTTTTCGAATATAAACTTCGTGGATTATTTCGATGCAAAAACACCAACTTTCTATGACAAATGGACGAAACCGTTAAAAGCTCCTTCTTAGAGAGAGTTGAGCAACTTCGGACCATCAAAGTTGCTCGGTGTACAATTTTTATTGTTCTTATATGTCAAATTTTAAGAGTATAAGCTTCGTAGATTATTTCGATTCCAAAACACCAACTTTCTATGACAAATGGACAAAACCGTTAAACGCTCCTCCATAGAGAGGGTTGAGAAACTTCGGACCATCAAAAGTTGCTCGGGATAGACTTTTTATTCTTCTTCTATGTCAATATTTCTGAATATAAGCTTCGTAGATTATTTCGATGCCAAAACACCAACTTTCTATGACAAATGGACAAAAACGTTAAAAGCTCCTCCATAGAGAGAGTCGAGCAACTTCGAACCATCAAAAGTTGCTCGGGATAGACATTTTATTGTTCTTCTATGTCAAATTTTCTGAATATAAGCTTCGTAGATTATATCGATGCCAGAACACCAACTTTCTATGACAAATGGACAAAATCGTTAAAAGCTCCTCCATAGAGAGAGTTGAGAAACTTCGGAACATCAAAAGTTGCTCGGGATAGACTTTTTATTGTTCTTCTATGTCAATTTTTCTGAATATAAGCTTCGTAGATTATTTGGATGCCAAAACACCAACTTTCTATGACAAGTGGACAAAACCGTTAAAAGCTTCTCCATAGAGAGAGTTGAGCAACTTCGGACCATCAAAGTTGCTCGGTGTATACTTTTTATTGTTCTTCTATGTAAATTTTTCTGAATATAAGTTTCGTAGATTATTTCGATTCCAAAACATCAACTTTCTATGACAAATGGATAAAACCGTTAAAAGCCCCTCTATAGAGAGAGTTGAGCAACTTCGGACCATCGAAGTTGCTCGGTGTACAATTTTTATTGTTCTTATATGTCAAATTTTAAGAGTATAAGCTTCATAGATTATTTCGATGCCAAAACACCAACTTTCTATGACAAATGGACAAAACCGTTAAAAGCTCCTGCATAGAAAGAGTTGAGCAACTTCGAACCATCAAAAGTTGCTCGGGATAGACATTTTATTGTTCTTCTATGTCAAATTTTCTGAATATAAGCTTCGTAGATTATATCGATGCCAGAACACCAACTTTCTATGACAAATGGACAAAACCGTTAAAAGCTCCTCCATAGAGAGAGTTGAGCAACTTCGGACCATCAAAGTTGCTCGGTGTATACTTTTTATTGTTCTTCTATGTCAATTTTTCTGAATATAAGCTTCGTAGATTATTTGGATGCCAAAACACCAACTTTCTATGACAAGTGGACAAAACCGTTAAAAGCTTCTCCATAGAGAGAGTTGAGCAACTTCGGACCATCAAAGTTGCTCGGTGTATACTTTTTATTGTTCTTCTATGTAAATTTTTCTGAATATAAGTTTCGTAGATTATTTCGATTCCAAAACATCAACTTTCTATGACAAATGGATAAAACCGTTAAAAGCCCCTCTATAGAGAGAGTTGAGCAACTTCGGACCATCGAAGTTGCTCGGTGTACAATTTTTATTGTTCTTATATGTCAAATTTTAAGAGTATAAGCTTCATAGATTATTTCGATGCCAAAACACCAACTTTCTATGACAAATGGACAAAACCGTTAAAAGCTCCTGCATAGAAAGAGTTGAGCAACTTCGAACCATCAAAAGTTGCTCGGGATAGACATTTTATTGTTCTTCTATGTCAAATTTTCTGAATATAAGCTTCGTAGATTATATCGATGCCAGAACACCAACTTTCTATGACAAATGGACAAAACCGTTAAAAGCTCCTCCATAGAGAGAGTTGAGCAACTTCGGACCATCAAAGTTGCTCGGTGTATACTTTTTATTGTTCTTCTATGTCAATTTTTCTGAATATAAGGTTCGTAGATTATTTCGATTCCAAAACATCAACTTTCTATGACAAATGGATAAAACCGTTAAAAGCCCCTCCATAGAGAGAGTTGAGCAACTTCGGACCATCAAAGTTGCTCGGTGTACAATTTTTATTGTTCTTATATGTCAAATTTTAAGACTATAAGCTTCCTAGATTATTTCGATGCCAAAACACCAACTTTCTATGACAAATGAACGAAACCGTTAAAAGCTCCTCCGTAGAGAGAGTTGAGCAACTTCAGACCATCAAAGTTGCTCGGTGTACACTTTTTATTGTTCTTATATGTCAAATTTTACGAGTATAAGCGTCATAGATTATTTCGATGCCAAAAAACTAACTTTCTATGACAAATGGACGAAACCGTTAAAAGCTCCTCCATAGAGAGAGTTGGGCAACTTCGGACCATCAAAGTTGCTCGGTGTACAATTTTTATTGTTCTTATATGTCAAATTTTAAGAGTATAAGCTTCCTAGATTATTTCGATGCCAAAACACCAACTTTCTATGACAAATGGACGAAACCGATAAAAGCTCCTCCATAGAGAGAGTTGAGCAACTTCGGACCATCAAAGTTGCTTGGTGTACAATTTTTATTGTTCTTACATGTCCAATTTTAAGAGTATAAGCTTCCTAGATTATTTCGATGTCAAAACACCAACTTTCTATGACAAATTGACAAGACCGTTAAACGCTCCTCCTTAGAGAGAGTTGAGCAACTTCAGACTATCAAAGTTGCTCGAGATAGGCTTTCTATTGTTCTTCTATGTCAAATTTTACGAGTATAAGCTTCCTAGATTATTTCGATGCCAAAACACCAACTTTCTATGAAAAATGAACAAAACAGTTTAAAGCTCCTGCGTAGAGAGAGTTGAGCAACTTCGGACCACCAAAGTTGCTTGGTGTACAATTTTTATTGTTCTTATATGTCAAATTTTAAGAGTATAAGCTTCCTAGATTATTTCGATGCCAAAACACCAAATTTCTATGATAAATGGACGAAGCCGTTAAAAGCTCCTCCATAGAGAGAGTTGAGCAACTTCGGACCATCAAAGTTGCTCGGTGTACAATTTTTATTGTTCTTATATGTCAAATTTTAAGAGTATAAGCTTCCTAGATTATTTCGATGCCAAAACACCAACTTTCTTTGACAAATGGACGAAACCGATAAAAGCTCCTCCATAGAGAGAGTTGAGCAACTTCGGACCATCAAAGTTGCTTGGTGTACAATTTTTATTGTTCTTACATGTCCAATTTTAAGAGTATAAGCTTCCTAGATTATTTCGATGCCAAAACACCAACTTTCTATGACAAATGGACGAAACCGTTAAAAGCTCCTCCTTAGAGAGAGTTGAGCAACTTCAGACTATCAAAGTTGCTCGGGATAGACTTTCTATTGTTCTTCTATGTCACATTTTACGAGTATAAGCTTCCTAGATTATTTCGATGCCAAAACACCAACTTTCTATGACAAATGGACGAAACCGTTAAAAGCTCCTCCATAGAGAGAGTTGAGCAACTTCGGACCATCAAAGTTGCTCTATGTACAATTTTTATTGTTCTTCTATGTAAAATTTTATTAATACAACCTTCCAAGATTATTTCGATTCCAAAACACCAACTTTCTATGACAAATGGATAAAACCGTTTAAAGCTCCTACATAGAGAGAGTTGATCAACTTCGGACCCTCAAAGTTGCTCTATGTACACTTTTTATTGTTCTTCTATGTCAAATTTTATTAATACAAGCTTCCATGATTATTTCGATTCCAAAACACCAACTTTCTATGACAAATAGATAAAACCGTTAAAAGCTCCTCCATAGAAAGAGTTGAGCAACTTCGGACCATCAAAGTTGCTCTGTATACAATTTTTATTGTTCTTATATGTCAAATTTTGCGAGTATAAGCTTCGTCGATTATTTCGTTGCCAAAACACCAACTTTGTATGACAAATGAACTAAACCGTTAAAAGCTCCTCCATAGAAAGAGTTAAGCAACTTCAAACCATCAAAAGTTGCTCGGGATAGACTTTCTATTGTTCTTCTATGTAAAATTTTACGAGTATAAGCTTCCTAGGTTATTTCGATGCCAAAACACCAACTTTCTCTGACAAATGAACAAAACCGTTAAAAGCTCCTACATAGAGAGAGTTGAGCAACTTCGGAGAACCAAAGTTGCTCGGTGTACAATTTTTATTGTTCTTATATGTCAAATTTTAAGAGTATAAGCTTCCTAGATTATTTCGATGCTAAAAAACCAACTTTCTATGACAAATGGACGAAACCGTTAAAAGCTGCTCCATAGAGAGAGTTGAGCAACTTCGGACCATCAAAGTTGCTCGGAGTACAATTTTTATTGTTCTTATATGTCAAATTTTAAGAGTATAAACTTCCTAGATTATTTCGATGCCAAAACACCAACTTTCTATGACAAATGAACGAAACCGTTAAAAGCTCCTCCGTGGAGAGAGTTGAGCAACTTCGGACCATCAAAGTTGCTTGGTGTACAATTTTTATTGTACTTATATGTCCAATTTTAAGAGTATAAGCTTCCTCGATTATTTCGATGCCAAAACACCAACTTTCTATGACACATGGACAAAACCGTTAAAAGCTCCTCCATAGAGAGAGTTGAGCAACTTCGGACCATCAAAGTTGCTCGGTGTATACTTTTTATTGTTCTTATATGTCAAAATTTATGAGTATAAGCTTCCTAGATTATTTCGATGTTAAAACACCAACTTTCTATGACAAATGGACAAAAACGTTAAATGCTCCTCCATAGAAGAGTTGAGCAACTTCGGACCAATAAAGTTGCTCGGTGTACAATTTTTATTGTTCTTATATGTTCAATTTTACGAGTATAAGCTTCATAGATTATTTCGATGACAAAACACCAACTTTCAATGACAAATGGACGAAACCGTTAAAAGCTCCTCCATAGAGAGAGTTAGGCACCTTCGGACCATCGAAGTTGCTCGGTGTACAATTTTTATTGTTCTTATATGTCAAATTTTTCGAATATAAACTTCATGGATTATTTCGATGCCAAAACACCAACTTTCTATGACAAATGGACGAAACCGTTAAAAGCTCCTCCTTAGAGAGAGTTGAGCAACTTCAGACTATCAAAGTTGCTCGGGATAGACTTTCTATTGTTCTTCTATGTCAAATTTGACGAGTATAAGCTTCCTAGGTTATTTGATCCCAAAACACCAACTTTCTATGACAAATGAACAAAACCGTTAAAAGCTCCTGAATAGAGAGAGTTGAGCAACTTCGGACCACCAAAGTTGCTCGGTGTACAATTTTTATTGTTCTTATATGTCAAATTTTAAGAGTATAACCTTCCTAGACTATTTCGATGCCAAAACACCAACTTTCTATGACAAATGGATGAAACCGTTAAAAGCTCCTCCATAGAGAGAGTTGAGCAACTTCGGACCCTCAAAGTTGCACGGTGTACACTTTTTATTGTTCTTATATATCAAATTTTATGAGTATAAGCTTCTTAGATTATTTCGATGCCAAAATACCAACTTTCTATGACAAATGGACAAAAACCGTTAAAAGCTTCTCGTTAGAGAGAGTTGAGCAACTTCGGACTACCAAAGTTGCTCGGGATAGACTTTTTATTGTTCTTTTATGTCAAATTTTACGAGTATAAGCTTCCTAGGTTAATTCGATGCGAAAACACCAACTTTCTATGACAAATGAACAAAACCGTTAAAAGCTCCTGCATATAGAGAGTTGAGCAACTTCGGACCACCAAAGTTGCTCGGTGTACAATTTTTATTGTTCTTATATGTCAAATTTTAAGAGTATAAGCTTCCTAGATAATTTCGATGCCAAAACACCAACTTTCTATGACAAATGGACGAAACCGTTAAAAGCCCCTCCATAGAGAGAGTTGACCAACTTCGGACCATCAAAGTTGCTCGGTCTACAATTTTTATTGTTCTTATATGTCAAGTTTTAAGAGTACAAGCTTCGTAGATTATTTCGATGCCAAAACACCAACTTTCTATGACAAATGGACAAAACCGTTAAAAGCTCCTCCATAGAGAGAGTTGAGCAACTTCGGACCATCAAAGTTGCTCGGTGCATACTTTTTATTGTTCTTCTATGTCAATTTTTCTGAATATAAGGTTCGTAGATTATTTCGATTCCAAAACATCAACTTTCTATGACAAATGGATAAAACCGTTAAAAGCCCCTCCATAGAGAGAATTGAGCAACTTCGGACCATCAAAGTTGCTCGGTGTACAATTTTTATTGTTCTTATATGTCAAATTTTAAGAGTATAAGCTTCCTAGATTATTTCGATGCCAAAACACCAACTTTCTATGACAAATGGACGAAACCGTTAAAAGCTCCTCCATAGAGAGAGTTGAGCAACTTCAGACCATCAAAGTTGCTCGGTGTACACTTTTTATTGTTCTTATATGTCAAATTTTACGAGTATAAGCGTCATAGATTATTTCGATGCCAAAAAACTAACTTTCTATGACAAATGGACGAAACCGTTAAAAGCTCCTCCATAGAGAGAGTTGGGCAACTTCGGACGATCAAAGTTGCTCGGTGTACATTTTTTATTGTTCTTATATGTCAAATTTTAAGAGTATAAGCTTCCTAGATTATTTCGATGCCAAAACACCAACTTTCTATGACAAATGGACGAAACCGATAAAAGCTCCTCCATAGAGAGAGTTGAGCAACTTCGGACCATCAAAGTTGCTTGGTGTACAATTTTTATTGTTCTTACATGTCCAATTTTAAGAGTATAAGCTTCCTAGATTATTTCGATGTCAAAACACCAACTTTCTATGACAAATTGACAAAACCGTTAAACGCTCCTCCTTAGAGAGAGTTGAGCAACTTCAGACTATCAAAGTTGCTCGAGATAGGCTTTCTATTGTTCTTCTATGTCAAATTTTACGAGTATAAGCTTCCTAGATTATTTCGATGCCAAAACACCAACTTTCTATGAAAAATGAACAAAACAGTTTAAAGCTCCTGCGTAGAGAGAGTTGAGCAACTTCGGACCACCAAAGTTGCATGGTGTACAATTTTTATTGTTCTTATATGTCAAATTTTAAGAGTATAAGCTTCCTAGATTATTTCGATGCCAAAACACCAAATTTCTATGATAAATGGACGAAACCGTTAAAAGATCCTCCATAGAGAGAGTTGAGCAACTTCGGACCATCAAAGTTGCTCGGTGTACAATTTTTATTGTTCTTATATGTCAAATTTTAAGAGTATAAGCTTCCTAGATTATTTCGATGCCAAAACACCAACTTTCTATGACAAATGGACGAAACCGATAAAAGCTCTTCCATAGAGAGAGTTGAGCAACTTCGGACCATCAAAGTTGCTTGGTGTACAATTTTTATTGTTCTTACATGTCCAATTTTAAGAGTATAGGCTTCCTAGATTATTTCGATGCTAAAACACCAACTTTCTATGACAAATGGACGAAACCGTTAAAAGCTCATCCTTAGAGAGAGTTGAGCAACTTCAGACTATCAAAGTTGCTCGGGATAGACTTTCTATTGTTCTTCTATGTCACATTTTACGAGTATAAGCTTCCTAGATTATTTCGATGCCAAAACACCAACTTTCTATGACAAATGGACGAAACCGTTAAAAGCTCCTCCATAGAGAGAGTTGAGCAACTTCGGACCATCAAAGTTGCTCTATGTACAATTTTTATTGTTCTTCTATGTAAAATTTTATTAATACAACCTTCCAAGATTATTTCGATTCCAAAACACCAACTTTCTATGACAAATGGATAAAACCGTTTAAAGCTCCTACATAGAGAGAGTTGAGCAACTTCGGACCCTCAAAGTTGCTCTATGTACACTTTTTATTGTTCTTCTATGTCAAATTTTATTAATACAAGCTTCCATGATTATTTCGATTCCAAAACACCAACTTTCTATGACAAATAGATAAAACCGTTAAAAGCTCCTCCATAGAAAGAGTTGAGCAACTTCGGACCATCAAAGTTGCTCTGTATACAATTTTTATTGTTCTTATATGTCAAATTTTGCGAGTATAAGCTTCGTCGATTATTTCGTTGCCAAAACACCAACTTTGTATGACAAATGAACTAAACCGTTAAAAGCTCCTCCATAGAAAGAAAGAGTTAAGCAACTTCAAACCATCAAAAGTTGCTCGGGATAGACTTTCTATTGTTCTTCTATGTAAAATTTTACGAGTATAAGCTTCCTAGGTTATTTCGATGCCAAAACACCAACTTTCTATGACAAATGGACAAAACCGTTAAAAGCTCCTCCATAGAGAGAGTTGAGCAACTTCGGACCATCGAAGTTGCTCGGTGTATACTTTTTATTGTTCTTCTATGTCAAATTTTAAGAGTATAAGCTTCCTAGATTATTTCGATGCTAAAAAACCAACTTTCTATGACAAATGGACGAAACCGTTAAAAGCTCCTCCATAGAGAGAGTTGAGCAACTTCGGACCATCAAAGTTGCTCGGAGTACAATTTTTATTGTTCTTATATGTCAAATTTTAAGAGTATAAGCTTCCTAGATTATTTCGATGCCAAAACACCAACTTTCTATGACAAATGAACGAAACCGTTAAAAGCTCCTCCGTGGAGAGAGTTGAGCAACTTCGGACCATCAAAGTTGCTTGGTGTACAATTTTTATTGTACTTATATGTCGAATTTTAAGAGTATAAGCTTCCTCGATTATTTCGATGCCAAAACACCAACTTTCTATGACACATGGACAAAACCGTTAAAAGCTCCTGAATAGAGAGAGTTGAGCAACTTCGGACCACCAAAGTTGCTCGGTGTACAATTTTTATTGTTCTTATATGTCAAATTTTAAGAGTATAACCTTCCTAGACTATTTCGATGCCAAAACACCAACTTTCTATGACAAATGGATGAAACCGTTAAAAGCTCCTCCATAGAGAGAGTTGAGCAACTTCGGACCCTCAAAGTTGCTCGGTGTACACTTTTTATTGTTCTTATATATCAAATTTTATGAGTATAAGCTTCTTAGATTATTTCGATGCCAAAATACCAACTTTCTATGACAAATGGACAAAAACCGTTAAAAGCTTCTCGATAGAGAGAGTTGAGCAACTTCGGACTACCAAAGTTGCTCGGGATAGACTTTTTATTGTTCTTTTATGTCAAATTTTACGAGTATAAGCTTCCTAGGTTAATTCGATGCGAAAACACCAACTTTCTATGACAAATGAACAAAACCGTTAAAAGCTCCTGCATATAGAGAGTTGAGCAACTTCGGACCACCAAAGTTGCTCGGTGTACAATTTTTATTGTTCTTATATGTCAAATTTTAAGAGTATAAGCTTCCTAGATAATTTCGATGCCAAAACACCAACTTTCTATGACAAATGGACGAAACCGTTAAAAGCCCCTCCATAGAGAGAGTTGACCAACTTCGGACCATCAAAGTTGCTCGGTCTACAATTTTTATTGTTCTTATATGTCAAGTTTTAAGAGTACAAGCTTCGTAGATTATTTCGATGCCAAAACACCAACTTTCTATGACAAATGGACAAAACCGTTAAAAGCTCCTCCATAGAGAGAGTTGAGCAACTTCGGACCATCAAAGTTGCTCGGTGCATACTTTTTATTGTTCTTCTATGTCAATTTTTCTGAATATAAGTTTCGTAGATTATTTCGATTCCAAAACACCAACTTTCTATGACAAATGGATAAAATCATTAAAAGCCCCTCCATAGAGAGAGTTGAGCAACTTCGGACCATCAAAGTTGCTCGGTCTACAATTTTTATCGTTCTTATATGTCAAATTTGAAGTGTATGAGCTTCCAAGATTATTTCGATGCCTAAACACCAACTTTCTATGACAAATGGACAAAACCGTTAAAAGCTCCTCCATAGAGAGAGTTTAGCAACTTCAGACCATCAAAGTAGCTCGGTGAACACTTTTTATTGTTTTTATATGTCAAATTTGAAGAGTATAAGCTTCCTAGATTATTTCGATGCCAAAATACCAACTTTCTATGACAAATGGACAAAACCGTTTAAAGCTCCTCCATAGAGAGAGTTGAGCAACTTCGGACCATCAAAGTTGCACGGTGTACACTTTTTATTGTTCTTATATATCAAATTTTATGAGTATAAGTTTCTTAGATTATTTCGATGCCAAAACACCAACTTTCTATGACAAATGGACAAAACCGTTAAAAGCTTCTCGATAGAGAGAGTTGAGCAACTTCGGACTACCAAAGTTGCTCGGGATGGACTTTTTATTGTTCTTTTATGTCAAATTTTACGAGTATAAGCTTCCTAGATTATTTCGATGCCAAAACGCCAACTTTCTATAACAAATGAACAAAACCGTTAAAAGCTCCTGCATAGAGAGAGTTGAGCAACTTCGGACCACCAAAGTTACTCGGTGTACAATTTTTATTGTTCTTATATGTCAAATTTTAAGAGTATAAGCTTCCTAGATAATTTCGATGCCAAAACACCAACTTTCTATGACAAATAGACGAAACCGTTAAAAGCACCTCCATAGAGAGAGTTGAGAAACTTCAGACCATCAAAGTTGCTCGGTGTACAATTTTTATTGTTCTTATATGTCAAATTTTAAGACTATAAGCTACGTAGATTATTTCGATGCCAAAACACCAACTTTCTATGACAAATGGACAAAACCGTTAAAAGCTCCTCCATAGAGATGGTTGAGAAACTTCGGACCATCAAAAGTTGCCCGGGATAGACTTTTTATTCTTCTTCTATGTCAATATTTCTGAATATAAGCTTCGTAGATTATTTCGATGCCAAAACACCAACTTTCTATGACAAATGGACAAAAACGTTAAAAGCTCCTCCATAGAGAGAGTTGAGCAACGTCGGACCATCGAAGTTGCTCGGTGTATAGTTTTTATTGTTCTTCTATGTCAATTTTTCTGAATATAAGTTTCGTAGATTATTTCGATTCCAAAACACCAACTTTCTATGACAAATGGATAAAACCATTAAAAGCCCCTCCATAGAGAGAGTTGATAACCTTCGGACCATCAAAGTTGCTCGGTGTACAATTTGTATTGTTCTTATATGTCAAATTTTAAGAGTATAAGCTTCCTAGATTATTTCGATGCCAAAACACCAACTTTCTATGACAAATGGACAAAACCGTTAAAAGCTCCTCCATAGAGAGAGTTGAGCAACTTCGGACCATCAAAGTTGCTCGGTGTATACTTTTTATTGTTCTTATATGTCAAATTTTACAAGTATAAGCTTCATAGATTATTTCGATGCCAAAACACCAACTTTCTATGACAAATGGACGAAACCGTTAAAAGCTCCTCCATAGAGAGAGTTGGGCAATTTCGGACCATCGAAGTTGCTCGGTGTACAATTTTTATTGTTCTTATACATCAAATTTTTCGAATATAAACTTCATGGATTATTTCGATGCCAAAACACCAACTTTCTATGACAAATGGACGAAACCGTTAAATGCTCCTCCTTAGAGAGAGTTGAGCAACTTCAGACTATCAAAGTTGCTCGGGATAGACTTTCTATGACAAATGAACAAAAGCGTCAAAAGCTCCTGCATAGAGAGAGTTGAGCAACTTCGGACCACCAAAGTTGCTCGGTGTACAATTTTTATTGTTCTTATATGTCAAATTTTAAGAGTATAAGCTTCCTAGATTATTTCGATGCCAAAACACCAACTTTCAATGACAAATGGACGAAACCGTTAAAAGCCCCTCCATAGAGAGAGTTGACCAACTTCGGACCATCAAAGTTGCTCGGTGTACAATTTTTATTGTTCTTATATGTCAAATTATAAGAGTATAAGCTACGTAGATTATTTCGATGCCAAAACACCAACTTTCTATGACAAATTGACAAAACCGTTAAAAGCTCCTCCATAGAGAGAGTTGAGAAACTTCGGACCATCAAAAGTTGCTCGGGATAGACTTTTTATTGTTCTTCTATGTCAATTCTTCTGAACATAAGCTTCGTAGATTATTTCGATGCCAAAACACCAACTTTCTATGACAAATGGACAAAACCGTTAAAAGCTCCTCCATAGAGAGAGTTGAGCAACTTCGGACCATCGAAGTTGCTCGGTGTATACTTTTTATTGTTCTTCTATGTCAATTTTTCTGAATATAAGTTTTGTAGATTATTTCGATTCCAAAACACCAACTTTCTATGACAAATGGATAAAACCGTTAAAAGCCCTCCATAGAGAGAGTTGAGCAACTTCGGACCACCAAAGTTGCTCGGTGTACAATTTTTATTGTTCTTATATGTCAAATTTGAAGAGTATAAGCTTCCTAGATTATTTCGATGCCAAAACACCAACTTTCTATGACAAATGGACAAAACCGTTAAAAGCTCCTCCATAGAGAGAGTTGAGCAACTTCGGACTATCAAAGTTGCTCGGGATAGACTTTCTATTGTTTTTCTATGTCAAATTTTACGAGTATAAGCTTCATAGATTATTTCGATGCCAAAACACCAACTTTCTATGACAAATGGACGAAACCGTTAAAAGCTCCTCCATAGAGAGAGTTGGGCAATTTCGGACCATCGAAGTTGCTCGGTCAACAATTTTTATAGTTCTTATATGTCAAATATTTCGAATATAAACTTCATGGATTATTTCGATGCCAAAACACCGACTTTCTATGGCAAATGGACGAAACCGTTAAAAGCTCCTCCTTAGAGAGAGTTGAGCAACTTCAGACTATCAAAGTTGCTCGGGATAGACTTTCTATTGTTCTTCTATGTCAAATTTTACGAGTATAAGCTTCCTAGGTTATTTCGATGCCAAAACACCAACTTTCTATGGCAAATGAACAAAACCGTAAAAAGCTCCTGCATAGAGAGAGTTGACCAACTTCGTACCATCAAAGTTGCTCGGTGTACAATTTTTATTGTTCTTATATGTCAAATTTTAAGAGTATAAGCTACGTAGATTATTTCGATGCCAAAACACCAACTTTCTATGACAAATTGACAAAACCGTTAAAAGCTCCTCCATAGAGAGGGTTGAGAAACTTCGGACCTTCAAAAGTTGCTCGGGATAGACTTTTTATTCTTCTTCTATGTCAATTTTTCTGAATATAAGCTTCGTAGATTATTTCGATGCCAAAACACCAACTTTCTATGACAAATGGACAAAACCGTAAAAAGCTCCTCCATAGAGAGAGTTGAGCATCTTCGGACCATCGAAGTTGCTCGGTGTATACTTTTTATTGTTCTTCTATGTCGATTTTTCTGAATATAAGTTTCGTAGATTATTTCGATTCCAAAACACCAACTTTCTATGACAAATGGATAAAACCGTTAAAAGCCCCTCCATATAGAGAGTTGAGCAACTTCAGACCATCAAAGTTGCTCGGTGTACAATTTTTATTGTTCTTATATGTCAAATTTGAAGAGTATAACCTTCCTAGATTATTTCGATGCCAAAACACCAACTTTCTATGACAAATGGACAAAACCGTTAAAAGCTCCTCCATAGAGAGAGTTGAGCAACTTCGGACCATCAAAGTTGCTCGGTGTACACTTTTTATTGTTCTTATATGTCAAATTTTACGAGTATAAGCTTCATAGATTATTTCGATGCCAAAATACCAACTTTCTATGACAAATGGACGAAACCGTTAAAAGCTCCTCCATAGAGAGAGTTGGGCAATTTCGGACCATCGAAGTTGCTCGGTGTACAATTTTTATTGTTCTTATATGTCAAATTTTTCGAATATAAATTTCATGGATTATTTCGATGCCAAAACACCAACTTTCTATGACAAATGGACAAAACCGTTAAATGCTCCTCCTTAGAGAGAGCTGAGCAACTTCAGACTATCAAAGTTGCTCGGGATAGACTTTCTATTGTTCTTCTATGTCAAATTTTACGAGTATAAGCTTTCTAGGTTATTTCGATGCCAAAACACCAACTTTCTATGACAAATGAACAAAACCGTTAAAAGCTCCTGCATAGAGAGAGTTGAGCAACTTCGGACCACCAAAGTTGCTCGGTGTACAATTTTTATTGTTCTTATATGTCAAATTTTAAGAGTATAAGCTTCCTAGATTATTTCGATGCCAAAACACCAACTTTCTATGACAAATGGACGAAACCGTTAAAAGCTCCTCCTTAGAGAGAGTTGAGCAACTTCAGACTATCAAAGTTGCTCGGGATAGACTTTCTATTGTTCTTCTATGTCACATTTTACGAGTATAAGCTTCCTAGATTATTTCGATGCCAAAACACCAACTTTCTATGACAAATGGACGAAACCGTTAAAAGCTCCTCCATAGAGAGAGTTGAGCAACTTCGGACCATCAAAGTTGCTCTATGTACAATTTTTATTGTTCTTCTATGTAAAATTTTATTAATACAACCTTCCAAGATTATTTCGATTCCAAAACACAAACTTTCTATGACAAATGGATAAAACCGTTTAAAGCTCCTACATAGAGAGAGTTGAGCAACTTCGGACCCTCAAAGTTGGTTGGTGTACAGTTTTTATTGTTCTTATATATCAAATTTTATGAGTATAAGCTTCTTATATTATTTCGATGCCAAAACACCAACTTTCTATGACAAATGGACAAAACCGTTAAAAGCTCCTCGATAGAGAGAGTTGAGCAACTTCGGACGACCAAAGTTGCTCGGGATAGACTTTTTATTGTTCTTTTATGTCAAATTTTACGAGTATAAGCTTCCTAGATTATTTCGATGCCAAAACACCAATTTTGCATGACAAATGAACTAAACCGTTAAAAGCACCTCCATAGAAAGAGTTGAGCAACTTCGGACCATCAAAGTTGCTCGGTGTACAATTTTTATTGTTCTTATATGTCAAATTTTAAGAGTATAAGCTTCGTAGATTATTTCGATGCCAAAACACCAACTTTCTATGACAAATGGACAAAACCGTTAAAAGCTTCTTCATAGAGAGAGTTGAGCAACTTCGGACCATCAAAGTTGCTCGGTATACAATTTTCATTGTTCTTATATGTCAAATTTTAAGATTATAAGCTTCGTAGATTATTTCGATGCCAAAACACCAACTTTCTATGACAAATGGACAAAACCGTTAAAAGCTGCTCCATAGAGAGAGTTGAGCAACTTGGGACCATCAAAGTTGCTCTATGTACACTTTTTATTGTTCTTCTATGTCAAATTTTATTAATACAAGCTTCCAAGACTATTTCGATTCCAAAACACCAACTTTCTATGACAAATAGATAAAACCGTTAAAAGCTCCTCCATAGAGAGTGTTGAGCAACTTCGGACCATCAAAGTTGCTCTGTATACAATTTTTATTGTTCTTATATGTCAAATTTTAAGAGTATAAGCTTCTTAGATTATTTCGATGCCAAAACACCAACTTTCTATGATAAATGGACAAAACCGTTAAAAGCTTCTCCATAGAAAGAGTTGAGCAACTTCAAACCATCAAAAGTTGCTCGGGATAGACATTTTATTGTTCTTCTATGTCAAATTTTCTGAATATAAGCTTCGTAGATTATTTCGATGCCAAAACACCAACTTTCTATGACAAATGGAAAAAACCGTTAAAAGCTCCTCCATAGATAGAGTTGAGCAACTTCGGACCATCAAAGTTGCTCGGTGTATACTTTTTATTGTTCTCATATGTCAAATTTTTCGAATATAAACTTCATGGATTATTTCGATGCAAAAACACCAACTTTCTATGACAAATGGACGAAACCGTTAAAAGCTCCTTCTTAGAGAGAGTTGAGCAACTTCGGACCATCAAAGTTGCTCGGTGTACAATTTTTATTGTTCTTATATGTCAAATTTTAAGAGTATAAGCTTCGTAGATTATTTCGATGCCAAAACACCAACTTTCTATGACAAATGGACAAAACCGTTAAAAGCTCCTCCATAGAAAGAGTTGAGCAACTTGGGAACATCAAAGTTGCTCTATGTACACTTTTTATTGTTCTTCTATGTCAAATTTTATTAATACAAGCTTCCAAGACTATTTCGATTCCAAAACACCAACTTTCTATGACAAATAGATAAAACCGTTAAAAGCTCCTCCATAGAGAGTGTTGAGCAACTTCGGACCATCAAAGTTGCTCGGTATACAATTTTCATTGTTCTGATATGTCAAATTTTAAGAGTATAAGCTTCGTAGATTATTTCGATGCCAAAACACCAACTTTCTATGACAAATGGACAAAACCGTTAAAAGCTCCTCCATAGAAAGAGTTGAGCAACTTGGGAACATCAAAGTTGCTCGGTGTACAATTTTTATTGTTCTTATATGTGAAATTTTAAGAGTATAAGCTTCCTAGATTATTTCGATGCCAAAACACCAACTTTCTATGACAAATAGATAAAACCGTTAAAAGCTCCTCCATAGAGAGAGTTGAGCAACTTCGGACCATCAAAGTTGCTCTGTATACAATTTTTATTGTTCTTATATTTCAAATTTTAAGAGTATAAGCTTCGTAGATTATTTCGATGCCAAAACACCAACTTTCTATGACAAATGGACAAAACCGTTAAAAGCTTCACCATAGAAAGAGTTGAGCAACTTCAAACCATGAAAAGTTGCTCGGGATAGATATTTTATTGTTCTTCTATGTCAAATTTTCTGAATATAAGCTTCGTAGATTATTTCGATGCCAAAACACCAACTTTCTATGACAAATGAACTAAACCGTTAAAAGCACCTCGATAGAAAGAGTTGAGCAACTTCGGACCATCAAAGTTGCTCGGTGTACAATTTTTATTGTTCTTATATGTCAAATTTTAAGAGTATAAGCTTCGTAGATTATTTCGATGCCAAAACACCAACTTTCTATGACAAATGGACAAAACCGTTAAAAGCTTCTTCATAGAGAGAGTTGAGCAACTTCGGACCATCAAGGTTGCTCGGTATACAATTTTCATTGTTCTTATATGTCAAATTTTAAGAGTATAAGCTTCGTAGATTATTTCGATGCCAAAACACCAACTTTCTATGACAAATGGACAAAACCGTTAAAAGCTGCTCCATAGAGAGAGTTGAGCAACTTGGGACCATCAAAGTTGCTCTATGTACACTTTTTATTGTTCTTCTATGTCAAATTTTATTAATACAAGCTTCCAAGACTATTTCGATTCCAAAACACCAACTTTCTATGACAAATAGATAAAACCGTTAAAAGCTCCTCCATAGAGAGTGTTGAGCAACTTCGGACCATCAAAGTTGCTCTGTATACAATTTTTATTGTTCTTATATGTCAAATTTTAAGAGTATAAGCTTCTTAGATTATTTCGATGCCAAAACACCAACTTTCTATGATAAATGGACAAAACCGTTAAAAGCTTCTCCATAGAAAGAGTTGAGCAACTTCAAACCATCAAAAGTTGCTCGGGATAGACATTTTATTGTTCTTCTATTTCAAATTTTCTGAATATAAGCTTGGTAGATTATTTCGATGCCAAAACACCAACTTTCTATGACAAATGGAAAAAACCGTTAAAAGCTCCTCCATAGATAGAGTTGAGCAACTTCGGACCATCAAAGTTGCTCGGTGTATACTTTTTATTGTTCTCATATGTCAAATTTTTCGAATATAAACTTCATGGATTATTTCGATGCAAAAACACCAACTTTCTATGACAAATGGACGAAACCGTTAAAAGCTCCTTCTTAGAGAGAGTTGAGCAACTTCGGACCATCAAAGTTGCTCGGTGTACAATTTTTATTGTTCTTATATGTCAAATTTTAAGAGTATAAGCTTCGTAGATTATTTCGATGCCAAAACACCAACTTTCTATGACAAATGGACAAAACCGTTAAAAGCTGCTCCATAGAGAGAGTTGAGCAACTTGGGACCATCAAAGTTGCTCTATGTACACTTTTTATTGTTCTTCTATGTCAAATTTTATTAATACAAGCTTCCAAGATTATTTCGATTCCAAAATACCAACTTTCTATGACAAATAGATAAAACCGTTAAAAGCACCTCCATAGAGAGAGTTGAGCAACTTCGGACCATCAAAGTTGCTCGGTATACAATTTTCATTGTTCTGATATGTCAAATTTTAAGAGTATAAGCTTCGTAGATTATTTCGATGCCAAAACACCAACTTTCTATGACAAATGGACAAAACCGTTAAAAGCTCCTCCATAGAAAGAGTTGAGCAACTTGGGAACATCAAAGTTGCTCGGTGTACAATTTTTATTGTTCTTATATGTGAAATTTTAAGAGTATAAGCTTCCTAGATTATTTCGATGCCAAAACACCAACTTTCTATGACAAATAGATAAAACCGTTAAAAGCTCCTCCATAGAGAGAGTTGAGCAACTTCGGACCATCAAAGTTGCTCTGTATACAATTTTTATTGTTCTTATATTTCAAATTTTAAGAGTATAAGCTTCGTAGATTATTTCGATGCCAAAACACCAACTTTCTATGACAAATGGACAAAACCGTTAAAAGCTTCACCATAGAAAGAGTTGAGCAACTTCAAACCATGAAAAGTTGCTCGGGATAGATATTTTATTGTTCTTCTATGTCAAATTTTCTGAATATAAGCTTCGTAGATTATTTCGATGCCAAAACACCAACTTTCTATGACAAATGAACTAAACCGTTAAAAGCACCTCGATAGAAAGAGTTGAGCAACTTCGGACCATCAAAGTTGCTCGGTGTACAATTTTTATTGTTCTTATATGTCAAATTTTAAGAGTATAAGCTTCGTAGATTATTTCGATGCCAAAACACCAACTTTCTATGACAAATGGACAAAACCGTTAAAAGCTTCTTCATAGAGAGAGTTGAGCAACTTCGGACCATCAAAGTTGCTCGGTATACAATTTTCATTGTTCTTATATGTCAAATTTTAAGAGTATAAGCTTCGTAGATTATTTCGATGCCAAAACACCAACTTTCTATGACAAATGGACAAAACCGTTAAAAGCTGCTCCATAGAGAGAGTTGAGCAACTTGGGACCATCAAAGTTGCTCTATGTACACTTTTTATTGTTCTTCTATGTCAAATTTTATTAATACAAGCTTCCAAGACTATTTCGATTCCAAAACACCAACTTTCTATGACAAATAGATAAAACCGTTAAAAGCTCCTCCATAGAGAGTGTTGAGCAACTTCGGACCATCAAAGTTGCTCTGTATACAATTTTTATTGTTCTTATATGTCAAATTTTAAGAGTATAAGCTTCTTAGATTATTTCGATGCCAAAACACCAACTTTCTATGATAAATGGACAAAACCGTTAAAAGCTTCTCCATAGAAAGAGTTGAGCAACTTCAAACCATCAAAAGTTGCTCGGGATAGACATTTTATTGTTCTTCTATGTCAAATTTTCTGAATATAAGCTTGGTAGATTATTTCGATGCCAAAACACCAACTTTCTATGACAAATGGAAAAAACCGTTAAAAGCTCCTCCATAGATAGAGTTGAGCAACTTCGGACCATCAAAGTTGCTCGGTGTATACTTTTTATTGTTCTCATATGTCAAATTTTTCGAATATAAACTTCATGGATTATTTCGATGCAAAAACACCAACTTTCTATGACAAATGGACGAAACCGTTAAAAGCTCCTTCTTAGAGAGAGTTGAGCAACTTCGGACCATCAAAGTTGCTCGGTGTACAATTTTTATTGTTCTTATATGTCAAATTTTAAGAGTATAAGCTTCGTAGATTATTTCGATGCCAAAACACCAACTTTCTATGACAAATGGACAAAACCGTTAAAAGCTGCTCCATAGAGAGAGTTGAGCAACTTGGGACCATCAAAGTTGCTCTATGTACACTTTTTATTGTTCTTCTATGTCAAATTTTATTAATACAAGCTTCCAAGATTATTTCGATTCCAAAATACCAACTTTCTATGACAAATAGATAAAACCGTTAAAAGCACCTCCATAGAGAGAGTTGAGCAACTTCGGACCATCAAAGTTGCTCGGTATACAATTTTCATTGTTCTGATATGTCAAATTTTAAGAGTATAAGCTTCGTAGATTATTTCGATGCCAAAACACCAACTTTCTATGACAAATGGACAAAACCGTTAAAAGCTCCTCCATAGAAAGAGTTGAGCAACTTGGGAACATCAAAGTTGCTCGGTGTACAATTTTTATTGTTCTTATATGTGAAATTTTAAGAGTATAAGCTTCCTAGATTATTTCGATGCCAAAACACCAACTTTCTATGACAAATAGATAAAACCGTTAAAAGCTCCTCCATAGAGAGAGTTGAGCAACTTCGGACCATCAAAGTTGCTCTGTATACAATTTTTATTGTTCTTATATTTCAAATTTTAAGAGTATAAGCTTCGTAGATTATTTCGATGCCAAAACACCAACTTTCTATGACAAATGGACAAAACCGTTAAAAGCTTCACCATAGAAAGAGTTGAGCAACTTCAAACCATGAAAAGTTGCTCGGGATAGATATTTTATTGTTCTTCTATGTCAAATTTTCTGAATATAAGCTTCGTAGATTATTTCGATGCCAAAACACCAACTTTCTATGACAAATGAACTAAACCGTTAAAAGCACCTCCATAGAAAGAGTTGAGCAACTTCGGACCATCAAAGTTGCTCGGTGTACAATTTTTATTGTTCTTATATGTCAAATTTTAAGAGTATAAGCTTCGTAGATTATTTCGATGCCAAAACACCAACTTTCTATGACAAATGGACAAAACCGTTAAAAGCTTCTTCATAGAGAGAGTTGAGCAACTTCGGACCATCAAAGTTGCTCGGTATACAATTTTCATTGTTCTTATATGTCAAATTTTAAGAGTATAAGCTTCGTAGATTATTTCGATGCCAAAACACCAACTTTCTATGACAAATGGACAAAACCGTTAAAAGCTGCTCCATAGAGAGAGTTGAGCAACTTGGGACCATCAAAGTTGCTCTATGTACACTTTTTATTGTTCTTCTATGTCAAATTTTATTAATACAAGCTTCCAAGACTATTTCGATTCCAAAACACCAACTTTCTATGACAAATAGATAAAACCGTTAAAAGCTCCTCCATAGAGAGTGTTGAGCAACTTCGGACCATCAAAGTTGCTCTGTATACAATTTTTATTGTTCTTATATGTCAAATTTTAAGAGTATAAGCTTCTTAGATTATTTCGATGCCAAAACACCAACTTTCTATGATAAATGGACAAAACCGTTAAAAGCTTCTCCATAGAAAGAGTTGAGCAACTTCAAACCATCAAAAGTTGCTCGGGATAGACATTTTATTGTTCTTCTATGTCAAATTTTCTGAATATAAGCTTGGTAGATTATTTCGATGCCAAAACACCAACTTTCTATGACAAATGGAAAAAACCGTTAAAAGCTCCTCCATAGATAGAGTTGAGCAACTTCGGACCATCAAAGTTGCTCGGTGTATACTTTTTATTGTTCTCATATGTCAAATTTTTCGAATATAAACTTCATGGATTATTTCGATGCAAAAACACCAACTTTCTATGACAAATGGACGAAACCGTTAAAAGCTCCTTCTTAGAGAGAGTTGAGCAACTTCGGACCATCAAAGTTGCTCGGTGTACAATTTTTATTGTTCTTATATGTCAAATTTTAAGAGTATAAGCTTCGTAGATTATTTCGATGCCAAAACACCAACTTTCTATGACAAATGGACAAAACCGTTAAAAGCTGCTCCATAGAGAGAGTTGAGCAACTTGGGACCATCAAAGTTGCTCTATGTACACTTTTTATTGTTCTTCTATGTCAAATTTTATTAATACAAGCTTCCAAGATTATTTCGATTCCAAAACACCAACTTTCTATGACAAATAGATAAAACCGTTAAAAGCACCTCCATAGAGAGAGTTGAGCAACTTCGGACCATCAAAGTTGCTCGGTATACAATTTTCATTGTTCTGATATGTCAAATTTTAAGAGTATAAGCTTCGTAGATTATTTCGATGCCAAAACACCAACTTTCTATGACAAATGGACAAAACCGTTAAAAGCTCCTCCATAGAAAGAGTTGAGCAACTTGGGAACATCAAAGTTGCTCGGTGTACAATTTTTATTGTTCTTATATGTCAAATTTTAAGAGTATAAGCTTCCTAGATTATTTCGATGCCAAAACACCAACTTTCTATGACAAATAGATAAAACCGTTAAAAGCTCCTCCATAGAGAGAGTTGAGCAACTTCGGACCATCAAAGTTGCTCTGTATACAATTTTTATTGTTCTTATATTTCAAATTTTAAGAGTATAAGCTTCGTAGATTATTTCGATGCCAAAACACCAACTTTCTATGACAAATGGACAAAACCGTTAAAAGCTTCACCATAGAAAGAGTTGAGCAACTTCAAACCATGAAAAGTTGCTCGGGATAGATATTTTATTGTTCTTCTATGTCAAATTTTCTGAATATAAGCTTCGTAGATTATTTCGATGCCAAAACACCAACTTTCTATGACAAATGGACAAAACCGTTAAA
This sequence comes from Euonymus europaeus, assembly GCA_963580455.1. Classification (NCBI taxonomy): domain Eukaryota; kingdom Viridiplantae; phylum Streptophyta; class Magnoliopsida; order Celastrales; family Celastraceae; genus Euonymus; species Euonymus europaeus. Next base: position 9,793,261 of record OY756972.1, read on the forward strand.
AGCTGCTCTATAGAGAGAGTTGAGCAACTTTGGACCATCAAAGTTGCTCTATGTACACTTTTTATTGTTCTTCTATGTCAAATTTTATTAATACAAGCTTCCAAGATTATTTCGATTCCAAAACACCAACTTTCTATGACAAATAGATGAAACCGTTAAAAGCACCTCCATAGAGAGAGTTGAGCAACTTCGGACCATCAAAGTTGCTCGGTATACAATTTTCATTGTTCTTATATGTCAAATTTTAAGAGTATAAGCTTCCTAGATTATTTCGATGCCAAAACACCAACTTTCTATGACAAATGGACAAAACCGTTAAAAGCTGCTCCATAGAGAGAGTTCAGCAACTTGGGACCATCAAAGTTGCTCTATGTACACTTTTTATTGTTCTTCTATGTCAAATTTTATTAATACAAGCTTCCAAGACTATTTCGATTCCAAAACACCAACTTTCTATGACAAATAGATAAAACCGTTAAAAGCTCCTCCATAGAGAGTGTTGAGCAACTTCGGACCATCAAAGTTGCTCTGTATACAATTTTTATTGTTCTTATATGTCAAATTTTAAGAGTATAAGCTTCTTAGATTATTTCGATGCCAAAACACCAACTTTCTATGATAAATGGACAAAACCGTTAAAAGCTTCTCCATAGAAAGAGTTGAGCAACTTCAAACCATCAAAAGTTGCTCGGGATAGACATTTTATTGTTCTTCTATGTCAAATTTTCTGAATATAAGCTTCGTAGATTATTTCGATGCCAAAACACCAACTTTCTATGACAAATGGAAAAAACCGTTAAAAGCTCCTCCATAGATAGAGTTGAGCAACTTCGGACCATCAAAGTTGCTCGGTGTATACTTTTTATTGTTCTCATATGTCAAATTTTTCGAATATAAACTTCATGGATTATTTCGATGCAAAAACACCAACTTTCTATGACAAATGGACGAAACCGTTAAAAGCTCCTTCTTAGAGAGAGTTGAGCAACTTCGGACCATCAAAGTTGCTCGGTGTATACTTTTTATTGTTCTTATACATCAAATTTTTCGAATATAAACTTCATGGATTATTTCGATGCCAAAACACCAACTTTCTATGACAAATGGACGAAACCGTTAAATGCTCCTCCTTAGAGAGAGTTGAGCAACTTCAGACTATCAAAGTTGCTCGGGATAGACTTTCTATGACAAATGAACAAAAGCGTCAAAAGCTCCTGCATAGAGAGAGTTGAGCAACTTCGGACCACCAAAGTTGCTCGGTGTACAATTTTTATTGTTCTTATATGTCAAATTTTAAGAGTATAAGCTTCCTAGATTATTTCGATGCCAAAACACCAACTTTCAATGACAAATGGACGAAACCGTTAAAAGCCCCTCCATAGAGAGAGTTGACCAACTTCGGACCATCAAAGTTGCTCGGTGTACAATTTTTATTGTTCTTATATGTCAAATTATAAGAGTATAAGCTACGTAGATTATTTCGATGCCAAAACACCAACTTTCTATGACAAATTGACAAAACCGTTAAAAGCTCCTCCATAGAGAGAGTTGAGAAACTTCGGACCATCAAAAGTTGCTCGGGATAGACTTTTTATTGTTCTTCTATGTCAATTCTTCTGAACATAAGCTTCGTAGATTATTTCGATGCCAAAACACCAACTTTCTATGACAAATGGACAAAACCGTTAAAAGCTCCTCCATAGAGAGAGTTGAGCAACTTCGGACCATCGAAGTTGCTCGGTGTATACTTTTTATTGTTCTTCTATGTCAATTTTTCTGAATATAAGTTTTGTAGATTATTTCGATTCCAAAACACCAACTTTCTATGACAAATGGATAAAACCGTTAAAAGCCCTCCATAGAGAGAGTTGAGCAACTTCGGACCACCAAAGTTGCTCGGTGTACAATTTTTATTGTTCTTATATGTCAAATTTGAAGAGTATAAGCTTCCTAGATTATTTCGATGCCAAAACACCAACTTTCTATGACAAATGGACAAAACCGTTAAAAGCTCCTCCATAGAGAGAGTTGAGCAACTTCGGACTATCAAAGTTGCTCGGGATAGACTTTCTATTGTTTTTCTATGTCAAATTTTACGAGTATAAGCTTCATAGATTATTTCGATGCCAAAACACCAACTTTCTATGACAAATGGACGAAACCGTTAAAAGCTCCTCCATAGAGAGAGTTGGGCAATTTCGGACCATCGAAGTTGCTCGGTCAACAATTTTTATAGTTCTTATATGTCAAATATTTCGAATATAAACTTCATGGATTATTTCGATGCCAAAACACCGACTTTCTATGGCAAATGGACGAAACCGTTAAAAGCTCCTCCTTAGAGAGAGTTGAGCAACTTCAGACTATCAAAGTTGCTCGGGATAGACTTTCTATTGTTCTTCTATGTCAAATTTTACGAGTATAAGCTTCCTAGGTTATTTCGATGCCAAAACACCAACTTTCTATGGCAAATGAACAAAACCGTAAAAAGCTCCTGCATAGAGAGAGTTGACCAACTTCGTACCATCAAAGTTGCTCGGTGTACAATTTTTATTGTTCTTATATGTCAAATTTTAAGAGTATAAGCTACGTAGATTATTTCGATGCCAAAACACCAACTTTCTATGACAAATTGACAAAACCGTTAAAAGCTCCTCCATAGAGAGGGTTGAGAAACTTCGGACCTTCAAAAGTTGCTCGGGATAGACTTTTTATTCTTCTTCTATGTCAATTTTTCTGAATATAAGCTTCGTAGATTATTTCGATGCCAAAACACCAACTTTCTATGACAAATGGACAAAACCGTAAAAAGCTCCTCCATAGAGAGAGTTGAGCATCTTCGGACCATCGAAGTTGCTCGGTGTATACTTTTTATTGTTCTTCTATGTCGATTTTTCTGAATATAAGTTTCGTAGATTATTTCGATTCCAAAACACCAACTTTCTATGACAAATGGATAAAACCGTTAAAAGCCCCTCCATATAGAGAGTTGAGCAACTTCAGACCATCAAAGTTGCTCGGTGTACAATTTTTATTGTTCTTATATGTCAAATTTGAAGAGTATAACCTTCCTAGATTATTTCGATGCCAAAACACCAACTTTCTATGACAAATGGACAAAACCGTTAAAAGCTCCTCCATAGAGAGAGTTGAGCAACTTCGGACCATCAAAGTTGCTCGGTGTACACTTTTTATTGTTCTTATATGTCAAATTTTACGAGTATAAGCTTCATAGATTATTTCGATGCCAAAATACCAACTTTCTATGACAAATGGACGAAACCGTTAAAAGCTCCTCCATAGAGAGAGTTGGGCAATTTCGGACCATCGAAGTTGCTCGGTGTACAATTTTTATTGTTCTTATATGTCAAATTTTTCGAATATAAATTTCATGGATTATTTCGATGCCAAAACACCAACTTTCTATGACAAATGGACAAAACCGTTAAATGCTCCTCCTTAGAGAGAGCTGAGCAACTTCAGACTATCAAAGTTGCTCGGGATAGACTTTCTATTGTTCTTCTATGTCAAATTTTACGAGTATAAGCTTTCTAGGTTATTTCGATGCCAAAACACCAACTTTCTATGACAAATGAACAAAACCGTTAAAAGCTCCTGCATAGAGAGAGTTGAGCAACTTCGGACCACCAAAGTTGCTCGGTGTACAATTTTTATTGTTCTTATATGTCAAATTTTAAGAGTATAAGCTTCCTAGATTATTTCGATGCCAAAACACCAACTTTCTATGACAAATGGACGAAACCGTTAAAAGCTCCTCCTTAGAGAGAGTTGAGCAACTTCAGACTATCAAAGTTGCTCGGGATAGACTTTCTATTGTTCTTCTATGTCACATTTTACGAGTATAAGCTTCCTAGATTATTTCGATGCCAAAACACCAACTTTCTATGACAAATGGACGAAACCGTTAAAAGCTCCTCCATAGAGAGAGTTGAGCAACTTCGGACCATCAAAGTTGCTCTATGTACAATTTTTATTGTTCTTCTATGTAAAATTTTATTAATACAACCTTCCAAGATTATTTCGATTCCAAAACACAAACTTTCTATGACAAATGGATAAAACCGTTTAAAGCTCCTACATAGAGAGAGTTGAGCAACTTCGGACCCTCAAAGTTGGTTGGTGTACAGTTTTTATTGTTCTTATATATCAAATTTTATGAGTATAAGCTTCTTATATTATTTCGATGCCAAAACACCAACTTTCTATGACAAATGGACAAAACCGTTAAAAGCTCCTCGATAGAGAGAGTTGAGCAACTTCGGACGACCAAAGTTGCTCGGGATAGACTTTTTATTGTTCTTTTATGTCAAATTTTACGAGTATAAGCTTCCTAGATTATTTCGATGCCAAAACACCAATTTTGCATGACAAATGAACTAAACCGTTAAAAGCACCTCCATAGAAAGAGTTGAGCAACTTCGGACCATCAAAGTTGCTCGGTGTACAATTTTTATTGTTCTTATATGTCAAATTTTAAGAGTATAAGCTTCGTAGATTATTTCGATGCCAAAACACCAACTTTCTATGACAAATGGACAAAACCGTTAAAAGCTTCTTCATAGAGAGAGTTGAGCAACTTCGGACCATCAAAGTTGCTCGGTATACAATTTTCATTGTTCTTATATGTCAAATTTTAAGATTATAAGCTTCGTAGATTATTTCGATGCCAAAACACCAACTTTCTATGACAAATGGACAAAACCGTTAAAAGCTGCTCCATAGAGAGAGTTGAGCAACTTGGGACCATCAAAGTTGCTCTATGTACACTTTTTATTGTTCTTCTATGTCAAATTTTATTAATACAAGCTTCCAAGACTATTTCGATTCCAAAACACCAACTTTCTATGACAAATAGATAAAACCGTTAAAAGCTCCTCCATAGAGAGTGTTGAGCAACTTCGGACCATCAAAGTTGCTCTGTATACAATTTTTATTGTTCTTATATGTCAAATTTTAAGAGTATAAGCTTCTTAGATTATTTCGATGCCAAAACACCAACTTTCTATGATAAATGGACAAAACCGTTAAAAGCTTCTCCATAGAAAGAGTTGAGCAACTTCAAACCATCAAAAGTTGCTCGGGATAGACATTTTATTGTTCTTCTATGTCAAATTTTCTGAATATAAGCTTCGTAGATTATTTCGATGCCAAAACACCAACTTTCTATGACAAATGGAAAAAACCGTTAAAAGCTCCTCCATAGATAGAGTTGAGCAACTTCGGACCATCAAAGTTGCTCGGTGTATACTTTTTATTGTTCTCATATGTCAAATTTTTCGAATATAAACTTCATGGATTATTTCGATGCAAAAACACCAACTTTCTATGACAAATGGACGAAACCGTTAAAAGCTCCTTCTTAGAGAGAGTTGAGCAACTTCGGACCATCAAAGTTGCTCGGTGTACAATTTTTATTGTTCTTATATGTCAAATTTTAAGAGTATAAGCTTCGTAGATTATTTCGATGCCAAAACACCAACTTTCTATGACAAATGGACAAAACCGTTAAAAGCTCCTCCATAGAAAGAGTTGAGCAACTTGGGAACATCAAAGTTGCTCTATGTACACTTTTTATTGTTCTTCTATGTCAAATTTTATTAATACAAGCTTCCAAGACTATTTCGATTCCAAAACACCAACTTTCTATGACAAATAGATAAAACCGTTAAAAGCTCCTCCATAGAGAGTGTTGAGCAACTTCGGACCATCAAAGTTGCTCGGTATACAATTTTCATTGTTCTGATATGTCAAATTTTAAGAGTATAAGCTTCGTAGATTATTTCGATGCCAAAACACCAACTTTCTATGACAAATGGACAAAACCGTTAAAAGCTCCTCCATAGAAAGAGTTGAGCAACTTGGGAACATCAAAGTTGCTCGGTGTACAATTTTTATTGTTCTTATATGTGAAATTTTAAGAGTATAAGCTTCCTAGATTATTTCGATGCCAAAACACCAACTTTCTATGACAAATAGATAAAACCGTTAAAAGCTCCTCCATAGAGAGAGTTGAGCAACTTCGGACCATCAAAGTTGCTCTGTATACAATTTTTATTGTTCTTATATTTCAAATTTTAAGAGTATAAGCTTCGTAGATTATTTCGATGCCAAAACACCAACTTTCTATGACAAATGGACAAAACCGTTAAAAGCTTCACCATAGAAAGAGTTGAGCAACTTCAAACCATGAAAAGTTGCTCGGGATAGATATTTTATTGTTCTTCTATGTCAAATTTTCTGAATATAAGCTTCGTAGATTATTTCGATGCCAAAACACCAACTTTCTATGACAAATGAACTAAACCGTTAAAAGCACCTCGATAGAAAGAGTTGAGCAACTTCGGACCATCAAAGTTGCTCGGTGTACAATTTTTATTGTTCTTATATGTCAAATTTTAAGAGTATAAGCTTCGTAGATTATTTCGATGCCAAAACACCAACTTTCTATGACAAATGGACAAAACCGTTAAAAGCTTCTTCATAGAGAGAGTTGAGCAACTTCGGACCATCAAGGTTGCTCGGTATACAATTTTCATTGTTCTTATATGTCAAATTTTAAGAGTATAAGCTTCGTAGATTATTTCGATGCCAAAACACCAACTTTCTATGACAAATGGACAAAACCGTTAAAAGCTGCTCCATAGAGAGAGTTGAGCAACTTGGGACCATCAAAGTTGCTCTATGTACACTTTTTATTGTTCTTCTATGTCAAATTTTATTAATACAAGCTTCCAAGACTATTTCGATTCCAAAACACCAACTTTCTATGACAAATAGATAAAACCGTTAAAAGCTCCTCCATAGAGAGTGTTGAGCAACTTCGGACCATCAAAGTTGCTCTGTATACAATTTTTATTGTTCTTATATGTCAAATTTTAAGAGTATAAGCTTCTTAGATTATTTCGATGCCAAAACACCAACTTTCTATGATAAATGGACAAAACCGTTAAAAGCTTCTCCATAGAAAGAGTTGAGCAACTTCAAACCATCAAAAGTTGCTCGGGATAGACATTTTATTGTTCTTCTATTTCAAATTTTCTGAATATAAGCTTGGTAGATTATTTCGATGCCAAAACACCAACTTTCTATGACAAATGGAAAAAACCGTTAAAAGCTCCTCCATAGATAGAGTTGAGCAACTTCGGACCATCAAAGTTGCTCGGTGTATACTTTTTATTGTTCTCATATGTCAAATTTTTCGAATATAAACTTCATGGATTATTTCGATGCAAAAACACCAACTTTCTATGACAAATGGACGAAACCGTTAAAAGCTCCTTCTTAGAGAGAGTTGAGCAACTTCGGACCATCAAAGTTGCTCGGTGTACAATTTTTATTGTTCTTATATGTCAAATTTTAAGAGTATAAGCTTCGTAGATTATTTCGATGCCAAAACACCAACTTTCTATGACAAATGGACAAAACCGTTAAAAGCTGCTCCATAGAGAGAGTTGAGCAACTTGGGACCATCAAAGTTGCTCTATGTACACTTTTTATTGTTCTTCTATGTCAAATTTTATTAATACAAGCTTCCAAGATTATTTCGATTCCAAAATACCAACTTTCTATGACAAATAGATAAAACCGTTAAAAGCACCTCCATAGAGAGAGTTGAGCAACTTCGGACCATCAAAGTTGCTCGGTATACAATTTTCATTGTTCTGATATGTCAAATTTTAAGAGTATAAGCTTCGTAGATTATTTCGATGCCAAAACACCAACTTTCTATGACAAATGGACAAAACCGTTAAAAGCTCCTCCATAGAAAGAGTTGAGCAACTTGGGAACATCAAAGTTGCTCGGTGTACAATTTTTATTGTTCTTATATGTGAAATTTTAAGAGTATAAGCTTCCTAGATTATTTCGATGCCAAAACACCAACTTTCTATGACAAATAGATAAAACCGTTAAAAGCTCCTCCATAGAGAGAGTTGAGCAACTTCGGACCATCAAAGTTGCTCTGTATACAATTTTTATTGTTCTTATATTTCAAATTTTAAGAGTATAAGCTTCGTAGATTATTTCGATGCCAAAACACCAACTTTCTATGACAAATGGACAAAACCGTTAAAAGCTTCACCATAGAAAGAGTTGAGCAACTTCAAACCATGAAAAGTTGCTCGGGATAGATATTTTATTGTTCTTCTATGTCAAATTTTCTGAATATAAGCTTCGTAGATTATTTCGATGCCAAAACACCAACTTTCTATGACAAATGAACTAAACCGTTAAAAGCACCTCGATAGAAAGAGTTGAGCAACTTCGGACCATCAAAGTTGCTCGGTGTACAATTTTTATTGTTCTTATATGTCAAATTTTAAGAGTATAAGCTTCGTAGATTATTTCGATGCCAAAACACCAACTTTCTATGACAAATGGACAAAACCGTTAAAAGCTTCTTCATAGAGAGAGTTGAGCAACTTCGGACCATCAAAGTTGCTCGGTATACAATTTTCATTGTTCTTATATGTCAAATTTTAAGAGTATAAGCTTCGTAGATTATTTCGATGCCAAAACACCAACTTTCTATGACAAATGGACAAAACCGTTAAAAGCTGCTCCATAGAGAGAGTTGAGCAACTTGGGACCATCAAAGTTGCTCTATGTACACTTTTTATTGTTCTTCTATGTCAAATTTTATTAATACAAGCTTCCAAGACTATTTCGATTCCAAAACACCAACTTTCTATGACAAATAGATAAAACCGTTAAAAGTTCCTCCATAGAGAGTGTTGAGCAACTTCGGACCATCAAAGTTGCTCTGTATACAATTTTTATTGTTCTTATATGTCAAATTTTAAGAGTATAAGCTTCTTAGATTATTTCGATGCCAAAACACCAACTTTCTATGATAAATGGACAAAACCGTTAAAAGCTTCTCCATAGAAAGAGTTGAGCAACTTCAAACCATCAAAAGTTGCTCGGGATAGACATTTTATTGTTCTTCTATGTCAAATTTTCTGAATATAAGCTTGGTAGATTATTTCGATGCCAAAACACCAACTTTCTATGACAAATGGAAAAAACCGTTAAAAGCTCCTCCATAGATAGAGTTGAGCAACTTCGGACCATCAAAGTTGCTCGGTGTATACTTTTTATTGTTCTCATATGTCAAATTTTTCGAATATAAACTTCATGGATTATTTCGATGCAAAAACACCAACTTTCTATGACAAATGGACGAAACCGTTAAAAGCTCCTTCTTAGAGAGAGTTGAGCAACTTCGGACCATCAAAGTTGCTCGGTGTACAATTTTTATTGTTCTTATATGTCAAATTTTAAGAGTATAAGCTTCGTAGATTATTTCGATGCCAAAACACCAACTTTCTATGACAAATGGACAAAACCGTTAAAAGCTGCTCCATAGAGAGAGTTGAGCAACTTGGGACCATCAAAGTTGCTCTATGTACACTTTTTATTGTTCTTCTATGTCAAATTTTATTAATACAAGCTTCCAAGATTATTTCGATTCCAAAATACCAACTTTCTATGACAAATAGATAAAACCGTTAAAAGCACCTCCATAGAGAGAGTTGAGCAACTTCGGACCATCAAAGTTGCTCGGTATACAATTTTCATTGTTCTGATATGTCAAATTTTAAGAGTATAAGCTTCGTAGATTATTTCGATGCCAAAACACCAACTTTCTATGACAAATGGACAAAACCGTTAAAAGCTCCTCCATAGAAAGAGTTGAGCAACTTGGGAACATCAAAGTTGCTCGGTGTACAATTTTTATTGTTCTTATATGTGAAATTTTAAGAGTATAAGCTTCCTAGATTATTTCGATGCCAAAACACCAACTTTCTATGACAAATAGATAAAACCGTTAAAAGCTCCTCCATAGAGAGAGTTGAGCAACTTCGGACCATCAAAGTTGCTCTGTATACAATTTTTATTGTTCTTATATTTCAAATTTTAAGAGTATAAGCTTCGTAGATTATTTCGATGCCAAAACACCAACTTTCTATGACAAATGGACAAAACCGTTAAAAGCTTCACCATAGAAAGAGTTGAGCAACTTCAAACCATGAAAAGTTGCTCGGGATAGATATTTTATTGTTCTTCTATGTCAAATTTTCTGAATATAAGCTTCGTAGATTATTTCGATGCCAAAACACCAACTTTCTATGACAAATGAACTAAACCGTTAAAAGCACCTCCATAGAAAGAGTTGAGCAACTTCGGACCATCAAAGTTGCTCGGTGTACAATTTTTATTGTTCTTATATGTCAAATTTTAAGAGTATAAGCTTCGTAGATTATTTCGATGCCAAAACACCAACTTTCTATGACAAATGGACAAAACCGTTAAAAGCTTCTTCATAGAGAGAGTTGAGCAACTTCGGACCATCAAAGTTGCTCGGTATACAATTTTCATTGTTCTTATATGTCAAATTTTAAGAGTATAAGCTTCGTAGATTATTTCGATGCCAAAACACCAACTTTCTATGACAAATGGACAAAACCGTTAAAAGCTGCTCCATAGAGAGAGTTGAGCAACTTGGGACCATCAAAGTTGCTCTATGTACACTTTTTATTGTTCTTCTATGTCAAATTTTATTAATACAAGCTTCCAAGACTATTTCGATTCCAAAACACCAACTTTCTATGACAAATAGATAAAACCGTTAAAAGCTCCTCCATAGAGAGTGTTGAGCAACTTCGGACCATCAAAGTTGCTCTGTATACAATTTTTATTGTTCTTATATGTCAAATTTTAAGAGTATAAGCTTCTTAGATTATTTCGATGCCAAAACACCAACTTTCTATGATAAATGGACAAAACCGTTAAAAGCTTCTCCATAGAAAGAGTTGAGCAACTTCAAACCATCAAAAGTTGCTCGGGATAGACATTTTATTGTTCTTCTATGTCAAATTTTCTGAATATAAGCTTGGTAGATTATTTCGATGCCAAAACACCAACTTTCTATGACAAATGGAAAAAACCGTTAAAAGCTCCTCCATAGATAGAGTTGAGCAACTTCGGACCATCAAAGTTGCTCGGTGTATACTTTTTATTGTTCTCATATGTCAAATTTTTCGAATATAAACTTCATGGATTATTTCGATGCAAAAACACCAACTTTCTATGACAAATGGACGAAACCATTAAAAGCTCCTTCTTAGAGAGAGTTGAGCAACTTCGGACCATCAAAGTTGCTCGGTGTACAATTTTTATTGTTCTTATATGTCAAATTTTAAGAGTATAAGCTTCGTAGATTATTTCGATGCCAAAACACCAACTTTCTATGACAAATGGACAAAACCGTTAAAAGCTGCTCCATAGAGAGAGTTGAGCAACTTGGGACCATCAAAGTTGCTCTATGTACACTTTTTATTGTTCTTCTATGTCAAATTTTATTAATACAAGCTTCCAAGATTATTTCGATTCCAAAACACCAACTTTCTATGACAAATAGATAAAACCGTTAAAAGCACCTCCATAGAGAGAGTTGAGCAACTTCGGACCATCAAAGTTGCTCGGTATACAATTTTCATTGTTCTGATATGTCAAATTTTAAGAGTATAAGCTTCGTAGATTATTTCGATGCCAAAACACCAACTTTCTATGACAAATGGACAAAACCGTTAAAAGCTCCTCCATAGAAAGAGTTGAGCAACTTGGGAACATCAAAGTTGCTCGGTGTACAATTTTTATTGTTCTTATATGTCAAATTTTAAGAGTATAAGCTTCCTAGATTATTTCGATGCCAAAACACCAACTTTCTATGACAAATAGATAAAACCGTTAAAAGCTCCTCCATAGAGAGAGTTGAGCAACTTCGGACCATCAAAGTTGCTCTGTATACAATTTTTATTGTTCTTATATTTCAAATTTTAAGAGTATAAGCTTCGTAGATTATTTCGATGCCAAAACACCAACTTTCTATGACAAATGGACAAAACCGTTAAAAGCTTCACCATAGAAAGAGTTGAGCAACTTCAAACCATGAAAAGTTGCTCGGGATAGATATTTTATTGTTCTTCTATGTCAAATTTTCTGAATATAAGCTTCGTAGATTATTTCGATGCCAAAACACCAACTTTCTATGACAAATGGACAAAACCGTTAAAAGCTGCTCTATAGAGAGAGTTGAGCAACTTTGGACCATCAAAGTTGCTCTATGTACACTTTTTATTGTTCTTCTATGTCAAATTTTATTAATACAAGCTTCCAAGATTATTTCGATTCCAAAACACCAACTTTCTATGACAAATAGATGAAACCGTTAAAAGCACCTCCATAGAGAGAGTTGAGCAACTTCGGACCATCAAAGTTGCTCGGTATACAATTTTCATTGTTCTTATATGTCAAATTTTAAGAGTATAAGCTTCCTAGATTATTTCGATGCCAAAACACCAACTTTCTATGACAAATGGACAAAACCGTTAAAAGCTGCTCCATAGAGAGAGTTCAGCAACTTGGGACCATCAAAGTTGCTCTATGTACACTTTTTATTGTTCTTCTATGTCAAATTTTATTAATACAAGCTTCCAAGACTATTTCGATTCCAAAACACCAACTTTCTATGACAAATAGATAAAACCGTTAAAAGCTCCTCCATAGAGAGTGTTGAGCAACTTCGGACCATCAAAGTTGCTCTGTATACAATTTTTATTGTTCTTATATGTCAAATTTTAAGAGTATAAGCTTCTTAGATTATTTCGATGCCAAAACACCAACTTTCTATGATAAATGGACAAAACCGTTAAAAGCTTCTCCATAGAAAGAGTTGAGCAACTTCAAACCATCAAAAGTTGCTCGGGATAGACATTTTATTGTTCTTCTATGTCAAATTTTCTGAATATAAGCTTCGTAGATTATTTCGATGCCAAAACACCAACTTTCTATGACAAATGGAAAAAACCGTTAAAAGCTCCTCCATAGATAGAGTTGAGCAACTTCGGACCATCAAAGTTGCTCGGTGTATACTTTTTATTGTTCTCATATGTCAAATTTTTCGAATATAAACTTCATGGATTATTTCGATGCAAAAACACCAACTTTCTATGACAAATGGACGAAACCGTTAAAAGCTCCTTCTTAGAGAGAGTTGAGCAACTTCGGACCATCAAAGTTGCTCGGTGTACAATTTTTATTGTTCTTATATGTCAAATTTTAAGAGTATAAGCTTCGTAGATTATTTCGATGCCAAAACACCAACTTTCTATGACAAATGGACAAAACCGTTAAAAGCTGCTCCATAGAGAGAGTTGAGCAACTTGGGACCATCAAAGTTGCTCTATGTACACTTTTTATTGTTCTTCTATGTCAAATTTTATTAATACAAGCTTCCAAGATTATTTCGATTCCAAAACACCAACTTTCTATGACAAATAGATAAAACCGTTAAAAGCACCTCCATAGAGAGAGTTGAGCAACTTCGGACCATCAAAGTTGCTCGGTATACAATTTTCATTGTTCTGATATGTCAAATTTTAAGAGTATAAGCTTCGTAGATTATTTCGATGCCAAAACACCAACTTTCTATGACAAATGGACAAAACCGTTAAAAGCTCCTCCATAGAAAGAGTTGAGCAACTTGGGAACATCAAAGTTGCTCGGTGTACAATTTTTATTGTTCTTATATGTCAAATTTTAAGAGTATAAGCTTCCTAGATTATTTCGATGCCAAAACACCAACTTTCTATGACAAATAGATAAAACCGTTAAAAGCTCCTCCATAGAGAGAGTTGAGCAACTTCGGACCATCAAAGTTGCTCTGTATACAATTTTTATTGTTCTTATATTTCAAATTTTAAGAGTATAAGCTTCGTAGATTATTTCGATGCCAAAACACCAACTTTCTATGACAAATGGACAAAACCGTTAAAAGCTTCACCATAGAAAGAGTTGAGCAACTTCAAACCATGAAAAGTTGCTCGGGATAGATATTTTATTGTTCTTCTATGTCAAATTTTCTGAATATAAGCTTCGTAGATTATTTCGATGCCAAAACACCAACTTTCTATGACAAATGGACAAAACCGTTAAAAGCTGCTCTATAGAGAGAGTTGAGCAACTTTGGACCATCAAAGTTGCTCTATGTACACTTTTTATTGTTCTTCTATGTCAAATTTTATTAATACAAGCTTCCAAGATTATTTCGATTCCAAAACACCAACTTTCTATGACAAATAGATGAAACCGTTAAAAGCACCTCCATAGAGAGAGTTGAGCAACTTCGGACCATCAAAGTTGCTCGGTATACAATTTTCATTGTTCTTATATGTCAAATTTTAAGAGTATAAGCTTCCTAGATTATTTCGATGCCAAAACACCAACTTTCAATGACAAATGGACGAAACCGTTAAAAGCCCCTCCATAGAGAGAGTTGACCAACTTCGGACCATCAAAGTTGCTCGGTGTACAATTTTTATTGTTCTTATATGTCAAATTATAAGAGTATAAGCTACGTAGATTATTTCGATGCCAAAACACCAACTTTCTATGACAAATTGACAAAACCGTTAAAAGCTCCTCCATAGAGAGAGTTGAGAAACTTCGGACCATCAAAAGTTGCTCGGGATAGACTTTTTATTGTTCTTCTATGTCAATTCTTCTGAACATAAGCTTCGTAGATTATTTCGATGCCAAAACACCAACTTTCTATGACAAATGGACAAAACCGTTAAAAGCTCCTCCATAGAGAGAGTTGAGCAACTTCGGACCATCGAAGTTGCTCGGTGTATACTTTTTATTGTTCTTCTATGTCAATTTTTCTGAATATAAGTTTTGTAGATTATTTCGATTCCAAAACACCAACTTTCTATGACAAATGGATAAAACCGTTAAAAGCCCTCCATAGAGAGAGTTGAGCAACTTCGGACCACCAAAGTTGCTCGGTGTACAATTTTTATTGTTCTTATATGTCAAATTTGAAGAGTATAAGCTTCCTAGATTATTTCGATGCCAAAACACCAACTTTCTATGACAAATGGACAAAACCGTTAAAAGCTCCTCCATAGAGAGAGTTGAGCAACTTCGGACTATCAAAGTTGCTCGGGATAGACTTTCTATTGTTTTTCTATGTCAAATTTTACGAGTATAAGCTTCATAGATTATTTCGATGCCAAAACACCAACTTTCTATGACAAATGGACGAAACCGTTAAAAGCTCCTCCATAGAGAGAGTTGGGCAATTTCGGACCATCGAAGTTGCTCGGTCAACAATTTTTATAGTTCTTATATGTCAAATATTTCGAATATAAACTTCATGGATTATTTCGATGCCAAAACACCGACTTTCTATGGCAAATGGACGAAACCGTTAAAAGCTCCTCCTTAGAGAGAGTTGAGCAACTTCAGACTATCAAAGTTGCTCGGGATAGACTTTCTATTGTTCTTCTATGTCAAATTTTACGAGTATAAGCTTCCTAGGTTATTTCGATGCCAAAACACCAACTTTCTATGGCAAATGAACAAAACCGTTAAAAGCTCCTCCATCGAGAGAGTTGAGCAACTTCGGACCATCAAAGTTGCTCGGTGTACACTTTTTATTGTTCTTATATGTCAAATTTTACGAGTATAAGCTTCATAGATTATTTCGATGCCAAAATACCAACTTTCTATTACAAATGGACGAAACCGTTAAAAGCTCCTCCATAGAGAGAGTTGGGCAATTTCGGACCATCGAAGTTGCTCGGTGTACAATTTTTATTGTTCTTATATGTCAAATTTTTCGAATATAAATTTCATGGATTATTTCGATGCCAAAACACCAACTTTCTATGACAAATGGACAAAACCGTTAAATGCTCCTCCTTAGAAAGAGTTGAGCAACTTCAGACTATCAAAGTTGCTCGGGATAGACTTTCTATTGTTCTTCTATGTCAAATTTTACGAGTATAAGCTTTCTAGGTTATTTCGATGCCAAAACACCAACTTTCTATGACAAATGAACAAAACCGTTAAAAGCTCCTGCATAGAGAGAGTTGAGCAACTTCGGACCATCAAAGTTGCTCTATGTACAATTTTTATTGTTCTTCTATGTAAAATTTTATTAATACAACCTTCCAAGATTATTTCGATTCCAAAACACAAACTTTCTATGACAAATGGATAAAACCGTTTAAAGCTCCTACATAGAGAGAGTTGAGCAACTTCGGACCCTCAAAGTTGGTTGGTGTACAGTTTTTATTGTTCTTATATATCAAATTTTATGAGTATAAGCTTCTTATATTATTTCGATGCCAAAACACCAACTTTCTATGACAAATGGACAAAACCGTTAAAAGCTCCTCGATAGAGAGAGTTGAGCAACTTCGGACGACCAAAGTTGCTCGGGATAGACTTTTTATTGTTCTTTTATGTCAAATTTTACGAGTATAAGCTTCCTAGATTATTTCGATGCCAAAACACCAATTTTGCATGACAAATGAACTAAACCGTTAAAAGCACCTCCATAGAAAGAGTTGAGCAACTTCGGACCATCAAAGTTGCTCGGTGTACAATTTTTATTGTTCTTATATGTCAAATTTTAAGAGTATAAGCTTCGTAGATTATTTCGATGCCAAAACACCAACTTTCTATGACAAATGGACAAAACCGTTAAAAGCTTCTTCATAGAGAGAGTTGAGCAACTTCGGACCATCAAAGTTGCTCGGTATACAATTTTCATTGTTCTTATATGTCAAATTTTAAGAGTATAAGCTTCGTAGATTATTTCGATGCCAAAACACCAACTTTCTATGACAAATGGACAAAACCGTTAAAAGCTGCTCCATAGAGAGAGTTGAGCAACTTGGGACCATCAAAGTTGCTCTATGTACACTTTTTATTGTTCTTCTATGTCAAATTTTATTAATACAAGCTTCCAAGACTATTTCGATTCCAAAACACCAACTTTCTATGACAAATAGATAAAACAGTTAAAAGCTCCTCCATAGAGAGTGTTGAGCAACTTCGGACCATCAAAGTTGCTCTGTATATCCGTTAAAAGCTCCTCCATAGAAAGAGTTGAGCAACTTGGGAACATCAAAGTTGCTCGGTGTACAATTTTTATTGTTCTTATATGTCAAATTTTAAGAGTATAAGCTTCCTAGATTATTTCGATGCCAAAACACCAACTTTCTATGACAAATAGATAAAACCGTTAAAAGCCTCCATCGAGAGAGTTGAGCAACTTCGGACCATCAAAGTTGCTCGGTGTACACTTTTTATTGTTCTTATATGTCAAATTTTACGAGTATAAGCTTCATAGATTATTTCGATGCCAAAATACCAACTTTCTATTACAAATTGACGAAACCGTTAAAAGCTCCTCCATAGAGAGTTGAGAAACTTCGGACCATCAAAAGTTGCTCGGGATAGACTTTTTATTGTTCTTCTATGTCAATTCTTCTGAACATAAGCTTCGTAGATTATTTCGATGCCAAAACACCAACTTTCTATGACAAATGGACAAAACCGTTAAAAGCTCCTCCATAGAGAGAGTTGAGCAACTTCGGACCATCGAAGTTGCTCGGTGTATACTTTTTATTGTTCTTCTATGTCAATTTTTCTGAATATAAGTTTTGTAGATTATTTCGATTCCAAAACACCAACTTTCTATGACAAATGGATAAAACCGTTAAAAGCCCTCCATAGAGAGAGTTGAGCAACTTCGGACCACCAAAGTTGCTCGGTGTACAATTTTTATTGTTCTTATATGTCAAATTTGAAGAGTATAAGCTTCCTAGATTATTTCGATGCCAAAACACCAACTTTCTATGACAAATGGACAAAACCGTTAAAAGCTCCTCCATAGAGAGAGTTGAGCAACTTCGGACTATCAAAGTTGCTCGGGATAGACTTTCTATTGTTTTTCTATGTCAAATTTTACGAGTATAAGCTTCATAGATTATTTCGATGCCAAAACACCAACTTTCTATGACAAATGGACGAAACCGTTAAAAGCTCCTCCATAGAGAGAGTTGGGCAATTTCGGACCATCGAAGTTGCTCGGTCAACAATTTTTATAGTTCTTATATGTCAAATATTTCGAATATAAACTTCATAGATTATTTCGATGCCAAAACACCGACTTTCTATGGCAAATGGACGAAACCGTTAAAAGCTCCTCCTTAGAGAGAGTTGAGCAACTTCAGACTATCAAAGTTGCTCGGGATAGACTTTCTATTGTTCTTCTATGTCAAATTTTACGAGTATAAGCTTTCTAGGTTATTTCGATGCCAAAACACCAACTTTCTATGACAAATGAACAAAACCGTTAAAAGCTCCTGCATAGAGAGAGTTGAGCAACTTCGGACCATCAAAGTTGCTCTATGTACAATTTTTATTGTTCTTCTATGTAAAATTTTATTAATACAACCTTCCAAGATTATTTCGATTCCAAAACACAAACTTTCTATGACAAATGGATAAAACCGTTTAAAGCTCCTACATAGAGAGAGTTGAGCAACTTCGGACCCTCAAAGTTGGTTGGTGTACAGTTTTTATTGTTCTTATATATCAAATTTTATGAGTATAAGCTTCTTATATTATTTCGATGCCAAAACACCAACTTTCTATGACAAATGGACAAAACCGTTAAAAGCTCCTCGATAGAGAGAGTTGAGCAACTTCGGACGACCAAAGTTGCTCGGGATAGACTTTTTATTGTTCTTTTATGTCAAATTTTACGAGTATAAGCTTCCTAGATTATTTCGATGCCAAAACACCAATTTTGCATGACAAATGAACTAAACCGTTAAAAGCACCTCCATAGAAAGAGTTGAGCAACTTCGGACCATCAAAGTTGCTCGGTGTACAATTTTTATTGTTCTTATATGTCAAATTTTAAGAGTATAAGCTTCGTAGATTATTTCGATGCCAAAACACCAACTTTCTATGACAAATGGACAAAACCGTTAAAAGCTTCTTCATAGAGAGAGTTGAGCAACTTCGGACCATCAAAGTTGCTCGGTATACAATTTTCATTGTTCTTATATGTCAAATTTTAAGAGTATAAGCTTCGTAGATTATTTCGATGCCAAAACACCAACTTTCTATGACAAATGGACAAAACCGTTAAAAGCTGCTCCATAGAGAGAGTTGAGCAACTTGGGACCATCAAAGTTGCTCTATGTACACTTTTTATTGTTCTTCTATGTCAAATTTTATTAATACAAGCTTCCAAGACTATTTCGATTCCAAAACACCAACTTTCTATGACAAATAGATAAAACAGTTAAAAGCTCCTCCATAGAGAGTGTTGAGCAACTTCGGACCATCAAAGTTGCTCTGTATACAATTTTTATTGTTCTTATATGTCAAATTTTAAGAGTATAAGCTTCTTAGATTATTTCGATGCCAAAACACCAACTTTCTATGATAAATGGACAAAACCGTTAAAAGCTTCTCCATAGAAAGAGTTGAGCAACTTCAAACCATCAAAAGTTGCTCGGGATAGACATTTTATTGTTCTTCTATGTCAAATTTTCTGAATATAAGCTTCGTAGATTATTTCGATGCCAAAACACCAACTTTCTATGACAAATGGAAAAAACCGTTAAAAGCTCCTCCATAGATAGAGTTGAGCAACTTCGGACCATCAAAGTTGCTCGGTGTATACTTTTTATTGTTCTCATATGTCAAATTTTTCGAATATAAACTTCATGGATTATTTCGATGCAAAAACACCAACTTTCTATGACAAATGGACGAAACCGTTAAAAGCTTCTTCTTAGAGAGAGTTGAGCAACTTCGGACCATCAAAGTTGCTCGGTGTACAATTTTTATTGTTCTTATATGTCAAATTTTAAGAGTATAAGCTTCGTAGATTATTTCGATGCCAAAACACCAACTTTCTATGACAAATGGACAAAACCGTTAAAAGCTGCTCCATAGAGAGAGTTGAGCAACTTGGGACCATCAAAGTTGCTCTATGTACACTTTTTATTGTTCTTCTATGTCAAATTTTATTAATACAAGCTTCCAAGATTATTTCGATTCCAAAACACCAACTTTCTATGACAAATAGATAAAACCGTTAAAAGCACCTCCATAGAGAGAGTTGAGCAACTTCGGACCATCAAAGTTGCTCGGTATACAATTTTCATTGTTCTGATATGTCAAATTTTAAGAGTATAAGCTTCGTAGATTATTTCGATGCCAAAACACCAACTTTCTATGACAAATGGACAAAACCGTTAAAAGCTCCTCCATAGAAAGAGTTGAGCAACTTGGGAACATCAAAGTTGCTCGGTGTACAATTTTTATTGTTCTTATATGTCAAATTTTAAGAGTATAAGCTTCCTAGATTATTTCGATGCCAAAACACCAACTTTCTATGACAAATAGATAAAACCGTTAAAAGCTCCTCCATAGAGAGAGTTGAGCAACTTCGGACCATCAAAGTTGCTCTGTATACAATTTTTATTGTTCTTATATTTCAAATTTTAAGAGTATAAGCTTCGTAGATTATTTCGATGCCAAAACACCAACTTTCTATGACAAATGGACAAAACCGTTAAAAGCTTCACCATAGAAAGAGTTGAGCAACTTCAAACCATGAAAAGTTGCTCGGGATAGATATTTTATTGTTCTTCTATGTCAAATTTTCTGAATATAAGCTTCGTAGATTATTTCGATGCCAAAACACCAACTTTCTATGACAAATGGACAAAACCGTTAAAAGCTGCTCTATAGAGAGAGTTGAGCAACTTTGGACCATCAAAGTTGCTCTATGTACACTTTTTATTGTTCTTCTATGTCAAATTTTATTAATACAAGCTTCCAAGATTATTTCGATTCCAAAACACCAACTTTCTATGATAAATAGATGAAACCGTTAAAAGCACCTCCATAGAGAGAGTTGAGCAACTTCGGACCATCAAAGTTGCTCGGTATACAATTTTCATTGTTCTTATATGTCAAATTTTAAGAGTATAAGCTTCGTAGATTATTTCGATGCCAAAACACCAACTTTCTATGACAAATGGACAAAACCGTTAAAAGCTCCTCCATAGAAAGAGTTGAGCAACTTGGGACCATCAAAGTTGCTCGGTGTACAATTTTTATTGTTCTTATATGTCAAATTTTAAGAGTATAAGCTTCGTAGATTATTTCGATGCCAAAACACCAACTTTCTATGACAAATGGACAAAACCGTTAAGAGCTGCTCTATAGAGAGAGTTGAGCAACTTTGGACCATCAAAGTTGCTCTATGTACACTTTTTATTGTTCTTCTATGTCAAATTTTATTAATACAAGTTTCCAAGATTATTTCGATTCCAAAACACCAACTTTCAATGACAAATAGATAAAACCGTTAAAAGCTCCTCCATAGAGAGAGTTGAGCAACTTCGGACCATCAAAGTTGCTCTGTATACAATTTTTATTGTTCTTATATTTCAAATTTTAAGAGTATAAGCTTCCTAGATTATTTCGATTCCAAAACACCAACTTTCTATAACAAATGGATAAAACCGTTAAAAGCCTCTCGATAGAGAGAGTTGAGCAACTTCGGACCATAAAAGTTGCTCGGTGTACAATTTTTATTGTTCTTATATGTCAAATTTTAAGAGTATAAGCTTCGTAGATTATTTCGATGCCAAAACACCAACTTTCTATGACAAATGGACAAACCCCTTAAAAGCTCCTCCATAGAGAGAGTTGAGCAACTTTAGACCATCAAAGTTGCTCGGTGTACAATTTTTATTGTTCTTATATACAAATTTTAAGAGTATAAGCTTCGTAGATTATTTCGATGCCAAAACACCAACTTTCTATGACAAATGGACAAAACCGTTAAAAGCTGCTCTATAGAGAGAGTTGAGCAACTTTGGACCATCAAAGTTGCTCTATGTACACTTTTTATTGTTCTTCTATGTAGAATTTTATTAATACAAGCTTCCAAGATTATTTCGATTCCAAAACACCAACTTTCTATGACAAATAGATGAAACCGTTAAAAGCACCTCCATAGAGAGAGTTGAGCAACTTCGGACCATCAAAGTTGCTCGGTATACAATTTTCATTGTTCTCATATGTCAAATTTTAAGAGTATAAGCTTCGTAGATTATTTCGATGCCAAAACACCAACTTTCTATGACAAATGGACAAAACCGTTAAAAGCTCCTCCATAGAAAGAGTTGAGCAACTTGGGACCATCAAAGTTGCTCGGTGTACAATTTTTATTGTTCTTATATGTCAAATTTTAAGAGTATAAGCTTCCTAGATTATTTCGATACCAAAACATCAACTTTCAATGACAAATAGATAAAACCGTTAAAAGCTCCTCCATAGAGAGAGTTGAGCAACTTCGGACCTTCAAAGTTGCTCTGTATACAATTTTTATTGTTCTTATATTTCGAATTTTAAGAGTATAAGCTTCGTAGATTATTTCGATGCCAAAACACCAACTTTCTATGACAAATGGACAAAACCGTTAAAAGCTTCTCCATAGAAAGAGTTGAGCAACTTCAAACCGTGAAAAGTTGCTCGGGATAGATATTTTATTGTTCTTCTATGTCAAATTTTCTGAATATAAGCTTCGTAGATTATTTCGATGCCAAAACACCAACTTTCTATGACAAATGGACAAAACCGTTAAAAGCTCCTCCATAGAGAGAGTTGAGCAACTTCGGACCATCAAAGTTGCTCGGTGTATACTTTTTATTGTTCTTATATGTCAAATTTTTCGAATATAAACTTCATGGATTATTTCGATGCCAAAACACCAACTTTCTATGACAAATGGACGAAACCGTTAAAAGCTCCTTCTTAGAGAGAGTTGAGCAACTTCAGACTATCAAAGTTGCTCGGGATAGACTTTCTATTGTTCTTCTATGTAAAATTTTACGAGTATAAGCTTCCTAGGTTATTTCGATGCCAAAACACCAACTTTCTATGACAAATGAACAAAACCGTTAAAAGCTCCTGCATAGAGAGAGTTGAGCAACTTCGGACCACCAAAGTTGCTCGGTGTATAATTTTTATTGTTCTTATATGTCAAATTTTAAGAGTATAAGCTTCTTAGATTATTTCGATGACAAAACACCAATTTTCTATGACAAATGGACAAAACCGTTAAAAGCTTCTCGATAGAGAGAGTTGAGCAACTTCAGACTACAAAAGTTGCTCGGGATGGACTTTTTATTGTTCTTTTATGTCAAATTTTACGAGTATAAGCTTCCTAGTTTATTTCGATGCCAAAACACCAACTTTCTATGACAAATGGACGAAACCGTTAAAAGCTCTTCCTTAGAGAGAGTTGAGCAACTTCAGACTACAAAAGTTGCTCGGGATAGACTTTCTATTGTTCTTCTATGTCGAATTTTACTAGTATAAGCTTCCTAGGTTATTTCTATGCCAAAACTACAACTTTCTATGACAAATGAACAAAACTGTTAAAAGCTCTTGCATAGACATAGTTGAGCAACTTCGGACTACCAAAGTTGCTCGGTGTACAATTTTTATTGTTCTTATTTGTCAAATTTTAAGAGTATAAGCTTCCTAGATTATTTCGATGCCAAAACACCAACTTTCTATGACAAATGGACGAAACCGTTAAAAGCTCCTCCATAGAGAGAGTTGAGCAACTTTGGACCACCAAAGTTGCTCGGTGCACAATTGTTATTGTTCTTATATGTCAAATTTTAAGAGTATAAGCTTCCAAGATTATTTCGATAACAAAACACCAACTTTCTATGACAAATGGACAAAACCGTTAAAAGCTTCTCGATAGAGAGAGTTGAGCAACTTTGGACCATCAAAAGTTGCTCGGGATAGACTTTTTATTGTTCTTCTATGTCAATTTTTCTTAATATGAGCTTCGTAGATTATTTCGATGCCAAAACACCAACTTTCTATGACAAATTGACAAAACCGTTAAAAACTCCTCCATAGAGAGAGTTGAGCAACTTCGGACCATCAAAGTTGCTCGTTGTATACTTTTTATTGTTCTTCTACGTCAATTTTTCTGAATATATGTTTCGTAGATTATTTCGATTCCAAAACACCAACTTTCTATGACAAATGGATAAAACCGTTAAAAGCCTCTCCATAGAGAGAGTTGAGCAACTTCGGACCATAAATGTTGCTCGGTGTACAATTTTTATTGTTCTTATATGTCAAATTTTAAGAGTATAAGCTTCGTAGATTATTTCGATGCCAAAACACTAACTTTCTATGACAAATGGACAAACCCGTTTAAAGCTCCTCCATAGAGAGAGTTGAGCAACTTTAGACCATCAAAGTTGCTCGGTGTACAATTTTTATTGTTCTTATATGTAAAATTTTAAGAGTATAAGCTTCATAGATTATTTCGATGCCAAAACAACAACTTTCTATGACAAATTGACAAAACCGTTAAAAGCTGCTCTATAGAGAGAGTTGAGCAACTTTGGACCATCAAAGTTGCTCTATGTACACTTTTTATTGTTCTTCTATGTCAAATTTTATTAATACAAGCTTCCAAGATTATTTCTATTCCAGAACACCAACTTTCTATGACAAATAGATGAAACCGTTAAAAGCACCTCCATAGAGAGAGTTGAGCAACTTCGGACCATCAAAGTTGCTCGGTATACAATTTTCATTGTTCTTATATGTCAAATTTTATGAGTATAAGCTTCGTAGATTATTTCGATGCCAAAACACCAACTTTCTATGACAAATGGACAAAACCGTTAAAAGCTCCTCCATAGAAAGAGTTGAGCAACTTGGGACCATCAAAGTTGCCCGGTGTACAATTTTTATTGTTCTTATATGTCAAATTTTAAGAGTATAAGCTTCCTAGATTATTTCGATGCCAAAACACCAACTTTCTATGACAAATAGATAAAACCGTTAAAAGCTCCTCCATAGAGAGAGTTGAGCAACTTCGGACCATCAAAGTTGCTCTGTATACAATTTTTATTGTTCTTATATTTCAAATTTTAAGAGTATATGTTTCGTAGATTATTTCGATGCCAAAACACCAACTTTCTATGACAAATGGAAAAAACCGTTAAAAGCTTCTCCATAGAAAGAGTTGAGCAACTTCAAACCATGAAAAGTTGCTCGGGATAGATATTTTATTGTTCTTCTATGTCAAATTTTCTGAATATAAGCTTCGTAGATTATTTCGATGCCAAAACACCAACTTTCTATGACAAATGGACAAAACCGTTAAAAGCTGCTCTATAGAGAGAGTTGAGCAACTTTGGACCATCAAAGTTGCTCTATGTACACTTTTTATTGTTCTTCTATGTCAAATTTTATTAATACAAGCTTCCAAGATTATTTCGATTCCAAAACACCAACTTTCTATGACAAATAGATGAAACCGTTAAAAGCACCTCCATAGAGAGAGTTGAGCAACTTCGGACCATCAAAGTTGCTCGGTATACAATTTTCATTGTTCTTATATGTCAAATTTTAAGAGTATAAGCTTCGTAGATTATTTCGATGCCAAAACACCAACTTTCTATGACAAATGGACAAAACCGTTAAAAGCTCCTCCATAGAAAGAGTTGAGCAACTTGGGACCATCAAAGTTGCTCGGTGTACAATTTTTATTGTTCTTATATGTCAAATTTTAAGAGTATAAGCTTCCTAGATTATTTCGATGCCAAAACACCAACTTTCTACGACAAATAGATAAAACCGTTAAAAGCTCCTCCATAGAGAGAGTTGAGCAACTTCGGACCATCAAAGTTGCTCTGTATACAATTTTTATTGTTCTTATATTTCAAATTTTAAGAGTATAAGTTTCGTAGATTATTTCGATGCCAAAACACCAACTTTCTATGACAAATGGACAAACCCGTTAAAAGCTCCTCCATAGAGAGAGTTGAGCAACTTTAGACCATCAAAGTTGCTCGGTGTACAATTTTTATTGTTCTTATATGTCAAATTTTAAGAGTATAAGCTTCGTAGATTATTTCGATGCCAAAACACCAACTTTCTATGACAAATGGACAAAACCGTTAAAAGCTGCTCTATAGAGAGAGTTGAGCAACTTTGGACCATCAAAGTTGCTCTATGTACACTTTTTATTGTTCTTCTATGTCAAATTTTATTAATACAAGCTTCCAAGATTATTTCGATTCCAAAACACCAACTTTCTATGACAAATAGATAAAACCGTTAAAAGCTCCTCCATAGAGAGAGTTGAGCAACTTCGGACCATCAAAGTTGCTCTGTATACAATTTTTATTGTTCTTATATTTCAAATTTTAAGAGTATAAGCTTCCTAGATTATTTCGATTCCAAAACACCAACTTTCTATGACAAATGGATAAAACCGTTAAAAGCCTCTCCATAGAGAGAGTTGAGCGACTTCGGACCATAAAAGTTGCTCGGTGTACAATTTTTATTGTTCTTATATGTCAAATTTTAAGAGTATAAGCTTCGTAGATTATTTCGATGCCAAAACACCAACTTTCTATGACAAATGGAAAAACCCGTTAAAAGCTCCTCCATAGAGAGAGTTGAGCAACTTTAGACCATCAAAGTTGCTCGGTGTACAATTTTTATTGTTCTTATATGTCAAATTTTAAGAGTATAAGCTTCGTAGATTATTTCGATGCCAAAACACCAACTTTCTATGACAAATGGACAAAACCGTTAAAAGCTTCTCCATAGAAAGAGTTGAGCAACTTCAAACCATGAAAAGTTGCTCGGGATAGATATTTTATTGTTCTTCTATGTCAAATTTTCTGAATATAAGCTTCGTAGATTATTTCGATGCCAAAACACCAACTTTCTATGACAAATGGACAAAACCGTTAAAAGCTGCTCTATAGAGAGAGTTGAGAAACTTTGGACCATCAAAGTTGCTCTATGTACACTTTTTATTGTTCTTCTATGTCAAATTTTATTAATACAAGCTTCCAAGATTATTTCGATTCCAAAACACCAACTTTCTATGACAAATAGATGAAACCGTTAAAAGCACCTCCATAGAGAGAGTTGAGCAACTTCGGACCATCAAAGTTGCTCGGTATACAATTTTCATTGTTCTTATATGTCAAATTTTAAGAGTATAAGCTTCGTAGATTATTTCGATGCCAAAACACCAACTTTCTATGACAAATGGACAAAACCGTTAAAAGCTCCTCCATAGAAAGAGTTGAGCAACTTGGGACCATCAAAGTTGCTCGGTGTACAATTTTTATTGTTCTTATATGTCAAATTTTAAGAGTATAAGCTTCCTAGATTATTTCGATGCCAAAACACCAACTTTCAACGACAAATAGATAAAACCGTTAAAAGCTCCTCCATAGAGAGAGTTGAGCAACTTCGGACCATCAAAGTTGCTCTGTATACAATTTTTATTGTTCTTATATTTCAAATTTTAAGAGTATAAGTTTCGTAGATTATTTCGATGCCAAAACACCAACTTTCTATGACAAATGGACAAACCCGTTAAAAGCTCCTCCATAGAGAGAGTTGAGCAACTTTAGACCATCAAAGTTGCTCGGTGTACAATTTTTATTGTTCTTATATGTCAAATTTTAAGAGTATAAGCTTCGTAGATTATTTCGATGCCAAAACACCAACTTTCTATGACAAATGGACAAAACCGTTAAAAGCTGCTCTATAGAGAGAGTTGAGCAACTTTGGACCATCAAAGTTGCTCTATGTACACTTTTTATTGTTCTTCTATGTCAAATTTTATTAATACAAGCTTCCAAGATTATTTCGATTCCAAAACACCAACTTTCTATGACAAATAGATAAAACCGTTAAAAGCTCCTCCATAGAGAGAGTTGAGCAACTTTGGACCATCAAAGTTGCTCTGTATACAATTTTTATTGTTCTTATATTTCAAATTTTAAGAGTATAAGCTTCCTAGATTATTTCGATTCCAAAACACCAACTTTCTATGACAAATGGATAAAACCGTTAAAAGCCTCTCCATAGAGAGAGTTGAGCGACTTCGGACCATAAAAGTTGCTCGGTGTACAATTTTTATTGTTCTTATATGTCAAATTTTAAGAGTATAAGCTTCGTAGATTATTTCGATGCCAAAACACCAACTTTCTATGACAAATGGACAAACCCGTTAAAAGCTCCTCCATAGAGAGAGTTGAGCAACTTTAAACCATCAAAGTTGCTCGGTGTACAATTTTTATTGTTCTTATATGTCAAATTTTAAGAGTATAAGCTTCGTAGATTATTTCGATGCCAAAACACCAACTTTCTATGACAAATGGACAAAACCGTTAAAAGCTTCTCCATAGAAAGAGTTGAGCAACTTCAAACCATGAAAAGTTGCTCGGGATAGATATTTTATTGTTCTTCTATGTCAAATTTTCTGAATATAAGCTTCGTAGATTATTTCGATGCCAAAACACCAACTTTCTATGACAAATGGACAAAACCGTTAAAAGCTGCTCTATAGAGAGAGTTGAGCAACTTTGGACCATCAAAGTTGCTCTATGTACACTTTTTATTGTTCTTCTATGTCAAATTTTATTAATACAAGCTTCCAAGATTATTTCGATTTCAAAACACCAACTTTCTATGACAAATAGATGAAACCGTTAAAAGCACCTCCATAGAGAGAGTTGAGCAACTTCGGACCATCAAAGTTGCTCGGTATACAATTTTCATTGTTCTTATATGTCAAATTTTAAGAGTATAAGCTTCGTAGATTATTTCGATGCCAAAACACCAACTTTCTATGACAAATGGACAAAACCGTTAAAAGCTCCTCCATAGAAAGAGTTGAGCAACTTGGGACCATCAAAGTTGCTCGGTGTACAATTTTTATTGTTCTTATATGTCAAATTTTAAGAGTATAAGCTTCCTAGATTATTTCGATGCCAAAACACCAACTTTCTATGACAAATAGATAAAACCGTTAAAAGCTCCTCCATAGAGAGAGTTGAGCAACTTCGGACCATCAAAGTTGCTCTGTATACAATTTTTATTGTTCTTATATTTCAAATTTTAAGAGTATAAGCTTCGTAGATTATTTCGATGCCAAAACACCAACTTTCTATGACAAATGGACAAACCCGTTAAAAGCTCCTCCATAGAGAGAGTTGAGCAACTTTAGACCATCAAAGTTGCTCGGTGTTCAATTTTTATTGTTCTTATATGTCAAATTTTAAGAGTATAAGCTTCGTAGATTATTTCGATGCCAAAACACCAACTTTCTATGACAAATGGACAAAACCGTTAAAAGCTGCTCTATAGAGAGATTTGAGCAACTTTGGACCATCAAAGTTGCTCTATGTACACTTTTTATTGTTCTTCTATGTCAAATTTTATTAATACAAGCTTCCAAGATTATTTCGATTCCAAAACACCAACTTTCTATGACAAATAGATAAAACCGTTAAAAGCTCCTCCATAGAGAGAGTTGAGCAACTTCGGACCATCAAAGTTGCTCTGTATACAATTTTTATTGTTCTTATATTTCAAATTTTAAGAGTATAAGCTTCCTAGATTATTTCGATTCCAAAACACCAACTTTCTATGACAAATGGATAAAACCGTTAAAAGCCTCTACATAGAGAGAGTTGAGCAACTTCGGACCATAAAAGTTGCTCGGTGTACAATTTTTATTGTTCTTATATGTCAAATTTTAAGAGTATAAGCTTCGTAGATTATTTCGATGCCAAAACACGAACTTTCTATGACAAATAGACAAACCCGTTAAAAGCTCCTCCATAGAGAGAGTTGAGCAACTTTAGACCATCAAAGTTGCTCGGTGTACAATTTTTATTGTTCTTATATGTCAAATTTTAAGAGTATAAGCTTCGTAGATTATTTCGATGCCAAAACACCAACTTTCTATGACAAATGGACAAAACCGTTAAAAGCTGCTCTATAGAGAGAGTTGAGCAACTTTGGACCATCAAAGTTGCTCTATGTACACTTTTTATTGTTCTTCTATGTCAAATTTTATTAATACAAGCTTCCAAGATTATTTCGATTCCAAAACACCAACTTTCTATGACAAATAGATGAAACCGTTAAAAGCACCTCCATAGAGAGAGTTGAGCAACTTCGGACCATCAAAGTTGCTCGGTATACAATTTTCATTGTTCTTATATGTCAAATTTTAAGAGTATAAGCTTCGTAGATTATTTCGATGCCAAAACACCAACTTTCTATGACAAATGGACAAAACCGTTAAAAGCTCCTCCATAGAAAGAGTTGAGCAACTTGGGACCATCAAAGTTGCTCGGTGTACAATTTTTATTGTTCTTATATGTCGAATTTTAAGAGTATAAGCTTCCTAGATTATTTCGATGCCAAAACACCAACTTTCTATGACAAATAGATAAAACCGTTAAAAGCTCCTCCATAGAGAGAGTTGAGCAACTTCGGACTATCAAAGTTGCTTTGTATACAATTTTTATTGTTCTTATATTTCAAATTTTAAGAGTATAAGCTTCGTAGATTATTTCGATGCCAAAACACCAACTTTCTATGACAAATGGACAAAACCGTTAAAAGCTTCTCCATAGAAAGAGTTGAGCAACTTCAAACCGTGAAAAGTTGCTCGGGATAGATATTTTAATGTTCTTCTATGTCAAATTTTCTGAATATAAGCTTCGTAGATTATTTCGATGCCAAAACACCAACTTTCTATGACAAATGGACAAAACCGTTAAAAGCTCCTCCATAGAGAGAGTTGAGCAACTTCGGACCATCAAAGTTGCTCGGTGTATACTTTTTATTGTTCTTATATGTCAAATTTTTCGAATATAAACTTCATGGATTATTTCGATGCCAAAACACCAACTTTCTATGACAAATGGACGAAACCGTTAAAAGCTCCTTCTTAGAGAGAGTTGAGCAACTTCAGACTATCAAAGTTGCTCGGGATAGACTTTCTATTGTTCTTCTATGTAAAATTTTACGAGTATAAGCTTCCTAGGTTATTTCGATGCCAAAACACCAACTTTCTATAACAAATGAACAAAACCGTTAAAAGCTCCTGCATAGAGAGAGTTGAGCAACTTCGGACCACCAAAGTTGCTCGGTGTATAATTTTTATTGTTCTTATATGTCAAATTTTAAGAGTATAAGCTTCTTAGATTATTTCGATGACAAAACACCAATTTTCTATGACAAATGGACAAAACCGTTAAAAGCTTCTCGATAGAGGGAGTTGAGCAACTTCAGACTACCAAAGTTTCTCGGGATGGACTTTTTATTGTTCTTTTATGTCAAATTTTACGAGTATAAGCTTCCTAGTTTATTTCGATGCCAAAACACCAACTTTCTATGACAAATGGACGAAACCGTTAAAAGCTCTTCCTTAGAGAGAGTTGAGCAACTTCAGACTACCAAAGTTGCTCGGGATAGACTTTCTATTGTTCTTCTATGTCGAATTTTACGAGTATAAGCTTCCTAGGTTATTTCTATGCCAAAACAACAACTTTCTATGACAAATGAACAAAACTGTTAAAAGCTCTTGCATAGACAGAGTTGAGCAACTTCGGACCACCAAAGTTGCTCGGTGTACAATTTTTATTGTTCTTATTTGTAAAATTTAAAGAGTATAAGCTTCCTAGATTATTTCGATGCCAAAACACCAACTTTCTATGACAAATGGACGAAACCGTTAAAAGCTCCTCCATAGAGAGAGTTGAGCAACTTTGGACCACCAAAGTTGCTCGGTGCACAATTGTTATTGTTCTTATATGTCAAATTTTAAGAGTATAAGCTTCCTAGATTATTTCGATAACAAAACACCAACTTTCTATGACAAATGGACAAAACCGTTAAAAGCTTCTCGATAGAGAGAGTTGAGCAACTTCGGACTACCAAAGTTGCTCGGGATAGACTTTTTATTGTTTTTTTATGTCAAATTTTACGAGTATAAGCTTCCTAGGTTATTTCGATGCCAAAACACCAACTTTCTATGACAAATGAACAAAACCGTTAAAAGCTCCTCCATAGAAAGAGTTGAGCAACTTGGGACCATCAAAGTTGCTCGGTGTACAATTTTTATTGTTCTTATATGTCAAATTTTAAGAGTATAAGCTTCCTAGATAATTTCGATGCCAAAACACCAACTTTCTATGACAAATGGAGGAAACCGTTAAAAGCCCCTCCATAGAGAGAGTTGACCAACTTCGGACCATCAAAGTTGCTCGGAGTACAATTTTTATTGTTCTTATATGTCAAATTTTAACAGTATAAGCTTCGTAGATTATTTCGATGCCAAAACACCTACTTTCTATGATAAATGGACAAAACCGTTAAAAGCTTCTCCATAGAAAGAGTTGAGCAACTTCGGACCATCAAAGTTGCTCGGTGTATACTTTTTATTGTTCTCATATGTCAAATTTTTCGAATATAAACTTCATGGATTATTTCCATGCCAAAACACGAACTTTCAATGACAAATGGACAAAACCGTTAAAAGCTTCTCGATAGAGAGAGTTGAGCAACTTTGGACTACCAAAGTTGCTCGGGATAGACTTTTTATTGTTCTTTTATGTCAAATTTTACGAGTATAAGCTTCCTAGATTATTTCGATGCCAAAACACCAACTTTCTATGACAAATGGACAAAACCGTTAAAAGCTTCTCGATAGAGAGAGTTGAGCAACTTCGGACTACCAAATTTGCTCGGGATAGACATTTTATTGTTCTTCTATGTCAAATTTTCTGAATATAAGCTTCGTAGATTATTTCGATGCCAAAACACCAACTTTCTATGACAAATGGACAAAACCGTTAAAAGCTCCTCCATAGAGAGAGTTGAGCAACTTCGGACCATCAAAGTTGCTCGGTGTATACTTTTTATTGTTCTCATATGTCAAATTTTTTGAATATAAACTTCATGGATTATTTCCATGCCAAAACACGAACTTTCTATGACAAATGGACAAAACCGTTAAAAGCTTCTCGATAGAGAGAGTTGAGCAACTTTGGACTACCAAAGTTGCTCGGGATAGACTTTCTATTGTTCTTCTATGTCAAATTTTACGAGTATAAGCTTCCTAGGTTATTTCTATGCCAAAACACAACCTTTCTATGACAAATGAACAAAACCGTTAAAAGCTCCTGCATAGAGAGAGTTGAGCAACTTCGGACCACCAAAGTTGCTCGGTGTACAATTTCTATTGTTCTTATATGTCAAATTTTAAGAGTATAAGCTTCCTAGATTATTTCGATGCCAAAACACCAACTTTCTATGACAAATGGACGAAACCGTTAAAAGCTCCTCCATAGAGAGAGTTGAGCAACTTCAGACCACCAAAGTTGCTCGTTGTACAATTTTTATTGTTCTTATATGTCAAATTTTAAGAGTATAAGCTTCCTAGATTATTTCGATGCCAAAACACCAACTTTCTATGACAAATGGACAAAACCGTTAAAAGCTTCTCGATAGAGAGAGTTGAGCAACTTCGGACTACCAAAGTTGCTCGGGATAGACATTTTATAGTTTTTTTATGTCAAATTTTACGAGTATAAGCTTCCTAGATTATTTCGATGCCAAAACACCAACTTTGTATGACAAATGAACTAAACCGTTAAAAGCTCCTCCATAGAGAGAGTTGAGCAACTTCGGACCACCAAAGTTGCTCGGTGTACAATTTTTATTGTTCTTATATGTCAAATTTTAAGAGTATAAGCTTCCTAGATAATTTCGATGCCAAAACACCAACTTTATATGACAAATGGAGGAAACCGTTAAAAGCCCCTCCATAGAGAGAGTTGACCAACTTCGGACCATCAAAGTTGCTCGGTGTACAATTTTTATTGTTCTTATATGTCAAATTTTAAGAGTATAAGCTTCGTAGATTATTTCGATGCCAAAACACCAACTTTCTATGACAAATGGACAAAACCGTTAAAAGCTCCTCCATAGAGAGAGTTGAGAAATTTCGGACCATCAAAGTCGCTCGGTGTATACTTTTTATTGTTCTTCTATGTCAATTTTTCTGAATATAAGTTTCATAGATTATTTCGATTCCAAAACACCAACTTTCTATGACAAATGGATAAAACCGTTAAAAGCCTCTCCATAGAGAGAGTTGAGCAACTTCGGACCATCAAAGTTGCTCGGTGTACAATTTTTATTGTTCTCATATGTCAAATTTTAAGAGTATAAGCTTCGTAGATAATTTCGATGCCAAAACACCAACTTTCTATGACAAAAGGACAAAACCGTTAAAAGCTCCTCCATAGAGAGAGTTGAGCAACTTTGGACCACCAAAGTTGCTCGGTGTACAATTTTTATTGTTCTTATATGTCAAATTTTAAGAGTATAAGCTTCGTAGATTATTTCGATGCCAAAACACCAACTTTCTATGACAAATGGACAAAACAGTTAAAAGTTCCTCCATAGAGAGAGTTGAGCAACTTCGGACCATCAAAGTTGCTCGGTGTACAATTTTTATTGTTCTTATATGTCAAATTTTAAGAGTATAAGCTTCGTAGGTTATTTCGATGCCAAAACACCAACTTTCTATGACAAATGGACAAAACCGTTAACAGCTCCTCCATAGAGAGAGTTGAGCAACTTTGTACCATCAAAGTTCCTCGGTGTACAATTTTTATTCTTCTTATATGTAAAATTTTAAGAGTATAAGCTTCGTAGATTATTTCGATGCCAAAACACCAACTTTCTATGACAAATGGACAAAACCGTTAAAAGCTGCTCCATAGAGAGAGTTGAGCAACTTGGGACCATCAAAGTTGCTCTATGTACACTTTTTATTCTTCTTCTATGTCAAATTTTATTAATACAAGATTCCAAGATTATTTCGATTCCAAAACACCAACTTTCTATGACAAATAGATAAAACCGTTAAAAGCCCCTTCATAGAGAGAGTTGAGCAACTTCGGACCATCAAAGTTGCTCGGTATACAATTTTTATTGTTCTTATATGTCGAATTTTAAGAGTATAAGCTTCGTAGATTATTTCGATGCCAAAAACCAACTTTCTATGACGAATGGACGAAACCGTTAAAAGCTCCTCCATAGAGAGAGTTGAGCAACTTCGGACCACCAAAGTTGCTCGTTGTACAATTTTTATTGTTCCTATATGTCAAATTTTAAGAGTATAAGCTTCCTAGATTATTTCGATGCCAAAACACCAACTTTCTATGACAAATGGACGAAACCGTTAAAAGCTCTTCCTTAGAGAGAGTTGAGCAACTTCAGACTACCAAAGTTGCTCGTGATAGACTTTCTATTGTTCTTCTATGTCGAATTTTACGAGTATAAGCTTCCTAGGTTATTTCTATGCCAAAACAACAACTTTCTATGACAAATGAACAAAACTGTTAAAAGCTCTTGCATAGACAGAGTTGAGCAACTTCGGACCACCAAAGTTGCTCGGTGTACAATTTTTATTGTTCTTATTTGTAAAATTTAAAGAGTATAAGCTTCCTAGATTATTTCGATGCCAAAACACCAACTTTCTATGACAAATGGACGAAACCGTTAAAAGCTCCTCCATAGAGAGAGTTGAGCAACTTTGGACCACCAAAGTTGCTCGGTGCACAATTGTTATTGTTCTTATATGTCAAATTTTAAGAGTATAAGCTTCCTAGATTATTTCGATAACAAAACACCAACTTTCTATGACAAATGGACAAAACCGTTAAAAGCTTCTCGATAGAGAGAGTTGAGCAACTTCGGACTACCAAAGTTGCTCGGGATAGACTTTTTATTGTTTTTTTATGTCAAATTTTACGAGTATAAGCTTCCTAGGTTATTTCGATGCCAAAACACCAACTTTCTATGACAAATGAACAAAACCGTTAAAAGCTCCTCCATAGAAAGAGTTGAGCAACTTGGGACCATCAAAGTTGCTCGGTGTACAATTTTTATTGTTCTTATATGTCAAATTTTAAGAGTATAAGCTTCCTAGATAATTTCGATGCCAAAACACCAACTTTCTATGACAAATGGAGGAAACCGTTAAAAGCCCCTCCATAGAGAGAGTTGACCAACTTCGGACCATCAAAGTTGCTCGGAGTACAATTTTTATTGTTCTTATATGTCAAATTTTAACAGTATAAGCTTCGTAGATTATTTCGATGCCAAAACACCTACTTTCTATGATAAATGGACAAAACCGTTAAAAGCTTCTCCATAGAAAGAGTTGAGCAACTTCGGACCATCAAAGTTGCTCGGTGTATACTTTTTATTGTTCTCATATGTCAAATTTTTCGAATATAAACTTCATGGATTATTTCCATGCCAAAACACGAACTTTCAATGACAAATGGACAAAACCGTTAAAAGCTTCTCGATAGAGAGAGTTGAGCAACTTTGGACTACCAAAGTTGCTCGGGATAGACTTTTTATTGTTCTTTTATGTCAAATTTTACGAGTATAAGCTTCCTAGATTATTTCGATGCCAAAACACCAACTTTCTATGACAAATGGACAAAACCGTTAAAAGCTTCTCGATAGAGAGAGTTGAGCAATTTCGGACTACCAAATTTGCTCGGGATAGACATTTTATTGTTCTTCTATGTCAAATTTTCTGAATATAAGCTTCGTAGATTATTTCGATGCCAAAACACCAACTTTCTATGACAAATGGACGAAACCGTTAAAAGCTCCTCCATAGAGAGAGTTGAGCAACTTCGGACCACCAAAGTTGCTCGTTGTACAATTTTTATTGTTCTTATATGTCAAATTTTAAGAGTATAAGCTTCCTAGATTATTTCGATGCCAAAACACCAACTTTCTATGACAAATGGACAAAACCGTTAAAAGCTTCTCGATAGAGAGAGTTGAGCAACTTCGGACTACCAAAGTTGCTTGGGATAGACATTTTATTGTTTTTTTATGTCAAATTTTACGAGTATAAGCTTCCTAGATTATTTCGATGCCAAAACACCAACTTTGTATGACAAATGAACTAAACCGTTAAAAGCTCCTCCATAGAGAGAGTTGAGCAACTTCGGACCACCAAAGTTGCTCGGTGTACAATTTGTATTGTTCTTATATGTCAAATTTTAAGAGTATAAGCTTCCTAGATAATTTCGATGCCAAAACACCAACTTTCTATGACAAATGGAGGAAACCGTTAAAAGCCCCTCCATAGAGAGAGTTGACCAACTTCGGACCATCAAAGTTGCTCGGTGTACAATTTTGATTGTTCTTATATGTCAAATTTTAAGAGTATAAGCTTCGTAGATTATTTCGATGCCAAAACACCAACTTTCTATGACAAATGGACAAAACCGTTAAAAGCTCCTCCATAGAGAGAGTTGAGAAATTTCGGACCATCAAAGTTGCTCGGTGTATACTTTTTATTGTTCTTCTATGTCAATTTTTCTGAATATAAGTTTCATAGATTATTTCGATTCCAAAACACCAACTTTCTATGACAAATGGATAAAACCGTTAAAAGCCTCTCCATAGAGAGAGTTGAGCAACTTCGGACCATAAAAGTTGCTCGGTGTACAATTTTTATTGTTTTCATATGTCAAATTTTAAGAGTATAAGCTTCGTAGATAATTTCGATGCCAAAACACCAACTTTCTATGACAAAAGGACAAAACCGTTAAAAGCTCCTCCATAGAGAGAGTTGAGCAACTTTGGACCACCAAAGTTGCTCGGTGTACAATTTTTATTATTCTTATATGTCAAATTTTAAGAGTATAAGCTTCGTAGATTATTTCGATGCCAAAACACCAACTTTCTATGACAAATGGACAAAACAGTTAAAAGTTCCTCCATAGAGAGAGTTGAGCAACTTCGGACCATCAAAGTTGCTCGGTGTACAATTTTTATTGTTCTTATATGTCAAATTTTAAGAGTATAAGCTTCGTAGATTATTTCGATGCCAAAACACCAACTTTCTATGACAAATGGACAAAACCGTTAAAAGCTCCTCCATAGAGAGAGTTGAGCAACTTTGTACCATCAAAGTTCCTCGGTGTACAATTTTTATTGTTCTTATATGTCGAATTTTAAGAGTATAAGCTTCGTAGATTATTTCGATGCCAAAAACCAACTTTCTATGACGAATGGACGAAACCGTTAAAAGCCCCTCCATAGAGAGAGTTGAGCAACTTCGGACCATCAAAGTTGCTCGGTGTACAATTTTTATTGTTCTTATATGTCAAATTTTAAGAGTATAAGCTTCATAGATTATTTCGATTCCAAAACACCAACTTTCTATGACAAATAGATAAAACCGTTAAAAGCCCCTTCATAGAGAGAGTTGACCAACTTCGGACCATCAAAGTTGCTCGGTGTACAATTTTGATTGTTCTTATATGTCAAATTTTAAGAGTATAAGCTTCGTAGATTATTTCGATGCCAAAACACCAACTTTCTATGACAAATGGACAAAACCGTTAAAAGCTCCTCCATAGAGAGAGTTGAGAAATTTCGGACCATCAAAGTTGCTCGGTGTATACTTTTGATCGTTCTTCTATGTCAATTTTTCTGAATATAAGTTTCATAGATTATTTCGATTCCAAAACACCAACTTTCTATGACAAATGGATAAAACCGTTAAAAGCCTCTCCATAGAGAGAGTTGAGCAACTTCGGACCATAAAAGTTGCTCGGTGTACAATTTTTATTGTTCTCATATGTCAAATTTTAAGAGTATAAGCTTCGTAGATAATTTCGATGCCAAAACACCAACTTTCTATGACAAAAGGACAAAACCATTAAAAGCTCCTCCATAGAGAGAGTTGAGCAACTTTGGACCACCAAAGTTGCTCGGTGTACAATTTTTATTGTTCTTATATGTCAAATTTTAAGAGTATAAGCTTCGTAGATTATTTCTATGGCAAAACACCAACTTTCTATGACAAATGGACAAAACAGTTAAAAGTTCCTCCATAGAGAGAGTTGAGCAACTTCGGACCATCAAAGTTGCTCGGTGTACAATTTTTATTGTTCTTATATGTCAAATTTTAAGAGTATAAGCTTCGTAGATTATTTCGATGCCAAAACACCAACTTTCTATGACAAATGGACAAAACCGTTAAAAGCTCCTCCATAGAGAGAGTTGAGCAACTTTGTACCATCAAAGTTCCTCGGTGTACAATTTTTATTGTTCTTATATGTCGAATTTTAAGAGTATAAGCTTCGTAGATTATTTCGATGCCAAAAACCAACTTTCTATGACGAATGGACGAAACCGTTAAAAGCCCCTCCATAGAGAGAGTTGAGCAACTTCGGACCATCAAAGTTGCTCGGTGTACAATTTTTATTGTTCTTATATGTCAAATTTTAAGAGTATAAGCTTCATAGATTATTTTGATACCAAAACACCAACTTTCTATGACAAATGGACAAAACCGTTAAAAGCTCCTCCATAGAGAGAGTTGAGCAACTTTGTACCATCAAAGTTGCTCGGTGTACAATTTTTATTCTTCTTATATGTCAAATTTTAAGAGTATAAGCTTCCTAGATTATTTCGATGCCAAAACACCAACTTTCTATGACAAATGGACGAAACCGTTAAAAGCTCCTCCATAGAGAGAGTTGAGCAACTTCGGACCACCAAAGTTGCTCGTTGTACAATTTTTATTGTTCTTATATGTCAAATTTTAAGAGTATAAGCTTCCTAGATTATTTCGATGCCAAAACACCAACTTTCTATGACAAATGGACAAAACCGTTAAAAGCTTCTCGATAGAGAGAGTTGAGCAACTTCGGACTACCAAAGTTGCTTGGGATAGACATTTTATAGTTTTTTTATGTCAAATTTTACGAGTATAAGCTTCCTAGATTATTTCGATTCCAAAACGCCAACTTTGTATGACAAATGAACTAAACCGTTAAAAGCTCCTCCATAGAGAGAGTTGAGCAACTTCGGACCACCAAAGTTGCTCGGTGTACAATTTGTATTGTTCTTATATGTCAAATTTTAAGAGTATAAGCTTCCTAGATAATTTCGATGGCAAAACACCAACTTTCTATGACAAATGGAGGAAACCGTTAAAAGCCCCTCCATAGAGAGAGTTGACCAACTTCGGACCATCAAAGTTGCTCGGTGTACAATTTTGATTGTTCTTATATGTCAAATTTTAAGAGTATAAGCTTCGTAGATTATTTCGATGCCAAAACACCAACTTTCTATGACAAATGGACAAAACCGTTAAAAGCTCCTCCATAGAGAGAGTTGAGAAATTTCGGACCATCAAAGTTGCTCGGTGTATACTTTTTATTGTTCTTCTATGTCAATTTTTCTGAATATAAGTTTCATAGATTATTTCGATTCCAAAACACCAACTTTCTATGACAAATGGATAAAACCGTTAAAAGCCTCTCCATAGAGAGAGTTGAGCAACTTCGGACCATAAAAGTTGCTCGGTGTACAATTTTTATTGTTTTCATATGTCAAATTTTAAGAGTATAAGCTTCGTAGATAATTTCGATGCCAAAACACCAACTTTCTATGACAAAAGGACAAAACCGTTAAAAGCTCCTCCATAGAGAGAGTTGAGCAACTTTGGACCACCAAAGTTGCTCGGTGTACAATTTTTATTGTTCTTATATGTCAAATTTTAAGAGTATAAGCTTCGTAGATTATTTCGATGCCAAAACACCAACTTTCTATGACAAATGGACAAAACAGTTAAAAGTTCCTCCATAGAGAGAGTTGAGCAACTTCGGACCATCAAAGTTGCTCGGTGTACAATTTTTATTGTTCTTATATGTCAAATTTTAAGAGTATAAGCTTCGTAGATTATTTCGATGCCAAAACACCAACTTTCTATGACAAATGGACAAAACCGTTAAAAGCTCCTCCATAGAGAGAGTTGAGCAACTTTGTACCATCAAAGTTCCTCGGTGTACAATTTTTATTGTTCTTATATGTCGA
Source organism: Euonymus europaeus (assembly GCA_963580455.1). Taxonomy (NCBI): domain Eukaryota; kingdom Viridiplantae; phylum Streptophyta; class Magnoliopsida; order Celastrales; family Celastraceae; genus Euonymus; species Euonymus europaeus. Next base: position 9,833,986 of record OY756972.1, read on the forward strand.
ATTTTAAGAGTATAAGCTTCGTAGATTATTTCGATGCCAAAAACCAACTTTCTATGACGAATGGACGAAACCGTTAAAAGCCCCTCCATAGAGAGAGTTGAGCAACTTCGGACCATCAAAGTTGCTCGGTGTACAATTTTTATTGTTCTTATATGTCAAATTTTAAGAGTATAAGCTTCATAGATTATTTCGATGCCAAAACACCAACTTTCTATGACAAATGGACAAAACAGTTAAAAGTTCCTCCATAGAGAGAGTTGAGCAACTTCGGACCATCAAAGTTGCTCGGTGTACAATTTTTATTGTTCTTATATGTCAAATTTTAAGAGTATAAGCTTCGTAGATTATTTCGATGCCAAAACACCAACTTTCTATGACAAATGGACAAAACCGTTAAAAGCTCCTCCATAGAGAGAGTTGAGCAACTTTGTACCATCAAAGTTCCTCGGTGTACAATTTTTATTGTTCTTATATGTCAAATTTTAAGAGTATAAGCTTCGTAGATTATTTCGATGCCAAAACACCAACTTTCTATGACAAATGGACAAAACAGTTAAAAGTTCCTCCATAGAGAGAGTTGAGCAACTTCGGACCATCAAAGTTGCTCGGTGTACAATTTTTATTGTTCTTATATGTCAAATTTTAAGAGTATAAGCTTCGTAGATTATTTCGATGCCAAAACACCAACTTTCTATGACAAATGGACAAAACAGTTAAAAGTTCCTCCATAGAGAGAGTTGAGCAACTTCGGACCATCAAAGTTGCTCGGTGTACAACTTTTATTGTTCTTATATGTCAAATTTTAAGAGTATAAGCTTCGTAGATTATTTCGATGCCAAAACACCAACTTTCTATGACAAATGGACAAAACCGTTAAAAGCTCCTCCATAGAGAGAGTTGAGCAACTTTGTACCATCAAAGTTCCTCGGTGTACAATTTTTATTGTTCTTATATGTCAAATTTTAAGAGTATAAGCTTCGTAGATTATTTCGATGCTAAAACACCAACTTTCTATGACAAATGGACAAAACAGTTAAAAGTTCCTCCATAGAGAGAGTTGAGCAACTTCGGACCATCAAAGTTGCTCGGTGTACAATTTTTATTGTTCTTATATGTCAAATTTTAAGAGTATAAGCTTCGTAGATTATTTCGATGCCAAAACACCAACTTTCTATGACAAATGGACAAAACAGTTAAAAGTTCCTCCATAGAGAGAGTTGAGCAACTTCGGACCATCAAAGTTGCTCGGTGTACAACTTTTATTGTTCTTATATGTCAAATTTTAAGAGTATAAGCTTCGTAGATTATTTCGATGCCAAAACACCAACTTTCTATGACAAATGGACAAAACCGTTAAAAGCTCCTCCATAGAGAGAGTTGAGCAACTTTGTACCATCAAAGTTCCTCGGTGTACAATTTTTATTGTTCTTATATGTCGAATTTTAAGAGTATAAGCTTCGTAGATTATTTCGATGCCAAAAACCAACTTTCTATGACGAATGGACGAAACCGTTAAAAGCCCCTCCATAGAGAGAGTTGAGCAACTTCGGACCATCAAAGTTGCTCGGTGTACAATTTTTATTGTTCTTATATGTCAAATTTTAAGAGTATAAGCTTCATAGATTATTTTGATACCAAAACACCAACTTTCTATGACAAATGGACAAAACCGTTAAAAGCTCCTCCATAGAGAGAGTTGAGCAACTTTGTACCATCAAAGTTGCTCGGTGTACAATTTTTATTCTTCTTATATGTCAAATTTTAAGAGTATAAGCTTCCTAGATTATTTCGATGCCAAAACACCAACTTTCTATGACAAATGGACGAAACCGTTAAAAGCTCCTCCATAGAGAGAGTTGAGCAACTTCGGACCACCAAAGTTGCTCGTTGTACAATTTTTATTGTTCTTATATGTCAAATTTTAAGAGTATAAGCTTCCTAGATTATTTCGATGCCAAAACACCAACTTTCTATGACAAATGGACAAAACCGTTAAAAGCTTCTCGATAGAGAGAGTTGAGCAACTTCGGACTACCAAAGTTGCTTGGGATAGACATTTTATAGTTTTTTTATGTCAAATTTTACGAGTATAAGCTTCCTAGATTATTTCGATGCCAAAACACCAACTTTGTATGACAAATGAACTAAACCGTTAAAAGCTCCTCCATAGAGAGAGTTGAGCAACTTCGGACCACCAAAGTTGCTCGGTGTACAATTTTTATTGTTCTTATATGTCAAATTTTAAGAGTATAAGCTTCCTAGATAATTTCGATGCCAAAACACCAACTTTCTATGACAAAAGGACAAAACCGTTAAAAGCTCCTCCATAGAGAGAGTTGAGCAACTTTGGACCACCAAAGTTGCTCGGTGTACAATTTTTATTGTTCTTATATGTCAAATTTTAAGAGTATAAGCTTCGTAGATTATTTCGATGCCAAAACACCAACTTTCTATGACAAATGGACAAAACAGTTAAAAGTTCCTCCATAGAGAGAGTTGAGCAACTTCGGACCATCAAAGTTGCTCGGTGTACAATTTTTATTGTTCTTATATGTCAAATTTTAAGAGTATAAGCTTCGTAGATTATTTCGATGCCAAAACACCAACTTTCTATGAAAAATGGACAAAACCGTTAAAAGCTCCTCCATAGAGAGAGTTGAGCAACTTTGTACCATCAAAGTTCCTCGGTGTACAATTTTTATTCTTCTTATATGTAAAATTTTAAGAGTATAAGCTTCGTAGATTATTTCGATGCCAAAACACCAGCTTTCTATGACAAATGGACAAAACCGTTAAAAGCTGCTCCATAGAGAGAGTTGAGCAACTTGGGACCATCAAAGTTGCTCTATGTACACTTTTTATTGTTCTTCTATGTCAAATTTTATTAATACAAGATTCCAAGATTATTTCGATTCCAAAACACCAACTTTCTATGACAAATAGATAAAACCGTTAAAAGCCCCTTCATAGAGAGAGTTGAGCAACTTCGGACCATCAAAGTTGCTCGGTATACAATTTTTATTGTTCTTATATGTCGAATTTTAAGAGTATAAGCTTCGTAGATTATTTCGATGCCAAAAACCAACTTTCTATGACGAATGGACGAAACCGTTAAAAGCTCCTCCATAGAGAGAGTTGAGCAACTTCGGACCACCAAAGTTGCTCGTTGTACAATTTTTATTGTTCTTATATGTCAAATTTTAAGAGTATAAGCTTCCTAGATTATTTCGATGCCAAAACACCAACTTTCTATGACAAATGGACAAAACCGTTAAAAGCTTCTCGATAGAGAGAGTTGAGCAACTTCGGACTACCAAAGTTGCTTAGGATAGACATTTTATTGTTTTTTTATGTCAAATTTTACGAGTATAAGCTTCCTAGATTATTTCGATGCCAAAACACCAACTTTGTATGACAAATGAACTAAACCGTTAAAAGCTCCTCCATAGAGAGAGTTGAGCAACTTCGGACCACCAAAGTTGCTCGGTGTACAATTTGTATTGTTCTTATATGTCAAATTTTAAGAGTATAAGCTTCCTAGATAATTTCGATGCCAAAACACCAACTTTCTATGACAAATGGAGGAAACCGTTAAAAGCCCCTCCATAGAGAGAGTTGACCAACTTCGGACCATCAAAGTTGCTCGGTGTACAATTTTGATTGTTCTTATATGTCAAATTTTAAGAGTATAAGCTTCGTAGATTATTTCGATGCCAAAACACCAACTTTCTATGACAAATGGACAAAACCGTTAAAAGCTCCTCCATAGAGAGAGTTGAGAAATTTCGGACCATCAAAGTTGCTCGGTGTATACTTTTTATTGTTCTTCTAGGTCAATTTTTCTGAATATAAGTTTCATAGATTATTTCGATTCCAAAACACCAACTTTCTATGACAAATGGATAAAACCGTTAAAAGCCTCTCCATAGAGAGAGTTGAGCAACTTCGGACCATAAAAGTTGCTCGGTGTACAATTTTTATTGTTCTCATATGTCAAATTTTAAGAGTATAAGCTTCGTAGATAATTTCGATGCCAAAACACCAACTTTCTATGACAAAAGGACAAAACCGTTAAAAGCTCCTCCATAGAGAGAGTTGAGCAACTTTGGACCACCAAAGTTGCTCGGTGTACAATTTTTATTGTTCTTATATGTCAAATTTTAAGAGTATAAGCTTCGTAGATTATTTCGATGCCAAAACACCAACTTTCTATGACAAATGGACAAAACAGTTAAAAGTTCCTCCATAGAGAGAGTTGAGCAACTTCGGACCATCAAAGTTGCTCGGTGTACAATTTTTATTGTTCTTATATGTCAAATTTTAAGAGTATAAGCTTCGTAGATTATTTCGATGCCAAAACACCAACTATCTATGACAAATGGACAAAACCGTTAAAAGCTCCTCCATAGAGAGAGTTGAGCAACTTTGTACCATCAAAGTTCCTCGGTGTACAATTTTTATTGTTCTTATATGTCGAATTTTAAGAGTATAAGCTTCGTAGATTATTTCGATGCCAAAAACCAACTTTCTACGACGAATGGACGAAACTGTTAAAAGCCCCTCCATAGAGAGAGTTGAGCAATTTCGGACCATCAAAGTTGCTCGGTGTACAATTTTTATTGTTCTTATATGTCAAATTTTAAGAGTATAAGCTTCATAGATTATTTCGATTCCAAAACACCAACTTTCTATGACAAATAGATAAAACCGTTAAAAGCCCCTTCATAGAGAGAGTTGACCAACTTCGGACCATCAAAGTTGCTCGGTGTACAATTTTGATTGTTCTTATATGTCAAATTTTAAGAGTATAAGCTTCGTAGATTATTTCGATGCCAAAACACCAACTTTCTATGACAAATGGACAAAACCGTTAAAAGCTCCTCCATAGAGAGAGTTGAGAAATTTCGGACCATCAAAGTTGCTCGGTGTATACTTTTTATCGTTCTTCTATGTCAATTTTTCTGAATATAAGTTTCATAGATTATTTCGATTCCAAAACACCAACTTTCTATGACAAATGGATAAAACCGTTAAAAGCCTCTCCATAGAGAGAGTTGAGCAACTTCGGACCATAAAAGTTGCTCGGTGTACAATTTTTATTGTTCTCATATGTCAAATTTTAAGAGTATAAGCTTCGTAGATAATTTCGATGCCAAAACACCAACTTTCTATGACAAAAGGACAAAACCGTTAAAAGCTCCTCCATAGAGAGAGTTGAGCAACTTTGGACCAACAAAGTTGCTCGGTGTACAATTTTTATTGTTCTTATATGTCAAATTTTAAGAGTATAAGCTTCGTAGATTATTTCGATGCCAAAACACCAACTTTCTATGACAAATGGACAAAACAGTTAAAAGTTCCTCCATAGAGAGAGTTGAGCAACTTTGGACCATCAAAGTTGCTCGGTGTACAACTTTTATTGTTCTTATATGTCAAATTTTAAGAGTATAAGCTTCGTAGATTATTTCGATGCCAAAACACCAACTTTCTATGACAAATGGACAAAACCGTTAAAAGCTCCTCCATAGAGAGAGTTGAGCAACTTTGTACCATCAAAGTTCCTCGGTGTACAATTTTTATTGTTCTTATATGTCGAATTTTAAGAGTATAAGCTTCGTAGATTATTTCGATGCCAAAAACCAACTTTCTATGACGAATGGACGAAACCGTTAAAAGCCCCTCCATAGAGAGAGTTGAGCAACTTCGGACCATCAAAGTTGCTCGGTGTACAATTTTTATTGTTCTTATATGTCAAATTTTAAGAGTATAAGCTTCATAGATTATTTTGATACCAAAACACCAACTTTCTATGACAAATGGACAAAACCGTTAAAAGCTCCTCCATAGAGAGAGTTGAGCAACTTTGTACCATCAAAGTTGCTCGGTGTACAATTTTTATTCTTCTTATATGTCAAATTTTAAGAGTATAAGCTTCCTAGATTATTTCGATGCCAAAACACCAACTTTCTATGACAAATGGACGAAACCGTTAAAAGCTCTTCCATAGAGAGAGTTGAGCAACTTCGGACCACCAAAGTTGCTCGTTGTACAATTTTTATTGTTCTTATATGTCAAATTTTAAGAGTATAAGCTTCCTAGATTATTTCGATGCCAAAACACCAACTTTCTATGACAAATGGACAAAACCGTTAAAAGCTTCTCGATAGAGAGAGTTGAGCAACTTCGGACTACCAAAGTTGCTTGGGATAGACATTTTATAGTTTTTTTATGTCAAATTTTACGAGTATAAGCTTCCTAGATTATTTCGATGCCAAAACACCAACTTTGTATGACAAATGAACTAAACCGTTAAAAGCTCCTCCATAGAGAGAGTTGAGCAACTTCGGACCACCAAAGTTGCTCGGTGTACAATTTTTATTGTTCTTATATGTCAAATTTTAAGAGTATAAGCTTCCTAGATAATTTCGATCCCAAAACACCAACTTTCTATGACAAATGGAGGAAACCGTTAAAAGCCCCTCCATAGAGAGAGTTGACCAACTTCGGACCATCAAAGTTGCTCGGTGTACAATTTTTATTGTTCTTATATGTCAAATTTTAAGAGTATAAGCTTCGTAGATTATTTCGATGCCAAAACACCAACTTTCTATGACAAATGGACAAAACCGTTAAAAGCTCCTCCATAGAGAGAGTTGAGAAATTTCGGACCATCAAAGTTGCTCGGTGTATACTTTTTATTGTTCTTCTATGTCAATTTTTCTGAATATAAGTTTCATAGATTATTTCGATTCCAAAACAACAACTTTCTATGACAAATGGATAAAACCGTTAAAAGCCTCTCCATAGAGAGAGTTGAGCAACTTCGGACCATCAAAGTTGCTCGGTGTACAATTTTTATTGTTCTCATATGTCAAATTTTAAGAGTATAAGCTTCGTAGATAATTTCGATGCCAAAACACCAACTTTCTATGACAAAAGGACAAAACCGTTAAAAGCTCCTCCATAGAGAGAGTTGAGCAACTTTGGACCACCAAAGTTGCTCGGTGTACAATTTTTATTGTTCTTATATGTCAAATTTTAAGAGTATAAGCTTCGTAGATTATTTCGATGCCAAAACACCAACTTTCTATGACAAATGGACAAAACAGTTAAAAGTTCCTCCATAGAGAGAGTTGAGCAACTTCGGACCATCAAAGTTGCTCGGTGTACAATTTTTATTGTTCTTATATGTCAAATTTTAAGAGTATAAGCTTCGTAGATTATTTCGATGCCAAAACACCAACTTTCTATGACAAATGGACAAAACCGTTAAAAGCTCCTCCATAGAGAGAGTTGAGCAACTTTGTACCATCAAAGTTCCTCGGTGTACAATTTTTATTCTTCTTATATGTAAAATTTTAAGAGTATAAGCTTCGTAGATTATTTCGATGCCAAAACACCAACTTTCTATGACAAATGGACGAAACAGTTAAAAGTTCCTCCATAGAGAGAGTTGAGCAACTTCGGACCATCAAAGTTGCTCGGTGTACAATTTTTATTGTTCTTATATGTCAAATTTTAAGAGTATAAGCTTCGTAGATTATTTCGATGCCAAAACACCAACTTTCTATGACAAATGGACGAAACCGTTAAAAGCTGCTCCATAGAGAGAGTTGAGCAACTTGGGACCATCAAAGTTGCTCTATGTACACTTTTTATTGTTCTTCTATGTCAAATTTTATTAATACAAGATTCCAAGATTATTTCGTTGCCAAAACACCAACTTTCTATGACAAATGGACAAAACCGTTAAAAGCTCCTCCATAGAGAGAGTTGAGCAACTTTGTACCATCAAAGTTTCTCGGTGTACAATTTTTATTGTTCTTATATGTCGAATTTTAAGAGTATAAGCTTCGTAGATTATTTCGATGCCAAAAACCAACTTTCTATGACGAATGGACGAAACTGTTAAAAGCCCCTCCATAGAGAGAGTTGAGCAACTTCGGACCATCAAAGTTGCTCGGTGTACAATTTTTATTGTTCTTATATGTCAAATTTTAAGAGTATAAGCTTCATAGATTATTTCGATTCCAAAACACCGACTTTCTATGACAAATAGATAAAACCGTTAAAAGCCCCTTCATAGAGAGAGTTGACCAACTTCGGACCATCAAAGTTGCTCGGTGTACAATTTTGATTGTTCTTATATGTCAAATTTTAAGAGTATAAGCTTCGTAGATTATTTCGATGCCAAAACACCAACTTTCTATGACAAATGGACAAAACCGTTAAAAGCTCCTCCATAGAGAGAGTTGAGAAATTTCGGACCATCAAAGTTGCTCGGTGTATACTTTTTATCGTTCTTCTATGTCAATTTTTCTGAATATAAGTTTCATAGATTATTTCGATTCCAAAACACCAACTTTCTATGACAAATGGATAAAACCGTTAAAAGCCACTCCATAGAGAGAGTTGAGCAACTTCGGACCATAAAAGTTGCTCGGTGTACAATTTTTATTGTTCTCATATGTCAAATTTTAAGAGTATAAGCTTCGTAGATAATTTCGATGCCAAAACACCAACTTTCTATGACAAAAGGACAAAACCGTTAAAAGCTCCTCCATAGAGAGAGTTGAGCAACTTTGGACCAACAAAGTTGCTCGGTGTACAATTTTTATTGTTCTTATATGTCAAATTTTAAGAGTATAAGCTTCGTAGATTATTTCGATGCCAAAACACCAACTTTCTATGACAAATGGACAAAACAGTTAAAAGTTCCTCCATAGAGAGAGTTGAGCAACTTTGGACCATCAAAGTTGCTCGGTGTACAATTTTTATTGTTCTTATATCTCAAATTTTAAGAGTATAAGCTTCGTAGATTATTTCGATGCCAAAACACCAACTTTCTATGACAAATGGACAAAACCGTTAAAAGCTCCTCCATAGAGAGAGTTGAGCAACTTTGTACCATCAAAGTTCCTCGGTGTACAATTTTTATTGTTCTTATATGTCGAATTTTAAGAGTATAAGCTTCGTAGATTATTTCGATGCCAAAAACCAACTTTCTATGACGAATGGACGAAACCGTTAAAAGCCCCTCCATAGAGAGAGTTGAGCAACTTCGGACCATCAAAGTTGCTCGGTGTACAATTTTTATTGTTCTTATATGTCAAATTTTAAGAGTATAAGCTTCATAGATTATTTTGATACCAAAACACCAACTTTCTATGACAAATGGACAAAACCGTTAAAAGCTCCTCCATAGAGAGAGTTGAGCAACTTTGTACCATCAAAGTTGCTCGGTGTACAATTTTTATTCTTCTTATATGTCAAATTTTAAGAGTATAAGCTTCCTAGATTATTTCGATGCCAAAACACCAACTTTCTATGACAAATGGACGAAACCGTTAAAAGCTCTTCCATAGAGAGAGTTGAGCAACTTCGGACCACCAAAGTTGCTCGTTGTACAATTTTTATTGTTCTTATATGTCAAATTTTAAGAGTATAAGCTTCCTAGATTATTTCGATGCCAAAACACCAACTTTCTATGACAAATGGACAAAACCGTTAAAAGCTTCTCGATAGAGAGAGTTGAGCAACTTCGGACTACCAAAGTTGCTTGGGATAGACATTTTATAGTTTTTTTATGTCAAATTTTACGAGTATAAGCTTCCTAGATTATTTCGATGCCAAAACAACAACTTTGTATGACAAATGAACTAAACCGTTAAAAGCTCCTCCATAGAGAGAGTTGAGCAACTTCGGACCACCAAAGTTGCTCGGTGTACAATTTTTATTGTTCTTATATGTCAAATTTTAAGAGTATAAGCTTCCTAGATAATTTCGATGCCAAAACACCAACTTTCTATGACAAATGGAGGAAACCGTTAAAAGCCCCTCCATAGAGAGAGTTGACCAACTTCGGACCATCAAAGTTGCTCGGTGTACAATTTTTATTGTTCTTATATGTCAAATTTTAAGAGTATAAGCTTCGTAGATTATTTCGATGCCAAAACACCAACTTTCTATGACAAATGGACAAAACCGTTAAAAGCTCCTCCATAGAGAGAGTTGAGAAATTTCGGACCATCAAAGTTGCTCGGTGTATACTTTTTATTGTTCTTCTATGTCAATTTTTCTGAATATAAGTTTCATAGATTATTTCGATTCCAAAACAACAACTTTCTATGACAAATGGATAAAACCGTTAAAAGCCTCTCCATAGAGAGAGTTGAGCAACTTCGGACCATCAAAGTTGCTCGGTGTACAATTTTTATTGTTCTCATATGTCAAATTTTAAGAGTATAAGCTTCGTAGATAATTTCGATGCCAAAACACCAACTTTCTATGACAAAAGGACAAAACCGTTAAAAGCTCCTCCATAGAGAGAGTTGAGCAACTTTGGACCACCAAAGTTGCTCGGTGTACAATTTTTATTGTTCTTATATGTCAAATTTTAAGAGTATAAGCTTCGTAGATTATTTCGATGCCAAAACACCAACTTTCTATGACAAATGGACAAAACAGTTAAAAGTTCCTCCATAGAGAGAGTTGAGCAACTTCGGACCATCAAAGTTGCTCGGTGTACAATTTTTATTGTTCTTATATGTCAAATTTTAAGAGTATAAGCTACGTAGATTATTTCGATGCCAAAACACCAACTTTCTATGACAAATGGACAAAACCGTTAAAAGCTCCTTCATAGAGAGAGTTGAGCAACTTTGTACCATCAAAGTTCCTCGGTGTACAATTTTTATTCTTCTTATATGTAAAATTTTAAGAGTATAAGCTTCGTAGATTATTTCGATGCCAAAACACCAACTTTCTATGACAAATGGACAAAACCGTTAAAAGCTGCTCCATAGAGAGAGTTGAGCAACTTGGGACCATCAAAGTTGCTCTATGTACACTTTTTATTGTTCTTCTATGTCAAATTTTATTAATACAAGATTCCAAGATTATTTCGATTCCAAAACACCAACTTTCTATGACAAATAGATAATACCGTTAAAAGCCCCTTCATAGAGAGAGTTGAGCAACTTCGGACCATCAAAGTTGCTCGGTATACAATTTTTATTGTTCTTATATGTCGAATTTTAAGAGTATAAGCTTCGTAGATTATTTCGATGCCAAAAACCAACTTTCTATGACGAATGGACGAAACCGTTAAAAGCTCCTCCATAGAGAGAGTTGAGCAACTTCGGACCACAAAAGTTGCTCGTTGTACAATTTTTATTGTTCTTATATGTCAAATTTTAAGAGTATAAGCTTCCTAGATTATTTCGATGCCAAAACACCAACTTTCTATGACAAATGGACAAAACCGTTAAAAGCTTCTCGATAGAGAGAGTTGAGCAACTTCGGACTACCAAAGTCGCTTGGGATAGACATTTTATTGTTTTTTTATGTCAAATTTTACGAGTATAAGCTTCCTAGATTATTTCGATGCCAAAACACCAACTTTGTATGACAAATGAACTAAACCGTTAAAAGCTCCTCCATAGAGAGAGTTGAGCAACTTCGGACCACCAAAGTTGCTCGGTGTACAATTTGTATTGTTCTTATATGTCAAATTTTAAGAGTATAAGCTTCCTAGATAATTTCGATGCCAAAACACCAACTTTCTATGACAAATGGAGGAAACCGTTAAAAGCCCCTCCATAGAGAGAGTTGACCAACTTCGGACCATCAAAGTTGCTCGGTGTACAATTTTGATTGTTCTTATATGTCAAATTTTAAGAGTATAAGCTTCGTAGATTATTTCGATGCCAAAACACCAACTTTCTATGACAAATGGACAAAACCGTTAAAAGCTCCTCCATAGAGAGAGTTGAGAAATTTCGGACCATCAACGTTGCTCGGTGTATACTTTTTATTGTTCTTCTATGTCAATTTTTCTGAATATAAGTTTCATAGATTATTTCGATTCCAAAACACCAACTTTCTATGACAAATGGATAAAACCGTTAAAAGCCTCTCCATAGAGAGAGTTGAGCAACTTCGGACCATAAAAGTTGCTCGGTGTACAATTTTTATTGTTCTCATATGTCAAATTTTAAGAGTATAAGCTTCGTAGATAATTTCGATGCCAAAACACCAACTTTCTATGACAAAAGGACAAAACCGTTAAAAGCTCCTCCATAGAGAGAGTTGAGCAACTTTGGACCACCAAAGTTGCTCGGTGTACAATTTTTATTGTTCTTATATGTCAAATTTTAAGAGTATAAGCTTCGTAGATTATTTCGATGCCAAAACACCAACTTTCTATGACAAATGGACAAAACAGTTAAAAGTTCCTCCATAGAGAGAGTTGAGCAACTTCGGACCATCAAAGTTGCTCGGTGTACAATTTTTATTGTTCTTATATGTCAAATTTTAAGAGTATAAGCTTCGTAGATTATTTCGATGCCAAAACACCAACTTTCTATGACAAATGGACAAAACCGTTAAAAGCTCCTCCATAGAGAGAGTTGAGCAACTTTGTACCATCAAAGTTCCTCGGTGTACAATTTTTATTGTTCTTATATGTCGAATTTTAAGAGTATAAGCTTCGTAGATTATTTCGATGCCAAAAACCAACTTTCTATGACGAATGGACGAAACCGTTAAAAGCCCCTCCGTAGAGAGAGTTGAGCAACTTCGGACAATCAAAGTTGCTCGGTGTACAATTTTTATTGTTCTTATATGTCAAATTTTAAGAGTATAAGCTTCATAGATTATTTTGATACCAAAACACCAACTTTCTATGACAAATGGACAAAACCGTTAAAAGCTCCTCCATAGAGAGAGTTGAGCAACTTTGTACCATCAAAGTTGCTCGGTGTACAATTTTTATTCTTCTTATATGTCAAATTTTAAGAGTATAAGCTTCGTAGATTATTTCGATGCCAAAACAGCAACTTTCTATGACAAATGGACAAAACCGTTAAAAGCTGCTCCATAGAGAGAGTTGAGCAACTTGGGACCATCAAAGTTGCTCTATGTACACTTTTTATTGTTCTTCTATGTCAAATTTTATTAATACAAGATTCCAAGATTATTTCGATTCCAAAACACCAACTTTCTATGACAAATAGATAAAACCGTTAAAAGCCCCTTCATAGAGAGAGTTGAGCAACTTCGGACCATCAAAGTTGCTCGGTATACAATTTTTATTGTTCTTATATGTCGAATTTTAAGAGTATAAGCTTCCTAGATAATTTCGATGCCAAAACACCAACTTTCTATGACGAATGAACGAAACCGTTAAAAGCCCCTCCATAGAGAGAGTTGACCAACTTCGGACCATCAAAGTTGCTCGGTGTACAATTTTTATTGTTCTTATATGTCAAATTTTAAGAGTATAAGCTTCATAGATTATTTCGATGCCAAAACACCAACTTTCTATGACAAACGGACAAAACCGTTAAAAGCTCCTCCATAGAGAGAGTTGAGCAACTTTGTAACATCAAAGTTGCTCGGTGTACAATTTTTATTCTTCTTATATGTCAAATTTTAAGAGTATAAGCTTCGTAGATTATTTCGATGCCAAAACACCAACTTTCTATGACAAATGGACAAAACCGTTAAAAGCTGCTCCATAGAGAGAGTTGAGCAACTTGGGACCATCAAAGTTGCTCTATGTACACTTTTTATTGTTCTTCTATGTCAAATTTTATTAATACAAGATTCCAAGATTATTTCGATTCCAAAACACCAACTTTCTATGACAAATAGATAAAACCGTTAAAAGCCCCTTCATAGAGAGAGTTGAGCAACTTCAGACCATCAAAGTTCCTCGGTATACAATTTTTATTGTTCTTATATGTCGAATTTTAAGAGTATAAGCTTCCTAGATAATTTCGATGCCAAAACACCAACTTTCTATGACAAATAGACGAAACCGTTAAAATCCCCTCCATAGAGAGAGTTGACCAACTTCGGACCATCAAAGTTGCTCGGTGTACAATTTTTATTGTTCTTTTATGTCAAATTTTACAAGTATAAGCTTCCTAGGTTATTTCGATGCCAAAACACCAACTTTCTATGACAAATGAAAAAAACCGTTAAAAGCTCCTACATAGAGAGAGTTGAGCAACTTCGGACCACCAAAGTTGCTCGGTGTACAATTTTTATTGTTCTTATATGTCAAATTTTAAGAGTATAAGCTTTTTAGATAATTTCGATGCCAAAACACCAACTTTCTATGACAAACGGACAAAACCGTTAAAAGCTCCTCCATAGAGAGAGTTGACCAACTTCGAACCATCAAAGTTGCTCGGTGTACAATTTTTATTGTTCTTATATGTCAAATTTTAAGAGTATAAGCTTCCTAGATTATTTCGATGCCAAAACACCAACTTTCTATGACAAGTGAACAAAACCGTTAAATGCTCCTCCATAGAGAGAGTTCAGAAACTTCGAACCATCAAAAGTTGCTCGGGATAGACTTTTTATTGTTCTTCTATGTCAATTTTTCTGAATATAAGCTTCGTAGATTATTTCGATGCCAAAACACCAACTTTCTATGACAAATGGACAAAACCGTTTAAAGCTCCTCCATAGAGAGAGTTGAGCAACTTCGGACCATCAAAGTTGCTCGGTGTACAATTTTTATTGTTCTTATATGTCAAAATTTAAGAGTATAAGCATCCTAGATTATTTCGATCCCACATCCTTGTGGTGAGGAGTTCGATCCCCAGCGCGGGCATCACACTCCGCCGAACCCCTGGATACGTGGTGGCTACGGAGGACCTCCACGATGTGTACGAAGTTGGGCCCCGGCCTAAATTCTGCATCATCAAGCTTCATAGATTATTTCGATGCCAAAACATTAACTTTCTATGACAAATGGACGAAACCGTTAAAAGCTCCTCCATAGAGAGAGTTGAGCAACTTCGGACCGTCAAAGTTGCTCGGTGTACAATTTTTATTATTCTTATATGTCAAATTTTAAGAATATAAGCTTCCTAGATTATTTCGATGCCAAAACACAAACAATCTATGACAAATGGACAAAACCGTTAAAAACTCCTCCATAGAGAGAGTTGAGCAACTTCGGACCATCAAAGTTGCTCGGTGTACAATTTTTATTGTTCTTATATGTCAAATTTTAAGAGTATAGGCTTCGTAGATTATTTCGATGCCAAAACAACAACTTTCTAAGACAAATGGACAAAACCGTTAAAAGCTGCTTCATAAAGAGAGTTGAGCAACTAGGGACCATCAAAGTTGCTCTATGTACACTTTTTATTGTTCTTCTATGTCAAATTTTATTAATACAAGCTTCCAAGATTATTTCGATTCCAAAACACCAACTTTCTATGACAAATACATAAAACCGTTAAAAGCTCCATCATAGAGAGAGTTGAGCAACTTCGGACCATCAAAGTTGCTCGGTATATAATTTTTATTGTTCTTATATGTCGAATTTTAAGAGTATAAGCTTCGTAGATTATTTCGATTCCAAAACACCAACTTTCTATGACAATTAGATAAAACCGTTAAAAGCTCCTCCATAGAGAGAGTTGAGCAACTTCGGACCATCGAAGTTGCTCGGTGTACAATTTTTATTGTTCTTATATGTCAAATTTTTCGAATATAAACTTCATGGATTATTTCGATGCCAAAACACCAAATTTCTATGACAAATGGACGAAACCAATAAAAGCTCCTCCTTAGAGAGAGTTGAGCAACTTCGGACTATCAAAGTTGCTCGGGATAGACTTTCTATTGTTCTTCTATGTCAAATTTTATGAGTATATGCTTCCTAGGTTATTTCGATGCGAAAACACCAACTTTCTATGACCAATGAACAAAACCGTTAAAAGCACCTGCATAGAGAGAGTTGAGCAACTTCGGACCACCAAAGTTGCTCGGTGTACAATTTTTATTGTTCTTATATGTCAAATTTTAAGAGTATAAGCTTGCTAGATTATTTCGATGCCAAAACACCAACTTTCTATGACAAATGGACGAAACCGTTAAAAGCTCCTCCATAGAGAGAGTTGAGCAACTTCGGACCATCAAAGTTGCTCTATATACACTTTTTATTGTTCTTCTATGTAAAATTTTATTAATACAACCTTCCAAGATTATTTCAATTCCAAAACACCAACTTTCTATGACAAATGGATAAAACCGTTAAAAGCTCCTTCATAGAGAGAGTTGAGCAACTTCGGACCATCAAAGTTGCTCGGTGTGCAATTTTTATTGTTCTTATATGTCAAATTTTAACAGTATAAACTTCGTAGATTATTTCGATGCCAAAACACCAACTTTCTATGACAAATGGACAAAACCGTTTCAAGCTCCTCCATAGAGAGATTTGAGCAACTTCGGACCATCAAAGTTGCTCGGTGTACACTTTTTATTGTTCTTATATATCAAATTTTATGAGTATAAGCATTTTAGATTATTTCAAAGCCAAAACACAACCTTTCTATGACAAATGGACAAAACCGTTAAAAGCTTCTCGATAGAGAGAGTTGAGCAACTTCGGACTACTAAAGTTGCTCGGGAAAGACTTTTTATTGTTTTTATGTCAAATTTTTCGAGTATATGCTTCCTAGGTTATTTCGATGCCAAAACACCAACTTTCTATGACAAATGAATAAAACCGTTAAAAGCTCCTCCATAGAGAGAGTTGAGAAACTTCGGACCATCAAAAGTTGCTCGGGATAGACTTTTTATTGTTCTTCTATGTCAATTTTTCTGAATATAAGCTTCGTAGATTATTTCGATGCCAAAACACTAACTTTGTATGACAAATTGACAAAACCGTTAAAAGCTCCTGCAAAGAGAGAGTTGAGAAACTTTGGACCATCAAAAGTTGCTCGGGATAGACTTTTTATTGTTCTTCTATGTCAATTTTTCTGAATATAAGCTTCGTAAATTATTTCGATGCCAAAACACCAACTTTTTATGACAAATGGACAAAACCGTTAAAAGCTCCTCCATAGAGAGAGTTGAGCAACTTCGGACCATCAAAGTTTCTCGGTGTATAATTTTTATTGTTCTTCTATGTCAATTTTTCATAATATAAACTTCGTAGATTATTTCGATTCCAAAACACCAACTTTCTATGACAAATGTATAAAACCGTTAAAAGCCCCTCCATAGAGAGTTAAGCAACTTCTGACCATCAAAATTGCTCGGTGTACAATTTTTATTGTTCTTATATGTCAAATTTTAAGAGTATAAGCTTCCTAGATTATTTCGATGCCAAAACACCAACTTTCTATGACAAATGGACAAAACCGTTAAAAGCTCCTCCATAGAGAGAGTTGAGCAACTTTGTACCATCAAAGTTCCTCGGTGTACAATTTTTATTGTTCTTATATGTCGAATTTTAAGAGTATAAGCTTCGTAGATTATTTCGATGCCAAAAACCAACTTTCTATGACGAATGGACGAAACCGTTAAAAGCCCCTCCATAGAGAGAGTTGAGCAACTTCGGACCATCAAAGTTGCTCGGTGTACAATTTTTATTGTTCTTATATGTCAAATTTTAAGAGTATAAGCTTCATAGATTATTTTGATACCAAAACACCAACTTTCTATGACAAATGGACAAAACCGTTAAAAGCTCCTCCATAGAGAGAGTTGAGCAACTTTGTACCATCAAAGTTGCTCGGTGTACAATTTTTATTCTTCTTATATGTCAAATTTTAAGAGTATAAGCTTCCTAGATTATTTCGATGCCAAAACACCAACTTTCTATGACAAATGGAGGAAACCGTTAAAAGCTCTTCCATAGAGAGAGTTGAGCAACTTCGGACCACCAAAGTTGCTCGTTGTACAATTTTTATTGTTCTTATATGTCAAATTTTAAGAGTATAAGCTTCCTAGATTATTTCGATGCCAAAACACCAACTTTCTATGACAAATGGACAAAACCGTTAAAAGCTTCTCGATAGAGAGAGTTGAGCAACTTCGGACTACCAAAGTTGCTTGGGATAGACATTTTATAGTTTTTTTATGTCAAATTTTACGAGTATAAGCTTCCTAGATTATTTCGATGCCAAAACACCAACTTTGTATGACAAATGAACTAAACCGTTAAAAGCTCCTCCATAGAGAGAGTTGAGCAACTTCGGACCACCAAAGTTGCTCGGTGTACAATTTTTATTGTTCTTATATGTCAAATTTTAAGAGTATAAGCTTCCTAGATAATTTCGATGCCAAAACACCAACTTTCTATGACAAATGGAGGAAACCGTTAAAAGCCCCTCCATAGAGAGAGTTGACCAACTTCGGACCATCAAAGTTGCTCGGTGTACAATTTTTATTGTTCTTATATGTCAAATTTTAAGAGTATAAGCTTCGTAGATTATTTCGATGCCAAAACACCAACTTTCTATGACAAATGGACAAAACCGTTAAAAGCTCCTCCATAGAGAGAGTTGAGAAATTTCGGACCATCAAAGTTGCTCGGTGTATACTTTTTATTGTTCTTCTATGTCAATTTTTCTGAATATAAGTTTCATAGATTATTTCGATTCCAAAACAACAACTTTCTATGACAAATGGATAAAACCGTTAAAAGCCTCTCCATAGAGAGAGTTGAGCAACTTCGGACCATCAAAGTTGCTCGGTGTACAATTTTTATTGTTCTCATATGTCAAATTTTAAGAGTATAAGCTTCGTAGATAATTTCGATGCCAAAACACCAACTTTCTATGACAAAAGGACAAAACCGTTAAAAGCTCCTCCATAGAGAGAGTTGAGCAACTTTGGACCACCAAAGTTGCTCGGTGTACAATTTTTATTGTTCTTATATGTCAAATTTTAAGAGTATAAGCTTCGTAGATTATTTTGATGCCAAAACACCAACTTTCTATGACAAATGGACAAAACAGTTAAAAGTTCCTCCATAGAGAGAGTTGAGCAACTTCGGACCATCAAAGTTGCTCGGTGTACAATTTTTATTGTTCTTATATGTCAAATTTTAAGAGTATAAGCTTCGTAGATTATTTCGATGCCAAAACACCAACTTTCTATGACAAATGGACAAAACCGTTAAAAGCTCCTCCATAGAGAGAGTTGAGCAACTTTGTACCATCAAAGTTCCTCGGTGTACAATTTTTATTCTTCTTATATGTAAAATTTTAAGAGTATAAGCTTCGTAGATTATTTCGATGCCAAAACACCAACTTTCTATGACAAATGGACAAAACCGTTAAAAGCTGCTCCATAGAGAGAGTTGAGCAACTTGGGACCATCAAAGTTGCTCTATGTACACTTTTTATTGTTCTTCTATGTCAAATTTTATTAATACAAGATTCCAAGATTATTTCGATTCCAAAACACCAACTTTCTATGACAAATAGATAATACCGTTAAAAGCCCCTTCATAGAGAGAGTTGAGCAACTTCGGACCATCAAAGTTGCTCGGTATACAATTTTTATTGTTCTTATATGTCGAATTTTAAGAGTATAAGCTTCGTAGATTATTTCGATGCCAAAAACCAACTTTCTATGACGAATGGACGAAACCGTTAAAAGCTCCTCCATAGAGAGAGTTGAGCAACTTCGGACCACCAAAGTTGCTCGTTGTACAATTTTTATTGTTCTTATATGTCAAATTTTAAGAGTATAAGCTTCCTAGATTATTTCGATGCCAAAACACCAACTTTCTATGACAAATGGACAAAACCGTTAAAAGCTTCTCGATAGAGAGAGTTGAGCAACTTCGGACTACCAAAGTTGCTTGGGATAGACATTTTATTGTTTTTTTATGTCAAATTTTACGAGTATAAGCTTCCTAGATTATTTCGATGCCAAAACACCAACTTTGTATGACAAATGAACTAAACCGTTAAAAGCTCCTCCATAGAGAGAGTTGAGCAACTTCGGACCACCAAAGTTGCTCGGTGTACAATTTGTATTGTTCTTATATGTCAAATTTTAAGAGTATAAGCTTCCTAGATAATTTCGATGCCAAAACACCAACTTTCTATGACAAATGGAGGAAACCGTTAAAAGCCCCTCCATAGAGAGAGTTGACCAACTTCGGACCATCAAAGTTGCTCGGTGTACAATTTTGATTGTTCTTATATGTCAAATTTTAAGAGTATAAGCTTCGTAGATTATTTCGATGCCAAAACACCAACTTTCTATGACAAATGGACAAAACCGTTAAAAGCTCCTCCATAGAGAGAGTTGAGAAATTTCGGACCATCAACGTTGCTCGGTGTATACTTTTTATTGTTCTTCTATGTCAATTTTTCTGAATATAAGTTTCATAGATTATTTCGATTCCAAAACACCAACTTTCTATGACAAATGGATAAAACCGTTAAAAGCCTCTCCATAGAGAGAGTTGAGCAACTTCGGACCATAAAAGTTGCTCGGTGTACAATTTTTATTGTTCTCATATGTCAAATTTTAAGAGTATAAGCTTCGTAGATAATTTCGATGCCAAAACACCAACTTTCTATGACAAAAGGACAAAACCGTTAAAAGCTCCTCCATAGAGAGAGTTGAGCAACTTTGGACCACCAAAGTTGCTCGGTGTACAATTTTTATTGTTCTTATATGTCAAATTTTAAGAGTATAAGCTTCGTAGATTATTTCGATGCCAAAACACCAACTTTCTATGACAAATGGACAAAACAGTTAAAAGTTCCTCCATAGAGAGAGTTGAGCAACTTCGGACCATCAAAGTTGCTCGGTGTACAATTTTTATTGTTCTTATATGTCAAATTTTAAGAGTATAAGCTTCGTAGATTATTTCGATGCCAAAACACCAACTTTCTATGACAAATGGACAAAACCGTTAAAAGCTCCTCCATAGAGAGAGTTGAGCAACTTTGTACCATCAAAGTTCCTCGGTGTACAATTTTTATTGTTCTTATATGTCGAATTTTAAGAGTATAAGCTTCGTAGATTATTTCGATGCCAAAAACCAACTTTCTATGACGAATGGACGAAACCGTTAAAAGCCCCTCCATAGAGAGAGTTGAGCAACTTCGGACAATCAAAGTTGCTCGGTGTACAATTTTTATTGTTCTTATATGTCAAATTTTAAGAGTATAAGCTTCATAGATTATTTTGATACCAAAACACCAACTTTCTATGACAAATGGACAAAACCGTTAAAAGCTCCTCCATAGAGAGAGTTGAGCAACTTTGTACCATCAAAGTTGCTCGGTGTACAATTTTTATTCTTCTTATATGTCAAATTTTAAGAGTATAAGCTTCGTAGATTATTTCGATGCCAAAACAGCAACTTTCTATGACAAATGGACAAAACCGTTAAAAGCTGCTCCATAGAGAGAGTTGAGCAACTTGGGACCATCAAAGTTGCTCTATGTACACTTTTTATTGTTCTTCTATGTCAAATTTTATTAATACAAGATTCCAAGATTATTTCGATTCCAAAACACCAACTTTCTATGACAAATAGATAAAACCGTTAAAAGCCCCTTCATAGAGAGAGTTGAGCAACTTCGGACCATCAAAGTTGCTCGGTATACAATTTTTATTGTTCTTATATGTCGAATTTTAAGAGTATAAGCTTCCTAGATAATTTCGATGCCAAAACACCAACTTTCTATGACGAATGAACGAAACCGTTAAAAGCCCCTCCATAGAGAGAGTTGACCAACTTCGGACCATCAAAGTTGCTCGGTGTACAATTTTTATTGTTCTTATATGTCAAATTTTAAGAGTATAAGCTTCATAGATTATTTCGATGCCAAAACACCAACTTTCTATGACAAATGGACAAAACCGTTAAAAGCTCCTCCATAGAGAGAGTTGAGCAACTTTGTAACATCAAAGTTGCTCGGTGTACAATTTTTATTCTTCTTATATGTCAAATTTTAAGAGTATAAGCTTCGTAGATTATTTCGATGCCAAAACACCAACTTTCTATGACAAATGGACAAAACCGTTAAAAGCTGCTCCATAGAGAGAGTTGAGCAACTTGGGACCATCAAAGTTGCTCTATGTACACTTTTTATTGTTCTTCTATGTCAAATTTTATTAATACAAGATTCCAAGATTATTTCGATTCCAAAACACCAACTTTCTATGACAAATAGATAAAACCGTTAAAAGCCCCTTCATAGAGAGAGTTGAGCAACTTCAGACCATCAAAGTTCCTCGGTATACAATTTTTATTGTTCTTATATGTCGAATTTTAAGAGTATAAGCTTCCTAGATAATTTCGATGCCAAAACACCAACTTTCTATGACAAATAGACGAAACCGTTAAAATCCCCTCCATAGAGAGAGTTGACCAACTTCGGACCATCAAAGTTGCTCGGTGTACAATTTTTATTGTTCTTTTATGTCAAATTTTACAAGTATAAGCTTCCTAGGTTATTTCGATGCCAAAACACCAACTTTCTATGACAAATGAAAAAAACCGTTAAAAGCTCCTACATAGAGAGAGTTGAGCAACTTCGGACCACCAAAGTTGCTCGGTGTACAATTTTTATTGTTCTTATATGTCAAATTTTAAGAGTATAAGCTTTTTAGATAATTTCGATGCCAAAACACCAACTTTCTATGACAAACGGACAAAACCGTTAAAAGCTCCTCCATAGAGAGAGTTGACCAACTTCGAACCATCAAAGTTGCTCGGTGTACAATTTTTATTGTTCTTATATGTCAAATTTTAAGAGTATAAGCTTCCTAGATTATTTCGATGCCAAAACACCAACTTTCTATGACAAGTGAACAAAACCGTTAAATGCTCCTCCATAGAGAGAGTTCAGAAACTTCGAACCATCAAAAGTTGCTCGGGATAGACTTTTTATTGTTCTTCTATGTCAATTTTTCTGAATATAAGCTTCGTAGATTATTTCGATGCCAAAACACCAACTTTCTATGACAAATGGACAAAACCGTTTAAAGCTCCTCCATAGAGAGAGTTGAGCAACTTCGGACCATCAAAGTTGCTCGGTGTACAATTTTTATTGTTCTTATATGTCAAAATTTAAGAGTATAAGCATCCTAGATTATTTCGATCCCACATCCTTGTGGTGAGGAGTTCGATCCCCAGCGCGGGCATCACACTCCGCCGAACCCCTGGATACGTGGTGGCTACGGAGGACCTCCACGATGTGTACGAAGTTGGGCCCCGGCCTAAATTCTGCATCATCAAGCTTCATAGATTATTTCGATGCCAAAACATTAACTTTCTATGACAAATGGACGAAACCGTTAAAAGCTCCTCCATAGAGAGAGTTGAGCAACTTCGGACCGTCAAAGTTGCTCGGTGTACAATTTTTATTATTCTTATATGTCAAATTTTAAGAATATAAGCTTCCTAGATTATTTCGATGCCAAAACACCAACAATCTATGACAAATGGACAAAACCGTTAAAAACTCCTCCATAGAGAGAGTTGAGCAACTTCGGACCATCAAAGTTGCTCGGTGTACAATTTTTATTGTTCTTATATGTCAAATTTTAAGAGTATAGGCTTCGTAGATTATTTCGATGCCAAAACAACAACTTTCTAAGACAAATGGACAAAACCGTTAAAAGCTGCTTCATAAAGAGAGTTGAGCAACTAGGGACCATCAAAGTTGCTCTATGTACACTTTTTATTGTTCTTCTATGTCAAATTTTATTAATACAAGCTTCCAAGATTATTTCGATTCCAAAACACCAACTTTCTATGACAAATACATAAAACCGTTAAAAGCTCCATCATAGAGAGAGTTGAGCAACTTCGGACCATCAAAGTTGCTCGGTATATAATTTTTATTGTTCTTATATGTCGAATTTTAAGAGTATAAGCTTCGTAGATTATTTCGATGCCAAAACACCAACTTTCTATGACAATTAGATAAAACCGTTAAAAGCTCCTCCATAGAGAGAGTTGAGCAACTTCGGACCATCGAAGTTGCTCGGTGTACAATTTTTATTGTTCTTATATGTCAAATTTTTCGAATATAAACTTCATGGATTATTTCGATGCCAAAACACCAAATTTCTATGACAAATGGACGAAACCAATAAAAGCTCCTCCTTAGAGAGAGTTGAGCAACTTCGGACTATCAAAGTTGCTCGGGATAGACTTTCTATTGTTCTTCTATGTCAAATTTTATGAGTATATGCTTCCTAGGTTATTTCGATGCGAAAACACCAACTTTCTATGACCAATGAACAAAACCGTTAAAAGCACCTGCATAGAGAGAGTTGAGCAACTTCGGACCACCAAAGTTGCTCGGTGTACAATTTTTATTGTTCTTATATGTCAAATTTTAAGAGTATAAGCTTGCTAGATTATTTCGATGCCAAAACACCAACTTTCTATGACAAATGGACGAAACCGTTAAAAGCTCCTCCATAGAGAGAGTTGAGCAACTTCGGACCATCAAAGTTGTTCTATATACACTTTTTATTGTTCTTCTATGTAAAATTTTATTAATACAACCTTCCAAGATTATTTCAATTCCAAAACACCAACTTTCTATGACAAATGGATAAAACCGTTAAAAGCTCCTTCATAGAGAGAGTTGAGCAACTTCGGACCATCAAAGTTGCTCGGTGTGCAATTTTTATTGTTCTTATATGTCAAATTTTAACAGTATAAACTTCGTAGATTATTTCGATGCCAAAACACCAACTTTCTATGACAAATGGACAAAACCGTTTCAAGCTCCTCCATAGAGAGATTTGAGCAACTTCGGACCATCAAAGTTGCTCGGTGTACACTTTTTATTGTTCTTATATATCAAATTTTATGAGTATAAGCATTTTAGATTATTTCAAAGCCAAAACACAACCTTTCTATGACAAATGGACAAAACCGTTAAAAGCTTCTCGATAGAGAGAGTTGAGCAACTTCGGACTACTAAAGTTGCTCGGGAAAGACTTTTTATTTTTTTTATGTCAAATTTTTCGAGTATATGCTTCCTAGGTTATTTCGATGCCAAAACACCAACTTTCTATGACAAATGAATAAAACCGTTAAAAGCTCCTCCATAGAGAGAGTTGAGAAACTTCGGACCATCAAAAGTTGCTCGGGATAGACTTTTTATTGTTCTTCTATGTCAATTTTTCTGAATATAAGCTTCGTAGATTATTTCGATGCCAAAACACTAACTTTGTATGACAAATTGACAAAACCGTTAAAAGCTCCTGCAAAGAGAGAGTTGAGAAACTTTGGACCATCAAAAGTTGCTCGGGATAGACTTTTTATTGTTCTTCTATGTCAATTTTTCTGAATATAAGCTTCGTAAATTATTTCGATGCCAAAACACCAACTTTTTATGACAAATGGACAAAACCGTTAAAAGCTCCTCCATAGAGAGAGTTGAGCAACTTCGGACCATCAAAGTTTCTCGGTGTATAATTTTTATTGTTCTTCTACGTCAATTTTTCATAATATAAACTTCGTAGATTATTTCGATTCCAAAACACCAACTTTCTATGACAAATGTATAAAACCGTTAAAAGCCCCTCCATAGAGAGTTAAGCAACTTCTGACCATCAAAATTGCTCGGTGTACAATTTTTATTGTTCTTATATGTCAAATTTTAAGAGTATAAGCTTCCTAGATTATTTCGATGCCAAAACACCAACTTTCTATGACAAATGGACAAAACCGTTAAAAGCTCTTCTATAGAGAGAGTTGAGCAACTTCGGACCGTCAAAGTTCGGTGTACAATTTTTATTGTTCATATATTTCAAATTTTACGAGTATAAGCTTCATAGATTATTTCGATGCAAAAACAACAACTTTCTATGACAAATGGACGAAACCGTTAAAAGCTCCTCTATAGAGAGAGTTGAGCAACTTTGGACTACCAAAGTTGCTCGGGATAGACTCTTTATTGTTCTTTTATGTCAAATTTTACGAGTATAAGCTTCCTAGATTATTTCGATGCAAAACACCAACTTTCTATGACAAATGGACAAAACCGTTAAAAGCTCCTCCATAGAGAGAGTTGAGCAACTTCGGACTGTCAAAGTTGCTCGGTGTACAATTTTTATTGTTCTTATATTTCAAATTTTACGAGTATAAGCTTCATAGATTATTTCGATGCCAAAACATTAACTTTCATGACAAATGGACGAAAACGTTAAAAGCTCCTCCATAGAGAGAGTTGAGCAACTTTGGACTACCAAAGTTGCTCGGGATAGACTTTTTATTGTTCTTTTATGTCAAATTTTACGAGTATAAGCTTCCTAGATTATTTCGATGCCAAAACACCAACTTTCTACGACAAATAGACAAAACCGTTAAAAGCTCCTCCATAGAGAGAGTTGAGCAACTTCGGACTATCAAAGTTGGTCGGGATAAATTTTTATTTTTCTTTTATGTCAAATTTTACTAGTATAAGCTTCCTAGCTTATTTCGATGCCAAAACACCAACTTTCTATGACAAATGGACGAAACTGTTAAAAGCTCCTCTATAGAGAGAGTTGAGTCAGTTCGAATCATCAAAGTTGCTATATGTACACTTTTTATTGTTCTTCTATGTCAAATTTTATTAATACAAGCTTCCAATATTATTTCGATTCCAAAAGACCAACTTTCTATGACTAATGGATAAAACCGTTAAAAGCTCCTCCATAGAAAGAGTTGAGCAACTTCGGACGATCAAAGTTGCTCGGTGTACAATTTTTATTGTTCTTATATGTCAAAATTTAAGAGTATAAGCTTCCTAGATTATTTCGACGCCAAAACAAGAACTTTCTATGACAAATGGACAAAACTGTTAAAAGCTCCTCGATAGAGTGAGTTGAGGAACTTCGGACCATCAAAGTTGCTCGGTTTGCACTTTTTTGTGTTCTTATATATCAAATTTTATGAGTATAAGCTTCTTAGATTATTTCGATGCCAAAACACCAACTTTCTATGACAAATGGACAAAACCATTAAAAGCTCCTCGATAGAGAGAGTTGAGCAACTACGGACTACAAAAGTTGCTCGGGATAGACTTTTTATTGTTCTTTTATGTCAAAATTTAAGAGTATAAGCTTCCTAGATTATTTCGATGCCAAAACACCAACTTTCTATGACAAATGGACAAAACCATTAAAAGCTCCTCGATAGAGAGAGTTGAGCAACTTCGGACTACAAAAGTTGCTCGGGATAGACTTTTTATTGTTCTTTTATGTCAAAATTTAAGAGTATAAGCTTCCTAGATTATTTCGATGGCAAAACACCATCTTTCTGTGACAAATGAACAAAACCGTTAAAAGCTCCCCCATAGAGAGAGTTGAGCAACTTCGGACCATCAAAGTTGCTTGGTGTACAATTTCTATTGTTCTTATATGTAAAATTTTAAGATTATAAGCTTCCTAGATTATTTCGATGCCAAAACACCAACTTTCTATGACAAATGGACAAAACCGTTAAAAGCTCCTCCATAGAGAGAGTTGAGCAACTTCGGACCATCAAAAGTTGCTCGGGATAGACATTTTATTATTCTTCTATATCAAATTTTCTGAATATAAGCTTCGTAGATTATTTCGATGCCAAAACACCAACTTTCTATGACAAATGGAGAAAATCGTTAAAAGCTTCTCCATAGAGAGAGTTGAGCAACTTTGGATCATCAAAGTTGCAAGGTGTACAATTTTTACTGTTCTTATATGTCAAATTTTACGAGTATAAGCTTCATTGATTATTTCGATGCCAAAACACCAACTTTATATGACAAATGCACAAAATCCTTAAAAGCTCCTCCATAGAGAGAGTTGAGCAACTTCGGACTATCAAAGTTGCTCGGGATAAACTTTTTGCTTTTCTTTTATGTCAAATTTTACTAGTATAAGCTTCATAGATTATTTCGATGCCAAAACACCAACTTTCTATGACAAATGGACGAAACCGTTAAAAGCTCCTCCATAGAGAGAGTTGAGCAACTTCGGACTATCAAAGTTGCTTGGGATAAACTTTTTATTTTTCTTTTATGTCAAATTTTACTAATATAAACTTCATGGATTATTTCGATGTCAAAACACCAAATTTCTATGACAAATGGACGAAACCGTTAAAAGCTCCTCGTTAGAGAGAGTTGAGCAACTTCAGACTATCAAAGTTGCTCGAGATAGACTTTCTATTGTTCTTCTATGTCAAATTTTACGAGTATAAGCTTCCTAGATTATTTCGATGCAAAAACAGCAACTTTCTATGACAAATGGACAAAACCGTTAAAAGCTCCTCCATAGAGAGAGTCGAGCAACTTCGGACCCTCAAAGTTGCTCGGTGTATAATTTTTATTATTCTTATTTTTCAAAATTTCAGAGTATAAGCTTCCTAGATTATTTTGTTGCCAAAACACCAACTTTCTATGACAAATGGACGAAACCGTTAAAAGCTCCTCCATAGAGAGAGTTGAGCAACTTCGGACCATCAAAGTTGCTCTATGTACACTTTTTATTGTTCTTCTATGTAAAATTTTATTAATACAACCTTCTAAGATTATTTCGATTCCAAAACACCAACTTTCTATGACAAATGGATAAAACCGTTAAAAGCTCCTTCATAGAGAGAGTTGAGCAACTTCGGACCATCAAAGTTGCTCGGTGTGCAATTTTTTTTGTTCTTATATGTCAAATTTTAAGAGTATAAACTTCGTAGATTATTTCGATGCCAAAACACCAACTTTCTATGACAAATGGACAAAACCGTTTAAAGCTCCTCCATAGAGAGAGTTGAGCAACTTCGGACCATCAAAGTTGCTCGGTGTACACTTTTTATTGTTCTTATATATCAAATTTTATGAGTATAAGCTTCTTAGATTATTTCGATGCCAAAACACCAACTTTCTATTACTAATGGACAAAACCGTTAAAAGCTCCTCGATAGAGAGAGTTGAGCAACTTCGGACTACCAAATTTGCTCGGGATAGACTTTTTCTTGTTCTTTTATGTCAAATTTTACAAGTATAAGCTTCCTAGGTTAATTCGATGCCAAAACACCAACTTTCTATGACAAATGAACAAAACCATTAAAAGCTCCTGCATAGAGAGAAGTGAGCAACTTCGGACCACCAAAGTTGCTCAGTGTACAATTTTTATTGTTCTTATATGTCAAATTTTAAGAGTATAAGCTTCCTAGATAATTTCGATGCCAAAACTCCAACTTTCTATGACAAATGTACGAAACCATAAAAAGCTCCTCCATAGAGAGAGTTGACCAACTTCGGACCATCAAAGTTGCTCTAGATAGACTTTTTATTCTTCTTCTATGTCAAATTTTACGAGTAAAGGCTTCATAGATTATTTCGAGGCCAAAACAACAACTTTCTATGACAAATGGACGAAACCGTTAAAAGCTCCTCTATAGAGAGAGTTGAGAAACTTTGGACTGCCAAAGTTGCTCGGGATAGACTTTTTTTTGTTCTTTTATGTCAAATTTTACGAGTATAAGCTTCCTAGATTGTTTCGATGCCAAAACACCAACTTTCTATGACAAACGGACAAAACCGTTAAAAGTTCCTCCATAGAGAGAGTTGAGCATCTTCGGACCATCAAAGTTGCTCGTTGTGCAATTTTTATTGTTCTTATATGTCAAATTTTACGAGTATAAGCTTCATAGATTATTTCGATGCCAAAACGCCAACTTTATATGACGAATGCACAAAATCGTTAAAAGCTCCTCCATAGAGAGAGTTGAGCAACTTCGGACTATCAAAGTTGCTCGGGATAAACTTTTATTTTTCTTTTACGTCAAATTTTACTAGTATAAGCTTCCTAGCTTATTTCGATGCCAAAACACCAACTTTCTATGACAAATGGACGAAACTGTTAAAGCTCCTCTATAGAGAGAGTTGAGCAAGTTCGAATCATCAAAGTTGCTATATGTACACTTTTTATTGTTCTTCTATGTCAAATTTTATTAATACAAGCGTCCAAGATTATTTCGATTCCAAAACACCAACTTTCTATGACTAATGGATAAAACCGTTAAAAGCACCTCCATAGAGAGAGTTGAGCAACTTCGGACCATCAAAGTTGCTCGGTGTACAATTTTTATTGTTCTTATATGTCAAAATTTAAGAGTATAAGCTTCCTAGATTATTTCGATGCCAAAACAAGAACTTTCTATGACAAATGGACAAAACCGTTAAAAGCACCTCGATAGAGTGAGTTGAGGAACTTCGGACCATCAAAGTTGCTCGGTTTACACTTTTATGTGTTCTTATATATCAAATTTTATGAGTATAAGCTTCTAAGATTATTTCGATGCCAAAACACTAACTTTCTATGACAAATGGACAAAACCATTAAAAGCTCCTCGATAGAGAGAGTTGAGCAACTTCGGACTACAAAAGTTGCTCGGGATAGACTTTTTATTGTTCTTTTATGGCAAAATTTAAGAGTATAAGCTTCCTAGATTATTTCGATGGCAAAACACCAACTTTCTATGACAAATGAACAAAACCGTTAAAAGCTCCTCCATAGAGAGAGTTGAACAACTTCGGACCATCAAAGTTGCTCGGTGTACAATTTTTATTGTTCTTATATGTAAAATTTTAAGATTATAAGCTTCCTAGATTATTTCGATGCCAAAACACCAATTTTCTATGACAAATGGACGAAACCGTTAAAAGCTCCTCCATAGAGAGAGTTGAGCAACTACGGACCATCAAAAGTTGCTCGGGATAGACATTTTATTGTTCTTCTATGTCAAATTTTCTGAATATAAGCTTCGTAGATTATTTCGATGCCATAACACCAACTTTCTATGACAAATGGAGAAAACCGTTAAAAGCTCTTTGATAGAGTGAGTTGAGGAACTTCGGACCATCAAAGTTGCTCGGTTTACACTTTTTTGTGTTCTTATATATCAAATTTTATGTGTATAAGCTTCTTAGATTATTTCGATGCCAAAACACCAACTTTTTATGACAAATAGACAAAACCATTAATAGCTCCTCGATAGAGAGAGTTGAGCAACTTCGGACTACAAAAGTTGCTCGGGATAGACTTTTTATTGTTCTTTTATGTCAAAATTTAAAAGTATAAGCTTCCTAGATTATTTCGATGCCAAAACACCAACTTTCTATGACAAATGGACAAAACCATTAAAAGCTCCTCGATAGAGAGAGTTGAGCAACTTCGGACTACAAAAGTTGCTCGGGATAGGCTTTTTATTGTTCTTTTATGTCAAAATTTAAGAGTATAAGCTTCCTAGATTATTTCGATGGCAAAACACCAACTTTCTACGACAAATGAACAAAACCGTTAAAAGCTCCTCCATAGAGAGAGTTGAGCAACTTCGGACCATCAAAGTTGCTCGGTGTACAATTTTTATTGTTCTTATATGTAAAATTTTAAGATTATAAGAATCCTAGATTATTTCGATGCCAAAACACCAACTTTCTATGACAAATGGACGAAACCGTTAAAAGCTCCTCCATAGAGAGAGTTGAGCAACTTCGGACCATCAAAAGTTGCTCGGGATAGACATTTTATTGTTCTTCTATGTCAAATTTTCTGAATATAAGCTTCGTAGATTATTTCGATGCCAAAACACCAACTTTCTATGACAAATGGAGAAAACCGTTAAAAGCTTCTCTATAGAGAGAGTTGAGCAACTTTGGATCATCAAAGTTGCAAGGTGTACAATTTTTATTGTTCTTATATGTCGAATTTTACGAGTATAAGCTTCATAGATTATTTCGATGCCAAAACACCAACTTTATATGACAAATGCACAAAATCCTTAAAAGCTCCTCCATAGAGAGAGTTGAGCAACATCGGACCACCAAAGTTGCTCGGTGTACATTTTTTATTATTCATATTTGTCAAAATTTAAGAGTATAAGCTTCCTAGATTATTTCGATGCCAAAACTCCAACTTTCTATGACAAATGGACGAAACCGTTAAAAGCTCCTCCATAGAGAGAGTTGGGCAACTTCGGACCATCAAAGTTGCTCGGTGTACAATTTTTATTATTCTTATTTGTCAAAATTTAAGAGTATAAGCTTCATAGATTATTTCGATGCCAAAACACCAACTTTATATCACAAATGCACAAAATCCTTAAAAGCTCCTCTATAGAGAGAGTTGAGGAACTTTGAACTATCAAAGTTGCTCGGGATAAACTTTTTATTTTTCTTTTATGTCAAATTTTACTAATATAAACTTCATGGATTATTTCAATGCCAAAACACCAACTTTCTATGACAAATGGACGAAACCGTTAAAAGCTCCTCCATAGAGAGAGTTGAGCAACTTCGGACCATCAAAAGTTGCTCGGGATAGACATTTTATTGTTCTTCTATGTCAAATTTTCTGAATATAAGCTTCGTAGATTATTTCGATGCCATAACACCAAATTTTTATGACAAATGGAGAAAACCGTTAAAAGCTCTTTGATAGAGTGAGTTGAGGAACTTCGGACCATCAAAGTTGCTCGGTTTACACTTTTTTGTGTTCTTATATATCAAATTTTATGTGTATAAGCTTCTTAGATTATTTCGATGCCAAAACACCAACTTTTTATGACAAATAGACAAAACCATTAATAGCTCCTCGATAGAGAGAGTTGAGCAACTTCGGACTACAAAAGTTGCTCGGGATAGACTTTTTATTGTTCTTTTATGTCAAAATTTAAAAGTATAAGCTTCCTAGATTATTTTGATGCCAAAACACCAACTTTCTATGACAAATGGACAAAACCATTAAAAGCTCCTCGATAGAGAGAGTTGAGCAACTTCGGACTACAAAAGTTGCTCGGGATAGGCTTTTTATTGTTCTTTTATGTCAAAATTTAAGAGTATAAGCTTCCTAGATTATTTCGATGGCAAAACACCAACTTTCTATGACAAATGAACAAAACCGTTAAAAGCTCCTCCATAGAGAGAGTTGAGCAACTTCGGACCATCAAAGTTGCTCGGTGTACAATTTTTATTGTTCTTATATGTAAAATTTTAAGATTATAAGAATCCTAGATTATTTCGATGCCAAAACACCAACTTTCTATGACAAATGGACGAAACCGTTAAAAGCTCCTCCATAGAGAGAGTTGAGCAACTTCGGACCACCAAAAGTTGCTCGGGATAGACATTTTATTGTTCTTCTATGTCAAATTTTCTGAATATAAGCTTCGTAGATTATTTCGATGCCAAAACACCAACTTTCTATGACAAATGGAGAAAACCGTTAAAAGCTTCTCCATAGAGAGAGTTGAGCAACTTTGGATCATCAAAGTTGCAAGGTGTACAATTTTTATTGTTCTTATATGTCGAATTTTACGAGTATAAGCATCATAGATTATTTCGATGCCAAAACACCAACTTTATATGACAAATGCACAAAATCCTTAAAAGCTCCTCCATAGAGAGAGTTGAGCAACATCGGACCACCAAAGTTGCTCGGTGTACATTTTTTATTATTCATATTTGTCAAAATTTAAGAGTATAAGCTTCCTAGATTATTTCGATGCCAAAACTCCAACTTTCTATGACAAATGGACGAAACCGTTAAAAGCTCCTCCATAGAGAGAGTTGGGCAACTTCGGACCATCAAAGTTGCTCGGTGTACAATTTTTATTATTCTTATTTGTCAAAATTTAAGAGTATAAGCTTCATAGATTATTTCGATGCCAAAACACCAACTTTATATCACAAATGCACAAAATCCTTAAAAGCTCCTCTATAGAGAGAGTTGAGGAACTTCGAACTATCAAAGTTGCTCGGGATAAACTTTTTATTTTTCTTTTATGTCAAATTTTACTAATATAAACTTCATGGATTATTTCGATGCCAAAACACCAACTTTCTATGACAAATGGACGAAACCGTTAAAAGCTCCTCGTTAGAGAGAGTTGAGCAACTTCAGACTATCAAAGTTGCTCGGGATAGACTTTCTATTGTTCTTCTATGTCAAATTTTACGAGTATAAGCTTCCTAGATTATTTCGATGCCAAAACACCAACTTTCTATGACAAATGGACAAAACCGTTAAAAGCTCCTCCATAGAGAGAGTTGAGCAACTTCGGACCATCAAAGTTGCTCGGTGTACAATTTTTATTATTCTTATTTGTCAAAATTTAAGAGTATAAGCTTCCTAGATTATTTCGTTGCCAAAACACCAACTTTCCATGACAAATGGACGAAACCGTTAAAAGCTCCTCCATAGAGAGAGTTGAGCAACTTCGGACCATCAAAGTTGCTCTATGTACACTTTTTATGTTTCTTCTATGTAGAATTTTATTAATACAACCTTCTAAGATTATTTCGATACCAAAACACCAACTTTCTATGACAAATGGATAAAACCGTTAAAAGCTCCTTCATAGAGAGAGTTGAGCAACTTCGGACCATCAAAGTTGCTCGGTATGCAAGTTTTATTGTTCTTATATGTCAAATTTTAAGAGTATAAACTTCGTAGATTATTTCGATGCCAAAACACCAACTTTCTATGACAAATGGACAAAACCGTTTAAAGCTCCTCCATAGAGAGAGTTGAGCAACTTCGTAGCATCAAAGTTGCTCGGTGTACACTTTTTATTGTTCTTATATATCAAATTTTATGAGTATAAGCTTCTTAAATTATTACGATACCAAAACACCAACTTTCTATGACTAATGGACAAAACGGTTAAAAGCTCCTCGATAGAGAGAGTTGAGCAACTTCGGACTACCAAATTTGCTCGGGAATAACTTTTTCTTGTTCTTTTATGTCAAATTTTACGAGTATAAGCTTCCTAGGTTAATTCGATGCCAAAACACCAACTTCCTATGACAAATAAACAAAACCTTTAAAAGCTCCTGCATAGAGAGAACTGAGCAACTTCGGACCACCAAAGTTGCTCGGTGTACAATTTTTATTGTTCTTATATGTCAAATTTTAAGAGTATAAGCTTCCTAGATAATTTCGATGCCAAAACTCCAACTTTCTATGACAAATGGACGAAACCGTAAAAAGCTCCTCCATAGAGAGAGTTGACCAACTTCGGACCATCAAAGTTGCTCGATGTACAATTTTTATTGTTCTTATATGTCAAATTTTAAGAGTATAAGCTTCCTAGATTATTTCGATGCCAAAACTCCAACTTTCTATGACAAATGGACAAACCGTTAAAAGCTCCTCAATAGAGAGAGTTGAGAAACTTCGGACCATCAAAAGTTGCTCGGGTTACACTTTTTATTGTTCTTCTAGGTCAATTTTTCTGAATATAAGCTTCTTAGATTATTTCGATGCCAAAACACCAACTTTCTATGAGAAATGGACAAAACCGTTAAAAGCTACTCCATAGAGAGAGTTGAGCATCTTCGGACCATCAAAGTTGCTCGTTGTACAATTTTTATTGTTCTTATATGTCAAATTTTACGAGTATAAGCTTCATAGATTATTTCGATTCCAAAACACCAACTTTCTATGACAAATGGATAAAACCGTTAAAAGCTCCTCCATAGAGAGAGTTGAGCAACTTCGAACCATCAAAGTTGCTCGGTGTACATTTTTTATTGCTCTTGTATGTCAAATTTTATTAATAAAAGCTTCGAAGATTATTTCGATTCCAAAACAACAACTTTCTATGACATATAGATATAACCGTTAAAAGCTCCTCCATAGAGAGAGTTGAGAAACTTCGGACCATCAAAGTTGCTCGGTGTACAATTTTTATTGTTCTTATATGTCAAATTTTAAGAGTATAAGCTTCGTAGATTATTTCGATGCCAAAACATCTACTTTCTATGACAAATGGACAAAACCGTTAAAAGCTCCTCCATAGAGAGAGTTGAGCAACTTCGGACCATCAAAAGTTGCTCGGGATAGACATTTTATTGTTCTTCTATGTCAAATTTTCTGAATATAGGCTTCGTAGATTATTTCGATGCCAAAACACCAATTTTCTATGACAAATGGACAAAACCGTTAAAAGCTCCTCCATAGAGAGAGTTGAGCAACTTCGGACCATCAAAGTTGCTCGGTGTACAATTTTTATTGTTCTTATATGTCAAATTTTAAGAGTATAAGCTTCCTAGATTATTTCGATGCCAAAATACCAACTTTCTATGACAAATGGACAAAACCGTTAAAAGCTCCTCTATAGAGAGAGTTGAGCAGGTTCGGACAACCAAAGTTTCTCGGAGTATACTTTTTACAATTCTTCCATATCAAATTTTAGGAGTATAGGCTTGCTAGATTATTTCCATGCCAAACACCAACTTTCTATGACAAATGGATGAAACCGTTAAAAGCACCTCCATAGAGAGAGTTTAGCAACTTCAGAATATCAAAGTTGCTCTGGATAGACTTTTTATTGTTCTTCTATGTCAAATTTTACGAGTATAGGCTTCATAGATTATTTCGATGCCAAAACATCAATTTTCTATGACAAATGGACAAAACCGTTAAAAGCTCCTCCATAGAGAGAGTTGAGCAACTTCGGACCGTCAAAGTTGCTCGGTGTACAATTTTTATTGTTCTTATAGTTCAAATTTTACGAGTATAAGCTTCATAGATTATTTCGATGCCAAAACATTAACTTTCTATGACAAATGAACGAAACCGTTAAAAGCTCCTCTATAGAGAGAGTTGAGCAACTTTGGACTACCAAAGTTGCTCGGGATAGACTTTTTATTGTTCTTTTATGTCAAATTTTACGAGTATAAGCTTCCTAGATTGTTTCGATGCCAAAACACCAACTTTCTATGACAAATGGACAAAACAGTTAAAAGCTCCTCCATAGAGAGAGTTGAGCATCTTCGGACCATCAAAGTTGCTCGTTGTGCAATTTTTATTGTTCTTATATGTCAAATTTTACGATTATAAGCTTCATAGATTATTTCGATGCCAAAACGCCAACTTTATATGACAAATGCAAAAAATCGTTAAAAGCTCCTCCATAGAGAGAGTTGAGCAACTTCGGACCATCAAAGTTGCTCGGTATGCAATTTTTATTGTTTTTATATGTCAAATTTTAAGAGTATAAACCTCGTAGATTATTTCGATGCCAAAACACCAACTTTATATGACAAATGGAGAAAACCGTTAAAAGCTCCTCCATAGAGAGAGTTGAGCAACTTCGGATCATCAAAGTTGCAAGGTGTACAATTTTTATTGTTCTTATATGTCGAATTTTACGAGTATAAGCATCATAGATTATTTCGATGCCAAAACACCAACTTTATATGACAAATGCACAAAATCCTTAAAAGCTCCTCCATAGAGAGAGTTGAGCAACATCGGACCACCAAAGTTGCTCGGTGTACATTTTTTATTATTCATATTTGTCAAAATTTAAGAGTATAAGCTTCCTAGATTATTTCGATGCCAAAACTCCAACTTTCTATGACAAATGGACGAAACCGTTAAAAGCTCCTCCATAGAGAGAGTTGGGCAACTTCGGACCATCAAAGTTGCTCGGTGTACAATTTTTATTATTCTTATTTGTCAAAATTTAAGAGTATAAGCTTCATAGATTATTTCGATGCCAAAACACCAACTTTATATCACAAATGCACAAAATCCTTAAAAGCTCCTCTATAGAGAGAGTTGAGGAACTTCGAACTATCAAAGTTGCTCGGGATAAACTTTTTATTTTTCTTTTATGTCAAATTTTACTAATATAAACTTCATGGATTATTTCGATGCCAAAACACCAACTTTCTATGACAAATGGACGAAACCGTTAAAAGCTCCTCGTTAGAGAGAGTTGAGCAACTTCAGACTATCAAAGTTGCTCGGGATAGACTTTCTATTGTTCTTCTATGTCAAATTTTACGAGTATAAGCTTCCTAGATTATTTCGATGCCAAAACACCAACTTTCTATGACAAATGGACAAAACCGTTAAAAGCTCCTCCATAGAGAGAGTTGAGCAACTTCGGACCATCAAAGTTGCTCGGTGTACAATTTTTATTATTCTTATTTGTCAAAATTTAAGAGTATAAGCTTCCTAGATTATTTCGTTGCCAAAACACCAACTTTCCATGACAAATGGACGAAACCGTTAAAAGCTCCTCCATAGAGAGAGTTGAGCAACTTCGGACC
The DNA here is from genome assembly GCA_963580455.1 of Euonymus europaeus. NCBI lineage: Eukaryota > Viridiplantae > Streptophyta > Magnoliopsida > Celastrales > Celastraceae > Euonymus > Euonymus europaeus. Next base: position 9,871,836 of record OY756972.1, read on the forward strand.
ATCAAAGTTGCTCTATGTACACTTTTTATGTTTCTTCTATGTAGAATTTTATTAATACAACCTTCTAAGATTATTTCGATACCAAAACACCAACTTTCTATGACAAATGGATAAAACCGTTAAAAGCTCCTTCATAGAGAGAGTTGAGCAACTTCGGACCATCAAAGTTGCTCGGTATGCAAGTTTTATTGTTCTTATATGTCAAATTTTAAGAGTATAAACTTCGTAGATTATTTCGATGCCAAAACACCAACTTTCTATGACAAATGGACAAAACCGTTTAAAGCTCCTCCATAGAGAGAGTTGAGCAACTTCGTAGCATCAAAGTTGCTCGGTGTACACTTTTTATTGTTCTTATATATCAAATTTTATGAGTATAAGCTTCTTAAATTATTACGATACCAAAACACCAACTTTCTATGACTAATGGACAAAACGGTTAAAAGCTCCTCGATAGAGAGAGTTGAGCAACTTCGGACTACCAAATTTGCTCGGGAATAACTTTTTCTTGTTCTTTTATGTCAAATTTTACGAGTATAAGCTTCCTAGGTTAATTCGATGCCAAAACACCAACTTCCTATGACAAATAAACAAAACCTTTAAAAGCTCCTGCATAGAGAGAACTGAGCAACTTCGGACCACCAAAGTTGCTCGGTGTACAATTTTTATTGTTCTTATATGTCAAATTTTAAGAGTATAAGCTTCCTAGATAATTTCGATGCCAAAACTCCAACTTTCTATGACAAATGGACGAAACCGTAAAAAGCTCCTCCATAGAGAGAGTTGACCAACTTCGGACCATCAAAGTTGCTCGATGTACAATTTTTATTGTTCTTATATGTCAAATTTTAAGAGTATAAGCTTCCTAGATTATTTCGATGCCAAAACTCCAACTTTCTATGACAAATGGACAAACCGTTAAAAGCTCCTCAATAGAGAGAGTTGAGAAACTTCGGACCATCAAAAGTTGCTCGGGTTACACTTTTTATTGTTCTTCTAGGTCAATTTTTCTGAATATAAGCTTCTTAGATTATTTCGATGCCAAAACACCAACTTTCTATGAGAAATGGACAAAACCGTTAAAAGCTACTCCATAGAGAGAGTTGAGCATCTTCGGACCATCAAAGTTGCTCGTTGTACAATTTTTATTGTTCTTATATGTCAAATTTTACGAGTATAAGCTTCATAGATTATTTCGATTCCAAAACACCAACTTTCTATGACAAATGGATAAAACCGTTAAAAGCTCCTCCATAGAGAGAGTTGAGCAACTTCGAACCATCAAAGTTGCTCGGTGTACATTTTTTATTGCTCTTGTATGTCAAATTTTATTAATAAAAGCTTCGAAGATTATTTCGATTCCAAAACAACAACTTTCTATGACATATAGATATAACCGTTAAAAGCTCCTCCATAGAGAGAGTTGAGAAACTTCGGACCATCAAAGTTGCTCGGTGTACAATTTTTATTGTTCTTATATGTCAAATTTTAAGAGTATAAGCTTCGTAGATTATTTCGATGCCAAAACATCTACTTTCTATGACAAATGGACAAAACCGTTAAAAGCTCCTCCATAGAGAGAGTTGAGCAACTTCGGACCATCAAAAGTTGCTCGGGATAGACATTTTATTGTTCTTCTATGTCAAATTTTCTGAATATAGGCTTCGTAGATTATTTCGATGCCAAAACACCAATTTTCTATGACAAATGGACAAAACCGTTAAAAGCTCCTCCATAGAGAGAGTTGAGCAACTTCGGACCATCAAAGTTGCTCGGTGTACAATTTTTATTGTTCTTATATGTCAAATTTTAAGAGTATAAGCTTCCTAGATTATTTCGATGCCAAAATACCAACTTTCTATGACAAATGGACAAAACCGTTAAAAGCTCCTCTATAGAGAGAGTTGAGCAGGTTCGGACAACCAAAGTTTCTCGGAGTATACTTTTTACAATTCTTCCATATCAAATTTTAGGAGTATAGGCTTGCTAGATTATTTCCATGCCAAACACCAACTTTCTATGACAAATGGATGAAACCGTTAAAAGCACCTCCATAGAGAGAGTTTAGCAACTTCAGAATATCAAAGTTGCTCTGGATAGACTTTTTATTGTTCTTCTATGTCAAATTTTACGAGTATAGGCTTCATAGATTATTTCGATGCCAAAACATCAATTTTCTATGACAAATGGACAAAACCGTTAAAAGCTCCTCCATAGAGAGAGTTGAGCAACTTCGGACCGTCAAAGTTGCTCGGTGTACAATTTTTATTGTTCTTATAGTTCAAATTTTACGAGTATAAGCTTCATAGATTATTTCGATGCCAAAACATTAACTTTCTATGACAAATGAACGAAACCGTTAAAAGCTCCTCTATAGAGAGAGTTGAGCAACTTTGGACTACCAAAGTTGCTCGGGATAGACTTTTTATTGTTCTTTTATGTCAAATTTTACGAGTATAAGCTTCCTAGATTGTTTCGATGCCAAAACACCAACTTTCTATGACAAATGGACAAAACAGTTAAAAGCTCCTCCATAGAGAGAGTTGAGCATCTTCGGACCATCAAAGTTGCTCGTTGTGCAATTTTTATTGTTCTTATATGTCAAATTTTACGATTATAAGCTTCATAGATTATTTCGATGCCAAAACGCCAACTTTATATGACAAATGCAAAAAATCGTTAAAAGCTCCTCCATAGAGAGAGTTGAGCAACTTCGGACCATCAAAGTTGCTCGGTATGCAATTTTTATTGTTTTTATATGTCAAATTTTAAGAGTATAAACCTCGTAGATTATTTCGATGCCAAAACACCAACTTTATATGACAAATGGAGAAAACCGTTAAAAGCTCCTCCATAGAGAGAGTTGAGCAACTTCGGATCATCAAAGTTGCAAGGTGTACAATTTTTATTGTTCTTATATGTCAAAATTTACGAGTATAAGCTTCATAGATTATTTTGATGCCAAAACACAAACTTTATATGACAAATGCACAAAATCCTTAAAAGCTCCTCCATAGAGAGAGTTGAGCAACTTCGGACTATCAAAGTTGCTCGGGATAAACTTTTTATTTTTCTTTTATGTCAAATTTTACTAATATAAACTTCATGGATTATTTCGATGCCAAAAAACCAACTTTCTATGACAAATGGACGAAACCGTTAAAAGCTCCTCGTTAGAGAGAGTTGAGCAACTTCAGACTATCAAAGTTGCTCGGGATAGACTTTCTATTGTTCTTCTATGTCAAATTTTACTAATATAAACTTCATGGATTATTTCGATGCCAAAACACCAACTTTCTATGACAAATGGACGAAACCGTTAAAAGGTCCTCGTTAGAGAGAGTTGAGCAACTTCAGACTATCAAAGTTGCACGGGATAGACTTTCTATTGTTCTTCTATGTCAAATTTTACGAGTATAAGCTTCCTAGATTATTTCGATGCCAAAACACCAACTTTCTATGACAAATGGACAAAACCGTTAAAATCTCCTCCATAGAGAGAGTTGAGCAACTTCGGACCATCAAAGTTGCTCGGTGTACAATTTTTATTATTCTTATTTGTCAAAATTTAAGAGTATAAGCTTCCTAGATTATTTCGTTGCCAAAACACCAACTTTCCATGACAAATGGACGAAACCGTTAAAAGCTCCTCCATAGAGAGAGTTGAGCAACTTCGGACCATCAAAGTTGCTCTATGTACACTTTTTATTGTTCTTCTATGTAGAATTTTATTAATACAACCTTCTAAGATTATTTCGATTCCAAAACACCAACTTTCTATGACAAATGGATAAAACCGTTAAAAGCTCCTTCATAGAGAGAGTTGAGCAACTTCGGACCATCAAAGTTGCTCGGTATGCAAGTTTTATTGTTCTTATATGTCAAATTTTAAGAGTATAAACTTCGTAGATTATTTCGATGCCAAAACACCAACTTTCTATGACAAATGGACAAAACCGTTTAAAGCTCCTCCATAGAGAGAGTTGAGCAACTTCGTACCATCAAAGTTGCTCGGTGTACACTTTTTATCGTTCTTATATATCAAATTTTATGAGTATAAGCTTCATAGATTATTTCGATGCCAAAACAACAACTTTGTATGACAAATGGACGAAACCGTTAAAAGCTCCTCTATAAAAAGAGTTGAGCAACTTTGGACTACCAAAGTTGCTCGGGATAGACTTTTTATTGTTTTTTTATGTCAAATTTTACGAGTATAAGCTTCCTAGATTGTTTCGATTGCAAAACAACAACTTTCTACGACAAATGGACAAAACCGTTAAAAGCTCCTCCATAGAGAGAGTTGAGCATCTTCGGACCATCAAAGTTGCTCGTTGTGCAATTTTTATTGTTCTTATATGTCAAATTTTACGATTATAAGCTTCATAGATTATTTCGATGCCAAAACGCCAACTTTATATGACAAATGCAAAAAACCGTTAAAAGCTCCTCCATAGAGAGAGTTGAGCAACTTCGGACCGTCAAAGTTGCTCGGTGTACAATTTTTATTGTTCTTATAGTTCAAATTTTACGAGTATAAGCTTCATAGATTATTTCGATGCCAAAACATTAACTTTCTATGACAAATGAACGAAACCGTTAAAAGCTCCTCTATAGAGAGAGTTGAGCAACTTTGGACTACCAAAGTTGCTCGGGATAGACTTTTTATTGTTCTTTTATGTCAAATTTTACGAGTATAAGCTTCCTAGATTGTTTCGATGCCAAAACACCAACTTTCTATGACAAATGGACAAAACAGTTAAAAGCTCCTCCATAGAGAGAGTTGAGCATCTTCGGACCATCAAAGTTGCTCGTTGTGCAATTTTTATTGTTCTTATATGTCAAATTTTACGATTATAAGCTTCATAAATTATTTCGATGCCAAAACGCCAACTTTATATGACAAATGCAAAAAATCGTTAAAAGCTCCTCCATAGAGAGAGTTGAGCAACTTCGGACCATCAAAGTTGCTCGGTATGCAATTTTTATTGTTTTTATATGTCAAATTTTAAGAGTATAAACTTCGTAGATTATTTCGATGCCAAAACACCAACTTTATATGACAAATGGAGAAAACCGTTAAAAGCTCCTCCATAGAGAGAGTTGAGCAACTTCGGATCATCAAAGTTGCAAGGTGTACAATTTTTATTGTTCTTATATGTCAAAATTTACGAGTATAAGCTTCATAGATTATTTTGATGCCAAAACACAAACTTTATATGACAAATGCACAAAATCCTTAAAAGCTCCTCCATAGAGAGAGTTGAGCAACTTCGGACTATCAAAGTTGCTCGGGATAAAATTTTTATTTTTCTTTTATGTCAAATTTTACTAATATAAACTTCATGGATTATTTCGATGCCAAAAAACCAACTTTCTATGACAAATGGACGAAACCGTTAAAAGCTCCTCGTTAGAGAGAGTTGAGCAACTTCAGACTATCAAAGTTGCACGGGATAGACTTTCTATTGTTCTTCTATGTCAAATTTTACGAGTATAAGCTTCCTAGATTATTTCGATGCCAAAACACCAACTTTCTATGACAAATGGACAAAACTGTTAAAAGCTCCTCCATAGAGAGAGTTGAGCAACTTCGGACCATCAAAGTTGCTCGTTGTGCAATTTTTATTGTTCTTATATGTCAAATTTTACGATTATATGCTTCATAGATTATTTCGATTCCAAAACACCAACTTTCAATGACAAATGGATAAAACCGTTAAAAGCTCCTCCATAGAGAGAGTCGAGCAACTTCGGACCCTCAAAGTTGCTCGCTGTACATTTTTTATTGTTCTTCTATGTCAAATTTTATTAATAAAAGCTTCCATGATTATTTCGATTTCATAACACCAACTTTCTACGACATATAGATAAAACCGTTAAAAGCTCCTCCATAGAGAGAGTTGAGCAATTTCGGACCATCAAAGTTGCTCGGTGTACAATTTTTATTGTTCTTATATGTCAAATTTTAAGAGTATAAGCTTCAAAGATTATTTCGATGCCAAAACACCAACTTTCTATGACAAATGGACAAAACCGTTAAAAGCTCCTTCATAGAGAGTGTTGAGCAACTTCGGACCATCAAAAGTTGCTCGGGATAGACATTTTATTGTTCTTCTATGTCAAATTTTTTGAATATAAGCTATGTAGATTATTTCGATGCCAAAACACCAATTTTCTATGACAAATGGACAAAACCGTTAAAAGCTCCTCCATAGAGAGAGTTGAGCAACTTCGGACGGTCAAAGTTGCTCGGTGTACAATTTTTATTGTTCTTATATTTCAAATTTTACGAGTATAAGGTTCATAGATTATTTCGATGCCAAAACAACAACTTTGTATGACAAATGGACGAAACCGTTAAAAGCTCCTCTATAGAGAGAGTTGAGCAACTTTGGACTACGAAAGTTGCTCGGGATAGACTTTTTATTGTTCTTTTATGTCAAATTTTACAAGTATAAGCTTCCTAGATTGTTTCGATGCCAAAACACCAACTTTCTATGACAAATGGACAAAACCGTTAAAAGCTCCTCCATAGAGAGAGTTGGGCATCTTCGGACCATCAAAGTTGCTCGATGTACAATTTTTATTGTTCTTATATGTCAAATTTTATGATTATAAGCTTCAGAGATTATTTCGATGCCAAAAAACCAACTTTGTATGGCAAATGCACAAAATCGTTAAAAGCTCTTCCATATAGAGAGTTGTGCAACTTCGGACTATCAAAGTTGCTCGGGATAAACTTTTTATTTTTCTTTTATGTCAAATTTTACTAGTATAAGCTTCCTAGATTATTTCGATGCCATAACACCAACTTTCTATGAAAAATGGAGGAAACTGTTAAAAGCTCCTCCATAGAGAGAGTTGAGAAAGTTCGGATCATCAAAGTTGCTCTATGTACACTTTTTATTATTCTTCTATGTCAAATTTTATTAATACAAGCTTCCAAGACTATTTCGATTCCAAAACACCAACTTTCTATGACTAATGGATAAAACCGTTAAAAACTCCTCCATAGAGAGAGTTGAGCAACTTCGGACCATCAAAGTTGCTCGGTGTACAATTTTTATTGTTCTTATATGTCAAAATTTAGGAGTATAAGCTTCCTAGATTATTTCGATGCCAAAACAAGAACTTTCTATGACAAATGGACAAAACCGTTAAAAGCTCCTCCATAGAGTGAGTTGAGGAACTTCGGACCATCAAAGTTGCTCTGTTTAAACTTTTTTGTGTTCTTATATATCAAATTTTATGAGTATAAGCTTCTTAGATTATTTCGATGCCAAAACACCAACTTTCTATGACAAATGGACAAAACCATTAAAAGCTCCTCGATAGAGAGAGTTGAGCAACTTCGGACTACAAAAGTTGCTCGGGATGGACTTTTTATTGTTATTTTATGTCAAGTTTTATGAGTATAAGCTTCCTAGATTATTTCGATGCCAAAACACCAACTTTCTATGACAAATGGACAAAACCGTTAAAAGCTCCTTCATAGAGAGAGTTGAGCAACTTCGGACCATCAAAGTTTCTCGGTGTACACTTTTTATTGTTCTTATATGTCAAATTTTATGAGTATAAGCTTCTTAGATTATTTCGATGCCAAAACACCAACTTTCTATGACAAATGGACAAAACTGTTAAAAGCTCCTCTATAGAGAGAGTTGAGCAGGTTCGGACAACCAAAGTTTCTCGGAGTATACTTTTTACTATTCTTCCATATCAAATTTTACGAGTATAGGCTTGCTAGATTATTTCCATGCCAAACACCAACTTTATATGACAAATGGACGAAACCATTAAAAGCTCCTCCATAGAGAGAGTTGAGCAACTTCGGACTATCAAAGTTGCTCTGGATAGACTTTTTATTGTTCTTCTATGTCAAATTTTACGAGTATAGGCTTCCTAGATTATTTCGATGCCAAAACACCAACTTTCTATGACAAATGGACAAAACCGTTAAAAGCTCCTCCATAGAGAGAGTTGAGCAACTTCGGATCGTCAAAGTTGCTCGGTGTACAATTTTTATTGTTCTTATATTTCAAATTTTACGAGTATAAGCTTCATAGATTATTTCGATGCCAAAACAACAACTTTGTATGACAAATGGACGAAACCGTTAAAAGCTCCTCTATAGAAAGAGTTGAGCAACTTTGGACTACCAAAGTTGCTCGGGATAGACTTTTTATTGTTTTTTTACGTCAAATTTTACGAGTATAAGCTTCCTAGATTGTTTCGATGGCAAAACAACAACTTTCTACGACAAATGGACAAAACCGTTAAAAGCTCCTCCATAGAGAGAGTTGAGCATCTTCGGACCATCAAAGTTGCTCGGTGTACAATTTTTATTGTTCTTATATGTCAAATTTTACGAGTATAAGCTTCATAGATTATTTCGATGCCCAAACACCAACTTTATATGACAAATGCACAAAATCGTTAAAAGCTCCTCCATAGAAAGAGTTGAGCAACTTCGGACTACCAAAGTTGCTCGGGATAAACTTTTTATTTTTCTTTTATGTCAAATTTTACTAGTATAAGCTTCCTAGATTATTTCGATTCCAAAACACCAACTTTCTATGAAAAATGGAGGAAACTGTTAAAAGCTCCTCCATAGAGAGAGTCGAGAAAGTTCGGATCATCAAAGTTGCTCTATGTACACTTTTTATTATTCTTCTATGTCAAATTTTATTAATACAAGCTTCCAAGACTATTTCGATTCCAAAACACCAACTTTCTATGACTAATGGATAAAACCGTTAAAACCTCCTCCATAGAGAGAGTTGAGCAACTTCGGACCATCAATGTTGCTCGGTGTACAATTTTTATTGTTCTTATATGTCAAAATTTAGGAGTATAAGCTTCCTAGATTATTTCGATGCCAAAACAAGAACTTTTTAGGACAAATGGACAAAACCGTTAAAAGCTCCTCCATAGAGTGAGTTGAGGAACTTCGGACCATCAAAGTTGCTCTGTTTAAACTTTTTTGTGTTCTTATATATCAAATTTTATGAGTATAAGCTTCTTAGATTATTTCGATGCCAAAACACCAACTTTCTATGACAAATGGACAAAACCATTAAAAGCTCCTCGATAGAGAGAGTTGAGCAACTTCGGACTACAAAAGTTGCTCGGGATGGACTTTTTATTGTTATTTTATGTCAAGTTTTACGAGTATAAGCTTCCTAGATTATTTCGATGCCAAAACACCAACTTTCTATGACAAATGGACAAAACCGTTAAAAGCTCCTTCATAGAGAGAGTTGAGCAACTTGGGACCATCAAAGTTGCTCGGTGTACAATTTTTATTGTTCTTATATGTCAAATTTTAAGAGTATAAGCTTCCTAGATTATTTCGATTCCAAAACACCAACTTTCTATGACAAATAGATAAAACCGTTAAAAGCTCCTCCATAGAGAGAGTTGAGCAACTTCGGACCATCAAAGTTGCTCTGTATACAATTTTTATTGTTCTTATATTTCAAATTTTAAGAGTATAAGCTTCGTAGATTATTTCGATGCCAAAACACCAACTTTCTATGACAAATGGACAAACCCGTTAAAAGCTCCTCCATAGAGAGAGTTGAGCAACTTTAGACCATCAAAGTTGCTCGGTGTTCAATTTTTATTGTTCTTATATGTCAAATTTTAAGAGTATAAGCTTCGTAGATTATTTCGATGCCAAAACACCAACTTTCTATGACAAATGGACAAAACCGTTAAAAGCTGCTCTATAGAGAGAGTTGAGCAACTTTGGACCATCAAAGTTGCTCTATGTACACTTTTTATTGTTCTTCTATGTCAAATTTTATTAATACAAGCTTCCAAGATTATTTCGATTCCAAAACACCAACTTTCTATGACAAATAGATAAAACCGTTAAAAGCTCCTCCATAGAGAGAGTTGAGCAACTTCGGACCATCAAAGTTGCTCTGTATACAATTTTTATTGTTTTTTTATGTCAAATTTTACGAGTATAAGCTTCCTAGATTATTTCGATGCCAAAACACCAACTTTGTATGACAAATGAACTAAACCGTTAAAAGCTCCTCCATAGAGAGAGTTGAGCAACTTCGGACCACCAAAGTTGCTCGGTGTACAATTTTTATTGTTCTTATATGTCAAATTTTAAGAGTATAAGCTTCCTAGATAATTTCGATGCCAAAACACCAACTTTCTATGACAAATGGAGGAAACCGTTAAAAGCCCCTCCATAGAGAGAGTTGACCAACTTCGGACCATCAAAGTTGCTCGGTGTACAATTTTTATTGTTCTTATATGTCAAATTTTAAGAGTATAAGCTTCGTAGATTATTTCGATGCCAAAACACCAACTTTCTATGACAAATGGACAAAACCGTTAAAAGCTCCTCCATAGAGAGAGTTGAGAAATTTCGGACCATCAAAGTTGCTCGGTGTATACTTTTTATTGTTCTTCTATGTCAATTTTTCTGAATATAAGTTTCATAGATTATTTCGATTCCAAAACACCAACTTTCTATGACAAATGTATAAAACCGTTAAAAGCCTCTCCATAGAGAGAGTTGAGCAACTTCGGACCATCAAAGTTGCTCGGTGTACAATTTTTATTGTTCTCATATGTCAAATTTTAAGAGTATAAGCTTCGTAGATAATTTCGATGCCAAAACACCAACTTTCTATGACAAAAGGACAAAACCGTTAAAAGCTCCTCCATAGAGAGAGTTGAGCAACTTTGGACCACCAAAGTTGCTCGGTGTACAATTTTTATTGTTCTTATATGTCAAATTTTAAGAGTATAAGCTTCGTAGATTATTTCGATGCCAAAACACCAACTTTCTATGACAAATGGACAAAACAGTTAAAAGTTCCTCCATAGAGAGAGTTGAGCAACTTCGGACCATCAAAGTTGCTCGGTGTACAATTTTTATTGTTCTTATATGTCAAATTTTAAGAGTATAAGCTTCGTAGATTATTTCGATGCCAAAACACCAACTTTCTATGACAAATGGACAAAACCGTTAAAAGCTCCTCCATAGAGAGAGTTGAGCAACTTTGTACCATCAAAGTTCCTCGGTGTACAATTTTTATTCTTCTTATATGTAAAATTTTAAGAGTATAAGCTTCGTAGATTATTTCGATGCCAAAACACCAACTTTCTATGACAAATGGACGAAACCGTTAAAAGCTCCTTCTTAGAGAGAGTTGAGCAACTTCAGACTATCAAAGTTGCTCGGGATAGACTTTCTATTGTTCTTCTATGTAAAATTTTACGAGTATAAGCTTCCTAGGTTATTTCGATGCCAAAACACCAACTTTCTATAACAAATGAACAAAACCGTTAAAAGCTCCTGCATAGAGAGAGTTGAGCAACTTCGGACCACCAAAGTTGCTCGGTGTATAACTTTTATTGTTCTTATATGTCAAATTTTAAGAGTATAAGCTTCTTAGATTATTTCGATGACAAAACACCAATTTTCTATGACAAATGGACAAAACCGTTAAAAGCTTCTCGATAGAGGGAGTTGAGCAACTTCAGACTACCAAAGTTTCTCGGGATGGACTTTTTATTGTTCTTTTATGTCAAATTTTACGAGTATAAGCTTCCTAGTTTATTTCGATGCCAAAACACCAACTTTCTATGACAAATGGACGAAACCGTTAAAAGCTCTTCCTTAGAGAGAGTTGAGCAACTTCAGACTACCAAAGTTGCTCGGGATAGACTTTCTATTGTTCTTCTATGTCGAATTTTACGAGTATAAGCTTCCTAGGTTATTTCTATGCCAAAACAACAACTTTCTATGACAAATGAACAAAACTGTTAAAAGCTCTTGCATAGACAGAGTTAAGCAACTTCGGACCACCAAAGTTGCTCGGTGTACAATTTTTATTGTTCTTATTTGTAAAATTTAAAGAGTATAAGCTTCCTAGATTATTTCGATGCCAAAACACCAACTTTCTATGACAAATGGACGAAACCGTTAAAAGCTCCTCCATAGAGAGAGTTGAGCAACTTTGGACCACCAAAGTTGCTCGGTGCACAATTGTTATTGTTCTTATATGTCAAATTTTAAGAGTATAAGCTTCCTAGATTATTTCGATAACAAAACACCAACTTTCTATGACAAATGGACAAAACCGTTAAAAGCTTCTCGATAGAGAGAGTTGAGCAACTTCGGACTACCAAAGTTGCTCGGGATAGACTTTTTATTGTTTTTTTATGTCAAATTTTACGAGTATAAGCTTCCTAGGTTATTTCGATGCCAAAACACCAACTTTCTATGACAAATGAACAAAACCGTTAAAAGCTCCTCCATAGAAAGAGTTGAGCAACTTGGGACCATCAAAGTTGCTCGGTGTACAATTTTTATTGTTCTTATATGTCAAATTTTAAGAGTATAAGCTTCCTAGATAATTTCGATGCCAAAACACCAACTTTCTATGACAAATGGAGGAAACCGTTAAAAGCCCCTCCATAGAGAGAGTTGACCAACTTCGGACCATCAAAGTTGCTCGGAGTACAATTTTTATTGTTCTTATATGTCAAATTTTAACAGTATAAGCTTCGTAGATTATTTCGATGCCAAAACACCTACTTTCTATGACAAATGAACAAAACCGTTAAAAGCTCCTGCATAGAGAGAGTTGAGCAACTTCGGACCACCAAAGTTGCTCGGTGTATAATTTTTATTGTTCTTATATGTCAAATTTTAAGAGTATAAGCTTCTTAGATTATTTCGATGACAAAACACCAATTTTCTATGACAAATGGACAAAACCGTTAAAAGCTTCTCGATAGAGGGAGTTGAGCAACTTCAGACTAACAAAGTTGCTCGGGATAGACTTTTTATTGTTCTTTTATGTCAAATTTTACGAGTATAAGCTTCCTAGATTATTTCGATGCCAAAACACCAACTTTCTATGACAAATGGACAAAACCGTTAAAAGCTTCTCGATAGAGAGAGTTGAGCAACTTCGGACTACCAAATTTGCTCGGGATAGACATTTTATTGTTCTTCTATGTCAAATTTTCTGAATATAAGCTTCGTAGATTATTTCGATGCCAAAACACCAACTTTCTATGACAAATGGACAAAACCGTTAAAAGCTCCTCCATAGAGAGAGTTGAGCAACTTCGGACCATCAAAGTTGCTCGGTGTATACTTTTTATTGTTCTCATATGTCAAATTTTTCGAATATAAACTTCATGGATTATTTCCATGCCAAAACACGAACTTTCTATGACAAATGGACAAAACCGTTAAACGCTTCTCGATAGAGAGAGTTGAGCAACTATGGACTACCAAAGTTGCTCGGGATAGACTTTTTATTGTTCTTTTATGTCAAATTTTACGAGTATAAGCTTCCTAGATTATTTCGATGCCAAAACACCAACTTTCTATGACAAATGGACAAAACCGTTAAAAGCTTCTCGATAGAGAGAGTTGAGCAACTTCGGACTACCAAAGTTGCTCGGGATAGACTTTCTATTGTTCTTCTATGTCAAATTTTACGAGTATAAGCTTCCTAGGTTATTTCTATGCCAAAACACAACCTTTCTATGACAAATGAACAAAACCGTTAAAAGCTCCTGCATAGAGAGAGTTGAGCAACTTCGGACCACCAAAGTTGCTCGGTGTACAATTTCTATTGTTCTTATATGTCAAATTTTAAGAGTATAAGCTTCCTAGATTATTTCGATGCCAAAACACCAACTTTCTATGACAAATGGACGAAACCGTTAAAAGCTCCTCCATAGAGAGAGTTGAGCAACTTCGGACCACCAAAGTTGCTCGTTGTACAATTTTTATTGTTCTTATATGTCAAATTTTAAGAGTATAAGCTTCCTAGATTATTTCGATGCCAAAACACCAACTTTCTATGACAAATGGACAAAACCGTTAAAAGCTACTCGATAGAGAGAGTTGAGCAACTTCGGACTACCAAAGTTGCTTGGGATAGACATTTTATTGTTTTTTTATGTCAAATTTTACGAGTATAAACTTCCTAGATTATTTCGATGCCAAAACACCAACTTTGTATGACAAATGAACTAAACCGTTAAAAGCTCCTCCATAGAGAGAGTTGAGCAACTTCGGACCACCAAAGTTGCTCGGTGTACAATTTTTATTGTTCTTATATGTCAAATTTTAAGAGTATAAGCTTCCTAGATAATTTCGATGCCAAAACACCAACTTTCTATGACAAATGGAGGAAACCGTTAAAAGCCCCTCCATAGAGAGAGTTGACCAACTTCGGACCATCAAAGTTGCTCGGTGTACAATTTTTATTGTTCTTATATGTCAAATTTTAAGAGTATAAGCTTCGTAGATTATTTCGATGCCAAAACACCAACTTTCTATGACAAATGGACAAAACCGTTAAAAGCTCCTCCATAGAGAGAGTTGAGAAATTTCGGACCATCAAAGTTGCTCGGTGTATACTTTTTATTGTTCTTCTATGTCAATTTTTCTGAATATAAGTTTCATAGATTATTTCGATTCCAAAACACCAACTTTCTATGACAAATGTATAAAACCGTTAAAAGCCTCTCCATAGAGAGAGTTGAGCAACTTCGGACCATCAAAGTTGCTCGGTGTACAATTTTTATTGTTCTCATATGTCAAATTTTAAGAGTATAAGCTTCGTAGATAATTTCGATGCCAAAACACCAACTTTCTATGACAAAAGGACAAAACCGTTAAAAGCTCCTCCATAGAGAGAGTTGAGCAACTTTGGACCACCAAAGTTGCTCGGTGTACAATTTTTATTGTTCTTATATGTCAAATTTTAAGAGTATAAGCTTCGTAGATTATTTCGATGCCAAAACACCAACTTTCTATGACAAATGGACAAAACAGTTAAAAGTTCCTCCATAGAGAAAGTTGAGCAACTTCGGACCATCAAAGTTGCTCGGTGTACAATTTTTATTGTTCTTATATGTCAAATTTTAAGAGTATAAGCTTCGTAGATTATTTCGATGCCAAAACACCAACTTTCTATGACAAATGGACAAAACCGTTAAAAGCTCCTCCATAGAGAGAGTTGAGCAACTTTGTACCATCAAAGTTCCTCGGTGTACAATTTTTATTCTTCTTATATGTAAAATTTTAAGAGTATAAGCTTCGTAGATTATTTCGATGCCAAAACACCAACTTTCTATGACAAATGGACAAAACCGTTAAAAGCTGCTCCATAGAGAGAGTTGAGCAACTTGGGACCATCAAAGTTGCTCTATGTACACTTTTTATTGTTCTTCTATGTCAAATTTTATTAATACAAGATTCCAAGATTATTTCGATTCCAAAACACCAACTTTCTATGACAATAGATAAAACCGTTAAAAGCCCCTTCATAGAGAGAGTTGAGCAACTTCGGACCATCAAAGTTGCTCGGTATACAATTTTTATTGTTCTTATATGTCGAATTTTAAGAGTATAAGCTTCGTAGATTATTTCGATGCCAAAACACCAACTTTCTAAGACAAATGGACAAAACCGTTAAAAGCTGCTTCATAAAGAGAGTTGAGCAACTAGAGACCATCAAAGTTGCTCTATGTACACTTTTTATTGTTCTTCTATGTCAAATTTTATTAATACAAGCTTCCAAGATTATTTCGATTCCAAAACACCAACTTTCTATGACAAATACATAAAACCGTTAAAAGCTCCATCATAGAGAGAGTTGAGCAACTTCGGACCATCAAAGTTGCTCGGTATATAATTTTTATTGTTCTTATATGTCGAATTTTAAGAGTATAAGCTTCGTAGATTATTTCGATGCCAAAACACCAACTTTCTATGACAATTAGATAAAACCGTTAAAAGCTCCTCCATAGAGAGAGTTGAGCAACTTCGGACCATCGAAGTTGCTCGGTATACAATTTTTATTGTTCTTATATGTCAAATTTTTCGAATATAAACTTCATGGATTATTTCGATGCCAAAACACCAACTTTCTATGACAAATGGACGAAACCAATAAAAGCTCCTCCTTAGAGAGAGTTGAGCAACTTCGGACTATCAAAGTTGCTCGGGATAGACTTTCTATTGTTCTTCTATGTCAAATTTTATGAGTATATGCTTCCTAGGTTATTTCGATGCGAAAACACCAACTTTCTATGACCAATGAACAAAACCGTTAAAAGCACCTGCATAGAGAGAGTTGAGCAACTTCGGACCACCAAAGTTGCTCGGTGTACAATTTTTATTGTTCTTATATGTCAAATTTTAAGAGTATAAGCTTGCTAGATTATTTCGATGCCAAAACACCAACTTTCTATGACAAATGGACGAAACCGTTAAAAGCTCCTCCATAGAGAGAGTTGAGCAACTTCGGACCATCAAAGTTGCTCTATATACACTTTTTATTGTTCTTCTATGTAAAATTTTATTAATACAACCTTCCAAGATTATTTCGATTCTAAAACACCAACTTTCTATGACAAATGGATAAAACCGTTAAAAGCTCCTTCATAGAGAGAGTTGAGCAACTTCGGACCATCAAAGTTGCTCGGTGTGCAATTTTTATTGTTCTTATATGTCAAATTTTAACAGTATAAACTTCGTAGATTATTTCGATGCCAAAACACCAACTTTCTATGACAAATGGACAAAACCGTTTCAAGCTCCTCCATAGAGAGATTTGAGCAACTTCGGACCATCAAAGTTGCTCGGTGTACACTTTTTATTGTTCTTATATATCAAATTTTATGAGTATAAGCATTTTAGATTATTTCAAAGCCAAAACACAACCTTTCTATGACAAATGGACAAAACCGTTAAAAGCTTCTCGATAGAGAGAGTTGAGCTACTTCGGACTACTAAAGTTGCTCGGGATAGACTTTTTATTGTTTTTTATGTCAAATTTTTCGAGTATAAGCTTCCTAGGTTATTTCGATGCCAAAACACCAACTTTCTATGACAAATGAATAAAACCGTTAAAAGCTCCTCCATAGAGAGAGTTGAGAAACTTCGGACCATCAAAAGTTGCTCGGGATAGACTTTTTATTGTTCTTCTATGTCAATTTTTCTGAATATAAGCTTCGTAGATTATTTCGATTCCAAAACACTAACTTTGTATGACAAATTGACAAAACCGTTAAAAGCTCCTGCAAAGAGAGAGTTGAGAAACTTTGGACCATCAAAAGTTGCTCGGGATAGACTTTTTATTGTTCTTCTATGTCAATTTTTCTGAATATAAGCTTCGTAGATTATTTCGATGCCAAAACACCAACTTTTTATGACAAATGGACAAAACCGTTAAAAGCTCCTCCATAGAGAGAGTTGAGCAACTTCGGACCATCAAAGTTTCTCGGTGTATAATTTTTATTGTTCTTCTATGTCAATTTTTCATAATATAAACTTCGTAGATTATTTCGATTCCAAAACACCAACTTTCTATGACAAATGTATAAAACCGTTAAAAGCCCCTCCATAGAGAGTTAAGCAACTTCTGACCATCAAAATTGCTCGGTGTACAATTTTTATTGTTCTTATATGTCAAATTTTAAGAGTATAAGCTTCCTAGATTATTTCGATGCCAAAACACCAACTTTCTATGACAAATGGACAAAACCGTTAAAAGCTCTTCTATAGAGAGAGTTGAGCAACTTCGGACCGTCAAAGTTCGGTGTACAATTTTTATTGTTCATATATTTCAAATTTTACGAGTATAAGCTTCATAGATTATTTCGATGCAAAAACAACAACTTTCTATGACAAATGGACGAAACCGTTAAAAGCTCCTCTATAGGGAGAGTTGAGCAACTTTGGACTACCAAAGTTGCTCGGGATAGACTTTTTATTGTTCTTTTATGTCAAATTTTACGAGTATAAGCTTCCTAGATTATTTCGATGCAAAACACCAACTTTCTATGACAAATGGACAAAACCGTTAAAAGCTCCTCCATAGAGAGAGTTGAGCAACTTCGGACTGTCAATGTTGCTCGGTGTACAATTTTTATTGTTCTTATATTTCAAATTTTACGAGTATAAGCTTCATAGATTATTTCGATGCCAAAACATTAACTTTCTATGACAAATGGACGAAAACGTTAAAAGCTCCTCCATAGAGAGAGTTGAGCAACTTTGGATTACCAAAGTTGCTCGGGATAGACTTTTTATTGTTCTTTTATGTCAAATTTTACGAGTATAGGCTTCCTAGATTATTTCGATGCCAAAACACCAACTTTCTACGACAAATGGACAAAACCGTTAAAAGCTCCTCCATAGAGAGAGTTGAGCAACTTCGGACTATAAAAGTTGGTCGGGATAAATTTTTATTTTTCTTTTATGTCAAATTTTACTAGTATAAGCTTCCTAGCTTATTTCGATGCCAAAACACCAACTTTCTATGACAAATGGACGAAACTGTTAAAAGCTCCTCTATAGAGAGAGTTGAGCCAGTTCGAATCATCAAAGTTGCTATATGTACACTTTTTATTGTTCTTCTATGTCAAATTTTATTAATACAAGCTTCCAATATTATTTCGATTCCAAAAGACCAACTTTCTATGACTAATGGATAAAACCGTTAAAAGCTCCTCCATAGAAAGAGTTGAGCAACTTCGGACGATCAAAGTTGCTCGGTGTACAATTTTTATTGTTCTTATATGTCAAAATTTAAGAGTGTAAGCTTCCTAGATTATTTCGACGCCAAAACAAGAACTTTCTATGACAAATGGACAAAACTGTTAAAAGCTCCTCGATAGAGTGAGTTGAGGAACTTCGGACCATCAAAGTTGCTCGGTTTGTACTTTTTTGTGTTCTTATATATCAAATTTTATGAGTATAAGCTTCTTAGATTATTTCGATGCCAAAACACCAACTTTCTATGACAAATGGACAAAACCATTAAAAGCTCCTCGATAGAGAGAGTTGAGCAACTACGGACTACAAAAGTTGCTCGGGATAGACTTTTTATTGTTCTTTTATGTCAAAATTTAAGAGTATAAGCTTCCTAGATTATTTCGATGCCAAAACACCAACTTTCTATGACAAATGGACAAAACCATTAAAAGCTCCTCGATAGAGAGAGTTGAGCAACTTCGGACTACAAAAGTTGCTCGGGATAGACTTTTTATTGTTCTTTTATGTCAAAATTTAAGATTATAAGCTTCCTAGATTATTTCGATGGCAAAACACCATCTTTCTGTGACAAATGAACAAAACCGTTAAAAGCTCCCCCATAGAGAGAGTTGAGCAACTTCGCACCATCAAAGTTGCTTGGTGTACAATTTCTATTGTTCTTATATGTAAAATTTTAAAATTATAAGCTTCCTAGATTATTTCGATGCCAAAACACCAACTTTCTATGACAAATGGACGAAACCGTTAAAAGCTCCTCCATAGAGAGAGTTGAGCAACTTCGGACCATCAAAAGTTGCTCGGGATAGACATTTTATTATTCTTCTATATCAAATTTTCTGAATATAAGCTTCGTAGATTATTTCGATGCCAAAACACCAACTTTCTATGACAAATGGAGAAAATCGTTAAAAGCTTCTCCATAGAGAGAGTTGAGCAACTTTGGATCATCAAAGTTGCAAGGTGTACAATTTTTATTGTTCTTATATGTCAAATTTTACGAGTATAAGCTTCATTGATTATTTCGATGCCAAAACACCAACTTTATATGACAAATGCACAAAATCCTTAAAAGCTCCTCCATAGAGAGAGTTGAGCAACTTCGGACTATCAAAGTTGCTCGGGACAAACTTTTTGCTTTTCTTTTATGTCAAATTTTACTAGTATAAGCTTCATAGATTATTTCGATGCCAAAACACCAACTTTCTATGACAAATGGACGAAACCGTTAAAAGCTCCTCCATAGAGAGAGTTGAGCAACTTCGGACTATCAAAGTTGCTTGGGATAAACTTTTTATTTTTCTTTTATGTCAAATTTTACTAATATAAACTTCATGGATTATTTCGATGTCAAAACACCAAATTTCTATGACAAATGGACGAAACCGTTAAAAGCTCCTCGTTAGAGAGAGTTGAGCAACTTCAGACTATCAAAGTTGCTCGAGATAGACTTTCTATTGTTCTTCTATGTCAAATTTTACGAGTATAAGCTTCCTAGATTATTTCGATGCAAAAACACCAACTTTCTATGACAAATGGACAAAACCGTTAAAAGCTCCTCCATAGAGGGAGTTGAGCAACTTCGGACCCTCAAAGTTGCTCGGTGTATAATTTTTATTATTCTTATTTTTCAAAATTTCAGAGTATAAGCTTCCTAGATTATTTCGTTGCCAAAACACCAACTTTCTATGACAAATGGACGAAACCGTTAAAAGCTCCTCCATAGAGAGAGTTGAGCAACTTCGGACCATCAAAGTTGCTCTATGTACACTTTTTATTGTTCTTCTATGTAAAATTTTATTAATACAACCTTCTAAGATTATTTCGATTCCAAAACACCAACTTTCTATGACAAATGGATAAAACCGTTAAAAGCTCCTTCATAGAGAGAGTTGAGCAACTTCGGACCATCAAAGTTGCTCGGTGTGCAATTTTTATTGTTCTTATATGTCAAATTTTACGAGTATAAACTTCGTAGATTATTTCGATGCCAAAACACCAACTTTCTATGACAAATGGACAAATCCGTTTAAAGCTCCTCCATAGAGAGAGTTGAGCAACTTCGGACCATCAAAGTTGCTCGGTGTACACTTTTTATTGTTCTTATATATCAAATTTTATGAGTATAAGCTTCTTAGATTATTTCGATGCCAAAACACCAACTTTCTATTACTAATGGACAAAACCGTTAAAAGCTCCTCGATAGAGAGAGTTGAGCAACTTCGGACTACCAAATTTGCTCGGGATAGACTTTTTCTTGTTCTTTTATGTCAAATTTTACAAGTATAAGCTTCCTAGGTTAATTCGATGCCAAAACACCAAATTTCTATGACAAATGAACAAAACCATTAAAAGCTCCTGCATAGAGAGAAGTGAGCAACTTCGGACCACCAAAGTTGCTCAGTGTACAATTTTTATTGTTCTTATATGTCAAATTTTAAGAGTATAAGCTTCCTAGATAATTTCGATGCCAAAACTCCAACTTTCTATGACAAATGTACGAAACCATAAAAAGCTCCTCCATAGAGAGAGTTGACCAACTTCGGACCATCAAAGTTGCTCTAGATAGACTTTTTATTGTTCTTCTATGTCAAATTTTACGAGTAAAGGCTTCATAGATTATTTCGAGGCCAAAACAACAACTTTCTATGACAAATGGACGAAACCGTTAAAAGCTCCTCTATAGAGAGAGTTGAGAAACTTTGGACTGCCAAAGTTGCTCGGGATAGACTGTTTTTTGTTCTTTTATGTCAAATTTTACGAGTATAAGCTTCCTAGATTGTTTCGATGCCAAAACACCAACTTTCTATGACAAACGGACAAAACCGTTAAAAGCTCCTCCATAGAGAGAGTTGAGCATCTTCGGACCATCAAAGTTGCTCGTTGTGCAATTTTTATTGTTCTTATATGTCAAATTTTACGAGTATAAGCTTCATAGACTATTTCGATGCCAAAACGCCAACTTTATATGACGAATGCACAAAATCGTTAAAAGCTCCTCCATAGAGAGAGTTGAGCAACTTCGGACTATCAAAGTTGCTCGGGATAAACTTTTTATTTTTCTTTTATGTCAAATTTTACTAGTATAAGCTTCCTAGCTTATTTCGATGCCAAAACACCAACTTTCTATGACAAATGGACGAAACTGTTAAAGCTCCTCTATAGAGAGAGTTGAGCAAGTTCGAATCATCAAAGTTGCTATATGTACACTTTTTATTGTTCTTCTATGTCAAATTTTATTAATACAAGCGTCCAAGATTATTTCGATTCCAAAACACCAACTTTCTATGACTAATGGATAAAACCGTTAAAAGCACCTCCATAGAGAGAGTTGAGCAACTTCGGACCATCAAAGTTGCTCGGTGTACAATTTTTATTGTTCTTATATGTCAAAATTTAAGAGTATAAGCTTCCTAGATTATTTCGATGCCAAAACAAGAACTTTCTATGACAAATGGACAAAACCGTTAAAAGCACCTCGATAGAGTGAGTTGAGGAACTTCGGACCATCAAAGTTGCTCGGTTTACACTTTTATGTGTTCTTATATATCAAATTTTATGAGTATAAGCTTCTAAGATTATTTCGATGCGAAAACACCAACTTTCTATGACAAATGGACAAAACCATTAAAAGCTCCTCGATAGAGAGAGTTGAGCAACTTCGGACTACAAAAGTTGCTCGGGATAGACTTTTTATTGTTCTTTTATGGCAAAATTTAAGAGTATAAGCTTCCTAGATTATTTCGATGGCAAAACACCAACTTTCTATGACAAATGAACAAAACCGTTAAAAGCTCCTCCATAGAGAGAGTTGAACAACTTCGGACCATCAAAGTTGCTCGGTGTACAATTTTTATTGTTCTTATATGTAAAATTTTAAGATTATAAGCTTCCTAGATTATTTCGATGCCAAAACACCAATTTTCTATGACAAATGGACGAAACCGTTAAAAGCTCCTCCATAGAGAGAGTTGAGCAACTTCGGACCATCAAAAGTTGCTCGGGATAGACATTTTATTGTTCTTCTATGTCAAATTTTCTGAATATAAGCTTCGTAGATTATTTCGATGCCATAACACCAACTTTCTATGACAAATGGAGAAAACCGTTAAAAGCTCTTTGATAGAGTGAGTTGAGGAACTTCGGACCATCAAAGTTGCTCGTTTTACACTTTTTTGTGTTCTTATATATCAAATTTTATGTGTATAAGCTTCTTAGATTATTTCGATGCCAAAACACCAACTTTTTATGACAAATGGACAAAACCATTAATAGCTCCTCGATAGAGAGAGTTGAGCAACTTCGGACTACAAAAGTTGCTCGGGATAGACTTTTTATTGTTCTTTTATGTCAAAATTTAAGAGTATAAGCTTCCTAGATTATTTCGATGCCAAAACACCAACTTTCTATGACAAATGGACAAAACCATTAAAAGCTCCTCGATAGAGAGAGTTGAACAACTTCGGACTACAAAAGTTGCTCGGGATAGGCTTTTTATTGTTCTTTTATATCAAAATTTAAGAGTATAAGCTTCCTAGATTATTTCGATGGCAAAACACCAACTTTCTATGACAAATGAACAAAACCGTTAAAAGCTCCTCCATAGAGAGAGTTGAGCAACTTCGGACCATCAAAGTTGCTCGGTGTACAATTTTTATTGTTCTTATATGTAAAATTTTAAGATTATAAGAATCCTAGATTATTTCGATGCCAAAACACCAGCTTTCTATGACAAATGGACGAAACCGTTAAAAGCTCCTCCATAGAGAGAGTTGAGCAACTTCGGACCATCAAAAGTTGCTCGGGATAGACATTTTATTTTTCTACTATGTCAAATTTTCTGAATATAAGCTTCGTAGATTATTTCGATGCCAAAACACCAACTTTCTATGACAAATGGAGAAAACCGTTAAAAGCTTCTCCATAGAGAGAGTTGAGCAACTTTGGATCATCAAAGTTGCAAGGTGTACAATTTTTATTGTTCTTATATGTCGAATTTTACGAGTATAAGCTTCATAGATTATTTTGATGCCAAAACACCAACTTTATATGACAAATGCACAAAATCCTTAAAAGCTCCTCCATAGAGAGAGTTGAGCAACATCGGACCACCAAAGTTGCTCGGTGTACATTTTTTATTATTCATATTTGTCAAAATTTAAGAGTATAAGCTTCCTAGATTATTTCGATGCCAAAACTCCAACTTTCTATGACAAATGGACGAAACCGTTAAAAGCTCCTCCATAGAGAGAGTTGGGCAACTTCGGACCATCAAAGTTGCTCGGTGTACAATTTTTATTATTCTTATTTGTCAAAATTTAAGAGTATAAGCTTCATAGATTATTTCGATGCCAAAACACCAACTTTATATCACAAATGCACAAAATCCTTAAAAGCTCCTCTATAGAGAGAGTTGAGGAACTTCGAACTATCAAAGTTGCTCGGGATAAACTTTTTATTTTTCTTTTATGTCAAATTTTACTAATATAAACTTCATGGATTATTTCGATGCCAAAACACCAACTTTCTATGACAAATGGACGAAACCGTTAAAAGCTCCTCGTTAGAGAGAGTTGAGCAACTTCAGACTATCAAAGTTGCTCGGGATAGACTTTCTATTGTTCTTCTATGTCAAATTTTACGAGTATAAGCTTCCTAGATTATTTCGATGCCAAAACACCAACTTTCTATGACAAATAGACAAAACCGTTAAAAGCTCCTCCATAGAGAGAGTTGAGCAACTTCGGACCATCAAAGTTGCTCGGTGTACAATTTTTATTATTCTTATTTGTCAAAATTTAAGAGTATAAGCTTCCTAGATTATTTCGTTGCCAAAACACCAACTTTCCATGACAAATGGACGAAACCGTTAAAAGCTCCTCCATAGAGAGAGTTGAGCAACTTCGGACCATCAAAGTTGCTCTATGTACACTTTTTATTGTTCTTCTATGTACAATTTTATTAATACAACCTTCTAAGATTATTTCGATTCCAAAACACCAACTTTCTATGACAAATGGATAAAACCGTTAAAAGCTCCTTCATAGAGAGAGTTGAGCAACTTCGGACCATCAAAGTTGCTCGGTATAAGCTTCTTAAATTATTACGATACCAAAACACCAACTTTCTATGACTAATGGACAAAACGGTTAAAAGCTCCTCGATAGAGAGAGTTGAGCAACTTCGGACTACCAAATTTGCTCGGGAATAACTTTTTCTTGTTCTTTTATGTCAAATTTTACGAGTATAAGCTTCCTAGGTTAATTCGATGCCAAAACACCAACTTCCTATGACAAATAAACAAAACCTTTAAAAGCTCCTGCATAGAGAGAACTGAGCAACTTCGGACCACCAAAGTTGCTCGGTGTACAATTTTTATTGTTCTTATATGTCAAATTTTAAGAGTATAAGCTTCCTAGATAATTTCGATGCCAAAACTCCAACTTTCTATGACAAATGGACGAAACCGTAAAAAGCTCCTCCATAGAGAGAGTTGACCAACTTCGGACCATCAAAGTTGCTCGATGTACAATTTTTATTGTTCTTATATGTCAAATTTTAAGAGTATAAGCTTCCTAGATTATTTCGATGCCAAAACTCCAACTTTCTATGACAAATGGACAAACCGTTAAAAGCTCCTCAATAGAGAGAGTTGAGAAACTTCGGACCATCAAAAGTTGCTCGGGTTACACTTTTTATTGTTCTTCTATGTCAAATTTTCTGAATATAGGCTTCGTAGATTATTTCGATGCCAAAACACCAATTTTCTATGACAAATGGACAAAACCGTTAAAAGCTCCTCCATAGAGAGAGTTGAGCAACTTCGGACCATCAAAGTTGCTCGGTGTACAATTTTTATTGTTCTTATATGTCAAATTTTAAGAGTATAAGCTTCCTAGATTATTTCGATGCCAAAACTCCAACTTTCTATGACAAATGGACGAAACCGTTAAAAGCTCCTCCATAGAGAGAGTTGGGCAACTTCGGACCATCAAAGTTGCTCGGTGTACAATTTTTATTATTCTTATTTGTCAAAATTTAAGAGTATAAGCTTCATAGATTATTTCGATGCCAAAACACCAACTTTATATCACAAATGCACAAAATCCTTAAAAGCTCCTCTATAGAGAGAGTTGAGGAACTTCGAACTATCAAAGTTGCTCGGGATAAACTTTTTATTTTTCTTTTATGTCAAATTTTACTAATATAAACTTCATGGATTATTTCGATGCCAAAACACCAACTTTCTATGACAAATGGACGAAACCGTTAAAAGCTCCTCGTTAGAGAGAGTTGAGCAACTTCAGACTATCAAAGTTGCTCGGGATAGACTTTCTATTGTTCTTCTATGTCAAATTTTACGAGTATAAGCTTCCTAGATTATTTCGATGCCAAAACACCAACTTTCTATGACAAATAGACAAAACCGTTAAAAGCTCCTCCATAGAGAGAGTTGAGCAACTTCGGACCATCAAAGTTGCTCGGTGTACAATTTTTATTATTCTTATTTGTCAAAATTTAAGAGTATAAGCTTCCTAGATTATTTCGTTGCCAAAACACCAACTTTCCATGACAAATGGACGAAACCGTTAAAAGCTCCTCCATAGAGAGAGTTGAGCAACTTCGGACCATCAAAGTTGCTCTATGTACACTTTTTATTGTTCTTCTATGTACAATTTTATTAATACAACCTTCTAAGATTATTTCGATTCCAAAACACCAACTTTCTATGACAAATGGATAAAACCGTTAAAAGCTCCTTCATAGAGAGAGTTGAGCAACTTCGGACCATCAAAGTTGCTCGGTATGCAAGTTTTATTGTTCTTATATGTCAAATTTTAAGAGTATAAACTTCGTAGATTATTTGGATGCCAAAACACCAACTTTCTATGACAAATGGACAAAACCGTTTAAAGCTCCTCCATAGAGAGAGTTGAGCAACTTCGTACCATCAAAGTTGCTCGGTGTACACTTTTTATTGTTCTTATATATCAAATTTTATGAGTATAAGCTTCTTAAATTATTACGATACCAAAACACCAACTTTCTATGACTAATGGACAAAACGGTTAAAAGCTCCTCGATAGAGAGAGTTGAGCAACTTCGGACTACCAAATTTGCTCGGGAATAACTTTTTCTTGTTCTTTTATGTCAAATTTTACGAGTATAAGCTTCCTAGGTTAATTCGATGCCAAAACACCAACTTCCTATGACAAATAAACAAAACCTTTAAAAGCTCCTGCATAGAGAGAACTGAGCAACTTCGGACCAACAAAGTTGCTCGGTGTACAATTTTTATTGTTCTTATATGTCAAATTTTAAGAGTATAAGCTTCCTAGATAATTTCGATGCCAAAACTCCAACTTTCTATGACAAATGGACGAAACCGTAAAAAGCTCCTCCATAGAGAGAGTTGACCAACTTCGGACCATCAAAGTTGCTCGATGTACAATTTTTATTGTTCTTATATGTCAAATTTTAAGAGTATAAGCTTCCTAGATTATTTCGATGCCAAAACTCCAACTTTCTATGACAAATGGACAAACCGTTAAAAGCTCCTCAATAGAGAGAGTTGAGAAACTTCGGACCATCAAAAGTTGCTCGGGTTACACTTTTTATTGTTCTTCTATGTCAAATTTTCTGAATATAGGCTTCGTAGATTATTTCGATGCCAAAACACCAATTTTCTATGACAAATGGACAAAACCGTTAAAAGCTCCTCCATAGAGAGAGTTGAGCAACTTCGGACCATCAAAGTTGCTCGGTGTACAATTTTTATTGTTCTTATATGTCAAATTTTAAGAGTATAAGCTTCCTAGATTATTTCGATGCCAAAATACCAACTTTCTATGACAAATGGACAAAACCGTTAAAAGCTCCTCCATAGAGAGAGTTGAGCAACTTCGAACCATCAAAGTTGCTCGGAGTATACTTTTTATTGCTCTTGTATGTCAAATTTTAGGAGTATAGGCTTGCTAGATTATTTCCATGCCAAACACCAACTTTCTATGACAAATGGATGAAACCGTTAAAAGCACCTCCATAGAGAGAGTTTAGCAACTTCAGAATATCAAAGTTGCTCTGGATAGACTTTTTATTGTTCTTCTATGTCAAATTTTACGAGTATAGGCTTCATAGATTATTTCGATGCCAAAACACCAACTTTCTATGACAAATGGACAAAACCGTTAAAAGCTCCTCCATAGAGAGAGTTGAGCAACTTCGGACCGTCAAAGTTGCTCGGTGTACAATTTTTATTGTTCTTATATTTCAAATTTTACGAGTATAAGCTTCATAGATTATTTCGATGCCAAAACATTAACTTTCTATGACAAATGAACGAAACCGTTAAAAGCTCCTCTATAGAGAGAGTTGAGCAACTTTGGACTACCAAAGTTGCTCGGGATAGACTTTTAATTGTTCTTTTATGTCAAATTTTACGAGTATAAGCTTCCTAGATTGTTTCGATGCCAAAACACCAACTTTCTATGACAAATGGACAAAACAGTTAAAAGCTCCTCCATAGAGAGAGTTGAGCATCTTCGGACCATCAAAGTTGCTCGTTGTGCAATTTTTATTGTTCTTATATGTCAAATTTTACGATTATAAGCTTCATAGATTATTTCGATGCCAAAACGCCAACTTTATATGACAAATGCAAAAAATCGTTAAAAGCTCCTCCATAGAGAGAGTTGAGCAACTTCGGACCATCAAAGTTGCTCGGTATGCAATTTTTATTGTTTTTATATGTCAAATTTTAAGAGTATAAACTTCGTAGATTATTTCGATGCCAAAACACCAACTTTATATGACAAATGGAGAAAACCGTTAAAAGCTCCTCCATAGAGAGAGTTGAGCAACTTCGGATCATCAAAGTTGCAAGGTGTACAATTTTTATTGTTCTTATATGTCAAAATTTACGAGTATAAGCTTCATAGATTATTTTGATGCCAAAACACAAACTTTATATGACAAATGCACAAAATCCTTAAAAGCTCCTCCATAGAGAGAGTTGAGCAACTTCGGACTATCAAAGTTGCTCGGGATAAACTTTTTATTTTTCTTTTATGTCAAATTTTACTAATATAAACTTCATGGATTATTTCGATGCCAAAAAACCAACTTTTTATGACAAATGGACGAAACCGTTAAAAGCTCCTCGTTAGAGAGAGTTGAGCAACTTCAGACTATCAAAGTTGCTCGGGATAGACTTTCTATTGTTCTTCTATGTCAAATTTTACGAGTATAAGCTTCCTAGATTATTTCGATGCCAAAACACCAACTTTCTATGACAAATGGACAAAACCGTTAAAAGCTCCTCCATAGAGAGAGTTGAGCAACTTCGGACCATCAAAGTTGCTCGTTGTGCAATTTTTATTGTTCTTATATGTCAAATTTTACGATTATATGCTTCATAGATTATTTCGATTCCAAGACAACAACTTTCAATGACAAATGGATAAAACCGTTAAAAGCTCCTCCATAGAGAGAGTCGAGCAACTTCGGACCGTCAAAGTTGCTCGGTGTACATTTTTTATTGTTCTTCTATGTCAAATTTTATTAATAAAAGCTTCCATGATTATTTCGATTTCATAACACCAACTTTCTACGACATATAGATAAAACCGTTAAAAGCTCCTCCATAGAGAGAGTTGAGCAATTTCGGACCATCAAAGTTGCTCGGTGTACAATTTTTATTGTTCTTATATGTCAAATTTTAAGAGTATAAGCTTCAAAGATTATTTCGATTCCAAAACACCAACTTTCTATGACAAATGGACAAAACCGTTAAAAGCTCCTCCATAGAGAGTGTTGAGCAACTTCGGACCATCAAAAGTTGCTCGGGATAGACATTTTATTGTTGTTCTATGTCAAATTTTTTGAATATAAGCTATGTAGATTATTTCGATGCCAAAACACCAATTTTCTATGACAAATGGACAAAACCGTTAAAAGCTCCTCCATAGAGAGAGTTGAGCAACTTCGGACCGTCAAAGTTGCTCGGTATACAATTTTTATTGTTCTTATATTTCAAATTTTACGAGTATAAGCTTCATAGATTATTTCGATGCCAAAACAACAACTTTGTATGACAAATGGACGAAACCGTTAAAAGCTCCTCTATAGAGAGAGTTGAGCAACTTTGGACTACGAAAGTTGCTCGGGATAGACTTTTTATTGTTCTTTTATGTCAAATTTTACAAGTATAAGCTTCCTAGATTGTTTCGATGCCAAAACACCAACTTTCTATGACAAATGGACAAAACCGTTAAAAGCTCCTCCATAGAGAGAGTTGGGCATCTTCGGAACATCAAAGTTGCTCGATGTACAATTTTTATTGTTCTTATATGTCAAATTTTATGATTATAAGCTTCATAGATTATTTCGATGCCAAAAAACCAACTTTGTATGACAAATGCACAAAATCGTTAAAAGCTCTTCCATATAGAGAGTTGTGCAACTTCGGACTATCAAAGTTGCTCGGGATAAACTTTTTATTTTTCTTTTATGTCAAATTTTACTAGTATAAGCTTCCTAGATTATTTCGATGCCATAACACCAACTTTCTATGAAAAATGGAGGAAACTGTTAAAAGCTCCTCCATAGAGAGACTTGAGAAAGTTCGGATCATCAAAGTTGCTCTATGTACACTTTTTATTATTCTTCTATGTCAAATTTTATTAATACAAGCTTTCAAGACTATTTCGATTCCAAAACACCAACTTTCTATGACTAATGGATAAAACCGTTAAAAACTCCTCCATAGAGAGAGTTGAGCAACTTCGGACCATCAAAGTTGCTCGGTGTACAATTTTTATTGTTCTTATATGTCAAAATTTAGGAGTATAAGCTTCCTAGATTATTTCGATGCCAAAACAAGAACTTTCTATGACAAATGGACAAAACCGTTAAAAGCTCCTCCATAAATTGAGTTGAGGAACTTCGGACCATCAAAGTTGCTTTGTTTAAACTTTTTTGTGTTCTTATATATCAAATTTTATGAGTATAAGCTTCTTAGATTATTTCGATGCCAAAACAACAACTTTCTATGACAAATGGACAAAACCATTAAAAGCTCCTCGATAGAGAGAGTTGAGCAACTTCGGACTACAAAAGTTGCTCGGGATGGACTTTTTATTGTTATTTTATGTCAAGTTTTACGAGTATAAGCTTCCTAGATTATTTCGATGCCAAAACACCAACTTTCTATGACAAATGGACAAAACCGTTAAAAGCTCCTTCATAGAGAGAGTTGAGCAACTTCGGACCATCAAAGTTTCTCGGTGTACACTTTTTATTGTTCTTATATGTCAAATTTTATGAGTATAAGCTTCTTAGATTATTTCGATGCCAAAACACCAACTTTCTATGACAAATGGAAAAAACTGTTAAAAGCTCCTCTATAGAGAGAGTTGAGCAGGTTCGGACAACCAAAGTTTCTCGGAGTATACTTTTTACTATTCTTCCATATCAAATTTTACGAGTATAGGCTTGCTAGATTATTTCCATGCCAAACACCAACTTTATATGACAAATGGACGAAACCATTAAAAGCTCCTCCATAGAGAGAGTTGAGCAACTTCGGACTATCAAAGTTGCTCTGGATAGACTTTTTATTGTTCTTCTATGTCAAATTTTACGAGTATAGGCTTCCTAGATTATTTCGATGCCAAAACACCAACTTTCTATGACAAATGGACAAAACCGTTAAAAGCTCCTCCATAGAGAGAGTTGAGCAACTTCGGATCGTCAAAGTTGCTCGGTGTACAATTTTTATTGTTCTTATATTTCAAATTTTAGGAGTATAAGCTTCATAGATTATTTCGATGCCAAAACAACAACTTTGTATGACAAATGGACGAAACCGTTAAAAGCTCCTCTATAGAGAGAGTTGAGCAACTTTGGACTACCGAAGTTGCTCGAGATAGACTTTTTATTGTTTTTTTATGTCAAATTTTACGAGTATAAGCTTCCTAGATTGTTTCGATGGCAAAACAACAACTTTCTACGACAAATGGACAAAACCGTTAAAAGCTCCTCCATAGAGAGAGTTGAGCATCTTCGGACCATCAAAGTTGCTCGGTGTACAATTTTTATTGTTCTTATATGTCAAATTTTACGAGTATAAGCTTCATAGATTATTTCGATGCCCAAACACCAACTTTATATGACAAACGCACAAAATCGTTAAAAGCTCCTCCATAGAAAGAGTTGAGCAACTTCGGACTACCAAAGTTGCTCGGGATAAACTTTTTATTTTTCTTTTATGTCAAATTTTACTAGTATAAGCTTCCTAGATTATTTCGATTCCAAAACACCAACTTTCTATGAAAAATGGAGGAAACTGTTAAAAGCTCCTCCATAGAGAGAGTCGAGAAAGTTCGGATCATCAAAGTTGCTCTATGTACACTTTTTATTATTCTTCTATGTCAAATTTTATTAATACAAGCTTCCAAGACTATTTCGATTCCAAAACACCAACTTTCTATGACTAATGGATAAAACCGTTAAAACCTCCTCCATAGAGAGAGTTGAGCAACTTCGGACCATCAAAGTTGCTCGGTGTACAATTTTTATTGTTCTTATATGTCAAAATTTAGGAGTATAAGCTTCCTAGATTATTTCGATGCCAAAACAAGAACTTTCTAGGACAAATGGACAAAACCGTTAAAAGCTCCTCCATAGAGTGAGTTGAGGAACTTCGGACCATCAAAGTTGCTCTGTTTAAACTTTTTTGTGTTCTTATATATCAAATTTTATGAGTATAAGCTTCTTAGATTATTTCGATGCCAAAACACCAACTTTCTATGACAAATGGACAAAACCATTAAAAGCTCCTCGATAGAGAGAGTTGAGCAACTACGGACTACAAAAGTTGCTCGGGATGGACTTTTTATTGTTATTTTATGTCAAGTTTTACGAGTATAAGCTTCCTAGATTATTTCGATGCCAAAACACCAACTTTCTATGACAAATGGACAAAACCGTTAAAAGCTCCTTCATAGAGAGAGTTGAGCAACTTCGGACCATCAAAGTTTCTTGGTGTACACTTTTTATTGTTCTTATATGTCAAATTTTATGAGTATAAACTTCTTAGATTATTTCGATGCCAAAACACCAACTTTCTATGACAAATGGACAAAACCGTTAAAAGCTCCTCTATAGAGAGAGTTGAGCAGGTTCGGACAACCAAAGTTTCTCGGAGTATACTTTTTACTATTCTTCCTTATCAAATTTTACGAGTATAGGCTTGCTAGATTATTTCCATGCCAAAAACCAACTTTATATGACAAATGGACGAAACCATTAAAAGCTCCTCCATAGAGAGAGTTGAGCAACTTCGGACTATCAAAGTTGCTCTGGATAGACTTTTTATTGTTCTTCTATGTCAAATTTTACGAGTATAGGCTTCCTAGATTATTTCGATGCCAAAACACCAACTTTCTATGACAAATGGACAAAACCGTTAAAAGCTCCTCCATAGAGAGAGTTGAGCAACTTCGGATCGTCAAAGTTGCTCGGTGTACAATTTTTATTGTTCTTTTATGTCAAATTTTACAAGTATAAGCTTCCTAGGTTATTTCGATGCCAAAACAACAACTTTGTATGACAAATGGACGAAACCGTTAAAAGCTCCTCTATAGAGAGAGTTGAGCAACTTTGGACTACCAAAGTTGCTCGGGATAGACTTTTTATTGTTTTTTTATGTCAAATTTTACGAGTATAAGCTTCCTAGATTGTTTCGATGGCAAAACAACAACTTTCTACGACAAATGGACAAAACCGTTAAAAGCTCCTCCATAGAGAGAGTTGAGCATCTTCGGACCATCAAAGTTGCTCGGTGTACAATTTTTATTGTTCTTATATGTCAAATTTTACGAGTATAAGCTTCATAGATTATTTCGATGCCCAAACACCAACTTTATATGATAAATGCACAAAATCGTTAAAAGCTCCTCCATAGAGAGAGTTGAGCAACTTCGGACTACCAAAGTTGCTCGGGATAAACTTTTTATTTTTCTTTTATGTCAAATTTTACTAGTATAAGCTTCCTAGATTATTTCGATTCCAAAACACCAACTTTCAATAACAAATGGATAAAACCGTTAAAATCTCCTCCATAGAGAGAGTCGAGCAACTTCGGACCATCAAAGTTTTCGGTGTACATTTTTTATTGTTCTTCTATGTCAAATTTTATTAATAAAAGCTTCCAAGATTATTTCGATTCCAAAACACCAACTTTCTATGACTAATGGATAAAACCGTTAAAAGCTCCTCCATAGAGAGAGTTGAGCAACTTCGGACCATCAAAGTTGCTCGGTGTACAATTTTTATTGTTCTTATATGTCAAAATTTAAGAGTATAAGCTTCCTAGATTATTTCGATGCCAAAACAAGAACTTTCTATGACAAATGGACAAAACCGTTAAAAGCTCCTCCATAGAGAGAGTTGAGGAACTTCGGACCATCAAAGTTGCTCGGTTTACACTTTTTTTTTTCTTATACATCAAATTTTATGAGTATAAGCTTCTTAGATTATTTCGATGCCAAAACACCAACTTTCTATGACAAATGGACAAAACTATTAAAAGCTCCTCGATAGAGAGAGTTGAGCAACTTCGGACTACAAAAGTTGCTCGGGATGGACTTTTTATTGTTATTTTATCTCAAGTTTTACGAGTATAAGCTTCCTAGATTATTTCGATGCCAAAACACCAACTTTCTATGACAAATGGACAAAACCGTTAAAAGCTCCTTCATAGAGAGAGTTGAGCAACTTCGGACCATCAAAGTTTCTCGGTGTACACTTTTTATTGTTCTTATATGTCAAATTTTATGAGTATAAGCTTCTTAGATTATTTCGATGCCAAAACACCAACTTTCTATGACAAATAGACAAAACCGTTAAAAGCTCCTCTATAGAGAGAGTTGAGCAGGTTCGGACAACCAAAGTTTCTCGGAGTATACTTTTTACTATTCTTCCTTATCAAATTTTACGAGTATAGGCTTGCTAGATTATTTCCATGCCAAACACCAACTTTATATGACAAATGGACGAAACCATTAAAAGCTCCTCCATAGAGAGAGTTGAGCAACTTCGGACTATCAAAGTTGCTCTGGGTAGACTTTTTATTGTTCTTCTATGTCAAATTTTACGAGTATAGGCTTCCTAGATTATTTCGATGCCAAAACACCAACTTTCTATGACAAATGGACAAAACCGTTAAAAGCTCCTCCATAGAGAGAGTTGAGCAACTTCGGATCGTCAAAGTTGCTCGGTGTACAATTTTTATTGTTCTTATATTTCAAATTTTACGAGTATAAGCTTCATAGATTATTTCGATGCCAAAACAACAACTTTGTATGACAAATGGACGAAACCGTTAAAAGCTCCTCTATAGAGAGAGTTGAGCAACTTTGGACTACCAAAGTTGCTCGGGATAGACTTTTTATTGTTTTTTTATGTCAAATTTTACGAGTATAAGCTTTCTAGATTGTTTCGATGGCAAAACAACAACTTTCAACGACAAATGGACAAAACCGTTAAAAGCTCCTCCATAGAGAGAGTTGTGCATCTTCGGACCATCAAAGTTGCTCGGTGTACAATTTTTATTGTTCTTATATGTCAAATTTTACGAGTCTAAGATTCATAGATTATTTCGATGCCAAAAAACCAACTTTGTATGACAAATGCACAAAATCGTTTAAAGCTCTTCCATAGAGAGAGTTGTGCAACTTCGGACTACCAAAGTTGCTCGGGATAAACTTTTTATTTTTCTTTTATGTCAAATTTTACTAGT
Organism: Euonymus europaeus; assembly: GCA_963580455.1. Classification (NCBI taxonomy): domain Eukaryota; kingdom Viridiplantae; phylum Streptophyta; class Magnoliopsida; order Celastrales; family Celastraceae; genus Euonymus; species Euonymus europaeus. Next base: position 9,907,202 of record OY756972.1, read on the forward strand.
ATAAGCTTCCTAGATTATTTCGATTCCAAAACACCAACTTTCAATAACAAATGGATAAACCGTTAAAATCTCCTCCATAGAGAGAGTCGAGCAACTTCGGACCATCAAAGTTTTCGGTGTACATTTTTTATTGTTCTTCTACGTCAAATTTTATTAATAAAAGCTTCCAACATTATTTCGATTCCAAAACACCAACTTTCTATGACTAATGGATAAAACCGTTAAAAGCTCCTCCATAGAGAGAGTTGAGCAACTTCGGACCATCAAAGTTGCTCGGTGTACAATTTTTATTGTTCTTATATGTCAAAATTTAGGAGTATAAGCTTCCTAGATTATTTCGATGCCAAAACAAGAACTTTCTATGACAAATGGACAAAACCGTTAAAAGCTCCTCCCTAGACTGAGTTGAAGAACTTCGGACCATCAAAGTTGCTCTGTTTACACTTTTTTGTGTTCTTATATATCAAATTTTATGAGTATAAGCTTCTTAGATTATTTCGATGTCAAAACACCAACTTTCTATGACAAATGGAAAAAAACCATTAAAAGCTCCTCGATAGAGATAGTTGAGCAACTTCGGACTACAAAAGTTGCTCGGGATAGACTTTTTATTGTTCTTTTATGTCAAATTTTACGAGTATAAGCTTCCTAGATTATTTCGATGCCAAAACACCAACTTTCTATGACAAATGAACAAAATCGTTAAAAGCTCCTACATAGAGAGAGTTGAGCAACTTCGGACTATCAAAGTTGCTCGGTGTACAATTTTTATTGTTCTTATATGTAAAATTTTAAGATTATAAGCTTCCTAGATTATTTCGATGCCAAAACACCAACTTTCTATGACAAATGGACGAAACCAATAAAAGCTCCTTCATAGAGAGAGTTGAGCAACTTCGGACCATCAAAAGTTGCTCGTGATAGACATTTTATTGTTCTTCTATGTCAAATTTTCTGAATATAAGCTTCGTAGATTATTTCGATGCCAAAACACCAACTTTCTATGACAAATGGAGAAAACCGTTAAAAGCTCCTCCATAGAGAGAGTTGAGCAACTTCGGACCATCAAAGTTGCTCGGTGTACAATTTTTATTGTTCTTATATGTCAAATTTTACGAGTATAAGCTTCATAGATTATTTCGATGCCAAAACACCAACTTTATATGACAAATGCACATAATCGTTAAAAGCTCCTCCATAGAGAGAGTTGAGCAACTTCGGACTATCAAAGTTGCTCGGGATAAACTTTTTATTTTTCTTCTATGTCAAATTTTACTAGTATAAGCTTCCTAGATTATTTCGATGCCAAAACACCAACTTTCTATGACAAATGGACGAAACTGTTAAAAGCTCCTCTATAGAGAGAGTTGAGCTACTTTGGACCATCAAAAGTTGCTCGGGATAGACATTTTATTGTTCTTCTATGTCAAATTTTCTGAATATAAGCTTCCAAGATTATTTCGATGCCAAAACACCAACTTTCTATGACTAATGGAGAAAACCGTTAAAAGCTCTTCCATAGAGAGAGTTGAGTAACTTCGGACCATCAAAGTTGCTCGGTGTACAATTTTTATTGTTCTTATATGTCAAATTTTACGAGTATAAGCTTCATAGATTATTTCGATGCCCAAACACCAACTTTATATGATAAATGCACAAAATCGTTAAAAGCTCCTCCATAGACAGAGTTGAGAAACTTCGGACTACCAAAGTTGCTCGGGATAAACTTTTTATTTTTCTTTTATGTCAAATTTTACTAGTATAAGCTTCCTAGATTATTTCGATTCCAAAACACCAACTTTCAATAACAAATGGATAAAACCGTTAAAATCTCCTCCATAGAGAGAGTCGAGCAACTTCGGACCATCAAAGTTTTCGGTGTACATTTTTTATTGTTCTTCTACGTCAAATTTTATTAATAAAAGCTTCCAAGATTATTTCGATTCCAAAACACCAACTTTCTATGACTAATGGATAAAACCGTTAAAAGCTCCTCCATAGAGAGAGTTGAGCAACTTCGGACCATCAAAGTTGCTCGGTGTACAATTTTTATTGTTCTTATATGTCAAAATTTAAGAGTATAAGCTTCCTAGATTATTTCGATGCCAAAACAAGAACTTTCTATGACAAATGGACAAAACCGTTAAAAGCTCCTCCATAGAGAGAGTTGAGGAACTTCGGACCATCAAAGTTGCTCGGTTTACACTTTTTTTTTCTTATACATCAAATTTTATGAGTATAAGCTTCTTAGATTATTTCGATGCCAAAACACCAACTTTCTATGACAAATGGACAAAACCATTAAAAGCTCCTCGATAGAGAGAGTTGAGCAACTTCGGACTACAAAAGTTGCTCGGGATAGACTTTTTATTGTTCTTTTATGTCAAATTTTACGAGTATAAGCTTCCTAGATTATTTTGATGCCAAAACACCAACTTTCTATGACAAATGGACAAAACCTTTTAAAGCTCCTCCATAGAGAGAGTTGAGCAACTTCGGACCATCAAAGTTGCTCGGTGTACAATTTTTATTGTTCTTCTATGTTAAATTTTCTGAATATAAGCTTCATAGATTATTTCAATGCCAAAACACCAACTTTCTATGACAAATGGACAAAACCGTTAAAAGCTCCTCCATAGAGAGAGTTGAGCAACTTCGGACCATCAAAAGTTGCTCGGGATAGACTTTCTATTGTTCTTCTATTTCAAATTTTACGAGTATAAGCTTCCTAGATTATTTCCATGCCAAAACACCAACTTTCTATGAGAAATGGACAAAAACGTTAAAAGCTCCTCCATAGAAAGAGTTGAGCACCTTCGGACCATCAAAGTTGCTCGGTGTACAATTTTTATTGTTCTTATTTGTCAAAATTTAAGAGTCTAAGCTTCCGAGATTATTTCGATGCCAAAACACTAACTTTCTATGACAAATGAACGAAACCGTTAAAAGCTCCTTCATAGAGAGAGCTGAGCAACTTCGGACTATCAAAGTTGCTCGGGATAGACTTTTTGTTGTTCTTCTATGTCAAATTTTACGAGTATAAGCTTCCTAGATTATTTCGATGCCAAAACACCAACTTTTTATGACAAATGAACAAAACCGTTAAAAGCTCCTCCATAGAGAGAGTTGAGCAACTTCGAACCATCAAAGTTGCTCGGTGTACAATTTTTATTGTTCCTATATGTCAAATTTTAAGAGTATAAGTTTCGTAGATTATTTCGATGCCAAATCACCAACTTTCTACGACAAATGGACAAAACCGTTTAAAGCTCCTCCATAGAGAGAGTTGAGGAACTTCGGACCATCAAAGTTCCTCGGTTTACACTTTTTATTGTTCTTCTATGTAAAATTTTATTAATACAAGCTTCCAAGATTATTTCGATGTTAAAACACCAACTTTCTATGACAAATGGGCAAAACCGTTAAAAGCTCCTCCATAGAGAGAGTTGAGCAACTTCGGACCATCAAAGTTGCTCGGTGTATACTTTTTATTGTTCTTATGTCAATTTTTATGAGTATAATCTTCCTAGATTATTTTGATGTTAAAACACCAACTTTCTATGAAAAATGGGCAAAACCGTTAAAAGCTCCTCCATAGCAGAGTTGAGCAACTTCGGAACAATAAAGTTGCTCGGTGTACAATTTTTATTGTACTTATATGTCAAATTTTACGAGTATAAGCTTCATAGATTATTTCGATGCCAAAACACCAACTTTCTATGACAAATGGACGAAACCGTTAAAAGCTCCTCCATAGAGAGAGTTGGGCAACTTCGGACCATCGAAGTTGCTCGGTGTAAAAGTTTTATTGTTCTTATATGTCAAATTTTTCGAATATAAACTTCATGGAAGATTTCGATGCCAAAACACCAACTTTCTATGACAAATGGACGAAACCGTTAAAAGCTCCTCCTTAGAGAGAGTTGAGCAACTTCAGACTATCAAAGTTGGTCGGGATAGACTTTCTATTGTTCTTCTATGTCAAATTTTACGAGTATAAGCTTCCAAGATTATTTCGATGCCAAAATACCAACTTTCTATAAGAAATGGACAAAACCGTTAAAAGCTCCTCCATAGAGAGAGTTGAGCACCTTCGGACCATCAAAGTTGCTCGGTGTACAATTTTTATTGTTCTTATTTGTCAAAATTTAGGAGTATAAGCTTCCGAGATTATTTCGATGCCAAAACACCAACTTTCTATGACAAATGGACGAAACCGTTAAAAGCCCCTCCATAGAGAGAGTTGAGCAACTTCGGACCATCAAAGTTGCTCTATGTACACTTTTTATTGTTCTTCTATGTAAAATTTTATTAATACAAGCTTCGAAGATTATTTCGATTCCGAAACACCAACTTTCTATGACAAATGGACAAAACCGTTAAAAGCTCCATCATAGAAAGAGTTGAGCAACTTCGGACTACCAAAGTTCCTCGAGATAGACTTTTTATTATTCTTTAATGTCAAATTTTACGAGTATAAGCTTCCTAGATTATTTCGATGCCAAAGCACCAACTTTCTATGACAAATGAACAAAACCGTTAAAAGCTCCTCCATAAAGAGAGTTGAGCAACTTCGGACCATCAAAGCTGCTCGGTGTGCAATTTTTATTGTTCTTATATGTCAAATTTTAAGAGTATAAACTTCGTAGATTATTTCGATGCAAAACACCAACTTTCTATGACAAATGGACAAAACCGTTTAAAGCTCCTCCATAGAGAGAGTTGAGCAACTTCGGACCATCAAAGTTACTCGGTGTACACTTTTATTGTTCTTATATATCAAATTTTATGAGTATAAGCTTCTTAGATTATTTCGATGCCAAAACACCAACTTTCTATGACAAATGGACAAATTCGTTAAAAGCTCCTCCATAGAGAGAGTTGAGCAACTTCGGACCATCAAAGTTGCTCGGTGTACACTTTTTATTGTTCTTATATGTCAAATTTTATGAGTATAAGCTTCTTACAGTATTTCGATGCCAAAACAATAACTTTCTATGACAAATGGACAAAACCGTTAAAAGCCCATTCATAGAAAGAGTTGAGCAACTTCGGACTACCAAAGTTGCTCGGGATAGACCTTTTATTGTTCTTTTATGTCAAATTTTACGAGTATAAGCTTCCTAGATTATTTCGATGCCAAAGCACCAACTTTCTATGACAAATGAATAAAACCGTTAAAAGCTCCTCCATAGAGAGAGTTGAGCAACTTCGGACCATCAAAGTTGCTCGGTGTACAATTTTTATTTTTCTTATATGTTAAATTTTAAAGAGTATAAGCTTCCTAGATTATTTCAATGCCAAAACACCAACTTTCTATGACAAATGGACGAAACCGTTAAAAGCTCCTCCATAGAGAGAGTTGAGCAACTTCGGACTATCAAAGTTGCTCGGGATAGACTTTTTGTTCTTCTTCTATGTCAAATTTTACGAGTATAAGCTTCCTAGATTATTTCGATGCTTGAACACCAACTTTCTATGACAAATGGACAAAACCGTTAAAAGCTCCTCCATAGAGAGAGTTGAGCAACTTCGGAACATCAAAGTTGCCCGATGTACACTTTTTATTATTCTTATATGTCAAATTTTATGAGTATAAGCTTCTTACATTATTTCGATGCCAAAACAATAACTTTCTATGACAATTGGACAAAACCGTTAAAAGCCCATTCATAGAAAGAGTTGAGCAACTTCGGACTACCAAAGTTGCTCGGGATAGACTTTTTATTGTTCTTTTATGTCAAATTTTATGAGTATAAGCTTCCTAGATTATTTCGATGCCAAAGCACCAACTTTCTATGACAAATGAACAAAATCGTTAAAAGCTCCTCCATAGAGAGAGTTGAGCAACTTCGGACCATCAAAGTTTCCCGGTGTACAATTTCTATTGTTCTTATATGTCAAATTTTAAAGAGTATAAGCTTCCTAGATTATTTCAATGCCAAAACACGAACTTTCTATGGCAAATGGACGAAACCGTTAAAAGCTCCTCCATAGAGAGAGTTGAGCAACTTCGGACTATCAAAGTTGCTCGAGATAGACTTTTTATTGTTCTTCTATGTCAAATTTTACGAGTATAAGCTTCCTAGATTATTTCGATGCCAAAGCACCAACTTTCTATGACAAATGAATAAAACCGTTAAAAGCTCCTCCATAGAGAGAGTTGAGCAACTTCGGACCATCAAAGTTGGCCGGTGTACAATTTTTATTGTTCTTATATGTTAAGTTTTAAAGAGTATAAGCTTCCAAGATTAATTCAATGCCAAAACACCAACTTTCTATGACAAATGGACGAAACCGTTAAAAGCTCCTCCATAGAGAGAGTTGAGCAACTTCGGACTATCAAAGATGCTCGGGATAGACTTTTTGTTGTTCTTCTATGTCAAATTTTACAAGTATAAGCTTCCTAGATTATTTCGATGCTAGAACACCAACTTTCTATGACAAATGGACAAAACCGTTAAAAGCTCCTCCATAGAGAGAGTTGAGCAACTTCGGACCATCAAGTTGCCTGGTGTACACTTTTTATTGTTCTTATATGTCAAATTTTATGAGTATAAGCTTCTTACATTATTTCGATGCCAAAACAATAATTTTCTATGACAAATGGACAAAACCGTTAAAAGCCCATTCATAGAAAGAGTTGAGCAACTTCGGACTACCAAAGTTGCTCGGGATAGACTTTTTATTGTTCTTTTATGTCAAATTTTACGAGTATAAGCTTCCAAGATTATTTCGATGCCAAAGCACCAACTTTCTATGACAAATGAACAAAATCGTTAAAAGCTCCTCCATAGAGAGAGTTGAGCAACTTCGGACCATCAAAGTTGCCCGGTGTACAATTTCTATTGTTCTTATATGTCAAATTTTAAAGAGTATAAGCTTCCTTGATTATTTCAGTGCCAAAACACGAACTTTTTATGGCAAATGGACGAAACCGTTAAAAGCTCCTCCATAGAGAGAGTTGAGCAACTTCGGACTATCAAAGTTGCTCGAGATAGACTTTTTATTGTTCTTCTATGTCAAATTTTACGAGTATAAGTTTCGTAGATTATTTCGATACCAAAACACCAACTTTCTATGACAAATGGACAAAACCGTTAAAAGCTCCGCCATAGAGAGAGTTGAGCAACTTCGGACTATCAAAGTTGCTCGGGATAGACTTTTTATTGTTCTTCTATGTCAAATTTTATGAGTATAAGCTTCGTAGATTATTTCGATACCAAAACACCAACTTTCTATGACAAATGGATAAAACCTTTAAAAGCTTCCCCTTAGAGAGAGTTGAGCAAGTTCGGACCATCAAAGTTGCTCAATGTACACTTTTTATTGTTCTTCTATGTCAAATTTTATTAATACAAGTTTCCAAGATTATTTTGATTCCAAATCACGAACTTTCTATGACAAATGGACGAAACCGTTGAAAGCTCCTCGTTAGAGAAAGTTGAGCAACTTCGGACTATCAAAGTTGCTCGGGATAGACTTTTTATTGTTTTTCTATGTCAAATTTTACGAGTATAAGCTTCCTAGATTATTTCGATGCCAAAACACCAACTTTGTATGACAAATGGACAAAACCGTTAAAAGCTCCTCCATAGAGAGAGTTGAGCAACTTCGGACCATCAAAGTTGCTCGGTGTACAATTTTTTTTGTTCCTATATGTCAAATTTTACGAGTACAAGCTTCGTAGATTATTTCGATGCTAGAACATCAACTTTCTATGACAAATGGACAAAACCGTTAAAAGCTCCTCCATAGAGAGAGTTGAGCAACTTCGGACCATCAAGTTGCTCAATGTACACTTTTTATTGTTCTTATATGTCAAATTTTATGAGTATAAGCTTCTTACATTATTTCGATGCCAAAACAATAATTTTCTATGACAAATGGACAAAACCGTTAAAAGCCCATTCATAGAAAGAGTTGAGCATCTTCGGACTACCAAAGTTGCTCGGGATAGACTTTTTATTGTTCTTTTATGTCAAATTTTAGGAGTATAAGCTTCCTAGATTATTTCGATGCCAAAGCACCAACTTTCTATGACAAATGAACAAAATCGTTAAAAGCTCATCCATAGAGAGAGTTGAGCAACTTCGGACCATCAAAGTTGCCCGGTGTACAATTTCTATTGTTCTTATATGTCAAATTTTAAAGAGTATAAGCTTCCTTGATTATTTCAATGCCAAAACACGAACTTTTTATGGCAAATGGACGAAACCGTTAAAAGCTCCTCCATAGAGAGAGTTGAGCAACTTCGGACTATCAAAGTTGCTCGAGATAGACTTTTTATTGTTCTTCTATGTCAAATTTTACGAGTATAAGCTTCGTAGATTATTTCGATACCAAAACACAAACTTTCTATGACAAATGGACAAAACCGTTAAAAGCTCCGCCATAGAGAGAGTTTTGCAACTTCGGACTATCAAAGTTGCTCGGGATAGACTTTTTATTGTTCTTCTATGTCAAATTTTATGAGTATAAGCTTCGTAGATTATTTCTATACCAAAACACCAACTTTCTATGACAAATGGATAAAACCTTTAAAAGCTCCTCCTTAGAGAGAGTTGAGCAAGTTCGGACCATCAAAGTTGCTCAATGTACACTTTTTATTGTTCTTCCATGTCAAATTTTATTAATACAAGTTTCCAAGATTATTTTGATTCCAAATCACCAACTTTCTATGACAAATGGACGAAACCGTTGAAAGCTCCTCGTTAGAGAAAGTTGAGCAACTTCGGACTATCAAAGTTGCTCGGGATAGACTTTTTGTTGTTCTTTTATGTCAAATTTTACGAGTATAAGCTTCCTAGATTATTCGATGCCAAAACACCAACTTTCTATGACAAATAGACGAAACCGTTAAAAGCTCCTCCTTCGAGAGAGTTGAGCAACTTTGGACTATCAAAGTTGCTCGGGATAGACTTTTTATTGTTTTTCTATGTCAAATTTTACGAGTATAAGCTTCCTAGATTATTTCGATGCCAAAACACCAACTTTGTATGACAAATGGACAAAACCGTTAAAAGCTCCTCCATAGAGAGAGTTGAGCAACTTCGGACCATCAAAGTTGCTCGGTGTACAATTTTTATTGTTCCTATATGTCAAATTTTAAGAGTATAAGCTTAGTAGATTATTTCGATGCCAAAACACCAACTTTCTACGACAAATGGACAAAACCGTTAAAAGTTCCTCCATAGAGAGAGTTGAGCAAGTTCGGACCATCAAAGTTGCTCAATGTACACTTATTATTGTTCTTCTATGTAAAATTTTATTAATACAAGCTTCCAAGATTATTTCGATTCCAAAACACCAACTTTCTATGACAAATGGACAAAAGCGTTAAAAGCTCCATCATAGAAAGAGTTGAGCAACTTCGGACTACCAAAGTTGCTCGGGATAGACATTTTACTGTTCTTTTATGTCAAATTTTACGAGTATAAGCTTCCTAGATTATTTCGATGCCAAAGCACCAACTTTCTATGACAAATGAACAAAATCGTTAAAAGCTCCTCCATAGAGAGAGTTGAGCAACTTCGGATCATCAAAGTTGCTCGGTTTACACTTTTTTTTGTTCTTATATATCAATTTTTATGAGTATAAGCTTCTTAGATTATTTCGATGCCAAAACACCAACTTTCTATGACAAATAGACAAAACCGTTAAAAGCTCCTCGATAAAGAGAGTTGAGCAACTTCGGACTACAAAAGTTGCTCGCGATAGACTTTTTATTGTTCTTTTATGTCAAATTTTACGAGTATAAGCTTCCTAGATTATTTCGATGCCAAAACACCAACTTTCTATGACAAATGAACGAAACCGGTAAAAGCTCCTCCTTCGAGAGAGTTGAGCAACTTTGGACTATCAAAGTTGCTCGGGATAGACTTTTTATTGTTTTTCTATGTCAAATTTTACGAGTATAAGCTTCCTAGATTATTTCGATGCCAAAACACCAACTTTGTATGACAAATGGACAAAACCGTTAAAAGCTCCTCCATAGAGAGAGTTGAGCAACTTCGGACCATCAAAGTTGCTCGGTGAACAATTTTTTTTGTTCCTATATGTCAAATTTTACGAGTATAAGCTTCGTAGATTATTTCGATGCTAGAACATCAACTTTCTATGACAAATGGACAAAACCGTTAAAAGCTCCTCCATAGAGAGAGTTGAGCAACTTCGGACCATCAAGTTGCTCAATGTACACTTTTTATTGTTCTTATATGTCAAATTTTATGAGTATAAGCTTCTTACATTATTTCGATGCCAAAACAATAATTTTCTATGACAAATGGACAAAACCGTTAAAAGCCCATTCATAGAAAGAGTTGAGCAACTTCGGACTACCAAAGTTGCTCGGGATAGACTTTTTATTGTTCTTTTATGTCAAATTTTACGAGTATAAGCTTCCTAGATTATTTCGATGCCAAAGCACCAACTTTCTATGACAAATGAACAAAATCGTTAAAAGCTCATCCATAGAGAGAGTTGAGCAACTTCGGACCATCAAAGTTGCCCGGTGTACAATTTCTATTGTTCTTATATGTCAAATTTTAAAGAGTATAAGCTTCCTTGATTATTTCAATGCCAAAACACGAACTTTTTATGGCAAATGGACGAAACCGTTAAAAGCTCCTCCATAGAGAGAGTTGAGCAACTTCGGACTATCAAAGTTGCTCGAGATAGACTTTTTATTGTTCTTCTATGTCAAATTTTACGAGTATAAGCTTCGTAGATTATTTCGATACCAAAACACCAACTTTCTATGACAAATGGACAAAACCGTTAAAAGCTCCGCCATAGAGAGAGTTGAGCAACTTCGGACTATCAAAGTTGCTCGGGATAGACTTTTTATTGTTCTTCTATGTCAAATTTTATGAGTATAAGCTTCGTAGATTATTTCTATACCAAAACACCAACTTTCTATGACAAATGGATAAAACCTTTAAAAGCTCCTCCTTAGAGAGAGTTGAGCAAGTTCGGACCATCAAAGTTGCTCAATGTACACTTTTTATTGTTCTTCTATGTCAAATTTTATTAATACAAGTTTCCAAGATTATTTTGATTCCAAATCACCAACTTTCTATGACAAATGGACGAAACCGTTGAAAGCTCCTCGTTAGAGAAAGTTGAGCAACTTCGGACTATCAAAGTTGCTCGGGATAGACTTTTTGTTATTCTTCTATGTCAAATTTTACGAGTATAAGCTTCCTAGATTATTCGATGCCAAAACACCAACTTTCTATGACAAATAGACGAAACCGTTAAAAGCTCCTCCTTCGAGAGAGTTGAGCAACTTTGGACTATCAATGTTGCTCGGGATAGACTTTTTATTGTTTTTCTATGTCAAATTTTACGAGTATAAGCTTCCTAGATTATTTCGATGCCAAAACACCAACTTTGTATGACAAATGGACAAAACCGTTAAAAGCTCCTCCATAGAGAGAGTTGAGCAACTTCGGACCATCAAAGTTGCTCGGTGTACAATTTTTATTGTTCCTATATGTCAAATTTTAAGAGTATAAGCTTAGTAGATTATTTCGATGCCAAAACACCAACTTTCTACGACAAATGGACAAAACCGTTAAAAGTTCCTCCATAGAGAGAGTTGAGCAAGTTCGGACCATCAAAGTTGCTCAATGTACACTTATTATTGTTCTTCTATGTAAAATTTTATTAATACAAGCTTCCAAGATTATTTCGATTCCAAAACACCAACTTTCTATGACAAATGGACAAAAGCGTTAAAAGCTCCATCATAGAAAGAGTTGAGCAACTTCGGACTACCAAAGTTGCTCGGGATAGACATTTTACTGTTCTTTTATGTCAAATTTTACGAGTATAAGCTTCCTAGATTATTTCGATGCCAAAGCACCAACTTTCTATGACAAATGAACAAAATCGTTAAAAGCTCCTCCATAGAGAGAGTTGAGCAACTTCGGATCATCAAAGTTGCTCGGTTTACACTTTTTTTTGTTCTTATATATCAATTTTTATGAGTATAAGCTTCTTAGATTATTTCGATGCCAAAACACCAACTTTCTATGACAAATAGACAAAACCGTTAAAAGCTCCTCGATAAAGAGAGTTGAGCAACTTCGGACTACAAAAGTTGCTCGGGATAGACTTTTTATTGTTCTTTTATGTCAAATTTTACGAGTATAAGCTTCCTAGATTATTTCGATGCCAAAACACCAACTTTCTATGACAAATGAACAAAACCGGTAAAAGCTCCTCCATAGAGAGAGTTGAGCAACACCGGACCATCAAAGTTGCTCGGTGTACAATTTTTATTGTTCTTCTATGTCGAATTTTTTCAATATAAGCTTCGCAGATTATTTCGAAGCCAAAACACTAACTTTCTATGACAAATGGATGAAACCGTTAAACGCTTCTCCATAGAGAGAGTTGAGCAACTTCGGACCATCAAAAGTTGCTCGGGATAAACATTTTATTGTTCTTCTATGTCAAATTTTCTGAATATAAACTTCGTAGATTATTTCGATGCCAAAACACCAACTTTCTATGACAAATGGAGAAAACCGTTAAAAGCTCCTCCATAGAGAGAGTTGAGCAACTTCGGACCATCAAAGTTGCTCGGTGTACAATTTTTCTTGTTCTTATATGTAAAATTTTACGAGTATAAGCTTCATAGATTATTTCGATGCCAAAACACCAACTTTATATGACAAATGCACAAAATCGTTAAAAGCTCCTCCTTAGAGAGAGTTAAGCAACTTCGGACTATCAGAGTTGCTCGGGATAAACTTTTTATTTTTCTTTTATGTCAAATTTTACTAGTATAAGCTTCCTAGATTATTTCGATGCCAAAACACCTACTTTCTATGACAAATGGAAGAAACTGTTAAAAGCTCCTCCATAGAGAGAGTTGAGCAAGTTCGGATCATCAAAGTTGCTCAATGTACACTTATTATTGTTCTTCTATGTAAAATTTTATTAATACAAGCTTCCAAGATTATTTCGATTCCAAAACACCAACTTTCTATGACAAATGGACAAAAGCGTTAAAAGCTCCATCATAGAAAGAGTTGAGCAACTTCGGACTACCAAAGTTGCTCGGGATAGACATTTTACTGTTCTTTTATGTCAAATTTTACGAGTATAAGCTTCCTAGATTATTTCGATGCCAAAGCACCAACTTTCTATGACAAATGAACAAAATCGTTAAAAGCTCCTCCATAGAGAGAGTTGAGCAACTTCGGATCATCAAAGTTGCTCGGTTTACACTTTTTTTTGTTCTTATATATCAATTTTTATGAGTATAAGCTTCTTAGATTATTTCGATGCCAAAACACCAACTTTCTATGACAAATAGACAAAACCGTTAAAAGCTCCTCGATAGAGAGAGTTGAGCAACTTCGGACTACAAAAGTTGCTCGGGATAGACTTTTTATTGTTCTTTTATGTCAAATTTTACGAGTATAAGCTTCCTAGATTATTTCGATGCCAAAACACCAACTTTCTATGACAAATGAACAAAACCAGTAAAAGCTCCTCCATAGAGAGAGTTGAGCAACACCGGACCATCAAAGTTGCTCGGTGTACAATTTTTATTGTTCTTCTATGTCGAATTTTTTGAATATAAATTTCGCAGATTATTTCGATGCCAAAATACAAACTTTCTATGACAAATGGACAAAATCGTTAAAAGCTCCTCCATAGAGAGAGTTGAGCAACTTCGGACTATCAAAGTTGCTCGGGATAAATTTTTTATTTTTCTTTTTTGTCAAATTTTCTGAATATAAGCTTCGTAGATTATTTCGATGCCAAAACACCAACTTTCTATGACAAATTGATGAAACCGTTAAAAGCATCTCCATAGAGAGAGTTGAGCAACTTCGAACCATCAAAAGTTGCTCGGGATAGAAATTTTATTGTTCTTATATGTCAAATTTTCTGAATATAAGCTTCGTAGATTATTTCGATGCCAAAACACCAACTTTCTATGACAAATGCAGAAAACCGTTAAAAGCTCCTCCATAGAGAGAGTTGAGCAACTTCGGACCATCAAAGTTGCTCGGTGTACAATTTTTATTGTTCTTCTATGTCAAATTTTCTGAATATAAGCTTCGTAGATTATTTCGATGCCAAAACACCAACTTTCTATGACAAATTGATGAAACCGTTAAAAGCATCTCCATAGAGAGAGTTGAGCAACTTCGAACCATCAAAAGTTGCTCGGGATAGAAATTTTATTGTTCTTATATGTCAAATTTTCTGAATATAAGCTTCGTAGATTCTTTCGATGCTAAAACACCAACTTTCTATGACAAATGGATAAAACCGTTAAAAGCTCCTCCATAGAGAGAGTTGAGCAACTTCGGACCATCAAAGTTGCTCGGTGTATACTTTTTATTGTTCTTATATGTCAAATTTTATGAGTATAAGCTTCCTAGATTATTTCGATGCCAAAACACCAACTTTCTATGACAAATGAACAAAACCGGTAAAAGCTCCTCCATAGAGAGAGTTGAGCAACACCGGACCATCAAAGTTGCTCGGTGTACAATTTTTATTGTTCCTATATGTCAAATTTTACGAGTATAAGCTTCTTAGATTATTTCGATGCCAAAACACCAACTTTCTATGACAAATAGACAAAACCGTTAAAAGCTCCTCCATAGAGAGAGTTGAGCAACTTCGGACCATCAAAGTTGCTCGGTGTACAATTTTTATTGTTCTTCTATGTCAAATTTTCTGAATATAAGCTTCGTAGATTATTTCGATGCCAAAACACCAACTTTCTATGACAAATTGACGAAACCGTTAAAAGCATCTCCATAGAGAGAGTTGAGCAACTTCGAACCATCAAAAGTTGCTCGGGATAGAAATTTTATTGTTCTTATATGTCAAATTTTCTGAATATAAGCTTCGTAGATTATTTCGATGCCAAGACACCAACTTTCTATGACAAATGGATAAAACCGTTAAAAGCTCCTCCATAGAGAGAGTTGAGCAACTTCGGACCATCAAAGTTGCTCGGTGTATACTTTTTATTGTTCTTATATGTCAAATTTTATGAGTATAAGCTTGCTAGATTATTTCGATGCCAAAACACCAACTTTCCATGACAAACGGACAAAATCGTTAAAGGCTTCTCCATAGCAGAGTTGAGCAACTTCGGACCATCAAACTTGCTTGGTGTACAATTTTTATTGTTCCTATATGTCAAATTTTACGAGTATAAGCTTCATCGATTATTTCGATGCCAAAAAACCAACTTTCTATGACAAATGGACGAAACCGTTAAAAGTTTCTCCATGGAAAATTTGGGCAACTTCGGAACATCGAAGTTGCTCGTTGTACAATTTTTATCGTTCTTCTATGTCAAATTTTTTGAATATAAGCTTCATAGATTATTTCGATGCCAAAACACTAACTTTCTATGACAAATGGACGAAACCATTTAAAGCTCCTCCTTAGAGAGAGTTGAGCAACTTCGGACTTTCAAAGTTGCTCGGGATAGACTTTTTGTTGTTCTTCTATGTCAAATTTTACTTGTATAAGCTTCCTAGATTATTTCGATGCCAAAACACCAACTTTCTATGACAAATGGACAAAACCGTTAAAAGCTCCTCCATAGAGAGAGTTGAGCAACTTTGGACTATCAAAGTTGCTCGGGATAGACTTTTTATTGTTTTTCTATGTCAAATTTTACGAGTATAAGCTTCCTAGATTATTTCGATGCCAAAACACCAACTTTCTATGACAAATGAACAAAACCGGTAAAAGCTCCTCCATAGAGAGAGTTGAGCAACACCGGACCATCAAAGTTGCTCGGTGTACAATTTTTATTGTTCTTCTATGTCGAATTTTTTGAATATAAATTTCGCAGATTATTTCGATGCCAAAATACAAACTTTCTATGACAAATGGACAAAATCGTTAAAAGCTCCTCCATAGAGAGAGTTGAGCAACTTCGGACTATCAAAGTTGCTCGGGATAAATTTTTTATTTTTCTTTTATGTCAAATTTTCTGAATATAAGCTTCGTAGATTATTTCGATGCCAAAACACCAACTTTCTATGACAAATTGATGAAACCGTTAAAAGCATCTCCATAGAGAGAGTTGAGCAACTTCGAACCATCAAAAGTTGCTCGGGATAGAAATTTTATTGTTCTTATATGTCAAATTTTCTGAATATAAGCTTCGTAGATTATTTCGATGCCAAAACACCAACTTTCTATGACAAATGCAGAAAACCGTTAAAAGCTCCTCCATAGAGAGAGTTGAGCAACTTCGGACCATCAAAGTTGCTCGGTGTACAATTTTTATTGTTCTTCTATGTCAAATTTTCTGAATATAAGCTTCGTAGATTATTTCGATGCCAAAACACCAACTTTCTATGACAAATTGACGAAACCGTTAAAAGCATCTCCATAGAGAGAGTTGAGCAACTTCGAACCATCAAAAGTTGCTCGGGATAGAAATTTTATTGTTCTTATATGTCAAATTTTCTGAATATAAGCTTCGTAGATTCTTTCGATGCTAAAACACCAACTTTCTATGACAAATGGATAAAACCGTTAAAAGCTCCTCCATAGAGAGAGTTGAGCAACTTCGGACCATCAAAGTTGCTCGATGTATACTTTTTATTGTTCTTATATGTCAAATTTTATGAGTATAAGCTTCCTAGATTATTTCGATGCCAAAACACCAACTTTCTATGACAAATGAACAAAACCGGTAAAAGCTCCTCCATAGAGAGAGTTGAGCAACACCGGACCATCAAAGTTGCTCGGTGTACAATTTTTATTGTTCCTATATGTCAAATTTTACGAGTATAAGCTTCTTAGATTATTTCGATGCCAAAACACCAACTTTCTATGACAAATAGACAAAACCGTTAAAAGCTCCTCCATAGAGAGAGTTGAGCAACTTCGGACCATCAAAGTTGCTCGGTGTACAATTTTTATTGTTCTTCTATGTCAAATTTTCTGAATATAAGCTTCGTAGATTATTTCGATGCCAAAACACCAACTTTCTATGACAAATTGACGAAACCGTTAAAAGCATCTCCATAGAGAGAGTTGAGCAACTTCGAACCATCAAAAGTTGCTCGGGATAGAAATTTTATTGTTCTTATATGTCAAATTTTCTGAATATAAGCTTCGTAGATTATTTCGATGCCAAGACACCAACTTTCTATGACAAATGGATAAAACCGTTAAAAGCTCCTCCATAGAGAGAGTTGAGCAACTTCGGACCATCAAAGTTGCTTGGTGTATACTTTTTATTGTTCTTATATGTCAAATTTTATGAGTATAAGCTTGCTAGATTATTTCGATGCCAAAACACCAACTTTCCATGACAAACGGACAAAATCGTTAAAGGCTTCTCCATAGCAGAGTTGAGCAACTTCGGACCATCAAACTTGCTTGGTGTACAATTTTTATTGTTCCTATATGTCAAATTTTACGAGTATAAGCTTCATCGATTATTTCGATGCCAAAAAACCAACTTTCTATGACAAATGGACGAAACCGTTAAAAGTTTCTCCATGGAAAATTTGGGCAACTTCGGAACATCGAAGTTGCTCGTTGTACAATTTTTATCGTTCTTCTATGTCAAATTTTTTGAATATAAGCTTCATAGATTATTTCGATGCCAAAACACTAACTTTCTATGACAAATGGACGAAACCATTTAAAGCTCCTCCTTAGAGAGAGTTGAGCAACTTCGGACTTTCAAAGTTGCTCGGGATAGACTTTTTGTTGTTCTTCTATGTCAAATTTTACTTGTATAAGCTTCCTAGATTATTTCGATGCCAAAACACCAACTTTCTATGACAAATGGACAAAACCGTTAAAAGCTCCTCCATAGAGAGAGTTGAGCAACTTTGGACTATCAAAGTTGCTCGGGATAGACTTTTTATTGTTTTTCTATGTCAAATTTTATGAGTATAAGCTTCCTAGATTATTTCGATGCCAAAACACCAACTTTGTATGACAAATGGACAAAACCGTTAAAAGCTCCTCCATAGAGAGAGTTGAGCAACTTCGGACCATCAAAGTTGCTCGGTGTACAATTTTTATTGTTCCTATATGTCAAATTTTAAGAGTATAAGCTTAGTAGATTATTTCGATGCCAAAACACCAACTTTCTACGACAAATGGACAAAACCGTTAAAAGTTCCTCCATAGAGAGAGTTGAGCAAGTTCGGACCATCAAAGTTGCTCAATGTACACTTATTATTGTTCTTCTATGTAAAATTTTATTAATACAAGCTTCCAAGATTATTTCGATTCCAAAACACCAACTTTCTATGACAAATGGATAAAACCTTTAAAAGCTCCACCATAGAGAGAGTTGAGCAACTTCGGACCATCAAAGTTACTCGGTGTACAATTTTTATTGTTCTTATATGTCAAATTTTAAGAGTATAAGCTTCCTAGATTATTTCGATGCCAAAACACCAACTTTCTATGACAAATGGATAAAACCTTTAAAAGCTCCTCCTTTGAGAGAGTTGAGCAAGTTCGGACCATCAAAGTTGCTCAATGTACACTTTTTGTTGTTCTTCTATGTCAAAATTATGAGTATAAGCTTCCTAGATTATTCGATGCCAAAACACCAACTTTCTATGACAAATGGATGAAACCGTTAAAAGCTCCTCCTTCGAGAGAGTTGAGCAACTTCGGACTATCAAAGTTACTCGGGATAGAGTTTTTATTATTCTTCTATGTCAAATTTTACGAGTATAAGCTTCCTAGATTATTTCGATGCCAAAACACCAACTTTGTATGACAAATGGACAAAACCGTTAAAAGCTCCTCAATAGATAGAGTTGAGCAACTTTGGACCATCAAAGTTGCTCGGTGTACAATTTTTAATGTTCCTATATGTCAAATTTTAAGAGTATAAGCTTCGTAGATTATTTCGATGCCAAAACACCAACTTTCTACGACAAATGGACAAAACCGTTAAAAGTTCATCCATAGAGAGAGTTGAGCAAGTTCGGACCATCAAAGTTGCTCTATATACACTTTTTATTGTTCTTCTATGTAAAATTTTATTAATACAAGCTTCCAAGATTATTTCGATTCCAAAACACCAACTTTCTATGACAAATGGATAAAACCGTTAAAAGCTCCTCCATAGAGAGAGTTGAGCAACTTAGTACCATCAAAAGTTGCTCGGTGTGCAATTTTTATTGTTCTTATTTGTCAAATTTTAAGAGTATAAGCTTCCTAGATTATTTCGACGCCAAAACACCAACTTTCTATGACAAATGGACAAATTCGTTAAAAGCTCCTCCATAGAGAGAGTTGAGCAACTTCGGACCATCAAAGTTGCTCGGTGTACACTTTTTATTGTTCTTATATGTCAAATTTTATGAGTATAAGCTTCTTACATTATTTCCATGCCAAAACAATAACTTTCTATGACAAATGGACAAAACCGTTAAAAGATCCTCGATAGAGAGAGTTGAGCAACTTCGGACTACAAAAGTTGCACGGGATAGACTTTTTTTGTTCTTTTATGTCAAATTTTACGAGTATAAGCTTCCTAGATTATTTCGATGCCAAAACACCAACTTTCTAGGACAAATGGACAAAATCTTTATAAGCTTCTCCATAGAGAGAGTTGAGCAACTTCGGACCATCAAAGTTGATCGGTGTACAATTTTTATTGTACTTATATGTCAAATTTTAAGAGTATAAGCTTCCAAGGTTATTTCGATGCCAAAACACCAACTTTCTATGACAAATGGGCGAAACCGTTAAAAGCTCCTCCATAGAGCGAGTTGAGCAACTTCGGACTATCAAAGTTGCTCGGGATAGACTTTTTATTATTCTTCTATGTCAAATTTTACGAGTATAAGCTTCGTAGATTATTTTGATACCAAAACACCAACTTTCAATGACAAATGGACAAAACCGTTAAAAGCTCCGCCATAGAGAAAGTTGAGCAACTTCGGACTATCAAAGTTGCTCGGCATAGACTTTTTATTGTTCTTCTATGTCAAATTTTATGAGTATAAGCTTCCAAGATTATTTCGTTTCCAAAACACCAACTTTCTAAGACAAATGGATAAAACCGTTAAAAGCTCCTCCATAGAGAGAGTTGAGCAACTTCGGACCATCAAAAGTTGCTCGGTGTGCAATTTTTATTGTTCTTATATGTCAAAGTTTAAGAGTATAAGCTTCCTAGATTATTTCGATGCCAAAACACCAACTTTCTATGACAAATGTACAAAACCGTTAAAAGCTCCTCCATAGAGAGAGTTGAGGAACTTCGGACCATCAAAGTTGCTCGGTTTACACTTTTTTTGTTCTTATATATCAAATTTTATGAGTATAAGCTTCTTAGATTATTTCGATGCCAAAACACCAACTTTCTATGAAAAATGGACAAAACCGTTAAAAGCTCCTCGATAGAGAGAGTTGAGCAACTTCGGACTACAGAAGTTGCTCGGGATAAACTTTTTATTGTTCTTTTATGTCAAATTTTATGAGTATAAGCTTCCTACATTATTTTGATGCCAAAACACCAACTTTCTATGACAAATGGACAAAACCTTTAAAAGATCCTCCTTAGAGAGAGTTGAGCAACTTCGGACAATCAAAGTTGCTCGGTGTACCATTTGTACCATTTCTTTTATGTCAAATTTTACTAGTATAAGCTTCCTAGATTATTTCGATGCCAAAACACCTACTTTCTATGACAAATGGAAGAAACTGTTAAAAGCTCCTCCATAGAGAGAGTTGAGCAAGTTCGGATCATCAAAGTTACTCTATGTACACTTTTTACTGTTCTTCTATGTCAAATTTTTTTAATACAAGCTTCCAAGATTATTTCGATTCCAAAACACCAACTTTCTATGACTAATGGATAAAACCGTTGAAAGCTCCTCCATAGAGAGAGTTGAGCAACTTCGGACCATCAAAGTTGCTCGGTGTACAATTTTTATTGTTCTTATATGTCAAAATTTTAGAGTATAAGCTTCCTAGATTATTTCGATGCCAAAACAAGAACTTTCTATGACAAATGGACAAAACCGTTAAAAGCTCCTCCATAGAGAGAGTTGAGGAACTTCGGACCATCAAAGTTGCTCGGTTTACACTTTTTTTTCTTCTTATATATCAAATTTTATGAGTATAAGCTTCTTAGATTATTTCGATGCCAAAACATCAACTTTCTATGACAAATGGACAAAACCGTTAAAAGCTCCTCGATAGAGAGAGTTGAGCAACTTCGGACTACAAAAGTTGCTCGGGATAGACTTTTTATTGTTCTTTTATGTCAAATTTTACGAGTATAAGCTTCCTAGATTATTTCGATGCCAAAACACCAACTTTCTATGACAAATGGACAAAACCTTTAAAAGATCCTCCTTAGAGAGAGTTGAGCAACTTCGGACAATCAAAGTTGCTCGGTGTACCATTTTTATTGTTCTTCTATGTCAAATTTTCTGAATATAAGCTTCGTAGATTATTTCGATGCCAAAACACCAACTTTCTATGACAAATGGATGAAACCGTTAAAAGCTCCTCCACAGAGAGAGGTTAGCAACTTCGGACTATCAAAAGTTGCTCGGGATAGACATTTTATTGTTCTTCTATGTCAAATTTTCTAAATATAAGCTTCGTAGATTATTTCGATGCCAAAACACCAACTTTCTATGGCAAATGGAGAAAACCGTTAAAAGCTCCTTCATAGAGAGAGTTGAGCAACTTCGGACCATCAAACTTGCTCGGTGTACAATTTTTATTGTTCTTATATGTCAAATTTTACGAGTATAAGCTTCATAAATTATTTCGATGCCAAAACACAAACTTTATATGACAAATGCACAAAATCGTTAAAAGCTCCTCCATAGAGAGAGTTGAGCACTTCGGACTATCAAAGTTGCTCGGGATAAACTTTTTATTTTTCTTTTATATCAAATTTTACTAGTATAAGCTTCCTATATTATTTCGATGCCAAAACACCAACTTTCTATGACAAATGGACGAAACTGTTAAAAGCTCCTCCATAGAGAGAGTTGAGCAAGTTCGGATCATCAAAGTTACTCTATGTACACTTTTTATTGTTCTTCTATGTCAAATTTTTTTAATACAAGCTTCGAAGATTATTTCGATTCCAAAACACCAACTTTCTATGATTAATGGATAAAACCGTTAAAAACTCCTCCATAGAGAGAGTTGAGCAACTTCGGACTATCAAAGTTGCTCGGGATAGACTTTTTATTGTTCTTCTATGTCAAATTTTATGAGTATAAGCTTCCAAGATTATTTCGTTTCCAAAACACCAACTTTCTAAGACAAATGGATAAAACCGTTAAAAGCTCCTCCATAGAGAGAGTTGAGCAACTTCGGACCATCAAAGTTGCTCGGTGTACAATTTTTATTGTTCTTATATGTCAAAATTTTAGAGTATAAGCTTCCTAGATTATTTCGATGCCAAAACAAGAACTTTCTATGACAAATGGACAAAACCGTTAAAAGCTCCTCCATAGAGAGAGTTGAGGAACTTCGAACCATCAAAGTTGCTCGGTTTACACTTTTTTTTTCCTATATATAAAATTTTATGAGTATAAGCTTCTTAGATTATTTCGATGCCAAAACATCAACTTTCTATGACAAATGGACAAAACCGTTAAAAGCTCCTCGATAGAGAGAGTTGAGCAACTTCGGACTACAAAAGTTGCTCGGGATAGACTTTTTATTGTTCTTTTATGTCAAATTTTACGAGTATAAGCTTCCTAGATTATTTCGATGCCAAAACACCAACTTTCTATGACAAATGGACAAAACCGTTAAAAGCTCCTCGATAGAGAGAGTTGAGCAACTTCGGACTACAAAAGTTGCTCGGGATTGACTTTTTATTGTTCTTATATGTCAAATTTTACGAGTATAAGCTTCATAAATTATTTCGATGCCAAAACACCAACTTTATATGACAAATGCACAAAATCGTTAAAAGCTCCTCCATAGAGAGAGTTCAGCAACTTCGGACTATCAAAGTTGCTCGGGATAAACTTTTTATTTTTCTTTTATATCAAATTTTACTAGTATAAGCTTCCTATATTATTTCGATGCCAAAACACCAACTTTCTATGACAAATGGACGAAACTGTTAAAAGCTCCTCCATAGAGAGAGTTGAGCAAGTTCGGATCATCAAAGTTACTCTATGTACACTTTTTATTGTTCTTCTATGTCAAATTTTTTTAATACAAGCTTCGAAGATTATTTCGATTCCAAAACACCAACTTTCTATGAGTAATGGATAAAACCGTTGAAAGCTCCTCCATAGAGAGAGTTGAGCAACTTCGGACTATCAAAGTTGCTCGGTGTACAATTTTTATTGTTCTTCTATGTCAAATTTTTTTGAATATAAGCTTCGCAGATTATTTCGATGCCAAAATACAAACTTTCTATGACAAATGGACAAAATCGTTAAAAGCTCCTCTATAGAGAGAGTTGAGAAACTTCGGACTATCAAAGTTGCTCGGGATAAATTTTTTATTTTTCTTTTATGTCAAATTTTACTAGTATAAGCTTCCTAGATTATTTCGATGCCAAAACACCAACTTTCTATGACAAATGGACGAAACTGTTAAAAGCTCCACCATAGAGAGAGCTGAGCATGTTCGGATCATCAAAGTTACTCTATGTACACTTTTTATTGTTCTTCTATGTCAAATTTTTTTAATACAAGTTTCCAAGATTATTTCGATTGCAAAACACCAACTTTCTATGACTAATGGATAAAACCGTTGAAAGCTCCTCCATAGAGAGAGTTGAGCAACTTCGGACCATCAAAGTTGCTCGGTGTACAATTTTTATTGTTCTTATATGTCAAAATTTTAGAGTATAAGCTTCCTAGATTATTTCGATGCCAAAACAAGAACTTTCTATGACAAATGGACAAAACCGTTAAAAGCTCCTCCATAAAGAGAGTTGAGGAACTTCGGACCATCAAAGTTGCTCGGTTTACACTTTTTTTTTTCTTATATATCAAATTTTATGAGTATAAGCTTCTTAGATTATTTCGATGCCAAAACATCAACTTTCTATGACAAATGGACAAAACCGTTAAAAGCTCCTCGATAGAGAGAGTTGAGCAACTTCGGACTACAAAAGTTGCTCGGGATAGACTTTTTATTGTTCTTTTATGTCAAATTTTACGAGTATAAGCTTCCTAGATTATTTCGATGCCAAAACACCAACTTTCTATGACAAATGGACAAAACCTTTAAAAGATCCTCCATAGAGAGAGTTGAGCAACTTCGGACAATCAAAGTTGCTCGGTGTACAATTTTTATTGTTCTTCTATGTCAAATTTTCTGAATATAAGCTTCGTAGATTATTTCGATGCCAAAACACCAACTTTCTATGACAAATGGACGAAACCGTTAAAAGCTCCTCCATAGAGAGAGTTGAGCAACTTCGGACTATCAAAAGTTGCTCGGGATAGACATTTTATTGTTCTTCTATGTCAAATTTTCTAAATATAAGCTTCGTAGATTATTTCGATGCCAAAACACCAACTTTCTATGGCAAATGGAGAAAACCGTTAAAAGCTCCTTCATAGAGAGAGTTGAGCAACTTCGGACCATCAAAGTTGCTCGGTGTACAATTTTTATTGTTCTTATATGTCAAATTTTACGAGTATAAGCTTCATAAATTATTTCGATGCCAAAACACCAACTTTATATGACAAATGCACAAAATCGTTAAAAGCTCCTCCATAGAGAGAGTTGAGCAACTTCAAACTATCAAAGTTGCTCGGGATAAACTTTTTATTTTTCTTTTATATCAAATTTTACTAGTATAAGCTTCCTATATTATTTCGATGCCAAAACACCAACTTTCTATGACAAATGGACGAAACTGTTAAAAGCTCCTCCATAGAGAGAGTTGAGCAAGTTCGGATCATCAAAGTTACTCTATGTACACTTTTTATTGTTCTTCTATGTCAAATTTTTTTAATACAAACTTCGAAGAATATTTCGATTCCAAAACACCAACTTTCTATGATTAATGGATAAAACCGTTAAAAACTCCTCCATAGAGAGAGTTGAGAACCTTCGGACTATCAAAGTTGCTCGGGATAGACTTTTTATTGTTCTTCTATGTCAAATTTTATGAGTATAAGCTTCCAAGATTATTTCGTTTCCAAAACACCAACTTTCTAAGACAAATGGATAAAACCGTTAAAAGCTCCTCCATAGAGAGAGTTGAGCAACTTCGGACCATCAAAAGTTGCTCGGTGTGCAATTTTTATTGTTCTTATATGTCAAATTTTAAGAGTATAAGCTTCCTAGATTATTTCGATGCCAAAACACCAACTTTCTATGACAAATGTACAGAACCGTTAAAAGCTCCTCCATAGAGAGAGTTGAGGAACTTCGGAATATCAAAGTAGCTCGGGATAAACTTTTTATTGTTCTTTTATGTCAAATTTTACGAGTATAAGCTTCCTAGATTATTTCGATGCCAAAACACCAACTTTCTATGACAAATGGACGAAACCGTTAAAAGCTCCTCCATAGAGAGAGTTGAGCAAGTTCGGATCATCAAAGTTACTCTATGTACACTTTTTATTGTTCTTCTATGTCAAATTTTTTTAATACAAGCTTCCAAGATTATTTCGATTCCAAAACACCAACTTTCTATGACTAATGGATAAAACCGTTGAAAGCTCCTCCATAGAGAGAGTTGAGCAACTTCGGACCATCAAAGTTGCTCGGTGTGCAATTTTTATTGTTCTTATATGTCAAAATTTTAGAGTATAAGCTTCCTAGATTATTTCGATGCCAAAACAAGAACTTTCTAATGCAAATGGACAAAACCGTTAAAAGCTTCTCCATAGAGAGTTGAGGAACTTCGGACCATCAAAGTTGCTCGGTTTACACTTTTTTTTTCTTATATTTCAAATTTTATGAGTATAAGCTTCTTAGATTATTTCGATGCCAAAACATCAACTTTCTATGACAAATGGGCGAAACCGTTAAAAGCTCCTCCATAGAGCGAGTTGAGCAACTTCGGACTATCAAAGTTGCTCGGGATAGACTTTTTATTATTCTTCTATGTCAAATTTTACGAGTATAAGCTTCGTAGATTATTTTGATACCAAAACACCAACTTTCTATGACAAATGGACAAAACCATTAAAAGCTCCGCCATAGAGAAAGTTGAGCAACTTCGGACTATCAAAGTTGCTCGGGATAGAATTTTTATTGTTCTTCTATGTCAAATTTTATGAGTATAAGCTTCCAAGATTATTTCGTTTCCAAAACACCAACTTTCAGAGACAAATGGATAAAACCGTTAAAAGCTCCCCCATAGAGAGAGTTGAGCAACTTCGGACCATCAAAAGTTGCTCGGTGTGCAATTTTTATTGTTCTTATATGTCAAATTTTAAGAGAATAAGCTTCCTAGATTATTTCGATGCCAAAACACCAACTTTCTATGACAAATGTACAAAACCGTTAAAAGCTCCTCCATAGAGAGAGTTGAGGAACTTCGGACCATCAAAGTTGCTCGGTTTACACTTTTTTTTGTTCTTATATATCAAATTTTATGAGTATAAGCTTCTTAGATTATTTCGATGCCAAAACACCAACTTTGTATGAAAAATGGACAAAACCGTTAAAAGCTCCTCGATAGAGAGAGTTGAGCAACTTCGGACTACAGAAGTTGCTCGGGATAAACTTTTTATTGTTCTTTTATGTCAAATTTTTTTAATACAAGCTTCGAAGATTATTTCGATTCCAAAACACCAACTTTCTATGATTAATGGATAAAACCGTTAAAAACTCCTCCATAGAGAGAGTTGAGCAACTTCGGACTATCAAAGTTGCTCGGGATAGACTTTTTATTGTTCTTCTATGTCAAATTTTATGAGTATAAGCTTCCAAGATTATTTCGTTTCCAAAACACCAACTTTCTAAGACAAATGGATAAAACCGTTAAAAGCTCCTCCATAGAGAGAGTTGAGCAACTTCGGACCATCAAAAGTTGCTCGGTGTGCAATTTTTATTGTTCTTATATGTCAAATTTTAAGAGTATAAGCTTCCTAGATTATTTCGATGCCAAAACACCAACTTTCTATGACAAATGTACAAAACCGTTAAAAGCTCCTCCATAGAGAGAGTTGAGGAACTTCGGACCATCAAAGTTGCTCGGTTTACACTCTTTTTTTTCTTATATATCAAATTTTATGAGTATAAGCTTCTTAGATTATTTCGATGCCAAAACATCAACTTTCTATGACAAATGGACAAAACCGTTAAAAGCTCCTCGATAGAGAGAGTTGAGCAACTTCGGACTACAAAAGTTGCTCGGGATAGACTTTTTATTATTCTTTTATGTCAAATTTTACGAGTATAAGCTTCCTAGATTATTTCGATGCCAAAACACCAACTTTCTATGACAAATGGACAAAACCTTTAAAAGATCCTCCATAGAGAGAGTTGAGCAACTTTGGACAATCAAAGTTGCTCGGTGTACAATTTTTATTGTTCTTCTATGTCAAATTTTCTGAATATAAGCTTCGTAGATTATTTCAATGCCAAAACACCAACTTTCTATGACAAATGGACGAAACCGTTAAAAGCTCCTCCATAGAGAGAGTTGAGCAACTTCGGACTATCAAAAGTTGCTCGGGATAGACATTTTATTGTTCTTCTATGTCAAATTTTCTAAATATAAGCTTCGTAGATTATTTCGATGCCAAAACACCAACTTTCTATGGCAAATGGAGAAAACCGTTAAAGGCTCCTTCATAGAGAGAGTTGAGCAACTTCGGACCATCAAAGTTGCTCGGTTTACAATTTTTATTGTTCTTATATGTCAAATTTTACGAGTATAAGCTTCAAAAATTATTTCGATGCCAAAACACCAACTTTATATGACAAATGCACAAAATCGTTAAAAGCTCCTCCATAGAGAGAGTTGAGCAACTTCGGACTATCAAAGTTGCTCGGGATAAACTTTTTATTTTTCTTTTATATCAAATTTTACAAGTATAAGCTTCCTATATTATTTCGATGCCAAAACACCAACTTTCTATGACAAATGCACGAAACTGTTAAAAGCTCCTCCATAGAGAGAGTTGAGCAAGTTCGGATCATCAAAGTTACTCTATGTACACTTTTTATTGTTCTTCTATGTCAAATTTTTTTAATACAAGCTTCGAAGATTATTTCGATTCCAAAACACCAACTTTCTATGATTAATGGATAAAACCGTTAAAAACTCCTCCATAGAAAGAGTTGAGCAACTTCGGACTATCAAAGTTGCTCGGGATAGACTTTTTATTGTTCTTCTATGTCAAATTTTATGAGTATAAGCTTTCAAGATTATTTCGTTTCCAAAACACCAACTTTCTAAGACAAATGGATAAAACCGTTAAAAGCTCCTCCATAGAGAGAGTTGAGCAACTTCGGACCATCAAAAGTTGCTCGGTGTGCAATTTTTATTGTTCTTATATGTCAAATTTTAAGAGTATAAGCTTCCTAGATTATTTCGATGCCAAAACACCAATTTTCTATGACAAATGTACAAAACCGTTTAAAGCTCCTCCATAGAGAGAGGTGAGGAATTTCGGACCATCAAAGTTGCTCGGTTTACACTTTTTTTTGTTCTTATATATCAAATTTTATGAGTATAAGCTTCGCAGATTATTTCGATGCCAAAACACCAACTTTCTATGACAAATGGACAAAACCGTTAAAAGCTCCTTGATAGAGAGAGTTGAGCAACTTCGGACTATCAAAGTTGCTCGGGATAGACTTTTTATTGTTCTTTTATGTCAAATTTTACGAGTATAAGCTTCCTAGATTATTTCGATGCCAAAACACCAACTTTCTATGACAAATGGACAAAACCGTTAAAAGCTCCTTGATAGAGAGAGTTGAGCAACTTCGGACTATCAAAGTTGCTCGGGATAAACTTTTTATTTTTCTTTTCTATCAAAATTTTCTTGTATAAGCTTCCTATATTATTTCGATGCCAAAACACCAACTTTCTATGACAAATGGACGAAACTGTTAAAAGCTCCTCCATAGAGAGAGTTGAGCAAGTTCGGATCATCAAAGTTACTCTATGTACACTTTTTATTGTTCTTCTATGTCAAATTTTTTTAATACAAGCTTCCAAGATTATTTCGATTCCAAAACACCAACTTTCTATGATTAATGGATAAAACCGTTAAAAACTCCTCCATAGAGAGAGTTGAGCAACTTCGGACTATCAAAGTTGCTCGGGATAGACTTTTTATTGTTCTTCTATGTCAAATTTTATGAGTATAAGCTTCCAAGATTATTTCGTTTCCAAAACACCAACTTTCTAAGACAAATGGATAAAACCGTTAAAAGCTCCTCCATAGAGAGAGTTGAGCAACTTCGGACCATCAAAAGTTGCTCGGTGTGCAATTTTTATTGTTCTTATATGTCAAATTTTAAGAGTATAAGCTTCCTAGATTATTTCGATGCCAAAACACCAACTTTCTATGACAAATGTACAAAACCGTTAAAAGCTCCTCCATAGAGAGAGTTGAGGAACTTCGGACCATCAAAGTTGCTCGGTTTAAACTTTTTTTTGTTCTTATATATCAAATTTTATGAGTATAAGCTTCGCAGATTATTTCGATGGCAAAACACCAACTTTCTATGACAAATGGACAAAACCGTTAAAAGCTCCTCGATAGAGAGAGTTGAGCAACTTCGGACTATCAAAGTTGCTCGGGATAAACTTTTTATTGTTCTTTTATGTCAAATTTTACGAGTATAAGCTTCCTAGATTATTTCGATGCCAAAACACCAACTTTCTAGGACAAACGGACGAAACCGTTAAAAGCTCCTCCATAGAGAGAGTTGAGCAAGTTCGGATCATCAAAGTTACTCTATGTACACTTTTTATTGTTCTTCTATGTCAAATTTTTTTAATACAAGCTTCCAAGATTATTTCGATTCCAAAACACCAACTTTCTATGACTAATGGATAAAACCGTTGAAAGCTCCTCCATAGAGAGAGTTGAGCAACTTCGGACCATCAAAGTTGCTCGGTGTGCAATTTTTATTGTTCTTATATGTCAAAATTTTAGAGTATAAGCTTCCTAGATTATTTCGATGCCAAAACAAGAACTTTCTATGACAAATGGACAAAACCGTTAAAAGCTCCTCCATAGAGAGAGTTGAGGAACTTCGGACCATCAAAGTTGCTCGGTTTACACTTTTTTTTTCTTATATATCAAATTTTGTGAGTATAAGCTTCTTAGATTATTTCGCTGCCAAAACATCAACTTTCTATGACAAATGGACAAAACCGTTAAAAGCTCCTCCATAGAGAGAGTTGAGCAACTTCGGACTATCAAAGTTGCTCGGGATAAACTTTTTATTTTTCTTTTATATCAAATTTTACAAGTATAAGCTTCCTATATTATTTCGATGCCAAAACACCAACTTTCTATGACAAATGGACGAAACTGTTAAAAGCTCCTCCATAGAGAGAGTTGAGCAAGTTCGGATCATCAAAGTTACTCTATGTACACTTTTTATTGTTCTTCTATGTCAAATTTTTTTAATACAAGCTTCCAAGATTATTTCGATTCCAAAACACCAACTTTCTATGATTAATGGATAAAACCGTTAAAAACTCCTCCATAGAGAGAGTTGAGCAACTTCGGACTATCAAAGTTGCTCAGGATAGACTTTTTATTGTTCTTCTATGTCAAATTTTATGAGTATAAGCTTCCAAGATTATTTCGTTTCCAAAACACCAACTTTCTAAGACAAATGGATAAAACCGTTAAAAGCTCCTCCATAGAGAGAGTTGAGCAACTTCGGACCATCAAAAGTTGCTCGGTGTGCAATTTTTATTGTTCTTATATGCCAAATTTTAAGAGTATAAGCTTCCTAGATTATTTCGATGCCAAAACACCAACTTTCTATGACAAATGTACAAAACCGTTAAAAGCTCCTCCATAGAGAGAGTTGAGGAACTTCGGACCATCAAAGTTGCTCGGTTTAAACTTTTTTTTGTTCTTATATATCAAATTTTATGAGTATAAGCTTCGCAGATTATTTCGATGCCAAAACACCAACTTTCTATGACAAATGGACAAAACCGTTAAAAGCTCCTCGATAGAGAGAGTTGAGCAACTTCGGACTATCAAAGTTGCTCGGGATAAACTTTTTATTGTTCTTTTATGTCAAATTTTACGAGTATAAGCTTCCTAGATTATTTCGATGCCAAAACACCAAATTTCTATGACAAATTGACGAAACCGTTAAAAGCTCCTCCATAGAGAGAGTTGAGCAAGTTCGGATCATCAAAGTTACTCTATGTACACTTTTTATTGTTCTTCTATGTCAAATTTTTCTAATACAAGCTTCCAAGATTATTTCGATTCCAAAACACCAACTTTCTATGACTAATGGATAAAACCGTTGAAAGCTCCTCCATAGAGAGAGTTGAGCTACTTCGGACCATCAAAGTTGCTCGGTGTGCAATTTTTATTGTTCTTATATGTCAAAATTTTAGAGTATAAGCTTCCTAGATTATTTCGATGCCAAAACAAGAACTTTCTATGACAAATGGACAAAACCGTTAAAAGCTCCTCCATAGAGAGAGTTGAGGAACTTCGGACCATCAAAGTTGCTCGGTTTACACTTTTTTTTTCTTATATATCAAATTTTGTGAGTATAAGCTTCTTAGATTATTTCGCTGCCAAAACATCAACTTTCTATGACAAATGGACAAAACCGTTAAAAGCTCCTCGATAGAGAGAGTTGAGCAACTTCGGACTACAAAAGTTGCTCGGGATAGACTTTTTATTGTTCTTTTATGTCAAATTTTACGAGTATAAGCTTCCTAGATTATTTCGATGCCAAAACAACAACTTTCTATGACAAATGGACAAAACCTTTAAAAGATCCTCCATAGAGAGAGTTGAGCAACTTCGGACCATCAAAGTTGCTCGGTGTACAATTTTTATTGTTCTTCTATGTCAAATTTTTTGAATATAAGCTTCGTAGATTATTTCGATGCCAAAACACCAACTTTCTATGACAAATGGACGAAACCGTTAAAAGCTCCTCCATAGAGAGAGTTGAGCAACTTCGGACTATCAAAAGTTGCTCGGGATAGACATTTTATTGTTCTTCTATGTCAAATTTTCTAAATATAAGCTTCGTAGATTATTTCGATGCCAAAACACCAACTTTCTATGGCAAATGGAGAAAACCGTTAAAAGCTCCTTCAAAGAGAGAGTTGAGCAACTTCGGACCATCAAAGTTGCTCGGTGTACAATTTTTATTGTTCTTATATGTCAAATTTTACGAGTATAAGCTTCATAAATTATTTCGATGCCAAAACACCAACTTTATATGACAAATGCACAAAATCGTTAAAAGCTCCTCCATAGAGAGAGTTGAGCAACTTCGGACTATCAAAGTTGCTCGGGATAAACTTTTTATTTTTCTTTTCTATCAAAATTTTCTAGTATAAGCTTCCTATATTATTTCGATGCCAAAACACCAACTTTCTATGACAAATGGACGAAACTGTTAAAAGCTCCTCCATAGAGAGAGTTGAGCAAGTTCGGATCATCAAAGTTACTCTATGTACACTTTTTATTGTTCTTCTATGTCAAATTTTTTTAATACAAGCTTCCAAGATTATTTCGATTCCAAAACACCAACTTTCTATGATTAATGGATAAAACCGTTAAAAACTCCTCCATAGAGAGAGTTGAGCAACTTCGGACTATCAAAGTTGCTCGGGATAGACTTTTTATTGTTCTTCTATGTCAAATTTTATGAGTATAAGCTTCCAAGATTATTTCGTTTCCAAAACACCAACTTTCTAAGACAAATGGATAAAACCGTTAAAAGCTCCTCCATAGAGAGAGTTGAGCAACTTCGGACCATCAAAAGTTGCTCGGTGTGCAATTTTTATTGTTCTTATATGTCAAATTTTAAGAGTATAAGCTTCCTAGATTATTTCGATGCCAAAACACCAACTTTCTATGACAAATGTACAAAACCGTTAAAAGCTCCTCCATAGAGAGAGTTGAGGAACTTCGGACCATCAAAGTTGCTCGGTTTAAACTTTTTTTTGTTCTTATATATCAAATTTTATGAGTATAAGCTTCGCAGATTATTTCGATGGCAAAACACCAACTTTCTATGACAAATGGACAAAACCGTTAAAAGCTCCTCGATAGAGAGAGTTGAGCAACTTCGGACTATCAAAGTTGCTCGGGATAAATTTTTTATTGTTCTTTTATGTCAAATTTTACGAGTATAAGCTTCCTAGATTATTTCGATGCCAAAACACCAACTTTCTAGGACAAATGGACGAAACCGTTAAAAGCTCCTCCATAGAGAGAGTTGAGCATGTTCGGATCATCAAAGTTACTCTATGTACACT
This sequence comes from Euonymus europaeus, assembly GCA_963580455.1. Lineage (NCBI taxonomy): Eukaryota > Viridiplantae > Streptophyta > Magnoliopsida > Celastrales > Celastraceae > Euonymus > Euonymus europaeus. The sequence goes on from OY756972.1 coordinate 9,940,605, forward strand.
TTTTATTGTTCTTCTATGTCAAATTTTTTTAATACAAGCTTCCAAGATTATTTCGATTCCAAAACACCAACTTTCTATGACTAATGGATAAAACCGTTGAAAGCTCCTCCATAGAGAGAGTTGAGCAACTTCGGACCATCAAAGTTGCTCGGTGTGCAATTTTTATTGTTCTTATATGTCAAAATTTTAGAGTATAAGCTTCCTAGATTATTTCGATGCCAAAACAAGAACTTTCTATGACAAATGGACAAAACCGTTAAAAGCTCCTCCATAGAGAGAGTTGAGGAACTTCGGACCATCAAAGTTGCTCGGTTTACACTTTTTTTTTCTTATATATCAAATTTTATGAGTATAAGCTTCTTAGATTATTTCGATGCCAAAACATCAACTTTCTATGACAAATGGACAAAACCGTTAAAAGCTCCTCGATAGAGAGAGTTGAGCAACTTCGGACTACAAAAGTTGCTCGGGATAGACTTTTTATTGTTCTTTTATGTCAAATTTTACGAGTATAAGCTTCCTAGATTATTTCGATGCCAAAACACCAACTTTCTATGACAAATGGACAAAACCTTTAAAAGATCCTCCATAGATAGAGTTGAGCAACTTCGGACCATCAAAGTTTCTCGGTGTACAATTTTTATTGTTCTTCTATGTCAAATTTTCTGAATATAAGCTTCGTAGATTATTTCGATGCCAAAACACCAACTTTCTATGACAAATGGACGAAACCGTTAAAAGCTCCTCCATAAAGAGAGTTGAGCAACTTCGGACTATCAAAAGTTGCTCGGGATAGACATTTGATTGTTCTTCTATGTCAAATTTTCTAAATATAAGCTTCGTAGATTATTTCGATGCCAAAACACCAACTTTCTATGGCAAATGGAGAAAACCGTTAAAAGCTCCTTCATAGAGAGAGTTGAGCAACTTCGGACCATCAAAGTTGCTCGGTGTACAATTTTTATTGTTCTTATATGTCAAATTTTACGAGTATAAGCTTCATAAATTATTTCGATGCCAAAACACCAACTTTATATGACAAATGCACAAAATCGTTAAAAGCTCCTCCATAGAGAGAGTTGAGCAACTTCGGACTATCAAAGTTGCTCGGGATAAACTTTTTATTTTTCTTTTATATCAAATTTTACTAGTATAAGCTTCCTATATTATTTCGATGCCAAAACACCAACTTTCTATGACAAATGGACGAAACTATTAAAAGCTCCTTCATAGAGAGAGTTGAGCAAGTTCGGATCATCAAAGTTACTCTATGTACACTTATTATTGTTCTTCTATGTCAAATTTTTTTAATACAAGCTTCGAAGATTATTTCGATTCCAAAACACCAACTTTCTATGATTAATGGATAAAACCGTTAAAAACTCCTCCATAGAGAGAGTTGAGCAACTTCGGACTATCAAAGTTGCTCGGGATAGACTTTTTATTGTTCTTCTATGTCAAATTTTATGAGTATAAGCTTCCAAGATTATTTCGTTTCCAAAACACCAACTTTCTAAGACAAATGGATAGAACCGTTAAAAGCTCCTCCATAGAGAGAGTTGAGCAACTTCGGACCATCAAAAGTTGCTCGGTGTGCAATTTTTATTGTTCTTATATGTCAAATTTTAAGAGTATAAGCTTCCTAGATTATTTCGATGCCAAAACACCAACTTTCTATGACAAATGTACAAAACCGTTAAAAGCTCCTCCATAGAGAGAGTTGAGGAACTTCGGACCATCAAAGTTGCTCGGTTTAAACTTTTTTTTGTTCCTATATATCAAATTTTATGAGTATAAGCTTCGCAGATTATTTCGATGGCAAAACACCAACTTTCTATGACAAATGGACAAAACCGTTAAAAGCTCCTCGATAGAGAGAGTTGAGCAACTTCGGACTATCAAAGTTGCTCGGGATAAACTTTTTATTGTTCTTTTATGTCAAATTTTACGAGTATAAGCTTCCTAGATTATTTCGATGCCAAAACACCAACTTTCTATGACAAATGGACGAAACCGTTAAAAGCTCCTCCATAGAGAGAGTTGAGCAAGTTCGGATCATCAAAGTTACTCTATGTACACTTTTTATTGTTCTTCTATGTCATATTTTTTTAATACAAGCTTCCAAGATTATTTCGATTCCAAAACACCAACTTTCTATGACTAATGGATAAAACCGTTGAAAGCTCCTCCATAGAGAGAGTTGAGCAACTTCGGACCATCAAAGTTGCTCGGTGTGCAATTTTTATTGTTCTTATATGTCAAAATTTTAGAGTATAAGCTTCCTAGATTATTTCGATGCCAAAACAAGAACTTTCTATGACAAATGGACAAAACCGTTAAAAGCTCCTTCATAGAGAGAGTTGAGGAACTTCGGACCATCAAAGTTGCTCGGTTTACACTTTTTTTTTCTTATATATCAAATTTTATGAGTATAAGCTTCTTAGATTATTTCGATGCCAAAACATCAACTTTCTATGACAAATGGACAAAACCGTTAAAAGCTCCTCGATAGAGAGAGTTGAGCAACTTCGGACTACAAAAGTTGCTCGGGATAGACTTTTTATTGTTCTTTTATGTCAAATTTTACGAGTATAAGCTTCCTAGATTATTTCGATGCCAAAACACCAACTTTCTATGACAAATGGACAAAACCTTTAAAAGATCCTCCATAGATAGAGTTGAGCAACTTCGGACCATCAAAGTTGCTCGGTGTACAATTTTTATTGTTCTTCTATGTCAAATTTTCTGAATATAAGCTTCGTAGATTATTTCGATGCCAAAACACCAACTTTCTATGACAAATGGACGAAACCGTTAAAAGCTCCTCCATAGAGAGAGTTGAGCAACTTCGGACTATCAAAAGTTGCTCGGGATAGACATTTGATTGTTCTTCTATGTCAAATTTTCTAAATATAAGCTTCGTAGATTATTTCGATGCCAAAACACCAACTTTCTATGGCAAATGGAGAAAACCGTTAAAAGCTCCTTCATAGAGAGAGTTGAGCAACTTCGGACCATCAAAGTTGCTCGGTGTACAATTTTTATTGTTCTTATATGTCAAATTTTACGAGTATAAGCTTCATAAATTATTTCGATGCCAAAACACCAACTTTATATGACAAATGCACAAAATCGTTAAAAGCTCCTCCATAGAGAGAGTTGAGCAACTTCGGACTATCAAAGTTGCTCGGGATAAACTTTTTATTTTTCTTTTATATCAAATTTTACTAGTATAAGCTTCCTATATTATTTCGATGCCAAAACACCAACTTTCTATGACAAATGGACGAAACTATTAAAAGCTCCTCCATAGAGAGAGTTGAGCAAGTTCGGATCATCAAAGTTACTCTATGTACACTTATTATTGTTCTTCTATGTCAAATTTTTTTAATACAAGCTTCGAAGATTATTTCGATTCCAAAACACCAACTTTCTATGATTAATGGATAAAACCGTTAAAAACTCCTCCATAGAGAGAGTTGAGCAACTTCGGACTATCAAAGTTGCTCGGGATAGACTTTTTATTGTTCTTCTATGTCAAATTTTATGAGTATAAGCTTCCAAGATTATTTCGTTTCCAAAACACCAACTTTCTAAGACAAATGGATAGAACCGTTAAAAGCTCCTCCATAGAGAGAGTTGAGCAACTTCGGACCATCAAAAGTTGCTCGGTGTGCAATTTTTATTGTTCTTATATGTCAAATTTTAAGAGTATAAGCTTCCTAGATTATTTCGATGCCAAAACACCAACTTTCTATGACAAATGTACAAAACCGTTAAAAGCTCCTCCATAGAGAGAGTTGAGGAACTTCGGACCATCAAAGTTGCTCGGTTTAAACTTTTTTTTGTTCTTATATATCAAATTTTATGAGTATAAGCTTCGCCGATTATTTCGATGCCAAAACACCAACTTTCTATGACAAATGGACAAAACCGTTAAAAGCTCCTCGATAGAGAGAGTTGAGCAACTTCGGACTATCAAAGTTGCTCGGGATAAACTTTTTATTGTTCTTTTATGTCAAATTTTACGAGTATAAGCTTCCTAGATTATTTCGATGCCAAAACACCAACTTTCTATGACAAATGGACGAAACCGTTAAAAGCTCCTCCATAGAGAGAGTTGAGCAAGTTCGGATCATCAAAGTTACTCTATGTACACTTTTTATTGTTCTTCTATGTCATATTTTTTTAATACAAGCTTCCAAGATTATTTCGATTCCAAAACACCAACTTTCTATGACTAATGGATAAAACCGTTGAAAGCTCCTCCATAGAGAGAGTTGAGCAACTTCGGACCATCAAAGTTGCTCGGTGTGCAATTTTTATTGTTCTTATATGTCAAAATTTTAGAGTATAAGCTTCCTAGATTATTTCGATGCCAAAACAAGAACTTTCTATGACAAATGGACAAAACCGTTAAAAGCTCCTCCATAGAGAGAGTTGAGGAACTTCGGACCATCAAAGTTGCTCGGTTTACACTTTTTTTTTTCTTATATATCAAATTTTATGAGTATAAGCTTCTTAGATTATTTCGATGCCAAAACATCAACTTTCTATGACAAATGGACAAAACCGTTAAAAGCTCCTCGATAGAGAGAGTTGAGCAACTTCGGACTACAAAAGTTGCTCGGGATAGACTTTTTATTGTTCTTTTATGTCAAATTTTACGAGTATAAGCTTCCTAGATTATTTCGATGCCAAAACACCAACTTTCTATGACAAATGGACAAAACCTTTAAAAGATCCTCCATAGATAGAGTTGAGCAACTTCGGACCATCAAAGTCGCTCGGTGTACAATTTTTATTGTTCTTCTATGTCAAATTTTCTGAATATAAGCTTCGTAGATTATTTCGATGCCAAAACACCAACTTTCTATGACAAATGGACGAAACCGTTAAAAGCTCCTCCATAGAGAGAGTTGAGCAACTTCGGACTATCAAAAGTTGCTCGGGATAGACATTTGATTGTTCTTCTATGTCAAATTTTCTAAATATAAGCTTCGTAGATTATTTCGATGCCAAAACACCAACTTTCTATGGCAAATGGAGAAAACCGTTAAAAGCTCCTTCATAGAGAGAGTTGAGCAACTTCGGACCATCAAAGTTGCTCGGTGTACAATTTTTATTGTTCTTATATGTCAAATTTTACGAGTATAAGCTTCATAAATTATTTCGATGCCAAAACACCAACTTTATATGACAAATGCACAAAATCGTTAAAAGCTCCTCCATAGAGAGAGTTGAGCAACTTCGGACTATCAAAGTTGCTCGGGATAAACTTTTTATTTTTCTTTTATATCAAATTTTACTAGTATAAGCTTCCTATATTATTTCGATGCCAAAACACCAACTTTCTATGACAAATGGACGAAACTATTAAAAGCTCCTCCATAGAGAGAGTTGAGCAAGTTCGGATCATCAAAGTTACTCTATGTACACTTATTATTGTTCTTCTATGTCAAATTTTTTTAATACAAGCTTCGAAGATTATTTCGATTCCAAAACACCAACTTTCTATGATTAATGGATAAAACCGTTAAAAACTCCTCCATAGAGAGAGTTGAGCAACTTCGGACTATCAAAGTTGCTCGGGATAGACTTTTTATTGTTCTTCTATGTCAAATTTTATGAGTATAAGCTTCCAAGATTATTTCGTTTCCAAAACACCAACTTTCTAAGACAAATGGATAGAACCGTTAAAAGCTCCTCCATAGAGAGAGTTGAGCAACTTCGGACCATCAAAAGTTGCTCGGTGTGCAATTTTTATTGTTCTTATATGTCAAATTTTAAGAGTATAAGCTTCCTAGATTATTTCGATGCCAAAACACCAACTTTCTATGACAAATGTACAAAACCGTTAAAAGCTCCTCCATAGAGAGAGTTGAGGAACTTCGGACCATCAAAGTTGCTCGGTTTAAACTTTTTTTTGTTCTTATATATCAAATTTTATGAGTATAAGCTTCGCAGATTATTTCGATGCCAAAACACCAACTTTCTATGACAAATGGACAAAACCGTTAAAAGCTCCTCGATAGAGAGAGTTGAGCAACTTCGGACTATCAAAGTTGCTCGGGATAAACTTTTTATTGTTCTTTTATGTCAAATTTTACGAGTATAAGCTTCCTAGATTATTTCGATGCCAAAACACCAACTTTCTATGACAAATGGACGAAACCGTTAAAAGCTCCTCCATAGAGAGAGTTGAGCAAGTTCGGATCATCAAAGTTACTCTATGTACACTTTTTATTGTTCTTCTATGTCATATTTTTTTAATACAAGCTTCCAAGATTATTTCGATTCCAAAACACCAACTTTCTATGACTAATGGATAAAACCGTTGAAAGCTCCTCCATAGAGAGAGTTGAGCAACTTCGGACCATCAAAGTTGCTCGGTGTGCAATTTTTATTGTTCTTATATGTCAAAATTTTAGAGTATAAGCTTCCTAGATTATTTCGATGCCAAAACAAGAACTTTCTATGACAAATGGACAAAACCGTTAAAAGCTCCTCCATAGAGAGAGTTGAGGAACTTCGGACCATCAAAGTTGCTCGGTTTACACTTTTTTTTTTCTTATATATCAAATTTTATGAGTATAAGCTTCTTAGATTATTTCGATGCCAAAACATCAACTTTCTATGACAAATGGACAAAACCGTTAAAAGCTCCTCGATAGAGAGAGTTGAGCAACTTCGGACTACAAAAGTTGCTCGGGATAGACTTTTTATTGTTCTTTTATGTCAAATTTTACGAGTATAAGCTTCCTAGATTATTTCGATGCCAAAACACCAACTTTCTATGACAAATGGACAAAACCTTTAAAAGATCCTCCATAGATAGAGTTGAGCAACTTCGGACCATCAAAGTTGCTCGGTGTACAATTTTTATTGTTCTTCTATGTCAAATTTTCTGAATATAAGCTTCGTAGATTATTTCGATGCCAAAACACCAACTTTCTATGACAAATGGACGAAACCGTTAAAAGCTCCTCCATAGAGAGAGTTGAGCAACTTCGGACTATCAAAAGTTGCTCGGGATAGACATTTGATTGTTCTTCTATGTCAAATTTTCTAAATATAAGCTTCGTAGATTATTTCGATGCCAAAACACCAACTTTCTATGGCAAATGGAGAAAACCGTTAAAAGCTCCTTCATAGAGAGAGTTGAGCAACTTCGGACCATCAAAGTTGCTCGGTGTACAATTTTTATTGTTCTTATATGTCAAATTTTACGAGTATAAGCTTCATAAATTATTTCGATGCCAAAACACCAACTTTATATGACAAATGCACAAAATCGTTAAAAGGTCCTCCATAGAGAGAGTTGAGCAACTTCGGACTATCAAAGTTGCTCGGGATAAACTTTTTATTTTTCTTTTATATCAAATTTTACTAGTATAAGCTTCCTATATTATTTCGATGCCAAAACACCAACTTTCTATGACAAATGGACGAAACTATTAAAAGCTCCTCCATAGAAAGAGTTGAGCAAGTTCGGATCATCAAAGTTACTCTATGTACACTTATTATTGTTCTTCTATGTCAAATTTTTTTAATACAAGTTTCGAAGATTATTTCGATTCCAAAACACCAACTTTCTATGATTAATGGATAAAACCGTTAAAAACTCCTCCATAGAGAGAGTTGAGCAACTTCGGACTATCAAAGTTGCTCGGGATAGACTTTTTATTGTTCTTCTATGTCAAATTTTATGAGTATAAGCTTCCAAGATTATTTCGTTTCCAAAACACCAACTTTCTAAGACAAATGGATAGAACCGTTAAAAGCTCCTCCATAGAGAGAGTTGAGCAACTTCGGACCATCAAAAGTTGCTCGGTGTGCAATTTTTATTGTTTTTATATGTCAAATTTTAAGAGTATAAGCTTCCTAGATTATTTCGATGCCAAAACACCAACTTTCTATGACAAATGTACAAAACCGTTAAAAGCTCCTCCATAGAGAGAGTTGAGGAACTTCGGACCATCAAAGTTGCTCGGTTTAAACTTTTTTTTGTTCTTATATATCACATTTTATGAGTATAAGCTTCGCAGATTATTTCGATGCCAAAACACCAACTTTCTATGACAAATGGACAAAACCGTTAAAAGCTCCTCGATAGAGAGAGTTGAGCAACTTCGGACTATCAAAGTTGCTCGGGATAAACTTTTTATTGTTCTTTTATGTCAAATTTTACGAGTATAAGCTTCCTAGATTATTTCGATGCCAAAACACCAACTTTCTATGACAAATGGACGAAACCGTTAAAGGCTCCTCTATAGAGATAGTTGATCAAGTTCGGATCATCAAAGTTACTCTATGTACACTTTTTATTGTTCTTCTATGTCAAATTTTTTTAATACAAGCTTCCAAGATTATTTCGATTCCAAAACACCAACTTTCTATGATTAATGGATAAAACCGTTGAAAGCTCCTCCATAGAGAGAGTTGAGCAACTTCGGACCATCAAAGTTGCTCGGTGTACAATTTTTATTGTTCTTATATGTCAAAATTTTAGAGTATAAGCTTCCTAGATTATTTCGATGCCAAAACAAGAACTTTCTATGACAAATGGACAAAACCGTTAAAAGCTCCTCCATAGAGAGAGTTGAGGAACTTCGGACCATCAAAGTTGCTCGGTTTACACTTTTTTTTTTCTTATATATCAAATTTTATGAGTATAAGCTTCTTAGATTATTTCGATGCCAAAACATCAACTTTCTATGTCAAATGGACAAAACCGTTAAAAGCTCCTCGATAGAGAGAGTTGAGCAACTTCGGACTACAAAAGTTTCTCGGGATAGACTTTTTATTGTTCTTTTATGTCAAATTTTACGAGTATAAGCTTCCTAGATTATTTCGATGCCAAAACACCAACTTTCTATGATAAATGAGCAAAACCGTTAAAAGCTCCTCCATAGAGAGAGTTGAGTAACACCGAGCCATCAAAGTTGCTCGGTGTACAATTTTTATTGTTTTTCTATGTCGAATTTTCTAAATATAAGCTTCGTAGATTATTTCGATGCCAAAACACCAACTTTCTATGGCAAATGGAGAAAACCGTTAAAAGCTCCTTCATAGAGAGAGTTGAGCAACTTCGGACCATCAAAGTTGCTCGGTGTACAATTTTTATTGTTCTTATATGTCAAATTTTACGAGTATAAGCTTCATAAATTATTTCGATGCCAAAACACCAACTTTATATGACAAATGCACAAAATCGTTAAAAGCTCCTCCATAGAGAGAGTTGAGCAACTTCGGACTATCAAAGTTGCTCGGGATAAACTTTTTATTTTTCTTTTATATCAAATTTTACTAGTATAAGCTTCCTATATTATTTCGATGCCAAAACACCAACTTTCTATGACAAATGGACGAAACTGTTAAAAGCTCCTCCATAGAGAGAGTTGAGCAAGTTCGGATCATCAAAGTTACTCTATGTACACTTTTTATTGTTCTTCTATGTCAAATTTTTTTAATACAAGCTTCCAAGATTATTTCGATTCCAAAACACCAACTTTCTATAATTAATGGATAAAACCGTTAAAAACTCCTCCATAGAGAGAGTTGAGCAACTTCGGACTATCGAAGTTGCTCGGGATAGACTTTTTGTTGTTCTTCTATGTCAAATTTTATGAGTATAAGCTTCCAAGATTATTTCGTTTCCAAAACACCAACTTTCTAAGACAAATGGATAAAACCGTTAAAAGCTCCTCCATAGAGAGAGTTGAGCAACTTCGGACCATCAAAGTTGCTCGGTGTACAATTTTTATTGTTCTTCTATGTCAAATTTTCTGAATATAAGCTTCGTAGATTATTTCGATGCCAAAACACCAACTTTCTATGACAAATGGACGAAACCGTTAAAAGCTCCTCCATAGAGAGAGTTGAGCAACTTCGGACTATCAAAAGTTGCTCGGGATAGACATTTTATTGTTCTTCTATGTCAAATTTTCTAAATATAAGCTTAGTAGATTATTTCGATGCCAAAACACCAACTTTCTATGGCAAATGGAGAAAACCGTTAAAAGCTCCTTCATAGAGAGAGTTGAGCAACTTCGCACCATCAAAGTTGCTCGGTGTACAATTTTTATTGTTCTTATATGTCAAATTTTACGAGTATAAGCTTCATAAATTATTTTGATGCCAAAACACCAACTTTATATGACAAATGCACAAAATCGTTAAAAGCTCCTCCATAGAGAGAGTTGAGCAACTTCGGACTATCAAAGTTGCTCGGGATAAACTTTTTATTTTTCTTTTATATCAAATTTTACTAGTATAAGCTTCCTATATTATTTCGATGCCAAAACACCAACTTTCTATGACAAATGGACGAAACTGTTAAAAGCTCCTCCATAGAGAGAGTTGAGCAAGTTCGGATCATCAAAGTTACTCTATGTACACTTTTTATTGTTCTTCTATGTCAAATTTTTTTAATACAAGCTTCCAAGATTATTTCGATTCCAAAACACAAACTTTCTATGATTAATGGATAAAACCGTTAAAAACTCCTCCATAGAGAGAGTTGAGCAAGTTCGGATCATCAAAGTTACTCTATGTACACTTTTTATTGTTCTTCTATGTCAAATTTTTTTAATACAAGCTTCCAAGATTATTTCGATTCCAAAACACCAACTTTCTATGACTAATGGATAAAACCGTTGAAAGCTCCTCCATAGAGAGAGTTGAGCAACTTCGGACCATCAAAGTTGCTCGGTGTGCAATTTTTATTGTTCTTATATGTCAAAATTTTAGAGTATAAGCTTCCTACATTATTTCGATGCCAAAACAAGAACTTTCTATGACAAATGGACAAAACCGTTAAAAGCTCCTCCATAGAGAGAGTTGAGGAACTTCGGACCATCAAAGTTGCTCGGTTTACACTTTTTTTTTTCTTATATATCAAATTTTATGAGTATAAGCTTCTTAGATTATTTCGATGCCAAAACATCAACTTTCTATGACAAATGGACAAAACCGTTAAAATCTCCTCGATAGAGAGAGTTGAGCAACTTCGGACTACAAAAGTTGCTCGGGATAGACTTTTTATTGTTCTTTTATGTCAAATTTTACGAGTATAAGCTTCCTAGATTATTTCGATGCCAAAACACCAACTTTCTATGACAAATGGACAAAACCTTTAAAAGATCCTCCATAGAGAGAGTTGAGCAACTTCGGACCATCAAAGTTGCTCGGTGTATAATTTTTATTGTTCTTCTATGTCAAATTTTCTGAATATAAGCTTCGTAGATTATTTCGATGCCAAAACACCAACTTTCTATGACAAATGGACGAAACCATTAAAAGCTCCTCCATAGAGAGAGTTGAGCAACTTCGGACTATCAAAAGTTGCTCGGGATAGACATTTGATTGTTCTTCTATGTCAAATTTTCTAAATATAAGCTTCGTATATTATTTTGATGCCAAAACACCAACTTTCTATGGCAAATGGAGAAAACCGTTAAAAGCTCGTTCATAGAGAGAGTTGAGCAACTTCGGACCATCAAAGTTGCTCGGTGTACAATTTTTATTGTTCTTATATGTCAAATTTTATGAGTATAGGCTTCATAAATTATTTCGATGCCAAAACAGCAACTTTATATGACAAATGCACAAAATCGTTAAAAGCTCCTCCATAGAGAGAGTTGAGCAACTTCGGACTATCAAAGTTGCTCGGGATAAACTTTTTATTTTTCTTTTATATCAAATTTTTCTAGTATAAGCTTCCTATATTATTTCGATGCCAAAACACCAACTTTCTATGACAAATGGACGAAACTGTTAAAAGCTCCTCCATAGAGAGAGTTGAGCAAGTTCGGATCATCAAAGTTACTCTATGTACACTTTTTATTGTTCTTCTATGTCAAATTTTTTTAATACAAGCTTCCAAGATTATTTCGATTCCAAAACACCAACTTTCTATGATTAATGGATAAAACCGTTAAAAACTCCTCCATAGAGAGAGTTGAGCAACTTCGGACTATCAAAGTTGCTCGGGATAGACTTTTTATTGTTCTTCTATGTCAAATTTTATGAGTATAAGCTTCCAAGATTATTTCGTTTCCAAAACACCAACTATCTTAGACAAATGGATAAAACCGTTAAAAGCTCCTCCATAGAGAGAGTTGAGCAACTTCGGATCATCAAAAGTTGCTCGGTGTGCAATTTTTATTGTTCTTATATGTCAAATTTTAAGAGTATAAGCTTCCTAGATTATTTCGATGCCAAAACACCAACTTTCTATGACAAATGTACAAAACCGTTAAAAGCTCCTCCATAGAGAGAGTTGAGGAACTTCGGACCATCAAAGTTGCTCGGTTTAAACTTTTTTTTGTTCTTATATATCAAATTTTATGAGTATAAGCTTCGCAGATTATTTCGATGCCAAAACACCAACTTTCTATGACAAATGGACAAAACCGTTAAAAGCTCCTCGATAGAGAGAGTTGAGCAACTTCGGACTATCAAAGTTGCTCGGGATAAACTTTTTATTGTTCTTTTATGTCAAATTTTACGAGTATAAGCTTCCTAGATTATTTCGATGCCAAAACACCAACTTTCTATGACAAATGGACGAAACCGTTAAAAGCTCCTCCATAGAGAGAGTTGAGCAAGTTCGGATCATCAAAGTTACTCTATGTACACTTTTTATTGTTCTTCTATGTCATATTTTTTTAATACAAGCTTCCAAGATTATTTCGTTTCCAAAACACTAACTTTCTATGACTAATGGATAAAACCGTTGAAAGCTCCTCCATAGAGAGAGTTGAGCAACTTTGGACCATCAAAGTTGCTCGGTGTGCAATTTTTATTGTTCTTATATGTCAAAATTTTAGAGTATAAGCTTCCTAGATTATTTCGATGCCAAAACAAGAACTTTCTATGACAAATGGACAAAACCGTTAAAAGCTCCTCCATAGAGAGAGTTGAGGAACTTCGGACCATCAAAGTTGCTCGGTTTACACTTTTTTTTTCTTATATATCAAATTTTATGAGTATAAGCTTCTTAGATTATTTCGATGCCAAAACATCAACTTTCTATGACAAATGGAGAAAACCGTTAAAAGCTCCTCGATAGAGAGAGTTGAGCAACTTCGGACTACAAAAGTTGCTCGGGATAGACTTTTTATTGTTCTTTTATGTCAAATTTTACGAGTATAAGCTTCCTAGATTATTTCGATGCCAAAACACCAACTTTCTATGACAAATGGACAAAACCTTTAAAAGATCCTCCATAGAGAGAGTTGAGCAACTTCGGACCTTCAAAGTTGCTCGGTGTACAATTTTTATTGTTCTTCTATGTCAAATTTTCTGAATATAAGCTTGGTAGATTATTTCGATGCCAAAACACCAACTTTCTATGACAAATGGACAAAACCTTTAAAAGATCCTCCATAGAGAGAGTTGAGCAACTTCGGACCATCAAAGTTGCTCGGTGTATAATTTTTATTGTTCTTCTATGTCAAATTTTCTGAATATAAGCTTCGTAGATTATTTCGATGCCAAAACACCAACTTTCTATGACAAATGGACGAAACCATTAAAAGCTCCTCCATAGAGAGAGTTGAGCAACTTCGGACTATCAAAAGTTGCTCGGGATAGACATTTGATTGTTCTTCTATGTCAAATTTTCTAAATATAAGCTTCGTATATTATTTTGATGCCAAAACACCAACTTTCTATGGCAAATGGAGAAAACCGTTAAAAGCTCGTTCATAGAGAGAGTTGAGCAACTTCGGACCATCAAAGTTGCTCGGTGTACAATTTTTATTGTTCTTATATGTCAAATTTTATGAGTATAGGCTTCATAAATTATTTCGATGCCAAAACAGCAACTTTATATGACAAATGCACAAAATCGTTAAAAGCTCCTCCATAGAGAGAGTTGAGCAACTTCGGACTATCAAAGTTGCTCGGGATAAACTTTTTATTTTTCTTTTATATCAAATTTTTCTAGTATAAGCTTCCTATATTATTTCGATGCCAAAACACCAACTTTCTATGACAAATGGACGAAACTGTTAAAAGCTCCTCCATAGAGAGAGTTGAGCAAGTTCGGATCATCAAAGTTACTCTATGTACACTTTTTATTGTTCTTCTATGTCAAATTTTTTTAATACAAGCTTCCAAGATTATTTCGATTCCAAAACACCAACTTTCTATGATTAATGGATAAAACCGTTAAAAACTCCTCCATAGAGAGAGTTGAGCAACTTCGGACTATCAAAGTTGCTCGGGATAGACTTTTTATTGTTCTTCTATGTCAAATTTTATGAGTATAAGCTTCCAAGATTATTTCGTTTCCAAAACACCAACTATCTTAGACAAATGGATAAAACCGTTAAAAGCTCCTCCATAGAGAGAGTTGAGCAACTTCGGATCATCAAAAGTTGCTCGGTGTGCAATTTTTATTGTTCTTATATGTCAAATTTTAAGAGTATAAGCTTCCTAGATTATTTCGATGCCAAAACACCAACTTTCTATGACAAATGTACAAAACCGTTAAAAGCTCCTCCATAGAGAGAGTTGAGGAACTTCGGACCATCAAAGTTGCTCGGTTTAAACTTTTTTTTGTTCTTATATATCAAATTTTATGAGTATAAGCTTCGCAGATTATTTCGATGCCAAAACACCAACTTTCTATGACAAATGGACAAAACCGTTAAAAGCTCCTCGATAGAGAGAGTTGAGCAACTTCGGACTATCAAAGTTGCTCGGGATAAACTTTTTATTGTTCTTTTATGTCAAATTTTACGAGTATAAGCTTCCTAGATTATTTCGATGCCAAAACACCAACTTTGTATGACAAATGGACGAAACCGTTAAAAGCTCCTCCATAGAGAGAGTTGAGCAAGTTCGGATCATCAAAGTTACTCTATGTACACTTTTTATTGTTCTTCTATGTCATATTTTTTTAATACAAGCTTCCAAGATTATTTCGTTTCCAAAACACTAACTTTCTATGACTAATGGATAAAACCGTTGAAAGCTCCTCCATAGAGAGAGTTGAGCAACTTTGGACCATCAAAGTTGCTCGGTGTGCAATTTTTATTGTTCTTATATGTCAAAATTTTAGAGTATAAGCTTCCTAGATTATTTCGATGCCAAAACAAGAACTTTCTATGACAAATGGACAAAACCGTTAAAAGCTCCTCCATAGAGAGAGTTGAGGAACTTCGGACCATCAAAGTTGCTCGGTTTACACTTTTTTTTTCTTATATATCAAATTTTATGAGTATAAGCTTCTTAGATTATTTCGATGCCAAAACATCAACTTTCTATGACAAATGGAGAAAACCGTTAAAAGCTCCTCGATAGAGAGAGTTGAGCAACTTCGGACTACAAAAGTTGCTCGGGATAGACTTTTTATTGTTCTTTTATGTCAAATTTTACGAGTATAAGCTTCCTAGATTATTTCGATGCCAAAACACCAACTTTCTATGACAAATGGACAAAACCTTTAAAAGATCCTCCATAGAGAGAGTTGAGCAACTTCGGACCTTCAAAGTTGCTCGGTGTACAATTTTTATTGTTCTTCTATGTCAAATTTTCTGAATATAAGCTTCGTAGATTATTTCGATGCCAAAACACCAACTTTCTATGACAAATGGACGAAACCGTTAAAAGCTCCTCCATAGAGAGAGTTGAGCAACTTCGGACTATCAAAAGTTGCTCGGGATAGACATTTTATTGTTCTTCTATGTCAAATTTTCTAAATATAAGCTTCGTAGATTATTTCGATGCCAAAACACCAACTTTCTATGGCAAATGGAGAAAACCGTTAAAAGCTCCTTCATAGAGAGAGTTGAGCAACTTCGGACCATCAAAGTTGCTCGGTGTACAATTTTTATTGTTCTTATATGTCAAATTTTACGAGTATAAGCTTCATAAATTATTTCGATGCCAAAACACCAACTTTATATGACAAATGCACAAAATCGTTAAAAGCTCCTCCATAGAGAGAGTTGAGCAACTTCGGACTATCAAAGTTTCTCGGGATAAACTTTTTATTTTTCTTTTATATCAAATTTTACTAGTATAAGCTTCCTATATTATTTCGATGCCAAAACACCAACTTTCTATGACAAATGGACGAAACTATTAAAAGCTCCTCCATAGAGAGAGTTGAGCAAGTTCGGATCATCAAAGTTACTCTATGTACACTTATTATTGTTCTTCTATGTCAAATTTTTTTAATACATGCTTCGAAGATTATTTCGATTCCAAAACACCAACTTTCTATGATTAATGGATAAAACCGTTAAAAACTCCTCCATAGAGAGAGTTGAGCAACTTCGGACTATCAAAGTTGCTCGGGATAGACTTTTTATTGTTCTTCTATGTCAAATTTTATGAGTATAAGCTTCCAAGATTATTTCGTTTCCAAAACACCAACTTTCTAAGACAAATGGATAGAACCGTTAAAAGCTCCTCCATAGAGAGAGTTGAGCAACTTCGGACCATCAAAAGTTGCTCGGTGTGCAATTTTTATTGTTTTTATATGTCAAATTTTAAGAGTATAAGCTTCCTAGATTATTTCGATGCCAAAACACCAACTTTCTATGACAAATGTACAAAACCGTTAAAAGCTCCTCCATAGAGAGAGTTGAGGAACTTCGGACCATCAAAGTTGCTCGGTTTAAACTTTTTTTTGTTCTTATATATCACATTTTATGAGTATAAGCTTCGCAGATTATTTCGATGCCAAAACACCAACTTTCTATGACAAATGGACAAAACCGTTAAAAGCTCCTCGATAGAGAGAGTTGAGCAACTTCGGACTATCAAAGTTGCTCGGGATAAACTTTTTATTGTTCTTTTATGTCAAATTTTACGAGTATAAGCTTCCTAGATTATTTCGATGCCAAAACACCAACTTTCTATGACAAATGGACGAAACCGTTAAAAGCTCCCCTATAGAGATAGTTGAGCAAGTTCGGATCATCAAAGTTACTCTATGTACACTTTTTATTGTTCTTCTATGTCAAATTTTTTTAATACAAGCTTCCAAGATTATTTCGATTCCAAAACACCAACTTTCTATGACTAATGGATAAAACCGTTGAAAGCTCCTCCATAGAGAGAGTTGAGCAACTTCGGACCATCAAAGTTGCTCGGTGTACAATTTTTATTGTTCTTATATGTCAAAATTTTAGAGTATAAGCTTCCTAGATTATTTCGATGCCAAAACAAGAACTTTCTATGACAAATGGACAAAACCGTTAAAAGCTCCTCCATAGAGAGAGTTGAGGAACTTCGGACCATCAAAGTTGCTCGGTTTACACTTTTTTTTTTTCTTATATATCAAATTTTATGAGTATAAGCTTCTTAGATTATTTCGATGCCAAAACATCAACTTTCTATGTCAAATGGACAAAACCGTTAAAAGCTCCTCGATAGAGAGAGTTGAGCAACTTCGGACTACAAAAGTTGCTCGGGATAGACTTTTTATTGTTCTTTTATGTCAAATTTTACGAGTATAAGCTTCCTAGATTATTTCGATGCCAAAACACCAACTTTCTATGATAAATGAGCAAAACCGTTAAAAGCTCCTCCATAGAGAGAGTTGAGTAACACCGGGCCATCAAAGTTGCTCGGTGTACAATTTTTATTGTTTTTCTATGTCGAATTTTCTAAATATAAGCTTCGTAGATTATTTCGATGCCAAAACACCAACTTTCTATGGCAAATGGAGAAAACCGTTAAAAGCTCCTTCATAGAGAGAGCTGAGCAACTTCGGACCATCAAAGTTGCTCGGTGTACAATTTTTATTGTTCTTATATGTCAAATTTTACGAGTATAAGCTTCATAAATTATTTCGATGCCAAAACACCAACTTTATATGACAAATGCACAAAATCGTTAAAAGCTCCTCCATAGAGAGAGTTGAGCAACTTCGGACTATCAAAGTTGCTCGGGATAAACTTTTTATTTTTCTTTTATATCAAATTTTACTAGTATAAGCTTCCTATATTATTTCGATGCCAAAACACCAACTTTCTATGACAAATGGACGAAACTATTAAAAGCTCCTCCATAGAGAGAGTTGAGCAAGTTCGGATCATCAAAGTTACTCTATGTACACTTATTATTGTTCTTCTATGTCAATTTTTTTTAATACATGCTTCGAAGATTATTTCGATTCCAAAACACCAACTTTCTATGATTAATGGATAAAACCGTTAAAAACTCCTCCATAGAGAGAGTTGAGCAACTTCGGACTATCAAAGTTGCTCGGGATAGACTTTTTATTGTTCTTCTATGTCAAATTTTATGAGTATAAGCTTCCAAGATTATTTCGTTTCCAAAACACCAACTTTCTAAGACAAATGGATAGAACCGTTAAAAGCTCCTCCATAGAGAGAGTTGAGCAACTTCGGACCATCAAAAGTTGCTCGGTGTGCAATTTTTATTGTTTTTATATGTCAAATTTTAAGAGTATAAGCTTCCTAGATTATTTCGATGCCAAAACACCAACTTTCTATGACAAATGTACAAAACCGTTAAAAGCTCCTCCATAGAGAGAGTTGAGGAACTTCGGACCATCAAAGTTGCTCGGTTTAAACTTTTTTTTGTTCTTATATATCACATTTTATGAGTATAAGCTTCGCAGATTATTTCGATGCCAAAACACCAACTTTCTATGACAAATGGACAAAACCGTTAAAAGCTCCTCGATAGAGAGAGTTGAGGAACTTCGGGCTATCAAAGTTGCTCGGGATAAACTTTTTATTGTTCTTTTATGTCAAATTTTACGAGTATAAGCTTCCTAGATTATTTCGATGCCAAAACACCAACTTTCTATGATAAATGAGCAAAACCGTTAAAAGCTCCTCCATAGAGAGAGTTGAGTAACATCGGGCCATCAAAGTTGCTCGGTGTACAATTTTTATTGTTTTTCTATGTCGAATTTTCTAAATATAAGCTTCGTAGATTATTTCGATGCCAAAACACCAACTTTCTATGGCAAATGGAGAAAACCGTTAAAAGCTCCTTCATAGAGAGAGTTGAGCAACTTCGGACCATCAAAGTTGCTCGGTGTACAATTTTTATTGTTCTTATATGTCAAATTTTACGAGTATAAGCTTCATAAATTATTTCGATGCCAAAACACCAACTTTATATGACAAATGCACAAAATCGTTAAAAGCTCCTCCATAGAGAGAGTTGAGCAACTTCGGACTATCAAAGTTGCTCGGGATAAACTTTTTATTTTTCTTTTATATCAAATTTTACTACTATAAGCTTCCTATATTATTTCGATGCCAAAACACCAACTTTCTATGACAAATGGACGAAACTATTAAAAGCTCCTCCATAGAGAGAGTTGAGCAAGTTCGGATCATCAAAGTTACTCTATGTACACTTATTATTGTTCTTCTATGTCAATTTTTTTTTATACATGCTTCGAAGATTATTTCGATTCCAAAACACCAACTTTCTATGATTAATGGATAAAACCGTTAAAAACTCCTCCATAGAGAGAGTTGAGCAACTTCGGACTATCAAAGTTGCTCGGGATAGACTTTTTATTGTTCTTCTATGTCAAATTTTATGAGTATAAGCTTCCAAGATTATTTCGTTTCCAAAACACCAACTTTCTAAGACAAATGGATAGAACCGTTAAAAGCTCCTCCATAGAGAGAGTTGAGCAACTTCGGACCATCAAAAGTTGCTCGGTGTGCAATTTTTATTGTTCTTATATGTCAAATTTTAAGAGTATAAGCTTCCTAGATTATTTCGATGTCAAAACACCAACTTTCTATCACAAATGGACGAAACTGTTAAAAGCTCCTCCATAGAGAGAGTTGAGCAAGTTCGGATCATCAAAGTTACTCTATGTACACTTTTTATTGTTCTTCTATGTCAAATTTTTTTAATACAAGCTTCCAAGATTATTTCGATTCCAAAACACCAACTTTCTATGACTAATGGATAAAACCGTTGAAAGCTCCTCCATAGAGAGAGTTGAGCAACTTCGGACCATCAAAGTTGCTCGGTGTACAATTTTTATTGTTCTTATATGTCAAAATTTTAGAGTATAAGCTTCCTAGATTATTTCGATGCCAAAACAAGAACTTTCCATGACAAATGGACAAAACCGTTAAAAGCTCCTCCATAGAGAGAGTTGAGCAACTTCGGACCATCAAAAGTTGCTCGGTGTGCAATTTTTATTGTTCTTATATGTCAAATTTTAAGAGTATAAGCTTCCTAGATTATTTCGATGCCAAAACACCAACTTTTAATGACAAATGTACAAAACCGTTAAAAGCTCCTCCATAGAGAGAGTTGAGGAACTTCGGACCATCAAAGTTGCTCGGTTTACACTTTTTTTTGTTCTTATATATCAAATTTTATGAGTATAAGCTTCTTAGATTATTTCAATGCCAAAACACCAACTTTCTATGACAAATGGACAAAACCGTTAAAAGCTCCTCCATAGAGAGAGTTGAGCAACTTTGGACCATCAAAGTTGCTCGGTGTACAATTTTTATTGTTCTTATATGTCAAATTTTAAGAGTACAAGCTTCCTAGATTATTTTGATGCCAAAACACCAACTTTCTATGACAAATGGACAAAACCGTTAATAGCTCCTCCGAAGAGAGAGTTGAGCAACTTCGGACCATCAAAGTTGCTCTATGTACACTTTTTATTGTTCTTCTATGTAAAATTTTATTAATACAAGCTTCCATAATTATTTCGATTCCAAAACACCAATTTTCTATGACAAATGGATAAAACCTTTAAAAGCTCCATCATAGAGAGAGTTGAGCAACTTCGGACCATCAAAGTTACTCGGTGTACAATTTTTATTGTTCTTATATGTCAAATTTTAAGAGTATAAGCTTCCTAGATTATTTCGATGCCAAAACACCAACTTTCTATGACAAGTGGACGAAACCGTTAATAGCTCCTCCATAGAGAGAGTTGAGCAACTTTCGACTATCAAAAGTTGCTCGGGATAGACATTTTATTGTTCTTCTATGTCAAATTTTCTAAATATAAGCTTCGTAGATTATTTCGATGCCAAAACACCAACTTTCTATGGCAAATGGAGAAAACCGTTAAAAGCTCCTTCATAGAGAGAGTTGAGCAACTTCAAACCATCAAAGTTGCTCGGTGTACAATTTTTATTGTTCTTATATGTCAAATTTTACGAGTATAAGCTTCATAGATTATTTCGATGCCAAAACACCAACTTTATATGACAAATGCACAAAATCGTTAAAAGCTCCTCCATAGAGAGAGTTGAGCAACTTCGGACTATCAAAGTTGCTCGGGATAAACTTTTTATTTTTCTTTTATGTCAAATTTTACTAGTATAAGCTTCCTAGATTATTTCGATGCCAAAACACCAACTTTCTATGACAAATGGACGAAACTGTTAAAAGCTCCTCCATAGAGAGAGTTGAGCAAGTTCGGATCATCGAAGTTACTCTATGTGCACTTTTTATTGTTCTTCTATTTCAAATTTTTTTAATACAAGCTTCCAAGATTATTTCGATTCCAAAACACCAACTTTCTATGATTAGTGGATAAAACCGTTAAAAACTCCTCCATAGAGAGAGTTGAGCAACTTCGGACCATCGAAGTTGCTCGGTGTACAATTTTTATTGTTCTTATATGTCAAAATTTAAGAGTATAAGCTTCCTAGATTATTTCGATGTGAAAACAAGAACTTTCTATGACAAATGGACAAAACCGTTAAAAGCTCCTCCATAGAGAGAGTTGAGCAACTTCGGACCATCAAAGTTGCTCGGTTTACACTTTTTTTTGTTCTTATATATCAAATTTTATGAGTATAAGCTTCTTAGATTATTTCGATGCCAAAACACCAACTTTCTATGACAAATGGACAAAACCATTAAAAGCTCCTCGATAGAGAGAGTTGAGCAACTTCGGACTACAAAAGTTGCTCGGGATAGACTTTTTATTGTTCTTTTATGTCAAATTTTATGAGTATAAGCTTCCTAGATTATTTCGATGACAAAACACCAACTTTCTATGAAAAATGAACAAAACCATTAAAAGCTCCTCCATAGAGAGAGTTGAGCAACTTCGGACCATCAAAGTTGCTCGGTGTACAATTTTTATTGTTCTTCTATGTCAAATTTTCTGAATATAAGCTTCGTAGATTATTTCGATGCCAAAACACCAACTTTCTATGACAAATTGACGAAACCGTTAAAAGCTCCTCCATAGAGAGAGTTGAGCAACTTCGGACCATCAAAAGTTGCTCGGGATAGACATTTTATTGTTCTTCTATGTCAAATTTTCTGAATATAAGCTTCGTAGATTATTTCGATACCAAAACACCAACTTCCTATGACAAATGGATAAAACCGTTAAAAGCTCCTCCATAGAGAGAGTTGAGCAACTTCGGACCATCAAAGTTGCTCGGTTTACACTTTTTTTTGTTCTTATATATCAAATTTTATGAGTATAAGCTTCTTAGATTATTTCGATGCCAAAACACCAACTTTCTATGACAAATGGACAAAACCATTAAAAGCTCCTCGATAGAGAGAGTTGAGCAACTTCGGACTACAAAAGTTGCTCGGGATAGACTTTTTATTGTTCTTATATGTCAAAATTTTAGAGTATAAGCTTCCTAGATTATTTCGATGCCAAAACAAGAACTTTCTATGACAAATGGACAAAACCGTTAAAAGCTCCTCCATAGAGAGAGTTGAGGAACTTCGGACCATCAAAGTTGCTCGGTTTACACTTTTTTTTTCTTATATATCAAATTTTATGAGTATAAGCTTCTTAGATTATTTCGATGCCAAAACATCAACTTTCTATGACAAATGGAGAAAACCGTTAAAAGCTCCTCGATAGAGAGAGTTGAGCAACTTCGGACTACAAAAGTTGCTCGGGATAGACTTTTTATTGTTCTTTTATGTCAAATTTTACGAGTATAAGCTTCCTAGATTATTTCGATGCCAAAACACCAACTTTCTATGACAAATGGACAAAACCGTTAATAGCTCCTCCGAAGAGAGAGTTGAGCAACTTCGGACCATCAAAGTTGCTCTATGTACACTTTTTATTGTTCTTCTATGTAAAATTTTATTAATACAAGCTTCCATAATTATTTCGATTCCAAAACACCAATTTTCTATGACAAATGGATAAAACCTTTAAAAGCTCCATCATAGAGAGAGTTGAGCAACTTCGGACCATCAAAGTTACTCGGTGTACAATTTTTATTGTTCTTATATGTCAAATTTTAAGAGTATAAGCTTCCTAGATTATTTCGATGCCAAAACACCAACTTTCTATGACAAGTGGACGAAACCGTTAATAGCTCCTCCATAGAGAGAGTTGAGCAACTTTCGACTATCAAAAGTTGCTCGGGATAGACATTTTATTGTTCTTCTATGTCAAATTTTCTAAATATAAGCTTCGTAGATTATTTCGATGCCAAAACACCAACTTTCTATGGCAAATGGAGAAAACCGTTAAAAGCTCCTTCATAGAGAGAGTTGAGCAACTTCAAACCATCAAAGTTGCTCGGTGTACAATTTTTATTGTTCTTATATGTCAAATTTTACGAGTATAAGCTTCATAGATTATTTCGATGCCAAAACACCAACTTTATATGACAAATGCACAAAATCGTTAAAAGCTCCTCCATAGAGAGAGTTGAGCAACTTCGGACTATCAAAGTTGCTCGGGATAAACTTTTTATTTTTCTTTTATGTCAAATTTTACTAGTATAAGCTTCCTAGATTATTTCGATGCCAAAACACCAACTTTCTATGACAAATGGACGAAACTGTTAAAAGCTCCTCCATAGAGAGAGTTGAGCAAGTTCGGATCATCGAAGTTACTCTATGTGCACTTTTTATTGTTCTTCTATTTCAAATTTTTTTAATACAAGCTTCCAAGATTATTTCGATTCCAAAACACCAACTTTCTATGATTAGTGGATAAAACCGTTAAAAACTCCTCCATAGAGAGAGTTGAGCAACTTCGGACCATCGAAGTTGCTCGGTGTACAATTTTTATTGTTCTTATATGTCAAAATTTAAGAGTATAAGCTTCCTAGATTATTTCGATGTGAAAACAAGAACTTTCTATGACAAATGGACAAAACCGTTAAAAGCTCCTCCATAGAGAGAGTTGAGCAACTTCGGACCATCAAAGTTGCTCGGTTTACACTTTTTTTTGTTCTTATATATCAAATTTTATGAGTATAAGCTTCTTAGATTATTTCGATGCCAAAACACCAACTTTCTATGACAAATGGACAAAACCATTAAAAGCTCCTCGATAGAGAGAGTTGAGCAACTTCGGACTACAAAAGTTGCTCGGGATAGACTTTTTATTGTTCTTTTATGTCAAATTTTATGAGTATAAGCTTCCTAGATTATTTCGATGACAAAACACCAACTTTCTATGAAAAATGAACAAAACCATTAAAAGCTCCTCCATAGAGAGAGTTGAGCAACTTCGGACCATCAAAGTTGCTCGGTGTACAATTTTTATTGTTCTTCTATGTCAAATTTTCTGAATATAAGCTTCGTAGATTATTTCGATGCCAAAACACCAACTTTCTATGACAAATTGACGAAACCGTTAAAAGCTCCTCCATAGAGAGAGTTGAGCAACTTCGGACCATCAAAAGTTGCTCGGGATAGACATTTTATTGTTCTTCTATGTCAAATTTTCTGAATATAAGCTTCGTAGATTATTTCGATGCCAAAACACCAACTTCCTATGACAAATGGATAAAACCGTTAAAAGCTCCTCCATAGAGAGAGTTGAGCAACTTCGGACCATCAAAGTTGCTCGGTTTACACTTTTTTTTGTTCTTATATATCAAATTTTATGAGTATAAGCTTCTTAGATTATTTCGATGCCAAAACACCAACTTTCTATGACAAATGGACAAAACCATTAAAAGCTCCTCGATAGAGAGAGTTGAGCAACTTCGGACTACAAAAGTTGCTCGGGATAGACTTTTTATTGTTCTTATATGTCAAAATTTTAGAGTATAAGCTTCCTAGATTATTTCGATGCCAAAACAAGAACTTTCTATGACAAATGGACAAAACCGTTAAAAGCTCCTCCATAGAGAGAGTTGAGGAACTTCGGACCATCAAAGTTGCTCGGTTTACACTTTTTTTTTCTTATATATCAAATTTTATGAGTATAAGCTTCTTAGATTATTTCGATGCCAAAACATCAACTTTCTATGACAAATGGAGAAAACCGTTAAAAGCTCCTCGATAGAGAGAGTTGAGCAACTTCGGACTACAAAAGTTGCTCGGGATAGACTTTTTATTGTTCTTTTATGTCAAATTTTACGAGTATAAGCTTCCTAGATTATTTCGATGCCAAAACACCAACTTTCTATGACAAATGGACAAAACCTTTAAAAGATCCTCCATAGAGAGAGTTGAGCAACTTCGGACCTTCAAAGTTGCTCGGTGTACAATTTTTATTGTTCTTCTATGTCAAATTTTCTGAATATAAGCTTCGTAGATTATTTCGATGCCAAAACACCAACTTTCTATGACAAATGGACGAAACCGTTAAAAGCTCCTCCATAGAGAGAGTTGAGCAACTTCGGACTATCAAAAGTTGCTCGGGATAGACATTTTATTGTTCTTCTATGTCAAATTTTCTAAATATAAGCTTCGTAGATTATTTCGATGCCAAAACACCAACTTTCTATGGCAAATGGAGAAAACCGTTAAAAGCTCCTTCATAGAGAGAGTTGAGCAACTTCGGACCATCAAAGTTGCTCGGTGTACAATTTTTATTGTTCTTATATGTCAAATTTTACGAGTATAAGCTTCATAAATTATTTCGATGCCAAAACACCAACTTTATATGACAAATGCACAAAATCGTTAAAAGCTCCTCCATAGAGAGAGTTGAGCAACTTCGGACTATCAAAGTTTCTCGGGATAAACTTTTTATTTTTCTTTTATATCAAATTTTACTAGTATAAGCTTCCTATATTATTTCGATGCCAAAACACCAACTTTCTATGACAAATGGACGAAACTATTAAAAGCTCCTCCATAGAGAGAGTTGAGCAAGTTCGGATCATCAAAGTTACTCTATGTACACTTATTATTGTTCTTCTATGTCAAATTTTTTTAATACATGCTTCGAAGATTATTTCGATTCCAAAACACCAACTTTCTATGATTAATGGATAAAACCGTTAAAAACTCCTCCATAGAGAGAGTTGAGCAACTTCGGACTATCAAAGTTGCTCGGGATAGACTTTTTATTGTTCTTCTATGTCAAATTTTATGAGTATAAGCTTCCAAGATTATTTCGTTTCCAAAACACCAACTTTCTAAGACAAATGGATAGAACCGTTAAAAGCTCCTCCATAGAGAGAGTTGAGCAACTTCGGACCATCAAAAGTTGCTCGGTGTGCAATTTTTATTGTTTTTATATGTCAAATTTTAAGAGTATAAGCTTCCTAGATTATTTCGATGCCAAAACACCAACTTTCTATGACAAATGTACAAAACCGTTAAAAGCTCCTCCATAGAGAGAGTTGAGGAACTTCGGACCATCAAAGTTGCTCGGTTTAAACTTTTTTTTGTTCTTATATATCACATTTTATGAGTATAAGCTTCGCAGATTATTTCGATGCCAAAACACCAACTTTCTATGACAAATGGACAAAACCGTTAAAAGCTCCTCGATAGAGAGAGTTGAGCAACTTCGGACTATCAAAGTTGCTCGGGATAAACTTTTTATTGTTCTTTTATGTCAAATTTTACGAGTATAAGCTTCCTAGATTATTTCGATGCCAAAACACCAACTTTCTATGACAAATGGACGAAACCGTTAAAAGCTCCCCTATAGAGATAGTTGAGCAAGTTCGGATCATCAAAGTTACTCTATGTACACTTTTTATTGTTCTTCTATGTCAAATTTTTTTAATACAAGCTTCCAAGATTATTTCGATTCCAAAACACCAACTTTCTATGACTAATGGATAAAACCGTTGAAAGCTCCTCCATAGAGAGAGTTGAGCAACTTCGGACCATCAAAGTTGCTCGGTGTACAATTTTTATTGTTCTTATATGTCAAAATTTTAGAGTATAAGCTTCCTAGATTATTTCGATGCCAAAACAAGAACTTTCTATGACAAATGGACAAAACCGTTAAAAGCTCCTCCATAGAGAGAGTTGAGGAACTTCGGACCATCAAAGTTGCTCGGTTTACACTTTTTTTTTTCTTATATATCAAATTTTATGAGTATAAGCTTCTTAGATTATTTCGATGCCAAAACATCAACTTTCTATGTCAAATGGACAAAACCGTTAAAAGCTCCTCGATAGAGAGAGTTGAGCAACTTCGGACTACAAAAGTTGCTCGGGATAGACTTTTTATTGTTCTTTTATGTCAAATTTTACGAGTATAAGCTTCCTAGATTATTTCGATGCCAAAACACCAACTTTCTATGATAAATGAGCAAAACCGTTAAAAGCTCCTCCATAGAGAGAGTTGAGTAACACCGGGCCATCAAAGTTGCTCGGTGTACAATTTTTATTGTTTTTCTATGTCGAATTTTCTAAATATAAGCTTCGTAGATTATTTCGATGCCAAAACACCAACTTTCTATGGCAAATGGAGAAAACCGTTAAAAGCTCCTTCATAGAGAGAGCTGAGCAACTTCGGACCATCAAAGTTGCTCGGTGTACAATTTTTATTGTTCTTATATGTCAAATTTTACGAGTATAAGCTTCATAAATTATTTCGATGCCAAAACACCAACTTTATATGACAAATGCACAAAATCGTTAAAAGCTCCTCCATAGAGAGAGTTGAGCAACTTCGGACTATCAAAGTTGCTCGGGATAAACTTTTTATTTTTCTTTTATATCAAATTTTACTAGTATAAGCTTCCTATATTATTTCGATGCCAAAACACCAACTTTCTATGACAAATGGACGAAACTATTAAAAGCTCCTCCATAGAGAGAGTTGAGCAAGTTCGGATCATCAAAGTTACTCTATGTACACTTATTATTGTTCTTCTATGTCAATTTTTTTTAATACATGCTTCGAA
This sequence comes from Euonymus europaeus, assembly GCA_963580455.1. Classification (NCBI taxonomy): domain Eukaryota; kingdom Viridiplantae; phylum Streptophyta; class Magnoliopsida; order Celastrales; family Celastraceae; genus Euonymus; species Euonymus europaeus. The sequence goes on from OY756972.1 coordinate 9,968,657, forward strand.
GATTATTTCGATTCCAAAACACCAACTTTCTATGATTAATGGATAAAACCGTTAAAAACTCCTCCATAGAGAGAGTTGAGCAACTTCGGACTATCAAAGTTGCTCGGGATAGACTTTTTATTGTTCTTCTATGTCAAATTTTATGAGTATAAGCTTCCAAGATTATTTCGTTTCCAAAACACCAACTTTCTAAGACAAATGGATAGAACCGTTAAAAGCTCCTCCATAGAGAGAGTTGAGCAACTTCGGACCATCAAAAGTTGCTCGGTGTGCAATTTTTATTGTTTTTATATGTCAAATTTTAAGAGTATAAGCTTCCTAGATTATTTCGATGCCAAAACACCAACTTTCTATGACAAATGTACAAAACCGTTAAAAGCTCCTCCATAGAGAGAGTTGAGGAACTTCGGACCATCAAAGTTGCTCGGTTTAAACTTTTTTTTGTTCTTATATATCACATTTTATGAGTATAAGCTTCGCAGATTATTTCGATGCCAAAACACCAACTTTCTATGACAAATGGACAAAACCGTTAAAAGCTCCTCGATAGAGAGAGTTGAGGAACTTCGGGCTATCAAAGTTGCTCGGGATAAACTTTTTATTGTTCTTTTATGTCAAATTTTACGAGTATAAGCTTCCTAGATTATTTCGATGCCAAAACACCAACTTTCTATGATAAATGAGCAAAACCGTTAAAAGCTCCTCCATAGAGAGAGTTGAGTAACATCGGGCCATCAAAGTTGCTCGGTGTACAATTTTTATTGTTTTTCTATGTCGAATTTTCTAAATATAAGCTTCGTAGATTATTTCGATGCCAAAACACCAACTTTCTATGGCAAATGGAGAAAACCGTTAAAAGCTCCTTCATAGAGAGAGTTGAGCAACTTCGGACCATCAAAGTTGCTCGGTGTACAATTTTTATTGTTCTTATATGTCAAATTTTACGAGTATAAGCTTCATAAATTATTTCGATGCCAAAACACCAACTTTATATGACAAATGCACAAAATCGTTAAAAGCTCCTCCATAGAGAGAGTTGAGCAACTTCGGACTATCAAAGTTGCTCGGGATAAACTTTTTATTTTTCTTTTATATCAAATTTTACTAGTATAAGCTTCCTATATTATTTCGATGCCAAAACACCAACTTTCTATGACAAATGGACGAAACTATTAAAAGCTCCTCCATAGAGAGAGTTGAGCAAGTTCGGATCATCAAAGTTACTCTATGTACACTTATTATTGTTCTTCTATGTCAATTTTTTTTTATACATGCTTCGAAGATTATTTCGATTCCAAAACACCAACTTTCTATGATTAATGGATAAAACCGTTAAAAACTCCTCCATAGAGAGAGTTGAGCAACTTCGGACTATCAAAGTTGCTCGGGATAGACTTTTTATTGTTCTTCTATGTCAAATTTTATGAGTATAAGCTTCCAAGATTATTTCGTTTCCAAAACACCAACTTTCTAAGACAAATGGATAGAACCGTTAAAAGCTCCTCCATAGAGAGAGTTGAGCAACTTCGGACCATCAAAAGTTGCTCGGTGTGCAATTTTTATTGTTTTTATATGTCAAATTTTAAGAGTATAAGCTTCCTAGATTATTTCGATGCAAAACACCAACTTTCTATGACAAATGTACAAAACCGTTAAAACTCCTCCATAGAGAGAGTTGAGGAACTTCGGACCATCAAAGTTGCTCGGTTTAAACTTTTTTTTGTTCTTATATATCACATTTTATGAGTATAAGCTTCGCAGATTATTTCGATGCCAAAACACCAACTTTCTATGACAAATGGACAAAACCGTTAAAAGCTCCTCGATAGAGAGAGTTGAGCAACTTCGGACTATCAAAGTTGCTCGGGATAAAATTTTTATTGTTCTTTTATGTCAAATTTTACGAGTATAAGCTTCCTAGATTATTTCAATGCCAAAACACCAACTTTCTATGACAAATGGACGAAACCGTTAAAAGCTCCTCTATAGAGATAGTTGAGCAAGTTCGGATCATCAAAGTTGCTCGGTGTACAATTTTTATTGTTCTTATATGTCAAAATTTTAGAGTATAAGCTTCCTAGATTATTTCGATGCCAAAACAAGAACTTTCTATGACAAATGGACAAAACCGTTAAAAGCTCCTCCATAAAGAGAGTTGAGGAACTTCGGACCATCAAAGTTGCTCGGTTTACACTTTGTTTTTTCTTATATATCAAATTTTATGAGTATAAGCTTCTTAGATTATTTCGATGCCAAAACATCAACTTTCTATGTCAAATGGACAAAACCGTTAAAAGCTCCTCGATAGAGAGAGTTGAGCAACTTCGGACTACAAAAGTTGCTCGGGATAGACTTTTTATTGTTCTTTTATGTCAAATTTTATGAGTATAAGCTTCCTAGATTATTTCGATGCCAAAACACCAACTTTCTATGATAAATGAGCAAAACCGTTAAAAGCTCCTCCATAGAGAGAGTTGAGTAACACCGGGCCATCAAAGTTGCTCGGTGTACAATTTTTATTGTTTTTCTATGTCGAATTTTCTAAATATAAGCTTCGTAGATTATTTCGATGCCAAAACACCAACTTTCTATGGCAAATGGAGAAAACCGTTAAAAGCTCCTTCATAGAGAGAGTTGAGCAACTTCGGACCATCAAAGTTGCTCGGTGTACAATTTTTATTGTTCTTATATGTCAAATTTTACGAGTATAAGCTTCATAAATTATTTCGATGCCAAAACACCAACTTTATATGACAAATGCACAAAATCGTTAAAAGCTCCTCCATAGAGAGAGTTGAGCAACTTCGGACTATCAAAGTTGCTCGGGATAAACTTTTTATTTTTCTTTTATATCAAATTTTACTAGTATAAGCTTCCTATATTATTTCGATGCCAAAACACCAACTTTCTATGACAAATGGACGAAACTGTTAAAAGCTCCTCCATAGAGAGAGTTGAGCAAGTTCGGATCATCAAAGTTACTCTATGTACACTTTTTATTGTTCTTCTATGTCAAATTTTTTTAATACAAGCTTCCAAGATTATTTCGATTCCAAAACACCAACTTTCTATAATTAATGGATAAAACCGTTAAAAACTCCTCCATAGAGAGAGTTGAGCAACTTCGGACTATCAAAGTTGCTCGGGATAGACTTTTTATTGTTCTTCTATGTCAAATTTTATGAGTATATGCTTCCAAGATTATTTCGTTTCCAAAACACCAACTTTCTAAGACAAATGGATAAAACCGTTAAAAGCTCCTCCATAGAGAGAGTTGAGCAACTTCGGACCATCAAAGTTGCTCGATGTACAATTTTTATTGTTCTTCTATGTCAAATTTTCTGAATATAAGCTTCGTAGATTATTTCGATGCCAAAACACCAACTTTCTATGACAAATGGACGAAACCGTTAAAAGCTCCTCCATAGAGAGAGTTGAGCAACTTCGGACTATCAAAAGTTGCTCGGGATAGACATTTTATTGTTCTTCTATGTCAAATTTTCTAAATATAAGCTTAGTAGATTATTTCGATGCCAAAACACCAACTTTCTATGGCAAATGGAGAAAACCGTTAAAAGCTCCTCCATAGAGAGAGTTGAGCAAGTTCGGATCATCAAAGTTACTCTATGTACACTTTTTATTGTTCTTCTATGTCAAATTTTTTTAATACAAGCTTCCAAGATTATTTCGATTCCAAAACACAAACTTTCTATGATTAATGGATAAAACCGTTAAAAACTCCTCCATAGAGAGAGTTGAGCAACTTCGGACTATCAAAGTTGCTCGGGATAGACTTTTTATTGTTCTTCTATGTCAAATTTTATGAGTATAAGCTTCCAAGATTATTTCGTTTCCAAAACACCAACTTTCTAAGACAAATGGATAAAACCGTTAAAAGCTCCTCCATAGAGAGAGTTGAGCAACTTCGGACCATCAAAGTTGCTCGGTGTACAATTTTTATTGTTCTTCTATGTCAAATTTTCTGAATATAAGCTTCGTAGATTATTTCGATGCCAAAACACCAACTTTCTATGACAAATGGACGAAACCGTTAAAAGCTCCTCCATAGAGAGAGTTGAGCAACTTCGGACTATCAAAAGTTGCTCGGGATAGACATTTTATTGTTCTTCTATGTCAAATTTTCTAAATATAAGCTTAGTATATTATTTCGATGCCAAAACACCAACTTTCTATGGCAAATGGAGAAAACCGTTAAAAGGTCCTTCATAGAGAGAGTTGAGCAACTTCGGACCATCAAAGTTGCTCGGTGTACAATTTTTATTGTTCTTATATGTCAAATTTTACGATATAAGCTTCATAAATTATTTCGATGCCAAAACACCAACTTTATATGACAAATGCACAAAATCGTTAAAAGCTCCTCCATAGAGAGAGTTGAGCAACTTCGGACTATCAAAGTTGCTCGGGATAAACTTTTTATTTTTCTTTTATATCAAATTTTACTAGTATAAGCTTCCTATATTATTTCGATGCCAAAACACCAACTTTCTATGACAAATGGACGAAACTGTTAAAAGCTCCTCCATAGAGAGAGTTGAGCAAGTTCGGATCATCAAAGTTACTCTATATACACTTTTTATTGTTCTTCTATGTCAAATTTTTTTAATACAAGCTTCCAAGATTATTTCGATTCCAAAACACAAACTTTCTATGATTAATGGATAAAACCGTTAAAAACTCCTCCATAGAGAGAGTTGAGCAACTTCGGACTATCAAAGTTGCTCGGGATAGACTTTTTATTGTTCTTCTATGTCAAATTTTATGAGTATAAGCTTCCAAGATTATTTCGTTTCCAAAACACCAACTTTCTAAGACAAATGGATAAAACCGTTAAAAGCTCCTCCATAGAGAGATTTGAGCAACTTCGGACCATCAAAAGTTGCTCGGTGTGCAATTTTTATTGTTCTTATATGTCAAATTTTAAGAGTATAAGCTTCCTAGATTATTTCGATGCAAAAACACCAACTTTCTATGACAAATGGACGAAACTGTTAATAGCTCCTCCATAGAGAGAGTTGAGCAAGTTCGGATCATCAAAGTTACTCTATGTACACTTTTTATTGTTCTTCTATGTCAAATTTTTTTAATACAAGCTTCCAAGATTATTTCGATTCCAAAACACCAACTTTCTATGACTAATGGATAAAACCGTTGAAAGCTCCTCATAGAGAGAGTTGAGCAACTTCGGACTATCAAAGTTGCTCGGGATAGACTTTTTATTGTTCTTCTATGTCAAATTTTTTGAGTATAAGCTTCCAAGATTATTTCGTTTCCAAAACACCAACTTTCTAAGACAAATGGATAAAACCGTTAAAAGCTCCTCCATAGAGAGAGTTGAGCAACTTCGGACCATCAAAGTTGCTCGATGTACAATTTTTATTGTTCTTCTATGTCAAATTTTCTGAATATAAGCTTCGTAGATTATTTCGATGCCAAAACACCAACTTTCTATGACAAATGGACGAAACCATTAAAAGCTCCTCCATAGAGAGAGTTGAGCAACTTCGGACTATCAAAATTTGTTCGGGATAGACATTTTACTGTTCTTCTATGTCAAATTTTCTAAATATAAGCTTCGTAGATTATTTCGATGCCAAAACACCAACTTTCTATGGCAAATGGAGAAAACCGTTAAAAGCTCCTTCATAGAGAGAGTTGAGCAACTTCGGACCATCAAAGTTGCTCGGTGTACAATTTTTATTGTTCTTATATGTCAAATTTTACGAGTATAAGCTTCATAAATTATTTCGATGCCAAAACACCAACTTTATATAACAAATGCACAAAATCGTTAAAAGCTCCTCCATAGAGAGAGTTGAGCAACTTCGGACTATCAAAGTTGCTCGGGATAAACTTTTTATTTTTCTTTTATATCAAATTTTACTAGTATAAGCTTCCAAGATTATTTCGTTTCCAAAACACCAACTTTCTAAGACAAATGGATAAAACCGTTAAAAGCTCCTCCATAGAGAGAGTTGAGCAACTTCGGACTATCAAAAGTTGCTCGGTGTGCAATTTTTATTGTTCTTATATGTCAAATTTTAAGAGTATAAGCTTCCTAGATTATTTCGATGCCAAAACACCAACTTTCTATCACAAATGGACGAAACTGTTAAAAGCTCCTCCATAGAGAGAGTTGAGCAAGTTCGGATCATCAAAGTTACTCTATGTACACTTTTTATTGTTCTTCTATGTCAAATTTTTTTAATACAAGCTTCCAAGATTATTTCGATTCCAAAACACCAACTTTCTATGACTAATGGATAAAACCGTTGAAAGCTCCTCCATAGAGAGAGTTGAGCAACTTCGGACCATCAAAGTTGCTCGGTGTACAATTTTTATTGTTCTTATATGTCAAAATTTTAGAGTATAAGCTTCCTAGATTATTTCGATGCCAAAACAAGAACTTTCCATGACAAATGGACAAAACCGTTAAAAGCTCCTCCATAGAGAGAGTTGAGCAACTTCGGACCATCAAAAGTTGCTCGGTGTGCAATTTTTATTGTTCTTATATGTCAAATTTTAAGAGTATAAGCTTCCTAGATTATTTCGATGCCAAAACACCAACTTTTAATGACAAATGTACAAAACCGTTAAAAGCTCCTCCATAGAGAGAGTTGAGGAACTTCGGACCATCAAAGTTGCTCGGTTTACACTTTTTTTTGTTCTTATATATCAAATTTTATGAGTATAAGCTTCTTAGATTATTTCAATGCCAAAACACCAACTTTCTATGACAAATGGACAAAACCGTTAAAAGCTCCTCCATAGAGAGAGTTGAGCAACTTTGGACCATCAAAGTTGCTCGGTGTACAATTTTTATTGTTCTTATATGTCAAATTTTAAGAGTACAAGCTTCCTAGATTATTTTGATGCCAAAACACCAACTTTCTATGACAAATGGACAAAACCGTTAATAGCTCCTCCGAAGAGAGAGTTGAGCAACTTCGGACCATCAAAGTTGCTCTATGTACACTTTTTATTGTTCTTCTATGTAAAATTTTATTAATACAAGCTTCCATAATTATTTCGATTCCAAAACACCAATTTTCTATGACAAATGGATAAAACCTTTAAAAGCTCCATCATAGAGAGAGTTGAGCAACTTCGGACCATCAAAGTTACTCGGTGTACAATTTTTATTGTTCTTATATGTCAAATTTTAAGAGTATAAGCTTCCTAGATTATTTCGATGCCAAAACACCAACTTTCTATGACAAGTGGACGAAACCGTTAATAGCTCCTCCATAGAGAGAGTTGAGCAACTTTCGACTATCAAAAGTTGCTCGGGATAGACATTTTATTGTTCTTCTATGTCAAATTTTCTAAATATAAGCTTCGTAGATTATTTCGATGCCAAAACACCAACTTTCTATGGCAAATGGAGAAAACCGTTAAAAGCTCCTTCATAGAGAGAGTTGAGCAACTTCAAACCATCAAAGTTGCTCGGTGTACAATTTTTATTGTTCTTATATGTCAAATTTTACGAGTATAAGCTTCATAGATTATTTCGATGCCAAAACACCAACTTTATATGACAAATGCATAAAATCGTTAAAAGCTCCTCCATAGAGAGAGTTGAGCAACTTCGGACTATCAAAGTTGCTCGAGATAAACTTTTTATTTTTCTTTTATGTCAAATTTTACTAGTATAAGCTTCCTAGATTATTTCGATGCCAAAACACCAACTTTCTATGACAAATGTACGAAACTGTTAAAAGCTCCTCCATAGAGAGAGTTGAGCAAGTTCGGATCATCGAAGTTACTCTATGTGCACTTTTTATTGTTCTTCTATTTCAAATTTTTTTAATACAAGCTTCCAAGATTATTTCGATTCGAAAACACCAACTTTCTATGATTAGTGGATAAAACCGTTAAAAACTCCTCCATAGAGAGAGTTGAGCAACTTCGGACCATCAAAGTTGCTCGGTGTACAATTTTTATTGTTCTTATATGTCAAAATTTAAGAGTATAAGCTTCCTAGATTATTTCGATGCGAAAACAAGAACTTTCTATGACAAATGGACAAAACCGTTAAAAGCTCCTCCATAGAGGGAGTTGAGCAACTTCGGACCATCAAAGTTGCTCGGTTTACACTTTTTTTTGTTCTTATATATCAAATTTTATGAGTATAAGCTTCTTAGATTATTTCGATGCCAAAACACCAACTTTCTATGACAAATGGACAAAACCATTAAAAGCTCCTCGATAGAGAGAGTTGAGCAACCTCGGACTACAAAAGTTGCTCGGGATAGACTTTTTATTGTTCTTTTATGTCAAATTTTATGAGTATAAGCTTCCTAGATTATTTCGATGACAAAACACCAACTTTCTATGAAAAATGAACAAAACCGTTAAAAGCTCCTCCATAGAGAGAGTTGAGCAACTTCGGACCATCAAAGTTGCTCGGTGTACAATTTTTATTGTTCTTCAATGTCAAATTTTCTGAATATAAGCTTCCTAGATTATTTCGATGCCAAAACACCAACTTTCTATGACAAATTGACGAAACCGTTAAAAGCTCCTCCATAGAGAGAGTTGAGCAACTTCGGACCATCAAAAGTTGCTCGGGATAGACATTTTATTGTTCTTCTATGTCAAATTTTCTGAATATAAGCTTCGTAGATTATTTCGATGCCAAAACACCAACTTCCTATGACAAATGGATAAAACCGTTAAAATCTCCTCCATAGAGAGAGTTGAGCACTTCGGACCATCAAAGTTGCTCGGTGTATACTTTTTATTGTTCTTATATGTCAAATTTTATGAGTATAAGCTTCCTAGATTATTTCGATGCCAAAACACCAACTATCCTTGACAAATGGACAAAACCGTTAAAGGCTTCTCCATAGCAGAATTGAGCAAATTCGGACCATCAAACTTGCTCGGTGTACAATTTTTATTGTTCCTATATGTCAAATTTTATGAGTATAAGCTTCATCGATTATTTGGATGCCAAAACACCAACTTTCTATGACAAATGGACGAAACCGTTAAAAGTTTCTCCATGGAAAAGTTGGGCAACTTCGGAACATCGAAGTTGCTCGCTGTACAATTTTTATCGTTCTTATATGTCAAATTTTTTGAATATAAGCTTCATAGATTATTTCGATGCCAAAACACTAACTTTCTATGACAAATGGACGAAACCGTTTAAAGCTCTTCCTTATAGAGAGTTGAGCAACTTCGGACTTTCAAAGTTGCTCGGGATAGACTTTTTGTTGTTCTTCTATGTCAAATTTTAGTTGTATAAGCTTCCTAGATTATTTCGATGCCAAAACACCAACTTTCTATGACAAATGGACAAAACCATTAAAAGCTCCTCGATAGAGAGAGTTGAGCAACTTCGGACTACAAAAGTTGCTCGGGATAGACTTTTTATTGTTCTTTTATGTCAAATTTTATGAGTATAAGCTTCCTAGATTATTTCGATGACAAAACACCAACTTTCTATGAAAAATGAACAAAACCGTTAAAAGCTCCTCCATAGAGAGAGTTGAGCAACTTCGGACCATCAAAGTTGCTCGGTGTACAATTTTTATTGTTCTTCTATGTCAAATTTTTTGAATATAAGCTTCGTAGATTATTTCGATGCCAAAACACCAACTTTCTATGACAAATTGACGAAACCGTTAAAAGCACCTCCATAGAGAGAGTTGAGCAACTTCGGACCATCAAAAGTTGCTCGGGATAGACATTTTATTGTTCTTCTATGTCAAATTTTCTGAATATAAGCTTCGTAGATTATTTCGATGCCAAAACACCAACTTCCTATGACAAATGGATAAAACCGTTAAAAGCTGCTCCGTAGAGAGAGTTGAGCAACTTCGGACCATCAAAGTTTCCCGGTGTATACTTTTTATTGTTCTTATATGTCAAATTTTATGAGTATAAGCTTCCTAGATTATTTCGATGCCAAAACACCAACTATCCTAGACAAATGGACAAAACCGTTAAAGGCTTCTCCATAGCAGAGTTGAGCAAATTCGGACCTTCAAACTTGCTCGGTGTACAATTTTTATTGTTCCTATATGTCAAATTTTATGAGTATAAGCTTCATCGATTATTTCGATGCCAAAACACCAACTTTCTATGACAAATGGACGAAACCGTTAAAAGTTTCTCCATCGAAAAGTTGGGCAACTTCGGAACATCGAAGTTGCTCGCTGTACAATTTTTATCGTTCTTATATGTCAAATTTTTTGAATACAAGCTTCATAGATTATTTCGATGACAAAACACTAACTTTCTATGACAAATGGACGAAACCGTTTAAAGCTCCTCCTTAGAGAGAGTTGAGCAACTTCGGACTTTCAAAGTTGCTCGGGATAGACTTTTTGTTGTTCTTCTATGTCAAATTTTAGTTGTATAAGCTTCCTAGATTATTTCGATGCCAAAACACCAACTTTCTATGACAAATGGACAAAACCGTTAAAAGCTCCTCCATAGAGCGAGTTGAGCAACTTTGGACCATCAAAGTTGCTCGGCGTACAATTTTTATTGTTCTTATATGTCAAATTTTAAGAGTACAAGCTTCCTAGATTATTTTGATGCCAAAAAACCAACTTTCTATGACAAATGGACAAAACCGTTAATAGCTCCTCCGAAGAGAGAGTTGAGCAACCTCGGACCATCAAAGTTGCTCTATGTACACTTTTTATTGTTCTTCTATGTAAAATTTTATTAATACAAGCTTCCATGATTATTTCGATTCCAAAACACCAACTTTCTATGACAAATGGATAAATCCTTTAAAAGCTCCACCATAGAGAGAGTTGAGCAACTTCGGACCATCAAAGTTACTCGGTGTACAATTTTTATTGTTCTTATATGTCAAATTTTAAGAGTATAAGCTTCCTAGATTATTTCGATGCCAAAACACCAACTTTCTATGACAAATGGACGAAACCGTTAATAGCTCCTCCATAGAGAGAGTTTAGCAACTTTGGACTATCAAAAGTTGCTCGGGATAGACATTTTATTGTTCTTCTATGTCAAATTTTCTAAATATAAGCTTCGAAGATTATTTCGATGCCAAAACACCAACTTTCTATGGCAAATGGAGAAAACCGTTAAAAGCTCCTTCATAGAGAGAGTTGAGCAACTTCAAACCATCAAAGTTGCTCGGTGTACAATTTTAATTGTTCTTATATGTCAAATTTTACGAGTATAAGCTTCATAGATTATTTCGATGCCAAAACACCAACTTTATATGACAAATGCACAAAATCGTTAAAAGCTCCTCCATAGAGAGAGTTGAGCAACTTCGGACTATCAAAGTTGCTCGGGATAAACTTTTTATTTTTCTTTTATGTCAAATTTTACTAGTATAAGCTTCCTAGATTATTTCGATGCCAAAACACCAACTTTCTACGACAAATGGACGAAACTGTTAAAAGCTCCTCCATAGAGAGAGTTGAGCAAGTTCGGATCATCAAAGTTACTCTATGTACACTTTTTATTGTTCTTCTATGTCAAATTTTTTTAATACAAGCTTCCAAGATTATTTCGATTCCAAAACACCAACTTTCTATGATTAATGGATAAAACCGTTAAAAACTCTTCCATAGAGAGAGTTGAGCAACTTCGGACCATCAAAATTGCTCGGTGTACAATTTTTATTGTTCTTATATGTCAAAATTTAAGAGTATAAGCTTCCTAGATTATTTCGATGCGAAAACAAGAACTTTCTATGACAAATGGACAAAACCGTTAAAAGCTCCTCCATAGAGGGAGTTGAGCAACTTCGGACCATCAAAGTTGCTCGGTTTACACTTTTTTTTGTTCTTATATATCAAATTTTATGAGTATAAGCTTCTTAGATTATTTCGATGCCAAAACACCAACTTTCTATGACAAATGGACAAAACCATTAAAAGCTCCTCGATAGAGAGAGTTGAGCAACTTCGGACTACAAAAGTTGCTCGGGATAGACTTTCTATTGTTCTTTTATGTCAAATTTTATGAGTATAAGCTTCCTAGATTATTTCGATGACAAAACACCAACTTTCTATGAAAAATGAACAAAACCGTTAAAAGCTCCTCCATAGAGAGAGTTGAGCAACTTCGGACCATCAAAGTTGCTCGGTGTACAATTTTTATTGTTCTTCTATGTCAAATTTTCTGAATATAAGCTTCGTAGATTATTTCGATGCCAAAACACCAACTTTCTATGACAAATTGACGAAACCGTTAAAAGCTCATCCATAGAGAGAGTTGAGCAACTTCGGACCATCAAAAGTTGCTCGGGATAGGCATTTTATTGTTCTTCTATGTCAAATTTTCTGAATATAAGCTTCGTAGATTATTTCGATGCCAAAACACCAACTTCCTATGACAAATGGATAAAACCGTTAAAAGCTCCTCCATAGAGAGAGTTGAGCAACTTCGGACCATCAAAGTTGCAAGGTGTATACTTTTTATTGTTCTTATATGTCAAATTTTATGAGTATAAGCTTCCTAGATTATTTCGATGCCAAAACACCAACTATCCTTGACAAATGGACAAAACCGTTAAAGGCTTCTCCATAGCAGAATTGAGCAAATTCGGACTATCAAACTTGCTCGGTGTACAATTTTTATTGTTCCTATATGTCAAATTTTATGAGTATAAGCTTCATCGATTATTTCGATGCCAAAACACCAACTTTCTATGACAAATGGACGAAACCGTTAAAAGTTTCTCCGTCGAAAAGTTCGCCAACTTCGGAACATCGAAGTTGCTCGCTGTACAATTTTTATCGTTCTTATATGTCAAATTTTTTGAATATAAGCTTCATAGATTATTTCGATGCCAAAACACTAACTTTCTATGACAAATGGACGAAACTGTTTAAAGCTCCTCCTTAGAGAGAGTTGAGCAACTTCGGACTTTCAAAGTTGCTCGGGATAGACTTTTTGTTGTTCTTCTATGTCAAATTTTAGTTGTATAAGCTTCCTAGATTATTTCGTTGCCAAAACACCTACTTTCTATGACAAATGGACAAAACCGTTAAAAGCTCCTCCATAGAGAGAGTTGAGCAACTTTCGACCATCAAAGTTGCTCGGCGTACAATTTTTATTGTTCTTATATGTCAAATTTTAAGAGTACAAGCTTCCTAGATTATTTTGATGCCAAAACACCAACTTTCTATGACAAATGGACAAAACCGTTAATAGCTCCTCCGAAGAGAGAGTTGAGCAATTTCGGACCATCAAAGTTGCTCTATGTACACTTTTTATTGTTCTTCTACGTAAAATTTTATTAATACAAGTTTCCATGATTATTTCGATTCCAAAACACCAACTTTCTATGACAAATGGATAAAACCTTTAAAAGCTCCACCATAGAGAGAGTTGAGCAACTTCGGACCATCAAAGTTACTCGGTGTACAATTTTTATTGTTCTTATATGTCAAATTTTAAGAGTATAAGCTTCCTAGATTATTTCGATGGCAAAACACCAACTTTCTATGACAAATGGACGAAACCGTTAATAGCTCCTCCATAGAGAGAGTTGAGCAACTTTGGACTATCAAAAGTTGCTTGGGATAGACATTTTATTGTTCTTCTATGTCAAATTTTCTAAATATAAGCTTCGTAGATTATTTCGATGCCAAAACACCAACTTTCTATGGCAAATGGAGAAAACCGTTAAAAGCTCCTTCATAGAGAGAGTTGAGCAACTTCAAACCATCAAAGTTGCTCGGTGTACAATTTTTATTGTTCTTATATGTCAAATTTTACGAGTATAAGCTTCATAGATTATTTCGATGCGAAAACAAGAACTTTCTATGACAAATGGACAAAACCGTTAAAAGCTCCTCCATAGAGGGAGTTGAGCAACTTCGGACCATCAAAGTTGCTCGGTTTACACTTTTTTTTGTTCTTATATATCAAATTTTATGAGTATAAGCTTCTTAGATTATTTCGATGCCAAAACACCAACTTTCTATGACAAATGGACAAAACCATTAAAAGCTCCTCGATAGAGAGAGTTGAGCAACTTCGGACTACAAAAGTTGCTCGGGATAGACTTTTTATTGTTCTTTTATGTCAAATTTTATGAGTATAAGCTTCCTAGATTATTTCGATGACAAAACACCAACTTTCTATGAAAAATGAACAAAACCGTTAAAAGCTCCTCCATAGAGAGAGTTGAGCAACTTCGGACCATCAAAGTTGCTCGGTGTACAATTTTTATTGTTCTTCTATGTCAAATTTTCTGAATATAAGCTTCGTAGATTATTTCGATGCCAAAACACCAACTTTCTATGACAAATTGACGAAACCGTTAAAAGCTCCTCCATAGAGAGAGTTGAGCAACTTCGGACCATCAAAAGTTGCTCGGGATAGACATTTTATTGTTCTTCTATGTCAAATTTTCTGAATATAAGCTTCGTAGATTATTTCGATGCCAAAACACGAACTTCCTATGACAAATGGATAAAACCGTTAAAAGCTCCTCCATAGAGAGAGTTGAGCAACTTCGGACCATCAAAGTTGCTCGGTGTATACTTTTTATTGTTCTTATATGTCAAATTTTATGAGTATAAGCTTCGTAGATTATTTCGATGCCAAAATACCAACTTTCTACGACAAATGGACGAAACTGTTAAAAGCTCCTCCATAGAGAGAGTTGAGCAAGTTCGGATCATCAAAGTTACTCTATGCGCACTTTTTATTGTTCTTCTATGTCAAATTTTTTTAATACAAGCTTCCAAGATTATTTCGATTCGAAAACACCAACTTTCTATGATTAATGGATAAAACCGTTAAAAACTCCTCCATAGAGAGAGTTGAGTAACTTCGAACCATCAAAGTTGCTCGGTGTACAATTTTTATTGTTCTTATATGTCAAAATTTGAGAGTATAAGCTACCTAGATTATTTCGATGCTAAAACAAGAACTTTCTATGACAAATGGACAAAACCGTTAAAAGCTCATCTATAGAGGGAGTTGAGCAACTTCGGACCACCAAAGTTGCTCGGTTTACATTTTTTTTGTTCTTATATATCAAATTTTATGAGTATAAGCTTCTTAGATTATTTTGATGCCAAAACACCAACTTTCTATGACAAATGGACAAAACCATTAAAAGCTCCTCCATAGAGAGAGTTGAGCAACTTTGGACTACAAAAGTTGCTCGGGATAGACTTTTTATTGTTCTTTTATGTCAAATTTTACGAGTATAAGCTTCCTAGATTATTTCGATGACAAAACACCAACTTTCTATGAAAAATGAACAAAACCGTTAAAAGCTCCTCCATAGAGAGAGTTGAGCAACTTCGGACCATCAAAGTTGCTCGGTGTACAATTTTTATTGTTCTTCTATGTCAAATTTTCTGAATATAAGCTTCGTAGATTATTTCGATGCCAAAACACCAACTTTCTATGACAAATTGACGAAACCGTTAAAAGCTCCTCCATAGAGAGAGTTGAGCAACTTCGGACCATCAAAAGTTGCTCGGTATAGACATTTTATGTTTCTTCTATGTCAAATTTTCTGAATATAAGCTTCGTAGGTTATTTCGATGACAAAACACTAACTTTCTATGACAAATGGATAAAACCGGTAAAAGCTCCTCCATAGAGAGAGTTGAGCAACTTCGGACCATCAAAGTTGCTCGGTGTATACTTTTTATTGTTCTTATATGTCAAATTTTATGAGTATAAGCTTCCTAGATTATTTCGATGCCAAAACACCAACTTTCCTTGACAAATGGACAAAACCGTTAAAGGCTTCTCCCTAGCAGAGTTGAGCAACTTCGGACCATCAAACTTGCTCGGTGTACAATTTTTATTGTTTCTATATGTCAAATTTTACGAGTATAAGCTTCATCGATTATTTCGATGCCAAAACACCAACTTTCTATGACAAATGGACGAAACCGTTAAAAGTTTCTCCATGGAAAAGTTGGGCAACTTCGTAACATCGAAGTTGCTCGGTGTACAATTTTTATCGTTCTTATATGTCAAATTTTTTGAATATAAGCTTCATAGATTATTTCGATGCCAAAACACTAACTTTCTATGACAAATGGACGAAACCGTTTAAAGCTCCTCCTTAGAGAGAGTTGAGCAACTTCGGACTTTCAAAGTTGCTCGGGATAGACTTTTTGTTGTTCTTCTATATCAAATTTTAGTTGTATAAGCTTCCTAGATTATTTCGATGCCAAAACACCAACTTTCTATGACAAATGGACAAAACTTTTAAAAGCTCCTCCATAGAGAGAGTTGAGCAACTTTGGACCATCAAAGTTGCTCGGTGTACAATTTTTATTGTTCTTATATGTCAAATTTTAAGAGTACAAGCTTCCTAGATTATTTTGATGCCAAAACACCAACTTTCTATGACAAATGGACGAAACCGTTAATAGCTCCTCCGAAGAGAGAGTTGAGCAACTTCGGAATATCAAAGTTGCTCTATGTACACTTTTTATTGTTCTTCTATGTAAAATTTTATTAATACAAGCTTCCAAGATTATTTCGATGCCAAAACACCAACTTTCTATGAAAAATGAACAAAACCGTTAAAAGCTCCTCCATAGAGAGAGTTGAGCAACTTCGGACCATCAAAGTTGCTCTATGTACACTTTTTATTGTTCTTCTATGTAAAATTTTATTAATACAAGCTTCCATGATTATTTCGATTCCAAAACACCAACTTTCTACGACAAATGGATAAAACCTTTAAAAGCTCCACCATAGAGAGAGTTGAGCAACTTCGGACCATCAAAGTTACTCGGTGTACAATTTTTATTGTTCTTATATGTCAAATTTTAAGAGTATAAGCTTCCTAGATTATTTCGATGCCAAAACACCAACTTTCTATGACAAATGGACAAAACTTTTAAAAGCTCCTCCATAGAGAGAGTTGAGCAACTTCAGACTATCAAAGTTGCTCGGGATAAACTTTTTATTTTTCTTTTCTGTCAAATTTTGCTGGTATAAGCTTCCTAGATTATTTCGATGCCAAAACACCAACTTTCTATGACAAATGGACGAAACTTTTAAATGCTCCTCCATAGAGAGAGTTGAGCAAGTTCGGATCATCAAAGTTACTCTATGTACACTTTTTATTGTTCTTCTATGTCAAATTTTTTTAATACAAGCTTCCAAGATTATTTCGATTCCAAAACACCAACTTTCTATGATTAATAGATAAAACCGTTAAAAACTCCTCCATAGAGAGAGTTGAGCAACTTCGGACCATCAAAGTTGCTCGGTGTACAATTTTTATTGTTCTTATATGTCAAAATTTGAGAGTATAAGCTTCCTAGATTATTTCGATGCTAAAACAAGAACTTTCTATGACAAATGGACAAAACCGTTAAAAGCTCCTCTACAGTGGGAGTTGAGCAACTTCAGACCATCAAAGTTGCTCGGTTTACACTTTTTTTTGTTCTTATATATCAAATTTTATGAGTATAAGCTTCTTAGATTATTTTGATGCCAAAACACCAACTTTCTATGACAAATGGACAAAACCATTAAAAGCTCCTCCATAGAGAGAGTTGAGCATCTTTGGACTACAAAAGTTGCTCGGGATAGACTTTTTATTGTTCTTTTATGTCAAATTTTACGAGTATAAGCTTCCTAGATTATTTCGATGACAAAACACCAACTTTCTATGAAAAATGAACAAAACCGTTAAAAGCTCCTCCATAGAGAGAGTTGAGCAACTTCGGACCATCAAAGTTGCTCGGTGTACAATTTTTATCGTTCTTCTATGTCAAATTTTCTGAATATAAGCTTCGTAGATTATTTCGATGCCAAAACACCAACTTTCTATGACAAATTGACGAAACCGTTAGAAGTTCCTCCATAGAAAGAGTTGAGCAACTTCGGAACATCAAAAGTTGCTCGGTATAGACATTTTATGTTTCTTCTATGTCAAATTTTCTGAATATAAGCTTCGTAGGTTATTTCGATGACAAAACACCAACTTTCTATGACAAATGGATAAAACCGGTAAAAGCTCCTCCATAGAGAGAGTTGAGCAACTTCGGACCATCAAAGTTGCTCGGTGTATACTTTTTATTGTTCTTATATGTCAAATTTTATGAGTATAAGCTTCCTAGATTATTTCGATGCCAAAACACCAACTTTCCTTGACAAATGGACAAAACCGTTAAACGCTTCTCCATAGCAGAGTTGAGCAACTTCGGACCATCAAACTTGCTCGGTGTAAAATTTTTATTGTTTCTATATGTCAAATTTTACGAGTATAAGCTTCATCGATTATTTCGATGCCAAAACACCAACTTTCTATGACAAATGGACGAAACCGTTAAAAGTTTCTCCATGGAAAAGTTGGGCAACTTCGGAACATCGAAGTTGCTCGGTGTACAATTTTTATCGTTCTTATATGTGAAATTTTTTGAATATAAGCTTCATGGATTATTTCGATGCCAAAACACTAACTTTCTATGACAAATGGACGAAACCGTTTAAAGCTCCTCCATAGAGAGAGTTGAGCAACTTCGGACTTTCAAAGTTGCTCGGGATAGACTTTTTGTTGTTCTTCTATATCAAATTTTACTTGTATAAGCTTCCTAGATTATTTCGATGCCAAAACACCAACTTTCTATGACAAATGGACAAAACCGTTAAAACATCCTCCATAGAGAGAGTTGAGCAACTTTGAACCATCAAAGTTGCTCGGTGTACAATTTTTATTGTTCTTATATGTCAAATTTTAAGAGTACAAGCATCCTAGATTATTTTGATGCCAAAATACCAACTTTCTATGACAAATGGACGAAACCGTTAATAGCTCCTCCGAAGAGAGAGTTGAGCAACTTCGGACTATCAAAGTTGCTCTATGTACACTTTTTATTGTTCTTCTACGTAAAATTTTATTGATACAAGCTTCCAAGATTATTTCGATTCCAAAACACCAACTTTCTATGACAAATGGATAAAACCTTTAAAAGCTCCACCATAGAGAGAGTTGAGCAACTTCGGACCATCAAAGTTACTCGGTGTACAATTTTTATTGTTCTTATATGTCAAATTTTAAGAGTATAAGCTTCCTGGATTATTTCGATGCCAAAACACCAACTTTCTATGACAAATGGACGAAACCGTTAATAGCTCCTCCATAGAGAGAGTTGAGCAACTTCGGACCATCAAAGTTGCCCTATGTACACTTTTTATTGTTCTTCTATGTAAAATTTTATTAATACAAGCTTCCAAGATTATTTCGATTCCAAAACACCAACTTTCTATGACAAATGGATAAAACCGTTAAAAGCTCCTCCATAGAGAGAGTTAACCAACTTCGGACCATCAAAGTTGCTCGGTTTACACTTTTTTTTGTTCTTATATATCAAATTTTATGAGTATAAGCTTTTTAGATTATTTTGATGCCAAAACACCAACTTTCTATGACAAATGGACAAAACCATTAAAAGCTCCTCCATAGAGAGATTTGAGCAACTTTGTACTACAAAAGTTGCTCGGGATTGACTTTTTATTGTTCTTTTATGTCAAATTTTACTAGTATAAGCTTCCTATATTATTTCGATGACAAAACACCAACTTTCTATGAAAAATGAAAAAAACCGTTAAAAGCTCCTCCATAGAGAGATTTGAGCAACTTCGGACCATCAAAGTTGCTCGGTGTACAATTTTTATTGTTCTTCTATGTCAAATTTTCTGAATATAAGCTTCGTAGATTATTTCGATGCCAAAACACCAACTTTCTATGACAAATTGACGAAACCGTTAAAAGCTCCTCCATAGAGAGAGTTGAGCAACTTCGGACCATCAAAAGTTGCTCGGGATAGACATTTTATGTTTCTTCTATGTCAAATTTTCTGAATATAAGCTTTGTAGGTTATTTCGATGCCAAAACACCAACTTTCTATGACAACTGGATAAAACCGGTAAAAGCTCCTCCATAGAGAGAGTTGAGCAACTTCGGACCATCAAAGTTGCTCGGTGTATACTTTTTATTGTTCTAATATGTCAAATTTTATGAGTATAAGCTTCCTAGATTATTTCGATGCCAAAACACCAACTTTCCTTGACAAATGGACAAAACCGTTAAAGGCTTCTCCATAGCAGAGTTAAGCAACTTCGGACCATCAAAACTTGCTCGGTGTACAATTTTTATTGTTCCTATATGTCAAATTTTACGAGTATAAGCTTCATCGATTATTTCGATGCCAAAACACCAACTTTCTATGACAAATGTACGAAACCGTTAAAAGTTTCTCCATGGAAAAGTTGGGCAACTTCGGAACATCGAAGTTGCTCGGTGTACAATTTTTATCGTTCTTGTATGTGAAATTTTTTGAATATAAGCTTCATGGATTATTTCGATACCAAAACACTAACTTTCTATGACAAATGGAAGAAACCGTTTAAAGCTCCTCCTTAGAGAGACTAAAGCAACTTCGGACTTTCAAAGTTGCTCGGGATAGACTTTTTGTTGTTCTTCTCTGTCAAATTTTACTTGTATAAGCTTCCTAGATTATTTCGATGCCAAAACACCAACTTTCTTTGACAAATGGACAAAACCGTTAAAAGCTCCTTCATAGAGAGAGTTGAGCAACTTTGGACCATCAAAGTTGCTCGGTGTACATTTTTTATTGTTCTTATATGTCAAATTTTAAGAGTACAAGCTTCCTAGATTATTTTGATGCCAAAACACCAACTTTCTATGACAAATGGACGAAACCGTTAATAGCTCCTCCGAAGAGAGAGTTGAGCAACTTCGGAATATCAAAGTTGCTCTATGTACACTTTTTATTGTTCTTCTATGTAAAATTTTATTAATACAAGCTTCCAAGATTATTTCGATTCCAAAACACCAACTTTCTATGACAAATGGATAAAATCTTTAAAAGCTCCACCATAGAGAGAGTTGAGCAACTTCGGACCATCAAAGTTACTCGGTGTACAATTTTTATTGTTCTTATATGTCAAATTTTAAGAGTATAAGCTTCCTGGATTATTTCGATGCCAAAACACAAACTTTCTATGACAAATGGACGAAACCGCTAATAGCTCCTCCATAGAGAGAGTTAAGCAACATCGGACCATCAAAGTTGCCCTATGTACACTTTTTATTGTTCTTATATGTAAAATTTTATTAATACAAGCTTCCAAGATTATTTCGATTCCAAAACACCAACCTTCTATGACAAATGGATAAAACCGTTAAAGCTCCTCCATAGAGAGAGTTGAGCAACTTCGGAACATCAAAGTTGCTCGGTGTACAATTTTTATTGTTCTTATATGTCAAATTTTACGAGTATAAGCTTCCTAGATTATTTCGATGCGAAAACACCAACTTTCCATGACAAATGGACAAAACCGTTAAAAGCTCCTCCATAGAGAGAGTTGAGCAACTTCGGACCATCAAAGTTGCTCTGTGTACAATTTTTATTGTTCTTATATGTCAACTTTTACGAGTATAGGCTTCATATATTATTTCGATGCCAAAACACCAACTTTCTATGACAAATGGACGAAACCGTTAAAAGCTCCTACATAGAGAAAGTTGAGCAACTTCGGACTACCAAAGCTGCTCGGGATAGACTTTGTATTTTTCTTCTATGTCAAATTTTACGAGAATAAGCTTCCTAGATTATTTCGATGCCAAAACACCAATTTTCTATGAAAAATGGACGAAACCGTTAAAAGCTCCTCCATAGATAGAGTTGAGCAACTTCGGACAATCAAAGTTGCTCGGTGTACACTTTTTATTCTTCTTATATGTCAAATTTTATGAGTATAAGCTTCATAGATTATTTCGATGACAAAACACCAACTTTCTATGACAAATGGACAAAACCGTTAAAAGCTCCTCCATAGAGAGAGTTGAGCAACTTCGGACAATCAAAGTTTCTCGGTGTACACTTTTTATTGTTCTTATAAGTCAAATTTTATGAGTATAAGCTTCATAGATTATTTCGATGCCAAAACACCAACTTTCTATGACAAATGGACAAAACCGTTAAAAGCTCCTCCATAAAGAGAGTTGAGCAACTTCGAACAATTAAAGTTTCTCGGTGTACACTTTTTATTGTTCTTATAAGTCAAATTTTATGAGTATAAGCTTCGTAGATTATTTCGATGCCAAGACACCAACTTTCCATGACAAATGGACAAAATCGTTAAAAGCTCCTCCATAGAGAGAGTTGAGCAACTTCGGACCATCAAAGTTGCTCTATGTTCACTTTTTATTGTTCTTCTATGTAAAATTTTATTAATACAGGCTTCCAAGATTATTTCGATTCCAAAACACCAACTTTCTATGACAAATGGATAAAACCGTTAAAAGCTCCTCCATAGAGCGAGTTGAGCAACTTCGAACCATCAAAGTTGCTCGGTGTAAAATTTTTATTGTTCTTATATGTCAAATTTTACGGGTATAAGCTTCCTAGATTATTTCGATGCCAAAACACCAACTTTCTATGACAAATGGACAAAACCGTTAAAACCTCCTCCATAGAGAGAGTTGAGCAACTTCAGACAATCGAAGTTGCTCGGTGTACACTTTTTATTGTTCTTATATGTTAAATTTTATGAGTATAAGCTTCATAGATTATTTCGATGCGAAAACACCAACTTTCTACGACAAATGGACAAAACCGTTAAAAGCTCCTCCATAGAGAGTTGAGCAACTTCGGACCATCAAAGTTGCTCAATGTACAATTTTTATTGTTCTTATATGTCAAATTTTACGAGTATAAGCTTCGTACATTATTTCGATGCCAAAACACCAACTTTCTATGACAAATGGACAAAACCGTTAAAAGCTCCTCCATAGAGAGAGTTGAGCAACTTCGGACCATCAAAGTTGCTCGGTGTACAATTTTTATTGTTCTTGTATGTCAAATTTTACGAGTATAAGCTTAATAAAATATTTTGATGCCAAAACACCAACTTTCTATGACAAATAGACAAAACCGTTAAAAGCTCCTCCATAGAGAGAGTTGAGCAACTTCGGACAATCAAAGTTGCTCGGTGTACACTTTTTATTCTTCTTATATGTCAAATTTTATGAGTATAAGCTTCATAGATTATTTCGATGCCAAAACACCAACTTTTTATGACAACTGGATAAAACCGGTAAAAGCTCCTCCATAGAGAGAGTTGAGCAACTTCGGACCATCAAAGTTGCTCGGTGTATACTTTTTATTGTTCTAATATGTCAAATTTTATGAGTATAAGCTTCCTAGATTATTTCGATGCCAAAACACCAACTTTCCTTGACAAATGGACAAAACCGTTAAAGGCTTCTCCATAGCAGAGTTAAGCAACTTCGGACCATCAAAACTTGCTCGGTGTACAATTTTTATTGTTCCTATATGTCAAATTTTACGAGTATAAGCTTCATCGATTATTTCGATGCCAAAACACCAACTTTCTATGACAAATGTACGAAACCGTTAAAAGTTTCTCCATGGAAAAGTTGGGCAACTTCGGAACATCGAAGTTGCTCGGTGTACAATTTTTATCGTTCTTGTATGTGAAATTTTTTGAATATAAGCTTCATGGATTATTTCGATACCAAAACACTAACTTTCTATGACAAATGGAAGAAACCGTTTAAAGCTCCTCCTTAGAGAGACTAAAGCAACTTCGGACTTTCAAAGTTGCTCGGGATAGACTTTTTGTTGTTCTTCTCTGTCAAATTTTACTTGTATAAGCTTCCTAGATTATTTCGATGCCAAAACACCAACTTTCTTTGACAAATGGACAAAACCGTTAAAAGCTCCTTCATAGAGAGAGTTGAGCAACTTTGGACCATCAAAGTTGCTCGGTGTACATTTTTTATTGTTCTTATATGTCAAATTTTAAGAGTACAAGCTTCCTAGATTATTTTGATGCCAAAACACCAACTTTCTATGACAAATGGACGAAACCGTTAATAGCTCCTCCGAAGAGAGAGTTGAGCAACTTCGGAATATCAAAGTTGCTCTATGTACACTTTTTATTGTTCTTCTATGTAAAATTTTATTAATACAAGCTTCCAAGATTATTTCGATTCCAAAACACCAACTTTCTATGACAAATGGATAAAATCTTTAAAAGCTCCACCATAGAGAGAGTTGAGCAACTTCGGACCATCAAAGTTACTCGGTGTACAATTTTTATTGTTCTTATATGTCAAATTTTAAGAGTATAAGCTTCCTGGATTATTTCGATGCCAAAACACAAACTTTCTATGACAAATGGACGAAACCGCTAATAGCTCCTCCATAGAGAGAGTTAAGCAACATCGGACCATCAAAGTTGCCCTATGTACACTTTTTATTGTTCTTATATGTAAAATTTTATTAATACAAGCTTCCAAGATTATTTCGATTCCAAAACACCAACCTTCTATGACAAATGGATAAAACCGTTAAAGCTCCTCCATAGAGAGAGTTGAGCAACTTCGGAACATCAAAGTTGCTCGGTGTACAATTTTTATTGTTCTTATATGTCAAATTTTACGAGTATAAGCTTCCTAGATTATTTCGATGCGAAAACACCAACTTTCCATGACAAATGGACAAAACCGTTAAAAGCTCCTCCATAGAGAGAGTTGAGCAACTTCGGACCATCAAAGTTGCTCTGTGTACAATTTTTATTGTTCTTATATGTCAACTTTTACGAGTATAGGCTTCATATATTATTTCGATGACAAAACACCAACTTTCTATGACAAATGGACGAAACCGTTAAAAGCTCCTACATAGAGAAAGTTGAGCAACTTCGGACTACCAAAGCTGCTCGGGATAGACTTTGTATTTTTCTTCTATGTCAAATTTTACGAGAATAAGCTTCCTAGATTATTTCGATGCCAAAACACCAATTTTCTATGAAAAATGGACGAAACCGTTAAAAGCTCCTCCATAGATAGAGTTGAGCAACTTCGGACAATCAAAGTTGCTCGGTGTACACTTTTTATTCTTCTTATATGTCAAATTTTATGAGTATAAGCTTCATAGATTATTTCGATGACAAAACACCAACTTTCTATGACAAATGGACAAAACCGTTAAAAGCTCCTCCATAGAGAGAGTTGAGCAACTTCGGACAATCAAAGTTTCTCGGTGTACACTTTTTATTGTTCTTATAAGTCAAATTTTATGAGTATAAGCTTCATAGATTATTTCGATGCCAAAACACCAACTTTCTATGACAAATGGACAAAACCGTTAAAAGCTCCTCCATAAAGAGAGTTGAGCAACTTCGAACAATTAAAGTTTCTCGGTGTACACTTTTTATTGTTCTTATAAGTCAAATTTTATGAGTATAAGCTTCGTAGATTATTTCGATGCCAAGACACCAACTTTCCATGACAAATGGACAAAATCGTTAAAAGCTCCTCCATAGAGAGAGTTGAGCAACTTCGGACCATCAAAGTTGCTCTATGTTCACTTTTTATTGTTCTTCTATGTAAAATTTTATTAATACAGGCTTCCAAGATTATTTCGATTCCAAAACACCAACTTTCTATGACAAATGGATAAAACCGTTAAAAGCTCCTCCATAGAGCGAGTTGAGCAACTTCGAACCATCAAAGTTGCTCGGTGTAAAATTTTTATTGTTCTTATATGTCAAATTTTACGGGTATAAGCTTCCTAGATTATTTCGATGCCAAAACACCAACTTTCTATGACAAATGGACAAAACCGTTAAAACCTCCTCCATAGAGAGAGTTGAGCAACTTCAGACAATCGAAGTTGCTCGGTGTACACTTTTTATTGTTCTTATATGTTAAATTTTATGAGTATAAGCTTCATAGATTATTTCGATGCGAAAACACCAACTTTCTACGACAAATGGACAAAACCGTTAAAAGCTCCTCCATAGAGAGTTGAGCAACTTCGGACCATCAAAGTTGCTCAATGTACAATTTTTATTGTTCTTATATGTCAAATTTTACGAGTATAAGCTTCGTACATTATTTCGATGCCAAAACACCAACTTTCTATGACAAATGGACAAAACCGTTAAAAGCTCCTCCATAGAGAGAGTTGAGCAACTTCGGACCATCAAAGTTGCTCGGTGTACAATTTTTATTGTTCTTGTATGTCAAATTTTACGAGTATAAGCTTAATAAAATATTTTGATGCCAAAACACCAACTTTCTATGACAAATAGACAAAACCGTTAAAAGCTCCTCCATAGAGAGAGTTGAGCAACTTCGGACAATCAAAGTTGCTCGGTGTACACTTTTTATTCTTCTTATATGTCAAATTTTATGAGTATAAGCTTCATAGATTATTTCGATGCCAAAACACCAACTTTCTATGACAAATGGACAAAACCGTTAAAAGCTCTTCCATAGAGAGAGTTGAGCAACTTCAGACCATCAAAGTTGCTCGGTGTACACTTTTTATTGTTCTTATAAGTCAAATTTTATAAGTATAAGCTTCATAGATTATTTTGATGCCAAAACACCAGCTTTCTATGAGAAATGGACAAAATCGTTAAAAGCTCCTCCATAGAGAGAGTTGAGCAACTTCGGACCATCAAAGTTGCTCTAACTTCACTTTTTATTGTTCTTCTATATAAAATTTTATTAATACAGGCTTCCAAGATTATTTGGATTCCAAAACACCAACTTTCTATGACAAATGGATAAAACCGTTAAAAGCTCCTCCATAGAGAGAGTTGAGCAACTTCGGACCATCAAAGTTGCTCGGTGTATAATTTTTATTTTTTCTTATATGTCAAATTTTAAGAGTATAAGCTTCGTAGATTATTTCGATGCCAAAACACCAACTTTCTACGACAAATGGACAAAAACGTTAAAAGCTCCTCCATAGAGAGAGTTGAGAAACTTCGGACCATCAAAGTTGCTCGGTGTACAATTTTTATTGTTCTCATATGTCAAATTTAACGAGTATAAGCTTCCTAGATTATTTCGATGCCAAAACACCAACTTTCCGTGACAAATGGACAAAACCGTTAAAAGCTCCTTCATAGAGAGAGTTGAGCAACTTCGGACCATGAAAGTTGCTCGTTGTACAATTTTTATTGTTCTTGTATGTCAAATTTTACGAGTATAAGCTTCATAAATTATTTCGATGCGGAAACACCAACTTTCTATGACAAATGGACGAAACCGTTAAAAGCTCCTCCATAGAGAAAGTTGAGCAACTTCGGACTACCAAAGTTGCTCGGGATAGACTTTTTATTGTCTTCTATGTCAAATTTTACGAGAATAAGTTTCCTAGATTATTTCGATGCCAAAACACCAACTTTCTATGAAAAATGGACGAAATCGTTAAAAGCTCCTCCATAGAGAGAGTTGAGCAACTCCGGACAATCAAAGTTGCTCGGTGTACACTTTTTATTCTTCTGATATGTCAAATTTTATGAGTATAAGCTTCATAGATTATTTCGATGCCAAAACACCAACATTCTATGACAAATGGACAAAACCGTTAAAAACTCCTCCATAGAGAGAGTTGACCATCCTCGGACCATCAATGTTGCTCTATGTACAATTTTTATTGTTCTTCTATGTAAAATTTTATTAATACAAGCTTCTTAGATTATTTCGATTCCAAAACACCAACTTTCTATGACAAATGGATTAACCGTTAAAAGCCCCTCCATAGAGAGAGTTGAGCAACTTCGGACCATCAAAGTTGCTCGGTGTACAATTTTTATTTTTCTTATATGTCAAATTTTAAGAGTATAAGCTTCCTAGATTATTTCGATGCGAAAACACCAACTTTCTACGACAAATGGACAAAACCGTTAAAAGCTCCTCCATAGAGAGAGTTGAGAAACTTCGGACCATCAAAGTTGCTCGGTGTACAATTTTTATTGTTCTCATATGTCAAATTTTACGAGTATAAGCTTTCTAGATTTTTTCGATGCCAAAACACCAACTTTCCATGACAAATGGAGAAAACCACTAAAAGCTCTTCCATAGAGAGAGTTGAGCAACTTCGGACCATCAAAGTTGCTCGGTGTACAATTTTTATTGTTCTTATATGTCAATTTTTATGTGTATAAGCTTCATAAATTATTTCGATGCCAAAACACCAGCTTTCCATGACAAATGGACAAAACCGTTAAAAGCTCCTCCATAGAGAGAGTTGAGCAACTTCGGACCATCAAAGTTGCTCTATGTACAATTTTTATTGTTCTTATGTGTCAACTTTTACGAGTATAAGCATCATATATTATTTCGATGCCGAAACACCAACTTTCTATGACAAATGGACGAAACCGTTAAAAGCACCTCCATAGAGAAAGTTGAGCAACTTCGGACTACCAAAGCTGCTCGGGATAGACTTTGTATTTTTCTTCTATGTCAAATTTTACGAGAATAAGCTTCCTAGATTATTTCGATGCCAAAACACTAACTTTCTATGAAAAATGGACGAAACCGTTAAAAGCTCCTCCATAGATAGAGTTGAGCAACTTCGGACAATCAAAGTTGCTCGGTGTACAGTTTTTATTCTTCTTATATGTCAAATTTTATGAGTATAAGCTTCATAGATTATTTCGATCGCAAAACACCATTTTTGTATGACAAATGGATAAAACCGTTAAAAGCTCGTCCATAGAGAGAGTTCAGCAACTTCGGACAATCAAAGTTGCTCGGTCTACACTTTTTATTCTTCTTATATGTCAAATTTTATGAGTATAAGCATCATAGATTATTTCGATGCCAAAACACCAACTTTATATGACAAATGAACAAAACCATTAAAAGCTCCTCCATAGAGAGAGTTGAGCAACTTCGGACAATCAAAGTTGCTCGGTGTAGACTTTTTATTGTTCTTATAAGTCAAATTTTACGAGTATAAGTTTCATAGATTATTTCGATGCCAAAACACCAACTTTCTATGACAAATGGACAAAATCGTTAAAAGCTCCTCCATAGAGAGAGTTGAGCAACTTCGGACCATCAAAGTTGCTCTATGTTCACTTTTTATTGTTCTTCTATGTAAAATTTTATTAATACAGGCTTCCAAGATTATTTCGATTCCAAAACACCAACTTTCTATGAAAAATGGATAAAACCGTTAAAAGCTCCTCCATAGAGAGAGTTGAGCAACTTCGGACCATCAAAGTTGCTCGGTGTATAATTTTTATTTTTTCTTATATGTCAAATTTTAAGAGTATAAGCTTCGTAGATTATTTCGATGCCAAAACAACAACTTTCTACGACAAACGGATAAAACCGTTAAGAGCTCCTCCATAGAGAGAGTTGAGCAACTTCGAACCATCAAAGTTGCTCGGTGTACAATTTTTATTGTTCTTATATGTCAAATTTTACGGGTATAAGCTTCCTAGATTATTTCGATGCCAAAACACCAACTTTCTATGACAAATGGACAAAACCGTTAAAACCACCTCCATAGAGAGAGTTGACCAACTTCAGACAATCAAAGTTGCTCGGTGTACACTTTTTATTGTTCTTATATGTCAAATTTTATTAGTATAAGCTTCATAGATTATTTCGATGCCAAAACACCAACTTTCTACGACAAATGGACAAAACCGTTAAAACCTCATCCATAGAGAGAGTTGACCATCTTCGGACCATCAATGTTGATTTATGTACAATTTTTATTGTTCTTCTATGTAAAATTTTATTAATACAAGCTTCGAAGATTATTTCGATTCCAAAACACCAACTTTCTATGACAAATGGATTAACCGTTAAAAGCTCCTCCATAGAGAGAGTTGAGCAACTTCGGACCATCAAAGTTGCTCGGTGTACAATTTTTTTTTTTCTTATATGTCAAATTTTAAGAGTATAAGCTTCCTAGATTATTTCGATGCGAAAACACCAACTTTCTACGACAAATGGACAAAACCGTTAAAAGCTCCTCCATAGAGAGAGTTGAGAAACTTCGGACCACCAAAGTTGCTCGGTGTACAATTTTTATTGTTCTCATATGTCAAATTTTACGAGTATAAGCTTCCTAGATTATTTCAATGCCAAAACACGAACTTTCCATGACAAATGGACAAAACCGTTAAAAGCTCCTCCATAGAGAGAGTTGAGCAACTTCGGACCATCAAAGTTGCTCGGTGTACAATTTTTATTGTTCTTATATGTCAAATTTTACGAGTATAAGCTTCATCAATTATTTCGATGCCAAAACACCAACTTTCTACGACAAATGGAAAAAACCGTTAAAAGCTCCTCCATAGAGAGAGTTGAGCAACTTCGGACCATCAAAGTTGCTCAATGTACAATTTTTATTGTTCTTATATGTCAAATTTTAAGAGTATAAGCTTCCTAGATTATTTCGATGGGAAAACACCAATTTTCTACGCCAAATGGACAAAACCAATAAAAGCTCCTCCATAGAGAGAGTTGAGAAACTTCGGACCATCAAAGTTGCTCGGTGTACAATTTTTATTCTTCTGATATGTCAAATTTTATGAGTATAAGCTTCATAGATTATTTCGATGCCAAAACACCAACTTTCTATGACAAATGGACAAAACCGTTAAAAGCTCCTCCATAGAGAGAATTGAGGAACTTCGGACCATCAAAGTTGCTCGGTGTACAATTTTTATTATTCTTATATGTCAAATTTTACGAGTATAAGCTTCATAAAATATTTCGATGCCAAAACACCAACTTTCTATGACTAATGGACGAAACCGTTAAAAGCTCCTCCATAGAGAGAGTTGAGCAACTTCGGACCATCAAAGTTGCTCGGTGTACAATTTTTTTTTCTTATATGTCAAATTTTAAGAGTATAAGCTTCCTAGATTATTTCGATGCGAAAACACCAACTTTCTACGACAAATGGACAAAACCGTTAAAAGCTCCTCCATAGAGAGAGTTGAGAAACTTTGGACCATCAAAGTTGCTCGGTGTACAATTTTTATTGTTCTCATATGTAAAATTTTACGAGTATAAGCTTCCTAGATTATTTCGATGCCAAAACACCAACTTTCCGTGACAAATGGACAAAACCGTAAAAAGCTTCTCCATAGAGAGAGTTGAGCAACTTCGGACCATCAAAGTTGCTCGGTGTACAATTTTTATTGTTCTTTTATGTCAAATTTTACGAGTATAAGCTTCATAAACTATTTCGATGCCAAAACACCAACTTTCTATGACAAATGGACGAAACCGTTAAAAGCTCCTCCATAGAGAAAGTTGAGCAACTTCGGACTACCAAAGTTGCTCGGGATAGACTTTTTATTCTTCTTCTATGTCACATTTTACGAGAATAAGCTTCCTAGATTATTTCGATGCCAAAACACCAACTTTCTATGAAAAATGGACGAAATCGTTAAAAGCTCCTCCATAGAGAGAGTTGAGCAACTCCGGACAATCAAAGTTGCTCGGTGTACACTTTTTATTGTTCTTATATGTCAAATTTTATGAGTATAAGCTTCATAAAATATTTCGATGCCAAAACACCAACTTTCTATGACAAATGGACGAAACCGTTAAAAGCTCCTCCATAGAGAGAGTTGAGCAACTTCGGACAATCAAAGTTGCTCGGTGTACAATTTTTATTGTTCTCATATGTCAAATTTTACGAGTATAAGCTTTCTAGATTATTTCGATGCCAAAACACCAACTTTCCATGACAAATGGACAAAACCGCTAAAAGCTCCTCCATAGAGAGAGTTGAGCAACTTCGGACCATCAAAGTTGCTCGGTGTACAATTTTTATTGTTCTTATATGTCAAATTTTACGAGTATAAGCTTCATAAATTATTTCGATGCCAAAACACCAACTTTCTACGACAAATGGACAAAACCGCTAAAAGCTCCTCCATAGAGAGAGTTGAGCAACTTCGGACCATCAAAGTTGCTCGGTGTACAATTTTTATTATTCTTATATGTCAAATTTTACGAGTATAAGCTTCATCAATTATTTCGATGCCAAAACACCAACTTTCTACGACAAATGGACAAAACCGTTAAAAGCTCCTCCATAGAGAGAGTTGAGCAACTTCGGACCATCAAAGTTGCTCAATGTACAATTTTTATTGTTCTTATATGTCAAATTTTAAGAGTATAAGCTTCCTAGATTATTTCGATGGGAAAACACCAATTTTCTACGCCAAATGGACAAAACCGTTAAAAGCTCCTCCATAGAGAGAGTTGAGAAACTTCGGACCATCAAAGTTGCTCGGTGTACAATTTTTATTCTTCTGATATGTCAAATTTTATGAGTATAAGCTTCATAGATTATTTCGATGCCAAAACACCAACTTTCTATGACAAATGGACAAAACCGTTAAAAGCTCCTCCATAGAGAGAATTGAGCAACTTCGGACCATCAAAGTTGCTCGGTGTACAATTTTTATTATTCTTATATGTCAAATTTTACGAGTATAAGCTTCATAAAATATTTCGATGCCAAAACACCAACTTTCTATGACTAATGGACGAAACCGTTAAAAGCTCCTCCATAGAGAGAGTTGAGCAACTTCGGACCATCAAAGTTGCTGGGTGTACAATTTTTATTGTTCACATATGTCAAATTTTACGAGTATAAGCTTGCTAGATTATTTCGATGCCAAAACACCAACTTTTCATGACAAATGGACAAAACCGATAAAAGCTCCGCCATAGAGAGAGTTGAGCAACTTCGGACCATTAAAGTTGCTCAATGTACAATTTTTATTGTTCTTATATGTCAAATTTTAAGAGTATAAGCTTCCTAGATTATTTCGATCGAAAACACCAACTTTCTAGGACAAATGGACAAAACCGTTAAAAGCTCCTCCATAGAGAGAGTTGAGAAACTTCGGACCATCAAAGTTGCTCGGTGTACAATTTTTATTGTTCTCATATGTCCAATTTTACGAGTATAAGCTTCCTAGATTATTTCGATGCCAAAACTCCAACTTTCCATGACAAATGGATAAAACCGTTAAAAGCTCCTCCATAGAGAGAGTTGAGCAACTTCGGACTTTCAAAGTTGCTCGGGATAGACTTTTTTTTGTTCTTCTATGTCAAATTTTACGAGAATAAGCTTCCTAGATTATTTCGATGCCAAAACACCAACTTTCTATAAAAAATGGACGAAATCGTTAAAAGCTCATCCATAGAGAAAGTTGAGCAACTCCGGACAATCAAAGTTGCTCGGTGTACACTTTTTATTGTTCTTATATGTCAAATTTTATGAGTATAAGCTTCATAAAATATTTCGATGCCAAAACACCAACTTTCTATGACAAATGGACGAAACCGTTAAAAGCTCCTTCATAGAGAGAGTTGAGCAACTTCGGACCATCAAAGTTGCTCGGTGTACAATTTTTATTGTTCTCATATGTCAAATTTTACGAGTATAAGCTTTCTAGATTATTTCGATGCCAAAACACCAACTTTCCATGACAAATGGACAAAACCGTTAAAAGCTCCTCCATAGAGAGAGTTGAGCAACTTCGGAACATCAAAGTTGCTCGGTGTACAATTTTTTTTTTCTTATATGTCAAATTTTCAGAGTATAAGCTTCCTAGATTATTTCGATGCGAAAACACCAACTTTCTACGACAAATGGACAAAACCGTTAAAAGCTCCTCCATAGAGAGAGTTGAGAAACTTCGGACCATCAAAGTTGCTCGGTGTACAATTTTTATTGTTCTCATATGTAAAATTTTACGAGTATAAGCTTCCTAGATTATTTCGATGCCAAAACACCAACTTTCCGTGACAAATGAACAAAACCGTTGAAAGCTTCTCCATAGAGAGAGTTGAGCAACTTCGGACCATCAAAGTTGCTCGGTGTACAATTTTTATTGTTCTTATATGTCAAATTTTACGAGTATAAGCTTCATAAATTATTTCGATGCCAAAACACCAACTTTCAATGACAAATGGACGAAACAGTTAAAAGCTCCTCCATAGAGAAAGTTGAGCAACTTCGGACTACCAAAGTTGCTCGGGATAGACTTTTTATTGTTCTTCTATGTGACATTTTACGAGAATAAGCTTCCTAGATTATTTCGATGCCAAAACACCAACTTTCTATGAAAAATGGACGAAATCGTTAAAAGCTCCTCCATAGAGAGAGTTGAGCAACTCCGGACAATCAAAGTTGCTCGGTGTACACTTTTTATTGTTCTTATATGTCAAATTTTATGAGTATAGGCTTCATAAAATATTTCGATGCCAAAACACCAACTTTCTATGACAAATGGACGAAACCGTTAAAAGCTCCTCCATAGAGAGAGTTGAGCAACTTCGGACAATCAAAGTTGCTCGGTGTACAATTTTTATTGTTCTCATATGTCAAATTTTACGAGTATAAGCTTTCTAGATTATTTCGATGCCAAAACACCAACTTTCCATGACAAATGGGCAAAACCGCTAAAAGCTCCTCCATAGAGAGAGTTGAGCAACTTCGGACCATCAAAGTTGCTCGGTGTACAATTTTTATTCTTCTTATATGTCAAATTTTACGAGTATAAGCTTCATAAATTATTTCGATGCCAAAACACCAACTTTCTACGACAAATGGACAAAACCGTTAAAAGCTCCTCCATAGAGAGGGTTGAGCAACTTCGGACCATCAAAGTTGCTCAATGTACAATTTTTATTGTTCTTATATGTCAAATTTTAAGAGTATAAGCTTCCTAGATTATTTCGATGCGAAAACACCAACTTTCTACGACAAATGGACAAAACCGTTAAAAGCTCCTCCATAAAGAGAGTTGAGAAACTTCGGACCACCAAAGTTGCTCGGTGTTCAATTTTTATTGTTCTCATATGTCAAATTTTACGAGTATAAGCTTCCTAGATTATTTCGATGCCAAAACACCAACTTTCCATGACAAATGGACAAAACCGTTAAAAGCTCCTCCATATAGAGAGTTGAGCAACTTCGGACCATCAAAGTTGCTCGGTGTACAATTTTTATTGTTCTTATATGTCAAATTTTACGAGTATAAGCTTCATAAATTATTTCGATGCCAAAACACCAACTTTCTACGACAAATGGACAAAACCGTTAAAAGCTCCTCCATAGAGAGAGTTGAGCAACTTCGGACCATCAAAGTTGCTCAATGTACAATTTTTATTGTTCTTATATGTCAAATTTTAAGAGTATAGGCTTCCTATATTATTTCGATGCGAAAACACCAATTTTCTACGACAAATGGAAAAAACCGTTAAAAGCTCCTCCATAGAGAGAGTTGAGAAACTTCGGACCATCAAAGTTGCTCGGTGTACAATTTTTATTCTTCTGATATGTCAAATTTTATGAGTATAAGCTTCATAGATTATTTCGATGCCAAAACACCAACTTTCTATGACAAATGGACAAAACCGTTAAAAGCTCCTCCATTGAGAGAATTGAGCAACTTCGGACCATCAAAGTTGCTCGGTGTACAATTTTTATTATTCTTATATGTCAAATTTTACGAGTGTAAGCTTCATAAAATATTTCGATGCCAAAACACCAACTTTCTATGACTAATGGACGAAACCGTTAAAAGCTCCTCCATAGAGAGAGTTGAGCAACTTCGGACCATCAAAGTTGCTCGGTGTACAATTTTTATTGTTCACATATGTCAAATTTTACGAGTATAAGCTTTCTAGATTATTTCGATGCCAAAACACCAACTTTCCATGACAAATGGACAAAACCGTTAAAAGCCCCTCCATAGAGAGAGTTGAGCAACTTCGGACCATCAAAGTTGCTCGGTGTACAATTTTTATTGTTCTTATATGTCAAATTTTATGAGTATAAGCTTCATAAATTATTTTGATGCCAAAACACCAACTTTCTATGACAAATGGACGAAACCGTTAAAAGCTCCTCCATAGAGAAAGTTGAGTAACTTCGGACTTCCAAAGTTGCTTGGTATAGACTTTTTTTTGTTCTTCTATGTCAAATTTTACGAGAATAAGCTTCCTAGATTATTTCGATGCCAAAACACCAACTTTCTATGAAAAATGGACGAAATCGTTAAAAGCTCCTCCATAGAGAAAGTTGAGCAACTCCGGACAATCAAAGTTGCTCGGTGTACACTTTTTATTGTTCGTATATGTCAAATTTTATGAGTATAAGCTTCATAAAATATTTCGATGCCAAAACACCAACTTTCTATGACAAATGGACGAAACCGTTAAAAGCTCCTCCATAGAGAGAGTTGAGCAACTTCGGACCATCAAAGTTGCTCGTTGTACAATTTTTATTGTTCTCATATGTCAAATTTTACGAGTATAAGCTTTCTAGATTATTTCGATGCCAAAACACCAACTTTCCATGACAAATGGACAAAACCGTTAAAAGCTCCTCCATAGAGAGAGTTGAGCAACTTCGGACCATCAAAGTTGCTCGGTGTACAATTTTTATTGTTCTTATATGTCAAATTTTACGAGTATAAGCTTCATAAATTATTTCGATGCCAAAACAACAACTTTCTACGACAAATGGACAAAACCGTTAAAAGCTCCTCCATAGAGAGAATTGAGCAACTACGGACCATCAAAGTTGCTCAATGTACAATTTTTATTGTTCTTATATGTCAAATTTTAAGAGTATAAGCTTCCTAGATTATTTCGATGCGAAAACACCAATTTTCTACGACAAATGGACAAAACCGTTAAAAGCTCCTCCATAGAGAGAGTTGAGAAACTTCGGACCATCAAAGTTGCTCGGTGTACAATTTTTATTGTTCTCATATGTCAAATTTTACGAGTATAAGCTTCCTAGATTATTTCGATGCCAAAACACCAACATTCCATGACAAATGGACAAAACCGTTAAAAGCTCCTCCATAGAGAGAGTTGAGGAACTTCGGACCATCAAAGTTGCTCGGTGTACGATTTTTATTGTTCTTATATGTCAAATTTTATGAGTATAAGCTTCATAAATTATTTCGATGCCAAAACACCAACTTTCTATGACAAACGGACGAAACCGTTAAAAGCTCCTCCATAGAGAAAGTTGAGCAACTTCGGACTACCAAAGTTGCTCGGGATAGACTTTTTGTTGTTCTTCTATGTCAAATTTTACGAGAATAAGCTTCCTAGATTATTTCGATGCCAAAACACCAACTTTCTATGAAAAATGGACGAAATCGTTAAAAGCTCCTCCATAGAGAGAGTTGAGCAACTCCGGACAATCAAAGTTGCTCGGTGTACACTTTTTATTCTTCTGATATGTCAAATTTTATGAGTATAAGCTTCATAGATTATTTCGATGCCAAAACACCAACTTTCTATGACAAATGGACAAAACCGTTAAAAGCTCCTCCATAGAGAGAGTTGAGCAACTTCGGACTACCAAAGTTGCTCGGGATAGACTTTTTATTGTTCTTCTATGTCAAATTTTACGCGAATAAGCTTCCTAGATTATTTCGATGCCAAAACACCAACTTTCTATGAAAAATGGACGAAATCGTTAAAAGCTCCTCCATAGAGAGAGTTGAGCGACTCCGGACAATCAAAGTTGCTCGGTGTACACTTTTTATTCTTCTGATATGTCAAATTTTATGAGTATAAGCTTCACAGATTATTTCGATGCCAAAACACTAACTTTCTATGACAAATGGACAAAACTGTTAAAAGCTCCTCCATAGAGAGAATTGAGCAACTTCGGACCATCAAAGTTGATCGGTGTACAATTTTTATTATTCTTATATGTCAAATTTTACGAGTATAAGTTTCATAAAATATTTCGATGCCAAAACACCAACTTTCTATGACAAATGGACGAAACCGTTAAAAGCTCCTCCATAGAGAGAGTTGAGAAACTTCGGACCATCAAAGTTGCTCGGTGTACAATTTTTATTGTTCTCATATGTCAAATTTTACGAGTATAAGCTTCCTAGATTATTTCGATGCCAAAACACCAACATTCCATGACAAATGGACAAAACCGTTAAAAGCTCCTCCATAGAGAGAGTTGAGGAACTTCGGACCATCAAAGTTGCTCGGTGTACAATTTTTATTGTTCTTATATGTCAAATTTTATGAGTATAAGCTTCATAAATTATTTCGATGCCAAAACACCAACTTTCTATGACAAATGGACGAAACCGTTAAAAGCTCCTCCATAGAGAAAGTTGAGCAACTTCGGACTACCAAAGTTGCTCGGGATAGACTTTTTGTTGTTCTTCTATGTCAAATTTTACGAGAATAAGCTTCCTAGATTATTTCGATGCCAAAACACCAACTTTCTATGAAAAATGGACGAAATCGTTAAAAGCTCCTCCATAGAGAGAGTTGAGCAACTCCGGACAATCAAAGTTGCTCGGTGTACACTTTTTATTCTTCTGATATGTCAAATTTTATGAGTATAAGCTTCATAGATTATTTCGATGCCAAAACACCAACTTTCTATGACAAATGGACAAAACCGTTAGAAGCTCCTCCATAGAGAGAATTGAGCAACTTCGGACCATCAAAGTTGCTCGGTGTACAATTTTTATTCTTCTTATATGTCAAATTTTACGAGTATGAGTTTCATAAAATATTTCGATGCCAAAACACCAACTTTCTATGACAAGTGGACGAAACCGTTAAAACCTCCTCCATAGAGAGAGTTGAGCAACTTCGGACCATCAAAGTTGCTCGGTGTACAATTTTTATTGTTCACATATGTCAAATTTTACGAGTATAAGCTTTCTGGATTATTTCGATGCCAAAACACCAACTTTCCATGAAAAATGGACAAAACCTTTAAAAGCTCCTCCATAGAGAGAGTTGAGCAACTTCGGACCATCAAAGTTCTCAATGTACAATTTTTATTGTTCTTATATGTCAAATTTTAAGAGTATAAGCTTCCTAGATTATTTCGATGCGAAAAAACCAACTTTCTACGACAAATGGACAAAACCGTTAAAAGCTCCTCCATAGAGAGAGTTGAGAAACTTCGGACCATCAAAGTTGCTCGGTGTACAATTTTTATTGTTCTCATATGTCAAATGTTACGAGTATAAGCTTCCTAGATTATTTCGATGCCAAAACTCCAACTTTCCATGACAAATGGACAAAACCGTTAAAAGCTCCTCCATAGAGAGAGTTGAGCAACTTCGGACCATCAAAGTTGCTCGGTGTACAATTTTTATTGTTCACATATGTCAAATTTTACGAGTATAAGCTTTCTGGATTATTTCGATGCCAAAACACCAACTTTCCATGAAAAATGGACAAAACCTTTAAAAGCTCCTCCATAGAGAGAGTTGAGCAACTTCGGACCATCAAAGTTCTCAATGTACAATTTTTATTGTTCTTATATGTCAAATTTTAAGAGTATAAGCTTCCTAGATTATTTCGATGCGAAAAAACCAACTTTCTACGACAAATGGACAAAACCGTTAAAAGCTCCTCCATAGAGATAGTTGAGAAACTTCGGACCATCAAAGTTGCTCGGTGTACAATTTTTATTGTTCTCATATGTCAAATGTTACGAGTATAAGCTTCCTAGATTATTTCGATGCCAAAACTCCAACTTTCCATGACAAATGGACAAAACCGTTAAAAGCTCCTCCATAGAGAGAGTTGAGCAACTTCGGACCATCAAAGTTGCTCGGTGTACAATTTTTATTGTTCTTATATGTCAAATTTTACGCGAATAAGCTTCCTAGATTATTTCGATGCCAAAACACCAACTTTCTATGAAAAATGGACGAAATCGTTAAAAGCTCCTCCATAGAGAGAGTTGAGCAACTCCGGACAATCAAAGTTGCTCGGTGTACACTTTTTATTCTTCTGATATGTCAAATTTTATGAGTATAAGCTTCATAGATTATTTCGATGCCAAAACACCAACTTTCTATGACAAATGGACAAAACCGTTAAAAGCTCCTCCATAGAGAGAATTGAGCAACTTCGGACCATCAAAGTTGCCCGGTGTACAATTTTTATTATTCTTATATGTCAACTTTTACGAGTATAAGCTTCATAAAATATTTCGATGCCAAAACACCAACTTTCTATGACAAATGGACGAAACCGTTATAAGCTCCTCCATAGAGAGAGTTGAGCAACTTCGGACCATCAAAGTTGCTCGGTGTACAATTTTTATTATTCTCATATGTCAAATTTTACGAGTATAAGCTTCCTAGATTATTTCGATGCCAAAACCCCAACTTTCCATGACAAATGGACAAAACCGTTAAAAGCTCATCCATAGAGAGAGTTGAGCAACTTCGGACCATCAAAGTTGCTCGGTGTACAATTTTTATTGTTCTTATATGTCAAATTTTACGAGTATAAGCTTCATAAAATATTTCGATGCCAAAACACCAACTTTCTATGACAAATGGACGAAACCATTATAAGCTCCTCCATAGAGAAAGTTGAGCAACTTCGGACTACCAAAGTTGCTCGGGATAGACTTTTTATTGTTCTTCTATGTCAAATTTTACGAGAATAAGCTTCCTAGATTATTTCGATGCCAAAACACCAACTTTCTATGAAAAATGGACGAAATCGGTAAAAACTCCCCCATAGAGAGAGTTGAGCAACTCCGGACAATCAAAGTTGCTCGGTGTACACTTTTTATTCTTCTGATATGTCAAATTTTATGAGTATAAGCTTCATAGATTATTTCGATGCCAAAACACCAACTTTCTATGACAAATGGACAAAACCGTTAGAAGCTCCTCCATAGAGAGAATTGAGCAACTTCGGACCATCAAAGTTGCTCGGTGTACAATTTTTATTCTTCTTATATGTCAAATTTTACGAGTATGAGCTTCATAAAATATTTCGATGCCAAAACACCAACTTTCTATGACAAGTGGACGAAACCGTTAAAACCTCCTCCATAGAGAGAGTTGAGCAACTTCGGACCATCAAAGTTGCTCGGTGTACAATT
Organism: Euonymus europaeus; assembly: GCA_963580455.1. Taxonomy (NCBI): domain Eukaryota; kingdom Viridiplantae; phylum Streptophyta; class Magnoliopsida; order Celastrales; family Celastraceae; genus Euonymus; species Euonymus europaeus. The sequence goes on from OY756972.1 coordinate 10,009,399, forward strand.
TTTATTGTTCACATATGTCAAATTTTACGAGTATAAGCTTTCTAGATTATTTCGATGCCAAAACACCAACTTTCCATGACAAATGGACAAAACCTTTAAAAGCTCCTCCATGGAGAGAGTTGAGCAACTTCGGACCATCAAAGTTCTCAATGTACAATTTTTATTGTTCTTATATGTCAAATTTTAAGAGTATAAGCTTCCTAGATTATTTCGATGCGAAAAAACCAACTTTCTACGACAAATGGACAAAACCGTTAAAAGCTCCTCCATAGAGAAAGTTGAGCAACTTCGGACTACCAAAGTTGCTCGGGATAGACTTTTTGTTGTTCTTCTATGTCAAATTTTACGAGAATAAGCTTCCTAGATTATTTCGATGCCAAAACACCAACTTTCTATGAAAAATGGACGAAATCGTTAAAAGCTCCTCCATAGAGAGAGTTGAGCAACTCCGGACAATCAAAGTTGCTCGGTGTACACTTTTTATTCTTCTGATATGTCAAATTTTATGAGTATAAGCTTCATAGATTATTTCGATGCCAAAACACCAACTTTCTATGACAAATGGACAAAACCGTTAAAAGCTCCTCCATAGAGAGAGTTGAGCAACTTCGGACTACTAAAGTTGCTCGGGATAGACTTTTTATTGTTCTTCTATGTCAAATTTTACGCGAATAGGCTTCCTAGATTATTTCGATGCCAAAACACCAACTTTCTATGAAAAATGGACGAAATCGTTAAAAGCTCCTCCATAGAGAGAGTTGAGCAACTCCGGACAATCAAAGTTGCTCGGTGTACACTTTTTATTCTTCTGATATGTCAAATTTTATGAGTATAAGCTTCATAGATTATTTCGATGCCAAAACACCAACTTTCTATGACAAATGGACAAAACCGTTAAAAGCTCCTCCATAGAGAGAGTTGAGCAACTTCGGACTACTAAAGTTGCTCGGGATAGACTTTTTATTGTTCTTCTATGTCAAATTTTACGCGAATAGGCTTCCTAGATTATTTCGATGCCAAAACACCAACTTTCTATGAAAAATGGACGAAATCGTTAAAAGCTCCTCCATAGAGAGAGTTGAGCAACTCCGGACAATCAAAGTTGCTCGGTGTACACTTTTTATTCTTCTGATATGTCAAATTTTATGAGTATAAGCTTCATAGATTATTTCGATGCCAAAACACCAACTTTCTATGACAAATGGACAAAACCGTTAAAAGCTCCTCCATAGAGAGAATTGAGCAACTTCGGACCATCAAAGTTGCTCGGTGTACAATTTTTATTGTTCTTATATGTCAAATTTTACGAGTATAAGCTTCATAAAATATTTCGATGCCAAAACACCAACTTTCTATGACAAATGGACGAAACCGTTAAAAGCTCCTCCATAGAGAGAGTTGAGAAACTTCGGACCATCAAAGTTGCTCGGTGTACAATTTTTATTGTTCTCATATGTCAAATTTTACGAGTATAAGCTTCCTAGATTATTTCGATGCCAAAACACCAACATTCCATGACAAATGGACAAAACCGTTAAAAGCTCCTCCATAGAGAGAGTTGAGGAACTTCGGACCATCAAAGTTGCTCGGTGTACAATTTTTATTGTTCTTATATGTCAAATTTTATGAGAATAAGCTTCATAAATTATTTCGATGCCAAAACACCAACTTTCTATGACAAATGGACACAATCGTTAAAAGCTCCTCCTTAGAGAAAGTTGAGCAACTTCGGACTACCAAAGTTGCTCGGGATAGACTTTTTGTTGTTCTTCTATGTCAAATTTTACGAGAATAAGCTTCCTAGATTATTTCGATGCCAAAACACCAACTTTCTATGAAAAATGGACGAAATCGTTAAAAGCTCCTCCATAGAGAGAGTTGAGCAACTCCGGACAATCAAAGTTGCTCGGTGTACACTTTTTATTCTTCTGATATGTCAAATTTTATGAGTATAAGCTTCATAGATTATTTCGATGCCAAAACACCAACTTTCTATGACAAATGGACAAAACCGTTAAAAGCTCCTCCATAGAGAGAATTGAGCAACTTCGGACCATCAAAGTTGCTCGGTGTACAATTTTTATTGTTCTTATATGTCAAATTTTACGAGTATAAGCTTCATAAAATATTTCGATGCCAAAACACCAACTTTCTATGACAAATGGACAAAACCGTTTTAAGCTCCTCCATAGAGAAAGTTGAGCAACTTCGGACTACCAAAGTTGCTCGGGATAGACTTTTTATTGTTCTTCTATGTCAAATTTTACGAGAATAAGCTTCCTAGATTATTTCGATGCCAAAACACCAACTTTCTATGAAAAATGGACGAAATCGGTAAAAGCTCCCCCATAGAGAGAGTTGAGCAACTCCGGACAATCAAAGTTGCTCGGTGTACAATTTTTATTCTTCTGATATGTCAAATTTTATGAGTATAAGCTTCATAGATTATTTCGATGCCAAAACACCAACTTTCTATGACAAATGGACAAAACCGTTAGAAGCTCCTCCATAGAGAGAATTGAGCAACTTCGGACCATCAAAGTTGCTCGGTGTACAATTTTTATTCTTCTTATATGTCAAATTTTACGAGTATGAGCTTCATAAAATATTTCGATGCCAAAACACCAACTTTCTATGACAAGTGGACGAAACCGTTAAAACCTCCTCCATAGAGAGAGTTGAGCAACTTCGGACCATCAAAGTTGCTCGGTGTACAATTTTTATTGTTCACATATGTCAAATTTTACGAGTATAAGCTTTCTAGATTATTTCGATGCCAAAACACCAACTTTCCATGACAAATGGACGAAACCGTTAAAAGCTCCTCCATAGAGAAAGTTGAGCAACTTCGGACCATCAAAGTTCTCAATGTACAATTTTTATTGTTCTTATATGTCAAATTTTAAGAGTATAAGCTTCCTAGATTATTTCGATGCGAAAAAACCAACTTTCTACGACAAATGGACAAAACCGTTAAAAGCTCCACCATAGAGAGAGTTGAGAAACTTCGGACCATCAAAGTTGCTCGGTGTACAATTTTTATTGTTCTCATATGTCAAATTTTACGAGTATAAGCTTCCTAGATTATTTCGATGCCAAAACTCCAACTTTCCATGACAAATGGACAAAACCGTTAAAAGCTACTCCATAGAGAGAGTTGAGCAACTTCGGACCATCAAAGTTGCTCGGTGTACAATTTTTATTGTTCTTATATGTAAAATTTTACGAGTATAAGCTTCATAAATTATTTCGATGCCAAAACACCAACTTTCTATGACAAATGGACGAAACCGTTAAAAGCTCCTCCATAGAGAAAGTTGAGCAACTTCGGACTACCAAAGTTGCTCGGGATAGACTTTTTATTGTTCTTCTATGTCAAATTTTACGCGAATAAGCTTCCTAGATTATTTCGATGCCAAAACACCAACTTTCTATGAAAAATGGACGAAATCGTTAAAAGCTCCTCCATAGAGAAAGTTGAGCAACTCCGGACAATCAAAGTTGCTCGGTGTACACTTTTTATTCTTCTGATATGTCAAATTTTATGAGTATAAGCTTCATAGATTATTTCGATGCCAAAACACCAACTTTCTATGACAAATGGACAAAACCGTTAAAAGCTCCTCCATAGAGAGAATTGAGCAACTTCGGACCATCAAAGTTGCTCGGTGTACAATTTTTATTATTCTTATATGTCAAATTTTACGAGTATAAGCTTCATAAAATATTTCGATGCCAAAACACCAACTTTCTATGACAAATGGACGAAACCGTTATAAGCTCCTCCATAGAGAGAGTTGAGCAACTTCGGACCATCAAAGTTGCTCGGTGTACAATTTTTATTATTCTCATATGTCAAATTTTACGAGTATAAGCTTCCTAGATTATTTCGATGCCAAAACCCCAACTTTCCATGACAAATGGACAAAACCGTTAAAAGCTCATCCATAGAGAGAGTTGAGCAACTTCGGACCATCAAAGTTGCTCGGTGTACAATTTTTATTGTTCTTATATGTCAAATTTTACGAGTATAAGCTTCATAAAATATTTCGATGCCAAAACACCAACTTTCTATGACAAATGGACGAAACCGTTATAAGCTCCTCCATAGAGAAAGTTGAGCAACTTCGAACTACCAAAGTTGCTCGGGATAGACTTTTTATTGTTCTTCTATGTCAAATTTTACGAGAATAAGCTTCCTAGATTATTTCGATGCCAAAACACCAATTTTCTATGAAAAATGGACGAAATCGGTAAAAACTCCCCCATAGAGAGAGTTGAGCAACTCCGGACAATCAAAGTTGCTCGGTGTATAATTTTTATTCTTCTGATATGTCAAATTTTATGAGTATAAGCTTCATAGATTATTTCGATGCCAAACCACCAACTTTCTATGACAAATGGACAAAACCGTTAAAAGCTCCTCCATAGAGAGAATTGAGCAACTTCGGACCATCAAAGTTGCTCGGTGTACAATTTTTATTCTTCTTATATGTCAAATTTTACGAGTATGAGCTTCATAAAATATTTCGATGCCAAAACACCAACTTTCTATGACTAATGGACGAAACCGTTAAAAGCTCCTCCATAGAGAGAGTTGAGCAACTTCGGACCATCAAAGTTGCTCGGTGTACAATTTTTATTGTTCACATATGTCAAATTTTACGAGTATAAGCTTTCTAGATTATTTCGATGCCAAAACTCCAACTTTCCATGACAAATGGACAAAACCGTTAAAAGCTCCTCCATAGAGAGAGTTGAGCAACTTCGGACCATCAAAGTTGCTCGGTGTACAATTTTTATTGTTCTTATATGTCAAATTTTACGAGTATAAGCTTCATAAATTATTTCGATGCCAAAACACCAACTTTCTATGACAAATGGACGAAACCGTTAAAAGCTCCTCCATAGAGAAAGTTGAGCAACTTCGGACTACCAAAGTTGCTCGGGATAGACTTTTTATTGTTCTTCTATGTCAAACTTTACGAGAATAAGCTTCCTAGATTATTTCGATGCCAAAACGCCAATTTTCTATAAAAATGGACGAAACCGTTAAAAGCTCCTCCATAGAGAGAGTTGAGCAACTTCGGACAATCAAAGTTGCGCGGTGTACACTTTTTATTCTTCTTATATGTCAAATTTTATGAGTATAAGCTTCATAGATTATTTTGATGCCAAAACACCAACTTTCTACGACAAATGGAAAAAACCGTTACAAGCTCCTCCATAGAGAGAGTTGAGCAACTTCGGACAATCAAAGTTGCGCGGTGTACACTTTTTATTCTTCTTATATGTCAAATTTTATGAGTATAAGCTTCATAGATTATTTTGATGCCAAAACACCAACTTTCTATGACAAATATACAAAACCGTTAAAAGCTCCTCCACAGAGAGAGTTGAGCAACTTCGAACCATCAATGTTGCTCTATGTTCACTTTTTATTGTTCTTCTATGTAAAATTTTATTAATACAGGCATCCAAGATTATTTCGATTCCAAAACACAAACTTTGTAAGAGAAATGGATAAAACCGTTAAAAACTCCTCCATAGAGAGAGTTGAGGAACTTCGAACCATCAAAGTTGCTCGGTGTACAATTTTTAT